>OU343133.1:10000000-20000000 GCA_910594945.2 Amphipyra berbera | reverse complement strand
CGCTATCTTTTTATGGTCGTCGATGGTTCAGGTGTCCTCATAGTGGCTCCCTGTGTGAAATAACTGGATAGATTTGTCTTCAAAAAGTGCAATAAGCAATTAAATGTATCACACCATCAAATCAACATTTCATTAAAAAGAAAAAATAAAACCATAAGCTAAGCCTTAAAGACCAGTATCCAAGGCACTTAAACAGTTTTTAAAAAGTGGGTGTCTTGCCATTGCGACTGCGACCTGTTGACATTTGTATTGACTTTGACATTTGACTTGACAGATTCCAGAAATTCAGATCGACTGTATGGTGGTTAATTTTTAGCGAAATCTTTCAAGAAAGCAAATAAAATGAATTGGGAAGGTAATGCAATAAATAATAATATTATAGTACAATCCACAACTGATATTCACAACCACACATTCTATTGAGTAAACATGGTTTTATTAATTCGTCCGACCTAATGTTAGTAAATAAAAGTTGTGCACGTAGGTACCTACTTCAATAGTTTTATAAACACAATTCAAAAGCATCAAACATAAGAGCATGTTAAATGTACTGTCGTATGATTAAGAATCATTAGTAATTAAACCGCTACTTGGACAATAATTATCTATTTTAATCGTTTAGTTTTAGAATACATTTAGTTGTTATTCTAGTCTCACGCACTTATAATGGTGTATTAAGAAGCACTCATCCTCATAACGTGCTAAATTCATTATAGTCTATGTAAGTAATTTAAATTTTAAAATAATCTATTTATAATTTGCTTTACATGTCAAATGTTTAAATTATTGCAAATGAGTTGGTAATGGCTTTAAACCATTAATATTTTAACACAATAAGGCCGACTTGCGAAACAGTGCTTAGCCCAGGGCTAACCATATAAATCCTTGTCAGTGGCCACACAAACTCCACTAGCCCAGGTCATGGTATAATAAAACAAGGTAGTCTCTTCCTATGACAGCTAGATCATGTGAATGATGTTACTACAATTGAGGCCACAAGCGCAAAAACGGACTAAGTAACATTAAAAAAAAAATGCCTATCTGCATCAAAACTGTTTTTTAAAGAAGCTAAATAGCCTTATATTGACTTTTCGAGCTACCTAGAGATGGCATTAGTAACACAATTATTGCTTTAAAAACTGAAATGCCTTTATGGTAAAAAAAAAATACAAAACTCAAAAAGTTCAATTTTTTTTTGAATATCCTAATAACACAAATCAGTATATAGGCCGTTCTTGCTCTCGCGGCTTCTATTATACCATGGCTCAGGCTAACTGAACAAAACGTAAATAATGCATAACTGTGTCTAAGGTCCCTTATGCGACCTTAGAACTAAAACTAAGTGAAAATCTCAACCAAGTGGCCCCCAGAGGCTCAGATATCCACACTAAATATTATAAATGAGAAAGTGAATGTCTGTCTGTTTGTTACTTCTTCACACTTAAACTACAGGACCAATTTTTGATGAAACTTGGCACAGAGATAGGCTGATACCTGTAGGACAGGGATGCACAGACTTATTAGGACTAGGGGCCACTCGGGTAGACTATGAGCTAAAAGCGGGCCAACATAATTAAAAACAACCAAAAAAGTTGAAATAAAATGTTACATAAAAAAAACTTAGACATAAAAACAAAAGAACATTTATTCAGTGATCTTAAGTTGTCCCCTATTGTTAAAATATTGCAGTATTTATTTTCATATGAATGCATAAGAGTTTAATTCGCTGGTCGGCTGCACATATATTGATGAAGGGCCTCGGTCTGGGCATACCTGCTGTAGGAGGACATGGGGTACTTCTTGTCAATATGCCATGTGAGCAAAACCACCAGTGTCAGCTATTTGTATTACATATTGAAAGTCATTTGACATGGAAACATAATTTTAAGACAGATTGTAGCAGTTATGTCTTTGCTGAATTATGCCTGTGTGTATGTTAAATATGTACCTGCACTCCTAGTATGGGTTTGCAAATTACCAAAACGGCAATCGTTTTTGTGAGCTTGCTAAACTGAATAATAATTATACATAATTGTATCATATTCTTGCGGGTGTGTTGGAGAGATAGAGTTTAGAGGGGTCACAAAAACTATTTTGGTAATTTGCAAACTCGTACCAGGGATACTGTACTTACCCAATTAATGTTTTATTAGTGGACATACTGGACACTGCACAACTGCAGTTTGAAGGTGACTTTGATGCACAAGTGCAGGAAGTATTGTCTTTTGTGAGACTGACTGCAGAAAAGGTACACAACCTGAAGCATTTGTTTGATGACTTGGAACATGCATTGCAGCATCTCGCACCAGGTAAGTTATATAAAAAATATTATTCAAATGTTTTGTAAAATTATTTGCTAAATTTAGCAAATAATTACACTTGATAGTAATAAAGTCGCACATCTAGGATTTTTGTAGTTTAATCTGCTTTTTTTCATAAAATATTAATAATAATGAAGAAATAACGATGTTTCAACTAAAAGTTTATTTCATTACCTTTCCAATTTAACCACTAAACAGTATGCTGTCAATGTACCTGTAGGGGACTTTTGGGGAATAAAATCAGACCTTCATGTAAAATTTTGACTGTTTGCATTTAGAGAATGGTGAGGCATATCATTCTTATATTTTGTGTAATTAGAAAGCTAAGGTTGTATGCTTTCATTACACTCAAGGATCTTTACTCAATGTCTTATGGTAATAGTTAAAATCAAAGCCAAATAACTATAGATGTGCGATTTTATTGCTCTCAAGTGCATATATTTATGTAAAATGCTTGCTAAGTTTGTTGGTAGTCAGACTATACTACCTAGCTAGGTTGTATAACATGTTTGTCCACATCTATCATACATAGGTAGTGTAGGTACATTAAAATTAGAAATTATTCCCGCTATGTAATGGAATAAGTATTCTAAGTTAACAAATGTTTTTTCTTCATAAAAAAATATTCTTGATTTAACAGAAATAATTATTAATATTGGCTTTCTCTCCTTAATCTCTTGGCTAATGGCAAATGTATTGGAAGTCTAACATAGGTTTGAGTGTGAGAGTATCTCCAGCAACTGAGTGAGTTCCAAATGAAAAAGATGAACCCAGCAAGGTTAAAATGAAATCATTATTATGTATGAGAAGTGTATATATGTAATGACATCCACAAAAGTAGATCCAGGCTTCGTCTATTACTTTGAATCATATTTATTGTGTTGTTTCGCTAGATATCTATAGATATGCATTTGACGACACGTTTGGTGCAGTGGCTGAGCGATCGGCTTCTGCGCTACGGGTCGTGGGTTCGATTCCCGCACGGAACAAATATTTGTATGGCCCACAGATAGTTGTTCCGGGTCTGGATGTTTGTGCGTGTGAAGATTTGTGTTTGTAAACGCACCCACGATACAGGAGAAATCCTAGTGTGGGGCAACGTTTTTTTAAAAAGAAAAAAATTAATAATATTTTGTTACAGGTTGTTATATTCAACCATTTGGTTCAGTAGTGACTGGTCTGGGAATCAGAACGAGTGATGTAGATTGTTACGTAGCACTGCCAAATGGCGAGGAGCCTAGAGCAGAACACGTCACCCGAGCCAGGAATATACTTAAACACTATCATAGGCAGTTCACCTCAGTGTTTGCCATAACAACAGCTAAAGTTCCCATTGTGAAATTTGTACATATACCCACTAGACGTCAATGCGATGTCAATTTTAAAAGCCCTTCAGGGGTACTAAACAGTCGACTACTTGCCTTCTTATTGCATTGGGACAGAAGAGCTCTGCCTCTAGCCATCCTCATAAAATACTGGTCAAAGGTACATAAATTCACAGGTACCAATTTAATGGGAAACTATTCCTTGATAATGATGGTGGTATTTTATTTGCAACTCATGAACATTTTGCCTCCCGTCTATGAGTTACAAAGAAATGTACCCAGCTATATGATCGACGATTGGAACACTGCTTTCGGTGACAGTATGAGTAGCAGTGATACCAGAAATTTTGACAGTCTTTATGATCTGATGGGCGGGTTTTTCAAGTGTTATAGTACATTCGACTATAAAGAAAATATGATTTCGCCATTTATTGGGCGCGTGATAAACAAGAAATGTTTTGAACAGTTGGATAGTGTTCCTGAAGAGTTTTATTTGTACAAAGAAAATATAGCAAACAATGTGTGTAAAAAGTTGTGTACCGACTCCAAGATTTGCATTCAGGATCCCTTCGAGCACAACAAGAACTGCTCTGTCAGCGTGTTTTATAGACTTGGGGAAAAAATAATTCGCCATTTTCAGTTCGCCTCTAAGAAGTTTGACGAAGACCGAGATAACAATTTTTTGAGAAACATCTTGACACAAGACCCGAACAGTGCACCGACTCCCAAAGACATAGGGAGCCAGAAACACAACTCCAACAACAAAATTAAGAAACAAAATCGTAAAAAAACGAATGTGAATGGCTTCCATACGTGGTTTTCTGAAATGAACAGCATGTCGAGAGGTCGAGGGAAGAGATAAGTTACTTGCTTAAATAAAAGGACTGAAACTTTAGTATCTACTTAAAATAAAATCATACTTTTTGTATTGTATATTATTTAACTAGGTATTTCTATTCTTGGCAAATACAAACGTTTACCAATGTGGATTTTTATTAATATTATGAAGAGTTGAATCCACTAGCAAGAGCAGCAAGTTAAATTTCGCAAGTTTACTTAAACTACACGTATTACAAGTTACAAGCATGTTTTTTTTCGCATTATTATTCAATTTCTCTTATTCCTCTAAGTGAAGTGACATCGAAGTAGAACTTGCATCAGCTATAATATGTTCTACTCATGTAAATAAAGTAGGCATGAGTCAGATGTATCAAATCACATCTAATATCGGTTACCATCTAAACATCGGATGACATCCGTTTTCACCACATGTAAACAACCACGAACAAATGTTGATTACAGATTCTCCGAAACAACCGAACTACGATATTCATCTAAAATCCAAACATCCAAAGCAACCTCCAGCAACTAGCAACCGATAGATATTCGCCTTCTCTCTTTTCAACTTAACGTAGTCCCGGCCGTGGGAAAGAGATGAAGCGAATATTGCATCAGATAGATATTGGCCTCTTCTTTTTTTAACTTCAAGTAATCCCGTTCGTGAGAAAGAGATGAAGCGAATTTTGCATCCGTTGGGCTATGAATGTTTGGATGGCGCCATATCATAATATCCGTAGATATCGATATCTGAAAACCGATATCGACATCGATGAAAAATTTAATTATCAAATGGACAACCGTTGCCGTTAAAATCAGTTATAGATCGTTTTGGTTTCAACACGTCACAGACCTACATATACTCAGGCGCTAAAATGCCTCACGTTAAGAAAACATGTTTATTTTTTGTATTTTTTTAATTGAATCCGAAAGTTTCCCGTTCAGGTTAATCTATGTCAGCAGTACATCACGAGGTCTGAAGGAATTACATTATTTCGTTTACACCCTGTATGTCGTAGGATAATCGGAAAAATCGGATAATTGTGATAATCCTAGGACAGTTGCAAAGGACCGGATATTTGTAATCTAAAACAGATTTTCGTAATCATCTGAGCTATTTTCAGGATCATTGCATATTTCGTATTTATGTTTTAAATTTATTAATAGCTTTTAATTTGTAACAAAGGGATCTCGTGCCACCGCGCACCGGCTAGTTCGCTACACGTAAATTTGGGTAGTGGTTCCGTTGACGACTGGGCTTATCATCTAACACAGAGTCTCTATCAACTGTTTGGTGGATTTTTCAAATACTATACCGAATTAAACGTAAAGGACAACGTTTTATTACCTTTTGTTGGGAAGGTTATTCCCAGGAGTATATTCAAGAATAACAGCAGTATTCCTGAAGAATTTGCCGAGTATAAAAATTATATTAAGTTGAGTTAGGAACGGATAATTATGTATTCTAGATGTTCTTGAACAAAGTTACAATGTTGTGGATACCACTACGCCTGAGCAAGCTGCTGAGTTCGTATATCATGTAATGTTCGGCGCGAGTCTTTGAAGAACTTCCAAGTGTATTCTAACAGCGATAGGTACTTATTAGGGGTGACCACGACAAAAGATCTAGAACGAGACGGACGAAATTAGAACACATCCGTGGCGGTACTTTCATACAAGCCCATACGCCCGGCTTGCCCTATAAAAATACTATAGATACCTACATACCGAATAACACACTTCATAGGTAATTATAAGAAGCGAACTCAATCATTCATGTGATAGGAATAACATTCAAATTTCGCGCGCTATCTGTCGCGAGTCGGTGGCAATGACCTTTAAGGCTTCATGTTATTCATTCGTTCCGATCGCCGCCATCGCACTATTTATTCTGTGGTCACGCGTGCGGCGATCGCACTCCGCGACGATAATGCGGAAATCTCGCTCGCACTCATTGGGCGTACACTTGGCGTTATTTTTATGGTCCCTGTCTCAAGTTTTTAAAACAAATTGCTATGGATAGATTATACATCTATTGATATGTACATGTTGCAAATGTTCGAACGAATACGCCCAGCGTACTACATGAGTATAGGTACAAGTGGGTGGCTAGCATAGCAGCTAGCACGAACTTCATTACTGCGCCATACTAGTAAAATTAGTAAGTAATAGATAATCTGTGGCCCGTGATATCTCCCACCATTAGTCTTGCGCATAGTAATTCGCGACCACATGTTCGCGACAGAGATCACTCAGTTTAGTTCGCCGCTCCTAAACGAACTAGTTCGCTCTTCTAGTTCGTCAGCTCCCAGCTCGAATCAGGGGAAGGCAGATCGTTCCCTGAAATTCTCCGCTTTGATTCGATTCATTCCCAAGCGATAGTTGGACGACCTTTTTTTTTAGGCGCTCCCCTCACTCTTTCCTGTATCTCGGTGCATTTACAAACACTAAAAATTTGCTGCTTCTTTTTCAAACGATAGGTGGGCTACCTTTTCTTTTTAGGCTTATTGGTGAAGTTTTGCAAATAATCGACAATTACATAAACATATTATTCTGTTCCTTGACAAATTAACACATTACAAAAGCAAAACAAGTTATAATCAAAAAAAAAAATATCGGTCACGAACTAACAAACTATGGAGCGAGGAATGGCGGAACTAGTTCGCGTAGTTCATCTGTGGGAGCGCTCTTACGAACTAGTTCGTTCGCGAATTACACAAGACTACCCGCCATATTCAGTTTGTTTTGAGCGAAGCGTTATTGTGTGTTTTTATTATCAAAATGAATTCGGAAACGAATGCAATTGTCCCACGTACAGGTGGCGAGTTACATTCAGTGGTGCGTGAGTGCGCTGAAGTTGGCGATCTAATTTAAGTAAAACTTCGCTTCGCCATTGCCTACATGACCTTGTTTTGTTTGTTTAAATTCAGTTCGTTATGATATAATTTTTTATGATTTACAATTTTTGTTAGCATTCGCAGTTATTGTGAGTGACTAAGTGTTGTTTTATTATCAAAATAACTTCGAAAACGGACGCAGTTGTGCTTTGTGAATGTTAAAAGTGTGTTCAGCTCAGCTGAATCAGCTGGTAGTCAGCGCTGAAAAGGTAGGTAATAGTGGCGAAGGCTCCATACAACTCGATTCCTATCGGCTTCCCTTTCGAAATATGGCAGATACTAGTATCTATTATTTTCAATTATCATTTAAACAAATAACTAGGTATTTACGAAGTTACATTGCAGGTATAACATTTGTTTAGGAAAGTAACAATCAAAGAAATAAATAAACGCCTACAATTTTTTTCGGAGCAACATAACTTGAAATGACGCAAGACGCAAAAGAACGCCGGTCAGGCGCGGCAGGAATCCAGTACATTTAATTCATAGTTTCTCTTGTAGCGATCGTGACCTTGAGGCCACATAACACCGCCAGATATAGGACGATGGCAAGCCGCGATTCATCGAGTTACGATAAGGACAGAGATAGGAAATGCGTACGCCAGAACGAGATCGAAATAATGATACTGAAGTTTGTAATTTATTCAGATAGTAATATTGGGATGACAGATTCACAACTGATTTTTTTCGCGCTTATTTATATTATTGTTTTCACTTGTTCATTTGCATTTAATTTGATATATTCGTATCATAATTTAGAATCTTATAGCATTATTCATGTATTATTGTTGAAATTGATTTATTTGTGTAAACTAGTGATAGTTTTGCGAAGTGATAGTGCAGTAAAAACAACGTTAGTGGCGTTGTATTGTTTGGTGATCGTCTACAGTGGCCTGCAAAAATAAGTATCACACTTTTAAAATTGCAATAACTTTTTAAGTACACAAGATATATTTTCGAAACAAAAAGGACTCAAAAAAGTGTTTAACTTTGTTACTATAGTTTCAAAGAAAGCTGATAAAAATTGCTATAAAACGTTTTTTATTTTAAATCTCTAACTTCTATAGTTTAGAAAAAATTGAAATTTTAAAAGTGTGATACTTATTTTTGCAGGCCAGTATATTTAAATAGGTATTTAGGTAAGTAAGGATTACTAAGATAGTTTTTTTAGTTTGTAGTTTTATTAGAAACTAGTTATTTAAGTAGTGATTTTGTTATTATTGAGTAAATTCGATACCATGGCGGCATTAGTGAACGTAGAATGCTGTCTGACAGATTATTTGTTGAATGAGGAAACATCCTTTTCAAAGTTGAGTTTTGAAAATAAAAAACATGTAATTCAGTTAGGCCGTGCTCGCTCGCCATGACATGATTATAAATTACAAACGACGCGACGGTTTTTTCAAACATTTTAAGTTCTTTGTAGGTACGACAAATACCCTTGGCTTACGGGAAGTTGTAAATTAAATAAAATGTTTCGTTTTCCTTGCATATTATTCTCAGATTCTAGTAGCATATGGAGCCACACGGGATTTAAAGATATTAATAATCTTTCAAATTCGTCCAAAAAACATGTTCAGACCGAAAAACATATTCGAAGTTGTTTTTTATCTTTGCATGATTTCGGTAATCGTAGGATAGAAACATTTTTTGCTAATGCGTACCTATGAAGTTCATAATAGAAAAGTAGATCGGAATAGAAGTTTAATGAAACGGTTCATCGACACAGTAATTTTGCTAGGTAAACAAGAATTAGCTTTTCGCGGCCACCACGAAAATCCGGCATCCGATAACCGCGGCAACTATATCGAAACGTTGTTATATTTAAGCAAGTATGATACCGTAATCGATTCGCATTTGGAACAATGTTCCTCAACACAGAATCCCACATTCTCTGGCCTTTCGCATTCGAAAAGCCAGAGAATGTGGGATTCTGTGTTGATTATGTGTTATACAAAATGATTTAATACAAAGTATCGCATTCGTTTTACGCGACCAAATTAAAGTTGGAAATAAATAAAGCTCAGTTTGTATCTCGGTCATGATTGACGAAACGCCCGATGTTAGTCATAGGGAGCAACTAACGGTAATATTTAGGTATTTATCTGAAACTGGAATCGAAGAACGTTTTCTTGGTTTCTATGACGTTAGCGGCAGTCGGACTGCTGATGTTCTTCTCATATCCATCCCCAAACGGCTTTTCTCAAAGTCACTTTTATTATACTTGCAAGACACTGTTTCTATGTATCAGTGCTTACATGTATAGTGAAAGTGAGCTAAAGCCAATTCATCTGTACAAGATTTCGTAGTCAGCCACAGGGCCACAGCTATAGGTACGAGTAGTTACTGGAATTCACGCATCACACTTGAGCAAGGTAAGCATTTTTTGGTTCGGCTTCCCTTTTAAGTAAATTCACCCTTCGCCACTGGTAGGTAAGTAAATACTTTAAACTTTGCAGACAAGAATTGTAGTTACTTGTAGTCATAAAGCCCAACATTTTGTATTTCTAAAAGTAATTATTCTGTTGGTTGATAAGAACGCTTGGAATAAATCTGTTAACGATGATTTGAATGCTGTCATTGTGAGTAATACTTCATGTAAATGTGTAATAGTTACTAAGTGCCCCTCGAATATGCATGATTTTTGATTTTAAAAGTCATTTAACACGCATACATAGTATTTTGTGGTCTTTACAACAAATCAATATTTTTAGCAACATCTAGTGGCCTTCAATTGAAATATTTCGTCACTAACGACACAGGCATAGATAGACCAACTCTAAACATAGTTGCGCGGTTGCGCTCATACTTTGATAGATGGCTCAGATATAAATTATTCAGTCTTCAGTTTTAAAATTAATGCGAGCTTTTCCATTCACAATGAAAAATTAAAAATTTAAAAAGCCCCCGACTCAAAAAAGAACCCCTAAAAAGTAAAATGTGTTTATTGGCCATTTAACTTTGTTAAAAGTACCTACCTAGTAATATTTTGATTCAAGCGTTGTCACGTCGAGGGACCGCTAAGTAAATTATCATTACCAAGCTTCTTTTTTTGTATTGTTTTTTTTTAATTTATTTAGTTAGCGGTCCCCCGACGTGACGACGCTTGAATCAAAATATTACTAGGTACTTTTAATAAAGTTAAATGGCCAATAATCACATTTTATTTTTTACTTTGTAGGGGTTCTTTTTTGAGTCGGGGGATTTTTAAATTTAAAATTTAATTTTTAATATTGCTTATATGTATAGGTAATTATATTATATTTATATAATACTTTTTAAATTACTAGTAGACACCATCATAATATATCTAACATCTACTCATTGAGACCATTCTTATGAGCCCAAACATGCTATATCTGCTATAAGTTGCTGAGGGGTTGGGTATCCTGCAGACTACTTGATACTACAGCATCTGCTCAAGGTTGCCATGTCCTGGAAATACCACCAAAGTAACAGTACACCAAATTTCAAATCAATCCGACCACTGAAAGTTGGTAAGACCCTTTTGTCAAGTAGGAAATGAACTGATGATCTTCAAACGCCTGAACAGATCTTCATAAATTATAGCTAAGAACCACCTCGATTACATCAGCTTTGAAATAGAAAAAACCGCATCAAAATCGGTCCATTCGTTTGGGAGCTACGATGCCACAGACACACACACACACACACACACACACACACACACACACACACAAACACACACACACAAACACACACACACAAACACACACAGACACGTCAAACTTATAACAAACTGTCGTTTTTGCGTCGGGGGTTAAAAATAGTGTTTATCGTTTTTTGCCAATTGGCATTAATAAAGAATTATATAATAAAAAAAAAATCTAACTTGTAGTAGGTAAGTAGTTTTAGTAACGTTTAAGAAAAACAATAGGTACCTAAATACTTAGGTACCTAAACCGGAAAATATTTGACGGGCTTGCCCTGACGTTGACCCCTATGCACGCCACTGGAACACATAGACGATTGTATAAATGTAACTTCTTAAACTGTATGAAATAAGATAATTACCATTCTATCTGAGGAGAGAAATATCTTCCTTAGTAAATAAAGTAACTTGTCGACTCGATCAATGTGTATGGCTAAAAATACAAATAAATTATAGGTTATACTGCTTTTTTTCTCAAGAAATGACAATACTTGACTAGGTCAATGACTTTTTTTTTCTCAGTATTTTATAAACGAATCTTTGTTTAGTTAAGTCCAATTTAATAACGCCTTCAGGATGCTGTTGGGACTGCCATGGCGCTGTAGTGCGTCGGGAATGTTCGCGGAGGCTCGCACAGATGGCTTCCACGCTATCATGCGAAAGAAAGCGACCTCCTTACTGCAGTGCCTGCATGGTAGTCACAACAGCATTTTGAAGATGATTGCTGCCAGACCAGACTGCCCCTTCCAGAGACACTGGGTGGAGATAGTCATAAGTCTGAATAAATAATGAAGTTGTAAACACTAACAATACTAACCTAGTTACTTAAGCACCATTGCTACTAACACTAAAATACTAACAAAACTATGGACTGTTAAACTGGTAGTCTGAAAATAAAGTTTAAATTATTTATTTTAATAAAGACTCAGTTCAAAGTGGGCTGCCCAAAGGATTAATCTTAGGATCGATGTAATGCTTCACACATCGATCATGATTCGTGAATCTAAGAGAAAAATTAAACTACTGAATAAAGAGGTAAGGACCGAAAATTGAACCATGTGGGAAGCCTATTCGTAGAAAAGATCTGACTTTCAAAAACTACAATTTATCCTGTGTCGTGAGTGTACAAACACTCAGACTGGTTAAACGATCAGGTGTTCCACAAACCGGTCGTTAAACATTTTATTGAATGAGTAGCGGCCCGTGCCGGCTTCGCACGGGTGGACATTTTTCCCGTTTTTGCAACATTTTTCATTTATGCTCCGCTCCTATTGGTCGTAGCGTGATGTTATATAGCCTATAACCTTCCTCGATAAATGGACTATCCAACACAAAAATATTTTTTCAATTTCAACCAGTAGTTCCTGAGATTAGCGCGTTCAAACAAACAAACTCTTCAGCTTTATAATATTAGTATAGATTAATTCAAATCAATGCTACTTGAATAATTTGACTTGGGGTTTGTAAAGAACAAGAACAATAAAATCTTCCAACAATTTTTTTTTATTGTCTTACGTGTCGGTTGACCTTAACATTTGTGTGATCATAGGATCTACTTAGTAAAGCGGAAAAGTTGAAACCAGATCATCTTGAAATCGAGTTAGGTTGGTAACATTGTGTAAGATACATCATTACTATAAATGAGACAGTGAGTATGTCTGTCTGTAGGTATGCTTCGTCTTCACGACCACACCGATTTGGATAATTTTTTCGGTAAGTAACCTACCTGGAAAAAATTTGAAGTACCTACCTTCACCAACTAAACATGTTTTGTTATTTGGTTTATTTAAATTTTTGTCACAGCAGACCGGGCTTTACTAGTATGCCCAAAGGAGGCTACTAATGATACCTTTACGTTTGTTTATATTGCTATCTTTATAAAGCAAACTCATAAACACTGAATAAAGTTATGACAAGCTTATACATAAAAAATTGTATGGGTACAGACGTTATTCATGACATAACTTTATTCAGCGTTTATTAGTAAGGGGGTAATAAGTATAGGAGCATCTAATACTAAAGAGGTTAACAACCTTTAAACCTCTTAATTATGTGGATAGCGCCGCGAGATAGGCTCGTTTAAGTTCATACGTGAAAAAACTAGTTATTGTAGATATTTTTAGATATTTTGTTGACATTTCGTTTAGAAACAAATGAGATCAGTAGTGTGTGCGAGTGATTTATTTTAAAATTTGTTTTGTTATTTAGCATTGGTTTGAAATGCACATTTTACGAGGTAAGTGAAGGAAATAATTATAATTTCTTCTTACATATTTTTTTTTTTATAAAAAAATATCCTACTTACAATAATTACCTATTTTCTTTTTTTATAAAAAAAACCTACAAAACTTATTTTCTTTTTTTATAAAAAAAACCTACAAAACTTATTTTCTTTTTTTATAAAAAAAACCTTCTACAAAACTTATTTTCTTTTTTTATAAAAAACAACCTACAAAACTTATTTTCTTTCAAGTGTTAACGGTAGTGTCGATACTATGCGTCGGTAGCGGCGGTGTCCTGGCCGACCAGCTGTGTCTGACGGGAGACTTCGACTCTCAGCTGCAGCACATACTGCAGAACCACATGGTGACGTCACAGGAGCTCGCTGACATTCCGCGATTAGTGGACGACGTAACGAATACACTACAAAGACGCTGGCCAGGTATTGCTTACATTCAAAGATTATTTAGGCTTATTTGAAAGTTAACGAACACCTAAATTATTATCATTTTTATTTGCAGGTTCCCAAGTATTCCCGTTTGGCTCACTTTTAATAGGATTAGGTACCAAAGAAAGCGACATCGACTGCTTCGTACGGATACCAAACTATAACTCTACAGCAAATATTTATTTGATAGAAGAGGCAGCAAAGTTGTTTCAGAAAGAACCTACTCTGTATTCACACCTGAGTTTACCTCCAAGTACGTCCAAGTTCCCAGTTTTCACCTTCTACTACATTCCCGCACAAAGATACTGCGATATGGTATATAAATCTACGAATGGTTATGAAACTACTCAACTTATTAATTATTATTTTAAATTAGATGAGCGGTTTGTACCGCTAGGAGTATTTTTAAAATATTGGTTAAAATTCCATGATATGACTGGAAAGGAAATTGGTGAGTTTCGTAACTTTGTATTGTACATATTAATCATCTTCTATTTACAACAAAAAAAGATGGCGCCTTCAGTTTTTGAATTACAAAGAGACGCGGAAAGTAACTTCATCGATGACTGGGACATGAGTTTCAAGAAGACACCTTACTGTTCAACGAATACAGAGAATTTATATCAACTGCTGGGCGGGTTCTTCAAATACTACAGCGAATTTAACTTTGACGACTATATCGTGTCGCCTTTTGCTGGACGTCCCATACACAAGAGTGCCTTTATGAACATTGAGAATGTTCCTGTCGAATTTTCTTTGTATAAAAAAAAGGTATTAATGGACAATATTCATCCGCTTGCATTGAACTCTGATATGTGCATACAAGTACCATACGATCACAATATTAACGCTGTGGATTCTGTTAAACATGGAGAAGCATCGAAAATCAAATCGCATATAAAGCTTGCAGCAAAAATGTTTGAAGAACTGCCAAGTGACCGCTTCCTTAGAGCTATACTTATTCCGAATCAATACGAAATAATCGAGAAGAAAGAGATCGACGAGGTCATAAGAAAACTGAAAGAAAATTCATATAGTTATAACTGTAGGTAAGTATTAAAGTTACTCTTTCCTCTTCATAATGTTTATACAACTTGTTACAAAATACCCCTAAAGCCGAAAGGGGGTTAAAAGGTCCCTTGTAAAGAGTCTATTGGCAATAATTTGGATAAAACATAAAATAATCATCATTGAAACGCAACCCTGAAAACATAAAACTAAAGAGTAGACTACCCAGAAAGTTATTTACATTCTTACCTAATTTCCTCTGAGAGGTAAATGACAACAACCATAAAGACTATTTGATTATTTACATTTTTCATGAGGAATTATGTAACACGTTGTATAAATAAATATATGGAACGGCCCAATGGGAACGCTGGATTAAATTATAAAATTAAACATTTATTTAATGTATGATTTTTTTATTAAGTAATTTTTAAAGAAGATAGTTGGAGGTTAATTATGGAATATGACGTCAATCAAAAGGCCACCGCAACTGCGCTGGCATACCCTGAACCCTTTTGATCAGATTTTTGAACACGTTTTCCAAGACAGCTTAATTTCAGCAATTGCTTGTTGGAGTACTGATTTTAGTTTAGGAACTATTTTTAGGTTATTAGACCTTGGACTTCAAAAAATCCCATAGAAATAAATGGCATGGCGTCAAATCGTAAGATCTGTAAGGTTACTGTTGACAGCTTCGAGTTCGGAATAGATCGACTTTGATCCGAATTAGTGTCAATATCTTGAAATCGACAAAATTTCGCAACCGTGCTGAGATTAGAGATGTAACTAACAATCTTTTAAAACAGTCGTTAATTTTTATTCGAGCTTGCGTACGGTTCTGTGCTTTTGTCGATTACAAAATTTAGAATTGACAGTAATTCAAATCAAACTCGTTCGATTCAGAACTCGAAGCTATCAGAAGTAAGCCCCCTGGTCATTGTAATAATTAATGCAATATTCATATGTTAATATTAGGTATATAAAGACAGTATTTAATTTTGTATCACCATTTTGTTGCTTCACTGTTCTCTAAATAAAGTGCAAATTATTACCTTTTTTAATTAATCTTAAATTAAACTAAAAATTCTCTAGTTTGACGTAGATACTTACATATAACTTATAGATTAGACATAAACTTTAAGGGGTTGTTAAGAACGTGTAAATAAATACTACCTTTTTTTATCGTTTGAAAATCTTCATGGATGTCCCTCGCCCGGGGAAAGCGATGGGGCACGGTTGTCCTGAAGTAAGGACTCCTCCATGTTCTCATAATGATAATAGGATGAAAATATGTGGACCATGTGGTATAAAAAATATTTTTGGTAAAATAAAATCAGAAAAATTTCTGATAAGCAAATCTGTTGAACACTTTACAAAAAAGTTTATATCAAAGGATTTTGATTTGAATAATCATAAATATCCTTTGAGCTCAAAGGATATTATTATGATCATTCAATAGATTTGCTTATCAGAAATTTTTCTGGTTTTATTTTACTAAAAATATTTTTTCTATTTTCATCCTATTATCATCATGAGAACACGGAGGAATAATTTAAAAAAAAAAATTTCATTAATCACAATACAACTCGAACAGACTGAATTTCTTTAGCAACGTAAAGAAAATTTCGAATACTTACCGTTGTTACGTGGCGGCTGGATCTCTGGTATGTATATGAAACTTTGACATGCTTTTTTCTACGAGTACGCAACCTGGCGGTTTAAAAAACCACGAAATGATATATCATAAATGTAATTTATAAAACAATAACTTTGTAACAATTAGCTTAAGCGTTTTGAGAGATGTTGCATAAATGGAAAAACTGAGAAATCGGCTTATTTATTTGGGGCAAAAACAGTTCATGTTATAATGATACATACAATAGTTATCTTAAATTAAATTGGTAATATTAATACTATAAATATATTAATCCCCTTATGAATTCCCGACAGTCTCCCAAGTAAAATGGCTGTGACATACGGACGGACAGACATGATGGATTTATAAGGGTTTTGTTTTTGCCATTTGGCTACGGAACCCCAAAAAGGCTGCAAAATATCAGTCTAGGTCCAAGTATTGTGCCCTGAGGCATGACTATTAGGAGAGGCGACTGGCGACCCTGTAAGTTTTGCTATTTAAAAAAGTAGTGTAATTGTAACACTCAGGAAAGACGTAACAAGCTGTTTTTACAAATAAAAGAAATTAATTCTGAACCAATGTATATTTGGATGTAGTAAGTGCAATAGGTATCAATTTATTTCGATGCAGTCTTCTGCCTTTCTTATACTATCCTCAGTAGTATTGTTCTGGTTAGTATCTGTTTCGTTGTCTTGATCTACAATAAGAAAAGCTCTGAGGAATTTATCACTTGGGAGTTCTTTGAACAGTCTAGTGACAGACTTTAATAGAGATTTGAATTTTGTATAACCTTCATGTGAGACTGTTCCACCTGTGTTAAAACTGTGTAGAAACGCGTCTTGTATACATAAATCGGTACTTATGTTCAGATCACTTTTTATCCGAAGTTGCAGCGTATGTTGCGAATTATACTTATATGAAGAAAATTCTTCAGGAAAATTCTGAATATCCACAAAAGCACTCCTGTGTATAGGACGTCCGGCAAAAGGCGATACAATATATTCTTCAAAGTTAAATTGGCTGTAGTATTGGAAGAACCCGCCCAGCAGTTGATATATATTCTCTGTATTTGTTGAATTATAAGGTATCTCGTTGAAGCCCATGTCCCACTTATCGATTAAGTGACTTGCCGAATCTGTTTGCAACGAATATACAGAAGGAGCCATGTTTTTTTGTTGCAAATAAAAAATGATTAATAAGTACAATGCATAATTTGGTAGCCTGGGATCGGGGCCAGTGATCTCGTGGCTTACGAACCAGATTTTCAGAATGCCTCCCAAAGACAGGAACCTCTTATCCAAGTTGATGTAGTATCGGACAAGTCGAGTGTTCTGGACCCCTATATCGCCGAATTTATAAAAGATGTCAACGCGACGCTGTGACGGAATGTGGAAGTACTTATACATTACTAAATGAACATTCCATTTGTATGATAGGTCTGAATACAGTGAAGGTTGTTCCTTAAACAACTTATCTGTTTCTTGTAACACGTATACCACATCAAGTGAAGACTCGTTTTGTAATCGTATGTAGTAGTCCAAGTCACTTGATTTAATACCTAATCCTGTGGTTAAAGACCCGAAGGGGAATACTTCATAATCTGAAAACAACAATAACAACATTATAGCTTGGTTTTTAGACGGGCTTATGACTACTGTCTACCACGCAGGTCGGTCTATCTGCGAGGTAATGCGCCAAATCCACTACTTCCACTAGCTAATTTTGTTGCGTAAGTTGACTTGCGCAACCGACTTCCAAGCTTTGTTTTGTCTATTAATAAAATATTGCAATATTTGTAGTTGGTGCGCGCCATAACACAAAATTCTTTTTTTCGTGTTGAAATGCATATTATCACTGCCACGGGGAGATAGTGCAGTTATGTGAAACTCCAACCCACTAAAACTCCACGGTGTCCTCCTCTGCCGCTTATGGCGGGAACACGGGCACGCATTAGCACTCATCCGCGAACCCTCTCCTCTGGGGACACTATTAAACCTTTTTTTTATCGTTGGATAATCCTCCAGGCTGTTCCTCACCCGGGGAAGGCGAGGTGGTGTGCCGGCCTCTTACCGGCTAAAACCACACTATTTTTTTTATCGTGCGGAAATCCTCGTGGACTATCTCCCGTCTGGGGCAGAGGAGGGGTGTGCCGGCCTCTTACCGGCTAAAACCACCACGGTGTCCCTCGTTCTGACCTAAGGCTGGGGTCGCGGGATTCGCTATTGCATTCACCGCGACCCCGGCAGGTCTTGGTCCACCATTTGCTGGTGGACCTCTCCACTGTAGGGCCCCACCCCACGACCTCCTGAGAGGCGCGGGGGGCACCCCACATCACCGGCGCACCAGAACACATGGTACGCCGTGACCACCCCGGGGACCAAACAAGTACATGGGCGCCAGACTACCCCGTGTCTGGGCACCCCTGGTCCCCCTGCGACGGGTCAGGTTAGTGGCCCCGCCGCCTACCACTTTTCGGCCGCAGAGGATAGGGAGAGCGGCCAACTAAACACCGACACTCCTCTCCCCCTGCGGCCCCACCGCGTCCGCCATCTGACGGTGGCGGCCCCATCAGGCCGCGGAAGGTAGGGAGAACGGCGCACCGTAATACCGGCACTCCTCTCCCGCCGCGGCCTCCACCCTTCAGCCGCAATGCCTCCCATAAGACATCGCGGCCCTCCTCAGTTGCGATGTCGCCCAGGCGACACCGCAACCTACTTGGCCGCTACGTCGAGGGCTTCCAGGCCCAAGCCCCGACGAGCAGCCCCTCCTCGGGTTCCTCTTCGCTTCACCGTGGGGCTCGAAGCCACGGCTACTAAGCCCCCCCGCAACGACAATGCAGGAACCCACCGGGGGGGGACACTATTAATGCTTTTTTTTTTTTTTTTTTTTTTTTTTTTTTTTTTTTTTTTTTATCGTGGGGAAATCCTCATGGACTATCCCCCGTCTGGGTAAGACGGGGGGGTGTGCCGGACTCTTACCGGCTAAAACCACCACGGTGTCCCTCCTTCTGACCTAAGGCCGGGGTCGCGGGATTCAACACTATTAATGCTGTTCTAAGCCTGATTAAGAATATTTAACCGTATTGAGGCTACTAAACATGCTTAAAAAATATTTTATGCAGCACATTATATTTACTTTGCCATCGTTTATTTAGCGTGGGCAGCAGGTCGTCCAACACTCGAGATAATATGTTAGCACTGTCTTGCGTCGACAACATCTCGCTGCGTAGTATGTACTGCAGCTGAGAGTCGAAGTCACCTGCCAGACACAGCTGGTCAGCCAGGACGCCGCTCCTCGCGATAAGCACTACTCCTGCTGCTATCACTTAAAAGGTATAAAAATCATTTAACCATACTATCTACCCAGTTTATAATAAAACAGGTCCCTAATTTTTTGGAAGAATCCATGAGTAGCAGTAAACTGGTGATGTGTGTTTATTAGGAGGTAAAATTTTCCAGCAATTAATCTCAGATTTTTACAGAGTAGGTATATAACAATTTTTAAAACTTACCAAGTAAATAAAACATATTTAGTACAGTCATAATACCTTAATTAAAACTTATCGTGCATTACTCTGACCTAAACCAAAAAATAAAGAGAAATTACTGCAACGAAATGTCTTTTAAATGAAAATGTGCAATCTACTAACCTAAACCTGTGGTTAATTTACATTAATCGCTAACAGGCGCACAATATATATAAAAAATAATAATGTTCAGGCGAGTGTACATCTACCTATGACGTACCTTGTTGGCAATCAATAGGTACCTACTTACATCGTCCTGTGTCAACCACTTGATCCTATGGACTATACAAGGTTAGTCGGAAAGGGGGTACTAAGCCGAAAGGGTGTTAAAGTACCCACAATAAGGGATAACTTTTGTTTTACAACTTTCCCCAAAAGTCAATAGTTCAAGCGAAATAGCTGTTCAAAGATTTCATAAAAAATACGCTAAATTCTTCTATCCTCAGCTATGATCAGACGTGTTTACATTTTACGACATATTTGGGTTTACGGATTAGAAACGCCATTTTCTGAATTCATAACTAAAGCAGGGATGAAGAATTTTTGATAAAACTATAATAAATATAATTTTTCATGGATAAATAATTAATCGAATTTTGAAATTTTAACACTTTCATTAAAACAATCATCAGTGATACATTAAGTGGCCCGCGGCTTAGTACCGCCTTTCCGACTAACCTTGTAGATAATGGTGTCGATTCTGTTGCGCACTTTGACAGGACTAAACTGAACTAAGGGTGATTGTCTCTTTCTGTTTAAATAGAAAAAGAAAGTGACAGTTGCGTTTTGTCTAATTTAGTACTGTCAAAATGTGCAACAGAATCGACACCAATGATGATGACGCTTTGATCACTTATTAAGTTAGAGTCAGGTTTGGTGATATCACTTTCCGAATCTGGGTAGTTATGTGATGTGAATTAGTATTGCCATTGCAAAGCTATCCGTCGAATATAATAATACTTATATATGAAGTGTGAAATGGCTTTCGATCCACTATAAACGTTACTAATAAACTAATCTTCAATCATTTATGGTAAGTTAAGACAATGCAATTGTAGGTAAAATTAACTGTGAAATAGAACGTACTTATAAAAAAGAACATATCTACCTACAGACGTTAATTTATGACGTGATTTATCGTAAATGTTATCAGTAATGAGCGCGCTATATTCGTAATTTCAATAGACATGTTTTCAACAGGTAAGCTATTCCAAATTTATGTGGAAAATGTATGAAAGTCCTAGATAAAGGGTATCCCAATGCTATTATCATTAATGTAGTCGATAACATTAACACAACTTAATAAACAACAACATAAGGATGAATAAAATTTGAGTTCCAAAGGGACTGTGACATCGTCAGTGGTAATGTGGTGATAACGTAGCTTAAGTATAAATGTTTATTCAGTATAACTGAATAGTTTAACAACCCATAGGGCTGGCTTTCCAACAGAGCTGTGTTAGGAAGCGGAGCGGTGAGCGAGGAAATAATCCACCAATAGAATTGCTTCATTTTCTTAGCCTCGCACAGCGCAGCTCTGGTGGAAAAGGACTAAGCAGAGTAAGATCTTTATACATATAATGCGAGCGAAAGATGTGTGCGAGGGAAGTATGCGAACGAGAGATGTGTGCTAGGCAGTGTGGCTAAGCGAGCTACTAGTCTACTCTACAGACTCATAACACGCAGTTTCCTCGCACAGCTTTAGTGAAAGAGTCCGTTTCACAGCTCCGCTACATTTCCAAGCCCCGCTTTGCTTCCCCGCACAGCTTTGGTAAAAGAATCGCACCGTTTTACAGCTCCAGTGCGTCTCCTTGCACAGCTCTGATGGAAAGCCAGCCTAAACGAGGAGAGAGTTTGGTATGACATCAAAGACAATATTCATATGCGTTGTATTTGTCTTTTTAAGTGGCAAGTGCGATGTTGCTGCTATGCAGTGCGATTATATGCCAAGTAGCATTGTCTGTTGAGAGACTTCGAGTCTCAGTTGAAGTACTTAAAGCACAACGTGATTTTGTCATCAGAGAAGATCATGGTCTGGTCCCGAGTGTTTGACGACGTGCGAACACGCTCAGCGTTGATGAATTTGACGTTAGCCCAAGTAGCATTTTGCTCTCTTTAATTGTTCACATTTAGTGTACCTATCTATCTGTGATCTTCAAACATTTGTAAACTCTTATTGTAATTCACACTTGGTCCTTACCTGTATTCATGTGAAAACATCTTAAATCTGTATAATGTCTGTAGAGGGGCTCATGGCTAAATAACAACCGCGCCGATCGTAAGATTTGCGAGGTTAAGCTACGCTTGCCGCGGTCAGTCCGTGGATGGGTGACCATTTGTTACACATCGAGACCCCTCCGTGCCTCGGAGAGCACGTTAAGCCGTCGGTCCCGGGTGTCATACGAATACCTATGACAGTCGTTACGGGTAGTCAGAAGCCCGAAAGTCTGACAAACGGTTTAACCTTAGAATATCGGCATTGCCCAGTTACTGGGTTGCGGAGGTCTGATGGCAGTCGCTCCGTGTAAAATACTGGTATTCAGCCGCATCTGGTTAGACTGGAAGCTGACCCCAAGATAATTGGGAAAAGGCTAAGAGGAAGAGGAGTGTAAAATTTCTATTAAATAACGTTTGGTGTTATACGATAACAACGACGCTTCTAGTCAACTTTCATTTTAGAAGCTTTATAAGAACATTTTTAGATGGAGAAAAATAAGGCAATTGCTATTATTGCATTTGCATTTATGACGTTGTATTGCTGGCATTTTAATAGAGCTATTATATGAACGTCTAAGAAAGCAAAAGCTGTTACGTGTAACGTAATTTTCAGTATTATATTGCTTATTGCCATGATGTCCAGAGTTCGAAATTAATTTTTCAACGAAAAAAATTTCGATAAAAATATTTATCACTTACCAGTTAACAGTTAAATAAATTCAACCAATAACGCCATGTCTAATACGAAAATAAGATCGCCAACTTCCTGCAGTGCTCTCGCTCGCCACCTGTACCTACATTCATGAGATACGCGCGGCTTGCTGAGGCTATTTCGTTTCATACATTTGCAACAAGTACATACAGTAGATGTATAATCTGCACCTGCATCATAATGCAAGCGAGATGTCGGTATTCTCGTCGTATTGTCACGCGGCGATCGGAGCAAAATTGCTCGTGTTTCGTGACGCGACGGATAGCGCGCGAAATTTGAATATTATTGGTATCACATGAACAATTGAGTTCGTTTCTTATAATTACTTATGAAGTAGGTACGTTATTGGCTTTGTATTAGTTGTAAATATTTGGGCTTGTATGAAGGTACCGCCACTAGCTCTGATATACTCACGACGAGATAGGCAAATTTTGGGACTGACCTTTCTTGTACTTTAATGAGAAGTTCATGGTAAATAAAAGAGCGTAAATAATAATATGAATATAAACAACCTTTATTTGCGTTAGTTACAGGGTGCGTAGCGTTCAGCGGTTTTGAACACCAAATAGCTTAAACGAAGACAAAAATATATAAGTTTTACTTAAACTAAAAACAGTCATATCACATAACATAGATTTATGTTAAAAAATCGTCTTTCTCTCATATCTGTACCGACTTACAGAGGTAGTAAAAGAAGGTCAAAATACTCAAAATATTATACAATTTTAATTTCGTCGAATCATTCATATTTTTTTTATTATAACTTACGAGCTTTAGCCAGTGCGTTAGAGTATTAAGTGAGGTATTTAAGTTAGAGGTATTAGTACGTAATAACTATTTAGTAACTACTATTCTACTTTTGAAATTCAAACTATTTATTGGCTTAAAGCTTTTTAGTGAGCATAAGTGATCATAGCTCTAAGCGATCCTTGAATACATCTTATTAAGACAGTGGTGTCGATTCTGTAGCACATTTTGCAGTTCTAAACTCGACTAAACGCAACTGTCACTTTCTTTTTATATTGAAACAGAAAGAGACAATCACCCTTAGTTTAGTTTAGTCCTGTCAAAGTGCGCAACAGAATCGACATCAGTAACTTAAAATAATCTCTAATATCTTAAATATTTTGTTTGTTCGAGAAGGATTTTTAGAATATAGGTAATTTACTTGGAGTATTTTTCCTAAATATTTCTTTGGACAACTGCAAATTTTTATAACCATCGCTGATGTGAAATGGCTCTCATCAGCGTTGCTGTCGCACAGTTTACGAACTTGCAAATTCGTTCGGAAATAAGTTAATTCTAAACAGTTTTATAGATAGATTCACTCATTTTAGCGCGCCGTACGTACAAAAGAGTGGGTATTTATACAACTACTACAGGACGATTGAATTTGTTGTATGGGAGTCCCCTTAAATATTTGTTTTATTTAATTTAATTATTTATTTTTCAAGTGAATATATAACTAAATATTCTGTGAATATTTCAAGCGTCTACCTGTTGCCGTTATCAATATCGAGCAAAAATTAGCAAAAAAGTCACGTTTTTTGTATGGGAGTCCCCTTAAATATTTATTTTATTCTGTTTTTTCGTATTTGTTCTTATAGCAGATAGCAGCAACAGAAATACATCATATGTGAAAATTTCAACTGTCTAACTATCACGGTTCATGAGATACAGCCTGGTGACAGACGGACGGACGGGCAGCGGAATCTTAGTAATAGGGTCCAGTTTTACCCTTTGGGTACGGAACCCTAAAAATTAATTATTCAAAGTAAAAAGTAACTACGCCGTACGGTAAGATACAACAAGTAAGGTGCTGCGGCAGACTTTGTATAACCGATCACATCCGAACTGAGTACGACTTTAAGACCACTTATTGCGTCAGCGTAAACCGCCCACTACACTATCGGTCGAAGTACTCCGCGAAGTTGATCAATGTCAGCGTACGACACTACACACTCGTGCAACCTATTACTATTTACCTTCAGACCCTTAGGCTGAGCATCCACCAGAGCTGTGCTAAGCTGCGTAGCGAGGAATGTGTTTTGTAAGCACCAATAGAATCACTTCATTTACCTAGCTTCGCTCTGCGCAGCTCTGGCGGATATGGGCTTATCGGAGCTAGGTTTTTGTTCATACAAAACAAGCGAGAAATGTGTTGCGAGGAATGTGTTGCGAGGAATGTGTACCGCTCCCGCCACACCACCATATTCGAAAAGAGTCCGCTACCTATCCTCGCACGGCTCATTTGTACACATTACGCATTACATTACACATTCCTCGCACAGCTCTGGTGGAAACGGTCACACCGTTTCACATCCTCGCTATACATTTTCCCAGCGCACATTTTCCTCGCACAGCTCTGGTGGATGTCCAGCCTTTGACTTGGGCGCTAAAACCGACACGGAGCGGAAGTTTCGCGAGGCGAGACGAATTTACACGAGGAAACACGAAGTGACCCTTTACGCCCTCGCCCTCGGCCGATGTCGGGCAACTTCGGGAGTAGTGGGGGCTTAATAAACATTCGTGGTGTTGAATTCACACTTAGTTTGGAAGCGAGCGGTTCTACAAAGCTTGCCGACGCGCCGTACTTTGTTGTCGTATGTACACCCGCGGACATTTGCGGTGAATCACTTTTCAACCTTATTTCCTTAGTAATAAGGTTCTAAGTTCACCGCAAATGTCCGCGATGGTACTTGCGTGTGTCTTGCTACATTTCAGTATTTTTTAAACGGTGGACTATAGAGGCACTCGAGTGAATTCTATTACTACCATTAGCTACAATAATACTTTGACTACTATTGATACGAATGCACAGTCATGTTCTTTACAAGCCAGAACGAATCGATCACCTGCCCGAGGAGGTCAACTGACACCTGAAATAAATTAATCGAAATTATTGGCTGGTTCAGCAAGGAAAACGACACCCACAGGCTGCATGGCAAAGGATTTTTTAAGTTTAAATAATTTTAAACCTTATTTGAATACCATTAGTACTCATATTTGCATAGCATACTGCAGGATGCATCGTCATAGACTTTAGACTATTACAATAAGGTTTTAAATTATCGACTGCCTTGTTGGTCTAGTGGTCGCAAGCGCGACTGCTGAGCATGGGGTCCTGGGTTCGATCCCCAGGTTGGCAAAGTGATATTGGGTTTTTCCATTAGGAATTTCTCAATAGCAGCCCGGAGTCCCGATTTGTGCCCGGTTAATGGCAATAGGCTCGCCCCTTATTACATGGGACGTAAACATATGTGGCGAAACGAGGGTGTTACTAAAAAAACACCTCTGCCTAACCCTTCGGGGAATACAAGATGTGATGTTATGTTAAAACTATATGAGCTTATTTTTTTTTACCATTCAGTGCCGTCCGTGGGCCTGCCCTAAGGGCTTACATCAGCATTAGTTCTGTAATTCATAACTGTAAACCGTCAGACCTCGCAGAATAGGGGTCTGAAGGTCGGTACCCATTGAAAATCGGTAAACCGGTTATTACGGTTTTCAATAAAGTCCACGAAATGGTGGCGATCCAAAAAAAAACGAAATAACCGATATTTAACGATTTGTAAAACATTTCCAAGTATTGATGTACTCAACAATGTGCTAGCTACACAGTACGACTACCCAGTCTGCCAGTCTATTTGCAATTCTAAGCAAATGATTTAAGGTTTAAGTTTAATTGCCGGCTTTTGTTTTCGATTGACGACATCACAACCTTTCTATCTTCCTCGTCATACTCATCACATGTGTGCCATGTGTCGCGATGTCTCGTCTCCGCTACACCACACCTGTGCACTTACACACTCATGACTCAGTTGACTCACAGGCCACCGCAGCCTCGCCACATTCGTGCTAGCACACTCAGTAAACAGAGTGCCTCGCACGATCCTCATTTTAAAAGAGCGTGTTATCCATCACTAGTTCCCTGCCCTGATCTGTATACCATTCCACTGGCCCAGCGTGGTGACTACGTGAGTTACCTTAGTGTTCAAGACGGACCTGTGTCCAGCAGTGGACTGCGATAGGCTTCTCGGAAGTGTATGTCAGACTGACCTGTTCCATGTAGATATGAGTCTTGTTGAAGGCTTTGAACCTGGTGTAGCCGAAGTCTTGTGACCGGAATGCTGACCATTTGGGCTGATCATCTGCGGAGGTAATAGAAAGTTCCAATAATCAGTTTATTATATGTAATAAGGTTTAACGTTACAATCTTCTTCTTTTTCCTGCTCTTATCCCACACTAGGTGCGGTCGGCACAACATGTATTTCATAAATCCATGTCAGAGGTTTTGGGTTATTGTTTTATGACCGGCCGCCTACCTAACATCAACCCTCCTTGGGAATACTCGTTGCGCCGCGAGTGACCCAATGTGCTTGCCGATATTATGCACTGAGTCAAACGTTACAATATGGATGGTTATTTAATAACTATTCCATCAAGCCTGTTTCCCCGACGGGTTAGCCACTGAAGAACCATATACCATAAATATTAGCCTTTTACGGGCTATGGGCAGCAACTAAGATTTTCTTAACAACTATGTTTTGTGTGATATAGTTTCAACCAAGTCTAAGTTAAACCCAGATTAAAAATTAAACGTCATAACACAAAAAAGTGACGAGGCTATTTTAAAACCTGGGTTTTACTTAGACCACGGCTGGTCAAACGCTGCCCGCGGGCCACATGGGACCCCCGATTCATATTTGTGCGGCCCGCGAAGCGATCTTTAATCTTAATTTATAAGTACACGGAACGAACGCACGGAACAAATATTTGTATGGCCTACAGATTGTTGTTCCAGGTCTGGGCGTTTGTGTATGTGAAGATTTGTCTGTAGACCCACCCACGATACAGGAGAAATCCAAGAGTGGGGCAACTTTTTTTTTTATAAATAAGTTTATTTTTCTTTTAATTGAAGATCTTTCATATTTTTGTATTGGCTCGTAGGTGTCTCCAGCCTGTACAGCCCTGACTTCCATATCTTGGGAATCTGATGATACAGAGTATCATAACTAGTCGATCGCCAGTTTGATACTACTTGATGTCTCTAGCAAAATTGCTAATCCGTTGACGGTCCAGTTGAACATTTATTACAAGAAATAACAAAACACCTACTTTGAAAATGGTCCCTGCCTTCTTGACAGCCCGCTGACCCCGTGATAATGTGGACAGGCGCACTGAAAATATACACGTAGAAATAGTAAATAAATAAACGTCACTCTTAGGTTTTTCGTTACATAGGTGGACGCAAAAATCAGAAACCCACGAAACTGAAGGTGAGCCTACCGCGTTATACAAGCCTTAACTGACAGCTTCTATACCATAAAAACAAATCGATTTTGAATTGCAACCTTTGGCTTTAAAAAATTTACTCTCCGTGATCTTAAAAAGAGTACTCAGATGAGAGTTGTAACTATAACTGTATAACTGCTGGGCCCGGTGCAGATCTGAAGAGGCGCAGCGCAGAGCGTTTTTCACTGCCATTATCGACTTTGCTAGCGTTTTAATAATATCGAAAATCCATTAACACGTCTCCTAGTCGCGAGAGCATCAACGCGACTGGAGGCGAAAGGTGATTTTCGATATTATTTAAACGCTAGTAAAGTCTATAATGGTTTGGCAGTGAAAAATGCTCTGCGCTGCGCCATGCCAAAACTGCGCCGACCCCTGCACGCTAAAAATTATAGTGTGCACGAGATATGCGAGCTTGTTGACGTTGATGTTTAGTGCCAATCAAAGGGCGCTCGCATAAGCCCCCATACGCACTAGCGATTCCATATTAAAAACAACGCGGTAGCGGTTTCATATTAAAAACAAACTGCACGGTTAACCGCTCTGGCGGCTAGCCGCTAGTGCATATGAGGGCTTAGAGATACGCCGGCTCTCCGTTACAGTTGCAGTGGTCATGGACATTGGGTACACACTAGAACCTCGTAACAATGTCTGCGACGGTTATGGCTTGTATATGAGTACCCGGCTTAAGCTATGAAATCTGTCACCAACGCTTACTCAGCGTATTATACTCAATACTAATATATTTAACTATACAAACAAGGCGTTGTATAGTAAACAATATCATCAGTATAGGCATTCCTTTTGATGTGAAACATCTAATGAGGAGGTACGGGTGTGAGAGCGGCTGTTGCGACGTTCGCGATAGCAGACCTTCGTAACTCGTCGGCTCTTCGGTTTGATTCGGCCAGTCTTTATTTTATAAAATGAGTGTCGATGTTTCACATCTGCCAAGCGTCTCGCGACATCATAATTATTTTTGAAAGAGGTTTATGTCCAGCTGCACCGGTTTAGGCTGAGTAGACAGAGTAATGAATGATGAAAAAGTTCTATTTAATGTATTTCTTTAATGGAATATTCTCTATACAACAGCGATCAAAACGTCTAATTTTATTCTTAGAAATAAGTATAAACTTTATTTGACGATTAAAAATAGCAAATAGCTTGAGACATAGTTGATGGCTGTTTGTTTGTAGCCGTTTGGTGTATGGCCTTCAGCTAAAAACAAATGGCGAACGATTGTGTCCCGAGCAACTTAGTAGCCCATGTGTGGTTAGCCCAAGTGGAATATGTGTCTATCATCTAAAAAACTTTTGGGTGTAAAACATCTAATGCGGCGGTACAGGAGTGACAGCGGCTGTTGCTTGGCGAACTCGCGACGGCAGATCTTCGTAACTCGTCGGCTCTCTTCGGCTAGTTTTTATTTACAAAATTAATTTCGATGTTTCACATCTGCCAGGCGTTCCTCGACGCCTTCATATTTTTTCTGGTTTTAAAAATCTTTAAACAACCTCAAAATTTACTGACTCCTAAGATCCAGTCAACGTGGTAAATTAATTCACAAATATATACGGAAAAGGAACGGTTGAGGGTATGGACTGACTAATAGAGGAAATATATAATTTACATTTATTTAAAATAGAGAATCATACAAACGTGTAGCAGCTACACATGTTTGACTACTAGCAGCAGAGGAAATGTTTTGTTCCCAGATAGCAAAAAAAACATTAATGAAAAGTATTATTTATTTAAAAGATTATTACAAATTTAGGAGATTCATATTTACATGGTAACATTACAATTAAACATATTAAAAAATACGTTGTACAGTATGCGCCTCGGCAATGTTCGTCTTTCTTCCGAAATACGAACACGCGAAGATGGTATCTATTAAAAGCTGTTACATTAAATTCTTTATTTGTTGCTTTACATTTATCCTTTTTTGTACCGATATTAATTTAAAGTTATGCAAGTAATTCGATTCGGCAAATTTTATTTTATTGCTTTTGGACAAAAACTATATAACCTTACGGTTATTATAATGGATAAACAGGTGGTATTAACAACTCTATGCACTTCGAATCTCGTGAGTGGCTGACGAAGGTGGATGGGTTACTTAATTGGTCGCTTATTTCGTACAAATTCTAAATAGATTATAAAGTGCATATTATTATTATTTCTGACGATTTATAACACAGTGGCAGAGTGATTCGCCTGCTGCGCAAAAGGCGCGTGTTTGATTCCTGCATTGGATATTTGTATGGCTTACAGTTATACTTTGTTAACAGTTAAAGAGTTCGTGCATATGAGATTTACGTTTTAGATACCGCACCCACGATAAAGGATAATTCCTATTGTGAAAAATATGTATTAAATAGTTACTTAAACATATACAATGTGGATACGATAATACGACAATAAATTAAACTTCGTATATCTATTGACGATCCAAGTCTGCATACAAAAATTCAATCAATTATATGCGATAGTTTAGTCACCGGACATTATTTTTCATTTTTAACATTTTCTACATGATGTATCGGTTACTAGGCTATCACCGAATGGGTTAAGGACCCCCCGCATCGGTATTAGAACACGTTGCCAACTCGCCGCTTAAAAAACTTTCGCCAAATTTGTTCTTCCGGTGTAAATTAATGCATATTATACCTTATGCTTGAGTGATAAGACTCAGAATTAGCTATAAGAAAGTAAAAAATGCATGCGGAAGTTATTACTTCATATTACGCACTCGTGTCAATCTAAAATTAAGTATGTGCGAAAGGGACAAATCTAGATTCATCTATTGTGTTTCTATTTCGTTTTCTTGTTGAAAACCTGCGCCTGCGGCCTACATAATGTCTGATAATGTAGGTCAGTGTGTCGGCGCGATCCTGTGACGTCGCACGCATCATTACTTTACAATTTCGGAAGCGCCCGAGTTCCGCCGCGGAAGCGGCACGGCTTTGAAGTGACATCGCTCGTTTTGTTTATGATTTATTATAACTTTGAGAAGTGTTAATTGTGCAAAATTGGATGCTTTATTTTTATAGTGACAGGACACGTAATTTAGAATACGTACCTAGTTAAATTGTTAGTGAATTATGCGTAATTAGACGCGTAATTAGTGTTACAATATTATACTTTAGTTTTTTTTAATTACCATGCCTCGGTATAATTACACAGCTTCGGAGTACACCGACATGATTTTAATTTATGGGGAATGTCACGGAAACGCCTCTTTAGCTATACGGACATACCAAGAGCGGTATGGGAACACCCGTGTTTGTCCTACCAATGGTCGCACTATTGTTCAAGCTGTCCAGAGGATACGTGAAAATCAATCCTTAATCCCGCATTTGGATAGTGCTCCTCCACATGAAAGAGTGAACCTAGACGAACAAATTTTAAATTATTTTGCACGCAATCCTACGTCTAGTTTGCGTAGGACAGCTCGACAATTTCGTGTGAATCAAGACCTCTTATCAAGAGTTAGAAATAACATTGTAAGAAGGTGTAATTTGTGCATTCGTGTTCATGGTGGACATATTGAAAATTTAAAAATTTTATAACTCAAACTATGTGATTCAACAAAGTGATTGTGATTAATAATTTAATGAATAATGACTCGAAACGTCGAAACAGTGTGATGTTTTTATTCAGCATTAATGGCGCCAAAAGATCATGTCGTAAAATGACACTGCACCGCGCTGTTGCCGCTCTTATGACAGGTTAGTGAACCAATATTCACAAATGGTGTTCTATTTTGTTTCCATTTTTGTGCTATTTAGTTTGTTTGAAAAAATCATTTTTTTAATTTCGATGTTAGTTTTTTTTTTATAGTTTAAAATTACTCTTATGAAGTAGTATTGACAGTGTTTTCATTTATTGTCGTATTGTCGTATCCACATTGTATAGTGTGTTATTGATAGTATTTTTATATATTAAAATAAACTATAAGTACAGTCACGTGTAATAATATGTATACACATAGCGAAATACGAAAGCGATTTCTCTCTAAAATATCTATTAGAAATATGTAATATTCATTAGTATTATTTTATACAAATACATAGGAATCATGGTTTCGAATATTTCTTAATTACAACTATTCTCTAAAAGAAATTAGCTTCTTAAGTTCGCTATATGTATACATATTATTACACGTGACTGTACATAAAGTTACGAACTTCAAAATATTTGTTACAATACAATGTGTAACATAATAAACGCAAACACTGAAATTAGTTTGTTAAGAATCTGCTACTGAATCGATTTTAGCCATTTTTAATGTGTACTTTTTTATAAATTTGCTTTTCTTTAACAAGTCTTATAATTGAGATAAAGAAAAATTGAGCCTTATGTCAAGGACATAAGACTGAATTTTAAATGCAGTTAAGAATAAAAGTAATACAATTTTCTTAAATAAACCATATTTAAGCACATAAAAGTAAAATGTCAGTGTATGTATTATGATTATAACATAATATTGTAATTGGGGTGTATGAGGGTGTGCGTTAATTACGTTACATGTTGTATAAATACATACAACAAAACAAAAAAATTAAATAATTTATATATTATCAACATAATATCGTCACCGGAAAGCCAATACTACTTAGCGCCATTTTGGCTAAAATGAGTTATGTATTATATCGTTGGATTGGATTTTTTTTCTGCGTCGAATAGTTGGGATTTCGTAAGATTAATAGAATAAAATATGAAATACCAACAAATAGAGGCAGAAAAAAAATCCAATCCAACGATATAATACGTAACTCATTTTAGCCAAAATGGCGCTGGCTTTCCGGTGACGATATGTATCTAAAAGTATTGATATGGAATACATTCCAACTGCAAAACACATTTTGGTTGCAAGTAGCGTACAGCTGCATCGCACCTGCAACTAAACTGTGGATCAACTGCATGACCACTGGGATTAACACTTTAAGGTTAAAAGGACGGCTGACACTACTTTTAGCAGTTGGGGCCAGGAACCGAAAATGGTAACCTTTATTCTATAGAAATAGCGGTGTAGGGCGAATATTCGAAAAATATTAACAAAAATTGAGAACGTCATTAGCATCATCCCAAAGTTAAGAATGCAGATGTTTAATACTACAATTATGATAATGAAAACTCAAACTATACCGCTGCCGTCCAGCAATAAGACAAGAATAAAAACAATCTGACAATACCATAACGTTAACAACCCGGGAGAAGAATGATTTGTTAAAATAATGTTAATAAATTTCGAATATTCACTCTGTAACTTTGAATGATAGATTGAGTAATGATGAGATTAGACAAAGTTGCGGTTTAAGAGATGATGTAGTAACAAAAATTGAAAGGAGTATGCTTAGGTGGTTTGGTCATGTTGAGAGAATGAGTGAACGGCGTTTAACAAAAGGAATTTATAAGGCGAATGTCAATGGACACGCCGGTAGGGGACGTCCTAGAAGGACATACATCGATGTTATTGGTGATATTCTTTACAAAGGACAGGTGCGTAGCACTCTCAACCGGCGTGCGTGTATGAAAAGATGTATGAATGAGGATGAAGCGAAAGGAGTATGTAAGGGTCGTATCATGTGGCGTTCTATGGTTTCTGCCTACCCCTATGGGAAAAAGGCGTGAGTTTATGTATGTATAAAAGGTTAGTCTGAAAGGGGGTACTAAGCCGAAAGGGTGTTAAAGTACCCATAATAAGGGATAACTTTTGTTATACATCTTTCCCCAAAAGTCAATAGTTTAAGAGAAATAGCTTTTCAAAGACTTGTAAAAAATATGCCAAAATCTATCTGTCCATAGCTATGATCAGCTGTTTTTACAATTTAGGTCATATTTGGGGTCACGGATTAGAAAATTAATTTTATGAATTCATAACTAGAGCAGGTACCTGTTTTCTTTTGAAAAAACTAAAACAAAAATCTTTTGGCATGGAAATAAAAAATATCGAATTTTAAAATTTTAACACTTGCTTTAAAATAATCATCAGTGATACTTTACGTGGCCCGCGGCTTAGTACCCCCTTTCCGACTAACGTTGTATAAATACCGGTATTAATACCAGTGTACCATGCCTACCCCCATGGGAAAAAGGCGTGAGTTTATGACGAGATGATGAGTAATACCAGTATAATGGTTACCGTTGTCGGTCCCAGGTTGGCGCGCAGTTAGAATGCAATTCGTCAGTTTTTATTATACACGCTAATTCTCCTACGAAAATAGTTTCCTGGTAATAGCCGTAATATATATTCTTATAGTTTAATGTATAGGTGGCATTCCGAAAGGTTTGTCATGGGTCTTCACGAGCCAAAACGAGTCGATCACTACGCCTTTGTGATCCACGTCCACCTGAAAATCAACAAACCAAGTCATTAATATATCGGTTTAGTATTTAATTAATGGAAATAGAGCAAGCATTAAGCAACATTGCTGCGGTCAAGTGTTGAATTAAGAATGATTTCCACCAAACGGCTCGCATCGCATCGGGTTGGAACGGGTTTTACAATCTTTAAACGATATTAAATCGTGTGCACTTTATTTAAAGTGTACATTACCGCACCGCGCACAGCAGCTTGACCGCGGGCGTCTTCCGCGACACGCGATCGTAGCCGACAGTATGCTGCGGGGCGCGGGAGGCTCCGTTACCCTGTCGTTATATCCGATCGGATCCTTTCGGCTGTCAACACGGTAGAAATGAAACTATTTGACTAGGCGCAGAAACGGATACGTTCGCAAGCAACGGTACGGAGCCGATCGTATGCGTCGACATCCTGCCGGACGCGATCGGTTGTCGCCGCATCCGTTCGTACCCTTTCCAATCCGATGCGATGCGAGCCGTTTGGTGGAAATCATCCCTTTGTTAACGTGATTCACACATCAAGGCACGAAGTGTTTAAGAGAGCACTTTTATGTGAGCGACTACCATATGAATTTCTTTCTGTTAGTTTCAGAACTACAATGGCAGACGCTAAGAGTATAAAAAAACTATATTCCGCAATTCCCCCCTTATTCAGTACCTACGTTTTGATAAATCAGTCGTAGAGCGATTCTATTCGTTATTTCATTTTGTGTACGTACGTAGAGAAAACGAGATAACGAACTGAACAGTTCGACAGCTGATTTATCGAACAGTTTTGAATCGGGGGGCTGGTTAGACTGGAAGCCTACATCATGTTGCTTAACAAAAGACCAAGTGATCTTCACGATCTCTTCCTAGTTGCTCATATAACCCAAAAATATACCTGTTCCATGTAGATGTGGCTCTTGTTATGCGCCACAAACCTCGTGTAGCCGTAGCTGCTATTTCTGAACGCTGACCAGTCCGCTGTGTTATCTGTACATGTTATAATTATTATTGATCAAGTAAACAATCTTGGTACAATCAACTGATACTTAAGTCACGCGCCACAGCTACAAGTAGTCAGTCACAAGCTGTTCCATCTCAGATATGGACACATTCCATGCAAAAAGTTTGCCTTAATGATGAAAAAAATCGCTTCACCCAATTGTGAGGAATATGGAGTTGTTGAGGACCTACAACATCTATTGATGGAATGTGTCCAATATGAGTCCAGTAGAAATAATTTAGTAAAATCCCTGAATTTGAACAGAACTGATGTAGGCACGTTCCAAACAATTCTAACCCAACCAAATGGCGACGATGCGAAGGGTTCGTTCAAATTCATGGCCCATGTCTTGTGAAAGTACAATTGTTTAGGATATGCTGGGACTGACATACGCTATACGTAAAAGCCCCTATAAATAAATAAACAGAAAAAAATAAATGCTGTTCCATGCACTTGGGCACGTGTGCGGCGAGTCCCTGGGCAATGTATGGAAAAGTTAGAACGCAGTTTTTTGGCCAGTAAAACCCGCTGCAATATTAACCCGCAAAAATTGCCAATCATCGCAATGGCAATAGGACAACAATCTGGTATTTTGATTAATATACAAAACAACTTATTTACAACCCTAGTATGTCCATGAGGATTTCCCACTCCTGCCAAAAAAAATAAAAAGATAATTACCCTAGTATGTCGTAAGAAACGTAAATTGCTAAGCAATTCTGTTAAGTCAAAGAATGATTTTTAGCCCGAGCTGAATGACAGTCGAGCGAACAAAACAACTTCACTCGTCCGACTTAGGGCCGGCGCAGATTTGGCGAAGCGCAGCGCAGAGCATTTTTCACTGTCGAAACATTATCATCTTTGTGTGTGAATAAGATCGAAAATCAATTAACGCAACCTCGTCGACCTAACATTGCTGACATACTGCGATCGTTAGCGTTAGTCCAACTGAAAGCGCTAATTTAAATTTGGCAATATTTTCCCCGTTGTCATTGAGCAGTTGGGGAACGCCTAGGTTTAGAAGAATACACTTATGTGATGTGTGTACCAGTATAATGTACTTACTTTTGAACGGGTCCGTGCCCTCTTGACATCCTGCCGATCCCGTTACGATGTGTACTGGAGCCCTGTGGGATAAAAAATTAGTAGTAACTAGTTACTATTATAGTCATAGCTCCTATAACACAATGAGCCAAAAACCTGGATTACCCGTTGATGTCATTTTTAAAATATCGGGTGAAAAATACCCTTAACGAAGCCGAGAGCCACACATTGTTCCCATCATTACGAAGATTTTTTGGTATTGGGCCATACCTGGGAAGCGAATGGTTATGGAGATATTGAAGGTCAAAGTCATATTTTTGTACGTTTTTCACGAAAACCAAGTTTAAATGTTATTACTAAACATTCTTCTATACAAATATTATCAACATTTTTGAAATGTAGGCACAGTCTACTCCGCGCGCGCTTTCATTGCGCTCTACAATTATAAGCTGTTTTTTAATACCCAAAAATAAATGTAGTTTCCCAGCAATCATTTTGGCTGTATGTTACTTAGTTTGATGTACAGTATGCGTAGACTTCGGCTTCGTTAAGGCCATTTTTACACCCAGTATAGTTTTTTCACTTAGCAAAAATATGGTTGGTTTATGTTATATTTTTTTGATTATCTAGGACACCCTGTCAATAACGGTAAATCTGTTTTTGGCCAACCGTGCATGGTTATTTTAACCTTAAGTTAGTATGTTAGATGCTAAGCAATAAGCGTTAGTAGGTTACAAGTTAAAGCTCTTGCAGATTAAATAAAAATAGTAAAGTTACCAATAAGGTGAATATGTGAGCCCGAACGTGGTGTTGTATCTACATCTGGTTTAAATGATGGCTAGAAAAAGATTATTGCAGTGAGTCGTTTATAAACGAGGTTCCACAAAGGAAGTGCCACCGCTTTATCTAAAAAAAAGGGTCTTCGATATATTGACAGATACTGACAATATATCGATATATATATATAGTATTGCAGTATCGTTTTTGGAAATACAATCAGTCCAAGGTTACTGGGCTCAAATACACAAAATATGAGGAGTGATTTTAGACGACTTAGGACCGATTGTTTCAAACGATCAGTAAAAGTTTGTTACGTTAGTCAAATATTAACTACTAGCTGTGTCCTCACGGCTCCGCCCGTAGCCTATGTTACTCAGTGCTATAGTAGCTTTCTAACGGCAAAAGAATTTTTGAAATCGGTCCAGTAGTTTTTAAGTTTATTCGTTACATACAAAAATCCAAAAATCCAAATCTTTCCTCTTTATAATATTAGTATAGATTACGTTGGATGTTGAACGGTCGTCAAACGCAGAGCGTTGTATGTCTTTTGACGTATGTCTTTTGACGTATGTCAAGAACAACAAAGCGTGAAACAACGTTTATTTTTAATTAACCATTGTTAACGCCATTTTTAACTGTTACCCGTTAGTAATGTAGTCGTGAAACAACCGGCACTTAGGCCCGATTTTACCTACTTGGGATAGCGTTTGTCTGAGGAATAAGTAAGACGTATTGACAGAATTTCTATACAAAAGCTGTCAAAATGTCTAATTTATTCCTAGGATAAAAGTTATCTGATGTTGGTAAAATCAGCCCTAAATAAGGTTTTATGTGTGTATAGGTTAATATATGAAGTAGATATTTACCTTTAGAATTTTGAATATACTTTTGATCACCAAACACTCAATCCAAACATTAAAACGTGCTTAAAATCGTTATTTTTTTAAATTTTAATTAGCGCACACAAGAAACATGAATAATATACCTAAATCACAAATATAAATAAATAAGCTGTATCACACAATACCAACGCCAAGCTTTTTATTTAAATAAATAAACCAGTATAATATTGTTGTCAATTTTCAAATCCAAATACCATTGTAGTAATACCCAACCGTATTTAAAATCACGACACTTTAAAAATTTAAATTCATAAATAAAAATTGTGCAAATTGATAATTATGTACTGATAATGCAGTTTCTTGACATCCCCCTCATTCGTTTTGGGGTTCCTCGTAAATGACGACCAAGGGATTTAGCAAACAGGATATGCAGCAGCCTTTCTGTATGCTAATTATAACATAATTATGCTATAGGGCCCCAGGTAGGGTTGCCAGGTTTTTACAGTCGTGTCCGGCCAAATATATACAAGTCCGGCCTGTCCGGCTTTTGTTAAGCTTTTGGTCAACCCGGCCCCGCCAAAAGATGACGAACGAAAACGAGAGAGCGATTTTTTTTCTTTTTAAAATTCAATGTGTCAGTCTTTCAGGGCAAAATGTCCGGCTAAATATGAATCTGAGTCCGGCTAAATTAGAATCTATGTCCGGCTAAATATGAACCTGTGTCCGGCTAAATATGAATCCACGTCCGGCTAAAGCTGAATCTATGTCCGGCTAAATATGAATCTATGTCCGGCTAAATATGAATCTGAGTCCGGCTAAATATGAATCGATGTCCGGCTAAATATGAATCTGTGTCCGGCTAAATATGAATCTACGTCCGGCTAAATATAAATCTGTGTCCGGCTTTTCGATTTTTGGGCCTGGCAACCCTAGCCCCAGGGTAACAAGTGTCCATGCATTACGAGGTACAAGAGCAGTGAACATTTCGGGGCTGATATGGATATGGTATATTTGTTATCTCACCTCGGGTTAACATAGGGATGTTCGACTGATCCGTTATACACCTGGTTGCGGAAGAGCGGCCAGGTCCTCTCGTAGGAGTGCTCGTGCGCCCAGATGACCAGGTCCACGCCGTGCTGCATCAGCAGGATCTCCAAACCTACACCGGGATACTGGTATACACTTTGGAACGAGCGTACAATGACTGTTAAGGTGCGATTACGCGGGACGCGGCAGACGGCAGACAGCAGCGGCAGACGGCCGACAACAAATGCTGTCGGGCTTCAGTTGCCGTCGTATAGATTCCGAAGCCGACAGCAGGTAATGCAGTTACGTCGCAGCATTACTAACTTGCGGTTGTGTCTTCTGTCAACACGTCTAAAATGTCGAACTTCAACGGCAGTACTGTGTTTGTGCGGCAGTGCAGTCTACCGCTACGTGTCAAAACAAATTGCAACCTGTCGCGCGGCAGTTGCAGTCGTGTGTCGGAATCGGTCTCTACAAATAAATACTGCAAAGTAATGCCGTCTGCCGTCGCGGCACATGCCGTCGCCGTCTGCCGCGTCCCGCGAAATCGCACCTTTATAAGACCAGAAAGGCAATTCTACTTACAAAATTGTTGCCAAAATACTAACGAACCTCAACCTTCAGTCAGATTTTATTTACGAAAATTGTTAAAAAGTTTGGTTTTGTTTTGGGTGTCAAACAATTTGACCGTTTTTGTAAACGAAAACTGTCTGAATGAAAGGTTCAATTTCGGTTCGATCAACGTTTCTGTTTGTACAATTGGCCCACAGAAGTAACAAAGCGCTAACTCCACTGCAGTACGGCCGTTATCATATGAGTCGTCTAGTCATATATTTATCAATCTGTCTCGCTCGCACTCATTGGGCTTAGGGCGCACCGTAGTTATGTCTCGATCGCACGTTTATGACGGGACGACCCAGACGACCCAGATGAAAACGGCCGTACTTCAACTGAAACACCCGCAGCAAGTGAACTTCTGAAAGTTTCATTGACTAAGCGAGTACTTGCCAGTGGCGTGCATTACATATACGCATTTAAGCAATGCCTACCTCATAAGATTTAATTAACTAATCCATCTTTAACTATTACTGTAAATAAAATAATTATATCTATCATCTGTACTGTGTATGGCTATGATATATTTTGGTCAGAATCGTATTGAAATGGGCTAAAGCGTACAATTGAAAAGCAACATCGCTAGTGCCTGCCTACCTAGTCCGAAAACCAATGCACACCACTGGTACTTGCTGCAATAATTTGTGCAATTTAACCTTTTGGACGCCATTGTCACATATACGTGACAAACGAAAGTTTACCCTGTACGCCAGCGTCACAAATATGTGACAAAAACGATGGAATAACAGTTACCTTGGCGTGGGGGTACGCTGTTGCATTTATGCTCTGGCGTCCAAAAGGTTAAGATGCTAGTGGATTTCGCGCGTTGGAAATGATAAGGTGGTGTTAGTGGTGTTAAGAATAGGAACCACAAGTCCCTTTGCAGTTATATGCAGGTATAGCTATTATAATATATTATCTGTGGTATAGCCAAAGAAATACAATAAAATAATTAAATTTTGATACAATATTCGTTATCTGGACAAACAAGACTAGCATAATAAACAAAGTGGACTTGGGACATAGATTGAAAAACATTAAACAATAACAAATGTAACGCACGAGTTTTGATTAAATTGAAAACGTTTACTACGTAGGGAGACGCAAGAGTGCTAAAGAAGATAAAATAAAAGTTCAAACAGATTATTATTGGTTTGTTGATTAGATATAACAATGATCTAAGCTTTATTTTTAGACCCATGCTGCATTAAGGCTAGCAAAATTAATACTATAGCTAAACAACCGTAAACGGTCAACCTAAAATTCTAGTTCATCTTTACATAGTATAAAAAAAGTCGCTCCCGCTGTCTGTCTGTCCCTATGTATGTGAAGTGGTTCAAGGTGTGAGGTGCTTATACCACTTACTAAAATATGTTAGTCTAGATTTAGACTAAGCGAGTACTAGGCAGAGAATTAAATTCAGAGCGAGAAGCGACAGACTTTATTTGTCAACGATCAAAAGCGTAATCAATCATTACAATAACAACAGAGCTATTTATACTAATACTTAAAACTAATTAATAATAATAAGGGTTCGGACTTGACCGTTCTACGCAGGAGTAACACCCACTTCAAATATGGTCGCTAATTACCGAACAATAGGTTCCTTAGCAGCCATATTTGCCTCATTAGCGCATCGCCCAATAGATGCACCGACGCCATGTTCCGGGAGGCGTGATTAGGCCATTGCAGTGGCTTAGTAGGCGGGGCTATGCACCGGCGTTGCACACGGCACCAGGATCACCTCATGTGACGTAGGATGGCGTGATTTCATGCCGAGGTCTCACCGCTCATAAGCAGAGGCGGTTGCAGTAGCGGCATTGGTCGCTACATATGCTTAGATCTTTAAAATTACGCAACGGATTTTGATGCGGTTTTTTTAATAGATAGTGATTCAAGAGGAAGGTTTATACGCCCCACATTAGTATCTACATTGCACCCGTGCGGAGCCGGAGCGGGTCGCTAGTTTTCTAGTAAACAGTTGTTTAACCACGAAATACATATTAGTGAACACCAGCCTAAAATAATCGAATGGACTGATGAATTAATCGATCGATCGAACATCTAGAAGCTTTGAGAAACGTAGTAATAGCTAGACAGGCATTCAGCATAGTTTATAATGAAGATTTGAAACAAGCTGTGGATAATATGACATGCACCATCAACATAAACAAGAGTTACAATATAACAGAAACTGCTATTACAATATAGTGACTTAGATAGATAGATATACTTTATTGCACACTAAAAGAAATAAAACAAGGAATACAAATAATTAGGAACAGTACAAATGGCGGTCTTATCGCTTAAAGCAATTTCTTCCAGACAACCATTGGATGGAAAGAATTGTTAAGAAAAATATAAAAATTAAATTAAAATATAGCACTATAACATGCACTAAGAAGACTTAATAATCAAATACTACACATTTTCTACAACAAAGCATGCATAGACATACATTTTGCAGGCAAGACATGCACAAGCAAGCATGTATGACTTACCATACATTCCTAGAAGACCGAGCCTCGAGTACTCACAACTGCAGTCGATATCATTCGAGTCACTACAATACATCGGTCTATGTCCGAACATTATTATCCACGGGCGTTTGCGTCTGAAAAATGGACCTTATTTATATTATAGTAAGGTTGTTTATCACTTACCAAAGTCACCGTCACGGTTGGGCAAACTGGGTTTACAGTCTGCGTCTTCATTGGTACAATACATGGGCCTGTGCCCGAGTATTATGACCCAAGGGTGCTTACTCCTGTTAATTGAAGATTTGATCAAGTGATTTGCTTTTACATACATAATTATTTAGTTATAATTTCAATATACATAGTTTGGGTGTAAAAATAATAATTATAATAGGTACTTTTAAATCTTAACTTTAGTTTTTATGCTATTGTAAAATCAAATTAATAAAAAAATATTGAAGGACAATTTTATATATAGTAACGCCAAATTAAAAAAAAACAACGAATAAGTAAGTTTTGATTTGATAATGTAAAAATTTCAGATTGTTTCAAAATAGGAATGTATGAGTTATAAAGTCACACCTCATGTAGCAACACTACATACTGTCCCATCCGTGTCGTGTGAATTTGGTTCGTGTTGGCTAAAAAATAAAGTTCATTTTAGTATATTTATGTGGAGAGATATTTGATTGAATAGCTGTATGGAAAATAATACATTTAAATGGTGAGTTTACTGGTCTTAGTTGTTCTAATGGTGCTTGCTGTTACGTATTGGAGAATACTATGTTGATAATTATTATAAAATTCATATTTATGGCATCACGCCTATATTACCCGAACAGTTGGGCAGAGGTGTATAGTAACACCCTCATTTTGCCGTTATGTTTAAGTCCCATGTGATAGGGGACGAGCCTATTATTGCCATCAACCGGGCACAAATCCAAACTCCGGGCTGCTACTGAGGAATTTCACACGGAAAAACCCAATAACAGTTGGCCCGACCTGGGGTTTGAACCCACGACCTCACGATCAGCAGTCGCGTTTGCAACCACTAGACCAACGAGGCATTTATGGCTTTGATTATGATCTAACTAATGCGACCTCAAGACACACCCGATTCGATTTGAACTCCGGATATATCGACGCTGTCATAAGCGCCATGATCACGAGGTAGATGATAAATAAAATTAGGAGCAGAAAAAACTGTCTACCCTCTTTCTAATTCTGTTAGATCCAGAGTGTGGATTATGATGTGGAACATCTGGGGCGGTACGGGTGTTGCGTGGCGACGCTCGCGACAGCAGATACACTACGGCAGACCTTCGTAACTCGTCGGCTCTCTTCGGTTTGATTCGGCCAGTTTTTTTTTTACAAAATGATTGTCGATGTTTGACATCTGATTGGTGTACCACGACGTATTCTTTTTTTAAATGTTTTAGTTGTTCCGCCGCGGAGTACCCTCGTTTATACGTTTGATTTCTGCCCATCCCAAGGTTGTCTGGCAGAGATTGCAGAGTGCGATAAGATCACCCATCTTTACATAGTATAAAACAAAGTCTCTCCCGCTGTCTGTACGCTTAGATCTTTTAAACTACGCAACGGATTTTAATGCAGTTTTCAGCAATAGATAGAGTGATTCAAGAGGAAGGTTTATATGCCCCACATTAGTATCTACATTGCACCCGTGCGAAGCCGGGGCGGGTCACTAGTATTTTATAAAATGTGTTTTGTTTCATTTTTATAACTGGTGTACAATAATGAGTAATTTATCCACCTATCTAATATAATATATGAAACATAATAATATATTGCCCCTCACCTATTCTCGGGTAGGTTGGCGGCAGTAAGGTCCTTTTGCAGCCAATCATATTGGTTGGAGATCAGTTTAAGGCCGTATTGCGGGTAGTAGTACACCTCTGTGGATATGGAGATGAAGTGTATGGGCCCGATGTCGAAGCTGTAGAACAAGCTCGAGTCGGGGCCTGGCATTGAGAAGCGGTTGGCGTAGTTGCTGAAGTTACTGTGGATAGATATAGTAATTAATCTGCATGTAGCCATGATAGGTAAATATAGTAATAAATAGTATAATATAAATAAATTATTAAGCTCCGAATATAATTTCAAATAAATAATTTAAATACCTAGCACACAAAAAAAACAAATAAATTCAAAAAACCAAGTTATTATCTACCAACATACCAAACAAAAAAAACCATAACTAAACGTTCTATTTCTTTTTTAAATTTTAACTTATAACGATCCTCCTCTCTCCTACTTTGCTGTGCCCATCAGGGTTCACAATTGTAACATAATACATAATTTTCTATTACTACCACCTAAGTAACAAGTGGCCCGCGGCTTAGTACCCCCTTTCCGACTAACCTTGTATATCTACATATATTTTGTATGAAGGCGTGCACACTAGACTTGTAAGTGTCGTGTAGGACGCGCTGCCGTCCTTTAACTAGAAAGCCGCTACCCTCAAATGGTAAATTTTTACTTCTTAATAGAAAGTGATAGAGTTCAAAATTCTCTATTTTTCTGTCTAAGAAACATTTTTACAATATAAATAGTTTCAGAGATACGAAAATTTTGTAAGCCGTTAAGTAACATAATTTATGATGATCACATCACTTGAAAGCGTCTAACCCACACTTCTTCGCTTAATGTACGTTAAAATACCTTAACTGCCCGCTGTGATGATTATTTTCTGTGTGTCCAACAATCATTAACCTAAGTAGTTTTTAAGAAACAATGATACCCGGATTTTTTGCCATTTTCCCGGAAACAACTTTTTGGGATTAACGGCTTTCTAGTTAAAGGAAGGCAGCGCGCCTTTATACAAAATATATGAATAGGATAGCGTCACACGCATCTACTGATGCGTCACAACACAACACGTAAGTCTCGTGTGAATCAGCCATTACATTTTGATTGTGCAATCGTTTTTTTTTAAATATTATTGTTAAATTTGCAAGCAGCACTACCATTAACTGCAAATATATAATTGTATCTTAAATGTCATAGGTGACAAAGGCTCAGGGCGAGATAATTTGAAGTAAGAAGCTGCTTCGTGCTATAGAAAAAAACATTAGCGGTCAGACTATCACAAACTTCTATCTCTAACGCCCACATTCTAAGACGTCTTTCCAAAACTTACTCGACTCATACTCGACTCAGGATGCCTCGAGGACGGCCTCGACACTTTCAAAATTGTATTCTTAGTCGTAATTTCGAGTGAACTTTGAGGTTCCTCGACCGAGGTATCCTCAGATGAGTCGAGGTAGAGTGGAGTCATTACGTCATAATTTCGAGGATTTTTGTTTATCTGCATTACGCAAATAACGTCGCGATAAATAGGTGGAAGGATTATCGTAAGCACATTCGATAAAGTCTTCAAAATTAATTTTTGTTACATACCACCTTTGACACTTCCTTGCCTTAAGGTAGGTTCCGAGGTTTCTTGAGTTCGACAGATAATTCCTTACCTCGACTGAAGAGAAATCTCGAGTCGAGGTGGAGTCGAGACGAGTAAGTTTTGGAGGAACGTCTTAGAATATGGATGTAAGTCAAACGCCTGCAAACTCCAGAACCTCCAACAGACAAACTGCTGAACATAGGTTTCTAAACAGACCCCAGTCAACTGTCATGAGCAAAATATTAACATAATCACAAAATATAGCTAATGTATCGGTAATAGCTTACTATTTCATTTCGTGGTTCCCGGGGCATGTCATGTAGGGTACGATGGCGGCTAGCGGTTGTATCTGCCGCATGAACTCATCGCCAACTTGGGCATCGTCGCTGTCCATGTCGTATGCGAAGTCACCCACGTGTAAGATCAGGTCGAAACGGTCGCGTTGGGCCTCGTCTTGCAAGTAGGACAGAGACTGGAAGAAATCAGAATGTGATTAAACACTCCGTAAACACCCCGACTAGGGCCTAACGGGGTGTCCTGCGTAAGCGAGAATCGCGACGCGGTGCGACGCGACGCGACACGACGTGGAACAAATACGCGTTAAGTCGTATCTCGCTAAATAGGCCGCTAGTAGGGAATGCCGTTGTCTTGATCGCGTTTGTCGCGTCGCTTACGCAGGACACCCCGTAATTGTCGGCTATGTGATCGGTCGTAAAACATTGATTTAATCGGGTAAATATTCGACAAAACTTAATAAAAATTAAGAACATCATAATAAAACTTTTTAACAAAAATAAAACCGACTTCAAATGGTCTATCTCCGAGGTTCTTCATCAGATCTTCACCAAATTTAAATGGGACCACTTCGAAAGAATACTCTTTCAAACAAAAAACAATCATTAAAATCGGTTCACAATTAGCAAAGATATCGCGGAACAAACATACAAAAAAGAAAAATACAGTCGAATTGAGACCCTCCTCCTTTTTTGGAAGTCGGTTAATAATAATCATAATCTCAAAGTTAAGAATGTAGACATAATACTAAAGACCGATGGACCGCGCGAGCGCCCGCGTCGTCAACAAGCCTCCATAGTGATATGAAAATACATAACTGTTGGCCGGACCAGCGCTGGGCTAGCGCCGGGTCAGTGCCGTGCCGGGTAGAAATCGATCATGGACAAACGCCCTTAGGCGAGAGATTTTCCATTCATTCAGCTAAGAGATCGCTCTCTTATTACATCGTGGTTCTGTCACTCACTAACATTTGGTTCAGATTTCTTTTATGATTCACTCTACAAGGTCTAAACAAAATCATGTAATTCCTTCAAACCTCGTGATGTACTGCTGACATACATTAACCCTGCATGGGATACTTTTGGATTCAATAAAAAAAATATTATAAGCGTAAACATGTGTTCTTAACGTGAGACATTTTACTGCCCCGAGTTAAATGACCACGCGGCGAGCGATAGTCACGCAATAAACGCAATTCGCTCAGGGCTCTAAAATGCCTCGCGTTAAGAAGACATGTTTACTTTTTGCAAAAAAAAAAGTATCCCGTGCTGTTAATCTATGTCAGCAGTACATCGCGAGGTTTGAAGGATTTCGTTTACAGCCTGTACTTTACTGCAGCGGCGCGTAGGATGTTTTTATACCTTAACCATGGAGTGACACAGGTCTGTCACAACCGTGTTTGATTATCAGGTTTCAGATCAATTAATACATAACCGAACAAACAGCGTATATAAGTGGTAAGTACCACATATAACATCACATTTAACGGCTATGCACTACATACATCACGCCTGTATTACCCGAAGGGTTAGGCAGAGGTGTATAGTAACACCCTCATTTCGCCGTAATGTTTAAGTCCTATGTAATAGGGGGTGTGCCTATTGCCATCAACCGGGCACACTTCCAAAGTCCGGGCTGCTACCGAGAAATTCTGCACGGAAAGCCAAAAACACCTTACCCGACCTGGGGATCGAACCCAGCACCCCACGATCAGCAGTCGCGCTTGCCACCACTAGACTAACGAGGCAGTTATGCACTACTCATCGGAAATGTCTACCTACCAGACAATGACATCCCACCAAAAACATTATCATGTAAAATGTTGTCAAGACAAGACCATGCGGCTCGCACTGTCAAAAAGTTAACAGATCTCATGTAGAGCCATAAGCTTCTAACTCTACACAACCTTTTGATCTTTTTTTTTCTTGTTGGAAAATCCTCATGAATGTCCCTCGCCCGGGGAAGGCGAGAAGTCTGCCGGACTCTTACCGGCTAAAAACCAACGGTGTTCCTCCTTCTGACCTAAGGTCGGCGTCACGGGATTCGCGTCAGCATGCACCGCAACCCCGGCAGGTCCCGGCCCGCCAACCCTCGGCGGACCTCTCCTCTGTGGGGCCCCACGTCCTCCTGAGAAGCGCGCACGGAACACTGCGCGATGCGTTTGGCGCGGGAAGGGAGAAGAGCACACCGCTCCCTCTCCCATCTCTAGAAGCTCTAACTTCACAAGCTCTACACCTTATTCAAAATATGTGGCTTGGTCATTTCGTTACTACAAGAACTAGTATAACCGAAACGTAATGAACAGTGAATACATTTTTCACCTCCTTACACCCATGTGAATGTAGCGAAATGACCAAGCCACATATTTTGACTAAGGTGTAGAGCTTGTGAAGTTAGGGCTTGTAGAGTTAGCGCTTGCGTTTCGCTTGGCTTGTCTTGGCCGAGGCAGTACCGTGCCCCCAGATTACAATGAGTCATTCTATCGTACACAGGACGCATTCTAGCGCAGCTCGCAGATATTTCCGTCGGGTTGTAAGTAAGGGGAGACAGCAGTCAGCTTTTTATTGATATATAAAACTTACATGTGCATTCGTGTTGCCCATGTCTCCATAGATGGCGGCTCGCACAGGCCAGTCCTCGCCTTCAGGCGGCGTGTGGAACGAGAACTCCTCCGACCATCCGTACACAGAGCCCGCGTGGTACACTGCACATTCAATATTCCATCATCATCATTGTTATTATCTCAGTGAGAGACAATGCTATAATATCAAAATTCCCGGTTGAATCGGGATTGAAGTCCTATGTAATCTATGGATTGGATGTAGTGTGTCACTACTCTTGAGTAGGCAGGTATAAACACAGCATTTATACCTGCCTACCCAAGAGTAGTAACGGGGAAAAAATAGTCAACCTAAAGCTTGCATATTCTATAGGCTTCATACTTTCGATTGGTATGGAATTTGTCTATTAACCACACCAGTGAAAAGTAAAAAAAAAAATATCATATTGTGGATTGAAATTTTTTAGTCAACCCATTTGCAATATATTTATAGACATTATTTAATTTCATATAAAATACTTTTCATCCATTAACCAGCTCGGCAAAGGTCGTTCTATACTGGGATCCTATACTTTTACTGCTAATACTATACTATAATAGGGATCTTTAATTTGCTGTCCCGGGTCGATAAAACAGTTGCAAAACACGGCCAAATTACGATAAGTCTGCGCACGACGGAAGACGTGCTAAATGTTGCCATAATCGCAAAAATACAAAGTCCTACTTTTTAAGGAAAAGTAATATATTCGTGAGCATTAAAATAGGGCAGCCCTCTTTTGCGGTTTATTATATATTAATTGAGCTAAGTTATGTACGTTAAAACGTACTACCTACCAATTAAAGTAATTAGTATTTTTACGTAATTTCCAAAGTAAAAGAACAAATTATAATTGTGCCGTGAATGAATAAGAATGCATTATGATTATTATCGTCTGATGAGGTCTACTATAATCTTTATTATTATATTTTCTTTTATTCCTAAAATCAAGTAGATCTAGTGATAAAGTTAATAAAACGGCAACACCATGGCGGACCATGATTAGTTCCGGTTTTGGCCGCGCGCAGAGTTATCTTGCGCGCACTCTAGTGACAACTAGCTCAACAATCGTAAGGTCGTACAAACGTACATCACGTGACCGTACGTAACGAAAAACAACGCAAGTTGAGCTGATAATACCGGATGAGCATCCGCCATGCGATATCGAAGTACTTACGATTCGAAATAATATTACGAATATAAGCCCCTATAATCTGTATACAAAGCGTAAGTGTAATAGTGCATTTGTATTTCTGGATAGTTACCGCTGCACACATACATTTTTAGTGGACTAAGGCCTAAACTCATCTCATTCTGAGAAAAGGCCCGTGCCCAGCAGTGGGACAGTAATGAGCTGATTATGCACACACATTTCGAATAACCATACCGAAAAAAAAACTTGCTCGAATAGTCAAGGGAGGGCTTTGAAATGAACTATACAAAACATCACGCCTTGTATTCCCCGAAGGGTTCGGCAGAGGTGTTTTTAGTATAGGTACTCTCGTTTCGCCAGTTATTTTTAAGTCCCATGTAATAGGGGGCGAGCCTATTGCTATTAACCGGGTACAAATCTAAATTCCGGGCTGCTACTGAGAAATTCCTAATGGAGAAACCCAATAACACTTTGCCCGACCAGGGGATCAAACACAGGACCCCATTTTCAGCAGTCGCGCTTGCGACAGCTAGACTAACAAGGCAGTAAACTAAACTAAAATGACCTAGTAAAGAAAGAAAGAAAGAAAAAGCATTTATTTTTCCGCCCAAGCGGACGCACACGCATACTTAAAAATATAATATTTCTTAAAATTAAATACTTATTACTACAACAAAATTTTGCATTTTATAATAACCTGGTAACCCATACGCAAAAAAAGTCAAAAAAATAAAAAATAATACAATAATCTATGGCTACTATTTATAGTTTATGGTGCACAGGTTACCTAGGCATCATAAACCAGACAAACAGTATAAATATTTAAACATGTTGAATTTGCGCGTCGCATGGTGCGTAAAAATGTAGGTCGTTGCTCAGCATTATGCTGCGACTTCGGACGAACCTAATGCCAACAGCGCTGATTTTCAGCAACAAACCTTCGTTCTCTAGTAAAGTAGCCGTAACCTACATTCTACAACTTACCGATCGATTTAAAATGCAGTTGCGTTCAAAGTCAAATCGGGCAGATGCTGAATAATTCGTCTCATTTATTGTTACTAGCTTTAAAATCCGACTTACCATATCTAGAATTAAAAGTGAGGTTCCTTAGTACAACATTATGTATGAACTGGCTTCGTTTTAGTTCCCCTCCATCGATGAACAGCTTGCTGGAGCCCTCCGCCTCTTCGTTCATGATACCCTTGCCATACTGGACCCGCGACTCCACAGTGTCGTTGAACGTTGACCATGTTACTACAATGTCGTTTATATTTTCTGAAATGTTAGTTAAAGACTTAGAAATTATAATTAAAGCAACAAGGTGTCTAGAGGCCGCCCACTGACAGAACGACATGGCAAAGGATTTTTTTAAGCTGAGATAGTTTCTTCTTTTGTTTAAAACTTTAGCACTCGTATTTGCTCGAGCATACCTTACATAATTCTAGCGTTCACAACGGGAGACTACAATTCATCATTCCCAGCTACAATCAGAGTTGACTACAAATGTAAAGTCATGGACATGAACAGTGTTGAAGTCAAGCTTGGTATTTGGGATACAGCGGGACCGGAGCTATACAGAACATTGACATCAAGTTTTTACAGAGAAGTTCACGGTGCTATATTAGTTTACGATGTGTCAGAACCAAAGTCCCTAGCAAAACTGAATAAGTGGGTCGAGGAACTTCAAGTATACTTCACCAAGAAGAACATAGTCTGCTTAGTTGTCGGCAATAAAATTGACAAGCATATCATTTTGGGACCCAGTGCATAATATCAGCAAGCACATTGGGTCACCCGTGCGACGGTGCAACGAGCATTTCCAAGGAGAGTTGATGTCAGGCAGCCGGCCGGTCATAAAACAATAAGCCAAAACCTCTAACAACATGGATTTATGAAAAACACGTTGTGCCGACCCCACTTAGTGTGGGATGAGGGCAGGAAGAAGAAAATTTGCTTGAGCATACCGCGGGATGCATCGCCGTGCCATTGTGCTAAAGGTTTTAAAATAAGGTTTAAAAATTATTTAAGCTTAATCTTTACCGTGCCGTCCTGTCAATGAGCGCCAGCCTTATTGCTAGACGGTCTTCCATAGGTAAGGAAAACAATTTAGTGTCATAAAATGGTCATAATGCACTACTTTCTGCTAACAACAACGTACTGCAATGAACAATAGGTAATTGTGCCAAAGATAATGGATTATGGTGTCGATTCTGTTGTGCACTTTGACAGGACTAAACTAAGGGCGTTTGTCTCTTTCTGTTTCAATAGAAAAAGAAAGTGACAGTTGCGTTTAGTCTAGTTTGGTGCTGCCAAAATGTGCTACAGAATCGACACCAATGTCAATGTTTTTCTTGCTGACATATGATGTCTTTGCCGAGTAGCTAGCGTTGCCAATACCCCTCGAATTCCGTGATTCTCTTGGAATCTGCTGACAAATGTTGAAAATTTACCGGCTCCCGAAGTAAAATAAAAGCGGGCGCCAAATCATAGAAAATGCGGCAGCCGATTCCAATAGTCGTAAACACGGTGCTTACTCACCTATGATTCAAGCGGTAATTAGATTACCCGATTTTTAGGGTCCCTAACTCTTATTCAGTGTAGTATAACAATTAGGGCAGCTGGTCTTCGGACTTCGGTCAAGACTCTTTCAACCGGGCCTAAAAAATCGGGGAGTGTAATAAACGCTTAAAGCGCAGGCCACATCGCGAGCTTCTGGCCTTTTCATACTTCGGTTCACATCGTTTGAGTCGCTGAAGTAGCTAGGCTCGGTGAAACGTTGCTCGCCCACCCGCCCGCTAGCTCGCAGTGTGGCCTGCGCTTTAGGCACCAGCCTAAACACAGGTGAACACCAGTTCACCACCATTAATTATCTGGTTAAACAACCATGTATTCGAAAAATGTACCAGAATTTTAGATAAACGGTTGTGTAACCAGAGATTTAATGTTGGTGAACTGCAGCCTAAATGTGAAGTGATACGATGTTGTTTGCTTAATTTATCAGTAATTTATTGCCAAATAAAAAGTAATTTTCGTATTATTTTCGTCTTATTAGCCATAAAACACCAGACAGGCATGATAGGGGGGGGGGGGCTTAGATTTTCGTCACGTGGTTAATATCCTCTAGGGAAATCTCGCGCTTTTTCGAGCTATATTCAAAAATGGCGCACAGCTTTTCACGCTTTTAAAAATCACAGGTGGCAACACTGACGCACAAGACCCAATTCTTTTTTCTTTCTGTTTGCAAAAATAATTTTAAATAAACCATATTTATGAATTACTACGTGAAAACTAGCGGGGGGACTATTAAACGGGGGGTATTGGCATATACTACGGGTGATCACCGAGAAGGGGGAGGGGAGTAATTTTTTTTTTAAATTGGTCACTTAGTATGGATACGTTCCCAATTATCTATTTACTGCATTAATTTAATATGCCGAACGGTCTCTGTACCTACATAATCTTTAATGTATAAAGTAATGTGAAAAAAAACAAGTGGGTAAGCAATTTGTTTTGAAACATCCGAACTAATTTATTAAAACAAACTCGTCATATGATACCAACACAACATGCAGTGTATCCCATATGAAATAATAATATCGCACCATGCTACTAGTTGTTTACAAAATAAATAAAATACCTACTGTAATGATTACATGAGTAACTATTTTCCTTTTACATAGGTAGGTAGTAATGTACATATTGTACAGTCACGGAAAGAGGTTTTTTAATAAATTGACTGCCAACTTAAATTGTCCGTATATTATAACCACAATTATCACTCGTTATCAGTTGTATGGAATGGATATAAATACGACAAACTTACATAGTGTTTAAATTTTCTAAAAAAACCGTTTCCCTGAACGTACTTGCAATGGAATATTTCTATTTAATTATTGCAAGTGGTTTTCCTCCTCAAGCCTTTAGCACTCCGTAAATCCAAAACTCACATTAGTTTTTTAGAATTTATTTTTAACAGAAGTAAAAATACTGGTGGTGGATGGTGTGGTGATCAGAATGGAAATTACACTATTTAAACTCTAAAATAAGATTGGGTGTATGCTCTGAAGTTTAGAGCATACAGGATAGTTAAATTTATTGAGTTAGTTATGAGCAAAACAAGATTATCACTTGGTCTCTATTAGAGTAATCAATTATAATATTTAGTATAATGTCAGGTCACCACAGATATTAACTGAAAACATTAGAAATCATTATCATGTTATGTAGGTTTATTTAATAAGTAAACAGGACAAATGAAATTGATTAAGATAGAACAATCAATCTTATTACAATGATGTAAAGTTCAGAATTGGTTGAACGGACTAGCAATATTCTGTTGCTGTTAATAATAGATGACATAGTTGTTAGATTTCCGGTATTTATATTATTATTAATTATTTTGAAGAATACTATCTTTTACGTCTTAAAGTAGCTTCAAGAACTACAAATAATTTGATTGGTCTTTGCTAACAGTATGTTAGGTACATATAAAATCATTGTTTTTAAGTTTTAGCAAATACTTTAAGATGTGAATAAGCTACTGCATTTTTTAAAAGGCTGGTGATATCTATACTGCGGTCCATTTAAAAGTTTGTAGTAAAACAAAGGAACAGATTTGGTTTGTATTTTTGATAACAAGATTAACATAATGTTAAGTAAGATTTTCACAGTTCAGTTGCATCCATTGCACTGGAGTACCAGCTCAAATAGTCTACAAACTTCAATTGGGAGCGTGTAGACAACATGAATGGCAGAGCGGCTTTCATGTATGCATGCTCGTAATATTTTATTTTCAATAAATTTTACTGGTAACTGAATAACTACTTTAAATCATATATGTAGGTGTTGTGTAAGAAGATACCTGTTTAAATAAATTATTGTGTCAGTACATGTTGAAAATATGTATGTTTTAATTAAATTATTAGATGCCCGGTGAACTTCATATGGTTTTTTTTTAAACCACCTCAGTGTTGAGGCGAAACAAACAAAAAATTATTAAATATTCAAATCGGTCCAGACGTTCTCGAGTTTAGCGAGACTAACGAACAGCAATTCATTTTTATATATAACATTATACTTACTGAATTAAGGACTTACCTCCAAACGCAATGTGCACTTGTTCTGGCTGGCAATGAGTGCAATCATACGTAGGCTCTGCACGAATTTTTAACTCTCTACCCCAAGTTATCCCTAATAATAGTGAAATTATTAGTAACTTCATATTCCTATGTTTACGAATACCTATATTGGCTCAATATTTCTATAAAAATATTCGAGTTATTTGCAATTAATGTTAAAAACTGTTAGGAGACGTTCTTCGTCTCTGTACACACAATTAATTATTAATTGGCTTTTGTTTAATTTCAAACATTATATACATCGCTTGTAGTCATAAACGTCAATAGTTGACATTCCGAAACTCAACAATTTCAATTACAACATAGTAAAATTTATTGATTAAGATTACTTTTATTTCAGGAATTTAAAAAATATGTATTTATTTTTACAGTATGTTACAGCTCTTTTAATACCTACAAAAAATATATGTACCTACCTAGTTTGTTGATAGCAAAAATATTTAAAGTTTATTAAAATGATTTACATTTTAACGATTTCGAACGCACGCATCAACGTTCCGTTTTAGGTACATACTTATAACAATAAAATATTACACAATGTCTCCCAGTATGTAGTGTGGTATGTAATAATAACACTGGATATACACACAATTTTATCAACAAAAGCACCCGACCCATGGGGTCGAAGAACCGCTTACTAATTACCAGAATATAGGAAAATGTTAGTATTTGGCTCAGATATTCCGACCTGTACATATTCAAACACACAACTTAAGATCTAGGTCTCATAGAGGCGTGATTCTTTTACAGATCTGCAGAGCAACTTAAACACTAAATAATAACACACAAAAGACACGTGTTACCCCTTGTAGTTTTTTTAGAAAATATGAAAATAATATCTAAAATTATTTCCAAATAGCAACTTTAAAAAAAAATAGCTTTCCTTATTTATGACATTTGATACTTTCATAATTGTTTATGCTGTAGCATTTCAAATGGCAAATCTTGGGGAAATGTGGAATCGACCCTACAAGTGGGGTGTTTTTGTCGATAAAATTGAGTGTTTATACCGCCCTTAAAGTTTTTACACTAGCTTTACCCGGCCCGGCTTCTCACAGGTAGCACTAAGTATCAACAGCGCACCTACCTACCTACTCACCGGTAGGTAAGTAGGGTACTACTTAGGAGGTACCTACCTTTTTTATCGTTGGAAAATAAAAGTTTATTATTACATTATTATAATTAGCCTGTACTGTCCCACTGCTGGGCAAAAACTTCCCTCCGTTTTTTCCATCTGTCACGATTCTTTGCAGCTTCATGCTAATTGTCAAGAAAGACATTCAACTCGTATCACCATCTCAGGCCTGCCGCGACCTCGTCTTGCTGTGTCGGGACACTCGGGACTCCAGGCTTGTGCTATACGGGTCCACAGCTCATTCAGCATACGGCAGACATGTCCTGTCCAGTCCCACTTCAGCTGGGCGGCCTTTTGAGCCGCATCTACAATTTGAGTTCAGGAGCGCAGTATTGTGTTTCGAACATGATCTGTTAATTTAACACCAAGTACACTGCGCTCCATAGCTCTTTGGCAAACCTTGAATTCGGACTTCTGGATGTTGTTCAAAGACCAAGTCTGTGCACCATATGTCAAGATGGGGAGAATGCACATGTGCTTGTGCTTGCGTTTTAGTGACATGGGCAAATTATATGTATAAATATATTACTTATTATATAAAATACTAGCTGTGTCCTCACGGCTCCGCCCGTAGCCTATGTTACTCAGTGATAATGTAGCTTTCTAACGGCAAAAGAATTTTTGAAATCGGTCCAGTAGTTTTTAAGTTTATTCATTACATACAAAAATCCAAAAATACAAATCTTTTCTCTTTCTAATATTAGTATAGATTTTATCAAAAATGTGAATTTTTCATATCGCGGAAAAGTTAAGACTTTTTTACACAATGATCGATGGCTGATTAAATGGAGGGCAATCTGGGCAATGAGGACATCACTGCAGAAGAGAAACTACCTACGAAAAATGGGGGCGCCACTCTCCATACATTAAGTATAAGAAATTTACTTTAAAAATAATTTCTTCTGTTAAAACGTTGGAAGTGTTTTTCATTTTAAATTAATCTGAGCGTACTTTATCACCTGATAAAACGTTGAGTAACACGGCAGTGACAAATATATTAAAACCCCGAGTTCTAGTTCAATGTTCGGTTTATAGACTTACTAGCGACCCGTCCCGGCTTCGCACAGGTGCAATACAGATACGAATATGGGGCATATAAACCTTCCTCTTGAACCACTCTATATATTGCTGAAAACTGTATTAAAATCCGTTGCGTAGTTTAGAAGATCTAAGCGTCTGTACGCTTAGGTCTTTTTAACGACGCAACAGATTTGTCTGTATAGCGGGAGCGACTTTGCTTTATACTATGTAACGATAAAGATGTCAAGCTGTACACAGGTGAATCCTCTTGATGAACTAGTACAGTAAAACAGCAGGTACCTACGCGAGGTACGCACAAAAGCCAGCGAAGGAACAGCGTAAGCTCGAAAGGCGGACTCGTGTGGACAGGTGGACGGGTGGTAGGGTTACCAGATGAAAAAATCAAAAGTCCGGAGAAAAGACCTGATTTCCATTGAAAGATTTTGTACGGTTTAAGAATTTTCTCTAAAACGTACTTAACAATTTAAAAAAGTCGTGATATTATCGTTTTTATACACTGTGGATATTTACGTATATTTTGTAAGCTGAAATTTATTGAAAATTCTATAAATCCTGAGATTTCATGAGATTTGCAAAATCCAGCCGCAATCCTGAGAAGAATCCAAAAATCCTGAAAACTCCGGACAAATCCTGAGATATGATAACCCTAGACGGGTGTACTAACGTGGATTTAGAAATTCAATATAAGTAATATCTAGCAAAAACCTACATCAATACAGAGATGTTGAATTGAGTTCGGATATTAATATCGGCCGCAAGGGCGGGCCTAAACACGTCTTATTCTGAAAGAAAGCCCAGGGCCTCCCAAAACACTAACCAGTTTCGTTAGGAACATGATTTATAAGATTATTCACTGAAGAGAACGCACGAATAGGAGCAAAATGCGATCACCAATTCGAATGATAAGCGTATTGAGGCAATACTCCCTGGCGACCGTACAGTGCAGCGGTCTACATCAAGATCAACGGTTACGGGCTATTAGCTAGCCATTTTGTTACATCAGTGACACATATCGAATACTTATTACATCGGGACTTTACGACCTCAAAACGTAACACAAAAATAACACGGCCGTGTTACCGTCGGGTTGTGCAATCGGAAAAATAGGGTATTAACTTTAAATATAAAGATTGTCACATTCATTGTCAAACGGCCTTGGTAAGCAGCGCCACTGTGAACTGTAAAAAATATTCTGTAACGTGGCCGCGTTATTTGCGTGTTTTTCTTAAATGTCATAGACAATTTAAGTGCCCAGCACGTGTCTCGTGTCACCAGTCAGAAAATCCAATGTTACTCAATCGTTGACACAGGTACACGACAGACATGTTATCGTCGTCGTTTTTAACCAGTCCTTAACCCCAAACATGGTCAATTAGTTATTATTATGTAGGTATGTTAAGCATAATATTTGGTAAAAGATTTTCAGGATTTGCGCCATGTTATTTTGGATCTGGCTGGAATTATGGAATGCATTTATGACGATTAAATAAAAACTGAAAAATATTTATAATAATTCATTTAATAAAAGTTGGTCCTAAGGGTCTAAGCCCAAAATGCAGGTATAGTAATATTACAAAAGAAAAAAATCATTTAGCATGATAAGTTGAAAATGTGATCTATTTAATATCGTAAACCTTGTGTTCCTCTTTGACGAGCCAGAACGAATCGATCACTTGGCCATCCTGTTCGACGTTCACCTGAGAAATAAATCGATTAATTACTTAAGTAACGGGACTTCGAGCTGACCACCCCATCTATTTCGATAATGTTGGGAAGATGCAAATATGTACTTGTATACCAGACAAATAAACACAGATACCTGTTCCATGTAGATGTGGGTCTTGTTATGCGCCACAAACCTCGTGTAGCCGTACTTACTGCTTCTGAACGTTGACCCGGTCGCGGGGTTCGCTGTAAAAATATAATAATTTAGTAATAATTTTTGGTCGTATTACACGGGACCATTTTTATAATGTTTTTATTCATATTTTAGTATTTAGTAATAGGGACATCTCTGTAGTCGGGTTCCGGCCCCTCCAGTGGAACGCACGAATGCCTCCTGGGACAGAAGTCTCCTATTTCCTTCACCCAATTGCTTAGTAATATTTCCAATTACCTTATACTATACTTACGTATAAAGTAAGAGTGGCCATCATTGCATCCTGCTGAGCCGGTAATGATGTGCACCGGAGCACTGTAATACCAGAAGTGATACTTATAAGCAATATAGACGGTACAATTTATCATCTGATACACCTAGTTATTGCAGTTGAAAACATTAAAAATATATAAACAGATACAATCAATCATTTCTTTGTTTAATGGTTCCACTAGGATCTACATTGTACACTCTACAGCATTGTGGGTATCAGGATCGAACTACTTCGCTTATCTATACTATATATATTAATACTAATGCCTAGTCTGGCCATAAATACTGTTACAATTAAAAATAAGAAAGATATTACATTTGAATTTGGAATCTGTCATTTTTATACGATTGTTCATTGAAATTTTCTAATTTTGGCGCCAATACATTGTACAATATTTTGCGATATTAAAATGGAGTGGGGTGATAAAGAGAACCGAATCGCTGTGATTGCATTACACAAAGTTGGTATGGAGCCAAATGCAATTTTAAAACTCTCCATACGCTTGGTATTAGTCAAATGTTTGTGTACCGGGCTATTAATAGGTACAATGAGACCTCCTCTGTTTGTGACAGAAAAAGATCTGGCCGTCCACGTAGTGTTCGTACGAAAAAGGTGGTCAAAGCAGTAATGGAAAGAATTCGAAGAAATCCTGTCCAAAAGCAAAAGATTTTATCTCGGGAGATGAAGATAGCATCCAGAACCATGTCGCGTATTTTAAAAGATGACTTAGGACTTGCAGCCTATAAGAGACGCACTGGTCATTTTTTAACTGAAAATTTAAAAAAGAATAGAGTGGTAAAATCGAAACAACTACTGAAGCGGTACGCAAAGGGAGGTCACAGAAAAATGTTGTTTACGGATGAGAAAATCTTTACAGTTGAGCAACATTTTAACAAACAAAATGACCGTATTTATGCTCAAAGCTCTAAGGAAGCTTCCCAATTAGTCGACAGAGTGCAACGTGGGCATTATCCGACTTCACTGATGGTTTGGTGGGGTGTTAGCTATGAAGGAGTGACTGAGCCATATTTTTGTGAAAAAGGTATCAAAACATCGGCACAAGTGTATCAAGATACCATTCTTGAGAAGGTAGTTAAACCCCTTAACAACACCATGTTCAATAACTAAGTATGGTCCTTCCAACAAGACTCGGCGCCGGGTCATAAAGCTCGGTCCACGCAGTCTTGGTTGGAAGTGAACATTTCGGACTTCATCAGAGCTGAAGACTGGCCGTCGTCTAGTCCCGATCTTAATCCGCTGGATTATGATTTATGGTCAGTTTTAGAGAGTACGGCTTGCTCTAAACGCCATGATAATTTGGAGTCCCTAAAACAATCCATACGATTGGCAGTGAAGAATTTTCCCATGGAAAGAGTGCGTGCTTCTGTTCATAACTGGCCTCAACGTTTAAAGGACTGTATTGCATCCAATGGAGACCACTTCGAATAAGCTTTTTATTTTTTTATTTTTTTTATGCTTATGTATTAAACTAACACTGTAAAAGTAATAAATATTATTTGCAATAAAAAAATTTTTTTTTTCTTCGTGACCATATTTATGGCAAGACTAGGTATACTTACTAATAATATTATAAAGAGGAAAGATTTGTATTTTTGTATGTAATGAATAAACTTAAAAACTACTAGTCCGATTTCAAAAATTATTTTACCGTTAGAAAGCTACATTATCACTGAGTAACATAGGCTATATTTATTACTGAATAAAACTTCTTACGCGGGCGGAGCCGTGAGGACAGCTAATACCTTAAATTACGCAAGATATAGATCCTATAGTTTTGAATGTCATACATGCCTAAGATCCACTTCTAAGTCGCTAAGTTAGCAAGATGAGTGAGTGAGTGCGTGTGTCTTTGTTTGTAAAAAGCATGTGTTTGACCACGATCCCACCTGATTAGGTAAGTGGTGATATGATCTACGACGGAGAACATCTGCCTCTAGACTTACCCAGGGTTAACGTACGGATGTTCAGTCGAACCGTTGTATATCTTATTGTCGTACACTGGCAAGAACCTCTCGTAATAGTGGTCATGCCCCCAGAACACCAAGTCCACGCCGTAGTCCTTCAGGAAAGGCTCCAGAGCTAAAGCAGACGGAAAATTACTTATTTGAGTTCATGATAAACCAATGTTTCATTAATAGCTATTAGAACAGTGTCGGGCAGTTTAGTTTTATAAATAAATAGTGGGAAGCGTTATCCTGTGAAAAATGATAAGAGAGGAGCATACTGTACTGGAGTGTGACTATGAACAAATAAATTAATAAATAAATAAATAAACAGCAACAAAATATGAACTAAGTGAGTATTTCACTATTTCTCTTACGAGAAATATACACTAAATCTGCCTCAACAAAGGCGTAGAGCAGTTTGGTCCTTAGGTACGCAAAAAGATCAAAATCTTCATTACTTCGTACAGGTGCGTTTAGGATCTTTGTTTTGGTTGTAATTATTAATTATGGTTTTTATTTACTGCTGAAACTAAGTATAGCAAGTCATAAGAGTGACGTTTAGGTACTTACAACATTTCTACTTTATCACTTACACAAAAACGAAAAGGCCTGCAGGATGCCTTTATAATTTTTGAAACGAACATGAAGTAACAAGTGAGGTCTTCAAGGTACCTCTAACATGGAAAACATGTAGGTAATGGATAGGGGCTATTCAAGTATTACGTAGGAACGAAAGGGGGGCGAAGGGGTCTTTGCTTAGCTTATTTTTGATGACATGGGGGACGGGGGTGTCTAGGTGATGATTACGTTAGCAATTTTTATTTATTTACTTATTTTTTTAGACTTGAAATCTGCTGCACATGAATAATAATAAAGAAACCCGATCAGTTTAAAAAATATATATCAATGTTTACGTAAGCATAGGAGGGGGTGTAAAAGCTTTGCTTACTTTTGCTGACAAGGGGGAGGGATGGGTCAAAAATTACTAAAATTCTGCCTACGTAATACTTGAATGGCCCCATACCTACAAGGCAACTAGTACAACTCACCCCACTTTCCACCCAGACCGACCCTCGTAAGCTCTAGGATACAATCATTATCCCTATCGTCACTGCAATACATGGGTCTGTGCCCGAAAATTATTATCCAAGGTCTCTTTGATCTGAAACAAATTATCCATATATGTTCGGAGGCATCTACTGGCCGAGCTTGGCCAACCACTGTAGAATTTATGGGTTCATAAATGATATTTGAAAGGTAATGCTACAATAGAATCAATATGAGTAGATGTGTCTTTTCTCTCATATCGAATTAACGAAACACAATTTAAATAATTCTGAGGGGAGGTTTATTGACAGCCATCCAGAAATCATTCGATGGTCTTATTCGGTGTTAGTAAAACGTAATAGTTTTCTGACCTGTTTTCCGGCAGATTAGCTTTCTCAAGGTCATCCTTGATCCAGTCGTATTGGTGACCGATAAGGTCCATGCCATAATCTTTGTAGTAGTAGTACACCTCAGTGGATATGGAGACGAAGTGAACGGGACCGATGTCGAAGCTATAGAACAGGCTTGGGGCAGAACCTGGCATTGAGAAGCGATTGGCGTAGTTGCTGAAGTTGCTGTTGATTGTCATAGAAGAGATAATTTTACAAAGTGTGAATGCTTATGCTTCGATCTATCTCTCACTGTTCATTTTGTTGATCAAGTTGTCGAAAATGGGGATTTTTAAAACATACGGTGTCGGTAAACAACAATTAGGCAGTAGTCCTAAAACATTACACATTTAATATGTACTGTATTATCTATGTCAAACATCTTTGCGCTGACGATTTGCCTCTTACACCAGCCAAATCGAAAATTACAAGTCTAATAGTCGGAGGCTACAAGGAGAAAACGCAGAAATGTAGTTATACATAATATGACTCTAAAAGTGACTTAAAAGTGTACGTACTACGCTGACTCGTGGTTCCCAGGACACGTCATGTACGGCACTTTGGCTGCCAAGGGTTCTATCTGTCGCATGAACTCATCGCCAACGCGAGCATTGTCAGTTTCCATGTTGTAAGCTATGTCGCCTACATGAAGGATTAGGTCGAAGTGGCCACGCTCGGCTTCGTCTTGTAGGTAAGATAAAGACTGAAAGAAGAAGCTTTAAGGGTGAATGTGCCACTATTGTGTACCTACTTGATAAAAAGATATCATAAAGACTTAAACAAAGACGTAGATATTCAATTACGGAGTCCAGGCAATCCGCATTCATCCAACTTAGATAACAATCAGACAGAATAACGCAGATGTATAGAAGGTAGAATATTCAAGAATGTAACGTACTTGTGCGTTCGTGTTGCCCATATCTCCATAGATGGCTGCTCGCACCGGCCAGTCCTCACCTTCAGGTACTGTAGTGAACGAGAACTCGTTCGACCATCCGTATTTCGAGCCCACATTGTATACTACAAATATGGAGCTTGAGTGTGTTTTTTTGTAGGTAGGTAGGTAATTAATAAAGCTAATCCTGTGTTTGCGATTTTCTTCAAGATTGCATTTTTACTATTTACGCTAAGCAGAATTATTGAAAACGCAGTTACAACGTTAACTTGCTATTAAACTGACACAAGGTTCCAGATGAAAGTTTGCATTGTGATTATTAAAAGCACTGGCTGAGAGAGTCAAAAAGTTAAATAACTATAACATTATGATGTCAGGCATCTATTAACCGCTTGCTGATAACAGATGATATAAGACCGTTCATCTAGCACGATTCCGAGCTATAACTGGTGAGATGTCGGGGCACCGCGGTGCCTATGATGAACCCAACCAAACCTACAATACTGTACCCCACCCTCATGTTAATGCAGCATACACACCTAGCCAACGAACGGGGCTCGATATCTCTAAGAACCGAATGAAACCGGACTAGTTCTATACAAAGTTTGGTCAAATTCAATAAGTGACGACCTTTCTTTGTCGTTCGTGGGCTAGGTGTGTACGCTCTTCTCAGGAGGATGTGGGGCAAGGCCCCACAGAGGAGAGGTCCGCCATGGGTTGGCGGACCGGGACCTGCCGGGGTTGCGGTGCTTGCTTTTGCGAATCCCGCGACCCCGGCCGTACGGTCAGGAGAAGGAACACCGTTGGTCTTTAGCCGGTAAGAGTCCGGCAGACCCCCTCGCCTTCCCCGGGCGAGGGACATCCATGAGGATTTTACAACGAGAAAAAAAATAAAAAAAGGTGTGTACGCTGCAAAAGAGACTTACCATAACTGGTGTTAAACTTAAGATCCTTTAATGTGACGGTGTGAATATACTGGCTTCGTTTAAGTACTCCTCCGTCAACGAAGAGCTTTCTGAATCCGCTCGTCTCCTGGTCCATGACGTGTTCGCCGTAGTGCACGAGCGACATGTTGGGGTTGTCGAACGTTGACCATGTCACCACTATGTCGTTGAGTTTCTCTGGAAAGTGGGTTTGGTATAGAGCAGAGTAAGTAATCGACCACCACGCAAAATGGTAGCGAAGGGCTGATGCCATCGTGTGCCACGGTACGAGTTGTTGTGGATAAGTAATAATATTAGATGCTGCTGTTCTTGGGATGTTTTTTTGTTAATGAGTATTATTTGTTGCTGATTTTAATGTTAGGTACAACTAATAATTGTTACTTCGTGACAGCAAAGACAGCTACAGGGATGCACAGTGCCCACACTCCCCCCCCCCACACCCTTTTTATCCGCCTTTTTGTAGCAGGAATATCCACTCAATACTTATAAACTAATAATATTCTACTGAGTCTCACTTACCTCCAAAAGAAATGTGTACTTGTTCAGGTTGGCAGTAACCAGATTCATAAGCTTCCGCCGAAAGATTTGTACTACAACTTATTCCCAACAAAAGCGAAATTATTAATAACTTCATATTCATTCGAATAAATTATTCGATTTAATGAGACGTCCTGCTTTGCTGCTCTCTATTTAGACATTAATTGTCTTATATAAATATCAGCAACGTAATAATAATTATTATCAATAGCAATGAATGCCAATAAATATTTGAAATGCCATAATTTTTTGAAATGTTTCAATATATGATAACACGTGTTGTCGTTATTAAGTATTGTGTTATTTATTACTAAACATGCTTCTGAATTATTTGTTGATAACAAAACTATGTTTTAAAATAATAATAGTGTAAATATTCGAGGGGAATGACGCACCACGTTCCGTTTCATGTCACTAAGTTAAATAGTGTACCTATAGTACCTATAAGCATTTCCAAACTTTGACCTATGATCAAACCGAACTTTTGATAACTGTTGTAAATAAGTAAATTAGGTATAATTATCACGACAAGCTAATTTATAGTTGTCTATTTTTAAAGATTTCAAATGTGTAACGAGTATTTAATCAACATAAAGACCCCCTTTAAAATAGACCACTCTACAGGCCGCGTGGTTTAAAATTTAGAATAAGTGTCGTGTTTTTTTTTTTATTGACTGATGAAAATTTGAAGTCGCCTCCGAATATCAATCCTGTAAGATTACTTTTAAATGTTATTAAAGAATTGTTACTGAATATTGGTTTTCGTTGAGAATAACTCATTACAAGTGGCGCCCAATTCGCGGCCAGGATTCGCGCCGCCAGGATTCGCGCCGCCAGGATTTGCGTCCGCTTCATAATGCCGCGCACCCGTCGAAATTCGCGTCGCGAAAGTGTGTTCGCCGATGCCGACGTCGCCGACAATTTGTCGGACGCCACAACAGACCGCGGCGCCGCTGCCGCCGCCGTCGTCACTCCTGCCACGGAGGGTTTCACCCCTGCGAGCGTCAACGCGATGCTCGAGCACCTACAGCGTGTCCAGGCTGATTCGATGGAGAAGCTGCTAGGGCGAGTCTTCGACACATTTTCCACCAAGATGGCATCGTCGTCGACCCCTAGCGCATCCCCGTGTTCAGCCTCTAATGGTAATCTCGCCAGGTGCAGCGCGCGGTACAGCGGGATGCCTCAAGAATCAATAGAAGGTTTCATAGATGCCGTCGAGAGCTACAAGGTATGTGCCAACGTCTCGGACTCCGCCGCGCTCAGAGGGTTCTCTATGCTGCTGACACATGAAGCCGCTACGTGGTGGCAAGGCGTCAAGGCGCATATTACGTCGTGGGACTCCGCCCTCGAGAACCTCCGCAGCGCTTACGGTGATCGTCGAACGCCACACCGTGTATACAGGAAGCTTTTCGCCGTTCCACATGGCGCAGAGAAGACTGACCTATTTGTAGCCCGAGCACGCGTCTTACTCGCACGCCTCCCGAAGGATGATATTAACGAGAAGATGCAGCTTGATATGATGTACGGGTTGCTCCACAAACGGATTCGTGAGCGGGTCCGCCATGAAGAAGTTCAATCTTTCGCAGAACTTTTGCGTCAGGGGAGCTGGACGCGCTCGCCACTTCGTCTTCGTCGTGCCCGCAAGGCCGAGCAAATTACTCTGGCCAGAGCGCGCGCGACGCCGCGCCCGGCGCGCGTGCCGGTAAAATAATTGAAAAGATGCACGATGTAGCTTAAAAATATAATTTAGACAAACAATAAAAAAAAGTTATTTTAAAACCGGTTTATCCGAATACCTACCGGTTCTTTTTATACAATACACGAAAAAAAAACGGTTTTTAATTTTGGCCGGTTTTGCATTCCCTACTAGGGGCCCCGCACACCGAGAAAAGAATATTTGAATATGTTTCATCGAGTGAAAATTTAATTTTATGATTTGTATCAACAAAAGTTTTACAAAGAGTGGTCTCAGTGATTAAATTTTTCTCATACCGTGGATTAACATTTCGTGGTGATAATGAAATTCTTGGTTCTCAACATAATGACAACTATTTGGGAATTTTAGAATTACTAGCAGAGTACCATCTGCTCCTTAGTTCGCATTTAGCCAAATATGGTAATGTAGGCAAAGGAAGACAATCATATTTTCGTCAACGATTTGCGAGGAACTTATTGAAATATTGGGAAGTAATGTTTTAAAATAAATTTTTAATGAAATGTATGAAGCCAAATATATATTTTTCAATAAGCATCGATTCGACACAGAACATATCTCATACTGATCAGTTGACTCTAGTGCTGAGATACGTTACGTCAAATGGAGGAGTAGTAGAACGTTTTCTTACATTTATTCCTATAAGAAGTCACAAAGGGTTTATATTATTTAACTAGCCGCCACAATTTTCAATTTTTTAAACCAATATGACATTGATATAAAAAAATGCGAAAAGCCAGTCTTACGATTTTGCGTCAAATATGTCTGGTTGTTATAATGGTCTACAGGCGCCAGCAAAAACAGCGTTAGGACCGTTCTAAGTTTCAACATGATATACCATTTAAAAACAAAATAAATTAATAGTAAAAAAACATCTTTAAAAACAAGCTTTTATTTAAAAGGTCTAAAAAGAAGAAAATAAACATTAAATTAAATCGATCCCATCAATTTATTACGTTATACAACTAATTTATTTTAATAATATAAAAGCTTATCGCGAGATAGTAAATAAACAAGAATACAATATGTACAATAAGTAATAAATGTAGTGTAGTAATTCTAAGAAAAAAATGTACCTATGTATTTCATAAAATTGTAAGTCTCGCGACAAGCTTTTATATTATTTAAATAAATTAGTTGTATATCGTAATAAATTGATGGGATCGATTTAATTTAAAGTTTATTCTCTTCTTTTTAGCCCATTTAAATAAAAGCTTGCTTTTAAGAACGTTTTGTTTTACTATTAATTTCAGAATAAGAAATGTTTAGGCCCGCCCTTACGGCCGATATTAAGATCCGAACTCAATTCAAAATATCTGTATTGATGTAGGTTTTTGCTAGATATTACGTCTATTGAATTTCTAAATCCACGTTAGTCCACCCGTCCGCCTGTCCACCGGAGTCCGCCATTCGAGCTTACACTGTTCCTTCGCTGGCTTCTGTGCGTACCTCGCGTAGGTACCTGCTGTTTTACTGTACTCGTTCATCTAGAAGATGCACCTATGTACAACTTGACATATGTCTATAAACGGAACATTGAACTAGAACTGGGGTTTTTTATATATTAGTCAGTGCCGTGTTACTCAACGTGTTATCAGGTGATAAAGCACGCTCAGATTGATTTATTCTATTAGGCTATTAAGCCATTGGCCGTAACGACTATCGGCACAATGACTGCTGAGTCAACCTCCCACATGTCGACAACCTCGTGTGCCAAGTCTTGATACTTAATTTCTTTATCTTTCTCGGCTTTCACAAGGTTCTCGTCATGCGGGACAGTGACATCAACAATCATTGTGAGACGCTCTGATCGATCTATCACCACTATGTCAGGCTTATTGGCAACGATAGTCCTGTCGGTGATGATAGATCGATCCCAGTAGAATGTGATATGACCATTCTCGAGAACTGGGTCGGGCACATACTTGTAGTATGGTACTTCTGCGTCCACAAGGTTGTATTTCAGAGCAAGTTGCTGGTGGATAATCCTAGCCACTAGGTTGTGTCTGTGCAAATACTCTCCGTTAGCAAGACGAGAACAACCAGAAATAATATGTCGAATGGATTCACCGGGACAGTGACATGCCCGACAGATGTCAACTGTGCCGTCCTTCACAATATATTTCCGGTAGTTGTTCGTCATCATAACTTCGTCCATAATTGCACAGACAAAACCTTCGGTTTCCCCAAAGAGATCACCGAAACGTAGCCAGGCTACGGACGCTAGGAAATCTACATCGGGCCCATGAAGGGCCCGGTAGAAGCGTCCGTGAAGCTCCTTGCTCTGCCATACCTCCCTGCGGCCATTAGTATCCAGTACTACAGGCTTGCGCCAGTTCTCTTTAGCCAAGGAGAGCGGGGTGAATCCTTTGTCCACTGCGACTACATCACGATGCATCCCCACGTCGGCTTGGAGGAAGTACTCCCTGAGGCTGCACACCTCGCGGTTGTGGAGGGTCTTAGCATTTAGAAAGCCTCGACCCCCACACTTCCTCGGAATGTACAGCCTCATCACCGATGAACGTGGGTGATGCATTCGGTATGCAGTCAGCAGCGCACGGACCCTCCTATCCAGGGCGTCAAAGTACTTTTTTCAGGCGGCCATAGAAACGCTCCCGTAACGATTGCTTCATGTCGGCCTCATTGATGCCTAACGCCTCCGCCATGCCCAAGTATTTGTAGGTTTCGGCTGAGGAGAGGGATCTAAGGTGTATGGAATCCGAGAGTTGGGTTCCCACGGATTCCATAATCCCTCCTCGTTTTACATGCATGACTGCACATTTGTCCACACCAAATTCCATCCTAATGGAATTACTGAAAGTTTCAGTTACTTTCAGTAACTTCATCCGTTGCAAATAGTTGGGGGCAAAGAGTTTCAAATCGTCCATGTAAAGGAGGTGTGATATTACCTGACCACGTCTTCTCAACCGGTAGCCTAACCCTGAACCCTCCAACAATGTACTCAGAGGGTTCAAGGCTAGACAAAACCACAGCGGGCTCAGACTATCGCCCTGAAATATACCTCGCTCAATCCTTATTGGTTGTCCTCTCCCTTGAATTTGCCGACATCTTGGATAGTGAAGGACTGTCCTCCATTGCTCCATACATGACGTCAGGAAGGCGCATAGAGTTGTATTCACTTTATACAACTCTAGCACCCTCATGAGCTGTGGCACCGAGTCGTAGGTCTTCTTATAAGTATAGAATTTATTTTTATTATTTATTTATTATTCTTTATTATTCTTGTATTAAATATTATTATTATGTATGTCAAGGATAATATTTGTTAAAAGATTTTCAGGATTTGCGCTATGTTATTTTGGATCTGGCTGGAACTAGGGAATGCATTTATGACGATTAAATAAAAATTGAAAAATATTTGTAATAAATCATTTAATAAAAGTTGGTTCTATGGGTCTAAGCCCAAAATGCAGGTATAGTAATATTACAAAAGAAAAAATACATTTAGCATGATAAGTTGAAAATGCAATCTATTTAATATCGTAAACCTTGTGTTCCTCTTTGACGAGCCAGAACGAATCGATCACTTGGCCATCCTGTTCAACGTTCACCTGAAAAATAAATCGATTAATTACTTAAGTAACGGGACGTCGAGCTGACCACCCCATCTATTTCGATAATGTTGGGAAGATGCATATGAGTACTTGTATACCAGACAAATACCTTAGAATATGTACAAATAAACACAGATACCTGTTCCATGTAGATGTGGCTCTTGTTATGCGCCACAAACCTCGTGTAGCCGTACTTATTGCTTCTGAACGCTGACCAGTCCGCGGGGTTCGCTGTAAAAATATAATATTTTTTGGTCGTATTACACAGGACCATTTTTATAATGTTTTTATTCATATTTTAGTATTTAGTAATAGGGACATCTCTGTAGTCGGGTTCCGGCCTCTCCAGTGGAACGCACGTATGCCTCCTGGGAATATTTCTTAATAGTCTCCTCTTCACCCAATTACTAATATTTCCAATTACCTTATACTATTTATACTATACTTACGTATAAAGTTAGAGTGGTTTTCTCTGCATCCTGCTGAGCCGGTAATGATGTGCACCGGAGCACTGTAATACCAGAAGTGATACTTATAAGCAATATAGACGGTACAATTTATCATCTGATACATCTAGTTATTGCAGTTGAAAACATTAAAAAATATAAACAGATAAAATCAATCATTTCTTTGTTTAACGGATCCACTAGGATCTACATTGTACACTCTACAGCATTGTGGGTATCAGGATCGAACTACTTCGCTTATAGCTTATATTTCGCAGGATATAGATCCTATAGTTTTGAATGTCATACATGCCTAAGATCCACTTCTAAGTCGCTAAGTTAGCAAGATGAGTGAGTGCGTGTGTCTTTGTTTGTACAAAGCATGTGTTCGACCACGATCCCACCAGATTGGGCAAATGATGACATGATCTACGATGGAGGACGTCTGCCTCTACACTTACCCAGGGTTAATGTAGGGATGTTCAGTCGAACCGTTGTATATCTTATTGTTGTACATTGGAAAGGTCCTCTCGTAATAGTGGTCATGTGCCCAGAACACCAAGTCCACGCCGTAATCCTTCAGGAAAGGCTCCAGAGCTAAGGTGGACGGATATTACTTATTTGGGTTCATGATAATGTTTCATTAATTGCGATTAGAACAGAGTCGGGCGGTTTGGGTTTATAAATAAATAGTGGGAAGCGTTATCCTGTGAAAAATGATAAGAGAGTAACACACTGTATTGGAGTGTGCCTATGAACAGCAACAAAATATGAATTAAGTGAGTATTTCACTATTTCGCTTACGAGAAATACACACTAAATCTGCCTCAACGAAGGCGTTGAGCAGTTTGGTCCTTAGGTAGGTACGCAAAAAGATCAAAATCTAATTTAAACTAATTTTTGCAACGAACCCTTTAACATGAAGTAACAAGTGAGGTTTTCAAGGCACCTCTAACATATAAAACATGTAATGTATGTAGGTAATAGATACCTACAACGCAACTAGTACAACTCACCCCACTTTCCATACAGACCGACCCTCGTAAGCTCTCTGATGCAATCGAGATCATGGTCGTCACTGCAATACATGGGTCTGTGCCCGAAAATGATTATCCACGGTCTCTTTGATCTGAAACAAATTATCCATATATGTTCGGAGGCATCTACTGGCCGAGCTTGGCCAACCACTGTAGAATTTATGGGTTCATAAATGATATTTGAAAGGTAATGCTACAATAGAATCAATATGAGTAGATGTGTCTTTTCTCTCATATCGAATTAACGAAATACAATTTAAATAATTCTGAGGGGAGGTTTATTGACAACCATTAACAAATCATTCGATGGTCTTATGATTCGGTGTTAGTAAAACGTAATAGTTTTCTGACCTGTTCTCCGGCAGATTAGCTGTCTTCAAATCTTCCTCGAGCCAGTCGTATTGATTGCTGATAAGCTTGATGCCGTAATTTACGAAGTAGTACACCTCAGTGGATATGGAGACGAAGTGTATAGGCCCGATGTCAAAGCTGTAGAACAGGCTTGGGGCAGAACCTGGCATTGAGAAGCGATTGGCGTAGTTGCTGAAGTTGCTGTTGATTGTCATAGAAAAGATAATTTTACAAAGTGTGAATGCTTATGCTTCGGTCTATCTCTCACTGTTCATTTTGTTGATCAAATTGTCGAAAATGTGGATTTTTTCAAATATACGGTGTCGGTAAGCGACAATTAGGCAGTATAGTGTGTAAAATATAATAGGCCCGTTTTGACAGCTGTCAGATCAGTACATTTTATGTCTAAATTGACATAACATGTTCTAATGTGACAGCTGTCAAAACGGGCCTATTAAATTTTAGCCACTATAGTCCTAAAACATTACACATTTAATATGTACTGTATTATCTATGTCAAACATCTCTGCGCTGACGATTTGCCTCTTACATCGGCCAAGTCCCAAACCAAGTCTAAAAGTCGAAGGCTATAAGGAGTGTAGTCATACATATGACTCTAAAAGTGACTTAGAAGTGTACGTGTGGGGTTCATACCTACACCATACCATTTATTTATTCATGTTATAAACTTACACAACACACACATTTATGGTATAAATTCATGGTGTAAATTCATGGTCTTCCTTTTATTTGTGACACTATGTTATTTAGCAAAACTAATCCTTATAATGAAGCCTTTCGATCGGTATGATAAAGCTACAGGTGATTATTTTTCTCATGTAACGGGTTCGATTCCCGGTTCAACCATGTAGGTAATTATTTAAATATCTATTAATGCAGTTTAAATTGTTTTTTAAATTTAAATAATGTCTTCTTTCAGTAAAATGTTCCATCTACAATATTCAAGGTACTTTCCCTCCACGTGGCATATCCGTGGGGCGCCCTGTATATATATAATATGTCGGAGAATAAATCATTTAGAAAATAAAGGAGGGTAGTCGTCAAGATGAATCAACGTACTTGACGTTATAAAAACAGTTGTCATTCGACGGAGCGGGGCATTCCATATCGAACAGCCGAAGAAGTCTGACCTTTTATATCTGACTAGCTTATCCTTATTTCCTGAACTTGTGTAAATTGTTATATTGTGATATATTGTGAACTAGCTTCTGTAACTAACGACTAACCCAAATACAAGTACTCTCAGTGGTGGAGAGTCTATGTTTGTTTCATTTACGAAATACCCGCTTTACCTTTTGATAAGCAGACACTGGTCTAAACTGTAATGCTATACTCAATTCTATCAAATGTTATAAACGGTGTGTGTCTGCGACATCAGAAGTGGGATAAAGAAAACACTTCCCACTTTTGGTTGTATAAATCCATCCTGTAATTATTGCCGTGTAATATGTCTCTGTAGACTGACTGACAAAACAGTGAGAACGAGAGGGGTTATATCCGGTGAGTCGTAACCAATTTACTATGCCTAACTGTTGCCTACTATTGTGTTCCTACTGTGTGTGTGCCGAATAGGTTTCTGATTAAATTTTAATTTCATTGTTTCCTTAAATAGCGTGTTCATCTGAATTTTTTTAAGATAATGTAGGTTGGTTGAATCTACTCGAATAGGCCGTAGTTGTTGAAGTAGGTACTGGATGGCGTTCGTGTAGTAATTTTACATTCGTGTCGTTTTTACTTTCCTCTGTTGTTTTCGAAAGCTGACCGTAGTTCCGAAACGCTTATAATTCCTGAAGGCTCGTTCTGAACAGGCTTCGTGGACAAAAATGAGGATAAGGTTGTGAATCATTGAGGTTTGAAAGGTTTTGTTGAAATTTCCATGTTGAGAGATTCTACGTTTGGGAGATTCTACGATTCTACCTTTACCATACCATGATAACTTAGTTGAAAGTTCTCACATCATGATTTTGTGTATTTCGATTTCGTTCTTAATCGTGAAATATTAGGAGTTTATAGTAGCTTGAATGTTGAAATAGCTAGGTTTATTTAAAAAAAAAATGTTTTGGTATTATTATTGTCATAGTGCCTACAATTCATAATGATGTGAAGGCGGAGTGGACGGGAATGAAAATAGTTACCTATTCGTTACAAAGTAGTTTAATCCCTATGATCGTGTAAGAGAGGTTTCCAATTGACTAGGTTCCTGTGTTGTTAATGTTATGATAAAAGATATTGGTAGCGAAGTCACCTCTTAATGTGAAAGGTTTGCTTACTCGTACTCGGTCTTGACCGCACCTCATGTGTTGTAGCACATGTGGCGATGGGTCAGCACAGAATCCTTGGTGCGATTCGGATCTGTGTTTGTGCCCAGATAACTTCGGTCACAGATAGTGTGACCGAAGGACGTTCACTTTGTAGTTTGTGTGCGTGTGATCAAGGGACTGAATCATATCGCAATGTTACGTTGACTTTATGAATTCGAGTATGCGGAGCTTATTCATTATGGTTTAGTGTTGGTAAAAAAAAAGTGTATCTATTAGTTACTATTGACTTGGATTAACTTGTTGATCGGACCATTCCTTATCGGTTATTAATTTCCAAACTTTGATAATTTATCCGATTAGGTAGGTCGAGGTCATAAGTCCCTATTTACAATGGTGAATGGTAGATCTGGTTGGAATGAAAGCTGGCCCTAGCTTAGTTGTGATAGGGCTAGGATGAGACTAAAATGATGATAATTTGGATATCGGAGTTCTTACTGTGTGTGGCTTAACTGACCAACCCAGTGGTTATTACGAAATCGTAGCTCATAGAAATCGGTATTGGCCACTTAATTTATGTAATTAGACTTCAAGTACATGAGACCACTCAAAATTGTAGAGTTATTTGATGATTATCGTTATCGTTTGAAATTTTTAACTGGAAATAGAACCCATAAGTACGCACAATATTGCTTACGAAAGATGCTTCTTAGCAATGTTCCTGTTGAATTAGATTTGTCTGATGTAGAAGACGTTGTGAAAGGTACTTCCACCGAGTACAATAGTTTGATATCCACCGAACAGCACTTGTACACCAACCGAAGTATTAAGCTATTTTGTCAGATGCTGGATGGAGGTTGTCTTGAAGGGTGGATTGACTATTGGACACTACATAGAGGTTGTCCTGAGTCTGATTTGATGTAAGTAGTAAAGAAAGCTCTTTGAGTCGTGTAAGAGCATTGCTTTAGAATCATAAGTTTTTTTTATGTTTGATGCTGTTCGACAGATACATTTTATGCGTACCGTTTATAGAGACAAAGAGTTTGTTTGGTTGCCGGATGGAGGCAAGGCTCCGATAGTGTTACTCAATGTTACGGTTTGATCGATGAATCATTAAAAAGTTACCAAGTGTTGTGCTTTCTTTGTTGATAGGTAAAAGGCGATGCCAGCGCGTCACGTACTAGTCGATGTTGATAAGGATTTTGATGATGATGACCAAGCTTAAGTTGTGGTAGAGGGTTAAGAAAGGGACTCTAACGGCCGTATTGTGTTCGACTGTACCAGTAGCCATTACGTAGTCGTAGCCCGGTAGAAATCAGTGTCTCTTGAGGAATCTCGAGTAGTCCGTGGGTGCGCGGTGCGCGTTTGGCTCTGGCGGAGGTCGGGGTCTGGAGAGACCGTAGTGTGTAGTCAGTGGTTGATGCACACGGGCGATCCACTTGTTGGATATGCGAAGTTTTGATCCATGCGCTGGAGATGTGAGAACAATGCGATTGCTGGTCGGCTAGAAGACCGTGGCGTTGGAGGTTTTACTCCAGGGTTTCTGTAGACCTGGCAGTTTTTGTTGCAGTAGAGTTGTAAAGGTTGATTCGAACAACTATGGTACATGGCCCAGGGTAGTGATTGTTATACTTGTGAGGTTCTAAGGACTTGGTTGCGATAAAATTCGTGGTTAATGTGTGTGGCTAAGTTACATGACTCTGGTTAATGAGTTTCGTTTATCATGTTAATTTGATTAGAAAAGTGTCCTAAGGTTGAGTTACGAGCAAATAAGACTTATCTAGTGAAGGTTTAAAAGTAGAGGATGCAGGTAAAGGCCCATGTGCTAGTTTCCACTAGATAATTCACGAAGTATGGCTATGTCCTGAAAGCCCTAAACTCTAATCGAACTTACAAGTACACGATAGCATAAAAAGATGCCACTAAGGGAAGTTCCTTCGGAATTAAACATGTGTGATTGTAAATCCGATGTTGAGGATATTGGCGAAGGCACTTATGCGATCACATGGACGCATACCATGGCCATTGGCCTGTTTGCTGTGTGACAACCGGTCTGTGTGATAACCGGTCTGTGTGACAATCGGTCTGTGTGACAATCGGTCTGTGTGACAATCGGTCTGTGTGACAATCGGTCTGTGTGACAATCGGTCTGTGTGACAATCGGTCTGTGTGACAATCGGTCTGTGTGACAATCGGTCTGTGTGACAATCGGTCTGTGTGACAATCGGTCTGTGTGACAATCGGTCTGTGTGACAATCGGTCTGTGTGACAATCGGTCTGTGTGACAATCGGTCTGTGTGACAATCGGTCTGTGTGACAATCGGCCTGTGTGACAATCGGCCTGTGTGACAATCGGTTTGTGGACAACCGGTCTGTGTGACAAAATGTACAACTATTATGGGTGCTGTTTGTTAAAAAGAAGGGGCCAGAATGGCCGAGCCTTAGTATACTACTTACCGTAATTTTGTTCTCTGCAGATAGTTCCGATGACGAGACACGAGGACGTGTGAAGGAGCAGGACGGCCGTGACGGCGTGTTCATATTATTTTGCGTATTTTTGTGTTTATTTTGATTTGTGATTTTGTGAATGATCTTCATTGAGAGAAAGATACACTTGTTCTCACCAATAATTAAAGAAGTTTTCTTAAAATAATTCGGTCAGGTGAGGCCGAGCGGAATTATTGTCGTTTGATTTTTATTGTTCGAAGGACAAGGAGGTTTCTGTGGGCCTAATGCTAGGCCTAATGCTGGACCGAGTTACTGAACCTGAGAGCCTGAACTAGATGGCGCACTTGGATAGCTGATCTGGATGGTTGACCTGAAATGGTTGATTGTCGATGAAGAAGATCTGGAAGAAGACCATGAACGAAGACTGAAGATTTGATAACTTTGCGTGAACACACCATCACGCGAGGACGCGTGAATCATCAGAATGGCCGTGTCGGAGAATAAATCATTTAGAAAATAAAGGAGGGTAGTCGTCGAGATGAATCAACGTACTTGACGTTATAAAAACAGTTGTCATTCGACGGAGCGGGGCATTCCATATCGAACAGCCGAAGAAGTCTGACCTTTTATATCTGACTAGCTTATCCTTATTTCCTGAACTTGTGTAAATTGTTATATTGTGATATATTGTGAACTAGCTTCTTTATCTAACGACTAACCCAAATACAAGTACTCTCAGTGGTGGAGAGTCTATGTTTGTTTCATTTACGAAATACCCGCTTTACCTTCTGATAAGCAGACACTGGTCTAAACTGTAATGCTATACTCAATTCTATCAAATGTTATAAACGGTGTGTGTCTGCGACATATATATTTTTTTATTATATATAGTTTTTTTTGCTGTCCGTACTAATTTGACAGCTATCGTGTGAAGTTGTAGCAAGTGCGATCCTATTCTTATTTGGCACGCATAGAACCTGTGACCGACACTAAATTAATGTCCAGCCAAAGAGGTTAATATTGAATGCCTTTGTATCCAGCAAAACGGAATTACAGAATAATGTTACATGTGACACCTTGTTTACCAAATTGTTATTGTTGTTATCGTTGTGCCGCCTGGACTGTGTGTGTGCCTATCGTATTTATGACTATACTCCTTCTGACTGTTTTCTGTGTTGCGTGTGTGTGTTACCTACTCAATATAACAGGAGTACTTATAGCAGATTGACTTTTATTTATTACTCTGCCTACTACACACCTCTAAGCAACTATATACGTACTACGCTTCCTCGTGGTTCCCGGGACACGTCATGTACGGCACTTTGGCTGCCAGCGGTTCTATCTGTCGCATGAACTCATCGCCAACGCGAGCATTGTCAGTGTCCATGTCGTAAGCCATGTCGCCTACATGAAGGATTAGGTCGAAGTGGCCACGCTCGGCCTCGTCTTGTAGGTAAGATACAGACTGAAAGAAGAAACTTTGAGGGTGAATGTGCCACTATTGTGTACCTACTTGATAAAAACATTTAAAGACTTAAAACACATTAGTAATTAATTCCACAAAGACGTAGGTATTCAATTACGGAGTCAAGTCAATCCGCATTCATCCAACTTAGATAACAATCAGACAGAATAACGCAGATGTATAGAAGGTAGAATATTCAAGAATGTAACGTACTTGTGCGTTCGTGTTGCCCATATCTCCATATATGGCTGCTCGCACCGGCCAGTCCTCGCCTTCAGGTACTGTGGTGAACGAGAACTCATTCGACCATCCGTATTTAGAGCCCACGTTGTATACTACAAATATGGAGATTGAGTGTGCTTTTTTGTAGGTAGGTAGGTAATTAATAAAGCTCATCTTGTTTGCGATTTTCTTCAAGATTCATTTTTACTATTTACGCTAAGCAGAATTATTGAAAACGCAGTTACAACGTTAATTTGCTATTAAACTTACACAAGGTTCCGGATGAAAGTTTGCATTGTGATTATTAAAAGCACTGGCTGAGAGAGTCAAAAAGTTAAATATAACATTATGATGTCAGGCATCTATTAACCGCTTGCTGATAACAGTACTAGGTCCTGAGATAAGACCGTTCATCTAGCACGATTCCGAGCTACAACTGGTGAGATGTCGGGGCACCGCGGTGCCTATGATGAACCCAACCAAACCTACAATACTGTACCCCACCCTCACGTTAATACTGCGTACACACCTAGCCAACGAATGGGGCTCGATACCTCTAAGAACCGAATGAAACCGGACTCGTTCTATACAAAGTTTGTCAAATTCAATAAGTGACGACCTTTCTTCGCCGTTCGTCGGCTAGGTGTGTACGCTGCAAAAGAGACTTACCGTAACTGGTGTTAAACTTAAGATCCTTTAGTGCGACGGTGTGAATATACTGGCTTCGTTTAAGTCGTCCTCCGTCAACGAAGAGCTTTCTGAATCCGCTCGTCTCCTGGTCCATGACGTGTTCGCCGTAGTGCACGAGCGACATGTTGGTGTTGTCGAACGTCGACCATGTCACCACTATGTCGTTGAGTTTCTCTGGAAAGTGGGTTTGGTATAGAGCAGAGTAAGTAATCGACCACCACGCAAAATGGTAGCGAAGGGCTGATGCCATCGTGTGCCACGGTACGAGTTGTTGTGGATAAGTAATAATATTAGATGCTACTGTTCTTGGGATGTTTTTTTTGTTAATTAGTATTATTTGTTGGTGATTTTAATGTTAGGTGCAACTAATAATTGTTACTTCGTGACAGCAAAGACAGGTACAGGGATGTACAGTGCCCACACTCCCCCCACCATTTGTATCCGCCTTTTTGTAGCAAGAATATCCACTCAATACTTATAAACTAATAATATACTACTGAGTCTCACTTACCTCCAAAAGAAATGTGTACTTGTTCAGGTTGGCAGTATCCACATTTATAAGATCCCGCCGAAAGATCTCTACTCCAACTTATTCCCAACAAAAGCGAAATTATTAATAACTTCATATTCATTCGAATAAATTATTCGATTTAATGAGACGTCCTGCCTCGCTGCTCTCTAATTAGATATTAATTATCTTATATAAATATCAGCAAGGTAATAATTATTATTATCAATAGCAATGAGTGTCAATAAATATTTTAATTGCCATGATTTATTGAATATGTTTAATAAATATAAATGTATGATAAATAAGTACAACACGTCTTCTCGTTATTTAGTATTGTGTTATTTATTACTAAAGACGCTGCTCGTATCACGTCATACATATCACTATGCTTTATGCGTACTGTTCGTCATTGAGGAGTTCCATTGTCTATCTCCAAAGTACTTCATAAGATCTTCACCAAATGTAAATGGGACCATTTCGAAAAAATACTCCTTCAAACAAAAAAAGAATTTTCGAAATCGGTTTATAAATGACGGTGTTCTGAGGTAACAAACATTAAAAAGAAAAAAATACACTCGAATTGATAACCTCCTCCTTTATTTGGAAGTCGGTTAAAAATACTGATAGTGTAAATATTTGAGGGCAATGACGCACCACGTTCTATTTCATATCACTAAGTTAAATAGTATATCTATAGTACCTATAAGCATTTACAAACTTTGACCTATGATCAAACTGAACTTTTGATAACCATTGTAAATAAGTAAATTAGGTATAATTATCACAACAAGTTCATTTATAGTTGTCTATTTTTAAAGATTTCAAATGTTAAATATTGTTAAGAATTCTGTTTCCTACAAGTAGCATAATTGTGAGCACTCCTGCCGCCTTTAGCAAGGGCCGGATTATCCATAAGGCAGTGTAGGCAACTGCCTCGCGGCAGTCGGCGGTGACCTCTCGCTTCCGGCCGTGGTTCTGTCCGTGGTCGGAAGCGAGGGTGCTTGGGAAGCCATTGCCTCCTTTTGCGAGGGGGTGATGGTGACCAAGGAGGAAGCGGAGAGGGAGCGGTGTGCTCTTCTCCCTTCCAGCGCTAGACGCACCGGGAGCGGGAGGGCGCGCGTACGCGACGTCCTCCAGCCACCCAAGTGTGTAGCCTGCGAGTGGCGGGTTAGGGGACCCGCCGCCTGACCAGTAACAGGCCCGAGAAGGTGGTGCGCTGTGTTCCGTGCGCGCTTCTCAGGAGGATGTGGGGCAAGGCTCCACAGAGGAGAGGTCCGCTGAGGGTTGGCGGACCGGGACCCGCCAGGGTTGTGGTGCATGCTTTTGCAAATCCCGCGATCCCGGCCGAGCGGTCAGGAGAAGGAACACCGTTGGTTTTTTGCTGGTAAGAGTCCGGCAAACCCCCTCGGCTTCCCCGGGCGAGGGACATCCATGAGGAATTTCCAACGATAAAAAAAAAATAGGGGCGCCGCACACCGAGAAAAGAATATTTGAATATGTTTCATCAAGTGAAAATTTTATTTTAAGATTTGTATCGATAAAAGTTTTACAAAGAGTGGTCTCAGTGATTACATTTTTTTCATCCTGTGGATTAACATTTCGTGGTGATAATTAAATTCTTGATTCTCAACATAATGGCAATTATTTGGGAATTTTAGAATTACTCGCAGAGTAGGTACGATCTGCTCCTTAGTTCGCATTTAGCCAAATATGGAAATAGCAATATCTAAGCAAAGGAAGACACACATATTTTGTCGTCAACGATTTGCGAGTAACTTATTGAAATATTGGGAAGTAAGGTTTTAAAATTATTTGTTAATGAAATTATTGAAGCCAAATATTTCTCAATAAGCATCGATTCGACACCAAACATATCTCATACTGATCAGTTGACTCTCGTGCTGAGATACGTTACGTCAAATGGAGGAGTAGCAGAACGTTTTCTTACATTTATTCCTATAGGAATTCACAAAAGGGAAGAACTAGCCGCCACAAATTTCAATTTTTTAAACCAATATATCCCAGTCCAGTCAGTCCAGTCAGGCCAGTCTTACGATTTTGCGTCAAATATGTCTGATTGTTACAATGGTCTACAGGCGCATATTAAGAAAATAAATCACCTCGCTCACTACGTTCCATGTGCAGCGCACTCACTTAATCTGGTTGGAGTACATGCAGCAGGGAGCAATCTCATTCTTCGGAGTTGTACAGGAACTATACAACTTTTATTCGGTGTTAACTGATTACTGGACAGTTCTGTTCTAACATCTTGAAAAAGGTGATGAATGTAAGCAATCTTCGTCATTAGTTCTGAAAAGAGTGACCGACACAAGGTGGTGTGCAAAAGCCGATCTGACTAAGGCGCTTTATCAAAAGGTTACAAGAGTTTCTAGAAAGCTTTGCTGCTAATATATTGCTGACGATGAGACTAAGACATCGCAAGCGATTCACGAGGCCAGTTGTCTATTAAAGAACTTGGAAAAAAAGGACATGCCGTAATGGCAATATTCTGGGCTGCCATACTAGATTCAATCAATGGTGTCAGTAGATTTTTACAAAAAGCGACTTGCACTACGAAAGGCAGTCGATCTTTTAAAATCTCTTTTAGATTTTTTGCTTTCACTGCGAGAAAATTTTGACGATTACGAGATGGAGGCAAATGAGAAAACTGAAACCCAATCCAGTGATGAAAATCAGCGTGTGCGAGGAAAAGAGAAGTTAAAAATTGAAACTTATTTGCCTGCAATAGATATTCTGTATCACAGAATAGTCGCGACAGGGCGGGACACGACGGACAGGATTATCGGGAAATTAATTCTCTGTTTGGATTTCTAACAGATTTCTTGACAAAGTCCTTCCTACCTACCCTACTTAAATATGTTTTAGAAAACGCAAGAGATTTTCAAAACTCCGGACTAAGCGTAGGACCATTTATGGATCCTAAAACATTACAACAGCGAAATGAGCTCAGAGAAACATTACGTATAGCTAAACAAAACGGAAAACATGCTATTATAAAAAATAATAAACTACATATAAACGGCAAAGAATTTAAAGCGAACCCAACAACACCAACAGACCCAGGAGCTAGCTAATACTAAAGGACTCGAAACAACAAGCCCAACAAACCGCGCCGAGATGACCAACAATAATACTCAACAGCAACAAGCCCGCACACCACCACCGCCGCGCACGTCCACTTCGACGCGCGGGCACGAACTTATCGATACAAATACAAGTCTCAATCACAACTACAACTCATTCATCACTATCATTACGCAATTACTAAACGAATACATACCAATGCAAAAAATAAAAAATAAGTCCAAAAAAGATGGCTAACCCCAGCTCTTAAAAGTCATGTATCCATAAAAGAATATTAAAAACAATACTAAATGAAACAAAAAATAAAGTTATACAAAACTATTATAGAAAATATACCCAAATACTAAAACGCAGCATAAAAATATAAAAAAAATGGAATATATAAAACAAATGAAAAACTCCGACAACAAAACAAAAACTATGTGGAATATAATAAACCAAAAAACAAAAAAGTCCAAAAGTTTTACCCGAATAAACATATCACACAGTAAATAACCAAACAAAAAAACTGCTCGGAAACCATTTCAAACATATTTAACGAATATTTTGCGACAGTCGGGATAGACCGTAACAGCACAAGTCATAACGAAAAAAAGGGTAGACCAGTAATAGATTCGCCCATGTGCTCAATGTACCTACGCCCTGTAGACCGAAAGGAAATCATAGACATAATTCGCTCAATAAAAATAAGCACAGCTGTGCCATAGACGACATTCCCCCAATCCTACTTAAACAATGCGCAAATTATCTATCCATACCACTAACATATTTAGTTTACCACAGTTTTCAAGATGGCCAATTCCCCGACCCGCTAAAAATCCCACAAGTACCCATACATAAAAAAGGCGACACCTACACCCCTAGCAATTACAGACCCATAGCCCTACTACCCACATTTTCCAAAGTATTCGAAAAGGCAATGTGCAACCGCTTATACTATTTTTTGGAAACAAAGTTCTTGATGATTGTCAAAATGGATTTAGACGATCAAGGTCCACCAGGTTAGCTGTTTACAAATACGTACAGACGGCCCTTCGACATATAAATGACAAGAAGTATGTTTTTGGTATTTTACTTGACATGACTCAAGCTTATGACAAGGTACTAATGACATACTTCTTGACATACTGTACGGCTCAGGCATTCGCGGTCCGGCCTACTCGTGGTTTAAATCCTATCTACAAAACAGATCTCAAATATACAGGAGTTCATTGCAAGAGTGATGTAACGGCATCTATCACGCCACATGCGAACTATCCTGCATCGCGATATCAAAGTTTGCCACGCAGATAGTATATAAATATAGGTACAAGTTACCAACATTAACCATAGCCCAGTTACGTAGAAAAGGTCCGCAAGACCAACAAGAGACAAGAGTCGATTAGGAAAAAAGAAAAACAACATTAACCGTTGGGCAGTGGCCCGCCAGGCACAAGACTCCGCCTGGTTGGAGGATCCTCTGGAACTAGGGAATGCATTTAAGACGATTAAATAAAAATAGAAAAATATTTGTAATAAATCATTTAATACAAGTTGGTCCTAAGAGTTTAAGCCCAAAATGCAGGTATAGTAATATTATAAAAGAAAAAATACATTTAGCATGATAAGTTGAAAATGCAATCTATTTAATATCGTAAACCTTGTGTTCCTCTTTGACGAGCCAGAACAAATCGATCACTTGGCCATCCTGTTCCACGTTCACCTGAAATTTAAAAAGATTAATCACTTAAGTAACGGGACTTCGAGCTGACCACCCCATCTATTTGGATAATGTTGGGAAGATGCAAATATGTACTTGTATACCAGACAAATACCTTAGATGTACAAATAAACACAGATACCTGTTCCATGTAGATGTGGCTCTTGTTATGCGCCACAAACCTCGTGTAGCCGTACTTATTGCTTCTGAACGCTGACCAGTCCGCGGGGTTCGCTGTAAAAATATTATATTTTTTGGACGTATTACACAGGACCATTTTTATAATGTTTTAATTCATATTTTAGTAATTAGTAATAGGGACATCTCTGTAGTCGTGTTCCAGCCTCTCCAGTGGAACGCACGTATGCCTCCTGGGATAGAAGTCTCCTATTTCCTTCACCCAATTACTAATATTTCCAATTACCTTATACTATGTATTCTATACTTACGTGGAAAGTGTGTGTGGTTTTCTCTGCATCCTGCCGAGCCGGTAATGATGTGCACCGGAGCACTGTAATACCAGAATTGATACTTATAACTTAAGCAATATAGACGGTACAATTTATCATCTAATACACCTAGTTATTGCAGTTAACAACATTAAAAAAAATATGAACAGATACAATTAATAATTTCTGTGTTTAACGGTTCCACTAGGATCTAAATTGTGCACTCTCCAGCATTGTGGGTATCAGGATCGAACTACTTCGCTTATAGCTTATATTTCGAAGGATATAAGATCCTATAGTTTTGAATGTCATAAGCTGGGTACTCACTTAGCTGTGTAGCACGTAACGTATCAGATACGGTATCAAGTGAGTACGTAGGCACGAGCCCGCTGCGAGCCGCTCGCGCGTGGAGCGCTGTAAGCTCGCAGTGACCCGCCGAGTGGCGGTATCACTGCGAACACAAAGGCGGCTCGCAGTGTGCTCGTGGACGGCGATACGACCGCTTGTGTAGTGAGTACGTAGGCGCGAGCTTCAAACGAACTTACGTATTCATTATGGAGTGGACTGTTTTTTTTTTATTGATTTATGATTTCTCTCTTTGAATATTTCACTTTGCCAAAATCGACGTGGGCTTTTATAATTATCTAAAATATTTTACATGAATATGAACGCAGCACTAGCCACCATTTGAGACATGTTGTCGGCGTGACGTCGCGTCGTCGCGAGCACTGCGGAGCCGGCAGCTCGTAGCTAGATACGCGGTGGACCGTGGACGAGCCGTACCCACTTGCAGGTTGATATAGTATATTTCCACCCGACTTGACAGTGGAGGGCAAGTTGATGTACTGTACCTTGACTTCCGGAAGGCGTTTGACAGGGTTAACAATGATATACTGCTGGAAAAGCTGAGTGCTCTGGGTCTTTCCCCCAGTCTTCTTCGTTTCTTTGCTGATTATCTTCGCGATCGCCAGCAGTTTGTTCGACTCGGGCCTTACGACTCTCGACCATACCACACGCGTTCTGGAGTGAGTCAAGGATCGATTCTCGGGCCTCTCTTGTTCATTCTCATGGTAAATAATCTTCCCACAGTCATCAAATATGCGAAATCTCTTCTTTATGCGGATGATTTAAAGCTATTTCTAGAGATTAAAAATGAGGAGGACTGTTTGATGCTCCAGCGAGACATTGATTCAGTGTACCAGTGGGGCGTTAAAAATGGAATGGAATTCAATTCCAGTAAATGCTTCCAAATGACCTTCAGCCGGAAGCGACACCCCATTGAATTTCTCTATAAACTAGACTGTAATATTATATCAAGATCTACTACAATTAAAGATTTGGGTAATTACATTCGATCACAAGCTCACTTTCCATGATCACTTCACATCACTGGCTAAAGAGTCTTTTCGACGACTAGGATTTGTTCTTCGGAATTCTAACGACTTCCAAAACATAGGGGTGATCAAGCTCATTTTCAGTACTTTGGTCCGATGCAAACTTGAGTCAAGTGCATGTGTATGGCATCCGCATCATAGCATGTATACACTCTCATTGGAAAAAGCGCATGTATGGTTATTACCCTTTTAAGTACCCAACTAAATTCCTCTTAGGTTACTTGGAGTATAACTCTTTAGAGGTTAGAAGGTCTTATGACCAGCTATTAATGATGTGCAAGATCCTTCGAGGAAAAGTAGATGCCCCTGACCTTAATTGTGAGTTGTACCGATTGTTTGTACCCAATAATTACCGTCGGAACAGAAAACATAAACTGTTTGCTGTTCCGATATGTCGTACTGTGGCTCGTTCACGATCACCACGCACTCAATGCTCTCCTGGACGTTAGACCGAATTTTGATGTGTTTGCTGATGAATGGAAGGTGATTTTATCGGAATGCCTGGAGTACTGCGAGAGGAATGTATCATGAACGTTTTGAGTTCTCTTTTTAGTTATTTTATGTTATAAAAAGAATTATAATTGTTCGTGCGTAAATAAATACATTTATGACTGAATTGTGATCTGTTTGCGGATGAATGGAAGAATAAATTGTCAGGTGCATTGTGAGGGCTGTGTGAAAGAGGTGTCTCATATTGTTATATTTTTTTTTAAATCATTATTTTTCGTTCCATTGTTTTGTATGTATCTTCTTCCATTCATGTTCTTTTTTCTATCTTTAATTATTGTAATTGGTCTAAAACCGTTTTAATTAAAGTAAAATAATTAAATAAATAAATAAAATAGTATCTGATACGTTACATGCAACACTGCTAAGTGAGTACCCAGCTTAAGATCCACTTTTAAGTCGCTAAGTTAGCAAGATGAGTGAATGAGTGCGTGTGTATTTATTTGTAAAAAGCATGTGTTCGACCACGATCCCACCTGATTGGGCAAATGATGATAATAATATGATCTACGATGGAGGACGTCTACCTCTAGACTTACCGAGGGTTAACGTAGGGGTGTTCAGTCGAACCGTTGTATATCTTATTGTTGTACATTGGAAAGGTCCTCTCGTAATAGTGGTCATGTGCCCAGAACACCAAGTCCACGCCGTAATCCTTCAGGAAAGGCTCCAGAGCTAAGGTGGACGGAAATTACTTATTTGGGTTCATGATAAACCAATGTTTCATTAATTGCGATTAGAACAGAGTCGGGCGGTTTGGGTTTATAAATAAATAGTGGGAAGCGTTATCCTGTGAAAAATGATAAGAGAGTAACATACTATATTGGAGTGTGCCTATGAACAGCAACAAAATATGAATTAAGTGAGTATTTCACTATTTCGCTTACGAGAAATACGCACTAAATCTGCCTCAACGAAGGCGTAGAGCAGTTTGGTCCTTAGGTACGCAAAAATATCAAAATCTTCATTACTTCGTACAGGTGCGTTTAGGATCTTTGTTTTGGATGTAATTATTAATTAATTATGGTTTTTATTTACTGCTGAAACTAAGTATAGCAAGTCATTAGAGTGACGTTTAGGTACTTACAACATTTCTACTTTATCACTTGCACAAAAAGAAAAAGGCCTGAAGGATGCCTTTATAATTTTTGCAACGAACCCTTTAACATGAAGTAACAAGTGAGGTCTTCAAGGTACCTCTAACATGTAATGTATGTAGGTAATGGATAGGGGCTATTCAAGTATTACGTAAGCACGAAAGGGGGGCGAGGGGTCTTTGCTTAGCTTATTTTTGATGATATGGGGGAAGGGGGTGTCTAGGTGATGATTACGTTAGCAATTTTTATTTATTTACTTATTTTTTTAGACTTGAAAACTGCTGCACATGAATAATAATAAAGAAACCTGATCAGTTTAAAAAATGTATATCAATGTTTACGTAAGCATAGGAGGGGGTGTAAAAGCTTTGCCTACTTTTGCTAACAAGGGGGAGGGATGGTTCAAAAATTACTAAAATTCTGCTTACGTAATACTTGAATGGCCCCATACCTACAAGGCAACTAGTACAACTCACCCCACTTTCCACCCAGACCGACCCTCGTAAGCTCTAGGGTATAATCATCATCCCTATCGTTACTGTAATACATGGGTCTGTGCCCGAAAATTATTATCCACGGTCTCTTTGATCTGAAACAAATTATCGATATATGTTCGGAGGCATCTACTGGCCGAGCTTGGCCAACCACCGTAGAATTTATGGGTTCATAAATGATATTTGAAAGGTAATGCTACAATAGAATCAATATGAGTAGATGTGTCTTTTCTCTCATATCGAATTAACGAAACACAATTTAAATTATTTTCTGAGGGGAGGTTTATTGACAACCATTAACAAATCATTCGATGGTCTTATGATTCGGTGTTAGTAAAACGTAATAGTTTTCTAACCTGTTTTCCGGCAGGTTAGCTTTCTCAAGGTCTTCCTTGATCCAGTCGTATTGGTGACTGATAAGGTCCTTACCATAATACATGTAGTAGTAGTACACCTCAGTGGATATGGAGACGAAGTGAACGGGACCGATGTCGAAGCTGTAGAACAGGCTTGGGGCAGAACCTGGCATTGAGAAGCGATTGGCGTAGTTGCTGAAGTTGCTGTTGATTGTCATAGAAGAGATAATTTTACAAAGTGTGAATGCTTATGCTTCGATCTATCTCTCACTGTTCATTTTGTTGATCAAGTTGTCAAAAATGGGGATTTTTAAAACATGCGGTGTCGGTAAGCAACAATTAGGCAGTAGTCCTAAAACATTACATATTTAATATGTACTGTATTATCTTTGTCAAACATCTCTGCGCTGACGATTTGCCTCTTACACCAGCCAAACCGAAAATTCCAAGTCTAATAGTCGGAGGCTACAAGGAGAAAACGCAGAAATGTAGTCATACATAATATGACTCTAAAAGTGCGATAAAAGTGTACTTACTACGCTTTCTCGTGGTTCCCAGGACACGTCATGTACGGCACTTTGGCTGCCAGCGGTTCTATCTGTCGCATGAACTCATCGCCAACGCGAGCATTGTCAGTGTCCATGTCGTAAGCCAAGTCGCCTACATGAAGGATTAGGTCGAAGTGGCCACGCTCGGCTTCGTCTTGTAGGTAAGATAAAGACTGAAAGAAGAAGCTTTAAGGGTGAATGTGCCACTATTGTGTACCTACTTGATAAAAAGATATTTTAAAGACTTAAAGACGTAGATATTCAATTACGGAGTCCAGGCAATCCGCATTCATCCAACTTAGATAACAATCAGACGGAATAACGCAGATGTATAGAAGGTAGAATATTCAAGAATGTAACGTACTTGTGCGTTCGTGTTGCCCATATCTCCATAGATGGCTGCTCGCACCGGCCAGTCCTCACCTTCAGGTACTGTAGTGAACGAGAACTCGTTCGACCATCCGTATTTCGAGCCCACATTGTATACTACAAATATGGAGCTTGAGTGTGTTTTTTTATAGGTAGGTAGGTAATTAATAAAGCTAATCCTGTGTTTGCGATTTTCTTCAAGATTGCATTTTTACTATTTACGCTAAGCAGAATTATTGAACACGCAGTTACAACGTTAACTTGCTATTAAACTTACATAAGGTTCCCGATGAAAGTTTGCATTGTGATTATTAAAGCGCGGGCCGACAGAGTCAAAAAGTTAAATATAACATTATGTCAGGCATCTATTAACCGCTTACTGATGACAGTACTGAGATAAGACCGTTCATCTAGCACGATTTCGAGATATAACTGGTGAGATGTCGGGGCACCGCGGTGCCTATGATGAACCCAACCAAACCTACATTACTGTACCACCCTCGTGTTAATGCAGCGTACAAACCTAGCCAACGAACGAGGCTCAGTACCTCTAAGAACCGAATGAAACCGGACTCGTTCTATACAAAGTTTGGTCAAATTCAATAAGTGACGACCTTCCTTTGCCGTTCGTCGGCTAGGTGTGTACGCTGCAAAAGAGACTTACCGTAACTGGTGTTAAACTTAAGATCCTTTAGTGTGACGGTGTGAATATACTGGCTTCGTTTAAGTTTTCCTCCGTCAACGAAGAGCTTTCTGAATCCGCTCGTCTCCTGGTCCATGACGTGTTCGCCGTAGTGCACGAGCGACATGTTGGTGTTGTCGAACGTCGACCATGTCACCACTATGTCGTTGAGTTTCTCTGGAAAGTGGGTTTGGTATAGAGCAGAGTAAGTAATCGACCACCACGCAAAATGGTAGCGAAGGGCTGATGCCATCGTGTGCGACGGTACGAGTTGTTGTGGATAAGTAATAATATTAAATGCTACTGTTTTTGTGATGTTTTTTTTGTTAATGAGTATTATTTGTTGGTGATTTTAATGTTAGGTGCAATTAATAATTGTTACCTTGTAACAGCAAAGACAGGTACAGGGATGCACAGTGACCACACACCCCGCCCCCAATATCCACTCAATACTTAAAAACTAATAATATACTACTGAGTCTCACTTACCTCCAAAAGAAATGTGTACTTGTTCAGGTTGGCAGTATCCACATCCATAAGTTTCCGTCGAAAGATCGAGACTACAACTTATTCCCAACAAAAGCGAAATTATTAATAACTTCATATTCATTCGAATAAATTATTCGATTTAATGAGGCGTCCTGCTTCGCTGCTCTCTAATTAGATATTAATTGTCTTATATAAATATCAGCAAAGTAATAATAATAATTATCAATAGCAATGGATGTCAATAAATATTTGAAATGCCATAATTTTTTGAAATGTTTCAATATATGATAAACTAGCGACCCGCCCTGGCTTCGCACGGGTGCAATGTAGATACTAATATGAGGCATACAAACCTTCCTCTTGAATCACTCTATCTATTAAAAAAAACCGCATCAAAATCCGTTGCGTAGTTTGAAAGATCTAAGCATACATAGGGATATACAGACAGCAGGAGCGACTTTGTTTTATACTATGTAATGATTCAAATGGCCAGACTATACACATTATTACAAAGTTGCAGTCACCATGTCCTGTAACTCAGCCGCACCCTTTCGAACTGGAAACTCAACAACGCTGCTTGAGTGCAGTAATAGTGGTGGTAGTACTTTCCCGGACGAACTTTTCACAAGGAGATAAAGATAATAAAGATAAAGGAAAAAGATAAAATATAAAGGTAAAATATAAAGATAAAAGATAAAAAATAAAGGTAAAGGTAAAAGATTAAGATAAAAGATAAAGGATAAAAGACAAAGAAAAAATAAAGATAAAGATTAAGATAAAGGATAAAGGTAAAAGATAAAGGTAAAGGATAAAAGATAAAGACAAAAGATAAAGGTAAAAGGTATAGATACAAGATAAAGACAAAAGATAAAGATAAAATATAACGATATTTATTTTGCAAATATGGGTGGTACAAACAAATGTGATGACATAAAAGAGGATACATGATCAGCCATATTTAACCATTGCGGCCCGTCCCGGATTCGCATGGGTGAACATTTTTCCAAATTTTGTAACATTTTCCATTTATGCTCCGCCCCTATTGGTCGTAGCGTGATGTTATATAGCCTTTCTCGATAAATGGACTATTCAACACAAAAATATTTTTTCAATTCCAACCAGTAGTTCCCGAGATTAATGCGTTCAAACAAACAAACAAACTCTTCAGCTTTATATAGAAGAATAGAATAGAATATACTTTATTGTACACCAAAATTGTAACACAGCTCTTATACAATAACAAACATTAAAGGGTACAATGGCGGTCTTATCGCTGATAGCGATATCTACCAGACAACCTTTGGATGAACAGGAAGTCAATGAATAAGATAGAGGGGGTAGTCCATGGTGTACTGCTGCAAAATATATACTACACACCATACATAGACATAATACTTACATATACGTATATATATATACATTTATAAATATTGTAATATATATATATGATATATAATTATGTGATAGGGAAAACAAGGTAGATTGATGATGAGGTACTAATTTATGAGGAATATATACAAGGTTAGTCGGAAAGGGGGTACTAAGCCGAAAGGGTGTTAAAGTACCCATAATAAGGGATAACTTTTGTTCTACAACTTTCCCCAAAACTCGATAGATTAAGAGAAATGGCTTTTCAAAGATTTCGTAAAAAATATGCTTAAATCTATCTGTCCATAGCTATGATCAGCTGTGTTTACTATTTAGGTCATATTTGGGGTCATGGATTAGAAACTTAATTTTCTGAATTCATAACTAAAGTAGGTATGTTTTTTTTTGAAAAAACTAAAATAAAAATCTTTTTGCATGCAAATAAAAATTATCGAATTTTGAAATTTTACCACTTGCTTTAAAATAGTCATCAGTGATACTTTAAGTGGCCCGCGGCTTAGTACCCCCTTTCCGACTAACCTTGTATATATATATATATTAGAATAGATAAGTACAACACGTGTTGTTTGTGTTATTTATTACTAAACACGCTTCTGAATTATTTGTTGATAACAAAACTATGTTTAAAAATAATGATAGTGTAAATATTTGAGCTCAAGGACGCACCACGTTCCGTTTCATGTCACTAAGTTAAATAGTGTACCTATAGTACCAATACAACTTTTTCGGTGTCAACTCATTACTGGGCTATTATTATGCTCTAACATCTTAAAAAAGGTGATGAATGTAAGCAATCCTCGTCATTAGTTGTGAAAAGAGTGTTCGACTCAAGGTGGTGTGCAAGAGCCGATGTGACTAAGGCGCTTTATCAAAAGGTTACAAAAGTTTCCAGAAAGCTTTGCTGCTAGTATATTGCTGACGATGAGACTCAGACATCGCAAGCGATTCACTAGGCCAGTTGTCTATTAAAGAACTTGGAAAAAAAAGAACATGCCGTAAATTCGACGGGTCCTACGTATACTGGTACAACCCACAAAAATGCGAAATCCACTTTTCTACACCAATCACCTTCAAATCACCGATAGTTTACTCATTTTTTTTAATGTAAATAGTTTCGTGGTTACAAATTTGCAAACGAATGGAAATAACAGTATTATTTTATACGGGATATAATAAATATTTAAGGTCTATAAACCGCTCTTCTATAAAGTTGTGTTTTTACACTTGCACCATTATACGTAGGACCCGTCGTAATGGCAACATTCTGGGCTGCCATACTAGATCGAATCAATGGTGTCAGTAGATTTTTACAAAAAACAACTATTGCACTATGAAAGGCAGTCGATCTTTTAATATCTCTTTTAGATTTTTTGCTTTCACTGCGAGAAAATTTTGACGATTACGAGATGGAGGCAAATGAGAAAACTGATACCCAATCCCGTGATGAAAATCAGCGTGTGCGAGGAAAAGAGAAGTTAAAAATTGAAACTTATTTGCCTGTACTAGATATTCTGTATACAGAATAGCCGCGACGGGGCGGGACGCGACGGACAGGATTATCGGGAAATTAATTATCTTTTGGATTTCTAACAGATTTCTTGACAAAGTCCTTCCTACCTACCCTACTTACCTGCCTACCTTTTTTTTTTTTTTTATCGTGGGGAAATCCTCATGGACTATCCCCCGTCTGGGGAAGACGGGGGGGTGTGCCGGACTCTTACCGGCTAAAACCACCACGGTGTCCCTCCTTCTGACCTAAGGCCGGGGTCGCGGGATTCGCTATTGCATGCACCGCAACCCCGGCAGGTCTTGGTCCACCAATTGCTGGTGGACCTCTCCACTGTAGGGCCCCACCCCACGACCTCCTGAGAGGCGCGGAGGGCACCCCACATCACCGGCGCACCAGAACACATGGTACGCCGTGACCTCCCCGGGGACCAAACAAGTACATGGGCGCCAGACTACCCCGTGTCTGGTCCCCTGGTCCCCCTGCGACGGGTCAGGTTAGTGGCCCCGCCGCCTACCACTTTTCGGCCGCAGAGGATAGGGAGAGCGGCCAACTAAACACCGACACTCCTCTCCCCCTGCGGCCCCACCGCGTCCGCCATCTGACGGTGGCGGCCGCGGAAGGTAGGGAGAACGGCGCACCGTAATACCGGCACTCCTCTCCCGCCGCGGCCTCCACCCTTCAGCCGCAATGCCTACCTCCCCACCCTGCCTACCTACCTACCTACCTTCCCTATCCATTCGCGAGATATCATCAAAAAAGCCGTTCCATACAAAATATATGAGAAAATGAATTATCTTCATTAATTATTTTTATCGTGAATTTTGCCAATGTTTTAATAGTTATTTTTTTTTTTTTCAATGATTATTATTATTTTACCATCGCCTCATTTTTTACGTTACATTTTTAATAAATTGTGAATGTGAGTACCATGTAGGGTAGCTATATACACGAATTTTGTAATCGTTTGGCGGTTCTTGAGTTTTTTTTTGTGACCCACCCAAATGTCCAGCTGATTGATAGCGTCGTGCAGCGGTCGGGTTGTTGAGCTCCCTAAAATAAGGTTTGAGCTCCGCGATGATTGAAGCAGATGTACCGTCAGTTAGGACAGGTCAACTCGAAACTGCTATGGCACTTTCCTCAAAAGACCATTCCAAACGTTGCCCTACATCGTTTCACTCGCATAGTTTGTATACTACAATGTCTGGACTTTATCTGGACTATTGTCTGGACTGGCAAAATAGGTTTTTGTATTATAGTTATTATTTTAATAATATCGCTTTACAATACTTCATTCCAAACTGTAAAGTATGAGCATCATGCAGCTATTAATGATACGCTTATAATCATATCATATTACTGCCTATTGTCTGGTAATATGAGTCTGTCATGCTCACTTAAATGTCTTGCTGATGGTGGCGTTGTTTATCCGGTCGTTGAGTTCCCTTTAATATGGTTGAGCTGACCGATGCGGATGTGCACGTCATGCTCGTGAACGGGTGCCGTCTGTCGGGACTGGTCAGCTCTTAACTGCTATGGCAATCATAGAAGGCATATTTTTCTATTTGTTACTCTTATGTGAGTTCATTTGTTACATTAACCTGCATTATTCTCATTCTATTTCTCACACTACTGTAATGGAATTGTAATGAACTACTATTTTAAAAACAGTATTCATGGAGTTTCTTGCCGGCTCTTCTCCATAGAACCTACCTTTTGGAACCGTGCACCTAGTCGTGACGTTTTAAAAGTGCCTGAAATCTGGTCTATTTGAAATAAAAAACTTTGACTTTGACTTGACTTTGACTTTGACTATTATCCTGTTCGGGGCGGAGACAAATCCACCAAATCAAAGATCATAAAAATCAGTCCAGCCGTTCTTGAGTTATAAATGGTGTAACTAACACGACTTTGTTTTATATATATCTATGTATACTCCACTTGAGTCACCCAGGTGATATCACCTGGGTGAACAAATTCCACATTTTTGTGTCCTAAAATCACCTACCACCAAATCACCTGGGTGACCATAATCCACATGATTTATTTGTATTTATTATGTTTCTTCAAATCACCTGGGTAATCAATTTCCACAAATCACCTGGGTAATCAAATTCCACATGATTAAAGTTTGTTTATTATGTTTCCTTATATCACCTGACTTATCTAGACACGCGGCAGCGTGTCAAGCCAAGTTCAAAGGAAAAAGGAACTGGCGACGAACCATTTGAAGCCACTTTTGACCCCTTAATAACTCAAAATCTATTCATCATAAACACATGAAATTTGGTTTATTTATTAAAACCCCTGAGATTAACTATAATCCCAAATTTCATAAATACAGCTCAAACGGTTAATGAGATATTAACGTCTAAAAATCGGCATTTTTAACACTGACTGACATATAAATCAAAAACCTAACCCACTTCCAGATGACCTAGAAAGTTAAAATTTGGTGTCCAGCTGGGTAATTGAGTGCATACAAAGGAAAAAGTCAGAAAACAGTGAATTTTTACGATTTGAAATATTTTTCAAGCAATCGATTTTTATTACTTAGCGCCTTTCGAAAGTATAATAGCAACAATCTTTTTCTTTCGCAGGAGAATGGGTTCCATAATTCCATGATGAAAGGTCGCTTTTATCGTTTTTTATACCAGATTATTTGATTCAAGTGGGAAATAAAAATATAACTATCAGGCAAATGATAAAAAAAGTTAAAGGGAGGACTTTCCATATATTTCTAACGTTCAAGAAAATGTAGAAAATAACACAAAAAATAAAACTATACAGCGTAAAGATCACTTTTGAATGATGAATAATAATAATTTCTTTACAAAAAGTAATGATATCCCAACAAAAACATAAATGTGAAAATGGGAGCCAAGTTCATTAATAAGAATATGCGTGGTTGTTGACTTCGCCGACAAAAGAATTTTACAAACTAACAATGTTAATAAATCATCAATGCAAAATTATTAGCCAATTGGCTTTACTTCAAGGAAAAATTACAATAGGACATTTTTACATAAAATGCATTAAATTTTTGTTTTCGACATACGTTTAAGGTATATACTATAAGTCAGGTGATTTAAGGAAACTTAATAAACAAACTTTAATCATGTGGAATTTGATTACCCAGGTGATTTGTGGAAATTGATTACCCAGGTGATTTGAAGAAACATAATAAATACAAATAAATCATGTGGATTATGGTCACCCAGGTGATATCACCTGGGTGACTCAAGTGGAATATACCATATCTATAGGGTTATCTATACTAATATATAAAGCTGATGAGTTTGTTTGTTTGCTTGAACGCGCTAATCTCAGGAACTACTGGTTGGAATTGAAAAAAATATTTTTGTGTTGGATATTCCATTTATCGAGGAAGGTTATAGGCCATATAACATCACGGTACTATCAATAGGAGCGGAGCATAAATTAAAAATGTTGCAAAAACGGGAAAAATGTCCACCCGTGCGGAGCCAGGACGGGCCGCTGTGGTTAAATATGGCTGATCATGTACCGTCTTTTATGTCACCACATTTGTTTGTACCACCCATATTTGCAAAATAAACTTCTTTATCTTTTACCTTTATGTTTTGTCTTTATCTTTAGTCTTTATCCTTTATATTTATATTTTATCTTTTACTTTTATCTTTGTCCTTTATCTTTATCTTTTATCTATATCTTTTATGTTTATCTTTATCTCCTTGTGAAAAAGTTCATCCGGGAAAGTACTACCACTATTACTGCAGTCTACCTGCGTTGTTGAGTTTCCAGTTTGAAAGGGTGCCGCCGAGTTACAGGACATGGTGACTTTACAGCTTTGTAATAATGTGTATAGTCTGGCCATTTGAATCTTTACATAGTAAAAACAAAGTTGCTCCCGCTGTCTGTCTGTCCCTGTGTATGCTTAGATCCTTAAAACTACGCAATGGTTTTTGATGCGGTTTTTTTAATAGATTTAAATTTTTAGTGATTCAAGAGGAAGGTTTACATCCCGCACATTAGTATCTACATTGCACCCGTGCGGAGCCGGGGCGGGTCGCTAGTTGGTAATATGACAAAATTCAAATTCATATATGAATTAAATTCATATATTTTTTATATGACGGCAAACGGAAATAATTGTTATTTTATGGTTGATGTATTGAAGTGTTAGCAAGGAGATATCTTCAAAAAATATAAAATGTCAAATTACTCGAAAATGGTTGACGTTTGCCTAGGGGTCATACGGGGTCATTTGGTTGCAAATGATCTCTCCTACGTCCCCTTAACGGATTGCGTCATATTTCCAATAACCCTGTAGATAGATAGGTACTGGGACACATTGTATAATATATTGCTTGTTATTATTATATTATAATTAGCCTGTACTGTCCCACTGCTGGGCAAAAACCTTCCTCCGTTCCTTCCATCTGTCACGATTTTGTGCAGCTTCATGCCAATTGTCAAGAAAGGCATCCAACTCGTCCCGCCATCTTCGGCCTGCCGCGACCTCGTCTCGCTGTGTCGGGGCTCCAGTCTTGTGCTATACGGGCCCACAGCTCATTCGGCATACTTCAGCGGGGTGGCCTTTTGAGCCGCATCTACAATTTGAGTTCATGAGCGCAGTATTGTGTTTCGAACATGATCTGTTAATTTAACACCAAGTACCTATACTGCGCTCCATAGCTCTTTGGCAAATCTTGAATTCGGACTTCTGCACATGTGCATGAGCTTGCGTTTTAGTGACATGGGCAAATTATATAAATATATTACTTATTATATAAAATATTTTGTCAAAAATGTGAATTGTTCATATCGCGGAAAAGTTAAAACTTTTTTACACAATGATCGATGGCTGATTAAATGGAGGGCAATCTGGGCAATGAGGACATCACTGCAGAAGAGAAACTGCCTAAGAAAAATGGGGGCGCCACTATCCATACATTAAGTATAAGAAATTTACTTTAAAAATTACTTCTTCTATTAAAACGTTGGAAGTGTTTTTTATTTTAAATTAATCTGAGCGTACTTTATCACCTGATAACACGTTGAGTAACACGGCACTGATAAATATATAAAAACCCCGAGTTCTAGTTCAATGTTCGGTTTATAGACTTACTAGCGAGTAGCGACCCGTCCCGGCTTCGCACAGGTGCAATGCACATACGAATATGAGGCTCATAAACCTTCCTCTCCAATCACTCTTTATATTGCTGAAAACTGTATTAAAATCCGTTGCGTAGTTTAGAAGATCTAAGCGTCTGTACGCTTAGATCTTTTAAACGATGCAACGGATTTGTCTGTACAGCGGGAGCGACTTTGCTTTATACTATGTAAAGATAAAGATGTCAAGTTGTACATAGGTGAATCTTCTTGATGAACGAGTACAGTACAACAGCAGGTACCTACGCGAGGTACGCACAGAAGCCAACGAAGGAACAGTGTGTACTAACGTGGATTTAGAAATTCAATAGAAGTAATATCTAGCAAAAACCTACATCAATACAGATATTTTGAATTGAGTTCGGATATTAATATCGGCCGTAAGGGCGGGCCTAAACACGTCTTATTCTGAAAAAGGCCCAGGGTCCCAAGACACCAACCCGTTTCGCTAGGAACATCATTTCTAAGATTCACTGAAGAGAATGCACGAATAGGAGCAAAATGCGATCATCAATTCGGATGATAAGCGTGGTGAGGCAATACTCCCTGGCAACCGTACAGTGCAGCGGTCTACATCAAGATCAACGGTTACGGGCTATTAGCTAGCCATTTTGTCACATCAGAGACACATATCGAATACTTATTACATCGGGACTTTACGACATCAGAACATAACACGAAAATAACACGGCCGTGTTACCGGCGGGTTGTGCAATCGGAAAAATAGGGTATTAAGAGGAAACGCGGGCTGCAAAATATTCATAATTTAAATAGGTTTTTGCGATCTATTTTCGTCCCACCCCTCCCGCAAACGTTCCCAATTGAGCGCGAAAGAAACACCTGCATCTCGGACTGATTTCTCCTGTGCAATATTAGCGAAATCGTACTTTCGTATTTCCCTGTTTCCTTCTTCAAATCTGGACCATTTTTTTTTGCTATAATTTAAAAAAGACTGGTTATGTCTGTATGTTTTTCTTTTATTTTTTATATCCGTCAAATTTGTTTGCCAGATGTTTGAAAATGGTGGTAAGACCGGTCGATATTTGTAAAATTTAGACGTTTCTAGTTCTTTTAATAATAAATTTATTGACAAAAACAAAACATAGGGACATAGTGGTGGTAAATATATATCATATGGTAAAAAATGTTTGCTCTAGTGACATTATCCAAGGAGGAAACTGAGGAATACGTTTTTATGGACTAAAATGGCGACCGCATTTCCTCTTAACTTTACATGTAAAGATTGTCACATTTATTGTCAAAAGGCCTTGGTAAGCAGCGCCACTGTGAACTGTAAAAATATTCTGTAACGTGGCCGCGTTATTTGCGTGTTTTTTATAAATGTCATAGACAATTTAACGGCCCAGCACGTGTCTCGTGTCACCAGTCAGAAAATCCAATGTTACTCAATCGTTGACACAGGTACACGACAGACATGTTATAGTCGTCGTTTTTAACCAGTCCTTAACCCCAAACATGGTCAATTAGTTATTATTATGTATGTCCATGATCACATCGCCACCGTTGCCAAAGAGTCCTTTAAAAGGCTTGGATTTGTTCTCAGAAACTCACGAGATTTTCGAAACGAGCATGTCATACGACTTTTATTCAGCACGCTAGTCAGAAACAAATTGGAGGCGAGCTCCTGCGTCTGGAATCCAAGTGAGGCTACTTATACACTTGTACTTGAAAAGGTCCAAAAAGCGTTCTTAAGATTTCTCTATAAGTCGACTTTAGGATATTATCCATATTTATATCCAACAAAATTTATTTTGGGATGTCTAGGATATAATATGTAAGAAACCAGAAGAGCATATGACCAGCTGAACATCATGCTTAAAGTATGTAGGGGAACAACAGATGCTCCTGATCTCCTCAATGAGCTGATTTGCCTTTACTCTCCGAGTAACTATCTCCGCGGCCGGAAGCATCGTCTACTAGCCGTGCCTACATGCCGCACAGTGGCTCGCGCGTCATCCCCTGTTCCTCGCGTTCTGTCTGCGCTCAATAGCCTTGTGGAAGCCAACCCGAAATGTGATCTATTTGCGGACGATTTTACAACTGTAATGTGCATATGTCTGAGCTTCTGCGAAAGCAAGGCGATTTGACATTGTTTCAATTGTTTTATTATATATATATATATTATATTTGTTATATTTTAATTATTTTGTTATTTAGTGTGTTGATTTCCTGTTCTAGTCTTATGTTAATGTAATTGGCTTATTGAAGCCGTGTTAGCATAGATAAATAATAAATAAATGTCAAGCATAATATTTGGTAAAAGATTTTCAGGATTTGCGCCATGTTATTTTGGATTTGGCTGGAATTATGGAATGCATTTATGACGATTAAATAAAAATTGAAAAATATTTGTAATAAATCATTTAATAAAAGTTGGTCCTAAGGGTCTAAGCGCAAAATGCAGGTATAGTAATATTACAAAAGAAAAAATACATTTAGCATGATAAGTTGAAAATGTGATCTATTTAATATCGTAAACCTTGTGTTCCTCTTTGACGAGCCAGAACGAATCGATCACTTGGCCATCCTGTTCAACGTTCACCTGAGAAATAAATCGATTAATTACTTAAGTAACGGGACTTCGAGTTGACCACCCCATCTATTTCGATAATGTTGGGAAGATGCAAATATGTACTTGTATACCAGACAAATACCTTAGATGTACAAATAAACACAGATACCTGTTCCATGTAGATGTGGCTCTTGTTATGCGCCACAAACCTCGTGTAGCCGTACTTATTGCTTCTGAACGCTGACCCGGTCGCGGGGTTCGCTGTAAAAATATAATATTTTTTGGTCGTATTACACAGGACCATTTTTATAATGTTTTTATTCATATTTTAGTATTTAGTAATAGGGACATCTCGGTAGTCTGGTTCCGGCCTCTCCAGTGCAACGCACGTATGCCTCCTGGGATAGAAGGCTCATATTTTCTTCACCCAATTACTAATATTTCCAATTACCTTATACTATGTATTCTATACTTACGTATAAAGTAAGAGTGGTTTTCTCTGCATCCTGCTGAGCCGGTAATGATGTGCACCGGAGCACTGTAATACCAGAAGTGAAACTTATAAGCAATATAGACGGTACAATTTATCATCTAATATACCTAGTTATTGCAGTTGAAAACATTAAAAAAATATAAACAGATCCAATCAATCATTTCTGTGTTTAACGGTTGGAACCGCTAGGATCTACATTGTACACTCTACAGCATTGTGGGTATCAGGATCGAACTACTTCGCTTATAGCTTATATTTCGCAGGATATAGATCCTATAGTTTTGAATGTCATACATGCCTAAGATCCACTTATAAGGCCCGATTTTACCAACGTCGGATAGTGTTTATCCAAGGAATAAGTTAGACGTTTTGACAGAATGACTATAGAAAAGCTGTCAAAATGTGAAATTGATTCTTTGGATAAACGCTATTCGACGTTGGTAAAATCGGGCCTAAGTCGCTAAGTTAGCAAGATGAGTGAGTGCGTGTGTCTTTGTTTGTACAAAGCATGTGTTTGACCACGATCGCTCCTGATTGGGCAAATGGTGATATGATCTACGATGGAGGACGTCTGTCTCTACACTTACCCAGGGTTAACGTAGGGATGTTCAGTCGAACCGTTGTATATCTTATTGTTGTACATTGGAAAGAACCTCTCGTAATAATGATCATGTGCCCAGAACACCAAGTCCACGCCGTAGTCCTTCAGGAAAGGCTCCAGAGCTAAAGCAGACGGAAAATTACTTATTTGGGTTCATGATAAACCAATGCTTCATTAATTGCGATTAGAACAGAGTCGGGCGGTTTGGTTTTATGAATAAACTAGCGACCCGCCCCAGCTTCGCACGGGTGCAAGGTAGATACTAATGTGGGGCATATAAACCATCCTATTGAATCACTCTATCTATTAAAAAAAACCGCATCAAAATTAGTTGCGTAGTTTTAAAGATCTAAGCATACATAGGGACAGACAGACGGCAGGAGCGACTTTGTTTTATACTATGTAAAGATTCAAATGGCCAGACTATTCACATTATTACAAAGTTGCAAAGTCATCATGTCCTGTAACTCAGCGGCACCCTTTCAAACTGGAAACTCAACAACGCAGGTAGACTGCAGTAATAGTGGTGGTAGTACTTTCCCGGACGAACTTTTCACAAGGAGATAAAGATAAAAGATAAAGATATTTATTCTGCAAATACGGGTGGTACAAACAAATGTGGTGACATAAAAGAGGATACATGATCAGCCATATTTAACCATAGCGGCCCGTCCCGGCTTCGCACGGGTGGACATTTTTCCCGTTTTAGCAGCATTTTTCATTTATGCTCCGCTCCTATTGGTCACTCGTAGCGTGATGTTATATAGCCTATAACTTTCCTCGATAAATGGACTATCCAACACAAAAATATTTTTTCAATTCCAACGAGTACTTCCTGAGATTAGCGCGTTCAAACAAACAAACAAACTCTTCAGATTTATAATATTAGTATAGATTGTAGGAAGCGTCATCCTGTGAAATATGATAAGAGAGGAGCATACTGCACTGGAATGTGACTATGAACAGCAACAAAATATGAATTAAGTGAATATTTCACTATTTCACTTACGAGAAATACACACTAAATCTGTCTCAACAAAGGCTTAGAGCAGTTTGGTCCTTAGGTACGCAAAAAGATCAAAATCTTCATTACTTCGTACAGGTGCGTTTAGGATCTTTGTTTTAGTTGTAATTATTAATTATGGTTTTTATTTACTGCTGAAACTAAGTATAGCAAGTCATTAGAGTGACGTTTAGGTACTTACAACATTTCTACTTTATCACTTGCACAAAAAGGAAAAGGCCTGAAGGATGCCTTTATAATTTTTGCAACGAACCCTTTAACATGAAGTAACAAGTGAGGTCTTTAAGATACCTCTAACATGTAAAACATGTAATGGATGTAGGTAATGGATACCTACAAGGCAACTAGTACAACTCACCCCACTTTCCACCCAGACCGACCCTCGTAAGCTCTCTGATACAATCTTCATCCTGATCGTCACTGCAATACATGGGTCTGTGCCCGAAAATTATTATCCACGGTCTTTTTGATCTGAAACAAAATATCCATATATGTTCGGAGGCATCTACTGGCCGAGCTTGGCCAACCACCGTAGAATTTATGGGTTCATAAATGATATTTGAAAGGTAATGCTACAATAGAATCAATATGAGTAGATGTGTCTTTTTTCTCATATCGAATTAACGAAACACAATTTAAATAATTCTGAGGGGAGGTTTATTGACAGCCATCCAGAAATCATTCGATGGTCTTATTCGGTGTTAGTAAAACGTAATAGTTTTCTGACCTGTTTTCCGGCAGATTAGCTTTCTCAAGGTCATCCTTGATCCAGTCGTATTGGTGACCGATAAGGTCCATGCCATAATTTTTGTAGAAGTAGTACACCTCAGTGGATATGGAGACGAAGTGAACGGGACCGATGTCGAAGCTATAGAACAGGCTTGGGGCAGAACCTGGCATTGAGAAGCGATTGGCGTAGTTGCTGAAGTTGCTGTTGATTGTCATAGAAGAGATAATTTTACAAAGTGTGAATGCTTATGCTTTGATCTATCTCTCACAATTGTTGATCATGTTGTCGAAAATGAAGATTTTTAAAATATACGGTGTCGGTAAGCGACAATTAGGCAGTAGTCCTAAAACATTACACATTTAATATGTACTGTATTATCTATGTCAAACATATCTGCGCTGACGATTTGCCTCTTACACCAGCCAAATCGAAAATTCCAAGTTTAATAGTCGGAGGCTACAAGGAGAAAACGCAGAAATGTAGTCATACATATGACCCTAAAAGTGACTTAAAAGTGTACGTACTAAGCTTGCTCGTGGTTCCCAGGACACGTCATGTACGGCACTTTGGCTGCCAGCGGTTCTATCTGTCGCATGAACTCATCGCCAACGAGAGCATTGTCACTGTGCATGTCGTAAGCTATGTCGCCTACATGAAGGATTAGGTCGAAATGGCCACGCTCGGCCTCGTCTTGTAGGTAAGATACAGACTGAAAAAAGAAGCTTTGAGGGTGAATGTGCCACTTTTGTGTGCTTACTTGATAAAAAGATATTTTAAAGACTTAAAACACATTAGTAATTAGTTCCCCAAAGATGTAGGTATTCAATTACGGAGTCAAGGCAATCCGCATTCATACAACATAGATAACAATCAGACAGAATAATGCAGATGTATAGAAAGTAGAGTATTCAAGAATATAACGTACTTGTGCGTTCGTGTTGCCCATATCTCCATAGATGGCTGCTCGCACCGGCCAGTCCTCGCCTTCAGGTACTGTGGTGAACGAGAACTCGTTCGACCATCCGTATTTCGAGCCCACGTTGTATACTACAAATATGGAGATTGAGTGTGTTTTTTTGTAGGTAGGTAATTAATAAAGCTAATCCTGTATTTGCGATTTTCTTCAAGATTACATTATTACTATTTACGCTAAGCAGAATTATTGAATACGCAGTTACAACGTTACCTTGCTATTAAACTTACACAAGGTTCCCGATGAAAGTTTGCATTGTGATTATTATAACCACTGGCCGAGAGAGTCAAAAAGTTAGATATAACATTATGATGTCAGGCATCTATTAACCGCTTGCTGATGACAGTACTAGGTCCTGAGATAAGACCGTTCATCTAGCACGATTCCGAGCTATAACTGGTGAGATGTCGGGGCACCGCGGTGCCTATGATGAACCCAACCAAACCTACAATACTGTACCCCACCCTCATGTTAATGCAGCATACACACCTAGCCAATGAACGGGGCTCGATACCTCTAAGAACCGAATGAAACCGGACTAGTTCTATACAAAATTTGGTCAAATTCAATAAGTGACCTTTCTTTGCCGTTCGTCGGCCAGGTGTGTACGCTGCAAAAGAGACTTACCGTAACTGGTGTTAAACTTAAGATCCTTTAGTGTGACGGTGTGAATATACTGGCTTCGTTTAAGTTTTCCTCCGTCAACGAAGAGCTTTCTGAATCCGCTCGTCTCCTGGTCCATGACATGTTCGCCGTAGTGCACGAGCGACATGTTGGTGTTGTCGAACGTCGACCATGTCACCACTATGTCATTGAGTTTCTCTGGAAAGTGGGTTTGGTATAGAGCAAAGTAAGTAATCGACCACCACGCAAAATGGTTGCGAAGGGCTGATGCCATCGTGTGCCACGGTACGAGTTGTTGTGGATAAGTAATAATATTAGATGCTACTGTTCTTGGGATGTTCTTTTTGTTAATGAGTATTTTTTGTTGGTGATTTTAATGTTAGGTGCAATTAGTAATTGTTACTTCGTGACAGCAAAGACAGGTACAGGGATGCAAAGTGCCCATACTCCCCCCCCCCCACCTTTTGTATCTGCCTTTATGTAGCAAGAATATCCACTTAATACTTAAAAACTAATAATATACTACTGAGTCTCACTTACCTCCAAAAGAAATGTGTACTTGTTCAGGTTGGCAGTATCCACATCCATAAGTTTCCGTCGAAAGATCGAGACTACAACTTATTCCCAACAAAAGCGAAATTATTAATAACTTCATATTCATTCGAATAAATTATTCGATTTAATGAGGCGTCTTGCTTCGCTGCTCTCTAATTAGATATTAATTGTCTTATATAAATATCAGCAAGGTAATAATAATTATTATCAATAGCAATGAATGTCAATAAATATTTAAATTGCCATAATTTTTTGAAATGTTTCAATATATGAGAAATAAGTACAACACGTGTTGTCGTTATTTAGTATTGTGTTATTTATTACTAAACATGCTTCTGAATTATTTGTTGATAGCAAAACTATGTTTAAAAATAATGATAGTGTAAATATTCGAGGGGAATGACGCACCACGTTCCGTTTCATGTCACTAAGTTAAATAGTGTACCTATAGTACCTATAAGCATTTCCAAACTTTGACCTATGATCAAACCGAACTTTTGATAACCATTGTAAATAAGTAAATTAGGTATAATTATCACAACAAGTTCATTTATAGTTAGTCTATTTTTAAAGATTTCAAATGTTAAATATTGTTAAGAATTCTGTTTCCTACAAGTAGCATAATTATAAGCACTCCTGCCGCTTTTAGCCAAGGCCGGATTATCCACAAGGCAGTGTAGGCAACTGCCTACGGGCTAGGGAATGCATACCGGCTTATCCGAAAACCGAAAAACCGGTGATGATCAGCCATTAGAACAAAGTAGAATTAACCTGATTGCAATTATTATTGATCTCTTTTAAAAGACTTATTTCCATGAAGTTATGAAAAACATTGAGTACCTCAGCTATTGTCGGACGCTATTGAGTTATGGTTTCATTTTAAAAGTAGAGTTTATTATTAAAGAGTTTATACATACATACATACATAAAATCACGCCTTTTTCCCATGGGGGTAGGCTGAAACTATAGAACGCCACATGCTACGACCCTTACATACTCCTTTCGCTTCATCCACATTCATACATCTTTTCATACACGCACGCTGCTTGAGAGTACTACCCACCTGTCCTTTGTGAATAACATCGATGTAACTATGTCCTTCTAGGACGTCCTCTACCGTCGTTTCCATTGATATCCGCCTTATAAATTCCTTTTGTTAATCGCCGTTCGCTCATTCTCTCAACATGATCAAATCACCTAAGCATACTCCTTTCAATTTTTGTCACTACGTCATCTTTTAAACCGCAACTTTGTCTAATCTCATCATTCTTCAATCTATCATTCAAAGTTACACCGCACATACTTCGCAAGGAACGCATTTCCACTGCATTTATTCTACTTTTATGCCTCTTCTGCCACGACCAACATTCACTTCCATACATAATCGTAGGTATCAGCACACCATTATAGACAGCCAGCCGTGGCTTTTTGGACATCGACTGGCTAGCCATAACCGCATGCATAGCACCATTCACTTTATTTCCCGCATTTGCTCTCCTTTCCACATCTTCGTCAATCTTACCATCTCTTGTAAACATACTTCCCAAATAAACAAACTCATTCACCTATTCAATACTTTTATCTCGTATCTTTACTTCACACTCAGACACATCTGCATCTCTTTCAAAAACCGTTAATTTCGTCTTGCTTACATTAATTTTCATCCCTTTAATCTTATATGCTCCATTCATCACAGTTACCATGTCTAGCAACTCTTCCACCGACGATGCAAGCAAAACTTGATCATCTGCGTAGAGAAGACATTTGACAGGCCACTCATTCTTTTTCAATCCACACTCAGTCCCTTTTAAATCTGTCAAAAAATATCCATGTATAGGTTGAACAGCCATGGTGACGGTACACACCCCTGGATGTGCCTAACCAGTATGTGAACGCTCCATTTATCCTAACACAAGCACTGGAATAAAGAACTTGGAAAAAAGAACATGCCGTAATGGCAATATTCTGGGCTGCCATACTAGATCGAATCAATGGTGTCAGTAGATTTTTACAAAAAACAACTATTGCACTACGAAAGGCAGTCGATCTTTTAAAATCTCTTTTAGATTTTTTGCTTTCACTGCGAGAAAATTTTGACGATTACGAGATGGAGGCAAATGAGAAAACTGATACCCAATACAGTGATGAAAATCAGCGTGTGCGAGGAAAAGAGAAGTTAAAAATTGAAACTTATTTGCCCGTACTAAATATACTGTATACAGAATTGTCGCGAGCGACGGCGACGGAGCGGGACGCGACGGACAGGATTATCGGGAAATTAATTCTGTTTGGATTTCTAACAGATTTCTTGACAAACTCCTTGCTGCCTATAAATAATATTTTGCTCGAAGTAGAATCGAAACCAAGAATTCACAATTTCATAAATTTATAATTTTAACAGTGGTTCGTTGTTCGATGTCCCACAAAAAATAGTCTTTAGGGAAATGGCATCTGTTTTGACACTGGCTATCTTTGACCCACTACCCAGTTATTACGTAGGTATTTACTTATTGTTCATAAATGGTTGTTCAACTCTTTACTGTTAACGATTAGCAATGTTCTGTCTAGCCTTTTCCCAACTATGTTGGAGTCAGCTTCCAGTCTAACCAGATGCGGCTGAATATCAGTATTTTACACGGATCGAGTGCCATCAGACCTCCGCAACCCAGTTACTAGGCCATGCCGATATCCTAAGTTAGACCGGACGACCGGACGGTTAACGATTAGCAATATTAGGTATTAAAATGCAAATTAATTTGCCTTTTTTTGTTTTCTTTTATTTTTTCGTTGGAAAATCCTCATGGATGTCCTTCGCCCGAGGAAGAAGAGGGGGTCTGCCGGACTCTTACCGGCTAAAAACCAACGGTGTCCCTCCTCCTGACCTAAGGCCGGGGTCACGGGATTCGCTATTGCATGCACCGCGACCCCGGCAACCCTACGTACCTACCTACCTTCCCTATCCGTTCACGAGATATCATCAAAAAAGCCGTTCTGTACAAAATGTATGATAAAATGAATTATCTTCATTAATTATTTTTTTCGTGATTTTTTTCCAATGTTTTAATAGTTATTATCCTGTTCGGGGGGAGACAAATCCACCAGATCAAAGATCATAAAAATCGTATTATTAGTAGTAGAAGTTGTACATGTTTTTGGAATGTTCAGCCGATAACGTATTTCCGTGTTTTTTTAAATACACCATTTTAGTCAAAAACCCTGCTTTAAATTATGAAAATTGTAACGCTTTGTAGCTCTGATTTAAAAACTGTTAACGATATTTGTCATTTTATGGTTTGTTATTATGTATTGAAATTATATAATATTAATATTGTCAAGATGGGGAGAATGTACATGTCCATGAGCTTGCGTTTTAGTGACGAGCGAATTATATAAATATAACGACGGGACAGCCATATCTTCGTTTTCAGATATGTCCGAATGATGGTCAGACATCAGGATAGTCTTGAAATAACACTAAAATATTCTGTATACACTGATCTTTAATGATAACCTAATTTTGATTACTAAACAACAAAGAATATTCACAATATTACAGGACTAATTATTTAAACCAAATTACGTGGAATGCAGTGAGGTTGGTTGTGCCGTCGCGATACGACTTAAGGCTACGCTTGTTAATATCGGAATGTCCCATCCAAAAACTACAATATTAACTTTCGATCCATAAGCAGGTTCATTTCGAATTGAAAAACCCACGTCTGTCAACGCGCTACATCAATATCTGTTATCGCGTCACACCGATATCTTGCATCACGACACAACCAAACACACTCAAGCAATAATTAAAAACAAGGGTTAACAAAAACAGCAGTGCTTGACATTCCACAGTTATTACGCTCGCTCTGCAACAAATATATTACTTAGTATATGAAATATTTTGTCAAAAATGTGAATTGTTCATATCGCGGAAAAGTTAGGACTTTTTTACACAATGATCGATGGCTGATTAAATGGAGGGCAATCTGGGCAATGAGGACATCACTGCAGAAGAGTAACTACCTCCGAAAAATGGGGGCGCCACTATCCATCCATTAAGTATAAGAAATTTACTTTAAAAATAACTTCTGTTAAAACGTTGGAAGTGGTTTTCATTTCAAATCAATCTGAGCGTGCCAATTTATCACCTGATAAACCTTTGAGTAACACGGCACTGACAAATATATAAAAACCTCGAGTTTTAGTTCAATGTTCGGTTTATAGACTTATTCCGAAAAAAGGCCCAGGGCCAGGCCAAGACACCAACCAGTTTCGTTAGGAACGTGATTTCTAAGATTATTTACTGAAAAGAATGTACGAATAGGAACAAAATGCGATCACCAATTCGAATGATAAGCGTGGTGAGGCAATACTCCCTGGCGACCGTACAGTGCAGCGGTCTACATCATGTTCAACAGTTACGGGCTATTAGCTAGCCATTTCGTCACATCAGTGACACATATCGAATACTTATTACATCGGGACTTTATGACATCAAAACGTAACACTAAAATAACACGGCCGTGATACCGTCGGGTTGTGCAATCGGAAAAATAGGGTATTAACTTTAAATATAAAGATTGTCACATTTATAGTCAAAAGGCCTTGGTAAGCAGCGACACTATGGACTGTAAAAAATATTCTGTAACGTGGCCGCGTTACTTGCTTGTTTTTCTTAAATGTCATAGACAATTTAAGTGCCCAGCACGTGTCTCGTGTCACCAGTCAGAAAATCCAATGTTACTCAATCGTTGACACAGGTACACGACAGACATGTTATCGTCGTCGTTTTTAACCAGTCCTTAACCCCAAACATGGTCAATTAGTTATTATTATGTAGGTATGTTAAGCATAATATTTGGTAAAAGATTTTCAGGATTTGCGCCATGTTATTTTGGATTTGGCTGGAATTATGGAATGCATTTAAGACGATTAAATAAAAATTGAAAAATATTTGTAATAAATCATTTAATAAAAGTTGGTCCTAAGGGTCTAAGCGCAAAATGCAGGTATAGTAATATTACAAAAGAAAAAATCATTTAGCATGATAAGTTGAAAATGTGATCTATTTAATATCGTAAACCTTGTGTTCCTCTTTGACGAGCCAGAACGAATCGATCACTTGGCCATCCTGTTCAACGTTCACCTGAAAAATAAATCGATTAATCACTTAAGTAACGGGACTTCGAGTTGACCACCCCATCTATTTCGATAATGTTGGGAAGATGCAAATATGTACTTGTATACCAGACAAATACCTTAGATGTACAAATAAACACAGATACCTGTTCCATGTAGATGTGGCTCTTGTTATGCGCCACAAACCTCGTGTAGCCGTACTTATTGCTTCTAAACGCTGACCAGTCCGCGGGGTTCGCTGTAAAAATATTATAATTTAACCCAGATACAACGACGGGACTTTTAAAAGCCCTTTTAAAAGACTTTTAATTTTTGGTCGTATTACACAGGACCATTTCTATAATGTTTTTATTCATATTTTAGTAATAGGGACATCTCTGTAGTCGGGTTCCGGCCTCTCCAGTGGAACGCACGTATGCCTCCTGGGACAGAAGGCTCCTATTTCGTTCACCCAAATACTAATATTTCCAATAACCTTATATTATGTTTATAGAGATGCGATTTATTTGAAATACTTGTATTTAAAATGCAAATACAAAATACCTATTTTGTATTTTGCATTTAAATGCCTTTTAATAAAAACCATTTTGTATTTTATTTGAAATACTTCTCGAGATATTTGAAATACTTTTTGATTAAGTTTAGCCAACATTACCAGTCATTAGGGGCTCGTGGCTAAGTAACAACCGCGCCGATCGTACGATTTGCGAGGTTAAGCTGCGCTTGCCGCGGTCAGTCCGTGGATGGGTGACCATTTGTTACACATCGAGACCCCTCCGTGCCTCGGAGAGCACGTTAAGCCGTCGGTCCCGGGTGTCATACGAATACCTATGACAGTCGTTACGGGTAGTCAGAAGCCCGAAAGTCTGACAAACGGTTTAACCTTAGGATATCGGCATTGCCCAGTTACTGGGTTGCGGAGGTCTGATGGCAATCGCTCCGTGTAAAATACTGGTATTCAGACGCATCTGGTTAGACTGGAAGCTGACCCCAAGATAATTGGGAAAAGGCTAAGGAAGAGACCAGTCAAACAAAATTAAATGAACGAATGATGCTTGTATTGGCCAATTTGACCGCTAGAGGCGTTGCTAGCCTTGCGCGCCTAACGTGTCTGCGACAAACGAAAACAACGAACATTATCTATGAAACGTGACGCCGACGTGTTATGACAAGCATCAAAATAAAGTTTAATCGTCCAACTTTAGTTTAATCGTCTGACTTCAAAACGACAAATAGGCACTCAAAAGCGAAAAATAAACTAATATAATTATTATAAGCGCTACCCACCCATCTATTTGAAGTCGGTGCCAGCCAAGTCTAATAGGTAGTAGATAGATACTACCTACAAGTATCTACCTACTTACTACATACATAGTATCTCTCTACTACCTACTTGGCTTTGCTGGCACCGACTTCAAATAGATGAGTGGGTAGCGCTTATAATAATTATATTAATTTATTTTTCGCTTTTGAGTGCCTATTTGTGGTTTTGAAGTCGGTTTAACTATGTCCACTACCAATAGGGATTACCGCTACTAAAACGGGCTATCACAAATGCATGTACAAAAAAAAATCATGTCTGTCCTATTCACTATTGAGGAGTTCCCTCGCCGGAAGTCAACCCTGTGTGCATCAGCCATATCATGATAGAATTTAGAAAAGGATATTATGGTTAAATCCATTTACAAAATTTTGTGTCAGTACTATTCACCGTTGAGGAGTTCCCTCGCCGGAAGTCAACCCTGGGTGCAGCAGCCGTGTCATGATGGAGTTTAGAACAGGCTATATTATAGTTATATCCATTTACAAAATTTCGTATCTTTGCTGTTCGCCGTTGACGAGTTCCACTATCCACCTCCTGACTCCATCATCAGATCAGCTCAATAGTTGGTACTATTGGTAAGTTTAGTAACAATGCAATAATCTGGTGATAATTGCATTGTTACTAAACTTACATAAGTATGCAAAATTTCAGTTCAATTCGAAACCGGGAAGTGGGTCAAAATTGACTTCTAAAATTTTGTTACATTGTTAGTTAGTTTTTCTTCGATTACCTTGAGATTCCATCATCAGATCCTGACTTGATGATAATGGCACCACCTCGGGAGTATACCCTTTCGAACTAAATAATATTTTTTTAAATCGGTTCACAATTGGCGAAAATATCGATGCACATACATAAAAAAAACATATAGACGACCATAAAACCTCCTCCTTTTTGGAAGTCGGTTAAAAGTACAACACATGCTTACCAAGTTCGGCACCAGTAGAGAAACTTTTTTAATATGGTGGGATGATAATGAGACCTAACAGAAGAAAAATGAGTGATGATGTATTCGAACAACTGGTATTGTTAAAAAGTGTAATAAATAAAAATAAAGAGAATTGAATTGGACAAAAGGTATTTGTATTTTGAAAAAGTATTTTGAAAATACCTATTTTGCATTTAGCATTCAAAATACAAAACGCAAAACTATTTGGTATTTTGGATTTGAAATAGTAAATCGAAAAAGTATTTGCATTTTGTATTTAAATACATTTCTTAAACTAATTTGTACATCTCTGTATGTATACTATACTTACGTTTAAAGTAAGAGTGGTTTTCATTGCATCCTGCTGAGCCGGTAATGATGTGCACCGGAGCACTGTAATACCAGAAGTGATATTTATAAGCAATATAGACGGTACAATTTATCATCTGATACACCTAGTTATTGCAGTTGAAAACATTAAAAAAATATAAACAGATCCAATCAATCATTTCTGTGTTTAACGGTTCCACTAGGATCTACATTGTACACTCTACAGCATTGTGGGTATCAGGATCGAACTACTTCGCTTATAGCTTATATTTCGCAGGGTATAGATCCTATAGTTTTGAATGTCATACATGCCTAAGATCCACTTCTAAGTCGCTAAGTTAGCAAGATGAGTGAGTACGTGTGTCTTTATTTGTAAAAAGCATGTGTTCGACCACGATCCCACCAGATTGGGCAAATGATGACATGATCTACGATGGAGGACGTCTGCCTTTACACTTACCCAGGGTTAACGTAGGGACGTTCAGTCGAACCGTTGTATATCTTATTGTTGTACATTGGAAAGGTCCTCTCGTAATAGTGGTCATGTGCCCAGAACACCAAGTCCACGCCGTAATCCTTCAGGAAAGGCTCCAGAGCTAAGGTGGACGGAAATTACTTATTTGGGTTCATGATAAACCAATGTTTCATGAATTGCGATTAGAACAGAGTCGAACGGTTTGGGTTTATAAATAAATTGGAGGAAGCGTCATCTTGTGAAAAATGATAAGAGAGGAGCATACCGGACTGGAATGTGACTATGAACAGCAACAAAATATGAATTAAGTGAGTATTTCACTATTTCGCTTGCGAGAAATACACACTAAATCCGCCTCAACAAAGGCGTTGAGCAGTTTGGTCCTTAGGTACGCAAAAAGATCAAAATCTTTATTACTTCGTACAGGTGCGTTTAGGATCTTTGTTTAAGTTGTAATTATTAATTATGGTTTTTATTTACTGCTGAAACTAAGTATAGCAAGTCATTAGAGTGACGTTTAGGTACTTACAACATTTCTACTTTATCACTTGCACAAAAAGGAAAAGGCCTGAAGGATGCCTTTATAATTTTTGCAACGAACCCTTTAACATGAAGTAACAAGTGAGGTCTTCAAGGTACCTCTACCATGTAAAATATGTAGGTAATGGATACCTACAAGGCAACTAGTACAGCTCACCCCACTTTCCATCCAGACCGACTCTCGTAAGCTCTCTGATACAATCGGTATCCTGAACGTCACTGCAATACATGGGTCTGTGCCCGAAAATTATTATCCAAGGTCTTTTTGATCTGAAACAAATTATCCATATAAGTTCGGAGGCATCTACTGGCCAAGCTTGGCCAACCTCCGTAGAATTTATGGGTTCATAAATGATACTTGAAAGGTAATGCTACAATAGAATCAATATGAGTAGATGTGTCTTTTTTCTCATATCGAATTAACGAAACATAATTTAAATAATTCTGAGGGGAGGTTTATTGACAGCCAACAAGAAATTTTTCGATGGTCTTATGATTCGGTGTTAGTAAAATGTAATAATTTTCTGACCTGTTTTCCGGCAGGTTAGCTTTCTCAAGGTCTTCCTTGATCCAGTCGTATTGGTGACCGATAAGGTCCATGCCAAAACATTTGTAGAAGTAGTACACCTCAGTGGATATGGAGACGAAGTGTATGGGCCCGATGTCAAAGCTGTAGAACAGGCTTGGGGCAGAACCTGGCATTGAGAAGCGATTGGCATAGTGGCTGAAGTTGCTGTTGATTGTCATAGAAGAGATAATTTTACAAAGTGTCAATGCTTATGCTTCGATCTATCTCTCACTCTTCATTTTGTTGATCAAGTTGTCGAAAATGGGGATTAAATATACGATGTCGGTAAGCGACAATTAGGCAGTAGTCCTAAAACATTACACATTTAATATGTACTGTATTATCTATGTTAAACATCTCTGCCCTGACGATTTGCTTCTTACACCAGCCAAATCGAAAATTCCAAGTCTAATAGTCGGACGCTACAAGGAGAAAACGCAGAAATGTCAAAAACTCATACATATGACTCTAAAAGTGACTTAAAAGTGTACGTACTACGCTGCCTCGTGGTTCCCAGGACACGTCATGTACGGCACTTTGGCTGCCAGCGGTTCTATCTGTCGCATGAACTCATCGCCAACGCGAGCATTGTCAGTGTCCATGTCGTAAGCCAAGTCGCCTACATGAAGGATTAGGTCGAAGTGGCCACGCTCGGCCTCGTCTTGTAGGTAAGATACAGACTGAAAGAAGAAGCTTTGAGAGTGAATGTGCCACAATTGTGTACCTACTTACTTGATAAAAAAATATTTTAAAGATTTAAACAAAGACGTAGGTATTCAATTATGGAGTCAAGTCAATCCGCATTCATCCAACTTAGATAACAATCAGACAGAATAACGCAGATGTATAGAAGGTAGAATATTCAAGAATGTAACGTACTTGTGCGTTCGTGTTGCCCATATCTCCATAGATGGCTGCTCGCACCGGCCAGTCCTCGCCTTCAGGTACTGTGGTGAACGAGAACTCGTTCGACCATCCGTATTTCGAGCCCACGTTGTATACTACAAATATGGAGATTGAGTGTGTTTTTTTGTAGGTAGGTAATTAATAAAGCTAATCCTGTGTTTGCAATTTTCTTCAAGATTGCATTATTACTATTTACGCTAAGCAGAATTATTGAAAACGCAGTTACAACGTTAATTTGCTATTAAACTTACACAAGGTTCCCGATGAAAGCTTGCATTGTAATTATTAAAAGCACGGGCCGAGAGAGTCAAAAAGTTAAATATAACATTATGTCAGGCATCTATTAACCGCTTGCTGATAACAGTACTAGGTTCTGAGATAAGACCGTTCATCTAGCACGATTCCGAGCTACAACCGGGGAGATGTCGGGGCACCGCGGTGCCTATGATGAACCCAACCAAACCTACAATACTGTACCTCACCCTCGTGTTAATGCTGCGTACACACCTAGCCAACGAACGGGGCTCGATACCTCTAAGAACCGAATGAAACCAGACTCGTTCTATACAAAGTTTGGTCAAATTCAATAAGTGACAACCTTTTTTTGCCGTTCGTCGGCTAGGTGTGTACGCTGCAAAAGAGACTTACTGTAACTGGTGCTAAATTTAAGATCCTTTAGTGTGACGGTGTGAATATACTGGCTTCGTTTAAGTAGTCCTCCGTCGACGAAGAGCTTTCTGAATCCGCTCGTCTCCTGGTCCATGACGTGTTCGCCGTAGTGCACGAGCGACATGTTGGTGTTGTCGAACGTCGACCATGTCACCACTATGTCATTGAGTTTCTCTGGAAAGTGGGTTTGGTATAGAGCAGAGTAAGTAATCGACCACCACGCAAAATGGTAGCAAAGGGCTGATGCCATCGTGTGCCACGGTACTAGTTGTTGTGGATAAGTAATAATATTAGATGCTACTGTTCTTGGGATGTTTCTTTTGTTAACGAGTATTTTTTGTTGGTTATTTTAATGTTAGGTGCAACTAATAATTGTTACTTCGTGATAGCAAAGACAGCTACAGGGATGTACAGTGCCCACACTCCCCCCACCATTTGTATCCGCCTTTTTGTAGCAAGAATATCCACTCAATACTTATAAACTAATAATATACTACTGAGTCTCACTTACCTCCAAAAGAAATGTGTACTTGTTCAGGTTGGCAGTATCCATCATCATAAGATCCCGCCGAAAGATCTCTACTACAACTTATTCCCAACAAAAGCGAAATTATTAATAACTTCATATTCATTTGAATAAATTATTCGATTTCATGAGACGTCCTGCTTCGCTGTTCTCTAATTAGATATTAATTGTTTTATATAAATATCAGCAAGGTAATAATAATTATTATCAATAGCAATGAATGTCAACAAATATTTGAATTGCCATAATTTTTTGAAATGTTTAAATATATTATAAATAAGTACAACACGTGTTGTCGTTATTAAGTATTGTGTTATTTATTACTAAACACGCTTCTGAATTATTTGTTGATAGCAAAACTATGTTTAAAAATAATGATAGTGTAAATATTCGAGGGGAATGACGCACCACGTTCCGTTTCATATCACTAAGTTAAATAGTGTACCTATAGTACCTATAAGCATTTCCAAACTTTGACCTATGATCAAACCGAACTTTTGATAACCGTTGTAAAGAAGTAAATTAGGTATAATTATCACAACAAGTTCATTTATAGTTGTCTATTTTTAAAGATTTCAAATGTTAAATATTGTTAAGAATTCTGTTTCCTAAAAGTAGCATAATTATAAGCACTCCTGCCGCCTTTAGCCAGGGCCGGATTATCCATAAGGTAGTGTAGGCAACTGCCTAGGGGCCGCGCAAACCGAGAAAATAATATTGGAATGTGTTTCATCGAGTCAAAAAATAATTTTATGATGTATCGATACAAGTTTTACAAAGAGTGGTCTCAGCGATTAAATTTTTCTCATCCCGTGGATTAACATTTCGTGCTGATAATGAAATTCTTGGTTCTCAACATAATGGCAACTATTTGGGAATTTTAGGATTACTAGCAGAGTACCATCCGCTCCTTAGTTCGCATTTAGCCAAATATGGTAACGCAGGCAAAGGAAGACAATCATATTTGTCGTCAACGATTTGCGAGGAACTTATTGAAATATTGGGAAGTAAAGTTTTAAAATTATTTGCTAATGAAATTATTGAAGCCAAATATTTCTCAATAAGCATCGATTCGATACCAAACATATCTCATACTGATCAGTTGACTCTAGTGCGTTACGTCAAAAGGAGGAGTAGCAGAACGTTTTCTAACATTTATTCCTATAGGAAGTCACAAAGGGGAAAAACTAGCCGCCACAATTTTCAATTTTTTTAAATCAATATAACATTGATATAAAAAAGAAACGAGAGGCCAGTCTTACGATTTTGCGTCAAATATGTCTGGTTATTACAATGGTCTACAGGCGTATCTTAATAAAATAAATCACCTCGCACACTACATTCCATGTGCAGCGCTCACTTAATCTGGTTGGAGTACGTGCAGCGGAGAGCTGCGTTGGAGCAATCTCATTCTTCGGATTTGTACAGGAACTATACAACTTTTTTTCGGTGTTAACTCATTACTGGACAGTTATGCTCTAACATCTTGAAAAAGGTGATGAATGTGAGCAATCCTCGTCATTAGTTCTGAAAAGAATGTCCGGCACAAGGTGGTGTGCAAGAGCCGATGCGACTAAGGCGCTTTATCAAAAGGTTACAAGAAAAAAGAAAACTTTGCTCCAGAAAGCGTTGCAGTATATTGCTGACGATGAGACTCAGACATCGCTAGCGATTCACGAGGCCAGTTGTCTATTAAAGAACTTGGAAAAAAAAGAACATGCCGTAATGGCAACATACTGGGCTGCCATACTAGATCGAATCAATGGTGACACCATTGATTCGATCTAGTATGGTAGATTTTTACAAAAAGCAACTATTGCACTACAAAAGGCACTCGATATTTTAAAATTTCTTTTAGATTTTTTGCTTTCACTGCGAGAAAATTTTGACGATTACGAGTTGGAGGCAAATGAGAAAACTGATACCCAATACAGTGATGAAAATCAGCGTGTGCGAAGAAGGAAACGAGAAGTTAAAAATTGAGACTTATTTGCCTATACTAGATATTTTGTATACAGAATTGTCGCGATGAGACGGGACGCGACGGACAGGATTATCGGGAAATTAATTCTGTTTGGATATCTAACAGATTTCTTGACAAAGTCTAACGATGAAATTAAAGACGCTTGTACGATGTTTAGTGAACATTATTCCAAGGACATTGAGACTGAGTTTATAGACGAGATGGTGCAGTTCAAGTATGTTACAATTAAAGGATGCGGGGAAAGATAAACTTGTACCTGCCGAGGAATCGTATATAAATAGATTTTTGATGGCACAATCAACTTTCCCGAATATAATGATAACATTGCAAATTAGAAGTCTGATGATATCGAACGCCACGGGTGAACGTAACTTTTCGAAATTAATACTAATAAAATACTGTCTTCAGCCATGAATGTCTCAGTACCGTTTAAATTCTTTGGCGACAATGGCGATTGAAAATGATATATTGAAAAAGGTCAACTTTCAAGATGTTGTAAACGATTTTGTATCTAAATAAATAATTTTTAACAAAAAAAACTGACTTCAAAACCACAAATAAGCACTCAAAAGCGAAAAATAAATCCCACCAAAAACATTCTGTAAAAAACTAGCCAAGTCTCTATGGAGCTGCTTGTTTATCTCTAAAAAGTAATGAAATCTAGACAAAGTCATGCCCAGTCTAAGGTTCCTAACTGCGATTTCTTTATTATTATAGTTAATGTTGTGTGACTTGGCCGTTGAAGGGTACACGAGGGTACAAAACCAGGTGCTCCATGACATCATTGCACCAATCTGTCGCCAGAATTGCTACCCATTGACGATGGAAAATTGCCACTCGGAAAACGTTGATTCAATAACCAGTCAATTGTAGGCTTGATAAAGCTGCGTATTTCAATAATACTTATGTATAGGCGAGCCTAAAACAAACAGTATAAAAAAAAATCCAGTACAGACGGACTTCTAATCATTGATAGAAGTCCGTCTGTACCTGTCCCGTTGACTTGTACCCACTAACGTATAAAGAATGTTCAACGGCCAAGTCACACAACATTAACTATAATAATAAAGAAATCGCAGTAAGGAACCTTAGACTGGGCACGACTTTGTCTAGATTTCATTACTTGTTAGAGATAAACAAGCAGCTCCATAGAGACTTGGCTAGTTTTTTACAGAATGTTTTTGGTGGGATTTCACTTCTTTTTGTAGAAACGTGGGGCATATTGTTTTTTTTTTTTTTTTTTTTGACTTCAAATGAAGCGGCCTACCAAGTTGAACATTTTTTGTAAAGTCGGTATGTCGATCTCTAATAGTTTGCTTGGGCTCTTGTGTTTTCTAATCAGGGTCACCAGGTACTCCAGATCTTCGATTATCCTAGTTTTTATAGTTTTCCCTTTATGTGGCCATTAAACCCTAACTCTGCACCAAATTTCAGCTCTCTGAGTTTATGGGAAGTACTAGTTCTATTCTGATGATCATGAGTGAGTGAGTGTTATAATTAATGCGAAACTTTGCTTTCGCTTAACTTCGGAACTAAAAGACCTACAGACTTGAAATTTTGGATTTTAAGTATGTGATTATAGCTTACTGGATGACGAAAATTTCTGCGTTCTGGTCTTATCCAGAGGTTCTCAAATAGGGGCCTGAAAATGCGGCGAAATGGTTCCAGTAAAGGATGGTACGGCAGTGTTTGCTTCGCGCTCGACTTGGCGGGGGCACTGCCGTGTCCCCCGATTAATATTATTATTATTATAAGCGCTACCCACTCATCTATTTGAAGTCGGTGCCAGCCAAGCCAAGTAGGTAGTAGATAGATACTGTACCTACAAGTATTACATACATACATACATATATACTTACTACATACATAGTATCTATCTACTACCTACTTGGCTTTGCTTAGCAAGTGTCAAAACAGATGCTATTTTCCTGCCGGAGTCGCGGTGCATGCAACAGCGAATCCCGCGACCCCGGCCTTAGGTCAGAAGGAGGGACACCGTGGGGTTTTAGCCGGTAAAAGTCCGGCACACCCCCCCGTCTTCCACAGACGGGGGACAGTCCATGAGGATTTCCCCACGAAAAAAAAAAAAAAAAAGATGCTATTTTCCTAAAAACTATTTTTTGTGGGTCATCGAACAACGAATCACTATTCAAATTATAAATTTATGAAATTGTGAATTCTTGGTTTCGACTCTACTTCGAGCAAAATATTATTTTGACATACTGCATGTCAACAGGAATATTAATAAAGTGTAACATATATTTGAAAAAAAAATGGTTTCTATGAAAATTCAAACAGATTTTATTTATTGCAAAATGGTACAAAAATTAGTATACTGGGAAAATATTGACGTCATTGCTATACATAACTATTTGATATCGTAAGCCTTGTGTTCTTCCTTGACGAGCCAGAACGAATCGATCACTTGCCCACTCAAGTTTACATCCACCTGAAAAACAAATATGACATGTTTGTTAATTGAGCACTGCGTTAGTTGGCGCTTTGGGAATAAGAATTAAATTGATTGTTGTAAGTAACGAGCTCAACCAGCTTACAGGGACGAGTGTTTGGTGACGGGAAAGTCTTTGTTCCAATGTAGAACCGATAAAATGGGATGAATAGGATTGCAGGGGTGAATCGTGACGAAACTTTCAAAGGGATTTTAACATTGAAATAATATATTCTATTGCCAAAACGGACTCTAGTGTGTTTACTGTATTATAATTTACGACTAAGTGTCCTTGTTGGCAACAAACTAATTATTTTAACGTTAAAATCCATTTTAAAGTTTCGTCCCGATTCACCCCTGCATCCCTATTCACCCCATTTTACGGTATTATCAGCTCTTAATATTGTCTTTAATTTAAGCGAATCGTATCCATGACGTAAATGACTTTATGTCTCCAGCTCTCGTTACCATATCAATATACCTGTTCCATGTAGATGTGCGACTTGTTGTGTGCGGTGAACCTGCTGTAGCCGTAGTGAGTACTTCTGAACGCCGACCAGTCCGATTGGTTATCTGTCCGACATTAATATTGTAAGTTACAAAGTGGATACCGACACTAATATAAACGGTTAGAGTATCGAATGAAGAACACTTAAGTTCGACCCCCCCCCCCCCCCCATCGGCACTATCCTGTTTAATCCACATAAGTCCGAAAGACATATGAAGGAGAGTGAATGCTGGTGTGGCGGCATCTATCACGTCACATGCGAACTATCCTGCATCGCGATATCAAAGTTTGACACGCAGATAGTATATATACAAGTTCCCAACATCAATCGTTGGGCAGTGGGCCGCCAGGCATAGGACCCGCCAGGCATAAGACCCGCCTGGTAGGAAGATCCTCCCTTTTCGTAGGCGGAACAACATATCTCGTTCCCCTACACTGGTAACCAAGTGAATGGGGTACTACACATTTTCATGAACAGCCGCAAAGTATCTGAAGAGGCACGGATGGGTGTTTATAAGGCAGTGTTGGTGCCAACACTTATGTATGGTAGTGAAAGTTGGATGTGCCAGAAGAAACATGAAAGTAGGATTAATGCAGTAGAAATGAGAGCTTTGAGAAGTATGTGTGGTGTAACTTTGAAAGGTAAAGTAAGGAACAGCGTGATAAGGGAAAGTTGTGGAGTGAAAGAAGATGTAGTGAGAAGGATTGAGAAAAGTATGTTAAGATGGTTTGGTCATGTAGAGAGGATGGACGAAAGGAGATTGACGAAACATGTGTACAAGGCGAGTGTGGATGGAACAGTTGGAAGGAGTCGACCTCGGCGAACGTACCACGAACAAATCGCGGGCGTTCTCAAAAAAGGCTAGATTGGTAGCACCCTAAACCAACAAGCATGCATGAAAAGGTTTAATGAATGTAGATGAAGCAGAAGGGGTGTGCCGTGTGTCAGGATCGTAGCAGGTGGAAATCTATAGTCTCTGCCTACCCCAATGGGTAACAGGCGTGATTGTATGTATATAAGTCCGCGGGGGGACGGATTAAGAATATAATTCGTCCGTCTCCGTCTCCGGGCAAGCGATTCGTAAGAGGCAACGAACCTGTGCCCGGAAAATAGCAATAGGCTCCACCTATTAAGGCTCATTTACACGGTGCAAGTTTCTTGAAGCAAATCTCATGCTATCTCTGCTTTTGTCGTAGAGAAAGACAAAGATAGCATGAGACTTGCACCGTGTAAATGAGCCTTCACTCTTAATACCAGAGACGAAACGTGGGTGTACAAACTCCTGTAATAGGAGAAAACCTCTGCTTACCTTTTTGGGGATTACAGACGTGAGTATATGTATGTATGTACGAGTATGTACTTACCTCTGAAAGGGTAGACCCCCTCGCTGCATCCTGCCGAGCCAATTATGACGTGCACCGGAGCCCTATAATACCAGGTAACATGTTTATCTATCTATACTAATATTATAAAGAGGAAAGATTTGTATTTTTGTATGTAACGAATAAACTTAAAAACTACTGCACCGATTTCAAAAACTCTTTTACCGTTAGAAAGCTACATTATCACTGAGTAACATAGGCTATATTTAGAATAGAATAGATTAGAATAGAATATACTTTATTGTACACCAAAATTGTAACACAGCTCTTATAAAATAACAAACAGTAAAGGGTACAATGGCGGTCTTATCGCTGATAGCGATATCTACCAGACAACCTTACTTATTTATTACTGGAATAAAACTTCTTACACGGGCGGAGCCGTGAGGACACAACTAATTATAAATAATTATAATGCTACTATGTTAAAGGTTACTATATTGCGGCAGTTATCATCCGAGTCGACTGGACATAAATATTGTATCAATCTGTCTCGCTCGCACTCATTGGGCTTAGGGAGTGCCATAGTTCTGTTTCGCTCGCACGTTTATGACAAGAAGACTCAGATGAAAACGACCGTACTATAGTAGTATTTATACCTAGTTAAGAGCAAAGACTGATCTTCATATTATCACTTTTACAAGCATAAGTACCAAATTTTTTTTCTGCCTTGTTGGTGTAGTGGTCGCAAGCGCGACTGCTGTGCATGGGGTCCTGGGTTCGATCCCCAGGTCGGGTAAAGTGTTATTGGGTTTTTCCATTAGGAATTTCTCAGTAGCAGTCTGGAGTCTGGACTTGTGCCCGGTTAATGGCAATAGGCTCACCTCTTATTACATGGGACTTAAACATAAGTGGCGAAACAAGGGTGTACTAAAACACCTCTGCCGTACCCTTCGGGGAATGTAAGGCGTGATGTTATGTATGTATACATACACACGGAAAAAAATTATGTATGTGTAATTTTTTTCCGTGTGTGGGCGGGTTAAATCTTAAAATTTCCGCACCACACGCTGGGAATAGGCGCGTGTTTTAAGATTCAACAAAATCCAGTACCCTTGGTGTTAGGATCTTTACGATCCGCTGGCTACCACCTGAATATTAAAGTCCAGCGCCAAGCGGTTTACTGTATTATTTTTATTTAAAAAAAACGTTGCCTCACACTAGGATTTCTCCTGTATCGTGAGCGCAACAAACGCCCAGACCCGGAACAACTATCTGTAGGCCATACAAATATTTGTTCCGTGTGGGAATCGAACCCCCGACCCGTAGCGCAGAAGGTAATCGCTCAGCCACTGCACCAACAATCGTGTGTATGTGAGAGTCGTTTGTATAAAGGAGTCCCGCTACATTTTTGCTGCTTGGATTTGTGTACACCATCTTAGACCATGTCTGTGCTTACCATTAGGTGCGACTAGGGTCAAATGCGAACAAAGGTTAAAGAATAAAAATAAATAAGTCTACGTTTTACTCGAAGTGACTATGCCGTCCGACCCCCTATTTTTTTCTTTTTTTTTCGTTGAGAAATGCACACGCATACTGCACTACCACGGGGAGATAGTGCAGTTATGTGGGACTCAAACCCACTAAAAAAAAACTAAAACTCCACGGTGTCCTCCTCTGTCGCTTATGGCGGGAACACGGGCACGCGTAAGCATACATACATACATAAACTCACGCCTTTTTCCCATGGGGGTAGGCAGAAACTATAGAACGCCACATGCTACGACTCTTACATACCCATACGCGTAAGCACTCATCCGCAAACCCGCCGCGGCTGACCGTCACCGGACACTCCTCTGGGGAGTACCCCCCATCACCGGCGCACCAGAACACATGGTACGCCGTGACCACCCCGGGGACCAAACAGTACATGGGCGCCAGACGACCCCGTGTCTGGGCACCCCTGGTCCCCCTGCGACGGGTGAGGTTAGTGGCCCCGCCGCCTACCACTTTTCGGCCGCAGCGGATAGGGACAGCGGCCAACGACATACCGACATTCCTCTCCCCCTGCGGCCCCACCGCGTCCGCCATCTGACGGTGGCGACCCCGTCAAGGCCGCGGAAGGTAGGGAGAGCGGCGCATCGCAATACCGGCACTCCTCTCCCGCCGCGGCCTCCACCCTTCAGCCGCGATGCCTCCCATGAGACATCGCGGCCCGCTTCAGATGTCGCCCATGCGACACCGCAACCTACTTGGCCGCTACGTCGAGGGTTTCCAGGCCCAAGCCCCTACGAGCAGCCCCTCCTCGGGTTCCTCTTCGCTTCACCGTGGGCATTCTCTCCACGGCTGCTGAGCCCCCTCACAACGACAATAAGGGAACCCACCGGTGGGGATGCCGTCTGATTCCTGGAATTTAGCTAGAGGGGATACCGGGAGCCCATACTAAGGTTGAACCCATTGTCATACAATTATGTTATGATACTCGTAAAAATGCAATAACTTATGGAGGAAGACCCGTACAAAACACTTTTTGTTCTAAACGTGCTGTTCAATAGAATCCTGATGTTTCAGTAATCTGATAGAGACTTAAGTACTCACCCAGGATTGACATAAGGGTGTTCTTCGGAGCCTTTGTACATTTTGTAGTCATACAAGGGATATAGCCTCTCGTATGAATGCTTGTGTCCCGCGAACACTAAGTCCACGCCGTAGTCCTTCAGTAAAGGCTCCAGACCTATATTTTACAGAATAATAAATTGCAAGCAAATTTTTCGTCAACTATGAATGATCCACCTCAAATCTTCTCAAAGACGTCTAAGTCGTTAATTTGCTTAGCAGACTATAACATATATTTTTTTAAGACACGTTCCCCGCTCTATTATTTCTCCTGTGTTGTGGGTGCGTTTACAAACACAAATCTTCACACGCACAAACATACAGACCCGGAACAACTATCTGTAGGCCATACAAATATTTGTTCCGTGCGGGAATAGAACCCACGACCCGTAGCGCAGAAGCCGATCGCTCAGCCACTGCACCAAACGTGTCGTCAAACATTAATTTTAATATGCAAGAGTCAAAAATTACGCCAGTGATATTAAATCAAATACTTTGCGAAGTCGTATGAAGAATAACTACTACTGCACTGGGATCTGAACTTGGCTGGTTTTATATCATGCAGGAACAAGATTACCACCTATACCTACTGCTACCTACATTTATACTTATGGTACAACTCACCCCACTTTCCATCTAGACCGATCCTCGTTGCCTCGTAGTCGCATTCTTCATCAACACTGGTACAATACATAGGCCTATGCCCAAACATAACTATCCACGGCCTCTTCGATCTGTAAAACAGACGTCATTTATAAACAATGCACGATTCTGATAGGGTATTGCCATTTGCTTTCGGGAATGTCCAATTTTTTTTGGGCCAAATCGGCCAAATCGGCGCCCCTGTATCTTATGCTTTGCGTGAAGCAAGTGTTGTGGTTTCAAACACCTATTTCACCTCGCAACCTCGGTACCGGAGGATCTTATGATATTGCTATTAGCACGGGATGTCGTTCAGATTGTATCTAAGAAGGGTAACTCCTGATTCGCCTCATAGAACATCTACAGGAAGAGAGCAGAAAGATCTTTTTTTGGTTTGGGGTGCCGCAGACAGAATCCATCACACAATGCTAGTAAACTAGTTTTATTTTCAAACGACTTCTTCATAAGTCAAGAATTCTTAAAAGCCATGTAAAGACACACCTATTCTCCGGCAGGTTAGCTTTCTCTAGATCTTCCTTGATCCAGTCGTATTGGTGACCGACAAGGTCTATGCCATAATCTTTGTAGTAGTAGTACACCTCTGTGGATATGGAGACGAAGTGAACGGGACCGATGTCGAAGCTGTAGAACAGGCTTGGGGCAGAACCTGGCATTGAGAAGCGATTGGCGTAGTTACTGAAGTTGCTGCAGAATATAAATCAGTTTTACATCACAAGAAAAGTTTTAAAGGTCTTTTATGGGTTTGAAGCTCTAAATGAGGTCTAGATAAGATTAATCAGTCACGGACCAGTACATAGTAGTAAGAATATTCTTGGGCTAATCCACTATTCCCTCACAGTAACAATTAATATACCATTTCATAGTAACAAAGTCGTCTCTGTAGTTTAAATGGTTAGGAAATTATCATCCTTCTCCACTTCTAGAGGAGGATCAGGAGCCACAAAATGGTTACCAATATTAATAAATGTACATACTACGCCATCTCGTGATTGCCAGGACACGTCATGTATGGCACGAGTGCTGCTATCGGTTGGATCTGTCGCATGAACTCGTCGCCAACGAGGGCGTTGTCAGAGTCCATATCGTACGCGAAGTCACCCACGTGGATGTTCAAGTCTAAGTTATGGCGCTCGGTCTCGTCTTGCAAGTAGGATAATGACTGAAAGAAGAATTTTTGTTCGGTAGGTGTGTGTGGAAATTATAAATGTGGGTCAGTCTCGGTATTAACAAGGTTAGTAACGTACGTGTGCGTTCGTGTTGCCCAAGTCACCAAAGATAGCGGCCCGCACGACGTAGTCCTCGCCTTCAGGCAGCGTGTGGAACGAGAACTTTTCCGACCATCCGTACTCAGAGCCCGCGTGGTACACTGCACACAGACAATTAATCTTAATATACCATTCTAATATTATGTGGAAACTTATTTGGAATTTATCATTATTATCTTTCAAGTAATAATTTACTTTAAGTGTGTGTTTATGTGGGACGAATCTGGGACTATATCTCAGAAAACTTCAGTTTAGTTACGCTTTGAATCACGCAAAGATAAATCAGAGGTTAGAAACGCGTCCTGTTGAAAGCACGCTTTTTTTTTCAAGAAAATGTTAACAAAATCGTCTACAAAAAAACAAGATTTACCGTATTTGGTGTCAAACTTGAGGTTATTTAGCGTGACAGTGTGTATGTACTGGCTACGGGCCAGGCTTCCTCCATCAACGAAGAGCTTGCTGGTTCCATTCGCCTCCTGGTCCATGTCGCCTTCACCGTAGTACACGTGCGACTCATCAGTGTCGTCGAACGTCGACCATGTTACTACTATATCGTTTACCTTTTCTGGAATATGAATGAATGAATTGAGGCTTCTTTCAGAAATTCAGATCATGTATTCTGTCGTTAAAATATTTATTCTAAACACCACTTTGATAGTCGGAGCATCCCGGAGATCTTACTAATTAAGTTTCTTGAGAGTTTCCCCTTAAGTGTCGTTTCGATATGACTTGAAAAGCGGACTTTAAAAAAAATTGCCATATGTATTAAATTATACTTTATTGCAGGGCTTTTAGGAACCAGTTCCCAGGCCGCCATGTTCGGACTTAAAGCAACGCGGTCGACGACTCGGTCATCGGTGGCCGCGTTGCTCTGTGTTGCGAGTTGTTTATTAATATGGACCTTAATCATCAGAAAATTTTAATGCCACATCATGCAATAGATATTATTTGGAGAAATATTTAACTTAAGATCAACTCATTGCTTGCGACGATTGACCCATTTAAAACTATGTTATAGGTAGGTAGTGTTTAAGGAACTTACCTCCGAAGGAAATATGTAGTTGTTCTGGTTGACAAAATTTGCAATTGTAGATTCCCAAGTTTTTGCCAAAGCATATACTCACCAAAAGGGAAATGGTTAATAATTTCATATTTAATTTCTAAATTAAAATAACATATTAAGAATAAGACAACTTTTATCTCTCTACGTTCAAAAAACACTAGTTGTTTTTAGTAAAATATCAAAATTTATACTTAAACAATTACCTACCAACGGCAATAAATGTCACTAGATATATTTTCTCCGATAAATCATGTGCAGTACCTCAACCATGAGTTATTCTCACGTAAACTCGCTAGCGACCATGTAAATTATTTGTATGACACACCATACAGCACCTCTAGCGGTTACGTAGGGAATTAAATTCGATAGTATGAGAACTCAACATTTCGATACGTAAATAACCTATCGAAAGTAATTCGTTAGCGACTTAGGATTTGTGTAGCTGTTATACAAATCTTCTTTTCGTGTGGTTAGTGACTAACCTGGTGTCATAGTTTATACCGTCCATGGGCCTCTGACTTGGCTTTAAACGCCGTCGAGAAATAATTCGCAGGCTTCCTCACGATGTTTTCCTTCACCGTTTTTAAGCAAGTGATAAGTATACAATACGCAAATGAATCCAAAAAGTCAGAGGTGCGTGCCTTGGGTTCGAACTCGAGAGCTATGACTTGGCAGTCCGACGGTCACACCACTATGCTATCACTGCTGATATACAAATTTGGTACCATGAGTTATTTATTTGACGTACGCTATCGAGAAAAACCGTTTCGATAGTAACTACGTAACTCACTATCATAATTATAGTGCGGTGAGAGACGTAGTTTATCTTTAATATTATTTAAAGTTTTAGGGTAAATGTCTGAAAGAGCATAGTTAGCATGGAATATGTTAAACTCAAGCTAATGTGAGAATTCTAGTTGGATGTCCATTAGAAAATATCAGTGAGAAGAAGTTTGTGAAAATTTACAGGCAGCTTTTGAGGATTTGTGCAAGGTGTTACGTGAATTCACAGAATTAAAGTCTTTACAAAGGGTTTCCTTGGAATCAAAGGTAAGTTGTGATGTAGCAACAAAATATTGTTAGGTTTTTTTTAAAATAGCCTATTGAATGTCCCACTACTGAGCAAATGCACCCCTTTTGCCTTCCAAACCTCTCTATCTTGTGCTGTTTCTAACCATGCTAGTCCCGCAAACACGTCTAGATCGTCACGCCACCTACGCCGCGGCCGACCTCGACGACGACGTCCTCCTTCAGGCGTCCAGTGAGTGACGATCTTGGCCCACCTGTCCGGGTGCATTCGAGCGACATGACCGGCCCACTCCCACTTAAGCTTGGCTGTTTTTTCTCCAACATCTGCTACTTTCGTTGTGGAGCGCAGTGTGGTGTTTCTAACACTATCGGTTAGTTTAACACCGAGGACACTATGCTCTACTGCTCGTTGGCAAATCTTGACTTTGGACTTTTATTCTTCTGTAAGTGACCAAGTTTGAGTAACGTAGGTTAGGACGGGTAGGATGCACATATCGATGAGTTTACGTTTCAGGGTTATTGGAAGATTGCCCTTCATTTGCTCTTTTAGGGACCAGAAGCTCTTCCAGGCGTTTTCAACCTGTTGTTCGACTTCTTTCTCTTGTCGGTTTTTAAACGAGACTATCTGGCCCAAGTACGTATCCTACTCATCGACATATTGCAACACTTGCCCGTCTACCTCTACCCTACGTTTCGTTATATTGGTCTATGGTGCTGTTGGGCATCACTTGTGTCTTCGATCTATTTATTGAAAGTCCAACCTCAAGACTTGCCGTGCTCATTGTTAGGTTATGTTACAATAAATATAATAAGTAAGTATTAATTTCAATTTTTTAAAAGCTTTACTACAATAACGATGTAAGATTTACAATGTTTTGTTGACATTAGCCACACACATTTGTTAAAAGAGGAAAAATCCGAAATCGACCCATCAAAGTGTTAATGATATTCAATTAATGATTTTTTAAATATATATACCTAGTAGACTTTGACATTTCTCTGTATTTGACATTTACTTATTTGCACAACTATAAATAATTTAAATTTGATTTAATTTAAATTCTCGCTAACGTTTGCATGCCTAAATTAAAGGTAGATTGTACAAAAATCATTTTTATTTGTTAAAACATACTTTATGTACCTACACTATATGCAAATAAACCAATATTCTATTCTATTCATGTATACACTTAAACAAAAACAACCTTTCTATTTTGTCTGGTTATGTCTGGTTACACCACGGTATTTATCTTTAGCATTGGATATTATGACATAAGGAGCATAATTTTTTATTTATCTTTTGTTTATACCAAGATAGAAAAGGAGAACTATATTAAACGTGAAGTTGGAGGTAAGTATACCCTATGTCAACACAACGACATGATACGTAAATCTACAATCGAGCTTACTTCAGCGTGTGACGTAAGCGACAATATAAGTCATGGTACGAGTTCTATCGAAATCTATTCGATACACGTTAGAACGCTAGCGACTTACTTTACTTATCGTAACTTTTTAACATAAACTCATGGTTGGGGTACTGCTAATTTAAAGTTATTTAAAAAATCTTATGAATAATTTAAGTAGTTCTTTTATAACAGACACGTGTCTTGTACGTATCTACATTTAGAGCGAATGTTGTTTTTTTAGTTATAGGATTTATTGCAACGCTGCGCACAACCGCAGTTATAAAGTCCTGGGTTCGATCTCCAGATTGGGTAAAGTGTTATTGGGTTTTTCTATTAGAAATTTCCTGGGAAATTTCTAATGGAAAAACCCAATAACACTCATACCCATATTCTTAGACGTTCCTCCAAAACATACTCGACTCATACTGGACTCAGAACGGCCTCGATACCGACTTCAAAATTGTATTCTGCAATTTCGAGTGAACTTCGAGGTTCCTCGAGAAGTCATTACGTCATAATTTGAATTATCTGCATCGCGCAAATAACGCCGCGATAAATAGTTGTAAGGATTATCGTAAGCATATTCGATAGTCTTCAAAATTCATTTTTGTTACATACGAACTTTGACACTTCCTTCCTTAAGGTAGGTTCCGAGGTACCTTGAGTTTGACAGATGATTCCTTACCTCGACTGAGGAAAAATCTCGAGTCGAGGACGGTTATGTCAACTCGAGGTAGAGTCGAGTCGAGTAAGTTTTGGAGGAACGTCTTAGAATATGGGTGTCAGACTTAGGGCTGCTACTGATAGCAACCCGGAGTCTGAATTTCTGCCCGGTTAATGTCAATAGGCTCGCCCCCTATTACATGAGACTTAAACATAACTGGCGAAACGAGGATATACTATAAACACCTCTGCCGAACCCTTTGGGGTACAAGGCGTGATGTTGTGTTATGTTATGTAGGAAACATTGGTAATAATCATATCAACCCGTAAACCTCGCCTGCCGAACCAGGACCTCCTAATGGCCGCTTCAATGAATGATCATAGCTGATAGTAGAGCTCCTTGCCAATGAGATCGTCCGGGGAAGAACTACGACAGCTATATCTACCGTCAAACAGGATCGCTGTATGCCGGTTTGAAGCATAGACATATTCATATGGGGCAGGTGGTACGCTTCCACCACCCTGGCACAGGAAAGAATAGGTAAATGGTCTAGATCCAGTCAATTCACCACCCATGTCCGCAGAACAATTACCCAAAATAGGCAGGCCAATGCCAGACTCCGTCTATACTTATTTGGACCACAAAAATAAGTTTATGGGACATAATTGCCCTATGATCCCATTCTGCACTTGGATTTATTGAAAAGATAAATATTTTCTGTCTGACTGAGTTTGCCCCACCATGGACATAATCCTGAGTACGCCCATGGTTTGAAGAGTATGCGTGCCGGGAAATTACAGGCACATGAGACTTTACAACTTTGCCGTTATGCTGCATTCAGACGACACGCGCCCACTAAGCGAACGCCATGCGCGTCTACACCCGCGTCTAACTCGCTTTGATTTTTTTTGTATATAATTTGAGTCTTATGACACATGAATAGATCTCAAATTGCATTTGTCGAAATCCAACCGCACACGCCAAGCGCCCGCCTCATGCCATGTAGTCTTGTGCATAGTAGTTCGCGACAGAGATCGCTCAATTTCGTTCGCCGCTCCCAAACGAACTAGTTCGCTCTTCTGTTCGTCAGCTCCCAGCTCGAATCAGAGGAAGGCAGATCGTTCGCTCGTTTTGATACTACTCCTGCACGGGCACGTGACAAGATTATGGATTGCTGTACTTTTACCTACAATTTTTACACTATAAACAGCAAAAGCCTCTGAATGAATATTCTTAAAAAGTATATCATTATTGTAAATAATACCTAGGCTTATTGGTGCAATAAATAAATACACTCTTTAGTTTAATTAGTGAATAAAAGGTTCCGTTTTTTTAAAGATTTTTATTAAGTTTTGATAATAATCAACAATTACATAAATATATTATTAAGTTCCTTGACAGATTAACACATAACAAAAGCAAAACAAGTTATAATCAACTTTTAATAATCAAAAAATGTATATCGGTCACGAACTAACGAACTATGGAGCGAGGAATGACGGAGCTAGTTCGCGTAGTTCATCTGTGGGAGCGATCTTACGAACTAGTTCGTTCGCGAACTACACAAGACTAATGCCATGCTTCGATAAATGCAATTTGAGATCTATTGATGTGTTATAAGACTCAAATTATACACAAAAAATTTCAAAGCGTGTTAGATGCGGGTGTTGACGCGCGTGGCGTGCGCTTGGCGGGCGCGTGTCGTAGAACGCAGCCTTAAGGTTGGTAACGTATCAGCAACCCTCTTGGGATTATTGTTGCACCCTATAGGTGGCGGTAACCACTTATCATCAAGTGGGTCGGAGGTTTGTTTTGCCAACCGATAATATAGAAAAAAAAGCAAATGCAAAAAAAGTCCAAGTCGGTATGGTACCTATTAGTGCCTGATGAGGACTTAGAGATAGGCACATAATTATAACGTAAAACATAAAAAAAATTACAAACTGTGGTTAGATTTTATGCAATTGGGAATTCATGTCTTCGACAAGCTAGTGATAAATTCAAAAGTTTGAGTTAATAATAATAACTCTATGCGCCTTCCTGACGTCATGTATGGGGCAATGGTTGGACAGTCCTTCACTATCCAGGATGTCGGCAAATTCAAGGGAGAACCAATAAGGATTGAGCGAGGCATATTTCAGGGCGATAGTCTGACCCCGTTGTGGTTTTGTTTAGCCTTGAACACTCTGAGCACATTGTTGGAGGGTTCAGGCTTAGGCTACCGGTTGAGAAGAGGTGGTCAGGTAATATCCCACCTCTTTTACACTTTACCTCCTTTTACACTCCTTTTTCATGGACGATTTGGAACTCTTTGCCCCCAATAATTTGCAATTAGGATGCCATTAGGATGGAATTTGGTGTGGACTAATGTGCAGTCATGCATGTAAAACGAGGAGGGATTATGGAATCCGTGGGAACACAACTCGGACTCGGATTCCATACACCTTATGTCATGTCGGAGGCGGTAGGCATCAATGAGGCCGACATGAATCAATCGCTACGGGAGCGCTTCTATGGCCGCCTGAAAAAAGTACTTAAGTCTTTTATCAGGCGGAAATAAGGTGCGCGCCTTTAACGGTTGGGTCATGCCGGTCTTGATGTTGACTCCTTCGGCATACAAATATACAATAAAACTCAAGTGGACTCAGACTAAACTTGACGCCCTGTATACGAGGGTCCGTACGCTGCTGACTGCATACCGAATGCATCACCCACGTTCATCGGCGATGAGGCTGTACATTCCGAGGAAGTGTGGGGGTCGAGGCTTTTTAAATGCTAGGACTCCACAACTGCGAGGTATGCAGCCTCAGGGAGTACTTTCTCCAAGCCGACGTGGGGATGCATCGAGATGTAGTCGCAGTGGACAAAGGATTCATCCCGCTCTCCTTGGCTAAAGAGAACTGGCGCAAGCCTATAGTACTGGATACTAATGTCCGCAGGGAGGTATGGCAGAGCAAGGAGCTTCACGGACGCTTTTACGGGCCTTTCTTGGGCCCGATGTAGATTTCCTAGCGTCCGTAGCCTGGCTACGTTTCGGTGACCTCTTTGGGGAAACCGAAGGTTTTATCTGTGCAATTATGGACGAAGTTATGATAACGAACAACTACCGGAAATATATTGTGAAGGACGGCACGGTTGACATCTGTTGGGCATGCCACTGTCCCGGTGAATCTATTTTACATTTAATTTCTGGTTGTTGTCGCCTTACTAACGGCGAGTATTTGTACAGACACAACCTAGTGGCTAGGATTATCCACCAGCAACTTGCTCTGAAATACAACCTTGTGGACGCAGAAGTGCCATACTACAAGTATGTGCCCGACCCAGTTCTCGAGAATAGTCATATCACATTGTACTGGGATCGATCTATCATCACCGACAGGACTATTGTTGCCAATAAGCCTGACATAGTGGTGGTAGATCGATCAGAGCGTCTCACAATGACTGTTGATATCACTGTCCCACATGACGAGAACCTTGTAAAAACCGAGAAAGATAAAGAAATTAAGTATCAAGACTTAGCTCACGAGGTTGTCGACATGTGGGAGGTTGACTCAGCAGTTGTTGTGCCGATAGTCGTTACGGCCAATGGCTTAATACCCAAGAGCCTCGACCAATATCCAATGAGGCTCTCGTTGGGTAGCTGGGTCAGGGGCCTGATACAGAAAGCGGTGCTTCTGGACACGGCACGTATTGTTAGGAAGTACCTCTCTCTGAGGCCCTGACCACCGGTAGCTTGGGCGCTGTTCCCGATGCCAGTGGGCTACTATTTTTTAGATTTTTAAATGTTTTTATTTGTATTTTGAAATATTTAAAAATATAATTAAGTATGTATGTATTATAAATGAATAAAGGAAATAATAATAAAAATCGTTTATTCTCTCGCCACAATATAACAAAAACAGAGCAATCACAGTTGTATAAATACATATTTGTTATTTAATATTGTGGGAGACTGGTCTGTATTGAAGGACACCAGAATCTCCGCCATAGACATTTATTATATTATGTACTTGTACACCAACCATGAGGAACACTATTATCATGACAGGAAAAAAAGTTTTTTTTTTGACTCAGGTAACAAATTTTGATGCATAAATTGACTCATTAAAATTAGTTAGACAGTCAGGCATTTCATATGTTAGTATTTGTGCCTGAAACTATGTGTATAAGAGGTAGGGGTGTGTTTGTGTGTGTGATGTATGTTTGGTCGCGCGTATAAGGAGCTAGGAGTGTATGTTGGGTCCCCACAGTGGAGAGGTCCACCAGCAGTTGGTGGACCAAGACCTGTCGGGGTTGCGGTGCATGCTTAGGCGAATCCCGCGACCCCGGCCAACGGTCAAAAGGAGGAACACCGTGGGCTTTTAGCCGGTAACCCCGGGCGCGAGACATCCATGAGGATTTTCACACGATAAAAAAAAAGGAGTGTGTGTGTTGTTTTGATTGTCGGGAACTATTTAATAAAAGTGAAAAAAAAGACTGCAAGAAGAAATTGACAACATAAGGCGCTGGTACATACTCCATTGAGGTAAGTAAAGGTTAGAATCAATTTAACTGTCCAGTTTAATACTTTTAACCGCTCCTATTTCCAGTAAGAGAATATGCGTTAAGGTGGTAGACCTGCTCTGTCGACCAAATATATCATTAAAATGTACATATTTTATGCCTCACAATGTATCGTTCGATCGGGTTTCAGAATAACCGCCACCGCCGCAAGCCATAGAATCACATTTTATGGCAAACTGAACTGAAACCATGTTTGGGCCATCCGAAGGATCAAAGTTGCTATATGGAGAAAAAATTGTTACCACACTAAATTGGTTTCATTCGGGCATACATACATACATACAATCACACCTGTTTCCCATTGGGGTAGACAGATACTAAAGATTTCCACCTGCTACGATCCTGACACACCCTTTTGGTGCATCTGCATTCATTAACCTTCTCATGCATGCTCGTCATTTTAGGGTGCTACCAACCTGGCCTCTTTTGAGAACGTCCGCGATTTGTTCGTGGTACGTTCGCCGAGGTCGGCCCCTTCCAACTGTTTTATCCGCACTCGCCTTATACACTTGTTTCATTAATCTCCTTTCGTCCATCCTCTTTACTTGACCAAACCATCTTAACATACCTTTCTCAATCCTTCTCACTACATCTTTCACTCCACAACGTTCCCTTATCACGCTGTTCCTTCCTTTACCTTTCAAAGTTACACCACACATACTTCTCAAAGCTCTCATTTCTACTGCATTAATCTTACTTTCATGTTTCTTCTGGCACACCCAACTTTCACTACCATACATAAGTGTTGGCACCACTGCCTTATGAACAGCCAACCGTGCCTTTTCAGATACTTTGCGGCTGTTCATGAAAGTGTGTAGCGCTCTATTCACTCGTACGAAAACATATTTTGACCTTCGTAGCGTTGTGATTATTGCAAAACCTCCCTTAATCTATGTTTGTAGTGATCTAGTGGTCAACTTGCACGGACTGTTCTGAGGAGACCGTAAACGGCTCATTAATATTGAGCCATCATCTTTTCAACTATTCAGCTATTTGGTCATATTGTCCATGTAGAACCTAGTCGAAATAAAAGCCAATATTCGATTTTAGGTATGTTAGGTAGATAAAAACAACAAAATCTAATAACAACTGTTTATTCAGTCATAATGCAAAAAATACGCTTATCAACCTAATTACAAAATAACTAAATGGCATATAAAATATACTAAAATATTATGTACAGATACTTAAAGATAAAATTAAAAGTATATCATGCGTTAACTGATTTGTACTTTAGGTGAACAACAAAGACAATGAACACACATTAGCACTATGTATAATGAGAATCAGCACTGTAACAATCACTTTAGTATCTATCGATAAGCTAAGCTTATTGCAGTTCACTACCGTAAGCTTCCATCCGTAGAAACTTAATTTCTTAATCATCTATTTCATGTTTTTTGTACTTATACCCTTTTTGTTGTAAGCTTTTAGCGAGGAGCCTTACAGTCTCGTAGCAACGTTACGAGTAATCGCAGACTTACAGCCATCGACTGAGATTTATATTATTAATACAGTGGAATCTCTTTAATAGGACTTCGTTTAAGGCGACGAACCGCTTATAGCAACTTGCCAACAACATTTAGTTTGGTTTTCATTGAAAATATTAAGTAAGAGAAAAAGCCGGATATAGAGACCAACCGGTTTTAGCGACGTAACTTCAAGGGAAAAATAAGAATTTCGTCCGGTTATAAGACACGTCCTTTATTTTTTTAGTGAATGAACATCGCTTATAGTTCAATTTTGGAAATATAATTTTTTTTCCATTATATAATGGAAAATATTTTTATATTTCCAAAATTGTTATACACGATATTTCAACACAGGCTACATCTAGTGACGCTTATAACGACAGCACTGTATATTAAAAAAAAATAAGTTCCTAATTCCTTAATTAATGTTAATATCTTTAAACAACCTTAATTAACTGTCATAACACATTAATTAAATTCATCATCATTCATCTATAAATTTTCATAAATATAACAATTTGTCAATAAAAATCGATCAACAAATCGTATAATTTTGCAGAGAAAATACTTTACATCTTTTCCTTTATCAGTACTGATTCTCATCAATAAAACACCTACATCAAACTCAACAGTTAAGGCACCAAAAGATTAATCTAAGACCAAGTTCGTGTAAAATCAACAGTTATAAGTTCACAGCAAACCAAAACTAGCTTCTCCCTCACTTTTATTTTGTTTATTGAACTTTTTGTTGCAACCCGAACTCATTTCGCCTTCGCTCCTCAAAGGTAAAATACCTGATAGAAAATCTGATCTAGAAGATGAGGATGTGACGGAACCTGTATCTGAATGAATTCTAGTTTTACCTAATTTTCTTCTAAGCCTCACTTCGCCTAAACTACTTATATCTGAAGAATCAGCTTCCAAAGAACTAGAACTTGTTGTTATATTAGATTTCTTTCCATTTCTGATATTTGACGCACCTTTCTTTGCTGTTCTTGGCATACTATCTCCTAAATTGGACAGCACTTCCCGTGAAGTTCGTGGCAAACGCAAACTGAATCTTGGTGAAGATAGATTGATGGAAATACAGTGATCGTCTTCGTTTTCAATTTCTGATCTAACGTCATCTTCATTCGTGACAAAAACTAATGGGCTGGTGTGATGGTCGATAGTTAATCTTGAAAAGGGGGAAGTTGTTCTAGTTTTGGTTCTGGTAGGCGACGTCATAACATTTTTCACGTGTGCTGGAGATGTTTGAGTGTTCTTTTGTGATGCAGCAACGTTTCTCCTTACTTCAATTTCTTTTGAAGTCGACGGTTTATCTATATTATTTTCCAGTAGATCGCCATATTCTTCAACGATGAGTTTTTTTATATACTCTTTTTCTATTTGAAACATTTTTTCAACTTCGCCCTTAGGGTCTATGGTTGGCCACAGGTCGTTATGTATTGGCTGTATGTTTTTATCATTAGTGGGTGGCGTTCGAGTTTCTTTAGGAGATATTTTTTGTCCGGTATTACTTTGTGTGGCCGAATCCTGTGTGTCAACCGAATGCACGAATTCAAATATGTCAACTGTATTTTTAAAAGATAGGTTTGATATTTTAGTGTAAGTTAAATTCTGAATATTTGTATTTGATACACTTGGCACGGGTTCGACATCTTTACTATGATCATTGTTGTCATCGTCGTCGCTTTCTGATGTATAGTTATTTTCTTCATCGCTAAATTTCCTATCATCATTGGAATGTGTACTATGTGTCTTCTGATTTCCTAACTGTTCTGAGCGATCAGATTTTTCATCTTCAAAATCGTCAGCATAGCTATCATTATCTTTAACTTCATCACTGTTACTTGAAAGTTTCTGTGTTTTCGGATCATTAATAGTATTCTTAAGATTTTTCAATATTGTCTCACTAACGGTCATTTCTATATCAATTACTTCTTGTAATAAATTCTCATCAGATGTGGTAAGCACATTAAGTCTATCTTTTGGCTTTTGTTTTTGAGGACTATTTTTACTGAATGAATTTTCCCGACTGCTTAAGATTTTATCTAAAATAGGGCTCAATGGTAAATCTTTCTTGTTAGGAATTTGTGATATTTCTCTTTCAATATCGCTAGCTCTTGCCCCTCCTACAGTTAACTTCGAATATGGTATGTACTCAACATTATTTAAGTTATTCGGTTTCGTCGAAGTATTTTTAGATACATTCGATTTTTTCGGAGAGACCTTAGCTTTACTTTTAGTTTTAGGAGACTTATCTTTCTTTGAATTCGTTGGTCCATATATGGAATTTAATTTCTTCCGCCATTCGTCTAGATTTAAATGGGAACGCTTCTCAGATTCTTTTTTATTATTAAATTTCTTACGTTCATTACGCGCTGAACTTTTTGGAGAAGATCTAATGTGTGTTAAAATACGTTTTTGTGTTTTAAACTCGACCTGTGCATCTGAGCTAATATTGTTAGTAGAATCACTGCTATCGTATATAGACATTTTTGATATTTTTCTCGTTGTAGTGGGTTGATTCGACTGATGGTATAGCGGTGCATCATGAGAAGTAGAAGACAATGTTTTGGCTGGTACGTGTATATTCGGTTTGGGCATCTCATGTTGTATTGTAACTACCGATACATTTTTCGTTACTATTTTACCTTTCTCAGATTCCTTAACTTCAGGTATTATATCTAAATGTAAAACTTTCTGCTCTTTCAATTCGCTTCTGATATTTATACTTGGCATTTCTTGTATTTGTAAAACTTTGCTTGGCGTCTTAAGTTTAGGTTCTACATACTTAAAAGAATATTCGCTATAGGCGACTGCTGGGGCATTTACTATTTTACCATTGTTAAGCTTTTCAGTCTTTGTGCTTTTTTCATTACCATTTATTTGTATTACCTTAATGGGAGTAATTCCTAAGTTTCTATTTATAATAGGCTTTTTATTTACTGGTCGAGTATTCACCGGGACATTAACGTTACTTATTTTATGTTTTTGCGAATTATCTGTAAGATTGATATTATTTACTACGTCTTTCCTGGGCTTGTGTCCAGGCACACCAGAAAATGATTTTTCAATGATTTTGTACCCATGGAATTTGGCATTTACAATTTCCTCAATATGAACTTTCTCGTTGAATTCTTCGTCTAACGGTGTGGGCGTGGTTTTGACTTGCACGCCCGGCTCGTGAAATTTTGACAGTTCCCCGGAAAGCAGCTTCAGGTCATCCGCAGTCGATTGCAGCATTTCATGCAGTTTCCTTAATATTATTTCATCTTCTGGTTTTAATGCTGGCTCTGTGTTCCATATATCGTCATCTATGATATTAACCATTTCAAACTTTTTGCTGCTCTCAACCTGAAATTTATGAAACAATAATAAAATGTTTAATTTAATTATTACTAATGTAAGTTTAATTTAATACCAACTCATCTTCGGTTGCATCTTAATCTATAGTCCTTTGGGTTCATAATACAATACAAACAGGCAAAGTATAAATCTACTTACATGTTCAAGTTTTACATACATACATACACTCACGCCTTTTTCCCATGGGGGTAGGCAGAAACTATAGAACGCCACATGCTACGACTCTTACATACCCCTTTCGCTTCAAGTTTTAATGCTTGTATTTTGTTTTAAATTTGCTAATAACCCTGATATGCCTTCATAGTAAAAGGAGCGATGTCGATGGTATATTAAAAGCTTTTGTGCAATAAGTCGTATGTATAGGTTGATTTCTAATCTAGATTACTGCAACGTAGAAACGGAACATCAACTCCTAGCTACCTTAAACTATATCTAACACGCATTCATCTAGTCTATCATATTCAATTGAGTCTTATCTTATAGCTAAGACCAGCGATCGCAATACATCAAAATCCAATATTGGATTATTATTTCGATGGATCACTTATACAATACCCATAGGACCTTGAATTGTTTGAAGTGTGGATCTGAATGAGCTATTGCCAAACAACTTGTGAGTTTTCGTGGTGACCTAGCTTATTTCTATTTAAATATTTTTGGTATTTCAGTTAGCGTGAGAGTTGAATAAATACTGACCAAATAACGATCGACTGGGTATCTCGACGTGACGCTTCTCATCTGTTGGTCAGGCAAAGGGGCTCTGGCATCCTCTCCGACGTGCCCCCGCTCCGTTCTGTAGACAAATATTACAGAAATTCTTGACATTTGGTTCTTATTCCACTGATCAGATATGTATGTAATGTATGGTGATTGGCCAGATAATTTGGAAATATATTGGATAAGGGTAAAAACAGATTTTGAGGATAAAATTGTATGAAATAATTTGGTTGTATTCCTTATAGTAAAAAGACTTAAGTACACTTGCAATGCTGTAGGTAAAGCTTGGCTGAATAAGCCACTGCATAGCCGCATTATGGTCTTGATAATAAGTGCCCTTAAATATAAGGTCTAACCAAAATACCTGGACAAACTTTTACACAGTGTTCAGTACGTTTAACTAAACATAGGTATCTATGCAAAAAAACGAGATCCTAGTGTTTTTTTTTCTAACCAAATAATAATTTTCATCATTAATTTTTTTTAACATTCTTCATTTCGTCTATTAGGTAAAACACGACGCGGAAGTAGCGCGCGCCCCGGCGACGGTCAATGCATAAAAAATGGAAGAGTTTATACTTAGAGAGTACAAGCAATTTAAAACGTTATTATTTTTTAGTCAGAAAAAATCACTTAGATCACGTTTTTTTTGCATACATATGTTTATTTAAACGTTACTGAACACTGTAAAAGTTTGTCCAGGTATTTTGGTTGGACCTTATATAAAGTCTTTAAGCCTCTTAACATGGGTTTATATTCGTCATATTAGATCATCAATATTCATGATCCTTTCATTTTCTTCTTTCTATTTTTAGGCAGACAGGGTAAATAAAAATGCGAAAATATACAAAATCACATCAATTGTATTTCACCAACATTTACATTAACGTCTTAATCGAAGCATTTCACTTGCTGCTTACAGTAAGAAAGAGACGAGTCTCAAAATTATATATATTTTTTGTGTCGATAAACTATCGACATCTACAAACAAGCCTATGGGTAAAGGCGGACAATAATAGTTTGATATGTTACATGTACGTTAATATGGCGAAATATTGCGCCCGTCCACAAAAGTGGACCAAGAATAAAGCCCTAAGAACTCCCTTTAAAATATGTAAAGTTTTGAGATCCTAGTGACACACCTAGCCACGATTTAACATAGAAAAACAACAAAATAAGCGCAATATTAATCTTATTTAAGAAATAATAAGATATAACCTTTCTCAAACGTTCTTTAATAACAAAATTGGAACGTTCAGTAAACTTCTTTTCGGATTCCACATTGACGTACATGTAACACTACAAAACCATAAAAAGTAATACGCACAATTTGTGCTTACAATTTTTCACCTTTGCCAATCTTGGCGAGAATTAATTAACATTTGACAAACCCGTTCCGCGGGTGGTTTCCACTGATAATACTAATATCAATTTCGAATCTATCAGAAACGCGACGAATAATAAAAAGCCCACTGACAATGTGAAAATACGATACATCATGACAACTAAATTAAATCCACTTGAAGTACATCATTTAATATAAAATGATACCCAGTTGAAGTACATTCACACAGAAGAAGTAGAGCGCGTCACGCACTCAATACGAAAATTATTATTATGAAAAGTTATATAGTGATAGAAGTAATATTTCTTGTTAAGCACAATCAAAATCTAATTTTAGCATTTCATGTAAAACAACGAGTAATAATAGTTTCAAATAAGAATAATAGTATAATAAACAACATGGCTCAATGTCCTACTAATACTGGATCTATAGCCCTGATTGTATTGGCTGTATACCAATGCTACCTAAAATATTTACATGTAGACAAAGTATGTACAACGTACGTATATGTACACAAATAACATCTAAAATAAATAATCGACATATCAATTTCATTGTATGCTCTAACTTTTAATATTTAAAGACACTGTATCGTCTCGATTTAAAGAAATAAAAGCTATCGAATTTAATGATATTGAAGTAGGTACGATTAAGTTTTGACAAGTATAAATATGTAAAATTAACTATGATCGAAATCCCGACAATGATTCAGCAGACAATAAACTTTAAATATACATTAAAAACCACAAATTAAAGTAGGTACCAATAAAAAAATACAAGTCAAGATTCGATCAAATCGCACACTACAGATCTGCTGAGAAAAATAAAAATATATTGAAGCTAAACGGTCGTCGTCTGATAGCTTTCGAAACTGACGTACACTACGAATCGTTTAACATTATGACATATTTATATAATGATAATAATATAATGATTACTTCACTTTATACAAATAGCAGCGAGTTTTAAGAGTTCCTATAACGGCCGCGTGTTCGCGGTTTTGACAATTTGACATTTCACAAAATGACTAGGCACGCCCCTCACGTATGCAAAGCGATCTCGCTAATACTGCGCATGCCAGCGCGCGCGTTGCAATCGTGTCACGACTCACGACCGCGCACGGTTGCAGCGCAAGCGAACCATACTCCCAAGTATAGTATAACTTATCCTTACAAAATAATCAACTCAAAAGACGCGACTCTCACGAGCCCTGCGTTACCAAATACAATTTTGAATTATTCTCAATTATCAATGTCGCTAAAAAATAAGTCAAAGTAAAATCAAGCGGAATTTTGTCACCAAATGCGAGACAGTAACGGAACTCGAGCCACTCTGAATAAATCTTTTCATAGTAAAATAAGACTATTTTGCATGCGCTGTATGTGATAAATACAAATATACATCAATCTACGGTCTGTACAGGGAGCGATACGCTTCCGTTATCAAATAACTACGATTTTACAATCAGTACTGGACTACATAAAATATGTCATGATTATTATATCGTATAATACTTGTATAGTATATAAGAATCACATAAATAAATGCCATGTTCACTATGGTTCGGGACCTAAGGGTAACTAAGAAAATGGCATCCGAATAAATGTCTTCTCGCAAAGCAGCGTACCATCCTCGAAATGTAACGATAACTCCGTACGAGGAAGACCTCAGATCATCACATTCTTTAGCGTGAATAGTGTTGACGTCAACACAACATAGTAAAAATCGAAAATTCAAAAACAGACATGCGCTATACTCGGAATATCGCACCGCGCTCGTCGTTCGATACTAGTCGACTGCACGAGCTCCAAAATAAATAAATAAAAGATGCGATACGCCCAACACAGCGCCCATCGGTAAGGCCGACACCGGTCGCCGGCCGCAAAATCCCATGTTCGAATCGTCGATAGCTATCGGTGAGCGAACTAAAGTTACAAGTTTACTATTTACAAAGTTATATACAAGTGATCGGTTTGTACGGACGAGGGCCCGGCCTCGCCCCGCCGCGGAGCCGCGCGCCGACTGCGACGCTTGCGGCCGCGTGCCGCGGCACAGTCGCTACTCCTCCCGTGCAAGGTTCACAACGAGAGGGACAAGAGGTAAAGTCGGGGCTGCGGAGCGCTGCCCTAGGTCTCCCGTTCCTTCTTCGGCTTGAACTCCTCGCCGAGGATAGTAGCGATCTCACCCTGCATGAATGCCCATGGGACTGTCGAATTTGCCAATGGGCATTTATCCCCACTTGGACAGTATACCTGTGAACGAAGAAAAAAAGTATTATTATATGTCAAATTGGGAGGAATTTTGGCAGTAATCGATTCAAACAGTTATGAAAATATGTTGAACGTTAAATTAAAGCAAGAACTCACCTCTGATCCTTGCTGTCGCTTGATAGAGTCTCGGGAGCAGGGGAAGCAGAACTTGTGATGTGGCTGACTGGGGCACTGCACGAAGTGCGTGTCTTCGAGGCGCTCCTGGCAGAGCGTGCACTTGAGCAGCGGCGCGGGCGTTGGCGCCGCCGCTTCTGTGCCTTCACCCGCCTCCGTCGACGACACCGATGTCGTCGACGACACATGCCGGGAGCCCGACGACCGCCGCCCGCCGTTCGACCCTGCCGGACCGGAATGGAATCGTTAGCTACCGTCTGCCATACGCAAGTTCATCGAAGGAGAAAGAGATCAATACAAATAAAGTGGCGTCCGCTGTTGCATCAGCCACGTGTCGCGGTGAGGCTCGTGATAAGTCAGCAGACTGTAGCTGGACGGTATGGGCGCAAGCGGTCGTCGGGCGCCACGCCGAGTCACGGTTGGCGCAGCGATCGGACGCCCGCCCGAGTCCGACCCCTCACACGATACGACACAGTGAACGCGGACTACCGTTAATCTGCACCGGCAACTTTTGCAAAAACTGACGTGTTCGCAACTACTTTCTTTTCTACACGATACACTGACACGTTTAATTGTAGTGAATCTTTTTCAACGGTATTAATAAAATGTAGAAACTGGTTTGCCGTGACTTACAGTTTTCAAATTACGATGTGAACTCATACGATTTAGACGAATAGGATTTAGAAAATTTTCAAGTTTAATCGTACCTGAGGAATTAGGTGAGTGTTGGCTGGAGCGACTAGCGGACCTCTGTGGAGGAGGTTGTGGTGGCGAGCCACCAGCAGATCGAGGCGAGCCTGGTGGTAGTGTGTCTGCAACAGACATCAGCGCGGCCATCGGCGATGGTCCGGCCCCGGCGACTCCTGTCACTGGTGGTGAACCAGCCGTACGGCCCAATGGTGATCCAGCTGAGCCATTAGTTAGCGGTGTCGCGTTTCCGTAGCCTGTGAAGATTATTGTTTTACGATCATGATAATGCATGGTTACAAGTGTGGAAACATTACCAAAAGTCGATATTGTGTGAGATTTCTTAGAAGAAAGTATTAGATGTTTCAATTTAGACAACTTTCTGTCTACAGATCTAGATAATATACAATATTTAGGCACCTTGCATAATATCCGTGTATAATATAAACAAATACGAAATAAATGTGTGACAAACAGACATTAAAAAGGAGAACAGGAACCTCCATCGATGAAACACGTCAACTCTATTGTGTAAAACTAAATAAAAGTGAAAATTATTCAATATGTCACTGTTCAGAATAGTATTTGGCACAAGCCGTTGAACGCGAGTTTCGTCGACGCACCAGAGACAGCCATACGACATCATTTCAATTTGTCCGAATAACCTCACATTCAATGTTGGATGACACATCGTTTGCGGTGGACCGACGGATAGTAAACACACGTTCGCACACGCATATAATGTCTTATAAATAGCATTGTGTGTTAATACAAGCTACGTAGTGAACGGCGATGTGTCATTGCCTGGTCACAGCGTCGCGGCGGGCCTTTCGGACTAACTCCTATAGTAGACGGGTAGGTAAGTATGATAATTGAAGATACGAGTGCCCCACTCGTATGTGCAACGAACGAATTGTGTCTCGAACCGCCCGTCGCGACGTTGCCAAACATCGCGCGATGTGGGTCCCGTAGGTACGCTGTTAGTCGGCCGTTGCTATGTTATGAAACTTTTATTGCGACTCCAATTCACACTGATACATTACACATGTTAAGTAAACAACAAAATTAAACTTCTTTTTTGTAAATAACATTTTTATTCGTACCCATTTGACTTGCGTTACTATGTGCTTTCTGTCAATATGTGATGGATTATACATATTTTATTTAAGATAATTTATTTACGTTATCTGTTTTAACATAATCATCATTCACAAATAAATAAGCATTAGGGATACTTGTATATTCACATTACAAGGATAAGAGGATGTTTGCATATAGACATAAAACAATTTGTTTACTTAGACGACACGCTAGTTTTAATGCGATTGACCAGAACTACTTTCTTCTATTGTCATTGATAATAAACATCGGTTTATTCATTAATGTAACGTGCAAAAGGGCGTGAGTTATGGTTGGTTGGTTCGGTGTAAAGGCACGGCCCATATGGCTGTGGTGACGTCACGCACGGTGACCTTTTTGGCTGGCGGCTCGTGGCGAGCGGCCGCGAGCTCCCTATACACACGCCAACGGAATGTGGTCGAGCGACTCTGCCAAGCGTAGGCAGGCGCTATATTTTTTCGCCCGTCGGCCTACCTACATACGTACGCGAGCGAAAATGTCGTCACGCGACGTTGCCACACCGCTGTGTCGTGCATGCATTCACGGTGCTGTGCCGCGTTTTATATTACGTGGGTGTTTGTACGTAGAGCGGTGGTGTGCGAGAGGCCGCGGGCACGGGCTCGCTTTCGAGAACGCTCAACCAGTCGGACCGGTTTCGTATTTATGGACTGAGTTAATGCACCTACCTAGATATGAATCCCGTGGCGGACGCTTGCGCAAAACATCCACACTCATCCGTCTGAGCACGTTCACGTTCGTTTGCTATCGTTCGTGATATTAAACTACGCGTGACTTTACCAAATAACTTTTTTTATAATATGTAGGTTACATTGTTATTTGTAAACAATAGAATTTCCGTGTTACTGTTGTTGCATCAATCACAGATTTTTTACACTTGAGTCTAGGGAACGAAACAGAGATAATTTTTGAATGTACAATGTTTGTATTTTCAATCATTTCAGTATTGGGCGACATTATTAGCACCAAAAGATTTAGTTGGAAAATAAAATTACAGTATTTCTCTAAAGTGTAGGTAAAATAAATGGAAAAATTACGGTGACTATTATTTTCTTCCAATTTTGCGCTATGTAAAAGAAATAGGTCCAATGAAAATATAAAACATTACGTTCTGGACGTGTCTGTAGTTTTCAATTCTAGTTAGTACATAAGTGCTGCAAATAATTGTGATTTTTCTGGATTGCTTATTTATACAATCGATGGAGACTGGGTCTTGTTACGATACTTCAAAGGGTTACCAAACTGTTCCAAAGACTTTTACGTATTTGTTATATTATGCAGTATTTTTATGGAACTTGGATGAAGAGTGGATAAAATGAAGGTTAGAAATAAATCGACTTTTGATAAATCTATATTCAAAACTAACGTCTAGAGAGGTAAAAGAAACAGGAAATTTTAAAAGAGACTTACCATTTGATTTGAACGAAGAAGCATCAAAAGACGGTGTGCGAAGAGGGTGCTTCTCCTGCTTGAAGACGCGGTCAGGGGCAAAAGGAGCTGCTAACGAGACTGCTGGCAGAGAATCGCCACGAGTTAGCGGTGGCCGAGAGTGTTCCTCCAGGAGCCTTTTAGCGGGTTCGTGATGGTTTTGATGATCATCTTCATCCAATTGTCGCTTTAATGCAAGGCCGGGAGCGAGGCGCGCTCCGCCGTGTGTCGGCAGGTGATGTGTCGGCAGGTGCGCTAGCCGCCTGCCTTCGTGTTCCTCCCGCCTGCCTCCGTATTCGGCTAAAAGTCCAGCACTTGCCGTCGGTCGCGGGTGGTGTAAAGTAAATCCAGTTGTAGGAGCGTGATGGGCTGGTGGAGCTGGTTGACCTCTTTGTGTGGTTTCTGCTCCATTTTGATGGGCTTCTAGCGGTGCTCGGTGAGCGCCTTTGGCATGCGTCGGCCCTCGGCCCTCCTGGAATCCGTGGGCGCGCTTCAGCTGCCTAGCTGTGTCCAAAACCACTTCGATACGGTCTGCACCTTCGTAGTTGACGCACCCGCGACACACCGCCTCTGAAAATTCGTGCAACATTGCCCACGGCATGCGGGGCAAGTCGCACAGGTAGCAGTGCTGTCGCTTCTGCATCACCGACATCTCGCCGCCGGGTGTTGAGCGGTGTGCGAGAGATCGGTCTTCCTCGTGTCTCTTGTAAATTGTCACAGATTTTTCTTGCCGGATACAATAAACACCGTCACCATGTTACACATAAAACACTTAACAATTTCACACTCGCCTTCGCGGACTTCGGATATCTGAGGTGCGTAATGTTAAAGGCATTCACTCCGAGAGCGGGTCGACGAGAGACTGAAGCTCGGGTCGAGGCAGCCGCGGGGGGCCGGGGCGGCGGCGGCCATTATCGAGCGGTGACGTCAGCGCGCGCAGCACGACGACGCGCCGAGGACGAGCCGTTAGCCGCGACGCGGATGCGCCACTCGCGCCACGCTGCGCGCCCGCTCACCCTGCCCCGGTCGACACACACAACACGCTTATCGCACGATAACCAACACGATACATGCACAATATTCACGCCTTAACAGATGCAACGAGGTTAATATTGTATACCACTAACGTTCCACATTTTGGATATACCTGTATAGTTATTGAGTAAATATGTGAAATGACATGGTATTATAACATGAAAATGAAGTTTTTATGTAGCATAAATACTGAATACTTAAACACAATCACAAATGATTTAGCGTTTTATCAAAATTACAATAAACGATAAAAAAATAGGATAGATAAATATACAGATTTATAGTAAATCATAGCATTAAGGTAAAATGTTAATACCTGCGTCTATAAAAAAAACAAAATATAAAATTAAATATTACATAGTATGTACCTATTTTATATCCATTAAGTTAACTACAGTAAAAGAATGTGTCACCGATTAGGTAATTAGAGCATTAACTAAATGAATCACGGAGTCACCCGCCACACATACTGGCAGGCCCTCAATTCCGCTAACAACTGTCTATATTATTCAACGAAAGTAAACAGCATCTGTTGTAGAATAACAATTAGTGTGAACACGTATAGCCGACGTGTTCGATGCATTAAATTTCAATCTATTCTCGCTCGGTTTCCTTTCTGACGGCTGCATTCTAAATTATTATTACCGAGCAACACGATCGGATCCGGCTGGAAGACGGGAGTGCGCGGGGGGACGCCGCGACCGGTGTGGCGGCCATCTTGAGACGTGACGTCACGTGACGAGTCAGCCGAGCGTGCGGCGCGGCAACGTCGCACTCGCAGTTAAACACCGCCATGTTGCCGCTCATTTCTGTTGTGCTTTAATAATAATGAAGGCGGCTCATCGGTTTTTGTATGCGACTGAAGATCGGAGGAAAAACAGTTATGCGGGCAGGCGGGCAGGTAAACGTGAACAGAGATGACGGACCGGGGATAGTGGCCAGACGTACTCTAACACCAAATCATTACCTACAGAAGTAAAGTAACTCCCACGAATTGTCACAATTTTGATATTATTATTTCTAATTTGGGTTTTATATATGAACTAGGTAGTAATGTTCATAGTTATTTTCTCCTATTAATTAGGTACGGTACTTATATCTGTTAAATACAAGATAGGTATGTATCGTATATGATAATGGTCGTGTAGCATATCCTCCCGAGACATACAATATAGAACGTAGGTCAACTCATTAAATTAATGTTTCGTTCGTACGTACGTCTGCAGAATTTATAGTCATATGATTGATATTCAATTACAGCTAAGAGCATTCCAAAATTGTATCAACAAATAAGTTATAGTATAAAATAAAAGTAGCACGAGGAGAGCGTATTTCTAGCTGGTGTCTCCAGTCGGGCTAACATGCTCAGCGCGACATAATTTTGACGTCGCATCATCTCGTGCCGAGACGACATAATGAGACGACAAAATTATGTCACGCTGCGCACGTTAGGCTTGCAGAAGCGACGTAGAGACAGTCCGAAAAAAATTTAAATGCACTTAAGACGGCAATATTTCACATTAATTTATGAGAAGAAATTAACGAATGTGACAGTATTCAATTTTTTTTTTTCTGAGCAGTGCCACCCCGCATTTAAACCGTGGCTGGAGATAAATGACATAAGCCTTGTAACGAACGTAGCCGCATCCCTTTATTCCGAAGTTCTCTTGCCAATTTTTATGGCGTCCAAATTTCGCAATCAACTAATCAAATTTGCCTTTGGACTCCGTTTCACGTCATCACGGATGAAATAATAATTGGATTCAGCTTGCAAGTAATTCAGAACAGTCGGGGTTCATCTACAGTTAGTTACTGTTTGTCTTTACCGAAGTCGCTTAATTGAACTAATATGGAGTTCAGTTAAATGGAGTAAACACTTATCCGATAAAACAATCAGCCTGGGTAATGCTTGGTAAATTTACGAGACAATAAGTTAGGTATACGTACATCACAAAAAATAAACTCATTGCCAAACTTTACCAACGAAATCCAAAGGATAACATCTGGTATATCAAAACTTATAATTCGCACGCAACGTGATACTAACATTAATTTAACAACTTCGATTCCAACGTTATCGTATATTACATAGAAATATGTAGTAGATAGGCAACAAAGAAAAGTAGCTGCAAAAAGGTGATCGCCACATACTGTAGTATGCTGCACTATGGTAGCGACCCACATGTTGTGGCAACAGATAAAAACAACACTTTCGATTGCACCCCCTGTCATTCAAAAAACGATGAAAGCAATGATTACTAATAATTGTCCAATCACGCTTGCGCAGTCCTTGGTCAAAAGTATTAAAGCACGTGGTAACCACTGTTTATTTACATCTAGTTGGCTGCAGTGAACGCACGCGATTGCGGATCTTACTATTATTTAACATTCGACGAGACTTTCATTAAAACATTTGTTTTTTAATTGGTCGGGACAGAGTTGCTGCAGTCGGGGGACGCCCTCCGCAGGGCTATTGATTTTGGGGACCTGCATGTCTTATAGCTACAGATGATTGTTGTACATACAGCTATGCTGACTCAATAAGTTCATCAGTTGGCTTGTACATAGCAAGCTATCACTTAATGAACCTAAAGTACATTTCCCTAACTTTATGAAGAATTAATTAGATATTTGATACCACTTTCAGAAATCATCCGCTCCTGATGCTTCTCACGAGTCGCAATGTTTCAATAATTTATTTCAGGTGTAATTTATTTTGCCAATGCAAATAATAGATACTCAAAAATGTTTGGCTAATATATTCTAGAAAAATGGTAGGAGCTAGCTGGGCGTTGGGTCCACCTAGCCTGCCATCACGTATAGTGTGCCGGGAGACTGGATCGATGTCAGGGTGTGTGCAGGACGCATGCGCCAGCCCGCACCCATAAACACGTGTCAATGTTTATTTACGTTCTGTTCACGTATTAACTAGTAAACTTATACAATCATCGGCTAGGTTAACGCTTTGGAATACCTCGGTATTTGTGTAAGTTATTCAGTTTGTATTTTAGAGTTTTTAGATTATTCATGGTTCACATTATATACCTAATTGTGATATTATTTGGCGTTAAACATGAAGTTGTATAGATCTACTAACATAATATGAATGGATGCCAATTATAGCCAAAATAAAAATAAACGCTTTTTAGTATAATAGGTATGTATTGTAATATTTAATACAGTAATTTGTATTTGTTGATTTAATAAATTACTTTCTGAAAGTCATAAATGTATGATTTTTATAATAATCGTTCATTTGAATAAAATTTAAATTGACGGTGGTGATGTATCTTTTCTCCCGTCTAGCTCGGAGAGCCTTCCTACTTTTCCAAGTCCCCTTAAATTCAAAGCTGCATTAAATTTGCAATATTTTAAATTGATAATTGAGTGTTTTTATTGTTTTTGATTTTCTAGTACGTACTCTTCGTAAACGACGCGGCGACGTTTCGTACAACACGCATCGTTAATTGTACGTATAAATATTGTGCTAACATGTGCGTGCATAAATATCAAATGTTTAAGATCAAAACAATAAAATAAACCAACATGTGGATACTACAAATACGTTGCGTTAGTTATACATAATATTATGAAAACTGTCTTGTCTTCATAAAAACATAAAAAACCAAGATTCACCTAGCCAAACTTTTACCAAATGAAGCACGAGACATTTAGAATGTAAAAAAAATACAATTCTTGTTTTCCTTGGTTAAGTAAAACCGGTAAAAATTATAGTTCTGTTTTATTTTAAGAAACATTTCCTTCAACTGACGTTCAGGTTATACAAGTTTAATTTTAGTGACCTTTGGATATATTATGCGCATCATTTATTTGTCTTACTTTTGCAATTCCTATTTTTCTTTTTATCAGCCCAAATAACTCATAGTATTCAGTGGGTATAAAATCTAGTTAATGGTGCTACTACACTGATATTTTGTTTATGTTTTTTGGTTTTTTGTTGTATAACTGCTTTTTTATTATATAACATTTTATAACATCAGTGTGGGAGCACCAAGAACATGTAAAAATGTGATCATACCTTCTTAGATTAAATAACTAAAATAAAGACGTCTATTTTTGGACAATAAACGTGTTCTATAGATAAAACTTCATCGTGTCTTATTGAATATAATACAAATATAGATGCTAACGAAAATATCAGCAGAAAAAAACCAATGATCGAAAATAATAAGGAAAGAAAGAAATAACAAACCACAGCAATGATTGTTCATAACTTTGGCATTCTGACACTGCGGTTTATATTTTATAAAAACGGCAAAGCAAACAGAAAAACGACGAAGTTGATTAAGACAGGGTTGTTGGCCGTCCTTGCCGCTTTGCAGTTGAGAAATGTTGCATACTACATAGAGCCGCCTAGACACTTATTAATTTATAGGTTTAGGTAAAGGTTATTTTTAGGTAAATCGAATTTTAAATAAAAGGCGTCATAGTTCAAATTTGCAGTGCCAATGTATATCGGACCTAAAATGTGTCCAAAATGATGGCAGTGCAGTTGTACCGTTTCGTCTGGTTTCATGTCTACTCGCATTTCGAGTACTATGATTCAACAACCCCCGCAAAAATATTGCGTTACATCATCCCGTAACGCCAAGGGTTGAGGACAGGGGTACTATCGATTGGTGACGTCATAAACTCGCGCCCCACCCCGGCTTTGTGTGCGGTTAAAACGAAGTAGTTGGGCTCATTTATCGATTGATATATATTATGGAATATTCAAAAGTTGATAGAAGGCAATTTTGGGCCTGGAAGCAGGTGGCAGATAGTTCATAGGCTTACAAGTACTTTCGAGTTTCAAAATATGCTCAGAGACAATAAAATTACGCTGGATAATGTAAATGGGTTAATAATTCATCTCATTTTAAATGGTAAGTGCAATTATTGAAGTTTATATTCCGTGCTAAATTCTGAACATCGTGTAGTATTCTCCAAGGATTACAAGATCGTGCAAAAAGAATTAACAATGATAATTATTGAGAACAGAGTTCCACGCTTAAGAATGCTTGAGTCAGGTGTGCTTTCCTAGATAATTAATTTACCAGGAAGCAAATTATCGTTTTTACCAGAATCTGCATAAACGTATTTACTTATAATAATATTATAGTACAGCTATTGTAAAGCACTCAGTATGTAATCTCGTTTTTAACTACAGATGCTATCTTGGATGACAATATGGTATCTCCGATAAAAATGAACATTAACGTGCGCTTAAAATAATATTTGAGTACCTATGTGATATGAGAGCCCCTATGTAAGGCGTTTATTTATTCAATAAAGAGACAGAAACGTCCAGATAATCATCCACGTGATATGCCCTATCTAATCACTTCCGTTTCGCATATGTATGCCATTGCACGTACGAGGTAATCAAGGTTTGGGCGTTCTTGACGCCTACAATGTAGCGGCAGGCGTGCACTGCACTTGTAGCGATGGCTTGCCATTCCATTGACTATTCATATGTTTACATATGTACGATGCCAATCAATAGGTACGGTATGCCATCATGTCGATAAAACTTCAAACACTAATGACAGTTGTTTAACTGACGGCTCAATGTCGTTAACGTAGAAGCTACGTGTCCAAATTTCACTGGGCGGTTTCTACGAATGGTCGACTACGTATAATAAAAAAAAAGTGGATGCCAAGATCGTGTGTTAAACACATTGAATATTAAAATGATATTAAAATATTACAAAATGGTATGTTAACATCAAGACCTATCGTAACGTTTTCGAGTCGTTTACCTCGGCGACGCAACCGAGGGGTGACGTGTAATCTTGGTTTTTATCGAGCGCCGCCGCTGGCTGAGGGCGCATGCGCAACTACATCGATTCGGCTGTTTAGCGGTCGATGCGCTTCCATCGCAACACGCCATAGCGGAACAGATAAAACACCAGATACTTCACTTCCACAGACATGCACACTCACACATTTGAATGCGCCAAATTCAGCTATGGAGTCCCCAAATGCACACGCTGGTAATGTCTGGGCGGGATTTGAGGGAGCGTCGCTGAACAAAATGAAGTCTGCGATAGCTTTGTGTATAGAGATACTGAAATGAAATGGAGATAATACAGACTTCTGACTACTACGCAGTGAACATTTCTTGATATTGAATGCAGCATCCCGTATTAGAGACTACGTGACAGGTGAACGGCGGACAATGAATAATTATGTAGCTTAGCGGTTCACTGGGCAGCCTGAACGTCTGATTATTAGGCAGAATACCGTAATTGATTACCTATTCCAAACAAAACGTTGTGCTGCATAAAAATGTTTAACGTGCTATTGTTTTACGATGTTCTCAGAAGTTGCAATACTTGCAATGTAGAATAAATGACAGGTAGTAAAACAATTTGATGACGATGAAGTCCGTTGAAACGGTGCTTTACCATTTATATTGGTAAAAGTTGGAAAGCTTACTATAGCTTTTGTTTTTTGTGGCCGGCTGTAGATTAGTACAGAATTAGACATGACAGAAAGGAGAATCTTTGTACTGATCGCTAAAACCCCGTGATATGAAAGAGAAGGACAATATTCGGGGAAGCAAAATGGGAGCCTTGCTTCAGACTTTGCACAGCGCGTCGGTGGAAGCTGCGATCAATATCTCGCCCGTTGGGATCAACCACCCTGAGTTTTGGCACTGGACACGACTAAATTATGAATGTAGGTATGTGCTTTGGGTAAAATATCTACGTGTACATTGTTTCAATGGATGCTGCTGGCTAGCTGGCAGAGTATTGAAGTAGCTTTTAAAAGTTTTTTTCATATTGATGAATATATTAAGGAATGTGGAATTTTGTTAGAAGTTCTAATATTGAGAAAAATTAAAAATTCTATTAATTTTATTCTAAGGGAGCATTTCTGGAAGTTCAGCCGTGTTGTCTGGTGCTTGGGGTGCCGGTGATTTCCTCATCTCGGGGTAAAGGATCAATAGCCGGTGCCTGGGGGATCCTTGGCCCCATTTGTCGTGACCCGGTCCTTAGCCCCGCAGCCTCTCCACAAATGCTTAGACCAGCGATGTTGTACTGATGCTTATAGTCAATTAGTCATACATTATTCAACGTGCTAAGGGAGATTTGTGCCAGAAAATGATATTATTTTATTGAGTTAGATTTTTCTAACGGTGATTTCATATTGAATTATTCTACAGACAACATTTTATTTATTTATTTTAACAAATAATTCAAATTACATTTTGCCACAGCAGCAAGAGAACAAAACGACTTACAGGTGCTCACTAGTCGCTCGAAATCAAAGAGATTAAATACTATTGAATGTCTCTGCTACCTACAACAGAATTTTGATTCATCCAAACTACAATTACTTTAAATACAGTATAATATACGACTCATTTCATGAATTTACTATTGTATTATGTATTGCATTCAGAACACCAATAATGATCCAGATAATTTAAATAAGTCACATCGAAAAAAATGTTTTATTTGGAAAAATACTATTCATATATTTACCTGAAAAAATATGTAGTTATTGGTACATAATAAAATGACCACTTTTATTTCAAAAATATTTTTCAATCTTTTATCAGTATAGTGTCAAATAAGAATAAAATACTAATATACCTATTCAAATTCAAATAATCAATGAAAAAAATTAAGCATCCAATGATTGCCGAAGTCCCGTGCAAATACCCGAAGCAAATAAAGATGTGAACCCATTAGGTGGAGCAGCCGGGACAGAGGTACCTAAATCCTTGGCCCCGTTGCCTATTTCACCAAGGCCTCTACCTGTTGATCTACTTTTTGTTGACACACCTATCAAGCCGCTGTCTGTTTAGGAGACCGTGAGAACTGAATATATGCATACGCAGATTATGCAGGTATAAGTTTTTTTTTGTATTTTTGTGATATTTTGTAACTACAGCACAGCTATAGCAACACGGTTACCTACATTATTAAAGTTTCGTCATTTTGGTTTATAATAAAACAATATGTTAGAAGAATCTTACAGAGGAACTGTATCATATTCAGATACTTCTATTCTATCATATGCTTCAGTTTTCATATCCACACTCATTCTTGCAAACATAAATCACAATATTAGGTAATGTTTCAGTTTGACTTTACTTACACTATTTAGTATTACGCCAGACGGTATAACTCCGCCATTAGCAAAGTTAGTGCCATTATATGGAGCAACAACAAGTTAATTACCAACATTAAAGTTTGTTCTAAAGTTGGTGGGCGCAGCATCTGCAGCTGGGGGATCAATAGCCCGGGCTCGACGACCGGGTCGCGGGATCCTTGGCCTGGTTACTTGCGATCCAACCCGGCCTTACACCTCTCGTCACCTTCAGAACAAATAGGGCGATGCCAGGGTCCAGTAAGGTACTCAATCAATTTTACCTCATCACAACTAAAAGAAGAATAAACATTATGAATATTTTTTATTAATTTATTGAATTAAATTTACCTAAGTTGGGAATCCCAAAGAACAATCATCAGAACTCAATAGGAAAACCACATGAGAGAATTAATGGTCGATAACTATACGTTGATGATGACGTTAAGAAAAATCTTGAAAACATATATATAATCGTGTCAATAATAGGCAAATAAAATAAGCCTAAGATTTGTTATGCTATAAAGGAAATGGGGTAATTATGTAAAATGCCAGAAATCTAATCTGATTTCGCAAGGAAAGCGGAAACGCTTATTGAGTTCGTTCAATCATAACACCCATAGAGCGAGGTTTCTTCCTAATTATATTGAAACGCAGATGCGAAATATATATTTATAATGTTAATAAATTGCAGGAAAAACACTGCCTACGATTCTTAGTTAGCACTTTATGATATATTTACGTAATGATGTAGTTTGAAACCGCCAGTTGTTGTGGGTCTATGATTAGTTTCATTCTGCGGTTTGCCTGTTTTGCAAAGAATGGAAACACCGTTTGTTCCCTGAACCTCGACTAATGGTGACTAAAAAGGAAAACTGTGTTATTTATGCCACATTGTTTAATTAAATGACGCAGTTTTGTGATGAATAAGGATGTATTGTTCGTTAAGGCAACTATAGTTACTATTTACGTAATTTTGGTGTAGCGGTTGCCTTATTATTTGATTATGTGACACCAAATAATAAGCCAATCACTAAAAGGCAAAGGCAAGAGAAAAACCAAAAAAAAGTATATCTAAAACAGGATGATGATTAATGTTAAAATTCCATTGACACTGGAATTTGAACACAGACAAATTCTATTTAAGTTTCCTTCCTTATTTGACCGGCTGCTAACGATCTAAGAATACCCGTTTACGTAAAGCTCAAGCATAAGTACAACCGAACTTCGGTTAATTATATTTTCACAGTGCGTCCATGACATTTTACTTAAAGAGCAAGTTTTGAGGAAGCAAAAAAAATAACCTTCCGAATGTGTTCACTGCGAGGGCAAGGTGGAAACCACGTGGGTAATGTTTGTTGGCGCACCCATCTATGTAAGTAAAACTTATCGATTTACACTTCTAGGTAATACGATAACTGTAACAGGAAATTCGTAGTTCGCAAAACGAAATACGTGGTTGTAAACAGAGGCTCGGTAGACAGCGGGGCCTTGTGTGTCGGTGTCGAATTGTGCTTCGAATTATCAAGTTACGTGAGCGCGAAAAGTATGACCAAAATCGTTAAATGTCAAGAGTGTCGCAGGACCTTCTAAATTGATATTGACGGAATTGTGACTATTTATAAGTTACTTGTTTTAATGTTATTTGTTTACAGATAAGATAGCAGTCAGACATAAATTTGCAATTTGAAGTTTTTATCAAACTGACAAAATTATGATTGATGACACGCATTTTCACTTTTAAGTTTATTCATAATATTTATTTCTCATAGGATGTCGGATGTCTTAGAAACACTTGTATGATGTTTGACAGTAAGGCCAGCGTGACACGGCGTTGTTGAATGCAAATAACTGCGATAAGTGATAACGTAGTGTCTGTACGCAAATAGATGCATCCTCTCTGGAACGGAAAGTGTGGCTGACAGGCGGGGTATGCTTAGCTAATGATATTGTAGGAGAACTGCAATATGCATTGGTATTAAGTACATAAAAGTCTTTCCACTGCTCGATGTAAAGTGCACTTTTGGAATGGCATTTTGTTCACAGAAGGCTCGTATTCATATGGTAATGCAGAACGTTAATTTGAAATATTACATTGAACTCATACACCATTGTGTCCTCTCCAGCGACGTAAGGCAACTACAAAAGCCTGATTTTAGACGCATGAGCAGCAACTTCCAGCTGTACATTAAATATACCATCTTACTAAAAGTTTCTGTGATTCCCTTCTGTGATATTTAAGAAGCCAACAGCTGAGGATATCATTTTAGCAAATTCGTCATAATTTGATTATCACTTGCGTTAACGATGAAGGAAAACATCGTGAAGAAACCTGCAGACCTGAAAGAGCTTCCAAAAGTTTTCGATGGTGTGTGTAGTCCGCCAACCGTACTAAGCCAGCGTGGTGGACTAAGACCTTAACCCTACTCAGTTTAAGAAGATGCCGATGCCCATCATTGATGCAGTAATAGGCTGATTCTGCTATACTTATGCTAAGTTCGTCACAAGTAGGAAATAAATGTATCCTTCTCATGAGTGTCGTGAAAGGTGACTTGGGGATTACGTCAAGGCAATGAGCAGCAACTTGTTCCGACCATCTCATAACAATAAACTGTGATCACCAATATACCTACCAAGCGTAGTGATAATGGTATTTTCCCCTCTGGCCGATTATTGTAGTTGTTATTGGGAGGCCCTTGTTCAGTTCAGCACAGCATTGAACGTTTACGGCTGATGCGAAGAGGAAAAAATATAAAACGTGCACGATTAGTTGCGGAAAACCGCTACAACTAACACGATTAGGTTCCAAATATAGGAAAGAATAGGAAGATTACTGGTGTGGAAAAACAGAAAATAATTTACCTAAAACATAAACTGCAGCGTTAGTTAAAATAGCTTTTTCTTGGTTACTGAAATTGCATATCAAAAGATCGGCGAACAAAGAGTTGACAGAGGCGTCAATGAACTTAGTTTGCCGTAGGTAAACAGCGCTGATTGATGACCTCAGCGTAAACAACATCATGTTGTATGCGTACATGTGTCATGGCTGCCATTTGATAGCGACTGCGTCGTTTTTGCATACCTTGCCGTAAGGAAAAATAATAATATGACATGTATGTATCAAAGTATTCAACACGTCAGAAGTCTCGGTCTTCAATGTAAGTTTGGGAAATCATCATCACCGAATCAGCCCAAACATATCCACTCCTAATAGGGCGCACAGGAATGCTGCTGCTTTTCCTTTACAACCTCTTAACATGATCCGTTAAATTTTGTGATAGCCATGGGAGGAGAAGGGTTAGGCCTTTGCATTTCCAGTTTTCTTCTTCTTCTCTCGTGTCGGTACGAGCTATATGGACATAGCTTATGTCGTGGTGAAAAAAATTACCAGTCAGCAAGGTTGATAGCGGGGCTGACTGCCCAGGGTGCGTCTGACGTACTTAAGTTTCGTCACACGTGGAGGCTCTTTTAATACACTTCAGGTAACTCTGGGTAACTCACCGCATATGGGTTAGGGAATATGGGACCCAGATATTTTAAGGATCCATTTCAAAATCACTATAGAATCAGGTCGCAATTTGTAAAATACTGCATCGCATAATAATGAAACATTATCGTTTCTAAATACCCCCTTACGCGTCCAATGTAAGGTTATGTCATAATTCGAGCTGGTTTTAGAAAACTGTATTATCATAATAAATAGTGTAACAAAGTGTCTGTCAGTGACAGTGCTATACTTTGCTATTAATATAAACGTCCACCCACTCCGCTTCTGCATGTCCTTGTGTTCCGAGCACTTCTTCGCGAGAACTCTGACATTGGCAATAGAGGAAATAGTTATAATCTTTTGTCGAACTACGTAGTCTAACACTGGAACTGTTCCGTTGATAAACTTGGATTTGATGATTTGATATACTTTAGAACTCAAGGAATCTTATCCTGGGAAGAAAAGTAATCGACCGGTGACTATAATGACTGGGAGGTTACCAGCCTTAATGAGGTCGCCAAGAGAACTCTTGGTACATAACCTCACACGTTATTTTAGTGCCCAATTACCAGGTGTCTGTACTCTTTACCCTTATCAGTAAATTGAGTTTATGATGTAATATTCTCGTTTTGTTGCCGGATGACGAAGAAAAAGCACAAGTTCATATGTTGTAATTTGTGTGTCAGTACATTCGATATTTTATTCTTAAAATCAACAGACATGATATCACGTAAAAATCCTTAAAAACAACATTATTGCGACTTAAAACCTCATCCGCCAGACGCTGATAAGCATAAACTAACAATATTTATACATTTTACGGCTACACAAATACAGATGTCAAGAAGTTCTAGAACAAATTACAAACGTTATCAACGTAGCATAGTGTTGTGAGTGAGGCCACTTAGTTTATCTATGCTTGATATAAACAGTTGGTTACATAACAACACCTATGTAGGTAATCGATGTTATCGATTTGTATGACTGTCTGTCTACGTTTGATTTCTACAAGGGCATTGCAAATTGCAAGCCAGATCAGCGGAATGATTGAGGTGGCAGTATGCAGCTATCATTATTTAAAATTCGAACATCGTGTGTAGATGAATATATCACAGAAAAGGACACTATCAGAAGAAATGGCATCATCTACCCGATAATAATATATCGTGATCATGACCAGTCATTTTAATATCTTACCACCATAGCTCTTTGAAGTTACCTACGCGTGAGGCTCATATTCAAGTATGATGAAATGAAATAGTGATCGCAGGGAGAGGAGGAATAAAAACATTGATTCATTGTCTGGGAGAATAAAATAAATAGTTGCATGAAAAGTTAGGGATACTACACGAAGGTTTTCGTTAGCTTGAAAGAGTGTACAGTTCTTAGTAAGCTCAAAATAGACAAACTCACGCAAATATGAAAAACAAAGTTGTTTTTAGACCAGGATACGAACTAAAACTGATTACAAGAAAAACAGATGTTACGACCGCGCCAAATAGGTCGCGCACAAAGTATTTGCCAGCGACCTTTTTTGAAACTCATGTCACACTCAATAACTATTTTTCAAGAACATAAACAGCTAAAATTCCATCTAGCATTGCGGACACGTTTTGCAAGACCCAATAGCATGGCAGCTCTTATTTGGTAGAAATAAGGGTGAAAATGGCGTGGTTCGTGAATCTTTACGAGTGATGTGAGCTCATCACATTACGAACTGTGTTGTCATTGTACACGCCTTTTCCCAGAACCCTGTTTCGACATTATCGTAACGGGTCGCATAACGAGTTCGTGCTGTTGTAAGCATTCTTTCATAGTTGTTATTCATGTGACACCTCAGACGGTCAGGAATTATTGCGTTTGATTCATGGAAATTAGGATTCACGGAGTTAATTAAGTATTTTAGGTTTGTAATTAATAGAACGTATACTGAATTTCTGGAAAAAAAGATGTAATGAATAATATGGTTCATGAGTCGTCAGGACTAGCCAAATGCGATTACTTGGACTTGAAGGTTTTACTTACAGCTACCAAAAATCACTATCCAAAAATATCCAACAATTTATTTTATGAAATCATAACGAGGAATGTAATGAATATTTTGTCGTCACTAAGCAACAATGTCCAAATAAAAATAATTATTAATGGTGTTGGTGTTGTCACAGCGACCGCTCACCACGTCGACTCTGCGTGCTCGATAAGCGCTATCATCACCGGCTGCGCTCCAGAGGAACTTTCCATTGCGATACAGCTAAATACGTAACATGCTATATTTGCTATATTGATGTGTGATTTCGTATAACCGGATGTTTACATGTGAAAGATAAGAGCAGATAATTCCAACGCTGAATTCAAGCGAAAATATATGATAGGTTAAAGCGAAATATGTGATACAGTATTGATGTGTGCAGCCTAAGAGCCTATAATATGATAAACGGTTTCAACGAAAACTCACCACAATATGCAGGGAATTTGACAACTGATACAGCAGTTGTTGAATCAGAAAATGACATGGCGAGCGATAAACAAGACCTTCGTAGTTAGGTTATACATAAAATCGAAGAAATGAGATTATGTTAACGAAATTATCAGTGCTAAAGTTACAAAAATAATCGTGGCAGAAGACATTGTAGACTAAACAACCCGTACGAGTAGTGATTCTTTATTTGGTACAAAGCTATTGTAGGCTTATGAAGCAAACTTCTAATTTATTTAATATAATGACATTCTTTGCAATTCTTGCTGCCAGTAATTCTCAGAGTAATTTCTGAAACGATTATGCTGTGGTTTCGAACACATCAACAAGTGTGTCCACTACGTAATTAGTGTACTATGAGCCACGATTGCGTATCCTTATCGTGTGAAGCGGACCCGTTATGTATTTACAAAACAATCGCGAATCTCCGGGGGTGAGCGTTATCGCCACCAACGCGAGGTCACCCAATTAACTCTATCTCATATTATTGATAAAATATTTAAATTGCAATGTTTTTCGCATTTATCGTATATAAATAGACGTTACGTTGTACAAAAATATTGTTTTGAAACTAACTACGAGTAGGTATTAACTATTGGTGAAGATACATTTACAATAGAGACAATGCTAGCACTGATCCAAGAAAAGGATGTAAATACTTATAAGCATACGAGTAATAAAAAACAAAGACGATATTATCATAGTAACAGAAGATTATGTAATTACGTCACGTCGGATCGACCGGTGACGTCAATGAGCAGCTCATCAATCAAGATGGCTGTTAGATGATTAAGAATAGAATAATTGGAGTGCGCGACCTAGCTCACTGTGTGAACCGCTTAGGGCAATTACATTATTTTTTATTGGAAAAGGAACGTGTTTGGAAAGAAAAACTGATGGTTTTTAATGGTTATAATGATTTTGCAGTGGGCGAGTTTTTGAACGAGGTGTGTTTAGGTATAATAAAACAAGTGATTGATCTTTGCCTATCAGTTTTTCTTAATGTTAATTGAAATATAAGGAATAGAAAATTAAAATGTTTTCATGTTCATTACTGAACAAATTAAAATTGACGTCAATAGGACATCTGCTATTTATTATTATTAGAAAAAAACAGGAAGGTCACTGCGAACTGGTCCTGTGCCTGTTTATGTCTCTAAAGATCAGTCAGAAATGCCAATATTCGAGATATTTATATCCCTGTATTTGTAATATAAATAACTAATAAGTACTTATTACAGATACAAAAAGTTCTTCACATGATGCAATCGGATCAATAAAACATCGGCAGCTGCCGTCAAAACCTCTACTCTGTTCTAAATACACAATTTTGCAGAGATAACTAAATAATGCTGAATAAACAGCAAATGTTTGCCGAGCGGATTTTCCAGGAACATGGTTTTTCTACATATAGAGATGTTTATCGGAGCGAATTCCGTTACATTGGATCGTAAATGGATGTCAACTGTTATCAAGCTGATAGCGATAGCACCGATATCAATTTATCAGTTGTTTGTTGAAGCGAAGCCAACACTTACACATTATCTACGTGTATAAGCTGTGCGGTATGTTGAAATAGGTATTTACTTTATACACTTCAGGTTTTATTAAAGGTGGAATAAAACTAAGCAGGCTGTGGAAACAGAAAAGTAATTCAAGCAACATATTGACACAAGATTCAAAGTTCGAAGCAAAATAGAAGCCGAATATAACTCATATTGTTAAATTCATCATGCCTATACAGAATTCTTTAGATATTCTGAAGTGAGGCAATCGTTACTTAATAACTTTTGCGTCAGAGTTAGTAATATGTATAAGTAAGTATGCGATAAACTGCTACTCATGGCATTATTAACAATTGAAAGTCAATTTGCACGAGACTATTAGATACTCACTTTATATCTTATCTACTGTTACGCACAAATATATTAAGGAAAGTGGTCTGTCTAAACAGAGCGGTGAACGCATTTCAGTTTTCCATTAATATCGAAATGTAGATAGGTAGGTACTATAATATTAAGCAGAATACACTGTACTCAAGCTATCGCAGTTTATTTGAAATATACCTTTTCAAGGGCCTCGGTGATCACAAGATCCACCAGTAATATTGTGCTGCCTATTACCAGTTTCCAATATTAGGGATCAGTAGGAAACAAAAAAGAACCATTCTATTGCGCATCTCATATTATCCTTGGACCCGCCATAATTTTGTTTAAATCGATTTAGTATTTTAGCTCTATGAAGAAAACTATGATCGCCACCGAAGACTTTTTTATGACTGGAAACATATCAGACGATACATTTAGCTTATAATCCAGATAAAACATTAAACAAAGACGTCTCCTATCACGATGTTCAACGCCACTGTTAGTTACGTCATACGTCCACAAACATATTCATCAATTGCAATATTTCATTGTTAACCCAACCTGTCTCTACGACCTCTATTACGTGTTTAATCTCCATACATTTGCTTTATCAATACATTGACGTGTTCTTTATTCCTCTTATGCGGTATTTTGCAACGTATACAATACATCACTGATATAGAACAGTCATTGTCATGTTCAAAATAGGATTTAAAACATCGTTCGATTTAGATAAGATAGCATTTGCGTCAGTCGGTTTTCTATAGGTGTTTAAGGAGTCATAGAACTTTATATAGAACAAAACTAACCTTTATCAAGACAGTATCGTGTACATATTGGATGGGTTATCAGGCTGAGGTCTTATTTCGTTTGATGAGCTTGTTGTTTTGGGAACGAATAGCTTCGCAATCGCAGCTTTAGGATCGTACTTACTAACTTGTAAAGATTCGTCGTGGCTATGTAGTTTGAAATCCATCCGGATTGGAAAATAGTCAACTCAAGAAATAGTTAATCTCCGAAGTTACATACGAACTAATCTCGTGATCTTCAACCTCAATAGAATCTTAGATGTATTGTCACTGCTTACATCAACATGACATTATCTTGATAGGTCCAAACATTGTACGAGTATTATAACACGTTCAGTGACATGCTAATCATTAAAATAACGGGTGATCGATCATACATTGTTGCCTTCACATGATTTTTAAATCCGCGTAGTGATAAGCAGCTGATACAATATTTATATTTCTTTGTCAAAATAATGTGCCTGTCATGTCCGTTACTTGGTGACCACAAAGCATTTCAAATTGGAAATTACATTTCTGAGCAGATTTCATATTTCCGTGGTATGCAAAATCATACTGTGAAAACCAACATGGCGAACCGAAGGAACTAATTTTAACTGACCGTTGACAGTGTAGGGGAAGAAGAAATAGAATCTATTTAGGGCAGCAGGTATAGAAATAAAGGTACCTAGCTTTTTAAACCAACTAGTGCTATTGACGTAGTTAGTCAAAAATGTTCAGAATGTTATCCATCAAATTCAAGCCAGCGTTATAAATATTGGTAATTACGCTATATAGGTAGTCTCATATATAACGTATATTATTTATCTATTTGTCTGTGGACACGACGCAATCACAAAGAGCTTAAATTAAACGTTGTACCAGTAAGTTTTAAAACAAACAGTTGATAATTGATGACCCAGCTATCTTAGTAAAACATAGTACGTAACTGTAGGCTGATATTGAGCTATCATATGATGATATGGATATTTGTAAACAATGAACACGTTACGTGCATGTTGCAGACGATGAACATTTAGTGCTTTGAAGAGATAGCCTTCGTTGCTATCAAGTAGTAACATTCGATAGTGCGTTTCATTCGTCTTATGAGAGAGTTAGTTTAGTACAGTTTACGCTATGGATTAGTATTGGTGGTAATAAAAGAATGCAGTCTAAGTTCCTCGCACCTGTTTAGCTTTTACAATATTCAGACATGTTTTCATACCACCTCTGTTTCTAAAACTACGAATTACGCTCTTTGAACACTATGCAAGTCAAATCTACACCCCTTGGCAGCCCAGAATTATGAATGATCAATATCACCACTAGAACGAGTGTAACCGCGAACTTTGAAAAAACTATTTTTAGGCATTCGTATTAAAACCAATACTTATTTCCTCTTGTTTTGATGATGCAAATAATGTCATGATCGTGTTGTGTTGATCAATTGTTTGTAGCAAATGATGAAATAATTAATAATTTAATACCTACCTTGCTGTAGGTACCTAAGTGGTGAAATCAGACAGTTTGGTCATCAACCATTATTAATATTCATTATTGCACTTAAAATGTACTTGCCTCATGACAAACCACAAGTACGTAATCATGTACTTTATAATGTACCTACTTACCTTTTTCCTTAGTTTCTTGAGGAAAATCTGTCTGGTACGACAGTTGGTTGTTTAGATAAAACAAAATATGTGATTTCCATCGCAATTAACTCTACCTACATAAAGCAAAATGCCCATAAGTTTTTATTATAATAAATATGTACTCTGCAGGACATATTGAGGAAACTACATAAAGTTTTATGGGTCAATTTCCTCAAACAACAGCTTTGTAACAGCGAACACCACAAACCGATTGTAGATGAGACTCAGGACGTGATGGTCGTCAAACTAGATCTTTTGATGTTATAAACACTTCATTTGCCCGAATGCTTTCGGGATACAATTAGTTCCGAGACTGATACTCGTCATCCGGTAGTTACCCTAGAACCAACATAGCTTGATTGCCTAAGCACGGTACATTACGTGTAAGATTTCTGTTGCTCGTAATTATTATCAAAATTTCATAAATCGCAGTGATTCACTGCATAGAAGAGTTTACTCTTTCCCTTAGTTACTAGTATTACTATCACTTAGATTAATAGCATTTCTTTTTTTCCTAACTTTTACAAAACTTTTTCTTACAGCGAATTGAAATGACTCGCCATAACAACTATTATATCAATAGTTTTATAATGATGCCTGTGTGTTCTTTATTAGTCTTGCGGACCATTTTCTCCGGTACACCTTTACTGCCTCAATACATAATAAATAACTCTTCATATAATATCGGTCAATAAAAATTGTGTAACGCGAGTTCGAGGAACACCAGTAATTATGCAACGCGCGTTTCGGATGAGCGGCCACCGTACGGCGACACGTTCTAGAATCAAATTCAAATGTCAAGGTGAAGGTGACGTGAAAGGAAACGCACGGTGACGTCACGAGCCGCCATCTTTAGCTGCCGCGTCGCTACCAATGACACTAGTTTGTACGCAAGTACCCGTCGCTTGTTTTATTTAGGACACTAGACAATCATTGATTTCAGTGTTACGTTCCTAGCGTAATGGCGCAATGTCGATTAACTTGGAACATAATCATATATTTTGTTGGAACGGTCGTTAAACTGAACGCAAGGGATAATCCATATTTACGTGCAATAAAACTGCAAGGTGTCCGTATTTTATAATGGTCATAGATTTTCATTACATCTTCCTTTATTGGATCTAAGGGATCTGTTGTGGATATTTTGTCAATGACTGAATTAATTTGTCGAGACAGAGGATCAATTTTGTTAGAGCTGACGGCTTAATTTGATATTTACGGGATAATAATCATGATAGTTAAGAAATCGTTTACCTATTTTATTTTTCTGATCCTAGGCTGTGTATAGTCCAAGATACATTAGGCTTAAAATTTTCCTTTACACTTATGTGAAGCTTTGCTAGCTTCAGAATGTATTCCCAACGTGATCTCCGATTACATTCAATTTTAATATTGATGAATATTTAACATAAAATATTTGCACACACTCAAAATCTTTAAGTATACTATGCAATTGCACTCATAATTATCAACGGCTGACATCATCGACGATTCCAATTATGACACGATAGTACAACGGTTAGTTAAGAAGTTTGCACGGAAACATGTCAGCAACATAGCCAACAGTGGTTGTATCACGCTTTACGTCAGTTGTCTCTAACAGCTCGATAATTGTACAAAGAGTAATTTATTATTGAAATCAGACTTATTTATAACCTTTCCTTTTAAATGACTTGTTTAATATTATCGAATGTAAACGTTTTGCTGTACCTTGCTTGCGTAAGGTTTGCGTAGTTAATTATAATTCATAGAGGTCAAACAACTACATTTTGAATTGACACACAGATTGACCTACTCAATGCTTACGCAGTAATAGAGATGTCCTAAAAGACGTTGTTTGGCGGCGAAATAAGTTTTGACTGCTTATATACTGGCCGGTGAAGCGCAGCAGCGTCGAAAGACGCCATATTGACTGGTTCTTTAGTAATTAGCTCGGAGGAATAACAGGAGCCTATTTCCAGCCGTGGACTGTGATGGGCTGCTACTGAAGTTTTACTGTAGTAATGTGTGAATTAGTCTATTTAACTGCGGACCATTTATCTGAGGCAACCCATTTTGGTACAAGTACATCATGCCTTTGACCGTGATCTATCTTTGCTTAACACCAATAAGGCAGTATCATGTAATAACTTCACTGTGCTTACAGAATGGTTCCTGCATAGAAACCTTGAGTCTTTGTAAGACAAAGATTTTGTATTTGTATTTGTAGAGAAACTTGTCCATAGTCCTATGGTTTTTCGACTGCACAAACCCGTTAACGAATGATAGAGAAATAAACGTTGTTGCATTCCTATTACTTTACATTACAGCACATTTAGGTAAGACATCTCATTATTCAAAGTATAACGATTAATAAAAGCAGAATTAAAAAACTTATCAACAACTACCAGTTAAGTACGTTTTTATACACAAATTTTAACCAGTCTCTAAAGATAGGATAAAATTTCCAATATCTCTCGAAGAAACTATTTTGTATTTTAGTATTATGTGGTGGAGATCTAAATTATTCCAAAAAAAAACCAAGTTTATTCAGGTGTATAAAAAGATCAAAATATAGATACTAAAATAGCAGACTAGGTTGTGAATAAGATGTTATCAAGAAACCGGTAATAGGAGTAATACAATCTCAGCAGGTTGCAGTATAATAAAGTTCAAAATTAAAACCAGATAGAAAATTAATTGTGTAAAACAAAAGCCTAATCACAATGCTCGATTGGATGTTCAAATCGAAGACGTCAGAGGTAGCGGTCCAAAACAAAGCTTGGTATCACGTCAATGGAATAATGAAACAATTTACTTGTCTAAATTAAACCAAATCAAAATACACCAATCATTGGCGAGTACCTACATTAAAAGCTCTATCACAGTGTAAAACTAAATAACTGTACCAGTTGGCAACAGTATGCAATGAAGTCATAAGCCGATGCGCCGGTGGATTTCTCACGAGGCGGCGCCTGCGAATGCGCTAAATGTTAAACAGTTCCCGTGGATCATTGTGTGTGGTGAGCCAAGTGGAAAATCTTACGTCAATTAGGCGCCGAAACACAGATTTTTTCCAGACTGACAATAGTCTCGTTTTAACTATTTCATTCTCAAGCTTTACGTCATTTAAATTTAGCTCCGACTTTAACTTGTACCTATGTCTTAATTTCTGTATCGTTTTTAACAGTGACAAAGGAAGCTATTTAGGATTTACATATTTAGAGTTTACGGTGCTAAGTCTATTAATTATGTTCAAAAATCTGTCCTAATTCAGTCAGTAGTTATAAGACATGGAATTATTCATGTCGAATGTGTCAAATCCTATATCTGATGAAGTGATGTCGCCTAAGCTGTAATATAAATGCTTTTCTTTGTAAATGTTAGTATTATTAATTAAAAAAATAACACCACAATATTTTATGGGTAATTTAATGTCATTTCCCTTTATGCGCAAAAAGTTATAACTAGCTAGAGTGATTCACAAGTTTTACTAGAAATTCTATTATCGTCTCAGAACCGGAAATATAACTCTGATATCAAACAATAGTTCCTGTCTAGTAGATAATTTCATCATTTATTTCTTTTACGTACTAAAATGCAGACAAAGTGACGTATAGCTAGTTGGGGTGCCAAGCCAGTTTCCCCAAGAATCGTGAGAAGCTTCCCACCGTTATGCCAGAGCAATACATTCACAGTGGTTTTTGTAAGGCAACGACCGGTCCGACTGCGACGCTTAAAAGGAATCATGCTCCCGTAAATCATGGTCAGGTTGAGATTTCAAATAAGTTTGAACATGTTTTATTAAATTTATCCGCGGAGCCCCCTTCAAGTGGACTAATTGACCCTGAGACATCAGGTCGGCTTGAAGATCGTTGTATTTTATGAATCGCTTATAAAACGATTAGCATTTAAGAAATGTGGTCTAAGATTTTTGTTAGCAGTCCCTTCCACCTCATTTCAGTGTGTAAAAAAAACCATTTAAAAGACGTTATAATATGGCAATGAATACATTCTTGACAATGGTTTTCAAGCAACATTCGATCGAGTGAACATGAACGTGGAAGTGGTCGACCTTCAAGGACCTGATTTGGACATAGCAAACACATCTTATTTGGCTGAGCAAAATGAAACGTGACTCAGGAGGGGACGTGACATTGTTTATCTACACATTTCACGATTTTAACGTGATCAAGTTTGTGGCAGACATTTTTTAAGTTCTCTCGCGAGGCTTGCGGGGTTGTTGATACAGAACTTTGAAGGACGTTATAATAATTCCCTCTTGTGTAGTATACTGTTTACGTTAAAAATGCTGTTGCGAATTCATTACTTCTTGATTGTTGTTGTTTCATTTCTTATTGGTTTTGTATATGAAACGAAAGGAAACTTTTAGAACTTGTTTAGTTTTTAACATATTTTTTCTTCACAAGTATAGAACATTTAATAATTTGTATAAAAATACTTATATATGTCATCTATTACCATAATATCAACCATGTCGTTACCGCAAGAAATAAACAGAGTCAACCTAAAACTAAATTTTACGCTACTGCGGATGAGCTTTGAAACCGTGACACAAATAAAAATGGTTTTATTTCTACTGCTAGTTACAAGCGACTACAATAATTCGGAGTGTGATTATTTTAAATCACTGGGCGCTTTTGTTTCAAGTGCTAAATACAATAAACCGTGATCTATCTTGAACTTTAACCAGCTGATGTTAAGGTGGCAATTTCAATGATGACAGCACAAAAATAATTGGAGTCCTGTTCTTATATGCATTGCATCTGGTTTCCATTTTGGGAAAAGATATGATTGGGAGCGTCTGCTTAAACAAATACCGTACAGGTGTTTAGGTACAGGACATCATAGCGTTCAGTTATAAATATAACTGGCCCCATTAATTAATCCCCCTGTTATAAAACCATGTCATCTATATACCATATTTACCTTGCATCTGTTAAGTCACGTGATCAAGGCTGAACAAGAAAAACTCTCGTCGAGTGGGTTGAATACAAACCAAATAGAATGGAGGGGAGCTGAAGGGAAGGGTGCAATGAAAGGAAGCAAAGAACCGCAGAAACAAAGGGTTTCCTCCGTCTTACCTGCAACAAAGAGACGCGTATTATTACTCATGGTATTGTTTGACATAAAGTACGATACTAGCATGCATAATTTACCAACTGCGAATAATAATACCAAGAAATTTTATCGTTCTTAAATTTATAGTAGAATAGGCTGTTTCAAAGGTGACATTGAAATTGCGATACCTATGTATTTTCAGGTTTAAGCTACAGAGTTAAGCTTTTTGCCTGTATTTCCGGAGTATGTTATGCAGGATTGAATGTGTCAGTATTGTAAAACAACTAGAAAAGCAAATATACATATTCAATTTAAAGAGGCTAAAACAATGGATAAGCGACTTAAGAAAGATAAGATTCTGAAACTAGATTTTCAGACTATGAAATCCAAAATAAAAACAAAGGCATTAAAAAGTGCCAAAAGAATTAACCGAACAATGGCAACAGCATCCATTGTCGAAGTAAAACTCGAAAATGACGTCAGTAAAAAAGCAAATGCGGTTGTATAAATTACAGCCGTTGCTTCATTGAAGGTGTTAAAGACTTGGGTGGTCTTGGAGTTAATGCCACCAGTGCTAGCGTTAATATACCGTACAGTAACAGTTCCGGCGAGTTCAGTAAAGGTAACGTTGATTTTTACTTATAACATTTAGTGCGCAGAACTAGAAAGCATAGTAAAGGTAAGTGAAATAACTACTTGGACCTTCTGTTAGTGATAATTGTTGTCAAAGTAAACAATTCCTTTCAAAGGCATTTCTATTGACGTTACCTGTTCAAGGGTCTATAAAATACTTAGTACAGTTAGTTGTAACTGCACTAATAAAGTCTTTACTAAAACAGTACACGAGTAACAGAACAGAAGCAGTTTGTGTTTTTAAGTATTGCGCTAATGTTAGTAAATTATTTAAAAACACAGCGTCATACTTATCGATTTCATATTTACTTTTTACAAATCTTGGCATTCAGTCACTGACGCATATTATATACGATAATTAACACATCTCGAGTCCTTTTATTCCTGATCTGCTAGCTTTGGGTTTGATCTTTAGCGACTACCGATATTAGCAACCCTTACAAAATTTTCTGCAGGATTTGGATGATATATTCTATAAGGAGCTTTTTATAACAGCCATGGGAAAAGCTAGCGACCACACAGGGTACAAGTTTACAAAATTCATTAGTTCTACAAATAGCCCAATGAGTATGCACTAAATAAGTATTTGAAGAGGTATTTAAGTGACCACGTGTTTGTGACACCGTCCAAATAGTTTGCTTTACGCCTCATCAGTTCCAGTTTTTTAATTAACTCTATTTATTCAGCAGAACTCCTGCCTTTGTTCAATATAGAGTTTACTAAGCAGTTTTTTTGCAGCTTATGTTTTTGCAAAACCTTATCTAAAATCAAAACGCATTTTAGATGATATCTATCTCTTAGAAGTTTTCCTTCAAGTCTTATTGTACGAGCAAACCCGTAGATATCAATAGTATCAATTTTATGCTGACATCGACGCGCAGCGAATTAATAAAATATCATGTATTTTGGTTATCAAGTAGTAGTCGCATAGCATAGTTTGGGCTATCAGCAAAAGGACTCATTCGCTGCGGGTCGATCATTTATCAGTTTTGAGTGTTTGTCCTTGTAACTTTCAATACACAAGTTGAACTCATGTATCACTCTATCTTTTAAAGGTACCTTACCCGTACACTTATATTTCTACTGTTGCGCAATGCCGCTTGTGAGATCACACACAGACGTCTGATTTTTCTTCTGGTTTGATGTCATCGACGAAGTAAATGCATTCAATTGTGTAGAATTAAGAGAAAACCTTTAAACTGTAGATAGACCTACGTTACAAATTACACATCGGCCATCTAACTCAGCCCGCAACATGTGCATTCTAACAAAGTTCGTAGAAATTACGTCCAAGTACATCTTAAACGAGACAACATTAGCCTAAGACTTAGACTAATGTTATGTACAAAGTGCTTAACATAAATCTCCTATGATTAGAATCAGAACTTGCTCCTCAAATCTCGGTCCTAGTTGAGCAATGAATCAACATCGCTAATTTCAGTGTAAGGGATTATGTTATACATACACAGTATATTTTAATAACTTCCCTACGTGACCTTTGTACTTTAAAAAGTCAAACAGTGGCATTCCCGATGATTCAAGCTACTCCCTTGTCTAATATAAATACAGTAGCTTTGCGTGTTGCGTGCCCAGCCTACGCTGCTGATCACGCGAGCGGTTTCCGTGGCTAGCGGCTAGCGTGACGCACGTCACAGACACATTTCTATCCTCCACGGTGGAATAAAGAACAGGATTGTTCCGATAATACGAAGCTGATGGTATTTATGGACAAATGTATGGTTGGAGGATGTTGTATATTATTATGAAGGTGTGAACAAAGAACTGTGTGATTACTTGATCAGAAAGTGCTTGTGTATTCTATACTATAGAACACTATAAGGACGCTATCATTTAGGATTGTTTGGCAATCTGTAAATACTTACTTTTTTCAATAACAAACCGCAAGCTATTAAAGCCCAATCACTTAAGTAGACCTAATATTCTCATTATGATGCTAAAACTGTATTTGACTGATTAATAGTATGAAAAATCCAAAACAAATTATTTACGAGTTTTTTTTATGCTTATTAGCATGCACACGTAAACTATTAATGCCCTTAGCGACTTGTACGGAACGGCTTTGCTTCCGCCGACCATCAGCAAAGGCTTAGCCTCCTGTCGTGTGAAACTGCTATTAAACAAAAGTGTGGACGGAGCACGCAAAATGAGGATAACGGAGTTCATACAGCTGGGAACATAATTTGTTTAAGTTAAATCTGGTTTGATTTTTTGCTATGACACTAGAGCTCTGGTTGTATAGGTTGCATTTGAAGTGAAAGAGAAAATTCTATCGAAGAAATATAAACTGTAAACCTCTACTAAACAAATGTCTATGGAAAACTGATTTCTTGGCTCAAATTAGCTACTCTATGCTGGCCTCTATACACCAGACAGGGAATATTGGCTCCCAAGTAAGGTAATATGGCCATCTCATCAACGAACATAATTCTTTGAACATGCAACGAACTTTTCAACGCAAAATCAACAACTAGCATAGACCCTAACGCAAATTAGCTGAGTGCACGCCAGACAGGCACAGTCACGCGAGCGGTGTTAGAAAGCGCTCCACACGCACCCGATACTACTGTTTTTGTGATCCAGATTGATGGGCAACACGCTTCATCAAGCGGTTGAAGAACTGTGCAAACTATGGTAACAGTACAGGAGAATACCCAAAAAAACGTTGCTGATGGAAGAAATTAGAAGAAACTGCGATATTATAATTTGCGTAGGATTGTTTTGTTTTTAACAGCTGCAAGAAATATTCAAGGATAATTTTATTGAGTTAGAGGTTTAACTCAGTCCATAAATGGGATTGTAATGCTTAACTAAACCATATTTCAAAATAAGTAATAGGTAATGAACATAAACACACATTGGAATAGCAAACTAACGGTTTAACCTATGCATGTCGTATTCGTCATTTTATCGATACAATTCATTTACTTACAGAAATCATTCGTAATGATTTAAAATTCATGTATGCATTTGACTGCTAATCACTTAACTTTAATAGCGATGGTTTAATGTTTTACTCCAAATGCAATTAATTTGTTCGTTGTCATCGTCTACCGTGATAATAACCATTAATATTATTTATAGCTATGAATTTTTAACTCTGTTGTTCATCTTCATGAATTTAGGTTTACGTGAAATATGATTTGGTTGACATACTGTGCTTAATTACCTCGTAACTTTGACGAGTTTTGGCTATGCTGCTGCATCTAGCTCAGAGTAATAGTTAAAGTTGTCTAACGGATGTATTGCTGTAACAACGGACGTGCATTTAGGCTAATGCACGACAATAAACTGTAATGGACGGTAATGTTACCAAATGATTGTTATTGCAGATGTATGTCTCAGTTTAACTTCCTGAAACAATGTGATGTAAGGTAAACATGTACTGCTGATATTCTATCCTGATGTATTTGAACAGAAATTGTTACAAGTTGAGCACAAGTTGGTCCTGGTTTGTCCCTAACTATTTTACTCGCCCCCTATTACATGGGACTTAAACATAACGGCGAAATGAAGGTGTTACTATACACCTCTGCCCAACCCTTCGGGAAATACAGGTGATGTTATGTTATGTTACTTTACAAATTACATAAATCCCCTAAAAATATTTTTTATATCTCCTAATATTTTATACACACATTTTATTATTAGTTTTAAGAGTAGTGATAGTGATGACGATTCGTTTAATAAATACGTCTAAATTTTAGGACGTATAGTTTTGCGTATAACAGCATGCGTCAAAGATCACTGATAAAAACAATCTTATTGTACCGTACCTAATCGAAATTTTCCTACGTAACAAAACAACCTAATTGTCTAACAACCTAGTAACCAAGTGACTAGTTTAACTTCTTTGCATAACTTTATACGATATTTAATCTAATTCTCGCGTTCTTTTATTCTGTTACTATAATGATTGCTTCAAAACAAATAACGAGTGTCGTATCATTAGCTCGGCCTATTTAATATGTTTACAGCTGTGTAAATTAATACCTAGTTATTAGTTGTGTGAGCAATGTCACGTATCAATGTATTATTTTTAAAATGTTTTTTTAAATTTATTTAATTATAACAAAGTCCTTAATTAAAGCAATTTTGTCGGACTTATAGATAAGGAATAGTATTGGACCAATATCGGACCCTTGCGTAACCCCTACGTGATTTTGCTTACATTTTTGCTGTGTGATGTCTGTTACAACAATTGAAAATTCAATTCTACTTTCGTTACAGAATTATGCTTACAGTAGCTTCGAAATTGACATTTCGTGTCGTTCCACATAGCTGGCTCACGTGGAGCGCTCCTAAAAGCTTTCATTGGTCACGTGACAAATATTCGCGTAGTCGTATGAACTTCGACATCATTGGAGCCAATGTTCGCAACGGGGTAGTTTGTAGGCCACTTAGCTTTCAACAAATTACTACTTACCAAATTTTTAAGGCCCGTAGTCAATTCTACGAAAGCACATTATTTTATTTTGTCATTATTCAAAATTTTGGTGGTACCAATTGCAGAACATGATAGCTCAAAGATTGCGATTTGTAGTTGAAAAAATCGTCGTATGTTTAACTATGGAAAATAAAAAATACATGCAAATCGTAAATTGCAATGTATGCAGTACATATTACAAAAAACAATCAAAATAACACATAGCTTATGTATTTTGTACTATATCTAAGTACCTATTATCACTAAGTTGATGTGTGTGCATAAATTATAAATAAATGGTTAGCCTAGAGAACAGAAGCAACCATGTAGCGTATACATTAGACGGCGATGGAATAGACAATAATGACGTAATGTCACATTTAGGAAAAGTGCACGACAACCATATTTCACAGAACACGAACCCTGTTTGACCTGTGACTTCTGACATTAAAATAGTGACATTTCGTGTCTTCAACTACCCGCGCTTCATGGCTCAGTAGCGTGATAAAAACACTTAAACTGTCCAAACTTTTATTATGGAGGGCTTCCATCAATTCTAATTTAGGTTGCTGGCGTATTGTGCACGTAAGACAGTTTTTCCTTAATCCATAACCAATAAAACAGGTTCAAAAATAATGGGCGTCCCATTTTAGGAAATTATTGTTCGTTTGAAATTTATCAACCATCCTATAAATAAAATACAGAGTAACAAGGTTCGAAGTTAACATTCATTCTTACAGTGAGGTCATTTAATGACACAGTCGTAATTTATCAATTAACGAACGTTTTGTGTTCAGTAATTAAGTATAGACGCATCAGACATATTGAATGATGTTACACGCATCAACAAACCAAAAGCTACACCAAACGTTGAACTAAATGACAAATCTTAATTCTAATTAGATATTGCTATGATCTCAACGCTTAATCATAGCTATAAGTTTATTTATAGGCCTACAAGTAGGTACCATTAGTCACGTGCGGACGACGTTGCGCAGTGTATTTACTCGCGTAATCTTCTACGTGTTCATATGATTGACCTACCAGCTGATATACAGGGCTGACATTGGACATCTAGTTACAAACATTAGAATGATTGATTCTGTATTTTTGAGCGCATCCACAAGTTGTATGCAAGGGGGACTGGAGTTTATAAGTTAATAGATTTTTTTATTAATGAAGGTATTACTAATACTGATTGCTGTTAGTGTTCGAAAGCCACATGAATCGGTACACATACATAAAGTTATGTGAAATGAAGTCAATAAAACACAAGCACAAAGTGTACTAAGATTTTTAAATCTAAATGTGACTTTAGGTTAGTCATTAAAATTATTTTTTATCTTTGCAACATTACCGTATTGGTTTTGTAACAGCCCTGGTGATGCGTCAACGCGAAACGATAACTGACCCAAGGGTCGACAAAGAAGGAGGAATATTCCGCTGCTAGCAATTACGACATTACTATGTGATATGTTTCATTTGACGAGTATTTAGAAACTTATAATTAACGTGTTGACTTAAAATTTATTATGACGTATGTCAATCAATTAGTGAGCCCGAATGATATTAGCATTGTCGAGTGGCATCGTCATCGTTAAGACACACTAGACAGTCTTCCCTTTTAAGCTCAACTTGTTTTAGATTTTTGTTATCTGATTATATGAGTACATCTTCTCAATGGAACTCTCGTTAGCTCTTTTGAAGTGTGCTATTACTCCAGTTGTTGGCTTCAGTTTTCCAATGCATTTTCTCCAAATACCGCCCTGGATTGCTAATGGTTATGCGAATATGGGAGTCATCTCAAGCACACTGGCTGTGAAACGGAAATTTTTGACCTACGAGTATCAGCAAATATACGGACTGATTTATTTTGGCACCATAGAAACGCTAATTTTAAGTACCAACAAATTGGTAAGAAATGCCGATTGAAAAAACATTGTGTTTCTTGAGAAATGTATTCACCAGCCACTGTTGCAGTTTATTTTTACATGACAAAACATTGTATCACATAAACATGATAACTCATATAATAGTACCTAGTTCTAGAAGTGCTATTACGTGCGTTATGTAATACCCATTATAATATACTGCGCAATACTCCATTTATGTACTTACACCGTATGTAGTCTTGCATACTTAGTATAACCATAGGTATAACTTCGTGTTTTCTATTTTCACACCTCCGCACCACACATTTTCATGTTTATAACTGAATACATAAATACTTGTAGGATGGTTTCGTTTGTTTATTGACACGAATACGTCATAGTGCCGAAACACACTGAGCGTATCGTGCGCGGCTCATTTTTCGTCGCGTTACGCGTATACATCACGCGCGCTACATACAAATTCTATTGCGCGGACTCACCACGCGTATTATACGTCGTTACGCCGAGCGTAATAAGGCCTAGAAGTCCACACGTATCTTGTGTTAGATCGTTGCGACCAATATGTTTTTTCCATTCATCTTACCGTATTGTTTCAAATATAGCTTTGACTTCTAGTGGATCCATATTCACACAACCCCGTAGAGGCAGCTTGGAGTGCACACTGGCTGACCTTTTTACGCGACGTAATATATATTCGGCGTATTTTCAGCGGCTACAGCCACACTTAAGCGCATCTTGCGCAGTACGCGGCGCAAGATACGCTGTTTTGGCACTTAGACGCAAACAGGTCTGACATTTCGTCAAAATTTATTCCAAATTACCGTCCCACTCGCTATGATTTACGTCGTGTTTTCAACCCACTGTGGCTTCGATGGTACGGGATTCATTCATATTTTGGGCGTAGTAAATTGACCGGTTATATAAGAGAATGATTACCGGGTTGCCTCGTGCTACCGGGAACGGGAATACGTCACTACTGTTTCTTTACAAAACCATACTGTAAAAGACTATTTATCTTAATTATCTATTCAAGAATGCAATATGTTGACAATTGAGGTCTCAGACTAAGTTTCTCTTAAATCATTGTACGATAATTAATAATGTAAATTATACTTTTAAGACTCAAAGTAGCCGGGTTCCTGTAGATGTAAATATATAAAAGGAGAAGCTGACTGACTGACTGATCTATCAACGCACAGCCTAAACGGCTGGGGTTAGAAACTTGAAATTTTGACAGTAGGTTCATTTTGTGACGTAAACATCCACTAAGAAGGGATTTCTCGAAATTCAACCCCTAAGGGGGTGAAAATAAATCACGCAAGCGAAGCTGCGGGCAAAAGCTAGTAATCTATATAGCTAGGATAATTATGTTAGGCCCATTTCTTATGGTGCGTCCAGACCTGACGAACACGCCGCGAATGCGCCGCTCGCGCGCAGCTCGCGCGCAGCCCGCGCGCCGCTCGCGAGCCGCTCGCGCGCAGAGCTTTGTACGAACATGAAATGCACGCGCGCAGCTCGCGAGCGGCCCGCGAGCGGCGCGCGAGCTGCGCGCGAGCGGCGCATTCGCGGCGCGTTCGTCAGGTCTGGACGCACCATTAGACTATCTTTGTTATCCAAAATAGTTTGAACGCTTCTGCAGTAACATCACTTGTATTTGCCAGCTAAGGAGTGTAGTAGCATTAGGATCATTAGGCCAACTAGATATCGCTAACATTGTTAGAAATTAATTGTCAACAATATCACTTAATCATATCAGGTTAAGTGTATTGTTAATTAAAATTCTGATAGCATCGCGGGTCAATAGCTCAAGAATAGTATTATGACATGTTACGTAAAATGTTTGTATGATACTATAATGTTTTTGCAAAACAAGGTGTGTTTGATAGCTAACATTTTTTTGTTATTACGACATAATTTGGGTATTGGGTAGTTAAGCCAACCTTGACTATGATGATTGTAAAAAAACCTACGTTCAAATAAATAACCATATAGAGCTTATGGCTTAAGGTCGAAGTTATAAATAAAAACTATGTGCCATGATCGATATAATGTAAATGACGGGTTATAAATATATAACCTTCAAATCCAGTTTGACTGGATAGACAAATCATTTATGTTTATTCGATAAGACTTGAAAAGATTTAAAATACAATGCGATAAGGTGTTTGGTTACGTACATCGGTCTTCCTGGTCGTATATTTTTGTCTATTAATAAAAACAAACAAGGAAGCTCTTAAAATAAAGGAAATGATCAACAAAACTATAGTCGAAGAGATGGAAATTATCACAATTCCTATTATGCACGCTGATCTAATAGTGAAAGAAACATAATATTATAATATGTCTAGCGGCAATATTTAACTGTCGAGCATGAGAAAGGGTTCCTGTTAAACTAGTAAATAGGAGATAGTTGATATAAATTAACTAGAAGATAGACACCTATCAAAAATCAGTGCAATTTCAATAAATTTTTGATCTTTATATTAGAGGTTTTCTGAGAAATGGATGTTATTGTTGGTTCTATTATGTATGTAGTGTTAGATAACAGGGAGATCCCTAGTATTGGTGTTAGATATTGGAAAAAGGAGTGATATATAATGCAGGTCGTCATTAATCGGCACAGAATATTCTTTGTTTGTGGCTTTGTTGTTCTTAAATAGATGTGGAGGAAGCGAAAGGAGTATGTAAGGGTCGTAGCATGTGGCGTTCTATAGTTTCTGCCTACCACCCCCATGGGAAAAAGACGTGAGTTTTTGCATTTATGTATGTAAATAATCCCGAATGTACCGAACCACATTGTGTATATCATGGCTAAGTCTTCATCAAAAATAGAGTTCTTTGCCCAAAAAACGTCACATCATATCTATCAAACGCAGATGCAACTAGAACTCTGGCATAACCTTTAAAGGATCGTAATACTGGTGTTATGTATGAATGAACGATTACGACCGAATACGACGTACTTTTTGGTGCAGTTCCAACTCCCCGCAATTAGTTCTTACGTGAACTGTTGAGATGATGCAAGATAATTTTTATCACACGAGTATCTTCGTAAAGATAAGCATGTAAAACAGTTGTTGCGTAACTTTATTATTATTATTATATTATGTTTACTGACTGTCTACGACTACTCATTGCATATTTGATAAAGTAGTACTCCTTTTGAACAAAATAACAGTATGGGGAAACTAAGGAAGCCGTGCAATGGAAGACTCCTATACTTAGCATTAGCTGAACAAAGGCTGAGGAAGAAGAAGGAAGAGGCCGTAAAGTGTACAAATGTTGAATGAACATTTTGAACTACTCCGATAGACGTGAAGTATGTATGCAAATGGGGCTTTAAACTTTAATGTATGGCCAACGTAAGTGTTTATAATTATTGCGAAAAGTACCTGATAATGAGACCATAGCAACATTATAACAATAGGCCGTTATTACATAATATCATATCGCACGAAATACCAAAACCTGACACAATAAATCCTAAAAAAAGAACTTCAGTAACCAAAATGTATACCGCACATAATGGAACGGGCAAACAAACAAATATTTATGATAAAGATAAAATAAATGATGATAACTATCAAGCAGTGGTTGTAATCATTGAAGATAACGGAATGACGTCAATGGTTATCAATATAATAATAAGGTTAGACTTCAGGACGCCCGGCCATCGTAACTGAGTGCAGAAATTTCGCAGATACTGATTAGTGATTGAGACATTGATAAATGAATTAACATATTTAGATTGACGCAACTATTTACGTCATAGGCGATGCTTAATTTAGTTAGATTGTAGTTCTTGACTTACCATAAGTGATTTGAGCGGTCGAAACAGTCCACTCTTCTGTACTGCTAGCGGTGATAGCTTTGTAAAATCTTTACCAAATTTGTCGGCCAAAGCGAATTTATTTTTACCATTTATTATAATATTGAAGCATTGTTGTTTTGTAGTATTTGACCGACAATGAACGGTAAATAGTGGATGTAAAGAATTTGTTAAAAATTATTTATGTTATATAACATAATATCTTATTAGATGCTCTTCATTTTTAAATCGTACATCCAATTTAACACACGTCCTTCAGTAAAACGAAACAAGATCCCTTTTCCTCGTCCATTAATATGCAAAAACAAATTATAAACTTGTTATAAACGGGGTTTTCTTGTATATTAATATATTGCTCATATAATTTATTAAATTATTGATTTATAACCGTGATGTTTATCTTGTGAGATCAGCGATCACAAATTAAATGTATTTCGATGACGTCACTGAATAAATAACTTCAAGGTGGGTTGTGTTTACGAAATCGTACGGTATTTGTATGTATTCGTTGATGGTTGTATGCAATTTGTGTGATGTTACCTCTAATACCGTCATCATTATTCATCGTTGCACCATTAGAATGGCTAAAATTATACAAAATGTATTGTTGATGTTATCCTTAGCATCTAGTTTCATCAATAATGACGCAACCAACATGTTGCCACAACGTACAGTAAATATGTTAAATGATTTATAATTTTCCTCAATTTAACTATTTGTATTCCATGAGTAATTTAAGGTAGAGCTGGCTATTAACCAATCATGCAAGTTCCTTAGCCATAGCTCGGTTGCACCAGCCAATCCAAAATGTCTGCTGAATGCCGGACGTGGATTGGTTGTAAGAATCTGACTGCTTAGTGCGTCGTTACTTGCTTAAACGTTCTTCATCGAGGCTGAAGACACAACAATAGTCAATGCTAGCGGGAGCATTAGTACCATCATCAGGAAAAGGGTCGCATCGCATCCCAATACCCAAAATTCTACACAATTTAGATGATACTACAGAGGGAAAGATAAATAAATTTTCTTCACACATTTAGAAAGCGTATTTATAGCAACGTTTGAAAGACATAATCAAATCCGTGAGAGAAGTCACGGACAGACGTTAGCCTCTATAAATTTATCGGTGACTACTCAATGCGAGTACAAAAAATAAATGTCTGTGTTGACTTCTGTTTGTTAAATAGGCCTGATAATGACAGGCCTCATTTTTTCCACTCAGTTTCGCCAGTAATGACAACATTTGCAAATCTGCCATCGCGTCACGTCATTATCTATACATTTATATTACAATTCATTTTCACCTGCTGTTGCTGTTGGGACTTCATGATAATAATGATAGTTTGAAGACTCAGTTTGTTGACACATTCATGGATTTAAACAAGAAATCTGTTTCATATATTTCAAAAAGATATAAAAGAGCAATGAATTTGAAGCGTTTCCGTAAGTCTGTATCATTCGTAGCTGCTTCTACGTCTACATCTGTGGCAGTGTGCCAACTATGAAAAATAGTTCTGATATCCATATAATCATGACAGTTGCAAACTCCACTTTTTGTAGGTATTTGATTACTTGCATTATTTAGCGGGTTCGTTGAATTGGAGGAAATCATTTGTTGTACAAAGTTATAACATAAATCTTGATGAATCGAAAGTTTTCATCGACAGGTCGTTTGATTTAACTTCAAAATGCGGATAAAAACAATATCAGGTCTAAACAGGTCCCAATAATTTACATGGATACCGATTGCAAACAGCAATTGAGCAAGTTATGGAATAACATAAACATGAAGATAGTGGGGCCAGCCGCCGTTTCCTTAAACTGGTTTATTTAACAGGAGTTTGTTCCAAAAGCAGTCCTAGAAAACGTGATTGATCACATGACTATATTAAAACCACTGAATACATTTTGTCCTTGTTAACGAATGAAAGACTAATTCCAACAGAAACCGGTCAACGGAAACTCGTTTCTGCGACACAAAAAATAACTTGTTACCTATTTGTTGGACTGCTCAGAAGCAGAACATTCATTTCGTTCCTTATAACGTGTTGGAAATAATGAAATGTTCGCTGCAGTAGAAGCAAACAAATGGTTGCTACTCAAATAATAACTGATCATTTGGTACTTTAGACAGATGCGTCTTCCAGAATTTCAATTTTATCTTCAGTGCTAGTCTTCAGTGTTTTGTACCTAAATAAAATAAATATAAAAAAGCCCTTTTTTTCTACTATTACTTTACAATATTGCTTACTTCATTAACAAAATAAGACAATTCACTATTTATTACTTTTGATTTGTATCTTTATTTATATTTGTTGCTAGACTAATTATTCGTAGAAGTCGCCTCTGCGGTGTAGGCTTATCCAGATCATATCGTCAGATGTTTCAATTTCTAAAGTCACTATTGTTTATACATGCCAAATAAAGGTTTTGTGGTTTGTTTCTTCTATTTACTTAAATCCTTCGTTGATAAGCTATGATTTAGGGGGTTTTAGTCTTACTCCTGACGGCGGAGGGGGGCATTCTTCGAAAAATATTAACAAAAATTGAGAACGTCATTAGTATCATCCCAAAGTTAAGAATGCAGATGTTTAATACTATAATTATGATAATGAAAACTCAAACTATACCGCTGCCGTCAAGCAATAAGCCAAGAATAAAAACAATCTGACAATACTATAACGTTAACAACCCGGGAGAAGAATGATTTGTTAAAATAATGTTAAAAAATTTCGAATATTCACCCAGGGGCGCTTATTAGTTTTTTTATTATTCTTTATTATCATGACTTATGGCCAGATTTGTTGGATCCAACTGCGAGGGGCGTAAGAAGCTAGTTATAGTTTGCGTATTGTTTTTCGGATTTTCGTGATGCCAACAGCCTCGGGTGATGTCGACAGGATCCTTTTGTTTGGGTGTTTTCCAGTATATGTTCGGTCTAAAGAATCTTGTGACTTCAGCGTCACTATTTTATCATAACGTAGGGCGATCATTTCCAGACTCTCGATCTCGTTTAAGACTTTCATAAAGATCCCCCTTCGTTTTTGTAGCACGTCAAGGGAGTAATCCTATTTGAAGTAGATACTGGTACTTTCTAGTGACTTCCTTTTTATTCGTAAAAAAAGCATAAATACAATATTTAAAACGATTAAAAACATCTTCAAACAATACTTTCTACTTTATTGCAAGACATGGCTTTTGAGCGCTCGTTTCCTTTTCAGCCATATGTAAGATAGGGATACGCTTGTGCAATATTATATTTAACAAACTATCGCAAGCACCATGTGTTTCATATTCATGTAAATAACAATCTGCTGACAGAACTTATTACGCTGGACCCCATTTATCGTACAGGGATTCTTGGCATTGAACCGACCAATGACGTCATACGTGAGAGAGCACGAGTTCATATAACATCCGCCCTGGTTACAGGGCTAAGAAAAACATTGGAAGACAATAATTGAAGCATTATGTTTGTCACAGACAGGTTTTTTGGGCAACCAAATTAAATGACTAATTGATGTCTAAGATGTTAGAATCACAGGTTTATTTTCTAAAGAAATTTGTCATGAATGCCTAAAAATATAAAGAGGAGTAGGTATCAGTGGAATCATGTTTCTCTGATATTGCGTGCCTACATTGAACAAGATTATGTAACGTTTTTGAGAGGATAATGAGTGATGGATAGGTAGGTATTCGTGAGCTTGGCTATCCGCCCATCCATTACAACATCAATATTTCAAGTTTTTTGTGAATCACAGTTGACTAAAGCAACGTTTTCTCTTGACATCAAGTAGGCCTACAGGGTTTTTCCGATAAAGTTATCGGATCGGTTCAAACTGGATTTGTTGTATAATTTCTGTCAACACGGTCCACTCGCCATACTCAGAACGGAGTGGTGTAGTCATCAAAATCTATATTTACGTATTCAAGTAACCGGACCGCGGCGATCCGCGACCGGTTCTGCGAACACCGCTTAGGTGTATTATGTACTTATATTACATTATCTAAGCATAGAAATTTACACGCACATTTTTTTGTAAACCACACTTATTCAGAAGCTTTTTTCTTACTCTCTTGTAATTTTGCCGGAAGTTTTACGAGTATTTGGCACAGTACTGAGAATATTTTGACGTCATTTGATACACTTTGTGTTAAACTGTATTTCCTTACAGTTGCGAGTGTTGTGGGATACCGACGAAATTCTATGCTCGTTTGTGTTGGGAATTGTGGTTACCCTGTGAGATAAAAAGGCGGATAATAATAAACAATTACATAACGCTAGTAAACGGTGAAAAATAGACGGCTACAAGTCATGCTGACGCAAGTTAGGCTGCCTACATTTGTCGGCACGGTTTATATTAAGGCTAGTGTTCAAACCAAACGGTGGTTATAAAGTATATTTCTCAAGCGTGTACCATATAACAAGGAAATACGAGTGTTTATGAGTGTTATACAAAAATAGCGCTGGTTTGACGTCATTAGCGTGGCTCCACTGTCAAGGGCGGTAGTCGGCAGTCCACTCGCGATGTTGAAAAGCTGAATACAGATAACTAGTACCTACAACTATAGGAAAAATGTTAGCTAGCATTGCGGTTCAGGACTAGTGGTATCGATATGTATCATGCTTAGTTACACATAGTAGGTACCTAGTTTTAGCGAAGTCATTATTGTCGGTGCGACTATACTGAATTCATTTTTAATGCACTGTGACTATAGTACTTATATTTAGTACATACGTATTATTAATTTGTCTTTATACAAACAGTATTCTTGCAGACGTCTGACCTAGTTTTTTTGCAGATAGCAGTAGGTCAATACAAGCCTGCCTCTAATCGTAGACAAAACATAACATCACGCCTGTATTCCCCGAAGGGTTGGGCAGAGGTGTGTGGTAACACCCTCATTCCGCCGTTATGTTTAAGTCCCATGTAATAGGGGGTGAGCCTATTGCCATCAACCGGGCACAATTCCAATCTCCGAGCTGCTACTGAGGAATTTCACACGGAAAACCCAATAACACTTTACCCGACCTGAGGATTAAACCCAGGATCTCACGATCAGCAGTCGCGCTTGCCACTATTAGACCAACTAGGCAGTTAAATCATAGACCAAATAGCAAAAATCGATCCAGTCTTATGTTTTTACGTATAAGCGTTATCAATATCTACCTTCACAGTCAGTAAAGGGTTACAGCAACTACGTATTTAATAATCATCTTCATAAATAATTCGGAGAGCAGAAACAGACGTGAACATCGATCACTAACTTGGCTAAGATGGATATTTCGTGGAAATTCACGTCGATTACATTATTTTCGCTATCCCGCATACAAGTCAATACATTATACGAATGCTGAAACGGATCAACAGCCCGAATAAAAACAGTAGAACAGTACCATTTCAATTACGAAGGTAATCTAAAACCCGATTTGGGTTACTGTAAATTAAGCTCCAAGTGTTGTGGTCAGACTAGAAAGAGTTCTATGTACAGCGAGCTGCAGATTATGGTCTGCGATCTGCTGCGTAGATAATTGAGAAGCTAAACCGTCGTGGTCTCAACTTGCCTAAGGACGCAAAAATTGAAGCTTCTGTAGACACACTTATGATTTCTGTAATTATAGTCTGTCGGATAAAAGTGTTTACATGAAGGTTGTATAGAAAAAGCTCTAAATTGCAGTCTAGCAATACGGTTGGTTGTCAAATATGACTGTTGTGTACAGTGATCGTTATTGTTGATACTTCTTCTTAAAGAATATTATATTATAATGTTTCTAATGTGTTTTATTTCATTATAGATATTAGAATACCTTTTATTTTGTATTACATCACGTAACAAAAACCCTGCTAGACCCGAAAGAGGCGTATTAATACTTCGATAGAGATACTAAAGAATTTTAATAAAGTATCAAAAAGTATCGTGTCCCTTTTATTTTTGCACGTAAACACATTTATCCGACAAACAATGATTTTCAATGTCATAAGGTCATGTGTGATTTCGTCACTCGATTTCTGTGTCATTATTATAAAATGTAGATATCACCAGAATACCTTTATTATTGAAATGTTTTAGAACAAAATCAGTATTTTATTTCTTATTTAACTTCTTCTTCTGTCGTCTTGGCAAGATCACTTGCTGAACAGATTAGCTAATCAGAAAGGTTGGTTGCGATAGGCTGATTGCCCAAGGTATCCTGGATGTACACGAGTATCGTCACTCGTGGATGCCCTTGTACTGTAATTCAAGTCATTACAGTTCAATTAAGCTACCAATAACCTATCACACAATGATGTCAAAAAATTATGAACAATCGATTAAACATGAAAGCTGTGCGAGCAACGACCCATGTTCGACCTTCTGCGATCCCGTGTAGTCTGTGGCGTGTATCGAGTGACGTCATAGCCTCGTTCAGTGCCAAGGCTCCGAGTAACGTAAACAGCGCTCGATCACTCCCGCATCTGTATACAAACTGATAACGCTGTGCGAAGCGAACTGGGTAGGAATCGTATTAAAAAATAGTACTTGAAACTGACGCAATGTTGTGACTTGCAGTTTTGTGGCCAACGGTACGAGAAATAAAAAGAATGAGACATAAATAAATTGAATAGTCATGAATCATGAAACACACGATAGTGTTGTGTGTGCAATTTGGACAATAGTCGAGTATTGTGAACTTATAGGAATGGATTAGACCTTTTTTGACGAGTGATGTTGGTTTGAGACAAGTGCCAACGATTTTGATTCAATTAACTCGGAAAATAAATTCTTCAACCGTACTTTCCAAATGTAATAAAGCTGACAGCCAAAACTATTGTTACAACTGGACAAGGACTTTTAAAATGAATAGGCGAAAGTGAACCAAGAAATAAAGTTTGATTTATGGCCCCATAAACGCACAGTTAATAAACATTTCAAATCTTTGGACGAAGATAACAGTCTTTACAAAGAGACTCTCCCTTTTCATGAAACAAAGAGAGCTATAAACGACAACTTCTGAGCAGTTATTCATACTGTTTCGTAAATAACAGTGAAAGTTCCTAATAACTAAAAGACTTTGGGTGTATTCCAAATGTCTTGTCTACATCCATTATTTTCGAGGGAAACGAGGAATGAATGAAACTAACAATGAATCTGTTCGTATGTTGTAAGAATGAGTTTAATGTAATTGGATACAATTGTGCTAGAAACTTAGGTTCGAAGCCTGATACACATTTTGCTTGTTCATCTTTACTATTATCTGATTATTGTTACGATAAACATGTTGCTACCTATCCAATCGATTAAATATTAAAAAAAACTTTATCGAAAAGACGCATGCTCCATGCGTCTTTTCGTAATCAAACTGTGTCTGTTCGATCTTTATCAGCATTGATATCAAAATTAATACTTATCAAAAAACAAATGTAAATTGTAAGGACAAAGCCTTAAATTAAATTCAACTTGTTATCGCTTCAAGCAATAGTGATGTTGAGGTAAATAATGCACAGCACTGCAACACATGAACAAATAATCTGCCAAAGCCTAGCAGCCTAGTTCTACTATCCGACGGACCTTCGGATTGGCTAATGGTTGAGCTGCGGAAGTGGAACTGAACTAACGAGCCTGGATGCGGGCGTTTGCTACACATGTTGTATATCAACACTAATTGATACTGCATCGGACTTAGAGATCTTGTATTCGTACACACAAACATAAACTACCTGAGGAAAGTAAAATATAAAGAAATTTGAAATGCCTAAAGTAGAACAATAGTCAATAAATAGACGGTACAAACATTCTTCTGATACAATGATGTCGTAAGGGTTACTAACAATGTCGGCGTTTTTGGATCTTAATAGTCGGTATTTCTTTGATGAGAAACTTTCTATTAAAATTCGAAGAAAAACGTCTGAACTTTCAGAATTTAATTCATTATTCCAAGCCGTGAGATTCCCGGCTACAAATAGACTAATCGACTTTTGCTCGTTCGTAAGAGACGATTTAAAATCGTTAATCGTTTCTTACTAAACATGTACACATTTGATTCAACAGTTGACTGTTGAACTTAACTTCACACCGATATCCGCATTTTAAGTGTTCTTTATATCTTTTTCTCTTTATATCTTTAAACCCTTTATAGTAACAATGTATTGACCAGGACAGTGTTCTGTTGCCCACGAGCTCCTGACCAAAGTGAATGCCTTAGCAACCACAGTCACACGCAAGTCACAGTCATTACATAAACCGTTTAATATTTACTAGTGTAAACTATTTCTATTCGCGTTCAGTTCATGGTCGACATGGCATAAGACACGACCTGTCGTTCTCAGGCTCTTGCACATGTTTAGAATGCTATATTGAAACGTGGCCTTAATACAGTTAATGTTTCACCTGCAGTATAAGACAACAGCCTGCCAAAGATTTCTATGGAACCATTGTTTTCTCCAAACCGTATGCTATTGTAGAAATGTATGGAGTACATAGTATAAGGCTAAGTTATAATTGACTCTGGAATGTCCTAGAGGTCCTTGCAACTCTGTCAAGTTCTACCAATTTCTATAACTTTGGCATCCTGCCAAGTTATAAAAAAATATAAAACCAGATATGGTCTATCTCCCAAATATTCATCAGAAACAGAAAGAGACCTTAGCAGTTATTCACGAAAAAGGATTTAGATTGAAATTGAATGGTCATATAGCAACGATGGTAAGAGCGAGCAGGATACGTATTATCAGGGAACCATACAATTTCTTCAGTATACCTAATAATAGAAAGCTATTTCCTTCCTTATCTCAACAGAAAGTAACGTTGCTGAAACAAAATGTTCCACGTTCACTTCACGGTTGTTAACATTTTTTTGTATAGTCTCTTAAAAGGATAACGGCACCAAAAGAGTTGTAACTTGTAAAACTTTAGTAGTTTATGGCCGACTTTTACTTTTTATAACTGTTAATGTTTTATTATGCTCTTGCGCTGTTCTCTAAATAGTTTTACAACCGAAACACGATCACTTTTATTTGGTGAACATTTATATATTGTATCTCTTTATGGTGTTTTCGCTTTTCACAACCTTTCTAGTCAGCAACAGCAGTTATGTTGTCTAGTTTGCAAATTAGAATTGAGAACAAAATATTCGTAAGGTAGGCAAATCGCATCTCTGTAAAAAGTGCCTGTCAGCAGGTACCCGCAGAATTAGATATTTTGTTACAATCTATAAAGTAATACTTCAAATACAAGGCTCAGTTACACCAACTAATTATAACCGTAACCATACCAACATTTCTTTCGAATCAGTATAAATTGACATAAATATGGTAAAATAAGTTAACAGTTATAGTTAGTTGGTGCAACTGAGCCTTAGTCATTTCTTTGACAAGTTGAGATTTGTTTATCGATTGGGTGAATTTCCGAAACAAACGACGCGACAACCAAAACACACGATAAGCGTAGGTAGTGTTTACGGCAAGTTCGTATATTGTAGCAGTTTATGAGGAGGGGTAAGATTTGCAGGTTAGAGGAAAAGTGGGAGTTCACATTAGTATGAACCCTTGTAGAAGATATATATGAGAATTTCCTAAACAAACATTGAGTTGAGTCACGCCCCCCAGACAATGAGCGGTTGTTACCGTAGTATACTACGACGGTTACGTAAAGCGCACCTGAGCCAACATCCTTGTTTGCGCAACATGTCACGTGGCCTGTTCGATAATATTTTCTGGTTCATGTATAACTCATTTATCTCGTGGTGTAACTAGGACTACAAAGTTTCGAATAATAGAGCGCCGTATAACGTAGAGAAACTAAAAAAACTTTAAGAACTCTTTCAATGAGTAAAAGAAGAGACGTTTCAGGGTTCAAATAATGTCTGTTGCAGCAGATTTCAACTTCCGTCGTAGTGGGAAAGCTTTTTCCGGTAGTTGCGTTAAATAAAAGTGATTTTTCTCTGCTAGAGCAAAAATGGGAAATGCTTTTACGTGGTAGAAAATTTAACATGGTTAAGTTCTTCCAGCAACTCGAGTTTCAAGTCACTTGAATCAGTGAGATAATTCGACTTATTTTTGCCGAAGGCAGCCCATAGCTTCCCATTAGTTTCTTACTGATGTTTGTAGATCTAATTGAACATGTGGGTTGTTATTGCAATGTATTATCCCGTTTTATGTATATCTATCTTCATGGCCACTATGATCGGCGGCTAAACAATTTCACTTCATCCTAATCTCTATAATGACCTCTTCATTATTTCAGCGAGGCTTGCCAAAAAAATCTTCAGTGCCAAATATTGTCTAATGGCTTTGATCAAGAAGACAAAAAGTCTGTCAAAATTAGAACGTCTGGCAAGCCAAACGTCCGAAATAGCACTGACGAAATAATGGTAGATAACAACAAAATGAACCCATTATGTATAATATCCGCCAGACAAAAAGATAAATACAACATCCTTATTTTTTAAGGACACTGACGTTATCTCGAGCAAAAAACAACGCTTTGTTTGGAACATACAAATTGATTCGACGACACAGCAGACGCACACAAACACACTACGCACGTCACAGCACCAAGTAGGTCGATGACGATGCAATACTAAAATCGTTGACAGAACCATGTCACATAAGTGCTGATTACGTTACGATGGACGTTATCTTGTGTCTTCGTTGTGTGCATCGCGCTGATATCAGCTTCTTGGTATTTGTCCTCTGGACAAATGATGAAATGCCCATAAAATATAATCTTCTTGGTAATTATTTGTGAAACATGCCATCTCAAGACTGTTTATAACCTTGAATATGTCCATGTCATCATTTACTTTATAGCATCGCAATATAATACAGCTGTAAATTCAAGCTCTTTAAAAAAGGACAATTTATTTAGGTAGCATGGACATTCAACTGTAAATTGTCATTTGGCATAATTATTAGTCAAAGCTTTCTCAAAATATTGGGGTTTGCAAACTACATCAAGTTTGCTTGAAACAAGTTTAATTTACTATGTCGTTTCCTTAATATATTTGGAGAGGCTGCTTTGATGTAGTGAAGCGGTTTGTCGAGTTCGAACATGAAGGCTTTACTGTGCCTATGCTTGATTCATGACTGAGTTGCGTGCTCAGTTTTTATGCCCGCATAACTTGGCCTGGGGAATGTGTAATTGCGTATTGTTCTAGGTCAATAACACTCCTACTTATGCCATTCTATTATAACATTAGCTAAAAAAAATTTGTTCTATTCTTAAGCTTGGAGCTCTAGAATTAAGGCGTTTAATAAGTTTAATCAATTCCAGAATGCCTTCATGTTTCCAGTAAGAAGAGTTATAGCATGTAAACAAGTAAATAATTGGAAGCTTGGAATGAACGGGATGAGGTCAGAGCCTTGACATCGGTGACGTCATACTACTACGGAGTTGTATGGGACACACTCTTCACAACTATCGTACTATCCATAGTTTTTATGGTCTGACGCATGCCCTCGATGTTGGCCATAAAAGAGATTTACGCTAACAAAAACTCCCACATTAAGTTTTGTTTTGCAAACGTGGAAAAACAAATAGATTCGGTTATTTCATGTGAGCTTTGAGCAGTCTTTAAAAAAGCTCGGTAGCTGCGTTGAAGTGTTAAACCACGTATATATGTCATACCTCCATGCTTCTACGAAGCAACATCTTAATAGACTACTAAAATTACACACACAATGCAGTCATCAAGCTTCGCAAACGGATTAGTAATCGCACAATGTTGTCAGTAAAGCACTTTTGCAATTCAGAAGTTCCGTCATAGACGATTCCAGCTTGGAGTGTAAATGTGGTGCTGTTCCACAAACGATGAGACACCTGACATCATGGCATGCGTACCGATTCATTTTAGATTGCCATCGACACGCTAATAAGAAGAAGAAGTTACAAGTACTCATCTTCCTGACTGACTAAGATAATACCAACATACGATGAACAGACATACATCGGAAATAAGTACATGAATATTATATAACACAATAACATATTATTATAAGTGAGTAATACTGAAGATACTGATGATGAATAGTTTACAAAGCTGCACAAACTTCAGTACTTAATATTCACATACATTGTGCTATGTTTATGATGGTGATGACGGCATCGACCATCTGCCGCCGCAGCTGTCACCAAGGTTAACACCACAGCCTTATTTTGTGCCACTGGTCCTTTTTCATTCAAATCAAAGCGTTTTTATGTGCACATGTTGGGTTAAAATTGTTACTTCGAAGGAGTTGAGTGTTCTTTTATGGATATTTAAGTATTTTGCCAAGTGCGATTTACCTCACACATGTCGGTAGTGCGTTCAGCTTGAATTTCTTAGTACTTACCTTATTAGCGATTTCTTAGTAACTATGGTATGGACGTGGCCTGTGGCAATCTCTTCTAGCTTGCACGTTTTCATTCGTGGGTGGCGTAATAGGCAGCTATTATAACGTCTCTATTATATCTAGTGGATGGACAACAGCATCCCCGGGTGTAATGAAAACCACATTTATATGCTATTACAGACCCACGTGCCAAGCATGGTGATATTACGCATAACCCTTTCGTCATCGTTTGTTAGTCTGTAGGAGAGAGTTCTGTCATGTCGTTTGCTCGACTGCCTAGCTTTTCTATGCAACTTTGTTGGGGTCAGCTTCCAGTCTAACCAGATGCAGTTGATGCTGAATACCAGTATTTTCCAGGGAGCGACTCCCATCAAACCTCTGCAACCCAGTTATTGAGCAATGTCAATATCCTAAGGCTACACCGGTAGGTTTTCGGGCTTATGACTATAAACTGTCATGTGTTATAACTGTCGTATAAACTGTCATAGATATTCGTATGACACCCGAGACCGACGGTTTTACAAAATGTGTTACGAACGGTCACCCATCGGACTGACCACGGCAAGAGCAGCTTAACCTCGCCTATCCGCGCGGTTATTATTAATTGAAAATTTTTACATAGTTATTTGTTTAATTAGATACATTATCAGTGGGTAACAAAAATGTCAAACAGATAACAGCTGATCAGAAAATGTAGATTATGTTGATTGGCCGTTGTGACGTAAATAAAACGAGGACGATATATTTTACTTCCGCAGCAGTTTACCTGGTTACATTTTATTATGTAGGTATTTTGAATAACTTCGACAACTTTAGAAAGTTTTTTTAAATTGGAATGTTTGTTGCCAACTGCGACCTCTATGTAGGTAATACTATCGGAGTGTACTACTGCACAAAGGACTGTCTCAATAAGGGAATTAATGTCCTTATTCAATAGACTAGGTTATCTTCGCACCGGTGACGATTGTGCCCATTACTGGCCTGGAGGGTACGCGCTGATGGGTGGGTTTGTTAAGTCTCTATTGTACCAGTAAGACTCGTCACTCAGTGGCAAGGACCAATGCGTGCAGGTGTCGTTAATGTGTTAATGCTGCAAGCTTCCCCCTCACAGCACGCGTGCCAAAATAATCAGCAATTTTTCTTTCTTTACTCAACAAACACATCATATTATATTTGTGTCAGTAGGTATGACCCATGCTTAAGATTATAGTTTCCTTAAAAAATGGTTAATTCAGAAACGTTAAATACCCGCGATAAAAATAAATTCAAAACAAAATACGTAGAAACCCAGTTTTAGGAAAATCATATATTATAGTAGTAGTCTACCTTTTTTAAAGCATGTAAATCAAGAGCCCGCACGTGTATTAAAACAATAAGTGTTTGTAAAAGCGTATGGGCGTATGCGTTTGTTTGGATTGTGGTGCATTGACTTCGTCCAGGAGGATCCCAAGCAAACCACCGCTTCGCTGCGCTGGATCGGGCTCAAAACAAAGGATATTGATATCTACCAGCAATGATCGCGATTTCGCGATGTTACCGATACTGTATTGCGTTTAGTCGCACCTGCATCGATGATACTTTATTGTCGTCACTCAGGCTCTTATCGTATAGGCAAATACATTTGGCAGCAGTTGTTCGCATCTAGAATCGTACGATAGTGACTTTAAATACTGGCTGGTTGTGTGTTGATTGACTAAACAATCTAATTTCAAGCGACAAGTCGGATCTACTAAAATTATGCATGTGCTTTAAGCCTAAATGAACATTTTCTGAGTGAAAGACATAAGTAAACACTGGCGTGGATCAATGAAGACGGGTGAAGGTCAACAACAACGAACTGGAGTAACGTCTGCCGTTCGTTACTTTGTTAACCATCAGGTCTTTCATCGGTATGGAGGTATACAACGTATTCGTAACGTACATCTGCTGCCAACGTAAATATTGAAAACGTACAGAGCCAAAAACTTTCCATAGTTTTAATAATAGCTTGCTAATTGCTAGCTCACCGCTAACGATAATTCGTAAACGTAAACAGCGACTTACTTGCAAATTAGCAACAAACTTCTAAGAAGTTGTATCACGGAATAAGGAACACACACTAACCTCGATATACCGCCTATCAATACCGTTTTCAAAACGGCAAAAGATATTTGAAGGAAAATCGAAACGAATTCCCGTCACAAAGTGGTTGGAACAATAAATCCATCGGGCTGGCATTACGCGCAATTTGGCACGCACGGCGCGTCGTACCAAGGACCCATGTAGGCAGTCCTCGTTCAGTATTCAGTCGGGCCGCTGAGCCCGCATCAGTATTCCAAACGGCGCTGCAAAGCTTTGGCATTCGCGAAACGTAGCGACACTACGTCATGCTTTAGCCGAGGTGTGTACATGTGTTGAGTTGCAGGGGCGCACTTAAACATTTATTGGTTTTATAGTACTTGGTTTGAGGTTTAAAAACAAAGGAAAGTCCGTATCCAGATTACTTCAATTCACGTTACAACATATTATCACGCCTGTATTCCCCGAAGAGTTGGACAGAGATGTATAGTAACACCCTCATTTCGCCGTTATCTTTAAGTCCCATGTTACAGGGGGCGAACCTATTGCCATCAACCGGGCACAAATCCAAATTCCGGGCTGCTACTGAGGAATTCCACACGGGAAATCCCAATAACACAGCCCGACTTGTGGATCGAACCCAGTACCTCACGATCAGCTGTCGCGTTCGCCATTACTGAAATGTATTGGATTGATATTGCTGAACTTGTTGGTAGCTAAGTCAATCCACTTGGTTCAAAAGGAGCTAAGTCAATCCACTTGGTTCAAAATTTGCCTAAAAGGAGGAATCAATCTGTTTCAACATCTTGGTTCAAGGAAACTTAAGCCAAATGTGGAATTAACTTATCGAAATCAAATCTTCCGAGGAAAGCAGACAAACTTATCTTTAGTGATGACACTGCTGAGACATCTTTTACGTCTCTTACTTGTTTCGCATATTAGTAAAAAATAATATTTTAAAACTCCCTATACAATCGACACAAATAACAATTTATTGTTTGGTCATGAAGTCCTTATTAGGAAAATCTTGTTTGTGTCAAGGCAACAGGATATTATTGGCACTCGTTTCAAAACATAGGTACATTTTTGAATAGGTATACTAATATTAGTATGTAACCTAATTTTACCTATTCATATGACTAAAGCTTAATTTTACTTGTTAGGGAATATGCTTTTAACATTAACAGCTTCGATGTGTCATTGTGAAGAGGTGTACTTTATTCGTAATATGGATTTCCAAGATTCATTCGTATACTTTCACCTCAAATTTCGCAAATACCCTCAAGTCGACCCCAAAAATGATGACACATCGCTTTTTCATAGCGCAAAAGTTGATGCTACATAATGGTCCGACTCACACACGCAAAGTTAATTTTAACAAGCATATGTAAATTATATGGCATGTTACGATAGTAAATTAATTTGCGTAAGCATGAGTAATGGAGAAAAACGGGTGGTGCCATCACGAATATTGTAAACTTGTATAGAGTATCATCAGAGTTATGATTTGTACTGCAACTAATAAGAGCCGGGGAAGTTCGTGAGGATCGATTAACACGTGGTACCACACGTTAAATGTATTAATGCGATTGACGCAAAACGAAAACTTAGGCTAGTTCTCATGCCATCGCTAAACGATATACACACACTGTTTGACGCAAATCGCTCGTTACATACCGATATTTATCTGTCATCGTGTTGTCAAACTGATGTGTTGCGGTCTTTACCCTGTCCTTTGAAGCATGTGATGCTGATGTTTTACACTAAAATACACATTAGCAGTGCACGATGCATGCCTTTATGGATATTGGACGGAAAACATTTGAACAATATTTTTGATTATATTTAAAGAAAACAACGATGATCTTGAATATGACGTGACTTTTGTGTGAGAAACAAATACTGTGGAAGCTTTAATTCTATACTTATTCTTAATGTAATATTCATGACCAAGATAATATCTTATTAGATATTATGACTTATTCTTAATTTTAATTTAAGATAACATAACTTGAAGAGCATCTGTATAATTAAATAATAAATACATTTTGAATATTTTAACAACTTTATCACTGAAGGTATTATAAGCAATGACATTTATATAAACGGTATATAAAATTATAATGACTAACACGTAAACATGTGTGGTTATAATATCGAATAATTTTGAATAACATAACAATACATCACCATAATTAATGATGATGACAGGATTTACGTAAAACTGTCTAAAACAAAATATGACTCAAAGACGAGAACATCACCATGCTGGTTACATAATTATAAAGTATTGTCAAGTCATATAAATATTACATGGTAAGTATATTATGATAAGACACTGATTAAAACTACTATTTGAAAGTTGCTACAATATTAGATTATGTAAGTACGTCACTCCAACTATGTGAATTTCAGGAGTGTCATAATAATATCATCATCATTAGCTAAGGACAATATTTAAATCTAAACTAAATCATAAGAAAAAGGAACTCAATACTGATGACGCTGATATTATTGTGTAAAGAAAAACAGATAGTAATCAGACAGTATAATATAAAGAAAAATACAATTAAAATGCACAAATAACGAAAAGGTTACAGAGACCACGTCACTCCACATCGGGCCATATAGTGTTTCTAGAACGAAAACTGTTGAAACCTAAACAATCATTAATTACTAGTTAGCTATACATGACGGAAATGCGTAGGCACAGCGATTGAGGAGATTTGCCAAAGCCGATAAAATTGCGGCAGCCATTAAAACTGTGACCACTGGCTTGGTACATGCTGATGTTATAGCAACAACGTTATTTGCGAATCTAATGAATGGAAATTCGTTTGTAGGTTACGTTTTACGTATTATAAACAAAATCGCCAGTTGGGATCTTGCGATCGATGTTTTAAATAAAAACTATCTTTAAACATAAGAAGTGTATAAATTTTAGTGGTAAGTAGTCCTTGGTTTTATTGCACCTTACGACTTAAACGCTCGGCGTCTGCTTGCCTGAAATGCGTAAATCTGTAACTAACCGCTGCCGCGCTGAAGCGTTTTATGCTTCATTAAAGTTTGCTAGACAGCTGAATAAACGATGTACAGTGCAAATATGCACATTAACGATGTGCTTTATAACTGCAATATAAATATTTTAAACTTCCACGATAATTTGGGAGTAAAAGTTAAACGTGAAGTGTTTGTGATCACTTGTACATTACAAGACATCACACACATACTTAGATCAGATGATCCTTGAAGATTTACGAAGTTTGTGCAGAAAATAACTCAGATATGTATAGTACTCTTATCCAAACTACTTAACTCATCAAGGATAATGAATATGATTTGAAAATAGTAGTCCGCAAGGTTAAGTCCGTCCCTGGCAGACATCCCGCGTAGTATTCGCAATGCGTCCGCACGAAGGACGCAAGAGCACGGCCGGGACAGATGCGCTCGAGTAAATCGTGATCCGAAATTCCCCCTCGGCCCTCAAGCCCCCCACATTGCTTTTATCGACACCCAGTATTGTGTCAGCATAATGGTAACACATGGTATGGAGGAAAGCGTACGAATGTTTTGAATGACAATGAGGCACTTGAGTTCTTCTGTAAAAATTGTATGGTGGCTACAGAATTCTGAAGCTTCGTATACAGCGATTCCCGTAAATGCTCCTTTTCTTATTCGATTTTTTTGTGAATGTGACACGACTATGAAAGGTACGTCCTTTTTGGAGACGAAATTTTTACGGATCATTTGGTTTGGTATATTATTGATTACAGAATGGCGCCGCCGAAGTACGCCTCGCTCGGCGTCGTAAAGGCGTTGCCACATCGGTCACGCGCTGCCGACTGTCGGTCAGTGGCGTGTCGGTCCCACGTCGCGACACGCTCCGCGAGCCAAGCGCGAACTGCTGATGCGCTTTCTAACGCTCTTGGATATTGGCCATGCGTGTGATAATTTAATATACAACAAAATGCATGAGAAGGAATGGGTATCAACTGTATCAAGTTCCGTGAAATTTAATATCGCGTGTACAAATCAAGGTTAGCAGAAGACTGATTGGCAAGAACACGAGAATATGACGAACAGTCCGATTTTGGATTATTACGTACCGACTCAACAGATTTAACATCTCGTGAAAGCATTGAACATCAGTGTGTGAAAAATACATATGTATCCTAAAGGCTATCGACCAAAACGATATCTTGGGTTTAAAAAAATCCCACATATAACATTGGATCTGCTGTCATTTCTTCAAAGGCATCGTTTCTTATTCTAATGTGTGAGTTTTTAAGCGTAGCATGTGTGTGGCTCATATATTTTTTCAATATGTAGCGTTATGCACAATAGTTTCCGACAATTATTCTACACTCAGGGTCACGCACGAACAATCACCGATAATTAGTTAAGTATTGCGTCTACAAAGATATTAGGTATACTGTGAAGCTAATGAAGTAAACATTCGACGATCAAAGAAAAGTCTTTGTCATTGTGAATTCTATTGAAAAATAGTATACGCAAACTAGGCTAAAGATGTCTGTGGTTCTTGCGGTTTATTTTTGTTTCATTACCCCTTTTCGAAGAATTCGATCTTACTTAAGTCAACACGTGAATGTTAAGGAAAATTAAGTTTGTACCTAAAAGTTACGAAATTTGCTAAGTTAGTAGAAATCAAACGTGTTTCGTAAAGAATACATACATATCGAATTCTTCGTCAGATGGCACAAAGAAGACTCCTGATCTTTTAGAAAGAACTGACATATGACAACCCAATAACAGATAAATGTAAATATCACAAAACAATGGCGCGTACGCGCGGTAGAAGTTGTACTTCGAGTTTTAACAGAGATTATTTTTAAAGTACATTTTATAATGTATGACTAGTGGCGCTCCCATTCTTCGTACTCTTTGTTGCAGAGCTTTAGACACCTTTGAGTTTTATGTCAACAACTAACGTTTTCGTGATGGTGTGTCGCGAGTTCGTGATGGTGTGTCGTGAGTTCACGACGGTGTGCGCGCGCAGCTCCCAATTCTACTCTCAACAAAGCTCAATGCGCCAAAAGAACTATAACTTCAAAACACGAAATGTGACGTGACGATGTGTGCGCGCATCTCCCAATTTTACACTCAACAAACGCGCCAAACGAAGTATAACTTCAAAAATCTACATCATATTATAGTTCTTATGTGAGTTCGTCTAATAACGAAACTTACCGGTTTAAAAGCGAGATTCCAACGGCCAACAAAAAGCGCGGGCTAATAAATAAAATGTATCAGATGCGAGTCATCGTGCCGGCCAACGGAACGGTCACGGCCGGTGCGCGTCACGGGACGTGACGCTCCCGCACACGCCACGCTCCGCCGAACCAATGTGAACGAGCCTTTATTTTTGCATAATCGTTTTGATCTACAATTAACACGTTTTTGTGTTGTCTTCTAATTGCAGGTCTTCCTTTTGTTCCTTTTATAATTATTATTATCATATGAGCTGATCTGAATTGAGAGGACTGCAGAGAAGTTATCTGAATGTGTGATTGACATGCGGTAACAAAATATATGAATGGTTAGAATACAAGAGGTAATACTGCCAATCTGTCTTAATATACGAGACACGTATCTGACAGTAGCTGAGATAACGCCGGCAAAAGTTTGTTTCATTTCATTGAGTTGATAAAGCTCAAAGCAAATGCAACTTGGCTACTACATATCACCTAGCCAGCACCTTAGTTAAAATCGCGGTAAGTGCAGAAGTTTTAAGAACAGGAACTATCAAGCGACAAAAATCTCTTAATTCCAAGTCAGTTAACAAAAAACCAGAGCAAACGGATCTCGATAGCGTTAAAAAACTCGTGACTTCTGATCGTGATTTTGAAACTCACCATAATGTAACAAGCAATGACAATATAAAAACTGGCCCAAATACTACTGACGTCATCACGGAGTAATTCGTTAAACCTACATAAGAGGTAGGAATTCGTAGTGCAAACAGTTCCCCTGTTGGTACTGCTCCGGTCGTACGATAAGGCGATAAAGTTGACAAGTTGGTGATAACGTTGGCTGTAACAAATAGTAATATCACATGAGCATGCAACATGCGTCACTGGTTGGATTAAGTTAAGCACTGTTGAGTGTTCCGCGAAAATTGTAATATAATGGGATGATTACAGCAGATACTGATGGAAAATAGTACAGGGTCGTCCGTTCTTTATTGATTTATTAGCGAAGGCTATAGAAGGCACCAGGGCTACTGGCGACTTACTTAAATGAAGACACGCTATTACTTTTATTGATATTTATTAAATGTTTAATGTCGCCTCTACTGACAGACCAACAAGAACCTCTATTTAATCTGATTTTTTTTTCATCCGTGCATGTCGAAATGAACTTTATGCATTTTTTACATTTAAAATAGGATAACAAATGCATAGTAATAACGAAATTTATTGTACTTGATCTAAAAAAATCTGTAAGTATAAGCAAAAATTACCGACAACACACCTGAATAACTATGAAAATAATAAAACAACGATTTGAAAGTAATAACGAAATAAATTAAAATTATAACGTTAACATGAAACTTAGATCTGATAGCACATAGGTGTTTATCATAATTATCAGTGTGCATGAGTCGTTATCAGAAGGACCAAGACAAACGATGCTACGTACAAAGTCATCGTTGATAATGCATTGACGCAACACGCCACACATTTAAAGCAGCAACTTCAGCTATAATATGAGCAACTACCTGAGCTGAGAAGATAAAGAATTCCTTTGGCAGTGTTGCATCTGTAAAATGTTGAGTCAGAAATTATTTTGGAACAGGAGATTATTGTATCTATTAAATTAATGTCTGAAACATTATGTAGAAGAAAGGAGGCAATTCAGTACAACATAAAACCAGCGTATTTTACATAAGTAGTTTAGATCTGTAGATAATAGTTGTTTTAATAATCATACAACATTAGATTACACAACATTTTAATTACATTTTCATAACTAGCTTAATTTATGCGGACTTGACTAATATTTGTAACTATTTCACTTGTAATATTATTTGCTAACACACATTTATTGCCTAAACAAATTCCGAGAACTGAATAATAATTCGAGGAGTTCTAGTTCTGAATAAACATTGTGTTAAAAGATGGTCAAGTTTACAAAACACGTAGTAGTGTAGACGCGGGTAATGTGGATGAGGTTGATTCCGCAGCGAACGGACGAGAAGTGGATGAAATAAAAAAGAAAGTCTAGTTTACCGTTCGTCGACCCACATGGCTGAGCCGAGCCGCCGAGCGGCCGTGGCGCGTCGCCGCACCAACGTACGTGACTCGGGATAAAAACGAAATTGAATTGCCCGAGAAATTACATCCGATGAATTTTGATACACCACGCTCGGATTATGATGATCGTGTTTTATGACTTTGTCTAAGCCTCATAAAATTATACGTTAGAAAGTCTAACACGAAGTCACGTTTAACTTTTGATGACACCATTTCAGGAAAGTTTAATATAAGGAAACTGGTATCATTCTCTGTTCTTTCTTCTAAAAGTAGCAATTCCGGTAAATAGCTAATTAACAGGAAGGACTTATTAAGTCCTTTGTGTGCGAATCTTATCACGTTGTTATGCCAAAGTGATTTTGTTAAAAAAACAATGTCTAAGGATTCTGTGAATTTTGTGCCAAACGTTAACTGTTATCTGAGGCAGGTAAGAAAATTAATCAGCGAAGGAAATTATGACCACGATATGAGAACGGTGGAAACTACGACATACTCGTAGCATGCGCATTTATTATATTATCCCTACTGAATCTCGCAGTCTCATACTATTTGGAAGATTCTAGAGGAAGAAACAATTTCCCTAAAAGCTTAAGAATAACTGCCTATCAACACTTTATCCAGTGGCCTCTTGAAGATGTTTTCAACGCAAAAGCCAGAACCATGAGCAATCCATACACATTGGAATTTTAAATAGCCATATTCAATCAATGACTATAGAACTAATGCAAGTCTTATAGTCATTGATTGAATGAAACTAATACAAGTCTAATCCGAGCCAAAAAACAGAAGGTGATTTAAAAGCGTACTAATTTATACACCATGGTGCAAAACAAATTGAGAGCTGTAAATCCTAATTAGGTCCGTTCCACGTGAACTGGCACGCTATAATTAGAAAAAATACTGCGAATAAACTAAACAACAACTTCTTAGAAGCTAGATGTTGGTAATTTACTGAATAGAGCCTTGTCAGATGAAACAAACATTTAGTTATTTTAGCGTAGGATTGTGTGGTTGTTATTTCAGCATCACTCAATGTCAACAATCAATACTGTTTTATCGTAAGAGCAAGCTGGCTAGCTCTCAGTTTTACAAATGTTCTATTTTCTGGAATATAACTACTACTTTTGGCTACATGCAATTAGATTCAGCAAAACAGACAGCATTGAAATCGATGTAATCAGAAAATGTTAGATCATGTCTACGGAAATCCACAAGAATTGTATTATTACAAGTAGGTAACCTTCCGAGAATTATTTTTTGTTGGTGTTAACATCGTTTAGAGAAGTATACTTCAACTAGAGTAGTCTAGCTTAATTGCCGTTGAATATATTCTCAATTTAAATCCTCAACTTAACCCATAAGCCCCTCCTTCAAAGTATCAGTACAACACTACACTACACGCACCGATTGAGCAACACCTATCGATAGGCCACGATTACTTCGGCTACGATCACCATGGGATCATTGTCCGCGTTAGGCACCTTCGAAGGCAAGGCCTCCACCACGTCGCCTGTGACGTAGCGTGCGGTTAGAAAGTTGCTTGCTTGCGTCACGGCGCAGCGGGGTCGACGACCGGCGCACGCGCCGGTGCAGGGCTGCCACACACCTGGGATTTTTGAGAGGTCGTGTTTGGTAAGGAAGGTTAGTTATGTGGAATTATATAATCTTGGAGATATTCAACAATGTTTGAATTCTATTTAAAGTACTTAAACATGTAATAGAAGACAAAAACGATGGAAATGTGTTGGATTTTTAACCAGATTCGAAAGTGTGGATTCAGCTTTAATGATTATCATCAGTGATAACGGGTGACCATGCGTTTATTTAATCATCAGTTTTAAGTAAAAATAATCAAATTGCAAGGATTAATTAAGTACTATCATGTCTACCATTATATTGTGCAATATGTACTTAAAGGTAAAACCAGTTATAAAGTGCGATCGGAAGAGGCTCAGCATTAGGTAAAGAATGACTGAGGAAGAAGAACAAATCATAAAGTTTACAGTAAACAAGAAAATTAACTGAGAGCCAGACATAATCAATACCTATTCACAATTTAGAACAAACTGCGTATTTCGTTTGTAATTTATAATTAACAAACCAAACAGTAAAAACTTATACGTATATTAAAATTTTAATTGCATATAGGTATAACTTGATGTTTACCTATTAGCAGTCACCCCGTATCGTCTTAATTAAAGCATTATTTACTTCTATTAAGAGAATTTTCACAAACACCCTGATAAGACTCAAGTTGACTCAATGCAGCTAGGTACATACCTGCTCGGTTTTCCTTGTCGATAATTAAGTATTTATCCTTGTATTTTATGTTGTACTAGTTTTTTTTAAGATTATACTTTAATAAACATACAGTTTTGTAACAATACCTTCCGACTCTTTTTGATTAAGTATGTAATCATTATATTAATAGGTGAACATCGAAAATTGTCGTACTTTTTTTGTAGTTGTTATAAAAGGAAGGGAATGAAACTTAAATCATTCGATTCGAAAGGTACTGTGCTATAGATGTGAACAAAAAAACTTTGTAAGTTGCCGTTTAGGCAGGTAAAATAATGGTCGAATTTCGACCAAAAGCGATTCTTGTAATCTATACTAATATTATAAAGCTGAAGAGTTTGTTTGTTTGAACGCGCGAATTGAAAAAATATTTTTGTGTTGTATAGTCCATTTATCGAGGAAGGATAGGATATATAACATCACGCTACAACCAATAGGAGCGGAGCATAAATGATTTTTTTTGCAAAAACGGGGAAAATGTTCACCCGTGCGAATCCGGGACGGGCCGCTAGTATCTGATAAAAATTGATATAATATGTTGATTTCCTTAAGATATACATAGGCAGCAGCACTAGTATTCTCCAAATAATGTTCTTTATTTCCACCTGATTAAACTTCACCTACAGACAACCCTACAGCAGTCACGTAGCGTCAACGTAGCGACCTCGTTCGCGTCGCGGACGCGTCCGAGCTCGCCTCCCTCCGAGCGCCCGCGCAACTACGAACAACCAGCTGTTCCACTAATTATAACAACAAAACAACACGTATGCCTGATGTACTGTCACGTAAGAGAGGTTGAGGTCGACTCGGTAGCTTAATGACAAGTCCAGTTTCGATAAAGAAGTCTAAGCTTCTACCGTATTTTACCGAGAACGTTTATAATACTGAGCATTCTTCTGTGGCAATACTTGGAATTCATTTTGCATGATCTGGTAACAGCAAGCAAATAAAAGCAGTGGCCGTTCAAAGCAACACTTGATATTACGAACTCTATTGGGTAGATTCTCTCTCGTAGGCATGAGAGAATACCTCATACCGTGGTGATGAAAAGTCAACAAGGTTGGCAACAGGACTGACAGCCCAGGCTGCGCTGGCCAAACTTTAGTATCGTCACGCGTAGACTCTGTTAATGCATTAAGTAGTTAGTATTTTACATACTATTACTAGAATTCACAATAATAAAATTAAAAACAGAATCTACCATGTACTTTGTACAACTTTTAAAAGTCAACTTAAGAACCGGATTTCGAAGTGATTGTAGGAGTCAAGCTACAACCAACAACATTCATTAATCATGTCATCAGGTTTTAAAAGGTATTAACGTATTTTGTGTTGTGTTATGGTGTTCTCCTTCTGAGAGGGAAAGAGACCGCAATTTTGTTTTTACTCGTGTTTTTATCGTATTTGTGCCTTGTTAGCGTGCTCTTTGCCTCTTCAACCGACATGAAAACTGTTGGCAGTATGACTTTATCAGTGTACAGGTAGATAGATGCAGTGCACCGGTAGATGGTGAAATTATGAAATGCCTCCGACACAGATTTCGAAGACAAAGCGAGGTGGAGAAGTACGATACAGAAGGCTGTGTCTGCCATCATGCGGGATGGTAGTCTAGCCCCCTGGTTAAGAACAAATATTTTCGATAAGCAGTTGCGTTATCTCGTATCATCTACGCTTCTCGTAACGAGAGAAAAAAAGATAACAAATCGCATCGTTCGACAACTGATTTATCGAATCATTGTGAATCAGGGGGTAGGACTGTTAGGTAGTATTAGGAAATAAGTTCGTGCAGGTAGATGACTATCCAAGTGATGTAATTAGGTACTAAAGACAAGAGATGCGGTGCATTTCTGTAACCACACGCGATTAACATTTTTCTGGACATGAATAAATGTGTCTATCTGCTGTGTCTGATACAATGGGTGAATAGTATTGATGATACCAATCCTAATAAAGATTATCTGCAACACGCATGGCAACACAGATAACATTGTTGCCAGGTTGTATTAATGCATGACCCACTTTTAAACACTCATTATACAAAATATAATCTTTTGTCTTACTGATAGTAGATTCTTGATAACTCTTATCATATGCCGAAAGAAAACGATAAACGATAAAAAATCGTTGACAACCAAATCCTCAATAGATTGTGATATTTTAGGTAAAACTAAATCAATTTACATTCTCGATGTAGCCTATAGTTAATTAAGTGTCAACCGATTACAGAACTCAGTCTGACGTGTAAAGAAGAATTTCAAATGTTTAATAAGCCATATTATTTTGTAAACCATTTTACAGATGATTTAGCATTAAAAATCATCGTTAAATGTATGTAGAGAAAACGCTGGTAGAGGACGCCCTAAAAAGACATACATCGATGTTATTGATGACGTTCTTCACAAAGGACAGGTGCGTAGTGCTCTCAACCAGCGTGCGTGTATCACAAGATGTATGAATGTGGATGAAGCGAAAGGAGTATGTAACGATCGTAACATGTGGCGTTCTATAGTTTCTGCTTACCCCCATGGGAAAAAGGCGTGAGTTATGTATGTATTATACATGATTGCAATAATATGTGTTACATTTGCACGAGCACGATAACGCTGAATTTTAAATATTAGGTATCTTCTAATGACATTCCTCTACTGATAAGATTGCTTTAGTTGAATTTCATATTCTGACAAAAAGAAATAGAATCGCGATAACTTTAAACTAAACACTTTTATCATTCAGATAAGCACACCCAGTAAGAACATTACATAAAAAGTCACATTCTAAATTCTCATAGTCAGAGCTCCATACGTATTCAAGTTTTGTTACAAATAAACTTGATTCAGAAACTGGCTCTAACCACCGACACGCTAGCCACATACTTGGAGCAACTAGCATACCTTTCTCTTTTGCCAGTAATTCAGTTCCTTTCACGCACTTAAAAATATCTACAATCCTGCGTCTAACCAGCCTAGGGAGACACGTGAAACACCTATATGCTTGAAATTTTGCGGCGGAAAATGTCTAGAGGTGTGTAGGAATGGGGGTCTCTTGTATTTTGTGTAAAGACAAGTATCGCCGGTTCGACGGCCGGCCTTAGCCCAGTTGAGTGACGTGAAGGGGCCCCAATCATGCTCCCCACTAAATGCCACGCGTTGAGAACGTTCTCAGCGCTCGAAACGCTCGTAGTTCAATGAAATAGGGTCAGACCGACACGGTTGTGAGAATGCATGTTTTATTGACGTACACGTGGGAGATAGAATAGAGCAGGTTTTAATAATTTTTTTCTTTACATTAAAGTTATCTTGGATTACGAAATCGTGAACGTGCCGAACGAAACCGTTACAATCTTGTATATGGACAAACAATATTTGATTCTTTGTTGATCGTCTCACAAAACTGACCGTGGAATATTTGACTCTAGTACGCTCAATATTGACAGGTGTTGACATGACACTATTGATAGTAAATGGTACCTATCTAATTTGTTTAACAAATACAATTCGCAAGAAGCGAAATGACCAGTTGAAGAGGCCTGCGATTTCTAAGCACAAGGAAGTTACATAATGGTATGGTAAATATTACGCAACGAATGTTAAGCGCGTTCAAGTGAGTAACGGTTCGCTAACAGCGATGAGAGGAAAGGCAACGATGAGTGTATAACGTACTATGAATATATCCTGAGTAATTATGTAAGCAGAGAAACTGTAAGCCTATCGTTGATTACAGTTTCTTTAGTTTTGTGTAGTTTGGGACAAAATCACAAAATCAACGTTAAGTATTATAAAATTATTTATTTTTCACCACAAATTACCGATATAGTTATCTAATTCATTGTACAGGCACAATTATAGATATTTGTGAAGACTGGTGCCTAAACTAAGTTGTTCTTTTTTTTTCAAAACTTCTTTTACGCTGCAGTCCACCGCAAACGTGTGATTTTGTCTGTGTGTATTACCACAACTACAACGAAGGCTGAAGTCAAGTCAAGAAATGCCAGGATAAAGAAGGAAATTACTTCGGCTGTATTGATATTTACGCAAATAGCCTTTGATAACTATGAACATCCTGCGTCTGAATTGAACTTTTTAGCCAGTATAATAGATCTTCCTCAAATCTACACAAATTGTGGAATTCGAAAACAAATAAACGTGCAGGCATGTGTAATAACCACTGAAAACACGCAACTGCTATAATTATTCCACTTACATAAATATAAAACGTTATGCAGTCATTCATGGCATACTAAACTAAACAATTCACTGGTGTATATGTATACAGATAACAGTTTACCTTGAAACTAGTCCTGCGTTTTATTTTCCTTATACTGACTGGTAGCTTAGCATTTACCGACCGATATTGACTACTATTTATTTGCCTCTAACAATATTGAAAATGGCTGAACGTTATTAAATAAGCCAAATAAGGACTCGAATATCTTAGATAAATTTTGGATTATTGCGAAAATAAATGTGAACGGAAATAATTGGGAATGCGAAACTTCTCTGAATATTTTCAACAAACCTGTCTCGTAGACTAGAAGTACATTAAACTTGAATATACAAGCTTAGTCGGAAAGGGGTACTAAGCCGAAACGGTGTTAAAGTACCCATAATAATGGATAACTTTTGTTCTACAACTTTCCCCAAAAGTTAAGAGAAATAGCTGTTCAAAGATTTCATAAAAAATACGCTAAATTCTATCTATCCCGAGCCATGATCAGCTGTTTTAATATTTTAGGTAATATTTGAGGTCACGGATTAGAAGATCCATTTTCTGAATTCGTAACTAAAACAGGGATGAAGAATTTTTGAAAAAACTAAAATAAAAATCATTTTGTATGGCATTTTTTTTATTGAATTTTGAAATTTTAACATTTTTTTAAAACAATCATCAGTGATACATTAAGTGGCCCGCGGCTTAGTACCCCTTACCGACTAACCTTGTATTTGTGGATTCCTGGTGTTCTAGCCGTTCTAGGAGACTATTGCAAAATATGTTCTAACTTTTTATAATAGGTACGAGAAATTCCCATAAACATAGTTACACGCAGGGTACAGTATCCACAAGGCACTTAAAGGAAGGTCGTATCGTAGTACCGGACTCATTTCGCTTGCATATTGGTGTCTATTCTGTTGTAGATTTTGACAGTACTAAATTAGATTAAACGCAACTGTCACTTTCTTTTTCGATTGAAACAGAAAGAGACAAACACCCTTAGTTTAGTTTGGTCCTGTTCCTGTCAAAGTGCGCAACAGAATTGACACCATTGTCGTGCTGGTTGACGGGTGGATTTGACTAAACTGTATTATTGCGAGAGCATTGGGAACTATTTTAATTAATACATATGTGGCGGCATCTATCACGTCACATGAGAATTATCTGTCAGATGAAACGTTACAAATCCTGCATCGCGATATCGTCGCTGAAGTTCTAACACTGCGTTACTCGAAAAATAGTAGTTTTGAGTTACGCACGTCATTCGATAGGGAATCGAAAAACGCATCGTTTGACTAATCAAAATCAGTGGTTAGATACAATAGCAACGCGTTATTTCAAAAACAAAACCCACCGCGTTTGTAATATTTTTTCCAGCAAGCTATGTAAACAGCTAAAACAGCGTGTAAGTCAGGTGAGTTCCATACTGGATCGTGTCGCGAAAGTGCTCCGTCGAAAAAACCAAAATTAAATTGAATATTGTAGATTAGAAAACATTCAAACATTCATCGCACAGAAAAAATGCATTCGCGCTATAGCGGGAATACGCCCGTGGGAATCATGCAAACCCTTTTTCAAAAAGTTCAAGATACTAACTCTTCCAAGCCTGTATATCTTTGAATGCGCTAAATTTATTAAAATGCATCTGGAGTTATTTAAAAAAGCTCATGAAATGTTTCCAAAAAGTAGTAGGCACAGGAATAGAATAGTTTTGCCCGTAATCCCTAGAACAGCATTGTATAGTAAGAATAGCTATGCAATGTGTGGTCGCATACTTAATGCTATAATACCTGATAGTATTAAAATCTTACCAGCTAATACATTTGCAAGGTGTCTTAAAGAATGGTTAATGGAAAACAATGTATACTCAGTAAGCGATATATTTAATAAGAGGCAAAAAGATAAATAGCAATCACAATTATTTAATATATATATTGCTATCCAATTTAAATTTTTATTGAATTTGCACTTTAACAATACCTAACTTTATAGTATAAGTATAAACTCAAATGTTTGCATGTCACATTGTTATGATTAAGTGTTATGGATCTGTTTACTTATTTATTTTAAGACCGAAATTGTACTAACACTTATGCCAAATAAATTGAATTGAATTGAATTATAATTATGATAAGTAGAAAAATATATATTTTTTCTCTTCTGAAAAGTTAACTATTTTGAGTTACGCGGTGTTACTATTTTAACTTCAGCGACGACATCAAGATCTGACACGCAGTTAGTATATATAAGGTCCAACCAAAATACCTGGACAAACTTTTACACAGTGTTCAGTAAGTGTAACTGAATATATCTATGCAAAAAAAACGAGATCCAAGTGTTTTTTTTCTAACCAATTTTTTTTTCAACTTTAATTTTACTTTAATTTTTTTTTTACAATTTTCACTTCGCTGTGTAGGTAAAACGCGGCACGGAATTAGCACGCACCCCAATGGCGGTCGATGCATAAGAAATGGATGAGTTTATTCTTAGAGAGTACAGGCAATTTAAAACATTATTATTTTTTTGTTAGAAAAAAACACTTGGATCTCGTTTTTTTTTACATAGATGTGATTAGTTAAACGTATTGAACACTGTGTAAAAGTTTGTCCAGGTATTTTGGTTAGACCTTATATACAACTTCCCAACATCATCCGTTGGGCAGTTGCCCGCCAGACATAAGACCCGCCTGGTAGGAGGATCCTCCCTTTTCGTTGGAGGAACACCATACCTCGTTCCTCCACACATAATTTATCGGCATTATCCGATACTGCCGATTTTCCGTTACTTCAGACCTTTGCCTAAAACTCCTTCAGCGCGTTTACAACGAAATGGGGCAATCTTACTGATTTTGATTGCGCATTTCGCGAGCAGTTGCCGTCTGTCGTCAACAACGTCTATTGCAATTTGTTCAGTGAGCCAGTAAGCCAAGCAGATTTCATCTTACATTGTCTTATAAAAGTCAAAATTAATTACGACAAAATACAAATGTTTCTATTTCGCACAGGACAGTGTCTTTTGAGTGTCATAGTTATAACATTGAAAAGAACATGGGCCTTGGGGTGCATGAAAAACGCCTCTACGAATGAGGCACTTAAGTAAGACCGACGCTCCTTGGGCAGTCAGCCCTGCTACCAACCTTGCTGACTAGCTAATCTTTTCACCACGACATGAGCTATTCTCATATAGATGGTGTTGACACGAGAGAAATAAGATAACATCAGGCCTTGTACTCCCCGAAGGGTTCGGCAGAGGTGTTTTAGTACACCCTCATTTCGCCAGTTATGTTTAGGTCTCATGTAATGGGGGCGAGCCTATTGCTGTTAACCAGGCACAAATCCAGGCTTCGGGTTGCTACTGAGAAATTTGTAATAGAATAACCCAATAACACTTTGTCCGACCTGGGTATCGAATCCAGGACCCTTTGCTTAGCAGTCCCGCTTGCGACCATTAGACCAACAAGGAAGTCACAAAAAAATAACTTTTTTTTTTTGTTACCGCCACGAGTAACGTCTCCACTAAGGAGCACAATGCACTAATAGACTATTATGTCGTTTAACTACGCAAATTGAAACTTGGTCGTGGTTATTACAAAAGTAGATACAGTACTGAGTCATGTTTGACCTTGGCAAAGACAAAGAACGCACTATTGTGCGGGACAAACAGTAGGTACCAACGATAAAAGTATACCTAAACAGGTAGCGAAGAACGTGTTCTGAATTCTTATTGTATTTGTTGGACGTTGAAGTATTCGCGAATTAATGAAGGAAGCCAGTCGCAAGATAACGACGAACACAGGAATCTGATGCAATGGACTGTGTCTTTTAGGATATAAAATGGTCAGACTAAAATAATGTTATAGAGTAAATGTAAATGGATATCTACGTCCTAAATTAGAAGACATTAGATATCCTTGGCTCAGGATAAAATGGTAGGACATACAATGGATTTAAACTAGATAACCTATCGATAGGGTTCTAATACAGATTCTAAGTGATTGACGTGAGACGCAGAACAAGCTTTATTTTCGTATAGCATTTCCTGAAGGGTCAGCTTCGATTGGTTCCCCTTTCTGATTATTTCCTTTTAAAAAAGACTTCTGTTTCTCTTACATAAGTATGTCGTGAAAAGTTTCAGATAGGTTTGATGATGTGCAAGCCCTTGTAGCAACGCGGTCGACGTCTCAGTCATCGGTGGCCGCGTTGCGCTATGTGCAAGCCCAAATGAATCAAAATCAAAATCAAAATCAAAAATTTTTATTTCACATAAACCAATACAGGTGCTTATGAAACGTCGAATTTAGGTGCACGGTTCCAATTAGTTGTTTCCTATGGAGAAGAGCCGGCAAGAAACTCCATGGTTACTCTTTTAAAAATAATACCTTTAACAATTTCAGTGGATACAGTACAATGATTTAGGATAGTGAGAGAACAATGAGGTCCTGACCACAGACCAATGAGTAATATAGTACTAAAAGACTTGAGTACAAAAACTAACAAACAAAAATAAAATTTAAAAAAAAGTAATATGAATAATATTGTAGTAATTTACAAATTTATAGATGCAGGTCCACAAAGTTCTCACATTTACAAAGGTGAAAAGGAAGCTAAACTATATAAAACAATTGACATAATTAAATGTCATCAAAACTTAGCTAAAAAATCATTGTAAAATATTAATATTAATTCTCCCAAGGAAACAGCATTTGCTTTAAGCCGGCTTTACGTGTTGGCCATAGCTCACCGAGCGAAGGCAAGTACCAATGTATATACAGCCTATTTGTCTAGCCATTGCTCGTCGTCGCTCATCTGAGTAACCGAGTGCAGGCGAGCATCAACGTGTATACGGTTCCTGTGGTTTCTCGCACTAAACCAGCGTTCTGGAGCATCTAATAGACATTCGTCAAGGTATACGCATTTTATACGCCGTAGGGAAATATTCATGAACTGCGTATGTGTTGTAGAGCACGTCCACTTTTGTTAGGCGCTAATACTTGCATGAGGATGCAAGGTGTTGACGCCTACGAACATCTGGACTCATTGTCTGATACATGGCTGTGCCTGCACGTGTTAGAAGGCGCATAGTATTAAGACACGTCACACGCACAGCGGCGAGATGTCGCCACGCGCATAAACGCTAGTTCAAGATCAAGGTTAACTTTACTCCGGTCGTTTGTTTCTTTGTAAACAGCTCATCTAGACAAGCACAAGTTATGGGACTACTACGTTATTCTTGCGCAGTGTCCGCATGTATTTGAAGATTCCTCGTCGACAGAAAGCACTTCCAACTACGACGCAGTGATAGCCTAGTGGTGTAACCGTCGGACTGCCAAGTCATAGGTCTCGAGTTAGAACCTAGGGCACGCACTTCTGACTTTTCAGATTCATGTGCGTATTGTATAATTATCACTTGCTTAAAAAAGATGAAGGAAAACATCGTGAGGAAACCCGAGGAAAGGAAGAAAGGAGGAAAGGAGTGCCTGAGAGATATTTCTCGACGGCATGTGAAGCCAAGTCAGAGGCCTATGGGCGGTATAAACTCTGACACCAGGTTAGTCACTAATTACACGAAAAGGAAAGACGACTATGACGCACAGGCGGAATTGCCGCAGATGTCACACTTCTCATGCAGTGAGTTCCAAGTACCCAAATGGGACGATTTTGTCGTATTCACGATGGTGTGTAGCCGTCCTTAGATCGTGACAATCAATTAACTAAGAAATATAGAGTTAAAGTAAAGTATACCAGGCGTTGGAAGAAAATCACGCAATCCGCAAGCAATGTCAAGATCTTACGTAACCAGCTGAATATACATAAACATGCATAAATTATTGTTAGAAGGAAGGTAGTTCATGCTGCTAAACGTTTTTTAGTCTTAATTGTTAGTTTGTGTATGGTTAATATTAGTCATATGGTGATGCAATAGTAATTTATGAACTACGACTGCGATAAGACATAGCTGAAGCAATAGCTTACCGTGAGGAGAATTGTAATATAAAACGCATTTTCAAATTGCTTATTTAAAGTTATGTTCAAGGAAAACTGTAAAACAATTGTGTGTGTGGCCACAGAGACACAGTTCGTACTGACTTGGTCACAAGAACAGAGTGTATATAAAACAATGTTATGTTTTATATATAGCATCACGCCTGTATTCCCCGAAGGGTAGGGCAGAGGTGTTTAGTAACACTCTCATTTTTCCGTTATGTTTAAGTCCCATGTAATAGGGGGCGAACCTATTGCCATCACCGGGCACAAATCCAAACTCCGGTCTGCTGAGTAATGAGGAATTTCACACGGAAAAACCCAATAACACTGCCCGACCTGGGCATCGAACCCAGGACCTCAAGATCAGCAGTCGCGCTTGCCACCGCTAGATCGAGGCAGAGTGTTTATAAAATTATCTTTAGGTTTGCAAGATCTCCACCGGTCCAGAATATTAAAAAGACAAAATGAACAAAAGGAAAATCTCTCTCTAAACCTACAGTGACTACCAATCTAACTGAATCTTCTACTTTCAGTCTAACCAGAGGCGACATGACAAAATTGCAGATCTCATCTAATGCAGTTTATACATAGATCTCACATTATTCCTGAAAAGTTCCTACTGCATTACAACTAATATTAGAACGAGTGTTATAACATTCATTCGCATTAGATATTATCGGCGCAGAACTCCTTTACTTACAATAAATCAGTAAACAATGGCGTCCAAGGCGGAACGCTTGCCTTTGCCTCAGCTCGTGCAATGTCATTGTCAAGGTCTCGCGATAAGGCATTCGTCACATCGCCACGTTTAATTGCATTCCAGCGATATCGCGCGTTGCATCATCGCAACGTGATGTTGGTGAAATGTGATTTTTTTACTGCCTCGCAATTTATGTTCGGTCATTTTCTCTGCTTCACAGATTGGTCACGCTGATAGCGAACAATCACCATCATATGATCGATTGTACATTTCTATTTCGTCGTCATGATTTTTCTGCCATTTAAAATTTTTCTTTCGTCTCTTGACGAGTATGTCCTGCGTTTTTATAACGTTCATGTTAATTTCAAATTTCAACATCCTTATTTTAATACTACAAGCGGCGAACCGTGCGTGTGCTCTGCTGAGCCCATCAGGAATCCCATGCGTGCCGGTAATGCTATATGTGTACTTTTGCCTTTCAGCGCTGTATTTGAATAGCGGAAAATTACGTATCTCTCCAATACCTTTTATAACTATATTCATTAGATCATGTAACACCATCGTGTGCAGATCATTATAAAACAGCTTTATTACATTGAAACAAGAACATTACTGTGTTGTATTTCAACAGTAAATATCGGTTCGCGAATAACACACAAATGCATCAAAAAGTAATAGGATGCACTCGTTACATGCAAATTTAAACTATTACTCGATACTATGGCGACATCAGAAAGTGAAACCGAACAGATGTACTGTCAGTGTTGTTTTGCACAAATCGATTGTTATTACTAATGTACTGATTTTCATTAAGCTAAAAATTGAAGAATAATCGAACAATCGTCGTAGTAATCCAAGAAAAGTCGAAGTCGACCGTCTAATTGCACCAACGCTATTATTGTCGTATAAAGTTCATCTTTTTAAGTGAATTCAAATTTAAGTTTACGTAAATTATATTTATATTGAATACGCTTTGCCTATGTTTACCTTATAAAGAAAATAAAGGCTTGTTAACTGCTATTATTAACTTCATTTTTTGCACGCCGCATAATATGGCAGAATATGTCGGAATCTATAACACTGCAAGATCACTGTACATACCATGTTCTAGCAAATAAACGATTTGAATTTGAATCCTTAGGAACCCACTTCAATCTCAGTTTTGTATATGATATTTTTAATCTTTCCAATCCACTGAGAAATTCATCATCATCACATGATGTTATATTAAGAGGGGTGTTATAAGTTTAAAGCCTATGTCTATGAGTCTTTCTGTGGCATCGTAGTGCCCAAATGGATGACCCGATTTTAATACGGTTTTTTTTTTGTTTGAAAGCTTGTTTAATCGAGATGGTTATATGCTATGTTTGATGAAATTCGGTTCAGCCGTTTCAAAATGATCAGCCCTTTTCACAGTTGGCGTAGGGATTTCTGCAAAACAATGGGTATTTACTTCACTTCCGCTTGTCCGATTGACTTGAAATTTCTGACATAGATATGCATACCCAGAGACGATACAAAATTAGGGTACCGTTAAGCTGATCTGATTGAGGGTTTGGATCGGAAGGTTATTAACACCACTTCAAAAAACGAATAATCAGACAGACACATAAATTTTGCCTCACGACTTGTTTTGAGAACAAGGAATTGGAAGATGGCTCATGGTGACGATTGGCTATAAAATTTATCTCTGCCCAGCCAGTCAAATTCGGCGGTCGGTAATGCATTGAAACTAGAAACATCAATAAAATTCCATACATTCCAGTAAAGGTTTTATACTTTTTATTCGTAGTACCTACCTAAGAGTCGAATTCTTCAGAATGATTCTATTCGATTCAAACAACACTCTACCAGAAAGCATTGGAAAAGGTGTCAATATCACCCTTCCGTGCCCAAAGAATACAAATAGCTTATTAAGCGTAAACAATCGAAATAGAAATCAAAAGTCACGTGCGTAGACAATAATGGACGTATAACACCGTGATCTGATTTTAAAAATACCGTTCACGAATCGTCTCGGAAGTCATATAATAACGTGGAAGTCGATTTGGGACTCTTGGCGAATATTAATGAACTTTACGCAACCTTCGGTTAGTTCATCGGTTGAATGATTAATTAAAACACACGCCATTAGTATGCGATTCATTTTCGCGAAGCCAATCCAGAAGCACGTATGAGGAGCTCGGATTTATCAGCCAAGATCTAGGGGGCTGGGTTGCGATGCATGCTTTTGCGAATCCCGCGACCCCAGCCGAACGATCAGTAGGAGGAATACCGTTGGTTTTTAACCGGCAAGAGTCCAGCAGACCACCTCGCCTTCCCCGGGGGAGGGACATCCAGGAGGATTATTCAACGATGAAAAAGGGGGGCTGATAAAGTAATAACGTCAGATTTGGTCAATCATATTTCGTTCATATCAGAAATGAATTTAGAAGGGCCGAGACAGACGAAATATATCTCGACAGCAACTGCAACTGCTAAATTCAGATTGAAAGCAGTTAAGGTACAGTCAATGCAACTGCATGAAAGTTGCCGACAGGATGAGCAGTCCACTTGCAGTTATGATGGTATCAATATATGAAATATTTATGACTCACTTGACAGCATTCTGGCGCCCCGGGCATTGCCAAACAGGCGCCGCGCGCTAGTGCAATCGGTTGAAAATGAATATCTCGCCCGGGGCGCCTGGACAGCAAAAGCCAGCGCTGCTATATAGGGTTGTACATAAAAATCAGTTATTCTATATCACTCATTCTTCTAGGTGAAGGGACGTCGTTAAGTCAGCTATATCTCTTCTACACGTCTAAATAAGGATCTATTTGGTTTTAACAGGTCACAGACTTACATAATTATGTTCGCGATATGTGTAAACTGTAAGAAAATTCGTGTGACTAAACTATTGAATGTTCTTGATTTTTTTTGTGTAAGGTTGTAGAACACATCATAGAATACGTTGTATCATCCCCACTTTGTATCAGAACAGTGGATCGGTCTGAGCTCTGCGGCTGTGCCTGCAATAATTGTCAGTCCGGTAGGCGACTATCGACTGTCTAGCTGCGTGAAGTCGTTACAAACCGTTTATTAGTATTCCCCTCGACTCGACTCGGGCGAGGTGCGATTATCATTGTAAATGTACTTGGTTGTGCAGACGTGAGATTTTCTGGTGATGATTGTGTGATAGAAGGGAAGACAGTGCCTTCCAATGGTGGTTTTTCTTATAGTTGAATTTCATTTATTTATGTGTTAAAGTTATTGCTGCATGTATTCAAGCAGTTCGAATAAGCTGACGTGTCAAACAACAAGCTCGTAGACATACATACATACCTACTTTAAAATCATTACTATAAAATTATTCAACTATTATTATTATAATCTGGACAAAAAGTTATAACTACCTCGTCGGTCTAGTGGTGGCAAGCGCGACTGCTGATCGTGAGGTTTTGGGTTCGATCCCCAGGTCGGGCAAAGTGTTATCGGGTTTTTCCGTGTGGAATTCTTTAGTAGCAGCCCGGAGTTTGGATTTGTGCCCAGTTAATAGGCTCGCCCCCTATTACATGGGACTTAAGATAATGGCGAAATGAAGGTGTTACTATACACCTCTGCCCAACCCTTCGGGAAACACGTGCGTGATGTTATACCTAAAAGTTTTCAACGCCTCCTAATTAATTACAAAAACGGTAAACCTCTACATTGGCACTTTCAACATTGCATAATGATCAAAATCGTGAAATCTTACGTCCAATAAATCGCACAATCGCAGTACTAGGGAGCCTCGTCTATTTTCACTACATGTACGAATGTAAATCGAGTTGCGGGAGTATCCTCCACCCCGGGCAGGTCTGGCGGTAGAATAACAATTTGTGATCAGACGTGCATCTACTAATCGTGTGCCTACAGTACTTGCATACTTTAGTACATGCAATAGTTTCATAGAGCCTTCTTTGGTCTAGTAAAACTATAAGCTTCAAAATGTTAACTGTTGTGAATTGAGGACCTTGCATCAAGAGGGGCCAAATCCAAGTCTTAAAAATATGAGATCTATCTAATGTCCAAAAATTATGATGATCAGGTTGAAACAGATTTTTTGTTAGACTCGTCTCTTTTTGTTTTTTTTAAATCGATTATTCATTCACTCGTTCATTTTTACTCATATTTATGTGATTTATTACCTAAAGAAAAAAAAGGTAGTACCTACATTTTTTAAATTTTGGTGCAAAACGGAGGCAAATTCAAACTTTATAAATTCGCAGTAATTTTAAAACTTATTTATTTACCTTAAAAACTTTATTAACATGAGAAACAATGTTTATATTTTATTAAAGCTTATAATTTCAAAATCACCATTGTATTGCGCCATCATTTTCACACACAGCTTAACGAAGACATGTTTTTCATTACAAACTACAAGCTTACGTTTTTGCTACACTTTTTACTGGCAGATTATGGGAGGACACTCATTTGTTATGACAAATTTTACGCAAGTAGGTGTCAGCAAGTTTATAACATACACGAGTAAGCTACTGTTAATAAAACGCTGTGAAAACACACATATTTCAAATAATTCACAATTATCAAAGTATAATAAATAGAATAATATGCGAGCAATGTTAGAAATGTCTAGAAACGTGGTCCATGCGCGAGAGTTGATAAGGTTAACGATGTTTTTACTGTTGGCTATGAACTTGGATTTTTTCAATGTTATCAAATCGTTTTTCACGGTCCTTCCATAAAATGAACATTTCAATAATAATGCTGTTACTGCTGCTAACTGCTAACGTGTTGTACGTGGCTGAGGAGGATGCAAAACTGAGTTAAGACCCTAATAATATCTGTTTCAATAATTATATTTAATCTATACTAATATTATAAAGCTGAAGAGTTTGTTTGTTTGAACGCGCTAATCTCAGGAACTACTGGTTGGAATTGAAAAAATATTTTTGTGTTGGATAGCCCATTTATCGAGGAAGGTTTATAACATCACGCTACGACCAATAGGAGCGGAGCATAAATGAAAAATGTTGCAAAATCGGGGAAAATGTCCACCCGTGCGAAGCCGGGACGGGCCGCTAGTTATGGAATAAAAAAATACTTGTAGGTATCAGCTGGTCGTCAGACCGTGAATGGTGTTTGGGGGTGAAGTACAGTACGACTGAAATAACTTGCGCCGCTCTGAACATAGGCTCTCCGAACGTTCGCGCTGGTATAGGTACTCGGAAAGCAAAGAATTAGGTAGGTACCCAAGGTAGAATTCCGTAGCCGACTGCAGGCAGCAGCAATAGGCGACGTGTCGCCGCGACATTACTGTTTTCTATGTCGTTCTGCTTAGCCTTTCCCCAACTATGTTGTGGTCAGCTTCCAGTCTAACCAGATGCGGATGAATACCAGTATTTTACACGGAGCGACTGCCATCAGACCTCCGCAACCCAGTTACAGGGCAAAGCCGATATCCTAAGGTTAGACCGGTTGTCAGACTTTCGGACTTCTGACTTCCCGTAACGACTGTCATAGGTATTCGTATAATACCCGGGACAGGCCGTTTAACGTGCTATCCGAGGCACGGAGGGGTCTCGATGTGTAACGAATGGTTACCCATCCACAGACTGACGGCGGCAAGCGCAGCTTAACCTCGCAGATCGTATGATCCGTGCGGTTGGTAATTAGCCACGAGCCCCTCCTGGTTCCTACTGGTTTCTAGGAAATACCTTACGTAGCCAGCGACAAGTCGCCTGTCTAATAATACATGAAACAAGTACCTAGTGTCGCAGCGACACGTCGCCTGCAGCTGCTACCTGCAGTCGGCTACGGAATTCTATCTTAACTATCAAAATAAACTTTTTGGAAAAAGTAATCATTCTTATGATGATGTTAATTAAAACGTTTCTAAAAAATCGACTGCGCAACAACTTAGACAAAGTTCAGGGCGGCTAAGACACAAGTTAGCCGTTATGCTGTGTTAGTTTAACTTAAACATTGTTGTAATAAAAATTGGAGGCGCACCTTTCAGTGCAGCGCATCGATGTGTGCAGTTACCTAAGCATAAACAAGTAAAATTAAGAAGTACTTAGGTACATCTTTTTAACGATCACTCCCAATATTCATACATTACATGTTTAGATTCCTCTAATTTTATTATTTGTTCTTAAATATGCACATCAATTTTAGGCTTCTTAAAATTTTAGGATTTCACCTTCCAAAGGTGTCTCAACATCCAATCTCGGAAGCAGCATATATTATAGCAGTGATAGCCTAGTGGTGTGACCGTCGGACTGCTAAGTCATAGGTCTCGAGTTCGAACCCAAGGCACGCATTTCTGACTTTTCGGATTCATGTGCGTATTGTGCAATTATCACGTGCTTTAAAACGATGAAGGAAAACATCGTGAGGAAACCGCCATGCCTGAGAGATATTTCTCGACGGCATGTGAAGCCAAGTCAGAGGCCCATGGGCGGCATAAACTCTGATATCAGGTTAATCACTAACCACACGAAAAGGAGATCTCGGAAGTCAAATTCAATCAAAACACCGTCCAGCTCCACTGATAAGATCATCACATGTTATATGACAATATAATTCCAAAAGCGCCATTGCCTGGTTCTGAATGTCCGACAAACCTGCACGTGTCGTGGTCGGATCGTTACGCAAACTTGCACGAACAAGGCCGACCCAGCTATCACTGAACATTTCGCGCTCTCAATATGCAAACGCACGCATAGAATATTTCATGACATTGAAATTTTCGTAGTTTACCTGTTTCATTTTTGATTACCGATGTAGGGCTTGTACACAAAACTGCGAATCGGTGCGATGCGAACTCGCAACGCAGAAAACTGCGACGTAAAATGCTACGATGCGATTTCGTGCGACAAGGCGTCTTCCTTCCAAGGTTCGGATGATCAATCCCTCGACGATCGTCAACCGTATTGAACGTATTTTATACTAGGTAGAATAAATATGTGTAAAAAGATTTGCACACTACCGTTACTGATAAGAAGATACAGGAAAAATCAATTATGCAAAAACTATGCAAAAAGCAGAAACTATGCAAAATGGGTTTCTATAACGTTAAAGATTATATGGACGATAAAAATGCTTGGAATTGAGCCGCTCGCTGTTATCACAGACACATCATTGTAATTATTGAAATTATTTTTATATGACATTATTTTTTATTATATTTTTTATGTTTTTGACATCTATTGAATATTTTTTTTCAATTAATTATTGAATATTTCCTTTATCATGCCATGTTCTTATTTTTTTATGATCAAATTGTGAATGTGAGTACCATGTAGGCTAGCTTTATACACGATTTTTTTAACTGTTTGGCGGTTTTGAGTTTTTTTTGTGACCTACGCAAATGTCCGGCTGATTGGTAGCGTCGTGCGGCAGTCGGGTTGTTGAGCTCCCTAAAATAAGGTTTGAGCTACGCGATGACTGATGCATGCGTGCCGTCAGTTAGGACGGGTCAACTCAAACCTGCTATGGCACTTTCCTAAAAAGGCCATTCCAGACGTTGCCCTACATTGTTACACTCACATAGTTTTTATACCACAATGTCTGGACTTTAAAAGAGACCTTGATCTCTGAGTTTGTTTCGGCTTTTCTTCTCAGAGCTAGTCAGATAGGAAATGCCGGCGCCATCTAGTCTTAAAAAAAACATTACATTGACTTGTAAAAGTGTCTGTAACAGATTTATTTACAGAAATAAAAATCATTCATCATTATGCGAATCAATTCGTAAGTTCTTGCGATGCGTCGTGCGAGCTCGTATATTTCTGTGATGCGACGTCGCATCGCAGTTTTGTGTACAGACCCATAATTATGTGCGTCTGAGAGATCAGGATTAAGAGTACCTACAGTGTGATTATTTATTTGGTCTTGAAGATATCGGTATATGCACAGCAGAATTTCAGGTACCTAATATTTAAACTGCCTCGTTGGTCTAGTGGTGGCAAGCACGACTGCTGATCGTGAGGTCATGGGTTCGATCCCCAGGTCGGGCAACGTGTTATTGGATTTTTCCGTGTGGTATTCCTCAGTAGCAACCCGGAGTTTGGATTTGTGCCCGGTTGATGGCAATAGACTCGCCACCTATTACACGGGACTTAAACGTAACGGCGAAATGAGGCTGTTACTAACACCTCTGCCCAACCCTTCGAGGAATGCAGGCGTGATGTTATATATATAATATTTAAATTAGCTTGTCAATCCGTTTTTGCTTTAGAAACCCGTTTCTATCTGAGATCTCTATCCGAGATCCGTTTTCTATCTAATATTTTCCCAGTCACCAAAAAGCAATGGACTCCAAAACACGATGGCGAAATAAAAGAAGAAGCAAAGTGTACACGTGATGGTCAGTAAAAAGCGGCGCACGTTGATTGTTTGACATTTCTTTGTCCGCTTCGCAAACTTTCAGCGCACGTGAGCTACGGACGTGATCTAAAGAACGACGAAAAGTGCCGAAATCCTCTCGAGACTCGCCGAGAAACCCCGAATTGCCCCGAAATTTAAAAGTTTGGAGACCAACCTTCGAGTGTTCCCTGCTCGTGCATATAAATAGAACTGAATAAACGTGACTTCGCCGCGCGGGAAAAAGGCTGGAAAGTAGAGGTTAGTTACGAAAAAACCGGCCAAATGCGTTTCGGACCACGCGCAGTGATTGAAGGGGAGGGAGTGAACTCTAGTCCGTAATCCACCAGTAGACAGAACGGCTATAGATGTTTTAGTCAAGACTTAAAAATCTGCCCATATAGGACGACTAGCGGCCCGTCCCGGCTTCGCACGGGTGGACATTTTCCCCGTTTTTGCAACATTTTTCATTTATGCTCCGCTCCTATTGGTCGTAGCGTGATGGTATATAGCATATAACCTTCCTCAATAAATGGACTATCCAACACAAAAATATTTTTTCAATTCCAACCAGCAGTTCCTGAGATTAGCGCATTCAAACAAACAAACAAACAAACTCTTCAGGTTTATAATATTAGTATACATGATAACAAAAAATTGGCACACATGTATAAATTATGGTAATAGTCTGATTTAATTATCCATCAGCAAAAAATTATGAAGAAAGCAGAAATATAGGTCAGTTCCAGAATCCACCCACACAAAAGTAATAACTTTATCCTTATAGTAATGCAGATCAATTGTACTATCAAAATTGTTGACAAATCGCAAACGTTGACAGTCTTCGTATGTTTCTGAGGATGGTAAATACATGGATAGTTACAGGCTTCCTATATCCTAGATCTTAAAACCAAGCTGTATAGACACTGCCTACTAAGTCAAGCGAGAAGAATTCTTAAGAGTAAAGCTGACGTTACACTTGACCGCGATTTGCCATGCGACGTGGAGACCGAAACTAGGGGGCCAATTCTATAAAACAAAATTGTTGCTAAGTCGCAAACGAATCACAGCCGTCAGTGAATTTTGGTTTAGGAAAACTGTCAAATGATTAGTATTATTTTTGTAGAGTTTTCGTAAACGAAAACTGATGAACGGTTGTGGTTTATTTGAAAGAAAGAAAACAATTTTTTTAAGCCTATAACACAGTGACTGCCTAAACAATAAAAAAATATAAAGTATACACATTTTACACAACTTAAATAATTAATTGAAATAATATGCTCACAATGCCGAATGGCTAACCAAATCAACGTATTCTGAGCGCGAAACTACCAGCGTCGATTTTCAGTTGGTAGGTACCTAGGTATTATTCTGAGGTTGGTACCTTAGCAGTGTCAAACGGACCGATAAGCAGTAGGTAAATGTCCCTATTTTAAAATATGTATATAAATTATGTGTACACGATTTGGCAGCAGAATTATGTCTTTAATAAATTATGCGAATTCACGCTCGATCGTATGCGCACATAATATTTTCAAATTACTCGAACCCGACTCGCCAGACAAGGAAATCCATGCAAACGCTCAAGGTGATGCGAGTTGTAGCGGGAGCGATGCAAGATTGCACTCGAGGAGGGGGAGGGAGTGGTTGGAAGCTGCGCCGGCGCAGGCCGATGACCCGGTCGGTGACCGCAGGGCGTGCCCTTCGCGCCTGAATCCATTATTGTAGCTTGACTCGACCGCTCTGGCCGCTAGAAATTCGGATTGATATTTAAAAAAATATGTATTCGGTTATAATGGAATTCTATTGTTGTGTGTTCTTCGTGTTTTCCTTCGCGACACTATATTTATTCATTTTATTAAAGAAGGTCAAACATAGACGTATTGACAGATTGTCAATCATTCTAAAACTCATTAGTAGGTACATTACATTACCTACAATTACGCTTGTTTGACTACAAACAAACTAAGGCTTTTTTTTCTATTCGACTGCTTGCAGATGGTCTTGCGGACCGTTTCTGCGTAACCGGGCAGTTATTGGCGAGACCTGAAGAGGGACGAGAGTAAAATACTTAACCTAAGCTAACTACTACTACTAACATCATGACTAGCTAGCAACAACAGCACTAAGGGCGACCCCTAATGGGACTCGGACCTCGGCTTAGGGCGTTGCTTGCGAGAGGACTGGGAAGGAAACAGCTTGATGAGGGCTGAATTAACGGTGTGACTGCGGAGTCAGAAAAGACGACCGGCCCCGGGGCTGCGGCGGGTGAGCACGGTGGATCATGGAACAAACTAAGGCTTATTAATACTGTGATATGTATTAAAGTGTAGGTTAGTAACGGAGTTGTTTGTGCAAACCTTGTTCTCACTGAATATTTAATGTATTTTCAATAGCGCTGTAAACTGTGTCCCAGTTGGAAAGCTATAAAATCACTATCAACATACATGGACTCGCAGGTGGCTTCAGGTAATCTGAGTGCCTCACAAACAAGTATGTATTAAGTAAAATGCATCTCTCGCTGCAGGAGCAATTTCTAAGGAATGTACTTGTACTTGGTATTAGCCTAACTAAACGATCAAGATCGTGACTCAAGACAGCTAGCCGTAAGGCAACGTTATGTAAGATACAAGGCTATATAATATACAGGCTGATTCATTGAAACGGGTCAGTGGGGAGTTTGCTCTTAGGAACTACGGTGTTTTCAAAAAACCTCATACACAGCGTGGGAATCAAACCTGGTAATATATATATGGGCCAACTACGCCAAAAGATCGCTAGACGCCTTGCGTGTCCAATAATGTATTTAGGATGCTATTGGGACTGCCCCGTTTCTGTAGTGCATCAGAGATGTTTTCGCAAAACCGAACTGACGGTTTTCCGGCAGTCATACGCAAAAAAGTTACTTCACTGATACATCGAACGCGGGTCAGTAACAATAGTATGCTGAAATTAATGGCGGAGTCCTTACTCCTGTTCTGAGGCATTTTGTGGAGAGGATGGTCAACTAGGTAGCGAATCTCTTGCTTGATCGTTCTCTGCGCAACCTGCTTCGGACACTTAATTCGTTGTGTTGTTAATAAGGTGTTTTTTCACTAACAAGATGGATTGTATTGCTGTCCGAAACTGAAGAAATAAATAAAATAAATATTCCCTGAAAAAATCGCAAGTATTTTATTGTGGTAATTGATAGTAAAGATTGTGAGGCATAAATCTTAGTAAAGAACTCCATGTCATCCATCACAATGAATCACCCTGTATATCGGCAGAAAATTTTCTGAACAATTTTCGTAGGCAGGTGGAGAGTTTGTATATTTTCCGTGACTTCGCGTATTTTTTAAATTATGTGTATCAGTCGAATTAGTAGCAGTAATTACCAAACTACAGACGAAGAGTAAACTAGTTTAATAGTTGTAGCAAGATACGAGTGTACTTCATCGTAAGCCTTTGATTATAAAACACTAGCTGTGTCCTCACGGCTCCGCCCGCGTAAGAAGTTTTATTCCAATAATAAATATAGCCTATGTTACTCAGTGATAATGTAGCTTTCTAGCGGCAAAAGAATTTTATGAAATTGGTCCAGTAGTTTTTAAGTTTATTCGTTACATACAAAAATACAAATCTTTCCTCTTTATAATATTAGTATAGGTATAGATATACATTAGATAGGTTACCTACTTATACTTAATTTTAGTTTTATTTTAAACGACGAGATTATTCAACCGCTAACGTATTTTTTTTTTAACATACTGCTCCACACTATTATTTTTCCTCTATCGTGGGTGCGTTTACAAACACAAATCTTCAATCAATCAATCAATCAATCAATCAATGAGATAAGTGAATTAAATTTCGACCTTTCATGTCATACGTTTGGAAAGTTCAACGTCGTCGGGAAGTGCCTAATGGGGAAGGGCCCGTATCGGGCCCGAGCCCCCTAGCTTGTGTCCCACTCCAAAAATATTGCTAGCTATGCTCAAGTAAACAAGCTCTAAATAAAAGAAAAATATTCTCGTATTTCCACTTAAAATTACTGATTTGAATAATATAAAAAAACTATCACTTGATTTTTTTGAGTAAATAAACCAAAATAATATCGTAACAAAGAAAAATAAATTAGCAAAAAGAGATCTCGTTCATGCCTCCTGTGAGGATTGAACTCACGACCCCTGGTTTACGAGACCAGTGCTCTACCACTGAGCTAAAGAGGCGATGATAACTCTCGCGAAATACTCGATAGGTTTATACGACGAAGATCCAACATTGTTAGGACATATTTACACATTTTTTTTTTAAAGCTTGGTAAAATCTAGATTACATTTGTCAATAAGACGCGTTATTCAACCTTTTGAAGCAAAAAAAAAAAAATTGCAGAAGTTTTACTTTGAAGAATTGTTTAAATGAAGAGATATTTGAATAAATAGTGTAGAATTGGTTTTTGACCTTTTTATTTTGATAATAACATATGTAAGTTGTTTCATTTTTATCGTCACTCAATTATTCACAGACAATAATACCGATTTTGTTCTACAAGTCGTATTGCTTTCTATGAAATAAGTATAGAAACACACTTATTATAAGTACTATTATGTATTCGTAGTTACTAGGTACCTATATTAGTAGATAATATAGTAAACATAGACTCAGGTGTACTTGTAATAAAATAATGCAATACTACCTACTTACAAGTAAAAGAACAGAGGCTCGGCTCCGATTTGATTCGTTTGTTACAGAGCATTGAAAAATAACCGACCCGCATTTTTTTCCTGGCTCAAAAGGAGGAAATCACCTTTCTACATAATGCTATTTCGTAAGGCATTTTTTTAATGCTCTGCGACATACCTATCTTAAAACGATTCAAATCAAAGCCGAACACCAGGGTACCTTTCCACGTCGAAGAGCCGTTTAATGCTGAACATATTTAATATATTTTGTTTTATCAATTTGTTTACAAGTTGTGAAAGTCAGCTTCGAAGCTTCGATGTTTTGGATATGGATTGAAATACAAACCTCTTTCGAGTTTATTTGTGTTGTATTTTATTTTTTATCATAGCACAAGTCACATACGCACAATAATAATCAATTCCCCTTACCTAATCTGCATCCGCTCAGTGCCTGTAACAAAAAAAAAGAATAAATAGCAAAAAGATTTGCCGAAACCAGGGATCGAACCAGGGACCTTTAGATCTTCAGTCTAACGCTCTCCCAACTGAGCTATTTCGGCTAGTTGAATAACATACGAAATTCTGCATTGCTTGCTTTTAGAATGCGTCCAATCGCTTAGTCATAGCAATAATTGCTCAGTTCGTAGACTTTCAGAAGTCGACTTGCTGCGGTGTGCCCACAATTAAAAGTCGGTTGTAGAAGTCCACTTCCGCGATTTAACTTGTTAGTAGATTTAGTAAATAATGATTTGCAGGAATATGTAAGTATAACAAAACATATATGTAAAAAATATTTTAAATAGCGTTTATGTATGTAATAATAACTATACGATGGATTTTTAAGAAGATATTCTGAATATTCTTAGAGCTAAGAATCTAACAGATCGCGCGCTCACTATCTCAAAAGTAAGCTACTTTTGAGGTAGTGAGCGCCATCTGTAATTTAACGTTAGAACTAATATCATACTCATAGACGACAGATGGCGTAACTTGTTACGACAAAGTGTAGTGTAACGATAAACTTGAAAATAATAAAAAAAAACTCGAAAGTCCCTAAAAACGGATATAAGTGTAACATTCTAAAGGATATTTTTATTAGAATAAAATAAACTTAGTTGGATATAAGACTACTTTTATGCCAAGTCACACCGAACGCGGGGCGAATGGCGGGCCCGCGTGTGGTGAATTCAAAGGATTATATGAACGATGTATACCAAAATGAATACTGACAACGTCCACACAAAAGTATACGCAGATGACTTTGCCATCTTCGTTTCCAGGAAACGACACTAGTGGCGGTAGGCATTGGCGGTAGGACATTGACTCTCTGGAAAACAGCAGTACGCAACGTATATCAATACTAGACGAACCAGTACCGTAATTTCCCTATCATGCAGGCAATTAATGACCATATACTAAAGAAGTTGACATAAAATACAAGATCCAACTGCATGAAGACCACCGTTGCGAGGGTCTTAACCGCAAGGAGTATAGGACTTCACAGATGGATCCAAAAGTAGCATAGGCACCCAGGGGTTTCAGGATTCTCTTGGAAAATCTCAATGCGCACATATCTGCACTACTAGGGGCCCACAACACACTATTCCAGGCCGAGTGCAATATAATTTTACCGTAATGGTGTCAAACATGATATAAACATCTTTTATTTTGTTTGACGCCATTAGGGCGCGTTCCCACTATGTCGTGACGATTAATTTATCGTTGGACGACTGTCGTTTCTAGCTGTTCCCATTATAACGACTGTTTGTCGTAAATTTTTCCTATCGTTTAGCGACTATCGTATATAGATGTTCCCATAGGATCGCGACATTTTATCGTTTCACGGCAGTCGCTTTGTCGTTTGCACATCAGTAGCAAGCTACAAGACGAGACGATATTTTTATCGTGGCCACGACAGATAGTCGTAACAACGACACATGATTTGCCGTCACGATGTCGTGACGTTTTCTTATCGTTTTACGACTGTCGTGCTAGCCGTTCCCATTGTCTTGACAATCTGTCTGCACTGCAGAAACAAGTCGTAAATGACGGTTAATCGTGTCGTCTTATATGTGAACACCTCCATTTAAATATATAAGCCACGACACTTAAAACTACATGATTATCTGTCGTCACGACAAAGTGGAAACGAGGCCTTAAAGATGTTCGGTTTTTTGGTAAAATATAAAAAACACAAAAAATTAAATTTCGCAGGTCAACTGATCACATTCTCCTTAAATTGCTATAGTATGAAGCGTGCCACACCAAGTGCGACCATCGACACGACGCGCTCGCGCCCTTCGCCCTTCGCTCGTGTTTGAAATACAACTCATGCGGGCTGTTGACCACACGAGTCGCTCACGCACTGCGTTTGGTGTGGTTTACATTATTACAATTTTTTGTTAAAGCTTTACACAATAAAAGCTTTCAATCACAATTAATAACAGTTTTTTCTTCCTGTGAGAAACTGATTGATAATAAATGTGTGATAGCAATATTACCCTTCTGCTGGGTTATTGATTTCCGTAAATATTGATATGGAACCAGTGAACTGCCTCATTGGTCTAGTGGTGGCAAGTGCGACTGCTGATCGGTGAGGTCCTGAGTTCGATCCCCAGGTCAGGCAAAGTGTTTTTGGGTTTTTCTGTGTGAAATTTCTCAGTAGCAGCTTGGAGTATGGATTTGTGCCCGGTTGATGGCAATAGGCTCGCCCCCTATTACATGGGACTTAAACATAATGGCAAAATTAAGGTGTTAGTATGCACTTCTGCCCAGAGCTTCGGGGAATACAGACGTCTGTATTATATAAAACTAAAACAGAATGTTTAAAAGATAAAGTTGCCAAACTCACTGTCAGTTCTCGCGTCCATAACATCTGCCTGCACAGCTTTATCTTCTGCCACATTCCCTACATCATCCAGCACTACACCACACTTTTTATACAAATTGCTACGGAGCTTCATCAGCTTCTCTGTTTCTTTGTAAGCTTTAATTTCATCCTGAAACAAAAATTTTTGTTATAGTTGAAAACTCTGATATCTTTTTTATTTTTTTAGATACCTATATTCTTAACCTATGCATGGAAGGAATATTAGCAGAGAATACTTCAAAAGCATGTAGCTCTTGAAAAATAAAATTTATTTTACTTTATAGCAACCTGCCTCGGCTTCGTATGGGTGAAATGTAGATACTAATGTGGGACATATGAATTTTGCTCTTGAATCACTCTATCTATTGCTGAAAACTGCATTAAAATTAATTACGTAGTTTAAAAGATTTCAGCGTACAGACTGCAGGATCGACTTTGTTTTATACTATGTAATAAAGATTAAATCACCCATAAAAATTTGCTCAGTAAATATCTCTAAAAATATTAATAGTAGTTACATCCTGCATTGGATCATCATCCTGGATTGGACTGCTAATTCAAACAATTTTATCCAGTCTCGTTGTCAAATAATTTATGTTCAGCTAATTCAAAATGTATGTGATCTTGTTGAATGCATATTGTTACCTTTATGTCCTTCAATCTTGAATGAGATCTGCTAGACAAACACTCTCTTAGATGCGCACTAGACAATTTTTCTCCATTACTGTCCAAGACAGAAGAGGCAGATTTCTGTACACGAATATTAGAAGACTTTTTAATTAATTCCCTATGCTTAGTGACCGTACGAGGCGGAGATAGCGCGGTGTCTAAAGACTTGATAGTCTTGCGAGGTTTCACCACAAAGGTTCGTCGGACTTTTTCACGACCCGATTCTGGCACATAATCATTTAAAACAGTTGGAAGTTCACTGAAAACTCCAGAGCTCACATTCCAAACAGATGGTTTCCCGCCATCTCTCACAGAAGATGGTATATCATGGCGTGTAACAAAAGAACTCGACTTTAGACTGGACCTTGACTGATTGTGAACACGAGACATGACTCTATCGTATCTATTAATACGATTTCTATTTGCTGAATCCATTAAATTTAAAATTAAATTTGTATGTACTTTATTAAATCGAGTTGTTTTGCAAACAATTTTGTTATTTTTGATTTTGACTTTGACAGTTTAGTTTGTTTTGACAACTGCTGACAAGAGTTTTTAAGAGTTGTCAAACAAAAATGGTGGGACCTGTCAATTTTCTCCAGTGAATTAATAATAGTATATTAGCGTGTTTTTATTTTTATATGCACATTAATTCTCTTTAACAAAGCCTATGCCATAATTATGGTGATCTGTAATTAATCTACTATTGAATGTCTTTGGTATAATCTATGGTGCCCATCATGACAGTACACACAACACAACACGCGAAAGATTATCAGCGGTATTTTTATCAATATTAATTAAAGAGTGTATTTCACCAATCAATAGATAGGGTCAACAATTAGAATCAAATCTCTTTAATAAACATTGGTGTCGATTCTGTAGCACATTTTGACAGTAATAAACTAGACTAAACGCAACATTCCCTTTTTTTTCTATTGAAACAGAGGAGATAAACACCCTTATTTTAGTTTAGTCCTGTCAAAGTTTGTAATAGAATCGACACCATTGTCTTAAAATTTATGGAAAACTATGAAATCTAACTGTAATTTAATGACACCAATGTAGCAAATTGAATTCAAAAAGGACCTAAATTTACATGGACTTAGGCACTTAACACACTGTTTATTGGAGATTTGATCCTTATTATTATAGACCTTAACAAAGGTGTCATAAAATATGGGATGGTACCTACTTATTAGAGTCTGGCAAATGAAAGAGTGACCTGAGAAAATGCGGCAAATTCAAAGAATCTTTGTGTACTAACTGTATACCTGTAGTTAAATGTTTTGATACTTGAATATTTTTTGTATGCCATATTAAAACTTTAAACAAAACTCCAGTTACGCTTTCATTTGCCAGACTCAACTTATGTATTTTGGTTGCTGTTTTGTCAGTTTGATTCCTGGCCCAGGAATAAAATCTGTGAATGTATAATTCTTACTTTAAAAAAATAATTAAGTCTCCTTTAAGTAAAATAAGCTATTTTTAATATTTAAAGTATCTACTTTCCCTCCACAATTGTGTTTTGAGACACCTGGTATACACGGTATAAATAAAACACAATATTTGATCATTTTTTTATTTGCACAAGTTTCTACATCTAAATAAATCTTAATTAACAGTTGCAACAGTTACATAGTTTTAAATGCTTTTTGTTTTTACTTACAACTATTTTCCAACAAGCTCATTATGTTTTAGGTCATAAATATGTTTGGCTTCATTCTGATATTCATCACACATCGCATTAATTTGTTTAGTTACATTAAAAACCAAGTCTTCAGACACACCATTCTGTTTCTTAACTTTTTTAATAAAGTCGCTTTGAATGTCTTTGACTGAATCTCTACACTTGATATATAAAGCCTTCGCATTCTTTGCCAATGCTTCTCTATGTTCTTTTGTAACTTTCGGCACAGGCACATACAGTGTAGTGCCATCTTGCTGAGGATTCAGATTCAGTCCAGAACTTTGTATAGCTTTCAATGCATTTGGTATTGCTTGTGGGAAAGAAGCAAAGTTTATTACCATAGTTTTAGGATTTTTGCGCACAATTTGAGCAAGTTCCTGTAACTCGTAATCTTTGCCCTCAAACTTGACCGGCAGTGACTCAATGGAGCCCGTCGTTGATCGCAGAGACAGATTCTTAGCAAAATCTTCTTTCATCTTGTCTATAGCTGAATTGCATCGCTCTTTCATTTTAAGCACAGGTACAATCTCTGATATTGCTGCGATATTGATCTCTACTTTAGCTCCTTTACCTTTTTTGTCTTTCCCTTTGTCCTTACTCTTAGCATAATTTCGAACTGCTGTAAAATTCAACCCAGTAGAATTAACAATCCTTTCGTTAACCCTAGTGAGGTTAGGATGGATTGTCTTTAACTTCAACGCTGGAGTTACCAGACGCTGTAACATCCTTGTACCCATAATTTACAAATCAGCATTAACGCCCCTGTTAAGCTATTTGTTTTGATTTGATTTATTCAAACTCACTTTCATTCTATAACTTAACCTCAAACTTGTTGTTATTGTAATATTTGTATGCGTCTGTCAGTCATGTCAAGGCAGGCAAAGATCGTGGACCATACGTCAAATCGTATCTTTTTTTGTAAATAACTATAATATGCTCGTCAGTCCTCAAAGCAATAAATTATCTGAAGGTGAGACACATTTCATTGATTCTTGGAGATTCTAGCGACAAATCAAATCTATGCAGTTAGGTCACACAGGGTAGGCAGTGGACTTGGCTGTATGGTCTAACCACTTTTGCCTGCCTATATTGGCGAATATTACAACAAAACAATGACATTCATTTTGTCATTGCTGTAAGTTGCTGTCACTGTCACTGTCACTTCTTCAGTCGGTCCACAAGCAAAAATGTCTGTAATATTTCAAACATTAGTAAATAAAGGAAAAACACTTTTTTTCAGAAAATTATTGAACACTACTCATTCTTCATGTAAATGTCTCTTTATACGGAAATCGTCAGGTACGACTGTCTACATTTTTATGAGATAATTATGTTATGAAGGTTGCTTGGAGGTTATGTATTTATTTTAGATGTTGCAAAGAAGTTCGTATCATTTGAAGAGACTGTGATCCAGAGGAGAGCTGAGGCGAAACGGAGTATCATCGTGCAAGTCAATTCAGAAGCTTCGTTCAATGAATTATATGGTTACTGTTCAAAATATGCCACCATCAACGGAATACATCATTACAAAAATTCTGGTGGAGAGGTACTTGAGCACACATTTCCAGTATTTTTATGATGAATTTAAGTTAACAATCGATTTTATCCAAACGAAATCTTTATTTTCAGCACTTCATGCTCATTGAATTCAGTACAGAAGATAACTTGAGAGATTTAATTAAGTCATGTAGTACACATCAAAAGGATCTTGATGTTATGGCACTGAATACCCCATTTCTTTGGTTTCGGGCAGCAGCAGGCAAAAAGGACACATACTCAATACCAAGTGCTACACTAGCATCTTTAAATGGAAGTTCACTTGTTGATGAAGATAAACTCTTTCAGGAGTTAGTGAATTGTGAAACAGTATCGGATCAGATACAGTTGTTGTATGATAGAACTACGTTAAATGATCTGGGTATTAGACTAAGATATATGGTGGCAAGACAGGTAATGTTAAAATTGGTTAAGAACTTTCTTTTTTATCAGACATAAGAACCTTCATAAATAATTTCATACAGTGAAATTGTGCCACAAAAACAATAACACTAGGTAGTGTCTGCCTCATCGGTCTGGTGATGGTAAGCGCAACTGCTGATTGTGAGGTCTTGGGTTCGATCCCCGGGTCAGGAAAAGTATTATTGGGTTTTTCCATGTGGAACTCCTCAGTACCAGCCCGAAGATTGGAATTGTACCTGGTTGATGGCAATAGACTCACCCCCTGATACATGGGACTTAAACATAACGGAAAAAGTAGAGTGTTACTATACACCTCTGTTTATCCCTTCGGGGAATACAGGCCTGATGTTATGTTGTGTATATTCTTAATTGTCTTAGGCCGCGTTCCCACTTTGTCGTGATGACAGATAGTCGTGTAGTTTTAAGTGTAGTGGCTTATATATTTAAATGGAGGTGTTCACATTATAAGACTACACAATTAACTGTCGTTCACGACTTGTTTTTGCAGTGACGATAGAATATTGTCAAGTCAATGGGAACGGCTAGCACGGCAGTTGTAAAATGATAAGAAAACATAACGACATCGTGACGGCAAATCATGTGTTGTTGTTACGACTATCTAACGTGGTCACGATAAAAATATCGTCTCGTCATACCTTGCTACTGATGTGCAAACAACAAAGCGACTGCCGTGAAACGATAAAATGTTGTCGCGATGCAATGGGCACAGCTAGATACGATAGTCGCTAAACGATAAGAGAAATTGACGACAAACAGTCGTTATAATGGGAACAGAGACGACAGTCGTCCAACGATAAATTAATCGTCACGATATAGTGGGAACGCGCCCTTAAAATTATGTAATAACTTTAATATAGGTTTCACTAATTAATTAAACATGTATTTTCAGATAGAATGTGTATTTGAAAGCCTGTATGCAAACATATCTGTGAGACCATTTGGCTCATCCGTCAATGGTTTCGGCAAGATAGGGTGTGACTTGGACCTTGTGTTGACCAATGCACTAACAGAAGAAATGGTGAATATACATTCTTATTTAAAAAATGACTGTGTGCCTGCTACGTTTATTGCAGCATTCAGCAGTTCTGGTATGTGTCCACAGAGCGAGGCGTCCCGGCGCCTCGTGTACCAGGACAAGCGCTGCGAGGGGGGGCGCTCCCCGTGGCAGCGCCACATGGAGAGTGTGGGCGAGCTGCTGGAACTGCGCGTGCCGGGCGCGACGCGCGTGCAGCGCATCCTACACGCGCGCGTGCCCATCGTCAAGTTCGCGCATGATTATACTGATGTAGAGTGTGATTTGTGCTACAATAATATGTGAGTATAATTACATCATAACTTTCACAACTAAATTAGAATTTAGGATGGTTTCTAGTTCCAAACTGTCATTGAAATCTGTATTTTTACCTATAGCAATTATTATTGGCAACTGACTTTATAACCAAACTAGTGGGTATATCGGTCAGTGATGGGCCGAATAAGGGTTTCATCGAATACGAATAATCGGCCGCATGTTCGGTTAAAAGTTTACTGAACCGAACATTCGGCCGAATATTCGGCAGGATTTGGCGCGCTTTATCGTGCATTGCAAAAATTCAAGTCTGTACTTGTCGAACGAATTGAATCGCGTGACCATTCAGGCCACCCCTAGACTGTTATTGCGTCATCTATTAAGCGACAAAACATTGGCACGTGCATTTGATTTTGTGTACAAAATCGTTAAATCTCAATAAATTACCAAAAAAACAATAAAATGAGCAGAAGGAAGAGGTCGAACATTTGGACATTTTTCTGTTAAACTGACTATAAATGATAAGACACTTGATATGGACACAATTATGGACTTATACTACTTGATACTAGCATAGAGGAGTCCTGTCTTTTACCGAGTTACGACATCTTCAGTCTGGGAGACTAGCATACAAAATGCAAGTATGTCTGTCGTGTCTTTTACGAGTTAGCCCGTTTTTAAACCCTAACCAAAAAGAGGGGTCTTATAAGTTTGAAGCATACTGTCTGTGGTATTGTAGCTCCCAAACGAATGAACCAAGGTTAAATCGAGGTGGTTATAGGCTATGTTAAAAGCCAGGTGGCTACTGGTTACTCTAGGTACTTAACGCTGTCGTAAAGGTAGCCACAAAACACGTTTGGTGCAGTGGCTAAGCGATTGGCTGCTGCGCTACGGGTCGTAGGTTCGATTCCCGCACGGATCAAATATTTATATGGCTTATAATTAGTTGTTCCGGGTCTGGTCGTTTGTGCATGTGATCATTTATGTCTATAAACACACCCACGATACAGGAGAAATCATAGTGTGGGATAACGTTATTAAAAAAAAAGAAAAGGGTCTATATCAAACTGGACAATAATAACAATTTAATTTGATGCGAGAGTAAACGTTGACCTTAGGACAAGGAAAAAAGATGGACAAGAGGACTCACGCCCTGAGAGTACATACCGTTATAATATAATTGTGAAATGAAATTATTAGGTGACAAACTTAATTTTGTAGTTTTCATATACAGATGACTGACGGATTACAAAGTGATGTTACAAGGACTCCATTATTTCACTTTCAGCCACGAAATCTTAAACACCACATTTTTAAAACGCTTTACACTAACCCACAGGTCAGGCGTCTACATGTCAGAGCTTCTCTGGTTATACGGCTCTTTAGACGATCGGGTCCGTCCCCTAACGTTCGCTATTCGCCGCTGGGCCAAGGCAGCCGGCCTGACCAACCCACATCCCGGCCGATGGATCACGAACTTTCCTCTGACGCTGATGGTGCTGTTCTTTCTGCAGCAGAAGACTAGTGACGGATGTGTGCTGCCAACGCTTAAGAGTCTCGTTAGGAGAGCTGGTAAGTGGTGTAGTTATTTCGAAGAACTACTTAACGTACGAATTTAATACAACAGTAAAAATGACGATCGAAGATCAGTTTTGTTAGATAGGTTCAAATACTAGAAATTAATGGGAAGTATATTTTCTGTAACCAAAGCTGCTAAGTTTATATTTATTGTATTCTCTTATTAGTAGATCTGTTACGGGTAATGCTATAAGTGTGAGTAAACCTAAGTAAACCCGGTTAACTTTTACTACCGGGACTGCGGTGCATGTTTATGCGAATCCCCCGACCCCGGCCAACGGTCACGAGGAGGAACACCGTGGGTTTTTAGCCGGTAAGAGTCCGGCAGACCCCCTCGCCTTCGCCATGAGGATTTACCCACGATAGAAAAAAAGGATTTCTCAAAATCTTTGGATAAACTCTGAAATGTAATATTTGTTTACTCACTCTTCTAGCGTTATCCGTAATAGACAGCCTTGGAAATATTTTCAGTCTTCGTTACAATTCGATCGCACACCTTTTTGGTGATCCAGCAATCGATTAAATCCACAAAACTTGCGCAGTGACATCAGTGCAAGAGCATTGTTCGGACAACAAACCAGGTGCATTCAGTTGAGCTTCATTTAAGTTCATTTCCTTTACCTAGTGTTTTAGCGTAGTTTTAACTATTTAGCAATCTCTTATAAGCTATTTGTTGAGTGTCGCTATGTCAATACCATTAGGTCGCGTCCCCTACACTTTGACTAAACAAGTGTCTTTAGGATTTATTAGGTTTTATAAGTTACATATGAATTAGTTTGTGTGCTATACAATTTTAATATTAAAAAACAAAAATGTTCCTAATTGTAGGTAAAACAGATGTCAGAATAGCAGAAGAGAATCTCAACTGTACATTCTTGCGCGACATGAACAAACTTCCCTCAGAATGTTACGCGCAAAACAAAGCCAATCTTCAGAACTTACTGTTGCAGTTCTTCGAGTTTTACTCGCAGTTCGACTTCCAAGACAAAGCGATATCTATCAACGAAGGTACGGCCGTAAGAAAACCAAACTCTCTACCTTTATATATTGTGAATCCTTTAGAACAAGCATTGAATGTCAGTAGAAACGTTAGTTACGAAGAATGTGAAAGACTAAGAGCGGAAGTGCGGAATGCTGCGTGGCAACTTGATGCTGGATTAGAAGGACAGAAGGGAGACGACTGGGGACTGCTAGGTCTCATAGAAAAGAAAACTACACGAGGCTTGAAGAAGCTACTCCGAGTAGGAAACTCGCATAGACTAGTTTCAGTAAAAGATTTATTTAATGACACAGACGACAGTATCCCTGAAGATAGTTTGAAGAGGAAACTAGAAAGACTGACGCCAAAGAGTGATAAGCAAGTAGATAAAAGTGTGAAAGAGATGAAAGATACGTTAGTTAAGGAGAAGAAAGAGCAAAGAATGAAGTTTAAGAACAATCAGATAGCGAGCGAAGTGTTCCGGATACGAAGAGATAAGATTGTTTGAGATACGTGACACTTTGTACATAGTTTGTTTTTTGTAATATTATATTCGAGGAGACTGTTTTGTATTGCGATAGATTCCTTTTAGATTTTACTACAACGGAAAAGGCAAAGGCAAAAATGATTATTTGGGTGTCATGGTGTCACTAATGTTGGGGGTCACTTTCACACGATCATTCGTTGAATCTCCAATGTGGGTTCAATGGCTGAACGCGATGTGACGAATAGTTTGTCCAGACATGTCGCAATAACGCGGAAATTCATTGAATCCCGCCAACGTGGCCCCAACATTAGGAGCAAAGTTAGGAAGTTTGTTAAAAAGTTACAAAAAACAAGTATTTACTGTGTCCCCGTTTCCTATTGACATAATTATTAACTAATATTTAGGTCTTTCGCAAAAGCACTAAGGTAGAAAGTTTATACTTACTACAAACCGCCGTACATATTGGATCCTTTATGCGAGGTATATTGAAAAATGGGCTGGCTCACACACTCATTTTAAGGACAAAAGATAAAGATAGTAAAATAGTATTTAATATTGGTGTTGATTTTGTTGCACATTTTGACAGTAATAAACCAGACAACGCAACTGTCACTTTCTTTTTCTATTGAAACGGAAAGAGACAGACTCCCTTACTTTAGTCCTGTCAAAGTGCGCAACAGAATCGACACCGATGGCGCAGATTCTCTTGTTCACCAACTAGAATCAGAGAATTGCTATATTTTACTAACAGACAGCGCGAGAAAAGGACAGTGATAGATTAGTACTAAGTTAGAGATGTCAAACTAGTTTACGCCTTGAACTTCACCGTGTTTTTTAGTCGACACGTTCTGACGTGTCGTCTAATTTGTATGGAAATATTAGTTCATCTTGACAGCTCTTATTTACGCCCGTCTCTTTCTTATTTTATCAGAGTGAAAGAGATGGCAATAGCCTAAATTAAGTTTAGTTCGTGCACAACAGAATCGGCACCATTGTTGAACAGAAATATGCCATAGTTGACTAGCTCTGGTCACCATGGACCGCGGCGCTTTACACCGTCAATGAGAGCGGTGTAGGTCCAGCACTATGGGGCCATTCAAGTATTACGTAAGCACTAAAGGGGGTGGGGGGGTCTTTGCATAGCTTATTTTTGATAACATGGGGGACGGGGGTGTCTAGATGATGATTACGTCAGCAATTTTTATTTATTTACTTATTTTTCTAGACTTAAAAACTGCTGCTCATGAATAACAAAAGAAACCTAATCAGTTTAAAAAAAATAGCGATGTTTACGTAAGCATAGGAGGGGGGGTGGGAAAGCTTTGCTTACTTTTGTTAACAAGGGGGAGAGGTGGGTCAAAAATTACTAAAATTCTGCTTACGTAATACTTGAATGGCTCCTATAGTGCGTTCATAGTTATTTTACCTCTGATACTTACCTTCACCCGGCTCGCCAGGTTTGGGATGACCTTCGAAAGAAATACCGTGTTGTACATCTAGGTATTTACATTATTATTCATTAGTCGTAATTAAAATGACCAATTTCCATAACTTACCTGCTAGCGAAGCGGGCAGAGGCAAAATGTCAGAGGTAATATAACTGACGCACTGCTGTATATCGCGATAGGTTGCCGAATAAGCAAAAATAATGGCTGATTAAAATTATACTTTAGTAAGATATTTACGTTCGTAAAGTTTTGTTTTGTTATAACTATTGTGAGAATTCGTTTGATAATATTATTGTTTAAATGTAACATACTTGTAAATAAAACAAAAGTACCTACTGCTAAAATGTGTATTATTTATTCTTATATAAATACAAATACTCTTGAGAGGATTTATTTTAAATACTCAATGCTTTAAATGTCAAACTAGCGATACTATATCGAATTCATTTTGCAATACAATCATAACTTTAATAAACCCTGATTGTTTATGTGATTACAAAATAAATATAAATTAAATCATTGATTATATACCTGACTGCATAAACCATTGTTCGCATGAAAATGGCACAAAAATGATTCAGTACTAAATAGCATTTAACAATAATTTTACAAATTGTAAATTCTTTTAGATTTCTTATGGATCCCGTCCTGGCAAAATGTCCAAGGTGCACACAATCGCACAGTGCTAATGTATAGTCATTTTCCATGGTCAACCTTTGACCAAATTTGAATAAAACACCGATCTATTAACATTCAGGAACCCAAGAAGTGTGCTCAATTTTGTCAAATTGGGTATGAGAAACGATGTTGTGGGCTGTTTTTAAAAATAGGTGTTCCTTTACTTCGCAAATACACCGTAAGGGCCTGCGCAGACGAGGGACAATGTCGGACAAAGTGCAACCTTATTGCAGTACTAATAAGAGCGCACCGCGGACATTTTGCCCGCCACTGTCCCTCGTCTACGCAGGCTCTTAGTATGACAACATGACGTATGAGGTATATGAAAAGTGTGGAGGAAGCGAATGTGTTAAATCATACCTATTATTTATTTATTAATGTGCATATTTTTATAAAAAAGTTTCAGACATCCGCAAGACGCCAAGTCAATGATGATGAATACATCGCAATATACAATTCTTGAAAATATCGCTATTTTTTATTTGTTACATCACTAAGTAGCAGGTTTACATAATCTATTCACAAACAATTCTATCTTAGGATTCAACGCGTCATTTCTCGGTAACTTATGTCCAGCGACCATTTTCTTGAACACCTCTACATTGTCTTTGCACAGTTTGTCAAAAGTTCTTTTATAGATCGGGTTGTCTATGATAGAGAGTTTGGCATCGTTGATCTTATAATTGTTTACGATTATGTCGGCGCATGCGTTCGTCCATATAGTTTCTTCTAGGAATATGTTGTATCGCTCGTTTTGATCGAATACCCGACACTGGAAAAGTGGAAAGGTTTTATTCACAATGGATAGAAATCCTCATTAAGAGCAAAGGTTTAGCACGCGGCTCACAAGCACCCAGCGTTAAATTTTCTTCAAATTGGAACAATTCAAATTTTTGTGACCTTGTACATGGTAAACTTTCTGTGCAATCAAGACCAATTCTGAGTTAATAACCTATGTACAACAGTAGAGTACCATACACTAATACACTTACCTCATCACTGACATCATCAGTCACCACTACGACCGAATTGAAGTCCAGCAGCGCGATGAGTGCAAACAAAGCGGCCCCCTCCTCGTGCCCCCCCTCCCGCAGACGCAGATGCCCCCTCACGAGGTCCGCACACAGGCAGGGCGTCACTCGCGAGGTGGCGCCACATATCGGCGACAAGGCATCGGATACGCGCTGCCGAATTGCGTTTTCGTCATCTTCAAGTAATGTTATTATTGTTGCCCAGATTGTTGCACGCAGTTCAACTGAAAATGCATATTAGATGATTATTTCTTTGTGTTTTAAATCTAAAGCCGTGGACGCAGTTTTGAACACGAATGTTTGGATCTTATGTATGAAGGCAAAGCTCAAGATCGAACCTCAAGAACGAAATGCATTCAGGAGCGCGCGTACTGTAAGTACTTAAAGGTATTTTCCCTCCAGGTAACGTTCGGTTTTATACCATGTATAAAAAAATATACTTACATCTATCTGCCTCACTCAGTTTGCTCATATCCAATCCTAACAGCTGGTGTATATTTTCCTCTAAGAACCTAACGACCACACTTCTGGTGTTCTCGCTGTTATCCGAGGAACTGCACTCGAAAACGACCCTTATGACATCCAGCATCACCCGTATACAAAGACTAGAATCCTTAAGCCGGTCAGTCACAAAGTTTAGCAGACTTTGTAAGTATGTATGAGTCAGTTTTTCATGTTCATTTTGTATGCATTCAAACAATTTTTCTATTAACATTTCGTCTGTCACTTTATCTTGAATTTTAGTTTCTATGATGTCCCTTTGCGTGTTCCCTTCTAACGTCAGTATCTTCAAGCTTTTTTGCTGACATTCCAAATAGTCGTTCTTCAGAACTTTACATAACAATTGTATGTAATTTTCATTCTTTATTTTATTTAAAGTGGATTTATCAGATATTGAGACTAAATGTTCCTGAAATTTGCAGCTTTCGACTTCCAAATCGTTATGAAGGATAAGAAGATAGTTTAAAACGGATAATACCACTTCATATGACGAATGTTCCAGTCCTTTGTAGACTAGATCGGTTCTATCAATTAAGTTGAACTTGGTTGCTAGTATGAAGTACAGGTAGATGGCGTTAGATAGGCAGACGTCTCGACCAGGGCTGGTGGTCGGTGGTACAGTGTCAAATATCAGTGTATGTACGTATGAACAGATTTGGGTTACAGTTTCTTGTGGTATAGTTGGAAACCTGAAATGTTTGACATATTTACAATAAATTTTTAACTCAATCAAGTTTTGGGAAAACATTCTATTAAAAGCAATAGATTTGAAGTTTAAACAGCCAACCGGAAACTGAATGACGATGACGTGGTCGTAAGTTAATTGCATAGCATTGCTATAGTCTGCGCGGAACTAGTTGGCCGCCCCTATACTCTAAAGGTTTAGGTAGTTAAAAAAAGGGTAAACAAATCGTAAAAAGGGTTTTTTACAGTCGACACTTTCTTGTTTAAAAATACGTTCTAACAAAATTAAATTTATTTTCGATCACAGGATAGTTTCCTCTTTTATTATAGTATGTTCAGTTGTTATCATTTATTCTTAAAGAACTATTCGTAGATGTAACTGCTTGAGCACAATTATTTAGTTAGATTCATTATAATAATATAATATTTTGTAATCTGTCTATTGTAAAGAGCCCAAAAAGACAGGTTTCCCAAACCTTTTAGAAAATACAACGAATTAGATAACGTAGCTAAATAGATGAAGAAGAATGAACAACTTTGACGTAGTCTGCCAACTGAAGTGGCAGGTATTACGTTTAGTCGGTTAACCAGACGCCTTTGTTGACAGTGCTCTCGACATTTGCGAATATATGCGTGTGTGTGTTTCGGATCGATTTTGTTGAAAAGCACAACTATTAATAAAAGTTAAATATGAAAAACACAAATACCAATTCTATGTTGTGGATGAATTAGCCAAGGAAAATGGTGTTACAGTATTGCGCCTGCCGCCATATCACTGTGAGCTCAATCCAATTGAGTTAATATGGGCTCAAGTTAAGGGGGTTTGTAGCCGAGAAAAATAAAACTTTTAAAATGGCTGTCCTAAATATTCTTTTGCCAGAGGCTTTAACTAATGTAACAGCATAGAATTGGAAAAATTGAGAGGGTCATGATTGTAATAAAAGAAGAACAGAAAATGTTTAAATTAGACAAAATAATAGATGATACCAGACCACTGAACGCTTTATTATTAATGTGACAGTTCATCAAATTCTGATTCAGAATAGAGCCTGTTAATATGTACTATGCGTGCCAAATAAGAATAGCTCTGTCAGGACGCCATTTTGTTCCGCAATACTCGTGAATTTCATTACCAAAGTGTAAGGTGTGCAAAAAAATAAATAAAGAAATTATACTCAGTTTTATTATTTTTAGTTCACTTTTTTGGTATTTCTAATCAATAAGGGAAAGGGGTATGTAAGAGTCGTAGCATGTGGCGTTCTATAGTTTTTGCCTACCCCCATGGGAAAAAGGCGTGAGTTTATGTATGTATGTATGTCTAATCAATTAACGTCAAATTAATTACACAGATATGGCGACATATTAGGGTGACCAGTAGCATTTTGTGAAGTTAACTATATATATTGGTTCATTTCTTTAATGAATACTGTTTTCAAATATTATTAAATTATCCAAAATTATCTATTTATGGAATTCAATAAATACAATTTTATAAAAATGAATGTAAATAATAATGAAATCTATGAATAAAAAAATATATCATTTTTTTTCATAGTATTTTTTTGCTGGCGGTACTAATTTGACAGCTATCGTGTGAAGTTGTAGCAAGCGCGATCCTATTCTTATTTGGTACGCATAGTATAAATAATATGATTTTAACATTTGTAATAAAAGGTTTTGCATCTATGAGTCACGTGGCTTTTTTTGTTTACCTTTTTTTAATTACCTAAACCTATGGAGTATAGGTATGTGAGCGGCAGGAGGGGAGTGCGAAACAATAGACGCGCTCTGTCAGTTTGCTTTGTGTTGTGTACCGTGCACACGGGGGGGGGGTCCCGCCGCTCCCATACCTAAGGCGCGGCCAACTAGTTCCGCGCGGACTAAAGTCCTGCGAAGCTACTCATAGACAACGCTCTATCACGACGCACCGTCGCAAGATTGCCATACCCACGGCCACAGTGAGCGGTGCAAGAGAACTGGCTCAGGGGTACCCAAGCCGCTTGATAATAAGCATATTTTTGGGAAAGTCCCACATCTAGTAAGTGACTGGAAGGGTTAAAAAGTAATATTGTTAAAGAAATCCTGACCTCCACACGAGCAGATTTATAACTTTCATAAGTTCATCAGCTATCAAGTAGCACGGGTTGGTCCCGGCAGCTTGTCGCAGCACCCATAAGGTCCCTTCTACACAGCCTCGCAGCTCCCCCTCGTCTACCTTCAGGTCCTCAGGCTTAGCGTCCAGGATCCTCGTCAGCTGCAGGAGGATGCCGTGGCAGTAGTTCCTCTTTATGTGTACATCGTGAACTAGTTTGAACATTGATTGAATGTGGGGGATGTATCTGTAAAATTATAATTTTTTGGGATAATATATTTTTTCTTGCTTTAGTAAATAGTGTTGTTATGATTTAGCGGTTGCATAGAGAAGATATAGAAATCTTTCAGGCTTATAGTTATATGGGGGCTATAGGCCTGCCGGATGGGAGGGATCATCCCTATGGGATCGCACGTTTCTATCAATAAAAATAAGACAAATTTGTAAGCACCGTAAGCGCGGGTTTCATGACACCCACCCGGTGTAGGTGTACAAGCAAAAGCCGTGGTAAGCACCTGCGAACAAAGTTACGTTACATATTACGTAACAACATTGTTCGCAGTGTTGTGCGTACCATTACTGAAGAGCGAAGTGCTTCGCGTTATTCTTGTTCAGAAGTGCGTACACGGTTTCATTTTCATATTACGTAACGTACGTCATACCTGCCAACGTATACTTACAGTTATCTACTTCAGATACGTCGACCGCATCATGATCAGTCGCAAGCCTCAACCTATCAACCCGTACACGTGCACTGCACACGGGCCTCCCAATGACCGCTACACTTAATGGTCTGAGGGGATATTGCCATAACCACTTGGCATACGCATGTCCTCTTAATATTATCCTTTTGTCGCCTTATACACCTCTGGTGAGGAAGGACGGTCTATTCCGTACCGGGAACCAAACAGATTAACCCTTTATGGTATAAACAAACATGGACTTACTGCTCCGGAGATATGAGCGGCACGATAGCCTTCGCTGCCAGTTGTCGTGTCTTCAACACGCTGCTTTTAGCGCAACACAGTACATGCGGAATGTATGCCACCAACTGTAAGAAAAGCTTACTGATATAAACCCAAGTGCTTATCTGGTCACGCATAAAATTCTATAGAGAAAACTTGATCTCTGAAACTTTTGATAGAAAACATTTAGTGTTAATTCCGGAATTAGCACTAAATATTTTTATTGTATATTTGTAGGTCATGGATTTGCGCAAAGTAACGCCTGATTCCATCATTTATGATAGGAGTCTGTCAAAAGTATTATATTTGAAAATTCTACACCAAGGGTCGGTTTCCACCAAGCGGAAGAATCCTCGCGCACTTTTTTAATGTCACTGAATAAAGAACTATATCAGCATTGCCTTTAAATATAAAATTCGACGCTCTGGCATGCTTGGACATGCGCAAGGAAACGCTTGATGTCTTTATTGAATTTTATACTTAAGTCAATATTGATACAGTTACTTATTCAGTGAAATTTAAAAGTGCTCGAGCATCGTGAGGGTATTTAGTTTTTTTTTTGGTGGAAACTGACCCTTACGCGTATTGACGTTGAGTTTTGACGTCGAAAAGTATTATTATAAGAGTTAGAAAAGTTTTTTTAAATCTTTACATAGTATAAAACAAAGTTGCTCCCGCTGTCTGTACACTTAGATCTTTTAAACTACGCAACGGATTTTAATGCAGTTTTCAGCAATAGATAGAGTGATTCAAGAGGAAGGTTTATATGCCCCACAATAGTATCTACATTGCACCCGTGCGAAGCCGGGGCGGGTCGGTAGTATATATATAAATTGATCTAGAGTAAATTATCAGCTAAAAAGTGTACATACCTTGAGGTTGGAGACTGTGCCTTCTAAAGAGGATGGATACAACCGTGCTAGTAACAACAACACTGGGTACAGTGACGGGCGCAACACTTGTGTGTCAGCGTTCTGGCTTACTTCTTGTAGCGTTTCCTGTTAAATAGAACAGTTTATTTATTATTTGTCGTAGGTGCTGAAAATACAAATGGTTACAATATAACATAATTTCACTGTAACATACCGGTAAGGTGTACAATATTTAAAATTAAAGAGAATTATCTTTGTAAAACAACTCGGCCATAATAATTAAATAAATGTTGTCGACGTGTGGAAGGTTGATTCAGCAGTCATTATGCCGATAGTACCCGTTACGGCTAATGGTTTAAGCCAAGAGCTTAGACCGTCGAAGGGTCTCTCGTTAGGCAGCTGGATCAAGAGCCGGATATAAAAAGGCGGTGCTCTTGGAATCGCTGTGTACTATAGCGTGCCTGTGGGCTACTATTTTTTATATTTATAAATGTAGGTACCTATACTGTTATTTTTATAATATTTTATTCTTAAATATAATTAACTAACTGTGTCCTCACGGCTCCGCTCGTGTAAGAAGTTTTATTCCAGTAATAAATATAGCCTATGTTACTCAGTGATCATGTAGCAACTGTAAAATAATTTTTGATATCAGTCCAGTAGTTTTTAAGTTTATTCGTTACACACAAAAATACAAATCTTTCCTCTTTATAATATTAGTATAGAAGTATAGATATGTATTTGTGATGAATAAATGAAACAAATTACACAATCTAACATGTTTGATTTTTATCTGTCAGAAAGTCTGTTAAGAAATTATTATAAACAATTATATATATATTATAGACAAGCTTTTAGTTCGATAGAGGGCTGAGGGCTGTGGCGCGGCGGCGTGAGCGTTACATCAAATTTGGTAACGTTGTGAATGATTACTAAGTATCGGCCACTTACCAGCATAAAGTCGTACAAGTGTGGGTATCTCAGGAAGAATATCCGTCCGGTCATCCTGTTCCGCACACACAGTCGGTCAGCGTCACGTGACCGCTGCACGCCGAACACTCGCACCATCAGCGCGCTGAACAACAGAGTGGACGAGTTGCGCTCCTGGTATATAATAAGAGAGATGCATATAATATACTATGAAAGCTTTCTTTTAAGTGTCGTTATAATAATATCGGATGTAAAAATACCCTTAACGAAGCCGAGAGCCACGTATTCTTCCCATCATTACGAAGATTTTTTTGGTATTGGGCCATACCTGGGTACCGACTGGTTATGGAGATCAATATCTCCAATAATAATAAATAATAACAGTAATAACAAACAAGTCATAAAACAATAAAATCATAACATGCAACGTGTTATCATGAAGAGAGGAAAGGTTCTCACTTCTCAGATAAATGTAAATAATCATTTAGGTACAATAAAAACATTATGATAAGCATGAAACACCTAACAACGAATAGGATTATCTATTTATTTCCTTCATTATAAGGTCAGTCACCATATTTTTGAATGTTTTTCACAAAAACTAAGTTTAAATGTTATAACTAAACATTCTTCTATACAAACATTTGCGAAATGTAAGCACAGTCTGCTGCGCGCGCGCTTACATTGCGTGCTACAAATAAAAGCTGTTTTTTAATACCAAAAAATAAAAGTCGTTTCCCAGCCATTATTTTTGCTGTATGTTACTTAGTTTGATGTACAGTATGCGTAGACTTCGGCTTCGTTAAGGCTATTTTTACACCCAGTATATACGCTAGCAAATTAATGAAATATAGGACCTCAGAGCTTAATACGATACCATATATAATTAGGTGAGACTTCTACCAGTACCTTCATATACATACTCAAATAAATACATGTTATCTTGTACTCACCGCCCACGTATGCCCCTGGAACCCAGTGAGTGCGACCATCAGTCCATCCCCCACATACCCCGCGACGCTCTCGTCCAGCGCTGCGTTACGGAACAGAGCGCGCAGGATGTTGAGCGCATGCGTTCTGGAATCTTCGCAAGGGGAGCGTGACAGTTGTAAGAGTGTTGACATGCAACCGTGGAAGCATTTGGGATTGCCCTGCACTTGTAGCTCTGTTGTTACTAACGCCTGTTGAACAAATAATTCTACAAAACCACTCCAATTAATAAAAACACTAACGTCAGCTCTTTGCGACGCACGGACAATAATCTACGAACGTGTCTAATAAAAGGTAAGGTGAACATTATAACGGGTGGTAGCTGACTGGCGGGGTTCCGGGCTTATAAAAGGTCAGGCACACTGCAGATCGGCCCTCTCGCCGCTGCAGTTGCCAAGCTAAGTGTTCACCTGTTCAAGAAGACCCTGGACTCCTCGCATTGTACGAACCACGCCCTGTTGATCTATTTTGTAATTCTTAATTAAATATATATAGTGTACGGTTACAAGTGTTATTCTTTATCCTCCCGTAAGTACACGCCTGCTAAATTATATGTGCACATGCTAGTTGAGGGTTGACTCCTAAAGCCACCCTAAAGTGGTACAACGTAGTGACCCTACCTGTATCATGAAGGGCAGGCCAGCACTCCTCCTGGTGGCACACAGCTGCCCCTCGCCCCGCTCGATGTGCGCCATGAGCTGCAGCAGCCAGTCGCGCGGCAGGCTGTGCAGCGCCGGGACCACACAGCGCCACAACCTGGATCAGCTTATACATAAATACTCCGCACATTATAAGGTAAACAAACCATTGACCGTGTAACATTCATATTTAAAAAATGTGAAAAAAAAACTCAAATCGCTCCACAATTCTCCGAGAATTCGGTGAATACATGAAAAACATATGCGTCGAATATAGAACCTCCTTCTCTTTAAAGTCGGTTAATTAATGTTTCACGATCAAAAGTTTCTTTACCTTATAAATGTCTTAGGATAATCGGAAAAATCGGATCTTTGGAATAATCATAGGACGATTGCAAAATAAATAATTTTCTTTCTTTCTTTTCTTTCTTTCAAAGGACCGGATATTTGGAATCTAAGACAGATTTTCGTAATCATCAGAGTTATTTTCTGGATCATTGCAAAAATCCCAGTTTGTTGAGGACAATTTGAAACTTGAACGCTGGTTGGCTAATCTAAGAGACGATTTATAACATCTTTATTCTGGTTGGTCAGAACATGGCTCTTCATAATAGAACATTATGATATAAGTGTGTTATGTTGGTCATAACGGTCGAGGCGGTATTGTGCGCGCGAGCCGCAGGCGATTGCGATAAGTGAGCCGAGACTGTAATGATCAATGCACGCGCGTATCGTACGACGTTTTTCAACACACTTGCGAGGAAAAAAACCGACTTGTATTGTTATTAACTTTTAATTATTATTGAAACAATTAGTGAAAGTACAATTCTCAAAATGATGTTATGGTATTGGTATATCAATATAATTTTTGGTCTTAACTGTACTTTTTAACATGGAATAGATACACCAAAGCGAGCTGGGCTTGTATTTATTTGCCAGTTCATTGAAGTAAGCCAAAAAATACGTTCTCAGTAAATGACTGGGCATTTTTGCTGATTTTCCATTGTATGAAAGTTTCGTAAGCCGCTAGGTATTTCTCTCTTGATTTTGGTGGCAACAGGCTATCATATGCGCTCCGTACCTCGATTAGTATTTCCGGCGGCGTCAAATATAGGTACGTATTGCTCTTCTTCCTTACTTAAAGTCGACATTTTTGATAATAATCAACCACACAGCGAAAACGTTAACAAATATTTATGGAAAATGGCGTACAAGTTTCTTGGGTTTCTTTTCGCGCCGCGCCAGCGATGCGCGCACATTTGGAGCAAGGGCACGAACAACATCGACATACAGCCAATATTAAAAATATTATACAGCGAATATTTTCGTATTTATAACATAACTTATTGTGAATTATGAATAATTTGATAAAATTAAATGTTTATTATCATATTTTAATTAACACAGTATATTTATTCTTTTTTTTAACAAAAAAAATCCTATTTTTTAGGCATAAAAACGCTTTGCTAAGATTAAAAAAAAAATGTAAAATAAAATTCGTAGACATAATATCATTAATCTGTGGTAGATTTTACCGGACTAGTCCGCAATAAGCTACATTACGGACCTAAAAGCGGTCCAATAAGAGCCACTTTATGAGCAAGTGTGTTGAAAAGGTCTATATACATAGTAAAGGAATAACTTTCACATCACCCAACCAGCGCTCATAACGTGAGCGGTATTCGCGAATTACCTTAGATAAGCCGGATCTTTGCAATGATCCTGAAAATAGCTCGGATGATTACGAAAATCTGTCTTGGATTCCAAATATCCGGTCCTTTGCAATCGTCCTGGGATTATCGCAAAGATCCGATTGTTTCGATTATCCTATATACCTATATAAAATCTATACAAAATCTAAATGGTCGAACTATACAGCACACCACTATTCCACTAGTGGTGTACCAAGAATGAATCATTCAATGTGAAGGTGAAGAGTGGCTTTTTTATTAAAGACTCAATTACATTTATCACTTTCGATGATCACATCGGAAGCATCTAAAGTTCTGTTCTGACTAGCCTTTTCCCAACTATGTTGGGGTCAGCTTCCAGTCTAACCAGATGCGGCTGAATATCAGTATTTTACACGGAGCGACTGCCAACAGACCTCCGCAGCCCAGTTACTGGACAATGCCGATATCCTAAGGTTAGACCGGTTGTCAGACTTTTGGGCTTCTGATTTTCCGTAATGACTGTCATAGGTATTCGCATAACATCCGGGACCGACAGTTTAACGTACTCTCCGAGGCACGGAGTGGTCTTGTGGAGGAACGAAGTATGGTGTTCCTCCAACGAAAAGGGAGGATCCTTCAAGTAGGTCTTATTCCTGGCGGGCTACTGCGGAAGCATCTAAAGTGACAACTGAAAATCCCCTTTCACTTTTGTTTCATCCAACGACATCATCAAAGATTTACGATGAACAAAGTGGGTATTGAATCATCATACTTTTAAATCCGTATTAATAAACAGCTCTCATTTGAGAGATCTTCCAAGAGGAGCTACCATAACGTAAAATTCCATACATTTGACAATATTTCAACACTTAATAGGGATCTTTTAAATAGGTGCTGTTTATTCTTCTTCTTCTCTCGTGACAGCACAAGCTATATGACAATAGCTCATGCCGTGGTGAACAGATTAGCTAGTCAGCAAGGTTGGTAGCAGAGCTGACTGCCCAGGGAGCGCCGGACGTACTTAAGTATTTATTTATCCATTTACAACAATATAAGCTTACAGTCTAGACATCAAAACGCTTATATGCTGAAGAGAATAAAAAAGTACAAAAATCTCCATAAATAAAATCATAGAGCAAAGCATATACATTGAAATTTCTGCTAAGAAACAACAATATTTTATTTTTTAATACATTAATATTATCAGTAAATATGTCGGCATCTGGGCAGTTTTCAACAAATTCATTCAGTAAAGCGATTGTTTTGGCGGTTGGGCTCTTGCTGGAATGAGTATGGTCAATCGTGGAAGCTCTTTTAATACACCCCCAGCTGTTTATTAATACAATTCTTAATGAAAAAAAACTTAATCAAGCGGATCTATAATGAAGCTGTAGTCACAAGTATAAACAGGTCAATCCTATTTCAGAGATCATCGTCTAATTAATTATTTTTGCTACTTTTCTATAATATGGCTGTCATCAAAAATTTCAATGAAAATGTGTGAAAAATCAGTTTATAGAATGACTACCGACCCGCCCCGGCTTCGCACGGATGCAATGTAGATACTAATGTGGGGCATATAAACCTTCCTCTTGAATAACTCTATTTATTGCTAAAAACTGGATTAAAATCCGTTGCGTAGTTTAAAAGATCTAGGCTTACAAATAGCGGGAGCGACTTTGTTTTATACTATGTAAAGACAATTTGTAAAATGCAGTGATACCCTAGCGATTGAACGCTTGCCTTCCATGCAGGAGGATCTGAGTACGAACCCGGCCACACCTCCGACTTTTCGATTCACGTGGGGATTGAATTATCGCTTACATTAACGGTGAAGGAAAACATCGTGAGTAAACCTGCATACCTGAGATGGCTAAGTCAAAAAAAAGGTCTCGATGGTGTGTGTAGTCCGCCAACCGGTACCAAGGACAGCGTGGCAGACTAAACCCTTCTCATTCCGAGAAGAAGCCCGTGTGTCCAACAGTGGGACAGTATGGACTTGTTAGGCTAAATAGAATGATGACCCAATACAGGTTAACGTTCTGACCTAGCCAGCAGCTTGGTGAAGCCCACGTAGGCCTGTTCGAAGGCGCCCCGGTGCTTGGTCTCCGCCAGCAGCTTGGTGAAGTGCTCCCCCATGAGCTGCACCTGCTGCACCGTCAGCGTGCCCAGTGCGGCGCCCTCGCCGCGGATGGCGAGCCGCGAGCAGGTGGCGCCCAGGAGGAGGGACACCTGGGGGGACATTACTGGATAATAATACTACATTACTGCCAAGCTCTGTAATGACTGTGTTGCTGACAGCACTGATGCTCCAGGCCATCACAGCGCGGTCAGCATTGCAGCTCTTGATGGACAAGCTGGAATAAAGGCCGAGACCGAAGGTCGAGGCCTTTATAGCGCGAACAGCAAGGGCTGCAATGATGGCCAAGCTTGAAGGCCGAGAGCGTAGCAAAGCTAAGCTCGAGGCCATCATACCGTGGCCAGCAGCGCAGTCATTGCGCACCAAAGCTCGTATGGTGCTTTACTCAAACAATGCGAGTAATTTAAATAAAACCAGCTTAGTATAGTAAGAATTTATTTAAAGTAACGATTTGTTTATTCACCGGGCTTTAGTTTTTTTTTTTTAATTAGTCTTTAATGATTGTGCTGCCTGTACCTATACAGCCAAATTCTGAATAAAAACTTTTTGCACCTGTATATATTTTTGAAACAAAACTCGACAATAATGGATTTTCAAAGCAATGAAATTCCATACAAAGCAAGCGCCTATTCAAGTAGCACGAAAAGGTCGATTTTGCTCAAAGAAGGTTGTCAAAATAATAACCACATTACAAGCATTTTTGAGTAATAATACATAAATTTCTACACAACAAATATATCGATAGATTCCTGCCTTCTTGTAATTATTTTGTTTTTATGTCTACCTCGTTGGTCTAATGGTGGCAAACACGATCGTGAGGTTCGATCCCAGGTCGAGCAATGTTATTGGCTTTTTCCGTGTGAAATTTCTCAGTAGCAGCCCGGATTTGTGCCCGGTTGATGGCAATAGGCTAGCTTCCTATTAAATGGGACTTAAATATAAAGGCGAAATGAGGGTGTTACTATACACCTCTACCCAACCAAAACACCTTGGTCCACACTAGGATCTCTCCTGTATCGTGGGTGCGTTTACAAACACAAATCTTCACAAGCACAAACATCCAGACTCGGAACAACTATCTGTAGGCCATACAAATATTTATACCGTGCGGGAATCGAACCCACGACCCGTAGCGCAGAAGCCGATCGCTTAGCCACTGCACCAAACCTGTCGTCACTGCATGAGAAGAGGCCTTTGCTTGCAGTGATACAATTTCTGGCTAATAATTACTACATTATTAAACACGTACGTACCTCTTTAACAGATCGCCATGCACACAGGAGTACCATTTGTGCAGTCACTTGTCTCCCGTCGTCCAACGTCACGTTGCTGGTAACCAAACAAATATTTATGAAGAAATATCATTCAAAGAAGACTTTTATGACATTGATATTAGGTTCAAATTCTAATATTACACGCTTTTGACGTAAAAGATTAGCTATAGCGCGCGCTGGGATTGATAGGGATTAATCAAAATTGTTTGTGTTGGAAGGACAGATAGAGAGAGAAAGAGACAGAGATTAGAAATAAAAATACTGATTCGAGTCTAATCGCGTAGAAAATTTATAAGGCAGAAAAATACCTTATTTATCCCGACGTTTCGACCGAATTTCACCGGCCGTTGTCACGGATAGACTGAAGTGGCGGAGCAATTGTCATCTTCGTGAAGCAAGGGTATTTTGAATTACCCTCACTTGATCTTAATTTTTAAACATATTATCGTCGGTACTTCGACACACCACACTAACGACGTCTTTACACTCGCCTAAATCCGCGATTAGACCCGAATCAGTATTTTTATAATGTGTACAAATCGCGAAAGTTTGATAACATTTAGTAGAAATAAAACTGAGAGACAACCGAGTAGACTCTTTTGTTCTTTAGTGGAACGAAAAGAAACAGAAAAAGAGAAAGGGAAAGAAAGAAAGAGATAGATGGAAAAAGACAATGAAAGCGAGAGAAGGCAGAGTATGCTTCCTTCCCGTGTCAAGTTGATCAGTGCTCGCATAGTACTTATGTGTATCGCTGACGATATTGAGTTACCCAGAGTTGCCATGGTCGGTGATCTGTACAGTCATGTCCATGGGCAGGTGGCCCTCTGGTGAGGAGTTGTTGACCACACAGGCGACTGCCGCGTTCACTGCCACACATGTGCTGATCGTGTCACTGATCACTGATGTCCAGCGCTCATCGGTTGATATTGCTCTGCAACAATATGTTTTACTGATGTGAACAACTTTACGGATTAACACCCATATTCTAAGACGTTCCTCCAAAACTTACTCGACTCGACTCCACCTCGACTCAGTCTTTCTCACTACCATCGGTAGTTATAGTTGACATAAACGTCCTCGACTCGAGATTTTTCTTTAGTCAAGGTAAGGAATCATCTGTCAAACTCAAGGTACCTCGGAACCTACCTTAAAGAAGGAAGTGTCAAAGTTCGTATGTAACAAAAATGAATTTTGAAGACTATCGAATATGCTTACGATAATCCTTACAACTATTTATCGCTGCGTTATATGTGCGATCCAGATAATTCAAATTATGACGTATTGACTCCGCTCTACCTCGATTCATTTGAGGACCCCTCAGTCGAGGAACCACTGTGTGAACTTTGTGGCACAAAGTTCACTCGAAATTGCGACTAAGAATACAATTTTAAATGTGTTTTCGAGGGGGTCCTGAGTCGAGTAAGTTTTGGAAAAACGTCTTAGAATATGGGTGTATATCGCGTTCATTTTCTTTCGTTGCGAGCTCTGGGAGACCCATGTTTAGGTTTACAAGCTGATATGAGGTAGTAGTGGGTATATACTGACTGTGCGTCAACATGTAGTAAGGCATGTCCCAGACAGTGCAGCAGCCCGTACACGGGCGCCCGGCCCGCCGCCGCCAGCACGCTGATATGAGGTAGTAGTGAGTATATACTGACTGTGCGTCAACATGTAGTAAGGCATGTCCCAGACAGTGCAGCAGCCCGTACACGGGCGCCCGGCCCGCCGCCGCCAGCACGCTGCGCTCACACACGGACAGCTGCGACTGTACGCGGCGCAGCAGAGACGAAACCAGTGACAACCTTACGGGATCCACTGCAGCGCTGTACGGAGAAAGATCGGACATTGTATTTTATGCTTCATTTTTTAATTTAAGAGGAAATGCGGTCGGCATTTAGTCCATACAAACGTATTCCTCAGTTTCCTCCTTGGATAATGTCACTAGAGCAAATATTTTTTACCATATGATATATAACTACCACCACTATGTCGCTATGTTTTGTTTTTGTCAATAAATTAATTATTAAAAGAACTAGAAACGTTTAAATTTTACAAAAATCGACCGGTTTTACCACCCTTTTCAAACATCTGGCAAACAAATTTAACGAATATAAACAATAAAAGAAAAACATACAGACAATCAGTCTTTCTTAAATTATTACAGAAAAAAATATTAAAAGCGGTCTAGATTTGAAGAAGGAAACAGGGAAATACGAAAGTACGATTTCGCTAATATTTCACAGGAGAAATCAGTCCGAGTTGCAGGTGTCTCTTTTGCGCTCAGTTGGGAAGGTTTGCGGGAGGGGTGGGACGGAAGTAGATCGCAAAAACCTATTCAAATTATTAATATTTTGCAGCCCGCGTTTCCTCTTAAACGATACTTCACACTTTAAATTTCTACTGCATTGTGTGGTTCAAACACTAATCTCACATGCACAAACACCCACTATCTGTAGGCCTTTAATATTAGTTACGTGTGGGAATCGAGCCCACGTCCCTTAGGGTCGTGATTATGAAAATATCCCCTATGAATGACCGTTCATTAGGGAACAATCATTGGGAGACCGATGGTCATCAATGGACGAGAATTTGGCCTGATTCAAGTTTTACTACAAAGTCAAAGTCCTTACCACTCTTCATCTTTAAGTATGTACTCAGGTAGTCGTCTCCTCAAGAAGTCCAGCTTATAAGCCGCGGAGACACAGTCAGTGGGCTTCAACGACGACGCCTGACGGAATATGTCCTCTATGTCTAAGCTGACAGAGTACTTTTTGCTCTAAAACAATAAGAAATGCTCTCAAGAAATTTTATCAGAGGCGTAAGAATTGATAACATCGTTTAGTAGCGAAACTCATTTGTGCATGCCCTAACCGTCACCGCGCTGCTTCATTCAAACGTAGCCCCGCTGTCGCCCGCGGATACGATTGGTTAAGCCAACGTCAGACGGTGGCCTGATATTGTGACCTTTCGCCTAATTTCCCCGCCTTTATAATTTTTGATACAGTTTCTGATAGTTATTGTTAATTCTAAAACCTTCTTAAAAATATATAATATTAGTAGTTGTTGCGAAAGTATGGGATTTCTTGCCGGTTCTTCTCCATATAGGTCCAATTTCTTGGAATCGTGCAACAAAAGTCATGACCTTCCATAGGTGCTTGTAAATACCTATTTGAAATTAAAAACTTTGAACTAGAACTCGAAAAAAAACTAGCACACGACACACACGATAAAAAATATATTTATTAAATTAGAACCATATTCTGTCGTATAAGTACTCAATGAACTACAAACTACAAGTATTTATTGTTTAATTAAAGTTGATTAACGAATAGCTTATCTAATCAGTTTTTATTAATTAAAAATGTAATAAAATAAAACTACAATTCGATAAGAATGGATACAAATAGCACATTGAGATCAATCTGTGATTTCATAACTACATTAAAATAATGGGTACCATAGTGAATTAGTCAACATAGTGAATTAGTCAAGTGCAAAGAAAATATTGAATGTGTAAAAAGTTTCAAATATTAACGAAGAAGCGTAATGAAGTGTCACAGTGTGTGTGTGGTAGAACAGAAGCCTTGGATGCTGTACCAGAGTAGAGAGTTCAAGAGCCTTAAAACCTTAAGCTTTGCTACCTTGGAGGTGATGGGATATTATGTAAGAACTTGAATGTACAGAAATCTTCCAGACTAAACAAGCAGTCACCCCATTTATCAACAGATTTAAAATGTTCGACGAAACGGACACGGAATTGCTACAGTATTTTAGCGCGGCAGTGTCCATGCTATGCGCCTTAACATCCATGGTCGCGTACTGCACGCATCCAGAATGGCGGAAACAAGTCTACTTGTTCGCCAACCAAATATTCTTCAAATGTACGGCTTCATGCTGTATATTAATGATATATCTTCTTCCAGAAGATTGGAGAGAGGATTTAATACTATTATACTTTTGTATAATCTTCGCGATCGTGTTATGGACCTTTAATACAATGTTGCTCGGCCATATTTGTGTCGCGTTTCTTAAACAAATAGTGAACGAAGAATCTATAGTGGTAACTTTTTGGTATCGGACGGCTTTAGTTACTTTCGCCATATTTCATAGTGTGCATTCAATCTTAAATTTAAATATTCTGGAAATTGAAACTGTCGTGGTTATTGCCTTGTTCGCTATAGAGACCGGAAGTTTTCTTCTATTGTCGAGAATAATCCAAGTTATAGGAAAATGTTCTGTAAATATGACATTGTTGTTCACTGTGAATCTTATAGGGATACTATGTGATGTGTTCTTAATTTTTTACGGTTGCCTACTGATGTATGATTATAGTGATCAATTTATTTGCGATATTTTGATAGTGATGTACACTGCAACGTTGCTGCTGCAAACCATTCTGATTATGTATAGTAAGGATGCGATGGACTGGAAGAAATATATGTCTAGAGTTGATGAGGTGATAGAAATGTAAATTATGTGTTGGTGTTAGTAATAAATCGACTTTGATTGATAAATGTCTTTAATTTATAATCGTGGCTAAGAATATTTTTTCGTCGTAAAAATTGCAAACGGCCAATTGCATCCATGTATCAGTCCTATTCTGATAAGTGAATAGCGGGAATAAGCCTTTCTAAGTTCGTTGATCTGTTGTTGATCTGAAATCTTCGTATTGCTAAGAAAGCGTTGATGTCTAATAGATGGTAGGATAACTACAAAACTTTTAACGCATACGTCCCAAGTTGATAGCGCGCAGAAGAATGACTTTGTTATACGATCACCAACCATTACCTCCTTTTTGAGGGGAGATTCACGTTCAGCAGTTTGCTGTAGTCTAACTAAGTCAGTCAGCCTCCTACCAACCTTGCTGACTAGGTAGTTAATCTTTTCACCACGACATGAGCTACTCTGGTCCGACACGAGAGAAGTTAAGTCTAATAATAAAAACACGTGCGTACCTTCAGTATTTCAACAGGACAGCCGGCCAGCACCTCTAACGCGAAAGCTTTATTGTTCTCATAGCTATCCTCCAAATGTAGCAGAAGCTTCTCCACGTAATCCGCCTCCCAGTGCCTGTGGAAACGTCATAACTTTAGAACAAGGTTTACGTATCTAATAAAGCACTCTACTCGTCTACGCAATAACGTCCCGCATGCAGTCCGTCCCAGCTGCCGTCGCTCCATCCGGTAAGTACTCGTGTGCCCGAACGGCAATCAGTACTTTGACAAATATGGCCAGCGCACTGCCACTTTAGATTGCAAACTCTGTAAAACGTTCTACTCAGGGTGTGTCCGTCGCAGATCTAATCCCTCAAAGAAAGTCGAAAAGAGTACGATTTTGCAGCCTGGCCTGTGGACTGTACAGGCCAGATATATGTCTATATTAATAATAGTGCATTTGCTTTGATTCATTTTGAGTTATGGTGGCCTGGTGGATTATGGACTCGTTTCTTAAGTACCAGGTAGCGGGTTCAAAAAGGTTTGTTTTTTAGAGTCACATGTACTTTCTGAGATACTACTGACTTATGAGGAAGGAAAATCTAATGGTTTGAAATTGTGAACATGTAGTGAGCAGGAGTGGTAATTCATGTTCGTTCTTTTTCTGTATGAGAAGAGGCCTTTGCCCTATAGTGGGACAATTGTATGCTGGTATTATTAGTACACCTTCCACATACGTACCTTTCATGTCCTTCCAAAGTAATCTGTTCGCACCACGTAAGAATTTGTAGGGCGACAAATCGCCTACTGTAGTTGGCTCCTGGTATCAGACTGTCGAAGCATTGTCGACGTAAGTGCTCGACAAACCGCAAGTAATAAACGACCTTATCGTTCACGCCATTAGGTTGCTTCTGCCGCTTGATTACCTTGTAGCTTTCGTCCAAACGTTTTATAAACTGTAAATAGAAATATAATCATATACAAAGTCGGAAAGGGGGTAATAACCCGAAAGAGTATTAAAGTATCCATAATAATGAATCATTTTTGTTCTACAACTTTCCAAAAGTCAGGAGTTTTAGGAAAATAGCAGTCCCAAAGTTTAATAAAAATATGCCAAGACATCATCAGCTATTTCCATTTTAGCTTATATTTGTGGTCACAGATTAGTAGCTCCATTTTCTAAATTTGTAACTACATCAGGGTTATCGATTATTTAGAATTTTATTTATGTACGGAAATAAAAGATTGGATTTGTATCCGGATGATGGCGTCCCATTACATGGGACTTAAACATAACGGCGAAATGAGGGTGTTACTATACACCTCTGCCTAACCCTTTAGGGATTACAGGCTTGATGTTATGTTATGTTTATAAAAGGAAACGTTTTATGAAATTTGAATACTTGCTGTAGAACAGTCATCAGTGATACGTTGAATTGCCTGCTTACCTCCGTTCTGACTAACTTTGAAGTGAATTTTGTATATTTTTAGTTGTGTATAACGGTGCTCATTAGAATCGGCGCTAATAACTGTGTCTAATAATAACGATAAAACACTTTTTGAAACCAATATTGGCATATTGTTTTGAAACCAATATTGGCATATTGTTTTGAAACCAATATTGGCATATTGTTTTGAAACCAATATTGGCATATTGTTTTGAAACCAATATTGGCATATTGTTTTGAAACCAATATTGGCATATTGTTTTGAAACCAATATTGGCATATTGTTTTGAAACCAATATTGGCATATTGTTTTATCAATTTTTACCTAAATTCTACTTTTAGTTGAAGTAAAAATTCTTATATCATTAGTCGACTTTTAAAATCGGCACGGGATGACTCCTTTTAGCGTAGTAACATCTTAAGTAAAAAAGGTCGTCTACCTACCTTCTTCATAACGGATAGCGTGAGTTGTCTAAAGTTGGGTGCCTGTGCGTTAATGTTGTACTTCAAGTAGTACAGAACAAAACGCAGGTCACCTTCCGTGAACAACTCTGTGCTTTTTGGGGACTCCACTATCAGCGATAGAGATAGTATTCGAGTCTGAAATAATAAAAAAAACTTAGGTCACAGTGGGCCGACAGGAACTGGCTGCACCTAGTTTTAGACATCATTAAATAGGTTGCATCATATTCTAAGTACCTGCAACTGGGCGCATTTTTAGGACACAGTGACCAAGAAGCTTCTAAGAACCCTAACCTTGTCTCTTAATTAAATACAATCTTGAAGTCAGAATAAAGATTTTTCTTTCTTTTTTGTTCAGTGTGGGAATCGAAACTGCGATGTAGTACAGAAACCAATGGCTCAGCCACGGCGCCAATCAAGCAGTGTTTTTTTTATTAATATAGTAGCACCAACCTCGTCCACAGCATCCACGGCGGCCTGCTGCAGTACCTCATAGCTAATGATCCCCTTCCACTCATGTTCCGACGGGTGCTCCGACAGCTGGTCGGTGACGCCCGACTTGCGAGCTACACGCAATAGCATTAGGATACATTTTAGATCGCGCTTCTGTTGACTCGGCTCGCTGGCTTCTTTTATGTAAGGTAGGCTGGAAATTGAGTTTACATATAAATAAAACAAAGAGCGAAATTCTTCTATCCAAGCAGTTGGCAAGATGGTGGAGGAACGCAGGCCCATCAAAACAGGAGGGTGTTATTTAAAATTATTATTGGAAAAAGTTATCGTAGGGACAGAATACCGAAAGTCTACACAGATACAGGATATACGTTACTTTAGCCTCACACGGCGATGTTAGCCTCGCGACTCGATGGAGCTCATGAATAAGGACGCCGGTTGAGTCTGATATTAATCGGGTCTTTCCGAAAAATGCACGTGAGTTAAACTGATCAATTACGAAAGTTATTATGAAACAAAACAAACCGTATTGAAATCAGTTCTTTCGTTTGTGAGGTACGATGCCACAAACACACTGACAGATAGACAGACAGAGGCTTCAAGCTATAACACGCATCTTTTTTTTCGGGGGATAATAATAAAACTGTTAAGCTGGTGACACGGTTTGACGATGCAAGAGATGGTGACCACGGGCATTCCCAGCAGTGGACTGTAACAAGCTGAATAGTAGTAACACTCACATGTATCGCACAACAGTGGGGTGCAACCTGAAGGCGCGCACGAGCAGAGTCTCCATAACGCTGAGCACGAGCGCGTCCAGCGCGTGCCGCTGCACGTGCTGCACGATGGGCGACACCCACACTGAGTTCAGTTCTTCCGTTGTACATTCTGAGCAATACTTCTCCAGTAAGGTTTCGAGGGCTGTGCTTGCCTGAGTGAATAATCATAATGTCATTGTCAAGATTTTATATAACGAAAACGGATATAAAAAGCAGTTCTTTAGTTAGAATAGTTTAACGCGAAAAAGGGTATCAAAATTATGAATAAAATTAACATCCCTGGAAAATAGACAGACTTCTGGTGTAAAGAGTAAATATACAAAACAAAATAGCAAAAGTATTCCCATTTTCAAAAAGCGATTAGTAGAATATGTAAGGATGAACATTGCTGTCAAATAAAAAAAAAAACATAATATACATGTACAACCGGCAAGAGAAAGAAGTCGAAAGACGGATTGAAAACGCCTGGAAAAGCTTCTGGTCCCTAAAAGAGCACATGAAAGGCAATCTTCCAATAACCCTGAAACGTAAACTCATCGATATGTGCATCCTAACCTAACCTAACCTACGGTGCTCAAACTTGGTCACTTACAGAAGAACAAAAGTCCAAACTCAAGATTTGCCAACGAGTAATGGAGCGTAGTATACTCGGTGTTAAACCAACCGATCGTGTTAGAAACACCACCCTGCGCTCTGTAACGCAAGTAGCAGATGTTGGAGAAAAAACAGCCAAGCTTAAGTGGGAATGGGCCGGTCATGTCGCTCGAATGCACCCGGACAGGTGGGCCAAGATCGTCACGCACTGGACACCTGAAGGAGGACGTCGTCGTCGAGGTCGGCCGCGGCGTAGGTGGCGTGACGATCTAGACGTGTTTGCGGGACTAGCATGGTTAGAAACGGCACAAAATAGAGAGGTTTGGAAGGCAAAAGGGGAGGCCTTTGCTCAGCAGTGGGACATTCCACAGCTATTAAAAAAAAAAAACATGTAGTTACTAAGTTACATTTTTATCTATAGGTACATCCTGTTATATGCTCGCTCAGACTTGTAAATGAAATTAAATTGTTAAAATAACTATGCTCAATGTAAGTAAGCAGTGATAGTCTAGTGGTGTGACCGTCGGACTGCAAAGTCATAGGTCTCGAGTTCGAACCCAAGGCACGCACCTCTGACTTTTCGGACTCATGTGCGTATTGTATAATTATCACTTGCTTAAAAACGGTAAAGGAAAACATCGTGAGGAAACCTGAGAGATATTTCTTGACGGCATGTGAAGCCAAGCCAGAGGCCCATGGGCGGCATAAACTATGACACCAGGTGAACTGTATTTGTTCTTTTTGAGTAAATAAATGTCTTTGAACCGATACAAGAATACTCCAAAAATACTTTAGAAACTGATTTTTAGACATGCTCAACTAATTTCGGACTTGGTTTGAACATCATTTTGCAAGAATTCGCGTAGATGTTGAACAAAGTCATCGTATGCTCAGGTATAGCACGATACAACTTATAAGTCGCATTGACAAAATTGATCGAACAACCAATGGCAGCGCTCATTATCGCGTCATTCAAACTTACTGCGTCAGCGTAAAGATATTTTTTTTTACTGCAGTACTAATAAACATTTGAGGTCTTGATATCGCACTCAGCTCGGAGGTGATTGGTTTTACGTAGTTTGCCGATGCGACATCTTAGTTGTGTGGTACTGTACCGTGGCAAAAAACGAGTTTAAGGGATGATTTCCACCAAACGGCTCGCATCGCATCGGATCGGAACAGATTTTACAATCTTTAAACGAGATTAAATCGTGTACACAGTATTTAAAGTGTACATTACCGCACCGCGCACAGCAGCTTGACCGCGGGCGTCTTCCGCGACACGCGATCGTAGCCGACAGTATGCTGCGGGGCGCGGGAGGCTCCGTTACCCTGTCGTTATATCCGATCGGATCCTTTCGGCTGTCAACACGGTAGAAATGAAACTATTTGACTAGGCGCAGAAACGGATACGTTCGCAAGCAACGGTACGGAGCCGATCGTATGCGTCGACATCCTGCCGGACGCGATCGGTTATCGCCGCATCCGTTCGTATCCTTTCCGATCCGATGCGATGCGAGCGTTTTGGTGGAAATCATCCTTAAGATAAGTAATTTATGTTGATAGATTAGCCATCTATTCAGCATCGCATCAACAGTATTCACAGTACCTACGTTATAAGCGACGTACAGCTGGCGCGTCGCCAACAATTACCGATTTTTGTTTTTATTTAGGAGTAGAAAGGCATCTGTGATGCCCTTTTTGGTCCAGTGGGAAACTTATTAGCGCAGTACTCACAGTGTTATGTATAGGCTGCGAGTCGAGCGCGGCGATGACGTCACTAATATCCACACACAAGTGCAACACGCGGCGCGCTCCCAGCTCGCTCACCAGCCACGTCAGGCTCAAGTAGAAGCTCTTACGGGACCTGTCCAGCGACTTGAGTGCTGTAGTCAACTTGTTTAGCCCTGTGTCATCGCCTGAACGAGAAGAAAAGAGTATTGTAAAATGAAATGAACTCCAGATGAAAATGAAATTAATATGAATTGAAATGAAAAGGCAATGATATTGATGAATATTTTGTATATTTGAGTCTTCGTACCATTTCTGTCCAACTTCGCGCAGTACTTAACAACGCATCCGAGAATCTGCCCCGTGAGATGTCTGACGCTGTCCATGTAATGTTCAAGGTGAGACCACGCGAACATCAGCAGGCAGTCTACTAGTGTGAGACCTGTGGACCTGTCTGGATTCTTGTCTAGTAGCTTGCTGATATGCAGGAGAGTACGGGCTACGCCGAGGACGAATGTAGATTCGGAAGAACTTCTGAAAAATTTAATAACATGTTAATATTACCATATCTATACTAATATTATAAAGCTGAAGGGTTTGTTTGTTTGAACGCGCTAATCTCAGGAACTAATGGTTGGAATTGAAAAAATATTTTTGCATTGGATAGCCCATTTATCGAGGGAGGTTATAGGCTATATAACATCACGCTACGACCAATAGGAGCGAAGCATAAATGAAAAATGTTGCAACAACGGGAAAAATGTCCACCCGTGCGAAGCCGGGACCGCTAGTTATAATATAAAGTGTGAAAGTTCAGTCCAGTGCGTATGAACAGTCGAGTGGAGAATTAACGACTGTCTTCTTCTTCTTTTCGTGTGTATACTGACTAACCTGGTGTCAAAGTTTATGCCGCCCACGGGCCTCTGACTTGGCTTCACATGCCGTCGAGAAATATCTTTCAAGCATGCCAGTTTCCTCACGATGTTTTCGTTCACCGTTTTTAAGCAAGTGATAATTATACAATACGGACATGAATCCGAAAGTCAGACAAGCGTGCCTTGGGTTCGAACTTGCGACCTATGACTTGGCAGTCCGACGGTCACACCACTAGGCTATCACTGCTAGTTCGACTTGAGTCGACTGCGAGTTAAGTCACGTGCGATAGAGTGGGATTGTTTAGTTGGGATGATCGTGATTTTGAACAAGCCTGTGATTAAGTTGCTTTTGTGGCCACTGCACTGCAATTTTCAACTATACTCGGGCCATTACAAACGTGCGAACTGAGTCATAAATCATTACGTTAAAGGAATGTGACAATGCTGCACAAGTCGTTATCGGTAAAGGGATGCCGCTCGGGCGCAGGTGGGCGACGCGGTACGTCGATGAATAGTTAATGCAATTAGGTGAAAGGTAGGTATTAATTTAAGTTTTATAGCATTTAATATAGTATGTTTTTAGAAGTAGAAATAAAAAAACACATCCTAACAATATTTGCATTATTTCCGTAACCTCTAACCTCATTACTTTTTATTTATTTATTTATTATTTATCTATGCTAACACGGCTTCAATAAGCCAATTACAAATTATTATTGACTATCGACAAAGCCTTTTTTAACCGACTTCCAAAAAAGGAGGTGGTTCTCAATTCGACTACATGTTTTTTTTTTGTATATTTGTTCCGCGATATCTTTGCTAATTGTGAACCGATTTTAATGATATTTTTTTTAGGAAGAGTATTCTTTCGAAGTGGTCCTATTTAAATTTGGTGAAGATTTGATGAAGAACCTCGGAGATAGATAATATGAAGTCGGTTTTATTTTTGATAAAAAGTTTTATTACTGTTACACACAACGCTAGGGCAGTTCCATAAGGCCTATAAGTGCAAGCGAGAGGTCCGATAAAAATGATTAATGACTCAGTTCGCACGTTTGTAATGGCCCGAGTATAGACTACAGGTTCCAGTTATAATGTTAATACAATGAAATGTTTCCAGACCTCTCTCCTATATCCAGTATAGTTTTCGTAAGTGTGACAATAGCTGGTTGATCCTCCACGGTCTGTGTAAACAGATGGTCTGCGGACACCACAATCACCATGGCCGAGAACAGACTCAGGCGGGCTGCTTCTAACTTTAGTAAGTGGTTCAACGCACTGTTAGTACTGCTGGTATTAAGTACCTGTTGAAGATTGAATGGGTAAATAACATTGGAATTCTAATAGGAGTGGGTATCAACCAACTTTTTTTTTCCCATAATATGACGCCTGTTTTCCTCAAAGGATTGGGCAGAGGTGTATAGTAACACCCTCATTTCATGTTTAAGCGAGCCTATTGCCATCAACCGGGCACAAATCCAAACTCCAGGCTGCTACTGAAGAATTTCACACGGAAAATCCTAACAACACTGTCCGACATGGGGATCGAACCCAGGACCTCACGATCAGCAGTCACGCTTGCCACCACTGGACCAACGAGGCAGTCAGTTCCAAATGAATTAAAATAAATAAATAAATATGTATATCTTTTTTAGTTATATGTAGACTTACATTTATCCAACTTTCAGCTCCATTCTCCACAACATGCATAGTCAAGTACAGTATTCCACACACAGACTTTGTATCCATTGGTACATCATCATCAAACATCAGATCTTGGATAAACAACCTTATGACTTCAAAATTAAGGATCAATTTGCTAATATTATCAGTGTTCGCTTTCTGGACAATATGTAAGAGCAATCTTAGGGTGAGATGAGCTATGTTGAATATTTCATTCTTTTCTGTTGGTGATAGAGTCTTATTTTCCCTGAAATCATATAAAAAGTTTTGGCCATCTTCCATCCATTTCCCTAGTCTTTCCAGTTGTGTGGTAATAAGAAAGTCAAAGACAGGTCGACATGGCAATCAGGGTAAGAGGCTCGTCGTGACGGGGGGGCGCCACACCCGCGTCACCCGCATCACCAGCGTCACCAGTGTCACCCGCGTCACCCGCATTACCTGCGTCACCTGCGTCACCCGTGTGACCAGCGTCACCAGTGTCACCCGCGTCATCCACATCACCCGCGTCACCCGCGTCACCCGCGATACCCACGTCACCCGCGTCACACGCGTCACCCGCGTCTCTCGCGTCACCCGCGACACCCACGTCACCCGCACACTAGTCATTGCGAATGTCAGTCTCACATTTGTAGGTTCGCGAATTCGTGCGAATGTGAGTGACCCATATTAGCGCTGCACAGTTCGCATCGACCGCGTTTATCGATTTCGATCTCGCTCACGTTGTTGCTTTTAGTTGTGTATTGAAAATGACTAGAAAATAGCCATGTCGACCTGTCGTTAACTGTTCAGTAGATAACATATATTTTTTTCTCTCTCTGCAGGCGTAGCATGACCACCTTAGACAAAGGTTTGTTGACAAAATCCATGTCTATGGTTGTCATGCTATACGGTGGTTGTGTTAAACAGATAAATAAAATACATTTTCATTGTATAACTCTCATAGAAAAATATGGGATAGCCTAGTGTGTTCACTCCTGGCTATCCTAAGCTATAAAGCTTACAACCTGATTATTTAATAGGGACTGCGGTTAGAAATTGTAAAACTACTATTTGATTATCGCTCACAAAGAACATGCGTGAACAAGAAGAAATCCAAAAGCATCATCAAGATTTAGAATGGTTGGTTAGAGACCCTTCAGGTCTCACCAATAACTGCCCGGTTACGTAGAAACGGTCCGCAAGACCACCTACAAGCAGTCGAATAGGAAAAAAAAAGTTTTAGAAAACAAAATTGACAACCGCTGTTCACCGAAGACTAGTTCTACAATTTTTTTAAAATAAATAATACCTCAGTGTTATCACACAACATTCCAAACAGTTCCTCAAGTACACCGCTAGATCCACTTCAACGAGCCTAACAGCTGCCACTCCTGCGTTAAAGTTCTCAATACACGTAGCCACCTTACTGACAATGTCAACATACTGCTTGTAGTCTGTTGGTATGGTTGATATGAGTGCAGTGATCTGTAGCCCTAGGGCATCCGTAAATGGTTGTTGTAAGTGCTTGTTTTTTGTTATATGCCTGAAATTGGACAAAGTAGTCTAAAGTCCATGTTATAAAATTATTTGTATAATAGTTTTGTACTTAAACATCTTGATTATTTATGATTACACCTAATTGTTTACTGGTACTTATTTAATATTTTTTTCAGATAAATGATTTCACATCATTCACAATCACAATCAGTCTCACTATACTTAAGTTAAAATCTTTGAGATGACAATTAAACTTTTTTTTTTAATGTTGCCTCCCACTGTGATTTCTCCTGTGTCATGGGTGCATTTAAAGACACAAATCTTCAAATGCACAAACATCCAGACCTGGAATAACTATCTGTAGGCCATACAAATATTTGTTACGTGCGGGAATCAAACCCACAACCAGCAGTGCAGAAGCCTATCGGTCAGCCACTGCACTAAACATATATATTATATTCTAAGGGATTATAAAAGTACTATACCTTGATATAAAACATTTTATGGGATGTTTAATTTCAGCCTGAATGAATGCAACAACTAAAAACTTTACCACAGCATGATCTACAGAAACTTTATTTGTATCCAATATCTCCCTCAGAATCGCTAATTGATCATCTGTAGAGACCGAGTTGATAAATGCTTGAATTTGTGTAGTATTCTCGCCTGAAAATATTTAATATCTTACTTACTGTTTTCTTTATAGGTAAGTATTTCTTTGTTGAAAGTAACAATTTTATGTCTTTATCCTAATAAAAATAAAAAAGCAAACATCGTATATCATCATTATCATCCTTCTACCCTTATCTCAATTTAATTGGGGTAGGTATAACATGTAGTTTTCTTTCATACATCTGTAGCGAGTTGGGTCTATTAGCCGTCATAGCAGTGTTCACATCCTTCCTAGCAGTTTTTATAGTTATGGATCGTGATAAATAGTTTAATTATGTACCTGTATTTTCAAATAACGAAGTTGGAATAATAACAGGAGAAAACCCAATGGAGTTCTTGGATTTACCGCCCCTGCCTCCATTTATTCTTAGTGCTAAACCATTCATAGTGATAAATAATTATTTGTTTTATTTAAATAACTTTATGTTTATTTAATCATAATATAATGGAAATAATATGTTTTTATATGTTTACCAATATTTTTATAACCTAAAAACTTGTAATCATAAACGTCACCATGACGTTAAGAATGATTTAAATCATTCTTCGTAAACAAAACTGGAATATTAGAACAAGAATTATTGTAATTTCTAAATTGCGTGTTCGGAAAATATTGATTTTGATAGATTGTACTGTTATAGTTTGTATACGGTATTTTTTGTTCTTTAAGTACGTATTCTAATTAATTATTTTGTAATGATTGGGTACCAGCTATAAATAATAAATTACTTATTCTGTAAACGACAGTCCTGTTGTTTTTGTAATATTCGCTATTATAAGCAGGCAAAGGTCGATAAAGCATACAGCCATTTAGTATTTCTTTCTCATTCTTCAGTGAAATGAGAACTCATTTCTCATTGCAGTTAGGTAATCAATCTTTGTATTTTTTTATATAAGTACCCTAATAACCCTCAAGTCCAGCGATCCTCTTGTGGTTCCTTAATGACAAATAAAAGTAGATAAGTGCAGAGTAGGTAGTTACTTACCTACCATTAGTAGTTCGATATAGCCAGGTAAGACTGGTCGAATGCGCCCATGGAACAAAAAAATGTTCCGTGGATGTGCCAAACGGACAGTATCTTGTAGGGTGAACAAAGGCTACAAAAGTACTACCTGTACCTATATTTTTATACCTAGTAGTTCTATAGTATTTTTGGTTTGTGGTAGAATAGCTAGGCTTCCCTCTCTACATACGTGAGAGTCGTAAATTGTGATTAAGGGATTATATTATTAAGGGCCTATTTCGCAATCGCTAGGAGATAAATCTGGTACTTTGACTTTTTCTATAGAGAAACTATCAAACCGCCATATTTAGGTATCAATAATTTAAGAGCAGACCGACGATTGTGTACCAGGCCCTAAGAGGATGAGCAGTGATATCCTTCGTTCGATAATAACCACAACATGTTACGATCACAACTCCACAAGCGTGTAGAACTTTGTAGGGAGTATTCCGTCACGATCGCTGAAGTATGAAGTACTTAAGTAAATAAACGATGCGAGAGGATTGACCTACCAGAGGTCATCAACCCGCTTGACTTAATGCCCAGCAGTGAATTTAGCGGAGGAGAGTGCCACATCGGCTTTCAGTCTAACTAAATTCAAAAAGTATTTTTCCGAGGAGCGACTGCCATAGGTGGTCTGCTTCGGATCTCATAGGCACAACTATACCTACGTGCAAGGTTGAGTACTTACAGAGCGGGTCAAATAACTAGAACCAAGATTGCATCGACTGCGTGATCTATGTGAGGTTCGGGTCATTATGATTCGTTTTGATCAGTCCAATAGATTGCACTTGGTGTTCAGGGTCTGATGATGGAGCTAGGAGGTGGATAGTGAAACTCTTCAGTGGCTACTAGTAAGGGCTTGTACACAAAACTGCGAATCGACGCGATGCGAATTCGCAACGCAGAAAACTGCGACGCAAATTGCTGCGATGCGATTTCGTGCGGCAAGGCGTCTTCCTTCCAAGGTTCGGGTGACCAATCCCTCGACGATCGTCAACTGTATTGAACGTATTTTATACTAGGTAGAATAAATTTGCGTAAAAAGATTTGCTCACTGCTGTTACTGATAAGAAGATATAGGAAAAATCAATTACGCGAATCAATTCGCAAGTTCTTGCGATGCGTCGCGCGAGTTCGCAGATTTTTACGATGCGACGTCGCGTCGCATCGCAGTTTTGTGTACAAGCCCTTAACCCCTCAAGTTTAGCAGTCGACGCCATCTTGGTTTAAGGTATTTGACGCGCACTGTACACGAATTTATTAAAACTCAAAGAAAACAAAGCAACATTTCAATAAAAGAAAAATGTATTTCTTTTTATCATTGTCTTTTATTTACATTTTAATCTTAATAAATTAATAATTCTAAAGTTTATCACACTAATGACTTATTCAGTCTTATCAACGACCTCTTCGGTCTTATGTTCCTTCTCATCTTCTTTATGCGTCCGCGTGGGCGGAAAATAAATACTTTTTCTTTCTTTCTTTCTTTCTTTCTTTAGGCTTCTGTTCTGGGGACATTTCGGTATCTTCTTTTACGGTCTCGTTATCTTCTATCCTGCCGCTGCTGTCGTTATTATCCCCTAGGAATACAAAAAATACCATTAGTTTCATAAAAAAACAATTTAAGTAATCTACAGTATAAGAGTAGTGTTAGTAACAATTGGTAGGTACAGTGGGCAGAAGCAATAAGTACCTATGCACGAGGGGATAGCCCTAGGGGTATGGGGGTTCACCAACCCCCCCCCCCCGAAACCTCAGAGAATTCAATGTATTTTAAAATGTACCTATATGTTGCAGTCAAAACTCTTAACCAGTCAAAAGTAGTAACAGTAAAAGTCAAAAGTAGGTTGGTCAATTGACTGCAACATATAGGTACATATATAACTCAATTTCATGAAAAATGTTAGTTGTGCCCTTTTTAATTAAAACGGCAGAATACCAATGCCGATTACCTAAGTCTTTATCAGTAGGTAGGTAGGTACAGTCACTTGCAAAAATATCGTGAACACACATAGAATTATTTTCATGGCATAATTATTGGTGTGGTTTGCCATTACCTCCTTTATTTTACACACTCATGGTTTCAATATACAGGTTGCCTCATGATGATTTCCTTCACCGAAATTAATAAAACATACCTACTAAGGTTAGAAAATAACCTCTTAGTACGTGCCGAGCTGAGATTCGAATCAAACTCACATGACCGGCATACGTAGCGTGCCTAGTAGGTATACGTATATACGTAGTACCTAGCGTGCTTAACCACTACGACACCACGACATTACAGTATAGTGTAGTCACTCGCATAAGTGCCATAAAATCGTAAGACTTATGCCGATTAAATATTTTATTGTATCATAGAACAGTCACACACAAAATTGGGTCTGGTTGATAAAATCGACAGTCACTACATCGACGGTCGCTGTACCGAAAACGTTCCATCGACGGGTTAATGAATCGGTAGTACCCCAAACCGATGGTACTCTACATCGACAGTACACCAAATCGATAGAACGCTATATCGACAGCACACTAAATCGACGGTACACCAAATCGATAGAACGCTGCATCGACAGTATACCATATCGATAATACGTTGTATCGACAGTACACCATATTGATGGTACGCTGCCTCAACTGCCCGATCCCAGCCAGATTTAAATAAAAATAATAAAGTTTTTTTTTAAGTTTTTAATCACAATTTGATAAATTTGTATATTGATTGTTTTTGATGTAAAGCACATAAAATGGTTAAAAAATCATAAATTCGTATTCAGTACCCTGTTATTATTAAAGACTTAATTCAGATGCATGCCTTATTAAATCATTTGTTTTTACCCGACTACCGAAGGAGTAAGATGTAATAATATTTATCTTTGCTGCGCAGTCGGGTATTTTGTTGCTTTTTTATAGTTATGGCTTATTAATACTATGGTAATAAATACCTACTATACTTTATAAATGTGAACATGTTATTATTATTTGGAGGTCTTTTTTATATCTAGTAATACGATCAATGTTATAGTTATTTTGTAAGTAAATAATTTAATCATTTTAATCGAAGCGCCATAGCCATATTATTATTTTATTGTATGACAGCGAAACTGAAACGTCCATCCGAAAAAAGTTATATCAATATGAAGAAACCAGAATCTGCAGTCACAAGTCACAATTATGTTGCCGTTTAATGTTCTTTGTTATTGAAAATATGCCAAAAAAATTTGGAAGATGTGACAGCTCACGATGCTTTTCTTTTTTTACTGAGAAACATTACCGTGGGATGATTAAATACCTTCAGTCGGAGTTTTCAAACAACTCTTTGGAATCAAATTCGCAAAAGCATGCACCGCAACCCCCGCAAGTCTCAGTCCGAGAGCCCCTGGCGGACCCCTCCTCTGTGGGGCCTTGCCCCACGTTCTCCTGAGAAGCGCGCACAGAACACAGCGCGCCGCCTTCTCGGGTCTGTTACTGGTCGGGCGGCGGGCTCCCTAACCCGCTGCCCGCAGGCCACACACTAGGGTGGCTGGAGGTCGTCGTGTACGTGCTCTCTCCGGCGCCCAGTGCATCTGGCGCGGGAAGGGAGAAGAGCACGCCGCTCCCTCTCCCTCTCTGCTTCCCCCTTAGACGCCATCACCCCCTCGCAAAAGGAGCCGATAACTTCCCACGCACCCTCGCTCCCGACCATGGACAGAACCATGGCCGGAAGCGAGAGCATGGCCGCATGCCGGTGCGTTTCTCCCCACCGCGTGACCAGCGTGTCATCGGCGTAACAAGTCACGCCGACGCCGTGGAGAAACACACCGCGCAGCACCCAGTCGTACCCGATGTTCCACAGGAGCGGCCCCAGGACTGAACCCTGTGGAACACCGCACGACATCTCTCGCCGACTCCCTCCTTCCCCACCGGGCCTATAATATAACGGCTACAAGGGTGGGGACGTTTTGAGCATTGTTCTTTAATAAATAATCAAGTCAGGTCTTTTAGATATTACTTAATATGTCAAACTTATATTTTTTATTACATTGGTTTGGTAGGTATTTCATTTATCATAATATCAATCAATCAATCTTTATTTGTGAACATAGGCACATAAAAGGTCTTAAAAGTATAAAATATCTTGAAGTGAACTCTTAATATTATTCGACTGTTTAGATTAATATTTCAGTATACAGCCAAAACGTAATTATAATCGATCACTGATAAGTTTATTCGTTCAAAGAAGTAACTCATAAGGACCTTAATACAAATGATAAGTATTCTATAATATATGTAAGTAGTATCTGTGATATATGCTTAATGTGTTTCTTATTTGTAAAGTACACTTGCAAGGTATGAATATACCAAATAGTACAAACGGAGTGTAAAAACAAAAATGTTTCGTTGTATACTTAGCCGATTTAAATCTTAATATTTTATGCACTTTTGCATATGAATGTACCTGTACTTATACAGTGACACTATATTTTTCGACGAAACGAAAAATTGTGATTACCTACTTTAAAATCTATAAAGTTTAATAAGTGTATTAGATCAAACAATTTTAAATATAAAAGAATTATACCTAATGTAAATCCAATGCTTTATAACACTCTTTTTAAAAACAATTATGTAATACTTATTCTTGGTATCTTGGCTATTTTTTGAAGACAAGTCGAATCTCTGTAGCAATCATAACTTAATTGTCTAGTAAAGATTACTTGATAAAAATAAAAATATAAGTATGTTTCTAATTTTTTGTGTGGTATAAAAGCGCATTAAAAGGGCCATGTAAGAGCGATCTTATCAATTTTAATTCATTATAGCGTGTTACGAAAAAAAAAATGAAATTAGCAAAGAAGCACAGCACTTAACTTTCTAAAGTTTGTTCAACAGGTATATCACTAACGACTGAAAGCCTTAAAATATTATTTCAGAAATTTTAAAATTTAATTCAAAACAAAAACAGTGATTTCGTGATTTTCGTAGTTCCACATATTATATTATCTTTCTAAAAATTTTACAACATGAAGATAAGATACTTCTTATTATGAAACACTAAATATTTCAAACTTTAATTCTATATACATTGCGTTACACGAAATATTACGAAATACCTAAACCATACCTAAAGCACTGTCCTCAAACTTCTAACTTTTAAAAAATTGCTCACAGTGCACATAATCTACACACTCAGCAAAAACAAAAACTTTTAGTATTATCGTAAGTAATTTTTTTCCGGCTACGCGACTATTAATTGACTTAGCGAGTTTATAGTTAAGCATAGTTATACATATGAAAGAAAATGCTTAACTAAAGAGTCTCTAAGTGTAGGTTAGAGACGTTTTAGTGCGGCAATCAATGTCAAAAAATATGTGTATTGCCTAACTAAACCAAAAATCCTTGTTTTTTAAACAATTTAAAGTATATTTCTGCGCAGGAAATATCCTAAATGACGCAGGAAAATATTTGTTTAAATTATGTCTAACAATAACTGATCTATGTATAATAGTTTTCTAGAAACAACGATTCCCGCGTTTTTTGCGTTTTTCTCTAAAATCAGTTTTTGGGGTTAACGTGGTTTTAGTTTAAAGAAAACAGACCGCCCAATTCTAGGCGAATAGGGTTGAGCTGGAGAATCTGTCGGATCGGGCCAACTGGAGTCACGGCGGTTGCTTGTGGGACTACAGCAGGCTTCGCTGTCTCTGTTTGAGTTTCAGGCTTCTTTTCGGGTTGGTTGTCAGTTTCACTCGGCGTAGATACTGTTTGCGCAGGATTTTCGACAGGCGCGGGCGTTGCGGGGTCAGGTTTAGTAGTTGGTTGAATTAAGTTAATAAATCCTTGAAACGCCTGAGCTATGGGACCACGATCAGATAACAACTGTCCCGGCTGGAAATTGATTGAGAATTGACCCTGGGTTTGTGATTGTGGAGCCTGGGTTTGTGATTGTGGAGCCTGGGTTTGTGATTGTGGAGCCTGGGTTTGTGATTGTGGAGCCTGGGTTTGTGATTGTGGAGCCTGGGTTTGTGATTGTGGAGCCTGGGTTTGTGATTGTGGAGCCTGGGTTTGTGATTGTGGAGCCTGGGTTTGTGATTGTGGAGCCTGGTTTTGTTGTTGTACTGGATTTAAGAAAATGCCCAATCGCGTTTGTAAATTTGGAATAAAGTTTGTTGATGATGTAACTGGAGCAGCAGACGTCACTTCAGAGTCAGCCTGTGCTCCCGCAGGAACAGTTGCTGCTGCTGCGCTCGGGGCCGCGGTGGACCATCCTTGATTTGTTAATGATTGTAAGTTGTGCAATGAATTATTAAAATATTGTTGCATGTTCGCTACAACCTGCGCAAATTGATTTGCTGATGGTTCTGAAGGTGAGGGGCGGGCAGGAGCAGTCGTTACACCAGAGCTCGGGTTGGTTTCATTTGCAGCCTTCAGATATGTAACTATCTCAACCAAAGTCTTCACTCCACTGTTGAAGTCGTTTCTGAGTGTATTGAGGCCTTTCTCGATTTGAATGAAACTAGCTTTAGTCTGCTCCACAGCAGACTGGGCTATACTAGAACTATCGATGTTAAGGTAGTTTTGAATGGTTCCATTTAGTTTATTAATTTGATCAGTGAAACCGTCGCGTAAGGACTGGATACTGTGTTGTATTGTTTTGATCTGCTCATTGCCTCCTAACATATTTTGGATACCATCAGTAATTCCCTGGAATCCTTGCTTTAAAACATTCTGGGCATCGTTAATACCTTGTTTAAAGATCAAAAAAGGTTGCTGCTCAGATGCGTAATATTCGGAATTTTGAGTTTCACGTTCTTGACGTTGAGGTGGGCCGGCGTTTCTCAAGTCTGGGACTGGTCTGCTAATTTCTTCGGATTTGTCCTTTTCGTTGTCAGTTTTGAGGGCGGGCTGAGCATCTTTGACGATGACTTCCACGGGGGTTTCCAACACGGGGATTGTGGCGGCGCGTGCGTGCAACGCGGCCACAGCAGCAACCAGTAAGTACGCGTATATTCTCATGCTTGCTCTCGCGGTATACTAAGGCGGCCGGGTGGGGTTCCTCATTTATACGAGTGAGCTAACGGTGTCCGATCGGCCGCCGGCGCACATCCATGTTTACGCTTTCCGTACGTTCCGTCCGCGCTAAATGTTTTTGTCATTATTTGTATTTAAATTGCCTACACAGCGTCGCGTTGTCTCTTTGCAAATTAACTGTTAGTTTCATGACACTAACATGTTTTATTTTGACTCACTGAGTAAACCTAGAAAACGGTAGTATCTACCTAGATAAGGTACTGTGCTGAGTTACGGGTCCTGAGTTACGATGGACGACGAGTTTGTTGTACATGTGTCGTAATACTCATTTAAGTAAATACACATAAATAATCTTCCTTTAAAGGGCTACGAAACACTGAATGGCAATTAGTGGCAGAATGATCTATTGTGTAGCAGCGATATAAATTGACCTTTAACAATCTTTAGGTACAGTAAATGAGGCTTGCGTGTTACCAAAATAGCGTAGAACAATTTGATCCATTTGCCTACAAGTAAAGCTTTACTTTTAAAGTACCTACCTAATGTATTACACACTTTCGTTTTTCAAAGCCAGTTAATATTGTGCGTTAGACACAATGGCAGGTCAGGAGTCATACAACGAAAGTGTTTGTTCTCAAAGGAAAGTTCCTTGCTAAGGAACCCGTCAGAATGCATATAATGTACATTATTATTCTATTAAAAATGATGGCACAGAAAGTTCAAGAAAATGCTTAGAGAAAAGTGATGAGTTAGTAACGTAAAAATGTTTTATTTAGCAAATTGTTGCGGTAGTTGGACTGTGTATACAAGGTTAGTCGGAAAGGGGGTAATTAAGCGAAAGGGTGTTAAAGTACCCATAATAAGGGATAACTTTTGATCTATAACTTTCCCCAAAACTCGATAGTTTAACCCCTCGAGTGTCGGGCGCACATACGGGTGTGCGTAAGAAATTCGGGTGCGAAGTGTCGGAAGCACACACGGGTGCGCGTAAGGAACGCGCGCTCCTATGGTAGCGGATTTTGTACGTTTTATTTTACTGTTTACACGAACCGAATTTATAGGAGCGCGTTCCTTACGCACACCCGTGTGTGCCTCCCGACACTTCGCGCCCGAATTTCTTACGCACACCCGTATGTGCGCCCGACACTCGAGGGGTTAAGAGAAATAGCTGTTCAAAGATTTAAAAAAAAATACGCTAAAATCTATCTGTCCATAGCTATGATCAGCTGTTTTTATAATTTAGGTCTTATTTGGGGACACGGATTAGAAAATTAATTTTCTGAATTCATAACTAAAGCAGGTACCTATGTTTTTTTTAAACTAAAATTATAATATTTTTGCATGCAAATAAAAATAACCGAATTTTGAAATTTTAACACTTGCTTTAAAATAGTCATCAGTGATACTTTAGGTGACCCGCGGCTTAGTACCCCCTTTCCGACTAACCTTGTATTTTAGGTCATATTTGGGGTCACGGATTAGAAGCTCCATTTTCTGAATTCGTATCTAAAGCAGGGATGAAGAATCTTTGCAAAAACGAAAATAAAATTCATGTTGCATTGAATTTTTTTTTTGTCGAATTTTGACATTTTAATACTTTCTTTATAACAATCATCAGTGATACATTAAGTGTCCCGCGGCTTAGTACGCCCTTTCCGACGCTTCGTTGTATGAAAAAATATTTTAGCACTACCTAGCGTTGGAATACAATTCCCTGGTCGGGTGAACCCGATTCCAGGATTGACTAGTTTCTTCAAGGCGAACCACTGCGTCAAGTGCGTTAAGACCAACCAGTTTAGATTAAAATAGTCATCCAATCCTCAAGTGCAAGCTCACACATAAATAGGTACGATTCTGAATTCTGTTTTTTTTTTAAATTCTTTTGACTGGTAAGAGTACGAATATCTTAAGACTCTGGTTTGGGTATAGAAATATGGTCTGATGTATAGATACGATAGAGAAAGTTTAATTTCGTAGAACTAATCCGTTTTCAAATTAATCTCGAATCCTGAGCTAGGTAAGTAAGACGCCATCAAACCGAACCAAACAACTTGTTTGTTTTGTTGTTGTTTGTTGTTTTTTTGTTTTATAGTTGTTATTCGACATAATTTTTAAAAGAACTTTCCTTGTATCTGTTTGTGCAGTCTCGAGGAGGAAATATAACGATTTTTGGGTTTTTACAAACCAACATTTTTAATTACGAGATTCGATCGATTTGTGAGAATTTTTGGCTTGCAGTGTCAACCAGACGATTAATTGATGGTGAAACGATGATAATGCATTCTGCGTTATCAACTATAGCATGTAAAATTAAAATCATTAAATAATATTTATAGTAGTAATATAGTCTTAAGTGTGTGTGCTGATGCAGGCATCGACTCTATTGAGTCGGCGCATGCATCAGCGCATAGCTAAGTTATACCTGCATGTCAAAATGATGCCTGCCGGTACATGCATCGACTTTATTGAGTCAATGCATGTACCACCAGTATCAACGAAATAATGTAAATGTGTATATTATAAGAAAAAAAAAAAAAAAAAAAAAACAATAATAATAATATTAAATAAGTAAACATATATATAATGTGATGGACTCGCATAGCTTAAGTAGAATAAGTAATATTTATAGTAATATAAATAATACATGTTGTATTTCCGATACAGGAGTATCAAATAAGTAAAATAAAATAAAAAGTAAACAATTAAATAACAGCAAAAAAGAGCGCGGACGAAATGTCTGCGGTGAATAAACTCATTTAAAAAAAAAAAAAAACGATGATAATATTCCGCGCTAATGTGGGATATCCCAGGTTGATATCTAGGACAGGCAAAATGTAACTGAATAGTGAATTCACTGCTGAAATATTTTTTTTCATTGAACTCACATAACACATGTGTGTTGCACATATACTCAGCCCACTACTGTCCCACTGCTGGGCATGAGCCTCTTCTCAGAATGAGAAAGTTCTAGAATTTTTAGGATTCCTATCAGGAGTGCATGTGTCCTCTCGATGGAGTTGGACCATGGAGTTTCTTGTCGGCTCTTCTCCATAAGAAACGACTAATTGGAACCATGCATCTAAATTCGACTTTTCATAAGCACCTGTATTAGTTTATGTAATGTTTTTGGACAGAAGGATATATGCATCCAATTCTAGGTAAATATGATTCCATTCTACAGAACATTAAAGGACATCTGACAAAATGGACCAAAAAGTAAAGTAGCCGGCCAAAGAAAATTATGCATATATTATGATAGTACATGAATACCTAAACACGTTTTAATATGACGTTATTCCTCTAGGTCTGATATCTGAGTCACTACATAAGGTTAGGTTAGGTTGGTTGCTCAGTGGGGTACGCCGCAATTGCGGCCGTAAGGCCCGTTATGGAGGAGTGGCTGAAGAGGCGTCACGGCGCCCTCAGCTTCCGGCTGACGCAGGTACTCTCGGAACATGGCTGTTTCGGGAAGTACCTGTGTCGCATAGGCCGGGAGCAGACGGCCGGTTGTCACCACTGCGCCAGCCCCGAGCACACGGCGCTGCACACGCTGCAGGCGTGTCCAGCTTGGGGGTCGCAGCGGTCGGCGGTGACCTCTCGCTTCCGGCCGTGGTTCTGTCCATGCGAGGGAGCGAGACTGCGTGGGAAGACATCGCCTCCTTTTGCGAGTTGGCGGACCGGGACCTGCCGGGGTTGCGGTGCATGCTTTTGTGAATCCCGCGACCCCAGCCGACGGGCAGGAGGAGGAACACCGTTGGTTTTTAGCCAGTAAGAGTCCGGCAGACCCGCCTTCCCCGGGCGAGGGACATCCATGAGAATTTTTCAACGAGAAAAAAATAAATAAAGGTTGGTTGCTCAGTAGCCGTAGAGTGAAGGCCCACGCTGAAGCGAAGAGGAACCTCGTCGAGGCTTGGGCCTGAAAACCCTCGACGTAGCGGCCAAGTAGGTTGCGGTGTCGCCTGGGCGATATCGCAACTGAGGCGGGCCGCGATGTCTTATGGGAGGCATCGCGGCTGAAGGGTGGAGGCTGCGGCGGGAGAGGATTGCCGGTATTACAGTGCGCCGTTCTTCCTACCCTCCGCGGCCTAAACGGGGCCGCCACCGTCAAATGGCAGAAGCGGTAGGGCCGCAGGGGGAGAGGTGTGTCGGTGTATAGTTGGCCGCTCTCCCTATCCTCTGCGGCCGAAAACTGGTAGGCGGCGGGGCCACTAACCTGACCCGTCGCAGGGGGACCAAGGGTGCCCAAACACCGGGTAGTCTGGCGCCCATGTGCTTGTTTGGTCCCCGGGGTGGTCATGGCGTACCATGTGTTCTGGTGCGCCGGTGATGTGGGGTGCTCCCCGCGCCTCTCAGGAGGTCGTGAGGTGGGGCCCCACAGAGGAAAGGTCCGCCAGCAGTTGGTGGACCAAGACCTGTCGGGGTTGCGGTGCATGCTTAGGCGAATCCCGCGACCCCTGCCAACGGTCAGAAGGAAGAACACCGTGGGTTTTTAGCCGGTAAGAGTCCGGCAGACCCCCTCGCTTTCCCCGGGTGAGGGACATCCATGAGGATTTTTCAACGATAAAAAAAAGGTAAGATTAGACTTGGGACTATTTTTGCCGATGGGTTGTCAAAGTCGTCAACGGGCGCTTCAAACGAAATTTTCGCCTGTTGATGAATGTTAATATTTATGAAAATGCGTTATGTATCTTAATACGCTATATATATAGCGTATTAGTATATACATAGCATATAGATGTATTTAAGATACTATGTACTGTTAGATAATATCTTAACGCTTAAATTCTTTAATTTTTTTCACTAAGATCGAACATTTTAACCTTATGTAGTGACTCAGATATAAGACCTAGAGGTATGACGTCACAATAAAAAATGTTTAGGTAGTCGTGTACTATCAGAACATGTATATACTTTTCTTTGGCCGGCCACTTTGGATTTTGGCCCAAAAATGTATGAGGCTTGTCAGGTCTCCTTTGACGATCCCGGAATTGCGGGGTTTTTTCGACACAAAAGTGCATTCCATATTAACCAACGTCTGAACTTTAGGCAAATATGCATCCGATTATCCGATCTCTGCTTATGAGGAAGGAAAATATCGTAAGGAACTTGAATGATTTGAAATTGTGAACATGTAGTGAGCAAGCTTGGTGATTAATGCTCGTTCTTTCTCTGTGTGAGAAGAGACCTTTGCCCTATAGTGGGACAATTGTATGCAGGTATCAAAGTACAACTTCCACAAATGTACCTTTCATGTCCTTCCAAAGTAATCTGTTCGCACCACGTAAGAATTTGTAGGGCGACAAATCGCCTACTGTAGTTGGCTCCTGGTATTAGACTGTCGAAGCATTGTCAACGTAAGTGCTCGACAAACCGCAAGTAATAATCGACCTTATCGTTCACGCCATTAGGTTGTTTCTGCCGCTTGATTACCTTGTAGCTTTCGTCCAAACGTTTTATAAACTGTAAATAGAAATATAATCATATACAAAGTTGGAAAGGAGGTACTAATCCGAAAGGGTATTAAAGTACAGTGGCGACCAAAAGTCCATAGGCAATCTCACAAAGCGATAGCTTGACGTTTAGTTACACTTACGACCTTCTATTTTTAACCGTCTTCCAAAAAAGGAGGAGGTTCTTAATTCGTCTGTTTTTTTTTTTTAATATTTGTTACCTCATAACTCCGCCATTTATAAACCGATTTAGATATTTTTTTTTATTTATAAGGATATACTTGCAGATTGGTCCCATTTAAATTTGGTGAAGATCTGATGAAGAACTTCGGAGTAGAACTCCTCAATGACGAACAGTACGCATAATGTGATGATGTGATTATGTTACGAGCAGCGTCTTTAGTAGGTCCAATCATATTTTAATTAAGGTCACTAAAACGAAAAAAAATAAAAAACTTTTTAACAAAAATAAAACCGACTTCAAACAAACCATGAAAAGAATAAAATAATTACCATATTATTAAATTAACAGTTTCAGAAGTCGGTGCCTTCAATTTGGTTCAGCGTGAATTAGCACCGACTTCTGAAACTGTTAATTTTATATTAAGTTATTTTATACTTTTTAGTTTTTGAAGTCGGTTTTTTTAAACGTAGTTTCTTTTTATAGCAATACAATGTTAATAAAAACAGCTCACCACTATGACGCGTATTTTAAATGCAACAGAATAGTGCGACGACGGTTCATTAGTGTGTGTTATCTGTGGAATGTTGAGACATCACTCGTATACGCACATGCACACGCATTGGCTGTATCGTGCTCGAGTTCATAGCAATGTAGTCCTTAGCATGCCTATGGAGTTTTGAGCGTTTACTGTACATACTACAAACAAAAGTTATTTATAAATATGGATATTATCCATAATAATAAATAACTTTTGTTTTACAACTTTGCAAGTCAGGAATTGAATAAAAATAGCAACTCCAAGATTTCATAAAAATATGCCAAGGCATCATCAGCTGTGTTTCTATTTTAGGTTATATTTGGGGTCACAGATTAGTTGCTCTATTTTCTAAATTCGTAACTACATGAGGGTTCTCGATTAATTAGAACTTTATACATGTACGGAAATAAAAGTAAACGTTTTATGAAATTTTAATACTTGCTGTAAAACAGTCATCAGTGATACGTTGAATTGCCTGCTTACCTCCTTTCTGACCAACTTTGAAGTGAATTTTGTATATTTTTAACTGTCTATAACCGGTACTCATTAGAATCGGCGCTAATAACTGTGTCTAATAATAACGATAAAACACTTTTTGAAACCAATATTGGCATATTGTTTTGAAACCAATATTGGCATATTGTTTTGAAACCAATATTGGCATATTGTTTTGAAACCAATATTGGCATATTGTTTTGAAACCAATATTGGCATATTGTTTTGAAACCAATATTGGCATATTGTTTTGAAACCAATATTGGCATATTGTTTTGAAACCAATATTGGCATATTGTTTTGAAACCAATATTGGCATATTGTTTTGAAACCAATATTGGCATATTGTTTTGAAACCAATATTGGCATATTGTTTTGAAACCAATATTGGCATATTGTTTTGAAACCAATATTGGCATATTGTTTTGAAACCAATATTGGCATATTGTTTTGAAACCAATATTGGCATATTGTTTTGAAACCAATATTGGCATATTGTTTTGAAACCAATATTGGCATATTGTTTTGAAACCAATATTGGCATATTGTTTTAATCAACTTTTAATTAAATTCTACTTTTAGTTAAAGTAACATTTCTGATATCATTAGTCGACTTAAAATCGGCACGGGATGACTCCTTTTAGTGTGGTCTTGTACCTACCATCTTCATAACGGATAGCGTGAGTTGTCTAAAGTTGGGTGCCTGTGCGTTAATGTTGTTCTGCAAGTAGTAAAGAACAAAACGTAGGTCGCCTTCAGTGAACAACTCTGTACTCTTCGGAGACTCCATTATCAGCGATAGAGATAGTATTCGAGTCTGAAATAAGAAACAAAAAACTTGGGGTCGCAGAGGGCCGAAAGCAACCGGCTTGTGGAGGAACGAGATATGGTGTTGCTCTAACGAAAAGGGAGGAACACCATACGTCGGTCCTCCGGAGAATAAACCTAGTTCTAGACGGTTGCACCTACAACCAGGCGCCTTTAGTTGTAGCCGGACAAACCTAGGTGTAACCGCACTACCGCCATTAGCAGTAACATATACATATACTTGTTGAGTTTGGATTTGTGCCCGGTTGATGGCAATAGGCTCACCCCCTATTACATGGGACTTAAACATAACGGCGAAATGAGGGTGTTACTACATAAGTACACCTCTGCTTAACCCTTCGGGGAGTACAGGCGTGATGTTGATGTTATATACATATAAGGAAGATTTCTATTTATTTTTAAGCGAAATGTCTTAAAGTTGTCGAAGGAAATGATAACCAAAGTTATCATCATGGGCAAAGCATATAACTCATGAGCAAAGGATATAATAACTCATGGGCAAAGTAGATAATAATAACTCAGTAAGCGTCATAACGATATTTTCAGGTCACAGTGATTAGGAAGCTTCTAGGGACATTAACTAGTCTCTAAATCTTCTTAACAAATAATAAAACAAAGACTTTACATAGTATAAAACAAAGTCGCTCCCGCTGTCTGTACACTTAGATCTTTTAAACTATGCAACGGATTTTAATGCAGTTTGCAGCAATAACATAGAGTGATTCAAGAGGAAGGTTTATATGCCCCACATTAGTATCTACATTGCACCCGTGCGAAGCCGGGACGGGTCGCTAGTACAATATAATCTGTAAGGTAGAATAAAGATTTTACTTTTTTTTAGATTTCACCAGAATTTCTCCTGTAACGCGCGTTTACAGACACAAATATAACATGCACAACCACCGAGACCCGGAACAATTATCTGCAGGCTATACAAATATTTGTTCGGTGCGGGAATCGAACCCGAGACGTAGTACAGAAGCCATTGCTCCAATCAAGCAGTGTTTGTTATATTGCTGTACCAACCTCGTCCACAGCATCCACGGCGGCCTGCTGCAGTACCTCATAGCTAATGATCCCCTTCCACTCATGTTCCGACGTGTGCTCCGACAGCTGGTCGGTGACGCCCGACTTGCGAGCTACACGCAATAGCATTAGGATACATTTTAGATCGCGCTTCTGTTGACTCGGCTCGCTGGCTTCTTTTATGTAAGGTAGGCTGGAAATTGAGTTTACATATAAATAAAACAAAGAGCGAACGGATATGGTTCAAATGTAACTCAGATATTTCATTTCATAATTATGTTATAAAGGAAAAGTATAGCGACATTTTTGTATCCAAGGCAAGATGGTGGGGGTTCGCAGGCTCATCAAACGTGGAAGGTTTTAAGTATTTGAAATTATCATTGGGAAAAGTTATGGCCGGGGAAAGTCGAAAGTCTTCACAGATGCAGGATAGACGTACCTTTAGCCTAAGGAAACGTACCCATACTACGTGACCCATTTTTTACTATTTTTTACCCCCCTCCCCCCTCGGTGACCATCCGTAGTATATGCCAATACCCCCCCCCCTAGTTTTCACGTAGTAATTCATAAATATGGTTTTAAATATTTTTTTGCAAACAAAAAGTTAAAAAATAATTATTTGACTCATATGTGCGACAGTGTTGCCACCTGTGAGTTCACAAGCGCTAAATTCTGCGTGCCATATTTGAATATAGCTCGAAAAAACTCGAGATTTCCTTTTGACTACGTGACGAAAACCTAAGACCACCCCCCCCCCCCGCCCCTGTGACCAAGCGTGGTATTTTGAAGACCCGCCTCCCCCCTGAACGGGTCACGTAGTATGGGTACGTTCCCTAAGAACCAAGCCAGATCTAACGAAAGATACGTCGCCGATCTTCCGTCGTACACATGATTCCATACAAACATCTCACACCGTACACATTTGACCGAAGATGCGTTACTAAAATTTCTCAAATAAATTACGCAACGGAAGATCGGCGACTTATCTTCCGTCAGATGTGCCTTGGCCCTAACGCCTCACACGGCGATGTTCGCATCGCGACTCGATGGAGCTCATGAGAGCGCCGCACACTGGTTCCAAACTGAAAACAAATGTTCAAAACCGGCTACAGCCTACATTTCTTCACCGATTTCCATTTTTTGTTACATACTCTAGAGATATTTTTCAACAATCGCTCTTTGTCCATTTTTCGATATCCTTCTCTAAAAATTAGCGACATAACCTCAAAAATGTTGAAAAATCATATTTTGTGCTCATAATACGATGATTTAAAAAAACCATTTTGACACATGAATATCTAGGAATAACTTTTCCGGTCATTATTATTATCAATTAAAATAATTAAAAAAAAAAGACATCGTATTATGAGCACAAAATTTGATTTTTCAACATTTGAGGTTATGTCGCTAATTTTTAGAGAAGGATATCGAAAAACGGGCAAAGGGCAAATGTTGTAAAATATCTCTAGAGTAAGTAAAAAAAAAAATGGGAATCGGTGAAGAAATGTGGGCTGTAGCCGGTTTTGACATATAAACATCTTTTTTTTCAGTTTGGAACCAGTGTGCGCCGGGTGAGTCTGATACTAGTCGGGTCTTTCCGAAATATGCACGTAAGTTAAACAGTTTACATTCTTAAGCATGAATTTTTTTTTTTTATTGGAACTAAAAAAAACACATTTACAATAAAATTATGTACGATAATGACTGCATTAGTTATAGAATATCACCCACAAAAGTTATATGTAACAAAAAATACTGTATTGAAATGGGTTCATCCGTTTGCGAGTTACAATGCCACAAACACACTGACAGATAGATAGACAGACATAGGCTTCAAACCTCTTTACATAGTATAAAACAAAGTCGCTCCCGCTGTCTGTACGCTTAGATTTTTTAAACTACGCAACGGATTTTAATGGAGTTTTCAGCAATAGAGTGATTCAAGAGGAAGGCTTAATGCCCCACATTAGTATCTACATTGCACCCGTGCGAGGCCAGGGCGGGTCACTAGTATAACATAAAATAACTTCCCGCCTGTATTCCCCGGAGGATTGGGCAGAGGTGTATAGTAACACTCTCATTTCGCCGTTATGATTAATTCCCATGTAATAGGGGGCGAGCCTATTGCCATGAGCCGGGCACAAATCCAAAATCCGGGCTGCTACTGAGGAATTCCCACACGGAAAAACCCATTAACACTTTGCCCGACCTGGGAATCGAACCCAAGACCTCATGCTCAGCAGTCGCGCTTGCCACCACTAGACCAACGAGGCAAAAAAAGGTATTGTAAAATGAAATGAACTCCAGATGAAAATGAAATTAATATGAATTGAAATGAAAAGGCGATGATATTGAATATTTTGTATATTCGAGTCTTCGTACCACTTCTGTCCAACTTCGCGCAGTACTTAACAACGCATCCGAGAATCTGCCCCGTGAGATGTCTGACGCTGTCCATGTAATGTTCAAGGTGAGACCACGCGAACATCAGCAGGCAGTCTACTAGTGTGAGACCTGTGGACCTGTCTGGATTCTTGTCTAGTAGCTTACTGATGTGCAGGAGAGTTCGGGCTACGCCGAGGACGAATGTAGATTCGGAAGAACTCCTGAAAAATGTAATAACATATTATAACATAGAGTGCGAGAGTTCAGTCCAGTGCGTATGAACAGTCTAGTGGAGAATTAAGTCGAGCTCGACTTTCTTCTTCTTATTTTCGTGTGGATAGTGACTAACCTGGTGTCAGAGTTTATGCCGCCCATGGGCCTCTGAGTTGGCTTCACATGCCGTCGAGAAATATCTCTCAGGCACGTCGGTTTCCTCACGATGTTTTCCTTCACCGTTTTTAAGCAAGTGATAATTATACAATACGCACCAGAATCCGAAAAGTTAGAAGTGCGTGCCTTGGGTTCGAACTCGAGACCTATGACTTGGTAGTCCGACGGTCACACCACTAGGCTATCATTGCTAGTTCGACTTTAGTCGACTACGAGTTAAGTCACGTGCGATGGAGTGCGAGTGTTTAGTTGAGATGATCGTGATTTTGAACAACCCTTTTTTTTTCCGTTGGAACATCCTCATGGATGTCCCTCGCCCGGGGAAGGCGAGGGGGTCTGCCGGACTCTTACCGGCTAAAAACCAACGGTGTTCCTTCTCCTGACCGTACGGCCGGGGTCGCGGGATTCGCGTCAGCATGCACCGCAACCCCGGCAGGTCCCGGCCCGCCAACCCTCGGCGGCCCTCTCCTCTGTGGGGCCCCACGTCCTCCTGAGGCGCGCACGGAACACGGCGCGCCGCCTTCTCGGGCCTGTTACTGGTCGGGCGGCGAGTCCCCAAACCCGCCGCCCGCAGACCACACACTAGGGTGGCTGGAGGTCGTCGCGTACGCGCCCGGTGCGTCTGGCGCGGGAAGGGAGGAGAACACACCGCTCCCTCTCCCTCTCCGCTTCCTCCTTGGTCGATTTTGAACAACCCTACGATTAAGTTGCTAGTGTTGTTCCTGCACAGCAATTTTCAACTATACTCGGGCCATTACAAACGTGCGAACTGAGTCATAAATCATTACGTTAAAGGAATGTGACAATGCTGCACAAGTCGTTATCGGTAAAGGGATGCCGCTCGGGCGCAGGTGGGCGACGCGGTACGTCGATGAATAGTTAATGCAATTAGGTGAAAGGTAGGTATTAATTTAAGTTTTATATGCTTTTAGAAGCAGAAATAATAAAAACACATCCTAAACAATATTTGCATTATTTCCTTAACCTCATTACTTTTTATCGACTATTAGACTAGGGTCGATAATTTTTGAAACCATTAAAAATAATAGTAGTATGAAACCCATTGGAAAAGGAAGAGAATATAACAAAAATTAAAGGAAAAATAAATTACGGGCGATCTGAAGTCGGGAAGTGGATGGGGGTGCGTTTTTAAGGGTAAAAAACGGTTTATCTCGATTTCTGGCAAAACTACAAGTCTTATGGAAAAAAGTGGCAAAGTTGTAGATAATAAAAAGATCTACAACTTTTGTATTTACACTTTTTTCACATAATCTCAAAAATTATGTGAAAAACTCAAATAACCAAGTTTTTGGTTTTTTATTTTTATCTTTTACAAAAAATGTTTCTTTTTCACGAAATTTGGTGAAAACTTACCTTTTTATATCCCAAACACACTGTAATTTTTTTGATTAAGAATATTTATTTTTTCGCCTTATTTTGACTTAATATCGAAAAAGTAGCCTAATTTTCAATCGAAAATTCTCACATCAAAATATCAGCTATTTAAAAAAATTCGATGGGCTTCTTGTTTGCTGAAATCTCTACTTTTTAATGGTGTAAAAAAATATATACATTACTATGGTAAATGTTCTCAGAAAATGCAAAGAAACGAAAAAAACTCGAATCCGAAAATTTTAAAACGATTTTTTATATTTTTTTAGCTGTAAAAACCGTTAGCCAGTATTCGAGATACAGAGCAGTGAACAACATCGTTCATAAAAATACACGTGCTGGCTGAGTTACTTTAAGAGAATTGTGACAAATTTATAATGAATAAATAACGTAAACAGTATAAAGCATCTAAATTCAATAGTACGATTTACATGTATATTTATATATTATGAGATTTTCTATGACATAAATGTAATTAGAATGTAATAAATCAACTTTTTTACTGAACAAATTGCAGCAGTCACATTTTTTAGATGAAAACCTCTTTAAATCCTATCTATACTAATATTATAAAGAGGAAAGATTTGTATTTTTGTATGTAACGAATAAACTTAAAAACTACTGGACCGATTTCAAAAATTCTTTGGCCGTTAGAAAGTTACATTATCACTGAGTAACATAGGCTATATTCTTTACTGGAATAAAATTTCTTACGCGGGCGGAGCCGTGAGGACACAGCTAGTCTTTAATATTTAGAACAACTATTTTCGCATGTTTTTTGCAATCTTTATGTTTTATAGATTTGTATTTTTTTTGTTTATCAATGTAACATGGAATCTTACGTTTTTCGAGTAATTTAAGTGTAAATTTTAATAATAGCTCAAAAGTGTATATGATGATAAAAATAAAATTCAGTTTCGAGTTTTTTTCGTTTCTTTGCATTTTTTGAAAACATTTACCATAGTAATGTAAATATTTTTTTACACCATTAAAAAGTAGAGATTTCAACAAACAAGGAGCCTATCGACATTTTTTAAAAAACTGATATTTTGACGTGAGAATTTTCGATTGAAAAGTAGGATACTTTTTCGATATTAAGTCAAAATAAGGCGAAAAAATAAATATTCTAAATCAAAAAAATTACAGTGTTTGGAATATAAAAAGGTAAGTTTTCACCAAATTTCGTGAAAAAGAAATATTTTTTGTAAAAGATGAAAATAAAAAACCAAAAACTTGGTTATTTGAGTTTTTCACATAAATTTTGAGGTTATGTGAAAAAAGTATAAATACAAAAGTTGTAGATCTTTTTATTATCTACAACTTTGCCATTTAACTTTTTTCCATAAGACTTGTAGTTTTGCCAGAAATCGAGATAAACCGTTTTTTACCCTTAAAAACGCACCCCCATCCACTTCCCGACCTCAGATCACCCGTAATTTATTTTCCTTTAATTTTTGTTATATTCTCTTCCTTTTCCAATGGGTTTCATCCTACTATTTTTTTTTTCACTTTTTACCATTTTCAAAGGCTTCAGCCCCGGTTTATATCGACAGTCTTTTTGACTGTTACACACAATACTAGGGCAGTTCCATAAGGCCTATAAGTGCGAGCGAGAGGTCCGATAAAAAGGTTTTGTGACTCAGTTCGCATGTTTGTAATGGCCCGAGCATAGACTACATGTTCCAGTTATAATGTTTACACAATGAAATGTTTCCAGACCTTTCTCCTATATCCAGTATAGTTTTCGTAAGTGTGACAATAGCTGGTTGATCCTCCACGGTCTGTGTAAACAGATGGTCTGCGGACACCACAATCACCATGGCCGAGAACAGAGTCAGGCGGGCTGCTTCTAACTTTAGTAAGTGGTTCAACGCACTGTTGGTACTGCTGGTATTAAGTACCTGTTGAAGAGTAAATGGGTAAATAACATTGGAATTCTAATAGGAGTGGGTATCAATCAACTTTTTAATGACATGTTTGGTGCAGTGGCTGAGCGATTGGCTTTTGCGCTACGGGTCGTGGATTCGATTCCAGCAGAGATCAAATATTTGTAGGGCCTACAAATAGTTGTTCTAGGTCTGGGCGTTTGTGCATGTGAAAATTTGTGTCTGTAAACGCACGCTCGATACAGGAGAAATCCTAGTGCGGGGCAACGTTTATTTACATTAAAAAAAAAAAAATGTAACTTTTTTTTGTACTTCACATCACGCCTGTTTTCCCCGAAGAGTTGGACAGAGGTGTATAGTAACACTCTCATTTCGCCGTTATGTTTAAGTCCCCTGTAATAGGGGGCGAACAGATTGCCATCAACCGGGCACAAATCCAAACTCCAGGCTGCTACTGAAGAATTTCACACGGAAAAACTCAACAACACTGTCCAACCTGGGTATCGAACCCAGGACCTCACGATCATCAGTCGCGCTTGCCACCACTGGATCAACGAGGCAGTCAGCTCCAGATGAAGTAAAATAAATAAATAAATCTTTTTTTTGCTATATGTAAACTTACATATATCCAACTTTCAGCTCCATTCTCCACAATATGCATAGTCAAGTACAGTATTCCACACACAGACTTTGTATCCATTGGAACATCATCATCAAACATCAGATCTTGGATAAACAACCTTATGCCTTCAAAATTAAGGATCAATTTGCTAATGTTATCAGTGTTCGCTTTTTGGACAATATGTAAGAGCAATCTTAGGGTGAGATGAGCTATGTTGAATATTTCATTCTTTTCTGTTGGTGATAGAGTCTTATTTTCCCTGAAATCATATAAAAAGTTTTGGTCATCTTCCATCTATTTCCCTAGTCTTTCCAGCTATGTGGTAATAAGCAAGTCAAAGACAGGTCGACTTGGCAATCAGGGTATGAGGCTCTTCGTGACAGGGGGAGACGCCACACCCGCGTCACCAACGTCACCTGCGGAACCCGCGTCTCTCACGTCACCCGCGTCACCCATGTCACCCGCGTCACAAGCGTCTCTCGCGTCATCCACGGAGCCCGCGTCGACGTCGTCACCCGTATCACCCGCGTCACCCGCGTCACCCACATCACCCACGTCACTCGCACAGCGCCCGCGCCATCCTAGTGTCACCCCGGTCACTTACATGCGCGTAAACATTCGTACATTGTACAAATGCTTCCTGTTTTGTATGGAAAATGTTTGCATAGTCATTACGAATGTCAGTCTCACACTTGTATGTTCGCGTGTTCGTGCGGATGTGAGTGACCCATATTAGCGCTGCACAGTCCGCATCGACCGCGTTTATCGATTTCGATCTCGCTCACGTTGTTGCTTGTAGTTGTGTATTGAAAATGGCTAGAAAATTGCCATGTCGACCTGTCGTTAACTGCAGACAACAAATATTTTCTTCTCTCTCTGCAGGCGTTGCATGGCCACCATAGACAAAGGTTTGTTGACAAAACCCATGTCTATGGTTGTCATGCTATACGGTGGTTGTGTTAAACAGATAAATAAAATACATTTTCATTGTATAACTCTCATAGAAAAATATGGGATAGCCTAGTGTGTTCACTCCTGGCAATCCTAAGCTATAAAGCTTACAACCTGATTATTTAATAGGGACTGCGGTTAGAAATTGTAAAACTACTATTTGATTATCGCTCACAAAGAACATGCGTGAACAAGAAGAAATCTAAAAGCATCATCAAGATTTAGAATGGTTGGTTAGAGACCCTTCAGGTCTCACCACTAACTGCCCGGTTATGCAGAAACGGTCCGCAAGACCATCTACAAGCAGTTGAATAGGAAAAAAAAAGTTTTAGAAAACAAAATTGACAACCGCTGTTCACCGAAGACTAGTTCTACATTTTTTTTAAAATAAATAATACCTCAGTGTTATCACACAACATTCCAAACAGTTCCTCAAGTACACCGCTAGATCCACTTCAACGAGCCTAACAGCTGCCACTCCTGCGTTAAAGTTCTCAAGACACGTAGCCACCTTACTGACAATGTCAACATACTGCTTGTAGTCTGTTGGTATGGTTGATATGAGTGTAGTGATCTGTAGCGCTAGGGCATCCGTAAATGGTTGTTGTAAGTGCTTTTTTTGGTTATATGCCTGAAATTGGACAAAGTAGTCTAAAGTTCATGTTATAAAATTATTTGTATAATGGTTTCGTACTTAAACATTTTGATTATTTATGATTGCACCTAATTGTTTACTGGTACTTATTTAATACCTTTTCAGATAAATGATCTCACGTCTTCACAGTCACAATCAGTCTCACTATAAACTAAAAGCTTTGAGATGACAATTAAAGAAATCAAATTATTTATATTCTAAGGCAGGGGTGGTCAACCAGTAAATCGACCGGTCGATCGCGGCTCTTAACCCAGTTGATCATGGCAAGGCCAAAAAAAAAGTTTCAAGTTGAATGAAGAGGTACTGATTATATAATTGGTAGATCGCACTGAGTCTACTCAAGAAACAGTAGATCTTGGGTCGAATTAAGTTGGCCACCCCTGTTCTTTGGGATTATAAAAGTACTATACCTTGATATAAAACATTTTATGGGATGTTTAATTTCAGCCTGAATGAACGCAACAACTAAAAACTTTACCACAGCATGATCTACGGAAACTTTATTTGTATCCAATATCTCCCTCAGAATCGCTAATTGATCATCTGTAGAGACTGAGTCGATAAATGCTTGAATTTGTGTAGTATTCTCACCTAAAAAAAAAAAACTTTTTATACAACTAAATATTTCTTTGTTGAAAGTAATAATTTTATATCTTTATCCTAATGAAAATAAAAAAGCAAACATCATATTATATTATCATCATCATCCTCCTACCCTTATCTCAATTTAATTGGGGTAGGTAGGTATAGCATGTAGTTTTCTTTCATACATCTGTAGCGAGTAGGTTCTATCAGCCGTCATCGCAGTGTTCGCATCCTTCCTAGCAGTATATATAGTGGTAGATCGTGATAAATAGTTTAATTATGTACCTGTATTTTCAAATAACGAAGTTGGAATAATAACAGGAGAAAACCCAATGGAGTTCTTGGATTTACCGCCCCTGCCTCCATTTATTCTTAGCGCTAAACCATTCATAGTGATAAATAATTATTTTTTTATTTAAATAACTTTATGTTTATTTAATAAATAATTTAATGGAAATAAAATGTTTTTAAATGTTTACCAATATTTTTATAACCTAAAAACTTGTAATCATAAACGTCACCATGACGTTAAGAATGATTGAAATCATTCTTCGTAAACAAAACTAGAATATTAGAACAAGAAGAGTTATTGTAATTTTGAAATTGCGTGTTCGAAAAATATTGATTTTTATAGATTATATTGTTAAAGATAGTATACAGCAATATATGTTCTTTTAAGTATGTATTCTAATTAATTATTTTGTAACGATTAAGTACCAGCTATACATAATGAATAACTTATTTTGTAAACGACACTGCTGCTGTTGTTGTTTCGCTAATTTATGCAGGCAAAGCTCGGTAGACCATACAGCCATGATGTATTTATTTCTCATTCAACAATGAAATGAGAACTGAGTTTCTTACCATTAGTAGTTTGATATACCCTAGTAAGACTGGTCGAATGCGCCCATGGAACATAAAAAAATTCCGTGGATGTGCCAATAGTTTCTATCTTGTAGGGCGAACAAAGGCTACAGAACTACTACCTATATGGATAATAAACCTAGTAGTTCTACTAGGTTACCCTCTCTACATACGTGAGAGTTGTAAATTGTGATTAATGATTATGCTATTAAGGGCCTATTTCGTAATCGTTAGGAAATAAATTTGGATTCTGGTAGTTTCTCAATAGAAAATGTCAAACCACCATAATTAGAGCAAACCGACGACTGTGTAACAGGCCCTAAGAGGATGAGTAGTAACATCCTTCGTTCGATAATAACCTCAACATGTTACTATCACAAATCAAAAAGCGTGTAGAATTTTGTAGGGTGTATTCCATTACGATCGCTGAAGTATGAAGTAAATAAACAAACGATGCGAGTGGATTGACCTACCAGAGGTCACTGACCCGCTTGACTTACATGCCCAGCAGTGAATTTAGCTGAGGAGAGTGCAGTATCGGCTTTCAGTCTGACTATAAATTGAATATCAGTATTTTTCTGAGGAGCTACAGTGCGCGTCAAATAACTAGAACCAAGATGGTGTCGACTGCGTGATCTATGTGAGACTCCGGTCATATGATTCGTTTTGATCAGTCCAATAGATTGCACTTGGTGTTCAGGGTCTGATGATGGAGCTAGGAGGTGAATAGTGGAATTCTTCAGTGGCTACTAGTAAGGGCTTGTACACAAAACTGCGAATTAACGCGATGCGAATTCGCAACGCAGAAAACTGCGACGCAAATTGCTGCCATGCGATTTCGTGCGGCAAGGCGTCTTCCTTCCAAGGTTCGGGTGACCAGTCTCTCGACGATCGTCAACTGTATTGAACCTTTTTAACGAGCGTTTAAAAAGCTCTCGTGCGTACGAGGGCTTACTCCTCAAGTTTGGCAGTCGACGCCATCTTGGTTTAAGGTATTTGACGCGCACTGTAGGTACACGATTTTATTAAAACTAAAAGAAAACAAAGCAACATTTCAATAAAAGAAAACTGTATTTCTTTTTATCATTGTCTTTTATTTACATTTTAATCTTAATAAATTAATAATTCTAAAGTTTATCACACTAATGACTTATTCAGTCTTATCAACGACCTCTTCGGTCTTATGTTCCTTCTCATCTTCTTTAGGCTTCTGTCCTGGGGACATCTCGGTATCTTCTTTTACGGTCTCGTTATCTTCTATCCTGCCGCTGCTGTCGTTATTATCCCCTGGGAATACAAAAAATACCATTAGTTTCATAAAAAAACAATTTAAGTAATGTACAGTACAAGAGTAGTGTTAGTAACAATTGGTAGGTACAGTGGGCAGAAGCAATAAGTACCTATGCACATGGCTGTAGCCAGGGGGGGGGGGTATGGGGGTTCCCCCCCCAAACCTCAGAGAATTAAATTTCATTTTAAATGTATACCAGACAGTACTAAACTAGACTAAACGCAACTGTCACTTTCTTTTTCTATTGAAACAGAAAGAGACAAACACCTTAGTTTAGTTTAGTCCTGTCAAAGCGCGTAACAGAATCGACACCATTGTAATTTATTTTCTTGTTCAGGGTTCAACCCTTCCCGAACAAAATTCCTGGCTACAGCCTTGCCTATGCAGATAGCTAACCACATCTTAGATTTTTGTTCATTATGCTGTGGCCAAGTCGTTGTCAACGTGTCTAGTTGCAGAAAAAGATGACATATTTATATAACAATAATGATGCGAGTCGCATGAACGTGGACTTTCTTTGTTTGATTGCATGTCGAATTTATATGCCAAATAGGTAGGTACAGCTGTTAGATAGAAATTGCCATTTTATTCAATTAACAAACACGTAAGCTTTAATCCATAAAGTAGAACTTTGACGAAAACATTCTACATAATTAATTTCCGAAAAACAGAAACCTGGTTTTCGAAGAAGACATGTGAAAGTCACCTTGACATGGAGGTGCTAATCGTAAATTCGAGGTCACTAAACTTAAATGTATACTGGTTGTAAAAATATCCTTAACGAAGCCGAAGTCTATGCATACTGTACATAAAACTGAGTAACATACAGCAAAAATAATTGCTGGGAAACGACTTTAATATTTTGGCATTAAAAACAGCTTTTAATTGTAGCGCGCAATGAAAACGCGCGAGCCGCAGACTGTGCCTACATTTCAAAAATATTGATAACGTTTGTATAGAAGAATGTTTAGTAACTAATAACATTTAAACTTGAAAACGTATAAAAATATGGTGACTTTAACCTTCAATATCTCCAAAACCAGTCGGTTCCCAGGTATGGCCCAATACCAAAAATTCTTCGTAATGAGGGGAAGAATACGTGGCTCTCAGCTTCGTTAAGGGTATTTTTACACCCGATATATTTTGTGGCACTAGTCTGCCTTGTATTTAACTACCTGCTACTTGCTCGTTCTGGTTATTAGATTCAATAGCGTGTATTACGTTCCTTGATAGTTTTATAATTATATAATCTTCCGCTTGAAAAGAATGGATATCAGGACCGGACTGTTATGTACGCGTTACAAAACACATAATGTTATTAACACACAGTAACAAATACATAATGTACTGGCTGACACGACTCTGTTAGTTAGACAAGCTTCAATAGTTACTGATTTACAAATAACGACCTGTTCTCCGAAGACTCTGACAAGTTGAACTATAAAATATCTACAATAATAATAATATTTAGGTACTAGGTACTTAATAGGGTGTAAACGAAATAGTGTAATTCCTTCAAACCTCGTGATGTACTGCTGACATAGATTAACCCTGAACGGGACACTTTTGGATTCAATAAAAAAAATTACATGAAGTAGACATGTGTTCTTAACGTGAGGTATTTTAGAGCTCCGAGCGAATAGCGCGGTATTGCTCGCCGCGCGGTCATTTAAGTCGGGGCGCTAAAATGCCTCATGTTAACTTCTTATTAAAAAAAATGTATTCAATCCAAAAATGTCCCGTTTATGGTTAATCTATGTCAGCAGTACATCACGAGATTTGAAGGAATTGCATGATTTCGTTTACACCTTGTATATCTGTACTGTACGTAATTGCATCCATACCCGATGTACTTAACGAATTATAAAACACGGGATGTTTGCTAGTCTATTACGTTTTTATTGCTACTTCGGAGTTGGACAATTGTCTTTAGTTATGGAAAAGATATCTTTTGCTTTTTTGTCGTCGGACCATAGGTAGTAAGCTGTTAGACTAGCCGATATAATCGAACATTTATAATAGAGGTTTCAAACTAGCTTTTTTGTCGGTCATTAGCTTATAACCTAAATTGTGCTTGGAATTCTTTCGAATGATAAATTATTTTTATTTCTGTAAATAAATCTTTTACAGACACTTTTACAAGTCAACGTAATGTTTTTTTTAAGACTATATGGCGCCGGCATTTCCTATCTGACTAGCTCTGAGAAGAAAAGCCGAAACAAACTCAGAGATCAAGGTCTCTTTTAAAGTCCAGACATTGTGGTATAAAAACTATGTGAATGTAACAATGTAGGGCAACGTATACCAAAATATACCATCCAACAGAACAACGGTCGCACTACAATTTGTTTTACCTCCAAATACTCAGTCGCTCCGTGTTAAAGGAGTAACTCGCGTTTATCGTGGAAATGGTTGCATGTTAAAATAATAAATATATCAGTTTAGTTTAAAGCGAAGCAAACGCTAACAACACATAGACGAAAACATAGTATAAAGCCTCACGGTTGACCTGCAGACACCAAATTTAATCTCTCCCACGCTGTCGTCACAGGAATCCAGCTACATTGTACCCATCGACACAAACACAAACACACAAGCAAGACATCGAACAAATATGTTACACACAGAACACAGAAACTCTTCGTTTCGGTACCTGAATATTAGTGCCCAAAGTATTTATAGCACTGTTCACTGCCGTGCTGACGGTACTAGCGGTACCATTTATAACAGCACTTATGGTGCCTATCAGACTATTGACGAAAACCCCCCACGCTGCCACTGTTGGGAAATTGGAGAAACAATGAAGATGTATGAAGAGAGTGTGCATAATGAAGTGTGTGATACGTGTTGTTATAATTATATTATAAATATTATGTATTGTCCAATAATATAGGAAGTATAGAAATATATTATATAGATGAATAAAATAAAATTGGATAAATTATTCATGCTCATAGGTCAATAGAATATTACTGTTCTTGATTAGAAGTTTATGAACCTTTAAATAAATTATGATAAAGAAATAGGTTATTAAAGTTTTGAACATGTTCTTACTCACCGGAGTTTTGACCACCTCCGTAGTGCCCTTTTTTTTTAGATCCGCTATCAGATTTGTCCTCATCTTGCTTACTAACTTCTTCAGTCTTTTGTTCTTCGATGTTTTCCACCTCTCTGGGCTTCTCAGGGTTGTTAATGTTCTGCAGCCTTTGCACAGCACCGGCCAATCCTAGGCTAATAGGGTTGTTCTGGAGAATCTGTCGGATCGGGCCAACTGGAGTCACGGCGGCTGCTTGTGGGACTACAGCAGGCTTCGCTGGCTCTGCTTGAGTTTCAGGCTTCTTTTCGGGTTGGTTGTCAGTTTCACTCGGCTTAGATACTGTTTGCGCAGGATGTTCGGCAGGCGCGGGCTCTGCGGGGGGCGCAGGTTGTGCAGGCTGTGTTCCCTGTGGAGCTTGCGTTTCAGGTTTACTAGTTGGTTGAATTAAGTTAATAAATCCTTGAAACGCCTGAACTATGGGACCACTACCAGATAAAAACTGTCCCGGCTGGAAAATTGAGAATTGACCCGGGGTTTGTGATTGTGGAGCCTGGTTTTGTGATTGTGGTCCCTGGTTTTGTTGTTGTCCTGGATTTACGAAATTGCCCCATTGCGTTTGTAAATTTTGAATAAAGTTTGTTGATGATGTAACTGGAGCAGCAGACGTCACTTCAGCGTCAGCCTGTGCTCCCGCAGGAACAGCTGCTGCTGCTGCGCTCGGGGCCGGGGTGAACCAGCCTTGATTTGTTAATGATTGTAAGTTGTGCAATGAATTATTAAAATATTGTTGCATGTTCGCTACAACCTGCGCGAATGGATTTGCTGATGGTTGTAGAGGTGAGGGGCTGGCAGGAGCAGTGGTTGCACCAGAGCTCGGGTTGTTTTCATTTGCAGCCTTCAGATACGTAACTATCTCAGCTCCATCAGCCAAAGTCTTCACTCCACTGTTGAAGTCGTTTCTGAGTGTATTGAGGCCTTTCTCGATTTGAATGAAACTAGCTTTAGTCTGCTCCACAGCAGACTGGGCTATACTAGAACTATCGATGTTAAGGTAGTTTTGAATGGTTCCATTTAGTTTATTAATTTGATCAGTGAAACCGTCGCGTAAGGACTGGATACTGTGTTGTATTGTTTTGATCTGCTCGTTGCCTCCTAACATATTTTGGATACCATCAGTAATTCCCTGGAATCCTTGCTTTAAAACATTCTGGGCATCGTTAATACCTTGTTTAAAGATCAAAAAAGGTTGCTGCTCAGATGCATAATATTCGGGATTTTGAGTTTCATGTTCTTGACGTTGAGGTGGGCCGGGGTTTCTCAAGTCTGGGACTGGTCTGTTAATTTCTTCGGATTCGTCCTTTTCGCTATCTGTTTTAAGGGCGGGCTGAGCATCCTCGACGATGACTTCCACGGGGATGTCCTCCGGTTTGACGCGCAACTTATTCTCGACATCCTTAATGGTGTTTGCCTGGTCGACGAGTTCTTGTTCACTGGAAATATTTTCAATTTTGTCCAAGTCTTCGGGGACGATGTCAATTAGTTTTTTCTCGGTTTCCAACACGGGGATTGTGGCGGCGCGTGCGTGCAACGCGGCCACAGCAGCAACCAGTAAGTACGCGTATATTCTCATGCTTGCTCTCGCGGTATACTAAGGCGGCCGGGTGGGGTTCCTCATTTATACGAGTGAGCTAACGGTGTCCGATCGGCCGCCGGCGCACATCCATGTTTACGCTTTCCGTACGTTCCGTCCGCGCTAAATGTTTTTGTCATTATTTGTATTTAAATTGCCTACACAGCGTCGCGTTGTCTCTTTGCAAATTAACTGTTAGTTTCATGACACTAACATGTTTTATTTTGACTCACTGAGTAAACCTAGAAAACGGTAGTATCTACCTAGATAAGGTACTGTGCTGAGTTACGGGTCCTGAGTTACGATGGACGACGAGTTTGTTGTACATGTGTCGTAATACTCATTTAAGTAAATACACATAAATAATCTTCCTTTAAAGGGCTACGAAACACTGAATGGCAATTAGTGGCAGGATGATCTATTGTGTAGCAGCGATATAAATTGACCTTTAACAATCTTTAGGTACAGTAAATGAGGCTTGCGTGTTACCAAAATAGCGTAGAACAATTTGATCCATTTGCCTACAAGTAAAGCTTTACTTTTAAAGTACCTACCTAATGTATTACACACTTTCGTTTTTCAAAGGCAGTTAATATTGTGCGTTAGACACAATGGCAGGTCAGGAGTCATACAACGAAAGTGTTTGTTCTCAAAGGAAAGTTCCTTGCTAAGGAACCCGTCAGAATGTATATAATGTACATCATTATTCTATTAAAAATTATGGCACAGAAAGTTCAAGAAAATGCTTAGAGAAAAGTGATGAGTTAGTAACGTAAAAATGTTTTATTTAGCAAATTGTTGCAGTAGTTGGACTGTGTATACAAGGTTAGTCGGAAAGGGGGTAATTAGCCGAAAGGGTGTTAAAGTACCCATAATAAGGGATAACTTTTGTTCTACAACTTTCCCCAAAACTCGATAGTTTAAGAGAAATAGCCCTTCAAAGATTTCGTTAAAAATGTGCCAAAATCTATCTGTCCATAGCTATGATCAGCTGTTTTTATAATTTAGGTCATATTTGGGGACACGAGTTAGAAGCTTCATTTTCTGAATTCATAACTTAAGCAGGGATGAAGAATTTTTGACAAAAATAAAATAAAAATGAAATTTTAATACTTTCTTTAAAACGTCCATCAGTGGCCTGCGGCTTAGTACCACCTTTCCGACCTTTCCGACTAACCTTGTATAAGCTTCGTTGTATGAAAAAATTTTAGCACAACCTAGCGTTGGAATACAATTCCCTGGTCGGGTGAACCCGATTCCAGGATTGACTAGTTTCTTCAAGGCGAACCACTGCGTCAAGTGCGTTAAGACCAACCAGTTTAGATTAAAATAGTCATCCAATCCTCAAGTGCAAGCTCACACATAAATAGGTACGATTCTGAATTCTGTTTTTTTTTAATTCTTTTGACTGGTAGGTGCACGAATGTCTTATGACTCTGGTTTGGGTATAGAAATATGGTCTGATGTATAGATACGATAGAGAAAGCTTAATTTCTTAGAACTAATCCGTTTTCAAATTAATTTCGAATCCTGAACTAGGTAAGTAAGACGCCATCAAACCGAACCAAACAACTTGTTTCTAATAGTTGTTGTTCCACATAATTTTTAAAAGAAATTTCCTAGTATCTGTTTGTGTAGTCTCGAGGAGGAAATATAACGATTTTTGGGTTTTTACAAACCAACATTTGCAACCAAAAGAATCGATTTTGCGAATTTTTGGCTTGCAATGTCAACCAGACGATTAATTGATGGTGAAATGATGATAATACTCAGCGCTAATGTGGGATATGCAAAATGTAACTGAATAGTGAATTCACTGCTGAATTCAATTTTTTCATTGAACTCACATAACACATGTGTTTTGCACATATACTCAGCCCACTACTGTCCCACTACTGGGCATTTGCCTCTTCTCAGAATGAGAAAGGTCCTAGAACTTTTAGGAGTGCATGCATCCTCTCGATGGAGTTGGACCATGGAGTTTCTTGCCGGCTCTTCTCCCTAGGAAACGACTAATTGGAACCATGTATCTAAATTCGACTTTGCATAAGCATCTGTATTGATTTATGTGAAATATTATTATTATTATTATAAAAGGAGAAGCTGACTGACTGACTGACTGATCTATCAACGCACAGCCTAAACGGCTGGGGTTAGAAACTTGAAATTTTGACAGTAGGTTCATTTTGTGACGTAGGCATCCACTAAGAAGGGATTTCTCGTAATTCAACCCCTAAGGGGGTGAAAAAAATTCACGCAAGCGAAGCTGCGGCCAAAAGCTAGTGTGAAATAAAAAAAATTGATTGCGATGTCTTCCTTCACCGTTAACGCAAGTAATTTTCAAATTCTTAGTCGTCGTTTAACTGACGTGTCGAGATTTAACTTATTTGATAACTAGTTTCGAGCGTATGGCACTTGTGGGTTGCAGCTGAAAATCAGCGTTACGTGATACCCTAGTACCTGACGTTATGCTGAGCTGATGACCCATTTGACACTTCTTTAAATCATTTTAATTAGCTTCACTTGGTTCCAGAGGCGGATTAAACGTTCAGAGCGCTGTAGGCAAGCATCTCATCGGCGCCCCTATATTAAAAATAATTCGTACTATAGTTTGACCGAAACCCGAAACCGATGTACCGCTCCTTAGGAAAACGCGGTGAGATGGGGGCCAAGGAAAAAGGAGCATGAGTTTACATGAAATCGATATTGTCGGACAGATCTTACGATTTCGGTTTACAATATTTTTAAGCTTTAAGGTACGACTGGCATTTTTATTGCAAATTATATTTATTACTTTTACAGTGTGTTAGTTTAATACATAAATATAAAACAATTTAAAATATAAAAAGCTTTTTCGAAGTGGTCTCCATTGGCTGCAATACAGTCCTTTAAACGTTGAGGCCAGTTACCTATCAATAGAAGCACGCACTCTTTCCATGGGAAAATTCTTCACTGCCAATCGTATGGATTGTTTTAGGGACTCCAAATTATCATGGCGTTTAGATCAAGCCGTACTCTCTAAAACTGACCATAAATCATAATCCAGCGGATTAAGGGACTAGACGACGGCCAGTCTTCAGCTCTGATGAAGTCCGAATCGTTCACTTCCAACCAAGACTACGTGGACCAAGCTTTATGACCCGGCGCCGAGTCTTGTTGGAAGGACCATACTTGGTTATTGAACATGGTGTTGTTAAGGGGCTTAACTACCTTCTCAAGAATGGTATCTTGATACACTTGTGCCGATGTTTTGATACCTTTTTCACAAAAATATGGCTCAGTCACTCCTTCATAGCTAACACCCCATCAAACCATCACAGAAGTCGGATAATGCCCACGTTGCACTCTGTCGACTAATTGGGAAGTTTCCTTAGAGCTTTAAGCATAAATACGGTCATTTTGTTTGTTAAAATGTTGCTCAATTGTAAAGATTTTCTCACCCGTAAACAAATTTTTTCTGTGACCTCCCATTGCGTACCGCTTCAGTAGTGGTTTCGATTTTACCACCCTATTCTTTTTTTAATTATCAGTTAAAAAATAACAAGTGCGTCTCTTATAGGCTGCAAGTCCAAAGTCATCTTTTAAAATACGCGACATGGTTCTGGGTGCTATCTTTATCTCCCGAGATAAAATCTTTTGCTTTCGGGCAGGATTTAGAAGTATTAACCAAGTATATTGTATATTTTTTCTTTATTTTACAATTCCGCCCGCGCGCCCCTTTGTACCCTCGCGCCCCTAGGCACATGCCTAGTTTGCCTTAAGGATAATCCCTTGGTTCGTTTAATTATTTGTTACAAATCTTGTGATTGTGACAGATTTTTCAACTACTTCTGCTTAACCGATTCTGCTGAAACTTCGCACACAAATTCAGCTTCACTGACAATACAACATTATAATAATCTCAACCTTCAATCCTCAAATTCTAATACTACAGGGGTAATGCTTGATAAAACCGATTAACTTAAAAAAAAATAGGATAATCTATACTAATATTATAAAGCTGAAGAGTTTGTTTGTTTGAACGCGTTAATCTCAGGAACTACTGGTTGGAATTGAAAAAATATTTTTGTCTTGGATAGTCCATTTATCGAGGAAGGTTATAGGCTATATAACATCACGCTACAACCAATAGGAGCGGAGCATATATGAAAAATGTTGTAAAAACGGGAAAAATGTCACCCCGTGCGAAGCCGGGACGGGCCGCTATTTTGTTATATAAATCATGTACCTAAACCTGTTGCTTATTGTATTTGTGTGCGAACTAACGCAATTTCTTTCTACTCTTTCAATAGAGCGGTGCCTTACGAGTGCAGTTCGGTCTACATTAATCACGGACGTCTCTGTGCTTGTTTATATACAATGAGAGTCGAGAGTCATAACATCACTCTCTTTTATAACAATGTACCGGTTACGATTGAGATAAATCGATACAGATAAAAGTGATCGCTCTATTTGGTAACAGTTGTTGTACTCGGGAATCGAGTGATCGTAGAAATACAAATCCTCAATGGAAATGAAAGCTTTTGATACTCTTGGTTTCTGAAAAGCTAATCAATGTATTTTATTGTCATATGAAAAACAATGTCAAACAATCACAGCATTTGTGCCAATGATAGCCCAGTGGTGTGATCGTCGAACTGCCAAGTCATAGGTCTCGAATTTGAACCAAAGGCACGCACCTCTGACTTTTCGGATTCATGTGCGTATTGTATAATTATCACTTGCTTAAAAACGGTGAAGGAAAACATCGTGAGGAAACCGGCATGCCTGAGAGATATTTCTCGACGGCATGTGAAGCCAAGACAGAGGCCCATGGGCGGCATAAACTCTGATACCAGGTTAGTCACTATCGACACGAAAAGAAGAAAGTCGAACTCGACTTAATTCTCCACACGAAAAGAAGAAGACAGCACTTGTCATGAGATTTGAAAGCTGATTAGAAAATACAATTAAATTTTTATGGTTCCATGATTATTCGATGATTCTGATGATTTTTTCGTTGATTAGCCTTTCAGAAACCGGAGGTTAGTGGCTTTTATCATTCCTGAAATAAATATTTCGCATTAACGTCCACCTTCAGTATATTTTTAGCATTACCTCATTAGTTATCTCCCAAACTCGTTGCCTAAATCGGAAATCTGGAACGACAAAGGTTTACAAAAAGTCAAAAATCTTATTGCATACCTTCGTGGTCAACGGTCTCTGAACCCAGAATTAAATGAAACCTGTATTTGGAGACATTTCGAGATTAATACAGAAGTGATTTGGAGAAATTTATTCAAATGTATGCATGCGGAGGAGTGCGGCGCGGTACCCGGGCGCCCGCGCAATTTGACCAGCAAATATTTGAATGTGCCGCCGCGGCGCCGGCCGGGTATTTCCGTTGGGTCGAGTTTGAGACGACTCACACGGGCGGTGGAACGACCACAAAATTGAAAAAGGAAAAAATAAAAGAAAACTTATATTAATGCAGCGTTTTGCGGACCCTAGCAACAGGTACCTAAGTGACTTGACCATCTTTACATAGTATAAAGCTTAGATCTTTTAAACTACGCAACGGATTTTAATACAATTTTCTGCAATAGATAGAGTGATTCAAGAGGAAGGTTTATATGCCCTACATGAGTATCTACATTGCACCCGTGCGAAGCCGGGGCGGGTCGCTAGTGTAGAAATAAACTAAGAATAAACTAACTAGAGTTTCATGTATTAAAAGTATTGTTTTTAGATTATATGCCTGTACTCAGAATTTTCAGACTTGTTTTATTTTCTTTGTTAGTTATCACTTGTTATTTTGATGACCGACGACTTAACTTGGCTCTTTTTAAAACCTTTCGACTTCTAATCAACAAAAGATTAATTTGTAGAGGCATAATCAACACACATAACATAACATCACGCCTAACATTCCCCGAAGGGTTCGGCAGAGGTGTTTTAAAACACCCTCGTTTCACCAGTTATCTTTAAGTCCCATGTAATAGGGGGCGAGCCTATTGCCACTGACCAGACGCAAAAGCATACTCCAGGCTGCTACTGAGAAATTCTTAATGGAAAAACCCAATAACACTTTGCCTGACCTGGGGATTGAACCCAGGACCCCATGCTCACCAATTACCACTAGACCAACAAGGCAGCCAAATCAACCAGTCAGCCAAACCAAATTCTACCTAACAGCTCTTGTGAGTTAATTTTACATTTACAGTGTCCATAAAAGGACCGTTAATGACAAGCATGTATCAATAACATTTCGACGGTCCATACGTATACTATCGAAACTACAAAATCTCAGTTTTTATTTTATTATGTATGTACACCGATTACGCTGAGATTTATGATCCGAATTACGTGATTCTTCTTTAGTTTGATGCGGAATAGTTGCCATTTGGTTCCATAAAAAATTATTATTTTATAACCTTAAAGATAACATAATTTCACACATTTTAAGCAGATAAAATAAAAACTGAGATTTTGTAGTTTCGATAGTATACGTAGGACCGTCGATTTATGAGTTTCCACTATTTATGGTCGGCTAAACATCTGATTAGCGGTGGTGACCAGAATATCAATGAAACAACTTCTAGTTTCATTATCTAGGCCAATGATCCAACCATGTTTTAAGAGCAGAATGGCCTTTAAACACAATTTAAATTAGCAAACTTTAATGACGATAAATAGCAGTGCTAACCTAGTGGTGTGACCGTCGGACTGCCACGTTATAAGTCTCCCTGACTTTTCAGATTCATGTGCGTGCATAATTATCACTTGCTTAAAAACGGTGAAGGAAAACATCGTGAGGAAACCGGCACGCCTGAGAGATATTTCTCGACGGCATGTGAAGCCAAGTTAGAGGCCTATGGACGACATAAACTCTGATACCAGGTTAGTCACTAACCACACGAAAATAAAGATGACGATAAACTCTTTTCGCATGACCACAGTGTACTTCAATGACCAAAAATAATTGCCATAAAGCCTAAAAGACCACAAAGGCCTTTGTCTGATGTTAATTTGATAAAATCGACTATAGTGTCTAAAATATAATAGGCCCGTTTTGACAGCTGTCAGATCATGACAGCTGTCAAAACGGGCCTATTATATTTTAGGCACTTTATGTAAACACCGCGCGGCATAAGTACCAGGCTCTCATAAACCGACCGTTACTACCACAAACATGGCCCCACAATTTATGGTCGCCTAAACACTTGATTAGCGACGGTCACTAGAATATCAAATAAAATAAATAGTTCCGAAAGCTTCCGATCTAGGTCGAAGCTACAACGGTTATCTAGCCGTCCAGATGCAAATTTATTTATGTTACGCTCTTAGAAAGTAAATAAGCCGTTTTAGATGTATTTATGTGTGATTTATATATGTATATGGGTAAGTGTGATGCTGGTTGGTGAGGTGTGTGGTCTGTGGCTATTGTTAGGCCTTCTTATCTTTTATTTGAGCCGTGGGAATACTCAGGGTACCGGCATGCATCTACGTAATAATTACATCATGCTGCAAAGACTTGATTGTCTCAAGAAGTTCAGCAGAAAAGAAGTTCGTCACGTAAAGCTAGCTAAAGTCAGGCGTAAACAAAAACATAACATCACGCCTGCATTCCCCGAAGGGTTGGGCAGAGGTGTATAGTAACACCCTCATTTCGCCGTTATGTAATAAGGGGCGAGCCTATTGCCATCAACCGGGCACGAATCCAAACTCCGGGCTGCTACTGAGGAATTCCACACGGAAAAACCCCAATAACACTTTGCCCGACCTGGGGATCGAACCCAGGACCTCACGATCAGCAGTCGCGCTAGCCACCACTGCGACCAACGGTTTGAGTGTGTTTGACCCTAACCGCCTAATCCAGAATCTCGCCATCGGAACCGTGTATATCAACATCACTCTATCAGCACATAGATCTATGGAATGGGCGTCCTCGCCAAATAAACAGTAAGATTTCCATAATTTTTGCGCTACAGAACCGTACTTGTGGCTAAACAACTAAGTCTATTTTAAGAACAGCAACAATGTAACAGATTCGTCGTCGTCTGTCTGAGTGATAGGTAGCTAAACTGTCACCTCAGAGCGCCATTGCGACCCCGTTCCCTCCTTTTCTTACAATTCGCGTAGAAACGTGCGGCGACGCCATGTTTTGTTTTCTTCACCTTGTATAAACCATTTTAGATAAGACTAGCGGCCCGTCCCGGCTTCGCACGGGTGGAAATTTTTTCCGTTTTTGCAACATTTTTCATTTATGCTCCACTCCTATTGGTCGTAGCGTGATGTTATATAGCCTATAACCTTCCTCGATAAATGGACTATCCAACACAAAAATAATTTTTCAATTCCAACCAGAAGTTCCTGAGATTAGCGCGTTCAAACAAACAAACTCTTCAGCTTTATAGTATTAGTATAGATTATTGAAAAACGAATAAAAATATGAATAAAATAACACTTCAACGGATGCCTTACATAGAATTTTGCAAATAAACTTTTTTTTATACTGTTACGATAAATTTAAATTATTTTAACATTAGTAAATCAAGGTCAACTTTAATGGTCCTATTTTTGTATGATTATTAGTTTTATGTATTTCTTGACGAATTAATTTTGCTGACATTTATTTATTTATTCACCCCAGTTAACAGGTCTTAAACCTAGTACGATAGTGTGGCTATTAACTAAAGACAGTTATAATATTCCTTTAATTAAATTGCACAAGATTTGCATTAACAAATTACATTATGAAATTCATGACTTACTGTCAGTTTAGTGTAGTTTTTTGTGTAGGTACCTTTATGAAACTTTTCTTAAGACTATAGTGAAGCTTGAAATAATTTATTTATCCCAATGTGTATCGTCCTGCGGGAGCTACAAGACTAGTCTAGAGTTACATTTTTACTCGACTGCGCGACGCAAAGGAGGGTAATGTGTTTATCAGCCTATGTATGAATGTATGTACTCGTAAGTTTATTTCTTAGTGGCACATTTTTTTTAAAAAAATTGCGTCTTATTTGGATTTCTCCTGTATCGTGAGTGCGTTTACAGATACAAATCTTCACATATACAAACACCCTTACCCGATACAACTACTGTAGGCCATACAAATATTTGTTCCGTGCAGGAATCGAATCCACGACCCGTAGCGCAGAAGCCAATCGCTCAGCCACTGCACCAAACGCGTCGTCGTGTCTTTGCTGGGATAGTTGGAAATTACTTACACCGCGATGTGTACCTCTTCTTTTTTTGCTGAATTATTGTTGCTAGGGACCACTCATTCGGTTCGTCGAACGCAAACACATATATAGCCGTGATATGGCAAGGTTCGACGGAGCGCCAGCCAACGGGACCTGTTATGTACATAATGTTATGTATAGTCATTGAAGACACGACAAGTTCAAACATGGCGTATACCGTATATACGCAATCTCTGTCAAGTGCCTACAGCCTTCCTACATTGAATTGAATTGTCGTGACCCCTTGTCCGCCATTCCACATCAATATGTTTTTTTTATTTATTTTAATTGATATGTCTTCTCTTGGCTCTTGTCTAGGTGAGAAGTGACAGAGACAAAGTCTACGATGGAGCGAGCTTACCCAGAAGAAGCCTTTTCACTCTAACTTTGAAGAAATTCGGGTTGTATGCGTTCAGGAACAAAGACGCAGGTAGTGAGTTCCACTCTTGCCGTGCGCTTTATCTATACGAATATTATAAAGCTGAAGAGTTTGTTTGTTTGTTTGAACGCGCTAATCTCAGGAACTACTGGTTGGAATTGAAAAATTATTTTTGTGTTGGATAGTCCGTTTATCGAGGAAGGTTATAGGCTATATAAAATCACGCTGCGACCAATAGGAGCGGAGCATAATGAAAAATGTTGCAAAAATGGGGAAAAACTCCACCCGTGCGAAGCCGGGACGGGCCGCTAGTGAAGGATATTTGGAAGCGCTTAGTGCGAATTGGTGGAATGGCAACTAGGTATGGATGGTAACTTGCAGTGCGTCTAGATGTCCGATGGTAGAAGGGGGCCGGTGGGATGAGGATGTGGAGTTCTTACTATGTACTCACTGCCATCTTATTTATCAATATTGGATTTATGTAATAAGCTCTGTAATTTGCAATTGCACATTGCGTGTGCATAATCAATTAATAATCATAGTAAAATAACATGGGTATTAATAATTTTTATTATGAATCTCATTTCTCGCAGCGCATATTTTTCAATAAAGAAATTGCTAAGGTGGCCATCATTAGGAAACTTGGGATGTATACCTACATCTCTGCCTTGCCCTTTGGGGTTTTGGGCTTAAGGATGACGTCATTGCCAGTATCGCAATATTTTGGACTAAGAACCATAATAATTTAGCCGAAGAAATAGTGTTGCGTTGCACATAAATTATTTTCGTTGAAACTACATTTGCGTTTCCAAATGTGTGCACATGGTCACAGGTGACAGACTGCACCAAGCAAGCTTACCATAGCATAAACTTAGGTAGTTACCAGATTAAATTACTTAAGTATTTTACTTATGTTATGTAAATGGGGGTTGAATTAAGAATACTTCTCCTCCATTGCTGGGTAAGATGGTATCTATATCTATACTAATATTATAAAGAGGAAAGATTTGTATTTTTGTATGTAAGGAATAAACTTAAAAAGTACTGAACCGATTTCAAAAATTCTTTTGCCGTTAGAAAGCTACATTATCACTGAGTAACATAGGCTACGGGCGGAGCCGTGAGGACCAGCTAGTCAATAATAAAATTGTGCGCGAACGTGGGACTAAATAAGTACAAGAGACGAAACGTGAGTAAACAGACTTCTGTAATAAAAGAATATCTCTGCTTACCCCTTTAGAGATTGCAGCAGTGAGTAACTATATGTACTTATGTGTGTTTGTTATTCATGTTTATAATATGATCTGAAAGTAGATTAGTATCATCGTATATCGTATGTGATGGCAAGCGCTGATCGCTAGGTCCTGGGTTCGATCCCCAGGTCGGGCAAAGTGTTGCTGGGTTTTTCCGTATGGAATTCCTCAGTAGCAGCCCGAAGTTTAGATTTGAGCCCGGTTGATGGCAATAAGCTCGCCCACTATTACATGGAACTTAAAACATAACGGGGAATGAGGGTGTTACTATACACCACTGCCCAATCCTTCGGGGAAGACAGGCGTGATGTTATGTTATCACGATATCTATCCATCTGGTAAACTAGATACGTAGGTAGTAATTGTTCTCGGTGTTATCACGTTGCGAGGTCGTTGAACCCTGTGCAATGTGCAAGTACTCGCGGTCCCGTTACGTGAAGCTGCTACTTTTGGAGCCGCTTTTTATTTCAAATCGCTTTTTACGTATCACCGGCGCCGGCGCCGCGCCGCGCCGGTAACATCCGATGCAGATGTGCGGGGATTGAAAGTTCAGCTGTTGAAGCGCTTTGTTTATTAGAATGTGGGATACATATTAATATTTTAAGAATTACAGCACTTTTATGGGGCGGAGTAGTTTTAATGGATTCTACATAATAATATTAAAAGTGACATAAGATCGTATATATGAAATATCATCGAAGCATACCGTTTCCGTTTTAGTAAATTCCTTGTATTGTTTAAATCTATTTGCTCTTTCTTGACAATAATAAGAAGACTTATTACAAAAAGTAATGTTTGCAAACGTACTAAATAACAATTTATGAAAGTTAATAAGTTAAGTACCTACCTACTTATTTTGTTTACAACATCCGATTATAAAATACTATTCGCATAAGTAGGTAAATTATGTTGTATAAAGGTGCTCCCGCACCGGTGTTCACAAACAATTTTCTTTCAACTGCTTCCACACCGGATGTTTCTAAATGTTGACAAATGTTTGTGAACATTGAACAACCGATGTGGGAGCATCTTTATATTGTTATTTTGTACAATATGTAGTATGATTAGATTTAGCCCACTTGTTTAGATCGCATTTTATGGAACATTTCAAGAAAAAAAATATCTAGATATATTTTTTTCTTGTCGAGTTCTTTAACAAGTGATCAAGTAACAAGTAGGTTAACCACTGCAATCTCAAATCAAAAAATCACTGCAAAAAATTATTTGTCTTCCTTTGCATAGAAACACGGAGGGTTCTTTCCGTCTGCGTAAATTTATTTTGCAGCCCGCGTGCTGAACTCACAGTTCACGCTAATGGTGGCTTGCAGCTGTGATGAGTAAGACTGTCCTCGTGATTAACAACACACGATGCCAGGATAGCTAAATGATTTGCCACCACAAGGCAGGATTTTGTACAGGGTGGGGCAAACTCAGTGAGACAGTAAATATTAGTATATTTGTCTTTTTGTAAAGTGCAGAATGGGATTATGGCCGCAGTGGCGTAGCGTAGTGGGGGCGGCAGGGGCGGCCCGCCGCGGGCGGCACTTTTTAGGGGGCGGCAAAGTTTAACAATAAATAATAAAAAGCTTTTTTATTTAAAATCTAACCTGTACAGTGCAAAATAATGATGACTGTTCTTGCCGAAAAGTTCTCTATAATTAATGTATGTAATGTATATGTAATGTATACATTAAATTGAAATAACTCAAAAAGAGGGCGGCAAAATTTTTTTGCCGACACCCACGCTACGCCACTGATTATGGGACAATTTTAGTTTATTTATTTTTCCTAGCCTATTTTTGGGTAATTGTTCTGTGGACATGGGTAGTGAGTTGACTGAATCTAGAACATTTACCTATTCTTCCCTGTGTCAGTGTGGGGCAAGCGCCCCATCTGTCCCATCCTGAATACGCCCATGCATAAGGCGTAAGGTGACAGACAAAAGAATTACTACTGCTTCAGAACTGGCCCTTACCTGACAGCGACACCAACCTATTTTTCCAGCACAGTATCTACCTACTTAACAAACACTCATTATTCGTGAGCATTCGGTCTCTTAGACACACACCGTCCTCAACATCATTTTGTAGGTATGCACTTTTTACAAACCAAAGTTTATAAAGCGCTTGCAGCAGCTTAAAGCTCCGTACCGGAGGACCAGTTGTTCCGTTAGTCGGCTCGACGGGTCAGCACGGGCGTAGTGGGCCGCGTGTTACGTACCCCGCACTTGACCAGCCTGATTATATTAAGATCACCTGCATGTTATCTAGACGCATTCAAGGCACTAAATAGAGCAAGCAAGCAAGGGAACTGCTAAATAATAAGTACTTGAAGTAAAATACCAACTCAGATTTAAAAAAATAATACATTCTACATAAGTATATATTGAGGGGCTCGTGGCTTAACAACCAAACCGATCATACGATTTGCTAGGTTAAGCTGCGTTTGCCGCGGTCAGTCTGATGGCAGTCGCTCCATGTAAAGTACTGGTTTTCCGCCGCACTTGGTTAGACTTGAAGCTGACCTCAACATAGTTGGGAAAAGGCTAGGAGGAAGATTAGGATTTATACTAAAATGATCTCAAATAATTTTGAAGGCTTTTAATCTGTTCCTTAATGCGGGATATACATTACGAAACTGCTTTGTATTGTTTAAATGACAGCAGTGATAGCCTACTCGTGTGGCCGTCGCACTGCTAAGTCATAGATCTCGAGTTCGAACCCAAGGCACGCACCTCTGACTTTTCAGATTCATGTGCGTATTATATAATTATCACTTACTTAAAAACGGTGAAGGAAAACATTGTGAGGAAACCGGCATGCCTGAGAGATATTTCTCAACGACATGTAAAGCTAAGTCAGAGGCCCATGGGCGGGATAAACTCTGTCACCAGGTTAGTCACTAACCACACGAAAAGAAGAAGATCGGGAAAATTAGCTTTATAGCTGTTTGGACGACATAATACTCATAATATCACACGGATCTTTTAGACCTAGAGTATTTGGTTGTTCCACAATCTTGACGACTGAATAGTTTGTTGAACATGCCGAAGCTTCTCAGTCGGTCATATGAATTACAATTTTTTTTACTTCATACCAGAAAGCACCATCATTCATATTTACCAGAAAACCTATACTAATATTATAAAGCTGTAGAGTTTGTTTGTTTGAACGCGCTAATCTCAGGAACTACTGGTTGAAATTGAAAAATTATTTTTGTGTTGGACAGTCCATTTATCGAGGGAGGTTATAGGCTATATAACATCACGCTACGACCAATAGGAGCGGAGCATAAATGAAAAATGTTGCAAAAACGGGAAAAATGTCCACCCGTGCGAAGCCGGGACGGGCCCCTAGTTATTCATATTTACCAGAAAATAAAAAATATTAATTGCCTCGTTGGTCTAGTGGTGACAAGCGCGACTGCTGATCATCAGGTCCTGGGTTCGATCCCTAGGTCGGGCAAAGTGTTATTGGGGATTTTCCGTGTGGAATTCCTCAGTAACAGCCCGGAGTTTGGATTTGTGCCCGGTTGATGGCAATAGGTTCGACTCTATTACATGGGACTTAAATATAACGGCGAAATGAGGGTGTTACTATACACCTCTGCCCAAGCCTTCGGGAAATACAGGCGTGATGTGATGTTATGTGTTCAATAGAAGTAATCTCAAAAACTTAGATAAAATCAGATTTTGGATTGGTATGGGTTATTGGTTTTGGCCGTCAGTGTTCAAGAGTGGGTGTGACTCGGATAGAATGGACCACCTCTTCCCCACCCGTGGGTGTCGGAAAACAGCTAACTACCAGATACTCCGATCACTAATCCATTTGGTAAGTGTAGTGATTATGTTAAGATCTCCTATGTCCGTTCAGTCAGTTCAGGAAGCCTCTTTTTAATCAGAGGATGTTTACGGACGGCTATGGTGACGGTCAAGGCGGTAACCAAGAGGGGTTGGGGGTTCGACCCCCTCCCCATAAACTTCAGGCAATTAAATTACCTTAAAAAACCTTTTGCCCGACCTGGAAATCGAACCCAGGACCTCACGATCATCGGTCGCGATTGTCACCACTAGATCATCGAGGCAGTTGACATTACTTCTATCCCTTTCGGACCGGCGCTAGCTACGACGAAACTTGTTATTCTGAGAACGAATTCTAGCTAATTTGGAGTTGTAGATTACGAATCTGAGAAAATGAGAACGGGCGGATGCGGTCCAAGCCCCGTCGGTGAATGAGACCTATGTCTTCTTAAAGCTTATTTGAAGCGCATGCTTTTTTATTATGGGCACAAAAAAATTCACTCCGGTGGAAAAAACTTATGGGTAATTTTATGAAGTCAATATTATGAATAGTTGAAAAAAGTGTAGGTGGTCTTGGAGATTGAGACCGATTTATTTCTAAAGCCTGTTTGGAGAACATCATTCTTTATCAAGTAACTAAAAAAAAACAGATAAAATAAATAATGGGTCATAGTAATTAAGGTATAGTAGTTTCTATTAAACTTCGCGCTCGAACTGCATTTGCTGGACGTCAATATGAAACACAGTCTACCTACATATACAATAAAATTAACTCTAAACTACACATATATCCCTTATCCACGCACGAGTGTAAAAAAACTATTGTCACATGGTTGAACACTAACTTATGACGAAACTGAAAATATGCTAGTTAGAACTAGCTAAACATTTGTACACATACCTCTTCTATCCCTACAACCTCACATAAACTCCCACACACACATACAGACAGACAGTCACACACATACATACATACAGGCTTCTACACATACTCCTAGTATTGCACTTTTAACACATTTTTTGCATATATATATTTTTTTGTTGTTTTTTGTTATAGTTTCAACATTGTAATCTTGGTTTGTAAGGGAAGAAACGAGACAGCCCCAACACAAGTGCTTTTGTAACTTACTGGGGTTACCTTAATTTATTTTATGTACGCAATGTTAGATGAAATAAAATCTTTTTACTTTTACTTTTTACTTCTTGGACCAGGGTCTATACAAAGGTGCCCATTCTCCTTTTCCGGATTTATATCGCTATCCGCACAATCGTTCGACACCAGGCCCGTCCGCAAAGCACGTAAAACTGATGAGCTAAAAGCGACCTTGTAACCCGCACAATTGTATTGGACTGGCCCGAAAAGCTATTGAATATCTGTTAAAAACCTACATCAATCCATAGATTACGGATTGAGATCAGTTATTTGTTTCAGCTATAGAACACCGGTTGTAAGTGAAACTCTTCGAACTTAACAATAAATATTGCAATAAGTACTTCAAGCGAACGAGTGATTATTAAATATTTGTGATAAACAGATTAACACCTCGCTTAACTGTCACAAGTAACCTTATGTAAGTACTTTCACTGAAAAACTTTCGTTCAGTTATCACTATTGCGTAGTGCCTTCGAACATGAGAGTTCACTTTTAAATAATAATAAAAATAAATACCAGTTATTATTCATAAGCATTCTGTTATAGTAGTTATGCATGCTGCATTTATTTAGGTAGGTATATTTACAATCCGGCACTTGAGTGCGTACCCTGTCAGAGCTGCTAAAAACCCTTCTCATTCATAAGGTCATAACTTAGATTAAGTTTCTGTTAGCGATAAGAACCTAGCAAGTAGTCTCATTTTTTTTAATAGGATTAAGTTAGTCTGTATTAAACATGCATTGTTGATACAACTCTTCTCGTTTTCTTTTAAAACATATCTCCGACGCTCCCTGAAACCTAACTAGGTACTTACATATTTACTTATTTTGAATCCTTTTGCAGCAACAACCTATCACAGAATTATCACCGATTTTTTGCTTAGTTGCAAAAATGTTATCCTATTATCGCGGTTTTTTTCTGTTTATTTATTTATAGGGGCTTTTACGCATAGCGTATGTCAGTCCCAGCATATCCTAAACAATTGTACTTTCACAAGACATGGGCCATGAATTTGAACGAACCCTTCGCATCGTCGCCATTTGGTTGGGATAGAATTGTATGGAACATGCTGTTAATGATTGTAGTCAGTTACAAGTGTAATCTACTCTTTAATGTGAAATTGTATTATCTGTGGAAAGGATATTGGTCGGCCCCTTTTCCGGGAGTCAGGCTAGAAGTAAGAGCTTAATAACTAATTATCCAATTGTAACAATGATCAATAAACAACTAGTCCAACGACTGCCTTATTTATTTAACACATGCCTACATCATTTTCGACGTTGAGGCGCGTTGGCCCCGGGTGGAAGAAATGGGGCACGCCGCGATAGCGGCGGTAAGACCCGTGATGGAGGAGTGGCTGGAGAGGCGTCACGGCGCCCTCAGCTTCCGGCTGACGCAGGTACTCTCGGGACATGGCTGTTTCGGGAAGTACCTGTGTCGTATAGGCCGGGAGCAGACGCCCGGTTGTCACCACTGCGACTGCCCCGAGGACGCGGCGCTGCACACTTTGCAGGCGTGTCCAGCATGGGAGTCGCAGCGCCGCGAACTAGTCGCGGCGATCGGCGGTGACCTCTCGCTTCCGGCCGTGGTTCTGTCCATGGTCGGGAGCGAGACTGCGTGGGAAGCCGTCGCCTCCTTTTGCGAGGGGGTGATGGCGACCAAGGAGGTAGCGGAGAGGGAGAGGGAGGCCGCTTCTTCTCTCCCTTCTCGCGCTAAACGCACCGGGCGCCGGAGGGCGCGTGACGATCTCCGGCCACCCTACTGAGTGGCCTGCGGGCGGCGGGTTGGGGAACCCGTCGCCCGACCAGTAACGGGCCCAGGGAGGATGGCGCGTCGTATCCTGCGCGCGCCTCTCGGAAGGATGTGGGGCAGGGGAGCAACTGCCCCACCACAGGAGAGGTCCACCAGAAGAAGCTGGTGGACCGAGACCTGCCGGGGTCGCGGTGCATGCAATAGCGAATCCCGTGACCCCGGCCTTAGGTCAGAAGGAGGGACACCGTGACCCCGGCCTTAGGTCAGAAGGAGGGACACCGTGGTGGTTTTAGCCAGTAAGAGTCTGGCACACCCCCCCGTCTTCCCCAGACGGGGGATAGTCCATGAGGATTACACCACGTGAAAAAAAAAACGGGTGGAAGAAATACACGCTACATGACTGCCAGTACCAAAATAGCTATACAGAGGATCAGCAGACTAAGGTTATTTTAATAATATCAAAACTAAACTTTATAAAACATTTATTATTTTACAAAAATACTCAAACTAAATCAATGTTTTTTTCTATTCTTCCTTGTGTTATTTGCCTTTTGAGTCCCTTCAAAAAATAAAATAGTTAATTAATTAACGCTATACAAGCTTACCTACTCTAGAATCTCTAGACCCACAAAAGTGGATAAAACACATGGTGTTCAAATCGTGTTTAGGGGCCATTCAAGTATTACGTAAGCAGAATTTTAGTAAATTTTAACCCACCCCTCCCCCTTGTCAGCAAAAGTTAGCAAAGCTTTTACCCCCCCTCCTATGCTTACGTAAACATTAGTTTTTTTTTAAACTGATCAGGTTTCTTTATTGTTATTCATGAGCAGCAGTTTTTAAGTCTAGAAAAATAAGTAGGTAATTAAATAAATATTGCTGACGTAATCATCATCTAGACGCCCCCGTCCCCTATGTCATCAAAAATAAGCTAAGCAAAGACCCCCTCTCCCCCCTTTCATGCTTACGTAATACTTGATGGTCCCTTAAAAAAAATCCCCATAAGAAGTACCTATATTTGTTCATAACTATAAGTACCTACGTAAATAAACGGCGCATGTGTCGCAGTGTTGCGTGAGCGGGTATTTTGGATGTGATTAAACGTCAAAGTAATGTCTTACCATATATGTAAATGTACATAAACAGCCATATCAATATCATGGCTAAAAGGATCTCTAGTGCTAATTAATGATCTTAATAAACTCCATATAAAGTCTATTAGTAAAAGGAATCACACAACATGCTATATACTTAAAATACACAAGGAAGAAGTGTAGATAAATCAAGGAAAGTTAACTCGATTGTTACCCCCGGTACTGGAAAGGTTGATCAACCCAAGCAGCTGTCTCCACCCATATTCTAAGACGTTCCTCCAAAACTTACTTGACTCGACTCCACCTCGATTCAGTCTTTCTCACTGCCATCGGTAGTTCTAGTTGACATAAACGTACTCGACTCGAGATTTTTCCTCAGTCGAGATAAGGAATCATCTGTCAAACTCAAGGTACCTCGGAACCTACCCTATGGAAGGAAGTGTCAAAGTTCGTATGTAACAAAAATGAATTTTGAAGACCGTACGATAATCCTTACAACTATTTATCGCGGCGTTATTTGCGCGATGCGAATAATTCAAATTATGACGTAATAACTCCACTCTACCTCAACTCATTTGAGGACCCGTCAGTCGAGGAACCTCAAAGTTCACTCGAAATAGCGACTAATACAATTTCGAAGGTGTTTTCAAGGCCGTCCTGAGTCGAGTTGAGTTGAGTAGGTATGCATATGTTACTATACTCTTTGCGAGTATGAGTCGAGTAAGTTTTGGAGGAACGTCTTAGAATATGGGTGCTCATGTCAAGTATGTGATTGGCCGTTAGTGTTTTGGTCAAACCATGGTATTATAAAACACAGGAACACAAGTATACTTTCGTAAAAACAAAAATATTGAATCCAAAAGTATCCCGTGCAGGGTTAATCTATGTCAGCAGTACATCACGAGGTTTGGAGGAATTACATGATTTCGTTTACACCCTGTATAAGTACCTATAGGTGTATTTCATTTACAGTAATGAAATGAACATATAAATAACAATGAAACAGACTTATGAATTGTAATCAACGATATACAACTTGTTGCTATAACAAACTTTTATAATAAATCAACTGTTGAGGGGTGAAAGGACCAGACGGCCGAACACAATACCTTGACAAGAGATGTGTCACAAAGTTCGACAAAGCCATTGGCGCCAATTCTCTTATTCTTCATCTAAACTAATATTAAAGAATTGTTATCTTTTACTAACAGGCGGCGCAAGAAAAGGACGGTACCAACTAAGTTAGAGATGTCAAACTGGTCTACGCCTTGAATTTCACCGTGTTTTTAGTCGACATATTCCGACGTGTCGTCTAAATTTGTATGGAAATTTTAACTGAACTAAATTTGACAGCTCTTATTTATGTCTGTCTCTTTCTTATTTTATGAGAGTGAAAAAGATAGCAATAGTTTTAATTAAGTTTAGTTTGTGTTTATCTTGTCACGGTAGAGTGTAAGGTATAGCCAGAAGTCAGTAAATGAAAAGCAAGAAATGCCATATGGCCTTATAATTTAATAGAGTAATGTACAACTAGGTATAGACTTAGCAGCTAGGTGATGGAGGATGGTGGTTAGTACCGCGCCCTCCTGCCCTTGTTGCGCACGTGGTTCGCCAGGCACAGCCCGAAGACAGCCGCCACCAGCTGGAAAGAAAACATGGAGTTATTGGTACCTATCTATAATGGATCCCTTTTTGGATAGGATTGTGGCGGCATCTATCACGCCACATGAGAACTACGCAGCACGAAGATTGTCTAGCAGACTACAGCGACAACAATGACAGCTGTCAGATGAAATGTCACAAATCCTGCATCGCGATATCAAGATCTGACACGGAGTTAGTATATACCAGTGGCGAAGGCTCCATACAACTCGATTCCTATCGGCTTCCCTTTCGAAATATGGCAAATACTAGTATCTGTTATTTTCAATTATCATTTAAACAAATAATTATTTACGAAGTTACATTGCAGGTATAACATTTGCTTATGAAGGTAACAATCAAAGAAATAAGTTATAATATATTTTGAGTTTGGTCCGGCTTCCCTTTTAAGAAAATTCACCCTTCGCCACTGGTATATACATATACCACTTCCCAACATCAACCGTTGGGCAATAGCCGCCAGGCATAAGACCCGCTTGGTAGGATGATTCTCCCTTTTCGTTGAAGAAACACCATGCTTCTTTCCTCCACAGGACTAATCAGCAGTGGGTTAAAATAGGCTGGAAATTGCAGCAGTAGGATCTCTTTTAAATTCGGTTCTTTTAAACGCGGAAATTAGTTTTTAGGGAAAAAACCATAACCAATGTCGATCAGAATGAGTTCAGTATCTATATAATAAAAATCAATAGCCGTGCGTTAATCGCACAAAAACTCGAAAATGGCTTGACTAATGTGATTTTTTAAAAGTTTGTTCGCCTTGGTACTTGTTATGAAAAAGTAAATAAAGAAAAATAAAATATAAAAAAAGTTTGGTGGCACGACCTTCACCGTGCTATCTAGTAAAAGTAATTTTCAAGTTGATACACAAATTTTGGAGTTTACTTCTATAACAAACAAACAAAAACTCCCTTTACTAAACTTTTTTTCACCAACATTTATCCTCTGGTGAAACAACTGTTTACTTAAAATTCTTGTAGATTTTGGAGTAAACGGCTGTTTAACTAGAAAAATAATGTTGCTGAACGCCAGCCTAAGTAGGTTATCTAATAGATTAGTTGATAAGCAATTGATTAAACTAAGTATGCGTGTACGCACTATACACTTGTATGGTGCTTATCTGGTAGCACAGAAAAACAAAGAGTGAGGTGGCTTTCATCAGAAAATATTGATATTTAGAAATTACAATAAGTGCATTATTTCAGATTCACATAACATAATATCACGCCTGTATTCACCGAAGGGTTGGGCAGAGGTGTATAGTAACACCCTCATTTCGCCGTTATGTTTAATAGGGGGCGAGCTTATTGCCATCAACCAGGCACAAATCCAAACTCCGCGCTGCTACTAAGGAATTCCAGGCGGAATAATCCAATAACACTGCCCGACCTGGGGATCGAACCCAAAACCTTACGTTCAGCAGTCGCGCTTGCCACCCCACTGGACCAACGAAGCAGTTCAATACTTCATTACCTGATAACTGTTCACAGAACTTTAGAACAGCGTAGAACTCGATCAATGATATTTACCTCAATAGCAACAATAACGATCGCCACTGATCCGATAGCCAGTCCGAAGGTGTGGAAGAACTCTTGCACGGTGGTGTTGCAGCCGGAGTACGAGTTGAGGATAGTGCAGGGCGCGGTGGCGCAGCAGGTCTCTGGTAGCGTAGGGCTCAGGTAGGATAGGGCACCGTTGGGACCGCAGCACGAGAACTGGAAAGGTGGAATGTTTTATGATTAGAACCCGATAATGTAACAGTTTCTTTCGTGGATACTTCCACAAGCATCGCAAGTCTTTAGCTAGACCCTAAACACTATTGTGAATATCATGAGAATGTTCAGTCGTTTACTGGATTACAGTTACGTAGATATTCATGACTTGGTCGCGTTTGGCCCTCGTCTCACCTGACGGTAAGCGCAGGCAGGGTCTTAGATGGAGCACACGAATCCAAGGAACAGAGATTCGGATTCCCCTATACCCGTCTGGCTCTCACATACACACGACGGATGCAGGCACACAACGTCCAAGTATGGGAAATAAAGTGACTACTTATGTGACTATTGAATGTACATTGGTACATATTCCTGAGTATGTACCGAAACGTCACAACAGAATTCTTCTAGATCTTTCTCAGCTCTCTGAATCAGAAACGTTTCGATAAGTCAATTTTCGAACAATTCGGTTTGTTACCACGCTTTCTCTCGTTAGGTGATAGGGGTGTACACAAAACTGCGAATCGACGCGATGCGAATTCGCAACGCAGAAAACTGTGACGCAAATTGCTGCCATACGATTTCGTGCGGCAAGGCGTCTTCCTTCCAAGGTTCGGGTGACCAATCCCTCGACGATCGTCAACCGTATTGAACATTTTTCATACTAGATAGAATAAATTTGCGTAAAGAAGTTTGCGCACTGCTGTTACTGATAAGAAGATTTGGAAAAACCAATTACGCGAATCAATTCGTAAGTTCTTGCGATGCGTCGTGCGAGCTCGTATATTTCTACGAGGCGACGTCGCATCGCAGTTTTGTGTACAGACCCATAAACCCAATGGCGCTTATTACAAAAAGTGGTTTAAACCAAGACTAAGGTAAACCCAGATTTATAATATACCCATCACTTGCTAACGTCATATAACAAAAAGAGATGGAGCTATTTTAAAACCGAGGTTTTTCTTAGTCCATCTCTCGTAATAAGAGGGAATCGGTCGGCAGCTGACTTATCGAAACTTTCTGAATCAATGGTCAGGTTTGTTATTGGACGCTGGATAGCCTGATTAGGCAGTCTAAATAACAGTCCTTGTTTACCATCTATTTCATGGAACGAGACTGTGCTAGATAAACAAAAGACCTATACACAAACAGTACACTGTTCGCATGTAATACATGTACTATTTGACACTGCTCACGACCACCTGTGCAAATACTAATGTTTTGTTTGAACAAATTGCAATATAAACAACCAATATTCTGTATTGAAGCTGTTCTACTGTTTAGCTACCTCACAACACAACACGAGCAACACTGTACTGCAATAAAAGAGGAACGCTATACGATCAACATTTTAATAATAATGTATGTTTGTTTGTTCTGACTAGCCTTTTCCCAACTATGTTGGAGTCAGCTTCCAGTCTAACCAGATGCGGCTGAATACCAGTATTTTACACGGAACGACTGCCATCAGACCTCCGCAACCCAATTACTGGGCAATGCCGATATCCTAAGGTTAGACCGGTTGTCAGACTTTAGGACTTCTGACTACCCGTAACGACTGTCATAGGTATTCGTATGACAACCAGGACCGACGGTTTAACGTGCTCTCCGAGGCACGGAGGGGTCTCGATGTGTAAAGAATGGTCACCCATCCAAAGACTGACCGCGGCAAGCGTAGCTAATAATAATGTATGTACTAATGTAAATGTATTCCCTGAAGGGTTGGGCAGAGGTGTAATAGTAACACCCTCATTTCACCGTTATGTATAAGTCACATGTAATACAGAGCGAGCCTATTGCCATCAATCGGGCACAAATCCAAACTCCGGGCTGCTACTGAGGAATTCCACACGGAAAAACCCAATACACTTTGCCCGACCTCGGGATCGAACCCAGGACCTCACGATCAGCAGTCACGCTTGCCACCACTAGACCAATGAGGCAGTTAATTTTAATAATATCAGACAGTTAATCACACTATTCAGTAGATCACTAAAAGGTGTTCAAATACCACAAATAAAATCTAGTTTTGATCCTTATTCCCGCGCTGTGTTCAGGAAGGTGTTATAAAACTCAACCAAGGGATCATGCCAAGATATATAGAAGATAGGAAGCTGCATCCATAAGAGGGACGGCATTTCTTCAACGCCAAGACGCTTCACAACCACGTGTACACAGTTCTGGCTCATGGAGAATTTTCTCCAAGCTGAAGAGGGGATACACTGAGATGTGGTCGTAGTGAACAAGGGACTCACGCCGCTCTCCTTGGGTAAAGAGAACTGGCGCAAACCTGCAGTTGACTTAGTACCATGGGCGTATTTAGGGTGGAGCAGATGGGGCGCTTACCGCACCCTGTCACAGCAAAGAATATTTATATAGTCTAGATTCAGTCAGTGGACCTGCATCTATAAATTTGTAAATTACTGTTATTCATATCGCACTGCTAGATTAATATTGTTTCAACTCAAAATTCGATCAATTTGAGATAGCTCTTTTCTTTCTTTTTTTTAAAACGTTTCCCCACACTAGGATTTCTCCTGTATCGTGGGTGCGTTTACAGACACAAATCTTCACACGTAATTCATTTCATTCACTTCATTTGTAATCTATAACAGGAAGTAATTAGTCAGTTTTCTGTCGTTTCTGAAAAAAACTTAATTTTGAGTTGATATACTATTAATCTAGCAGTGCGATATAGTTTTTATTTTATTTGTTAATTTTTGTACTACATTACTCATTAGTCTGTGGTCAGGACTCCTTTGTTCTCTCACTATCCTAAATCATTGTACTCTGTAATTGTTAAAGATATTATTTTTAAAAGAGTAACCATGGAGTTTCTTGCCGGCTCTTCTCCATAGGAAACGACTAATTGGAACCGTGCATCTAAATTCGACTTTTCCTATGCACCTGTATTGGTTAATATGTTTTTTTTTTATTTGATTGATTGAGTCAACTTGCCACCCATGTCCACAGAACAATTACTCAAAATAAGCAGACCAATGCCCGACTCCGTATACACTTAATTGGACTTCAAAAATAAGGTTATGGGGCAAAATTGCCCCGTAACCCCATTCTGCACTTCCAGATTTATTGAAAAGACATATATTTACTGTCTGACTGAGTTAGCCCCACCCGCCCATGCTTAGTACTATTGAGTGTGAGGAAGTATGGCAAAACAAGGAGCTCCATATGGCCGCTTATGCCTGGAGTGGACATTTTAGCGTCCGCATCCTGCCTACGCTTTGACCTCTTCGGAAAACATAAATTACTACAGTCTGCGATTAGATATCGACTGATTAGAGATTACGGGCTGAAGAGATTGGTACTACTTTATCAATAGTTAGTTTAGTTTGTTCAATATTTTAATTAATGATTTGTTATTTTAGTTTTAACTCTGTTTGCTGTTGTAATATTATAATTCTGTTGATTTTAATGATATCTCTAGGTAGCAATTTACCTATTGTAACCACTTAATAGATTAATTTTTACTGGTTGTGTCCTCACGGCTCCGCCCGCGTAAGAAGTTTTATTCCAGTAATAAATATAGCCTATGTTACTCAGTAATAATGTAGCTTTCTAACGGCAAAAGAATTTTTGAAATCGATCCAGTAGTTTTTAAATTTATTCGTTACATACAAAAATTCTAAAATACAAATCTTTCCTCTTTATATAGGTAATATAATAAGTATAGATATAGATTTAAGTTTTTATATTTTTGTTATGTTTTTACAATATTGTTCAAAACATCAGTATTTTTGCATGCCGTAAGGTGTATATCGGGACTTTTTAGATATTTAACATTTTATCTATATACCTACATTATTGGCAAATAAACAATTTCTATTTCTAATCACTATATCCGAACTCAAGTGAAAAAAATATGGTGTGTTGACTCACCGTCCTCTCAATCTGCTGGAAGGAAACCTTGTCCCTGGAGAAGGATTCGTTGAGCCACTTGGGCACCTCAGCCACTACGTCGTCCAACTTGACGAAGATCAGGATAGACAGCGTCAGCTTGACGATCATCAGCAACAGCATGAAGATTGAGTACTGGAAACAATGAATAAAATGTTTGACATTCATCAAATAACGGAAGATAGAATTATTTTAAAAAGTCCGAAGCATTTTGCTGGAACTGGTGTTCATTAAATCTCATCTCTTTTATAGTATTAAAACCCTTAAGATTATTTATTTGATTTGATTATTAAAATGTCATAAGAGGCAAGTCTTTAAACATAACATTACGCCTGTATTACCTGGAGGATTGGGCAGAGGTGTATAGTAAAACCCTCATTTCGCCGTTATGTTTAAGTCCTATGTAATAGCAGGCGAGCCTATATTGCCATCAACCGGGCACAAAACCAAACTCCGGGCTGCTACTGAGGAATTATACACGTCCGACCCGGGGATCGAACCCAGGACCAGCAGTTGCGCTTGTCACAAGTAGACCAATGAGGCAGTTAAAAAATCAGTAAAATGTCGAAGGCCAAAAACAGCAGGCCTTCATCCAAATACTCACAGTAACAAGCATACAGTTGCTCTCCCGAATAGCACCACAGCATCCAAAGAAAGCAATGACGAATACGATGCCGCCCACCACCATGGCAGTGATGGGGGCTACTTGGAAGTTAATTTCCGCTATTTCCACGATCTGCGATATTTGGAGCTGCACCGCCACGCCAATACCCAGGAGGGCTAGACCGGCCAACTGAAATAGAAAAGGATTATCATTAGTTAATGCTTTTGCCAAAAAAAGGAGATGTCTAAAGCTGCGGTCCCACGGCCGCGCCGAACGTTGCAACGCCTGTCGAGGCCTGTCGCGGCCCATGCCGTGCAAGCGTGCAACTTTGAACCTAGCGATTCCCGACGGGACGGACGGGTGACAGCAGGCCACGGCAGGCCTCATGAGACGCGCCGTTCGCCCGGCCTGTCAAAAAAACAGGCCGTGGGACTGCAGCTTAAAATTTGGGAACAACGGGCACATGTGACTTTTCAACAAGTCTCTAAGGTTAGCAGCGCATCAGCAATCCCCTCGGTGTTGTAAGTGTATAGGCTGTAGTAAGTAGGTGCTTCCCATCAGGTGCATCGTCGCGTCGGACTGTTTGCCAACACTTTTTGTTGTTACTAGGTACATATAAGAAACCTGCTTTATAAAATATTGGACAGTACTAATCTTCTTCTTCTTCCTGCCTTTATCACACACTAGGTGTGGTAGGCACAACATGTATTTCGTAAATCCATGTTGTTAGAGGTTTTGGCTTATTGTTTTATGACCGGCTGCCTGCCTGACGTCAACCCTCCTTGGGAATACTCTTTTCGCCGTCGCGCGGGTGACCCAATGTGCTTGCTTATATTATGATATGATATACTAATGTGATATTGAATAATGTAATTTTTTTTGTACTAGACTTGGATATCGTAATGTAATATTGTAGAATTGTCTTTTTTAATCTTTTCTTGACTTGTATAATGTACCTGTAAACTTGCATACCGTAAGATTAAATATGATGATACTAAATATTTTATATTTTTAACATCTAATGTAATATTACCCATATTACGCAAATAAATTGATTCGAGTTGAATAAACTGCAATAAATAAACAAATCGTTCTTTGAGTTTTCGCCCGTAAAAAAAACGAAGACCCGTATTTTAGGTGTAGGTAACACTTAAAATAAGAAATCGCAGGTGGCAACACTATTTGTATTATGGTGTTATTGCGTGCGGTGAGGCGTGTAGTCTCTGCATGCTGTGTATCGACCGGGTAATCGACCGGCTAATTTCAGTAGTCGTTACCCCGCATACGGTATATCGACAGAGTAATAGACCAATAAAAATGAGCCATAACGCATTATATTTGGTCCTTAAATCCGGTGTAATAAGGTGTGCTAGCTGATCGGCAATGTCATGATTATTTTAGCGTTTAGATTTTTTTCTTCTTTTATTTGTATAAATACAATTTTAATTACTTATGTAAGACTTCTAACCCCTAGCTAACACCTAGGTATAAAACATATATTCTACATGTAACAGTATTTTTCTGAAATAATATTATCAATATGCATACTTTAAGCAGCAAGCATGTACCAAATACTTTACACAATATGATCATTAAGTGTTAAGACTAAGTAAGTTCATTTTCAACACACTTGCTCATAAAGTGGCTCTTATTGGACCGCGTTTAAGTGCGTAATGTAACTCATTGCGGACTGGTCCGGTAAAATCTACCACAGATGCATGATATATTTCTACGAATTTTACTTTACATTTTTTTTATTCAATATTAGCAAAGCGTTTTTATGCCTAAAAAATAGTAAAGTTTTTTGTTAAAAAAACGAATAAATACCTAAGCTGTGTTAATTAAAATATGATAATAAACATTTAATTTTATCAAATTATTCATAATTCACAATTAGTTATGTTATAAATACGAAAATATTCGCTGTAATATATTTTTAATATTGGCTGTATGTCGATGTTGTTCGTGCCCTTGCTCCAAACAGCACGCGCAAAGCTGGCGCCCTGGCGCGGCACGAACAGAAAAAGAAACTCAAGAAACATGCACGCCATTTTCCATAAATATTTGTTAACGTTTTCGCTGTGTGGTTGATTATTATAAAAAATGTCGACTAAAATGACAAAAATGTCGTAGGGAAGAAGAGCAATACGTAGATTTAACGCCGCCGGAAATACTAATCGAGGCACGAAGCGTATGTGATAGCCTGTTGCCACCAAAGTTGCACAATACCGCCTCGACCGTAATGACCAATATAAGCGCACTTATATCATAATGTACTATTAAAAATACCTTTACACAAATTATGTTTACAACTTGGTTTTAGGTGTAGGTAACAGTGACAAACAAAGACGTGCTGCAGGGGAGTTTGTTGGGCTGCTGCTTCTTCAATTTGGTCGTATTATTAACATACGAAAACTGCCTACTGGGGCCCTTCTATAATAAAACGCAGTAAGTAAACGATACGGATTATACTTTATGTAGTTAACAGATGACACTCGCACTCACACGTTATGCGTCAAAGGATAGTTTATAGTAACCTCGGTTGACGTAACCAGTTACGGGAACCTGTAGTAAACTGTCCAACACACACTTGGGGTACAAGAAGCGTGAAGGGCGGGCGTTTTAAGGGCTCTATTGTTTGACTTTCAAAAAGCACTAAATTGATTGACTACCTTTGTTGGTCTAGTGGTCGCAAACGCGACTGCTTGAGCATGGGGTCCTGAGTTCGATCCCCAGGTCGGGTAAAGTGTTATCTGGTTTTTCCATTAAGAATTTTTCAGTAGCAGCCCGGAGTCTAGATTTGTGCCCGATTAATGGCATGAGGCTCGCCCCCTATTACATGAGACTTAAACATAACTGGCGAAACGAGGGTGTACTATTACACCTCTGCTGAATCCTTCGCGGAATACAAGCGTGATATTATGATTTCTAGTCTAATTTGTATTAACGATATTGTATTTTATTGTATTTATCTACGTTTTTTTGGATTAGGTAGCTCTTTAAATGCATGTTCTTTTTCTGTTATTCTAATCTAACACAACGTAACATTGGTAATGTTTACATTCATAATCATGAGCTATATAAATTCGGTAATATACGTAATATAAAACGTCACGCTTTGTATTTCCCGAAGAGTTCGACAGAGGTATTTTAATACACCCTCGTTTCGCCAGCTATGCTTAAGTCCAGGGGCGTAGCTACCGCCGTATCAGCCGTATCAATGATATGGGGCCCCCGGGCTTCAGGGGCCCCGACGTGTGTAAGCAAAAATTCGTATAATGTTATAGATAATCTCACTCAAGCTCTGAGGCCGTACGCCAAACTCTAAACTGTTAAACACTAAACTAAGCACACCCCAGACACTCCATACAACCATGGACCACGGTTTTTGTTTTGGTTTTCTCCATATGGACTTCGCCGCAGTCACCCGACTGCGGCGAAGTCCATATGGAGAAAACCAAAAGGGCCCCTCGACAAATTTTGATAAAGGGCCCGTCTAGGGCTAGCTACGCCACTGCTTAAGTCCCATGTAATAGGGAAAAGTGTTATGGGGTTTTTCCATTAGGAATTTCGTATGGATTTGTGCCTTGATGGCAATAGGTTCGGTAATATGCATAATTAATAATAAGCCATATTTAGTTAATAACTATTATTTTCCCTATAAAATGTCCCGTCTGGTTTTTACAGCTTGTTAATTTAAATAACAGTATTTAGGTAACGCCATTTACCTGTGCGATAATAATTACATACCTAGTCCTGTGCGATAAATAAGTCTGATAACAACATACTCCAAGCCAAGGGTAGATATTATATCAATGTTTCCTTATGACCGTACATTGTAGTGGTTGGTGAATATTTACGGGCTACAGTGATGATGACGATGAAATAAAAGGACTTTCCTAAGTATTTTGAAGGTTACTCCGTGTCTAGCCATAAGCGTACGTTGTGCTATGCTCGTATACAAGGTTAGTTGAGCCGCGGGCCACTTACTGTATCACTGATGATTGATTTGAAGACATGGTTAAAATTTCAAAATTCGATAAACCCATGCAAATGAGTTTTTATTTTAGTTTTTTCTAAAATTCTTCATTCCTGCTTTAGTTACGAATTCAGAAAATGGAGCTTCTAATCCGTGACCCCAAATATAAACACAGCTGATCATAGCTGAGGATAGATAGAATTTAGCGCATTTTTTATGAAATCTTTGAACAGCTATTTCTCTTAAACTAATGACTTTGGGGTTGGGGGAAAGTTGTAGAACAAAAGTTATCTATTATTATGGGTAAGTACTTTAATACGGTTTCGGCTTAGTATCCGACTAATCTTTTATAGGGAAAATTCGTTCAAATGGATTTGCAGCCGAAACACGATATTTAATATTGCCGGTAAGAGTAGAGTGCGGCGCCATTTATTCTGCTCCCCACTTCAGTCCACGTTGTAATATTTTTTTATTTACTTTATGTAAGTTCACACAGAAATACAATAATGATAAATTATTTTTATTTCCGTATAAATAAAGGAGAAGGTCCAAAATGTATGAATCAAAAACCCGGAAATCGATACAAACTAACTGTATGCGGATCGATTGCTTATAACGAGCGAAATAACCCTACCTAAGTCGTAGACCCCAAATTTATGGGGTATCGGGGCTAGGCTGACAAAGTATGCATGAAAAATGATTATGTACTAAGGATTTTCTTAACTCTTATACCAAAATAAGTCATGCTGTCGACTGTACTGACACACTGATGACACTATAGCAGGTATCGATAGTAACAACATAACAAATATTAATATTGTAAAGATATTGTATTATAGCTAGCAACAACAGCACTAAGAACGACCCCTAATAGGATTCGGACCTCGGCTTAGTGCGTTATTTGCGAGAGGACTGGGAGGGAGACAGCTTGATGAGGGCTGAATTAACGGTGTGATTGCGGAGTCAGAAAAGACGACCGGCCCTGGGGCTGCGGCGGGTGAGCACGGTGGATCAGGGAGAAAGAATCCTGTCCATCCTTCTTAACATAACCAATAAAGAGGCATACTGTTACCACAGTAAAGACGTCCAAACGTCTAGTCATATTACAGCCTTTCGACTGCTCATCACTGCACTGTCCGGTCCGAATCCGAAAAATGTTCCGAGGAAACTCGGCTGCAAATCTATGAAATTCGGATCGGACGCAGTGTACAACGCACAAGTGCTTCTTTTACTTCTTCCTGCCCTTATCCCACACTAGGTGTGGTCGGCACAACATGTAATTCGTAAATCCATGTTGTTAAAGGTTTTGGCTTGTTGTTTTATGACCGGTCGCCTGCCTGACATCAACCCTCCTTGGGAATACACGTGGAGCGTTCGCGCGGGTGACCCAATGTGCTTGCTGATATTATGCACTGGGTCCCAAAATGATATGCTTGTCAATCTTATTACCAACAACTAAGCAGACTATGTTCTCTAGCTTGCTAAGAAATAGCGGCGTAACGGTTATGTACGTAGAGTACAAATACACGTAAGTAAGTTGTATTATTACATGATACAACAGAAACGGCCGCCAGTCGGTTTACTAAAATGCGATACGTACGATAATCTCCTAGATGTACTTAATGATTGCAGGTCGCGTGATCAACGGACCATTATTCTACATGACCCTCATATACTGTGGCTGTCTCAACAAACACGTTGTAAACAATATCTTACATTATAATGCCATCCGCGAACCGCTAATATTAAATTAATGATAAATAATTTTTATTTCTGTAAATAAATCTCTTACACATACTTTTAGAAGTAAATGTAATGTTTTTTTTAAGACTAGATGGCGCTGGCATTTCGTATCTGACTAGCTCTGAGAAGAAAATCCTAAACAAACTCAGAGATCAAGGTCTCTTTTATAGTCCAGACATTGTGGTATAAAAACTATGCGAGTGTAACAATGTAGGGCAACGTCTGGAATGGCCTTTTGAGGAAAGTGCCATAGCAGGTTTGAGTTGACCTGTTCGAACTGATAGGACGCATGCATCGGCCATCGAAGCTCACCAACCCGACGCACGACTTTAACAATCAGCCGGACATTTGCGTAGGTCACAAAAAAAATACTCAAAACCACCAAACAGTACAAAATTCGTATATAAAGCTAGCCTACGTGGTACATTACAGGGACAGGTGCGTAGCAGGTACATAGAGGGTCCCGAGCGCTAAAATGCCTCATGTTAGGAACACATGTTTACTTTTTGTAATAATTTTTTTATTGAATCCAAAAGTATCTCTTTCCTGCTTAATCTATGTCAACAGAACATCACGAGATTTGAAGGAATTACATGATTCCGTTTACACCCTGTATTTAAGAAGTATCTATTTACCTTGGATATTTATTATTGGGGTGCATGAAAAGAGCCTCCGGGAGTGACGACACGTATGTCAGACCCTGGGCAGTCAGCTCTGCTACCAACCTTGCTAACTAGCTAATCTTTTCCTCACGGCATGAGCTATTCTCATATAGACACGAGAGAAGATGACCTTGGATTTATAACGCAGCCTATATCACTGACCTCACAGAGCTTTAAAAGGACGAATATCTAAAAAGGCAATAAATATTACTCAGTGCAAGCGGCTTGGTGTTAACTAGCCACATTTCTTTTTAGCGTACCGTACCCAAAGGGTAAAACGGGACCCTACTACTACGACTCCGCTGTCCGTCCGTCCGTCTGTCACCAGGCTGTATCTCATAAACCGTGATAGTAAGAAAGTTGAAAATTTCACAGACGATGTATTTCTGTTGACGCTATAACAACAAATATAAACTAAAAAATATAATAAAATAAATATTTAAGGGGGCTCCTATACAACAGACATGTTTTTTTTCCCTTTTTATAGATAATGGTACGGAACCCTTCGTGCGCGAGTCCGACTCGCACTTGGCCGGTTTTTTTTTTATCGTTGCCCCACTCTATTATTTCTCCTATATCGTGGATGCGTTCACAGACACAAATCTTAACATGCACAAACGCCCAGACCCACAACAACTATTTGTAGGCCATACGAATATTTGATCCGTGCGGGAATCGAACCCACGACCCTTAGCGCAGAAGCTAATCGCTCAGCCACTACACCAAACGTGTCGTTTTGCTCCGATGACACTGCTACAGTCACCGACCTTGGGTCATGGGGTGTTTGGACTTGATAACTCCACAAGCGCTGTTGGGAACTTTTAGAGTACTTGTATTTCGTTTTACTGACTGCCTTGTTGGTCTAGTGGTTACAAGCGCGACTGCCGAGCATGGAGTCCTGGGTTCGATCCCCAGGTCGGGCAAAGTGTTATTGGGTTTTTCCATTAGGAATTTCTCAGTTCGCAAAGGAAGTTCTCAGTGTCGGTTAATGGCAATAGGCTCGCCCCCTTAGATGGGACTTAAACATAACTGGTGAAAGGAGGGTGTACTAAAACACCTCTGCCGAACCCTTCGGGGGATACAAGGCGTGATGTTATGTTCTTTTTACCTTTTCAAGAAATTACTTCTCCAAAAGGGGATGGGTGACCGCTATTGTGCGATTAGAATTTGCAATTGAAAGCATGTCGGCTTGCATATCGTCACCGGAAAGCCAATACTACTTAAGCGCCATTTTGGCTAAAATGAGTTATGTATTATATCGTTGGATTGGATTTTTTTTCTGCGTCTATTTGTTGGTATTTCATATTTTTAACCGACTTCCAAAAAGGAGGAGGTTCTCAATTCGACTGTATGTTATTTTTTTTTGTATGTTCTTTCCGCGATATCTTTGCTAATTGTGAACCGATTTTAATGATTATTTTTTGTTTGAAAGAGTATTCTTTCGAAGTGCTCCCATTTAAATTTGGTGAAGATCTGATGAAGAACTTCGCGGATATAGACCATTTGAAGTCGGTTTTATTTTTGTTAAAAAGTTATTATATTCTATTATCTTACGAAGTCCCAACTATTCGACGCAAAAAAAATCCAATCCAACGATATAATACATAACTCATTTTAGCCAAAATGGCGCTTTAAGTAGTATCGGCTTTCCGGTGACGATATCATATTCTCGAATAATTACCAGTAGCGCACAACATGTTTTGTAGACGCATCAGAATCGATCCAACCATTGCAATGAGGTCATGGCGACCCGACTTAGCCAATATAGATTAGATTTTAAAAGATGTTAACGATATAGTTGGGAAAGAATATTAAAATCATTTGCCAGGATTGGACAAGTTATTGACTAATCCCAGTTCCAATAACCTAAAACGTTTTCCTAAATAGTTTTCCTTAGTAACGGACGGTTTTTTACCAAAAGCTTATATTTTTTCCGTGTTTTTCCTGTGACAAACTATGAATTTATGTTTCATATTACATAACATCACGCCTTTATTCCCCGAAGGGTTGGGCAGAGGTATATAGTAACACCCTCATTTCGTCGTTATATTTAAGTCTTAAGTAGGTAGTAGGGGCGAGCCTATTGCCATCAACCGGGCATAAATCCAAACTCCGGGCTGTTACTGAGGATTATCACACGGAAAAACCCAATAACACTTTGCCCAACCCGAGGATAGAAACCAAGACCTCACGATCAGCAGTCGCGCTTGACACCACTAGACCAACGAGGCAGTTCAAAATAAGAGGAAACGCGGGCTGGAAAATATTTGAACAATAGGTTTTTAAGCGATCTATTTCCGTCCCACCCCTTCCGCAAACCTTCCCAATTGAGCCTGAAAGAGACAACTGCGTCTCGGACTGATTTCTCCTGTGCAATATTAGCGAAATCGTACTTTCGTACTTCCCTATGTCCTTCTTCAAATCTGGCCCGATTTTAATATTTTTTTCTGTAATCATTTTAGAAAGACTTCAAGGTTATGTCTGTATGTTTTTCTTAAATTTTTTTATATTTGTCAAATTTGTTTGCCAGATGTCTGAAAACGGTGGTAAAACCGGTCGATGTAAACGTTTCTAGTTCTTTTAATAATTAATTTATTGACAAAAACAAAACATAGGTACATAGTGGTGGTAGATATAGTATATCATATGGTAAAAAATATTTGCTGTAGTGCCATTATTCAAGGAGGAAACTGAGGAATACGTTTGTATGGACTAAATACCGACCGCATTTCCTCTTAATAACTATTTATAAATAGCGTTATATAAGGATTTAGTTCACAGAATTTTAGCATACCTTGTGTACAATCAATATGAGGATATCTGTAATTGGAGCGTTATCTCCACCCTATGGCGGGCCTGTACGTTATTATCTTATCATTGTTATCGCTACGTTTTTAGGTGCGTCTCTCTTGGCTTTATAACTATAAGAGCTGTTTTTTACGACTATCGTTCGATGTTATATGAATATTAGAATGTGTACTTATTGTATTGTTTTCAAATAATGACGCGATAACGTAACTATTGTAGTACCATTGCATTTTACCATTAGTGATAGGATTTTATTGTTTTGTTAGGTAGCTATTGCAGTAACTCTATCCCACACACGGATAATTCAGCCCTCATCAAACCTCCCTCCCAGTCCTCCCGCCAGCAACGCCCTAAGCCGAGATCCGAGTCCCATTAGGGGTCGCCCTTAGTCCTGTTGTTGCTAGTAGTCATGATCTTAGTAGCAGTAGTTAGCTTAGGTTAAATATTTTAACCGTCCCCATTGGTTGGAGACCCTTCAGGTCTCACCAATAACTGCCCGGTTACGTAGAAACGGTCTGCAAGACCATATACAAGCAGATGAATAGGAAAAAAAACTGTCCCAGCGAAGAATAAATCATCTCACTTCTATTGGGTATGGAAACTGGATGGTGAAGAGCGCTTGTGCATTGCATCCGATACGAATTCGAGAAAACACGACCCGAGGAAACTCGGCTGCAGATCTATGAAAGGACAATGCTCATGAAGTATGGCAAAAAAACCCAGGCCCGGCGCAAATGAAATGTATCTCAGATTTTTTGTATTAATACGTGACAAAATAATAGTGGCGCTGTCAAAATATTTTTCTAAATGTCATAAATTGCTCGTTGGTTTTTGTAAGGAGCTATACTGAAGAGTTAAAAAATGGGGAAATCTTTCTTCCTTTCTTTACTCTTCTGTCCTAAGTATGACATTTAGTCATCTATTTTGACTACGTCACCTAGATAATCTGCAATGTAAATAGCCAAAAAACAAGGTTAAATAAAATTAAGTAATATTTATTGGTTTTCTAAGATGAAACCAAGATTCATAGCAGACTGACGTTTATATTTGAAGGGATCAGGGGAAGAACCACTTTTGTCACCTAATGACGAACAAACTGAGATATTCTCATGTCACTGTCACAGTCGACCAACGTTTGTTTTTTTCCTGAACGGTCCGGACATTGGATGTTTTTTCCCTGTATCGATATTTTAAAAGCATGAAAGCTCGGAGACTATGGATGTTATTGCCCTGTTGTTTTTGACAGAACATAGCGACAGGTATAACCATTCAGACTGCATTGCCAGTTGAAAAAAAAAATGTGACAAAAGTTGTTCTTCCCCTGATCCCTTCATTTTTTTTATGAATATATGGAAGTATTTAGACATTCACACTGTATAATGTTAGGATATCTTTAATACGTACATAACAGTATGCAACGGGATAAGTTAACAAAAGTCGGTTATATTATAAGAAAATAAAGCGCAAAAATCTCAACGAACTTTATAGTTATCGAAGGACTACGCATCGCATAGGCTCGCATAGACTATAAAAATAATTCTATGTAAAAATTACTCCTGCTGAAAAAAATTGGCAAAATCTTACGTTTAGAAAAGAATTTTGACTATATTTTTTATTTAGTATTAAATTATTATTTTTTACTAAAAATATGAGATGTTTCGTTTGCGCCGGGACTGGGTTTTTTTAGCATTATCCTTTGAATCGGATGTGGTGCACATCCGTTCATACAATTAGTACCTACTGCAGGTCGTTCGGATCGTATTTCCTTTGAACACCGGCCTTAGTCATCTGTTTGATATGATACTGATGTGTAAGCTTGCAAGCGACAACACACGTGATTGTATAGGTGACTACAAATACCAATCAAAAGCGAATCTGGCTAGGTGTGTACTGGCTCAGTAACAGGCACGAGAAGGCGGCGCGCAGTGTTCCGTGCGCGCTTCTCAGGAGGATGTGGGGCAAGGCCCCACAGAGGAGAGGTCCGCCGAGGGTTGGCGGACCGGGACCTGCCGGGGTTGCGGTGCATAACACCGTTGGTTTTTAGCCGGTAAGAGTCCGGACACCCATGAGGATTTTCCAACAATAAAAAAAAAATGTGTATTGGCTAAATGCGATGATGGCTTCTAAATCTGGTACAGTTCTAAGATGCCTTTTATAACATAACATCACGCCTGTATTCCCCGAAGGGTTAGGCTGAGGTGTATAGTAACACCCTCATTTCGCCGTTATGTTTAAGTCCCATGTAGATAGCGGGCGAGACTATTGCCACCAACCGGGCACAAATCCAAACTCCAGATTGCTACTGAGGAATTCCACACGGAAAAACCCAATACATTGTGTCCGACCTGGGAATCGAACCCAGACTTGTAGAACAACAACAAACTTCGTTAAAGTATTTCAAGTTTTCAGGTACCTATTGCAAATACTTGTACATGTATGTATGTACCTAGATTTTTAAAACACTTATTTTAATTATTTTAAACATGTTTATAACTTGTTAAAAACAAGTAACTATTTGAACAGGACCTTACACAAATTGTTTACTATAGTATCACACCTTGTTTTAGGTGTAAATGACGAGCCACTGGAACGACATTGTTCACTGTATTATTTTTGATGAAGTATGTACTTTTAGATAAGTATAGTCAGAAGCAATAATAGGTACTTGTCTATCAATATAATAGCTACCTATCTAACTAATAGATAGAACGGATAAATATTAATTTCGTCGCTGGGCAGTGAAAACCTCGTAAAGCACAAATTCATTTTATTCACTTGTTTGGTAAAAACCCTTGTAATGCATATTTAGAACGAACGTGCACAGTTTTAAGATGAAATAGATTGATGAATAGATAATAAAACAGAAGAACTTTACATCTGCACTTCATACTTTTTTTTAACAGGCAGTTGTTATCTCCTCCTGTAAAATTACGTTCATTGCACTTACGAGGTTTTCACTGCACAGCGACGATATGTGCCTATGTTTAGAACGGATGGCTGTGCTATCTATGACACATACTCATAATTTATCCTCGTAACTTGTGTTAGAGAATTTTTGGTTGTGAATCGGTCAGGTAGGCAGGAGGCCAATTCCATAAACTAAACTGTTTAAAATTGCAATTGAACCACAGTTCAACCACGACTGTTTGAGCCTTATCTTTATAAACACATACATCGGCGAAACGTTGCTTCCCTGTCGCGTCAGGCTTCTACCAGTGGCGGGCCGAGGGGGGTGGTCGTAGGGATCATGGACCCTTCCAAAATCATACACGTCAAATTGACAAACCTCCTAAAAAGAGATAAGGGGCCATTCAAGTATTACGTAAGCAGAATTTTAGTATTTTTTGACCCTCCCCTCCCCCTTGTCAGCAAAAGTAAGCAAAGCTACCCCTACTCCTATGCTTACGTAAACATTGGTATATATTTTTTTAAATCTGTTCAGGTTTCTTTATTGTTATTCATGAGCAGCAGTTTTCAAGTCTAGAAAAATAAGTAAAAAAGTAAATATTGATGACGTAATCACCATCCAGAGCCCCCCGTCCCCCAGGTCATCAAAAATAAGCTAAGCAATGACCCCTCGCCCCTCACCCCCCTTTGGTGCTTACGTAATACTTGAATGGGCCCTAATTTACAAATAAAATGGTGCAATAATTCTCAATTTATTTTACTGGTAATAATTATGACCCCCACCAAAGTCTGGCTGCAACCGCGCCTGTCTTCTACAGACTGTAGTTCGAAGAGTGTGCATGACAGCTTCACGACTTACTCGCACCATATCCCTTTTACCAACGGACTTACAAACGTAATACAGGGTGTACCATCCGCACTTAGTTGATATCCCGACAAGTCGCACTCAGCGCTTTTCTTCTGCGTTTATTAAGCGCACAGCCTAAGGGCCCAGACACATCTGACGGAAGATACGTCGCCGATTTTCCGTCGCGTAATTTACTCGAGGAATTTCAGTAACGCATCTTCGGTCAAATGTGTACTGTATGAGATGTTTGTATGGAATTATGTGTACCAGCGGAAGATCGGCGAGGTATCTTCCGTCAGATGTGGCTTGGCCCTAAGTGTGGAACTCCTTGCTTGCGTCTGGGTTTCCTACTACCTATAACCCGCTAACCTTCAAAGTAAGAGTGAACAGCTTTTGGGTACGCTCGTTCCATTGTAGACCTCATCCATCGCTTTAAATAAGGCGAGATCGAGGTCAAGAGCGGGCCTATTCAATACTAAAAAAGAAACTGCTGTGGTTTAGCTGCTGGTAGATTGCGATTTTAAACAATTTCGTTAGTGGCATTGGAATCCTAATATTATTGCTTCCGACTATCCCTTGAAGTTGTAGTTTGTAGAATCCCACCGCTGGACAAATATTTCGCTTCATGATTGCCTGATTTGCCAGACCAATAACTGTTAGATATGTTTAGGTCGACACGTTTTGTGCAGTGGCTGAGCGATTGACTTCTGCGCTACGGGCCGTGGGTTCGAATCCCGCACGGATCAAATATTCGTATGGCCTAGAGATAATTATTTGTTGCGGGTATGGGCGTTTGTGCATGTGAAGATTTATGTCTGTAAACACACCCACGATACAGGAGAAATCCTAGTGTGGGACAAAGTTTTATAAAAAAAAAACAAAAAGTTCAAGTAACGGTGCATATTTGAAATTTTAATAAAACTATTGTTTCAAAATTTATGCAAACACGAGATCTAAATATGTAAGCATAATATTATTTCCATAATTGCATATCAAATCTACAATAGATCGTAAAATGGTTTGCTATAAATGTAAATGACATGTTATTACAGGTAAAAATGATAATGTTCAATATAATGTTAGTCGGCAGTTGTTACACAGTTGCACTGACTGCATCATAATTGCCTATAGCTGCATTTGGCAGTTGCATAGTTTGCAGTTGCGACTGGATGCAGTTCACTTGAAGTGCGCTCCACTTGCAGTTATAATTACGAATTTGAAAAGAAATGTAATTCATCTATATGACGTTGACATTGACAAAAACCGGGCCGAGTTACACAATAATGTGTCAACCCACAAAAATATGAATTCTGTGTTAACGCCATCTAGTTATTTTTGTAGGTCTACTGAACGCTTGACAAAATGCAAACTGCATTAAGATATTTTTTGATAGACTGCGCTCTATTAAATTAGCTACACTCCTGGGCAGTTTTTCAATAGTTGAGTAGACCTACCACAAGAACTAGATGGAGTTAGCACAGAATTCATATTTATGTGGGTTGACACATTATTGCATGATACCGCTCCGGAAGAATGACGTAAGAGAAGGATGCTTATGATGACCTGGAGGCCCACCCACCGCTGTTGACAGTTTTCATATTCTAAAACTGTCGAGAGTCGCACTTCGGATGTGGTTCGTCCGTGATTGTCAACAATTTTGTCAGTAGAACTGACATCCTGCAGTGGGATGACAAAACGTTGATGAATTATGATGATGATGATGGGGCACCGCACAGGGCCGACACTCCAAACGAATTTCGTATTTGTGGCGTGTTCTAGTCTATCACATGATTGTCATCATGTCAACTACATGACATAGACAGTATTGTTGTATTCACTTATGGTGAGAATAATGGTCTTTGAGGTTTGTGCTAACTATAGTTAGTAGGTATAATACTGTTTGTGAAAACAATGATTGTCTTATACGCTGCACTTCTTCACCGATCAAACATAATAATATAATTATGACGTTATATTTAAAAAATGTATGGCCTATTAAAATTATTCACACTCATATTATCCTAGGTTGTGTTTAAACCGAATCAAATAATTTCATGATGATTTCATTTCATACCTACCTACTGATTTTCCGTCTTAGATAATCACACATAAATCTTAATCTTACACGAAATACAACACTAGTGATAAACAAGTCGAGCACTTTGAACAAACATGGACTAAACACATTATCTTAAAAAATATATCACTCCCTACCAACACTGTAAATATAAAATCACCGGCTTTTCCGAACAAAAAAAGCAAAGGGTAATAAAAAAAACAACTTACCGCAAACACCAAGTTGGCGAAGAACAGAATATATTTGACCAAAAATTCACCACACCCCATCTTGATTGTTTTTTTTTATAAATTTATAAAAACAAATGACAAGTACGTTCGTTTAGCTACGTGCCTGCACGAAGACTGCGAATAGGAACTGTGTGCGGGTGATAGAAAAACTTATCGACTCTGATAACAAATGTACTGCACAAATCGAATTTCCGTAATGGCTAAAGTAATGTGCATTTTATTCCTGGATTCTGATAGAAATCTGAATTGTTAAGGAAAATTGATGGCTTCATTTCGCTAGTGATTAAGAAATTAGAAAACTGGTTTACTTCTCTTAATAACAATAATTGTCGGGCTTATCTTATAGTCTACGGTTTTGCTAAATGAACAACTCAGTCCCCTCATTTACACCAACACACCAAGGCAAGGTATGAAACAAGTATTCTACAGCAATCTAGCGATAAAAAAAAATGCAAGCACATACTACAAGTAGCAAACATGTATGTTAATCTTAAAAACACTTGTTTTAAAGATTTTAAATACATACATAAACTCACGCCTTTTTCCCATGGGGGTAGGCAGAAACTATAGAACGCCAAATGCTACGATCCTTATAAACTCCTTTCGCTTCATCCACATCATACACGCACACCGGTTGAGAGTACTACGCACCTGACCTTTGTGAAGAACATCACCAATAACATCGATGTATGTCCTTCTAGAACATCCTCTACCGGCGTTTTCATTGAGATCCGCCTTATAAATTCCTTTTGTTAATCGCCGTTCACTCATTCTCTCGACATGACCAAACCACCTAAGCATACTCCTTTAAATTTTTGTCATTACATCATCTTTTAAATATTTTATACATATTCATTACTTGTTAAACAGTAGTAACTTCGACTTTTAAAAAGTATTTTACACAATTCGTTTACAGCTTGTATCATAACTTGTTCTTCTTGTTGTAAACGAGGGCTATGGAAGAGTAGTCCGTAGAGACTAAAGGGGGAATTAAGAGGCATTCCATTTAGTGTACCAATTTGAATAGCACCTATTCGTATCACACCAATAGTAGTAGGAATACTATTGGTGTGATTCGAATTGGAGCTATTCAAAATGGAATGCCGTGGAATTATGCTTAGATGAAGCAGATTGACAATTTGAAAAAGAATATCCATCACTAAAATATTGTAATGCACAGATTGTTTTTATTTCAAACCCCCTTTTCTTCCTATTTGCAGGTCTGCCTTCTTGCATCGATAACGCTGTCGTCAACAGCCTACAGTATTTAGACTATTCAGGCTGTCAGCTGCTGTCAGGACCTTTAGACGGTTATCATGCCACTGTCTGTAGTAATTTTGTTAAAGCAGGGTCATGCGTTTGCAAATGAAATTGTGTTAAAGGAAACTAGATGTAGTGGTTTGTGGTCTACTCCCTTATAATCTTTCCCAAAATCTAATTTATGACTTGCCTGTTTTTATTATTTATCCCGTCGATAAAATGATGTCTAAGTTTGACCTAATTTATTTCATACTAGCTGTTTTCCGCGGTTTCACTCGCTTTCTAAGTAATTATTCCAATATACCGGGATAAAAAGTATCATGTTTTTAATCCAGGGCATGGTCTATCTGTGTGCCAAATTTCATCTAAATCCATTCAGTAGTTTTTGCGCAAAAGAGTAACAAACATCCATACATACAAACATTCGCGTTTATAATATTAGTAAGGATGTGCATTTTATGGAGACTCACTCTGTAACGTGTGTTATTTAATTTCACAAAATAGGTATCCTCTAAAACTTGGATATAATTATTATAATTCCTGAAAATAATCGGTTTTTAGGTACTGTATTTATTGGGACTTGGGTGTTCCCGTACTATTGTTTCTAATTTAGGAACACAATAAGTAACGTCAATAATTAAATAATATATTTGCAAGAACAATGCCGAAGTGAATCATGTCTAGCAGGTAAATGGCGACGTTTTGCAGAAAAATATAGTCCAGGATTGATCAGGAGGATTGCCATCATCCTCCTTTGCGTTATTTCAATGTACTGCGATCACCGACATGGGGGCCTGCTCCAAAAATCGTACGAAGTTTCGGCCGACGGATCGCACGTTTTCCAACTACGAAAGCGTTTCGGATCGACATTTTGACATTTTGTCTTTCGTTCACCCTACTCCCAACTATTAATTGACATCTAGTAGTTCGTAGTTTAGCATTACTTTGATCGTTTATAAGTTCGATGTGCGTCGTTGTTCCGTTTCTATCCGAATCTGCGATGTTCGTTTTTCGGAGTAGGCTGCTGCTATTTGATTAGACTCATCTGGGAGTATGTTTCTACACCGTAAAATAGTGGTCAGGGGTAAGGCTGTTCTAATCTTATCCCTGGTGTTGAAGCAATAAGCTATTGTGGAAAGCTATTGTGGATTATGCAGCGCAACTGAGTCTGCGTCTCGAGTCTCGGCAATCGAGTCGAGTGGTTAGCCTATGTGGCAAATGTAATACGGCATTGAGCCGTCTCCAGTACTGTCAAAATGTGCAACAGAATCGACACCACTGCCCTGTAACTGGGTTGCGGAGGTCTGATGGCAGTCGTTCCGTGTAAAATACTGGTATTCAGCCTCATCTGGTTAAACTAGAAACTGACCCCAACATAGTTGGGAAAAGGCTAGGTAGAACGAACAGTAATACTTATCGTCTTGCTTACTACACATCTACACTTCCTCTCAATGACGTCATATATGGTTTACCAACTAAAACAATGAATATGCGGCAATTGATTCACAAACGCACCGAAATGAGAATGAGTCAACACTCAGACGTATCTTATCGGAGTGTTGATTGTGTGGAGTATGTTCCAGGTATTATGTTCGCTAATATGTAAACATAGATGTATGTGATGTATATGTGGTGCTGATTATAACATTCTTTGTAAAGCAGGATCTGCTGCGACAAAAATCTAACTAAACAAACTAACAAAACATGTTTTGTGAACACTCAACATGTGTAATTTTTAACCGACTTTCAAGAAAAGGAGGAGGTCTTTGCTAATTGTGAACCGATTTTAATGATTCTTTTTTTGTTTTAAAGAGTATTCTTTCGAAGTGGTCCCATTTAAATTTGGTGAAGAACTTCGGAGATAGACAATGGAACTCCTCAATGACGAACAGTACGCATAATGTGAAGATGTGATTATGTTATGAGCAGCGTCTTTAGTAGGTCCAACCATGTTTTAATTAAGGCCACTAAAACGAAAAAAATAAAAGCCTTCTCAACAAAAATAAAACCGTCTTCAAAAAACCGAAAAAAAGAATAAAATAATTACCATAATTTACAAATTAACAGTTTCAGAAGTCGGTGCCTTCAATTTGGTTCAGCGTGGATTAGCACCGACTTCTGAAACTGTTAATTTGTAGGTAAATTATGGTAATTATTTTAATCTTTTTTTCGGTTTTTTGAAGTCGGTTTTATTTTTTGTTAAAAAGGTTTTTTTACCTCCCTAGTACAACGTGCAAACCTACGGGCCAGCATGTTACATCGAACTACCAATGCTCTGCGTTCCCTCTCCACGTCCACATCGTCGGACAGACTATCGGTGACCCAATGCCCCAGGTACTTGAACTTCGTCACCCTGGAAAGCTGAGCGCCACCCAGGGTGACTGGTGTGACAGTGTCGTAACATTATTGTTACCCGCTTTGAAAAGTAGAAGTTCACTCTTTGTCGCGTTGTACCTGAGGCCGTGAGCCACCGCATAGTCCTCACAGATGCCGAGAAACCTAAGTGCACTAATCGATGGGCTCAGCAATACCATATCATCCGCGTAGCTGATGTTATTGACGCATTGCCCGTCAATTGCTGCTGTCTGCCGTCAGTTGTTGCTGAAAATCAGCGCTGTTGGCATTAGGTTCGTCCGAAGCCTCAGCATAATGCTGAGCAATGACCTAAATTTTCACGCACCATGCGACGCACAAATTTAACATGTTTAAATGTTTGTATTGTTTGTATTTGTATAGTGTCACTTAGTTTTATGATGCATGAGGATTTATGGTTATGGTAGCCCGTGCACCATAGACTAAATAATAGTAACTATAGATTTTTTTTTTTGTGTGTTTGGGTTACCGTGTTGTTTAATATACTAGGTTTAAATTTAAGTGTTAATTTTTAAGAAACATTATATTTTTAATTTTAAGGATCCGTATGCGTCCGCGTGGGCGGAAAATAAATACTTTTTCTTTCTTTCTTTCTTTCTTTCAATGGAGCACCCGATATTGGTATTGCTGAGCTCACAGATCCAGCTCCTTTACGTACAGGTTGAAAAGCTTGGGTGAGCTGAGTCCCCCCTGCCTCACTCCGCATTCCAACCTGTATGCATCCGACAGGACACCCGCCCACTTAACATATTTGTATTGGTTATTATACCAATACTTTAGCATTCTAATGAGATCGCTTGGAAGGTCCTTAACATTTGATAGTTTCTTCCATAGCCAGTCGTAAGACACGAGGTCGAAAGCCTTGGAGAAGTCCAGAAAACATTACAGGTATTTTCCTACTTGTAAGTATAGTATTGAACAGTCTGTTTGAGACAGAGGATAGCTGTCTCCGTGGATAAAAGCGGCTTAAACCCAAATTGGGCGTCATGGAGTGTTAAGTGCTTATCCAGCTGCCGATCAATCAGACCGTCAAACACCTTTGCAATGATAGTTGCTAGGGATATAGGCCTGTAGTTGCTCTTGTCACTCGCATCTCCAGTTTTGTTCTTGACTATAGACACAACAATAGTTTTCAGTAAGTTAGCTGGAAGATAAGAGATAAGCGTGCCTTATCATGCATAGCAAAAATTCAAGCTGTACTAAACTTGTCGAACGCATTGAATCGTGGGACCCTTCCGACCGCTGCTGACGCCGCTCCCCCGGCTGTTATTACGTCATCTAGTTAGCGACAAAACATTGGCGCGTACATTTGTTTTTGTGTACAAAATCGTTGAAACTCAGTAAATTGCTAAAGAAAACATTGAAATGAATGGAAGGAAGAGGTCCAACATTTGGACATTTTTCTGTGAAGTTCACGATAAATGATAAGATTCACTTGATATGGATACAATTATGTAATTATACTACTTCATACAAGCATAGAGGCAAATTTTTTAACGCAAGATTATTCGGTAGAATGTTCGGCATTTTAGCCGTATAATCGGTCGAATACGAATGTTCGGTAAGCCTGCCGAACATGCCGAATATAAAACGAATATTCGGCCATCCCTAATTATAATAGTGGGTAAGTATTATGGAATGCAAACCGATTTCACCCAAAACCGGGTTTTTTTATACGAAACCCGAAAAAAAAGCGGGTTTTAATTATGGCCGGTTTTGCATTCCCTAGTACCTAAGTATGAAACTCTGTAACCACCGCTGTCCGGATTAAACCCTGCTACGAATCAGCTGTGTTATTATTGTGAGCCCCACCCCGTACTAAAGATATTACATAATATGTAATCTGCTTTGGTATTTGATTAGTCTATCCCAGGTCCCAGCTGGGGCTGAAACATAACAGATTACGTTTACCCGAACTGGCACGCAAACCTGAGGCCTCACACTTACTGCGCCCTATTGGGGCTATTGGTAACGAATGGTGGATAGATAAATACATTTACCGTTAATATAAATCAGAAACCGTCCCACTGCTATTACGTTTAATTTTGTAAATAGATGTTAGCAGAATTTATTTATATCAGATCTAATGTTTTACTTTAAAGGCAACTATAATATTTTACTTTTGCATGTTTAGTTTTTTAACTATATATTTATTATAAGTCAGTTGAAGTAACAAGCCAGCTAAAAATATATATAAACGATACTACGAAAATGGTTCGTTACAAAATTGAAATGTATAATTTTCTGACGGATCGTGCCACATAACGTAAAGTTAGCAATTCACATTTAGAAACAACGTTGCGATCATAAAAAGGTCAGGCGCTTTCCGTTCGAACAAGTATAATAGCTTTTTAAACTAAATAACATAATTCTAATAATTTTCTGCACTTGTTAGTTATTATAAGCACGCGTGAATAGGTAGGTAGGTACTAAGGTACTTTAAAGACCTAGTTTATAATTATTATGTCCTCATTTCAGTAACTAACGAGTAAGTACTTATATAAGGAAGTAGGACACCGAGGGCCTGTTTCACAATCGTCAGATTACTCTTATCTGGGGTTGGCAGATATTCTATAGAAAAACAATCGAACCGCCATATTTATATTTCTCAGTTTACAGTTTACGTTTAGTTGTGAACCTACCTGTACCTCGTGGTTCCCGCGCGATACCAGCAAGGTATGGACCACACTCTGCCCCACTATGGTTGTCGAAAAGGCAACAAAGGGACTAAACACACTTATAAGCATCAATTAACAACAATTTTAACAGCAATGATAGCCTTGTGGTGTGACCATCGGACTGCCAAGTCATTGGTCTCGAGTTCGAACCGAAAGCACGCACCTCTAACTTTTCGGATTCATGTGCGTATTGTAATTATTACTTGCTTAAAAACGGTGAAGGAAAAAACATCGTGAGGAAACCGGCATGCCTGAGAGATATTTTTCGACGGCATGTGAAGCCAAGTCAGAGGCCCATGGGCGGCATAAACTCTGACACCAGGTTAGTGTCTAACCACACGAAAAGAAGAAGAAGAAGCATCAATTCGCATTTTTCATTGAGTACGCACGTTTTAACCTTTTCACGTCGACTCCGTTTTCGCATGCTTCAGCAAGCTCACGCCGCGCGCTTACGCATCTAAAACCACTCAATCTTTTTGCAAATTGATACTGACTATTATGATTAGTCCCTAAGAAATTACATCAAGAGGATGGACCTTCTAAACACCGATCAACAATACGTCTTCGAAGCTTGGAGATTATGGCAATATCAGCAACTTTACCAACAAGAAAACGAGTTCGTTCTGCCTAGCCTTATCCCAACTATGTTGGAATCAGCTTCTTGTCTAACTAGATGCGGCTGAATACCAGTATTTTACACTGCCATCTGCCTGCCATCAGATCTCCCCAACCCGGTTACTGGGCAATGCCGATATCCTAAAGCTAGACCGGTTGTCAGACTTTCGGGCTTCTGACTACCCGTAACGACTGTCATAGGTATTCGTAACACCCGGGACCGACCAACAAGAAAACCAGTAATTTTCTTAAAAGAGTGTTCAATAATTTACGAACACATTACTTCTCGTAAAATATTTTTTAAATGCAACACCAGACCATGGTCAAAACGTCTACCATCATCATCTCGGCGTATAGGTGTTCGCGAATAATGCCCCTTCTCAGAGCCAGGTGCAATGAATAAATAAATATGGTTCAATTATATTATTCATTCATTTTTTCAATGAAACGCAAGAAAAATGATGCAAAACCTGAAATAATTATTGAATGAGTTCATAAATGGGTACAGAGATTATGTAAATCGCATAAGTATTACGTAGATCCACGTATTCCATGAAGCTTGTCAAGTTCCCATGAAATTTCAGAATTATTTCTGTAATATATGTTGTAGGTAGTTTTGTAATGTTTGTCATTAATCTAAGTGTGTTCGTGGATGAAGTAAACGCAACAGCGTGTATATTGCACGCTAACGGGTTTGTTATTTTGTAAAAACTTTGTCCCACACTAGGATTTCTTCTGTATCGTGGCTGCGTTTACAGACACAAATCTTCACACGCACAAACGCCCAGACCCGGAACAACTATTTGTAGGCCATATGAATATTTGATCGACTCGATCACGATTCGTAGCGCAGAAGCCAATCGCTCAGCCACTGCACCAAACGTGTTGTCATATTTTGATTCCCTGATCGTGTCTGTTCCCAAAAGCTCCAAGCTTCCATATTTCTTTCTAGATAAAAAGCTGTAACTTCACCGGTTTGCCATAAACTAAAAATCATAGCGACAAGCGCACAAAATAGAGACAGAGCTAGAATTTTAACATTTATGTGAGACACATTCATATTTATGATTGCTTATAGTTTACTAACTTATCTACACCAGTCGGGCAATCCCAAAAAAACGCACGGGAGTAAGCTGTAAACATGAATAAATAGAGATAGAATTTATTGAGTTAGTTATGGGTAACCTTTTTGGAGGAGGAAGTTTGCAAGTAGCGTCACTGACTGAAAAGTAGAGGGGTAATAGGACAGCGTGGTATGGACGTGTTATGTGGAGGGAAGAAAGTCATGTCGTTAGAAAAGTGTTAAATATGAATATGGATGGTAAGTAGTGGAAGTAGAGTAGTATGACGGCTGATAGAGGAGAAAGAAAGATAAATAAGTGCTTGTGCCGACTCCACCTAGTGTAGGATAAGGGCAGGGAGATGAGGTGATGATGAGTATGGGTAACCTTTTGTTATTATTATAACATACTAGCGGTCCGTCCCGGCTTCGCACGGGTAGACATTTTTCCCCTTTTTTGCAACATTTTTCATTTTGGTCGCTAACTATTGGTCGTAGCGTGATGTTATATAGCCTATAACCTTCCTCGATAAATGGACTATCCAACACAAAAATATTTTTTCAATTCCAACCAGTAGTTCCTGAGATTAGCGCGTTCAAACAAACAAATTCTTCAGCTTTATAATATTAGTATAGATTTTCTTAACTGCCTCGTTGGTCTAGTGGTGGCAAGCGCGACTGCTGATCGTGAGGTCTTGGGTTCGATCCCTAGGTCGGGCAAAGTGTTATTGGGTATTTCCGTGTGGAATTCCTCAGTGGCAGCCCAGAGTTTGGATTTGTGCTCGGTTGATGGCAATGGGCTCGCCCCCTATTACATGGGACTTAAACATAACGCCGAAATGAGGATGTTATTACATCTCTGCCGAACCTTTCGGGGAATACAGGCGTGAAGTTATGTTTATGTATTTCTTCAATATCGGTACCTAGATTGTTAGCAATATTATTACAGATATTTTTTGTAACCGTCACTAATTAGAAGGATGCTTTGGAGCCAAGTCAGAGGCCCATGGGTGGCATAAACTCTGACACCAAGTTAGTCACTAACCACACGAAAAGAAGATTAGAAGGATTTTGGCAAATATCGCCCCAAACTTTGAAATTAAATGACGCAACGCAATACTGAAAATAAATGAGACACGATCAAATTCATGAAGTTGCTGAAATGTGTATAAGCCTTTGCAGTTATGTGTATTTGATTATTTAATGGAAGATTTCATCATCAAGTAGCGATGGTAATACCTAATTTGTTTATGTAATTTCTTGTAAACCACCCGTCAGAAGCACTTGTAAACGATGTAAACAGTCTGTTTCAATATACTACTGTAATCTCCACAGTTTACGATGAAATATCTATTAAACAATTTTGAAAAATAGAGTAAATTTATGTGTGGCATCTGCATGTAATGGTAACAACATGGTTTTCTAAAAATATAAAATAATAGATTTGGAATTAAATAAAAAGATACAGAGAGGTATGCAGATCCACGTAAGAAATTGAAGCAGCCCGTATTAATTTTCTCATGAAATTTCAGAACGGTGCCATCATGGAACTTTTATATTTCTACTTAGGTAGTATTAATATTACCGGCTGAAAGTTAAAAAAACGTTAACAATATAACTTCACACAATACAAATTGGACTACAACACCTTAATGCTTATGAAGCTTTTCAATTACACTCACTAGGTAGGTACGTCTACGTACTTCTATTTCCAACAAAATCAAATCAATTTATCTAACCGACTTCCAAAAAAGGAGGAGGTTCTCAATTCGTCTGTATGTTTTTTTTTTTTTTTTTATGTTTTGTTACCTCATAACTCCGCCATTTATAAACCGATTTAGATAATATTTTTTTTATTTGAAAGGATATACTTCCAGATTGGTCCCATTTAAATTTGGTAAAGATCTGATGAAGAACTTCGGAGATAGACAATAGAACTCCTCAATGACGAACAGTACGCATAATGAGATGATGTGATTATGTTACGAGCAGCGTCTTTAGTAGGTCCAACCATATTTTATAATTAAGGCCACTAAAACGAAAAAAATAAAAAACATTTTAACAAAAATAAAACCGACTTCAAAAAAACGATGAAAAGAATAAAATAATTACCATATTATAAAATTAACAGTTTCAGAAGTCGGTGCCTTCAATTTGGTTCAGCGTGGATTCGCACCGACTTCTAAAACTGTTAATTTTATAATATGGTAATTATTTTATTCTTTTCATCGTTTTTTTGAAGTCTGTTTTATTTTTGTTAAAATGTTTTTTAAACTAGTGACCCGCCGCGGCTTCGCACGGGTGCAATGTAGATACCAATGTGGGGCATATAAACCTTCCTCTTGAAGCACTCAACTTATCTATTAAAAAAAAACCGCATCAAAATCCGTTGCGTAGTTTTAAAGATCTAAGCATACATAGGGACAGACAGACAGCGGGAGCGACTTTGTTTTATACTTTATAAAGAAGATTAGATGTTAAAAATAAAAAATATTTAGTATCACCATATTCAACCTTACGGTATGCATATTATACATATTCAAAATTACGCAAGCAATGAATATTATTTCGCTGGATAATCGAAGAGATTAGGTAATAAATGTTATCTAGTCTAAAACAATTTTCCATGAAGTTTCAGAATGGTTTCGCAATCGAACCTTGATATTTCAAAACTATCGAAAATCATCAATAGGATATTGGAATAAAATAATGACGTTATCATTGCGTTGGCAAAAATTAACATAATGTAAGTCTAAAAATCTGCGACTAAATAAGGTGATTGTGCAAATTGTTGCTAAGTTATAAATGAGTGTCCAGTTATAAAGTAGATAGGTACTTACCTAATTTTGAATCTTCATGAAAAAAAAAATCTTGTTATTTTTTAATCGTATTTTATAGTACTTAGGTAGGTATCGTATAAGTATCGTAATTTCCTATCCTTACTTTCGGCTCTTATCTATTCAATGCTGAGTGTACGCCAGTTATCTGTTCTCTGCTTTCTTCGATAGGTACAAAATAATTAATTACAGACATTAGGTTTTCGTTTGATTAATATTCACATATTGGGATCTATAGAGATGAATATTAATAAATGAAAAGCTAATGTCTGTAATGAGTTATTCTGTACTTATCGAAGAAAGCAGACAACAGCTAACTGGCTTACACTCAGCATTAACTGGATAAGAGCTGCAAATGAGAATACGAAATTACGATTATACGATACTATAAACACAAAGATACGAAAAAAAAATATGAAGATAAAAATGAGTTTTCATGAAGATTCAAAATTAGGTAGGGTAAAGGCCCCAGTAGTCAGCCTTTTAACAGAATTACTAGATTCAGTTTCGTATATAATGAAATACAAAATTATTTAAAAAAAAGTAATGCAATTAGTGATTCAATAATTTATTAAACTTTGCAACAAAACAAAAATAATACTAGAAATAATATGTTTTGAATAAAAAAATCAACATTAACTTAAATATGACACTTTTCTCCAATGCTCAGCCGCCAAAATCCATAAATCGGCCTTCTCGTCACCAGTTGTCAGCCTAGGCTACACTTATACAACATGTAACGTAATTAACGCACACCCTCAAACACCCCAATAAGAATATTATGTTATAATCGTAATACATACACTGAAATTTTAGTTTAACATGTACATGCATTGTTATTTACTAAATTAACGTTCTTGAAATAAGGTTTATTTTTCTTTATTTTGTATTGAATGACGGAATTTGTATTAATACAAATAAAAATGCACTTTTAAAAGTCTTTTTGCCTTGATTTACAGTCCATTTCAGTTTGTAGATATTGACTGTACAGGGGTAATGTGACAAATCTCCGTAGTTTTAATTATTTTTGATATAAAAAAATACCTATATTAAAAATGATAGAAATCGATTCAGTAAACGATTCCGAACAAACTAATTTCAGAATGTGCGTTAATTATGTTACATATTGTATATTTTGAGATCACATTTTACATATGTACGAAATAAAAAATCTGTCAAAAATACAAAAATATTGTAGCTGAAGTACAACTTCACTTAGGTATAGTTGACAGATGGTCATCAGATATAGATGAAGTTTTCGCAGGACATATGACAGCAAACAAAACAGTTAAACTGTACTCCTATTAAAAAAAATCGTTATTAGTTGTTTAAAAAACTTCATCTTTATTCATCAAGTATTCATGAAGGCAAACGATTTTCTGATTTCTTCAGTTATGACTGCTCTGCCTTTAAACACACCTTCAAGAGTCCTTAAGGAGAGATTGAGATTTCTTCTGAAAAAAGACTGTAACCATTTTTTTCCTTATCTTCCGTTTACGAACGGGTTACTCCTGCCATCTTCAATTATTATATTTTGAACCGTATTTAAGACATTATCAGGCTTAAGTTGAAATCTACACTTTGCAAAAGCGATACTCCAGTTAACAATTTCAGTTTCTTCGGGTTTTGATAACACTGAATCAGGTCCCATTTTACGAGAACCTTCTGGTAGACGTAAATGAAGTCAGTCTTGCAAAGTTCCACGAGGAACACCATAAACTCGGCTAGCCTGTCTAATTTTCATCCCATTTCTTATGGCATCTATAGCTTGCACTAGTTTTTCTTCTGGATATTGAAGGATGGGCCTCGAAACTGACATGATTAAAATCTAAAAAAAAATATAAAATATTACTTATATCAAATAACTTATTGATAATTATGATAGTAATGAGTTATTTAACAAAAAAAATTTAAACAATATTTGAAAGACATATGGCTGAGTACTGGTTCTATCGAAACCTATACTCAGCCACCATAGCACATTCTCTAACGGGGCGGCCGACTACTGGTTTTATGTCGAAATTCAACGACACTTATCTAAAAACATTTAAAGTGCTTGAGTAGGCCTTACAAATGATACCAATATCGCTTAAAAATAATAATAACCATCAAAACCAATAATCAGCCGGGGATGGCTGAGCTCTGGCATACACGTGAAAAATGAAAACCCAGTAATCGGCCATCTTGTAACCGGCTTTAAATTAACAAAAAAACATTTCTTTTCAATAATTATTATTCTAAAACTAAACATCACACTTATAACATTAAAATTATGAGCAATACAATGAAAATTCCTTGAAAATCTCACCTATTTTGAAAGCACTGTTCGCTAAGAAAAAGATGGCGATCATCGCACGCGCAGTCACATCGGTTGACAGCGCCAATAAGAACTCAAATTTCTCCTCGTCTGGACCTCTTACACACAAATGTATCTCATAAATAGATCAATTGAAAGTTAGATAATTTATTATGCCTAATATTATTGGCAAATTTAAATTATAACGCTATTCCTGGCCCACAAACCGAATAAAAGGCCGAGCACTGGTGCAGGGCTGACTACTGGAGCCTTTACCCTATGTGTACTTTATAATTCGACATCCATACTTCTAATTTAGCAACCATTTGCACAATCATCTTATCTCGGCTTTTATTCCAGCTTGTCCATCAAGAGCTGCAATGCTGACCGCGCTGTGATGGCCTGGAGCTGCGCTACACTGCGTTTTCGGCCATCATCAGTGCAACGCAACACAGTCATTAGAAACTGCGGCAGTAATGTACTATAATTTCCTATCCTTACTTTCAGCTCTTATCCATTCAATGCTGAGTGTAAGGCAGTTAGCTGTTTTCTTTGTTCGATAGGTACAAAATAACTCGTTACAGATATTAGGTTTTCATTTCATTAATATTCATATATTGGGATCTTTATAGATCCCAATATATGAATTCACACTTTTCTACTACCACACTTTTCTGTTAAATACAAAGCAATAGGAAGAAAAGCATAAAAAAAAGTAAATAAAAGAAAAACAATCCCGTTAGCTTAGAATTCAAGGATATAGTATATTAGATACCTATAAACATATCCTAAATTCCTAAAGGCATTTGGCAAGAAAGCAGGATATATAGAAAGTAAGATATTTCTAATTAGGTACAAATCCTATGTAAACTTGTTTAAAATTACGTCTTTGGATTTTCCAGTGGAATGAAAGCTTAATGTCTGTCAGGTAATAAGTTATTCTGTACCTATCGAAGAAAGCAGAGAACAGCTAACTGGCTTACACTCAACATTGAATGAATAAGAGCTGCAAATGAGAATACGATATTGCGATTATACGATATTATAAACAGTAAGATACGATAAAAAAAAACAAGAAGAAAAAATTGATTTTTCATAAAGATTCAAAATTTGTTACTTTATAATTCGACGTCCATAATTCTAATTTAGCAACAATTTGCACAATTACCTTATTTAGCAGTAGGGATTTAGGTACTTTCATTATGTTCATTTTTGACAACGCAATGATAACGTCACTGTCCGTTTAATGGGGTTTTCATTCAGTTTACAATGAAAACGCAGAACGTCATAGTTTGTGTAAATCAATGGTATTGACCGTCAGTTAAAATCGGTCGCGTAACAATATTGTTACCTATTTTTAGAGATCAACTCATTAAGTCATAGGCGTCGAACAAGTCTGCTAGTCTTATAGAACACACTTACTCAGTCAGGGCCAGTCTTTGCCTGACCGTTGCGAAGAGCGATCGTTCGTGCGCGCGCGAATATAAATAAACAAAATTAACCGACTGACTTTATCAAAGAAAACTTTGTATTGAAAACTTTATACTGTATCATTCTATTGTTTATTTGGTTTGTGTGAAAAATGGCTAAGGATCACGTGAAACTGGAGATTGTGAACGAGAATCGCAAAAATTTGGACCATCATTATGACGAAGAGGTCGAGATGATTTTCGGCAGACCTGCGCCGGCGCAGGCTAAGAAAAATGCCACGAACAATATTCACCTGATCGATACTGGACGAGGATTTGACGAACATATCGTAAGTTTTTTATTTCATTAATTTAAACGAGATAAATATAATGCGTTTGTCAGTTATCACCCTGCGAGAGACTTCCGTACACAATAGCCGATATAATTAACAACTTCCATTAAACATTGCTGATGCTAAATACTTTGAAGAGAACAATAGTATGCGAAATATTAAAGATCTTAAGGTATCTCTAGGTCATCTGAAAATAATAGGAAAGTTTCTAGTCAGAACAGCTAGACTTGCAATTAATAGCAGAACTTGATTAGACATAGTAGTGGTCATTAACCCTGTATCCATCACGTGGTATAGAATATTGCCGGCGTGTCCAACGAACTTGAAATGTTGTACATCCTATAATAATAAAATATACATGACAGGCATAAAAACCATGCAAATCCGGAATGCCAAAATAATTAACAGGTTGGACTGTAGGCGTTGGATTCTGGGAAATTTATGGCCATTTGGAGTGCTGGATTTCATCAATAACTACGTCGTTGGTCTACTAGTGGCAAGCGCGACTGCTGATCGTGAGATCCTGGGTTCGACCCCCAGGTCGGGCAGTGGTATTAGGTTTTTCCGTGTGGAATTCCTCAGTAGCAGCCCGGAGTTTGGATTTGTGCCCGGTTGATAGCAATAGGCTCGCCCCCTATTAGGTACACGAGACTTTAACACAACGGCGAAATTAAGGTGTTACTATACACCTCTGCCTAACCCTTCATGAACACAATCACAATCTTCAGGAACCATGCTGTTACCAGCTTAGAAGAAATAATAAATAGAGCGATAGTTCCAGACAGGAAATGAGGTTCTAATAATGATAGTAGAGCAAAGAGTTCTCTTATTATTGGGGTCTATAAATTTTAGATTAGTTATTGTAGCTAAATCCGTGACTGATCATTATGTGCTGCTAAATTCCTTTGCGTTGAATATCGTAGCGTTTTCCAATTATGGTAGTTTAAATAATGCAACAACAATGCAAGTAACGTTAACATTTCTTTTACCGAGGTACGAGTATGTAACTGTAGACACATTTTACGATTTGATTCTTGGTTTGTTACTTATAAAGTTAAGGTCTATCTTCATCATCATAAGTAGGTAGTTAGGTATATAATCAGGATAATCCCTTGATTTTTTGATAATTTGATTATTAATGGCGTTACGGTAAAACATCGTAACTAAACTTGCACACCTGCGAGTTCTACATAAAGTTCTCGATGTTCCAAAAAAGATGATTAACTTTTTCATTAAATTCTATGCATTTTTCGAGATATATTTGCGTTTGAACTCTTATTACTTACATAATATAATCGACCCATTACTGTCCCACTGCTGGGCACGGGCCTCTTCTTAGAATAAGAAGGGTTTAGATCTTAGTCTATCACACTGGCCTAGTAAGGTTGCAGACTACTTACATCTTCGAGAACTTTATGGAGTCCTCTCAAGTGTGCAAATTTAATTACAATGTTTTTCGGTCACCGTTAACGCAAGTGATAATCAAATTATCAAAAAATCAAGGAATAGGTACTCTTATTATGTATCCACTTACTTATTTAAATTTCGGTCGGTCAAAGAGTTTTTCTGTGTGGAATTCCTCAATAGCAGCCCGGAGTTTGGATTTGTGCCCGATTGATGGCAAAAGGCTCGCGACCAAACGGCGAAATGAGGGTACACCATTAAACACTTCTGCCCAACCCTTTGGGGAATAAAGGCGCGATGTTATATTATTTAATTGTAATTTTGGATCATTATATTTACTTGCCCTGAGAAATTTCGCATGTCTTGTCCTCATTCTACTTTATGCTTATATTTTTAACTTAAAACGTTACGTTTCTTACCGGTTATGTTGACTTGACCTGCATTCCTTGATGTCGCGGATGAGCACCCATTCATAAAAGTTCTATAAGGCCTCCATAACTAAAAGATAACTATTGCTGTCTTGTTTTATAGGAAACCAAATGACAGTGATGGTTTGCCAATCGGATTGCATGCCAAGTTTTATACAAGTCGTTGCATTAACTTAATTTGGTTAACAATGCATTAATTATTCCTATTGTGATAAATATAAATATTATTCGTCGTTTGGTCCCGGTCGAGGGACTTTTTCTTGGATGGATGGAACTGAAACCTATACTTTCCGATAGTATTTTATAACACGCTTTATTAATTTATTATTCATTACAATTATACATTACAATGTGTCAAACTGACAAGAAAAAACATTATTTTGAAGTGAGATTTCGGCCAATAAATATGATTTTGGGCCGACGAATAAAATACGTATCGGTTATTTTTTAATGATTAGCAACATATTTTAAAACGAAACAAATCTGAGTCGGCCACCGGGGACCTTTCCCATCTAAATCTGAATGGGATATAAATCTGGAAAAATAGTTTTATCCCTAATAATTCTCATTTTCTTCTTAATAACGGATAAGTTAGTAAGTATACATCGTGGGCCCGAGGTACTTACCCGAAAGATTTTAACCACGCCTCTCTGATTGTATTATGAGTCAATAATGTTATATCAGCACTGTCGAATTCAGTCAATTTAACTATTATTTTTTTTGAAACGATTATTTCGTTTCAAAAAAAATTAATTAACTTTAGTATTTCCTTATAAAAAATACCTTAGCTCGAGCTGGCAACGTTTAAATTATCGTGTGAGTGGATAAGAAAACTTCTCACTTCAAGGAACAAAAGATTACAAGGAACTAACTGGCCGGTAAGCTTGTAGTTTCCGCTTCCACGTATAACTCGCAACGTCGCGTTCATAGGGTTTGTTACCCCAGAGATTTTAACACCCATATTCTAAGACGTTCCTCCAAAACTTACTCGACTCTACTCCACCTCGACTCACTACCATCAGTAGTTATAGTTGTCATAAACGTCCCCGACTCGAGATTTTTCTTCAGTCGAGGTAAAGAATCATCTGTCAAACCCGAGGTACCTCGGAACCTACCTTAAGGAAGGAAGTGTCGAAGTTCGTATGTAACAAAAATTAATTTTGAAGACTTTATCGAATATGCTTACGATAATCCTTACAATTATTTATCGCGGCGTTATTTGCGCGATGCAGATAATTCAAATTATGACGTAATGACTCCGTCGAGGAACCTCAAAGTTGACTCGAAATTGCGACTAAGAATACAATTTTGAAGGTGTTTTCGAGGCCGTTCTGAGTCGTGTATGAGTCGAGTAAGTTTCGGAGGAACGTCTTAGAATATGGGTGTATGATTTGTGAGTTTCCATAAATAATGAATATCTTGAAAATTAAACTTTATTCGACAAATTAATAGGTACTACTTTTTTGCCTCCAATTAGGCATCAGAGTCGATGATTAAAATCTTTCGGGTACCTCGGAACCACGGTGTATAAATACTGTATCTTAAATTATTACAACCTAACTTTTTCATTCACGTTCGTTCTGACTAGCCTTTTCCCAACTATGTAGAGGTCAGCTTCCAGTCTAACCCGATGCGGCTGAATACCAGTATTTTACACGGAGCGACTGCCATCAGACATCCGCAACCCAGTTACTGGGAAATGCCGATATCCTAAGGTTAGACTGGTTGTCAGACTTGACTTTGACTTGACCGCTTCTGACTACCCGTAATTACTGTCATAGGTATTCGTATGACACCCGGGACCGACTGTTTAACGTGTTCTTCAAGGCAATGAGGGGTCTCGATGTGTAAAAAATGTACCGTATCTTAAATATTATGAAAACCTAACTTTTTCATTTACGAAAAATTGTAATAAGTTTCATAAGTTATTTGTTTTGTCCATTTACTACTAGTAGTTACCTACTATTAGAAATATGTTTATAACAAATAATTGCAACATATTCTTGCTTCATGAAATGATACAATTCCAGTTAATATTGCGCACCTTTCAGCGGTACGCAGTACTTCCAGCGAGATTGAAGGGAAGATTGCGTGGATTGTCTAGATAATTAATTATGTCTGATGCAATATTTAGATAAGTAAAGTTAATCATATAATATATAGGACGAAGGCATTAATGAACCAACAATAATATAACCACGCCATAATCCCCGAAGGGTTCGGCAGAGGTGTTTTTTTAGTACACCCTCGTTTCGCCAGTTATGTTTAAGTCGGGCGAGCCTATTGCCATTAACTGGGCATAAATCCAGACACCGGGCTGCTACTGACAAATTCCTAATGAAAAACCCTATAACAGTTTGCCCGACCTGAGGATTGAACCCAGGACCACATGCTCAGCAGTAGCGCTTGCGACCGCTAGACCAAAGCAGTCAACAACGTAGAATATTTTACTGCAAATAATTGCAAACTATCTATTAACACTAGTGATAGCAAATATGGTTGCAGACTTCGAAGTTCTAGATTTGACTCCTAGATTTGGCTAGATTCTATCATATTTTTAATAGCTGTTATTTCGTTTATTCATTAACTATACATACTATTTACATTTTTAAATATTTCTATAAAAAATATTTTATTATATTTCTATAAAACAGTAGCCCACCGGCATCGGGAACAGGGTCCGAGCTACCGGTGGTCAGGGCCTCAGAGAGGAACTTCCTAATACGCCCCGTATCCAGAAGTACCGCTTTCTGTATCAGGCCCTTGACCCATCCGCCCAACGACAGCCTCATCAGATGTTGGTCGAGGCTCTTGGCTACTAAGCCACTGGCCGTAACGACTATCAGCACAACGTCGGCTGAGTCAACCTCCCACATGTCGACAACCTCGTGTGTCAAGTCTTGATACTTAATTTCTTTATCCTTCTCGATACCATAGCTGTTGTTATTATTTTTGTTTATTATATTTAAAAATCTTTTTGAATATTAGGGTTTTTTTATATAAGTTGTCATTGTAATTTCTTTTTTTTTTAAAAACCTTGCCCCACACAAGGATTTCTCCTGTATCGTGGGTGCTTTTACAAACACAAATCTTCACACGCACAGACATCCAGACCCGGAACAACTATCTGTAGGCCATACAAATATTTGTACCGTGCGGGAATCGAACCCACGGCCACGACCCGTAGCCCAGAAGCCGATCGCTCAGCCACTACACCAAACGTGTCGTCAAGTTGCCTTCTTGATTTCTAAGACATGATGACGCTTATAACTGCGTATATAGTGACTAAAACTCTGTGCATCTGTCTTATCATCATTTTTATCAGCCTGTAGACGTCCACTGCTAAACATGGGCTTCTAAATAACCGCTACAATGGTCCAAGGGGAAATATAACATCACGTCTGTATTCCCCGAAGAGTTGGGCAGTGGTGTATAGTAACACCCTCATTTCGCCGTTATGTTTAAGACTTATGTAAAAGGGGGCGAGCCATTTTCCATCAATCGGGCACAAATCCAAACTCCGGGCTGCTACTAAAGAATTCCACACGGAAAAACCCAATAACATTTTGCCCGACGTGGGGATCGAATCCAGGATCTCACGATATGCAGTCGCGTTTGCCACCACTAGACCAACGAGGCAGTTGGATGTAATTAACAATAAATGGTTAAGTTAACAGGTTGGTCTGCTGATACACAAAGTTAATTAAAAACTTCATCCCACGGTAATCAGAGTTTTGTAAATTGATAACAGCTGCATAATTAGGGCTGCTACCTTTTTTTAACAAATAAGATGTATTTATATTTACTTTTAAGTTAAGAAAAACAAAGTACCTACTTACAATGTTAGAAATTAGAGGATTTTTTATTTTTATTAAATGCTAAATGATTTATATTTCGGTAAATAAATCTGTTACAGACACTTTGTTTTTTTAAGACTAGATGGCGCCGCCGGCGCTGCGTTTCCTATCTGACTAGAAGAAAAGCCGAAACAAACACAGAGATCAAGGCATCTTTTAAAGTCCAAACATTATGGTATAAAAACGATGCGATTGTAACAATATAGGGCATTTTGTTTCCAAGTAAATATTTGTCACTGCTTTACTTTCACAGCAGTCAACTGACGTTTGATGGTACATTATTTATGGATGTGATCCGCTATAAAAAAATCGATTAGCAATTTTTTTCTTATTAACTCTTTAAGACTTGAAACAAATTATATAAAGTATTTTCACGTACTTCATTGCTCTCGTCTTCTTCTTGTCGTATGGTTAGTGACTGTCCTGGTATCAGAATTTATGCCACCCATGGGCCTCTGACTTGGCTTCACATGCCGTCGAGAAATATCCCTCAGGCATGCCGGTTTCCTCACGGTGTTTTCCTTCACCGTTTTTAAACAAGTGATAATTATACAATTCGCACATTATGTTTGCCCGAAATATAGCACAACCCTTTATTATATAAGTACGGGTGTCAACCTATCAACCCTAGCTGCATACTCTACTGCGACAACCGTTCGGGAAATGAAAAGGTTTTATTATTTTAGAACACAATACAATTGTTTATGCATTAATTAGTGACTTTTCTTGCTACTTTCAAGGTTCCTCGACATTCAATGTACCTATTTAGCTATCCTATCACATACTTTGAATTAGATACGTCATAGAAATATTAAATGCAGGGAACCATTTTTTTTGGCGTCTTAATGTCCTCGTGTATATTTCTCTCCCAGGGAAGGCGAGGGGGTCTGCCGGACTCTTACCGGCTTTTAACCCACGGTGTTCCTCCACCTGACCGTCGGCCGGGGTCGCGGGATTCGCATAAGCATGCACCGTAACCCCGGCAGGATACTAATACCTATTCTGTTACCTACCCTGAATCGTGGTGCTTAAAGGTCATAAAAGACGTTAACGCTAATGTCCCTTACGCTCAATACATTCTTCTCTCGTGTCGGCACAAGTTGAAGAATAATAGCTCAGGTCGTGGTGAAAACATTATCCAGTCAGCAAGGTAGGTAGTGGGGCTGACTGCCCAGGGTGAACTTATGTATCGATCGTGAAGGCTCTCTAAATAGTGGGAATCCCCATCAACCTGGCAAAAAATTATAGGTACCTACATATACATAATTAATGTTTAACGCGGCAATTTACATAAAAACTAACTAATAATTTGCCAAAGGTGACAAAACCCCATTGAATTATCGTTAACTACATAGTACTTACGTATAATAATACATAGGGAACTATTTACTACGACACGTAATAACTCGGATATTTCCGCAAACTACATAGGTCATTCATATAGTATTCTAGCTAGCTAGACTATTACGTATAACAAAGCGTTATGTCTTTTATTACATCGTGCTTTTTTCAACTTTAACTTCAAAACTCATTTATTCAAAATTGATAAAGGCCTGTATTAATAAACAGCTCTCATTAAAGAGATCTTCGAATAGGCTGCTATTGGAAGATATCTTTAATGAGAGCTGTTTATTAATACAGGCCTTTATCAATTTTGTAGCTTTTGGTAGCTGTACCATAACGTAGAATTACATACATCTGACAATTTTTTTTATTAATACCTCGCAATCTTGTTTTAGATCTCTCAGATAAGTGCTGTTTATTAATACGCGCCTAAGCTTTCTTTGAAAGTCAATGTTACAAAAGAAAGCTTTGCTCTGAGAGACAGACCTCAAAAACGCCCGCTCGTCACCGCTTCCTATTGTTTGTTTTGAATAAGAAACAACGTAACAAATTCCCCAGCATAACCAGTGTCACCGACCTATACCTGACTCCTATGGCCAAAAACGAATCGTTTTGCTTACCAATGATAGCATTTTTTATTGCCAAACTGGGCATAATAAATAGATTATTACGACAACCACGGGTACGAAAGGGATAGCCTATTTTTTGCCGGGAACCACACGAAACATTTACATGTTAATATATTCGACATCATTGTCAGCAAACTTGCACATCAAAGGGCTCCAAATATTTCTCGATAGTGTGCAGTCCACCAACCCGCACGAGGCCAGAGTGGTGGACTAAGGCCAAAACAATTCTCATACTGAGAAGAGGCCTGTGCCCTACAGGGGAACAGTAATGGGCTGAGTATGTTACGTATGATATTCAAAATAAGTAATAGGACGTGCATTCATAAAATAAATAAGAACGTCACTATATTCTCAATTTCCTCGTTTTTGTTTGTAAATACAATTCATTGCTCTTATATAGTTATATGTTACTCACGGCTACGGTTAGTATGACGTCAAACTAGTCGTTTATTAGTCAGACAGGCGCGTGGTAACTGGTAACGGATCGCTGTTATGTAGGAAACTTTAATTTATGAAACAGTTGTTGTTCTATCCTTTCAGTTATTTTTTTGCCTTAAAGAGTACTAAAACCAAACCGCTAGTTAAATTTTGTTTATTTCATATTTATGTACACACAACAAAAACTTAGTAATAATTGTAGTAGTACACGTAATTCAAGATTAATAAGATTGACAAGCATATCATTTTGGGACCCGGTGCATAATATCAGCAAGCACATTGGGTCACCCGCGCGACGGCGACGCGGCGACGGCGCAACGAGTATTCCCAAGGAGGGTTGTTATCAGGCAGGCGGCCGGTCATAAAACAATAAGCCAAAACCTCTAACAACATGGATTTATGAAATACATATTGTGCCGACCCCACCTAGTGTGGGATAAGGCCCAAAGGTATTGCTTATTTCTGCCAGCAGACCTCGACAGGATAGCGTGCATATAAAAACGAAGAAGTGTGTAATAGACTAGTGTGTATTACTAAAAAGACACTAAGATAAATAAAAGTAAAAACATTAATAAAATAATTATACTAATACCGATACTAACACATACTAATATAAATAAATACTACATATCTTTACGTAGTATAAAACAAGGTCGCTCCCGCTGTCTGTACGCTTAGATCTTTTAAACTACGCAACGGATTTTAATGCAGTTTTCAGCAATAGATAGAGTAATTCAAGAGGAAGGTTTATATGCCCCACATTAGTATCTACATTGCACCCGTGCGAAGCTGGGGCGGGTCGCTAGTAAACACGTAAAATTTATTTAATTATCTATGTAGTATACTTATTTTTAACGCAACCCTTGCAGTACTAGGGTTCATACTTGAAATGTTTCTAACAGACCCTCTATCTAAACTCTACTGGGTACCAATTTAGTACCCAGTAAAGTTTAGATAGGTTGTAGGTTGGTACTACCAAACCCAGGTGTCTTTGGGATACGCACGCAGCCACACTTTGACTAGCATTCAGCCGTAGATATTTGGTTTTACCCCTATCTGGTTATACTGGAAGCCGACCACAACATAGTTGGGAAAAGGCTACGCAAATGACGACTACACGAATGCAACTATGACGACTATGCAATATGGTGACTAATATGATACAATAAATGATGATTGTAAAGCCTTATTGTAATGTAAATTTTGACTAGTACCTACTTAGACATTGCGCAATATAAGATTTAGAAACGTAATTGTTTGAACGATATGGAATTTGCAGTTATCGGGGTTGATTGATACAAGATTAGACGGAAAGGGGGTACTAAGCCGCGGGCCACTTAATGTAGCACTGATGATTGTTTTAAAGATAGTGTTAAAATTTAAAAATTCATTTTTTTTTACTGTAAATTTATTTTTATTTTTTCAAAAATTCTTCATCCCTGCTTTAGTTATGAATACAGAAAATGGAGTTTCTAGTCTGTGACCCCAAATATGACGTAAAATGTAAACACGTCTGATCATAGCTGAGGATAGGTAAAATTTAGCGTATTTTTTATGAAATCATTTGAACAGCTATTTCTCTTGAACTATTGACTTTTGGAGAAAGTTGTAGAACAAAAGTTATCAATTATTATGGGTAGTTTAACACGCGTTCGGCTTAGTACCCCCTTTCCGACTAACCTTGTATAAATAGACCTATGATAAAATTGTTCCTAATGATGTAAGAGCATCAATTGATTTACAAGTTTCGTCTATTATTGCTCTACAACCTCTTTCAAAGAACGTTATGAAATTTCATTGAATACTTCCAGAATCCCCATGCTTGTTAGAAGGATGATGATTTGTTTACGCATCATTCTCATTTAAATAAAAACTAAGTTGGTTTTTACTTTTTTTGCTTTAGTTTTTTTGATGCTTAGCGCCACATAGAACACATTCTAATATCAGGTTACTGCCCCCTTCAGGACAAGCCTATGAATAAAAAATAATTAGGAACGTTTGGAAACCGAAAGCTTCAGGGGCGGATGGTAGATACCTACGATTAACACTAGGTGTTGCATTATTTATTACTAGCTGTGTCCTCACGGCTCCGCTCGCGTAAGAAGTTTTATTCCAGTAATAAATATAGCCTATGTTACTCAGTGATAATGTAGCTTTCTAACGGCAAAAGAATTTTTGAAATCGGTCCAGTAGTTTTTAAGTTTATTCGTTACATACAAAAATACAAAAAAACAAATCTTTCCTCTTTATAATATTAGTATATATAATATAATCAATTGATTGATTGATGGGCGATCAAAGCTTTTCCGAATTGTTATATTTTACTATTTAGTACATTTAATTTTATCAAATATCATTCAATAATAGGTAGTTTATTTTTTTATTTATTAGTAAAAAGAGAAGGATATATTATTTGCATGCATTGTCATCAGAACTACGTGTGAATGCAAAATCACAGAACAGGAACTAGCTCTAAATTTACTTTAATAGTTGATAAATAAAAACTTCTAATAGTTGGGGAAAGACGATGACGATGCCAACGGCCTCGCAACCTCGCTTAAAACAGTTAATAGATAAACGTCACAGATATAAATGACGTAGATAGATATGAGTGTGTCAAACGACATCTTTAACATCTACGTTTAGATTTTCCCAAGTTACGCAGAAACAGGTTTCCTGAGATTCGATATAATTATCTAACCGTATTTGGGCGTCATAATATTCTTTGCGTGTATAATACGACATATTATAATAATTTAAATAATTATACTTATTTTTTATTTGAATTGAAGGGGATTTCCTGTCGTTATTTTTTTATATATTTTATTGTCCTTGTGATGCCTTGGGTCTTCGGTTTTAAACTGAATGATTAATTTGTATGTCAGGTGCACAGATTACCCCCAAGTGTCACCAAAATGGCCATTTGGGTTATTAAACCACTTTTATTTACTGTAACAATATTTTTTGTGTACTTACAATGTCTTTGACACTTTGTAAAGTTTAATGAATCAAGTAAACGTAACTTCTTACATATATAAAACAAAGTTGCTCCCGCTGTCTGTTGTACGCTTAGATCTTTTAAACTACGCAACGGATTTTAATGCAGTTTTCAGCAATAGATAGAGTGATTCTAGAGGAAGGTTAATATGCCACATTAGTATGTACATTGCACCCGTGAGAAGCCAGGGTGGGTCGCTAATCTATACTAATATTATAAAGAGGAAAGATTTGTATTTTTGTATGTAACGAATAAACTTAAAAACTACTGGACCGATTTCAAAAATTCTTTTGCCGTTATAAAGCTTCATTACCACTGAGTAACATAGGCTACGGGCGGAGCCGTGGGGACACAGCTAGTAAAACATAAATTGTAACTTACCTACTACGTCTTGCTTGTCGACGTACGAATTTACTTATTGTTCTTATAAATATACAGTCATACTTAAGACATTGAACTACTTTCTGCATAACTAAACAGCGTATCATTTTATTGTAATTTCTAAATGAATCATGAAAACCATAAAATCATTTAATATTTGCGTGATGAATGACAAACAATATTTCTTAGTATTAAATATTCCTCAGTGGACAATTAAATTATACAATATTTGTGTACAACGTGTCCCAAAAATATCTCGTCTCGTCTTGAAATAAAACTAGTATGCCCAGAGTAAGACAATTTATTCCATAGAGTATCGTGAAGGCCATGTTTTGCAGGAAAATCTTAACACCGCGATTTACAAAAGTGACGTCGCGGCACAACGTCATCTGTTACTTAATACAGGTACTAAACTAATGACAAATAAGTGTTGACTTTTTCGTATATAGAAATAAGGTTTGTATAGAAACTATATAAACAGATTAGACATTCCGCCTACCATGGACGGCTCTGTCCATCAACCTTAACATGACAAAATAAACTTAAATTAATAATTGGTTGTTTGGCTATCCACTATAATGTAAGCCTAGGGCCTTATATCTACGATACCAGTTCATCTAAGTAAATTCACAAACAGTGTAAATAAAAACAGTATATAAAAATCATCAATAAGATGGTAAACAATAACTAAGTGTTCACAGGTAAAATAATTAATTTAGATACAGGTCTTTTAATCTCACTATTCTTACAACGCGAGTAATGTTGTCCAAACCTAGATGTTTATTTGTAATAACCCCGTATATCCATCTAGCGGGTGGAAGACCATCCTCCCCCACCAGAACCACGTCTCCAATCTCAGGTTCAGGCCTATAATCTGTCCATTTATATCGATGCTACAACTGAGTCAAATACTCCAGCGACCACTTACGCCAGAAATGTTGAAGCATATTTTGTGTAAGATGCCACCGATTCAAATTACAAATGAAAGAATTTTCATAGTTTGCATCAGGTACCAGAGGTTCACCCACCAGGAAGTGACCAGGCGTCAAAGGACACGGGTCCTCAGGATTGTTAGAAAGCTGAGAGATCGGCCTCAAGTTAAGGAGGCTTCAATTTGAGCCAGCACAGTTGTCATTTCTTCAAATGTCAATGTGCTGGTGCCTATAATTCGTTTCAAATGGTGCTTCGTGGACTTGACACCAGCCTCCCACAACCCTCCAAAGTTTGGAGCATGGGGAGGTATGAAATGCCAAGTCGTACCATTCATACATAGGAAATCAGCTATTTCCGAAGCTACCATTGACTTTTCAGCGTTAAATAACTGTCGCAATTCCTTTGCACCACCAACAAATGTGGTCCCACTATCACTCCACTAGTCCAATACTCGGCCACGTCTGGCTACAAAGCGCTTAAAAGACGCAAGAGAACTCTAAGAAGTCATGTCACTTACAACCTCTAGATGAATAGCTCGAGTGGACATGCAAACAAACAAACAGATATAACCCTTAGTGGAGTGATGATCACGACCTTTAGAGGTTCGGATGCTGATTGGACCTGCGTAATATACGCCACTGCATTGGAAGGGTTTCTGAGCAGACATCGATACATCAACTATCGATAGTTAGGCAACCCTACTGCTCACTCCTGGCCGCGCTGACGTCACACTCGCAGCAGGTTGATCCACTCAACCTGACTCCACCACAACGAAGACACTGCACACCAATCCTTCATCTAGCTCCGAAGGACCACTTGTACAACGTCCCAAAAATATATCGTCTTGAAATAAAACTAGTATGCCCAGATTAAGACAATTTATTGCATAGAGTATCGTGAAGGCCATGTTTTGCAGGAAAATCTTAACACCGCGATTTACAAAAGTGACGTCGCGGCACAACGTCATCTGTTACTTAATAGAGGTACTAAACTAATGACAAATAAGTGTTGACTTTTTCGTATATAGAAATAAGGTTTGTATAGAAACTATTTAAACAGATTAGACAATTTGTATTATAACTACATTTTAATTAATAGGATTGTTTACTGCCTTCCTTGACACGTGTCAGCTCCGTTTAAATCTGAAACTAGTCGGAGAAACCCGATAAAATGCACGTAAGTTAACCGTGAACAATCATAAATATGAAATTATACAATATTTGTATGGAATAATCCTTTACTATCCCCAGTTTTCATGTAACCCTTTTTGTGACCAATCTATATCTATACTAATATTATAAAGAAGAAAGATTTGTATTTTTGTATGTAACGAATAAAGTTAAAAACTACTGGACCGATTTCAAAAAATATTTTGCCTTTAGAAAGCTACATTATCACTGAGTAACATAGACTATATTTATTACTGGAATAAAACTTCTTAGGCGGGCGGAGACGTGAGGACACAGCTAGTTAGATATGTGGCGGCATCTATCACGCCACATGCGAACTATCCTGCATCGCGATATCAGAGTTTGACACGCAGATAGTATTTATACAAGTTCCCAACATCAACTGTTGGGCAGTGGCCCGCCAGGCACAAGACTCCGCCTGGTAGGAGGATCCTCCTTTTCGTAGGCGGAACACAATATCTCGATCCCCTACAGTGGTGACCCCGAAGTGATATAGCAGTGTAGTGTTTTATTGTGAACGTTGTGTGTAACTAGCGAAATGGCTAATAGCGGACTAAAAGACTTGTCGGAGGAGGTGTTTCGTGTCGGTGTTAAAATGCCACCATTTTGGCCAAACGAACCGGCGTTATGGTTCGCCCAATTAGAGGGCCAGTTCGCACTGGCAAACGTAACGTCCGATGCCACCAAATTTTATCACGTGATTGCGAACCTGGACTTCAAATATGTTTGCGAAGTGAAAGACATTATAAATAAACCGCCCGCGGATAATAAATACGATAAAATAATCTCGATCCCCTACAGATATAATTAAAATTCAAATACTGCCTGCCTCGTTGGTCTAGTGGTGGCAAGCGTGACTGCTGATCGTGAGGTTCTGGGTTCGATCCTAGGTCGGGCAAAGTGTTATTAGGTTTTTCCGTGTGAAATTCCACAGTAGCAGCCCGGAGTTTGGATTTGTGCCCGGTTGATGACAAAAGGCTCGCCCCTTATTACATGGGACTTAAATATAACTGCGAAATTAGGGTGTTACTATATACACCTCTGCCCAACCCTTCGGGGAATACAGGCGTGATGTTAATATGTCATGTTTTTGTATGAAATAATCCCCCACTCTTCATGCAACCTTTATTGTGACCAATTAGATGAATTAAAACCCAAATTTTTCGACCTAATGTTTATTCTAATTAGGTACCTAAAAACGTATCTCTTTGTTTAATAAAAAAATCGTACATTTAGGTAGTAATTTATATCATGACTTCTACCTGCATAAAATTATTTAATTGAATCGTACTAGCGACCCACTCCGGCTTCGCACGGTTGCAATGTAGATACTAATATGGTACATATAAACCTTCCTCTTGAATCACTCTATCTATTGCTGAAAACTACATTAAAATCCGTTGCGTAGTTTAAAAGATCTAAACGTACAGACAGCGGGAGCGACTTTGTTTGATACTATATAAAGATTAGTAGAGTACCTACTAATACGGTCTGACGGTACGCTGGTCTGAGTTCAATCCCGGCTCGTACCTTCGACTTTTCGAATTCATGTGCGGATCAGAATTTGATTATCACATGCGTTAACGGTGAACGAAAAACATCATGAGGAAACCTCCACACCTGAGAGGGCTCCATAAAGTTCTCGATGGTGTGTGTAGATTTGCCAACCCGCACCAGGTCAGCGTGGTGGACTAAGGCCTAAACCCTTCTCATTCTGAGAAGAGGCCCGTGCCCAGCAGTGGGACAGTAATGGGCTAGTTATATACTAGCGTTATATGTTATGTACTAGCGGCCCGTCCCGGCTTCGCACTGGTGGACATTTTTCCCGTTTTTGCAACATTTTTCATTTATGCTCCGCTCCTAATGGTCGTAGCGTGATGTTATATAGCCTATAACCTTCCTCAATAAATGGAATATCCAACACAAAAATATTTTTTCAATTCCAACCAGTAGTTCCTTAGACTAGCTCGTCAAACAAATAAACTCTTCAGCTTTATAATATTAGTATAGATTAGTAGAGTAATCTTAACGTAGGTACCTACTATGTAACTACTTTGTTATCTTCTATCTATACCTATTAAATATTATATTCTCCTAGTCCATTTTTCACATAAGCGAACAATACTCCTTTTAAGGTTATAGTTAAATAAATTGTGACGTTTTGAGGATACCTATAAACAATTAAATAATTAGTTCCATACACAATAATTAATCGGTTAACCGCACGTTAAGTTCTCGTCGATATACTACCTACGTCACATTTTCCTGAACAAAATAACAACAATTTATTGAATAAAAATATTCAATACTAGCGACCCGCCCCGGCTTCGCACGGGTGCAGTGTAGATGGTAATGTGGAGCATATAAACCTTCCTCTTGAATCACTCTATCTATTGCTGAAAACTGCATTAAAATCCGTTGCGTAGTTTAAAAGATCTAAACGTACAGACAGCGGGAGCGAGTTTGTTTTATACTATGTAAAGATGATTATGATTTCGTAGCAGGATGCCTACTGGTGCCTTTAGTCAACTTTTTAATTTTTTCGTATAATTGTTAGCACAATGACAACATTATGAAACTGCAATACATTAAATCACATAAAATCCACTGCCTTAGCTGCCACTGCCACTGATCGACTGCGTCGTTGGTCTAGTGGTGGCAAGCGCGACTGCTGATCGTGAGGTCCTGGGTTCGATCTCCAGGTCGGGCAAAGTGTTATTGGGTTTTTCCGTGCCGAACTCCTCAACAGCAGCCCGGAGTTTGGATTTGTGCCCGGTTGATGGTAATAGGGTCGCCTCCTATTACATGGGACTTAAACATAGAGGTGAAATGTGGGTGTTCCTATACACCTCTGCCCAACCCTTCGGGGAATACAGGCGTGATGTTATCTTATGTTAGATCGCTTAGAATCGCATTATGCCACAAATCGTACTTTGATGATTTTTGCCAACAATAGGAGGAGTAGTCAAGGAATGCTACTTTAACAATATTCTTACTTATGGCGAAATACTCAAACGCAAAGTACTCAATTTTAAGTTGCCGTTAATTTCGTGCTGTCTTTGTCACTTAGCCTTAGAGTAACAGTGACAGCACTAGACTAACTGGGTGTCCTGCGTAAGCGACAAACGCGACACAACGTGGAACAAATACGCGTTACGTTGCGTCTCGCTACATAGGCCGATAGTAGGGAATGCCGTTGTCTTGATCGCGTTTGTCGCGTTCGTCGCGTCGCGTTCGTCGCTTACGCAGGACACCCCGTTAGCGGCAACTTAAATTTAAGTAGCGTTTAGGTATTTGTCCATTAGTCAAACGTCAATTCATTTTTAACCGACTTCCAAAAAAGGAGGAGGTTCTCAATTCGTGTGTTTTTTTTTTTTTTTTTTTTTTTAATGTTTGTTACCTCATAACTCCGTCATTTATAAACCGATTTGGATATTTTTTTTTGTTTGAAAGGATATACTTCCAGATTGGTCCCATTTAAATTTGGTGAAGATCTGATGAAGAACTTCGGAGATAGACAATAGAATTCCTCAATGACGAACAGTACGCATAATGTGATGATGTGATTATGTTACGAGCAGCGTCTTTAGTAGGTCCAACCATATTTTATACTTAAGGCCACTAAAACGAAAAAAATAAAAAACATTTTAACAAAAATTAAACCGACTTCAAAAAAACGATGAAAAGAATAAAATAATTACCATATTATAAAATTAACAGTTTCAGAAGTCGGTGCCTTCAATTTGGTTCAGCGTGGATTAGCACCGACTTCTAAAACTGTTAATTTTATAATATGGTAATTATTTTATTCTTTTCGTCGTTTTTTTGAAGTCGGTTTAATTTTTGTTAAAATGTTTTTTATGATTCTTTAGCGCTATCAAAATCTGTGCACATAGCATTGAGAAGAGTTCATTGCCCCTGCCCACACATGTTGACTCATTATATTAACATAGCTTGTATAATGGCCTTCATACATCATAAACGCAAAAAATATAGTTGTTCCATCAAATTGATGACTTGATTTATCTATTTATTATCATAGTTACTTGGCAGTTTTTTCTTAATTTTTGATTTTGACACGAAGTCTATGTCAGTCTTATCATTAAAAGGAATATAGGGATGGTAAGAACTATTATAATAATCACTTTTTAACAAAAACAAAACCGACTTCAAATGGTCTATCTCCGAAGTTCTTCATCAGATCTTCACCAAATTTAAATGGAACCATTTCGAAAGAATACTCTTTCAAACAAAAAAAGAATCATTAAAATCGGTTCACAATTAGCAAAGATATCGCGAAGCAAACATACAAAAAAAAAACATACAGCCTTTTTTGGAAGTCGGTTATAAATTAGCAAATAACTTAGTTTTACGTTCTATCACACGTGAGTCCTGTTACGTAATGCCCAAAGTAACATTTTTACGTAATTTCATAACGTAATTTAAAAAAGAAATAAGATACTTAGGCCCTTATTAATAAACAGCGCTCATTTGACAGATTATTTTAACATGACCTCAAGCGTATTTAAAAAAGGTTGTCATGTCAAATGAATTCCATTTCTTTATGCTAGCTGCTGTTGGAAGATCTTTTAAATAAGTACTGTTTATATAATGCCTTAGATCGCTTGTACAATGCGTTCGATCCGAATTTGAGGAAACACGGCTGGAAATCAATTAAATTCGGATCGGATGTAGTAAACAACCGTTTATACTAGAGCCGGGTGGGTCTGCTGCGACCATATTTTTGTTAGAAATAGCCCCCAACATGTTTTTCTAACTAAATTGGGGCGTGGCCTAACTGTTTACATAACACATAACATCACGCCCTGTATTTCCCGAGGGGTTCTGCAGAGGTGTTTTAGTACACCCTCGTTTCGCCAGATATGTTTAAGTCCCATGTAAAAGGGGGCGAGCCTATTGCCATTAACCGGGCACAAATCCAGAATCCGGGCTACTACTGAGACATTCCTAATGGAAAAACCCAACAACAACTAGCTGTTTACTGTGTTGTATTTGGTCCGAGTGTTCACCGAACATGTTTTTTCGTTTGTTTTGTTACATTTTTGTCGAAGCGGACCTGGCTACTGCAGCATTTTAGGATCGTATTTTCCCGGATTCTTATCGGCCGCATTGTACAAGTGATCTTAGGTATTATTTTTGTATGTAGAACATTTAGCAAACATTTAGTTCACTCGAATTTGGCCATAAGTCTTTATTAGACATTCTTGTTCATGATTATTTACCTATAGCATCAGTTGTGGTTGATAAACTTAGACATCAGGTTCACAGGCCGAGCGAGGTTAAAATACGTCAGCTCGATATAATATGTTAGCTCTTTTGTTTACTGAAAAAGCTGTAAAATTGCAGCCAACGCTTTACCTGTTTTTTTATTACTAATCAGAAATAACCAGTTAATTAAATTACATAACATCACGCCTGTATTTCCTGAAGGATTGGGCAGAGGTGTATAGTACCACCCTCATTACGCCATTATGTTTAAGTCGTATGTAATAGGGGGCGAGCCTATTGCCATCAACCGAAACACAGAAAAACACAATAACAATTTGCCCGACCTGGGGACCGAACCCAGGACCTCACGATCAGCAAATTAAATGAAATTACTTAATAATAATTATAGAAGTTATTTCCTTAATAAGAATACATTTATCTTCAAATATAATTTGCAACATTACTTTGAAACTGTTCTACGAATGAGTAACACGAAACTGAAACAAATTACGTAAGTAAATAAATCTGAGTTAGATGAGTCACTGAAAGATTTTTCCATTTTCCTCATTGAAGAAAGTTTGGTTTTCCCGTCTTCTTCTTATCGTGTGGTTAGTGACTAACCTGGTGTCAGAGTTTATGCCGCCCATGGTCCCCTGACTTGACTTCACATACCGTCGAGAAATATCTCTCAGGCATGCCGGTTTCCTCACGATATTTTCCTTCACCGTTTTTAAGTAAGTGATAATTATACAATACGCACATGAATCCGAAAACTCAGAGGTGCGGTTCTTGGGTTCAAACTCGAGATCTATGACTGGGTAGTCCGACGGTCAAATACGGTAGAATTTACAGCACTAGCTTCATTAAGTTTCTTTCTAAATTATTTTTATTCTAAATGTTGCGACTAACTCAACTGTAATTTTCATAAAAAATGTTCTTCGACGAAACAATTATTGAATGATGTTACTAATATAGCCACATTGTGTGAGGAAGTGTCTTTGTGTAGTATTAAGTCGATTGTTGCGTGGGCGCCGCTCGGCTAAAGCGCTGAGATCATTGTCAGGGATACTCTTCGCTTAAGTTTTTTTTACAAACTTATAACATCCATGGCACTATTTTGACGGGGGAATGGGATTGATGGCATAATCATGATCGTAATCGCAGTAAAATGTCACCTGATGGTGCCTATTCACCCATAATAATAACTTAGATCAGGGCTGCACAGACTTATTAGGACTATGGGTCATTCGGGTAGACTATGAGCTAAAAGCGGGTCAATGTACTTAATTAAAAACAACCAAAAAAGTTGAAATAAAGTTTAATGAATAAAAAAACGTAGACAGGGCATTTAATATAATTTAAATAATTTATTCAGTAATCTTAAGTTGTCTCCTTTTGTTAAAATGTTGCAATATTTTCATACGAACGCATAAGGGATGATTTCTATCAAACGGCTCGCATCGGATCGGATCGGAACGGATTTTACAATCTTTAAACGATATTAAATCGTGTGCACAGTATTTGAAGTTAAGTATTTAATATTACCAAGCCGCGCACAGCAGCTTGACCGCGGGCGTCTTCCGCGACACGCGATCGTAGCCAAAAGTATGCTGCGACGCGCGATCGGCTCCGTTCGCCTGTCGTCGTATCTGATCGGATCCTTTCGGCTGTCAACACGGTAGCAATGAAACTATTTGACTAGGTGCAGAAACGGATACGTTCGCAAGCGACGGTACGGAGCTGATCGTATGCGTCGAAATCATGCCGGACGCCATCGGCTGTCGCCGCATCCTTTCGTATTTTTACCGATCCGATGCGATGCGAACCGTTTGGTGAATATCATCCTTTAGAGTTTAATTCGCGGGCGGGCCGCACGTATATTGACGAAGGGCCGCGGTCTGTGCATGCCCAACTTAGATGGAGAAAAACATTGCTGGCAAAAGCATCATCATTCATTTTGGACCAAAAACGTAAAGTAGCGTAGGGTAACTTAATTTTAATGCTGAATTCGACAATTATTGTCAAATGGCATTTGCAAGCACCGCCACCATTAACTGAAAAAATATAATTGTAACTCGGTTGCGATTCTTGCGCGTTTTGCTCTAATGGCTTATAGAATGTACCAGACCTGTTTTCCTCGTAAGCGCCGCAAGGGTTTCTGCTTTCCTTCATGTGAAATTAGCGTGATGTTTGCTATAACGTATTGTAAATGACAGACATAGATGCGTTATTATACAGTAGATATCGTCTGCTTTTAATTGTTGTGCATAATATCGTTATATCAACTGCAAAGTAATTAGTTCAATATGTTATTTACTAACAGAAGTAGAACAATGTTAAGGACTTGGTCAATGTTAATAGGCTAATTACAACGAGTCTATGCATTTAACTGATGCCCTACATTATTTGAAATGACGTTTGGAGTTGCAAGGACAGCTTAACTTGTCCACATTTCTGTATAGTACATAGTCAATAGTAGGTACTCGTATTATTAAACAACTAGCGGCCTGTCCCGGCTTCGCACGGGTAGACATTTTTCCCGTTGTTGCAACATTTTTAATTTATGCTCCGCTCCTATTGGTCGTAGCGTGATGTTATATAGCCTATAACCTTCCTCGATAAATGGACTATCCAACACAATAAGATTTTTTCAATTCCAACCAGTAGTTCCTGAGATTAGCGCGTTCAAACAAACAAACAAACTCTTCAGCTTTATAATATTAGTATAGATTTTCTTTTGAGAGTTTCCTGTGTCGTTTTGATATTATTAGAGATACTGATTTAGTAAAAAAGATGTTTTTTTTCTCTTCCGTTGGCAACTCAGTCGATGTTGTCGAGTATTCTGCCAATGTCATATAAGAAAAAAAATGTCAAATATATGAAATTCAAATGACGTTTACATTTTGACAACTAAAGTACTCTGTGGCTCCACTTGGGGTGCTGCTACCTGGCCGCCATGTTGAGAGTGGTTTACGGTTATTAGATAATGAGTGAATGAGAATAGCACTGGGTTGGGGATATGCAAAGAGGTCCCCAAACAGTTGGAAGACTTGGGCTATGAATCATGATGATATTGTACCTAAGACTCTTCCCTTGCCTAATCAACTGTGCAAGATGTGTTTAACCCCCTACAAAAAAGAGGGGCGAAAGGCGACGACGTTTGGATCAAAATATTACTAGGTACTTATAATAAAGGGTCAACAAACAGATTTTATTTTTTACTTTTTTGAGGTCTTTTATGTGTCGGGGGTTATTTAAATTTTGTAAATAATAGTTTGGCGTCTTGTCTATGAAAACATAAACGTCATAGGTTATAAATAAGTCTTATTATTTTCTTTACTAATTACATACTGGCAGAAAATATTATGTGTGTGAATGAACTATCCGAAGTCAAGATTTCGTTTGATCTTAGCCGCAGTTGAAGTTGCCAGCAGCTGTCTGACATCGAGTATTTATAAATGAGTCATGAACCACTAACAAAAGAAAACAAACAGTAGTATGTTGTTAGACTAACAATCAATTAATATTTACTAACATAAAAATATTTTCTATTTTCTCTGAAAAAGAGACTGGTCAGTTGATAGAGCGCAGCTCGGGAGAGATCTGGGATTGCTCGGCGGATAGCAATACGCTGAGCTGCAATGGTGTACCCAAGGGGATGGGCCCACAACAATGAACAGTGCCTCATCTAAAAAAAATGCGAAAATTAGCTTCGATAGGCCTTGAGCCAACACCAAGATCCGCAACTGCTGGGTTAAATAACCAACAATCAAAACATGTCGTAACCGTCACGCGGATGTTAAATGGTCACTCCTCATTTATACCTATCGTTGAGCTAGCCTGGAAGCCGACCTAAATATGTAAAACGATAGGGAGAATGATTAATTATTATTCGTCAAAGATAATTCTAGTTTCCTGGTGTGTAAATAAGGAAATGTTGCAAAAAATCACTTATTTCCGATTACGAGGCATATTAGTACAGTGCGCGTCAAATAACTTGAACCAAGATGGCATAAACTGTCAAACTTGATGGGTTTACTAGTAGCCACTAAAGAGATCCACTATCCACCTCCTAGCTCCATCATCAGACACTGAACACCAACTGCAATATATTGGAACGACGAACCATATGACCCGAACCTCACATAGATCCCGCAGTCGACGCTATCTTGGTCCTAATTATTTGCCGCGCACTAAACCTGTAGGAATAAAACGAATAACAATTGATAGCTCCTTAACGCTGGGTACAGACCAGGCTAGGTTACCGAAAGGCCAGCAATGGGTTTGGCCCTATTCCTGGCCGCTTCCTATGATTTGCCAAGCGTTATTGGTTAAAATGCTGACTCTTCTATCTTATCTGTACTAATATTATAAAGCTGAAGAGATTGTTTGTTTGAACGCGCTAATCTCAGGAACTACTGGTTGGAATTGAAACATTATTTTTGTGCTGGATAGTCCATTTATCGGGGAAAATTATAGGCTATATAACATCACACTACTACCAATAGGAGCGGAGCATAAATGAAAAATGTTTCAAAAACGGAGAAAAAGTCCACCCGTGCGAAGCCGGGATCGGCCGCTAGTATTCTATAGACATCCTTCAGGATAACATTATACATATTTGAAACACATTTTCGCCTTGATTTGTTGCCTAGAAAGAGGAGGAGCAAGAAAATTTGTCTTTTGTTTTTTTCTATATAAATCATGTATGGAAATAAAACTATTGTTTAAATATTTGTGACGACACTCAGAAGGTGGATACACTGAACTTCTATAGATTAAATTTTTCAATATCATCTAAAATCTCTTTAAATCTTTAAATAAGGTTTACAGTTAGAGCGAGACTACTGTGAAACTGCAAAGGCCACTTAAACTTGTAGATTATAGATCCTACCATATGCTAGTAGCTATCACAAGTAAAATAAGTTTACGAGATTTTATATACCTACTAGCGACCCGCCCCGGCTTCGCAAGGGTACAATGTAGATACTAATGTGGGGCATATAAACCTTCCTCTTGAATCACTCTATTGCTGAAAACTTTTTTCTTATTCATTAAAATCCGTTACGTAGTTTAAAAGATCTAAGCGTACAGACAGCGGGAGCGACTTTGTTTTATACTATGTAAAGATAACCAGATTGGCAATAAAAAATGCTACCATCGGTAAATTAAAACGATTGGTTTTTCTCCATAGGAATCAGGCATTAGTCAGCTTTTAGAGACCATTTAATTATCTTTACCGTTTGTGGTACTGTTCCCTCACCAAGGTTAGCTTCCATGAAGATATGAGAGGGGAAAAACAGTGAGTTAAGTTCATTATAATTAAAATTAAGTCCCCACCGGATGTGACGTCACTCAGTATTGACTTAAGTACACATTCAGTGCGCTTAGTGGAACCGACCTGCACTGTGAGTCAGTCTTGGTCCTGTGGCTGGAAAGTCCCGGGTCCTTGATTAGTGGTTTGATTGAGGACTTTGTTTTTCATACATTCCCAGTACTTATTGTGAATCCTGATAGGGTTTTCAACTGACGACTTGTCAGTCGTACATAGCTGAAGAATGAGTCTTGCAAAGTCATGATTAAAAGCGGTATAAAGAAATTCGTTGGTCTAGTAGTGCCAAGCGTGACTGCTGATCGTGAGGTCCTGGTTTCGATCCCCAGCTCGGGCAAAGTGTTATTGGATTTTCCGTGTGGAATTCCTCAGTAGCAGCCCGGAGCTGGATTTGTGCTTGGTTGATGGCAATAGCCTCGCCCCCTATTACATGGGACTTAAACATAACGGCGAAATGAGGGTGTTACTATACACCTCTGCCTAACTCTTCGGGGAATACAGGCGTAATGTTATGTTATGTACAGAAATTCTTAAGTGTTGAGCTCGATGTTCATCATCATCAGTCCATTACTGTCCTACTGCTGGGCACGGGCCTCTTCTCAGAATAAAGAGGTAGGCCTTAGTCCACCACACTGGCCTGGTGCGGGTCGGTGGTCTACACACACTGTGGCGTCAGGTGGGTAGTTTTCATCACGAGGATCAAGTGATAGTCACCGTGGTGGACTAAGGCCTAAAACCTTCTCGTTCTGAGAAGGGGCCCGTGGCCAGCAGAGGGACTGTAATTGGTTGATTATAATTGTGACCTAAATAAAGGTTTAACCCAACATGATGCATAGCCGAGATCATTAAGTTTCTGACGTAATCTTTTAGTACTTTCAACACGCAAGAAGAATGATGGGATAGTTAATCTGTGTGAATTATTTTTGTAGTATAAACACTGGACTCCCGCGCTGCGCACGTGCGAGCAATGTTTGTATGTTATAAATAAATGTATGTAAATCGGGTGTTTTACACCTGTGCATAAATTGCGTAATAAGAATATACATACGATTATGCATTGACTCGGCCTAACTCAAGTATAATAAGAACTTGCCTACGCATTAGTAACTAACCGACGATGTAATGATTTGTGACCCACAGATTAATGATATAGGTATTATCTATTGTGATCATTATCTAATAGAGTAAAAAAAAAAACTAAATTAAGATGGTTTGACTAGAAATTTAAAAAAGTATCTTGTTTATGATGACTTATTATTGCAGTACTAGCAGTACATTAATACGAGTAGCTAGGTATTGTTAATTTGTTCCGGGTCTCATGTTTGTGTATGTAACTTGTGTATGTAAAGGCGTCTACGATCCATTACTACGTGTAGTGTTTTATTACTTTTTCTTTACTCATTACCTAAATATGACTTGGCTGTATGGTCTAACGATCTTTGCCTGCCTACAATGGCGAATATTACAACAACGGGTAGATTTTTTTTTTATTCACTGTTGATTTTACAATGGAATAATAAATTAATTACTTATTTATATTTTCCTGCATCTGTTTACAACTAGGTAGTTTACAAAATTGTTAAAGAAGTGTTATCAATGTTGATACCTGTAAATAATTTATACATGCCTTCCACAGAACGGCAACAACAATAACTTGGGTGAGAGCGATCTGGAGCACCAGCCGCCGACGCAGCCGCTGCTAGAGCCAACAAGAGAGCGACAGATGCCTCCGTTAGCTGGTCGGTACTATAATTATAACTACAATAAAACAGCTTTCACTGCATCCCGCGTCCTCGTTGCTTGAGACCTTTCCCCGACGTCGTCACCCTAACCTTTTCCGTAATAATTTTGGGGTTGGCTTCTAGTCTAACAAAGTGCGGCTGAAAATTCATAACATACGGAGCGACTAAGAGAAAACATGGCCCGGGGAAACTCGGCTGCAAATTTATGAAAGTCGGATCGGATATTGATGATGATGTTGTTCATAATTATGATGATGATGGATGATGATGTTCATACTAATAATACTGCAGCTCGTGTTCGAATCATATTTTCCCGGATTTGAATCGGGCTCAGTACACAAGCACTCTTACCCTTTATTTACAAAAGTATCTCATTTAATAATTTTCCCTATAATTCTGTCTTCAGGTCCTGAGATCGACGACCTCGACGGCGATCCTCCGAAGGATGCGACTCCATACCCTGGCATCGATGATGGACTACTTGAAACAGCAGACAAGAAACCTGGAGGATTCGACCACGGTAAAATAAGTCCTTATTTGTATTCTATTACAGTTTGAAATTAATAAAAATATTCGGCTTAGGTTTAAGCAATCACCAGATATAATGAAATATAACGCCCAAAAAATCGTAAGTACTTACCAGAATTTAATCCCAATTTCAATATGAAATTATCACCAATAAACGTAAAGTCTGCTAACCTAAAAAAGGCAAGTATCTTCAGAATAATCGCTGAGCTACCCAAAAAGGCCACGCATGCACCAAATATGTACTCGCATTTTATTTAAAAAATTCATCCAAATATGTTACACAATTTTATCCTAATAAAGTAAATTAATATACAAAAATCATTGTTTACCCAAAAAATATAAATTAATGAATCTATGCATGGTCGAGGGTGGGCTTGGTCAACGGAGCCCCGCTTTGCGGGGCTCCTACTTCTGGATGGTTTATAAAAAAATAACCACGAAGGGGATGGCCCCCTTCTAACCTAACCTGTCCGAGTCGGGGTGCCCTAAAGTCCAGATTACATCTAGTTTCTCGCAGTAGTGATATATTTGGGTAGTACCTAATGACACAAAACTTTGATAGTTAAAATTTGGTGCACGCGTGGCCTTTTTGGGTTATGAAAAGTTTTTGTAGTGCAGGCATGACTTAAATAGCCCAAAAGATTTTGGTACAGGTTTCATTTATTTGTACATATTATTATATTTTTTTTGGATGAGACTGTTTAGGGTAACGATTGTTTTTTTGGTGGTCATTCAATTTCATCCCAAAATATTCCATAGGTACCTACCTACTTTAATCTAACCATCATTCATCAAAATATTCTAAACCTTCGTTGGCCGCAGTATTTACACGTCAAACCAAGGAACGCCTACGAATATCAATAGGTACCTCTTAAATCCGAATGAAACTCGATTCTCTCTACTGTACTGCTGATGTGGATTAATCCTACAAGGGATACATTGGGATTCAATAAAAAAAAAAACAAAAAGAAAACATGTGTTCTTAACGCGAGGCATTTTAGCATCACGTGCGAATTGCGTGGCTATCGCTCGCCGCGCGGTCATTTAACTCGGTGCGCTAAAATGGTTGTGTGATGTTTACACTTCTTGTAAATGTTTTTATTGAATCCAAACATATCTCGTTCAGGGTTAATCTATGTCAGCAGTACATCACGAGATTTGAAGGAATTACATGATTTTGTTTACACCCTGTATATACTTACAAAGTTTGTCATAATTACAGGGTAGAATGCATATGTGTGAGGTTTAGCCCGCAAAAAATGACAGACATATTTGCGTTTAAAAAACGCTATGGTCACCCCCGACTGAGTCGTCGACCGCGTAAGCCCCTTATCAAACAATCATTTAAAAAAACATTAAGTGCCACCAAAGTACAGGTCTGTTCGCAAAACCCACTAACAAGCATATCATTGTCTCAACCAAAAAGATAATACAATTCTGCTAATTTTTATAATACAATACAATCAAACACGTCTTTGTGACTTCTTCGTAATGAGGCCAGAAGTAGTAGCGGGTCACACAGTGTATGTACCTCAATGCACTGATAACATTAACAATTAACCACAGTAATTATTGGGTCACCAGTTATCGTAGACCGAAATGTCGCCAAAGGATGTGGTCTCATTCGTCGTATCATTTGGTGTAAAATGATAATAGGCTTCTGTTAGTTGGGCCTGTTAGAAACAAAGCTACAATATCTTTATACATTCTTGAATTAGCAAGGCGTAAACTATACAAATCTCGTAGACGAGCGCTACGAGCGTAGCCTACGATATGCTACGATGGATGTTCCTAGAGAATTTTAAGGGATGAAAACGCAGTACAGGTTAATTATGATAGCAGTTTGATGTGGTACTTAAATATAGCTGCATTCTATCAACATGCAGAATGTAAGGTCTAAGAGGTGTTACTGTCTCAACATCCTGAGATAAAATTTGATGAAAACTCGACTAACTATAAGAATTTCCTTACAATTATTATTCTGAGTAACATGTTTTTTTTTAATAAAACATTGCCCCACGCTAGGACCTGTATCGTGAGTGCTTTTACAGACATAAATCTTCACATGCACAAACACCCAGACCCGGAACAACTATCTGTAGGCCATACAAGTATTAGATCCCTGTGGGTGTCGAACCCACGACCCGTAGCGCAGAAGCCAATCGCTCAGCCACTGCACCAAACGTGTTGTCAGTTAGCTTTAAACTTATCATTTACCTATTTATTTTCTTGGTACCAAATTCTGAGTTTCACTAATATGGTCAGCGCACAAAACTAATTGCGTATTATTTGTCAGACAACGCTGAAGGTCGCGGACTTAAATACTTATCTATGTATAAATAATGTTCGTACCTGCTCAATTGTGACGTCATTTATGCTAATTCATCAGTACAACGCTCTTAGACTGCGTATTATCTAAATATAGTGTACGAGTCTCGAGGACATGTGCATTCCAATAGTTGCATGATGGTCGGGGCTTATGGCTTAGGTTCGATCATAATAAAATCCATAAATTGTGCATTTTTAGAATCTTATTATGCCCTCGAGGTTTGTGTCAGTAAATGGGTGATAAAACCCCTAACAGTGTAAAAAATCCAGGACACCTAAGGCAGCATAAAATGGCATTTCAATTGCGTAAGCCATTTTTACATGTGTCTATAATTAACATACTATTATGGCCTGTGATAAGAATTCTAAAATTGAAACTAACGAGTTGTAAAATATATTGAACTAGTACTTAAGCCGACATAATATGAAGAAATAAAAACTTAAAGAAAACAATTTATTTTAGCTTGCACTGCACAACAAAAATAATAAATCAAAAAAAAAATTGTGTGCAATAATTAAATACCTCAACATACAAAAAAAATAAACAACATCACGCTTGTAATCCCCGAAAGGTTGGGCAGAGGTGCATAGTAACACTTTCATTTCGCCGTTATGTTTAAGTCCCATGTAATAGGGAGCGAGCCTATTGCCATTAACCGGGCACAAATCCAAACTCCGGGCTGCTACTGAAGAATTCCAGACTGAAAATACCAATAACACTTTGCCCGACCTGGGGATCGAACCCAGAACCTCACAATCAGCAGTCGCGCGTGCCACCACTAGACCAACGAGGCAGCTTTACATTCGTAAAGAAAACACATAAGTAAAATAAGGTACAATTTTTGCGATATAAGAAAAGGCCACATTTCAGCACTACAGAAATACCGCAGCGCTTAATCTTTACACATAGTATAAAACAAAGTCGCTCCCGCTGTCTGTACGCTTAGATCTTTTAAACTACGCAACGGATTTTAATGCAAATTTCAGCAATAGATAGAGTGATTCAAGAGGAAGGTTTATATGCCCCACATTAGTATCTACATTGCCCCCGTGCGAAGCCGTGCCGGGTCGCTAGTAAAATATATATTGTTTCCTCTTCGAATTATTGCAGTTGAGGGCTACTGGATTACTGTACTTTTTTTCTAACATGTACTGTATTGGTCACAGAGAGCGACGATCACCACTCGGAGCTGGAGCCGGGCGACAAGGCGTCAGAGCCGCACGACGAGGGCCCGCAGCCCACTGACGGTAAATTGCCGTGGGAGCATGACGAGCCTGACTACCCATACGGTGATTGGAACACGACACCTTATACACACAGGCTCATGGTAGACATGACGCCTCACTTACATTAGATGGACGATAAGGGATTATGTCCATCAAACGGCTCGCATCCCATCGGATCGGAAAGGATACGAACGGATGCGGCGACAGCCGATCGCGTCCGGCAGGATGTCGACGCATACGATCGGCTCCGTACCGTCGCTTGCGAACGTATCCGTTTCTGTGCCTAGTCAAATAGTTTCATTCCTACCGTGTTGGATACGACGACAGGGTAACGGAGCCTCCCGCGCCCCGCAGCATACTGTCGGCTACGATCGCGTGTCGCGGAAGACGCCCGCGGTCAAGCTGCTGTGCGCGGTGCGGTAATATACACTTTAAATACTGTGTATACGATTTAATATCGTTTAAAGATTGTAAAATCCGTTCTGATCCGATGCGATGAGAGTCGTTTGGTGGAAATCATCCTTGAGTCAATTGGCTTCCTTGAGTTAGCGTAAGCGTATTCAGGGTCGCAGGCAGCCAACACCGTTCAGACAGTTTTACAATCCATAGGTATAGTTGGGCACTGCCTACACGCGGTGGCATTGCGCGACATCAAAGGCATTGCTCAACTGTATGGATTGTAACACCCATATTCTTAGACGTTCCTCCAAAACTTACTCGACTCGACTCCACCTCAACTCAGTCTTTCTCACTACCATCGGTAGGTATAGTCGACATAAACGTCCTCGACTCGAGATTTTTCCTCAGTCAAGGTAAGGAATCATCTGTCAAACTCAAGGTACCTCGGTACCTATCTTAAGGAAGGAAGTGTCAAAGTTCGTATATAACAAAAATGAATTTTGAAGACTTTATCGAATATGCTTACGATAATCCTTACAACTATTTATCGCGGCGTTATTTGCGCGATGCAGATAAACAAAATTATGACGTAATGACTCCACTTTACCTCGACTCATTTGAGGACCCCTCAGTCGAGGAACCTCAAAGTTCACTCGAAATTGCGACTAAGAATACAATTTTGAAGGTGTTTTCGAGGTCGTCCTGAGTCGAATATGAGTCGAGTAAGTTTTGGAGGAACGTCTTAGAATATGGGTGTAAAACTATGACTGAATTGTGTTGCCTGCGCGGCCTGCGTCCCCGTATATGCTTAGACTTAAAGCGATCCTTTATTCAACATTTCTATATCTTACATCATCATCTTTCAGTCTCGTGTAAGAAAAGCAGAATTCTCTATGGTATATAATACTTTCTTGCCGCAACGGCACTCATAATGTTCTTCTCATTTTACGAGAATTGGTTATTCTATCTGTATTTTTCGTACACAGAATAAACAATATCTAATACATTAATGAAAAATAAATAAAATACCCACAAATAACTATAAATTTTTTAACGTTACAATATTACTAATAAAGTTTAAAGACTAAAACCAATAATACCTGCGGTAATTCCTTTTGCGATAGATACTTAGTATTGACGATAGTAAAACGCGCGTCAAGCAAAGCAAACAAAAAAATTAAGGTCGCTAGTTCCGAGATTTTTGTATAGTTTGAATTTCTAAAAAACCAGGGCAGTCTTGCCTCATAGACATAACATTGCATAGTCAGATTATTTCTGTGATCCCTAAACATAAGGCAGAGTTGTTCAAACTATTTTAAATACACACTTTTGCCTGCCTAGGTTCTCAAGACCTGCAGCTAAGAACCTGCAGCTAGCTACCTACTTGTTCTGTTCTGCCTAGCTTTTTCCCAATTAGATTGGGGTCAGCTTTCAGTCTAACCAGATGCGGCTGAATACCAGTAGGTATTTTACACGAAGCGATTGCCATCAGACCTCCGCAACCCAGTTACTGGGCAATGCCGATATTCTAAGGTTATACCAGCTGGACCTAGCTACATATATGTCTAAAAGGATCCGGCATGGACTCTGGACCACAACCGCTCCAGATAGCGGCATTGCCTTCTGCTTGACGCGCGCTTTGCATGAATATTTTTTACACATGTACCATGTTCATTATAGCAAATTTAGCAACTACTTTGGCACATAGAAACATTATTTGAGCTCCAGCAGTATAATCAAATCAATCACTCATGTACCTAACTAATTTTAAGCTATTATATGCCTAGATGCATATTTAGGTCCCGGAAGTTACATTACCTTCTAATTTCAATTGTTTGCGTTGCTAAAATGCAAAGTAATAACATCTAGTTAATTATTTTCAGATGCCAACGGTCTCACAACAAGGTTTGGTGATTCTCGACCAGTATCACCCATGTCTGGGGTAAGTTCTATATTCTTTTTTTGTTTCCTGCTGGATATGCTCTGAGCGCCATAATTATATTTCTGTGAAAACACACACAATACAAGAGTCGTAGTAAACGGTTCATAGATATTGGGTGTAAAATACCCTTAACCAAGCTAAGAGCCACGTATTCTTCCCCTCATTACGAAGATTTTTTGGTATTGGGCCATACCTGAGAACCGACTGGTTATGGAGATATTGAACGTTAAAGTCACCATATTTTTGTACGTTTTTCATGAAAACTAAGTTTAAATGTTATTACTAAACATACTTCTATACAAAATTATCAACATTTTAGAAATGTAGGCACAGTCTACTGCGCGCGCCTTTTCATTGCGCGCTACAAGTAAAAGTTTTTCTTTTAATAACAAAAAACAAGTCGTTTCCCAGCAATTATTTTTGCTGTATGTTACTTAGTTTGATGTACAGTATGCGTAGACTTCGGCTTCGTTAAGGGTATTTTTACACCCAGTAGGTATATTATGGGGCTCTGAGTCGTCATGGCATTTTATGTATGAATGTGGATGAAACGAAAAAAGTATATAAGGATCGTAGCATGTGGCGTTCTATAGTTTCTGCCTACCCCCATGGGAAAAAGGCGTGAGTTTATGTATGTATGTATTCTTTGCTGATAGCAAGCACACGATGTCAACTAGAAAAACTAACATTCTTACTTCTTCCAGGTGATCCCCGACGTGAACACATACCAGCAGAAGAAGAACTTGGCCCAAGGCATGATGGACCTGGCCCTCCTCTCCGCCAACGCTAACCAGCTCCGATACGTAATCGAGTCTTCAGCCACACATCCTTATTACTACTCTAGTATCGTTTTCATCTCACTTAGTATTATCTTTCAAGTAAGTTTCTTTTTATCCAACTACCACTTTTTTATGTCAGATGGTTATCGCCGCCTATACTTATATACAGCTAAATCAGCTTGGAGACATTTTTGCGTTTGTAGCAGTGTAAATACACTTCTTCTGCTTCCTGCCCTTATTCCACACTAGGTGGGGTCGGCACAACATGTATTTCGTGAATCCATGTTGTTAGAGGTTTTGGCTTATTGTTTTATGACCGGCCGCCTGTCTGACGTCAACCCTCCTTGGGAATATTCGTTGCGCCGTCGCGCGGGTGACCCAATGTGCTTGTTGATATTATGGACTGGGTCCCAAAATGATATGCTTGTCAATCTTATAGCCGACAACTTAGCAGACTATGTTCTTCTTGGTGGAGTATACTTGAAGTTCCTCGACCCACTCATACAGTTTTGCTAGGGACTTTGGTTCCGACACATCGTAAATTAATATAGCACCGTGAGCGTCTCTGTAAAAACTTGATGTCAGTGTTCTGTATCGCTCCTGTCCCGCTGTATCCCAAATACCAAGCTTGACTTTAATACCGTTCATGTCCATGATTTAAATGCAGTGTAAATACACACAGTGACTAAAACCGGAATGAACCAGTTTGCGCTAGCTACTTCTCGCATCAGTCGCTGAAAAGTGCCGTAAACTACTACAAACGTAAAAAGGTCTCCAAGCTGATTAGGCTGTACACCTACCTGCAGCACCTGGAATGCTTGGAGTACTGCGAGAGCAATGCATGATAAATGTTTTAAATGCTCTTTTTTTATTTCTATTTTGTATTTTTATAATCTAATGTTATTTCGTGTAGGTAATTGGTTGTACCGTGACAAAATACTAAATAATTGCTGACGCATTGTCAACCTTAGAGACAAAGTTGTAAAGTCTCATGTGCCTGTAATTCCACCGGCACCTCTTCAACCCGTAACACAGCAACACTGCTTGGCGGCAGAAATAGTATGGTTTCGACACATTAGTGCTTAGAATATTACAAGTCCTAGCATCTCAAATTGCTAAGTTACAGAATGTTGCGGCCGGCAGTGCAGCGGCTGGCAGTTGCACTGTCAAACCATTTTCGACTTTATCTCTATCACTAAACTGCATAGTAACGGTTGGAAGAAATTCTCTTGACGTCTTAACATCGTCTCCACTTGCCGACCTAAACGCTGCCATTAAAGTGTGAATTCAGCCTTATAGTACCGTATTGTTGTAGCATCGTGTAGCCCATATTCTTCTCTAGCATCAGCATGAGTTAAACGAGTAGGTATAGTTCATTCTGAATAATTTTGCGTACGGCCTCCATTGACTCCTCATTGATCGATTGAATTGATAGGGGAATGATAAGGTTCGTCAGTTTTCAAATTCATTCCTTTCCCACATCGCGGGCACATGTTACCTTTTCAAACTGTTGAACGGAAAAGACCAATGCATGGAAAATTATGTTTAATTTCTGGGTAGCAAAGATCAAAATTGCCTTTTGCCTCCATTATGACGTATCAGTGCCATGTAATGTCTTTGATTTGGTTTAAGGAGTTTTGTTATAAAAACCGTGACATCAATCAAATCGATGATTAAATAAATTGGCATTAGATACTTGTCTGTCACCATAATATCTTGTCAAAAAATACTTGTATTTTCATTTCTATAATGTTGGCAATACGTAGTTGGTAAAATAGTTCATTTCTTGCACTGTGCAAGCAAAAATAGTACTTAAGGTGTATAACATTTTCATTCCGCGACTGTACATTTAACCAAAACTACTGTTTCCCCTCAGATCCTGGTCGGTATCGGCCTGATCATGAACAGCCGCTACGACGTCAACGACCACAAGGAGCGGTGCAAAGCCGACAAAATAAATAATATGACAGTGTTGGGCGTCTTCCTCATCACCATCGTCAACGTCTTCATCACGTCGTTCAGCGTCGCCACACAGACGGGGACTGTGTCCATCACAACTGTGCCTCAACAAGCAGGATAGCTTGGGAATACCTGATAGTTCTTACTGTTGTAGATATGGTTGTAACCAGTTCCAAGAAGGTAAAATCATGGAAACGAATGTTATGTCAAGCATAGCAATCTATATTTTCAAGTATGTTTAGGTAGGCTTGAGGCTTCCACTGTCCAGTGCCACAAATAGGCTCTATGTCTAAGGTCCGTATTACAGAACGAAACTCAAGCATTAATCTCTGTTTAAAACTAGTTTTGAGTAGACTTTTAATTTTAGGACATTCCTCAAGCATAGATTCATTGATCATAGTTCCGCTGAGTTTGGCTTTATTCTAGATCGTTACTCAGTTCCTAGATTCGACCCCAAGCAGTGATTTGATCTGTAATCAACCAATCGACTGGCTCGATTTGAGTCTCGTTTCATTTGAGTATAGTTTGATTGCCGTTCTGGAATAAGACCAATGCTCAAGTACTGATTCTATACTTAAACAGTGATCAACTGATTAAAGATCAAACTGGACTTTAGGAATGTTCTGTAATGCGGACCTAAGTTTGCCTACCCAAGTAATTGTATATTCGTGTTTTAATCAGAATGACTGCCTCTACAACTTAATAGGGACTTCTTCAATACTCAATTATTATTAAATCAGTCAATCTGGACACTTTTACATGTCATAGTATTACATAATTATTCCACTACCTACGCGCCAAAGTTTTTGACCACTCTGAAGTTAGGCGAATGATTGTGCAGTAGAAAATTTACCTCTATATTTTGCTACTGACTTCAGAGCGGTCAAAAAGATTGGAGTGTTTAAAAATAACTGCCCTTATCATTTGTTTTAAATATTCTAAGTACTTAAGTACAAGTAGGTATTATATTTCAAGTACTCAAGTGCTTCTTATAGTAACTGAGGCCCATTTGCTCAACCTGGCTACGCTGACGGAGTGTACATAGTACTTATTAGATAAAAGTTTATAAAGTAAGATAAAGCTATAAAGTATATATTGCTAGGGCTCCGGGGCAGCAAATGATGCCTTATGTAGTTTTTTAGGCCCCCAATGCTCAGGGGCCACGGCTACCCCGGTGTTAACTACGGCCCTGCTACTGGGCATGTATAATTAGCAGACTAAAACCTGATTTACATGTGTCGTCGTAGAGTGCAAATCATTAGCGATCGTGTCAACAATCAGGCAACTAACTATGAAATAACTGAATATAGTAACTAAAAACTTGCACTCTAGCCTTGAGACGAGTTAATCAGCCTTGAAGTTATAATGTTACTACCTATTTATTCAAAAATTTTGACCTTTAACTGTCCACAAAAAAGATAAGACACAGAAGTCTGCTCTATTCAGTTCGCTACCAAGATCAAACCCACAAAACGACAATAATTTATGATTAACAATTTAAGAATCCATACAAAATAAAATTCATGACATAAAACGGAGCGTGCAGCCTGCGAGGCCACTACTAAAGTAGGGCCATTTTAATAGGCCACATTTGACGTATGCAAGTCTATTTATTGTCTGTTTGTCAAAGTAAATCGTAAAATTGTCTTCTTTCTAATATTAAAATAAATATATATTTAGTAGCTGAAAATTTTCGTCCAATTGTGTCTTCTAACTTTGGAAAAATTAATAATATTCCATGGCTGCCGTTGCAAATAAGTATTTTGATGAAGTGTCAAATGTGGCCCATTAAAATGGCCCTACTTTATTACCTACCTAACCCGAGTTCCTTAAGGCCTACTCAGATATAAGCGATATTTACTACCGCTGTGGATAGCGAATATCATTTATATCTGAATACACCTTTAAATCGCGTTTATAGACAGAGGCTTCTGTACTTGCTTCTTTTGTGGTTATTTCCTTTCTCATTGTCTATGTAGACTAAATAATCGCGATCTTATTCAAAAGACTGAATATTTTTATCATCACCATATTATTTTGTACTTAGTTGTTAATGTAAGATTATGTGAAACTCATATCTAGCTAATCTCATAATTATATAAGGCTCATCACACTGAGATAGCACGGCGAACTCGGCACGCACTGCAGAGCGCAGCGACACAAGCGTCGTTTAAAAATGTAGATAATGTTTATAATTCACCGTAAAGAACCATGGTAAGCCCCTTCGTCGCCGCCATCTCGGTGTGATTGACGCTAATTGTTTATAAAAATCAAATTTTTATAAAGCCCATTTCTACAGGCGAGGAAGTTACCGACATTTATAGGCTATTAATTTATATCATTTCTCGCACGTAGAATTATGGCATAGAATAAGTATTTATACCCTATTGTTCATTTATTAAATAAATATTAAATTTAAGTTACCGAAACTGTTAACTTTTCTTTTACCTATAGTTGAAACAGCAGCATCTCCAGGTAGGACGTTTTAATCAGAATTGAGCCATGTTACGCAATAATGTGTCAACCCACAAAAAAAAAATTTTGTGTTAACGTCATTAGTTCTTAGTAGGTCTCAACGTTTGAAAAATGCCCAGAACTAGTAAAATTAATAGATTAAAAAAATCTTAATGCATTTTGTATTTTTTCAAGCGTTGAGTAGACCTACTAAAATAACTAGATGGCGTTAACACAGAATTCATATTTTTGTGGGTTGACACATTATTGCATAACACAGCTTGATTATAATTTGCATTTCTTTCTGTTCATCTCTGTTCTGCTTACGATATCAAAGGTATAATAGGAACTCTTCTTCTTAGTAATCCAAATTGGTCATAAATAAAACACATCAAATCAGAATCCAAAATGTATTGAATACAAAACAATCTAATAAAATTGTCAGATGGCAATTTCAAAATATTTTATTTTAATAATAGTTAATAGTAAGAGGAAACATTGCCCGTCTGTCGCAGTCGCGAGGCGGCCGATCGTATCCCTATATATTACATGAGAACTGCGCGCGCCTGTAGGGTGCCTCATCACAAATAAACTAACCTAAATTACATACACATATAAAATACGCAGAGCCGAGTAACCGCTCTATACATGTCGCATAACCGCTGCTACTTCATCGACAGTTACTCAACCCGAACGTTCGCCGATTTTATAATTGTAATACTAAAATAATCAATTTCTATTACATGTTAAACATCGTACAAATCATATTGCCATAGTTACAGCACATCAACGTGGCGTCGTCCGTATTGCTGATACGTTTTATAACACATCTCTCAGTTTTGTGACAATTCGTAGCGAGATGAGGAGCGACACATTGTATTTGTAACGCTAGTGTCAGACATCAGGACAGTTATTTGATTTTTTAACTAATTCATCGTGTGTTACAAGTTGTATGACATCGCAAGCAGTAGCGACTGTGCACTGTCTCCCCATTCAAATATCGCGTGATGTTACGCCAATGTATATAAAACTGCGTCCCAAAATATAAGTCGGAAAAAATTGATTAAAAGCAATATTAAAAAAATCTATATATAGGAACATATAGTGTTGGAAATAAGAAAAAAATATAGTTACCTATAAACAGTCACCCTAGTTAAGCTTTGAATATAGTGATTTTAGAACTACCGTTCATTTAGTCGTTACAATAAATACTTTAATGAAGTCTTATCATTATGTCTCGCGAAGTATTATTCATTGAATACAGATTCTGATCGCAAGTGCTGCAATCATGTCGAACTGCCCTTACGCTAGATACATATCAATAGTCTTAAAATTGAATTAGATATGATTATCTTAAAAAACATCTCTAATTACACCGCGACACTTAAGTACGATGCTATTTATAGATGTTAACTTCTAGATGACTAAACATTTATAATAAGTAAACATTACATTTACGTAGGCAGTCGACCCGCGTCATTTCTACATTCATTTACATCTAAAGCAAACACTAAACGAACGATCTTTCTTTATTATTTCGAAATAATTTGGATTACATCTAGTGGAGTAAAACAACTTTACACCTCCCGGAAGGGCAAAGGGATCATCTATACCTATTCTAATTACATTGGAAGGTACTTTAGATAGGGTGAACTACATATTAAATGTCTGAGTTATGTTAGCGGGTCCCGAGTCTGTGTTTCGCAACAAGATGAAGATATCTAATCTATTTCCACTAAAGATTGAGATGGAGAAGCTTTAAACTTGATTTTAATTCGAGACACGATTGTGATTAATAAATAAGAATCACGGAAGGCGGATAGGCAGTAAGTCCAATAAATGCAGTGGTAACTCGGACAGTAAAATTTCATGATCCGAAATTATCCGACTAGTGGAACCAATAGGAGTGTAAAGATCTCGGAGCATCAATAAATGGAGTGGTGGTAAGGTATCACCTAATTTGTTAAGTACACGGCGGACGGTAAACCGAAGTCGAGTATTATGGTGATGTACGCTATATTTAGATTTAAGGAGCGTAATACCTGCCGCATATTGTAACCCCATTAGATGACTACTCCAAGGTAAAGACGAGTGTAGCGTGTGATCGGAATGATATTAGCAAGTTCGAGTCGCGAAACAGGCTCGTGAGGCGTCGTGTGGGCGTGACGTGTGACGCGTGACGTGACGTGACGTGACGTGACGTGAGGTGCGTGTGACACCTAGATGGCGTCGATGTCTACGTCGACGTCGTCGTCGTCCTGCGGCTTGCTGCTCTTGGGCGGAGCGCTCGACACCGCCTTGATGGGCGTCGCCGCGGCGCGGTCGTCGTACTCGATCTGACGACAGGCGGACACAGGTTAATGGCGTTCAGTGCTATCTCACCGACAGGGTGAGGGTGTTTCATGGACCCAACTGAACAGGTTTTGATGACACACGTGTATACGAAACAACCATTAACTTGGCAGTTTAAATACATCAGGCTGTTGACGTAAAGCAGTATAACCAGTTACTATGCGTGCCAAATAAGAATAGGATCGCGCTTGCTACAACTTCACACGATAGCTGTCAAATTGGTAGCAAAAAAATACTATGAAAAAAAATGTTATATTTTTTTATTCATAGATTTCATTATTATTTACATTCATTTTTATAAAATGTTATTTATTGAATTCCATAAATTGATAATTTTGGATAATTTAATAATATTTGAAACAGTATTCATTAAAGAAATGAACCAATATATATAGTTAACTTCACGAAATGCTACTGGTCGCCCTAATATGTCGTCATAATAATAATATAATTACTGTGTAATTAATTTGGCGTAAAATTGATAAGAAATACCAAAAAAGTGAACAAAAATTAACTGAATATAATTTCTTTATTTACTTTTTTGCACACCTTACACTTTGGTAATGAAGTTCACGAGTATTGCGGAACAAAATGGCGTCTTGACAGTGCTATTCTTATTTGGCACGCATAGTACTAAGGACTAGCTTTCTGGCCACAAACTTCCCCAACGTTATATATCTTGTCAACAGTGTATTTTTATGTAGTTTAGGCATACGATAAGGCTTATTTTCTTAAGTATGTAAGGTGTAGGTACCTCGATGTCATGTTCGGAGTCGTCTCCGTCGCTGGAGTCCTCCTCAGCATGCTGCAGCCACTCGAGGAAGGGCGCGGCCCGTCGCCGCACGTCGGCGATCACCTCCTTGCTGGCGTACTTGCGCGACGGCTTGGCTGACCACTCGAGAATCGCCTTCTCTTCTACAATGTCTTCGTCGTATAGCAGCTGGAATTGGGAATATTTTGGTGCTGTTATAGCAGATAACACGGATTACAAGTTTAGAGATATTTATTAAAGTATGCGAGCATTTGTTTAATAAATTATGATAAGTCACAACAGGTAGTCAGTTGATGGTGGAAATATTTTCATACTAGCGGCCGGTCCCGGCTTCGCACGGGTGGACATTTTTTTAAACATTTTGGGATAAATAAAGATAATTATAGCCTATGTTACTCAGTGATAATGTAGCTTTCTAACGACAAAAGATTTTTTGAAATCGGTCCAGTAGTTTTTAAATTTGGTCGTTACATACAAAAATACAAATCTTTCCTCTTTATAATATTAGTATAGATAAATCAATAACGCAAAGTAGTAGTGTGCAGTTTGCTGTCGTCATCATTATCTGTCGCGTAGCTTCGAAATCTGCTTTAAAAAGCACTCTGTAATCTTTCTTCTTTCTTTCTTTTCTTTTTTAAAAAAAAAAACGTTGCCCCACACTAGGATTTCTCCTGTATCGTGGGTGCGTTTACAGACACAAATCTTCACATGCACGATCGTATGTACGATGTTTTTATTAACAGTGCTAGTAGCACAGTGTACTCTACTACATACAGTGGTTCAACTCCTATACTTTTGACAGGTCTTAAGAAATGTTAATATTTGTAACACTCGTCAAAGGGTTGTCACAAAACAAGTTATACAAATTTTATCAAACAAACGTCAAAATCATTTAACGTCTTAAAATAAAAGTGACGCGACAAAAAAAAATACATATCCGCGCATGCGTAATTTTGACGTTTGACAAAATAATGCCAAGGTAACGTAACAGCAGTTCAACCATCATATCCTGGCCTTTTTTCTAACAATATTTAAAAGTAAGCTGATGAACTGGTGAAAACCATGGATTTGACACCCATGATGGATAATTTGTAAAAATTTCATAGCCGCCACCTTGGATATACATTTTGACCTCATTTTCGGTATCAACATTCCTGAAAACCATGGAAATGACACCCATGACGACAATTTTTTTTTATAGCCGCCATCTTGGGTTTTGTTATTGACTTCATTTTCAATATCAGCACCCCAGGAAACCCTGAACTTGACACCCATGGCAACTAAACTGCTATTTTTATGGCTGCCGTCTTGGATTTGGGTTTTGATCTTATTTTCGGCACTAGAAGCCACGAAAACCATGAAATTGACACCCATGGTAAATAATTAGTAAATTTTCGTAGCCGCCACCTTGGATTTCCAAATTGATCTTATTTTTGGCATTAGCTCATCCGAAAATCTTGGATACACCCATTAAGAATATCTTGATATTTACATGGCCACCATGTTTGTTTTCTGAACCGATCTCATTTTACCTTGATTTAATAAAACGTGATTATAGTAGGTACGTCCTCTCCTATGAACTATTTCACTTGTATTAGAAGCCCTGGAAATGTCCCTCGCTACAGTATGGCACAGCTCGGGACATAAGCTCCGCCCGTTTCCTCCCTGCACAATAGCTGTGTGCGGTGCCTCACCTTCAGTATGGCGGGCACCTTGGGCAGCAGCGCGGCGTTGTGCGCGCAGAGCGCGGTGAGCGCGTGCAGCACGGCGCGTTGCGCGCGGCTGTCGGCGCGCGTGCAGCGCAGCAGCAGCGCGCGGTGCTTGCGCACGTCGCTGGCGATGCTGCCCGGACGGACCAGCACCTCCAGCATCACCAGCGGCGCTTTGGACTTCACCTCCAGCCTAAAACATAATAACACAATCAATTTATCAACCAGTAAAAAAAATCCTGAGCACAAACTTCCAAATAAGCTACTACCAAACAGATGTCTTGGTATTCACACTTCAGAAAATGCTAATGCCCGAAAAACGACTAAAGTCGGCTCTCGAAGTCTTTTTATCTTACTTTACGTCACTTAATCGAAATGGAAGTAGTTTATGCAAAAACCCTCGATCATAATCACAAATCAATGCATTTGCACTGATATAATTTCATAGTTTTCGGGGGGGGGGGGGGGGGGTTAATACCGAAAATTAAGTCATAATCCATATCCAAGATAGCAGCTATAAAAAAAATTAAATTAGTCGTCATAGGTGTCATTTCCATGGTTTTCGGGGATATTGATGCCGAATATAAGGTCAAATCTATGGTCTTCGGGGGCGCTGATTACGAAAATAAGAACAATTCATCAGCTCGACAAAATTTGTACTTAATATTGTTAGAAAAAAAGGCCACGATAAGATGGCTGAACTGCTGTTACATAGATACCTTTGCATTGGTTTGTCAAACGTCAAAATTACGCATGCGCGGTTAGTAAATATTTATTGGCACGACGCTTTTGTTTTAAACCGTTAATTGATTTGGACGTTTGTTTGATATAGTTTGTGTAATTTGTTTTATGTGACAACCCTTTGACAAGTGTTACAAATTTGGATATTTCTTAAGACCTGTCAAATGTATGGGCGTTCAACCACTAAACTTTAAAAAGCTGCAGTAAGGCACGTTGATGTTTAAAGTCTCTTTCACTCATTAGATATTATTAAATAGCTGACTTTTTCTCACAAAAACAATAGTGTTATAAAATATACGTTTAATGCTTATCGAATGTACATTTTTACAGTTTACTATTACTATCCAATATAACTTGAGCTCTGCTACACTTAACGAATTAAAATTATTTTAGTTCCCGGTGGAATGTTATGCCATATTTTTCATAACTCTAAGTCCCGGATGATTTTCCACACCATTTCACAGCACAAGTTGCCGTTTTTATGTGAGCATTTTTATCGATTTTTCAAACAGCATTAAAACTCTAAACTGCATGCGTCGCCACAGGTCTAATGTCTGGTTCAAACCGAAGATGTCAATCCAAGCACCAAGTTATACCAGTGCAAATGCATTTATGTGTGGTACGCATAAATTGCCTTCAATGCGGAATCTATTAGGGGGGTAATCTATGCATAATACACATTATATGATATAAAATACAATACATTAATCGCCATTCCTTAAAAAAAACATCAACTGCAGAATCGATATTCAATGTCCCTATCCCATCACTAAAAGTGCACATTCGGATGTGTCCTTGAAATAGTCATATTGCACTTATCACTCCCCCCCTAGTAACCCGTACCTTCCGCAAAATTTGGTGAACTTGAAACAAATGTTCACCATGCGGTATCTATTAGGGGGTAATCTGTGATCATAATGCAATATAATGCTTACAAATTATCTTTAAAAACATATATCTTATTAGAACAAGTCATCGTGCAATGTACTGATCACCAAAACACTGAATTAGCAGTCAGAATTAAAAAAATTGCATTTTTACAAAAAATCATACCACAAACTGCGATAGATAATGTTAAATAAGATATGTACCGCTCGGCCTCGTGTAAGATCTCCGTGGCAGCCTTGGTGGTGTCGACATCTCCGGAGGAGGCGCGCTGCTTGAGGTACGCGTAGAACAGATCCATGCGCTGCTTCTCGTTCTTCTCGCTGTCCTCCGACACCGTCATGCACTTAGCGCCCTCCGTCAAGTCTGCGGGGACAACAAACATTATAAATGACAACTCTATTATGCACAGTAGGCAGATTACAACCTGTAAAAATTGAATTACACTTCATACCAACCTGTGATTCACAGTAATGAAAATAATTTGAAGAACTTATGGTCACATTAAGAGACTCGTATGCGTAAACAGTTTGTGTTAAAATTAGCACAAAAAAAACACGGTGAACTGTATGGCGCCACACGACAGCGATTTGCATGTTATAGCGGGTTCACACGGTTCGATTTTAGTTGATCAACAAAAGTTGAACAACAAAAGTTGAAAAGATGAGTGTGCAGCCGGACCTAATGGCTCGCACACCACAGGTAACCAGTAACTGGCAACTTGCAATATTACTTTTTTATTATATATTATTTTTAGGCTGACAAAGCTGGGGATATTAATGAGTTGTTTTTGTGCGAGTCAATCTCATAGAAAATACTTGGTTTTATCATTAGCAGATTGCTTTTAATATGTGAATAGTGTGAATCGTGTGTATGTGAAAAGCATAGTGAATTGTAAAGCGAGTGTAGCCGTCGCGTCACCTCTCGTCACCTCCGACCTGCTCTCCCCAATGGGTCCCGCGTGTGTACGTACCCTGCATACGAGCGCGTACGGCAGCCTCGCTGACGTCGACGGTCCAGCAGTCGTCATCATCGTCATCTGCCGCCTTCTCCTTCTCTTTCTTGCTGCTCTTGGGGTTGGGCGTCGTGGGAGTCACGGGAGCTTCGCCCTCCTGTGTATTTGACGTTTATTTAATTTGTAATAAAATTTGATTCTTCATTATTGTTATAAGCTTGTAGTCTTTGGAACCTTGATCTTTATTTGGTTAAAATTTAGTTTCGTATGGGTAAGGTCAAATAAATCACACTTTTTTGGTAATGTAAAGGCTCATTTACACGGAGCCAGTTTCTTGAAGCAAGTCTCATGCTATCTTTGTTTTTGTCGGAGAGAAAGACAAAGATAGCATAAGACTTGCTTCAAGAAACTTGCACCGTGTAGATAAATGAGCCTTAAGTCTAATATTTCGGTCAATGATATAAAATGTTTCGAGATTTCAACATTACTATGCAGAATCGTATCGAATAAACTTGTCATGTCCAAAAACTGCAAGCATCTAGATGTTAGAGGCTTACGTAAATAGTAATAAATGGTTAAAACCAGAGTGTACGTACGTTCTTGCTGTCATCGTGCCCGTCGTGGTTCCCGTTGGCCCCGCCGGGCCCGGAGCGCTTAGAGCGCTTGCCGCGGTTACCTTCCGTCAGCGACGAGCCCTGACCGTGTACAACAAATATTCATTATCTTATTTCAAACAAGCATGCCTAAAAGGGGGTGAACATTACAGCGAGCTTGCTCAAAAGTCAATTTTACTTGCACGACGAAGCTTTGGTGATATTCAGATGACGGTAACTGAAAAAGATGTGGTTTGTCACCATTCCTTAAAAAATACTTTCAAGGCATCTTTTTTTTTCATGCTACAATGCTAATCCCTCTATCACCGATTGGTGGGCAGGAGAGTAAGAAAGAAGAAAGAAAGAAAAGTTCTTTATTCGCGCCAACATGACGCACAAAAATAAAATAAAAGTATACAGGTTGTAAACAAAATCATGTAATTCCTTCAAACCTCATGATGACATAGATTAATCCTAAACGGGATACTTTTGGATTTAATAAAAAAAATTTACAAGAAGTAAACATGTGCTCTTAACATGAGACATTTTAGTGCCTCCAGTTACATGCGCGGCGGGCGATAGCCGCGCTATTCGCTCGAGGCGCTAACATGCCTCTCGTTAAGAACACATATTTAGTACTTCTGGTATTTTTTTTTTATAGAATCCAACATTATCCCTTCCAGGGCTCATCTATGTCAGCAGTACATCACGAGGTTTGAAGGAATTACATGATATCGTTTACAGCCTGTAGAACAAAATCAAAAATAAACTATTGGGAAAAATATGCGTCACATCAAAATATCGCCATCGCTCAACATAATGCTGTATCTCATAACGATACTAACTAGCTTGTATTGACTGAGCGTTGGATCAAGCGTGGAAAGGGTCTTTATAGTGTCGAGCGTATCCCACTTATAACGGGCATTACCTCCCGCGTGGGTTTACGCTGTACAGTCAACAAAAGAGTTAAGTATACAGGCAAACGATATCAGGTCTATTTAGGCAACTTTATTGAAACTTTTTATGAACATCAGACACACAATGGTAATGGCTTTGTCAAAAAACATTGGCCTCTTCGGCGAAATCTATACTAATATTATAAAGCTGAAGAGTTTGTTTGTTTGAACGCGCTAATCTCAGGAACTACTGGTTGGAATTGAAAAAATCTTTTTGTGTTGGATAGTCCATTTATCGAGGAAGGTTATAGGCTATTAACATCACGCTACGACCAATAGGAGCGGAGCATAAATGAAAAATGTTGCAAAAACGGGAAAAATGTCCACCCGTGCGAAGCCGGGACGGGCCGCTAGTAAAGAATATAACATTTTATTTATATCCGACCATTTTTATTAACGTATTTTTTTATTTGCCTGTATAGTTATATCTTTTGTCCACTGTATGTATTGTGTCCAGCAGAGTGTGTACCTGCTGGTATACCTGCATGCTGGGGTCGAGGGCCGGCGGGTTCTTGAGGATGAAGGTGTTCAGCTTGTGGTTGAAGTCCAGCGTGCCGTGGTACCCGCACGCCTTGCATCCCTGCGAGATGGTGTTCCGTTTGGTAGACACGATCAGCTCCGTCTCCGGGTTATCGCACTCCGGACACAGCACGAACTTGCGGATGAACCTAATCAATACATATATATTATTTAAGGTCTTAACCTGGTGGCGAAATATGACATGTTAAAATCATAATTGTTCCGTTGTGAGAAAGTGATGGCGCTTTACCACCTGCATAGCCGCGTCACTTTCTCTCACCGGAACAGTGATGGTTTTAACACGACATAAGAGTCTGTACACAAAACTACGATGCGACGTCGCATCGTAGAAATATACGAGCTCGCACGACGCATCGCAAGCACTTACGAATTGATTCACGTAATTGGTTTTTCCATTTCTTCTTATCATTAACAGCAGTGCGCAAATTTTTTACGCAAATGTATTCTACCTAGTATAAAAAAACGTTCAATACGGTTGACGATTGTCGAGGGATTGGTTACCGAACCTTGGAAGGAAGACGCCTTGCCGCACAAAATTGCATCGTAGCAATTTGCGTCGCAAATTTCTGCGTTGCGAATTCGCATCGCGTCGATTCGCAGTTTTGTGTACAAGCCCTAATACAGCCCCTGAATAAATTTGTAGGGCGGGCAAATCCAGTACTGCCTGGTCAGCGTCAATTTTACACACCATGTGTAAATTGACCGTAACATATAGAAACTGTATCGCATTAAAACACCACAATAGGTTTTGTGTATCCCATGGGTATCTAGAGAAGCAAGTTTGCAACCGACGATCTGTTTGCTAGGCTAAGTCAGCTGGTCAAATGGATAACATTTTTCAAAATGTATGGAGGAGTTACCCGTCCAGCAGGTCCTGCAGCTTGGCGGAGTCGTGGCTGCCGTTGACGATGAACCGCTCGTTCTTGAAGTCGAACTGCGTCTGGGCGCCCAGCTCGCAACCGAAGTACTTCGTAGGATCTGAAGCGGGTTACATCCTTGTGTCAATCATGTTTATACACATCGTATCATTATTTATGATCAGTTTTTTTTCTTCTTAAGAATAACGTTGCCCCACACTAGTATTTCTCCTGTATCGTGGGTGCGTTTACAAACACAAATCTCCACACGCATAAACATCCAGACCTGGTACAACTACCTGTAGGTCATACAAATATTTGTTCTGTGCGGGGATCGAACCCTCGACCCGTAGCGCAGAAGTTGATCACTCAGCCACTGCACCAAACGTGTCGTGTCGTGTTTACTACGTGCCCTTATTAGAATGACATTTCCCGAGGCCCCAGTTAATTTAAAGAGTATTTTCCTTTCATAAGTTGCACGGAATCCTATCAAAACTATGTAGATGATTAACGGCCAAATGACCGGTTTTAATTCAAAATCTCCGGATTGATCACCTACACCAATGAAGGAAATCTATAAAAAATCTACATCAACCCAGAGATTTTGGATTTAGATCGGGTTATTGGTTTCGGCCGTAAGTGATTATACTAAGGGCTGCAAGAGCTGATCAACACTCATTTGGCTGTCTATCGTTTACGGCATTACCTCTACAACGTGTTACAAAAATACCCCTAAAGCCGAAAGGGGGTTATAAGGTCCCATAAAAAGAGTCTATTGGCAATATTTGAAAACCGTAGCATGACCCAAAAAAGAAAAAGAATTTGGATAAAACATAATATAATCATCATTGAAAGCAAAACATAAAACTAATGAATAGACTACCCAGAAAGTTATTTTAATTCTTACCTAATTTCCTCTGAGAGGTAAATGACAACAACCATAAAAGACTACTTGATTATTTACATTTTTCATGGGAAATTATGGAACACATTGTATATTGATGATCTTCGGAGAGACTCATTTTGAGTAAAGATCGATAAGCTATGGTAGATTTCGACCCAGATGACACTCAATAAATCGATGGACTTTGATTAATGAGCCTTGCATGATGCACGTTGTAGCGGTGGAACATGATATAACGTTACTCACAAGTGGCAGGTCTGCCAAGCGCCTTGGCCACTTCAGGCATGTTGACGATGACGGTCTTGATGCCGTTCCCTTTGCCCTCGACCTTGGCACAGATGCGAGGCATCTTGTATCGGTAGAAGGCGTCCGCCACATTGCGGTTAACGTTGACCGACCCCATGGCGACGGCTGGCTACTGCCAGGTGCTGCTCCGGGAGAAAGGCCCGCGCGATTGCTTCTGGAACATGAAATTGTGCTGTAGGTTGTTCTAGATGCGCTTATGCTTGACTAGGGCTTCTCGGAAATAGTCTGTTTAAGTAAGGATTCTTTGTCTAATGATTTTCGATATAATTCACAAGTAGATTTGCCCAACATGTTAATTACGGACTGAAAAACCAGACATGAGATTAATACTAATCCGTAAGTAGTGATAGCCTTGTGGTCGGACTGCCAAGTCATAGGTTTCGAGTTCGAACCCAAGGTACACACACACCTCTGACTTTTCGGATTCATGTGCGAGTTGTATAATTATCGCTTGCTTAAAAACGGTGAAGGAAAACATCGTGAGGAAACGAGATGCTTGAGAGATATTTCTCTACGGCATGAGAAGCCAAGTCAGAGGCCCATGGGCGGCATAAACTCTGACACCAGGTTAGTCACTAACCACACGAAAAGAAGAAGAAGATTAATACTTTTATGAACATTAAAGGCATGTACATTTTCCTGAATAAAGCAATGAGTGAAAAACTTTGAATGGAAGTTGTACTCACCGGGATTAAATGTAGCGGGGTCCTGTATGAGTGTATTAAGTATGCGTGCGTGTGTGTAGTGTGTAGTGTGTGTGTGTGTGTGTGTATCCTAGTGAGTGAGGAGTGCGGCTGCGGTGCGGGTGGGTGCGTGCGGTGTCAGCGGGGCGGCATGCGGCCGGGCCGGCGCTCCCGCGCGGCTCGCCAGTCACGTCTGCCGCAACGGCAGCAGCTTCCGGTGCCTGTTACTGCAAAATTTTGATGGTCTGCAAACAGAGCAGTGATGTGACACCTAACTACTTAACCCTGCTGCATGTCTTAAAGACTCGGCAGATCTTCAGCCAATTTATAAAGTCCTATCCCTTACTTCTTGTAGATGTTCTATAACGTATCTACAGAAGTTTATACAAGGTTAGTCGGAAAGGGGGTACCAAGCCGCGGGCCACTTAAAGTATCACTGATGACTATTTTAAAGCAAGTGTTAAAATTTCAAAATCCGATATTTTTTACTTGCATGCACAAAGATTTTTATTTTAGTTCTTTAAAAAAAAACATATCTGCTTTAGTTATGAATTCAGAAAATTAAGTTTCTAATCCGTGACCCCAAATATGACCTAAATAGTGAACACAGCTGATCATAGCTATGGACAGATAGATTTTAGCATATTTTTACGAAATCTCTGAAAAGCTATTTCCTTAAACTATCGAGTTTTGTGGAAAGTTATAGAACAAAAGTTATCCCTTATTATGGGTACTTTAACACCCTTTCGGCTTAGTACCCCTTTCCGACTAACCTTGTAGAGGTAACTGGTAACAACATTTAGATCTAGCAACTGTTTCTGTTGTGAGGGGCTAGTGGCTAAGCTGCGCTTGCCACGGTCAGTCCTTGAATGGGTGACTCCATCAAGACCCCTCCGTGCCTCGGAGAGGACGTTAAAACAGTCGCTCCCGGGTGTCATACGAATACTTATAACACTCGTTACGGGAAGACTGAAGCTCGGAAGTCTGACAACCGGTCTAACCTTAGGTTACGGAATTGCCCAGTAACTGTTTTGCGGAGGTCTAATGGCAGTCGCTCATTGTAAAATACTGCTGGTATTCAGCCGCATCTGGTTAGACAGCTGACCCTAACATAGTTGGAAAAAGGCTAGACAGAACAAATGTTTCCATAATACCATCTGTCAGTATGGCAAATCGATAACCCTACTATCCTCACTTTTAAGATGGGAACTTTGCTATCACAATATTGCCCACCTTGCGCATACGCCATATATGATAAGGACTACACAGAAACTTCTCACCAATACTGCCGCGCGATTTTATGAATCGCGCGGCAGAATAGTGGCCTTCACTTATATCAAGTCTTGTCTCAACATTCAGAGTTCATGGGTATTCAGCAAATAAACATGCCAAATAGCACATATTGTTATACAATTTATCTCCTTCAAGAGATAGGTATAAACTTCTAACTTACCCTACTGCGAACGTACGTTTAAAGGCTTTAATGTTCAAACTTGTATGACAACATTTATCATATATTAAACTTAGTCGGAGTCAGTTCAGTAATTTAGGCTAAGTACTTGAATTTTCAAGTTCTGATATGACAAAAGATAATTCTAAGTTGAGTTTGAGAAATTAGGTTAGTTCCTCTTTTATCATCAAGACCTAAGATAATATAAGACTTCAAAACTTGAAGAACTGTAATATTGTCTTTTAACCAGTGTCGGGTTGAGTTTTAGTTATCTGATTTCGCGATACAGACATTTTCATTACTTTACTGAGTTTAAAAGGCTTGACGTCTCTTAGGCCCGGTATCCACCGAAGCAGAGAGGAGAGATGTCTCGAATAATCAATAGGATCGAGTTATTTTCACATCTCTCCGCTTAGCTTCAACTCAAAACGAAATGCTATTGGTTGTTTACGAGACGTCTCCTCTCCTCTCCGCTTTGGTGGATACTGGGCCTTAGACGTTTTCAAAGAGTATTTATGTAACAGAGAAAGGTATTTTAATTGAAATACGCCTGCTCCGAAATTAATTCAAGAATAGAATATTGAATAGCTAAACAAAACATCAATTTCCAGCTTCAGCTTTTGGGTTAGAAACCATGGTTTTTTTTTTAAATTTCGGTGTAATCGATTTCTAATTGGATATTCTGCGCTAACTCAGATATTATCTGTGTAAGACAGGCCGCATTAGAGATTACGGTGCGTGATATCGCAAATCACGGGGGGCACGAGTCCCCGGCCGTAGGGTTTACCCGGTAGGCGTCCGACATAACCCTTCGCCTTCCCAGGGCGGAGAGTAACTATAAGGAATTACCCACGGAAAAAAAACCACAGAATAGAGAGGAAATATTTTAAATGTTTATAGTCACAATTTTAGGATTTGTGGCCTTCTTGCTGTGTGCAAGAAAACCAGATGCAAGCTAAACCCAGATTCGTATCATCAAGTCCTAATCAGATACACGTTGTCGGATTGTTTCGTGGCTTTTTCTAAATAATGGGGACTAGATTTTTTTATTATAGTTCTTGAAGCCCTCGTAGACTTTCGATGAAAACTACTTTCAATGTTCAATAAATCTCTAAAGCAATTTATTTTACGAGAAATCTTGCCCTCTCGGTCACACGCGCACTCTTACACGGTTACATGTGTGTGCGCATACTTAGAGGCACAGGGTACAAGTGCGCGCAGTTACCAGTCCATACCTGCGGGCAGTATATCTAGGTGTATGCGTCATGCACGCTCGACGGCTGCGGGCCGGTCTCCTGGTCGCGACACACCGACTACTCTCCTCGCACTGTACTGATGTCTCTGCAATACAATATAACAACAACGTTAATATTGATTGACGTTAGACAACTTGGATGTTAACTTAGTATAGAAATTCGTGTTGTTTAATGAAACCAAATAACCTGCATGTAGTTTCCTTGTGATTTCAAATGGTTGGAAATGATAGATACAAAGATAGTTAAAATTTTGTCGTCATGCAGTGTTCCTTTGCCTTAAATGCGTACAACAATCGCATTGTGTGGGATCTGCGTACTGTTACCCGTAACCGCATGATAACCGCAAACCGATACATTTACTTACGCGTACATTTAGACCCACGTGGCAAATGTACGCGCACTCTTAGACGTCCTGCGATGCAAATAAAGAGATGTAGAGGAAAAATACAATCATTGCATCACTCGGAGCCATAAAAATCCTTTTATGTTTAAGATACGCAAGATGAATTTATTGGCGAATCGAGCCGTGAAGCGTAGAGTGAAATGGGAAAAAAATTACGTGCATGGAACGAATCAAGTATATTCAATAATACACGTGTTACTTTTCCCTTTATTGCAGGTTAAGGGAGCCATGGAAATTGTGTACTGAAAGGCTTTTTGTTATGTTTATTTAACTTATATTAAAAATCTTTGCATATTGAGTGATTGAACAGAGAATAAACGGGGGTTATTCTTTTTGTCGCATAGTTCCTCGCCCCCTGGGGGTTCACTGCGGATGAACAGTTTTTTTTTCGGTTGTCCCCCACTACAATTTATTGGGGGTGAACGTAACTATAATTTCCTATTGTCCCCTACTAAAATTAAATGTTTAATTTTTCATTAAAATTACGATGGACACATAGTGGTTTGTTATCGACTTTTAACATGAAAGACATGATTTATAATTACTAAGATCACAGTATGTTTATTTTGTTATCAATATTTAGGTAGGTACTACTTTTATGTTGTCCTAAGTAAGTATTCAATATAGCCTTTAATTACCTGCACCTAAAATACAGCCTCTAAGTAGGTTATTATAGGGTCAGACATTGAAGAGTTTTTTGACCTTGCTGCTGGGAAAATGCACAAGTTCTTTAATTGCTATACTGGTCCCATAAGCGACTAGGAACAATTTTTTGTTTATAGGCTGATAGAGTAATCCGTGGTGACAGTGGTGGTAAAGCCAAGACATTTTAAGGTGAGCTCACATTACAACATTCACTTGTAATTGTAACAGAACATCGAGCTGCTCTAATGTGTACAGTTTAATAAACCGAACATTGAACCAGATGCTCGATGATTTGTTACAAGTAAATGCGCTAATTAGTACATAGCTTTAGATGTATGTAGGTAACTTTAGTTGCTACGTGTTAAAATGGTAGAACATAGGTACTTTAATAGGCGCAAACGTTGCTAGATTTCAGCATTTCTGGACAAGTCCTTTACTGACTAATAATGGAAAAATTATCAAGGTAAATGGTAATACCTATGTAGGTATTGACTTGATGTCAAGTGAGTAATATTTAATTAGGTAGGTTCATTGAGAGGGTAAATATTCCTTAGTTCATGGTTACCTATACAGGCTGTAAACGAAATCATGTAATTCTTTCAAACCTCGTGATGTACTGCTGACATAGATTAAAACTAAACGGGATACTTTTGGATTCAATAAAAAAATAATTGAATGTGTTCTTAACGTGAGGCATTTTAGCGCTGTGAGTTAAAAAACCGCGCGGCGAGCGGTAGCCGCAAAATTCGCTCGGGACGCTAAAATGCCTCACGTTAAGAATACATCTTCACTTTTAGTATTTTTTTTTTTGAATCCAAATGTATCCCGTGCAGGTTTAATCTATGTCAGCAGTACATCACGAGGTTTGAAGGTATTACATGATTTCGTTTACACCCTGTATGATAGATTTCTTCATGACGTGCTTCCATCATCATATTGTACCTATACTCTGTTCACGGAGAAAGAAATCAGAGACTACACGTCATTGGTAGCAGATAACGAACATAGGGCGCGTGCACGCTGCGACCAAATGTCTGTCTCATCTCATCTATCTCTTATGCGGTACGGACGTGTTGTGTTGGACGTTCTTTACCTGTGTTCTCCGTGTTGGATTTTATGTTGACCTGGCTTGTTCATTGGTCGGTGGCCTGTTTACTTTGTAGGTATGTAGAAAGTACGGCCGAACGAATTATTGTAAACTTGAAAGATGATTTAGACGTGAATATATTTATAAAGAAAACTTCCGATGTTTTATTTATTCAAAACCCTGCTCAATAATTAGAACTGCCACATTGGTCTAGTGGCGGCAAGCGCGACTGCTGATCGTGAGGTCCTGGGTTCGATACCCAAGGTTGGGTATCGAAGTGTTATTGAGTTTTTCCTTGTGGAATTCCTCAGTAGCAGCCCGGAGTTTGCATTTGTGCCCGGTTGATGGCAATAGGCTCGCACCCTATTACATGGGACTTAAACATAACGGCGAAATAAGAGTGTTACACTTCTGCCCAACCTTTCGGGGAGTACAGGCGTGATGTTATGTGTGTTGTAAATAACACAATTTAATCTTTTAATCTACTAAGTACGGAATTTAAGTAGGTAGGTAAATTATGATAATTAATTATTACTTATTATAAATAGGTAGTTTGTAGTGAGCAATATAAACGCACCCTAACATTTTCAGAGAATGGTCACGCCCACTGTCCAATCATGGTCATTTACTGTGATAGCGCGTCCTTTTCATTTCCATACAATTGTGCAAGTGAGAGGACCCTATAGACTTTCTCCGTGAACAGAGTATAAGTAATTTAACGTTATACAAACAGATAAATATATTTTTTCTGCAGTTAGTCAAACATTTACTTCAATAGATAACAGCTACCAATTACATTAATTTACACAAACGAATCAATTTATCACTTAATTATGTTTCATTAGGAATAATGCCAGTAAGTAGGTAAACGTTGACACGATTAATGTTGAAGTTACATAGATAAAAAAAATATATGACGTCGATGGCTGATAAACAAACTCACATTATCATGAGCTATCTCCATTCCCCGCCGTGGTCCGTCAAACGATAGGTACAAGGTGAACCTATTATAACTGCAGTGTTGACACGTCGCAAATTCAAAACAATATGCACACACTCACACACATATGCAACTTCAGAACGTCCTTGAAATGGTGCATTCTGATTGGTGGAAAATGCCGAACGCACACAGACATTAAACTAGACGAAGTTTTTAGTTATATTTTGGGTGTTGTGTGCATCGGCGTTGAACTTGCCCGACATTACGGAGGAGTGTGGTGTAAGGGAGAAATGTAAGCAGTCGTACAATGTTATTGAATACGGCTGTGTGCGGTCACGGCAATCGGTCGCCAATCATTCTCGATTCGACACGGTTGCTCGCTCGTACCATCATGTTGTGTGTTTAATGTGGTTTCGGATGTGGCCACTTTATTGCTACAATGTGATAAGCACTTCGATATTGAATTTTTACAGCGACATTGAATTCTAACTTGATTTTTTAATGTAAAATCATAACCCTATCTTTGTTGTCGCGCAGTAGGGTAAAAAGAGAAAGGAAGGATTGCGCATTGAATTGTGCTAATGTGACTAAAAAAATCAGATAAGCCGTAAGATTGACAAAACTCGATGTTCCATTGTTGCATCATCATCATCTAAACTAAAACTTTTAGTTTTACTTAGTAACTAGTAAGTAATCTGTGGTTTTACTGCTAATTCCCACAACGCAGCCTCTCCTAGCGACGCACACAATATAAACTAATAAATAACAAACTTACTCCTAATAAAGTTAAATTGCAAGCAAGCACGGCTTTCATTAGATCAATGTAATTAAACTACCGTCCGTTCGATACAAGATGCAATTAATTAAGAGTTCTGAAGACTGTGGCGTAGGCTGGAGGCAGCCACTTCAGTGAGGAGAGTCGCTCCAAGACGACATATTTGCCGAGCACACTTCAGTGCCACAGAGCAGAAATAACAGTAGAAGAAACAAACATATTATTCTTAGTATTCTTTAGGTATCATGTCACGCAACTTGTTAGTGGTTTTGGCGCTTATCATAGGACGGGTTTGGCTGAAGATAACAGTCAGTTCAGTCGGGCGAATCACTTCAAAAATTTCTACAATTATGCTCTGAATAGCTACAAGGGCCACATTTAACGAGCATATATCAGTACCATAGAGCAAAAGCAACATTAGGTAAAAAATAAAGTAAAGGTAGCCATACACGCTCAGGTATAACTAACAGGTATGCCTGTTAAGGACACCTTCACTTGCAAGTTAAAGTGTATCTCCAAAGTGTTGTTACTTACATCTACAATAATTCCTTTACAAACTGCCTAAACAGGCATACCTATCAGGTATACATTAACGTGTATGACTAGACTAGCTTAACTGGGAAACTTCATTTCATCTCTATAGTAAACTGATATGGCACTAAACTGAACAGTTAGTTATACTACTTTTTGTTTTTTTTTTCGTTCGACTCAATGCTACACCCATGCCAAACCAGTTGCACAGTACCAATAAAAATACAGTTTTATTTTCTTGTCCTACTGTTGTAACTGCTCTGTGTGTAGTCGTGCCGCCCGTCCTCCAATTACACCAAGTCGGGCTGTCGGGGCCGCAATGCGCCATGCTCGCCGCGCCTTACACCACACTAGACGGCCATTCTTTAAATGGAACATCAAATGGAACTACAATACATATTTTATAATGTAGTTTTCAAGTGGGGTAAAGTTATTGGCCGATTTTTTATATTTTTCCATGTAAAATTTTAAACGTTGCGTAGGTACAGAGAGTATGTTTAATACCAATAGTTAGTGAAACAGACATGCTGACACAGCTTCACGTGATAATCATACGGCAACCGCCGTTTAAACGACCGATCAAGGAGGCAGTTCTACGAAGGTATTCGTGATAGCAACAAGCAAGCCCGGACTGGCCATACGGGCAAATCGAGCAAACGCCCGATGGGCCGGTGTGGCCTGATGGGCCGGTCATACAGTCGGAGAAATCGAAAGAGTGAGGGGAAAGTAAAAAAAAAACGGTCGTTTTGGGATTTTTTTTTTGCCAGCACTGGGCCGACCGTCTCTCAAATGCCCGGGCCGATTTCAGGTCCCAGTCCGGCCCTGGCAACAAGATATCAACTACTATCAGTAGTACAGGCGGATGCTGCTGTCATAAAGACTGTGTAGCTACTTACAATACGCATAGGAAGACATGAAAGCGAAGGTCCTAGCCGTAGCGGGACCTACACATCAAGACAATTTGGGCGACTCGCAAAGTTAATTTTCTTACACAACACACTACGTACATACTTTCTATACATTATACTTCGGAATGTCAAATTCGTGCTCGCTTCGCTTCGGCCGATTTCTCTAATGTGCTTGTTAGCATATAAAAATAGCTAAGTAGCCGATATTTCTCCAGACCGAGACGTGTACTCCACTCTGCACTCATTTAACGCAGATTTAGATGAATATTTACGAAGATTTGGGAACACGAAATGAACGAAATATCCTGAATAACGCAGTGTGGCAGTTTTTTTTTAAATAACCTCATGACATTTTCTTCTACCAAATCTCATAATGGTAGCTTTCACAATCATCTTTAAGGATCTCGTGCACCAGTAGTCCAAGGCCACTAGTCGCGCTGTATGGACCTAGAGATCAATGGAGCAATGGAATAAACTCTTGCATGGAATTTCTGGTATATGCGACCGACCGCCATGATCTTGGCATAAGCACACGTAGTGCGCGCGCTCCCTACGAAGCCTCGTTGTATATTCTCTGTATTGTGACATGTCGTCATATGCCCGGTTCCTATAACTACAAACGATCGAAGTCTCATGAAAGCATGCCCTAAGGCTTATTGAAGACGTTCCAATAGGAGCAAAGATTATGAGACTTTGTTTCAACCAATTACGATCGGCTGGGTCCAGCTACTTCTTATCATTCTCAAAACTAAAGTAACGACAGAAAAACAGCTATCACTTCGTCTCGTCTTACGAAATGTATGTAAGTCAAAACGACAATAACAGGAAGCGTGTAGCATTACATGCGCCCGCGCGGGGAATTCGCATTGACCGGATGCTGCAGACGGTGACCGGATAGCCATAGTACACGAGGTATACAAAACACGAGACAATGTTGTTAGAACGACGATCGACCGACATTCATTGACTGCGTCTTAATAGGTGTGGAGTCGCAGATAAGCGATAGCGATTGTGTTATCATCAATACATTTACTATTAGTCATGATATTTGTTTTAAATTGTTTTGGCTATTTGATGTAATGATTACATTCAAATGCATCGTGAGTCGAATCGTCTCCGTCGCAAAGGTCAATCAATATCTTACTACGTGTCTGATAGAAAGCTACCAAAGAATAATACACACAGTAATATAAATAGAACGATAATAGGATTTACGGAAAGCCTTACAATCCTTCGTAAAATTGAATGTTTCCGAAAGAGATATAGGAGATATTTTAACGGACAAAACCACTGGTAATAACTGTAATAAAGAGTGTTTACAAGAAAGAGAGTAGAGAAAAGAATCTATGAAGAATATTCACAAAATAAACGAGTTTAGGAGGTGTGCTGTACTTGGAAGCATTATCATTTATGGCGTAAAAACATTCACAAAATAATACAAAAAAACTTTTTTACTAAAAAATTAAACCGACTTCAAAAAAGAATAAAATAATAACCATATAAAATTAACAGTTTCAGAAGTCGGTGCTGATCCACGCTGAACCAAATTGAAGGCACCGACTCCTGAAACTGTTAATTTTGATGATAAGATGATGATGATTTCAAGAGTAAACTGGATTCAACTTCCACCGGTTCTTTTCGATGGCACTACGGTCCCCGTTAGTGACAAAGTTAAGAACCTGGGGATATTTATTGATAAGACCCTATCCTGGGAACCACAAATAAAGGAAGTCAGTCGAAAGATGTTCGCGTCTGCAGGGTCTCTGAGGAGACTACGCAACTTCCTACCAGTTGGCACCAAAACTGCGCTTGCACAATCCCTTCTTCTTCCTATCCTTGACTATGCCGACACCAGCTATCTTGATCTCTCCGAGGGCCAACTTGATAGGCTTGAGCGTCTTCAAAATTTCTGTATACGATTTATATTTGGTCTACGCAAGTATGATCATGTGTCTGAGTTTCGTACTAAGCTCAAGTGGCTTCCAATACGCTATCGCCGGAATTCACATATTCTTCACCTTCTATACAATATCTTGTACAATCCTTCTACTCCCTCCTACCTTAAAGAACGTTTCGAGTTCCTCCATGACACACACTCGAGATCATTAAGGTCATCAGAGAATCTGACGTTAAAAATGCCAATGCATTCTACCAACTTCTTTGGTAAATCATTCACAGTTCAGGCTGTTCGGCTTTGGAATGCTTTGCCAGTTACAGTTAGACGTGCGCAATCCTTGGTCACTTTCAAAAGACTCGTCAAGGATCACTACCTATCAATATAGTTAATTTTGCATCTTTATGTATAGTTATTTATTGTCTGTTTATATTATGTATTACATACACATTACACTATATATATTTATATATATATATATTTATTTCATATTTATTGTATAATTATAATATTTATTTATTTGTGTTTTTAGGTTTATTTTACGTACATAATTTAATGTCTCCTAATTAATTGTTACACTGTGAACTACCTCTCTCTTTTTTTCTTGCACTTCATGTCCATCCAAAGGTTGTCTGGAAGAAATCGCCTAGTGCGATAAGACCGCCCATTGTACATCTCTATTTTTATAGTAATGTTTCTTGTTTCTTTTGTGTACAATAAAGAGTATTGTATTGTATTGTATTGTATTGTATTTTATATGGTAATTATTTTATTCTTTTTTTTTGAAGTCGGTTTAATTTTTTTGTAAAAAAGTTTTTATTTTTTTCATTTTAGTGGCCTTAATTAAAACTTGGTTGGACCTACTAAAGACGCTGCTCGTAACATAATCACATCATCACAATATGCGTACTGTTCGTCATTGAGGAGTTCCATTGTCTATCTCCGAAGTTCTTCATCAGATCTTCACCAAATTTAAATGGGACCAACTTCGAAGTATACCTTATCCATTAAAAAAAGAATCATTAAAATCGGTTCACAATTGGCGAAAATATCGATGAACATACACAAAAAAAAAAAACATACATACAGACGAACATAGTAACCTCCTCCTTTTTGGAGGTCGGTTAAAAATAACTCTCACTCAATTCAACCTCTAAGAAATCATCGCTTGCACCACAACCGCTTAGTATCAAATGCGGGTAGATCCGATGTTGTAAGGCGATACTTTGCGCACACGCAAAACCCTGATCGGCTATTGAGCTACCGACGTTAAAGTTTGCACTTAAGTACTACATGTTACGACGAGTAAAACTATGCAAATATATTCCACTGAGACTTCAATTGTAAATTTAATTGAGTTTAGGACTATGGGTAAAGAATCATACTTACCTATTAGAATATATTGTATAGTTGGGCAAACCAATTGGCAACGGAGAGTCCCAAGAAATGGGTAACGAGTTACGATCATCAAGAAGACAATAAGCCCTGGTCTGTTACTGCCGATGTTAAGAAACTTTGTTGATCCTAAATCTATGGATTGATGTAGATTTTTGACAGACAGAAATTCAATAGAAGTAATGTCAAAACAAGTGTTGTAATATCGGCGGTAAAGAACAAATCTTTACATAGTATAAAACAAAGTCGCTCCCGCTGTCTGTACGTTTAGATCTTTTAAACTATGCAACGGATTTTAATGCAGTTTTCAGCAATAGATAGAGTGATTCAAGAGGAAGGTTTATATGCCCCACACTAGTATCCGGGGCGGGTCGCTAGTAAGAATATAAAATAAATAAAATGGGGTGCAGTAAAAAAGCATCCACGAGTGACTATACTTTAGTACCTACGTCCGGCGCACCCTGGGCAGTCAGCCCCGCTACCAACCTTGCTGAATAGCATATCCTTTCACGACGGCTTATGCTAGTCTCAAAAAACTCGTGCCGACACGACAGATATCAAAGGGAACGTTCATTGACTGTTAAACTGTCAACAATATCAATTATTTAAGCAAAGCACGCCAGACACTCGTCTACTCATAGCAATATACGAAATCAGATTACACTTCACCGAACGCTTCATAACCCGACACCGGGTGTCTGCAATCTACAGACAATGCGCACAACATCCGGTTATCTACACCATAGATAGTTATGCGTCGATGATGAAGCATGGCAGCTTCCGGCGAGCCCCCTGACTCCCACCCCGTCGCATCAGACGTATTGACTTTACTGTATAATCAGGGGGCACGGTAGTGCTCCCGCCAACGTCGAGCAAGCACGGCCACTCTTTTCTCGCAGCAACTTGAGGCACTTTTAATCCCCCTATATCCTGGTCAGATTATTGCTTCTGTCATGCTGCGTGAATACCCGAAAAAATCTTCATAAATAAAATGCCAGACTTGGCTCTACATAAGATCTCAGAACTTTTTACGGCAAAAGAGTCGCGGGTCTTGGCTTTTTTACTTCCATGAATGTTTTTGATGGGATAAATATTACTGAACTTTCTGGCGGACATATTATGTACGGTATTAGTACGAGGCCTCGATCGTCACTCCACAGACTTCGCTATGAAAGAATACTAGAAACGTTTTTGCAGGTTTAATCAACTGTAAAATGAACTGGACTGAATTCGAACACATTTTCAGGGATTATTCTTGTTATTTTGAATCCTCAGTAAAACATTTCAGTCATACAGTATTTTGCAAGTGAAATTCATACACAGAAAAGCCTATACAATGTTTTACTCAAATGTATTCAGAGTCCTTCACTGAAATAAGCCGCTTCATTCAAAATGAAGCTATTCGTAATCATAACATAATATTGCATGCATTGAGTCGTTACAGACCGTAAGAACAATGCTTCTGTATTCAAATGGTATATTTACACAAATTACACGACTTACAATGATTGCAGCACTCATAAATCACAAGAGACATTGGCAAAGATTATCCATTTATGGTCAATATCAAAGAAGAGAATATAAACTTGAACAAGACAGTTGTACCCTTTCAATGAGGCTATAAAGCTTGGGAGTCACAGCAAAGGACCATAAATGAGGCGTCGTGACCGCAACCTGGACGGGAGGGCCGAGGGATGGAGGGACGGAGGTAAATGGGCGGCGAGCGGTGATAACGACCGGCGACGCTACACGGGAGCGTGCGATGGAGCTCGGGACATATTTCACCCTTCTACGGCCGATTGAAAATGTTTTGATTGAGGGCGCAAGTCCGAAGTCCGAAATATTTGAATGAAGTCTAATTTTATGGGAACTGCAATCTGTTTTAGAAGCAGATAGATCAATGATGAGTTGTTAACAATATCTTAACTTTACTAAATGTGTGTAAACAGAGAAAATACGCGCTTTGATGCCCAACAGTGAATTAGCGCAGCCCGTTACGATTCATATGCATAAACTATGCACATATGCAAGTACTTAATTACTTATGAAAGTCAGTAAAGAAAATGAACCGTTCTGGAGGTCAATTCTATTAATAAAATTGTTTAAAAGCGTTATCGACTATTTTGCTTATAGAGATAATGGTCAAACGACCGTGGTTCAGCTGCGCTCGATTGCGATTTTAAACTAGTTTTAACCGGCTTCTAAAAAAAAGAGGAGGTTCTCAATTCGGCTGTAAGTTTTTTTTTTAATGTTTATTTATTCCGTACCACCTCATTTATAAACCGATGTGAAAAAATATCTTTTTGTTTTAAAGAGTATTCTTTCGAAATGGTCCCACATTTATATCTGGTAAAGAACTTCGGAGATAGACAATGGAACTCCTCAATGATTGAACAGTACGCATAATATGATGATGTGAGAAATAAATATGTATTGATTGATTGATTATGTTACGAGCAGCGTCTTTAGTAGGTCCAATCATGTTTTAATTAAAGCCAATAAAACGAAAAAAAAAAACATTTTAACAAAAAAAAAACCGACCGATAATTTTTTTTTTTGGTTTTTTGAAGTCGGTTTTATTTTTGTAAAAAATATTTTTTGTTAGTAGAATTTTATTAATCTCCAGTTAATTTTACAAATCTCCATTTCCTATATCTTTGACCACTCAATATGCCCAAGGGCCATAATATTAGTAGACCGATTCCAATACAGTTAGAGCGATTTGTCGACACGTAAATAACTCTTATAACGAGATCCGTGAACTCCTTTCGTAGGATTACGGATTGCCTCACAAATAGGCTATTTACGCCTATTTGCACATTACAGCGACTTTGCTGGCAAAGGAAGCTAAAAATAGGTAAAGGATTGGTATAAGTCGTTCGTTGCTTCGGGGAAATTGTAGACTCATTGTCGTACTACGGGTGATTGATTTTGACACAATAGGATTATTTCTAGGCATTAGGTTCAACCCCACCTACTAGCAAATTGAGATCTTACACTCTTATTATCGAACTGTGTAAGTACTTCAGTATTTTTTCCTACCCTCTTCTGTGATTGGGGACAACGGTTATTTATTTTACTCAAAAATGCTTGTAATGTGGTCATTATTTTGACAACCTTCTTTGAGCAAAGTCGACCTTCCCGCGCTACTTTAATAGGTTGTTGTAACAAAGTTGTATGGAAATTCATTGCTGGTGATTTTTAGTCACCAACAATTTCCTTTGAAAATCCATTTTGCCGAGTTTTGTTTCAAAGATAGTCAGGTGCAAAAAGATTTTATTCATAATTTGGCAGTATAGGTACAGCATTTTTAAAAAAAATATTCTTACTATAGGTACTCAGCTGGTTTTATTTAAATTACAAACATTGTTTGAGTAAAGCACTATACAAGCCTTGGTCCGCAATGACTGCGGCAGTAATGTACTATTTTTATAATTAAATCCATGAGATAGATAAGACTTAAAATAAAACTTTATTCTTTGCTATCGATAGTACAAATTATCTCATTGCTTTTGCTTTTCCATTGACAAACTTCATTTAATTTAATTTTTGTACTCAAGACTTTTAGTACTACATTACTCATTGGTCTGTGGTCAGGACTTCATTGTTCTCTCACTATCCTAAATCATTGTACTGTATCCACTGAAATTGTTAAAGATATTATTTTTAAAAGAGTACCTAACCATGGAGTTACTTGCCGGCTCTTCTCCATAGAAAACGACTAATTGGAACCGTGCATCTAAATTCGACTTTTCATAAGCACCTGTATTTGGTTTATGTGAAATAAAAAATAAAAAAAATAATGATTTTGAATTACATCAGAGCATGCAGAGCGAGATCGATACTGAACTTAGCGTAAAAAGAAATCACCTTGTTAACAAAATATTTGCAATTCAGTAACATGACCTGCAGTGTCGAACATTTTACGACCAACTAATATAGTGGCATGGCACATGCGGCATACCTACAAGAATAGCGCTGAATCACCACCACGGTGACGACACCAAACTTGCTTCAATTTGAATACAAATCTCTTTTAAAGGGGGTGGAAAAATAATTGTCGCGACGTAAAACTTGCGTATAATAGACGACAAATCACCGAGGGGTGAGTTTCAGATTCATTTGGAAATATGAAAGCTAGTTTTTATTGGATTTGTTATTCATTTCTTCGTAATTGAGCTTGGGAGGTAGCAAGTTTACCCAATAAGTGATGGCCTTTCCAATAAATGAGTAAGCGTACAAACATATTCCAATAAGTAGGTAAAGCTTGGATTACAGCACTGAATTGGGTTAATAAAACATGACTATACTACATTTTATATATTACTAGCGACCCGCCCCGGCTTTGCTCGGGTGCAATGTAGATACTAATGTGGGACGGGCATATAAACCTTTCTCTTGAATCACTCTATCTATTGCTGAAAACTGCATTAAAATCAGTTGCATAGTTTAAAAGATCTAAGCGTACAGACAGCGGGAGCGACTTTGTTTTATACTATGTAAAGATTTAACAAAAGTAGCATCAAGACAAGAATATTTTTTGAACCATTTCTTCAAGTAGAGTTTCAGCTCATTTTGTTTAACCTTTAAGGTTCATAAAAGCATACTACTGTGTTGAAACTCAGCTGGAATCAACATGTTACTTATTTCTATACATAACCTTGCTAAAATATGTCTTATTTGTCTAATGTTATATTAAATAGGGTATAGTAGGGCAGACTGATTAAAAATTCAAACGCTTGTATGCCCTAATGAATAGCACCGCCTAACAACGTAAATGGAACTAACGCGGCCATGTCTGCATTGACAAATTTTAAGCTTTATTTGGGAATGTCTTAGTGATAATAATAATACATGCTATATTGATATGTTGTGCGTTAGTCTTGCAAAAACTCGAAAATAGCTCAACTGATTTGTTTTTTTTTTAGTTTTTTTTTATCTCAGTTCTGGGGTGGTTTAGGAAAAACGAGTAATAGAAAAAAAATAAAAAACAGTTGGTGGCAGTTCACCGGGCAGCCAGTCATGCATAATCATAATTTACAAAGTGACAACATCCAACGTTTAGTTTGAATTTGAAACCATTGAAGTCGTGTCTACTGCTTCTCTAAACTAGATTACGTAGAGGTTATGGGTGAAAAGGCCTATAAATATGGGTGTAGTAAAATTTTCTATGCTCTCACGTTAGCAGAGTATACATAGTAAATAACTACCAGCGTAAGAATATCGTGAGATTGAAAACAATATCTTTCAGATGACAGACACTGATTTTCCCAACGATGTTGGGATTAGCTTCCAGTCTAACCAGGTTCGGACGAATATCAGTATTTTATACGGAGCGACTGCCATCAGGACTCCGTAACCCAGTTACTGGGCAATTATTCCATATTATAAATGGCAGTATACTACGACTTCAAATCCACCTGTCACACGATTCTTTCATTCCCCTTCTAATCTTCATTGTTGCTGTGTAAAGTCATATTACAATATGCATAAGACGTCGAAGAACAGCTATTATATGACAAACAAAGCAGGTGCTACACTTCTTCAAGTTCTATACGGAAATGGAAATCAATCACGTTCAGAAACTTTCCACATACAGTTCGACCTAGTTTAGGATCGTATCAGGCGCTACCAGAATGTTTGGCACATGACGTGTGTACAGTTAGGAAGGTGACAACAGACAAGGTTGAATCCATTTGTCAGGTGCGAAAGACTTCTTGTGCGTTTGAATGACATGTTAATTTTTAAAGGAAGATATACAGGTTGACTTTCCCTAGCAAAACTGAATGAGTGGGTCGTGGCAAGTATACTCCACCAAGAAGAACACAGCCTGCTTAGTTGTCGGCAATAAGACACAAGCATATCATTTTGGAACCCAGTGCATAATATCAGCAAGCACGTTGGATGACCCGCGCGACGGCGCACCGAGTATTCCCAAGGAGGGTTGACGTCAGGCAGGCGGCCGGTCATAAAACAATAAGCCAAAACCTCTAACAACATGGATTTATGAAATACATCTTGTACCGACGACCCCACCTAGTGTGGGATAAGGGCAGGAAGAAGAAGATACAGGTTGACTTTGAAAACTATCGACAAAAATTAAGGTGGTGTTCTACCCATCAATATAAACAACTTTTATTATGGGACCAATCGTATCTAGAAAAAAGAATACACCCTTAAATTTTGTCAATTGTTTTCAAAGTCACCCTGTATTATTGATCCAGTAGCTGAAACCAGTGCTGAACTAATGTAAACTCGTTTTAATCCAGTCTACTAGCGCTGGTTTTAAATAGAATGGTCGTCTATTGTCAATCCAGTAACTGGATACAGTTACTCCGCGATCGATGTAAATTAGCCATAAGCTGTAGAAACTAGACTGGACTGAAGAAAGAGTGGCTAAACTAGACACATATTCCTACCAAAAGGCAGATGTCGACAAAGGCACTGCACGAAATACGAAAAAATCTAACAGTTGAAGTGACAGTATCAAGCCAGGGAAAACTGAATCAAACTGCGCCGAAAATGCACAAATGAGGAATGAAGTCAATTTATGCGTTTCACTAAATCACTTCTTTTTCTTCGTGTGGTTATTGATTAGCCTGGTGTCACAGTTTATGCCGCCCATGGGCCTCTGACTTGGCTTCACATGTCGTCGAGAAATATCTCTCAGGCATGCCGGTTTCCTCAGGGTGTTTTCCTTCACCGTTTTTAAGGAAGTGATAATTATACAATACGCACATGAATCCGAAAAGTCAGAGGTGCGTGCGTGCCTTGGGTTCGAACTCGAGACCTATGACTTGGCAGTCCGACGGTCACACCACTAGGCTATCACTTATACAATAAATCGGTATAAGTCATATCAAAAGTCCTCGGACGTTATTTCTTTCTAAGCTTTCAGAGTAACCCAATCCACTTTTGTCAGAATCTATTTTTCATTCCAAAAGCAACGTCTGCCCGTTTCATTCCATCATCAATTCAGCGTAATCGCCATTCAACAACATTCATCATTTGTCATTGTACGGTACTCTCGAGGCCTAAAACACAATGCGAAAAGGCACAGAAGAGCCATAACAGTGCGTGATAAGGAGCTCACATATAAATATTAATTCGCTCTACAGTAAGTCAGCCTGAAATCACTGCAGTCGTACTACCATGCGAGTAATATTTTAGTTTCGTGTGGCGTCGATGTGTGCGGGTGTGCCGTGTGGGACTTCTGTATCTATTTATTTCATGCCTGAAGGCTTCGCAGGACGCAGCTAGGCCCGGGTCTCGGGCGGGAGGGGCGCGAAGGGGGGATGAAACGCATGCGCTGCGCCCCGCTATCGATTATGAGCCCAGCCGCCTCCAGTTCCTAGTCTAAAGTAGTTTAAAAAAATTGCATTCTGCGTAATAAAATTTCTTTAAATCCTGTTCAGAGCCGTTTTGAATCTGTTTATTTAGATTGGGTGTAATAGTGGAAAACCTAGTTTAAGTACCAGATGAGACTTTCATTTACAGATCTTTTTTTTGAGCTAAAAAATCTAATTTTCGAACGATTCCTATAATACTCTGTAAATTCGCATATAAAACGACCCTGAAATAAGATTAACACGATAAACAAGATTTCCTTATTACAATATAATTGTATTTGAAAGTAATCTATACGAGCATAATTTATGAACTTGAGGAAAATGAAATGAAATCCCGAGTGAACTCGAAGAAAATTCTAAAAACAAGTCACGAGATAATCATTACTTAGAGCTAAATTAATTCCGTTGAAAGTATGGGCACTATTAACTATTAGTATTCTTTATTTAAACACGTGATCCTGAATATCAGAGCAGAGTACGGAATACGAAAAAAAACGCAGTTATTTTTACCAATCAGGTTCCTCATTAAAACTGGCCAGAAATAAGGCAATAATATCAAAAAAGAATTCGTCAAAAGCACTCTTGACAGGCAACGTAATAGAGGAAAAATAAATTGGAAATGGAGCGTGTAAATTATCCTGAAGTCAGGTCAATGGACCCGATAGAAATATCATGAAGAAACACGATGTTGAGAGGTCCTTAAAATATTTTGAAGGCTACCACTTTATGTTGAAAAAGATCGAAAAGGAAACGTTAGAAACAAATATTAATATTACATCATTGTTCTGGGGTTCTAATGGGTTGAGAGGTCAAGGGAAACCGCGGTGACTTGGTCCGCTGGGAACTTTCCCGTTTAGCGTACTCCTAAAATTTCTGGGCTACTGAATAACGAAACATGATGTGTGCGTGTTGTTATAGTTTTAAAATAGTTTCAACGGAAACTTGCAATTAATTGGTTTGCTTTTGTTTGAGAATGTTTTGTGGCGAATACAACTAAGTTACTTTGTTGTGGATTAGTTTCGTCAGTTTAATTTTCGTAAAGTGTCTGGACAGTTTTTCAAGATCACTTTTCTCTGATCTAGTATTTTATGTTTCGCTTTACTTACAAATTGAGAGAATTAATCAGTTTCACGTTAAAATATATTAAGACGATACCAATAACTGGTTCTACTCACGATTCGAAGTTCCCATAAACTTTTCTTTAACTTGCTCGTTTATCTCTATTTATTATGGCAGCTGACAATTTCTGTTTACGTCTGTATCGACACTGATTGGAAGCGGCACCTGTTTTGAAATGAAACCTAGTGCTTGTACCGTTTTACCGACATTTCTCGAGAGGGAACACGTAGGGGCTATATCAGGGGGTGGAGCTTCCATCTGTTCTGTTTTATAATTAAAACATACCACGGTGAAAATCTATCCCAGCAATATTGCAAAAACGGTTGATAAAATCCATGTTCACAAACGGACACATATACCTACGGACTCAAATGAATGGATGTAGTTAAAAAAAACTCTAGTATCATAGATTCTCTTCCCCACTCGACCTTAATTGAAGAGGCTTTTGCAATATTTTTACATAATACGCGTATTTTACTGAGAAGCAATCTGATAACTGGATGAGAGGGAAATAAATGCTAATAGTATACCAGCGGGAAGTGGATTTTATATTGTGATAATGAAGCACCCAGGGAAGAGGGTGCTTTATAATTATAGCTCAGAAAAAGAGGGTCTGTTGAAAAATACGGTGAAATTGTTACGAACGGTCCACGTATACATGAGTGTTATAGAGAAACAGTAGTACTAAAAGGCCAGCAAAGAAGAAAAATGGTTTTGAATAGATTACTTTTCAAGTTAAGCGGGAAGCGACACCATTTGAAATATTAACAGAAGTTTTAGACTTTTTAATATTTGATGTAAAATATGAACACCTTAGAAAGGTAATATTATTATTCGTGGTTACCAATTATGATACAATTTATGTAAAAAAAATCCAACACTAATCTTTACATAGTATAAATCAAAGTCGCTCCCGCTGTCTGTACGCTTAGATCTTTTAAACTACGCAACGGAATTTAATGCAGTTTTCAGCAATAGATAGAGTTATTCAAGAGGAAGGTTTATATGCTCCACATTAGTAGGTATCTACATTGCACCCAAGGTAAGCCGGGGCGGGTCGTTAGTTCAAAATAAAATTCAAGACAAAAAAAAACTCGTTTTCGCCATACCAAACGCAAAAGCAAAATTCTCAAGTAAAAGGCTGGTAGATATAATAAATCTTAAATGATCCGAGGTTAAACTGGTGCTGTTATCGTAGCTGTCGGAGCCTACTGTGACGTAGATAAGGCCTAATGTAATGTGCCTACGCGTCACACGCGGTGCGGCCGCGCGTCACTGCTTGCCTAAATATTTTGCAGGCGTTACGTAAGTGGTTTTATACTAAGACTAACATAATGTTTAGATTAGATAAAAGAATCGTGTAGGTTGTTGCTGAGCAACAGTGATATTCGACAATTTTCCTCATGTTAATTCATGCTAACATGGCCAGTGAAATCTAGTACGTTCAGCTTATACTCTAGACATGCGTTATTTGCACAGACTACAACATAGGATTAGTTAGTTCGACAAAAAACTACGGAGATTTTGCGAAGGATACACGTGACGGAACCCAAATAGTGGGTACCGATTTCGTATGGGTATGGGGAAAAATATGTTGGCTGAATACAGGGGATGTAAATGAAATCATGTAATTCCTTCAAACCTCGTGATGTAGGTACTGCTGACATAGATTAAGCATGCACGGGATACTTTTGGATGCAATAAAAAAATACAAGTAAAAAGTAAACATGTATTCTTACTTAACGTGAGGCATTTTACCGCTCCGAGCGAATTGCGCGGCTATCGCTCGCCGCGCGGTCATTTAACTCAGGGCGCTAAAATGCCGCACGTTAAGAACACAAGTTTACTTTTTGTAAAAATTATTTATTGAATCCAAAAGTATCCCATGCAAGCTTAATCTATGTCAACAGTACAGTCATGAGCACTAACATGTATACACGCAGAGAATTTCAAGTGATTTCCTCCCTAAATGCTGATTGAAATTATGAAATATTTAACATGCTACATATTCGTAAGTTTTCGTAGATACTATATAGACAATATTTCAAGGATTCCATTACAATTCTTTCTTTAATGTACTTTATAAATTCGCTACGTGTATACATGTTAGTGCTCATGACTGTAGATCACGAGGTCTGAAGGAATTACATTATTTCGTTTCCACCCTGTATAGGTACCTACCACCACATGGCTGAATTTGATTACCCGAAGGTTATGTGCAGGCAAATAGGAGCATGTAACTACAAATTACGCCCCTCTGGTGAATGCCAGTCACAATTTTTTTTTTCAGATTTCAAATTTTTGTGGACCACATAATAGAACCAGTCTACACGACCGGTATAAATCATTATAATATTACACGTGGACAATTTCTGGAGCGAGAATGCGAAGGTTTTGTTAACCAAAGACAATGCTCGTTTACTAGAGCGTGAAGTCTGGATACAAAGGAAGAATAAAAATAAAAGCCGCTTTTGTTGATCGCTTAAATTACGGTAGGTGACACCTTTTTAGGTTTGGAGAAAAGGTTTCAAACGGGGTATGCAGAGGTATTCTCATGGAACGACTATTTCGACTAATTTTGGTGGCACAATATTTTTTCAAGATAATTAAAATTTAACCGTCTCGTTGGTCTAGTGGTGGCAAGCGCGACTGCTGATCGTGAAGTCCTGGGTTTGATCCCCAGGTCGAGCAGATGTTATTGGGATTTTCCGTGTGGAATTCCTCAAGCAGCAGCCCGGAGTATGGATTTGTGCCCGGTTGATGGCAATAGACTCGCCTCCTATTACATGGGATTTGGCGAAATGAGGGGTTACTATACACCTCTGCCCAACCCTTCAGGGAATACCGGCGTGATGTTATGTGATGGCTCCATGTGAAAATTGAGTGTGTTTAAGTAACATATCTTAATTGCCCACCTGTATCTCTTATCGTTGACGAGAGAGGTCATCAGAATTTAACGCCCACCAAAATTAGAAAAAAATCCTATAAAAGCGGGTTGCCACCACGCCAAAATTGAGCCCGGTCTGCTGCGACCGTATTTTTGTTAGAAATAGCCTCTAAATGATTTTCTAACAAAATTGGGACGTGACCTGTTTACTGTGTTGTAAGTAATTGGTCAGAGTGGTGTTCACTAAACATGATTTGTTAGTTTGGTTTTCTTAAGCTAGGCGAGCCGAGCACGAATTCGCGTAGCGTGGACGGACACAAAACAGATAGGTACAGAAGTCAATCACATGTATGTACTTCACTTTTCATACCTATGCTCGGCGGTTGCTCTATCTATATATCTATCTCTCTCAAGCGCATGGCACTCGCGCTCGCACTCACTCGCAATCTAGTCCCTAACAGTCCGAGATATCGTGTCCGTGAGCAGTGTCTATGTGTGCGTTGCTCGAGCGCACTTGTATGTAGATTGACTTCTGTACCTATCTGTTTTGTGCTTAGGAGCTGTCTACGCTATGCAAATTCGTTCTCCGCTCATGCTCGGCTCGCCTAGCGTAGACCCAGCTTTAGATTTTTGTCGCAGTGGACCAAACTTAAGAATTCCTCTCAGATTGAGAATTTGGAGTAGTTATTTTAATACATACATACATAATTAGCCCTATTACTGTCCCACTGCTAAGCACGGGCCTTTTCTCAGAATAAGAAGGGTTTAGGCCCTAGTCCAACACGCTGGTCCTAGTCGAACAGTGCTACTGTCTGTGCCTCGGAACTTTATGTGATGTTTTTTACTTAGTAGTTCCGAGACAGCGACACGCCGGCTTACGCTGAAAACCAGCGCCGTGGTTCCGTGCCTTCGTGCACGGGCCACGGCATTATGCTGAGCGTCGGCCGTTTCGCGCGGTAGTGGCGCATAATATATTTCTGTGCCAGTTATTTTATTTTTATATACTTTTCTATATTTGATTTCTTGGGCTTATGTAAAAAAAAAAAAAGCTATGTTAAGTGCGTCACTCTCACGTGAATAAACGGTTTTTCTTTCTTTCTTCTTTCTGGCCTGATGCGGGTTGGCGGTTATTTTTTAATACAAATTGAAATGAAACAAACTGCAACAGGTGGGTCAAGAGGCCTATAAGTGATATTAGCTACTTGCAAAATTATATCTCATCTTCATTACCGTGTAAAAAACATGTCTCGCGAGATACACTAGACACAAAATCATTTTTTTAAATTTCAAATCGGTAATTAGCAGTCCCTTATAAGAAGTATAATTTAGGTGCACGGTTCTAATTAGTCGTTTTTTGGAGAAGATCCAGTAAGAAACTCCACAGTTACTCTTTTAAAAATAATAAGTACACATCTTTAACAAGTTTCAGTAGGTAATGATATAGGGTAGTTATGAGAGAACAATATCTCATTTCAATAACATATTGCATCAGATCAGACAGTGTACCCACGCCTCGCGATTTTCCCACATCACTCAAAGGATCTATCGATTGTCAACAATTGCATCTATTCGATTGATCGATAAGCCGCATTACCAATGCAGAGGCCGTCGCCTGCGCAGTCGAGTTGCAAGATCTTGGGCCAACGAACCGTGTAAAACGACCTTAGGTTTTGTGTGCTTTTGTAATTGTGTTGTCATATTGGATAGACAACTTAATAAAATTAATTAATTATTCTAACATTTTTTTTAGATAATGAGTAGGAATTACTAGTTTAAGGTTTTCATGTTAATTTGAGAATAAATAAATCTTAAATTACTTAATAATTATTAACAAAACATCATCAGCGATGTTGCTCGCTGCAGTTAAGTATATAACTTCAATTTTTTCTAACCGAATGTTCTTAATACATTTATATTTTACGGCTTCTGCTTGAATATATGAAATTCACGCTTTGCTTACCATGGTACGGTAAAAACAACGATTCAAACACGCATTCGCATTGTTTACCCATAGGATGTGCAGATGTTTGCGATTCTATGTCCGCGCGTAAATTGAAACGCGAGCGTACTGCGGGCTTGTGTCCACAACCCATAATGCAAACGATTCTCGTATATTTCACGAAAGTGCACATCGCTTCCCTTTAGGATAAGCCGAATAGCATAAACCTGTACGCTATATGAGCCGGGAACATTACCAAAGCAGCCGAAAAGGATGGGAAGAAGAGTGAAAGCGAGAACAACGTCGCGATCGTGAGAAGACCCACATCTAGGAGATGTTACAAAGAAGAACCTGACATTATTTCACTACCACCGCCTATCCTTCTACAAAGCATTGACAACTACAATCAGTGGCGTAACTATAGGGTGGCAGGGCTGGCAAAATGCCACGGGCCCTCGGCCTGACGGGGCCCCGGTCCGAGAGGCCGAGAGCTCAGAAGTAACCAACATTTTTTACAAAATTAAGTAAAAATTATAAATTTGTAATTCTGTTGGGTAACTACTTCAGTGATTTATTAAAATTAAATTACAACGTGACGATTTTTACTGGGGCCCCAGGGGCCTCTGATAGTATAGTTACGCCACTGACTACAATGATGTCATAGTAGAACAAAACGACGATACTTAAGTACCTACGTCCGCACCCTGGGCAGTCATCCCCACTACTATAACCTCTATCCCCACTATTATAACCTCGCTAACTGGCAAATCTTTTCACCAGCATGAGATATCCTCGCCCTGCTCGTACCAACACCACACTAAAGAGAGAGAAAGGTTGGAAAAGCACCGAACATCTGCTCGTTAACGGGATCCTGTGTACACGAACCATTAGGTCACCAGTCTAGTGACTGGCGACATTAATATCTGTGAACGTCGAAACCTTGAATGCAGTAATTGTTTTGATTGAATGCAGATAAACAGTATATCAGTGGAAACGGGCGTGCTAGACTATTGTTTATCGTTTTCAAATCAATTACGTAGAGTAAATATTAGTACCAAATATTGATGGGGTTCATTAAAATTTGAGCGGTCTGGTTTTGACAGGAATGTCAGAAGGAAATTAAACGTTTCTTCTATTTTAATTTTAGCCAACACAGGAACAATTTCACTTTTAAGTTATCAAACGGAACGAATCCAGAACTTTGCCAAGAAAGTCTTTCCTTGCAGTTTTTTTCATCCCAAAAGGAATACTCATTCACAGCAGTACGCATTTATTCAAATCCAAACTGGTAGAGGCTTTGAAATAACAAATTACGGCCAAATGATAAACCATTGGACTACCAAAAGAAACCTTTTCTAATAGGAACACTAAATAAGAATGACATTGATTCTACTAGTTTCAGTTCCCACTAGATAAATCTGGTCGAAACGCGCTTGGCTTCGGGAGGAAAGAAGGATGGTCGCTTCCGTCTCGTTCGAGCACTGCCGATCATTTGTGTCAAGGGTTCCGGGTTACACTGAAGACGGATGCACTCAGCATCATACACATTGCACGAAGATAGTAAAACAAGACCAATAATGGTTGTGTGAAACGTGATAAATGGTTAGGAAGTAAGTGAACACTGAGACAGCTGATAGAGGTTGGAAGAACAGGACATGCTGCACCGACCCCAAATGATTTGGAATGTCTGTGGCCTTGTCAGCAAAAGTAAGTAAAGCTTTTACCCCCCCCCCCCCCCATGCTTACGTAAACATTGGTAATTATATTTTTTTTAAACTGATCAGATTTATTTATTGTTATTCATGAGCAGAAGTTTTCAAGTCTACAAAAATAAGTAATTAAATAAAAATTGCTGACGTAATCATCATCTAGACACCCCCGTCCCCATGTCATCAAAAATAAGCTAAGCAAAGACCCCCTCACCCCCTTTAGTGCTTACGTAATAATTGAATGGCCCCTGATGTGTCTACGTATCCACCTGATTCTTGATAGAATAACTTGCAATTTTTTATGACATCTAAAAAGGCAAGACAGAACACTGAGGAAGTGGACTGAAACTTAGCTAGAGATCATGGTTCGCCTGTTAAAGACATATTAGAACTATTCCGAGTCATATGATCATGTCATCCCGAGATATATTAGAAGGCAGATTATGACATCACAAATCTCATTATTCGAGCTCCTCAATAAGATTTTAGTCAATAGAAAGGTCGTCCTTTCGTTGAAGATAATCGCTACCATTTGACTAGCTCCTCAACCCACTGCTTCGTCTAACCCTCTATTGATTTATTTCCAGTCCCACCTCTATCATATAATAGTACAGAACAATCTAGGCCGTTATACTCTATGACATTTAAGAAAAAGGCGTAGAAAACGGACCGCGTTGCAATTATATTTTTGTAGTTCATAAACACACCATAACATCACGCTTTGTATTTCAGCAGAAGTGTTTTTAGTATTCCCTCGTTTCGCCAGTTATGTTTAAGTTCCATGTAATAGGGGGCGAGCCTATTGCCAGCCATTTACCGGGCACAAATCCAGACTCCGGGCTGCTACTGAGAAATTCCTAATGCAGAAACCCATAACACTTTGCCCAACCAGGGATCGAACCCAGGACCCCATGCTCAGCAGTCGCGCTTGCGACTACTAGACCAACAAGGCAGTCTTTGCTGTTCGTGGTGGCAATAATGTGTCAAATACAGTACATTTAATATGAATAGGTACCCTATCATTCTGGTTGCATATTTGGATGGCAATGCGACCGTGTTTTGATGTGTCCAGAGTGAATAAGGCCCCAGTTTGGCTAGAACTACCTGCCTCGTCCGTGAGGCCCTGGGTTCGATCCCCAGGTCGGGCAGTGTTATTGGGGTTTTCCATGTGCAATTCCTCAGTAGCATGCCTAAGTTTGGAGTAAGAGTTTGGATTTGTGCCTGGTTGATGGCAATAGGCTCGCCCCCTATTACATGGAACTTATATTGACGAAATGTGGGTGTTACTATACACCTCTGCCCAACCCTTCGAGGAATACAGGCGTGATGTTATGTTGTTTGGCTAGAATTCTTTATCGTGCATCTAGAAGCTACTGGATTTGTGACAGCAACAATTTTGCTGTGACGATATTTTTAAAATCGACTGCAACTGGTTACAATCTAGATTTCATGAGCAAGTTAAACGATCAGTTTAGGCGTGACTCAACACAACTCAATCGGTCACGGGTGTAAGTATTTTAGTTCTGACGTCATTATTAGATTTTGTATGGATTTTAGGTACAACATCAAAGAAGAATGGAGCTTGGGTAGATTGGATTCAGATGGTGGGCAAACTAAGTGCTGAGGCGCAACTTGGGCGAGGCCTATCATGTCCAGCAGCGAAGAACTGCGAAAGTCAGAGTTGAAGTAAGGGCTTGTACACAAAACTGCGAAGCGACGTCGCATCGTAGAAATATACGAACTCGCACGACGCATCGCAAGAACTTACGAATTGATTCGCGTAATTGATTTTTCCTATATCTTCTTATCAGTAACAGCAGTGCGCAAATCTTTTTTCGCAAATTTATTCTACCTAGTATAAAATACGTTCAATACAGTTGACGATCGTCGAGGGATTGGTCATCCGAACCTTGGAAGGCAGATGCCTTGCCGCACGAAATCGCATCGCAGCAATTTGCGTCGCAGTTTTCTGCGTTGTGAATTCGCATCGCGCCGATTCGCAGTTTTGTGTACAAGGCCTAAGCAAAAATATAGATTTTTCAACGATATGAAACAGTTGGTACCAAACGCGAACACACACAAGGTGAAATTTTCCAATCCAGTTATCTTAGAGTACAATTTGATCTTCAGTGTGTCTTCATCCACTGAAGTAGACACACAAGGAACGGAGTGTGCAGCTGTGAGAACAAACAGAAAAGCAGTCAAAACTCAATAGGATCGCTTTAAACACACATCTGTTTGACAACCCTATTCAGGTGCAGCTAAGAAAATTAAGCTTTGACGACACGTTTGGAGCAGTGGCTAAGCGATCGGCTTCTGCACTACGGGTCGATTCCCGCACGGAACAAATATTTGTATAGCCTACAGATAGTTGTTCCGGGTCTGGATATTTGTGCGTGTGAAGATTTGTGTTTGTAAACGCACCCACGATACAGGAGAAATCCTAGTGTGGGGCAACGTTTATTTTAAAGAAAAAAGAAAAGAAATGGTCCCATTTTTAACACGTGACTAAGACATTCCCATATTTTTTCATGGGTTTACATAAACATAACATCACGCCTGTATTCTCCGAAGGGTTGGGCAAAGGTGTACAGTAACACCCTCATTTCATGGGTTAATCTGATGAAAATTTGATGGCCGCTTATGAATTTGTTCATAGGCCAACTTTTCCCATTAGTTTAAGAAATAGCCGCGCTGGTATGATGAATCAACACGTGGACCTTTTTAAGTGTTATAAATATTTTAACCATAAAATTTCAACGTAAATAGAGAATATGGTTTGTTCTACAATTATTTTGTTCCATATCGACGGCCGGCAATGAAAGCCACATGTATAACATACAAAATTTCACATGAGATAGAAAAAACAATCAACTGAAAAAAAAATGGCCGATCAAATGTTTATACATTTTCTCATCGTACGTCATAGATAGCTTAGAAGTATTTGAATTGAAAGTTTGTTGAACTAATAACGTATATTACAGTATATTAGAAGAAAATTAGATTTACGAGGTTTTCACTGCTGGGCGTCGATATAAAGGTCACCAGCAATAATCTTTCGCGCAAAAAACTGTAAAAGACCACGACGTTCGTCTCCCACTAGACCGAGAGCCGACATCGCGTAATAAACGTGAAAGGCGGTCGTTGACCCCGCGTGACATAACCACGTTTCGGCAACACTCGTAACATTCGCTATGGGATCCGCTAGACTAGTGCCATTAAAAGGAAAGTGTAGGTTAGCTCACGTATTACACTCACGATTTTACGATTATTCTATATGTTTATTTGGACGTGAGCGAAATTTTAATGTTAACTATTTAAATTATAGCATGATATAAAAGTATATTACTATATTTTTATTGTAGACAGGTCCATAACGGACTTCTGAATTAGTTTTCCTTCTTTAAAAGTTAAAATGCTTGCAAATTAACTGGCGAAAGTTCACTGGGTTACTAGGAAACGTTAATAGAGTACATTGAAATAAAAAATACTTAGATGTTTATTTAATTACGTAACAAGATACCTTCTTCGTGCGCGTTCTTCGCTACTGTATTAGTTTGGAATCTTATTATCTGATGAACTATAGTTAAGGTATTTTTTTATTTGTATGTATTCTATTAATGATGCATAGTAACCAGGTGAAGTTTCGTCGGTTAATTTGAAGTAACCCTGTATAAGGAGAAAACGGGAGTACAGACTATACTGGCTGAAGAAAATATAAGTTACGCATATTTAGAGACTAACATTTAATACATCGAGACTAAAATCTAAAACATCGCGACTAAAATCTAATACGTCGCGACTGAAATCTAATACATCGAGACTGAAATCTAATACATCGAGACTGAAATCTAATACATCGAGCCACAAACCTAATACATCGAGACTAAAATCGAATACATCTAAACATGTACAGAACTTGCATGTCTGCGAAATATTTACTAAAATGTACAAACATTCATTTCGCGGATGTAGGAAGGGAAATTTTGTCATATACATGGTTAGAATATTATTCATGAAGCTTACATAGGCTTTGTTAGTATGTAAATGTGTAAAAGGCTTGTGAAACCGTGAAGATAGCTCGGGGATCGTGTTAATTTAGACTGACATGTTTTCGTACGAGTATAATCAAGAGTTTCTCAATGACTGACAAGGGAGTTTTAGTTTTATAGTTTTTAGGAGTGGGGCATACGTATAGAAATATAGGTACGCCGTACGTATAGTGCAAAACGTGAATGTGGTTGTAAGTATAAAATGAGGGCACTAGGTAAGTGTGGTCGCATATCATGACAGATCAGTAATCTGTCACTAGTTACGTAAAAAATAAACATTTTTTAAATAATGCTGTTACGTTGTTGTTTTATTTTAAAAACCGTAGCAGTAAGGCTGACCACACACAGGCCACTAAGTGGCAGACAGTTTGTGTCTGGAGACAAAGTATTATGTGCCTTGAGACACTAAACTGTGTTCACAGTGACCGATGAAGACGGTAGCTGCATAGACCAAACGGTAACTGAAGCTAAATACAAAATTAAATAGCGATTAATTGACTGTGGAGCAACTTAGTGTCCCACCACCTGCGGTCAGTTTAATATTACTAACGCAAGCATTACCAATGCGAAAATTTGGATTAATTAATCACGCCATAAGGGCAGAACGGGCTTGGTTGAATGCAGATTAGTGAGCATTGAGCATACCGTACTTTTTCTCCTGAAAACCGCCATTCAAAACCATGAAGACCACACGAATCCAAAAAAGCTAGAAAAAGAACCGTCTACAGTAATCATGACTTTTGTCATGAAAACCTTTTTCAATACCCAGAATCCAATTACATCAGACAAATAAGGTCGTGAAACTTGTTCTAAGTTAAATTCACACTCCAAAAGAACTGTTTCATCTTATATAACAAAAAAAAACCGGTCGAATACGAGTCTAAAACCTCCTACGCATTGAATGCGAATTGAAGTGAGAGACAAGTCGCAAAAAAAAATTGTAAACATTTTAAGAGCCAAGAAAAAGATCTGCCGTAGTAAGTAATGATTTGACAAATTTTTTTACAAGTTTTTGGTTACTCTAGGGAGAACCTTCGACAGTCACGGCCTATTCCGGCCATGCTCCAGTTTGCTTGAAGGATTTGGTGGTACGCCCATGAGAAGTACCCTTTGAATTTATTTTTCTTCATTACGTGTTTACGGCGTTGTTTCCCAATTGTTTCGAAAACAACTGGCAACTTGTATCCGGTACATTGTTTACTAGTGAATGCATGGCTTAATGATGGACTTTTCAATCAGTAACCAAGACCACACTGTATAGTGCAAACACTTCTTGCCTTTTCATACATTCAAAGAAACGTCAATCTCCGTAGAAAAAATAAGCAAATCTTTTTTGTGCGAATTCAGAGGCCAAGCAAGGTAAACACGTGGGGTTCGCGATGTGTGGTCGACCTTGTTGTATTCGTATGAATTCGGACCTTGTCAACGGCTTCCCTATTCATAAGCCTTTTAGTGAGTAGAATGGAAGATGATGAGTGGGGGGTCTTTAAACAGTTTCAGCATTAGCATATCTTGAAACAAACACGCATGTATTTTCACACTTGCTATAGTGTTTGTGCCAAATATATTGTATGTGCAGGTCTCGTGGTGCGTACTTGAATAGTCCATGCTGTTAGTGGTTTCTGATCGAGAATATTCTTTGAAGCGAGATATTGTAACGACAGTCACAATTTCATCGCCAGAAGCCATAGGTGACGTAATGACGTCATTTAAACAAAGTATTTAACCTATAAAGGAGGCCAATTCTACAAACAAAATTCTAGAGATAAAGGTAGAAGGGATATGGTTGAGCTGCGATTTTAAAACAATTTTGTTACTATTATAGGTCTTCTGTATTGTACCAGTATTTGATGTATAATCCAAAAACCTAATAGCATATATGCGAAAACAAAATATTGCTTGGATATCTGCTTAAACCATCAAAGAAAAACCAACTACATAAAACAAAACTTTCCTCGCATGCGCAAAATGTGAAGAACAGCACAGTAATAATTGAAAACAGCGATAACGATTGAAACTAGGCCCGATTGTTACACCAATTGGATGCAGCCACCGAGCTCTTACGAAACAACTTTTAATTAATTGCAAATCTACACTTTTACCTTTCGAGTACGACCAGCGCTGCCTGGGCAGCTAGCCTCGCTACCAACCCTGCTGATTGGCTAATCTTTTCACCACGGCATGAGCTATTCTTCTATAGACCGTAACGATAAGAGAGAAGAAGCATAGGCAGAAAAGGAGACTAGAAACGTCTGGTTTAAACTATGTGGATAGTCTGGCTATACCTATTGAAGCAATACAAAACCTCTATTCCGAGGATGACAAGATCAAAAAAGTATAGGACTAGGGACAAAATTACCGATTGGCTACCAATATAGAGAACTTCATCGATTCACTTGGATTTTGTTATGGACAACAAGACTGGAGACAATGGACTGGGATACTCACCTGATGATATCAAACTAGAAGCGGCAGCTTCTATCTATTAGACGCGGGATTTAGAAATTTATGTTTGACAGTGATAATTGTGAAAATCATAATTCATGTAGATAGATTGGAAGTCTAAACAGAACCAGACGCGACCGAAATCAGTATTCTATGTAGCGATAACGTGTTGGTGTCAAAATGTACAACATTTCTTTAAAATTATATTCCGCATTTTCAACTAGAATTTGAATCTCGTGGTGCAGGCGTCCCGTATTCTCAATAAGGCCGAGTGAAAAGCAGCCATCCGGTAAATCAAATGCCACTGTGCAACGCACCTCTGCATTCATCAAATTTTAATATTTTTCGTCTCACTGCCTTTAGGGCAACGAAATGACGTGTTTCCTTTCCTAGACTAAAATAGATACCTATTTTATAGACCTTCTAATATGTCCGACTACTAAAATCCAATTTCCGGAGGACCTTTTTTATTGTTCCAAATCCAGAATCCGAATATTTTACGCAAAAATAATTACCAGGTGACTTTTTAGAAAGGTTATATGAGCTAAAGGTAATTGATTCTTATCTTGAAGCGCCAGAGAATTTCAGAAGCGAGCATTTTATAATGGAGATTTATTATGAGCCGACGGATGTCCTATCATATTTTCCAATCAAGCTTGAAGACTGAAAACCCACGCAGTCTATTATAGAACGTAATATCGAGTTTCCAGTAGATGAGGCACTCACGAAGCGCGAACCGTAATGGTATATGTAGCCCAATATAATTCTGTGCAAAATGTGTATCGATCGAGTGCGAGATGTCAGGGGTGGGTGGGGTTGCATCGGCCATGCTGGCACGTGGTGCGGCCGTTAGGCACGCTTTTAGATTGGTGTTTTAAATTCTAGCCAATAAATGTTTAGTACGTTTCACATGAGCTAGTTTTAGTGCGCACTCAATTTTAGTTTTGTGGGTGGATTAATATTTGTTTTATAGGTTTCGGACCGATTTTTAAACAATAGTTATGACAAAGCTATTTTGTAGGTAATATTCAGGATAAGTTATATACAAAAAGAAGTATTTACCCCGCCCCCATTTCTGAAAGGCTGCTCTCATTCAAATTTCACGTAAACGAATGTGATTGGTTGTTTGTAAGTATTTTTATCAACCAATCTTAGCAGTTGACATGAGATTTGACAATAGATTAAATTGAACAGAGGCTAAGTCGAAGATGCTTACAACACTGATTACAATTTTTATATATCTTTAAAGCGGAAAACATCAAGTGCATATTCCTATAGAATTGTATGATAGCCATCGATCTCGACATCTAGAATGCTGTTAGCATTTACATTTCTAAAAGGCCCTGTCGCGCGGTACACACATGTAAATCGTTATTGGATCTCACTCAATCTCTCTGGTATTTGCATGAAAATCACGCTACTAGGGATTTACATCAGAATTGTGTATTCAGAGCCTAAGTTTTTATGACGTACTCAATATAAAAAGCGTAATAGAAGAGTGTATGGAGGTACGTGGTTCGAATTGTTTCATGGTTAAGAGCACGAGTTTCTGGATGAGGGGTGGAGTACCCCCACCAAACAACTAGCAAACACCTGAAATAATTAATATCACTCGAGATATATTCTCTCCGTTCTAGAGTTATTACGTGCGATAATTGTTTCAGAGACTGCAATCACACTGCTTAATATTTTTAGAGTAAATTGGGAAGATTAAATATTAAACGAGTTTCCTAAATATGGGATGTATAACAACTCAAATAGAGGAAACATTAAATTAATATAGAAAATGTAATGATAGGTAGGGTAATATACAATCGTGATGACGTTAATGAGAATTTACTGGTAAATTGCGTGTCCTGTCAGGATTAAAAGCCAGTTCCGACTTAGCGGATCTTCATTATAGATAAAAATCTAATGTGAAAGTTTATCGAGGGAGGGTCCACGAGTAAATAAACAGGAAAGCGAGTCGGCAACTTTAAATAACTTTTAGAACTAATGGAATTTGTTATTTAAGCATTTGAAGCTCTTTTTGAGGCATCGTTCAAGCGGACTTGTATTGAAATACGGTAGGCTAGTGTATACAATAGGGTAGTTGACTATTATTAAAAATGTACAAAAATTTAGTATTATTTTAAAGAAAGTATAGATACAAATTGATATGTGAAAAAATAAATAAAATCGATGAAAAAATAGAGGAGCTACACGCTTGTGAAGTTTGTGGAGGGGGCATTTTCTGTCCTTCTCGCGCGAAACGGATATTGTACGGAGTGGTGTCAAATAATTGTGAAGTTTGCAAGGTATGACGTCATTGTGGCGTCATGTTGTCTCTGTCTAGTGAGCAATTTTCAATCGTTTATAATTTGGGCATTTTATTAAATATTTCATTAGTTTTTTCACTGTTGCCTAGCATTTTTGTAATAGTTTAGAGGATTCTATTAAAAAAAATATTGTCACATAGGTACCCTATAATGTAATGGACTACTAATCAAGTTGTCATACTAATGTCTATGACAATAGCTACGCGTACTCAGAAGCCCGAAAATCTGGCATCTGGTTTAACCTTAGTCGGCATTCTTCTTCTTCCTACCCTTATCCCACACTAGGTGGGGTCGGCACAACATGTATTTCATAAATCCATGTTGTTAGAGGTTTTGGCTTATTGTTTTATGACCGGCCGCCTGCCTGACCTTAGTCGGCATTGTTGCCCAGTAATTGGGTTACGCGGATCTGATATATTCAGCCGCATCTGATTAGACTGGAAGCCGACACCAACAATGTTGGGAAAAGGCTTGGAGGAAGAACGAGCACAACGACGAAGCCTATTTCTTTCTATTTCTAGTAGTTCACATTACAAGACGAGTAAATCGACATGCCCAGTAAATTGTATAACTAATATTTTATTGTTCTATTATAACAATTCCAATAATTACAAATATAACGATATTTTCTTCTGACAGTATTGAAATTCCGCCTAACCGTAATGACATGGCGATAAAGGCAGCAATTAAAATGACTGGACTGATAACAGTTGACACGTTTGATGCAGTTATCGTGCTGAGAGAATTCTCTTAACATGATAGCTGCATCAAGCGTGTGTCAATCGATATGCATGAGACGTAGGCAGACGCAGACACTTTAGAAAGTACCAGACATGTTTAAAAGGCACGTTTTTAGAACGGCGGGTGGACAATGGGATAGGAAACTGGGGAACTACTGGTACCACCATCGCTAGTAGTAATGTCATTGGTTAAAGTTTGTATGGCATTATTGCTAACTAGCTGTGTCCTCACGGCTCCACCCGCGTAAGAAGTTTTATTCCAATAATAAATATAGCCTATGTTACTCAGTGATAATGTAGCTTTCTAACGGCAAAAGAATTTTTGAAATCGGTCCAGTAGTTTTTAAGTTTATTTGTTACATACAAAAATACAAATATTTCCTCTTTATAATATTAGTATAGATGACAATTTAACTTGTTCTGATTGGTTGTGATGAGTTCTTACGGTGGTGCTGTCATAAAGTGTTTTTTTTTCTTGTCTAGTCCGAGTTTGGCCCTAGTCTCACCTGATGGTTTTTTTTGCATATACCTCCCTATTGATAAGATTCTAGGTGACAAAGGAATTATATGAGATGGATGAGCAGTTGGGCAGTAGCTACTACTTCATTGATAAGCCACTGATAATAAACACTAAGGTTCGCAAGGTACATGGAATAAAATGGCAGATGGCCTGCAAAGAACCATAATGTAATCAGTAATTTCATACAATGTGAAGTATTTGTAGTGTTTACCACAGGCTAAGTTTAACACATAGATAAGACCACAGATAATAATAAATAATTGTAATCATCGTTTATTTCACATTTATGTGTTGTCCTTACGCCTTACAGAGAATTGTTAAAATGTTTTTATGCATTTATTTGACCAGTTTGGATTTTAAAATATAATTTCATGTTGTTATGCTTTAAATAGTTGAAATAATCATTTGAGTTACGGTTTACTCACATGCATTTTTAAGGATTGCTAAACTAGTTTCAGACCCAAACAGAGCCTTCAAGCATAAGCTGAACACATTTATATAAGTATACTTAAATAAAAAAAGGTATCCTAGCTGCATTTTTTATTTATTTGCAAATTTTCTATGTGTAACTTAGATATGAAACTAATTATGTATATAAAAAAAAGTCATGATGAATAGGTCTCGGTACAATCAATATCTAGTAAGATAATGTTGTGTAATACATAAAATTGTTGATAAATTTTTGAACATGATATGCAAGTTTTATTAAATAATGTTTATTTCATTGTAGAGTTGTGGTTTAATCTATGCCGTGCATGAGTCTCACAAAAACTCGAAAATGGTTTGATAGATCTGAATATTTTTTTTTTGTTTTGTTTGCCTCAATAATGTGGTGGTTTAGAAAAAAGAAAATAAGGAAAAATCTCAAAAACAAATTTGGTGGTACGAAGTTCAACGGGCAGCTAGTCGAGAATAAAAATACAAATACTTTCATACCCAACACCATTAAAATTTCGAAATATTTAAAAATTTGTCATAATTTCATTTCCAGAAGTTATTTATATTTTACCTATAGCTTTTTAGCTTAGGCTAAATTGCACCAACTAACTATAACCATACCTTAATATCTGTCAAATCAGTACAAATTTGACATAAATATGGCAAGTTAACAGTTATAGTTAGTTGGTGCAACTGAGCCTAAGTATTTAAACAGTGCATGTTAAAAATTTGTTCCTTAGTGCACATTACATGTGGCCAATAAGGAATTATTAATTATTACTGTATGCCAAAATCTTATTTGTAATTTTTCACAATCTTGTGCGAGTGCATTTTATTGCAAAGTTCCATTTGTCCATAAAAAATTAATAGTGAGTACTTAAATGTGTGAAATTCTGCTATAAAATGATGCAACATCATATATTCATAGGGAATCTTATTAATTTAATGGTGATTAAAAAGTGGTCAAGTATTTCCAGGTTTTTTTTTTGCCACAAGTACCTACATTCAATTATTTTTTTGTATAATCATTCTAACTAGAATTATATCATACATTCTTCAGCAGAACTTAAGTTATGTATAGATTTGGATGTAGGCGTGGAAGCCTATGTGCAGCCCTGATGAAGGAAAATTGCACTGTGGGTTATAGAAAATCTCGAATTCACTTTCTATGTCCACGCGGACGAGTCGCGGGTTATAGTTACAATGAAACACAATATCACTCACCTTTATATCTTGCTAAAGTCATATAAAACGGTAACGCCCCAATGGACGAGAGCTGACGAACGGGATCAATTGTTGATACTGGCTTCCAGGAAGCTGGCTTCAGATGAACTGCCTCGCACACGCCGGGCGCACTACCTGCCGCAATCAGTAACACCACAATCAGCTAAAAATACACACACACTATTCCAACGCAACATTTCCAACTATTCTAACCAATTTCTACTGCAGCAATGTACGCGCACCAGCTGGCGAAAACGTGGTGACCACGGTCCGCGATACCTACTATACTATACGTAAATATGGACTAAGATATTCGATATTACGTCGCTAGCTACCTTCCACTGTCTATGACGAAGCACCTCGCTATTCCACCCTCGCCGTGCACTATGAACGCGTAATATAATAAGGATCACGATCGACTATTAACGAACATAAAATAAATGAGATTTCATCAAACGCAACACGTTTCCGTGGCTAAATATGACGACAGAAAATAAATGAAAATTGTACACTTTCTTATGTTTCTTGAACTGCCTTCACACCGGAAACAACCTTTTTTTTTAAACTTGAAACAACGACTATCTCATATTTTAGAATGTACGATTTTATGCTGGAAAAATATTTCATTTCTAGTTCTTTGGACGCTGAGTAGTAACAGAAAATTTTATAATTGATTAATTGCAATAAACAAGCGAAAAATCAATTCTGAAATAAAATTGTCAACAGGAAACACATAAACTTTTAAACATTTCTTGTGTCTATGCTCCATGACAGCTAGTTTTCAATTTCATAAAATTGAAATTATTGAACGAAAGACCTCATAAGTATAATAATTACTTATTTACATTGTTCAAAAAGATGTAGCCGAAAAACATCGAATTTTCAAATATCTCATTTTAAAATATTGCCCCAAATATTTATTTACTTTTTATTCCTTTAATTGTTTATGGTTATTGGTTGAAAGTGGTATGATTGTTCTTCGGAGAAGGACGTAAAATTCTGATTTGGTAAACATTTAGGCGAAAGTTGTGATTGGCTGTCCAAGTGAAACATGAAACGTCAGACGAAAATAATAGACTAAAAAAACAATATTTTAATTTTACTGCTGCAAGAACAACCTTGAATTGCTTGAATTGAAGTCCTTTTGACAGAAGATTGCACGGATTATGAATGAGTTTTTATCGATGTCGTCCTAACTCGATTCTTTCTTTTTTCTTTTACATATCCGGATTTACAATAGATTAATATAGTAGAAAAATTGTGATTAAATACACCCTGTGCGATTTATTAGGGTATTGGCAAAAATGGTGAGCACGGATGGTTTTTAGGTTAGGTTATGTTCAATGTCCTTGGTTCATCTTACTATTTAAATATTTTTTTAATTTTCAGCATTCTTGTAGACAGTTGTTATACAGCCCAGCACGATGGAAATGTGTATTACCCCTAAATTTCAAACCTACAGTACCTAATACCAAACCAGACCAGGTAAGCTATATAATTCAGTTGTATATTTAAATGATGAAATTTTGCCACTTTAGTTGAAGGAATCTATCGCTTCATTTAGGAACTTCATAACTCCATAGCAACTTAAAAAGCAGTTGATGTTTTAGTCAGAAAAATAGTAATGCAAAAGGAAATCAGCCATTATTTTTTAAGAATTATAATATTTTTTTTAAACTTATTTCTTATATTAGAAATGGTCAACTAGACCTGTTATGATATAAATATACATATATTCACGCCTATAATCCACGAAGAGGTAAGCAGTGGTGTTCTGTTTACAGGAGTCTGTTCACCTATGTTGAGATCCTGGTATTAAGTCCCATGGCGACCCTATTGCCATTGTTATGATATACCTGCTGAATAAATGCCCTAGAAACAATTTCTTATCTCTATCTACAAATTTGACTTTACTACCTTTCAGTACACAGTGCACGAATGTCGTCACTACTCAGCAAGGAAGGGGTTCTTCTCCTCCATAATCGAGAACATCAAGGAGGACATGGCCAAGAACAAGGATATGAAGGACAATATCAAGAAGTTCAGGGAGGAGGCACAGAAGTTGGAGAACTCTGAGGCATTACAGGTATATTTGTTTTTGCTTAATCTTATTTACAAGGAAAAAAAACATTTTTTTATGAGACATTAACACAATATGAACTTTATAGAAGCAGTAATAATACATAAAAAAATATAAATGAATACAGTTTTTCCTAATATCTACATTAATACTACTTAACTATACTTAAATATTATGGCTGTACCAACCAGAGACCCTCATCCAACTATATTCAAGGTGGAGCGGCAGCCCCTCCCCAGTGGGCGTCGAATAGAGCCTTTCCATCATCCATCCTTAAATGATAAATGATTTTTATTTCTGTAAATAAATCTGTTACAGACACTTTTACAAGTCAATGTAATGTTTTTTTTTTAAGACTAGATGGCGCCGGCATTTCCTATCTGACTAGCTCTGAGAAGAAAAGCCGAAACAAACTCAGAGGTCAAAGTCTCTTTTAAAGTCCAGACATTGTAGTACACAAACTATGCGAGTGAAATGATGTAGGGCAACGTCGGGAATGGCCTTTTGAGGAAAGTGCCATAGGAGGTTCGAGTTGACCTGTCCTAACTGACGGCACATCTGCATCAGTCATCGCGGAGCTCAAACCTTATTCTAGGGAGCTCAACAACCCGACCGCTGCACGACGCAATCAATCAGTTTGACATTTGTGTGGGTCACAAAAAAAATATATACTCAAGAACCGCCAAACGTTTACAAAATTCGTGTATAAAGCTACCCTACATGGTACTCACATTCACAATTTATTAAAAAAGTAAAATAAAAAATAAGGCGATGATAAAATAATAATAATCATTGAAAAAAAAAAATTCAATTGTAAAACGTCAAAAGGATAAAAAATTATAATATCATGTTGTAAAATAATTTCAATAATTACAATGATGTGTCTGTGACAACAGCGAGCGGCTCAATACCAAGCATTTTTATCGTCCATATAATCTTTAACTTTATAGAAACCCTTTTCGCATAGTTTCTGCTTTACATAGGACTTGAATTTATTAAGACTTAAGTCTTGAATATTGCTTGGAATCTTGTTGTAAAAGCGTATACTTTGGCACCTAAATGAGTTACTAATTTTTTGGAGCCTAGTCATTGGTAGGATAAGCTTATTTTTATTTCTAGTATTGACGTTATGGATGTCGCTGTTCTTAGAGAACAAACTGATATTTTTCTTTATATAAATCAAATTTTCATAAATATATTGAGATGCGACCGTCATTATACTAACTTCTTTAAATTTATCCCTCAGTGAATGCCTAAAACTAAGGTTATAAATTGCTCGAATAGCTCTCTTCTGCAAAACAAAGATAGTTTGAATGTCGGCAGCATTTCCCCACAACAAAATGCCGTACGACATAACACTATGAAAGTAACTAAAATACACTAATCTGGCTGTCTCTACATCAGTTAGCTGGCGTATCTTGTAGACTGCGTAAGAAATTAATAAAAATAAAGATGATACTATTTTCATGAATAAACTATTTATCTAACTAACATAACAGGTAGAATTAAGTTAGGATTTAACTAACCAAATCTAAAATTTTCATCTTATGGCTATAGCATAAAAATAAGCAATAAAAAAATGCACAAGTTCACACCTAATTCCGTTTAGTATTGTTGGTGATGGCATTTCCAATATCGTCGGTCAAGTTCTAACACCGCATAACTCAAAATAGTTAACTTTTCAGGAGAGCAAAAAATAGAACATTTTCTACTTATCATATTATAATTGTTTTTAATCTACAATATTCTATTTTATTTTGGTTTTTCGACGGAGCCCTTTCGCGACACGATCCAGTATGGAACTCACCTGACTTACACGCTGTTTTAGCTGTTTACATAGCTTGATAGAAAAATGTTTACATACGCGGTGAATTTTGTTTTTGAAATAATAATATTTTGAATATTGGATCTAACCATTGATTGTGATTGGTCAAACTATGCGTTTTTCGATTCCCTATCGAATGACGTGCGTTACTCAAAACTACTGTTTTTCGAGTTACGTCGTGTTAGAACTTAAGCGACGTTATGTTACTTGGCACAGCAGTGGATATTACACTTGCGATCTGTGCATTGTCAGAGTTGTTTGTCGCATGGCTCATAAATTTACTACTTGACGTCTATTCCACCATCCTATTTTGCAGTTTTGCTATCATACTTCAGATAAAGCCGGAAGCAACTCTTATAGTAAACATATGTCCTTGCAATTTCCAGGCTGCCAGAAGAAAGTTCCATGCAGTTGAATCAGAAGCTTCCAAGAGCTCGGAAGTACTGAAAGAAACGCTGGAAGGTATCAAGGGCAAGATGGAACATGTCATTGAGGAAGCTGGTAAAACTGAGCTTGTCAAGAAGGCCGGTAAGAATCATTGTGATTAGTTGCAGATTTGTAGCTTATAGAGTAGCGCAGTGGTTGGTAAATCCCATTCAGCTCTTTAGCTGCTTCGTCTTCTCTCATGCCTTTACAAGAATAGCTCAATCCGCAGGAAAAACATTAGCCTGTCAGTAAAGTAGGTAGCGGGACTGACTGCTCAGGGTGCACCAGGCGTACTTGAATATCGTCGATTGTGGAGACTTGCTTAATAGCAGCAAAAAATAGGTTCTTGAAAACAAATTTGGAAATATTAATGTTCGTGAAAATATTAACCATTGTACTGCTGACTAATGAGTTTAATGACCACTGGCCTACCCTAAAGGCTGATTTACAGCTGATTACAGGCCACATACAGGGCCAAGTACTTCGGAAACCCAGATACTCTCCGAGAAATCGTCAGCAACATCAAGGGTGTGCTGGCCTTTTTCGAGGAGTTAGGGTGGATCGAGTAACTATACTTACCACCCGTGACGCAAAATACGCGCTCAGACGTGGAGTTGCGGACACCAGCCCGTTATACCTTATACCTTATAAGGCTGATTTACAAGAGGATAAGTTTCTCGAAGCGATATTCGTTCAGTCTTTGTCTTTCTCTTCGATGGAAACAGAGATAGCAAGAAACTCGCTTCGAGAAACTATCTCCGTGTAAATTAGCCTTAAAAGAAAAAAGATTCATTCATCAAATTCCCAACAATGATGTCATAAACATAAATATTTGTATTTTTCTAGGACAAATAAAGGATGATTTTTCAAAGACAGCTAAAGACGCAGCTGAGAGCATAGCTGACAAGGGGTCCAAACTGGGCCAGACATCTGCTTTCAGAACCATATCACAGGTACCATTATTGAATATTAAAAGTTGTCTTTAACATTTTTTCAAGATACGTTTACTTAGCCATTAACTAACAATGTTCTATACAGTGCGTTAGGTATTGAACTACAGAACATTTTACGACATGTTAGACACTTAATTTTAATGACAAAAATACCCCATTTTGTAATTCCAAACCCTTCTCCGAATAGCAGCTATTTTGATTTTTGACCTGCCCAATAATGGTGTTTGCAGGCAACAGCAGTGGTGAAGGAAGAGATATCATCGCGAGGGCTTGAAGGCCGTGTTTACATGGCTCCCACCGCCTTACGGAAACGTGTCGAGGTCAATATTATTTGCATGCTTCCTAATATTTAAGAGTTTTGTCTTTACAAGGTAAGTATTGCTACTGCTGCTGACTAGTTACTTCATGTGGTGCTGACTTTTAATTAGTCATATCCATTTGATCTCCTGGCTTCGAAACTAGAGTTTGAGTTGCAGGCGTACCTTATAACAGTTAGCTCAGCTGATTATATGTTGAAACTGAAATATTGTAATTTTTTGCCTCTTCCCCATGTCCTGGGTTATTCCCAGGTTGGGTAATGAGCTATTGGGTTTTTCGTTCATCATCATCTTCCTGCCCTGGTCCTAAGTTACTTGGGGTCGGCGCAATATGTTTTCCTCTTCCACTCTTTCCTGTCAGCATTATGGGTTTTTTTAAAATTAATAAATTTAATTTTTATAGACAGCCCCAAGTGTGCTCTATTAGTGGCGATAGTCGTCATTTGCAAACTGGGTATGTAACAGTACCCATAAGCCTATGGGTGTCCGCCTACACCACTCGGACTAACTTTCCATACATTTCGCAGACACTCGCCGCACACGTGTGGCCGCTGTCGGCCACTTGTGCCCGATGTTGCCTAATCCTCCCGGGAACAGGGACGAAATGATATTAAAACAATTGTATGTGCAGGTTGCTGAAGATGAGCGGACATTCGTTCCGGACACCGAGACAATGGGCGTCGAGCTGCACAAGGACTCCAAGTTTTATCAGCAGTGGGAAAACTTCAAGAACAACAACCAGTATTTTAACAAGGTATGTTGTTAGTAATTAATTTCATTTGATTGTTTTGATCATAATGTGTGACTCAATTGCGCCACAACATCAGATTATCCGACTATCAGATGTTATTTTAATAAATTAATGTGCTACAGGTACTAGATTGGAAGATTAAATACGAAGAATCGGACAACCCTGTGGTAAAAGCATCGCGTTTCGTCACCGAGAAGGTAGGCAGTTTGTTTGGCAACATATTTGAGAAGACAGAACTGTCCAAGACCCTAACCGAAATATGCAAAATCGACCCTAACTTTACTGCTCAAAAGTTCTTAGAGGACTGCGCGAACGATATCATACCGAACATCCTCGAAGCAATGGTACGCGGAGATTTGGATATACTTAAAGACTGGTGCTACGAAGGTGTGTTCAACATCCTGGCCACACCCATCAAACAGTGCAAACAACTCGGCTACCACCTAGACTCGAAAATTCTTGACATTGAACAGATAGAACTCGTCATGGGTAAAATGATGGAGCAAGGTCCAGTACTAGTCATTACATTCCAGTCACAACAGATCATGTGTATCAGAGACGCTAAAAATAATGTGGTAGAGGGAGCTCTAGACAAGGTGATGAGAGTGAACTACGTGTGGGTGCTCTGCCGGGATCCGCAAGAGTTGAACCCCAAGGCTGCGTGGAGGCTCCTCGAACTATCCGCCAGCAGCGTAGAACAGTTAATATAGGTGAATTAATGTAGAGTTTAATTAAATCGTTGACATTTTATGTATTGGTTTCTATAAACCTATCCATGATTTCCTGCGAGGCTGTAACATTACACGAAATATTGGACTGGAGTTGTTCCGCGAAAATAATCAAGCTTCTGTTGCGAGCCTGCACCTTGACTGTTATGTAAAATATAGCGAGTAAATAAATTAATTACGACTGAAATGACACTAAAAAGTCTATGAAATATTATAAATATGAATCGCTTATGTAAACGGTCGTGTGTAATATATTACCAAAGCTGTATCTACCAGCCGATGTAAATATAGTACCATGTTTAAGTTATCCCAGGAGTTACAAATAGTTTCGTTTGCAATCGGATTAGCGCTGTGTTCAATCGGGAATTTACTTTTAAGTTTTTTTAATACTCGGAAACCTTTTCGTGCATTTAATGTGTTAAACATTACAATATCTATCTGCTTTCTACTACAAATATTGGATAAATATGTTGCTGCCCAATGAAATTATGTAGTTTGAGGTTAAATGATTATCAACGTAGGTACCAAAACATGAAATAGCATTGATCGTTGTAAGGGAAGGTTTTTGAGTAACATTATGTTTTGAGTTTATGTTTTATTTTGTATTACTATTATGTAGTTCGTTTCTTACGATTTATTATTTATTTTAATAAATTGATTTATTTTAGATAACTATTGATTTACTTTTTTATATTGAATTATTTTATACGATATTTTCAAGTACGTTTTTCTGTTATCTGGACGACCTTTGACAGACACTAGCCCGGTTGGGTAATGATATAGCGAACATGATAAAAAAACACTTGACCTAACATATCGTAATATACTCTAAATATAGCATTAGAGAAATAAGACAATTATTTTAGCACAGAAATGTATAGAAACAAGCAACACGTTTGATTCCAGTAGGAAGGGGTTCAACACAGTATTACGCTTTTATCTACCTTAACGGTCAATCAAGATGAGCTGAAACTTAATTCCTCCCCATACCTATGTATAAAATTACGGGCCTCGAGCCATAGCTCGAGGCCCGTAATTTTATACATAGGTATATCCTCATATTATCCTCATAATTTTATACATAGGTAAATCCTCAGTCATAACTGAGGATTTTCTAACGTCGGGGCCACACTGCCACACAAACATTCGTGACTGTTGTCACGACAACGCAAACATTCGTGGCTGTGGTCACGACAACGCAAACATTCGTGGCTGTTGTCACGACAACGCAACTATTCGTGGCTGTTGTCACGACAATGCAACTATTCGTGGCTGTTGTCACGACAACGCAAACATTTGCGACTGTTGTCACGACAACGCAAATGCTCAGCGCCCAGGATACTTAAGTATCGGCAGGACTGAAGGTAAGGTTAACCAGATAAATGATAATAAATAAAACACGATTTAAAATACTCAATTATATTGGAGGCACAATGAACAGACGGTCGTGCCGTCGTACGATACAATATATTTACAAATACGATAACATTAGTGCTACGCTAGACGTGAGATATTACACCGATGCTGATGACGCAGTGACTAGGCTACTAAACCTTAAAAGCCCCTCCAGACTCTCGCTGAGACAGCCAGAGACATGCTGTACTTTGCTATTTGATGTTAAAAGATAAGGATAGACTGATAACGTCTCCAGCTGTTTCGGCGAGAGTGTGTAGCCGGCATAAAATCCTAGTAAAATACTTAAAATAAAATAATATTAGGCTTGCTCATGGAATGTATTCTTGGAATTATTCAATCATGATTGTAAATGTTGATTTTAGTGTATGTTTAGTAAACTTCTCCAGTGACGAATTGGTTATTGGTGATTTTCAGGGGTAGGTACCAAAGCATCTCATCCCTTACACAAACTTTTGATTCGATTTATTAAAAGGGATATCTCTTCGAGCACTTATCGATATTGTGAATAATAGGGCTAGGCTTTAGCTTGGAGTCTACTTTGTAGTGTCAGAGGAAAGCGCAAGATAATTATAAATGTTAGCTTTTTTTGTACTGTAAGCTGCATCAACATTAATATGTTGCTATCATTTAAAATTATACACATTAAAACATAATTACTGAATCTTATAATGGCTGTCGATCTTAATAAAAACGTTATCCATTCCTTGATGGGACAGTTTAATTTAATATTTATGTTCAGAAATCGCAGATCTTAAAATAAAAAATAATCTAATTTGTATTAAATTTCTTATAATGACTTAAAATTATGTAAAATGTGTGTACATAATTATATTATGCGTAAAATATTAAAATTACGCGCCAAAAAGCTCAATCACATAATAATAAACTACACAGTGTTGCAAGTGTGTAAAATTCGTTAAAAACATTAGTAGTGTTGCCATACTCGCTCTACACTAAGTGTTTAAAATCGACGGATTCTTTTATTTTATCTGTAAACATTTGTATTACTACAATTTTCTTTAATTTTCATGGAGTATTTTAATTCAACAAATGTTTACAAATAATTATATTTTCTCTACCTAGCTCGTTTTGATCACAACCGTGCAGCTATGCAACGCTAAAAGTGTACAATACTTTTAAAAATAATTATAAATATTAAAATACAGCATAATAAACTGAAATAACATTATATTCATTAAATAGGCGTTTGAATAGGCGTCGCAGATCACAAGTGTTAAACAGTGTAAATTCAGTGATTTTTGCAATAATTTGATTACAATTACAAGACAAGTTGAGGATTGATTGTACTAAAAAAATATTTGTATTTGAAGTACAACCATTTCTAAACTCTGCTCCAATAAGAAACTGAAAAGCAATCTGTATGATTTCTTCGATGAACGTGTACCGTGTTGACTAATAAGACAGTGATTTAATACCTTGATTTTTTGTTTCATAATCACATAATTGGTCTTAATAAATTCTTTATGATTTTAAGTCGCAATTTCTACAAAAGAGATGTTGGACGACGAGGAACATACGTGGTGTTCCTTCATGTATTGTGTATGTATTTACGAGTATATGAGATAAATCATAAAGAAGCCACGTAAATATGCCTTCGTTTTGACTCCACGCGACATTATCACCAGACTTCCTTTCTGTATAAACGCGCCTAAATTACCGTTATACAGTCAGTTGATGGTATAACCTGACGGTACGTAAATGTTTAACCATGTGTGCCATTATTTAGTCGACGACCCATTGCAAGACGCTGGTGTCGAGCCCGCCGGTGGTGATGAGACGCGAGTCGTCCGGAAGAAACCGAACACACGTCACGTGCGACGAGTGACCGCCGTACTGGTGGCATAGAGACTGGAAACGAAAACATAACAATTGTAGTGTTATACTGTGGCGTAGCTTGCCTTAGACCAGGGGTCGGCAACCTTTTGAGACGGAAGAGCCAAAAGTTGCAATTTACGAAATTTCACAGTTTTTAAAGAGCCACAAAAAATTTCGTTTCTATATTATTGTGTTTGCTTATGCAGGGTGTCCTGTAATTAATGGATAACCTTGAAAAGGCGTCTAGCAGTCTTAATTACCTACCTTTAAAAACTAAAACAAAGCGTTATACATTTAGATATAGTTACTATACCTATCTATCTCTCAGTCATAGTCAGCATATTTCAGTCATACTATATTATAGTACTTAACTATGGATCGATTGCACGATTTTAAGGGTTTTGATAGTAAAACAATTTTTTTTTGCGTATGGAACTGGAGAGCTGCAACTTTACATCGAAAGAGCCGCATGTGGCTCGCGAGCCGCAGATTGCAGACCCTTGCCTTAGACGGGTCCTGTATCAAAATTTGTCGTAGGACCCTTCTATCCGACTGCAGCGAAGCCCAAATTGAGAAAACCTAACCAAAAACCATGGTCCATGGTTGTATGAAGTGCCTGGGGTGTGCTGAGTTCAGCGTTTGGCGTACGGCCTAAAATCTTGAGTGAGATTTTGGATAATATTTTACGACATTTTGCTTACACCCGTCGGAGCCCCTGTAGTCTGGGGGTCTGTATTATTGATATGGCTGATACTGCGGTAGCGACGCCCCTGATGTTTTACCCAAAAGTACTTTTACAAGCAGAGCACAACCAATAGTACCCTTTTTTTTTTCTCGTTGGAAAATCCTCATGGATGTCCCTCGCCCGGGGAAAGCGAGGGGGTCTGCCGGACTCTTACCGGCTAAAAACCAACGGTGTTCCTTCTCCTGACCGTACGGCCAGGGTCGCGGGATTCACGTCAGCATGCACCGCAACCCCGGCAGGTCCCGGCCCGCCAACCCTCGGCGGCCCTCTCCTCTGTGGGGCCCCACGTCCTCCTGAGGCGCGCACGGAACACGGCGCGCCGCCTTCTCGGGCCTGTTACTGGTCGGGCGGCGAGTCCCCTGCCCCGCCGCCCGCAGGCCACACACTAGGGTGGCTGGAGATCATCGCGTACACTCGCCCTCTGGCGCCCGGTGCGTCTGGCGCGGGAAGAGAGAAGAGCACACCGCTCCCTCTCCCTCTCCGCTTCCTCTTTGGTTGCCATCACCCCCTCACAAAAGGAGGCGATGGCTTCCCACGCAGTCTCGCTCCCTCGCATGGACAGAACCACGGCCGGAAGCGAGAGGTCACCGCCGACCGCTGCGACCCCCAAGCTGGACACGCCTGCAGCGTGTGCAGCGCCGTGTGCTCGGGGCTGGCGCAGTGGTGACAACCGGCCGTCTGCTCCCGGCCTATGCGACACAGGTACTTCCCGAAACAGCCATGTTCCGAGAGTACCTGCGTCAGCCGGAAGCTGAGGGCGCCGTGACGCCTCTCCAGCCACTCCTCCATGACGGGTCTTACCGCCGCTATTGCGGCGTGCCCCGCGCTGGGTTGCGCAAGTCGTTCCCTCCACTCAGCTACTAGGATCTGGCGGAGCTCACTCCGCCCAGGCGCCTCCTCGCGCTGACGATATCTCAGCGCGAGGGCTCTCGCCTCCAAATCCCAGGGCACGGATCCGGCTAAGAGGTTCGCCGCCTCGAAGGAGATCGTACGGTACCCCCTTATCACCCTGACGGCCATCGCCCGCTGCGGTCTCCGCAGGATAGCGACATTGCGGGCCGTCAGGGTGTCCGCCCAAACAGGCGACCCGTAAAGGGCCATGGACTGTACGATCCCCGCATATAGCCTCCGGCAGGAGGTATTGGGCCCCCCTAGGTTGGGCAGCAGACGCGACAGGGAAGCCGCGGCGCCCATCAACTTCGGCGCGAGCTGCCGAAAGTGAAGCCCAAAGTTCCACCGGCTGTCGAGGACCAGTCCTAGGTACTTCATCGTCGACTCGACACCGATGCGAACCCCTCCCACCACGATGTGGGATCCCGAGGGTGGTCCCCTCCGGGGCCCGTGGAAACACAGGGCCCCGGATTTCTGCAGAGCCACCTCGAGACCCAGCCGCCGGATCCTTTCGACGACTTGCGCAACCCCAGCTGTGGCCAAAATGGCCGCCTATCGGTGCGTTTCTCCCCGCGCCGTCACTAGCGTGTCGTCAGCGTAACAAGTCACGCCGACTCCGGGGAGGAACGCACCGCGCAGCACCCAGTCGTACCCGATGTTCCACAGGAGCGGCCCCAGGGCCGAACCCTGTGGGACACCGCACGACATCTCTCGCCGACCCCATCCTTCCCGACCCGGGTAGATGACGGCCCTCTCTGTGAGATAGGCCCCTACAATGCGGCGGAGGTAGGTCGGCACCCGATGGTATTCGAGTGCCGCCCTAATGCAACTCCAGGGCAAGGTATTAAAGGCGTTGGCGATGTCGAGAGACACCGCCAAGACGACCTCGCCCTGGGCAAAACCAACAGTACCCTACGAAAATGGGAAGTTTTCGTCTGCATGCTGAACTCAATCTCTCTCACTCTTACACACCCGCACAAAAAAGAGACAAATATATTTATTCAGTTTAGCGAGTACACGAAGACTATTGTCGTTTTCGTAATTTGAAAAATCGTACTAGGGGTAACTACTGAACAAACACTATTCTGACAGAAAAATTAAATTTTGCTAAGTCAAGAGACAGAAATAATAATAAAATTTAGCGATCACTAATCGTTTTAGTGTCGACTTAGTACAAACACGGCACTAAACCCCTCCATAATCACCTACAACTAACTGTTCACGAGAGAATGTTTGTTTGGTAGCGTTTGATAATGTTTTGTGACTTAGTTACCTTAGGCTGCGTGACAGGGTACGCATACAGCTTCACTTTGCCGAAGTCATCGCCAGTTGCCACCAGGCGACTGTCGTGGGACCTGCAGACAAACATTTTAGTAATAAGTTATGAAGCGGCTGTACATGTAAGCTGAGGTAGGCAACTACTTTATGGAAGCTTTTCATGTGTATCGCACATACATGTCATGGCGTGTTTACACGTCGTGTGTCGTTAAAATAACAGCTTGTTATCATAATGCTGCTATGATATCAAGGCCGAATACAGCATCTTTTTCTGGGGGAGCAGCACAAGAGCCGGATCAGGAAGGAGTATCTTCATAAGTTGTTCAAAATTTTCTTTTGTTATTACGGTTTATTATATTATAATTAAATGAAAGTTCTTATGCCTGCCGAAGAGTCCTAAGCAAACCGACAAGGCATTTCCCTCACCTTTCATTAGTTATTTGCATGAGATTTTGTAGCATGCAACAACTTGTCCACACATACGAAAATGAAACGAACGTGTTTACTCTGGGACCTATCATCCTTGTCTTTTTGTATGGTCCACCTGGACTACCTTGGGAATGTGTGGAAGTATTTAACCAGATCAACAATGATCATATCACAGTCAATCGTTTCATTGCTCCCTTATTAGAGCTAGTTACAGTTACCTGGTGCATGAGTTGATGTCAGTGCCGTCAGCGTTCTCGGGCCACACGCCGATGCTCTGGAACGTGATGGGGCACGTGTTGGTGAACCACGACACGTCGCGCATGGACGTGGGCTGCGGGATCTGGCGACACGTTGTGGCGTTCCCTGCAAAAGAGAAATTTGATGAACATCTTGATGTTACATTTTTGCTGACTAAAAGCTCAATATTTAGATAACTATATAACAAATTACGTACGTTATTTTGAACATCAATAAGTGAAACAATACTCACAGTAAAGCAGCTCGTAATCTCCAGAATTACTTCTTATGTACTGACTGTCTTCCGACCAGTCCAAGTGAGTTATATAGCTTGAGTGACCCTGAGAAATAAGAACGTATTAGACACGATGTAGAGGACAAAGACATAATATAGACAGATACCGGCCGAAATATATTGACCGCCCTGAACTACGTGCAAGTGGTTGAGCAATAGATTTTTAAACAAGGTGTAAATGCACATACTGAAAACCTCTTATGGGGTCATTTTACTCATCGTTATAAACAACTTTTACTAGGGACCAACTATTAAATCGTGAAATAAAATCAGCTGCTTCATACATTTATGTTTATTTATTTATACTTTCGCACAAAATTTGTACAGAGGCGGACTTAATGCCTTAGGCATTTTCTACCAGTCGACCTTAGTCGGTGGTGCAGACAAAAAAACATGGTAGGTGCACTAAGTAGTGTTGTGTATGTGAGGCAATACCATATTAAAAAAAAACAAAGATTACTGTAAAACATTAAAAAAAGATATTTACACTTATAAGTTATACGAATATATTAAATAAACATAACATACATAAATATATATTAATAATCAATACCTATATATATATACATAGTATTATATAATACCTACAAAAATATAGTGAAGGATAAATCAGTGCTGAGATGATTCTGCCAATTTCTTGTGGAGATGTTCACGTAATTTAATTTTGAATATGTTTTCGTTATGCTCACATAACTCTACAAAGTGTAGGGAACAGTAGTTTTTTTTTTCGCGTTTTCTTGATTGTTCCCATAGTAAAAGTTGTCCATGATGATGGGTAAAATGAGCCCTAAGAGGTTTTCAGTTTTTGCGTTTACACCTTGTATATGTTTAAAAATTTCAAGTCAATTAGACGAGCGGTATTGAAATAAATATACACTGTATGGCAGAAATCTTTACACCGACTGTGAAAAGAGCTGATTGGCTTGAAATGGCTGATCCGATTTCCATCAAACATCTTGATTAAACTAGCTTTCAAATAAAATAAACTGCGCTGAAATCTACTCATCCGTTTGGGCGCTACGACGCTTGATCGGCGATCTTAGGACTGTAAATTCTCTAAGCAGGTTATTTGATAGTTTTTCCTGTAACTGATTTCTTCTTGAGTATACATGCGCAAAAGTTCGACAAGCCTATGTTCAGGGCGGCAAAGTTATTTCGGCAGTACTGTACAGCATACTACCTGCACTACATTTTATTATGTGCAATACTTTGTGTACTTGGCAAAAGTGCAATACCAAAATACATAGTACCAATTGTACTAAAAAAATGTTGCCAAATCGCAAACGAACCAAAACCGGTCAGTCCAATAACTGTCAATAATGTTTGTTTGTTTATGTAGTCAACCAATTTGACAGTGGTGTCGATTCTGTTGCACGTTTTGACACTACTAAACTAGACTAAACGCAACTGTCACTTTCTTTTTCTATTGAAACAGAAAGAGACAAACACCCTTAGTTTAGTTTTGGTCCTGTCAAAGTGCGCATCAGAATCGACACCAGTTTTTGTAAACGATAACCGTTATTGCGGATCCTATAAACAAAAACGAGTAGTTTTGCTTACCAATGGTAGCATTTTTATTGGCATTTTTTATTGCCAATAATAAACTCGTGATCTAATTTTACCTGTGATAACTTCTTCCATACGGAAGGTCTACTATGCAAAGCTATGAGATCTTTGCTTTATTATTGATACAGATACAAGAGTCTCAAATTTTAACCAATAAGGCTGGGCAGAAACGAGCCACCGACCACAGCCACCGGTGGCCGGCTACAAGCTGTTTCCATACATTTTAAGTGGCTGCCACCGGCCACACGTGTGCGGTGAGTCCCTACAAAATGTACGAAAAAGCGTGTGAAGCGTTTGTCGCTGGCCACCGGTGGGTCGTTTGCGCCCAGCCTAGCGCTAAGTCAATTATAGGAATCGGCCATGAAAGAACGGTTGCGATTATCAGCATTTCTGTTAGTAGAATTGGTGCCTTGAATATACAATTGATTTATTTTTAGTATTGTACTTTTTGAAAGACCCGAGACAATCTTCTAGAACGAATATCTATTTAATTTAAATATAAATTCGATGTGAGAGATTCTTCCCTATTGAAATCAAAAGCAGGCAATGTTTTATATAGGTTAGTAGGTAGTTTACTGAGATCTAAACAGGCACAGTATTAATTATATTATAGGAAGCTTAATTACATTTATTTAAGGAGTATATTATAAGGCTGACGAACACATTTTCAGGGGAAAGGTAAATATGTCAGAGCGTATAGTCCAGTCGTTTAAATTTTGTATAAAAGGTAAACAAACCTCTGATACATTTTCGGGTTTTTTTAAGTATCTCTCTTTTAAACACTAACATTTTTAGAAAACCTTAACACTTATTCTTCAATTATTTAATTAAACTTATAATGTGTACGTTTTGTAGATTCTTAAATAACAAAAGATAGTGTATTGAAAATCGAGGTTTTACAAGAGCCCTGTCTCTTTTTGTTATATGACGTTAGAAAGTGATGGGTATATTTGAAATCTGAGTTTATCCTTAGTTTTGGTTTTAATAATATTTTGTAAGGGGTGAGTGTGTTTCACGATCCAAGTGGATCCAAGGTTTGTTTACCTTTTATACAGAATTAAAATGGCCGGACTATGGTTATAAAGGTTCTAATAGGAATTCTCAGTACTTCAATTAGAATCTACATAGGGAAAGGGGTTCATTCCTTAAGCGATCTAGTGCCTAATATAATAAACATGCAATATGAATGTAGTTTTACCCTTCTACGTTTTTTCTCCGTGCACTATAAGTATCGCGTGAAATGGTCAACATTGTTAGAATATTAATTATTTTCATTTTTCAGTATAAGCTGACCTCTCATTGTACCGAAACTCAGTACAATTAGAGGTCAACTTATACAGCTTGATATGTCATCGTAAGTACATCAATTACTTATGTTAGGTTATACTCTACAATAGGTACTATCCTAAATATGTTTTATGACTTGGTACTACAAAAGTTTCAGTAAAATTAGGGAAAGGTAGTACAGAGGCCAATAAGTTATAATTTCAGGTGTTTAAAGGTCTAATTGGATCTCTCTCTAATTACTCACAAAATCACAAATAATTAAGAAAAATCTTAAATATTATTAGGTACTACTACTTTGTTTCATAAGCCATCGTGGCTGTAACTATTCTAGGGTCGATACTGATGCAAAAAAAATAGTGTTTAGAATTTTTGTCTGTTTGTATGTTTGAGTTTCACGTCAGTGCTACTGGACAGATCCATTTACGTCCGTTAAATAGTAGGTCTGGTTATAGGGTACAAATTATCACGCTATTGAGTGTGGATGATGAGCAGTAACCGTATGTTCCTGTAGGTAAGGTCGTGGGTACAGTTAGTTTAATAAACTCACCAAGCATTTTCCGAGCCGGCTGTATCGTGCGCCGTTATCATCGACGCGGTAAACGTAGATGAAGTTATCACGGGAGCCCAGGGCCACCAGCTTGTTGTCCGGCGAGTACTGGATCGTTTGAATTGGTTCAGCCCTGATGACAGATGATAGAGATGTAACGGCTAGTTCACACAAAAACTGTTTACAGGACCCGTTTTAGCGGATCTGTTTTTATTTTGGTGATGGCGCCTGTAGTTGTATGAGCGAGTTCACATACACGACAGTATCCCGAATCCAGTAAAAAATAATTAATCCGTTATTTTTATCGTATTCTGCCTGCCAGGTGCGACGCAGCTGCCATTTGTTTAACGAATCCGTCGGTACCGGATGTGTTGTTCACATCTGTAAACGGATCCGCTGTGTGAACGGACTGTTAAAGCTTAGGTGAATAAAATGTTATGATGATTTTTCACTATATGGAATTCTGAATGTTTTTAATATGAAAGTTATATAGCGATAATGGGACTAATTTTGTGGGAGCCAACAAAGAGCTGAGAGTGATGTTTGATTCTTCTAAATCGAATCTCCCTACAGAAATTGCCCAAATATTAGTAAATAATGGAATCATTAGGAATTTTGTACCCCTCACGCCCCCAATTTTGGAGGACTATATGGGAGGCGGGTGTAAAATCTACTAACTCACATCTGTAGAGAGTGATTGGAGATTTTACTTTAAGCAACAACATTAATATAGATATGTATATAGAGATGATCTACGTTAACCATGTTATGGTGTGAGCGTATACAGATTTAGATTACAGATTTTTTTGTTTATATTTTTATAGAAATACCGCGTCTAATGCCATTTGAAGTGTACTTATGTACCAACGCTAGTATATTATAATACTTGTGGTTATACTCTTAGGTATTGAAGTTGAAAGTGCATTCGCTAGTTCCTGCGTCTGTTATGGTTATTGAAGTGGTGCTACATACCCGTCGTGGTGCGAAGAAAGCATCTCCCTGGAGTGCGGATCGAACACGAGCCACTTCCCGGTGAGGCAGCCCACGGCGATGACCCCGCCGTCCTGCGACCACGCGCAGCACTGCGCGCGCTCCTGCACCACACAATTCACTCAGTTTTTTGTTATCAACGTGTTATTTTGTCAGAGCGAACAGTGCCTTTGGCTCTCTTCGTTGACAGTCCAGTAAGAGAACCGTATTTAGCTATGGAATTTTACGTGTGATCATGATATTGGGAATGGAGGTGAAGGCTCCCCACAGTTTATGAGTTTTTAATACAAGGAAATGAATGTATCGCTTCATTTGAACATTTGAATACACAGCACAAATGCACTATTGTATAGTATGGTTCCGCCGATAAACCTGTAATAGCGTGTGTGTGTACCTCGATGTCCTTGCTCCACACGGTGCAGTGGCTGAGCCCGTCCCACAGCTGCAGCAGCTTGTCCCAGCCGGCCGACACGAACTGCGCCAGCGACGGGTGGGCGGCCAGCCCCCACAGCTCGTCCACGTGACCTGAACAACAATTATTTATTAATATTATGCAGTCGATTTTCAACAATGTTGTCGAATTTTTTTACATGTTGCAGTTATTCACGAATTCAATACTGAGGCTCTCCTGAGGTTAATTTCACATACAATGCGAAAGCTAAGTAGGTGATATACAAAAATTGGCATATTTGATTACTTTTTGCAACATAGTTAAGTGAAAATTAGTAATGTAAAAGTACATGAAGAATATAATGTAGTTAATACACGACAATACAGGTCATCACAAGACAACAGTAAAATTGAGGAACGCTTTATAAAAAACCTATGACATCTATCAATGTAAAGGATTTTATCATATCTCTATGAATTTCCCGAAAAAATATAAAGGTGCATGCAGACATCGCTCGACATTCGCCAGTCAGTGCCCCCACACAGCCCCAAGCACGCGGCACTCGCCAGTCGCGGCGTGTGCACGCACCATGACGTTAACGAACATTTTTTAAGTGAAATGATGATTGGTACCATTACTTACCGAGCACAGCAGGCGAGAAGCCCAGCTGCAGATCTCCGTGCAGGATACAGTTGCGTGTGGTACCCACGAACAGCTGCGAGCCGCGACCTTCTGCTAGCACGCGCACTCCGCCGTAGTGACCCTCGATCTGCACCAAATAAATTAAATTGCATGTATAAACTGACATAACATAATAAACCCATTACTGTCCCACTGCTGGGCACGGGCCTCTCCTCAGAATGAGAAGGGTTTAGGCCTTATTAGTCCACCTTGCTGGCCTGGTGCGAGTGTGCAGACTACACACACCCATCGAGATTTTTTATGGAGCCCTCTCAGGGGTGCAGGTTTCTTCACGATGTTTTTCCTTCACCGTTAACTCAAATGATAATCAAATTATAATCCGCACATGAATTCGAAAAGTCAGAGTTACTCCTGATAAACTGACATAACTCCACTAATTATAAACCTTTTGTTCTTGGTGCAGCTGACGAGCATGAGATTCGATCCCAGTCGATCAAAATGTTAATGGTAGTTAGAAAATTCTTGGTAGCAATAATTGTAGTTCAAAATTTCGCACAGAACGTATACTAAGCGGTGTGTACACTCACTTGTTGATTAAGCCAACACGAGACGGTAGGCTATTATCGTGACCTTGAACGCGTCTGGAGCGCTAAGTATCGCTTCTATATCGTTATTCTTGTGGTTCAGAGTCAGGTGAAGTTAACATTTGAGAAGGTCAGGAATAAATAGAACAAACAGTGTATTTTACACTTTAGGCTTGAAGCTTTTTTTTCTTATTGGACTCAAAGCTTTGGATTTTATCGATTTCTGAAGAGACTTGGTTTTCAACAAATGCCATATTGAAGAGAAAATAGCATCTCGCAAGTCGCATTCTGATCAAAAAGTGACATTTGTAAGGCAAATAGACGTAATCGTGAAATAAAGATGTCAATTTTTGAACAAAAATGTAAAGTGTAAATGACTCTTTTTGTTCCCGAGTTCTTCATTTATGACACTAAAAATGATCTGATTGACCACACAAGACTCACAATATTCTCGACGCCAGCAGCGTTCATGTCGGGGTCGAACATGACGACCCGGCCGTCCTTCCCTCCGCCGCTGACGATGTTCCCCTCCTTGAGGCAGCACACGCTGAACACGGAGCCGTCGTGCACGCCGCGCACCAGCTTGTGGATGGTGTTGGTGCCGCGCCCCCACACTATGATGTTGCCGTTAGAGTCGCCCGACAGCACGTCACCTGGGGAACGAACAAACATTCGTTTTGCCTACAAATGTATGGTGATGATACTCGAAAAATTGCATCTAGCTTTTTTCTACGACATTTGGTTCGACGAAACATAATATCATAGGGTTAGGTAAGGTTAGATTTATAGACCCTGTTGATGCGTATGTGTGGCTGAGGGTCAGGTCAACTTCAATGAAGAGATGCTGCGTGGGTTAATGCTCAAATTCCTTTTAATTCTTACTTTGATAATATATACAAAAATGCAAGTCAGTCAGTGCGCGTTGTCGTTGCGTGTGCGCAATATCTAAAAAAGTTCTAATGAAAAAAAGATGCGCGTCGCTAGTGTTGCGGTGTTCGCTCCCGCGTCGATGTGCGCGCTGGTACAGAGCGCGGCCGCTTGAGGGCGTTGTTATCAGTTGATAATCGTTGACAGACCCTATGATTTATGATGAAATGACATCATAATAAAATCGCTTTAATTTTGTTCTCTTCGGTAAAACCATTATCTTCTCAATCACTCTGAAATCAATATGTAAAGAGGACCGCTATCGCTGATGGAAACGGTTGAGAGCAAACTGAACTTAGCAGCATAACAAGTTGGACGATTGCTCTAACTTTAGGTACGCATGTTGGTCGGGTCCAACGTTCAGAATGAGATATGGTAACGAATTACTACTGTATTGGTACAAAAACTCACCATTATGGTTAAATCCGAGGCACGTGACATACTTGGGTTTGTCACGGGTCTCAAACACGCCCATCCGCTTGTACAGCATATTGGTCTGGTCCAGCGTCCAGAACGCGATGTGGTTCTTACCGCACGTCACTATTTGGTTGCGGTCTAAGGGGTGGAACTCTGCAGCCACTACTGTGTCTACAGAACACTGAAAAGATAATGAAAAAAATAGTTTTACATACAGCTGGAAGTTCTGAAGTAGAAATATGAATGCGTGAATTCGTGGACAATGGTGTGGGTTACATGTGTAGTAACATAAATATGGAATAGATTATGTATAACTGTATTTCTAAGAATTGTGCTAATTTAAGAAACTATTTTTTGTCCCTAATAAATAAATAAATATTTATTCTAAAACGGTCTTGGAGTAGACTATTCCATCAGTTAACAACAAAATGAGGACTAAAGGCTGGTGTTCACCAACATTAATTCTCTGGTTAAACAACCGTTTTGTTAAACACGTCTGGTTAAACAACAACAATTCTAGTAAACTTCAAGTAAACGAATGTTTCACCAGAGAACTATTGTTGGTGAACTCCAGCTTAAAAGTGGTAATCTGATATACGTAGAAGGACTCTTTGTCCATCATATATAAAAAGCATTTATTGGCTGTGGCTAAGATACCTGTATTTAAACAATACATAATTATGGCAACTGAATTTCATTCCAATTGCGTAAAAATTTAATCATACCTCAAATCAAGTTGTAATTTATAAGTAACAAAATCATATCCAGTACATAGTTACTTCCGCTACTAAGCTTCAAGTATTACCTTAGTCTCAGCAAGGCAGTGCCCCTTATCGGGCCTCTGCCACTCCCACACGGAGATGGTGTGGTCGGGTCCATCGTCCACAGCGGCCAGTAGGGCTCCGCCATCAGCTCGCGAGAAGGTAATGCAGGCCACCGCACGCTCCATCTGACCGGCGCCGATGACTGCAAGAGTTGCTAGGGAGACGGAGTTCCATACGCGGACGTGGGGCTGTGTGAGGGTGATGAGGGACGGGTTAGAATATAAAACTTCCTCACCGCACGCTGGGAATAGACGCGTGTTGTAAGATTCAACAAAACTCAGCACGCTAAGTGGTAGGATCTATACTGTCCACCTGGCTAGCTACTACCCTCACATAAAAGCCAAGCAGTTTACTGTGTTCCATCGTGTGTATGTGAGAGCCAGAGGGGTATAGTGAAATCCCTCTATATCTCTGTTCCTTGGATTCGCGTGCTTCATCTTAGACCCTGTCTGCGCTTACCATCAGGTGAGACTAGGGCCAAACGCGATCAAGTGAAGAATAAAAACAAAAATTGGCCTTCATCATCAATCATGAGTAATTCGTCCAGTTCATTGAGGCATTTATGAGAGTGTTGTTAACGGTCTCTTCTATTTTTATATTTATTTACTGTAATTGGTTGTTATGACAACCGTTGTAATTAAATAAATAATTAATTAATTAATTATGGATGCTGGTTTTACCCGAAAAAAGAAGTTTAAATTGCTAATGAACCGGTTTGGGGACACCAGAACCTGCGAAAGTGACGCTGTTCTCCGTCAGTGGTAGCTGTAAATGTTCAAAATCACTGTTCACCATACATCCTGCCATTTATTCGTCGTCAGAATAGTATCAGTTTGCAGTATTTATTATGACTGCTGGTAAGGAAGGCGTCGAACACTTAGTAGTGACAACATGCAGCTCCTTCAAGATCCTCCTTCAGACAGAAAAGATTTCCTAAAAGAGAACTCACCCTGGCATCAAGCCTATCATGTCCAGCGCACTGTCCACTCGCTATCACCATCTTGTTCGGATGTATGGCGAGGCACTTGACGTCATCGGTGTGCCCGGTGTAGTGTCGTTGGCACTGCTCCTCTACGTTGAAGAGTACCACTACAGCGGCTACGAAGTACACTATCTCGCCTGTCGGTAGGAGGTAGAGATTGCTGCGGCAGTCCTTGCCCCTGGAATAAATGGAAACATACATTTTGACAACACGTTTGGTGCACTGGCTTCTGCGCTAAAGGTCACGGTTTCGATTTCCGTACGGAACAAATCTTTGTATGGCCTACAGATAGTTGTTCCAGGTCTGGGAGTATGCATATGAGATTAATGTCTGTAACCCACGATACAAAAAAAAGAGTTCTCGATAGTGTGTGTAGTCTGCCAACCCCCACCAGGCCAGTGTGGTGGACTAAGGTCTAAACCCTTCTCATTCTGAGAAGAGGCACTTGCCTAGCAGTAGGAGAGTAATGGGCGACTTAAAATATATAGAGTGTAAGAACAATACAGGTGTCGCTTCTGTTGCGCACCAACAAAACTAAACTAAAAATATTGCTCTCTTTTATTAATTAAAACGTAAAACAAGAAAGAGTCGTGACATTTTTAGAGCTGTGAAATTAGTTTTCTTGTTGAACATCACTTTACTTTTAGGCGGCATATAGGTGTCGTCTAAATCTATTTAGAAAGTTTAGTTCAACGTAATTCGGCAGCTCTAATATTCTTCCACCTCTTTCTTGTTTTATCAGCGAGCAATTAGGATAGCAATAGTTTTAGTTAAGTTTAGTCGGTGCTCAACAGAATTGGGGCGAGTGTGTTGGTAGATGGTAACTGTATTTACAGCCTTTATCAGAGCTTTTAATTATAAAAAATCTGAATCATATGGAAAGTGCGGTCCAAAATTCCCGCTTGTCCGTTAAGCCAAGGTCGTCGTCTCGCTTGAGTGGTCAACTGTAACGTCGGATGACTCACAAATAGTAATAATCGAATATGGGCAAGTCACCGGTCACCGCTGAAAGTAAGGCGGCTGATGAATGATTCAGTTGATAGTATTGACTTTTGTTGAAGGACTATCGATCGGTATTACGATCGAAATAAAGTGAATGACTGAGAAGACAAAACATGCAACCCTATACAGGGTGTAAACTAAATCATGTAATTCCTTCAAACCTCTTGATGTACTGCTGGCATAGATTAAAACTGTACGGGATACTTTTGGATTTAGTAAAAAAAATATTATAAAAAGTAAACATGTGTTCTTAACGTGAGGCATTTTGAGCATACGCGAGCGATTCGCGCGGTTACCCGTTGCCGCGCGGTCATTTAACTCGGGGCGCTAAAATGCCTCACGTTAAGAAAACATGATTACTTTTTGTAAAAAATAAACTAAATTATCCCGTGTAGGTTTAATCTATGTCAACAGTACATCACAAGGTTTGAAGGAATTATATGATTTCGTTTACACCCTGTATAATGTTTTGGAGAAATAACGTTATTTGATACAACGGGCTTGTGGCTATAATTACCAACAGCCCGGATCATACGATTTTGCCACTGTCAGTCTGCGGTGTAGATGACATCGAGACCCCTCCGTGCCTCGGAGAGCACGTTAAACAGTCGGTCCCTGGTGTGATACGAATACCTATGACAGCCGTTACAGGTAGCCAGAAGTCCGAAAGTCTGACAACCGGTCTATCCTTAGAGTATCGGTATTGCCCAGTAACTGGGTTGCGGTGGTCTGATGGCAGTCGCTCCGTGTAAAATATTGGTATTCAGCCGCATCTGGTTAGACTGGAAGCTGACCCCAACATAATTGGGAAAAGGCTAGGCAGAAAAGCTAGGTAGATATGACGTTATTAAATATACAAGGTGCAGATCTGTGTCCTGTATGTCAACATTGCTTAATGCAGAGTAGACACCTAGCCAAGAAACCTTAAAAGTACCGGGTTCAATACTGCTAACTTCGAAATGAAACCGGATTCGTTCTATATTTTGGTCAAATCAGCAAATGACGAACGTTCTATGGTGGTCGTTGGCCTTCATTGGCTAGGTGTGTACGCTGTGTTAGATAAAACTTATCAACAAAGCTTAGGCGACAAGGCAACGTGTCTAAAAACCTTAAAAAATTACGATGATCGGAAGACTCCCCGGAAAACATAAACAATGATAATGTGTTAGCATCTCGTGCTAAAAAACTAATGACTCAGTGTTATGTATAATTACAATAAACATCATTGTACGATTGTGTTTTTGTCTTAGAGGCGTGATTGTTGCTGGTTCATGGCCTTGAAAAGAACTGGCTTGTGGGCACTCTGCCGGAACTGTACGTGTTTGTAGTAATACAACTGGTTTACTAATAAAAGTTGTTATACTTTCCACAGCGTCTTCTTTAGTTCTCTTGTTTCTTGAACCCGCTTTAAGAACTTACGGGCACAAAACAGATAGGTACAGAAGTCAATCACATGTATGTACTTCACTTTTCATACCTACGCTCGGCGGTCGCTCTATCTATATATCTATCTCTCTCAAGCGCATGGCACCCGCGCTCGCACTCACTCGCACTCGAGTCCCAAACAGTCCGAGATATCGTGTCCGTGAGCAGTGTCTATGTGTGCGTTGCTCGAGCGCACTTGTATATAGATTGACTTTTGTACCTATCTGTTTTGTGCTACGGGCCTCGCGCCATAGGCACTTGGCTGGCCCAAGCTGTTTCCATATACACGAGCCTTTTCGGCCATTTAAGGTCTAGTCAGACAGTGAGCGTGGCTGGGTGTGATATTCACGTCGCGTGCTCTTGGCGTGTGAATTTCTATGACAATGTATGGAAGACGCCACACAGAGAGCGTGGCAGTCTCTAAGGGTGTTAATACACCAATCGATCGATCGACGTTGATCGATTGGTGTGGTAGCTTTGGCTGATCGACGGATACCGTTCGACTAACCAGTCGATCGATTGCCGGTCGATGGCATCGGTCGACGTTGATCGATTAACCCTGGCTATAATCCATCTGTTTCTTTCGAAATGTATTCACAAGCGGACGCGTTGTCCGTCGATCGACGATCGATCGATTGATCTGGTAACACCCTAAAACAGAATATCACACCCAGACACGCTCTCTGTCTGACCATACCTTTAATAAGTGAGCGTGTTAAGCCAGAACGTCCTAGTTTCAAGTCGCGTGTTTAAATCTAGTTCAATGTACTACTCGTTTAATAATTTTGTACAACGAAGTTACGTTAGTTTATAGGTGTTTCTAGTACAAAAACCGTTCTTGTTAGCTTTCCTATCAAATGGGTTTCTAAGTGTGACCGCACTCCAGTGATAACGGTCTAGGTAATAATTTAGACCAATAAAATTCAAGGCTTCTCGGAACGAAGCAATTCTTTAAAATTATTATACTGGGCGCGGAAGGCGGCAATTGAGAGAGGAGGCGGTAAAAGCAGTGATAGTCTAGCGGCTTAACACTTGCCTTCTATGAAGGAAGATCCGAGTTCGATCCCGACCTCTGTCTTTTCTTACACAGAACAGAAGTGGATTAAGGTCTAAACTCTTCTCATTATTAGGGAACATACCCAAACCATGTGACCCATTTTTTTTACAATTTTTTACCCCCCTCTCCCTCCTCGGTGACCACCCGTAGTATATGACCAAGTGCCCCTGTGACCAAGCGTGGTATTTTGAAGATCCCCCTCTCCCCCTGACCGGGTCATGTAGCATGGGTATATTCCCTTAGCAGTCTCGTACTCAGCAGTCTGACAGTAATGGGCTGATTATGCTTATGGCTAGTGTAGTTCAGAAATCAGGAATAATGGAGACATGGCTAAATGGCTACTGCAGAGTCCCGCGCAGACCAGTAAGTCTGCCAACAAACTATAACAAAGACCTTTGTCCTAATTAAGATAGATGGTACTTTTTCGCACTTTGAGCAGTTCGGTTTCCGGATCAGGCAAGAGACTTATTATTTTTATTTTAGTTTTTTCAAAAATTCTCCATCCTAGCATTAGTAATGAATTCAGAAAATGGAGTTTCTAATCCGTGACCCCAAATATGACCTAAAATGTAAACACGTCTGCTCATAGCTGAGGATAATGACACACTCAGGGTGATCATGTCAAATTGTCTTATGTTTTGTGAAAGTTATGTTTGTTAGGTAAATAAGTTATATGTTGTTATCACTTTACTCGATTTTATTTTATTTTCTCTTCTTAAAGTTATTTTTAAGTATGTTTGATCTCTGACTTGTTATTTGTTTCTGAGTTATGTTAATTATGTAATATGTTTAGTTTTATGTTTAGTGTTACCTGTTAATTACTGTCATTGGCGCGAGCCGATGTAATTAATTATGAATGAGTAAATAAATATAATTTAGCGTAATTTTTATGAAATCTTTGAACAGCTATTTCTCTTGAACTATTGACTTTTGGGGAAAGTTGTAGAACAAAAGTTATCCATTATTATGGGTACTTTAACACCCTTTCGGCTTAGTACCCCCTTTCCGACTAACCTTGTATATGCAAGTGCAGAAGGTGCGATTAATAACATGCAACACACAAGCAAAACAAACCGATACAATATTCAATCTCGATCCCGGGAGTGAGAAAAATTTGCTATTTTCAACGCATTTTCTCTCCGCGACTCATTCCTTTGGGACACCCGGTAACAATGACAACGGTAAACAGGCTGCAGTAACAGTAGGTAAGTACCTAAGATTACTCAAATTGTCTTTAACTATCGAAAAGGTTGGGTGACCAAGCGTCAGCAACCTTGGATTAGTCGTAAAGATTGCAGCGTTGCGTTGGTAAGACAAAGGTACAATTTTCTGGTGACAGAACCAGGTAACTGCATGTCGTAATAAGTTGGGTATAGCCCGGATATCGTTTAGTCTCGCTATGGGTACCACCCGTGTTCTTTAGTATTTTGGAAGTGGTAATCTAGGTTTGCCTTTAAGCGTTAAGACTGTCGTAATCGGTGCAGATTTTATTGTTTATAATCTGCGAGTATCTGCGCATAAAAACTTACAAGTCTGTATCTGGAGGTATCGCTCATGAAAATATACAATGATATAAGAAAACCGATGCATTCAGTTAATAAAATATGTATTTGCAGATATTATCTACATGTAGGTATGTTTTGTATCTATCTTTTTTAAGTATCTTACTTAACGATAAAATATATTGTCTGCACTGTGTGTGTTAGGACCATTGATTCCATGAAGAGTGTTATCGTAAGCTATGTATTAGGTCAGATAAAAGATATCTTGTATTATACTTAGTAACTATCTGCAGTCGTTACGGCTAGTCAGAAGCCCGAAAGTCTGACAACCAGTCTAACCTTAGGATATCGGCACTGCCCAGTAACTGGGTTGTGGAGGTCTGATAGCAGTCGCTCCGTGTAAAATACTGGTATTCAGCCGCATATGATTAGACTGGAAGCTGACCCCAACATAATTGGGAAAAAGCTAGGCCGAACACAGTATCTGCAGTGTGTGACAACCTTTACTTATAAGCTTTTAGCAACTGTCAGATATTCATATCATATCCTCTAGAGCTGTAGACTGACAACGTTGTTAAACTTAATTGTATGTAGGTATTACATAAGCTGATTCAATGGTAGGTATAAATGTAATTTTCCTCGTAAACCTTAACGATAAATTCCGTGTTTAGCAATTCAGATAATGTATTTGGAAAGCAGTGTTTTCATTTATCAGCAATAAGTACATCGTGTTTTGTCGACAGTTACTTTCTGCGGGCGTGAATTGCACATACACAGATAACAGCTAGTTCACGCAGAAACTGTTTACAGGATCCGTTTTTATTTTGATCATGGCGTCTGTAGTTGTATGAGCGAGTTCAAATACACGACAGTATTCCGAATCCAGTAAAAAATACTGGATCCGTTAATTTTATCGTATCCTGTCTGCCAGATGCGACGCAGCTGCCATTTGTTTAACTGATCCGTCGGTACAGATGTGAACGACACATCCAGTACCGACGGATCCGCTATGTGAACGGAAGCTTAAGGCGGGTACAGACTGCTGTAATGTAACATGCAATGTAACATGAAAGGTACCTACGTAGTACGCACGCGTAGTGTGCACGGTTCGTGCGCGCAAGGCGTCCACACTATGGGAATTCTGTTACATTGCATGATACATTGCGACAATGTGGACGGCGAATTCTTTCATTGCGTGTTACATTGCATGTTACATTTCGTAAGTCTGTGACAAAAACTGTGCCATTTGGACTAAGTACACAAGTATTCTTCAATGGTCTACCTATTAGAATAAATTGGATAAATGTTTTAACGTTAATTCGTGTGACATTCACATAATTACTAACATTAAAAGGGATGATTACGGAAACGGTGTCGCGTTTTGGAATATAACCAAGTTGGGATCGCGTGTAGGCGCAAATGGATGCCGTATGGCTAACAATTGGTTAATTGGATCATGAATTTCACTCAATATAGAGCTTATTGCTACTGTGGATAATAGAATAGGAGGTAATCATGCTGCAGAAATCTATTTGCGTTATGAAGTTGTAAATAAAGTTTGATAAGACATTATACATTATGTCCGTAATGTGTTCCAGATATTATGTTGAGGTCAGCTTCCAGTCTAACCAGATGCGGCTAAATACCAGTATTTTACACGGAGTGACTGCCATCAGCCCTCCGCAACCCATTTACTGGGCAATGCCCATACTCTAAGGTTTCGGGCTTCTGACTACCAGTAACGACTGTCATAGGTATTCGTATGACACCCGGGACCTACTGTTTAAAGTGCTCTCCGAGGCACGGAGGGGTCTCGATGTGTGATGAACGGCCACCCATCCACGGACTGACCGTGGCAAGCGCAGCTTAACCTCGCAAATCGTATAATCCGCGCGGTTGGTAATATGCCACGAGCCCTTCTATTTCCAAATACTAATAAAATGGTTAATTATACCACAGGTATAATAAAAATTCACCGGCCGTCGGATCCTTGGCCACCGTACATAGTGGTCTGCGGACGTTGGGCTTGGGGGCCCGTCGACCTACCAGTAACAGGCCCGAGAAGGTAGAGCGTCGTGTTGCGCACACGCCTCTCAAAAGGACGTGGGGCAGAGCTTCTCCTAGATCCGCCAGAAGCTGGATGTAGACCTGCCGGTGCCGAAATTGGGGCGAACGCACTCACAAATCCCGCAACCCCGGCCAAAGGTCCTTAGAGAAATACCGTGGTGGTTTTGATCGGTAAGAGTCCGACATAACCCCCAAGGTGGAGGGTTTACACAAGGATCACTCGACCTTACAAGAAGTGTCAAACGGCAATTAATAATATTTATTTACTTCAACCATCTGGTACCCAAGTCATGCGAGCTTGCCCATTTTGGGAGCCATTGCCGAATCATACATAAGAAACGAGTTATCTGGTGTTGTTATCTTATTATTTCATTCGGTTGGTACCTATACTTATTGTAATTGCGAAAGAAAACGAAGTGAAGGTAATAAGTTAACTAAGTGTCCAATAAAATAAATGGTAACTTTAACGTCATACAACAACAAAGTTATTACGTGTTTAATTCCCTTAAGTAACCCTTTATTTACGTACTCATGAATAAATTACATAATACAGTACTTATGCAAATACCTCTTTTATGTAAATTATTCATGAACACCTACTTAATATTATCAAAAATATTTTTACGTCAAATATGGCGTGGCTGAGTGACCGCTTTATTTGTCCACTAGCTGCATCCTCACGGCTCCGCCCGCGTAAGAAGTATTATTCCAGTAATAAATATAGCCTATGTTACTCAGTGATAATGTACTTTTCTAATGGCAAAAGAACTTTTGAATTCGGTCCTGTACTTTTTAAGTTTATTCGTTACATACAAAAATACAAATCTTTTCTCTCTATAATATTAGTATAGATTTAGGTACACTATTAAAATACATTAGTGTTAGATATTCAAGCTCAATATAATGTTTCTAAGCTGAACAACTTCCTCCTAATCTTTACTCAACTATGTTAGTGTCAGCTTCCAGTCTAACCAGATGCAGCTGAATACCATTATTTTTCACGAAACGACTGCTATCGGACCTCCGCAACCCAGTTACTCGGCAATGCCGATTTCCTAAGGTAAGACCAGTTGTCACACTTTCGGGCCTCTGACTACCCGTAACGACTGGCACAGGTATTCGTATGTCACCCGGGACCGAAGGTATAACTTGCTCTCCGAGGCACGGGCGGGTCTATATTGTTACTATGCTGAAGCTTAACATTATTATATAGTAGATCGCACTTTCCTTTCTTTATTTTTCAAGACTAGAGTATCCATAATCGGCTCATCTCACTTTTTTCCATAGACGGTAAGCTTGGCTAACCAAGTGTAAATATTTAGATTTTTAGTTTCAGCGTAATCACAGATAGTGATCATAATTTCTCCAGTGCTAGTGTAATAAATAATGAGGGGGTGTAAGTATACTAAGGCGTTCGTAAGATGATCCCCGTTTACTCAAACAATTTAATAGAATTGCTTTTTTTATTTAAAAAATTTCGAGTCTTATTATATTCTATATACAGGGTGTAAAAATAGCCTTACGGAAGCCAAAGTCTACGCATAGTGTACATAAAAAAACTAAGTACCATACAGCAAAAATTATTGCTGGGATACAACCTTTATTTTTTGGTATTAAAAACAGTTTTTAATTGTAGCGCGCAATGGAAGCGCGTGCGCAGCGGTCTCTGTTTAGATTTAAAAAATGTTGATAATGTTTGTATAGAAGAATGTTTAGTAATAGCATTTAAACTTAGTTTTCATGAAAGACGTACAAAAATATGGTGACTTTGACCTTCAATATCTCCATAACCAGTCGGTTCCCAGGTATGGTCCAATACCAAAAAATCATCGTAATGATGGGAAGAATGCGTGGCTCTCGGCTTCGTTAATAGTATTTTTACACCCGATATATAGCTAGATAGAGATAAGCTATGAGGCTTCCATAGTCATGCAAAGTGAATTAGTGCACTATGCATGGAAGCCTCATAGATACCTCCTATTAATAGAATTGTGTGCATGAAAAGAGTCTCCAACAGTGACCATACTTAAGTACATCCGGCGCACCCTGGGCAGTCAGCCTTGCGACCAACCTAGCTGACTAGCTCATCTTTTGACCATGGCATGAGCTATTCTCAAATAGTTCGTGCCGACATGAGAGAAGATTAAAATTTTAGACAAAGGGGCCATTCAAGTATTACGTAAGCACGGAAGGGGGGTGAGGGGGATTTTGCTTAGCTTATTTTTGATGACATGGGGGACGGGGGTGTCTTGATGATGATTACGTCATCATACATACATACATACATAAACTCACGCCTTTTTCCCATGGGGGTAGGCAGAAACTATAGAACGCCACATGCTACGACTCTTACATACCCCTTTCGCTTCATCCACATTCATACATCTTGTCATACACGCACGCCGGTTGAGAGTACTACGCACCTGACCTTTGTGAAGAACATCACCAATAACATCGATGTATGTCCTTCTAGGACGTCCTCTACCGGCGTTCCCATTAACATCCGCCTTATAAATTTCTTTTGTTAATCGCCGTTCACTCATTCTCTCAACATGGCCAAACCACCTAAGCATACTCCTTTCAATTTTTGTCACTACATCATCTTTTAAACCGCAACTTTGTCTAATCTCTTCATTTCTCAATCTATCATTCAAAGTTACACCGCACATACTTCGCAAGGAACGCATTTCCACGGCATTTATTCTACTTTCATGCCTCTTCCGCCACGACCAACATTCACTTCCATACATAAGCGTAGGTACCAACACACCATTATGGACAGCCAGTCGTGCCTTTTTGGACATCGACCGGCTAGCCACAACCGCATGCAAAGCACCATTTACTTTATTTCCCGCATTTGCTCTCCTTTCCACATCTTCGTCAATCTTACCATCTCTTGCAAACATGCTTCCCAAATAAACAAACTCATTCACCTGTTCAATACTTTCATCTCCTATCTTTACTTTACACTCAGATACATCTGCATCTCTTTCAAAAACCATTACTTTCGTCTTGCTTACATTAATTTTCATCCCTTTCATATTATATGCTCCATTCATCATAGTTACCATGTCTTGCAACTCTTCCGCCGACGATGCAAGCAAAACTTGATCATCTGCGTAGAGAAGACATTTGACAGGCAACTCATTCATTTTCAATCCACACTCACTCCCTTTTAAATCTGTCAAACAACTATCCATGTATAGGTTGAACAGCCATGGAGACGCTACACAACCCTGTCTAACACCTCTGGAGATGCCAAACCAGTCTGTGAACGCCCCATTTATCCTAATACAAGCACTGGAATCCCTGTACAGCGATTTCAGTGCCCGTATCAAGCGCCAGTCCACCCCGTACAAAGATAGTGTCGACCACAATTCTTCCCTCCACACACTATCATAGGCCTTCTCCAAATCAATGAAAGCGCAGTACACTTTCTTGTGCTTTGCCAGATGTTTTTCGGCTATGCACCTCAAGGAGAAGATCTGATCCATACAGCCCATCCCCTCTCTGAACCCTGCCTGAACATCCCATACTTTCTCATCTGTTATTCTTATCACGTCATCAATACGTCATCAATAGTTATTTATTTACTTATTTTTCTAGACTTGAAAACCGCTGCTCATGAATAACAATAGAGAAACTTAAAGCAGATTAAAAAAAAAGAAAACTAATGTTTACGTAAGCATAGGAGCGGGGGTAAAAGCTTTGCTTACTTTTGCTGACAAGGGGGAGGGGTGGGTCAAAAAATACTAAAATTCTGCTTACGTAACACTTGAATGGCCCCAAACGGTTGTTTAACCAGAGAATTAATGTATTTGAGTACAAGCTTCAGTAAGAAAGGCCAGGAAATTCCTTTTTTTTATCGTCCACCTAAAATGTTTCATAAAGGAAAAAATCAATACCAGTAACTACGCGGCTTACATACAATGTTATCATGAAACATGTTTATCGATAGCGTTTCAAAATACCGCCATGAATTTTATGGAACATCTTTATTTATTTTATTTGGATGACTCAATATTTGTACAATGATTTGTCTACACTTTGTCTACACCCTGTCTACAACCTTGACCAACAGGGTGCGTTATCGCCCAGTGTCCATTAAAATATGACTTAATAAGTAAAAAATACATAAATTAAGTGCTTATCGTGATATCTGTGACCTTGGTACACCACACGGACAATCGATAACGTCTGGCATTCAGTGGGTTCGTTTATTATTCAACGGGAAAGCTTTTATGCTGTTCGAGGAATATGTTTTCCAATTGAGATAATAAATACCTAGGTACCTATTCAAACTGAATGTCATATGACATGTTAGAGGTGAATTCTGTGGTTATGTCTATAGAGTAATTCAACGTTAATGTTTCAATAGAAATATAACAACATTTTTTTTAAATATATAAGTATACGAAAACCGAGGCACTCCAAAAACATTTTCATCACAACTATCTGAATATATGTTTTTTAAATAAATCTCCCAGTTACATATCTGTTGTTGCGTTTAGTTCCCCAGCAGACTCCGCCACGCAGGGGTGCAATGCAGGGGTGTACATGCAATGCAGGAGTTGTATACCTACCTAATACATGGAAACTTACTGAAACTTTGACTTTAACTCAAGCGTCAAAGATTCTTTCGTGGTCTACTGATGCATAGAACCCTATTGAATTCAAAAAATATATCTTGGATAAAACCTATACCAATCGATTCTTGTGATGATTGTGAACAAACTAGTTTCAGGTTTAGTATATAGTAAAAGAGGCCATTTATAGTTTATTTTGTTTAGGCAAGTACCTACTTCATGGATCCCCGGAGGGTAACGCCTAGTCTGTCTTTTATAATTGACTAGCCGTGTCCTCACGGCTCCGCCCGTAGCCTATATTACTCAGTGATAAAGTACCTAGCTAACTAAAAACAAAATAATGTTTGTAATCGGTTCAGTAGTTTTTAAGTTTATTCGTTACATACAAAAATACAAATCTTTCCTCTTTATAATATTAATATAGATATAGAGGACACAGGTAGGGTTGCCAGGCCCAAAATCGGAAAAGCCGGACACAGATTCAGATTTAGCCGGATATTTTACCCTGAAAGCCTGACACACTGGTTTTTAAAGAAAAAAAAAGGTTGACCGCGAGTCATGGGTTGACCAAAAGCCTAACAAAAGCTGGACAGGCCGGACTTGTATATATTTGACCGGACACGACTGTAAAAAGCCGGACACCTGGCAACCCTAGACACAGATGACCCTTACGAAAATTATAGAACTAAACATTTTAATCGTGATGGGATTTTAATATTCCATTGGGTAACTTCGACAGGGTCAGAAAAGAGAGTTATCTCGAATTTGACCACCAGTATTGTTATCATCAGTGAGTATTGCGATTTCCGATAGGGTCATGCTTCTTTACATATACCACTTTACTGTACTATAAAACACAGTCGCTCGATCGCTGTCTGTACGCTTAGATGTTTTAAACTACGCAACGGATTTTAGTGCAGTTTTCAGCAATAGATAGAGTGATTCAAGAGGTAGGTTTATATGCCCCCACATTAGTATCTACATTGCAGCCGTGCGAAGCCGGGGCGGGTCGCTAGTACAACTCTGTTTATCTGTTTGTTACCTCATCACGACTAAACTACTAAACCGATTTTAATCAAACTTGGTACATATATAGTCTGGGTCCCGGAGAAGGACATAGGCTACTTTTATCCTGAAAAACGCGAAATAAGCGATAAACGACATCCATATCCGCGCGATGCCGCGGGCGACTTCTAGTCTATATCTATACTGTACTATTATAAAGAAGAAAGATTTGTATTTTTGTATGTAACGAATAAACTTAATAATTACTGGAACGATTTCAAAAAATATTTTGCCGTTAGAAAGCTAAATTATCACCGAGTAACACAGGCTATATTTATTACTGGAATAAAACTTCTTACGCGGGCGGAGCCGTGAGGACACAACTAGTTTGATATAAACTCAGGTTGCTCTGAAATCGCCATTGTTTGGGAGGTAGGTATTACATAACACCACGCCTGTATTTCCCGAAGGGTTCGACAGAGGTGTATTAAGTAACACCCTCATTTCGCCGTTCCCATGTAATATGGGGCTAGCCATCAACCGGGCACAAATCCAAACTCCGGGCTGCTACTGAGGAATTCCACAAGGAAAAACCCAATAACACTTTGCTCGACCTTGGGATCGAACCCAGGACCACACTTGCCAGGCGCTTGAAAGGTATCCTTTATAATGAACTCACCTGTATCCATACGCCCATTCTAATTTGAGTTTGTTCTGCGGCGGTGGTGCCACCTTCGCGGGGTCCAGACCTTCGTGCTCGCTGGGCCCGTATAGCACGACCGGCCTCCCTCGGAGGTACATCCGCATTGATCCATCTTCTTCGTTGTATTGGCATGTGTGTGTGCTGCAAGAAATTAAGTTTGTAAGATGTGGGATGATAGAAGCTTGATGACCCATATAAATAAGGTTTGTTTTTAAAGAGATATGTCTAGTATTAAGTTGTTTTTATTAAAATTAAATAGGCACCTTTTAATTGGGCAACGCCTTGAGATTATTTAAGGTCTTAGCCAAGTGGTTCGATCAACAATGTTCGTTGATAGCATGGTAAAGTACCATACTTAAGGTTCTTTTTTTGATAAAATTCTGGAAAAAACTCGGGTCAAACTCTATTCTGGAGAATTAGGTAGGTATGTTCTTCAAATTATGACTAGATATATTTTAAGTCAAGACCGTAAAAAATAATGGACAATTCCCACAAATCCATGATTCTTAATTCTTAAAACTATATGACGTAAACACAGGATAATTAATTGGTTAGTAAATAGTAGTGGTTAGTGAATCAATTGCAATAGTACAGCATGTTAATGTTAGTAGTAATTAAAGATGAGCACCTGCAGACCCATATTAGTTGTAAAACAGATGACGTCACTCAGATTATATAATCTGCGGCGATAATGAGTGCTTGTTCAGCAAAGGATAAAACGCAAAAAAAAAGAAAAAGATAAAAAAAATAAGTAAAAAAAAAATGCTTTAAAAAGTTCTTGCAACATTTTACGAACCTATTTATTGATAATTTTTTTCTAGCTACGCTTTGGTGAACAGATACCCATATTATAGGGAAGTATGTTCTTTTTTAATTTGCACCCATTCATCATTGTATGCCAACCTACCTTGCTTAATTACAGACTTTAATGGGTTTGTTATACAATGCCCTATTATGGTCATAATTCAACGTCGATGGCTCTATTCATAGAGCCAATAAAGCATTAAGTTATTGTGTACACCCATGAAAAACCACAATTCATTGCAAAGTTAGATCAAGCATTAAAAAAAGCAAAAGACCAAGGCAACCGCAACATACATCCAAAAGCCAAAAAAAGTCCACCCAAGCGACTTACATCGAGGTGAATGACATTGTTACCGCCAAGATGCGTTTAGCATCTGCCCACTATTAAAAAAAAATTGCCACAGCGCAGTAAGCCACCGAATGTCCGATTAGGCGATAGAAATTAATCTAAAATAAAATATACAATGTGTTATGCTTTTATAAAAAAAATAATGATCATTAAAGCAAACTGATAACATCTTATTTTTTTATATACAATAGGCAGTAAATTTCCGTAATTTCAACAGCTATGTATAAAGTAATAATGTATATTACTAACATAGTACTATTTACAAACTACTGAAATAAATTGTTGTTTGCGTGAGGCGAGGTAATCTATGAAATGGTATAACAGTCGATTCAATTTGTAGATATACTAGGTAATGTTTTTTAATTATTATTTGTCATTAATTTCACGGCTATCTGATTAAATTAACACTGTTGTCAACTAGTTAGCTGGCGCTAGCCAGGCCCAGACTGGCCATACGGGCAAATCGGGCACATGCCCGATCACAAAGTCTGAGAAATCGAAAGAGTGAGGGGAACATCAAAAAAAAAAGGTCGTCCAAGTATCGCCTATCGCTTGAAAAAGAAGCCGCAAATGGTTTGTGTTTGTAAATGCACCCAAGATACAGGAGAAAGAGTGAGGGGAGTGTCTAAAAAAAAGTCCGTCTAATTGCTTGGGAATGAATATTTTTTGCCATCACTGGGCCGACCGTCTCTCAAATGCCCGGGCCGATTTCAGGTCCCAGTCCAGCCCTGGCGCCAGCGTTAAATCTACATAATAACAAAAACAAGAAATAACGGTATCAAACACTACCTAACTGATTATTCGTAGATAAAATAGAATGTAATAACAGTTTTTTTACCCTTCTTCCATGGCGCCAAAACGATTTAAAATAAACTTTTTTGTTATCCCAAATAAGGCAAAGGTATCGAGTACACGGACGCAAACTTTTTAAAAACCGGTATTCGAGGCACAGACGCGCGAAATGCAGCCGGCTGCCGAGAATATCTTTGCCAGACTGCGTGAGGTAAGGATTAAACGGACCATGAAGTTAATTTCAGGTGTAGGTCGTGAACCATTCGAATTGTTCCGTTTCCATTGCTTAGTTGGACTAAGCGTTGTTCTAATTTATGATGAAGAAACAGCAATGTATTTAAAATAACGAGTATTCATCTCGTATCTCATCAAGATAAAGTATCGTTGTACGTGTTTCGCGAATGCTCCTATAACTAAATGTAATGAGTCATCCTCATGATTTCAATGCACAATCATAACGTATACTTGGATTTAAGGAAACTACCATTTTACATGTGTTATTGTTGACTAGATAATGTACTTTGTTACTGCGGTCAGATCAAGGTCAAAGATGACCACAGATTAGAAAATGAGTCACCTGATTTCACAATTTTTTTGAATTACCTAAATGTTTATTTTGAGATTTTTGATGTGAGTACCTACTTACATGACAACGTTTTGAATTTCATTGTCTATTTATTTATTAGAAACACCCCCAATCAGGTTCAGTTTGGACTTTTAGAGGTAGAGTCAAATTATTTTTGAAAATATTTTGGTATATCACTGTTTATCAGTAGGTACCTATTATGCGGGGATCGTGGCTAATTATCAGTGGCTCGGATCATGCGATTTGCGAGGTTAAGCTGCGCTTACCGCGGTCAGTCCGTGGATGGGTGACCGTTCGTTACACATCGAGACTCCTCCATGCCTCGGAGAGCACGTTAAACAGTCGGTCCCGGGTGTCATGCGAATAATTCAATGATAGTCGTTACGGGAAGTCAGGAGCCCGAAAGTCTGACAACCGGTCTAACCTAGCAGGATACCGGCATTGCCCAGTAACTGGATTGCGGAGGTCTGGTGGCACTTGCTCCGTTCAAAATACTGGTATTCATTTGCACCTGGTTAGACTGGGAGCCGACCCCAACATAGTTGGGAAAAAGCTAGGCAGAACAGATCAGTATCTACCTATATTATAATACGCAGATATACATTCAGGTCATTCTGTGGTCTTGCCCTTCATCCCTCGCATCATAGAAACAATCCTCTGCGGAAAATCAGCGTTATAACATGTAAATTGTTGATAAATGAATGAACTGATTACTTTGTTGTCAACATCGATTCTTCGACGCACCTCTATTACCTACATTATCCAGGTTTGTCAAAGTAATCAGGTATTCGTCAATGGACTTTCATAAATGAGGTTGACTGAACTATTTACAGAAACCAGGTTTTTTTAGTACAAAACACATAACCTAGCAAAAACCAACGTGGCAACAGTGGCTTACAGATTATTTTAAAATAAAAAATGTGCATCAATTTCTCACGGACTGACAGTTTTTTGTGACTAAAATGATATATTTTATCCACCAACGCGCGACCAATAAGTGCCACTATTATTCTATAAATTCTATTCACTACATTCTTCTTAACGACTAGTGCTGCACCGACGTAAGTTGTTAGGCCGAAACCGAAGTTCGGTCATAGGAATAACTAACTCGTATTATTAGTTATTCTTATATTTCGATATTAAAGACTAATCAGTTTCTAAAAACTAAATGAGTGGATCCTAGCTACATGCAGGATATACCTCACACGCTCGCTGCACTCAATCAACTCCTGAATTCTAATCCGACTTCTGATTTATGATCTATTTGCAGGTGATTGGCAGAAGATATTGTCAGAACCTATACCAGAAGCATTGTGAGAAACATGTCTGTGTCTCTAACTGTTATTATTCTTTTTCAATTAAATTGTGTGTTTTTATCTTTAATTATTGTAATTGGCTCTAGACCGTTTTAATTAAAGTAAAATAAATAAACAAATACCGCGTTGGCAAAAGTAGAACTCAGTTTGACACAGCTTCTGCTTTCGTTATACTGCGTCACTGTTTTCCAGCAGTATGAGCATCGGTTTATTTTTTATGACTTTCGTTTACTCGAAGCCGAATGTTTCTGCCGAAGCCGAGGCTTGTTTTCCCACACTAAAGTTGCGGTGTGACGGTCATACGTCCATTACAGTGTAATCAGATGCGCTAGCGTGGGCATGTTACACAATACACGGTTTTTGTCCTCTACCGACTATACAAATTGCCATGCGAACCTAAATGACTGCCAATGTATGCAAATATGTGGAAGTTTGTTTGAGATCAAACTAATGCCTAAATGCTTCAATATTTAAAAAAAGCAATTGTCTTTTTTTTATTAATGATGACACATCATTACTTGTTGGTATATTTTTGCTTCTTGCGTGGCCAACCTCAAGCACAAAACAGATAGGTACAGAAGTCAATCTCATGTATGTACTTCAGTTTTCATACCTACGCTCCGCGGTCGCTCTATCTATATATCTATCTCTCTCAAGCGCATGGCACTCGCGCTCGCACTCACTCGCACTCTAGTCCTAAACAGTCCGAGATATCGTGTCCGTGAGCAGTGTCTATGTGTGCGTTGCTCGAGCGCACTTGTATGTAAATTAACTTCTGTACCTATCTGTTTTGTGCCTCAAGGTTGATACTTGATAATTTATTTTATCAATGAAGAATTTATATTTGCATTCATGTACGATCGACTGTGTAAATACGTTAGTATCTATATTCTTTAGTTCATGTCAATATTAGGACTAGATAACTTTCTACACTATTCAACCTATTGCAGTATATCGCTGGACAAATACGAGTAGCTCTATATGTAATGACTACTACCCGATTACATAAAGAATTGGATTGAAAATGGTAGCGCTACTAATTGATATTGTTATTTGCCTCTCGCTCATGCACGTTCTTTGCGAGCGTAAGACGAATATTGGATGTGTTATTTCTCATCCCATTCTTTAAGACATCGCGTTGTAAGTGTTGTAACATTTAGAATAAAATCCATAGAAATTTAACAATAAAAGCCATCAAAGTGACCAACTGAATGGATGTTATTGTATTTATTTAGGTTTTAAAAGAAATTGTTTAAATATTTGTACAGAACCTGGCAAGTCTATTCAACGCACATGTACACGTATGTCCAATTGTCCATACTACTGATGTGTATCGTTACAGCCAATTGCAGTGAAGGTCGTACAAGATCATTTATCTCTACTTGTAGAGAATCTTTAAGATTACCGTCTTGCGTCAACTTTAAATAGCCTGTAATTATTGGTTTTTACAAACCAGTAATGATTTACGTGGTTTCTTTTTTAAATTTGGTTGGATGTTCTTTACCGTCTAAAAATATAAGGTTATTGTATATTAAATCTTGTTGAGTTGTTTAGATGAGTTTTCATATGTCGATAATTCGGTTGATTTGGGAAGATCTTCATGACATTCAGGAATACATCGATGTTTAGTCCTTTTAAGCCACTACTGTGACAAAAATCTAAACAAACTAACAAAACATGTTTAGTGAACATTCGGACCAATTACAATACAGTAAACAGTTAGGCCACGCCCCAATTCTATTAGAAAAACATCTTAAGGTGAGTATATAGGGTGTAAACGAAATCATGTAATTCCTCCAAACCTCGTGATGTACTGCTGACATAGATTAACCCTGCACGGGATACATTTGGATTCAATAAAAAAAATATTACAATAAGTAAACGTGTGTTCTTAACGTGAGGCATTTTAGTACTCTGAGTTAAATGAAAGCGAGGTGACCGATAGCCGCGCGATTCGCTCGGGGCGCTAAAATGCCTCACGTTAAGAACACATGTTTACTTTTTGTAATTTTATTTTTAATGAATCCAAAATTATGCCTTTCAGGGTTAATCTATGTCAGCAGTACATCACGAGGTTTGAAGGAATTACATGATTTCGTTTACACCCTGTAGATTAGAGCATTTACTAGTAACAAAACGTCGAGCGTCGTGCTCATTTTTCGGTTCGTGAAAGGGTGACACAATAGAGCGGTTCAATGTTTTGTTACAAGTAAATGCTCTAGTCTATAATTATTAACCTTTAGGGGCTATTTCTTACAAAAATATGGTCGTACTAGACCAACTAGTTTTGTGTAATAAAATTAAGGTAGATAAGTAACGTCCAAAATTAATCCGTAAAAAAAGTCAATTGTTAATTAATTAAAAACACAGATGTTTTCGTAATCACCACTGAATATCATATTATTATATAGTTCCACCACCAAAATAAGTAAATATTAAATCATATTATCCAAGTCAAAACACATTCATATTAGTCCCAAAACCAGGTGTTATTATCCCGCCACCAGCCTAAAACGTTTTACCAACTTACCCATGTTTTAGAATAGGTCCATTTTGTGACGACTGCTTAGAATATAAGTTTAGCAACGACTTTGTTGTTGTAAATCTAAAGGGAGCACAAAAAACAATTAGACATAACAGGAAAATAAAAGAAAATGTGGGATAGCAAGAAAATAAAATGGGCTGTATAGCTGTGCGTGAATATTTAGCGCTTGCAAAGAAATATTGGAAAAAAGACGTGGGAAGAGTTTGAGGTCTTGTGTGTTTTATTTATCAAGCCTCGAAGTTAGCGGTGATGAGTATTTTAACAGTCGGAAAAGTATATTTTTATATATTATATTATGTTTAAACAACTGCTGACACATCACATTTACGATCGTTCTGTTGCCTGAAATAAGCCTTAATCTGAAAATCATCTTTATCTTTGTTGAAGACCTCATGGTTCTCATCCAAGCTGCGGCATTCCGAGATAATTAGTAATCCCATTATCCCGGAATGCCGCAGCTTGGATTTAGGGTCGTCCCAACCAAATTATAAATACTGCAGATGTATCGGATTTTTGTACGTAACTGTTCCGATTGCAGAAGGCGAGGTTTTGGAGTACCAAAATTCAGATCCTGACGACTTTCATGTTCCCCGCTTGTTCCAAAAAACACTGGGTCCTTTTACTTTGGTCTAAACCTTGAAGGCTCGTCAAAGTTTTTATTGCGAGTTAATTTCAGCGCTGTGTTTTGTTTTAACTGGGCGCGTTATTTTAACTGAACAACGGTACTTGAACCGAATAAGTACCAGAAGCTGGTGGACCGAGACCTGCCGGGGTCGCGGTGCATGCAACAGCGAATCCCGTGACCCCGGCCTTAGGTCAGAAGGAGGGACACCGTTGGTTTTTAGCCGGTAAGAGTCCGGCAGACGCCTTCCCCGGGCGAGGGCCATCCATGAGGATTTTCCAACAAAAAAATAAAAAAGGTACGTACTAGGTTCCCTGCACACCGCTAACTCCGAGGTATATCCACAATATCCACATACCTGGTATTGGGCAGCAGTCCCTGCGCGTTGAAGTCCCCCGTGGAGTTCCACCGCTTGGTGAGGCTGTTGACGCCGGGCGACGCGCTCTGGTTGCTGGACGTAGAGTTGTTGCGTGATCTAGTGTCAACGATATCACTACGATACTGGCTGTATAGCGGCTAGTCTACTAGGGTAGGAGTAGCAAGCGCAGCTAAGTTCGAGCAAAGAGGGAATCTAGCCAGCATGGAACTCCGTTCTTGCCGTCTTCGGCGAGGGAGGTAGTAGGAGTAGATAAAATAGACCTTAGTCTTAGGCCACGTTTATGAAGACGCGGAGCGGGAAGCGGGGCGTAAGGACGATAATTGGCAACGTTTTATAGCGTTTATGAAGACGCATTTTTCCGCGCGTATTTTTTGACTTGTAGTATTATGTATTGTGCGCGGTGGAATCCACGTGTCCATAAACGGGCCGTTACACTTCGGGGATCACAATGGTAATAATTATGTTTATTGTATTGTAATTTACTTTCATTTTTAAACAAGCTTCTCATCAGTCGTGAGAGACGAGTCGGCAAATGGATTTTTGTTTGCAATTTGTTGTTATTAGTGTAAATAAGATGCTGCTACTCATCCTCTTTACATCCTTCGGACCCTAAGCCGCCTCATACGACACCTACAAAACAATAGGGTCTTTTCTGCAATTCTATTCTTTCAATTTGTACTGGATAAGAAGCTCTAATCTATTAATGTTTTACTATTCCTCTGGTTGTGTAACAGTTGGCTTAAATCTATACCTATTGTTATTTCGGCAATGGCAACACAAGCTTTTTGAACATACAGGTTGCTCCAACGGATGTCAAAAATTAGTCCAAAGACTCAAGGTCTATTAAAATAAAATTGATTATGGAAAGAAAGGGAAAGGGAATTATAGAAGTTGACAATAATGATATACAAAAAAAAACATGGCTTCAAAGATTTTTCTATGTTTCTGCACCGTTGGAGCATCCTGTATTTCAGCACGATTATGTATACTTGTATCACGGTATTTTTTTAAAGGGAAGTAGTATGCAGGTGCCTTCTATAACAGTGTTTTAACATGCTGTATATTTATTATATTTCCAACACCATTCCACCTTAAGTACCCTACGTTCTTTCTATTCTACTTGTTCTGTCAATAAATTTGATGGGTTCCTCTGGGCTAAAACGTATCAGTGCGATGTGGTACCGTAAGGCAAGGATACGTATTGACGTTTGTCCACTGTCATCTTACGACACGACTGTGTTGCCGCAACATATGAATTTGTGTATGGCAACACCACACTGTTGCGCTTTCGGCCAGGTCAAAACAGCTTTTAAAATTATTCATAAGTTTCATAACTATACAACGTTTCCCTCATACCTTGTTTTTCGTTATTTATACGACAACTTTTTGACGATACATTCGCTATTCAATATCTCTATATCACTGTATACTGCGTTTAAGTACAAACAACCGTGTTTATATCGTCAGTGGAAAGGTAAAAAGACTAAAGCGCCAATATACCTACTTTACAGTACATAGCTTCAAAGTATTTTTTTAAGAAAATAAACATAGTTATTTTTCTTAGAGTATACATATTAAATAGATAATTTAATTAGCGCTTTAGTCTTCTTATCTTTCCACTGACGATGTTTTCAAAAAGTTACCGTATGCACAAAAACCACGCTGCTGCGGCCGCGGTGCGTGCTGCGTTTACAGCTTAGCATTGTATACAGAACCCGCTCATACATTTCCCATACAACGCCATGCTGCATTGCACGTGCCACGGACGCAACAACGCGGCCCTCCAGGCAATTTTCAGATGAAAGAAGAAGCAAAATGAATACACAATCAAATTATTTATTTACTAAACACGCGTCAAGTACTTGTCATCTGAACATAGCCCCAATAACTATTGTTCCTACCAAACCATCCCATGATCCTGTAACACAACAGTGGTGTACCTGTAAGGCTGCGGCGGGTGCGGCGCGGGGGTGGCGCGGGGCGAGGGGGACGGCGCGGGGGACAGGGACGACGACGACGCGGGGGAGTCCGACTGCAGCGAGCCTGTGGACTGGTGCTGGGGACCGCGTCTGGAACGAACACATTTTTCTTAGTATAACATAACATAACACCTGTATTCCCCGGAGGGGTGGGCAGAGGTGTATAGTAACACTCTCATTTCGCGGTTATGTTTAAGTCCCATGTAATAGGGGGCGAAACTATTGCCATCAACCTTGCACAAATCCAAACTCACTGCTACTGAGGAATTTCACACGGAAAAACCCAATAACACTTTGCCCGACCTGGGGATCGAACCCAGGACCTCACGATCAGCAGTCGCGCTTGCCACCACTAGACCAACGAGGCAGTAAATTTTTCTTAATATAGATAATAATTAATATGATTATCTAACCATCAAATGTTGGTTGATAGTTCGGTTCATTAAACCTGGGGACAGACCGGAAATAATTAGATCGTTCTGTCCCCTCGTCTGTAACAGGGAGACAGATCGAACTTTTTATTAATTAAGAATTCTATGCGGAGAACGGTTTTCGATATCCTTATATTTGCAACCGTGAGTGACGACCACTAATTAAAAATAGCGAATCCTTTAAGCCTTTGTTATTTATGTATTTCAGGTATCAAATGTACAGCATACTATAAGCAGTTAATTAAACCAATCCTTACTATTTTAGACACAAAAGTAACTCTGTCTGCCTCTGATACTTCTTCACGACCTAACTACTGAACCGATTTTGAAGAAACTTGATACAGAGATAGTCTGGAACCCGGAGGAGATAGGCTACTTTCAACCCAAAAAACGCGATAACGTCGGTCGGCAGTGAAAACTACGTATGTGTGTGTAAAATACAAATTTCTAAAAGAGAAATAACTGTCTCCTGCAAAAAAAAAGGACCGATCAAATGTTACAAGTTTGTCATCGTACGTCATAGATAGTTTAGAAGTATTTGAATTGAAATTTTGTTGAACTAGTACATGTACGACGAGGTTATCAATCTAAAAAAAAAAAAAAAACAACGACCAAATAAAACGCTTTTGAAGAAAATTTTATTTACGTGGTTTTCACTGCCGCGCGTCGATAAACGACATCCACGAGGGCGAAGTCGCGGACGACCTCTAGTATTTAATAATTAACATTGTTCATCAGGATTACCTTTGCGGTAGTGAGGATGTACTGGACCCGTAGCTAGATGTCCTCTTGGCAGTCTCGCGGTACGACGGCTGCCTAAGTCGTAGCTCCCTCGTCGGAGTACCCGTAGAACCTGAAAGTAAAGGAGGAAAATATTTATAAGAAATAGGTTCAAAAACTAGATAAATAACGGGGCTTTAATAAAAAAAAAAACATTAAAAAAGGAGTATAGTCCGGCCATTCTTTTGTATAAAAAGGTAAATAAACCTTTCATTGTCAAACATCAATTTTCAATTCAAATTGAGTTCAAATTGTGTATGTTTAGTATGATTAAACATGTATATTTTTCCTTTATGCTGAATTAATGGCTTTTTCTTTATTTTTTTAATATGCAGAGATAGCCTAGCGGTTGAACGCTTGCCATACAGGTGGATCTGAGTTCGATTCCAGCCCGTACCTCGTGAGTTTTCTAATTCAAGTGCAGATCAAAGGAGATGTTTCATTTTTGTATGGGACTCCGGCCATAACGTGTATACCTTTTAGAAAAGCTGGGAAACTAAACCCTGAATAGCTTACAGTAACATTTTTTTCATAATATCAAATGTTTTTTATGCACAAAATAAAAGTTAAAAATGTTTGACGTTTGTCGTGAGAGTTATGACAGCCGTGAGAGGTTGTAAAGATGACGTTTACCTAACCTAGAAATTGATATTTGTTAATTACTGACTGACTGTGACCTGACATTTTGAATTTTTCGTTCAGAAGTACACGTCAAAAAAGAAGAATAAATATATTTCTAACGATGAAATCGTCACACTAGCTTAGAATTAGTCGAAAAAGATGGCTAAGAGAATAATAATTATTATTAATTGTACAAGAACACACACCTTTCATATTTAACGTCTACGTGAATTATGTTTTGATTTGACATGATTTCAGAACGAAAGCAGGCTATGCAAACTATAGGACGCCATGTTGAATAGAATATGGCAATAATTGAAAACTTATTATATTTTGTGCACATCAAATCAGGTATAAATTCACGAAAGAATATTTTTCCTCAATTCTTGGATTTTTTTCCCCTTTTTCGATAAATGTACATCTTATGGGCGAAAATGAAACATCTCCTTTGATTATCACTTGCGTCAACAGTGAAGGAAAAATATCGTGAGGAAATCTGCACACCTGAGAGGGCTTCATAAAGTTCTCGATGGTGTGTGTAGTCCACCAACGCGTACTAGGTGGACTACGGTCTAAACCCTTCTCATTCTGAGAAGAGGCTAATTATGGGCCAATTATGGTATGTTTTTTAATGTGTTAAGAACAAACTTGCTACATTATAAAAACCTTTTTATTTATAAATAACTTCAGTCAGCACACGCCAACTAAATGATATATGAACGGCTAACTAATAAGTAGGGCAGTACGAACAGTCGAACCTATTGATAAATGTATTTATATGTTTAATATAAAAACTATACCGAACAGTGAAAGGAAACGGTTTCGTAAATATTAACTTATATATTATATGTCGTAAGTAGTTGCGGAACTCATAAATAAAAACACTGATTTAAGATTTATGACTGCAAAGTACTAAGCAATTGGTTTTGTAAAGAAGTTTTATAAAGCTGTGATGAGTTCAAGAAAGCATGATAAATGTTATAACAAGAATTAAGTCACTAGGAGTTACTTTAATGATCATATAAAAAGTAAATAGCAGTCTTTAAATATTGCCATTAATCAGGTTTTGTAGCTTCTAAAACAAATATCATAACATGATTTCATGTTTCTAAGCCTGATGAATAGACGCTATCTTAAAGTTATTTTTCGTAAGTTGGAAATTCACGACAATAAGAAAACAACTAAGTGCCGATTCAGCATCATATTTGTTGCAAATAAGCTCTAGTGAACACCTTTCGAGGAATAGGTCGAATTTTTAATCACCCTATATCACGAGGAGCGGAGCGGTCCGGAGCGTTAATTCTCTTTATGATTAGAAAAACAGAGCAGCTCTTCACCTTTACCTCAAATAAACAAGATATTTACCAGTATAAGCACCGTTCCTCTGGCCGCTGGGGGCGGTGGGAGCCCTGCCTTCAAGCGCGTTGAGTCTTCGCAGCGCATCCGCGAGGGTGGAGCGGAGACACAGCAGCTCCTCGGATTGCCGCGCGCACCGCACTTCCAGCTCAGCCACCCGGGCCGCCAGCCCGGCCCCCTCGCCTTCTAGCATTTCATCTGGAATTGATAAAGAGATCGTTATATATTTATCATATAGGTCAGATTTGTCTTTTCATTAGGCACTAAATCCACTAATAAGTTAAATTGCGCAAGTTAACTTCGGCAACCGATTTGCACTGTGGACAAACTCGCAGCAAGTCGACTTCGGGAAATTTTACCGACTATACCTTACCGCAAGCTGCCGGTGAAGGTTTTAATAAAACTTACCGTCAATGTTAACAGGCAAGCAAGCACTTCTTTAATAACTTCCGCAATTTAAGTTGCTACTGGACTTAGTGCTTAATTGCCAAAGATTATGGCAAAATCTTTGGAAAGTTTCTATGAAGCTGAATGTAAATCCATCGTTCTTATAATAGCTGTCGCTGAGTGTGGTCTAATAATGGCTACAATAATATTGATAAATGACGGAGATTAATTAATTGTTACGTTTGATTGAAGCTAACTAATGTCGTAATATTCTTTATAGCATCGATGGTCAATTGATTAATATTCCTATTGGCAATTAATTTTGCTTTCACACATTGCCGTAACTCATGATATTCGTGATGAAGAAGAGTTTCTTAATAATAATTGCAGTAATGCCAAGGTTTGATTATGTTACATGATCTTACATCAATAGGAAGTATTGAATAAGATGTATCATGTGAATTGATGGTTCTAATCCAGTCAATAATGATATCGAAAGTGAGAATAAAATTAGAGGCCGCAGAAGAATGACATGATTTTTTTCAAAATACAGAAATAGGTACATGATGAAGTTGAAGTGCCTATAACTGATAAGATGATCGATAAACATAGTGTTAAGGTTATAGCAAAATCTGCTTACGCAAATGGTTGGGAGATAAGTGCTGATGATATAATCATTATTCCTGATTGTTTGGCAACGCTGACAAATCACAGTATGTTGCAATGTAGCAGCCGACTTAGTACAACAGAATGGGTTTGCAAACTCAGCTCCTTAGTTGACACACTATTGTGTCCCAAACAATAGTATAAACGAGAGAGCAAGCAAAAAAATTGCATAATCAGGTGTAGAGGATTTTGGACGTTATGTCTTAGATGAGAAGGTTAATTGGAGTGAAGTTAATATTGTTGTATATGTGATTGTTTATAATGGCGGTAGAGAGCTATCGGTAGTCGTTTGTTGAAGGACTTTATGTGTTTACTTTATTTATAGCTGGTTTGTTTTCAATGTGTATTGTTTTGCAAGTGTTCTTGTATGTTACATAATTTGTAATAAATGTGGGTCTAGGTCAACACTAGGACGAAGCCTGGTCTGTCGTAGTTCAGATATACGTATTGTTTCATTGTCTTCAGGTTATGATAAATTTAGCCCGCATATTTTGAATCAATTCAACAGATCTGTTGCTACACTATCAAATTAAAAATTGTTCAGTAGACAGACTGCCTCCATGATCTATCTTTCACAGCTTGCTTGACCATCCAAAGGTTGGCTGGAAGATATCGCTATTAGCGATAAGACATCTAATTTACCTTTAATTTACATAGTTCCTGATTTTTGCTATTGTTATGATGTAGGTATAATAAAGCATATTTTATCTATCTATCTGATTCTACAACATCAAGAGAATTATGATAACAATGAATGATTTACCAGTCAATGTTTTGCTAGGCATGGCTATTCTTCCAACATCTCTTCCCTTGTACTATAACTCCAAAAATATTTATAATTATCTGGCTGTCTCAAGAATTCTTTGTGCAGGATATGTTTATAGAGTAAAGGGCCAGACTGTAGGCTTGAAATTTCAATAGGATGGATATGAAAATATGTAGTATCTAGGTAATAAAAAAAGATCCGCAAAAATAGTGCCATAACGAAATAGATCTACAAAGGTGCCAAAAATAACTAGAATCCATGGGACTCACGCCATGCAGCATAGACATCGTTCATGGTGTCTCCGGGCGAGTCGCTCGCCCTCGAGCTCCTGGAGTCACGGTCCCCGTGGCTGTCCATCGTCAGTGGCACTTAGTGGACGGTTTGGCACATATTAGGTTATCATACAGCAGTTCAATTCAGTTCATACTTTTGGATATTCTTACACTTGGCGAACGTCTGTTTTAAAACTAAGTTTTGTTATTTGCCTGCATTTGCTTTGCTCTAAATCTGATAATACATTGCAAGAATATTTCGTAACTTCGTCAATAATGTCAAGGAAGTGTATTGGAACTTATTTACGTACTTTGTTGCACTATGAAGGAAGTGGAAAAGACTACCTAGATTGTTTTATTGGACAGTATATTCAGGTGTATCTCGAGTTTCAAATAACACAATCATTATTAGAAGTAAGTTATTTCCACAAGTATCTATTTTAACTGTGAGCATTTCACAGCGGGAATTGAATTAACTGACAAATAACACGGTTGGCGCAGTCGTTGAGAGCTTGGCTTCTGAGCTTCCGGTCGTGGTTTCGATTCCCACACGAAACAAGTATTTATATGGCCTACCGATAATTGTTTCAAGTCTGGGTGTTTGTGCATATAAGATTTGTGTCTAATAACGTAGCCACGATACAGTAGCACTTAATCCCAGTCTGGGGCAACGGTTTTGTAAAAATAAAGAAAGGAATTCTCAATGTTTGGTTTAACAATACATTCACCTCTCCAACGAGCCATAACAAACATGTTTAAGTAAGGTGTCACCGACAAATTGCAAAAATGCGTGTAACAATGTACGATACTGTTTGAAACGTCACTTTCCCACATATTGAGGAATTCGGGTAACGGTGAATGTACAGGTGTGGCCGCTTGCATAAACATGTGCATTCTATCGATAACTGTACTTCGACTCATCTCGATTCTTGGTCATGCGCCGAGGTTGACCTTTTTGTTTTCAATTTCTATGATGACCCGAATAACGGTCGGACTTTTTTATTACTATCAGTTGCGTAGATGTTTGATACCTTTTGATGAGGCACCAATTCGGACCACACCAATAGTATTCCTATACCTTTTACCTACTATTGGTGTGATTGGAATTGGTGCTATTCAAATTGGTGCGCTAAATGGTATGCCTCCTATTAGTATAGAATTTATGTATTTGTACTTATGTGTTGTGAATTTATCGTCGTGACTCAAAATTTTAATAAAGTAGAGGAAACTTGCACTGAGTCCTGAGGGGGTTGAAGAAGTTCTCGATGGTATGTCATAAGTACTACGTCAATCCGTACCAGGTCAGAATTTTCGACTAAGCCTAAATGCTTCTCAATCTAAGACGCCCGTGTCCAACAGTGGGACAGAATTGGCCAGTACCTATGTTCATGCTGCTAAAGTAGAGCTTCGAATTTGAGAATCCGCGACTATCAAAAGCAACATATTGAAATGCAAGGTACTACCCTCGCGTCCGCACGAGCTATTGATAGCAGCCAGTCAGCAAGGTTGGTCGCAAGACTGGCTGCCCAGGGTGCCCCGGACGTACTTAAGTATCGGCACTCGTGGAGGCTCTTCATGCATCCACAACATTACACGACACGTTTTGTGCAGTGGCTGAGCGATCGACTTCTGTGCTACGGGTCGTGGGTTCGATTCCCGCGCAGATCAAATATTTGTATGGCCTATAGTTGTTCCGGGTCTCGGCGTTTGTGCATGTGAAGATTTGTGTCTGTTAACGCACCCACGATATAGGAGAAATCCTAGTGCGGGGCAACGATATTTTTGAAAAGAAAAAAAATAACATGACGTAGTGTAATTTATTAAAAGACCAACACATGAATAATTCCACGTCAAGTTTATGAACCAAACTCTTCAAATATTCAGTACGTAATTCCACTATTTACGTAACAAAGTAATCTCAAGTCAGATGAAGAAACTTCTTTCTGTACGATAGCAACAAATATGTACTTCTGTTACTTGAGGGGCAACGTACTGAGTACACACTTTATGTAAGAGGACGGTAGATCACGAAAGCAGGAAGTCAACGTTTATTGGACTACAATCACATGTGTGAGTTAGAGCCTCGTTACACGAGCTTATGAAAGCAGCTGGATTGAAAAGGCAGTCATTATTTAATGTAAATGAAAACGTCTGCGACTACGGTCTGACGGAAAAAATAAGTTAGTATTCATTGGTTAATATAATTCATTAAAGTAATGTCTTGATGAATGATTAATTACTCTCATTTATTTCAGTTTAGTTTAACTTCTGACAGCTCTAAAGTCTCGTATTCGTGTTACTACTGACATTATCTTAACCAAAACTTTATTTAAGCAATGCTCATTGGGACACCAACCAGGGCTAATAAGAATGTAACTAAATGCTTGCAAAAGTTTACTGTAGTAGTCTTTTGCTAACCGGCTGTGAGTGACTGCACCTCACAGCTCGTGTACCTCAGCACTAACATTTTCGCACAACAACAAAGTGTTGATACTTCTCACGACTGAGAAAGTAACGTGAGAAGATTCGTACAAAAAATAATAGTAATCACAATGTTTTGATGGCTCATTACGATCTTAACCGCTTAGAAATAAGGCCGCCATTGTTGAATATAGATTTAAATTGCTCTATTATAGATAAGTGCAACGTTTGGAAGAATTACTATTAATACTGTATCGTTTCTAATGGTGTTTAGATTGCATAAACAATAGGTTCATTTGCATAAGCACAGTCAGCCTATTACCGTCCCACTGCTGGGCACGGGCCTATTCTAAGATTAAGACTGATTTAGGCCTTAGTCTACCATGCCGCAGACTATTCACATCATCAACGTCTTTTGGAGCAATCTCAGGTGTGCAGGTTTCCTCACGATGTTTTCCTTCACCGTTACCGCAAGTGATAACGTGTGATGTAGGTCTTAGTGCACCACGCTGGCCTAAGCTGGTGCGGGTTGGCCGACTTCACAAACCATCGAAAACATGATAGAGCCCTCTCAAGTGTAAAGGTTTCTTCACTATGTTTTCCTTCACCATTAACCAAATGCTTCACATGAATTTGAAAAGTCTGTGGTGCCGTACTGGGTTGCAATCCTCCTATATGGAAGGCAAGCGTTCAACCTCTAGACTGCACCTAGGTTTAATATTAGGTCTTAAAATATTTAGAACTAGAGGTCGCCCGCGTGGATATCGTGTATCACTTATACCGCGTTTTTCGGGATAAAAGTAACCTATGTTCTTCACCAGGTTCCAGACTATCTCTGTACAAAGTTTCATCAAAATCGATTCAGAAGTTTAGTCGTGATGAGGTAACAAACAGACAAAGCTCGTATTTAAAATACACTGGCCTGCAAAAATAAGTATCACACTTTTAAAATTTCAATGTTTTCTAAACTATAGAAGTTAGAGATTTAAAATAAAAAACGTTTTATAGCAATTTTTATCAGCTTTCTTTGAAACTATAGTAACAAAGATAAACTCTTTTTTGAGTCCTTTTTGTTTCGAAAATATATATTGTGTACTTAAAAAGTTATTGCAATTTTAAAAGTGTGATACTTATTTTTGCAGGCCAGTATAGTAAGGATGATCACTGGGTAATGTCGTTAATTATTTTACTATATTTCTTCTGTTACGTTACGTGAATGTTTTGATAGTTTTCCTATTAGTTTCATTTGTACACCGCAGGCTGGATCTTGTGCTTAACAAATCTTTCGCATCATTGTGACAAGTCCGCCGATTGTACTTATTACTATTTTTCTGTTTTTATATCGTACAATTTCTAACAATTTTCCAGTCAGTATCCAGGTTTACTTAAGTGTACTTATTAGTTCCGCGCGATCCAGTTATAATAAAATCGATAAAATATTGCTGTTGTAAACCTGAGTGCAACATTGTATTAGTGGTTCGTAAGATGTTGCATTGTATCGCATGTGGCCAACGAGGAAAAGGGTCATATTTTTATGAGTTCCGTTCCCATGGGTTATAGTAAGAGACGAATAAGTAACATATGCACCAGTCTTCTAATGAAATCAAAGTCTAAACACGAATCAGTAGCAACATCCGTTCAGAACATTTTACGAAAACATTATATTTTATTTGCATAAAACATGGTATACAAGGTGTTATTATAAATATTAGACTGAACATGTTTTGCTTAAAGCTAAAGCATGCAAACTCACTAAAATACATTATGACATTGAAATAATTATATTAAATTGAATGTCAAATTAAAAATACCTAATATTATAGAAATTATTATTATTGAGCCATTTATATAATTGAATTTTAAATTCTTTAAAATTTAATGTTTTAAACATATTTGGTAATTAATTATATAAACGTACACACATAGCCAGAGAGCTTTTATTATATTTCGCTGATCTAGGCAGCACATCCAGCACAAGTCTGTATTGGTCACGCCGACTTCGGGAGTTTATTTTCTGTGCTTAATATATATCTATGGCGAAATAAGGGTGTTACTATACACCTCTGACCAACCCTTCGGGGTCTACAGGCGTGATGTTGTTATGTGTTAAAATTAATATCTATAAAGTAGGCAGTAAGTTCATGTCGTGACTGCTAAATATTTCATTTTATTCTGTCGCACATGTAAGCTACCTGAACATTTTCAGACAGCCATGAATAAGGCTAGAGTTCATTAACATAGATTCTCCGGTTAACATACATAAACTCACGCCTTTTCCCAGGCATAAACTATTTATGTAGAACGCCATATGCTACGATCCTTATATACTTCTTTCGCTTCGTCCACGTTCATACATCTTGTCATACACGCACGCCAGTTGAGAGTACTATACACCTGTCGTTATTGAAAAACATCACCAATAACATCGATGTAAAACAGCAGTCATAGCCTAGTGATGTGACCGTCGGCCTGCCAGGTCACAGGTCTCGCTCCAGATGAACCCCAAAGCACACACTTCTGACTTTTCGGATTCATGTGCGTATTTTATGATTATCACTTGCTTAAAAACGGTGAACTAAAACATCGCGAGAAAACCGGCAAGCCTGAGAGATATTTCTCGATGGCATGCGAAACCAAGTCTGAGGCCCATGGGCGGCATAAACTCTGACACCAGGTTAGTCACTAACCACACAAAACAAGAAGATCGACGTATGTCCTTTTAGGTCTTCTACACCGATAGCCGGAAACACCGGTTTCCATTGACACCCGCCTTATAAATTCCTTTTGTTATGATGGTAATCGCCAGCTTTGAATATTTACAATCAATGTGTTTATTAACCACGTGTAACTTTACATTTTATGGGGTGACGCTTTTAAAATTCCGTCTAAAAACGAAATAGACAACATTTAACTTGCAAACCTCTATGTTAATCAAAAAGTGTTACTGCATGAATTTAAATAAAATACTCGTCAAACATAACGGGAATGTTCCCGTTGTTTATTTAAGTTTTATCTGATAGTATCCGACTGTTATCTCGTTTGGAATGGCGTCTCCGAGTCTACGTTTTATAGGTTGGCTTGGCACCGATATCGTGGCGCCTAAAAGTTGAGTCCGGAAAAACATTTTTATGTTTACTACGTCTGTGACTAGTGAGTACCTAGTGAAGTTGAAAATAAGTTTCATAAATTGTGTTCATTCAATCGTAGTGGAAATGTAGTCCATACAACCAAGAACCCAATGCCAGAAGAATGCATGAACAATGTTGCTAAATGTTTTGAATGTTCTTTTTATTTCTATTTTGTATACCGGTTCTCATGATATGGGATGCAGAGAAATGAGGAACATGTCGTGAGGAAAGCTTTGAGTATGAATGTGAATGGTTATAAGAGTAGAGGAACCAAGGAAACGATGGATGGTTAGTGTGAAAGATGATATGGCTAGAAAGGGGGTGACTACTGAGATGACGGCTAATAAAGATGTTTGGAAGAAGAAGACATACTGCGCCGACCACAAATAAGTTAGGATAAGGGCAGGGCGATGATGATTATACTTGACATAGCATTTTATAGTCTAATGTTATTTTATAGTCTAATGTTATCGGTTGTACCGTGCTTAATACTAAAGTGATCAGTTCATTATTGTCCATCTGCTGGGCACGGGCTTCTTGGCCTCTTGGGCTAAGTGTTATTGGGTTTTTCCGTGTGGAATTTCTCAGTTGCAGCCCGGAGTTTGGATTTGTGCCCGGTTGATGGCAATAGGCTCGTCCCGTATTACATGGGAATTAAACATAACGGCGAAATGAGGGTGTTACTATACACTTTTTCCCAACCCTTAGGAGAATACAGGCGTGATCGTGGTGACGTTAATCTATTAAACAAACGAAATTTTTGTTTTTTTTTCGAAAATGTGTTTAAATTTTCTATAACTGTGTTTAACCGGATAACAACAATCGTATATCAATAGCATGGAAACTTGATCTAGAAATCTATAAACTTGTCATTGGTATTGCGATCAGCAAATAAACTTGACCGATTGGCATGTAAATCTTATATTTTACGATCACACAAGGTATTTAATCATACTAAACTACCATTTGTTCTAACCTCTTAGTATTCCCCTTACATCTTAATGGAAAATCCTGAATAAGTACTTACACACTTGATCGCACATCCGTCAAACGTAGAAGCAGCATTGCAAATCAAATCACGGCATGATTGACCACTAATCCCATGGTTGACAGTAAACAACCGGATATGACGACAACAAGCCATCACTTCAATTTATAAGGGATAGCACACATCGGTGAACGCGCTTGTCAGGCATTTTAATTTTATGGCGGATGGCATGCCTTTGAAGCGATTGGGTCACCCGCGCGACGGCGCAACGAGTATTCCCAAGGAGGGTTGATGTCAGGCAGGCAGCCGGTCATAAAACAATAAGCCAAAACCTCTAACAACATGGATTTATGAAATACATGTTTTGCCGACCCCATCTCGTGTGGGATAAGGGCAGGAAGAAGAAGGATGGCATGCCTTTAGAAGCCCCGAAGATAATATTGACATAGCTTACAGAATCAACAAGCGAAAGTAGTAATGAGTTGGCCGTGTCTGTCGAAGTACCGGTGGCCATTGAAGTGTTTTCGGACGTACTAGATGTAAAAGACGCAAGATCAGATGCTATGGCGATACTTAAGAGTCTTGGACTAGGTCCAGAAGTGTGTGCACAAGAAACGCGCGTTCGGGACGTTTTGCCTATGAGCACACTGCTTAATATCATCCACCGTCAGATATCTCATTGAAATGCTGCGCGTGCGACCGCTACATGCATGCTAAACACGCCATGAATTTTAATACGGAACGAAATGATGTAAATGATGAGAATCGCTGTAATTCTATTTGCCTGTCGCGTTCTGACAAATTTATAAATGTGTAAGTATGCTTTGGGGAAATAAATTCAGGCCTTGCGTGTTAGCGTTAATAGGTATCTACTTGTAAAATAATTTGAATATTTTTATTTGGTTTGAAGGAGCAAGAAAGGTATGTAAGTAGGTATATGTATACTAGCCGAATCAGTTCGTTTTCGTATTACTGAATATGGGGCCTCTATAAGCCGCTACGATATACGGAAGAGAGCGAATACTGTCATAGTCACTACTCTTGGTGACCGGATTCCTGATCATGAGCATACTTCTTCCCACTCTACAAAAATTATCCCTTAGTTTCTTTTAACAAATCCTGAAGGGTGTTTTTTTCCAAAGAAAACCAATGTTATTTGTATTATTAATACAAACTAAAGTAAAGTTAACTCTGTGTTGAAATGATTCCAAAATACTTCATCCAAAGCCAGGGTCCTAGCTACCACCGACGCACAAGTAGATAACCGATCTCGAAAGCCCTATTTGATACCTCATCTTTCTCATATGCCAACCACAATAAATCTACCAGCAAAGATTTACTTGTAGCACATGACAGTTAACCAGCGGATGATGAATGCGAGGTATTCATAGTATTCAAAATGAACGCGACGCACCGTCTCGCTCCGCTGGTATTGAAAACGATGCTTGTCAATGAGACACGGACGGCTCTATTCGAACGTGACAGTACGGAAGATGTGGACTTTGATCTTGGATAAGACATGAAGAAGGATTGATGTGGTGTAAATCGTTGTAGTTTTGCAAACAATTGCTATTTACTTTGCAGAAACATTAATTAACTATCGGAGATTTGTTGAGGATGATAGAGTAAGATCATATTATGGCTAATCTGTGTGATCTGCTTCAAAGACAGTTGCGGCTAGATTCTAGTGTGATTTGACCTGCGGATCCTAACTAGTGGTAAAGCATTCCATGGATGGAAGGAGAAACAAATCGTTAAGACACATATGTATAAAGCTTAAAATGCTTACATAATAAATTCATGAACGTTGCCAGGGTGGAGAAAATAGGACAAAGTTCCCCTCTTTCGTTTCCCAAAGGCTGTCCTATAAAAAATTTGTTGGAAACCCGCCTGTCTGCTCTACTTAGAAATGCATTGCGACTTAAAGTTACAGACTCAATATTCCCCTATCGGGAGCAACACCGTTCTTTGAAAATAGCTTCGTGAGAGCTTCAGTCTCAATTTCAACATTATAAACTGTAAAGTATAAATAATTTGTAATCGTTCTATCATCCGCAGGAAGTCCTAATCGGTTTTATCTGCTTTAATCATTATTTCTACATCCCAGCTTTTTATTGCAGTCACGTTTCTGTACATACTTACTGTATAAACGTTTTATGATACATGTAGGTATATTAGTATAATATGTAAAATGCATGCATCACGATAAAAAAATGTTGATTTTTTCGCTTTGCAATCATGTTCAAATACGTCTTAGATCATGCAAACACGATTCTGACGTTGATCAAACTAGAAATGTGGGATGTAAGTGCAAACCAAGCAATTAATTTTTTAGCTCATCGAAATTTCAACTTTGATATCGGTTCTGGATAAAGCTAGGGGAGAGAAGAGAATTGAGCTATTAAATCTCATACTTTTGCCTATACATGTGCATGAGTTATAAATTACGGCATTTTTTTCTAAAGATATCTTCTTATCATATTCTCAGCAAAGACTCCACAAATACGTTTAGTAGCTGCTATAATTCCTTTCCAGAAGACAAACCTGCCAAAAACATTAACTTTCAGCAAAACCTGACGAAGTAATGTCACTTAAACCCAAAAACATGACAGCAAAAAAACTCAAGAAACAGGATATCATCAAAACGTGAAGTACAGTCACGTTCAAACATTAGTCTAATCTAACACAACGGCCATCAGCGACTGTTTACAGAACTATGACGTCACGCAGGTCGGAGTCACAATATTTAATTTAAATATTTACCAGTTTGTTAAACAACCTCGTCGAGTTGGAATAGTTTACAATAGCTGGAGATCCTACTGCTTGTTTCATCAGCTGGTAATGTAAACTGCTGTGACACTGGCCTTAGAATCTTTAGCAAGTTTATCAACTACATATTTTGCATCAATGGAAATATTAAAATTAAGTGAGATATTTATCTCTTTGTATTTTCCAGTAAAAATAACATGTTTCTCAGGGTAAGACTGCTTCCTCAACTTAACTTTCTCATTCCTGCAGTCCTTTCCTTATAGTCATTAGGTATATGGAAGTAATCGATCTAGGTTTTTCCCACGGGTTTTACCAAACTACCGGTTTCAGTAATGGCTTCATTCCTTTTTATTCATTCATTCTTTCATTAATTATGTGCAAACTAGGTATTTGGTGTATTACAGATTTTGGATCAGCTTTATATATTTATCGAGTAAAATCTCACAAATAGAAATATTTTTTTAGGGAAATTAAGTTACCTATTTAGTGTTAGGGTTAGCAAGAATTACTTAGGTAATGGTATATAAGACGCAAACAACAATATATAAAAGGAAACAAACAGAAAAGTTATTGTTTGAAGAAGTAAGTCCTTGACCAAAATGAGGAAACGAGGAAAACCCATAAATCTGCGAACCCAAGGTCCGTGAAATAATTTAGGTTGACATTAGTGAATATGGTCGAAATGAAGCCAAACCTCACATCAAGTAAATCGAGGCCACGTAACTAATAGATAATTAGACGAGAATTGTGAAACGAAATGACCAGTCGTTTAGCAGAAAACTGATAATTATTTTGGAAGTTATTGTACAAAATATGTTGGCAGAAAATTTGTTAAGTCGTCGACAATGATAAACTATTAAGAAAAGATGGAAGATGGAAATATGTTTTTACACTTATATTCAATAATTACCTTAATTATTTTGATTGTAGCAAATAAAATGTGCGAAAAAAACGAAAAATTATCTAAATTCCCTTCCCACGCAAGAAACAAAATTGGCCTCATTTCCGAGATACGTCGGTTCGATCATTTCATCATAAATAAAAGCCGTTCCTCTATTATCTTATCCATATTGACCGGTCACGGAGCGCTCACAAATTGGATTAGTGATTGGCACACGCAAAAAATGGCTTCCATGCAATAGAATGTACCAATTTACTAGTCAAAACATGTTGTATCGTTTAGCAAAACAAATGCAGACAAAAAACACTCCAAAATTACGTTACTCAGGCAACGAAAAAGATCCTGTTTTTTTTATAACCTCACTTTTCCAGTTCTATTTTTAAAATGTCAATCACAGACAATAGCACCAATTCACACTTCACTTTTTATATTCCACTTGTATATATTTTTTTAATAAAAACGAGGCCCTGGTTTTTAGCCGGCAGCCTCAGCACTAACTGAATTATCAATTGGGGACACACAGCTGATTAAACATAAGACGAAATGGTTCTAAATGAAACGAGATCTGAAATAGAACCTTAACACCGTAGAGGGAAAGTAGAAAGTAGTGGAAATGGAAATACTAGGGACCCTGTCGTTGTAAGTGGGGTAGGTCGACGCGCATGCGTGTGGTATCACAATGGACCATCGAAATGTGCTGCAAGTTGTTCGAATTTAGGTCTTATTTCAAAGCAAAAAGGTGGACAGTAAAGAGGGTGACACAACGCGCGTGCGTGTTGCTGTTGTGAAGTAGTAAATATTTGAAATATTTTGTTTGATGATTTACAAACAGTAACCAAGGAAATGTAAGGCAGTTGTGTACATAATACTTGTTTGATTTACTATAAGCGAAGTGGAGAATTATGTAGAGACAGCTAAAAAGATTCATGAGTCGAAGGAAAATTCCTTAGTTTTGACCGCATCCGGTTCATTCAATTTGTCTTATAGCATCATTCTAAGTCATTAAAAGCTTATTAATTCGTACAAATATTTTAATTTCTTCATTTTATTTCAAAGTTTTTCTCGCAATGACGTTTTAGCGCGATACTTATCGAAATATTGCAAAGAAGGACGAACGAATTTCAATACCGAAGCAGAAAAAATACTGCCAAAGATCAAGGGTAGAATTGATTTGGACTCATCCCATTTTAGGAGACTCAAAAAACATGTGGTCACTGCTCATTTTCCCAAAACAAAGTAGCTGGTATTATAACTTTCATAAGATACATTCATATTATGATTATTTATGGTCTACTCAAGTGCATTTTTCGGGATTGCCACACTAGTTTCGGATTCGAGTAAACTCTGTCCCACTAGAGTGGGTCCGAAACAAGTCGTGCAATCCCAAAAAATGCACGTCAGTATACCGTAAATAATCATAAATAAGAATCATTGTTCCTCTGCACAAATGTACACATGTTCTGTTGTTTTACGCTGTTCTCATACGGAATAAATGTTTATATACTGATCGAACTGTTACAATCGATTGATTATGGAAGTCATTTTTATCAAGCCATATATCTTGCGGATCAGGATTTGATTACGGCTTACGTTAACGGTGAAGGAAAACATCGTGAAAAACCTACACGTCCTCAATGGGGTGTTCCGCCAACCAAGCGTGGTGTACTAAGGCCTAAACCCTTCTGATTTTGAGAAGATTTCCGTGCCCAGTAGTAGAACAGTAATGGATTAATTATGCTATGCTTATGCTAACCCATGTTGTAAGTAAAACTTCCATATAACTTGCTGTTTTACCATACAACAACATAGCCAATAACTAAGTATGTAAATAATTCCCTAAACGAGTATTCTCATCGGTCAACAAGGTTACTGATGATGTAATGTTGACATCATGTACGTTTCAATTCATTGGAAGGCATTATATACGAGTGTAACATGACCTTCCATGTCACATCCATTGGCTGGTTTTCGATTGATGATTTTATTGTTTGTCTTGAACTTAAAATAACCTGTCGAAATAATAGCAGACAGGTATTATTAATTAAGCCATTGTTCTTATTTTATTGGGATTCAATTTTTATTTTATTTATCTGCTCATAGAGGTAAAGGTTTAGAATTAGAAACCGCATTAATGTGGTCTACATAATATTATCTTCCATGTTTTTAAGCCTGTTCCTATTTAAAAGCATGTGATTTGCAGTTCTTGTATAACTGAAACACACTATACTAATAGTTTAAAGTAAACATACCAAATTTTTTTTCGTACACTGTACAAGCATAATTTTACAAAGGTTATGCATAATTAGTGGGGAATTACATAAGCAACACAAGAATTTTGATTACATTCTTGCTAAAGGCATTCCACACAGAATTCAAGCTGTGTACATTTACTAACATTTGAAAATAAAGGAACTTCGATAGCACTTCAGGCATATTATTACGGTTGCTACCTTCATCATTCTGTTCCGTTTTACGCCGAGCAACAACCGTCTTACTTACGCATTTCTTAAAAAGTTCTTAACTCGTTTCATCATTATTATCGATCATTGCACCCATGTTTTGTCCCAAGCCATCAAAACCGCCTGCCAATCAAATTTCAATGTCCCAAACAACTTTTAATGCTGTATTTTTATGACCACCATACTTGTCATACAAACGTCAATCCATTGTCACAGGCCATTACATTCGACAATATTCCATTCATTACAGTACCATCTTCATGTCATTTCTTTATCTCTTTAAGACAATGAACTCTTATTACAAATTATCTATGTAGGGGATTATTTATTAAGTTAATAACGTTATCTTTGATACTTACTTTCTAGATAGTTATCAAGAATTCTGTGAAAGATACAGAGAAATTACTGTTTGTTATAATAACGTCCTGTTGAGCCACCCATGTAGAACCACTTTGTTCGTTGAAATATTATAGCTATTGCGTTGTTTGATCCAGAATCAGATAAGACCATTTCATGTTTACCCACGGATGTTGAAAAAGAATATATCACGTAGGCGCACCTTCCTTTGGAAACTCTTGGGGAATATAACCTAACGTACATAATTTAATGTCTCCTAATTAATTGTTACACTGTGAACTACCTCTCTCTTTTTTCTTGCACTTCATGTCCATCCAAAGGTTGTCTGGAAGAAATCGCCTAGTGCGATAAGACCGCCCATTGTACATCTCTATTTTTATAGTAATGTTTCTTGTTTGTTTTGTGTACAATAAAGAGTATTGTATTGTATTGTATTGTATAACCAACCATCTTGAGACCGTTCTACTAATTGTGCTGAACAAGGAACCGTACTCGCTGACCAAAGAATAGAAAGGATCCGCCTTTTGTGCTTTGGGTCACATGCTTCATTAACTGTGCCATCCTATCTGCCTCCTGATTTAGGACGTTTCGATATGTCATTCATTTGTCACACGATTCGGTTTGTTATCTCTTTTTCTCTGGTGACGAGAGTCGCAGACAAAACGAGACAAAAATCTAATCGGTCGACGAGTGCCTTATCAAAACTTTCTGATTCAGGAGGCTGTTCACTTGTTGCTAGATCAATCAAAAGCTATTAAGTATAATAACAAATTCCTCCATTTTCTAGTTCTAGGTTGTATAAAAGCAATTGAGGTTTTGAGAACAGCGTCCGGCGTTCTAGACATAGTTTCCTCCCCGACTGTTTATTCTTAGGAAGGAAACCGCATAATGTAAGCAACATTACGCGCACTCAGTTCGTGTTGCACATTCTTAGAACATCCGTGTTGTTACTTGCGTAGTGTTAATAAGACACTGACACTACTCAACCCTGACTATCGTCGTTTACTACTAGATATTGTTCCGGGTCTGGGTGTTTGTGCGAAGATTTGTGTCTGTAAACGCACCTACTATACAGGAGTACTTCCAGGATGGGGGGGGGGGGGGGCAAACTTCTCTAAAAAAAAAAGAAAGATACATATAACCTTTCATATTTCTGCGGTATTGGGCCAACTGCCTGGATTGTTTGGATTTAATAGCGTAATAAGCCAAACATGTTGTTTGCTTATAATGTAGTGGTAGACATTAAGAACAGCTTATATCTGCTCAGTACCAAAGTAGACACAGCCGCCAATTTTTTTAATTGATAAAGAAACCCCGATAAACATTTTTTGTGCGACGATGATTTATATTTTATTATATTTGTACAGAAAATTATTGTAAATCATAAAATCTTCTGATTGTGCAATGTGATTTCTAACATCGTAATCAATAAACTTAAATGTGTGCAAACTTTACTCAGCGCTTTTTTCGCTGCAAGGCCTCTTTTAAGACACAATTACCCGCTTTTTGTAGCGATTGCAGTCAGTAAACTAATCGGATAGCGCTAATTGAAGTATAATCAGATCCACTCGGCCTTGACCGAGGACTGACGTAACTGCAAAGTTGGTTTTACGCTGTGATTTATTTGCTAACAGCTTTTCTAGTTAGGTTTGTGAGATAAGATAGAATTTGCAAATATCTTATATTTTCGTTTTTAACCGACTTCAAAAAAGGAGGTTTCTGATTTCGATCGTATAATATATATTTTTATGTGTGTTCGCGGATAACTTCGTTGTTTATGAACCGATTTTGATGATTATTTTTTTGTTGGAAAGGAGATATCCCAAGGGTGGTACCATGATAAGGAAATCAAGATCTGATGATGGCATCCCAGAGAAATCGAGGGGAACCTTCGAAAATCGTAGTGGCGACTAGTGCGTTTGTTAATTTTTTTCATTAAGTATTTTATAATTAAGGCCACTAAAATGAAAAAATAAAAAACTTAAAAAAAAATTAAAATCGACTTCAAGAAACCGAAAAAAGGAATAAAATAATTACCATATTACAAATTAATAGTTTCAGAAGTCGGTGCCTTCAATTTGGTTCAGCGTGGATTAGCACCGACTACTGAAACTGTGAATTTGTAATATGGTAATTATTTTATTCCTTTTTTCGGTTTTTTCAAGTCGGTTTTAATTTTGTTAAAAAGTTTTTTATGTTTTAGACTACGGAAAACTGAATACAATAAATGCATTCGGCGTCAATGGTAAACTATTGAAACAGAATATCGTCGTCATTCATAATGTCGCTCTTGGTACACGTTTTATTTGAATGATGATCAAGCTATCATTAAGAATGCATAACTTACAATCTAACAACCTAGATTCTAAATAGTAGGTACAATTGATTGTTGTCTGGCAATGGATTCTAGAATAGAATGATATAGTTAGAGCAGTACCTAGTTGCTATGCGACCTTAAACATTTCAAATGCATTATTATCATTCAAAGCCACTTCAAGTCAATGATCTACATGGCCATCCAACGAAATTTTAAACAATTTTATCAATCAAGCTACAATTTTTTCTAATTCAATCATAATTTCTGTGAATTAAGGTATATAATTGAATGGCAATTTGTTAATTTCGCCGTTCAATTAAAGTAAAGGTAATGTACTCTAAACTATCATTAAATTAGCATAGTAAACAATGCTATGGTGTGTTAACGCCGGCGTTCGCAACCAAAGATCAGCGATGAATAAGTAATTAGACGATCAGTCACGCACGCATGCGTAGAGACGCTTCAATAAACACCTTAGCTTGTTCTCGGCAACAGCCGGGCAACATCAAAAGCACGTCTTCGACAGAAATCACCACAATTAACAGTACTAAGGGCCTAAACAACGGTACTTTCTAGTCGACGTTTCTATTAGCGTCAAATTGTGACCATTGCTTAGAATGGAAGGACGTCATACTCAAAACGAAAGCAGATGGTAGCACCACCGTAAGTTCTCATCATGACCAGTCAGAACGAGCTCAATAATGTCAAATACATCTTTGGTACCAACGATGGTGGCGCTAGAATTTCCCTCCTCAGTACCCTACCATATTCTTGGACGGTTTTGCAGAGCCATACTCATCATGTTTCTCATGCGGATAGATGATCCAATCAATTGAATCTTTCGTAGTTCTTTACTGAAAAAATCTTTGTTCAGGTTACTACAGTACAGCATTCATTTGTTGGATTTTAGCATCCAATTCGGTCTAAACTTTCATTCTTGCTTTGCCGTCACTCTCGGTGTTTTTGTCTGACCATGACCATTGGTCTAGTGTTCCCCTGAATCTACATTTTCAGATTCGAAGTCTCAAATTTCGCTTGGGCTATATGCGGCTCTGAATTTGATTATCATTTGCGTCGATGTTGAAGGAAAAACATCATAAGAAAACCTGCACATCTATGGACCCAATAAGTTCTCGATGGTTTGGTAGTCCGCCAACCCGCACCAGGCCAGCGCGGTAGACTATGACCGATCGAGTCTCAATTCGAGAAGAGGCCTGCAGTGGCACAGTAATGGGCTTATTATGAATTTCCACTAATCGATTATGATCAACTCTCTGATGTAATTGCATCAATAGCATTTTATTTCATTTAACAGGATGTTGCTGTTGTTGTCTATCTATTCACTCGTTCCTTACGACATCTACTGGATGTAATAGTATTGTCTACTTGTTACAAAGACTATACAACCAACGGTGTTCAATGTCGCGGAAATTAACACCTAGATTACGCAGAAAGTTCAAAGTGCGGTAAAAGGAACAGTTTAGCCGTAGGCGCAGTTATACTGTTGCGTCATCGAGAAATCAGATAGGTGTTACTTTGTCCACTTGTTGACATCTATTCCGAGACGTTTACTGCTGATTGTGTCTTGCGTAAGTTTCTGAAGACTGAGGAAATCATTATAGCTGATTGCTTGTTCATTTTTATTGACATGTGTTTTTGTGTAAGTTAGAAGAACGTCTTCCGGATGAAAGTCCAGTATTTATTGGCTAGACTTTCGATTATTCTTATCCGTTTGGATTACAGTTGGAAGCCTACTCTTTCTTGAGGCACTTTAAGTGATAACGTGTCTGATTGTCAGGAACTACGAAGGTTTACTACGGATAAGTAGGCTTATTCCAAGTTATCCTTTAACTGCCGATCCCCATAACCGATCCTAATCAAAAATATCTAGATTGATGTAGGCGTTTGACAGAAATTCAATAGAAGTAATGTCATAAACCTATATCAATCCAGAGATTTTGGATAAACTTCGTTTATTGGGATCGGCCGTTAGAAGATATTTTGAATCGATTCTTGTTGTTCAGTCAGGTAGATTTTTAAACAAATTCTATGGAAAGACAATCTATAATTGAGAGGTAACTTAAATCACGCTGGTAGATTGAACAATGAATTGCCATATCTGGTCTAGAATCTATGTGCAGATCAAAGGCGCACGCGTCACGTGGGCGGCCATATTGGCAACATGGCTACCGGGCCAGGGTCGCCAATCATAATTACACACGACAGCGGTATCCGATGACAACCAGTTGCACAATCACAATGAGTCGTTAATTCAATTGTTGGTTCTTCTAATTTGTGTCACAGATACTGAATTGTTGGGTGATTGTCGATGGTTCTGGATCATGGATCTGGGGCAACAACCTGCACTAACCTGCGCACGATTGGATGCAGAATGGAAAAGGTCAATGGGTATTCGATTGGTGCCTGATTAGATAGTTGCATTCAAAGCACACTTTTCGGTCAACAACCTTCTTGTCCAACAAGGTGACTAGAAGGGTTGTGACCTGTTTAGACAGAGAAAGAGAGAGATGACCTTTTTGAGAGTGGAGCTACTTTTCATGTCAAGAAAGGTACCGAATAACATGTAATGGCCGATTGTAAAACTATGCCCGGTTCCTATAGCCAAAAACGAATCGTATTTTTTTAAAACTTTGTCCCACACTAGTATTTCTCCTGTATCGTGGGTGCGTTTACAAACACAAATCTCACATGCACAAACGCCCAGACCCGGAACAACTATCTGTAGGCCTTACAAACATTTGTTCCGTGCGGGAATTGAACCCGCGACCCGTAGCGCAGAAGCCATTTGCTCAGCCACTGCACCAAACGTGCCGTCAAATAGTCCGTTTACCAATGGTAGTCTTTTTATTGCCAAACTGTGCGGATAGAAAGACTCGTTAGCTAATTTTATATAAATAGCTGCTAACATATGAGAGGGTCTACTATGCAAAGCTATGGGGGTCTTTACTTCATGATTGGTAAACATACCTACAAGTGTCTTAATTTTAATCAATAACGCTCGGTACATCATAGGGACCGGCCAATATCCGTAATACGATAATAATGTAATAATAATCAATAGGTCAAGTCAAGATGTTATCAAGAAGAAAAGCTTAGAAAACACTTGTTACTGGAAAATTGTTTCTACGACTCATTCTGAATATCTATTCGTTTATATCCGACAAAGTTACCTTTCGTCGCTTAAGTTCTATAACCGCGTAACTCAAAATAGTTTTTTTTCTACATATCAGAGAGCAAAAAATAGATTTTTTTCTACTTATCATATAATTGTTTTTAATCTATAATGTTTTATTGTATTTTGGTTTTTTCGACGGAGCACTTTCGCGATACGATCCAGTATGGAACTCGCCTGACTTACACGCTGTTTTAGCTGTATACATAGCTTCATGGAAAAAGAATTAAATACGCGGTGGGTTTTGTTTTTGAAATAACGCGTTGCTATTGGATCTAACCATTGGTTAAACGATGCGTTTTCGATTCCCTATCGAATGATGTGCATAACTAAAAACTACTATTTTTCAAGTTACGCGGTGATAGAACTTAAGCGACACTTTCCATCCCACGGTAACAAAAACAGGAAACGCCTCCCCTAAAAATGGAAAAAATAACCCTAAACGAGCAGCAGTCTCATCACCCGAGTGGTTGCGAGCGACCACGCGTAACGTCACAGGTTCGTGTCCTGCGCACAAAACGCAGGAAACCGCCGACCGGAAGTCAGGTGTGCCGCGCATGCGGGGTTATTGTCTGGCCTAATGGGTTATGGTTAATCGTGCTTTTCGCTTGGTAAGTAATAGATGAACGATCCTTTTATTATGTAGGCCCTTAAGTTCGCCAATGGGATGCGATAGAAAACCAAAATAACATTTTTTTGGGACTGCTCTGGATGATTTTCAAATACTCTAAATATTCAGGACACAATATCTAGTTTTTAACCGACTTCCAAAAAGGAGGAGGTTCTCAATTCGACTGTATGTTTATTTTTTTATTTTTTTTGTTTGTTCCGCGATATCTTTGCTAACTGTGAACCGATTTTAATGATTCTTTTTTTGTTTGAAAGAGTATTATTTCGAAGTGATCCCATTTAAATTTGGTGAAGATCTGATGAAGAAATTCGGAGATAGACCATTTGAAGTCGGTTTTATTTTTGTTAAAAAGTGATTATAAATTTTATATGAATGTGAAAATATGAAGTACTGTTAGCCCAATCTATACTAATATTATAAAGAGGAAAGATTTGTATTTTTGTATGTAACGAATAAACTTAAAACTACTGGACCGATTTCAAAAATTCTTTTGCCGTTAGGTAACTACATTGTCACTGAGTAACATAGGCTATATTTATTCCTGGAATAAAACTTCTTACGCGGGCGGAGCCGTGAGGACACAGTTATAAATATTTGTTTAGCTGCCTCGTTGCTCTAGTGGTGGCAAGCGCGACTGCTGATCGTGAGATCCTGGGTTCGATCCCCAGGTCGGGAAAGTGTTATTGGGTTTTTCCGTTTGGAATTCCTCAGTAGGAGCCCGAAGTTTGGATTTGTGCCCGGTTGATGGCAATAGGTTCGTCCCCTATTACATGGGACTTAAACATAACGGCAAAATGACGGTGCTACTATACACCTCTGCCCAACCCTTCGGGGAATAAAGGCGTGATGTTGTGATGTGTAAGCGTGATTCTTCAATAATCGTTCTCTGGCGAGTTGAGAGCAGAACGTGTGCAAATGCGTTTCTCTAATATACGAGTGAATAATTTACTATACTAATATTTATTTAAATATTGCACGCTTTGTTTGTAAAGGAAAACTTAGTGAAAATGTTCCACTCGTGCATAATAAAATTGAATATGTATTGAACAGCTATTAGCTACGTCATCGGTCACGTTATGAGCAGTAAAGCGAAAAATATTTCTATACGAAAACGGATCCGCTGTATGATCGGGCTCTAAGTTGAATTCTGGTCTGCCGCTAAGAAATGTCAGCGTGTAAAATATAAGTTAATAATCACAGATTAATGATATATGTCACTGAGATAATAGAATCAAACTGTTATTCAGGTTTCCTGGTTACGATTGTAGAACATGCATGTATCCACTATCTAATAATCCAGTAATGTTTTATGCAAAAGTGACCCAATTTCGAGATATTATTTTAAAGGTTGGTAGCCCCTTAATTTACAAATATTAATTTAAAAAATCGGGAATCGTTCACTTTTGTATAAAGCATTACTGGATTATGAGAGAGTAGATAACATGTTCTACAATCCTCCCACAGGGTCGTGACCAATACCCGGCGCCCGATCAGTAATAGGCCCAAGAAGGCGGCGCGCAGTGTTCCGTGCGCGCTTCTCAGGAGGATGTGCGGCAAGGCTCCACAGACGAAAGGGCCGCCAGGGGCTGGCGGACCGAGACCTGCCGGGGATCCCGCGACTCCGGCCGAACGGTCAGGAGAAGGAACACTGTTGGTTGCTAGCCGGTAAGAGTCCGGCAGACCAGGGCGTCTGCCGGACCTGACCGGTCCTGTCCGTGGATCTCCCTCGCTCGGGGAAGGCGAGGGCGCCTTATAATGATGAAAATGGTAAAATAGCTACGAAGAATACCACTCCCTCATCAATTATCATTGCCTGCTATCCTAACCCTGTTTTAACTAAATCTTTTCCACTTTGTTCAGTAAGTTTCCTTACCGGTTATACATATTTACTACAAAAGAAACATTTTATTCCAACAACAACTCTGTATAAGGTTTCAGGCGTCTTCCCATATTCAAATTTCACATAATCAGCATGTAAGCGATTGTACGTCGTTATTCCCACGTACACGCGTTTTGCAGCAAGTTCTCTCGCCCTATGACATTGTATTAAGTTTATGTACAGTCGCTAATAAAAGCTGTAAGACACTGCAAAAATAAGAATGTCAAGCGAGCAATGCGTCATTTCATTTTTTATCTCTTTTTCTTTCATCTGCTGATCATAATATGTATTTGTCCACAATTAACATAACATCACGCCTGTATTCCACGAAGGATTCGGTAGAGGTGTTTTTAGTAACACCCTCGTTTCGCACAATTATGTTTAAGACCCATGTAATAAGGGACGGGACTATTGCCATCAACCGGGCACAAATCCAGACTCCGGGCTGCTACTGACGAATTCCTTACGGAAAAACCCAATAACACTTTGCCCGACCTGGGGATCGAACCCAGGACCTCACGATCAGCAGTCGCTTTTGCCACCACTAGACCAACGAGGCAGTTTTTGTCCACAGTTTAAGTGATAAGGTGACACAAGGTGTTTAATACTACAGACAGACAAGAAGACCTTTTTCAAAGAGCAAGGCTACGGAACGAACATGTAACCTAAAATTAAACTTTAAGCACCTCTATTAAATACCATTTTAAGTGACAAAATAGATTATAAAGTAAGTACTATAATTACGTACACCGTGTAATTACGGTCTTATCGTATTACTTATTATAAAAATAACTTAACACATAAATAACGAGATAGTAATGAGGTGTTATTAAGGTTTGATAAGAATATTAATGACCACATATCAAGATCACGTTAATTTAAGTTGTATTATACCAAAATTGAGCCAATCTTACAAGTAAATTATGTACATCTTTCAATTATGCTGAACTAGCGGCCCGTCCCGGCTTCGCACGGGTGGACATTTTCCCCGTTTTTGCAACATTTTTCATTTATAGTCCTTTTTTATTGTACTCCGCTCCTATTGGTCGTAGCGTGATGTTATATAGCCTATAACCTTCCTCGATAAATGGACTATCCAACACAAAAATAATTTTTCAATTCCAACCAGTACCTAGTTCCTGAGATTAGCGCGTTCAAATAAATAAACTCTTTAGCTTTATAATATTAGTATAGTATAGATGAATTGAATTATGCTGTAGACCTTTAAGCTGTTCAACCTCTTCAAGTAGCTGCTCCGAGAGGGGATGATACTCTACTAAAAGTTCACGAGTAACATCTATGATCTCATCACACTGAGAAACTGGCTTTAGAAGTTGCTAAGTTTGTTGGAAGGATGATTACTTGACACAGAAACCGCGGCAACTTGGACGAGTTATGTGGAGAAATTCTCGAGATTATTCTCCGCCTTGGGGAAGGCAGAGAGTTACATACGTTGCTCTAAACAAAAAAAAACCATCACGGCGTTCCATCGAGAACTCATGGCCATAACCACGAGATTCGCCAGTGCATTCACCACAGTCTTGATCTGTTACACTTGAAAATAAGCGTAAAACCAGCTGCAGACGGAATCAACACTCCTTTGAAGAAAGGAATGGAAACCAAAACTCTGATTATAAAGCTATTATAAAGCTAAATAAAGCTCTCGGTTTTGTTGCCGACAGTACTGCGTTGCATGCAAAGCTAATTACAAAAACAGCCATGGGAAACGAGAACAATTAGATATGATTTTTATGTCTTCATGAATGACAATAAGAGACCTTAACGTTTTACCAGATAACCATAATAATAGGTAAGTGGTAGTAATTGTAATAATAGGTAACAAAAGGTTATGAGATTGTCAACGCTATGTAATTTATTACGCGAACAGTTTTTGTTGAATAAATAGGGGAACTCTGAATGGGTTGCGGGGCATGCTTTTGCGAATCCCGCGACCCCGGCCGTATGGTCAGGAGAAGGAACACCGTTGGTTTTTAGCCGGTAACAGTCCGGTAGATGGCGAGGGGGTCCTCGCCATCCTCGGACGAGGCACATCGATGAGGATTTTCCAAGGCAAAAAAAAGGGTAACTCGGAATGTTTGACAACGATGTTGCTAAACAAAAACGAAAACTGGCCAAGTGCGAGCCGGACTCGCGCACGAAAAATCACGTTTGTTGTATGGGAGCCCCCTTCAATATTTATTTTATTCTGTTTTGCAATATTTTTTGTTATAGCGGCAACAGAAATACATCATCTGTGAAAATTTCAACTGTCTATTCATGAGATACAGCCTGGTGACAGACGGACGGATGGACGGACTGACAGCGGAGTCTTAGTAATAATGTCCCGTTTTACCCTTTGGGTACGGAATCCTAAAAATTAGACAATAAGGCTCAGTTGCACCAACAAACTATAACCATACCATATTCACGTCATATTTGTAGGTATTGATTTGACAGAAATTTTGGAACGGTTATAGTTATTTCATGCAACTGAGCCTAAGGGCCGATTTTATCAATAGCGTTTATTTGAGTAATAAGTTAAATATTTTGACAGAATTTTTATACATAAGCTGTCAAAACAATAAAAAATATCCGACGTTAGTATAAACGGTCCTTATACCCGAGTCCTACGGCCAAAAACTAATCGTTTTGCGTACCAATGGTAGCACTTTTTATTGCCAAACTGGGCCGATAAAGAGAATCATAAGTTAATTTTACCTGTCATACCTGCTAACGTATGGAAGAATCTACTACGCTGGGTCTTAGCGTTATTATTGGAAAAGATTCAAGACTCCATATTTAACCAATAACGCTCGGTAAATCATATAGGAATCGACAAATAGTAGTAGCTAGAACACTTGTATAAGAATGGACTGAGCTGATGTTTATAATCATTCATATTCATTGAATATTCTTTATTTATTAAATATGTTTGGATTGGTGTGCATGTCACGTGTGGTATTGTATCAACAATTTTAAAAGTTATTTAGGCATCAGTAGATAGTTTACTTAAACGCCTTTCTAGTTCAAATACAGTTTGATTTAGAAAACAAAGTTTAGAAATTAGATATACCTAATACAATACAGGGTATTGTTTTAAATTTCCATAATTATTGACGTTAGTAGAATAAACTATGTCGGGATTTACACCATGTACCTGTTTATTTTTGAGACTCCGATATTTCGCGCAGTTGCATGCGCCATGATCACGGAAGAACTGTCGATTGTTACGTGCGGGTAAATGTTATTGGCAGACGAAACGGTCTACCCTCCGTCAAACGAACTAGACGGAGGGTATACCGTTCCGTTCCCTATTACTATACTACTCTATGCCGTTTCGTCTGCCAATAACATCTACCCGCACGTAACAATCGCCAGTTCTTCCGTGATCATGGATCATGGCGCATGCAACTGCGCCGAAATATCGGAGTCTCAAAAATAAAAAATAAACAGGTACATGGTGTAAATCCCGACATAGTTTATTCTACTAACAATACAGGGTGTAAACGAAATCATGCAATTCCTTCAAACTTCGTGATGTACTGCTGACATAGATTAACCCTGAAAGGGACAAAGGAATCAATAAAAAAAAATAGAGGAAGTAAACATGTTTTCTTAACGTGAGGCATTTTAGCGCCCTGAGTTAAATGACCGCGCGGCGGGCGATAGCCGCGCAAGTCGCTCGGGGTGCTAAAATGCCTCACGTTAAGAACACATGTGTTTCTGTATAATAACCGCCATCTCCAGTCTTCCGTGTACTAGACACACGGCAGTGTGTCATGCAAAGTTTTGGATTAATTATACATGAGCGGTGATCGCCTAGTGGTGTGGCTGTCGGACTGCCAAGTCATAGGTGTCGAGGTCGAACCCAAGGCACGCACCTCTGACTTTTCGGATTCATATGCGTATTGTATAATTATCACTTGGTTAAAAACGGTGAAGGAAAACATCGTGAGGAAACCGGCCAAGTCAGAGACCCATTGGCGGCATAAACTTTGACACCAGGTTAGTCATTAACCACACGAAAAGTAGAATTATACATGAATTCAACAAACTAAATAGTAATAAAAGTATGTGGTACTCACTGGCATGGTCGTCGTGCAACAGATTGTGGTATCTGTGCTGCTTTTCGGTCGAGTCGAGCCTCATCATCACGCCGGTGTCACCACGACATAGCGACTATACTGAAACAACAAGATACTCTATTAGATTAGGTACTAAGAAGTCAAGTCTTGGCTTGGGGCGGTTGTACACTGCGTCCGATTCGAACTTCATAATTTACAGTCATGTTTTCTCGGACCGTATTTTCCCAAATTTGGATCGGATGCAATGCATAAGTGCTCTTAATCTGGGTGTTCTGTAAATGATAAATGATTTTATTTTCTGTAAATAAATCTGTTACAGACACTTTTACAAGTCAATGTAATAATTGTTTTAAGACTAAGTAGATAGCGCCGGCATTTCCTATCTGACTAGCTCTGAAAAGAAAAGCCGAAGCAAACTCGGAGATCAAGGTCTTTTTAAAGTCCAGACAGTGTGCTATAAAAACTATGTGAGTGTAACAATGTAGGGCAACGTCTGGAATGGCCTTTTTAGGAAAGTGCCATAGCAGGTTTGAGTTGACCTGTCCTAACTGACGGCACGCAAGCATCAGTCATCGCGTAGCTCAAACCTTATTTTATGGAGCTCAACAACCCGACTGCCTCACGACGCTACCAATCAGCCGGACATTTACTAGGTCACAAAAAAAAAACTCAAAACCGCCAAACAGTTAAAAAATTCGTGTACAAAGTTACATGCATTTAGCATGTCAAGGCTCAATAAATGGACTTACAATTTAATGTCACCTTGTTAGAATCATCGTTAACATTGCAGTTTAAAATGTCAACAGCTACTTAACTGCTTCACGCTTGTAAGTAAATAATCCTATCAAATACAACACAATATTCAAGTTCAATATAATTCAATTAGCCACCACACCCACAATGATAAGGATTTGTAAATAATTTCGAAACGTCAGATAAGTACGAAGAGTGGGTTGCAAAAAATTGGTTGCCTAACGTTAGGGTTGTTGACCGACTGTAATTGGGCAATTCAATTGATGTGATTGTGCATTTTATTTTATTGTTTGCTTTTTTAGTAGCTTGATGACCCTGGGATTTATGGTTTTAGTATTACTCATGCTGTCTCCTTACTGGGTGGGGTTTGTAGAGAACGCGAAGTATTGGCGCGTCTCTTGAATGAAATTAAGTAGGTAACTATTTGTTGAATGTTTATCTAAAGACTTATAATGTAGTTTACATGGAAGAACAAACTTGGATAAAGTTATTGGTTAAGTTACATAAGTTTGTTTATTTTTCTCGAAATAACAATTAATTAAACGAATCGCTGCTTCGATAGTTCCGACTACTTAACAGAAAAAAATATAATTAGAAGTTTCTGAATTAATTAAACGTATAGTGGCATTTTAGCATACAATCCAATTAACCAGATAAGCAGCTTAAAGAGAGAAAATAGCACTCCTTTCAACATAAACAAAATTACTTAAACTGCATGTTTCGAGGTTAATCTTCAAGTTAATGAGACCTACATTCATAATTTTAATAACTCTAACTAGACGAAAACGTGAGTAGATTAGCTACTTGTTCAGAACATTTTAGTTTCGTTTATTTTCTAGCTAGATATCGCGTGAGGCTTAATGTTTCATAGGCAAAACATTAGCCAAAATGAAAAAAAAAACATCGTGATAATAATGTAGGTGAGTACCTACTTATACTAATAAAGTAGTTATTCATCGCTTGAGGCAAGACTGTAAACAGTTTTTTATTTAGTTAGGTTTGACCAGAAACATTATTAGTCTTTTGCTTTTTTCATCATGCATAATTTTAAAATAAGAAAGTTAGAAAAAGAAACACGCCCGACCCAAATCGTACTATAAAAAACTTTTTATTACCTACTTTTACATTTGCAATCAGCGTCAGCCTAGATTCCATAATGAAATTGGTCAAAACAATACTGTTTTGATAGCCATACTGTTTTATAAAATGACCACTTTTGCGGTAGGTGCTCTTATTTATTGTAATTGGAGCATTGTACTGAGATGAAATCAGCCTCAATTTTGTAATGTGCGGTATATTAATGGAATTAATTTCAAAAAGATCTGAAGACACACGGCAGTTATACAAGCCAAGTTCAGAAAAGATTTGATTATCTTTAACATTGTCTTCGAACGTGGTAAACACAGTTTTATGCAATTGGCCTAATTTTAAAGTACCTTCTTACCTTTGTTATGTGCGTAACCTTTGCAATGAAGAACATGATATGATTAGCCGGATGTAATTGGGCAAATTCGCCAGTTAGGATAGTAACCTCAGTAATTGAAAAATAGGACTCGGAAGTGAGCTTCCTAGTGTCTCAGGAAGAACGAAAGACGATGAATGACAACATTGATAACTCAGCTGACTTACTAACGGCCGTGTTTAATAATAATAATGTAGATTTTTGACAGAAATTCAATACAAGTAATGTCAAAAACACAACTACCTATGAATCGAGAGTTTGAATTGAGTACGGTTATTGGTTTCGTCCGTTAGTTGGTCACATGGAAATACGAACCTTCGTATTAATTCATAATTTAAAATGTTTAGCTTCCCTCATTGGCTCGTCACTTTTGTTTCGTGCTTTCCGTCAATTATTACATTCTATTTTAAAATATGTGCCTTGTTATGTAGGAACTTATTTACTTAAATGTGCGAAGCATGTTTGTCTGTACAAGCGTCAATATTACATAACCAGTAAGCAGGTAGAGGTGGATCGTGACCGTGAATTTACTGTTGAAGAAAAACGTAAACAGCTATTAAAGTTGACTGTCAGGTTTTTCTATGTATTTAAAATTTGGAAAAACAAATCTATAAATAGTCAAATGGTAATGGTTATATTTTATTAGAAGTTTGATACAATAGTGTATCGCTGGTCTACACTTCATAATATATTCTGTGGGGCAGATTAGTAGTAGCTAAACCATTAAGTAAAATATTAAACCTAATCAATTAATGCGATCGGTAGATTGGCGACGAATTAGGTCATGCCTCGTCTTAAAAATCACCTAACACACAATCCCGGTATCCGCAATTACGCTAATTAAATGATGCAATCAATATAACTTTTTGTGTGCGTACAAATTTGGCGCGTGACAAAAAAACATGGCGCCATCATTGTTTGCTTTTTTCTAATTCCCGGCTCAATGCACTGCGCCAACGCACGCCTACGTCTACCTGTGCAGGTAGTAGGGCTGGCAAATTGAGAAAAAAAGTTAGGTACTGAAATTCTTTTGTTTTAACACCTGGCGGTTAATAACTTATTTATTAATAATTAGTATGGTAAAAAAGTTTAAATTTGTATTGTTTGCGGGACAATACTGCAACCTACAAGCGTCGTCTAGTTAATTTTCTATAATGACCTAAACTCAATTGCAATCCAAAACCCACTAGTAGAATCTTGACAGAGTTGTGTCTGGAGAGCTTGTCGCGCCTTTTTTTCTTGTCGTCGTCGAAGTGGTAAAGTGTAAGTGTTTTTGGACGCTGTCTTTTGTAACAGTGACGTTCGCATAGAACTCAGTAATTCTAGTCTATTTTTAAATAAACGAATTTAGAGTTTGTATTGACATTTCAAAGTAGCTACAGTCTCGATTTCCGACATGTATATGTCACCGTTCATGTTACGTGAGAAGTGAATTAAAACTACACAAATAACGGTACATTACAGTTCATTTAATAAAAAGACATTATTTTTATAACGGGCTATAAAACAAATGACAGATTCAATTTGCATTCTAATAACATAATCCTCCGAATTCTAACGGCATCTTCAAATTAAGCAAATCTCGCGGAGAATCTTACCTTGGATGTATGGGACCAAATAATAAGTTATCAATGTTGAAAAGGCCAAGTACATTTTAAATAACATGTATGACATAATTTGCTCAACAAATCATACATTATTGATAAAACCAAACGTATCCAATGTCACAGTATTGATAAGCGGCCATTTTGCACTTTTCTGATATCGCTCGTCCTTGCGAGATCGAGGCGTAGTACCTACGTACCAATGAAAATAAGAAATAAATGCTGTTATTTGGTTTCCTGATTTCTACAAAAACAGAAATATGGAGTAGGTATATTTAAAGTACTGTTCTAGAAAAAAATGGTGACTCATATAATAAAAAGAAACCGGAACTTTAAGGGTACAAGGTATAAGCAAAGATAAAAAAAATATAACGATAACACGAAAAATCAATAGTTATAACTAGTATAATTCCATATCTAAAACTATATTATTACGAAAGATACCGAAACATTACGGCTTTTTTGGTGAGTCATTATTAATTTTATCTTATTATTACTTTTATCTATTAATAATAGGTCTATAAATATTATAACCACACTTGACATAATCCTCATAAAATAGCGTCATTATTATAATCCTGATGTATCACTAAATTCAATTTTTTACTCAATCACTCCACCACTGATGAAGAAATGGCAGTCCCTTCCGAGGAAAACTCTTGATTTTCTATGATCAAAAGTACCCCATGAACTAGCCAGCCTGGGATAATATTCTACCTCTGTACCAAATAAATGCGCGGATACGAAATAAAAATTTGCAAAGAGATTACAAGATTTCATAAAGTTTGCCTGTGGGCCAGCCCTATGCCCCGTCACCCGCGTCACCTCGACGCAAACGCACGCATTCGGGGGCATTCGTGACGTAACCGTGTTTAATGTTTCGTTCCTAGCTCCTAGTTGATAAGCTTACACTAGGGAACTTGGAAGCTAAACAGGAAGCCGTAGAAAGGTCGACGAACTGTACAGTGTAAATATTTTGTATGGCAAACGTAAACCAGGAAAATGGATGTGCTTGTTTTAGAGGTACCTACATAAGTTGAGCATGATAGATTGCATCGCAAATTTTCCATCTAATATAATAGGATGACATCAACCTGTTCAGAGTAATTGCAGTAGGTACTTAGGTACATGTATTGTGTGTTCTTAGTGCCCATAAACCTCGATGCAATCAAGAGAATATTATGTAATAAAAATTTATGTAGGAATGAGTTTAAAAATTATTGTTATTTAAATCGTGATCGTAGTCTCTTGTAGTTGTAGATGTGGTTCGTGACCATGAACTTTAAACTTAGTAAAGGTACGAAATACAAGATAAGAAATCGTAAAAGTAGTCTATACCCTATTCACACCTATAAACAACATTTGACTACTCTTAATAGAGATATTTTCTGTAAAATATTTCATAACATTGTCAGGCAGGCGGCCGGTCATAAAACAATAAGCCAAAACCTCTAACAATATGGATTTATGAAATACATGTTGTGCCGACCCCACCTAGTGTGGGATAAGGGCAGGAAGAAGAAGATTTCATAACATTAATTTCTAACATAAAGAAATTGTGTGATGTTAATCTATTTGAAACACTTCTTATTCAAGTAAGTGTCGAATTGTTCATCGATTTTGCAGTAAATATCTCTATTAAGAGTACCTAGTCAAATGTTTACTTACATTTTATTTTTTCGTTCTGTACATAGGTATAATGGGAATGGGGTACATAGGTAAGCTTTTACATTTGCTTTTTTTCGTTGGAACGATCGATATAAAGAAAATATCAGCTCTTTTATATCTATTTGATAACAATTCCTAAATGGGTGGCCCCGAAACCTGAATTTCATCATTGTATTTTACGACACAAACGTTCTTGTATGCCAGACATAACTAATAACCAGATTTAAACTTATAACGTCGTCTACACGACTTGCATCCTAAACTGGCTAGCCGCTAGTTATAATTTAGTTTGTTAGAACTTAACAATTCCTGCAAATGTTTTCTGAATGCCATCTAAAAGAAATGCCGCTTGACGTGACGTGGACATGTGCGCAAATGATAATATTAAATCTAAAGGTCAAGCAATATCGATATTACGATAAAGTGATATCTACATTGATAATGATAGTAGGAACTGGACAAGTGTCAACATTACAGCCTTTTGTATGATAAACGTAATTAAATTTGCATAAAGTGTGTTTCTGTATAGAAACTACAAAATTCATGTTGCAGCTGAGTTTTTAACTGTTTTCAATGTTTAATTTAAGGCCTGAAACCTGTTGGTTCATACTTTACCTTGCCTCAGCATGGCTGGTTAGTCGCTTTACATCCGAAAACCATGAACTCTACTCATCATTATGTACAACTTCGGGTTTAGGGTTCGGCAGAGATGAATAAATACACTCTCGTTTCGCCAGTTATGTTTCAGTCTCATGTAATAGGAGGCGAGCCTATTGCCACCAACCGGGCACAAATCCAGACTCCAGGCTGCACTGGGAAATTCCTAATGGAAAAACCCAATAACACTTTGCCCGACCCGGGGATCGAACCCAGGACCCCACGCTCAGCAGTCGCGCCTGCGACCACTAGACCAACGAGGCAGTTCTATAACTCTGAATTATGAAAAAAAAACTGCTGTTCCATACGAAAGAATCAATGATGCTTAACAAAATGTATAGAATAGCTGATATTTTTTTCAGGAATTTCGAGTTTGTTCCATATTAAAAGTTGTATGGGACGATGAGTACAGTTCATGGTTTTCGGATGTAAAGCGACTAACCAGACATGCTGTATAATATCGTGAAACTGTTATATTTCGTCTTTCCAAAGACATATTATCTAGGACTAGCGGCCCCTCCGGCTTCTCACGGGTGGACATTTTTCCCGTTTTTTGCAACATTTTTCATTTATACTCCGCTCCTATTGGTCGTAGCGTGATGTTATATAGCCTATAACCTTCTTCGATAAATGAACTAATTTATATAAAAATAATTTTTCAATTCCAACCAGTAGTTCCTAAGATTAGCGCGTTCAAACAAACAAACAAACTCTTCAGCTTTTTAATATTAGTATAGATATTTCAAGAAATTAAGCGAATGAATCTGTGTTCACGGAGCTCCTATACAGCAGGTGTTTGTGGTGCTTATCTTCCACTTACGTGGCTCAGTTATCACTGGGTTATCAACCAGAAGAAAGATTACATCAACTTGTAATCGCCCTGCATTTTGTAATATTTAAACTGCCCGTGGGCGATGGGCTAATATTTTATCACTGTACTAATTGCTATTCTAATCCCACACATGATTTGCAGCGTGGTTTATGTTTGTACCCAAATATTTTCATTGATAAGAGTAAGTGCCCGTTCACACAGCGAGTCCGTTTTAACGGATCCGTCGGTACCGGATGTGTTGTTCACATCAGAATCTGTGGTACACGCCGACGGTCAGGAGGAGGAACACCGTGGGTTTTTAGCCGGTAAGAGTTCGGCAGACCCCCTCGCCTTCCCCGAGCGGGGACATCCATGAGGATTTTCCCAAGAAAAAGAAGAACCAACGTGTCGTATCAGTTTGGGCTGTATATTGCATTATTAAATATTAACGCAACTTCTGCATTGGCATACATTTACGGGCTCGAGGGTGCTGCATACAGCATCTAAGTTTAATCAACTAGTTTGACGGAATTAACACTAAATATTGTAATAGTAACGCCTCATTCCATTAAGTATTTATCTTTTGTTAAATTAAAGTCAAAGTGTATCTCACGCTAGTCTCTGGCCATAGTACAACAAAAGCTGACAGCTTTAACCAACACGGCCAATGGGCCAATCTAAAACACATACAAATCGAACCTACGCCGTCCATCACGGCTATCAGATGGCTCCAATTGGCTATAATTAATCAATCAAATGATCTCCATTCACAATCACAACCTGCTGTGTGAATGGTTGTTACATCTACCGGTGGCACAGTTTCTCTGCTATGTGAAACGTTATGTTATATGGGGCCGCGAAGTAAGAGACGGCGGAAGCGATTTTTAAGCGAGTTTGATACTTTTTTTTTATTCTTGACTCGGTCGCGTTTGGCCCTAGTCACACCTGATGGTAAGCGCAGACAGGGTCTAAGATGCAGAGATATAGAGGGATTCCCCTATACCCCTCTGGCTCTCACAACACGCGATGGAACACAGTAAACTGCTTGGCGCCGGACTTTAATGTGAGGGTGGTAGCTAGCAGGCGGATCGTATTGATCCTAACAGCAAGCGTGCTGGGTTTTGTTGAATCTTACAACATGCGTCTATTCCCAGCGAGCGGTGAAGAAGTTTTATATTCTAACCCGGGGTAAAAACTACTACTTTGTTGTTTGTTGTATTTGGAAGTATGTATAGTAGAAAGATACTGCTTCATTAAAAGTACCTACGTCGTTCTGTCTAGCCTTTTCCTAACTATGTTGGGGCCAGCTGACTGCCATCAGACCTCCGCAACCCAGTTACTGGGCAATGCCGATATCCTAAGGTTAAACCGGTTGTCAGACTTTCGGGCTTCTGACTACACGTAACGATTGTCATAGGTATTCGTTTGACACCCGGGACCGACGGTTTAACGTGCTGTCGGAGGCACGGAGGGATGTCGGATGTGTAACGAACGATCACCCATACAGCTATGATCAGCTGTGTTTAGTTTTAGGTCATATTTGGGGTCACAGATTAAAAGCTCCATTTTCTGAATTCGTAACTAAAGCAGGAATGAAGAATTTTGAAAACAAAAATTATAATAATTTTGCATGGATATTATTTTATTCGAATTATGAAATTTTAACACTTTCTTTAATAAAATCGCGGCTTAGTACCCCCTTTCCGACTAACCTTGTATACTTTTTAAGTGAAGCAATAAAACAAACAATAGTAAAATAGACACTTAACAAATAATAGGCACCTTCGTAAGTGCTATTACAGTAAGTAGGCAATTGTGCTATTAGGAAAACACTTAAACAATTTAACAATAAGCACCTAAACTAATCGATTCGTAATGTTATTTCTATTCTGTCGAAATTGTTAATACAGAACACAGGCGGTGCAAATCGCGATTTTCATGGCCCAACCAAAAATATAGTCGCTCATTGTATGCAGATGTGACAGATGGCGAAAGTAGATCCCCTCGGCGTGCCGGCGCGGGAATCGAACCGGCAAGCCTTTCATTTTGGTGCACCGTGTGGTAACTAACGACCTTACTTGCATACCAAAATGGTTTACATGAAATAAGTGGTGAGTTGCGATTTTTATGAGAATTCGATGTTTTCGTACAACTTTGTACATAATGATTATGTCTCAATTGCATAAGAACATTTCTCTGAAAATTACGAGGGGGGAAAGTACTAGATTTAAAAAGAACTGGAATTAAAGTGCCATACCAAAAGAGTTCCAGTTTGTATGACCACTTATTGCGCGAGTATACGTAACTTTTGATAAATAAACTTAAAAAGAAAGTAAATAATATCGACTGAGTAAAATAATAAAATTAAGTTTCTGTAATCGGTGGTAACCCACGCTGAACCAAATTAAAGACACCGCCTTCAAAACTGTGTAGAACCTCCTTTTTTAAGTTAGTGTAAAAACGTCAGTTTCCTTTACTGATCTGAAACTCCGGATTCATTGACCTGCAATCGTACTCGTATTATCTTTACACAATATAAAACAAAGTCGCTCCCGCTGTCTGTACGCTTGGATCTTTTAAATTACGCAACGGATTTTAATGCAGTTTTCAGCAATAGATAGAGTGATTCGAGAGGAAGGTTTATATGTATCTACATTGCACCCGCGCGAAACCCGGACGGATCGATAGTTAACTAATAAAATACCTGAGTAATTTCCACATAGGTCACTCAATATTGAGCAAGCGTCTTCGACAGATACGAACACATCTTAGTCACGCATGACATATCAAAAACAGTCAACACTACATTCCACTTACATAACCATGTAAAACTCACATTTCTATAGGTCACTATTACTAAGTGATTGTTACACATAACAACATAATATCTAACCGCTTGCCCATAAACAAAGCAATCAATCTTTACATAATTAAATAAGCGATGTCGAAAGTAAAACGAAAGTAAGTTGACACACGAAATATAGCCGTAATGTTTATGTAACAGTAAAACACATTATAAGCTGTTGCTACACGTACAAGAATATGTAGACAGTTTTCAAAATTGTGGACTAATATTATTGGAGTATTTGACATTTCTAAAGAGGCTAAACGATCAACATTTTACGGCAATGTCTAGTCTGGCCATTAAAATTTTGTATAAAAGGTAAACAAATCTTTCACCGTACACATCACACCGATAATTTGGCCCATAGAGTACCCCTCAGCCCTCATCAAGTTGTCTCCCTCCCGGTCCTCCCCTCGCGCCAGCAACGCCCTAAGCCGAGGTCCGAGTCAAATTAGGGGTCGCCCTTAGTGCTGTTGTTGCTAGCAGTCATGATGTTAGTAGTAATAGTTAGGTTATGTATTTTACTCGTGTACAGTGGTTGGAGACCCTTCAGGTTTCGCCAATAACTGCCCGGTTACGTATAAAACTGTCCGCAAGACCATCTACAAGCAGTCCAATATAAAAAAAACCGTGCACATTCATTTAAAAAAAATAAAAATAAACATTTTTAGAAAATAAAATTGAAGAATAAATGTTACAGTTTTCTAAAATGTTTTAGTATCTCATCATCAATCTACCTTGTTTTCCCTATCACATAATTATATATCATATATATATATTACAATATTTATAAATGTATATATATATACCTATATGTAAGTATTGTCTATGTATGGTGTGTAGTATATATATATTTTGCAGCAGTACACCATGGACTACCCCCTCTATCTTATTCATTGACTTCCTGTTCATCCACAGGTTGTCTGGTAGATATCGCTACCAGCGATAAGACCGCCATTGTAGGTACCCTTTAATGTTTGTTATTGTATAAGAGCTGTGTTACAATTTTGGTGTACAATAAAGTATATTCTATTCTATTCTAATGCATTCTTAAAGCAAAATAAATGTTTCACGATCACAGTTTTGTTTACCTTTTAACTAAAATTGAAATGGCTGGACTATGTATACAAACATTGTAAGTTTTGGTGAACTTTGGCGGTATTAGAAGTATCGTAGAAGTATACGAGCACCTATATTATTTTCAATTTGTTCTCCTATTATTATTTCTAAAGGCTTTAGGAAATGGATGTAAGATTACAAATATTACAATGTTTATGGTGTAAGTTTCCTTCCTCAATTCCATTTAAGTTTTGTTAATCACTTATTTGTACCAACTGTTGCGAAGTTTGACCTTCTTGGACTTACCAAAAGACTGGATAATTAAACCTACACTACCGCCTATGTTGTACCCTTGTTTGACGAGAACGAAACAAACGCGTAGCACCATACACAGTGCATGTTAAGTCATTCAACTGAGTGAAACGATCTAGGCTTAGCTATCTTTGACTGCATACCAAAGAGATACATAGCCCGCTGGGGTAGGCAGCAAAAAATCAGCACCACCTGCTTCGACCCTGACATCCCTGGCTTTTTTTAGGTACATCCATTATTGTTTTCATACACTGTCGTCGGTTTTACGTAGATACTCCGAATGACCCTTTTTTAAAGGTCGTAATTTTGGTCTATGTATTCGTACGGGGTCGCCCTTCCCGACTTTTCCGGCCAAAGAGAATAAGATAAGTACTTAAATATATTTATACCTACACTATGACTATGTATTTCTTCAACTAGATTTGCAAGCCAAAATAACGACGCGGTATCTAATGTAATGTCAGACAGGTTTTAATTTAGTTAATTAACATGCGTTCCTTACCGCTCACATCTAACCTGCTTTGACCGACTGACCTACAGTTTCATTAGACTGGCAACGTTTAGAATATCGACATTTTAGCACCAGACATGAAATTGCAGATCATTTCTCAATTAGCTTTAATCAGACCGTGAGCATCCACTACTACTAATAAAGAAATTTAAAAAAAAAACAAAATAGTTTGACTTTACGACGGCCCTCTTGATTGTAAGTGGTTACCATCGCTTATAAACACCCACAACTCCAAGAGGATTGCAGAAGCGTTGCCAATCTTAGAGATAAAGTTGAAAAATATCACGTGCCTGTAATTTCGCCCATACCCTTCAAACCGGAAGATAGCATTACTGCTGACCAACTCTTTTACAAGGAGCTCTTTTACCAATGTCAGTTAAGTCTTGAATGCTGCTAAAATCACCATCATAAACAAAAGAATTGGTGATTGCGATCACCATCCCACCGTGTCGTACAGAAAGATCCTGCTCATCTATACTAATATTATAAAGCTGAAGGGTTTGTTTGTTTGAACGCGCTAATCTCAGGAACTACTGGTTGGAATTGAAAAAATATTTTTGTGTTGGATAGTCCATTTATCGAGGAAGGTTATAGGCTATATAACATCACGCTACGGCCAATAGGAGCGGAGCATAAATGAAAAATGTTGCAAAAACGGGAAAATGTCCACCCGTGCGAAGCCGGGACGGGCCACTAGTTCTCTATTTATATAGAGACCCACGAGAAGAGCTGGTGTAATTATACAGCTGCACGGCATAAACCTAGGTACACGTAAAAGGATTCTATAAACCGCCGTCAACTGACCGGTTTTTTCACCGACAAACGCAGCCAGATGCATTGCGTGGCGACCTTGCGAGTGAACGGCTCTTACTTAACGCCGGAACATTATCAATATTATCATCTACACTATAAATATAGCTTCAAAGGAGTGCAAAGTATCGATACCTGATACCACTGCAGGTCTCTAAAAGATTACCTGCTATGGCACTTTCCTAAAAAGGCCATTCCAGATGTTGCCCTATATTGTTACACACACATAGTTTTTATACCACAATGTCTGGACTTTAAAAGAGACCTTGATCTCTGAGTGTGTTTCGGCTTTTCTTCTCAGAGCTAGTCAGATAGGAAATGCCGGCGCCATCTAGTCTTAAAAAAAACATTACATTGCCTTGTAAAAGTGTCTGTAACAGATTTATTTACAGAAATAAAAATCATTTATCATTATCTGAATCAGGGCACTGATTCTGTAGCCATACAACAATATCAAATTCAGTGCGTTCTAAATTATAAACCCAGTTTACCCGATTGCACATTCGGATAGTAAACCAGTGGTGTTATTGGCGTGTTACGTTTTGATGTGTCAGCAGTGAATCAGAAATTCTGGAGAACTAAAGATACGTCGCCGATCTTCCGCCGACACACATAATTCCATACAAACATCTCACACCGTACACATTTGACCGAAGATGCGTTACTAAAAATTTTCGAGTAAATTACACAACGGAAGATCGGCGACAAATCTTCCGTCAGAGGTGGTTTGGCCCTAAAATATTTAGTTTTGACATCGATCAACGCTTGACCTGTAAACGAAACGATAGTGCAGACCACATCTGTAATTTAAAACCCAAAAAAATACAAGAACCTTTACTTTGACGCTATACAATTTTTGCCAGTTGACGTGACCTTCGCTGCAAGTTGTTGATATCGAGTATTGGAACAAGTTTTTGATCGATTCAGGAAATGACATCCAGACGGTTTGGGTTCAGTGAACAACGAAGTTAACAAGAACTTATATGACAATTGAAGGTACCAGTTTTAAATGTAAACTTTGTGGTAGGATTTATACGGTCCGCCTGGCTAGCTATCACCCTCACATTCAAGTCAAGCAGTTTATTGTTTTCCATCTTGTGTGTGTGAGAGTCAGAGAGTTATAGGAGAATTCCTCTATACTTCTGTTATTTGGATTCATGTGCTCCATTTTAGACCCGGTCTACGCTTACCATTCAGATGCGACTACGATCAAACGCGACCTAGTCAAAGAATACAATAAAAAAAGTTCACTATTAACTACAGATTAACCCGCCGAATTACAGAATCAAAGTTGCAGTACTTATTATAAAAGGTATAATAAACCGATTTACGTTACAATAGGATTTGGTCAATTCAGAGGAAATCAATTGAAACTGCGAATCACAAAAACGTTTCTTTGTATATTATTTAAAGAGTTCAAACCGTGTCAAAGTCCCGTTAGCTTCATTTACACAAAAGCGAAAAAAAAGAACTGCAAGCTACATGCACGATTCAATAACAGACTTATCAAAGAATGACCCTGATATGCACGGTGGCCATATTAGCAACACATGTGCCATTATCAATAAGGATATTTGCCAAGACGAGGATGCCAAACAAGGCGTCGACGTCTGCCTACGCCCAATGCTAGGTGCAGCTTGACATTACCCATTTAGTGTACCTGTCGAACAGGCAGTCCTTAAACGACTACCTGTAACAGGAGGATTCTGTTTTTTGTGAAGACCCCACCTTTCAAAAGAATTTTAAGCAGTTTAGAATATATTAGGAGCGGTTTTGGACTTAGTAGTATATCGGGTCTGATGCAACAAAATAATATCAAGATTGGGATGAGCTAGAGAATTTGTGCTAATTTTGGGTTTATTATCGTAAATTTTGCTGGCCAAAACATACTGCTATGAATATTATAATTTTATTTTAGTATTTTCCAAGGGCTAATGTGCCATTTATTTGTCAGAAAAACTGTCCTTCTTCATCTATGATAATAATGACATACGAGTAGGCTGCCGTCTGGCCTCCGCGACCTTTAAGGCAACCAGGTTTTTGCAGTGTGGCTATTTTTAGCAGGTAAGCATGCCACTGCTTCATAATTATTTATATTTACGGTGGTACTATTATTATTTTATTCGGTGTATTTTTTTAGTAACAGAATTAGCAAAAGCTGTTCATCATCCGTTTGTAATTCCTTAGTCTGCCTCCTTATCTCTTGAACTTATTAGATTCCTTTGTTTGGCCTATTTCCAATTATTTTCGGGTTGGATTCCAGAGCCACCAGCCACCAGTTGCATCAGAATTTTACAAGCAGCGATTGCCATTTTGATCTATTTGACCCAATTTCTGGAGGATAACGATATTATTAGATTCCTTCATCTATTTATTTTAATAATACAAATGTATTTCACACGATATGATTTGTCGTGGCTAAATACTTGTATCGACACTTACGATTAGATCACTTCAACACTGATACTGCATTGTTGTTGATTTGCCACACTTCCTAGTTAAAAATAAACGTTATTATCACTGCGATAACGATTGCGAATTAAATTTTTAATGATATGAGAATTTTAATAAAAATGTTTTATGCGATAGCCACTTCGATATCGCTGACGACATGAAGTGTTATTGTAACCAATTTATCGGCTTATATTATGTATGTTATAGACGCTCAAAGTCAATGTCGCTCAAACCATGTAATTTGGGATAAAATAAAAAAACTATTCGTTGTTTCCTTGGCTCACAGTTTGTGCATAATAAAAACAAGAAGGTTGCCATATAGCCGTATATACTTACGTATATAGACGTGTTCTTGTCTGTTACACACCTCATTGAAATTTCCAAGGAATATTAGGTACCCAATAATTCATTCTTCAACTATCTATTGCGGTAAGTACCAGTAAGGAATTCCAAGCATCCGCGTAGGCTGTCCTTTCAATAATTTCAGGTTACGCTATGCACGTGAAAAGGAGAGCGGTCAGCAACCTCGGACCTATTCGCACGTCTGCGTTTGCGCATTCAAGTAACAAGCGTGTGAACTGGCCGATAACTTACTATCACTAAAAGAGAATGTTTTATTTAGTTTTTGGAATGGATTTAGGTGTGCGGAGGTGAAGCGATATTTTTAATTAAAAATTTCTTAGATGTTTTATTTTTTCTTTCTGATGTGTATGGCCATGCAGTCTCGTCGGTAGAAATATTGGATTTGCTCTAATTTATTTTAAACAAGTTCATCTCATTGCATAAAATGTCAACTACATTATTAAAATTACTTATACTATACATACCTATATTATAATTTTACCGATGCGTTAAATTGTTACTTATACTTTAAAGTAAGTAAGTATTGATCATAAATAATATCTACAAAATTAACACGTCATTATTTTAGTATTTAATTGTGAGAAAAGTGTTATTTTTTCCTAAATATTAAGTAGTAAAGTACCTAATATACATTACTTATCACTACTGAAGTGTTACTGAACAGGTATGCTGATTGAAATATCGATAAACTAGTGAATATTTATCCGAGTTCAGTACAAAGTGAAAACCTTTACGACAACAGGTTTTCATACGATCGCAGATATCCTACAAACATTCCTCGGGCTGAACCGACTACTAACTCTGCTATTAAACAGAGCATAGATGAAGGTTTAGTAATTATACCTAATTACGTGGAATAGAACTACTAGAACTATCACTTTCCTGCATTGTGAGAATTAGGAATTGTTATAATTTGCAGCAGCCTATAATATTTAAGCAAACCATAGAGTTAGTGGGGCTCGTGGCTAATCTGGCTCGTGTCTGTGGTGGATGGGTAACCGTTCGGTACACATTCAAACCTCTACTTGCCTCGGAGTCGGAGAGCACGAGCACGAACCGTCGGTCCCAGTTGTCATTTCAAATTTCTAATGACTACGTGTAATCAGAAGCCCCAAATGTTTAACAACTGGCCTAACGATAGGATGTCGGTGGTTGCGGAAGCCGACCATATCCAAGTTTAGAAAAAAGGTTAGGAAGATGGAGATTATTGTGTGTGCTTTATTTATTTCTTCTAACACGCTATTGTTTAAATATTGCAACACTATAATAAACCATCGTAGTTTAAAAGTAACGGGGTCGCCTAAACATTGTTATCTTAGTTTACTTAATTTTAGTTTTATCTGGGCGCCATGGTGCGGGCTCGGCCGGTGACCTCCGCAAACAGGTATGGTTAGTGACGTGTGGTACCGATGCCAGATGAAAAGATGTATTAAAATGCTATTCGATTATTTTTGTGATGTGTATTGTTAACTATTTAAAACTAAACAAAAAACGGTTGTTTCATAGACTTTCTGTGGCCATACCTTAATCTGGCATGCGTAACGAGTCTGCGCATTTAAATTTTTGACATATTTTTGCCTCCATCCAAATTCTAAACAAAACTTTTCGGTGAGATATCGAGACAGGTTCGAATAAAGAATTTTCGGTTGGTAGGTACCTACCTACCAGAAATGGGGCAGGGGAGAAATTGCCCCACCACTGGAGAGGTCCACCAGAAAAAGCTGGTGGAGCAAGACCTGCCGGGGTTGCGGTGCATGCAATAGCGAATCCCGTGACTCCGGCCTTAGGTCAGAAGGAGGGACACCATTGGTTTTTAGTGGGTAAGAGTCCGGCAGACCCCCTCGCCTTCCCCGGGCGAGGTATATCCATGAGGAATTTCCAACGAAAAAAAAAGTACATACCTACCAACCGAAAATTCTTTATTCACTTACGTAGTCCACTTTTTTAATTTAACGTAAGTAAATCGATTGACTATTGTGTCATAGTTGGTTTTTATCAGTGTTGCTTTACATCGTGGGTATTCCGTTTAACTTGCCTTTTGTGTGAGAATGAGGTGTGACATCAGAGCTATTTAGTTTCTTTAGCTCATAATTGAGGAAGAAATGTAAGATTGTTTAGTGACCCAAAAATATTGAAGTCTTTTATAATATCAAGTATACAATTTCAAAAACTTGATCCTAGACACGATAGTGTCCCCGGCTACCATATTTTACGAGCCCAAAACTCACACATAGGTACCTAACATAATAAACAATAGACCACATTCTTTAGTTAAAGAATTGAGTGTCAATTTGTAATTTCAGTCGATATTGTGCGTTGTTTTTGAACCTTCGATATATTACTCGATCAAAAAACAATCGGTCCTTCTACCCCACCTTTAGACATTGATTGCCCGGCTCCGAGAATTACCTACGTCATTCAATTTACTACTAATTGCTTTAATATACTGGTCGTTAGCTTACACTATTCGTCCAACGAGTAGACCATAACGATTCACGTTGCCAAACTAAACAATTCCGAATATGCTTTCTATCGCTAAGAATTGTCAGAAACAGTGACTCATTCTATTTCGTGAGGTCCCATCTCTATTTGACCTACTTAGCTACGTAGTGTTGTTACTTGTTGTACGTAAGCATATCGTAGGAAACAATATATTTTAATTACAGTGTTTAACGTAGGCAGATTGTCAATTTGCGTCAGTACCATTATTTGATTGATGATTCAGATAATTATGTTGGTATTGTAGGTACAATCCTAAGTCTGGGATTGAAAAACGAAAGTGTTTACGAAGCTTTAATTGTAGATAGAGGTCCTGTTGTAAGATTTCGAAGGGAATGTTAAGTTGGTAAAGATGCCGTAGGAGGCACAGCAAATCTTATATTAAGACAAAAAACTGTAATTTGTCATTAAAACTTAAAACGCAACGAATCCTCCTTCATTTTTGAAGTCGGTTAAAAATAAATGGCTGTCTTTAAAGTCTTAATTTGCTGACACTACAGCAGGTACCTACCTACCTACAGTCACTAGGTAGATAAAACTGTCGCTATTTCAAATAATTATGGTTGTCAATTTTTTCTTTAAGTATTTAGATTTCTTTTCTGAATGCCTCCAAATGCCATCAATAAACATGCTTAAAGGCAATACCTACATATTTTATTGAAAGGACCATTTGAAAACTGACGTCATTGGTCACAAAACCGGCTTTTTCGTATTCTGAACGTGTAAGGGCGCACGCCCCGCTCCTCCAAGTTTACCTTGGAACTTTCCATACAAAACAGCCTTTTAACCTTCGCCACTTAGCTTAGAAAGATCCTGCTACGTATTGTAAAATGAATAATGGAATCGGCTCAGTCCTAGACCTAATTGCATCTAATGTTTAGTTTAAAGAGTTGTCTATGGATGTTAGTGGCCAGTTACTTAACATTATCACTTTGATAAATTGTATCGAGTAATTTAAAATTAAAATCTACCGCACACAAATCAATCGTGATGTTAAGTGTAAACAGGGCTTTAGCTATGTACCTATGTTTCTTATTTTAAAAGCATATTCGATTTTATTAAAATTAAAATTTTTATTGATAAACTTGCATTGCGTTGCAAAAATGGGTGCAGTAATTATCTAGATACTTACCCAGACGAGTCTAAACATCTGCCAGATTAATGAGTATACAGAGATACCGATATCGGTGTATGGAATGTCACTTGCCTAGGTAGGCTTGCCTCCTCTACTATCATTAAAAATAAATAGGTACCGGTTATCAATTGCATATCATTTTAATTAACAATTTCTCGTTCATTTGATGTGGTATAAGTTAAGACATTAATTAAAATATGCTTTGCATTGAATTAATGTAGGTAATTAATGAAGCAGAAATCAAGTAGAAATACCTATATAAAATTCTATCATTTCCATCATCAAGGTCAAGAATCGAATAAAATTTTAAATCTGCCAAAGACTAAACGATCTTTCTGCGCTGCGCCCAATCAGATCAGAGCAATTTTTTTTTAAATCATCTAACTATTTTTGCTTTGTTGCATTGTGGTTTTACCGCTATTTATTTCACCATGAAAATTCAAACACCATAACAAAACGCTACTCACCGAATAACCCAATACTATCAGTAGAAAAATCCGACACGATTCAGTTCCGTTCCGTTGAAACAAAGTTTTACCCGCGATTTTCGTTTTAAAATCACGTTAAAACTGAACAATTTACACTTTTGATTGTTGAAAAACACTAGTTTTGTCACACTTGCACTAAATTATCACTATCACGGATTACGTGTGCGGTATAATTTGGTCAAAAACATCGATACTTTTACGTAAAGAGTTTTGAACTGATAAGGCACGACACGCGTCTTTTCACGCCGGTGACACTGTTGCTACTAGCGCTAGGCGCGGCGGGCGGGGCGGCCGTCACTGGAACTACTTTGCAAAATGTTAACTTGACTCGCTTTGCTTGTCGACGCAACGCTGTGTGCAAGCGATGCGATGCGATATCTGCTATACCGGTAGTATCGAAGTACTTTTAAAATTTATAATTCTGTGGCGATACCAATCATAATTAATTTGGATTGTGACAAAATATTCTATCTCTTGCTAAAATATGAACCAAATTTTATTAGGCGCGTTGATTAACAGAAAAATATTACGTATTTACTTACCTATTTTGTCAAATTGCCTCAGTGGAGTAGATCTAAGTCACAAATAATATTGAAACAACGTTCAACAGAGAAAAAACCTTTTAAAATAAATGTACAGGACTAGATATAATTTGAGTTAGTTGACGATGGAACGATTACCGATAGGTTCTTAAGTAACTAAGTTATCAAAAGTTAAAGTTTTAGTTTTAGTTTTTTTTAGTTTAAGTTAGTAAGCAGATGCTTTAACTCATACATTAAGAGATAAAAAAATACTTCACCAACAAAGAGCAGAAGTTTTAAAATTATTACTTAACTTGCAGCGTTTGATACTTAGATATTGGTGTCGATTTTGTTGTGCACTTTGACTGGACTAAACTAAATTAAGGGTGTTTGTCTCTTTCTGTTTCAATAGAAAAACAAGGTGACAGTTGCGTTTGGTCTAGTTTAGTACTGTCAAAATGTGCTACAGAATCGACACCAATAAGTGCCTATTTAAATTTAATTGGACTACAAGAAAATTATTAAAAACTGTATTTAATCACAAACACATTTATTCAATAATTCGGATGACTTATTTAGAAATACCATCACTCTCCAACAACCAAAGATGATCTTCACCAATAATGTTCTCATTCTTCAATGCGTTGAGAATATTCTTCATCACTACGACTTTCTTGCGATACCTTCGCACCATAGTCTGAAGTCTTTTTATATGCAACCGCTGTGTTTTCATTTTATTTTTATGTATTTGTAGTTCAACTTTGTATCGTTCCAAAATCGTCTTTTTTTCATTCCGTTTTATTATTGTTTTCTTTGCTGATATTTTTTCTTTCGAGTTTGTTGATGGCTGAAAAAAGTTTCAACACTGTCAATAAAGTTAAAAAAACATTAATGTAATAATGCGTTCCGATTTCTTTTATAATTCGAAATAAATTAGTTAATTTTGATGTTGATGGTTCATTAAGTTGTTCCGTTCACTTACAATAAATAAAAAAACTATAAAGCAAAAAATATACGACCATTGGGTATTAAATGGAATGGACAGATAGATAACTCTTTCTTATACATCAAGTTCAAGAGAGCGTCATTTAAAACAATAGTTATTCGCAAAGGGTCGTCAAAAACTACCTTTTGACAGATTTGAATATTAATAAATGAGTAACAGCAGCTTTCAAGTACAGGTACTACTTACACGAATCAAGGGAGCCTACTACGAAAAATGAACGTCGAAGATTCGGGTTCTAACGAAACATTGAACTTATAAATACATAATAGGAACAAAGTAAGTGTTATTGGGTTTTCCGTGTAGAATTCCTCAATAGCAGCCAGGAGTATGAATTTGTACCTGGTGGATGGCAATAAGCTCGCCCCGTTATGTTATGTTACGAACAAAGTATTGGCAAACAACGAACTACTAAATTTAATGTCGATTAACTTTTGCGATTAGGGTGAATGAAAGACGAAAATCGCGAGAATCGAATCGAGCGTTAGATCCGAAATAATTTCGTAGATGGAAAATATGCGATTCGTTAGCCGAAATATCTTAGTTCGATTTTCGAAGTAGGCCGGGGATAAGGATAAAAACGTGCGAACTAAAATATAAAAAAAACACTTAAGTATACTCAGAGCTAAAATGAGCAGTGTTATGCAATAATGTGTCAACCCACAAAAATATTAATTCTGTGTTAACGCCATCTAATTATTGTTGCAGGTCAACTCAACGCTTGAAAAAATTCAAACTGCATTAAGATTTTTTTAATAGACGGCGCTCTTTTAAATTTACTACAGTTCCGGGCATTTTTTTAAGCGTTGAGTAGACCTACTACAAGAACTAGATGACGTTAACACAAAATTCATATTTTTGTGGGTTGTCACATTGCATAACACGGCCAAAATATAGTCAAAAGCTTACAGTGTCAAAGACCATTCTCAATTTGAGCGTAGGTATGGCAGTGGGCGTCAGTCTCCGGCTTTTGGCGGAGGGTAGAAAGTCCTCCTCCTCAAAATGCGAGCTGCATATAACGCTGTGATGTGTTGGAAACCAGTTGTCGTCGCGGCCCGTCGCTTCAATCCATTTCTCTTTTGTTTCCGCTTGTTTTGGGAAGCTGATTAAAAATAATGGTAATGTTACTTATCCAAATCAAACATACCTAATTATAATTATGCGTTACTGAACAGAAAAGTCTAGGCAGAACGGAAAAACTGAACTTTGCCTGTATTTTACTACTACGGAAGGTTTTTGGGTTAACTAAGGGTGCTGAAATAAGAACAACAAACCTAAAACATCATATATTTAAGCAGAAAAACAAAGAGCTAATAAAAGAGTTAAGCTCACTGTCATCAGTCATCATAGTAGGCAGATTCATGCTACTGTGCTGCCCACCCTCCTATTTTTGATAATGAAGTCTTGAAGTTGTTTCTTACGACTCAACACCCAAGACAGAGACACCATTTACCTTCTATGACAAGGCTATGGTAGGTGCATAGCCCTGCATAGGAGTTAATTGATGTTGGTAATCTCGCTTTAAATCGTTCTTTTGATGCAATGAAATACAATAAAATTATCACTGTAATATTTTCAGGATATTGTTAATGGTCACGATAAAACAAGTACTTCTTTAATACTTCGTGTTTCTTTTGTCACAGATAACATTACATTACAAAAGGTAAATAACATTACAGAAGTAGAAAGAAAATATCTAATTACCGATGATAAGTGACACCACAAGTCTTAAAGTTTGTAACATTGCTCCTATTTGCACAAACTATTACAGAACAACTAGGCATTACGACGAATGCCTTTGCCCCAACACGACTGCACTATGGCAAAAATATGACTGGCATTAGAAGTAGGTGCAGAAAAACAGAATACTTTTGGGACTTTAGAGCGCAAAGGCCGATTTCTCTAGAAGAATTCACCATTAGACTCTGAATACACAAGTTTACAAAACAAGTATTAGATTACATGAAAAGGGTTATCGAAATCGTGTAATTTTAGCGTGACGGGTGCCTCGCGGGGAGTGCGAAACGCGACTATTGCCCGGTCAATGAGTGCGAGAGGGAGTCTGCCCGCCTTGGGCATATCGACGCGTCGCCGTCGCGCGTAACCACGCCCTTGTACAGGAATCCGTATTTCCAGACGGGTTTGTTGCACTGTTGTGAATGACATGGCTAGCCTTACTAGTTGTTACACAGGGCTAGCGTTATCTACGCGTTGAAAGTATAAAATATCTATCGGGATTAAAGTTATTGATGAAGTACGAACGTATTTTTAACCGACTTCGAAATGGAGGTTGTCAATTCGATGCGTATGGCAGTTATATTTTACTTTCGAAGCACGGCCAGTTAATTGAGTGTTCTTATAATGGTTTTTATGCAAAACCGCACGGACAGATATTTTCTGGCAATCTTCAAAGTGGATCGTTCTAACGTCTCTTGATAGTATAACCACGGGTTGACGAGAACTAACTCCTTTGATTATTTAACCCCAAGAAAACAAATTCATAATGATGATTATAAGATACTGTGATCAATTTCCTTCTGTCTCTTTTATGGAGAATATTGTAGGTGCGTATCTACCTTTTTTATCTTTACATAGTATAAAATAAAGTCGCTCACGCTGTCTGTACGCTTAGATCTTATACACTACTCAACGGATTTTAATGCAGTTTTCAGCAATAGATAGAGATGATTCAAGAGGAAGGTTTATATGTCCCACATTAGTATCTATATTGCACCCATGCGCAGCCGGGGCGGGTCGCTAGTAAGCCATAAATCATAATCAGCCAAGCGGTTGAACGACTGCCTTCCATGCAGGAGAGTAATAGATGGAAGGCCCGCATCTCTGACTTTTCAAATTCACGTGCGGATTAGAATTTGATTATCACTTGCGTTAAGGGTGAAGGAAAAAATCGTGAGGAAACCTGTACACCTGAGAGGAATCCAATAAGTTCTCGATGGTGTGTGTAATCCACCAACCCGTACTCGGCCAGTATAGTGTACTAAGGCCTAAACACTTCTCATTTTGAGAAAAGCCCGTGCCCACCAGTGGTACAGTAGTGGGCTAAATATGCAAAGGTAAATGGTGTCTTCCAGAATAGTGACGTATCTACACAAAAATCAACTTGACATGTTTTACTTAAAGAAACGCAGGAAAACCCCTTCATCAGAATTTTTGAATGACGGACACTTGAACCAACTTCACATTACACTTAATTATCATGATAATAATTTTAAAGTTCTTAGCAATAAAGCTTAAAATGCCTCGTGTAATATGGATTTGGCATGCAAACGATGTTGGTAACAAATGATTGGTCAAGGCTTTGGCTATGTTCGCCATAGGAGGAAATTGCGTTTGGGGATTTTGGGGTCAAATATTTGTAATGAGGTTTCTGTTCTTGTTTCCTTTAGATCGTTATAATGACGCAAAATCCTTGGATAAAAATAAATCAGTGATGTCTTGGTGTAATTTATTATTGTAAAGTTCTAATATAATCAACTACCTAGGTATTTATAAAAATTATGATCTTCGCACTTGTGTTAAGGGAAGACATGGGCGCCGCTTTAAAAAATCTCAACTGGCGACTCAACCGGCGGCGGCGCGGCGTAACGCCGGCGGCGCGGCGCAACACTAATCTCGGGGCACTGTAGTACACAAGCCAAGTCTTTATTTTTCTAATTTAATATTGGTTACAGTTTTTATTTCTTTATAATTATCGTGTACAAAAATTACCTTATTTACTCTAACTGGATTTAGACGTGACCTTTTAGCCGAATTTATTAATCCAGCTGTAGAAAACACTCTTTCACTTGGTATGCTAGTGGCAGGCACGCAAAGCAAAGATTTTGCAAGGGCAGCAAGCCAAGGAAATATATTTTTATTCTTATTCCAGAAAGATAGAAGATCTCCATCTTTAGGTACTGTTGGATCAGCTGAAGCTACATATCGCCAACATTCTTGATCGACAGGATCATCCTCGCAAGCATTAACACGATGTTTAATCGAGAGTTTATGAAGCAGCGATGTATCGTTGGAGCTTGTAGAAGCTATAGGTTCTACGCTTTCGTTGACTACTGCCACATTCAAGTCAGTCATTACTTCCTTAATATACGAAGCGAGAAAGGAAGTCTTGGTCGTATTTTTAGACTCCATGTACGAGTCTACTTCCTTAAGATTCATAAATCGATTATCCAAAAGAGCAGCTGCTACAACCGCTTTTGTGACGGGGAATCGTTTGTCAATATCTGCCAACATGTTGCGCGTTAGCCGAAACATAATTAATGATTCCTCATAAGAAACGGAATTCAGGACGTCAATTATTTCAGACCGGAACAGAAGAGCCACATTCATCGTGCATGTCTTCTGAGAGCACATTACATCGACAGCTTCGCGAAACCTTTTCAAAAAAATTACTAGGTTCTCTAGGAGATTCCACTCAGTTTGAGTAATCTTTAGCTCATCTTGTCCAATGTTTCGCAGTATATTGTTTATTGGGTCGCGGTTGCAAAAGTGGCTTAAACTTTCTAGCATTTCCAGAAGGCTATGCCAACGAGTTGGTGCCGCAAAATGTCCTGATACAGATGACCAGTTCTCTTCCTCTTCTTCACATAATATCTCTGTGTCTGTCAAAAGATTTTCAGGAATAGGATCGTTCTCATCACCTTCCAGAGTTTGAATAACGCTATCAAGACAACCTAAAAACTTTATTTGCACTTTTTCGGCATCTGCTTCTAAGTCTGGCAAATGATATCTTACCGCTTTGATGATCTTCTTGCATTTTTTCACGAGCGTTTCAATTTCTGGAACTCCCTTAATGCCATCTACTGTAACAAGATTATGCAGCCCATGACCAAGACACAGATGATGATCCATATTAGCTAACGAAACTGCCCGCGCCACGTTTCCTCCAACGCCAGTAACCACGTGAATTCTCTTATCATTAAGTCCGAAATTATTCCTTATATTCTGTATCATGTCTTCTATTTTCAGTCTGGTTTTATTTCCCTCCACAAGTTGAGTACTTAGAGTGAAATACTTTAAATCAAAATCTGCAAGTAAGTTCAATATTATAACGTTATTTATCAATCAACGAAAACAAGTCTAGACGCATGATAACTTAAAATGAATTACGGTGGTTTACCTACCAGATGTTAAGTAATGAAGTGTGAACGTAATATAATTTAAACGACGATATGGGTATGTCCAAACATCGAAAGATATAGCCAAGTGCTGAGCTGCATCAAGGCAAATCTTATCTTTGAGATTGTTCAGCATACAATTGTATACATCATCCAATGCTGTGAAGCTCACAGTGTAGCGTGATGGTAGATCATCTTCATTTAATACGATGTTATATTTCTGAAATGATCAAAAAGCGTACATAAATATTTTAATAATCTAGTTGCACGTGCGTTACAAAGATTATTTGTTAAACTTCACTAAACGTATGAAGCAGAAATTAAAGTAGTTAAAAATATTTATTGAAAAAATGCATGCACGCTTATTACCTTAAAAAAATCTACCATTCCTTCATCGGAAACAGAGTCGAAAGGAAGTAAGGACTTACAAAACCAAAGTGCCAAGTCTTTAGCCAAAAGGTCTTTGTCATGTTTTGTTTTTTGTTTTGTCAAACTGTTCGTTTTGGCAGGCCGTGATCCAGACAAAAAGTCTACCATATTAATCTTTGCTTTATTATTGTCAACATAATCATCTTGTATTTGATGATCATATCGCAAATGACGTGCTAAATTTCCTGTGCTAACTGTTTTGTTGTAAGATTTTATTTTCACACTGAAACAAGAAAAGGAAGCACCGTAAACCTTTGCATAGCAATATAACAAAACAATCCTGGATCCTTATTCTCCATAAAATTAAAAAAGAAAAACCGTAAGTAATCGAACCGCATTTCAATGAGGAAGGAAACGCAAAACGAAAGCAGATGGCAGCACCTCCATACTTAGTTATTTGGACCAATCAGAACCATCATATTCATATTAGCAATAATGTCAAACACATTGCAACCAATAAGATGGCATAGGTGCAATCGAAAGTGGCGCCATTAGTTCCACAGTTGCCTACCCCTATTTTTGTAGTTCATGGTGGAGCTGCGCTGCTTGCAAAATATCAAGTTCAGTACATTTAAAATTAATACCATATTTTTCTGGTTGCACATTCCAGATGGTAATGCGGCCTTGTTATTTGCGTGTTACGTTTTGATGTGTCATAGTGAATAAAGGCCCCTGAACAGTAGTAAAAATAAATAGTAAATTGTTTTTTGTAATCAAGTACTTGGCAATGCACTGTAGTGCGTGCAGTGCCTTTATAACTCAGATTAAGAAAAAATATTTTGATCGGTCATAACGGTTTATAACAGCAATATTAACAAAACAAGTGTTTGTTTGAGTTGCGAAAAGCTAAAGCGTTTATTACACTTGGGTACCTGATTATTAGAGCCCAGTTGAAAGAGTCCCGACTCCCGACCGAAGACCGAAGAGACCAGACGCCCTGTTATTATACTTACTACATTGAGTAAGTGTTAGGGGCCCTAAAAATCGGGTATTATAATAAGCCCATATGGTGTGAATATAAATTAAGTAAGCAAATAGATACACAGAAAACAAGGTGCGTGTCAGTTATTTTTTATAAATCAAAAGGAAGGAATTCTTATTAGATTTTTTTGTAAAATGGTTATTTACTTGACTTGGGTAGGTAGGTACTTACATAATAAAAATTAAAACTACTCTAAAAATTATAGACAGTAGTTTACTTACGATCCAAAAGTCACGTCTTCACCACGGAACATATCTTCACTATCTGCTTTTACTGCATTGAGGCATGCTAAGCAATACACTTGATCTGGGTTTACAATCTTCTTCTTATTGGTTTCCTTTACTACTAAATTACCGAAATATTTCCAACAAAAACTGATTCTTTTTCGTGAGTCATATTTCACTGCTACATTAATATTTCTAACATTTATTTTAGACAAATCAGTCATTGTTACTAAGTTAATCACTAATACAGATAGGATAATACTATCACTAAATATCTACGACAGTAAAACCCACGATTGCGTCGGGACGTGTGTTTGAGGTTACGCCGTGAAACAAAATGGCGGCGGCGGCGGCGGCGCGCCGTGCCCGCGGCTGGTGACGCTCGCTACTCGCCAGTGTGGCGGCGGTACGCCGCGCCTCGCCGGCGCGCCGCGCGCCCATGTGTATTTATAGTTTTAAACATTATAAATTGTTGGACTCAACCGTAAAACCTGGCAACTTTGCCCTAAAACTCAGAATATTTTTGCATTATTTCCGTTATTTTGGAAAACGTTAATGTATTCCATATTATGTTTGTACCACACAATACTATAATATGTTCATATCTCGATATTTATTACTGAACTAGCTGCCCGGACAGACTTCGTTCTGTCAAAAGTTATTGGCCTGTAGTGGGAAAAGAAAAGTGTTGTTTTTACTATTTTCCACGTAATTTTTATGTTTTTTCTCTCCATAAGAACCCTCCTTATGCTTTAAAGAATATATAAAAAAAATAGCCGTATTGGTCGAGCCGTTCTCAAGTTTTGCGCTTAGCAACACATTTGGCGATTCATTTTTATTTATATAGATATATCCAGATAAATGAATTTGTGTTTGTAATAAAAAACATTTTAACAAAAATAAAACCGATTTAAAAAAACCGAAAAATATCAATAAAATAATTACCAATTAACAGTTTCAGAAGACGGTGCCTTCAATTTGGTTCAGTGTGGATTACCACCGAATTCTGAAACTGTTAATTTTATAATAATTACCTATGGTAATTTATTTATTCTTTTTTTTCGGCTTTTTGGAGTCCCTACGGAACAAAAACTGGTGGGCAATGTCGCCAACACTGCTCAAAAAACATGCATGTGACTTTGTCCATCAATATATTTTACGATTTTATGAGATGTTCTGCGTGAAATATCAGTCTATATTATTCATTTCATACATATTAACGGTGGCAAAAAAATTACCTACTGTAATCTGCTACTATCACTTTTTCGTTAAGTTTTTGTACTGGTTTTTGCCCGCGAAAAATAATACCAACTTTTACAAGTTCTTGACAGCCAACGGAAGTAACACCGGTGACATTACGTCACTTAGTGTTGTCAGAAAAATGATCAATTTTCTACCACAGGGAAAAGAACACTCCTAGCTATGTATCGAGTTTATCAAAAAATACCCAATTGGGCAAAGTCGAAGCTCAAGGGCAAAGTTGCCAGGTTCTACGGTACTTGTACTTTGGATGTTTGTAACCCAATCACGCTATTGTGGCTGAGTGCCGAGTGGATTTCGATGAACTACGTAGGTAATTAAATACTGGACCACTTAGAACTTAACAAGCCATTGGAGTCACGCTTTGTATATTTTCGCCAGTGGCATGAAAATAGAAGAAATGTTATAGGTACCTACCTACTTACCTACTCTCATACTCGACTCTAAACGTCCTTCGACGTGAAGATTTTTAATTGGCATAAGACTAGTTCTTGATCTTACTCATACTATTTGGCTATAAATATTCCTTGCAATAAATAAAGTGCAAGTGAAAACGTGAATGGAAGAACAATTAGGTTGGTAGGTAATCTAGAACAAATAATAATAGAAACGACATTGTAGACTATTTATAGCTGAGCATACTGGTTATCTATCAGGTGGTAATTTCGTTTCGTCCCATTAAAACCTTGCAGCTGGTATTCCATCAACTATACCTTGATGATAATAAAAACAACGAACTGCAACTGCAACAGCTGATCGGCATATGGCGAGTACAACCAAAAAGTTTAGAATCAGCCGAGAATTATTTATTGGACGCTTTACATTGCGTATTTTATTCAGGCGATTTATAAAGGCATGATTTATAAAGAGTCATGAATGCCACAATGTATCAAACACTGACGGAAGATACTTTATTTGTTGTGTGACACCTAGTACAGGTAAGATATCCCTCGGTAAGCAGGTGTTGTTACCTGTTTTTTTAACAAAAAACGCAATTTTCATTCTCAATTATTTTATATTGAACCTCATCTGGGTGGCAATGGCAAGGTGTTTCATGTTAGTCGTAGATATATGAGTATCGGTATAAAGGATGTAAGGAATTTGTTTATTATGCGACAGCTAATGCATAAGGTTCTTTCAGACGATGACGTGGTTGTCCGGCCTTATAGATGGCCATGTAGAATAGCTTATTATGTATAGGCAGTCAATCCGATAGTCCAACGAATCGATTTTATTCTCTGGTACCTAGTGTACTCTTGGGCGAGAATAATACGACACTAATTTGCCTGACAAAAAATGTTCAGTTATTATTGGCGACACGTTTGGTGCAGTGGCTAAGCGATTGGCTTCTGCGCTACGAGTCATGGGTTCGATTCCCGCACGGATCAAATGTTTGTATGGCCTACAAATAGTTTTTCCGGGTCTGGGCGTTTGTGTATGTGAAGATTTGTGTCTGTAAACATACGATACAGCCGAAATCCTAGTGTGGGGCAAAGTTTATATAAAAAGAAAGAAAGAAAGATTATCCGAACAACCGAAGTTAGTTTTAACCACACAAGACACATGTATTCATAAAATGATAATAAAGCCATCAGCACGTTGCAAAAGTGAAACGAATCGCCAGCAATGACGCTTACGAATAATCACGAGTGTTCACGATGGCACTCGGATCGTGACCGGGTTGCGTATGCGCAGCCTTGCCGATATGGACGCAGTATTGTTCGCACTTGACACTGGCCTATAATGGCTTAAGGTGGCCAAGATAAACGGCGTATTTGGGATACGTACGCCTTGCAATAGTTACAATAATTCCTGCAAGCCATAGCCAACAAAAAAAGCACCAGACCTCAAATATAACACCGAACAATCTTGATAGAAGAAAAACCTTTAAGTACTTAATTAAACTCTAACTTTCAAAATAATTTTACGTCCCTCTGTCAGTTTCTAGCAGCAATGACAGCTGCTTGATCTAAAGCTGGATCCGGTCCAGCCTTTGCAATGCGTTAGGTACAGCTAGCTTGTCACAAAATAGTACGAAAAATAGGGGCGCTACTATAATTATATCATACAACTTTAACTTTAAAATAACTTCTCTCGGAGAATTTGGATAGTCTTACACCCATATTCTAAGACGTTCCTCCAAAACTTAGGTACTCGGCTCGACTCCACCTCGACTCAGTCTTTCTCACTACCATTCGGTAGTTATAATTGACATAAACGTCCTCGACTCGAGATTTTTCCTCAGTCGAGGTAAGGAATCATCTGTCAAACTCAAGGTACCTCGGAATTTACCTTAAGGAAGGAAGTGTCAAAGTTCGTATGTAACAAAAATGAATTTTGAAGACTTTATCGAATATGCTTACGATAAGCCTTACAACTATTTATCGCGTCGTTATTTGCGCGATGCAGATAATTCACTCGAAATTGCGACTAAGAATATAATTTTGAAGGTGTTTTCGAGGCCGTCCTGAGTCGAGTAAGTTTTGGAGGAACATCTTAGAACATGGGTGTTATTCATTTAAATCAGCGAGCAATGGAGTGCAAATAACTTGCATAGTAATATTTGCTAGTGGATTTGGCTCTTTATAACTTATGCAAAAAGATTACCAGATAACCTAGGTCATAGAACTTCCTTTTATTGTAATGCCAGCATTGGTGATAAAAGGTGTACCTTAGCAAAGAGCGTTTCGTTGTTCAATGAACGGCGGTTGTCGGTTATCATGATAATGCTCATGCTATTTGAAGGCTGGAACATTGTACATATTTATTTTTTCCTTAATGGGGTGAGTACTGAATATCAACGATTTCATCACACGACAAATAGATACCTATTGTGTTCCAGCCCACTGTCATAACATGTATGATCTAGTTACGAATAGTTGTTGCATGCACCACAACTTCTTTTTCTTCAGTCATAACCTTATCAACCTTATCATCCAATTAAGCCTTCTTATGATCTCGTCATTGTCTTCTGTCTTACGCTATGCTTCTTAATTTTTGCTTGCTGGTTTGGGTCAAAACTAATATTTTGATCGGACGCATCTAGTTCATTAATGTCATTGACGAAACATTGTTCTTGGGCGTTATTTGGCAGTCTAGTATTGTTTTTTTTTACCTTTGTCAAGTAGGAGCTGGTGACAGCAGAGCTATCCCTCACGTTCCCGTAAGTCACATTCTAGGTACTTCTGTCATCCATAATGTGTTTATATTATGGCTATACTAAAGAGGTGCGATGATCCGATCAAAATATTATATTTTTGGCTCAAAACATCAAGAAGTTAAATTAAAAATTTAAAAAACCCCCGACGCAAAAAAAACGAACTTTTAAAAAGTCAAAAATAATAGTATCGTTGAGCCAACAAATTCGATTGAGGAGTAACACCTATATATTTTAATTACAGAAATTGATGGATGGCACGATAAGGTTTGCTCGTTGAAATGGCGATATAATATCGCATCGGGGTACTGCTAAAGTAAGTCAGACCCTTCATTCAATTGACCATCTATTAATTTACTAGCTAGCTAATTTTATTTTATTTCATACGTATGTTTGAAAGTAAAGTAATACACATTATGCGACTAAGAACCCTACCGCAGCTAACAAAACAGCTGATAACCTTGAAATGGCTGAACCGATTTTAATAAAACATGTCTAAGATCACTCGCTAGAAAACCAGCTTTCAAATAAAAAAAACCGCACTCAAATCGGTTCACCCGTTTAAGAGCTACGGTGCCACAGACAGACACACACACAGACAGACACACATAGCGGTCAAACTTATAACACTTTTTGCGTCGGGGGTTAAAAATTAAGAATTATAGCGTAAGACAGAGGACAATGACGAGATCATAAGAAGGCTTAATTGGATGATAATATGGCTGAAGAAAAAGAAGTGATAGTGAGAAATGTTGTCGCAATCAACATGTTGACAAATAAACGTTTGTCAACATGTAGATTACGACAACATCTCTCATTTCCTTAGTAAAATGTTATACTGTTGTTTTATACAGGATGACAATCATTATAATACCCTTCCATTTCCTATAAAACATTTTATGAAGTATTTAGCATTCAGCCGCAACTATTCGCAATACGTGATAATCCCATTGTCTTCATACATCATGGTGGCATCAAAATTTGTACTTTCTATGAGGCGATGGAAAGCCGAACACCTGATTGTTCTATAGAAAACAATCATCGTTATGGCTAAGCTAAAGTTTTTCTAATTAGTTTCGAGTTGGTACTGTAGCCGGTGCCAAAATTTCGCGAATGAATTAAAGAGCAATGAGGTGTGGTATTACTGCTAGTTCACACAGAAACTCTTTACAGGATCCGTTTTAGCAGATCCGTTTTTATTTTGGTGATGGCGCCTGTAGTTGAATGAGCGAGTTCACATACACAACAGTATTCCGAATCCAGTAAATACACTGGATCCGTTATTTTTACCGTATCCTGTGTGCCGGATGCGACGCAGCTGCCATTTGTTTAACCGAGCCGTCGGTACAGATGTTAACAACACATCCAGTACCGACGGATTCGATAAAACGGATCTGTTAATACGGGTCCGCTGTGTGAACGGGCGCTTAGACGAAAATTATAGATTCCGGTCTGGCAAGTTGATGTCATGCGAATTTATGATCTATAGCGAATTATGTTGGGCGTATTGTAGAAACGTATTCCTAATGACTGATAATAATTATACTCGTACAATAAAATATTTTATTAGTAAATAGTAGAGAAATTGGAACATAGCTTACGAAGTTTAGAAACTTTAAATTGTTGGTTGTAATCTATACTAATATTATAAAGCTGAAGAGTTTGTTTGAACGCGCTAATGTCAGGAACTACTACTGGTTGGAATTAATATATTTTTGTGTTGGATAGTCCATTTATCGAGGAAGGTTATAGGCTATATAAAATCACGCTACGACCAATAGGAGCGGAGCATAAATGAAAAATGTTGCAAAAACGGGAAAAATGTCCACCCGTGCGAAGCCGGGACGGGCCGCTAGTACTCTCATAAAAGGGAAACTCCCATTCGATCTTGACAAAAATTTGTAGGTATTTACCTAATTTGCGCAGATCTATATTGTCTCTTGGGTCTAGGGTTGTGAGGCCCAAAAATTGAAAAGCCGGACACAGATTCATATTTAGCCTGACACTGGTTTTTAAAAGAAAGATTTTATTTGATACTTTTATTTGTGTATTTATTACTGTTAATCATTTGAGACTTACTCTACTCTTAATTATATGTGTGATAATGCGTGAGTCGCTCACGCACTTTCGTTCGGCATCTTTTGGCGGGGTGGGGTTGATCAAAAGCCTAGCAAAAGCCGGACGGGCCGGACTTGTATACTTACATGACTGTAAAAAGTCGAAGATGTATGGCTAAAGCCGGACACCTGGCAACCCTACTTTGGTCATGATATTATTCAGCTACAAATAGGTACAGCAGATAGATTGTTCTGCCAAGCCTTTTCCCAACTATGTTGGGGTCAGCTTCCAGTCTTACCAGATGCGGCTGAATACTAGTATTTTACACGAAGCGACTGCCATCAGACATCCGCAACCCAGTAACTGGGCAATGCCGATATCCTAAGGGTAGACCGGTTGTCAGACTTTCGGGCTTCCGACTTCCCGGAACTACTGTCATAGGTATTCGTATGACACCCGGGACCGACTATTTAACGTACTCTCCGAGGCACGGAGGGGTCTCATTGTGTAACGAACGGTCACCCATCCACAGACTGACCGCGGCTAACGTAGCTTTACCTCGCAAACCGTATGATCCGCGCGGTTGGTAATAAGCCACGAGTAGATAGATGAAATTCTTAATTTAAATTAAGTTCGCAATTAGAAACTATACAAGATAGGTAATCAAATCAGATTGTCCAAACAGCTAAAAGATGATCTATCAAGAATAACATTAACTCAAATACGTAAGTATAAAAACGTTTGAGCTTTATTTAAATCTATTAATCAAATGAACACTCCAGTTTGACGTGAACTTTCACATCATTTAATGTTTATTCTCTAGGAATTCCTTATGTAGAAGAGACTGTTCGTTTGTCTGTCTGTATGGCACTTAATCGATTTAGATGAGTTGGCATTTTCGAAGTGACGGTAATAGGGTAAATAAAGCTTCAGGGGTAAAGAAAGTTATGACACAGTATCTTTACATAGTATATAAAACAAAGTCGCTCCCGCTGTCTGTACGCTTAGATCTTTTAAACTACGCAACGTAGATTCAAGAGGAAAGTTTATATGCCCCGTATTAGTATCTACATTGCACCCATACGCAGCCGGGGCGGGTCGCTAGTACATAAATAAAAATTCAACAAGTTTGTTTTTATGTTATAATTATACAACAAGTTTGTTTTTATGTTGCATATTTACGTAAGGTTAAGTTATTCTAGTAATATAAAGGATGTAAACGAAATCATGTAATTCCTTAAAACCTCGTGATGTACTGCTGACATAGATTAACCCCGCACGGGATACACTTGGATTCAATCAAATAAAAATTACAAAAAGTACCTAAAGATGTGTTCTTAACGTGAGGCATTTTAGCGCGCCGAGTGGATTGCGCGGCTAGCGCTCGGCGCGTGGTCATTTAACTCGGAGCGCTAAAATGCCTCACTTGTTTACTTGTTGTAATTTATTTTTTATTGAATCCAAATATATCCCGTGCAGGATTAATCTATGTCAGCAATACATCACGAGGTTTGAAGGAGTTACATGATTTCGTTTACACCCTGTATATGAGCGCATCTCGCCGTTAAACATAATAGTTTGGCGAGTGTTATGTCAAAACTAAAATAAATTGTACAAGTGATAAAAACAAAGAAAAGGTACTGTCAGGCAGACAGGTAAGACAAGGAGAAAGAAAGAATCATGCATATCAGCTCTTTCTTCAATTCTATGGTATATGAGGAATGCTGGCAGGCACTCCGTCCGCCAGGCGTATAACCTACGTGGGTGGCCGATCCTCCTATATCGCCGGAGGACAACAATTCTCGTTGTTGTCTGTCTTCTTCAATTATAACCACTGTGCTCAATCCAGTTAAAGGACCATGTGCGGAAATGAACTTGGTGGACTGTATTTGGTCTTTACAATAAATACATTGTTAATGGTAGGATCGGTATAATGCTTCAGTAGTTACAAACTGGTAGAAAAGAACAGAAAATAGGTAAAAAAATAAATAAAGCTCGCACTACCTCTGCTAAAGAGAAATGTGAAGTTGAAGTGACATAACACAGTGTTGCGACCTCATAGAAATCAAAAACTAAATCTGTTGGTGTTGCCAACAGCAATTTCTTTTGAATCACATAATTATGTCTGGCCGTCCGGGTGAAATAATTCCAAACAATTTGAATATATAATATTCATTTTAATTTATTATTCTCGACAATAATTTGATTATCACTTGCGTTAACGGTGAAGGAAAAACATCGTGAGGAAACCTGCACACCCGAGAAGGCTCCATAAAGTTCTCGATTGTGTGTCTAGTCTGTCAACCCGCATCAGGCCAGACCCATCTCATTCTGAGAAGGCTCGTACCAGTAATGGGATGATTATGTTATGTACCTATTCTCAAAAGTAGACTACTCAATATTAAATGTGAAGGTACATACGTACTCGGTGAACTCGGTCAGTTCGACAGAGGGTAATAATACGAGTACAATGGTCATGCGCACCATATGGCGGCGCGACCCTGGCGTCTAGGTCACCACGACCAAAACTGGACCGATGCGGGTGATATTGGTGAAATGGACGTTACATATAGTTGGGGAGAGGTAAGTATTCTATTAGTATAAAAAAAGAATTTGGAGGATGTTGCTTTATCAAATCGATATGCAAAAGAGTGGAACTCTCTACCTGCGTCTGTGTTCGCGAACGCAGACAACCCGAATCTCTTCAAACTTAGAGTGACCTGGCATCTTCTGGGTAAGCTCACTCCATCGTAGACTTTGTCTCTGTCACCTCTGACCTAGAATAGAGTCAAGAACAAACCCATCTATATATATAAAAGGAGAAGCTGACTGACTGATCTATCAACGCACAGCCTAAACGGCTGGGGTTAGAAACTTGAAATTTTGACAGTAGGTTCATTTTGTGACGTAAACATCCACTAAGATGGGATTTCTCGAAATTCAACCCCTGAGGGGGTGAAAAAAAATCACGCAAGCAAAGCTGCGGGCAAAAGCTAGTCTCAAATAAACATAAAAGAAATGCTACGAGTAAGTGATAATTGATGCCTGAATTATTGTTGTTGTTGAATTGTACAATTGCCTGAAATTCTGCATTTTCAGAACTAGATGCTCTAGTACGTCCGACGCACCCTGGGCACTCAGTCCCGCGACCAACCTTGCTGACTGGCTAATCTTTTCACCACGGCATGTTCTATTCTCACCCTCGAGTCGACACGAGAGATCAAAAGAACTCTAGAAGTTCTAAAAAGCCGGCAAGAAACTTGTTACTAAAAATAGGCATTTTATCGTTTTATACTTTACTAGCGACCCGCCCCGGCTTCGCACGGGTGCAATGTAGATACTAACGTGGGGCATATAAACCTTCCTCTTGAATCACTCTATCTATTACTGAAAACTGCATTGAATTCCGTTGCGTAGTTTAAAAGATCTAAGCGTACAGACAGCGGGAGCGACTTTGTTTTATACAGTGTAAAGATTTTAGAACTTAATTTTAGTCTACGCTTTTAAGATGTATTTAGAGCAGTTTGCTACTGCTTTTTCCATAATTCCTAGAATTAGATACTTTACTAAATGTTATCACTAGGAGGAGCTCGTGGCTAAATACCAACCGCGTGGATCAAACGATTTGCGAAGTTAAGCTGCGCTTGCCGCGGTCAGTCTGTGGATGACCCTTGGTTACATATCGAGACACCTCCATACCTCGAAGAGCACGTTAAACAGACGGTCCCGGATGTCATACGAATACCTATGACAGTCGTTACGGGAAATCAAAAGCCCGAAAGTCTGATAAACGGTCTAACTTTAAGATATCGGTATTGTCCAGTAACTGGGTTGCGCAGCTGCGATGGCAGTCGCTCCGTGTAAAATACTGGTATACAGCCGCATCTGGTTAGAGTGGAAGTTGACCCCAACATGGTTTGGAAAAGGCTAGGCAAGATACTAGAAGAAAGAAAGAAAGAAAGAAAGAAAGAAAAACCGTTTATTCACGTGAGAGTGACGCACATAACATAGCTTTTTATAAAAATAAAATAACTGGCACAGAAATATATTATGCGCCACTACCGCGCGAAACGGCCGACGCTCAGCATAAATGTTATCATTAACTGACATTATCATAATTTAAATAATTTACAATTTGGTCTAATTTTCCGGGTTTAATTTTTAACAAGTTTCTATATAAAGACATATTTTGTCAATTTACAAAACCTGCTATGACCATAATATGTTAAAAATAGCTATACAATGACACTACGATTAGCACCAACCAATTAAGTTCCCTTGCCATAACAATCAAGTAATCTGGTTTGACAGAGTGAATGAAAAATGCCATCTAAGCTACTACTAGTCGGCCTTTGTGATCCTTGTATAGTTTATTTAATGCACCCACTAACCTAATGAGGAATGTCGTATGTCTGACTCACTGTACCCGGTTTTGTTTCATAAGAACACGCTTCGATCTAAACTGGTCACACAAAGCGGATCTTGATCGATAAAACAAATGCAACTGAGATGACTTTGCATAAACGAAATGTAATACATGTTTGCGAACATGATAAACATCTGGAAAGTAACAAACATTTCGCAAGCGTATGGAATTTAAAACAAAACAAAAATAAACCCGTCGCGAGACGCTAGGTAGATGTGAAACATCCAAAATCATTTTGTAAAAAAAATAACTGGCCGAATCAAACCGAAAAGAGCCGAAGAGTTATGGTGCGTCCAGACCTGACGAACGCGCCGCGAATGCGCCGCTCGCGCGTCACTCTCGCGCAGCGCGCGAACCGTTCGCGAACGGCTCGCGCGCTGCGCGTGTGCGGCGCATTCGCGGCGCGTTCGTCAGGTCTGGACGCACCATTACGAAGATCTGCCGTTGTGTGTCTGCCATCGCGAGCTTCGCAACAGCTGCTCTCACATCCGTACCGCCGTTAGATGCTTCACATCAAAAATACACAGTGTAAAAACACTACTTGGTTTGATTATGGTTGGTGCTAATAAGAAACCTAAAGGCACTTGTTAGGCACATTTAATAGTTTCCAAAATGAATTAGCTTTGGAAGCCGACAGATTGGCGATCAGTTCGTCCCTGTTAACCGTTTACTACAATGTAAACTGCCAATCTTCCTAATTGAAACACGGTAGCTCGCTTAACTCCATACATACATAAACACACGCTTTTTTCGCATGGGGGTAGGCAGAAACTATGGAACGCCACATGCTACGACCCTTAGGTACATACTCCTTTTGCTTCATCCACATTCATACATCTTGTCATACACGCACGCCGGTTGAGAGTACTACACACCTGTCCTATGTGAATAACATCACCAATAACATCGATGTATGTCCTTCTAGGACGTCGTATTGGCGTTTCCATTGACATCTGCCTTATAATTTAGTTTTGTTAAACGCCTTTCACTCATTCTCTCAATATGACCAGACCATTTAAGCATACTCCTTTAAATTTTTGTCACTACATCATATTTTAAACCGCAACTTTGTCTAATCTCATCATTCCTCAATCTATCCACAAATCTATCATCCAAAGTTACACCGCACATACTTCGCAAGGAACGCATTTCCACGGCATTTATTCTACTTTCATTGCTCTTCTACCACGACCTTCTTTCTACTTAACTACATTTTAGTTACATTTTTCAACTTATAATATTGCTTACGGAAACATGGTTAACAAATAAATAAGTTATGACTGACACATAAATCCTGACACTGCGGAAGTCAAAAATCCAAACGTATTCTGACTATGAATGAACAGGAAATTCAATGACGCGTCATCCGACCAATCATATCCTGGAATTTTGGTTACACATTTCTTTTGATTGCATAACATAATATAGGTATCTACACTTATACAATGTTAGTCGGAAAGGTAAGCCAAGGGCCACTTAATGTATCACTGATGACTGTTTTAAAGAAAGTGTTAAAAATTCAAAATTCGATAAACAATAACCATGCAAAATGATTTCAATTTTAGTTTTTTCAAAAATTCTTTATTCCAGAAAATGGGGCTTCTAATCCGTGACCCCAAATATAACGTATAATATAAACACAGCTTATCATAGCTGAGGATAGATAGAATTTAGCGTATTTTAGTTTAAGAGAAATAGCTGTTCAAAGATTTCATAAATCTTTGAACAGCTATTTCTCTTAAACTATTTTGGGGAAAGTTGTAGAACAAAAGTTATCCATTATTATGGGTACTTTAACACCATTTCGGCTTAGTGCCCCCTTTCCAACTACCCTTGTATAACTCTAAAATATGATGTATTTTCCTATCCTACTGAAGAATTGCACAGCCAACATTGATCACCTATTAGGTACGTATCAGTTGAAGATCATCAAACGATTCACATAGCTCATCACCCTTCAAACAAACACCTGTTAGAAAGTGCAATCGCCGGTTGATCTGAAGTCCATTCATCGCAATCTTCAGATGGATCGATGGGCCATTAGGTCGAAATTGATTGGACGCCGGTAATACTCCTAATTGGACGGTTATCGGCGCACGATTGGACGATCGTCGACTCGTTGGAAGATTGTAGTTTGCTGATTCGCGACCCAGTGATCTTGTTTTGTAGAGTTTGTTTGTCAAAATGCTGAAATGTGTCATGAGTTATTTGAGAAAAGTCAGGTATTGTAATTACAACGGGTAAAGAGTTACATAATAATGTTATTCTGTTTATAAATTCCTTACACTATTGTCATCACCCTTGTTTTGATGTTGGAGGCGATGGACACCAACGACGCCGACACGACGTCAAACAAAATGTGATTCATCTAGACACGTAATATAATTTCTCAAATTAATTTACCAGTAACTAATAAATTATTCAAACGGTATTCTTCGAAAATATAATAGAAATGGCCCTCGACTCCCACGTCATGGTCAGTGTAACATGATCAAGTGTAATTTGAATCAGTGAGAGTGCGGAGAATTGTCTGACAAACAGAACGGCCATGTGTGAAAGTGATACGGTCCGGGTTAACTGTCGGCAAAGAGTTCGAATTAGATACGATACGATGTCGAAATAGTTTGTTAAAGTTGTTAATGATGTGCGAAACTAAAACATTAGACTAACGACTATAGTTAGTTTGTGAAATTATTGTTGGAGATATTAATAAAGTTTAGCATAGAGGTTAGACGTTCCTAGCTAAGAATGGTACGCAATTTATTTCTGAACATTACCTGTCTTCATCAAAGGTGATTTATGATAGATATACAAAATTGGGTGGGAATATGCAGCTTAGTGATTAAATTGTGAGGAACGGCAGAAACGTCTTGATAAAGGTAGTGATGGTTACCACGAAGCTTTGACATAGCGAGACGTTGTGGCAGTTATTGAGGATATTGTAGTCAAATGGGCGGAAGAACTAAGGAACTAGGTTTTTTTATATTCCTGTGTTGGTCTCGTTTTACCCTTGTCTCACCTGATAGTAAGCGCAGACAGGGTCGAAGATGTAGGTATCACACGAATCCAAGGAACAGAGATATAGAAGGATTCCCCTATATGTGGCTCTCACATACACACGACGGAACACAGTAAAGTAAACTATACTTGGCGCTGGACTTTAATATTCAGGTGTTAGCTAGCCAGGCGGACCGTATAGATCCTACCATCAAGAGTGCTGGGTTTTGTTAAATCCTACAATACGCGTCTATTCCCAGTGTGCGGTGAGGAAGTTTTATATTTTAGCCCCTAAAAACCAGACTAACTCCATTTGTTAGCCTCTCCCTACTGATTGGAATGGGTACAGAGTCAGAAGGGCACACAATAAAAGTACCAGTACGAAAAACAAACAAATCACACACTCTTCAACAGTTTACCCAAAAACCCGTGGTCATCAAGCATGAACAAAAAATTGTGCAGTCAAATAATCGAAAAGAAAGTGCCGCAACTTATAATAATGTCTGTCAGTCTGTGGGAGACCGCCGGAGGGCACTGTTTGAAATAAATAATAATAATCATGTAGAGGTACTTGCACTTTGTTAATGGCTAGCCATAACTCGCGATTTCATTCGTCTGGTCATCACAGTTCCAAAAAAAGAAATCCTTTGCAAAGCAGGCAGTTCTCAACAAAAATCGCTTCTCTTTGTCAGGACTAGTAATATCAACGAGAGTTATATTGTCTTTGACTAATATCCTAATACAAAAACCCGCTAACCATAAGTATATCTACCTATACCCTATGCTATGGTGCTAAACCCCGGCAGAGTGGACCCGAGGACCGGCCCGAGATATTTGCGGAATGTGGCCGGTCAGGCGAACGACCGCAGCTGCCCTGTGTCCAGTAGGGCTTTCACATTTCTCTCGCCAAATATTCACAATATACCTTCAATTGTTGGCTAATAAATGAGGATTGGTATTGGAAAGATTCCGAGTGATATCGATGAGTTGAGTCACGTCAATTTGCATCAGGTCCAAATCGAAAATACTTTGGTGGACAAATAAACCCCATTTTATTTATTTATTTTAGGATCTCCAACAAAAGATATACAGAAAACATTACATATTGTTAATAAATGTTTTCAAACTTTCGCGATTTGTACACATTATAAAAATACTAAATCGGGTCTAATCGCGTAGAAAATTTATAAGGCAGAAACATACCAAATAATAATTATTTGCGCGATTAGACCCGATTTAGTATTTTTATAATATTGTTAATACCCAACAAAGTATTTCGTAGGTGCACTCCTTCAATTACAAGAGACCACAGCATGCACAATAAAATGAACAACTAAGCTAACAAATTAAATAATTAATAATAAAATAAATTTTGAAAAAGGGAACATAAAAACACAAAAAAATCTGTTAAATATTAAAACATAGAATAATAAAATACTATATACATAGGTATATAAACAATAAATTTTTAAGACTTCTTGTATTTATCGAGAGAATGATTGGTATCTAAATTTGTAGTTTTAGTTTTAGCTAGCATGTTGCATTTTAGCAAGGAAATGTATAGAAATAACAAGGATTCAACACAGTATCATGCTTTTATGAATATTAATGGTCAATCAAGATGAGCTGAAACTCTAGGACTTGATGAACTGGTTCAAAGGTATTCGTGTCTTTGTGGGCGAGTTTTGTCTAATGTTATTTGAAATGGAGTAGGTATAGTTTTTATCAATTCTCGCTTTCCAATCATTTTGATTCCCATACCTACAAATTAATTATTAGGGATATTCGGTCGTCGTGGCAATCGAATATCAATATGATATTTTATAAAATTTCTGTTTCGAGTTTTTTTATCTTTTTAGATTTTTTTAGTATAAATCGTCGTTTATTTCTATTGTAAACGACGTCGAATACGGAGTACGAGAAATTTCAAGTTTTTACAGAGACACTCACGGTGCTATATTAGTTTACGATGTGTCAGAACCAAAGTCCCTACCAAAACTGCATGAGTGGGTCGAGGAACTTCAAGTATACTCCACCAAGAAGAACATAGTCTGCTTAGTTGTCGGCAATAAGATTGACAAGCATATCATTTTGTAGTGCATAATATCAACAAACACATTAGGTCACCCGCGCAAACGCTCAACGAGTAATCCCAAGGAGGGTCGATGTCAGGGAGGCGGCCGGTCATAAAACGATAAGCCAAAACCTTTAACAACATGGATTTATGAAATACATGTTGTGCTGTCACCTAGTGTGGGATTAGGGCAAGAAGAAGAAGACAAATTATTAGGTATTTGCGAAGTGCGTTCTTTTATCTATCGATGAAGAAATTAACCCTCTAGTAAATGTAATAAGGAAACTATGATAACATTAGAGCAATGAGGAACATACGCGACGGATGCGTCCAGTAATCAATTACAACGGTGATTGACACTTCAATTAGCTTCTAAGTACAGCTTTCAAAGCTCTTGGTGTGTGGTCCTTGGCTAGATGAAGTCAAACTATTTCTTACTGAATGTTAAATACAACTAAGCGATTGTTTATGGTTAAAATTGGAAAACCATTTGGATAAGGGAACTTGTGTGTTATTAACTCCATAACTAACGTTACAGTTACCATATAAAACATAACATAACATCACGCCTGTATTCCCCGAAGGGTTGGGCAGAGGTGTATAGTAACACCCTCGGTTCGCCAGTTATGTTTAAGTCCCATGTAATAGGGGGCGAGCTTACTGCCATTAAACGGGCACAAATCCAGACTCCGGGCTGCTACTGAGAAATTCCTAATGGAAAAACCTAATAACACATTGCCCGACCTGGGGATCGAACCCAGGACCACATGCTCAGCAGTCGCGCTTGCGACCACTAGACCAACAAGGCAGTCGACCACCAAAGTCAGTTACCATATAAAATACAACCATTTAAAGCCTCGAAAGGTTATACACAAAGCCATTGCAGAGAAAACGTATCCAATTTTACAATCATTTTCACTTCAACTTAACATTATGATAACTGTCAATAAAAAACGATAATTTCTAAAGAAAAATGATTATATTTCTCAGTAAGACCATGTTAAGGTGTAATGTTTCCACTGATAAGGCAGCGGCAATGTTTACCGACGCAAAAACTGCAATGCTGTAACCGCATCCAGTGATACGGTGCGGGTCCATTGAACCACGTTAAAAAACAACCATATTATGTTATATTTAGCATAATATTGAATTAACTGCCTGACTGCTGATCGGTGAGGTCCTGGGCTCGATCCCCAGGTCGGCCAAAGTGTTATTGGGTTTTTCCGTGTGGCATTCCTCAGTAGCAGCTCGGAGTTTGGATTTGTGCCCGATTAATAACAATAGGTTCGCCCTCTATTACATGGGACTTAAACATAACGGTGAAATGAGGGTGTTACTATACACCTTTGTATACCCTTCGGGGAGTACAAGACGTGATGTTATGTTTATGTTAATGAATACTGTGTGCTATGAGCAAAAGAGCACAGGGATCATCACATTAGAGTCAGATAGAGATACATACATACATACATACATAAACTCACGCCTTTTTCCCATGGAGGTAGGCAGAAACTATAGAACGCCACATGCTACGACTCTTACATACCCCTTTCGCTTCATCCACATTCATACATCTTGTCATACACGCACGCCGGTTGAGAGTACTACGCACCTGACCTTTGTGAAGAACATCACCATCAGACAGAGATATTAAAGTGGAAAATAAAAATACATTGACCAAGGTGCATTATGAGAGTCTTCACGAATGCCGATGCTTAAATACATCCGGCGCACCTTAGGCAGTCAGCTAAGCTACGAACCTTGCTAACTAATCTATTCTATCTATCTTTTATACTTATAAAAGGAGAAGCTGACTGACTGACTGACTGATCTATCAACGCACAGCCTAAACGGCTGGGGTTAGAAACTTGAAATTTTGACAGTAGGTTCATTTTGTGACGTAAACATCCACTAAGAAGGGATTTCTCGAAATTCAACCCCTAAGGGGGTGAAATAGGGTTTTTAAGTTTGTATGTAAGTCCGTCATTTTTGAAGTAAGAAGCTTGAAATTAAATATTAAGGTTTTTGGTTAGAAATAAACGTACACCTGTTTGAGCATTTTTGGAAATTCAACCCTTAAAGGGGTGAAATAAGTGTTGAAAGTTTGTATGAGAAATCTGGTACTTTTGAGGTAAGAAGCATGGGGAGAAACTGACCGACTGGCTGACTAATTTAGCAACGCACAGCCTAAACCGCTGGGGGTGACAAAAGAAGGACGTTTTGGATTTTAAAATGTCACTTTTGAATGGGCCTAACGAGAATTTCAAACTTCACGCAGGCGAAGCTGCGGGCAAAAGCTAGTAAATAATAAATTGATAATCTATGCACCACCAATCTCTTTTCTTGTCTCGTGTCGGCAGGAGCAATACCAGAATAGCTCATGGTCATGCTTATGCTCATGGCTACACGAAAGAAGAGAAGACAGTGACCATTGATGAAGACTGGAAGTTTGCAACGAGATAGCCAAAAAGTAAATTGATTACAATGGCAACCATATCAAAGAATCCATTAATAATAATAATTATTATATTTATTTACCTACCTTTTGCTACAGCAAAAGGTAGGTAAATAGTAATAGGTCTTCATACATGAAGACAAGGTATACCTTCGATTTACGAGCTTTCCTCCTACTTAGAATATTTATACAATCTTTGTTAATAGTGATGAACACCGATTTAAATGCAATGATCTGGTAAACATGGAAATACGCGCAGGATGTAGCCACCACACCAGCCTTGACCAACGACGGCAGATTGTTGTTGAAGATAGCGAGCAGTTGCGGCGCCAAACCTGTCCCCTTGTCCAGTGTCGCACCGACTAATGTGTTCTCACAAACATTACGTTCACGGCCTTTCACCTTTTTGTGGTGAACAGAATAACCATAAATGCAGATGAAAGTATTTAAAAAAAACCCGCCCGTACGTAACAGTGTCGCTTGGTTTGAGTTTAAGACATGCATGAAGTATAGTCCGGCCAGTAAATTTTGTATGAGAGGTAAACGAACCTTTGATTGTGGAACATTCATTTGGCTTTTATAAATACATTTGTAACGATTGAAAAATGCGTGTAATAGTTCTCGAATAAGTACAAAAGTTTAGACAATTGTTAAAACCGTTCCTAACGTCCATACATAAATGTGTGTAAACCCTGTTTGGTCTAACTAATTCTAAAACACGACTTTGTAGTAAGACCGATGTTTAATATAACATCACGCCTGCATTTCCCGAAAGGTTAGGCAGAGGTGTATGATAACACCCTCATTTCGCCGTTATGTTTAAGTCCCATGTAATAGGGAGCGAGCCTAATACCATCCACCGGGCACAAATCCAAACTCCGGGCTGCGACTGAGGAATTCCACGTGGAAAAACCCAATAACACTTTCGACAGCGATGTTTAATGGATTCTTAAAACAAAATTTATGTTTCACGATCAGAGGTTTGTTTACCTTTTATACAATATTATAATTATAAAGGACAGACTATACAATGTTAGTCGGAAAGGGGGCTAAGCCGCGGGCCACTTAAAGTATCACTGATGACTATTTTAAAGCAAGTGTTAAAATTTCTAAATTCGATAATTTTTATTTGCATGTAGAAAGACTTTTATTTTAGTTTTTTAAAAAAAATCATACCTGCTTTAGTTATGAATTCAGAAAATTAAGTTTCTAATCCGTGACCCCAACTATGTCCTAAATAGTAAACACAGCTGATCATAGCTATGGACAGATAGATTTTAGCATATTTTTTACGAAATCTTTGAAAAGCTATTTCTCTTAAACTATCGAGTTATGGGGAAAGTTGTAGAACAAAAGTTATCCCTTATTATAGGTACTTTAACACCCTTTCAGCTTAGTACCCCTTTCCGACTAACCTTGTATATGGTCATACACACAATGTTTGAATATTGTATTCTTGGCGTAGGTCATGATAATGCAAATGCATCACAATTAATTTGTCACATTTGTCTCTGTTAGTGCAAATTGTGCAATGCGACGTGTAACAAACACGCTAACTATAAATCATCATAAGTACATGATGATTAATTGAAAATTAATTCGCATGTGACATTTGGCTTCGTGCCAAGGAGAGCACAAGCCACAACGTACTTGGGAACACAGCGCCGGCACCGTCATGATTATTAACTTCACGAATCAGCGATGTTCTATCTAGCTTTCCGTCGGCCAGCTTCCAGTCTAACCAGATGTGGCTGAATACCTGTATTTTATACGGAGCGACTGCCATCACACCTCCGCAACCCAGTAACTGGGCAATGGCGATTGTCAGACTTAGACCGGTTGTTAGACGTGATAGCCTAGTGGTGTGACCGTCGGATTGCCAAGTAATAGGTCTCGAGTTCGAATCCAAGGCACACACCTCAGACTTTTCAGATTCATGTGTGTATTGTATAAATTATCACTTGCTTAAAAACGGTGAAGGAAAACATCGTGAGGAAACTGGCATGCCTGGGAGATATTTCTCGACGGTATGTGGGCCCATGGGCGGCATAAACTCTGACACCAGGTTACTCACTAACCACACGATAAGAAGAAGACCGGTTGTCAGACTTTGGGACTTCTGGTACTATTAAATTATTGGTGGTAAAAGTAATTAGTCAATGGAAACAGTGTACCAGTGTTCAACAGATCCGTGTAGTGCCAGTGCGCAGTTGGCAGTCAATGATCGCCACGCCCTGCACCTGTCGCACAGCGCTTTATAATAACTTACAAGTTACTACCTTCCATAGAAAGTTAAATACAAACTTAATATGTAATAAACTATAACTACATAATGAAGAGACTAATGATGAGAAATGAAGAGATTAGACAAAGTTGCGGTTTAAAAGATGATGTAGTGACAAAAATTGAAAGGAGAATGCTTAGGTGGTTTGGTCATGTTGAGAGAATGAGTGAACGGCGATTAACAAAAGGAATTTTTAAGGCGGATGTCAATGGGAACGCCGGTAGAGGACGTCCTAGAAGGACATACATCGATGTTATTGGTGATGTTCTTCACAAAGGTCAGGTGCGTAGTACTCTCAACCGGCGTGCGTGTATAACAAGATGTATGAATGTGGATGAAGCGAAAGGGGTATGTAAGGGTCGTAGCATGTGGCGTTCTATAGTTTCTGCCTACCCCTATGGGAAAAAGGCGTGAGTTTATGTATGTATGTATATATAACTACATACTACTCGTTGCCTCGTTGGTCTAGTGGTGGCAAGCGCGACTGCTGATCGTGAGGTCCTCGGTTCGATCCCCAGGTCGGGCAAAGTGTTATTGGGTTTTTCCGTGTGGAATATCTCATTAGCAGTTCGAAGTTTGGATTTGAGCCCGGTTGATGGCAATAGTCTCGCCCCCTATTACATGGGACTTAAACATAACGGCGAAATGAGGGTGTTACTTTACCTCTGCCCAACCCTTCGGTGAATACAGGCGTGATGTTATGTTATGCTAACTACATACTATGAGCCGTTTTAGATTTTTTACGTTTAACTATTTTAGCAGTGGATGGGCTCGAGACTTGTTAATAACCGCGCGGATCATATGATTTGCAAGGTTAAGCTGCGCTTGCCGCATTAAGTCCGTGGATGGGTGACAGTTCGTTACACATTGAGACCCCTCTGTGCCTCGGACAGCACGTTATGCCGTCGGTCCCGGGTGTCATACGAATACCTATGACAGTCGTTACGGGGAATCAGAAGCCCGAAAGTCTGACAACCGATTTAACCTTAGGAAATTTAGGCATTGCCTAGTACCTGGTCTGATGGCAGTCGCTCCGTGTAAAATATTGGTATTCAGCCGCATCTGGTTAGACAGGAAGCTGAACCCAACATAGTTGAGAAAAGGCTAGGTAGAACGAACCTACTAGTTTTTGTAGTGATAGCTTAACGATTGCCTTCTATGCAGGAGGTTCTAGGATAGATCCCGGCACGCACTTTTTTTTTAATCTTTGGAAGACCCCCTCGCTCGAAGAAGGCGAGTGGATCTGCCGGCTAAAAACCAACCGTGTTCCTCCTCCTGTCCGTTCGGCCGGGGTCGCGGGATTCGTAAAAGCAAGCACCGCAACCCCTGCATGGCCCGCACCTCTTGACTCTTCGAAATCATGGGCGTATCAGAATTTGATTACTGCGTTAAAGGTAAAGTAAAACATGGTGAGCTAAACTGAGAGGGCTCTCTTAGAGAGGTCCAAAAAGTTCTTGATGGTGTGTGTAGGCCGCCAACCCGCACCAGGCCAGCGTGGTGGACTAAGGCCTGAATTTGATTTGAGTTTGATTATACGAACTATTTCAGTAGATACCAACGCAAGCTGATATAGTAAAATACTTCAAATAACCAACATAGCCCAATGATATTCGTTTAATGTTGTAAACCAAAAGCAAAGTAATAAGCGGTTGATGGCAATAGACTCGCTCTCTATTACATGGAACTTAAACATAACGGCGAAATAAGGGTGTTACTATATACCTCTGCCCAACCCTTCGGGGAATACAGGGAATTCTTATGTTAAGTCTTCTTCTTCTTCTTCCTGCCCTTATCCCACACTAGGTGGAGTCGCCACAACATGTATTTCATAAATCCATGTTGTTAGAGGTTATGGCTTATTGTTTTATGACCGGCCGCCTGCCTGACATAGTGATATTATGTTAAGTGATAAACGAAATTTCAAATTACATGAGCAAACGGTCATGTGTAGGGGAACTTTATCACAATACGATGTGTGTATTTCAGGCGCTTACGCCTATGAAAATAGTGTTATATGGGATGCATTAAAAGAGCCTTCACGATTGACGGCACGGGGCTCCCTGGGTAATCAGCCTCGCTACTACCAACCTTGCTGACTGGGTAATCTTTTCACCACGGTATGAGTTATTCTTGGGTAGCTAGTGTCGACGCGGTCGAAGAAGAATAATGTGACGGATTCCTATAATTTACGGATCGTTATTAGTTAAAATTGAGACGCTTGTATCTTTACCAATAATGAAGTAAAGACCTCATAGCCTTGCATTCTACTATGCAAGGCTACGGCTAGGTCTTTACTTCATTATTGGTAATTTTCTGATATCAAAGTAGCTATCTATACTCTATACTAATATTATAAAGAGGAAAGATTTGGATTTTTGTATGTAACGAATAAACTTAAAAACTACTGGACCGATTTCAAAAATTATTTTGCCGTTAGAAAGCTACATTATCACTGAGTAACATAGGCTACGGGCGGAGCCGTGAGGACACAGCTAGCCACAGATAAAATTGGCCTACGAGAATATGGTTTTCCTTTCATTTAAGTTACCACATATGTTAGAGAGATTCGATCTTTATGATTGACCCTATCGATTGATGCTATAAAAGTATAGGGTGTTATTTTGTAGGATTTCAGCCGGTTCGATTCCCGGGTGTGACAAGCGTATTTTCAAATATATTTGAATGCAGTTTTGTTCCTTTTTAAAAATAAAGGCACGATTCCTTTGAGTAAAATTGGCTATCTCCAGTATGTAGAGTACTTACTTTTACTTCAGGTGCAGTTAAAAAATTCCACCTGTATATGCAGTTTGGCAAAAAAAGAAAACTACCATTGGTAAGCAAAACGATTCGTTTTCGTTTATAAGAACCAGGCATTAGTCACTTCAAGAGAAACGTATGATAAATAACTATTATTCCATTATGAAACATAAAAATATGATAATAAATAAAAAGTGATAGTTCTAAATAAATTAGCGAGTCAATGTTCTTTTATTGCCATCGTTAGTTGTAAAGACATTTTTAATTATCGCCCCTGAGATCGGCAATATGATTAATTTGCTTTGGTAAAGGTACGGACACATTATTTTAATTCGCGGTTAGCGGTTTCGTTCATTTCCGCTTCGGTGTTTTATTTATGATTATATATTTAGTTGTAATGTTCTTTTTCCGTAACCTTTATAAAAATTAATCATGACACAGATCTGTGGGAAATTTTTGAATTGAGGAAGGCTGTAATTTTGTATGTTGCAGTAGTGTGCATATTAAATCAATCCATTTATGTTGGTGAAAGAATCTATACTAATATTATATAGCTGAAGAGGCATTGCCCAGTAACTGGGTTGCGGAGGGCTGTTGGCAGTCGATTCATGTAAACTACCGGTATTCAGCCGCAACTGATTAGACTTGAAGCTGATCCCAAAATATTTGGGAATAGGCTAAGAGGACTGAGGACGTCATCAAATTCAAAGTCAAAGTATTTATTTCAATTAGGCACATAAAAGGCACCTTTGAACGTTAAAATTTACAAAAAAAAACATTCTAGTCGCCCCTTCCAAAAGGTAGTTTCGTATGGAGAAGAATGGGCAAGAAACTCCACCGTTACTCTTTTAAAATGTCTTACAATATTTTGTATAGGTACATTAATTATACAATTATGTGTGAAGGCGATTTACCTAGAATAAAATTACATACATAGGTAAAAAGAATTAAAAATGAATCAATGACAAATTAATATGTGATATCATCATCATCATCCTCTTGACCTTATCCCAACTTATTTGGGGTCGGCGCAGTATGTCTTCTTCTTTCATACATCGCTATTAGCCGTCCTCGGAGGATGTATCCTACCGAAAGGAAAATAAAAAATAATTTCATTAAATCGTCTACTCTATTCGCTGTTCCAATAACGTGGTGTTACCATTACAGCCTCCAGCATAATTGCTGATGCCACGATAGTGTATTGAACACAGCATTGTTACAGATCTCAAAAAGAAATGAAAGTTCAACAATAATATCTGATTCTTATAAAAACTATTAGATTTTTTATCTTTCTGATATTTGAATGAAGAGGGCCGCTTTCTCTATCACTTGTTTGACTTGATAGGTAAATACAACTGGAGTGAAAATATGGTAAGGTACCTGCCTATATTTACAGTACCAACATTGTTGTAACAATGTGTACCGAAGAAAAGAGCCGATTGTTCAATCGTCAGATAACTTTTATCTTTGGAATAAACATTGCGGTTTGTCATATTTTCTATGAAAAAGCTTCTTCTTCTTTTTGTATGGTTCGTGACTATCCTGGTGTCAGAGTTTATGCCGCCCATGGGCCTCTGACTTGGCTTCACATGCCGTCGAGAAATATCTCTTAGGCATGCCGGTTTCCTCATGATGTTTTTCTTCACCGTTTTTAAGCAAATGAAAATTATACAATACGCACATGTATCAGGAAAGTCGGAGGGGCGTGCCTTGTGTTTGAACTCGAGACCTATGATTTGGCAGTCCGACGGTCACACCAATAGGCTATCAGTGCTTATCCTAAAAATGTAAGGGTTTTACACAATTGCGATTGAATTAAGTATTAAGTTCTGTATTTTTATTACACAATACAATGAAAGTGATACACACTCGTAACAATTTGAGTGTCATTGAAACTTGATCTGTTGTCATCTATGTGAGACATGAGACATGCAACATGAAATGACAGTTTCTCAATCAGCTGTTAACTTATCATCAGTTTCTTACGTAATTGCGACACCGCCGAATTAGGCGATTCGCGAACTGCACCGCATCACGCAGCGTAGCGCGAGAGTGCGTGTTCTTACGTTGTTTGCAAGTATCTGTGTTTGTATAGAAAACACGCATAGTGCAACACACAGAAAACGCATTCACGCGCAGTGTTGTAGCTCCGTCGCCACGCACCCCGCAGCGTAGCGCGGGACAGTGTGTTTCGCCTAAGCGTCAACTTGAACTAAGAACCCGTTCACATATCTGTCGGTACTGGATGTGTTGTTCACACCTATACCGACGGATCAGATAAACAAATGGCAGCTGCTTCGCACCTGGCAGGCAGGATACGATAAAAATAACGGATCCAGTATTTTTTACTGGATTCGGAATATTGTCGTGTATGTGAACTCATGCCAAGCAGGCGCCATGACCAAAATAAAAATAGATCCGTGTGTAAGTTACAGCAAAACGATTCGTTTTTGGCCATCGACGTTGAAATAAATAGGCGCGCGATCTGGTAAAGACAACATGGTACCTACATGTATTACGTATTTGCTTAGCTTAGATTTTTTCTTTGTTTACTGTTAGTTACTCACTATTACTATTACTGTATTGACCAATAACTTCTATGTGTGGTGAAAGCTGTAAATATTAGTTGGTTGTTTTTAATATATACTATCTATAGTAATATTATAAAGCTGAAGAGTTTGTTTGTTTATTTGAATGCGCTAATCTCAAGAACTACTGGTTGGAATTGAAAACATATTTTTATGTTGGATAGTCCATTTATCGAGGAAGGTTATAGGCTATATAACATCACGCTACGCCCAATAGGAGCGGAGCATAAATTAAAAATGTTGCAAAAACGGGGAAAATGTTCACCCGTGCGAAGCCGGGACGGGCCGCTAGTAAATAAATAAATAAACATGTGCCAAATGCATTGACGCAATAAGGTTCAAACTACCGCTACACATCTGTCAAGTTCTATGGCACTGTGGTTCCGGAACCGCAACTCGTTGATACCATGTTGTTCTTATAAACAGCGCACTATCACTATCTAGTACGTAAGTAAGTACAATATCAAAGTTTTTGGCCATAGGAACCTGGCAAGAGAACAAGAGTTTCACGAGTTTTGAATATACCATTCGTATGGTATACGAATATAACATAACATCTTTGTATACCTTAAAATCAACTAGAATAAGGAACTTATCAGCAAAATTCAGTTATTCAAATAGATAAATAAGTAGTTTTTGAACGAAGGGCTCGTCGGCTACACAATTTGCGCGTGTAGTATGGTGCGGGTGACATTTTAGACGAACTTTACAATCATGACAATATTTCGGTTGCACCTTAAATATCACAGTCTTGAAATACAAAATCAGTAATAACTGTAGTAAATTAAATAAATGTACTCTGCCAAAATATTATTGTCAACAAATAAAATCAAATACTGACAAATGTCATCAACACCATGCTACACCGCAAATAGTGTAATTACCAACCTCGCGGATCATTCGATTTGCGAGGTTAAGCTGCGCTTGCTGCGGTCAGTCAGGATGGGTGACCGTTCGTTACACACCGAGACCCCTGCGTGCCTCGGAGAGCAAGTTAAACAGTCGGTTCCAGGTGTCATATGAATACATATGACAGTCGTTATGAGAACTCAAGCAAGCAAGTCTGACAACTGGTCTAACCTTACGATATCGGCATTGCCCGGTTGAGGAGGTCTGATAGCAGTCGTTCCGTGTAAAATACTGGTAGTCAGCCGCATCTGGTTACACTGGAAGCTGACTCCAACATACTTGAGAAAAAGGTAGGCAGAACAGAAGTACTTTTTGAACGTCGACAGTGCCCATATTCGTCCACCCTTTTTCGCTTAGTAGTGCTTTTGCTGGGAAAGAAGGAACAGCGCAACAAACTCCCCAGCGCTGTCTAGGTCCGCAGTTTCAAGTCTATGATGGTAGGTATCAAAGCATCTGCCGGGGTTGCGGTGCATGCTTTTGTGAATCCCGCGACCCCGGCCGAACGGTCAGGTGGAGGAACACCGTTGGGTTTTAGTCGGTAAGAGTCCGGCAGACCCCCTCGCCTTCTCCGGGCGAGGGACATCCATGAGGATTTTCCAACAAAAAAAAAAGATATCAAAGCATGAACGCAAGGAGGTGAATATCAATAAGTGTAATATCATTAAGTGGATTGTTGGTCTAGTGGTCGTGAGTACGACTGCTGAGCATGGGGTCCTGGGTTCGATACCCAGTTCAGGCAAAGTATTATTGAGTTTTCCCATCAGGAATTTCGCAGTAGCAGCCAGGAGTCTGGATTTGTGCCCTGTTAGTGGCAATAGAATCGCCCCCTATTACATGGGAATTAAACATAACTGGCGAAACGAGGGTGCACTAAAACACCTCTGCCGAACCCTTCGGGGAGTAAAAGGCGTGATGTTATATTATACTATTATGATTATAAGAGTAAAAGCGTGATACACCATTTGATTTTCTACAGCTATCTGAAGACGCATCGAATCCAAACTGTCAATTCTCACTAAAACGTCATTGTGGAATTATCTAGAATTTCTAAAACGTTCGACACACTACCGAGAATCTCACGGTCCCCGGTGGCTGGCATATCTAATAAGAATGAACTTTATTGTGTGGGTGCGTTCACCTCGCGCTTCGATTCTGTGACCCCTGAGAAAGTAAAACTGTGACCGGTGGACCGCCTTCCTGTTACCTTTGGCTTGTGTGCATTGCCGCTATTCGAAAGTACGGTTACTAACAAAAGAATAAAGTTTTTATCGGATTTTATTCAGAGCTAAGATAACAATTTATCTCTCCAGAATGTAAGCTAGAATGATATTTTTCTTGCCATACCGAAGTTACGTTTAGTTATGGCTGTGATAGCCTAGTGGTGTGACCGTCGGACTGCCAAGTTATAGGTCCCGAGCTCGAACCCAAGGCACGTGCCTCTGACTTTTCGGATTCATGTGCGTATTGTATAATTATCACTTGCTTAAAAACGGTGAAGGAAAACATCGTGAGGAAACCGGCATGCCTGAGAGATATTTCTCGACGGCATGTGAAGCCAAGTCAGAAGTCCATGGGCGGCATAAAGTTCTAACACCAGGTTATTATTACACGAAAAGAAGTAGATGGCTGATCCCTATAATTAACGGAGTGTTATTGGTTAAAATTCAGACTCTTGCATCTTTACCAATAATGAAGCAAAGACCCATGTTTCGCAATAAATAATGTTACCATTGGTAAGCAAAACGATTCGTTTTTGTTTATAGGCACCGAGCATTATGAGTACATTCTACGATCCACAGCAGCTGACTCCTAGACTGGTCTTTTTACGATTAAGCCATGTATTCACTAGTAAACAATGTTACGTATACAAGTTGCCAGCAGTTTCAGAAACATCACGTAAATGTTTCTAGAAACAATGTTTCTCAGCTTTTGTCATCTACATCAGTCAGCTGGTGTTGTGTCTCATAGGCGCGTATTCTAACCGCTGCTCAGTTATGAATTTCAATTTCCATAACATAAACATAACATCACGCCTTGTACTCCCCAGGGTTCGGCACAGGTGTCTTTAGTATGCCATCGTTTCGCCAGTTATTTTTAAGTCCCATGTAATAGGGGGCGAGCCTATTGCTATTAACCGGGCACAAATCCAGATTGTGGACTGCTACTGAGAAGTTCCTAACGGATAAACCCAATAAAACTTTGCTCGACCTGGGAATCGAACCCAGGACCCCATGCTCTGCAGTCGCGCTTGCGGCCACTAGACCAACAAGGCAGTCTATCTATATTTCGATTTATCTTATCTTAAATCTAAATATGTAGTCTAAAGAGTGTAACACGTCCATACTCGTGAAAATCTGTTGCGAAACTGACGTTTCAGTTTGCTTCCCAGGATCTCCGCAAAAAACCGCGACACAAAATGCAACACTTAGTGCTTACCGCAATGTGTGTCAATGTTACAGAAACACGTAGATTCTTGTTTCAGATACAGTATTTATACAACGTGTTACAACAATACCCCTAAAGCTGAAAGGGCGTTAAAAGGTCCCTTGTAAAAAGTCTATTGGTAATATTTATGTAACACGTTGTATACAAATGTTTACAAATTACAGGCTATGTTTTACGATAAGTGAGGTCTTGAGTCTGTATTGCCTGTGTCGCGTTTATGATTAAGACAAACGAAAAAAAAGACGGGGGTATTGTAGAATTTGTTGCAATTCGGGATCCATTCGGGCAAATGTTTAGCAACAGTTGCATGCACACCAGGCCTAGCACGAACGTTTGATTATAGTATCGTAAACGTATCGCTAATGTAAGTAAATTAATCGAAAAAACAACTGTCCTATAACATTTTGGTTTATTTTTTTACGACATGCACAATTTGTATCATACATAGATATTAATAAAGTTTACTCAAAAATGCTTGTAATGTGGTCATTATTTTGACAACCTTCTTTGAGAAAAGTCGACGTTTCGGCGCTACTTGAATAGGCGGCAGCAAAGTTGTATGGAATTTTATTGCTGGTGAGTTTTAGCCACCAGCAATTTCCTTTGAAAATCCATTATTGTCGAGTTTTGTTTCAAAAATAGTCTGGTGCAAAAAGTTTTTATACAGAATTTGGCTGTATAGATACAGGCAGTACAATCATTAAAGACTAATTTAAAAAAAAAAAACTAAGGACCGGGGAGGAAACAAATCGTTATTTTAAATAAATTCTTTCTATACTAATCTGGTTTTATTTAAATTACTCGCATTGTTTGAGTAAAGCACTATACAAGCCTTGGTCCGCAATGACTGCGCTGCTGGCCACGTTATGACGGCCTCGAGCTTAGTTTAGCTACGCTCTCGTCCTTCAAGCTTGGTCATCATTGCAGCCCTTGCTGTCCGCGCTATAAAGGCCTCGACCATCGGTCTCGGCCTTTATTCCAGCTTGTCCATCAAGAGTTGCAATGCTGACCGCGCTGTGATGGCCTGGAGCTGCGCTACGCTGCGCTCTCGGCCATCATCAGTGCTGCCAGCAACGCAGTCATTACAGACCGCGGCAGTAACGTACTATTTCGATTTAATGTGCCAAACGAGTATTTCAAATTCAAAATTCACTGACATAAACGTTACGCTTACGTTACTAACTTTATGCTAGGCCTACTGGACATGTTAACGTTTTAACTGATTCGGATTAATCGGGTAAAGGTAGATTTATCTTTGTAGATACTCGTAAAACGTAAAAGCGAAAGACCAGACGTCGTGGAAGAGTGCTGCTGGCTTGTCATCAAGATGAAATCTTTTGTAATGTAATCAGAATCAGCAGGAAAGCATTACATTTTCACTCAGAAGCATTGGCGGAAATTTAATGTAGAGAGCGTAGATTCTTATAGGCGCTCTTCACAATTTGTTTACGATGTGTGACCATTTTCTTTTATTAGTAAGTATGAAATAGCTCGTGGCTAATTACCAACTACGCGGATTATACGATTTGCGAGCTTAAGCTGCGTTGGCTGCTGTTAGTCCGTGGATGGGTGATCGTTCGTTACACATCGAGACCACTATATGCCTCGGAGAACACGTTAAACCGTCGGTCCTGGGTGTCGTAACTATGACAGTCGTTACGGGTAGTCAGAAGCCCGACAGACTGACAATCGGTCCGACCTTAGAGTAACGGCATTGCCCAGTAACTGGGTTGCGGAGGTCTGATGGCAGTCGCATCGTGTACAAACCTGGTATTCAGCCGCATCTAGTTAGACTGGAAGCTGAACCCAACATAGTTGGGAAAAGGCTAGGCTAGTAAGTATGAAAATATTATAAAAAATGTAGGTCCTAAGTACAGTGGCAGTCATAACCTGGCGGTAGAACACTTAAGTTACATCTGGAGTGGTTTACTATGTGGACCTTGTGGCAACATCACACATAATAGGACCCCTAAATTATTTTAGGTGGTGGTGCTAGACAGCTTGTCTTATTCCAGTTGTATACACCTATTGGTCTTTTATGTCTCCCGCTTGATTCGGAGAGAGTGGAAACTAATTTTCTTCCTACTCCTTTTTAAGTGGTTTTAATTAGATTCAATTCGTCAATTTGTTTGTTTGATTCAAACCTTGCGACAGATTTTTCAACTGCTTCTGTTTAACCGATTCTCTTGAAACTTCGCACTCAAATTCAATTCCCATGACCAACATTATAATAAGTTCAACCTTCAATCCTCAAATCCTTATGCTGCAGGGATACTGCAAGATAAACCCGTTTAACTTAAAAGTTATTTTAAGGGATTATTTGTTTCTTTTTTGATTAGTTTCGTTATGGGTTCTAAGACAGTTCAATCATTTCCCCGGGACCTTGATTGCTTCGGCGTTTTCCTAAATGTAGATCCGGGCTCAGAGGAGGTACAGTGGTCGGGAGAGTGTGATGGTCTTATCATAAAAAAACTAAAACGTTTATTGTTAGAAGATGAAAAAGTTAGAATGTATTTATTACTAAAGGTAACTTGTTACAACAGTATAATCATAGAGATTCTACATTTACATCTCAACTTATAATTAAACTTATTTAACTTTAACATTAAAAGTGACACAGCACGCTTGCGAGCCGTTCTCTTCGTTCCACAACTTCACTTTGACTGGGAATTTGCCCTGAAAGAAATAAATATATAGATTAACAGAAATTGGAGTGAAAGAAGATGTAGTGAGAAGGATTGTGAAAGGTATGTTATGTTGGTTTGGTCATGTAGAGAGGATGGACGAAAGGAGATTAATGAAACAAGTGTAGGTACAAGGCGAGTGTGGATAGAACAGTTGGGGGACCGACCTCGACGAACGTACCACGACCAAATCGCGGACGTTCTCAAAAAAGGCCAGGCTGGTAGCACCCTAAACCGACGAGCATGCATGAGAAGTTTAATGAATGTAGATGAAGCGAAAAGGGTGTGTCAGGATCGTAGCAGGTGGAAATCTATAGTCTCTGCCTACCCCAATGGGAAACATGCGTGATTGTATGTATGGATGTATGTAGTAGCAGAAATTTTTCTTACGTAATAAATTACGGTAATGTATCCAAAATCTCACACAACAATTCAAACTGTGCGACTGACGTAAGTGTCCCTTCTAAACACTAGCTTTAGATAAAAATGTTAATCGAGTTTTATGAGTCCTATCTTCAATATGATTTTTAGTTTCAATTGAGCTTATTGGATTAGTTGCAAATCGTCCCATTCGCAAACTCGTCACGGATTCGCAACCGTTCTCATTCGTAGTTGGTCTCGTTCGCAAAAGCTAGTGTGTAGTTTGAGTGGGTACATGACATACAAGTAAGAGATGGCCTGGCAGGTGCGTGTGTGTGGGTACCAGCTCAGACTAGCTGCAAATGTGACCAGTTGCGACTCCGTGACGACTTGCGAATGGGGGGATTTGTAATTAATCCATTGCAGTTTACAATAATTACACTTTTTTTTTACGCAAAGCATTGAAATGTGTTGTGGCGAATTTTAGCAGAAGCATTTGTTCAAAAATGGAAGCCGATAGGTCGATCTGATGCGTAGAATGATAGTTATAATAAAACATCTTTAACTAACCGAAGCCCTCTTATCCAGCCTCATGTTCACGTCGAATATTCTTCTCTGCTCAGCCTCTAACGGACAGAAGAGCAACCGACAAGCGTCGCCGGGCGACTTGATAACAGTCGAGTAGCTTCCACTATTATTCACGTCGCTTGTTATGGACAGCCTTAGGTTTTCAGCAGAGAAATCTGGGAAATAAAATGGTAAATGGATTTCGGAAGATCCGAGCCACGTCACGAATACTCGGCTCGCTCCTCTTGCCGTCCGTGGTTGTCGTGGCAGTCTCTTAATTCAGAACGATTCGATGAGTCCATTGCCGAACGAATCGGTTTGTTATCTCTATTTCTCTCATTACGAGAATCATAGATGAAACAAGATAAACCGAATTGATCGACAACTGACTAATCGAAACGTGGGGGCAGGTGAGTTATTTACATTAAATTACCTAACAGTTACAATATGAGCACATAATAGGCAACTGTTCACAGCACGCTTCTTCCCATTATGGTACATACCGACGCTCGGCAGTGAAAACCTCGTAAATCAAATTTTCTTCAAAAGCGTTTTATTTGTTCTTTATTATTTAGATTGATAAACTCTTCATACCTACATGTACTAGTTCAACAAACTTTCGATTCAAATACTTCTAAGCTATCTATGACGTACGACGACAAACTTGTATTAACATTTGATCGGCAATTTTTTTTTCAGAAGACAGTTTTTTCTATCTCTTAGGCTCGATTTTACCAACGTCGGATAGCGTTTATCCAAGGAATAAGACAGACGTGTTGACAGAATTTCTATACGAAAGCTGTCAAAACGTCAAAATTCCTCGATTAAAGTTATTCGACGTTGGTAAAATCGAGCCTTAAAAGGACATGGACAAAAAAGTACATTCTATATACTTATACATAGTAAATAATATTGTAAAATAGAAATAGAAAAATGAATTAATACGTAGTTTTTAGCCTCTCTGAACTTGTCAGTTTTTATTACAAAATAATAAGTAATGCAAGATGAATTCAAAGTTCCGTTTGTCAACGTCCGCCATAATGGATCATAGAGAAAGATAAAAAAAAATAATGGACGTTCCAAACCACGCTTACTACTTGTAAACATGTGTGATATGGATGACAAATGCTCTTATTAGGAACATTTTACTCATACGAAACTATCTTCATTGGTAATTGTTGCATTTAATAAAATTATCTTATCATAATTTATGTTGATGCGTAAGATAGTTTCTTTTTAATATTTCAGACAAAAAAAATACTTAAAACGGAACGCGTTTACTTGTTTGACAGTGTGTTTTTGTCTATGTCAAATGTCAATGTAATATCATATGTCATTTCATTGCGGATTCTTCATTGCGTTACTGTTTGAATTTTTGCGATTATTTTCTCAATTTGACCCCCGCTTATCTACTGACCGATACCTTCTACCACTCAATTACCTTGCTATTAACACTGGACTCTGATTTGCATAGCGTTTCGGATTTGTTTTGTGAATCATTATGAAGTGCATGCATCAACTGCGGAATAGCCATACAAAGGTTGCAGAGGCATCGCATATCCTCGCTTTCTGCACACCATCAAACAACACTTTCGCGTTGGATAACCAATGCTCAACCCCAGGTATGAAGTTGGAGTAGAAAAAACTGAATCTGATTTATGATGAGCCTAATCGCCTTGGACAGTTTATTAATGATTATAATATGAACAGAAGACTAACTCTGCATCGCTGTATTGTATATTGAGTTATCTATGTAATTAGAAGCTAACAAAATATTTTTATTTGTTTTCTCTAATAAATAAATAATTATTTATACCTACTCTGTGTTTTATTTTGTGTTTTCCTTGTTAATTGGTAATTAAACTATAAAAATATAGATAAGGATAACCTGTAACAATGTATTACATGTTACATTATAATTCTATACACTTATTGCCAGCGATGTGATTAAAGGTTTAGTGAAACTCTTTACGACTAGTCTGTAGTAATGACAAGTTCTATGAGTTTTTTATTTATAGCAATTTAATGTGCTAATATTCACGAATATAAAACACAAAAAATCATTGGTGTATAATAAATTCGATAACTATGCCGACGCCCATACAGAAATTGGCCATGTCCTTTTGTATTTTACACATAGGTGGTTTTGACTGCCGACCGTCGCGTCGATACACACCAAGCCAACAAACGCCAACGATCGGGATCGTTACCGCTCACATCTGAATGAAACTGGATTCGTTCAATACAACGTTTGGTCAAATTAACAAAAGACGAACATTCGTTGGCTTGGTGTGGATAAGGCCTGATACGCACGAATGCTTTTTTAGTGTGCGTTAAAGAGAGTACAATAGATAAGCTGCGGTAAAAAAGCGCTATCATGTGTTTAACCCACGTTAAAAAAGCGTTCTAATACAACAAATAGCAAGCCGTATATGTGTTCACATGATAGCGCTTTTTTAACGCAGCTTATCTATTGCGCGCGTTGGACGCTTTTTTAACGCGCGTTGAAAAAGCGTTCTAATACAACAAATAGCAAGCCGTATATGTGTTCACATGATAGCGCTTTTTTAACGCAGCTTATCTATTGCGCGCGTTGGACGCTTTATTAACGCGCGTTAAAAAAGCGTTCTAATACAACAAATAGCAAGCCGTATATGTGTTCACATGATAGCGCTTTTTTAACGCAGCTTATCTATTGCGCGCGTTGGACGCTTTTTTAACGCGCGTTGAAAAAGCGTTCGCGCGTACGAGGGCTAACATAGGTCATAAGTGGGGATACTGAAGTACCCATGTGGGATGCACTCTGGGTAGTTAGCCCTGCTACCAACCTTGGTGACTGGCAAATCCACGACATGAGCTGGTATACTAAAGCCGTAACGAGAAAAGAAGATAATATAACCACCAGGTTACCAGCAAAGCGCGATTATGTGAAGTGTTCTTCTCTTGTGTGCTATATGAAAATAGCTCATGACATGGTAAGCAGATTAGCCAGTCAGCAAGGTTGGTAGCGTAGATAAGTATCGTCGGGAGTTGTAACAGCAGTAACAACCTAACGGGTAAACGCTACCTTTCGATGCAATGAGTTTCTGGTATTCAGCCGCATTTGGTGAGACTGGAAGACGACTCCAACATGTTGGGAAAAGGGCAGGGCAGAACAGAACAATCTTCTTCTTTTCGTGTGGTTAGTGACTAACCTGGTGTTGGACTTTATGCTGCCCATGGGCCTCTGACTTGGCTTTCAAAGTCAAAGTATATTTCAATTAGGCACATAAAAGGCACTTTTGAACGTTAATGTTACATTTACATGCCGTCGAGAATTATCTCTCAGGCATGTCGGTTTCCTCACGATGTTTTCCTTCACCGTTTTTAAGCAAGTGATAATAATAATTATGCAATACGCACATGAATCCGAAATGTCAGAGGTGCGTACCTTGGGTTCGAACTCGAGACATATGACTTGGCTGGCAGTCCGACGGTCACATCACTACGCTATCACTGCTAATACAACAAACAATGATATCGCTTTTTCTGCTTATACGACTGCTTTTAGCGGAAAGGTATCATTGCTAGCCAATTAATTATAGGTTAATTACCATCAACCCCTCTTAAAAATTAAAAGCATGAAAAGATGACGTCGATAAAAAATTGGTTCGGGTTGGACCTTACCATATTCGGAAAACGCTACAATGATAACTTACGAGGTGTCATGTCCAACGTGATGCCATAATTCTTGTTCCTCTTCAGGGCACAGAACGCTGGACCTTGTGGGCATGGATCCACGATGACACTGTGTAAACTGCACTGGGACGCGTCCACTGTATAATGAAAATCAAGTCATTTATCTACTTATCCTCTATACGAGGTTAGTCGGAAAGGGGGTACTAAGCTGAAAGGGTGTTAAAGTACCCATAATAATGGATACCTTTTGTTTTACAACTTTCCCCAAAAGTCAATAGTTTAAGAGAAATAATAGCTGTTCAAAGATTTCATAAAAAAAGACGCTAAATTCCTCTAATTATATCCTCAGCTATGATCAGCTATATTTACATTTTAGGTCTTATTTAGGGTCACGGATTAGAAGCTCCATTTTCTGAATTCGTAACTAAAGCAAGGATGAAGATTTTTTGAAAAAAACTAAATTAAATGTCATTTTGCAAGGTTTTTTTTGATCGAATTTTGAAATTACTCACTTTCTTTAAAACAATCATCAGTGATACATAATGTGGCCTGCGGCTAACCCTATCCGACTAACCATGTATAAGGTAAGTCGGAATGGAGGTACTAATCTGCGGGCCAGTTCAAGTACCCATCACTGATGACTGTTTTAAAGCAAGTTTTAAAACCTGAATATTTTTATTTCAATAAAAAATTCATGCTGCCTCGTTTGTCTAGTGGTGGCAAGCGCGACTACTGATCGTGAGGTCCTGGGTTGCATGCCCAGGTCGGGCAAAGATGTTATTGGGTTTTTCCGTGTAAAATTCCTCAGTAGCAGCCCGGAGTTTGGATTTGTGCCTGGTTGATGGCAATAGGCTGGCCCCTATTACGTGGGACTTAAACATAACGGCGAAATGAGGGTGTGTCACTGTGCACCTCTGCCCAACCATTCGGGGAATACAGGCGTGATGTTATGTGATGTTAGAAATTTTTTATTTTTGTATTTCATAAAATTGACAACCCTGATTTAGTTACAAATTCAGAACTTGGAGCTGCTGTGAGCTGCGTTCATATTTAAGCCATATTTGAGTGTAGATAGATTTAAGTGTATTATTTAGGAGTTATTTAAACATCTATTTCCTAAAAACGATTGACTTTTGGGGAAAGTTTTACAATAAAAGTTATTTATTGCCTTTATTTATTTTAAAATACTTATAAATTAAATTTTTAAATATTTCTATAAAAACACAAAAACATTTCAAAATATAAAAAAATAGTAGTCCACCGGCATCGGGAACAGGTTCCAAACTGCCGGCAGTCAGGACTCCAGAGAAAGGAACCTCCTCACTATGCGTGCCGTGTCAAGGAGTACTGCTCTCTGTATCAAGCCCTTGATCCAGCCACCCAACGAGAGCCTCATGAGGTGTTTATCGAGGCTCTTGGCTATTAGACCATTCGCCGTAACGACTATCGGGACAATGACTGCTGAGTCCACATCCCTCATGTCGACAACCTCGTGTGCTAGATCAAGATATTGAAAGTTATTTATTATTATGGGTACTTTAATATCCTTTCGGATTAGTACCACCGTACCGACTAACCTTATACTAAAAAAAGTAAGGCTTAAGCCTAATGTCCAAAACCGATTACAGATGACCGGATTTCGCAGAATTCCTAATTTCAGCATAAAGGTCCGTATTACAGAACGAAACTCAAGCATTAATCTCTGTTTAAAACTAGTTTTGAGTCGACTTTTAATTTTAGAACATTCCTCAAGCATAGATTCATTAATCATAGTTCAGCTGAGTTTGGCATTATGCTAGATCGTTACTCAGTTCGTAGATTCGACCCCAAGCGGTGATTTGTCGGTTGGCTCGATTTGAGTCTTGTTTCATCTGAGTATAGATTGATTACCATTCTGGAATAAGACCGATGCTCAAGTACTGATTCTATACTTAAACAGTGATCAACTGATTAAAGATCAAACTGGACTTGAGGAATGTTCTGTAATACGGACCAAAGAGTCGTAGTCCGTTGGTAATGCAAACAAAGATAACACCTAATAAACATTAAGGTTGTCTAAAAGTCAAAACTATTTTACTCTTGCAAACTTTAATATCTTCTCTATATCTTCTCTTCTTCTAGGAATTTAATACCACAAAGTTATATTAAAATGAAAGGAAATGTTCACTTACCATCCTTACAAAGTTTTCTAGTTACGTATTCAGGTTCAGCGACCACTAAACTGACAAACAGGACCAGTACAATACACAGCATGATCGCAACGTCTCCGCGCTATCTCTGGACACACACTAACTTATTATTGTGATAATATAATGGGCCTATTGACCGCAAAATAGATTGGTGTAGAAGGACAACTTCATACAATGAACGATACCAACCGCACGCGCATATAAACGCCGCGCGAGGTAAAATACTGCGCGGAATCATGCCACAGTCCTGTCTGCGCAGAACAGCAGTGATAGCCTAGTGGTGTGACTGTCGGTCTCGATTTCGAACCTAAAGCACGCACCTCTGACTTTTAGGATTCATGTGCGTATTGTATGATTATCACTTGCTTAAAAACGGTGAAGGAAAACATCGTGAGGAAACTGACATGCCTAATACTGTGCTGTTGCTAAAATGGATCTTATTTGTCGAATGTTATATTCTCGTCCTCTCTCGTGTCGGCACGAGGTATATGAGAATAGCAGCTCCTGCTTTGGTCAAAATATAAGCTAGTCAGTAAGGCTAGTAGCGGGGCTGACTGTTCAGGGTAGCCAGGGTGTACCACACGTACTTAAGAGGAAACGCGAGCTGCAAAATATTTGACGAATAGGTTTTTAAGCGATTTATTTCCGTTCCACCCCTTCCGTAAACCTTCCCAATTGAGCGCGAAAGAGACACCTGCATCTCGGAATGATTTCTCCTGTGCAATATTAGCGAAATCGTACTTTCGTATTTCCCTGTTTCCTTCTTCAAATCTGGACCGATTTTAATATTATTTTTTCTGTAATAATTTAAGAAAGACTTTGGTTATGTTTGTATGTTTTTCTTTTATTTTTTATATTCGTCAAATTTGTTTGCCAGATGTTTGAAAACGGTGGTAAAACCGGTTGGTTTTTGTAAAGTTTAACGTTTCTAGTTCTTTAAATAATTAATTTAGTGACAAAAACAAAACAGGGATATAGTGGTGGTAGATATATATCATATGGTAAAAAAATATTTGCTCTAGTGACATTATCCAAGGAGGAAACTGAGGAATACCTACGTTTGTATGGACTAAATGCCGACCGCATTTTCTCTTAAGTGTAGTCACTTGTGGAGGCTCTTTTCATCTTCTTTCTTTTCTGTTTTATTGTTGTATTAAATAGAGTATAGTGTCGTGGTAAACGGTTCGCGCCGTAATATGGTGCTCGGAGTCTTTACCAAAGTTTAACGATGTCGAATAGGGAGTACAAGAAGTTTCAAGTTTTTACAGAGACGCTCACGATGCTATATTAGGTTACGATGTGTCAGAACCAAAATCCCTAGTAAAACGAATGAGTGGGTCAAGAAACTTCAAGTATACCCCACCAAGAAGAACATAGTCCACTTAGTTGTCGGCAATAAGATTGACAAGCATATCATTTTGGGACCCAGTGCATAATATCAGCAAGCACATTGGGTCACCCGCGCGAACGCTGCACGTGTATTCGCAAGGAGGGTTGATATCAGGCAGGCGGCCGGTGCGGTCATAAAACAATAAGCCAAAACCTCTAACAACATGGATTTATGAAATACATGTTGTGCCGACGCCACCTAGTGTGGGATAAGGGCAGGGAGAAGAAGAAGTCTTTACCAAAGTTTGGCTAGTGTGTCGTGGAAAATCGAGGTTGTACATAAGGTAGTTGTAGCCCAGTTGCTAATATCTTATTACCGATTCCCTTGTTGCCTTACTGTGTTTTTCTATTGAGTGTATTGGCGACTAATGTCGGTAAATGATAACAAATGGGAATGTTGTCTTTTGTGCCCAGTAGTCTGTTTGTATTATTACGCATGTATGTTGTAAGCACAAGTGTTTGATCTGAGCATAGCTGTACGATTTTGGTACCTACCTAAATGTTTAATCAACTAATTACATATTATGATATTGTTTTGTAGCAGATACTTAGAATATTTTATAGATGTTTCTAGATTAAGTTTGATTGAAATATTCTTACAGAAACACAGCAAGACTATAGTCACACGTAACCTGGCAAGAGTAGAGAACAGAATTCCTCGCCTTTCTATCACTCTTCTGAACAGACGTGTTTAAAAATAAATTATGGCAATAAACATAGAATAATGACAAGCAATAAAAGTGACCATTTTTTTGTTGCACTAAGTGTACTATGCGTGCTAACTAAGAATAGTACTGTCAAGACGCCATTTTGTTCCGCAATACTCGTGAACTTCATTACCAATGCTGGTGGCAAAAAAAACAGAAATTATACTCAGTTTAATTATTTTTAGATCACTTTTTTGGTATTACTAATCAATTTACGGCAAATTAATTACACAATAATTATATTATTATTATGGCGACATATTAGGGTGACCAGTAGCATTTCGTGAAGTGAACCATATACAAGGTCGGAGAGGGGGTACTGAGCCGAAAGGGTGTTAAAGTACCCATAATAAGGGATAACTTTTGTTCTACAACTTTCCCCAAAACTCGATAGTTTAAGAGAAATAGCTTTTCAAAGATTTCGTAAAAAATATTCTAAAATCTATCTGTCCATAGCTATGATCAGCTGTTTTTTCCAATTTAGGTCATATTAGGGGTCACGGATTAGAAAATTCATTTTCTGAATTCGTAACTAAAACAGGTAGGTATGTTTCTTTTTTTGAAAAAACTAAATTAAAAATCTTTTTGCATGCAAATAAAAATCATCGAATTTTGAAATTTTAACACATGCTTTAAAATAGTCATCAGTAGACATCGGATTATATGTACTATCAAAATGCCAAAACCTGCATGCAAATATGCACTAAAAAAGGGCGAAATATGCACAAAATATGCACAATCAAAAAACCATTTATTATTAGAATTTACGTTTATTTTCACATTATATCTACAAGATTGGTCGGAAAGGGGGTACTAAGCCGCGGGCCACTTAATGTATCACTGATGATTGTTTTAAAGAAAGTGTTAAAATGTAAAAATTGTTTGTTTTTTTTTCGTTTGGCGGCCTCTAACTTAAGGAATATACCTACTCCAGGCTAGCTAGTACATAATGGTAAATGGCGTAAATTAAGGATCAAAAGAGATCATACGAGATTATGTATTGAAAGTACGAGATATTTGGCAGGACTGGTACGAGAAAAAAAATTCGCCATCTGGCAACCCTGAGTAGATAGGAATTCAAGAAATAACATTTTATAATAATGAATATAAATAATAATGAAATCTATGAATAAAAACATATAACATTTTTTTTTCATAGTTTTTTTTTTGGTGGCTGTACTAATTTGACAGCTATCCTGTGAAGTTGTAGCAAGCGCGATCCTATTCTTAGTTGGCACGCATAGTACATGCGCAAACTTACTTCCACTACGCCAAAACCTTGCCAAGTTACGTGCCGGCGACTATATTATCGATCTACGAGTACTCAACTCAGCCTAACGCAGTCTTTTGTTGGAAATAGTCCTTTTTTATGCTAGCAGTAGAGTTTTAGTTGCAGCTTCTATCTTCTTCCTCTCCCGTGTTAGGAAGAGCTATAGATTAGCTAGTCAGCAAGGATGGTAGCGGGGCTGACTGCCCAATGCCCCAGACTATATCAAGTTCATTGACTGGGAATCTTATTTTTCAAGTCTTTTTGCATTATTTCTAATCTTCAGCTTTGAACTGTGACATAAGATATATATTAAAAAGATAATTTACGCAAAAACATTCAATAATTTAAACTCATGCATTTCATATATACGTTCGCTGGTGAAAAGGGTGCGGCGAAGCTCGAACAGAGTCCTGAGGATGGTGGGTGAGCGCCTTGATTCAGCCCTGGTTGGCAGGTTCACAGAGCTACATGTTGTAAAGGCTCGGTGAGCCTGCCTATTGGAGATGTTACTTTTATATATTGTCAAGTATACTAACATAGTCTATAAGCTATATTATTACTAACACTCTATGGATCTGATGGTTTGAGAATAAATTATTTTTATTTTTTATTTTATAAAGTATGTACTAAAAAGATAATTTGCGCAAAAACATTAATAATTTGAACTCTTGACTTTGTTACATAATAAAAGACAGTGAAGAACGTCTGTACGAACTCTCTCACAAGTAGCTCTACAAGGTAAGTACTACTCGTTTCAATTTCATTAATTCTGTTGTCTACTTATACCTATTACAGGAATTGACGGGATGGTCTACTACATAACATCACACCTTGTATTCCCCTGAGGGTGCCTCAGAGGTGTTTTAGAAACACCCTCGTTTCGCCAGTTATGTTTAAGTCCCATGTAATAGGGGGCGAGACTATTGCCATTAACCGAGCACAAGTCCAGACTCTGGGCTGCTACTGAGAAATTCCTAATGGAAAAACCCAATATCATCTTGCCCGACCTGGGGATCGAACCCAGGACCCTATGCTCAGCAGTCGCACTTACGACTACTAGATCAACAAGGCTACAACTTCCTGAAATATAGTGAAAAAACCTTAGGTAGTATCCTCAAAGATATTTCTCTTTGGATGTTGGATCGTTCTGCCTAGTCTTTTCCCAACTATGTTGAGGTCAGCTTCCAGTCTAACTACATGCAGCTGAATATCATACTTTGGGGTAATTACGAACAAGGAATGTTCCGAAAGTTATGGATTTCTACTAAACCAGTCAATGTTTTTTGCTCTGGCAACGTAATAATGCTAGAATGTGTAAAGTAATGTATTGTTGCCAGCGCAAAAAAGATTGCCTGGTTTACTAATAACTAGCGGCCCGTCCCGGCTTCGCACGGGTGGACATTTTTCCCGTTTTTGCAACATTTTTCATTTATGCTCCGCTCCCATTAGTCGTAGCGTGATGTTATATACCTATAACCTTTTCCTTGATAAATGGACTATCCAACACAAATATAATTTTTCAATTTCAACCAGTAGTTCCTGAGATTAGCGCGTTCAAACAAACAAACTCTTCAGCTTTATAATATTAGGATAGATTCGTAATTATCGCAATATTCCCATATTCGTAATTACCCTTAAGCACCTTACTAGTATTTTACACGAAGCGACTGCCATCAGACCTCCGCAACCCAGTTAATGTGCAATGTCGATATCCTATGGTCAGACCGGTTGTTCAGGCTTCTGACTTCCCGTAACGATTGTATAGGTATTCGTATGACACCCATCCACAGACTGATTGTGGCAAGCGCAACTTAATCTCGAAAATCGTATGATCCGCGCGGTTGTTAATTAGCCACAAAGGGGCCATTCAAGTATTACGTAAGCACGATATGGGGGTGACTTTGGGTGGGGGTCTTTGCTTAGCTTATTTTTGATGACATGGGGGACGGGGGTGTCTAGATGATGATTACGTCAGTAATTTTTATTTATTTACTTATTTTTCTAGACTTGAAAACTGCTGCTCATGAATAACAATAAATAAACCAGAACAGTTTAAAAAAATATACCAATGTTTACGTAAGCATAGGAGGGTAAAAGCTTTGCTTACTTTTGCTGACAAGGTGGAGGGGTGGGTCAAAAATTACTAAAATTGTGCTTTTGTAATACTTGAATGGCCCCAAACCTCTTTGATGGTAGATATCCATAAGGAATATTAAAAGAAAAAGGATTTTAAATTAAATATAATTATGTATCTACAATATACACAATATTCTTTAAGTAGGTACAATCACTTCTTCAGTGTAATAGTTGTCTTGAAGCAACATAGTTTGGCTATGTCCTCCTTATCCCAAACCTTCCACTTGAATGTGAAGCTCCCCTGAAAGGTAAGGGAAATATTTAATATAAATATTACACATAACATTACAATTTAGAAGGCGAATGTCAATGGGAACGCCGGTAGAGGACGTCCTAGAAGGACATACATCGATGTTATTGGTGATGTTCTTCACAAAGGTCAGGTGCGTAGTACTCTCAACCGGCGGACGTGTATGACAAGATGTATGAATGTGGATGAAGCGAAAGGGGTATGTAAGGGTCGCAGCATGTGGCGTTCTATAGTTTCTGATAATACTGTAAGTGAAATGTTTGTGTTAGGCTGACTGAACTCGGTAACCAGCAGGATATATATTTCACGACTAGAAAATGCCCCTTGGCTGGTCCTGCACGTTTGTGTCTACGTTTCCGCACGACCTTTTCTCAATTGATCAAAATTATGATGAGAGTCAAGCGGTGAGGGTCGGGTTCGAGATCAGACCCGCATGGAAGACAACCGTTGAACCGCTAGGTTGAAATGCTTTTTAGTACGGCCAAGTTAGCTTCTAAGAACTAGTAAACTGGCAGTCATGTTAGCCTTTCGTAGTCCACTGTTAAGCAGACCTTTTCCATTCTGAGTCGCATATACCACTTGATCCTCCTTCCACACGTTCAATAGTGTAGTATTGTAATTTGCGATAGTCCAGAAATAAACCTAACAATAACATAATGATATTTTTTCCAAAATACAGACCGGCGGTAGTTTCTTGCTGACATGCAGGTTGTAGTTCAGGGTCTGTGATTTGCCGGCTTCTGTGGGGCACGTGGTGTAGGCACAGCCATCATTGGAGCCGAAGCCCTCGAAGTTAATGTCCACCGCACCATTGGCCCAGTACACTGATGTCTCCAGCTCGTTTGCGGCGAAGTCTGGGGAAGATGATTGAGTTCATAGTAGTAGTTTAGGGATATCCCATATCATATCATATCTACTTATACAATATGTAACATAATTAATGCACATCCTGAAAGTAGTTTGTTCAGAATCGTTTACTGAATCGACTTCAGCCATTTTTATTGTGTATTTTATTTTATAAACGTGTTTTTTTCTAATTAGTCTTTTAATTGGCATAAGGAAAAGTAAGCCTTATGTCAAAGGCATAATACTGAATTTTAAATGAAGTTAACAGTGAAAAAGTAATACTATTTTCTTGAATAAACAATATTTAAGCACATAAAAATAAAATTTCAGTGTATGTATTATAATTATAACATAATATTCTAATTGGGGTGTTTGAGGGTGTGCGTTAATTACGTTACATGTTGTATAAGTAGATATTCTATTTCTATGTTCATCCCTTCTATACACTATCACAGCATCAGTTTCTTTCTGCCGCACTCATGAAGTTTAATGGACCATTAACTAACGATTGGTTAAAACTGGCCAGTATAATATTTGTACTGGGAACTTTTAAGCAAACGTTTGTTAATGTTTCATTAACATTAGTGTGATGTTTTATGTAACTTACTGGGTGTGAAGTCGAAGGACATAGTTGCGTCTGATCCTTTAACGAAAACACATTTTTTATTTTTCTGGCATGGTGTGATCCGGACCTCTGTGACCTTGCAGATGTCGTCTGAGCCTGGAACAATAAGAAAAGCCTTTTGAGAACTTTTGTCTATCACATTTGCATTTCGTCGTTCATTTGGCGATTTTTACATTACTCTTTTGACCAGGGCTGGACTTGGACCTGAAATCGGCCCGGGCATTTGAGAGACGGTCGGCCCAGTGCTGGAAAAACAAAATTAATTCTCAAGCGGTTATTAGACACTCCCCTCACTCTTTCTTCTGTATCTTGGGTGCATTTACATACAAATAATTTTGCGGCTTCTTTTTCGAGCGATAGTTGGACGACCTTTTTTTTGACGTTCCCCTCACTCTTTCGATTTCTCCGACTGTGTGACCAGGCCATCGGGCATTTGCCCGTATGGCCAGTCCGGCCCTGCTTTTGACGACCTAGTTTTGTATCACTTGTCGCACCCCTAACGCCCAGCTCAAAAAAACAGCTACATCGGAAAAAAAAAACTACAATGAATAGAACTGTATACTGTCTTACAAGGTATGAATTTCAATAAATAAATACATTTCAAACACAGATTTTTGGTCATGTAAAACGTGTTACGGAAATAACGCAAAACCTGAAAGTACTTTGTTCGCATTCGAGAATCTATTCAATTTTTTTATGAACGTTGAACGCTTGCCTTCTATGCAGGAGGGTCTGAGTACGAATTTATGTGCGGATCAGAAATTGATTATCACTTGCGTTAACGGTGAAGGAAAAACCTCGTGAGGAAACCTGCACACCTGAGAGGGCTCCATAAAGTTTTCGACGGTGTGTGTAGTCTGTCAACCCGCACCAGGCCAGCGTGGTAGACTAAGGACTAAACCCTTCTCATTCTGAGAAGACGCCCGTGCTCAACAGTGGGACAGTAATGGGCTAGTTATGTTTATATTTTTCAAATAAATATTTCTTTATGTCCTTTCTGAATTATCGCACCAGCGCACCATTTACTTAGACTTTAATTCAATACTTAGGTAAGTCGGCGGGGCGAGGCGTGTGATCGGAATAATCAGATCAGAATATCAGGATAAGAATATTCGAGTAAACAAAAAATACAAATTAATATCTTCTGATAAATGACAAATGAATTACAGACACTTTTACAAGTCAATGTAATGTTTTTTTTAAGACTACATGGCGCCGGCATGGAAATGCCGGAATGCATGGCGGAATGCCGGCATGGAAAGATAGGAATATCTGACTAGCTCTGAGAAGAATAGCCGAAACAAACTCAAAGATCAAGGTCTCTTTTAAAGTCCAGACATTGTGGTATAAAAACTATGTGAGAGTAACAATGTAGGGCAACGTCTGGAATGGCCTTTTTGGGAAAGTGCCATAGCAGGTTTGAGATGACCTGTTCTACAGTAATTTGTGAAAAATAAATAATTTATAACTGGATCATAAAAATCTGTTAGGGTCTCTGAGGTTTTGCGTTATTTAAATAACACGTTGCATATTCGACTTGGGCGAAATAAACTTCTTTTTTTGTAATCTAACCCTTTTTCCACAGGTATTTATGGCTCCTATCAACATTAACTCAGCCTTTACTAGTCGTTGTCAAGCAGGGCCGGACTGACCTGAAATCGGCCCGGGCATTTGAGAGACGGTCGGCCCAAGCAATTAGACGGACTATGCTTTTTTTTTACGCTCCCCTCACTCTTTCTCCTATATCTTGGGTGCATTTACAAACACAAACAATTTGCGGCTTCTTTTTCAAGCGATAGGCAATAGTTGGACGACCTTTTTTTTGACGTTCCCCTCACTCCTTCGATTTCTCCGACTGTGTGACCGGCTCATCAGGCCACACCGGCCCATCGTGCGGCTAATCCGGGCCTGTTGTCAAGATTGTTTGAACAACACTAGATGCGACTGAGTACTATCAACATTTAACATACACATAACAAATTGATGATCTCAATAAATGTGTTCATTCGTAATAAATATTATCACAGCCATATAATAACAATAATATCTATAACGTATGTGTCTGTCTTGTTAACAAACATTTCTCAATTCGTTGGAATATGAAACTTGTGTAAGTATTTGCGTGACATCTAACCTCGTCTGCTGCGAAAGAGATTAAAGTGTGGCTACTAAGTACTACTTATAAGTGCGTTAAGTAAGTGCGTACGTACAATAATAATAATGATAAAACGTTCTAAGTTCCGTTATCTATTGTTATTTGATAACTATTAAAAAAAATACGATGTTTCAGTATAAAATGGTTTGTAAATTGCATTGTATAAATTCTCAATGGTGACTGTAGTCCACCAAATCGCACCAGGCCACCGTGCGGTTAAGGCCTAAACCCTTCTCATTATGAGAAGAGGCCCGTGCCCAGCAGTGGAAGAGAAATGGGCTGATTATTACTAAGCATAAAGGCATGTGTGTATGATGTGGATGTTGCAAGAACTTAGAAGAATCAATGTTTATATGAAAAGTCTAGTAATTACCGGTTGTTTTTTTCAATGCTCAATACTCAATATTTATTTGCGTATTCCACAATGTAACTTAGGTGGTAGTAATAGAAAATGATGTATTGTGTTACAATTGTGGACCCTGTTGGGCACAGAAAGTAGGAGAGAGGAGGATCATTATTAGTTAATAGAAAATTTAGTAAAAGTATGAAGTTTAGTTTTTTTTGTTTGGTATGAAGGTAGATTTTTGTGACGTCTTCATCGACAGCGTGAGATATTTCTTTGTCGGAACCATACGATCAGTCATAATGTCAGGTGAATGGGGTGTACTGTCAACATAAAAGTACAAGTCTTAAGCGATGCTTGCTCAAAGTGTTAAAATTGTTATATACAAGGAACATCAAGCCATTTTGTAAAATAAATCACGTCTGATGTTTGGATTATTTAAATACCCAATGTTTTTTTGATAAACTTTGACAAATATTAATTTTTAATATTTTCTGAAATTTACACCAATCGTATCCATTGATGTATGTAAATAACTTTACAAATAATATCGGGTTTCCGAATCATCTATACTAATATTATAAAGAGGAAAGATTTGTATTTTTGTATGTAACGAATAAACTTAAAAACTACTGGACCGATTTCAAAAATTCTTTTGCCGTTAGAAAGCTACATTATCACTGAGTAACATAGGCTACGGGCGGAGCCGTGAGGACACAGCTAGTATAAAATAAAGTAGAAACAATTGACGTTGTATTTCTACGTCAATGCTAGAAAATTTTGTTTTTAATAAAAACATAACATCACGCCTGTATTCCCCGAAGGGTTGGACAGAGGTGTATCCTCTTTTCGCCGTTATGTTTACGTCCCATGTAATAGACGGCGAGCCTATTGCAATCAACGGGGCACAAATTCAAACTCCGGCCTGCTACTGAAGAAATGCACACTGAAAAACCCAACAAAACTTTGCGTGACCTGGGGATCAAACCCAGGACCTCACGATCAGCAGTCGTGCTTGCCACCACTTGACCAACGAGGCAGCTAAATTTTGTTTTTATATACTTATTATGTTGCAATGTCTGTATTTGCATAATAAGTGCTCGTGCACGTATGTTTTATTGCTCATTAGGATGCTGCACGTAGGTATTTAAAATAAAGAAAGGGAACGCGATATAGTTCAAAAAGTTGTTTACTGTAAACAATTAACTCTTGAGAAAATTAATTTTGTAATTCCAAAAACATTCATCGACTTTTGTTGTTGATCGTACCAACTTGTACTAAGATCATAGTTCACAGTGCAAATGTTAAGATAAAGTTTACCCTCGTCTAATTACGTTATAGTACCTACGTGATATCACACGACGTTTACGTCATAGTCGGTCGATAACTAACAAGATAAATCTGCATGAAGCTGGTACACACGCTCAAGACATTTTTTTTTGATATCTTCGCGTTTTTCGCTAGTCCCACTTGATGGTAAACGTAGACGAATCTAAAGTAACAAAGATAATAGAGGTATTCCTCTATACCCCCCTGTAACCCTCTGTCTCTCACATACACATGACAGAACACTTAAATGTGAGGGTGGTAGCTGACCAGGTGGACCGTATAGATGCTACCACCAAGCGTAATGGGTTTTGTTGAATCTTACAATTCTGCCTAGCTTCTTCCCAACTATGTTAGGGTCAGCTTCCAGTCTAACCAGATGCGGCTGAATTTACACGTACCTAGCGACTGCCATCAGACCTCCGCAACCCAGTTAGTGGGTAGTGCCGATATCCCAAGATTAGACTGATTGTCAGACTTTCGGGCTGTAGCGTTGTACGTTATCTCAAGCAGGTATTAGCTAACAAACAAAGAAATCACGTTATCTACCTAGTTTTATTCTAAAACTAGCGGCCCGTCCCGGCTTCGCACGGGTGGACATTTTTCCCGTTTTTGCAACATTTTTCATTTATGCTCCGCTCTTATTGGTCGTAGCGTGATGTTATATTGCCTATAACCTTCCTCGATAAATGGACTATCCAACACAAAAATTATTTGTCAATTCCAACCAGTAATTCCTGAGATTAGCGCGTTCAAACAAACTAACAAACTCTTCAGCTTTATAATATTAGTATAGATACTATAGGAATAAAAAAATCTAATTTAAAGCAATTATGTTTACTTTTTATTTTACATTTTCACAACAATTAAAGTACTTGTAACTAAACGTAATTCATATTCTAATTATTATTGGAACGCACCCGTGATGACTGACACGTTTTGAATAGATGTTCGGTTGAAATTTGAACCATCTACTACATCAGAAACCTCGGAACGCATCGCGAATATTCTAAGCAACACACCTTCCGTGACAGCGCCACGTACAGTTGCATTTACTTAACTAATTATTCCGAACTAATTGGCATAAGATTATCAAATTGTGCATAGTCATTTTCAGTTATAATATTTTAAACTACATAAATCGTTAACTAAGTACAATATCCTACCTACTGCTTACTGTTTTATAACTAAGATTAAATTCAGTGTAAACCCCAGAACGGTCCTTCCTACCTTCTACTACTACTACGGGTACACTCCGGGCAAGGTACATCGAGTACTAAGACGCTAAAGAGAAGCTGATTGCTGCCTACTCCGCTACACACCGCGTCATCCGGCTACTAACGCAGGACAGTGGTGTTTCTATTGTCGTAAAGAAACTAGACACGCGCTCGATATTAACGAACTCACTTCGAACCCAGACATTGACATTTGTTTGGCCAAATGGTTCTGCAAAAATGAGCTTTATGTGTACCATTATTGTCAGCTTGAATTGTCCTACATGAATGCATCTCCATATAACCCACCTTTCGAGATTCTGTGCTGACTAAATTAAAGACGACCATTTAAGTCAGATATCTTACGACTGTGGTGGGACGGGCTTGAAGCCCGAAGGGGACGGATTAAGAATAAAATTCCCCTCCGTCGTCGGACAAGCGAATCGTAAGAGGCGTTGAACCTGGCACAATAATAATTGTGCCCAATAAATGGCAATAGGCTCGCCACCTATTACGTGGGATTTTATACAAAAGTCATAAAAAACATATTAACAAAAATAAAACAGACTTCAAAAAAACGAAAAAATAGAATCAAATAATTACCATATTATAAAATTAACAGTTTCAGAAGTCGGTGCTAATTCACGCTGAACCAAATTGAAGGCACTGATTTCTGAAACTGTTAACTTTATAATATGGTAACTAATTATTTGATTCTTTTTTTAGTTTTTAGAAGTCTGTTTTATTTTTGTTAAAATGTTTTTATTTTTTGCATTTTAGTGGCCTTAATCAAAACATGATTGGACCTACTAAAGACGCTGTTCGTAACATAATCACATCATCACAATATACGTACTGTTCGTCATTGAGGAGTTCCATTATCTATCTCCGAAGTTCTTTATCAGGTCTTCACCAAATTCAAATGGGACCACTTCGAAAGAATACTCATTCATACAAAAAATAATTTTCCACATCGGTTTATTAATGACAGTGTCGCAAGGTAAGAAACATAAAAAAAATACAGCCAAATTGATAACCTCCTTCTTTTTTGGAAGTCGGTTTAAAAAACGAAACGTGAGCGTAAGACTCCCTTCGGGAATCACAGACGTGAGTATATATATGTATCACAAATATTTCTTACTTTCGGCACAGCTTTCGATGTTGGCAATTTCAGCCAAGCCCGTCGCAAATAAAGCAGCGAACAGCACAACGTATAGCAGATCCATTTTGATCCCGACTGGCTCCCCACAGCAGAGCCGAATGATCATATTATCACTGACTCTGCGACCCCGACCGTGTCACCGATAAACGATAAATAACGACATTGTTTATTGTGTCTAGCGTTGTGACATGTTGTTGTGGTCAATGTTTGGGTGGATGCACTTATTTAATTAGTTTAATTTGTGGACTCGTGTGGTTAATGATCTTAATTTCTAATTAATTACTCGTTATAATGACGTGAAGCTCAGACGGAAGTCCTTATCTCTAAATGACGAATTTATGGCCTTTCGTAATGCCATAAATCCGTCATTTTGATAGAATGAGGACGTAGATACTGCTCAAGTTTTGTTTTATTTATGCTAATGTATAAAGATGATAGTATTTATAAAAAATATATCATGTTATTGTTATCATCCGATACCTATATTTTTGCATTTCCGTAATACATATTTCAATTCTTCAGTTTCTTCTTCTTAATTAATGTTTCGTTATTTGTCGAGGCATTCCAACTAGCGCACGAATTAGAATCACATCAAAAGTAACAGGTATAAGAATACTATTGGTGTTATTCGAATTGGTGCTATTCAAATTGGTGCGCTAAATAGAATGCGTCCATTTGTCAATAATATCATTTTTCTTCGTGTTATCAAGGATCCGCTTTGTTTGTTAACGGCGGGTGTAAAATAAAATATAAATAATTTAAAGTAAAAAAGTTTATTCTATATATTTACAAAAATCTCCCCTAAATATGCTAAGGGAATAAAAATACAATAATATGAGTACGTTGTTCAATTTCGTTGTCCTCGTGCACTTACTGTATAAAACTTATTTAATTTATTACTATTTACAAGCGATTATATACAATTAAATACATATTTATTACATACGCCGAGTAAACTCTTTGGCATATATTTTCTGAGAGCATAGATTATTTTACTTAAATATACAATCTCATGTCTATTATAAATGTATGCTAAAGATCTAGAATTAAAGAAATTATACAAAAACGTGTCATATTCATAGCCTTGGAATAAACTGTCATGGGATTAGGGAGCAGAACTATGAATGTGACTAGGATAAATATCTGTAGTTTAAACAAATATTTGTCCTGATGCGGGAATCGAACCCGCAACTGAGCACAAAAGGCGGACAATTCGCTGACGCACAGTAATAATCTCAATATTTTTTTAACAGAACAGTCCAACCACACACTTTAGACTTTCATTACCAAATTTTCAGTTTCCTTTATCACTATGAGGAATTATTTATCAAGATAATTATAGAATTTTCCAACTTTTTTGTGATTATGTTCAACCTAACCAGTAGGCGTAGCATAACTACCGTAGACAAGGGTGGTGTCGACGAAAGAACAATCAAAATACATAATAATATACACGATGGCGATATGTCATTTTGTTTAGGTACTCTTTATGGACCATTCCTATTCTTTACCGAAAGTTATTGGTTAAATATTTAGATTCTTGTATCTTTATGAATAACTAGCTGTGTCCTCACGGCTCCGCCCGTAGCCTATGTTACTCAGTGATAATGTAGCTTTCTAATGGCGAAAGAATTTTAGAAATCGGTCCAGTAGTTTTTAAGTTTATTCGTTACATAAAAAAATCCAAAAATACAAATCTTTCCTCTTTATAATATTATAGTATAGATGAAACAAAGACGCCATAGCTTTGCATATTAGACCCTCCCATACATTAGTAGCTATCACTAGTAAAATTAGCTTAAGAGACTATTTATGTGCCCAGTTTAGCAATAAAAAATACTACCATTGGTAAGTAAAACGATCCGTTTTTGGCAATAGGAACCGGCCATTAGTCGACAGAACCCTTGGTACGATGGTCATGTCTATAATATCATTTTGTCTATTTTTCGATTGACAAAACCCATGTCTACGATGGTCACGCTACGCATGCAGATGAAGCTATGTGCCTGAATATTTACACGAAGCATTGACATAGGACCCTTCCAACCGAATTTACAGGGTAATATCAATATTATAAGTATAGACAGGTTGTCAGACTTTCAGTGCTTCGAAGAAGTCTTACGTTTGAATAAGATTTATAATTTGAAAAAAAAAAACAATAACGACGCTCGGCAGTAAAAACCTCGTAAACAATTTTTTTTTCAAAATTGTTTTATTTGTTCTTTAGTTTGACAAACTCTTCATACATGTACTAGTTCAACAAACGTTCAATTCAAATACTTCTAAGCTATCTAAGACGTACGATGACAAACTTGTATTAACATTTGATCGGCCATTTTTGTTGCAGGAGACAGTTATTTCTACCTCTTTTAAAAATTTGTATTTTATACATACGTGGTTTTCACTGCCGACCGATGATAAACCCTTGCATTTAAATATCCTCCTAGTACAATATGAGGTCATACAACATAGTCTAATACAACATAGTATACTATAAGCCTCAAACAACGTATATTTTTAAGTCTTATCTTGTGTCGGCTCGAGCAATAAGAGAATAGCTAAAGCCGTGGTAAAAAACATTAGCTAGTCAGCAAGGTTGGTCGCGGGACTGACTGCCCAGGTTGGCATCGACTGCCAAACTTGAGGGGTTTACTAGTAGCCACTGAATAGTTCCACTATCCACCTCCTAGCTCTATCATCAGACCCTGAATACCAAGTACACTATATTGGACTCATCAAAACGAATCATATAACTCGCACCTCACGTAGATCACGCAGTCGACGCCATTTTAGTTCTAGTTATTTGTCGCGCACCGTACTTAAGTATCGTCACTAAGTACTTCTATAAATTACTTACCGTAAAACGGGGCTATTTGAAATTCATGCGGTTAATTGGAACGAACAAGGTACAGAAGATTTTTCGATATATATTTTAGCTAACTATGAATAATTTCATTTTTAATATTTATTTTTATAATAATAAATATACAATTTCATTGAAATGGTAAATATGTATAAGAAGTAAGTTCCATAACTGAATTCCAACTAACCCCATGAGTTTCAAATAGCCCCGATTTACCGGTACATATTTTTAAGTAATCTCCGGACATATTCGCCAAATACGTATTTCAGATAGTTTAACAACAATTATCTTTATAATAACATAAATTATTTTTATAACGAGTTTACATAACAACAAGATATAATTCGGCAAATCATTTTAGGCAATTAGTAAATCTCTTAAAGCTTGCAGACGACTTTAAATTCTATAATCTTGAAATAAAGTGTATTTTTCTTTATTTTTTATTTTTACATCATCCCTAGCTGATTAGAGATTTAAAAATAATCTAGTAAGAAAAAATATTGGCACGAGGAAAAACACTAGTAATAAGAAATAATAATAATTTCAAAAAATTCAATGACCAGTGTAGTGTTTTATAATAAGCACTCTAAAAAAATTGATAGATAATAATAATTATCAGTTAAACAGTCTACTTGGAATGTCATTTCGTTGTCTTGAGTATTCTTTGTCAATATATTCGTTATGAATTACCCGTAAATAATAATAAAATATCATTTTATGATGACAGCAATGAAAAACATCACATTTTTGTTGATTATTTTTCTACCAATATAATGCAGAGTATTTATTTTCGCTTATAGGCTGGCAGCCCCTAATCAAAGCACGAAATAATAAGGTGAGGATCACTCTTCGATAATGTACATCATACACATCACACAAACATCCTCTTTGTAATCACATTCAGAACTTCGGAACAACATAAATCAACATTCATTGTCATCCACAGATATTGCGTTGGATAGATTACGGTATCTATTTAAGTTGGTCAAATAGGGTATTTGATTAAAAATGTACAACGATTTATTATTATATTAAAGAAAGTATAGACAGAACTCGATATGTGAAAAAATAAATAATAAAATCGATGTAAAAATAGAGGAGCTACACGCTTGCAAAGTTTGTGGAGGGGGCATTTTATGCGCTTGTCACGCTTGTGAACAATTTTCAATCGTTTATAACATGAACATTTTATAAAAAAATTCATTGGTTTTTTCACGGTTGCTTATCATTTTTGTAATAGTTTTGAAATCTATACTAATATTATAAAGAGGAAAGATTTGTATTTTTGTATGTAACGAATAAACTTAAAAACTACTGGACCGATTTCAAAAAATCTTTTGCCGTTAGAAAGCTACATTATCACTGAGTAACATAGGCTATATTTATTACTGGAATAAAACTTCTTACGCGGGCGGAGCCGTGGGACACAGTTAGTTTCTAATAAAAAAATTATAGTCAAATACCCTATTGAATGAATAACATACGCCAGTTACTATGTTATTATGTTCCAACTACCTAAACTACATTCGTAACGAGGTTAATTTAGGGCTGCCTTCGCAGTTAGACGTCGCGCACACATCTTGCGATCATTCGCGTTTGCGGAGTAACGGTCGAGAGGGAACTGACTTAGCAGCGTAACAAGTAGGAGATTTGCTCCTACCGAATGGTACGTAAAATAGGTCAACTTGCGTTACCTATTAACTCAATATCCGTGCATCAACGGCAAACAGATTCTTTCAGACACTATTCGAACCTGTAACTAAGTACATACATGCTTTATTTATTGAGTTACTCAACTCCCATAATATTCAGTCTTCTCAATAACACGCAAAAATAATCCTTAAACCAACTGTATAAAGCGTAATTTCAAACGATCGCCAGCGTGGTAGTTGTATTATGTTGGTCGTCTCTTGTCATGTGGTGTAGGTCCTGGTGTATGCCTGCTTCCTTCAGTATCCTCATCCTAGGTCCTAGGGGGACGCCTAGTGCTCGAAGCTTATCTTCACCGACGTAGGGTAGCTCAGCTGCTCCCACTTTCTCTTTTTCTAGGAGGGCTGCATATTTCTGTGAAGTAAATAGGTTTTGGGTCAGGTTTTGGGTCAGGTTTTAAATGCGATTTATTTTTTGTGGATAGTAGTTTGATAATTGAAACGATTGATCAACTTTTAATCCTCTAGGTAATCAACCGTTTATTAGAAAAATGTAACAGAAGTCAAGGTAAACGGTTGTTTAACCAGAGAATGAATGTTGGTGAACCCTGATCAGCCCATGATGAGACCAATTACTTTTTCTAAGCTCTCCATACATATTGGACACAGGCAAGAGTCAGCATAGCTTAAAAGCATTGTCCTAACTAGCTTGAGCACGACTACTCATAAACAGAGGAAGTTTCGCATAGTGTTATTGCTGTCTGACCTTGCAATATAATTTGTTTTATTTGCAAATAATGTTGCAGTGATGTAATGAAATATTTAAACTCCTACTGCAAATCCCAGAACGTACCTCGTATCCAAGTTTCTTGAGGAACAGTCTCATGAGTGGGGGCTCGTCGCCGAAGAACTTGGTGAGCCGCTTCACTCTATCAGGGTTGCTGAATGAGTATGGGTCTAAGTGCCGACCGTGACTGCCTGAACGAATGTATTGCTGGGATCTGGAAGTAAAGGATACGCTATAACTTAAAGAGGAACTTTGTTTGAGTACACGAGTGCGTATCAACATGACCCATACAATATGATCAGCATAAATCACAGTAGTAGTGCTGTAACTTAAGGAGGTCAAGTAATCCCTTCGATTTAGGCATCCAGCTGTTTTTCGGGCCCTCTCTTTGACAGAAAATCAGAAATCTTCATGTAGGGATATTCTATAGTGTCCTAGTTGTTATGGATTTATAATATCTACAGGAATTTCAGTGCTGATTGCGTATTATGACCTGGAGTCTTTGAAGACCGACAATACAATCAGTCACAAAATATTCTGCACTGTTCGTTGTAATAGGTACCTTTACAAATTGCACTTACTTGTACATATGCCTGAGTGCTGCTATCTCGGCTCTGATGTTGTCCATCTCCTGCATGACCAGGTGTTGTGTTCTCATCTCGCTGGACAGGTGGGCCACTGACCGCGCTAACGTCACCACATGGGACTCTAGACGCTGGAACCGCTTGTTTATACCCTGAAGGAGAAGGTGGATATATTTAAAAAGGACCTAAAACTGTTAAGTGTGACTCGTATTCCAATAATGGACAGGTTGTTTTAGTAGATTACAAATTGGCTTGATGTGTGATGGTTCATAGATTGAGAAGAGTTGTGGATTTAATTTGCAAAACTCTTCTTATCTTGGGAACTGACTTTAGAATACGCAGTCTCCTTCGATTGCTAATATTAGAAACATTGATGTTACCTTCAGGTCATGCTTCTTTCTCTGTTCGTTGGAGCTTCGTCTCTTGTCTCTTACTGGTCGACTGCTCACTGAACTGGATGGCAACGAAGACATGCTGCCGTAACGACGCTTTGATGATAACCTGGAAAATTAAGACATTCAAGTTTTAGTTAAGAGTATTTGCCTATAAAAACTTTTTAACAAAAACAAAACCGACTTCAAATTGTCTATCTCCGAAGTTTTTCATCAGATCTTCACCAAATTTAAATGGGACCACTTCGAAAGATTACTCTTTCAAACAAAAAATAATCCTTAAAATCGGTTCTCAATTAGCAAAGATATCGCGGAACAAACATACAGAAAAAAACATACAGTCGAATTGAGAACCTCCTTTTTTTGGAAGTCAGTTAAAAAGATGAGAGAAAATGGAACGGCTATTGAGGCAATTGAAGATCAAATAAAACGGCGCAGATTCTGGAGCTGGAGATGTTTAAGAACTGCATTTCGTATACTGTAAATGATTTTATTCTGTAATTTCGAACAAAGATATTCCAGAAATCATATTTTCTATAACTCACCTAGACTCCCAAGTAGGCTGCTTAGCTAGACTTGTAGGCTTCCTCACACCTAACAGTTGTAGCACTTCGGCGTACATGTTCTCTAATCCTCGCAACTGCCGGCGGATGGCGCGAGCGTCTCCGGAGGATGAGCTGTCCGACCTGCCCTCTAAGAGAGAGGAGAGGTCGAGACTTCGAGTGGTGGTGGATGTCATGTCTGTTGTGTCTAGGCCGAACACTGAAAGGGAAATGGATAGTTTTGATTAGGTTTCTTTTTTTCTGATAGAGACATGAGTCAAGTTTTGCAATATTTAAGTAGAGGTAGAGTTGGCCTGGATCTTTGTTTTGACGTAAACCAATTTGTATAAAGGACTTCAAATAAAACACCTGGAAGGACTGGGTGTTAATATAGGGAAGATGCTTACAGTGTTTCTTATAATGATGATCTCGCTTTGATGAGTGTTTCTTGTGCGAATGCCACCGCGGTGACTCGCGACCTCGACGACGTTCCTCAGGATACTCAGATGAACGACCCGGTAAACTGGAATTAAACAAGATTTGTTAGTGAAAATTCAGCTAAGTGTAGCCTGGCCACAAGGCTGGCTCATGATTTCAGTAGCTGTCATTGATATTACTGTGAAATATGGTTTCACAAGCTAACACCAGGGCTCTCCAAAACTCACTTCGTTGGCACGTAGTGTACTGTTCCACTGAGTAAGGAATCCTTGAAGGAATATACGTCTGGGACTCACCGGTCCAAGAGCCGTCTAATCTGTTCGGGCCATGCCATATCTGACGGAAGATACGTCACCGATCTTCCATCGCGTAATTTACTCGAGGAATTTTAGTAACGCATCTTCGGTCAAATATGTACGGTGTGAGATGTTTATATGTAATTATGTGTACAGCGACGTATCTTCGGTCAGATGTGGCTTTGCCGTTAAGCCTCGTTAATGGAGACGCGGGGTCCGCTGCGTTTTCCGCTGAGTATTCTCATATACATATACAACTATAACGCAATGAATACGAGCGGAAAAACGCGTTTACATAAACGAGGGCTATGTCTAAATAGAGTAGCGGCTTCAGACTGATAGATCATTACCTATTTCTCTTGTGCATGTCGGAGGATGGAGACAGTGGTGGCAGCGGTGGTGTGACCGACGTGTCGGACGTAGCCGACGAATCCAACCGCATACTGGCCAGCTTAGGTTCCAAGATGTGACGCAGCTCGCATTCCACCCAGTCGTTTTCCACACCTGGAAAGATGAGGATATATTCGTTAGATATTGGCATTAGGACTTGTACACATAACATAACATAACGCCTATATACCCCGAAGGGTTGGGCAGAGGTATGTATAATAACACCCTCATTTTGCCGTCATGTTTAGGTCCCATGTAATAGAAGGCGAGCCTAATGCCAGCAACCGGGCACAAATCCAAATTCCAGGCTGCTACTGAGGTAATTCAACAGGGAAATACCCAATAACAATGCCCGAACTGGCATTAGGACTTAAAAAAAAAAATTGTCATCATGTGGATCGATATTTGTAAATGTCTGCCACTGATTTTTTCCTGTTGACCTAAACCCAGGCTACCTTTGCAAGGGTGCTACAATGGTACTATGTGCTGAATGCACATAAGTTTTCGTGAGTATTACAAGAAATGTTTAGAAAATTATGAAGTCCCATAACTCTGCCTGCCGGTTACTGTGCTAGCAAAAATCAACTGAGGTGTATGACAGCTAATATTTAAATGAAGGAAGACGAGCTGCAGACTTTTATGCACTACACTAAATTCCTAACAATAATTTAAGATCTAACTAAAGTCCTACTTTGTCCCGGAGGCTGCTGACTGGTCCCAGGTTGTGGCTGCCGCGTCCCCAGCGCATCAGAGTCAGCTGATGTATCATGCAGGGGCTCCGGTCGCCGTCCACTTGAGTACGCCACGCTGCCTCTCCCAGAGTCCACGTTGGAAGACTGACCACCGTTCTTGTCGTAGTCTGAAATGTTTTGGAAACATTATTGGTCATAGGTATTATAAAGGCGCAGTTTAGAGAAAGAATAAATCGAGAATTGGTTGATTTGTCTGGACGTATGCGAATTCAAAGTGGATCGACGACCTGAAGAAGGTTAGTTAGGGAATGATGTGGAAAAGATATGGATAATGGAGATCCGAGTGTAAAGGTTGAGGCGCATCGTGGGTTTGGGAATTGGGATTGAAAGCGTTGATTAACTGAAGTGGTAGAAAAGTAAATTTTTCGCATTGACAAGCTTTAAATGTCAACAATATCAGCTGAGATTTCGATCAAACTGTATCGTAAGCGTCAATGGGAGTGTGCTTAAGTATGAGTTGATGGATATTCTTATTTACAACATTAGCTAATTATTGGAGATATGTATGACCCTTATTTGTATACTCGTAACTACCTTAAATGTAAATGCGGAAGCCAAGGAGATGGACAATATGGACATAGACTACTTTTTATGACTTCGATAAACTATTTTTATTGAAACTAAAGTTTTAATGTCAATAGTTCCATAATAGTTTGAATTTATTACGACAACTTGTAGCAAATCAAAGGAATAAACGTGTTTTTAATGTCCATTTAATTTGTTCTCTTCTAGTTTTGTCAATTTAGGATTATCTATAAAACATTTATGACGAGATAAATCTTTCTAAGGTATCGTTACGTATAAAAGATGTGTGATAAAATTTTACGGTAATGGCGAATAGTGATTTAATCCAATTAATGAAATTATCTAATTTGTCAATATGAAAGTCAGTATGGCCGAAGAATAATATTGGATTCAAATAAGAATTTGTTCGCAAAATTCACGAAGGGAATGTTGATGTGAAACTGTGAAAATGATTCTTTATTTACCTGAGCTAGCACCCGATCCTGCGCCCTTCTTCCCATGTGCCTTTAGATCTTCTATTCTATTTGGAGTTTGTCTTGACGAAGAAGGTTGTGGATTATAAGCTTCAGCCTTTCCACTTGAATTATAAACACTATCAGCAGACTTCTGACTAGCACTCTCGTCATTCCTTTCCTGTGACGTCGAAGGCTCCTCTTTCTTGTGCCCTATCGAATCTGGGGTTCTACGTTCCTTATGAATGTCTGGAGTTCTTCGTTCTTTATGGCTGTCTGGGGTTCTCCTTTCCTTATGACTGTCTGGCGTTCTTCTGTACACGTTTTCCTGGATCCTCTCTTGTCTTTGAGATTCTACGGAGCGTCCGCTTGTCCGGATTCGTTCCTCATAGCTAGACCTGCCCTGAGCTGCGAGTCTTGCCCGAAAACCTCCGTCATCAGACTCTCGTTCTTCACAATTTCGCGGATGGTCATTTGGTGTATGGTCCAATAGGTTTCCATGTGAGTTCCGTCTCCCAGGGTCGTGTATCTGAGGAGTTGTCACTTCTGGTCTGTGCTGTGGCTCGTCTAGTAGGTGAGGATGTGAAGTAGCTCGTCTGCCTTCTACAAAGCCTCTCTGTCGGACTATTTCTCTTTCCAATTGTTGTGGGCTTCTAAGATCTGGTCTTGAATGTGAGTTGTCAAACTGAAAATAGTAACACACATTAAGAGTTAGGTTAGACTGTTAAATTGTATTCACTAAAGGCAAACAATATAATTGAAATAACAGCTTGACTTGACCTCATAGATTGCCTGTAAAGTACGTATGAAATGAATAATTATACCAAGTCGATGACCGTTATAAATTTATTTAATATAATAAACGTGTAAATACGTATTCTCTTAAAGGAAACGGTTATAAAACCAGACGATATTCCTGATAGTTCGTGCGTTGTAAAACTTGTTATTTTATAATCGCTAAAGGAAGCCAAGTTGTTTGGTTTCCTTAACGCTTGCAGATGTGAAGATTACTATAAAATATTATGACTAGATAATTATAAAGAGTTCTGATTTATCTAGCCACAGGTCAATAGCCTGCATGTTAGTTGACGGAAGATATTATCTGTTTTTGAAGAGGCCTATGTCTAGCTTTGGGCTTTACTATCAGAGGTGATAACTATCACTAGAAATTTTCGATTATTATTCAACTGAATAATAATCGAAAATTTCTTTGTTTTGGATTAAAATTTTCTTTGTATGGTAATGAATGGTAAAAGTAAAAAGCATTTATATAAGAGAAACACGCTAAAACAGATACACATGCTATTTCTGTTACAACATTTACAATAAGCATTATTATAATTAACAAGGTAAATAAAGAAACACTGGTCGAATACAAGCATAATGACAAAGAGAACAATGCTCCAATAAATCGAGTTTCTTGTAAAAATCTTAGCTGCGTCGGCGCAGGCGCTTTATACACTGGTTATAATTGCTGCGTACTCGTGGGAACAAGCTGTTAATTGTTGGGAACCATTGTTTCAAGCTGAGAAAAGAACATGGGACTAGGTGTTGCAAGTGTTACGACAGTTGGACTTAATGTATGAAGAATGTGTCCAATTTAGAATTAAATTGACCGATTTTTTATTGTAATTGCTGGTCGGTTTTGGCATTGGTTTTAAAAGTGAATTGATTGATCTAGTTAGTGGGTTTTGATTTTGAAATTGGTGCTATGATTTCGTCTTTGAAACTAGTTTAGGTGTCATGACCTTATAAAGGATTACATTCAAGTTAAGTGCTCAAAAGTTTATTTATATGATTGTGGTGATTACCACATCTAAAGTCAAATTTGAAAGAACTAGATCGATTCTGGAGTAAGATTTATTTAGTAGTTATTCACTAAAACCTTGAGATATCAATAAATTAACTATTGTATTGATTTCCACTTCAACCTCTGATAATGCATCATTCATAAGAGCTTTCCAAACATTCAATGTATCAGAAAAACTATCTCAGATGTTTTTATCGTTACGAAGTCCTATTGTTGAAGTAAATGAGTTTATTGTACTCTTGTAAACAAACACTTTCTTATTTACAATTTTATTATTATCAATTGGTAGCATTTTGTTTGTAGGTTTGTTATGTATTGTTAAGTAGGGTGATTCTATGATTTTGATAATACTGAAATGCCAACAGACATAAGATTTATCGTCATTAGTACTTTAATTAGGCATGTATCTTTTTGTGATTACAACTTTGGGAATTTCAGGCATATTATACTCTTGCTAAATGAAGAAATAATCTTCATTTATTAATCATATTCAATTATATTAGAAGATTGATTTGAATATAATCCAGCCGGTGACTAGTCAATAAAAACTGTCTTACCTGAGATTGCGGCCCAGTCTTCAACGAAGTAAAATTTGCCATGGACCTGACATCCACATCCCTCTGATACAGCGCACTCCGCCGTCCCGGAGGACCATACTGCTGGTACAAGGCATCAGCGCCAAGGGCCTGAGGCTGTCGGTGGGGTGTACTAGCCAGCATCTCCTGAGACCTGGCTTGAGGACTCATCATCATGTGGGACTGGACCATCTGCTGCTGCATTAGCTGCCTGATGGAGGAAGTAATTTGAAATTTAGTGATATTATATTAATTAACAGCCTAGTTTGTGTTGAGCAAGACCGCTAGCAATTGTAAGCCCATGATTTGTTAATTCATCTTATTTGAATCAAAACTGTTTTACATTCATTTATTTTTAATTGATTCCATATCAGATTGAAAATGCTTGCTAAATGTGAGGTTCCCACATATACAGCTGTGGAAAGCTTGATGTAATATCTACCGCCATAATTATCGCTTCTAGCAAGCGGATAATCGCCGCTGATTGATGTTATTACTTGCAGGTGAATATTCTTTGATTGCTCTTACTTAAATCAGTGTACAGCCTTGATTTTACGACACCCAAATAAAGTTTTTGGGTGGTCCTATTAAAAGTCAGTGCCGCGATGCATACCAATTATTAAGTATCTGCATTTAAAATGCATTTAGCGGAAGTGTAAATAAAATATGTCACAAGCTAACGGGATTTTAGTGACCATAGATTACACTTGGCCCTATTTATACTTTTAAGGGACATAATATGTTAAACATAGCAACATAAACACAAGTTGTCTATAGGTATTCATTCGGCTCTTACCGGTGAGGTGACGGACTAGGATACGCCATGTTATTCGCGATGCCATGACTGTACTGCATTTCCGGCCTCGTCTGTGTCATCGGCCTCCCGTATATCCCTTGCTCCACCTTTCTCGTTCCACTCTCTCTTGGCGTCACTTGTTCAGGCTCTGGTCTCTTCCTTTCTTCACTGTTATTCAAACTGGGTTCTTGTTCATTATTCTTCTCACCATCAGTGGCATCCTTACTCTTAAATCTGCTTGAGATCATATCTTTGAGCGTGTGGTAAGTTTTGCTAACAGATTTCGCGCTTTTCGGGGCGTCTCTTGTATTATCTTTCCCTGTTTCAACTGTGACTGTTATAAGCTGTGAATTGTTCGGTGTGTCAACTTTTCCGTATGTTTTTGCCGGTATAGGAGGTTTGGGGGAATCGTAGTTCTGCATATTTCTGGCGACCGCACCTTGGTTTTGGTTCATGTAGCCGTATTGTTCGTGGTACTGTCTAAAGCCGTCCCCAGATGTGCCAGCCTGCTGGTTCTGCGTGAGAAACGGTATGTATTAAGTATCGTGTGTTATTGTAAGTCGGGCCATGGGAAGCACACACAATGGGTTGTTAGGGAGCTCGGATTGTTAGGAGATGTGTTTGTAGCTGTAAATGTGGTAACTTTGGTGAAAGGCGCATTATTAAAGATGGAAATTAAGAAAATAACTGGCTCTGATATGTACTTGAATGTAATCAAAAGTTTTGTAACTATCCGCATGATCCTTATTTGCTAAGTACAGTTATTGGGTCTATTTAGAGTTATTTGCACTAGCGAAAAAATAAAAATTATGTACCTAAAGTAAGTAATGGTAGAATGAATTTTAATTAATTTAAAATGTCTGTAGGTAATTTGTACTTGATGTTTCCGTTTCAAGTCCCGAAACTTATCAACGACTACAATATTTGAAATTGAAAACGTAATACTTAAATTAATTCTACTTCTAGGAACATTACTTATATTGATAGAGGAATCAGACCCGTTTAAAATTAATCCAGCAGTAATGAGATCCTCTTGTAGATGACCGGATACAGCTGACATAACAAAGCATTAATTTAAACTAAAATTCACACCAAATCCAATTTTCTCACATTTCTTTCCAAAATTAAAAAAGGCATACTAACATTTTCCAGCGCAAATTCAACCATTTTTAAAAGACACACACACTTCACATGACAACACGACTTTGGTTCTTAAAGCTCTAAATAATACTGATGTGATGTCTGATCGTGCGCCGGCGCAACACCGGATGCGCGTGCGATCGGATCCGACCGTGCTGCCGACAAGACGTGCGGACTACCTATGAAGAATTGTTTGGTGTGACGGAGCTGGCTAGGTGGGTGTAGTAGTAGATTTGGTGAGAAATTCAGTCTGCGATAGACTATTGTTTTTGTTAATTAGGTATGTGTTTTTTGTGTAAAGTGCCTTTGATGTTTACAATATTGTAAGGTACTTAGGTAGTAGGTAGATAGGAACTTATAAGTAGTTGCCTAATTTTAGGGATCGTTTAATGGAAGTCGGCATGAATTTAGTGTTTGAACAAGTTTGTTTGTAAATTTTCTTTGTTTTTTGGAGATAATGGGTGATGTTTACTATTCGAAAACGAGAACGTAATCCATACTAATATTATAAAACTGAAGAGTTTGTTTGTTTGTTTGTTTGAACGCGCTGATCTCAGGAACTACTGGTTGGAATAGAAAAAATATTTTAGTGTTGGATAGTTAATTTATCGAGGAAGGTTATAGGGTATATAACATCAGGCTATGACCAATAGGAGCGGAGCATAAATGAAAAATGTTGCAGAAACGGGGAAAATGTCCACCCGTGCGAAGCCGGGACGGGCCGCTAGTTTATGTATATGAAAACTTTGGATCAAAAATAATTTGTCGTGTTGTGTCGTGAGGTCTAACTGTGAAAAGCATTTCTAAGACGCATTAGTTTTTCGATCACTAATATTACGTGATATCTATTTCTCGATCAATTGCAGTGAAACGTTACCTACTTTCACAATTTCTAGCCATAGTGGCCGCCTCGTGGGTTATAATTCAAACACCCGTGACGTGTACATCGTCATTTATAACCAGCGACGTGTAATGATCGAAGACACTTAGTTTACTTCCTTAAACTGTTTTATAAATACACAAGTATACCCACGCCTATAATCGCTTAAGGTAAACGGAGGTGTTCTCCTATTTCAAGAGTCTTTCACCTCTTGTATTTAGTCCCATGTGAAAGGTGGCGAGCCTATTGGCATTTTTCAGGCACAATTATGGTGCCAGGGTAGTACCCTCTTACGAATCGCTTACTCGGCTACGGAGGGGAAATGTATTCTTAAACGGTCCCCTCATGGACTAAACTGTTTTATTTTTCATTCAATGGTTTGTTTTGAAAGCGGTTTGTAGTAAAAATGTACTAAAGCTATCTTTGTTATTTTATTAAAGGTAGCTAATGGAAAATGTCACATTTTAATTTACCATGGCAAATACTGCGGGTATCATACATAGGCTGACACAAGTCATCGCCCTTCACACAGCGGATTCGTTTTAATGGATCCGTCGGTACTGGATGTGTTGTTCACATCTGTATCGACGGATCAGTTAAACAAATAGCAGCTGCGTCGCATCTGGCAGGCAGGATACGACAAAAATAACGGATTCTGAATTTTTTACTGGATTCGGAATACTGTCGTGTATGTGAACTGGCTCATACAACTACAGGCGCCATCACCAAAATAAAAACGAATCCTGTAAACAGTTTTTGTGTGAACTAGCTGTAACATGTTATAAAAATTCGTCGTAGCAAGGCAGCACGCGTTGAGTACTGCTCGGCGCACAACCGTTGTTTCTCCGTACGCACCTCAACTGCGGCGCGCGCGCACCATGAATTTTTATGGGTTATTTTGTACCACCGCCTCCTATTGGGTTTCATAACATTTACTAGCACTGTTGGGTACGTTTGAACTATTCTAATACTTGTGGTTTTGTTTGGAGACCACCCTACAACTTCCTGTTCGTGAGTCACGGGGGTATAAAAGTACCAGGTGAATAGATGGTTCAGTCTGTCAGATGTGGAAATGACAGTAGTTAACAAAATTACGCTGTAATTATGCTGACCCGGACGGCAAACGCAAAAAAAATACGAACGTACCGACACACATATAGTCGCCGGCACGTAACTTGGCAAGAGTAGAGAAGAGAATTCCTCTCCGTTCTTTCTTTCTTCTAAACAAATTAATAATAAATTATGGCAATAATCATAGAATGCAATAAAAGTGACCATTTTTTGGTTGCACTAAGTGTACATGCGCAAACTTTGGGGCTATTCAAGTATTAGGTACGTAAGTAGAATTTTAGTCATTTTTGACCCACGTCTCCCCCTTGTCAGCAAAAGTAAGCAAAGCTTTTACCCCCCCTTCTATGCTTACGTAAACATTGGTATATATTTTTTTATAAACTGATCAGGTTTTTTTATTGTTATTCATGAGCAGCAGTTTTTAAGTCTAGAAAAATAAGTAATTAAACAAAAATTGCTGACGTAATCATTATTTAGACTCCCCCGTTTCCCATGTCATTAAAAATAAGCTAAGCAAAGACACCCTCACCCCCCTTTCGTGCTTACGTAATACTTGAATGGCCCCTTACCCCTATTACGTCAAAACCTTGCCAAGTTACGTACACTATACACTATTACAAGTTACGACTATAAATGCTATGCGAATTCACAACGCAAAAATCTGCGATATCAAAATCAAGTCTGCATCTTCATTATGAAAATATTGGCGTCAGTCGGTCGATGCGAATCGCATCGCGCAGCACTGCGTGTATGTGTGTCGGCCCTTAGCACATGTTAGCCCACAGACGTGTACTGGAATATCGGCCTCCGTATAGACCTTATATGCAGTTGCGTAGCGTACCAACCCTAAATTTGCCACCCCCCCAACTCTATTCTCGCAACTAAGCAAAAAATCAATGAAAATTCTGTGATAACCCTGTTGCTGTGTTGATTGCAAAAGGATCCGCCTATAACAGGGGACTTAAACATAACTGGCGAAACGAGGGTGAACTAAAAACACCTCTGCCGAACCCTTCGGGGATTACAAGGCGTGATGTGATGTTATGTTTAAGACATCAGAACGTTCCTATGTTCTGTCTAGCCTTTTCCCAACGATTTCAGGGTCAGCTTCCAGTCTAGAATCTAGAATCAGAACGCTCTCATAAAAGATATTAAAACCGGCCAAGTGCGAGTCGGACTCGCGCACGAAGGGTTCCGTACCATTATCTATAAAAACGGCAAAAAAATCACGTTTGTTGTATGGGAAATGGGTAAATAACCCTTAAATGGGTAAATAACCCTTAAATGGGTAAATAACCCTTAAATATTTATTTTATACAGTTTTTTAGTATTTGTTGTTATAGCGGCAACAGAAATACATCATTTGTGAAAATTTCAACTGTTTAACTATCACGATTCATGAGATACAGCCTGGTGACAGACGGACGGACAGCGGAGTCTTAGTAATAAGGTCCCGTTTTACCCTTTGAGTACAGAACCCTAAAAACGGCTCAAATTCTTCACTAATCAGCCAGCCCCATGTTGTTATGGCCTCAAGCAAAACTAGAACCACATATTTTTCTAATAACATTCTGGTAAGCACTTCAGTCTAGTCAGAGAATTGGAATTCCAGGCAGGATTCTGGTCACGTTCGTGCCATTTCTGCTAAGCTAACTTGTGTGGACCTGTTTGAAGGCTGACCTGTCGTTTATTTACGTGGAACTAGCCTACAGTTCTTTAAGAATGTGCCATATTTGTATTTTTTTCTTTTAAACATAAATGTGTTATGATTAGAGAACCCTGAATCCTGACCTTACGACAAAAACCCACTGCCTTCAATTTTTTGAGCGTTCTCAAATATGCATGTTTCTTCACGATGTTTACCTTCACCGTTAACATAACATAACATCACGCCTTGTATTCCCCGAAGGGTTCGGCAGAGGTGTATTTAATACACCCGCGTTTCGCCAGTTATGTTTTGTAATAGGGGGCGAGTCTATTGCCATTAACCGGGCACAAATCCAGACTCCGGGCTGCTACTGAGAAATTCCTAATGGAAACACCCAATAACACTTTGCCCGACCTGGGGATCGAACCTAGGACCCCATGCTCAGCAGTCGCACTTGCGACCACTAGACCAACAAGGCAGTCACCGTTAACGCAAGTGATAATCAAATTCTGATCCGCATATGATTTCGAAAAGTCAGAGGTCTAGCTCAGACCGTTTAGCTATCTGCTTTGCAATGCTCGAAGATCAAGTAGCCCATTAAAGGTCTACCTGACATGATACCTTATGCCCTCATCCTATAAACAAAAACGAACCGTTTAGATTACCAATGGTAGCATTTATTATCGCCAAACTCGGTACATAAACTCGTAAGTTAATTTTACCTGTGATAGCTACTTTCATAATATTTGGGAGGGTCTACTATACAAAGCTATGAAGTCTTTGCTTCATTACTGGTAAAAATACAAGGGTCTCAGTTTTAACCAATAAATATGAATCGGCCATTAGTTTTTATTTACAACACCAATGAGAAATTATAGGACATAGTTATATGTTCGCCTAATTATATCATAACATAACATCACAACTAACCTTCCGATTTTCCAACAAATGGAAGCAACGCCATTGATACAACAAAACAGTTTCATAGATTTTGTACACGGCTTTTTAGGTGAACAATATTAAGGAAAATGTTGATATTTGACATAGATTTATTAAATAAAAACTAAAAAAACAGAAAAAGGACGTATTCTCGACTCGTGAAGGATTTGAACCTCCGCCCTCCGATGTTCAAGGTAATTGTGTATATCGGCGCTCTTACCTACTGAGCTAACGAATCTTATTGCAAAATATTAAAATATCGTGCACTTTCCTTATAATGACGTCATTGGCAATTTGTAGAATAGATAAGTAAACATAAATCCATGTATACCTGACCACTATTGTCAACATGACGTCACAATTATCCAAATACCTACCTACAAATTGTCGCAAAATAGGCTTCAGTAGGTCAATGCCAATGACGTAATAATAAGGACATGTCCCTTACAGGTATTGTTTTGCAAATACTTCCATAGTGGCCTTTACGTCACCTACAGAAAGAAAGGGGGTGGCAAGGCTAAGGAACTCCATTTTGCTACAGGCATCACTGCAGATATACAATAAGATTCTCGTTCTGCCTAGCTTTTTCCCAATTGTGTTGGGGTCAGCTTGTAGCCCAACCAGATGTGGCTAAATACCAGTATTTTATACGGAGCGACTGCCATCAAACCTCCGCAACCTAGTTATTGGGCAATGCCGATATCCAAAGGTTAGACCAGTGGTCAGACTTTTCGGGCTTCTGACTACCCGTAACGACTGTCATAGGTATGACACCCGGGACTGACTGTTTAACGTGTTCTCCGAGGCATGGAGGGTTCTCGATGTATAATGAACGGTAACCCATCCACGGACAAACGGCGACAAGCGCAGCTTAACCGCGCAAATCGTATGATTCACGCGGTTGGTAATTAGCCACGAGTACCTCAACCTATTACTGAAGTATCAGTTTTATTAAAACCTGTCAAAATATCTTGTATTTTCCTCAGAACTACGTCAGCTTATGATTGTATTATAGGTAAGTAATCATGACGTCATATTGAGGATAGTAGTCTAGGCTTTCGCTAAAGTCTAGCGTGACTCGTTAGCTCAGTAAATAAGAGCGCCGATATATTTAGAGAAACCTTGCACATCGGAGGGCGGAGGTTCAAATCCTTCACGAGTCGATAAATTGATTTTTTCCCTTCATTTTGACTACTAAACTAAACGCAACTGTCACTTTCTTTTTCTATTGAAACAGAAAGAGACCTTAGTTTAGTCCTGTCAAAGTGCGCAACAGAATGGACACCATTGTTTATTTAAAAAAATATTAATGCGATTAATGTTCGTTTTCTATATCCGAAAACTTCTTGCTTATGGATAGATGGTTATGATGGAAGGCTCTTCTATGGTACACTGTGGAAACTACCCTGCGTTGTTGGTGATAGACGAATTATAGTTTAAACCAATTAAGGATTTTAAAATGGGGGTTACGAGCTTTATATACTATGTAAATTAGATGCGTGGTGTCGCCTAAACCGTTGGGGTTAGAAACATGAAATTTAGACAGTAGGTACCATTTTTAACGTAGGCAGCTACTGAGGAAGGATTTTTCAAAAGGAGATGGAAAATGGTGGGCCCAAACGTAATAAGTTGAGATATGATCTAAAAAATTACACATATTTTATTATCTCAGAATATCAAAAATCAGCTCAATTCTCAATCTGGAAGCGGAGAAATATGAGAAAGATCGTTTTCGTGAGATTATCGATTAATTGAGTAATCGATTACACAATTACAAAACGAAAACCTTCGCGCTAGGTAGCTCTAGGTACAAAATCAAAGTAATTAAATGCACTACATATAAGGCTTTTCTTCTCAGAGCTAGTCAGATAGGAAATGCCGGCGCCATCTAGTCTTAAAAAAAAAACATTACATTGACTTGTAAAAGTGTTTGTAACAGATTTATTTACAGAAATAAAAATAATTTATCATTTATACTTTTATACAATATAGTGCATTTTATTACAGTCATTCATTTCAAATCAATTAATTACTGAAAAACCAATATAATTATCGATTTCATATTGATTAAAATCAGTCTATTTTTAGTTTATGTCACTAGCATGACAGCTGACTGACATTGACACTAGACAGTTGCCGACTGCTCTTGTGCTCACTTGTTTCATGTTTTCCGATGCGTTTTGAGTGCTTTCCCGATTATTATTATTTTTTTCGTGTTTATGATTGTTTTTTTATTCTAGACAACATATAACTCCACACCTGTTACCTACCTATGACTTCCATGTCATTGACATTAATTCATATGACTTTTCAAACACTCTCCACTAAATATAATAAACATTAGTGTTTAAAGAACATCTATGGCACTTCAAGAATCAGTTGTTAGTTAAAGATTGTAACATAACCTTACTTTTACTAGACCTCTAATAACTCGGCTCTCAGATTGTCAAAACTTACAGAACTTTCAGCGAGGGACTGATAAGTTTGAATCTATTAATTCATACCATTTTCATCTCGTTACATTCAGGCCCAAGATTGTATGTAATTGTTTCCGTCTCCTTTCTCCCCTAAGGGGGTAAAAAACCTAGGTATAACTGTTATCGGTAACTGGTAACACTGGACAATGTTGACATAGGACGGTAACCGTCAAGATTAATCAATGCACCCGAAGTTATAAAACAGTGGTCATTCGATGAAGCAGAGGATTCCATGTCGAACAGCTGAAGAAGTCTGACCTTTTATATCTGGTTTGTTGTCCTCATTTTCTGATCTTGAGTTAATTATTATATTGTGAACTAGCTTCTGTAACTAATCACTAACCTAATTAAAAGTACTCTCAGTGGTGGAGAGTCTATGTTGGTTTAATTTACTTTATTTACCATGCTCCCAATCGTGACATACTGATATTAGCTATAACTGTAATGATAGATTCACCCCTACAAGATTATGTTGTATGTATTTTATATAACATCATATAACATTCAGTAATACGTTTTGTTATTGTGGCAAATGAATCATTATCTGACGACAGTAGGACTTTGTTCAGAGTGAACGTTTACTGACTGATGTCAGACCGATTACTGTTTGAAGGAAAACATTGTGAGGAAACCTGCACATCTAAGAGGGTAAAATAAGAGATCTCGATGGTGTGTGTAGTCCGCCAACACGAGGCTATCGTGGCGGACTAAGGTCTAAACCCTCTAAAGCAGTGCGACAGTATTGGGCTTATTCTGTTTACCGACTATAGAAAATAATCTGATCCTTCTGCACCTCTTTATTTTGTGGCTATACAATGGGTGGGTGAGTAATCGTGTGACGTCATATTGAGGATAGTGGGTGCAATATTCGACAGGTACTACCGTGACTCGTTAGCTCAGTAGGTAAGAGCGCCGATATACACAAATTCCTTGAACATCGGAGGGCGGAGGTTCAAATCCTTCACGAGTCGGTCCTTTTTTGTTATTGTATTTTTCGCTAATGTTTTTATTTTTATCATGATAATTATACTTAAATTTTGCTTCCAATAGTTTTACTTAGGATTGCAGTTTTTGTGAAAACTCATATACCTATTTTACAGAAAATTTCGTGGTCACAGCAACCTGGTTTTAACACTGGGCCTCCACAAACCTTCAGAAAGCTATATGGCCATAATTAGCAGACATGGCAAACAAATTCGTGGTCGAAGTGGATTGCTGTTTCATCCCCTTCACGAAATTAGAGCCAAGGGAATAGAGAGGTTGGATTTTTCTATGCCTCAAAAATTTCCAAGTTGTTAACTAAGAACTCTTTGTAGTTAAGATCTCTATGGATCTCAAAGGCCCGTATGTAAATAGCTCTCATTTGAGAGATCTTCCAACAGCAGCTTCTTCTTCTTCCTGCCCTTAACCCACACTAGGTGGGGTCGGCACAACATGTATTTCATAAATCCATGTTGTTAAAGGTTTTGGCTTATTGTTTTATGACCTGCCGCCTGCCTGACGTCAACCCTCCTTGGGAATGTTGTCAAATGTATGGAATTTTACATGGTATCTTCCAACAGCAGCTACCATGTGGAATTCCATACATTTGACAACTTATTTTTTTAAATTGGTAATTTAAGTTATTTTAATACTACACTCAAGAGGGATCATTTCAAATGAGAGCTGAATACGGGCCCAAGGGCCAAGCAGATGATACGTCGCCGATGCTGCGCCGGTACACATCATTCCATATAAACATCTCACACCGTACACATTTGACCGAAGATGCGTTACTAAAATTCGATCAGCGACGTATCTTCCGTCAGATGTGGCTTGGCCGTAAAAGACCATTTACGGATTTCTAGGTGTGTTTGAAAGCGTAGCGACATCTAGAAATAAGATTGAAAAAAGCTAGGTCCAGGGAAATAACGCCATCTACTAGTTTGTCCTCGAACTTCATCTAGTCCTAGTGCATAGCCTCCCTACCATGTTCTTAGTCATACATTGTATTGGATATGTTTATCTTTACCTATGTGTATATTATTATCAATTTCATAATTATCAATATCGATCGTGATTATCAAGTCTCGAAATACTAAGATGACACATTCATGAGCAATGCAAGCAGAGACACATGGCTGCTCTGTGGTCAGCAATTTTGTTGCCTAGCGTGGTTATGTATACCTACCAGTTTTTGAGAAAGGCGTAAAGGTCTATCCACAAATATCCGAACCCGCGGCCTGTCAGTCCGGAACGGGAAAAAAATCGATTGCATACATTTTATAATATATGAACTTGTTCATAGACATCCGTGTCAGGCGTTACCTTTTCCGTCTCTGACGGGAACCGGATCCGGATATGTGTGGATAGAGCTTAAGTCCGACTATGGACTTCGATGGGTTGTTTTTTGCTATACAAGCATAGTTGCAGTGTCCCATTGAATTTTGGCGATATAAACACATAAAACATAAACATAACATCACGCCTATATTCCCCGAAGGGCCGGGCAGAGTTGTATATGTATACACCCTCATTTTTTCAGTTATGTTTAAGTCCCATCTAATAGGGGGTGAGCGTATTGCCATCAACTAGGCACAAATCCAAACTCCGGGCTGGTATTGAGGAGTTCCACACGGAAAAACCCAATAACACTGCTCGACCTAGGGATTGAACCCAGGACCACATGATCAGCAGCCGCGCTTGCCACTACACCAACGAGCCAATCACTCAGTCGAGGCGACATCTCTGCAAATCTATACTAATATTATAAAGCTGAAGAGTTTGTTTGTGTGAACGCGCTAATCTCAGGAACTAGGTACTGGTTGGAATTGAAAAAATATTTTTGTGTTGGATAGTCCATTTATCGAGGAAAGTTATAGGCTATATAACATCACGCTACGACCAATAGGAGCGGAGCATAAATTAAAAATGTTGCAAAAACGGGAAAAATGTCTACCCGTGCGAAGCCGGGACGGGCCGCTAGTATATTATATTATTAGCATTTAAAAGCAGCAGCAAAGCAGTGCTAAGGATGTTATGTACCTTGGAGGTTCAACTCCTAGGAGACTCAAACCTTGGTCCCTGATAATCCTTCACCCAATCTTTATCATCTAACCTACTTCACTAGCCAATTTAAACGCAATAATTGACAATCCAATCGCGTACAATGACGTCACCATCATAATCCCGACCTTGGCTCCGTCAAGTGCATGACGCATCCCCAATTATTTCAACACAACCATATCGAAATACGAATAAGGTCGAATTTAGTTTGACAACATAATATTATTGTTTTGCTCAGAATAGTATGGCAGTGACCGATGAGGTATTTTCGCATAGTAATGAGGAGATAAATATTTTGCGAGTTTAGAGTGTATAAAAGTATCTATCGATAATAGTTCAGTCATGGGCGTAGCCAGGATTCTGTCAAGGCTGGGGCAAACTCAGTCAGACAGTAAATATTTGTCTTAGCAATAAATTTAAGCGCAGAATGGGATTATAGGACAATTTTGCCCCATGAACTTATTTTTGAGATCCAAATAAGTATAGACGGAGTCTGGCATTGGTCTGCCTATTTTGGGTAATTGTTCTGTGGACATGGGTGGCGATCTAGACCATTTACCTATTCTTTCCTGTGCCAGAGTGGGGCAAGCGCGGTGGGGCAGGTGGGGACCTGCCCCACCCTGAATTCGCACATGAGTTCAGTGATAGTGATGCAACGAATACTCTTTTCACGAATACGAATACTGATTCTATTATTCGATGAATACGAATATGCTGGTCCTAATTCTTTCCTCTTTGCGTCGTTCTCTTCGATGCTTCTTCTTCTTAGCGTGTCAATTGGACGTAGTTATGCGAAAAGGATCCAACCCACAAAATTATCGAAAGTGAGTTATTTATATCAGAATACTCGCTTAAACTTCTTAAGCCAAACTACAGATAATAACACTTTAACAAGTTAAATATTATACATTTGTCCTTTAATTACAATAAAATCAACAAATTTAAATCAAAGAACCAATGAAGTAATACAGTCTAAACTTAAGAATTGAATATCTCATAACTGTGTGGGTTGGATCCTTTTCGCATAACTACGTCCAATTGCAAAAATGAAAACCTACTTCCTACTAATGTTATAAATATGAGAGCTAGGATGCTTGTGAGTTTGTGAATGTTGATGTTTGTTAATGGGTAGTATTTAAACGAGTGACTGTAAATTAAAGTTTTAAGTGACAAAGATATTTTTTATTTTAAAAACGTTGCCTGCACTAGAATTTCTCCTGTATCGTGGGTGCGTTTACAGACACAAATCTTCACATGCACAAACATCCAGACCCGGAACAAGTATAATTAATTTACGTTATAGTATTACTAAGTGAGCGACTGACTGCGAGTGACGAGAAATCAACAGAACAGCAACTTACAAACATTAATTTGAGTTACTTAAAATACAAAATGAGAAGCTTCATAATATTTGCTTGAGTGTCAACGTTACGTCCTGCATTTTTTTCAAGATTTGCCTTTGCAAAAGAGGAAATCTGGCGCTCTGCGGCCGCTGCCGCGGCACACCCGCTTCGCTCGCTCGCCTTCGCGCGTTGCGTGGTCGCGGTTCTAACCTAACATAACCTAGGCGTTACGAATTTGACAAACTATTTATTGTCTAAAGATTGTTTGCTGTAAAAAGTACGTTATGTAATACCTCAACTGGAAAAATCGATCGTCTTTATCTTAATATTGAAGTTGCTCTCTGTATTTCTAGTCGCTCACTTAGTAATTTAGTCGCACGGCTAGAATTTTATTATCTGAAATGGATTAATCACAACCCACTTTTTGTAAGCTCGTTCTGGATTTTATTATTAATCAATATTCGTCGTTAGTTTAGTTAATTTTTCGGTTAGGTACTCAAATTCATACCGCTCAAGTTATTAAAACAGTATCTCATCTTCAGTCGCTAAGTTTTTTTTTATTCGATCGTTTTATAATTCCCTTTTGTTAATCAATCACGCCACAACGGCTGAACGGACTTGGATGAAATTTGGCACACAGGTAGACCATAAGTTGGATTAGGCCATAGGACACTTTTTAGGATACATACGTACTTCCCCTAGGATGCGAGTGAAACCGCAGGCAACAGATAGGTAATAAAAAAGAAACTTAAGTTATTTTTGCCTTAAATTCAGCAACGTAAGCTAATGTAAGCCTCTTAATGCTGAAGGTCGTGATCTCTATGAAACACTTACTTTTCTATCTTCTTCAGCGTTAAAGGTGAAGAAACACATCGTAAGGAAACCTGCACATCTGAGATTACCAAGTTCTCGATGGTGTGTACAGTGCAGTCCGCCAAATCGCACTAGGCCAATGTGTTTAGGGTTACCAGATGAAAAAAACAAAAATCCGGAGAAAAGGCCTGATTCCCATTGAAAAATCCTGAGATGTTTTACAGTTTGAGAATTTTCTCTAAAACGTACTTAACTATTTATAAAAGTCGTAATACTATCGTTTTTATACACTGCGGATATTTATATTTTGTAAGCTGTATTTTATTGAAAATTCAAAAATCCTGAGATTTCATGAGATTTGCAAAATCCAGCCGCAATCCTGAGAATAGTCTGCCATAAAATGCTTTTCTCTTTGACCCAAAGGTTGACTGGTAGAGAATGCCTTGTGGCATTAAGTCCGCCTTATGTACCACCATTGTGCATTGAAGTATTAAATAAATAAATAAATAAATAAATAAATAGTCCAAAAATCCTGAAATCTCAAGACAAATCCTGAGATATGGTATAAATGTGATGGAATAAGGCTTAAGCCGTTCTCATACTAAGAAGTTGCTCCCGCGCAGGAGAGGGACAATAATGGACTGATTATGCAACTAAGCAAATCTTAACTTAGCACACAAATCTGTGTACTAATTACTTCACATGAATTAAAGATTACAAACTAAGATACAAGATTACAATGCGTGTTGGTTAGGGGCAAGGAACTCCATGTCTATGCCCGGCCGGCTTCACGCTCGTTAGCCAACAGGAAGAGGCAGAACCTCTTTATATTCATAGAGTTAATGTTTTCTTTTGATGGTGTTGGGACACATAACAAAGTAGTACTTACAGAAAGTTCATTTCGTACAGCGCAATGCGAAACAACAACCACACACACACACACACACACACACACATAGACTGCGTGCAAAGAGCTTGCGTTTTTTTAAATGGTGTTAATTAGCATCACTTCGTATTTTTTTGTTTGTTTGTTTATTTATGTTTGTTTGTTTGATTGTTAATTTGTCTGTTTGTTTGATTCAAACCTTGCGACATACTTTTTAACTACTTCTGCTTAACCGATTCTCCTGAAACTTCGCACACAAACTTTTTAATGGACTAGTTATTCATTACCAAATTCTACGATTGGTATTATGACCGGCCGCCTGCCTGACATCAACCCTCCTTGGGAATACTCGTTGCGCCATCGCGCGGATGACCCAATGTGCTTGCTGATATTATACACTGGGTCACAAAATGATATGCTTGTCAATCTTATTGCCAACAACTAAGCAGACTATGTTCTTCTTGGTGGAGTATACTTGAAGTTCCTCGACCCACTCATTCCGTTTCGCTAGGGACTTTGGTTCTGATACATTGTAACCTAATATATATAGCACCGTGAGCCCGTCCAGACCAGACTGTTCCGTTTTACCATAATATAACATAATCAGCCCATTACTGTCACACTGCTGGGCACGGGCCTCTTCTCAGAATGAGAAGGGTGTAGGCCTTAGTCCACCACGCTCGCTTGGTGCGGGTTGGCAGACACACACCATCGAGAACTTTATTTATCCCTCTCAGATGTGCAGGTTTCCTTACGGTGTTTTGCCTTCACCGTTAACGCAAGTGATAATCAAGTTCTGATACGGGCCGGGATCGAACTTAGACCCTCCTGCATGGAAGACAAGCGTTCAACCGCCACGCTATCAATGCTTTACCATAACGACTATTATGCACGTGTTAGTTACTTAACGAGCTTTGTTGTTAGTGAGCCTTCTGTAACTTAACTTTGTGATGTAAGCTAATGTATGCTCACTAATGTTGGCGCAAACCTGCTTAGTAATATGTAAGTAACTTTTAACTGAAAAGTTTATTGAAAACTGATTTATGGTTCTCGTTCTCTGTTAATGAAATAGTTTTGTAAAGCCTTGGTGGACCAAGACCTGCCGGGGTTGCGGTGCATGCTTTTGCGAATCCCGCGACCCCGGCCGAACGGTCAGGAGAAGGAACACCGTTGGTTTTTAGCCGGCAAGAGTCCAGGCCCACTCGTCTTCCCCGGGCGAGGGATATACATGAGGAATCCATCCAAAGATATGAACGAACATAAAATTCCCGTTAGTATTCTAGGTTATCAAGGACGCTGGAGACACTCATCCGTGTACCATAATTTTTTTAATAACATCACGTCTGGTTTCCCCGAAGGGTTGGCAGAGGTGTATAGTAACACCCTCATTTCGCCGTTAGGTTTAAGTCTCATGTAATAGGGGGCGAGCTTATTGCCATCAACCGGGCACAAATCCAATCTCCGGGCTGCTACCGAGGAATTCCATACGGAAAAACCCAATATCGCTTTGCCCGACCTGGCGATCGAACCCAGAACCTCTCGATCAGCAGTCTCGTTTGCCACCACTAGACCAAAGAGGCAGTTAATATTAAGTACAATAGTTAAATAGTATAGTGGGACTATCGTTAAAAGGAGCAGGATTTAAACGGTCACATTTCTTCATCTTCTTCTTCCTGCCCTTATCCCACACTAGGTGGGGTCGGCACAATATGTATTTCGGAAATCCATGTTGTTAGAAGTTTTGGCTTATTGTTTTATGACCGGCCGCCTGCCTGACATCAACCCTCCTTGGGAATACTCGTTGCGCCGTCGCCGTCGCGCGGGTGATCCAATGTGCTTGCTGATATTATGCACTAGGTCCCAAAATGATATGCTTGTCAACCTTATTGCCGACAACTAAGCGAACTATGTTCTTCTTGGTGGAGTATACTTGAAGTTGCTCGACTCACTCATTCACTATTGCTAGGGACTTCGGTTCTGACACATCATAAAACTAATATAATACCGGCGCGTCTCTATAAAAACGGTCACATTTAACGATTATTTAATCACTGCTTAATTTCATCAAATTGGTCGCTACAAAAATCTCGTTTTCAAAATAAAAAGGCTTAATATGCATAACATTACTTTACAAACAATAACTGGCCTATATTCCGTCATCTTTGAGGCCGAAGCTAACAGTCTATGTCTACTACCATTATATTGATTAATAAAGTACAGTTAGTTAAAGTACTTTATTCGGCTCAATAGTGAGGTGCAGTTTATCGATAATCCGTTAGACGATAGTCGTTGGTAGATATTGTTATAGACTGTCATTATGCTAGTAGGTTGGTCTAGGGGTGTTAGATAAATATAAACAAAATTTAAAAAAAAATAACCTTTACAAGGTTATTCAGAAAGGAGGTACTAAGCCGCGGGCCACTTAATGTATCACTGATGAATGATGATTGATCTAAAAAAACCGTGTAAACATTTCAAAATTCGATAAAAAAATCATGCAAAATTATTTTTATTTTAGTTTTTTCAAAAATTCTTCATACCCGCTTAGGTTACGAATTTAATTTAAAAAAATTAAGCTTCTAATCCGTGACCCCAAATATAACCTAACATGTAAAGACAGCTAATCTTACCTGAGGATAGATAGAATTTACCGTATTTGTTATGAAATCTTTGAAAAGTTATGTCTCTTAAACTAATGACTTTTGGGGAAAGTTGTAGAACAAAAGCTATCCATTGTTATGGGTACTTTAACACCCTTTCGGCTTAGTACCCCTTTTCCGACTAACCCTATATATGTATATTAAGTAACGTGTTTCCAAAATTACAATTAGAAAGTCAAAATATTATTATATATATTTTAAAATTGATGTTGTGGTCGGTTTTTTTTTACTATTTTTAAAGTAACACGCATACACAATTAGCTCATTACTGTCGCACTGCAGGACAAAGGCCTCTTCTCAGAATGAGAAGGTTTTAGGCGTTAGTTCATCACGCTGGCCTGGTGCTGGTTGGCGGACTACACACACCATCTAGAACTTTATGGAGCCCTCTCAGGTGTGCAGGTTTCCTCACGAAAGTTGTAATATTAACATATTATTATTATTTTAATACCAATAGTTAGGTTAGGAAATAGTTCTCCTAACCTTCTATCGTCATCACACCTGCTTCGCTCGTACAAGCACGAAGGCGTGACGAGTATGACGTAAAATTATGTAAAAAGCAATTTTATGGTTCACTGATCTGAACAATTTCAACCATATAATATGATCCTATTAGATCGCCTCATAGAATATTTTTGTAACCTTAAATTACCAGCTTGCCAACCCTAGGTCATCCGTAGACATAGACAAGAGAGCTAGACTGTATTTTAGACAACTTAGCTCAATAAGTTTCGATATCACTGAGAGGCTAGACTCTGTAATCAGCTAGACAAGATAGGTAATCTAAACGGAATATAAAATATGAAAGTGAACTGAGATATCCGGGACATTGAAGTGTTACAAGATAAATTGTACAGGATTCTTTAATGGAGCTGTGCTCATTGACACGACTTTGGAAATTAATGAAAAAAAAGTAAAGAACGAAGTATCTAACAAGATAATAATATTCAATTTTGGGCTTCAGAAAATGCTTGCTCCATACATCTTGGCCCACTAACCTGTCAGACACGAGATAATACTCATAGGTACAACGCAATAAGATAACAACATAATCAGCCCATTACAGAAACTCTTTTCAGAAAGAGAAGGGTTTAGGCCTTAGTCCATCACGCTGGCCTGGTGCAAATTGGCGGCCTACACACACCATCTAGAACTTTATGGAGCCCTCGTACGTATGCAGGTTTCCTCACGATATTTTCCTTCACCATTGACGCAAGTGATAATAAATTTACGATCCGCACATGAATTCGACAAGTCAGAGGTACTGGTCGGAATCAAACTCAGACCCTCCTGCATGAAAGGCAAATGTTCAACCGCTAGGCTATCACAATTCAAATAACTCACATACAATTATAAGTCATAACAAATCATAAGATTTAACTCATAGATATAAAATGTTTAAAACATTTCGAAATTCATAAAAATTCTTGTATCTAAACCCAACATCCAAAGTTACCACAATATTTTTATGCTTACTAGGTACATATTGCTTTGAAATCATTGTTTTTACTACACACTTTTTTAAACATAGTACTTACCTCAGCATGTGTCCAAGCTGACAGCGCTTTGGGCGGTGTATCAGGAGCAACGGCACCGAGCCTCCCTCTCTTTCTAGCTTCCTGAAGAATTGGAACCTTGGAGTTCTTGTCACCAGAAGACAGGATCACTTCACGCTCTATCTGTTGGGGGAAAATGTCATTAGTGACAGTTGTGAAGGAAATCTTCTCTCGTGTTGACACGAGCAAAACGAGAATAGCTCATAATAACATGGTGAAAAGATAAGACAGTCAGCAAAGTTGATGGAGAGGCTGGCTGCTCAGGGTGCGCCGCCGACGACCGACGTATTTAAGTATCGTCACTCTTCTTCTTCTTCCTGCCCTTGTCCCACACTAGGTGGGGTCGGCACAACATTTAATTCGTAAATTCATGTTGTTAAAGGTTTTGGCTTACTGTTTTATGACCGGCCGCCGGCCTGATATCAACCCTCCTTGGGAATACTCGTTGCGCCGTCGCGCGGGTGACCCAATGTGCTTTCTGATATTATGCACTGGGTTCTAAAATGATATGCTTATCAATCTTATTGCCGACAACTAAGCAGATTATGTTCTTCTTAGCGGAGTATACTTGAAGTTCCTCTACCCACTCATTCAGTTTTGGTAGGGATGTTGGTTCTGACACATCGTAAACTAATATAGCACCGTGAGCGTCTCTGTAAAAACTTGATGTTAAGTTTAATAAATCGTCACTTTTGGAGGCTTTTTTAATGCACCCGAAGTAAATTATCCTAGTCTGTAAATGGACTTTGGCTGACCTGGCTGAAATGTGACTGGGAAGAAGATGAGGTCCTAAACGACGGCGACGTAGGCTATGATTGATTAATTAGATTGGGTACACGTTATGGAATTTCTGTTATGTGTTGATGGATGGAGGGGGAGAGGGAGACCAAAGAAAAGATCGATGGATTGTGTGAAGGAGGATATGAAGGAAAAGGGAGTAAATGATGAGGTGATGGCTTACAAGGAAGAATGGAAGAGAAGGATATATTGCGCCGACCGCAAGTAACTTGGGAGGCAGGAAGATGGTGATGGTACATGTTGTGGAAAACCCTAATGTTTTGAATATACAAACTTGTTGTAACAAGTCGTTATGTAATGAGAAACTAAATAAATGTGAGTCAAGAGACAATATTTAGATTAAGCGGCACTCTTCTCTGAAGATGTTTAGAGAATTTTAGAAACGTCAACAAGTTTGTGTGATGTTTTCATAAAGAACTGGTAAGTAAGACAAATATTTGGATATCTTTTACGACTACCATTGGGATCTTTTCCCACGGATGAATCGTAATGTCAGACAACAGGATTTTAATCAAGTAAAGGGGCGGCAGAATTTTCATCATCATGGGAAAATCTAGTTTTTACTCAGAGCCACAGAATAATTATATTCTGTAGGGTGGACTGTTTCGTTGCTTCTCTACGGATCACTAGTAGTATGTCGCATAGGTAGTAGATAATATGAATGATAATGATTGTGGACTTGCTAATAAGCTCACGACTATTTCCTTTAAACAAAGCAGACCTTGGAATTTTGCCAAGAAAGCACTATTTAGTAAGGTGTCTTGTAAATGGGGATAGACTAGCGATTTAACAAAGGCCGCGAACCCTCATCATCAGTCTATGGCTATTCATCTCCTCGTAATCACTTAATCGTCGTAAGCTGACCTATTATCTATAATATTTTTATTATAATAGCGAGATTGATTTTGTTCGTTTGTTTATTAAATTATTTATCCCTAAATACATAAACGCTACTTAATTTTAAGTTGCCTGAAAATTATTTTACTTAGTAAGTCTTGTAGTGTTACTATCACTCTAAGGCGAAGTTACAGTGACGGCACGAAATTAACGACAACTGAAAATTGAGTAGCGTTTGAGTATTTGGCCATTAATCTAATAGACATTTATACTAAGAGGGTCTTTTTGGTAACTAAATACTGATTTTTTCCATCCTTAATAAGCTATGCTATTCCATAAGGACATACAAAGTCTAAGTTTATAAGCGGAGCAAAGAAAAGTAAATATACGCAAAAAAACTGCGTCGCTATTGAGGAGAGTGAGGGGCAGTCAAAACAGCATCATGAAAACTGTAGCCGAGAGCATCGGGTCTCCGATTGTACAGCAGTTTGTGCGGAGGTTGATTTTTACTAACACTAGACAATAAGTTGTTTTTTGTATGTTACTAACACTATATGGATATTTGTGTCCGAAATAAAGCTATTCTATTCTATTCTAAAGGCAGATCGCTATCTATACTAATATTATAAAGAGGAAAGATTTCTGTTTTTGGATTTTTGTATGTAACGAATAAACCATTGAGGTATAATGTAGTACATTATATCTCAATGGAATAAACTTAAAAACTACTGGACCGATTTAAAAAAATCTTTAGCCGTTAGAAAGCTACATTATCACTGAGTAACATAGGCTACGTGCGGAGCCGTGAGGATACAGCTAGTGTTAAATAAAAAATTAAAGAAATCTCACCAAACACACCTGTAAATGTTCCACAAAAAGCAAAACTCCACTATTACAAGATCAAAATCTAAAGATTCTCAATCAAATCACACACGTCTCCTCTTGAGATAAGCGGTGTAACAATGAGAACTTTCACTGAGACTCCAGCTGAGGCAAAAAGTACGGATTCACATGTATCGGAGAAATCGCGGATATCACTGCGATCCAATCACGATTTGTTTATTGCTTTTAAATGGAGCGAATGTGGGTACTAAAATTTAATGCGCCATTTTGAAAAAGAAAAAGTGTTTTGGGTGCAAATGGATATGGTGTAGTGGAGCAGATGATGGATAATCTATGTTTGTTTGTGATTGTATTTTTAACAAAGGTTTATTTAATTTTAGAAATTACTTATCTACCAATTTTTCTGCCTCGTTAAATCTGGTAGGAATGGTGCATGAAGATCATACTCGAGTGTATATCTTGGGTAATCAGCCCCGCTACCATCCTTGATGACTGGCTAATCTCATTACGAGGGAAGAAGAAAAAGCGAATTGCAATTAAAAAATAAATGTGCTATGTTGTATTTCCAGACACTAATTTGTTTTCCAACAATCCAACCCATATAATACTCTACTCGTTTCTCATGTCATTAAATAGAGGAAGTGGCTTTTTTCAGAGATCGCAATTCTATTTCCTTTTGAGACAATAATTGATTCACAGTTGATTTTTTGCAACAATTTTTTATAAGAAATCCCTTACCACTTGTAACCTTACTCAAAAACATTGTCGCAATAACGATAGACAATTTATCGCATACAGGAGCAATCTAAATATACGACACATAACTTGCATGTCAGTAACCCGACTCGACTCGACTCGAGCCAGTCCAGCCACTTAACTAGCGGACTCGCCCGTGACAGCCGTGAATGACGGAAGGACGGACGGGTATCGTTTGCATGCGTTGTGTGTGTCACTCTAGAAGCTCGTATAGAGGTAAATGTATTGGCTTATGTGGAGATTTTCCAATAACTAGTTTGTTAATGTTTAAAATAAAAATAGTACCTAGAGGGCTTCTCGAGTAAATTAAAAAAAAAAAACTGTTCCGCTGTCTATATTTAAATGATTTGTTAAAACCCGTCCTATCAGCCGGTAAATGTTCTGTGGTAGTCTGTAGTGGTCTCTCTTTTCATGTACTGCTACAAAGAATGGTCTCAGGGGATATTGCCAGTACCACCATGATTTGCTAACAGATTGGTGCTTGCATGATTTTGTTATTACCTTCCCTTCCTACCTTCACGACATCTTTGTTGGAGAGCGTTTAATGCGAGAGAGGTCTAATTTATATCAAGACATCAAATATTTCATCATCATTCTATCCTTCCTTTTCTTTGATATTATAACCTGATACTTACAGGGAACTTGTTAGAATGCGTATGCAGTGCAGCTGGGAGTGAGGGTGCGGGGGCGCCGGGCAGCGCCGCCTCGGGCGCCGGCGGCATCCTGTATGGAGGTCCACCTTCGACTGTACCTGAAAGTAAGAGAAAAATGAGAAATGTTGATAAAAGAATTTCGTGAGATGTGTTTGGGCTAAATTATGAATATTAAAGGATAGAAGATTTTGGCTTTAAGATAAACAATTGATTATATGTTATATATCTTTTTTTTTTAATTGGAGTAAACGAAGCACCTGTTAACACTAACAATTTTACAATAATCACTTAAACTATTCAAAAGCTATCACACGTAAATATTCCGACAGCAAACGTGTATCCTACATTTGATAAAGAGTACAAATATAATCACATAATTATGTACATAATTCTCGACATAAATAAGAATGAAGATGTAATAATGTGAAAATATAGCTATTGTCGGCGGCTGAGTGCTTTTGCAGAGGAAACCATAAAAAATTGCGAAGATTGGACTCATTAAGTTAATGCAGTATGTGATGACAATAATATCAGTGATATTAAGCGAGTGTTTCTCAGGCTCCGTTGCGGCCCAAGTGATGAGATAATGGCAAAAAATACTGTAAGAAAAAAGTTCGTTCTTATAAACTGATCTAAGTATTACTAATAAGTATTAATTTAGCTGCGGTGAATGTACTAGAAAACCCCACGACCCCGGCTTTAGGTCCTCGGAGCAACACCATGGTGGTTTTAGCCGGTAAGAGTCTGGCAGAACCCTCCGCCTTCCCCAGGATGGCGGGTATACATGAGTCGTGATGAAATCCCGTTGGTACAAAAAAAAATGATTGAACCCATCAATAGATAGGGATGTGTCTCCGAGATCCGCTACTGACCTCAGAATTACCTACTATAATAGTAACAAAAAATCTAATAGTGATCAATGGTAGGTTCATTAAAATCCCTTGAATAGTTTATTAATTATTTTGTTAAAAGGAATTAATAAAGCTCTACTTATTTATTATCCCTGAGTTTTTTTTAAAGAAGAACAAGCTTCCCACTTGTATTAAAACAAAAGGAAAAGGAGTTAAGTTCGGGAATATCTTCTACAAGCTTCTAACTTGTACCAAAACTTACACGTCGTGGTGATAGCCAACTTCCTGCAAGGCTGTCGATGGCATCCTACTGACAATTGAATGGACCTGATTGGATCAAATTGTGTAATGCCGTTAACTCAAATGTAGTCATTAAGATCTTGTAATGACAGTTAACGTGTTATTAGTAACACGTACTTACGATACTCAGCTTGTATCGATTTACTTTATGTATTTTGGAAATCAAATATATTGTTGTTATTTTGAGAATAGCCCTCTGTCTGTTGTATAACCAAAAGTTATTAATCTTATGTCCTTTGCTAAAGATTTCATGAAATGTTAAAATTTTCTGAAGAAAATACTTCTAACAATTTGGTAAGAATTTGAAAAAGCTACCGTTAAGGCTATTCCCATTTTTAATAATAATATAATACATTATTATTGTGGCAAAGTGGAGAAGGTTGGCAAAAACCACCCAGTAAAAACTTGTATTATAATATTACTTTGAGTGCTTTTATAACTTAAAATTGGAGCCAACATGAAACATATTCATCAACAGGATGTCAATGATGACTTTTAAGTGCCTTCCCAGCAAATGTGATGGCTAAGTGGTTTGCGGTGGACAAGATCGAAGGCAAACCGCAGTGATCTATCGATTGATGCGGGCGTGTGAGTGCGGAACGGTAGCAACAACTAGATCTTGTACCTAGATTATATTGTTTTTGAGTACGATTTATGTTAACCTAGATTGATGGTGATAATACATTCAAAGTTGGTAAATAAGGAAACTAATTGATTGACACTTCCGTGTTATGTTATGTAGATTATTTAAATTTTGGTAATTTGTAATAAGAATTGCATAATTCAAGAAGTGGAAAAGTGACAAATGAAGATTGATGAGTTTCATTGGTCAGTTTTTACCTCAATACATAATTATGTTAATATTATGTGACCGAGATAATTTGAAACACTTTTTGACATTAAGTACAGTAGTTCCTAAAACTGAACTGTTGATTGGCACAATTTTATTTCAGTTCTAGTACTTAAGTATTAAACACTTGTAAAAATGGATCGGAATCATTTAGGTGTTCGACAACATTAATTATCTGGTTAAACAACCGTTTACCTTTTATTCTTTTTTTTTCGCTGTAAAATCCTCTTGGATGTCCCTCGCCCAGGAAAGGCGAGGGGGTCTACCGGACTCTTACCGGCTAAAAACCAACGGTGTTCCTCCTCCTGACCGTTCGGCCGGGGTCACGGGATTCGCAAAAGCATGCACCGCAACCCCGGCAGGTCCCGGTCCGCCAACCCTCGGCGGACCTCTCTTCCGTGGGGCCTTGCCCCACGTCCTCCTGAGAAGCGCGCACGGAACACTGCGCGCCGCCTTCTCGGGCTTGTTACTGGTCGGGCGGCGGGTCCTCTAACTCGCCGCCCGCAGGCCACAAACAACCGTTTACCTACCTAAAATTCTAGTACATTTTTCGAGTACGGTTGTTTGACTAGCGAAATAATGTTCGTGACAAATCAGTCTAAGTTACACACAACGGTAACGTTCAGTTTTGCCTCAAATTCTTCTTTCTTGTTTATTGGTTAGTTTATAGCTTGAAATTACTTATGCTATAATAAGCTATTTATAACTTCTTACAGCAACTAAGTCCTTTCAACCATTATACACGAAAGGAAAAGAAGAAGAAAACGCAACACCTCTTTGAATCTTGATAACGGGTATCACCAGTTCAATATCAATCTCGATCCACAACGAATGAACGATGCTCCAGTATTTTTTGCGACAGTCATTAAATTAAGATGAGACGTACAAAAACATGTTCGAAGTGCCAACGACCGGTGTTTCGGAGTCAGCTGGGAACCGGTCGGAACGGTACCGTTTGTATTGGCTTACATTGATGATGTTATGTTTTATGCACCCTATTGGAGGATGGTGGTAGTATTGTTGATCAGTGAACGTTTTTTGATACTTTAATACTTTGAAAGTATTGTTACTAAGAAAAATATATTAGTTTTTGTTGCGTAGTATAGCATAATCAGCCCATTATTAACCCCAACTATTGAGGCTTACAGCAACTATTATGATGGTACAGTATTTTAAATAGAATTGTAATCAAGATATACCAAAACGAATGAAAAATCTTAATTTCTAAGATAACTTTAAAACCAGTTGTTGATCGTTCTTTATAAATCATTCTTACTAGTAAAAAGCAGAGCAAAATATTATGTAAAACAAGTCGGTTAAAAATTTAAATCAATAGTCAATACATCAACTCTTAATCGATTACGAAACATCTATTAACATGGCGGATTATGCCTATTATCTAGTTAGTCTCCGCATTCATTAGTTATTTATAACAGATAAGGAACGGAAGTTTATTACGTTACGCGATTAAAAATCGTTATGCAAGCGATATAAATCTTAAAACAATGGCAAAAGCATTCAGAGCGTGTTGTGTTGTGCAGTGTTTCCGAACGTAGTAAAAACAATATGGCGTCTACGTTTGGCAGCAAAGGAAACGACATGTGGTAGTATTATAAAACTTGGAAGAAAATTTTGCAATAATATCTTTAGCTGCAGATGTTTCGGTTAAAATGTTTTACCTTTTTAGAATAATATTATAAAAAAATGTATTACTGATTTTAATATCCATTTTATTTATCATGGATTCCTTATATTTGAGTTCAGTTTCATTCACAAAGAAGATAAATATGACTTGATTATTAACTAAATTTTGAATATTTTTAATGCGCGTCTCAAAGACACAGCAAATTTTAGTTTAAAAGCCCATCTCAAGATCGTAAAAACGGATTGAGCAAACGTTGCAATCTATTGTGCTAATTTAGACATTAATATAAAGCGATAGGGTATAAAATTAATGAGTTAACTGTAGGGTCGAGGCTCTCTTCGATAGGCAGGTGCATCAACTTGACTTTTAGCTACACATCTGTTTTCTTTCGTCGTTAAGTTATTTATTGCTTCAAAGAATTTTAGTGCAACGGTTTTATAAAATAATAATATTTTACCTATTTAGATTCAAAACAAAAGAAAGATTACAGTTGAAATTAAAAAGCTTACTAGTAATTATCATAAAATATGTATGATTTGGGAAGAAGAACAAAAAAGGCTTTTAATGGTTGCAAAATGTCATCTAGCAACAATAATGTTGTATAAATATTCATTCTTGCGGTAAAATATCTTTAAAGATCGCATGAGATACTTTTGCATGCTTAATAAATATAATACACCAGTTTAACAGAATTTATGGCTCTAATCTTATCTAGCCGAATTGGTTAGCATTTAGAAATAAAAAAAACATTATTTGTCTAGCTTTAATACAAATCATTAATATTCCATTAGAGAGCTAATCACAAAACGATGAATAATAACTAAACAAAAATAGATTTGGAATTAGAAACGAACAATGTTTATATCCAAATGTATAAAGTTTCACAACATAATGCTGTTTTAGACAGTTGAATGGCATAGTGGGTGTATCAAACGAATGCATGTGAGACATGAATTAATTGCATAGTCAGATTTAGTTACAGCCTCGTTACTTGGCTTGGTATAGCCATATTTGGTATTAAATGGCTGTTAACTCATGTAAATGTTTGAAATATATCACTATCTGCTTTGTATGTCGTGTTCGTAGTTAATTGGATAAATATACATATATTTATCAAATACACGAGCTAAGTTAACAGTAAAAAAACTACATCTACAAACTATCCTGCTGCCTAATCAATGGAAAGAGAAAATAGGAAAAGTAGGAAAAAATATTAAAAAAAAATTGGAAACTAATAGTAACCAATCTTAATATTGGAATTGATGTAAGAGTTAATTACACTGCAAATAAAGGTGACTTTATAATCACTATCAATTTTTTTCTAGGCTAGGATTATTCAGACTATTTTTGAAAAAAAAGTTGGTCAAAGTTCCACAATAAAGTGTTTTATCAAAGGAATTATCAATTCAGTGTAGTTACGAAGTCAAATGTTAAATACTATGCTTGTCGCGCATGCATTGAATGAGAGAAAAGGGCTCTCTCATTCAGAAAAAGTGCGACATGCGTGATTGAATATTTTGAGATAGTTACCAATACCTTCAAAACATACGGATTACAAGAGTGTGCCGACAAAATAAGTGTTCAGCCTAGCTCTATTCCAACTACGTTGGGGTCAGCTTCCAGCCTAACCAGAATCGGCTGAATACCAGTATTTTACAAGGAGCGACTGCCATCAGACCTTCGCAATCCAGTTACTGGGCAATGACGATAACCTAAGGTTAGACCAGTTGTCAGACTTTCGGGTTTTTGACTTCCCGTAACGACTGTCATAGATATTCGTATAACACCCGGGACCGACTATTTTACGTACTCTCCGAGGCACGGAGGGGTCTCGATGTGTAACGAATGGTCTCCCATCCACAGACTGACCGCGGCAAGCGCAGCTTAACCTTGCAAATCTTATGATCCACGCGGTTGTTAATTAGCCACGGGCCCCTCCGACAAAATAAGTAATATATTTAATACTTTTCGTGAATTACTGTAAAGTTCTGAAGGCATCAAGAAGTTAAAAGCAGAACAGAATATTTGTGAATATGTCGACATGACGATTCCTGAGAACCAGCAAAATTTTTACTCAACAATAATTAGAAAGTGCGCAGTTATAGCTCAGTATTATTTTCCCAAAAATGTTGTTGATTTTTGTCAGGATTCAAACTTAAACGAGTGTCTCGGAATAATGAAACTTTTTGCTGTAATTATGATTTTTATGAGTCATAACAGGCAGATCGGTCTTGGTTGTACCAGACGTGTACTGAATTTGGTTATTTCCAGACAACGACTTGGAGTAAATAGATGTTCGGAAATACTGTTCCTATAGATTTCTATTATAAGACATGCAGTCTGTTATTTGGAGAGGAATTCAATAAACAAAGAGTAGAACAGGGTTTAATCAATACCAATAATATGTATGGAGGTCTGACCCCGAATGTTAAGAATGTAGTGTTGGTAATGGAGACATGGATCTTTAGGGACTATGATACAACGCTTCGTTTGTGTTGATAGTCCCTATTTTGAGTACTGCTTCGCCTGGTATGTATCTCGGGGTAATTGGAAGTCTGAGATTGAATAACCGAATATACAAGATTAGTCGGAAAGGGGGTAGGTTGTAGGCTGAAAGGGTGTTAAAGTACACATAATAAGGGATAACTTTTGTTTCACAACTTTTCCCAAAAGTCAATAGTTCAAGAGAAATAGTTGTTCAAAGATTTCATAAATAATACGCTAAATTCTATCTATCCTCAGCTATGATCAGACGTGTTTACATGTTACGTTATATTTGGGGTCACGGATTAGAAACTCCGCTTTCTGAATCCATAACTAAAGAGGGATGATGAATTTTTGAAAAAAACTAAATTAACAATATTTTTTCATTGAAAAAAAATTAATCGAATTTTTAAATTTTAACACTTTCTTTAGAAGAATCATCAGTGCTTTATTAAATGGCCTGCGGCTTAGTAACCCTTTTCCGACTAACCTTGTATTTCACGTGAACTCAACGAGAACCGTACACTTGGACCAGTGCGCAGTAATCACGCTCATACGTTTTGCTACCCTTACACTCTGCCATACATGCTTACATGTGGCCCTACAGATCCATGGCATAGGCTCGGAATACTGCAGGACCTCTCAGTTGATGCCCCATCCATATATCTTATGGGCTCGTCTCATATGTACGACTTTTTTGCTAATTCAGGATTTGAAAATGATAGTATGAGTGAAGCTAGAAAAAGAATAAAAAAGCTAATGAAAACATGGATTGGAGTTGAATGAAATACACTCATTTGCAAAAAAACGGGCGGTTATGATTTTATTTTCCTGCTTGAAAAAATACAATACCTAAAAGGTTTTAATCATTTGAACATGTTACTGGCCATTTATAAAAGTGCCATGATATTTAAAAAGTACGTTCCAAATTCAATTTTTTGACTGAGGCTGGTTTTTAAAGAAAACCACTTTTCCTATATTTGTGGCGCGAATTCCCGAAAGTTAATATCGACTCTAAATAACTTTAACTCAATTTGTATTGAATTATCTAATTTCCTTGACATTTTGAAGTATTGTAATTTTTGTTTAGCGGTTTCGAAAATGGTAGATAAAGTGATAAAAGCCAGCAAAATTATTGCGCTGCTTGCTTGCTTGCTATAGGGTTGCAGCCAATGCTTCGTGGCTCAGAGGCTAAATGTGAGTCGCTCGACAGTCCAAAGGACCTGGCAGCGCTATCAAGAGACCGGTTCCGTCAAGAGAAGGTCTGGTTCTGGAAGAAAGCCATGTACCGAATCACGGGATGATCGTTTTCTGGTGAGTCTAGCGTTGAGAAATCGCAAATCTTCGTATGTGGACCTCAAAAACCACCTCGAAGAGGTAAGAAATGTGCAAATTAGTCTATGGACGGTCAGGAGGAGGCTACTCGCTGCCAATATATGCAGTCGTCACCCGGCCCGCGGTCCTAAACTACTCCGTGAGCACCGAGTTGCTAGCCTTAGCTTCGCTCGAAATTGTCTGTTATGGTCTCAAGACGACTGGGATAGGGTATTGTTCTCCGATGAAGCCAGGATATCTCTGTATGGTGAAGACCGACGTCGGCGTGTGCTACGAAGACGAGGAGAACGCTTTGCAGAGGCATGTTTTGAAGAAATCACACCTTGTGGTGGAGGCTCTGTTATGTTTTGGGCAGGAATAAATTCGTTAGATCGTACGGAGTTAGTCTTCATCGAAAACGGCACACTGACTGCACACCGATACATAATGGAAGTTTTAATTCCTCATGCACAACCCGCATTGGCCGCTCTTGGAGAAAACTCAATTTTTATGGACGACAACGCTCGCGCCCATTGCTCTGGCGATGTGGAAGCGTATATGCTAGAAATCGGGATTCGTCGTTTGGATTGGCCAGCTCGAAGTCCCGACCTCAATCTCATAGAACATGTCTGGGACGTTCTGAAGCGACGAGTGAGATCAGTGCAACCGGCTCCGCAGACCATCAGAGAGCTAAGGAATGTGATTACCGCAGAGTGGCAACGTGGCAAAGTGGAAACCATAAAAGATATAGCATGCCCAGACGAATGCAAGCTGTTATTTCAGCAAGAGAAGGTCACACTCCATACTAAACTTTTATCTGCTTTTACTTTATTAAAGAAAAAAAATACAAAAAAAACATGTTTCATTTTTTACTTAGCGAGCAAGGGGCTCGTGGCTAAATAACAACCGCGCCGATCGTAAGATTTGCGAGGTTAAGCTGCGCTTGCCGCGGTCAGTCCGTGGATGGGTGACCATTTGTTACACATCGAGAGACCCCTCCGTGCCTCGGAGAGCACGTTAAGCCGTCGGTCCCGGGTGTCTTACGAATACCTATGACAGTCGTTACGGGTAGTCAGAAGCCCGAAAGTCTGACAAACGGTTTAACCTTAGGATATCGGCATTGCCCAGTTACTGGGTTGCGGAGGTCTGATGGCAGTCGCTTCGTGTAAAATACTGGTATTCAGCCGCATCTGGTTAGACTAGTAGCTGACCCCAAGATAATTGGGAAAAGGCTAAGAGGAAGAGCAGGTACACTACTAGCGCTGGGACTTTAACATTATTTCTCATTAATTTAACCAAAATTTTATGATAAAACTGACGATAAACATTCCTTGTTAATTAATTTACAAAGCTCTGGAGATAAAACTACCTAAAATTATCAAACAAACTAATAGTAACAATAAAATTGATTCTTTGGTTAGGTGCCCGTTTTTTTTGCAAAAGAGTGTATTTTGAAATACTTTATTTACATTATCATATTTCTTTTCTGTGTTTTATCTTTAGTTTATTTATCCTATATTCTGCATATTTTGTAAAAGCATAATTAGCTCATTACTGTCCTACGACGCGTTTTTTCTCGGAATGAGAAGGGTTTAGGCCTGGTTTGGTGATAACTTTTTGGAGCCCTCTCAGATGTGGCGGTTTCTTTACGATGTTTTTCCTTCACCGTTAACACAAGTGAGGCAACGATTCAAATTCTGATCCGCACGTAATTTCGAAAAGTCAGAGGTCCGGGCTGGGGTCTTAATCATACCCTCCTGCATAGAAAGGTAAGCGTTCAACCGATAGGCTATCAAAGGTCCAATATACAGACTAATATGTACCTAATGTATTATACTCATACCTGAATATCTCTAGTAGTAGAGTCTAAATTCAATCATAATACCGTCTAAAACATGGATAGTGTTTTAAAACAAAACAACTTCTCGTATGTAATATAAGGCTCAAAGGTAATTTAGCTACTTAAATCTATTTAATCTGTATTTCTAAAATACTGAATATAACGAAAATTAAAAAAAAAAGCAATGTTACCATTCGTCAACCAAGTGATCATTCCCTGCCTCAAGGCATAATGAAAAATAAAACGAAAACTTTCAACTTTTTAGCTTTTCAAACTTCCCGACTCATTGTCCCTTAAAACAACACTTATGCCTTAGTTCCTCTATCCTTCACAGGACAAAGGTACAACGAACAAGTTGCTTAACCAATTCTGAAGGAACTAATTCCATTGTCAGGCGTCTTGTCAAGCGTCAAATATAGATTCTATTGTTCCAATCACCTTGACTTGAAAGACTTGACAAGCTGACAGATGCCCTTGGCTGAGCAGGTTGGGTTTTATTGATTATAATTAATAATTTCCTATTCTGGTTTATCTACTCGTATGTATACGGTTGTGTGATGTAGAGACAATTTAAAAATTAATTGAAGAAATAGGATTCTATCTAGGTAGTTATAGTATCTATTAAAAGATCATGTTGTCTCGAAACAACGAAATTAACGTAAAAAAATAATTGACAAAACGATTTTATTTTTCATTCTTCATTTCAAGCTTTTCTTGAGTGAAATCAATAACTAAAAAATCTGTTTTTAAACACTTCATCAACCAGGTTAACAGATACAGTACCATAAAACTTAAAGTCAGATTTACGAATTGCTTCCTCGTTCTTTGATTTGTTTATTCTTGCGTAATTTCCCCAATCTGTTACAAGCATATACAGATTAATTATAGCATTAACACACATTAGTTTAACCAAATTTCATGGACCGAAATATTATTTTTTCAAAGTCTAGACTGTTAAGTTTGTTAACGCAATATACAACTTGATATCTCATTCCAATTAGTTACAAACATAGAATTGTTAAAGTAGACATAAATTTCTCTGTCAAACCACTACGTGACTGCTCATTTTGGTACTAATTTATTCTAACATGATTTTAACGAGCAGTAAGTTTTGGAGTTATACCAGTGGCTGCTTTGAAAATGATTTACTTAGGAAAAATGTTGCAGATAATGATGTAGACATCAGATTTTCAAAATATGATGTTGTTACTATGTAGCTGAATGTATCGGCCCATCTACATGATAAAATTACGATATCCAAAGAAGTCGGATAACTTATATTAACTACTTAACTAAAATTCACGCTTGAAGTATCATTTGAAATTTAAAGTTATATAAAATCTAGAAGCTATAAAGAATTTGCAGACGAGTTTTGATGTAATTAACTCTGCTTCTGATGTAACAGTTCCGGTCAATAGATATATAAGTATCTATGATAAATGCACGTTATTATAGGAACAAGTATTAAATGAGGTTGACTGTGTGGTGTTTGATACCTTAACCCTTCTCATATTGGCATTCCTATAGACGTACAAGACATATCTGATGAAGGAGCAATAGTATCTACTATCATACTGATAACATCAAACAATGATACAATATCTTCAACTGCATGGACAACAGATAACACATACCCATTAATAACATCATAATTAATTCAACTGCCCATGGAAGTAATATTATTTATGACATTGTCCTTCTAAGTACGTTCGTAGTAGCATCTATAGAGCGCATGTTCAACAGTATCCGTCTACGGGCAGTCATGTACTATAGAAATAGCCACAGGTTAATAACCTATAGGCAAGACTGTGCAATGATCATTGACACTTACAACTTGAGCGAAAAGATTAACAGTTGATAAAATCCTGTTTTTTCTTTAATTCCTTGAACTACAGATGGATATTCCAGATTGTTTCTACAATCATTTAAGGATTGCAGATGTTTGTATGTAATTATAGAAAGATTGCTTGGGTATTCAGCAATTTTTTGATGTAAATAGGCTCGCAGCCCATCATGTGCATGTAATGGTCATTTCCCGTGACTTGCGTGTCGTTTCGCTTGGTGATCTTCGGATGGCGTTAACAATATTAAAATCTTCATGCTTATTATTCCTTGGTAGGTTAAGTAGAGGTTCTTAATTGAGTTCCCTTTTGAGGCTACATTTAAAAACTGCCTGAATAGCCGTCACCGAAGCTTTTTTAATTATTGTATTAGTGTCAGAATCAGTTGCAAAAACAATTTTATCAGGTTAAAAGCTTCAGAATTATCTTTGTATTTAGTAGTGCCTTGTATTCACCAGGAAACGAATCAACCCAAGCATACATAGATACTTCAAGATTACTGACTTACAAAGAAACATCTAAGAAGTACTTATCTCCAAACAAGTCAGTAACAGTATTAATAAAAGATAATGTAATAGGATGTTCTTGCAGGAGCTGACATAGATTCGTTCGCATACCGACCGTGACGTGAATTTTAATTATAAAATCTGCGAGTTTATGCCAAATTACTTAACAGACGCTATTTAGTTTTGAAGATTATTGTTGTAATTTGAAATTGTGTTATGTAAGTACGTATCGTCGTATAACAATGATATTTGCTACGATTAGAACACCCAGCCTAGAGATTTTAGCAGTGTTTAAACTTTGACCTGAGTAAGCATTTACCTGTATACTTATAAAGTGAAGACCTGGTTTCTTCAAGGATTGAAAGGTTAGACAGCAGTCGTTTCGAGCCCAAACCAAATCATCCTGTGAAATGGATGAAGAACTCCTTAAATCTTTAAAACAGAAGACGTGAGAGGAAGGGAAACTATTAATTTACCTTTTTGGACTTTTTGACAAATCATCATTATCAACATTGATAGCATCTTCATTGTATCCTCTTTGTCAGAGCATAATCATTTATCCACGGGAACGAAGACCTAGTAGTCAGTCGGGTAATTTATAATAGTTTTGACAGCTATACCGAAGATTAATATTTACTAAGTGGATTCTCGTTAATTTTCCTTTAAGTTTCTTTAGCAATGTTGACCAAAATTAATGATTTCTCCAAATGAAAGTTCTGGCTAAAATTTCGCTTAAGATTGCAACAAAGTTGATCACGTAAGAAAGTTTTATAGCAGCGTTGAATGTGTGCAAAAGCACCTAGAGAAATCTTTTGAATTATTTCACAAATTGAAGTTAAATAAAATAATGTAGAAGATCCAAAGACTTTAGGCTTTGGGCTTTACCATATTCCTAAGGATATCTTGCAGTTTATAGGATGTACTGTCTACATTATAGGATTTTGCTCTAAGAGCATTTTGTTGTTTTAGAATTACTTTAAAATTTACTAATTTCTCTTTAAACATAACCAGTCTCTATGCTGCTCTAGCAGGCAAAGCTTTTCTATCTCATACCTTTTAAGGTTGAGTTTAGCTCTTTGATAGACAAAGCTCTACAGTTATGTGAACTTCACTCACAATGTCTGAGAATCTTATTCCTCAACGAAATATTTTGTGCCACTTACATATATTATAATAGAGTTGGAAGTCTAAAAACTTAATGATTCATAATTCAGAACAGGAATATATGCACCAACCCCATCATTAAGCTCTCTACATACGTTTAAATCTACTGAATAAAGCAAGGACACATACCGGACCGTCCGAAGTGCACAATGAACCACTTGATGAAATATAACGGTTACACACAATACTTCAAGTCAACGGCATCGATTCAACCGCGAACCATTCACACGAGAACACAATAACAAATCGTACGAGATACAAAACAAAAGATTCACTTGGAATTTAAACTTTAGACTATAAATAAGAAGGTTTTTGCTTAAAATTTAATACAAAATGTAGGAACAAGACATTCACCTGTCAGAGGCGCGCGCGCACTGGCGGCCAAGCGTGGCAGGCGGCCGGCTACAGAACCCGTTTCGTAGAAAAAAGCGCTCCTTCCCGCCTCCGCCGCCATCATAGCGACCCTTTGCATATTCCCCTGCTCACTATTCATCACTGCACCGCCACTATCCCCCGGTATTTCTTGCAACCTCTCCGGTACAAGCTGCGCGTCTTGCGCCTCGATTCTACGCTCATTCTCAACCGCCACGCTCGTGTTCACTCGCGATTCCTTCAGATCCACTTGATTAGCAACGCCGTTTACTACTGCGTTAGGATTTCTCGGTATCGCGATCGGTATTCTACCATAAACTGGTTTGTTTGTGTACTTTTGCGAGCTATCTATGTTGGGTGGATTAGCAAAAGCGTTTACTTTCAATATTTCGTTTGCCTGTTGCAGTAGTCGTCTCTGTATCGTTTCTATCTCGGATCTCGACGCTTTCGAGTTCTCAGACAGCTCGGCTATCAGTTGACTGACGTTGAATTCAGCCATTTTGTTGGTCATTACTTGAGAGGTCGAGGCTTCAGCGGTTTCTCTAACATTATCTTTAGCGTTATCTGATCTCTTCGCTTTGACTTTCATGTCTCGATTATCTGGTGGGGTGACCACTATTGTAGGTATGTTTTCTTTTGATTGAGATTCCTTTTTGCCGCGTTTCACTTTCTTTACAATTCTACTTGCCATTACATTGTTAAACACTTAATGGTAATTGCTTGAGCTTTTACAGGTTTCTCATACATTTTGTTTTGAGATATAAATTCGATTGGATTTAAGTAGACCTTAAAAAAAAATAACGTTAATGTGATTGCCTACAAGATGAGTTGAGGCTTCCAATTTTATTTTACTTGCATCGGTGTGTTAATTTGCAATAAAGATGTTACTCGTGTAGCTAATAGATCAGTAAACTTAAATTAACTATAGAATATACATTTTATAGTGTCTGCGTTTACTGATTTGAGAAATTAATGTAATAAGAGGTGTTAAATGCATTGATAATTATGAATATTTAATGAACATTTTATTAATATTTATAATTGTATTGTAAAGATGTAAAGTAGGTTTGGAAGTAAGAATAGTATTATTTATAAATATAGATGTTTTATTATATTGAAGATATTACATTTTAATGTATTTATTACATTACAGATAGACCTCTAATAATTAAGGGTTTCTCTATCGATATATTAAAATTAAATACCGTTTATGTATGCTGCCGACAGTTTAACAGAATTTTACGTAATTGTTTCTGACGAATATCTGTAATTATGTGCAGTGTTCGGTTTCAGAATCCATAAAGACGTATTATCGAGCATAAACGCAATTATCTATCATGTTTATGTAAGAAAAAAAACTTCAGCTAATTTAAGACTATGAACACAATTGCAACTAGCAGTCAACTTAAACTCTCGTCCTCTTATTACAAAAGATGGTCTAAATTAAACCCAGGTTTTAAAATAGTCCGTCTCTATTTGTTATATGACGTAAGAAAGTGATGGGTATATTTAAAATCTATGTTTACTTTAGCCTTTGTTTAAACCACCTCTCGTAATAAGGGTATCGTAGTTCCCAACGAAGTAAAGAACGAACCCAAAATAAGAGGTATCTAATGCTACCACAGAGTACCACAGTTACCAGGTATGGGGCTGGTAACGGCAGAGACATTGGTACTATAGCACTGTCATGACGATGATGGTAGTGAGCATTTAGCTTATAAAAGCAAACATGTTGGTCTAGTGGTCGTAAGCGTGACTGCTGAGCATGGGGTACTGGGTTTGATCCCCAGGTTGGGCAAAGTGATATTGAGTTTTATCATTAGGAATTTCTCAGTAGCAGCCCGGAGTCTGGATTTGTGCCCGGTTAGTGGCAATAGGCTCGCCCCCTATTACATAGCATTGAAACATAACTGGCGGAACGAGGGTGTTACTAAAATACCTCTGCCTAACCCTACGGGGAATGCAAGGCGTGATGTCGTTTATGTTTTGCTCTTTAATTATTAGATTTATTAAAGACTAGCTGTGTCCCCACGGCGCCGCCCGCGTAAGAAGTTTTATTCCAGTAATAAATATAGCCTATGTTACTCAGTGATAATGTAGCTTTCTAACGGCAAAAGAATGTTTGAGATCGGTCCAATAGTTTTTAAGTTTATTCGTTACATACAAAAATACAAATCTTTCGTCTTTATAATATTAGTATAGATGGAGAAGATCTTAGAGCAATGCGTCGACGACTGTGTGCCGGCCGCGTTGCTCTATGGTCTTAGCTCGTATACATATGTCATTAATCTGTGGTCTTAGCCAGGATTTTGTCCAGGGTGGGGCAGAGAGTAAATATTTGTCTGTTCAATAAATCTGGAATGGGATTACGGGGCAATTTTGCCCCATAACCTTATTTTTGAGGTCCTAATAAGTATAGACAGAGTCAGGCATTGGTCTGCCGATTTTGGGTAATTGTTCTGTGGACATGGGTGGCAAGTTGACTGAATCTAGGCCATTTACCTATTCTTTCCTGTACCAGTGTGGGGCCAGCGTTCCACCTGCCTCACCCTGAATACGCCTATATGGTCCATAAACTATGGAGAACACTATCATGATAAGACCTGATACTGTTTTAGATACAGATATAGTTTTAGATGCAGCAGGTCACAAGCGCGCTTAAATTTTACCGACGTTCAGACCTTTTGCTCTCAGCCGAGCAATTTTTAACTGACCTTCTGCAGCAATGTCGTCATATATTTTATGAATATAAAAAGACTCGAAACGATTCAACATTGTTCAAAAAGGCAGGTGATGATGAAATTTCTTGGGTCTGCAGGCCATTACATCTTGCTCGGGATGATAAAGCCATCGGTGTTGATTCTGTAGCACATTTTGACAGTACTAAACTAGACTAAACGTAACTGTCTTTTTTTTTCTATTGAAACAGAAAGAGACAAACACCCTTAGTTTAGTTTAGTGCTGTCAAAGTGAGCTACAGAATCGACACGATCGTCTAAAAGGGACTGAGACATAAACGGTAACAGTGATGTTTTATCATGCTTAGATTAGCGTAAAAAAAACCATTAACCGAATATTGTTTTCGACGACGTCCTATTTGTTTTTACGTAACACCAGTTAGAAATCTTTGCAGACACAGGTAATCGGAAGTCGTTAAAGAGACGACATCTGATATGGTTCTTAAATTCAATTTGCAGTAGACAATTTGATCCGTTAAGGCAACATGACTCTGAATTAACGATAAACATAACAAGATCTGTCGTTTAACCCGTTGTCCTAGGTGAACGACAAACGCGGTAATGCGACGCGACGCGACGCGAAAATATCAAATAGTCGTTGTATATACTTGTGGCCTGCGTCGACCACGTAGCATTACCGCGTTTGTCGTTCACCTAGGACAACGTCTAAGACTGCGGTACTCAATATTTTGCCGGCCTTAGGAGCCCGTTCACACAGCGGATCCGTTTTATCGGATTCGTTGGCACTGGATGTGTTATTCACATCTGTACCGACGGATCATTTAAACAAATGGCAGCTGCGTCGCATCTGGCAGACAGGATACGATAAAAATATCGGATCCAGTATTTTTTGCTGGATTCGGAATACTGTCATGTATGTGAACTCGCTCACACAACTACAGGTGCTATCACCAAAATAAAAACGGCTCCTGTAGACAGTTTCTGTGTGAACTAGCTGTAACTCGGATTATTTACACAGTTTCACCAAGTTCCTAATTATGCTGTTACCAAAATTAAAGTTTCTCGCGATGCTTTTAAAGATGGACAACCTGTTCATGTTATCGCTCCACATCTTAAAGAGACAAGGTACTTGTGTCCATGTTGTCTTAAGAACCTTGCAACATCAGAATATGGCAGTGGCTGGCAACATTGTGTCATGTATGAGTTTTTTGCGACATGTGTTGTGCAACATTTGTCACCTAAAGTTTATGGGAATAAACTCTATACATGGTGTAAATGAAATCATGTAATACCTTCAAACCTCGTGATGTACTGCTGACATAGATTAACCCTGCATGGGATACTTCTGGATTCATAAATAAAATACCAGAAGTAAACATGTGCTCTTAATGTGAGGCATTTTAGCGCCCCGAGCGAATTACGCGGCTATCGCTTGCCGCGCGGTCATTTAACTTTACTTGTTTGAGTTTACTTCTTGTAATTTTTTGTTTATTGAATCCAAATGTATCCCGTGCAGGGTTAATCTATGTCAGCAGTACATCACGAGGATTTAAGGAATTACATGATTTCGTTTACACCCTGTATAAATCAGCAAAATTATTAAAATATTACGGCACTATTGCTTCTTTTCTTTTTTCCTTTTTCTATTCGACTGCTTGTAGATGGTCTTGTGGACGTTTCTACGTAACCGGGCAGTTATTGGCGAGACCTGAAGGGTCTCCAACCAATGGGGACTAGGAAAATACTTAACCTAAGCTAACTACTACTACTAAAATCATGACTACTAGCAACAACAGCACTAAGGGCGACCCCTAATGGGACTCGGACCTCAGTTTAGGGCGTTGCTGGCGGAAGGATTGGGAGGGAGACAGCTTATTGAGGGCTGAATTATCGAGGCACGATTGCGGATGCAATCAGCAATTTCAATCTATCCTCTAATAAAATTTAAGAACTGCATAAATTTTCTTAAAGAAATGTTATTTACCGTTACTAAAAGTTTGAGTATCGCAGCTGCACTACCAAAACGGCTCCACCTAATTTTATTTACGACAAGACAAGAAAATAAACTTGCAGATATTGTCTTGCGTAGGCTCCGGGTTCGCCAAATGCGTTTGCATGTACAGCTGGCATACTTTCGAGTTTCATAACCTTTTGTTATAGTTACCGATGGGAAATATTCCACGATACTTCCCATGTATAGTGTTGCTGTATGTATTGTTCGCACCTTTATTTTATGTGGTTATATGGGAATGTAAATTGTGCCAACTTCACCATACAGTTGTGTAGTCGATGTAGGTAGTTGTGGGAAGTAGTAGTTGTACTCTTTATAATAATAGGTGTCTGTCGCGTTAGAATCTATAATATTATAAAATCCTATATATTCTAAAAAGTTTAATTGTAGATCATTAGCGGCCCAGACATTATCTATAAAAATATCATTAGTATTATTTACTTCACATAATTTTCCATCATTGCCTACCGAGAAAAAAATCTATCTTCCCATATTGATGTTGCATACCCATCATTCACTCATTCCAAACACTACATTATCGAAATTTATATCAATACTTGACAATAATGTCAGTCCACTTATATTATCTGAGCCGCTAATGTTATGTAGATTCCTAAATTATTTTTCTGCACCTACATCATCAAAATCGTCAACTCGCAGTCCACTGATGGATAGAAATATAAATTTTCTATACTCTACGTAACAGACGATGGAGTTGGGAATTTAGTTAAAAAGTTTGAATGCAACTTTTTCGTCTGTGTTGGCTTTAATCTTAAAAAAACTGAATTGGTTCTGGTACAGTTTTAAACTGATTGAAAACACACAAAGTCACTGCAGTCTCAAGCTGTAAATAAGTTTACATTCAAGTTAGAGCCTCGTCTTGCAATGTTCAATGACTAAGCATTTCCATTTCACACACACGAGACATTTGCATTTCTATGCAAGTACGTCGACACTCAACTTGTTCATGTTTTAATATGCAGAGTGATAACGCATTTGCATTTAGTGTCAACCATATGTAAATCATCGACTATGGTAACTTTGAACTTTGTAACAATGGTTTACGGACCATGAATGACGTAAACAACATCTCTAGATAGGTTTAGAAATAAGAATGCCAACGTAACTATAGTTGAAGTTTTATCTTCAGCAAAATCATGTTGGTGAATTATCTATCAAAATGTAGATCCTTGTTTCTTTGTCTGTTGTGTCAGAACAATGGGCATTAATTCCTTATCGTTTTATCATTTCGTAAATTGTTAGGGTCGATTAAGAGAATGGTGATTTGCGAATTTTGTAAGTAATGCAAGCAGACAGTTTTTTGGCACAGATTTGGTTTCGAGTCTTTTATACGGTATAATCGTTTTGAGCATCGATAAAAGACAGCACTGGCAATTAGAAGCTTTTAAAAGTCGCTCGTTCAGCAGTCGATTAAATAACTGTGCTTATGTGTTTATTAAATACAAAGTGGTCATGTTGAGAGAATAAGTGAACGGCGATTAACAAAAGGAATTTATAAGGCGGATGTGGAAATGCCGGACGTCCTAAAAGGACATACATCGAAGTTATTGTTGATGTACTTCACAAAGTACAGGTGCATAGTACTCTCAACCAGCGTGCGTGTATGACAAGATGTATGAATGTGGATGAAGCGAAACGAGTATGTAAGGGTCGTAGCATGTGGCGTTCTATAGTTTCTGCCTACCTACATGGGAAAAGGGCATGATTTTATGTATGTATGTATTAACTAAGGTTATTTTAAAAGTAAAACTAGTGTTGCTGTCAGCTTATATGTCAGCAAGCGTGAACGGTGGGCTAGCCATGATGCCTGATGAATTAAGGGAAATTAATTAGATTTTACGATTTGTATAGTCATTGGCACGTAACTTGGCAAGGTTTTGTCGTAGTGGGAGTAAATTTGCGCATATATTATACTTAGTGCAACAAACAAAAACACTTTTATTGATTTTCTTTTCATTTTTTTATTTGAGATGGGTTTGCTCTTGACTCTAGTCTAGGTCAGAGGTGACAGAGACAAAGTCTACGATGTAGTGAGCTTACCCAGAAAAAGCCTGTTCACTCTGACTTTGAAGAGATTCGGGTTGTATGCGTTCGGAAACACAGATGCAGGTAGTAAAGTATAAGGTATTATTATTCTATGGTTATTACCATAATTTATTTTTAAACATGTCTGTGTAAAAGAAAGAAAGAAAGGAGAGGAATTCCCTTCTCTATTTTTGCCAAATTACGTGTGACTATAACAGATGTGCAGGGCACATCCACTACACGAGACACAATATAGGTATATGATGTCCAAATATGTCGATTTTTTGAAGACAAGTTTCAAAATATGAATCACTTCGACTGAAGTCATGTACCACCTCTACTAACATAATGTAGGTAGGTATATGAAATTGTGTAAGTAAAACTACTTTATGTCTGTCTGTGAGTCACTCTGAGATTACAGCAGCTTTCTCTGCAGTCACATCTGTAGCTTGATATTTTAAAAGAATCAATTTTGATAATTTTTTTGTCATAATGCATCCCGACAAGCTGTATATGGGCATAACATAACATAACATCACGCCTTATATTCCCCGAAGGGTTCGGCAGAGGTGTTTTTAGTACACCCTCGTTTATCCAGTTATGTTTAAGTCCCATGTAATAGGGAGCGACCCCATTGCCATTAACCCGGCAAAAATCCAGGCTCCGGGCTGCTACTGAGAAATTCCTAACGGAAAAACCCAATAACACTTTACCCGACCTGGGGATCGAATCCAGGACCCCATGCTCAGCAGTCGCGCTTGCGACTACTAGACCAACTAGGCAGTTAGACAAATATTATACATAAGATGGAATCTGGAGTTCTGTAGGAGGCTTTAATTCGCTTTAGTTGAGATGTGGGTGGAGCTTATTCAATAAAACTTGCAGTAAGATATAATTTAATAAGGTTAATATCTTCCATATTTCCTCACACTTGTCTGCTATATAAAGGTCAGCAGATCGTCAAATAATATGATCTGCTATATGAAGGTCGGGCAAAGTGTTATTGGGATTTTCCATTTGGAATTCCTCAGTAGCAGCCCGGCGTTTAGATTTTTAACCGGTTGATGGCAATAGACTCGCCCCCTATTATATACGACCAACCATCTCTGCCCGACCCTTCGGGGAATACAGGCGTGATGTTATGTTATGTTTATCTAACGGATATCTGTCATTGGCGAACTGCCAATAGACCCGCCGGATCTACTTGTATGGAGTCGTAGTCCCAACATTTCTACGGATGCAGGATGTCCCGATTTGTAGGGCCTTACCAGATCGGTAGCAGTGCCGTCATATCCGCAGAGATTGGTTATGCAATCTTGCAGACCCTTGAGGTACCCCAAGGATTACGGCTCTCCACCATTTGGTGGACCAACTGGCCATGAGTTCAAATCTAGCTGTTGAAATAATATAAAGCCACTTCTGGTATTTACTTTGATCAGGGTGGTATTTTTAGCATGTTGTGAAGAATGGAAGAGGAACACATGGCAGGAAGATGACGACGAGAGTGGTATTAAAAAAAGAAGATGTTTCCATAATTTGAACATTCCAAAGCTTTTTAGCTACCTTTGCAAGGCTAAGAAGGTTGCTTGGCGGGGTACATTCAGGCAAAGCCTAATTCTCGGGCAAGTCTAGCATCGGACTACCGTAAACAAATGATCATAAAATAAAAAGTCTATTGGTCGACACGGTTTAATTCGTAGTATCGTAAGATTGTTACAATTTAAATAGTACCCGTATTCCTTGATTAAAAGCCTTCAAGTCTAGACCAGTCTTAAGTGCAATCATTTAGCTAGTTAAGTTAAGCCAGTGCTCGTTTTAACGCCACACTGTAATCTGCCAACTTAAGCTTCTATGATTCATTGCATTTGCAATTCAGATTCAACACCTACAATGCAATGAAGATTTATTCACTGCCTTTGCTAGTTTTATAATAGAACTACTTGACTATGAGAACACTTAAATAGATACCTACTTTGATAAAAATACTTCTATCAATAGAAGTTGTGTTATTTCTTACTAATTTAAGCATTGGTTTGTCATTACAAGCTTTTATTTAACTTGCAATGCTTGTTTGTATGTATGTATGTATGTTCGGTTGAAATCTTGTAACTGAATTTTGAACCACTTCCTCTTATCCTACGGAGTTGAATTTTTACATGTTGGTTCAGTTCCGATGACAATGCATTTTTACAGTAAGCATGACCTGAATCGACATCTAGGATTAGCTCCAGATAAAGGAACTCTTCAACGGCTAACAGCACAGACACGAAATTTTGTGTACGCATTTTTTATAGTTTGATTAAACGTTTGTAGGATTCAAGCAGTGATATGCTAGCGGTTGAACGCTTGCCATCAATGCAGGAAGGTCTAACCCTGGCCCGGGAACAGCTCGTGCCTCTTCTCAGAATAAGAAGTGTGTTACGCCTTAATCTACTTCGCTGGCTTGGCGCGGGTTGGGACACACGAGAACTTTTTCGAGCCTTTTCAAGTGTGCATTTTTCATCGCGGTATTTTCCTTCACTGTAATCATTTTCTGCTCCACACGCGAATTCGAAAAGTCAAAGGTGGTCGGGCACGAACTCAAACCATCTTACATGAAAGGCAAGCCTTCAACCTAGGCTATCTACGGACTGAGTGTCATAATAGACAGAAACATGATAGAAATAAAAGAATTAGAACATTGCATGCAATGCACCTTCAAACATGCAATGTTCCAATTCTTTTATTTCAGGATGTCTCAGGAGAGGCACCTGCCTATTCTTGCCGGAACCTGTGCCCTATCCTCAAGGAGTCAAGGCATGATATGTTGCCACATATTATCTATTATCTCCACGCCACTTAATCTGTACGGTACAACGGAATCTTTGCTATTGTCTAGGTGACTAATTAACTCTTCTAACTGACCTATTGTTAGTGGTCAACCGACTGTAGTTCCTTTCTCGGCCTCCTCACCTATTGTTTGGCCATTGACATTAGAATTTAGAAATGTGTTGGCGAAATTACGTTCATGTCTTTTTGTTTTGGGTAACGCTTTCTCTGTTAGAAGCCTTAGAAGTGTTTAGAAGATATGAGAAGGTATAGTCCAGCCATTTAAATGATGTATAAAAGGTAAACAAACCTTTGATCGTGAAACATTCATTTTCTTTTAAGAAATCATTACTTAAACATAAAAAAAATTAGAAACCATTTGGACGTAGTTATGCGAAAAGGATCCAACCCACACAGTTATGAGATATTCAATTCTTAAGTTTAGACTGTATTTCTTCATTGGTTCTTTGATTTAAATTTCTTGATTTTATTGTAATTAAAGGACAAATGTATAATATTTAACTTGTTAAAGTGTTATTATCTGTAGTTTGGCTTAAGAAGTTTAAGCGAGTATTTTGATATAAATAACTCACTTTCTATAATTTTGTGGGTTGGATCCTTTTCGCATAACTACGTCCATTTATTTGTGAGTATTTTTAATGGATTCTAAGCCCTCGTTCGCACGAGAGCTTTTTCAACGCGCGTTAAAAAAGCGTTCTAATACAACAAATAGCAAGCTGAATATGTGTTCACTTGATAGAGCTTTTTAAACGCAGCTTATCTATTGCGCGCGTTGGACGCTTTTTCAACGCGCGTTGAAAAAGCGTTCGTGCGCACGAGGGCTTAAGGTTCAAAAGTTTGTTTACCTTTTATAAATTTTAATGGCTGAACTATAAATGGTAGGTTTATATCATTTGTAATTCAGTTGGGTCGATAGTGTTCGTACTAGTATGGAAGCTTATCTTTACATTTTCAATGTTGACCATACCGCATGTATTAAAACAAAAGCCAAAAATTTGGGCCTTAAGAATTGGCTTTGCAACTTATTTCGGTAATTAATATTTATTTACAGTACCAATTAATCTCATATAAACTAAAATATTTCAAAATATTATCTTTTCAAAAAAGTAGGTCTGTGATTAAATAAAATTAATGACACATTGATTGTAATTTAAAAGTAAATAAAAACAAATGTGGGTGTCTATAAAATAATAAATATAAATTGCTGACCATTAAATAAATTGTCAGTACCAAAAGAAGCTGCGAATCATTGCGATAGATGTAATTTATCTATTGTGGTTATAATAAAATGATGCTGTAATTTGTAATGAAGATAGTTTTATTAAAATCTGAGTGATTGACCGCGTTGGCTTGTGGGTTTGAATCTTTGGACTAGTCATGTACATGTACATGACTATGCCAAAGATGTAGAACATGTAGTTAGAGCGCTTGTGCACTGCGACCAATCCGAATCCGAGAAAATACGATCTGAGGAAACTCTGATGTAGTTCCGTATTGTATGCAGTGCAGAACCATTCATACAAATAGTACTACAGTTAGTTCGGATCGTATTTTTTCGGTTTCGGATTGGACTCAGTGCACAAGCGCTCTGGCTAACGAGATATCCATTTTTTAACAGTGCACATCTTTCCGGGTCAATGTCATTTATATTCTATGTTTTTTTAACCGACTTAGAATAAGGACGACGTTCTAAATTCGACTGTTATGTTTTTGTATAAAATATCATTGCTCATAAAGAACAGGGGGTCTGGCAGGTCAACTAATAGGTCATTATACAATTACACACCTTTTTAATGGCTGATTTACAATCTAATTAATTAGCTTTTCACTCACACAGCAGTATTAAAAACACAAATTAATTTCAAAGTTAACTTGCTACAAATTATCCTTTTTATGTAAACAACTAAAATTAATAGACCGAAGCGATTCACACGTAGTATGTAAAATATACATAAAAATTGGAAGCCTCACGCGATAAAATATCGCAACGCTTTGACTAAGTAAAACGCAATGTTTGCACTAGTGACTAACAGAACGCGAGAACGGTATCGAGGTACCTGTACGGGAACTTAATTACTTATTTGAATATCTGTCTCTTTGTTTAAACCAAATAAAAAAGAATATTTTATTTGGTAGGCTGAATGGAAGCTGGCATCGAGAGCTTTTTTTTTAAATTCGCACATGTTTCCCGATTCGGATGTTTGCATTAGTTCCATATTCAAAACGGTGCATTTTTTTGTTTTAATTTAGTTTTGACAGTGGAGTACATTTTTATTTATTTGTAAAAATAAATATGTCATTAAATCCTTATTTTGCTGATGCCATATAAAATATGAATAATTATGTCGTAATTTTTCCTGATTCAAATTTAAATAAAAAATACATGATTATCATAATTATTATCACTGACTCAAAACATAATTCGCTTTTTTTTAAAAACAAAACTTCATTTGTCTCACTTCACATCACACACTAAAAAAACTACAAATACATATTTGTATAAAATCAGTTCACGGATACGATAGAGCACAGAAGTGCGCGGGCGCACAAATTACACTGAACGCCTTGTGGTTGCGACTTGCGTACATTGGGGGATCGAGATTCGCTTTCGTAGCCTCAAGTGACGTAGACTTGAGAAAAAAACAGACATGGCCATTATACCAACCTTTTTGGACAAATATTTGGCCAATGTGCTAATTGATGTTGATAGTGTTAAGTGAAAATTATGCATAATTTCTGTTTCAGATGGGAAATGTGTGGGAGAGATGATATTGGTGTAATTTTTACCGTTCTGCAAAGTGATTTTGAAATATTTTTTTATGACAGGTTTCTTTTTTTTTTGCTTGTCATTTGCAAACGTATTGTCATTGTTTATCAGTTACAGTTACAATTCCATGGCATGTGAATTCGCTTGAGATACACTTAGGTCCGTATTTATAGACAGCTCTCATTTGAGTGATCCCTCTTAAGTATAGTTTTAAAAGAGGTACTTAAAAAAAAAAGTTGTCGAATGTATGGAATTCTATTTTATGCATGCTGTATTTATATGGGCCTTAGACACAAGGTAGGTAATTCACAAAGTAGATACAAGTTAATACAAAACAGCAATCTTAGTTAGCTTTATTTTAAGTCGCTTTAGGCCTTAGCTGAAGCGACTAACGCTATTTGCCATCAAAAAGTAATTTTTATCTCTATCTCATTACATCTATTTTATAAGTAGTCTATTTTTCAATAAGATTACACTTTTATTAAATTCGAAAGCCGAACTGAATGAATGTGCAATTTCTTTTAATCCACCTCATCTTATCAAGCTGCCAATTACATCACAAATGGGCATGATTCGAGAAAATCATCTCGCAATGCCACCACGCCATCTTGGAAAATGAATCGAAAGCGACGCCTGACAAACCAGTTTGATGTCAGTCTAGTTGTGAAGGTATCCCGTTGAGTCTTATTAATTTGAAGTACTGTGTTCATTGGTGTGTAATGTTATCTCATTGGACGAATCAGGTTCAATTTCTCATGATGTTAGTCTGACCGCACGCGGACCAGTAAGTTGCATGAGACACAGTCGATCGCCGTTGGTTTTAAGCTGCAGGCCATACACCAAGACGGTCACTGCAGCTATAAAAAGCAATTGACCATGTGTTGAGCAACTTAGTGGCCCATATGCGATCAGCCTTATGGTCTGCTAGTATTGGTGTAGGATGTGCCAAAGCAAAACTCGATATTTTTTTTGTGACTACTGTTATGTAGATTATTATGTTAGTGGGTTTTTCCATTAGGAATTTCTTAGTAGATTTATTTGTGCCCGGTTAATGGCAAGAAGTTAATGGGACTTAACATACCTGGCGAAACGAGGGTGTACTAAAACACCTCTGCCGAACCCTTCGCGGAATACAAGGCGTGATGTTATGTTATGTAGATTATATGATAATGTGACTAAGAGAGTGATGAATATGAATCTTGATGTTTGGAGAGGAAGAGGGAGACCAAAGAAAAGATGGATGGAATGTGTGAGGGAGGGTATGAAGGAAAAGGGAGTAAATGAGAAAGTGACGGCTGACAGAAGAATAGAAGAGGAAAACATATCGAGTCGACCTCAAGCAACTTGGGACCAGAGAAGGAAGATGATGTCGATGATGAAGATGATTATCTGATTCTGGCAGATAGCGCTGCTGCAGACCAGGAAGAAGATGGTGGACGATCTGGACATCATAAATAACAAATGGTTCACATTAGCTCTAGATCGGTAGGTCTGGAAATCCTTTGAGAAGGATTTTGTTCGACAGTGGTATGATACAATCTCATGATCAATTACTCTGATTAAGTCCGAAGTATATCAGTCGTCTTCGAATACTTTCACGTGCGTTATGGTTTATACGAACCTTGCAGCATATTGGCACACCATAGATGCAGGCAAGAATCTAAATCATGAGCTTATTAAACGATTTAACTTTTGAAATTATATCTCCATTAAAACCCAGGTGCGCGAATAACCCTTTCCACAGAAACAGGGTTTATTTTAATTCAACTCCTGCTATCAGTTATCTTTAAACTCCTGTTACAGATACAGATAACATGCTATTAGATAAAATATATCCGCCGAGCAGTGGTTTAACTGGCTCCCTGAGATAAATTATTCTAAAAGCATTTCTATGCCTGATTCTTACAACTTAACTAGATGTTAATAGTAAACAATTTCGCTTCTAAATCGTCGCTTTTGAAGCTTTAATAGCTGAACAGAAAACGAAAATATTTTATCTTATTTTTACCCGACTGCGCGACGCAAAGTGGGTAATGTGGGTAATGTGTTTATTAGCCCATGTATGTATGTTTTTTATAAATATATATTTTAGTCCTTTATTTAAGATGATGTTTTTGGACTGATATAATTAAAATAGGAGGTAGATATTATAACGATTGATACAAGAGGCTATTAGATATTTAGGTACCTAAAAATGTGTATCTAGTACCATTAAAGGACTGGTTTTAGGAGTATTATAGTAATTGCAAAACAAACATATTTTTCAATTATCAATATATAAGGTCCAACCAAAATACCTGGACAAACTTTTACACAGTGTTCAGTAAGTGTAACTGAATATATCTATGCAAATAAAACGAGATCCAAGTGTTTTTTTTTTCTAACCAAATTTTTTTTTTCAACTTTTTTTTTTTTTTTTTACATTTTTCACTTCGCTGTGTAGGTAAAACGCGGCACGGAATTAGCACGCACCCCAATGGCGGTCGATGCATAAGAAATGGATGAGTTTATTCTTAGAGAGTACAGGCAATTTAAAACATTATTATTTTTTTGTTAGAAAAAAACACTTGGATCTCGTTTTTTTTTTTACATAGATGTGATCAGTTAAACGTATTGAACACTGTGTAAAAGTTTGTCCAGGTATTTTGGTTAGACCTTATATAGTATCATATATCAATTTAATCCACAATTTATTCTATTTAGGGCCAATTTTTTAATCGTCAGAATAATCTTTATCTGAGAAATATTTTTTACATTTTGACGCTACAGAAAATATGTCAAACAACCATATTATTTATTCCTCAGATAAAAGTTATCTTGAGATTAAAAAGTCGGCCTTCAATCTTAATCTTTTCCTGTCTAAACATTATAAGGTCTACATACAATGGTGCGCTACCAGGGGTCACAGATGGCTGCTCCAACTAATGTGCTATGGTCTACCGCCGGCCATGGTCCAAGACGCCAGGGTAAAAACGTAGGCTGATGAACCTGCCGTGGTATATGGGAACTTATGGTGCCTAGGAAATTGTATGTTGTTACGGAATTATTAATTGTATGTAGGGTTGCCATCACCTAAACTGCCAACACCGAACAAAGATTTAAATAACCGGACATTTGGTCAAAATTGGGATTTATATCCAGACGTCCGTGAAAATATAAAATTATCCTAAGAAATTTTCAATTGATATGTATAACCAAAATATAAAACGAACGAAAATGCCAACGCGAACGACGTCCGGGTTTCATCCGGTCATTTTTTGAGATCCTCTCCGGACGCCCCCGGACGCCATCCCAAACTAGGACAAATCCGGGGAAACCCGGACGGATGGCAACTCTAATTGTATGGTACGGTAGGTACTGGAAAATAGCTCGGTATGGTGGAAGTATGTAATTAAAATTATTATGAAGTGTAACTGTTGGTCTAGTGGTGGCAAGCGCGTCTGCTGATCGTGAGGTCTTGAGTTCGATCCCCAGGTCGGTCAGTGTTATTGAGTTTTTTCGTGTGGAATTCCTCAGTAGCAGCCCGGAGTTTGGATTTGTGCCCGGTTGATGGCAATAGGTTCGCCCCCTATTACATGGGGCTTAAACATAACGGCATAATGAGGGTGTTAGTATACCCAACCCTTCAGGGAATACAGGCGTGATGTTATTTCCTTGATAAAATGGGTCTGATATGTCTAATGTTATATCATCAGTGGAAAGGTAAAAAGACTAAAGCGCCAATATACCTACTTTACAGTAGAGAGATTCAGAGTATTTTATTAAGAAAATAAACATATTTATTTTTCTTAGAGTATACATATTAAATAGATAATTTAATTAGTATATAATATGTAAAAAAATGTATAGTAATTATTTAATATGTATACTCTAAGAAAAATAATATGTTTATTTTCTTAAAAAAATACTTTGAATCTCTCTACTGTAAAGTAGGTATATTGGCGCTTTAGTCTTTTACCTTTCCACAGACGATATAAAATTGTATTGTTATTTTCAGTGATAGATATTTACTTGGATACCTAGTAATACCAGCAAGCCTGTCACGGACTAATAAGTACCACGATAAGACACGTACCTATCAAGAATTTGGTCAGACCACAATGTTTTCTCACTACATTTCATTCAAGATTCGACAAAATATGTGTGAAATGTTTTGTCGTAGGTACCGTACAGTATTTTTCAATTAAGTAAAGAATGTGGCCTGCTCTTGCAGACAACAGAACATTAATCAATCATTACTTAATTACATAGCATAGATACGATCTTCAAACCGGCAGTATGCTGGCAACGATAGCTAGGAGAAGAGATACAATCTTTGAAAACCTTTGCAGTACACGCGTAAAGCGTGTCTGTTCCAAAACAATTAGTTGCGTGCTTCAAAAGAGGGTTTTTTGTTACATACATACATAAACTCACGCCTTTTTCCCATGAAGGTAGACAGAAACTATAGTACGCCACATGCTATGACCCTTACATACTCCTTTCGCTTCATCTTGTCATACGCGCATGCCGGTTGAGAGTACTACGCACCTGTCCTTTGTGAAGAACATCACCAATAATATTTTTGTTTATTTTAATTAGAAAGAAATTAAAACATTGGGACACACTAGGATTTTTTCTGAACGTGGGTGCATTTACCGACATTTATAGCAGTGATAGCCTAGTGGTGTGACCGTCGGACTGCCAAGTCCTCGAGTCCGCCGCTGACTTTTCGGATTAAAATGCGTATTGTATAATTATCACTTGCTTAAAAACGGTGAAGGAAAACATCGTGAGGGAACCGGCATGCCTGAGAGATATTTCTCGACGGCATGTGAAGCCAAGCCAGAGGCCCATGGGCGGCATAAACTCTGACACCAGGTTAGTCACTAACCGCACGAAAAGAAGAAGATCGGTGCGTTTACAGACGGAACCTATGCACAATACCCAGACTTGATACAACTGCACTCGAGAGCAATGAATCTGGGTCACCAACATAAACCTTAATATCTCAGACTAGCTGTGTCTTCACGGCTCCGCCCGTAGCCTATGTTACTCAGTGATAAGTAACTTTCTAACGGCCAAAGAATTTTTGAAATCGGTCCAATAGTTTTTAAGTTTATTCGTTAAATACAAAAATCTAAAAATACAAAAATACAAATCTTTCCTCTTTATAATATTAGTATAGAAAACATTGTTAAACATTGTTTAACATCGTTTTGTTTATGTTGGTGACCCAGATTCATTGTTCCTGATTGTATCTGTAGGTCATACAAATGTCTTATACAGAATTCTGGTGTATGTAGTCCGCCAACCCGGTTTTTTTAAGTTATAAATTCGTTATAACTTTATTCCGAATATATTAGTAAAACCCAGCGCGGACAAGGGAAGATCCTGTACTTTGTCATGTAAGCCGCACTTTTAGTCCATAGTGTGGTTTATGAGATGCAGTTCTAGAGTTTTATTTTGATGAGAGAGTTGTGGCTTATCACTAGAGATCGGATAATCGGATGCATATTAACCTAAAGTTATTTTTTCGCTACGAAAGTATGGAAAAGGCTTCTTAAAATCATTTATCACAAAAAAAACTCGATATCACGGGATTGCATAACTAATCGAAAGCATATAATTAATTGAAGTTAACTTTTAACCCCTAATGCGAATATGTGTGTATGTAGGGTGTAAGAAAGTAAGGGGTGCACGTCTCTGTTAGTTAAAAATAAAAACTTTTTTAAAAAGAAATTAAACCGACTTCAAAAAAGAATAAGATAATTACCATATAAAATTAACAGTTTCAGAAGTCGGTGCTGATCCACGCTGAACTAAATTGAAGGCACCGACTTCTGAAACTGTTAGTTTTATATGGTAATTATTTTATTCTTTTTTGAAGTCGGTTTAATTTTTTTGTAAAAAAGTTTTTATATTTTTCATTTTAGTGGCCTTAATTAAAACTTGGTTGGACCTACTAAAGACGCTGCTCCTAACATAATCACATCATCACAATATGCGTACTGTTCGTCATTGAGGAGTTCCATTGTCTATCTCCGAAGTTCTTCATCAGATCTTCACCAAATTTAAATGGGACCAATTTCGAAGTATACCCTATCCATTAAAAAAAGAATCATCAAAATCGGTTCATAATTGGCGAAAATATCGATGAACATACACAAAAAAAAAAAAAATACATACAGACGAACATAGTAACCTCCTTCTTTTTGGAAGTCGGTTAAAAAGGTATAACTTGAAGTATGTAAATAAAGAAATATACATCGAATTCTAGATAAAATATGATTCTATTCTACAGAACACTAAATTTGACGACCCTGGAATCGCGGCATTTTTTCGCTACAAAAGTGCATTCCATATTAGCCAACACCTGAACTTTAGGTAAATATGCATCCGATTATCCGATCTCTGCTTATCACCAATCGTGCGGATCGTATGATTTGCAAGGTTAAGCTGTGCTTGCCACGGACAGTCCATGGATGGGTGACCATTCGTTACACATCAAGACCCCTCCGTGCCCTGGAGAGTACGTTAAACAGTCGGTCCCGGGTGTCATACGAATACCTATGACATTCAGAAGCCCGAAAGGTTATGGTATTCAGAAGCCCGAAAGTTTGAAAACCGCTGTAATCTTAGGATATCGGCATTGCTCCGTGTAAAATACTGGTATGCAGCCGCATCTGGTTAGACTGGAAGCTGACGTAACATAAACTAACATAGTTGGGAAAGGGCTAGGCAGAACGTAGTCCGCCAACCCGCAGCAGGCCAGCGTGGACTAAGGCCACACTTCTTATTCTGAGAAGAGGCAAGAGGCCCGTGCTCAGCGGTGGGAGAGTAATGGGCTGATTATGTTAATCTAGTGAACGTAAAGTTTTTCTGTAATTATTCACGTCACTGGGATGTGTAGGAACTCTTTTTACACCATTCTTGTTTATTCATAGTCCGCTGAGCATTGCATTCTACGTATCTTTTTGTTAGATATGCGTAAAAAATATAAGTATGTCTATGAAAAATTTTAGGAACTAGTTTGACGCTTGGCAAGCGGTTTAGCTATGAAGTCTAACTTTTCAGCTTTTTTCAGTGTTAAATAACGTAAACCTGGACCTGTAGGTTTAGCACAAACGTTTGACGTTTAGTATTGTGAATGTTTCGCTAATGTAACTGAATTTTGAATCGAAAAGAACGACTAATGTAACTTAATAAAGATTAAATTTAATGCACCTCTTATGCAAACCTAATACCTTTGCCATAATATACAATTAACAGTTTCAGAAGTCGGTGCTAATCCACGCTGAACCAAATTGAAGGCACCGACTTCTGAAATTGTTAATTTTATATTATGGCAAAGGCTAGGTTTGCATAAGACGTGTATTAAATTAAATCTTTATTAAGTTACCTATTTTATACTTTTTAGTTTTTGAAGTCGGTTTTTTTAAACGTAGTTTTTTTTTACTTTTTAGTGTCTGTAATAGGTTGTTCTGTAAACTACAGTAGGATTTTTCTAGATTACATCAGGTAGAATAATTACACCGTCCACGTAAACAAAAATGTTCATAAATGTTCATAAAATGAAAACCACTGGGCCAAACTATGTTAAATTTTTTGGGACCAAATGGCAACTATTCCGTATCAAACTAAAGAAGAATCACGTAAATAGGATCATAAATCTCAGCGTGATCGGTGTACATACATAAAAAAATACCAATCGAATAGAGAACCTCCTCCTTTTTGAAGTCGGTTAAAAATACAACTGTACCTCTACCATGAGTTGTCATCGAAAAATTACTCGCTAGCGTTGAACTCGCTAGCGTGCTAACGTGGATCAAATAGATTTCGATAATGCTCGCACCATGAGATTTACGGAGTCTTACGCAGGCGCTAAGGTGAGCTCGATAGATCGTGTCGTCTAGCTAACTTCACTCTACTTATGTTTTGTTTCTTTCTTTCCCACTAATAAGAAGAGAGAACGGCTCTTAAGCTCAAAATGTAATGTTATCGCTATGCTAAAAATGTTAAGACAGTCAATATCACAAATAAACCGACTAAATAGAAAAGTTGACGGTTAGTAGATTACTGGTATTTAGTGGTTTTTGAATTTTTATTCCTTATAATATGTCACTGTCGTCGTATATGTACAGTATACTATTGTAATCTTTGGTCGTATATTCAATTTGTAATTTTGTTTGTTAACGTTGTGTCACAGAGCTGCGTTGTGTGGTTTAAAAGTGTACAATTAGATTCAAACAGATTAATTAATAAAATGAGGACCAGTGTCTCACAGTTTCAATTGTTGGTGGAGTTCATGAAAACGTATGCTTCAACTTTCTATTGAATTTATTGTATGGATTGTTATTTATAATAACTAAATTAACAGGTAATTTACGTTTCTAACATTACTTACTATTATAAATTAATTTATGAAAGTTTGTGAGGATGGATGTTTGTTATTCATTGACGTAAAAATTAGATGACTTACTATAAGTACTTTACTTTCTATTAAGTTATTTAAAATGTAAAGTTACTATTTTAAACGCGGTCACTAACATATTCTATGCCAAATAAGCTCTTGCAGACATTATTTTGACTTTAGTAGACTCAAAAACGTATATAACTTTAATGTTAACATATGTTTCACACGTCAAAATGCTAGTGAGCTACGTTACTACTATCGCAAGCGTATTATTCGATAGGTTCAGTCAAATTAGTGACTCATGGTACCGTTTTGTATGGTGACAGCTGAAAAACGTTAGTGACTATCGAATAGATTACGTTAGGTTTTTAACCTATCGTAATCTATAGTGCTCATGGTACGAATTTTAATTCTTTCTGTGACCGCTAGGGGCGCTGTACAATATTTCATACAAATAATTTACGGAGACGCTAGCGAGTTTTGACTGTGTAAACTCATGGTAGAGGTACTGTACCTCTACCATGAGTTGTCATCGAAAAATTACTCGCTAGCGTTGAACTCGCTAGCGTGCTAACGTGGATCAAATAGATTTCGATAATGCTCGCACCATGAGATTTACGGAGTCTTACGCAGGCGCTAAGGTGAGCTCGATAGATCGTGTCGTCTAGCTAACTTCACTCTACTTATGTTTTGTTTCTTTCTTTCCCACTAATAAGAAGAGAGAACGGCTCTTAAGCTCAAAATGTAATGTTATCGCTATGCTAAAAATGTTAAGACAGTCAATATCACAAATAAACCGACTAAATAGAAAAGTTGACGGTTAGTAGATTACTTATGGTATTTAGTGGTTTTTGAATTTTTATTCCTTATAATATGTCACTGTCGTCGTATATGTACATTATACTATTGTAATCTTTGGTCGTATATTCAATTTGTAATTTTGTTTGTTAACGTTGTGTCACAGAGCTGCGTTGTGTGGTTTAAAAGTGTACAATTAGATTCAAACAGATTAATTAATAAAATGAGGACCAGTGTCTCACAGTTTCAATTGTTGGTGGAGTTCATGAAAATGTATGCTTCAACTTTCTATTGAATTTATTGTATGGATTGTTATTTATAATAACTAAATTAACAGGTAATTTACGTTTCTAACATTACTTACTATTATAAATTAATTTATGAAAGTTTGTGAGGATGGATGTTTGTTATTCATTGACGTAAAAATTAGATGACTTACTATAGGTACTTTACTTTCTATTAAGTTATTTAAAATGTAAAGTTACTATTTTAAACGCGGTCACTAACATATTCTATGCCAAATAAGCTCTTGCAGACATTATTTTGACTTTAGTAGACTCAAAAACGTATATAACTTTAATGTTAACATATGTTTCACACGTCAAAATGCTAGTGAGCTACGTTACTACTATCGCAAGCGTATAATTCGATAGGTTCAGTCAAATTAGTGACTCATGGTACCGTTTTGTATGGTGACAGCTGAAAAACGTTAGTGACTATCGAATATATTACGTTAGGTTTTTAACCTATCGTAATCTATAGTGCTCATGGTACGAATTTTAATTCTTTCTGTGACCGCTAGGGGCGCTGTACAATATTTCATACAAATAATTTACGGAGACGCTAGCGAGTTTTGACTGTGCAAACTCATGGTAGAGGTACTGTCTACATTAACGTTACGATAATGTTAGTAAGTAGATAGCATTCGTGCTTGGTCTACTGTAGTTACAAGAATCAGGTATATTAACATGTTTTTTTTTAGTTATTATCCATTGTTTATTTAATTAGAGATTTTGCCGTGTTGCCACCAAACTTAAACCGGTGGGCGTCCTGAGAATGAACCATTAGTAGAAGTTAGTAGGTATTAGAACTATGACACTATGATTTAATTTTGTTTCTAGTATTGTTTGGATTTTGACAATATGTTCTTTTTTTGTTTTATATTGCTTACATTTATTGTTTTATTTAAATTTTGACATTTCGGTTTAAAGAATTTATTCTCATAAGAACAATACATAGGTTCACTTACAATGAGATACAAAGTAATTGTTTATATCTAAATAAATAGGTACATTTTGCCTGCGATGCGTGTTGGTGAAGTCATACATATCAAATTACATTCTATTTTTTTTGTATTGTCTGCCTAGTGCGACTAATTTTGTACGCCATATATGGCAAAACATGTAGCTATCTAATTACTTACATAGAAAACCTTAATATTGTACTCATGTTTTACAAAATAAATATATCTTTATCTTTATTAGATAAATGGAACATCTACCTGTAGATCCACATATAAAAATCATATCGAAAAAATAAATGGTGCTTGACTTTTTACCGGAGATTTGATGTCAAGTATTAAATGAGCTGATGATCTTCAAACGCCTGAACAGATCTTCATAAATGATAGCAAAGAACCATTTTGATCACATCAGCTTTCAAACAGAAAAAAACCGTATCATAATCGGTCCATTCGTTTGGAAGCTACGATGCCACAGATACACCAGTCTTTTTTGTGGGGGGTTAAAAACCATTAAAGGATTGTGCAGGTATCGCTTCAAATTAACCAGCAACCTCATGGACTAAGAAACGAGTACAATAGTCGAAGTTGCAAGACCAATTTGGGTCACCAGATCTTCCGTTCACCATATAGCTAGCTCAAGTTACCCAAACACGGTTCATCCCTTCGCCATACCATTCTACAATATCATCAAGCATGCGTGCCAGTGATTACTTCACCCACACGTTACGCCACGTCACGCTCGGCGGCGCGTGACGCTCTGTTTACGATGGCGCGCATCGTTCGTATGAATGCAGGACAAAAAGTGAGCTTCCTAACATAATCTTTAAGAATGTAAGCGATTATCTGAGAATAAGATTTTCAATTGTAAGTTCTGCGGTGGTCGGTGGAGAATTATGTATTAGATCAGTGATTAGGAGCCATTCAAGTATTACGTAAGCAGAATTTTTGTAATTTTTGACCCACCCCTCCTCCTTGTCAGCAAAAGTAAGCAAAGCTTTTACCCCCCCCCCCCCCCCTCCTATGCTTACGTAAACATTGGTATTTTTTTTAAACTGATCAGGTTTCTTTATTGTTATTCATGAGCAGCAGTTTCTAAGTCTAGAATAATAAGTAAATAAATAAAAATTGCTGATGTACTCATCATCTAGACACCCCCATCCCCCATGTCATCAAGAATAAGCTAAGCAAAGACCCCCTCACCCCCCTTTCGTGCTTACGTAATACTTGAATGGCCCCTTATGATCCTAAATGGCTTTTTTACAGATAACGAAAAGTAAAGACTGAAGACTGATTTACACGAGGACGATTTTTCGAAGCAAGACTCTTTCTGTCTTTGTCTTTCTGTACGATGAAAACAGAGATGGCATGAGACTTGCTTCAAGAAACTATCTCCCTGTAAATGAGCCTTAATTCTAGACAACGTGCTCTGCAATTTACTTCTTACAGTAAAAAATAAAAAACCACGATTGTGTAAAAACTGAACTATCATGTCTTAAATAAATAATAAAAATTATCAATTAATCTATATCTATACTAATATTATAAGAGGAAAGATTTGTATTTTTGTATGTAACGAATAAACTTAAAAACTACTAGACCGATTTCAAAAAATATTTTGCCGTTATAAAGCTACATTATCACTGAGTAACATAGGTTATATTTATTACTGGAATAAAACTTTTTACGCGGGCGGAGCCGTGAGGGCACAGCTAGTTTAATTATAAATTAATTCAGTTTTTATTTCGTCAGCTGATGCTAATGATAAACAAGAGTAAAACTATAAATGAAGCTATTAGTTATCTATTACTAAAAGTAAAGCAGTCAAGCTGCTCTAATACACCACAGCACCTCTGCATGGCCTCATAAATCGTCACAACCGGGACAGTCCGCCAAAGACACATACAAATGGCAACTGTACATAGGAAACCCTGCAAGAAATCACCGTATCTAAACATTATCTGGAACGTGCGAGTTTGTTAACTAGCCCCTACCGGTCTGATGACGCGGTTCTCAAACTTTTATTTTATCTTGACTTATGGCCAAATACTCAAACAGAGTGGATTGTGGCTAATTAACAACCGCGCGGATTATATGATTTGTAAGGTTAAGCTGCGTTTGCCACGGTCGGCTGACTCGTAGATGGGTGACCATTTGTTTTTTCCCATGTTGGGGTCAGCTTCCAGTCTTATCAGATGCGGCTGAATACCAGTATTTTACACGAAGCGACTCCCATCAGACCTCCACAACCCAGTTACTAGGCAATGCCGATATCCTAAGGTTAGACCAGTTGACAGACTTTCAGGCTTCTGACCTCCCGTAACGACTGTCAAAGGTAATCCTATGACACCTGGGACTGACTGTTTAACGTGCACCCCGAGGTACGGGCGGCCCTTGTTCCGGAATGGAATTGAATGAACTAAGATGATGAGACGGTTTTACATTGCGCAGGCTTTTAATGACTAATTTTTAAAGAAGTGGAGCAGACTTGATCTCTTATTTCAAAACAAATGCAAATGTTGCTCGTGGTGGAATTTTCTTTTGTTTTAATTTTTATGACTGTAATGTTCAAAAGTAATGAAAACAGTTGCGATAACTCTATCGATTAAGTCCATTAACGGCAAAAGAACTTAACAGCGTTTATTTTGAGAAGTCGAGAAGCAAATAGGAAATCGAAATCCATCTCATAAAACATAAAAACTCACATAGTATGACCCACACAGAAAATCGTCATGGGCCACAGGTTGAGCACCACTGACCTAAGCAATAGAAACATAACACTTTATGAGCACCCTGTATAGCGTAATGTATGTTTGTTCAGTTTTTTGTTAAAAATCAAACTAGTTCGCTTACAAAGAAATGATTTGCGGAAAATTGCTTTCGATGCAAAAAGAAATGAATAGAAACGTTTTTGTGGTGTCAGTAGAAGTATACATTAATGTGTATGCTAATGTAATAATGACAAAGATTATTCCATTCTTGGAATATCTAATGGGCAAATACTGAAACGGTACTCACCGTCACTTTGCATTTTCACCTATTGGTCGAATGCACCTCATATGTCGATATTAGTGTGTTGTTGTATGGTTTCATTAGTGTCGATTTTTATAATGGGGGAATTGGTGTTGTTTTTAGTCGACCTCTTTCGAGGGAGGCGGTAGCTGTTTATGAGTTTGTGCGGTGTGCGTTTTTGAGAAGGTCGGCCCTTCTTTGACACTCTTAATCTGTGGATTTGTTAACATCTATTGCTTATTGGCTGATTGGGAGTGTCACTGATTCCTCTGTTGTGGGAGTCCGAGTCGGTGAAATTGTGTTCCCTGATGTACTATGTGATTTTTTATAGTTAATTTTATTATTTAGTATCTAATAATATAAGACGTACATAATAAGGCTTGCATAGTCCCTGAAGGGCGAACTAAGGACTCGAAAAAAAATTGAAAAAAAAGACTATGACAGTACGAGTCTTAATGTTGTTTGTGACATTTTTGAGATGCGCCCCTCTCACAGGTCATTCAATTTGCTTCAAATAATATTCCTAATAGTTCCTGATATTACATAGAGCGACTGCTATCCTGACAATCCTTGGGACCCACTAGATCATCCAGATATCATGAAACGACTTTAATACGAAGAGTTTAAGAACATGACTTTTAAATCACATCATCATCTTCCTGCCCTGGTCCCAAGTTATTTGGGGTCGGCGCAATATGTTTTTCTCTTCCATTCTTCCTTGTCCGCCGTTTTATCATCATTTACTCCCTTATCTTATCTATCGATCTTATATCGTCCCTCACACAATGCATCCATCTCTTCTTAGGTCTCTCTCTCCCCCTCCATTCATATTCATCACTCTCTTAGTCACATGTGTTTCATCCCTCCTCTTCACATGCCCATACCAAGACAAACGATTTCCTTTCAACTTTTCTGTCACTGGTGCCACTTTAAAACTCCCTCTAATTTACTTATTTCTTACTTTATCCATTCGCGTCACTCCACACCACACACACACACTTCTAAATCACGAATAAAAAAATGCAGAACCCATTTCTTTCAGACTTAGCACTAACTAGATACATATTAAATTCACCTGTCTGTACGTTACGAAATTTAATCTCTCTCTTAAAGCTTACTGTCATAACCTGAATGATTAGCACCAGGTTATGTGAATAGGTACTTGCGCAAGAGTCGAATTGAAACGTTATTTCAAATCGCAATTACTGTAATTGTTATTAGTATTAATACGACTAGCGGTTGCCCCCGGCTTTGGTTGCGTGACCTATGGTCTTGTGGCCTTGTGAAATGAGGTAGACCGCAGAACGCATACCGCAGACCACGAGAAGGATCTCGAAACTAGGATTTTTTTTTTTTTTAAATATGTGACTTCTTCCTCTTAGCCTTTTCCCAATTATCTTGGGGTCAGCTTCCAGTCTAACCAGATGCGGCTGAATACCAGTATTTTACACGGAGCGACTGCCATCAGACCTCCGCAACCCAGTAACTGGGCAATGCCGATATCCTAAGGTTAAACCGTTTGTCAGACTTTCGGGCTTCTGACTACCCGTAACGACTATCATAGGTATTCGTATGACACCCGGGACCGACGGCTTAACGTGCTCTCCGAGGCACGGAGGGGTCTCGATGTGTAACAAATGGTCACCCATCCACGGACTGACCGCGGCAAGCGCAGCTTAACCTCACAAATCGTACGATATGTGACTACCCTTTGGTATTTTAAACAAAACATAACATCACGTCTATATTCCCCGAAGGGTTCGGGTGATATAGTAAGGGGCCATTCAAGTATTACGTAAGCACAAAAGGGGGGTGAGGGGGTTTTTGCTTGGCTTATTTTTGGTGACATGGGGGCCGGGGGTATGTACATGATGATTACGTCAGCAATTTTTATTTATTTACTTATTTTTCTAGACTTAAAAACTGCTCATGAATAACAACAAAGAAACCTGATCTGTTTAAAAAAAATATATACCAATGTTTACGTAAGCATAGGAGGGGGGGTAAAAGCTTTGCTTACTTTTCCTGACAAGGGGGAGGGGTGAGTCAAAAATTACTAAAATTCTGCTTACGTAATACTTAAATGGCCCCTAAGACCCTCATTTCGCCGTTATGTTTAAAACCCATGTAATAGGGGGCGAGCTTATTGCTATCAACCGGGCACAAATCCATACTCCGAGCTGCTCCTGAGAAATTCCACACGGAAAAACCCAATAACACTGCCCGACCTGGGGATCGAACCCAGGACCTCACGATCAGCAGTCGCGCTTTACACCTCTAGACCAACGAGGGAGTTGTTTTTTTTTTTCTATCGAAGTATATATCAAAAATCATTTATTTAAACCGAAATGAACATGAGTACTTTTTAAGCGCCACAATTAATATAGACAGCCCCCAAATTCGGCCACCCTTGACCGCTTCCTAGTCTTTGTGCTATGAAGAAGATCAATATAATGTATATTGTGTTTTTTTTTATTCTTGACTTGGTCACGTTTGGCCCTAATCACACCTGATGGTAAGCGCAGACAGGGTCTAAGATGGAGCACACGAATCCAAGGAATAGAGATATAGAGGGAGTCGCCTATACCCCTTTGGCTCTCACATACACACGACGGAACAGTAAATTACTAGCGGACTTAAATTTGAGGGTGGTAGCTAGCCAGGCGGACCGTATAGATCCTACCACCAAGCGTGCTGGGTTTTTTTAAATCTTACAACACGCGTCTATTCCCAGCGTGCGTTGAGGAAGTTTTATATTTTATCCCGTCCCCACGCGTAATCGGTATTAATGGAAATAATATGAAACACATTTTGAAATATTCTTGACAGATAAGGACTCAAATCTTAATGGATATCCTGCACCAAGGAAGGTGCAAGATTATATAGGTCTCTTACCAACTAAAACTACCACGTAGGACGTGAGGACCTATGGCCAAGATCATGAGGTTCGCTAGTGCATTCACCGCAACATTCTCCACACCACCAGTGGTGTCAAGGGGAATTAATGATGCAGTTAATTACTTGAGCCAATTCAATTCATTTCCCTTGACACCACTGGTGGTGTCTTTTGGTGGCGTCAACGGGAATGAATCAACATTCTTAGGGCCTCTGTAGACTAAACTACGATCCGATCTCTATGATCAGCTGTCGGGGCTTTAGGGTTTGATGAATACATTTACTTATCAAATTGTGAATGTGAGTACCATGTAGGCTAGCTTTATACACGAATTTTGTAACAGTTTGGCGGTTTTGAGTATTTTTTTTGTGACCTACGCAAAGGTCCGGCTGATTGGTAGCGTCGTGCAGCAGTCGGGTTGTTGAGCTCCCTAAAATAAGGTTTGAGCTACGCGGTGATTGATGCAGGTGTGCCGTCAGTTAGGACAGGTCAACTCAAACCTGCTATGACACTTTCCTCAAAAGGCCATTCCAGACGTTGCCCTACATTGTTACACTCGCATAGGTTTTATACCATAATGTCTGGACTTTAAAAGAGACCTTGATCTCTGAGTTTGTTTCGGCTTTTCTTCTCAGAGTTAGTCAGACAGGAAATGCCGGCGCCATTTAATAAAAAAAAAACATTACATTTAAAAGTGTCTGTTACAGATTTATTTACAAAAAAAATACCAACATCAAAGCTGCAAGACTGTTACGTTGTATGTTCATACTATGTATAATAAAATTGTTAAATAAAATTAACTCGTTATATTCAATGACTAGTGCCCGCCTCCGGCGCCACTTTCCAGTTCAATTGGTGACTATGTTATTTGCTAAATACTTAAGATGTTACTTAACCATTTTAAAATTATACCATACACAAACTTTCTATTAGTTTACGATTGTTATGGTTACTTACATAATATTGTGATGAATATTATGGAATCTCGTGATGGTATGAATCATTAGTGTTGTGTTTTTAAAGAGAATGCCAGCAATGTGTTTTGTTTAAGGTTAGAATTTAATCTCTGGGGTCTGATTCACTATGGTACATAAAAATGTAACACGCAAATAACGCGGCCGTGAATCGTGATACAATCAATCAGAAAAAAGGGTACTTATTAATTTTTATTGTATCTATTGGATTTAACATATTATGGTTGACAAAAAATGGTCTTGGAAACGGGGCCACCATGATCAGTAATTTTTTTATTTTTTTTTATTTGCGTGTACTGTCTCTTTGGTCTAATGGTGGCAAGCGCGACTGCTGATCGTGGGGCCCTGGGTCCCCAGGTCGGGAAAAGTATTATTGGGTTTTTCCGTGTGGAATTCCTTAGTAGCCGTCCGGAGTTTGAATTTGTGCCCGGTTGATGGCAATAGGCTGGCCCTTATTATATGAGACTTAGACATAACGTCGAAATGAGGGTGTTACTATGTGATATTATGTTATAACTTATAATACCTATTTATCATTCACATTTCTTCAGAAGATTTTTTATGTCCAGTCATGAGCTAAAATTGTTTCAGTTAGTTGATTGATTTATTAAAATAATGCAACACAAACGTAAGCCATTTACCAATACTTAGAGAAACAGCTGAAACAAAGTCCTTTTCTCCGATGCTCACATGTCTTCATACCGCTACTACAAGCTACGTCGGTTGACGGTGCACCTGCCCCCACGCCAGGGGGGTGCGGCGGGCAGGGGATGTGCAGGGGTGCAAAATATCAAGGACTGGGAACGGAAGCGCAGCACCTGTGCACACACCCCACGCTTGCGGCTATGAAGTAAGCGGGCCGCTTGTGTTTTGTTTTTTGGATTATTATTATTGAAGCTTTTTGTTGTGTAATTGATGTACTACCTTAGTTATAATAGCTGTGTTAAGTTATAACGCTGTTTAACGTCACTGTAACTATACATTTTTTATGCTTGTCATAAATTTACACAACTATTATTGGTAAGGAGGCTACTCTACGAGGTTAGTCGGAAAGGGGGTACTAAGCCGAAAGGGTGTTAAAGTACCCATAATAAGGGATAGCTTTTGTTCTACAACTTTCCCCGAAAGTCATTAGTTTAAGAGAAATAGCTTTTCAAAGATTTCGTAAAAAAATGCTAAAATCTATCTATCCATAGCTATGATCAGCTGTTTTTACAATTTAGGTCATATTTGGGGTCACGGATTAGAAAACAATTTTTTTGTCTTCATAACAAAAGCAGTTATGATCTTATTTTTTGAAAAAACCAAAATAAAAATCTTTTTGCATGCAAATAAAAATTATCGAATTTTGAAATTTCAACACTTGCTTTAAAATAGTCATTAGTGATACATTAAGTGACCCGCGGCTTAGTACCTCCTTTCCGGCTAATCTTGTATAAAATAGAAAATAAATGCTTCTGGCTCAAGGGTGTGATAATTATTATGATTTCATACAGAAATTACATACACTTAGAGCATACATGATGTTGGTGAATTGATAATATATTTGTGTGATCGTGACTGCTTATAAAATAATATGACAAAATCGTATAAAAAGTTTAACTAATCGTATAAGGTTAAAACGCTATATTGGTCTGTGCACTCCTAGTCCAGCTCAGAGTATAATTATAAGGGCGTAGGTACCATATAAGTAGGGTTGCCAGATTAATCTCCGGTTATCGACCGGACAGTCTAGTTATCTTTGTCTGTCCGGTCAAGAAAATCTTAAATACCGGCCAACTAAAGATTTATTTGCAGTTAATAAAAAAAAAACTTTTGGTCAACACATTGGCAACCCTGCATATGAGACCCGCTTACTCCCTGGCCCTATTATTAGAAAGTTCATTATAGAGTGACGGTTTAAAGTTGAATGAACATAAAATGTCTGGACGGGGCGGTTTTTGCGAGAAATTCTTGTTCTTCACTCATACATACATACAAATAGATGTTAGACAAATGTCACATAAATACCTACGTTATTCATTAAGTTATTTCGATTACTAACAATGGATAACATTTAAATACAGTTTAGAATGGAAGTTCTGTAAAAAAAAAGTCTAACTAATTTCTCAATAGACCTAACATAGCATAGTTAATATGAGAGGATTTTGAATCGGAAAACCTCTTTTCGCACATATTATTATTTAATAACATTGAAAACGTTATCTATACTAATATTATAAACAGGAAAGATTTGTATTTTTGTATGTACCGAATAAACTTAAAAACTACTGGACCGATTTCAAAAATTCTTTTGCCGTTAGAAAGCTACATTATCACTGAGTAACATAGGCTACGGGCGGTGTCGTGAGGACACAGCTAGTTCATAATTATCTATGTATGATACAAATTGTACGTATCGCAAAAAAATTAACCAAAATGTTATAGGTCAACTGAACTTAAATAAAATTAAACTGCCTCGTTGGTCTAGTGGTGGCAAGCGAGACTGCTGATCGTAAGGTCCTGGTTTCGATTCCCAGGTCGGGTAGTGTTATTGGGTTTTTCTGTATGGAATTTCTCAGTAGCAGCCCTGAGTTCGGATTTGTGTCCGGTTGATGGCAATAGTCTCGTCCCGTATCACATGGGACTTGAACATAACGGCGAAATGAGGGTGTAACTATGTTAAAGGTCAGTTGTATTTTCCATTCAAAATTCGCTTACATTAGCGATACGTGGGTTTACGATACTATAAATAAAATGTTCGAGCTACAAATCTATACTAATATTATAAAGCTGAAGAGTTTGTTTGTTTGTTTATTTGAACGCGCTAATCTCAGGAACTATTGGTTGGAATTGAAAAAATATTTTTGTGTTCAATAGTCCATTTATCGAGGAAGGTTATAGGCTATATAACATCACCCTACGACCAATAGGAGGCATAAATGCATATATATAGGCATAAATGAAAAATGTTGCAAAAACGGGACAAATGTCCACCCGTGCGAAGCCGGGACGGGCCGCTAGTAGAAGATATCCGACGTTGGTAAAATCAGCCCTTATTCAAATTATCAAAATCAAAATAAACACAAATGCAACCTCAAACCATACGTTTAAACTCACGATCAGCAATCTTTAATCTGAAGGTCACAAGGTGCAACCCCGCCCGATCATTACATACGATTATACGAGATTTATATATTTCAACATAATTATTATGACCTGATTGTTTGGTGTTAGCGATACATTGTGGCAGTTAGAATAATTATGTGTTATAGCAAATTGTGAGCTGTGTGGTGGTTAAATGATTAATATCTAATGATAATTCAATTTTAATTTTAGTGTTGGAGCAGATACGGAATCGAACCCGGAGTCTAGCCCTGCATTTGCTGATGATTTTCCTGGTCAAAGGTCTTCAAGCAGTGGTGTAACTATTAGGTGGCAGGGCTGGCAAAATGCCACGGGCCCCCGGCCCAAAAGATCGCGAGCTCAGAAGTAACCTAATATTTTTAACAATATTAAGTAAAAATTATTGTAATTCTGTCGGTAACTTCTTCAGTGATTTATTAAAATTAAACTACAACGTTACGATTTTTACTGGGGCGATCCAATGAATTTGCCACGGGCCTCTGATAGTATAGTTATGCCTTTGTCTTCAAGAAATGTAACGTGCAGTCGGAGGCATAGGTACAGTCCGCGACAGGTCGACATGGCAATCAGGTATGAAGTGAGATGTGGACCCCGGGGATGCCTCGTACAGGGCGATCCAATGAATTTGCCACGGGCCTCTGATAGTATAGTTATGCCTTTGTCTTCAAGAAATGTAACGTGCAGTCGGAGGCATAGGTACAGTCCGCGACAGGTCGACATGGCAATCAGGTATGAGGTGAGATGTGGACCCCGGGGATGCCTCGTACAGGGCGATCCAATGAATTTGCCACGGGCCTCTGATAGTATAGTTATGCCTTTGTCTTCAAGAAATGTAACGTGCAGTCGGAGGCTTAGTTACAGTCCGCGACAGGTCGACATGGTAATCAGGTATGAGGTGAGATGTGGACCCCGGGGATGCCTCGCGCACCCGCACAGTGCCCGCGCCATCTTCATCTTAGCGCTGCACGAGTCCGCATCGACCGCGTTTATCGATTTCGATCTCGCTCACGTTGTTCCTTGAAGTTGTGTATTGAAAATGACTAGAAAATTGCCATGACGACTTGGTAGCGGACTGTACCTACATGTTTAACAGGAATATGTGATGCCTCCGACTGTGTGTTATCTCTTTCTATTTCATCTTGTTACCATATTTTTAGTAAGCTTTTAACGCAGTCTGGTTAAGTATTGATTTAATAATAAAAATATATTTGTTTACGTACTCAACTCTTAAGTAGCGATAGCCTAGCGGTTGACCGTTTGCCTTCCATGCAGGAGAGTCTGAGTTTTCCCGCACGGAACAAATATTTGTATGGCCTACAGATAGTTCTTCCGAGTCTGGATGTTTGTGTGTGTGAAGATTTGTGTCTGTAAACGCACCCACGATACAGGATAAACAATAGAGAGGAAAAGTCATATTTAAAAAAATAATTACTAATAAACAGACTTGTTACTCAATGCCTTTGACAAAAAACAATCTGTTTTATTTCACTATCAAACAGATAACGATCTAACTACCTGTCAAACACTTGCACTACTTAATTTTAAACGTGGGTGGACAGTTTAAAACCTGTTCGAAGTCGTGTAACTTTAAACGCTCCGATTATCTACCAATTCAGTGCAAAAAAATGTCTCTTCCTACACAGCGGTGTCTTTAATCTTTTTAAAAGTAAATCTGGTTACTCCTACGCGGTAATTGGCGTTATTATTGACGATTAAGTGCGTACAGTAGAGGTTAGATTTGCTGAGTATGTTTTTGGTGTATGTACGTGGATTTCCGTGTGGTTACGAAAATTGATGGAAATCAGCCCGGATTCAGAATCTTACGATACGTCAGTTGTCAAACGATTTGGTTATTATCACGACTTTCTCATAAACAAATCGAGATACACAAATGGTTATTGAAATAACGCAAAACCTCGAAGTAGGTTGTTCGGTATCGAGAGTAGAATGGATTGAACACATTTTTAATGTATACATGGTAACATTTTCAAAACAAAAAATGTTCACAATGTCGTTTCTCAATTATCGCAAACCACGCGACCATTTACCTAGACTAACATTCAATACGTAGGTAAATAAGGGGTAGTCAGAGAGACGAGGCGGGGTAGTCGTTCGATTAAAATAATCAGACCAAAAAATTCTATTAAGTCAACAAAAAATACAAATATCTTCTATAATAATTGATAAAAATAAATAAACTATAGATAGATCAATTAAGATCAGTTGGGGTGTCTGAGGTTTTGCGTTATTTAAATAACATCTTGTAATACATATATGTAGGTACATAGATAGATAGCAAACCTAATCGATCGAAAACGGACTTATCGTGAGGGCTATGGGGGCCTACTCTCAAAACCGTACTATATAGTTTCGGCTGACGAATCGCACGTTTTTCAACCAGAAAATTGTTTCAGATCCGCCGATCGATTCGATTTTCGCGATTTGACATAATTATTGTCTTTCATTCACCTCACTCCCAAATGCTTATTGACATCTAGCAGTTCTTTATTGGTGATGGTGTACTAATAAGACCTCTGTCGAACCCTTCATGGAATATAAGGCGTGATGTTACATAGTCATCTGCTTCGGTTTAACGATAGCAAAAACCGTCAAGTTCATCAATAACAAACATTAACTTTTTCTTTAACTCGCATTTTATTTGATATTTAACTATAAAATGTCAGCCGCTAATCATTGGATTATCTAAAGGTGTTCAAACATGTACCAATTATCTTAGCTAGCGGTTAAGAAGATAACACGTTCAGGTTAATGTTTAACTACATACAACTGTTATTAGTAGGTTAAGATAGATCTGTGTTATGATAATTCGGAGTTTGCTTGCGTAAGGTATGTTTAAAAATGGATTTTGAGCGATAGATCAAGGATTTTAGTGATGTGTAATAAAATATACAACGTGTTACAAAAGTAGCCCTAAAGCCGAAAGGGGGCTAAAAGGTCCCTTGTAAAGAGTCTATTGGCAATATTTGAAAACCGTAGTATAACACAAAATGAAGAAATTGGATAAAACATAAAATAATCATCATTGAAACGCAACCCTGAAACATAAAACTAAAGAGTAGACTACCCAGAAAGTTATTTATGTTCTTACCTAATTTCCTCTGAGAGGTAAATGACAACAACCATAAAATACTACTTGATTATTTACATTTTTCATGGGGAATTATGTAACACGTTGTATGTGTGATATCCCTATTTTTCAACGAGATTAGTGTTTTTTTTCAGTTTGGTAGTAGCAGTAATAGCCTACTGGTGTGACCGTCGTACTGTAAAATCATAGATCTCGAGTCCAAACCCAAGGCACGCACCTCTGACTTTTAGGATTCATGTACGTATTGTATAATTATCACTTGCTTAAAAGTGGTGAAGGAAAACATCGTGAGGAAACCGGCATGCCTGAGAGATATTTCTCGACGGCATATGAAGCCAATTCAGAGGCCCATGGGCGGCATAAACTCTGACACCAGGTTAGTCACTAACCGCACGACAAGAAGATCGGTTTGGTTACCGGCAGAGAATAAGCCCCCTATCCACCCGTAGCATAATCAGCCTATTACTATCCTACTACTGGGCATGGGCCTCTGAAAACGATAAAGGTCCTTCATCCACCACGCTGCATAGATGTGGGTTGGCAGACTACACACACCATCGAGAACTTTTAGGAGTCCTCTCAGATGTACAGGTTTCTTCATGGTGTTTTCCTTCACCGTTAAAGCAAGTGATAATCAAATATTCTGATTCGCACATGAATTCAAAAGGTCACGAGGTGCGGGACAGGATCGAACTCAGACCATTCTGCATGGATGCCCTCCAAGTAGCTGTAGTTTGATTAACATAACATAACATCACGCCTGTATTCCCCGAAGGGTTGGGCAGAGGTGAAGGTATACTAACACTCATATTTCGCCGTTATATTTAAGTCCCATGTTATACGGGGGAGCCTATTTCCATCAACCGGCCATAAATCCAAACTCCGGGCTGCTACTTAGGAATTCCATACAGAAAAACCCAGTAACACTCGATCTGTGGATCGAACCGAGGACCTCACGATCAGCAGTCGCGCTTGCCACCACTAGATCAAGAAGGCAGGTAGTTTGATTTAATGCAACAAAAAACATTTATAAAGAATGAGGAAACTTATTTTATTAAGGAAATGAGTATAGGTATCTTAGTCTTACGATTAGTTCAGACACCATATTTGGGTCACATCTATAAGGTCATAAGTAAGTACAATGTTTTTGATAGTATAGTGGGCGTTTTATACCATTTCGTATGAACAGTGTACCCAGTATAAATTGACCTTTTAGGGCGGCGCTGCTTGCGAAGGCAAACGCGATAATTACGTCAAATTCAATACATTTCCATTTAGTTCCTTATTTCACCGCATCTCAAGTTATACTGGACGGTGTATATAACTGCGTTTATTGCCAATTTTTGGGCCCACAACCATTTACAACGACGGCCATGTTTCTATAAAAGGTTGTAGTATCAAAAACAGCTTCATATTGAATGAATACGAGTTTGTATTGAATAAAGTTTCGTGATTCATTCACTAGGTTTATGAATTTAATGAAATCTTTAATACTTACATTCTCAGGTTGGTAGTAACGTTAGGCTGTTATTTCACGGCTTGTGGGGTTACTCCTGACAGCTGCGAGTTCGGAATCGATCGAGTTTGATTCGAATTAGTGTCAATCGCTGCTGAAATCGACAAAACATCGCGACCGTGCTGAGGTTCGAGTTGAAACTAAAAAAAATGTAAAAGTCTTACATTTTAATTCGGTCCTGCGCACAGTTGTGTGCTGTTGTCGATTTCAAGACTTACACCCGTATTCTAAGACGTTCCTCCAAAACTTAGTCGACTCGACTCCACCTCGACTCACTACCATCGGTAGCTATAGTTGACATAAACGTCCTCGACTCGAGATTTTTCCTCAGTCGAGGTAAGGAATAATTTGTCAAACTCAAGGTACCTCGGAATCTACCTTAAGGAAGGAAGTGTCGACGTTCGTATGTAATAAAAATGAATTTTGAAGACTTTATCGATATGCTTACGATAATCCTTACAATTATTTATCGCGGCGTTATTTGCGCGATGCAGATAATTCAAATTATGACGTAATGACTCGGTCGAGGAACCTCAAAGTTCACTCGAAATTGCGACTAAGAATACAATTTTGAAGGTGTTTTCGGGGCCATCCTGAGTCGAGTAGGTTTTGGAGGAACGTCTTAGAATATGGGTGTTAAACTTGACAGTAATTCGAATCAATCTCTATCGATTTAGATCTCGAAGCTATCGGGAGTAAGCCCCCTGATCTGGCAAGTCTGATTTGATCTGGCTAGGACCTCGTGACTTTTTGTATTCATAGTCGGATCAGATTTGATTATCACTTACATCAACGGTGAAGGAAAACATCGTGATAAAACCTGCACACCTGAGAGGGCTTCAAAAAGATCTCGATGGTGTGTGTATGCCATCCACGGAATACAGAATATAGTTCGCCAATCGCATCAGGCCAGCGTGGTGGAAATTAAACCCTTTTTATTCTGATACTAGCAGCCTGTCCCGGCTTCGCACGGGTGGACATTTCCCCCGTTTTTGCAACGTTTTTCATTTATGCTCCGCTCCTATTGATTGTAGCGTGATGTTATATAACCTATAACCTTCCTTGATAAATGGACTATCCAACACAAGAATATTTTTTCAATTCCAACCAGTAGTTCCTGAGATTAGCGCGTTCAAACAAACAAACTCTTCAGCTTTATAATATTAGTATATAGAAGAGGCTCGTGCTCAGCAGTGATACATTAAAGGGCTGATTGTTCTATGGCAAGTAATAATAGACAGGACCTGCTCTCCGTGCCTCGGAGAGCACGATAACCCTCGGTCCCGGGTGTCATAAGAATACCTATGACAGTCGTTACGGGAAGTCAGAAGCCCGAAATTCTGACAACTGGTTTAACTTTAGAATATCGGCATTGCCCAGTAACTGGGTTGCCGAGGTCTGATGGCAGTGTCGCTCCGTGTAAAATACTGGTATTCAGCCGCATCTGGTAAGACTGGAAGCTGACTCCAACATAGTTGGGAAAAAGCTAGGCAGAACGAAGTAATAATAATAGACAGGATGTAATTATTTTTCACACTCCTTTTACGACATTTTTATAATCACACATTTAATATATACTAACTGTTCTCCTGCGACTGTGCCCGCCTAAATAATTTGACTACAGCGCCACCTATCGGATCCCAGCATAGCTATATAAACACAACTTCAATCGGTAAAGTAGTTCTCAAGTTATGGCGTGACCAAGGGAAATAGGAATTTATTTTTATATGTCGTCAGTGGAAAGGTAAAAAGACTAAAGCGCAAATATACCTACTTTACAGTAAAGAGATTCTAAGTATTTTTTTAAGAAAATAAACATAGTTATTTTTCTTAGAGTATACATATTAAATAGATAGTTTAATTATGATATGTATGAAATTCTTCGTGTCTGCTAATTACTCTTTTTCTTTTATTTAACACACATTTCTATTTTCTGTTATATAAATCGGATGGTAAGAGCTATCATTACGTTCCTACAATTGTGGCCCATATAAGATAATCACGCTGGATGGTATAAAAAGCATCATGTTACCGACAGACTCAATGGGTGCATTTTGAAATAAATACCTTATTTGGGACACGGTCTAAGTGATAAGCTGCGGTGCATTAAAAGAGTCCACGAGTGACGTTACTTATGTACGTCCGACGCACCCTGGGCAGTCAGCCCCGCTACCAACCTTGCTGACTGGCTAATAATATTTTCACTACATCGGTTTAAAGATTCTTTATTTATTCAAAAGAACAATGTTCACTTACGAATAATTACAGTGTTATATATAGGTATAATAGATTGCACTATCCGGTGGCAATTAAAAAAGTATTTCTAGTTTAACAAAGCAAATTAATGTAAGAAGGTTCAGTTTTCATAAACACTTAATATTTGAAACAATAATTATTATCAACATCTCGTAATTTTTCTTTAGTATAGGTACTATAGAGGCAGGTATAAACAATATTAATTAAAGGTACCTACCCCTTCCCTTTTTATTTTACGTTATAAAAATAACACATGATACAGGTTATATACATATAGATCACAAATTCGAACCCAAGGCACGCACCTCTGATTTTTCGGATTCTTAAGCGATTTCATGTGCGTATTGTATAATTATCACTTGCTTAAAAACGGTGAAGGAAAACATCGTGAGGAAACCGGCATGCCTGAGAGATATTTCTCGATGGCATGTGAAGCCAAGACAGAGGCCCATGGACGGCATAAACTCTGACACCAGGTTAGTCACTAACCACACAAAAAGAAGAAGACTACGACATTGACTGTTCTCGTTTACTTCGTGTGAGAGAAGAAGTGTTAAAGTTTTGACTCTACCTTTTTGTTCATAATCTCTTCCGTTATCCTAATTGCTTCCCATAAGTCCTCAACAATTTAACTTGCAGTGTTACTAACAATACAAAAATCAATCGTTTTGTATAACAATGGTAGCATTTTTTATCGCCATACTGGGCATATAAACAGACTCGTAAGCTAATTTTACTTGTGATAGCTACTTTCATATGGGAGTCTTTAGTTCATTATTGGTAGAGATACAACTGCCTCAGTTATAACCAATAACGTTCCGTAAATTATAGGAATTGGCCATTAGTCTATCGCTTGGACCACAGCTTACTTTACCTGAGGTCTACTTTAGGTAACAAAGGATTGCATGCGTCATGCGCGGAGGAGGTATGCCCGACCTCACTTATACACACGCGAGCTCACTTAATTCCAACTTAATTTACTTACAACGAACTTAAATTAACAATGGAAGCAGGAGGATAAAGGATTGCAACGTTAACCTTTAAAAGTAAAAGAAAGAAAATTATGGGATGATTAGGTACTTCTAGGTATAATAATTGCAGGTTTAAACGTTAGGTTTTTTCAAATGACTGTGTTGTATGCGATCTTGAAAATTTGCTGGAAAAGCAACCGGATCTTTGCGTATAGGAAGAATATTTACGGGGTATCCTGCGCAAGCGACGCGACGCGACGTACGCGACAAACGCGATCAAGACAACGGCATTCCCTGCTAGCGGCCTATGTAGCGAGACGCGACGTAACGCGTATTTGTTCCACGTCGTATTGCGTCACGTCGCACCGCGTCGCGTTTGTCACTTACGCAGGCCACCCCGTTAGCGACTAACCGCTTCTCTCTTGTCGGCACGAAGTGTACGAGAATAGGTCAGGCTGTGATGATGGGGTTGTCTGCCCAGGTTGCGCCAAATGTACTTGAGTATCATCACCCGTGAAGACTCTTTTAATGCATCACTAATCAGCATCCATTCTCAAAAACCTGAACAGGTTTAGACAAACTTATCCACATAACCTGTGAAATCGTGTGCTGCAGCCGCGAAAGCAATCTACAGCATGTGTAACCCTGGTGATGCATGCGAAAGATGAATCGGTGCGAAAAAGTAAAAGCATGCGTAAGTATTTTCTTTATCTGTACATAGTGTAAAATAAAGTCGCTCACGCTGTCTGTCTGTCCTTATGTATGCTTAGGTCTTTAAAACTACGCAACGGATTTTGATGTAGTTTTTTTAATAGATAGAGTGATTCAAGAGAAAGGTTTATATGCCCCACATTAGTATCTACATTGCACCCGTGCGAAGCCGGGGCGGGTCGGTAGTGTTCATATAAAATGAGCATTTTCTATGCTGGTAAGTGTGTAACTCTATCGATACGTCTCTCTAATGAAAGACACAGGAAGAGTGTCATGTTGTCATGCTTTCGGGTCACGGACAGGTTATTGTAAAAGTCAAAGCAAAACGAATTTTTTACACATTTTGTAAACCGAAACAGATGTACATTATGTGTTATTCACACGAAGCGAATTTTGTACATAATCGATCTTGACACAGCTGACCTGAAATGACCTATTGAAAAACTTGCATCACAGAGGTTAAATATTACCTACCTTATCATTCATAGAATTTCAAGAAAGACAACTTATGAAAATAGGTTTGATATTTGTCTAATGCCTATTTCAAATAAAAATACAAAATATTGAATCTAGAGATTTGTAAGACAGCGCCATCTATGAAATAGATCACGAACTACGCAACTTAAGTGATCCACGTGAGCATCGACAGAGATCTAAGTGTTTACTAACGTTCTTGACACCAATGTACTGTGTTTAAGTTCATTTTGAGGTTAGAAAACTTGCAAGTTGTTATGTTTGTTTTGTTATGCTTATCTCGAAAACTGGTAGCCTGATTTTGATGTGACTTACTTTTGAAAAAAAATTGACGTTCTCGCTATAATTTAAGTACAGTTTAATTGTATATCAAAGTGAAGTGTTAATTTAACAATGAACTTTAAAATCTCCTTATTTTCATACTTATTTCTATTAAAACTTACTTTGATAGTACTCGTAATACGAAGGTGAACCCAAAATCCCTTTCCTTCGTGGATCCAGCTTGACTAACTAACTAACACACACACACACACAAAACAAAAAAAAACACCAAAAAAATCACTACACACTAGCACTTAAACTTGGAAAATCATTGTTTACCCACACGATACAAGATTAACACTGCACAAATAAAAAAATCTTTTAATAAATATTTTTTAAATCTTTTGACGTAAGTAAAAGGTTATAGGAACATTTTCCCGTTTGGCACACACGTATGTCCATTGAGGCTGTGATTTTGATCTGAGATAAATTTTCTGATCACGCACGGTACGTCTGTCGGCGTTGGCTGCTCAATGCCAACTCTTGCGCAGACACTGTGTTTCACTGTGTCGGGCCGAAGCCGCTGAAGCCTTATTTATGTGCCTTATGGCAGTAGGGTGGTATTTTTTTGGTTAAAATGCTTGGTTTTGAAGAGATTGTTTTAAGTTGTTATGAAGCGATGAGAATGTTGGTTCTAAAAAAAGCTTACGTGACTAACTTAATTGTTTAACATACTCTACACTGGAGAAGTTATTATTATTAATGCTTGTCATTGGTTTCCTAATAGGATTTTACCAACATTTGCGTTATTGTCGACTGCTTGACCAGGCTGAAATATAGAGAGTTTTGTATCCCTTCAGGTATGAGGAAAAGCTAGACAGAGCTTCCTAAAAGTTCTCCATAGAGACTGCAAATGGACTTTGAAAATAAGTTAGTTATATTTTTTGTATAATATCACACTTCAAACAACCATTTTCAGTGTTCTTTTTTATATCTCAAACTTTTTTTCAAAATTGGAACCCGTAGTATCACAATGAAGCCTTACAGCTACCAAAAATTGACTGCGTCTACACAGCTGGAAAACATCACAACACTTCGATATCACCATCTCGCTTATACACGAATAAATTACAGGCGTGTATCATGCGCATCCTGCTTGCACGTTTTTTGTTAGAGGATGGATGTATTTTTTTTAAATTAGACTGTTTCTTTAATAGGATGTGGTGGAAGTTCGGTTTTAATGAGATAAAAAAAATCTTAAGGGCGAGTAAAACTGCAACCGATATTAAACAGTAAAATGTGGAACTTAAAGATCAAATTGGCGTGTTGGTTGCTAGTGTATTGTTTAATGTAGACTCCTTGCTCGAGATTATAAGAAGCTGTTTAATAAACATCACGGTTATGATATTAAAGGGACTGTCGGAAATAAAATCAAACAATGGGAAAATTTTCAACTCTAATGGTCAACTACGTATACTTTCAGTTTTTACCTCAGGAATCGATCTCAGGTGGAGGAGTCCGGTCCTCTCGCTATCTACTACTCGAGAACGATCAAAATATGAATTAGTGTTTTTTTTTTAAGATTTACTAGCATTTAGCCACCCCGCAGTGAGCGAACGTTTCTTCTCTGGATAAGAAGAGGCTTTTACCCTGCAGTGGGACATATATAGGGCGACCCGCCTCGGCTTCGCGCGACTGCAATGTAGATACTAATGTGGGGCATATTAACCTTCCTCTTGGATCACTCTATCTATTGCTATTAACTGCATTAAAATCCGTTGCGTAGTTTAAAAGATCTAAGCGTACAGACAGCGGGAGCGACTTTGTTTTATACTACGTAAAGATTATTACTGACATTTGAGTTTTTTTGAATTCCTAAGTCCTGATCTGACACGATTTTTGCCAGCTAACAATGTCTAGGATGACTTGAAATAGTTTATCATTGGGTTTTAGATCTCGATCTCTTAAAATAAAATTATTGACACAAACTAAATTAAAAATAATGTTTATATACCGCAGAAAGTAGGTACCTAAAACACATAATGACTTAATCCAAAACAAACTTTAGTTCCATCAACCAGAAATTAATGTAAATCAATCGAAGTTCTAATAAAGTCAATTCAAAGAACCCGTCATGCGTGATGTGTGCTTTGTTATTTAATTTTCATATTGCATACTGACCGAAATACGTGGAACCGATGGCCGGAGCCGTGACTTGGTTCAAGTATACCGCCTGATCGTGCACTGACCCTTCGATCGACAGCCCCTGAGGTTCTTGACGGCCCATTTTCTGTTGAAAAACAAGCAGACAGTATTTCTCTAGCTATTACTAAATTGAGTACAGCGCCATCTAATGATAATGATGCGTACTAGTTAGACTGTTAGTAGAAATGAAGTGATGATGTAGTTAGTCTAAGTATAAATAGATGACGCTACATGTAGGTTATTTAAAGGGGTGGAGTGTACCAAATGGTTAACAAAATTATAATTACGATTAATTAAAATTAAAAGGGGTCGTAACATTCCATTGTTCGCGTTTCCTACCAACAGATTAATAATTAAAATGGTTTTATTTACCTGTATATCACTATTGTCTTTGTTTCTTTGTTCTTGGCTGAGGTTGATGTTTTTTGTTTGCATTTTCTCCCATCCGGAGCTGTAAGCCCCACCTGTGAATTAAAAATTAATGACTTTATATTATACTTTCTAACAAGCGTTTTGTGTTAACTAGACGTTTTAACATTTCCCACACTACTTAAGTTTTTTATACATGTTATTCATCTGTATTTTTTTCCTCAAACGCTTTCAAGTTCAAATGTCATCGTTCTTAAAAAGAATAAACTAAAACTTGGCATACAAATTCAAAAATAGCTTTCATTTTTTAAGTTATAACGTAAGTTTTCCTAACTTAGACGAGGAGACCCGCAATATGGAATTATAAAAAGGTGCTGAAGGAAAAGTTAAATAACTCACGAGATATTAAAATAACGAAAATAAACTGGAACCCGTTCAATATAAAGTTTGTATTTCTTACAAAGTGAGGGTAGGTGCGTAAACAAGGACTCCCGAAGTACCTAAAGACTTTTTTGTGACCGTTCACTCACTAAACAGGTGTAACGAAGAAAATCAACTCTACAATATGTAACATAATAGTTGAAAAAAAATATGTAGTGAAAGTAGTTTGTTCAGAATCATTTACTGAATAGATTTCTATCATTTTTAATATAGGTAATTTTTTATCCCAAAAATAATTAAAACTACGGAAATTAGTCACATTACCCATGTACAGTGAAAACAAACTGAAATGGACCGAAAATAACGGGAAAAAGACTTTTAAAAGTGCATTTTTATTTGTATTAATACAAATTCCGTGATTCAATACAAAATAAAGAAAAATAAACCTTATTTCAAGAACGTTAATTTTGAAAATAACAATGCATATACATGTTAAACTAAAATTTCAGTGTAGTATGTGTTATGATTTAACATAATATTCTAATTTTGAGGGTGTGCGTTAATTACGTTACATGTTGTATACATATTTGTTCTACCTATCCTTTTCCCAACTATGTTGGTGTCAGCTTCCAGTCTAACCAAATGCGGCTGAAAACCAGTATCTTACACGGACCGACTGCCATCAGACCTCCGCAACCCAGCTACAGCGCAATACCGATATCCTAAAGTTAGACCGGTTGTCAGACATCCGGGCTTCTGACTACCCGTAACGACTGTCAGATTTTCGTATGATACCCGGGACCGACCGTTTCTCGTGCTCTCCGAGGCACGAAGGGGTCTCGCTGTGTATGGTCTGGCCTTGGCAAGCGCAGCTTAACCTTGCAAATCATATTACCCGTGTGATTGTTGATTAGCCACGAGCCCCTCTCACTCTATACAAGGTCAGTCGGAAAGGGGGTACTAAGCCGCAGGCCACTTAATGTATCACTGATGTTTGTTTTAAAGAAAGTGTTAATATTTCAAAATTTGATATCTTTTTTTCCATGCAAAATGATTTTTATTTTAGCTTTTTCCAAACGAATTCAGAAAATGGAGCTTCTAGTCCGTGACCCCAAATATGACCTAAAATGTAAACACAGCTGATCATAGCTGAGGATAGATAGAATTTAGCGTATTTTTTATGAAATCTTTGAACAGCTATTTCTCTTAAACTAATGACTTTCGGGGAAAGTTGTAGAACAAAAGCTATCCATTATTATGGGTACTTGAACACCCTTTCGGCTTAGTACCCCCTTTCCGACTAACCTTGTACATGTAAGGGGGCTAATTCTACTAACAGAAACGTTGTTCAATTGCAACCGAAAAGCCGAACTGCTCATTGACGTATGTAGGTAAACGACAACTGACTGCCCGCTGTGGTTCATTTGAGATTTGGAAACAATTTTGTTAAATGATAAATGATTTTTATCTCAGGCTCATCTCTTAAGAGGAAATGCGGTCGGCATTTAGTCCATACAAACGTATTCCTCGGTTTCCTCCTTGGATAATGTCACTAGAGCAAATATGTTTTACCTTATGATATATAACTACCACCACTATGTCGCTATGTTTTGTTTTTGTCAATAAATTAATTATTAAAAGAACTGGAAACATTTAAATTTTACAAAAATCGACCGGTTTTACCACCGTTTTCAAACATTTGGCAAACAAATTTGACGAATATAAAAAAAATAAAAAATAACATAAGGACATAACCAAAGTCTTTCTTAAATTATTATAGAAAAAAATATTAAAATCGGTCCATATTTGAAGAAGGAAACAGGGAAATACGAAAGTACGATTTCGCTAATATTGTATAGGAGAAATCAGTCCCAGATGCAGGTGTCTCTTTCGCGCTCAATTGGGAAGGTTTGCGGGAGGGGTGGAACGGAAATAGATCGCAAAAACCTATTTAAATTATTAATATTTTGCAGCTCGCGTTTCCTCTTAATGACCGCTTTAATGGACGGTCATATAATTTGCTTAGCATGCTGTGCCTTTCCACCGTAGGAATCTCGCATGAGACCGGGAGGCGGCAGGAGACGATAGCCTGATAAAGATTGATGAACAGTTTCTAGAGCTATGTTTTTTGGTTGATAAAGTTTCAATGTTTAAGATTGTTATCATTAGTCGCTGAACGTAAAAAAGGTAACGCTAACCAGCCAAACTGGTTCAGTTTTGTACTATAGATAGAAGAGACATTTCTCGCCTACCCAATCTTAAGGACCTTCTGTTAGCTCTTTCTTGTGGTTCAATCATAATATCTGAGGAGTTTAGTGTAACTTTTGTATTTTACGAGAGGATCCGAAGATATTTTAACCTTCGTCCGTGATTAAGATGGAAAGTTTTTGGTGTTATTCAGCTTTTTGAGGGAAATAGGTACATATTATATTTGGGTCAGTGACTTGAGTTATTAAAGAATATCATTCGGAATGAGGTTTCTATCCGTCGTACTATTTATTAATCTGTTCTTATGGTCTCGAGCCGATCGCGCGGATCATACGATTTGCGAGGTTAAGCAACGCTTGCCACTGTTTGTCAGTGAATGGGTGACCATTCGTTACACACCGAGATCCCTTCGTGCCTCGGAGAACACGTTAAACTGTCTAAACAGTATGCCAAAAAATATTATGTCAAAGTATTATTATGTCATTAAAAGTTATGCCTAACTCGTTATATCAAAGTAAATTACGAATAAAAAAATTATGCGCATCAAAGTGAACTCGATTATACTACGTAGAAATTATTACGAGATTAGAACAGGCATAAAAGTAATAAATGTATAATATCTGGCTCAAGGCTGATTTATATTTCTTCAGTCGCCCGTTTTAATATCTTTAATGTAGGAAATATTTTATCGTAATGCGAAGACGTGAATCTCAAACAAAAGAAAAAATTTCACTTTCTTCAGTTGGAAATGGAAATTATTATTAAATAATGTTTTTGGGATTATTTATGTCTTCTGCTGCATTAGGTGTGACGTAAACAAGTCATCAGGATGCCATATCCTTCGTCTTCGATCTGGGACTTGTATTATAAAAATAGTGAATGAATACGTTTTTCTTTAGATTAAAGAGAGACGAAAACGAGCAGTGACAGTCTAGTGTATGAAGGCTTGCCTTCCATGCAGGAGGGTCTCAGTTAACTGTCATCAGACCTCCGCAACCCAGTTACTAGGCAATGACGATATCCTAAAGTTAGACCAGTTGTCATACTTTTGAGCTTCTGACTACCCGTTCCGACGGTCATAGGTATTCGTATGACACCCGGGACCGACTGTTTAAGGTGCTCTCCGAGACACGGAGGAGTCTCGATGTGTAACGAACGGTCACCCATCCACGGACTGACCGCGGCAACTGCTGCTTAACCTCGCTAATCGTATGATCCGAGTGGTTGATAGTTAGCCACGAGCCCGTCGAGGATTTCTACACAAGTGTAGTTTTTAAACACAACTAGCGAACCCGGCAGGCGTCGTCCTGCCCAGAAAAGCATACCGACAGCAGCGCCACTTTCCCGGTCCAATTGTGTTTTCAAACCATCCAGGAACCCATTGAAATATACACACAAAATTTCATTTAAATCGGTCCTGCCGTTAGAAGGAGTTAGGTGACAAACACACGTACAAAAGAATTATAATATACTAGCGGGACTGGCAGACGTCGTTCTGCCCTAAAAATTTGGTAACATACCGACAGCAGCGCCACCTACCGGGTCCAATTGTGAATCTAAACCATCCAGGGCGCCACTTAAACGCATACAAAAAAATCATTCAAATCGGTCCAGCCGTTTAGAAGGAGTTTAGTGACATACACACGTACAGTCGAATTATATATATAAAGATATTAAGATAATCATGAAACCTTGACGACGATATGCCCTGTCCACAATTGACCGACCATAAACAATAAATAAGTGATTCAATACCATCAATAACAATGCATCAGTCATCGGTTCCACTAAACCTCAATACCACAGCATCCTGTCTAAAATTCCCGTGGGGATGGTGCAATCGTACTTTATACACTATTTTGTGTGAAGCTATGGTGTTTCTGATCACTCTTGGTTTATTTCACGGTGAAAATAGCATTTGTTACGAGCCCGTTTTAAAGGTGTTGATGTACGTGAACATATGGTTCTATCCGGTGGTAAAACGCTATATTCCCGGATTACCGGTCGCCATTCCAGCTGGTCGATAGATGGTAACGCAATAGTACCCAAACCTTACAGAATACAATACGTAGGTACACCTATATTCTTAGACGTTCCTCCAAAACTTACTGGACTCATACTCGACTCAGAACGGCCTCGAAACCACCTTCAAAACTGTATTCTTAGTCGCAATTTTGAGTGAACTTTGAGGTTCGTCGATGGAGTCATTACGTCATAATTTGAATTATCTGCATCGCGCAAATAACACCGCGATAAATAGTTGTAAGGATTATCGTAAGCATATTCGATAAAGTCTTCAAAATTCATTTTTGTAACATACGAACTATGACACTTCCTTCCTTAAGGCAGGTTCCGAGGATGATTCCTTACCTCGACTGAGAAAAAATCTCGAGTCAAGGACGTTTGTGTCAACTCGAGGTGGAGTCGAGTCGAGTAAGTTTTGGAGGAACGTCTTAGAATATGGGTGATAGTCTCACTAACCTGTGTTCCTTCTAAAGTCGTGATCGTCACAGTATACAATATTTTGGGTCACTTTCCGAATTATTAGAATTTATTTTATAGGAGAAGGAAAAACGTGTATGATGAAACTTCAAACGTAAAGGGAACAATGCTGACAGATTTCAGAGAGAGAGCGACGATGACCGGCGGCGATGTGAAGCCGCAAATGGGAGCGAGACCACGTAATAGTATTTTCAAAAGAAAATACGTTCTGATAGGCTTAGAATGCAATGACGTGGCCAAATTTGACGACACGTTTGGTGCAGTGGCTGAGCGATCGGCTTCTGCGCTACGGGTCGTGGGTTCGATTCCCGCACGGAACAAATATTTGTATTGCCTACAGATAGTTGTTACGGGTCTGGATGTTTGTGCGTGTGAAGATTTGTGTCTGTAAACGCACCCACGACACAGGAGAAATCCTAGTGTGGGGCAACGTTTAAAAAAAAAACAATAAAAAAAAATAAAAAAAAACGACCAGCCACAGGCGTCCAGCAAGAACCCAGCTTTCGGCGCGATATTTAGGTAAATCTATGATTTAAAACGGGTACGCAACAACATTAGTAACCAGTTATACCAATTACCATCTGTTTAACTTAGTGAAACCGATTCCCAGATGAGATTAATGCACATACATTGTAATATGCGGTATATCTCTAGGTACTTTAGTACCTGCCTCGATGGTCTAGTGGTGGCAAGCGCGACTGCTGATTGTGAGGTCCTGGGTTCCATCCCCAGGTCTGGCAAAGCCTTATTGGATTTTTTCATTAGGAATTTCTCAGTAGCAGCCCAGAGTTTAGATTTATGCGCGGGTGATGGCAATAGGCTCGCCCCCTATTACATGGGACTTAAACATAACGGCGAAATGAGGGTGTTACTATACACCTCTGTACAGCCCTTCGGGGAATACAGGCGTGATGTTATGTATGATGTAGCATGTAGCAATTTAGTGTATTAGACACTCAAAGATTCGCCCACGAGTTATTTTTTTGACATATCGGGATGAAAAGTATTGTATGACCTTCTCCAGTTTCCAGGCTATCTCTGTGGCAAGCTTCATCAAATTTGATTCAGTAGTTTAGTGGTAAAGAAGAAACAAACAGACACATAAACCCACTTTTGCGTTTATATTAGTTTGGATGATGTTTACGTTGCCCCATCACAACGATTTACGAAATACCAACTATCCCAGAAATACATCTTATATGTGAAGCAGTGTATTCCTATATAAGGCACTTTGAGGCAGAGTCGTGACCAAAGGTCCGAGTGTAAATGTTAATCTAACGAACTTAGTTTACACTTTACTTTGTTTAATATCCACTTAGTAAACTGAGCTCTCTTCTACTGAAGAATTTGGTGAAGCAAAGCTGTGAGATTAATTTGATATTCTGTCTGGCTTTGAATGAGCGCTTGTCTTTACATAGTATAAAACAAAGTCGCTCCTGCTGTCTGTATGCTTAGATCTTTTAAACTACGCAAAGGATTTCAATGCAGTTTTCAGCAATAGATAGAGTGATTCTAGAGGAAGGTTTATGTTACCGACGCGAGAAGTAAATACATACATATCTACATAAACTCACGCCTTCGTCCCATGGGGGTAGGCAGAAACTATAGAGCGCCACATGCTACGATCCTTACATACTCCTTTCGCTTCATCCACATTCATACATTGTCATATACGCACGCCGGTTGAGAGTATTTTGTGAAGAACATCACCAATAACACCGATGTATGTCCTTCTAGGGCGTCCTCTACCGGCGTTTCCACTGACACCGGCCTTATAAATTCCTTTTGATAATCGCCGTTCACTCATTCTCTCAACATGCCCACTTAGTTAGTACTTAATATTTTAATGAACACATAAGCACAGTTATTTTATCGACTGCTGAACGAGCGACTTTTAAAAGCTTCTAATTGCCAGTGCTGTCTTTTATCGATGGTCAAAACGATTATACGAAATAAAAGACTCGAAACCAAATCTGTGCCAAAAAACTGTCTGCTTGCATTACTTACATTTGCAAATTACCGTTCTCTTACAGTTTACGAAATGATAAGACGATAAGGAATGAATGCCCATTGTTCTGACACAACAGACAAAGAAACAAGGATCTCTATTTTGATAGATAATCGAAATTCATCAACATGATTTTGCAGAAGATAAAACTTCAACTACACAAGGTTAGTCAGAAAGGGGGTACTAAGCCGCGGGCCACTTAACAGTTTGAGCGGAGCAACGTTATAATACGTAAAATTTGATAAACGCTATTTAACACAACGTTTAATCACGTCAGCAAAAAATATGTCTTTCTTTAAAGAACGTGTATAAACGGCTGCGGCTTATACCAATTCCTTCAAGCTACGTCATCGCGCCGTATCACTTGAAATTTTCGGACTGCTAGCGCCACTCCACGTTAGTTTTTTTGTACATTTTATAAGGCTACTCACACACATACATTTTAATTACGCATACATTCGCAACGTCGACGTGTAGTAACGGTTGTGTCACATTTCATATTATCTTTGCTTCTATGAAAATCAGAACGTCACTAATCGTCATTTATTTTGTATGAGAAAATAGTGCGCCGCGCAACAAACATTTGAATACCCAGATGCTCCGCTGAAAGTGTTAATGTATCATTGATGACTGTTTTAAAGAAAGTGTTAAAATTTCAAAATTCGATAACTTTTTTTCCATGCTCAATTATGTAAAATTTAGTTTTTTCAAAAATTTTCATCTCTGCTTTAGTTACGAATTCAGAAAATGGAGCTTCTAATCCGTGACCCCAAATATGACCATGTAAACTCAGCTGATCATAGCTGAGGATAAATAGAATTTAGCGTATTTTTTATGAAATCTTTGAACAGCTATTTCTCTTAAACTAATGACTTTTGGGGAAGGTTGTAGACTAAAAGTTATCCATTATTATGGGCACTATAACACCCTTTCGGCTTAGTACCCCCTTTCCGACTAACCTTGTATATGTAGAGTGTAAACGAAATCATGTACTTCCTTCAATCCTCGTGATGTACTGCTGTCATAGATTAACCATGCACAGGAATCTTTTGGATTCAATAAAATAGAAATTCCAAGAAGTAAACTTAAACATAACCAAACCACGTAATTCCTTTCAATTTTTGTCACTACACATCACTCATCTTTTAAATCGCAACTTTGTGAAATCACATCATTTCTCAATTTATCATTCAAACTTACACCGCACATACTTCGCAAGGATAATCTTCATTACATAGTATAAAAAACATTTTTTACAAAAAATTTAAACCGACTTCACAAAAGAATAAAATAATTAACATATAAAATTAACAGTTTCAGAAGTCGGTGCTGATCCACGCTGAACCAAATTGAAGGCACCGGCTTCTGAAACTGTTAATTTTATATGGTAATTATTTTATTCTTTTTTGAAGTCGGTTTAAATTTTTTGTAAAAATTGTTTTTATTTTTTTCATTTTAGCTCGTAACATAATCACATCATCACAATACGCGTACTGTTCGTCATTGAGGAGTTCCATTGTCTATCTCCGAAGTTCTTCATCAGATCTTCACCAAATTTAAATGGGACCAACTTCGAAGTATACCCATCTATTAAAAAAAGAATCATCAAAATCGGTTCACAATTGGCGAAAATATCGATGAACATACACAAAAAAAAAAACAACCAAAAAATACATACAGACGAACATAGTAACCTACTCCTTTTTGGAAGTCGGTTAAAAATAAAGTCGCTCCCGCTGTCTGTACGCTTAGATCTTTTAAACTACGCAACGGATTCTAATGCAAATTTCAGCAATAGATAGAGTGATTCAAGAGGAAGGGTTATATGCCCCACATTAGTATCTACATTGCACCCGTACGAAGCCGGAGCGGATCACTAGTAAATAATATAACACATACATAAATTTAATAGGCAAAATTAATATATCAAGAACAAACGAGAAAGATTGGAATAATAGACGACACGTTTGGTGCAGTGGTTGAGCGATCGGTTTCTGTGCTACGGGCAGTGGGTTCAATTCCTGCATGGAACAAATATTTGTATGGCCTACAGATAGTTGTTCCGGGTCTGGATGTTTGTGCGTGTGAAGATTTGTGTCTGTAAACGCGCCCACGATACAGGAGAAATCCTAGTGTGGGGTAACGTTTTGTTAATAAAAAAAAACAACATTCCTTCCGATGCAAAATCCTCTAATGACATAACATACTCCAACAAGGTTTTAATAAAAACTAATCGCTCACCAGGAAGTGTACTCGTATGTACGTACTACGACCGGCCCCGCGACTCAATTCCCACGCACTTTCCACCCAGTACAGGTACTACTTTGTTTAATTAATTGGTTACCGGATACGGCACGCTCCTGTTGGCAAATTTAGAATAAACAAGTGGATACTATTTTGAGAAAAGAGAATTGTTTTGTTTTGATACGAGGTAATACAAATTAACCAATACAAATAAACTAACATAACTTATTGAACATCTATAAGTACTAATATTATAAAGAGGAAAGATTTGTATTTTTGTATTTTTGTATGTAACGAATAAACTTAAAACTACTAGACCGATTTCAAAAATTCTTTTGCCGTTAGAAAGCTAAATTATCACTGAATAACATAGGCTACGGGCGGAGCCGTGAGGACACAGCTAGTTATTAATAAAGCCCTCAAATTTGCCACGCCTGTAGAAGACCGCTAAGTTAAAGAACTATTGTACACTTAGTTGCAAATAAATATCTGATGTTTGATGAAGTAGAAGAAAAGTAGATACATAATATTAAGCTTGATAGGGATCTTTAACAACATAAACACACATACATGACATAACATCACTCCTTGTACTCGATTCGGCAGATGTGCTTTAGTACACCCTCGTTTCGCCAGTTATATTTAAGTCCCATGTAATAGGGGGCAAATCACAAATCCAGACTTCGGGCCTGAGGAATTCCACACGGAAAAACCCAATAACACTTTGCCCGACCTGGGGATGGAACCCAAGACCTCACGATCAGCAGTCGCGCTCGCCACCACGTGACCAACGAGGCAGTTAAAATTGAATCACTGAGTTTTCTTGTATATTGTTTCCTTACATCGTATCCTTTAGCAATGATAGCCTAGTGGTGTGACCGTAAGACTGCCAAGTCATAGGTCTCGAGTTCGAACCCAAGTAACTCACCTCTGACTTTTCGGATTCATAATTATGCGTATTGTATAATAATCACTTGCTTATAAACGGTGAAGGAAATCATCGTGAGGAAACCGGCATGCCTGAGAATTATTTCTCGACGGCATGTGAAGCCAAGTCAGAGGCCCATGGGCGGCATAAACTCTGACATCAGGTTAGTCACTAACCACACGAAAAGAAGAAGACTTCGTATCTTATACCTACTTCGTCTGACGTAATCTATCTAAAATGTATGCAAATGGCAGACATTATCCAACGACCGAAGAAGTTCCAAAGTGTTCAAGTACCAAGTCTCATAAAATTGTAACATTTTATGATTGTACACCACACCACTTTGTCATAACTTACTTCGGCAATCTTCGTGTTTTTGAATTTGTACGAATCATGCGACAGGCGAAGGGCAAACATCCTTTTCTTTTTAACCGACTTCCAAAAAAAGGAGGAGGTTCTGAATTCGACTGTATGTTTTTTTTTGTATGTTTGTTCCGCGATATCTTTGCTAATTGTGAACCGATTTTAATTATCATTTTTTTGTTTGAAAGAATATTCTTTCCTAGTGGTCCCATTTAAATTTGGTGAAGATCTGATGAAGAACTTCGGAGATAGACAATGGAACCTCTCAATGACTAACGGTACGCATAATGTGATGATGTGATTATGTTACGAGCAGCGTCCTTAGTAGGTCCTACCATGTTTTAATTAAGACAACTAAAATGAAAAAGAAAAAAAAAATCTAAACAAAAACCGACTTCAAAAAAACGAAAAAAAGAATTAAATAATTACCATATTATAAAATTTACAGTTTCAGAAGTCGGTGCCTTCAATTTAGTTCAGCGTGGATCAGCACCGACTTCTGAAACTGTTAATTTTATAATATGGTAATTATTTCATTCCTTTTTTCGTTTTTTTTTTTAAATACTTGTTTGAACTCACCACCTGTAATCCCCGAGGGGGTAAATGATAAATGATTTTTATTACTGTAAATAAATCTGTTACAGACACTTTTACAAGTCAATGTAATGTTTTTTTTAAGACTAGATGGCGCCGGCATTTCCTATCTGACTAGCTCTGAGAAGAAAAGCCGAAACACACTCAGAGATCAAGGTCTCTTTTAAAGTCTAGACATTATGGTATAAAAACTATGTGAGTGAAACAATGTAGGGCAACGTCTGGAATGGCCTTTTTAGGAAAGTGCCATAGCAGGTTTGAGTTGACCTGAACTGACGGCACGCATGCATCAGTCATTCACGGTAAGCGGAGGTGTTCTCCTATTACACCAACGTTTCGCCTTGGGTATTAAATCTACTGTAATAGGTGGCGAGCCTATTGCCATTTTTCGAGCACAATCTGGTAGTTGACTATTTCAAAAAATTATGAAGTATTTAATATTATATCAAAAAAGGTATAGAAAGAACACGATCGTTGAAAAAATTTAAAATAAAATCAATCTAAAAATGGAGGAGATATACATTTTCAAGTTTTCAAGTTGTTGAATGGCGCATTTTCTGTCCTTTTTCCACGAAACGGACATTGTACGGAGTAGTGTAAAGTTACTATGAAGTTTTTCTAGTATGACGTCATCGCACAATAGTGCGGTCTCTGTCTAGTTAACAATTTTAAATCGCCTATAACTTTGGTATTTTATTATTATTTAATTGGTTTTTTATTGTTGCTAATGTTCTTGTAAAAGTTTCGAGAAAATGAATAAAAACAAAATGTCAACGACCAAATTATGGTGCCAAGTTGGTGGACTGAGACCTGCCGGGGTTGCGGTGCATGCAATAGAAAATCCCGTGACCTCAGCCTTAGGTCAGAAGGAAGCAAGTTGGTTTTTAGCCGGTAAGAGTCCGGCAGAACCCCTCGCCTTCCCCGGGCGAGGGGCATCCATGAGGATTTTCCAACGATAAAAAAAAGGTTCATCGCTTCTGACTCGCTTACCCAGCGATGGAGAAAATTGTATTCTAAAGCCGTCTCGAATAAAAAAAAACTTCTTGAAATAATAAGCTGTCACAAACTTTGCTTAGCTCCAAAACATGTGTGTTTACTAATTTTTTATTCGATTTGCATAAGCATAAGTTATGATTGAAGTTACGCCCGTAACTCTTTTTCTCGCTCTGTTTGTGATAGTTCATGATTTATCGTACGAGATTCAGAAACATTCGTATTCTTAAAATATTCTGATTTCGAAGTAAAGAAGAAATATGTGTAAATTGTTTCATATTAGGCATTTTCAGTTACAAACATTTCTTACTAGGATTCCTTGTGTTTAGAGGCTAATGCAGTACGGGTAGTAAATTGCGTCGTTGGTCTAGTGGTGGCAAGCGCGCCTGCTGATCGTGAGGTCCCGAGTACGATTCCCAGGTCGGGCAAATTGTTATTGGATTTTTCAATGTGTAGTTCCTCAGTAGCAGCTCGGAGTGCAGACTTCTGCCCGGTTGATGGCTATAGGCTCGTCCCCTAATTACATGGAACTTAAACATCGGCGAAATGAGGGTGTTACTATACACCCCTGCACTTACCCTTCGGGGAATACAGGCGTGATGTTATGTGTTTTGTTTAGTAAACAATTTACTCCTGACATCATACAAAAATTTAGAAATTATAAATATTCATCGACTTTTTCTGTTAATTGTACATACCTACCTAGGGCTGGTGTTCACCAACATTAATTGTCTGTTTAAACGATCGTTTATTCGAAAAATTTACTAGATTTTTTGACAAAAGTGTGTCCATTTGGACGTGTAATTAGTGGTAAAACATTTAACTTATTATGGCCACTTAATCTAAATAAAAAAAAAAGTTAAAGTTAAAAAAAGAAATTGGGGCATTGCTGGGTTAAACAGAGAGCCTTAATGTATGTCTGGCTATTTAGGATAGAAGCCAGACACATTTGTCAATCCGGAATCCCAGCCTGACGGTATTAGGTATTTAGCTAATCCGAGCTGTCTACAGCACACTGGCTTAGTAATTACTGAGTGCTAACTGTATTATCTCTGCTAGATGACTTAACATCACGCTTTGTATTCCCCGAATGGTTGGGCAGAGGTGTTTTTAGTACACCCCCGTTTCGCCAGTAATGTTTAAAGTCTCATGTAATAGGGGGCGAGCCTATTGCCACTAACCGGGCACAAATCCAGACTCCGGGCTGCTACTGAGAAATTCATAATGGAAAAAACCTAATAACACTGTCCGACCTGGAGATCGAACCCAGGACCCCCCCCCCCCATATGCTCAGCAGTCGCCCTTTCGACCACTAAACCAACAAGGCAGCCTTGTAACTAGTTCACTTAATAAAATATATAAAGATTTCTAAGATTTTTTAGAGCGGTCTGGGCGTTTTTGCATGTGAAGATTTGTGTCTGTAAACGCACCTACGATACAGGAGAAATCCTAGTGTGGGGCAACGTATTTATAAAAAAAAAAACAAAAAATCCACTACCACAGACTAACAGTTCATTCAATAGAACTATGATATTCACATCGTGCCAAGAGAACTTTGAAACCTAAGGACATCGGCACTGTCCAGGAACTGGGTTGCGGAGGTCTGATGGCAGTCGCTCCGTGTAAAATATTGAGCCGCATAAAAATAAAAATAAAATCTTTATTTTGCAAAAGTGAACAATAACACTAGTAATTATTATGCCCTAAGAACTATGGTACCAAGAAAATATAAACCTAGCGTATTTTGAACTCTGGTACTCAAAGTAAGATCTAACTTGTGTTATGAGTACCAATTGTAGGGTTCTGTAGCTGCTGCGGTGTCTGTGTACAGGGAATTCTTATGTGTAATGTGGAAGAAAACACCGATGTCTGTATAAACTAAGCAAATTTATTGTTCTGTATCATAATAAAAGTAATGTGCAATTATTTTATAACGAATGACGTGTGATCGCGGGCGTCAGCATAAAATTGTCGAGCGTGCTCGTACACCAGTGTTCCAACAAAAGTAAACGCACAAATGCACGCACTTATTCTCACGAGATACGGCAGGGGCTCTCTGGTTAGACTGGAAGCTGACCTCAACGTAGTTGGTAAAAAGGATAGGCAGCCATAAACCTAGAGTACCTAGATAGACCTACCCTTCGTTTACAAAGAAAAAAAGTTGTAATAAGTACTTACTTGCTTTACGCTAATGGTACCCTTTTATACGAACATTTGAGAGGAGTTCGTGGCTAATAACCAACTGTGCGCGATTTGCGAGGTTAAGCTGCGCTTGCCGCCGTCAGTCCGTGGATGGGTGACGGCTCGTTATACATCGAGACTCTCCTCCATGCCTCGGAGAACAAGTTAAACAGCTGGTCCTGGGTGTCATACGAATATTTATGACAGTCGTTACGGGAAGTCAGAAGTCCGAAAGTCTGACAACTATGATCTAATCTTAGGATATCGGCATTGCCCAGTAACTGGGTTGCGGAGGTCTGATGGCAGTCGCTCCGTGTAAAAAACTGGTATTCAGCCCCATCTGAGTTTCAAGTTTTTACAGAGACGCTCACGGAGCTATATTAGTTTACGATGTGCTAGAACCAAAGTCCCTAGCAAAACTGAATGAGTGGGACGAGGAACTTCAAGTATACCCCACCAAGAAGAACATAGTCTACTTAGTTGGCGGCAATAAGTTTGACAAGCATATCATTTTGGGACCCAGTGCCAGCAAGCACATCACCCGCGCGACAGCGCAACGAGTATTCCCAAGGAGGGTTGTTATCAGGCAGGCGGCCGGTCATAAAACAATAAGCCAAAACCTTTAACAACATGGATTTATGAAATACATGTTGTACCGACCCCACCTAGTGTGGAATAAGGGCAGGAAGAAGAAGAAGATTCAGCCCCATCTGGTTAGATTGGAAGCGGACTCCAATATATGTGGGAAAAAATGAAGCAGAACGTTTTACGAACATTTGTACCTATCAATATTTCATGGTGTACTCATCAACCAATTTTAAGCAGAATTTTAAGGGTTATCTACCTTATAGTAATAGCCGGCGGGCCAATTATGGGCTATTCCATTCACAAAACTGCCTCAGCCACGCTACGGGTTAAGATTAGTTTAATTCGTCTATAAGAGAGCTTGTACACTGGTTTGTTTATCGGAGTAAAAGAGAGAACAATATGTTTTTTATTACCATCGCCAACAAATCTACATCCTGTACGTAATGGGTACCTGGAGTAATATCGGTTGGTGTTACACGGTGCAAAAAGGTGCACACGACGTCAAATCAAGGTATACATTCCCAGTATAAGCTGACTAGTGTCTGACCGAACATTCGGCTTCCCGTTCGGCCATTTTCGGCTAAAATGGGTCGAATTTTAAGCTTTTAAATAAGTTTGTTTGTTTGGTTTTTTTTTTGTTTTTGTTTCCGCCGAAATTGAACGAACTGTTACGAATGCACGAGAGCGCGATGGAAGAGGTGACGCGCGGGGGCATGGGTTATATACAGTCAATATAATTTTTTTAAAACATGATTTTATTCACTTTTAGCCAATCTTGAACTAAATTTCTTAAGGTTATAAAACCTTCGGCTTCGGCTTCAGCCGAGGGTTCTGGTGATAGCCGATTGATCGGCTTCGGCCAGAAATCGAACTTCGGTCGGACACTGACCTCTCATTGTACTCAGCTTATATAGGAAATGTATAGCTTGGTATGTCGTCGTGTGTATGTACATTCTTGCCGACTATCAATTTACTAAAATAGCCTAGTCACATTTCATGAAACTGCCACTTACAACTTCTTGAAGATTGATGATTGATGCACAGGAAACAAAGCACTGACCATTTTTTTTTATATTTCTCAATAAGCGATTCGAAAAAGTAAAAAAGGCTTGCGATGGTGTGTGCAGCCAGCCAATTCCCACCAGGCCAGTATGGTGAACTAAACCTTCTCATTCTGAGAGAAGGTACATGTCCAGCAGTGGGATAGTAATTGGCTATTATACGAAGCAATTAAATAAATACACGGAAAAATATCAGAAAGTGTCAGAAACAGTCAATTAATTAAGTAATCCAATTTCGTTACACCATATTGATGAAATTACTACCTTTCGATAAGGAAAACCCTCGTGAGAAAACTCACACGTTCATAATAGTGTGTAATAACTGGGTAGTCCTGAGAAGAGTAGTTGGGAACCAATGAGATTAATCATATACTTACCTACATACATGAAGGTATTATGTAATTTCTTGGCTAACATAATTTATCAGATTATAATTTGGAGAAGTATTTTTCACGATTATTATTGTACTTTCATTTGGATCATGCACTTTTTCTTTAAGATGTATTAGGAACTAGCGGCCCGACCTGGCTTCGCATGGGTGGACATTTTTCCTGTTATTGCAACATTTTTCATTTATGCTCCGCTTATATTGATCGTAGCGTGATGTTATATAGCCTATAACCTTCCTCGATAAATGGACTATCCAACACAAAAATAATTTTTCAATTCCAACCAGTAGTTCCTGAGATTAGCGCGTTCGATCAAACAAACAAACTCTTCAGCTTTATAATATTAATATAGATTTATCAGCAATTTCTGAGCAATGACAGATAATCTTTTTGACCATGTACTTAATTGTTTTTGTCATAGAGAACCTGACCAGTCATAAGATGTGGCGAAATAGTCTTGCTCCATACAACATTGAAAACTGAAACCTAATCCTATCAATATCAAGATATGTTTGTCCCAAAACACTATCTAGCCTAGCAAAATCATAACAGCACAAAACCATGCAAAAACAAACCCAGCCAAACAGCAATTCATCAGTCAAAAGTCTACACAAAACTCAACCAATTCCCAATCAACGACTGCGACTAACACAACGATAAACGCAGCGATCACCGCACAAGTCTGCATGCTCCTTTACCCGACAGGCGCCGGAACAAACCAGTTTGGTTCATACCTTTAATTTAATAGCTCTTCTGAGATAATTGTATCATCGTGTCTGTAACGATTTAGTACTACTTATGTGGAACTTCACGCTCGTGTGAGGTGAGCAGATAATTGGGCTAGGAATGTGTACTAGATACATGAACTGTTTCATGCATTTAGGTCACAGTACCGTTATCTATGGTATCATAGGTATGAGCTATACCAGAATAGCTCATACTGGTATAAAAGACATACAACAGAATCTTGTAGGGGTGCATCTATCATTACAGTTATAGCTAATATCGGTATGTCAGGATTGGGAGCATGGTAAATAAAGTAAGTGAAACCAACATAGACTCTCCACCACTGAAAGTACTTTTAATTAAGTTAGTGATTGGTTACAGAACCTAGTTCGCAATATATCACAATATAATAATTAACACAAGATCAGAAAATGAGGACAAGCAAACCAGATATAAAAGGTCAGACTTCTTCGGCTGTTCGACATGGAATCCTCTGCTCCGTCGAATGACCAGTGTTTTTATAACTTCGGGTACGTTGATTAATCTTGACGGTTACCCTCCTATGTCAACATTGTCCAGTGTTACCAGTTACCGATAAGACTGGGGTGAATTAGCCAGTCAGCAAGGTTGGTAGCGAGGCTGACTACCCAGGGTGGTCATACTTGAGTATCGTCACTCGTAGAGGCGCTTTTAAAGCACCACAAATGCAAATTAGATCTTCTTCTTTTCGTGTGGTTATTGACTAACCTGGTGTCACAGTTTATGCCGCCCATGGGCCTCTGACTTGGCTTCACATGCCGTCGAGAAATTTTCTCTCAGGCATGCCGGTTTCCTCACGATGATTTCCTTTACCGTTTTTAAACAAGTGATAATTATACAATACGCACATGAATCCGAAAAGTCAGAGGCATGCCTTGGGTTCGAACTCGAGACCTATGACTTAAATTATGAGTTTATATGCTAAATACGTTTGTTTTTCTAAATACTAATGCACTAAACGAGAGTTCTCTATACAAGACATAATCATTATGTTAAACTAGCTTCAGATTACCATGGCAAACGACTAGTGAGTCACATTTAAATAATCAATTAACCTGACTGGAGTTTTAAACTGAAGATTTTTGAAAACGTTTAAGTAAAACGGTAGTTGAAACAAAGTGTTAAGTTAAGGGTCGATCAAGCTATTAAACTTGTTCAGTTGAACTATTATAACAACTGGAAATTTTATCTTTGAGCTCCGTTTGAACTTCGACGTTCAAAGTTTTGAGGATCGATCAAATTGAATTATAGAATCAAACTCGCTAGAGGTAAGGCGAGCTCGAGGTCAGCTCATAACAGCCTGTAAGACGCTCCGTGGCGCTATTGACGCTCCTGATCTACTTGATGTGCTGGCGCGCTTCTTTGTCCCAGACAATTACTGCCGGGGCAGGAAGCACAGGTTGTTTGCCGTACCTCCATGTCGTACTGTTGCACGTGCTAACTCGCCAGTTCCTCGCATTCTGGCCGCGTTTAATGATATCTTGGATTCTAATCCAACAGGCGATCTGTATGCGGATGGATGGATGAAGATTTTATTGGTATGTCAGAAGTACTGTGAGAGGAATTTATGAGAGTTTTGTTAACATTATCTTCTATTTTTATATTTATTTCCTGTAATTGGATGTCATGACAAACGTTGTAATTAGATAAATAAATTGTATTCAATTTTGATTAAGTTGTCTTAGAGTTCTTTCTCCTAGCCTTTTCCTAACTATGTAGGGGTTAGCTTCCAGTCTAATGGCGGTGATAGCCTGGAGGTGTGACCGTCGGACTGCCAAGTTATAGGTCTCGAGTTCGAACCCGAGACACGCACCTCTGACTTTCCGGATTCATGTGTTGTATAATTATCACTTGCTTAAAACCGGTGAAGGAAAATGCCGTGAGGAAACCGGCATGTCTGAAAGATATTTCTCGACGGCATGTGAAGCCAAGACTGAGGCCCATGGGCGGCATAAACCACACGAAAAGAAGAAGTTTCCAGGTTAACCAGATGCGGCTGAATATCAATATTTTACGCGGAGCGATTGCCATCAGACCTCCGCAAGGCACTAACTGGGTAATGTCGATATCCTAAGGTTAGACCGGTTGTCAGACTTTTAGGCTTCTGACTACCCGTAACGACTGTCATAGGTATTCGTATGATACCCGGGACCGACGGGTTTAGGGTGCTCTCTGAGGCACAGAGGGGTCTCGATGTGTAGCGAACGGTCATCGTAATCTCGCCAATCTTATGATCGGCGCAGTTGTTAGCCACGAGGTCCTCCGAGGTGTCTTATACCAGTTATAACTATTAGTAAATCGGCGATTAACAAAAGGAATTTATAAGGTGGATGTCAGTGGAAACGCCGGTAGAGGACGCCCTAGAAGGACACGCATCGATGTTATTGGTGATGTTCTGCACAAAGAACTCGTAGTACTCTCAACCGGCGTGCGTGTATGTCAAGATGTATGAAAGTGGATGAAGCGAAAGAGGTACGTAAGGATCGTAGCATGTCGCGTTCTATAGTTTCTACTTACCTCAATGGCAAAAAGGCGTGAGATTATGTATGTATGTAAATCATTGGATATTGTTTATACGGAATTATTTAATCATCATCATCAGCCTATAATGTTCCCACTGCTGGGACACAGGCGCCTCCTCTGTGAGAGGGAATGCGCCGTAATCCACCACGCGGGCCCAGTGCGGGTTGGTAGATGTCACATGTCTTCGAAATTTTGGTTCTAGGACATGCCGGTTTCCTCACGATGTTTTCCTTCACCGTTTTGAGAGCAGTGGTGATGAAATAAATTACACAAAGTAATGAGCCTGGCTGGGTTCGAACCCACGACATACAACTCGTAAGTCAGGGCCGTTACCACTGGGCCACCACTGCTCTTTATACACTGCTCTATATATTTATCATTATTTAATACCATACCTGAAGCTACTGAAACTGATAACCTAATACAACTCTCGCCGACAATAGAAGCGTTTGATAGACTCAAATCTAGTTACATAGTTAGCTATGTCGCCACGAACTTTAGATAAATGTTCACACTATGACATACGTAAGTGGAAAATAACTAGTTTTAATAGGTACCGTCATCCTCAGAGCCTTGAAACTCAGTTGTAGGTTGAAAAGGCTACTGCTTGCAGGCGAGGTTGACTTTAGGATAATCTGGGTGCTGTCTTCTTCTTTTCGTGTGGTTAGTGACTAACCTGGTGTAAGAGATTATGCCGCCCATGGGCCTCTGACTTGGCTTCACATGCCGTCGAGGAATATCTCTATGGCATGGTGTCCTCACGATATTTACCTTCACCGTTTTTAAGTAAGTGATAATTATAACAATACGCAATTGAATCCGAAATGTCAGAGGTGCGTGCCTTGGGTTCCAACTCGAGACCTATGACTGCGCAGTTCGACGGTCACACCACTTGGCTATCACTGGGTGCTGTGCGTTCTTCTTACACCTTCTTCTTCTTCCTGCTCTTATCCCACAGTAGGTGGGGTCGGCACAACATGTATTTCATAAATCTATGTTGTTAGAAGTTTTGGCTTATTGTTTTATGAAAGGCCGCCTGCCTGACAACCCTTCTGGGAATACTCGTATCACCGTCGCGCGGGTGACCCAATGTGCTTGCTGATATATGCACTGGGTTCCAAAATGATATGCTTGTCAATGTTATTGCCGCCAACTAAGTAGACTATGTTCTTGTTGGTGGGGTATACTTGAAGTTCCTCGACCGACTCATTCAGTTTTGCTAGGCACTTTGGTTCTAACACATCGTAAACTAATATAGCACCGTTTTTCTTACACCTTATGATGGATATTGAATAATCCTTCAACTATGCTTCATTACACAAATTCACCGCTTCCAATTCTTGGTTAATGGCTATGATCGATATATCGATTATAAGATGGATTCTTTATAACGTCCTTCGCTGGTCGATCATTCGTATGCACAGACAAGTCAGCTTTCTTGTCTATGTTCATATGACGAGTCTAAAAGGATCTAAAAAGTTAAGAATGTTTCAATAGGCTTGGAGAACGTGTCGTCGTAGGCTTTTGCGAGCCATCAGATTTTAATCGTACGTTTCTTGTTGTAAGTGGCTAAGTATGTGTTATTAATACAATATTACTAGACACCTGCCTTGCCTTGTTGGTCTAGTGGTCGCAAGCTCGACTGCTTAGCATAAGGTCCTAGGTTTGATCCCCAGGTCGGGCAAAGTGATATTGGGTTTTTCCATTAGGAATTTCTCAGCAGCAGCCCGGAGTCTGGATTTGTGTGCGGTTAATGGCAATAGGCTCGCCCCCTATTCCATGGGACTTAAACATTTAAACTGGCGAAACGAGAATACAAGGCGTGATGTTATGCTATGTTACTAGACACTTTAGTTACTCGCTTTAGGCAGCCTGCTTTCATTGGTAGGGGCTTGGATTTTGTTCTCAACTCACGCAGTATTTTGTTGGGATTTGGAAAAATTCTTCGTTCGAGCGTGGAATTGTGTCTAACGAAAACAGGATTGGTGAAATGTGGGTGTCTCTTTCTTTAGGCTAATCTTTTTTCTCTTTTTGGATTAATTGCGATTACTTCATGTTAATCGTCGTGGTTAGACTGGAAGCTGACCCCAGCATAGTTGGAAAAGGCTAGGCAGAACATCACCAAACTAATGGCCAAATACTTAAACGTTACTCAAGTTTCGTGCTGTCACTGTTACTTTAAGGCGAAATGACAGTGACAGCACGAAATTAATGGCAACTTAAAATAGATGATCAAACGAACTTCACAAGCGAAGCTTGATCACTATTATATGAATAGCTCCATTCGAAGAATGGAGTGTGAATGTGAATGTGCGTTCGCTACCTCGCACGAAAAAGGAATGAGATGTCATAAAGTGCTGTCAGCGGATGAATAACTAAGTGTCATTTTTAGTATCGATTAGATTGTAAAATCGATTTAATCGACTTAATCTAAAAGCGTGCGAAGGACTACCTGTATGATAAAGGCACTATCTGGTAAATATATATCTGAAGAATGGAGCTACAAAATATAATCGAGTAACGTTTCAGTATTTGGCTATAAGTGCTTCTATTCACTCCTTCGAGGGTGTAGAAAGTAGAAGTAATAATACTAGGTTGTATTTGTACAGTAGAGGAATGAAAATATTATGCACCTAAAGGTCTATTTTTGCTTGAAAAGTGCAATTAGCGATTTTATTTGTATACAGGTTGTAAACAAAATCATGTAGGTAATTTCTTTAAACCACGTGATGTACCTACTGCTGACATAGATTAAGCCTGCACGGGAAGCTTTTGGATTCAATTGTTTTTTTTTACAAAAAGTTAACATGTGTTCTTAACGTGAGGCATTTTAACGGCCCGAGTTAAATGACCGCGGAATTCGCTCGGGGCATTAAAATGCCTCACGTTAAGAACACATGTTTACTTAAAGTTTTACAAAAGTATCCCATGCTGTCTTAATCTATGTCAGCAGTACATCACGAGGTTTGAAGGAATGACGTGATTTAATTTACACCCTGTAGTTCGGCCATAAAAATGTTGTATCAAAGTATGGATATATTATAACCTTAGACCCTGTCTGCGCTTACCATTAGGTGAGACTAGGGTGAAAGACCACTAAACAAAGAATTAAAAAAAAACTAATCGTGGAACATTCATTTTGTTTTATTAATTGACTAGCGACTCACCCCGGCTTCGCACGGGTGCAATGTGGATACTAATGTGGGGCATATAAACCTTTCTCTTGAATCAATCTATCTATTTAAAAAAACCGTATCAAAATCCGTTGCGTAGTTTTAAAGATCTAAGCATACATAGGGACAGACAGACAGCGGGAGCGACTTTGTTTTACACTATGTAAAGATAAAGATGAAGAATAAGTGTGTTTTTTTTTAAATCATATGATTAATTTTATTATGATATTTTATTTCATGTTTATCAATCTCCATCTTCGTGTGTGTTATGATACCCACGTCCGCAATCTGTGCGTCACTGGGTTTGAAAACCTTATTTTTATTTAAATTCGTTCGACACTTCGTATGCGCACTTCATTAAATTCTTAAAAATAATGTTCAACATAATTTTAACCGCGAAAGGAAGTTCCCACATTTATTTTTGTTAATGTCCCAACTTCCTTTAGCTTTAAAATGCGGGTAATGTCCTGGAAGTGGTGATAGTACCGAGTGCCGTTATCTGTTACTTAATCATGAACAGTGGCGCCTTTCATAGAGACGCATTCATTAAGATTGTACTAGTGTCTATGTATAGATTTGTGAGTTAAAGAGGAAGGTGTTTTACAAGTTTTTTTACAACATATAGACCAAGTGGGAGTGGGCCGGTCATGTCGCTCGAATGCACCCGGAGAGGTGGGCCAAGATCGTCACTAACTGGACAGCAAAAAAGCAGTGATAGCCTAGTGGTATGACCGTCGGACTGCCAAGTCATAGGTCTCGAGTTCGAACCCAAAGCTTGCACCTCTGACTTTTCGGATTCATGTGCGTATTGTATAATCGTCACTTGCTTGAAAACGGTGAATGAAAACATCGTGAGGAAACCGGCATGCCTGAGAGATATTTCTCGAAGACATGTGAAGCCAAGTCAGACCCCCTTAAACTCTGACAACAGGTTAGTCACTAACCACACGAAAAGAAGAAGACTAACTGGACGCCTCAAGAAGCACGTCTTCGTTGAGGTCGGCCGCGGCGTAGGTGGCGTAACGATCTAGACGTGTTTGCGGGACTAGCATGGTTAGAAACGGCACAAAATAGAGAGGTTTGGAAGGCAAAAGGGGAGGCCTTTGCTCAGTAGTGGGACATTCAATAGGCTATTGAACAAAAAAATGGACCAAGCTGGAAATCTGACCGACCATATACAGGCTGTAAACGAAATCACGTAATTACTTTAACCTCGTGATGTACTGCTGACATAGATTAACCCTGATTGGGATACTTTTGGATTCAATAAAAAAAAATACAAGAAGTAAACATGTGTTCTTAACGTGATGCATTTTAGCGCCCCGAGTTAAATGACCGCGCTGTGAGCGATAGCCGCGTAATTCTCTCAGGGTGCTAAAATGCCTCACGTTAAGAACACATGTTTACTTATTGTTTTTTTTATTGAATCTAAATGTATTCCGGGCAGTTGTTTTTTTTCCTTCAGCGTTAATGCAAGTGGTAATTAAATTCTGATCCGCACATGAATTCGAAAAGTCAGAGGTACGGGCCGGGATCGAACTCAGACCCTCCTGCGTGGAAGGCAAGCGTACAACCGCTGGGCTATCACTGCTTCTACGTGTAATAGCGGCCCGTCCTGGCTTCGCACTGGTAGAGATTTTTCCCGTTTTTGCAACATTTTCATTTATGCTCCGCTCCTATTGGTCGTAGCGTGATGTTATATAGCCTATAACCTTCCTCGATAAATAAACTATCCAACACAAAAATATTTTTTCAATTCCAACCTGTAGTTCCTGAGATTAGCGCGTTCAAACAAACAAACTCTTCAGCTTTATAATATTAGTATAGATAATACAAAAAAAGTACAAAACAATAAACGAAGTACATACCATACACGCACACAAACAAGGTTGTAGCTTTAGGTACCACAGATAACAAAACGAAAGCGCCCAGTGCTCCAACAACTGCTCATTATGGACAAAAATTTTATGCAATTTTTAATTTCTTCCCAGCGATGCGTGAGTTATTAGGGCGTGGAATAACCATTATAATCCGGTTTCATGCGGTTTGAACCAGAATTTTGCTATTGTTTTTTTGATTACGCTATTTTATTGGATAAGTAAGGTATGAGGTATGTACCTCCTTTTTACTTGTTAAAAACCGTGCAGACTAACGAATGAAACATATTATTTTGCTAACTTTATAATTATTATTTTGACTGACTGCCTTGTTGGTCTAGTGGTCGCAAGCGTGACTGCTGAACTTCCTTCCTGGGTTCGATACTCAAGGCAGGCAAAGTGTTATTAGATTTTTCCATCAGGAATTTCTCAATAGCAGCCCGGAGTCTGGTTTGTACCCGGTCGTAAGCCTATTGCCGTAGGCTCGCCCCCTAACTGGCGAAACGAGGGTGAACTAAAACCTCCTCCGCTAAAACCTTCGGGGAATACAAGGTGTTATGTGTGTTTTGTAATAAAAAAAATAAGGAAAAATACCCGTTTGGTAGAGTCAAACATTTGTTTATTATTTTTAATTTAATATTATTGCAAAAAATCGACTCTTTAGGCACAAATCATTTTTTTTTCCAATAATGCGTGATAGACCTTATAATATGAAAAAAAGAATAAAAATAAAACAAATAAGAATTTGTTTACCATGCACTTCCTTCAAAACACTCGAGCTGATGTTGATGCATGCATACACGCACACGCTTTTGAAAACAAGCATCATTATGCAGCGCATAATTTGTGACTGTATTTACATTAGTCTACAATAACTTCCAACCGCTTACATTAACTTTAAAGGCGTCTTTATGATATTTATAAATACATTGATCGAAATTTGCTAAGAGGTTTTTAACATTTTGAATGACATAAAGTGATAAGTACCAAGGTTACTGCCCGTTCACGGATTTATCAGATCCGTTGATACTAGAGGTGTCGTTCACATCTGTGCTGACGGATCAGTTAAACAAATGGCAGCTGCGTCGCATCTGACAGGCAGGATACGATAAAAATAACAGATCCAGTATTTATTACTGCATTCGGAATACTGTCGTGTATGTGAACTCGCTCATACAACTACTGATGCCATCACTAAAATAAAAACGGATCCTGTAAACAGTTTCTCTGTTAACTAGCTAGATAGCAAATGTGCTTAAAACTTTTAATTTGATGATGATCTTTATAAATATGATTCTAATGTTTCTAACAAAAATGTGAAATGTTATCAGCATTGTTAATAAGGAGCAAGAATCTATTGATATTGAGACTATAACAGCAGCGTCGTTTTTTGTAGAGTAGCCAAATATGGAACAGTACGCGTAAAATAACTTTGCCGCTCTGAAACCAGGGTTTAAGCGTTCTGTGCATCACTTCAGAGCGGCAAAGTTATTTTATAAGTACTGTAGACAGAGCAATTAGATATAATTCAAGGTGTAAATGAAATCATGTAATTCTTTCAAGCCTCGTTATGTACTGCTGACATAGATTAACCCAGAAAGGGATACTTTTGGATTCAATAAAAGAAATGACATGAAGTAAACATGTGTTCTTAACGTGAGGCATTATAGCGCCCGATTGTATACTTTAGGTGATACGACAGAGAACCAAATTAGTCGATAAAGCTTCCAGGATAAGCAACCAGAAGTTGCAATGGTTCAGATATTATTAGCCGTAGAACTGATGACGATTGGAGTAGACGTGTTCTTAAGTGGAGACCGTGATTCGGCAAACACAGTGTGGGACGCCCTCAAGCTAGGTGCAGTGACGATGTTCGCCAGGCGTCTCGTAGCAGCTGGATGAGAGAAGCCGAGGATCGAGCTCAGTGACGTGAAGTTGGACAGGCTTATATTTAGCAGTGAACTGCTATAGACTGATAATGATGATGTACACTATAGTTCTCACAACACCAGTTTATGCTAAGACGTTTATTGCCTTTTCACTATTGGACAAGATATTAAGAAAATGTATCTACAAACAATTAAGGGCCGGCGCAGATTTGGCGAGGTGCAGCACAGAGCATTTTTCACTGCTCGATATGATTTAAATGCTAGCAAAGTCGATAATGGTATGGCAGTGAAAAATACTCTGCGCTGCGCTTCGTCAAATCTGCACCGGCCCTAAGGGCGCGTTCCCACTATGTCGTGACGACTAATTTATCGTTGGCGACTGTCGTCTCTAGCTGTTCCCATTATAACGACTGTTTGTCGTCAATTTTTTTATCGTTTTGCGATTACCGTATCCTAGCTGTTCCCATTGGATTGCGACGCGTTTTATCGTTTCACGGCAGTCGCTTTGTCGTTTGCACATCAGTAGCAAGCTACAAGACGAGACGATATTTTTATCGTGGCCACAACAGATAGTCGTAACAACGACACATGATTTGCCATCACGATGTCGTGACGTTTTCTTATCGTTTTACAACTGTCGTGCTAGCCGTTCCCATTTACTTGACAATCTGTCGTCACTGCAAAAACAAGTTGTGAACGACAGTTAATCGTGTCGTCTTATATTGAACACCTCCATTTAAATATATAAGCCACTACACTTAAAACTACATGATTATCTGTCGTCGCGACAAAGTGGGAACGCGGCTTCAGAGACCTGTCTGCACCGCATAAAGTTTCAACCTTATCGGAAGCAAAATGACATAATTATGAACGTGATTATAATCGCTATAAAGGATGTGGCGAGCAACCGATTAAATAATGTAATTTGTGGGGAAAGGCGAGCAAGACGCCATGAAATTGACGATCCGTATCTTGATGGTGTAAACCTTTGCATTCGAGTGCGATTTTTGAATCAGGTCAAATATTTTATACTAACTGCAGTTATTTTTTACATACATTATTTACGAATTTTACTGTTTTACTGTACAAGCAGTTGAACCGTTCCCTTCCACGTAGGATGGTCTGAGTTTGAGCCCGGCCTGCACTTTTGACTTTTCGAATAAATGTGTGGATCAGAATTTGATTATAACATGCGTTGCATCTAGTCTTAAAAAAAACATTACATTGACTCGTAAAAGTGTCTGTAACAGATTTATTTACAGAAATAAATATCATTTATCTTTAACGGTAAAGGAAAACATCGTGAAACCTGCATACCTGAGAGGGCTCTATAAAGCTCTCAATGGTGTGTGTAGTCCACCAACACGAACCAGACCAGCGTGGGCGATTAAGGCTGGTTTTAGAGTCACGCAGACCGTCGGTGCTGACAGCCGAAACGTACGACTTCCCCGTCAGCGCTGATTATACTAAAACGCTTTAAGACGCTCAATGCTCGTGGCCCGCGACGCTTACGGGGTGTCCTGCGTAAGCGACGAAAGCGACGCAATGAACGCGACAAACGCGATCAAGACAACTGCATTCCCTACTAGCGGCCTATGTAGCGAGACGCGACGTAACGCGTATTTGTTCCACGTCATGTCGCGTCGCGTCGCACCGCGTCGCGTTTGTCGCTTACGCAGGACACCCCGTGATTAACCGCGCTGGCGAAAGCGGCACTGTAAAACCAGCCTATGGCCTAAACCCTTCTCATAATGATACGAGGCCAGTGTCAGTGAGAAAGAAATGGGCTGATTATGCACAGAGGATACATAAATTGATAAAGGCCATAAATGTTAGGAGTAAAAACCAAATAAATATGCAAAAGAACATGTTGTGTTATGTTTAACTTTCAAACAGAAGCCTTCATAAAGTTTATCTGATGCTGTAGGTACTTAGGTACTTAACTAACAAGTTTACGCGGAAGTTAATGAATTATTACTATGGGGTCATAAACACTTGAGACCTGTTCGGTCAAAAACAAATATTTTATTTTAATTCGTCTTTTAAAGGGGCTCGTGGCTAAATAACAACCGCGCCGATCGTACGATTTGTGAGGTTAAGCTGCGCTTGCCGCGGTCAGTCCGTGGATGGGTGACATTTGTTACACATCGAGACCTCTCCGTGCCTCGGAGAGCACGTTAAGCCGTCGGTCCCGGGTGTCATACGAATACTGGTATTCAGCCGCATCTGGTTAGACTGGAAGCTGACCCCAAGATAATTGGGAAAAGGCTAAGAGGAAGAATTCGTCTTTTAAACCAATATTTTTCTGTTTTACAAACAGGTTTAATTTGTTTCTTTAAGTTAATGGAATGCAATTTCCCATGTAGGCACATTAACTTAGAGATTTAAATTAACGACATAATGGGATGTTTAACAGAAAAAAATATCATTATTTTTCCATGTCGTCGCTTATGTAACAATACCGCCTAAGGCGAAAATTAGTCACTTGCCGTTTTATACGTCATTGGATAGATATTTTCGGCGCGCATCGAATACTGTTAGAAAAAAATAAAAATTATCCAATCACAGCGAGTTATTCAAACAGTTCTGGCACCGCGCAAGTCGTTTGTTGTGTAATTTTAAAGATAGTAAAGGCTCATTTACACGGTTCAAGTTTCTTGAAGCAAATCTCATGCTATCTTTGTCTTTCTCTCCGACAAAAACAGAGGTAGCATGAGACTTGCTTCAAGCAACTTGCACCGTGTAAGTCAGCATTCATCAGTTTTTTGTCTCTCCTGAAAACTTGTCAAATTTAACTTGAGCGATATTGTTACCTAAGCGACGATATGGCAAGATTTTTATCATCCTGGCAACTGAATTAAACTGTCAATGTCACAAGTTTCGTCAATTTGCCACTTCACAGAAGAGTTAGTCGAACTATATAGAGTAGGTTGGTTATACTGTGGTAAGGCCTTGTTTACAGAGACGCGGATTTTACCGCGGATCGTGATGCGGGGCGTAAAGCGGACATAAAGAACATAACATCACGGCTTGTATTTCCCCGAAGGTTGCGGCAGAGGTGTTTTTAGTACACCCTCGTTTCGCCTGCTATCTTTACGTCCCATGTAATAGGGGGCGAGCTTATAGCCATTAACCAGGCACAAATCCAGGCTTCGGGCTGTACTAAGAAATTCCTAATGGAAAAATCCAATAAAACTTTGCCCGACCTGGGGATCGAACCCAGAGACCCCATGCTACTTGGCTTGCTTAGCTACGGCGCTTGCGACCACTAGACCAACAAGGCAGTCAGTGGACAGTCCAAACATAATGACCATGTATTAGAACGTTTATGAAGACAGACGCATTTTCCCGCGTTATTTTTTAAGTTGTAGTAGTAATAACTGTAAGCGTCGGTAAAAGCGGCGGAGTGCACAGTGGGCCCCGCGTCCCCATTAACAAGGTCTAAGGAGGTAAAGGCAGGAGTTTACTTTGCTTTTTGAAAAGGCAAAAATAAACTTTTTGTGTACTTAAAACAAAGTAATTTTAAATTTAAAAACTCGTTTCTTCGCATTTTGGTGTGTAAGCAGGTGCATATTGTACTTAAAGGAACTACTTACTGTCCCAATTTAAAACACGCTTTTATTGTCTGCGTAAGTTATATTCGGTTAGAACTGAGGCCTTACTCAAGGCCACGCCTTCGAAGCCGCGAATATAAATTAAACTAGGGTCTTCCTGGGCGTGTCAACTGTCAGTTTAACAGGTCGTCCTTTAACTTTGCCAGTTACTAACTAATATACACATTTCAGGGATGGCAAAGCAGAAAACTAATAAATTTGTTTTCGATAAACACGTATGAATTTAGACATCTTATTCAAAGATGTTCAAATAATCGACAGATAACGAAAAGTTTCAAAAATAAATTAAAAACTCACGGTACCATAAAGTTCAATCCAATTGTCCTAGAACAGAAACTCACCCGAAAAAAATCTAAACGCACTTCCACATAAATCACACACACATACACAGTACACACGTCGCGGCGCGTACGCACCCAATCAGTTTTCAGATCACGACACTGCGCGCGCACTTCGTAGAACGCGTGCGTGTGATGCGCGCGCTCACTCCCTACTGTTCGTACTTTGCGTCGATAAGTCGATATTAGCGTTCCTAGAAATTGGTTTTCGATTTTTGAATTTGAATTTTGGTTCTATGAACTCCTTATTCAAACGATCAATAATTAAAATTAGAATGGTCTTAACATCTATAGGTATTTGCTTCGTTCTCATGAAAAGAAGGGACATAGGTAAGAATTTATTTAGTGCAAGTTATTATAAATAAGAGTAACTTTATATATTTTTAAAAGTGTGATTTTTATTGACATTGGTGTATTAATTGTCAAAATTTTTAGTAAGTTTACGAATTCTAGATCAATATTTTGAAACACAAGATAAAATAACATCATGTCTGTATCCCCCGAAGGGTTGGGCAGAGGTGTATAGTAACATCCTCATTTCGCCGTTAAAAATACAAGATAAGTACTGTTTATAAAATCTTAATACAATTTTTTTTAGAAACCGACGACGCACGTAATGTGGCTTTTTAAATAATATGCAAATAGGATTCTTATAAAAAAATGTGCCCACAAAAAATGTTTCTAAACTTAAAACAAAACAGAAGCCAGCTATTCTGCCAAGCAGAACATTTATGACGCCTCTAGATACATTCTTTTTTTTCTACATTTTATTATTCCGGACGGACGTAACACTATGTGAATATCCTGAGTGCACATTGAACCGAAACGCGTTGTGGCGTGGACAAAAATTGTTTTAGCTCTTTTTCGTTTATCGGACACGGTTTTTTTTGTTACGGAAATATGGCCATTTGGTAGTTAACAGGAACAATGGCAAGGTAAAAGTTTTTTATATTATTTTTAAATTCAGGAAATCCGTTTTGTTGTGACAAACAGATGGAAATAAGTCTCGCTTTTACTAAGCAGGAGGGGTTCATAGCTTTTTAAAGACCGCGCAGATCATAAGATTTGCGAGGTTAAGCAACACCTACCGAGGTCAGTCCGTGGATGGGTGACCATTCGTCACACATCGACCCCTCCATGCCTCGGAGAGCACGTTAAGCTGTCTCGGGTGCCATAGTGATACCTATGACAGTCGTTACGAGTAGTCAGAAACCCGAAAGTCTAACAACTGGTCTAACTTTAGGATATCGGCATTGCCCGTGGGTTGCGGAGGTCTGATGGCAATCGCTCCACGTAAAATACTGGCTTTAGCCACATCAGGTTAGACTGGAAGCTGACTCTAACATAGTTGGAAGCGACTGCGTTCAGACCTCCGCAACCCAGTTACTGGGCAATGCCGATATCCTAAAGTTAGACCGGTTGTCAGACTTTCGGGCTTATCAGCTTATCTAAGTAACGGAAATGCCGAAACATTGACTTATTTAAATTACTTCTTCTTTCTTTCTTTTCTTTTTTTAAAAAAAACGTTGCCCCACACTAGGATTTCTCCTGTATCGTGGGTGCGTTTACAAACACAAATCTTCACACGCACAAACACCCAGACCCGGAACAACTATCTGTAGGCCATACAAATATTTGTTCCGTGCGGGAATCGAACCCACGACCCGTAGCGCAGAAGCCGATCGCTCATAGCCACTGCACCAAACGTGTCGTCAAACTTTTATTTTAATAACCATATTTTCCACTAATGTTCCACCACCGACTTTATCACTCAACCGTTCTGGTGACATTGAAGAAAGGCGTGAGAGATGTTTTTACATGCGCATTCTTCCGCGTGATATCGCAGTTTCTACCGCTCATACTTATCGAGAAATCATCATTATAAACAGTTTATAGAACTGTTAACATCAGTAACAATACACTTTACAGAAATAGCGGTACGGAAAACTTGTAAAAAGGTTTTGATTGATTTACAACTATGTATACAGGGTGTAAATGAAATCATATAGGTAACTCTTTCAAACTGCTGACATAGATTAACCCTGCACGGGATACATTTGGATTCATTTTTTTTTACAAATTGTAAACATCTATATTTATTCTTAACGTGAGGCATTTTAGCGCCTCGAGTTAAATGACCGCATGGCCAGCGATAGCCGCGCCATTCGCTCGGGGCGCTAAAATGCCTCACGATAAGAACAGATGATTACAACTTGTAATTTTTGTTACTGAATCCAAATGTATCACTTCCAGGTTTAATCTATGTCAGCAGTACATCACGAGGTTTGAAGGAATTACCTACATGATTTCGTTTACACCCTGTATAACATTAGACAAATAAGACCGATTTTAGCAAGACATACATAACATAACATCACGCCTGTATTCCCCGAAGGGTTAAGCAGAGGTGTATAGTAACACCCTCATGTCGCCGTTATGTTTAAGTCCCATGTTGGCCTATTGCCATCAACCGGGAGTAAACCCAAGTCCCGGGATTCGTTTTTTTTTTTCGTGTGATTACCGACTAACCTGGTGTCAGAGTTTATGCCGCTCATGAGCCTCTGACTAGGCTTCACATGCTGTCCAGAAATACGCACATGAATCCGAGAAGTCAGAGGTGCGTGCCTTGGGTTCGAACTCTAGACCTATGACTTGGCAGTCCGATGGTCACACCACTAGGCTATCACTGTTAAAGCCCCGGGCTGCTACTGAGGAATACCACACGGAAAAACCTTGCAAGAAATGTATTGAATTAAGCAACAAGTTTGCTTCTAAAAGGAATTCAATACAGTATTATACTTCTATGAATCTTAATGGTCCATCAAAATGAGGTGAAACTCTACTTGAAGAAATGGTTCAAAAGATATACTTGCCTTGGTGGACCACTTTTTAATGCTATCAGTAAAAAGTAATGGAGTATTGACACTAAAAAATTTGAAAAAAATAAATGAATTCCTCACGAGATATTGGTCATCAATTAGCAAAGAACAACTGTACAAAAAAAACACGATCTGATTTAAATTTTATGTTGCTTCAGCATAATCTTATCCAAACATTCATTCATTATCTTTCTCTAGCAGAGTGGCAGACTTCAAGTTATAGAACACTTAACCTTTTTAAAATCATTACTAAATGTTTTATCTTGGAATCATGTGTAACTATCAACTGTCTTGTAAAGTTTACCGTGTGCTCTGAACATGACAGACACCCCTTTCCAATACTTGACTTCGGTTCAATCTTGATGGTATGATAAAAAAGTCGGTAGGTACAGGAGTTCTTTGACTATAATCAATATATTCTACTTTTTTTACGATATCTTTCACGATTTACCACCACTATCTCAAGATCTGCCTGCCTTGTTGGTCTAGTGGTCGCAAGCGCGACTGCTGAGCACGGGGTCCTAGATTCGATCCTCAGGTCGGGTAAAGTGTTATCTAATTTAACAAATAGACAAGCCACACTGCAAGCTTATCATGCATATGTTGGTTCAGTATTGCGTTATGGTATACTGGTATGGGGGAACTCGGTGCATCTCGGAAGAGCTTTCATCGCACAAAAGAGGTGTATACGTGCGATTTGTAATGTAGACCCACTCACATCCTGTAAACCACTGTTCAAGAAACTCAGAATACTTACATTGACTGGTATTTAGATTGAGGAAGTATGTAAATTTACCAAATGTCATCCAGAGAGGTTTGAAAAACTGGGAGATAAATGTGCGTTCAAAACTAGATATCCTAATAGACTAATTAATACGAGAATAAAAACGGAACTATATATAGGCGAAGCTGTTATCCTATGTGTATTCAGATTTATAACAAGATTCCTAACCAAATTAAAGATTTTCCAATGGTTCGCTTCAAAAGGGCTTTACGTAGGTGGTTAATTGAGAATCCCTTCTATAATATAAAATAATTCTATCGTTTAAATCTAAGTAATAATGTAATTTTACCTACTTATAACAAAAATTTGCATGTCATTATGTTATGATTAAATATGCTAAGCTATTAATATTACCTACCACTTTAAGAACTTTGTAACCATATTTATCTGCAAATAAATCTTTGACTTTGGGTTTTTCCATTAGGCATTTCTCAGTAGCAGCGTGGAGTCTGGATTTGTGCCTGGTTAATGGCAATAGGCTCGCCCCCTATTACATGGAACTTAAATATTACTGGAAAAACGAGGCTGTAATAAAACACCTCTGCTGAACCCTTCGGGGAATGTAAGGCGTGATTTTGTTATGTTATCGCAAGATCTGTAAAAAATTAGACGCGAAAGCTTTGAAGTCACTTCTTCTTTTCGTGTGTTTCGTGACTAACCTGGTGTCAGAGTTTATGCCGCCCATGGGCCTTTGATTTGGCTTCACATGCCGTCGAGAAATATCTCTCAGGCTAGTTTTCTCATGATGTTTTCCTTCACCGTTTTTAAGCAAGTGACAATTATACAATACGCACCTGAATCTGAAAAGTCAGAGGTGCGTGCCTTGGGTTCGAACTCGAGACCTATGACTTGGCAGTCCGATGGTTACACCACTAGGTTATCACTGCTGTTACTTAGTCACTGGCGAAACTTAAAAAAAATAACCACGAAGGTTAAGGAAAGCTTCTAACCTAACCTAACCATCTCGGATCCGCCCCAGAATCGTTACCTTGTCAAATGAAAATTTGTAAATTAATTTTTGGTGTAATGACCTTAAAATGTTATTTTTGGGTGATTAGGTGTTTCCGGAAGGTCAGTATTTTATCCAGAAGTTTAGTTTATTATTTGGAAGTAAAGTTTTTAATTCATATGATCATAATTTGAATGAGTTCCGGTTTGTTTGTTCAATATGGTTAATATTTTCGTTCAATATTTTGTTTATTTTTTGGCAAATTCTTTTAATGCAGCTCAGGAAGTATTATAGCTTACCACAGCTCGCTGCAATTTAATTTATTTTTCGGAACCATTATTATTTCCTGAAACTTAACACAACTAGGTATCGCTAATAGAAAAAAATCAATAAAAAATATAACTAAACCTTAGTTAATTACATAACAAGATACCTTTTTAATAATATAGTAGCAAAGAGCGCGCACGTCGTTGAATTCTTCGACAATCTTACTTCCTTTGTAAGCGATTCAATACTAAAAGTGTTCAGGAATCTGTCAACGCAACTATTGTGGGAAATGCGTCATGATTTGCCATTATCAGTCCAGTAAGACGAAGTGAAAGATAAAGTTGAAAGGAAGGAATACAAAACAAAAGTGTGAAGGAAAGGAAACTCTTACAAGGGGGAAATCGAATTTATCACAATCAATTCGAGATCTTACTACGAAGTTTCCATCCAATGTTATTCTATATATGTATTTTATTCTCGTAAAAGTTTTCACAGTGAACTGAAGACTATTAATCATTTTTCAGGCAACTCTCAGGTTGTCGGACTGTCCAATAGTTTTGAATAAAACTTGAACTAAGTAAAAAACTTATAATAAGTTCATTATAACTTTGTAATGAAGTCTGAGTTTTTTGTGTTACTTTATTCCTCATCAGTACGCGGGGGTTGTTGATCCTTAAAAAAAACTGGCCAGCCCTCGTTTTAAACGAAGATAACAAATCGAAAGAAATAGTTCTGGGGTCCTACTCCGAAAAACGAACGTCGTAGTTTCGGCTGACGGATCGCACATTTTCCAACCACGAATCTGTTTCGAATCCGACGATCGATTTGATCGACTTCGATCTGCTATTAAGGAATTCCATACGCAAAACCCAATAACACTTTGCCCGACCTGGGGATCTCACCCAAGACTACACGATCAGCAGTCGCGCGTATTGTCTTAAATTGTACCTATAACAATACACATTCCTTAGTTATTTTTCAAAACTATTGCGTAGATAGTTGCCAATATAAAAAAATAAATGAACTAATTTGTATGTGCGGTGCAACTAATCGACGCTCGCGTAGGAATGACTCATTTAGTGTCTGACGTCACTCACAACTAAAAATAGTGCGAGGTTCACTTCCGTGCGTTGTTTCAAAAAGATTTTATGCACAAATTGACCTCATGCGATGAAAAAAGCACGTCTTCTACATCTTAGATTGGCACTGTTGAACTGAGACGAATTTCGAATTCATTTTTTGGCGTTTGTCCTTGGCCAATTAAAACTACCCATTTTCGTCTCAAGCGCATGTTCTGTCTAGCTTTTTTCCAACTATGTTGGGGTCAGCTTCCAGTCTAACCAAATGCGGCTGAATACCAGTATTTTACACGGAGCGACTGCCATCAGACCTCCGCAACCCAGTTACAGGGCAATGTCGATTTCCTAAGGTTAGACCGATTGACAGACTTTCGGGCTTCTGACTTCCCGTTACGACTGTCATAGGTATTCGTATGATACCCGAGACCAACGGTTTAACGTGCTCTCCGAGGCATGGAGGGGCCTCGATGTGTAACGAACGGTCACCCATCCACGTATTGACCGCGGCAAGCGCAGCTTAGCCTACAAATCGTATTGTACACGGGGTTATTAATTAGCCACGAGCCCCTCTTTCGTCTCAAGCGCATATCTTTAAAAATTTACTAATGAAGAAGAATATTTTATTATTCTTATGGTCGATTACTATAACGTTCTGGGTTAAAATTGAGACTCTGGTATCTTTACCAATAGAGTCATGCCAAGCTAACTCTGCATTAGAATTGTAATGGCAGCACTGCAAAGAACAATTAAAATCTTTATAAAAATCGATATTTTCCAATGCAAAGTTTGCTCTGCCGGGATAGGTAAGGAGGTATGGATATGGCAAAGCCAACTCTGATTGGAATAATGAAGCAAAGACCACAAACCCTTGCATAGCAAAGACCATCCCATACATTAGTAGCTTCCACAGGTAAAATTTAGCTTACGAGTCCATTTATATGCCAGTTTGGCAAAGAAAATCCTACTATTGGTAAACAAAACGATTCGTTTCCGGCTAAAGAAACCGGGCATGTGTAGTCTATCTATACTAATAAAAGAGGAAAGATTTGTATTTTTGTATGTAACGAATAAACTTAAAAACTACTGAACCTCTCTTAGCCTTTTCCCAATTATCTTGGGGTCAGCTTCCAGTCTAACCAGATGCGGCTGAATACCAGTATTTTACACGAAGCGACTGCCATCAGACCTCCGCAACCCAGTAACTGGGCAATGCCGATATCCTAAGGTTAGAACGGTTGTCAGACTTTGGGGTTTCTGACTACCCGTAATGACTGTCATAGGTATTCGTATGACACCCGGGACCGACGACTTAACGTGCTCTCCGAGGCACGGAGGGGTCTCGATGTGTAACAAATGGTCACCCATCCACGGACTGATCGCGGCAAGCGCAGCTTAACCTCGCAAATCGTACGATCGGCGCGGTTGTTATTTAGCCACGAGCCCCTCGAACTGAAAAAAACTACAGGACCGATTTCAAAAAGTCTTTTGCCGTTAGAAAGCTACATTATCACTGAGTAACATAGGCTATATTTATTACTGGAATAAACCTTCTTACGCGAGCGGAGCCGTGAGGACACAGCTAGTCTATAATATAGCCATCACGCGTTTGGTCCCCAAAGGGACTCTTTGTTTAGAATTTTCTAACAGAAAGTTTCCAAAAACACACGTTGCATGATCTGGAAATGGAACCTATGTTTGTTTTCACTAGATCAAAGAGAACGAATGTATGCTAGTAATTCTACGGATGTGTGTTTCAATTCCAATCTAACTAATAAAAGTCGATTCCAGTTTTAAATTGAATTTTGGAAAGTTCTCGATTTTTTTCGTATCCAATAAACTTATCATAGGATTTTCGATGAAAGAAAAAATCGTGTTATTTTCTCCTTAGATAAAAATAATAGAATCGATTTCCATTAAAGTTGAAATTGAATTTTTGAACTTATTTAACTTTTGTGCTGTTGTATCCCGTGTCAGAGGTTCTGGAGTGTCAAAATAGAACCTTAAAATGATATTCGTTGGTGTCGATTTTGATAGCAAATTGATTATCAGGTGAATTGAAGGTTTGATTATTTATTAACCAGTTTTTTTTATAATAATATGGGTAAATGGGTGGCCGTTTGGTTTCTATCGAGACCCCTCCGAGCCTCGGAGAGCACGTTAAACAGTCGGTCCGGGGTGTCATATGAATACCTATGACAGTCGTTACAGAAAGTCAGAAGCACGAAAGTCTGACAACTGGTCTAACCTTAGAATATCGACATTATCCAGTAACTGGGTTGCGAAGGTCTGATGGCTGTCGCTCCGTGTAAAATACTGGTATTCAGACGCATCTGGTTAGACTGGAAGCTGACTCCAATAAAGTTGGGAAAAAGCTAGGTAGAACAGAACAATATGGGGTGGATTAAAAGAGCCTCCAGGACTGATAATGCTACTTGTGTGTCCGGAGCACCCTGGGCAGTCAGACCCGCTACTAATCTTGCTGACTGGGTAATCTTATTACCATGGCATGAGCAATTATCGCATAGTTCGAGCCGACGCGAGAGATGAAGAAGAATCATACTATGCCAAGGTTTCTACTGCAGCTTGATCAGGAAACCAAAGCTTTCGCATAAATGATAAATTATTTTTATTTCTGTGAATAAATCTGTTACAGACACTTTTACAAGTCAATACCATAGTATCTTACCATGACTGTAAGAGTATTATACAGGCGTAATTCGGCCATACAAATATTGTATGGAAGGTAAACAAACCTTTGATCGTGTAACATTCATTTTACTTTAAAAATCTGTTAACATCTATACTAATATTATAAAGCTGAAGAGTTTGTTTGTTTGAACGCGCTAATCTCAGGAACTACTGGTTGGAATTGAAAAAATATTTTTGTGTTGGATAGTCCATTTATCGAGGAAGGTTGTAGGCTATATAACATCACGCTACGACCAATAGGAGCGGAGTATAAATGAAAAATGTTGCGAAAACGGGGAAAATGACCACCCGTGCGAAGCCGGGACGGGCCGCTAGTTTTTTTATAAAACTTGAACTATATTCTTCAACTGCCTCGTTGGTTTAGTGGTGGTAAGCGCGACTGCTGATCGTGAGGTCTTAAGCTCGATCCCCAGGTCGGGCAAAGTGTTATTGGGTTTTTCCATGTGAGATTCCTCAGTAGCAGCCCGGAGTTTGGATTTGTGCCCGGTTGATGGCAATAGACTCGCCCCCTATTACATGGGACTTAAACATAACGGCGAAATGAGGGTGTTACTATACACCACTGCCCTACCCTTCGGGGAATATAGGCGTGATGTTATGTTTATGTATTATTCTTCAATCTTTTAATAAAGCGTTACGTGTAAAAATGTGTATTTTGAAACGGTTCTTAAAACAAAACGAGTGCTTCACGAACAAAGGTTTGCGTGTTTGACGACATGTTTGGTGCAGTGGCTAAGCAATTGGCTTCTGCGCTATGGGTCGTGGGTTCGATTCCCGCACGGAACAAATATTTGTATGGCCTACAGATAGTTGTACCGGGTCTGGGCGTTTTTGCATGTGAAGATTTGTGTCTGTAAACGCACCCACGATACAGGAGAAACCCTAGTGTGGGGCAACGTTTATAAAAAAAAAAAAATTGTTTACCTTTTAGACACAATTTTAATGGCTGGACTATAAGCTGCTCCTCCTTAAGATAATCATTAATATACACCTTCTACGAAATTTACAGAAAGTGATGGTGTGCTGTCCATCTATTTTTAGCTAACAACATGTGGCTCTAGTTTTAAAGTCGGTAAGGGTTGGAGATATCCGTTAAGCCGTGGGAATAAAATATGAATGTGTTTGAACAAGAATAGAAAAAATCGACCAAGAAAGCTGTGATAGATTAGCGGTTGAACGCTTGCCTTCCATGCAGGAAGGTCTGAATTCGATCCTACTCCGTACCCTTGACTTTTCGAATTCATGTGCGGATCAGAATTTGATTATCACTTGCGTTAACGTTGAAGGCAAAACATCATGAGGAAATCTGCACACCTGAGAGGGCTCCATAAAGTTCTCAATGATGTGTGTAGTCTGCCAACCCGCACCAGGCCAGCGTGGTGGACTAAGGCCTAAACCCTTCTCATTCTGAAAAGAGGCCTGTGCCCAGCAGTGGGACAGTAATGGGCTGATTATGTTATATATGTTGAAGAAGACAATAAGTGTGGGGACGGGTTCGAATATAAAACTTCCTCACCGCACGCTGGGAATAGACGCGTGTTGTAAGATTCAATAAAACCCAGCACGCTTGGTGGTAGGATCTATACGGTTCGCCTGGCTAGCTACCACCCTCACATTAAAGTCCGGCGCCAAGCAGTTTACTGTGTTCCGTCGTGTGTATGTGAGAGCCAGAGGGGTATAGGGGAATCCCTCTATATCTCTATTCCTTGGATTCGTGTGCTCCATCTTAGACCCTGTCTGCGCTTACCATCAGGTGAGACTAGGGTCAAACGCGACCAAGTCAAGAATAAAAAAATCTTGATTAAGAACATAATATAACATCACGCCTGTATTCCCCGAAGGGTTGGGCAGAGGTGTATAGTAACACCCTCATTTCGCCTTTATTTTTAAGTACCATATAGGGGGCGAGCCTATTGCCACCAACCGGGCACAAATCCTCCGGGCAGCTACTAAGGAATTCCACACAGAAAAACCCAATAACAATTTGCCTGACCTGGGGATCGAACCCAGGAGCTCACGATCAGCAGTCGCGCTGGCCACCACTAGACCAACGAGGCAGCAAAGGCAGTTGTCTTGATTAAGAAGGCTCTCTTTCTCGCTTTATCAACGTCTTAAACCATCTGCAAGATTAATTACTTATACATAAAAGGGAATTCATCTCGTTACCACAACTCAAAAGATATTCGGAGTGAAGGATCTGTTACAAAGATGAGAAGCTGTACTCAATGAGGCTCTCGTAAGATTAAGGGCGATGTGGGAGAGATTATAACATATTAGACGGTTATTTACTTAAAATAAGGACGTGGGTTTAGCGGTACATATCAACGTTTGATGGTACTAAAGTACATAGCAAGGTAGTGACATGATGTTTTTACAAGCAGTATTTTTTTTATAGAGAGCACGTTAAACCGTCGGTCCCGGGTGTCATACGAATATCCATAACAGTCGTTACGGGTAGTCAGAAGCCCGAAAGTCTGACAACCGGTTTAACCTTAGGATATCGGCATTGCCCAGTAACTGGGTAGCGGAGGTCTGATGGCAGTCGCTCCGTGTAATATACTGGTATTCAGCCGCATCTGGTTAGACTGGAAGCTGACCCCAACATAGTTGGGAAAAGGCTAGGCAGAATGAAAATAAGTAATGGCCTGGTATAAGCATAATCAGCTTTTTACTGTTTCACTACTGGGCACGGGCCTCTTCTCAGAATGAGACGGATTTAGGCTTTAGTCCACCACGCTGGCCTGGTGCGCGAAAATACAACATTGAGAATTTTTTGGGAGCCAACTCAAGTGTGCAAGTTTCCTTACAATGTTTTTCCTTCACCATTAACGTTAGTGAAGTACCTAGTATTTGCACACACTGCGGCTGTCGTCTGTTTCATGTATTATCCACCGTCTAGACCAGAGGTCCCCAAACTTGTTTGTGTTGTAGACCACTTGCCATGTTTTTCGGTTTTGGGTAGACCCCCTGCTTATCTAATATTGCGTTTTTGCAAATTCATCGACTTCAAATGTGTTTTTGACTGATTTCTAACTGTAGTACGGTGAAGAGCGCAAAATAAAAAAAATCACGTTAAGTTGTATACATTTATCAAACCTACGACAGTACCTACAATAGTACTATCGTCGTCGGCCTGTTTGTTACGTTTTCAGGTAAAAAATAAGCATCAAATCATCTTTGTATGTGGGTTATTCCATTAATGGAAAGTCAAAATTAAAGTCACAACCTGCTTAAATGAGATCCACTGTCGTGGATCCCCGTTTACATCTCACGGACCCCCAATTATTTTTTCACCCACATGGACCCCTTCTAGGTCGTCGTCGACCCCTGGTGGTCGATGTAGACCACTTTAGGTATCACTGGTCTAGACTATTTAACTTGTTACAAATATTTTCCAAGGAGTGCCACCTGCCACCTCGAAGAAGAGTAACTGACTCAACGTGTACCAACTTAGAAATAGAAATATTTATTTTGCCAGAAACAATTTTAGTGCCAAGAATGTACCTCTGACTGACAGCAGACCAACCATCTTACTTTCCCATGAGAACAACATACACCACATATAAATCATGTGTTTTTATTGAGTATAACATGAACACAATCGCCCAATTTTATAACAATTCTATGAAATGTCCATAGATTGAGAACCGAGTTGCTTATTGAATACCAAATATGACAGGTTGGAGGAATCTAAATAAACATTGACACACACGGTAAATCCAATCTTATTGAGAATACATTAAGGATCAAAGTTGAGGTTTGGGTTGGTTTTAATATCCAACTTGTTTGCACAATCCAGATAGGTACAGAAATCCCATTTAATTAACGATAATAAATTATTATTTCACTGCACATTTCAGAGGACAGTATAATGATAATCCGTCAATCCACATTAGGCCAGCGTGGTGGACAAAAGTGCCCAGCAATGGGACAGTAATGGGATGATTACGCTAAATTAATGCAGTCAAAGACACTAAATGGCAGCCATTTTGATTTTTAACTGCCTGGTGGATACAATGTGTCCCAGTATGTAGTAATACAAATTTAAGGGCGGTATATACATTCAATTTTATTGATAAAAACACCCCACTTTCGATCGATTCCCCATCGCAAATATAAAGTAATTTTAGTATGTGACTTACATTTTTCGACCTCTACATACTCAAACACCCACAACTTAAGATCTACGCCTCACAGAGCCGTAAATTTAATGTTATCTGAAATGCTACAGCATAGACAACCTATTTGTAAGTGGGTTTTCGACCTCATGTGTCAGGTGCTTTTGTTGATATAATTGTGTGTATACAAACTTAGTCAGAAAGGGGGTATTAAGCCGCGGGCCACCTAAAGTATCACTGATGACTATTTTAAAGCAAGTGTTAAAATTTCAAAATTCCATAATTTTTATTTGCTTGCAAAACGATATTTATTTTAGTTTAAAAAAAAAGACATACCTGCTTTAGTTTTGAATTCAGAAAATTAAGTTTCTAATCCGTCACTCCAAATATGACCTAAATAGTAAACACAGCTGATCATAGCTATGGACAGATAGATTTTAGCATATTTTTTACGAAATCTTTGAAAAGCTATTTCTCTTAAACTATCGAGTTTTGGGGAAAGTTGTAGAACAAAAGTTATCCCTTATTATAGGTACTTTAACACCCTTTCGGCTTAGTACCCCCTTTCCGACTAACCTTGTATAAACCACTTTTTTATTTTTTTTATCGTTGGAAATTCCTCATGGATGTCCCTCGCCCGGGATAGGCGAGGGGGTCTGCCGAACTCTTACCGGCTAAAAACCCACGGTGTTCCACCTTTTGACCGTCGGCCGGGGTCACGGGATTCGTCTAAGCATGCACCGCAACCGCGGCAAGTCTTGGTCCACTAACTGCTGGTGGACCTCTCCTCAGTGGGGCCCCACCCCATGACATTCTAAGAGGCGCGGGGAGCACCCTACATCACCGGCGCACCAGAACATATGGCACGCCGTGACCACCCCGGGGACCAAACAAGCACGTCGGCGCCAGACTATACACCCCCCTTATAGTTTTATTAAGACATAAATAGTATAAATTATCTAATACAAATTAAGTAACATAACTTATTAAACATTATTAATAAAGCCCTCAAATTTGCTACGCATGTAGAAGGCCGCTAAGTTGTAATTGCCTACAAAATGAAATATACATAAATAAAAACTATTGTACACTTAGTTGCAAATAAATGTTTGATGTTTGGGACACATTGTATAGGTGTTAATTAAACAACGTAAAACCTTTGGATCATTTGAAGTAGATCTTCTGTAGTATTTTGTGCTATCGGTCCCATATGGTACAGTGACATGAAAGGGATTCACGCCTGCAAGGTCAAAGCTACCGACACTTCCTGTCGTAAACTTCTTTATTTTATTTTTTGTTCCATCCATGTGCGAACTGATTGAAGCTCGCCTTTTGTTTTTTTATTTTTGACGGTTTCTGCATTGTTTGGGGACTTGCCAGTACTCAATGGGCTTTGACGAAAAAATTTTTTTTTAAACCGACTGTTTTGGGAGATATTTTCATTAACTAAAGTGATAGTTAGTCAATTAATAGATAAAGTTATGGGCTCTTGGGCTCGTCGCTAATTTTGCGAGGTTAAGTTGCGCTTGCCGCGGTTGGTCCGTGGATGGGTGACGGTTCGTTACACATTGAGACCCCTCCGTGCTGCGGAGAGCACGTTAAACCGTCGGTCTCGGGTGTCATACGGATACTATGACTATCGTTACGGGTAGTCAGAAGGTCGAAATTTGATCGGCAGTCGCTCCGTGTATAATACTGGTATTGGTATTGGTATTGGTATTTTATTGGAAGCTGACCCCAATATATACTGGCCTGCAAAAATAAGTATCACACTTTTAAAATTGCAATAACTTTTTAGGTACACAAGATATATTTTCAAAACAAAAAGGACTCAAAAAAGAGTTTAACTTTGTTACTATAGTTTCAAAGAAAGCTGATAAAAATTGCTATAAAACGTTTTTTATTTTAAATCTCTAACTTCTATAGTTTAGAAAAAATTGAAATTTTAAAAGTGTGATACTTATTTTTGCAGGCCAGTGTAGTTGGTAAAAGGCTAGGTAAAATAGATACAGTTATAGGCTATTAGTTAGTGATGGACGTGTCATTAGCACGGTCGTTCGGACTCTATTGAGACGTTATACCAGTAGGGAAGGTAATCTTACGCTGTTACGGACATTATTACTTTGTGTAGGAGGAATTGTTAACAGCCTCTGTGTATGTACAGTCAGCATCAAAAGTAAGTGATGGTTGCTCAATGTTTCAAAATTATTTAATGAATGAAAACTTGCAAATTATTATTTTTGTTAACAAATAACGATAGAGGAGTGAATTCTTCAAATAATAATATTATGGTAATATAGACAAGCAATTAACTCCTGAGATAATTAATATTGAAATTCCAAAATGATCATCGACTTTTGCTGTTGACTGTACTACATTGAAATAAAACCCGGCCAAGGGCGAGTTGGACTCGCGCACGAAGGGTTTCGTACCATTATCTACCTATATAAAAACGGCAAAAAAATCACGTTTGTTGTATGGGAGCCCCTTTAAATATTTATTTTATTCTGTTTTTTAGTATTTGTTGTTATAGCGGCAACAGAAATACATCATCTGTGAAAATTTCAACTGTCTAACTATCACGGTTTATAGGATACAGCCTGGTGACAGACGGACGGATGGACGGACAGCGGAGTTTTAGTAATAGGGTCCCGTTTTACCATTTGGGTACGGAACCCTAAAAAGAAATCGGTGTCATCAACATTTTGTCAGTCATGTTCAAGGAACACGTTCACATAGGCGAACATACAACTGACAGTTACATTGATAACCGATTTAATCAAATAGGTAGCTTAGTAAAATTAACTAAGCTCTTGTTAGTGTTATTTGTGTTCGTTCCTCCTAGCTTTTTCCCAGTTGTGTTGGGGTCAGCTTCCAGTATAACCAGATGCGGCTGAATACCAGTATTTTACACGAAGCGACTACCATCAGACCTCCGCAACCCAGTTACTGGGCAATGCCGATATCCTAGAGTTAGACCAGTTGTCAGACTTCCGGGCTTCTGACTACCCGTAACTACCATCATAGGTATTCATATGGCACCTGGGACCGACGGTTTAAAGTTCTCTGGCACGGAGGGGTCTCGATGTGTAATGAACGGTCACCCAGCAAAGGACTGACCGCGGCAGGCGTTGTTTAACCTCGCAAATCGAATGATCCGTGCTATCGTTAATAAGCCACGAGCCCCTCTAATTAGTGTTAGTGTTATTTGCACTTTCCCGTAAGTTAAGTTATATAAGTTAGAATTTCCGAAAATCGTCTGAAACTAATATTTTAGTAAATTTTCAGTTCAGTATGGTAATATCCGTCGCCGGACAGTTTATTACGACCGTACTAAAATGTCATAATATACTGTTACGACTCGCCCTTGACCGCGACGAATGATATCCGTAGGCTGCCGATAGAAGTTAATGTTAGGAATGTTACACACTAGACTGTAACAAACATCAGGATTATAAGGTCAGCATTGAGAAAAAATTGGTATTCGCGAAGAAAGAAAATAAATTTATTGCCACACAAAAAAATATTAACATAACATCACGCCTGTGTTCCCCAAAGGGTTGGGCAGAGGTGTATATGTAGTAACACCCTCACTTCGCCGTTATGTTTTAGTCCCATGTAATAGGGGGCGAGCCTATTGCCACCAATCGGGTACAAATTCAAACTCCGGGCTGCTACTGGAGAATTCCACATGAAAAAACCCAATAACACATTGCCCGACCTGGGGATCAAACCCAGAACCTCACGATCAGCAGTCGCGCTTGCCATCACTATACCAAAAAACATAAAATTGCATCACTTTATTTTTTAAGAGATTTAAGACTTGAATTTATAGGATCACTTTGTTGTCCGTCTGTCTGTTTGGTTGTTTGTTTGTTAATACCTTTTTTTCCCAGGAAAAGCTAAAGGTATCGAGTTGAAATTAATACCAAACTCCAGCATCTAAAGCTTCATAATTCTGTAAAAAAATCAAGTTTCGAACTCAATACAATAGAAAGATACGACCTTTCAAAGTTAATTTGCATACTGATAAACTAATGGCCAATTACTCAAATTTTACAAAATTTTAAGTTGGCGTTAAGTCTCGTGCTATCACTGTCTCTTTAAGGGGAAGTGACAGTGACAACATGAAATTAACGGTAACTTAAAATTGAGCAGCGTTTGAGTATTTGGTCATAAGCCACTCGCACATCAAAACCTATAGGATTATTGATATACCTGTTGACATGGATCTTGAATTTTAGCACGCAGGAAGATCTCATAGCACAAGTAAAGAAAAAACACGAAAATAGATAATGGTGTCGATTCTGTAGCATATTTTGACAGTGCTAAACTAAACGCAACTGTCTCTTTCTTTTTCTATTGAAACAGAAAGAGACAAACACCCTTAGTTTAGTTTAGTCCTGTCAAAGTGCGCAACAGAGTCGACACCAATGTCCAATTCTTACTTGACTAACTTAATTTTGCGGATTTTGCATGACTTATACATTATAATAATTTTACGGTAAGTATATAAAAAATAGCATAATTAAGTTTGTCATAATAGTTTCAATTTATATAGGTAGTCAAAAAACCCTATGGAAGCTAACCCGCACTTGGCCATCTTTTTTGTACTTTCATTGCTTTATACAAGGTTAGTCGAAAGGGGGTACTAAGCCGCGGGCCACTTAAAGTATCACTGATGACTATTTTAAAGCAAGTGTTAAAATTTCAAAATTCGATAATTTTTATTTGCATGCAAAAAGATTTTTATTTTAGATTTTTCACAAAAATAACGTACCTGCTTTAGTTATGAATTCAGAATATTAAGTTCCTAATCCGTGACCCCAAATATGACCTAAATTGCAAACACAGCTGATCATAGCTATGGACAGATAGATTTTAGCATATTTTTTACGAAACCTTTGGAAAGCTATTTCTCTTAAACTATCGAGTTTTGGGGAAAGTTGTAGAACAAAAGTTCTCCCTTATTATGGGTAATTTAACACCCTTTCAGCTTAGTACCCCCGTTCCGACTAACCTTGTATAAATAAAAGGGTCATCCATTTCTATGAACATGATTTAACATAGGTATTTCAAGGACTTCATAACGAGCACAATTCCGCTCTTCCATAAGGCCTAGACAAAAAAGCTGTGAAAATACCATTATCAACACGTTTAATGTCCGAGTACCCAATTACAGCGCAATGGACGCAGCACCTTATATAATAAAAAAAGTATTTTTCCAGTTCATTACTGAACCACTTCGGTCTAGATGCGGCCCAGTGATTTATATGGGCTATAAAATTATTTTTATGGTCCAATAGTGTTTTGTAGTTCTTTTTAGTTGGTCCATTCACGCAATACCAAGGCTGTTATGTTGATGTTTTGTCTTTAAGAACAGTTTTAGACTGCCGGGGTTCTGACTGACTGGGTTCGATCCCCAGGTCGGGCAGTGTTATTGGGTTTTTCCATTAGGAATTTCTCAGTGGTGGCCCGGAGTCTCGGGTCAACCCTGAGAGGAGTAGAATGTAATTTTTTTATCAATTCATAAGTCAAAGTCAAAGTCAAAGTTTTTTATTTCAAATAGACCAGATTTCAGGCACTTTTAAAACGTCACGACTAGGTGCACGGTTCCAAAAGGTAGGTTCTATGGAGAAGAGCCGGCAAGAAACTCCATGAATACTCTTTTTAAAATAGTAGTTCATTACAATTCCATTACAGTAGTGTGAGAAATAGAATGAGAATAATGCAGGTTAATGTAACAAATAAACTCACATAAGAGTAACAAATAGAAAAATATGTCTTCTATGATTGCCATAGCAGTTAAGAGCTGACCAGTCCCGACAGACGGCACCCGTTCACGAGCATGACGTGCACATCCGCATCGGTCAGCTCAACCATATTATAGGGAACTCAACGACCGGATAAACAACGCCACCATCAGCAAGACATTTAAGTGAGCATGACAGACTCATATTACCAGACAATAGGCAGTAATATGATATGATTATAAGCGTATCACTAATAGCTGCATGATGCTCATACTTTACAGTTTGGAATGAAGTATTGTAAAGCGATATTATAGCATAATTTCTGCCGTCCGTTTTCTACGTGGAAGCGCAACTTTTTCTCCATCTATCAGTGTGGTTATTTTTCTATCCCTTGTTATTTTATTGTATAATCCTGAAATACGGCTAACTAACACAAAAACTGAAATTTAAAAAATAATATCAGTTTCGCAAGTCATTAAAAATTATACTATGTAACCTTAAAAGTAGCTCAATAATTTGGTATAACAATAAAAACTTTTTTACAAAAAATTTAAACCGACTTCAAAAAGAATAAAATAATTACCATATAAAATTAACAGTTTCAGAAGTCGGTGCTGATCCACGCTGAACCAAATTGAAGGCACCGACTTCTGAAACTGTTGATTTTATATGGTAATTATTTTATTCTTTTTGAAGTCGGTTTAAATTTTTTGTAAAAAAGTTTTTCTTTTTTTCTTTTTAGTGGCCTTAATTAAAACTTGGTTGGACCTACTAAAGACGCTGCTCGTAACATAATCACATCATCACAATATGCGTACTGTTCGTCATTGAGGAGTTCCATTGTCTATCTCCGAAGTTCTTTATCAGATCTTCACCAAATTTAAATGGGACCAACTTCGAAGTATACCCCATCCATTAAAAAAAGAATCATCAAAATCGGTTCACAATTGGCGAAAATATCAATGAACATAAACAAAAAAAAAAAAAAAAATACATACAGACGAACATAGTAACCTCCTCCTTTTTGGAAGTCGGTTAAAAACTCCTGTATGTCCTCAGTATTTCTAAGGATAACATATTCCACGTTTTTGCTCATTATTCAAAATTAGGTTTACTCCCTAAACGTTCTCATCTCAGTGCCCTTCACACAACGGTACGATGTGTTGTTGACATGTGTACCGACGGATCAGTTAAATAAATGGCAGCTACGTCGCATCTGACAGGCAGGATACGATAAAAATAACGGATCCAATATATTTACTGGATTCGGAATACTGTCGTGTATGTGAACTCGCTCATAAAACTACAGGCGCCATCACCATAATAAAAACGGATCCGATAAAACGGGTCCTGTAAATAGTTTCTGTGTGAACCAGCTGCTGTCAGTTCGGTCAAATTTCAATCATAGAGTGTACATTAATTATGAGAATTGGCCCTCTGATGAACGATATCAATCAACAAGATCTCATCTAATTTATAACGCTCAGTCTGAAGAAATTTATGGTAAGACCCCTTAACACACTTTTCAAATCTATGAAAACATGTTCCACCATCTTCAGTCAGCAGTCATTATTCCAAACTGTTAGCGAAGCCAGCCTTCCGGCTTAATCCAGTTTGCCCGGGCTTGAACATCCTCGATGGCCGTTCCATTATCTCGCTTCAGCGCCCATTAACCGTGATGTAGCGAGCCCATTGTGTTCAGGATGCAAGTAATTAAGTTTGGCAAGGAACTAGGCTGAGCTGCTGCCAATACTATGTAATGTACCGAGCCAAGCTGACGTGGACGTGTAATCAGGGTAACACATCGGTCGTGCATCAGGCTGGTCAACGGAAGATAATATGAACTAATAAAAAATCAAGAATCCATAGGTAGGTACATTATAAATGACAATAATTATTACACAAATGATAATGAAAATTAAACTGTAGATTAAAATGAAAATGAAAAATGAAATAGATAAATTAAAATTAGTATCAAAATTAAAATTAAAAATAAAATTATAATAAAAATTAATAAATAAAATTTATTCAAATTACTCTCATAATGAAGGATCTCCATAACGGAGAAGAGATCCTATCTGCTACAGTCTTCAGAATTCCGTTGCAGCTGCCACGCATTCTGAAGATCAGGGACACAGTTTTCTTGTGGATGCCGGCATGAAAGCCATCAGTGCGAAACAGCGCAAACATCCCTGATGCACTACAGAAGCGAGGCAGTCCCAACATCATCCTAAAGGTGTTATTATCAGAGATCGGATAATCGGATGCATATTTGCCTAAAGTTCAAGCGTTAGTTAATATAGAATGCACTTTTGTATCGAAAAAATCCCGCAATTCCGGGATCGTCAAATTTAGTGTTCTGTAGAATGAAATCATATTTACCTAGAATTGGATGCATATTTATTTATTTACATACCTAAAGTTGTACCTTTCTTTTAACTAACAAAGACATGCACCCCTCACTTTCTTACACCCTACATACGAATCGGGGGTTAAAAATTAACTTTTAAGTAATTACGAGTATATTATTATGCATTCGATTAGTTAGGCAATACCGTGATACCGGTTTCTTTTTTGTTAAGAAACTATTTTCAGAAGCCGTTTCCATACTTTCGTAGCGAAAAAATAACTTTAGGTAAATATGCATCCGATTATCCGATCTCTGGTTATTATACTGGACGCGCAGGACATCCAGCGACCTTTTGGTGTCTTATGCAACATGCAATGTAATTAGAGGAGTAATTTAACGAAATTCAAATATCAGTAACAATATTTAGTGTTAATTCCGCCAAACGGTTGATAAAGCTTGTATGCAATGTGCAGCACCTCCCTCCGCAAATATATGCAAAAGCAGAAACCGCGAGTAATAAAATGCTACATAGGTACTACTCAAACAGATAGGACACGTGTTTCGTGTTGCAATATAACATAACATCACGCCTGTATTCCCCGAAGGGTTGGGCAGAGGTGTATTAGTATCAACCTCATTTCGCCGTTATGTTTAAGTCCCATATAATAGGGGGCGAGCCTATTGCCACCAACCGGGCACAAATCCAAACCCTAGGATGCTACTGAGGAAATCACACGGAAAAACCCAATATCACTTTCCCCGACCTGGGTATCGAACCCAGGACCTCACGATCAGCAGTCGCGCTTGCCACCACAAGACCAACGACGCATTTGCAACGAAATTTAATAATTTGGGCTATACATAGATTGTGCATTAAATCCATTTTTAGGATCTCGTACTCAAAAGGTACGGTTTGGGTTCTTAAACAACAATATGACTAACATGTTCTGCTTAGCCTTTTCCAAACTATGTTGAGGTCAGCTTCCAGTCTAACCAGATGCGGCTGGACCTCCACAACTCAGTTAGGTACTGCGCAATGCCGATATCCTAAGGTTAACACGAGCCCTTTCTGTAAACCCTCTACGTAATTAGAGGAGTAATGCAACGTAATATGATAATTTGGACTATGCATAGATCGTGCAATTTTTTGGGTTTCCTTCTCAAAGGGTAAGAACGATACCTTTGTGGCGGCACATGAGAACTACGAGCAGGGGGGCACAGTTAGAACATCCGACTTTCTTCTTCGTCTTAGCCTTTTCCTAATTATCTTGGGGTCAGCTTCCAGTCTAACCAGATGCGGCTGAATACCAGTATTTTACACGGAGCGACTGCCATCAGACCTCCGCAACCCAGTAACTGGGCAATGCCGATGAGATGAGTTAGAACATCCGACTTTGACAGGCGATAACAGCGCCACTAGTGGATTCCCCTATTACTATACTACTCTATGACTACGAAGCACGAAGATTGTCTAGCAGACGACAGTGACAACAATGACAGCTGTCAGATGGAACGTCACAAATCTTGCGTCGCGGTATCAAGATTTGACACGGAGTTAGTATATATGTAACAGTCATAGTGACTAAATAGCTATACATAATGACTAGTCATTTTATATAATGACTAAATTGTCTAGACAATGTGTTAAATTAATCACTTTATACGGATATTATTCATAATAACAGGTCGAAGTTAGTCAAAGTAATAAGGACGGTTTTATTTTGTGTTATGGCTAGTGAGCTTTCAATTTACTTTTTTAATTAATGTTAAATTATTATTTATTTATTTATCACATGTTGCCTTTGCCATTACAGATAATAAATCTAATGCGACAAAGTAACTTAAAAAATACTTAATTACACCTTACATGCTACACAGTATGTGGCCCTTGTGAACTCACCCAGTGTACAGGTGAATATATCTATGGTATCCGCCACCGTGTTGAGAGTGCGCAGCGCACGAGTTAGCGGTGCGCGCCCCAGCAGATTAGTGCGCGCATTCGGCACCACTAGCAACTGCGGCTTGCGCCGCCGCGCCACGTAATTATTTAGGACAGTGTTAATTATAATATTATACGATACAGATTTTTTTACTCACAAGGAAACCTAAAATAATACCTAATATACCATGCATGCTTGCTTTGCAAAAAATGAAATCTGGTGGTCGTTGTGTGGTCGCAGTTCTAACCTAACCTAACCTAGCCATTTCCAGTTTGACAATCTGTTTATTGTCTAAAGATCCGAATCCGTCATTCTATTCGTCGATAGAAAAATTATAATTATTACTATTTTTATAGCGTTATTGCATATTTTGGTACTTTTTCATTGACAGTGCTTATTTCAGTAGTTATACGTGTTAGGCGGGTCGTATTATGCCGTATTATATTGTAGTCTTTGGCAGACACATTCACCTCGCACTAACTCAGCGAGCTCACTGAACCCTATCTACTCAGGGTTGCCAGATGGCGATTTTTTTTTCTCGTACCAGGGCTGCTAAATATCTCGTACTTTCAATACATAATCTCGTATGAGTTTTTTTTAAATCTCTTTTTATCCTTAATTTACACCATGTACTACTACTAGCTAGCCTGGGCTAGGTATATTCCTAAAGTTAGAGGCCGCCATATGAAACAAAAGCAGTTAAAAACAAACATCATTTTTTAATTTTAACACTTTTTTTAAAACAATCATCAGTGATACATTAAGTGGTCCGCGGCTTAGTACCCCCTTTCCGACCAATCTTGTAGATATAATGTGAAAATAAACGTAAATTCTAATAATAAATGGTTTTTTGATTGTGCATATTTCGTGCATATTTCGCCCTTTTTTAGTGCATATTTGCATGCATATTTTGGCATTTTGATAGCGCTTAGATATAACCCGATGTCTAGTAGTAATATTTGGCAACTAATATTTTATGAAGTTGGATTTTAAATTGTCTAAAGTACAAATCTTTAATTCCGTTGGGTAAGTCAAAAATCATTTATCATTATTCATTTAAATTTAAAAGTATCTTCAGTATTTTCAACTAACCAACATACACTTAATCTAGTCCTTTAATTCATTGATGCCACCTGCCATATTTATAAATCTTATTCCCACACAATATCCACAGCCGCCCAGCAAATCAATCGCGAACATTCAAATATTATTATACCTCCAATAGGCTGGATTCCTGGGGACTCGGTCATCAATCATTTGCAGGCGACCGAGTGGAAAACACCTGGCCAGGTCAGTGACCCCGCTCAATATTATGAGTACTTTGTAGGTTGGATGATATGTTTGCAAGTATCCACGATAAATACCTACGTATTAGGTACAATATATACATACAATGACATTATATTGCATATATTCGTAATTCTTTATATGGAACAACAATGAGCGTTTTGCATCACATAAAATTTTTACTACATCTTTACATAGTAAAAAACAAAGTCGCTCCCGCTGTCTGTACGCTTAGATCTTTTAAACTACGTAACGGATTTTAATGCAGTTTTCAGCAATAGATAGAGTGATTCAAGAGGAAGGTTTATATGCCCCACATTAGTATCTACATTGCACCCGTGCGAAGCCGGGGCGGGTCGCTAGTAATTATTATAAAATAAAACAAAGTCCCCGCTGCGTCTGTCTGTCTGTATTTGCGCGATTTTCTCTGTAACTACTGAACAAATTTTGTTACAGTTTTTACGATTAGATAGCTTGATTCTCAGGGAAGGTTTACGTGTATAATTTATCAACAGGTTGATTAGCTGAGCTATCAAGATTGTTGTCAAGAAAGTTGAAAGAATAAAATGTTTGTTGTAACCGGGCAATGCCGATATCGTAAGGTTAGACTGGTTATCAGACTTTCGGGTTTCTGACTATTGTCATAGGTATTCTTATGATACACGGGACCGACGGTTTAACGTGCTCTTCGTGGCAGGGAGGGGTCTCGATGTGGAACGAAAGAGCGGGTCCATAGTGAAGAATAAATTTTTTAAAATTTTAAATGTTTAATAAAAAAAATCGCCCTATTTAAAATGACAATAGGACGAATTTATACAAAACTATGTGAGTTCTTAATTGTTTGTAAACTCGTGTTTTAACCCCCTTTTTTATCGTTAGAAAATCCTCATGGATGTCACTCGCCCGGGGAAGGCGAGGGGGTTTTCCGGTATCTTACCGGCTAAAAATCAACGATGTTCCTCCTCCTGACCGTTCGGCCGGGGTCGCGGGATTCGCATAAGCATGCACCTCAACCACGGGTGCTTTTAACCACTAATGTTATGAGTATGAATTTGAACCCTTTGTCTGTCTATGGCATCGTAGTTCCTAAATGGATGAACCGATTTAAATGCAGTTTTTTTTTCAATGAAAGCTGGTTTACTCTAGATGGCTCTTAGTTATGATAATCACTTCAATCATTTCAATGTTAAGATTTTAATTTTTTTTTTGTTTTATTATGAACATAAACTCAGAGCTTGGCTGGAGATGTGTATTTAGTTTGAGCCGATATACAAAACTGAATTCACATGTCTAGCATACAAAAAAAAATATTGCCATGCTTCTGACATCGGGGGTTTAAGCAGTGTGTATCTTGGTATAGATTAGTTCTTCGTAGACCTTGATCTCTGAGTTTGTTTCGGCTTTTCTTATCGGCTAGTCAGATAGAAAATTACGGCGCCATCTAGTCTTAAAAAAAACATAGACTAGTAAAAGTGATTGTAACAGATTTATTTACAGAAATAAAAATAATTAATTATTTACTAGCGACCCGCCCCGGCTTCGCACGGGTGCAATGTAGTACTAATGTGGGGCAAATAAACCTTCCTCTTGAATCACTCTATCTATTGCTGAAAACTGCATTAAAATCCGTTGCGTAGTTTAAAAGCTCTAAGCGTACAGACAGCGGGAGAGACTTTGTTTTATCTATATCTATACTAATATTATAAAGAGGAAAGATTTGTATTTTTGTATTTTTATATGTAACGAATAAACTTAAAAACTACTGGACCGATTTCAAAAATTCTTTTGCCGTTAGAAAGCTACATTGTCACTGAGTAACATAGGCTACGGGCGGAGCCGTGAGGACACAGCTAGTACTATGTAAAGACAAGGCAAAACCAATTTTTTAAAACGTCATGTTTAGGTCCTAGGTCCCTTAGCCTAAAAATTAACTTTTGATAAGCTCCATATCACCATACATACATTTATATTATACCAATTCAAAGACAACACAGCCCACCCCACTTCCCCACGCTGTCCAGCACTAAATCAAGTGGTTATGTGACATGGTCGTGACGTGAATATCGGACCAAACGATTAATGCGCATCTTGGTTACTGAACCGTTGGGTTTTGGGTTCGATATTTTATTTTACACATAACATCAGGCCTGTGTTCCCCGAAGGGTTGGGCAGAGGTGTATAGTAACACCCTCTATTTGCCGTTATGTTTAAGTCCCAAATAGGGGACGAGCCTATTGCCATCAACCTGGCACAAGTCCAAATTCCGGGCTGCTACTGAGGAATTCCACACGGATTAACCCAATAACACTTACCCCGACCTAGGGATCGAACCCAGGTCCTCACGATCCGTAGTCGCGCTTTCCACCACTAGACCAAACGAGGCAATTATGTAATGTAATATTTTATTTTTTATTATTTTACTTGGTCGTGTTTGACCCTAGTTTTACATGATGGTAAGTACAGACAGGGTCTAAGATGGAGGAGCATAATGAATCCAAGTAACAAAGATATAGAGAAATTCCCCTATACCCCTCTGACTCTCACATACACACGACAGTAGCTAGCCAGGTGATCCGTATAGACCCTACCACCAAGCGTTTTGTTGAAATTTACAACACGCGTCTATTCCCAGCGTGCGTGGAAGAAGTTTTATTTTATACTAGCGACCCGCCCCGGCTTCGCACAGGTGCAATGTAGATACTAATGTGGGGCATATAAACCTTCCTCTTGAATCACTCCATCTATTGCTGAAAACTGCATTAAAATCCGTTGCGTAGTTTAAAAGATCCGTTGCGTACAGACAGCGGGAGCGACTTTGTTTTATTAACCGGCTTCCAAAAAGGAGGAGGTTACTATGTTCGTCTGTATGTATATTTTTTTTTTTTATGTATGTTCATGGGTTATTCTCAAAAAAGTGGCTCTGTAACCTGTCGGGCAGTTTTTAGCGGAAATAGGTGATTTTTTAAATGCTATTTATTATATACTGCACAATATTATACTTAAAGAGACTTTTCACACAGAGGCTGAGTAATATTCAGAAAACAGAAGCGATACATTTACAACAAAACAAAATTTTAATATCTGTTTCTCATTAACCTGCCATGTCCAAACACAACGAGTCACACTTTGAGGTAACATAAAAAACTTATATTTTATATATGCGTTTAATTCCACTAAAATATTAAGCCTGTATATTATGAAATTTAAGTTTATTCTAACGGTACATTCGGAATAATCATAATTTTCAAGCTATTCGTGTTCTTATTGTGTCCAGAGTGATTTTCTCCATAATCTGTAGTTGCACACTAACGTGGATAAAACTGACACTATTACTTACTCAACATCCCACCCCCGCGCAAAATTACCAGGCAGTATCGGGCTGATCGCTGCCAAAGAAAGATGTGTTGAAGTTTACGCCGTTTTTTTAGAAATTACGTCAAAGTAGTACAATCTGAGTTTGTAACAGGTATGTTATCTATAATCTGACTTTAATATTTTCATTTGTAGTTATACTGCTTTGCGAATGTCAATGTTGACGTGTGTAATTTAGAGCCTACTTCTTGTTTTATAGGTATAAACTCCACAATCGTAACCGTTTTGTTGTTATCTGATCATAACCTTCATTTTTTCATTAACCTGTCTCTCTTTCACCTGTTTGGAAAGCACAGGTTAATGAGAGTATTACCAGGTTAAAGAGACTTTGCCTGTTATTTTTTAATAAAATCCGTTTTATTACAAAAATCGAGTTACAATTTGGTGTAAATACTAAAAATATTTACTATGAAAATAAAAAGGTTAATTTAATCTGATAAAGTTTTTACCTGGGGCATTTTAAATTGTTTTATCAGATAATGGCTATTATTTATGCATTATAGTTATATTCTTAACTATTCGTTTATTTTTTTAAGGTAATATGCCAAAAAATAAGAAAAGAGAAGACATATTAGCTCGGAAGAGAGAGCTTGAAAAAAAAAGATATGAAAGAATAAAAAATAATCCAGAGCTTTATGCTAAATATAAAGAAAATAATAAAGCAAAATACCAAAAACGAAAAAATGACGGGAAAGTAGTATCTATAAATAGTTTGACAACAAGAGATCAGAAAATGTTAAGGAGGAAGTGGAGAGAAGATGCAAAAAAATCCTATCAACGCAAAAAGGAAAAAAACGCAATAATACAACGCTTTATAGAATGTAATAGTCCGCCTTCAAGCGATATTGAAAATAATATCAATATAAATAATATTGATGACGTGATTAGTGGCCAAAGAGAGGAACCATCAAGACCTGCACAGGGTGATTCTGAGTACAGTAGGATTACTAGGTCCAACTCCAGGTCAAGAGAAGTTAGTCCTGCAACCTCGCAAGTTTCTTCAGTAAGTTCCGGGATCGTATCACCTAATGCGCAACGCTTAATTAGAAAGTTGCGCTATAAAAAAGATAAAGAAATAGCTTCCTTACGACTTAAATTACAATCAGTAATAAAAGTAAATGATGCCTATCGGAAAAAAATTTCAAGATTACAGCCACTGCAAGAAAAACGATGTTCATCAACACACTTTGAGAATGCCAATCTTGGCGGCAATATTCACTTGCAAAACTCGGCTCTCCAACATTCAAGAGGTCCTATTCTCGTTCAACCTTGTACTAGTAATGAAAATTCTTTTGCCGAAAGTGTATTACGTTCTTATAAGAGTGTCAAATCATATAAAATGAAACAAATGATTTCAAATAGTCTCGAACCTCATCTCGATACGTCGCTTCAAAACAGCAAATTAAAGGGAAGGTTTAAGAGTGTGTTTAGAAGACGGAATGGACTACTCAAAAATGCGCCAGTTTTGCAGAAGAAAAAAGACGTGAATACCTTTCTTTCGGATGATAAAAATAGTAGCTGCGCAGCTGGAAAGAAGGAATACGTAAAGAAAGAAGGTGTTAAGGTACAAAAACGCTATTTGAATGATTCTCTTGGTAATCTTCATAAAAAATTTAACTTGTCTCACACATACACCTTGAATTTTGCTACTTTTTGTCGATTTAGACCATTCTGGATTTTGCCAGCTTCGAAAAGACCACGAGAGACCTGTCTCTGCGTTATTCACGAAAATATTAAACTTTTAGTATCTGCACTTCACAAATATAAAATAATTGAGCCCAAAGACCCAACAAATCTTCTAAAAACTATTTGCTGCAACGTATATAATGCTAATTGCCTGTTCCGTGATTGTGTAAGCTGCAAAAATAAAGCTGTTCAATATTTGGTATATGACAATGATATTGACTTCTGCTATTGGACGTGGAACTCTAAGACTGATTGTATAGTACAAAATGGATGTGACAAAACTGTAAGATTGGTTAAGAAGGAGAAAATAGTGACAAAACCAAAAGAAGCCATTAAGCGCTGTGAAGAAAATATAGGAAAGTATATGGATCATTGCGGGAGAATGGTAAGCCAACAAGAAGCAATAAAAAAGATAAAAGATCAATTGAAACATGACGAAGCTGTTATTCATGTTGATTATTCGGAAAATTATAAGTGCGCATACTCAAAAGAAATTCAATCTGCGCATTTTGGTGCCAGTAAGCCACAAATAACTATTCACACTAGCGTACTTTATTTTTTCGATGTTAATGGGCAGAATAAATCACAATGTTTTGCTACTCTCAGTCCTAATCTGAGACATGATACAGCAGCTGTATGGGCCCATATGGAACCAATTTTAGATTTCCTAAAAATACATTCCCCACAAGCAAAAACATTTCACGTTATTTCAGATTCTGCAAGTAGTCAATATCGAAACTATAAAATATATTTTGTTATAACAGCTCTAAGATGGAACAATCCTCAGCTTAAATGTGTCACTTGGAATTACTCTGAATCCGGCCACGGTAAGGGAGCTCCAGATGAAGTTGGAGCTGTTCTAAAGCGTACTGCTGATGCATGTGTGAATCATGGCGCTGACATACCGGACTTCGAAAGTTTTTCACGATTGTTAAAACAAAACTTGAAAAGCATCGTAATTGATACTATTTCCGAATATAAGATTTTTGAAAAAGATATGCTATTGCCAAATACATTACTGCCATTTAAAGGAACCCAGCAAGTTCATCAAATTGTATGGTGTAATACAAAAAGTACATCTGTCGTTTTAAGGCACCTCAGCTGTACCAAAGAAACGTGTTTAACTAAAGCCGAATATTGCAAGCACGGTAAACACCTTGGCTTTCATGATGTTATAAGACACCAAGTCAGTACACCAAAGCCTAAACGCAAAACACGTAAAAGAGCTTCAGCTGTGACCACTGCTCGAGTTTTAGAGTCTTGTCTGGAGCTCAAAGATTTGGGTGACGGAAGTTATGTTGCTCCTAGCGCGAGTGTTGCAGAAGATTTAAACCAAAGTGAATCCGTTACTCTTCTTCATAGATCTACACCATTTTCAGCACTATCTGAAATGGAATTGCCTCCGGAACTTCAAAGGAGTACTTTAGATAGAATTTTAATTGAAGGGTCTGGTAATGTAACTGAGTCTCCTTTGAACTCTTTAAGGCATGATATTGATAGTGAAAGTGATTTTGATTACAGCATCTTTTAAAATGCTTTGATTGATGGTTTCTAAAACCAGAAGTAAATGATCCAAAGATTAATTATTATTCAGAAGTTTATTTTTTATGTTAATAACGTTATTTTTTGTTTATTGACGGACTGATTGTTTGAGACTGATTAGATAAGGAATAGATACAAAATTTCTATTTTGTATCGAAAGAAATGTTCAATAGATCTAGGCGAGATTTTTTGATGTCTTCTTAGTCCTTCTTTTTAATGTTAATGTTATTGTTCGCAGTTAATAATTAATAAAGCTGATTTTGCATGGTTACATTGTTTTTATTTTCACTAACCTGTTTGATTCTCTTTAACCAGGAATCATTTTCTCATTAACCTGTACGATACCTCTTTAACCTGTCCGACAGTTTTTTTGAAAGGCTGTATTTTGTATATTTATGTGAAAATTGCATTCCCTAAGAATAATTCTACATGAGAGAAATACTGTGAATGGATTTCTGCACAAAAAACTGAATATTTGCTTGATTTTCTAAAATTGATAAATTTATTCGAGCGGTGCCACTTTTTTGAGAAGTACCCTCATCGTTATTTTCACCAATTGTGAACCGATTTTGATGATTCTTTTTTTAATGGATAGGGTATACTTCGAAATTGGTCCCATTTAAATTTGGTGAAGATCTGCGGAGGTAGACAATGAAACTCCTCAATGACGAACGGTACGCATATTGTGATGATGTGATTATGTTACGAGCAGCGTCTCTAGTGGGTCCAACCAAGTTTTAATTAAGGCCATTAAAATGAAAAAAATAAAAACATTTTTTACAAAAAATTTAAACCGACTTCAAAAAAGAATAAAATAATTATCATATAAAATTAACAGTTTCAGAAGTTGGTGCCATCAATTTGGTTCAGCGTAGATTAGCACCGACTTCTGAAACTGTTAAATTATTTTATTATTTTTTGAAGTCGGTTTAAATTTTTTGTAAAAAATGTTTTACTATGTAAAGAAGATACATGGGATTATGGGATGAGCGAGGTTGCTGAACATAGTACTCATTATTTTGTGCTTGTAGTCAAAGTTAGGTTTTAAAAACTCTGTCACTAGAGAGTCACATTCTAAACGTAATTGGCTTGTAGTTAGTTATCTGCTAACTAAACTGTCTAGTTTAGGGTTTGATACACGACAAGTAGTGGCAACTGCGACAGTATAATTAAGTTTGGCCAAGATTTAGTGTCTGTTTACGACGTTACCTCCCCGGCTACCCATGCGGATAGTATGGGAAAACTAAGAGCTCCCGTAGACGGCCGATGGTCCACCAACACAACTGGGATCCAAGTCTGCTAAATTATGAACGCTTCGATAGAGTGTCGATAGAATAGTATGGTATGGTACAGTATGGAAGAGAATTCCTCTCCTATCTTTCTTTCTTTTAGACAGACATGTTTAAAAATAAATTATAAATGGCAATAGCCATAGAATAAGGACAAGCAATAAAAGTGATCATTTTTTTGTTGCACTAAGTGTACATGCGCAAACTTACTCCGAGTACGCCAAAAACTTGTCAAGTTACGTGCCGGCGACTATATTCTGCTGGTTAATTTAGTCCAGTGGCTATCCACTGACTTTCCATAGAACTGCCATTGAACTATTACTTCAATAGAAAATATTTATTTATTTATTTATTTATTAATCACCAACTTGCACTAACAGTGGTAAGACACCAAACATACAAGTTATAGGCTAATACAGACATGAAATTAAAATAGGACAAAAGTAAATATAGACGCAATAATAAAAAACTAAATGGAATTATACAAAATTAAATAGGATTATACAAATAAAATAGAATTATACAAAATTAAATAGGATTATACAAATAAAATAGAATTATACAAAATTAAATAAAATGATAGTAGAATTATTAATATTATTCAATTAAAATTAGTATACAAATATCAATATCAACAAATATCAATATACCTATATATACTGGCCTGCAAAAATAAGTATCACACTTTTAAAATTGCAATAACTTTTTAAGTACACAAGATATATTTTCGAAGCAAAAAGGACTCGAAAAAGAGTTTAACTTTGTTACTATAGTTTCAAAGAAAGCTGATAAAATTTGCTATAAAACGTTTTTTATTTTAAATCTCTAACTTCTATAGTTTAGAAAAAATTGAAATTTTAAAAGTGTGATACTTATTTTTGCAGGCCAGTGTAGCAGCTATGGTTAACCTAATGCGATGGTACCAGGTGCGGCTATGGACTCCAGGTATCGTGCAGCAGTAGTCAGGAATCTCAGCTCAGTACTAGCGAAAACATCTAAAGACTCGTCATATAGTAAAATGTTGTTTATATGCGTGAGGGCTACATACAACGAACTTGTTTTAAGGGTCGCGGACCTGATTTGAGGTATTGAAAAAAGGGGACGTTGCCGTGGGCGAAGTGTGTGTCGAATGGGTAAAGGGACGTTAAAAGAAATGAATTGCAATAGAAAAGAATTGAAGTGGGAACCACGGACCAGACGGAAGAAATACTTGACGGTAGCAATATTTCTCCTTACTTCTAAGCTCTGATAATTCACCATACCCAATATGAATGGTGTTGGGTAATAGCCATAAATTTTTAAGTAAAATATTGAAGTTTTAACAGAATATGTATCTGTCACAATCGTAATAGAATCTCAATAGGGTGTCGGTGGAATGACAATTGTATGTCATTTTATTTACATTAGCAGACTCGACTCCGTGTTTAGTCATAATTAAAAACATTGAAAAATAATTTGAGACTGCACACACGAAACCAACTCAATTTTCAGTTCGTAACGATCGCGTCCGACACCGACCAAAGAGTTGTACCAATCGCCTAACTGCCTCGTTGATCTAGTGGTGGCAAGCACGACTGCTGATCGTGAGGTCCTGGGTTCGATCCCCAAGTCGGGCAAAGCGTTATTGGGGTTTTTCCGTGTAGTATTCCTCAGTAGCAGCCCAGAGTTTGGGTTTGTGCCCGGTTGTGCTAAATGAGGGGGTTACTAAACACCTCTGCCCAACTCTTCGGGGAAAATAGGCGGGATATTATGTATGTAATCGCCTAAAACTATATGTAGTAGTACGCACATGGTCAATCGTTCGATCGATTGTCAACTTTTTAGTTGGATATCATCTGCACTGTTTACCACCCAAGTAACACTGCAACAAGGTCAAAAACAAATCATATGTGTGTGCGTCTCACAGATTGATTGGAGAAAATTCGGCGCCAAGGACCAATCCAACCACCAAGACCATCCAGTTTACTTGATGATACAATTGCCCTTAAGGTACCAAGGGAATTGATTTTGCTACGGTGGCCAGTGAGAAGCATAATAATGACAGTATCCCTGAGATCCCATCGTTAGTTTGAGTCTATGGGATGATTGTGACTCGGTTCCTTTTGTGATTTTCAAAGAATCGCTCTTTTTTATTAGCGGTTATATTCATGTGTAATTTGGATAATGACTTTATTTTATGGGATCTACATTATTTGTTCTACTTTTATACAGAGGCATGAATGTAGAATAAATGCCGTGAAAATGCGTTCCTTGCGAAGTACGTGCGGTGTAACTTTGAATGATAGATAGAGAAATGCTGAGATTAGACAAAGTTGCGGTTTAAAAGATGATGTAGTGACAAAAATTTAAAGGAGTATGCTTAGGTGGTTTAGTCATGTTGAGAGAATGAGTGAACGGCGATTAACAAAAGGAATTTATATGGCGGATGTCAGTGGAAACGCCGGTAGAGGACGTTTTAGAAGGACATACATCGATGTTATTGGTGATGTTTTTCACAAAGGTCAGATGCGTAGTACTCTCAACCGACGTGCCTGTATGACAAGATGTATGAATGTAGATGAAGCGAAAGGGGTATGTAAGGGTCGTAGCATGTGGTGTTCTATAGTTTCTGCCTACCCCCATGGGAAAAAGGCGTGAGTTTATGTATGTATGTATCTACACTATAAAATCAGAATATGTAAGGGATCTACGTCTGTCTACAAACTGGTTTACAGTTAGGCAGAGGTAATATTTATTTATTGTAAAACAAATTATTTCTTTAAACACTTTATACTAACTACCTCGTTGGTCTAGTGGTGGGAAGAGCAACTTCTGATCGTAAGGTCCTGGGTTCGATTCCCAGGCCAGGCAGTGTTATTGGGTTTTTCCGTGTGGAATTCCTCAATAGCAGCCCGAAATTTGGATTTGTGCCCGGTTGTTGGCAATAGGCTCGTCCCCTATTATATGGGACTTAAACATAACGGCGATTTGAGGATGTTACTATACACCACTGCCCAAACCTTCGGGGAATACAATTTTTTTCATGTTGTTTCAGTAACCTATAATGAGTAATATTTGGGTACTTAATGAGACGTCACAAATAATTTATAATGTAAAACCGCCATACTGACACGTAGGTACGCTCTCGAATTACAAGAAGCCTAAAAATTATATTTACATTTGTGGTTCAGCATCACATGAACCAGCATGGCTTTGCCGTATATTCGTATATGGAGGCTTGATTCTAGATTCAACTGGATTATATTTGAAGTCATTCAATCTTAAATATATCATTCAACTTATTTTTTAGTAAGTAAGTAAACTTAGTAGTAGTAAACCACTGCTATTTCTACATTGTTTGTGTTCTTATTTTCATTCTTATGAATAACAATGAACCTGGTATAGCGTAGGTAAATGAGAACAATTTCTATATAAGCTAGTCAATGTATTTTTGGACTAAATTATATACAACGAAAACTAATAAATTCTGGGAAATTAACACAAAATAAATATAACGAGAGTTTGGGGCTCCCACCGTTGGTTTGAAAATTAGATTTATTCATGAAAGTCGGAAAATGATGTTTTATTAGTTGCCATAACGTCTAAAGCTGAGATAATTTTAGATATGCTAGGAATTTAAGGTCATGTATATACAATATGTCCGCATTTGTAGTAATAAAACTTTAAGGGCGGTTTACACTCAATTTTATCGACAAAATCGCCCACTTGTGCGGTCGGTTTTTCACTTCATTAAAAGAAGAGCAGTTATAGTATTTGACTCGTCTATTTCGACCTCTACGTAATCAAGCACTCACGACTTTAAGGCCTACGTCTCACAGAGGCGTGATTTTTGGATTGATTTTTAGAGCAAAGAAGAGTAGAAGAAGTAGAGAAGAGCCAAAGACTAGGTTTGATTTGATTAGAGTTTAATTTATCATGTAGTTCATTCCCGCAAAATGTAATATTATACGGTTGCCATTTCTTCCAAAACCAATGAGTGAAGCTCGCTCCAAGTAAGAAGAAGACGAGCTAGGTACATCAAAAGCATGACATGATTGATTAATTAAATAACCGTCTTCTTCTTCTTCTTTTCGTGTGGTTAGTGACTAACCTGGTGTCAGAGTTTATGCCGCCCACGGGCCTCTGACTTGGCTTCACATGCCGTCGAGAAATATCTCTCAGGCATGCCGGTTTCCTCAAGATGTTTTCCTTCACCCTTTTTAAGCAAGTGACAATTATACAATACGCACATGAATCCGAAAAGTCAGAGGTGCGTGCCTTGGGTTCGAGACCTATGACTTGGCAGTCCGACGGTCACACCACTAGGCTATCACTGCTATACCACCGAATCATATGCTAATAACCGACCTAGGGCCGATTTTGCAATCATTAGATAACTTTTATCTGAAGAATAAATATGGCGGTTTGATATATATTCTATACAGAAGCTGTCAAAACGTCAAACATATTCCCTAGATAATAGGTATCTGACGATTGAAAAATCAGCCCTTAGTGCGCGCGCGCACTGCGGTGCGGTGAAATGCGGTGCGTTTTTTTCAGCACAACGAATAAAATAAATACAAATTGTCGCTCTTTAGAGGTGATGGGTGGCTTTAAGAGTCAACCCTCAACTAGCATGTGCACATAAAATTTAGCAGGCGTGTACTTACGGGAGGATAATGAATAACACTTGTAACCGTACACTATATGTATATAGTATATTAAAATAATAATTACAATTAGGTCAGCAGGGCGTGATTCGTAACAATGCGAGGACTCCAGGGTCTTCTTATACAAGTGTAGTACTCAACTTGGCAACTGCAGCGGCGCGAGAGCGCGATCGTTTTTTTTTTCTATTCGACGCTTTTCGATGGTATTCGCTTGTAGATGGTCTTGCGGACCGTTTCTACGTAACCGGGCAGTTATTGGCGAGACCTGACGGGTCTCTAACCAAAGCGCGACCGGCAGGATGCCCGATCTTTTATAGGCCTGGACCCCCCGCCAGTCACCACCACCCGTCACAAAGTAAATCAGTATGCGGGGAATAATTCGCAGTGGACACTCTTCTAAGACACGTCATACTTCACAGATTATACGTAAAAAAAACGCAACGGAGTGCGCGCTAGCACTTACTTTTAATAACACAACGTCCTGCTACCATTACAAGGTAAGGTGACAACACAAATAACTGTCACATTGCAAATAAAAATCCATGTGTATTCACCCAAACCGCGTGTCGACAACAAAATTGCTGTATAAACGCAAGATTTGGGAGGAAAGGACGTTTATTTGCTAATCGCCGGTAATGCAGTGAATGTCCGATGAAATTATTGCGTTCTGACGTGTCTGAGTTTTTAAATGTGCGTCTTAGTCATCCCGGTGCTAACGGTTTAGACTTTTTGGGACCTGAGGTACAACATGTTTTTGTTTTGTCTTTTAGCTGTGATAGCCTTTTTTTGTCGTTGGATAATCCTCATGGATGTCCCTCGCCCGGGGAAGGCGAGGGGGTCTGCCGGACTCTTACCGGTTAAATACCCACGGTGTTCCTCCTCCTAACCGATCGACCGGGGTCGCGGGATTCGCAAAAGCATGCACCGCAACTAGCTGTGATAGCCTAACGGTTAGACGCTTGCTTTCCATGAAGGAATGTCCGAATTCTAGTCCGGCCTGCACTTCTGACTTTTCTAATTCATGCGCGAATCAAAATTTGATAAAAAAGGCCTTTATTATTCCTTTATTTATTTAATTCTAATAAGTAGGTTCATACAGCCAGTAATGACTGTCCCAGGACAGTAATGACTGTCCCACTGCTGGGCACGGGCCTCTTCTCAAAATGAAAAGGGTTTAGGCCTTAGTCCACCACGCTTGCCTGGTACGGGTTGGCAGACTACACACACCATCGAGAACTTTATGGAGCCCTCTCAGGTGCACAGGTTTCCTCACGATGTTTTTCCTTCACCGTTAACGCAAGTGATAATCAAATTCTGATCCGCACATGAATTCGAAAAGTCAGAGGTATGGGCCGGGATTGAACTCAGACCCTCCTGCATTGAAGGCAAGCGTTCAACCGCTAGGCTATCACTGCTTTCACTAATAGGTTCACTTTCAATTAACTAAGGACCCCTGGACGGGTCCAATAATGCCAATAATTTCCAACTTTTTCTGTTTTTGACAACCATTATTTTCCCACCATTACTGCTATCTCGTCTTGCTATCGCTCCGTTGGTGTCTTTTGTTCTCTTTCTGTTTGGGTTTTCCCATGCGGTTGTTCTTCGTGTCCACCTGTCGTACTTACTTATACATCCGGATATATCCGGGATACATCCGGATTCAATAAAAAAAATTACAAGTGAACATGTGTTCTTAACATGAGGCATTTTAGCGCCCCGTGCGAATTGCGCGGCAACGCTCGCCAGGCAGTCATTTAACTCAAGGCGCTCAAATGCCTCACGTTAAGAACACATCATGTATACTCTTCTTGTTTTTTTTTATTGAATTCCAATGTATCCTGTGCAGGGTTAATCTATATCAGCAGTACATCACGAGGTTTGAAGGAATTACATGATTTCGTTTACCCTGTATAAACGGTGTAAATAAACCCTTAACGAAGCCGAAAGGCACTTATTCTCCACGTCATTGCAATATTTTTTTGTTCTGGATTATGCCTGGGAACCTTCTAGTTACGGAGATATTGGAGGTCAAAGTTCCATCTCTTTCACAACTTTTTAAAAAAATACTTATTTTGAAGGTTGCAAATGTACTTGAAATACCTCCATTACCCGTTTACTATTCATTGCATCCATCAGCACAATTTTTTGTGTGCGTTTCATTGAGCTTTACCGTAAAACGATATTTTTCACCCAAAAAAAAAGTTGTTTTCCAGCGACAATTTTTGCGTAGGGTTACTTAGTTTGATGTACTGTATGCATAGTTGACGGCTTCGTGAAGGGTCTTTTTACACCTTGTATACTGACTTATTATTTTGAAAAGTCTGCAATGCGGATCTGGACCAATTTTAGAACTCCTGAATAAAAGGCAAATGTTCCACTTCTAGGCTATCACTTCTTTTATATCTTTTTTTATATCTAGACTAGATCATTCTTCATACTAAGTTTCTATCCCTTTCATACGAGTCAGTATCGACATTGTAACTTCGAAGGCCGAAAATAATCTCATATTATTATTTATTAGCCTATACTTCTACAGTATCCAAAGAAATGTATTAGAACATACTAAGTTATGTTCCCTCAATCGACTGTTACTGTGGGCGGTTAAGTACATATTACTTTAATATTTTTTACTCCCACACATAAAACCGTATTAGTTCACGTACCTACGTAGGTAACATAATAAATTACACCCGTTTTTTCGAAGGGTAGGCAGCGGTATGGCGACACTTTACCGATAATGTTATTAAGTCCAAAGGGCGTGGTTAATAAATCTCTTCAATACGGAATGGTTATCATACCTTTGAATATCTTTACATAGTATAAAAAAAGTTGTTCCTGCTGTCTGTACGCTTAGATCGTTTTAACTACGCAACGGATTTTGATGCAGTTTTCAGCAATAGATAGAGTGATTCAAGAGGAAGGTTTATATACCCCACATGAGTATCTACATTGCACCCGTGAGAAGCCGGGGCGGGTCGCTAGTATTATGTATAATTTTCAAAGCGGTACATTCAGTACATCATTCCGCTCTCGGACGCCGGCCAGAGCACACGTGCTCTCGACTCCACGCCCGATCGCTGCGCGCCCCGCCGCGCACCTCTGACGTCACTGCGCGCCCCGCCACGCAGCTGCGCACACTCCGTCTCCGGTCGACGCGGCTCAGTACACTCGTAACGCTGTTACGAGTTGTGCTAGCCACACGACCGCTCGATTCAAAGCTCGTCTTTTTCAAGACAAGTGGCGAACATCACTGTCTCCTCCGAGAGTAAACCGTCAAAACGAAGTAGTCCCCCTTCAGGGAAAACCACTCTTATATAGTGGTCCTCGGTGGAAACCAAACGGTGCCAACGAAACCGAGGTGGTGGGGACCCGGCACACCATTCTTAAGCCGGTAGGGGTTTGGGGTTCACCGGCCTTGGGGGATCTCCTAGTCGGACCCAACTCATAACCCGTTCTCTTCCCAGCATTCCCGAGGTAATTAATTTTACTAAGGGACTTAGGAACCCGATTGCACAATAAGATCGGCGATCGGGATTTCAAGCTTAGGGAACACCGCAGGTACACAACCTCCCTGTCTACACCCGACAGGGAGGGTTACTCATCTCCGGGTAATCCCACCCGGAGAGCTAGGTTCTTAGGCCCTTCAGGCGATATCGAACAACACAGAGTGTAGCTACCGAGTTTGTTTATGGTTTTCTTCTCGGTAGTATAACACTAGGAAAACCTTACGGGTGGGCTTTTTCGTGGGAGTTGTTCGCCCGGGGCGACACGTACGTGTCTCCTCGGGATTGGATAGGAGTTAGGTCTCCCCCCCATTAAACTGCCCCCTACTCCATCATGACGGACGCTAGTATACTAGCGGCCGTCAAGGAGCTTCTTCACCACGATAAGGCGTTCGCAGCGGCGTACAGCCTGAAAATCTTCGGGGTTCCCTTCAGGAACTCCGCGGACTGCCCTCAGTCACCTGAGCTTAGGCGCGATGCTCAATATTCGAGCATACGTATCGATGACGGAGTTAACTCCGTATCATCAAACTCGTCCGGCAAACCGCCCTCAGCGGTAGTTGCCCCGGCCCCGTCCGTTCGACCGCCCTCTGCGGTAGTTGTCCCTGCCCCGTCAGTGCAACCGCCTTCCGCGGTAGAAGCCCCGTCCGTCATGGACGTTTGCGGCCCCTCTTCTGAGTCCGACTCCGAGTCGAACTCAAATAATGACTCGTCATCCTCCTCTGAAGGCTACACGCTAGTAGCCGGCAAGGGGAAGAAGCGCGCGCGTAAGACGCAGTCTGCCCCGACCGATCTCCCCGCTAAGGCCCTTAAAACGGTCACAGCGTCCCCCGCGACCCCCGCGACCCCCGCGACCCCCGCGACCCCCGCGATCCCCGCGATCCCCGCGACTCCCGCGACCTCCGCGAACCCCGCGAAACCCACTAAACCCTCAGTTCCGAGGAAAGAGCCCGCTCCACCGCCTGTGTTCATTCAGGACAAGGCTAAGTGGATGGACGTGGGTCGTCTGTGCACAGCACAGAAGATCCACTTCCTGAGCGCGCGCTCTACCCCTCAAGGCATCAAAGTCATGGTGCAAAATTCTACAGACTTTCGCAATATGACGCGATTGCTCAAAGATATGAAGGTGTCCTTCCACACCTACGCCCTCCCCGACGAGCGTCTCCTAAGGGTAGTCATTCGTGGCATCCCCCTGGGAGTTACCCCCCAAGATGTTCTTGAGGACCTTCAGTCCCAGAACGTTCCCGTTTTAGAAGTCCACCGCATGCACCGCGGCAGAGGTGGCGCCCCCTATGAGATGGTCCTCGCCGTCTGCGAACCATTGGCCGAATCAAAGGCCATTTTCAACATCCGAACCCTCTGCTACGCTACCGGTATCGTAGTAGAGCGCCCCAACAAAGGCGGCCCTCCAGGGCAATGCCATCGTTGCCAATTATATGGCCATTCGCAGCGTAACTGCTACGCGACGCCCAGGTGCGTTAAGTGCCTGGGCGCTCACGGCACGAGCGACTGCAGCAGGCCAAAGGACAGGGCTCTGTGTACAGAGCCCCCAAGCTGCGTACTGTGCGGCGTGGAGGGTCACCCAGCGAATTATCGCGGGTGCCCCAAAGCGCCAAAACAGCGCAGCCCTAAGCTGGCTCAGCGCTCGGCCGTTCGCCAACAGAGGGAGAGCTACTCCATAGCCCCCCTCTTGTCCTCCCATATCCCCGACCGCCTCAGTCCACAGAGGCCTTCCCCCTGGAACATGCTGCAACACCAGCAGTCGTTCCCAGCTCTACAGCAAAGGCGCCCACCACCACCTCCGAGCGCGGTTCCCACCGCCCCGCCGGTGGTGGCGGCAGCTATTCCCCCGCAACAACCTATTGTCGCCCCAACCACAATGCCGGCTGCCTCACAGCGACAGGCACAAATCGCACCACCGGTCCACCATGCACCGGCCCCCGTAACACCACCCAGGCCCTCAGCACCCGCGGCCCCCATCCCCTCACTCATGGCCACGAAAGTGTTCTTCCAAGACACTCTTCCCAGCCTGCTCAAATCTTTGTCCTCCTGCAATATGGATTGGGCACAAAATATGATTTCCGCTTGGAACGCCACTCAAGGCAATCCAATCGCGCGTATCAATGTCCTCCGCGATTTTGAGGACATTCTTAACCAACTTATCTCGCTACCCTCTAATGGATACTGAGACCAACACTAGAATCAAACCGCGATCCCTTAGGTTAGGTTTCTTCAACGCGAATAGCGTAGCCGGTCAACGAGATGAGATCGCAATCTTTCTGCGTGATCATCAAATTGACATATTTCTAGTACAGGAAACGTTTCTGAAGCCCCACAATAGGAATCCTGGAATTGCCAACTACAAGTTAGTTCGCAACGACAGGACCCGTTGTGGCGGCGGTGGTACCCTCATATACTACAAACGTTCCCTGTACTGCACCCCGTTAGACCCCCCTCCCGATCTCCAGTATCTGGAAACCTCTATCTGTCGGTTAGGCATGACAGGACATCAGCCGATCACTATCGTGTCGGTCTACAACCCCCCGTCTAGTCTGAGACTTCCTCTCGAGAGCGACCTTAGAGCTCTATTCGATCTCGGCGGAGGCTCCGTTATCATAGCGGGCGACCTCAACGCCAAACACATCACTTGGAGCTGTCACTCCAATAACCCGGCCGGCCGGACACTCGAAGCACTGAGCCCTCTGCTCGACTTCGATGTGATAGCCCCCATGTCCCCCACTCACTATCCCGCCAACGTTGATGACAGACCCGACATACTCGACATTGCGCTCCTAAAGAACGTAGGCCTCGCCATACGCTCGATAGAAACGCATGAAGAGTTAGACTCTGACCACCGACCCGTTGTCCTAGACCTGGGTCCCCGGGGCGGTCCCCCGGATCCCGGTCTACCCGCGCCTACTAAAACTATCACGGACTGGCGGAAGCTAGAGGAGCGTCTCAAGTCTCCGTCGTCCGCTCATTTAGATTCAATCCCCGACAACATAGTGACAATCGCCGACACGTTGGGCGCTATCGACTCCCTCACGGGTCACGTACAGTCCGCGGTGAACGAGTGTTCACGACAGATTCCAGCGGTGGAAGATCACCGCTGGAAACTGCCTGACGATGTGCGTGAACTGTTGACGGAGAAGAATGCGTCCGTACGCGCGTATGACACTTTTCCCTGCGAAGGCAACCGCCTCCATATGCGTTCTATGCAGCGTGCTGTAAAGAAACGCATACGGGAGGTTAGGGAGTCCCGCTGGGACAAGATGTTAGGCGAATTAGAGCCATCCCATCTCGCTTTCTGGCGTTTGCAACGCGCCCTCAAAAATGAATGTGTAGCCTCTACTCCCCCTCTCAATCGTCCGAATCAAAGGCCGGCCTTTGAAGACGACGAAAAGTCCGAATGCCTAGCCGACAGTCTAGAAGCCCAGTGTACGCCCAGCGCATTACCAGTAGACCCGGTCCATCTGTCCCAGGTGGATACCGAAGTCGAACGTAAAGCCGCTCTCCCCCCCGTAGAAGATCCTGATGATCCCCTGCCCCCTGTCACCGCGGACGAGGTGCAGGCGATAATCAAGAATCTTAAGCCCAGGAAAGCCCCCGGTCTCGATGGCATCACGAACAAGGTGATTAAACTCTTTTCCGCCCAGCTCATAGTGCTAATGACCGCCATCTTCAATGGCGCTCTTAGCAATAACCTCTTTCCGCAAGCTTGGAAACAAGCCACAGTTATAGGCATCCCCAAACCCGGCAAACCCAAGTGTGAGCCGTCCAGTTATCGCCCCATAAGCCTTCTCAATTCGTTTGGGAAGATTTATGAGCGTATCATTTATTCGCGTTTAAAGGGATTCGCATATTCCCATAACCTCATTCCCGACCAGCAGTTTGGTTTTCGTCCCACCCACTGCTGCACTAGGCAACTTCACCGTATTGTCGAACACATAAGCTCCGGCTTCATGTTTTCATACAAGACAGGCATGCTGTTCTTCGACGTAGCGAAAGCCTTCGACAAGGTCTGGCACAACGGTTTATTATATAAACTGTACCAATTCAACGTGCCAGACCGTCTCGTGCTCATCATTCGAGACTTTCTGTCGGATCGCACCTTTCGCTACCGAATAGACGGCACGCTTTCGTCTCCACATCCGATCCGAGCCGGAGTCCCTCAGGGCTCCGTGCTAGCCCCCCTTCTGTTCACGCTGTACACCAGCGACATTCCCACTCAAGGCAAGGCCCAGTTGGCACTTTTCGCCGACGACACGGCTATTTATTACACGGGTAGTGACTTAAAATCGATCTCTCGCATCTTACAGACCGCAGCCAACCGCCTCGGCGCTTGGTTTCGGAAGTGGCGTATCGAGGTGAATCCCGAAAAGAGCGCAGCAGTTCTTTTCGAGAGGCACGGCGATAACCACTCGCGTTGTCCCCCAGTAGTCATGTTTGGAAAAGAGATCCCTTGGGAACTGAGCGTCAAGTACCTGGGGGTTATCCTAGACCACCACCTCTCGTTCCGGCAACACATCAAAAAGGTGCACGCTCGCGCCTCTTTTGTTGTGGGCCGGTTACACCCCATGATTAGGGCGCGCAGTAAGCTCTCGCTTAGAAATAAGTTGAGACTTTACCTGACGTGCATTCGCCCCATATTAACCTACGCCAGCGTCGTGTTCGCACACGTTAGGCCATGTCGCTTTAAAGCATTCCAGATCTTGCAAAACCGCGTATTGCGCAGAGCCACGGGCGCTCCGTGGTATATGCGCAACGTTCAGCTTCATTTAGATTTAAAAATGCCAACGGTAAGGCAATATCTCAAACGCACGTCTAAGCGTTACTTCGACCATGCCCCGAGGCATCGGAACCCCCTCGTGACCGCCGCGTCCGATTATAAACCCTCCCAGATTAGCATAGTCCGCCGTCCCCGGCATGCGCTACTAGAGCCCGATGATGAGATCACCCTCCTCCAGGAGGCGAATAAATCGACTAGCACTATACACATACACCGCCGCCGCCGACCGGCGTATCGCCCTCGCCGACGAGGCCCCTCGCGACGTCCCACCGCCGCCGCCCCCGATCCACCGTGCTCACCCGCCGCAGCCGCGGAGCCGGTCGTCCCTTCTGACTCCGCGCAGTCACCATGACGCGAGAATACAGCCCTCATCAAGCTGTCGTATCCCTCCCAGTCCTCTTGCATTCGACACCCTAAGAGTTCGAGTTCCCCCTTGGGGACGCTCTCAGAGGTGTCGCTGCTATAGTCATAGCCATGATGTTACAGTAGTTAGCTTTGCGTAGTTAGCTAGGTAGTTAGATTAGTAGGTATTGGTTCGGAGACCCTTCTGGTCTCGCCAATAATAGCCAGGTTACGTAGAAAAGGTCCGCAAGACCATCTACAATAGTCGATTAGGAAAAAAAAAAAAAAAAAAAAAAAAAAAAACGGTACATTCAGTAGTTTACTCCGTAAATCCATTTTTATATGAAGGTGCTCGTGGCTAATTACCAACGATAATTTGCAAGGTTAAGCTGCGCTTGCCGAGGTCATTCCGTGGGTGGGCGACTGTTCGTTATACATCGAGACCCTTCCGTGCCTCTGAGAGCACGTTAAACAGTCGGTTCTGAGTGTCATACGAATACCTATGACAGTCATTACGGGTAGTCAAAAGCCCGAAATTCTGACAACTGGTCTAAGTCAAAGTCAAAGTTTTTTATTTCAAATAGACCAGATTTCAGGCACTTTTAAAACGTCACGACTAGGTGCACGGTTCCAAAAGGTAGGTTCTATGGAGAAGAGCCGGCAAGAAACTCCATGAATACTCTTTTTAAAATAGTAGTTCATTACAATTCCATTACAGTAGTGTGAGAAATAGAATGAGAATAATGCAGGTTAATGTAACAAATAAACTCACATAAGAGTAACAAATAGAAAAATATGCCTTCTATGATTGCCATAGCAGTTAACTTTAGGATACTGGCATTGAACAGTAACTGGGTTGCGGAGGTCTGATGGCAGTCGCTCCATGTAAAATACCGGTATTCAGCCGCATCTGGTTAGACTGGAAGCTGACCTCAACATAATTGGGAAAAGGCTAGGTAGAACATATGGAAAGTTTGTTTGGGGAGTCTGTTTCTACGCAGTGAATTAGTACCATGGGGTGGAGCTACTCTGAGTCCACGCCACCTCGAAGCACAATATTGCTTGGGGGAAGCTACTATACGACGTCTAATACAGATCTTCTCATAGCTTGTAACCCAAGATGTGCCTGCACAACACTGATGCTGAAGGTCTCGCGTCGTGTATCTAGCCGTCAAGTACGCGCTTAGCTGTCGCTAATCTCAAGGTTCTTTGAATTTCTTCTTTGTTTGTGGCGAATAGCCATTTAAAATATATTTTTTTAACTTCTTCTTCTTGTCGTGTCGACGGTACTTCATTTTGTATAAATTATAGTGCTTGCGCCCAGTAGGTGGCCGTATTAATTGCTGCTTCGGTAGCGCTCTTCAGATTATCAAGGGTGCAGGTGGACTGACATTTGGGACATTCCAGCAAGTGGGATAAAGTCAGGACAGGAGCTCCGCACTCGCACTGGGTGTTGGATTGATCAATGGACCCCCACTTCGCCAAATTGTGTTTGCAGCGGCCTACTTGGACACGCAATCGATTGAGTGCTTTCCATACAGGCCACTGCAGTTCACGTCCGGGAGGCAAATGGTCCTGAGGTTTCACGAAGTCAGGGGGTGGGGGATACTAAGCAATATTTATAATTTGATATTTTTTTAGCTATAGATGATAACTACTATTAATGCCCATTAATTTATCAAATCTTACGAATCCAGTCCTAAAAGATAGAACTCATTTCCTCAATCTTTTCCCATGTCTTTCTTATTTTCGAGTACCTATCCTAGGACCACACCCGACCTTTAAAAAATCAAGCAGATAATATCTACGCAACGACGGTTTAAACACGGCAACAACACGTGTCTTCACCCATTTGAATGCGAGGTGCGCGTGCGCGTTAAATCACAAGCTATCAAACATTTAGTTCTTGTTGTTCGAAGTTCGAATGTTGAATAGTTAAGTGTGGGGCACATGGGTTATAGAAATACCGTTCCAAATATAAATAGTTGAATTCAGTCTGTCTACGAAGATTGTGTATTCTACGATAAACTTTATCCATGTCTCATTAATACCTAAATATTCTAAACTAGCGTCCCGCCCCGGCTTCGCACGCGTGTAATGTAGATACTAATGTGGAGCATATAAACCTTCCTCTTGAATCACTCTATCTATTGCTGAAAACTGCATTAAAATCCGTTGCGTACTTTAAAAGATCTAAGTGTTCAAACAGCGGGAGCGGCTTTGTTTTATACTATGTAAAGAAGATGTGACGATGTTTGGATGTTTTTTACTCGATTACGCCATAACGGCTGACTGATTTGGATGAAATCTGACACACAGATAGACCATGTCCTGGATTAACATATTCGATATTTTTATTCGAGTACATGAAAGTGTTTCTCTAGGATTCGAGTGAAATCGCAAGCCACAGTCTGCTAGTAATAAATGCGATTTGTCTGTTTGTCAGTCTATCTGTTTAATATGTTTTGGCTTACGGACGTAATTTGATACTTGCAGTAGTATATGTGAATATATTAAGTAAGGGGTAACTACACAAGTTATAAAAATATACACACAATGAAATAGCCCAATAATCTGGGCCGACGAGGCTTTGAATGACGATCTAGGATCCACGCTTCTTCAATTTGAAATAAATTATACCCAAATGTAACATAAGATATTTAAAATAAAATCTAGTGGTTCAATCTTTACCTTCCATGAAAGAGGTTCTGAGTTCGTTAAAATAAAGCTTGTAAAAAGGGTTTTCTCTTTACTTAAGATTCTAAACAAAACATAACTCAAACAAATATTCTAGACAACATCGAAATGATAGAAGTATAGGTCAACCAGAATCTCATGGCATTAAAAATTAATAACAAACAGTGGTTTTCATTTGGCAATGTCAACATGTCACTTGTCAAAACGAGTATGACTGTAGTTGATACATTTTCCAGTTCTGATTAATGTTTTCTTGTTCAAACATTTTTAATATACATACTTATTTTAACAAGGTTTCCTTTTCCATTACAATAAAATTGCAAAAAACCATATATCAGCATATCATTTTGGGACCCAGTGCATAATATCAGCAGGCACATTGGGTCACATAAAATCATAAGCCAAAACCTCTAACAACATGGATTTATGAAATACACGTTGTGCCGACCCCATCTAGTGTGGGATAAGGGCAGGAAGAAGATCGAGAAGAAATTAAAGAAAAAAAATTACAAGTATCAAGACTTTTTATTCAAATTACCCTTGTGTTACCCACAAAAACATTTAATTTCCCTATTTGCCATCAGATTCTGGTAGACCTATAATAATAAAACTTTACACCTATTTCTTCCTTAAATATTCGTGATATGAATTCTGTATGAAGCAACGATATGGTATTCACATGTAAGACAGTGAATTCATTCATCTTTAACTAAATCGTAAAGCGTTTTTAACACACGTACGATCATTCGATACGCTCGAGTCACGCGTATCAATCGGCAGTTTAGGTATGGACGGTGTTCGTTATACACCAACCTATCGATGCTATGAGCAAAATCTCAATTTATCTATACTAATATTATAAAGCTGAAGAGTTTGTTTGTTTGAACGCACTAATCTCAGGAACTATTGGTTGGAATTGAAAAAATATTTTTGTGTTGGATAGTCCATTTATCGAGGAAGGTTATAGGCTATATAACATCACGCTACGACCAATAGGAGCAGAGCATAAATGAAAAATGTTGTAAAAACGCGAAAAATGTCCACCCGTGCAAAGCCGGGACGGGCCGCTAGTCGATGATATGAGCAAACCTGAAAGTAAACTTTAAAAAAGCCATTACAAACAGCATCATGATTAGCCCATGACTGTCCCATTGCTGGGCATGAGTCTGTAGTGGAACGAAGTATGGTGTTCCTCCAACGAAAAGGGAGGATACTCCAACCAGGCGGCTCTTAAGCCTGGCGGGCTACTGCCCAACGGTTGATGTTGGGAAGTTGTATATAGTATATATACTATCTGCGTGTCAAATCTTGATATAGCGATTCAGGTTTTTTTTCTATTCGACTGCTTGTAGATGGTCTTGCGGACCGTTTCTACGTAACCGGGCAGTTATTGGTGAGACCTGAAGGGACCTATGGGGACGAGGGTAAAATACTTAACCTAAGCTAACGACTACTACTAACATTATGACTAGCTATCAACAACAGCACTAAGGGCGAACCCTAATGGGACTCGGACCTCGGCTTAGGGCGTTGCTTGCGAGAGGACTGGGAGGGAGACAGCTTGATGAGCAGTGATGGGCCGAATAAGGGTTTCACCGAATACGAATATTCGGCCGAATGTTCGGTTAAAAGCTTACCGAACCGAACATTCGGCCGAAAATTCGGCAGGATATGGCGCGCTATATTGTGCATTGCAAAAATTCAAGTTTAGGTATACATGTCGGACTATTATTGCGTCATCTAGCTAGCGACAAAACATTGGGACGTGCATTTGTTTTTGTGTACAAAATCGTTTTAACTTAGTAAATTGCCAAAAAAACAATGAAATAAGTGGAAGGAAGAGGTCGAACATTTGGACATTTTTCTGTAAAACGGACGATACATGTTAAGACACGCTTGATATGGATACAATTATGTAATTATACTACCTACTACATACAAGCAAAGAGGCAACTTTTTAACTCAAGATTATTCGGTAGAATTTTCGGCATTTTTGCCGAATAATCGGCCGAAAACGAATGTTCGGTAAACTTGCCGAGTATGCCGTATACCGAACATAAAACGAATATTCGGCCCATCCCTATTGATGAGGGCTGAATTAACGGTGTGACTGCGGAGTCAGAAAAGACGACCGGCTCCGCGGCTGCGGCGGGTGAGCACGGTGGAACACGGGGCCCAACGGATGATGTTGGGAAGTTGTAATTATATACAATTTGCTTGTCAAATCTTGATATCGCGATGCAGGATTCTGTGACGTCATATTTAGTGTTTTTCATTATTGTCGCTATAGTCTGCTACTCAATCGTCGTGCTGCGTAGGTCGCGTGTGGCGTGGTAGATATCGCTACAAGTCTCTTCTCAGAATGAGAAGGGTTTAGGGGTTAGTCCACCATTATTGGTCTACACACACAATCAAGAAAATTTTTTTTGGAAACAGATTCATTGCAAGAAGTTTGTTATCTCATTATTAAATCAATACCCTACTGCAGAGAACTAATCGAACTGTTGGAGTTAACACGCCGATAAAGTCAATTCGTGATTACCTTGTTGGTTTAGTAGTCACAAGCGCGACTGCTGAGCAGGGAGTCCAGGGTTCGATCCTCAAGTCGGGCAACGTGTTATTGGGTTTTTCCACTAGGAATTTCTCAGTAGCAGCCCGGAGTCTGGATTTGTGCCTGGTTAATGGCAATAGACTAGCCGCCTGTTACACGGGACTTAAACATAACTGGCGAAACGAGGGTGTACTAAAACACCTCTGCTGAACCCTTTGGGGAATAAAAGGCGTGATGTTATGTGATTGGATTGCAAAGTTACGCTAAACACAGAAACTGAAGATATCGATATAAGGTATTTGAACATCGACAATACCCGTCCCTTCCCTATGCTTCGCGTATCAGTCGGTGAACGCGTATCGAGCACGCTCGTGTGCACTCCGCTTATAAAAATAATAAAAACCATTGCGAGTGGTCAAGGAACTTATTGCGTAGTTCTAGTGGACGTACTATCACGTATCTTACGAGGTCAATAGTTCTCTTGAGAAGTGGGAATGGAGTTCGTATTATTTTTGAGATTTTGAGAGATAAATGGTATCATATGGATAAAAAAAGGTATGCAGTTTGTTCGTTCTGCCTAGCTTTTTCCCAATTGTGTTGGGGTTAGCTTCCAGTCTAACTAGATGCGGCTGACTGAATACCAGTATTTTACATGGAGCGACTGCCATGAGACCTCCGCAACCCAGTTACAGGGTAATGCCGATATCCTAAGGTTAGACCGGTTGTCAGACTTTCGGGCTTCTGACTTCCCGTAACGACTGTCATAGGTATTCGTATGACCCCCAGGACCGACTATTTAACGTGCTCTTCGGGGCACGGAGGGGTCTCGATGTATAACGAACGTTGTCAGACTGACCACGGCAAGCGCAGTTTAACCTTGCAAATCGTATGGTCCACGCGGTTGGTAATTAGCCACGAGCCCCACAAAGCAGCTACGAACCTAAAATCTACACAGCACGGTAACTTTTCAAGCTTCAAAATGTCTTTTAAGGGATAAATACAGCAGTAATATCCTAGTGGTGTGACCATCGGACTGCCAAGTCATAGGTTTCGAACTCAAGGCACGCACCTCTGACTTTTTGGATTCATGTACGTATTGTATAATTATCACTTGTTTAAAAACGGTGAAGGAAAACATCGTGAGGAAACCGGCATGCCTGAGAGATATTTCTCGACGGCATGTAAAGCCAAGTCAGTCACCCACTGGCGGCATAAACTCTGATAGCAGGTTAGTCACTAACCACACAAAAAGAAGAAGAAGAAGGGATCAATTTGTCACTTCGCTTTATAGTGACAGGGACAGCACGAGCCGTTCGGACCCGATGACCCCATCACCCTCCTTCAAGAGAGTAGTACTACTACTAGCACTTTAAGAATAAACAAATACAAATACCGACCGCGACTCCGGCCCCGCTGCCGAGGCCCACCGCGTCCCCCCTGTAATATCACAGCCCCCCCCCCTCTCAATGACGCACTAAGCCGGGGCTCGAACCCGACAGGGGGTCTTAAAGTAATTTTCGGCCACCACAGGATTGTTCGGTTAAGCAGTTTCAACCTTAGAGAGTTGTTGCACTGCGACTGGTCATACAAAAAAAAACACGAGCCGTAAAAGCAACTTAAAATTGAGTAACGTTGAATATTTGGCCATAGGAGACTGATGGCTATGATGTTCAACTTCTTCAAACACATCAATACTTTTCTACAGATACATTTGTTTCGTCCACAAATTCTAAAAGTCGATATCCCCTCAAAAAAAGTAGGAGAGAGCTCGTTTAACATAGATTGATTGACACAAGCTGTGCGTGATTGAGATTGATTCGTTGCTACATAATTGAATTTTGTGCGCTGATCCGTTTACTGGGATTTACGGACTTAGGTACTTCGCTTCGCTGGCCGTTAATTTTGTTGTACCTACTATTTAACTAGATGACTGTAGTGTTTACTGTTTGATTTCATGACTTTTTTGTTTTTTCAATTAGATCTGGGTGTATTAGGTCACTCCTCTTACTCTTCGTGATGATTGCAGGCATTTTCTAGACTTCGGGAGAGAGATTAGCACTGGCTTGGCCTGGGCAGTCAGCCCCGCTACCTACCTTGCTGGCTGCAGCAAAGTAGGTAGCGGGGCTGACTGCCCAGGGTGCGCCCGACGTTCTTATCTAAGTATCGTCACTCGTGGTCTTTCAATGCACCCCAACGAACGGGGTAAATGCTTCAGTAATATTATAGCTAAATACTAAAACGCTTCTCAATTTTAAGTAGTCGTTAATTTCGTGCTGTCACTTTTACTTCGCCTTATAGTGACAGTGACAGCACGAGTCTTAACAGCAACTCAAGCTGGAAACAAACTATCGGACGCGGCTGACGGACGTAGTTGCCAGCCGCGGCTTAGTGTGCACAGTCGACAAACATCCAACGGGACAAATTTCTATCGGACGTCCGGACGCTTAAGGATGGCCCAAGGTTATGTCCGCGACTTACGTCCGACAGTTTGCACAGTTCAATGTACATTCATTATCCAGTTACCTATAAGTCGCAGTTACAGCCGCGTCCGTCAGTCACGTCCGATAGTTTGTTTTCAGCTTTAAAATTAAGAAGCTGTGATAGCCTAGTGGTGTGGCCGTCGGACTGCCAAGTCATAGGTCTTGAGTTGGAACCCAAGGCATGCACCTCTGACTTTTCGGATACATGTGCGTATTCTATAATTATCACTTGCTTAAAAACGGTGAAGGAAAACATTGTTAGGAAACCGGCATGCCTGAGAGATATTTCTCGACGGCATGTGAAGCCAAGTCAGAGGCCCATGGGCGGCATAAAGTCTTCTTCTTCTTCTTCCTGCCCTTATCCCATACTGTGCAGGGTCGGCACAACATGTATTTCATAAATCCACGTTGTTAGAGGTTTTGACTTATTGTTTTATGACCGGCCGCCTGCCTGACATCAACCCTCCTTGGGAATACTCGTTGCGCCGTCGCGCGGGTGACCCAATGTGCTTGCTGATATTATGTACTGGGTCCCCAAATTATATTTATGCTTGTCAATCTTATTGCCGACAACTAAGCAGACTGTGTTCTTCTTGGTGGAGTATACTTGAAGTTCCTCGACCCACTCATTCAGTTTTGCTAGGCACTTTGGTTGTGACACAATTATCGTAAACTAATATAGCACCGTGAACTTCTCTGTAAAAACTTGATGTCAATGTTCTGTATCACTCCTGTCCCGCTGTAAAAATACAAACTAAAAAACCTGGCGGCATAAACTCTGACACTAGGTTAGTCACTAACCTTTAAGATTTACAAGCGTTTCAGTATTTAGCTAGAAGTATTTCAATAAACAAAACTTCAATCAAAGTTCACTCCATGACCGCGCCAGAGCGTTAAATGAACACGTCTCCGTTTACCTCCTAAAGCGTGAAGTCCCTTTTAACTTTTAAGTGATTAATTGTGAAACAGCTACTGTAACAGTTACAATGGTTACCGTCCAAAGTTTCCTGTTGACAAAAGAAAACTTTACATTGAAGTTAATTGATGTTTTCCGGCGAAGTATGTGCGGTGTAACTTTGAATGATAGATTGAGAAATGAAGAGATTAGACAAAGTTGCGGTTTAAAAGATGATGTAGTGACAAAAATTGAAAGGAGTATGCTTAGGTGGTTTGGCCATGTTGAGAGAATGAGTGAACGGCGATTAACAAAAGGAATTTATAAGGCGGATGATAATGGGAACGCCGGTAGAGGACGTCCTAGAAGGACATACATCGATGTTATTCAACCGGCGTGCGTGTATGACAAGATGTATGAATGTGGATGAAGCGAAAGGGGTATGTAAGAGTCGTAGCATGTGGCGTTCTATAGTTTCTGCCTACCCCCATGGGAAAAAGGCGTGAGTTTATGTATGTATGTATGATGTTTTGTCTTGTTAAACTGTTAGAAATTGAAAGAATAAAAATAATAATTGAATTCTTCATGATTTACATAACTTAAAAACATAACATAACATACACACCTTATATTCCCCGAAGGTTTAGGCAGAGGTGTTTTAGTACACCCTCGTTTCGCCAGTCATGTTTTAGTCCCATGTGATAGGGAGCTCCGAGCTGCTACTGAGAAATTCCTAATGGAAAAATCCAATAACACTTTGCTCGACCTGGGGATCGAACCCAGGAATCCATGCTCCGCAGTCGCGTTTGCGACCACTAAATCAACTAAACAGTCATATCTTCACATAGTATAAAACCAAGTCGCTCCCGCTGTCTGTACGCTTAGATCTTTTAAACTACGCAACGGATTTTAATGGAGTTTTCAGCAAGAGGAAGGTTTATATGTCCCACGTTAGTATCTACATTGCACCCGTGCGAAGCCGGGGCGGGTCGCTAGTAACTTATATGAGATAATAATTATGAGAATATCATAATACTATAAAGACTGCGAAACTGCGAAAAAATGGTCAGATTAATGATAGACTGATGGATGATATCGGGTGCTTTTAAAGCAGTTCTTTTTATGACAGCCTATGCTGTTCCACTGCTGGGCAAACGCTTCCCCTAATTTCTTCCATGTATTCTTTTCCTACGTTTCCTCGAACCAATCCTCGCGATACGCGTCTAGATCATCCTGCCAGCTTTTTCTGGGCAGACAAAGGCAGAGCCGTCCATCTTCATGCACCCATTGTGTGGAGAATCTTGCCCAGCGGTCGTTATGCATGTGGCTGACGTAACCCGCTTGTAAATTTTATTTATTTAATTTTACAGAAAATAATTATATTTTTTATTTATTGGTCTAGTGGTCGCAAGTGCTACTGCTGAGCATGGGGTCCTGGGTTCGATCCCCAGGTCAGGCAAAGTGTTATTGGGGTTTTTCATTAGGAATTTCTCAGTAGCAGCCTGGAGTCTGGATTTGTGCCCGGTTAATGACAATAGGCTCGTCCCCTATTACATGGAACTTAAACATAATATAATGAAACTTAGTGAAATATAATGAAAACTTAAATATTATGTTATATAATTTTACAGAAAGCTTACACAGAGCATTTTTTAACATTGAAAACATTCAACAAAATATTTTTCCCAACGGGTAGCAATTGCCACGTAGCGTTCGCTGAAAAAAACTGAAACCCGCCATATTTTCAGGTGACTTTTTTCACACCGACTTAACAATCTCATTTTTAAAAATATAGCTTAAAAGTTAGAGAAAAATCGTATCATTTTTCAAAGTTCGTCACCTTTTGTTCAAAACTTAAATGAACCTGAAGTAGGTGAGGCTCTCATTATAAGTTTCAGATTGCATGCTCAAAGTATACCAGGGACTTCGTTACGTAGAAAATACTTTATAACCATTTTTAGGGTTCCATAGTTAAAACCCTTATAGTTTTGCAATTTCTGTCTGTATGGCAAAGCCGAAGACCCTCCACAAGCAATGATACTTAAGAGGAAATGCGGTCGGCATTTAGTCCATACAAACGTTTTCCTTAGTTTCCTCCTTGGATAATGTCACTAGAGCAAATATTTTTTACCATATAATATATATCTACCACCACTATGTCCCTATGTTTTGTTTTTGTCAATAAATTAATTATTAAAAGAACTAGAAACATTTAAATTTTACAAAAATCGACCGATTTTACCAGCGTTTTCAGACATCTGGCAAACAAATTTGACGAATATAAAAAATAAAAAAAAAACATACAGACATAACCAAAGTCTTTTTTAAATTATTACAGAAAAAAATATTAAAATCGGTCTAGGTTTGAAGAAGGAAACAGGGAAATACGAAAGTACGATTTCGCTAATATTGCACAGGAGAAATCAGTCCGAGATGCAGTTGTCTCTTTCGCGCTCAATTGGGAAAGCTTGTGGTAGGGGTAGGACGAAAATAAATCGCTTAAAACTTATTTTTGAAATATCATGCAGCCCGCGTTTCCTCTTAAGTACGTCCGGCGCACCCTGGGCAGTCAGCCCCACTACCAACCTTGCTATCTGGCTAATCTCTTCACCACGGCATGAGCTATTCTCCTATAGCTCGTGCAAACACGAGAGGAGCCGTTGCACTCGCAGACTATTTCTGCTATATAGCTAAAATAACTATGTATTTTAAAACATATATTTTATCATAGCAGTGATAGCCTAGCGGTTGAACGCGTGCCTTCCATGCAGGAGGGTCTGAGTTCGACCCAGCCCGTACCTCTGTCCTTTCGAATTCATGTGCGGATCAGAATTTGATTATCAATTGCGTTAACAGTGAAGGAAAAACGTCGTGAGGAAACCTGCACAAAAGTTCTCGATGGTGTGTAGTCTGCCAACCTGCACCGGGCCAGCGTGGTGGACTAAGGCCTAAACTCTTCTCATTCTGTGAAGAGGCCCGTGCCCAGCAGTGGGGCAGTAATAGGCTAGTTATGTGTATGCTATGTTATTTTATCATTGAACAAGGCGGTCAAGACTGCTAACTTAAAATAAATTACCTACTATTTTGATTCCACTGATCTGACCCCTATTGAGATTCCATTACGATTGTGACAGATTAGATATTCCGCTAAAATTTCAATGTTTTTTAATTGAAGTAATAGTTTAATGAAAATTCAGTGGTCTAAAATACATACATACATAAACTCACGCCTTTTTCCCATGGGGGTAGGCAGAAACTATAGAACGCCACATGCTACGACCCTTACATACCCCTTTCGCTTCATCCACATTCATACATCTTGTCATACACGCACGCTGGTTGAGAGTACTACGCATCTGACCTTTGTGAAGAACATCACCAATAACATCGATGTATGTCCTTCTAGGACGTCCTCTACCGGCGTTTCCATTGACATCCGCCTTATAAATTAAAATAAACAGCAGAATGCCAAATGTCTAAAATTGTTCTATCGACACTCTATCGAAGCCTTCGTAAATTAGCACACTTGGGCCGCTGAATTGTTGATCATAGATAACGCTTGACTAAAACATATTTTACCCGTTCTGACGACGGAATCCTACACTGTGTGATCCGACAAGTACTTGACCGGGTTTCTATAACAATGTTTTCCTACTTTTGTGAGTGATATCCCAAAAAACGTACGTTTCCTTGAAGCTCACAAAATAATTTGTGTTATTTTCTGTTTTTCCGCCTGCTATACAAACAGACAATAGTTCATTGCAGTAATCTTTACATAGTATACTAGCTGTGTCCTCACGGCTCCGCCCGCGTAAGAAGTTTTATTCCAGTAATAAATATAGGCTATGTTACTCAGTGATAATGTAGCTTTCTAACGTCAAAAGAATTTTTGAAATCAGTCCAGTAGTTTTTTAGTTTATTCATTACATACAAAAATACAAATCTTTCCTCTTTATAATATTAGTATAGAAAACAGTCACTCCCGCTGTCTGTACGCTTAGATCTTTTAAACTACGCAACGGATTTGAATGCAGATTTCAGCAATAGATACGAGTGATTCAAGAGGAAGGTTTATATGCCCCACATTAGTATCTACATTGCACCCGTGCGAAGCCGGGGCGGGTCGCTAGTTTGATATAAAATGGACTTTTGCTACACACGTTTGAAACTATAAACTATTCCTGCTGAGAACCACTTAGGAAAATCTGTCGTAAGACTAATGAAAGTAGGTAATAACTAGTTTATTATAAGTATCTACCCTTTGCCCACATCTTCGTGTACATGATTTTTTTCATACAATCTTAAATCCCCTATCACCCTTTCATACCCTTTGAGAGTGAAATTTTCAAAAATCCTTGTTTAGTGGGTGTCAACATTATAAATGATATATTTTGTAAAAATTTCAAGTTTCTAAACCTAGCGGTTTAAGGATGATTTCCACCAAACGGCTAGCATCGCATCGGATCGGAACGGATTTTACAATCTTTAAACGATATTAAATCGTGTACACAGTATTTAAAGTCTATATTACTAAGCCGCGCACAGCATCTTGACTGCGTGCGTCTTCCGCACGCGCGATCGGGTCCGTTCGCATGTCGTCGTATCCGATCAGATCCTTTCAAAAATTATAACACGTCAACACGGTAGGAACGAAACTATTTGACTAGGCGCAGAAACGGATACGTACGGAGCCGATCGTATGTGTCGACATCCTGACGGATGCGTTCGGCTGTCGCCGCATCCGTTCGTATCCTTTCTGATCCGATGGGATGCGAGCCGTTTGGTGGAAGTCATACCTTAGGCTGTGCGTTGATAGATCAGTTAGTCAGTCAGTTTCTCCTTTTATATTTATACATAATATCTGTGGTACTCAGAGCCAATAACTATATCATTGTAGTGTAAATGAGGTTATGATTAGCTCTCTCGAAGTGTTCTCAATATTAAGTGAAGTATTACGCCCCAGGAGCACTAATCAAATGGAGTTATGATGTCATTTGTTTTGTGCGATCTTCACACTTCACATATCTATACAATTAAATAAAATTGAAGTGTCTGTTTGGAATATCAAAATAACAGCTTTTTACTAAATGCATATGAAAGTATATACAGCCTACGTATAACAAACATTTTTTTATTTTTAATTTTATCTGAGTTTTTCCGGCTAACCTCCGAAACGGCTGGACCGATTTTGACGGGACTTTAACTGGCAGATAGCTGATGTTACGTTACGTGTAGTCAGAAGCCCGAAAGTCTGACTACCAGACTAACCTTAGAATATCGGCATTGCCTAGTAACTGGGTTGCGGAGGTCTGATGGCAGTCGCTCCGTGTAAAATACTGGTATTCAGCCGCATCTGGTTAGACTGGGAGCTGACCTCACACGTTGTTGGGAAAAGGCTAGGAGGAAGATTGACGAGGTGAGCAATAGGGTTTATTAACCAAACCAAAATTTTCTGTGATGCAGTTATCTTATCTGACTCGGGGACTAGGTACAAGGCATTATAATAATTCTATATTCTCTCATAATTCTCTCCGTGTACGGGGACGGGTGAAAATATAAAATTTCCTCACCGCACGCTTGGTGGTAGGATCTATACAGTCCGCCTGGCTATCTACCACCCTCACATTAAAGCCCGGCGCCAAGCAGTTTACTGTGTTCCATCGTGTGTATGTGAGAGCCAGCGGGGTATAGGGGACTCCCTCTATATCTCTGTTCCTTGGATTCGTGTGCTCCATCTTAGACCCTGTTTTTGCTTACCATCAGGTGAGACTAGGGCCAAACGCTACCTAGCCAAGAATAGAAAAAATAAAAATAATTATATCTCTTTTTGATAATGGTCGTATAAATTCGGATTTCACTTAAAATTTCCGATACGCACAAAATAACCACAGCCTTTATGGGCGCCGTAAAGCCATTAACAACACGTAACACGTCACCTCGATACTGCTAATTAAATGATACATAATGTTGCCAATATCGGATCATGTCGGCTTTATTTCCGGAGGGCAAAAGCTTAGCGGTATTTGATTATGGCGAGTTTATAGGAACATGAAGTAGTAATGGAGTTTGTCGCTAATTGGCTGTGTGTAAAAGCACGTGGTTAAGCAACGTTGCCGCGGTCAAGGTATGGATTAGTGGCACCTCTGTTGCTTTTGTAGATAGCTTTTTAGCGAATCGGAAAACGCAGCCTAGGATCCCTAGCCAGATGAAACGACGAAAGAAGGTAGCTGGGGTGAGCTGGATTCGGAAGGTGAAGGACCGAGTGTTGTTGCGCAACTTGGGAGAGGCGTTGTCCAGCAGTGGACTACGATAGGCTGACTTGATGATGATGCATGCATCCCATCCTTGACTATGCCGATGCCAGCTATCTCGATCTCACCGAGGACCAGTTTAACAAACTTGAGCGACTTCAAAACTTTTGTATTAGGTTCATATTTGGTTTACGCAAATATGATCATGTGTCCGAATTTCGTGCTAAACTCAAGTGGTTTCCAATACGTCTTCGTCGGAATGCTCATATTCTTTCCCTACTATACAGTATTCTGTTCAATCCCGCTACCCCTTCTTATCTTAAAGAGCGTTTTGAGTTCATGCGTGATTCACATTCACAATCCTTGAGATCATCGGAGAACTTGAAACTGAAGATGCCTATGCATTCCACAAGATTCTTTGACCATTCCTTCACTGTTCAGGCCATACGCTTGTGGAATGCACTACCTGTACCTGTAAGACGTGCTCAGTCGTTGGTTTCTTTCAAAAGAATGGTTAAAGAACATTATCTTGCTCTATAGTGGTTTATATAGGTAAATTATCTGTATATATAATTAATTATGTATGTATCCTATTTGAGTGTGTGTAACCTATATATATATATATATTTAAAATATGTATTGTGATTATACCTATTATTTAGTTGATTCCCGGTTTTTAGTAGGTTGCATATTTGTACGCTGCAAAATGCCCTTTATATTTTTTTCTTAACTATTCTTTCCATCCAATGGTTGTCTGGAAGAAATTGCTTTAAGCGATAAGACCGCCATTTGTACTGTTAATTATGTGTATTCCTTGTTTTATTTCTTTTAGTGTGCAATAAAGTATATCTATCTATCTATCTATCTATCTATCATGTTAATCTGTATTTCCTGCATGACGTTGGTATACCATCATAAGTCAATGATCTGCCAACTGTCAGGTAAGTTCTTGGGTTTCTTGTTCGGCTGCATTTGGTAAAACTGAAGACTACCGAGTTGTCTGACTACACCTTATTTAAAAGCAGCGTGAAGGGTTGTAAATAGTAATTTGAAAAAAAAACAGATTTTTTGGTCATAGTGAATAATGCATACCCCACAGATATAAAGACACGTTTTCTATAATAATATCACGAAAATAAAACAATTATGTGCTAACGGTGTAATGAGGGTGATAAACGATTTTTATTTCTGTAAATATTAATCTGTTACAGACACTTTTACAAGTCAATGTAATGTTTTTTTTTTTAAGACTAGATGGCGCCGGCGTTTCCTATCTGACTAGCTCTGGTGTTACTATACACCTCTGCCCAACCCTTCGGAAAATATAGGCGTGATGTTAAGTTTTGTTAATTATGTGCTTAATTAGCTATACTGACGAATTAGGAGTTTATCGTGGAAAATATCAGAGAAATTTTGCGAGAAAACTCTCCCCATAAATTAAGGCCAGTGGTAACAAAAAATATTTTATTAGAACAAGCCGCGGTGTGCCGAACTGGCCATTATGGTCATAATACCTACCAGCGAGGTCGGGCGCGACGTCTCGCCGATTGGGAGCACGTGACGTCATATTGACTTCATATCGGGAATCAGGACTAATTAATAACCGCTCTGGCTCTATTATGGCTAGAAGGAATATTTGTCATTGGGTTATAAGCTTTCTGTGTGTAGATGCAGAGTTCAGATTCTTTTGTCATGTGGTTTATGGGAGAATGTATGTCACAAACTTTTTGAATTTTTTTTTTGATATTTTGGATTTGACGATTTAGAATTTCGAGATTTTTTATTTTATATAGTTGTGTCTTCACGGCTTCGCCCGTAGCCTATGTTACTCAGTGATAATGTAGCTTTCTAACGGCAAAAGAATTTTTGAAATTGGTCCAGTAGTTTTTAAGGTTATTCATTACATACAAATATACAAATCTTTCCTTATTATAATATTAGTATAGATTCATCCTCATTATTCTAGCGTTTTTCAATTATTTTGATTTCAGTCTCATCCACAGTAATCTAAATAATATTTGGATGTTTATAAAGTCAAAGTCAAAGTATTTATTTCAATTAGGCACATAAAAGGCACTTCTGAACGTTAAAGTTACAAAGAAAATAGAATTGATTCTAGTTGCCCCTTCCAAAAGGTAGTTTCGTATGGAGAAGAATGGGCAAGAAACTCCACCGTTACTCTTTTAAAATGTCTTACAATATTTTGTATAGGTACATTAATTATACAATTATATGTGAAAACGATGCACCTAGAATAAACTTACTATACCGCAAAAGGTAAAAAAAAATAAAAAATGAAACAATGACATATTAATTATGTGATAGGTACATGGTGCTCACGGTGTAGTCTTATTAGTTGCTAGGAATAAGGCCTGGAATAAATATTATGTTAAAAAAGCATGCTTGATGGCTTGCTTTTTTATGTTATCGGTTTGCAACAAGTCGATGGCCCACCTGATAATAGTAGTTATCTACACCTACAACACCAAGAGAATTGTAGATGAGTTGCAAATCCGAAGCAAAGTTGGTTAGTCTCCTGTAATTTTATTCTGATTCTCTTGACGCCTTTTTCTACACTCACGGCTGGGGAACGGTTGGCCAATTCTTTGACGAGAACCACACTGAAGCATGATTAGTCGTTTTACGGAATCAATAATATTTATAAAAGATGTGACCTACTTTATAGCAAGCATGAACGCAACTCAACTAAACCCATAATTTGTTCTGATATGAATTCTCTTTACTAAGATAATATTAGTACGAAACTAATATTAACAGAGTTAGAACGTCAGTTCCAAACTAGATATTGCTGGTAATAATAAACTAGGGAATAGCTCAAATTTATCGGATGGAATTATTACCTTCCTCATGGTTGTCGGGAATTATTTGCTATTTCCATTTTTCTCGAGGGTATCACAAAAGGTACTTACAGTGACAGTGGCATGCCCGACAGATGTTAACCGTGCCGTCCTTCACAATATATTAGGTCCTTACCTATGAAATTAGCGTTTTTTTCTCACAAATAGAGAACCTCGTCACTTCTATGATTTAAAATATTCATCAGTTGCTGGATATTATATCGAATAATGACCATCATAGACAACTACCAATAGTAAAAAAACCTTATTACTTATAGTTTTCTAAACATAAAACATACCTTAAAAATGACTCCTCTTTTTGTTAGCAAAACTGACCACTATTTTTGTTTTAACTTAGCCAAAACTTATTTTTGTCGCTTAATCTAAGTGGCATACGTTTTCTTAGTTTTTAAACATTAGTGCATAAAAGTTTTAAAACACACTAATGTTTTAAAACTTTTATGCACTAATGTTCATAGTTGTTAAATAAATTAAGAAAATGTTAGTATGAAAAATGCAACTTCTTTAAAATTTTCCATACAAAACGCTGATTTCATAGGTGGGGACCTAATATTTCCGGTAGTTGTTCGTCATCATAACTTCGTCCATAATTGCACGGACAAAACCTTAGGTTTCCCCGAACAGGTCACCGAAATGTAGTCAGGCTACGTACGCTAGGAAGTCTATATCGGGCCCATGAAGGGCCCGGTAAAAGTATCCGTGAAGCTCCTTACTCTGCCATACCTCCCTGCGGCCATTAGTATCCAGTACTACAGACTTGCACCAGTTCTCATTAGCCAAGGAGAGCGGGGAGAATTCTTCGTCCACTGCGACTACATCTCGATGCATCCCCACGTCGGCTTGGAAGAAGTACTCCCTGAGGCTGCACACCTCGCGGTTGTAGAGGGTCTTAGCAAAATAACTAAACTCAAACTCAAACTTTTATTTGCTTTCCACAATGGTATTAATAGATGGTGAGTAAATATATATAGTACATCGTGGACCCTGTTGGGCACGCAAAAATATTAGGAGAGAGGAAGGAATTGGTAAGTAATTTTTAACCGAATTCATAAAAGAAGGAGGTTTCTCAATTCGACCGTATATATTTTTATTTATTTATTGAAGTATCTAGTTAGATTTTCGTATTCCTAATTCAATATTGATAGTAAGTATTGTTTTGACTATTTATATTTATTAGTTTTTAATTACCTATAATTATAATGTACTTATCTGTAGTTTTAGTTTTTACATATAGTAATAGCTCAAATATATTGGCTGAAATTAATTACTTTTTTGTGGTTCTCGGGAATTATTTGCCACCACCGTTTTTCTCGAGGATATCACAAAAGGTACCTATTAAAAGTCAAAGAAAATTCGTTATGTACGTTAATTGCTACTAAATTGTTACTACCTAGGCAACTTGTTACACACAAGTCAATTATTTGTAGTATAAATATGACAAATTGCAAAGTTAAATCTTGACCTTGTATTACATTTCATGTTAAACGTTAAATCCAATTAATTGACTATTAAAACTTGCCAAGTTAAATATTTGGTAGCAAGGTTCTGCCTAGCTATTTCCCAACTATGTTGGGGTCAGCTTCCCGTCTAACCAGATGCGGCTGAATACCAGTATTTTACACGGAGCGACTGCCATCAGACCTTCGCAACCCAGTCACTGGGCAATCCTGATATTCTAAGGTTTGACCGGATGTCAGACTTTCGGGCTTCTGGTTACCCGTACCCGTGCTCTCCGAGGCACGGAGGAGTCTCGATATATAATGAACTGTCACCCGTCCACAGATTGATCGCGGCAAGCGCAGCTTAATCTTGCAAACTGTACAATCCACGCGGTTGGTAATTAGCCACGAGCCCTTCCACTGGGCTATGACTATACAGGGTGTAAACGAAATCATGTGATTCATTCAAACCTCGTGATGTACTGCTGACATAGATTAACCACGAAGGGGATACAATTGGATTCATTAAAAAAAATATTACAAGAAGTAAACATGTGTTCTTAACGTGAGGCATTTTAGAGCCTCGAGCGGATTGCGCGGGTATCGCTGGCCGCGCGGTTATTTAACTCAAGGCGCTAAAATGCCTCACGTTAAGAACACATGTTAACTTCTTGTATTTTTTTTATTGAATCCAGGAGTTTCCCTTGGAGGGTTAATCTATGTCAGCAGTACATCACGAGGTTTGAAGGAATTACATGATTTCATTTATACCCTGTATAGAGCGTAATTAAATTTGAAGCAGTAATGTCGTTTGTTGCTGGTCTTCCTGCTGGTACACGTGCGTCGCTGAAACATGATTACGTTGCGGGCTAAACAGATTAGTAGGTATACGTGGGGTTGTAAACATCGGCCTCTGTGTGCCACCAACCCTTTGCGGTGTGGCCACGAAAACAGCGGTGCGTGTTAATTTTTTCAAGATTTTTTGAATTATGGAAGACTTAGGGTCATTTTCCACCAAACGAAAAATCCGCGCAGATGCTCGAGCAACACTTTTTTAATGTCACTGAATAAAGAACTTTATCAGTATTGAGTTTGAGTATAAAATCCGACGCAGACATCAAGTGTTTCCTAGCGCACGCCCGAGCATACCCGAGCGTCGAATTTTATATTTAAAAGTAATACTGATACTGTGACATTAAAACAGTGCGCCAGGATTATTCCGCTTAGTGGAATCTTACCCTTAATTTATCACTTTTAGAACTCCTGTCGACTAGTACCTCTTTTATTTTATTTTTTTCTCGTTGGAAAATCCTCTTGAATGTCCCTCGCCTGGGGAAAGCGAGGGGGTCTGCCGGACTCTTACCGACTAAAAACCAACGGTTTCCCTCCTTCTGACCAAAGGCCGGGGTCACGGGATTCTCTATTGCATGCACCGCGACCCCGGCAGATGCGTTGACAACCCTGAGACAAAGGGCTGGACAAAGTACCTACTCGAAGGTAAGTATCTTATGTTTTTATTTAATGTAATAGATTACCACATAGGATTAGAAAGAAAGAAAGAAAAATATTTATTCTGGACTCACACAGGCAGTTACAGAAACAAAAACAATATTTATAAAAAAAAAGAAAGGATAAGAATTTAGACTACGTGCACGAGGTCAAAAAGGGCTCCTAACTCAGCATAATGCTGCGACATTGATTACTGGCCACCTAATGAATAGTACGGTTACTGACGTCTATATTCACCTACCGTGTTACCAAGAGAATTACTAATGTGCCTTCGGAAACATCAATGAACATCCCTTATACTATGTACCATTGCGACCTCGAATATTAAGCTTAAGCCGCGTATTCATTAAAGGACAAATGTCCTTCGACCCAGAGTATCTGACAACGCAACTAGCCATAGCACGATAACGTCCCGGAAATAAATGTCGCAGGCGACAAAAATGTCCCTCGACATATTTGTTCCCTAGAGACTACACGGCTTTGAACTGAAGTCAACAATTGCTGACCACGCTATTGCTAAACATAGGCATCTTCCAAGATATTTTTGTCAAGTCAAGCAGATCTTGATTCAAGAAAGTTCTTCGCATAACATAACATAACATCGAGCCTATTGCCAACAACCGGGCACAAATCCAAACTCCGGGCTGCTACTGAGGAATTCTACACGGGAAAACCTAATAACACTTTGCCCGACCTGGGGATCGAATCCAGGACCTCACGATCAGCAGTCGCGCTTGCCACCACTAGACCAACGAGGAAGTTCTTCGCATTTCCCGCTAACTTAAAGGCCCCACACGAAACAAACATTATAAGGATATAAAGGTACGACAAACTAATGCGAGATATTAAAGTCAGGCCTCAGGCATTGTTTTGTTCTTCATATTATTATAACAGATCCTTAGATACAACAGTTCCTTTGATAATCGTGTTTGAAAATGGGTAGACGTCCTTTACTCTGCTTGTCTGTTCAAAGGGTTTTTTAGACTGTGGCTGATTTGAATTGATGAAGATAACTGGCAGTTCGGGTTATTATGGTACGCAAAATATATTAAACTAATCTAAGGGTACGCTCAAGGCAACGCGATCAAAATCAAAATCAAAATCAAAAATTTTTATTTCACATAAACCAATACAGGTGCTTATGAAACGTCGAATTTAGGTGCACGGTTCCAATTAGTTGTTTCCTATGGAGAAGAGCCGGCAAGAAACTCCATGGTTACTCTTTTAAAAATAATACCTTTAACAATTTCAGTGGATACAGTACAATGATTTAGGATAGTGAGAGAACAATGAGGTCCTGACCACAGACCAATGAGTAATATAGTACTAAAAGACTTGAGTACAAAAACTAACAAACAAAAATAAAATTAAAAAAAAAGTAATATGAATAATATTGTAGTAATTTACAAATTTATAGATGCAGGTCCACTTGCGGCCGCAGTGGTGTGCACTGGTGCGATCAGTACCTACTGCAATTGTACTTGTAGCGACTTGATAAATGGTAAATGATTTTTATTTCTTTAAATAAATCTGTTACAGACACTTTTACAAGTCAATATAATGTTTTTTTAAGACTAGATGGCGCCGGCATTTTCTATCTGACTAGCTCTGAGAAGAAAAGCCGAAACAAACTCAGAGATCAAGGTCTCTTTTAAAGTCCAGACATTGTGGTATAAAATCTATGCGAGTGTAACAATGTAGGGCAACTTCAGGAATGGCCTTTTGAGAAAAGTGCCGTAGCAGGTTTGAGTTGACCTGTCCTAACTGACGGCACGCATGCATCAGTCATCGCGTAGCTCAAACCTTATTTTAGGGAGCTTAACAACCCGACTGGTTTGAACTTATCGCAACCGTGCACGCCACTGTGGCCACAAGCTGATCGCGTTGCTTTGAGTGTACCCTTAGATTAGTTTAATATATTTTGCAAGTAACTTAAACTGGTTAGTACAGACGGGTTAGATTTCAAGAGAGGGGTTTATAGATCTAGTTTTTAACAATCTTGGGTTTTGATTTTTGCTAACACTGAATTGTTGATTGTATGGAACATTTTTACTCATCAAATGTTGTATGTCCAGATCTCTTCTTCTTTTAGTGTGGTTAGTAGTGTCACAGTTTATGACCACCCATGGGCCTCTGACTTGACTTCACATGCCGTCGAGAAATATCTGTCAGGCATGCCGGTTTCCTCGCGATGTTTTCCTTCACCGTTTTTAAGCAAGTGATAATTATACAATACGCACATGAATCCGAAAAATCAAAGGTGCATGCCTTGGGTTCGAACTCGAGACCTACGACTTGGCAGTCCGACGGTCACACCACTAGGCTATTACTGCTACTATGTCTAGATGAGGCCAGTGCTCTCAAACTGATGACCTCTGAAAAAACACTGAAAAAAAACTCAAAGCTTAAGATAAATAAAGTAGATAATAAAGTCTCTTTTGAAGTCGAGACGTATCTTAAAGAAATAAATTAGATATTAGATACGGATTCATTCGTTCATTCAATTGTATGGATTTCTTAAGCGGTTTTTAATCAGCGCTTATATTGACTGGTAATATAATACTCATTGCTATTCCGTCTAAATTTTTGATGAGATGCTCGCGGCGAAAAATGTGGCGATGATTTAGATCAGGTGTCCCGACTTCAAGTAGGCGATTTCGCCTGAGGGCTACCTTCATTATGGAAATCCATTTCCCAAAATAGAACTGAAATAGGAACTCAAAATTAATTTACTTTCGCAATTATCTGCACGCCTACGCTGAAGTTGAAAAAAATAAAAGTTTTTTGAATTTGTCCCAGTTGTGGCAAACGTGGGAGAAAGTAAGTATTTCGCTTAAAGTTGGAGCCTTCGTTGGCAACAAGTCAATTGGGAGAAAAATTTACAACAGAAGAGAGGACAGTATTTATCTAACGAGTCCGTATTTTTGTGTTACGCCCTGAATTTAACTGCCCGTAATGCCCAGTTCCTATAAACAAAACGAATCGTTTTCCTTACCAATGGTAGTATTTTTTATTGTCAAACTGGGCATATGGGAGGGTCTACGAGGGCAAGGTGAAAACTTCTCAGCCTGGCAGTAAAAAAATTGTTTTTTAGTTTAAAAATACATTTATTTTTCTACGCAGTCCCCCTGTAGCTCAATGCATTTTGTCCAGCGTTTCTACAATAAATGAATCCCATTCCTGAAGTGTGATTCTGGAAGGTCTGCAAAATGCCTTTGGAGGGCTGTTATAACCGGCTGTTATAACCTCTTCATTTGATCCATAACGATACCCAGCCACAATTTTTTTTTAAATTTGGGAATAGATGGAAGTCTGATGGAGCCAAATCTGGCGAATAGGGTGGATTTTCCAGCAAGTCATACTTCAAATCTCTTAGTTTGCCCATTGCCAAAGCACATTTGTGGACAGGTGCATTGTCCTGATAAAAGATGATTTTTTCTTTCGCAATCTTGGCTTCTTCTCATGAATATTTTCATCCAGTTGGTCCAGAAGAGTTGATCAACGAAAGGCAAAATATCAAATCGCGAAAATCGAATCGATCGTCGGATCCGAAATGCTTTTGTGGTTGGAAAACGTGCGATCTGTTAGCCGAACTTCGTAGTTCGATTTTCGAAGTAGACCCCCAGGAGTATTCCTGTATCGTGGGTTCGTTATCAGATATAATAGTCGCCGGCACGTAACTTGGCAAGAGTAGAGAAGACAATTCCTTTCCTTTCTTTCTTTCTTCTAAACAGACATGTTTAAAAATAAATTATGCCAATAACCATAGAATAATAACAAGCAAAGTGACTATTTTTTTGTTGCACTTAGTGTGCATGCGCGACCTTACTCCCACTACGCCAAAACCTTGCCAAGTTACGTGCCGACGACTATACAAATCTTATAATGCACAAACAACTAGACCCGAAGTCATTTATGTTATCACTTGGTTGGTAGATGCCTTATCTTCATTAAAATAACTTTCCTTTTACCCAATAAACTTTTATAATAATAACACGATATTAAACAAAGGAAGTTCCCACGCTCCACCTCCATTCAACATACAAAATATCACGCCTTGTGTTCCCCGAAGGGCACGGCAGAGGTGGTTTTAGTACTCCCTCGTTTCGCCAGTTATGTTTAAGTTCCACGTAATAGGGGGCGAGCCTATCGCCATTACCCGGGCACAAATCCAAAGGGGCCATTCAAGTATTACGTAAGCAGAATTTTAGTAATTTTTGACCCACCCCTCCCCCATGTCAGCAAAAGTAAGCAAAGCTTTTACCCCCCCTCCTATGCTTACGTAAACATTCTATTTATTTTTTTAAACTGATCAGGTTTCTTTATTGTTATTCATGAGCAGCAGCTTTTAAGTCTAGAAAAATAAGTAAATAAGTAAAATATGCTGACGCAATCATCATCACCTAGACACCCCCGACCCCCATGTCATCAAAAATAAGCTAAGCAAAGACCCCCTCACCCCCTTTCGTGCTTACGTTATACTTGAATGGCCCCAAACTCCGGCTGTGACTGAGAAATTCCTAATGGAAAAACCCAATAACACTTTGCCTGTGCTGGGGATCGAACCCAGTACCCATGGTCAGCAGTCGCGCTTGCGACCACTAGACTAACGAGACAGTAATTCGAGCTACAGTACGACACATAACGCATCGGCAAACTTGATCGAACGACCAATGGCAGTCGATCATATTCGCGCCACACACACTTATTGCGTCAGCGTAAAGATCATTTTCTACTGCAGTACTAATAAACATTCGTGGTGTTAAAGTCGCACTCAGTTCGGAAGTGATCGGTTTTACGAAGTTTGCCGATGCGACGTTTTAGTTGTGTCGTACTATAACTGGATTATTAAGTATTCAGTTTTAAAACGTATTTCCTTAAGGATAAACGTCGCAATGCGGTACACAACTCCTGTTCGGGGTTTTGCCTGCGAGGAAATTTTATAATCACGTTTTATTAGTAACAGTACTCTTCTTAGCACTTTTCCGGCTTGTTGCCAGAATTTGCCTTGTTAAGAGTCGTATACCGACATTCAAGAACCAAGTACTTAAATAGCTTTTCATTTTATGGAGGGGCTCATGGGTAATTAACAACCGCACGGATCAGAAGATTTGCGAGGTTAAGCTGCGCTTGCCGCGGTCTGTTAGTGGATGGGTGACCGTTCGTTACACATCGAGATCTCCGAGTAATTTTCGGTCTTGGGTGTCATACAAATACCTATGACAATCGTTACGGGTAGTCAGAAAGCTGAAAGTCTGACGACCGCTCTCATCTTAGAATATCGGCATTGCCCAGTAAATGATTGCGGAGGTCTGACGGCAGTCGTTCCGTGTAAAATATTGGTATTCAGCCGCATCTTATATGTTTATAATAAACTATTTATTGCTTTTGTTTAGTAGTATTCAAATTTAATAATGTACGTAACATGTTTATTTATTTATTTGTGTCGTTATTGCCCGTGGCATCACTATGGTCCTATCTGAAAACCAGCGTTGCGACATTTTGTATTTTTTTTAAACGTCGCAGCATTATGCTGAGATAGGAGCCCTTTTTGGCCTCATGCAGGTAGTCTGAATACTCATCCTTTCTTTTTTTTAAATATTGTTTTTGTTTCTGTGACTGCCTGTGTGAGTCCAGAATAAATAATTTTCTTTCTTTCTTTTCTTTCATCTGGTTAGACTGGAAGCTGATCCTAAATATAGCTGTAAAAAAGCTAGGAGGAATATAATTATTAGGTATGTTTTCATTTATCATCAAAGTGTAGGGTCGACTTCGAACCCGGTCCGCACCTCTGGCTTTTCAAACTCATGTGCGGATTATAATTTGATTATCACTTGCGTAAACGGTGAAGGAAAACATCGTGAGGAAACCTGCACCTGCACACCTGAGAAGGCTCCATAAAATTCTCGATGGTGTGTGTAGTCTGCCAATCAGCACCAGACCAGCGTGGTGGACTAAGGCCGTTATCCTTCTCATTCTTAGAGCCCATGCCCAGCAGTGGGACAGTAATTGGCTGATTATTCATGAAGTGTATTATGTGTAGATGAAAACTGCTGTACTGTTTGCTTCTTTAATTCTTTGATCCGAAATCTGTTCAAAAGTAATGTTTATAGCATTATGACGGCTATTAATTAGGTACACCAGAAGCCGTATTATGATGTGTTAAAGCCATCACTACTATCAGTAGCTGGTAACACTGGACAATGTTGATAAAGGAGAGTAAAAACACTGGTCATTCGAAGGAGCAAAGGATTCCATTTCGAGCAGCTGAATAAGTCTGACCCTTTTATATCCGATTTGCTTGTCCTTATTTTCTGATCTTATGTAAATTACCTATTATATTGTGATATATTGTGAACTAGTTTCTGTAACTAACTACTAACCCAAATATAAGTACTCTCAGTGGTGGAGAGTCTATGTTGGTTTCATTTATTTTATTTACCATGCTCCCAATGCTGACATACCGATATTAGCTATAACTGTCATAATAGATTCACCCCTACAAGATTCTATTGTAATATTTATCTTTTGTCTTTATCTTTATCCTTTATCTTATGTATTTTACATCACTGTTCCGGTGAGAGAAAGTGACGCGGCTATACAGGTCGTAAAGCGCCGTCACATTCTCACAACGGAACAATTATGATTTTACATCCATACATACATAAACTCACGCCTTTTTCCCATGGGGGTAGGCAGAAACTATAGAACGCCACATGCTACGACCCTTACATACTCCATTCGCTTCATCTACATTCATACAACTTGTCATACACGCACGCCGGTTGAGAGTACTACGCACCTGTCCTTTGTGAAGAACATCACCAATAACATTGATGTATATTCTTCTAGGCCGTCCACTACCGGCGTTTCCAGTGACATCTGTCTTGTAAATTCCTTTTGTTAATCGCCGTGCACTCATTCTCTCAACATGACCAAACCACCTAAGTACACTCCTTTCCATTTTTACCACTACATCATTATGATTTTAACACATCATAATATGCCACCAGTTTAGTTGAGGACTTTTACAGTTTACAGGCAGATTCCAATCATGATGATGGTGTGTAAGAGCCCGTTCAAACAGCGGATCTGTTTTAACGGATCCGTCGGTGCTGGATGTGTTGTTCACATCTGTACTGACGGATCAGTTAAACAAATGGCAGCTGCGTCACATCTGGCAGGTAGGATACGATAAAAATAACGGATCCAGTATTTTTTACTGGATTCGGAATACTGTCGTGTATGTGAAGTCGCTCATAAAACTACAGCCGCTATCACCAAAATAAAAATGGATCTGCTAAAACGGGTCCTGTAAACAGTTTCTGTGTGAACTAGCTTATACAGTTTTGTGGGACACTTTATTAGATCTTAAGGCCTCTTAAAAAAATATAATAAATAATATAAAATAAATAGCTGTAACTTCTGTATTTATCTATTTTATGGGACTGTCGAGCTGTGGGAACAACACCTGCCCGACGTTACCTTTACATTTTTATAAAGATTCGATTTCTCTTATAAGATGAAATTAATACAACAGCCTCGTTGATCTCGTGGCAAGCGCGGCTGCTGATCGTGATGTCCTAGGTTTGATCCACAGGTCGGGCAAAGTGTTATTGGGTTTTTCTGTGTGGAATTCCTCAGTAGCAGCCCGGAGCTTTGATTTATACCCGGTTGATAGGAATAGGTTCGCCCCTATTACATGGGACTTAAACATAATGGCGAAATGAGGGTGTTGCATAACCCTTCGGGGAATACAGGCGTGATGTTATGTTATGTATGTTATGATTTTACTTTGTGGAGAATAAATATGGATTCTTAGGCTGGATACAGAGGCATTCCATTTAGCGCACCAGTTTGAATAGCACCAATTCAAGTCACACCGATTATAGCACCTATTACTATTCCTATTACTATTGGTGTGATTCGAATAGGTGCGCTAAGTGGAATGTTTACGGATACTCTAGATCATCCTACCTATGGTATGCTTTAATTTTATTTGGCATTAGTTCTTGCACATGTGGCTTCCCTGGAACCTCATTAACAACATCTGTGTATATCTATTAACTATCCTCAATTATGATTTTTAATTTTTGTATTTGTATCATTACTCTCAAGATATCTTTATCTTATTTTACAATTATTTTTAGCTAAGTTTTGATGACATTTAATTATGTCAATTGTTTTATATAGTTTAGCTTCCTTTTCACTTTTGTAAATGTGAGAACTTTGTGGACCTGCATCTATAAATTTGTAAATTACTGTTATTCATATAGTTATTTTATTTTTATTTTTGTTTGTCAATTTTTGTACTACATTACTCATTGGTCTGTGGTCAGGATTCCATTGTTCTCTCACTATCCTAAATCATTGTACTGTATCCACTGAAATTGTTAAAAATATTATTTTTAAAAGAGTAACCATGGAGTTTCTTGCCGGCTCTTCTCCATAGGAAACGACTAATTGGAACCGTGCATCTAAATTCGACTTTTCATAAGCACCTGTATTGGTTTATTTGAAATAAAAATGTTTGATTTTGATTTCAGCCGTGAACATGTCGAATTGCATCTACAGAGAATTTCTTCTAAGAATCTTTCCGTGAGTTCTTCTAATAACGTGGTGTCCTTCGTTCTAGTAGGTACCACTTTAATTTGTGAACAGATACGTAATTGTTGTAAATTATTTCAGCGTTTAGGAGAATGCTATGTGCATCTTCTTGACATAATTCTTTTATCGCAGCCCATACCCACATGAAGAACGTTGGCCTGTTCTTTGATCAGAAATTCACAACACCAAAAACAGTGTAGGAACAAAAATAGTACTTTGTTTAATTGGGCCGTGTTATGCTATAATGTGTCAACCCACAAGAACAATGTTTTTTTGTTAATTGCATCTAGTTCTTGTGGTAGATCTATACTCAACGCTTGAAAAATGCCCAGAACTGTAGTAAATTTAAAAGAGCGTCTATGAAAAAAATCTTAACGCAGTTTATATTTGTACAAGCGTTGAGTAGACTTACCACAATAACTATAAAAGAAAAGAAAAAAAAGAAAAAGAAAAACAAAATTGTTTAATTAATGCAAATGATGTCAGGTACAGTTCCATAAAGTATTATAAAAATTGAAGGTTTGTAAATGGCAAGTGTAGTCTGTAGAAAATTTAAAGGTACAATAAGGAAAATATAATCAAAATGGTTACAGTCATGAGTACTCCTTTTTCAAGAAAGCTTTGAATTGCTCATCAAAATTAATTTCATAAGTTCTATCTGCATAAATAACTAGATCGCGTTAACACAGAATTAATATTTTTGTGGGTTGACACATTATTGCATAACACTTCTCAACTTGGAGTCTATCTAAAGTGACGATTACTTACTCTCTGTTCGTTTTGTCTAGCTTTTTCCCAATTGTGTTGGGGTCAGCTTTCAGTCTAACCAAATGCGGTTGAATACCAGTATTTTACACGGAACGACAGCCATCAGACCTCCACAACCCTCGGTATCCTAAAGTTAGACCAGTTGTCAGATTTTCGGGCTTCCAACTACCCGTAACGACTGTCAAAGGTATACGTATGACACCCGGCACCGACGGTTTAACGTGCTCTCCGAGGCACGGAGGAGTCTCGATGTGTAACGAATGGTCACCCATCCTCGGACTGACCGCGGCAAGCGTTGCTTAACCTCGCTAATTGATTCGCGCGGTCATTAAACCACCAGCCCCTCACGATTACTTACCGTAATCAGACCCAAATAAAAAACAAATCAGTGTTCCAAATCTCTTCGATTTAAATAATAAGGTCACGACGATCGTTCTTCGCTTATCTGTCTATCTAACCCTATAGTACCACGGCGTGAAGGCTCAACTTTAAAGCGAGACAATACACCGGCGCCGTTTCCGACAGAACCGGTCGGCTTCCGTTCTGGAGTGATTTTATTTGCGTAAGAAGGTGCTATACGCGGCTTAATTTACACCCATATTCTAAGACGTTCCTCCAAAACTTACTCGACTCGACTCCACCTCGACTTATCCTTTCGGTAGTTATAGTTGACATAAACGTCCTCGACTCGAGAATTTTCTTCAGTCGAGGTAAGGAATCATCTGTCAAACTCAAGGTACCTCGGAACCTACCTTAAGGAAGGAAGTGTCAAAGTTCGTATGTAACAAAAATGAATTTTGAAGACTTTATCGAATATGCTTACGATAATCCTTACAACTATTTATCGCAACGTTATTCGCGCGATGCAGATAATTCAAATTATGACGTATGACTCCGTCGAGGAACCTCAAAGTTCACTCGAAATTGCGACTAAGAATACAATTTTGAAGGTGTTTTCGAGGCCGTCCTGAGTCAAATATGAGTCGAGTAAGTTTTGGAGGAACGTCTTAGAATATGGGTGTTACTACAGGTTGGTACTCCCGATTCACATGATCATAATTTTATACACACACGCATAGCATTAAGCTTTTTTTTAATCTTTTGTTGAGGCTTGTAAAGATGTTTATTATAGCAGAGTGGTCGCAAGGAGCCGTATAATAAAGAAAAGCACGCAATATCTAGATCTATAGTGTGACTGCTGAGCATAGGGTCCTGGGTTCGATCCCCAGGTCGGGCAAAGTGTTATTGGGATTTTCTATCAGGAATTTCTCAGTAGCAGCCCGGAGTCTGGATGTGTGCCTGGTTAATGACGCAACGAGGGTGTACTAAAACATCTCTGCCAAACCCTTCGGGGAGTACAAGGCGTTATCTATATTAATATTATAAAGCTGAAGAGTTTGTTTGTTTGTTTGTTTGAACGCGCTAATCTCAGGAAGTACTGGTTGGAATTGAATAATTATTTTTGTGTTGGATAGTCCATTTATCGAGGAAGGTTATATTATAGGCTATATAACATTACGCTACGACCAATAGGAGCAGAGTATAAATGAAAAATGTTGCGAAAACGGGAAAAATGTTCACCCGTGCGAACCCGAGACGGGCCGTTAGTCTATACTGTAATAATATTATAAAGAGGAAAGATTTGTAGCTTTGTATTTTTTAACCGACTTTCAAAAAAGGAGGAGGTTCTCAATTCGATTGTATGTTTTTTTTTTGTATTTTTGTTCCTCGATATCTTTGCTAATTGTGAACCGATTTTAATGATTCTTTTTTTGTTTGAAAGAGTATTCTTTCGAAATGGTCCCATTTAAATTTGGTGAAGATCTGATGAAGAACTTCGGAGATAGACAATTTAAAGTCGTTTTTATTTTTGTTAAAAAGTGATTATGTATGTAACGAATAAACTTAAAAACTACTGGACCGATTTCAAAAAATCTTATGCCGTTAGAAAGCTACATTATCACTGAGTAACATAGGCTACGGGCGGAGCCGTGAGGACACAGCTAGTGTTATATAAAGTGAAGTCATAAATTATTAATATAAAAATATATTCCACTACTTGACACAAACCTCACTGATACTACCTGCCATGCATAATCAAATTTCTACCTACGCAAAGGCAGTGGGTGGGCACAGATAAGCCGACTTACCCAACCTGAAGTCGAAGGTTAATCTGATAGCCGCGACCAAGTTTTATTGGAAAAAATCCGGGAAAAAGTGTGGCTTTGATCCGGGCGAAGCTTCGGTACGACCGGGTTAGCCCGGGCAACCGTAAAAAAAGAGAATTTGCGTAAACACGACAGCAACGAAATTTGGATATTTTTTGGTTATATTCTTGTTTTGTTACGTGGAATCGCGGGTAGCTTTTGTCTCGATAGAAAATGTTGTACTTTGATATTGTTGGATTTTTTAATATTTAAGGGAATGTTGTAGCGTTGTTTAAGCTTTGCATTGTCTTTGGCCGTGGCCTAGATTTTTAATTATAGCTTAAAAATTATGAACTAAGCGCGTAAAGTGTTAAGGCTTATTTTATTTTTATTTTATTTTATTTGGGAAAAAAACGATATTACATTACATAAAACACTTATCAGTAAGGTATATAAAAACAAAATCAATATAATAACCACAACATTTTCCACATATTAACAAAGAGGTCTACTATGATTAGGACTCGACGGTAAGCTAGTAATTATTCACATTCAAGGAAATATTTTATATCGTTACAAAGTAACAAACTAGTCAGTTACCACAAGATATATCTAAGTTGTTCAGTACATTAATAACTTTACCCCGAAAAGCATTTTTATTTAGATTTCAATATCTATGAAATGTTCATTGTACACCTGCGCGAGACGCCAAAGGGGTGCACGTTTACCTGCGTTTGTCCCGTATGATGCCTGATCAAACAATCGGTAATCGCGCACTCCACGGCGATGAATTGATCTAGGAACAACAAGTTTAATATCATTACTAAGGTGTATACAATTTAGCCTATTATGATAAAGGTCGTGCAGTATCATTACTTGCAGAAGCACTCGTCTCTTCTCGAGTGAGAGTAAATTATACGTCGCTAAAAGGTCTTTGTAAGGTAAACGCGGAAGTTGCCATCTGAATTGCATAGTTCGTAGGAATTTTCGTTGTACTATTTCAATGGCTATTTTATATTTATTATAGAACGGACCCCATATCAAACAGGCATATTCAAGCTGAGAACGAATAAGTAAACGATACAGATGTAAAAATTTGCAAGGGCGCCTAAAGTCGGTAGCTGTTCTGATAACAAAGCCGTACATTTTAAATGCTCTGGTTATGATGCTTTCTATATGTAGATCCAAGTGTAATTTACAGTCAAATAGGCCTCTAAGGTTCGTCACTCTGTTTAGTATAGTACCACTTATGTTATAATCATATTTTATTATAGATTTGTTTTTAGTATATTGCATTTGGGTATACTTAAATTTAACTTATTAATTGTACAGTATTCAGAGAGTCGGTTAAGATCGCTCTGAAGTTCTGAGTAGCAATTCAATTTTTTTATGGTTTTATATAATTTCAAATCGTCAGCATATAAAAGAAAATGTGTGTATTTAAAGCATGTATTTATGTCGTTTATGAATATAACAAAAAGTAGAGGTCCTAATATAGAGCCCTGAGGAATACCGGACGACATCCCAGCACTTCCCGACTTGTACCCATTAATCACGACCATTAGGCTGCGGTTAGTAATACATGAGCAAAACCACCGTAAAAGATTGCCCCTAATTCCATTGAACGCTATTTTATTGAGAAGGATTTCATGGTCCACTCTATCAAATGCCTTCTGAAAGTCTGTATATACAGCGTCCACCTGAATTCTCTTGTTCATACTATGGAAGATGAAATCAGAGTAAATTGCTATGTTCGTCATGGTGGATTTTTGTTTCACAAAACCGTGTAGTTCAGGTATGATATAGTTATGGATGAGGGGCATTGTGAACAAGCTTCTCGAAAAGTTTTGATGTTGCACTGATAATAGATATTGGACGGTAATTTGTGACGTCATGTTTTGAACCACTTTTATGGATTGGGACAATGTAGGCGCTTTTCCATATGTCTGGAAAGAAACCCTCAGTAATGCATTTGATAAATACAATGTGTACTGGTTCACATATTGATTCAGCAGTGTGCTTAAGAAACACTGTTGGTAGTCCATCTGGTCCTGGACCCTTGGAAGGGTCTAGTTTTTTTAATTCTCTTTTAATAACAATTAGATCAAAATTGATATGGTGTAATAAATCACACTGATCCGAATAATTATTTGGTGGTGACCATTGGGGAGTTAAGGTAGACAGCTGGTAAACAGACTGGAAAAATGAGGAAAACAAGTTACAAATAGTTTCGGGATCTTGCGATATTCGGTTTTTGTATGACATACTTGACGGTATACCTGTCTTGGTTTTTTTGTTAGATATACATATAAGACCAGAAGTGTTTAGTGTTTTTGGGGATAGAATCCTCTACAGAACTAATATACTTATTGTAACATTTGGTAGCCTCACTTTTAAAGCGGGTTCTGTATAATGAAAAGATTTCATAATCCGAATCATTTTTATATATTTTCTACTTAATCCAAGCTTTACGTTTGTTTTTATAAATATGTATGAGAGATGGGCCAAACCATATTGGGTATCGTGCTGGTTTGGATTTTGAAAGTGGCAATTTTTTTTGACAATATCGTAAGGCTTGAACCACCTTTTGTTATAAAGTATATTTTTTATACTTGGTCACGTTTGGCCCTAGTCTCACCTGATGGTAAGCGCAGACAGGGTCTAAGATGGAGCACACGAATCCAAGGAACAGAGATATAGAGGGAGTTCCCTATACCCCTCTGGATCTCACATACACACGAGTCACACGACGGAACACAGTAAACTGCTTGGCGCCAGAGTTTAATGTGAGGGTGGTAGCTAGCCAGGCGGACTGTATAGATCCATCAAGCGTGTTTTTTTTTTCTTTTTCTTCTCTCATATCGGAACGAGTTATACGAATAGCTCATGCCGTAGTGAAAAGATTAGCCAGTCAGCAAGGTTGGTAGCGAGGCGAACTGCCCAGGGAGCAGCGAACGTATTTAAGTAAATATACCTACGTACTGCAAAATAGTCTATCTCTTGTTATTGGTAGCTTGTAACACTGGATAATGTTGATAAAGGAGGGTAATCGTCAAGATGAATCAACGTACCTACCAGAAGTTATAAAAACTGTGGTCATTCGACGGAGCAAAAGATTCCATGTCGAACAGCCGAAGAAGTCTGACCTTTTATATCTGACTAGCTTGTCCTTATTTTCTGGTCTTGTATAAATTATTATGTTGTGTTATATAGTGAACTAGCCTCTGTAACTAATCACTAACCCAATTAAAAGTACCTCAGTCGTGGAGAGTCTATGTTGGTTTCATTTACTTTATTTATTATGCTTCCAATCCTGACATACCGATATTAGCTATAACTGTAATGATAGATTCACCCGTACACGATTCTGTTGTATGTATTTTATACTCTAGTACCTACTCTGTTAGGCCGTTTCCAGTAGTACCGAGTACAAAACCGTTTCATATTTTGAAATATATTCACGGCTTACTGTAAGCAAACTTAATTAAGTACTAACAAATCCTGAGCTCAGCTGTTTCGTAGCAGAATTAAAAGTTAAATTATCTGCTCAACATCAGAAATACCTATATTTTAATTACAAATATAAGCTTACAATTTAACAGGTACCTATCCTCGATAATTTGCGCGACCTTCGTTACCTGTTAGCTAAAGGTAGGCAATAAAGGAAGGTATAGAAGTTGACGCCTGATGAAATAACTTTAGCAATAAGTCACCGGAACGAATTTGTTAGCTGTGACAAGTTCCACAGTTTAATGGCACATGACTGTATTCAAAGTACTTTTATGTATTTCTAGAACAATTAATTTAAAACGTGTATATCTTGATGTCTGATAAATTCCGAAATCCGTTCTTTTGTTAGAATGTTGAATGAAGGGTCTTTCAAAGTACCTACCCGTTGAGTTTTGATCTTCTGATAATTATTCAACGCTTAATTTTTTTACACGACTCTTGTATTGCAATTCATGAATAAGTTTGTCAAAATTTAATATTAAACAGTATTTAGATACTTAGAAAAACACTCACATTGATCAAAAAACTAACTCAAGGTGTATAATAACCATGGACTTTAGAAGTTTTTCAAGATAATTCTTGAGTATGATGAGATCATATTTCTCAGTAACATACGACTCCATTTCAATTGTATTAAACAATGTTGTTATTATATGTTATTAATTATACTGTCAATCAGGGCAAGTTATAATAAATCTTTACGGTTTTTCCCAGGTCCTACTTATTATTATTTTAATTTATCTTAATAATGTGGATAGCAAGTTTTATTTAACAAAATTATTGTAAACCAAAATTTTCCTTGCACTAAAAATCTTTATATTAGAAAGAACCCGACATGGCTTAAAATTGCTATCATTGTATTGATCTTTAGATTCTTTAGCACTGTGAAAAATAGAGGATTGTCTCTCGAGACCTCTCTAATGAAATTGTTGGGTCTATCCCGTCTGACTATTTCTTTATTTGGGGCAAATCAATTCTCGTAGATACGCGGTACCTAAGTATTCTGTTTAACTCTTCCGAAGAATTTATTTATTGTGTTTTGTTATAGTTTCAATATGAGTTGGGGATAGAGTTGGGAATTATTGGTATTTCAGGTAAATTAATTAATTCGAATATTTAGGTAGGTACTGAACTACTAAACCGTAGTAAAGTAGTTACAGATTTTAATTAAAAAATCTCAGTTATAACCAACCATATTTTATTAGTATACAATAAATGGTAGAAAAAATTGAGAGTACCTACATAGAAATAAATATACAAGTAAGTATACAATATTGGGCAACAAAGAGTGAAATAAAAAGTAAAGGCGGTTAACCTGATTACATCTTCGTGAACTATTTGTGTTTCGAGTTTACCTTTTTTTTATGAAATGCGTTGGAATCGCCCAAAGTCACGTTTGGCAATAACGTAGTAAGTATTCGACTTATGCTATTTATTACAGCTAAAATAATTTACACGAACGTAGCATAAACTACTTACTTCAATGTTAGGTGCCTAAGTTAGTTTCCTTTACTAAATGACCAGCTCGATTACCGAGTTGATTTTGTTTCAACCATGTCTAATAATACAATACTAAAAAAAACATTGCCTTGTGCATTCTGTCAGGAAGTTGGCTATTCCTGCCGGGGTTGCGGTGCATGAGGCATGCGAATCCCGCGACCCCGGCCGACGGTCAGCAGGAGGAACGCCGTGGATTTTTAGCCGGTAAGTGTCTGGCAGGGCTCTTTCGCCTTCCCCAGGCGAGGGACATCCATGAAGACTTTCAAACAAAAAAAGGGAGTTGGCTCTTCTAAGAGTCTACCAAGCTTTCAAAATATTACCCAATGAACAATTAACGAACTGGTCCACCTGTCCAATGTGTTGATTGTGTGTTGTTCCCGTAATGTGTTTTCTTCCGGGAGGGATTAGACTTAATTTATATTGGAACTAGGGTACACGACGACAACTTGCTCCAGATACATTAGTAAGGGTGGTGAGATACATGGATTCTAAAAGCTAAAAATGCCAGCCAAGGCTAAGTGTAAAATACGTACAGGGATTTTTTTCATGATTTGAAATACTCAGTCCTATCTGCAGTGCTAATAGGCGACTATACATTTATTTATTTATATTTTATGCACAAGGTGGACTAAATGCCATGAGACATTCTCTACAGTCAACATTTTCACGTTAGTGTTTGGTAAAACATACAGGGTGTAAACTAAATCATGTAATTCCTTCAAACTTCGTGATGTACTGCTGACATAGATTAAACCTGCACGGGATACCATGGATTCAATAAAAAAAATACAAGAAGTAAACTAATTAAGTTAAATGACCGCGCGGTGAGCGATAGTCGCGCAATTAGCTCGGGGCGCTAAAATGCCTCACGTTAAGAACACATGTTTACTTCTTGTATTTTTTTATTGAATCCAAACGTATCCCCCGTTCATGGTTAATCTATGTCAGCAGTAGGTACATCACGAGGTTTGAAGGAATTACATGATTTCGTTTACACCCTGTGTAGAGGGGCTCGTGGCTAATTACCAACCGCGTGATTCATACGATTTTCGAGGTTAAGCTGCGCTCGCCGCGGCCAGTCCGTCGGTGGGTGACCGTTCGTTACACATCGAGACCCCTCCGTGCCTTGAAGAGCGCGTTAAACTGTCGGTCCTGGGTGTCATACGAATACCTATGGCAGTCGTTACGGGAAGTCAGAAGCCCGAAAGTGTGGCTACCGGTCTAACCTTAGGATATCGGCATTGCCCAGTAACTGGGTTGCGGGGGTCTCATGGCAGTCGCTCCGTGTACAATACTGGTATTCAGTCACATCTGGTTAGACTGGAAGTTGGCTCCAATATAATTGGCAAAAGGCTAGGCAGAAAGTTTTGTAAAACATAATTATGTTGTCGGTAGCTGGTAACACTGGATAATGTTGATAAAGGAACTAGCCGTCAAGATGAATCAATGCACCCAACGTTATAAAAACAGTGGTCATTCGACGGAGCAGATGATTCTAGTTTCTATGCCGAACTGCCGTAGAAGTCTGACCTTTTATATCTGATTAACTCCTTCTTATTTTCTAATCTTGTGTAAATTATTAAATTGTGAACTAGCTTCTGTAACTAACCACTAACCCAAATATAAGTACTCCCAGTGGTGGAGAGTCTGTTGGTTTTATTTACTATTTTCACCATACTCGCAATCCTGTAATGATAGATTCACCCCTTTTATTTTTATTTTTTTTTACGTTGGAAAATCCTCATCCTCCTCATCCTCATCCTCATGGATGTCTGGGGTCATGGGTCACGGGTCTGCCGGACTCTTACCGGCTAAAAACCAATGGTGTTCCTTCTCCTGACCGTTCGGCCGGGGTCGTGGGATTCGCAAAAGCATGCATCGCAACCCCGGCAGATAGATTCACCCCTACAAGATTCTGTTGTCTGTCTTTTACACACATAACTTTGGTACATTTAAACAACTTCAACCAATTCATGTGAAACTATTAATATTAATACAAAACCCGAAACCGTTTTAAACTTAAACAAGCAATTACAAATAAAGCGAGTAAGGCTTTTCGATAACGCTGACGTATTTCAAAACAAGAGCCAATTTCTGCGTACCGCACACCAAACAAAATATCTTCATTGAGCCAACTTTTAGCAATGAGGATTAAAAGTTAATTAAAACTCTTCAAATTGTGGCGAGAGAGTATTTCGTACGCAACTAAATTAACTACGAAACAAACCAAAATGTATCTTATTTTTGGTACGGTAAAGTGTGTTTTGTTATGGTTGAACACCCAAAGGTATTATGAATCAAAGCAAAATGGGAAGATCTGAAAAGGATCGCGCTAAATAAATAATTTGTAAAACATAATTATGTTGTTTTTAATGAAAGTAAAGTTAGTATTATAAAAGAAAATTATAAGTAGTTAAGTACACTGAAATGCTTCTTGTCTGTTTAATATTTTTTGTATCTCATCGGGGGTAGATTAAGAAATTAATTTAGTGAGTGTTGTTCATGTTATTAACTTCTTCTTTACATAGTATAAAACAAAGTCGCTCCCGCTGTCTGTACGCTTAGATCTTTTAAACTTATAAAAGACATACAACAGAATCTTGTAGGGGTGAATCTATCATTACCTACATCTATACTAATATTATAAAGAGGAAAGATTTGTATTTTTGTATTTTTGTATGTAACGAATAAACTTAAAAACTACTGGACCGATTTCAAAAATTCTTTAGCCGTTAGAAAGCTACATTATCACTAAGTAACATAGGCTACGGGCGCAGCCATGAGGACACAGCTAGTGGTAAATAAAGTAAATGAAACCAACATAGACTCTCCACCACTGAGAGTATTTTTAATTAGGTTAGTGATTAGTTACAGAAGCTAGGTCACAATATATCACAATATAATAATTAAACACAAGATCAGAAAATGAGGACAAGCAAACCAGATATAAAAGTCAGACTTCTTCGGCTGTTTGACATGGAATCCTCTGCTCTGTCGAATGACCACTGTTTTTATAACTTCGGGTACGTTGATTAATCTTGACGGTTACCCTCCTATGTCAACATTGTCCAGTGTTACCAGCTACCGATAACAAACTACGCTACGGATTTTAATGCAGTTTTCAGCAATAGATAGAGTGATTCAAGAGGGTGGTTTATATGCCCCACATTAGTATCTACGAGATTTCTTTTTACTTTGAAATTGTCGGAAGCAGAATTTAAAATTGATCGTATAAGACGTTCAGTATTTTTTAAGAATTCATTAAATATAACATAACATCACGCCTTGATACCCGAAGGGTTCGGCAGGGGTATTTTTAGTACACCCTCATTTCACCAGTTATGTTTAAGTTCCATGTAACAGGGGGCGAGCCTATTACCATTAACCAGGCACAAATCCGGACCCCAGGCTGCTACTGAGAATTTTTTTATGGAAAAACCCGATAACACTTTGCCCGACCTGGGGATCGAACTCTGGACCCCATGCTCAGCAGTCGCGCTGACGACCACTAGACCAACAAGGCAGTCAAACATACACCTCTTAACAATTTTATTATTCTTCAATTATTTTTGTTTTGGTAAAGCAGGTACAGCCTAGCGGTCGAACGCTTGCCTTCCTTGCGGATCAGAATTTGATTATCACTTAACGGTGAAGGAAAAACATCGTGAGGAAACCTGCACACCTGAGAGGGCTCCATAAAGTTCTGGATGGTGTGTAGTCTGCCAACCCGCACCACGCCAGCGTGTTGAACTAAGGCCTAAACCCTTCTCATTCTGAGAAGAGGCCCGTGCCCAGCAGTGGGACAGTAATGGACTAATTATGTTGTGTATGTAACTTTAACAGCTAACTCTATGAACATTCGAATCAATGAATTGAATAAATCAGATTAATGATGCAAGATAGTTCCAGACTACTTTCCTTTGATATTTATTTTTCTTTGGAATACATTGGGTCTCTGGTTTAATTCCCAGACCGGTGAAGAAAAGTTTTTACATTTACAGATATATAGTTCCTTGGGGATGTTAGGGGAAGGTAAAGTGATTTTGGCTTCAGTTTTTTTTTCTGAAATCATTTCAAAAACTTGTTAACCCTCGGTGTCCGAAAGGCTGATCAATTTATGGCCAGTTTCTATAATTTACGGAGCCTTGGACTAAGGTTTTAACCCTTCTCATTCTGAGAAGAGGCCCGTGCCCAGCAGTGGGACAGTAATGGGCTAATTATGATTCAGATTCAGATTCGTTTATTTGCCAATAATGTAGGTACAAGTATAAGATGTTACATCACTAAGTGCTTCTGCTACATTCTACCTTACGGCATGCAAAGTCAAAGGTACAATTTAAATATAAATAACAGCTAATATGTCGTTCTAATAATTATATGTATATAAATTCTAGCATATTATGTCATTTACAATATGTCTTTTATTATTATATATTTTTATCATTTAAAAAGGCTTTTATACAATAATAACATTTTTCTAATAATAATGCAGTCAACTTAGATTAAAATATTCGTATAGGACACCCTATACGAATATTTTAATCTAAGTTTGTTTACCTTCTATATAAAATTTTAATAGTCGGACAAATGTACATAATAACAAGTCTAGTCAATAGTGCAAATCGAAACTATTATTGCAATCTCTTGGAAATTCAAAACGGACGATTGTAAAAACAACACAACGACTGCATTCAACACAATACTATGTAGTTGATAGTCGATAAAACAGTCTGTGTTTCCGCCCCATTGCCTCTCCAATAAACAAAGCTGATCGAGGAATGAAGGAAAACAGAGGGTGTATCAGATGTTTGTTTTTCCGCGTCAGTTGTTAGAGCACACTGATTGAAATAGGTTACGAAGGTGGCGGAATTGGTGAGTAACTTATTGAGTGTCGTGTCTGTACTATCGTTCAATGCATACATTAGACTACAATTCTTCATTCATCTTCTCATTCTTCTTTCATCCGTGAAGAAGACGGTTGAAAGAAGATTACACGTAGCGGAGATGACAATGTTGAGATGGATGTGTGGAGTGACGCGAATGGATAAAGTAAGAAATAAGTATACCTATATTAGAGGGAGTATGAAAGTGGCACCAGTGACAAAAAAGTTGAAAGAAAAGCGTTTGTCTTGGTATGAGCATGTGATGAGGAGGGATGAAACACGTGTGACTAAGAGAGTGATGAATATGAATGTTGATGGATGGGAGACCTAAGGAAAAAAATGGATGGATTGTGTGAGGGAGGATATGAAAGATAAGGGAGTAAATGATAATAAGACGGCTGACAGGGAAGAGTGGAAGAGAAAAATATATTGCGCCGACCCCAAGTAACTTGGGACTAGGGCAGGAAGATGATGATGACTACAATTCATCATTCCCTGCTACAATCGAAGTTGACTACAAATGTAAAGTCATGGACGTGAACGGTGTTAAAGTCAAGCTTCGTATTTGGGATACAGCGGGACAGGAGCGATACAGAACATTGACATCAAGCTTTTACAGAGAAGCCTACGGTGCTATATTAGTTTACAATGTGTCAAAACCAAAGTCTTTAGCAAAACTGAATGAGTGGGTCGAGGAACTTGAAGTATACTCTACCAAGAAGAACATAGTCTGCTTAGTTGTCGGCAATAAGATTGACAAGCATAATATCATTTTGGGACCCAGTGCATAATATCAGCAAGCACACTGGGTCACCCGCGCGACAGTGCAACGAATATTCCCAAGGAGGGTCGATGTCAGGCAGGCCGCTGGTCATAAAAAAATAAGCCAAAACCTCTAACAACGTGGATTTATGAAATACATGTTGTGTCGACCCCACCTAGTGTGGGATAAGGGCAGGAAGAAGAAGAAGTGTCTGTAGTATTGTTGTTCTGTGATGTTTGTTTTGTTCTGCCTAGCTTTTTCCCAATTATGTTATCATTAATTACGTCATTGAGAGGAAGTGTAGACGTGTAGTAAGGAAGAGGAAAAGTATTACTGTTCATTTTGCCTAACCTTTTTGCCACTATCGGGGTCAGCTTCCAGTGTAACCAGATGCGGCTGAATACCAGTATTTTACACGGAGCAAATACCATCAGACCTCCGCAATCCAGTTACTGGGCAATGCCGATATTCTAAAGTTAAACCAGTTGTCAAGCTTTCGGGTTTTTGACTACCCGTAACGACTCGTCATAGGTATTCGTATGACACCCAGGACCGACTGTTTAACGTGCTCTCCGAGGCACGGAGGGGTCTCGATGAGTAACGAATGGTCACCCATCAACGGACTGACCGCGGCAAGCGTTGCTTAACTTCGCAAATCGTATGATCCGCGCTGTCGTTAATAAGCCACGAGCCCCTCTGTTCTGTGACGTTTCTATTTTGAAATATATTTTTTGTTTCACGTGCAACTCGTCCTTATAATAGTTTTGCAATAATTGGAAGCGCTTTGAGTGTCATTTTTATTAGGTACTAGTTAATGTCCGCGGTTTCATTCGCATCCTAGGGGAACTACTTGATGTACCTCGTAAAACCCGTAAAAAGGTCAGTGGTATTATACAGCGTGTAAATGAAATCATGTATTTTCTTCAAACCTCGTGATGTAGGTACTGCTGACATAGATTGACCCTGCACGGGATACATTTGGATTCAATAAACAAAAGATTTAGAAGAAATAAAAATGTGCCCTTAACGTGAGGCATTTTAGCGGCCCGAGTTAAATGACCGCGTGGCGAGCGATAGCCGCGCAATTCGCTCGGGGCGCTAAAATGCCTCACGTTAAGAACACAATGTTTACTTCTTGTAATATTTTTTTATTAAATCTGAATGTATCCCTTGCAGGGTTAATCTATGTCAGCATGTCAGCAGTACATCGCGTGGTTTGAAGGAGTTACAATCATGATTTTGTTTACACCCTGTATCAATACAGGGTCTTCAAGAAACACACTGACTTACATCAATGTAAGTCAGTGTGTTTCTTGAAGAATTTATTTAAAAACGAACGGGTCGAAAAGTGAAAGCATTTTGCTATTCCAAAGTGGGTAGGTATGCAACCCTTTTTCGAACCCCTTCAGAATTTTCAAAAAGGTATCGAATATATCCATAACCATTGTCCACGCTGTCCATTAGGGTAGACGTGCCACTTGCTGATTTTATTATAGCGAATAATAAATTGTGTTCCGTGCTACTCTCGGCGCCCGAGGAACGGATGGCGGCCAGTGGACACCCCGATATTGGTCGTGGTTCACGATATGTTGGCACAACGGGGGACGAGTGGATTGTTTTGTATTGAAGTCATGAGTTGGTATATGAGTTAAAATAAATGTCAACGGATCCCTATCAGCTTTTGTTAGACATGCATCATAAACATTTTTCAATGATTATTATTATTTTATCATCGCTTTATTTTTTATTTTACTTTTTTTAATAAATTGTGAATGTGAGTACCATGTAGGGTAGCTATATACACGAATTTTGTAAACGTTTGGCGATTCTTGAGTATTTTTTTTTGTGACCCACACAATTGTCCATCTGATTGATAGCGTCTTTTAGCGGTCGGGTTGTTGAGCTCCCTAAAATAGGTTTGAGCTCCGCGATGACTGATGTAGATGTGCCGTCAGTTAGGACAGGTCAACTCAAACCTGCTATGCCACTTTCCTCAAAAGGCCATTCCAGACGTTGCCCTACATCGTTTTACTTGCATAGTTTTGTATACTACAATGTCTGGACTTTAAAAGAGACTTTGACCTCTGAGTTTGTTTCGGCTTTTCTTCTCAGAGCTAGTCAGATAGGAAATGCCGGCGCCATCTAGCCTTAAAAAAAACATTACATTGACTTGTAAAAGTGTCTGTAACAGATTTATTTACAGAAATAAAAATCATTTATTTTTTAACATATTATACAACGTGTTACATAATTCCCCATGAAAAATGTAAATAATCAAGTAGTCTTTAATGGTTGTTGTCATTTACCTCTCAGAGGAAATTAGGTAAGAATGTAAATAACTTTCTGTGTTCTCTACTCTTTAGTTTTATGTTTTCAGGGTTGTGTTTCAATGATGATTATTTTATGTTTTATCCAATTATTTTTTTTCGGTCATTCTACGGGTTTCAAATATTGCCAATAGACTCTTTACAAGGGATCTTTTAACCCCCTTCGGCTTTAGGGGTAGTTTTGTAACACGTTGTATAGATATATCAATGACATGTGCGTGCAAAATATTCTCCGTACGGATTCTTGGATTACCGAAATCAGTGGATAATTTTATCTGTAGTAGAGAGAGAGCCCGGTAAGTAGAGAGCATTGCTAGCAGGCGCGTTTGCCAATTGTTAAAGTTTGCTGTTGAGCGCTTACCACATACATAGTATTGTCACAGTGTAACTATCTCTTCAATGCAGTGGTCCAGTAATAGTTTCGCATGGGCATCTGTTAAGCGAGTTCTGGACAGTGATTGACTGTTCTGAAGGCAGCTCAGGACATAACGCCTTCTCGTTGGATAACTGTACCTTCTTCTTCTTCTTCCTGCCATTATTCCACACTAGGTGGGGTCGGCACAACATGTATTTCGTAAATCCATTTTGTTAGAGGTTTTGACTTATTGTTTTATGACCGGCCGCCTGCCTGACATCAACCCTCCTTGGGAATACTCGTTGCAATGTCGCACGGATGACCCAATGTGCTTGCTGATATTATACACTGGGTCCCAAATTGATATGCTTGTCAATCTTATTGCCGACAACTAAGCAGACTATGTTCTTCTTGGTGGAGTATACTTGAAGTTCCTCGACCCATTCATTCAGTTGGATAACTGTACCTATGGAGTGGCTATTCTTAGACTATGGTATTATTATATGCCAACGTAAAATATATATACGTACAATTAAGTTCCAACACACTGACCCCTATTTATTACCTATAAAAATAGATGAACCAACGTGGAAACCTACCTACCCATTATCAAATGAGAGCCTTAATAAATAACTACCTAAGTATTTACTTACTAAGTACATACAAGACAACTGCCCTTAAGAACTTTAACCAGGGGTCCATTAACTGATCAATATCATTGTCGTTAACTTGCCAAGCGAACTTGAACTGTATTACAAACGAAAACGGTTTATAATTGTAATTTTTTGTACTTAACGGTTTACTGAACGTGAGGTAAGAATTGAAGCTAGTAATGGACTTGGGACGGAGTCACCTTAAGTTTTTTAGGGTGGTCGAGGATTGGGGCCTCCACCCTACATTTGGTTTATAGAAATTCCTTGTTTTGTTTATTTTTATTCCTTTACTTAATGCGTTCGACTCAAGTCGTACCTGATGGTAAGCGCAGACAGTGTCTAAGATGGAGTACACGAATCCAAGGAACAGAGATATAGAGGGATTCCCCTATATCCTTCTGGCTCTTACATACACACGACGGATAACAGTAAACTGCTTGGCGCCAGACTTTAATGCGAGGGTGGTAGCTAGCCAGGCGGACCGTATAAATCCTACCACCAAGCGTGCTGTTTTGTTGAATCTTACAACATGCGTCTATTCCCAGCGTGTGGTGAGGAAGTTTTATATTCTTGCCACACGGAATTATTGTTTATTTAAGGTTTGAGCTACACGATGGCTGATGTATGCGTGTCGTCAGTTAGGACAGGTCAACTTAAACCTGCTATGGCACTTTCCTCAAAAGGCCATTCCAGACGTTGCCTTATATGATATTAGATTCGATAAACTACATTAAATTAAATTAGATTCGATAAACTGCATTATATACATATAGCTAATAAGTAAAACCATCCATGTAACTGATACCAAATGTTGATTGAGCGCTATTCCCACCGACAAACTGTCACACAGTTTGGTGGGTTTAATTTCCTTGTAAAATGTGTTTATATCAATAAATGTTTTAATTATAAATGTTTTTTAATTATCTTACATTGTTACACTCGCATAGTTTTTATACCACAATGTCTGGACTTTAAAAGAGACCTTGATCTCTGAGTTTGTTTCGGCTTTTCTTCTCAGAGCTAGTTAAACAGGAAATGTCGGCGCCATCTAGTCTTAAAAAACATTACATTGTCTTGTAAAAGTGTCTGTAACAAATTTGTTATCAGAAATAAAATCATAATTATTGTTTATCATACTATCATAGTTAGAGATTTTGGAAATCGTATTTTTCTACAGTTTACAGCTAGTTCACACAGAAACTGTTTACAGAACCGTTTTTAGCGGATCCGTTTTTTTTGAAGGCGCCTGTAGTTGTATGAGCGAGTTCATATACGACAGTACTCCGAATCCAGTAAAAAATACTGGTCCGACATTTTTACACATTCCGTTTTGTCATCAAAAACTGGATGCTGGAACAATATAACGGATCCGTACATGAAGATGTATGGAAAAGTGTGGGTGCCTTCACAAACAATACGTTATTTTTATCATACCTTGTCTGTCAGATTTGCAACTGCCATTTATTTAACTGATTCGTCGGTACAAATGTGAACAACATATCCAGTAACGACGGATCCGTCAACACGGATCCACTGTGTGAACGGCCGTATTTTTATTAGGTACCTACCTATATTTAGCAACTAATAAAAATATACATTAGGTAAATAAGTCTCACGAGGACCAAGAGCTATTTCAGACGTAAGTTGTAATCACGGATGAGGTGAAACTCGTACAACAAGATCTCCATTGTGAAGTTTAGAGCAAAACTTGGAACAATGGCGTCGAGGGCTCCCTTACCTGTCGAGTACTCCTTACCTTGGAAGAAAGGAGCCGAGAAATTATCTATAGGTATAACAAGGCGTGTTTGAGGGTGAGAATACTTGACGGTGATTTTTTATTCTGGAATAAGTGACGTAAAAATAGGTTATCAAGTTTCATTTTTGAGAAAAGAAAGAAACAAGTTCTTAATGGGTGTTGATTGAAGATGTCTAGGTTAGAAGTCGAAGTAAATCCTACTATCTATACTAATATTATAAAGAGGAAAGATTTGTATTTTTGTATGTAACAAATAAACTTAGAAACTACTGGACCGATTTCAAAAATTCTTTTGCCGTTTGAAAGCTACATTATCACTGAGTAACATAGGCTACGGGCGGAGCCGTGAGGACACAGCAAGTATAATATATGAAAGTTTGGATGTTTGTTAATCAAGGCCTTTGGTCAGTAGTGGGAAATTTACAGGCTACCAAAAAACAAAACTACCGCGAGACGATAAAAAAAAGCTTTAACTTGAATTTATACTACAGCTGTTATCCGCATTTTCAGTCACATCCTCGGGGCCAAGCCACATCTGACGGAAGATACGTAGCCGATCTTCCGTTGCGTAATTTACTCGAGGAATTTTAGTATTTAACGCATCTACGGTCAAATATGTACGGTGTGAGATGTTTAAGTGGAATTATGTGTGCCGGCGGAAGATTGGCAACGTATCTTTCGTTAGATGTGGCTAGGCCCTTAGGGAACTACTTCAAGTACTCGGATAAAAAGTGTTCTATGTCCTAATCCAGATCATGGTCTACCTATATGCCAAATTTCATACAAATCCGTCAAGGACGTGATTAACAAACATCCAAATAATAGTAGGATTCACATTATTGTAAAAGACAGACAACAGACTCGTTTAGGGGTGAATCTATCATTACAGCTATAGTTAATATCGGTCTGTCGAGATTGCAAGAATGGTAAATAAAGTAAATGAAACCAACATAGACTCTCCACCACTGAGAGTACTTATATTTGGGTTAGGGGTTAGTTACAGAAGCTAGTTCTCAATATAATAATAACACAATTTACACAAGATCAGAAAATAAGGACAAGCTAATCAGATATAAAAGGTCAGACTTCTTCGGCTGTTCAACATAGAATCCTCCGCTCCGTCGAATGACCACTGTTTTTATAACGTCAAGTACGTTGATTCATCTTTACGACTACCCTCCTATATCAACATTATCCAGTGTTACCAGCTAGCGACTACATTATATTGTTCACATAAAATCAAAGCTACATGCAAAAAACAAACATTTATTCTCAAGTGTAAGAAAAAAAAGCAATTCCTTTTCCCTCATACATCAACTATCTCAAACAATGCAGCATAGCCTAAGGTATTGAAACCAATGTTTATACCCTATAAGATATTCCGTCAATATTTCAACTCAGTTTCGCGTTGAGTCGGAAAAAATCGGGATGGAGGTGCTACCGAAGACCGTTTGTCATTGTCTGTTGGTCCTTTGTGTTAAAAATATAGAGGAAATATTAATATAAAAGACATGTACAACAGAATCTTGTAGGGGCGAATCTATCATTACAGTTATAGCTAATATCGGTATGTCATGATTGGGAGCTTGGTAAATAAAGTAAATTAAACCAACATAGACTCTCCACTACTGAGAGTACTTTTAATTAGATTAGTGATTAGTTACAGAAGGTAATTCACAATATAATAATTAACACAAGATCAGAAAATGAGGAGAAGCAAACCAGATATAAAAGGTCAGACTTCTTCAGCTGTTTGACATGGAATCCTCTGCTTCGTCGAATGACCACTGTTTTTATAAATTCGGGTACGTTGATTAATCTTGACAATTACCCTCCTATGTCAACATTGTCCAGTGTTACCAGTTACCGATAACATTAAGTGTTTGTTCTTTGAAGGAGGACCAAGGAAAAATGTGTGAAGTTGGCATTATGAAATTTTCTTACTGGTTTTTTTTAAGCGCGTCAACGTAAGGGTAGTAAGTTTAATATCGATTCACGAGATAAACTGACTGCCTCATTTGTCTAGTGGTTGCAAGAGCGACTGCTGAGCATGGGGTCGTGTGTTGGATTTCTAGGTCGCTGAAAGTGATATAGGGTTTTTCCATTGGGAATTTCTTAGAAGCACCCCGTAGTCTGGACTTGTGTTCGATTAATAACAATAGACTCGTCTTCTATTACATGGGACTTAAACATAACTGGCGAAACGAGGGTGTACTTCTTCTTCTTCTTTTCGTGTGGTTAGTGACTAACCTGGTGTCAGAGTTTATGTCGCCTATGGGCCTCTGACTTGGCTTCACATGCCGTCGTGAAATATCTCTCAGGCATGCCGGTTTCCTCACGATGTTTTCCTTCACCGTTTTTAAGCAAGTGATAATTATACAATACGCACATGAACCCGAAAAGTCAGAGGTGCGTGCCTTGGGTTCGAACTCGAGACCTATGACTTGGCAGTCCGTCGGTCTCACCACTAGGCTATCACTGCTTAGGGTGTACTAAAAAACAAACACCTCTGCCGAACCCTTCGGGGAATAAAAGGCGTGAAGTTATATTATACTAGTGACCCACCCCGGCTTCGCACGGGTGCAATGTAGATACTAATGTGGGGCATATAAACGTTCCTCTTGAATCACACTATATATTGCTGAAAACTGCATTAAAATCCGTTGCGTAGTTTAAAAGATCTAAGCGTACAGACAGCGGGAGCGACTTTGTTTTATACTATGTAAAGATTAAAGTTTTTTTTGCCATGAAACGAAGCATGATCCTACCTATATTATAGGGTCATTAATCATGTGTATTTTTAGAGGTGCTCGTGGCAAAATTAACAACCGCGCTGATCAGACGATTTACGAGGTTGAGCTGCGCTTGCAGCGGTCAGACCGCGGATAGGTGTCCGTTCGTTACACGTTCGTCCGTTTTTTTTTTAAATTGTCTTTGCTGGTAATGCAGAAGCCTGAAAGTCTGACAACCGGTCTAACCTTAGGATATCGGCATTGCCTTGTGACTGGGTTGCAGTCTGATGGCAGTCGCTCCATGTAAAATATTGGTATTCAGCCGCATCTGATTAGACTGGAAGCTGATATCTACATAATTGGAAAAAGGTTAGGCAGAACAATCATGGATATTTTTGTATCATTCTTTACTTTCACCCAAATTAAAAAAGAAACCTACAAGGCCACTGATCATTTTTGTACCAAATCTGTCGTCAGATCTATCAGACAGTGTAATACATAAGATAACATAATATCACGCCTTCTATTCTCCGAAGGGTCCGCAGAGGTGTTTTAGTAACACCCTCATTTCGACAGTTATGTTTAAGTCCAATGTAATAGATGGCGAGCCTATTGTCACCAACCGGGCACATATCCAACACCGTGCTGCTACTGAGGAATTCCCCAATACCATTTTGCCCGACCTGGGGATCGAACCCAGGACGTCGCGCTTGCACTAGACCAACAAGTCAGTATAATATCCGTTTTAATACCCTAGCATAGACATATAACAGGTTTATGGTTCCTATAAATCACTGACGTTGTTTCCCACTGTGTATGCAATTTGGATTATCGGATCAATCCCAGGATATGTGCGACGATTCAAAGGGATGTATATATCGTCGGTCGGCAGTGAAAACCACGTATGTGCAAAATACAATTTTTAAAAAAAGATAGTAATAACTTCTTCTTCTTCCTGCCCTTATCACACACTAGGTGGGGTCGTCACAACATGTATTTCATAAATCCATGTTGTTAGAGGTTTTGGGTTATGACCGGCCGCCTGCCTGACGTCAACCCTCCTTGGGAATACTCGTTGCGCCGTCGCGCGGGTGATCCAATGTGCTTGCTGATATTATGCACTGGGTCTCAAAATGATATGCTTGTCATCTTGTTGCCGACAACTAACCAGGCTGTGTTCTTCTTGGTGGAGTATCGATAGAAATAACTGTCTCCTGCAAACAAAATGGCCGCTCAAATGTTAATACAAGTTTGTCATCGTGCGTCATAGATAGCTTAGAAGTATTTGAATTGAAAGTTTGTTGAACTAGTACGTGTATGACGAGTTTATCAATCTAAAGAACAAATAAAACTCTTTTGAAGAAAATTTTATTTACGAGGTTTTCACTGCCGAGCGTCGATATAGACTATATTTTTTCTTAAAGTATGGTACACACTACGTCTCTGTTGAGCCTACCTACGGATTTTATTATGAACGTGTGGATTTTTTTGTTAATATTGTACTGTCTCGTGGATTTCTTTGTTAATATTTTTACTGCTTCATTGGCCTAGCGGTGGCAAGCACGACTGCTGAGCGTGAGGTTCTGGGTTTGATCCCCAGATCAGGCAAAGTGTTATTGGGTTTTTCCATGTGGAATTCCTCAGACGCAGCCCGGAGTCTGGATTTGTGCCCGGTTGATGGCAATAGACTCGCCCCTATTATATGGGACTTAAACATCACGGCGAAATGAGGGTATACTAAACACCTCTGCCAAACCCTTCTGGGAACACAGGCGTGATGGCTCGGATGCTATTTAATTCCGTAATTAGAGTGTAATAAATTCCGTAACTTCACAAAGTATTGATGAACGAACGAATGAAAATGCGACGTGAACCAAGACACTGATTCATTCGGTCTTATAGCTAGAGATACATTATTGTGTAGTTGCTTTTGGAAAATACAAAATGCCATTCTACTATTACAACTCTAATGTTGTTTTCATTTTCTAGGAATCCAGTTGGCAGTTGCCATCGCCTCCAATGGAGCGGATATGAAAATAAAAACTTTGAAAGAAAGTGTTTTCTTTTTAAGTCTTTTTTAACCGACTTCAAAATGGAGGAGGTTCTATATTCGATAAGTTTTTTATATGTATGTACACCGATTACGCTGAGATTTATGATCCGATTCACGTGATTCTTCTTTAGTTTGATGCGGAATAGTTGCCATTTGGTCCCATAAAAAATTAAAATAGTTTTTTTTTTTTTTTTTTTATATGTATTTCGTAAATATAATTATTTGATACAACGCAAGTTGGCCCCGTAGTTTTCATTTTATGAACATTTTTATTTTTTTATGAACATTTTAGTTTACTTGGATGATGTAATTATTCTACCTGATGTAATCTAGAAAAATCCTACTGTAGTTTACAGAACAACCTATTACAGACACTAAAAAGGAAAAAAAAACTACGTTTAAAAAACCGACTTCAAAAACTAAAAAGTATAAAATAACTTAATATAAAATTAACAGTTTCAGAGGTCGGTGCCTTCAATTTGGTTCAGCGTGGATTAGCACCGACTTCTGAAACTGTTAATTTTATATTAAGTTATTTTATACTTTTTTTGTAAAAGCAGTGATAGCGGTGCACGCTTGCTTTCCATGCAGAAGGGTTTGAGTTCGATCCCGGCACGTACCTCTGACTTTTTGAATTTATGTGCGGGTCAGAATTTGTTATCACTAGCGTTAACAGTGAAGGGAAAACATCGTGAGGTAACCTGCGCACCTGAGAGGGCTCCATAAAGTTCTCGATGGTGTTTGTAGTCTGCCAACCCGCACCAGGCCAGCGTGGCGGCCTAAGGCCTAAACCCTTCTCATTCTGTGAAGAGGCCCGTGCTCAGCAGTGGGACAGTAATGGGCTAATAATGTTATGATATGTAAGTCTTTTTTTCCCACTGTTTGGTAAAGGCCTACTTTCTTTCAACTCTTTCCTGTGTGTTGCGGCAAGGGACCAGAGACCAGAGGTTCCTTTTAGAAGGAGTCCAGCTCATCCCGCCATCTCCGCCTTGGTCTGCATAAGAAAATATGTTTCTATAAATAAAATTAATTCCAATGTACCTAACTATGATCTCAACATAAATGAAAGAAATATAACATCACGGCTTGTATTCCCCGAAGGGTACGGCAGAGATGTTTTTAGTACACCCTCGTATCGTCAGTTATGTTTAAGCTCTCTGAAATAGGGGGCGACCATTGCCATTAACCGGGCACAATTTCAAAGTTCGGGCTGCTACTGAGAAATTCCTAATGGAAAATTCCAATAACAATTTGCCCGACCTGAGGATCGAACCCAAGACCCTATGTTCAGCAGTTGACATAAATTATAGACATATTTGGACCTAATAGTCTTCTATCAGATAAGATCTTCAATTTAGATTGATTTAAACGACGTGTAAAGCTTAAACCTTCGTAAAGATAATAATAGGATACAATACAATATATTGCAAGTACTAAATAACAAAGATAAAAGATTAGGCCGCGATTACATCATAACTAATGGTCTTCGTATTTTTCAAAACGTTATCTAGGATAGAACTTAGCATCACAAAACTAAAATGTCAGAAGATAAACTTTTTACCTTTTTATTGTTCGTATTTAAATGAACTGTCTCGTTGGTATAGTGGTGGCAAGCGGGACTGCTGATCGTGAGGTTCTGGGTTCGATTCCCAGATCGGGCAAAAGTGTTATTGGGTTTTTCCGTCAGTAGCAGCCCGGAGTTTGGATTTGTGTCCGGTTGATGACAATAGGCTTGCCTCCTATAACACGGTACTTAAACATAACGGCGAAATGAGGGTGTTACTACACCTATACACGCCTGACCAGCCCTTCCGGCATACAGTTTATGTTCGTATTTAAATAATAGATAGATAGATAGATAGATATACTTTATTGCACACTAAAAGAAATAAAACAAGGAATACACATAATTAACAGTACAAATGGCGGTCTTATCGCTTAAAGCAGTTTCTTCCAGACAACCATTGGATGGACAGAATAGTTAAGAAAAAATATAAAGGGCAGTTTGCAGCGTACAAATATGCAACCTACTAAAAACCGGGAATCAACTAAATAATAGGTATAATCACAATACATATTTTAAATATATATATATATATATATATATATATATATATATATATATATATATATAGGTATATATATACACACACTTAAATAGGATACATACATAATTAATTATATATACAGATAATTTACCTATATAAACCACTATAGAGCAAGATAATGTTCTTTAACCATTCTTTTGAAAGAAACCAACGACTGAGCACGCCTTACAGGTACAGGTAGTGCATTCCACAAGCGTATGGCCTGAACAGTGAAGGAATGGTATAATAATGAATAATAATAATAATAAATGAATAGGAATGTACAGAAAGTATTCTTTTTCTCTGAGCTATTTGAAAATAGCTCATGCCGTGATGAAAAGATTTGCCAGTCAATAAAATTAATAGCGGGGCTGACTGCCTAGGGTGCACCGGACCTGTCGGGGCTGCGGTGCATGCTTTTGTGAACCCCGCGGTCTCGGCCGAACGGTCAAGAGGAAGAACACCGTTGGTTTTTAGCCGGTAAGGGACGGCTGCCACCCTCGCCTACCCGGGCGAGGGACACCCATGAGGATTTTCCAACGACAAAAAAAAATACGTTCCATCGGACGCATTTAAGTATCGTCACACGTGGATGTTCTATTGTTAATGCTTTAAATAAATACAATATATAAGTATAACAGTACGCTCACTCTTAATTTATACTAATATTATAAAGCTGAAGAGTTTGTTTGAACGCGCTAATCTCAGGAACTACTGGTTGGAATTGAAAAAATATTTTTGTGTTGGATAGTCCATTTATCGAGGAAGGTTATAGGCTATATAACATCACGCTACAACTAATAGGACCGGAGTATAAATGAAAAATGTTACAAAAACGGGGAAAATGTCCACCCGTGCGAAGCCGGGACGGGCCGCCAGTATTCCATAAACGTCCACTGCCTTCCAATGACCGTTACAATGAATGATCAGAAAGGAAACAAGAAAATGGACACCAACAACGTTTTTCACATAGTTATAGCTTGGGAAGCTGTTTTTCGTAGCGTTTTTGTTGATTTGTTGGCAATAAAATGTGAATAGCACCATAATGAATAGCCACTGTGGCATCCGACACTATTGTCGTCATGATATACTTATCATGACGACAATAGTGTCGGATGCCACAGTGGTCTCAATCCGACATATTGTGGGCAGGGGCCAAAAGCGCCAAATCCAACAACAAGTTTTATTGCGGAAGTTGAGTTCTGCTCAGATACTTCCAAAATGTGGACACACTCGCAAGTAGACTTCTGCAAGTTTAACGAACTAAGCGATCACTTCCTGCAATACCATGCGGAATAAAACTTGCTAGTGGATTGTACGCTATTTTGTGCGCATTTGACTACCTTGTTGGTCTAGCTGAGCATAGGGTCCTTAGTTCGATCTCCAGGTCGGGCAAAGTTATATTAGGTTTTTACATGAATTTCTTAGTAGCAGCTCGGTATCTGGATTTGTGCCTGGTTAACGGCAATAAGCTCGTCCCCTATTACATGGGACTTAAACGTAAATGGCGAAACGAGGGTGTGACTAAAATACCTCTGCCGAACCCTTCGGGGAATACATGGCGAAATGTTATGTTATGAACGTAGTGGAACTTCTGTTTTATCCCTGTATTTTGTTCTAGCTAGCACCTACCACTGTCAGGTGGCACGCAAGCTCAGATCTAGGATGATACGTCTTTAATGGACTTTCTGTGGCTTCCACTATCATTTGTGGTCGTTTTAAAACAACTATCGTTACACTGTCATGAATTATATCAACGTGGTTTAGTTATTTTTGTTTTATGAGGCGAGAAAATTGTTAGGCTTTATTAATAATATAGAGTAGAAGCTCTGATACAGACTTGGTTTGAGATAGCCATAAGACTTTCCTATATCCACCTTTCAACTCCATCATTAGACCCTTACCCTGTACGTTTTGAATAGATCTCATCAAAACAGGCGAAAGCTGCCCAAACTTTTTTTTTTTGCGAGGTACCCTAATTCTTTTTCGTTTTCTAAAATAAAAGTATCCCAAGTTACTCCTTATAACGTTAGCTATCTATCTGCCAGTGATAGTCCCGTCAAAATCGGTCCAGCCGTTTCGGAGATTAGCCGAAACAAGCAGACAAACAAATATTAAAAAAAAATGTTTGTTTGTTCTTCTTTTCTTGTGGTTAGTGACTAACCTGGTGTCATAGTTTATGCCGCCCATCGGCCTCTGACTTGGCTTCACATGCCGGTTTGCGCACGATGTTTTTGATAATTATACAATACGCACATGAATCGCTCACATGCATTTAGTAAAAAGCTGGTATTTTGACAGTACAAACAGACACTTCAATTTTATTTAGTTCTATAGATATAGATATGTCGCAGACACACCGTTTATAGAGTTTGATAGAATTGAGTATAGCATTACAGTTTAGACCAGTCTGCTTATCAGAAGGTAAAGCGGGTATTTGGTAAATAAAACCAACATAGAATCTCCACCACTGAGAGTACTTATATTTGGGTTAGTTGTTAGTTACAGAAGAAGCTAATTCACAATATAATAATTAAGCTAGTCAAATATAAAAGGTCAGACTTCTTCGGCTGTTCGATATGGAATCCCTCTACTACCCTATATATTACTATACTCTTTGCCCTCTACCAACGATTCCGCTCACGTGACCTGTGACGTCACGGCGTAACTCCACCTCCGTACAATTAAATCAATTGACTATCTTATTATTGCTAAATTGTCATACTCGCCGATAGATATAATTAAGGCCCTCATATTTTCTTGTTGTCCAAGAGAAAGCTGGTGTTTTGGATTTTATACTTAGCCAAAGTTTAGTTTAACTATTCAGTTTGCGTCTTTCTAATTACAATTCCCAGACAATATTAAAACCATTTCGTCTAAGTTCACTGGCACGATGCGCGATACCAGACATAACTTAAACAATGGTAACAGACCACTATCGACCAATGTGTGGGAAATCTAGCCATTGTGTGCTATCGTGACCCATGCTGTAATTGTACCCGTAATTATTTTGTTAATTGCTTGCATGCAGAACATGGTGCCCCGTTAGAGTACTTAGGAGATACTCTGTTGGGGCTTTATATGTATAAATAAGTTGATTTAATCTTAAGTAACAACATCACGCCTGTATTCCCCGAAGGGTTGGGCAGAGGTGTATAGTAACACCCTCATTTCGCCGTTATGTTTAAGTCCCATGTAACAGGGGGCGAGCCTATTGCCATCAACCGGGCACAAATCCAAACTCCGAGCGGTGGATTAAGGCCTAAATCATTCTCGAGAAGAGAATTGCCCAGCTGTGGGACAGTAATGATTAATTTAACCTTTTAAGCGCGTGGCTAAATATCAATTGCAGTGCCCCTGTCCCGTTGACTTGTGCCCAACTAACGTATAAAGAATGTTCAACGGCCAAGTCACACAACATTAACTATAATAATAAAGAAATCGCAGTAAGGAACCTTAGACTTGGCACGACTTTGTCTAGATTTCATTACTTTTTAGAGATAAACAAGCAGCTCCATCGAGACTTGGCTAGTTTTTTACAGAATGTTTTTGGTGGAATTTCACTTCTTTTTGTAGAAACGTGGGCATATTGATTTATTTTATTAGATTGTCGATTTTTTTATGTACCAATAGTAGAAGGGGGCATTACCATATCTCTAATACAGCTGAGACCAGCTGAGGGTTCTTCATCAGATACTTCAGACCTTCGATTTTTGACATCAAATGAAGCGGCCTACCAAGTTGAATATTTTTTGTAAAGGCGGTATGTCGATCTCTAATAGTTTGGTTGGGCTTTTGTGTTTTCTAATCAGGGTCACCAGGTACTCCAGATCTTCGATTATCCTAGGTTTTATAGTTTTCCCTTTATGTGGCCATTAAACCCTAACTCTGTACCAAATTTCAGCTCTCTGAGTTTATGGGAAGTACTAGTTCTATTCTGATGATCATGAGTGAGTGAATGTCATAAATGCGAAACTTTGCTTTCGCTTAACTTCGAAACTAAATGACCTACAGACTTGAAATTTTGGATTTTAAGTATGTGATTATAGCTTACTGGATGACGAAAATTTCTGCGTTCTAGTCTTATCCAGAGGTTCTCAAATAGGGGCCTGAAAATGCAGCGAAATGGTTCCAGTAAAGGATGGTACGGCAGTGTTTGCTTCGCGCTCGACTTGGCGGGGGCACTGCCGTGCCCCCGATCTCTATTGATTAGTCGTTTTAGTTGTACCACGCAGTTCATAGGACGAAAATAGAACAAAATAACCATACATGTTCTCTGTCGCAGAAATACGACACGCGCGGTAGGGGCACGAAAATATTTGTCGCAGAAATGCGACTCAAGCGGTTAAAAGGTTAATATGTTAGACCGTGACGGTTGCGCACCGAGGCATGGACGAGACACAGATGCCTGTTTTTTCTTATGGACAGCTTCTTGATGTTTCTTGTGGATCGTTTCTACGTAACCGGGCAGTTATTGGCGAGACCTGCAGGGTCTCCAGCCAAACACAGATGTCTAATGCTTCGTATATTTTATACTTTACGTTACACCAACCCAAGTCCGCTCACACCGACAATTTAGCCCTCATCAAGCTGTCTCCCTCCCAGTCCTCCCGCCAGCAACGCCCAAAGCCGAGGTCCGAGTCCCATTAGGGGTCGTCCTTATTGCTGTTGTTGCTAGTAGTCATGATATTAGTACTAGTAGTTAGCTTAGGTTAAGTATTTTACTCGTCCCCATTAGTTGGAGACCCTTCAGGTCTCGCCAATAACTGCCCGGTTATGTAGAAACGGTCTGCAAGACCATCTACAAGCAGACGAACAGAAAAAAAAACCAAGCCCGCGACTCGGACGAGTCGCGTACTCCGTTGTTCGGACTCGACTAGGGCGGGCCCGGCGCAGTGTAGCATCCTTCATGAGCTGATTATGCTGAACGATTGTTTGACAATCCGTAAGGGTCAGTTTCCACCAAACGGAAAAATCCTCGCGCACATCTTTGATGTCACTGTATCAGTAATGGCTTTAAGTATAAAACCCGTCGCAGACATCAAGCGTTTCCTCGCGCATGCTCGAGTATTCCCGAGCGTCGGATTTTATACTTAACTAGCGACCCGCCCCAGCTTCGCACGGGTGCAATGTAGATACTAATGTGGGGCATATAAACCTTCCTCTTGAATCACTTATCTATTGCTGTAAGCTGCATTAAAATCCGTTGCGTAGTTTAAAAGATCTAAGCGTACAGACAGCGGGAGCGACTTTGTTTTATACTATGTTAAGAAGGCAATACTGATACAGTTCTTTATTCAGTGACATCAAAAATGTGCGCGAGGATTTTTTCGTTTGGTGGAAACAGACCCTAAGGGTACCTACGCTCAAACCAACAAGTTCAGACGTGTCCTGTTTGGTTTGAACACGTCGCCATGCGTTTGGTTTGAACACGTCGCTCTGCGATTGGTTTGAACACGTCGCTATGCGTTTGGTTTGAACACGTCGCTATGCGTTTGGTTTGAACACGTCGCTATGCGTTTGGTTTGAAGACGTCGCTATGCGTTTGGTTTGAACACGTCGCTATGCGTTTGGTTTGAACACGTCGCTATGCGTTTGGTTTGATCACGTCGCTATGCGTTTGGTTTGAACACGTCGCTATGCGTTTGTCTTGAACACAATGAGTTTGTCTATGAGTTTGGTTTGAACCCATCGCTACAAGTATAATTGCAGTAACTGATCGCAATCGTGACGTCACAGCGGCCGCAAGCTGAATGCCAGTTTGAACGTACCTTAAATAAGTAGATGTTTGATAATTTACCCGTCACACGTCATGTTGATTGATTTAAACCTTTCCAATCTTTCAGAAATAGCCAACTGCAATCGGAAAAACAGTGAGTGCTTTTCTTCCTGAAATTCCAAGACGGTAGAAAACTTAAGAAAAGTCTATAGACTAAATTTTCGGGTTGTATTGTTTAACTTTGGGAAGTCTGGAGCCTCGCTGCCTCTTACAGTATCGGGCCACTTGCAGAGCTAACAGTCCAAGACATATCCTGTAGCGATTTTTTGTTATTATTCTAATATTAACTGCCCCGTTGGTCTAGTGGTGGCAAGTGCGAATGATGATCGTGAGGTCCTAGGTTCGAATCCTAGGTCGAGCAGTGTTATTGGGTTTTTCCGTATGGAGTTCCTCAGTAGCAGTCCGGAGTTTCGATTTGTGCCCGGTTGATGGCAATAGTCTCGATAAAGCCGAAATGAGGGTGTTACTATACACCTCTGCCCAACTCTACGGGGAATACAGGCGTGATGTTATGTTATTCACATCATTGTCTAAGACACGGTTTACGCTCCGAAAGGTCAAGTAAGTAGGTACTTAGGTACAACCCGATTACTTAAATAATAGGATTGAAAATGGCGGTGCTAGTTTTGTTGTCATTGTTTCTCTCGCTCTCGCACGTACTCTGTGAGCGGAAGGCAAATAATGGACTCTTCATTTCTAATCCCATACTTTCTTTTCTTTCTTTTTTTAAAAAAAGAACGTGCCCCACACTAGGATTTCTCCTGTATCGTGGGTGCGTTTACAGACACAAATCTTGACACGCACAAACATCCAGACCCGGAACAACTACCTGTAGGCCATACAAATATTTGTTCCGTGCGGGAATCGAACCCACGACCCGTAGCGCGGAAGCCGATCGCTCAGCCACTACACCAAACGTGTCGTTACTTTGTAATCGGATTATATTGTACTCCAAAAATGTTTGTTATCTTTGCCATAGGTACTTACACAATATCGTTACCTACATTGATAGTACTTTTTTATTTTTATCTTATTTATATTAAGTATAAATAAGGGGGGAATGAGGCATTACTTTGCGGAAATCCATAAAATAGGTTCAAATATACAATAACAATAAAACTAGTACTAGTTTAAATGTGTACATACTAAAGTTTAGTGTGTGTTTGGTTTAATTATTTAGTGTCAATCTATATATATATAGTCCTCCTTATCGATTTCGATAACGGCGACCCTAAAATAAATTACTTCCTAGCATGAGCCCTAATATGGCTCGCTAGACCAAACTTGGTTTTAAATATCCGATCACAAGAACTGCAACAAAGTTGTCCTGCAGAATTAAAAGTATATGTGTAGGAGGGCTTAGGTCTCTCTTTACGTATTTGGCGTTTTTTTTCAAGTGTTACGAGTCGATTTTCTTCGAAAGTTTTTATCTTTTTATAGATAGTAGAGTGCCAAGACGACCTTTGTGAAGCGAGCTCCTCCCAACATGTAGGGTCAATAGCGCACGCGTTCAGATTCCTTCTGAATACATCCTTATAGCGCAAATGCTGACCACCATGCTTCCGTTTACCTTCTGCCATCTCAGAATAGAAGACGGCTTTGGGCAAACGGTGGTCTTCCACGGTTAATCTATACTAATATTATGAAGAGGAAAGATTTGTATTTTTGTATGTAACGAATAAACTTAAAAACTACTGGACCGATTTTAAAAATGTTTTTGCCCTCAGAAAGCTACATTATCACCGAGTAACATAGGCTACGAGCGAAGCCGTGAGGACACAGCTAGTTGTTTAGTAAAATTGTTATTGTAAAATTGCATTATTTTTATTAAAAAATCTGAATTTAATTTATAAAACTGGTTACAGTCAGTTTCTCGCTGTTCGCTGATGCCTTGCACCTTCACCTGTCGATGTCGCCGCTCATTAGTTACCTGATCGCGTCGTTTGGACTCCATCAGTTCTGTCATGTTAGCTCGACAGAACATCTGAATGGATTTGATGGACCATTAGTACAGACGTCCTATGCTTGTCCCTTTTAATCGTTTGTTATCATCCGTAGGCCGATGTTCACCAACATTAATTCTCTGGTTAAACAGCCGTTAACTAAAAATTCTAGTAAATTATTCGAGTAAACGGTTGCTTAACCTGAGAATTAATGTTGGTGAACACCAGTCTTATCCCCAGTTTCTGGAAGGCTGATCAAAGAAAAAATTAACTATCAGTTGTCAACATGTCAAGTGCTGTGGTTGATTGCTAGTATTTTGGTCGATCAATCACATTCGTTGACTTTACATGAGATTTGATTAGAGTCCGCGCGTGAGGTCTAGTCACCGCCTGCGTTATGTGAGCGGCGAGAGGGGGGTGTAAAATAATAAGTTCGATCTGCCAGTTAGCTTCGTCTTGTCTACCGCGCGCACCCCCCTCCTGCCGCTCGCATACCGCAGGTGGTAATTAGCCCTCGCACGCAGACTATAGCTAGATTAATACCTGGTTTCTATAAATAAAAATCGTCTTGTTTACCAGTGGTAGCGTCCCTGATCCGCCGTGCTCACCCGCCGCAGCTGCGGTGCCGGTCATCTTTTCTGACTCCGCAGTCATACCGTTAATTCAGTCCTCATCAAGCTGTCTCCTTCCCAGTCCCCTCGCAAGCAACGCCCTAAGCCGAGGTCCGAGTTCCATTAGGGGTCGCTCTTAGCGCTGTTATTGCTAGTAGGCATGATGTTAGTATTAGTAGTTAGCTTAGGTTAAGTATTTTACTCGTTCCGATTGGTTGGAGACCCGTCAGGACTCGCCGATAACTGCTCGGTTACGTAGAAACGGTCTGCAAGACCATCTACTAACAGTAAAATAGAATAAAAAAGCTGTGGTAGCATTTCTTATTACCAAACTGGGCATATAAATAGACTCGTAAGCTAATTTTTCCTGTGATAGCTACTTCCATAATTATGGGAGGGTCTACTATGTAAAGCTATGAAGTCTTCCTCATTATTGGTAAAGACACAATAATGCTCTGTAAATTATAGAAATAGGCAATACATTGATCAGCCTTCCAGATACCGAGGGTTAACAAGTTTTTGAAATGATTTCGGTAAAAAAACTAAAGGCAACATCACTTTACCTTCCCCTTACATCCCCAAGGAACCATATATCTGTAAAGGTAAAAACTTTTCTTCACCGGTCTGGGAATTAAACCAGAGACCCAATGTATTTCAAAGAAAGATAAATATCAAAGGAAAGTAGTCTGGAACTATCTTGCATCATTAATCTGATTTATTCAATTCATTGATTCGAATGTTGATAGAATTAACTGTTAATGTTACATACATAACATAACTAGCCCATTACTGTTCCACTGCTGGGCCTCTTCTCAGAATGAGAAGGGTTTAGACCTTAGTCCACCTGGCTCGCCTGGTGCGGTTTGGCAGACTACACACACCATCGAGAACTTTATGGAGCCTTAGTATGTTTTCCTTCACCGTTGACGCAAGTGATCTGATAATCAAATGATGATCCGCATATGAAGTCGAAAAGTCAGAGGTGCGGACCGGGATCGAACTCAGACCCTCCTGCATGGTAGCTAAGGATTTAATCGCTAAGCTATCACTGCAACCGAAAACACCACATAAATCATGTAGATTTATGAATACCATGATATCTGAGCAATACATCATGGTAAATAGATACAAATCTTTGGAAGCCATTCCCTTAACAGCTGAGTGATATGAATATGAAGAGAGTAATGAGAGGGAAATGAGAATGTTTATAATGTATGTATGTTATCTTGATGATGCGTTTAAGGTTTGATGTATTAAGGGTGGTTATGTAGTTTCATTGGCTCACTACTGGCGTTTGGAGGGGCTCCTGGCTAATTATGAACTTGAAGGAAGACAAGATTCAAGAACCTTTACTTGGATCGTACTATAAGATACTTTTTATGTATTTTATCATAGTAACAAAGAAATTATTCTAAAATATATAATATAAATCTAAGCTAGTACCTACCTATATACAAATCTAAGGCAAAAACTCTATAGTTTTTACCTATGTATATAACACATAACATAACATCACGCTTGTATTCCCCGAAGGGTTGAGCAGAGGTGTATAGTAACACCGTCATTTCGCCGTTATGTTTCAGTCCCATTTAATAAGGGGCAAGCCTACTACCATCAACCGGGCACAAATCCACACTCCGGGCTGCTACTGAGAAATCGAACCCAGGACCTTACGATCAGCATTCGAACTTGCCATCACTAGACCAACGTATATATACAAAATACGTATAAAAATAAATATATAATATTTCAAAGATAAAAACCAGTATTAAAAGAAAATCTGTGTGCTTTTCTTTACCCAGACCGTAAATATAAAATCTCACCAAACGTATTTGTTTTTCTAAACCATACATTAGTAAACTGATCCAGCTTTCAGGTCCATAAATCATGAATATATATACAGATGAAATGTATTTGAAAAACGCGAATGAATACGATCACGTAGGGACGTGAAACGTTCATACATTAGTGGGTAATGCAGATGACCAAGCTGCGGGCCGGCCATCAATCTTGTGAATAGAGATGGATTATGTGGGATTTAGACGATTTTTTGTATTTAAGTCGACTTTTGAAGATGTTTTTGGTACAGTTTCTTTTCTTATTCTTGATTTGCTGGATTAGGCATTTTAGAAAAAATCTAGACAGAATATTAGACTAGATGTTATCAACGTACCCGAAGTTATAAAAACAGTGGTCATTCGACGGAGCAGAGGATTCCATGTCGAACAGCCGAAGAAGTCTGACCTTTTATATCTGGTTTGCTTGTCCTCATTTTCTGATCTTGTGTAAATTATTATATTGTGAACTAGCTTGTGTAACTAACCACAAAGCAAAATATAAGTACTCTCCGTGGTGGAGAGTCTATGTTGGTTTCCTTTACTTTATTTACCATGTTCTCAATCCTGACATACTGATATTATATTAGCTATAACTGTAATGATAGATTCACCCCTACATGTTTCTGTTGTATGTATTTTACATAGATAGGTTATATTATGAACGGGGGGGGGGAGGTCGTCCTGGCTAATTACCTACCGCGTTGATCATACGATTTGCGAAGTTAAGTCAGTCCAGTCAGTCTGTGGGTTACCGTTCGTTACACATCGAGACACCCCTTGCCTCGGAGAGCATGTTAAACAGTCGGTCCCGGATATCATACAAATACCTATGACAGTCGTTACGGGAAGTCAGAAGCCAGAAAGTCTGACAACTGGTCTAACCTTCGGATATCTGTATTGCCCAGTAACTGGGTTACGGAGGTCTGATGGCAGTCGCTCCGTGTAAAATACTGGTATTCAGCTGCATCTGGTTAGACTGGAAGCCGACCCTAACATGGTTGGAAAAGGGCTAGGCAGAACATGTTATATTGTATCTGGCTCTGCTCGCGTAATGGAAATGGAAGAATATTAATTACTCGATAGTGAAGAGAACCGAATTACAAGTAACCTTTAGTCGCCTTTTGAAGTCCGATTTTAGTATAATGACTAGCGACCCGTCCCGGCTTCGCACGGGTGGACATTTTTCCCGTTTTTGCAACATCTTTAATTTATGCTCCGCTCCTATTGGTCGTAGCGTGATGTTATAATATAGCCTATAACCTTCCTCGATAAATAGACTATCTAACCCAAAAAGATTTTTTCAACTCCAACCAGTAGTTCCTGAGATTAGCGCGTTCAAACAAACAAACAAACTCTTCAGCTTTATAATATTAGTATAGATCCTTAAGGGCGACTTGCAGCAAAATGATACAAATCTCGAATTTTCCCTAAACTCGACTTAACTCAAATCTTATTCACCATGTCTTACACAGTCACATTTCACATTTGATTTAACTAAACTGAGATTAAGTCAATAATTCATTCACCATTCATTCCTTGCGTTCCGCTTTCAAATAAGAAGTGATGGGGACTCAGTGATGCGGATAAAGAAAAAATATATTTGTCATTTATGTCAATGTACGTCAGTCTATAAAATCGAGATTTAACAACTTTCAACCGACCTAGATGCTGGTTTAACTTTGACGCTTATTTAAATCGAAATTTAAGCGAAGTTGATGACATGCAAGTCGTTAAATTAAGTTTAAGCCTAAGTCGAGTTTATCACCCATATTCTAAGACGTTCCTCCAAAACGTACTCGACTCATATTCAACTCAGGACGGCCTCGAAAACACCTTCAAAATTGTATTCTTAGTCTTAATTTCAAGTGAACTTTGAGGTTTCTCGACTGAGGGGTCGTCAAATGATTCGAGGTATAGTGGAGTCATTACGTCATAATTTGAATTATCAGCATCGCGAAAATAACGCCGCGATAAATAGTTGTAAGGATTATCGTAAGCATATTCGATAAAGTCATCAAAATTCATTTTTGTTGCAGACGAACTTTGACACTTCCTTCCTTAAGGTAGGTTCCGAGGTACCTTGAGTTTGACAGATGATTCCTTACCTCAAATAAGGAAAAATCTCGAGTCGAGGAAGTTTATATCAACTATATCTACCGACGGTAGTGAAAAAGACTGAGTCGAGGTCAAGTCGAGTTGAGTAAGTTTTGGAGGAACGTCTTAGAATATAATGTGTGTATATCGAGATTTAAGGAAAAGTTGCAAGTCGCCCTAAATCTCAGTTTGTAGATTACCTACTTAATAAGCTTCTAACAATTTTATGTGTAAACGGAGCACACAGCCATTTTGTATTACTAAACAATTTTCTTTTTCACAAACGATGCATACCAAAGCGAATGCTTTGAAATTTCTCCGTTTTAAAATGAAAAGAGCAGCAAATACAGACATTTTTTCCCTCCAACCTAGTGTTTACTGGAATAAAATGTTACTTGCTTGCAGTTTTAACTTTATTTCCTGGATGTTACGACCTGCTTAGGTACTGCTGGTCTCAAGGGGACTTTATGTGTGTAGTTAAGTTTAAATGAGTTTGTTTATAAAATAAAGTAACTGGGGATGTTCCTGTGGTTCTGTTTTGTACCTTGAATTATGTACTTATACTTAATGATGTAATGGATTCAATTCTGTAAATGAGAAGTTTCCACTAATCATCATTATGTTCTCATAAGGAAAGATCGAAGTGTTAAAGGAGAGAAGTAGCTGTCACATAGACCAAAACTGTAAAAACGTTTTATATAATAAAACGACACGTATACAAGGTTAGTCAGAAAGGGGGTACTAAGCCGCGGACCACTTAAAGTATCACTGATGACTATTTTAAAGCAAGTGTTAAAATTTCAAAATTCGATAATTTTTATTTGCATGCAAAAAGATTTTAATTTCAGTTTTTTCAAGAAAAAAATCATACCTGCTTTAATAATGAATTCAGAAAATTAATTTTCTAATCCGGGACTACAAATATGACCTAAATTGTAAAAACAGCTGATCATAGCTATGGACAGATAGATTTTAGCAATTTTTTTACGAAATCTTTGAAAAGCTATTTCTCTTAAACCATCGAGTTTTGGCGAAAGTTGTAGAACAAAAGTTATCCCCTATTTAACAGTTAACAGCCTTTCGGCTTAGTACCCCCTTTCCGACTAACCTTGTAGTTTCTGTTAAACTCGGTGTGCGAGCATGACAAGATGTATGAATGTGGACAAAGCGAAAGTAGTATGTAAGGGTCGTAGCATGTGGCGTTCTATAGTTTCTGCCTACCCCCATGGAAAAAAGGTGTGAGTTTATGTCTCTATGTATTTTAAACAGATTGAAGAACGTATTAAGGTTTTCTAAAAATGTGTACGTTAAATGGATTCTTAAAGCAAAATTAATGTTTCACAATCAAAGGATTGTTTACTTTTTATATAAAGTGTCAATGCCCAGACTGTAGTTCGTTTCGTTAAAACTAAACATCAGTGTATCAACAAACCGCAAAAGAAGAAAAACGTAGTGTGCTAACTAGTAGAAACTTCTTTACCGCGACTAATTAATATTATAAAAAACTTTGTTAATTTAGGAAGAGCTGACATACTTTCTGAACTTTAAATCCAATACGAAATGCGGTTCAGAGATGGATTTTAGAACGAAATGCAGCGTCTGATTGTTGTTTTATGAATTATATAACATAACATAACATCACGCCTATATTCCCCGAAGGGTTGGTCAGAGGTGTATAGTAACACCGTAATTTCGCCGTTATTTTATGTCCCATGTAATAGGGGGCGAGTCTATTGCCATCAACCAGGCACAAATTCAAACTCCGGGCTGCTACTGAGGAATTTCACACGGAAACACCCAGTTATGAATTATGAATGAATGTGAAAATTTGAATAAATGTCATTATTATTATTTTATATACTTATTATGTTTTATGAATTAATTTATAATAATAGAAGTTTCTACAAAAATACTTGTAAATTACGTATTAGCACAGTATTATGCAACTCTGCATGACATATCAGTCATCAACGGATGGAACGATTTGCGAGTGGGACCGTCAGCTGCGAATAGGATGGGTTGCAAGTCCGTGAAGTATTTGCGAATGGGATGATTTGCAATTTATCCGGATATAGGCCTTTCTCAAAGAAAAAGGCTGCCGGTTAGTTAGTTGGTCATGAAACTATCCTTGCCTTCTGGCAACTGGACTGGTGCCCATAACCGGCCAGAGTAATTTGTGCTATTGGTAGCCGGATGTTTATTCCGATATGTATACGAGCTTACAGTAGCTTTAAGAAAATAGGTGGGTAGTATTAACATAACATCACGCCTGTATTCCCCAAAGAGTTTCGGCAGAGGTGTAGTTGTGTTTTAGTAACACCCTCATTTCGCCGTTATGATTAAGTACCATGTAATAGGGGACGAGCCTATTGACATCAACCGGACACAGATTCAAACTCCGGGCTGCTACTGAGGAAATCCACAAGGAAAAACCCAATAACACTTTGTCCGACCTGGGCATCGAACCCAGAACCTCACGATCAGCAGTCGCGCTTGCCACCACTAGACCAACGAGGCAGCATTAATAATAATAATATTATTAATATAAAACGTATTGAGGGGGCTCGTGGCTAAGTACCAACCGCGTAGATCATACGATTTGTGAGGTTAAGCTGCGCTTGCCGCGGTCAGTCTTTGGATGGGTGGCCGTTCGCTACACATCGAGACCCCTCTGTACCTTGGAGAGCACGATAGTTGGTCCCGGGTGTCATACGAATACTTATGACAGTCGTTACGGGAAGTCAGAAGTCCAAAAGTTTGACAACCGGTCTAACTTTTGAATATTGGCATTGCATAGTAACTGGGTTGCGGAGGTCTGATGGCAGTCGCTCCGTGTAAAATACTGGTATTCAGCCGCATCTGGTTAGACTGGAAGCTGACCCCAACATAGTTGGGAAAAGGCTAGGCAGAACATGCTGAATAATGAATAATTAAGGAATCTATTAAAAATATCGATACACGACAATCTCTGAACATTTTCAAAGTAACGGTAATTACCTAATGTAATGAATAACTAATTTAATTTAGTTTTATAATTAATTAATCGCGTTGATTTATCTTTACATAGTATAAAACAAAGTCGCTCCCACTGTCTGTCTGTCCCTATGTATGCTTAGATCTTTAAAACTACGCAACGGATTTTGATGCGGTTTTTTTTTAATAGATAGAGTAATTCAAGAGGAAGGTTTATATGTCCCACATTAGTATCGACATTGCACCCGTGCGAAGCCGGGGCGGGTCGCTAATAATATTATAAAACAAAGTCACACCCGCTGTCTGTACGCCTAGATCTTTTAAACTACACAACGGATTTTAATGTAGTTTTCATTAATAAATAGAGTGATTCAAGAGGAAGGTTTATATGCCCCACATTAGTATCTACATTGCACCCATGCGAAGCCGAGGCGGGTCGCTAGTTGAATATAAAATTATATCAACGGACAGCGTTATACGAGGGTGTTCAATGAATTTTTAATTAGAGTGGGGGATGCATAAAATAAATTGAAGATTAAATGAGTGTATTCAGTTGATAAGTTAATTCATTGGATGTGAATTGCCCCCGATTTCTGCAGGAGGGACGTTTATTCTATAAAATAACATAACATCACGCCTGTATTCCCCGAAGGGTTCAGCAGAAGAGTTTTAGTAACACTTTCTTTTCGCCAGTTATGTGTAAGTCCCATTATGTGATAGGTGGCGAGCCTATTGCCATTAACCGGGCACAAATCCAAACTCCGGGCTGCTACTGAGGAATTCCACACAGAAAAACCCAATAACACTTTGCCCGACCTGGGGATCGAACCCAGGACGTCACGACACAAAACAGATAGGTACAGAAGTCAATCACATGTATGTACTTCACTTTTCATACCTACGCTCGGCGATCGCTCTATCTATATATCTATCTCTCTCAAGCGCATGGCACTCGCGCTCGCACTCACTCGCACTCTAGTCCCAAACAGTCCGAGATATCGTGTCCGTGAGCAGTGTCTATGTGTGCGTTGCTCGAGCGCACTTGTATGTAGATTGACTTCTGTACCTATCTATTTTGTGCCCACGATCAGCACTGCAGTCGCGTTTACCACCACTAGATCAACGAGACAGTTCTATATAATAATCCCTTAAAAAACCTATTAAGTCAAACGGTTTAACTTGCAGTTCTCCTCCAGCATTAGAATTTGAGGATTGAAGATTGAAATTATTATAATGTTGTACTGGTGTCGATTCTGTTACGCACTTTGACAGGTCTAAACTAAAATAAGGGTGTCTGTCTCTTTCTGTTTCAATAGAAAAAGAAAGTGACCGTTGCGTTGTGCTACAGAATCAACACCATTGTCATGGAAATTGATTTTACGTGTGTTTAAGCAGAAGTAGTTCAGTAAGCGCATCAAAATCGGTCCATTCGTTGGGAAGCTACGACGCCACAGACAGACACACAGATTCACATCTCTTGATCTGCTTGATGTGCTGGCGCGCTTCTTTGTCCCATACAATTACTGCCGGGGCGGGAAGCACAGGTTGTTTGCCGTCCCTCCATGTCGTACTGTTGCACGTGCTAAGTCGCCAATTCCTCGCATTCTGGTCGCACTTAATGATCTCTTGGATTCTAATCCAACAGGCGATCTGTTTGCGGATGGATGGACGAAGATTTTATTGGTATGTCAGAAGTACTGTGAGAGGAAATTATGACAGTTTTGTTAACCTTCTTTTATTTATGTTTTCACTTAAAATGTTACTTTACTTTGTTTATTTTAATATGTGTTATAATCGTCTCTTCTATTTTTATATTTTAGTTACTATAATTGGTTGTAATAAGACCGTTGTAATTAATTAAATAAATAAATACACGTTAAACTTATAACACCCCTCTTTTGACGTCGGGGGTATTAAGTGAAGCTAATTTTACAATGATTTTTTAGCTAAGTTTTGATTACATTTAATTATGTCAATTGTTTTATATAGTTTAGCTTCCTTATCACTTTTGTAAATGTGAGAACTTTGTGGACCTGTCTCTATAAATTTGTAAATTACTGTTATTTATACAGTTTTTATTCTATTTTGTTTGTTAATTTTTGTTCTACATTACTCATTGGTCTGTGGTCAGGACTCCATTGTTCTCTCACTATCCTAAATCATTGTACTCTGAAATTGTTAAAGATATTATTTTTAAAAGAGTAACCATGTAGTTTCTTGCCGGCTCTTCTCCATAGGAAACGACTAATTGGAACTGTGCATCTAAATTCGACTGTTCATAAGCACCTGTATTGGTTTATGTGAAATAAAAACTTTTGATTTGATTGATTGATTTGATTTGAATTAAAACCTTTTAAAAAAATGAAATATACCTACATAATATGGGATGGTCAATTAATTGAACTTCTTCAGTGATACACGCTTTCGTGTCGATGGTTGTGATGACGACGTAGTATCATCAGATATAAGAATCATTGCATATTTACAAAAAATCATCTTCTTCTTTTCGTATGGTTAGTAACCAACCTGGTGTCAGAGTTTATGCCACTCTGACTTGGCTTCACATGGCGTTGAAAAATATCTCTCACGCATCCTCACGATGTTTTCCTCCACAGTTTTTAAGCAAATAATAATTATACAATACGCACATGAATCCGAAAAGTCAAAGGTGCGTGCCTTGGGTTCCAACTTGAGACCTGTGACTTGGCAGTCCGACGGTCACACCACTAGGCTAAATTTATATATTTATATACCTACTTTAATTTATCAGGCATATGTTACTGTTAGTTTATGTTGCATAAAGTTACCCAATAGGGTGAACCCTAGGGTGAGGGTGCCGTATTAGGGTTATATAATACGCGGGAACCTAACGAGTTCATCGTTTCAAGCCTCAAGGTATTCGCGGTCCACCGATATACGTAGATACCTATTAAATGCAAGTAGAAGGAACATATTTTTGGAATGAAATAACATAACATAACATCACGCCTTATATTCCCCAAAGGATTCGGCAGAGGTGTTTTTAGTACACTCTCGTATCTCCAGTTATGTTTAAGTCCCATGTAATAGGAGGCGAGCCTATTGTCATTAACCAGACTCAAGTCCAAACTCCGGGCTGGTATTGAGAAATTCCTAATGAAAAAACCCAATAACACTTTGCCCGACCTGGTAATCGAACCCAGGACCTCACGATACGCAGTCGCGCTTACCACCGCTAGACCAACGAGGCAGTCTGAAGAATGAAATAACGTGGCATAAAAAGTGTATCTACCAATATAATTATTCTTCTTGTGATTCTGGACAAACTAGTTTCAGATTTAGTTTATAGGTATCTACTAAAAACTATTGTTGTACCTATATCCTTTCATACCGGTACAAGCATAGTTATGAGAGTACAATACTAGGTTACATTAAGTATACTTAAACTTATTTGTTGGCAGTTTGTGATGAAATTCGAAACGGACTTCCCTGTATTTTTTTATTTTTTTTATTCTGGAGTTGATCGCGTTTGACCCTAGTCTCATCTGATGGTAAGCGTAGACAGGGTCTAATATGGAGCACACGAATCTAAGGAACAGATATATAGAGGGATTCCCCTATACCCCTCTGGATTTCAATTACACACGACGGAACACAATAAACAGCTTAAACTGCTTTAACATGTGGTTGATAGCTAGCCAGGTGGACCGTATAGATCCAACCATCAAGCAAATCAATCAAACACGGATTTACTTACACGACTCTTAAAAATATAGAAATGTAATAATCAACATAAATTTTACTGAATTATTTAATCAAAATATTCTCCTTTGTTCACTCTATAAATACATTAATCATCAATAACTGTTATTATAATTATTATTTATTATAATTAGCCTGTACTATCCCACTTCTGGGCAAAGGCCTCCCTCCATTCTCTCCATCTGTCACGATTCTGTGCAGTTTCATGCCAATTATCATGAAAGGTATCCAACTCGTCCCGCCATCTTCTCCGCGGTCTGCCGCGACCCCGTCTCAATAACTATAATCTATATGAATATTTCTGATTATTAAATTAAAATATTATCTTTAATTGAACACCTAAATTAGCAAAAACTATAAATGCTAATTCGTTAGATAGACAATAATAACACAATAGCTTAAGTTTGCATAAATAATTAGATTGAATTTCATTAATTAATTGCCAACACAAAACGCGGCTAACAACAATAGATCGCAACAGTTTACAGTAAAAGTATAGCCTGTAATCCCCGCCCTATAGCCAGGCCACAAAAAAGAAAAAAACAGAAAACCTACTCCACGAAATAGTCGCTTCGGTAAACGTAAAAATAAACAATCTCGAACCACATTGCAGTCAAGATTGTTTCCTGAACCGTATTTTATACAGCTGTGGCAAGTGGCTGAGACGTGGCGACGACGTAGCGCAGACACATGTCTCCTCCATAAACTTATATCGCGTAAATTAGGAGACAGGAGGAGGAGACATGTGTCTGTGCCACATAGTCGCCACGTCTCCGCTATTCACCACATGCCTTAAGCGATATTTTTGCTATGTTCACGCCTATAGCAGAATACACATACTGTGGGTTTGGTTTTTTTATGACGCATTGTATGGAGATTCTACGCTAATTATTTTGGCAATAAAAGAAGAACATAAAATTATTCCGACATACCTACGTTATGCGTTTCGGCAACCTTCGTGTTCCGAATTTGTACGAACTATGCGACCAATTAAATGACCTATCTCGAATTGATAGTGGACGAAGCCGGGGTTATACATAATTATTATAAAGACATACTAATTCCCGGTTCCTATAAACAACGCCCTAAGGTGAGGTCCGAGTCCCATTAGGGGTCGCCTTTACTGCTGTTGTTGCTAGCTAGTCATGATGTTAGTAGTAGTAGTAGTTAGCTTAGGTTAAGTATTTTACTCTCGTCCCCATTAGTTGGAGACCCTTCAGGTCTCACCAATAACTGCCCGGTTACGTAGAAACGGTGTGCAACTACAAGCAGTCGTACAGAAAAAAAAGGTCTCTATAAACAAATACAAATCATTTTGCTTACATAGCATTTTTTCTTTTCAAACTGGACATATAAATGGACTCGTAAGCTAATTTTACCTGTGATAGCTACTTTCATATGGGAAGGTTTTCTATAAAAAGCCATGAGGTCTTTGGTTCATTATTGGTAAAGATGCAAGTGTCTCAATTATTATTTTAATCAATAACGCTCCGTATATTATAGGAATCTGCCATAAGAAAGATTGATTGCACCGCATTCGTACAAATTCGGAAACACGAAGATTGCTGAAGCGCACAACTTATGTTGTAGTACTGTTTACATTTTTTAATGGAGTGGATTTTCTGTAGCTCCCTTGTTGGTGGCTAGACTGAGGGAAAAGCTTCAGTGAGTCGGGATCGCGGGACCGCGGCGCGCGTGTTCAACCAGTGTGTGACAAACGTGGTGTTGTGAACCTTGGATTAAATTTTAACTAACACCATCGTCACAGGTGCGTTATTTTGGTATTTTTTTTGAATAATTGTTTTTAAGAAAAGATTTCAATTGATACAAAATTATTGGAAAAAATGGAAGAGAATCAAAATGTTTTGGATTCATATTATAGACAAATCGATCGGTTATTTTTTTAACTACTACATTAGGCTTTTTTTTATTAGTGAGTTGCACACATTTATATACGCTAACCCTGCAACTACGCTATTTAATAATAAAAACATAATTTTATGCTGGTAGTATGTTTAGTTAATAGTGCAGCAGGTGGGATTCGAACCCGCAACCTTTTGGCCGACATCATAGCCGTTGAAGTATTGTGACTTTTTGCAATTTTTAAGATATAATATTGTTTAACAAAACTAAGATTTCTGTAGGTATCATGAAACGTATCATTGAAAGAAGATAGATTCCATAGAGTAACATCGTCACTGTTTTTACTAGGTAAGTTTAGTGTTCTAATATTGGTAACAGTGGTATCATTGGTACCTAATATTTGGTATTTATTGGTATCTTTCCACCTAGAGTAATCATAAAAGCAGAAAAATTGTTTGTTCTTTCCTTCCATTGTTCTGTCCTGCCCTGCCTTTTTCTCAACTATCTTGGAGTCAGCTTCCAGTCTAACCAGTTAGGGATGAATACCACTGTTTTACACCGAGCGACTGCCATCAGACCTTTGCAACCCAGTTACTGGGAAATGCCAAAATCCTAACATTAGACCGGTTGTCAGACTTTCGGGCTTCTTACTACCTGTAACGCCTGTCATAGGTATTCATATGACACCCGGGACCGACGATTTAACGATAGGCCGTTACTATAAATCTTCTTCTTTTCATGTGGTTAGTGACTAACCTGGTGTCAAAGTTTATGCCGCCCATGGGCCTCTGACTTGGCTTCACATGCCGTCGAGAAATATCTCTCAGGCATGCTGGTTTCCTCACGACGTTTTCCTTCACTGTTTTTTAAGCAAGTGATAATTATACAATACGCACTTGAATCCGAAAACTCGAGACCTATGACTTGGCACTCTGATGGTCACACTACTAGGCTATCACTTCTGTTACTATATCATCCAGCGCAACCTTCTTTTTTCTTCTTTTTATCGTTGGAACATCCTCATGGATGTCCCTCGCCCGGGAATGCGAGGGGAGTCTTACCGGATAAAAACCAACGGTGTTCCTCATTTTGACCGTTCGGCCGGGGTCGCGGGATTCGCAAAAGCATGCACCGCAACCCCGGGTCCAGTGCACCCTCAGCCCCGCTACCAACCTTGCTGACTAGCTAATCTTTTCTCATAGTGCTCGTTCCAACCCGAGCGAAGTTGAAATACCAACCTTGCTGACTGGCTAATCTTTTCACCAAAGCGTGACCTATTCTCGTTCCGACCCGAGCGAAGTTGAAATCTCGTATGCGTTCGTTACTGATAGCTGGTTCACACGGTAGCAACGGTTAGTTATTTTTACTAGACCGTTAATTATAAGAAACATCTGATGTTATGACGTATGTGTATGGTAAATATTATATTATGCGAGTTCACATGAGACTTATATAACGTCACTATACCAGATTGCGAGTGTAATTATTTCTATACACTCTTATAAAAATAGTTGACAGACGGCTGCAAGTCAAAGATATGACTAATAACGCGCGACATGTCATTAGCTCGACTGTTCATTAGAGCGGAGTTGCAAAATTAAGGCGCCCCACAAAACAGCTACAAGATACAATGCTCTTTTTTTTCAAAATACCCTCGCACCGATGTATCCGGGTCACCATAATCATCATCTCCCTGCCCTTATCCCATACTAGGCGAGTTCAGCACAACACGTATTCCTCTTCCAATCTCCTCTATCAGCCGTCATCTCAGTACTCACTCCTTTCTTACCCATATCATCCTTCACACTACCCACCCAAGATGGGTGGGTAGTGTGAAGGATGATATGGGTTTTTTGGACTACCTCTATTTATATATCCATCCACATTTATATTTAATACTCTTCTAGTAACATGAATTTCTTCCCTCCGCATAACATCATGTCCATATCACGCTAACCTATTACCTATTACCTACTCCTCAACTTGCATCCGGATCACCAACATAAACAAAAAAAATGTTAAACAATGTTTAGCAATGTTATCCGAAATATTAAGGTTTATGTTGGTGACCTGGATTCATTGCTCCCGAGTGTAGTACCCTAGTGACTTTCGACTTAATCTGACTCAAATTAGCTTATAAGTTATAACATTTACATTTAAATGCTTAGTTGGTCTAGTGGTGGAAGCGCGACATCTGATCGTGAGGTCCTGGGTTCGATCCCCAGGTCGGGCAGTGTTATTGGATTATTCCGTATGGAATTCCTCAGAAGCAGCCTTGAGTTTGGATTCGTGCCCGGTTGATGACAATAGGTTCGCCTTCTATTACATGGGACTTAAACATAACGGCGAAATGAGGGTGTTACTATACCTATACACCTCTGCACAACCCTTCGGGGAATACAGGTGTGATGTTATGTTATGTTGTAGTTCAGCTTATAATATTCACAAACAAATCCCATACAATGACAAATTCGTATCACACACAAATATTTGGACCAATGCGAGAATTGAAGTCACGACTCAGAATAACGCAGATCCTCCGCCATTACGAGACTGCCTTCCTATTACATTCATACAAATATTTATTCGGCCGATACATTCCGAGTTTCCGAGTTATCAGCGGGTAGTAAAATAAACAATATAAAAATTGTTTGCCATATCGCTCTCGACCGTTCCGGGAAAATTGCTTTTACCAATAAATATTCAATGGAGAGAAAGCTACGTTGGATTGATTAAATTTTGTATACATGAAGAACAGGTGAGGGGATGGTGTAGCATAACAGAATAGTGCGATCACCGATCTGTTAGTCAAGCGTGGTGATTATTGTAAATTCTGATAACGTAACCCGTGTACAGCATAAGAAAGAAAAGAAAGAAACGAAAGAAAAGAGAGAAAAGAAAGAAAAGACATAAAAGAAAGAAAAGAAGGAAAAGAAATAAAAGAAGGAAAATAAAGAAAATACAGAAAAGAAAGGAAAAAGTAAGAAAATCTATTTATTCAACAATGCAAATCGACGCAAAAACGAATAACAATATGTGAAACTAAAAATCGGTAACTAAAAATAATTAAAAAGAATAATAAATTTAAAAAAAAAGCTACCGTGAACAGTACACCTTATGTCTACTATTAGTCAAAACAAAAATACATTAATCCGTCGTATTCACATGTGAATGGGTCAGCACTCAGTATAATTCTGTGTTGTGGCAACATTGGAACTAATTTTCCCAACATGCAACATCAACAGCGTTGATGCGGTGATTACGTGAAAAACAAACGGGAAAATCAAGAATGTTCCATTTTCCACTCCTGAGGGTTTCTCCCGAGACATCATTCAGATGGAAATAAATATAAACTCTAGGAAAATAGCACTGTTTGTTTTTCGAAAAGAAAAATAAGGAATGGCGTCGTATCCGTCTTACATTTTAACTGGACGAATGCCAGTTTGTTTTGTCTAAAAGAACTCTTAAAGATGCACTTAATAGTTGGGCTTACATTAGATAGAATGTACTATGAGTAGGAATAGTAGGATCGATCCATTGAATATGGCAAAAAAAACCATACACTGCCCATAAATCAAAATTTAAAAAAAGATAATGGCCACAAATGAAACTTACTTTTGGAGGAGTCTTGGTAAGAATATTTTACACTTTAGTGCCAAGTATACAAAGTTAGTCGGAAAGGGGGGTACTAAGCCGAAAGGGTGTTAAAGTACCTATAATAAGGGATAACATTTGTTCTACAACTTTCCCCAAAACTCGATAGATTAAGAGATATAGCTTTTCAAAGATTTCGTAAAAAATATGCTAAAATCTATCTGCTCATAGCTATGATCAGCTGTTTTTACAATTTAGGTCATATTTGGGGTCACGAATTAGAAAATTAATCTTCTGAATTCATAACTAAAGCAGGTATATTTTTTTTTTGAAAAAACTAATATAATAATCTTTTTGCATGCAAATAAAAATTATCGAATTTTGAAATTTTAACACTTGCTTTAAAATAGTCATCAGTGATAATTTAGGTGGCCTGCGGCTTGGTACCCCCTTTCCGACTAACCTTGTATAAAGAGGGGCTCGTGGCTAACTACCAACCGCACGGATCATACGATTTGTGAGGTTAAGCTGCGCTTGCCACGATCAGTCTGTGGATCGGTGACCGTTGGTTACACGCCGAGACCCCTCCGCACCTCGGAGAGCACGTTATACAGTCTATCCCAGGTGTCATACGAATACCTATGACAGTCGTTACAGGAAGTCAGTAACCTGAAAGTCTGACAACAAGTCTAACCTTAGGACATCGGTATTGCCCTGTAACTGGGTGGCCGAGATCTGATTACAGTCGCTACGTGTAAAATACTGGTATTCAGCCGCATCTGGTGAGACTGGAAGCTGACTCCGACATAGTCGGGAAAAAGGCTAGGCAGAATCTAGTGCCAAGTACCTATTATACTTAATAAAAACGAGATAATATTTTTTTACAGTCCGTAAGTATATCTCATACATAAATTATGATAGCTACTTGGTGCCAAAGTAAAATAATATATTCCTCTTATCAAGACCTTTCTACAGAAGTAAGTTCCATTTGTGGCATGTAATTTATTTTTTGAATCCCTTCGTCCTAGCCTTTTCTTAAATTATTTTGGATTCAGATTTCAGTCTGACCAGACGCGGCTCAATACAGTATTTTACACAATGCGACTGCCATCAGATCTCCTCAACCCAGTTACTGGGCAATGCCGATATCCTAAGATTAGACCGGTTATCAGACTTTCGGGCTTCTAACTACGACTGTCATAGGTATTCGTAGGACACCCGGGACCGACGGTTTAACTTGCTCTCTGAGGCACGGAGGGGTTCTCGATATGTAACGAACGGTCATCCATCCACGAACTGACCGCGGCAAGCACAGCTTAATCTCGCATATCGTATGATCCGCGCGGTTGTTTATTCAAATTCAAATTCATATATTTCGGACAACAGTGATCCTTATTGTGTTAGTATTACAAAACAACTTAAGTAGTACTGGTATAATATTTAAAATAATGCACACTCCACGCAGAGGACGATCAGACAAGAAAACATGTTTCCTACCTGATCAACCTCCGCATAAAATGCCTCATATTTGGAGTATAGCTCTCTGCCACAACTCTCAAGATATAGTTGCGACTACTTCGTACTCTGTTCAGAAGCGACGCGGTTTTTTTACGAATTACTAATTAATTACTAGCCACGAATTTTATTTCTTTTGGAATCTGTTTTATCATCAACCTTTTTACTTCCACAACTGTATATTGGACTTATAATACCTAAGGAATTCACTATTCTTAGCTCTTTTCCGAATTTCCGACTAATTCCATACCCTTGGTATAAACCCATCTACACAGTAATCAACAAAATCTGAATTTCCATTTAATTCTCCATCGTAAACAACGAATTGTACGTGTTGCGTATGGTTTTCACGTTATACAGGGTGTCTTATAAATAAATTTACATTTCGAATGGATGGTGCAAGTTTACGATCCGTAGGATGGGATCCAACTTCCATCTTGTTCTAGGAATTTTAGTAGTCATAGGTAGTGTCCCCAGAGTATGTTAAGCAATGAATTTTGAACGCAATGGAAATAGTTATATATGGGAGATGAGTCTTCCTAAGAGTCTGTCCCACTCTTGACTATGCTTTTTTCTTTATGGGGATATTTTTAAAACAATATTTATGGTAGCCTCAATGTACCAAAGCTCATATTATAAAGGCCTCTTTCACAGTCGTCGGTTAACTGTTTGACAGGTTCTCTATAGAAAATCTGTCATACGACCATATTTATTTTCCAGATAAAATTTGTCCAAAGATACCGCATGGAATCTATATTTTATGAACTAGTTGTTTTGTGTCTTTTAGTTTGTGCATGTGATTTGTCATCTGTAAAAGCATTCAGGATACAATAAAAAATACTAGAGAAAGACAAACTTTACATTAAACAAATAAATGTTACAGAATATCAAATTATTTTTTTAATCTGCACAGAACTTATTTTAGTTATGTTATTCTTCATTATTTTTCAAACTGATTGTCTTATGGTATGTGCGTTTATAACGTTTGTAATATTGAAGTCAAGTTGATGTAAATCGCCCAAATTAATTTACGTTCAAATATCAATTTAATTTTAACTACCCTGTATACAAAACATCATTGATTTCTACTGTTTACGATTGTTTAAAATAATACAGAAACGCAAGGGTTTGTAGTGTTTACAATATTGTGCTGACATGTTTTACGACGTGCGTAGGCGCACTGTACTCGCGTTAGACAACCACTTAACAACTATTTGTTTGCGCTATGAAAATAATGTGCAGACGTTTATAGTACACGATTTAGTAGGTTAGGGCGGAATAGGATTACAATTTAGATTATATTTAGTGGATTGTTGGCACTTTTGTTAATTTTCCCTGCATCATGTTTCTTAGGCTGGTTTTCTGGAAATATCTAGGTATTTGTGGTTTTTATTACTCCCTTGTCTGATATCAACACAATAATTCAAAAATGTCTATCTATCTATTCTAAATTCTATTATAAAAGTCCTGACTGACAGATTGATTCATCAACGCAGAGCATAAAACACTGAAGCTGGAGACATTAAATTTGGACCAGAGATTCGTTTTGTGACGTAGGCATCCACAATTTTTTTTTTGTAAATTCTACCACAAATGGTGTAAAATAGGGGATGAGAGTTTGTATGAAAATTCTCGTGGACGAAGTCGCGGGTTAAGTGCTAGAAAGTCATAAATATCTTCGATTAAAATAAACAAAGATACAAAGGATTTAAAAAAAATGTATTTTTACTTTGTATGACACCAAGCCTAGGCAAATGAGAATTATTCCCGATATTCCCCAATGAGGTATTATCACTGGTGGTATTATCACAAATCCCCACCAGTCATGCTACGTGCTTACCTACCCCGCCTTTACACCTAGATAGGTATAAACATGTATTCTATACAAATGGGCCAGTTAAAAAAATAATTACCTGCATATTCGTGGTAGAAACGTGTTATGTGTAGATCTGTAGATTATTTAGATGTGCTTCTAAAAAGATCTTTACAGAATTTGCTTACAACCTGTTTTTAGTAGTAAATGAGAGGTAAGTGGGGATGGCATGGCAAGTTTTTAACACGAAAAGATAAATATTGTATTTTCTTTTCCTTTTGCCATTTTTCTCTCCTTGTTTAATCCCAGCTCTTGCCAAGCTTTTGTGTTGATTCTATATTCCCTATCCTGTCCTACTTTCAACGTCATCAATTGGCAGTCCAAAGTCTGCTCAATGTGAATTTACCAGTCGTATTTACTGCAGAATTTCATTTAATTCGACAGCTCACAGAATACATTGAGCAAAACTAAATTATCCGACCACGGCGTCATAAACAGCTACTTGTACAGTCGTAAACACAAACAAATGAACGACTCCGTTACGTCACCGTATCGTGAACACTAAAGTGTTGTAAAACGCAGTAAATTATCGGTAGTTTCACGTGAACAGATATTACAATGGTAACATGTTTTGTTCCTATAATGTGCACTCTTAGACGCTATGATGTGCAAATGGATTATTATTATAGATGTAGGTTTTTTATGTTATAATAATTGTATGATAAAGAATGGTCTGTTGATAGGGTTATTGATATTGTGTAAGTTATTATAGTAATTTCGACGTCCGTATGTCACTGCAGGGATCCAGCAGAATATCAGCGTCAGGTATATTTGCCTGACATATGCTGAGATGGACTCCCATTTGGTGCAACCTTGAGACGCACATCGCACCTTGTTTTTTTTTTTTCTTTTTGTGTATTGGCACCTTGTTTTTATATGTATAGATTCGTGTAATTTTTTTATCTAATAACGATTGTGCTATTGTGTGATGTGCTATGTCTTTTGTGTGCACTGAATAAACGTATTACTTACTTACTTAATTGTATAACTTGCCTCGTCGGTCTAGTGGTGGCAAGCGCGACTGCTGATCGTGAGGTCCTGGTTTCGATCCCCAGGTCGGGCAAAGTGTTATCGGGTTTTTCGGTGAGGAATTCCTCAGTAGCAGCCTGGAGTTTGCAGGTGTGCCCGGTTGATCGCAAGAGGCTCAGCCCTTATTACATGGGACTTAAACATAACGGCAAAATGAGGGTGTTGTTATACACCTCTGCCTTGCCTGCTCTTAGTCTCACACCAAACCATAAAAAATCTTAGCATAACGGTATTGCCCAGTAACTGGGTTGTGGAGGTCTGATGGCAGTCGCTCCGTGTAAAATACTGGTATACAGTCGCATCTTGTTAAACTGGAAGCTGATCCCAATACAGTTGGCAAAAAGGTAAGCAGAACATTAGACTCAGACCAATAAAAAATATGATTGGCCTGAGTTATTAGTGTTGAAAGCCAGTCGGAATATTAAAAGCACGCCGCTTAGTAAATAAGACTTACGTCTACATCAGTTATCTAGATATACCTACATGAAGCGAAATGTTAGTTGTTTAACGAAGAAGTTGTAATGGATATCTTGAAGATCTGCTAAGTGCGAATACATACGAAGACTTGGCATGTAGGGGAGACCGGGGATGGTTGACCAATCTCACCTAGGCGGCTGACGCACGACGTCTGCCGAACTCGCGTTTTTGACAGCTAGTCTACCTGCCCCTATAGTCAACCATCCCCAGTCTCCGCTACAGTCAGCCTCAATAAGACGTGGGTTATACAATTTGCGAATTTACATAACATCACGCCACGTATTCCCCAAAGGGTTCGGCAGTGGTGTTTTTAGTACACCCTCGTTTCGCCAGTTATGTTTAAGTCCCATGTAATAGGGGGCAAGCCTATTGCCATTAATCGGGCACAAATCCAGACTCCGGGCTGCTACTGAGAAATTCCTAATGGAAAAACTCAATTACACTTTGCCCGACCTGGGGATCGAACCCAGGACCCCATGCTCAGCAGTCGCGCTTGCGACTACTTAACCAACAAGTCCAATCCAGTCTTTGCGAATTTAAAAAGTGAATTTAAGAAAAAGTTGTGACTGAATATTTTAAAATCATACACAACAACTGCAAACAAATACAGGTTAAGCTGCGCTTGCCGCGGTCAGTCTGTGGATAGGTGACCATTCGTTACACATCGAGACCCGTCCGTGCCTCGGAGAGCACGTTAAACAGTCGGTCCCAGGTGTCATACGAATACTATGACAGTCGTTACGGGAGGTCAGGAGCCCGAAAATCCGACAACCGGTCTTGCCCTGTAACTGGGTTGCGGAGGTCTGATGGCAGTCGCTCCGTATAAAATACTGTGTAGTGTGTGTATTCAGCCGCATCTGGTTAGACTGGAAGCTGACACCAACATAGTTGGGAAAAGGCTAATAGACAGAACTTTCTTCAGTTATATTCCTCGTGGATATCTGAATAAACTACCCTTCTTTTAAATAATACCTGGTCGTATTACGAGAGTCATTTGACGGTTATAGCGCAGCTAGAGTGTCGGCGTCTCGGGTCGTCGGGAGAGCAATCTATTACGAGCCACTAACTTGCACTTTATATTGCAATTTTTCAACCTAATGCGTTATTATACGAGGAGTGAGACAAACGAGGCACTGTAAAGGTTTTTGCACACCGATGGACTGGCGGCGAAGAGTACCTTGTTCATTGGTCACAAGTAACACCGAGCGGCGTGCGAGGTCGCGACTGATCTCCCACCGGCTCTTTTGGATGCGTGTGTTCGCTCAGCCGCCCTTCGTGGCTCTTTTGTCTTTTGGCCCTCTAGTGTGATTTTATTTCACTATTCTAATTCCAGTCATAATTAGAAGCAAATTAAGTTGAAATCCAATTGTTACTTAATTAGACGCCTCGGCGCCACTCCGTCGGTGTACGCTAACCCGGCTAAACCTAACCGTTTTTCTAGGAGAAAACATAGTTTCTTTTGGTTTCAAAATAAAAGTAAATTGTACTGCTCGAATATCTATTTATACAAGGTGTAAAAAGACCCTTCACCAAGCCGTCAACCATGCATTCAGTACAGCAAACTAAGTAACCCTACGCAAAAATTTTCGATGGGAAACGACTTTTTTTGTTTGGTGTAAAATTTAGTTTTACTGTAAAGCTAATGGTAACGCACTCAAAACACTTTGCTGATAGATGCAATGAGTAGTAAACGGGTAATGGAGGTATTTCAAGTACATTTGCAACCTTCAAAACTAGTATTTTTAAAAAAAGTTGTGAAAATGTTGAAACTTTGACCTCCAATATCTCCGTAACTAGAAGGTTCCCAGGCATAGTCCAGAACAAAAAAATGATCGCAATGACGTGGAGAATAAGTGCCTTTCGGCTTCGTTAAGGGTCTTTTTACACCATTTATTGATTACCATACAAAGTGGGGGGATGTCGTAAAAACATTAAGTAAATGAAACCTCAATGCATGGTAAAAATAGAGTCCACATTAAGAAAATAAGAATACCTTCTGAAAGTCGAGACATTTGGCGTGGAATATTTACTTTGGTGGGCTATCTCTTTCTAGATATTTAGAAAGAGATAGATTTCCAAGATAAATATTCTAGGCCAAATATTTCGACTTTCAGTAGGTGTTCGCAGTGTGGCTCCATTTTTACCTATACTTTCATGTCTCTATGATACGTGTACACCTCAAAATGTTGAATAGTCTAGGTATATTACTACCTTTGAGAGACTACAGCCATTAATAGAAACATAATACTTAAAAGGAACATTTAATTTTAAACGATCACTTTGAAGATCTCCGCTACAAATAAAACACAAAGTTGTAAACCCTACAAAGTGTGAGATATTAAAATAGTTACCGAACCAAAGAGACATCGTCCGAATACTTTGAATCTAATAAATACAGATGCCTTTGAAACAGTTGGAGTATAGTTTAACCTAGAAATCCGTATCGGTTTGGGTTGTATGTCATTATTATATTATTATTATAATTAGCCTGTACTGTCCCACTGCTGGACAAAGGCTTCCCTCCATTCCTTCCACCTGTCACGATTCTGTGCAACTTCATGCCAATTATCATGAAAGGCATCCAACTCGTCCCGTCATCTTCTCCGCGGTCTGCCACGACCGTCTCGCTGTATCGGGGCTCCAGTCTTGTGCTATATGGGCCCATAGCTCATTCGGCATACGGCAGACATGTCCTGCTCAGTCCCACTTCAGCTGAGCGGCCTTTTGAGCCGCAATTTGAGTTTTGGGGCGCAGTATTGTGTATGCTGCATCATATTAATCGCACCTTCTGCATTTGCATATATTAGTAATGGGTAGAACACTGTTCTAAAACGAGGATCGTGCGACGCACTCTTTTCACTGAGTGTGCTAGCATACTGTGCTGCCACGAATGAGGCGAGACTTCGTTGGCCAGTGAGTCAACAGAGTCATGACTGTGTAAGTACACAGATGTGGTGTAGCGAAGACGAAAGGAAATCGCGACACACAGCACACATAATTATGAGTATGACGAGGGAGAGAGAAAGGTTACGTGATGTCGTCAATAGAAAACAAAAGGCGGCAATTAAACGTAGACCTTAAATAGTTTGTTTAGAATTGCAAATAGATTGGCACACTGGGTGGTCGTACTGTGTAGCTGATCTGTGGTGTGTGCTAGGTGCTAGCACATCAAAATAAAAAGAGGGAGTCACTCGTTATATCGAAGTGAGTAGCGACAACTGTGCCAGCTAGGGTTGCCACCTTTTTTTTGAACAAATATAGTATTTTTCCCAAAAATGATGCAAAAATATAGTACATTTGGGAAAATCAGGAAAAAAAAGTACACATTAATTTTATATCATTATGTATTTTTCCATGGATGGGTGACCATTTGTTACACATCGAGACCCCTCCGTGCCTCGGAGAACACGTTAAGCCGTCGGTCCCGGGTGTCATACGAATACCTATGACAGTCGTTACGGGTAGTCAGAAGCCTGAAAGTCTGACAAACGGTTTAACCTTAGGATATCGGCATTGCCCAGTTACTGGGTTGCGGAGGTCTGATGGCAGTCGCTCCGTGTAAAATACTGGTATTCAGCCGCATCTGGTTAGACTGGAAGCTGACCCCAAGATAATTGGGAAAAGGCTAAGAGATGTATTTTTCCATGTTATTGCTCATTGCTTTGGCCATCAATGATCTATTACCTTTAAAATAATTATAAGAACCTGAACCATTTAACTTCATTTTAAAATAAATTAATAATTCATTTTTAATCAAATTAATAGATGCTCTATTTCTTTCTTCGTTCCGTTTTTGCAGTTAACAAAAAAAAGCGTGACAGTTGAATTGGGGATAAAAATATAGTATTTTTTCGTACTGTATTATTTTTCTATAATATGTAGTACAATTGACTAAAATATAGTACGATACTATATATTATAGGACGGGTGGCAAACCTAGTGCTAGCACACGTGCTGAGTACCCAACACTAGCATATATAGGTATTTGCGGGCGGGCGGTGCAGCGTGCTCACCTGCCGCCGCGGAGTCAGGTCGTCTTTTCTGACTCCGCAATCACAGCGATAATTTAGCCTTCATCAAGCTGTCTCCCTCCCAATTCTCCCGCCTGTAACGCCCTAAGCCGAGGTCCGAGTCCCATTAGGGGTCGCCCTCAGTGCAGTTGTTGCTAGTAGTCATGATGTTAGTATTAGTAGTTAGCTTAGGTAAAGTATTTTACTCGTTCTCATTGGTTGGAGACCTTTCAGGTCTCGCCAATAACTGCCCAGTTACCTAAAAACGGTCCGCAAGACAAACTACAAGCAGTCGATTAGAAAAAAGTAGAAGCTGCATACCATTCTGCATCAAAGCTTGATCAACTATGGTTTGGCGGAATTAACAATAAATATTGTAATTGTAGAATGAGTGAACGGCGATTAACAAAAGGAATTTATAAGGCGGATGTCAATGGAAACGCCGGTAGAGAACGTCCTAGAAGGACATATATCGATGTTATTGGTGATATTCTTCACAAAGGTCAGGTGCGTAGTACTCTCAACCGACGTGCGTGTATGACAAGATGTATGAATGTGGATGAAGCGAAAGGGGTATGTAAGGATCGTAGCAGGTGGCGTTCTATAGTTTCTGCCTCCCCCTATGGGAAAAAGGCGTAAGTTTATGTATGTATGTTGTAATTGTATAAAGGCAGTGATAGCCTAGCGGTTAAACGCTTGCCTTCCATGAAGGAGGGTCTGAGTTCGACTCGGTCCACACCTATGACTTTGTGAAGGAGGGTCTGAGTTCGACTCGGTCCACACCTATGACTTTGTGAAGGAGGGTCTGAGTTCGACTCGGTCCACACCTATGACTTTGTAAAGGAGGGTCTGAGTCCGACTCGGTCCACACCTATGACTTTGTGAAGGAGGGTCTGAGTTCGACTCGGTCCACACCTATGACTTTGTGAAGGAGGGTCTGAGTGCGACTCGGTCCACACCTATGACTTTGTGAAGGAGGGTCTGAGTTCGACTCGGTCCACACCTATGACTTTGTGAAGGAGGGTCTGAGTTCGACTCGGTCCACACCTATGACTTTGTGAAGGAGGGTCTGAGTTCGACTCGGTCCACACCTATGACTTTGTGAATTCTGACCAAATCTTAATTTCGTTAATCAATAATACACTGGCCTGCAAAAATAAGTATCGCACTTTTAAAATTTAAATTTTTTCTGAACTATAGAAGTTAAAGATTTAAAATAAAAAACGTTTTATAGCAATTTTTATCAGCTTTCTTTGAAACTATAGTAACAAAGTTAAACTCTTTTTTGAGTCCTTTTTGTTTCGAAAATATATCTTGTGTACCTAAAAACTTATTGCAATTTTAAAAGTGTGATACTTATTTTTGCAGGCCAGTATAGTTCCCCTTTTATGTCCAGCAGTGAACTGATTAAGTTACGTTAATTAAATGATTGCCTAATGTGATGCGTATAGCATATTATAGTCTCCTTCAAATCCCGTAGGTTTTCATACAGAATGAATGCAGCGAAAATATCTGATCAATTCTATGTGTTTCCTTCCCGCAATGGAAATAGAATGTTTAAGATTGTAGTGGATTAAAATAGAAACGGGACGGGAACGCGACAGATGTCCGGACGTAGAAAGAGATTGTTTGTAAAAGATCCAGTTTTATAAGTTTTGGGAAACAGTTTTACAGTTTGTTTTGCGTTTGTATACTCTGTGGATCTGTTACGTGGTTCTGAGAATGTAGTGTAGAGAAAATCTTGTTCAACTGCTTCGCTGGTCTAGTGGTGGCAAGCGCGACTGCTGATCGTGAGGTCCTGGATTCGATCCTCAGGTCGGGCAAAGTGTTATTGGGTTTTTCGATGTGGAATTACTCAGTCGCATCCTGGAGTTTGGATTTGTGCCCGGTTGAAGGCAATAGGCTCGCCCCCTATTATATGAGACTTAAACATAACGGCAAAATGAGGGTGTTAATATACACCTCTGCCTAACCCTTCGGGAAATACAGGCGTGATGTTATGTTATGATTTAAATAAAGTCTAAGATCTAAATCTCCAAAATCTATTTCCAAAATACCTACAGACGAAATTTCCTTTGCCATCAGCGAGAGTATAATTTACATAAGTTTGAAAATTTACGACTAGATCTAGAAACTTTATGCCTAAACGTTCGTTTCAGACATTTCTCCTGATAGCCCAAGTTGTGCCCAAGATGAAACTTGACGTAATGATAACCTCTCAAAATTAAACGAAGACAGCTCTTTGAATAAATTAAAATATAGTCTAAGATCCCACTGTAGAACGACCTTCACCGAGCTGGTTAATGGATGAAAAGTATTTTATATCAAATTAAATATGTCAATAAATATATTGCAAATGGGTTGACTAAAAAATTTCAGTCCAGAAAATGTTTTAAAGATTACACTGCTTTGTTTAATAGACAAATTCCATACCAATCGAAAATATGAAGCATATAGAATATGCAAACGATAAGTTGACTTTTTTTTCCGTCACAACTCTTGGGTAGGTAGGTATAAACACGGCATTTATAATGGAATGGTAAACATTTTTAAATCACTAAAGACTTTTTAACCCACTTTAAAAAAGGAATAACGTAGAATGAGTACGTAATAATTAAGTAATTTTTTTAGCTGGGACACTGCATTTAAAAAAAATTCTTTACTTAGTCGCGTTTGGCCCTGGTCTCACCTGACGGTAAGCGCAGGTAGGGTCTAAGATGGAGCACACGAATCCAAGGAACACAGATATAGAGGCATTCCCCTATACCCCTCTGGCTCTCACATACACTCGACGGAACACAGCAAACTGCTTGGCGCGGTACTTTAATGTGAGGGTGGTAGCTAGCCAGACGGACCGTATAGATCCTACTACCAAGCGCGCTAGGTTTTGTATAATCTTGCAACACGCGTCTATTCCCAGCGTGCAGTGAAGAAGTTTTATATTCTAACCTGTCCCCGCACACGGTGCACCGGTGAGCTACTATTTTTTATGTTTTGAAATGTCTTTATTTTTTTATTTAAAAATGTAATGAAGTATGTATATTTGATGAATAAATAAGTTAATAACTTTATTATTACTTGACAAACTAAATTCTGATATTTAAATAAAAAGTTTTTGAAATTAGGTAGTCACGTCGTGTAGGTAATAACTGCATATACAGTGTAAACAAAATCATGTAATTCCTTCAAACCTCGTGATGTACTGCTGACATAGATACACCCTGCACGGGAGAACTTTGGATTCAATAAAAAAATTACAAGAAGTAGACTTGTGTTCTTAACGTGAGGTATTTTAGCGCTCCGAGTTAAATGACTGCGCTGCGACCGATAGCCGCGCAATTCGCTCGGGGCGCTAGAATGCCTCACGTTAAGAACACATGTTTACTTCTTGTAGTTTTTTTTTTGTATCTAAAAGTATCCTGTGCAGTGTTAATCTATGTCGGCAGTACATCACGAGGTTTGAAGGAATTACATGATTTAGTTTACACCCTGTAGAGTTAGAAATTAATAATTTTCTGATTTTGTAAGCAATAATTGTACAGATTCCTCTTTGCTACGTTCAAATGTCACAAAATCAATTTCTCTCATTCTGAGAGCACGATGAAAATCATCAACTCCTGACACAACACAACTTTTTCTCCCAATTGCCAGTCTCCCAACTCTAAAATACTATATTTATAAACCGTACCAATAAATTTTAGGTACTTCTGAATTCCCGGTACACGCACATTGTGTACCGATGGCAGACAACCGGATAGACAAACGTAAACATTTTTGTGTGGAGTGTTCCTGCACAGTGTGTCCGTCGGCTGAGGCAGGTGGAAAAAATATTTATTTATTAATGTTGGGAGATTGGTTTAATGTGCCTACGTTTGGTTTTTTTATGTTATGGGTGTACTTATATAAAAATAGCTACTTATATACCTGGCTTTGAATATTAAAGTGTTTGAAGTTAATTCAGTACTAACAGTAGACTGAACAAACTGATAGCAACAATTTCTCTAATCTCAAATCTATTTGGAACTGGATAACATCAGTTACGTTACAATGGGTTCAGTTGAAAACCAGCGTCAGGCACTAGTAGTCTGACATTTATGCTGAACTGAACCTATTTGGCGCAGCCGCTAGACACACAGCTACTTTATTTTTGTTTATCTAATTTGTTTGGTCTTTTCTCTTATGAATTTCTGTCTGTGTGTCTGACTGCTTTCGTGCCAAATAAATTTCTTTATTTTTTTCAATATAAAGGTGAGGTCTGCATTCATCGTATACATCAGGCAACCAGTCGATCGCGATCGACCGGTCGATTGCGGCTCTTTATCCAGTCGATCATGGCAAGGCAAAGAAAAATAAATGTTGAATGAAGAGGTACTGATTATGTAATTGGTAGATCGCACAGAGTCTACTCAGTAAACAGTAGATCTTGGGTCGAATCAAGTTGGCCAACCCTGGTATACATACTAATCGAGGCGATTACTACAGTAGGTACAGTCAGCTCCGATAAGCAGATCTCTAATATCTATTATCACCCATATTCTAAGACGTTCCTCCAAAACTTACTCGACTTGACTCCACCTCGACTCAGCCTTTTTCACTACCATCGGTAGTTATAGTTGACATAAATGTCCTCGACTCGAGATTTTGCCTCAGTCGAGGTAAGGAATCATCTGTCAAACTCAAGGTACCTCGGAACCTACCTTAAGGAAGGAAGTGTCAAAGTTCGTATGTAAAAAAAATGCATTTTGTAAACTTTATCGAATATGCTTACGATAATACTTACAACTATTTATCGCGGCGTTTTTTGCGCGATGCAGATAATTCAAATTATGACGTAATGACTCCACTCTACCTCGACTCATTTGAGTCGAGGAATCTCAAAGTTCACTCGATATTGCGATTAAGAATACAATTTTGAAGCTGTTTTCGAGGCCGTCCTGAGTCGAGTACGAGTCGAGTAAGTTTTGGAGGAACGTCTTAGAATATGGGTGTATATCTCGCTCACAATTTTGTTCTCAAGGGTAAATTTTTTTATTCACAATATTAAAAAACTGTTATTTACTGAGGATACCTCCGTCTTGTAACTATATATCTGTGACATAAAACCAACAAGAGAGACATAGTAACAAGATCTATCTAGCGTACAATCATATAATTTACATTCATTAATCAGGTTTCATTAACAGTCAATTACGTAATGAAATTAATAAAATATTCATTTAAGAGGATACATAATTAGTCCATTACTGTTCCACTGCTAGGCACGAGTCTCTTCCCAGAATGGGAAGGGTTTAGGCCTTATTTCACCAGGCTGACCTGGTGCGGGTTGGCGGACTACGCACACCATCGAGAACTTTATGGACTCCTCTCAGGTGTGCAAGTTTTCTCACAATGTTTTTCCTTCACCGTTAATGCAAATGATAATCAAATTCTGATCCGCATATTATGAATTCGAAAAGTCAGGGGTATGGGCCGGGATCGAACCCAGACCCTCGTACATGGAAGGCAAGCGTTAAACCGCTAGGCTATCACTAGGGGGGTAATACGATTCTAATTCAATCAGAATCTAAATCCGCTTTGGAATTTTACGGGCTCATTTAGTTTAAGTAAGGCGAATAAGTAAAGGCGGAAAACGAAGTATAGAGGAGTCATTTGGGAGAGTTCTATGTCCAGTAGTGGGCTCCAGTCTCCTACGTATTACTAAGACACTGGGTCCTCTCTCTTGTATATTTAGTCAGCTATCTACAGGTGGTGTTCCGTCTTTCACATCATTAAGGTCATAGCGCATTAGAGCCTCGTCGCTCTGTGTCCACCCGATGTCGATAGGTGGTCCACAGGTGGACGCCGCGTCGTCAACTAGAAGAAAGCTTATTGGGTGCACGAGATGTTAGAAGAAAGCGGGTGGATATTGGACCGCTCAACGAGTGGACGCCGCGTGGCCCACTTGCCGTCCGCGCGTGGACAGCTTGCGGGCGAGGCGATCCGATGACGCTGCGGAGTTGATGTAGTGAACGTTAATTTATAGAAGTCTTTATAAAGAATACTAACCGCACAAGACGAGGCAGTGCTGGTCGGGTGCCGGGTGGCTCTAATGTGCAATGACTTTTAGTAGTAGAACTGCTAGTAAATGAGTTTGTTCGTGATAGTACCACGATACCTTCTTCTGTCGCCAAGCACTGCGCTGCTATGTTCCGATTTGTAGGGTGCCGGTGAAATTACAGGCACTTTCTTTCTTTGGTTTTTAACAGATGAGCAATCCTCTTATTGGTGATGGTCTATACAGGGTGTAAACGAAATTATGTAATTCCATCAAACCTCGTGATGTACTGCTGACATAGATTAATCCTGCACGGGATACATTTGTATTCAATAAACAAAAAAAATACATAAAGTAAACATGTGTTCTTAGCGTGAGGCATTTTAGCGCCCCAAGTTAAATGACCGTGCGGCGAGTGATAGCCGCGCAATTCGTCCGGGATGCTAAAATACCTCATGTTAAGAACACATGTTTACTTCTTGTAATTTTTTTTTATTGAATCCAAAACTATTCCTTTTTAGGGTTAATCTATGACAGTATACATCACGAGGTTTCAAAGAATTACATGATATCATTTACACCCTGTATAGGCAGCGATAACCATTTCTTATCAGGTGGGCCACCGGCTTGTTTGCCAACCAATCACATAATAAATCATTCTTCTTCTTCTCTCGTATCGCCACGAGCTGTACGAGAATAACTCGTGTCGTGGTGAAAAGGTAAGCCAGTCAGCAAGGTTGGTAGCGGGGCTGACTGCCCAGGGTACGCCGGACGTACTTAAGTATCGTAAATCCTCGTATCCACTAAGCATCAATTGGCGCGCAACACGTGACACACTAAATGTTCGGCAGCTTTGCACAACATCGCGTGACGTTACCATTTGGCGCGCAACATGTCGCACGGCTTGTTGTTTGTTTCCGTGCAATATGCAGTTGAGCATCAAATGTTGTCTAGTGGAGACGTGACGCGCAGAAATGTCCGTGTGGTGTAACGAACACACTGAATACATTTTCTTTATTTTGTAAGTAACTTCTAACCCAACCACCAACGTGGCTTTTTTCTTTTTGATGCATTTTTCGTTAAAATTATAACTAATTTATAATTATAAATAAACACTAGTTCCTCTGGCGACATGTTGTCGATGACTGATGCGAGCGAAATCATGTGTAGACAGACAACATTGCTAAACAAAAGTACCGTGCTGATTTTCAACACGTTGAGCAACATGTTGTGCAACATGTCGTGCGCCAAATGTTGCCTAGTGGATACGAGGCTTTAGCCATAACAATCCATTGACAATTCATAATGTAGACTAAGCAAGTACCTTAAACAGGCTTTTTGACACAAAGCTAAAGGAAAAGTCTGCAATCGGACCTGAATAAAAAACTACGGTACTTAATCATTCTCTAAAGGCTTTTTAAGCCAGGTCAAAACTTCGCAAAATCCCTCAATAAGTCTAAAATATCTACGGATGCAAATATTCAAATAATCCGGTTACTCCGTACATTTTGGACGGTATTTGGGTTAGCCGGTCCTTAGGGATCAACCCAAGCTGGGTGGCGGTAATGGCTCCATTCCGACACAAACCTTTTAGTGTTGATATTGTAATTAATTTTAAATTGAAAGAGGTTGGGTTCCGCACGATTAACATGTCAATTTTGGCAGGTAAAGCGTTGTATAGTCAAGGTCAGGATAGATACTTCAAAATGGGACTCCAGAGAGTTCTCGAAAATAAAAGAAAAATCTTTGACGTGGTTACATGCGTAACCACGTCAAAGATTTTTCTTTTATTTTTTTACTAGTGACCCGCCCCGTCTTTGCACGGGTGCTATGTAGATACTAATGTGGGGCATATAAAGCTTCCTCTTGAATCACTCTATCTATTACTGAAAACTGCATTAAAATCCGTTGCGTAGTTTAAAAGATCTTAGCGTGCAAACAGCGGGAGCGACTTTGTTTTATACTGTATAAAGATTCATTACTAGCGGACCCGGCAGACGTCGTCCTGCCCGGAAAAGCAGCGCCACCTACCGGGTCTAATTGTGTTTTCAAACCATCTAGGAACCCATTAAAATATACACACAAAATTTCATCCAAATCGGTCCAGCCGTTTAGGAGGAATTAGGTGACAAACACACGTACAGAAGAATTATATATATAACTAGCAGTGACCCCACGGCTCCGCCCGTAGCCTATGTTGCTCAGTGATAATGTAGCTTTCTAACGGCAAAATATTTTTTGAAATCGGTCCAGTAGTTTTTAAGTTTATTCGTTACATACAAAAATCCAAAAATAGAAATCTTTCCTCTTTATAATATTAGTATAGACAAGTGAACCGCCCCGGCTTCGCATGGGTGCAATGTAGATACTAATGTGGGGCATAAGTATAAACCTTCCTCTTGAATCACTATCTATCGCTGAAAACTGCATTAAAATCCGTTGCGTAGTTTAAAAGATCTAAGCGTACGTATCCAAAATAAAAGTGTTGAAGTCTTTAACACCCTTTCGGCTTAGTACCCCCTTTCCGACTAACCTTGTATAACGAAGCCACTGTAAAAAGAATAAAAAAAACCTTTTTACCAATATCCTCTTAGCCTTTTCCCAATTATCTTGGGGTCAGCTTCCAGTCTAACCAGATGCGGCTGAATACCAGTATTTTACACGGAGCGACTGCCATCAGACCTCCGCAACCCAGAAACTGGGTAATGCCGATATCCTAAGGTTAAACCGTTTGTCAGATTTTCGGGCTTCTGACTACCCGTAACGACTGTCATAGGTATTCGTATGACACCCGGGACCGACGGCTTAACGTGCTCTCCGAGGCACGGAGGGGTCTCGATGTGTAACAAATGGTCACCCATCCACGGACTGACCGCGGCAAGCGCAGCTTAACCTCGCAAATCGTACGATCGGCGCGGTTGTTATTTAGCCACGAGCACCTCCAACCTTTTTACCAATATATTATCATCTAATTCCACGTCGTTCTAAAATAAATTACACACATGCGTATCCTAAGAGTGCTTTCAAATTAGACGGTTGCTGACGAACTGCAGAGGTAAGGCAGCAGTAAGGCTATCGTACTGCGAACGGGCCGTGTCTGCGCCCTTTTTTCTTTTCGTGTGGTTAGTGACTAACCTGGTGTCAGAGTTTATGCCGCTCATGGGCCTCTTACTTGGCCTCACATGCCGTCGACAAATATCTCTCAGGCATGCCGGTTTCCTCACGCTGTTTTCCTTCACCGTTTTTAAACAAGTGATAATTATACTATATGCACATGAATCCGAAAAGTCAGAGGTGCATGCCGTGTGTTCGAACTCGAGACCTACGACCTGGCAGTCCGACGGTCACACCACTAGGCTATCAGTGCAGTAAATTAACAGCCCTTTTATACGCTATGATTTTTTTTAAAATGATAAATATATTCACTCAACTTTATTAAATTACATCACTACATTACTTCTCACTATCCACTATATCCGCGAGATGCATTTTCTATTTCCACATGTCACCGCCCTATTTTGTCAGTTGTCAAAAAAGCAATTCAAATGAGCGCGAGCAGGGTTCCGCTCCCTAAAAATGTTTAAAACTAAATTGTTAAAAATAAAAGTCACATAATTCGTCTTGTGTGAACTATTTAGGACTGCTGTGGGTCACTTATGCCAGTGACCATTCTATACCCCTCCCAAAACTATCGCAGGACTTAACTCGTAAGTCCCTCCCCTTTTGCTCCTACAGGCCGTTATGTGATTTATCATACTTTAGCTGAAGGTGAGCCACTGTTGCCGCAACCACAACAGAGTCGCGATAGCAGTTTAACAATGCCAGTCAGTTATCGGACTACGACGCGACTGCTTCGAAGTATCGTATGAAAAACATAGCTGTCTGCCATAACCGTACGTAGTACCATAGCCGTAATAGGAGATAGGAGCCCTTTTTGGCCTCGTGCAGGTAGTATAAATTCTTATCCTTTCTTTTTTTTTGTAAATATTGTTTTTGTTTCTGTAACTGCCTGTGTGAGTCCAAAATAAATAATTTTCTTTCTTTATTTCTTTTCTTTAAATGTTTGCGCTATGGCTACAGTTCGACAGCAACCGTCTAATTTGAAAGCACCCTAAGAGCCATATTAGACTATCATAGAAATATAATCAGAGATGTATGAGTCAGTTTTATATGAATAACCTATGACGGTATAATAGCTACTTATGATTCATATTGTCTATAATCATATTTAAGGAATCCTATTTGACAGCAAGCGTACCTACAAAGGTCATATCCGTCTAAACTCAAAAATGGCGTCAAAATGACAACGGAAAACACGGCTAAATCGTTATCCATCTTGATTTAGTATGACGTTTATATGATCATAAGTGTAATATGTAAAAACTTTTTTACAAAAAATTTAAACCGACTTCAAAAAAGAATAAAATAATTACCATATAAAATTAACAGTTTCAGAAGTCGATGCTGATCCACGCTGAACCAAATTGAAGGCACCGACTTTTGAAACTGTTAATTTTATATGGTAATTATTTTATTCTTTTTTGAAGTCGGTTTAAATTTTTTGTAAAAAAGTTTTTATTTTTTTCATTTTAGTGGCCTTAATTAAAACTTGGTTGGACCTACTAAAGACGCTGCTCGTAACATAATCACATCATCACAATATGCGTACTGTTCGTCATTGAGGAGTTCCATTGTCTATCTCCGAAGTTCTTCATCGGATCTTCACCAAATTTAAATGGAACCAACTTCAAAGTATACCCTATCCATTAAAAAAAGAATCATTAAAATCGGTTCACAATTGGCGAAAATATCGATGAACATACAAAAAAAAAAAAAAAAACATACATACAGACGAACATAGTAACCTCCTCCTTTTTGGAAGTCGGTTAAAAATTAAGAATAGCGTCATTTAACTATGATCATAGAATTTGACAGATATGAAATCAAAGGAGAATGGGCAAAATATTTAGAAGTTGGTCTTCTCGTCCTCTAGCAATGAGTGATATGTCATTAGAAAGGTCTTTTTAAGCGAAACATTTGGTACCTAACACTATCACAATTTCTTCTTTTTTTGTTACTTATACAAAAGTATCGCTACGTTCTTATCATATTATTTGCAAATAATGTGTGAAGAAAAAGAACTTAAGCATAACTGGCGAAACGTGGGTGCATTATACACCTCTGCCTACCCCTTCGGGAAATTCGGGCGTTAATGTTACGTGTGTTACTTAGGTAGGTATCTTAAATAATTATTATGACAAAGATCCTCTGGCAAAACGTGTAAAAAAGATAATAAATAGCAATATTTGAGTGTTAACAATATTTAATGAGCTATAACTCGATAAATACTAATAATTCACAGTAGCTGTAATACAAAAAAAAAATCTACTTAATATAATCTTTCTATTGATATATCACTCATTGCTAGAGGAGGGGTAGACCAAAAGGCCCATTCTCCGTTGTATGATAAATACCTTCATAATAGTGTAAATGGGGCCTAAATGCGGCTCCATAATTTTATTATAACCTAAATAAAATGCTAAGGATTCCTTATCAAATACTGCGTGAAAGAGGAATACCTTGCGAAGATTCCTTTAGCGACAAACGTGAAAAAAGCCGGTCGTGCGAGATATACGCGCGTACACAGGGTTCTGTACCAGAAAATAAAATGTCACAAAAGCTATTTTAATATTTGTTGTTTATTTGTAGAGTATGAACTATAATTAAGCCAAAGAAAGTCATAATATGTAACTACCATTTATGAGATACAGCAGGAACAAAAATCATTGAACAAATAGAAGATTTTTATAGAATTCTTGTACGGGGTACCTCCTTGGAATTTTTGTATTTTTTATTATTTACTTATTCACGCTACAACAACACATTGCCCAGTAACTAGGTTGCGGAGGTCTGATGGCAGTCGCTCCGTGTAAAATACTGGTATTCAGCCGCATTTGGTTAGACTGGAAGCTGACCCCAACATAGTTGGGAAAAGGCTAGGCAGAACGATGTCTCATGGTACAGCCACTTTTAGAGGCAGCTTTCGTTATGCGGCTTCCAAAGTATGGAATAACCTGCCACCGCCGATTAGAGTAACTAACAAAATAGATACTTTTAGACGACGCTTACGGCAGTACCTCATAGAAGCGCAACGGGAGCTAGACATGATCACACTGAATGTCTCCATTATATGATCTATGTGTGTTTCGAAAGATTTATTTATTTACATATTAATCCTTCCGACTCATTTATTTATTAGTCTTTTTTTGTTTTGTTTTTATTGCAGTTTTATTCAATATCACACTATGTTCGTACCTATAATATATCGTTATTATTTTTATCTACGCAAATTTATTTTATTTAAGTATGCATACACACACTGTGGTATAAAACCGTTTGACATCCGTCACCTCAAAATTCAGGTCCAGTTGAAAATCAGCGTCAGGCACTAGTTGTCTGGCATTTTTGCTGAACTGGGCCTTTTTGGCGCAGCCGTGAGGCACACTTTCCTACTAATCTCTTTTTTTTTTCTGCTTTATGTTTTTGTGTGCCTTTTAGTCTGTGCTAAATAAATGTATTTTCTTTCTTTCTTTCTTTCTTTCAACGAACGCTATAATAACACATAATCTGTGAAAATTTCAACTGTCTAGCTCTTACGGCTGTCGAGTTGAGTCAGTATACCCTTGTGGCAGACAGACACTGTAAGCCGAGTAGTAGGATCCCGTTGGCACCATTATGTACACAACCCTAAAAATGGGATTTAACAAACCCGAAAGGCTGACGTTTTGATAAATTTGATTAGTCGCCAAGTGAGTCGACGCGGGACGCTCTCTAGAAAAAATGGATCCCAACCTAAATGTGTTATTGGTAAATATTTTATTGCGTGTCCCCCAATGTCGCCTGAGTGTATTAGATGGATGGATATTTTTTATGGATGGTGGGTATATAAATTTGAGGGCCCTGGAAGTGGGCAACCCATCTATCAGCGGAAATGTCGTATGATGTGGTTAAAAGATGGATAGGTAGGTACTTGAATAAACATATCACGAAATCATGGTTTTGGGCGGCACTTTTGCGAGTAAATGGGTTTCCTGACAGAACATAATCATATTTTAGGAGGACATAGAGGACTCTTATCTTTTTACATAGTATAAAACAAAGTCGCTCCCGCTGTCTGTACGCTTAGATCTTTTAAACTACGCAATGGATTTTAATGCAGTTTTTAGCAATAGATAGAGTGTTTCAAGAAGAAGGTTTATATGCCCCACATTAGTATCTACATTGCACCCGTGCGAAGCCGGGGCGGGTCGCTAGTACTGAACACAATGTTTTTTCTTTCTTTGTTGTAAATTCAGCGCAAAGGACCAATGTACCTAAGGACCAACTTGTGTATTTCACTTAAAGAAAAAATAAAGAAATCTTTATTTGCTACAGTACACGAGACAAAAATTACAGTCAATCATAGCTACATAAGTAGTAAAAGTACTTAGTAAGGACCTTAGCAACAGACAAAAACTCTTAGGCCGTATTTTCACGGCTCACGATACGACAAAGTGTGGCAACCACTCCGAGCGCCATATTTCTATGAATCATAGGTATACTCATGAAACGACACGACATTGCTAGTGTAGTTCATGGAAATAAGATAACATAACATCACGCCTGTATTCCCCGCAGGATTGGGCAGAGGTGTATAGTAATACCCTCATTTCGCTTTATGTTTAAGTCTCATGTAAAAAGCGGCAAGCGAATACGGCAATAGCCATTAACCGGACACAGATTCAAACTCCGGGCTTCTACTGAGGATTTCCACATGGAAAAACCTAATTAAAATTTGCCCGATTTGGGGACCTCACCGATCAGCAGTCGCGCTTACCACCAACACCAACGAGTGTCCCAATCAACCAATAAATGCCCTCAAAACCTTCACAATTTTTTTTCGAGTCGTGTCGTGTTGTCCTAAAACGGCCTTAGATGTCTCAAAAATGTTTTCATTTGGAGTTTAGTACATTCCTAAGTGGCAAACAAGACGACATTATTATCACCAGAAGCTTTGAAGTACTCCATAAAAAGTACAAAAGAATCACACTCAGTAACGTTTTATATTTCAAATAAAAACATTATGACTATGTCTGGTCACAAAACAGGTAGGTACAGAAGTCAATCACATGTATGTACTTCACTTTTCATACCTACACTCGGAGGTCGCTCTATCTATATATCTCTCTCTCTCAAGCGCATGGCACTTGCGCTCGCACCCACTCACACTCTAGTCCCAAACTTCTTCTTCCTTCTCTTATCCCACACTAGGTGTGGTCGGCACAACATGTATTTCATAAATCCATGTTGTTAGAGGTTTTGGCTTATTGTTTTATGACCGGCCGCCTACCTGACATCAACCCTCCTTGGGAATACACTCTAGTCCCAAACATTCCGAGATATCATGTCCGTGAGCAGTGCCTATGTGTGCGTTGCTCGAGCGCACTTGTATGTAGATTGACTTCTGTACCTATCTGTTTTGTGGTCTGGTCTTTTACACATTTTTTATAAATCTCGCAAACGAGGGTAGTTAAAATTTATTACCGCCAAGATATCATTGCCAGCCACAAATTTAATAACATGGCTTTTGATGCCGTCGTTTCAATAGTAATATAATAAATTATTCAAGATCACATTTCAAAAGATTGCTAAGTAGATATGAAATTTCATTCACTGCGAACGTTATTTCAGTTGTCTCACGATCCATTTTTGGGAATAATTTTGTAGGGTCAAAGTCCTCATATAATTTTATGGATACATTTTAAAACATAACATAACATCACGCTTGTATTCCCCGAAGGGTTAGAGGTAGAGGTGTATAGTAACACCCTCATTTCGCCGTTATGTTTAAGTCCCATTGACATCAACCGGGCACAAATCCAGATTCCGGACTGCTACTGAGGAATCCGGCGCGGAAAAACTCAATAACACTTTGTCCGACCTGGGGATCGAACCTTGGACCCCATGCTCAGCAGTCGCGCTTGCGACCACTAGACCAACAAGGCAGTCGATACTAGCATTTAAATATTACGTGTGGAAGTTTTGATAATCACACAATATAAAGGGGAGTCCGTGTCTACGCAGTGAAGTAGTATCATGGGTTGGAGCTACTCTAACTCCATCCCAACTTGAACACAATATTGCCTGGGGGAAGCTACTATTGTGTGTCCGTCTCTCATGACGACGTCTCATATCCTGTAACCCAAGATGTGTCTGCACGACGCTGAGGGTGAAGGACTCGCGTTGTGTACCTAGCCGTCAAGTACGCGCTTAGCTGCCGCTAATCTCAAGGTTCTTTGAATAAATCAAAACATTCCTAAAGTCAACGTCAATTATCGTTAAATGATAAGCAGTGAATAGCCCCATTGTTTTCTTTCCGTTCCAGCATGAACATTCTTTCCCATTCTCCTACGATAACGAGCTATTCGGGCGAAACAAGTAGTTATAGGTATTTCACAATTTTTCTATACGAAAAAGATTCTTATATCAATCTTCTTTACATAGTATAAAACAAAGTCGCTCCCGCAGTCTGTACGCTTAGATCTTTTAAACTACGCAACGGATTTTAATGCAGTTTTCAGCAATAGATAGAGTGATTCAAGAGGAAGGTTTATATGCCCCACGTTAGTATCTACATTTCACCCGTGCGAAGCCGGGGCGGGTCGCTAGTCTAGTAATAAAAGGAAAAGGGATGTATTTTAAGCACTTTAAAATAACAACATGTAATACATAGGTACAATTCTAATGCGGAACATAGCGACTTTAACAGTCGAGACCCATTAAAAATCTAGACTGGCTCAAATCTTCCCAATATTAGGTCTTGACTGTTAAAGTCTCTATATTCCGCATTATTAGATGATGTAGTGACAAAAATTTAAAGGAGTATGTAAGGTGGTTTGGTCATATCGAGAGAATGAGTGAACGGCGATTAACAAAAGGAATTTATAAAGTAAAAGTAAAGTATTCTTTATTGTTTTTGATTGAGTAGTTACAGCTGTTATATATTTATGTGATAGTGTACAGCAATCAGTACATTGTGGACATACAATAATTTTAAATTAACGTGACCAAGTCTAGAAATAGATAATTACAATAAAAATCATGTTAATACCTATCAATAAAAAGTGTCCGTGATACTTATTTTTGAATGCAAAAATTCCTGAACAGTGTAGAAACATTTTTCTGTCATTTTCTGTTTCATAGGGCGGATGTCAATGGAAACGCCGGTAGAGGACGTCCTAGAAGGACATACATCAATGTTATTGGTGATGTTCTTCACAAAGGTCAAGTGCGTAGTACTCTCAACCGGCGTGCGTGTATGACACGATGTATGAATGTGGACGAAGCGAAAGGGGTATGTAAGGGTCGTAGCATGTGGCGTTCTATAGTTTCTGCCTACCCCCATGGGAAAAGGGCATGAGTTTAGGTATGTATGTATTCCGCATTAGAATATATTATTTGTTTTATGTGTGTATCGATCATGAAACTAATTCAATGGTGTAGTTATTCAATATTACTTAAAAGAATTCTAGACCACTGGACTTGATTTTTTCTTTTCAGTTTTTATTTAAAGTTCATTTTGTACGCAGTTTGGTATTTTTATTACGCAGTCGGGTTTTATCATAACTTAAATTTATTTATTTGTATAAAAGGTAAACAAACTTTTGATCGTAAAACGTTCATGTATTTTTAAACGAATGAAGAATATGTGTTAAGGTTTTGTAAAAATGTGTATGTTCAATGGATGCTTAAAGCAATATTGTTTCACGATCGAAGGTTTGTTTAACTTTTATATTTAAAAAATGGCCAGACTATGGAATATTAGCAATGTATTTTGCACAATAATAATTATGTATTATTACTAGATTTGGCTCACGAGGTTGTCGACGTGTGGGAGTTTGACTCTGCAGTTGTTGTGCCGATAGTCGTTATGGCCAATGGCTTAATAGCCAAGACCCTCGACCAACATCTGATGAGGCTCTCGTTGGGCGGCTGGGTCAAGGGCCTGATACAGGAAGCGGTACTTCTAGAAACGGCACGTATTGTCAGGAAGATCCTCTCTCTGAGGCCCTGACCACTGGTAGCTTGGACCCTGTTCCCGATACCGGTGGGCTACTATTTTATAAACGGTGTAAATAGACCCTTAACGAAGCCGAAAGGCACTTATTCTCCCCGTCATTGCGATTTTTTTTGTTCTGGACTATGCCTAGGAACCTTCTAGTTACGGAGATATTGGAGGTCAAAGTCCCAACTTTTTCACAACTTTTTTTTTGAAGGTTGCAAATGTACTTGGAATACCTCCATTACCCGTTTACTACTCATTGCATCTATCAGCACAGTGTTTTGAGTGCGTTACATTGAGCTTTACAGTAAAACGAAATTTTTCACCCAAAAAAAAAGTTGTTTCCCCGCGACAATTTTTGCATAGGGTTACTTAGTTTGTTGTACTGAATGCATGGTTGACGGCTTCGTGAAGGGTCTTTTTACACCTTGTATATTTTATGATTTTTTTATATTTTTTATAGAAACATTTAAAAATGCAAATACACTGGGCCTGCAAAAATAAATATCACACTTTTAAAATTTCAATTTTTTCTAAACTATAGAAGATAGAGATTTAAAATAAAAAACGTTTTATAGCAATTTTTATCAGCTTTCTTTGAAACTATAGTAACAAAGTTAAACTCTTTTTGGAGTCCTTTTTGTTTCGAAAATATATCTTGTGTACTTAAAAAGTTATTGCAATTTTAAAAGTGTGATACTTATTTTTGCAGGCCAGTGTAGTATGTAAGTAAATGAATGAACGAAATAATAATGTAATTATTCTACTGAATGAAGAATTTATTTATACAGTACCTGCATTGGTTTTCAAACACTTTACCTATATAGTCACCGGCACGTAACTTGGTAAGGTTTTGGCGTAGTGGGAGTAAGTTCGCGCATGTACACTTAGTGGGACAAAAAAATAGTCACTTTTATTGCTTGTCATTATTCTATGGTTATTGTCATAATTTATTTTTAAACAAGTCTGTTTAGAAGAAAGAAAGAAAGGAGAGGAATTTTCTTCTCTACTCTTGCCAAGTAAAGTGCCGGCGACTATAACAGGCTAGTATTACGACTCTTCTCTATCGTGTAACTCACTAGTTGCAAGAATTATTGGTTAAAAAATAATAATGGATCGGGAATGTTGGGAACTTTCGACCTCTCCATCTTCAATCAGACTCATTAGTAGTTGTCGCTTCACATAAGCAGTAATAGTAGTATGTAAGCAGTGATAGCCTAGCGGTTGAACGCTTGCCTTCCATGCAGGAGGGTCTGAGTTCGATTCCGGCCCGTACCTCTGACTTTTCGAATTCATGTGCGGATCATAATTTGATTATCACTTGCGTTAACGGTGAAGGAAAAACATCGTGAGGAAACCTGCACACCTGAGAGGACTCCTTAAAGTTCTCAATGGTGTGTGTAGTCTGCCAACCCGCACCAGGCCAGCGTGGTGGACTGAGGCCTAAACCCTTCTCAATCTGAGAAGAGGCCCGTGCCCAGCAGTGGGACAATAGTGGGCTAATTATGTTTTGTTTTTTCTTGTGGTTAGTGACTAACCTGGTGTCAGAGTTTATGCCGCCCATGGGCCTCTGACTTGGCTTCACATGCCGTCGAGAAATATCTCTCAGGCATACCGGTTTCCTTCACCGTTTTTAAGCAAGTGATAATTATACAATACGCACATGAATCCGAAAAGTCAGAGGTGCCTTGGGTTCGAACTGGAGACCTATGACTTGGCAGTCCGACGGTCACACCATTAGGTTATCACGGCTGTTTAACTCACTCACTGTGACTGTGTTATCTTTATCATATTTTACAATGATTTTTTAGCTAAGTTTTGATGACATTTAATTATGTCAATTGTTTTATATAGTTTAGCTTCATTTTCACTTTTGTAAATGTGAGAAGTTTGTGAACCTGCATCTATAAATTTGTAAATTACCTACTATAATATTATTCATATTGCTTTTTTAATTTTATTTTTGTTTGTTAATTTTTGTACTCAAGTCTTTTAGTACTACATTACTCATTGGCCTGTGGTCAGGACTTCATTGTTCTCTCACTATCCTAAATCATTGTACTGTATCCACTGAAATTGTTAAAGGTATTATTTTTAAAAGAGTAACCATGGAGTTTCTTGCCGGCTCTTCTCCATAGGAAGCGACTAATTGGAACCGTGCACCTAAATTCGACTTTTCATAAGCACCTGTATTGGTTTATGTGAATTTTTTTTTTTTGATTTGATTTGAACATAATTAAGAAAAAATCTTCAGTACCACGCGTAACTTACTTCAATTATCATTTTTTACACAAATTCTTGCGTTTACATTCCTGAAAAAGGCTCTTAACTACTTCAGATTACGAACAATACCTACTACGGCCATATTTCATCTCCTTCGCTACAGTATCAATACAGAGATTGTTGTCTTTCCAACCTTCAGCGCATCGAGCGGCTTGGGCCTCCTGAAACTGGGTCAAGGTGGGCCACAGACTACACTATGCTTGTTATACTCAACATCTGTTACTCTGTGGTTTTGATCAACTTTTGTGGGAAAAAGAATGATCTTTAGGCCGTTTTTATAGTGTTATGGGTTTGTTTACATTGACTTATGTTGGCGCGGTTTTCAGAACTAGTTACAGGTGTCTCAATTTGTTAACAAGTACCTACAAGTGTTTTATACAAGGTTAGTCGAAAAGGGAAAAAAGTAAAGGGAAAGTAAAGGGAAAAAAAGGGAGAAAGTAAGCCGCGGGCCACCTAAAGTATCACTGATGACTATTTTAAAGCAAGTGTTTAAATTTCAAAATTCGATAATTTTTATTTGCATGAAAAAAGATTTTTATTTTAGTTTTTTTTTTAAATCATACCTGCTTTAGTTATGAATTCAGAAAATTAATTTTATAATCCGTGACCCCAAATATGACCTAAATTGTAAAAACAGCTGATCATAGCTATGGACAGATAGATTTTAGCATATTTTTTACCAAATCTTTGAAAAGCTATTTTTCTTAAACTATCGAGTTTTGGGAAAAGTTGTAGAAAAAAAGTTATCCCTTATTATGGGTAATATAAAACCCTTTCGGCTTTGTACCCCCTTTCCGACTAACCTTGTTTACGTAGAAGTAAGAGCCTTCGACTATTAATAAACAAGGAGACCGATCTCTGCATAGAAGTCGCTCGGAACAGGTGCTAAAGAAAGAAAACTTAAGTAATGTATCTATAAAAAAGACCCATCGACTATGTAAAATGCATGTATTTTGTGTCGGTTTCAGTGAAAGACAGACTTCAATATATACACTGGCCTGCAAAAATAAGTAACACACTTTTAAAATTTCCATTTTTTCTATACTATAGTAGTTAGAGATTTAAAATAAAAAACGTTTTATAGCAATTTTTATCACCTTTCTTTGAAACTATAGTAACAAAGTTAAACTCTTTTTTGAGTCCTTTTTGTTTCGAAAATATATCTTGTGTACCTAAAAAGTTATTGCAATTTTAAAAGTGTGATACTTATTTTTGCAGGCCAGTATAGATCAAATTAGTCGGTCATTTATGTACGAAGACAATTTTTTAAAGTAATAAACGTTGGACAATAAGTTACAAAGGCGTATAGTTTGAATTAATTCATTCAGTTTCAAATGTTGGCGATATTATCATCATTAGTAGAAGTTATGTATTGAAATAACTTGTTGGATTTAGAGATAACTATTGTGTAGAAATTGGAGGCATTCAATTTCAATTTGAATAGCTCCAAAATTCGAATCACACCAATAGTATAGCCTAGCACGTAACTTGGCAAGAGTAGAGAAAATAATTCCTGTCCTTTCTTTCTTCTAAACAGATATGTCTAAAAATAAATTGTGGCAATAACCATAGAATAATAACAAGCAATAAAAGTGACTATTTTTTATAAGCTTTTTATTAACATGCAATGTTTGGATGTATGTATGTTCGGTTTAAATCTTGCAACTGAATTTTTAACCACTACCTCTTATCCTACGGAGTTGAATTTTTACATGTTGTTTCAATTCCGATGACAATGCATTTTTATGGTCAATTCAGGTCATACTTTGACCTGAATTGACATCCAGGATTAGCTCCAGATAAAGGAACTCTTCAATAGTCAACAGCACAGATACGAAATTTTGTGTAACTACGCATTTGATTATGATAGCCGGTTTTAAATTTTACCCTGACATGGTTGCTGCACTCAGGGTTGGGTCCTGACTAGTGTACTCCTCAATGGTTAGCAGCACAGACATAAAATATTGCATACGCATTCAATTGTGAAAGTCCGTTATAAGTTCCACAATGACATACTAAAAATAAAATGTAAATTAATAGTAAAAAATATTTTTAAAAACAAGCTTTTATTTAAATTCTCTAAAAACAAGAAAATAATCTTTAAATTAAATCAATTTATTACATTATAAAATAAATTTATTTATATGATATAAAAACTTGTCGCGAAATACTAAATAAACAAGAATATAATATGTAACTTGATCTTGACACAAGCAATTCTAAGAAAAAAATTATGTATTTCATAAAATTGTTAATCTCGCGACAAGCTCTTATATCATATAAATAAATTTATTGTATAACGTAATAAATTGATTTATTTGTTGCGCAAGTCTGCATAGGCGCTTACGCCCATTACGCCAAAACCTTTCCAAGTTACGTGCTGGCGACTAAACAAATGGTGAGATTCAAATTTTGTTGCTATTCAAATTGGTGCGCTAAATTGAATACTCCTATTGTCGACCTCGGAAAAAAAGCCAAGTAAGACGTGGGTGTCGCAAACGGCAAGTAAGGGATATTTCTAAACTAAAGATATATTTATATCCCTCCGCAACTCTTCCCTAAACATATATCCAGAGAGCGGGTGTTGAACGAAAATGTCCCGTCTCGAAAGAGCGCCTTTCCTTGAGGTCCGTTTAATCTTGGCATCAGAGATAATGTGATTGAGTTTTTTGTTCGAATTTTGCCCGGTAAACCTGTGTACCATTTTGTCTATTGGTCGTTTTGGCTATAGAATAGTCCTAAATAAAAACCTATGCGAATTTCATTTGATTTTACTGTCAGATTTGTTGATCAACATTATCGATCGTCAATATTGAGCACCTCGACGATGCATTCTTCATTAGGTGCCTTTAATACCGGTCAAATACTGTCCCTATATGCCTTTAAATCTGTCACACACTGTCCCGAGCTGCCTTTAAACCTGTCAGAAACTGCCCCGAGCTTACCTTCAGACCCGTCAAACACTGTACCGAAATGTCTTTAAAACTGTCACAGACTGACCGAGCTGCCTTTATACCTGTCAAAAACTGTCCCGAGCTGCCTTTAAACCTGTCACACACTGTCCCGAGCTGCCTTTAAACCTGTCACACACTGTCCCGAGCTGCCTTTAAACCTGTCACATACTGTCCCGTGCTGCCTTTAAACCTGTCACACACTGTCCCGTGCTGCCTTTAAACCTGTTACACACTGTCCCGTGCTGCCTTTAAACCTGTCACACACTGTCCCGTGCTGCCTTTAAACCTGTCACACACTGTCCCGAGCTGCCTTTAAACCTGTCACACACTGTCCCGAGCTGCCTTTAAACCTGTCACACACTGTCCCGAGCTGCCTTTAAACCTGTCACACACTGTCCCGAGCTGCCTTTAAACCTGTCACACACTGTCCCGAGCTGCCTTTAAACCTGTCACACACTGTCCCGAGCTGCCTTTAAACCTGTCACACACTGTCCCGAGCTGCCTTTAAACCTGTCACACACTGTCCCGAGCTGCCTTTAAACCTGTCACACACTGTCCCGAGCTGCCTTTAAACCTGTCACACACTGTCCCGAGCGGCTTTTAAACCTGTCACACACTGTCCCGAGCTGCCTTTAAACCTGTCACACACTGTCCCGAGCTGCCTTTAAACCTGTCACACACTGTCCCGAGCTGCCTTTAAACCTGTCACACACTGTCCCGAGCTGCCTTTAAACCTGTCACACACTGTCCCGAGCTGCCTTTAAACCTGTCACACACTGTCCCGAGCTGCCTTTAAACCTGTCACACACTGTCCCGAGATGCCTTTAAACCTGTCACACATTGTCCCGAGCTGCCTTTAAACCTGTCACACACTGTCCCGAGCTGCCTTTAAACCTGTGAAAAACTGTCCCGCGCTACCTTTAAAAACTGTCAATGTTAATTTCTCGTTGAACCACTGTATGTAGTAGATAGTAACTCTGTGGTATTAGGTTTATCGTGAACTCATATCTTATTCGTCACGCTCTCAAGGCAGGATCTATGACCCGTGTTACAATGTCACCGGCTGGGTTGTTGCTCTCTAGTCTGCAGACATTCAGTCGATATTGCGTGGTCTGATTGACTGTGAGAGGTTTCTCTCAAATCGATGTCTAGTGTACAATAGTAGTTTATAAAGACATAACGCATAAACTCCTATGAAATAGTCTATTGACTGCCTTGTTGGTCTAGTGGTCGCAAGCTAGACTGCTAGGTATGGGGTCCTGGGTTCGATAGCATTGAGAGCCTAGTGGTGTGACCGTCAGACTGCCATAGGTCTCGGGTTTGAACCCAAGGCACACACCTCTGATTTTTCGGATTCATGTGCGTATTGTATAATTATCACTTGCTTAAAAACGGTGAAGAAAAACATCGTGAGGAAACCGGCATACCTGAGAGATATTTCTCGACGGCATGTGAAGCCAAGTCAGAGGCCCATGGGCGGCATAAACTCGGACACCAGGTTAGTCACACACAAAGAAGAAGAACAAAACACAAAAACATTGTTCCAAAAAATCTATGACCCAGCGCGCTCATCAACCGCGCTTGCGATCATTAAGCGGTCATATCATCTATAAGACCAAAACAATACACGTATCAATAAAGATTCCATTCCAACCTCCACGAAAGCGTTCCATTCTTGTGGGTAGCACTACCGACTCAATTATCATGAACAAACACCCAGACTGGGAACAAACATCTGTAGACCATACAAATGTTTGTCTCCATGCAGTAGGTATTTCAATTTGCAAGCCTTGTGGGACACCCGGCTATTGAGAATTAGACAGAAATGTTAGTGATATTAGCATTTGCTGTGACACCCGTAAAGGACTTATCACATTATAAGCATTAATGCGCATTTCCTAATACATAAGCATTCTATAGTATGCGTCAAGGCCGTAGCCAGGGTGGGTGTCACACCTTCAGAAACTTCAGAAACTTCAGACAATTAAATTACTTTTAAAATGTATACACTCAATATTATAAGGAACTAGCGACCCGCCTCGGCTTCGCACGGGTGGACATTTTTCCCGTTTTTGCAACAATTTTCATTTATGCTCCGCTCCTATTGTTCGTAGCGTGATGTTATATAAATGATGTTATATACCTTCCTCGATAAATGGAGTATCCAACACAAAAATAGTTTTTCGATTCCAACCAGTAGTTCCTGAGATTAGCTTGTTCAAACAAACAAACAAACAAACTCTTCAGCTTTATAATATTAGTATAGATGAGTATGTCAGAGGAGAGTACCACCAGTGACTGGAAAGTTGAGGAGTACCTAATAGGTTAGCGTGGTATGGACATGTTATGCGGAGGGAAGAAAGTCATGTCGTTTGAAGAGTGTTAAATATGAATGTGGATGGATATATCGGGTGTAAAAATACCCTTAACGAAGCTGAGAGCCACGTATTCTTCCCATCATCACGACGATTTTTTGGTATTGGGCTATACCTGGGTACCGACTGGTTATGGAGATATTGAAGGTCAAAGTCACTATATTTTTCTATGTTTTTCATGAAAACTAAGTTTAAATGTTATTACTAAACATTCTTCTATACAAACATTATTAACATTTTTTAAATGTAGGCACAGACCGCAACGCACGCGCTTCCATTGCGCGCTACAATAAAAAACTGTTTTGTAATACTAAAAAATAAAAGTCGTTTTCCAGCAATTATTTTTGCTGTATGTTACATAGTTTTGTGTACAGTATGCGTAGGCTGCGGCTTCGTTAAGGTTATTTTTACAGTCTGTATAAGTAGAGGTAGGCCAAAGAAAAGATGGATGGCTAAGGGCAGGGAGATGATGATGACTCGTTATTGCAATTGATTTTCTTGTTCCGGGTTCAACGCCCTCGAATAAAATTCCTGGCTACGGCCCTTGGTATGCGGAAGCATGCTGTAGGACAATTCTAGTAACCAAAACTTTTAAAAACCGCAAGAAGACCGTAGCTCAACCATGGCTTCTTGACGAGCCCAGCCGTGGGACAAATGGGTTGATTATGCTTCTGCGATTTATTAATGGAAATACATTTCATTTTAACATCTGTCCTGCTAAACTGCGTTGCAGATTGTCGGCAGGACATTGCATACGGTTATCTTTTTAAATTATATTTAATACATACATAAACACACGCCTTTTTCCCGTGGAGGTAGGCAGCAACTATAGAACGCAACATGCTACGATATTTACATACTCCTTTCGCTTCATCCACATTCATACATCTTGTCATTCACGCCTGCCTCGACTTGACTGCCTTGTTGGTCTAGTGGTCGCAAGCGACTGCTGAGCATGGGGTCTTGGGTTCGATCCCCAGGTCAGGCAAAGTGTTATTGGGTTTTTCCATTAGGAATTTTCAGTAGCAGCCTGGAGTCTGAATTTGTGCCCGGTTAATGGCAATAGGCTCGCCCCCTATTACATGGGACTTGAACATAACTAGCGAAACAAGGGTGTATTAAAACACCTCTGCCGAACCGAATGTAAGGCGTGATGTTATGTATGTTATGTCATTCACGTACGTCGGTTGAGGACGTATGCACCTTTCCTTTGAATTATATTTAATTAATGTGAGAAATGCGCTCTTAATTAATATAACATTATAAGACCATATAAAGGAACGTTTAATATTATTTTTATTTGTCGATTGCGCCGGTAAATCGCGTGCCATACATTCGTCATCCAAGTCCACTACTATGCTAGTACGCTAAGGACACACGCTTAGATAATGATTCCGTTAATTTTATTGTTCATTGTCTTTTTATCATTCAAATAAACTTGACTTAGTACCAGGTATGGATTGTACTGAGCAATTGTATTAGGTCTTATTATCACCTCATCTCAGTTTATAACGTTAGCATAGTCTAGCCCAGGGGTCGGCAACCTGCGGCTCGCGAGCTGCATGCGGCTCTTTCGATGTAAAGTTGTGGCTCTCCAGCTCCATACGAAAAAAAATATTATTTCACTATCAAAACCCTTAAAATCGTGCAATCGATCCATAATTGCGTACTATAATATAGTATGACTGAAATATACTAGCTATGACTGAGAGATAGATATAGTGACTATATCTACATGTATTTTCGTTTGTATTTTTTTTAAAGGTAATTATTTTTGCTTAGCGCCATTTTAAGGTTATCCATTAATTACAGGACACCCTGTATAAGCAAATACTATAATATAGAAACGATTTTTTTTGTGGCTCTTAAAAAACTGTGAAATTTCGTAAATAGCAACTTTTAGCTCTTCCGTCTCAAAAGGTTGCCGACCCCTGGTCTAGCCACTTTATACAGTCATCAAACGCGTGAACGTCATCTCCCGAGCTGTTTTCAAAACTTTCAATGTTAAATTGTCAATGTTTTTGACGACAGGTTTGGTGCAGTGGCTGAGTGATTGGCTTCTGCACTACGGATCGTGGGTTCGATTCCCGCACGGAATAAATATCATGATACAGGAGAAATGCAAGTGTGGGGCAACGATAAAAAAATAGAAAAAAAAAGAATCTCTCGGTGAACCACTGTATGGAGTTCTGTTCTGCCCAGCTTTAACCCAACTATATTTGGGTCAGTTTCCAGTCTAACCAGATGCGGCTGAATACCAGTATTTTTCACGGAGCGACTGCCATCAGACCTCCGTAACCCAGTTACTGGGCAATACCGATATCTTAAGGTTAGACCAGTTGTCAGACTTTCGGACTTTTGACTTCCCGTAACAAATGTCATAGGTATTCGTATGACACCTGGGACTGACTGTTTAACGTGCTCTACGAGGCACGGAGGAGTTTCGATGTGTAACGAACGGTCACCCATCTACGGACTGACCGCGACAAGCGCAGCTTAACCTCGCTAATCGTATGATCCGCGCGGTTGGTGGCAAAAATAGACAAAATTATACATGGTGTTTCTTAGCACAGTCACCTAGCTTGTTATTATATCGTTACCTCTAATCAGTGATAATCACATACAGATTAGGGTAGATATAACAATGCCCCTATAACTTCATAAATTGTACTTAAACAGTACTATTTGAGTCTATGAAAGCGAGAAAATCCTTGAGTTTGACTCGCAGCCACATTTTCCCGCGTACTTGCGTCAATCGTTTAAGTGTGTGTGCGAGGGAGACGGACAGAGAAAATTGTTTATGTCAGAGCGAGGTAGAGGGTCAAAGCCTTTTCATAGAGTACGCTACGAGGACGTTCGTTTTGTAGCTACGAGTGTTTTGCCTCTGAGAGGAATTTTTATTTACTCGTGTTTTTTTTTTTTCTTTTACAGATATTGAGCCTGTCACATGGATAACAATGTAAGTATAAATCTGCGAATACACAAGCCATTGTTTTGTCAAGAATGATAAACTATACTTATTAAATTGACAGTTATATAAGAAGCAAAAAAAATATCCGTAATTAACAATCAGATATTAAATCTTCATTGACACAAGAACGTAATTAATAATAATAAATTATTACTAATTGGTAGAACTTACTGCACTATTAGTTGTGAGTTTGTTTTAATTAGTAGATGCTATGGATTTTATGACTGTTGTCTAACATAGTCAAATAATTAGTAAAATAACTGATTTTTAATATTTTTAATTAAAAAAATATGATAGGTAGAGTCTGGCAAACGAAAGTACAAACCGAAAAAGCGCGGCATATTTAAAAAATATTAGCATAGCAACCCCAAAATAAAGGAATATCCTAATTTGATACTTAAGAATTATTTGTTTTTGTTAAAAAAAATTTTGCCATATAAAAAGTTTGAAAATAATTCGAGTGTCTACTTTCGTTTGCCAGACTCTATGTAATCTTACAGGCGTCCAAAGTCAAATTGCGGATCTAAAACCACAACAATAAAATATTTTTATAAACATATCTTTACCACAAACGCCCCATTACATTTTATAGTTTAACCGATAATTCAAACAAATATGCTTCAAGTTATAAACAGGAAAAATCATTCAACAAAGCAGCTAGCTATAATATACTAATTACTAAAGATTTTATGTTCAATTAAGACTGGCACGGGTGAATAACGATCTAATGATCGCTCGTAAAAATAATTTATAATCTATTGTTTAGATGTTGAACAAGAAAATCGTGTAAGTAAGGTAATATTCGTTTATACGAGTTTATTGACTTAAGTCTGTTTTATGTTGAGTCGTAAACGTCGCCGTCGTGTGAAATTATTTTAATTAGCGGTTTACGAACGGCGATTTTTATATATTTGTTATTACAGTCAATTAACGGTTTTTTAATAGCGGCAGTTGTACTATATATGTGTGCATTGGCTGCACACATACTTACTCATGTTTTTATAATTATTATACTTAAACTTAAGTATACATTTTTTGTAGCAAATACTGTTCAATTTAAAATGAGAGATTGTTAAAAATGTCTTATACTGCTGATATTTAAATCTAGTCTGTTAGCTTCTTAAGCAGGAATATGAAGACACATTTTACAAATAAACAATTGTCATAAAATTTAATCCATCTGCATAAAAAAAGTCTGAGAAGCTTACATATTATGCTACATTATTAAAGGTCATACCAAAATTTATTTACACACGCGACATGAATAAATCGCTCACAATAAATTCAATACGTCATACACTACGACGCTACCGGGTAGGCATAATTTAATTTATTGACAAGAAGTCGAGTCTGTGAGTTTCTCCATGATCTATGATTATCAGTCTGTAGGGCCAGTCTGTGTCGACGCGCCTCGGAGGGCGCATTCAGTCGCTGGAAACCTGAAAACGTGATGAAAATACGTTGAAAATATTGTTCATCTGTGGGACAGTGTTGTGTTGTTATTCTGGATATATTTTTCTATAGGTAAGTTTTTAGAAGAGATTTTTTTTAGTAATATTTGTTGTTGAGTTAGGATTTATAGAGTCGTCGTGATATTTTTATATTGAATATAGACGTGTAGAGATGAATGAAATAATTCGAAAAAGATATACCGTAGACATGAAATAACAATAATTTATTTTTAATACGAATCTGAAATGAAATGCAATTGTTTAATAATATCTTTGGAGCGCGGGCTTGGATATAAAAATGGTTTTATTTTTCACAATTTTATGGCGGTACCGGAATATGAAATAACTCTGAATTATTCAGGCGTTATCTGGGATGTGCATTTGTGAAGACCTATATGCCACATAATTGACAAAACATGTCTCATGGATTTTGTATGGGATATTCGACAAAATGCGAGACGGCCGTGGCTAATTAAAATCCGCGCGGATCATACAATTTGCCAGGTTAAGCTGCGCTTGCCACGGTTAGTCTGTGGATGGGTGACCGTTCATTTAACATCGAAAATTCGTCCGTGGCTCGTAGAACATGTTAATCTATGACAGTCGTTATAGGTAGTCTGAAGCGTGAAAGTCTGACAATCGGTCTAACCTTATAATATAGACATTTCCCAGTAATTGGGTGACGGAGGTCTGATGGCATTCGCTCCGTGTTAAATACTGGTATTCAGCCGCATCTAGTTAGACTGGTAGCTGACCCCAACATAGTTGGGAAAAGGCTATGCAGAACAACATCGACAAAATCCGAGACATGTCTTGTCACAGTAGTATGAATTTACTACCCAAGGCACGCACCTCTGACTTTTCGGATTCATTTGCGGATTGTATAATTATCACTTGTCTAAAAGCAGTGAAGGAAAAAATCGTGAGGAAACCATGCCTGAGATGATTTTTGACGGGATGTGAAGCCAAATCAGAGGCGGAAAAGAAGAAGAAGGAGAATTCCTATGACTGTTAATTATATGAGTCTAGTTAGAAACTCATAATGGGTGAATATTTACTGGCTGATATAACGATATCTTGACTTGATATGATGACTACCTTGTTGATCTAGAGGTTGCAATCGCGACTGCTGAGCATGGGGTCCTGGGTTCGATCCCCAGGTCGGACAAAGTGTTATTGGGTTTTTCCATTAGGAATTTCTCAGTAGCAGCTCGGAGTCTGAATTTGGGCTCGGTTGATGGCAACAGGCGGGGAGCCTATTACATGGAACTGAAACATAACTGGTGAAACGAGAGTGTACTAAAAAACACCTCTGCCAAACCCTTCGGGGAATACAAGACGTGATGTTATGTTGATATAATGATAAAGGCAGGCAAGATCAGCTAATATTAAAGAATGAGGAAAATAGCGCTTGTTAAATTGTTTAAAACCTGTTTTTCTACACTAAGCTAGCGTTGATAGTAAGGTTATAGGCCACACAAACCTAACATTACACATTTGACACTCTGACCATTATTATTAAATTTAAAAAAAATGATCTTGAACTTGGTCGATTTTGACCCTAGACGCACCTGATGGTTAGCGCACACAGAGTCCAAGAAACCTCGTTGTAATTGTCTCGTTGGTCTAGTGGTGGCAAGCGCGACAGCTGATCGTGAGGTCCTGAGATCCTACCACCAAGCGTGCTGGGTTTTGTTGAATCTTACAACATGCGTCTATTCCCAGCGTGCGGTGAAGAAGTTTTATATTATTCTAGCCCATCTCCAAATGGGATGAACATTTTAGCAGTCATTGCGAGGTTTATGTTTAGCAGTGAATGATGACGAGACACATACAAATTCAAGATTGCTCCAATTTTTTATTACAGATTTTATTATAAGCATGTTTTATTGCCACTTTCACGCCATCTGACGTCTGACAAACCTTCAGGGAAATCAAGTTTTTATTGTTTTCAGTATAGCTGAATGTTAAACACTTGATAGAGACAAGTGGTTTTATATTTAGACCAGCATTTGACCCAGTAATAGCTAGTAAACACCCAGACTTAGAACTGAGCATACAAATAATTGTTCCGTACGGGAATCGAAAACGCGACCCATAGCGTTGAAAGCCAATCGCTCAGCTATTGCACCAACCGTGTGTGTCGTCTAAAAAAATAAGGGTCCGTACACAAAACTAAGATGCGGCGTCGCATCGTAGAAATATACGAGCTCGCACGAAGCACCGCAAGAACTTACGAATTGATTCGCGTAATTGATTTTTCCTATATCTTCTTATCAGTAACAGCAGTGCGCAAATCTTTTTACGCAAATTTATTCTACCTAGTATAAAATACGTTCAATACGGTTGACGATCGTCGCGGGATTGGTCATCCGAACCTTGGTAGAAAGACGCCTTGCCGCACGAAATCGCATCGCAGCAATTTGCGTCGCAGTTTTCTACGTTGCGAATTCGCATCGCGGTTTTATGTAAGGACCCTAAATATTATACAATGTACCAATAAAATATTATTATGCTTATGTTAGTTTGAGTGGAAGAGTTGGCTAAGTACCAACTGCGCGGATCATACGATTTGCGAAGTTAAGCTGCGTTGTCCGCAGTCCGGCTGTGGATGGGTGACCATTCGTTACACATCGAGAACCCTCCGTGCCTCGGAGAGCGCGTTAAACAGTCGATCCCGGGTGTTATACGAATACCTATGACAGTCGTTACGGGAAGTCAGAAGGCCGAAAGTATAACAACCGGTCTTATCTTAAGATATTGGCATTGCCCAGTGACTGGGTTGCGGAGGTCTGATGGCAGTCGCTCCGTGTAAAATATTGGTATTCTGCTGCAACTGGTTAGACTGGAAGCTGACCCCAACATAGTAAGGAAAAGGCTAGGTAGAACAAATTTTGTAATTTTTCCGTTTCAAGATGTTACCTCTTCGTTAGCAAATTTTTTTGTAGAGCAATAGTAACATAACTAGCCCACTGCTGGGCACGAGCCTCTTCTCAGAATGAGAAGGGTTTAAGGCCTTAGTCTACCACGCTGCCCTGGTGTGGGTTGACAGACTACACACACCATCGAGGACTTAACTTTATGGATCCCTCTCAGATGTACAGGTTTCCTCACGATGTTTTTCCTTCACCGTTAACGCAAGTGATAATCAAATTATGATCCGCACATGAATTCGAAAACTCAGAGGTACGGGCCGGGATCGAACTCAGACCCTCCTCCATGGAAGGCAAGCGTTCCACCGCTTGGCTATCACTGCTATAGTAGCGATAGACAGAGAGCATAGAAGTGATGTTTTTTTTAAGAAATATGTTGATAAAAACGAGGTTCACTATAATAAATTCTTGACATTTAATATATCCGGGTCGACTTGTTAGTTGATGGTCAGCAGTCAGAGTAACCAAGGATGCATTCTCAAGATATGCAGACTTTCAGTTTTATTATAATGTTGCAATTATGACGTCATGATTCGATTTGTTAAATATCCCACGGTACAAGGTCGTTAAGGCTTCATACTTTATGTTACTGTAGATGTTCAGTTGTTGATGCATTTGAAAATTGTCTGGAAGTGTTAGTAAAAAAAAAACGGTTTTTTTTAAATTAATAATTTCAAGAACTTATGGCGGCACCATCGCTGGTACAGTCAGCAACAAAAGTATGTTAACACTTCAGTTTTTTTAAATCATAACTGAACTGAACACAATAATATTCAAATTTAGTCGGAACACATGTAACAATAAAATAACAAAAACTCTTGACTATTATATGAAATGCTGAAAAGCAGAGTAACGAATAATTTTGCGTCAGTTTAGATGTTATGTAAAAATAACAGTGTTAAGCAACTTTCGTTGCTGACCATACTAAAGTAATTTCATTGGTTGGAATGTATTTGACATTATTGATAATGTCAATTTAACTCGTTCTAATTGGTTGTGATGAGTCCTTATCGTCGCTGGGCAGTGAAAACCTCGTAAAGCACAAATTCATTTTTATTTTTTGTTATTAATTTGTTAGATGAAAATCCTGTAATGCATATTTAGAACGAACATGCATAGCTCTAAGATGAGATAGATTGATGAATAGATAATAAAACAGAACCTTACATCTACACTTCATATATTTTTTTTAACAGTCGGTTATTATTTTCTCCTGTAAAATTACGTTCATTGCAATGACGAGGTTTTCACTATACAGTGACGTTATAGTGATACTGCCATCTGCTTTTATTGTGTTTAGGTCCTCATTGAATCTTTTTGTACATTATACTATAAGAATGAGGTGTTTAAGGTTTAAATTATTCAAAACTAGTGACCCACTCCGGCTTCGCACGGGTGCAATGTAGACACTGATGTGGGGCATATAAACCTTGAATCACTCTATCTATTGCTGAAAACTATATTAAAATCCGTTGTGTAGTTTAAAAGATCTAAGCGTACAGACACCGGGAGCAACTTTGTTTTATATGTTACTATGTAGATAAGATGCATCTTCAATGGCAGCATTGATTGGCGCTGTTATTATGTAGACCTGTCAATGTCAAACACTCAATCAAAATGTCAATGTCTAATACATTATCCAGTAATTTATGTCACGTTGTAAACTGCCTCGTTGGTCTAGTGGTGACAAGCGCGACTGTTGATCGTGAATTCCTGGGTTCGGTCCCTAAGTCGGGCAAAGTGTGATTGGGTTTATTCGTGTGGAATTCCTCATTTTCCCGGAGTTTAGATTTGCGTCCGGTTGATGGCAATAGGCTCGCCTCCTATTACATGGGACTTAAACATAATGGCGAAATGTGGGTGTTACTTACATCTCTGCCTAGCCCTTTGGGGAATACAGGCGTGATGTCATGTTGTAAACCTAATTAAATTACAATATAACTAATATTGTAATACAACTGTGTTCATACAGTGACTCCTGTTGCTGACTGTACACGATAAAGTATTAGCAGGTCTACATTCACAGTGGCGCCAACTGGTGTCGTTTTAGAACTTATTACTTAGCTTATCCCCGTGTGTGGCGACGGGTTAGAATATAAAACTTCCTCACTGCATTCATCACGCGTGTTGTAAGATTCAACAAAACCCAGCACGCTTGGTGGCAGGATCTATACGGTCCGCCTGGCATTAAAGCTACCACCCTCGCATTAAAGTCCAGCGCCAAGCAGTTTACTGTGTTCCGTCGTGTGTATGTGAGAGCCAGAGGGGTATAGGGGAATCCCTCTATATCTCTATTACTTGGACTCGTGTGCTCCATCTTAGACCCTGACTGCGCTTACCATCAGGTGAGGCCAAAAGCGACCAAGAATAGAACAAAAAAAAACTTCAAAAAATTCTGCCATTAAGGCGATACCTTCTGTTTCTTCTACAATACGATATATCTTACGTTTGCTACCAATAATACATTTTCACTATATGTAATCTAATTTTATATGTCATGTGTTAGTCGTCAATCATAGCTGAACACACTTTTAAAGAGTATTTTAGGATTTTACATCTGTTCAGGCGTTAACGACGACATGAATGTATATTTACATTAATATATTACAGAAATACATAACATCACGTCTGTATTCCCCGAAGGGTTGGGCAGAGGTGTATAGTAACACCCTCATTTCGCCGTTATGTTTAAGTCCCATGGCAGCGTATTGCCATCAACCGGACACAAATCCAAACTCCAGGTTGCTACTGAGGAATTCAACACGATAAAACCCAATAACAGTGTGCCCGACTTGAGGATCGAACCCAGGATCTCACGATTAGTAGCCGCGCTTGCCACCACTTAACCAACGAGGCCGTTACGGAAATACTTCGACAAAAATACTCGAAAATTTTGTTAATGTTTACATTCGTTTGAAATAGCTTGAATTGAGAGAGGACAATGTACGACAGTGGGAATTGGGGCGCTGAGCGTAAAAACCATTACGAAAATTAGGTAGCAATGACCTAATAACTATAGGTAAACAACACTGACTAGCTTCTACAATCGTTCGTTTTGCATATCGTCGCTGGGCAGTGAAAACCTCGTAAATCACAAATTCATTTTTATTTTTTGTTATTCATTTGTTGAGTAAAAAAACCTTGTAATGCATATTTAGAACGAACGTGCACAGCTCTAAGATGAAAATATAGATTGATGAATATATAATAAAACAGAAGAACCTTACATCTACACTTCATCCTTTTTTTTAACAGGCATTTATTATCACCTCCTTTAAAATTACTTTCATTGCAATTACGAGGTTTTCACTGCACAGCGATGACATTGTACTTAAACACCGATTTACACGTCTCCAGTGTTTAGTAGAGTGCGTTCGTAAGGTTGATACCTAGTATTTGGTAACCGTATAAGCGACCACTCGATTAATTACAAATGTCGTTTTTAAACAGGGCTAAGTCAGAAAATGTTAGTAACTATAGCCATGGACTCGACTAAAGGTCACAGACATGTAAATCAACATTAACTGAGATGAGAATGCTAAGAGGAATGTGTGGTATTACGCGAATGGATGGAATTTTGAAATGAGTATGTAAGTGTAAGCCTGAAAGTGACGCCGGTAACTGAGAAGTTGTATGGAAGAAGAAGACATACTGCACCGACCACCAGTATGATGCTAAAGGGCGTTTTTTCACGGCACTCGATACGATCGCCATGTACTTTTATGAACCGTTTCCTCACGAAACGATACGACACTACTAGTGTCGTAGTAAACAGTACGACAAATTTTTGTCGTGTTGTGTCGTGTGCCGTGGAAATACGGTCTTAAGAGAATGGTTAGATATTCTTGTCTCACGAATTTGAGCAGATAAAATGGTCATATTGGATAAAGCAATAATTAATGTTAATTTCTGTACCTAAGACTTATTTTCAATGACATCTATTGACAAAATTTGACATAAGCTCGATAAAAGTAATGTAAATTCTTTATCTCTAGTAGGGACAACCCCCGATAGATAAGTTATTGAATAGGGGCCACAGGCTATTGAAAGGAGCGAATGTCGAGTTATGTTACGTGCCGAACCATTGCAGGAGGGTACGCTTTCGTGAGACGCAAATATATTTCTTATTGTTTACGGATTACTCATGTGCATCTTTCGGGGTTGCCAGAAAAGTTTTGGACCCAAATAGAACCTTTAATCATGAGCTGTCCACTTTTTGATGAGTGAGTTGTTGAACGATTCAGTTTGTTCGAGAGTCGGAGACAAAACGAGATAACGAACCGAATCAGTTGACAACAGATGTATCGAAACGTTCTGAATCAAGGGGATGAACAAGCCGCGAGGTCGTGAATCGAACTTCAAAATACATTAAAAAAATATTCTGCCTAGCCTTTTCCCAACTATATTGGGGTCAGCTTCCTCTCTAACCAGAAGCCATCAGACACCGAAACCCAGTTATTGGGCAATGCCGATATCCTAAGACTAGCGGCCCGTCCCGGCTTCCCACGGGTGGACATTTTTCCCGTTTTTGCAACATTTTTCATTTATGTTCCGCTCCTATTGGCCATAGCGTGATGTTATATAGCCTATAACCTTCCTCGATAAATGGACTATCCAACAAATAAATATTTTTTCAATTCCAATCAGTAGTTCCTGAGATTAGTGCGTTCAAACAAACAAACTCTTCAGCTTTATAATATTAGTATAGATTAGACCGGTTGTCAGACTTTCGGGCTTCTGACTACCCGTAACGACTGTCATAGGTATTCGTATGTCACCCGGAGCCGTCGGTTTAACATGCTCTCTGAGGCACGAAGGGGTCTCGATGTGCAACAAATGGTCACCCATCCACGGAATGACCGCGGCAAGCGCAACCTTGCAAATCATGATCCGCGTGCTTGTTAATTAGCCACGAGCCCCTCTAAATATACTATAAAAAACACGCGAATAAACCGTAAACAAATCATAAATATCACAGACGAAATTAAAAGTGAAGAAAAAATTATACCTTGTTTACTATACTAACTATTGTCTTTATTAGTTGCTTACCAAACGCCTATTTATGTACGTACAAGTTTACAAAAGATTGTTTTTGTAATGTAATTTTTTTCACCACGTTTGAGGTGACGAGCATCTGTTGGATGCTGTGTTTATTTTCCACCCAAATCAGCGTAGTCTTAGGCTTTTTTTCACGGCACACGACAAGACAACATAATTATTACATATTGGAAATTGGACTCGTCACATTTTGTAGTGACGAGTCGCGTGTCGTGTGCCGTGAAAAAACGGCCTTACACGGAGTAAAAAATCGGCCAAGTGCGAGTCGGACTCGCGCACGAAGAAATCTCTACCACTGTGTATAAAAACGGCAAATAAATCACGTTTGTTGTATGGGAGCCCCCCTTAAATATTTGTTTTATTTTAATTTAATTATTTATTTTTAAAGTGAATATATAACTAAATATTCTGTTAATATTTCAAGTCTACCTGTTGCCGTTATCAATATCTAGCATAAACGAGCAAAAAAAGTCACGTTTGTTGTATGGGAGCCCCCTTAAATATTTATTTTATTCTGTTTTTTAGTATTTGTTATTATAGCGGCAACAGAAATACATCATCTGTGAAAATTTCAACTCTAACTATCAGGGTTCATGAGATACAGCCTGGTGACAGACGGACGGACGGATGACAGCGGAGTCTTAGTAATATGGTCCCGTTTCACCCTTTGGGTACGGAACCCTTAAAACGGCCTTACACGGAATAAAAAATATCACAAGCTTTTTCTTTGCTCCCAAATCTATGACCACAGCAAAAATTTAAAAAAAAGAAGTATATTTCTAAACATAGCCCTTATATAAATAATAATGTGTGGTATATTCTCGAGAATTGTACAGTAATATATACAATTTATAACAATATAAGGTCTCTTTGAAAATGCGGAGTACGTGAAGGGACTCGCTAGCACCCCAATATCGGCCCCATTTTTTAAAGGGCAACCTTCGACCTGAGTGATACATACACTTTAGTAAGAAAATTCAATTTTCTACGCCGTTCGTGAACATTTTGATGAATCATCCCAACTTCTGAAGCACGTTTGGGATATAGGAATCGTTTTTGGGATATGATTATGTTAGTCAGATTTTATCGTATTTGGGCTATGGAGAAACTACTCAATTTTTTCAAATCAATTCAATTTTTTTTATTTCACATAAACCAAACTCTTTTAAAAATAATATCTTTAACAATTTCAGTGGATACAGTACTATGGTTTAGGATAGTGAGAGAACAATGAAGTCCTGACCACAGACCAGTAAGTATTGTAGTACTAAAAAACTTGAGTAACTACAAAAATTTACAAACAAAAATAAAATAAAAAGCAATATGAATCATATTAATTTACAAATTTATATATGCAGGTCCATATAGTTCTCACATTTACAAAAGTGAAAAGGAAGCTAAACTATATAAAACAATTGACATAATTAAATGTCATCAACACTTAGCTGAAAAAATCATTGTGAAATAAGATAAAGATATCTTGAGAGTAATAATAGCAATAAAAAAAAAATATGTGAAACATCTAATGCGGCGGTGCGGGTTGTGAGAGCGGCTTTTGCGTGGCGATGTTCGCGATGGCAGACACACGATGGCAGACCTTCGTAATTCTTCGGCTCTCTTCGGTTTGACTCGGCCAGTTTTTTTTTACAAAATGAGTTTCGAAGCAGCGACAGCCTAGCGGTTGAACGCTTGCCTTCCATGCAGGAGGGTCTGAATTCGATTCCAGCCCGTACCTCTGACTTTTCGAATCCGTGTGCGGATCAGAATTTGACTATCACTTGCGTTAACGGTGAAGGAAAAACATCGTGAGGAAACCTGCACACCTGAGAGGGCTCCATAAAGTTCTCAATAGTGTGTGTATTCTGCCAACCCGCACCAGGCCAGCGTGGTGGACTAAGGACCTTTTCATTCTGAGAAGAGGCCCGTGGCCAGCAATGGGACAGTAATGGGCTAGTTATGTTATGTTTATGAGTTTCGATCTTTCACATCGTCAGGCGTCTCGCATACGTTTAATTTTTTTTGTATGTATGGTAAATGTGTTAATATTCGAACATTTAGCCTTAGCGTATACAGGGTCGCAGGAAAGCATCACAGTTCATTCACAGTTTTACAATCCATACACATGGGGACACCTTCGATGTCGGACGATGTCACCGCCGTAATGCGTTGCCCAATTGTATGTATTGCAAAACTGTAACTGAACGTGACTGAATTGTGTTGTCTGCGCGTCCGTATACACCTAGACCAGGGGTCGGCAACCTTTTGAGACGGAAGAGCCAAAAATTGCAATTTACAAAATTTCTCAGTTTTTAAAGAGCCACTAAAAATAATCGTTACAATATTGTAGTATTTGCTTATGTTCTACCTAGCTTTTTCCCAACTATGTTGGGGTCGGCTTCCAGTCTAACCGGATGCGGCTGAACACCAGTACCTATTTTACACGAAGAGACTGCCATCAGACCTCCGCAACCCAGTTACTGGGCAATGCCGATATTTTAAGGTTAGACCAGTTTTAAGGTTATTTGTTGGTTATGTTTGATTTTATATTTAAGATTAGAGATATATATAGTAACTATATCTATCTCTCAGTCATAGTCAGTATATCTCAGTAATTATAGTACTCAATTATGGATCGATTGCACAATTTTAAGGGTTTTGATAGTAATTTTTTTTTGCTTATGGATCTGGAAAGCCGCAACATTACTTCGGAAGAGCCGCATGCGGCTCGCGAGCCGCAGGTTGCCGACCCGTGGCCTAGACTTATGTCAGACTGATGGGCAGTAGCATACAAACATTGTATTATTAACGGCCTACTGACTTGACCTGATTTTCCAGCTACTTATGAGTTTGAAACTATTCAAACAATCGATCAACTCAAGTCCAAACTGAAATTCCTACGTAATGTCAGAGATATTCGTAGGACTCACGGTTTAACGTGCTCTCCGAGGCACGGACGAGTCTATATGTGCAACGAAAGGTCACCCATCAACAGATTGACCCACGTGGTTGTTGTTTACCCACGAGCCACTGACAAATTAAACACAACAGAAAAAATAAAATTCTAATTATTTACTCTAGGTACTCATGAATCTATACTAATACTAGCGGACCCGGCACACGTCGTCCTGCCCGCAAAGTTAGTGACATACCGACAGCAGCGCCACCTACCGGGTCCAATTGTAAATCTAAACCATCCAGGGCACCACACAAACGCATAAAAAAATTCATTCAAATCGGTCCAGCCGTTTAGGAGGAGTTCAGTGACATACACACGTACAGTCGAATTATTTATAGCTGAAGAGATTGTTTGTTTGTTTGAACGCGCTAATCTCCGGAACTACTGGTTGGAATTGAAAAAATATTTTTGTGTTGGCTAGTCCATTTATCGAGGAACGTTATAAGCTATATAACATCACGCTAAGACAGGAGCGGAGCATACATGAAAAATGTTGCAAAAACGGGAAAAATGTCCACCTGTGCGAAGCCGGGACGGGCCGCTAGTATAATATATATTTTAGTATAGACATAACATACTGTTTCGTTGGTCTAGTGGTGGCAAGCGCGACTGCTGATCGTGAGGTCATGTGTTCTATCCCCAGGTCGGGCAAAGCGTTATAGGGTTTTTCCGTGTGGAATTCCTCAGTAGCAGCCTGGAGTTTGGATTTGTGCCCGGTTGATGGCAACAGGCTCGCCCCTTATTACATGGGACTTAAACATAACGGCGAAATAAGGATGTTACTGTACACCTCTGCCCAACCCTTCGGGGTTACAGGCGTGATGTTATGTAATGTTACATACATAGCCCCATTACTGTTTTGTAAGACCCATTGAAGAAACAAAAAGTTCTTTAACATTTTCAAGTATCAAATGAAACCCATTTCGATGATACTTACACAAGTACTCTTAGGATCAAATCCTTTGACAAACAAACAGAACTCGGACGCTCTCAGCGGTCCTCTGTTGCTGTAACAAGCACAATATATTGCTTTTTATATAACACATACATATATCTCTGATATATCAAGATGACATTTATAAAAATTTTGTTCGCGTATTTTAAATTTTGATTTGTTTAATTGTGAACTATTGTGAATTATTGTAAACGATGTCGAATACGGATTACGAGCGGGACAGGAGCGATACAGAATATTGACATCAAGTATACTCCACCAAGAAGAACATAGTCTGCTTAGTTGTCGGCAATAAGATTGACAAGCATGCAGCACCCGCAAGCCCGAGATGGAATAAGATAGTAGGTGGTGCTTGCCACCAGCAAAAGCGTTCCCAAGGAGGGTTGACGTCAGGCAGGCTGCCGGTCATAAAATATAGCCGATACATTTGTGCAGTATGATATGAGACATACTGCGGCGACCCCAAATAAGTTGGGATAAGGGCAGGAGGATGATGATGATAACCCATACATACATACATTAAACTCACGCCTTTTTCCCATGGGATTTTTGGATTAAGATCCATTTGATAGTAAACTATAGATCAGACGTTCATTGGAAAACAAACATCCAGTTGTTTATTTACCTTTAAAGCACTTAATTTCAAAAATATGGTAAAATGATAAAACTACAAAAAAGAAAATTGTATACTTTAATGATGAGAATGAAATTTTACCTATTCTCCGACTACGGAGCATTGGCCTGGTATTCCATTTCCATTAGTTTCTAAAAAATAAAAAACTAAAATCTCTAAAACGTAAAATGTGAAAAAAATACTATCTCAGTACGGGCACGGCTTAATACGCGCTCGGAAAAATTGAACTACCCGAGAAAATTCTTAATAAAGCTTCAAAAACCTACTTTAATATAAGTACCAAAATCTCTGCACAACTAGGGTTGCTCGCCGCTCAAAACTTTGCTATTTTCTGCACAGTTTCGTTTTAAAACCTCTCCGATTCTCCGATTTCGAGTTTCCAGTTTGAGATTGTTTTATTGGATTAAGCTATAACTTAGTTTTGTATCGATTTCGAGTTGGAATGAACGCTTCATTTTCTTATTTGTCTTAAGAGTGGTATCGCATTTTATCATCCTAAGTATTTTTATATTTGGATGTCCTGAATTTGTGACCAGCCTATATGAGCCAGCGAAAGGTTTTTCACTATCGCGCTGTTCAGCTTAATATTTCTATATCTACCTAGGCACCTGAGCTGTCAACTTTATCTGAAAACCTCTTTGCTACTGCTGGTAACAAGTCTACTAGGAAATTCAGGCAAAAATGAATACGCGCAAAATAGTGAATTGCGCAAAATAGTGAATTGCGCAAAATAGTGAATTGCGCAAAATAATTAATTGCGCAAGTGAATTGCGCAAAATAGTAACTTGCGCAAGAAACTATTTTGTTTACCAGTCTTTAGAAAATTCAGTATGAAATTAATAGTATAGAGCTGAAAGCAGTTTAGATAAGCTTAAAATCACGTAGAGTAAAAGATATTTCTTTCAACGTTTTGATGATCATGCAACAACAATAAAACCGGCAGTTTCTCTCAAAACTGCCAAAAATTGTATTCACCCCACAGAGATTATAACCATAAAAGCTAGGAAAACAACGCAATATGTATATTTATTTACTACACTTTTACGGCTCGGCAGCCCTAGGTAAATGAAATCATTATGCAAATCTACGGAGCGTTGCCGTCTTTACGAGTCGTTTTATTGTCGCCGGTAGCGGTTACTGGCGGACAATTTGGAGGTTGTATAGAGCTTCGTGATAGTGTTTCGTTTAATGGTAACTTCACGTTCAACCAGTAAAACTATATGGGTCATTGTTAAAAAAAACTAAGGTATATTTAAGTAAGGCCGTTTTTCCATGGCTTACGACACGGCACGACATAATGTGTTGACGACTTCGAGCGTCAAATATTTATATATCGTTTACGCACGAAATGTAACGGCAGACGTTGGGCAGAGGTGTATAGTAACACCCTTAGTTCGCCGTTATGTTTAAATCCCATGTAATAGGAGGCGAACCTATTGCAATCAACCAGGCGCAAATCCTAACTCCGGGCTGCTACTTAAGAATTTCACGCGAAAAAACCCAGTAACACTTTGCCCGATCTGGGGATTGAACCCAGGACCTCACGATCAGCAGTCGCGCTTGCCATTACTAGAACAAGGACACAGTTGCTGTTTGCTTTGTTGTTCACATTTATACTTCTTATAATATTTTTTACACTTAAAGGCTTGTAATAAGGGCTTGTACACAAAACTGCGAATCGGCGCGATGCGAATTCGCAACGCAGAAAACTGCGACGCAAATTGCTGCGATGCGATTTGGTGCGGCAAGGCGTCTTCCTTCCAAGGTTCGGATGACCAATCCCTCGACGATCGTCAACCGTATTTAACGTGTTTTATACTAGGTAGAATAAATTTGCGTAAAAAGATTTGCGCACTGAGGTTACTGATAAGAAGATATAGGAAAAATCAATTACGCGAATCAATTCATAAGTTCTAGCGATGCGTCGTGCGAGCTAGTATATTTCTACGATGCAACGTCGCATCGCAGTTTTGTGTACAAACCCTAAAATTGGCTGTCAGTCTACCTTAGTATTCTGTTTAGCTCTAAGTCTTCCCTAGAAATAAATAAACAAATAAATACTACATCTATTCCGACACATGTCGATAGCCGTCGGTGCCCTCCAGAGCTCTCTGCCACCAAATTTGACATTTAATTAAGACTGACTACCGCAGACTACCCACGCAAAAACGCTCCCCAATCGACAGTATTAAAAGTTCTTGTGCTGGGACCACATCATCGGGCTTCGGCGAAGATTGAGCGAAGACAAGAATAAAATGTGTATTAAGTTACTGCCATCGTCATGCATTACATAGATTGCCTGGTTATAATTTCTACTTATCTTTCAGGTTGAAATCTCAAACTAATTTTTAACAGACATCTATAGTTACACATTTAGAACAACCCTTTACAATTATTTTTTTTAAAACGTTTCCCCACACTAGGGTTTCTCCTGTATCGTGGGTGCGTTTACAGACACAAATTTTCACATGCACAAACGCCCAGACCCGGAACAACTATCTGTAGGCCATACAAATATTTGTTCCGTGCGGGAATCGAACCCACGACCCGCAGCGCAGAAGCCAGTCCCTTAGCCACTGCACCAAACGTGTCGTCAAAAAAAAAATTAAAATAATTAATTAAAAAATTTGGACAGGTATTTTGGTAGGACGCATGAAAGTATATTATATCGTCAATGGAAAGGTAAAAAGACTAAAGCGCCAATATACCTACTTTAAAGAAAATAAACATAGTTATTTTTCTTAGAGTATACATATTAAATAGTTAATTTAACTATATATTTAATATGTATACTCTAAGAAAAATAACTATGTTTATTTCCTTAAAAAAATACTTTGAATCTCTCTACTGTAAAGTAGGTATATTGGCGCTTTAGTCTTTTTACCTTTCCACTGACGATATGTAAAAATGGAGACTACAATACACACACTTACTGAAAGTCGAAACATATGGCCTTAATTTTTTCAATTTCTTTTTATTCTTGACTTTGTCGCGTTTGGCCCTAGTCTCACCTGATGGTAAACGCAGACAGGGTCTAAGATGGTGCACACGAATTCAAGGAATAAAAATATAGAGAGATTCCCCTATACCCCTCTGGCTCTCATATACACACGACGGAACACAGTAAACTGCTTGGTACTCTTTAATGTGAGGGTGGTAGCTAGCTAGGCGGACCGTATAAATCCTACCACCAAGCGTGCTGGGTTTTGTTGAATCTTACAACACGCGTCTATTCCCAGCGTGCGGTGAGGAAGTTTTATATTTTAACCCGTCCCCGGGGTAAAAATTTAAATATTTATTTTGGAATTCTGTAGAACGTCATATTATTTGCCTAATGATAAATTATGGCCACAGCATTACAGTCGGCAGCCTTATTACCGATTTAGGCAAATATGGCGATAGCTTTATTTATTTTTAACAAAGGGAACAGTTTCACAATTTGCCGTTAAGCCTTTTTCGGAAGGTGAATAACTAAATCCCATTCAAAATTTGCCTATGTAGGTATTTGTATGAAAAAATCACAATGTGTTCACTTCGCGAGATTTTGTTCAAATACATTTTTGTATTTCTATTCACACGCGCACGTTTAATCAGAATAACTAACTTTTCAGTGTGGAAAACTCGCATGTTTTTTATTAACTGAATTTTTATACGTTGGCGTGGAAGCTGAATACTAAATAGCTTTTTGTCATTTTTTTCTATTTTGTTCTGGACACGAAATATACGTAAATGAATTAAGTTACATTTGCATTTTAAATTTAGGTACCTATTAAGAATGTTAGAAACTTTCTAAAAAAAAGTTGTTGTAATTGAAATATTTTAAACCTCGATGAACTTTTTGAGATGCAAGTAATATACATAATAACATCACGCCTGTATTCCCCGAAGGGTTGGGCAGAGGTGTGTAGTAACACTCACATTTCGCCGTTATGTTAAGCCCCATGTAATAGGGGCGAGCCTATTGCCACAAGGCACAAATCCAAACTCCGGGCTGTTACTGAGGAATTTCACTCGGAAAAACCCAATAACACTTTGCTCGACCTGGCTGTGCCTGGTTGGCCTCATTGCTGTGTATGCTGTGTATGTGCAGCTTGAAGTGTATGAAATTGGTGTTGATTGTGGACCTGCATCTAATTTGTAAATTACTATTATTCTGAATATTGTTTTTTTATTTTATTTTTGTTTGTTAATTTTTGTACTCAAGTCTTTTAGTACTACATTACTCATTGGTCAGGATTTCATTGTTCTCTCACAATCCTAAAGCATTGTACTGTATCCACTGAAATTTGTTAAAGATATTATTTTTAAAAGAGTAACCATGGAGTTCCATGCCGGCTCTTCTCCATAGGAAACGACTAATTGGAACCATGCATCTAAATTCGACTTTTCATAAGCACCTGTATTGGTTTATGTTTTTTTTTTAATCTGAGTAAGACTAATTGATTTCTTAAAACAGTAGTTGTAGTTACAGCTCCTTATAAATGAGTTCTCCCATAGGAGAAGTACTCCCATACCTATTTCTGCCGCCAAGCAGCCTAATCATTGCTGTGTTCCGGTTTGAAGGGTATGGGTGTCGGTGAAATTACAGGCACATGAAACTTTTTAACTTGGGGTCGGGTTTTTGATCCCTAGTTAAGTCAACCAATAGTTCAAAATTGTAAATATATATTATATGAATTTTTAACCAATGTTTAAAAAAAATATGAATTTTTAACCTTAATTTTTTAGGGATCAAAAAACCGGCCCTTAGTCTCAAGGTTTCCAACGCATAAGCAATCCTCTTGGGGTTGTAGGTTTAGGGCGGCGGTAACCATCATCAGATGAGCCATCAGTTGTTTGCCAAATTATAACATAAAACAATAAAAAACAAACTGAAATAAACGTAAAAAACCCGTCATATTTTTAACCAATAATGTGTTGACTGAAGAAATCATGAATTTCACGCATACTGTGTTGACTACGCAATATAGTAAACTAACGTAATAAAATAAATAGAACCAATGATTGAAATTTAGCAGAAACGAAATATTACTGAAACACATTACATTCCTACCTTGCGAAAGAAATATAGCGTACCCAGTATGTCTTGATACTTCATGGCAGCGCTGCTTGCGAAGGCAAAAAGCAACGATGTGTCAAACTCAGTACATTTAACTGAGGTTCCTTATTTAGTCGGATGCCAAGTTATATTGGACGCACTGTAGAGAAATAGCTCTTCGCAAGAAACCTTGAAGCAATTCTCATGTAAATGAAAATTCGTCGGCTATCCGATTTCAATGAATGAAGTGAATTTATTAGCGTTGGGTTGGTGGTTTGGTGATAAGAGTAGCGGGCGCATGAGCGACAGCTATTTTAACGAGTCTGAAGACTATTATGAAATGAAATTATGTGGTTTTTTTTTCTTTTTAAAGAAACATTGCCCCACACTAGGATTTCTCCTTATCGTGGGTGCGTTTACAGACACAAATCTTCACACGCACAAACACCCAGACCCGGAACAAACATCTGTAGGCCATACTAATAATTGTTCCGTGCGGGAATCGCACCCACGACCCGTAGCGCAGAAGCCGATCGCTTAGCCACTCCACCAAATGTGTCATCAAGATTATTAGTGCTGTGTGGCTTACTAAATGCACGGTGTCGCACCCAAAACCACAAGTCCAAACAAGAATTATGACTAGAAGTGGGTGTGCTAACGTGCTAACGTGGCTAACGTGGGCTATTACCACCGTATCACAATATTATTGTGAAAAACCTAGCTGCCTAACTAAGGTGCTTCAGACATAGTGGATCGCCATTTGTTTTTAGTTGCAAGTCATAAACCAAACGGTAACTGCAGCTACAAGCAAATAACGATCAACTGTATCTCGAGCAACTGTAGCTCATGTACGGTCAGCTTGAAGTTCAAATTCTTAACTCATACTCCCTAACAAATGACCCAGTAAAACAAAAAAGAAATATTTATAATGGCCACCAATCATTTTCCCGACTTATCTGTCTAAGGCGGTTCCCCACAAGTGGCGCAAGTTGGAGCGACACGCGTCAGAACGATTCGCATCGCATAGTCGCACACGTCGCATAGACGCACGTCTCTGTAGTACGCACGCGTTTATTGTCGCTCCGACATGCGTCAACGTGAGGGAACCGCCTTACCAAACAATTTTTATAGGGAAACGGGAAAGTACTACGCCCTCTCGTTTTCCTTTTTCTATTTAAGTTAGCAGTGAAGAGTGTATAAGTATAGGTATACAATGAATTGATTAATGGAGACTTTTATAGACATAGGAGCCTCCATAAATCAATAGTAACTATATTTAATAGAAGTAGGGCAGCTGGTATTCCACATATTAAATAATATTATATGGGGACGTTGTGGAGTGAAAGAAGATGTAGTGAGAAGGATTGAGAAAGTTATGTTAAGATGGTTTGGTCATGCAGAGAGGATGGACAAAAGGAGATTAACGAAAGTGTACAAGGCGAGTGTGGATGGAACAGTTGGAAGGGGCCGACCTCGGCGACCGTACCAGGAATAAATCGCGGACGTCCTCAAAAAAGGCCAGGTTGGTAGCACCCTAAACCGACGAGCATGCATGAGAGGTTTAATGAATGTAGATGAAGCGAAAAGGGTGTGTCAGGATTGTAGCAGGTGAAAATCTATAGTCTCTGCCTACCCCAATGAGGAACAGGCGTGATTGTATGTATGTATAAATGTGAAAGTCTGTGAAGATGTTAGGATGTTTGTTATTTAATCACGCATAAACGGCTGAACGAATTTGGATGACATTTACCACAAATATAAACCATGTCTTGGTATACACATAAGATACTTTTTATCCAAGTACATAAAGTAGTTCCCCTAGGATGCTGTTCCATAAATTTATGTTCAAATAACTCGATAAAATGTATGTATGAACAGCATATTTTTTTCGCCATGTCACGGTTTGTCCTACAGTAAAAGTTGTTCATAAAGATGAGTACAATGACCCCTTTTCGAGTTTAGTGGTCGAGTGTCCGAGTAAAGCGAAGGGGCGACAAAGCGAGTCTTCTGGTGGAGCACATTCAGAAACGCTGCGTGCCTTTTTTTTCGTTGGAAAATCCTCATGGATGTTCCTCGTCCGGGGAAGGCGAGGGGGTCTGCCGGACTCTTACTGGCTAAAAACCAACGGTGTTCCTTCTCCTCACCGTGCAGCCAGGGTCGCGGGATTCGCAAAAGCTTGCACCGCAACCCCGGCAGGTAACACTGCATGCCTGCTTGCTTGCTTGTAAGATGCATGTTTGCCTGATATTCTTGATATTCTTGCATGATGCTGAGACATTGGTCAAGTAGTGAAGGGACATCAATGTACGTTACAGAAAATACACATTTCCGATTGCTGTTAAGGAAATGAATAGAATTCCTAAGAAATGTGTATAATAAAACTTATTTCACACATTTGTCGTCGATTTTAGGCAATATATACAATTCTGTATACATTGAATGCTTTGTAGTTCTAGTGGTCGCAAGCGTGACTGCTGAGTATGGGGTCCTGGGTTCGATGCCCAGGTTGGAAAAAAAAATATTGGGTTTTTTCCATTAGGAATTCTCAGTAGACAGCTCAGAGTCTGGATTTGTGCCTGGTTAATAGCAATAGGTTTGCCCCCTGTTACATGGGACTTAAACATAACTAGCGAAACGAGGGTATATTAAAAACACCTCTGCCGAACCCTTCAGGGAATACGAGGCGTGATATTATGTGCGTATGTATGTTGTAATACAATTCCTAGGAATTCCATATAATGACGGATTACATAATTATATTTCCGATAACATCAAAAAATAAGGTTGTATACACTTATTAAAACACCAAGAGGGGACTTTACTATCTCAGTGTAATATATTCAGTTTAAATTCATTTAACATCAACACAACCCGGAACAAATATCTTCTAAAATACCTTTACCAAAACACCGGATCAATATCACCGACCCTTATTCCGGGTACCTCGGTTTATTTGTCCAAAACACCTTATTGCCGAAGTAGGGCACGCCGGTACCCACGTCCCTCCTATAATTACCGGTAATAACCACAGGCTCTATGATTATCATGGTAATAATCATGGTGCTAATACCATAATGTTTTCACTTATAGTCGTAGTCTGGGTGTTTTTCATCAATTTGTACAGCTTTTGTTTGTGCAGTAGCCATAAGCTTGTGGAGTGTAAGGTTGACCGCAAATGAAACACTAATGTCCAAATACTATTATTTTTTCTATTCGTCTGCTTGTAGATGGTCTTGCGGACCGTTTCTACGTAACCGGGCAGTTATTGGCGAGACCTGAAGGGTTTCCAACCAATGGGGACGAGTAAAATACTTAAACTAACTACTACTACTAAAATCATGACTACTAGCAACAACAGCACTGAGGGCGACCCCTAATGGGACTAGGACTTCGGCTTAGGGCATTGCTTGCGAGAGGACCAAATACTCAAACGCTACTCAATTTTAAGTTGCCGTTAAGACTCGTGCTGTCGCTGTCACTTTAAGGTGAAGTGACAGTGACAGCACGAAATTAACGGCAACTTATGTACGTATAAGAGCCCTCGCAGACTGCAGAAAAAACTATCGCCCGATAGTTGGCCGATTACCTTTTTTATAAGGAAAACCGAATCGTTATAATACGCACTTGCATACATCTTCACACTGAATAAGAAACCGACTAAACTATCGGCCGATAGAAAGTCAGTAGTTTGCGGGAGCTCTTTGGCCGTAAGTTACTTCAGGCACAGTTGATTGCCATTTGTTTTGTTACTGTTTGGTGTATGCAGCCACCGTCTTGATCACTCGAGCGACAGTCCTGTAGCTTGGTACACTGTCTTACACGCTACGTCCACTACGCTAGATCCGAAAGGGATGTATTAATAGTTCGATTGAGATATTAAAAAACCCAAACAAAAATGACTGGGTCATTTGAAACAAGTATAAAAACGTATCGATCGTACTAATTATTTAAATTAAAAAAAAAACAATAGAAGGGTGATTTTAAAAAAAATAAAAAATATATACGAAAGCTCCATATTTTATGTACTTTCAGGAAAATATAATCTCTTCTCTGTTCACAGTCAAAGCCCAGCTTCCATACAAAAATATAACATGTCCTTTAAGTACACATGTTTGTTGTAGTTTTTAATTTTAATTATTTTTATTATATTTTTAATTTTGAAGCATACGTGTGCGTCCGCTTGGGCGAAAAAATAAATACTTTTTCTTTCTTTCTACTATGTTATTTTCTTGGTGTGGCTATACATGGATTTCAAAGACCATTTTAATATTTCCTTTTATACATTTGTTCGTTTACTTATGGCCGATTCCTATAATTTACGGAGCGTTATTGTTTAAAATTGAGACTCTTGTGGTTTTACCAACAATGAAGTGAAGACTGCATAGCTTTGCATAGTAGACCCTTCCATATGGAAGTAGCTATCACAGGTAAAATTAGCTTACGAGTCTATTTATAGGTATGCCCAGTTTGGCAATAGAAAATGCTACCATTGGTAAGCAAAACGGTTCGTTTTGGTATATAGGAACCAGAAATTAATATCGTTTTTCCCTTCATTGCTAACTCTTATTCTTCTTCCTGCCCTTATCCCATCCTAGGTGGGGTCGGCACAACATTTATTTCATAAATCCATGTTGTTAGAGGTTTTGGCTTATTGTTTTATGACAGGCCGCCTGCCTGACATCAACCCTCCTTGGGAATACTCGCTGCACCGTCGCGCAGGTGACCCAATGTGCTTGCTGATATTATGCACTGGGTCCCAAATAATATGCTTGTCAATTTTATTGCCGACAACTAATCAGACTATGTTATTCTTGGTGGAGTATACTTGAAGTTCCTCGACCCATTCATTCAGTTTTGCTAGGGACTTTGGTTCTGACACATTGTAAACTATTATAGCACCGTGAGCTTCTCTGTCAAAACTTGATTGCTAACTAAAAACCTATTTTTCCTCTCATTCAACACGCAAATATTAACTACATCCATCACAAAATACCTACCTACTTCAATTCCGTCTCTTGCAATCTTTGTAGAGCAACTTCGCCTCTACAGTGACTGTAATCAAATAGAACATCTCTACATACATTGTGTCGTGTGAGATCTCTACATCTTAAAATAGAATTGGAAGCCCGAGGACGAGGCTCTTTAATTATGTAGCGAAGGCTATATCTTAGCTTATTTTTGGGTAGAGTTGCTATTGGATGGAAAATGGACTTATTATGCCTGTGATAAGTTGTGTAATAGATACGTTTATTATTATTTTGGGTAACTGAATATTTATTTATGTATCCCTCTCTAACATTAGGAGAGTCATTATTTACAATGAATGTATTAACTCTACTATTTGACCAACTTCTTCATCTTTTCGTGTGGTGAGAGTTTAACCTGGTGTCAGAGTTTATGCCGCCCATGGGCCTCTGACTTGGCTTCACATGACGTCGAGAAATATCTGTCAGGCATGCCGGTTTCCTCACGATGTTTTCCTTCGCCGTTTTTAAACAAGTGATAATTATATAATACGCAAATGAATCTGAAAAGTCAGAGGTGCGTGCCTTAGGTTTGCACTCGAGATCTATGACTTGGCACTCCGACGGTCACTCCACTAGGATATCATTGCTATCAAATTTATTATTTGGCCCATCAACCACGACTCTTTTGAAGAGTTTCCTTTATTCCTAATAGTTTTAGATTTGACCCTGTTCTACCTAAATACGCAAATATTTGTATGGTCTACAGATAGTTGTTCCGGGTCTGGACATTTGTACATGTGCAGATTTGTGTCTGATACAGGAGAAATTCAAGTGTGGGGCAACGATTTTTAAAATCTATGTATATACAGGGTTATTGGTAAAACACTAACAACCTCTCAGGACCATATTACTAACATCATAAACAACAACTTTTGTTCTATGACTTTTAAAAATTCATCATATTTTAGTTCATCAGATTTTCATACAAAAATAAAAATATTTAAATTGAACGCTCTAAAGCGCCCCCGCCGCCCTAACCCCGCTCCCATCGCTGTTTTACTATCGCTTTCTTTTGCTTCGCATACACTTCGTAACATTTAGACCGTTCAATTTAAATATTTTTATTTTTGTATGAAAATCTGATGAACTAAAATATGATGAATGTTTAAAAGTCATAGAACAAAAGTTGTTGTTTATGATGTTAGTAATATGGTCCTGACAGGTTGTTAGTGTTTTACCAATAACTCTGTATATTAAAATGAATCCCTTTTTCCCTTGGTCACGCCATAACTTGAGAACGACTTTACCAATTGAGATCATATTTATACAATGTAATTGTTTTGTCAAGAAAATAGTTCGCAGCTATGCTGGGATCCAATAGGTGGCACTGTAGTCGAATTATTTATGCGGGCACAGTCGCGAAAGAACAGCTAGTAAATAATATAAATACGTCACCCTGTATACCTACTATAAATAACATAACATAATCACACCTGTATTCCACGAAGGGTTGGGCAGAGCTCATTTCGCCGTTATGTTTAAGTCTCAAGTAAGGGCGAGCCTATTGCCATCAACCGGGCACAAATCCAAACACCGGGCTGCTATAGAGGAATTCCACTCGGAAAAACTCAATAACACTTTGCCCGACCTGGGGATCGAACCCAGGAACTCATGACGAGGCAGTCACTACTTAAAACTAAGTATAAATATTTTTAATTAAAACATTTTTAGGTACATAATTTTGTTGCTTTTCCTATAAGTATGTTTCTAATGATAGTGAAGTAACTAAAATTATGTGCATAATTATGTTTACTTATTGCTAACTATGTTTGAAAGTTAATTAAAACAAAGAAAGCGGGTTCGGTAAACAACAAACAAACGCTACGCCGATATTACCGTATTACACGATGCAGCTTTAATTATCAATAAGTAGACAAATATAAAGAATAATGAACTCACAACATGCCCCACAAATACCAACCGTAACACTTAGACGAGAAGGTTTACATTCATATACATAAACCTGTCTAAGAACGATCCCAGTTCAAAGCAATACTCGTAAGCTCACAGGTTTTGCTAATTCCAACCATATGACACAGATCTTAAAGTTCAACTTCATATTGCTCAACTGCTAGAAAACAAAACGCCTGAGCTTGCCACAGGATGTTTTAAATTTAAACCATGTGTTAATAGCTTTAAAGTTTAATTTCACATACACGTCAAACCGTAAAGACGATCGCCATATCAAACAATGCGCCTTGTCGGGTTTTATTGTAATCGAATTCTGCTCATTTTATTAAATGGAAGTATGGCGTAGAAATAATAATTGTAAAATGGAGGGAGATAACACTTTATACTTAATTGCTATTAACAACGTCATAATGTAATTATTATAAAAACCTATCTAATCTATCTAATACCTACCTTTAAACGAGCAATTCTTGTATATATAGGCATTGATATATATACAACTCAATGTATATAGGTATATATATTATTTATAATTTGAATCTCGGAAACGGCTCAACGATTTTCATGAAATTTAGTATGCAGGGGGTTTCGGGGGCGATAAATCGATCTAGCTAGGTTTCATTATTATAAAACGTCGCTTTATCCGTGTTTTCAGGCAATGAAAAACTGCTACAATAACATTAGAATATGAAAGTAAATTTCGCCGGGGATCTACAAGGTTAAAATAGCTCAGGTGGAAAATCGGGCGGTCCCGGAATCAGAAAACACGGTTCGGGTCCAGTTGGTTATTTTTTTCCCTTGTTCAAGTTCCTTCTTTTTCTCCTTTTTTTTCTTTCCAAAAACACGATTTACCAAAAAAAAACCGAGCAAGGCTCGGTCATCCAGGTACTGTAAATATAAAAGACATACGACAGAATCTTATAGGGGTGAATCTATCATTACAGTTATAGCTAATAATTATCAGTATGTCAGGATTTAATTTACTTAATTTACCATGCTCCTTGCATGGTAAATTAAGTAAATTAAACCAACATAGACTCTCCACCACTGAGAGTACTTTTAATTAGGTTAGTGATTAGCTACAGAAGCTAGTTCACAATATATCACAATATAATAATTAACACAAGATCAGAAAACGAGGACAAGCAAACCAGATATAAAAGGTCAGACTTCTTCAGCTGTTCGACATGGAATCCTCTGCTCCGTCGAATGACCACTGTTTTTATAACTTTGGGTACGTTGATTAATCTTGACGGTTACCCTCCTATGTCAACATTGTGCAGTGTTACCAGTTACCGTTAATATAAAGGGGTTAACTGAATTAAATACGAATTTGAGGCACGCAAGCGACTTTTTGTTTGAGGGTCTCCACGATCATACGATTTGCGAAGTTAAGTTGCACTTGCCGAGGTCACCTGTCCATTCGTTACACATTGAGACTCCTCCGTACCTCGAAGAACACGTTAAACAGTCGGTCTCATGTCATACGAATATCTGACAGTCGTTACGGGTAGTCATAAGCCCGAAAGTCTGAAAACTGGTATAACCTTAGGACATCGGCATTAACCAGTATTTGGGTTGCGGAGTTCTGATGACAGTCGCTCAGTATAAAATAGTGGTATTCAGTCGCATCTGTTTAGACTGGAAGCTGACCCCAACACAGTTACGTCAACCTGACTCATTATAAAATATCATAGCCCACTGATTATGATAACAAGATAGCATATAATGAAAATAAAAAACATATACAAGGTTAGTCGGAAACGGGGTACTAAGCCGAAAGAGTGACAAAGTACCCATAATAATGGATAACTTTTGTTCTACAACTTTCCCCAAAAGTTATTTGTTTGAAAGAAAAAGCTGTTCAAAGATTGCATAAAAAATACGCTAAATTCTATCTATCATCAGCTATGATCAGCTGTTTTAACATTTTAGGTTATATTTTGGGTCTCGGATTAGAAGCTCCATTTTTTGAATTCGCAACTAAAGCAGGGATGAAGAATTTTTAATTGAACTAAAAAGAATTTATTTTAAATGGAAAAAATATATCGAATTTTGAAATTTTAACACTTTCTTTAAAACAATCATCAGTGATACATTTAGTGGCCCGCGGATTAGTACCCCTTTCCGACTAACCTTGCAGAATAAAAAAAAACATAACATAAACTTACGAGCATTTTCCCTCGCTGGCTCTGAGTGTAACTAGACTGGCAAACATGCTCGCTCAGCGCTTTATAAAACAGTAGCGAGCTAACGAAAGCAATGTTACTAATGGTAGACATTAGTATTTAAGTGTGGGTAGGTACGTTTGTTTGTGTAGTCGTTCATTAGTAGATTACTATGTAGTTTACAGGAAGATACGGAAAAATTAAACGTTTAATGCATTCCTATGGCTAAAACGAGTCGTTTTATTTACCAATGGTAGCTTTTTATACACGCTTTATATTAGCTTCACTTGTAACTAACTAAGAAACTAACTAACAATGTAAAAATCTTGGAAGTCAATTTTAACCTACTTCCAATTGTCGTATCGAAATGAAACTTCGTATGTATATGTAGTTCGGATGACAATACTATAATTTGGTATCTTGGAGCTGATCTGATGATGGAGTCAGGAGGTGGATAGCGGAACTCTTCAGTGGCTACTAGTAAACCCCTCGAGTTTCGAGTCATATGATGTTTTTGATGAGTCCAATAGATTGCACTTGGTGTTAGGGGTCTGATGATGGAGACAAGAGGTGGATAGTGGAACTCTTCAGTAGCTGGGTGATTCTTCGAATTTTTTTTACATTATTTTAACAAATCATTCTTCTCCCGGGTTGTTAACGTTATAGTATTGTCAGATTGTTTTTATTCTTGTCTTATTGCTTGACGGCAGCGGTATAGTTTGAGTTTTCATTATCATAATTATAGTATTAAACATCTGTATTCTTAACTTTGGGATGATGCTAATGACGTTCTCAATTTTTGTTAAAATTTTTCGAAGAATGCCCCAGCTGCTAGTGAACCCTCGAGTTTGGGCTCATATGGTTCGTCTCAATGAGTACAATAGATTGGGCTTGGTAAGGAGGGTCTGATGATGGAGCTAGGCGGTGGATAGTGGAACTCTTAAGTGGCTACTAGTGAACCCTCGAGTTTGGGCTCATATGATTCGCCTCAATGAGTCCAATAGATTGGGCTTGATAACGAGGGTCTGACGATGAAGCCAGGAGGTGGATAGTGGAACTCTTCAGTGGCTACTAGTGAACCCTCGAGTTTGGGCTCATATGATTCGTCTCAATGAGTCCAATAGATTGGGCTTGGTAACGAGGGTCTGATGATGGAGCCAGGAGGTGGATAGTGGAACTCTTCAGTGGCTACTAGTGAACCCCTCGAGTTTGGGCTCAAATGATTCGTATTAATAAGTCCAATAGATTGGGCTTGGTAACGAGGCTCTGATGATGGAGCCAGGAGGTGGATAGTGGAACTCTTCAGTGGCTACTAGTGAAACCCTCGAGTTTCGGATCATATGATTTTTTTGATGAGTCCAATAGATTGCACTTGGTGTTGAGGGTTTGATGATGGAGCCAAGAGGAGGATGGTGGAACTCTTCAGTGACTACTAGTACTCCCCTCAAAAATATTATAACTTAATTAATATACATATAACTTTAAAGAAATGTTAACTAAGCCAACTTTAAATGTATTGTGTACCAGTAATAAATATGTTAAAAGTTATTTTAAGACTAAAAAGTAAAAAATAAAAATATGTAGTTTAAAAAACTATAAACACGCTTTAATCACGCACTAAAAATTTTAAAAATTTTAAAATAATTCTTTTATATCCAATAGTTAATACAAAAAGAGTGGAGAGCTTTCTTTAAATTAATTAAAAGTGCACACAACCAAAAAGCGCTTCACACTTTTTATTCACACTATTGGATATAAAATAATTATTTTATAATTTTTAGTGCGTAATTAAAGCGTGTTTATAGTTTTTTGAACTACATATTTTTATTATTAAATGGTTTTAGTTACCTTTACTTCGTCTATTTAGTGTTAACAGCAGTGGTAGTCTAGTGGTGTGACCGTCGGACTGCCAAGTCATAGATCTCGAGTTCGAACCCAAGGCACGCGCCTCTGAGTTTTCGGATTCATGTGCGTTCGTTGTTCTGCCTTATAAAAAATTTCTACGCGATTAGACCCGAATCAGTATTTTTATAATGTGTACAAATCGCGAAAGTTTGAAAACATTCATGTGCGTATTGTGTAATTATTACTTGCTTAAAAACGGTGAAGGAAAATATTGTAAGAAAACCGGCATGCCTGAGAGATATTTCTCAACGGCATGTGAAGCCAAGTCAGAGGCCCATGGATGGTATAAACTCTAACACCAGGTTAGTCACTAACAACACGAAAATAAGAAGTATATTTGCTTGTTTGATTCAAATCTTGCAACAAATTTTTCAACTACTTCTGCTTAACCGATTCTCCTGAAACTTCGCACACAAATTCAATTCCCATGACAATACAACATTATATAATTTCAACCTTCAATCTCAAATTCTGATGCTGCAGAGGTACCGCAAGATAAAAAACCATTTAAGTTAAAATATTTTTTAAGGGATTTTATTTATTGCCAGACTTGGCAGAATAGACTCTTAAGCAATCTGTGATAGCTACCAACGTATGGGAGGTTCTATGTAAACGTTTGTATGGCGTCTCTAGATTGCAATGCTGGATTGGAATTGGACCAATGTAAACTCGTTACAATCCAGTACCCAGCCCTTTATTTGACTACTATTGGTCCAATACCAATCCGGCTCTGGAATCCAGTAATATTGGATCTAGCTAATGTAGTTCCACTTAATATACTCGTAAAAGCATATAACATAACATTATTAGCCCACTACTGATGAGAAGGGCTAAGTCCTTAGTCGACCACGCTGACCTGGTGCTGGTTGGCAGACTACACACACCATCGAGAACTTTATGAGCCCTCTCAGGTGTGCAGGTTTCCTCACGATGTTTTCCTTAACGCAACTGATAATCAAATTCTGATCCGCACATGAATTCAAAAAGTCAGAGGTACGGGCCAGGATCGAACTCTGACCCTCCTGCATGGAAAGCAAGCGTTTAACCGCTAGACTATTATGCTTTGAAAAGCATATATTTTAGCTTTATTTTTACGGTTTTTTGGTACGAAACCGGGCTGGTAGGTAGCCTAAAAGCCATCCCATCTTTTTTCAATAGATTATCAATCATCATGTTGTATTTTGACGTGTGATTATAGGGCCTAATTTTACAAACAGAAACGTTGAACACATTGACAGTAATCTTTTTCAAAAACTGTCAAATTGTTTCACAATAAAAACAAAACCAAAAAGGAGAATGGGCACCTTTGTATAGACCTTGTTCCAAGAAGTTTAATAGATATGTTGTGCGTGTCACTACAGGTCCATAAAATTCGTAATAGTCGAAACTAAAGTTATTTATTTCTGTTCTACAAGCTGATTCCTTATTATCTACTACGTGGCAGGGCGATGTTCTGTAGACAACTGGCGAGCTGCGCGCTCGCGCCCCGTTAAGTCTATCAATATTACAACGCAGCAAAACTTGTCACCAGGCCGCTACAGATATTACTATACCTTAATTACTATGACCCATTTTATATTTTTTGGATAATTTTTTGAATTACTGGATAAAGAATGATTTACTTCAACCAGGCTTTAGAAATACATCAGTCTCAAGACCAAGTCTCCAAGACCACTTACACATAAAAACTTTTTAACAAAAATAAATCCGACTTCAAATTGTCTATCTCCGAAGTTCTTCATCAGATCTTCATCAAATTGAAATGGAACCACTTTGAAAGAATACTCTTTCAAACAAAAAAATAATCATTAAAATCAGTTCACAATTAGCAAAGATATCGAGGAAAAAACATTTAAAAAAAACATACAGTCGAATTGAGAACCTCCTCCTTTTTTGGAAGTCGGTTAAAAGTTACCCGTAACTTTTTTCCACAGGAGTGAATTTTTTTGTGCCCATAATAAAAAATCATGCGCTTCAAATAAGCTTTAAGAAGACATAGGTCTCATTCATCGACGGGGTTTGGACCGCATATGCCCGTTCTCTTTTTGGCAGTTAACTTCTGACGGTTGGTGGTTCTTTGCGGTTTGACGACAATTTTATTAGTAGACCTCGAGATAACTGCGTCGTTTGTCTAGTGGTGGCAAGCACGACTGCTGATCGTGAGGTCTTGGGTTCGATTCTCAGGTCGGGCAAAGTGTTATTGGGTTTTTCCATGTGAAATTCCTCAGTAGCTACTCGGGGTTTGGATTTGTGCCCGGTTAATGGTAATAGGTTAGCCCCTTATTACATGAGACTTATACATAACGGTGAAATGAGGGTGTTACTATACACCTCTGCCCAACCCTTCGGGGAATAAAGGCGTGATGTTATGTTTATTAGTAGAATTACCCGCCTATCAAACAGCAAGCGATAATAACTCTGTTTCAGGTAACCTACAAACTTAGTAAACCCTAATTTCAGTACATACCTACATCCTAATGTGGTGTGACGGAAACAGTCGCGACTGAAACTTTTTGAAATGGGGCGACCCTTGCTTGAAAAGGGCCCAAATTAGTTTCCACGACGACGCCGGAGGGCGGCTAGTTATGGACATGTTTTGACAACACATGGCAAATTAATAGACCCACGTTATAACATGCAATTTTTTTTGTACATTATTGTATTCCCTTCTGTATTCCCCGAAGGGTTGGGCAGAGGTGTATATCACCCTCATTTCGCCGTTATGTTTAAGTCTCACGTAATAGTGGGCGATCCTATTGGCATTAACCGGGCACAAATCCAGACTCCGGGCTGCTACTGAGAAATTCCTAATGGAAAAACCCAATAACACTTTGCCCGACCTGGGGATCGAACCCAGGACCCCGTGCTCAGCAGTCGCGCTTGCGACCACTAGACCAACAAGGCAAGGAATTTATTTAGGGTTTATTAAAGGCTTTTTTAAAACAGCCTCTAATAAGGGATGCAACAGGATTTCAAGCATAGTTTACATCCAAAATCATCACGAACAAAGTCGCAGGCAAAAGCTAGTTTTAATCTGTACTAATATCATAAAGCTGAAGAGTTTGTTTGTTTGTTTGAACGTGCTAATCTCAGGAATTACTGGTTGGAATTGAAAAATTATTTCTGTGTTGGATAGTCCATTTATCAAGGACGGTTATAGGCTATATAACATCACGCTACGACCAATAGGAGCGAAGCATAAATGAAAAATGTTGCAAAGACAGGAAAAATGTCCACCCGTGCGAAGCCGGGACGGGCCGCTAGTCGTAAATAAATGTTCCATCCCACAGTGTTTATTTATATAAAAAGCCACTCTGCCATCTTTTTATCCATTTTCCTCATAAACGTCGTCATCCATTTACAAGACTCATGTCCGCCCATGCTGCCTACGTGGGCGGATTATTGTCCACAAAACATGGGACCCACCCGGCGTGACCTTTTACAGAACGTTATAATGTTTTCTTACGGGAATATCTCTTGTTGACGTGTGTGATGTGGACGACATCTTTTTGCGGTCATAACTACTCTATGTTTATGTTATACTTATATAGAAATGTTAATACAGATGTGAATACGACTGCCACATTGGTCTAGTGGTGGCAAGCGCGACTGCTGACCTTGAGGTCTTGAGTTTGATCCCTAAGTCAGGCAAAGTGTTATTGGGTTTTTCTTTCGTCAGTAGCAGCTTGGAGTTTGGATTTGTGCCCGGTTGATGGCAATAGGCTCGCCCTCTATTACATGGGACTTAAACATAACAGCTAAATGAGGGGTTTTATACACCTCTGCCCAACCCTTCGGGAAATACAAGCGTGATTTTATGTTGTGTTAATTCAGGTGTCTATTTTAGTACCTGTCTTCTTGACTGTAGTTCTGAAGATCTGGAACTGGTAAAAAATAATGCACTTGGTTATCAATAGGTAATCAATTAATCATAATTTACCAAAAATAATGAAAACGGAGCAGGTTTTGGTTCTCTGCGTAGTATCGAGGTTCGATTGACTCATCATAATAAATTATAATAATATAAACGGTGTAAAAAGACCCTTAACGAAGCCGAAAGGCACTTATTCTCCACGTCATTGCGATCATTTTTTTGTTATGGACTATGCCTGGGAACCTTCTAGTTACGGAGATATTGGAGGTCAAAGTTCCAACTTTTTCACAACTTTTTTTAAAAATACTAGTTTTGAAGGTTGCAAATGTACTTGAAATACCTCCATTGCCCGTTTACTACTCATTGCATCTATCAGCACAGTGTTTTGAGTGCGTTACAAGTAGCTTTACAGGAAAACGAAATTTTACGCCCCAAAAAAAAGTCGTTTCCCAGCGACAATTTTTGCGTATATACTTAGTTTGATGTACTGAATGCATGGTTGACGGCTTGGTGAAGGGTCTTTTTACACCTTGTATGTGCTTCATACAAATGATATTTCTATATAATTCTTCTTCTTTTCGTGCGGTTAGTGACTAATCTGGTGTACTTTATGACCGTCCATGGGCCTCTGGCTTGGCTTCACATGCCGTCGAGACAAATCTCTCAGGCATGCCGGTTTCCTCACGATGTTTTCCTTCACCGTTTTTAAGCAAGTGATAGTTATACAATACGCACATGAATCCGAAAGTCAGAAGTGCGTGCCTTGGGTTCGAACTCGAGACCTATGACTTGGTAGTCCGACGGTCACACCAGGTTATCATTGCTATCCTGACAGATCTGGTTTCATATTATAATGTGAATCTACAATAAAATAAAATAGGCCGCACTGTAAACTATTTTAGTTTATTTTAGGTTGACGTTATAGAATAGAATAGAATAGAATATACTTTATTGTACACCAAAATTGTTACACAGCTCTTATAAAATAACAAACATTAAAGGGTACAATGGCGGTCTTATCGCTGATAGCGATATCTACCAGACAACCTTTGGATGAACATGAAGTCAATGAATAAGATAGGCGGGATAGTCCATGGTGTACTGCTGCAAAAAAATATACTACACACCATACATAGTTATAATATGAAACCAAAAAAGTATGTATCGCCCGTGGCAACCGAATATCAATGATATTTTATAAAATTTATATACCGAGATTTTTTTTAGGATTTTGTAGTAGGTACGTATAAATCGCCGTTTATTCTACTGTAAACGATGTCGAATACGGAGTACCAAATGTTTCATATTTTACAGAGATGCTCACGGTGCTATATTAGTTTACGATGTGTAAGAACTCCCCAGCAAAACTGAATGAGTGGGTTGAGGAACTTCACGTATACCCCACCAAGAAGAACATAGCTCACCCTCATAGCCCATCCTCACCGCTCAGCTTTTAACGCTCATCCTTAGCAGCATACTTCCCGTTGTAACTCATATCATAAACTTTTCTCTGTACACTGGGGTTTATCCTTTAATCTGGCGTAAGGCTTTCATTATCCCTCTTCCAAAAATATCTAACCCCAGCTTAATTACTCACTTCAGGCCTATTTCAATTCTCCCTTTCCTTTCGAAGATTCTTGAAGCTGTTACTCACAAACAAATTTCCTCTTTTATTTTCAAAAATAATTTACTATCCCAATTCCAATCCGGTTTTCGGCCTGGACACAGTACATCCACTGCTCTGCTCAAAGTTACAGAAGACGTTAGGTCCGGTATGGAGAATTCAAAGTTAACGGTATTAATTTTAATAGATTTTTCCAACGCTTTTAACACCGTTGATCATGATATTCTCCTAGCCCTTTTGACACAAATTGGGATTTCGTCGTTGTCTCGGGAATGGTTCTCATCCTATCTTCGTGGACGCCAGCAAGCAGTACGGGTTGATCAGGAGTGTTCTGACTGGTTGAACTTGGTAACTGGCGTACCACAAGGCGGTATACTCTCTCCTTTATTATTCTCTTTATTTATAAATTCCGTTACCAACATCCTCAAATGTTCTTACCATCTATATGCTGATGACTTGCAACTGTATGCTCAAACTGACGTCGGCAATTTAGATGGTTGCATTTCCAACCTGAATGCTGACCTACATACGATAGGTGTCTGGTCCAGTAAATTTGGAGTTTCCGTTAACGTCAGCAAATGCCAAGCAATGCTGATGGGTAGCTCGTTCCATCTACAAAACATTAATACTAATCACTTAATGCCGATTAGATTTAATAATTTAGTTATACCACTGTCACCTCATTTAAAGGATTTAGGTTTGCATATCGACAGTAAGTTAAGTTGGAACAAGCAAGTCAATCAGGTCAGCAAGAGCGTCACTTTCACACTGCGATCTTTCTATAGATTTAAACACTTTCTCCCGTCTAGTATTAAATTACTTCTGGTCCAGTCTCTTGTGCTTCCCATTATTGATTATGCTGATGTTTGTTACTCTGATGTATCCCAAGAACTTCTAAACAAATTGGATCGACTTCTCAACAATTGCATTCGCTTTATTTACGGTCTTCGTAAATATGACCACATTTCCTTTTACCGTTCTCAGCTTAAATGGCTGCCCATTCGTCAGAGAAGATCCCTCAGATCTCTCTGTTTGCTCTTCTCCATTTTAAACGATCCTTGTGCCCCTGGTTATCTGAAAAGCTGTTTTCAGGTTTTGGGTAGTTCTCACAGTCGCAACCTTCGTGCTTCTGAAAATTTGCTCCTTCAGATTCCTTCTCACCGTACGGGTTTCATTTCCAATTCCTTCGCTGTCTCAGCAATTAAACTTTGGAATGTGCTTCCCCTTGATATTAAAAAGTCTCCCAACAAATTTTTGTTTAAACGCAAAGTCCGTGAATACTATCTGAAATCGCTGCTTCCCTAGTTGACGTTTACAGTTTTCGTCATAATTATAATGAGTATTTATTAGATATACCTACACATTGTTCTTACTTTTTATTTATTTATTTTTGCTTATATACATATTATAGTAATATTTTATATATATATATATTTATTATATATTTATATATGTATTTATAACTTATGTCCTATATTTATAGTTGTTTAGTTATCCATATAGTTAATTATGTCGCAAATATCCATATTTATTTATTTTTTTGTGCCTATCTTTTCAATGCTTTTCTCTTTGACCCAAAGGTTGACTGGTAGAGAATGCCTTGTGGCATTAAGTCCGCCTTATGTACCACCATTGTGCATTGAAGTATTAAATAAATAAATAAATAAACATAGTCTACTTAGTAGTCAGCAATAAGATTGACAAGCATAATATCATTTTGGGACTCAGTGTATAATTATCAGCAAGCACATTGGGTCACCCGCGCGAACGCTCAACGAGTATTCCCAAGGAGGGTTGATGTCAGGCAGGCGGCCGGTCATAAAACAATAAGCCAAAACCTCTAACAACATGGATTTATGAAATACATGTTCTGCCGACCCCACCTAGTATGGGATAAGGGCAGGAAGAAGGAGAAGTTATATAATCACTTTTTAACAAAAATAAAACCGACGTCAAATGGTCTATCTCCGAAGTTCTTCATCAGATCTTCACCAAATTTAAATGGGACCACTTAGAAAGAATACTCTTTCAAACAAAAAAAAGAATCATTAAAATCGGTTCACAATTAGCAAAGATATCGTGGAACAAACATACAAAAAAAGACACTATCGAATTGAGAACCTCCTCCTTTTTGGAACTCGGTTAAAAATGAAACCAGATCTGTCAGGAAGACATATCTCAGCGGCCGCACTTGTAGCTATATATACCCGTAGACGATCAACTGAAAAAGTAAATTCAACCCATTATTTTGAAATAAAAATCAGTGGAAAGTATCCCACGAAGTTTTCCAAATGTTCCGACTGAAAACAAATCATATTATTTTTGGAACATGCGGTGTATTTTAAAAGAGTAAGTTATTTTACATCAGAGATATCAAAACAGTCGGTTTCTAAAACTTTCCACTTATTTTCATTTCAGAATAAAGGCTGAATTCACTGTTTCAGTATTCGGTACACCGTCTCTGTACTTGTACACACGAAAACATTCAAACAATACATTTTCAGTATAACCTGAATTCTCATTCTATGGAAAGTCTATACAATGCGAGATCAGCTTATACTGGGCGTCCATATTTCTTTACGTGAAACTTACAAAGCAGAAAATCTTATTTCTGAACTGAAAACAAAACCTTTATTTATTGTTTCATAATAACAACCTATCGAACGCTCGTTACACAAAGTGACTTCGAAAGGAAACCATTTTCCTAATGCTTGTATGCAACACGCAAATAACATGCTATTTACATGATTGCTGCTTTTAACCCTTTATTATTTCTGCTATGAGCCTACATTAGTAGGAATAGGTACTAGAGAATTGACAATATACACAATGTGACAATGATAGAACCATTATTGATAATAATGACATCTGTCGGTGTAGGATTGCGTTGTACACGTGAAATGGCGTGGGGTTTCACGGATATTCGGAATAAAGAATGATTTCTACCAAACGGCTCGCATCGCATCGGATCGAAACGGATTTTAGAATCTTTAAACGCTATTAAATCGTGTAGACAGTATTTAAAGTCGTATATGTATTACCAAGCCGCGCACAGCAGCTTGACCGCGGGCGTATTCCGCGACACGTGATTGTAGCCGAAAGTATGCTGCGACGCGCGATCGGCTCTGTTCGCCTGTCATCGTATCCGATCGAATCCTTCCAAAAATTAGAACACGTCAACACGGTAGGAATGAAACTATTAGACTAGGCGCAGAAACGGATACGTTAGCAAGCGACGGTACAGAGCCGATCGTATGCGTCGACATCCTGCCGGACGCGATCAGCTGTCGCCGCATCCGTTCGTATCCTTTCCGATCCGATGCGATGCGAGCCGTTTGGTGGAAATCATCCCTAAGACATTAACTTTACGCAATTTTACGTAAAGGCAATTTTATTAACAAAATTATTGCTAAACCACAAAGGAACTACAAAGTTCGTCTTGTTTTTAGTGTCAAAAAAATTTCACAATTTTCGTATGCGAAAACTGTTTCAACAAAAGGTTTGTCTTCGGTTCGGTCGCTATTGATCAACGTCTCTGTTATAGTCCGCGCGCAAAAGCTAGTCACCTCCCGAGGTATGGGATCAGCAGGAGGGAGGTGCGCGCGGTGGACAAGACAGCAAACTGACAGAGCGCGTCTTTTGTTTCGCACCCCCCTCCTGCCACTCTCATACCTCAAGCGGTGACTAGCATTTACGCGCAGACTATATTAGAATTGGCCAGATCTAGTAATTTTACGAAATCTCTGGTATAGTCTAGTTTTTTCGTGAAATTCCTGAACTAATTCAGTAATTATGACGAGATCTGTTAGAACAAGGTGGACCGGAGTGTCACTGATTCCTCTGTTGTGAGAATCCGTGCCGGTGCATTTGTCGATTTTTTTTTCTTTTTTATATAAATATTTTTCTTTATATTTAATGTTATTCTTAAGTACCTAATAAAATAGGACGTACATGACGAGGCTTGCATAGTCGCGGTAAAGCAAACTAATGTATCGAAATAAATTTGAAAAAAATAAACAAGGTGGACGGCGCGGAGAGGGACTTTTCGAGATAAGTCAGTCAATAAATTCAATAAGTTAGGTTAAAAAGTCTGAAAAACCGCCTGTGACAAACAGATACACCAACGGATAGAAACTGAGGTGATTCTATTAAGCCGGGTCTCCTGCGACAAAAATCTAACAAAACATATTTAGTGAAGACTCGGACCAATAACAACACAGTAAACAGCTTAGCCACGCCCCAATTTTGTTACCCCAGTCACTCACATGCGCGCAAACATTCGTACATTGTACGAATATTCGCATAGTCATTGCAAATGTCGGTCCCACACTTGTGGGTCTACGTATTCGTGCGAATGTGACGGGGTGTCCTGCGTAAGCGACAAACGCGACGCGGTGCGACGCGACGCGACACGACGTGGAACAAAAACGCGTTACGTCGCGTCTTGCTACATAGGCCGCTAGTAGGGAATGCCGTTGTCTTGATCGCGTTTGTCGCATTTGTCGCGTCGCGTTTGTCGCTAACGCAGGACACCCCGTGAGTGACCGGGGTTATAAAAACACGTTAGAGACGATTTCTAACAAAAACATGGTCGCTGGAGATCCGGGTGTAGTGGCCCGTTTTACAGATTTGGGTACGGAACACTAAAAACACATGCATAATTAACCACAAGTTCATTCACACTCTAAGGGTGTGCACACAACGAAGCGTGCGCGTTACACACAGGGTCTTAATATTAACCAACTAGCGGCTCGTCCCGGCTTCGCCCGGGTGGACATTTTTCCCGTTTTTGCAACATTTTTCATTTATGCTCCACTCTAATTGGTTGTAGCTTGATGTTATATAGCCTGTAACCTTTCTCAATAAATGGACTATCCAACACAAAAATATTTTTTCAATTCCAACCAGTAGTTCCTGAGATTAGCGCGTTCAAACACACAAACTCTTCAGCTTTAAATATTAGTATAGATAACGCTTGGTAAATCATAGGAGCCGGCCAAAAGACAAAGAAATTTAGTTTTTTTTTCTATTAGACTTCTTGTAGATGGTCTTTGCGGACCTATTCTACGTAACCGGGCAGTTATTGGCGAGACCTGAACGGTCTCCAGCCAATGGGGACGAGAGTAAAATACTTAATCTAAGCTAACTACTACTCTAACATCATGACTACTAGCAACTACAGCACTAACGCTGTCACGAAACTTGACTACAAAATGTCACTTGTCATCATTTTGTCATGTGCTTCTTGACTGTAACAATAACATTGCAACACTATTGTTCCGTAATGCGTATTTCTACATGGTAATACCACCTATGGACTCCACGAGACGGGCTTGATCTAGTGTGGAGTTCATGAGCAAAATGTTTCCTTTGTGTCTTTTAAAATGCATGTAAAATGAGTAATTGATGTATACTTTATGGAATTGTAAAGCACTGTTTTTGGCAAATAAAAAAATATTATTGTTATTAAGACCGACCCCTAATGGGACTCGGACCTCGGGTTAGGGCGTTGCTAGCGGTACTAAGAGGGAGACAGCTTGGTGAGAGCTGAATTAACGGTGTGCGGTGTGTTCCAATGTATACGCACCTTAACACCATATTCACGGAACATCACGCATTCCGTAAGTCAAATCTAGCGAGTACCTGCTTGCCTAAAAATAACCAAATTTCATGTTTAGTGTTCAAAATTTATATGTTTGCGCAGGACTGCTTTACTGAATAATTCATGTGCTGGGGTATGTTTTTATGGAGCGTGTTTTTAAGGTGCTCTCTCGTTTGCCTGTTAATGGAAGATAGTGTGGCGTTTAATGTTTTTGGAGACGCTGTGTAGTTTTTGGATGTGAGCCAAAAACATTTTGTAGGATAACTTCTGGAAAGGAGAACGATTAAAATCTGTTGTTTAGTGTTAATATTTTATTTGTAAAGATGGTTTACAAGTCAGTACATGGTTAGCAATATAATGAGTATAATACAAAATGTCACTAAAATTAGAAAAGTAACAGTACCTACCATCAAGGTATAGGTAGAAATGGAGAAAAATTCTATCTCTTTCTAACACGCCTATTTAGAAAAAAAATGGACATTTAGTTTAGAAATCTATCTCTTTCGAAATAGGGTATTTAGTAAGAGATAGACCACCAAACTAAATATTCAATCCCTTTTTCGACTTCAGTTAGGTGTTAGTAGTGTGGTCTCCAGTTTTACCTATACCTTCGTGGTAGGTACCTACTTATTAACATGTAATAATGAAATTAAAATAATTAATATTGAAATAATTATAAGTAATTTAATAAATTCTGAGATAACAAATCTCCGCTTCGCCGACGACATCGTGCTATTTTCCTCCTCGGTATCTGAACTAGGCACCATGATCTCTGAACTCAACCGAGCAAGCCTCGAGGTCAGATTGAAGATGAATATGTCGAAGAATATATCGCCCGACATTAATGGCCAAATACTCAATACGCTACTCAATTTTAAGTTGCCGTTAAGTTCTTGTCGCCGCTGTCACTTTGCCTTAGTGCTTGGCCAGAGTGGCAGCGCGGTGCGGGGAGCGGCGCGGCCGCGGGAACGCGCGCGATTTGCCTGTCCGCAGTGGAGCGCGGCGTCGTTCTGAGCGTTGTCGTGTCCAGTGTTTGTCAAAATATCATATGGATGAAGAAGACTTATTTTTACTGGAAAATTCTTACTAAAAAACGATGTTTCGACATCCACAGTGCTTGAACAGCACTTATTAATTCTTCAACATTTAATTTTGAAGACGCCATCACAACAACGCGCGTGGTCAGCTCGAACTAGTTTGAGATCCCCCGCTCCCGCGCGGGTTGTCACTTGCCGCCCGCGCTCTCACTGCGGCCACTTGTATGAACGACCTATGGCGTGAGCTACCCGCGCGCTCCCCGCGCCAAGTAGCCCGCGCCGCTTCCCGCGCCCGCGTGCCCACTATGGACACTCAAATGAAGTTCTTCTGTTTGAACTCGCCGCACCGCGCCCGCCCCGCGCCCGCGTTTGCAGTCTGGTCAAAGGCTAAAAGTAACAGTGACAGCACCATATTTAACGGCAACTTAAAATTGAGTAGCGTTTAATTATTTGGCCATAAGGGTGGTATTTAAGTGAACCCTAATCCTGGAATTTAAATACGATCCCAGAAACCATCTCAAAACCTAATTATTTTCTTTGATGATGTAGAAACGTGAAAAAAACCCTTTGTATCATAACTGGTTGAATCAAATATATAATGCTCATAGAAGCTGACGAGTTTACCAGAACTAATAAGAGTAAAAACAAAAACAAATAATAAACACGAAAAATAAGCATGATCTACTAAAGCTTGTACATTTTCATCAAAATTCGACAAAATTTCCTTACTCAGAAAACGTTTTTGCCACAATATATAATTCAGTAGGATATTATTTGAACCCGTGACCTTTCAGTGGGCAGTCAACTCCCAACCTCGGCTATTTTTGCTCAGTTTGTTGTTTATAACATGCCGTGGCTTGCGGCTATACTAGAACTCACCCATAATTATTATAAGAAGTATGAAGTATTATAATTATTTACTTGTAAGTTGTGATTTATTAAAATATTTATGCCTTCGGCTATTTTAGTTTCACGCTTCTATTCTAAAATAGGTCAAGTAGACTAACATGGACTTAGGTAGACATAAGTTAGTGATTTATAACTTAGACTTTGAGTCTGAAATCTGATAGAGCCTAGATCACACGTGCTAAAAGTCTGTGTAGCGGATTAGCGGTTAAATGCTTGGCTTCCATGCAGGGGCATCTAGGTTTGATCCCGTTCGAATTCATATGAGGATTAGAATTGGATTATAACTTACGCTAACGGTGAAGGAAAACATCGTGCGGAAACTGCTCACCTGAGAAGACTGCAAAAATGTTCTCGGTGGTGTGAATAGTCCGCCAACCCGGACCAGGAGCAGCGAGGTGGATTAAACCTTCTTATTTTACGAGGCCCATGCCCAGCAGTGGGACAATAATGGGCTGATTGTGCTTACTTTATGCTATGCCAATAACGTTCGGTAAATGTTACACACCCGCCACTTCTTCTTCTTCTTATCGAGTGGTTAGTGACTCACCTGGTGTCAGGGTTTATGCCGCCCATGGGCCTCTGACTTGGCATCACATCTTCTTCTTCCTGCCCTGGTCCCATGCATTCCATCCTCACATGCCGTCGAGAAATATCCTCACGATGTTGTCCTTCCTGCCGTCGAGAAATATCCTCACGATATTTTTAAGCAAGTGATAATTGTACAATACGCACATGAATCCCATTACAATACGCAGATTAATCCAAAAAGTCAGAGGTGCGTGCCTTGGGTTCGAACTCGAGACCTATGACCTGGCACTCCGACGTTCACATCATAAGTTTATCACTGTTGGTGAAGCGTCAATGCCTTTTTCAGTATAAAAAAAATTTAAATAATAATATTTTAGGATTCTTCCATACAATATAATGGGTTAGTATTTCAAATTAAATATTTTAACTTCTCAATTGATGAATCCTCGCACCAATAATTGTTGACGCAGCGCCCATGTATCGAAACTTCCTTGAAACGCTCGCAGTTGACCAATAGATGGCGTTCTCCGCAAAGAAAAAAAGGTTGTTTCCGCCGTCATTAAAAAACACTGTGTTTTCGCACCGCTCCGCTTTGAAAATTCCAATTTTGGTGAAACCTTGAAGATATTCGTAAAATAAATGGACCTGCATCTGTGCTTCATTGAGAACTTATAGTGCAGTGTTGATTTTTGGAGTTTTAACCATCCCACCGGTGGATTTAAGAAGATTTTGCTAGCCGGCCGGCAGCCCATAACTACAAGACATCACGCGCTCATGAACGAGGTATCTTCCCATCTCCCTGGGTCTGAAGTGGGATTTCTGGATTGTTAAGGTATGTGGGCACGTTTGCTGCTATTAATTTCTTTCGGTATTGGTTTCTCGAGGATTCATCAATAGGGAAATTGGTTTTATGTTGAGGTCCGCCATTACACTTGATAGGTTCTTATTTCAAAACTTTGGTAGTTCTTAAAAACACCAACAATAAGGTGCAGGCTATTTACACGCCTCATCAACTGCTATTACCACTAGTCGCCTTTGACGACGACGGCTTGCCAGAATCCATACGAAACTTACTTCTATCCAAATTATCCCTAAGAATATTCAGAGTTGGTTAAACAAGGAAGTATCCACCATTACACCAGGAATAAATGAATTGGAAATTCCGCAACATTAAAAAGAAGAACTTTGTTCTAGTCTAATGGATGCTGTTGAAAACGTTAATATTCAAATGCTACTTCCCATAATGATGGGGGAGAACGGTAATGGTGTGCGGAATAACATTTCTGTTTCGATGGGATACCATTGTGATACATTTATTAATGATGTTAGGTTCTTTTTATATGGTCGTGTTTGACTCTTTGCACCTGATGATACGCACAGACAGAGTCTAACGGGGTGTCCTGCGTAAGCGACGAACGCGACGCGGCGCGACGCGATGCGACACGACGTGAACAAATACGCGTGACGTCGCGTCTCGCTAAATAGGCCGCTAGTAGGGAATGCCGTTGTCTTGATCGCGTTTGTCGCGTTCGTCGCTTACACAGGACACCCCGTAAGATGGAGCACACGAATCTAAGTAACAGAGATATAGAGGGATTATACTATACCCTACTGGTTCTCAAATGCACATGACGGATCACAGTAAAGACCTGGTCAGACCGTCAGTGGCTGGGTGAGATATTCACGTCGCGTGTTGATGGCGTGCTATTGGCGTGCCAATTACTATGACAATGTATGAAAGACGCCACACAGAGAATGCTACGCGAAGCATGGCGTGGTGTGGCAGTCTCTGTGTGGCGTCTTCCATACATTGTTAAGCCTTAAACTACTTGGCTTTATTGTGAGGGTAGTATCTAGCCAGGTAGACCGTATAGATCCTACCACCAAGCGTGCTGGGTTTTGTTGAATCTTACAACATGCGTTTATTCTCCGTACACCCAGGTGAAAAAGTTTGACATAATAAATTGGTATTCTAGGGAAACTAGGTTTTGCTAGTTTCTGGGGTCTAGACTTCTTACGGAACGAGAAATTATATTCAGCCCCTTACAACATAACATCACGCCTGTAATCCCCGAAGGGTTAGACAGAGGTGTATAGAAACACCCTAATTTCGCCGTTATGTTTAAGTCCCACGTAATAGGGAGTGAGTCTATTGCCATTAACCGGGCACAAATCCAAACTCCTAACTGTTACTGAGGAATTCCACACAGAAAAACCCAATAACACTTTTCCCGGCCTGGGGATCGAACCCAGGACCTTACGATCAGCAGTCGCGCTTGCCACCAATAAACCAACAAAGCAGTCAAGCCCCCTACCATAAGCTAGAAAAACGCTGAAAATCTTCCAATTTTCCTACAAGCGAAAATGTAATATTAAAAACCTTAATGCCTGACGCAAGCTATCGAAAATTCAGGTCTGTAACTCCAATAATTGTGGTCAATACCACAGGGCAAAACCACACTAGTGCGGGGCGCCACATCGGAAAATTTAAGCCACAAATTGGTTAATGTGCTTTGGTTTTGGTATCATAATATTTTATGCATGTGTAACGGCGCTGCAGATTTGCACCGCCCTGCTGTATACAAGGTGTAAAAAGACCCTTCGCGAAGCCGTCAACCATGCATTCAGTAGGTACATACATCAAACTAAGTAACCCTACGCAAAAATTGTCGCTGGGAAACAACTTTTTTTTTGGGTGAAAAATTTCGTTTTACTGTAAAGCGCGATGTAACGCACTCAAAACACTGTGCTGATAGATGCAATGAGTAGTAAACGGGTAATGGGGGTATTTCAAGTATTGCAACCTTTAAAACTAGTCTTTAAAAAAAAGTTGTGAAAAAGTTGGAACTTTGACCTCCAATATCTCCGTAACTAGAAGGTTCCCAGGCATAGTCCAGAACAAAAAAAATATCGCAATGACGTGGAGAATAAGTGCCTTTCGGCTTCGTTAAGGGTCTATTTACACCGTTTATATTCGGATTTCCTTATAAAGTTAATCTCTTTTTTTCCTTCATCTTCTCTTTTTCTTCTTCTTCTTTTCGTGTGATTAGTGACTAACCTGATGTCAGAGTTTATGCCACCGATGGGCCTCTGACTTGGCTTCATATGCCATCGAAAAATATCTCTCAGGCATGCGGCAGTTTCCTTACGATATTTTCCTTCACCGTTTTTAGGTAAGTGATAATTATACAATTCGCACATGAATCTAAAAAGTCAGAGGTGCGTGCCTTGGGTTCGAACTCGAGACCTGTGACTTGGCAGTCCGACGGTCACACCACTAGGCTACCACTGTTAAATCTCTATATTTCCTTCATCAATCATGACTACATAAATACATATATTATAAAACCAATAGCCAAATACTACGCCTTAAAGTGACCGAGACAGCACGAGATTTAACCGCAACTTAAAATTGAGTAGCGTTTCAGTATTTGGCCATAATATGGCCTAAAACGCGCACAGACAGACTACAGACGCAGTGGAGGACATATTATGTCCTCCACTGCGTCTGTAGTCTGTCTGTGCACGTTTTTCTCCGTAACTACTAAACAGATTTTGATCCGGTTTCAAACTTTAGATAGATTGATTCTCGGTGAAGGTTTATGTGTATAATTTCTAAAAGTGTTATTCATTAGCTGAGCTATCACGATTTTTGTCAAACCTCAATTCGGTAGTTGATGATTTTCAAAAGTTAGGAAGAATTTAATTGAATTTTTATTACATCAAAATTGGCATTGAAAGAAAACGATCTAAAAATGGAGGAGATAAACAATTTTCAAGTGTTTGAATGGCGCATTTTCTGTCATTGTCGCACGAAACGGACATTGTATAGAGTAATGTCAAGTTAATATGAAGTTTTTGAAAAATGACGTCATCGTGCCATAGTGCGGTCTCTGTCTATTAACAATTTTAAATCGTATAACATTTGTTTTGTAACTGTTGCTTATGTTTATTGTAAAAGTTTCCGAGACAATTAAAAAAAAATATGTCGCAGACACACACCGTTTATACAAGTACTTGTATTAGGGCTAGTTGTGAGTTACAGAAGGTAATAATAATAATTAACACAATTTACACAAGATCAGAAAATAAGGAGGACAAGCTATACCATCATCGAACAAGTTGCAAGTACTAAATTTCTGGGTATAAACTTGGATCAGAATTGCAACTGGAAAAATCACGTCGTTTACGTTTGTGATAAGCTTGACAGATTTGTTTACGCAATAAAAAGATTAAGAATCACGGTATCAACAGATGGTCTCTTATTGTGGGGTAATTCGGTGGATATTATAAAAGCGTTTAGAGTACAAAAAAATGTGTGCGTGCAATCTGTGGAGCTTGTTATATGGATAGCTGTAAACCTTTGTTTAGAAAGTACAATATCCTGCCATTACTGTGTATGTATGTACATTAGAGAATTATGCCTATTTGTACAAGAACATCCGGCATATTTTATTAAATTCAAAGATTTAACCAAACGGAATGTAGCTCCTAGAAATAAAATAAAATTTAAACATAAACTTTATTTACCGCAATGCAGGCTCGAATTGCATAAAAGGAACTCGTACATAAATGCTGTAAGGGTATATAATAAATTACCGGACGCCTTCAAAGATTTACCTTTGACAATGTTTAAAAAAGGTAAAGCAATGGTTAAAAGAAAAATGCTTTTACGATCTCAACGAATATAGGTATGTCAGATTGCGGAGAAAAAACCTAATATAATAATGGTGTATACCTTATAATAATTTATTTAACTCCGAATTGTACTGAATGAACACCTTCACATTATAATAGTTGTGTGTAACATTATCAATTACAATTATTATAACAATATTATTACAATTATTTATTATTATTCTTAATCTGACATTCTAATACACTTAATGACGTAGGTATAACACTGACATCAATTAATTATTATGTTCCTGATAATTCCTCATGCTCTCATTGTTGTTAATGTTTTTTTTTATAAAATTAAATATTTGCACACCATATGTTATGGTAGAATGTAAAGGGACTAATATAGATTTAAGATCATACACTGTAAACCTACATTATAGCAAATAAATGAATTTGAATTTGAAAGCTAGTCAGATATAAAAGGTCAGACTTCTTCAGCTGTTCGATGTGGAATCCCCCGCTCCGTCGAATGACAACTGTTTTTATAACGCCGGGTACGTTGATCTATCGTGACGATTGGTCCTTTATTTTCTAAATGATTAATTTTCCGACATATATTGTTAACTACCCAATTAAATAACTTAAAGGTATGTGCGAAATGGGGGCGGGTCGCTAATTAATATTAAAATACTCGCCAAAACAATAACAACATGTTACCAATCTCATGTTAACGAAATATAGCTGTAATAGCTAACAAAGTGAATTATTTCTTCTCATACATTATTCATGGAACGGGATACAATCCGATAGAATTGCTATTTTACGAGATAAACAACACATTTTGGTGTACTCAGCTACGAAAAGATTATTGGAAATCCGGGAACAAAATCACTGTTTTACGGAACGCGGTTTACGGGTATTGCCTGAATTGTTTAAAGAAAGAAAGGGTTACGAATAAAATGGCTAAGTTCCCGTTCACACAGCGGATCCGTCGTACTGGATGTGTTGTTCACATCTGTACCGACGGATCAGTTAAACAAATGGCAGTTGCGTCGCATCTGGCAGACAGGATACGATAAAAATAACGGATCCAGTATTTTTTACTGGAGTCGGAATACTCTCTTTACTCACCAAAAAAAACTGGTCAAGTGCGAGACGAACTCGCGCACGAAGGGTTCCGTACCATTATCTATAAAAACGGCAAAAAAAACACGTTTGTTGTATGGGAGCCCCCTAAAATATTTATTTTATTCTGTTTTTTAGTATTTGTTGTTATAGCGACAACAGAAATACACCATCTGTGATAATTTCAACTGTCTAACTATCACGGTTCGTGAGATACAGCCTGGTGACAGACGGACGGACAACGAAATCTTAATAATAGGGTCCCGTTTTACCCTTTGGCTACGGAACCCTAATAAAAACGGACTCCGTACACAGTTTCTGTGTGAACTAGGTGTACTGCCACCTGACATTATGTTGAGCTGGTGACCCGTTTAGTTCTTATTTTCGTCTTTCTCATGTATTTACCTATTGATTGAACTAAAACCAATAAACACATTTTCTTTCTTTATTTCTAAGTAACCCTATTTTTTTTACTAGCTGTTGCCCGCGGTTTCTCTCGCGTCCTAGGAGAACTACTTCATTTACCCGGATAAAAAGTATTCTATGTTTCAGTCCAGTACATGGTCTATCTGCGTGCCAAATTTCATTTAAATCCGTTCTGCAGTTTTTGTGTGAAAGAGTAACATACATCCATACATACAAAATTTCGCGTTTATAATTTTAGTAAGGATTCTTGACTTAGTCAAGTCTGATGGTAAGTGCAGATAGGTTCTAAAGAGCACACGAATCCAAGGAACAGAGATATAGAGATTAAATATAGGGATTCCCCTATACCCCTCTGGCTTTCACATATACACGACGGAACACAGTAAACAGCTTGGCGTGACTTTAATGTGAGGGTGGTAGCTAGCCAGGCGGACCGTATAGATCCTACCACCAAGCGAATATATGGCGCCACCATACTGTATCATGTCGTGTCGTGTTGTGAGCCGTGGAAAAACCGACGTAGTAACCTTTTATGATACCCGGGACCTCCCACGGGTATCGTAATAAGGGTGACTGAACTCAGCACCAAATTATTGTTGAAAGCTCCTACGATTAAAGTGATTAATTACAAAAACAACGAAAGGTCGTTAGTAAAGCGTTAACTTATTCATTAACTGCACTCACCACAAACTAAGTGCTGTTAACTTAACTTTGCTAAGTAATAGTTAAGTTAAGAATAAGTTATAAGACGTAGTGTAAATAAACTTTGAAGTATTAACTTGAAAGTAATTTTGACGAGCAGTAATGACTAGAATATAAAATTAGATAGGTAAACAGGTATTTGTATTTATGTACCTTCAAGAATTACAGTGCGGCCGCCTAGAGAATCTGTTAATGATTTTTTATTTCCGTAAATAAATCTGTTACAGACACTTTTACAAGTCAATGTAATGTTTTTTTTTTAAGACTAGATGGCGCCGGCATTTCCTATCTGATTAGCTCTGAGAAGAAAAGTCGAAACAAACTTAGCCTTTGGCCAGACTGCAAACGCGGGCGCGGGGCGGGCGCAGTGCGGCGAGTTCAAACAGAAGAACTTCATTTGAGTGTCCATAGTGGGCACGCGGGCGCGGGAAGCGGCGCGGGCTACTTGGCGCGGGGAGCGCGCGGGTAGCTCACGCCATAGGTCGTTCATACAAGTGGCCGCAGTGAGAGCGCGGGCGGCAAGCGACAACCCGCGCGGGAGCGGGGGATCTCAAACTAGTTTGAGCTGACCACGCACGTTGTTGTAATGGCGTATTCAAAATTAAATGTTGAAGAATTAATAAGTGCTATTGAAGCACGATCTGCACTGTGGATGTCGAAACATCGTTTTTTAGTAAGAATTTTCCAGTAAAAATAAGTCCTCTTCATCCGTATGATATTTTGACAAACACTGGACACGACAACGCTCAGAACGAAGCCACGCTCCACTGCGGATAGGTAAATCACGCGCGTTCCCGCACCCGCGCCGCTTCCCGCACCGCGCTGCCAGTCTGGCCAAACACTTAGAGATCAAGGTCTCTTTTAAAGTCCAGACATTGTAGTATAAAAACTATGCGAGTGTAACAATGTAGGGCAACTTCAGGAATGGCCTTTTGAGGAAAGTGCCATAGCAGGTTTGAGCTGACCTGTCCTAACTGACGGCACGCATGCATCAGACGTCGCATGTTCTTGAAAGTTTGTGTTTCATTTATTATAACGTTTGTTATCGGTAACTGGTAACACTGGACAATGTTGACATAGCAGGGTCAAGATGAATCAACGTACCTGAAGTTATAAAAACAATGGTCATTCGACGAAGCAAAGGATTCCATGTCGAACAGCTGAAGAAGTCTGACCTTTTATATCTGATTTGCTTGTCCTTATTTTCTGATCTTGTGTAAATTATTATATTGTGATACATTATGAACTAGCTTCTGTAACTAACCACTAACCCAAATATAAGTACTATCAGTGGTGGAGAGTCTATGTTGGTTTCATTTACTTTATTTAGCATGCTCTCAATCCTGGCATACCGATATTAGCTATAACTGTTAGTGTTTGGCCAGACTGGCAGCGCGGTGCGGGGAGCGGCGCGGGTGCAGGAACGCGCGCGATTTACCTGTCCGCAGTCGAGCGCGGCTTCGTTCTGAGCGCTGTCGTGTCCAGTGATTGTCATAATATAATATGGATGAAGACTTATTTTTACTGGAAAATTCTTACTAAAAAACTATGTTTCAACATCCACAGTGCAGATCGTGCTTGAATAGCACTTATTAATTCTTCAACATTTAATTTTGAAGACAACGGTAGCGGTAGCCTAGCGGTTGAACGCTTGCCTTTCATGCAGGAGAGTCTGAGTTCAATCCCGACCTGAACCTCTGAATTTTCGAATTCTTGTCTTCTTCTTCTTCCTGCCCTTATCCCACACTAGGTGGGGTCGGCACAACATGTATTTCGTAAATCCATGTTGTTAGAGGTTTTGGCTTATTGTTTTATGACCGGCCGCCTGCCTGACATCAAGCCCCCTTGGGAATACTCGTTGCGCCGTCGCGCGGGTGACCCAATGTGCTTGTTGATATTATGCACTGGGTCTCAAACTTTTCAAATTCATGTGCGGATCATAATTTGATTATCATTTGCGTTAACGGTAAAAGAAAACATTGTGAGGAAATCTGCACATCTAAGAGGGCTCCATAAAGATCTCGATTGTGTGTGTAGTCCGCCAATCCGCACCAGGCCAGGGTCGTGAACTAAGGCCTTAAAACCTTCTCATTTTGAGAAGAGGCCCGTGCACTGCGGTGGGACAGTAATGGGCTGATTATGTTATGTTATGTAGGTTGCACTGTGTCGTTGGTCTAGTGGTGGCAAACGCGACTGCGTTTTTTTCCAACGACGCAGTAGACGCAGCAGTCGCTGATCGTGAGGTCCTGGGTTCGATCCCCAGGTCGGGCAAAGTGTTATTGGATTTTTCCGTGTTGAATTCCTCAGTAGCAGCCTGGAGTTTGGATTTGTGCCCGGTGTATAGCAATAGGCTCGCCCCCTATTACAGTGGACTTAAACATAACGGCGAATTGAGGGTGTTACTATACACCTTTGCCCATCCCTTCGGGGAATATAGGTGTGATGTTATGTATGTAGATTGTTGTAGGTTGATATTATAATATGAAACACGATCTGTCAGGAACGCATTCTCTCGGCGGCCGCACTATAAATATGATTAAGCTTACGTAAGCCCGGTGATACCACCGGATCTACGTCCGGCACTGTGAATAAGAGGCCTTAAGGTTTCGTTATTGCTGTAGTTAATCTTTCAATTTATTCTGCCTAGCCTTTTCCCAACTGTGTTGGGGTCAGCTTCCAGTCTAACCAGATGCAGCTAAATACCAGTATTTTACACGGAGCGACTGCCATCAGACCTCCGCAACCCAGTTACAGGGCAATGCCGATATCCTAAGGTTAGACCGGTTGTCAGACTTTCGGGCTACTGACTTCCCGTAACGACTGTTACAGGTATTCGTATGACACATGGGACCGACTGTTTAACGTGCACTTCGAGGCACGAAGGGGTCTCGATAAGTAACGAATGGTCACCCATTCACAAACTGACCGCGGAAAGCGCAGCTTACCTTAATTAGCCACGAGCCCCTCTAATCTTTCAATTTCTTTACAATAAAGTCCATTTGGCAACATTAGGTACGTAATAATGTCGCCGGCTGGAATAAATCCATATAACGCTTACCCAACAAATGATGACACATCACTTCTATAGAGAGCCGCCATTTTTTGCCCCAACCTTTTCATAGATTCGTCACATCGCGATTTCTTTTTCGTCCAATCCGATTTATATGTAATGACTTGGATATTTCTTCTTTTTGCTGGCTATCAAAGGCAGGAACGATTATGATAGTAAAATTATTGTGAAAGGAAAAGAAAAATTAGATTTTTCAACAGGTTTACTTTGAGATTTAATTGCTGATTTTTCGGGCTCAATAACTGTGCCCGAAAAATGGCAATAGGCATCTTGGAACGTAATACAAGATATGTGGTTGTAATCCACCTGTTCTTTGTGATGTTCTTCACAAAGGACAGGTGCGTAGTACTCTCAACCGGTGTGCGTGTGTGACAAGATGTATGAATGTGGTTGAAGCGAAAGGAGTATGTAAGGATCGTAGCATGTGACGTTCTATAGTTTCTGCCTACCCCCATGGGAAAAAGGCGTGAGTTTATGTATGCATGTGGTATCTGTCAAACCGTGAAATTTATTCATCAAATAAAAATTATCTTGGTTAAATCGACACTTATAATTTTAAAGGTTTTTGATATAATTTCACGTAGCTTATTGCTAAATAGGTATTTTGTTAAAATGGGAATCAGTCTCAGTTAATTGCGATATTAACTATCATTTCTAAACATAACATAAAATAACATCACGCCTTACATTACCCGAAGGGATAGGCAGAGGTGTTTTAAAATACCCTCGTTTCGCCAGTTACGTTTAAGTCCCATGTTATAGGCGGCAAGCCTATTGCCATTAACCGGGCACAAATCCAGGCTGCTACTGAGAAATTCCTAATGGAAAAACCCAATATCACTTTGCCTGACCTGGGGATCGAACCCAGGACACCATGCTCAGCAGTCGCAATTGCAACCACTAGACCAACAAGGCAGTCAACTATCCTTTCTACTTTATATTATTAACAGAAGCTTATAAAAACCCTATGATAATTATACATATACAAGGTTAGTTGGAAAGAGGGTACTAAGCCGCGGGCCACCTAAAGTATCACTGATGACTATTTTAAAGCAAGTGTCCAAATTTAAAAATTGGAGAATTTTTATTTGCAGACAAAAAGATTTTTATTTTAGCCTTTTAAAAAAAAACATAGGTACCTGCTTTAGTTATGAATTCAGAAAATTATTATAATTTTCTAATCCGTGACCCCAAATATGGCCCAAGTTGTAAAAACAGCTGATCATAGCTATGGACAGATAGATTTTAGCATATTTTTTACGAAATCTTTGAAAAGCTATTTCTCTTAAACTATCGAGTTTTGGGGAAAGTTGTAGAACAAAAGTTATCCCTTATTATGGGTACTTTAACACCCTTTCGGCTTAGTACCCCCTTTCCGACTAACCTTGTATAATACCATGGACGTCAGACATTGACGTACACGTCAAGTGATTAGATACAACAAGTTGAAGCATGATAACATGGGACTACTTATAAATTTATTACACCATAAAAGCCATATTCTAATATCATGAACACCATAATTATAGAGATAAGTTCGTCATAAAAATGGATTCAGAAGATTAGATCGATAGTTACTTGTAGGTAGTTAATGATGAAACACGTGACCCGCGTGCCATGGTGAAGAGTTTTGATGGACATCATTTGTAGCAGACGTCAGCATGATGATGATTTATACTGGTCTATCTTTGGATAAAAATAGACCACCATATTTGTGTGGGTTAACAGAAGTATCCAAAGATGCAGCGGTAGCAGTGATAGCCTAGTGGTGTGACCTTCGGACTGCCAAGTCATAGGTCTCGAGATCGAACCGAAGGCACGCACCTCTGACTTTTCAGATTCATGTGCGTATTGTTTAATTATCACTTGATTGAAAACAGTGAAGGTAAACCGGCATGCCTGAAAGATATTCCTCGACGGCATCTGAAGCCGAGCCAGAGGCCCATGAGTGGCATGAACTCTGACACCAGAATAGTCACTAACCACACAAAAAGAAGAAGAGCCAAAGGTATTGGAAAAACCTGACTGCCTATGACAGACAGAATTTGGTTCTTGTAAAACTCTTCCTCCTGGCCATTTCCTAACTGTTTTGGGGTCAGCTTCCAGTCTAACCAGATGCGGCTGAATACCAGTATTTTAAACGGAGCGACTGCCATCAGACCTCAAACCCAGTTACTGGGCAATGCCGATATACTAAAGTTAGACACCACAAGCCCCTCGAAGTGTATGCAACATTATACTATACAAAATAAAATGAAATGTTTTCACCCGAAAAGATTAACACATTCACTGCCGGATGCCCAATAGGAGGGCACCCTCTGGTCGCATCCGTGATGCCGGGTGCCCCTCTTGGAGGGCTCATTTAAAATGTAGGTTTTTCTCAGCAAATACACCTTCATAAAATATGAAAAAAAAACCATGTACTAGCGTGCTTTATGACACGGTATCCAGCCTAATGCCGAGAACCATCCACGAGGGTTCACTCTTAGCGCAAACGTTATGCCGAGGGCCCAACTGAAGGGTTTCACTAGCAATAATGGCGACATGGTGTAAGAACTCTATGAAAAGTGTGGTGGACCCGAGACTGTGTAAACTAAATTACATAAATTTGTAATTCAAATTAGATAGAGCTCTTTATCTCAGCTCGGGATCTCGATTTAAAATACAATGGACCTACAACTAGCTAATTTCAACCCTCTATGTTAGTGCATGTAATTTCTCACTACACCGAACACACGACAGCAAAATAATCCTAGTTTAAATCAAAAAGACGAGCGCACAGAAGACGCGTCATTTCTGTGTCAAAGTGAGCGTGATCAAAGCGACTGACACACAAGGGAATGACATTCTTGGGAAGTCAATAATGCTGACATGGCTGCGAAGCATTATAGCAGCTTTGTGGTTTAATATTCTACACTTTGCATATTTAAAACATAATCCTTCTTACGAGAGATGGTCTAAGCAAAATCCAGGCTTTAAAATAGTCTCGTCTCTTTTTATGAGATGACGTTAAAACGTGGGCATATTTTAAATCTGAGATGATGTTAGACTTGGTTATTATGGGTAGAAAGGTGACTGCTGAGATGACGGGTAGTAGTAGTATGGAAGAAGAAGACATACTGCGCCGACCACAAATAAGTTGAGATAAGGACAGGAGGATGATGATGATGATGATGTTGATGATGAAGATGTTAGACTTAGTTTAAACCATCTCTGCCGTGACCCCTGCAACTAAGGACTTTTCAAACCTCTTCGTATTACTTAGAACTATTAATACATGGATAGCGTTAGGTATTATTACTCATCAAAGAAAGTTATTATTGAATATCTTGTGATCTTCAGCTTAAGTTCGCTTCTTATCGGACACATTAAAATTACAATTTAGATTTTATTTGAGTTTCCTTTCTGGAAGTTATAATACGCGTATAAGTTGACATGTTTCTAAACGACAAGGTTGCCAACAAAATTCTGCATGTTTCATAAAATGAATTCTATATTTGCTAGCTGTACACACGACAACAAATCAAGATACACATAACCAGTTTATTCTGACCTTTCATAATGAGAAATTTCAGTACAAAGACAGGTCAATTTATATTGGAAATTTATAGTTTGATTTGTCGTCGTTGTAGGAAGCTATAAAAATTCAATAGAAATGTACCGATTCTACAAAAGAGAGATACAAAATAGTCAACCGCTAACAACTCCAATAACTCCATATTCAGATACAATTCCTGTCACAGTTCCACAAAAGTCCATACAAAAAAAGCTTTGATATTGCCAACATCAATGGCACGCTACCGAATACATGATAGCAACTACTGCACGCGTTCCATTGACAATCGCGTGTCGCCGACAGAACACGCATTTCATTAAAACTAGTGAATCTACTACACAGAGTTCCACAGAAGGTACAGAAGTTCCACGGTATAACAAAGTTAGGCACATAAACATAATAGACACCACATCGAATAGCAGTGATAGCCTAGTGGTGTTACCGTCGGACTGCCAAATCATATGTCTAGAGTTCGAACCCAAGGCACGCACCTCTGACTTTTCGGATTCACGTGCGTATTGTATAATTATCACTTGCTTAAAAACGGTGAAGGAAAACATCGTGAGGAAACCGGCAAGTGAAGCCAAGTCAGAGGCCCATGGGCGGCGTAAACTCTGACACCAGGTTAGTCACTAACCACACGAAATAAAAAATAAAAACACATTGAATCAAACACATGTTGCTCGCGCTATGACGCTGTATTTGATTCTATCGACGCCTTTGCGTGTATGAAGTGTGTATGTTATAAAAATTTCGGTTATTTGAAAAAGAGTGCGGCGCTTGCAGATGAAGTTGACGTTTCAGTAACCAATAGGGTAGTTGACAATTTAAAAAAAATAATTTTGACTTTTGCCAAAAACATACACAACAAAGAAAAAACCGATGATATATATTATATACAGTAAAATGCCCAAGTTATAAACAATTAAAAATTGTTAACTAGACAGAGACCGCACTACTGTAAGATGACGTCACTCCATACAATACAATCCTTCGTGCGACACGGACAGAAAATGCGCCATTCAAAAACTTGAAAAACGTGTATCTCCTCCATTTTTAGATTGATTTCATAAAAAACTTTAACAATTGTTTTCTTTCTATTCCTTTTTTGATATAATAAAAATTCAATTAAATTCTTACTAATTTTTTAACGTAGTCAACTACCTATTGCCGATGATTCGCCCTGATATTGTTATTACAGTTTTAAAAGGAACGGACCTTATTTTTCTATTGTACTGCTTGTAGATGGTCTTGCGGACCATGTCTACGTAACCGGGCAGTTATTGGCGACACTTGAAAGTTCTCCAACCAATGAGGACGAGTAAAATACTTAACCTAAGCTAACTACTACTACTAACATCACGACTACTAGCAACAATAGCACTAAGGGCGACCCCTAATGGGACTGGGACCTCGGCTTAGGGCGTTGCTGGCGGGAGGACTGGGAGGGAGACAGTTTGATGGGGGCTGAATTATCGGTGAAAAGGAATGGACCTTTTGCATTTCATCTTTATTGCTATTGACGTTCTACTAATAAGTACGAGTACTATATTGGATTTGTAACCGTTGATTGTGAATGAAATAAACCAGACATAGTAACAAATTCTGGAAATTAATTCCAGATTCCATTGAGTAGTTTAAACAAACGTTTTGTCGGTACTGTTTAATTAATGATTCAGAGCTATTTTGAATCTAGAATTTTAGATCATTGATGTTTGTGTGAGTGAACACGTTAATGGGTTATATCATACAAACTTGTTTATTTTACATAAAGTTATTAAATTAGCTGTTGTTTATTTTTATTAAACCACTAGCGGCCCGTCCCGGCTTCGCACGGGTGGACGTTTTTCCCGTTTTCGCCACATTTTTCATTTATGCTGCGCTCCTATTAATCGTAGCCTGATGTTATATAGCCTGTAATCTTCCTCGATAAATGGGCTATCCAACACAAAAATAATTTTTCAATTCTAACCAGTAGTTCCTGAGATTAGCGCGTTCAAACAAACAAACAAACTCTTCAGCTTTATAATATTAGTATAGATTTTCATTGATAATCTTAAAACAAAAAAAGATGATCGATTATTTGTTTTTTTCAAAAGTCAATGGGAGAAGTTGCAATCTGTTATTTTTTCAGTTTACTGCCAACAGTATTCCAATACTTGTTTTTTCTATCAGCATTACATTTTTTTTCGAAATAGTTCAAAACGAATTTTATTTGCACGTTTTGTATTGATTTGCACCTGATTGATGTACATTACATACCTAACATATTTCAAGGTTTCAATATACAGGCTGATTTTTTAATCATCATCCAAACTTTTTCTAGGCATAATGAATACAAAATCTCCATTTTTTTAAAAGTGTAATACGTTTAATATTCGAAAATTTGCATTAAAACCAATTATAAACGCTTTGACAGAAATTAACCCGTCAAGTGTCGGGCGCACATACGGGTGTGCGTAAGAAATTCGGGCGCGAAGTGTCGGAGGCACACACAGGTGCGTAAGGAACGCGCTCCTATAAATTCGATTCGTGTAAACAGTAAAATAAAACGTACAAAATCCGCTACCATAGGAGCGCGTTCCTTACGCACATCCGTGTGTGCCTCCGACACTTCGCACCCGAATTTCTTACGCACACCCGTATGTGCACCCGACACTTGACGGGTTAAAAGCACTCGTAACCATGCTGTATTGACAATTCTTTCGGGGAAAATATTTTATTTGGATATTTTTTTCAAAAATGGAAATATTCAATAATTCCTAATGCCAAGAAAAAAATTGGATGCTGATTAAAAAATCAACCTGTATAACTAATGTTAAAACAGGAAAATACTCGTACATAATTAGAACGTGTTCAACGTACCAGCTGGATTCCAGTGATCGATTTGCTTACGTAGCTACACCAGCCGCTACCCGTAGACTAAACTAATAAATTGCACTGATGACTGACGCCTATCTCACCACCGAAGGTCACAGGTAGGGTTACCAGATGTAAAACTATAAAGTCCTGACAAAAAAACCTGGTTTCTATAAAAATGTCCTGACATTATTGGCGAGAGAGAGCGGAATGCAAGTTTAAAAAAAAATTAGATACCAGCTGTTTCCCGCGGTTTCTCGCGCGTCCTAGGAAAACTTCTTCGTGTACCCGGATTAAAACGATCAGAAGTCGCGCTTGCCACCACTGGACAAACGAGGCAGTTAAAAAGCGCTTCTACCTTTTATTTATTGGTACGGAACCATGTGCGCGAGTGTTACTCACTTTTTCCCATTTTTTATAGAGTTATGTGTAGGTACTAACAGATATTAAACATACTACACGTTAAATATAGGATGTTGTTGAGTCACTACATTCATTTAAAGACGTGTTTACATTGGTAGAGTACGGCGGTCAAGTACTTAATATGCTAACACTAGCGTAGTGTGAATATTCTCAAGATAGCGGAAGAAGAATACTAAAGGTAGTAAGAATCTGTTAATGTAAAGTGGATGGCATACATATGTATTTACATCCAAACTGTTAGATCCGATTAGATTGCCATCAACCGAGCACAAATCCAAACACCGGGCTACTAGTGAAAAATTCCACACGAAAAAACCCAATAACACTTTTCCCAACCTGAGTATCGAATCCAGGACCTCACGATCATCAGTCGCGCTTGCCACCACTAGACTAATGAGGTAATTCTTTTAATAACAAAACTAAGAAAATGAATAGTTCCAATTACCAAAGATATTGAAGACACAAATAATCTGTGAAACAATAATACTATTTCAGTGGAAACAGATTTCAGCGCAGATTTAATTAATTCAGCTTAACGGCAGCCTGGGCCGATCACAAATGAAAATAGATTTCATCTTAATTCCTCAGCGAATTAGGGTTTTATAGGTTTGAATAGAAGATTCAGTGTATTTCTAATGAATTTCTAGAATTTCTGGAATGATAATGTAATTTTAATAATTATTAAACATGGTTAGGCCAAGGTCCATTTTCCACGACTCACGACATGACACTACACAATGTAGCGACGACTATAAACATCATATCTATATTAATATTATAAAGCTGAAGAGTTTGTTTGTTTGTTTGTTTGAACGCGCTAATCTCAGGAACTAATGGTTCGAATTAAAAAAAATATTTTTGTGTTGGATAGCTTAGCGCGTTCGAACAAACAAACTCTTCAGCTTTATAATATTGGTATAAATAATATTACGCCTGTATTCCCGAAGGGTTGGGCAGAGCTGTATAGTAACACCCTCAATTCGCCGTTATGTTCAAGTCCCTTGTAATAGGGGGCGAGCCTATTGCCATCAACCGGGCACAAATCCAAGCTCCGGGCTACTACTGAGGAATTCCACATGGAAAAACTTTTAAATATGGTTACAATTGATGTTAAATAATAATAATAATATTCAGTAGTTCAGCATATTTCGTCATAACATAATAATATAAAAATATAAATTTCACTATAGTATCTATATACATACACTCACATACATCATTATACAACATGTAACGTAATTAACGCACACCCTCAAACACCCCAATTAGAATATTATGTTATAATTATAATACATACACTGAAATTTTATTTTTATGTGCTTAAATATTGTTTATTCAAGAAAATAGTATTACTTTTTCATTGTTAACTTCATTTAAAATTCAGTCTTATGCCCTTGACATAAGGCTCAATTTTCGTTGTGCCAATTAAAATAATAATTGGTAAAAAACACGTTTATAAAAAAAATACACAATAAAAATGGCTGAAGTCGATTCAGTAAACGATTCTGAACAAACTACTTTCAGGATGTGCGTTAATTATGTTACATATTGTATAAGTTTACCAAGAACTTAAACATTTCCAAACGCGATTCGTTCACCGTTTCTTCACGAATCGCGACTAGCAATCTCGTAGCATCAAATATTCTATAAATATTAGCGGTTCCGCCACTGGTATCAAAGGAAATAACACTCGAAGTCGGTAAATATGAGAAAAACGTTAGAAGTAAATATGTTCGTTCATACCAAAAGGAACTGCGTCAATAGTGATTGCAAGTATGACTGCCGATCATGACCTGGGATTGATGTTCAAATTGGCTACCAGCCGATATAAATAACCTTTTTTTTTAATCGTTGACCTGGTCGTGTTAGGCCCTAGTCTCACTTGATGGTAAGCGCAGACAAGGTCTAAGATGGAGCACACGATATCAAGGAACAGAGATGTAGAGGGATTCCCCTATACCCCTCTGGCTCTCACATACACACGACGGAACACAGTAAACTGCTTGGCGCCGGGCTTTAATGTGAGGGTGGTAGCTAGCCAGGCGGACCGTATAGATCTAACCACCAAGCGTGCTGGGTTTCGTTGAATCTTATAAAACGCTTCAATACCCAGCGTGCGGTGAGGAAGTTTTATATTCTATTTAGATTGATGTAGGTTGAATTGAATTTCTTTCAAAAACCTACATCAAACCGGAAGTTTTGAATTGAGATCGGTAATTTATATCGGCCGTTAAGGACTATACGCATCGGTTTGCATTTAACTAAAAAAACTCAAAATTTTATCTTATATTGCGTTTTGCATGAAGATCACATTACGGTAATAATATGCGTACGAGTATAGATAACCCTCCCAGATGTCGACGCAAGCGAAAGCATATTTACACAACTGAACTACTGGACGTTGAGGTTTATTCTGTCATCAAAGATACACACGTCCACATGCTTAGCAGGCGTGGTGACAGATCAGTTCGGATGTTTCTGTCTCTGCTTGCGTAGCAGAATGCTTGTAACACCCACACCAGACAGGTATAGGGGAGTCCCTACGTATAGGGGATACGACGGGTATAGGGGATGGGTAGGTTGCTGCTTAAATTCGTGTGCTCCATCTTATGTCTGCGCTTGCTATCAGTAGGCCTAGTTAATGTTGTGACGTTAGTAACGTTAATAAGTGAATTTTGAATTGGAAATATTCGTTTCGCACGTACTATTTAATTAAATTAAAGTCTTTATTCATATTCTAGCTGTGTCCTCACGGCTCCGCCCGTAGCCTATATTACTCAGTGATAATGTATCTTAAGTTTCTAACGGTAAAATATTTTTTGTAATCGGTGCAGCAGTTTTTAAGTTTATTCGTTACATACAAAAATACAAATCTTTCCTCTTTATAATATTAGTATAGATACCTACGATACAAACTGTATGTGTCGCAAAAAAGTAAAACAAATTGTTATAGGACAGTTGTATCGTCGTTTCATAAATTCGCTTACATTAGCGATATATTTACGTTACTATAGGTACGTCAAATGTTCGAGCTAGGCCTAGTTCGATTAGAGCCCGTTCACGCAGCGGATCCTTCGGTACTGGATGTGTTGTTCACATCTGTACCGACGGATCAGTTAAACAAATAGCAGCTACGTCGCATCTGGCAAGCAGGGTACGATAAAATTAGATCCAGTAAAAACTGGATTCGGAATACTGTCGTGTATGTGAACTCGCTCATACAACTACAGGCGCCATCACCAAAATAAAAACGGATCCGCTGAAACGGGTCCTGTAAACAGTTTGTGTGTGAACTAGCTGTAAGGTGGAAGGCGACGAAGTAAAAGAATAAAAAGAAAATGATTAGACAAGCTCGCTTACTTTTACCTGTGGACTATACACATACAATAATTCTGCCAAATATTTTATCTATATCGCCAGTATTATACTAAAATCACATTATTACCGATAAGTTCAGTTTGTTTTGCGTGTTGTTACAATTAAAAGAGTCGGTGGGCTTCCAACAATCCCTTGTTGTTATATCTTAATTGGTTGTTCACAGCCAGTCGCTGTTGGGAGAAAAATTGAAAATATAATGGTTTTCAATGTAGTGGATCTGTAATAGGATAGCAAATGTTTGTGTTTGTATTGAGAAATGATGGTTAAAGCTATTTGGAAGATAATTTTACTGTTTTATGGAACGATCTCTCCAGAGACAACCTTATTGGTGTAGTTTTTATTATAATATAAAAGTTTATATTAACTTAAATTCGTATATGTATTCGTTTGTTTGATTCAAATGTTGCGACAGATTTTTCAACTACTTCTGCTTAACCGATTCTCCTGAAACTTCGCACACAAATCCAATTCCCACGACAATACAACGTTATAATAATTTTAACCTTCAATCTTCAATTCCTGATGTTGCAGGGGTACTGCAAGATAAAATCGTTTAACTTAAAAAAAAAATCTAGGGATTACTTTTTTTTTCGTCTAGTGATAGCCAACGAAGCTACGTCACTCGAAGTCTTTGTTTCATCTCCAGATCGGTCAAAATGTATGTGTGACTAAACTGCTGCGAAGCGTAAAATTGCGTTGTATGGAAAATGTATGCACAGTTTCACCTCGTTTTTCAAAACCGGGTCCGGGATTTTAGCCTTCAAATTGTCTTTGAAATATGTAGATAAATTCGGACCCCTATAAATTTTATTTTTAACCGCTATTTGCAGTTACTACGCGAGTTAATATACAAATGTGTCTCTGGTGTGTAATGGCTGTGTCCAGGGCCGTAGCCAGGAGAGGTTGGGGGTTCAAACTCCCCCCGAAACCTCAGACAATCAAATTACTTTTCAAATGTGTACACTCGTTATTGTAATTGATTTTTTTGTTCAGGGATCTACCTCCCGAAAAAATATTCTGGCTACGGCTTTGGCTGGGTCTATTGAACCTGTTGCAATCCAATACAGACAAATACCTTCTTTTTTACACGTCTTCGACATTACCATTTACGCTATTCTCCAGGTAAAATCACGATACTGACTGACATACATGTTAACACGCACAATTGCAGATATTTACAACACAATGCACTAATGGAGGTCACGCGTTATCTGTCAGTTATCGAGGTATAGATTGTGTGAATCGCATGCGCACGACACTTACGTAGTTGCTATTAAGTGTTTTGTGACGAAATTTTGTGTTGACTATTTTTGTACCGGGTTATGTGGTCTAAGCGTGCTAATTTATTTTGACCTTCTTTAAAAAAATAGGATACATTTAGTTCTAACTGCAACGTGGCGCATCTAGTTGCAGCCGGCTAAACCTAGGTGTAACTGCACTACAGCTTTTAGCCGTAAAATATATACTGGGTACTGTTATATTGGATTTTTCAGTATGGAATTACTCAGTAGCAGCCCGGAGTTTGGAGTTGTGCCCGGTTGATGGCAATAGGGTCGCCCACTTTTACATGGGACTTAAACATAACGGCGAAATAAGGATGTTAGATTACACCTCTGCCTAACCCTTCGGGGAATACAGGCGTGATGCTATGTTTACATACACCAGATATATCTGCCTAGCCTTTTCTTAATTATGTTAGGGTCAGCTTCCAGTCTAACCAGATGCGGCGGAATACCAGTATTTTACACGGAGCGACTGCCATCAGACCTCCGCAATCCAGTCACTGGGCAATGCCGATATCCTAAAGTTAGACCGCTTGTCAGATTTTCGGGCTTATGACTACTCGTAACGACTGTCACAGGTGTTCGTATGACACCGGGATCGACTATTTATCGTGCTCTCTGAGGCACGGAAGAGTCTCGATGTGTAACGAACGGTCACCCATCCAGAGACTGACCGCGCCAAGTGGAGCTTAACCTCGCAAATCATATGATCCGCGCGGTTGGTAATTAGCCACGAGCCCCTTCGTAACACATGTGCCAGATACCATATAAAATATATCTACTCAATATACCATAGGTGAATTGTGACCCCCGCTTACTCCATCTGCGATTACAGGCGTGAGTATAATTATGTGCGTATGAAACCCGATATTTATATTGTACCTGAACAAAATATCTCCACACAATAAAAGCAATTATTATCTCATTATGTCACATTATTATTGAGAATTGCTCTACCCACAGTTGATACCTATTTATTTTTATCTGCAGCGACTGTTTCGTGTAAGCCACAGAAATCTAAACCCCATTGAAAACGTTAATGTAAAAAAAAAACACAAACAGTCGAACATAGCACATCCTCCTTTTTGAAGTTGGCTAAAAATGCCGACGCGCGTCTCTTGCCGTAACAAGTTCTGAGATCTATATAGAGCCACTTCATGGATTTATTTATAAAGATATTTTTTGGACTTTGCAATCATGCAGTAAGCTGTTTTAGGGCTTGTACACAAAACTGCGAATCGACGCAATGCGAATTCGCAACGCAGAAAACTGCGACGCAAATTGCTGCGATGCGATTTCGTGCGGCAAGGCGTCTTCCTTCCAAGGTTCGAGTGACCAATCCCTCGACGATCGTCAACCGTATTGAACGTATTTTATACTAGGTAGAATAAATTTGCGTAATAAGATTTGCGCACTGCTGTTACTGATAAGAAGATATAGGAAAAACCAATTACGCGAATCAATTCATAAGTTCTTGCGATGCGTCGTGCGAGCTCGTAAATTTTTACGTTATTCATTTTGTGTACGGACCCTTAGTTAGAAACTTGTAATTTGGTTATTTAGTTAAACACATTACCTACTCTCTGTGATATAATTTTCAGGATTTCGCTCTTATCTGTTACAAAGATTGCTCTGCCCAGCTTTTTTCCCAGTATTGGTTGGAGACCCTTCAGGTCTCGCCAGTAACTGCCCGGTTACGTAGAAACGGTCCGCAAGACCATATACAAGCAGTCGATCAGAACAAAAAGAAAACATTTTACAAAAATAAAACAAACTTCATAAAAACGAAAAAAAGAATAAAATAATTATCATATTATAAAATTAACAGTTTCAGAAGTCGGTACTAACCCACGCCGAACCAAATTGAAGGCACCGACTTCTGAAACTGTTAATTATATAATATGATAATTATTTTATTCTTTTTTCGTTTTTTTAGGCGGTTTTATTTTTGTTATAATGTTTTTTATTTGTTTCATTTTAGTGGCCTTAATTAAAACGTGGTTGGACCTACTAAAGACACTGCTCGTAACATAATCACGTCATCACATTATGCGTACTGTTCATTATTGAGGAGTTCCATTGTCTATCTCCTAAGTTCTTCATCAGATCTTCACCAAATTTAAATGGAACCATTCTGAAAGAAAACTCTTTCATATAAAAAAATAACTTTCCGAAACGGTTTATAAATAACAGCGTTGTGAGGTAGCAAACATTAAAAAAAACACAGCCAAATTGATAACCTCCTCCTTTTTTTGGACGTCGGTTAAAAAAAACCTATTCCCAATTGTGTTGGGGTCAGCTTCCAGTCTAAAAATACACAAACTATACCGCCAGACAAGTGTGTCGAGTGCGTTCAGCCTAAGGTATATGAAACTCGTCCGAAAATTGAGTATATTTGAGAAATATTATAGGCACCCGTTGAATTGACCCTTATAAGTTACGCAGATTATGTATCCGTATAACAATATTCTATGAACATTTTCTCAAATATAATATTATTTATCAAAGTCCATTGAGGAAAATGATGTATAGAGATTTCAATATGCGATATTTATGTAAATAGGAGGATTGACCATCCCTCGGCTACCACAATCCGTCTTTATTTACGTGGAATTGTGTTTAAATCCTTTTCCCTATAGGTAATATTTAAGGAAAATACCTTCTCATGATTTACATAAAACGTAAGTACAGTAACATAATATAACATCACGCGTGTATTCCCCGAAGAGTTAGGCAGAGGTGTATAGTAACACCCTCATTTCGCCGTTATGTTTAACTCCCATGTAATAGGGCGCGAGCCTATTGCCATTGTCTACCAACCGGGCACAAATACAAATTCCGGGCTGCTACTGAGGAATTCCGCAAGGAAAAACCCAATAACACTCTGCCCGATCTAGACATCGAACCCAAGACCTGACGATCAGCAGTCGCGTTTGCCATCGCTACACCAACGAGGCAGTAAATACAGTAATGCAAAATAAATAAGGCGCTTCGGCAAAATTCGTAAAACCGATCACACATATAAAAATGAATCCCTATTTCCCTTGGTCACGCCGTAACTTGAGAACGACTTTACCGATTGAGATCATATCTACACAATATATTTGTTTTAGCTGGGATCTGATAAGTGGCGCTGTAGTCAAATTATTTACGCGGGCACAGCCGCGGGAGAATAGCTAGTAACAAATAAAAACTGCTGATGTAGGTACCTCATAAAGTTTACATTGTATGTTATTCAAATCAAGCAGCCTTGATAAGAAAAAATCTATGAAGTTTCTCAATTTCTTATTGTTTTTAATTCATTATGAATTACTCTTGAGTAAAGCACATGAAATACTCCAAAAAAGCTTGAGAAAAATCGATCAATCTTCTCTCATGTTGGCAAGAGTTATACCAGAATTAGCTTATGCCGTGGTGAAAAGATTAGCCAATCAGCGAGATTGGTAGCTGGCCTGACGGCCCAGAATGCACCAGATGTACCTAATTAAGTATCGTCACTCGTGAAGGTTCTTTTAATGAAAGAAAAAGAAAGAAAGAAAACATTAATTTTTTCGCCCAAGCGGACGCACACGCATAGGTACTTAAAAATTAAAAATATAATATTTCTTAAAATTAAATACTTACCTATTACTACAACAAAATTTTGCACTTAAATTCAAACATATAATAAACCTGGTAACCCAAACAAAAAAGTTAAAAAATAAAATAAAAAAATATATAAAATACAACAATCTATGGCTACTATTTATAGTCTATGGTGCACGGGTTACCTAGGCATCATAAATCTACTAACAATACAAACATTTAAACATATTGAATTTGCGCGTCGCATGGTGCGTAAAAATGTAGGTCGTTGCTCAGCGTTATGCTGTGACTTCGGACGAAATAATAATGCACGTACTTACAATAATGCATGCAAATAGTAATGCATGCCATTCAATAATTATCTGCAACAAACTGACAGCAGTATATTAGAGAGGTTATCACTTTGTAAATAGTGAGCTACAGCACACGAGCCACTGAATATCGATTAAACGCCACCCTACACAATCAATGCATGACTGACTCTACTACGAGTATAACACGATCGATTATCACCTCGATTGTGAGAGTATATTCAATTAATGCTTCATTAAACTTGCTTAAAAACGGTGAAGGAAAACATCGTGAGGAAAGCGGCATGTCTGAGAGATATTTTTCGAAGGCATGTGAAGCCAAGTCAGAGGCCCATGGGCGGCATAAACTCTGACACCAGGTTAGTCACTAACCACACGAAAAGAAGCAGATTGAATAAATCTTGAAGAAACTTTCTTGCATGCTTTGCAATAGCAAGGAGACTTTTTTTATGAATTACATTACCCTTTAGATCTGAAAAAACACCTCTCGATCGATATGTGTAGTCCGCCAACCCGCACCAGGCCAGCGTGGTGGACCAAGGTCGAACCCCTTCTCATCCTGGTAAGAGGCCCGTGCCCAGTGTGAGCGATGGGCTTATCATGCGTATTGCTCTTGCTTGTGTAAAATTTCATTTCTTCAAAGTTCCTTGATCTGGCTGGGCTGGAATACAAAACTTCCTCATCCACCGCACGGTGAGAATAGACGCGTGTTGTAAAATTTATCAAAATCCCTCTATATCTCTGTTCCTTGGATTCGTGTGTTCCATCTTAGACCCTGTCTGCGCTTACGACCAGGTGAGACGAGAGCCAAACGCGACCAAGTCAAGAATAAAAAATAAAAAAAACTTCTGTGATAATTAATCGACATTCCCTAGTAACGCGCCAGTCGGGGCGTGAAATACTACTTAGTCCATAGAAGGGTCACTGTTATAAGTCCATAGCTAATCTTATCGATACAGCTTCACCCTCGTTCGGGTCAGCCTACGGAGCAACTTGCTTCGTGGCGTGGGTCAGCCTTACATACGATTTACGAGTTACAAGTGTAGTGTATGATTAATAGTTTAGAGATGAGTGAACTGTAATTATAACGGATGTCAGTTAGGGATTCTCAAATAAGAATTGGAAATGGGTATTTTTGGGGATCACATGTCCATATAGGTATAGTGTGACAATAAAATGGGATCATAATCCTTTCAAGAATCTCTTATGAAAGTTCACATATCATTCTGGTATAAGGTGACATTGACGGCCTTGGATTTATTACGATCTATACAGAGTGTCGCTTTAATCATGGTCCAAACATAATAAAAAACATTAACAAAAATAAAACCGACTTTAAATTCCGAAGTTCTTCATCAGATCTTTACCAAATTTAAATGGAACCATTTCGAAAGAATACTCTTTCAAACAAAAAAATAATCTTTAAAATCGGTTCACAATTAGCAAAGATATCGCGGAACAAACATACAAAAAAAACATACAGTCGAATTGAGAACCTCCTCCTTTTTTGAAAGTCGGTTAAAAAATTATGGATGGGTAAGTTAATAGTTTTTGAGCAAATAAATTTTTCGATTCTTTGATAATTTATCAATAATATTTAAAAATAAAAACTGCCTGAACTATTACGTCTAGGATCGAGCTTTTTTTCGAGATGAGAATAACTATTGTGTTCTTTAGAATAAAATGTTAGATTGAGATTCAAACTTACAATTTACGCGAAAAAAAAACTAAAAATTCAAAAATTTATTTACTCAACTTTCGCGGAACATTCATAGGGGGTCAACAGCATAGCCCGTGGGGTCCGCTATCCATGGTTTTTATTAGGATTTCGTACCCAAAGGGTAAAACGGGACCCTATTACTAAGACTCCGCTGTCCGTCCGTCCGTCCGTCTGTCACCAGGCTGTATCTCATGAATCGTGATAATTAGACAGTTGAAATTTTCATAGATGATGTATTTCTGTTGCCGCTATAATAACAAATACTAAAAAACAGAATAAAATAAATATTTAAGGGGGCTCCCATACAACAGAAATGATTTTTTTGCCGTTTTCATAGATAATGGTAAGGAACCCTTCGTGCGCGAGTCCGACTCGCACTTAGCCGGTTTTTAGACCATGATAAAGCGACACCCTGTATATGTCGATTGTAAAACTGATAATTTAAATTATAAAAATACACACCACCCGACGTGTAATTGCAATGGCAGCATTTTTTGATTAGTTCTATAATCGACACTAGTTGGCGCCACTGCGAATGTAGACCTGTTAAAACTTTGTTTTGTACAGTCAGCAACAGACGTCACTGAATGAACACAATTAAATTACAATATTAGGTACATTGTCATTAATTTGTCAGTGAATTCTAGTTTGAATTAGTTTTAACTGAAAACTGAGTTACAACAGTAACAGATATTACCTAAATGTTTCAGTACCTACCTTGAGGCTTTACCTAGACAGCCTACTTTTACTTTTGTTCTTATAGATTGTTGTTTTGGGTTCGGGAACTTAAAATAACAGCCTCAAGCTAGTTTCAGTATTAAAGCCTCCTTAGTTATGAAACTTCGCCGTGTTTTGCATTTGGAAGGTACGATTATCATGAAAACGATTCTGAGATAAATTCTATAGCTTTTTTCGTAAAACAATAAGGTAGAATATTACATAACATCACGCCTGTATTCCCCGAAGGGTTGGGCAGAGGAGTATAGTAACAGCCTCATTTTGCCGTTATGTTTAAAGTACCATGTAATAGGGGGCGAGCCTATTGCCATCAACCGGGCACAAATCCAAACTCCGGCCTGCTACTGAGGAATTCCGCACGGAAAAACACAATCACACTTTACCCGACCTGGGGATCGAACCCAGGACGTCACGATCAGCAGTCGCGCTTGCCATCATCAGACCAACTAGGCATTTTTATTATACTATACACAAAAGCAGAGACCCCTTTAAAAGATTTTCATCAAAACTGCTTGGTTTTTTTTTAAATCGTAGTTTATGTTGCGTTAGGTTCTCTGTGTGCATAGTTCGTACAAATTCGGAAACACGATGATTGCCGAAGCGCATAACCACGCGATTGGTAATTAGCCACCAGCACATCCCTATTCTCCGACATATTTAGGTATATACCTACATAACTATAATGTAGCTTCGTATAACACATCTCGCATCTTTCAAATAGTTACTCAACTCTAATGGGCAGCGTTTATGCCCGCCTATTTAATTCAATTAGGCAATTCATGAAGGTCTTTGGGACGGTAACTTGATGGAGCAGACTGGGTAAATAAATGGCAGGCGTATGCAAATACGAAATTAGGAGATTGGTGAATTAACTTTTTGAAGAATTTGAGTTTTACTTGGATTTGTGTGAATGAAGATAAAAAATACAATTTCGATTATATTACCGTAAGGCAAAAATAATTGTTTTCTGTTTTCCAATCCTAAGAATGTTACCCTCCTTTTGGGCTTCGCCGCTGACGGGTGACGATGGACTACTTGTGTCGAAATGATTTGGTCTAATGAATTAATTGACCATAGCCAGCAAACGAACTGCTTTGTACATACGACTAAATATTTATTGATGTTTATGCAATTTTTATTTCGAATGTGTTGTATCTAATTGTATGTATATGAATAAACATGTATGATGTATATACAGGGTGGTCCAAATAGTAATGACCAAAGGCATAAAAAAAAATCTCATACCCCATGTTTGTTCCCCGATTTTTTATAGTTTACGAGTTATGATTTTTTTTTTTACAATAAGGTGCCTAAGAATTATTCGCCGGAACAGCTTTAAAAATTTGTATCTTTTTTATTGAGTGCGTTTTTTTTATTTTTTTTGTAACATGATTGTTGTGTATGGTAATTTCCTATGAAAAGAAACAAAAAAAAACTACAAAACATCGCAAAATTATATACATAATATAATGTGTATACAATAATTACCATCGCCGCCTAAGATTACTACATAAACCACGACCAGAAAACATACAACCCGTATGTCTGTGGTTTGACCATAGGCCAACGCTAGTCAGTACCAATGCAAGCCACATAACATAAATAGTGACATAACTAGGCTACAAGTACCACGATCTCCTATTTCCCTGGTACAATTTACGAGGGATGATAACCACGAAATTGAAATAGGATCAGATTATTCCAGGTATATGACGACGTGTATTACGTTCACATTAGTAATAAATTATGGCGTTTAGAATAGGCTTTTTTTGCGAAAACATTCAGAACATCATAACAGTTGACTTTTCTAGAGAGCGTTTAATAAAATCTTTTGAAAAAAAGAAAAAATCAAATTTTATTCAGGTCAAACATAATGGCTGGCTGGCTGGCCTAATCTATACTAACATTATAAAGCTGAAGAGTTTTGTTTGTTTGTTTGAACGCGCTAATCTCAGGAACTATTAGTTGGAATTGAAAAATTATTTTTGTATTGGATAGTCCATTTATCGAGAAAGGTTATAGGTTATATAACATCACGCTACGATCAAAAGGAGCGGAGCATAAATTAAAAATGTTGCAAGAACGGGAAAAATGTCCACCCGTGTTAAGCCGGGACGGGCCGCTAGTGACACTATAAATAACAAAAAACAACTTATACACATTCAATAAAACTTAAATATCATTGAAATAATATGCTCTTAAGCCTGGCGAACTGCTTCGTTGGTCCAGTCGATCCCCTAGTGGAATTTCTCAGTAGCAACCCGGTGTTTAGATTTGTGCTCAGTTGATGGTAACAGGCTCGCCCTCTATTACATGGGATTTAAACAAAACGGTAAAATGAGGGTGTTACTATACACCTCTGCCCAACCCTTCGGGGAATTCAGGCGTGATATTATGTGAGCCTGCCAATGCCGATAGGGCCAGCGCTCATTTTTAGTTGGTACCCTTGCAATGACTCACGGACGGGGGTACTTTTAAATAGACTATTTATAATTTGTTCGTGTTGAAAAGTGTATTTTTATAAATATCGTTTTTTAAACTGTGCAAATTAATAATGCATAGTTAATATTGAAACTACAAAAATATATTATGGAGAGTGTAAAAAGTGGATGGGTAACGATTTGCATCCTGTATATTGATACCACTTTTTTTTAAGGAAAAAGCCAGGCTTCTCATGGTGGCCGGAGTTGCGGTGCATGCTTTTGCGAATCCCGCGACCCCGGCCGAACGGTCAGGAGGAGGAACACTGTTGGTTTTTAGCCGGTAAGAGTTCGGCAGACCCCCTCGCCTTCCCCGGGCGAGCGACATCCGTGAGGATTTTTTACGAGAAAAAAAAGGCTTCTCATGGAACAGTCCTTCCAAGGATGTTAGACTGTGTTTGCTCCACGTAACACCAAAAGATCGTAAATTATCTTTGAAGACACTAAGCGGTTGTGCAACTGAAAACAGAGGCGTAGTTGAAGGAGACGCGAGATTCGCCGCGCACTCCGTCGCGTACTGTCCATACACACAACTGCAACTCAAACTATACGCGTGGAAAAACGCGTCTCTATAAATGCTCTAATACATCGTCAGATATTTGAATATCTCGTTACACCCCGCATCACGCGCCACGCTAAGCTACGCGTCTTTATAAATGAGGCCCGACAATTTGACAACTGGCATTACCCAGTAACTGGGGTTGCGGAGGTCCGATAGCAGTCGCTCCGTGTAAAATACGATATTCAGCCGCATTTGGTTAGACTGGAAGCTAACCCCAGCATAGATGGGAAAAAGATAGACAGAACAACCTTTCCAAAGAATGACCACATATAGCATATAGCAGTGATAGCCTAGTGGTGTGACCGTCGGACTGCCAAGTCATAGGTCTCGAGTTCGAACCCAAGTCACGCACCTCAGACTTTTCGGAATCATGTGCGTATAGTATAATTATCACTTGCTTAAAATCGGTGAAGGAAAACATCGTGAGGAAACCGGCATGCCTGAGAGATATTTCACGATGGCATGTGAAGTCAAGTCAGAGGCCCATGGGCGGCATGAACTCTGACACCAGGTTAGTCACTAACCACACGAAAAGAAAGAAGACCACTAATGATAGTACCTAATTGACTACGCTTTACAAAATAACCATATCGATTCTTCTAACCTTTCTAGATTCTCTCCGAATATTAATGATTATTCATGGACGTTTTTTCAAAATAAATATACTATTGAAGCACGCCACTTCATAAGAATATTACAACCCACAATCTCAGACTGTAATGGAAAATAAAAAGCAATATAAAACCAAAGCCACCTCGTTTTAATTTAGTAAATGAGCTTCGAAATAATTAAAATGTTTTAGCTCCGTCTCGCAGACGACTTCGGGCGGCCTTGTGGTCTGCGTCTGGAATATCAAGATATATATAAACCTTGGTTTCTGTTGTCGACAACCCTAGCGGTTAATAGCATTGTGGTCAGACATGGACTCGGTTTGTGACGTATTGTCAATAGGGTTGGTTATTTGTGAATGTATACAGAGTGTATTTATACATTTAAGCACCTATTTATTTAACCTTTGAAGCCTACGGTAGACAAGACGCGTAACGCCGCTTTTCAACGGCTCACGACACGATACGACGAAATGTGATGACGATTCTGAACACCACATTATATTTCTATGGACCGTTTAGTACAACACTAGTAGTATCGTGTTTGTTCGCGAGTAAACGGTGCCCTAGAAAAACGTCCTAAAGCTGACATCTTTTCTTTCTTTTATACATTTGAACACATATGTTAAGTTCTTTCGGACCAATGTTTGTTTTGCTGATTGTTGAATTCGTCTAACATATTTTATCTGTGAATTTTTAATATACTGTGCTATAAATCCTCCTTCACCCAAAATAATTACGGCATTTTCTCTGCAACTGAGCGGAACTGAGCGGAAACGATGAAAAATAGTACCCCATTTTTAACATAATAACGAATGGTAGAAAATAAGATTTTCGTCTTATATCTTCCGGTACAGAATCCCCAGATCATCCCATGGCGTGGCCTATTGTTTGTATATTATGAATAGCGGGCGGGATTAGGATTATCCGTGCAACAATAAACATAATATATATAGGAAGGGTGGTTTTGAACTTTGGCATGAGGGATTAATTAAAGCATTATTGATGGAAGGTGCGTGATATTATAATGTACACACAACTGTGTACTGCTCCTATCCCATATTAGGTGCAATCCTATTCTCATGGTAAGCGCAGACAGAGTCTAAGATGGAGCACACGAATACATGGAACAGAGATAAAGAGGGATTCCCCTATACGGTTCTGGCTCTCACATACACACGACGGAGTACAGTAAACTGCTTGGCGTGACTATATATATGTATAGATCCTACCGCCAAGCGTGCTGGGTTTTATTAAATCTTATAACACGCGTCTATTCCCTGCGTGCGACAAGGAAGTTTTATATTCTAGCCCGTCCACATTTCTTCTTTAACCGACTTCAAAAAGGAGGAGTTTCTATATTCGATAAGTTTTTTTTTAATGTATGTACACCGATTACGCTGAGATTTATGATCCGATTTACGTGATTCTTCTTTAGTTTGATACGGAATAGTTGCCATTTGGTCCCATAAAAATTTAAAATAGTTTGGCCCAGTAGTTTTCATTTTATGAACATTTTTATTTTTTATGAACATTTTAGTTTACCTGGATGATGTAATTATTCTACCTGATGTAATCTAGAAAAATCCTACTGTAGTTTACAGAACAACCTATTGCAGACACTAAAAAAGAAAAAAGAAAAAAAAAACTACGTTTAAAAAAACCGACTTCAAAAAGTATAAAATAACTTAATATAAAATTAACAGTTTCAGAAGTCGGTGCCTCCAATTTGGTTCAGCGTGGATTAGCACCGACTTCTGAAACTGTTAATTTTATATTAAGTTATTTTATACTTTTTAGTTTTTGAAGTCGGTTTTTTGTGTTGGCAATACGAGAATTATATAATACCGTGGTAAAAATATTAGGTAGTCAGAACACTCAGAACAGTTGGTAACGGGGCTGACTACCCTGGACCGGACATACTTAAGTATCGTCAGGAGCTGAGGCTATTTTAATTTAAATTAGCTTCACTTCGTATTTTGTTTGTTTGTTTGCCTCGTTGGTCTAATGCTGGCAAGCGTGACTACTGATCGTGAGGTCGAGCAAAGTCTTGGTTGCGGTGCATGCTTAGGCGAATCCCGCGACCCTGGCCGACGTTCAAAAGGAAGAACACCGTGGGTTTTTAGCTAGTAAGAGTCCGGCAGATCCCCTCGCTTACCCCGGGTGAGAGACACCCAAGATAAAAAATACCAAGTACCAAGATAAAAAAAAGGTCGAGCAGTCTTATTGTGTTTTTCCATGTTGAATTTCTCAGTAGCCGCCCGGAGTTTAGATTTGTGCCCGGTTGATGGCAATAGGCTCGCCCCTAATTCATAGGACTTAAACATAACGGTGAAATGAGGGTGTTACTATACACCTCTGCCCAACCCTTTGGGGAATACAGGCGTGATGATGTTATGTTTTGTTTGATTTAAATGTTGCGACCGATTTTTCAACGACTTCTGCTTAACCGACTCTTCTGAAACTTCGCACACAAATTCAATTCCCATGACAATACAACATTATAATAATTTCAACCCTCAAATCTTCAAATCCTGATGCTGCAGGGGTGCTAAGATAAAACCGTTTAGCCTAAAAGGTTTTTATAGACCATTTACTTAGATAAATTCTAGACTTCATACAATATTATACCGTGTGTCCCTGGATAATGTGTACAAATGAAAATGGGTGAAACTAGACCACCATTTATCGACAAAAAAATTAGAAAAAAAAAACATAGGTTGTTTATTTTTGTAAAAATCGTTGTAAAAATCACATTTTTTTTTTTTAATTTCTTCAAAGATACACTTTTTTTAACTTGATGACTGGTTGCTAAGGGTTGCTTTTTATTTTCTATGCAACATTAACTCTTTGCCATCATTATAATTTTCATTTAAACGAAAAACATGCAATGAATAAAAATTATTCATTTTTATTAATAAAAAACGAAAACTTCGATATATTTCTTTTCCATTTTTTTATAGATTCATTGTGGTCTAGTTTCATCAATTTTCATTTGTGCACATTATCCAGGGACACACTGTATGTATTATCATTTATCAAACCAGAGTCTATCTCCGAGCTTTATATACCCACCCCCAGCATTTGCGGAAGGAATCCGATTCCAATTTAGCGAGATCCAATAATATAGCTAATACTACGATATAGTTAATACCGGAGGTATATAGGTACCTCCGTAGGTTTAAGCTGGGACTGTTCTTAGGAATTGTGGTTCAATGCACCTAGCTCCAGTACATTCGGATCGATCGCCTTTAGAATTATGTCAGTTCGTACAGTAGAGGAATAAATAGGTTCGTCAGTTTTCAAATTCATTTCTTTCCCACATCGCGGGCACATGTTACCTTTTCAAACTGTTGGACGGAAAAGACTAATGCATTGAAAATTATGTTTAATTATTTGGTAGTAAAGATCAAAATTACCTTTTGTCTCCATATGACTTAGTAGTGCCATATAATGTCTTTGATTTATTTAAGAATTATATCAATCAATTCGATGATTAAATAAATTGATATTAGTACTGGTTGTCATCATGTCACTATTATAATTAATAATAGCCTGTCAAAAAATACTTGTATTTTCATTTTTATAATGTTGGAAATACGTAGTCGATAAAATAGTTTGTTTTTTGCACTGTGCAAGCAAAACTAGATCTTAAGGTGTATAACTTTTTCGTTTCCCTACTGTACTTTAGAATGCAACATGGGCGCCAAATTGGTTTAATATTAAAGCCCACTTGCATGACAACTCGCTAAATAGATTTAGTGCTAAACATATTTAAAATCTCATTGTACTCGTATTTCAGTCAGTTGATAGCGACAGTATGATATTTCAATTATGTTTAGCGCTATGTATTTGGTGAGTTGTCGTGTTAGTGGGTCTGAATGTTTATTCAATGATGAAGGAAAATCAGAATTAGAATAGAAATTTTGTATATTCTTATTCTAGAGTAAACATTACTTGTTTATGGATTTTTTTTCAATCGTCATTGTTTAATGAATGTAGATGAATTGAAAGCGTGTGTCAGTATCGTAGCAGGTGGAAATCTGTAGTCTCTGCCTACCCCAATGGGAAACAGGCGTGATTGTGTTTATGTATGTATGTCATTGGATTGATATTAGACATATTTTTAAGTGAGACCTCTTTAGAGGGTATAGTTACAGCATAAGTGATCTGGCTTTATCTAAGCTAAACTATATAAAACAATTGACATAATTAAATGTCATCAAAACTTAGCTAAAAAATCATCTTAGGAATAAACCATATCTCTTGTAGACTGTAGTTTTTTTTTCTCTAGAGGCGGCGTTAGTCCAATTTGCGTGACTATGGAAGCCTCATAGGTACCTTGATGAATATGAAAGAGTAACTACTTAACCGTTTTATAGCATCGATAGATAAATCACAACTGAGGAAATACTAAAGCCTCTTTCCTCCCTATTTGTAGAAAATGCAATTTAGCGAGATCCTGCTAGCCGGGTAAACGGTATAGCTTATACTAAGATAAATATCGGTCTAGAATCTAGACTCTAGATCGTGACTGTTCTCCGGATTTGTGGTTCAATGTCTCTAAGTGCAGGCCTGAGAAGATTGTCGTTGCAGCTTTGTTTTTAAGACGTAGAATGAGAGAGAAAGAGTTAGAGAGAGAGGTACTTGGGAAGAATGATCTCTGTCAAACCTTATTACAGTGCGGCCGCCTAGAGAATGCGTTCCTGACAGATTGTGTTTCATTTATTAAGTACTAGCTGTGTCCTCACGGCTCCGCCCGTAGCCTATGTTACTCAATGATAATGTAGCTTTCTAACGGCAAAAGAATATTTGAAATCGGTCCAGTAGTTTTAAAGTTTATTCGTTACATACAAAAAAACAAATCTTTCCTCTTTATAATATTAGTATAGATAACATCAACCTACAATAAATTAAAATAGTTTAGCGCTAAAATTTAAGCGTGTCAGGAATGTATTCTCTAGGCGGGCGCACTGTAAACTATTTTAGTTTATTGTAGATTGACGTTATAATATGAAACACGATCTGTCAAGAACTCATTCTCTCGACGGTCGCACTGTAGTTTTGAGATAATTTTTGTATTATAACTTTCGCTACACACATTCATATTGGTAATTATTTACGGTTTACTCACGTGCATTTTTTCGGGATTGCCAGACTTTTTTCGGGCCGAAGCCGAGCGTTAATCATGAGTTTAACACGCGGCCAGTTCGCGAGACGTTCAAATAATTGTTTGTAATCTTGTATTTTTTTACTTGATTGGTATTGTTTACTAAATATTTAAAATAAATTGACTATGATTTATGATTTTTCAGGGGGACATGAATCATAGTACACTTCAAATGATTTTTATAAAAAATATATTGTAAAGCATTACTTAAATGTCTGGACATGTTAAAACGGTAACGGATATCAAACTGTGGTCGATTCATATTAAAACAAGCTTCAACACCAAGTCACCATTGCTCTTAAACAGTTTAAGAAAATATTTGACAAAATCGCAGATAAAAAAATGTCTATAATTCTACATAAACATAGTAGGTAAGTATTTCCCAATCGATTGTACCATCAAAATTAATTCCAATTTGAACAAAAGCTATGCTAAACAGCAAAGACTTTTTCTTGTAAAGCGTTTTAATTAAGATCTAACGAAGCAACGCTTTGTCTTCCCTCAAGACGGTAAAGTAACCACTACTTTGTCTTAATTCGCTTAGCAGGTCGGGAAAGGCTTGACAAATTAGTACTAGACGACGTTCTCAGTGAACGTAGTTAATTTATTTTGTAACAAGAAAGTTTCAATATTTTATGTGACTGACGTCTTCTTTTAACTGGGTACAAGCAGTGATAGCCTAGTGGTATGACCGTCGGACTGCCAAGTCATAGGTCTCGAGTTCGAACCCAAGGCACGCACCTCTGACTTTTCGGATTCATGTGCGTATTGTATAATTATCACTTGCTTAAAAATGGTGAAGGAAAACATCGTGCGGAAACCGGCATGCCTGAGAGATATTTCTCGACTACATGTGAAGCCAAGTCAGAGGCCGATGGGCGGCATAAACTCTGACACCAGGTTAGTCACTAACCACACGAAAAGAAGAAGAACTGGCCACACTATCTGCCTAGCCTTTTCCCAACTATGTTGGGGTCAGCTTAGAGTCCAACCAGATGCGGCTGAATACCAGTGTTTTACACGGAACGACTGCCATCAGACCTCCGCAACCCAGTAACAGGGCAATGCCGATATCCTAAAGTTAGACCGGTTGTCAGATTTTCGGGCTTCTGACTGCGTAATGACTGTCATAGGTATTCGTGTGTCACCCGGGACCGACAGTTTAACGTGCTCTCCGAGGCACGGAGGGGTCTCGATGTGTAACGAATGGTCACCCATCCAAAGACTAACCATGGTAAGCGCAGCTTAACCTTGCAAATCATATGATCCGTGTGGTTGTTAATTAGCCACGAGCCTCACGACTATTAGACTATCTTTGTGCCAATTTTAATCAAAATTGGTTCAGTAGTTTCGTCGTAACAAGGATGATTTCCACCAAACGGCTCGCATCGCATCGGATCGGACTTTTACAATCTTTAAACGATATTAAATCGTGTACACAGTATTTAAAGTCTATATTATCAAGCCGCGCACAGCAGCTTGACCGCGGGCTTCTTCCGCGACACGCGATCGTAGCCGTCGTATGCTGCAACGCGCGATTGCCTCCGTTCGCCTGTCGTCGTATCCGATCGGATCCTTTCGGCTGTCAACACAGTAGGAATGAAACTATTTGACTAGGCGCAGAAATGCATACGTTCGCAAGCGACGGTACGGAGTCGATCGTATGCGTCGATATTCTGCCGGACGCGATCGGCTGTCACCGCATCCGCACCTACGTATCCTTTCCGATCCGATGCGATACGAGCCGTTTGGTGGAAATCATCCCTTACAAGCAGACATACACTTCCACATTTATGATATTAGTGTAGATATTCAATTCCATCTTTCTTATTTCATCCTAGATTTGTCTATGGTCACATGAATATTAAACTTAATTTATGTATAGTAGATTTAGGGTAAGCGACATGAATTTATGTGTTTGACTAACGAAGTTTATTGACTAAGCAGAATATATTACATAAAGCCAATGTATGTCAAGTAATTTGTATAATAATTTGATTCTGGGGAATTCATTTTGAGAAGAGGCCCGTGCACTGCAGTGGGACTGAATGGGCTGATTATGTTATGTTATGTAGGTTACACTGCCTCGTTGGTCTAGTGGACCACCACTAGACCATCCAGGACCTCACGATCAGCAGTCGCGCTTACCAAAGTGCGACTGCTGATCGTGAGGTCCTGGATTCGATCCCCAGGTCGGGCAGCGTAATTGGGTTTTTCAGCGTGGAATTCCTCAGTAGCTGCCCGGTTGATGGCAATAGGCTCGCCCCCTATTACATGGGACTAAACATAACGGCGAAATAAGGGTGTTACTATACACCTCTGCCTAAACATTCAAGGAATATAGCCGTGATGGTATGTTATGTCTAGTTTGTAGTCAGAAACCAAGCGACAACCACATTTTACTACAAGGCAACCCAAAATATTTTGCTTCAAAAATACTGATGGCATATCGCATGCCATTTTAAATTAACCTATCAACCGTACTCAATTTCGACAGCTACCAACCATTTAAAAGCAAAATCATAATTAACATTACTAAACTGAAAATATTATTGTTTTAACGCCATTTGGTCACGCCATATCACGTGATGACGTCATCGCTGACTGTCAACGTAACAAACGTTTAACGCGCATTTAAGTGTCGGTTTGGTGTGGTATAATTGAGTTCAATGCCTACATGTCAGTTCTGATTAAGCGGAAAATTTATGACATAATGCGTGTCGCGTCTGTTGTTATTATTCTTTGGTAGTGTTGAAATCTGTGTTTTTTTTAAACATTATTTTTAAATCACATAACATAACATCATGCCTTGTATTCCCCAAAGGGTACAGCAGAGGTGTTTTTAGTACACCCTCGTTTCGCCAGTCCCATGTAATAGGGGCCGAGTCTATTGCCATTAACCGGGCACAAATACAGACTCCGGGCTGCTACTGAGAAATTCCTAATGGATAAACCCAATAGCACTTTGCCCGACCTGGGGATCAAGCCCAGGACCCCATGCTCAGCAGTCGCGCTTGCGACCACTAAACCAACAAGGCAGCCAATTTTAGATCACGTGAATTAATATTTTTTACTCGACTGCGGTGAAGCCAAAAACGGAGGGTTATGTGTTTGACCTGTATGTATGTATGTCCGTCCCTATGTTCCCTCGTAACTACTAAACGGCTGAACCGATTTTGATGAATGATATGTCGTTAGATTCGTCTTTATTGCGCGAGTGTTGATGGGTATATTAAGATTTAAAAAAATAAAACTGGCAAACTTTTTAGTTGTATTATACAAATACCTAGATTTACATGCATTTTTCGGCATTACCCACGCGATTTCACCGCTTGTACAGCACATGACTCCGTTTGGGTCCGAAACGAGTCGAGCCACCCCAAAAAATCCACGTCAGTAAACCGTATCTATAATAAAAATAAATAAAATTTGAAGTCTCTGGTTGTAATCTCAAAATAGCTGAGTTTTACTAAATGCATAATATGAAAGTATATACGGTACTGATCACAAAAAATCCATTTTTAAATTTTTTGTCTTTTTGTCTGTCTGTTTTGTCCGGCTAATCTCCGAAACGGCTGGACTGATTTTGACGGGACTTCCACTGCCAGATAAGTGATGTTATAAGGACTAACTAAGGCTACTTTTATTTTCGAAAAAGAAAAGTAAGTAGGGTTCCGCGCAAAAAAATTGAAAACCATCCGACTTCTTCGCAGGCGAAATCGAGGCACAGCTAGTACCATCATAAAATTATGAATGTGTCTTACTAAACTTATATCCAAAAATAAATGTTTATACAAAACTCAACTTGATAAATTCCTCTTCCAGATAATCCTGTTATTAACACTAGGGTGGAGGAACTTAAACAAGGCTTTATTGGCTTAATTCTTGCTGAAGTACCTACTTAACAAAATGGGTTGTTTTTGTTTTTTAACCGACTTCCCAAAAGGAGGAGGTTACTATGTTCGTCTGTATGTTTTTTTTTTTTGTGTATTTTCATCGATATTTTCGCCAATAATTGTGAACCGATTTTAATGATTCTTTTTTTTAATGGATAGGGTATACTTCGAAGTTGGTCCCATTTAAATGTGGTGAAGATCTGATGAAGAACTTCGGAGATAGACAATAGAACTCCTCAATGACGAACAGTACGTATATTGTGATGATGTGATTATGTTACGAGCAGCGTCTTTAGTAGGTCCAACCAAGTTTTAATTAAGGCCACTAAAAATGAAAAAAACAAAAACTTTTTTACAAAAAATTTAAACCGACTTCAAAAAAGAATAAAATAATTACCATATAAAATTAACAGTTTCAGAAGTCGGTGCCTTCAATTTGGTTCAGCGTGGATCAGCACCGACTTCTGAAACTGTTAATTTTATTTGGTAATTATTTTACTATTTTTTGAAGTCGGTTTAAATTTTTTGTAAAATAGTTTTCATTAATACTGGAACTAATTATGTTAACAGGCATTCAATAGATCTTGATTTTATTTAATACCCATACATGGTGAAACGCCATCTATTTATTTTACCACAAATATAAGCAACCTAAATCGTGAGCATCAAGATGACGGGATCAAGTCCCCAATTTAAAATGTATTATATTAAAGGGTTTGTACTACATTATATACTATTTGTACCCTAAACAAGACATTTGTACCTCTAAGGGCCTGCGCAGACGAGGGACAATGACGGACAAAAAGTCCGCGGTGCGCTCTTATTGCAGTACTTTTTTTCCGCCATTGTCCCTCGTCTGCGCAAGCCCTAAAAGTAAAGGAAATATATCAAGACGTCCCTGGTCCCGTCACTTTGACGTCAAAGGTCTTGTTTAGGGTACAAATAGAACATATCGTCACCGGAAAGCCAATACTACTTAAGCGTCATTTTTGACAAAATAAGTTATATAATATCGTTGGACTGGATTTTTTAAACCCAATCCAACGTTATACAAGGTTAGTCGGAAAGGGGGTACTAAGCCAAAAGGGTGTTAAAGGACCTATAATAAGAGATAACTTTGTTCTACAACTTTCCCCAAAACTCGATAGTTTAAGAGAAACAGCTTCTCAAAGATTTCGTAAAAAATATGCTATAATCTATCTGTCCATAGCTATGATCAGCTGTGTTTACTATTTAGGTCATATTTAGGGTCACGGATTAGAAACTTAATTTTCTGAATTCATAACTAAAGCAGGTATGATTGTTTTTTGAAAAAACTATAATAAAAATCTATTTGCATGCAAATAAAAATTATCGAATTTTTAAATTTTAACACTTGCTTTAAAATACTCGTAGTCATCAGTGATACTTTAAGTGGCCCGCGGCTTAGTACCCCCTTTCCGACTAACCTTGTATATAACTCATTTGTTCCAAAAATGGCGTTTAAGTAGTATTGGCTTTCCGGTGACGATATGTAGTACAAATACTTTAATATAATACATTTTAAATTAGGGACTTGATCCCGTCATCTTAATGCTCACTCTAAATCTAAAACCAAGCAACTCGTACAAAATGCTAACCTCCCTTCTGAATTAAAAGTTTCCTTTTAAGAAAAACTTCTCCCCTCTACGTTATATCCAAGTTCTAAATTCAAAACCTCGCGTTGATTCTCCAGAATTCGAAATACAAATATTCGAACCGCAGAAAAGATGGCGGCAACACGGAAACTCGGTGTTTATGATGCCAATCTGACACCGCGCTTCCGCCGACGATTCTACGAGTGGAAATATTATTTAGAAAGAAGGAAGGAAAAGTATTATTCTGTAGTATTCTTGAATAGGAAATGCGCTCGTGAAAGTTAGTTAGGAAAGTTGACAGGTGGAATAAAATCAGGTGCTTTTGCTCTGCTGTCAAATGCAAGTATTTTTTTATTTTTTATTTTGAGTGACATAATATATCGGGTGTAAAAATACCCTTAACGAAGCCGAGACCCACGTATTCTTCCCATGATTACGAAGATTTTTTGGTATTGGGCCATACCTGGGAACCGACTGGTTATGGAGATATTGAAGGTCAAAGCCACCATATTTTTGAACTTTTTTCGCGAAAACTAAGTTTAAATATTATTACTAAACATTCTTCTATACAAACATTATCAACATTTTTGAAATTTAGGCTGTCTGCCGCGCGCCCACTTCCATTGCGCGCTACAATTAAAAGCTGTTTTTAATACCAATAAATAAAAGTCGTTTCCCAGCAATTATTATTGCTGTATGTTACTTAGTTTTATGTACAGTATGTTCGGCTTCGTTAAGGCTATTTTTACACCCTGTATGTCTCTAAGGATAAAAGATCCCTTACGTTACTTAAACTTAACAAACATAAAAGCGACTTATTAAAAAAAAAAATCATTGATGTAAAATCATGCAAATCAAATTCAAATGCAAGTTGTGATAATGATCTTATAGCTAAATACTCAAACGCTACTCAATTTTAAGTAGACGTTAAGTCTCCGACTGTCACTGTCACTCTAAGGTGAAATGACAGTGACAGCACGAAGTTAACGGCAACTTAAGATTGAGTACCTATTGGTAGCTTAGTTTGGATTTGTGCCCGGTTGATGGCAATAGTCTCGCCCCTTATTACATGAGACTTAAACATAACGGCGATACGGTGGTGTTGCTATAGACTTTTGCCCAAATCTTGGGGAATACTCTCTTAGTACTACATTACTCATTGGTCTGTGGTCAGGACTTCATTGTTCTCTCACTCTCCTAAAACATTGTACTGTATCCACTAAAATTGTTAAAGATATTATTTTTAAAAGAGTAACCGTGGAGTTTCTTGCCGGCTCTTCTCCATTGGAAACGATTAATTGAAACCGTGCATCTAAATTCGACTTTTCATAAGCACCTGTATTGGTTTATGTTTTTTTTTTATTTTGATTGATTTTGTTTTTGAATAGAGGCGTGATGTTATGTTAAGTAGCGTTTCAGTATTTGACCATTAGGGTGCCAGATCTTGCTTTAGTTGATCAAAATCGTCGAACGCATTTGTCGTAGCCGTCGTCTTAGTAGGCGAGCGGTCGCGCGTACGTGCGACGTGTAGGTGCGAATGATAAATCAAATATCTTAATGTTCGTAATAATATTATGTTATTGAAACCAAGTTATTTTTATTCAAAATCTTAGAAAACACCAATTTGTCTCATTCATTGATTCATTTGATTGAGCATTCACACCATCGCAGATAACGTCTTATGATTTCATTTAATCTCAACATAATTGTATCCTTTTCTAAATTATTCTGGAGTCCAAAACGCCAGAATCACTGCTATTGCACCCATTCTTCTTTTCGTGTGATTAGTGACTAATCTGGTGTCAGAATTTATGCCACCAATGGGCCTCTGACTTGGCTTCACATGCCGTCGCGAAATATCTCTCAGGCATGCCGGTTTCCTCACGATGTTTTTCTTCACCGTTTTTAAGCAAATGATTATTATACAATACGCACATAAATCCGAGAAATCAGAAGTGCGTGCCTTGGGTTGAACTCGAGACCTATGACTTGGCAATCTGACGGTCACACCACTAGGATATCCCATTGTTAACCTCTATCAAGTTTTTAGTTTCACGGTATGTCTGAGTCAGAGCTGTTTGTGTGCAACCCTATTCCAATCTTGGGTTTACCCAATCTACAGTCTGCCAGACTGGAATCTAACATGATTAAAACCCTTTTCAATCTGCGCTATGCAAGTTACTATGAAAGCTTTTGAATCCCAAAGAAATTGCTATGTCGTACACGTATTTATTTAAATGCAATCTGAATCGTCCGATTTGTCTGCAGTTCACCTCACAATGTCTGGTAGAAGATTGGATGCTGAATAGCGGGATTAAAGCGAGTACAAGCAAAATGCTAGTTTAAAAATATGTGGTTTACAAATTCTGGTATATATTTTACGATATTCATGCATTCATATCTTGAACAGATACTTTTGTGCATGTTCTTGCGTGCATCGATGCATGAACGTCAAATATTCCTACAATTCAGTCGGATTGAATGGAGCACGAAGGGATTGAAGGAAGCACAAACATAATAGATTGACAAGTATTTGATCTATGGTTCGTATTAATAAACCAATATCAACATTACCGCCTGGAAGCAGCCTCCCAATATGACTTTCAAAATGTAAACGATTAACAACATTTATTGATGTGACAACGTCTAATAAAACGATGAACGCCGGCAGCATGCACGAAATAGCGTGACTCATTGTCACGTTCCGTCTGAGACGAGCGTGCGAGCGAGAACGCAGAACAAGCGATAGAGAGGCACAATGTTTTTTTATGACGTTGTCACGTTAAACTATCGTCAGTAAACCGACTTTACAGACAACCAATTTTCTTGTGTATTTATCAAATTAGCATCTAAAGTCATGTCAAAACGACGCTAAGGTTGTAAAGAGATTGACAAGTATTTGATATTATGGTTCGTATTAATAAACCAATATCAACATTGCCGTCTGGGAGCAGCCTTACAAGATGACCTGTCAAAATGTAAAGTCTAACAAAATTTTATTTTTTTATTTTATAAATAACTTTTATCATACTGATTCAAATTGACATTTGACTGAACTGATAATAAACTGACTGTGTCTTACGTTGTTCTACCTAGCCTTTTCCCAACTATTTTGGTGTCAGCTTCCAGTCTAACCAAATGCGGCTTAATACCAGTATTTTACACGGAGTGACTGCCATCAGACCTCCGCAACCTAGTTACAGGGCAATGCCGATATCCTAAGTTAAGACCAGTGGTCAGACTTTCGGGCTTCTGACTTCCCGTAACGACTGTCATAGGTATTCGTATGACACCCGGGATCGACTGTTTAACATGCTCTCCGAGGCACGGAGGGGCCTTGATGTGTAATGAACGGTCACCCATCCACAGACAGACCGCGGCAAAAGCAGCTTAACCTCGCAAATCGTATGACCCTCGCAGTTTGCAATTAGCACGTAAAAACATTTGGAACTACACTGGCCTGCAAAAATAAGTATCACACTTTTAAAATTGCAATAACTTTTTAAGTACACAAGATATATTTTCGAAACAAAAAGGACTCAAAAAAGAGTTTAACTTTGTTACTATAGTTTCAAAGAAAGCTGATAAAAATTGCTATAAAACGTTTTTTATTTTAAATCTTTAACTTCTATAGTTTAGAAAAAAATGAAATTTTAAAAGTGTGATACTTATTTTTGCAGGCCAGTATATATTTATAACTGCCTCGTTGGTCTAGTGGTGGCAAGCGCGACTGCTGATCGTGAGGTTCTGTGTTTGATTCCCAGATCGGGCAAAGTGTTATTGAGTTTTTCCGCGTGGGATTCCTCAGCAGCAGCCCGGAGTTTAGATTTGTGTCCGGTTGATGGCAATAGGCTCGCCCTCTATTACATGGGACTTAAACATAACGACGAAATGAGGGTGTTACTATACACCTCTGCCCTTCCCTTTGTGGAATACAGGCGTGATATTTATATGTTTATACAGTGAATGCAATGTAGATTGTGTGATAATCCTGCAATCAATAAACTAATAACTAGATTGATCCACATCGGGATAAAAGCCAGCACAAACAAAGAGACTGATTGACAAGCATTTGATCTAGATTTCCAGAACACATTTTTAGAATTCTGACCCGAGTTCTAACAAAAGCATTGACGTCGTTTGATGCGTCAGGTTGAAACAAACCCACCTGGTATGAATAATAGATTCTAAATGTTAGCAAAAATATATTTATTTAAGAGACTTTACACTTGTAGCTATAAATTATAGAGTAATAAAGTTGAAGGTAAGCAAGGTTATAAGCAGTGATAGCCTAGTGGTGTGACCGTCGGACTGCCAAGTCATAGGTCTTGAGATTGAACCCAAGGCACGCACCTCTGGCTTTTCGGATTCATGTGCGTGTTGTTTATTTATCACTTATTTAAAAACGGTGAAGAAAAACATGGTGAGTAAACCGGCACGCCTGAGAGATATTTCTCGACGGCATATGAAGCCAAGTTAGAGGCCCATGGGCGGCATAAACTCTGACACCAGGTTAGTCACTAACCACATGAACAGAAGAAGGTAAAAAATTACAAAAGAAGACCGGACAAAGTGATCTTTAATACCAATAACGACCAAACATAGCATAAGCAGGCTTTTTCAATGTAACATGGCGGCTCAATTTAAATTGCAGTGCCTCTGCGATTGGTAAGACCGGAAAAACTCTCCCGAATGGCCGATTCCTATAATTTATTGAGCGTTATTGGTTAATATTGAGACCCTTTTAACATTACCTTTGCTTTGCATAGTAGACCATTCCATATGGAAGTAGCTATCACGGGTAAAATTAGCTTACAAGTCTATTTTGTGTCTAGTTTGTAAAGAAAAAATGTTATCATTGGGAAGCAAAATGATTAACTATTAGCTATTATTTATATAGCCAAGTCAGAGGCCCATGGGTAGCATGAACTTTGACACCAGGTTAGTCACTCACCACACGAAAAAGAAAGAAGCAAAACTATTCGTTTTTGTTCATAGGTACCGGGTATAAAACCAATAACGTGAAACAAACGAATTGAAACACTATTTATTTGTGTCAATAATTGGACAGAGTTTTGGCTTATACTCTAGTGTACAGACAGAATTAACCATAAAATGAGCTCCCCAGACTATATAATCATAATCCCGACCCTAAATCAGGCGATATGGCGATGGTAAGCCGGTTGTGACGTCACCACCAATCGACTGAATGCTCAAAGTAATAAGTTTGACGCATCTTCCTGTCGAGGCGTTACAAACGACTACACACGTCATCTGAGAGCTAATTCAATGTACTACAATAGATACCTTACCCTACAGCATTAGTGTTTCAGTACGAGAGATATCCCATTTCAATTACGGCCCTTTTCCATATTGGCCAATATTGAACACACTTCTACGTTCATTAATGGCTCACGATCCATTTAATAAGCTTTGTGCATTATTGGGATTACTAATGACTGCATAAGCTTCTAGGTGATGCATGACGTTGATCTGTGATCATACATAACATCACTTTGATAAGCATTGTGTAGGATCGTGACTTCTTGATAGCTCCGATTGACGTATAATATCGTAAACGTATCGCTAATGTAAGCCAATTTTGAATCGAAAATACAGTATAAATAAGTCCTATAACATTTTGGTTTATTTTTGCGACATGCACAATTTGTGTCATACATAGAGACGGTTTGACACGTCGTGGATTCGATTCCCGCACGGAAAAAATATTTGTATGACCTACAGATAGTTGTTCCGGGTCTGGATGTTTGTGCATGTGAAGATTTGTGTTTGTAAACGCACACATTACACTAGAGAAAATCTAGTGAGGGACGTTTTTTTTTAAAAATATACATACATAAACTCACGCCTTTTTCCCATAGGGGTAGGCAGAAACTACAGAACGCCACATGTTACGACCCTTACATGTTCCATTCGCTTCGTCCACATTCATATATCTTGTCATACACGCAAAACAAAACAAAAGCAAGCTAATAAACAACTTGCAAAAAATATATTTTTGTATTTTTCATTCATTAATAGCCTGATATGTTTATCCATTATCTACAGGATGATATTATCCGTCCTATACTTGCATTATCTTGTATCAACAATTTCATAAAAAATATGTAACAACCTTATCACGCTTGTGAATTGTCAGTCAAGTACTTGATACCGTGGTTTCCATGAAGTATTGCAAAATATAATGTTTATGCACCTGATAGTGTGGCAAAAACGTCAGTTTAATTAAAAAGAACGATGCTTTGTTAGCCGTGGAGGTTAACTCAAGATCGGTCCATCAAATTTTAATTAAAATTAGTGTTAAGTGGTAAAAATGACAATATTATCAATCGGTAAGAGTATTAACAAAAATAGATAAATAAATGACCAAATGTAATATTTAACTAAAGTTTAAATAAACTGAAAACTGTTTTTTCTGCCTCGTTGGTCTAGTGGTCGCAAGTACGACTGCTGAGCATGAGGTCCTGGGTTCGATCTCCAGGTCGGGCAAAGTGTTATTAGGTTTTTCCATTAGGAATTTCTCAGTAGCAGCCCGGAGTCTGGATTTGTGCCCGGTTAATGGCAATAGGCTCGCCCCCTATTACATGGGACTTAAACATAACTGACGAAACGAGGGCGTTACTATACACCTCTGCCTAACCCTTCGGGGAAAGAAAGGCGTCTCCTTAAGTTATGTTTAAAAAAAATTGGTACGTCAAATAAACTGAGTGGTCGAAGTTAAGAATAAGCTGCCAATTAAAGTTTTCTAGCCGCCATCGTCAGTTAAGCAAAATGTTTAAGGAAATTCACTAAAAAAACTTCATTTTTAAAGTTCCCCACAACTCACCTTATTTGACTTTAAAACTCAGAACCAACTTTAAAATGTAGACCCAGACTGCTTCATAGTCGATTTAAAAAAGTTTTTAAACGAACTCGTGTTTGTAAAAATTCCATAACAGGTTTTTTATTAACAGGGTGAACAAAATTAAAATTTTAAAGTGTATTAGTTATTTTATACATTGTTTAATTACCTATGTAATAAAGTAATTATATTACAGTCTATCCAAATACGGCTCAATATTAGAATCACATAACATCTCGCCTTGTAGTCCCCGAAGGGTACGGCAGAGGTGTTTTTAGTACACCCTCGATTCGCCAGTTATGTTTAAGTCCCATGTAATGGGGGGCGAGCCTATTGCCATCAACCGAGCACAAATCCAGACTCCGGGTTGCTACTGAGAAATTCCTAATGGAAAATCCAATAACACTTTGCTCGACCTGGGGATCGAACCCAGGACCTCACGATCTGTAGTCGTGCTTGCCACCACTAAATCAACGAGGCAGTCCAGTCAATATTAGAATCAATTATTTATTAATACCTACCTAGATACTTCACAAGATTAGATACAAAAACTACATTTGCTAAATAAATAATTACTTCGTATTTATAAACGGTGTACATAGACCCTTAACGTAGCCGGAAGGCACTTATTCTCCACATCATTACGATGTTTTTTTTGTTCTGAACTATGCCTGGGTAACTTCTAGTTACGGAGATATTGGAGGTCAAAGTTCCATCTTTTTCACAACTTTAAAAAATAAACTATATTTTAAGGTTGCAAATGTACTTGAAATACCTCCATTACCCGTTTACTATCCATTGCATCCATCAGCACAATGTTTTGTGTGCGTTTCATTGAGCTTTACCGTAAAACGATATTTTTCACCCAAAAAAAAAGTCGTATCCCAGCGACAATTTTTGCGTAGGGTTACTTACTTTGATGTATTGAATTCATGGTTGACGTCTTCGTGAAGGGTCTTTTTACACCTTGTATAAAGTAAATAAATAAAGAACAAGAAAACATTCAATCGAATTACCGAGTACCTCACCCTAAGCCACAAAGTCTACGATTGTTCCAAAACCAATTTATTCACTTAAAAAGTTTAAAGCACAAAATTCTGTTATGAATTTTCAAGAGAACTTATTTGGCTGTTGTTAAATTTCATTAGTTAGTATTTGTTCAAAAGATAAGCAAAATGTTACAAACAAGTTATTTTGGGGTTTAGTTGTGGTAAAGTTTAGATGTTATTACTATATCTAGTTGTTCAAAACTTTATATTTATTGGGTAGGAGAACATATCTATATATTAAATTCAGTTTGTGTTGTTTGTTTGTGTTAACTGCCTCATTGGTCTAGTGGTGGCAAGCGCGGTCCTGGGTTCGATCCCCAGGTCGGGCAAAGTGTTATTGGGTTTTTCCGTGTGGAATTCCTCAGTAGCAGCCTGGAGTTTGGATTTGTGCCCGGTTGATGGCAATAGGCTCACCCCCCTATTAGATGAGGCCTAAAAATAACAGCGAAATGAGGGTGTTACTATACACCTCTGCCTAACCCTTCGGGGAATACAGGCGTGATGTTATGTTATGTTATGAATTGTTTTCAATTATATAAAGAACTCTTATTTCGGTTCAATTAATACATATTATTATAACATATTTGTTCTACCATAACATAGAAGCTGTGTCAATATTATAGACTCAAATTACCTCAGAAGCATAAAATATACACCTATTTATTATACGTATATTTAACGCTCCACGATGACAGCCTAACGGCTGTTACAAAAAGGTTTTCAGCAAATCTAATTATATCCCAATTTTCTTTTACAGGTAGCCGCCGTTCGCGTGTTTTGCTGATTAGATAAGATAAAAAGATGTGACAAGGACAAATGATAATACTCACAGCATTGCGATGTGGGAACAACAGCAGTAATGCAGTGAAAACTAAAGTTTAATTGTGTTAAAAATAGAATGTGTTCAAGTTTTTAAAGTAACGGTCTAGAATTTAAAGTTCTAAATTTAAAAATCATGATCACATGACACTGGTCTATAAATATTAATTTTAAAATAATGAATTAGATGCAAAGTGATATAAAAATTTAAATAAAATGTGTTGTTCTTTTTAAAAGTTTTAAAACAAAATGTGCGAATAAAAATGAAAAACAATTATTATAATTAATAATGAGAAAACAATAGTGAGGTGATAGTGCCGTTTTAAGTGGAAAGTGTTAACTAAAATGGTTTATTAGTGTCAGTGAAAAATGGGTTGTCAGTTGGGCAAACTAGCGGCGTCTGAGAGACGGGGCAACAATGCCGGGCCAGCTATTAGTGATGGGCCACCACCGGCCACAGACCCGCGGCTGCCTCTGACGGCGAAGCAGAAATACTCGATGCTTGCCTCCTGGAAGGGCATCTCGAGGGCTATGGAGAAGACTGGCATCTGTATGTTTATAAAGTAAGTAGTCTAGCCTATTCATTATCATTACCTATCCACCTACCCTTTTTTTCAACTAGAATTGTAAGAGGTTCATTTATGTTTCATACACAAAATTGCTAGGTCAAATAGATTTTGAGTTATGTGGGGTCAAAAGTAGCTCAAAATGTTAAAGGCCTGGTCAAACAGAGAGCGTAGCTGAGTGTGATATTTACGGGAAGCTTGGCATGGTGTGGCAGTTTCTGTGTGGCGTCGTCCATACATTGTCATAGTAATTTGCACGCCAAGAGCACGCGATTAACACGCGACGTGAATATCACACCCAGCCACGCTCTGTCTGACCAGGTCTTCAGACACGGACGGTGCGTCGCCCTTATCTTTTACGAACTTGGCTGGGAACACTAGCGTGGGTCTAGATTATTTTTTTAGCTGGAGTGATAAACTTGAATCTCTGTAGCCGAATGATTGAAACTTATCCTGTAGAGCTGGGGTGGCCAACTTGATTAGACCCAAGATCTACTGTTTACTGAGAAGATTCTGTGCGATCTACCAATTACATAATCAGTACCTCTTCATTCAACTTATATTAAACTTATATTTTTCTTTGTCTTGCCATGATCGACTGGATTAAGAGCTGGCCATCCCTGCTGTAGAGTTTTATCTGAAAACGTATTTATCCTATCGCAGAACTCAGCTGAAGTCTGCTCAGTATGCGAGGCAATGCCCGCAAACCGCTGAAATTGAACTTTATTTTCAGTAACTTTCGCTGAAAATGGTTAAAGGATAAAACAGATTTAAAAACCCAACGCGGCGTAAGTACTTCGACCTGATGTTAAGCTCTGCTGTTGACATGAGTTTTAAGCTTCGTAAATACCTACTGGGTACTATGTACCTACTATATACAAATATAATATACGTATGTATTGAGGAGCTCGTGGCTAATTACCAACCGCGTGGATCATACGATTAGTGAGGTTAAGCTGCGCTTGCCGCAGTCCGTCCGTGGATGGGTGACCGATCGTTACACATCGGGACCCCTCCGTGCCTCGGAGAGCACGTTAAATTGTCAGTCCCGGGTGTCATACAAGTGCCTATGACGGTCGTTACGGGAAGTCAGAAGCTCGAAAATCTGACAAGTAGTCTAACCTTGGGATATCGGTATTACCATATAACTGGATTGCGGAGGTCTGATGGTTTATTCAGCAGCATCTAGTTAGACTGGAAGCTGACCCCAACATAGTTGGAAAAAGGCTAGCTAGAATGTATTGGGTAGGCTATCTATTGATCAGTTGAACAAGTGAAACGCGAAAATAGAACAAAGATGGTGTCTTATTCATAAAGTCGCGTTTTTACTATGCAAGCAACTTGCACGTATGACGTCACATCTACGAATAAACCGAAATTGAATGTAATACAGTACGTAACACAACGAAGCAGCGATAGCCTAGTGGTGTGACCGTGGGACTGCTAACTCATAAGCCTCGAGTTCGAACCCAAGGCACGCACCTCTGACTTTTCAGACATTCATGAATGCGTATTGTATAATTACCACTTGCTTAAAAACGGTGATGGAAAACATCGTGAGGAAACCGTCATGCCTGAGAGATATTTCTCGACGGCATGTGAAGTCAAGTCAGCGGCCCATGGGCGGCATAAACTTTGATACTAAGTTAGTCACATTACACTAAACATTGTAACTTGATGATGGGTAGCCATCATCAAGTTACAATGTTTGGTCTTCGTTGTGTTACGTACTGTATAATGCCGACTTGCATCCGAGTTAACTTTTCCAAACGCAAACTTCTTTAAGCTACCAGAAACGCGGCTTAATATTAGGGAAGCGTTCCTAATGCCCGGTGCCTATAAGCAAAAACGAATCGTTTTTCTACCAATGGTAGCATTTTTAACCGACTTCCAAAAAGGAGGAGGTTACTATGTTCGTCTGTATGTACTTTTTTTTGTGTAGGTATATTCATCGATATTTTCGCCAATTGTGAACAGATTTTGATGATTCTTTTTTTAATGGATATGGTATATTTCGAAGTTGGTCCCATTTAAATTTGGTGAAGATCTGATGAAGAACTTCGGAGATAGACAATGGAACTCCTCAATGACGAACAGTACGCATATTGTGATGATGTGATTATTTTACGAGCAGCGTCTTTAGTAGGTCCAACCAAGTTTTAATTAAGGCCACTAAAATGAAAAATATAAAAATAAATTTTGCAAAAAATTTAAACCGACTTCAATAAAGAATAAAATAATTACCATATAAAATTAACAGTTTCAGAAGTCGGTGCCTTCAATTTGGTTCAACGTGGACCAGCACCGACTTCTGAAACTGTTAATTTTATATGGTAATTATTTTATTATTTTTTGAAGTCGGTTTAATTATTGTTAATCTGGGCATATAAATAAACTCGTAAGATAATTTTATCTGTGATAGCTACTTCTGTATAAGAGGGTTTACTATGCAAAGCTATGAGGTCTTTGCTTCATTATTGGTACAGATACAAGAGTCTCAATTTTAACCAATAACGCTCTGTAAATTATAGGAATCAACCATTAGCCGTTAACATTATAAAGCAAGTATTAATATGCTTATTGACTGCCTTGTTGGTCTAGTGGTCGTAAGCGCGACTGCTGAGCATGGGCTCCTGGATTTGATCCCCAGGTCGGGTAAAGTGTTATTGGGTTTTTCAATTCAAAATTTCTCAGTAGCAGCCTGGAGCCTGGATTTGTGCCCGGTTAATGGCACTAGGCTCGCCCCCTATTACATGGAACTTAAACATAACTGGCGAAACGAGGGTGTACTAAAAACACCTCTGCCGAACCCTTCGAGGAATGTAAGGCGTGATGTTGTTGTTATGTTATGTTATTAATATGCCAGTCAACGCGCGAAAACCAATTATTTTAATACCTGAAAATAATTATCCATAAACATTACCCCTTCAGGTATAATTGGTATTCCGTGTCTTAAATTGCCCATTATGAGGATAACGGGCATCTTAAGACAGGAAACGCCCGCGGGCAGAGTTAATTAAAATGAAGGAAGGGGGACAGGTGAAGAGGTTCCTGAACACTCATAAAATGTCACACCGATCGTAAATCAATGCTAGAGTGGTTCAATCAATCAATAATTTATTCATATTCCTATCAGGTGTAAGGGACAGCGTATCGAATTGAACAGTGAATTGAGTCCATTATTTTGAATTGTAAATCAGTGACTACATTTTTTCGGAATATTCCAAAGAACTATTTCTTTTTTTTATGCGAAATACATGAAGTTTAGGTATCCTAATAGATTTTTTAAATATTGTTAAAAGTTTTTTTACAAAAAAAGAATATCAGAAAATTCGGAATCGGAGAAAGTTTTTTTTTGATTTCTAATCCAGTATAATCAACAAATAATATTTACACAAAAAAATACTTACATAATTACAAATGTTACATAACATAACATCACGCCTGTATTCCCCAAAGGGTTGTGCAGAGGTGTATAGTAACACCCTCATTTCGCCACTATGTTTAAGTCCCATGTGATAAGGGGTCTGTTGCCACCAACCGGGCACAAATCCAAACTCCAGTCTGCTACTGAGGAATTCCACACGGAAAATAACCAATAACACTTTGCCCGACCTGGGGATTGAACCCCGGACCTCACGATCAGCAGTCGCACTTGCCACCACTATACCAACGAGGAGTCACAAATAAAAATAAAGAAAAATATACGAGGCACGGAGAAGTCTCGATATGTAACAAACGGTCACCCATCCAAATATAGGTACATAGTAAAGATACAAAGATACTATGTTGATTAGAAAACTTCTGAATATTGAATAAATCGCCGAAATTGCTTATTCATACAATTCGTTAGACAATCTCTCATGCTTAATCAGACGTACAAAATATGAACAAAAAAATTTATTCTGACAGTGTGCGAAGAAAATAGCACTTAGTATATTGAAATTATCATAAAAGCTTTTATAATGATGTAGTATGTCGTCACTGTTTATTAAATTAGAGTTTGATATACTCTTGGAGAATGGAGATGGAAATTTCCGTCAATTACAAGAACGATTTTTAATACTATCGACACTGTTCTACTTAGCCTTTTCCTAACTATATTGGGGTCAGCTTTCTGTCTAACCAGATACGATTAAACACCAGTATTACATGAAGAGACTGCCATCAGACCTCCGCAATCCAGTTACTGGGCAATGCCGATATCCTAAGGTTAGATCGGTTGTCAGACTTTCGGGCTTCTGACTTCCCGTAACGACTGTCATGATAGGTATTCGTATGACACCCGGACCAACTGTTTAAAGTGCTCTCTGAGGCACGGAGGGCATTCGATGTGTAACGAACGGTCACCCATCTACGGACTGAACGCGGCAAGCGCAACTTAACCTCGCAAATCGTATGATACCCGCGATTGGTATTTAGCCACAAGCTCCCATCCCCCCATCACTCCATTATAACGATCGACACGATGGATAAAAATCTTTGTACATAGCATAACATCAGCTCATTACTGTTCCACAGCTGGGGACGGGCCACTATACACACCTGCAAAAACTATTTGGAGCGCTCTCAGGTGTGCTGATTTCCTCACGATGCTTTCCGTCACCATTAATGCTAGTGGTAATCAAATTCTGATCCGCATAAGAATCCGAAATGTCAGAGATGCGAGCCGGGTTCAGTCGCAGACCCTCCTGCGTGGAAGTCAAGTGGTCAACCGCTATGCTATCTGTAAGCTTTGTAATTTGCTATTAATAAACCAAAAGCTTTGTCGAAAAAGATCATAGAAAAATAAGGCATATCTTTACATAGTACTAGCGGACCTGGCAGACGTCGTCCTGCCCTAAAAATTTGGTGACATACCGACAGCAACGCCACCTACCGGGTCCAATTGTGAAACTAAACCATCCAGGGCGCCACCCAAACGCATACAAAAAAAAATTCAAATCGGTCCAGCCGTTTAAGAGGAGTTCAGTGACATACACACGTACAGTCGAATTATATGTATATACCTATATTAAGATAAAAGAAAGTCGCTCCCGCTGTCTGTACGCTTAGATCTTTTAAACTACGCTACGGATTTTAATGCCGTTTTTAGCAATAGATAGAGTGATTCAAGAGGAAGGTTTAATATGCCCCCACATTAGTATCTACATAGCACCCGTGCGAAGTTGGTCCGGGTCGCTAATTATTTTATACTCGTAGTTGGTCCCGGGTGTCATACGAATACCTATGACAGTCGTTACGGGTAGTCAGAAGCCTAAAAATCTGACAGCCGGTCTAACCTTAGTATATCGGCATTTCCCAGTAACTGGGTTGCGGAAGTCTGATGGCAGTCGCTGCGTGTAAAATACTGGTATTTAGCTGCATCTGGTTAGACTGGAAGCTGACCCCAACATAGTTAAGAAAAGGATAGGATGACAAATAACTTGAAGTGATAAGTAGTAAGTGTAGCGACACGCCATGCCGGAATTACGCGACGATATTTCGGCGTGATTACGCCTGCAATCTTCTTCTAACCGTGTTGATGACAATCTAAATTGGCCCAGAACTTAGCTACGAGTTTAGCGTTATCAGTAGCGTCCATTAGTTCCTGTAACGTGCAGGTATCAGGGCACGCAGGGCATGATATCTGGTGTCCCATCGTTTGTGGAATAGCACCATATTTACACTCCAATCTGGAATCGTCTATGAATCTCCATTTGAGCAGGTTTTCCTTGCTTCTACCAACCTGGGTCAGGAGTCTGTTTAAACACTTCCAGGTTACACCTGCAATTAGACGGGTCGTAACCACTTTTGGGCGTAATCGGTTATACGTAGTTTCGTAGATATGAGTAACAACTTTCAAAACCGCTTATTTTTGTAACTAGTTACTTTATAAAGTAGAACATTGGTTAGTTTTGCGTTTGTATTACTTATGTTATGATTACGAACATGTTACAGGTTAAAGGTATTATAATATTTATGCTATACATGAAATTTGAACTTTGAAAATTTTAATTTTACCGTTAATCATTTTATAATAAGCAGATTGTAATCTGTTGAACGAAACGCTTGCGCGTGCGCCAGACGTTGTTTAAGTGTCAACTGCTGAACTGCGTACATAAAATAATCGTTACATTCTTATATACAAAACTGCGTATACGATTATCAGCCTCGTAAGTAGTTACTGAAACCGATTTCGTTAAATAACGCTCACCACTACCTGCAATACTTTTTAAATAACCCGCGACACACCAGGCTCGAACGACGTCGCGTCTTGCCGAAATAAAAAACATGGCCGCCGAAGTTGGGTCGCGTAAATTCGGCATTAACCATGCAACTTATGTACTTTCGAAAACGAACTTCGCAAATCCTAAGATCGATCATGAATAGGGAATCGCAGCACTGTGAACAAGTTCGGTAAAGGTACACACATACGGAGAAAGTTGTTATTGATGCCCCGTAACTTTGTTCGAAGGTGCGTACACGGCTTTAGCAAGTAAACTCCATGCAAGTAAAACATTAAGTTGTTATATAAAGTGACGACACGTTTGGTGCAGTAGCTGTGCGATGGGCTTCTGCGCTACCGGTTGTGGGTTCGATTCCCGCACGGATCTAATATTTGTATGGCTAGCAAATATTTGTTCTGAGTCTAGGCATGTGAAGATTTGTGTCTGTAAACGAACCCACGATACAGGAGAAATACGAGTGTGGGGAAACGTTGTAAAAGGTTGTAAATAAGGTTTGAGCTACGCGATAACTGATGCATGCGTGCCGTCAGTTAGGACAAGTCAACTCAATCCTGCTATGGCACTTTCCTAAAAAGGCCATTCCAGACGTTGCCCTACATTGTTACACTCACATAGTTTTTATACCACAATGTCTGAACTTTAAAAGAGACCGTGATCTCTGAGTTTGTTTCGGCTTTTCTTCTCAAAGCTAGTCAGATAAGAAATGCCGGCGCCATCTAGACTTAAAAAAAAACATTACATTGACTTGTAAGTGTCTGTAATAGATTTATTTACAGATATAAAAATCATTTATCATTTATAAAAAAAGACACGCTTTGAAGAATGTACAATACGGAATAATTCACTTACGACAGTTACTATGTGAGAATACACTAGTACATTGATCCAATCGATTTTAGAAAACTTACCATATTCCGACAGCCAATAACAGGTACTGACGTTTCCACGTTCCAAATTTAAATAACAGGTTTATTTCGCATTTGGAACGTTGGAATTCGAAATAAACGTGTTATTTCGCTTTAACGAGGATTCTGACAGCAGATTTGAATAATTTTCCAATATTCGAATCTCAAACATAATTCGTTAATGTTGCCAACTTTATGCCTTAATTGACAGCCGCTGGTATTGTTTCATTCCGTATTTGCTTCGACAAAATATTCACACTATGAGAATAATTGGGCCGTGTTATGCAATAATGTGTCAACCTACAAAAATATGTTTTTTTTTGTTAACGATATCTAGTTCTTGTGTTAGATCTATACTAAACGCTCGCTTGAAAAAATACCCAGAACTGTAGTAAATTTAATAGAGCGTCGGTCAAAAAAATCTTAATGTACATACATACATAAACTCACGCCTTTTTCCCATGGGGGTAGGCAGAAACTATAGAACGCCACATGCTACGACTCTTACATACCCCTTTCGCTTCATCCACATTCATACATCTTGTCATACACGCACGCCGGTTGAGAGTACTACGCACCTGACCTTTGTGAAGAACAACTGGCTGTCCATAATGGTGTGTTGGTACCTACGCTTATGTATGGAAGTGAATGTTGGTCGTGGCAGAAGAGGCATGAAAGTAGAATAAATGCCGTGGAAATGCGTTCCTTGCGAAGTATGTGCGGTGTAACTTTGAATGATAGATTGAGAAATGAAGAGATCTTAATGTAGTTTGAATTTTTTCAAGTGTTGGGTAAAGCTTCCACTATAACTAGATGGCTTAACACAGAACTGATATTTTTGATGGTTGACACATTATTGCATAACACTGCTCAATTATCGATTGGAGTAATCGAGTAATCGTACTATCGATTAACGTTAACCGTAACTGCCTCGTTGGTCTAGTGGTGGCAAGCGCGACTGCTGATAGTAAGGTCCTGCGTTCGATCCCCGGGTCAGGCAAAGTGTTATCGGGTTTTTCCGTGTGGAATTCCTCAGTAGCGGCCCGGAGCTTGGAATTGCGCCCGGATGATGGCAACAGGCTCGCCCCCTAATACATGGGACTTAAACATAACTGGCGAAACAAGGGTGTACTAAAACACCTCTGCCGATCCCTTCGGGGAATACATGGCGTGATGTTATGTTATGTTAACCGTATTTTTTAAATATTTAGTTCCAATCAAGCTTTAATAAAATATTTACAAGATCCAACTCCAGCTCAAAGAGGGATGAAACACATGTGACTAAGAGAGTGATGAATATGAATGTTGATGGATGGAGGGGGAGAGGGAGACCAAAGAAAAGATGGATGGATTGTGTAAGGGAGGATGTGAATGATAAGGGAGTAAATGGTAATGAGACGGCTGACAACGAAGAATGGAAGAGGAAAACATATTGCGCCGACCTCAAGTAACTTGGGATCAGGGCAGGGAAGTGATGATGATCCAGCTCAAATGAGCCGTACTAGCAGTATTTATCTATACAGTAATAATGATCAATATAATCTTCTGCTATCTCGAATCAGGCTTCCGTTGAATGCTTGTCTTTATTGGGTCCGTACCTCTGGCTTTTCGAGTTCATGTGTGGATCAGAATTTGATTATCACTTGCGTTAGAAGGAAAACATCGTTAAAAAACCTGCACACCTAAGACGCACAAAAAAGTTGTCGATGGTGTGACGAATCTGCACCAAGCCATAAAAATAAGAATTTTCCCATGTTCATCTTCTTTTCGTGTGGTTAGTGAAACCTGGTGTCAGAGTTTATGCCGCCCATGGGCCTCTGACTTGGCTTCACATGCCTTTGAAAAATATCTCTCAGGCATGCCGGTTTCCTCACGATGTTTTCCTTCACCGTTTTTAAGCAAGTGATACAATACAATACAATACGCACATGAATCCGAAAAGTCAGAGGTGCGCGCCTTGGGTTCGACTTTGCAGTCCAACGGCCACACCACTAGGCTATCACTGCTATTAAAAATATATAAAGGTAGTTTAGCCATGAAAACGTAGAAAACAAACAAAACAACAGACACGTTAACAAGGATAGTACTAGTTTTGTATCCGGCCGAAAGCAAAACGGTGTAATTATATTGTCCCTAGTGTATATCGGATGGCTACGGTCGGTTAGTGTAACCGTAGCCTGTTGTCTACGAGCTACGACGTAGCTTTGATATTGAACCTTCATTCGAGTGAACCATTGGCTTGGAATTCCGATTCTGAAATGCACACCAGTGTTTTGAAACTGAGGAGGTTGAATTCCTGAAGCTACTGTAATGGAGGGAGCAGTCGTAGATAAATCTAACTAGAGTATCAGTCGATATCTTGTAGATTGTATTATTATGATTATATAAATTACTAGCTGTGTCCTCACGGCTCCGCCCGTAGCCTATGTTACTCAGTGATAAAGTAGCTTTCTAACGGCAAAAGAATTTTTGAAATCGGTCCAGTAGTTTTTAAGTTTATTTGTTACAAAAATTCAAAAATAAAAATCTTTCCTCTTTATAATATTAGTAGAGATTAGTAAATTGTAAAGCAGTGGTAGCCTAGAGGTCGACCGCTTGCCTTCCGTGCCAGAGGGTCTGAGTTTGATTCCGGCTCGCACCTCTGACTCCTCGAATTCATGTACGGATCATAATTTCATTATCACTTGCGTTTTCGGTGTAGGAAGACATCGTGAGCAAACCTCACCTAAGAGGGCTCCATAAAGTTCTCGATAAATGATTAATGATTTTTATTTCTGTAAATAAATCTGTTACAGAAACTTTAACAAGTCAATGTAATGTTTTTTTAAGACTAGATGGCGCCGGCATTTCCTATCTGACTAGCTCTGAGAAGAAAAGCCGAAACAAACTCAGAGATCAAGGTCTCTTTTAAAGTCCAAACATTGTGGTATAAAATCTGTGAGTGTAACAATGTAGGGCAACGTCTGGAATGGCCTTTTGAGGGAAGTGCCATAGCAGGTTTGAGTTGACCCGTCCTAACTGACGGCACGCATGCATCAGTCATCGCGTAGCTCAAACCAATAGTGTGTAGTCCGCCAACCCGCACCAAGCCAGCGTGGTGGACTAAGGCTTAAACCCTTCTCGTTCTGAGAAGAGGCCCGTGCCCTGAAGTGGGACAGTAGTGGGCCGTTTATGATTATTTAATGTATTTGGGGTATTTGAGCTTCCACAACTGACGATAATGAATTACTTCCGACATTTCCTGTGCAGTCAGCCTCGCTACCAACCTTACTGACTGGCTAATCTTTTCATCTCGGCATGAGCTATTCTCGTAAAGCTCGTAAAGACGTGACAGAGAGAATTTATTTAAAGAGGTTCTTAATGTGTGGTCCATGGAACCCATGGTCCATGACAGTAGTACCGAGGGTCACCGGCCACTATTATAAGATTAGTAAACATGTTTCGTTCTTAGTTTTCCTACGTACAATTACCAAAAGACCGGGGTATTATTTTAAATGTTATATAATCGATTCTTGACTTTTAATAATTTAAGAGCAGCACTGATTGAAAGAATCAGCCTCGTAATAAGCACCTTTCCATATACGCTCATTGCACCTATCAGGCATACCTATTAGGGTCACTGTGAAGGCATACCTTAAAGTTTACCTAAAGAAAATATCTGTTACACCCCTTTTTTACCATCGGAAAATCTTCATGGATATCCCTGCGCACCATCCCGCCCGGGGACAGCGAGGGGGTCTGTCGTACTCTTAAAGGCTAAAAACCATCGGTGTTCCACCTCCTGATCGTTCGGCTGGGGTCGCGGGATCCACGTAAGCATGCACCGCAACCCCGGCAGGACCCGGTCTGTCAGCCCTTGGCGGACCTTTCCTCTATGGGACCTTGCTCCACATCCTCCTCAGAGGCGCGCACGGTACACTGCGCGCCGATCTGTTACACCCCTGAAAATAACAATCCTATAGATTCCACACGCCCGACATTGGTTTACAGTCAAAACAACGTACTCCAAAGGCAAAGCTAAAGCCTATTGACATTCTCTTTAAAAACAATGTCATTACCTCTACACTGTCGTGCAGGTAAAGTAGCCCTACTATATAAAATTACAGTGCGGGCTCACATGAAGTGCACACAGACCCCTGAGACGTTATTAAGCTCAGATTAGGCTGTATTAGCCCTCGGGAGGCCGGCTAAAGCGAAACGTGCTGTAATGTATTCTTGGCTGTTCATTTTACTTGTTTAGGTAATAAAATAGTTATTACGTGTTTTGTATTGTTGTGAAGCAAGAACTAGGCTGTATTTAGTTGTTATAGTGCGGTTACATGACTAACTACTAACTGCCTCGTAGTAGCAAGCGCGACTGCTGATCGTGAGGTACTGGGTTCTATCCTTAAGTCGGGAAAAGTGTTATTGGGTTTTTACGTGTGGAATTCCTCAGTAGCAGACTGGAGTTTGGATTTGTGCCCGGTTGATGGCAATAGGCTCGCCTTCTATTACATGGGACTTAAATATAATAGCGAAATGAACGTGTTACTATACACCTCTGTCCAACCCTTCGGGGAATGCAGGCGTGGCGTTTATGGTTTGTTTATGTAATCAGATATTATACGTATTACCTCAGTTTTGTCAAGGTCCGGGATAATGTTTCTGCTAAAAACTAGGAGCTTTAATTTAGATTTACAGAAGAATTATGTAAATACTAGCTGTGTCCTCACGGCTCCACCCGCGTAAGAAGTTTTATTCCAGTAATAAATATAGCCTATGTACTCAGTGATATTGTAGCTTTCTAACGGCAAAAGAATTTTTGAAACCGGTTCAGTAGTTTTTAAGTTTATTCGTTACATACAAAAATACAAACCTTTCCTCTTTATAATATTAGTATAGATGTATTTAAACCTCTTTAAAGGTGAGGAAAACAACACTAATTCCTTCAATTTCTTGCCATCACAAGACCTTGCAACTGCTTCTTTAATTATTATTTTACTAATTTGTGTGGCTCTATATTTTAATCTTTGATTGTCCGTATAATACAAACATTATTTCTTTCTTAAGATGTAAACCACAATGTGCCGAGGAGGGTGGATGTCAGGCAGGCGGCCGGTCATAAAACAATAAGCCAAAACCTCTAACAACATGGATTTATGAAATACATGATGTGCCGACCCCACCTAGTGTGGGATAAGGGCAGAGAGAAGGAAAAGACACCGCAATGTGCCAACAAAAGAAAACTTAAAACACGTAAATAATATTCTACACAAGATACTATACCAGATGTAAGGGATGTTGTACAGAAAACTGAAACAGCGAATTAAGCCTGTTATCTCGAATTGAAAATAAGTAGAACGGAATATTCCGATATTTCAAAATTTTTCATTAATCATTTTACATTTCACATTTCTCTGACGAAAAATATGTTATTCAAAAAGTAAAAACCGTATTTTGCAATTAATAAAATGTTTTTCTTTTATATCGGAATATTCGGAAATATTTTCTACTGCTTTTCAACTCTTAAAATTTTCTGAACCTTCTCCTTTACCTACACGCATTTTATTTACCTTTTAAAACGTTTAATTGAAATAAAATAAATACAAGGTTAGTTGGAAAGGGGGTACTAAGCCGAAAGGGTACCCATAATAATAGATGACTTTTGTTCTACAACTTTCCTCAATAGTCAATAGTTTAAGAGAAATAACTGTTCAAAGCTTTCATAAAAAAAATGCACTAAATTCTATCTATCCTCAGCTATGATCCGCTGTGTTTACATGTTAGGTCATATTTGGGGTCACGGATTAGAAGCTCCATTTTCTGAATTCGTAAATAAAGCAGGGAAGGAGAATTTTTGAAAAAACTAAAATAAAAATATTTTTGCACAATTTTTTTTTGGTCGAATATTCATAACACTTTCTTTAAAACAATCATCAGTGATTCATTAACTGGTCCGCAGCTTAGTACCCCCTTTCCAACTAACCTTGTATAGGCAAATTAGATATTTCCCGTAAATTTGGAAAATTCTAACAAAAATATCCGGTTTGTTTAATTTTTTTAATCCTCTTAGCCTTTTCCCAATTATCTTGGGGTCAGCTTCCAGTCTAATCAGATGCGGCTGAATGCCAGTATTTTACACGGAGCGACTGCCATCAGACCTCCGCAACCCAGTAACTGGGCAATGCCGATATCCTAAGGTTAAACCGTTTGTCAGACTTTCGGGCTTCTGACTACCCGTAACGACTGTCATAGGTATTCGTATGACACCCGGGACCGACAGCTTAACGTGCTCTCCGAGGCACGGAGGGATCTCGATGTGTAACAAATGGTCACCCATCCACGGACTGACCGCGGCAAGCGCAGCTTAACCTCGCAAATCGTACGATCAGCGCGGTTGTTATTTAGCCCGTTGTTGTTTAATTTTTTTAATAATACTCTGAATTCACTGTTTCAGTTTTGGGTACACCGTTCTTTTATATGTAGTGGAAAAAACTCACCACCTCTCGCGGTGACCTACATCTCGCGGTTGACTCTAACCATTAGCAAGATGGCCATCTAACGTACTGTTTTCGTTTCATTAACTTTATATTGGAACTAAAACGATATTTTTCTGAAATTGCTGTTAAAAATTATGACACAGGCTTCTCGTTTAAAGGGCAAACACCTTAAACTATATTTGACTTATCGTCATAAAATATACATTTTTGAAAACAAATATTATTAAAGAATAAATGTTAAGGTTTTCTAAAAAATGTGTATATTTATATCTTTGATCAAATGAATATTTCATTTGATCAAAGATTTGTTTACTTTTTACATGTTAATTAATATTTTCATAGAATAAAACAAAGTCGCTCCCGCTGTCTGTACGCTTAGATCTTTTAAAATACGCAACGGATTTTAATGCAGTTTTCAGCAATAGATAGAGTGATATAAGCAAGGTTTATATGCCCCACATTAGTATCTACATTGCACCCGTGCGAAGCCGGGGCGAGTCGCTAGTGGTATATAAAAGAGCTGTTTTTTTTATTCTTTTAAATACAGTACTAAAGTTTCTATGGCCAAAAAAGAATCGTTTTGTTTACCAATTTTCAATTGCATTTTTCAATGCCAATCTTGGTATAAAACTGGAGTTTTAAAGTAATTTAAAGTGCGGTAGCTACTGATGTATGGGACGGCCTTCTATGAAATCTATGGGGTCTTTGCTTATTATTGACTAGCTGTGCCCTCGCGGCTCCGCCCGCGTAAGAAGACCGTTTACGTAGCGCGCGCAACGGAAGCTCTCAAAAAGGAATATTTTTTCCCTTTTTTGCAACATTTTTCATTTATGCTTCACTCCTTTTGGTCGTAGCGTGATGATATATAGCCTATAACTTTCCTTGATAAATGGACTATCCAATACAAAAATAATTTTTCAATTCCAACCGGTCAAAGTCAAAGTTTTTTATTTCAAATAGACCAGATTTCAGGCACTTTTAAATCGTCAAAACTAGGTGCACGGTTCCAAAAGGTAGGTTCTATGGAGAAGAGTCGGCAAGAAACTCCATGAATATTCTTTTCAAAATAGTAATTTATGACAAATTCCATTAAATAGAGAAATATAATGAGAATAATGCAGGTTAATGTAACAAATAAACTCACATAAGAGTAACAAATAGAACAATATGCCTTCTAGGATTGCCATAGCAGTTAAGGGCTGACCAGTCCCGACAGACGGCACCCGTTCACGAACATGACGTGCACATCCGCATCGGTCAGCTCAACCATATTGTAGGGAACCCAACGACCGTATAAACAACGCCACCATCAGCAAGACATTTAAGTGAGAATGACAGACTCATACTACCAGACAATAGGCAGTAATATGATATGATTATAGGTGTTTAATAATAGCTGCATGATGCTCATACTTTACAGTATGGAATGAAGTAAAGCGATATTATTAGTAACAAGCGGTAGTTCCTGAGATTAGCGCGTTCAAACAAACAAACGAACTCTTCAGCTTTATAATATTAGTATAGATTCTTTTATAAAAGACGTAGGAAGAAGTCTTAAGCCCACCTTTCCAAGACAGTTTACCGAAATTGTCTTGTTATATCATAATCCTTTTAAGTCCGCCGTATGATCACGATTACAGCGTGGGTTGACAACTTGAGACAGCTACTTTTGTAGGCTTTGGTCACCCAAAAAGTTAAGGTGAAGAAGGTTCACTGTTTAACCACAAGCGAAAACTAGCACACGGTTGTTGCTACGGTGGGCATATTGCACTAGTACCGAGTGGATTTTCTGTAGTTAGTTTCGTATTTCGTGTCTTCATCTAAGTAAAACGAAGAATTTAGCGAGCAAAGAGGTTGAGGCAGGACCTGAAATCGGCCCGGGCATTTGAGAAACGGTTGGCCCAAGAGATTAGACGGACGACGTTTTTCTTAGACGCTCCCCTCACTCTTTCTCCTGCATCTTGGGTGTATTTACAAACACAAACAATTTGCGGCTTCTTTTTCGAGCGATAGTTGGACGACCTTTTTTTTTGACGTTTCCCTCACTCTTTCGATTTCTCCGGCTGTGTGACCGGCCCATCAGGTCACACCGGGCCGTCCGATTTGCCCGTATGGCCAGTCTGGGCCTGGGTTGAGGGATGTTTTTCTTGTATGTACAATATTGAAGGTATATGTAAAAATGAAGGGCACACTACGAATACCTAATTGAGAGTCTAAACATTTGTCCTTGAATATTTACTTTGGAATTCAGTCTCTTTTTAAATGCTCTACTTAAAAAAAGAAAGAATATTTAATTTGGATATCTATTTCTATCTAAATAGGGTATTTAGAACGAGATGCTACGCGATGACTGTTGCATGCGTGCCGTCAGTTAGGACAGGTCAACTCAAACTTGCTATGGCACTTTCCTAAAAATGCCATTCCAGACGTTGCCCTACATTGTTACACTCGCATAGTTTTCATACCACAATGTCCTGGACTTTAAAAGAGACGTTGATCTCTGAGTTTGTTTCGGCTTTTCTTCTCAGAGCTAGTAAGATAGGAAATGCCGGCGCCATCTAGTATTAAAAAAAAACATTACATTGACTTGTAAAAGTGTCTGTAACAGATTTATTTATAGAAATAAAAATTATTTATCATTTAGATACAAAATATTTAAGGCTGGTTCTAGAGTCACGCTGACCGTCGGCGCTGACAGCCGAAACGTATGATTTCCCCGTCAGCGCTGACCACCGCACGCGCTGATTATTCTAAAACGCTTCAAGACACTCAAAGCTCGTGGCCCGCGACGCTTACTAACCGCGATGGCGAAAGCTGCACTGTAAACCCAGCCTAAGGCCAAATGTTTTGACTTTTGTAGGTGTTTTAGTGAGGACTCCATTTTTATTACCTATTCCTTCATGTGTACAATGTACATTATGTGTCATACTTATATCATCCCCTATTACCTCATTAATTTATTATGTTAAAGTGTTCTAAGGTCTACAACAACACATTAAAACAAAGCGTGTAAAAATACCGAACCGAATGCGAACCAAAATTTAATAAGAGCCCAAATAGTTTTACATAAACCCGGGTCACTCACATGCGCGCAAATATTCGTACATTGCACGAATGTTTCCCGTTTTGTATGGAAAGTGTTCGCATAGTCATTGCGAATGTCAGTCCCTCACTTGTTGGTTCGCGTATTCGTGCGAATGTGAGTGACCCATGTAAAGCTCAATTTCGCTTGCGTGGAGCACAGTTTTCTAGGTATTTCACGCATAGGGAGTGGGGTTTCTGTACGTTGTATTATTTATTATTCTGTGTCTACGATAGATATTGCTCTTAAAGCTCATTTACACGGCGACAGTTCCTCGAAGCGAGTCTTATGCTATTTCTGTTTATTACAAGCTTTTACTTAACTTACAATGTTTGTATGTATGTATGTATGTTCGGCTGAAATCTTGCAAGTGAATTTTGAACCACTTTATCTTATCCTACGGAGTTGAAATTTTACATGTTGGTTCAGTTCCGATGACAATACATTTTTTTTGTGGTTGGTTTCCTCTTGACTCTAGTCTAGGTCAGAGGTAACAGAGACAAAGTCTACGATGGAGTGAGCTTACCCAGAAAAAGCCTGTTCTCTCTAACTTTGAAGAGAATCGGGTTGTATGCGTTCGGGAACACAGACGCAGGTAGTGAGTTCCACTCTTATGCCGTGCGCATTATGAAGGATTTTTCTCTACAATGTTGTTATCGTAGAGAAAGACAAAGACAGGACGATTCTCGCTTCGAGAAACTATCCTCGTATAAATCAGCATTTATGGACTCGGACGTGGTGTACATGTTTCGCTAAAGACACCAATAAATCAATAACGATTAATTTGAGACAGCACTCGATACCTAATATTGAAGCCGCTAGCCCGGTCTGAACTCTGAGCGTCGCAATAACTCACAAACTGACAGCTCTATTAGGTACAGGCGTTACATTTAATTGATCATCACAACTTATGTGAAGAAACTAACGGTTGCTATTTTATTTGAAACAAAAGTGGGTATTCTACGGACCACTGAAATTATATCACTGATGACTGTAAGTATTTTCAAAGTTCGTGTATTTTATTTCATAAAAAAAACACATAATTGATAACCTTGATTAAGTTATGAATTCAGAAAATGGAGCTACTAATCTGTGACCCCAAATATGACCTGAAATGTCAACACAAGCTGATGGTAGATCTATACTAATATTATAAAGAGGAAAGATTTGTATTTTTGTACGTAACGAATAAACTCAAAAACTACTGGACCGATTTCAAAAATTCTTTTGCTGTTAGAAAGCTACATTATCACTGAGTAACATAGGCTACGGGCGGAGCCGTGAGGACACAGCTAGTTTGATATAAAATAATGTATCGCAGTATCATGGTTATAGCCTAACGGCTACTTGTATAACTACTATGATCATATTCCATATTATTATGCGTATTTATTATGAAATCTTTGAACAGCAATTAGGTACTTCAAAATTATTGACTTTTAGGGAAAGTTTTAGAACAAAAGTTTTTCATTATTATAGGTACTTTATTACTCTTCCGGATGACTACCCCTTTCCAACTCTCTTAGCCTTTTCCCAGTTATCTTGGGGTCAGCTTCCAGTCTAACCAGATCCGGCTGAATACCAGTATTTTACACGGAGCGACTGCCATCAGACCTCCGCAACCCAGTAACTGGGCAATGCCGATAATATTAAGGATTGGAGGTTGAAATTATTATAATGTTGTATTGTCATGGGAATTAAATTTATGTGCGAAGTTTTAGGCGAATCGGTTAAGCAGAAGTAGTTGAAAAGCCTGTCGCAAGATTTGAACCAAACAAATATACGAAGTGAAGCTATTTAAAACCCTAAACTGTATAAAATAGGCACATAGCAATGTTTTGGTTGAACAATGCTGAAATAATGAGCTTATAAAAAATCCTGTCGTTTTAAAATCGGCACACAGCAATTTTATCTCACAATGCCAAAACAATACACCTATATTTTTATCATTATTCGTTTCATCCCTTATAAATAAAAAAAGCCTCAACAATAATTACCTTTAGCTCGACATAAAATAAGAAATTGGGTCACCGTAGCTTCCGCCTGAGAAAGACTAATAAGATGTCTCAGACGCCCTTGTGACGTCATCAAAAGATATAGCGAGCAAAGGAAAATGTGCCAACGAATCATAATTGGGATTTTAATGATAGCGCCATTGAAGAGGATTTCTGATCTTTTTTGTTGGCGGGAATAAATTTTCCGCAATAAATCGTACCCTGTTTTTTGTCGTTCGTTCGTTCTGCCTCGCCTTTTGTCAACTATGTTTGGGTCGGCTTCCGGTTTAACCAGATGCGGCTGAATACCAGTATTTTACACGGAGCAGATGCTATCAGACCTACGCAAACCAGTTACAGTCAGACTTTCGGGCTTCTGAATACCAGTAACGACTGTCATAGGTATTTGTATGACACCCGGGACCGACAGTTTAACGTGCTCTCCGAGGTACGGAGGGGTCTCCATGGGTAACGAAAGATCACGCATAGACTGACCGCGGCAAGCGCAGCTTAACCTTGCAAATCATATGATCCATGCGGTTATTAATTAGCCACGAGCCCCTATTGTTTTTTGTCGTCTGCAGAGAAAATATGCTATAGTCCAGTCATTCTAATCTATACTAATATTATAAAGCTGAAGAGTTTGTTTGTTTGAACGCGCTAATCTCAGGAACTACCGGTTGGAATTGAAAAACATTTTTTTTGTTGGATAGTCCATTTATCGAGGAAGGTTATAGGGTATATAACATCACGCTACGACCAATAGGAGCGGAACATAAATGAAAAATGTTGCAAAAACGGGAAAAATGTCCACCCGTGCGAAGCCGGGACGGGCCGCTAGTTATGTATAAAAGGTAAACTTTTGATCGTGAAACTTAAATTTTCCTCCAATAATCCATTAAACGAAATCATTATCAAAAAATCTCAACTCTGGTTCATAGCATAACATCACGCCTGTATTCCCCGAAGGGTTAGGCAGAGATGTATAGTAACACCCTCATTTCGCCGTTATGTTAAAGTCCCATGTAATAGGGGGCGAGCCTATTGCCATCAACCGGGCACAAATCAAACTTCGAGCTGTTACTGAGGAATTCCACACGGAAAAACCCATAACACTTTGCCCGACCTGGGTATCGAACCCAGGACCTTACGATCAGCAGTTACATTTACCACCACTAGACCAACGAGGCAGTTCTTCAATTCTTTTAAACTGATCTTCAATTCGAAATTAATGTTTCACGGTCAAAGGTTTGTTTACCTTTTATACAACATTTTAATGGACGGACTATACCTTTACTCCCATGGGCTTTACCAGGTAGATGATCAACTTGTACTTGCAAATATCAATCTGGGCCACATTCACTAATCTGTCTCCTGCATGGTGTGTGATAGAACCATAGAATGTAACTAATAAACAATATTAGTTTAGAGAAGACGTTAAATTAGTTAATTAACAAACGAGGTTCCCCAAAATTTGAATAGAAGGTATGTACAAACTTAATAATATTAAAACTATTACGAACTTGTAGGAAGTGTTGTACTTTTAGAATAGTTTGTAATTAGGAAACAGAGGATTTCATAACATTAATTACTTTTTATGATCTACTAGCTTTACCCGGTCCGGCTTTGCATGGGTAGCACTAAGTATTTATGGTGCACCTACCTACCTTTTTTCTTCTCCTTGGAAAATCCTCATGGATGGCCCTCGCCCAGGGAAGGCGAGGGGGTCTGCCGGACTCTTACCGGCTAAAAACCAACGGTGTTCCTCCTCCTGACCGTTTGGCCGGGGTCGCGGGATTCTCAAAAGCATGCACCGCAACCCTGGCAGGGCATCTACCTACCTACCGACCCTACCTATCTACCAACCTACTTACGTACGTAGGTACTTTCCCGGTGGATTTTCCAAAAAAAACATTCATACAAACTTTGTCTTGACAATTACGAATACAACAAAACAGCCAAATAAGGTAAGGCAGTGTTATTGGGTTTTTCCATGTGGAATTCATCAGTAGCAGCCAAGTTCAATTTGTGCCCAGTTGATGGCAATAGGCTTGCCCCCTATTACATGGAACTTAAACATAACGGCAAAATTAGGGTGTTACACACCTCTGCCCAACCCTTCGGGGATACAGGCGTGATGTTGTTTGTATGTATCTTCTATCTCTGCAGCAGCACCGTGCTCATAGACGAGTCCGCAGAACTGCAGCATCGAAGTATTCAGAATCACACTGCTTCTTCTTTTCGTGTGGTTAGTGACTAATGGTGTCAAAGTTTATGCCGCCCATGGGCCTCTGACTTGGCTTCACATGCCGTCGAGAAATATATCTCAGGCATGCCGGTTTCCTCACGATGTTTTCCTTCACCGTTTTTAAGCAAGTGATAATTACCGAAAAGTCAGAGGTGCGTGCCTTAGGTTCGAATTCGAGACCTATGACTTGGCAGTCCGACGGTCACACCACTAGGCTATCACTGCTATCACACTGCTGATCTCTCAGCAGCACCACAAAACTACCTTCTGCACAAAAGTACCTACTGACGTATTTAGTATGTATTCGTAAACAATCTGCATAAGTACATAAGTACAAAGCTACCTATTATGCTCGTACGTCTGACCGAGTTGGTCCGAGTTTGTAGGTACGTTGTTGCATTGAGGGAACATGAAAGAGCACGTCATATAAACGATGGTACGTTCTGCTATTGTGTTGTTAACTAGCTGAGTGGAACATAGTAGGCCAGTAAAGCTGCGTTCACATTGTACTAACTACTTTCTGAGTATATTGTCGCTTTGGTAGGTACTATACAAGGTTAGTCGTAAAGGGGGTACTAAGCCGCGTGCCACTTAATGTATCACTGATGATTGTTTTAAATAAAGTGTTAAAACTTAAAAATTCAATTAATTTTTTTTCCATGAAAAAATATTTTTATTTTAGTTTTTTCAAAAATTCTTCATCCCTGCTTTAGTTATGAATTCAGAAAATGGGTTTTCTAATCCGTGACTCCAAATATGTCGTAAAATGTGAACACGTCTGATCATAGCTGAGGATAGGTAGAATTTAGCGTATTTTTTATGAAATCTTTGAACAGTTATTTCTCTTGAACTATTGACTTTTGGGAAAAGTTGTAGAACAACAGTTACTACGTACTTTAACACCCTTTCGGCTTAGTACCCCCTTTCTGACTAACCTCCGCAACCCAGTTACTGGGCAATGCCGATATCCTAAGGTTAGGCCGGTTGTCAGACCTTCAGGCTTCTGACTCCCCGTAACTATTGTCATAGGTATTCGTATGACACTCGGGACCGACAGTTTAACGTGCTTTCCGAGGCACGTAGGGGTTTCGATGGGTAACGAACGGTCACCCCTCCACAGAGAGATCGCGGTAAACGCAGCTTAACTTCGGAAATCGTATGATCCGCGCGGTTTTGCACTAGCCGCGAGCTCCTAGTACCTACTGGTGTTTATGCTTTTATTTACAGCTGCAATAAAATAATCTTAAAGAAGATTCAAAGAGCATTCACACTAGCTATCAAACTCAATCCGATACTAACGCAATTCAAAAGTTCAATAAAATTTGTTGAAATCGATTTCATATCGAAAACCGAGCACTATTGGCACTTCGACTAGTGTGAATGAACATTTATTGAAATAGTTCTATTTTTCAATCTCTGAAATGGAGCTGAGATTCACATTTCAAAGGTCGAAAATTCTATCGAAGTGTTCTTTAGACGTAATACTAGAAAAAAAGGTTGGAAGGTTCTCGAAATTTTCGATTATCTGTGCTGACGTAGAAGTATTTATACAGGGTGTAAATAAAATCATATAATTCCTACAAACCTCGTGATGTACTGCTGACATAGATTAACCCTGCACGGATTCAATAAAAAAAAGAAATTACGTGAAGTAGGTAAACATGTGCTCTTAACGCGAGGCATTTTAGCGCCCCGAGCGAATTGCGCGGCTATCAAATCAAATCAAATCAAAATTCATTTAATCAGGTAATTTACACCCTATTTACATCATAAACAAAATCAAACAATTAAATTGCAAAATAAAATAAATAAAAATAACAATATAATAAATAAATTAAATTAATATCTTCTTTGGTACAGCGACATGTCTGCCGGAACAATGCCGAATGAAAGGGCAATCCAGCCTTCCTCCAATCATCGCCAACACGGTGTTGGAGCTGGCCCGTACTCTGCGTACCAAGGACGCTGCGCGCTTACGCATAGTTGTGTGAAAGCAGTCGGTGTGCGCTTCTGAAAACATACCCGAGGCGCTGAGGTATCGGGGCAGCCACATCACCGCCCTGAACGCGTTATTATACTGGACGCGGATGGCGTTGTAATTTCTGTTAGTATAGCTCGCCCACAGGCTGCACGTGTAGAGCGATGTACAGTACGCTCTAAAGAGCGTAACCTTTACTTCGCCCGAGCACCGTGCAAATCTGCGGGCAATCATATTTGCTCTGACAGACAACGCCCTCCGCTCCCTTTCCATGTCTGCATGATCCTTGAGGTCGACAGTTAAAACGTGACTCAGGTATTTAAATTGATTGACCCTTTCCAGAGGAACACCATTGAGTCTAACCGGTGGTATACTCCCAGTACATTTTGCACTGGCAGTCTCAAAGATCGTACACTGACTCTTTCTTACATTATATAACAATCCGTAGCCACAGGCATATTCCTCGCATGTCTGCACCAGCAGACAGACGTGCTCAGCAACACCATATCGTCAGCGTAACTTAGATTATTGACACACATACCGTCAATGTGGCAGCCGACATGCTGACTGCTAAGCGCTACAATCAGCCCATTAATATATAGATTAAACAGGGTAGGCGATGTAAAGCCGCCCTGCTTGACTCCACATTCGAGTCTATACGGATCCGACATTGCACCTGCCCACCTGACACTGTTGGACTGGTGCGCATACTGGAACATAGTAATGAGCTCTTGTGGCAAATCTATGCTCCTCAGCTTGCTCCATAGCAGGTCATATACTACAAGGTCGAAAGCCTTGGATAAGTCAAGGAAGCACGCATACACAGGCGTCCTGCGATGCTATCGCTCGCCGCGCGGTCCATTAAGTCGGGGCGCTAAAATGCCACACGATAAGAACACATGTCATGTTTAGTTCTTGTATTTTTTTTTATTTAATCCAAAAGTATCCCATGCAAGGTTAATCTATGTCAGCAGTACATCACGAGATTAGAAGGAATTAGATCGTTTCGTTTAAAGGGTATTGTGTGGTTTTAATACGATTGAGCAAATAATTGAATCGAGCCAAGTGTTGTCTTCCATTTCGAAATAACTGTGCCTGTCCTCGTGCCTCGGAGAGCACGTTAAACTGTCCGTCCCGGGTGTCATACGAATACCTATGACAGTCGTTACGGGTAGTCAGAAGCCCGAAAGTCTTCTCTGGTCTTAGTTAAGGATATCGGAGGAGCTCGTGGCTAATTACCAACCGCGCAGATTATTCGATTAGTGAAGTTAAGCAGCGTTTGCCGCAGTCAGTCTGTGGATGAGTGAACGTTCGTTACACATCGAGAGCCGGAGAGCACGTTAAACCGTCGGTCCCGGGTGTCTACGAATACCTAAGAAAGTAGTTACGGGTTGCCAGAAAACCGAAAGTCTGACAATCGGTCTAACCTGAGGATATGGGCATTCCCTTATAACTGGGTTGCGGAGGTCTGATTCAGCCGCATCTAGTTAGACTGGAAGCTGACCCCAACATAGTTGGAAAAAGGCTAGGCAAAATAGTAAAGGATATCGGCATTACTCAGAAAATGGGTTGTGGAGGTCTGATGGCAGTCGCTCCGTGTAAAAAACTGGTATTCAGCCGCATCTGTTTAGACTGAAAGCCAAAAAGAATTTATTTAGAAAGAGACTAATTGTTTTTCACATTTGGTTTTCAGAGGAATCGACAAAGAAATACATATTTATCCACTCTCTAAATTGAAAAATACCTACAACCTGATACAAAGCCTTACTTAATCCATTACCTTACGCCAGCATTTCTCATTCAAAGCCGTCCAGAAAAATATTGGATCGCGTCGATCCGAAAGTCAATAAAACGCGTTCACTCGTGAACGTTTCTTTACGGAAATTACGGACCTTGCCGTGTCGAGAAAATAATATTATCGGATCCGTTACAGACGGTATTCGATTGGAGATTGGGAATCAGGCAATAGTAATTTGTATATTTTTGAGCGCTTTTGCTTGCTCCGCGCTCGTGTCTGCTCGATGAAATGTTACACAAATTCGCTCGATTGCTTGGAAAATGTAGTTGTAACAAAGTGTCGAGCGTCGTGCTCATTGTTCGATTCGTGAAAGGTCAAATCAAAATCAAATCATTTATTCATTTGCGAATATGGGTACAAAAGCTCTTATACAAATAATAGTGACCATTAGCCATATCATAACATGAGGCATGCAAAATTACAAAATAGGTACCTATGAAACTATGCACGTATGTACCAATGATAAAAGAAAAGACAGTAAAAGAAGATTTACAAAAGTTTATCCTGTAAATAAATATTCAGTTACAGAATAATAATTATGCTTATGCACATTAGAGCGGCTTGAGGTTTTGTTACAAGTAAAATGCTCTAGTCCAGTGATACCCAAAGTGGTGTATATCGACCTCCAGGGGTCGACGGCAAACTAAAAGTGGTCCACGTGGGTGAAAATAGTAATTGGGGGACCGTGAGATGTAAATGGGGGTCTACGAAAGTGCATCTCATTTAAGCAGTTCGTGACTTTAATTTTGACTTTATATTAATGGAATAACCCACATACAAAGATGATTTATTGCTTAGTTTTTGCCAAAAACGTACGTAACAAACAGGCCGATGATGATAGTACTATTGTAGATACTGTCATAAGTTTACTAAATGTATAGAAGTTAACATTAGTTTTTTATTGTTTTTTCACTCTACACCTCACTACAGTTAGAAATCAGTCAAAAACACATTTGACGTCGATGAATTTTCAAAAATGCAATATTAGCCAAGTATGGGATTTATCCATTAGGTTTCTGTGCCTCGGAGAGCATGTTAAACAGTCGGTCCCGGTTGTCATATGAATAACTATGACAGTCGTTACGGGAAGTCAGAAGCCCGAAAAGTTTGACAACTGGTCTAACCTAAGATATCGGCATTGCCCAGTAACTGGATTACGGAAGTCTGATGGCAGTCGCTCCGTGTAAAATACTGGTATTCAGCCGCATCTGGTTAAACTGGAAGCTGACCCCAACATAGTAGGGAAAAGGCTAGGTAGGATATGGGGTTTACCCAAAACCGAAAAACATGGTAAGTGGTTTACAAGACAAAAAAGTTTGGGACCTCTGCTCTAATCTATACTCACCTTTATAAAGATAATTTTGAACGGCCATTATCTTTATAAGAAAGAAATTGTTTCACGCGCGATTGAGCGAGTTTGTAAAGCCGGGTAATGTCTATCCCTCAAAGGATGCAAGTCCATTGTCACTTTCAATTTGTTAACCGACTTCGAAAAAAGGAGGAGGTTCTCAATTCGTCTGTATGTTATTTTTTTCTTGTTTTTCTTTTTTTAATGTTTGTTACCTCATAAACTCTCCGCAGTTTATAAAACAATTTAGATAAAAAAAAATTGAATGGATATACTTCCAGATTAGTCCCATTTAAAATTGGTGAAGATCTGATGAAGAACTTCGGAGATAAAACAAATCAAATCAAAAGTTTTTATTTCACTTTCAGATAGACAATAGAACTCCTCAATGACGAACAGTACGCATAATGTGATGATGTGATTATATTACGAGCAGCGTCTTTAGTAGGTCCAACCATATTTTAATAAAGGCCACTAAAACGAAAAAAATTAAAAACATTTTAACAAAAATAAAACCGACTTCAAAAAAACGATGAAAAGAATAAAATAATTACCACATAATAAAATTAACAGTTTTAGAAGTCGGTGCCTTCAATTTGGTTCAGCGTGGATTAGCACCGACTTCTAAAACTGTTAATTTTATTATGTGGTAATTATTTTATTCTTTTCATCGTTTTTTTGAAGTCGGTTTTATTTTTAACTCTTCGTTATTTTGCGGAATAACACTATAATGTTTGAACTGCTAATTATTACCAAACAAAAATCTCAATCTTACCTAACTGCAATCGCGGTGAATCCCAACTGTGATTTAGCTTAAACAAACAACTAGTACAGATTCGGTTTATTCTTTTGATTGTCTGAGCAAAGAATATTATTATAGTTACTACAATATGTTTATAATATGTATACAAATTGTAAGCAGTGATAGCCTAGTGGTGTGACCGTCGAACTGCCAAGTCATAGGTCTCGAGTTCGAACCCAAGGCAGGCACCTCTGACTTTTCGGATTCATGTGCGTATTGTATAATTATTACTTGCTTAAATATGGTGAAGGAAAACATCGTGAGGAAACCGGCATGCCTGAAAGATATTTCTCGACGGCATGTGAAGCTAAGTCAGAGGCCCATGGGCGGCATAAACTCTGACACCAGTTTAGTCACTAACCACACGAATAGAAGAAGAATATGTTTAGAGTAATTAACGTTAGGCAAGAATAGCGTTGACAGGTGTCCCAATTTGCGTCACGTCGCGATCAACAATCCATCGCGACGCTGAATGTCCCGATTTTGGCTCAATCTATAATTATAAAGGGCACCAATTCCAATTGCTTTTCTAACATTATTTTCACCCCTGAATGATAAAAACATAACATAACATCACGCCTTGTATTCTCCAAAGGGTTCGGCAGAGGTGTTTTAGTACACCCTCGTTTCGCCAGTTATGTTTAAGTCCCATGTAATAGGGGGCGAGCCATTAACCGGGCACAAATCCAGACTGCGGGCTGCAACTGAGAAATTCCTAATGGAAAAACCCAATAACACTTTGCCCGACCTGGGGATTGAACCCAGGACCCCCATGCTCAGCAGTGGCGCTTGCGACTACTAAACCTACAAGAGAGGTTTTTTTTAACCGACTTCCAAAAAGGAGGAGGTTCTCAATTCGACTGTATGTTTTGTTTTTTTTTGTATGTTTTTTCCGCGATATCTTTGCTAATTGTGAACCGATTTTAATGATTCTTTTTTTGTTTGAAAGAGTATTCTTTCGAAGTGGTCCCATTTAAATTTGGTGAAGATCTGATGAAGAACTTCGGAGACAGACCATTTGAAGTCGGTTTTATTTTTGTTAAAAAGTGATTATTATAAAAACCAGTTATTTTGGTTGTCCCAATTTGGACACCAAAAACTCGATTTTTGTAACCCTTCGACCCGAAATTTGGCACACTGGCCCCAGCACTGCTATGCAAGAACAAAATTGTACCATTTTATTATACTTATCTTAAAACTTACAAAGAAAAGCTTTTAACCACATTTTCCAGTTCACCTTTATCGTTTCTTCCTCGGACTGCATTTAAATTAAGTTACATTATTGAGTGGGTCTCGCCTGCAGCCAAGATGTTATTCGATTAAGTAACCAGGCAACTTAAATAGAACATCATTGAGCAGAAAATTGAAACCATTTGCATTATCGAGGTTTTTTAATATACTAAAGGTTTTTTGAAAGGCTGATACGGATTGTCCTGCGTAAGCGACAAAAGCGACGCGACGCGATGCTACGAACGCGATCAAAACAACTTCTTCATCTTATTCTTCTTTGCGTGTGGTTAGTTACTAACCTGGTGTCAGATTTTATTCTGCTCATGGGCCTCTGACTTGACTTCACATGCCGTCGAGAAATATCTCTCAGGCATGCCGGTTTCCTCACGATGTTTTCCTTCACCGCTTTTAAGCAAGTGATAATAATAATTATACAATACGCACATGAATCCGAAAAGTCAGAGGTCTTGGATTTGGCACCCCGACGGCCACACCACTAGGATAGCAGTGATAGCACTGCTGCGTGCATTTCCTGCTGGTGGCTTATGTTAGTAGTGCTCTGCGACAAGACGTGAGGTAACGCGTACTTTTCATCGCATCACGTTTTTCGCTTACGTAGGACAGGACACCCCGTAATTTTTAAGCTCATGTCAACACAAGTTGTCATCAGTTTGAAAAAAGCTATGATAGCCTAGCGGGTGAACGCTTGCGTTCCATGCATGAGGGTCTGACGTCGATCCTGGCCCGCACTTCTCAGGTGCGAATCAGAATTTCATTACCACTTTAACGGTGAAGGGAAAAACATCGTGAAGAAAACCTGTACACCTGAGAGAGCACCATTGGTAATTAATTGTCAATGGTGTGTAGTGTAGTCCGCAAACCCTTCTCATTCTAAGAAGAGGCCCGTGTCCAGCAGTGGGACACTAATGCACCATTAGTACCTATATTTATTTTACCACTAGCTGCCCGGATAGACTTCGTTCTGTCAAAAGTTATTGGCCTGTAGTGGGCAAAGAAAAGTGTTGTTTTTACTAATTTCCACGCAATTTTTGTTTTTTCTCTCCATAAGAACCTTCCTTGAGCCTTAAGGAATATATAAAAAAAATAGCCGAATTGGTCGAGCCGTTCTCAAGTTTTGCGCTTAGCAACACATTTGGCGATTCATTTTTATTTATGTATAGATTAAAGTTTGACAACAGAAGCCGAAACTTATTGGTTCATCAGGAGCTATGACGTAGATAGGTACAATCACGTGACTACCTTGTTTTATTATACCATGCTATATGACATTCTATTTTTAAAATATAATACAAGTATTCCTCCTTTAAAGGTACGCTCAAACGAACGCGTTTAGCTTGCGTGCACGGTTACGATCAGTTAGGTACTGCAACTATTATACTTGTACGTTTGAACACGTGATCGTTTGATCACAACCGCACACGCCATCGCGGCCGTAAGCTGAACGTGTTGGTTTGAGCATATCCTAACGCCAAGGATACTCATTATGCTCAACCTCAACCTGCGGTTAACATAGTTATTACGTCATCTGCGGCCCGGATAAAGTAGCAAGTTTTCATGTATGTAGGCGGGAAAAAGGTCGAGTATCTACTCCAAACGCCTCATAAGGACAGCAAAACACTCTCAAAGATAGTCCTCCCAAAATAGTCCAACGCCCTCCAGAATTCTTTATCAGTGCTCTCAGTAATGGAGGCTTAAGCTGTTTTTGCCGACGGTATTTTTGCGAGGGACTCAATGATTTGCGGACGGTACGTCTATCGAGCGTAGAGTGGACTTGACCTAGTTATTCTCCAGGTAAATAGCCACTACGGGTAGCTAGGGTTCTATATCCCTGGATTCTAGTGTTTCTTAGCAATTCTTGTCGTTTTTTTCTATTCGGTATCTTATTATTAATGTAAGTTTAGGATTTTTTTTGTGTATGCTGCCACGGCTCACCTCACGACACGACTACGTCATAGAGTCGGGTCGTTACGTAAGTAAACTGTCTTTTTTTCTCTACATGCTGCAGACGTGCTGCTTGGGAATAAAATAATACAGTTGTTAAGACCTTAAGTTTAAGGTATGTGAAACAATCAAAATAAGCACGCACAAGAATATGTTCCATAAACTGAGTGACACTGACATTCAGTCCTTGGTATCGATTCTATTGCACATTATGACTAGGGATGCCACCTTTTTTTTGCAGGTAAAATACATTGGTTATTATAGGTAAAAAAAAGTACAATTTATTTTTCTTTATGATTATGTTTAAAATAATATTTTTTATTGCTTTTTGCAGTTTGTATCAAATTAGTAGTGATGTGGCGCTGGCGAGTGGTGACATCGATTTAGCATCAATCGATAAATTTCGTTTAACGAAAAAATACTTATGACTAAACTTTTCAAAATCCCAAAGAAATCAAATCATGCGAAATAAAGTATTTTCGTGTACTTTATTGTTCTCATAAAGTATAGAGTACAATTACCTGAAATAACGTAGGTACAATACTTTATCATAAAGCACGGGTGGCAACCCTAATTATGACAGTACCAAGCTAGACTAAATGCAACTGTCACTTTCTTTTTCTATTGAAACAGAAAGAGACAAACACCCTTAGTTTAGTTTAGTCCTGTCAAAGAACGCAACAGAATCGACACATGTCACTCAGTTACTTGTTTTTTTTTACAAGTAATCTGCTTGCGCGTGCGCGTCTCATTGATTCTTATTCAAACATTCATTTACATTATCATTTAAATAGGTTATTTTTGCACATTTCAAATGTAAAATAATACGATTGTTAAGACCTTTCGTTTAAGGTACCTATGTGTGAAGATGCTACAACTCTGGGGACGATTTGCCCATTGTCCTTTAAGGTGATCGGAGTCGTACCACATTTTGTCATATCGTGTCGTTAACCGTGAAAAAACGGGCTAATCCATACATATACATACATAAACTCACGCCATTTTCCCATGGGGGTAGGGCTAAATAATTTGTCAAAAGGATTGCCAGCAACATCCACCGATGCGGTCACTAACCTCAGGTTGTTAGCGGAGCTGACTAACGCTTAATTAATCCCTGGTTAAACCCTAACCGCACGATTATGGTAAAGGCAGTGATTAGCCGCTCGTTATGGCGGTCCATGAAGAAACACAATTTATTTTTGAAAAAGAAACGTTAATAGCTCTTTTTTCTCTTTCTTCTTCTTCTTTATTCTTATTCTTTATTGTACACAAGAAAAATTACAGGAATTAAACTACAATTAAGTGAAGTTATGTACAAAGGCGAGCTTAACTCAAAAATGAGTTTTCTACCAGCAAACCTTTGAGTGATAGAGAGATAATGATTATGTGGTTGAGGGCAAAATCCAGTGTACAATTGTCTTATTTTTTTATCATCGGCAATGTATCTAGCCCGTACTCAGTCAATCTTCTTTCTTCTTCTTTCGTACAGTCTTCTTTCTTTCTTTCTTCTTTCTTTTTTTTGTCTAATGTTATGTTTTTTCAAAGCTCGGTAATGGCGACTGTTGTTCGCATTTTTTTCTTTATATAATATTATATACGCGAAGACTTGTAATTGGCTCTCAGTCAATCTTACTGTTTACCTCTCTGTCATATTAAGCTGTAAGTCTTCCATAGAAATAAATAAATAGAATATAATTTTTGGAAAATAAATATACAAGGTTAGTCGGAAAGGGGGTACTACGCTGCAGGCCACTTAATGTATCACTGATGGTCGTTTTAAAGAAAGTGTTAATATTTCAAAATTTGTAAATATTTTTTTCCCTGAAAAACCATTTTTATTTTAGTTTTTTTCAAAAATTCTTCGTTCCTGCTTAAGTTACGAATTCAGAAAATGAAGCTTCTAATCCGTGACCCTAAATATGACCTGAAATGTAAACACAGTTAATCATAGCTGAGGATAGATAGAATTTAGCATATTTTTTATGAAATCTTTGAACAGCTATTTCTTTAAACTATTGACTTTTGTGGGAAGTTGTAGAACAAAAGTTATACATCATTATGGTTACTTTAACACCCTTTCGGCTTAGTACCCCCTTTCCGACTAACCTTGTATATGTGATAGCTTACCGGTTGAACGCTTGCCTTCCATGCAGGAGGGTCTGAGTTCGATTCCGGCCCGTACCTCTGACTTTTCGAATTCATGTGTGGATCAGAATTTGATTATCACTTTCGTTAACGGTGAACGCGAAACATCATTAGGAAACCTGCACACCTGAGAGGGCTCCATCATGTTCTCGATGGTGTGTGCCATCTGCCAACCCGCACCAGGCCAGCGTGGCGGCCTAAGGCCTAAACCCTTCTCATTCTGAGAAGAGGCCCGTGCCCAGCAGTGGGACAGTAATGGCCTAATTATGTAAACGTAAATAGACACCATTTTTTTACATACACAAACATCGAGACCCGGGACAACTATCTGTAGGCCATACAAATACTTGTTCCATGCGGTAAGTACCTAATCAAAACCACCACTAAACAGCCGCTGCACCAATCACGTCTCTATGTACACCTACCTGTTTGTTTACTTGTTGTCAATAATGATGATGTACCGTCTTGACTGAGTACGGGCTAGATACATTGCCGATAATAAAAGAAAAGAAAACGGGCTCCTATTTCTAAAGTGTTGGTACTTAGTAAGAAATATGTACAGTTTTACACCTCGCGTCATTCTCATAAAATAATCGACGAAGGTTTTATTTAGGTTTAAAGATAACATAACATCACGCCTTGTATTCCCCGAAGGGCTCGGCAGAAGTGTTTTAAGTACGCCCTCGTTTTGCCGTTATGTTTAAGTTCCATCTATTTCCATTAACCAGACACAAATCCTAATGAAAAAAGGAAGAAAGAAAAAAATGAGAAATTCCTAATGGAAACACCCAATAACACTGCCCGACCTGGGGATCGAATCCAGGACCCTATGCTCAGCAGTCGCGCTTGCGACCACTAGACCAATGAGACAGTCAAGGCAGGCAGGTTTAAAGTGTAAATGACAATAAAGTCATTCGTTTAAGCAGGTTATGTCTAACACACTTAATAATTTCACATCAAATGAGTTTACTAATCTATAATCACTCAAAATTGTTTACCTACTTTTTTTTTTTTTTATCGTGGGGAAATCCTCATGGACTATCCCCCGTCTGGGGAAGACGGGGGGGTGTGCCGGACTCTTACCGGCTAAAACCACCACGGTGTCCCTCCTTCTGACCTAAGGCCGGGGTCGCGGGATTCGCTATTGCATGCACCGCAACCCCGGCAGGTCTTGGTCCACCAATTCCTGGTGGACCTGTCCACTGTAGGGCCCCACCCCACGACCTCCTGAGAGGCGCGGGGGGCACCCCACATCACCGGCGCACCAGAACACATGGTACGCCGTGACCACCCCGGGGACCAAACAAGTTACCTACCTACATGTTGAGCAAGTTTTGATTTAAACGCGGTAAATGAGATTGTATTTTTATTCATAAGTATTTTATTCTGGATTTAATCTATCTATACCTTATAACTTCGATCTATTACACTATTATTACGACATTACAGAACGCCTGCGATAATAATTATAGCAATTTGCTTTTAGACTGTTGCGGCTGTTTAAGAAAGTTCCTGGTAAACTAACTATAAATGTATTAGATACTATAACATTATTGATTTCTAAGGAACAATGGAACTTCTTGTCAATTGGATGTTGGACAACTACACGTGGAACGACTAATCGAATTGACTTAATTATTTATGTCCATTTAAGCGCCGTTTATGTACTTATGAAAACAATCTGATTCCTAAGTAGGAATAGTAGGTCCAAATACCATAAAAATACACGTTTAAATGATATATTCAGGACGAAAATATAAACGAAAGTTGTTACAACCAGATAAAGAATTTAAATGGCTTAAGCTTTACACGTAAAACGAGTTCTACAGCTATAAAACGCCTCTTACATTATGTAAGTCGACAGAACTGTTTTATTTTTCTACACGCACCTTTCTACAAGTTCTTACACGCAACTGTCAAGGTCACGAAAGACGTAATTGATACACTTTATGAATCATAAGTAATGTCAACGTAAACCTTAAGTAACTAGAACAACTTCATATTAGGTACTCAGTTCTTAGTCACATTCTGTCTGGCCCTCCATAAAACATTTTATAGCCTACTAAACCATTGTTACTACAGCAACCTGTCAAGCGATTTTAATCCCTAAAACTATGGTATTAAGTTGTGCTTTATAGTCGTGATAAAAAGGTCTTAATTTTAAAAGGATTTGAAGCACTGTCTAAGGCGTAATATTATAGTTTTATTATTTAACAAAGGGTTTCAAGATGTCCACTTATCAAACAAAATTGTGATAGAATAATATTTAGTAAGAACAAAAATAAGAATGTGTTCGGGACTCTTTATTCAAGTCCTTGAGGACATTTTTAGCATGAAAATACTATAATAAAAATTTAATAAAGTTATTCAATTATTTACTAAGAAATAAATTGTGAAAGCGTTTAATAGTTTGAAAACGCCTGGCAAAAATATCATAAAACGCGTGAAACACGTTCCTACAATAAGTTGCTAAGAATATATTTCAAGGCGCGTAAAAATTTAATAAGAATGCCGTAAGGATTTTATTAAAAACGTGGTTATATTATTACTATCGTGTATTATTCACAGCATAAATATGAAACAAATTGACCTTTTATATTTTTGGAATAGATTAAACGAGTTGATAGGTAACTATTAATTTCTGTTCAGTTGTTTAATAAAGTGTCTTAAAATATCTACTTTTAATATAATAAACGTTGAATTTTATTTCTTCTGAGAACTATCGCAAAACCCTTGATAATATCTTAACTCGGAATATCTTAAAAGTTTAATGAAAGTTCATTGTAATTGATACACCCGTAGGTGGCAGTTTGCTATTTAATTTATTTAGGGTCTTATATTATTCAATCCGTTCTAATTAAAATAATACATTTATGTAATTACAGTGCTTAGTTTCTTATTTTCAAAAAGATAACAGAATGCGAAAGAAGGCCTCTACATACCTACTTATAATTCAGCCATTTAAATTTTGTTTTGAAGGTAAATAAAACGTTGATCATTTTCTTTAAGAATAATTTATCTATCTATATAAATAAAAATGAATCGCCAAATGTGTTGCTAAGCGCAAAACTTGAGAACGGCTCGACCAATTCGGCTATTTTTTTATATATATTCCTTAAGGCACAAGGAAGGTTCTTGTGGAGAGAAAAAATATAAAAATTGCGTGAAAAATAGTAAAAACAATACTTTTCTTTTCCAACTTTTTGATTTTGATTTTGAACTACAGGCCAATAACTTTTGACAGAACGAAGTCTGTCCGGGCAGCTAGTAATAAATAAACATACATTTTTAGAAAACCCTTATTATGGATTCTTAAAGAACGAATGTTTTTCACGATCGAAGTTTGTTTACCTTTTATACAGAATTGAAATGGCTGGACTATTGTACACTACCCATATTATCGGAATTCACGGCCTAAACTGGCCAAATCTCACCAAAAATGATTCCTATGGAAATCGAACCGTATGTAGGTACCATCGCGGACATTTGCCGTGAACCACTTTTCGACCTTATTACTAAGGCAATAAGGTTGAAAAGTGATTCACCGCAAATGTCCGCGTTGGTACCTACTTTAAATACTTAACCTCATTTCCTCAGGCTTATTTGATTGAAAAAATACACAAGAAAAATAGCTTTATTATACAATAATAGGTACCTGGGAGGGTAGGTAGGGGGTAGGTTAGCACGGTCCGAGAGGCGCCCTCTAGTGACGTCCAGACGTGACGAGAATATTTAAGGAATGGGATTAGGCTCGGCTAACTGCATATTGGCCAACATTTGAAGTCCGTTTGACTACTTATTTGGTCCGTTACAAATTGGATTTAAAAATAGACCACGAAGCGGGAAAGCTTTTAAGATAGTTCGACGTCAATACACGTCATAGTTACCTACCTACATTAGTACGACATATAATATATCTATGAACTACACGACTTTCTTGACTACACGACTGATCGTGTCGTGTCATTTCGAGTGTAACGGGGTGTCCTGCGTAAGCGACGAACGCGACAAACGCGATCAAGACAACGGCATTCCCTACTAGCGGCCTATGTAGCGAGACGCGACATAACGCGTATTTCGACGGTCCCTACGTATACTATCGAAACTACAAAATCTCAGTTTTTATTTTATTATGTATGTACACCGATTACGCTGAGATTTATGATCCGATTTACGTGACTCTTCTTTAGTTTGATGCGGAATAGTTGCCATTTGGTCCCATAAAAATTGATTATTTTATAACCTTTAAGATAACATAATTTCACACATTTTAAGCAGATAAAATAAAAACTGAAATTTTGTAGTTTTGATAGTATACGTAGGGACCGTCGATTTGTTCCACGTCGTGTCGCGTCTCGCTTACGCAGGACACCCCGTAAGCGGTTCATAGAAATATGGCGATCGGAGTCGTTACCACATTTTGTCGTGTCGTGTCGTGAACCGTGGAAAAACGTCCTAAGAATGGAGGAAATATACTTTTCAACACAGTAATAGAAGCAATTTTAAAGGAAACAATTTTGAATTGTACCTGCTATCGGTTGCCAAGTAAGGTGTGAATGGTAGTATTGCTTCAAAGACTAAAAATATTTTGTACAATTGTAAAAGGAGAAACAGCGTCCATTTCCAGCCTTTACAGTGAATTGAGACGTAAGAAAACTGCTTGCTAGAATATCGTTTTCGAGTGTGGATGTTGAGTATCGACGGAATGCATTTTTAGCCCTACAATTTTGTAAGAATTCAGTCAGAATTTTATTAAATCTATGTATCTTGGATACCTGTTTGATAGGTGCAGATTTGGTAGGTACAGAAGTCAATCACACGTATGTACTTCACTTTTCATACCTACGCTCGGCGGTCGCTCTATCTATATATCTATCTCTCTCAAGCGCATGGCACTCGCGCTCGCACTCACTCGCACTCTAGTCCCAAACAGTCCGAGATATCGTGTCCGTGAGCAGTGTCTATATGTGCGTTGATCGAGCGCACTTGTATGTAGATTGACTTCTGTACCTATCTGTTTTGTGCCAATGTACCCATAGGTAAGATATGGGCCAAAACCAACACACAGTTGAACCTTGAACCGTAAAATTAAATAGTGGTCGTTGTAGACCATGGAGATGGCGAAATGAATTACCTACATAGATTTATACAAGCTAAACAGACATAAAAATCTATGACAGTCGTTATGGGAAGTCAGAAGCCCGAAAGTCTGACAACCGGTCTAACCTTAGAGTATCGGTATTGCCCAGTAACTGGGTTGCGGAGGTCTGATGGCAGTCGGTCCGTGTAAAATACTGGTATTCAGCCGCATCTGGTTAGCGTTAGACTGGAAGCTGACCTCAATTACTGCCTATTGTCTGGTAATATGAGTCTGTCATGCTCACTTAAATGTCTTGCTGATGGTGGCGTTGTTTATCCGGTCGTTGAGTTCCCTATAATATGGTTGAGCTGACCGATGCGGATGTGCACGTCATGCTCGTGAACGGGTGCCGTCTGTCGGGACTGGTCAGCTCTTAACTGCTATGGCAATCATAGAAGGCATATTTTTCTATTTGTTACTCTTATGTGAGTTTATTTGTTACATTAACCTGCATTATTCTCATTCTATTTCTCACACTACTGTAATGGAATTGTAATGAACTACTATTTTAAAAAGAGTATTCATGGAGTTTCTTGCCGGCTCTTCTCCATAGAACCTACCTTTTGGAACCGTGCACCTAGTCGTGACGTTTTAAAAGTGCCTGAAATCTGGTCTATTTGAAATAAAAAACTTTGACTTTGACTTTGACTTTGACAATATATTTAGGAAAAATCTAGGAGAAAGAATGCTAACAAAAAATCTGGGGATTTAATCATAATTGAGATGTAAAATGGAAAGATCAATAAAAACTAAAACTTTGTAATCACTCTTCTTCTCTTCGTGTGGTTAGTGATTAACCTGGTGTCAGGGTTTATGCCGCCCATGGGCCTCTGACTTGGCTTCACATGCCGTCGAGAAATATCTCTCAGGCATGTCGGTGTCCTCACAATGTTTTCCTTCAACGTTTTTAAGCAAGTGATAATTTAATTTAATTTGTAATCACTACCTAACATTTTCTCAACCAAACATTTTCTTCCACAGATTATTCGAAGAAAACCAAGACCTGCTAAATATGTTCGAGAAATTCCGCCAGTGCCGGACGAAGGAGGAGCAGATCAACTCGATGGAGCTCGCGGAACACGCCAACAACGTGATGAACACCCTGGACGAAGGGATCAAGGGGTTGGACGACCTGGACAACTTCTTTGGGTATATACACCAAGTTGGGGCCAGTCATAGAAGAATACCTGGTTTTAAAGTCGAGTATTTTTGGGTTGGTATTATTTTTTTTACAATTTTTTGCCTTTTGTTATAATAATTGTAAGTACAGATAGACAGCTTGGTGGCAGGATCTATACGGGCCGCCTGGCTTAGTACCAAGCAAGCTAGCTAAAATCCGGCGCAAACAAGTTTACTGTGTTCCTTCGTCTGTAGGTATGTGTGAACCAGAGGGGTATAAGGGAATCCCTCTATATCTCTGTTCCTTGGATTCGTGTGCTCCATCTTAGAGCCTGTCTGCGCTTACCATTACGTGAAACTAGGGTGAAATGCGACCAAGTATAATGAAAAATAAAAGACAGCCAGGTCCTAATGTTCCCTCTGCACGTTAGGAAAATTGAGATTGGGGTTTTCGTTACTGCCCTATTGTTACAAAAATAGAACCCATTCCTTGAGCGCTTGTGCACTACGTCCAACCAGAATCCAAGAAAATAGGATTCCTTTTTTTTCTATTCAACTGCTTGTAGATTGTCTTGCGGATCGTTTCTACATAACCGGGAAGTTGGCGAGACCTGAAGGGTCTCCAACCAATGGGGACGAGAGTAAAATACTTAACCTAAGCTACTATTAATACTAGTAACATCATGACTAGCTAGCAACAACAGCACTAAGGGCGACCCCTAATAGGACTCGGACCTCGGCTTAGGGAATTGCTTGCGAGAGAACTGGGAGGGAGACGGCTTGATGAGGGCTGAATTAACGGTGTGATGAGAAAATACGATTCGAACTAACAGTAGAACGGTTTGTATGAACGCTTGTGCACTACATCCGATCCGAATTTCATAGAGTTGTAGTACACAGATCGTATTTTCTCGGATCCGGATCTAACGCAGTGCACAAGTGCCCTTAGTTGTACAGTCAGTTTAAAAAATAATAAACAATTTGTGAGTAGAAAAACTAGTGATGGAATATTTTTATTTCACACATAACATCACGCCTCTATTCCGCGAAGGGTTAGCAGAGGTGTATAGTAAAACCCTCATTTCGCCGTCATGTTTAAGTCCCCTGTTATTAGGTGGCTATTTCCATCAACCGGGCACAAATCCAAACTCCGTGCTGCTACTAAGGAATTCCACACGAAAAAACCCAATAACACTTTGCTCGACCTGGGTATCGAACCCAAGACCTCACGATCAGCAGTCGCGCTTGCCTTTACGTACACAAAACGAGAACGAGTTTGTGAAACTATGATTTTACAAACTTAGGTAGGTATCTATAATATAAGGCTCCAAATATTTCTTGACGTAAACAACTTAAGTTTAAAAGCCTATATTTAAAAAATCTTCCCCTTCACAAAGTATTTAATTTGATCAACAAGCCGAATAACCCCAAATCTTAGGCACGTTTTAATCCCAAAAGTAAACTCCATTCATTTGAAATTACATCATTGTACAGCTTTTTCCATTTGCGAAGAAAGATAAGAGATATAGGTACTACCTATCCTGTTCCTGCCGGGATTGCGGTGCATGCTTTTGCGAATCCCGCGACCCCGGCCGAACGGTCAGGAGAAGGAACACCGTTCGTTTTTAGCCGGTAACAGTCCAGCAGACCTCCTCGCCTTCCCCGGGCGAGGGACATCCATGAGGATTTTCCAACGAGAAAAAAAATGGTACCTATCCTGTTAATTCAATGGAAGCTCTGATCTACTAACATAAAATTTTATTCATTTTAACGTTATAACGTCACATCCATAAGTACTGTTATTAAGCTTAATTAACACGAAATTGTTATAATTGTATTTTCAATGACAGCTCTACGGTGGATCATATGTAATAATAGTTCCATTTTGCACGTACGGTCTTCATAATTAATCATTATGGGCCAAATGATTAATTGGGAATTACTGTTGACAATTAAATTAATGACAGTTGATTTCAGGAAATTTAATAAACTATGTACTTACCTTCCTAGGAGAAATTTTCAGCAAAAGTTACCGTAAGCTTCTGAATATTTCTTTGATATAAATTAGATATGTAAAGAAAAAAAGAAAGAAAAAAATTTAATTTCCCACAATCCAGACACATTACAAAGAGATAGAACATACAAACAAGATAATAAAACATAATATCACGCCTGTGTTCCCCGAAGGCTCGGGCAGAGGTGTAGAGTAACACCCTCGTTTTGCCAGTTATGTTTAAGTCCCATGTATTAGGCGAACCTATTGCCATTAACCGGGCACAAATCCAGCCTCCGTGCTGCTACTGATAAATTCCTAATGGAAAAACTCAGTAACACTTTGCCCGACCTGGGGATCGAACCCGCCACCACTAGACCAACAAGGCAGACTGTTATATCGGGTTATCCAGTAATAAATATATCTTCAGTAAACACGACGGTACCGACCCCACCGAAATGAATTCAGCCATGATTGGATTTATTGAAATTTTGTAATTGACTGTACTCAGTTGCGGTTGACTTTACTGTTAATTCGTTTTTGTACATCCCTTGTACTCGTAGTATTAATTAAAACTTTGTCTGTGGTTCGAATTAGGCAGAGCCAGAACATAACTAGGTCAGAGGTTTAGATGGGTACTGTAGGATAATAGCTAGGGATCGTCAATCGCGACTGTGATGCCATTTTTAACCGACGAAAAAATCGGAGGAGGACGGACGTTAAACCACGCATAACTTTTTACAGAGTAAACCGATTACGATAATTCTCTTTGTAATGGATAGGGTATACTTTGAAATTGGTCCCATTTAAATTTGGTAAAGATCTGATGAAGAACTTCGGAGATAGACAATGGAACTCGTCAATGACGAATAGTGCGCATAATGTACCTAATGATGTAATTATGTTACGAGCCGCGTCTTTAGTAGGTCCAACCAAGTTTTAATTAAGGCCACTAAAATAAAATAAAAAAACTTTTTAACAAAAATAAAACCGACTTCAAAAAACCGAAAAAAGGAATAAAATAATTACCATATTACAAATTAACAGTTTCAGTCAGCTGTGATAGCCAAATGGTGTGACCGTTAGACTGCCAAGTCATAAGTCTTGAGCTCGAACCCAAGGCACGCACCTCTGACTTTTCGGATTCATGTGCGTAGTGTATAATTATCGCTTGCTTAAAAACGGTGAAGGAAAACATCGTGAGGAAACCGGCATGCCTGAGATATATTTCTCAACGGCGTGTGAAGCCAAGTCAGAGGCCCATGGGCGGCATAAACTCTGACACCAGGTTAGTCACTAACCACACGCAAAGAAGAAGAAGAACAGTTTTAGAAGTCGGTGCTAATCCACGCTAAACCAAATTGAAGGCACCGACTTCTGATACTTTTAATTTGTAATATGGTAACTAATTTATTCCTTTTTTCGGTTTTTTGAAGTCGGTTTTATTTTTGTTCAAAAGTTTTTTCTCACGGCTCACGACCTCAAGACACGACATAACTTGGTGACGACTCTGACCGCTATATATAGGTATTTTTTTATAATACGACACGACACTACTAGTGTAGGTACTGAATAAATGGTAATTATATAAATATATGGTGCTCAGAGGGGCTCGTGGCTAATTACCAACCGCGCGCATAATACGATTTGCGAGGTTAAGCTGCGCTTACCGAGGTCAGTCCGTGGATGGGTGACCATTCGTTAATCATCGAGACCCCTCCGTGCCTCGGAGAGCTCATTAAATAGTCGGTCCCGGGTGTCATACGAATACCTATGACGGTTATTAATGATATTTAGAAGCCCAAAAGTCTGACATCCGGTCTAATCCTAGGATATCGGGATTGTCCGGTATCTGGATTGCGGAGGTCTGATGGCAGTCACTCAGTGTAAAATACTGGTATTCAGCCGCGTCTGGGTAGACTGGAAGCTGACCTCAACATAGTTGGGAAACGGCTAGGCAGAACATGGTGCTCGGAGTCGTTGTGTACATCGATACACAGAGTTACACTGATAAATTTTAAGTTTTTCTAATAACAGAGATAGTGAATAAATTATATTTTGAACTTGAATATCTAATCAAGACATCAAGGTACAGTAGGGGAATGATAAGGTTCGTCAGTTTTCAAATTCATTCCTTTCCCACATCGCGGGCATATATTACCTTTTCAAACTGTTGAACGGAACAGACCAATGCATGGAAAATTATGTTTAATTATTGGGTAGCAAAGATCAAAATTGCCTTTGCCTCCATTATGACGTATTAGTGCCATGTAATGCCTCTGATTTGATTTAAGGAGTTTTGTTGTAAAAACCATGACATCAATCAAATCGATGATTAAATAGATTGGCATTACTTGTCTGTCACCATGTTCTGCCTAGCCTTTTCCCAACTATGTTGGGGTCAGCTTTCAGTCTAACCAGATGCGACCGAATACCAGTATTTTACACGGAGCGACTGCCATCAGACCTCCACAACCCAGTTACTGGGCAATGCCGATATCCTAAGGTTAGACCAGTTTTCAGACATTTCGGGCTTCTGACTTCCCGTAACAAAGGTATTCGTATGACACCCGGGACCGACTGTTTAACGTGCTCTCCAAGGCACGGAGGGGTCTCGATGTGTAACGAACGGTCACCCATCCACGGACTGACCGCGACAAACGCAGCTTAACCTCGCAAATCGTATGATCCGCGCGGTTAGTAATTAGCCACGAGCCCCTCTACTTGTCTGTCACCATGTCACCATAATATCTTGTCAAAAGATACTGGTATTTTCTTTTCTATAATGTTGGCAATACGTAGTCGGTAAAATAGTTCGTTTCTTGCACTGTGCAAGCAAAAATAGACCTTAAGGTGTATAAAACTTTCATTCCGCGACTGTACATAACCGTGATCGCTCCAGCCCCTCCCAAAAAAATAAAACGTAAAACGATGATCTTAGGCGCCCCGTACACAGTCAATCTGGATCGCGATCCGCGATCAAAATCAATGATCGCGATCCAGATTGATAGTGTACGAATTAGATTGACGGAACGGAACAAAACAATCTGGATCGCGATCACTGATTTTAATCGCGGATCGCGATCGAGATTGACTGTGTACGGGGCGCCTTAGACACACTTATCCGCATTACCTGTGATATCGTGTGCTTTCAACTGCGAAAGCATTCTACACCATGCGTAGTCGTGCGTAAGCGTGCTGAAGCATGCGAAAAGTTGAAAGCGAATGTTAATACAAATGGCTCGTTTTCTATGAGTTAAAGCAAATTGATGGTAGCGTGTTTAGTTAATAGAACTTCAAATTATCTTCAAGTTTATCGACACGGAAGTATATTCCAACTCCAATTTATTGTTCCACTTTACCAAAATACATCATCAATACCCCATTTATTTACCTTCTTATAATGAGGTCACTCCAAAACAGTGGTGGATTCCCCCACATTCAAACCAGGTTATAATCTACCAATAAATTATTAACCCTACGAATTAAACATTCGTCGAATTTCGTTTCAATAAATTTAAATTTCGAAGTAGAACATTCTAGTAATAATTGTAAAGTTGATTCAATTTATATTCGGCTGTCAAATGGATGATTTACGGATGTGTACAAGTTTTGGATAGTTTTTGAATTTATTAGATTACCTTCAATTTGGCAATTAGGGGGCTCGTGAGCCCCCTACCTATGACAGTCGTTATACTCGGAAGCCCAAAAGTTTGACAACCGGTCCAACCTTAGGATATCGGCATTACCCAGTAACTGGGTTGCGGAGGTCTGATGGCAGTCGCTCCGTGTAAAATATTGGTATTCAGCCGCATCGGGTTAAACTGGAAGCTGACCTAAACAAAGTTTGTGAAAAGGCTAGAACCCATTCACGGAACGAAAAAATAAAATGTAAACAACACTTCACTACTCTTAATAGAGATATTATATGTAAAATATTGCATAACATTACATACGTACATAAACACACGCCTTTTTGCCATGGAGGTAGGCAGAAACTATAGAACGCCACATGCTACGACCCTTACGTACCCCTTTCACTTCATCCACATTCATACAGCTTGTCATACACGCGCGCACGTTGAGAGTACTACGTACCTGACCTTTGTGAAGAACATCACCAATTACATCGATGTATGACCTTCTAGGACGTCCTCTACCGGCGTTTCCATTGACATCCGCCTTATAAATTCCTTTTGTTAATCGCCGTTCACTCATTCTCTCAACAAGACCAAACTACCTAAGCATACTCCTTTAAATTTGTGTCACGACATCATGTTTTAAACCGCAACTTTGTCTAATCTCATCACTTCTCAATCTATCATTCAAACTTACACCGCACATACTTCGCAAGGAACGCATTTCCACGGCATTTATTCTACTTTCATGCCTCTTCTGCCACGACCAACATTCACTTCCATACATAAGCGTAGGTACCAATGGTACCATAACATTAATTTCTAACAATAGTAAATTGTGTAAACACTTCTTATTTAAGCAAGTTTCGAATTTTTCATCGATTTTACATTTAACGATTTACAAATATCTCTATTAAAAAAGTAGTCAAATGTTGTTTACAATTTATTTTTTCGTTCCGTCTATAGGGTATAGGCAGAACCAACTTTCAATTTGGCATTTAAATCTTTTGGATTGGGATTGTGAGGGAAATTGAATTTGTTATTTCAAGCTGTAACAAAAGTTCTCTCTTTTATACAGTTCTTTTTTTGTCAGAATTTAAACCAGTGATACCCGAAGCGGTCTATATCAACCCCCAGGGGTCAACAACGACCTACAAGGGGTCTAAGTGAGTCAAAAAAAAATCGGGGGCCCGTGAAATGTAAACGGGGGTCCACGATAGTGGATCTCATTTAAGAAGGTCGTGAGTTTAATTTTGACTTTTCATTATTGGAATAACACAAATACACAGATGATTTGTTGCTTAATTTTTACCTGAAAACGTAACAAACAGACCGACGATGATAGTACCATTGTAGGTAGTGTCGTAGGTTTAATAAATGTAAAATGCAATATTAGCTAAGTAGGGGGGAGGGGTGTACCCAAAACTGAATAACATGGCAAGTGGTGTATGAGACAAAAAAGTTTGGGAACCTCTGGTTTAAACACACACACACAAAGTTTGTAAGCTTTTGTAACTATGTAGAACAGTTTTCGAAAGTTTTGCAAGAAACACAACTTTTTTATACAATATCCGTGGAGGACACATTCCCTCCGTCATCAGGCAAGCGAGTCGTAAGAGGCGACGAACCTGACACCATAATAGTGCCCGAAAAATGGCAATAGGCTCCCCACCTATTACATGGTACAAAACGCGAAACGGTGGGTGTACTCCTGTAATAAGAGAACGCCTCTGTCCACCCCTTTCGGGGATTACAGTGTATTATGTATGTGGAATTCCTCAGTAGTAGCCTGAATTTGGATTTGTGCCCGGTTGATGGCAATAGGGTCGCCCCGCTATTACGAGGGACTTAAACTTAACGGTGAAATGAGGGTTACTATACACCTCTGCCCAACTCTTCGGGGAATACAGGCGTGATGTTATGTTATGTGTGTATGTATCTACAACTTTTTTCAAACTATGAATATTCATTAGGATCCTATGCCAAGATCTGAAAGTTCGCATTTGACTGTACAGATGTACATAATAGGGACTAGATAGTCCCCATGAAGCACTGAAATTACATCTAACATTCCTTAATACATCTATTAAATTTCAACGCAACTCTAAAGCTACAGACACGGTAACAGCTTAGAGCCGGCTTCTTCCGAAACTTCAAACTACACTACTTCGGCGTCCCTCCATAAAATATGCACATAAACTAAACTACGAGCACAAAATAGATAGACAGAAGGTTCACATCATGTGGCTACAGCTCACACACACACACACAAATACACTTGCTTGTATCCTATCCTTTCTCCAACTATGTTGGCGTGAAATGATAAATGATTTTTATATTTGTAAATAAATCTGTTACAGACACTTTTACAAGTCAATGTAATGTTTTTTTAAGTCTAGATGGCGCTGGCCTTTCCTATTTGGCATTTTTCATTTTAAAGGTACTTAATTATTTTTGCTAAACGCCATTCCATTAATTTCAGGGCACCCTGTAAAAGCAAATACTATAATATTGAAACGATTTTTTTCGTGGCTCTTTGAAAACTGTGAAATTTCGTGAATTGTAACTTTTGGCTCTTCCGTCTCAAAAGGTTGCCGACCCCTGGTATAGAATACTGCCTCCAGTATGATGCATTTTTGTTTCATCTGAACCTTCTTACTCTGTTCTACAAGTTCCTACACTGTATATTTCTGGAACACCGGAAGTGACCCACGTCCCTCATTTCCGTTTATGGAAGCCCTCCAACCCTTTGACTTATCCTCGTTTGGATCATCCATGAATATGCTTAGGGCTGTCAATACTGGCTTGGTTTAAATGTTTTTAGTAATTAATAAACTTTAAGGGTAGTTGACATTGTGACTTTAGATTTTGGCGAGACGGTAATTTTAACCGACTTTCAGAAAGAAGGAGGTCCTCTAGTGTTTTTTTAAGTTTTGTTATAAACTGTTTGTTATATAATGTTTTGATAGCTTTTCTAAACAAATTCTGTCAAAACGTCTAATTTGTTCCTCAGATTAAGTGCCTCGTTGGTCTAGTAGTGGCAAGCGCGACTGCTGATCGTGAGGTCCTGGGTTCGATCCCCAGGTGACGCAGTGTTATTGGGATTTTCCTTGTGGATTTCCTCAGTAGCAGCCCGTAGTTTGGATTTGTGCCCGGTTGATATCAATAGGCTCGCACTCTATTACATACGACTTAAACATAACGGCGAAATGAGGGTGTTATTATACACCTCTGCCCAACCCTTCGGGTAAATACAGGTATTATTCTTCAGATAAAAGATATCTGACGTTGGTAAAATCAGCCCTAAATCAGCCCGAAAGATAACGTACCTATTTAGTATGTTTTGTGATACCTAACAGCATTTTTTTCTTTACAGAAAATCGAAGCACCGTTCCTATCAGCCGTTGAATCAACGTTGGGTGACCGCTACACACCCAACGTGGAGAACATCTACAAAATAACCATCAAGTTCATATTAGAAACGCTCATAGAAGGCTACGAGGCCGCCGGCAAGCACGCTACGTGAGCTCAACTATGTACAGAACAAAATACCACAATATAGAACTGAAAACTTGAACAAAACTGCGACTCCAACGTTAGTCTTAAAAAAATAAACAAAATTGTAAAACAACCGACGAGCTGCCGCCATGTTGGAAACTTTGAAATTGGAACCTTCACCACGGAATAATAAGTAGTACCTATAACGTACAGAAGCTTCACTCTCGAACTATTGCGACAAGTACCTAGAAAAATGTGTTGTGCGCATGCGAAATTGAGCTTTAGAGTGAGGCGAGAGCGCTCCCATTCCCCTGTGCGCTCGCCCTCTTATCACATTTCGGTTCGATTGTCTTGTATGTTCCACTCTGGAGGTGCAGCAGCGTGGCATGTTTTCATAACCGCGAAGTGACGTAGGCCTGCCTAAATTCTAAATTCAAAGTTTTCTGGAATATCGCTGCAAATAAATTAATGTCAATTTAAACGAGATTTTAAAGTGAAGTGTACAGACGTTTATAAATGCATCGTGAATTATGTGTATAATGTGAATAATTATATTATTGTGTATAGTTGTCACTGTTCTTTTTCGCTCGTCTGTATTTAGACTGGTATAGCATAATGGAACTAACAGTTCATAAGGGAACATTAACTGAGTATTAGAACGCTTTTTGAATAGTTACATAATTTTAATAAATAGGAACAAAATGTAGATAAAAATAGTAAAAAACATGTGTGTTAAATTAAGAAATTTTAAACCAAATAACTTTTTTAAATGTCACAAAACGCTTGTTAGTACTAATTTAATGATAATCATTATTTATTTCTAATGATATTCTTCTTAACGTCCTAAATGTTGGCTGGACCAACTATTGAATGGTTTATTATTTAAAATTTAATAATTCGGCATAATTATTATTAAATTGCGTCTTCCGTGCGTAAATGTTGTAATATTTAGAATAAGTTTCAAAATAATTTAAATCAAATTGTCGGTCACACGGGAGATTTAGTTTCGAGTAAGTATCTGCATAATAATTTTAAATTATTTCTGAATAATTAAAAGCTTAAAATATGGAGCACATTACTCTTATTACTAGACAAATCTTTACGTTTTTGTTTTAATATTTTTACTAATTTTATAATATTTACCGACAAAATGTTTAAATAGGTACCTCTCTGCACAAACATTTAAACAAATATTTCCAATGCCATATTTTCTGAAGTAATCTTTTATAAAAAGTACGTATAGTACTTGAAAATTTCACTTGTATTTCATAGATATAAATTATTTTATACAGTTTGTAATTTGAAAAACTGCGCCAAGTTCTTGGTTGGTTCTTGGTTCACGAAATGAAAATTGAATGTTGAAAAGTTTAAAAAAAAACGCCGTAAAACTCTGTTCGTAGTAAATAATGAGCTAAAACAAGAAACATTAAAAGTTTTCTTTGTAAAATTCTTCAGGATTGTCCTTTTATTTCAACTTCAGGTAAGTACGATGTCAACTTTGAATAGCTCGACTCTTTAATTTTATCCGTTTGGTTAGTAATATAAAATGTTATTATTGTTGTTGTTATATTATTTTAAAGTTTGTTCTTATTATAGCTATTTTGAGGTTCTAATACACTTCAAAACTTAAATCGACCAAAGAGAATTTACAAAAAAAAAGCATTTGAAATAAAAATTACTGTGATGCACACCTATTTTCCATTTCATATAACATTAGACAAGTGGCCCACCAAAACACGAATATCTTTTGAACCACATTCTCTGTCAGCGAAGGGAAAATAGTGAATCTGCTATTTTCACTTCCATTCTGTAAGTAATCGTGTTGTATCTTTTTTTTTCAAAGAAAATAATCTAACGAGGAAAAAATAGAGTCAACCAGCGATGATAAAGGCAATGAGTATTAGGCTGCCTTTCCACCAAACATGTATGTTGCTAAGCTACGGATGTGTGTCAAACCCACCAACAGGATCGCTTGATTTTTATAGCTTAGCTTAGTTCTGGTGAAAAGAGGTTCAATGAAGCTAAGTTTTTTCATAATAGTTGAAGCGAGAGATGCGAGCTAGGGATGTGAGCTAGCGATGCGCGAGTGGTGTAGCTATGGGAAGTACGGAGCAGAGCTGAGTAGATGACGTACTACGTACCCGCTCCACTACACCACTTAGCTTTGATGGAAAAAGACACATAATTTCGTAGCTTAACTTTAACCTCGCTAACAATGGAAAGACAGCCTTAATCTTTAGCGTACATAACATAAAATCACGTCTGTATTCCCCGAAGGGTTAGGCAGAGGTGTATTGTAACACACCCTCATTTTGCCGTTACGTTTAAGTCCCATGTAATAGGCGGCGAGCCTATTGCATACTCCGGGCTGCTACTAAGGAATTCCACACGGAAAAACCCAATAAACTTTGCACGACCTGGGAATCGAACCCAGATCCACACGACCGGCGGTTGCGCTTGCCACCACTAGACCAACGAGGTAGTTAAATTACCGTACAATTAGTTGTAAATCCTAATAATTATATTACGTGTATCTGTGTGCTACAAATTAGATCCAATCATAAACCAATTAGAGATTATTATTCAGTAACACCAAATTATACGAAACAATTCGCTGAATTAATTACTAAATCCAATTTAGTTTGCCATGTAATATCTATACTAATGTTATAAAGCTGAAGAGTTTGTTTGTTTGTTTGAACGCGCTAATCTCAGGAACTACCTACTGGTTGGAATTGAAAAATTATTTCTGTGTTGGATAGTCCATTTATCGAGGAAGGTTATAGGCTATATAACACCACATACACACATCACATACAACATCACATCATATACAACATCATCACAACCAATAGGAGCGGAGCATAAATGAAAAATGTTGCAAAAACGAGTAACAATGTCCACCCGTGTGAAGCCGGGACGGGCCGCTAGTAAGCTCATATTGCGACTTGAAGTGTTCTCATATGATACGGTACACAATTACTATACTTCTAAGCCTTTTTTGCAAATAATAATCCAATTTGTAGCTCTCCTTCAAAGAAAAAAAATCATAAAGAAGGGAGCAATTTGACGAACTATTTTTATCAACGGTTTGACGTCATGTAATAAATAAACCAAATCCTCACAAAAATACCTGTACGCAAATCTATTTGAGTAAAATATTTATATACACTCGCCAAAAGAAATATTATAAGAATACTGAGAACTAAGGAAAATATGGAGCTATCAGACGCTCGAATATAAAATTATTATGGATGAACTGTTGAAGGAACTACCTCGTTAGTCTACTGGTGCCAAGCGCGACTACTGACCGTGAGATCCTGGGTTCGATCCCCAGGTCGGGCAGTGTTGTTGGGTTTTTCCGTGTGGCACTCTTCAGTAGCAGCCGGGTGTTTGGAATTGTGCCCGGTTGATGGCAATAGGCTCGCCCCCTATTACATAACGGCGAAATGAGGGTGTTCCTATACACCTCTGCCCTACCCTTTGGGGAATATAGGCGTGATAATATGTTGAAAGAACTGCTGAGAAATATACAGACACCTTAAAAAGCAAAATGTAAGTAGATGAGCCTACGCAACAGCAGCTTTTTGTAACCGTTGCAGTCGGGATTCAGTTGCGCGACATTTTAGATTACTGTTACCACGGGGACTAATAACGTCATTAGTGTCGTCATATACGTAATCATAACTGCATGGTCCCGGGAGTCGTAAGAATACCTATGACAGTCCTCACGGGTAGTCAGAAGGCCGAAAGTCTGACAACTGGTCTAACCTTATAGAATATCGGCATTACCCAGTTACTGGGTTGCGGAGGTCTGACGGCAGTCGCTCCGTTTAAAATACTGGTATTCAGCCGTATCTGGTTAGACTGGAAACTGGCATCAACATAGTTGGGAAAAGGCTAGGAGGAACAAAAAGCTTCAGCTGCTGCATCCAAAAACAGCTGTATAATGGCAAAGTCCTGTATCTCGACTGGTATAACTATTTTGCAGTCGCAAAGTAGCGATACAATCTTGATACGGTAGCAATTCAGTAGTGCGTCTAGACTCCACGTGGTAGTCGGTACGTTGCGATGCCCTCACGCAACGATAAGTTCGCACTTCTGAATTGATTATAAGATTTCATCTTGGTGACTTTGGGCCAAATACTGAAACGATAATCAATTTAAAGATGCCGTTAACACGTTGACTGTCCGTGCATTATATGTAACGCATTTCCGACTCAGCCATGACGTTCGTACATTACATGTAATGCACAGTTGCGACGTCCATGCATTAAATGTAATGCACCCAAAATAAGCTATGAAGTCCATGCATTATATATCGGAAATTTCAGGAATTTTCATTATAACACGTGGTTCGTGATTATTCCCATTACATTCAAATAAAATATAGAAAAAAATAATCCGGACGTCTCGTGGTATGTAGCAAATTTTCCTTGGACAGTCAACGTGTTAAGTTTCGTGCTGTCGCTGTCACTTTAAATCAAAATGACAGTGACAGAGATATAACGGCAACTTAAAATTGAGTAGGGTTGAGTATTTGGTCATTAGCCACGCGATTCAGTAACGGTTTATAGTCAATTTACTTGCACTCAATCGCTCTAATAAATTGCCAAACGTTAAAACTGAAGCCTTCATTCTATAGTGCAGAAAACTACATCAATAGAATTTTAATTAATATTTATTTGGTTTACTATTGAGTGTCAACTATACAAAAAAATTAACCAACAAGTTGTGGACCTAAAAGTCAATGAAACTTCATTTTATTCCAAACATTAGGTACCTATACCTAACAACGGAGTAACGGTACAGACGCGCAACTTAATCGCCACAAAAAGTTGACGCGTGTGGCTCAAAAATAAATAAACTAATTTTTTTATATACTTCCACAAAAAAATTGACCGTCGTTCTGCCTCTTCACTAGATACTTATTTTGTTTGAAGCATACAATCAATTTTGTATAAACATGCTGAGATTTATATCAGAAACACGCCCACGGTTTATAGTTGTTTAATTTTTACATACTGTATACAAATTTAACAATATTTATGTGTACGTACATACTTATTTGTTGTTAGGTACTATCCGCTTCTAAGGAATGTTTGTTAGCAGCGTTTGAAATGGATAGACGAAGATTATACAAGGTTAGTCGGAAAGGGGGTACTAAGCCGCGGGCCACTTAATGTATCATAGATGATTCTTTTAAAGAAAGTGTTAAAATTTAAAAACTATAAAAAAAACCATGAAAAATTATTTTTATTTTAGTTTTTTCAAAAATTCTTCATTCCTGCTTTAGTTATGAATTCGGAAAATGGAGTTTCTAATCCGTGACCCCAAATATCACGTAAAATGTAAACACGTCTGATCATAGCTGAGGATAGGTAGAATTTAGTGCATTGTGTATGAAATCTTTGAACAGTTATTTCTCTTGAACTATTGACTTTTGCGGAAAGTTGTAGAACAAAAGTTATCCATTATTATGGGTACTTTAACACTCTTTCGGCTTAGTACCCCCGTTCCGACTAACCTTGTATTTTACATCTTGGTTTTCCTATATGGTGTAAGAAGATTTCGCGATGCTCAGCTCAACGCCTCGTAAGAATTCTTAATAAGATACGTGTTTTGCTAGATCAAGAAACAATAAAATATCATAAGGTCTGACTCACCCCTAAAAAAATTAAAAAGAGAACGATAATCATAGACAAATGTCCTATTTTTCCTTAACGTTGTTTTTGAGGAAAACGTCTGTGACAGACAGATGGACGGGCGTCTATTTTATAATGTCTATTGTCCACTATGACGTGTTTAGATCCGGCCAAATCACCGGCGCCTACGTAAAAACAACGATGGTGTTCTAGTTTATATTCACCTTTGTATACACAACGGATCTACGTCCGGCGAAAATCTTATCTTACTGAATCTAAACATGTCATCGTGGACAAGAGGGCTAATGGGGTGTCCTGCGTAGGTAAGCGACGAACGCGACAAACGCGATCTAGACAACGGCATTCCCTACTAGCGGCCTATGTAGCGAGACGCGACGTAACGCGTATTTGTTCCGCGTCGCGTCTGTCGCTTACGCTGGACACCCGTAAGGTTTCAATTTTTCTTTTGGAGGTACAAAACGTGTGGTACAAATCCCTAAAAAAGCATTGAGTATAATATTTCTTTGTTTCCATGTTGAGAACAGTATATTTCGTTTTTAACGAAGCTTTTATCTCAAAATGTTTAAACTTGTCCAAAAGGTTATTATATAACATCACGCCTGTATTCCCCGAAGGGTTAGGCAGAGGTAAATATTAACACCCTCATTTCGCCGTTATGTTTAAGTCGCATGTAATAGGGGGCGAGCCTATTGCCATCAACCGGGCAAAAATCCAAACCCCGGGCTGTTACTGAGAAATCCCACACCGAAAAACCCAATAACGGTTTGCCCGACCTGGGGATCGAACCCAGGACCTCACGATCAGCAGTCGCGCTTGCCACCACTAGACCAACGTGGTAGTTAAAGTTTAATATTTTATGTTAAAACCACTAAGTTGAAATAAACGGACAATTAACTCTTCTAAGTTATAATTGTTATAAAACCATATTAAGTATTGTATGTACGGTCGTTATTATTGTAATAAGTACTTAAGTAAATAAGTTGTATTTATAAAATGAATTGAAATAAGCAATGAATGTGTTGTATGTATTAAAATGTATAAGGTTGGTGTAATAAAGTGTTAATTTGATTTGAAATAAATATTATTTGAAAATTTATGACATTTTAATTTGATAACTTAACTGATTATCTAAGGGCCGGTTGTTTCACGACTACATTACTAACGGGTAACAGTTAAAAATGGCGTTAACCATAGTTAAATAAACATAAACCGTTGTTTCACGCTGTCGTTCTTGACATAGGTCAAAAGACATACAACGCTCTGCGTTTGACGGACGTTAAATACCCCACGTAATTTATACTAATATTATAAAGAGGAAAGATTTGTATTCTTGTATCTAACGAATAAACTTACAAACTACTGGACCGATTTAAAAAAATCTTTTGCCGTTAGAAAGCTACATTATCACTGAGTAACATAGGCTATATTTATTACTGGAATAAAACTTCTTACGCGAGCGGAGCTGTGAGGACACAGCTAGTAGTTCATATTTGACTAACGTAATATACTTTTACTGATCGTTTGAAACAACCGGCTCTAAATAATTTGACCTACATCATTTATTTGACTACTATTAAAAGTGTACAACAATTTAGTATTATTTTAAAGAAAATATAGAAAGAATATTACACGGCATGTGAAAAATAAACAAAATGGATGAAAAAAATAGAGGAGCTACACTTTCGAAGTTTGTGGAGGAGGCATATTATGTTCTTGTCGCGCGAAGCGGATATTGTATGGAGTGATGTCTAGTTACCGCGTAATAGCCCATGTCCTTCTCCGGGTTCGAGACTATCTCTGTACCAAGTTTCATCAAAATCGGTTTAGTAGTTTAGTCATGACGAGGTAACAAAGACTGACGGCCAGAGTTACTTTTGCATTTATAATGTAGTAAGTAAGGTAGTTAGTAGTATATCGGGTGTAAAAATACCTTTAACGAAACCGAGAGCCACATATTCTTCCCATTATTATGAAGATTTTTTGGTATTGGGCCATACCTGGTAACCGACCCGTTATGGACATATTGAAGGTCAGAGTCACCATATTTATGAACGTTTTTCACGAAAACTAAGTTTAAATGTTATTACTAAACATTCTTCTATACAAATATTATCAATATTTTCGAAATGTAGGCACAGTCTGATGCGCGCGCGCTTACATTGCGCGCTACAAATAAAAGTTGTTTTTTAATACCAAAAAATAGAAGTCGTTTCCCAGCAATTATTTTTGCTGTATATTATTTAGTTTTATGTACAGTATGCGTAGACTTCGGCTTCGTTAAGGCTATTTTTACACCCAGTATTTATAGTAAGGATGTAATTGTCCGGACTATAGGCACTATTAATGACACCGCTGACGCCATAGTGTCTACCAAGTTGTGTTATAAAACTCCATCATCTTCCTCATCTAGTCTAAATGCAAATAGAAGGCAGCTGGGGCATCTTCAGGTCATTAGTCCATTTGCATACCTATAGCCTGCGTGCAGTCTGCCAGAATATCGGCTCGCGTGTATTCTGTGTCAGTAACGGAGTGGGCTATACCAGTGTTTCTCAAACTGCAATACGTGTGCCCCTGGGGGTACATCAGTTGGGCTTAAATGGTATAAAGCAAGATTAGAATTGAATAGCATTTATTTCTCAGTGTATGGTACATTGAGGTCTTTACATTAAACATTAATTCACATACCTTTACTGCGATTGCTGGTAAAATATTATATGAACTTTGACGACACGTTCGGTGCAGTGGCTGAGCGATTGGTTTCTGCGCTACGGTTCATGGGTTCGATTCTCGCACGGTAGGTACAATTATTTGTATGACATGCAGATAGCTGCTCCGGGTCTGGGCGTTTGTGTATGTGAAGACTGAGTGTCTGTAAACGCACCCACGATACATGAGAAATCCTAGTGAGAGGCTACGTTTTATTTAAAAAAAAACAATGCATGCAAATCGTAAGATCATAGATTTTCCTGTACCGTGGGTGCGTTTACAGATATTACAAGAATAAAATATATTATTATGCTTTTGGTGGCAAAAAATAAATTATGATTTCGAATTGTTTGAAGTTTTGATTAAATTTGTTACTCCAAACAAGGTCATCCGTCACGTTAATAATATTCCCTTTTCCATGATTGATTTGGTTACCATTCCACTGATTCTTGTTGGATACCTCTGGTTGATTAGTCTTTTGTGACTCTAATAAAGTTAAGTACATAACATCACGCCTGTATTTCCCAAAGGGTTGAGCAGAGGCGTATAGTAACACCCTCATTTCGCCCTTATGTTTTAAGTCTCATGTAATAGGGGGCGAGCCTTAGTAAAGTCCAATAGTGGCACATGGGGATATAAGATTGAGGAACGCTGGTCTATAGATACTGTACTTGGCTGAAATAAAGCGGTAAAAACGGCTGGAATAGACGAAACGGTAAGTTTACACTTCAGTTAAAGTCAAGGTAACATTTTGAGTTTACCGGTCAATCGCCTCATCGATTTGATACTAGTAGCAATCGCTGGAAATCTTAAAATGTTGAATTTGATTCAAGGTCAAACAAAATGTGTCTAGGTTTTTCTGTATACGCAAGTTTGATGACACGGGATTCGAAATGTGCCTTTTTTCTTTTTTTTTATCGTTGGAAAATCCTCATGGGTGTCCCTCGCCCGGGGAAGGCGAGGAGGTCTGCCGGTCTCTTACCGGCTAAAAACCAACGGTGTTCCTTCTCCTGACCGTTCGGCCCGGGTCGCGGGATTCGCAAATGCATGCACCGCAACCCCGGAAGAATTCAAAATGTGCTTCTAAATGAGTAAGTATTTTTAATTTGATTATCGCTATCGCAAATTAGGTAAGTACTTATTACATCTTTTTTGTTCCTTCAACGGATGACATGACATGATGACACGTTTAGCGCAGTGGCTGAGTGATTGGCTTTCGGTGCGAGTTGCGGGTTCGATTCTCGCACGGAACATTTTGTATGGACTACAGGTGGTTGTTCCGGGTTAGGGTATTTGTACCTGTGAAGATAATCTGTAAGTAAACGCACCCACGATACAGGATAGATCTAGTATACCTTTGAAGTTGTTTCGCTGCCAAATCTTTTATGCATGATTAATAAAGCTGACAAAACTGTCAAGCGAAAAAGACCCCTTTGCTATCCAAATTTAAAGACTACAATAGCCTACAAGTACTACCAACATTACTAACCTATTGTCTGCCATGACCACCATAGTAACCCATACATAAATAGTGCACCCAAAAAGACAATGACTTATCGCTTGCATTCATCATCAAACAAAAAGGCAACATAACCTACGCTATATAACCTACTTCGTCACCTAGCCTTTTTTTATCATTCATGACGATTCAGGCGATAACATCTTGATTACGTGACCTTTATATCAAGGGAATAAAGTTGATAATTCAATAGCAATCATTGAAGGTACAATAATGACGTAAAGTTACCATAATTGCGTTTATGGATATGACATTATCATACAATTGCAGGGACAGAATTGTATGGGAAGCTCGCTTGAATAGTGATGCGCAATTATTTTCGCGGTAATCGCTGGTAACTGTTATTTTAATGTATTATTTATTCATAATTTTAACATGAATACATTTTTGAAATTGGTTCCGGATATACTGTGTATTCAAATTTCGAACATCGTTCCTGTTAATTTGTATGAAATTGAAGTATTAATAGCTATATGAAATGGTTCCATTTAACAATATTCACTGTTCATTTAGATTAAAATGTTTTAAAGTAATGCAATCGTAACGCCTTCTTTCCGAAAGGAATAAGCAGAATGTACTGGCCTAACGCAATAAATTTCATACGTAACGCTATTTGGTCAAATTTGATACCCCCGAGTCAGTCGTCATTATTATATTTCAAATCACGGCTTGCTACTAAACATTTCTTTAAAGAAAATGTATCTAAATACAATATGCCCAACCTGAGTTTTAAACTGGACAATTAGCTCAGCAGCTACGCCGGCAATCGATAAACTAATTATCGTCAGCATGGTGTTATCTTTCGAAACAGGTTTATTAAGGGCTTGTACACAAAACTGCGATGCGACGTCGCATCGTAGAAATATACGAGCACGCACGACGCATCGCAAGAACTTACGAATTGATTCGCGTAATTGATTTTTCCTATATCTTCTTATCAGTAACAGCAGTGCGCAAATCTTTTTACGCAAATTTATTCTACCTAGTATAAAATACGTTCAGTACGGTCGACGATCGTCGAGGGATTGGTCATCCGGACCTTGGATGGAAGACGCCTTGCCACACGAAATCGCATCGCAGCAATTTGCGTCGCAGTTTTCTGCGTTGCGTATTTTCATCGCGCCGATTCGCTGTTTTGTGTAGGTATAAGCCCTTACCTATGTATTTTAAATTTTTCCTACCAAATCGTGTTAATTGCACTCCATTTCAACATCCACAGTTCTTTAAGAAATAGATTCCCTTCTTACGAAAGAACTTGTCATTGAAACCGAATGATAATGCCACATCAGGGTCACACTTTCGTAATATTACATGAGGCAATTTACTCCGCATCGTTGTCGTGTCGTCCACGTGCCGTTCTGATACTTTCATCTTCAAATTGGATTTGAGGGGTCGGCGGAGTGTCCGTGAGGCGTGACCGAATGGTAAAAACTATGTTAGAGGGTCCCTGAATGAATTTGGACCTCCTTATTTCTTCGTAAGCTTGTATTAGTTTTAGAGCTTGTGCTAAAGACACGAATTTTAGGTTTTTAACGTCAAAGACTAACATCAATTTTTTTAGAAAAAAATTGTTAGTAGGTACCTACGATACTCCCGATATTTGGACCCTCAGAGTACGGAACTTCGTGAAATTACAGGCACATGAGACTTTACAACTTTGTCTCTGGGTTTAGCAACGCATCAGCAATCTTCTCTGTGTTGTTGGTATATCATCATCGTCAGGCGGGCTGTGTATATTTTCGTCAACCGATTACATAAAAACAAAACTGTAAAATATGCTAGTAAAATCCATCTAAGAATACATCCTAACTTCTGTCCTCTTAACAGCCTCACATATCTTCAAGGGTCCATTTTATTTACCACACGTCAATGCTTTTATTACAACCAATCGTAAACTCTATAATAAAAAAATAGCATTCAACAGTGAGTAACCGTTATTACAGTTATTTCGAGAAATAACGACTAATATCTTTCACATCACTAAACCTTAGTTCCTTTGCCTCAGTTGTAAAAAGTATAGTCGTTAAACTAGTCAAATAAATGTGCTATTTATTTATATTTAGTTATTTGTTTATGGAAAATAACCAGGCGTCGTTATTATCAATATAATGAGTTTTAGTGGTGGTCTTAATTGATTTTTAATAGTGCGCGATCGTTTGATATTTTACGTGTAGATAATTATTTACATCAATCAACAGTAGCTGTTAGGTAATTAGTCTTTGATATAATCTTTGTAATATAATTGTGTGCCGAGGTAATTAATATTGGGTCATAACAGGTAATAAGTATTTTTAAAAGCATACATTTTTCAATGTATTTTTATTATTCTTCCGAACTTTCAGAGTTGTAACTAAACACCTAATAAAAAAAACAATTGACATTCACAAAAGAATCTAACATGTAATATAAATTTAAAAATCGAATGTTATTTTTTTGCAACCAGTATACCTAAACTTAATTGCAAAATCATATCGGCAACAAAATCCGCAGTATTGAGTACCTACGCCCAGACGCGTAGACCGATTTTTTTTCTAATTTTAGAACAGACAAACGATTTATTGCCTTTGATTTCACATGAGCGCTTTCGGATACTCGCAACGGTGTTGGTATCCGGTAGTCTTAACTGGCGCTCGTTAAAATATAAACGCTTGATTTATTAATTAAGTTGTAGCAGGCTGCAGAGAATTCAGTGCCTTTGTGAAAACAAACAACAGTGGTATTCAAAATATTTTTGATTAGCGTTTGAATAATAAAACATTGTGGTAAAACAGCAGTGAACAGAATTCGTAATTAAAAGAAATATAAAAAGTGCGGCCTCAAATAAAATAAAACGATCTAAATTCAAAAAATCCCTTGCCTAAATACAAAATACATTCTAAATTCAAATAGCAAAAAGTGGAAAGAAGAAAATAATATTCTAAATTCAAATAACAAATAAGTGGACAAAAGAAAATAATATTCTAAATTCAAATAAAAAAACTGTGTATAAAAATAATCGTCTTTTTTTAAACTCTAGTGATTGAGAGAAGTTTGAACTATGGGTTGTGAGTTAACCAAGTTGGCTTCTTCGGAGTTCAACCACGATGCTATAGACCGGCCGCCGCCACCTTCGGATCCTCGGTCACCCCTCACGACGAAACAACAGTACTGCATGCTGGCATCTTGGAAAGGAATCTTCAGACAGATCGAGAAAACCGGCATTTTATTATTTATCAAGTAAGTCATTGCTTTTATACTTAGGTACTATAATTCGGCCATATAAAAGATAAACTAACTTTTTTTGCTTTAATATCGGGTGTAAAAATACTCTTAACGAAGCCGAGAGCCACATATTATTCGCATCATTACGACGATTTTTTGTATTGGACCATACTTGGGAAGTGGGAACGGCCGGTTATGGAGATATTGAAGGTCAAAGTCACCATATTTTTGAACGTTTTTCACGAAAACTAAGTTTAAATGTTATTACTAAACATTCTTCTATACAAACATTATCAAAATGTAGGCACAGTCTGCTGCGCGCGCGCTTACATTGCGCACTACAATTAAAAGCTGTTTTTTAATACCAAAAAAATAAAAGTCGTTTCCCAGCAACTATTTTTGCTGTATGTTACTTAGTTTGATGTACAGTATGCCTAGACTTCGGCTTCATTAAGGGTATTTTTACACCCAGCATATGCCTAAACTTTAACTATTGATATGCTGGTGAACATATAAGTGGTTTACTACGATTATTTTAAAGGTGATGTAACTGTTTGACTGAAAAATAACCAGAACTCCGCCTAGTATCTTAGGGCAATGTTCACCAGCATTAATTCACTGGTTAAACAACCGTTTACTTGAAAAATGTACCTACTAGCCCTCTTACTAATAAACCGTGAATAAAGTTATGACAAGCTCATACATCAAAAATGTATAGTTATGCTGACGTTATTCATGACATACTGCCGCGTTGGTCTAGTGGTGGCTAGAGCGACTGCTGATTGTGAGGTCCTGGGATCGATCCCCAGGTCGGGCAAAGAGTTATTGGGTTTTTCCGTATTGAATTCCTCAGTAGCAGCCCGGAGTTTCAGTTTGTGCCCAGTTGATTGCATTAGGCTCACCCCCTATTACATAGGACTTAAACATAACAGCGAAATGAGGGTGTTACTATACGCCTCTGCCCAACCCTTCGGGGAACACAGGCGTGAAGTTATGTTATGTGTTCATGACATAATTTTATTCAGTGTTTATTAGTAAGAAGGTTAAATTTTAGGTAAACGGTTGTTTAACCATAGTTTTAACGGTAGTGAACTCCGGCTATAGTCTAAAAGAAAACCAAATGCTACAAGTATATAAAGCTACCGAGCTACTCTGTGTATGCAATTAATTAGTAGTAGTAAAACACTACGAACATTTTACGACCCTCGTTATTTAAGCAAAACAAAATAAAACTTCATCCAGCTCTCTGAGAAGATAGCTAGCAGATCGCAAAGACGCTTGTTAAGAGATTTAACAAGAACGCCAAAACTGTCGGCGATAACGCTAGAAGTTCTGGTAATCGGTTTAAAGAGATTTATTTCTTAAAGAACATTACAGTTCACTTAAAAAGAAACTTAAACTAATTAACCGACTTCCAAAAAGGAGGAGGTTACTATGTTCGTCTGTGTGTATTTTTTTTTTTTTTTGTGTATGTTCATCGATATTTTCGCCAATTGTGCACCGATTTTGATGATTCTTTTTTTAATGGATGGGGTATACTTCGAAGTTGGTCCCATTTAAATTTGGTGAAGATCTGATGAAGAACTTCGGAGATAGACAATGGAACTCTTCAATGACGAACAGTACGCATATTGTGATGATGTGATTATGTTACGAGCAGCGTCTTTAGTAGGTCCAACCAAGTTTTAATTAAGGCCACTAAAAAGAAAAAAATTAAAACTTTTTTACAAAAAATTTAAACCGACTTCAAAAAGAATAAAATAATTACCATATAAAATTAACAGTTTCAGAAGTCGGTGGCTTCAATTTGGTTCAGCGTGGATCAGCACCGACTTCTGAAACTGTTAATTTTATATGGTAATTATTTTATTCTTTTTGAAGTCGGTTTAAATTTTTTGTAAAAAAGTTTTTTTACAATAAGTACCCCCTATAATATAAATTGCGTTATTTGTTTACAATGTAGTTGTTTGGGAAAGGGGTATAAAGTAGTTATATTACAAGGCATTCAAAATATTGAAGTCACAGAGAAGCACATGATTTAATTTAAGTTAAACCTATGCTGACATCTAACATTAGCGCATCTGCCGAAATACGCGTGCCGCCCGGCCAATACAAAATAAACCTTATGTTTATTTGCGCAAAGTCCATTCCGCACTAGTCAATGACACGAACACCCGTACAAATACACCTGGTAATCGTACTTAAATCCGTCTATCCTAGATCCTCACAGCATCCTTCCTAATATAAATGCGAAAGTAACTTTGTCTGTTTGTCAGTTTGTTACCTCATCACGATTAAACTACTGAACGTATTGGACATAAACATAACATGAAAGAAAGAAAGAAAGAAAATTATTTATTTTGGACTCACACAGGCAGTTACAAAAACAAAAACAATATTTACAAAAAAAAAGAAAGGATAAGAATTAACATAACATAACTAGCCCATTACTGTCCCACTGCTGGGCACGGGCCTCTTTTCAGAATGAGAAGGGTTCAGGCCTTAGTCCACCACGCTGGCCTGGTGCGGGTTGGCAGACTACACAGACCATCGAGAACTTTATGGAGCCCTCTCAGTTGTGCAGGTTTCCTCACAATGTTTTTCCTTAACCGTTAACGCAAGTGATAATCAAATTCTAATCCGCACGTGAATTCGAAAAGTCAGAGGTACGGGCCGGGTTCGAACTCAGACCTTCCTGTATGGGAGGCAAGCGTTCAACCGCTAGGCTGTCACTGGACATGGCTACTTTTATCCCGAAAAACGCTGAATACGCGATAAACGACATCCACGCGGGAAAAGCCGCGGGCGACCTCTATTAGAGTAATAAAGAGTAACTACTACGTACAGAAACTTCAATCCAACTAAGGCTGGACATCCACCAGAGCTGTGCGAGGAAAATGTGCGGTGCAAAAATGTGTAGCGAGGATGTGAAACGCCTTTCCACCAGGGCTGTACGAGGAATGCGTAATGTGTAATGCGTAATGTGTTAATGTGTACAAATGAGCGGTGCGAGGATAGGTAGCGGACTGTTTTCGAATATGAGGGTGGTGTGGCGGGTGTGGTACATATTCCTCGTAACACATTCCTCGCAACGCATTCCTCGCAACACATTCCTCGCAACACTTTCCTCGCAACACATCCCTCGCACGCATTTCTCGCTTGTTTTGTATGAACAAAAACCTCGCACCGCTAAGCCCATATCCAGCAGAGCTGCGCAGAGCGTGGCTAGGTAAATGAAGTGATTCTATTGGTGCTTACAAATCACATTCCTCGCTACGCAGCTTAGCACAGCTCTGGTGGATGCTCAGCCTAAGGGCCAAACCACATCTGACGGAGGATACGTCGCTGATCTTCGGTCGCGTAATTTACTCGAGGAATATTAGTAACGCATCTTCGGTCAAATGTGTACGGTGTGAGATGTTTATGTGGAACTAGCGGACCCGGCAGACGTCGTCTTGCCCGGAAAAGTAGCGCTACCTACCGGGTCCAATTGTGTTTTTAAACCATCCAGGAACCCATTGAAATATACACACAAAATTTCATCCAAATCTGTCCAGCCGTTTAGGAGGAGTTAGGTGACAAACACACGTACGGAAGAATTATATACCGGCGAAAGATCGGTGATGTAGCTTCCTTCAGATGTGACTCTGACCTTATGCGTGAAATACATAGAAAATATATTCGGTGCATGCAAAATTGAACTTTAGTGTAAGGCGAGAGAGTTATTATTCCGCTGTCCGTTCGCGCTCTTATTTCATTTCGGCTCTGTCATTCACTAACTATTAATTCGGTTTTCTGTTATGTTCCACTCCGGAGTTGCAGCGGCGCGTAGGCATGTTCTCATACTTAACCCTGGGAATGAGTCAGGTCTGCTCACAGACAGACTGACGCAGTCGAATAATAAATGTAACATCTAAAAATAAGCTTAATATACTCAGTGAAATCATTGTGAAAAAAACATTTTGATATTTACCACATAACACATTTTGGCGTTGAAGCATGTCAAACATATTGAAACAGTCCGTTTCCACCTTTTTCAAATGCAGAAGCAACAAAAAAATAAATGCAAAGTAAAAAAATTCTGTTTGTACTCGTATTTTGTTACGTCATCAGTTGAATCGATCGAAGTTTTTGAATCGATTTTAATGAATTGTCTCCTCAAAAAACGAATAAAATGAAAAGTATGTAGGTACTATAATAAATTTAGTTTAAATTCTAAATATACACTAGTTAACAATTTCAACTGCCTCTTTGATCTAGTGCTGGTAAGCGCGACGGCTGTTCTTGAGGTCCTGCGTTCGATCCCCAGGTCGGGCAAAATGTTATTAGGTGTTTCCATGTGGGATTCCTCAGTAGCAGTCTGGAGTTTGGATTTGTGCCCGGATAATGGCAATAGGCTCGCCTCCTATTACATGGAACTTAAACATAACGGCGAAACGAGAGTGTTACTATACACCTCTGCCGACACCGGGAAATACAGGCGTGATTATATGTTTATGTAAACAATTTCATTTATAGTAGCAATAGATTTTATTTGAACAACAACAATTTTATTGTAAAACAATCTGCGCAAATCGGAGCAAAAATATTTAAATCAATTAATTTTAAACAATTTGCCAACGCACGCGGAACACGGTACACAATAATAAATGAAAGAGACAGTCACAAAGTATTTGAGGAATAAATTCTGTAATAAAATATAAAAAAAATATTCAAATCATTTATTACGAGAGATTTATTTCCAAAAAAATATCTTTGGACCGCTCTTCTTTACATAGTATAAAACAAAGTCGCTCCCGCTCTCTGTACGCTTAAATCTTTTAAACTACGCAACGGATGTAGTTTTCAGCAATAGATAAAGTGATTCAAGAGGAAGGTTTATATGCCCCACATTAGTATCTAAATTGCACTCGTGCGAAGCCGGGGCGGGTCGCTAGTTTATAATATAATAATTATGTGGAGTACCTATGCATTCATAACATCAAGCACAGAATATTCTATACAGAGTGTAGACGAAATCATGTAATTCCTTCAAACCTCGTGATACTGACATAGATTAACCATGCGGGGGACACCTATGGATTAAAAAAAAATACAATCAAATATATGTTCTTAACGTGAGGCATTTTAGCGCCCCGAGTTAAATGACCGCGCGGCGAGCGATAGCCGTGCAATAAGCTCCGGGCGCTAAAATGCCTTACGCTAAAAACGTGTTTACTTCTTGTTTTTTTTTATCTATTTCAGCAGCACATCACAAGTTTTGAAGGAATTAGGTACATGATTTCTTTTAGACCCTGTATAGTACTACGTACAGTGACGTCACTCCCTAATATCGGGGTCCAGACTCTCGCCGAGACAGCATGTTACAAGTTATAAGGATAGAGATAACGTCTGAGGCTGTCTCGGCAAGTCTGTAGCAGAGTTAACTAATGCGTTAAATGCCCGGAAAATATGCTCCGCGCTTGCGCAATTGAGCTTTATTATCAAACAAGAGAGTTTCAATTCTCTTATGTGACTTCACTTCTATTGTTGTTTGTGTTCCACTCCAGGGTTGTAGCAGCGCATAGGTTTGTTTAATACCTAAACCGTGAAACGACACAAGCCAGCATCAAATGCATCGGTTTCCCAGTGACGCAAGTCGGAGCGACACGCATCAGAAGGCTTTAGAGCTCTGTCTCATTAGTGCGTTGCGTTGCGTCGTCGCAGCGTCAACATTGCGTCGTTTTCCATATATTTTAAATGACATGCCACATTAAATCGTTGCGTCATCGCACGCGACGTTTCAACGGATCGGCGGACGAGAGACCAAGCGGGGGGAGGGTGAAGCGCTGCGCTATCGGAGCTCCGGTGCGACGACGGACACAAAGAGTAGAGGGCCAAACGAGACGTGCGTCGTCCTCTTGCGCTGCAACGTTGTGCGTCGTCGCAACGCAGGTGTGGCATACTATGCGTTGATCCGTTGCGACGACGCAACGCAACGCACTAATGAGACATCGCCCTTTAGCATCGTAATGACGGAGTCGCAGTCGCACACAGATGTCGCACGGCTGTCGCATGCACACGTCTCTGTAATACGCACGCGGTTGTTGTCGCTCCGACTTGTGAAGGAACCACCTAAAGCTGCGTTCCCACGGCCTGTTTTTTTGAAAGACCAGGCCGCACCTAGCCAGGCCGATAGGCCATGGGAACGTCGCGTCCGATGAGGCCTACGGTGGCCTGTCGTCGCCCGTCTGATCCTTAGGGAATCGGTAGGTTCAAAGTTGCTCGACACGGGCCGCGACAGGCCTCGACCGGCGTGGTAACGGGCACCGCGGCCTGTTAGTTTACGGGTCGTGAGACCGCAGCTTTACGCTGAATCGTAAGCCACTGGTGCCATTTGCCCCTTGATATTGCATGGCTAGATAAGCGTGCAAGGTGTCCCACAGTGTATAACACACTTCTCCATGGACTAAAACCACAGGCCGTATAGATAATGCTCCTTGCCTATGTATACGTTAGGCCATTCCAGACGTTGCCCTACATTGTTACACTCACATAGTTTTTATACCAGAATGTCTGGACTTTAAAAGAGACCTTGATCTCTGAGTTTGTTTCAGCTTTTCTTCTCAGAGCTAGTCAGATAGGAAATGCCGGCGCCATCTAGTCTTAAAAAAACATTACATTGACTTAAAACAACAAAAGTGTCTGTAACAGATTTATTTACAGAAATAAAAATCATTTATCATTCATAAATCTATATTAATATTATAAAGCTGAAGAGTTTGTTTGTTTGTTTGTTTGAACGCGCTAATCTCAGGAACTACCGGTTGGAATTGAAAAAATATTTTTGTGTTGGATAACATCACGCTATGACCAATAGGAGCAGAGCATAAATGAAAAATGTTGCAAAAACGGGAAAAATTTCCACCCGTGCGAAGCCGGGACGGGCCGCTGGTCTAATAGAAAATGAAACTCAGAACGCAAATAAATATAAGTATCCATAAGCCAACAATGTATCATTATGTACCATTGTAATAATCTTCAAACTACATAGGTAGCCTCGACAATACAATGGTTGGTCGTTAGAGACAATTTCATCTCGATTTGTACGAAAACTATGGACCGTTTGTGGTTTGACACGAGTAAAATTGTATGCTTTAAAACCTTGGAAACTGCTACAAGTTGTACAGAAGTCTAAATAAATATCTAGCCGACCTGTCTATCTAGATCAGGGGCTAAATAACCCGTAAATTAAGATACCTTTAAAATATGGTATAACGTTATACTCCTGACTGCCTTGCTGGTCTAGCGGTCGCAAGCGCGACTGCTGAGCATGGGGACCTGGGTTCGATCCCCAGGTCGGGTAAAGTGTTATTGGGTTTTTCCATTAGGAATTTCTCAGTAGCAGCCTGGAATCTGGATTTGTGCCCGGTTAATGGCAGTAGGCTCGCCCCCTATTAGATGGGGCTTAAACATAACTGGCTAAACGAGGGTGTACTAAAACACCTCTGCCGAACCCTTCGGGGAATGTAAGGCGTGGTTCTATGTATGTTATACCCCTACATTCTGGTTACCTGAATATTATGATACTTAAAAGCGTCCGAAAATGCTAAACTATATATTCCGGTATCGGTACCTAAACATTTATAAATAAGGGTTTTCATTGATGAAATGCCACGCCAGCCTTACTTTTTTTTTCAAACGTATTCCATATTCTGTTAGTAACCCAAAAAAACCTTATAATGCTATTGTTAGTACAAACAAAAAACAAAGCCACAGAAAAAAATAAAAATCATTAAGTGGCACCGCACAGTAGTGCCAGTTTATGCCAACCCCTGGACGCGACCACCCGCAGTGTGTAGTCGCATCCAGTGCCGCCACATCGGTGAGTCCTAGCGGCCCACGAACACGCTCAGAAGGCTGTTCGAGCTGGCCCACATGCGCTTCATAAGAGACGCACAACGCTTCCGCATGATGGCATGAAAATCACCCACGCTTTTCACCGCAAACACTCTCCGAGAGATCGTCAGCAACATCAAGGGTGTGCTGGCCTTTTTCGAGGAGTTAGGGTGGATTGCGTGACTACACTTACCACCCGTGACGCAAAATACGCGCTCAGACGTGGAGTGGCGGACACCAGCCCGTTGTACCTTATACCTTCACCGCAAACATTGCTGAAGCGCTGCAGTGGCGCAGCAGTATCCTGAACGTGTTATTATACCTACTTTAGACTATGAAGCCCCAGGTGGCATTAGTATGATTCATTCATCATTCGATGTTTTTCGGTACCGAATTCGTAAAAAGGTTAAATAAAGGTATTGGCTTTATAAGAAAACGGTATCCTTTTATTTTAAAGGGAACCTAACCTCGTGCTGTTACCACTGTCAGTCCCTATCTAGATGTCTATTTACCCAGAGTTGAAAATAGTCAAGGTCGATCTTGGCCTTCATCTGAATAACCGTATTACAAGTTTTTTTATATAACCATTTCTTCTTCTTTACATAGTATAAAACAAAATCGCTCCCGCTGTCTGTACGCTTAGATCTTTTAAACTACGCAATGGATTTTAATGCAGTTTTCAGCAACAGAGTGATTAAAGAGGAAGGTGTATATGCCCCACATTAGTATCTACATTGCACCCGTGCGAAGCCGGGGCGGTTCGCTAGTTAAATATAAAGTACCTACAAAGTAACTGGGTTGCGAAAGTCTGATTGCAGTCGTTCCGTATAAAATACTAGTATTCAGCCGCATCTGGTCAGACTTGAAGCTGACACCAACGTAGTTGGGGAAAGGCTAGGTTAGGAGAACAGAATAGTTTTCGACATACAGACACAAACAGACACATTCAGAGCTCTGTTTTCTTTGCTGTGTTCTTCTTCTTCTTCCTGCCCTTATCCCACACTAGGTGGGGTCGGCACAACATGTATTTCATAAATCCATGTTGTTAGAGGTTTTGGCTTATTGTTTTATGACCGGCCGCCTGCCTGACATCAACCCTCCTTGGGAATACTCGTTGCGCTCGTCACGCGGTTGACCCAATGTGCTTGCTGATATTATGCACTGGGCCCCAAAATGATATACATGTCAATCTTATTGCCAACAACTAACAGACTATGTTCTTCTTGGTGGAGTATACTTGCAGTTCCTTGACCCACTCATTCAGTTTTACTAGGAACTTCGGTTCTGACACATCGTAAATCGTAGCACCGTTAGCTTTTTTTCTTTTGTCTTTGCTGTGTTGAGTCTAGATACTATGAAGTGATAATTTAAATAAACTACACATAATTTATCAGGTTTTTAATATTCTTCGCCAGTAGTAGAAATAAATCAAGAAAATTAGTTTGGTGTGAACGAAGCTCGTGAACGTTAGGTTCAATTATTCATGCACCATTGCAATTGTATTCCAATGTGGGTACCTATACATCTGTGTCGCTAAGAGCTTTCCCAGACGAAGTGACTCATGCGCGAATACTAAGGCCACAGACTAAATAATAGTTGTAAGGCTTCGCAAACGTAAGCATGTGGCAGAATCTGTAGCCATTAGCCACATTGCTAGTTAAACATTCCCTACCCAAATTATTCCTAATTCCTAGACTGCATTAAACACTACTTACAGATATTCCATATTACATATAAAAACTACAATATTTATTTACTGTGGCAGCAGGTCTCTGTCGTTGTCAGTTTGTCTTTGGATTATTGGCCTATGATTTTTGATGCTAAAATTCGCTACTATTTGTTCGTATTGCTTACATTAAATAATCGCGCCGTATGTACTATACCGCTTATTTTACGCGCATCCTTCTGCGCCTTTACTCTAGTGAACTATCTGTATGTGCTATGCTGTTTATATCTACTGTAATGTGACTTTACTCTTGTGTTCTCTTCTTCTTCTGACTTTCTCTGTTTGTGTGGACAATACATATCTGTGAGTCCTAAAACTGTTTTCTTCCGCTCACCCGACACAAACATAAATAACCTCGTAAACATCGATAACCATCTATCGCTAAAAATCTATCCCGTCTAGGGATGGGCTAGAATATAAAATTTGTTCGCCGCGCGCTCGGAATAGACGTGTGTTCTTGCACGCTTGGTGGTACGATGTTTACGGTCCGACTGACTAGCTACCATACTCACATGTACCAAGCAGTTTACTGCAAATCGTGAGGTACTAGGTCCGATCCCCAGGTCGGGCCAAGTGTCATTGTGTTTTCTCGTGTGGAATTCTTCAGTAGCAGTCCGGAGTTTAGACATGTGCCCGTTTGATGGCAATAGGCTCCCTACTACACGGAACTTAAACATGACGGCGAAATGAAGGTATTCCTATATACCTCTGCCCAACCCATCGGGGAATACAGGCGTGATGTTATGTTTAAGCAGTTTACTGTGGTCCATCATAACATGTGTATGTGAGAAGCAGAGGGGTATAACAGGGGAGTACGTCTATATCTTGCTACTTGGATTCATATGCTCCATCTGCGTAAGCGACGAACGCGACGCGACGAACGCGACAAACGCGATCAAGACAACGGCATTCCCTACTAGCGGCCTATGTAGCAATACGCGACGTAGCGCGTATTTGTTCCACGTCGTGTCGCGTCGCGTCTCACCGCGTCGCGTTTGTCGCTTATGCAGGACACCCCGTTAGACCCTGTCTGCGCTTACCATCACGTGCGACTAGTGCGACAAAGAAAAAAAAATCTACTCATTAACCTATTACAGGCAATCTGAACGAGTTAAATTCCATTAGAAGTAATGTCAAACGCATTTTATATCTAATGAAACTGCATTGGTACCAGCTTAATATCGTAGGACCATTGGCAACTACAGCGCCTACCCCGATATTAGCTACCAACAAAGTGAACCATTTGCAACGTGCGATCTCAATATTCGCTCGTAATTGGCGATATTCAGGCCGCAATTCGCCAGTTTCTCGTTAGTTCCAGTAGTTTTGCTAGCCATGTTAGAATTTGGAATAGAACCAAAAAATATTGCACTATTAATAGTCACCATAGACACTCTGTTTACGCGAATCGATGCACGCGGAAAAGTCTGTAGGGCTACTACATCAAAAATTACTTTTGGTACTTATTTGAAGGGCTGTAGCTTACTAACGATCGCGCGGATCATACGATGATGTCAGTACGTGGATGGGTGACCATTCGTTACAGATTGAGGCCCCTCTGTGCCTCGGAAAGCACGTTCAACCGTCGGCCCCGATCCGTTAAAACAGATCCGCTGTGTGAACGGGCGGTTACGGGAACATACTTATGGCACACTTACTGCAAGCAATCTTGAGTCCTTCCCAAAGTTTTTATAGATACGGACTTGAATAAACAAATAAAATAAAATGTCTATTACGTAATCACAGACAAGTGCTGTTTTTATCCGATTTCAGATGGAACAAATATTTTTATTACCCACCCCCGATAACATAATATTGTTGTCGATTAACGAAAAATATTGTAGTGACATCGAAAGTCTATAAAAAGTTGTCTATAAGTGATGAACGTATTAATACTGAATTAGCTACAATTTGACCCAAATATTCCGAATACCTAAGTAGTGAACTCAAAGTATGGAGCCAAATGATCAAAAATCATTTAAACTAATCCCTTACAAAGACTTTTAAAGTTAAACGGTTTTATCTTGCAGTACCCCTGCAGCATCAGGATTTGAGGATTGAAGGTTGAATTTAATATATTGTTGTATTGTCATGGGAATTGAATTTGTGTGCGAAGTTTCAGAAGAATCAGTTTAGCAGAAGTAGTTGAAAATTCTGTCGCAAGATTTGTTTTTTTTTTTATTTGACATGGGTTTGCTTTTGACTCTAGTCTAGATCAGAGGTGACAGAGACAAAGTCTACGATGGAATGAGCTTACCCAGAAGAAGCCCGATCACTCTAACTTTGAAAAGAATCGGGTTGTATGCATTCGGGAACACAGACGCAGGTAGTGAATTTCACTCTTTTAATGAATCAAACAATATACAAAGTGAAGCTAATTAAAACCATTTAAAAACATATTTTATTTAATCTTTCCCATCAAAACAGACTTTAGTCAATACTTTGAATATACTGTCTATAATCAACTTTACTTACTGAAAAGTTAGATTGCTTCAATACTTCATATAGGTACCAAAATTGTTATTTATAATCTAGGCCTCCAATTTCCTTTAAACTAGTGAACTACACTCGTACGCCGCCAAATCGGACGGGATGACGTATCCAGGTCAAGTCTGATGGTGTCGGTGGCTGATGTAACGGCTCCGACCAAAATGCTATTGGGTAGTGATTTACGTAATGCTCGTGTGGTATCTAAATGTAATGTATTGGAAGATAAAAATGATGGTAGGAAGTTATGGAAAGTGTTTGTTGAGATATTTTTAGGAATTGGTTTCGAAAACATAAGTATATAAAAGATGATGTAGTGATAATTTAAAGGAGTATGCTGAGTTTGGTCATGTTGAGAGAATGAGTGAGCGGCGATTAACAAAATAAATTTATAAGGCGGATGTCAATGGAAATGCCGGTAGAGAACGCCCTAGAAGGACATACATCGATGTTATTGGTAATGTTATTTTCAATGGACAGGTGCGTAGTACTCTCAACCGGCGTGCGTGTATGATAAGATGTATGAATGTAGATGAAGCGAAAGGAGTATGCAAGGATCGTAACATGTGGCGTTCTATAGTTTCTGCCTACCCCCATGGGAAAAAGGCGTGAGTTTATGTATGTATGTAGGTATATAAAATTATGTAGGTAATATTACTATATTAGAGGGAGTTTGAAAGTGGCACCAGTGACAGAAAAGTTGAAAAGAAAGCGTTTGTCTTGGTATGGTTATGTGATGAGGAGGAATGAAACACATGTGCTTAAGAGAGTGATGAATATGAATGTTAATGGATGAAGGGGGAGAGGGGTACTTCTCAAAAAAGTGGCACCGCTCGAATAAATTTATCAATTTTAGAAAATCAAGCAAATATTCAGTTTTTTTTGCAGAAATTCATTCACAGTATTTCTCTCATGTAGAATTATTCTTAGGGAATGCAATTTTCACATAAATATACAAAATACAGCCTTTCAAAAAAACTGTCGGACAGGTTAAAGAGGTATCGTACAGGTTAATGAGAAAATGATTCCTGGTTAAAGAGAATCAAACAGGTTAGTGAAAATAAAAACAATGTAACCATGCAAAATCAGCTTTATTAATTATTAACTGCGAACAATAACATTAACATTAAAAAGAAGGACTAAGAAGACATCAAAAAATCTCGCCTAGATCTACTGAACATTTCTTTCGATACAAAATAGAAATTTTGTATCTATTCCTTATCTAATCAGTCTCAATCAATCAGTCCGTCAATAAACAAAAAATAACGTTATTTACATAAAAAATAAACTTCTGAATAATAATTAATCTTTGGATCATTTACTTCTGGTTTTAGAAACCATCAATCAAAGCATTTTAAAAGATGCTGTAATCAAAATCACTTTCACTATCAATATCATACCTTAAAGAGTTCAAAGGAGACTCAGATACATTACCAGACCCTTCAATTAAAATTCTATCTAAAGTACTCCTTTGAAGTTCCGGAGGCAATTCCATTTCAGATAGTGCTGAAAATGGTGTAGATCTATGAAGAAGAGTAACGGATTCACTTTGGTTTAAATCTTCTGCAACACTCGCGCTAGGAGTAACATAACTTCTGTCACCCAAATCTTTGAGCTCCAGACAAGACTCTAAAACTCGAGCAGTGGTCACAGCTGAAGCTCTTTTGCGTGTTTTGCGTTTAGGCTTTGGTGTACTGACTTGGTGTCTTATAACATCATGAAAGCCATGGTGTTTACCGTGCTTACAATATTCGGCTTTAGTTAAACACGTTTCTTTGGTACAGCTGAGGTGCCTTAAAACGACAGATGTACTTTTTGTATTACACCATACAATTTGATGAACTTGCTGGGTTCCTTTAAATGGCAGTAATGTATTTGGCAATAGCATATCTTTTTCAAAAATCTTATATTCGGAAATAGTATCAATTATGATGCTTTTCAAGTTTTGTTTTAACAATCGTGAAAAACTTTCGAAGTCCGGTATGTCAGCGCCATGATTCACACATGCATCAGCAGTACGCTTTAGAACAGCTCCAACTCCATCTGGAACTCCCTTACCGTGGCCGGATTCAGAGTAATTCCAAGTGACACATTTAAGCTGAGGATTGCTCCATCTTAGAGCTGTTATAACAAAATATATTTTATAGTTTCGATATTGACTACTTGCAGAATCTGAAATAACGTGAAAAGTTTTTGCTTGTGGGGAATGTATTTTTAGGAAATCTAAAATTGGTTCCATATGGGCCCATACAGCTGCTGTATCATGTCTCAGATTAGGACTGAGAGTAGCAAAACATTGTGATTTTTTCTGCCCATTAACATCGAAAAAATAAAGTACGCTAGTGTGAATAGTTATTTGTGGCTTACTGGCACCAAAATGCGCAGATTGAATTTCTTTTGAGTATGCGCACTTATAATTTTCCGAATAATCAACATGAATAACAGCTTCGTCATGTTTCAATTGATCTTTTATATTTTTTATTGCTTCTTGTTGGCTTACCATTCTCCCGCAATGATCCATATACTTTCCTATATTTTCTTCACAGCGCTTAATGGCTTCTTTTGGTTTTGTCACTATTTTCTCCTTCTTAACCAATCTTACAGTTTTGTCACATCCATTTTGTACTATACAATCAGTCTTAGAGTTCCACGTCCAATAGCAGAAGTCAATATCATTGTCATATACCAAATATTGAACAGCTTTATTTTTGCAGCTTACACAATCACGGAACAGGCAATTAGCATTATATACGTTGCAGCAAATAGTTTTTAGAAGATTTGTTGGGTCTTTGGGCTCAATTATTTTATATTTGTGAAGTGCAGATACTAAAAGTTTAAAATTTTCGTGAATAACGCAGAGACAGGTCTCTCGTGGTCTTTTCGAAGCTGGCAAAATCCAGAATGATCTAAATCGACAAAAAGTAGCAAAACTCAAGGTGTATGTATGAGACAAGTTAAATTTTTTATGAAGATTACCAAGAGAATCATTCAAATAGCGTTTTTGTACCTTAACACCTTCTTTCTTTACGTATTCCTTCTTTCCAGCTGCGCAGCTACTATTTTTATCATCCGAAAGAAAGATATTCACGTCTTTTTTCTTCTGCAAAACTGGCGCGTTTTTGAGTAGTCCATTCCGTCTTCTAAACATACTCTTAAACCTTCCCTTTAATTTGCTGTTTTGAAGCGACGTATCGAGATGAGGTTTGAGACTATTTGAAATCATTTGTTTCATTTTATATGATTTGACACTCTTATAAGAACGTAATACATACATACATACATAAACTCACGCCTTTTTCCCATGGGGGTAGGCAGAAACTATAGAACGCCACATGCTACGACTCTTACATACCCCTTTCGCTTCATCCACATTCATACATCTTGTCATACACGCACGCCGGTTGAGAGTACTACGCACCTGACCTTTGTGAAGAACATCACCAATAACATCGATGTATGTCCTTCTAGGACGTCCTCTACCGGCGTTCCCATTAACATCCGCCTTATAAATTTCTTTTGTTAATCGCCGTTCACTCATTCTCTCAACATGGCCAAACCACCTAAGCATACTCCAACGTAATACACTTTCGGCAAAAGAAATTTCATTACTAGTACAAGGTTGAACGAGAATAGGACCTCTTGAATGTTGGAGAGCCGAGTTTTGCAAGTGAATATTGCCGCCAAGATTGGCATTCTCAAAGTGTGTTGTTGAACATCGTTTTTCTTGCAGTGGCTGTAATCTTGAATTTTTTTTCCGATAGGCATCATTTACTTTTATTACTGATTGTAATTTAAGTCGTAAGGAAGCTATTTCTTTATCTTTTTTATAGCGCAACTTTCTAATTAAGCGTTGCGCATTAGGTGATACGATCCCGGAACTTACTGAAGAAACTTGCGAGGTTGCAGGACTAACTTCTCTTGACCTGGAGTTGGACCTAGTAATCCTACTGAACTCAGAATCACCCTGTGCAGGTCTTGATGGTTCTTCTCTTTGGCCACTAATCACGTCATCAATATTATTTATATTGATATTATTTTCAATATCGCTTGAAGGCGGACTATTACATTCTATATAGCGTTGTATTATTGCGTTTTTTTCCTTTTTGCGTTGATAGGATTTTTTTGCATCTTCTCTTCACTTCCTCCTTAACATTTTCTGATCTCTTGTTGTCAAACTATTTATAGATACTACTTTCCCGTCATTTTTTCGTTTTTGGTATTTTGCTTTATTATTTTCTTTATATTTAGCATAAAGCTCTGGATTATTTTTTATTCTTTCATATCTTTTTTTTTCAAGCTCTCTCTTCCGAGCTAATATGTCTTCTCTTTTCTTATTTTTTGGCATACTACCTTAAAAAAATAAACGAATAGTTAAGAATATAACTATAATGCATAAATAATAGCCATTAACTGATAAAACAATTTAAAATGCCCCAGGTAAAAACTTTATCAGATTAAATTAACCTTTTTATTTTCATAGTAAATATTTTTAGTATTTACACCAAATTGTAACTCGATTTTTGTAATAAAATGGATTTTATTAAAAAATAACAGGCAACGTCTCTTTAACCTGGTAATACTCTCATTAACCTGTGCTTTCCAAACAGGTGAAAGAGAGACAGGTTAATGAAAAAATGAAGGTTATGATCAGATAACAACAAAACGGTTACGATTGTGGAGTTTATACCTATAAAACAAGAAGTAGGCTCTAAATTACACACGTCAACATTGACATTCGCAAAGCAGTATAACTACAAATGAAAATATTAAAGTCAGATTATAGATAACATACCTGTTACAAACTCAGATTGTACTACTTTGACGTAATTTCTAAAAAAACGGCGTAAACTTCAACACATCTTTCTTTGGCAGCGATCAGCCCGATACTGCCTGGTAATTTTGCGCGGGGGTGGGATGTTGAGTAAGTAATAGTGTTAGTTTTATCCACGTTAGTGTGCAACTACAGATTATGGAGAAAATCACTCCGGACACAATAAGAACACGAATAGCTTGAAAATTATGATTATTCCGAATGTACCGTTAGAATAAACTTAAATTTCATAATATACAGGCTTAATATTTTAGTGGAATTAAACGCATATATAAAATATAAGTTTTTTATGTTACCTCAAAGTGTGACTCGTTGTGTTTGGACATGGCAGGTTAATGAGAAACAGATATTAAAATTTTGTTTTGTTGTAAATGTATCGCTTCTGTTTTCTGAATATTACTCAGCCTCTGTGTGAAAAGTCTCTTTAAGTACAATATTGTGCAGTATATAATAAATAGCATTTAAAAAATCACCTATTTCCGCTAAAAACTGCCCGACAGGTTACAGAGCCACTTTTTTGAGAATAACCCAGAGGGAGACCAAAGAAAAGATGGATGGTGTGAGAGAGGTTATGAAAGATAAGGGAGTAAGTACATGATAATGTGACGGCTGACAGGGAAGAATGGAAGAGGATAACATATTGGGCCGACCTCAAGTAACTTGGGACCAGGGCAGGAAGATGATGATGGTAAAAATATGTAGGTATATATGCCTACTGTTGGAACTATGATCAATAATCATCATAGGAATAATCGAAGCTATATAGGGTGACTGGTGGTACTGTTCCACAAACGATGGGACACCTGACATCATGCCCTGCGTGCCCTGATACCTGCACGTTACAGAAACTAATGGACTTGCGCCAGTTACATGGGACTTAAACGTAACGGCGAAATGAGGGTCTTACTAGACACTTCTACCTAACCCTTCGGGAAATACAGGCGTGATGTTATGTTTATGTTATGATTCTCCTGGTAATTGTTAGCAAAGTAGATTAGGTGTAGTACATACTTAACTAGCGACCCGCCCCGGCTTCGCACGGGTGTAATGTAGATTCTTATATGGGGCATATAAAGATTCCTCTTGAATCATTCTATCTATTAAAAAAAACCGCATCAAAATCCGTTGCCTAGTTTTAAAGATCTAAACATACATAGGGACAGACAGACAGCGGAAGCGGCTTTGTTTTAAACTATGTAAAAATAAAGATAAAGAAGAAGCAGTCAAATAAAAAACATTTGTAAATGTTTTTATTTTTTTCGTTTTAGTGACCTTAAATAAAATATGGTTGGACCTACTAAAGACGCTGCTCGTAACATAATCACATCATCACATTATGCGTACTGTTCGTTATTGAGGAGTTCTATTGTCTATCTCCGAAGTTCTTCATCAGATCTTCACCAAATTTAAATGGGACCAATCTGGAAGTATATCCTTTCAAATATTTCTTTTTATCTAAATCGTTTTATAAATGGCGGAGTTATGAGGTAATAAACATAAAAAAAAAAAAACAAAAAAAAAAACAGACGAATTGAGAACCTCCTCCTTTTTTGGAAGTCGGTTAAAAAGCTATTCTAATCAGCCAATTACTGACCCACTGATGGACACGGGCCTCTTCTCAAAATAAGAAGGGCTAGTTAATTTGACAAATTTGAAGTAACATAGCAAAATAATATACAATAGATACCTTTTATCTTTTCCTTTTATACTCAAATAAACACAAAAACTAACAAAAGGGAAATGGTAAAATATAATTTATTGGGCCAAAAGTCATTTGGCGGAAATCTATTGTGGAAATAATGGACCTGGAGAATTGAATGGGTCCAGTCCACTGGAATAATTATTTTGATAACATAATTATTTAGTCTGTGTAGGTAAGGTCCCTTTTTAGTTGGGTAGCCCTTTCAATTAAATTATTCAATTAAATAATTTACGTACCTTTTACCTACTTAATAAGCCGTACTGTTCTACGGGGTGTAAACGAAATCATGTAGTTCCTTCAAACCTCGTGATGTACTGCTGACATAGATTAACCCGGCAAGTATTTGGATTCAATAAAAAAATTGTTTGTCTGTAAAGTCGGTTTACGGACGATAGTTTAACGTGACAACGTCATAACAAAACATCGTGCCTCTCTATCGCTTGTTCCGCGCTCTCGCTCGCACGCTTGCCTCAGACGTAACGTGACAAAGAGTCACGCTTTTTCATGCATGCTGCCGTCGTTCAACGTTTTATTAGACGTTGTCACGTCAAAAAAATTACGAGAAGTAAACATGTGTTCTTAACGTGAGACATTTTAGCGCCCCGAGCGAATTGCGCGGCTATCGCTCGCCGCGCGATCATTAACTCGGGGCGCTAAAATGCCTCACGTTAAGAAGACCATGTTTACTTGTAATTTGATTTTTATTGAATCCAAAAGTTTCCTGTTCAGTGTTAATCTATGTCAGCAGTACATCACAAGGTTTGAAGGATTTACATGATTTACATGATTTCGTTTACACTCTGTATACGATTTATACTATTCAGTTAAATGTTGATGGTTACTAAACTTTTAATTGTTAAAGAAGTTTTAATAGATGTAGTCGTCCGCAACATAGTTAGGAATTTTGAATAGAAGAGACTATTATCCTAGCTATTGTTTGGCGATGGATCCCTTTAGGTAACTTGAAGTTATACTTTCTACTTCAAATTATTCTCTGAAAGCACGTAGGTACGAGTACTACCTTACTTATTTCGGTACAAAAACAGTGTTTTACAGTGAAAAACTGCGAGAAACTTAGGTACCTACTAAGTTCCAAAAAACATTCTCAGTGTCTACGCCAGCTTTTAGTGATAATAAGAAACAAATGACCCGCGACAAGTGTTGCCAGCGACGTGTGGCAGTTCAAAAATCATTTTTGAACTTTTCGACCCCTGAAATGAAATATAGTATAGTGAGGATCTAATCGATAAAACAGACCATTGATGCCTTTATCAAATGAACTGTGAACACTAGAATTCGGACATTCAATCAGTAAGTTTTGAAATCCTATCCGAATTTTGATTTAAACCCTAGTTCCAACAGATATGAAATAAGTTCCAAATTCAAGTTTTAGTTCATTAATATAAAGGATACCTACAGCCCTACATATACCGACAGACTCGGGTCTACGGTACGTTGCTCTACGGCGGTTCCCTCAAAGTGACGCAAGTCGGTGAGACACGCGTCAGAACGATTAGCATCCCACCTAGGTTTGCCAGGGCTTTAGCCGAACATGTCCGGCTTTTTACAGTCGTGTCCGGCCTGTCCGGCTTTTTTTAGGCTCTTGGTCAACTCCGCCCCGCCGAAGTTGCCGAACGAAAGCGCGCGTCCAACTCACGCTTTATCACACATAATAATTGAAAGAATATCAGTAATAAATAAATAAATAAATTAAACTTTATTTTCAGACTACCATAGTAAATTAGTCCATAGTTTTGTTAGTATGTTAGTGTTAGTAACAATGGTGCTTAAGTAACTAGGTTAATATTGTTAGTGTTTATAACTTCATTATTTATTCAGACCTATTACTATCCCCACCCAGTGTCTCTGGAAGGGGCAGTCCGGTCTGGCAGCAATCATCTTCAAAATGCTGTTGTGACTACCATGCAGACGCTGCAGTAAGGAGGCCGCTTTCTTTCGCACGATAGCGTGGAAGCCATCTGTGCGAGCCTCCGCGAACATTCCCGACGCACTACAGCGCCATGGCAGTCCCAACAGCATCCTGAAGGCGTTATTAAATTGGACGCGCAGGACATTGTAGGCTCATCGCGTGTATGACACCCACAGGCCGCTCGTGTAGAATGATTGACAGAACGCCTTAAAGAGGGTGATTTTGACGTCTGTATTACAACGAGCGAACCTGCGGGCAAGCATATTGCTCCTCACAGACAACGCCCTGCGCTCCCTCTCAACATCTCCGTAATAAATACAAAAATAAATGTTTTTTTTTATTTTTTCTTTTAAAAATCAGTGTGTAAAGCTTTTAGTACAAAATGTCCGGCTAATTACGAATCTGTGTCCGGCTTTTCTATTTTTGGGCTTGGCAGCCCTAATCGCACCGATTTGCACGGAGTCGCACTCAGCTGTCATACGACTGTCGCATAGACCCACGTCCCTGTAGTACGCACGTGGTTGTTGTCGCTCCGACTTGCGTCAACGTAGGGGAGCCAAGCCTACATCTATTATACATTATCCAATAATATTGTCGATCAAAAATAGTTTTATCCCACAAAACGTAACATTTAGATATCATTCGAACATTTTATACATATTAGCAACTAGAATGTTGGTTGTTGTTGACCAAATCTGAGCTTATCAGGCACTTGTTTTGAAATGTACTGCACATAGCCAAAATTCAAATGATATTGTGGGCACATCCCAATCATAATGTCTTTTTTTATGTATCTGTAAATTAAGAAGTGTCTTTATATGGAAAAGTATAAAAAATAAATTTTCAATCACGTTTTCGTTTCTTATGTAAGAAAAACTGTTAAGAACGTAAGAGACGTAAAAGAAAGATATACAATTTCTGACTTAATAACCTAATCAGAAAAAGTCGTGATAAAACAGAAAAGCTACAGAGTATTAATTAACTTAGTAAGGAATGCAGAAATCATAATCCACTGCGCTTTCAAGGCTGTTAATTACGTGCAAATCTATGCAGTTAAGAACTAAAAATAATATCTGGACCAAATCGTTCTTTGTCGTAATAGGGTAGAGCGTGTTGTTACTGGCACACACTCAAACGAAACTCACTAATAACTCAATCTGCACAAACACTACCGACGGTAACGATTCTCCTTCGCGCTGCATAAAAACGATATTCAAAATATGACATCACTCGATTTATTTATTAGAGTAATTTCACGATTTTTTTAAATTGCGAACGTAGAAATTTGAATATTTCGAACTAAACAATTCGAATGTTGAACAGTGATGCTCTCGTAAATTAAATAGTATAATCGAATTTATCGAATGGATTAGTCGAATCGAGATTATTGATGAGTGGTATACTAAACAAAATATACTTCAATAGTAAATCATAATAAACACCATTATATTGAAAGAAACACGGCCCAATGTTTTTGCTGTGTGGAATTTTTATGGCGTGAATAATACTTTAAAACTGAACTCGCGGTTGAGTAAGCTAAAATAAGAATTTTATTTCGCAACAACAAATGCATAGAGACATCTCCTCTTTAAAAAATAAGTGTAAAGTGAAACAAAACTAGACTGGCTAAACAAAAACGAAGTGTTTCATAAAAACTTTCATGACATAAATGGAGAAACTTAATATTTTATGGTTTAATAGTTGGAAAAACTTTTGTCCTAGTTCTAGTACATTAACCTGTGATGACCAGGGTTCAAGCTAACTGAATGTGAAAGGATAAACATAAACAGTATTAACTGACTTTACTTGCTAATCTTTCTAGCTACTTGCAACTTAACACCTTAATTACTAACAATTGGAAACCAATAAAATAAAAAAAAAAACATAAAATAAACAAAGTACACTAAAGAAAACAAAATAAAAATAACAAAAAGAAACTATCTTCCGGCTGGGATCGAACCCGCGGACACATACGTCGATACCGGCGCTATGCCTCGAGACCAACCAGTTGCCTGTATATCGTGGCGAATATGTTGATCACTAACTCGATCTTCATCGATCAAAGCCGGGACTTAATTCACGATGTTTACGTCTGACAAAAGGGGCGTTTCCGCAAGCTGAGGACAAAATGAGAACAGTCAGCCTTGCAAACATCTCCAACTATACAACCTACATTTCGTTAAATAGACGCAAACACTTACCCCGTTACTTCTATTACTCGCACACAAATTCACGATATTGCACCAACGACAACACGTATGTCTATTTTAATTTGATTTCCCAAATATGGCTGATGGCTTTAATCCACAGGGATCAAATAATTCCGGAGCAACCGTTCGTTTTTTTCTTTTCTTTCTCACACCTTCACCTTATTCCCATCTCCTTATTATTCTTTTTTTCTGCTACCGTCACTTGTCCGTTGTCTAATCATGTTCTTTCAAACTACTGTGACGAGCCTAGTAACGCTATCTAGTATTGGACCAGCGAACTAAACTGTCGATCATTACAAACCTTAGATTATATTCCTCTAGATTGAGTCACCGCGTGGCCGCTCATAAGACAGCAATATAAGGCTAAATTACTGTAACCTCCCATCGTAGAGCAACAATATACAGTAAACACTTAACTAATGGAGTCTATTTCTCATAAATACGGGGAAACCAACATTCTGTGACAGTGAGTAAGCTAACAATAAAAAGTTCGCCAAGCTAAAAAACGACTCGTCATATGAAACAGAAGATATGATGCTTTTCTCAGTTTTCTGAATAATTTTGTATATATGCATCTCACTTCCAAACTTCCTACTGTAATCATGGCTGCATCTAGAAGTAATCTGAGACATTAATCTATACTAATATTATAAAGCTGAAGAGTTTGTTTGTTTGTTTGAACGCGCTAATCTCAGGAATTAATGGTTGGAATTGAAAAATTGTTTTTGTGTTAGATAGTATATTTATCGAGAAAGGTTATAGGCTATATAACACCACGCTAAGACCAATAGGAGCGGAGCATAAATGAAAAATGTTGCAAAAACGGGAAAAATGTCCACCCGTGCGAAGCCGGGACGGGCCGCTAGTAATAAATAAAGCAAAGATTTCTTATTATATTTCGCTGGCTTATGAAGTTTAGTAAGTGTTGCACTGTCCAGCTCAGAAGTTTCGTTGAATAAGGTCACAAATTTATATCCCACGCATAACTATACCTACATAATCAGTCGATTACTGTCCCACTGCTAGGTGTGGACCTCTTCTCAGAATGAGAAGAGTTGACATTTTATTCCACACTGACCTTGTGCGGGTTGACAGACTGTACACACCATTGTTTTTATTTTTCTGTATCCTCTTCTTATGTCTGCAAGTTTACTAACGATGATTACCTTTACACCAGTGATAATCATATTCGCACATATATCGAAGTCAGACGTGCGGGGAAATATCTTACTCCGTCCCTTTTGCATAGAAGACAAACGTTCAACTGCTAGGCTACCACTAATTGTACTTTGTATAATTATACAGCGATCCGCCCCGGCTTCGCACGGGTGCAATGTAGATACTAATGTGGAGCATATAAACCTTCCTCTTGAATCACTCTATCTATTGCTGAAAACTGCATTTAAATCCGTTGCGTAGTTTAAAAGATCTAAGCGTACAGACAGCGGGAGCAACTTTATTTTGTACTATGTAAAGATACTAACTACATCATACAACTTCTGTCTCACTTTAATATTTAATTTCCAAGCGTCTCCATTGCTTTCTGTGTCTAGCAAAACAGAGTCGTTTGATAATCCTTGTTTTTTTATTTGAACGTAACATTAATAACTGCGGCAAGGTAAATCGGATGGAAACGCAGTTGTCTGCAGTTCCGGGACGTATGCAATGATATCATTTCTGTCCCGATATTTTTTCAAGTACATGTATTTTCTTTTTAACCGACTTCCAAAAAGGGAGGAGATTACCGCACAACACCGTCATTTATAAACCGATTTGGAAAATTATTTTTCATATGAAGGAGTATTCTTTCGAGGTGGTCCCATTTAAATCTGGTGAAGATCTGATGAAGAACTTCGGAGGATAGATAATGGAATTCCTCAATGACGGACAGTACGCATAATGTGATGATGTGATTAGGTTACGAGCAGCGTCTTTAGTAGGTCAAATCAGGTTTGAATTAAGGCCACTAAGATGAAAAAACAAAAAACATTTTAACAATAATAAAACCGACTTCAAAAAACCGAAAAAAAGGAATAAAATAATTACCATATTATAAAATTAAGTTTCAGAAGTCGGTACCTTCAATTTGGTTTAGCGTGGATTAGCACCGACTTCTGAAACTATTAATTTTATAATATGGTAATTATTTTATTATTTTTTCGGTTTTTTGAAGTCAGTTTTATTTTTGTTAAAAATGTTAAATGTTTTTTGTTTTTTCATCTTATTAATTTTTTTTCTCAGTCGGTTGGTGCTCCTTGACTGAGGTGTCTGAGATTAATCGCGATGGCTGATACATGCGTGCCGTCAGTTAGGACAGGTCACCTCAAACCTGCTATGGCACTTTCCTCAAAAGGCCATTCCTGACGTTGCCCTACATTGTTACACTCGCATAGTTTTTATATCGTAATGTCCAGACTTTAAAAGAGACCTTGATCTCAGATTAGTTCGGCTTTTCTTCTCAGAGCTAGTCAGGAAGGAAGCGACGGCGCCGACCAGTCTTAAAAAAAATACATTGACTTGTAAAAGTGTCTGCATCAGATTTATTTACAGAAATAAAAAATATTTATCTATAGGTACTAACATTATAAAGCTGAAGAGTTTGTTTGTTTGAACGCGCTAATCTCAGGAACTACTGGTTGGAATTGAAAAATTATTTGTATGTTGGATAGGTCAGTCTATTTATCGAGGAAGGTTATAGGCGATATAACATCACGCTGCGACCAATAGGAGCGGAACATAAATGAAAAATGTTGCAAAAACGGGGAAAATGTCCACCCGTGCGAAGCCGGGACGGGCCGCTATCATTTATAAAATTTAATAAAACTTTGTAAAACACTATTATCTATTGTTATTGTTATATTTGTATTATTGTTCACCAAAATCTATTTTCTGGTTAAACAACCGTTTATTTGAATTTACTAGAAGTTTTGGTAAATAGTTGTTTAATCAGAGAATTTGTTTGTGAGCAACTGCCTAAATATTCTACAACTTTTTCAATTTGTTAAGTCAAATAACTATTTTGTTATATAACAGAATTTAATATTAGGTCCCCACCTATGAAATCAGCGTTTTGTATGGAGAATTTTAAAGAAGTTGCATTTTTCATACTAACATTTTCTTAATTTATTTAACAACTATGAACACTAATGTTTTAAAACGTTTATGCACTCATGTTTAAAAACTAAGATAACGTATGCCACTTAGATTATGCGACAAAAATAAGTTTTGGCAAAGTTAAAACAAAAATAGTGGTCATTTCTGCTAACAAAAAGAGGAGTCATTTTTAAGGTACTTTTTATGTTTAGAAAACTATAAGTAATAAGGTTTTTTTACTATTGGTAGTTGTCTATGATAGTCATTATTCGATATAATATCAAACAATTGATATATATTTTAAATCATAGAAGTGACGAGGTTCTCTATTTGTGAGAAAAAACTCCAATTTCATAGGTAAGGATCTAATATCTATGTATGATATAAATAGTGCGTCGCAAAAAAATTAAAATAATTTTTTATGTTTAGAAAACTATAAGTAATAAGGTTTTTTTACTATTGGTAGTTGTCTATGATGGTCATTATTCGATGTAATATCAAGCAATTGATGAATCTTTTAAATCATAGAAGTGACGAGGTTCTCTATTTGTGAGAAAAAAACGCCAATTTCATAGGTGGGGACCTAATATTATTATAGTCGCCGGCACGTATCTTGACAACATTTTGGCGTAGTGGGAGTAAGTTTGCGCATGTACACTTAGTGCAACAAAAAAATGGTCACTTTTATTGCTTGTCCTTATTCTATGGTTATTGCCATAATTTATTTTTAAACATGTATGATTAGAAGAAAGGAGAGGAATTCTCTTCTCTACTCGTGCCAAGTTACGTGCTAGCGACTAACATAACATCGACATCACGCCTTGTGAATACAAGGCGTGATGTCTCTGAAATGATGCTGATGGCGTGATGAAACACCTCTGCCGAACCCTTTGGGGAATCCCAAAGGGTTCAGCAGAGGTGTTTTTAGTACACCCTCGTTTCGCCAGTTATGTTTAAGGCCCATGTACTTAATAGGGAGTGAGCCTATTGCCATTAACCGGGCACAAATCCAGACCCCGGGCTGCTACTGAGAAATTCCTAATGAAAGAACCCAATAACACTGCTCGATCTGGGGATCGAACCCAAGACCCCATGCTCAGCAATCGCGCTTGCGACTATTAAACCAAGCGCTAGTCGTGCTAGCGACTATATAGGTATATTTCATAACCTCATTATGGGAGTAGGTACCATTATAGGTAAAGCCGTGTTTACATCATGTTTGAGTGAAAATTAAAACAATGTTGCAACTATTTAATTAGGTAATCTGTACTATGTCGCAAAACTAGTTTTATGACATTTGTTTCGTCATGTAAACTTGTCTCATCTACTCATAGATAAATTGAGTTGTTTCATTCCAACAACATTTGGCAACGACAATACTATTGAAATGTGTCTCTAACCATGTTAGGGCTAAAATGTACATGTGGATAACAAGGAATGCAAATTAATACTGACTGCTACTAAGTCCGAAGTCCGAAAACCAATACAAACCGACCCAAAGTCTGACAACCAGTCTAACCATAAGATATTGGCATTATCCAGTAACATGTTTGCGGAAGTCTGATAGCAGTCGCTCCGTGTAAAATATTGGTATTCAGCCGCATCTGGTTAGACTGGAAGCTGACCTCAACATACCTATGTAAAGTTGGCAACTGAGTATATAATAATTTATTTTTATGACTTCCATTCTATTGTACTATGTACCGGATTGTACCGCTTTTTAAATCGTTTGTACCCTAAGGAGGTAAGAAATATAGGGATCCGAATATTTTGGCACCTGGGTATACTTATAATTATAATATAACTAATTATACTTCTTCTTCTTCCTGCCCTTATCCCACACTAGGTGGGGTCGGCACAACATGTTTTTATGAAATCCATGTTGTTAGAGGTTTTGGCTTATTGTTTTATGACATCAACCCTCCTAGGAAATACTCGTAGCGCCGTCGCCGTCGCGCGGGTGACCCAATGTGCTAATAATTATACATAACATAAACATAACATCACGAAGGGTTCGGCAGAGGTGTTTTAAAACACCCTCGTTTCGCCAGTTATGTTTAAGTCCCATGTAATAGGAGGCAAGCCTATTGCCATTAACCGGGCACAAATCCAGACTCCAGGCTGCTACTGAGAAGTTCCTAATGGAAAAACCCAATAACACTTTGCCTGACCTGGGGATCGAACCCAGGACCCCATGCTCAGCAGTCGTGCTTGCGACCACTAGACTAACAAGGCAGTCAATTATACATAGTTGGGAAAAAACTATTTTTCGGTACAACTTTTAAAAGACTCCTCAACCCTTTAAACCCATGTAAGAATGAGACAAAAACAAATATTTCACTCACACAGTGAGTATGTGTAGGTAGGTATAACTTACCATCATTACTGTGCCTCTATTGTCTGTGGCAGCAGGCTTCAAACAAAACTCCTTTGTTCCGTGAGGTGGGCGCACGGTTGTCGGCGTGGGCAATATAAAAATATATTTCGCTAAAAGAACAACGGCTTTGTAAGCTTTAAATTGTGTGCGGTTTTCTTCGGGCTTAATAACTGTTGAACATGAATAACATAACTTATGCCTGCGACCCCTGAAGTAATAACTGCTAGGTTATCAGTTTTGAAAGGTAAGGGTTGCTTTATTCTTTTAACTAGCGGCCCGTCCCGGCTTCACACGGGTGGACATTTTTACCGTTTTTGCAACATTTTTCATTTATGCTCCGCTCCTATTAGTTGTAGCGTGATTTTATATAGCCTATAACCTTCCTCGATAAATGGACTATCCGACACAAAAATATTTTTTAAATTCCAACCGTAGTTCCAACCGTAGAAACTTGTAAATTTGTAAGAAAACATAAAGATTTTTACACAACAAGAGAAGAAATACAAACTAACTACAGTCTAAGACATAAAAACAGATTAAACCTACCTAGCTCAAAAATAAAAATGCATTCATCTAGTCCTTATGTTATGTCAATAAAAATATATAATAAGCTACCAAAAAAAATTAAAAATGAAGACAAAGATAATATATTCATAAACAAATTAAAGAAATTATTACTACAAAAAAGCTATTACCACATAGAAGAATACTTAAATGATACATTTTAAGAACAGGTACTTAAATGATAAGTTTTACTATTCCTAATATAACATTATGATAATAATAAATAACGATAACATAAATAAGTAATATATTTTAAATGCTTAGTAAATTCAATACCTTAATATAATAAAAAAAGTAAATTAATACCCACAATGTAAGACAACATTAATAAAGCTTGCAAATATCACTATGTTATCTATGCTACATTTGTATCTATAATAATAAACATTTACATAACTAGATAGGTACCCACATAAACTTATATGTAAAAACTAAAACTACAGATAAGTACATTATAATTTTAGGTAATTAAAAACTAATAAATATAAATAGTCAAAACAATACTTACTATAAATATTGAATTAGGAATACGAAAATCTACCTAGATACTTCAATAAATAAATAAAAATATATACGGTCGAATTGAAAAACCTCCTTCTTTTTTGAATTCGGTTAAAAATTAATTACTTACCAATTCCTTCCTCTCTCCTAATATTTTGCGTGCCCAACAGGGTCCACGATGTACTATATATATTTACTCACCATCTATTAATACCATTGTGGAAAGCAAATAAAAGTTTGAGTTTGAGTTTGAGTTTGAGTTAGTTCCTGAGATTAGCGCGTTCAAACAAACAAACAAACAAACTCTTCAGCTTTATAATATTAGTATAGATATAGATAGTATGGAGTTGAGGTATATCCTCCTGCTTCTGTGCTGGTCTCTTTCTAAAAATAGACCTCGTTCAAAATGGATATAAATATGGTATGGATGCTGATCGTGAGATACTGAGTTCGATCCTCAGATCGGGCTGTGTTATTGTGTTTTACCATTAGGAATTTCTCAGTAGCAGTCCGAAATCTGGATTTCGGACTTCTTTTTTCGGATTTGTGCCCGGTTAATGGCAATAGGCTCGCCACCTATTACGTGGGACTTAAACATAACTGGCGAAACGAGGGTGTAGGTACTATAAACACCTCTGCCATACCTTTCGGGGAATACAAGCCGTGATGTTATGGTATGTTATCGTAAAACGACAAACTTGTGTCTTTGTGATCTAATCCAGGACCCTAAGAGACGTATCGCACTTCAAAACAGAAAACCAATTCAAAATCAGCCCATTAGAGTCCCACTACAATGTATCAGTAGACTTAAAAATACATTACGCAATAAAACATCCCACACTGCAGTATATAGCAATAGTATTTTTTGTATGGGCATCAAAATATATAACAAGTTACCCGGAGACATTAAGAACCTACATTCAATTGGTATATTTAAAAGGAAGCTAAAATACTTCCTGATTAAAAATGCATATTACTCTGTAAAAGAATTCCTTGAAGAAAAATAATTATTTAATATTAAAATGATTGTGATACACACTTAACATAATGTGATATACAATATAAGAATATTATGATATAATATAAAATATGTGAATAATGATAATTAATATAAGATAATGTAAACTGTATAACTGTAATATTGAGTATGTATATATATACTATATATATTTTTAACCATTTAAATTGCAATGCCTTAATAGGCAACTAAGTTATAAGAACCTACATATTGTTAACATCTACAAAATTCTGTACACTTAGTTCGCAATAAAGAATTTGAATTTGACACCAGCACTTTCTCAGAATGAGGAACGTTTAGACACTTCAGGCCTTTATCCACCACGTTAGCCTGGTGCGGGTTTGCAGACTACACACATAATTAAACACGGAATAATTCTTCCCAGTCGTGAATTAAATCCCCACTGTTTATTGACAGAATGTCAAATGAGAAAAGTTGAAAGGAAAGCGTTTGTCTTGGTATGGGCATGTGCTGAGGAGGGATGATGACTAAGAGAGTGATGAATATGAATGTTGATGGATGGAGGGGGAGAGGGAGACCTAAGAAAAGATGGATGGATTGTGTGAGGGGGGATATGAAAGATAAGGGAGTAAATGATAATGAGACGGCTGACAGGGAAGAGTGGAAGAGAAAAACATATTGCGCCGACCCCAAGTAACTTGGGACCAGGGCAGGAAGATGATGATGATGTTTATTGACAGAATAGTATATGACATGCCAATGGAGTCTTCTTGTTCCTTGATGGTAAGCGATGAGTTTATAAGGTCCGTTATAAGGTTTTGTAAATTGACCTTCAACTGATGCTGTGGATCAGATTCTCTTGGCGAATGAGATTCCTGTTCCTTCGCCTGATCCTGTGAATGCAGGATCAGGCGAAGGAACAAGAATCTTATTCGCCAAGAGAATCTTATCCACAGCATCTGCCACGTCATATTTCGACATGTTAAATTTAACACAAGGCATACCAACCAACCCAAGAGAAGATGTGATTCAAAAATAATTTAACAAGGCCTTATATTTATTTATTTATTTAAATACTTTGGAAGACTTACAGCTAAATACAATGGTAATAAATAACAGTATGATAATCTGACAGCCAATTACAAGTCTTCTTGTCGTCGTCGTCGTCTTCGTCTTCGTATATACGAAAAAATAAGAAAGAATCACCCAAGACACAGGATTTAACCGCGAGGCTATACAGGGTGTAAACTAAATCATGTAATTCCTTCAAACCTCGTGATGTACTGCTGACATAGATTAACACTGTATAGGATACAGTAGGATTCAATAAAACAACAAATTACAAAAAGTAAACATGCGTTCTTAACGTGAGGCATTTTAACGCCCCGAGTTAAGTGCTTATTACACTATTCGATTTTTAGGAAATCTAATTAGGAACACTCTAACTAAGAAGTTAGAAGCTAGTGATCACACTACACTAAATTGAATTCTAAATCGGAGCGACGACTAGGGTTGCCACCTTTTTTTTGATCAAATATAGTATTTTTCCCAAAAATGATGCAAAAATATAGTACTTTTGAGAAATTCATGGAAAAAAATGTATACATTTATTTTTTATCATTATGTACTTTTCCATATACCTATATACTTTTTATTGCTCTTCGCTTCGCTCTTAACTTTACGATATACTGTATTGTTATACTAAAATACTGTAAGTATATACTCAAACCACTGTAAATTTACAAATCCGATCTGGCAACACTGTTCTAAATCGTAGCGATGCGATTACACTTACCTAAATCGTAAACAATTTAGGAACCTTCGATCGGGATCTTCCTAAATCGGAATCTAACTGTCTAACTCTCTAACTCCATCCACACCTTCCGATTTCCTAATTAGATTTCTTAAAAATCGAATAGAGTAATAAGCACTTTAAATGGCCGCACGGCAAGCGATACCGCGCAATTCGCTCGGGCGCTAAAATGCCTCACGTTAAGAACATATGTTTACATATTGTAATTTTTTTTATTGAATCCTAATGTGTCCCATGTAGGTTTAATCTATGTCAGCTATACATCACGAGGTTTGAAGGAATTACATGATTTTGTTTACACCCTGTAGATAGTGATAGTAGTGACGTTTTAAGGCATGGAACGCGAGGCCAGCTCTGCAGTAGTAATTAACAACGCGAACTTCCATAAATAATCATGCATTTTACATTTTCACTTCATTGCGAGCGACAATTTTAAAAGACCTTGCCGTTCTGGATGTACATCACTGCTAATTTCCATGGTGTTATTATGTCTGGCACCATCGTCGGGCACAGTTCCAATTCGAGCACCTCTTCCTCTTAGCCTTTTTCCCAATTATCTTGGGGTCAGCTTCCAGTCTAACCAGATGCGGCTGAATACCAGTTTTTTACACGGAGCGACTGCCATCAGACCTCCGCAACCCAGTAACTGGGCAATGCCGATATCCTAAGGTTAAACCGATTGTCAGACTTTCGGGCTTCTGACTACCCGTAACGACTGTCATAGGTATTTGTATGACACCCGGGACCGACGGCTTAACGCGCTCTCCGAGGCACAGAGGGGTCTCGATGTGTAACAAATGGTCACCCATCCACGGACTGACCGCGGCAAGCGCAGCTTAACCTCGCAAATCGTACGATCGGCGCGGTTGTTATTTAGCCACGAGCCCCTCAGTTCCAATTCGAGCACCATTAGCTAAAATATTAACTGCCTCGTTGGTCTAGTGATGGTCTTGAGGTTCTGGGTTGGCCCCCAGATCGGACAGTGTTATTGGGTTTTTCCGTGTGGAATTCCTCAGTAGCAGCTCGGAGTTTGGATTTGTGCATCGGTTGGTAACAGGATCGCCCCTATTACATGGGACTTAAATATAACGGCGAAATAAGGATGTTACTATACAACTCTGCCCAACCCTTCGGGAAATACAGGCGTGATGTTATGTTATGTTAGCAAGAAAAGCGTAAATAATACAAAGATACAATTTATTCAACCGGTTATAGAGAATATTCGTTCGTTTTTGGATTTTATTGGGTACCCATAAATACGGCCATCAAAGTCATAAAATTCAGATTACGACCTTTATTTTGTCCAATATTGGTGTCGGTTACAATGTTTTTGGTGACATTTTCGATATCACATGGATGGTTTAATAAAGTATGGAATCGTAACATAATAACATGAGGAGCTTTGTTAAAAGAAACTTCTATAGCTGAATCACTAGTTTGCTTCACTATGCTTTGCGGATGCAATTATTGTGATGAAAATTATTGTAACAATACTTTTAAAAGCGTATCCATGTTTTGTGCCGGCTGTTCTCCACCTTGGCCTACTATTTGGAACTGTGCATCTAGTTTTTGACCGTTCATAAGTACCTACAGTTCAATTATAATAAAAATTAATAAAAAATTGTTTGCGTTGAGTTTGAGGCTTTTTTTATTTCACATAAACCAATACAGGTGCTTATGAAAAGACGAATTCAGATGCACGGTTCCAATTTTATTAGTAGTTTTCTATGGAGAAGAGCCGGCAAGAAACTCCATAGTTACTCTTTTAAAGCGGCAGTGACAGTACCACCAGCAATTTATAATTGAGTAGCGCTTTGGGATCCCTCTTAAGTATGGTTAGAACATCAATCGAGAAGTATTTAAAAAAAATTGCCACATGTATGGAATTCTACTTTATGGTACTGCTGTTACAAGATCTCTTAAATGAGAGTTGTTTATTAATACGGACCTAAAGACAGGTTCAGACGGGTCGAATCGCATTCAACAAATGACTTGATCAACAAAAGTTATAACGTTTTTGTTGTTTCAATTTGATTGAAGGTCTGTTCAGACGGTTCAAATCGCATGCGATTTAGCAGTTGATCAACTAGAATCGAATCGTGTGAACCTGGTATTAGACACTACTATTCACCTAGCGTTTTCCAAACTAAGCCGGGCTTGGTCTTCCAACTACAGCCAATTATTTATTCTTAATTCTTCTTCCAAACTTTCCCAGTACATTATCTTTGTTCTAAAGCTATAAGAGCAAGCACTCGACCGATATTTTATTGAATCCTGGCAAGTTTGTGGTCTGGTGTGCCAGACGGAACCAAAAATAGAGTGGCTACTAGTGTGTGTATGGTTTTGATGTGAAACATTCAACGCGGTGAGAGCGGCTGTCGCGTGGCGACGCTCGCGATGGCAGTCCTTCGTAACTCGTCGGCTCTCTTCGGCTTGATTCGGCCAGATTTTTGTTTTACAAAATGAGTTTCTAAGTTTCACGTGTGCCAGGGGTCCTGTGACACCCGCCGCCCGACCAGTAACAAGCTCAAGAAGGCGGCGCGCTGTGTTCCGTGCGCGCTTCTTAGGAGGATGTGGGGCAAGGCCCCACAGAGGAGAGGTCCGCCACGGGTTGGCGGACCGTGACCTTGCGGTGCATGCTTTTGCGAATCCCGTGGCGAATCAAACGGTCAGGAGAAGGAACACCTTTGGTTTTTAGGCGGTAAGAGTCCGGCAGACCCCCTTGCCTTCCCCGGGCGAGGGACATCCATGAGGATTATCCAACACTAAAAAGGGGTCCTGAGACGGCTTCTTTTTTTAGTCTTTTTTTTCACTTTCCTATTTTATTTGATTGAAGTCGTTTCGAATTTCTTGAAAGTTTAGAGTTTCCTGAGCGCGGCATTGCTCTGTTCTCATTTGTTAATACTACAAATTTTTGCTAAAAATAATAATCACTGAGCTCCAGTGTGGGATGTAAATAGTTCAAAGTACTTATTTTGTATCGGAAACACGATCACTGCTCTCGTTAATTATCTTAAAAATACAGACTCAACGATATTGTATTTACTTTACCAACTTCAGCAGTTATTTATTTACCTCCTTCATTGTTCAAAATAAACTCCAATAAATAACATCATAAACATTACTGTTAAAACTCTCGATTCAAAACATTGGCGTCTGGATGCTTTCGGTTGAAAATAACCTAATATGTTTATACAATATGAAACCTTATTGTGTGCAGAAAATCCCGTTGTTTAATTGTACACGGAAAATTATTTGAACAATGGTTGTACTGATAATTGGTACATTCACCCTTCGATTTATCTGCGTGGGCAGAAAACTGTGATGTTATTAATTACAAAGGAACGTTTTGTGGCATGACAAATTATATTTAGAGACAAACAAAGCCTTTTCTTGAACCAAATGTTTTCCGGTCTTCTTCTTCTTCCTTTTCGTGTGGTTAGTGACTAACCTGGTGTCTAGAGTTTATGCCGCCCATGGGCCTCTGACTTGGCTTCACATGCCGTCGAGAAATATCTCTCAGTCATGCCGGTTTCCTCACGATGTTTTCCTTCACCGTTTTTAAGTAAGTGATAATTATACAATATGCACATGAATCTGAAAAGTCAGAGGTGCGTGCTTTGGGTTCGAACTCGAGACCTATGACTCGGCAGTCAAACGGTCACACCACTAGGCTATCACTGCTCACAAATTGGTTTTCCGATCAAAATAGCAATTTGTTTGAAATAATTTCTAACTACACTTTGCTCTGCGGTACGTTTGTCGCGACCACCCTCATTAGTACTTCCTGCATTTCTTGGTTTCCTCAGAGCAGCTCTCCAAGTTTCCGGAGCATGATGAGTGACGTATGTTAGTGCTCCCCACCCTACAAATATCCCTTTGCTATATGATACTGCATCCTGACTTTGGGGTAGAAGCAGTGTGGCCTATTCCTAGCTTAGTTTGAAGCCGCAGGACTGAAGTGGGCTGGTGATGTTTGCTGAATGCCCCATGGGACAGCTGGCGTCATGGTTGACCACGAAGATGGCAGGACGAGCTGGATAAATGACACAGCCAGTCAATGGTCCTCAGTCAGGGTCCACATTAGCTGAAGATGATAAAGTCCGGATATATGAAGGCCTTTGCCCAGCAGTGGGATGATACTAGCTAACAGTAAAGAATGATTTCCACCAAACTGCTCGCATCGCATCGGATAGGAACGGATTTTACATTCTTTAAACGATATTAAATCGTGTACACAGTATTTAAAGTCTATATTACCAAGCCGCGCACAGCAGCTTGACCGCGGACGACTTCCGCGATACGCGGTCGTATGCTGCAACGCGTGATCGGCTACGTTCGCCTGTCGTCGTATCCGATCGGATCCTTTCGGCTGTCAACACGGTAGAAATGTATTTGACTAGACGAAGAAACGCATACGTTCGCAAGCGACGGTACGGAGCCGATCGTATGCGTCGAAAACCTGCCGGACGCGATCGGCCGTCGCCGCATCCGTACGTATCCTTTCCGATCCGATGCGATGCGAGCCATTTAGTGGAAATCATCTCTAACAGAGTAAAATAAGTAACAAAGTTTTTATGGGATCATTATTTAACCCACTAGGTATAGATACCTACAACTTTGCCTAGATAGGCAAATTGAATTCAACAACAAAACAGTGGTGAATTTAATCAAGTTTAATTCCCAAACATGCACACGAGCCAATTCATTGATCAACATGTTCGGATACAATACCGCGTTCGGATCGGGGTGACGGTTGACGCGCGAATTTGACGATGTGACGTCATCGCACGGGCGCACACTGATCGAACGACCTGATTACTTAAATTAGGTACCTATGTTCTACTTCGTCTGAGTTTGGTAGAATGTGATTGAATTGGGGCTGTCTTTTATTTATATATACAGTGTGTTTTATTTAAGTGGGACAGTAGATACCTGCTCGGCGGTGGCGTGCATTGCATATAGGCAATTAAGCAGTGCCTACCTCATAAGATTGAATTATCTAGACATGGGTCGGATTAGGTAAAAACGATACCTAATCCTAGTATTTAAAAATACCTAATCCATTTACCTAATCCGAATATCCGAATAGATTTCTCCTGTCTCTTGGGTGCATTTACAAATACAATTCCCCGCTAATTTTTCAAGCGATAGTTGGAAGACCTTTTTTTTAGACGTTCTCCTCACTCTTTCGATTATGTCGTCTATTACACATTCTCACAAGCTTAGGACTGTCATCTTGTGTTGGTACCACATTTTAAGGTACGGAATATCTTCTGTGTAGACTGTGTACGAATATTTTGTGCCATACTTAATCCTCGACGCTTTAGATTAGGTACGGACGCGCATCGAAAAATACCTAATCCACATACCTAATCTAATATTTATGCCTCACGTCTAGAATGAACTACTTCATCTTTAACTATTACAATAAATAAAATAAGCGTATATGGCTATGGTTTCTTTTGGTCAGAATTGTATTTTTTTTTTTTTAAAAAACGTTGCCCGACACTATGATTTCTCCTGTATCGTGGGTGCGTTTACAGACACAAATCTTCACATGCACAAACATCCAGACCCGGAACAACTATCTGTAGGCCATTCAAATATTTGTTCCGTGCGGGAATCGAACCCACGACCCGCAGCGCAGAAGCCAATCCCTTAGCTACTGCACCAAACGTGTCGTCAAATTCGTCGTATTGAAATGGGTTTAAGTGTACAATTGAAAGGCGACATCGCTTGTGCCTGTCTACCTAGTCCGAAAACCAATTCACGCCACTGTTGCTCAGGTGAAGATTCATAGAGGATTCCAGCCTGGAGTGTAAATATGGTGCTGTTCCACAAATGGTGGGACAATCACCAGACTTCATACACTGCATGCCTTAATACCTGCACGTTACAAGAACTAATGGACGCTAAACTCGTAGCTAAGTTCTGGGCGGACTCATTTTAGATTGCCATCGACACGCTAAGAAGTAGATGTGATTATCAATTTCTCAAAACTACCCCTAAAAGAGGATGCAACAGGGTGATAAAGTTTTGAATGGAGAAACATATTGCATAGCTGAAATAATTCAAGATTCAAGACATTTATTTGTAGAAACATGAGTATACATATAGGGCATGCAGGTTATTATAAAGAAAAGGGATCCGTCATGTTCGACCTTTGTGGCATACAAATATGTAGGTAACTTAAGTTACTAAAGTCATTCTTAGATATTTAAACAAAGCTTAAACATTATTAAATTGTAACATTAACTAAAAATTAAACTTAAACTTACAAATAAAGACAGTAAATTACAAGTTTGAATCTATACTTAATATTATTATAAAGAGGAAAGATTTGTATTTTTGTATGTAACGAATAAACTTAAAAACTACTGGACCGATTTCAAAAATTATTTTGCCGTTAGATAGCTACATTATCACTGAGTAACATAGGCTGTATTTATTACTGGAATAAAACTACTTACGCGGACGGAGCCGTGAGGACACAGCTAGTAAGTTATAAATTGTCAAAATTATAACATGTCATTAAATACATATTTTTTAAGTTCCTAACACTACAATTTGTCATTTAAAAAAATTAAAATACTGTAGTATGCTTTCCCAACTAGATATGATTTTAGCCGCTTTTCGCAACTAGGTTTAAATAATCTGAAATCCTATGTTTATAAATTTTCAACCTGCAAACTAATTCTGCAAACACTTTTAAAGTTGATATCTGACAACTATCTATCTGTACTACATCCTTATCAATTTACCAAAAAAACAAAGTATATAGTTTTATTTTCATAGTTAATTAAAGTGTCATATGTATTTAAGCTTTCAAAATTAATTCAACGGGCTTTTAATTTTCGCGAACGCTACAAAATTCATTGGACGCGCGATCATCGAGTGTCGAGCTCACAATGGAGGCTGTCGGAGGCAATTAACGCGAATTCGGTTGTGACGTCAACTATGGGATGGACGGATTATTTTAATATGAGGCTTTGTTTTTTAAAAAACACGTTTATTAAAAATGTTCTGAATTTTTAAATGTGTAAGCTCTTTTAAGTTTCAATCAATCAATTTTATTACCCAAGGCACGCACCTCTGACTTTTCGGATTCATGTGCGTATTGTATAATTATCACTTGCTTTAAAACAGTGAAGGAAAACATCGTGAGGAAACCGGCATGCCTGAGAGATATTTCTCGACGGCATGTGAACCCAAGTCAGAGGCCCCTGGGTAGCATAAACTCTGACACTAGGTTAGTAACTAACCACACGAAAAGAAGAAGATTACCTGCCTCGTTGGTCTAGTGGTAGCAAGCGCGACTGCTGACCGTGAGGTCCTGAATTCGATCCCCAAGTCGGGCAAAGTGTTATTGGGTTTTTCCGTGTGGAATTCCTCAGAAGCAGCCCGGAGTTTGGATTTGTGGTTGATGGCAATAGGCTCGCCCCCTATTACATAGGACTACAACATAACGGCGAAATAAGGGTGTTACTATACACCTCTGTCCAACCCTTCGGGGAACGTAGTTGTTATGTTATGTGATTTTATTCAATAAGTATCGTGTAGGTAGACTTTATCTAAATATATATAGTTATCCCGTGTGGGGACGGGCTGGAATATAAAACTTCCTCACCACACGCTGGAAATAGACGCGTGTTGTAAAATTCAATAAAACCCAGCATACTTGGTGGTAGGATCCCCACGGTCTGGCTTGGTTCCGTCTTGTATATATGGGATCCAGAGGGGTATAGGGAAGTCCCTCTATATCTTTGCTGACTTGTATTCGTGTGCTCCATCTTGGTCCTTGTATGCACTTACCATGTCTTTTTGTTTTTTTTTTAAAAAACGCTGCCCCTCACTAGGGTTTCTCCTTTATCGTGGGTGCGTTTATAGACACAAATTACATATACACCGCTACTCAACCCTTCGGGAAATACAGGCGTGATGTTATCTAAACCAATATTATAAAGAGAAAAGATTTGTATTTTTGTATTGTTAAATACAACAGCATACCACTTCCTTTTTAGACAAGTCCTTTACAGTTCAAGCTGCTCGCTTGTGGAATGCATTACCACTCAATGTAAGACGTGCGCAGTCACTGCCAATTTTTTAAAAGTTAGTGAAGGAACATTACTTGTCACTTTAATTTGCTATTTCTTGATTATCGCTCACATTTCATCAACTTTCTTATTTATAATATATTTATTTATTAGTTTGTTTAAGTTATATGTATTACGTTTTTCTTTCTATTGTATATATTTGTGTAATAATTGATGTGTATTTTATGATTATTATTTCTAAGTAATATTATGTACGATACGTACTTGTACACCTAGACTGTCCGATATCTATTTCCGTTCTTCCAGTCCATCCTAAGGTTGTCTGGAAGAGATCGCCTTGTGCGATAAGCCCGCCCATTGTACATATTGTGTAAATCTGTGTTCCTTTTATCGTTTACCGGTGTACTTATTATGTACAATAAAGTGTATATAAATAAATAAATATGTAACGAATAAACTTAAAAACTACTGGACCGATTTCAAAAATTCTTTTGCCCTTAGAAAGCTACATTATCACTGAGTAGCATAGGCTACGGGCGGAGCCGGCAGGACACAGCTAGTGTTATATAAATTATTCCTTAATTTTCATTAATTATTCCATGATTCGTAGCATTCTGTACCATTTCATAACATTAACTCAACAACTATTTCATGATTAAAATCTCTTCTAATCTCAATAAAACCTTTGAAATGAATACGACTCATACAGTCATTATTTACCGAGTCTTTCACATACGTTCATTTAATCTTTTCCCCCACGTTGTAGAGCACGGTTCACTTTATTAAATGTAATGCAATTTACTTTGTAAGGGACGACGGCTTGTTTTATTTGTATGAGATTCTTTTGAGGATTTTTAATGTAGAAAATATAATTATTTTCCAGTGTAGAAGTAGCTTTTTAAGTGAGTTCAAAGTTCACAACAGATACTTGGAGACGCTTCAAAAATCTTGATATTATTATAATGTTTTGTTGACGATACAAAACCATCGAATAACTCAGAAGTTAAGGCCTTTATTCTAAAATGATGACCAGTCATGAATCTCGATTTAAGAGGCCTTTTCAGTTCCACAGTAAGCCTTTTTTAAAGAGCTTTTAGGTGATATTGAAAAATGATCTATAGAACTTCAGTATATCCATCTTCTGAGTGTCATCACAAATATATAAAAGCAATAGTTTTATTTCCATACCTAGGTACATGATTTATATAGAAAAAAACAAAAGACATACATTTTCTTTCTCCTCCTCTTTCTAGACAACAAATCAAGACGAAAGTATGTTTCAAATATTTATAATGTTATCCTGAATGATGTTTATAGAACACATTTTTCAAAATCGCCTAAAATCTCTTTAAATCTTTATACAAGGTTAGTCTGAAAGAGGTACTAAGCTTCGGGTCACTTAATGTACCACTGATGATTGTTTTATAGAAAGTGTTATTTTTTTTAAAGATAAGAAATAAATTCCTGCAGTGTATTTTATTTTAGGTTTTTCAAAAATTGCCAATTTTCAAACCTGCTTTAGTTACGAATTCAGAAAATATAACTTCTAATTCGTGACCCCAAATATGACCTAAAATGTAAACACAGCTGATCATAGCTGAGGATAGATAGAATTTAGCGTATTTTTTATGAAATCTTTGAACAGCTATTTCTCTTAAAGTAATAACTTTTGGGGAAAGTTGTAGAACAAAAGTTATCCATTATTATATGTACTCTAACACCCTTTCGGCTTAGTACCCCCTTTCCGACTAACCTGGTATAAGACCTTTAGTTAGAATGAGACAGCTGTGAAACTAGAAAGGCCTCTTAAGATAAGATTTGAGTAGATATTTCACACAAATCAGTATTCATAAAACACTTATGGCCAAATACTTAAACGTGCGTTTGAGAATTCGGCCATTAAAATGAAAAAGATTTTAATTCCGAACTTTTACATAAGCAGATGCATTTAACGGCAAATAAAATTATTACGAACACTGATCAAATCATAAACGTACATCAAAAAGTTAAAGATATTAAATGCTAACGAGGAAGCTACAGAAACATGAATCAATCGAATGAATGAATAAAATTATTTTTATTCATTCATTTGTTCCGTGTGACCGACTCCATTATTTCGCTACCGAAATTCACCACCCCTTCTGAATGACATCGAGCGATTCGGGGATTCCAACCCCCACCCCTTATGCCAATATGAATGCTCAAGTACTTCAGTTACAAGTGACAGGTTGTTAACTCGTCATTAATGGCCTGATTGACGGACGTGGATTTTAATTATCCGTGAATTCGTCTCTGGATAAGTGGTAGAAAGGCAGCAATTTTGGAGTAATTCTAAAATTGACACCAGTTGGCGCCACTGCGAATGTAGACCCGTTAATAGTTTGTTTTGTACAGTCAGCAACAGGAGTCGCTGAATGCACACAATTTAATTACAATATTAGCAATATAATATTGTAATTTTATTGGCTTTACGACATACCATAAGTTACTAGCTAAAATATTAGATGTTGACATTTTGATTGAGTATTTGACATTGATAAATCTACATAACAACAGCGCCATACTATACTGACCTGCAATGTTAGAAAAAACAGTTTTAGTTTAACCTAACCGAGTCAAGGTGCTTAGACGATTTAATAGATGAACTGCCTCGTTGGCCTAGTAGTGGCAAACGCGACTGCTGATCGTGAGGTCCTGGGTTCGATCCCGAAGTCGGACAAAGTGTTATTGGGATTTTCCTTGTGGAATTCCTCAGTAGCAGCCTGGAGTTTGAATTCGTGCCCGGTTGATGGCAATAGGCTCGCCCCTTGTTACATGGGACTTAAATATAACGGCGAAATGAGGGTCTTACTATACACCTCTGCCCAACCCTTCGGGGAATACAGGCGTGATGTTGTGATTATGTTTTCTTGCTGATTTAATATTTATATCGCGAATAATGTATGTACCTACTTATCTTTTAAGGTATAAGGCAATTTATTACTTTGAAATAGCTTTCCTTACAATTTTATCTTCACTATTGCTAAATAACTGACACATCTAACACAATAGCAGTTGCTTTGCACCGTATACCTAATCACAGGCTGTTGTCGCCTGTCAGTTTAGTCCGGTGCACGCACGGGTTAACGTGTCGTGCATAATTAACGGTCGTGTGCAAACGTTGCATGATTTAATGGAGATTTGTGGGCGTTTAGCATTAATTTATGGTTATAAATACAACTCTCGTGGTTGTGGTCTATTTTACTGGAGGTGTGTTTGTGACGCACTGTGTCAGCAAATTATATTGAACTAGCGACCCGTCCCGGCTTCGTACGGGTGCAATGTAGATACTAATATTGAGCATATAAACTTTCCTCTTGAATCACTCTATCTATTAAAAAAAATAGCATCAAAATCCGTTGCGTAGTTTTAAAGATCTAAGCATACATAGGGACAGACAGACAGCGGGAGCGACTTTGTGTTATACTACGTAAACATGTTGTTGGTTTAGTAGTCGCAAGCGCGACTGCTAAGCATGGGATCCTGGGTTAGATCCCCAGGTCGGGCAAAGTGTCGGGGTTTTTCCATCAGGAATTTCTCAGTAGCAGCCCGGAGTCTGGATTTGTGCCCGGTTAATGGCAATAGGCTCGCCCCCTATTACATGGGACTTAAACATAACTGGCAAAACGAGGATGTATTTATACACCTCTACCGAACCCTTTGGGGAATACAGGCGTGATGTTATGATGTTATGTTAATTTTTCTACGAAAGTATGGAAACGGCTTCTGATAAAAAACTTTTTAACAAAAATAAAACCGACTTCAAATTGTCTATCTCCGAAGTTCTTCATCAGATCTTCACCAAATTTACATGGGATCACTTCGAAAGAATACTCTTTCAAACAAAAAAAGAATCACTAAAATCGGTTCACAATACCTAAGCAAAGATATCGCGGAACAAACATACCTGAGAACCTCCTCCTTTTTTTGGAAGTCGGTTAAAAATAATTTATTAGAAAAGAAACTGGTATCACATGATTGCATATTACTTAAAGTCAATTTTTAACCCTGGATGCAAATATGTGTGTATGTAGGGTGTAAGAAAGTGAGGGTTGCATGTCTGTGTTAAAAAAAGGTACAACTTTATGTATGTAAATCAATAAAATATGCATCCAATTCTAGGTAAATATAATTCTATTCTACACAACACTAAATTTGACGACTCCGGAATCGCGGGATTTTTCGATATAAAAGTGCATTTCATATTACCTAACACTTGAACTTAGGTAACTAAGCATTTGATTATCCAATCTCTTGTGATGTGGAGTTTAATTGGGGCATGAAATACACGGACTTAGTTTTAAGCAGTCCATCATGCCGTCACTGGCACGATAGTACTATCTTTTATAATCTTAACTACCTAAAGTTTTATACTAAACTATACGTGTTACAATATGCTTACTGTCTATGATTAAGGCTGCGTTCAGACGACACGCGCCCGCTAAGCGCACGCCACGCGCGTCAACACCCGCGTCTAACACACTTTGAAATTTTTTGTATATAATTTGAGTCTTATGACACATCAATAGATCTCGAATTGCATTTATCGAAGCATGGCATGAGGCGGGCGCGAGTCGGGCGCAAGGCGGGCGCAAGTCGGGCGCGAGGCGGGCGCAAGTCGGGCGCGAGGCGGGTGCGAGGCGTGCGCGAGGCGAGCGTGAAGCGGGCGCTTGGCGTGCGCGGCTGGATTTCGATAAATGCAATTTGAGATCTATTGATGTATCATAAGACTCAAATTATATACAAAAAAAAATCAAAGTGATTTAGACGCGGGTGTTCCCGCGCCCGTAATCTTACAATCTAACCTTACATTCCAAAACCTGCGTGATGTATGTGTGTACGTGCTACCACACTCTGGTGATGACGTATTTCTTTCACGATATTTGCATATTACAGAACATTGATAATTTCAAAAACAAAACTCCTATAGTAGGCACATCTCCAACTTTCTAAACACACACACAAATATCACAAATTGCACATACGTCGACCAAAGCTCAAAACACACATGCACACATTAGTTTTCCCAACTGAATCCAGTTTCACATTTAACTGTGGTCTGTGGTATAGTCGGTATTCCGTCAGTTTGTCTATCTCCGCTTGCTACAGCATGCATAATTAACTCAGGGGATTCCAGGACGTGATACATAGCGCTTAAGATGATGTTATGTTTAGAATATTTAAGGAGGAAGATGGCAGACATTTAGAGCCGGTAATCGGTACATTTAAACGCGGAGATGTCATCTTAATCTTAGTAATGAATAAGCTTACTAAATCGAAGAGTACTACAGAGTACAGCAATGATAGCCTAGTGGTGTGACCGTCGGACTGCCAAGTCATATAGGTCTCGAGTTCGAACCCAAGGCACACACCTCTGACCTTTCGGATGCATGTGCGTATTGTATAATAAACACTTGCTTAAAAACGGTGAAAGAAAACATCGTGAGGACACCGGCATGCCTGAGAGATATTTTTCGACGGCATGTGAAGCCAAGTCAGAGGCCTATGAGCGGCATAAACTTTTGACACCAGGTTAGTCACTAATCACACGAAAAGAAGAAGACCTTTTTACAATTTCAGTGCCGAAAAACATTGAATGATAAATGAATCATAATAATGCCATCTGGGGGTTCATAGCGAAGCACAGGCTGGCGCGGCGGTAATTTTTTTTTCTTTTTCTTTTTTCCTATTAGACTGCTTGTACATGGTCTTGCGGACCATTTCTGTGAGACCTGAAGGGTCTCCAACCAAGCCCGACGGGAGAAAAATACTTAACCTAAGCTAACTACTATTACTACGTCTACTACTAACATCATGACTAGATAGCAACATCACCACTAAGGGCGTTCGCTAGGGGGACTCGAACCTCGGCTTAGGGCTTGCTTGCGAGAGGACTGGGAGGGAGACAGCTTGATGAGGGCTGAATTAACGGTGTGACTCCGGAGTCAGAAAAGTGCGGCGGTTCATTTTTTTTTCCTAATCGACTCTTGTAGATGGTCTTGCGGACCTTTTCTACGTAACCGGGCTATTATTGGCGAGACCAGAAGGGTCTCCGAACCAATATCTAAACTAACTACCTAGCTAACTACGCTAACTACTGTAACATCATGACTATTATAGCAGCAACACCTCTAAGGGCGTCCCTCAGGGGGGACTCGAATCTCTTAGGGTGTTGAATGCGAGAGGACTGGGAGGGATACGACAGCTTGATGAGGGCTGTATTAACGGTGACTGCGCGGAGTCAGAAGGGACGACCGGCTCTGCGGCTGCGGCGGGTGAGCACGGTGGATCGGGGGCGGCGGCGGTGGGACGTCGCGAGAGGCCTCGTCGGCGAGGGCGATACGCCGGTTGGCGGCGGCGGTGTATATGTATTGTACTAGTCGATTTGTTCGCCTCCTGGAGGAGGGTGATCTCGTCATCGGACTCTAGTAGCGCATGCCTGGGACGGCGTACTATACTGATTTGGGAGGGTTTATAATCGGACGCGTGCGGCGATTCATCAATGAAAACCCTTATTTATAAAGGATTAGGTACCGATACCGGATTATACCGTTTCGCATTTTCAGACTATATTTCGGTACCGAAATATATTTAAATATCGTAATATTCAGATAACCAGAATTTAGGGGTATGACGTCATACCATATTTTAAAGGTATCTTAATCTTTGGGTTATTCTGTTCCTGGTTTGTACAATAAACAGTATATAAATAAATTAATTAATAAATAAAAATTACTCTTTTTGTAGGGTATTAAATTATTTAGAGACACGTAGAAGCGGAATATTCTCCTATATGGATTCAAGTTGTCTGTCAGAAATTACAGTTGAAATAAACGCACTTTTATTATTATTATAATCAAAACAATATCACTTCTTCTTTTCGTGCGGTTAGTGACCTGGTGTCAGAGTTTATGCCGCCCATGGCCCTCTGACTTGGCTTCACATGCTGTAGAGAAATATCTCTCAGGCATGCCGGCTTCCTCACGATGTTTTTCCTTCACCGTTTTTAAGCAAGTGATAATCATTATACAATACGCACATGAATCCGAAAAGTCAGAGGTGCGTGCCTTGGGTTCGAACTCGAGACCTATGACTTGGCAGTTCGACGGTCACACCACTAGGCAATCACTGCTATTGAACACTACAATATCACTGATCTCCGTATACACGGTACAAACTGTTACTTAACGTGTCTAATACAATAAAACATTATATACTTTTTGAAATTATAGCAATTTTATGTGCGGTCCGTACCTACAACTTTCAACTTCTCGCATTTCCAACTCAAACATAAAAACTGATTATTACAAAATTGATTAAACTAAAATTAGTTATTTTAGAACGTCAACGTTACAAAAGACAGTTCCCATAAACATCCGCCCTTCATCGCTTTCTTGCGTCTAAGCTCTTGCGGGCCGCACAACTTTCAACTGCTCGAATTTCCACCTCAAATTCAAAAACTAATTTATTCAAAATAGATTAAAACTAAAATTAGTTCTCTGTGAACGTCAGTCTTACAAAAGACAGTCCCCAAAAACTCTCACCGCTTTCTAGTGTTTAAGCTGGGACGATGAAATGGCGAACTAATGGCGTATGATTTCGAACGCCTTGCGATGTGTATACCAAAAATGTGTGTAAACCTAACCTTCTTGAAAATAACACTTTGATCACTATACCATACAATCGTCTAACGGCCGATATTAATAAACGATCGCAGTCCAAAATCTCTGGATTACTGTTGGTTTATGACATTACTTCTATTGAGTTTTTGTTAAAAATAAATACCACTTTGATCACTATACCGTACGTTCGTCTAACGGCCGATATTAATAAGCGATCTCAGTCCAAAACCTCTGGATTACTGTTGGTTTATGACATTACTTCTATTGAATTTTTGTCAAAAATCTTTCGGGCGACGATCATCGGTCACCTATAATTTACCGAGCGTTATTGGTTAAAATTAATGGTCGTATCTTGACCAATAATGAAGCAAAGACCCCATAGCTATGCATAACCTTCCCGTAGTACGTAGCTACCACAATCACTGGTAAAATTAACTTATATGGTTTAAGAATTTTTATTTCTCAAAAATAATATATATTATTCACTTCTATGAGAAAACAAGAGAAAGCATAATTAGGTGAACGACTCGACAGTTTCGCCAAAGTAAGTAAAAATTAAATAAAATAAAAGAAAAAACACAACATAGCAAACAGTTAACATCTTAAAATCAGGTAAATTGGTTCAAAACATGGTGCTTTAGTAACCTTTTAAAAGTTGGAAGTGATTTAGATTCTTTAATCGCTTTAGGTACTCGGTTATAGAGTTGAGCTTCTTCATAAACGATAGTTATTTTACCATACTTACGATTCATATAAAAATCTATTCGTAAGCAATAAGATCCGTCTTTGTTTATAGGAACCGGGCATATGGAAAAGTGCTTTGCGGTCTCTTAGCTCTAGACAAATCTTTTATAAAGCCAAGACTGAACATTAGTGGTACCGAAGTCAGTTTATCTGCGTTGCTTCAGAGCATGCATAATTAAGTTGGCGGGAATCTAGTTCCGTGATTTAGAAGGCTTTGGACTCGAGATTTATATTAGGTTTAGGATAAGATGTTAGAGCGGAAATAGGAGACAGAAGGATGCAAAATCATATTTCTTAGAAATAAAACAAGTACCAGCACATTATTTTGATGGAGATGTTTTTCTTTCTACGAAACAGGGATTATAGGAACGAATATGGTAGGTATAGGAGACTTCAGCATATTTGTTAAAGTACATAACATAACATCACGCCTGTATTCCCCGAAGGGCTGGGCAGAGGTGTAACGTAACACCCTCATTTCGCCGTTATGTCTATGTCCCATGTAATAGGGAATAGATACATAAATAAATACATAAATCTCATACCTACATACATAAACTAACGCCTTTTTTTCATGGGGGTAGGCAGAAACGATAGAACGCCACATGCTACGATCCTTACATACTGCTTTCGCTTCATCCACATTCATACATCTTGTTATACACGCACGCAGGTTGAGAGTAATACGCACCTGTCCTTTGCGAACAACATCATCAATAACATCGATGTATGTCCTGTTAGGGCGTCCTTTACCGGCGTTTCCACTGACATCCGCCTTATAACCACCTTAGCACACTCCTTAAAATTTTTGTCACTACATCATCTTTTAAACGGCCACTTTGTATAATCACATCATTCCTCAATCTAACATTCAATGTTTTTATTTCACTACACTTGTTTCTAATAACCGTCGAATTTAGAATTCATTTCGTTACGGGTTCCAAAACGGTTTAATAACTTCCCTGGGACACGCTGAACGCCGTGCCGTGGTTCTCTCGGGAACTATTAAAACTATCATAATTTTCCAGGAGTCCCAGCAGTGGGAATGTTTAATGGGCTTAAAGAGTAAATTTTAAACATGGCACTAACGAGCGACAGTTCGTATAGAGTCCAACTGTTTGATATTACTGAAGTTGATTAAAAAGTTACGTTTACTTTAACCAGAAATATGTTATTTTCTCTGTACGTTAACATTAAAATAAAATGCACAGCATCCGTAACTGCGCAGATCATACGATTTGCGAGGTTAAGCTGCACTTGTCGCGGTCAGTCCGTGGATAGGTGACCGTTCATTGCACATCGAGACTCCTCCGTGCCTCGGAGAGCACGTTAAACCGTCGGTCCCGGGTGTCATAGTAAAACCTATGACAGTCGCTACGGGAAGTCAGAAGCCCGAAAGTCTGACAATTGATATAACCTTATACATATATGAGATATCGGCATTGCCCATTAACTGAGTAGCGGAGGACTGATGGCAGTCGCTCCGTGTAAAATATTGGTATTCAACCGCACCTGGTTAGACAAGAAGCTGACCCTAACATAGTTGGGAAATAGCTAAGTAGAACGAACTCCAGATAGAACATTAACCTATTCCCATAGATATAATGTTCTATGGTCTATGACACCTATAGGTACAGAGTAGGTGTCCTACCATTCGGACACCAAAACCCAAATGTTCAATATCTATTGCTTTATTAGTGAACAAAGGGACCATCATATTAATTAGTCACACAACAATGGTCACTGAAGCGTTCCTAATATCGGTCATTGTGTTCCGAATCCATTGAAATGTATATACGTGTTCAATGATCGTGTCTATGTGGAATAATGGATATAATTTTAATGGCTACAATGGACAGCCATGTAAAGGGAAATATCTCTCTAGAGTCTAGTCCAATAACAATAACCATCATTGTCATGCTGGATTATTTCTGCTTGTGGGGCCACGATGTAGCGCCGGTCCTAGACCTTAATTAGGATAGAGCGAGATTGCCTTTTGACACCCTTTGATCGACGCTTTCATATCACATAAATTGTATTTCATTTCTCTTGCCAACTTTTTTTTTCTCGTTGGAAAACTATACATATCCCTCGCCCGGGGAAGGCGAGGGGTTCTGCCGGACTCTTACCGGCTAAAAACCAACGGTGTTCCTCCTCTTGACCGTCCGGCCGGGGTTGCGGGAGTCCGCCAGCCACTAGCGGTCCTCTCCTCTGTGGGGCCTGGCCCCACGGCCTCCAAACCTAACCTACTGGACAATGCCGATATTCAAAGGTGAGACCGTTTGTCCGACTTTCGGGCTTTTGACCATCCGGGCCTGACGGTTTCATGCGCAGTCCGAGGCAAGGAGGGGCTTCGAAGTGTTACGATCGGTCACCTATCCATGAACTCACCGGGGTAAGTGCAGATCGTACATTCCGCGCGAATGTTAATTAGCCACGAATCTTTTTAGGAAGAAAAACCGTCACCGGTAACCATCAACGCCGCAATGGCAGCATTGAATGGCGCTGTTGTTATGTAGACCTATCAATGTCAAATACTCAATTAAAATGTCAGTGTCTAATATATTAGCGAGTAATTTATGGTATGTTGTAAAGCTAATTAAATTACAATATACCTAATATTGTAATTTAATTCTGTTCATTCAGCGACTCCTGTTGCTGCCTGTACAAATCAAAGTTTTAACAGGTCTACGTTCGCAGTGGCGCCAACTGGTGTCGATTTTAGAACTATTCAAAAAGGCTGTTATTACCGCTTTAGCTTACTTATCCTGTCGGCTATGTCGACTACATTAGTCTTTGACAAAATATGTATAGGTATAAAGTTAAGATAAACATTTGACGCTATTTTATTATTAACTCCCTCGTTGGTCTAGTGGTGGCAAGCGCGATTGTTGATCGTGAAGTCCTGGGTTCGATCCCTTGGTCAGGCAAAGTGTTAATGGTTTTTCCGTGTGGAATTCTTCAGTAGCAACCCGGAGTTTGGTTTTGTGCCTGGTTGATAGCAATAGGCTCGCCCCCTATTACATGGGACTTAAACATTACAGCGAAATGAGAGTGTTACTACATCTCTGCCCAACCCTTCGGGGAATACAGGCGTGATGTTATGTTATGTTTATTATTAAGAAAGCTTCACTGAAAGTACCAAAATTCCACTATCCACGCTTGATACATCCGCACACCCACTTTACTACATGGCGTGTGACACAGTCATAAGTAACTAACACCATAAGGTAATTACTCCATTACCAACACTTAAGGCTTAAGTTGAGGCATATGAACTTAATAATTGAGAGTAGCTGAGTGACGAACGTTCACTGTAGGGCGCTGACTATGAGACTATGAATAGATTAGGCTATACCAGGGGCCGGCAACCTTTTGAGACGGAAGAGCCAAAAGTTGCAATTTACAAAATTTCAGTTTTTAAAGAGCCATTTAAAAAAAATGTTTCAATATTATAGTATTTGCTTATACAGGCTGTCCTGTAATTAATGGATAACCTTGAAATGGCGCTTAGCAAAAATAACTACCTTTAAAAAAAATACAAAACGAAAATACATTGAGATATACCTAAGTAGTTACTATGTCTACAAGTATGTCTCAGTCATAGTCAGTACATCTCAGTCATACTATATTATAGTGCTTACTCAATTATGGAACGAATGCACGATTTTAAGGGTTATGATAGTAATGTATTAATTTTTACGTATGGAACTAGAGAGCCGCAACTTTACATCGAAAGAGCCGCATGAGACTCGCGAGCCGCAGGTTGCCGACCCCTGGATTAGGCTATACTTAGGTACTTTATACAGGGCATTAGCTAGACGGTGCAGTGCCCTGGGGCCCCCAAACGAGTAAATAAAGGACCCTCAATAAAGAGCTCGAGTACTTCCTGCTGCAGTACAAAACATAAGCTTAGAAAGAAAAAAAAGATTTTTTCATTACTTACTGCATTTAGAATTCAGTCTAATTGCCTTGACATAAGGCTTAATTTTCTTTATCTCAATTAACAGAGGGAATTGTAAACAGCACTGTTTCCAATACACATAATAAATGCTACAATCGAAGTCGATTTAAATCAAACTACTTTCTGGTTTCTAGTTCACTTTTTTACACATTGGCCCCGATTCTGTTGAGCACCAACTAAACTGAACTAAAAATATTGCTATCCTTCACTTGCAGGTAAAATAAGAAAGAGATGGACGAAAATTAGAGCTGTCGAATTAGGTTGAACTATACTGGCCTGCAAAAATAAGTACTACACTTTTAATGATATTTACTTTTAAAGTGTGATACTTATTTTTGCAGGCCAGTGTATTTCCAAACAGATTTAGACCCGTATTCTAAAACGTTCCTCCAAAACTTACTCGACTCGACTCCACCTCGACTAAGCCTTTCTCACTACCATCGGTAGTTATCTATACATAGAAAATGCTTTGTCCTGAATGACTGACTGATAGATCAACGCACAGCCTAAACCGCTTATCGCAGAGACCTGAAACTTGGAGGGTGTGTTTTGTATGACGTAGGCATCCGATAAGAAAGGATTTTCCGAAATTCTAGCCCTAAGGGGGTGAAAAAGGGGACAAAGTTTGTATGGGACAACGTGATTCCATGGTCCAATCTACTTCAAATTTTGCATAAACCTTTTTTAACAGAATTGATGGAAGACGTGTTTCGTATTTTATTGAAATTCATCCCCTAACGGGGTTAAAAAGGAGTAGAAAGTTATTTTGGCGGTGATTCGCTTCGAAGTTGATATCGATAGTTGGTAAGGACTAGAACATTTTGGTTATAAATTATACGAATCATTCCAAATTAAAAAAAAACATGTAAAATACAAATATAAAAGAATATTTAAATCGGATTAGAAATCGAAATTTCAATTTTATTTCTTCTTGGATATTTGAATGAAAAACTTACCTTGATTTTCCTTCGAAAATTCCTTGGAATCTCTTATATTACCTACTTAGCAAATATTTGCGATTGCTGTATAATTTGTTGGAGAGTCTGTATTTATTCCTAGGATTCCCCTAACACCATCAAATTACCCCTTCGAATTCAAGAGAGTGCAGTTTCCCATCAAAGTCTGCTTAGCAAAAACTGTAAACAAAGCTCAAGGTCAAACTCTTAAGGTAGCGGGAATAGACTTAAGGGAAAGCTGCTTCTCTCACGGCCAGTTGTATGTGGCATGCTCCAGAGTAAGCGCACAGAGTAGCCTGGTGATCCTAGCTCCCAAAGGAAAAACAAAAAACATTGTTTACAACGAAATACTGCGGTAGGTGTGTAGTATTTCCATTTCGTTGTAAAAAGATAATACCTCGTGTAACTTTCACCAGATAAAAGGCCGAGTTTTGTGTTCACAAAATATAACAATATTTTATTTTATTTTCATGTTTATGTTTCATAGTGTAAAGGTTTAACCTTTAAATCCCTACACTATAATAAAGATTGTTATATTTTATAAGCATTCAAACATTTGAACATACCTTATAATTTATATGTTATAACAAAATTAATAACGTAAAAAACCAATTAAAAATCCTATTAGAAACATTTTCGACTTCTACGCGGACGAAGTCGCGGGCAAAAGCTAGTAGTTAACATAAAAGTCCTCGACTCGACATTTTTCCTCAGTCGAGGTAAGGAATCATCTGTCAAACTCAAGGTACCTCGGAACCTTCCTTAAGGCATCCTTAAGGAAGGAAGTGTCAAAGTTCATATGTAACAAAAAATAATTTTGAAGGCTCACTTTATCGGATATACTTACGATAATCCTTACAACTATTTATTTTGCGATGCAGATAAAGAAAAATCCTCAAAATTATGACGTAATGTCTCCACTCTATCTCGACTCATCTGAGGATCCCTCGGTCGAAGAACCTCAAAGTTCACTCGAAATTGCGACTAAGAATACAATTTTGAAGGTGTTTTCGAGGCCGACCTTAAGGCGTCCTGAGTCGAGTAAGTTTTGGAGGAACGTCTTAGAATATGGGTGTTAGACTTCCGCATAATATGCCGCTCAAACACAATGGTGTGCAACAAGTAAACTTGTTTGACAGCACTAAAAATGTTCCGTCTCTTTCTTCTTTTACCTGTTAATAAAAGATAGCAATATTTTTAGTTAAGTTTAATCGGTTTGCAACAGAGTCCTTACTATTGTATACAATAAACAATGGTCCCGATTCTGTTGTGCAAAATCTAAACTTAATTGAACCTATTGCCATCTCTTTCACTCTATATTATTATTTTCGTGTGGTTAGTGACTAACCTGGTGTCAGAGTTTAGAGGCCGCCCATGGGCCTCTGACTTGGCTTCATATGCCGTCGAGAAATATTTCTCAGGCATGTCGGTTTCCCCACGATGTTTTCTTTTACCGTTTTTTAGCAAGTGATAATTATACAACACGCACATTAATCCGAAAAGTCAGAGGTGCATGCCTTGGGTTCGAACTCGAGACCTATGACTTGGCAGTCCGACGGTCACACCACTAGGCTATCACTGCTGCTCTTTCACTCTGATAAAATAAGAAAGAGACGGACATTAACAAAAGCTGTCAAATTGTTACCTATTTCAACTAAAATTTCCACACAAATTTAGTCGACACGTCAGAGCGTGTCGACTAAAAACACTGTGGAGTTCAAGGCGTAAACTAGTATGACAGTTTTAAAAATGGGTCGTCTCTTTCTTGTGTTGTCTGATAATAAAATATAGCAATATTTTTAGTTAATTTTATTTGGTTTGCAACGGAGTCGTATCATTGTTTACAATACAATAAATATGTTAATAGATCTTATTGATGATTTAGTCAATGAAAAAGATCCCAAATCCAAATATACTTTTGTTTTAACCTCAACGTTTTGACAAAATATAACTTAATGACAAAGCAACGTATGTCGCTGGCCACTGTCACCGATGCAATGCCCAACAGTGCGCAGTGGGATGCGCAAGCGGTGCCGGCGCGATGACGATGACGATTCTCCGTACATACTTGTTTGCATTAACAAAATAGCTTTCCCTAACCTTCATACATCATCTAGAACAGTGAAACATCTAGCTTTTCGTAGCTAAGCTCGTATGTACAGATTACGTGAGAAATTGCATGCAGTCGCTTGGAGTCACGTTCTCAATAACGTACGGCTTGGAAGTGAATGAGTAGCTGCTTAGTAACCTATTTAGATTGCATTGGTACGTGAGTATCTGCACTAGAACCACATACCTACAAGGTACATACAGCGGTTCAATGCCCATTACATTTGACAAGTCTTAAGAAATGTCAAAATTCTTCTTCTTTTCGTGTGTTTAGTGATTAACCTGGTATCACAGTTTATGCCGCCCTGGGCGTCTGACTTGGCTTCACATGTCGTCGAGAAATATCTCCCAAGCATGCCGGTTTCCTCACGATGTTTTCCCTCACCGTTATTAAGCAAGACTTCTTTTCGTGTGGTTAGTGACTAACCTGGTGTCAGAGTTTATGCCGCTCTGGGCGTCTGACTTGGCTTCACATGCCGTCGAGAAATATCTCTCAGGCATGCCGGTTTCCTCACGATGTTTTCCCTCGCCGTTTTTAAGCAAATGATAATTACATAATACGCACATGAATCCGAAAAGTCAGAGGTGCGTGCTTTAGCTTCGAATTCGAGACCTATGACTTGGCAGTCCGACGGTCACACCACTAACAATGCAATGGCAGTGACGCTAGGGACTTTGGCTCGCCCCCTTACATGGGACTTAAACATAAAGGCGAAATGAGGGTTTCACTGTACACCTCTGCCTAACCCTTCGGGGATTACAGGCGTGATGTTATGTTACAGGTCAGTCGCCTTACAAACTGCTAAATAAACACGCCCATTAACAAACGTCATCATTACCTAACTACACAAAAATTAGGTCCGTTGTCAAAACTTTGAAATAGGTTAATTAAACTTAGACGCCCAGTAATTAACGAATAACAAGTTTTGTTTATACGGGTACTTGGGAGACGAATAAATGACGTCATCAGCATTGTGTAGCGAATTCACAGTACGTTTAGTTGGAACAAAGGTTGTGTAAAGTGCTAACATTTATTTCCAAGACAAGTAACGGTGGTGTGTTTACAATGCCTGGCTATTTCTTTAATAGTTAGTACTCATAAACACTTGTACACAGTGTCTTTGTGTACGTTTGTGTATTTTATATACTTGCTTCTTTGTCTCATTTTTATGATTCCGTAGATAAAAGGTCAAAACGAAACCCTTATGGTAAGACTTCGGTGTCTGTTTGTAAATGACGACAGTTTTTCTTTTTTGACGTGACAACGTCTAATAAAACGATGAACCGGCCGGCAGCATGCACGAAAAAGCGTGACTCATTGTCACGTTCCGTCTGAGGCGAGCGTGCGACCGAGAGCGCGGAACAAGCGATAGAGAGGCACGATGTTTTGTTATGACGTTGTCACGTTAAACTATCGTCCGTAAACCGACTTTACAGACAACCAATTTTTTTTAATTATGATATTTAGAAACAGTGGGTTTTTTTAAGGTCTGTGATAGCCTAGCTGTTGAACGCTTGCCGTCCATGCAGGAGGGTTTGAGTTCGATCCCGGCCCATACCTCTGACTTTTCAATTTCATGTGCGGATTAGAATTTGATTATCAATTAAAACATCGTGAGGAAACCTGCACAGCTGAGAGGGCTCCATAAAGTTCTTGATTGTGTGTGTAGTCTGCCAACCCGCACTAAGCCAGCGTGGTGGATTAAGGCCTTCTCTGACGCGCCAGTCTGACTCGCACAGCTCGGAATTGGCCGGTTTTTTTAAGATAATCTAGACTATTGTGACGGTTTGCTTTGATAAAGTTAATTAATAAACTTAATTCCAGGCATTACGAGTATCAAATTCTTGGAGTCGGAGTCGCTTAAGGTTATTTTATACATTGCAATCAATTTTACTGCCTTTACAGTTTGACTGCCTTATTGGTCTAGTGGGCCCATGTGGGTCTGCTGACCATAGGATCCTGGGTTCCATCTCCAGGTCGGGCAAAGTGTTATTGGGTTTTTCCATTAGAAATTTCTCAGTGGCAGCCCGGAGTTTAGATTTGAGCCCGGTTAATGGCAATAGGCTCACCCCCTATTACATGGGACTTAAACATAACTGGTGAAACGAGGGTGTACTAAAAAACACCTCTGCCGTACCCACCTGAGAATACAAGGCGTGATATTAATGTTGTGTATAAACAATTAAAATGCAACTTATCCGTTGGTTTATACAAGGTTAGTCGAAAAGGGGGTACTAAGCCGAAAGGGTGTTAAAGTACCCATAATAAGGGATAACTTTTGTTCTACAACTTTCCCCAAAACTCGATAGTTTAAGAGAAATAACTGTTCAAAGATTTCGTAAAAAATACGCTAAAATCTATCTACCCTCAGCTATGATCAGCTGTGTTTACATTTTAGGTCATATTTGAGGTCACGGATTAGAAAGCCCATTTTCTCTATTCATAACTAAAGCAGGGATGAAGAATTTTCGGAAAAACTAAAATAAAAATTACTTTTGATGGAAAAAAAAATAATCGAATTTTGAAATTTTAACACTTGCTTTAAAATAGTCATCAGTGATACTTTAAGTGGCCTGCGGCTTGGTACCCCCTTTCCGACTAACCTTGTATTATTCTTGACCAATAAACTAGACTTGTATTGAAACTTCTGCCGTTCCACTTTCTCATATCCTAAGAGCAGATAGAAGGTACAGAAGATGGGAAGTACGAAGTTAAATTGGTTCTGCCGTAATTAAGAATGAACTTACGAGCCCCAACTTGCCGAAATTGGGGACAAACAGTAATAGCCTGTTAATGTCCCATTTGTAAGTCGGCAAGGAACTTCAGCTGACAACCTTGTAGAACATCTGAAGAGTTACTTTAGGGTATCGAACCCTAGAATTTGGTTGCCTTTTCAGTTTTATTTGTGGGTCTTCTAATTTATCTTATTATGCTCATCAGATTAATTAGCGTTTGCAAACTGAAGTGGCAATGGGCAGGCCACATCGCTCGAGGGACCGATAACCGATGGGGAAGAAAGTTTCTTGAGTGGCGACCACGAATAGGAAAGCGCAGCGTAGGTAGGCCTCCCACTAGGTGGATCGACGACATTGTGAAAGTCGCGGGCAACCGATGGATGCAAATGGCGGATTGTCGTTCGATGTGGCGGTCTAAGGAGGAGGCCTTTGTTCAGCAGTAGACGTCTTCAGGCTGATGATGATGCTCATCAGATTATCAAGGGCTCGTGGTTAATTACCAACCGCGTGGATCATACGATTTGCGAGGTCAGTCTGTGGATGGGTGACCGTTTGTTACACATCAAGATCCCTCCAAGCCTCGGAGAGCACGTTAAACAATCGGTCCCGTGGGTCATACGAATATCTATGACAGTCGCTACGGGATGTCAGACTTTCGGGCACGGAACGGAACAACTGCCATTAGAACTCCACAACCCAGTTACTGGGCAATACCGATGTATTGCCCAGTAACTGGATTGTGGAGTTCTAATGGCAGTTGTTCCGTGTAAAATACTGGTATTCAGCCGCATCTGGTTAGACTGGAGGCTGACCCTAACATAGTTGGGAAAAGGCTAGGTATAACATAGTGGGATTCTAAAGGCTGAATACGATAACGATGATGTCTCAACCAAAGTATTCTGTTCTTGTTAACTTTCGACATTGACACAAACAAACTGTCATCAGTCGTCGACTTGAGTTATAAAACTCATTTGTATTTCAAAACTTTGTTGAACACAAATTAATTTAAATGTTCGTGTGAAAACATGTTTAGAACAGCTTTGAACGTGTAAGAGCGCTTGTGGACTGCGTATGATCGGGATCCGAGAAAATAATACGACCGGACAAGATGCAATACTTTTTGTACCAGGTTAGTCGGAAAGGGGGTACCTACTAAGTCGCAGGCCACTTAATGTATCACTGATGATTGTTTTAAAGGAAGTGTTAAAATTTCAGATTTCGATAAAAAAAATCCTTGCTATATCATTTTTATTTTACATACATACATAAACTCACGCCTTTTTCCCATAGGGGTAGGCAGAAACTATAGAACGCCACATACTACGATCCTTATGTACTTACATCCTTTCGCTTCATCCACATTCATACATCTTGTCATACACGCACGCCGATTGAGAGTACTACGCACCTGTCCTTTGTGAAGAACATTATCAATATCATCGATGTATGTTCTTCTAGGAATTGAAATCTACCTTAACTACATACATACATAAACTCACGCCTTTTTCCCATGGGGGTAGGCAAAAACTATAGTACGCCACATGCTACGACCCTTACATACCCCTTTCGCTTCATCCACATTCATACATCTTGTCATACACGCACATACATTTTTATTTTAGTTTATCAAAAATTCCTCATCCCTGCTTTAGTTACGAATTCAGAAAATGGAGCTTCTAAATCCGTGACACCAAATATGACCTAAAATGTAAACACAGCTGATCATAGCAGAGGAATAGAATTTAGCGTATTTTTTATGAAATCTTTGAACAACTATTTCTCTTAAACTAATGACTTTTGGGAAAAGTTGTAGAACTAAATTTATCCATTCTTATAGGTACTTTAACACCCTTTCGGCTTAGTATCCCCTTTCCGACTAACCTTGTATAAACGTTTGTGCACTACATCCGATACGAATTTCATAGATTTGTAGCCGAGTTTCCTCGGATCGTATTTTGTCTGATTCGGATCAGGCGCAGTGTACAAGCACTCTAGCGTGTATACCTATAACGTGTAAAGTGCTTACTTACAAGTATAAGTGGTACATCGGACAGATGGAAACGATACAAGAGTGTGGAGAGCTACTATTACCGTCCCGCTCTCATTTGGATCGAGTTTCTTGCCACTGCGGGATCATAGTTGAAGCTTAAGCAACATTTAAAGACAGTCGTTATCGGTACGACATTGAGTTGTGCTGCTGTTCCACCGGCACTGCTCCGATTTGGGCATGGCTTTAACCATGGTGGAATTCTTCTAATTAACACTGTGGCAAAATCTAGATACGAGGTTCTGCATTATCAAGTACCTATTTGTTTCCTCTTGAAATAATACTGTCTATTTGAAGACTAAGCCGTAATAGCTCTATTTTTTATTTTTTTATACCTACTGTGTCACTGAGATTTCTCCTGTATCGTGGGTGCGTTGACAGGTACAAACACATATACAATCGCCAGTTTTTGATTATTAATTATTTTGATAAAATACCTAATTTATTGCAAAGTATGTGCGGTGTAACTTTGAATGATAGATTGAAGATTGATGAGATTAAAGTTGAAGTTTAAAAGATGATGTAGTGACAAAAATTGAAAAGAGTATGCTTAGGTAGTTTGGTCATGTTGAGAGAATGAGTGAACGGCGATTAACAAAAGGAATTTATAAGGCGAATTTCAATGGAAACGCCGGTAGAGGATGCCCTAGAAGGACATACATCGATGTTATTGGTAATGTTCTTCACAAACGACAGGTGCTTAGTACTCTCAACCGGCGTGCGTGTATGACAAGATGTATGAATGTGGATGAAGCGAAAGGGGTATTTATGGATCGTACCATGTGGCGTTCTATGATTTCTGTTTATGTATGTATGTATGCATGCCTTATATAACCAAGAGACCCTGGTTTCGCTTGAAAATCACATGATAAAAATTTCCGCTCCGCTTTCAGTCAGACGCGGTCTTTATCTTTCATAATGATGCACACATTATTCTGTCAAAACGTTCAGTGAATGAGAGAGTGAATGAATGCTTTGTTTCGCTAACAATACGCGTCTAATGTTACGAAACAAGTGAACAGTATTGTGTTCGGTTTGATTGAATATAATCACTGTTTCAGTTTTTGATACACCGCCCCTTACAACCTGGTACAACGTGTTACCCCGGTCACTCACATACACGCGAATATTCGTACATTGTACGAATGTTTTCTGTTTTTAACCGACTTCCAAAAAAGGAGAGGGTTCTCAATTCGGTTGTTTTTTTAATCTTTTTTTTTATGTTAGTTACCTCATAACTCCGTCACTTATAAACCGATTTAGATATTTTTTATTTTATTTGAAAGGATATACTTTCAGATTGGTCCCATTTAAATTTGGTGAAGATCTGATGAAGAACTTTGGAGATAGAGAATAGAACTCCTCAATGACGAACAGTACGCATAATGTGATGATGTGATTATGTTACGAGCAGCGTCTGTAGTAGGCCCAACCATGTTTTAATTAAGGCCACTAAACGAAAACAATAATCTAGGGAAAATGTTCGCAAAGTAATTGCGAATGTCAGTCCCACACTTGTTGGTTCGCGTATTCGTGCGAATCTGAGTGACCCATATTACATAATTCCCCATGAAAAATGTAAATAATCAAGTAGGTAGTCTTTTATGGTTTTTGTCATTTACCTTTCATAGGAAATTAGGTAAGGATGTAAATAACTTTCTGGGTAGTTTTATTTTTTCAGGGTTGCGTTTCAATGATGATTATTTTATGTTTTATCCAAATTCTTTTTTTTGGGTCATACTACGGTTTTCAAATATTGCCAACAAACTCTTTACAGGGGACCTTTTAACCCCCTTTCGGCTTTAGGGGCATTGTTGTAACACGTTATATATGTTGTAGAGAATAATTTGACAAACGCTTCCTAATTCTCCTACTTATCTATTTACAGACTATTCGAAGAAAACGAGGACCTCCTCCATCTATTCGACAAATTCGGCGAGCTGAAGACTGCTGAAGCTCAGGAGAGCTCTGAGGAGTTGGCCGAACATGCCACGAAGGTCATGCACACCCTGGACGAAGGCATCAAGGGTTTGGGGGACATTGACGCGTTCTTCGCGTACGTGAGACATGTTGGAGCCACACATCATCAGGTTCCTGGATTTAAGGCCGAGAACTTTTGGGTAAGTTCAGGGTTTTAATCATTACCGTCCTAGCACTGATAGCCTAGTGGTGTGGCCGTCGGACTGCCAAGTCATATAGGTCTCGAGTCCGAACCCAAGGCACGCACCTCTGACTTTTCAGATTCATGTGCGTATTGTATAATTATCACTTGCTTAAAAACGGTGAAGGAAAACATCTTGAAAAACCGGCATGCCCGAGAGATATTCCTCAACGCCATGTGAAACCAAGTCAGAGGTCCACGGGTGGCATAAACTCTGATACCAGGTTAGTCACTAACCACACGAAAAGCAGAAGATTACTGTCCTACTGCTTGGAACGAGCCTCTACTCAGAATGGAATTCATGAAAGCGTATTGCACCTTGCCTTCATACAATTCGAATAGGATTAGCACTTGGATGTCTGCCAACGTTGAAGGTAGAAGAGCATGAAGGTTAAGCGCCTCATAATTCTCGGATGAAAAGCTAACTGAAAGTACCTGAAACGCTCATAAAAGAAGGTTAGCTACCTGCCATCTTTACTCTGAATCTTTAATATAAAATGCAATATCTTTTGAGTGTATATTTATTTTCATGACATAATATACTTTGAGTGCCTTGTTGGTTTAGTGGTCGCAAGCGCGACTGCTGATCATGAGGTCCTGGGTTCGATCCCCAGCTCTTTCAAAGTGTTATTGGGTATTTCCGTGTGGAATTCCTCTGTAGCAGCTCGAAGTGGAATTGTGCCCGGTTGATGGCAATAGGCTCGCCCGCTATTACATGGGATTTAAACAAAACGGCATTTTGAGGGTGTTACTATACACCTCTGCATATCCCTTCTGGGAATACACGCGTGATATTATTTTATGTAATATAAAAAGTTGTTTACCTTGTTCCTCGGTGTGTATGTGAGAGTGAGAGACGTATAGGCGAGTCTCTCTATATCTTTATTAGTTGGATTCATGTGCTCCATCTTAGACCCTGTCTGCGCTTACCATCAGGTGAGACTATTGTCAAACGTGACCAAGATACTTTTTTTGTTCTTCTTCTTTTCGTGTGGTTAGTGACTAACCTGGTGTCAGAGTTTATGCCCCCCATGGGCCTCTGACTTGGCTTCACATGCCGTCGAGAAATATCTCTCAAGCATGCCGGTTTCCTCACGATGTTTTCCTTCACCGTTGCACCGTGACACCAGGTTAGTCACTAGCCACACGAAAAAGAAGAAGACCAGCGAATTAATGTTAGTGAATACCAACTTAGTCGAAGTAGGTAGTAATGGCTCTATACAAATGGTGAAACATCTCTTACATATTGCAAGCACTGTGTACCGCATCTCTACATAAGTGAGAGAGCTTCAAACTTTATCGACGCTCCATGCATTAGCCGCGCTCGAACACTCAAGAAACTATCCGTAAGTGTAGGTAAACGACGTAGTTGCATCTGTTGATGGTATATTAACTCAATAGATGGAATCATATGATTATTATAGAAAGAAAGAAAGGAAAGGAAGAAAAGAAAGCAAACCATTTATACTTTAACATAACATCACGCCTGTATTCCCCAATGGGTAGGACAGAGGTGTGTAGTAACACCCTCATTTCGCTTTTATGTTTAAGTCCCATGTAATAGGGGACGAGCCTGTTGCCATCAACCGGGCACAACTCCAAACTCCCGGCTGCTACTAAGGAATTCCACGCGGAAAAACCCAATAACGCTTTTCCTGACCTGGGGATCGAATCCAGGACTTCACGATCAGCAGTCGCGCTTGCCACCACTAGACCAACGAGGCAGTTTTTAGGGTTCCGTACCCAAAAGGTAAAACGGGACCCTATTACTAAGACTCCGCTGTCCGTCCGTCCGTCCGTCCGTCTGTCACCAGGCTGTATCTCATGAACCGTGATAGTTAGACAGTTGAAATTTTCACATATGATGTATTTCTGTTGCCGCTATAACAACAAATTCTAAAAAACAGAATAAAATAAATATTTAAGGGGGCTCCCATACAACAAACGTGATATTTTGCTCGTTATTGATATCGGCAACAGGTAGACGCTTGAAATGTTCACAGAATATTTAGTTATATATTCACTTTAAAAATAAATAATTAAATTAAAATAAAACAAATATTTAAGGAGGGCTCCCATACAACAAGTTTTATTTTGCTGTTTTTATAGATAATGTAATGTACGGAACCCTTCGTGCGCGAGTCTGACTCGCATTTGGCCGGTTTATTATACTTTATTGTACACTAAAAAGAAATACTTGGAATTCACATAATTAAAAGCCGTACAAAGAGTATTATAATAACCCTAAGGGCTGCGTCTTCAATCGTCAGATAATTACTATTTGAGGAATAACTTCGCGGTTTAACGTCGTTTGAATAAAAAGTATGACAAAATGTCTTTATTCTTCAGTTAAAAGACATGTGACAATTATAAATCGGTCCTAAGTTGGAAAACAAGGAACACGATGAAAAAAAATCCAATTGAGCAAGACACCATAATTTCCAATAGTGACTGTTTAGTGTTTTAGTATTAGCCAATATACGTTTTTTGTTGTTTATAGACGACGGACCATGAACGCTTTTCCTTTACTTTTCATCCATCCATCTAAAAACGTGCACTTGTCGGTGTTGCAATCTCCATCTCCCTCTCCTTGGATTGATGACTGTTCTGTTTGCAGGGTGGACTTAACTATATTATTAAGACTTCGGTCGGGACATATGCCACTGAATAAATTCGGATACTTAATGGGAAAACTGCCATCACCTATTTGTAGTACGTGTAGCGAAGAGGAGGACACATATCACATTTTGATGAGATGTGTCCGTAATCACTCATTGAGAACACAAATTGGCATACATAACATTAACTTATATAACCCACTATCAAATAAAATAATTCCTATAATAAATATGGTTAAGCTCGCTCTGAAGAACAGACCCGTAACGTAGTAAGTACCACACACCTTGTATTTAGTTAATTTTCTATGACAATGAGTATTTTATTTTGTACCTACAGAGTATCATATTCGCAATAGCGAAAAAACTCATTAAATAAAGATTAAAAAAAAATCTCCATCTTCCTCTGTCCAAAGTCAAATCCTTCACTTCTCTGTAAGTTATTATCACTTCTGTCTTTTCCTTCAATTGGTCTGTGTACTTTCTTTATGTTCTATCTCGCTTCTTCTTTGCCTTAAATTTACCTTCTATGATGTCAGTTATAAAGCTATCGTGTTGCAGTAAGTGACCAATCAATTTCCCTCTTCTTGTGTCTATAGATTTCTTCTCTTTCAATCTCTTCATTGGTTTTTATTCTGTCAATGACACTCTTTCCATTCGACGCTAGCACCACATTTCGAAATATCTACACTTTTACGAATACAGGGTGTAAACGAAATCATATAATTCCTTCAAACGTCGTAATGTACTGCTGACATAGATTAACACTGCACGGTAACTGCTAGATACAATAAAAAATAAATTACAAAAAGTTAACATGTGTTCTTAACGTGAGGCATTTTAGCGCCCCGAGTGAAATGACCGCGCTGCGAGTGATAGACGCGCAATTTGCTCAGGGCGGTAAAATGCCTGACGTTAAGAATACACGTTTACTTCTTGTTTTTTTTTTTATTGTATCCAAATGTATCCCGTGCACGGATAGTCTATGTCAGCGGTACATCACGAGGTTTGAAGGAATTACATGATTTCGTTTACACTCTGTATATAATTTTGTATGATAGAGCCAAATTGTTGCTCTGAACACTTCTTAGAAAAAAAACAAGTCTAACGAAGTGATAACAAGAACAAGTGGCCCATTGTTGTATAAACAGTACCTTAAATCACTACCTTTTTCCTTAAACATTAATCAAAATAACAATATAAATCTCCTGTTACTTCCGTTCTAATAAGGAAAGTAGGTAATTGACACAGCTTATCTTACTAACAGGAAAATAAATAAAAAGTCTATAATTACTGTGTACGTTTGTAATGTCGGTATTGCTTTGTTCCGTAGGTACCAAAATGGTAGTAAAGGAATCCTTATGGTGAGACTTTTTCTGTCCGTCTGTCTGTCACAGCTGCTTATTACAGAAACTACTAATGCTACTGACTTGAAATTTGGAATAGTTTTAAATAATGCTTACCCATCTATACTGCAAGTGAAAGAAAAGAAAAAATAGTACATTAAAATATGTGTGCTAAGTTGGTCATTGCGGTCGAGATGGTATTGTGCGATAAGTGGGCCGAGAGTGTAATGATCAATGCACACGCGTTTCATACGACGTTTTTCAACACACTTGCGAGGAAAATAACAGACTTTAAGTCTTAATAAAAAGAATTTGTGAAAAATGGCGCGTGGATTTTTTTGTATACATATATCATTAATCTGTGGTGCCCGTGGCCGAGTTAGCTATGCGCGCGCAGGTGAAAGACCACAGGGCAAAGAGCCTAATATTAAAAAAAGCGATTATTTTTGTGTTTATAACAGAAATTAATTGTAAGCGAGGGATAAGTCACATCCGATCCGAGCCGGAGTCCCTCAGGGCTCCGTGCTAGCCCCCCTTCTGTTCACGCTGTACACCAGCGACATTCCCACTCAAGGCAAGGCCCAGTTGGCACTTTTCGCCGACGACACGGCTATATACTACACGGGTAGTGACTTAAAATCAATCTCTCGCATCCTTCAGACCGCAGCCAATCGTCTCGGCGCTTGGTTTCGGAAGTGGCGTATTGAAGTGAATCCCGAAAAGAGCGCAGCAGTTCTTTTCGAGAGGCACGGCGATAACCACTCGCGTTGTCCCCCAGTAGTCATGTTTGGAAAAGAGATCCCTTGGGAACTGAGCGTCAGGTACCTGGGGGTTATCCTAGATCACCACCTTACGTTCCGGCAACACATCAAAAAGGTGCACGCTCGCGCCGCTTTTGTTGTGGGCCGGTTACACCCTATGCTTAGGGCGCGCAGTAAGCTCTCGATTAGAAATAAGTTGAGACTTTACCTGACATGCATTCGCCCCATACTAACTTACGCCAGCGTCGTGTTCGCACACGTTAGGCCGTGTCGCTTTAAAGCATTCCAAATCTTGCAAAACCGCGTATTGCGCAGAGCCGCGGGCGCTCCGTGGTACATGCGCAACGTACAGCTTCATTTAGACCTAAAAATGCCAACGGTAAGGCAATATCTCAAACGCACGTCTAAGCATTACTTCGACCATGCCTCGAGGCATCGGAACCCCCTCGTGATCGCCGCGTCCGATTATAAACCCTCGCAGATTAGCATAGTTCGCCGTCCCAGGCATGCGCTACTAGAGCCCGATGATGAGATCACCCTCCTCTAGGAGGCGAATAAATGTACTAGTACCATACACAAACACCGCCGCCGCCGACCGGCGTATCGCCCTCGCCGACGAGGCCCCTCGCGACGTCCCACCGCCGCCGCCCCCGATCCACCGTGCTCACCCGCCGCAGCCGCGGAGCCGGTCGTCCCTTCTGACTCCGCGCAGTCACCATGACGCGAGAATACAGCTCTCATCAAGCTGTCATATCCCTCCCAGTCCTCTCGCATTCAACACCCTAAGAGGTCGAGTCCCCCCTTGGGGACACTCTTAGAGGTGTTGCTGCTATAGTCATAGTCATGATGTTACAGTAGTTAGCTTTGTAGTTAGCTAGGTAGTTAGAACAGTAGGAATTGGTTCGGAGACCCTTCTGGTCTCGCCAATAATAGCCAGGTTACGTAGAAAAGGTCCGCAAGACCATCTACAAGAGTCGAATAGGAAAAAAAAAAAAAAAAGCGAGGGTTAAGGAAAACAGCAGGATGCAATGAATGGAAGAAAATAGGCGAGCGAAAGAAAATATGCGGGGAAAAAAAACTACAGAAAAAATATGACAGTACCAAATGTGACAACATGCCGCGGGATGGCGCGACGGTCGCCCATCGTCACACATTAAACAATATTATAATTTTATGCGTCGCCTACATTAATTAATGTCAATTTGCTGACAAAAATAAATACTTTAATGAAATGAAATGTTTATTTATGATATTTTAATTAACACAGTTTACTTATTATATTTATATACTAAAAAAGTTTACTATATTTTAGGCGTAAAAACGATTTGCTAAATTAAAAAAAAAAATGTTAAGTGAAATTCGTAGACATATACTCAGTGATAATGTAGCTTTATAACGGCAAAAGAATTTTTGAAATCGGTCCAGTAGTTTTTAAGTTTATTCGTTCCATACAAAAATACAAATCTTTCCTCTTTATAATATTAGTATAGATAAATATATCTTTCTTTTTACAGAAAATCGAGCAGCCGTTTTTGCAGGCGGCTAAATCGACGCTTGGTGACAGATACACGCCGAACATAGAGAATATATACAAACTGACTATTAAGTTCATATTAGAGAACTTGGTGAAAGGCTATGAGGAATCTGGAGTGGAAAATGGGAAGGGACAAACTTGACAGGAGAAGTTTTGAGACTAGTAATTATAGGGTTAATAATATGGTTACCTTTAAATTGTGTCTGTAGTTTAGACCTAATTGGCCAAGTTTCCAGCTAATTATATGAATGATTAGAAATATTTATAGAATATGATTAATTTAAATAAATACATAATAAGTTATTTAATTGAAGTACTTAGTAATTAAAATAAGATTTTGTAAAATTTAGTTTTTGTGTTTGGGGGCTGGCATGGTTACGGCACAAAATAAAGAGGTTTGGAAGATAAAAGGGGAGGCATTTGTTCAGCAGTGGGACATTGCATAGGCTACTAAAAGGAAAAAAAACATACACACATCATAATACCTATTAAATGTATTATTATAAAAAAATAGTAAAAACATATCTAGGTCGAGCTCTGAAGCGTCAAACAAGCCACAGTCTTCTGCAATCGATTTTCAAACTGTAAACACACCCGCAGCAAGTCTAGTTATGCAAGTTTTACAAACTAATTAGTAACTAACTAACTAAAACACTAACTAAACTTGCTAGTGTATTTGATGCTTAAAACAACGATGTTAGCAGTTTTTTACCGTAGCTTGTAATTCTATTGTCATTTTTTATTCTTGACCTGTTGGAGTTTATTTCCTAGTCTCACCTCAACCTCAACATCTTGCTTGTTAATAAGCTTATTAAATAAAATGTATTGTCTTGCTTACCCCATTGATGATAACAGTGCATATTATCCACCCATTGCATGTTGTAATATTTGGATAGCAGGAGTCATTGTTTACCTTATACAACTAGGTATATAAAGAGGGGCTCGTGGCTAAATAACAACCGCGCCGATCGTACGATTTGCGAAGTTAAGCTGCGGTTGCCGCGGTCAGTCCGTGGATGGGTGACCATTTGTTACACATCGAGACCCCTCTGTGCCTCGGAGAGCACGTTAAGCCGTCGGTCCCGGGTGTCATACGAATACCTATGACAGTCGTTACGGATAGTCAGAAGCCCGAAAGTCTGACAATCGGTTTAACCTTAGGATATCGGCATTGCCCAGTTACTGGGTTGCGGAGGTCTGATGGCAGTCGCTCCGTGTAAAAAACTGGTATTCAGCCGCATCTGGTTAGACTGGAAGCTGACCCCAAGATAATTGGGAAAAAGGCTAAGAGGAAGATACAACTAGGTATATAACTGACATCAGACAAGAAGATAATAAAGTAAAATTTGGACATAAACTTAAAAAACATTTATTAGAAACTATCTAAGTGGTATTAAGTTGCATATAGGTTATAGATGTAGTTAATTATGTTTTACTATGTATGAGAGACTCAACGATCTCACAGTTAAACTGCGTAAGCAGTTTTGTGGGGCAATGTACCTAGCTTTAAGAATTTTTTAAGTGAATAAATCGTCATTAATTCAATTCAATTCAATAATTATGAAAGTAGATGAATTTTCTTGTACACACGACAACAAATCAAGCTATAAAAATCCAGTATAAGCTGACCTCTTATTATACGAAATTTCCTGACAAAGAGAGGTCAGCTTATACTGGTTTATACAGCTTAATTTGTCGTCTTACACGGTGTTGAAAAACATTGTTTTTAACACAAAAACACTAATTAACTAACAATCTTGACAACAAAACGTAAAATTACTGTTTTTACACTAACTTCGCTCATATTTCACTGAACATTTAAAATAATTTAATTCACTTTAATTAACACTGGACTTGGTCGCTGCCAAGATCCAAGCGGAACTTTCGCCAAGTTTCGCTCTTACTTACGGACGTAGTATTACTAAAACTTTTTCTTTTCTCTTTAGAAATGTGTTCAATTCTAAAAGTTCTCAAGTTATTGTGAAGAAAACTTAGTTACTTACATTGTTTTCATTTTAATTAAATCTGAGAACTATCCTTCTATACAGAAATACTTGTGAATACTTAAAACTTATAAACGTAAAATGAAATTTTCATTTTTTTCTCCATGGAAATGGAAATATGTTCAATCGTATTAAGGTGCTTACACACTCTACGCTATACTATATAACATACAGCGTATATTTTATAGCATAACTCTAAAGTTCAGCATACACATTTTATATGAACACATTCATACTATACTATATTTGTTGTCTTGCTATAAAATATGATATGTATGCGAATGACGTCATATGCTATGACATAATATATCAGAGTATTATAGCGTAGTTTGAAACCCGTTTTATGTAGATAATAACATGTTGTTGTCGTTTATATCGAATCGACTAAGAATTGTTCTACCATAAAAATGTTTGTGAGTAGTTACTGAACGAAATACCGGTCTAACCTTAGGATATCGGCATTGCCTAATAACTGTGTTGCGGAGGTCTGATGGCAGTCACTCCCTGTAAAATACTGGTATTCAGCCTCATCTGGTTAGACTGGAAGCTGACCCCAAACATACTTGAGAAAAGGCTAGAGGAAGAGTTTCTAAACGAAATTTGAAATCGCATTTAAAATCTCTCAACTCTAATAAAATTAATTCCATACATACTAAACTGAATTCTACCTCATCCATCCAAAATTCCTGACAGAAATTCTCGGTAAGATTTCCGAACGCACGGAACATCATTGATTTATTCACCGCAAACATTTCGATATGAATTTATGATTTCGTTTCTGGATCGTCGTTCCGGATCATAAGGTCAGGAGAAAATCGGAGCACTGAGATTGTTCTGGCGATACTTGTCAGTGCCTTTTGCAAGCTATTTTTGGTATTCACTTATAAATTATTTTCAAAACGAGTTTGAAATTATTGAACTGGTGTTTCAGAAAAAATATCGACGGTCCCTACGTAAATTACCGAAAGTCGAAAATTACTACTTATGAGGAAAGCGTTTTGAAGTTTGTTCTTTGAATGTTTTCAACTTTACGTTTTGAAAAACACGAAATAATAATGATATTTTAATTTTAAGCATTAAAAACTGAGATCTTGTAGTTTCGATAGTATACGTAGGGACCATCGATATCAGATGTGTAACAAGGTACCGATTTTATTGTTTGTTGTACAATAACTTCAGATATGTTCTGGAGAATTTACCAAACCCTCGTTGTATTTATTATTAATAAGTATTATTACTTAAGTTATAAGATATTAGCTTAATTAATTAAGTTTAAAACTGGTGCTGCGTCCTATCCGTAACCGAGAAACTCTGATGCAAATCCTTGAAATTCGGATCGGATGCACTGCACTACCGTTCATATAAATAGTACTGCAGCTTGTGCAAAACCGTTTGTCTCGCCAATAACTGTCCAGTTACGTAGAAACGGTCCGCAAGACCACCGACAAGCAGGCGAAAAGAAAAAAAAAATTGCACTAGCGAGCACTTACGCATTACGCACTCTTACGCAGCCTTCTACCTATCAACTAAGTATCTTCATGTTTTTTATGAAATATTATATCGTCAGTGGAAAGGTAAAAAGACTAAAGCGCCAATATACCTACCTACTTTACAGGAGAGCGATTCAAAGTATTCTTTTAAGAAAATAAACATATTTATTTTATTGAAATACTAATTAATACTGTAAGAAAAATAACTATATTTATTTGCTTAAAAAAAAACTTTGAATCACTCTCCTGTAAAGTATGTATATTGGCGCTTTAGTCTTTTTACCTTTCCCCTGAGGATATATAATTATAATATATACCTAATATAAATATTCTTTGTACATTTAATTAATATTTAATTTAAAAATATTTTTAAAATACCTGTTATTTAGTTTCTTATAAATAGATAATATATTATTTATAAATAGTATAGTTACATTATTATTTGTCTTGGTTTGGAAAATCTCTTATATTAATTTAAAAAAAAGGTTTGATCTAATATAAAATAGATGATGACGGATATTCTGGTCATTCTAATGTTTATTATATTACACTATATGTAAATACGTAAACTTTATGGTTTTTTATTTATGTAATTGCGATCAGACCCTCGGCCCTCATGGTAAGTGGTTACCACCACTAACTCCTACAACCCCAATAGGATTGCTGATGCGTTGCCAACCTTAGAGACAATGTTGAAAAGTCTCATGTGCCTGCAATTTCACCGTCACCCATAACCATCAAACCGGAACAATGGCGCTTGGCGGCAAAAATAGGTTGGCATGGTAGTAGTACTTCCCTGAAAGATTTTTTTCACAAGGACGAGGCCTTTGAGAATGGACTACAACCTGAGAGACCAGTTTCATATGAAATAATTGATATTGGTATACATTGGTATACGTAGGCCCTACGTAGTTCTACGCAGGTAGGTATACCACGCCTACGTCGTAGGCATTACAGTTACATCACAAAACAGATAGGTACAGAAGTCAATCACATGTATGTACTTCACTTTTCATACCTACGCTCGGCGGTCGCTCTATCTATATATCTATCTCTCTCAAACGCATGACACTCGCGCTAGCACTCACTCGCACTCTAGTCCCAAACAGTCCGAGATATCGTGTCCGTGAGCAGTATCTATGTGTGCGTTGCTCGAGCGCACTCGTATGTAGATTGACTTCTGTACCTATCTGTTTTGTGGTTACATTAACTGTAAAGTACCTATAGCCCGGCCATTAAAATGTTGTATAAAATGTAAACAAACCTAAACCATAGCTAGTTTTGCATGTTCCATTAGGCCTAACACACACAGTTAATTACTGCCCAAAAAGTAATAAAATTGATATAGTATTCTGAGTACATTGTATCTGTGCCAAAACCTATCTTATCTAGGCCAAACGATCTCTTAAAAGGGTTGTGACAGAGGCAGATAGCCAAGCCAGATAGTCCATTATTTGGCAACAAACAATAGCATAATAAAAATGAGCTGAACTTGAACAAATAATATAAACCCATTTTAATATTCAGACGGAGGAAGACAAAAGACCTATTTAGCACTGGTCGGATCTTAAGAGGAAATGCGGTCTGCAAAATATTAATAATTTGAATAGGTTTTTGCGATCTATTTCCGTCCCACCCTTCCCGCAAACATTATCCAAGGAGTAAACTGAGGAATACGTTTGTATGGACTAAATGCCGACCACATTTCCTCTTTAAGGGTTGACACATATCTGTCAGCACGGAATCGCGCTTTTCATACTCTATCCTTTTCTGTCGCTCAGGAACAGTTCACTTAAAAGAGCGAGAAAGACAGCGTGAGATCGCAGGCGATAGCACGAGACCGCACGCGATAGCACTCACTCATCTTTCTCGCTTTATTACCTAAATGAACTGTTCCTGAGCCACAGAAAAGGATAGAACATGAAAAAACGCTATTCAGATTGACAGATGTGGCTCAACCCTAAACCGGCAATACATGATGGCCAAACCTCAGCCAACGCGAGTGTAGACAAACTGATACAAGGCGAGTGCCACAATCCACATGTTGGTCTAGTTTAAACGAGACCAATGCCAACAAGGTCGACAAACATAACTGCAAAATATCGACGTTCGTTTTTCGGAGTAAGCTCCCTGTAATACCCTCGCGGGCGCGCTCTCACCGCTTCGGTGGATGACGCGGCTCCGGTCATAAACCCTCACGTCCATAGCCGTGCCTACATACCTAAATCTGCTTAAACTCTAGGAATACAAGCGTGACGTCTATATCCTATAAATTAAACTCTGTGTTCATCATTTTATATATTTTTTTTTTTAAACTTTGCCCCACACTAGGATTTCTCCTGTATCGTGGTTGCGTTTACAGACACAAATCTTCACATGCATAAACACCCAGACCCGGAACAACTATCTGTACGCCATACAAATATTTGTTCCGTGCGGGAATCGAACCCACGACCCGCAGCGCAGAAGCCAATCGCTCAACCACTGCACCAAACGTGTCGTACTAGCGACCCGCCCCGGCTTCGCACGGGTGCAATGTAGATACTAATGTGGGACATATAAACCTTCCTCTTAAATCACTCTATCTATTGCTGAATATCTCACTAAAATCCGTTGCGTAATTTAAAAGATCTAAGCGTACAGACAGCGGGAGCGACTTTGTTTTATACTAAAGAAGATAAAGAAGGACATTTCAAATACCATTTTAAATACACGCCACCACTAAGGGGAAAACTACGTTGATTTTCAGTTTCCTCACTGTAATTTCATAACATTCTGATTTAAACAAACAAAGGAACGCTAATGAGACAAACAGCATTCATAGTTAATGTTAAGCGTTCGTCTGGGTCTGGAATAACAAACAGTTCGGTTTGTATTGGGTTAATTATCCTATTACCTAGTCTTGCCATAAATATTGTCACGAAGAAAAAAATTATTTTTTATTTCAAATAATATTTATTACTTTTACAGTGTGTTAGTTTAATACATAAATATAAAACAATTTAAAATATAAAAAGCTTATTCAAGTGGTCTCCATTGGCTGCAATACAGTCCTTTAAACGTTGAGGCCAGTTATCAATAGAAGCACGCACTCTTTCCATGGGAAAATTCTTCACTGCCAATCGTATGGATTGTTTTAGGGACTCCAAATTATCATGGCGTTTAGAGCAAGCCGTACTCTCTAAAACTGACCATAAATCCAGCGGATTAAGATCGGGACTAGACGACGGCCAGTCTTCAGCTCTGATGAAGTCCGAAACGTTCACTTCCAACCAAGACTGCGTGGACCGAGCTTTATGACCCGGCGCCAAATCTTGTTGGAAGGACCATACTTGGTTATTGAACATAGCGTTGTTAAGGGGCTTAACTATCTTCTCAAGAATGGTATCTTGATACATTTGTGCCGATGTTTTGATACCTTTTTCACAAAAATATGGCTCCGTCACTCCTTCATAGCTAACACCCCACCAAACCATCACTGAAGTCGGATAATGCCCACGTTGCACTCTGTCGACTAATTGGGAAGCTTCCTTAGAGCTTTGAGCATAAATACGGCCATTTTGTTTGTTAAAATGTTGCTCAATTGTAAAGATTTTCTCATCCGTAAACAATTCTTTTCTGTGACCTCCCTTTGCGTACCGCTTCAGTAGTTGTTTCGATTTTACCACCCTATTCTTTTTTAAATTATCAGTTAAACCAGTGCGTCTCGTATAGGCTGCAAGTCCTAAGTCATCTTTTAAAATACGCGACATGGTTCTGGGTGCTATCTTCATCTCCCGAGATAAAATCTTTTGCTTTCGTACAGGATTTCTTCGAATTCTTTCCCTTACTGCTTTGACCACCTTTTTCGTACGAACACTACGTGGACGGCCAGATCTTTTTCTGTCACAAACAGAGGAGGTCTCATTGTACCTATTAATAGCCCGGTACACAAACATTTGACTAATACCAAGCGTATGGAGAGTTTTAAAAATTGCATTTGGCTCCATACCAACTTTGTGTAATGCAATCACAGCGATTCGGTTCTCTTTATCACCCCACTCCATTTTAATAACGCAAAATATTGTACACTATATTGGCGCCAAAATTAGAAAACTCAATGAACAATCGTATAAAAATGACAGATTCCAAATTCAAATGTAATATCTTTCTTATTTTTAATTGTAACAGTATTTATGGCCAGACTAGGTATATAATAATACTCAGAGTTATAAATTAGAGGTAGTTTTATCTCTACCACATACATAACAGCGTGCTAATTCGTGAACAGTTAGCAAAAACATGATTACAATTTGCAATATGGTTTCAAGCATAGCATGGGCAATTAGTTTTTTGTTTTTTTTTTCTATTCGACTGCTTGTAGATGTTCTTGTGGACCGTTTCTATGTAACCGGGCAGTTATTGGCGAGACCTGAAGGGTCTCCAACCAATGTGGACGAGAGTAAAATACTTAACCTAAGCTAACTATTACTACTACTAACATCATGACTACTAGCAACAACAGCACTAAGGGCGACCCTTAATGGGACTCGGACCTCGGCTTAGAGCGTTACTGGCGAGAGAACTAGGAGGGAGACCGCTTGATGAGGGCTGAATTAACGGTGTGACTGCGGATTCAGGAAGGACGACCGGATTCGCGGTGGCGGCGGGTGAGCATGGTGGATCATGGGATTCGTTTTTTTCTTATTGGAATCGTATAAGACGCTCCACACACTAAACGCGGCGCCGCACGATTTGCGATCGCCACACGCCGCGCCGCGTTCGGTATGTCTCGCTCAACAACAGAGCGACGAGGTAAAGCCGCTGCTTTTAAAGACCAAATCCATACTGCTCGTTTATTCTCCATTTAGACTATAAACTCTTTAGTATCTATCTCTATTTCCATTTTAAAACAATAAATCCTACATCGATTGAAATCGATAACGACCCGCGGTTGGGGACCACGCCGCACCGTGCCGCATCTAAAGTGCATTGTATCATATAACTGCATACAAAATTCGATAGCCACGGTCGCCGCACCGTGTCGTCTTTGGTGTGAGGAGCCCCTAAAGTGATTACCAAGAACATAGCTATCAATGTCCTTGTACGCTAATAACATCTAACCACGATCACCGAACACTGTTCCAACCGTAGGATTACGGATGTATTTAATCATTAACATTATTTAGAGTCAATTATGCCCGTAGGAAAACCAGGGGGACCAGTAACGTCACATTTGCTGAATCCTATATCGTTTCATATTCTTAATCGTAACTGCAAGTGGATTGCACATCCAGTCGCAACTGCAATTTATGCAATTGCCAATTCTGCTTCAAGGCAATTCTGCCGTACAGAGCCTAGAATGCAGTAATAGTTTTTTTTTTTACAAATAATATTGAACCTTATGCGTCTACTTATAAACCAATACTGTGGTTCAATGTTCTATATTCAAAAATGCACTTACTGCACTTAAGTCTCTGTCCGGCAGAATTGAGATGCAGTCAAAGCAACTGCGCGACAACTGCCAGCAGTTATGAACAGTTATGATTACGAATGTTCTGCCTATCCTTTTCCCAACTATGTTGGGGTCAGCTTCCAGTCTAACCAGATGCGGCTGAATACCAGTATTTTACGCGGAGCGACTGCCATCAGACCTCCGCAACCCAGTTACTGGGCAATGCCGCTATCCTAAGATTAGACCGGTTGTCAGGCTTTCGGGCTTCTGACTACCCGTAACGACTGTCATAGGTATTAGTATGACACCCGGGACCGACTGTTTAACTTGCTCTCCGAGGCAAGGGGTCTCGATGTGTAACGAACGGTCACCAATCACAAACTGACCGCGACAAGCGCAGCTTAACCTCGCAAATCGTATGATCCGTGCGATTGTTATTGAGCCACGAGCCCCCCTTATGACGTGACGTTATTAGTCCCCAGGTTCTCCAAGTTAAGGTAATGGCGACAATTGACCCCTTCAACTCTTTCAACGTTCAACATTTTCTTTTCTAAACCAAAACAAGAATTATCATAATATCCATCAAAACCACAAACAATTAAATAAAAAACCAAACCATTTCTTTTATTTACTCCACAAACAAAGGAAAGTTGACTCGCCTGAATTCTTGGAAAGCCGGTATTCAGTTAAATTAATTATCTCAACGCAATTAATTGTTATCTTTCTTCCTTGTTCACGTAGTTACTCTAACCAGAGTTGAAGTGGGAATATACTGTGTTGCGCTTAGACAGGCTAACTTTCTTGTGATTATCGTAATCAACGACTAAGGCCGCGTTCCTACTATGTCGTGACGATTAATTTGTCGTTGGACGACTGTCGTCTCTAGCTGTTCCCATTAAAACGACTGTTTGTCGTCTAATTTAGCTGTTTCCATTGGATCGCGACGACATTTTATCGTTTCACGGCAGTCGTTTTGTCGTTTGCACATCAGTAGCAAGCTACAAGACGAGACGATATTTTTATCGTGGCCACGACAGATAGTCGTAACAACGACACATGATTTGCAGTCAGGATGTCGTGACGTTTTCTTATCGTTTTACGACTGTCGTGCTAGCCGTTCCCATTGACTTGACAATCTGTCGTCACTGCAAAAACAAGTCGTGAGCAACAGTTAATCGTGTCGTCTTATATGTGAACACCTCCATTTAAATATATAAGCCACGACACTTAAACTGCACGATTATCTGTCGTCACGACAAAGTGGGAACGCGGTCTAATTCCGATTTAGACATTCATTAGTTAAGTAGTGAGTTTTTTTCACTTCCATGAAAAAAAAAGTGTTCATACCAAACATCTAACTTCAAATTTAATTTATTCAAAATGGACTAGAATTACATAACATCACGCTTTGTATTCCCTGAAGGGTATTGCAGAGGAGTTTTTAGTACCCTCGTTTCGCCAGTTATGTTTAAGTCTCATGTAATAATAGGGGGCGAGCCTATTGCAATTAACTGGAGTCGATGGAACATTCTGGAAGAATAGAGAGTCGATAAAAGGATGCAACGTGTGGAATTGTTGTGTAGAGTTAATTGTAAGAGGAATTATCAATTTTAAGGAGTTCGAAATAAATGAAGAATTGTCATTCAAGATACTAACTTTGTATTATTTGCTGCTGATCCCCACATTACTTAAATAATTATTTATTATAGGTTCATGGTCATGTGGCAGATCTGAATCGAAACAACATAGGTATGGTTTGACGAACAGGCATAGCGATGCCAGCGGGTCTGGATAAATCTGTCTACTTTCACTATGAAAAGAGGTTCTTCGTGGGAATTCACCCATCAAACATAACATAACAGCACCCCTGTATTCCCCGAAGGGTTGGCCGAAGGTGTATAGTAACACCCTCATTTCGCCTCTACGTTTAAGTCCCATGTAGTATGGGGCGAACCTGTTGCCATCGACTGGGCACAAATCCAAACTCCAAGCTGCTACAGAGGAATTCCACACGGAAAAACCCAATAACACTTTGCCCGATCGAACCCAGGACCTCACCATCAGCAGTCGCGCTTACCACCACTAGACCAACGAAGGTAATTAGGTACCCATCAAACATCTATCTAATTACCGTAAAATCTCAAATCTTGTTGTTTATATACCCGTAAACAAATCGCGGACAAAACGAAGTACATAGCAAAATAAATTGTGAATTCTTGGAACGGCGGTATCATGATAATTAATCGTTCTACCCACAGGCGGGGACGGATGGTCGAAATTATTCCTTGTCTGATGTCATTACTAGCATACCTCACAGGATTTTTAATTTACGTTCTTAGGTAAATGTTATTCGACTTTGTGGAATGGTTTTTGGTGGTAGAAAGAGGATGAAATGCCTTTTTATTCTTTGATTTAGTTGCCTCAGCGAGCACGTTAAACAGTCGGTCCCGGTGTCATACGAATACCTATGACAGTCGTTAGGAGAAGTTAGAAGCCCGAATGTAAAATACATACAACAGAATCTTGTAGGGGTGAATCTATCATTACAGTTATATCTAATATTGGTATGCCAGGATTGGGAGCATGGTAAATAAAGTGAATGAAACCAACATAGACTCTCCACCACTGAGAGTACTTTTAATTGGGTTAGTGATTAGTTACAGAAGCTAGTTCACAATATATCACAACATAATAATTTACACAAGATCAGAAAATAAGGACAAGCTAATCAGATATACCCTTCGGATATCGGCATTGCCCTGTTGCTGGGTTGCGGAAGTCTGATGGCATTCGCTCCATGTAAAATACTGATATTCAGCCGCATCTGGTTATACTGGAAGCTGACCCCAACATAGTTGGGCAAAGGCTAGGCAGAACGACTTGGTTGCCTTTGACCCTAGTTGCACCTGATGGTAAGCACAGACAGGGTATTAGATGGAGCACACGAATGCAAGTAACAAAGATGTAGAGAAATTCCCCTAAACCCGTCTGGCTCTCACATACACACGACGAAACACAGAAAACTGCTTGGCGACTTTAATTTACGGTAATCTTTTTCTATTGTTTCTGGTGTCAGAGTTTATGCCGCTCATGGGCCTCCGACTTGGCTTCACATGCCGTCGAAAAATATCTCTCAGGCATGCCGGTTTCCTCAAGATGTTTTCCTCCACCGTTTTTAAGCAAGTGATAATTATACAATACGCACATGAATCCGAAAAGTCAGAGGTGCGTGGCTTGGTTTTGAACTCGAGACCTATGGACTTGGCAGTCCAACGGACGGTCACACCACAAGGTTATCACTACTATTATTCCTATGATTAAAGCGGTCTAATGCTGCGTTCGACTCCACACGTAGTATCATTATTCTAGTCAGTAATTCCATCATAATAATTGAGTCAAGGCGGAGTGCCGTATTCTTTAGACATGGGGCGGATTAGGTAAAAACGATACCTAATCCACCTAATCCTAGTATTTAAAAATACCTAATCCATTTACCGTATCCGAATATTTATTAGACATGGGTCGGATTAGGTAAAAACGATACCTAATCCATGTAATCCTAGTATTTAAGAATATGTATTCCGATTGGACGACCTTTTTTTTAGACGTTCCCCTCAATCTTCCGTTTTCTCTTGTATCTTGGGTGCATTTGCAAACATAGTTGGACCACCTTTTTTTATACATTCCCCTCAGTCGTGAACGTTCTCGCAGGCCTAGGACTATCATCTTGTAGGTACCACATTTTAAGGTATGGAATATCTTCTGTGTAGACTGTGTACGAATATTTTGTGCCATACCTAATCCTCGACACTTTGGATTAGGAACGGACTCGCATCGAAAAATACCTAATCCACATACCTAATCTAATGTTTATGCCTCACGTCTAGTCTCACGTCTCACGTCACGTCTTCTCGTGTTTCCAGATACATTCGATTTGTGCTCTGAAAATCCCAGGGGAAATGAAATCGTCGCTCAACGACCTCCGGGGCCGTAGGTGTGGCCCTACGGCGGACTTGGGGCAGTCCATTGCCCGACAGGGATCAGGCAGAGGGCATCCAAGCTTTGACTACGTTACAAAAACAGGAAAATAGATCCATATTATAATATTTTAAGCGTACTGCTTGAACTGTAGGATATCGACAGAAAGAATAACAGTGTAATAATAGGAGATTTTAACAGCAATGATAACCTTGTGGTGTGACCGTCGGACTGCCAATTCATAGGTCTCGAGTTCCAACCACGCACGCACCTCTGACTTTTCGAATTCATGTGCGTATTGTATAATTATCACTTGCTTAAAAACGGTGAAGGAAAACATCGTGAGGAAACCGGCATGCCTGAGAGATATTTCTCGACGGCATGTGAAGCCAAGTCAGAGGTCCATGGGCGGCATAAACTCTAACACCAGGTTAGTCACTAACCACAGGAAAAGAAGAAGAAGAATAGGAGGTAACATACAATTCTGATCAACATATTAATTATTAGAAATGAAGATTCAAACTCAAAACCACTTCACAAGAAGTAGCTAAACGTTGTGTATGAGGGAAATAATTAAGTTTACATATTAATAAACATACGTACTTTAATTCCCTCCTCGTGTATATAATTAAGGATTTAATTAAGTTCTCAAATCTCACGGCGTTTTGTTGTTGTTATTTTAAATTAATAAAGTTAAACGCCTTGTGTTGCTTTGAGTCTTCAATTAAAGATTTAAAAGGTCAAAACTTTTAAAATAAATATGTGGATGCGAAGCTTTCTTCGTAGGCTATACCTACATAATTATTTAAAAAAGAAATACCGGCCAAGTACGAGTCGGACTCGCGCACGAAAATTCCGTACCATTATAAAAACGGAAAAAAAAATCACGTTTGTTGTATGGGATGGCCCCCCTTAAATCCTTGTTTTATTTTAAATTAATTATTTATTTTTAAAGTGAATAATTATATAACTAAATATTCTGTGAATATTTCAAGCGTCTACCTGCTGCCGTTATCAATATCGAGCAAAAACGAGAAAAAAATCACGTTTGTTGTATGGGAGCCCCCTTAAATATTTATTTTATTCTGTTTTTTAGTATTTGTTGTTATAGCGGCAACAGAAATACATCAACTGTGAAAACTTCAACTGTCTAACTATCACAGTTCATGAGACAGCCTGGTGACAGACGGACGGACAGCGGAGTCTTAGTAATAGGGTCCCGGTCCCTTTGGGTAAGGAACCCTATTAAGTCCGTCTGGGGAAGTACTATTGTCAACTTGCAAGTGCTAGTCACCTCTTGAGGCATGGGAGCGGCAGAAGGAGGGTGCGCACGGTAGACGATACAAAGCAAACTGACAGAGCGCGTCTATCGTTTCGCACCCCCCTCCTGCCGCTCTCATACCTCAGACGGTGACCAGCACTTGCGCGCAGACTATACCACCATTTTTATTTCTGCCGCAAAGCAACATTGCTGTGTTCCGGTTTAGAGGGTATGGATGCTGGTGAAATTACAAGCACATGAGACTTTATAACTTTGTCTCTAAGCCTTTGGCCAGACTGCAAACGCGGGCGCGGGGCGGGCGCGGTGCGGGCGCGGTGCGGTGAGTTCAAACAGAAGAACTTCATTTGAGTGTCCATAGTGGGCACGCGGGCGCGGGAAGCGGCGCGGGAAGCGGCGCGGGAAGCGGCGCGGGAAGCGGCGCGGGAAGCGGCGCGGGCTACTTGGCGCGGGGAGCGCGCGGGTAGCTCACGCCATAGGTCGTTCATACAAGTGGCCGCAGTGAGAGCGCGGGCGGCAAGCGACAACCCGCGCCGGAGCGGGGATCTCAAACTAGTTCGAGCTGACCACGCGCGTTGTTGTGATGGCGTCTTCAAAATTAAATGTTGAAGAATTAATAAGTGCTATTCAAGCACGATCTGCACTTTGGATGTCGAAACATCGTTTTTAGTAAGAATTTTCCAGTAAAAGTAAGTCTTCTTCATCCATATGATATTTTGACAAACACTGGACACGACAACGCTCAGAAGGAAGCTACGCTCCACTGCGGACAGGTAAATCGCGCGCGTTCCCGCACCCGCGCCGCTCCCCGCACCGCGCTGCCAGTCTGGCCAAACACTTAGGTTGGCAACGCATCAGGAATCCTTTTGGTTTTGCCAGTGAATAAAGGACGCGGTACCCACGTTCCATCAGGTGGACCGTTGGCATGCCTGCCAACAAATCCCATCGTTCTGCCTAGCTGTTTCCCAATTGTGTTGAGGTCAGCTTCCAGTCTAACCAGATACGGCTGAATACCAGAATATACATGCGGAGCGACTGCCGACAGACCTCCGCAACCCATTGCCCCCTGGGCAATGTAGCGACATCCTAAGGTTAGGCCGATTGTCAGACTATCAGGCTTCTGACTTCCCGGAACGACTGTCATAGGTCGGGTATGTCACCCGGGACCGACTGTTTATCGTGCTCTTCGAGGCACGGAGGAGTCTTTATAACGAACGGTCACCTATGCGCGGACCGACCGCGCAAGCGCAACTTAACCCCTAGAATAACTATGAGACTAAACTAGGTATAATACTACAGACCAAGTTTAGTTAAATCAGTGTAGGAGCGGTCTCAGTACAAATTGGCGCAATCGGATATCTTTTGATAGAGGTCGGCGGAACATCACACGCATGTTGTATGCCGCGTCCCTTGCGGATGCTTCTATCTAGGGTTGGCATGAAACCATTACAAGTTTTATTCATACGAAATTTAGAATAGTGTTAGGTAGAAACCAAATGCCAATGAGCGTTAATTGTTAATAGTAAGTAAAGTTACCATGTGTTACATCATGTCCTGCATGTTTTGTCGCCTGCACGCTAGAGGAACTTATGGATGCTACTGGAAGTGCAGTGCTTGTAGCTTAGTTATGGACACAATTTAGATTGCCACCGACACACCATAAAGAAGAATACACCAAAACTGACGACCAAGTGGATTGAGATGAATTCAAACCTATCGTTATAAAACTCGTTTATGGTGGAACTCTGCTTACGATTTTCTCTGTTTCTTTTCAGGAGTTGCACTCGTTAGCTAATTGTATTTCTTTCGAAGCATTTTTAAAAAGATATATATCAACTGCCTCATTGGTCTAGTGGCAAGCGCGACTGCCGATCGTGAGGTCCTGGGTTCGATCACTTTTTTTTTATCTTTTGAAAATCCTCATGGGTTTCCCTCGCCCGGGAAGGCGAGGGGATCTGCCGGAATCTTGCCGGCTAAACACCAACTGTGTTCCTCCTCCTGACCGTTCGGCCGGGGTCGCGGGATTCGCAAAAGCATACACCGCAACCCCGGCAGGGTAGCAGGAGGCCTGGCAGATGTGTAACATCGAAACTCATTTTGTAAAAAAATCTGGCCGAATCATACCGAAGACAGCCGACGAGTTACGAAGGATGAGCATCGCCACGCAACAACCGTTCTACACCCGTACCGCTGCCTTAGATGTTTCACATCAAACAATGAGCCAACCCTAGCGTGTCACCTTTTCTCTATCCTCCCAAATGGATAAACTTGTTTCGCTGAATATCGCTGACAAAGTGTAGTCTGAGAAATCTTTCTAACTATACTATAAGAAATGTATATATGAGTGAGTACACGTGTATGCCTTTCAGTCTAATATTATGTACTTCTATTGCTCTATACACCCATATTCTAAGACGTTCCTCCAAAACTTACTCGACTCGACTCCACCTCGACTCAGCCTTTCTCACTATCATCGGTAGTTATACTTGACATAAACGTCCTCGACTTGATATGTTTCCTCAGTCGAGGTAAGGAATCATCTGTCAAACTCAAGGTACCTCGGAACCTACCTTAAGGAAAGAAGTGTCAAAGTTCGTATGTAACAAAAATAAATTTTGAAGACTATCGAATATTCTTACGATAATCCTTACAACTATTTATCGCGGCTTTATTTGCGCGATGCAGATAATTCAAATTATGACGTAATGACTCCATCGAGGAACCTCAAAGTTCACTCGAAATTTCGACTAAGAATACAATTTTGAAGGTGTCTACGAGGCCGTCCTGAGTCGAGTACGAGTCGAGTAAGTTTTGGAGGAAAGTCTTAGAATATGGGTGTTAGTCTTGTAGCACTGCTAAGATCGAAGTCGTGTGTAATAGCTAACATTTCTACGGATTCTTGAAATACAACGTTAGTTAATTACCGTTGCAGCATAAGCCGAGATGGAGGCCTTTTATGGCCTTGTCCTGTAAAGGCCCAAAAAGGCCAAAACTTAGCCATAATTTTTTACCTGACTGCGTGATGGAAAAGAGGCGTAGGTTTTAACAGTCGGGACCCATTAAAAGTCTAGACCGGCTCAAATCTTCCCAACAATGTGTCCCGACTGTTAAAGTCGCTATGTTCCGCATTACAATTTATTATATTTGTTTTATGTGTGTATCGATCATGAAACTAATTATATGGAGTAATTATTCAATATACAATAACAGAATCCTAGATTACGGGACGTTTTTTTCTTTTCAGTTTTTATTTAAAGTTAATTTTTTACGCGATTTGGTTTTTATTTTTTTATTTAACGTTCATTTTTTACGCAGTTTGGTTTTTTATTTTTTATTTAACGTAATTTTTTTACGCCGTTTGGTTTTTGGTATTTTAATTTAACGTTCACATTTTACGCCGTTTTAATTTTTTATTTAACGTTCATTTTTTACGCAGTTTGGTTTTTTATTTTTTATTTAAGGTAAATTTTTTACGCCGCTTGGTTTTTGGTATTTTTATTTAACGTTCACATTTTACGCCGTTTTATTTTTTTATTTAACGTTCATTTTTTACGCGGTTTGGTTTTTTATTTTTTATTTAACGTAAATTTTTTACGCCGTTTGGTTTTTGGTATTTTAATTTAACGTTCACATTTTACGCCGTTTTAATTTTTTATTTAACGTTCATTTTTTACGCAGTTTGGTTTTTGATTTTTTATTTAACGTTCATTTATACGCAGTTTGGTTTTTGACTTTTTATTTAACGTTCACTTTTTACGCAGTCGGGTTTTTTGTCTGATAATTTAATTATCTTTTTTTTTACTATGTGGGGTTAGGAAAACACGCTATCAACTTATCAAAATGTCAACTACACGTGTACGTGGTGCACCCCTGGCTGATAAGCGTGTGACGTCACACAGACAGGGTAACAGGGTAACCTTTGCGGTTACCAACCCATATAACATATACATAATATAATCAGCCCATTACTGTCCCACTGCTGGGCACGGATCTCTTCCCAGAGTGAGGGTTTAGGCCTTAGTCCACCACGCTGACCTGGTGCAGGATGGCAGAATACAGACACCACCGAGACCTTTTTAAAGCCCTTTCTGGTGTGCCTTGTTAGTCTAGTGGTCTCACGCGCGAATGCTGAGCATGGGGTCCAGGTTTCGATCCCCATGTCGCGCTAAGTGTTAATATTGTGTTTGCGACCACTAGACCGACTAGGCAATTAAAAGTTGTTTTTAGGTATTATTAATATAATTATGGTGATATAAAAGGATGTGACGTTTTATACAAAACAATTATACAAGGTTAGTCGGAAAGGGGGTACTAAGCCGAAAGGGTGTTAAAGTATCCATAATAAGGGATAACTTTTGTTCTACAACTTTTCCCAAAACTCGATAGTTTAAAAGAAATAGGTTTTCAAAGATTTCGTAAAAAATATGCTAAAATCTATCTGTCCATAGCTATGATCAGCTGTGTTTACAATTTAGGTCATATTTGGGGTCACGGATTAGAAACTTAATTTTGTGAATTCATAACTAAAGCAGGAATGTTTCTTTTTTGAAAAAACTAAAATAAAAATCTTTTTGCATGCAAATAAAAATTATCGAATTTTGAAATTTTAACACTTGCTTTCTAATAGTCATCAGTGATACTTTAAGTGGTCCGCGGCTTAGTACCCCCTTTCCGACTAACCTTATATATGTCGCGTAACGGAAGTTTCATTATTTAAAGTGACTCGGCGGTATTCAGACACCTGCTTTTGTTAAATTTATAACGATAGCGTGTGTTATGATTATGACGTGAAAATGTCCTTGTATTTTTTTTTTAAAATTGGTTTTATCGATGTTGCTTTATCCAATTACAAGAAAAGTAGGACAACAGGGATGCGTACATACATTTTTATATTTACTTATCATAACATCACACCTATATTCCCCGAAGGGTTGGGCAGAGGTGTATAGTAATACCCTCATTTCGCCGTAATGTTTAAGTCCCATGTAATAGGCGACGAGCCTATTGCCATCAACCGGGCACAACCCCAAACTGCGGGCAGCTACTGAGGAATTCCACACGGAAAAACCCAATAACACTGAGCTATCTTTCAGCTATGTTTAACGACCCCTACGACTAAGGACTACATCTTCTTCGAAGGGAAATAGTGTGTTCTTCCCAGGTTTTTCCTAACTATGTTAGGGTCAGCTTCCAATCTAACCAGCTGTGGCTGAATACCTACCAGTATTTTACACGGAGCGACTGCCATCAGACCTCCGCAGCCCAATTACTGGGCAACGCCGATATCCTAAGGTTAGACCGGTTGTTAGACTTTCGGGCTTCTGACTTCCCGTAACGACTGTCATAGGTATTCGTATGACGCCCGAGACCGACTGTTTAACGTGCTCTCCAAAGCACGGAAGGAAAGAGAAAGAGTACTTTCATCAATTCCAAATTCTTGTGTCTAAAGCTCAGTTTTCAATCTTACTGTAGGTAATAAAAAACAATTAAACAAAAATAAAACCGACTTCAAAAAAAACCAAATAAAATAATTTATTAAAAAAATAATTATAAAATAATTACCATATTATAAAATTAACAGTTTCAGAAGTCGGTGCTAATCTACGCTGAACCAAATTAAAGGCACCGACTTCTGAAACTGTTAATTTTATAATTTGGTTATTATTTTATATATTTTTTCTTTTTTTTAATGTCGAATTTATTTTTGTTAAAATGTTTTTTATTTATTTTTATTTTAGTGGCCTTAATTAAAACAATTAAAACATGATTGGACCTACTAAAGACGCTGCTCGTAACCTAATCACATCATCACATTATGCGTACTGTTCGTCATTGAGGAGTTCCATTATCTATCGCCGAAGTCCTTCATCAGATCTTCACCCAATTTAAATATGTAGGACCACCTCGAAAGAATACTTTTTCATACAAAAAAATATTTTTTCAAATCTGTTTATAAATAAATAACGGTGTTGTGAGGTAAGAAACATAAAAAAACAGCCCTGTTGAAAACCTCCTACTTTTTTTGGAAGTCGGTTAAAATCTAATACGTCTCTGTATTCTCGGGAGTGCATTCGTCTAAGTAGTGAGCGGGACGGTGCTTTGAATAACTCACTAAGCACTTAAACGTGTTCCTATATTCGGGAGTGAAGGTAAATATACTCATACTTCAAACCTGCTTAGTTATATGTACAGCGTACCCAGTACATGTTAGCAAGTGGTGAAATAGAGAACTAAATAAAAATGTACAGTACGATATAACTAAGAAGTCGCATCGGCAAACTTCGTAAAACCGATCTCTTCCGAACTGAGTGCGACTTCATGACCACTAATTTTAATCAGTACCTACTGTATTAAAATACTACACTATATACTGCACCAAGAAGAATATGTTGTCGGCAATAAGATTGACAAGCATATCATTTTGGGACCCAGTGCATAATATCAGTAAGCACATGGTGAAGCTTGTGCGTATGGTAGGCCCATAAGGGATTACCTTACCTACCTACTCCTGTCTCGTACTCCCATACAGTCAACGACAGGCCGACACGGCAATCGGGTATGAGGTGAGTCGTAGAGGGGGGGGCGCACCGCACACCCGCGCAGCGCCCGCGCCATCTTAGTCTTAGCGCTGCACGAGTCCACATCGACCGCGTTTATCGATTTCGATCTCGCACACGTTATTGCTTTTAGTTGTGTATTGAAAATGCCTAGAAAATTGACATGTCGACCTGTCGTTGACAGTACACGAGAGAAGAAAGATAACCAAGTCAGTCGCCATCTTCAAGCCACATTCACCATGAAAAGGTTAAACGCTTCATAGACAACTTAGTTTAAGTAAGTAAATTTTATTACTCCATGTACTGGCAACGAACTGTCAGTCGGTATTTCATTTTCATAATTGGGTGAATATTCGAATTTTTTTAACATTATTTTAACAAATCATTCTTCTCCCGGGTTGTTAACGTTATAGTATTGTCAGATTGTTTTTATTCTTGTCTTATTGCTTGACGGCAGCGGTATAGTTTCAGTTTTCATTATCATAATTATAGTATTAAACATCTGCATTCTTAACTTTGGTATGATGCTAATGACGTTCTCAATTTTTGTTAATATTTTTCGAAGAATGGTCGATTTATGGTAAACGTAGTACTACGTTATTAGATTTATTTCAAGACAGACGGACTTATATTTCGTCCAATCTTTGATAGAATTTTGTTGGAATTCGAAAAGTTTTAGCGAAACGGAAAATCTTCGGTCTATTTGATTGAATGGAATAGACATTGACCTATTATGCAGTTTAAACAAATAGTTACAATATAAACATAAAATCACGCCTGTATTCCCCGAAGTGTTGGGCAGAGGTGTATAGTAACACCCTCATTTCGCCGTTATTTTTAAATCCCATGTAATAAGAAGCGAGCCGATTGCCATCAACGGACACTAATCCAAACTCCGGGCTGCTACTGAGGAATTCCACACGAAAAAACCCAATAACACTGCCCGACCTGGGAATCGAACCTAGGACCTCACGATCAGCAGTCGCGTTTGCACCCACTAGAACAACGAGGCAGTATTTAAAAGTAAGCAGCTTAAGCATAAAACATATACGAGCCTCTTCTGAGAATAAGAAGGGTCTAGACTTTAGTCCACCACGCTGGCCTGACGCGGGTTGTCGAACTACACACACCATTGAGAGTTTTTTGGAACTATCTCATGTGTGCAGTTCCCCTCACGATGTTTTTCCTTCAAGGTATTCTTCCGACGATGATGTATTACGATTTTTCCCCATCAATAACAACTTTGAAAACAGAAACCAAATCAAATCAAATTATTTATTTGCAATGGATGGGTACTGGATGGATGGATGGATACTTACATAGAATGGTGTTATATAAAAATACAATACAGATCAATTTCAAATCATTTAGCCATTATAAATAACACGCTTAGTTAATCAGATAAATATACTTAAACAGTTTTCAATAATGCAAAAACACAAGATATATTCAACACGAGGTTATGCTTGCAATGTAACTGTCATACTACTCAGAATAATTTAAAAGCTTAAGAATGATTTTCACCAAACGGCTCGCATCGCATCGGATCGGAACGGATTTTACAATTTTAAACGATATTAAATCGTGTACACAGTATTTAAAGTCAAGCAAGTCAGCCAAGTTGCGCACAGCAGATTCACCACGGGCGTCTTCCGCGACACGCGATCGTAGCCGAAAGTATGCTGCGACGCGCGTACGACTCCGTTCGCCTGTCGTCGTATCCGATCGGATAAGGATCCGATGTTGACAGCCGAAAGGCGGCAAAATATTTAGGAATGAAACTATTTGACTAGGCGCAGAAATGGATACGTTCGCAAGTGACGGTACGGAGCCGATCGCACGCGTCAAAATCCTGATCGGCTGTGGCCGCATCCGTTCGTATCCTTTCCGATCCGATGCGATGCGAGCCGTTTGGTGGAAATCATCCCTTATTGGTTCATAGCTATGAGTTCAATGTCGTGTTCTAGCTGTCATGGGAAGAGACTAACTGTATTTATATCATGAGCCAACAGAACGTTGCCTACCTTTCAGGTAAACATGTCACTTCTCATACTATCCGCAACATCGCTATAATGTGTAATAAAACGCTTACGTCCCGCCCAGTCACAAACACAACTCGTGATGTTTTTACAGTAACAGACGCACAGGAAAGTTTACGATGATATAATAATAATATCTTCTTACTACGCAGTTAAGTACGTATGCCTTGAGGGAAACATAACGTGTTGAATTTTTAAGAAAGATATTTTATTTTATGTGAGGGTCCGTTTTGTAAGTTGCTGAAAATATAGGTAGTACATAATTAGAACAAAAACAATTACATGTTATAGGCCCCTCTTCAGACTTTTTGTAGCGATGCTGTCGCACGTTTCGTAAACGCGCGACAACATCGCTACTAACGCGCGTTAGTTGCATTTGCAACGCGCTACAGAAGCGATGCCAACGCGTTACAGCATCGCAACTGTATCGATGCAAACGCGCGATCGTGTCGGACGACATCGGGGAGAGAACGGAGGGAGGGTGGCGTGTGAGTGGAGATCCGAGTATTTGCATCGCGAGAAGCGTGACAGTATCGCGTTTGCATCGCGACTGAGAATCGTGGTGTGGGCGAGGGCAAACAGCTAGCGACCGCATCGCGACTGTATCGATGCGAACGTGCGACAGCATCGCTACTGCATCGCTACAAAAAGTCGCCGTGGGCGAGAAGCCATAATAGTACAATATTTATCTTAAATTAAAGCGGTAAACACACCATTATCTATGCATTAAGTAAATGCAAAAAAAGGAAATGAAACAGACTATATTAAAATGAATAAATTAATCTATTATTTATTAATTAGTAATGTTGTACATTACGGCCAAATTAACTTGGCCGCCCTGAACTTGGGAGTAGATGGTTGCGTAATAGATTTTTTAGGAAATGGCCTTTTTTTAACATTATTTTTTGTTTGGTAATTTATTTAGGCAAAGTTTATTAGATAGGTTTTTTTATAACAGTTTTCTTGCTGAGTATACGTGCGTGAAAGTTCGGAAAGCTATGGGCGACCAAGTTATTACAGGCGTAGTGTATAGTGGTCAATAGAGTTAAATTACAGGGTGTAAACGAAATCATGTAATTCCTTCAAACCTCGTGATGTACTGCTGACATAATCTATGTATATATAAATCTATAATATATGTATATATATATAATCTATGTATATTTAATCTAAACCTGCACGGTATAGTTTAGGAGCCAATTTTTTTTATAAAAAGTTAACATGTAGGTATATAACGTGAGGCATTTTAGCGCCCCGAGTTAAATGACTGCGCGGCGAGCGATAGCCGCGCAATTCGCTCGGGGCGCTTAAATGTCTCACGTTAAGAAAACATGTTTACTTTTTGTATTTTTTTATTTATTGAATTCAAAAGTATGCCGTGCTGGGTTAATCTGTGTTAGCAGTACATCACGAGGTTTGAAGGAATTACATGATTTCGTTTACACCCTGTATCCACGCAGCTAACAACATTTAGCCCTCGTACGCGCGAACGCTTTTTCAACGCGCGTTAAAAAAGCGTCCAACGCGCGCAATAGATAAGCTGCGTTAATAAAGCGCTATCATGTGAACACATATACGGCTTGCTATTTGTTGTATTAAAACGCTTTTTTAACGCGCGTTGAAAAAGCTCTCGTGCGAACGAGGACTTACACACACACCACACACTCACACACACACACACACACACACGCACACGCAAACAAACGCACGCACGCGCGCTCACACACACACTTATCGCCTGATAAACACAGTCTGACACAACACTGACAAAGATTAAAAATTAAGTCCGTTTAAAGACTTTTTGTCAAACTGTACACGTACTGTCTACTCCTACTGTATCTACGTCTATTCCATTCATTTGTGTTCACAAAGATCTTAAACAAAGCAAAAACTTCCTCGTAGTAGCAATCTTATCGTTCCACAAGTTGTACAATTGACTGAGGAAAACGGCTTGTTATGTCGCTCATAGGCAATACGCAACAGGCTGCTACTGTTCATTGTGGTTGCGAGCCGCATATTGCTTGTACGGGTTTTATTACAATTGAACATTTGAGAGGAAATTGTTGGAACTATTATTATAGAGTGACGATCTTTGCCCATCTGTCCAGGTGCATTCGAGCGACATGACTGTCATCGGTAGCTGGTAACACTGGACAGTGTTGATAAAGGACAAGATGAATCAACGTACCCGAAGTTATAAAAATACTGGTCATTCGACGGAGCAAAGGATTCCATGTTGAACAGCCGAAGAAGTCTGACCTTTTATATCTGATTAGCTTGTCCTTATTTTCTGTTCGTTTGGTGCAGTGGCTGAGCGATCGGCTTCTGCGCTACGGGTCGTGGGTTCGATTCCCGCACGGAACAAATATTTGTATGGCCTACAGATAGTTGTTCCGGGTCTGGATGTTTGTGCGTGTGAAGATTTGTGTTTGTAAACGCACCCACGACACAGGAGAAATCCTAGTGGGGCAACGTTTTTTAAAAAAAAAAAAAAAAAGATCTTGTGTAAATTATTATATTGTGAACTAGCTTCCGTAACTGACCACTAATATACATAAAAGTACTCTCCGTGGTGGAGAGTCTATGTTGGTTTCATTCACTTTATTTACCATACTCGCAATCCTGACATACTGTTATTAGCTATAACTGTAATGATAGATGCACCCTTACAAGATTCTGTTGTGTCTTTTACATGACCGGCACACTCCCACCTAAGCCTGACTATTTTTTCTCCAACATCTGCCCCTAGATCGTCACTCACTGGACGCCTGAAGGAGGACATCGTCGTCGATGTAGATGTTTTTGCAGGGCTGCAATGGTTAGAAAAGGTACAAAGGCTACGCACGAATGCGTGGGTAAATGACGTCACAAATAAAAGCATGGCTAGATCGCCCACGGACACGCGTCGCAGCGGGTACTATACACGCGTGGTCTAGCTGAGGTCCGCGGGGGTAGAGGAAGGATACCTGTGCCTCAAGGAACTGATCACATTCTTCATCTTCTCTCGCGTCAACACGAGCTATATCAGAATAGCTCGTCGTGGTGGAGAGATCAGGTAGTCAGTAATGCTGGTAGTGGGGCTGACTGCCCAGAATGCACTGGACGTATTAAGCTTTGTCACTTGTGGAGACTCTTTTAATGCACCCCCTCTACTACTACTAAAACTAACTCTTAAAGGGTTCATTTAGTATATTCGGTGTAAAAATACCCTTAACGAGGCCGAGAGCCACGTATTCTTCCCATCATTACGAAGATTTTTTAGTATTAGGCCATACCTGGGAACGGACTGGTTGTGGACATATTGAAGGTCAAAGTCATCATATTTTTAAACGTTTTTCACGAAAACTAAGTTTAAATGTTATTACCAAACATTCTTCTATACAAACATTATCAACATTTTCGAAATTTAGGCACACAGCCTGCTGCGCGCGCGCTTACATTGCGCGCTACAATTAAAAGCTGTTTTTAATACCAAAAAATTAAAAGTCGTTTCGCAGCAATTATTTTTTCTGTATGTTACTTAGTTTTATATACAGTATGCGTAGACTTCGGCTTCGTTAAGGGTATTTTTACACCCAGTATTTAGTCCGTAGGGGATTAGGATGTGTGGATTAGGAATACAATTACTCTCCGTCGCCGGGCAAGCGAGTTGTAAGAGGCAATGAACCTAGCGCCATAATTATGCCCGAAAAATGGCAATACTCGCCGCCATAGGACTTAATACTAGAGCGACACGATGGTGTACAGACTACTGTAATAGGAGAACCTAGCTTACCCCTTCGGGTATTACAGGCGTGAATGTGTGTTCTGCTTAGTCTTTTCCCAACTATGTTAGGGTCAGCTTCCAGTCTAACCAGATGCGGCTGAATACCAGTATTTCACACGGAGCGACTGCCATTAGACCTCCGCAACCGAGTTACAGGGCAATACCGATATCCTAAGGTTAGACCGGTAGCCAGACTTTCGGGCTTCTGACTTCCCGTAACGACAGCCATAGGTATTCGTATGACACCCGGAACCGACTGTTTATCGTGCTCTCCGAGGCACGGAGCGGTCTCGATGTGTCACCCATCCATAGGCTGACCACGGCAAGCACAGCTTAACCTCGCAAATCGTATGACCCGCGCGGTTGGTAATTAGCCACGAGCCCCTTTGCTCGGGAGTATTCCAATTAAAAATTAAAGTTTTCCTAGCAGCTGAAAATACACGGTGTTTATTTGAGTGGAAGACAAACCGAATTTACATGAATACTGATAGCTTACGACTCTAAATAGAATTTACTTATTGTTTTGACCTAAAGATCATTGTTAATAAGGCTCAGTTGCACCAACTAACTTTAAGAGTAACCAGACCAAATTTTCTGTCAAATCCAATACAAATTTGATATAATTATGGTATGGTTACGGTTATAGTGAGATGCTACAAATGGGCCTTTTTAAAAAAAATATATATCTTTGGAAAATCCTTATGGAAGTCCCTCGCCCGGGGAAGGCGACCGGCTAAAAACCAACGGTGTTCCTCCTCCTGACCGTTCGGCCAGAGTCGCGGGATTCGCAAAAGAATGCACCGCAACCCCGGCAGGTCCTGGTCCGCCAGCCCCTGGCGGATCTCTCCCCTGTGGGGTCTTGTCCCACATCCTCCTGAGAAGCGCGCACGGAACACTGCGCGCCGCCTTCTCGGGCCTGTTACTGTTCGGGCGGCGGGTCCCCTAACCCACCGCCCGCAGACCACACACTAGGGTGGATGGAGGTCTAAGGGCCTTTTTTTTTTTTTTTTTTATCGTAGGGAAATCCTCTTGGACTATCCCCCGTCTGGGGAAGACGGGGGGATGTGCCAGACTCTTACTGGCTAAAACTACCACGGTGTCCCTCCTTCTGACCTAAGGCCGGGGTCACGGGATTCGCTGTTGCATGCACCGCGACCCCAGCAGGTCTCGGTCCACCAGCTTCTTCTGGTGGACCTCTCCTTTGGTGGGGCAGTTGCTCCCCTGCCCCACATCCTTCCGAGAGGCGCGCGCAGGGCACGACGCGCCATCCTCCCTGGGCCCGTTACTGGTCGGGCGACGGGTTCCCCAACCCGCTGCCCGCAGGCCACTCACTAGGGTGGCCGGAGATCGTCACGCGCCCCCCGGCGCCCGGTGCGTCTAGCGCGAGAAGGGAGAGAAGAAGCGGCCTCCCTCTCCCTCTCCGCTACCTCCTTGGTCGCCATCACCTCCTCGCAAAAAGAGGCGATGGCTTCCCACGCAGTCTCGCTCCCGACCATGGACAGAACCACGGCCGGAAGCGAGAGGTCACCGCCGATCGCCGCGACTAGTTCGCGGCGCTGCGACCCCCATGCTGGACACGCCTGCAAAGTGTGCAGCGCCGTGTCCTCGGGGCAGTCGCAGTGGTGACAACCGGGCGTCTGCTCCCGGCCTATACGACACAGGTACTTCCCGAAACAGCCGTGTCCCGAGAGTACCTGCGTCAGCCGGAAGCTGAGGGCGCTGTGACGCCTCTCCAGCCACTCCTCCATCACGGGTCTTACCGCCGCTATCGCGGCGTGCCCCAGGTCTAAGGGCCTATGTTATACTAACCTAACCTACTTCAAAAAAATTACAGTTAACTACCGTAAAAAACGAGATCAAAAGTGGCCAAAAATATTATAAAGAGTAAAGTGAAATATTTTCCAATTTTACGTTCCGACATTTTGTAACAGCCTTTGATATATCGCAACTTGAAAATCTAATTACACTTTGATGTTTTCTGATTAGCTACAAGAATGCCTGAAGCATTTTCTTTCAAGATTTTAATGATCAAACCTTACTTGTGACCGAATTGTTAAATAATTAATGAAGCTGAAAAATTTAATGAGTTGAGGAATTAGGCCACTCGTATACGGGCCACCCGCCGCAGTCACAAGTGGTCAGCGACAAGCTCTTTCCATAGCTTTCGAAAAATGGAAAAGTTAGTCCGCAATTAGTTAATTAGTTAATCGAACGTTACTGCTTCGTTGGTCTAGTGGTGGCGCGACTGCTGAGCATGAGGTCCTGGGTCTGATCCCCAGGTCGGGCAGTGTTATTGGGTTTTTCCATTAGGAATTTCTTAGTAGCAGCCAGGATTCTGGATTTGTACCCGGTTAATGGCAATAGGCTCGCCCCCTATTACATGGGACTTGAACATAACTGGCGAAACGAGGGTGTACTAAATAACACCACTCTGCTTAACCTTCGGGGAATACAAGGCGTGATATTTGTTAGTCCACAAGTTTTGGTGAATGTCCGCAGAGCGAATGCCATTCTGACCTCTGCACCCATTAAAATGGACTACAACGTTACCGGTATCAGTTTTGACCTGCTCTGAGACTTCACGCTTCCTACCCCTATACGTGATAGCAATGGCGTGCATTGCATATAGGAAATTAAGCAATGCCTACCTCATAAGATTTAATTAACTACTCCATCTTTAACTATTACTATAAATAAAATAAGCGTGCATGGCTATAATTTCTTTTGGTCAGATTCGTATTGAAATGGGCTTAAGCGTACAATTGAAAGGCGACATCGCTAGTGCCTGTCTACCTAGTCCGAAAATCAATGCACGCTACAGCATGTATGAAAAAAACTCTCGCATGGTCTGTGGATATGCTGCTATGACATTACACTTACCTACACCCATATTCTAAGACGTTCCTCTAAAACTTACTCAACGTGACTTCACCTCGATTCAGCCTTTAGTTGACATAACCGTCCTCGACTCGAAATTTTTCCTCAGTCGAAGTAGAGAATCATCTGTCAAACTCAAGGTACCTCAGAACCTACCTTAAGGAAGGAAGTTCATATGTAACAAAAATGAATTTTGAAGACTTTATCGAATATGCTTACGACAATCTTTACAACTATTTATCGCGGCGTTAATTGCGCAATGCAGATAATTCAAATTATGACGTAATGACTCCGTCGAGGAACCTCAAAGTTCACTCGAAATTGCGACTAAGAATACAATTTTGAAGGTCTTTTCGAGGCCGTCCTGAGTCGAGTATGAGTCGAGTAAGTTTTGGAGGAACGTCTTAGAATATGGGTGACTAGCTTTTGCCCGCAGCTTCGCTTGCGTGAAGTTTGAAATCCTCGTGAAGCCCATTTTAAAGTGACATTTTAAAATCCAAAACGTCCGTCTTTTATCACTCCCAGCGGTTTAGGCTGTGCGTTGCTAGATTAGTCAGCCAGTTGGTCAGTTTCTCCCCGTGCTTCTCACTTCAAAAATACCAGATTTCTCATACAAACTTTCAACACTTATTTCACCCCTTTAAGGATTGAATTTCCAAAAATGCTGAAACAAGTGTACGTTTATTTCTAACCAAAAACCTTAATATTTAATTTCAAGCTTCTTACTTCACAAATGACGGACTTACATACAAACTTAAAAACCCTATTTCACCCCCTTAGGGGTTAAATTTCGAGAAATCCCTTCTTAGTGGATGTTTACGTCACAAAATGAACCTACTGTCAAAATTTCAAATTTCTAACCCCAGCCGTTTAGGCTGTGCGTTGATAGATCAGTCAGTCAGTCAGCTTCTCCTTTATATATACACAAGATAGTACCTAACGCCTTAACTTGATCCCCGAAGCAGGGACTCCGAAGTACGACGTCTATCAACAACAGTCATTAATTAGATCACGATCTACGGAACACGGAACGAGAATTAAATTTAACTGTTACGTGAACTCCCTGAAATTGCAATTATGTTGCCTTAGTACATCACTATTCAGCGTTTTATGAAATAGGGCTGTGATTGCGGGAAAAATATTGCTTTTATTGATTTTGATTGCAGTATGAAAAGATTTTCGATACAATACCTATGTATGTATGTATGTATGCTACATAGCGGACTTGGTAGTCCTACGGCCACAACTAGGGATGCCAACTTTTTTTGCAGTTAAAGTACATTGGTTATTATAGGTAAGAAAAAAAAAGTACATAGTACCAAAATAAAGTACAAATGATTTTTCTTTATTACATACATACATACATAAACTCACGCCTTTTTCCCATGGGGGTAGGCAGAAACTAAAGAACGCCACATGCTACGACTCTTACATACCCCTTTCACTTCATCCACATTCATACATCTTGTCATACACGCACGCCGGTTGAGAGTACTACGCACCTGACCTTTGTGAAGAACATCACCAATAACATCGATGTATGTCCTTCTAGGACGTCCTCTACCGGCGTTCCCATTAACATCCGCCTTATAAGTTTCTTTTGTTAATCGCCGTTCACTCATTCTCTCAACATGGCCAAACCACCTAAGCATACTCCTTTCAATTTTTGTCACTACATCATCTTTTTCTTTATTATTATGTTTAAAAACATATTTTTTATTGCTTTTTGCAGTTTGTATCAAATAAGTAGTGATGTGGCGCTGGCAAGTGGCGACATAGATTCAGCACCAATCGATAAATTTCGTTTAACGAAAAAATGCTTATGACTAAACTTTTCAAAATCTCAAAGAAATCAAATCATGCCAAATAAAATATTTTCGTGTACTTTATTGTTCTCATAAAGTATAGAGTACAATTACCTGAAATAACATACAATACTTTATTATAAAGCGCGGGTAGCAACCCTAGTCATGCTGTTTTTAAAACAAATGACAGCTATCTATTAATACGGGCCTAAGTATGTAAGTTGTGACACAACTTGAGGAGGCCTACGTCTAGCAAAGAACTCTGATAGACTGAGTTGAAGAGCACTACATGGATGGCAGCACTCATAGTATATTTGTTCAGGATTCTCTTCAAAACGATGTCATACAAACTAAGGTACCTACAACTGGACAAAAAAGTCTATGAGTAAACGGAACTAATTTTTAATGCTCTAAGTGCTGTTTCGATGAATGTTTTATCAGGCGATAAATGTAGGTATTTATATATATCCAAAAAGGTTTACCAGAGAAGTTATTTTCAAAGTTTAAATATAATACAGTGGAATCCGTTTATTACGACTTCGCTTATAAAGACCAGCCGCCTATAGCGACTTAAGAACACCCCTTAGTTAGGTTTTCTTATCTGGTATTTACTGACGCTTATAACGACGTCCGTTTAGTATGACCAAATATCGCCGTCCCTTTGTTGTCGTTATAAGCGAATTCCACTGTATATTAATAGTGGCGCCCCATTGGTCTAGTGAAGACAAGCGCGACTGGTGATCATAAGCTCCTGAGTTCGACCCCCAGATCAGGCAATAGTCCGGTCAATTTAGACATCCAAGGTTACAAAAATTCCCACTTGGCTGAATATTGGTAGGATTGTTCAATACACTATTATAAAGGAAATGTGAAAAGTCCTCATCGATCCGGTACGTGCAAAAAAATTTACTCGGGGTCAAAGGTTACAAAAACGGGTTTTTCGCGATTTTCAGCAAAATGGTAAGTTTTATCATAAAATTAGTTCAGACAAAAATTGTAGATCAGATAATTATCTATAAAAAATGTCTAAATACTTTTTTTCCTAATAGCCACCGTTTTTGAGATATAACGATTCAAAAAGTTGAAAGAGTTGTAATCGTCATAATATGCACACGTTTCCACGCCACCTTTGAGGTAGTGTACTTAGCGCGTTTTTTTTAATGTGGTTTCCCGGTAGGCCTATTCCACTGATCTTTTATGATTCTATTTAATTTGAAACTATTGAATAACTGTAGATATTGACAAGGGTTGAAAATGATGAAAGGGGTGTAAATTAAAAAAAATAAGAAAATTTATCCATCTGAACCTAAATTATCATTAACTTCTGCTTTCTCTTGTTCTTGTTCTTCTTCTTTTTCTTCTTCTCTTTCTTCTTCTTCTTCTTGTTTATCTTCTTCATTCTGGGTGTTAATAAATTGTCCCAATAATGACACATCGCATGTCTCTTCGTCAACATCAAATTAATCTTCAATTGTTGGCAATTCAACATTGGAGCATGACCGGCCTTGACAATTTGTAGACAGACAATTGAATGGGAGACGGATGTTGCTGAAGGTTACACTGGCGTAGAAAATAAGGGACTGGGTTTTTTTTACCCGAAATTATCATATTTTATATGTGTAAGTCACACTGACCGATAGAACGATATTTTTGCTTTTATTACGGCTTCAGTGATGTATATACGTGGTGTACTTATACATATTATGACGATTACAACTCTTTCAACTTTTTGAATCGTTATATCTCAAAAACAGTGGCTCTTAGGAAAAAAAGTATTTAAACATTTTTTATAGATAATTATCTGATCTACAATTTTTGTCTGAACTAATTTTATGATAAAACTTACCATTTTGCTGAAAATCGCGAAAAACCCGTTTTTGTAACCTTTGACCCCGAGTAATTTTTTTTGCACGTGCCGATCGATGAGGACTTTTCACATTTCCTTTATAATAGTGTATTGAACAATCCTACCAATATTCAGCCAAGTGGGAATTTTTGTAACCTCACCCCTATTTTTTAGTCTAATTTGACCGGACTACAAAGTGTTATTGGGTTTTTCCGTGTGGAATACCTCAGTAGCAGCCTCGCCCCCTATTACATGGGACTTAAACATAACGGCGAAATGAGGGTGTTACTATACACCTCTGCATAACCATTAGGGGAATACAGGTGTGATGTTATGTTATGTAGTGACGTCCCCATTTTTCGAACCCGTATTTGCAGAGCTGTAGTGATACATAATAGTGGACCACCATTCGACTCGATTAAACTAAAGAACATTTTTAAATCGATTAGTGAACAAAGTACATACACATTTTTAATCAAGTTGCAAATAGAATTGTACGTTTACTTCAAAGTTTATATAGGTACTATTTGCTATCTTCTCGTATAAGCTTTTAATAGCCTCGAGGGAACAAAGCCGTCGTTTGCAGACGAAGGCTAATGCATTTTAAAGCGCAATACACTACCGTGTGTAGTTCGCGTTTAGACTGTTGTTTGAAGAGCCGACATCTACCGTAATTTGAATAGCCAGCCGTCCATCCACCATAAGGCCTGATCAGACAGAGCGTGGCTGGCTGTGATATTCACGTCGCGTGTTCATCACGTGCTCTTAGCGTGCGAATTACTATAACAATGTATGGAAGACACCACACAGAAACTGCCACGCGAAGCTGGGCGTGGTGTGGCAGTCTCTGTGTGGCGTCACCCAGCCACGCTCTCTGTTTGACCAGGCCTTTAAGTACTGGGGACTTGTCAGCGTAGTTATTTCCATGTTTCTCTGTCCAAAGCCAATTCCTTCACTTCTCTATATGTTATATCTTCTGTCATTTCCTTCAATTGGTCTGTGTACTCTCTTGGTTTTCTTTTTCCTGATCGACTGCTTGTAGATGGTCTTGCGGACCGTTTCTACGTAACCGGAAGTTATTGGTGAGACCTGAAGGGTCTCCAAGCAATCCCGACGAGGTACTCTGTTGGTCCACCTCGCTTCTTCATTTACCTTCCATGATGTTAGTTATAAAGCTATCACGTCGCAGTTAGTAACCAATCATATTTCATCTTTATATCTAAATATCTTCTCTCTTAAACTCTATTTAGAATCTCTCCATTTCCTTCAATTTGAGTATGACAGTCAAATTATGGAATCCGTAAGAAAACAAAAATTTCTAAAAATTTCGTTTAGTCTGTATGTACCGATACCATCTAATAACGATAATTAATTAAACTGATTTATCAATAAAACAATTTTATTAAACGCCATCATTTTCTTCCATACCATATACAAAATGTATCGCCAAGAATTACGCGCCAACCCTGCATTATAAAGACCAATTAGGGTGCCGTGTCTTCTATAGATCTAAATTAATGGTTCGTTTCGTACTCATGAGATATAAAGGGTTCTGCTCATAATATGGGTTACTGTGTTGGTGTTACATACAATTATTATAGGTGATAAGAGTAAGGAATAAAGCACGTATTTGTTTGTAAACAGAAAAATATAATGGTGGCAGTACGATCAAAACGTCAAGAGAGAAAACGCGCGAAAGAATGACATTAGCTGTCAAAACTGACGGCTAAAGGCGGGAGTTGTTGACATTAGTGAAATGGCAAGATAAAAAAACATATAGATCATCAACGACGTTGAAATAAATAGACACGCTATCTCGTATAGACAACATCTGTCAAATGCATTGTCGCAATAAGGTTCAAACTACCGCTAGACAGTTGTCAAGTTCCATGGCACTGTGGTTCTGAAACAACACCTCGTTGATACTATGCTATCATTCTAAACAACGCATCTAGTGTGTTGCCAGGGGTTCGGCTTTAGCCAGACACGTCCGGCTTTTTACAGTTATGTCCGGCCAAATATACGTGTTACAAAAATACACCTAAAGCCGAAAGGGGGTTAAAAGGTCCCTTGTAAAGAGTCTATTGGCAAAATTTTAAAACCGTCGAATGACCCAAAAAAAAAGGAATTTGGATAAAACATAAAATAATCATCATTGAAACGCAACCATGAAAACATAAAACTAAAGAGTAGACTACCCAGAAAGTTATTTACATTCTTACCTAATTTCCCCGTAAATGACGACAACCATAAAAGACTATACCCTGAATCCCTAATTCAGATAATTTATGTAAACAAAGGAGATAACAGATCAAAAAAATGTCTTATTAATGGTAATTCACAAAAAATGGCGAAAAAAAAGCTAGATTTTCTTTTAAGTACTGATTTTAGAAATAATTATTATAAAATTATTATGCCGTGATTATTTTTATAAATTTTCGGTTTTAAACAAAGTTATTAAAAAAAGGAGGGTTTCTGGTATAAAGTATTTTATGATACTGGTAGCACTGCAGGAGTTCCAAACATTTTCAAATTTCGTTTGATAGTACCTATGTCAAAGTCGCGTTATTTCAATAAATTCGTTTACTTTTCTGCGATCGAACTTAAATGTTTTTCGCTGCGTGTTTGTTGTTTCTTGTTAATTGACAAATGGAGCCTCAGCCGGGTCCCACGAAGGCCACAGCCCGCGACAGTTTGTTCAGAACAACTCATGGTGATGAATGCCTACAAGCAGACATACAAGACTTGGGCTGAGGGCAAATATTGGTCTTTCGGAGACTGTGCTGCCAAAACAGTTGAATTTTTAAGAATATTAGTAGTGACAGTGGGAAGAATTGTAAAAGAATACAAAACAACCCTTCCCCTCAGTTCTCCCAGGTAAGAAGGTCCAAAGACCAGCTTCGTCCAGAGAATGGACGATTTTACCCTGTCTGCAATAAGACGAATCGTACACCAGTTTTTTCGCAGAAATGAGGCACCTACTTTTACAAAGGAGAGAATAATTGATGACGTTACATTTATGACAAACCTACCAAGGTTTGTCATAAATCCGAATGAATCCGATTCCAAAACCGGTAGTTACCTAGTTATTCAGATTCCAACACACCATGAAAAAAATATTTCTTAATCCTAATCGGAGCTAGATATGAGCGCCGCAAACATTGTTTGGCTGCGGCATTTTGTTTGCATAGTTCTTATAATTAATCAACTTTAATTTTATACATGATTGCTTAGTGAAAATTTAATGATAAAATGTTTTGCACCACTGTCCTGTCATTTTGATAGTGACATTTCTTGACGTTTCTTTGTATACATAAATTATCTGAATTATGGATTTGGAATATTACATTTTTCATGGGGAATTATGTAACACGTTGTATACAAGTCTGGTCTGTCCGGCTTTTGTGAGGCTTTTGGTCAAGCCCGCCCTTCCAAAACATGCCGATGATTCATAATAACATAATAATTAAGAGTAGAGTACATAAGTCTCAAATGAATAACAGTAACAAATACACAAATAAAAGTATCATTTTTTTTCTTTTAAAAACCAGTGCGTCAGCCTACTGAGCAAAATGTCTGGCTAAATATGAATCTGTGTCCTCTTTTGTATTTTTGGGCCTGGCAGCCGTAAGTGCGTAAGTACATTAGTTCGCCATGTCTTTGTATCTATACTAATATTATAAAGCTGAAGAGTTTGTTTGTTTATTTGTTTGAACGCGCTAATCTCAGGAACTACCGGTTAGAATTGAAAAAAATATTTTTGTGTTGGATAGTCCATTTATCGAGCAATGTTATAGGCTATATAACATCACGCTACGACCAATAGGAGCGGAACATAAATGAAAAAAGATGATGAATAGGAGCGGAGCATAAATGGAAAAAGGTTGCAAAAACGGGAAAAATGTCCACCCGTGCGAAGCCGGGACGGGCCGCTAGTCTTAATATAATCTGGAAGGAACTAATTCAGTTACCAACATAACAGAATACAACATCACGCCTGTATTCCCCGAAGGGTTGGGCAGAGGTGTATAGTAACACCCTCATTTCGCCGTTATGTTTAAGTGTCATGTAATAGAGGGCGACCCTATTGCCATCATCCGGGCACAAATCCAAACTCCGGTCTGCTACTGAGGAATTCCAGATGGAAAAACCCAATAACACTTTGCCCGACCTGGAGATCGAACCCAAGACCTCACGATCAGCAATCGCGCTTGCCACCACTAGACCAACGAAGCAGTTACCAACTATTTATTTAATCGCACTAGGACGGTCATGAAGCAGTGGTGAGATTTCAAAAGATTAGCTCTGTGTTAGTGCTTGGCCAGAGTGGCAGCGCGGTGCGGGGAGCGGCGCGGGTGCGGGAACGCGCGCGATTTGCCTGTCCGCAGTGGAGCGCGGCGTCGTTCTGAGCGTTGTCGTGTCCAGTGTTTGTCAAAATATCATATGGATGAAGAAGACTTACTTTTACTGGAAAATTCTTACTAAAAAACGATGTTTCGACATCCACAGTGCTTGAATAGCACTTATTAATTCTTCAACATTTAATTTTGAAGACGCCATCACAACAACGCGCGTGGTCAGCTCGAACTAGTTTGAGATCCCCCGCTCCCGGGCGGGTTGTCACTTGCCACCCGCGCTCTCACTGCGGCCACTTGAATGAACGACCTATGGCGTGAGCTACCCGCGCGCTCCCCGCGCAAAGTAGCCCGCGCCGCTTCCCGCGCCCGCGTGCTCACTATGGACACTCAAATGAAGTTCTTCTGTTTGAACTCGCCGCACCGCGCCCGCCCCGCGCCCGCGCTTACAGTCTGGCCAAAGGGTTACAGTAACAATGTTCAGAGTGTTTCATCAAAAAACTGATATTTTATTAAAACCTCCCCTCTAGTTTCGCCTTCTACGTGGCAGGAGATTAGCATGAGTTTAAAGAGCCCGTATTATATATTAAGACGGGCCTTAGATGTTAACGGAGGTTTAAACAAACGCTTAATTTTACTTGTAGGCTCCGAGGTTTCTACTTTGACGTGGTTAGCTATCCGATTACAAAGTAAAATGTGTAACGTTGAGGAGCCTCTTAAAGATGTTACATACGTGAATGTAAACCAACACGCGGTTTGACGTCTTAAATCCGCTGCTGCTTAATCGCTCTTCAATCAATCATTTATTTAACCCTTTCACCGCGCCAGTCGGGTTTATACGACAAACAAAAATGATTTTGTGCCCGCGTCTCCTCAGTCATATTTATACGACTGAGGCAAAACGGGCAAAAAACTGCCACGTTGTCTAATGGTAACAAGCGCGGCTGCTGATCGTGAGGTCCGGGGTTCGATCCCCAGGTCGGCCATAGTGTTACTGGGTTTTTCAGTGTGGGATTCCTCAGTAGCAGCCCGGAGCTTGGATTTGTGCCCGGTTGTTAGCAATAGGCCTCGCCCCCTATTATATGGGACTTAAAACAGCGGCGAAATGAGGGTGTTACTATACACCTCTGCCCAACGCTTCGGGGAATACCTACAGGCGTGAAGTTATATGTTTAAGAAAAAAAATTGTACGTTACAATTTACAATTCTTAATTTAAAATAAGTAGATAGATAGATATACTTTATTGTACACTAAAAGAAATAAAACAGAAGGAGTACACATTATTAAGAACAGTACAAATAAGTAGTGCGCTATGTAGCAAGGCTTTAACCAGGCGGGGGGGCAGACAATTATATTACTTTTAAATGTATACACTCGTTATTGTTATTGATTTTCTTGTTCAGGGTTCAGCCCCTCCTCCCTCCCCTCAAACAAAGTTCCTGGCTACGGCCTTGCTATGTAGTGTTAAATACTGGTATTCAGCCGAATCTGGTTAGACTGGAAGTTGACCACAACAAAGGTATAGGTTAAACTTGAGCCCACACTACAAACACCTAACTGAAGTAAAAAAAAATTGACTTAAATATTTATTTTGGTGGTCTGTTTCTTTTTAAATACCCTATTGAGAGAGATTCTCAAACTAAATATTCTATCTTTTTCTACATCATTTCTATTTGATCAGTGGCGTGCCTATAGGGCAAGCCCGATATTGTTTTGGTACTTATTTTGATATTTATAATTTGTCTGATAACAAATAGTTGGAGATCTTAAGATCGAATGATGGATGATTGAATGATGATCGACTAATGATAAGCATAAAATATATTGTCATAATTTACCTTGCTCATCAAAATAAGTACCAAAAAAATATCGGGCTTGCACTATAGGCACGCCACTCTATTTGATGTTAATGTGTTGTTTCAAATACTTACTTCCTCTTAGCCTTTTCCCAATTATCTTGTGGTCAGCTTCCAGTCCAACCAGATGCGGCTGAATACCAGTATTTAACACGGAGCGACTGCCATCAGACCTCCGCAACCCAGTAACTGGGCAATGCCGATATCCTAAGGTTAAACTGTTTGTCAGACTTTCGGGTTTCTGACTACCCGTAACAACTGTCATAGGTATTCGTATGACACCCGGGACCAACGGCTTAACGTGCTCTCCGAGGCACGGAGGGATCTCGATATGTAACAAACGGTCACCCATCCACGGACTGACCGCGGCAAGCGCAGCTTAACCTCGCAAATCGTACGATCGGCGCCGTTGTTATTAAGCCACGAGCCCCTATGTTGTTTCAAATATTAGGTGTTTATGAAAACTGAACCTTCTTACATTAATTTGCTTTGTTAATAACTTGTCACACTCTAAAAACAACTAGAAATACTTTCGTAATGGCCACCGGATAATTGAATCAATATAACACTGTGTATTTATTCGTAAGTGAACATTGCTGTTTTGAATAAATAAAGAATATTTAAACCAAACCAAAACAATTTAGAAAGAGATAGAATTTTTTATGGTTTAATTTTTCTACTACAGTTTGGTGTTTGTAGAGGGGCTCGTTGCTAATTACCAACCGCGCGGATCATACGATTTGCGAGGTTAAGCTGCGCTTGCCGCGGTCTGTCTGTGGATGGGTGACCATTCGTTACACATCGCGACCCCTCTGTACCTCGGAGAGCACGTTAAATAGTCGGTCCCGGGTGTCATACGAATACCTATGACAGTCATTACGGGAAGTCAGAAACCCAAAAAGTCTGACAACCGGTCTATCCCAAAGATATCGGCATTGCCCAGTAACTGGGTTGCGGAGGTCTGATGGCAGTCGCTCCGTGTAAAATACTGGTATTCAGCCGCATTTGGTTAGACTAGAAGGTGACCCCAACATAGTTGGGAAAAGACGAGGCAGAACGAGTTTGGTGTTTGTAGTGTGGTCTCCTTTTTATCCTATACCTTTATGATTCCAAAATAACTTGAGAACAGGCTACGAGGAAGGAAGTGCGCCATGTTATGTTAGAAGGCATACAAATACAGTTGCCTAACATGAGAAATTAATATCATGTTGAAAGCCATAGAAATTAAAATCAAGTAAAGGTGTTGTTATGATGATATTACATAACATATCCCATTACTGTCCCACTGCAAGGCATGGGCCTGTTCACAGAATGAGAAGGGTTTAGGCTTTAGTCCACCACAATAACCCGGTGCGGGTTGGCAGACTACACACACCATCGAGAACTTTATGGAGCCCTCAGGTGTGCAGATTTCCTCACGATGTTTTCTTTTACCGTTAACGCGATCAAGTTGTGATTATAACGAAGTTTTTTTTTATTATTTTCAACTTTTTTTATTAAACGTTACAATTTTAACAAGCGGGTATTAAATTTCAGAACCAGTGACAAATAATCTGTCGTAATTATGCGACCTAGTTGCAAGCTCAGGCTAAGGCTACACTTAGCAGCAACGCGAACTGCGAAACATAAGCGATTGATTTTGCGTCCAAGCGGTCGACGAGTCATCATCTCCTGAGAATGTCCCGTGGAGGAGCGAAACACGTGTCGTATCGGTTTGATTTGTTTGTAAGTTGCGTGTTATTAATCGCACCTTCTGCATTTGCATTGTTATCGGTAACTGGTAACACTGGACAATGTTGACATAGGAGGGTAACCGTCAAGATTAATCAACGTACCCGAAGTTATAAAAACACTGGTCATTCGACGGAGCAGGGGATTCCATGTCGAACAGCCGAAGAAGTCTGACCTTTTATATCTGGTTTGCTTGTCCTCGTTTTCTGATCTTGTGTTTATTATTATATTGTGATATATTGTGAACTAGCTTCTGTAACTAATCACTAACCTAATATAAAGTACTTTCAGTGGTGGAGAGTCTATGTTGGTTTCCTTTACTTTATTTACCATGCTCCCAATCCTGACATACCGATATTAGCTATAACTGTAATGATAGATTCACCCCTAGAAAATTCTGTTGTATGTTTTTAATAGCAAATATTTGATCTATGGAAATATTTGATCGAAAACTGTTGATCAAGCCTAAATGCAGTATGCAGATACTGCATTTAGGCTTGATCAACAGTTTTCGCGGAATTAACACAAAATATTTTTATTGTATATTTGTAGGTCATGGATTTCCGCAAAGTAACGCCTAATTCCATCATTTATCATAAGCGATTGAAACAAATGTATGTGTGTAGCTACACATCATCACCTTCCTGCCCTAGTCCCCAGTCCTGGGGTCGCCGCAATATGTTTTCCTCTTCTTTCTCTGTTTTCCTCTCGCAGCCGCTAGACACACAGATACTTTATTTTTGTTTATTTTTTCTCTTGTTTTGTCTCTTATGAATTTTTTGTCTGTGTGTCTGACTGCTTTCGTGCCAAATTTTCTTTCTTTCTTCCTTTCTTCCCCGTTATCCGTTTTGGCCTGTGTGTAGCTACACAATACAACAATATTCATTGAACCATTGCACCGTATTGTCTCAATTTGACGCGAAAGCCGAATCGATGCCGATAAGTGTGTTCGGCCCCTTAATCCCTTCCCACTTTATTTGTATAGGTCCCTCTGATTTAATAGAGATATAACGTAAGCTTAGCTACGGATCTGCGGTAGTGGCATTGTGTTCCCGGCTTACTGAAAGGCCAATTGGAGATGTAACTGAGGAATTAAGATATAGCGTAGTGGTAAGATTGAATTAGTGTTACTTTCTTTAGAAAGTTCAATATACTGTGGCGACATCTATGATGTCACACGCGTACTACGCAGCACTGCGATTGTGTAGCAGACTACAGCGACAATGATAACAAGTCTCAAAGATGATGTCACTAAATCCTGCATCGCGCTATCAAGATATAAAATTTTAAATTTCCCTATTCGACTCTTGTAGATGGTCTTGCGGACCTTTTCTACGTAACCGGGCTATTATTGGCGAGACCAGAAGGGTCTCCAAACCAATATCTAAACTAACTACCTAGCTAACTACGCTAACTATTGTAACATCATGACTGACTATCAAGATGTAACACGCAGATGGTAAATATACAACCGCCCAACCTTGGCTGGAGACTCACACCGTTAATTCAGCCCTCATCAAGCTGTCTCCCTCCCAGTCCTCTCGCAAGCAACGCCCTAAGCCGAGGTCCAAGTCCCATTAGGGGTCGCCCTTAGTGCTATTGTTCCTAGCTAATCACGATGTTAGTAGTAGTAATAGTAGTTAGCTTAGGTTAAGTATTTTACACTCGTCCCCATTGGTTGGAGACACTTCAGGTCTCGCCAATAACTGCCCAGTTACGTAGAAACGGTCCGCAAAGACCATCTACAAGCATTAAAATAGAAAGAAAAAAAACAATCTTTAGACAGTAGCCCGCCAGGCATAAGACCCGACTGGTTGGGGGATCTTCCCTTTTCGATGGAGGCTACGTTAATAGGACATGGCAATGGGGTATGAGGTGAGTCGTGAGACGCCTCGCACACCCGCACAGCGCCCGCGCCGTCTGGTTCTTAGCGCTGCACGCGTCCGCATCGACCGCGTTTATCGATTTCGATCTCGCTCACATTGTTGCTTGTAGTTGTGTATTGAAATTAACTAGAAAATTGCCATGTCGACCTGTCGTTATCTGTATATTCATTGAACAACTGACCTTTCAGATAATATCCTCGTTAATCACTTAAACATACCCACATATTATACCCAGTACCCATCCATCTTTTGCATTGATATAAACCTTGAATCTAAAGTAATATAGCCGAAGTTTCTAGAAAAAATAAATATACTGTTAGTAGGGAAAAGAGCCAAATTGCGTATAAACTTAATTACTAGAATATGGGTTATAGGCTGACCCAGTTTCGTTAGTCTACCGCCACGGGGGCCTTGATACGATGTCGCCTCCCGCTGCGATGAAAAAGATATTTTATTACATTATACGTCATGTGAAACTACAATAATAGCAGTGATAGCCTACCGGTTGAACGATTCAATTCCAGCCTGCACCTCTGGCTTTGCGAATTCATTTGCGGATTAGAATTTTGTTTTTTTCGTGTGGTTAGTGACTAATCTGGTGTCAAAGTTTATGCCGCCCATGGGCCTCTGACTTGGCTTCACATGCCCTCGAGAAATATCTCTCAAGCATGCCGGTTTCCTCACGATGTTTTCCTTCACCGTTTTTAAGCAAGTGATAATTATACAATACGCACGTGAATTCGAAAAGTCAGAGGTGCGTGCCTAGGGTTCGAACTCGAGACCTATGACTTGGCAGTCCGATGGTCACACCGCTAGGCTATCACTGCTAGCTGTCATTGTTAACGATGATGGGAAATATGGTGAGGAAACTTGCCCAAATGTGCTCCATTTAGTTCTTGATAGGGTGTGTAGTCCGCCAACTTGTATCAGGCTATCATAGTGGACTAAAGTCTACACCCTTCTCATTCTGACAAGAGACTCATGCCCAGCAGTGGGACAGCAGTGGGCTGATTATGCTTATGGTTATGTTGGACATTTAAAAGTTGTAGTAAGTGCTATTTATACTAGTTCTTTTAGGAAGAATCTCGAGGGTCGGGAGGGGTTCTTACGATTTGCGAGGTTAAGTTGCGCTTACCGCGGTCTGTCTGTGGATGGGTGACCGTTCGTTACACATCGAAACCCCTCCGTGCCTCGGGGCGCACCTCACCCTCCGTCCCGAGTGTCATACAAATACACGAATACCTACGAAAGTCGTTACCAGAAGTGGGAAGCCCGAATGTCTGACAACCGCTCTAACCTTCGGATATCGGCATAATCCTGTATTGCAGAGATCTGATGACAGTCGCTCCGTGTAAAATACTGCTGTTCAGCCGCATCTGGTTTGACTGGAAGCTGACCCCAACATGGGAAAAGAAAGGACAGAAAAGGATATTTTGGGTAGAATCTCAGTGTATATTTCATTCTCTTGTGACGATACATAAATACGTCTGGTGCATTCTGTGCAGTCAGCCCCGCTACCAACCTTGCTGACTGGTTGATCTCTTCACCACGGCATGAGCTATTCTTGTATTGCTTGAGCTGACACGAGAGAAGAAGAATTATTCTCTTACACCCGTTTCAATAAGCAGCTCTCATTTGAGAGATCTGATGAAATAAAACCTTTTAATAGGAATCACAAGCTTATATTTAATTTAATGACTCAACAAAATAATGCTACCCGACATCAGTGCGGCAAAAAACAGAGAGAGGTGAGGAGCGAACTCCTGCGTCACCACAGACGTGCAATAAACTCAAATAAACGGAACACTGCTATAATGAAACGCTTAGGCGTTTCTGTGTTTTGCGTCCTATATTTCAACATCTTCCAACAACAGCTACCATGAAGTAGAATTCCTTACTATCGACAACTTTTTTTTAAATACGTAATATAACATCACGCCTGTATTCCCCGAAGGGTTGGGCAGGTGTATAGTAACACCCTGATTTCGCCTTTATGATTAAGTCCCACGTAATAGGGGGCGAGCCTTTTGCCATCAATCGGGTACAATTCCAAACTCCGGGCTGCTACCGAGGAATTTCACACGGAAAACCCAATGACACTTTGCCCGACCTGGAGATCGAACCCAGAACCTCACAATCAGCAGTCACGCTTGCCACCACTAGACCAACGAGGCAGATAAATACGTCTCATGTCATTTTAAAACGACACTTAAGGGGGAACTCTCAAATGAGAGTTGTTTATTACTACAGGCCCTTACACTACCCAAAAGCTAGGCAGATATTTTCGTCTGAACTTTTACAGTTCGCCGCTGATGGTGTTATGTTCTATGTCGTACTATGTAATGAAGGACGAATATTTCCTCTTTATCGGCCAGAGCATCGACACATGAAATGCATTTCATAAATAATCAGAAAGGGACTTCCAAACGCCTCCCCAGAGCTTCCTAGGTGATTCCTAATACTCTACGTGTCGGGACTGCATTTAGAATCAAATTCCCTACAGAGTTGATCTCGTTTGAACATATTTGGATTTCAATCTGAGTTTGAAAACAAAACTTTATGCAAAGCAGTGATATTTTTATTTACCCGCCTAATTTCGAATCAACAGCAGCGATACGTACCTACAAAGTTTTTTTTTCATTGTTATTAAAAATATACCGAGCCGAAAGTTAGTAAAGTCTGGCCCAAATCAATTTCAAAGAAGGTAAACAATCTTATTTGGTCAATAATTTAAAAAAAGTGTTTGTTTAAAAATAGTCATAAGTTTTTACAAAAAAAAACTACAAACGTAAATAATAATTTGGAAAAAAATCTGATTTGATTTAAACAATGGTGTCGATTCTGTGGCGCATTTTGACAGGACTATAACACTAAACTAAGGGTGTTTGTCTCTTTCTGTTTCAATAGAAAAAGAAAGTGACAGTTGCGTTTAGTGCAGTTTAGTAGTGTCAAAATGTGCTACAGAATCGACACCATTATCTGTTTTTTTATGTTTCAGATCAAAAGACTCAATAAGATTGTTTACCAAAAGTAAACAATTAAAAAAAATCAATCTTAGATTAAAAAATCTAATTATTATATTGGACCAGATTATATTTTTATTAACATCAAAACTTCTTCTTCCTGCCCTTATCCCACACTAGGTCGGCACAACATGTATTTCATAAATCCATATTGTTAGAGGTTTTGGCTTATTGTTTTATAACCGGCCGCCTGCCTGACATCAACCCTCCTTGGAAGTACTCGTTGCGCTGTCACGCGGGTGACCCAATGTGCTTGCTGATATTATGCACTGGATCCCAAAATGATATGCTTGGCAATCTTAATCTCAATTAACATTAAAACTAACAACCTTTATTTATGACTGTTGGAACCTCCCCATACAAACTCGATAAGCTAGTCATTAATTTCGTATAGCGGTTTCGGAATAGCTTTATTTTTCGAATTTCCAAAAGTCGTAAAACAAGTTGCTAGTTATAATGATAAAAACTCATAGCTAAGAGCTTGACAATATTTCAATTTACCCTGGTATATGTATATGCGAAATATGTTATTACCCAAAAAACCATGAACATTTATTCCAACCTTCACAAAAAAGTTATGAAATATTTCTCTCAAAACTCTCTTGTCCAATACATGAAAGGACAGCCAAAAGAAAACAACGTTTGCTCGCAACGAGCACGCAAAAATCAAAGGGGATTCCACGAATTTCATCTATTTGTATTCTGGTCGTACGAGATGGATTTTAATGAGACTCGGCTATCGAGTCTGGAAGCTCAAAGAGATAATATAAATTATAGCGATATTCACATGTCTGGGACCGCGGGCTACGTATTACATGCTTATGAGTTTCTGTGTTGATGGCAAAAAAGATGAACTTTCACCTTTTATGTACTTCTTCTGTCGTGTCGGGACGAACTATACGAAAATAGCTTATTTAAAATAGCTTAAGATTATAAAAACTGACTAAGTCTTAACTATAATTTTCAACATGAAACATACATTAAAATAGCTTCCAATAGTGACGATACTCTACATCCGGCGCACTCTCATCTGGGCAGTCAGCCCCGCTACCAACCTTACTGACTTGCCGACACGGTGGAAGAAAGATCTGTAGCTATATTATAATTTATGAACTCGGCAAGTGCTTGTCAACACTTCCATTAGACTTAATGAATGACTATTTGCCCGTTCCTATAATTTACGGAGCGTTATTGGTTAAAATTTAAACCCTTGTATTTTTACAATAACAAAGCAAAGACTTCGTGGCTTTACATAATAGACCAAATGGAAGCAGCTACCACAGGTAAAATTGGCTTACGAGTCTATTTATATGCCCAGTTTGACAATATAAAATTCTACCATTGGTAAACAAAAACGATTCGCTTTTATTTATAGGAACTGGGTATTAGTATCGTAATACCTTGCTATTATAACCTTTTGTTTACCCTTTCAAAAAACAGGATTCTCCAAGATTCTGCAAAGATTCATCCGTCTTAGCGCTCGTTCACACAGCGGATCCGATTAAACGGATCCGTCGGTACTGGATGTGTTGTTCACATCTGTACCGACGGATCAGTTAAACAAATGGCAGCTGCGTCGCATCTGGCATATTTTTTATTGGATTCGGAATACTGTCGTGTACCTATGTGAACTCGCTCATTTAACTATAGGCGCCATCACAAAAATATAGACGGATCCGCTGAAACAGATCCTGTAAACAGTTTCTGTGTGAACTATCTATCTATTAGAAACCTATCCATCGCTTTGAAAAACTATCGCTATGATCTCTCTCACAGTTCGTTCTGCTTAGCCTTTTCCCAACCATGTTGAGGTCAGCTTCCAGTCTAACCAGATGCGGCTGAATACCAGTATTTAACACGGAGCGACTGCCATCAGACCTCCGCAACCTAGTTACTGGGCAATGCCGATATCTTTAGGTTAGACCGGTTGTCAGACTTTTTGGGTTTCCGACTTCCCATAACGACTGTCATAGGTATTCGTATGACACCCGGGACCGACTGTTTAACGTGCTCTCCGAGGCACGGAGGGGTCTTGGATGTGTAACGAATTCTCACCCATCCACAGTCTGACCGCGGCAAGCGCAGCTTAACCTCGCAAATCGTATGATCCGCGCGGTTGGTAATTAGCCACAAGCCCCTCTCACAGTATCCTTAAATATAGTCATCCACAGTCTATGTTGTTGATAATCTAGCAAAAAAATCTCGTAATCAACAATTTTACACCATTTTTTCTTCGACTTTTGTAAACCACGTACATTGTCAGATAAACGGGCCCACTAAATATATAATGTATTTGTTTTGGAAACGACAAAAAGAGCGGCGCGATGACAACACAATTCGTCTGTTTGTATTATAATCAACAGAGATGTTTGCGGGAATAAAAAATATGATACATACCTAGGGCGAGGTGCCAACCGCGAGCGGGCAGCGGGGAAGCGACAAACTTATGATAATAAAACATGAATATCTACCCGTATGGCTGTGTTTCTACTGAGGCGGAGCTGAGCGGAGCGGAGCTTAGCGTTAATGTTCCTTAATGTTTGCAGATGAACATGAGCCTAATATAGATCGCTACAATGTACGTTCACACGGGACCATTGCAATTTTCACCATGCTAAACCGTTACTATTATGTTGTTATGGTTACTGAACACCTGCAAGGAGTACATCCTCACATATGGACAATATACATACATTATATTCACGCCCGTAATCCACGAAGGAAATCAGATATGTTCTCCTATTACAGGAGTCTGTACACCCGTGTTTCACCTCTGGTATTCAGTCCCATATAATAGGTACCTATTATCACTTTTCGGGTACAATCATGGTCACACAGAAAACACGCAGTGAAAAAGCTTTATGAGAATCCCATAAATTAAAAAGATGTACTTTTCTATTCAGAAAGCTATTTTTATTCCAAAATGAATATAAAATTATAATATTAATGTAATTGAAAACAATGTTGAGAACAACGTCCCTCACTTGGGAATTAAAAATAACAGCTGAGTGAAACTTCTTGTTCTTTTAAAAATTGTACGCAAAAAATGTTTCGCAAACTTGAATTGGATAGAATACTACTTAAGTGTAGGTGTAGTGAGGGTACTTACGTGTAGTGAGGGGCTCATGGCTAATTACGAACCACGCGGATCATAATATGATCTGCAAGATTAAACTACGCTTGCCGCGGTCAGTTCGTGTCACATCGAGATCCCTCCGTACCTCGAAGAGCACGTTAAACTGTCGGTCCCGGGTGTCATACGAATACCTATGACAGTTGTTACGGGAAATCAGAAACCCGAAAGTCTTACAACTGATCTAACCTTATGGTGCGTCCAGACCTGACGAATGCGCCGCGAATGCGCCGCCCGCTACCTGCGCGCGAGCGGCGCGCGGACGGTGCGCGAGCTTTTGTACGAACATGAAATGCACGCGCGCAGCTCGCGAGCGGCTCGCGGGCGGATCGCGAGTGGCTCGCAAGCGGCGCATTCGCGGTGCGTTCGTCAGGTCTGGACGCACCATTAGGATATCGGCATAGTCCAGTAACAGGGTTGTGAAGTTCTGATGGTAGTCACTCCGTGTAAAATACTGGTATTCAGTCGCATCTGGTTAGACTGGAAGCTGACCCCAACATTCCTCACCGCACGCTGGGAATAGACGCGTGTTTTAAGATTCAACAAAACCCAGCACGCTTGGTGGTAGGATCTATACGGTCCGCCTGGCTAGCTACCACCCTCACATTAAAGTCCAGGGCCAAGCAGTTTACTGTGTTCCGTCGTGTGTATGTGAGAGCCAGAGGGGTATAGGGGAATCCCTCTATATCTCTGTTCCTTGGATTCGTGTGCTCCATCTTAGACTCTGTCTGCGCTTACCATCAGGTGAAACTGGGGTCAAACTCGACGAACGTAAAGAATTAAAAATAAACAAACTACACCTATTTGTAGCCAGAACCGCATAGCATTCAAAACCATATATCTCTCTCTCTCTCTCATATACGCTCTCCGCTTACACTATGACCATTTCCTACCATCATATTTCATACCCCTGTAACTTGAAACACTGATTTTCCGTGAGCAAACGAAAATATTTACGCGTGAAAAATGGATTCAACATACAAATCAAGTAACGCGATTGGGTGAAAATGAGCATAAAAGCGTGTACCTTCGCACAGGGGATATTAATAGGCACCAGGGGATGATAATAACGGGTACCTGCTTATCTTCATCCTCGTTTTTTTTTAAGTGGTGAGCAGAATTTTAAGCTTCTAATTTACCATTGTAAGTTCGAAACAAGTGGTAAGAAAATATGAAAATTAATAAATTAACTAATCCTATTGGCCATCAGTTTTACGTAAATAGTTCTGCCTAGCCTTTTCCCAATTATATTGGGGTCAGCTTCCAGTCTAACCAGATGTGGCTAAATACCAGTATTTAACATGGAGCGCCTGCAATTAGACCTCCGCAACCCAGTTACTGGACATTGCCGAACATCCTAAGGTTAGACCGTTTGTCAGACTTTCGGGCTTCTGACTTCCCGTAACGACTGTCGTAGGTATTCGTATGACATTCGGGACCAACTGTCTTCGAGGCACGGAGAAGTCTCGATGTGTAACGAACGGTCACCCATCCACGGACTAACCGCTGCAATCACAGCTTAACCTGCGCGGTTGGAAATTAGCCACGAGCCCCTTATAAGAAAATGAAAAACCAATAAATTAATTAATTATTATAAATAACCCTATCGGTAGATTAATAGTACATCACTGTCAAGTTTCTGCACAAAAGCCTCGACCCCATCGAAAATTAAATATCAACACAAAGTTATAATGTATTAAAAATAAACGGTTATTATACCGAGTAGACGCAACCGCACTAACTGATAAACTTTTACAATCTTTAGCTCAAATAATTATTCGAAGATGGCTTCCTAAACCCCGGGACATAAGAACGATTTCAAGTGAAATAGAGCTACTTGCGAAGGTGCTGTTTCGGGGAGTACTACCACTATATCTATTTCTGCCGCCAAATAGCATTGCTGTGTTTCAGTTTGAAGGGTACCTACTGGTAACAGGAGCTCGTTTTATTACGAACTCTTAAGCAAGTTACAAGTACTCATTTATTCAAAATGGCGAAGCCTTTTTGCTTTTAGAACGCGAAATATTCAAAGTACGCTACAACGTAGTGCTTTATAACATCAAAGAAAAAAACCTATCATCAGACCTCCGCAACCCAGTTACTGGGCAAATGCCGATATTCTAAGTTTAGACCAGTTGTCAGACTTTCGGACTTCTGAATTCCCGTAACGACTGTATTACGTATTCGTATGACAACCGGAACCAACTGTATACCGTGCTCTGCGAGGCACGGAGGGGTCTCGATGTGTAACAAAAGGTCACCCATCCACAGACTGACCGCGGCAGGTGCAACTTAACCTCGCAAATCGTATGATCCGCGCGGTTGGTAATTAGCCACGAGCCTCTCGATAACGGGGTTAGTGTTTTAGCAAATCGTGTATCCCCGACCTAACATCCTCCAAAAAAAGCCTTTCCAGATCTAAATCTAGATGGCTTTGACTGTTTACTAACTGTCAATTACAATCATAATGGCGCACAAAAAAGACTGGCTCGGCATCAAAGAAATGAAAGAGCACAAAACAATTTTCAAGCAATTGCTCTCAGAATTTTTGGGCACATTTGTATATTTGGCTTTGGTGTTGTCGGCGGGAATTGCCCATGGTACCAACAACTCAACTGTTGTCGTCGCCTTGGCCAATGGATTGGTCGTTGCTAGTATTATCCAGATATTCGGTCATGTATCCGGGAGTCATATAAATCCGGCTATAACGGTTGGAGCTTTGGTCTGTGGACATGTTAAGCCTTTGAAAGCCATGTGTTATGTCGTCATGCATGTTTTGGGCAGCATTGCTGGTAAGCGAGTGTTATTTTATACATCGTGTGTGTTGTAACGATAATTTTATTCAATAGATGGTTTGCTTGGTGATCTAGTGGTGGCAAGAGCGTCTGCTGATCGTGAGGTCCTGGGTTCGATACGGTCGGGCAAAGTGTTATTGGGAATTTCGCATTTTCAAAAACAAACACAGTTTCGGTTTTAAGCAAAACTACTTTACGCATCAGATACACAGAGTAGTTTTAATTGAGTATGCTCGTAGTTAATTAGAGAAATACCTATATTTAACTTTAATAATGTTAAGTTGGTTATTAAGTTTTCTTTATTATACTTAAACTGGAACTTAATTGCCTCACGTGAAATTCGACGTCGCTACCAGAAGACTCGAGACTTCTTAGAAGACCTAATTAAATATAAATTAATAGTTTTAATAACAGTATATTTTTCTAAGAAACGGGGGTGAAAATATCTAGTAAACAGGTTAATAGATCTGCTTTTCATGAGACTGGGGAGGTCAGAAACTTTTTAGTACAGACATCCCGACTTATAGATTCCCAGCGGAAAACACTGACACCAATTCGTAACCTAATTTATCCTTTAAAACATGTAATTACTTCTTCAAGCACGAAAACTAGATTGACCAAAACCTAGTCTAAACAGTAACACAGAGACTAAAATACGAAATATCTTTACCTAGGGTTTAGATTTTTATCAAAAATTAAAACTCATCATTTATAATCAGTATTTTTATTGTGAATAGCCTAGCGGTTGAACGCTTGCCTTCCATGCAGGACGGTCTCAGTTCGATCCCGGCCCGTACCTCTGACTTTTCGAATTCATGTGCGGATCAGAATTTGATTATCACTTGCGTTAACGGTGAAGGAAAAACATCGTGAGGGAACCTGTGCACCTGAGAGGGCTCCATAAAGTTCTCGATGGTGTGTGTAGTCTGCCAACCCGCACCAGGCCAGCGTGGTGGACTAAGGCCTAAACCCTTCTCATTCTGAGAAGAGGCCCGTGCCCAGCAGTGGGACAGTAATGGGCTAGTTAAGTTATGTTTTATTTGTGTTATGTTATAGTAATTTAAGTCGTTCTGTATGGTTGTAATTTATACCACCACAAGTGCTGCCATTGCTTTTGTTGTGTATATCGCTCCACATTGGTATAAGTCTAAATTTATAATGAACAAAAAGACCAGTAGCTCCCAAACCATATCTTTTCATTCCGACTTCTTCACTTCCAGGTGCAGGAGTGGCCTACGCAGTATCAGCAGACACCATCCGAGGCAACCTTGGAGCTGTTATACCCTACAAATATACCACCCATGACCAGATCTTCATCTTAGAGTTCCTGATGACCTTCGTTCTAGTAGCTCTTTATTTAAGCGTAGTCGACTCTCAGAGGGGGGCACGAGGACTTGGGTCCTCTCCTTTAGCTATAGGCATATGCATCACAGGCTGCTTATGCTGCTGTATACCTTATACCGGGTCTTTGAATCCTGTCAGGACCCTAGGACCAGCAGTTGTGATGGATGCCTGGGAGTTTCATTGGGGATACTGGGTTGCACCCATTTTAGGTGGCCTTGCAGCTGGGGTGTTGTATAGATTTGTGTTACGAGTCTACCATAGGGAGTATGATTTGGAAGAACAATAAATTAGGTCTTAAATGTATTGTTTCAATTTAAATAATAAGTAATTTTTATTTCTATAAATAAATCTCCTAAAGACACTTTTACAAGTGAATGTAATGTTTTTTTTTAAGACTAGATGGCGCCGGCATTTCCTGTCTGACTAGCTCTGAGAAGAAAAGCCGAAACAAACTCAGAGATCAAGATCTCTTTTAAAGTTCAGACATTGTGGTATAAAAACTATGTGAGTGTAGCATTGTAGATAATAAGTCCTTTTTGACGGTTATCAGTAAGAGATTAACTTCGACAAATAGATCAAGCTTAACAACATGCTGATAATCCAAAGTTATTATGATCATGGATGATCCTCTCATCCTTCTGGTATGCCGGGCATCTCCATCATTATCAGAAAAAGCTAACTTCAATGATATTAGGTACTATAGATCTGATACATTACGTTCATAGAAAATGGCTTTTAAAATTCGACTCTGTATAATTTTCAATAGTATCTCTAATGAGTAAGACAAAGACACGCAAGAAGTACGAGAGTGAAAGAGATAGCTATATGCCAGACCTGCTGTTTAAATATTAAGCTCCAGGTGTGCTGCTAAGTACTATATTTCAATATGTAGCTGATTAACAATAAAAGAGGGCCGCTGCGTATGCGGACGGTAAGGTATCGGCAGAGTGAGTGCTATAGTAGATACTTATATTGAAGTCTAGTTTTAATCGTCAGTTAAGACCTCCAGCAGCACACCTGGAACTTGGCATTCAAAGAACTGCCTATTGGCGCATTTTTGAATCGTCACCTTTGGCGCGGCCATAACTCATCTAAAAACTTCTTTTTGAATCTAATATTGTGGCCAACAGCTAGTTCACACAGAAACTGTTTACAGGATCCGTTTTTATTTTGGGGACGGCGCCTGTAGTTGAATGAGCGAGTTCACATACACAACAGTATTCCGAATCCAGTAAAAAATACTGGATCTGTTATTTTTGTCGTATCCTGTCTGCCAGATGCAACGCAGCTGCCATTTGTTTAACTGATCCATCGGCACATATGTGAACAACACATCCAGTACCGACGGATCCGTTAAAACGGATCTGCTGTGTGAACGGGCTATTACTTAAGTCCCAATCCAAATACCTATATTTTCGCCATGGTATTAAATTATTACTCCTTTTGTAAGAATATACTGGAATATACGTTATACTAACACCAAATACTGTTGAAGAAATATGTTTCTTTAGTTTTTCGGACGATTGGCGAACCAGTCAAGCGATTTCTGCCACATATTCCGCGAACTCTACTGTAAGAAACGCAAATATGTGAATAAAACTATTCGTAGATATTTTATTTCAATAGATACTTTTTACAAGTAAAAGAACATCAAAGAACATAAAATTTATAGAATATTATTTGAATAACATAACATCACGCCTGTATTCCCCAAAGGGTTGGGCAGAGGTGTATAATAATACCCTCATTTCGCCGTTATATTTAAGTCCCATATAATAGGGGGCGAGTCTATTGCCATCAACCTAAAGTCAAGCTTGGTATTTGGGATACAGCGGGACAGGAGCGATACAGAACATTAACAGCAAGTTTTTACAGAGAAGCTAACGGTGCTACGATTTACGATGTGTCAGAACCGAAATCCCTAGCAAAACTGAATGAGTGGGTCAAGGAACTGCAAGTATACTCCACCAAGAAGAACATAGTCTGTTTAGTAGTTGGCAATAAGATTGACATGCATATCATTTTGGGACCCAATGCATAATATCAGCAAGCACATTAGGTCAACCGCGCGACCGTGCAACGGATATTCCCAAGGAGGGTTGATGTCAGGCAGGCGGCCGGTCATAAAACAATAAGCCAAAACCTCTAACAACATGGATTTATGAAATACATGTTGTGCCGACCCCACCTAGTGTGGGATAAGGGCAGGAAGAAGAAGAAGTCTATTGCCATCAACCGGGACAAATCCAAATTCCGGGCACAGTAGTGCCCTACTACTGAGGAATTCCACACGGAAAAACCCAATAACATTTTGCCCGACTTAGGGATCGAACCCAGGACCTCACGATTAGCAGTCGCGCTTGCCACCACTAGACCAACGAGGCAAATTATTTGAATACTCCAGTCCAGCTAAACTTGGTGTGGAAATGTGCTTTCTAGATTATTGTTACATAGGAACTGTAGTTTCTATCAATTTAAATATAATAATTGTCAAGAAACCAATACAGTCCCAGTCGTTACGGAAATTCAGAAGAAAGAAGAAGAAGAAAGTCTGACAGCTGGTCTAACCTTGGATATCGGCATTCTGCTGGGGTTGCGGTGCATGCTTTTGCGAATCCCGCGACCCCGGCCGAACGGTCAGGAGGAGGAACACCGTTGGTTTTTAGCCGGTAAGAGTTCGGCAGACCCCCTCGCCTTCCCCGGGCGAGGGACATCCATGAGGACATTCAACGATAAAAAGAAAATTTGCTTTTCCCAGTATAGTTACTGGATTGCTGGAGACTGGAAGCTGGCCCCAACATAATTGGGAAAAAGCTAGGTAGAACAATCGTCAAGTAAGCGATATTCAAATTCTGTTTTAAAAAAAACTTTCATCAACACCATAATACAGTGTGCTCTGCCTACCTCATTAAAATAACTAAGTAAGACAATTACTACGACAAGTAAATAATGTTCTCACATATATGTACTCAAACTTGTTCATAAATTGTCTATAATATTCTTCCCGGACTTGTTCTTTTGTCCAACTCCGAATTTTCCGAATGATTAGTTTAATTTATCAGAGATGAATCTCGTCTGATACTGTCGAGATAAACTCCGTGGATAAACTTCTTTTAGCTGTCTTTTGTTCTTTTAATTCGAGCAAAATATTATCTGTATTAGATAATTAACGTGGAAATGGGGATTTTCTAGAAAAATATACTTAGGTACTTACCCAATTTCACGTTTTATTAAACTCGCATTGAATTAACTAGATTATTCATTGATTTAGATTTGTGTGGTATTTCTAATACTCGATTGAAGCTTCTGAATCAAAAATCGGCCATAGACGAGCACACGTGACGTGGAGTGGCCACAGACCGCGTGCACATCTCGCACACGCGATGCGTTGGATTGTGGAGTGTGGAACCTTGGATTTTGGATTATTGAATGTTTGTAAATCCAAATATTTCTTACCTCTCCACCCAATCCACGGATATTTCGCACACACGAGAGGTTTTTGGAGTGTTGTCGTGGAATGTTGTGAAGTTAAATGCTCGTGTATCACCAGCTTTAAATATAACTTTACTAAGCACTCTATGAACTTTATCTGTATATCATTACCTGTAACCTTAGTAAAGAGCTGTTTAAGTTAAAAAAATTAAGTAACCAGTGTCGTAGTATCGTTTAGGTATGACATAAGATGAAAAATAAGAAAACAAAACGTTGGCAAATGTATGGAATTGTACATTATGGTAGCTTCTCTTGGGAGATCTCTCAAATGAAAGCTGTTTTACGGCTCACTGTTTTATGGCTGAAGCTGAAACCAATAACAGATCTCAATCCAGTCTTTGGATAGGTTTGGTAGGTTTATGACATAAATGCAAAAGAAATAATGTCAAAAACCAAAACATTTTAAATTGATATGGTTATTGATTTCGGCCATGGACAATTAAAAAGCCCAAAGTTGCTTATCAAAAAATAATGTAAACATTAAAATAATATAACATAACATCACGCCTCTATTCTCCGGAGGGTTGGGCTGAGGTGTATAATAACACCCACATTTCGCCGTTATGTTTAAGTCCCATGTAATAAGGGGCGAGCCTGTTGCCATCAACCGGGCACAAATCCTAACTCCGCGCTGCTACTGAAGAATTCCACACTGAAGAACCCTATAACACTGCCCGAGCTGGGGATAGAACCCACGACCACATAATCAGCAGTCGCGCTTGCCACGACTTACAAGGCAGTTTAACAAAGTTAAAAGTTAAAGTTTTGCGACATTAAAATAGCACTTCAAGAAAAAAAAGCATTAATTCTAATTTAAACTGTTAGATTAGCTGGTAACAATCTGAAAATACATTCATTTAAACACGAATGCTTTATCGTGAAACGCTTTCCCATTTTGTTTTCCCACTTTTAAGTAACAGCTTAAGTTCGTGTGAACTAGCAGTTACTTAAGCTGTTAGTTGACACGATACCTTTATTTAGGAAGAGATAAGTACAGAGTATAAATAAGTATGTTAAATATTTGAACGCGTTTCCATATAATATACTAGCGGCCCATCCCGGCTTCGCACGGGTGGACATTTTCCCCGTTTTTGCAACATTTTTCATTTATGCTCCGCTCCTATTGGTCGTAGCGTGATGTTATGCCTATAAACTTTCTCGATAAATGGACTATCCAACACAAAAATATTTTTTCAATTCCAACCAGTAGTTCCTGAGATTAGCGCGTTCAAACAAACAAACAAACTTTTCGGCTTTATAATATTACTATAGATTATTTAGCAGATCCGTTCATCGTAAGCATATCACCAACGAGTATCATGACCGGTAGCGTGGGTGGACGATGATACGTAACAATGATACGTGGTCTGGCGGTCGACTTTTGTTTCGGAGTTCAATTTGATACACGATACGATACGGAGATATAATGCGGTGATACGATACGGTGATACGATACGGTGATACGATACGGTGATACGATATGGTGATACGATACGGTGATACGATACATTGATACGATACGCCACAATGATACATGACCCGCCGTAAGACTGGCAGCTGAACTTAGGCAAAACGCTAGGATGATGTTGACAATCATTTTAACCATTTTACTGTATCTAGTACGTCAGCCTTTTCCCAACTATGATGGAGTTCGTTTCTAAGGGATACTAGGGTAAGTCCGAATATGAGGTAAGAACGTTCAAATAGGTTAGCCGCAGTGGCTGATATAAATTCACTTACAACAGATACAACTAATACCTACCTACCGTTAGAGCCAATATTCGGCTGAATACGCCTCAGCACGTATACCGATCAGAGCGCAACTTTTAATTGAGAAAGTTGATACATGACAGGCGGGCTCAATTTTGTTCGCGACACTTGTACATCCAAACGTTGTCAACGTTTATTGGCTTTGTCTAATACCGGTCAAGTGCGAATCGAAAACACACTTAGGGCGTTTTATTATGCGCGTGCTGTAATGTTGCCGTCCGCTCGTGGCTGATATAAAAGCTTTTTTCCATAGTGCATTTTTGTGTCAAACGGACGCGGGGTGCATTAAGCGACAAGTCCAAGTATTGTTATGCAAGTTGACTTGTGCAAGTTTTAGGAACTATGCGAGAGTTAAGGGTGGCGACCCTACTACTATGGGAACGTACCCATACTACGTGACCCGTTCAGGGGGGGAGGGGGGTCTTAAAAATACCATGCTTGGTCACAGAGGCGGGAGGGCGGCTTAGGTTTTCGTCACGTGGTCAATATCCTTTAGGGAAATCTCGCGCTTTTTCGAGCTACATTCAAATATGGCGGGCAGCGTCCAGCGCTTTTTAAACTCACAGGTGGCAACATTGACGCACATTGAGTCAATTTTTTTTTTGCATATTTAACGTTTAGCACCATATTTATGAATTACTACGTGAAAACTAGAGGGGTAGGGGGGGGGGGGGGTATTGGCATATACTACGAGTGGTCGCCGAGGGGAGGGAGGGGGGTAAAAAGTTGTAAAAAATGGGTCACGTAGTATGGGTACGTTCCCTATTTAGCTTTATAGCTATACAAACCTATATAAACCTCGTGATGTACTACTGACATAGATTAACCCTGCACGGGATACATTTGGATTCAATAAACAAAAAAATTACAAGAACTAAAAATGTACTCTTAATGTGAGGCATTTTAGCGCCCCGAGCGAATTGCGCGGCTATCGCTCGGCACGCGGTCATTTAACTCGGCGCGCTAAAATGCCTCACGTTAAGAGCACATGTTTATTTCTTGTAGTTTTTTTGTTTATTAAATCCAAATGTATCCCTTGCAGGGTTAATCTATGTCAGCAGTACATCACGAGGTTTGAAGGAATTACATAATTTTCTTTACACCCAGTAAAGCTTTGTCAGTGGTTTCAATCCTTCCTAGTGAGTAAGTAATTATAATGTAGAACATCATAGTCACGTAGGTCGTCATCGTCACGTAGGACATTATCGTCAAGTAAGACTTGTTGCACCTGGGCCAATGTTAAACTTACCGCCTCCCTACCCCATTTTCGCAACTAAGCAAAAAATCGGTGAAAAATCTGTGATACCCTATTGCTGTGTTGATTGCAAAAGGATTCAAAATAAACTTGACTTGAAATTTTGCGTAAATAAGTACCTATGTAGTCCCGATGATCTGATGACTGTGTGACCTGATGCTGGCGCCGCCCCTACATCTGCGCCGCACGGGGCCTGCCCCCCCCCCCCCCCACGCTACACCACTGAGTAAGACTGATGAAACGTTTTAATAATATAAATCACAAGCTTATAATATTTTATTTCAAGATTCTTTACAAAATAATGCAACCCGACATTAGTGCGAAGAAACAGAGAGTTCGATCCTCTACTTATTGGGTTTTTCCATTAAGAATTTCTCAGTAGCAGCTCGGATTCTGGGTTTGTGCCCGGTCAATAGGCTCGCCCCCTATGACATGGGACTTAAACATAACTGGCGAAATGAGAGTGTACGAAAACACCTCTGCTGAACCCTTCGGGGAATACAAGGCGTGATGTTGTTTTTTATGGTCTCCATTTGTAAAAAATACGTACCGACAAAGGGTTAAACCCCAGTTTTCGTAATCATGATTGATACGGGTCTCTGGTGCTCATAGGTGAAGAGCCACCCACCTGTCAGTTTTAATGGCGTTACGTGATCCTATATGGTGAGGGACAGTACGCGCCACACTTTTTGACCGCACTGAAGTCTAAACTTATATTGAAAGGAGTTTTTTTACTATGTTTATTGATTCTCGAGATCTACCTGGTGTCAGAGTTTGTGCCGCCCATGGGCCTCTTATTTGGCTTCACATGCCGTCGAGAATTAATATCTCTCAGGCATGCCGGTTTCCTCACGATGCTTTTCTTCACCGTTTTGAAGCTAGTGATAATTATACAATACGCACATGGATCTGAAAAGTCAGGGGTGCGTGCCTTGGGTTCGAACTCGAAACATAAGACTTGGCAGTCCGACGGTCACACCACTAGACTATTACCGCTGTCAATTCTCGAGATTGATTCCTGCTTCCGAAAAGAATAAACTATCAGCGTAGATTTTTCAATTATAACTTTAATTTCATTTTTAACACACACACGTCAAAAAATTGGTTTCATTCATGTTTTGTTGTTAAACTTGTTATATTAGGTACTACTCGATAATTATGGTGTTGCTTATTATACAACCTTATTTTTTGTAAACCCTAAACCCTCAAGGGGTCTTTGTACTCATCATTATGAACAACTTTTACTATATAACAATCCCTGAAATCGTGAATAAAAAATCTGCTGTTACATGAACATTCATACATTTTGTCTAGTTATATGAACATAAATGTTTCGGCAACGGTTAACGGCAACCGAATATCAATATGTCATTTTATAAAATTTATTTTTACATTTATAAATTGTTAATTATATTTTATTGGTGAGTACGGTGTGAATAAATCCGGCATAATCCTAGCGTTCACAACAGGAGACTACAATCCATCATTCCTAGTTACAATCGGAGTTGACTACAAATGTAAAGTCATGCACGTGAACGGTGTTAATGTCAAGCTTGGTATTTGGGATACAGCAGGACAGGAGCGATACAGAACATCAACAGCAAGTTTTTACAGAGAAGCTAACGGTGCTATGATTTACGATGTGTCAGAACCGAAGTCCCTTTTTTTTTTTTTTTTTTTTTTTCTCGTTGGAAAATCCTCATGGATGTCCCTCGCCCGTGGAAGGCGAGGGGGTCTGCCGGACTCTTACCGACTAAAACCCAACGGTGTTCCTTCTCCTGACCGTACGGCCAGGGTCGCGGGATTCACAAAAGCATGCACCGCAACAGAACCGAAGTCCCTAGCAAAACTGAATGAGTAGGTCAAGGAACTGCAAGTATACTCCACCAAGAAGACACCATTGTTGGACCCAGTGCATCATATCAGCAAGCACATTGGGTCAACTGCGCGACGGGTGCAACGAGTATTCCCAAGGAGGGTTGATGTCAAGCAGGCGGCCGGTCATAAAACAATAAGCCAAAACCTCTAACAACATGGATTTATGAAATACATGTTGTGCCGACCCCACCTAGTGTGGGATAAGGGCAGGAAGAAGACATGAACATAAATGTATGGAACATTCGTTTCTTTATTACCAGAGACTATGTCTCTCTCATACCCTAAACCCGAAAAGGGGTCATTGTACTTCTACAATGACCCCTTTTCGGGTTTAGGGTATACAAAAACTAAAGTTCTATACTGTTTCTTCCTCATGGTTGTCCCTCGCCCGGGGAAGGCGAGGGTGTCTGCCGGGCTCTTAACGGCTAGAAACCCACGATGTTCCTCTTCCTGACGTTTCACTTGCATCCTAAAGCAACTACTTTACCCAGATAAAAAGTAGTAGTAGAAATATGCCAAAACATTATATTTAAGAAAAAATTCATGATACGCGCCGAATAGAAAACCTCCTTTTTCGAAGTCGATAACAAATACCACGATGACAGCGATTAAAACCCACTAAATAAGCTACGAATATATATATATATATCAACAACCCCATTATCCGTACTATAATAGCCATGGGTATGACTGGGGCTACATTTTCCTAATGACCTACTTTCCGCGCGCGGCCAATTAATTAACGGCTCGTGTCGATAATACGCGGACAGCGGCGTGTGATAGATAGATTAAAGTACATATAGGTATAAAAGGATATTGTAATATAATTGTAGGATCTCGTGTGCCTCGTTGATGTAGTAGTGGCAAGCGTGACTGCTGATCGTGCGGTCCTGGGTCCGACATTGTAGCATTTTGCTCAAAAACTCCACAACCTCATCCCACCGGCCCCCTTCTACCATCGGACATCTAGACGCACTGCAAGTTAACATCCATACTTAGTTGCCATTCCACCAATTTCCACTAAACGCTTCCAAACATCCTTCATAATGCGCACTGCAAAGGGTGGAACTCACTACCTGCGTCTGTGTTCCCGAACGCATTCAACCTGAATCTCTTCAAAGTTAGAGTTAACAGGCTTCTTCTGGGTAAGCTCACTCCATCGTAGACTTTGTCTCTGTCTCCTCTGACCTAGACTAGAGTCAAGAGCAAACCGATTTCAAAATTTAAAAAAAATTGTTCGTTCTACCTATCCTTTTCCCAACTAAGTTGGAGTCAGCTTCCAATCTAACCAGATGCGGCTGAATATCAGTATTTTACACGGGCGACTGCCATCATACCTCCGCAACCCAGTAACTGGGTAATCCCAATATTCTATAGCTAGACCGATTGTCAGATATTCGGACTTCTGACTACCCGTAACGACTGTCATAGGTATTCGTATGACATCCGGGACCGACGATTTAACGTGCTCTCTGAGGCATAAATACGAAACTCAAAGCTGAAACTCAATAATATTAACATAATTTGTTTAATAATATTAACAGCCTCGTTGGTTTAGTGGTGGTAAGCGCGACTGGTGATCATGAGGTCCTCCGTTCGATCACCAGTTCGGGCAAAGTGTTATTGAGTTTTAACGTGTGGAATTCCTCAGTGGCAGCCCGGAGTTTGGATTTATGCCCGGTTGATGGTAATAGACTCGCTCGATCCGTTACATGGGACTTAATTTAACGGCGAAATGAGGGTGTTACTATACACCTTTGCCCAACCCTTTGGGAAATACAGGCGTGATGTTATATCATATTATATAAAATGCGTTCACAGGCGTTCTTCTATGTGTACGCCCAACATGATATTGGAGAACATCGAAAATTAAAATAAAAACACGAAGCGCCCTCTGCTCAGTATTTTCCGAACTAAAACTCCTTCTTACATACAACGCCATCTTTTGTGTATAACATGGTAACTTTTGTCGTTTGGTCGCTAAGCCCCACTACCATAATAATACATAATTTGGACAACGATGCAGGCAGAATTAACAAAGGTTGCCCTTCTTTTTTGTAGATGTCGCATAATCTATGGATGTCGCTACTGCAGTAGTTAGTCGCAGAAATAATTATCTTTGGTAGTAAGTAGTAGAGCCTCCTTATGAATGAGTTGTCCAGGAACGTAATTCTGCCGTCAAGCAGCATTGTTGTGTTCCGATTTGAAGGGTATGGGTGCCGTGAAAACAGACACACGAGATTTTCCAACTTTCGTCTCTAAGGTTAGCAGCGCATCAGCAATCCTTTTAGTGTTGTATGTGTATCGGCGATGATCACTTTTCAACCATTAGGTGGACCGTCGCTCAGTGGGAAATAATGGAAACAATTCCAGCCACGCGTCATTTTATGAGGTAGGGTCACAATTTTTTGTTAATCTCTTCAAAATGTCATATATTTTAAGCTACAGATGCGGAAATTATGAAATTTTCACTGTTTTTTTAGTAATCCAGAAAAACATCATACGTCTAAGCTAATTTACAACCCTTAACCCACCTAACTGTGGGTACAGCGAGCTAGCTCGGTATTTTTCTTCAAATAACTAAATTTTATACTACATGTAGGCTAAAACAGCCAACCACCAACCCCCTAACCCACTTAACCCCTAAAAGTCACCCCTGCCAGACCAAAAGCAGGCTAACCCACCTAGCCCTGGGAACTGCAAGTTTACTCGCCTATTTCTTTTTATAAAATTGGATTCCACACCTCAAGCGATCTAACCCACCTATACACCCACCCCCTAACCCACTAAGCCCCTAGAAACCACCCCTGCCAAACCTCAAGCAGGCTAACCCATCTAAACCTGGAAAAATCGAGTTCAGTCGCTTTTTTTTCAAGAACTAAATAAATTAGCTTAGACGTATGATGTTTTTCTGTATTACTAAAAAAACTGTGATAAATTTCATAATTTCCGCACCTGTAGCTTAAAATATATGACATTTTAAAGAGATTAACAAAAAATTGTGATCCTACCTCATAAAATGACGCGTGGCTGGAATTGCTTCCATTATTTCCCACTGTGCGTCGACTTGTTGAACGATCAAGGACAAACGACGTCGTCGAATGTTCGAAATTTGTTACCTATCCTTAAACTCCCCCTTTTTTGAATATTTCCAATTTACAGACACGCCAAGTCCACAGATTTATTATATGTATATAGATAGAAGTACAGAGGATAGAAAAAAAAACATTTCAAACCACTGAACAACTTTATTCACAACGGTTACATGGATAATGTACTATTCACACCTGACAGAGCGCGTTGGTGCGGACGAAAGCGCAATCTACAAAGTAATTAAGACGAACGCGTTATGCATCTTCATCTCTGGAGTAGCCAGGCCCATGTAGGTATAGGTAAAAATGAAGAGGACACTAGGAACACCTACTGGATGTCAGAACATTTGGCCTTAAATATTTACGTTGGAATTGGTGTCCATTCTGTTGAGCACTTTGACAGAACTAAAGGCTCATTTACACGGTGCAAGTTTCTTGAAGCAAGTCTCATGCTATTTCTGTTTTTGTTAGAGAGAAAGACAAAGATAGCATATGACTTGCTTCAAGAAACTTGCACCGTGTAAATGAGCCTTAAACTAAACTAAGGGTGTTTGTCAAATCAAATCAAATCATTTATTCATTTGCGAATTTATGGGTACAAAAGCTCTTATACAAACAATAGTGATCATTTAGCCATATCCTACCATGAGACATGAAAAATTACAAAATAGGTACTTACAATTATAAAACTATGCACTTATGTCTCTTTCTGTTTCAATAGAAAAAGAAATTGCCAGTTGCGTTTAGTCTAGTTTAGTACTGTCAAATGTGCTATAGAATCGACACCATTGTCTCTGTTTAAATACCCTAGTTTGAAAAGAGTTCTAAAGTAAATATTCAAGGCCAAATGTTCTGGTTTTCAGTAGATCTGTCATAGTGAATACGGCCCCTGGACTGTCATTTAAATGTTAAACTTTCTCGTTAAAGCTGCGTACTCTGTCAGGGTCACCCAATTGCATGCGCGAGCGCTTCCTTCCGTACCAACGCACTCCGTACACAGACTTGATAGTGTAAAACAGTTGCAGTAACATATAAGTAAGTATGAACGTGAAATTACAAATTATAATTCTGATCATGAGAGAATACTGTAAATATTATTTATTCGTAATTCTTGTAACGATTATTTGAGTATGTCGCAGTATTTGGAACGAAAATTTGTAACATGAGCACATGCATACAATATTAGTCGGCTAGGGGGTACTAATCCGAAAGGGTATCAGTATTTTGAACAACTTTTGTTCTACAACCTTCCTCAAAAGTTTTAGAGAAATAACTGTTCAAATATTTGAGAAAAATACGCTAAAATCTAGCTACTATATTTCATTTTGGCGACTTAAAATTGTGCCACCCGGTTGAAGATAAATCAGAGATAAATAAAAGTAAATATTTTTGAATAGAAATAAAAATAAACGAATATTGAAATTGTAACACTTGCTGCAAAGTTAGCAGTGATACTAAGTACCCCCTTTCCGACTAATCTTGTTGAATAATTATTCTAATTACAATTCTAAGCAAAGACAGCTTCGTTTTCGCTTTGCTTGTTACGTTTACCTGGGTCCCAACATCTCCTCGGGCTTCACCCACTGGTCAAACTGCTCTGCCGTGAGGATATTCAGTTTGATGGCCGTGTCCTTCAGGTTACCACCTTCTTTGTGAGCAGTCTTCGCGATTAGGGCGGCCTGGAACAGAAATTGGTAAAATAAGAACAGTATATTTTTATCATCATCATCCTGAAGACGTCCACTGCTGAACAAAGGCCTCCCCCTTAGACCGCCACATCAAACGACAATCCGCCATTTGCATCCATCGGTTGCCCGCGACTTTCACAATGTCGTCGGTCCACCTAGTGGGAGGCCTACCTACGCTGCGCTTTCCGATTCATGGTCGCCACTCAAGAACCTTTCTTTCTCATCGGTTATCGGGCCCTCGAGCGATGTGGCCTGCCCATTGCTACTTCAGCTTGCAAACCCTGATAGCTATGTCGATGACTTTGGTTTTTCGGCGAATATCCTCGTTCCGGATTTTATCGCGCAAAGAAACTCCGAGTGACTTGAGTTTCTCCAAAAGGCCAGTATATTTTTATACTATTTGGCATTTTGGTAGTGTGGAGAAACGAGGTATGGTGTTCCTGTGACGAAAAGCGAGGATCCTCCAACCAAGCGGGTCTTATGCCTGGCGGCTATAACTGCCCAACGGTAGTTTTATTTTTCTATTGGTCTGCTTGTATACGGTCTTGTAGACCGTTTCTACGTAACCGGACAGTTATTGGCGAGACCTGAAGGGTCTCCAACCAATAGGGACGAGAGTAAAATACTTAACCTAAGATAACTACTACTACTACTACTAACATCATGACCACTAGCATCGATAGCACTAAGGGCGACCCCTAATGGGCCTTGGACCTCGGCTTAGGGCGTTGTTGGCGAGAGGACTGGGAGGGAGACAGCTTGATGAGGGCTGAATTAACGGTGTGACTGCGGAGTCAGAAAAGACGACCGGCTTCGCGGCTGCGGCGGGTGAGCACAGGGGATCAGGGAAAACCCAACGATTGATGTTGGGAAGTTGTATATACAATAATATACATATACTATCTGCGTGTCAAATCTTGATATCGCGATGCAGGATTTGTGACGTCATTTTTGAGAGTTGTTATTATTTGCCGCTGTAGACTGCTAGATCATCGTCGTGCTGCGTAGTTCGCATATGGCGTGGTAAATGTCACTACACTAGTTTTGCCACTACGGTTGCGAACTCTGTATAAGGAAATCCCGAAAAGTGGAATAAAAAATCCAGTAGTCAAACAAAATCCGTTCACGTAAGATCCTGTAGCCTACCACACATGTACTGAGAACGATCACCGTGTGGTTGGTCAATAAAAAAAGGTGTACCTCACCTTATCATATCCAATGTGCGGGTTGAGCGCGGTGACCAACATGAGCGACTCACGCATGATCTTCGATATCATTTCAGTGTTAGGCTTGATGCCCACTGCACAGTTTTTGTTGAATGCCTGACAACCATCACCTGTGGAAATGAATAAGTTTGAAATGTTACCAGACATGTACAAATTGTCAAGAGAATAACTTAAGTTTCTTCAGATCAAATGAACAGTTATTGCTAGCAACCTATGTCCAATCCACATGCGGGACAATCATGGACATAGGGCGCGTTCCCATCAGAAGTTGCGCCTTGACCGCCTTTTGTCGGCCGTTCCCATCCAATTTGTCCCAAAGGATGGCCCATCTGGTGCCTTTGCTGGAAAGCATCCCACACTACATGGTGCGAACCAAACATAAATCCTTAAGTGGGTTTCCGTGGTGACTTGCAACAGGTAATTGGAGTATTCCAGATCGACATCTATGTGTTACGTCAATGCGTCATTCTTTGCAAAACTTGGAGCACCAATTACACAATAGTACCCAGAACTGCCTTGTTGGTCTAGTGGTGGAAAGCGCGACTGCAGATCGTAAGCTCCTGGGTTCGATCCTCAGGTCGGGCAAAGTGTTATTGAGTTTTCTGTGTGGAATTCCTCAGTAGCAGCCCAGAGTTTGGATTTGTGCCCGGTTGATGGTAATACGCTCGCCCCCTATTACATGGGACTTAAACATAACGGCAAAATGTTACTATTCACCTCTGCCCAACCCTTAGGAGAATACAGGCATGATGTTATGTTACCGAGAATCGTGGCAAGGATTTTGACCATGTAAATAGGACTTAACAGAAAAACCCAGCTACACTTAGACAATAAAGCGTAAAGTTTAGCTCAGAAGCCACTATTGCGTTCAGTGAGGAAGATGATTTCAAAGAACCTTTACAAATGTCAATATTTTGACGCACCCTAGGCAGTAAGCTCCGCCACTAACCTTAAAGATAACCTTTTTACGAAAATAGCTCATGCCGCGACAAAAGCAAAGAAGATGATTAATAAATGATTTTTATTTCTGTAAATAAATCTGTTACAGACTCTTTTACAAGTCAATGTCATGTTTTTTTAAGACTAGATGGCGCCGGCATTTATTTTCTGAAGAAAAGCCGAAACAAACTTAGAGGTCAAAATCTCTTTTAAAGTCCAGACATTGGGGTATAAAAACTATGCGAGTGTAACAATGTAGGGCAACGTTTAGAATGGCCTTTTGAGGAAAGTGCCATAGCAGGTTTGATTTGACCTGTCCTAACTGACGGCACGCATGCATCAGCCATCGCTTAGGTCAAACCTTATTTTAGGTTGAAGCTACGCTATTAGATGGGTTTTGTTTAAAAATATTTTATACTAGCTGTGTCCTCACGGCTCCACCCGTAGCCTATGTTACTCAGTGATAATGTAGCTTACTAACGGCAAAAGAATTTTTGAAATCAGTCCAGTAGTTTTTAAGTTTATTCGTTACATACAAAAATCCAAAAATACAAATCTTTCCTCTTTATAATATTAGTATAGATAGCTTACCAAGGAGCCTTATAGAGCGCAGCACGTTAGCAACTATCATAGTCTTGAACACGTTTAACTCAAAGTGTCCGTTGCTCCCGCCTATCGTGCACGCCACGTGGTTGCCCATCACCTGCGCCGCTATCATGGTCAGAGCCTCGCACTGCGTAGGGTTCACCTTGCCTGGAATACCACAACATAGCGTAAGGGTAAGTATAATTATCTTAATAATAGCTCGGGACTTCGGGAGTCTGACGTTAGTCATAAATCTGAAAATTCAAATAATAAAAAAATTGTTTATTTGTACACTTTGAAGAACATACCTAATTATATAAGTACACAAGGATTAAATAAATATTGTACAATAGTCACATAAAATGGCGAACTGCTGCCTCCTAAACTGGGCCAAAAGCCTGTGTTTTAGGAGACAATTGTAATAAGATTCTCGGTTTAGTCATACATTGAACTTCTGCAACCAGTTTGTAAGTTTGATTTTAACTTCATGTTTAATCAGGGAGTACCTATATGGAGATAATTTTATTTATTCTGTTATACAGTCTAGAGCTAGTTGCCACATATTGTTGGCTGGCAAACTTGGAACGGCATTGGACTGTATCGCACTACAAGTCGGTAGACCTCATCTATAAATTTGGACTATCAAAATATTTTTAATTAGCTGTTCTCACGCGGCTGTGCCCGCCTAGATAATTTGAATACAGCGCCACCTATCGAACGCTAAAGCTACGAACCACCGTCTCGACAAAAAAATATTGTGTAAATATGACTTCAATCGGACTCAAGTTATGGCGTGACCAAAGGATTTTTTTATATAATATATAGATACACGCATTAGGCCCTAGATTCACTAGGGAACAAAATGTTCTCGAACATGACGCACAACATTGAGTCTACGTGACGCAGCAACGTTGCATGTGACGCGGAACATGTTGCAACCCCGCTTCGAGAGCGCGCGCAGTGAGTGCGAGCGAACTGTTCCGCGACATTGGTGTCGATTCGGTTGCACATTTTGACAATACTAAACTAGACTAAACGCAACTGTCACTTTCTTTTTCTATTGAAACAGAAAGAGACAAACACCCTTATTTTAGTTTAGTCCTGTCAAAGTGCAGAATCGACACCATTGTCCCCGGAACATTGACGTAGATGTCCCGCGTAAAGTCCCGCGTCATGTTGCTCCATTTGTCCCTTAGAATGGTATAGGCATGTGATGATGAGGGATGAAACACATGTGACTAAGAGAGTGATGAATATGAATGTTGATGGATGGAGAGAGAGACCAAAGCAAAGATGGATGGATTGTGTGAGGGAGGATATTAAAGATAAGGCAGTAAGTCATAATGAGACGACTGACAGGGAAGAATGGAAGAGAAAAACTAACCCAAGTAACTTGGGAACAGGGCAGGAAGATGATGATGATGAATCCAAGACTTTAATATAACTTTTCTACTAACATTGCTACATTTGTTATTACTCCCAATATTCACGAAAAATTATTAAAGATTGTTTTTTCCTTGCACTTTTTTTATTTTGGTATGTTCGGAAATCTTCTTGGATACCCCACATACCCTCCGCCCTGGCTGATCCTGGGGAAAGCATCAGGTTACCGGACCCTTGGACTCTTACCGGCTAAAACCACGGTGTTCCTCCGAGTAACTAATGGCTGGGGTCGCGGGATTCGCTAGTGCATTTACCGAAACCCCGGCAATTTTATTTCCACCTATAATTCACAAAAGGAAAGGCTCTGTTTCTGTTACTGTGATGAGGTGACAATTAGGCGCCATCGCCAAATAACTACCGCAAAACCGACTAAGAATAAGATAAGAGCTAACCAGGCATGATAGAGGATCCAGGTTCATTCTCAGGCAGGATTATCTCGCCCAAGCCGCACCTTGGTCCAGAGCCTAGCAAACGAAGGTCGTTGACAATTTTCATGAGAGAACAGGCGATGGTGTTGAGCGCTCCCGACACTTCCACCATACTGTCATGGCTGGCCAAAGCTTCGAACTTGTTCGGTGCGGTCTCAAATGGAATGCCTGCAAATAAAGATAATATTTTGAATTATATTTCTCGATTTTTTTTTTCTGTATTACCTTACATTATTTATGTACAGTAGGGAAATGAAAAGGTAATGCACCTAAGGTCTATTTTTGCTTGCACAGTGCAAGTAACGAACTATTTTACAGACTACGTGTTGCCAACTTGTTGGACCTATTCTATTGTTCTCTGAGCGAGTTCACAAAGAATGCATTGTTTGTAATAAGTTACATAGTTAAATTTTAATAATAAGTTAAGATAACGTTATACATGTACACTATCGCAATAGGTTACCCTGTAACGATAGATGTAAGTTGGAAAAAATAAATAAATAAACATTATAGAAACGAAAATACAAGTATTTTTGACAGGATATTAAAAATTCTAATGGTGACATGGTGACACACACTAGTAATGTCAATTTATTTAATCATCAATTTGATTTTATGTCATGGTATTTACAACAATACTCCTTAAATCAAATTAAAGACATAACAGGTCACTATTGCGTCATATGGATGCAAAAGGCAATTTTGATCTTTGCTACCAAATAATTAAACATAATTTTCGAGCACGTGGCGTGCACAGTTGGGATTAGTTATTGCTATTGTAGCGACGTGTTCAAACCACAGGCTTAGCGTCGTGTTCAAACCACAGGCTTTGTGACGTGTTCAAACCAAAGTCTTAGCAACGTGTTCAAACCAAACAGGACGCGACGATACAAGTACAGTAGGGAAATGAAAAGGTTACGCACCTTAAGGTCTATTTTTGCTTGCACAGTGCAAGAAACAAACTATTTTACCGACTACGTATTGCCAACATTATAGAAATGAAAATACATACACGTATTTTTGACTGGATATTATAATAAATTATAATGGTGACATTGCGACAGAGAACAATAACTGCTTGTTATTGTTCTGAGTGATAGACACTAGTGATGTCAATTTATTAATCATCCATTTGTCCTGATTGATGTTTTTACAACAAAACTCCTTAAATCAAATCAAAGACAGTACATGGCACTACTACATCATATACGTAGAGACAAAAGGCAATTTTGATCTTTGCTACCAAATAATTTAACATAATTTTCCATCCATTGGTCTGTTCCGTTCAACAGTTTGAAAAAGTAACGTGTGGCCGCGATGTGGAAAATGAAGAATTTGAAAACCGACGAACTTTTACATTTCCCTACTGTACAATTGCAATAACTGATCGCAACGGTGCATGGCACCGCGGCCGCAAGCTGAAAGTAAGCCTCGTATCCACTAGGCAACATTTGGCGCACGACATATTGGCCAACATGTTGCTCAACGTGTTAAAAGTCATCGCGGAACTTTTGTTTAGCAACTTTTTCTGTCTACACATGATTTCGCTCGCATCAGCCGTCGACAACACGTCGCCAGAGGAACTAGTGTTGATTTCAACGACGGTAGTTATAATTCTATCCAAAAATGCATCAAAAAGAAAAAAGCCACGTTGGTGGGTTAAAATTCACTTACAAAATAAAGAAAATGTATTCAGTGTATTCGTTACACCACACGGACATTTCTGCGCGGTCACATCTCCACTCGACAACATTTGATGCTCAACTGCATGTTGCACCGAAACAAACAACAAGCCGTGCGTCATGTAGCGCGCCAGCTGGCAACGTCGCGCGATGTTGTGTAACGCTGCCGAACATGTTGAGCATCACGTATTGCGCGTCAATTGTTGCCTAGTGGATACGAGGTTTGAGGTACCTTAAAGGAGGAAAAAACGTACCAGTGACGGCGGCGATCTCCGCGGCGCACTTCTCTGCGAAACCTATGCGCGTGTTGAGGCCGGTGCCCACCGCAGTGCCGCCCAGCGCCAGGTAGTGCAGGCGCGGCAGCGTGGTGCACACACGCTCGATGCCGTACGTCAGCTGCGCCGCGTAGCCGCTAAACTCCTGTCCTAACGTCAGCGGCACGGCGTCCATCAAATGGGTTCTATACGGAAAATATATTATAAACGGTGTAAATAGACCCTTAACGAAGCTGAAAGGCACTTATACTCCACGTCATTGCGATAATTTTTTGTTCCGGACTAAGCCTGAGAACCTTCTAGTTACGGAGATATTAGAGGTCAAAGTTCCAACTTTTTCAGAACATTTTTTTAAAATACTAGTTATGAAGGTTGCAATTGTACTTGAAATACCTCCATTACCCATTTACTACTCATTGCATCTATCAGCACAGTGTTTTGAGTGCGTTACATTGAGCTTTACAGTAAAACGAAATTTTTCACCCAAAAAGAAGTCGTTTCGTGGCGACAATTTTTGCGTAGGGTTACTTAGTTTGATGTAGGTACTGAATGCATGGTTGACGGCTTCGTGAAGGGTCTTTTTACACCTTGTATACGTAACCATTATCATCCCATTGGTCAGCCCCGAAACGTAGGCAGAATAAACTACATGGCATTTACTAACCTGCCGATCTTAATGATTTTATCGAATTCCTTGGACTTGGCGTTCAAAGTGTCTCTGAGGGCCACAAGGCCAGGCATCAGTCTGTCTCTCAGTTCCATTGCTACAGCTATGTGCATGGCTGTAGGGTAAGTATCATTGGAGCTCTGAGACTTGTTCACGTGGTCATTGGGGTGGACGGGAGACTTGCTGCCCAACTTGCCACCTAAGATTTGGATAGCGCGGTTGGCGACCACCTGTAAAAAAATGCAAATATGTACTGTATTTATTTCAACCACCACAATCTTCGTTTAGTGTGGATTGCGATAAAGATTCAAATCACTCTTTGCTTACCAGGGGATGTCGTAAAAGGCGGTTAAAGGAGAATAAAGGCGTTAAGAAGATCAAAGTGACATGCTGACTGCACATGGGTTTCTAATGCTCGGTTCCTATCGCCAAAAACGAAACGTTTCGCTTACCATTGGTAGCATTTTTGATTGAACAAACTAGGCATTTAAAAAGGCTCGTTAGCTATTATCACTTGTAATAGTTACTAGTGTATGGCAAGGTCTACTATAGGTACAAAGCTTTGGAATGTTTGCTTCAATTTTGTTAAATATACAAGAGTCTTCATTTTAACCAACATTGCTCGGTTAGGCCATAAGTTGCTCGAGATACAGTTGATCGCCAATGTTGCAATAGTCATACACCAAACGGTAACTGAACGTCTAAACATGAAGGTCTACGTATTGAGCAGTGAGACTGGCAGCATCAACAGACACCTGAGCCATCAGTGATGTCGATGGAAGAGATGCATGTTATACACATCTCAATGTTGACCTACGGGCAAATACGATGCCTACCAGCTGATAATAAAATAACATAACATCACGCCTTGAAGGGATCGGCAGAGGTGTTTTAGAACACCCTCTTTTCGCCGGTTATGTTAAAGTCCCATGTAATAGGAGGCGAACCTATTGCCATTAACCGGGCACATATCCAGACTCTGAGCTACTACTGAGAAATTCCTAATGGAAAGACCCAATAACACTGCTCGGTCTGGGGATCGAACCCCTGCAGGACCCATTCTCAGCAGTCGCGCTTGCGACCACTAGACCAACAAAGAAGTCTTCTGAAAATTGCCGATATTTATGCATACCTCATTAGTGTTCATGTTGGATTGTGTGCCGGACCCAGTCTGCCAGATGACAAGGGGGAAGTGCCCCTCTCTGTACAGCTTGCCGGATATTACGTCATCGCATGCCTGCATAATGGCTTCCGCTGTAAAACATTTTTACGCAATTTACTTACACATGTGTACATGACCTTAATTTGTTTATAGTGTTTCTGGAGCTAGACTGTCTAGTACAATAGGAGAATGAAAAGATGCCTTAAGGTCTATTTTTGCTTGCACAGTGCAAGAAAAACAATTTTACCGTCTACGTATTGCCAACATTAAATGAAAATACAAGTATTTTTTGACAGAATATTAAAAATTATAATGGTGACATGATGACCAGAGATCGGATAATCAGATGCATATTTACCTAACGTTAATTTTTGCTACAAAAGTATCGGAACGGCTTCAAAAATAATTTGTTAGAAAAAAAACCGGTATCACGGGATTACATAACTATGTAGAGTGTAAGAAAGTGAGGGGTGCATGTCTGTATTAGTTTAAAAAAGGTACAACTTTAGGTATGTAAATAAATAAATATGCATCCAATTCCAGATAAATATGATTCCATTCTACAGAACACTAAGTTTGACGATCCCGGAATTTTCGGGAATTTTTCGATACAAAAGTGCATTCCATATTAGCCAACCCCTGAACTTTAGGCAAATATGCATCCGATTATCCGATCTCTGATGATGACAGACACTAGTAATGTCAATTTATTTAATCATCAAATTGATTGATGTCGCTGTTTGTACCTACAACAAAACTCCTTAAATCAAATCAAAGATATTGGCACTACGTCATATGGAGGCAAAAGGCAATTTTGATCTTTGCTGCCAAATAATTAAACATAATTTTTCATGTATTGGTCTGTTCTGTTCAACAGTTTGAAAAAGTAATATGTGTCCGCGATGTGGGAAAGGAATGAATTTCAAAACAGATAAATCTTTTCATTCGCCTACTGTACAATATAAAATAAAACCGATCAACTATCACAGATGTATAATTCGATAGATGTGCTGTCATTTATACGTTTAGTGAAGGTGGCGATTCTGTTGCGCACAAACTACCGATAAACTTAAGTAAAAATATTGCTATCTTCTATTAACAGGCAAAACAAGAAAGAGACGGAATATTTTTAGAGCTGTCAAATTAGTTTACTTGTTGAACATCACCGTGTTTTAGACGTCATATGCTGAGGTGTCGTCTAATGCTCGATTCATATACAAAAACGAATCGTTTTGGTCACCAATGGTACCATTTTTTATTGCCAAACTGGGCATATAGACTCATAAGCTAATTTTACCTGTGATAGTTAATTCCATTTGGGAGGGTCTACTATGCAAAACCATGAGGTCTTTTGATAAAGATACAAGAGTCAATTTTAATCAATAACACTCAGTAAATTATAGATATCATTGTCCAGAATCGCCCTGTGCAACAAAAGTATCGGACATACACGATAATTAATTGTCTATTTTATTATATTAGTTGCAAATACTTTTGTAACACGGACTAGCTGCATGCCAAAATGTACATTATAAAGTATTTTACGCGACGAATAACATTAATCGGCGCCATCTTCGCCAAACGTCATGTCGTGTCGAAAAAGATTAGGGATGCCGAATCGATTGTAATTAATCGATTGATTTTTTAATGAACTATCGCATATTTTTTAATCTGAATCACATTTTGAATTTATTTCAAATAAAGTGCAAATAGAAGCTACAATAAAAGCATTCAATCACCATTCCATATTCTAAAGATTATAATTATTATTTCCTAAAAGTATAATTTTTAAAAAACCTAATTATAAATATTTTATGAAAAAGGTCATACTCGATATTAAATTGGTAGTTAGAATAATGCTGAAATGAACAAAACCTACAATTTCATCGTCATCATTATTCAGGGTTTTCTAATGATCGTTTAGAAAAGTGTGTGGTTTACTTCTAACTAAACGATTATTCACAATAATTAATATAAAAATAACCTTTCTTTTGGGCTTCGCCGTAGTCGGGTAAAAAATACTTATCGCTACTGAATACATTATAAATGTTTTCTTTAAAAAAACAATATTGCAGACTAGATACAGTTGTCATTATGTATTAATATTGTTACAAGTATAGAAGAGTGTTATTATAAGTAAAGTAGGACATTGTCATACTTGTAATAGTATTAATATTATCGTATGACAAAAGTTGATGTAATACAGTTTGTAACGTATGGCCATAGTAAATCTTGGGATTTATCGATAAATCGTATCGTATTTGCCACCCCTATTTTTGACGTCTCTAAATGGTCACTTGTCACTGTAAGTCCATAGATAATACATATTATAGGGAGATGCACTAGATAGTAGTCGCGTTTTATAGTCACGCCACTCAAGTGTGCGCTGTTTCTATTTTTTCATTAATACACACAAACATTTTATCTCATTCCAAAACCTATGCTAAGAATACAAGTACCTACCTATGATAATTAGATTCTATGCATTTAAATGTTGCACTTACATACACTTAGGCTTTAGAAAAAACTGCATAGGTACCTAATTATCTAGGTAGGTACTAAAAATAGCTAAATGCATTACGATATTGCTTTTCAGTTTCTTAAAAATCACTCGAAGCTATGAAAAACTATACCCATAATATTCGTCGTTATGGTTCGACTATAACCTCAAATTCTGATATTTTTTTTTAAATATATCTATTCTGCAGCTAGTCCGCTATAAAAATAATATCTTAAAGGGGTTTACTAATGAACGACAATACAAAACATAATTTTTCGATGCTCTAGGTTCCAGGGCGAACAATGTATGGGCGCAGAGCAATGTCCTTTTAGCTCAACCAAATTTGACAGCTCTAATATTATTCATCTCTTTCTAGTTTTATCTGCAAGTAAATGACAGCAATAGTTAAAAGTTAAGTTTAGTCAGTGCTTAAGAGAATCGGTAGCAATGTTTAATTCAAATAGTCAGCCAAAAGGTCCTTTTTTTTCTCGCTGGAAAATCCTCATGGTTGTCCCTCGCCCGGGGAAGGCGAGGAGGTCTGCTGGACTCATACCGGCTAAAAACCAACGATGTTCCTCCTCCTGACGTTTGGCCTGGGTCGCGGGATTCGCAAAAGCATGCACCGCAACCAGTCAAAAGGTCCTGCCCGAGTAACCTTTGCATGGTCGAACGAAGTATTGATTACATAAGAAGTTTTTATAATGAATGCTCACCGATTTTCTTGTCAAGGCCATAGCCCATATTAACTTTAGCGGCAGACTTCTTCAGGATACCGAAGGCAACGATGATAGGGTACTATAAATATTAAATTATATTACTTACATATAAGAACTACAACGAACTAAACGTTGTAATACGCTGTATAGCGAGCAGGCTCGACTGCTTGTGTGTGAACCGCTGCTGCAAGCTTTCTACCTCGGTAATGAGCTTGTAGCAGGGATTCATATACTAGACAGTGCGCCTAGGTTAAGTGTTATTATTATATTGTATACTGGGTGTAAAAATAGCCTTAACGAAGCCGAAGTCTACGCATACTGTACATCAATCTAAGTAACATACAGCAAAAATAGCTACAGCAAAAATAAGCTTTTAATTGTAGCGCGCAATGGAAGCGCGCGCGCAGCAGACCGTGCCTACATTTCAAAAATGTTGGTAATGTTTGTACAGAAGAATGTTTGGTAATAACATTTGGCTTAGTTATCGTCAAAAACGTACAAAAATATGGTGACTTTGACTTTCAATACCTCCATAACCTTTCGGTATTAAAAAACTTCGTAATGATGGGAAAAATACATGACTCTCGGCTTCGTTAAGGGTATTTATACACCCAATATAATTACAGCAATATTTAGGTATTCACACAAAAACTAATTAGCTTAAACACCTACGAGAAATAGCCAGTATATTATAGGTAGGTATATTATCACTGCCTTGAAAGTCACAAGTTAACTTGCGCGAGTTACTTCGTTAAGTTACGTTACTTCTGCAACCAACTTGCACTGTAGGCACACCCCTAGAAAGCCGAGTTCTGGAATTTTTACGACTTGACTGACTTGCTACAAGTTGCTCGTGTAAAAAGACAAATTCACTAGCAAGTTAAATCGTTCTAACTTTTTGCCAATTAAGATGGTGTCAGCTTCCAGTCTAACTAGATGCGGCTGAATACCAGTATTTTACACGGAGCTACTGCCATCAGACCTCCGCAATCCAGTTACTGGGCAATGCCGATATCCTAGTAAAATTAAAACCAAATCAATCCAATCAATACTTATTTACTTAAACTGGATTGAAAATCAGTACATTTAAACTTCAAAATCACAGACAGTCACCAAATTCGCCCACCATTTTATACTTCATGAGCTGAACTGAGCTTTTATGCATGGAATCAGGACTCCGAAAAACGAACGTCGAAATTTCGGTTCCAAACGAAACAACGACGAACATGGAACTTATAAACGATTAAATTATTGTCAAACAATGAAATACCAGATATCAAATTATTTGGGAGTAGGGTGAACAAAATGACAAATCGCGAAAATCGAATCTATCGTCGGATCCGAAATACTTTCAATACTTTCATGGTTGGAATACGTGCGATCCGTCAGCCGAAATTTCATGGTTCAATTTCGGTTCGGAGTAGGCCTCCTGATTATATTTTCGTATCCGTAGGTACCTTTTTATACGGATTATCTGAATTGGACCTTAGGATTTAGAAACCTTAGAGAAAGGCCTCGCAATAAAAATAAGTTTACCTCTACAAATAGTCCAACTTTCTATACAGGGTTAATGTATTCCTTGCAGAACACTATATTAATGGTTGAATTGCAACAAATTAATCCACCAAATATTCTACCGAAATACAAAACATATCCGTACTTTGGTGGGGCACTTTGGTCTCATATTATATGAAACGGGATATAGTTTCGAAAAGGTATAAATATTTATTTGTTTAGATAGACCAACAATGTTATTTTTATATGAATTACGTGTTTGTGTGTAAAGATAATATTTTTATTGCGTCATAGAACATTGTAGGTCATGACTCATGACTATCAGATATAATAAGGCCAATTGTATCCATATTTTTATGTTAGATATATATAATTATTTAATTTTGTGAAGTAAACTTTATAGTAACCATTGTCTTCCCCACACGATTCTGTATGCCTCATTAAGTTGAGATAATAACTACGAGGTGTGGCGAGTACCTACCTATAGCACCGTTCTTGTTTAGTAGCACCAGTAATTTCAAGATGTTTTAAAATTTTAGGGGAAACTATTAATTTAGGAAAAATGTAATGAAATGAAAAATGCATAATTATTGGCATAAACAATATCTATGATAAGGGAACGTACCCATACTACTTGACCCGTTCAGGGGGGGAGGGGGGTCTTCAAAATACCACGCTTGATCACAGGGGCGGGGGGGGTCTTAGGTTTTCGTCACGTAGTCAATATCCTCTAGGGAAATCTCGAGTTTTTTCGAGTTATATTCAAATATGGCGTACAGAGTTTAGCACTTTTTGAACTCACAGGTGGCAACACTGTCGCATATATGAGTCAATTATTTTTTTTTAACTTTGCAAGAAATGATTTAAAACCATATTTTTGAATTACTACGTGAAAACTAGAGGGGAGGGGGGGGTATTGGCATATACTACGGATGGTCACCGAGGGGGGTAAAAAATAGTAAAAAATGGGTCACGTAGTAGGTATGGGTACGTTCCCTAAATAGTAAGTAAAATTAACCTATTAAGGTACTTATTTTTTAAGTATGTACTAAGTCCATAGATTACCACTAATTCAGTACAAATTGTGTAATACCGCGTTTTGAATTTAATTTTTAAAAAATGGCAAAACTGATGATGTTTGCTGGAGAGCAAGACGAGAATAGTGACCCTGAAATAGTGGGCTATGAAACTTCCCCAAAGCATTCAACCAAAATAAAAACAAAGCAGAACTTGCGTCCATGCGTGGTGAAGAGGTTAATTTGTTTTATAATTTTTTGAAATTAGTTTTTTCTTTCTTTTCTTAGATGAAAATGATAAAAATGAAGACCAAAGGGGCCACCAGCTGAGCATAATGTTAGATGGCAGTACTAGGTACTTGATTAACATCTGCAACCCATGAGTGCCATTGGATAAAAACAAGATTGAAAAATATATTTGCTTCATTGAAAGGAATTTACTAAGTACCTGCGCTATTGTTTTCTTTCATTCTTCCGAAAATACCTACAACATTCATGATAGTAAATATTGGAACTCACTGGCATGCGTTCCTCGATGCCTCCGATGGGGAAGTTCATGACGGACCTGACCGTCTGGGATCCATAAAGTTTGTCATCTGGCACCTCCAGATCGCCCATTGTGTCGCGTTCTATCCGCTGTGAACCAAAAAAATAATTATGTGTTAGAGTGACGAATGTGACGATACTTGATTAGTCTGACACACCCTGGGCAGACAGCCCGCGGTACAGTCCGGCCATTTAATCTTTATCTTTACATAGTACAAAACAAAGTCGCTCCCGGTGTCTGTACGCTTAGATCTTTTAAACTACGCAACGGATTTTAATGCAGTTTTCAGCAATAGATAGAGTGATTCAAGAGGAAGGTTTATATGCCCCACATTAGTATCAAAATCCCCCCATGCGAAGCCGGGGCGGGTCGCCAGTCTTAAATAAAATGTAAACAAACCTTTGGTTGTAAAACATTCTTAAACATATAAGTACATTGTTGGAAAACCTTAACAATTAAATTATTCTTCTTCTAAAAACCTGTTTTTTTAGTACCTTAATTTGTAATACTTCGAGAAAAGGACTCAATGGTGCTTATTACAAAAAGTGGTTTAAACCAAGACTAAGATAAACCCAGATTTATAATATAGGTACCCATCACTTGCTAACGTCATATAACAAAAAGAGATGGAGCTATTTTAAAACCGAGGTTTTTCTTAGTCCATCTCTCGTAATAAGAGGGAAAAAGATTGTTTACCATAACATAACATCACGCCTGTATTCCCCGAAGGTTTGGGCAGAGGTGTATAATTACACCCTCATTTCGCCGTCATGTTTAAGTCCCATGTAATAGGGGGCGAGCCTATTGCCATCAACCGGACACAAATCCAAACTCCGGGCTGCTATTGAGGCATTCCGCACGGAAAAACTTAATAACACTTTGCCCGACCTGGGAATCGAACCCAGGTCTAGACCAAAGAGGTAGATTGTTTACCCGTTTATCAAATTAAGGCATCCATTGAGCATGGGCACAGGTGACGTGAACAAACATTTATAGATTACTGTAAATACTGCTTCTAAACCTACATTCACCATAGCCGCCATCAATTAAACAGTAGAGGCCGATAGGCTGATTTGTTTCATTGGATATAGTAGTAGACGATGTAGTGACAAAAATTTAAAGGAGTATGCTAAGGTGGTTTGTTCATGTCGGGATAGTGAGTGAACGGCGATTAACAAAAGGAATTTATAAGGGGGATGTCAGTGGAAACGCAGAGGACGCCCTAGAAGGACATACATCGATGTTATTAGTGATGTTCTTCACAAAGGTCAGGTGCGTTGTACTCTCAACCGGCGTGCGTGTAGGACAAGATCAATGTGGATGAAGCGAAAGGAGTATGTAGGTTAGTATCGTAGCATGTGGCGTTCTATAGTTTCTGCCTACCCCCATGAGAAAAAGGCGTGAGTTTTATACCTACCTATGTAATATAGTTGGGCTAATTGATTCTGTGCACGAATTTAGGAACTACAACTACACAATGTACTCCTTTTGCATTGAATGACTCACCATTTTAACTGGCTTCTTCCCTTCACTTTCCAAACATAATGTGCACGCCATTATGATTGTATATTATTATGTTGTATAAGAATAAAAAAATAATATACAATATAAAAAAACAAAAATTATAAAAAAGTGTTAAAAAATCTTAGAAACTTGTTTATCAAGTGATAACAAGTGACATCTGGTGAAAACGTCAAAGTCAAAAAAGAACAAGTTTAGTTTTAAACGCTACCCATTTTCGAAAGAGTATGCAGGCGTTTAGCGGTTTTGAGTATTTTATTGTGACCTACGCAAATGTCCGGCTGATTGAGCGTCGTGCGGCAGTCGGGTTGTTGAGCTAAAAATAAGGTTTGAGCTACGCGATGACTGATGCTTGCGTGCCGTCTGTTAGGACAGATCAACTCAAACCTGCTATGGCACTTTCCTAAAAAAGCCATTCCAGACGTTGCCTACGAAACGAAATACCGGCGTCATCTAGTTTTAAAAAAAAACATTACATTGACGATTGATTGATAGCCGCAAGGTTGCCTGCTTGTCGGTCTTCTATAGACTGTACTTCGGAGGGTGTGCTCAAGAACTCCACAACCTCATCCCACCGGCCCCCTTCTACCATCGGACATCTAGACGCACTGCAAGTTACCATCCATACTAAGTTGCCATCTCACCAATTCGCACTAAGCGCTTCCTTTCCTCCATAATGCGCACTGCAAAAGAGTGGAACTGACTACCTGCGTCTGTGTTCCCGAACGCATTCAACCTGAATCTCTTCAAAGTTAGAGTTAACAGGCTTCTTCTGGGTAAGCTCACTCCATCGTAGACTTTGTCTCTGTCTCCTCTGACCTAGACTAGAGTCAAGAGCAAACCCATTTCAAATAAAAAAAATTAAAAAAGACTTGTAAAAGTGTCTATAACAGATTTATTTACAGAAAAAAAAAACATTTATCATTTATAACCGATCATTACTTTTTCCCACCGTTCATCACAGGCGCATCACGGCAAAGCCTTTTCTAAACTCAAGTAATTTTAAACTTTATTTTAATATCCTTTAGGGCTCGCATTTGCTTGAATACCTCGGGTTAGGTCAGCAGACGCCGCGGCACGCCAAAGCACGCCGAAACCTTTAAATGCACTTTAAATGACACCGCTGACCTCTATAGCCTACAGTTTTTAGCAAATCTGTTTTAAATACAATTGCCGTTTTTTGTCCTTGATGTGCCATGTATTCATCTTTACATAGTACCTATAAAACAAAGTCGCTCCCGCCGTCTGTCTGTCCCTATGTATGCTTAGATCTTTAAAACTACGCAACGGATTTTGATGCGGTTTTTTTTAATAGATAGAGTGATTCAAGAGGAAGGTTTATATGTCCCACATTAGTATCTACATTGCACCCGTGCGAAGCCGGGGCGGGTCGCTAGTTTGTTGATAAACACTGAAACAAGAACCTACGTGTTTCTCAAACATTGAACGGTCAACATCTGTTGCGGTTTGTAAACAGTTTGACAATCTTTGACGGCAATAGCTCCTCTTTGATCTGCGCCGATCGCATTCAGGGTTTTCCTGCGACCATCCCTTCAGGTGGCTGGTCTGCAAACGGATCGTTGTGCCCCTTTCGTTATCCACTCCGTCAGAGCTCTCCATCATCACTATTCTTCATTGTGTTCTGCCTAGCCTTTTTCCAACTATGTTGAGATCAGCTTCCAGTCTAACCAGATGCGGCTGAATACCAACCAGTATTTTACACGGAGCGACTGCCATCAGACCTCCGCAACCCAGTTACTGGGCAATGTCGATACCCTAAGGTTAGACCTGTTATCAGACTTTCGAGCTTCTGACTTCCCGTAGAGACTGTCATAGGTATTCGTATGACACCCGTGACCGCCTGTTTAACGAGCTCTCCGAGGCACGGAGGAGCCTCGATATGTAACGAATGATCACCCATCCACGGACTGACCGCGGCAAACTGACGCGGTTGGTAATCAGCCACGAGCCCCTCCCTAATCAGTACGCCCGCCCCAATAACGAGCAGCATAACCCTAGTTTTTTTAACTTTTTGGTTCAGTTATGCCACATAGTAAAGCACCAACTAGGCGTGTATCCTAACTGTCGTAGCATAGGAAGCTAATAGCTAGCTAAAACCTAACATGACAAAGTCTAAATATTTAGCAAAGTAGGTACGACATACAGGTACAGACAGCTGTATTGATTTTGCACCCTCTGGTAGCTCTGGAAGCTCTTGCAATTTACACTAGCACTTGTAATTTTCAGAATATACTAGGGATTAATGTAGGCCTCTATTATGAATACTTACACAAAAACTATATCTACTAGAAGTACTACAATGCAAAAAGCTTCCACATGTTAGAGGGGTACTGACCTCATAAACGCAGCTGTCCATACATTCGTTACCATGTATCATCATCATCTCCCTGCCCATATCACACACTAGGTTAGGTCGGAACAACATGTATCCCTCTTCCATTCTCCTCTATCAGCCGTCATCTCAGTACTCACTTCTTTCGTACCAATATCATCCTCCACACAGTCCTGCATCTTTTCTTTGGCCTGTCTCTACTTGTATATCCATCCACATTAATGTTTAACACTCTTCTAGTAACATAACTCTTCCCTCCACATAACATGTCCATGCCACGCTAACCTACTCCTTATCAGTCACTGGCGCTACTTTCAAACTTCCTCTAAGATTGTGGCACTGGTTACAGTAAATATATCTGGCAGACGACACTATAGCTTACAACACGGCTTAGATCTAGGTTAAATTAAAGTTTCCTATACGCGGGTTATTCTATTTTATCGACCACTTTTGATTATACTACGGACCATCGTCTTTCATCAGCCTCGCTTATCACCAATCGGTCGTCTCCCCGTTTAGTCAGATGCGACTAAGCATTTTACACGGAGTGACTACCATTGACATCTTCAACTAAATTACTCGGGGATACCGGTCGATGTTCTAAGATTAGACCGGTTAGACTGTCGAGCTAACCGTGTCTGGCAGTTTAACGTGCTCGATGACACGAATGGGTCTCGCTCGATATGTGAACAATGAAATGTGAATTTACTTTGATATCAAAAGCCTGATTGGTACCACATAGCCTTAGAGAAGCCTTGTCCGACAAGATCTACTTTCACTTATGGGCATAGTACATTTAAATTGGTTTCTAAGTATGTACTTTGATTTGTAATTCAATCTAGTTTCGAGTCTCGAGTCGGTAGCCCCGAACTTGACCTTTACACATAGGTACGTAATCTAAATAATGAAAAAAAAAACGGTTTGCCAATATTTTCTACCAATAAGTTTCACATTGTTGTTAGTTGTTATTATTTACCACAATGCCTAGCGATTATTTCTCTTTGATTAGACACGCTGTTATGCCAATCGATTGAGAAAATACTGACACGCTTACTCATAAATGAATACCTACGTCTTGACTGCGTAAAACAATGGTCTTTTCTGTAATAAACTCACCACTTTAACTGGTTTCTTCTCGATACCCGAACAATATGAACATTCCATTTTGATAGCACAATAATTAACAAACGCGCACTTAATAAAAATATAATAGAACACTAGATTTTTTACTGTTTTGGTCCCACTGTACCGGTCTGTTAGCCGGCTAGGTGCTTTCTGTTTTTGCGAGTGATATTTTCGATCGCTCGTCGCAGCTTGAGAAGCAAATAAAGACTACAGTACTTGGATAAGAGGAAAGCTGTATCACAGACAGATAACCGGTCTGAGACACCGAGACACCCCACCACTGAGTACTCAGAGTACGACCCGCGGTTTTTATACCGTTCGGTGATGTGAATTATCAATTTGGTATAGAACCGTCCGCATGGAGCACTGATTGTGAGCGGTTTGTGGCCACAATGTGATATGACGGTTATCAATTTACATGTTTGATTTAACTTTAGTTACAATTTGCATAATTTATTAACGTTTGTTTGCGAGCGCCGTTGTTACATAATGCGAGTTCGAGATGTAGGTATAATGCTCGTAGATGTTTGTGATTAGGTTTGTTTTTTCTTTGGCTTAGTTGCCTTTTACCTTAAGCGCCCCTGGTGGTAAGCACAGACAGAGTCTAAAATAGAACATACGAATCCAACTAAAAAAGATATAGAAGAATTTATTCTCCTATACCCCTCTGGCTCTCACATACACACTACGGAACATAGCAAGCTGCTTGGCACCGGACTTTAATGTGAAGGTAGTAGCTAATCAGGTGTACAGATCCTACCACCAAGTTTACTAGGTTTTGTTGAATCTTACAACACGCGTCTATTCCCAGCGTGCGATGAGGAAGTTTTATATTCTAACCGGTCCCCATAGGGCATAAAACGGGATGCACACTGGATCAATTGTTTTCATTCATACATACGTACATTATACATATTGATATTCAATTCTTAATTTTCTTAGGTATTACTTTCTTATATTCTGAGTATTCCCAAGGAGGGTTGATATCAGGCAGGCGGCCGGTAAAACAATAAGCCAAAACCTCTTACAACATGGATTTATGAAATACATGTTGTGCCGACCCCAACTAGTGTGGGATAAGGGCAGGAAGAACAATAAGAATTTTCTTAGGTACTTACGAATTATAGGTAGGTACAGAAGATTTCAACGTTCAGTGCAAAATTACATAGAAATTTTAATTAAAAATTGTAGAACCTAGTGGAGAACTGACTGTTTAGTTAAATGGTTTGATTAGGGACAGTTAAAGGAAATTGCTAACGAAACAAAAAAGTTAAGGAACCATACCCTTTTTTTTCTCTCGTTAGAAAATCCTCATGGATGTCCCTCGCCCGGGGAAGGCGAGGGGGTCTGCCGGACTCTTACCGGCTAAAAACCAACGGTGTTCCTCGTCCTGACCGTTCGGCTGGGGTCGCGGGATTCGCAAAAGCATGCACCGTAACCAAGGAACCATACTAGGCTCTTTCTTTAGATCATACCTAAGAAAATAAAACCGAAGAACTTCATTCTGAATTTCAAATACATTCATTCATACGACATTTATTCAATTTAAGTATACGACAGTAGGGGGTACCCCTACCCCTACTGTTGAACTCCCTTCGCCGCTTACGATATTCAGTCGGTTCCAAATCTGCCGAGCTGCTAAAGAGAATTCACTAACAGACAAAACCTTTTCCATGGCCATTAATAACAACGCAGTAATAAGTTAAAAAAAAAAACAGCCACGAGCGAGTCGGACTCGCGCACGAAGGGTTCCGTACCATTATCTATAAAAACGGCAAAAAAAATCACGTTTGTTGTATGGGAGCCCCCTTAAATATTTATTTTATTCTGTTTTTAATATTTGTTGTTATAGCGGCAACAGAAATACATCATCTGTGAAAATTTCAACTCTATCTATCACGGTTCATGAGATACAGCCTGGTGACAGACGGACGGACGGACAGCGGAGTCTTAGTAATAGGGTCCCGTTTTTCCCTTTGGGTACTGAACCCTAAAAACAGCCAAGAGCGAGTCCAGTTCCATAGGTAGGTACCAGAAATTTAAGTACCTATACATCTTTTTTACAGCAGTTGAGACTAATTTACAATGTGGCAGTTTTCTTGTCTACTACTCAATACTAACCCTGATAAAGGTGTTGATTCTGTAGCACATTTTGACTGTACTAAACTAGACTAAACGCAACTGTCACTTTCTTTTTTTATTGAAACAGAAAGAGACAAACGCCCTTAGTTTAGTTTAGTCTTGTCAAAGTGCGCAACAGATTCGACAGCATCAAATAACATGTGAACAATAAGTTTGTGAACTAAAGTTTGTTCAGCGTGAGCGCGGCGGGCACGACGAACCCGCGATTCATACCATAGCAAGCTGACCGTTTAGTCGCCGCGCCTATAGGTAGAGTACCTAGTGCTGTAGCCATAGTACCATAGGTGAAGGAAAGTTCCCATGACACTATATTTAGCAAAAGTATTTACAATTTATTAGGACTTAATTTACTGAGACTCCAATGTTTCAATCTGTTTGGCACTTCCAAACAAAAAGAACCATTGTTGCGTTTCCTGCCATCTTTTGAACAAGCATGGTAACTATTTTATCCCTTTCCCTTGACTTCTAACCAACGAACTAGCGCTTGTCATCTGTGTTGAAAGCAAAATAAAGTAAGTGCCATAAAATTTGACAGATGTCGCTACTGACTTCAATGTTTAAATTATCCAAAATCTCATTTTTCACGTTATAATTTTTATTAATATAATTAATGCTATAGTTTGTACATAGGTACGAGTTCTTATTATAAAAATAAAATAACTTTACGTCCCATTACTTTCCAATAGAAACAAATATATTTGGCAGAAAATTTTCCTTCATGGTTCAGATACAATGAAAAAAAAAGTTGTCCAACCAATGACGTCAATCAAGGAAAATGACGTTTTCTTTGTGACGTCTCTTTAGTTTCAGGTTTTTTCAGTGAGTTTTCATGAAAAATCAATTAAACATGTTTAGTTCTACATTTTCTGCTTAATAGAATCTTAAATCAAAACCTGAACATGGACACGCCCGGTGAATACGAAGAAAATGATTACCCTATTTGGCAAGAACCGCGGTGCGAGCCCTTGGGAGCGCCCAAGGAAACTTGTGACGAAAACACCCCAGAGCAGACACAAGGAGACAGGCTACATGCTTTGGAAGAAGAACAGGAAATCCTATCATCATCTGTCTTCTCTCTGACGTCACATCTCGCTCAAGTAGAGTTTCGCTTACGACAAATTTTGAAAGCCCCGCCGGAAGAAAAGGATGTGATGTTGAAAGCTCTCGAAGAGTTTACATCACGCGGAGTACCTGATTCAAGGGCTGCCCCACAAGGAAGCTCCGGTGACGCGTCGTGCAGCGAATGTGTTGAATTAGAACGGAAAATAACACGACAACGCACGAAACAGGCACACTTTATTGATAGGTTGAAGACACAATTAAAGGAATTAGAACGTTTTGCAGCAAACCCTACCTCGACAGGCGATAGTAAACACAGGACATTGATTGATCATTTACGAAGTGAAATAGACAAGAGCCTTGAAGAAGGATGCCACCAACCACTTACTGCAGAGGAACTGAGGCATCAAATAAACTGTGCGGTCCGCCAGTACGCAGACAGACAACTATCCAAAGATGAAGTGATAAGTAAACTACAGGCACATATAGAGGACATGCAGAAATTCATTAAACTAATGAAAAACGAGGAACTGAAAAATGTTAAACCAGTCCCTGAAAAAAAAAATGTTGGCAAGTCTGAAACGTTTGAGAAAAACTTCAAAAGTAAAAGCAACGATGATTTAAGAGCTGAGACTATTAACTTGATGAGGAAAGCATCAACGTTAATTCAAATTTTTACCGTATCACAATTTGGTTGCTCTCCCAATACAAATAGAAGATATGAAGGAAAATCATCAACTATTGTCACACATTGGGGTAATTTAAGAGCTAGACTCGAGATGTCGGTTGACGGGGTACTCCACTTAGTGTCAAGAGAGAGACCGTCTCACATGATGATAGACAGTTATGACAGTGAATCTGAAGAAGGTGGCATTGTTATAAACGACGCTCCCCTTACCACTGCTGTGCGTAGACATTTAGCTATTAATTTACGTGACTTACTGCACCATGGGCTCACAGGTCCTGAATCAAGCTCACTTGTTCCAATTATTGGTTGTTTTCCTGTACGGAGGTCTTCCTCTTCCCGTGCTACACATATCTGGGAGTTAATCCTCCGTTATTATGACTTGAATGATGGTGACCGGTTTAACTCCACTCCAGCCAGGAAATTAAGTCAAAGTTTTAACTTAGATATTGTTGGTGGGACCGCTATAACTAATAAGCAGAGTTTGTTGAGTGCTATCGGCAGCATCGTAGCTTCTCATACACCATACAAAAGGAGTTATGATGCTCACTTTAAAGCGTTTGTTTGTGCAGCACTGAATGCTCATAAACTTGTTATTTGGTTAAATATAATTTTAAAAAGCAGGTCCTTGATTGACTCATACTATTCTTCTACAAGTTATGTGGTTAATACCGGTTTCCAAGATGCTCTGCAAAGTTTAGACCGCTTAAGTCCGTACAATTTTGAGTTGCCAGTCGACCTTGCTGTAAAACAGTTCCAGAATATCAAAGATGTATTTATGTAAATAAGTAATTTTGTAAGAGTACAATTTTATACATAATGTACGTTTTACACTGTTTCTGATTGTGGCAAGAGGCAATGGCGAATGTCAGTGAAATGGGGCTCTTAACTAGATATATGGTTATATTTCATAATATGATAATCTTGTCTATTGATATACTTTTTTTATTTGTATGATCATAAAAAAAATATTTTAATAGAAACTTCATTATTATGAAAAATTGCAATATTTGTATCTTACCTAATGGTTATGTAATTAATCAACCCCATTTTACTATACCTACTAACCACTTCAACAATCTGTTGCCTATGTAAATCTGTCATAATATATTTGTTTGTAAACATGTTTATAAACACTGCCAGTAACAAGAATCTATGTGTTTCTGAAACATTGACACATGTTGCAGTAAAAAATACTAGCAGCTTTTGATGGCTAAAGCTCAGAAACATTTTTCTAAAATGGTGTTTCAGACTAGCAACTTGTATCCGAAATCTTGTTTATTAGTGATTACATGTCTAGCCTCCACCATGTCATCTTGCCACATGTCTGGGAGCAGGCTTACGATGCCTTCCACGATATCAGATCATGCTGTATGCATTTATTGTAGTCTAAATCTAGTCTGTTTTTAATCTGAATTAGTCATAGAGTCCACCTATTTAGGTATCTTTTAATTATATATTTAAAACGTATTAATATAAAGTTTAATTTGCTCTCTAAAACCAGTGCGATCTGCAGGCATAGCATGACCATGTAGACAAGGGTTTTGTCGACGAAAGAATACAAAATGACATATAATATAAATTTGTAATTTATCAAATCGGTACATTCCAAACGGATCTCTCATTAAGAAATTAGGTGTGAGGTGTGATAAATCTATACCAAAGTTATAACTTTATTACCATGTAACAGGGTGAATTGGGATGCAGGGGTGAATTGGAACCAAACTTTAAAATGAATTTTAACGTTAAAAAAATATATAGTTTATTGCCAACAAGGACACTGAATCGTTAATTATATTTTAGTTAAGACATTAGATTCCTTTTTGGCAACAAACTATATTATTTCAATATTAAAATCCTTTTTAAAGTTTCGCCCCGATTCACCCCTGCATCCCATGCACCCCATTTTACGGTACTTACCTATTATTTGTGTATATGCCGTTATCATTATTGCTAATTATAATGTAGTTGAAGCATGAAGAATTAGTTTTATTTTACTTTCCCCCCCTTGTATAGGGACTGCAAAAAATAAACAGTCTGCGACCCAGACTCAGATGAACAGGTGTTCCTAGATGAGGGTCTATGTCTCCATTGCGCATGTTTCATTGTAGAAGTAAATCCTGTCAAGACGCTTCCGCTGCACGCACCGCGCCAAAGATCTGGGCTGCACTTGGGCCCTTGTTTCAGAACCGTAAAATGGCATGAATAGGGATGCAGGGGTGAATCAGGACGAAACTTTTAAAGGGATTTTAACATTGAAATAATATATTTTATTACCAATAAGGACTATTCTACAGAACACTAAATTTGACGATCGCGGAATTGCGGGATTTTTTCGATACAAAAGTGCATTCCATATTAACCAATGCCTGAACTTTAGGCAAATATGCAACCGATCTCTGATTATAATTAACGATTAGGTTTCCTTGTTGGCAACAAACTATATTATTTGAACGTCAAAATCCATTTTAAAGTTTCGTCCCTATTCACCACCCCTGCGTCCCTATTAATCACATTTTACCGGTACGCGTAAAATAACTTTGCCGCTCTGAAACCAGGCTTTCAGAGTTCTGTTTCTCACTTCGGGAGTGGCAGTCATTTCATCGTACTGTAATAAACTACTCTCAATATAGCATTCCTTAGAAGTATTATGGACGTAATCAGCACGGTACAATACCCAGAAGAGAAGAATACCCAGATTGTGTACAGGTAAAGGCCGCTAAAATTTGCCAGTATGAACTGCACCTACTAACAAGTGACTCTTCTCTTCAACCGGATTCCTGAACCAGATACCCCGTCGTTTTTGCGTCGGGGGTTAAAAATAAAACAGGATCGACTTTTAACTTTGTATAAAATTATAATATCAATGATACCGAACTAGGTATTTATTATAGGGTATGGGAAAATAAAAGAATGTTGTACTATAGTAAAGATCTTCATTAATATTATGAATTATAAACAAATAACATGTAGGTAATCACAAAATGTACAAATAAAAGTAAACCGAACAATTGTAACCATAGTCGACGTTTCAAAACTTACGTATATAAATAATACATGCACAGTAACATCACATTATAGAAATCATGTCTCAAAGGATAATGCTAAGTACAAATAATCCGAAACCGGTATGAAATATTACAGGTATTTTTACTTACTATCCCTAATTCATTTACAGGTAACTTTTTCTACAATACCGGTAACCGAAATAAAAATTACCTCTATTATATTACTCGTAACGTGCCTCGCGTAGTAGGCATTATAGTACGATATGGTGCCTTTGTGTACCTACATACCCGCCGTGAATCCACAAAGCGCCCACGCCGTCTGACCGGCCGCGTAACTATCAGTCGCCCATTAAGATTTCACAGGTAATCTATTACATTATGATTCATAATATTATTTATTGTCGGTAAAATCGTTCAACCTTTTTTGTCAGTTTAACAATTTAAGCCGACGACATGTACTTAAAAAAATAACAAGATATAAATAAAATGTAACAAATAATAATACACGGTATACACAATTATAGTAGATAATAGTGCCGACTGAGATTGTGCACATATTGTGCACAGGAATAAAATGAAAGTAATAAATAACAACTGTGAAGGAAAACATTCTGAGGAAACCAGCACACCTGAGAGAGCTTTAAAAAGATCTCTCCGGAGTGTGTAGTCCGCCAACTCGCACCAGGCCAGCGTGGTGGACTAAGGCCTATCCCTACTCCATTCTAAGAAGAGGCCCGTGCCCAGCGTTGGGACAGTAATGGGCAGATTATGATGATGCGCGGACTGAAGTAATGTCAGTAGGAGATGCCTTGACCAAGTTGTGCCTAGACCACTTCCATGTGGTCGTAAAACAAGGCTTTGGCTGGATGCCGTGAGTGCTAATGATTTAACCGTTAATAACGGTTAAAAACCGCACAATATGAAAGGCGGACCGTGGCAAAAACCAGTATTAGTAACGTCAACAGCTTATGCAAATTCCAACGCATTACTTCAATTAAATATTAATTAATTATTATTGCATTCAAGTAGAAACTTAAAATAGATAAAACAACTAATTAGGTAATTAACAACGATCGCACGAGCTCGCAAACAGAAGAGTGAGACACGTAAATTCTCTTCGGCAATATTAACAATAGGCAATTTTTTTTTTTTAATAGGGACTGACCGACGCTGTACAAAGAGGTTACCGAAATATTACTACTTACCTTATTTTTAAAACTTACGTCAGATAAAGATAACTTATTAAGTACGAAAATGTTATAAATTAATCTGTCATCAAAATTATATTTTGTATCGGGTATCATTTTTAAGGTAACCTTTCATTTTTCTATAATACCGGTAGTACCGTAATTCATAGCGGTTTTCGGTCCCTACATGTAACAAACAATATTATTCGATTTTTTATTAATACCTGCTGTTGTAGCCAGATTTTTTGTATAATATATATATATGTTTGCGTACTCGGCTCGTATGATCAAAGTTAATTGTCATAGTTATTATAAATAGTAAATATTGAACATAAATAAAACTAATTGCATCACATAACGTTTTCCTCCGTCCGTGCCGACATGGCGACAGCTGGTTGGTTGTTTACTTGGGTCCCAACATATTCTCGGGCTTGACCCATTTGTCGAAGTCTTCTTCGGTGAGGATCTTGAGCTTGATGGCTGTGCCTTTTAGTGTACCGCCCTCTTTGTGGGCCGTCTTGGCGATTAGAGCAGCCTAGAACGGAAATAACAATGGTAAGTACTGTGTCAATTACTTCAAGTATACTCCACCAAGAAGAACATAGTCTGCTTAGTTGTCGGCGATAAGATTGTCAAGCATATCATTTTGGGACCCAGTGCATAATATCAGCAAGCACATTGGGTCACCCGCGCGAACACTCGACGAGTATTGCCAAGGAGGGTTAATATCAAGCAGGCGGCCGGTCATCAAACAATAAGCCAAAACCTCTAACAACATGGATTTACGAAATACATGTTGTGCCGACCCCACCTAGTGTGGGATAAGGGCAGGAAGAAGTACTGTGTCAATGGCAATAGACTCGCCCCCTATTGCATTGGACTTAAACATAACTGGCGAATCGAAGTTGTACTAATACACTTCTGCCGAACCCTTCGGGGAATACGACGCGTGATGTTGTGTGAAGTACTGTTTTGTTTTGGATCTGCTATATTTACGAGACGTTTAGATTAAGAATGTAGGTATCCAATAGGAAAAATAATTTTATGTTGAATTTCAACCCTCTTCCCTCCCCTTCATTCCGCCAATTTTTTGACCGCTCCTCGTAAGTTCGACCATAATAGTAGATGAAAATCACAGCTATCATCATAAAGTATAGTCAAGACTTAAACCAGTAAAATAAAATTTCACCAACGGCCGATTTCACCGATGTCGTATAACTTTTATTATAGTCGCTGGCACGTAACTTGGCAAGGTTCTGGCGTAGTGGGAGTAAGTTCGCGCATGTACACTTAGTGGAACAAAAAAATGGTCATTTTTATTGCTTGTCATTATTCTGTGGTTATTGCCATAATTTATTTTTAAACATGTGTTTAGAAGAAAAAAGAAAGGAGAAGAATTATCTTCTCTACTCTTGCCAAGTTACGTGCCAGTGACTATAACACGCTTATAATCATTAGCTTCACCCTGTAACTAAGTTGATAAAAAAAAGAAATCAATTTTCACCCACTTCTAACCATCGCGTCGATTTCAAACGGCAAATATATGTAATTCTGATGACGATATAATAATCTGGTGCCATCGAGCTGATATCATGATGGAGCCGGAAGGTGGGTACTGGAACCCCTCACGGGTTGCTAGTAGACATATCGAGTTGGGGCTTGTTTGATCTGTTTTGATGAGGTCTATGCAAAACGTATGGTGGTCAGGGTCTCATGAGGGAGCCGGAAGGTGGGTATAGGAATCCCTGACAGTTACTACGAGTTTGGGCTAGTTTGATTTGTTTAACCGGCAAAACGAGGGTGTACTAAAAAAAAACACCTCAATTTTCTCTGTTATGATGTTGTTTAGATGAGATCTTTCTATTGAATGAAAATGAGCCTTAATTAAAGAATTCCCCGTCTCCAACGAACAATTTTGATGCTAGAGTAAAAAGTGAAAAATGTAATACTTCTAGTCCCACAAATTACAATTACAATAGTGTACAAATTCGTGGACAACAACTACTACTAGCGACTAGAACGTCGTTTATATAGGTAATTCATTTTAAAAGTACTAATAATATTTTATAAAAACTACTCAACCAAACATAATGTAAATTCACGTGGGACCAAATCAAGAGTATTCCATACAAACTAAAAAAATAATTACTCAAATCGGTACACAAATCTCGAAGCAGGCCCGGATTGACCATACGGGCAAATTGAGCAAATGCCCTTGGGCCGGTGTGGCCTGATGGGCCGGTCACACAGTCGGAGAAATCGAAAGAGTGAGGGGGACGTAAAAAAAAATTAGGTCGTCCAAGTATCGCCTATCGCTTGAAAAAGAAGCCGGAAATTGTTTGTGTTTGTAAATGCACCCGAAGGGCAAAATCTACAAATCCATTATAAGACCTGTCGTGCTGTACGGATCAGAGTGTTGGGCCGTGAAGAAGACGGATGAAAGAAGATTACACGTAGCGGAGATGAGAATGTTGAGATGGATGTGTGGAGTGACGCGAATGGATAAAGTAAGAAATAAGTATATTAGAGGAAGTTTGAAAGTGGCACCAGTGACAGAAAAGTTGAAAGGAAAGCGTTTGTCTTGGTATGGGCATGTGCTGAGGAGGGATGAAACACATGTGACTAAGAGAGTGATGAATATGAATGTTGATGGATGGAGGGGGAGAGGGAGACCTAAGAAAAGATGGATGGATTGTGTGAGGGAGGATATGAAAGATAAGGGAGTAAATGATAATGAGACGGCTGACAGGGAAGAGTGGAAGAGAAAAACATATTGCGCCGACCCCAAGTAACTTGGGACCAGGGCAGGAGATACTACACAGGAGAAAGAGTGAAGGGCGAGTCTAAAAAAAAACGTCTTGCCAGCATCGGGCCGACCGTCTCTCAAATGCCCGGGCCGATTTCAGGTCCCAGTCTGGCCCTGTCTCGAAGAAATCGGTGTACATACATTTAAAGGCTCATTTACACGGTGCAAGTTTCTTGAAGCAAGTCTCATTCTATGTCTGTTTTTGACGGAGAGAAAGACAAAGATAGCACGAAACTTGCACCGTGTAAATGAGCCTTAAAAAGAAAATACGACGATACGCATCGAATTCAAAACCTCCTTTTCAAAGTCGGTCAAAAACATCCTAAACTATCATGATGTCAAAAAAGTTGAAAATAATTATTTCGAAAATGTCCAATGGTTTCAGAAGGGGATGGCCTTCTTGGTATGTTATGTTATCCTCAGTTTAGAGCAGTGATGGACAAAGTACGGCCCGCGAACCGTTTTAATCCGGCCCGCCAACAATAGTCGTAGTAACCTTTCGAATAGTCTCGAATACAAATGTGTTGTTTGTGTCCACACTACTAAGTTCCGTTTATTCTAAAATATCTTGATCTAGCACACGAGGTTGTCGGCATGTGGGATGTGGACTCAGCAGTCATTGTCCCGATAGTCGTTATGGCGAATGGTCTAATAGCCAAGAGCCTCGATAAACACCTCATGAGGCTCTCGTTGGGTGGCTGGATCAAGGGCTTGATACAGAGAGCAGTACTCCTTGACACGGCACACATAGTGAGGAGGTTCCTTTCTCTGGAGCCCTGACTGCCGGCAGTTTGGACCCTGTTCCCGATGCCGGTGGACTACTATTTTTTATATTTTTAAATGTTTTTTTTTTATATTTTTTATAGAAATATTTAAAAATGTAATTAATATGTGTAAAAAATGTGTTGTTTGTGTCCACACTACTAAGTTCCGTTATTATTATCATACGCCTTCAATGTCTCACTATTAGTATAGGATAAATGCATTTATACCTGCCTACCCAAGAGTTGACGGGAAAAAATAGTCAACCTAACTTTTGCATATTCTATACTTTCATTGGTAAGGAATTTGTCTATTAAACAAACCGGTGAAATCTTAGAAAAAAAAAACATTCTGAAGTCTGAACTGAAATTTTTAGTCAACCCATTTGCAATATATTTATTGACATATTCAATTTGATACAAAATACTTTTCATCCATTAACCAGCTCGGTGAAGGTCGTTCTATAGTGGGATCTTAGACTATATAGGGTGGGAACGTGTGAAATGCCTGACAAATTTTAATATCATGTCATGAAAATTCTGGCCCCCATAAGATTGACTCTGTTTTTTTATTTTTGGCCCTTGACGAGAAAAGATTGCCCACCCCCGGTTTAGAGGGTAAGAGAAATAAAGTGTATTTCACCTTGTCATATCCGATGTGCGGGTTTAGCGCCGTCACCAACATGAGTGACTCGTGCATTATCTTGTCGATTTTAGCAGTGTTCGCCTTGATACCAACTGCACAATTCTTGTTGAAGGCCAAGCAGCCGTCTCCTGCAGAAATTAAAAAAAATGTTTACATATACGCTACTGCACAAATTGCAAAGAAAATAATGCATTGTTTTTTTTTTAATTAAGTAAACCGATTCCCAAAATCCACAGAAAGCGTTACAAAAAAATGTTAGCGCATTCGCATTTGTGTTCGATCCATAGAGGGCACATGCAAGCGACTTTGAAACATCTATTAATGTTAATGTCTCTTTCTTTTAATTAAAAGTAAATATAGTCTGGGCTAATTGTCTTCTTATAATTTTTATATGGTTTTTTTAAAGTAATTAGTATGTAGCGACAAAATCTCATAATACTTTTTTTAATAGCAATGACAGCCTAGTGGTGTGACCGTGGGACTGCCAAGTCTTAGGTCTTGAGTTCGAGCCCAAGGCACGCACCTCTGACTTTTCGGATTCAAATGCGTATTGTTTAATCATCAGTTGCTTAAAAAAACATCGTGAGGAAACCGGCATGCCTGAGAGATATTCCTCCACGGCATGTGAAGCCAAGTCGGAGGCCCATGGGCGGCATAAAATCTGACACCAGGTTAGTCACTAACCACACGAAAAGAAGAAGAAGAAGAAATCTCATTTGAATTGAGGTAATTTCCCTCCCAAAGGGTCATCGTTTTCTCCATTCCGGCCACACAGCTAATGGTAGAAACTTGCTAGTCGGCCACGCCACTAAAAATGGCCAGTCGATACTAGCTTTAGACAGTAATTGAATAAAATATTTCAACAAGCTTACCGAGTAGCACAATAGAGCGCAGCACGTTAGCAACCATCAATGGCTTGAACACGTTTAGCTCAAAGTGTCCGTTGCTCCCGCCTATCGTGCACGCCACGTGGTTGCCCATCACCTGCGCCGCTATCATGGTCAGAGCCTCGCACTGCGTAGGGTTCACCTTGCCTGGAATACCACAAACATGACTTAAGTTTGTCCAATAATATACATGAGTACGCGCGCTGCTGAATAGTCAGGGTCTGAGGTTCACAGTGGCTGAGTGACTGAGGTCCGTATTACAAAACATTCCTCAAGTCCAGTTTGATCTTTGAACAGTTGATCACTGTTTAAGTATAGAATCAGTACTTGAGGAACGGTCTTATTCCAGAACGGCAATCAATGTATACTCAGATGAAACGAGACTCAAATCGAGCCAATCGATTGGTTGATTACAGATCAAATCACTGCTTGGGGTCGAATCTACGAACTGAGTAACGATCTAGAATAAAGCCAAACTCAGCTGAACTATGATCAAGGAATCTATGCATGAGGAATGTTCTAAAATTAAAAGTCGACTCAAAACTAGTTTTAAACAGAGATTAATGCTAGAGTTTCGTTCTGTAATACGGACCTGAATGTCAGCGTCACTCAGCTACTTATTTTTTTACAAGTATCCGCTATCTGCCTACGCGCGCGAGTCTCATTAATTCTTATTCAAACATTTATTTACAAGTCGTCCAAATAGGTTATAATTTCACATTTGAAAATGTTGTAACTTGTCCCTCCATACGCTGCAGACTTGCTGCATGGACATAAAATAATACTATTGTTAAAACCTTTCGTTTAAGGTATGTGAGGAGATGCTACAACTCTGGGGACGGGTAGGGCAGATGGGGCGCTTGTCCCACCCTGGCACAGGAAAGAATAGGTAAATGGTCCAGATTCTGTCAACTCGCTACCCATGTCCACAGAAAAATTACCCAAAAAAGACAGACCAATGCCCGACTCCATCTATACTTATTTGGACCACAAAAATAAGGTTATGGGGTAAAATTGCCACATAATCCCATTCTGCACTTCCAGATTTATTGAAGAGACAAATCTGTCTGAATGATTTTCCCCACCATGGACAGCATCCTAGCTACGACCATGGTTTTGCCCATCGTCCTTTATCAATTTTGAAAATAAAATAACTCCTGAGATAATTAATATTAAAATTCCAAAATGTTAATCGGCTTTTGCTGTTGACTGTATACATATATCAATGCTCACCAGGCATAATAGAAGATCCGGGCTCGTTCTCAGGCAGCATCAGCTCGCCCAGACCGCACCTGGGTCCAGAGGCCAGCATACGAATGTCGTTGACTATCTTCATCAGGGAAACGGCGATTGTGTTTAGCGCTCCCGATACTTCCACCATGCAGTCATGGGCGGCCAAGGCCTCGAACTTATTTGGTGCGGATTCGAATGGGATGCCTGTAAATAAAAATTATTTCTTTTCAAAAACCATCATCATCTTTACATAGTTTAAAACAAAGTCGCCCGCTGTCTGTATGCTTAGATCTTTTAAATACGCAATTTTCAGCAATAGATTCAAGAGGAAGGTTTATATGTCCCACATTAGTATCTACATTGCACCCGTGCGAAGCCGGGGCGGGTCGCTAGTAATTTTATAGTTAAATTTCATATATCGACGCTCGGCAGTGAAAACCTCGTAAATAACATTTTCTTCGAAAGCGTGCTATTTGTTCTTTAGATTAATAAACACGTCATACACTTACTAGTTCAACAAACTTTCAATTCAAATACTTCTAAGCTATCTATGACGTACGATGACAAACTTGTATTAACGTTTGATCGGCCATTTTTTGCAGGAAACAGTTGATTTCTATCTCTTTAAAAAAATTGTATTTTACACATACGTGGTTTTCACTGCTGACCGACGATATCTAAAACCCTAAAGCTTTTCACACCCTCTCTTACAGAAAACACATTAAAATACATCACTTACAATTGTAAACGCTACATAATGAGTATCATATTGGGGGTGCATTAAAACCGCCTCCACGAGTGACGATATTTAAGTAGGTCCGGCGCACTCTGTGCAGTCAGTCCCGCTACCAACCTTGCTGACTAGCTAATCTTATAACCGCGACATAACGACGGTTAACCATCAAGACCTCCTAACTGACATGTTTTGACAAAATGCTTTTTTTACTAATTCTCCACATGAACATGCAATAGAAACATCTTCTACATATAATTTGCAATATTTCGGGTACTTTTACTATCGTGGAATTGCCTACTAAATATATCAGCGCAAACTTTGTCGGCAATTGCTGGAGAATTAGTAAAAAAGCAGATTGTCAATAAATGTCAGTTAGGAGGTCTTGGTAGTTAACCGTCGATAAGCTATTTCAAATTGCTCGTGCCAACACAAGGTAAGTAAGTAGGTATCATATCAATACATGGGTGGATAGAAAGAAACATTCGCGGCCTCATATAGAAATCGTTTTAGTGTTGAAATAGTTTCACACTCATTACAATCACCAACTCTTTAGATGATTTTAAAGTTCAAAGTTTCAATATTTTAATACAGACTTGATAAGAGTCAAATGATGAATTTCTAGAATTCAAAAATAAAGGAATACTGCGCTGTGCGAAGTACGAATGAAAGTCAATATTTATTTAGAGGACCTTCCGTTTTTTTTAAGAGGTATATAATAGCTTCATGGACCTTATAAATGGATTACATGTATAATAGTTTATTACTAACAATCCTGAATAAAAAATAGTGTCGTGAACTACGCATACTCCTTCATGGCCAGGTCGTGAACATTAGCATACTCACTCCTTCATAGTCAGGTCGGGAACTATTCAACCCACCTAATATTATAATTATGCCATTTCAAGTTGTTAGTCTAATCGGAAAAAAATCAAACCTGTATGGGTAGAGGACATTTAAAGAAAATACGACTGCAATAATTGATGTCCTAAAGTGTCACGTTGTCGAGATATTTGGAGGTAAATGAACTAATTACGTGTTTATATGCGTTAGATGGCATTCCAATAATAGTTCCTAGGTTGATTTAAACGGAACAAATATTTGTATGGCACTTTAGATAGTTGTTCGTGGGCGTTTGTGCATGTGAGATTTGTGTCTGTAAACACACCCGCGATACAAAAGAAACCCAAAGGTGGGGAAATGATTAAAAAAATTCAAATAAATGAAAGCAAGACACCGAAGTCTCACCATGAGGGTTCCATGGTTTTGTTTTTATGCTTTTAGGTACGGAATGTTAAAAATATAATTTTAGTACTTTATAAAAATGATTTCTACCTTTCTTCTTCTCTGGTGTCGGCAGGTGCTATATGGGATTAACAGACTGCTTATGCCGTGGTGAAAAGATTAGCCAGTCGGTAAACTTGGTAGTGGGGCTGATTGTCCAGGGTGCACCGGACGTACTGAGGTATCGTTATATTTCTTTGTCCACTAGGATTTCTCCCGTATCGTGGGTGCGTTTACAGACAAATCTTCACATACATAAACATCCAGACTCAGAACAACTATTTGTAGGTCATACAAATATTTGATCCGTGTGGGAATCGAACCCACAACCCGTAGCACAGAAGCCACTTGCACAGCCACTGCACCAAACGTGTCATCATACATAGTCATTGTGACGTCAACGCTAACTATGAGCGATATCAGTGATAGCGGGTTCACACGGTTCGATTTCAGTTGATCAACAAAAGTTGAAACGTTATGTTCCTTCAAATTGATTGAAAGTCTGTTCAGACGGTTCAAATCGCATGCGATTTGGCAGTTGATCAACTAGAATCGAATCGTGTGAACCTGGTATTAGATGCCAGTTTACCAGTGATGGAGGCGATCTCTGCGGCGCACTTCTCTGCGAAGCCTATGCGCGTGTTGAGGCCCGTGCCCACGGCGGTCCCGCCCAGCGCCAGGTAGTGCAGGCGCGGCAGCGTCGCGCACACGCGGTCGATGCCGTACGTCAGCTGCGTCGTGTAGCCGCTGAACTCCTGCCCTAACGTCAGCGGGACCGCGTCCATCAAGTGGGTCCTATGCGGAAATTATAATATATTACAGTGATGTGATGAGGAGGGATGAAACGCATGTGACTAATAGAGTGATGAATATGAATGTTGATGGGTGGAGGGGGAGAGGGAGACCAAAGAAAAGATGGATGGATTGTGTGAGAGAGGAAATGAAAGATAAGGGAGTATGTGATAATGAGACGGCTGACAGGGAAGAGTGGAAGACAAAAACATAATTATTGCGCCGACCCCAAGTAACTTGGGACCAGGGCAGGAAGGATGATGATGATGATGACAGTCAATAGTGGCCCAACGTTAAGAGGTCGTCACACATACCACAATTCGAACCATTTTTTACTAAGAGTCTGTTTATTTGTTATTATTCTGAAAAATCTATACCTTGGAGCTACTAATTTGGCTGTAAATTCAACAAATGACACTATTTTTTTTATTTTGTTCTTTGTTTATAAATGCACATCTATTTAACAGTAGGTAACAATTTGTTTTTATTATACAAGGTTAGTCGCAAAGGGGGTACTAAGCCGAAAGAGTGTTAAAGTACCCATAATAAGGGACAACTTTTGTTCTACAACTTTCCCCAAAACTCGATAGTTTAAGAGAAATAGCTTTTCAAAGATTTCGTAAAAAAATATGCTAAAATCTATCTGTCCATATCTATAATCAACTGTTTTTACAATTTAGGACATATTTGGGGTCACAGATTAAAAAAATAATTTTCTGAATTCATAACTATAGCAGGTATGTTTTTTTATTTTTGAAAAATCTAAAATAAAAATCTTTTTGCATGCAAATAAAAATTATCGAATTTTGAAATTTTTACACTTGCTTTAAAATAGCCATCAGTGATAATTTAGGTGGCCCGCGGCTTAGTACCCCCTTTCCGACTAACCTTTTATACCTACTGTCTTTATAAAATAATTTCATAATTACTTAATATCGATAACATAAGATCGACTAAATCACTGCACTAGGTCTTTACGTCAACATTCCTAAATATTCCTCAGAATTCGCGCGCGGACTGCACATGGCATGTTACTAACCTGCCGATCTTGATAATTTTATCGAACTCCTTAGTCTTGGCTTGCAATGTGTCTCTGAGGGCCACAAGGCCAGGCATCAGCCTGTCTCTCAATGCCATAGCTACAGCTATGTGCATGGCTGTAGGGTAAGTATCGTTGGAGCTCTGAGACTTGTTCACGTGGTCATTGGGGTGCACGGGAGTCTTGCTGCCCAACTTGCCACCTAACATTTGGATAGCGCGGTTGGCAATCACCTGAAGACAATAAAATGGCCTTCTATTTTAACAACATATAACAACTATTTTAACAACATAACATAACGCCAGTATTCCCCGAAGGGTTAGGCAGAGGTGTATAGTAACACCCTCATTTCGCCGTTATGTTTAAGTCCCGTGTAGTAGGGGGCGAGCCTATTGCCATCAACCGGGCACAAATCCAAACTCCGGGCTGTTACTGAGGAATTCCACATGGTAAAACCCAATAACACTGCCGACCTGGGGATCAAACCCAGGACCTAACGATCAGCAGTCGCGCTTGACACCACTAGACCAACGAGGCAGTCCAATTATTTTAACAAGTTATCATTAATATCAGGGTTGCATGATAAAAAATGGTCCAAGCACCCAAGTTGTGATAAATATAACTATCAGTAAGAAAACCAGCCCTTAAGTGTACCACGGGAAGTCAACTAAAAATCTGATGCAGAACCACCTTATTTTTATGAAGTCATTGTCAAGGCACAGTAAGTTTAATTTTATGTAGGTAATGTTTCCAGGCGTCCGGCAATGCCCTCATCAGGTCAACTGGCATAAAAAAGTCTTAAATTAAAAAAGTAAAAAATAATAATTAAACATCTGGAAACTAAAACCTTTGGGGGCGCGGTCATCTTAAAGCAACAACTGTATATATAACTACTTCAATCAATTGCCTTCACGAAGGATACCTCATTAGTGTTCATGTTGGATTGTGTGCCGGATCCAGTCTGCCAGATGACAAGAGGAAACTGGCCCTCTTCGTATAGCTTGCCGGATATTACTTCATCGCATGCCTTCATGATTGCTGACGCTGAAACAATAAATTGTAGGCATATTACTGGCGATGCATGTATATTATACAAATGCACCTTATTTACCCTAAAAACGAAGCTAATCCGAATGTTAACCAACATAGAACAAACAGACAGTTGCAAACCGCATTTTCGAGAACACAAAATACTTACTACCAGGTTCATATTAGCCTTGTATGTACATATTAGAATGTTGTATCTTTGTTAAAAAGAATCCTACACTATTTGTAAAACTAGGAGATTCAGAAAGCAGTCGGACTCGACATAAAAACCGACTCAAAATACCACAAATTAGATTAGAGGTATACAAAAGAAACTCATACTGTATGTCTATAAAACTCTACAACCATCTTCCAGATTCCATAATAAATCTGCCATTAAGACAGTTCCACACTGCACTAAATAAATTACTATCAGAAAAAGTTTATTATGACATTAATGAATACCTTAATGATAAATTAATTACTACCACAATATAATACAATTTACTATTTGGCGCAGCCGCTAGACACACAGCTACTTTTTTTTTTTTTTTGTCTCCTATGATTTTTTTTTGTCTGTGTGTCTGACTGCTTTCGTGCCAAATAAATTTATTTCTTTCTTTCTACTACTTTTGACATTCTATGAAATAATATTGCTACCTTTTGACTTATTTTAACTATTTTAATTATTATACAAACTAATCTCACATTGTATTACATGTCATAATAATGATTACCTATGCTGTTAATAATGTTTAATAATTTCCAACAATTACAATATTTGCACGCCTTAAACGGCAGAATATGATGTCACCTACAGATTTATAACAACTTTATAATACCATATTCTCGAAAATAAATGATATTATTATTATTATTCACACGATTCGATTCTAGTAGATCAACTGCCAAATCGCATGCGATTTGAACCGTCTGAACAGACTTTCAATCAAATTGAATCAATTTGAAGGAACAAAACGTTTCGACTTTTGTTTATCTACTTTTGTTGATCAACTAAAATCGAACCGTGTGAACCCGCTATACCCTAACACCAGGTTCACACGATTCGATTCTAGTTGATCAACAGCTAAATCGCATGCGATTTGAACCATCTGAACAGACTTTCAATCAAATTGAAGCAACAAAAACGTTTCAAATTTTGTTGATCAAGTCATTTAATCAACTAGAATCGAATCGTGTGGACCTGGTATAACCTGCACTTAAGGCCTGGTCAGACAGAGAGCGTGGCTGGGTGTGATATTCACGTCGCGTGTTGATCGCGTGCTCTTAGCGTGCGTTTTACTATGACAGTGTATGGAAAACGCCACACAGAGACTGCCACGCGAAGCTTGGCGTGGTGTGGCAGTCTCTGTATAGACAGATCTTTACATAGTATAAAACAAAGTCGCTCCCACTGTCTGTCTATCCCTATGTATGCTTAGATCTTTAAAACTACGCAACGGATTTTGATGCAGTGTTTTTTATAGATAAGAGTGATTCAAGAGGAAGGTTTATATGCCCCACATTAGTATCTATATTGCACCCGTGCGAAACCGGGGCGGGTCGCTAGTTTATTTATTATTCTTCAGAATAAGCTGTAATAAATACAGGAAAAAAAGAAAGGTATGTTCATAAATAAGGTACGGTGATAAAAGTGAGGGATTTTTTTGTTATTAGTTACGGTGTTACAAAATAATAACTGCACCTGGAGGGAAAGTACTAGTAAATACTGGAGATGCCAATTTTACTCAAAAGAAAACATTCCGTTATTTTTAAAAAGAAGCAAAACTGCTTTAAAATATTATAGTAAATACGCTTGCCACACTTGTAAATTAAATGAAAGGAAAACCATCGAGTAAATTAACTAATTAGTTGCTCGAAATGAGGTCCATTTTGATAACACAAATTTATTATTTTAAGTAATTTATTTCGAGTAGCTTTTTTAATAGCAAATTGTGGTGAATACTCAAAATTGTATTGAGAACGTTTACAGTTTTACATATCCCCATAAAAAATTATGAGCTTTTACATCATTGTGATTTAAAAAAATAAGCTTCCATTAAATCATATTGATCTTGATAAACCATATTACGGTTAGCTACGCTGCAGCTGACTATGAAAATAATATTTGTAAAAACAATCAAATGTGAATAACAAAAGACTATCGTTGCACGGCGTCCTACTTCCCTATTCCATTTTCAAATTTCTTAATATGGCTTCACGCAGTTGTCGCATCTAATACCAGGTTCACACGATTCGATTCTAGTTGATCAATTGCCAAATCGAATGCGATTTGAACCGTGTGAACAGACTTTCAATCAAATTGAATCAATTTGAAGGAACAAAACGTTTCAACTTTTGTTGATCAACTAAAATCGAACCGTGTGAACCCGCTATAATAAAGTGTCTGCATTACAAACACGTGTATGGATAATTTGAGATTTTCTTATCAAATAGTTCGTAATTTTAATAAATAAATTACGTCATATTAATTACCAAGATATTACGATGGACCCTTGAGTAAAAGTGCTTTATCTTGTCCCATTCGATTTCCTTTATTTTATTTACCATTAGAGAGATTTGATCCTTATAATTATTATTGACCCTATCGATTGATGCCATAAAAGGCTGTTATTTTGTCGGATTTTAGCTGGTTCAATTCACGGGTGTGGCAAGCGTATTTCCAAAAATCATTGAATGCAATTTTGATTCTTTTCAAAAATAAAGGAATGTTTCCTTTGAGTAAAATTGGCTATATATAAAAGACTTTCCATCTAAGTGCGATTAAAAAATTCCAAAACAACAATCCACAGAGTTAGTTTTTTTATTTACCTAGCCCTAACATAACCTCTATTCAATGACATGACCCCCAACAAAACTAGCGCCACCAAGCGGGAGCAAAGGCGGACATACCTGCCATTCTCAGTAAGTCTACGGTGTTTGACCCTACGTCTGGTTGCCCAGGAATACGCCTCTGCCTGCGTTCGTGGAATACAGCCGTGACAATTATGCATAAGCTTTAATAAGTAACTACTTACAAACTTTCTTGTCAAGCCCAAACTCCTGATTGACTTTAGCGGCAGCTTTCTTTAGAATACCGAAGGCGATGATTACTTGATACTATAAATAAAGAAAGTTGATATTCAATTAGAACTCACCTATTCAAGAGCTTGTAGAACAGATTAGACTGACAAAAATTGATCATCCAAAATTATAAAATCAGACATGAAAGTTGATGGTGAAAAAGCAAGGAAAATTCAAATTACATTCATAGCTTTAGAAAAAAAATAACTGACACCAGGTATAAAGGTACCAGGTAACATCGTGTAATGTGTGGATTGATGGATTGATAGATCGGATCACAGAAGAAAAAGATTACGCAAATTACTTAACTTTTGGTTACGGTTAAGTCATTATTAGCCAAAAGAGAATAAAAACGGACGACATTGCTAAGCGAGCGCTGTGCGGTGACTGCAGAGTATAATGTTCTATGGGTGACTGACGCGACATTGATGGATCGCTATTACACGGACAATCTAGTGTCAATCTGATCCGGATTAACGCCGAAAATCGAAATATCTAGTTATTTTGTGATCCGACTTATCAATCCATCAATCGACACATACGATCAATCTGACATCAATCATACCAATAAGTGGTGATAGCCTAGCGGTTGAACGTTTGCCTTCTATGCAGAAGGGTCTGAGTTTGACCCCTCTTGACTTTTCGAATTCATGTGCAGATCAGAATTTTATTACGTTTATGTATTGTGTGCTATACACATATTTGTTTAGTTTATGTAGATGTGTATATTTATTGTGTATTTAATTTGTAATTTTATATAACTTGTACACTTAGGTAATTGTTCTCCTCAACATCAAATCTCTATCGCTCTAAGGTTTGCTGTTAGAAAACTCATTTGTGAGTTAAGCTCGCCTTTGTACATGAATTTACCAACGGAACTGTATTATATATTATTATTTTGTGTACAATAAAGAATAAGAATGATTATCAGTTGCGTTAATGGTGAAAGAAAAACATTGGGAGGTAAACTGCACACCTAAGAGGGCTCCAAAAAGTTCTCGGTGGTGTGTGCAATCCACACATGGGCAGCAAGCTGTAGTCAGGCTTAAATCCTTCTCATTCTGAGAAGAGGCCCGGGCCCAGCAGGGGACAGTAATGGGCTAATTATGTTATGTATAATTGAAATCGAAGGAAAGAGACCACGCGGTCGCGTTCCGATATGTTGATCCAATCAAATACGCGAGTCTTTGTACATCACACGATGCAATCCATGCGGCCAAAGATAGGGATACCTGACGTGACACCATCAGAAAGAGAATGTTATCGTTGAGGAGCCACGGTCCTCAACAGTGAGGAACTGATAATACATTTCAATTGAAATTGTGTGCATTGAGAATTACAAAATCAGGATATAGTTTTTTTTTGAGGATCTGTGGGCAATTCTTATAAGTGAAGTGAACTTCACATATTATGTAAAGCTTATAATCATCAATATAACTCACCGGCATTCGTTCCTCGATACCTCCAATGGGGAAGTTCATGACGGACCTGACTGTCTGGGATCCATAAAGTTTGTCATCAGGTACTTCCAATTCTCCCATTGTGTCGCGTTCTTTTCTCTGTAAAAAAATGGATATTGTTTTTAAGGCAAAAATTTTAATCAAGTATTTGGTTAGTTCGCACTGGATGTCCAAGTGTCAATGGAATAAAGGTGCACTGCACTGGCAGTTATAATGCATTAGCTATCCAGCATATTAATGCACTGCTGTCACGTAAACGCAACCTAAGCGCCCATTCGCACTAACGGTTGACCGCCTGAGCGGTTAGCCGCTGCGGTTAAATTTTCTTTGCCATTTAGTTCGTACTTAAAGCGCGATTTCATATTAATACAAAACGCGCGGTTAACCGCCCTGGCGACTAACCGCTAGTGTGCAGGGCTTAGGGTTAGTATTTCTAGAATCACCAGTCTGTCTATCATCAGATTCCAGTCACCTCATCCTGGTAATGTACAGCCAATCAAACAAATCAAATAACCCTTAACACCTTGATGGGGTCTTCTATCGAGGAGTTCTACTGTCCCTTCAGTCTCCATTTCCATCGTCAGACAAGCCTTGATGACTATTTTTAGCTTGTATCATCCCCCAGCCAGGCAAAGGCTGCTTTATGATTTTAGCATGATTGGCTGGACTTTTTGCCATCCAAAGATTTTTAAATTAAAGCTTAATAGGGTACCCCTATTGAGCTTTAATTTCAATCTGAGTAAAACACTCATTGCAAGATAAAATTAATATATATTTTTCAATACTACAGCTATTAGCAGTAGATACAGCCCAATTACTTAAAGAATGTGATTACAAATCGCAGATCCACTATTTGCCTTTGGTTCATGGAGAATGTGTGAGCGAGAGGCGAATAACGACAGAAGTAACGCTGCATTTTTAATCCCATTCTATAGTAACAACACTATGCCAATGAACCTCCATTAAAAGTGTTGCTTGTTTAATGGGGGTAGGCAACTGTGGAACTAATGGCGCCACTTTTGATTGTCCCAATGCACTCTCATTGGTTGCAATGAGTTTGACGTTATTGCATATGTCAACCTGATGGTTTCGATTTGTTGAAATAACTTATGCGAGCTGCTGGCATATATCTAGTTTCGTATTGCATTGCCTTCCCCATTTATGGTCACTTCAAAATCAATGTTTGTAATCATAAAAATATTATTGACCTGAGAATTGATTTTATCTGCTTGAGCGCTAGGAAGATATAATATTGTCACTGCGCCTGCAATATCTGCTGTTTTTTTTTAAATCTGTTTTAATGCTATTTTATAATAGTTCTCAAGCCATGTGCACGTGTAAAATCTATTTTATAATAATTAATTTGGTTTGCACGTGGCTTGAGAACTATAATAAAATAACATCATAGACAGATTTAAAAAAAAAAACAGATTGCAGATTTTGCAGGTGCAGCAATGATATAATATTTACGCTTTCCTATTCAATACTTAAAAGCACTGATCTATGTTTACTATTATTTCTTCCTTTCTTTTCGGAGCATACCTAATATTATCAGTTATGATTACCAAGTAAAGCCATTGCACTGACATATGCCAAGCAACCAGCACACAATTTTATTTTCTAATGCCAATATTAGCATGTTTATTTTTTATATTACTCACTGCTCACAAAACAAAGCAATCAGTTTAATTAAATGAAACTCAAGGGACCCGGGAAAAATTTCAAATTACCAAGTTTCATCAGGATCTGAGATTTATTATTTTAAACATTCATACAATTATTCACAAAGAATTATTATTACTTTAACATTTGAAGGAAGACTGGAATGTGAACTGCAAACTCACGCATGAATAGGTCTTTACATGTATGTAAACAAACAACTCAACTGATGACAACAAACGCTTCAAATTATAAAGAAGAAGAAAAATTCAAATTGTATGGAAGCCTGGATTTCAAATTATTGCATGTTGGCAGGCAAGATACTATTCCTTCAACTTCAAATTACTGAGGGGACCAATTAATATTGATTTTATTCAATTTATCGAGTATTTTCCAAAGGACTGGGAAAAAAATTCAAATGAATGAGTTTCAACTTTGACTGTATTTCCAACATTCTAAAAATAAAAATTAAAGTATTTTTTGACAGGATAATGGTGACATTGTGACAGACACTAGTAATGTCAGAGTGGTCAAAGTGACATCTTATGGTGACTTTACACACTTGCCACTCACCGTAAGCCCCAAGCGTCTGCAAATAACCAATCATGCACAAACATATCGATGCATTGCAAGAGCTTGCTGCAAACTTCCTTTGATTTGTGCTTTAAAACCGATACTAGTATAGGTTAGCGGATCGGCGACAAACACCTGTAACCACTTGCAAGCTTATGCAAGGCAAGCATAATACCATATACATAGGTCTGTGCTAGTGCACTTGCTTTTGTTTAGCAAGTGTGTAAAGCCTCCTTAAGGGTTTCAGTCAGTAAGATGACTAGAATCAGCTAACAATATTGATATTGTTATTCTGATTAACATAAAAAAATATTGCAGATTATTAGCTCAATGGTAGAAAAAGACCAGTATTAATTTTTCGAAACAAATATTTGAAAAATACCACCGTGTTGGTATTGTTTTGTTACCGGCAACAACATAATTCCTATATAAATAAAACTTATACAATCAGATTATGCAACTTACCGCTGTGACTGGTGTAGTCGAAAAAAAAGTTTTGTCCACTGCTTGCACGATGCATCCAAAGTTTTTTGAAGAGTGGGATATCATTGAAGATATAGCAGGTAATTTAAATACGTAAGAAGCCATGATTATGATAATAATATAATATGATCTCTCAAAATGCTATAAAAAATCTTCGACTTCGACGTCTTCGTCGGTCAGAAATCGCTTTCCTTCTGTTGAAACGTCACAAATTAAAAAAAGACGAACATCTATTCTCTATTATTAGTCTATGCCATAGCTTTAAAGTGGCCAGGATATAAAGAGTTTTTATATTAGAGAATAGTAATATAATGTCGTCACGTTCATCTTTGCTTATTTTACGTCAAAATAATTATTAGATGAAAATAAATGTGGTAATAAAAATTACCTACCTACCTGTCAATTGTCAAAATATTCGAAAAACAATTATATACGATACGGATATATATTTGGAATTCAAAGCTCATCTTCCGTGCGGAAGAAGTCCGTCCCTTTGGGGGGGGACACACATGTCCAATGCACAGAGGCCTCTTTGAGAACTTCTAAACTCTAGAATGGGATGAGACATCAACCGGGGACTATAATAGTCAAAAGTGTTCTGTAATAATAGTCCCCCTAGCCGTGAATGATTCACGGCTGCACAATTGGAATACAGTCATGGACCATCCCGGGTTGGTGCAAGACTGTTATAAAATATGGCAAAAAAATATCTGGTCTATGGACAAGGGTGTATAATGCACTGGTAAATAATGTGTAAAACTATGTAAAAAATTGAAATTTCATACCAACATAATTAAAAAAAGCTAGAAGGAAGGAAAATTGAAATTTCATGTCTCATTACAAAAATTACTTAACTTATATGGCAGTTTGATACTTCTTTAGGTTGTCTATGTTATAGCCTTTAAAATTACATTAAATTTAGCCTCTGTGAGGCCTAGGTCTTAAGTTGTGGGTGTTTCAGTATGTAAAGGTCGAAAAGGGTAAGTCAAATACTAATAATTATTATTTCATCTTTGGGGTTGAATCGATCCTACAAGTGGGGTATTTTTGTCGATAAAATTGAGTGTATATAGCGCCCTTAAAGTTTTATTACTACGCACTGGGACACATTTTATAATGTGCTTTAAGCTCCAGCTACACGCTCTCATCATCAATATCGTATCATTAATCTGTGACCCGCTCCGTCTTGCTTTCGCGGTTAAAACCGCGCATTCCAATTCATAACAACTATATTTAATGTCTTTGATAGCAACTCGACGATTACAAGCCGCGCTTTTGGGGTTGCACGAGCTACCAACAAAGAGTATAGTAATAATATGGGAAGCTACCAACTTGCCATCCATAGGTACGCACGCACTTACCTGCGCCAAAGAGCATTTTAATTTGTATAGGTATCTATGAATGCAGGTAAGACGGATCGTGTTGCCGGAATGAATGTATATTATTAAAATAGAGGCCAGACACTGAACATTTCCTTGAAAACGATTTATATGACCGCTAGTAAACCTTTCGTTGGATTTATATTACTTTCACACAGTGCTTTTATCTCTTTTCTTCCTGCCCAGTAGTGTTTCATAATCACAAGACAAATAATCCTTAAAAAAATGTTTGTGTGCATTGTTTGCACGAAACTTTTAGTGAATAGGTAGTATTATAACGAGAAGGTAGTAAGTTTTCTCCTCGTCATAATAAGCATTATGACGAGGAGAAAAATTACTACCTACTCGTATTTATAAAAAAAATATATTCAATAACCGGTGACCTTGTTTAATTTAAAACATATAACTATGCCTTATTTTAAAATGACTACGTATTATAACTTACTTTTTTCAAGGGAATTCTTATTTCTATTAAATGGCAACACTTGCATAAAGTGTCACACACAAAGTATAAAATAAATATTGAATGGCGGAAGTTTAATCTCCACTTCAACGATTGAAAATATTGAAATTGTAAAATATAGTTCAATTGGGCTTATCAATATAAAAAGGGTGCAAAATTATGTTGTGCTCAGTTACAGAAGTAAGTTGTGTCCAAGATGTAGACTATCTATATGTAAAATGATGTTTGATCCCAAGATTCAAAGTTAACGAATACCTAAGTATTCAAAATTAGTCAAAATTATATCCCTAAAAACACTGTGTCAAACCTAAACAAAGGTAATATTTATATTCTAGATTATTTTGAACTTCAAATATGTGGTTTAAATAGTTTTTTTGTAGTTTTAGTTCCAAGAGCGATACGACTAGAGTGACCATAAATTTCATGTGTATGGTATAAGACCTGTTTTCAAAATTAAATAACCATTTAAAAACTATTTCAGTCTCATATGACTTTATTTAGATTCAAATAACGCTCACGATTGTTGTGGGATATGACGAGATTCATATTATTTCAAATAACAAAAACCGAACCAAATATATTATTGAATCAAATATTATTATTTTATTTTCAGATTTCCTTCATACCTAATTAGGAAGAGTCAATGGCTTTTTTTAATACAACTAAAACGCTTATTTTATCAAACGGTAAATATATGTTCGTTACATTTTAAATGAACGAATGATGATGATTAAATGAATGATCAAAATTATATACTTAGTTTTATTTTTAAGTCGGACTATTAAAAAGCTACATTAAAAACAATTACATTTCCATCGAAATCGTCCTACTCTATTCTATCATTATATTACACATTTTTACGTGTATCAACATCGACTAGGACGTGGTTGGTAATATAATACACCACCGTTTTTATTACCAGAAAATGTTTAGTAACAGGAATACAACATTCCGATTTCAATCACACTTACCTTCCAAATTTCAAAGAAATTTCTGACTTTTATCAAACGGTATTGCATTAGCTGTTTTTTCCATAGTTAAAAAAATAGTCCTTCGTAATCAATGAGATTAAATAATAGGTATAGAGGGGATATTGGAGACGTTTTCATATAAAAACATTAATCCCATTCTGCAGTAAAGCCATCTAGTGTTAAATATCAAAAGTAAGAAACTTTGAAAATAAGAAGACGTCTCAGTCTTTCGAAGTATAGGTGGCGTGCTAGTAATTTCTGTTATTCATAATTTATTGATAATGATATCAATGAAGGTTTCAGAGTCGGAGATTGAATAATACAATTAGTTATAAGATTTATTTACTTTATAGATTCAAACACGGTCATAACTAAATTTTCTGTAATAATGTAATGAATCAAGGAAGTAATGAGATTGTTTTATAACAGATTTATAAATACTCTTAAGTTTTCACTTCTTAGATGTTTCGAGCATAATCATTTGGATGCAGCGGATGGAAGCCAATTTTCTTGATTTATTTCTATTTGGACAAAACATCCATTTGCTTCGTGTTGCTTTATTATATAGCGGAAACCTACAATCATAAAAACAAATTAATTTGAACCAAATACTGAGGTAAAAATAGCTATACTGATTGCTAAATGACATTATTATGCTTGCAACAGATTTTGTTTTCAGTGTTCCTTTATTATTTCCCTCTTATTTTTTGTCGATAGTTTAAATTGATAGGACACACATCACTATAATAGGTACTCAAACCATCCTCATTTGCAAACAACGACCTCTGTTCTTGAAAAGTCTATAACAAATTTGTCATTTTTCAGAATGTTCCACGTCATATTAATATTTATTGTAATTATAAACACGTTACTTACGAAAAAAATATGCAGACACTTTCAGTCGTTTGACACGTCCAAGATTTACAGTACCTGAATACATATGTCGGCATTTTTAATATAAAATTGCCCAAAAACCATTTATTCCTAAGTACCTAAGTAAAGGCGACCTCTTACGGGACTCGGTGACAGCTAGACTGCAAGACCTGCGAGCAAACACCAACTGGCGTCTATACGTCTACTTCAAAACTACAAAATTATTGTCGTATTGTTCTGTCTATAACTACTACTTTTGAATGTGTTTGTCCGTATTACACTTTTTTTGAAGGAATATCTACTGGTACAGAAAAATGTGGACACCCTATTTAGAAAGAGACAGAATTCCAAGTAAATATTGAAGGCCAATTATGTCGCCTTTCAGTAGGTGTTCGTAGTGTGGTCTCCATTTAAATACCTATAACTTCATGGTAGCCGGGGTTTTACATTGATGTCAATGACATTCTTTTGTAGGTCATTAATATAATTATTCCGGGCTATGCCCATATTTTGTTTGGCCCAAATAATATTGATAATACCCATAGCTCTCAGCCCTCGCCTCAGCCTCTCGCCCATAGACAAAAAAATGTTCACCCGTTTCTTTATTATCTATGGTAATGCTCTTCTTATTTTTGTTGTTAATAAATAATAAGTATTCGTTAATTTGCTGTAATAATATCTTCTTTCTATTGGAGTATTTAATAATTTAGGTAAAAATAAATTACATTGTTTTATCAAAAATAAAGATTCTTAGACCATAAATTATTAATATCTTGTAAAACTCGGAACGCATCCAAAGACTACAGCGCCCCTAGTGGCAATTTGTGATACAATACTTACTGAATCGGGTATGTTCGGCTTTTCTCGGGTCAGTCACGCCTAGACTCGTTCGAAAAGCGAAACCAAAATCCCGAAATCATTCCACGGCGATGTACGAAGACTGATGCTCTTGTCGTGGACTCCCAGTGCAAACGTGCTATTTTACTCATTGTAACGGGCTATGATATCCGACAGAGGTATTTTTATAAGTATAATGTTGTGATTTAACCGTCGCTTGTGGTGTTAAGTGTTCCTTACGTTTAAGTGAAAAAATATACAAAGAATATTGTGTGTGGTGCAATAGTGTTCACGGCAGTTCCCTTATCCTGGATTCTAAAGGATTGTTGTTTAACCAGCAAAGAGATAATCTGTAATAAGGTAAGTTTTAATTAATTGTAGTGCAACTGATCGTTCGTGGAGAAGGAACGCGTGGCGTTTATTGGAATGGCTTCCGTTTATCGACTCGCGTGCGCGGTAATGGCTGACTTTCTTTTCTCTCACTGTCCTCACTGAAGGGATTTCGTAGATAGATATTGATGGAAATTCATATCGGTATATTAAAAACGTCGTTTTAATATCGGTTTGTTTTTTTGTGTCAATTGTGTGTGTAGGTGGTAGATTACACCGAGTGGGTGGAGGCAGGGAATGTAATCAAATGTTGCGGCACGGTAGGTCGGTAGGCCTGGTAGACCGGTCGCGCGGTCATCGGTCGCAGTGAGACGCAGTGTTGTCTATTCGATAAGGCGAGTTTAGTTTTTGAACCCGAATAATGTTCCAAGATTTTATGAAGTTGCGGTAGACGTGATCAGTTTTCTTAATCTAATATCTAGCCCTGAGACCTCACAATCTTAATTCCAATAGATTAATTTAGCTGTGCGTGTTCATATTTAGAATTCATATAAATTATAAAAAATGTGCTTTCTGGATAGTGATAATTAATTTGTTCGAACTTTGAACCCATTTATGAATAATATTTTAAGTTTATTTACATTCATCTTCATCTAGAAAAGTACCTACTAATTTATGTCAATGTCGATAGGTTTTATACCTACGCTCAATGACAAAGTAAAATTTCGATCATTGTACCTACTTAAATGCTTTTCATAACATTATACAAAAAACGTTATTTTCTGTACTTTCATAATGTAGTAAAACAATTATGTTTGTCGATTCTCTATCCTACCTGTAATTTTTCACTTCTTATAACCTACATAATTTACTGGGTAAAGTGGGTAAGATAGATATTTTTAATACGCATAGTCGGCCCATCACTGTCCAACTGCTGGGCACGGTATATCTAATATAAAAAAAAACGATCTCCGTAATGAATAACAGATTCAGAAAGTCGTTATTTCATTTAATTATTTCATTCAATAGTATTTTTATCCTATGATAGAGTAAAATGGGATTGGATACCTACTTAGGATTCTTGAAAAAAAAAAATTTTTGTTCTTCTGTTAATTTTATTCGAGTATTTATATTATATCAACTTATTATGTAGCATAACTAGGTATTTATACATTATTTATTCTTACCGTCACTCTTTCTAGGTTATAAAATAGGTTTTATATATAAATAATAATCATCCTCCTTCCCCCATCGCAAGTTATTTATTTGGGGTCGGCGCAACGGCGTTCTCAGCATAAATAAAACGTCGTACTTTTTATGTTCGTATTTATTGACGTATAGAAAAACCTACTTTTTTACCACAGGTCTTCAAAAAATCGAAATCAATGAATGTTAGTTACATTCAGTGCACAACTGACTAATTGGCTAATTTCGCTGATATTCCGACCATAAAAAATTAAACGAAAATTCGTTTATTAAAAGTGGACTAAGATATAAAATAAGCAGTTTTTGAACGTCAACTACAAAATACAGCACCTAGATTCGCCCACCCTTCACCGCTTCCTAGCTTTTCCTGGGAAGACGAACGACACGTATTATGTGATGATACATTGATAAAGATTTCACTATTGTCTATAATTTCTTATTTGTCTACTGCCAGGCATTTAACCTCGTTTCATTTATAACATCTGTTTTAACACGAAAATAATTAAAAACATCAGTTATGTATGAGACAGTCCAATTATAATAATATCTTTATTTCCTCTTCAACATGATAGACTTTTTGTTTATGTCCTCTGTACGATCGAATTTATTGGCTTTATTAAATGAATAACGCATTTTCTAGTAATAAAGTAAATAAAAAAAAATGGTGACGGTAATTTTAAGAAGGTAATAAAATTCCTGAGTCGTGCTACGCAGACCCCAAATAAATTGAGATAATGGCAGGAGGATGTCATGAAGGAGGCCAGGTCCAGAAAATAAAACTGGAATCTAAAAATCGTTCTAAAACGTTACCTTGAAGTTACACTCGTTATTAGAATAATATTGCTACATCCCTTAAGACCAGCTCCTGATATACCTAGGTAGTGGGACGGTATCTGTAAAAAAAATTTGAATAAACAAGCTTGCTGGGTAAGTTGTCGGATGATACCAAACTTACCCTCCCGAGTCCGAACGTTTTCCATCAGTCAGTTGTCAAGGATTCGATTTGTTATCTCTTTTTCTCATACACAAAAGTGTACCAGTAAATCGAGACAATAAACCGAATCGTACGACGACTGACTTATCGATACGTTCTGAACCAGTTGGCTGTGCAGAACAAACTAAGCAAAACGATACCGTACCGATATATCAGGGAGTGTACAAGTTATTTCGAATCGAGAAATCTGGGGGCAGTCCTATTATTTTTATGTACAATAACTAATTACAGATGAATGGTATATAAAGGGACATAGAAAGCACAAATGTAGGTAGGTACTGCTAATTCCAAAAGAAATTTCTGTCCGCACACCTTCCACACAAAGACACAAAATATCAATAGATTCGACAAAAATACTAATTCAATTGAGCTGATTACAGAAAGACTTAAATACGATGCAAAATATTCCCATTTAGAAACATAACCACGAAATAATGGATCTGCTTTTTTTCTTGCATACATATTGTTCAACAATATCCACAAGCGTGATACGGCTTGTAAGTAACAACAAACTGTAGTGATGAAATAGGTTAACCATCAATGCCGTACAAAACCCTGTATGGTCGCCAAGAATGAGTAGCGGAGTAGGTCATTCGAGATGGGTCGACGACACCGAAACCCACTTGGTATCATGTATGACCGAATGTGTGAACACTAATGGATGTATTGGGCCATGTGTGGAAGAACACTTACGACCTTTCGTTAGGGAAAATTGTCAGATCGAGAGTAGCTTTGAGACAAGTTGTGGTATTAAAATCTCACAAAATGTATTCAAGCAATGTTCTTTTGTGCTTAGAGATAACTCCTCTTTTTAAAAATAAATTCCTTCCATGACAGTCAAGGTCAATGGTTAACCGATCTATAACGCAAAACTGAAGTGGTGTTAATGACGTTTATTCGAAATCCCGCACTGTTCTGTAGAAAGTATTGTCTATTCATTATTTTAGTGCATAACAGAGAGCATACACTCATTAAAACAGAATTAGCTGTAATGCTGAAGTCGTTTGTAAATAATCTAGAAAAACAATAGCTGTATTGCGTTATGTAAGTGGTAAGAAAACTGCTTAACGATAGTATTGATCAATTTACGTAATTTTCTTTGACACGTAATTTTTCATGTCTATCTAATTGGCTTTTTATTAATCTAAATTGGTACAGCCAATTCCTTTGAATTACAGTTGCGATAAATGGAAAATGTACTGTTAGGGTTTAGACTGACTGTAAATCGTCGCTCATACTGAGCCCAAGAGGGCTTTAAACATGACATTTGTTGTTTCAGGTCTCGTCTACGAGCTCGCAGCGCTGTTACCGCACTATGAGAGTGCGCCTCACACGCTTATGATCTCAATATAGAACAAAATACACGTTTGAAGCCCACATCGTACACCACAATGGCGTTTCTGTGAGTATACATAACTCGGTGTTTCGAATTCTCGATGTTTTTCGTTTCTCCGATTTTTTCTTTTTCATTATTTTATCGTTACGCTACCACGTTCACTCCCTCGTTGCGAACAGCATGCCAAATTATTATTTTAGTTAATCCCCTTTATGATGCTGAGGCTTTCGTCGGCGTGTGACTTGTATCAGTGCACTGACCGCGTCGGGGTCGCCCGCGCTATCCTGGTACTAACCTATTTTTAACCGGTTCATTGATTAGTCACCGGTTTATGACTAAGTTATGCTCGAGTGAATTAACTACACAGAGGGCTTAGTTATCAGTAGCTCACGGCCGCTGTATATTTTTCTACATGTCAACAATATTCTCGATAACAGATCTATGTTATTACATTCTGGAGATAAAATAAATGCGACCGAGAATGTAAACAGTCATTATGACAACATAATGTCATGACCCGTAGCGCAATGCTATTGACAGTATAGTGTATGTGCAGTAAAAATGGGTTGGTACCGATATCGTTTATCTGGGACGAAGGTGACCGCGTTTCCCCGCAACAGCTCGCGATTTCGCTCCGACCGCACTGGACCTCTCCGAGCCAATACGTGTACTCGTGCGCTCCGCGGTTAAATAATATCGTAAAATACGCGATAGGTCCTCATCGTCGAATCGTTAACAGGCTTCACTGGACCATTGTAAAGTAGCACATAGGTGAGTAGCAGGCGGCGGAGCGGTGCGGTGCGATGGGAACGAAGCGGCGACAGCGGCTGGTCCGACGCACGGGCGCGGGCAGTGCGCCTGAGTGGGTGTCTCGCGTTGCAGATGTATGGGGCGGGCGGTCAGCTGCAGCGCGACGAGTGGGCGGCGGCGCGCGCGGTAGAGTGCCGGCCACATGCGCCCGCGCCATGTGGCGCGTGCTGCTGGCCCTGGGGGCCGCGTGCGCCGCCGCGCGCGCCTCGCAGGACGTGGTCCTCACCTTCACCGACCCCGTGACGGCGCCCTACTCGTTCTTCAATCATCTGGCCGTCGACCGCAACACCGGCCGGGTGTACGTCGGCGCCGTCAACAGAATCTACCAACTCTCCCCCGACCTGGAAGTCGCACAGTCGATCATCACGGGCCCCGTCAACGACTCCGCCCTCTGCACTTTCGACTGCCCCTCTAATTATGTGAAGAAACCCACAGACAATGTGAATAAAGCTCTAGTGATTGACTACGCGACCAGCCGCCTGATAACATGTGGCTCGGTCCTGCAAGGGTTGTGTTCTGTACGAAACTTGAATAATATCTCTCACGATGTGCGCGAAGTGCGTGAGCCAGTGGTGGCGAACAATGCGACTGCCTCCACAGTGGCGTTTATCGCGCCGGGACCGCCGAATCCGCCGATGACGCAAGTCATGTACGTAGGCGTCACTTTCACAGGCAACTCGCCCTACCGCTCGGAAGTTCCTACTGTGAGCAGTCGCTCTCTCGAAGACGACCGTCTATTTATGATAGCTAGAACGGCGGTTACGACTGGTACGAGAATGTTTGTCAATTCACTATCTCGCGAACGCTATCCTATTAATTACGTCTACGGTTTCAACTCGGAAGGATTCAGTTACTTTTTGACGACGCAGTTGAGAGGCGTAGGCTCTGACACTTACTACAGCAAATTAGTCAGAGTTTGTCATGATGATGAGAATTACTATTCCTACACTGAAATTCCAATGTCCTGTACTGGAGAAGGCGGTGGAAATTATGGATACAATCTGGTGCAAGCAGCGTTCGTCGGAAAAGCCGGATCCGTTTTAGCGGGAGAGCTAGGGATAACTGCTCAACATGACGTGCTGTTCGCTGCATTCAGTCAGAGTGAATCAATCAATACTAATACTCCTTCCGATTTATCTGCGCTCTGTGTTTATTCTCTCAAAGCTATCCGACGTAAATTCATGCAGAACATAAAGACTTGCTTCAGTGGTAATGGATCTCGAGGTCTTGATTTCATATCGCCGTCTCATGCATGTATTGGGACAAAACTACAATCAATTAGCGAAGATTTCTGCGGACTCGATGTGAATACGCCTCTGGGAGGCGAACAGCCAGTAGAAGCGGTGCCAGTGGCAATATTTTCAAAGAGGCTAACAGCGGTTGCGGCGACGGCCACCGGCGACTACACTGTTGTGTTCGCCGGTACCGCTCAGGGGCACCTCAAGAAGATCGTCGTCGAGAGCGCCACCTCCGCGTTCGAGTATGGAGACATCGTCGTCGACGAGGGCTCCGCTGTCAACAAAGACTTGCATTTCGATACTCAATTTATGCATTTATATGTGATGACTGAACGTAAAGTGTCTAAAGTGAAAGTTCAAGAGTGTAGCGTCTATAAGTCATGCTTAACATGTCTCGGAGCCAAAGACCCGTATTGTGGATGGTGTTCTTTAGAAAATAAGTGCAGCTTGCGATCGGACTGTCAGGACGCAGCTAAAGATCCACTGTATTGGATCTCGTACCGCAGCGGCCGTTGCACAACTATTACCCAAGTAACACCAAATCAACTGCAACGAACGACTGCTAGGACGTTAGATTTACTTATTGAAAACTTGCCCACGCTCAATGGACAATTCTTGTGTGCATTTACAGCTTTAGATCGTACTCTCATAACCAATGCTACTAGGAAGCCTTATGGCGTTAATTGTACCACTCCGCGCACCGACACGCTGCCCTCGATCCCCACCGGTCAACATCACTTTACGGCGAAACTGTCGGTGCGCACCACTCAAGGGCCTGATTTTGTTGCTACCAACTTCACGTTTTTCGACTGCAACACGTACAGCTCGTGCACGCAATGCGTCAGCTCCTCCTTCCCTTGTGACTGGTGTGTCGACGGACACCGTTGTACTCACGACACGGCTGAAAACTGCCGAAACGATATATTAGTCACCGGCGTTAGTAGAATAGGACCCAGTTATCGCTCAGGGCCCGGCTTCTGTCCCACTATAAACTCAACGTCCGACGGCACAAATGAGATTTTAGTTCCATCCGGTGTAAAGAAAGCTATAAAAGTTAAAGTCCATATAATAGGTCAATTTATCGTTCAGACAAGGTTCGTTTGTCAATTCAATATAGAGGGGCGCGTGACTCATGTAAACGCTCAACTCCTTGCTGACACTATTTACTGTGAAGCCGTTGAATTTACTTACACATCGCGTGCTCCAAATATCACTGCTTCTTTCGCTGTTATATGGGGAGGTTCGAAGCCTTTAGATAATCCGGATAATACTCACATACTTATTTACCGTTGTAATGATATGGCAGATAACTGCGGTATGTGTCTCGCACTCCCTGAGAAATTTGGATGTGGTTGGTGCCAGGGATCGGATAGATGCGAAGTTCAAGAACAGTGTGGTGTGCCCAGTGTATGGTTGAATCGAACTCAGACTTGTCCTAACCCAGAGATTCACTCATTTCGGCCCCAGTTAGGTCCATGGGACGGAGGTACTAATATTACTATTGAAGGTATTAACTTAGGTCGCAATATATCTGATATTTATAATGGCGTTACTATAGCGGGTATCAAATGTCAGCCTATAATTGAACTTTATGTAAAAACGAAGCAAATTGTCTGCACTGTAGACGGACCGGGTGAAGAAGTACCTCGAGATGGCCCCGTGGTCGTTCGCGTCGCGGATTATCGCGGAGAATCCAAACATCATTATGCATTTGTGAATCCTAAAATCAATTCTATTCAACCGAAATATGGTCCACAATCCGGAGGTACTAAACTACGTATTACGGGTGAATATCTCAACGCAGGGAGTAACATACAAGCATTTATAGACGATCTGCCATGCGCCATACTGTCTGTATCGCACGAGGAGGCCGTTTGTAGAACTAGCCATTCGTACCAAATTAAAATGGGTACGTTGCGGATGCGTTTCGATAACGGCATGCGAACTTTAGAACGAGAAAAGTTTGAATATATGGAGGATCCTATTGTTGCGTCCGTAGAGTCCGGCCCTCCACTAACGACACAACGAAAACAACCCAAGGGTATTCCATCCGGCGGTATAAACATCAAAGTGACCGGACAAAATTTCCATACAATTCAGTTTCCTCAGATATACGTGTATCATGATAACCGACCTTACATTGCCCCTTGCAACAGAGTTGATTTTCAATCGCATCTCATTTGTGAATCTCCGGGAATAGAAAGTGCTGGTCTCAATTTAGATCCTGATAGACCCATGGAATTAGAATACGGTTTCAATATGGACGATGTACAGAGTGTGCAAAATCTGACTAGCAAAACGGGTGAAGCGTTCCTTCTTTATCCAGATCCAATTTATGAGAAATTCGACGAAGACGTAAAGTATTATAAGTCTGAATATTTAACTATCAACGGTCAAAATTTGGACAAAGCTTGTACTGAAACTGATGTAGAGGTTCATATAGGCGATAGTTTATGTAACGTGACGTCGTTGGCGAGACATCAATTGACTTGCCGTCCGCCATCGCGTGATGAACTTCCAGACGGCGTAGATACACCCGAAGTTGTAGTCAAAGTCGGACGCGCCCTCACGTACAAGATTGGCAAATTATCTTATTCATCGCAGGCTGGCCTCCAAGCCGCCATAGGCAAGCCAGCTTTAATAGGCATCGGCGTCATCGCCGGTATACTCCTTTTGATATTTTTCGGATTTTTAGTTATGTATAGGAGAAAATCAACTGAAAATATTAGGGTATTAAAGAATATGCAGGAGCAAATGGATATTCTAGAGTTAAGAGTAGCTGCCGAATGTAAAGAGGCGTTTGCAGAGTTGCAAACAGAAATGACCGATCTGACTGGAGATGTGACGGGTGGAATACCTTTCTTAGATTACCGTACATATGCTATGAAAATATTGTTCCCTAACATCGACGACCATGCCGTCCTGCAATGGGAGCGCCCAGAGCTTATTAGAAAAGAGAAAGGTCTCAGAATGTTTGGGCAGTTAATTATGAACAAAACATTCCTTCTATTATTTATTCGTACTTTAGAAAGCAATAGATATTTTTCAATGCGCGATCGTGTTAATGTAGCTTCTCTAATTATGGTTACTCTTCAGAGTAAGATGGAATATTGTACTGATGTATTAAAGACATTATTAGCGGAGTTAATAGAAAAGTGTATGGAAGGAAAGAATCATCCCAAGTTGTTGTTGAGACGTACCGAGAGCGTCGCCGAGAAAATGTTGAGCGCTTGGTTTACTTTCCTGTTGTATAAATTCCTTCGTGAGTGCGCCGGCGAACCACTGTATCTGTTGTTTAGGTCGATGAAAGGTCAAGTCGACAAAGGGCCTGTAGACGCGATCACTTCCGAGGCACGATATTCCCTTAGCGAGGAGAAGCTCATTAGGCAGTCCATAGATTTCAAGCCTTTGACGGTTAGCGTGTCGATATCGCAACAAACCTTATTCGTAAGTGGTTTAGAGGCTACTACTGAAAACGTTCATGTTAAAGTTCTCGACTGTGATACGATAAGTCAAGTGAAAGAGAAGTGTTTAGACGCGATTTACCGTGCTACTCCGTACTCACAGAGACCGAGTCGTGACGACCTCGACTTGGAGTGGCGTACCGGCGCCTGCGGACGGCTGATCCTCTACGACGAGGACAGCACTACTAAATGCGAAGGCGAATGGCGCAAGCTTAATACTCTTAATCATTACCGCGTACCGGATGCTGCATGTCTTAGTCTCGTTGCTAAACAAAGTTCCGTATACAATCTATCGAACATGGAAAAGAACGATAAGTCCCACACGTATGAAACTCTTAATCGCGGCAAATACGGTTCAGCAAGTCCACCAGCCAGCCCCCTCAAGTATGAACATGGCGGTGGTTTCAAATACTGGCATTTAGTGCGCCACCACGACGATGACGCACGCAAAGAGGGAGAGCGTGGCAATAAAATGGTCTCGGAAATATATCTTACCCGTCTTCTCGCCACCAAGGGCACTCTGCAAAAGTTTGTTGATGATTTATTCGAAACTATTTTTAGCACAGCGCACCGCGGCTCGGCGCTTCCTCTCGCTATTAAGTACATGTTCGACTTCCTCGACGATCAGGCGTTGCAGCACGCAATCTCCGATCCAGAAGTGGTGCACACCTGGAAGAGTAATTCCCTTCCGCTACGTTTCTGGGTCAATCTTATTAAGAATCCTAACTTCGTTTTTGACGTTCACAAGTCCAACACGGTAGATTCTTGCTTATCTGTTATCGCGCAAACGTTTATGGACTCGTGCTCCACATCCGATCACATCCTCGGTAAAGACTCGCCGTCGTCCAAGCTTCTTTACGCGAAAGACATACCGGTATACAAGGAGTGGGTGGAGCGTTACTATGCGGATATTAAGTTAATGCCAGCGATATCCGATCAGGATATGAATGCTATGCTCGCGGAAGAGTCGCGTCTCCACACTAAAGAGTTCAACACGAACTGTGCGTTGAACGAGCTGTACGCGTATGCAGAGAGGTACAACGAACAGTTAACGGTGACCCTCGAGGAGGACGAGTTCTCGCAGAAGCAGCGGCTCGCGTACCGCCTCGAGCAGGTGCACGGGCTGATCGCACACGACTATAACGTGTGATCGCCCGTGTGGGAGGCCCGTGACACCAACCCCACCGCCCTGTATATAAAGCCCCCGCACATATCTATGCTGGCAAATATTGTATATATTAGATAGTGTACAGTCATTAATATTGTAATTTTTGTATCATTTCTGCGGTCCGATGTCGTTTTTTAATTTTATATAATGAAATTTGTATTAATTTTACACGACGAGCTCGGCCGGCCGCGGTCGTGCCACAGTAAGCATCGTAATAAAAATTGTGTATGTCTGTCTATGTGTGCTCGCGTCGTACGAGTTAATGTTACGTCGATCGGTGTAAAATGTGTGTCGCAAACGAAATCGCATGTGAGCTCGCCGGCGAGCGAGGCCGTCGCTCGCCGACGGGCGATTTTAAAATTTGTACTCACTACTTAACGAAATATCCGACAGTGATGCCCTGAACGATTCCAATAAATAAATATCGTCGAATATAAACATTTTGTTTGATTTTTCGGCGGTAGTGAGCAGCGCCATTGTCGCGCACGACGAAAGCCCCCGCGTCTCGGCAGCTGTCGGCAGGGTGAGCGCGGTACGGCCATGCCGCCTCGTCTCGCTAGCTCGCGGAACCCTTGTCGGTCGCGTCACTCAACTGTGGTGTCCAGCACGTCACATCTCATATCACCAATCATGTGTATGTCGTTGCGTTGAGGCACGTTGCTCGGCCCACGAGGGTTGCTACGCGCGCCGCGCGGCGAGACGGTCATGGATGAACCTACGCGGCCCTGCTGTTTCAGCCGGTACGTGAGGATCGTGGCAAGAACGACATTCGCGGTCGTCAACAACATTTACTGCATCCCCGCTTACGTGGTGTGGATGATGGCGCTGCGCCTCCTCAGACCCTTGTTCGCCCCCCTCTATTGGAAGATCGAAGGACTCATGTATCACTGGCTGCTGGCGATGGTCTCCATGTGGTCCTGGACGGCTGGATATGAAAGTAAGTCAGTTTTGTTGTTCGGAGACGGCGCGCCAAATTTCACGTAATATCCGACCGGCTACTAATCGGTACCAAAAGACTCGTTAGTTGAAGTTGCTATGTTTAGTTTTGAATGGTGTAATTAGCAGCTGTGTGGTAATATGCAGATTGCGTTTAAGATAAGTAAAAGCGTATAGATGCTTTAAAACTTTTACCATTGTTCTTTATGGACCGTATTGTTGGAAAGAGGAATGCACAAGAGTTTTGTCACGTGGCGCGCCCCTCTCATAATACAAATGAGCTCTGCTAATTACCGTACACATATAGATAATTACCTGAATGTTTCTACAATGGGTAATATAACACGGAATAAAGTTTTGTTATGCATTAGTAAATTCTGGCTTGCATCATGACTACTTTCAAGGAACTTATTAAATCAGCGGTAACTCGACGGACGTAAACGCAATGTACCTATGTAAAGCAACCGGATATAGAAACAATGAACCCTAACCGACGCTTAATGTAACTTGTGTTAGGTACACTTATATTTTAAGAATGATTCCTGCTGTCAAAGGGTAAGTACAAAACTTGTTATACTTTTTATTATCAGATTCTTTTTAAGACTCGTTTGCAAAATAAAAATCCACATTCAAAAAGCTGCCATGAAGTCATTGTCAGTCGTCATTTAGCTGTTTATATAATAAAACTAGCTATCTCGCATAATGGATTTATTTATAGAATTTATTATAATGTCTGGTATGCTATTTGTGATTCATAAAAAAACCTTTTCAAATGAATGCAGCCGAATTTGAACTTTATTCCACAGCAATTTCAACTACATTATCTTATCTCTAGATTTAATATTATGATATCATTTAGGAAATATTCAAGATCGCTTCTGAGCCTACTAAAAACTTACTTGGCAAACACTGTTATCATGTAATAGCTCGCTTAATATTCTCGCACATATTTTAACACCATGACTGATGTCTGTAGTATACTTATGATTCATTGGATCAGGTGAGACGTCAGGGGCAACATGTTGTTTGCAAGGTGACGCAACACAACATCTACAGAAAAAATACATCATCCGTTAAATTGTAGATTTGTTATGTACAACGAAATAGCCTCATTCACGCGACGCCAAGCTTAATCGCGTTGTAAAAGTGGGCTACCGGCCCCTGGACACATCTGGCGACAACTAAATGGATTACGGTTCACTCATTGCTAGATAATATGCCTATGTAATATGTTACTCAACTGTACAAATTAAGTTTCGTATGTGACGACTACGTCAGCTACGTAATTGATTTTCGAATGAACAATAGTGTTTCGAAACGTTCTGGTTGCGAGTGGTCGGAGACCGGTCGTGGATGGCGCGCGCTGTATTGACCTTACGCGGCTGCGTAGTTTATGCGCGGCCGCCTGAGGACGGTCGATGACCGTCGCCGCCCGCGCGCAGCCCCCGCGCTAGGAATGCTGCCTCCCCCCACGTCATGTCACGTTGCATTTCGAGTGGCGAATTTGCATGTTGTTGTCGAGTCAGCGCGCTCACGATCGACATTTCGAGTTTCCGAGATTTTGCACGTGGTGAAAGCACGTGAAAGTACAATGCCAGATCGTTTTACACTAAGCGGTAAACCGATTTAGATCATCACTTGATACAGTTTTAAGATTGATGGTTTGTTAACAAATAATATTTCTTAACACGCTTTCGTTTCTGGGTTAATCGTACAGAAAAAATCAGTAGGTAGGTATTATAAATGTCATTTTAACTCAAACTAACTCGAATAATACGTATAATCAACAAATGAAACATCAGAACGGTTATCATCCTCATTAATTCAAGTCCCCAAACTTGTCCTGACACATCGTCGGCCTATTCAAATTCCATTCACACCAGACCTCCGGAGATAAATTAACATTGAAAGACTTAACACAAACAAATGATATTCAGACCGTGTCCACCTACAATCATTATTGGAGGATTGCGTAGTATATTCTCGGAGTTATAAATTCCTTTTGGTAGGTACATCCTTCGATTGTGGCGGTTCGCGTTTCAAATTGAGACCTTCCTGTATATAAATCAGGCGACGGGTGCGTGCGACAAAGATCTTGCTTGATGGGAAATGGTCGTTTTGCCCAACATGGCGAAAATGTAGCTTATTGAGGCCAATACGCCAGATGTTTGCACGAGAACTGGATTCGTAATACTATATTACACGCATCTGCAAACCTGTATATAATTATGGTTGTAAACGCAATAGTCTACATACTGCTCCAGTAATTAAGTAGGTACTATGTTATACTAGAAAAGAACGTGTAAGACTGATTCAATAAATATACCTATGTTGTCTATTTTAATACATTTATTTCCTCATACTTAGTTCCTACTTGGTATTAGCATTTAAAGATGAAGGTTATCAATTTGTACATAACGCTATAAAATATACTGCAAACTGTATTATTTACCCGGTTTTTATAATAATAAAAAATGATAGAATCGACATTTGACAATTGAACTCACGCGATTTCGAAACGACTGACCATCACTAAATTGTTCGAAATAGCTCTGACCATCATGAAAACATAACCGGTATGACATTGGTTCAGTCACACGCCGAAGTAACAATGGTCGTATGATAAATGACGTCATTTCCTTGTTATATCACATTTGTTCCAAAATTCATGTCCTAAAAACAATGTACCTATGTTTTCAGAACAAACATTATGTGAAATCTTGCTAAAAAAGTAATTTGAGTTGGATTTAACGTGACATAATACTTAGCTGGGAAAGTCAGACATTTTTTTTCGCAGTTTCCGTGATTGCATTCTCATTCTTACGCATCATTGGGCGTTGAAAACCATTAAAGTTGTGATTGATAAAAAATATACTTAAAAAGATTTATTTATTTGTGTTAGACCAGTCTGTACACAAAGGCCCGTATTAAACAACTTTCAACATGGCGGCCTAGGAGCTGTCATAGAGTAGAATTTCATACATTTGGCAACTTTTTCTTTATCTGCCTGTAATTCATATCGCAACGACACCTAGAAGCTCTCAAATGAATCGTTTAAAATATGGGCCACACTTCATTCACCATCAAAGGTGGATCACCCCGAATTATATTTAAAATGGAATAACATTAACTTTAATTAATACCAGACCTAACTACATAGTAAGTAGGTAATCTATGAATGAACGAGTGTGTCTAGTGTTAGTCATTATGGTGTGTCCCCATTTACGCATGTGCTCGAAGCAAACATACCGTCTTGTTCGCAAACAGTACCCCTTAGTACGAGTCTGCAAGTTACAAAAACGACTGTTTTCGTGAGCTCGCTAAACTGATCATTTGTTTTGTTTCGTTTTGTTGCGGGTGTGTAAGAGAGATAGAGTGTGTAGCAAGTTCACAAAAACTTGCCGTTTTCGTAACTTGCAAATTCGTACTGATTTGGCCCTGTAGTCCTATCATAAAAAAATCAGCCTGTAAAAGGGACATAAGTTTTAATTTTACGATCAATTATTTTTAAGTATATACCTAAGGGAATTATCTATGAAATAAAGCCGGACTTCGTTAGCTATAAAACTTTACTTAGAGACGTCAAACGATAAACAACAATAGCCACTTAATTTCTTAATTGAACTAATATTCTTCAGGTTTATGTAATACCTTCCTACTTTTAGATAACCGTTTCAAAATCTACGCCAATATAGCATTTTTTTCATAGTGTTTCGGTAAGTTAATTGTTGAACGATTTAAGTTGTTATCTCTTTCTCTCTCGTTACGAGAAGCATAGACAGAACGAGATAATAAACCGAATCAGTCGACAAATGACTTATCGAAGCGACCTGAATCAAGCCATCTGGATCATCTTTAATAGGATTTATACCTACTTACACGAGTTGTTGCCTGTAATACTTACTCACATATTGTATATGCGTTAAACATATATAAATTTTCACAAAAAAATGTCTACAGCCGACTCGCTGCTATCGACAACTGATGGAGCTTAACAAGACGTAAAACATCTAATTTTAGATGCATTATTTTTCCATCATGATTCATACATCCTGTGTATGAATTGTGCCATTGATTGGGTCCGTAAAGTACCTACAATAATATATTTTTATGTTTGAATCATCTTCCGGTCACTTGCTGGCGCCATTTTTTTCTTACCCGCTTATTAATACTCATAAACATGTTCGGTTATCTTCGGTTTATGCAGTAAGTCTGTTGTCTAGACCCGTTACCAACCTTGCAACCTTCAGTTACGGTAAACGAGAAAATAGAAGTTGATTTGTAACTATAAAAAAACTTCTTAAGTTTTGGTAGAAGAATGACTGAGTTCAGTTCCATGTGATAGGGGGTGTGCCTGATGCCATTTACCAGAAATCATTCCAGGCTCCGGCAAGCTTCGTCCTTAACGGCAAGAATCAAAATCACTGCGGGGGTCTAGAAATCACTCTGGACCTCATGCTTGCCAGCCGCGCTTGTGACCACTAAAGAAAAGAGGCAGTTCCTCAGATTTACAAAATAAGTTTACAAATTAGGTACCTAATAATTCATAGTCATAATTATTTTTTAATATTATTCATTGTATTTTCTGATAAAAATAGCTTGTTATCTAAAAGTCGTCCACATACTATCCTTTCGGGAATAGCAAGTGTCAACATGTTCTATGCTGTTATCATTTCTGCTTATCGCACAAGGAAAAAGGATATGAGTGATACTCATGACGTACGGCCAAAAAAGAGTTTTATCATTTGGACAAAGCATCCTTATATTATGGAAACTTGTAACTAAGGTTGAATACGTCATTTTGATAATATAGGTTCCCACTCTATTTATTTGCAAACCAAATCATTTTTGTCTTCAAGCCCAACATCTAATATTGAAGTTTTTAAACAGTGATTCTCTTTCATCGTTACCCAATCCATCAGAGGGTCAATTCTACTATCAAAACTGTTGCCAAACCGCAAATGAACAACCGTCAGTCAGTTTTCGTTTAGAAAATCTGTCAAAATGTTTGGTTTTGTTTTTTGTCAAATAATTTGACAGCTTTTGTAAATTAAAACTGTCTGAATGAACGGTTCGGTTGCGATTGATCAACGTTTCTGTTAGTAGTAGGTATTGGTTCTTGCAACTATTGCACATCTTCAGATACAGTCAAAAGCAATAATATCTGCCTACCGTAGGATATAAAATTGCCTAACCATCTAACTATGGATAGAACGGTTGAATATTATTATGTGTGCCTATATGATGCATAGGCCGGATAACCATAGTATTATCCATAATATATGGCCAAATACTCAAACGCTACTCAATTTTAAGCTGCCGTTAATTTCGTGCTGTCACTGTCACTTCGTCTTAAAGTGAAAGAGATAGCACGAGACTTAACAGCATCTTAAAATTGGGTAGCATTTGAATATTGGCCAATAGTCACATTATTAGTCTCGTGGCTTGGGTTCCCGCCAGCAACGCCCTAAGCCGAGTCCCATTAGGGTTCGCCCTTTATGCTGTTGTTGCTAGTAGTCATGATGTTAGTAGTACCTAGTAGTTAGCTTAGGTTAAGTATTATACTCGTCCCTATTGGTTGGAGACACTTCAGGTCTCGCCATAACTGCCCGGTTACGTAGAAACGGTCCGCAAGTCAGATAGCTATTATTGACGGTATTAAATCGACCGGTAGGCAAAAAAATCAGAAGTATCTTTTCATATTTAAAACTGCACTTCTATATGACATAGATAATGATATCTCGTCTCTATTCTTAGATTGTAATAGGAAAAATGGTCGTAACAATACCATTGTTGTGATAGAAGATTGAAGAACACGTTGCTCATTGGTGAGTCATTGTTTAGTATTTCCTGTAAACAAGAACAGGTGCATTAGACTAGTGTACTGTGTATAGGTCATGTACTGCTGCCTTTGCCCGCCTGTTTCCCATGATCCATAGTATCCTTTCCCGGGCAGCCACCTACTGGTTCACCAAGGGTAGCCAGGATGGAGCTGAAAGGGCGGAGAAGAATAGGTAAATAGTCTAGATTCAGTCAACTCGCCACTCACGTTTACTAAAATAGGCAGACCAAAGGCTATATTTATTCGAGCCACAAAAAAGTGGGCATGGACAAAATTCCCCATTTCTGTACTTCCAGATTTTGTGAAAAGATAAAATTAATGTTTGACTTGAGCTACTTTGCCGCACCGTGGACAACATCCTGACTACGCCCACGGGCTTATCTACATTTACCTAAAGCGTAAACAGCAAAGTCGAAAACATATTAAACAAATTAAAAAATACAAAAGGCATAGTGCAACACTATTCAGTAGTAAAATTGAATTCCGTGGAACATGTAAATTTTAAAACACTCTCTGTTCCGTGTACTCCTAAAAGCGCCATATTTTCATTTCAGAACGGAACGCAATTCATGAATTTATTATCAACTACCGGCTGCATCTAGATAATTTCTAGTTTCCCTCACTGCATCAACAGAGATGAGAAACTGTTTTATTTCCTGCAATTACATTTACAACGGAGATGCAATCCAGATCAGTATCCGCTCAGTAATGTAGATAAAACTGCCGAGCAGAGCCGAGCATGTAATGTACGCGTCCTCGTTCTAAAACAGTCATTTCTGTGCGTCAAGGACGTTCTCGTTGTGTCGGTACCCGTACTGTGAGATCGTGACAATTCATGATAGCGACTTTTCTCAATTGAAACAAGTATATCGTTCCGTATATTGCCGCGCAAACGATTCACCATCGTACCCAAGAATACATGTACTGTAAACTCGTTTTAGATCCTATCTCATGGTACGCGGGTACGTAAGCTAACTACGGAGGTAACAAAGAACTGGTTTGCGCCGCGGTTTTATGGACCATCTCTCAGTAAGGTTGGAGAACAACTAATTTTAGAGTCGCCCGTTCGGGTTTTAATGACCACTCAACTTAGTCTTTGACTTTGAATGCCGAAGTTCCTGTTGCTTGAAGTATTGGACGCAACTAGGAATTTGCATACTGTAATTTATTGCTAATTTCTGTCTTTGAATACATACCTACACATCTACTTGTTATGTGTTATCTTGTAATGAGACTGAGTTACAAACAGTGATAAGAAAAACCCGTGCAATCTTAATTAAATGGCTGGCAACCTGACACTGTATTAATGATTTCATTAACTTTCAATTCATCCTATTGCATATTTTCAAACATGAAACAAGAAGCGTGATTGCTTTTTCTGCAATAATTAAATAAGTTATCTACTAGCTAAATTAAATACTACTTCACCTTCCTACCTCCATTTTTCTCCTAGATATAGCTGTAATATGCAGCATACAATATCAGTTCCAATCCAATATAAAAGTCGACGTCAAACATCAACTTGAGACATGTGCGTACATTAGTACACCACAAAAGCACTAGAGCAGAGCGAGTTCTTGCAATAAAACCACATTGACCGTGTGTTGTTCTCTGTCCGACTTTCTAACCAATAGGAGGACGTATATCGTAGTGTGTGTACTTGTATACGTATTAGGACCATTGTTTGGCCTCGGCGTAGTATCCGTGTGGTATGTCTGATCATATTTTTTGAGCGTACAAAGATGGGCTGCGACGTTTTTGAATTTGAAAAGCGAAAGCGTGAAGGGTTCTGGCCCAGATTTAACTGCATTGCCAAATAAGGAAAGTTCGAGTTCCGAAACTGATGTACATTTCGGTAAGATTTGGTACCTTGTCCCTTTCGTCTGCGGTATAAGTTCTGGGAAGAATTTAGGTAAATAATTATTAAAGATACGATCTGTGGTTCATTTGTTTGGCCGTATTTAGGTCTCCGAACGGCACTGAAACTTATAGGATCGATAATTGTGTCTATTCTGTTGTGGACTTTGACAGGATTAAACTAAACTAAGGGTGTTTGTCTCTTTCTGTTTCAATAGAAAAAGAAAGTTAGTTGCGTTTAGTCTAGTTTAGTACTGTCAAAATGTGCTACAGAATCGACACCAATAGCTATTTATCGCTTAAAATAGATAGGTAATGCCAGCCAGCATTTGAAAATCAAATTAGAAACTTCTTTCGTTTAAAATTAAACAGTTAATTCTGAATTATGTAACCACGAATGCAACCAAATTCAAACTCCCGTTCAAAATGCTGGCTGGCAATATGGCGGTGATTATTTCCCGAAAGCAAAGGCTTCCAGCGCTTTAACAGGAATTTCAAGCATTAAACATTCAAACTAAAATCCGCTTCATAAATACGGGTCTTATCCTAATACCCTTTCATTATAATTGTTTGCGTTCGTATTACTCAGAAGTGACGAAAAGGGCATGAAATTAATTGGTGAAGGCTGACTCATTTCACAACAGATTTCTTTAGATGTCGTTAGGGTTGCTAGATCTATGGGCTCAGTAACAACGCTGTTTTAACGTGACATTCTGCCCCAGAAACCAGATAGCAGAACTTTTAACACTGTACTGTAAGTACTGATTAATATCTTTATTAAAAAAAAAACTAACATTAGGAACAACCATCGATATCTATTTCCGTTCTTCCAGTCCATCCTAAGGTTGTCTGGAAGAGATCGCCTTGTGTGATAAGACCGCCCATTGTACATATTGTGTAAATCTGTGTTCCTTTTATCTCTTGCCGGTGTACTTATTATGTACAATAAAGTGTATATAAATAAATAAATAACATTAGGATATTGAACTTCCGAAAAAGCCTAACAAAGATGAGGCCAGACAGCTAATAAATAAAGAATATTTTTTTTAAATCATTTTATCGTAATTTAGCATGTAGCAACCCTAGCAGTTAACTTAGTCAACAACTTAGTCGTCACCACGTGTTTATAACCTATATTTATTTTACTTTGAAATAAGGAAATAGCAATTGGGTTTGTCTTATTGGATCTCGAATGAGCAAGCTGTGGTTATAATTTACATTTAGTTCCAATAAACTTAAGCCCAGTACAGACGATGGACACTCCTCGGCGTACTTTTAGTCTGTGAAATTAAAACACTTAAAACTGTATCGCATAACGCACACGATGGACTGAAAGTACCGCGTACATCTGAGTATTTTATTTTAACGGACAAAAAGTACGACGAGGACTGTCTCTCATCTGTGCTGACCTTTATGTGTTTTAAGGAGGTACTTCCACATCGACTTATTAATAAAGGTTCACCGGCTGAGATGACCTTATAGAAAAATAGCAATAGCAACCAAGAATTATTGTAAAAGAATAATAAAAATTACTTATAAATTTGTTTTAAATTCTTTTAACACTAGTATTGTGATGCTTGTATGCATAATATCACCTACTAATATTCCTTTAATTCCTTCACTATAAGGCTGAGCACACATGGGCTGCTAAGTTGCTCGATACAGTTGATTACCCTTTGTTTTTACCTGCAGGCTATACACGAAACGGTAACTGCAGCTACAAACAAATAGCGATCAACTGTGTCTCGAGTTCTCGAGCAACTTAGTGGTCCATGTGAAGTCAGCTTTAACAAAACCATCTTGATTGTGCCAAGAGTTCACCGCAATAGTTCAAGTGTAGGAATTTGAACTTTCCACCTCACGACTGCTATTAACTTAGGCGATAGTCTGTTGTAGGCTGGATTGTAAGTAATAATAAACATTTTCATATTATATGATTGGAAATGGAAGAGAGACACTACAGTCTACAAGGTTAGTCGGAAAGGGGGTACTAAGCCGAAAGGGTGTTAAAGTACCCATAATAATGGATAACTTTTGTTCTACAACTTTCCCCAAAAGTCAATAGTTCAAGAGAAATAGCTGTTCAAAGATTTCGTAAAAAATACGCTAAATTATACCTATCGTCAGCTATAATCAGATGTGTTTACATTTTACGTCATATTTGGGGTCACGGATTAGAAACTCCATTTTCTGAATTCATAACTAAAGCAGGGATGAAGAATTATTGAAAAAACTAAAATAAAAATAATTTATAATTACCGAATTTTTAAATTTTAACACTTTCTTTAAATCAATTATCAGTGGTACCTACATTAAGTGGCCCGGGGCTTAGTACCCCCTTTCTGACTGACCTTGTATATCAGCTGTTTTTCAAACAAAGCACGACTCAATTACACGGACTACAAGCTACAGACTAACTTTTCCATACATTTCAAATCTACACGCGGAGTCAAATCTGGTTGTAGCAGAACGAAAACCCCAAAGGCAGGTAAAACAATTAATTTTACAGCAACACAAAAAAGAAACACGAGCTTAGTTTACTTCTAGTGACGTCATCATACAGATTGACCGTTACGACTTGCATTCGAAAAACAAACGATTGATACAGTCTGTTTCTCCGACCTACGTCACGTGGAACACAAATAGAACACTGTTTGCCCACATATTGTGCAGTACAATAACACGTGTCAGGTACAATAGCTTATTTTGATACGTTAATCCGATGTGCAGACACGTTTCAAAGATAGGCTATTACTCCAAGCCATGATGCTCCGTGGACTGATACACAACAAGTTTGATTGCCCTGAACTTGTGAACAATATATTCTATATAGTGCCCAGAACTGTTATAAGACGAGAGGTGCGCGCTTGCCCGCTCTTCGCTACAACCACTAGTCGTACGAATGCGGGTGAGCGGGCGCCTCTCCACAGATTAGTCAAAATATATAACCTACATTTTGTTAAGATAGACATATTTGCGTTACCTCATAACGTATTTAGAAATGAATTAGTTAATATACTTAAAGCCTAACAATTTAGTATACCTACTGTTAAAATTAGCCCTTTCTTTCATCCATACTGTATGTAAGTAAATAATACTAATAGTAATATGTGGAAACGTTGTTGATTGTACGTTGATCTACTTTATTGTATACCTAGATGCAAGACAAAATGTACAATTGTTTGTTTTCCCTAATAAAATAAATAAATAAATAAATAGGCCTTGAAACAAGCGAATTTGATAGAGGCTACAGCGAGTTCTGAGAATAAACTTTAAAAAATTGTAGCCAGAAGTTCGGGACGTGGTCGTACTGAGATCCTCCTACGTGGAAGGCAAAGCCCTGCTTCTTCTTTACATAGTATAAAACAAAGTCGCTCACGCTGTCTGTATGCTTAGATCTTTTAAACTACGCAACGGATTGTAATGCAGTTTTTAGCAATAGATAGAGTGATTCAATAGGAAGGTTTATATACCCCACATTAGTATCTAAATTGCACCCGTGCGAAGCCGGGGCGGGTCGCTATAAGGTACTATAAGGCAAAGGATTTTTTCATCTCAAATAATTTTAAACCTTATGTTAATAATACCATTAGCACTCATATTTGCTTAGCATACCACAAGATGATTCGCCAATGGGCGCAGGCCCTAAACCGTCTCGTACAGTCTGTCTGTGAAAATCTCTGATGGAGCAGCATCTGGTTAAGACTGGAAGCTGACCCCAATATAGGTTATTCATTACTCAATTCCATAGAAAACGCTTTACCCAAATACCTATTTATGTTAAATAAACGATTTCATTTCTGACATGTAGTTTGGCCATTGTTCTGAAATACACGTTTGTGCACTGCACATCATTTCACACCATTTGAGAGTTCCGTCCTAAGTTTCGTTTTGATATCAGTTGAGATGTTGATTTGATTAATATAAAAACAAAATAATCTGTCAAATGTATGACATTCACATGACGTTTACATTTTGACAGCTCTTGGGATGCTGCTCCTAGGCCGCCATGTTGAGAGTGGTTTATTAATACGAGCTTTAGAGATTTTTCGACATCAGCACTAAATTCTGAGCCTCAAAGCCTAAACATATACTTAATCAACTCTTGTACAAGTAGCCTTACTTCGCGTAACTTTAGTAGCTTATAGTATCGCCTTTGCAGTAACTTAATAAACATTAAACACTGAAAAGATGATAAGTAAACCTTTATTATACATGAACAGTTGCAAAGTAAAATAAAACAGTAGGCCAATACTAACAAAATTGTTGCCAAATCGCAAACGAGCCACAGCTGTCAGCCAGTTTCAGTAAAACTGTCAAAATGTTTGGTTCTGTTTTTCTTGTCAAAAAATTTGATAGTTATTGTAAACGAAAATTGATTGAATTAACGATACGGCTTCGATTCGATTGCGATTGACCAACGTTCCTGTCAGTTTGTTTTTGTTTTTTAATAAAACGTTGCCCCATACTAGGATTTCTCCTATATCGTGGTTGCGTTTACAGACACAAATCTTCACATGTACAAACATCCAGGTCCCAGAACAACATCTGTAGGTCATCGGATATTTGTACTGTGCGGGAATCGAACCCACGACCCGTAGCGCAGAAGCCGATCGCTCAGCCACTGCACCAAACGTGTCGTCAATTTGAATTAGCCCGCTGAGTCCTGTCGTGCATCGCTTATTTTAAAGCCACAAACAGAGCTGAACTTGAAAATATTTGTTAGTACCTACACGTTAACTTGTGAAAGCGTTTCTTTATTTATCGCTTCAAGTATTTACTTTGAACTTCGTTGTGCAATAACAAATAGATATTTACTCAACGGACAAATGCATTCCAATATTTGTTCGAAAAGTTACTTATGTTATTATCGAAATTGTTGAAAGAACACGAGAGACTAGAAGTTTGTTCACGTCATGTTTGTTTAAGTTAACTTCTATGTGTGGTTATTATTCTGGATCACGAATAGGGTATGCATGTAGAAAGAAAATATTACTTTATATTAGGACCTAACAATACCTACCTTGTGAAGCCAAGTCAGAGGCCCATGGGCCTCTGACTTGGCTTGACTTGGTTTGTTTAGTTACTAACCATTCGAAAAGAAAGAAGAAGAAGAGGACCCAACAAGGAGGAGCTCGTGGCTGATTACCAACCGTGCGGATCATAGGATACGGTTAAGCTGCGTTTGCCGCAGTCATTCTGTGGATGGGTGACCGTTCGTTACACATCGAGATCCATCTGTGTCTCGGAGAGCACGTTAAACAGTTTGTCCTGGGTGTCATATGAATACCTATGACAGTCGTTACGGGTAGTCAGAAGCCCGAAAGTCTGCCAACTGGTTTATCTTTAGGATATTGACATTTCCCAGCAATTGGGTTGCGGAGGTCTGATGGCAGTCGCTCCGTGTAAAATACTGGTATTCAGCCGCATCTGGTTAGACTGGAAGTTGACCCCAACATAGTTGAAAAAAGGCTAGGTAGAACGATTAGGACCTAACAAGAGTCCAGAAAATACATTTTTCTGTAACTAGATTACATAATAAATGGTATTGGAAACAGCGGCGCTTCTATTGTTGTCGTTATTTGCATCTCGGTCTCGCATGTTTTCTGTGAGCGAAAGGCAAACAGTGGATCCGCCATTTTCAATCCCATATCGTGTACATACAAAGACGAAGTTGTTGCACTTAAATGTATTAAAGTAATCTGCTCTATATACGTCAATTATAGCAATACTGAATGAGTGAGTCGAGGAACTTCAAGTATACTCCACCAAGAAGATCATAGTCTGCTTAGTTGTCGGCAATAAGATTGACAAGCAAATCATTTTGGGACCCAGTGCATAATATCAGCAAGCACATTGGGTCACCCGCGCGACGGCGCAACGAGTATTCCCAAGGAGGGTTCATGTCAGGCAGCCGGCCGGCCATAAAACAGTAAGCCAAAACCTCTAACAACATGGATTTATGAAATACATGTTGTGCCGACCCCACCTAGTGTGGGATAAGGGCAGGAAGAAGAAGAAGCTCTATATACGTCAATTCACCTTTAGTTATATGAAATACCAATTCCTGATTTTCCTTATACTGTTCAAAATTATTTAAAATTCATTGTTTTACCATCCTTTGATGCTTTTCTTCATTAATCAGAAAACGTACCGTATTGAGCCGTGAAGCGTGACCACGGATACTTTGAAGGGCTTTAAGCGCTGCAAAAAATTAAACAATAAGTGCGAAATGATCCGTGACAATTAAACGCATTTTAATAGGAATTTCTTTACTTTTGTTTATTTTCACAATCTGACGTTAAATACTAGGTTATTCGGAAAGGGGGTACTAAGCCGCGGGCCAGTTAATGTATCACTGATGATTGTTTTAAAGAAAGTGTTAAAATTTCAAAATTCTATAAAAAAAGCCATGCAATATGAATTTTATTTTAGTTTTTTTCAAAAATTCTTCATCCCTGCTTTAGTTATGTATTCAGAAAATGGAGTTTCTAATCCGTGACCCCAAATATGACAAAAAATGTAAACACGTCTGTTCATAGCTGACGATAGATAGAATTTGGCGTATTTTTTATGAAATCTTTGAACAGCTATTTCTCTTGAACTATTTATTTATTTATATACACTTTATTGTACATAATAAGTACACCGGTAAGAAACAAAAGGAACACAGATTTACACAATATGTACAATGGGCGGTCTTATCGCACAACTATTGACTTTTGTGGAAAGTTGTAGAATAAAAGTTATCCATTATTATGGGTATTTTAACACCCTTTCGGCTTAGTACCCACTTTCCGACTAACCTTGTATATTTTATGTTTAGACTAGTGACTCTTTTTCGGCGTTTCATGTGTGGAATTATAATTGAAAAGCGACATTAGCGACTTAAAAACAGCGTTAGTAGCGTTGAAACCAATATTATAATTCTAAAAGGAAAACTCGATGTTCGGCCTAACCTTTTCTTAACTGTGCTGGGGTCAGCTTCCAGTCTAACCAAATGCGGCTGAATACCAGTATTTTACATGGAGCGACTGCCATCAGACCACCACAACCCAGTTACAGATCAATGCCGATATCCTAAGGTTAGACTTGTTGTCAGACTTTCGAGCTTCTGACCTCCCGTAACGACTGTCATAGGTATTGGTACGTCACCTTAGACGAACTGTTTAACCTGCTCTCCGAGTCAAAAAGGAGTCTGGATGTGTAACGAGCGGTCACCCATCCACAGACTGACCGCGGCAAGCACAGCTTAACCTCGCAAATCGTATGATCCGCGCGGTTGGTAATTAGCCATGAGCCCCTCTCGGAAAGCCGGCCACTCTATAAGGAAAACTCGATATTAATTTGAAATAAGGAAGAATATTTTTTTACCTGCTTATTTTAAATAGTATAGTTATAAGTTAATCTACTAATGCCTGGTTCCTATGACTAAAAACGAATGGTTTTACTTACTAATGGTAGCATTCTTTATTGCCAAACTGCTCATATAAATTGACTCGTAAGTTAATTTTACCTATGATAGCTGCTAACGTAAGGAAGGGGCTACTATACATAATTATAAAGGTTTTTTTGCTCCATTATTGGTAAGGTTAAAAGCCTAATTGTAACCAATAACGCTCGGTGAATCATAGGAAATGGTAATAATAAAATGGCCACAAATTGAAGGACCAATCCTAATAATGTCTTGGTTCGTAACTTCAGCATTCATATTTACGTGTTCAAAACAAAATACATTTTAAATGTTTTAATGCCCAATCCTTTTGTTAACCTTTTGGACGCCAGAGCATAAATGCATTGGAGTACCCCCCACGCCAAGGTAACTGTAATTCCATCGTTTTTGTCACATATTTGTGACGCTGGCGTACAGGGTAAACTTTCGTTTGTCACGTATATGTGACAATGGCGTCCAAAAGGTTAAAGTCATTAGGATTAGTCATGGAAATTCATCGAAAACTAAGTTAACTCATATCACCGATGACGAACGTTAGTTTCTTATTATTACTTCTAAATATTTTGTTATTCTCATTAACGTTTTAACCGGTCCGCTGCATAAAACAATTAAAAATCTATTGTTTTATGAGTGAAGGCAGTCAAAGAGTTAATCGCCTCGTCTACAATAGATTAAGTCCCGTAGAGTGACTGATTTAATCAGATGGGTGATTTTTTTTTCATAACTTCAGTTTTAATTTTTTGCGTGTTCAAAACGATATACATTTTAAACGACCTTATACCTCATAATAATATCTCCTACAAACTCATAACTCCTCAAAATTCTCAAAAGTCAAACCTAACTTAAAATGCAAACATTCAAAATCCCAAACATTATATCTCTCAACATCGTGGCTGCAGTCCATACCACCCATACCACGTTATTTACAATTACTGTCAGTTTGTTTATGGTTGCCATGCCAGGATTGGGTAGATCTGTGCCATGTCATTTCACGAGCATTATGGAGATAACTGTTCTATAAATAGCAGCTCCTTGGCAGGACTGAGTAGTCTGGACTAAAATTTTTTGTTTCTTTTTTACTTCCTTTTACTTCGGTAGAAATGATGCTATATTTAGTCTCAATATCAGTTTGATATGTACTTTGACGATGCTCAAAGGTCATGGTAATAGGTCTTCTATAAATAAACGTCTTCATAGCTCCATTTTCGACTTGAGTTACGGCACTTGTCAAAATTACCGGTAATCTGATATTTGCTATTAGTCACCTTGCAAAATTATCATATTGTCAATTCCTATGTGCAAATCGAGCTATGGTGAATGGTTCTATAAATAGCCACTATACAGTAGTTAAGTTGAAGTTTGTTTTACCAATGCATGGTTTAGACTGTGCTTGAGCTTGTGCACTTCAACTTGTCAAGTATTTTTTGCTCACGTTCAACGTCCGTTGGGATGGGACTGAAAGACATTGATTGTATCAGTCTCTCGTTCGCGGAAGTTGTCTTCAAGTGCTTTTTTTGATTTACTAAATCAGCATAGAATTCTTACTCTTCGACCTTAATGAAGATCAGTTTTTTTTTTGGTGTCTTAATGTAATTTCTCCGTGAAAATATTCAACGCTTTCACTTGATTCTCGACTTTCGATACGACTTACCGGATTAACTCAAACTGTGTTTAAATGAATATGTTGCTAAAATTACTTTTAGATTGTCACGGCAAATATACTCCTATCACGAATAAGTAGCATTAGTTCCGCCTCTTTAGACTTATGTATTTTACTCTAAAGATTTAACTATGTTTGAGTCATTGGTACTTCTTAGAAATTTTCAACTTGAAACATCTACATAAGCAACGGTTTCATTTAAGGGTCCGGACAGGACAGACATCTTTCACAATTTACGATAAAAAGTTAGTTTATATTCATACCACAGTACGGGTTTTAAGTTACAACAACTTTTTATTACTTGCACGACAGATCTTGGTAAGTTAAACTTCTTATTTCACCAGTTGATACAAGTATTATTATCACAGATGGTCCCTCAGTATCTATGCCGTACGAGAAAAAAAGGATAAAATATTTGAAATAAGAATGTCGTCTTTTTTAACGACCAGCGCTAGAAAAACAAACAGAATTACTATTAAAACATTCACGGCGATTAAGTCCGACCAAAAAGTCCAAAGCTAACCGATCAATCATTACCGTCTGCAACACCAGGCTGAACGTTCATAGTCACATGCTAAAAAAAAAACAAAAGCTCTCGAGGATCGGATTCCCGAACCAACCGGTTTTGAGTCTCACGAACCTTGAATGAACGTACGAAAGTATTCGATAGCAGCCTCACAGGTTATGATTTTCGGTACGTTTTTTGAATCTTGGACCGTTTACTGGTATTTTGGAGCATATCCGCAATATGACGTTTAGTTACTTGCGACATTAAAGTAGGTACACGACAATTTCAAGTTTGTTGAAGTAGAAGTGCTTGAAGTCTTGAACGTTTAAAAGCATTTTCATCGTTACAAAGTTTGCAAATTTCACCTAAACTGGATCTAGATATTATAGTTTAATGTAAACACCGAATGCTAACATGCCATTTAGCTTTATAGTTACAATGAAATTTAGTGTAAGCAGAACAAAACAAATTCTTTTCGTGTACTTAATTTGAATTCTTCAGTTTTGTTTCAACCATTCCAGCTTTCCTTGTTTCATTAGCTACAGATACCAACCTACCCTCAACTTCAGATAAAGAGACTGCGACCTTTCATAGAGCAACTTAATTGCCTGCCTTATCTCTCTTTGGCGTTATCTCTGAAGGTTAATTGCCTGCGATAAAGCGTCTTGTAATTTGTAACAGAAGGCAGTTACTGGCTGTGCGTGCTTTCAACCGAGACAATGTTTTGAAGTATTTAGGGTTAGACTTTGTGACTTAAATAAGAGGGCACTAAGTTTTCGTCTGGTCTGGAATGCGGTCTACTGCTGAAGTAAGTTAAGTGACAATAGTGTCAGATAGCTTTATAGCGGTGACTGGTGCTCGAGTTTCGAGAGGTATCAAATTCTGTGGTGAGTTCTCTCCCTGAACAAACATTTTAGGTTGATGAGAGTTGATTACTCCAGATAAATCTTGCTGCCTCGTTGGTCTAGTGGTGGAAAGCGCAATTGCTGATCATGAGGTCCTGGGTTCGATCCCCAGGTCGGGCAAAGTGTTATTGGGTTTTTCCGTGTGGAATTTCTCAGCAGCGGCCCGGTGTTTGGATTTGAGTCCGGTTGATGGCAATAGGCTTGCCCCCTGTTACATGGGTCTTAAACATAAAGGCGAAATGTATTTATGTCATGTTATAAATTTAGTAATTTTAGAAAAATTACTTGATTCGTACGTTAGAAGTAAGAGTTACTTCTAGTCTAAGAATGAATAGAAAAATATTAGAATGCAAGGTGTTTTTATCATTCCAATAAGTTACTTGTGCATGACTCCGCCGATTAGGTTACTGATAAATCACAATTTAAAGATAAAATTGCTTATTCTTATCTACCTCCGACAAGTATACAAAATAACGAGGTCACTAGAATCTATTTGGTTATATATTATGGAGTAGTGACGTTTGTATCCGGTTTATTCTTGACACCATATAAATCATACATGCTTGGAATTCCCGAAGTGGTAAGCAGAGGTATTCTCTTATTAAAATAATCTGTGCGTGGTGTTTCGCCTATTGTATTAAGTCCCATGTGGTATTGGTGCCGAGTCTTGCCAATTTCGGGCACATTAGTTGCCTAGTGCCGTTGGTCTAGTGGTGGCAAGCGCGACTGCTGATCTTGAGGTCCTGGGTTCGATACCCAGGTCGGGCAGTGTTATTGGGTTTTTCCGTGTGGTATTCCTCAGTAGCAGCCCGGAGTTTTGATTTGTGCTCGGATGATGGCAATATGCTCTCCCTCTATTACATGAGACTTAAACATAACGGCGCAATGAGGGTGTTATTATACACCTCTGCTCAACTCTTCGGGGAATATAGGCGTGATGTTATGTTATGTTGTCAGGTTCGTCGACTCCTCGCTTGCCCGGCGACAGAGGAGTTGTATTCTTAATCCGTCTCCCCGGATGGTATATTAGGTATCTTATTTTTATCGTTGGAGAATCCTCATGGATGTCCCTCGCCCGGGTTAGGCGAGGGGGTCTGCCGGTCTCTTACCGGCTAAAAACCGACGGTGTTCCTCCTCCTGACCGTTCGGTCGAGGTCGCGGGATTCGCAAAAGCATGCACCGCTACCCCGGTATGGTATAGGTACCTAAACATTTTAGGTTATTTCTATTTTATTACTAGTATTATAATCTTTTGGAATGCAAAGCATATTATCTACAGCATGATAAAATATCACCAGACGATGTACTAGCAATCTGTCGATACTTATCTTTAAACACAACACGTGATTGGTTACTATATACTATATCGTCCTGAGTTATGATCAATTTGAAAAGAAGAATAGCATGTATATAAAGCGTCGTTTGCCGTGGCAATAGATTGTAGACTGTTAATCCTAAGTCCTTGGATTTACTTTACACTGTTATAAAAGTGTGATTTTGAAAATCTAAGTTATCCATAGTACTTCTGCCTAACCTTCTCTCAAGTATATTCGGGTCAGCTTCCAGTCTAACCAGATGCGGCTGAATACCAGTATTGTACACGGAGCGACTGCCATCAGACCTCCGCATCCCAGTTACTGGGCAATGTCGATATCCTAAGATTAGACCAGTTGTCAGACTTTCGGGCTTCTGACTTCCCGTAACGACTGTCACAGGTATTCGTATGAGACCCAGGACCGACTGTTTAACGTGCTCTCCGAGGCACGGAGGGGTATCGATGTGTAACGAACGGTCACCCATCCACAGTTTGACCCGCAAATCATATGATTCAGCCGGTTGGTAATTAACCACGAGCCCCTCAGTTATCCTTAGTACTTATTTTCTGATATTTACGCGAATCGAATCCATTGATGGAAACAGCTTGACAGGTTACATCTTGTTGCCTTTCTTACTTAGTAGCCATTGTGTTAGTAATTCCAGGATCTTATTCTACAAAGTCAATGATTTGGACCACAAAATAAGACACCTTACAGTGACTATAGTCCGCGCGCAAGTTCTAGTCTTCTAAGGTATTGGAGCGGCAGGAGGGGGGTGCGCGCGGTAGACAAGACAAAGCACACGCGCGTCTACTGTTTCGCATTCCCCTCCTGCCGCTCAAATACCTCAGGCGGTGACTAGTATTTGCGCGCAGATTATAGTCGTGTTCTTTTTTCCAAAAAATAAGGTTTATGATCAGAAGTGACTACATGCCATATTTAAGATGCAAGTGAGCATCTTTTGGACCTGAATCAGGACTCCAATCATGTTTAAGATAACATAACATCACGCCTGTATTCCCCGAAGGGTTGTGCAGAGGTGTTTAGTGACACCCTCATTTCGCCGTTATGTTTAAGTCCCATGTAATATGGGGCGAGCCTATTGCCATCAACTGGCCACAAATCCACACTCCGGGCTGCTACTGAGGAATTCCACACGGAAAAGTCCAATAACACTTTGCCCGACCTGGGGATCGAACCCAGGACCTCACAATCAGCAGTCGCACTTGCTACCACTAGACCAACGAAGCAAGCAGTCTTTACGATATTAGACGCAAGATTCCATTCAAGAGTCGGTAGTTACCGTCTCACTACGTAATTTCTGAGACTTCCAGTGACGGTTATTCTAGAACACGAAGATAAGCTTGTAAAATTACCCTGATTTCCTCGACATATGGCGTCACCATGTCACAGTCTACAGAAACTACTGGACCTATTATTCTAGCTAACTCGCTCATTCATAAAGATGGAACATCCTGACAGGATATCTCAGTCTGCAAGCTTACTTCAGATTCATTAAACTGCAACCGCTTTTTTGGTTTAAAGCGTGCTTTACATCATTCTATCTACATTTTGTACTGATTCCTGCTCTTTGCTAGACAAACAAAGGCACTGTAATTTCTAAACTCGTGCGGACTGTCAAGCTTTATTACATATACGAATAAAAAAAAACATCAGCTGTTACCACCCAAATATAAAATAAATAAATGATAACAGAATTTAAACGATATAAAATATAGTTAACATAACACAAATCAAGTGTTTGTACAACATTTCGGCGTCCTATCGCATCCGACCCGACTGCGATTAGATAGTATTCGCCAAACTGCACTATTCTTGCTCGTTGTATCGCTTGACATATTTTTTTCATGATATCGGCAGACAAAAATTCCACAGAAATATGTCATTTAAGAAAAAATGATGTCGAGATATGGGGATATCGTATCGTCCATTATTGTGGAAGTTTCATTCATAATGCCATCTTGAGTACGCTTGTGTCACTCCGCGGTTTAGTTTAAAAATATGCCTACGCGCTGCCGCTACACCTCCAGAGTCGAAATCAAAAGAAAACATAAAAAAAAGAAAGCATTTTATTCAGTTAATGACTTCTTACGCTCAAGTATTGAGTAAAAGCCAATATTAAACTTTGGAATGTGCTTCCCCTTGATATTAAAAAGGCTCCCAACAAATTTTTGTTTAAACGAAAAGTCCGTGAATACTATCTGAAATCGCTGCTTCCCTAGTTGACGTATACAGTTTTCGTCATAATTATAATGAGTATTTATTAGATATACCTACACATTGCTCTTACTTTTTTTTTTTTGCTTATATACATATTATAGTAATATTTTATATATATTTATTATATATTTATATATGTATTTATAACTTATGTCCTATATTTATAGTTGTTTAGTTATCCATATAGTTAATTATGTCGCAAATATCCATATTTATTTATTTTTTTGTGCCTCTCTTTTCAATGCTTTTCTCTTTGACCCCAAAGGTTGACTGGTAGAGAATGCCTTGTGGCATTAAGTCCGCCTTATGTACCACCATTGTGCATTGAAGTATTAAATAAATAAATAATATGCTCCTTCTAATGTTGCATACTTTATAAAAATTTTTATGCTGTTGCTACTTTTGATTTGTTAATAGTAATTACCCTCAATTAACATTAATTTGCATTATATTCTTTTGTATTTGCATACCAATGTTGTGGTCAAATGTATTGGAGCTGATAAGACACCCTAACATCTGTCACAACCTACATTTTTAAGCAAATAAATCACTGACTTTGACCTGATCGAAGGCTAGTGAGTGACCAAACCGAAATTTAATGAGAGTGCTCAGAGTGCACAGCGGTATGTGAGCGCTCTATCGGTGTGGTAGCTTAAGCGAAAAAACGTAACAAACAAACATACAGTCTCACTTCATATAGATTTTTTTTATTTTAAACTAGATGACCCGGTGAACATCGTACCACCTAAAATTTGAATCGATTCCCTGGTGTGGCGAGCGTAGGTATTTTCAAAAATCTTTGAATGCAGTTATGTTTCTTTTAAAAAATAAAGGAATGTTTCCTTTGAGTAAAATTGGCTATCTCCAGTATTTTGAGTACTTTCTCTCCAGATGCGGTTAAAAAATTCCACCCTGTAATAGATAAATTATGCTTCCTATCCGATGTGGCCCTCTTAGTCTTTACCGAACGCCGAGTATAGGCTTCCTCTATGTCTAAATTATTCCTCCTTTTCCGATCCTAAACCACTCATGTAGATAAATCTAATCTTTAATCGATTTTATATCTCCTTTGCATTCATATTTTCTGTTATCATTTTATGTCGTAACCTACATACAAATCATCTTTCGCAAATATAGTGGCGATTATAAACAGGTTCCCTACATTTTTCCCAGATAACGACACAGTACTACAACACTACCATACTTCAACATGATTTCATTTACTCACGTATTAGGTATTTTGCATACTGACCGTGAAGATAAATATTAAATACACAGTGATTCATCCATTATTACACCCATAATTCAATAACATAAGGCCTCATACCATCACCGCACTTACCACCCAGTACCGTTAAAGCAGATCTTACAGTCAATTAAACTTTAACGATGCAGGTTACGCAACATGTGCCAAAAATGGCGAAACGACGGAACAAGTTACACCCCGTCACTAAATCATGAGTACAGAAGCTCCACTCTTATCATCGCGCAATAAGGTTATAGCATAAGCATAACCAGCTCATTACTGTCCTACTGGAGCATGGGCCTCTTCTCAGAAAGAAAAGGGCTTAGACCTTAGTTCACCGTTTTGGCCTTGTACGGGTTGGCGGACTACACACACCATCGAGAATTTTTCGAGCGCTCTCTTATGTATGCAGGTGTCTTCACGATGTTTTCCTTCACCCTTATACGCAATACAGGACCCATGTTCATTAATAGTTTCCAAGATGGCCGTGCGAGAAGTAAATCGAAGCATTCCTGAACAGTTGTTGTTTTGAATGGTACGGCTTATGAAGAAATTCATTGGATGAGATTGCCCTACTGTTTACCCTCCCGATTTAAGAAGATTGTCCTGCAGATCTTCCAATTTTGATGATTAAGTTCTTAAAATTTGAGTCATCCCATAATCGAGAAGTCTTGATTGGACCTTCGGCACCTACCGCTTGCGTAGATTCAACCCCTCCTTTCCTCTCATGTGGATCGTCAGTTGTCAAGCTGCGTCGGCGCAGGAATTTGTTTGTCCTTTGCTTGACGCCGCATTCCTTTGACAGCAGGGCTGGCACGTGGGTGTCTTTCATATCGTAAATAATTTTATGATGGTGTTTGAAAACCTGCAGACATATATGCTTATTTTACAACTTGGAGTCGTAAAAGTTGGTATGCATTAATGATAGAAGTTCTCCTAACTTAGAAATTGATTACATATTTCCTTGAAATTAACAGTAAAACATTACAAAGCATTGCTTCTATCTGCTGTGTTTAGTCCCACTTTTATACAAGGTCAATTTTCAAACCTATCTACTCTAAAACAATTTGTTGGTTAATTCCTGTTTGTTCTACGTTCACGTAAGAAATATCTTCCTTTCCTCTTGCTCTTTACCTTTGGTGCAGCTATCTTATAAATAAATATGAGCTTGCGGCACCCCTAACTCTAGACATGTACCGACATGGGAGAGGGAGGATGTGGTATGAATGTGTAAATATTATGTGAAAAAATGCCATCATTAAGAATATTGTTGTAGAAGGTTGCTCGGGGAATTTTTAGGGTGCTGTGTTGACGTTCCACAGAAAGTTCATAAATGTTTTTCGACATGTTGGTATTTTTTTTTTTTAATGTGGAGTATGTAAATCAGTTCTCAATTCGAGTTTTTGAAGCTTCATTTACTAATTTTCGTTAGGGTGAGTTATTAAGTTACAATAGTGTGTCAGGAATAATAGGCTGGAAGTTTATAATTTATAGGTTTAAAGCCATATTAAAATGAACCAAATTGTAAGTTCTGTCTCTAACATTAATAATGCTCACATTGTTATAATTTAGACCATGATAAGGCATGTTATAGCCTGTATAGAGCTATCAGCGAAGCGGATATTGGCAACAAGCTGGCAGCAAGCCGGGAACACGCTAGGATAAGAAACAATGCATGTTATAAACTGACAATTAATTTGGTTAAGCTACGGTCACACCAGGCGAATACTCGTTTCGAGTAAATTCGCTTGGTGTGAAGCTACTCGCTGCGATTAAAAATCACTCGCAACGAGTAAAATCGCCGCATATGGAATCGAGCATGTTCAAATAATCGTCGCGAGCGCGCTAGTCATCGCGATGGCAGCGCTCGCGCGAGTCGTGTGACAAGGCACTCGCTGCGAATTCACACTCGATAGATGATATTTTCTTTGCTTGGGTACCAACGGACTATAAATTTCGCGTGATACGCGCGAATCGCAGTGAAGGCAGTAGCCAAGGGGGGAGGTTTGGGGGCTCAAACCTTCCCGACAACTCAGACAAATTACTTTTAAAATGTATACACTCGTTAATGTAATTGATTTCCTTGTTCCTCCCGAACAAAATTCCTGGCTACGGCCTTGATCGCAGTCGCTACATGTGACAAACAGGTCGTGAGTGGCTCGAAGCGATCTACTCGCAACGAATATATCGCTGCGAGCAAACTCTCTACGTGTGACTTTAGCCTTACAGCCTTATCGCTATTCATAATAACAACCGAAGCAAGTTTTGAAACTAAAAAGGACTTATAGCAAAGACCGAATAGCAACAACGAGATACCAAATTGGCCAATATCTAACTCATTGGTTTCAATTAAGCTAGAGGTCGATTGGCCACAATGCTGGTAATTGTATTGTCGATATATTTTGATCGTTACATTTGAATAATGTGATCTTGCCTGAGGCAAACACGAGACATGTCTAATCGTGTGTCAATCATAGTTTGATGCATGGCGGTTTTGGTATTGTGTTACGAGATAGTTGTGTGACAGGTGGCACTAATATGGAATAATTATGAGGGGATCTTTTGTGCCACAATGCAGTTCTGCTTAGATTTTTCCCAACTATAGGTATATTGGGGTCAGCTTCCAGTCTAACTAGATGCGGCTGAATACCAGTATTTTATATGGAGCGACTGCCATCAGACCTCCGCAACCCAGTTACTGCGCAATGCCGATATTCTAAGGTTAGTTCGGTTGTCAGACTTTCAGGCTTCTGACTTCCCGTAATGACTGTCATAGGTATTCGTATGATACCCGGGACCGACGCGACGGTTTAACGTGCTCTTCGAGGCACGGAGGGGTCTCGAAGACCTCGAAGACGGGTCTCTTCTCGGAATGAGAAGGGTTTATACCTTAGTCCACCACGTCGTCCTGCTGCGGGTTGGAAGACTACACACACCTTCGATAATTTTTTTGGAGTTCTCTCGGGTGTGCAGGTTTCCTCACGATGTCTTTCCTTCACCGTTAACGCAAGTGATAATCAAATTCTGATCCGCACATGAATTCTAAAAGTCAGAGGTACGAGCCGGGATCGAACTCAGACCCTTCTGCATATAAGGCAACTGTTCAACCGCTGGGCTAACACTGCTATAATATATAAATATAAAACCAAAATACATCCCAAAATTCAAATCTAGATTTTTTTCGACGGTCTCACTTCGCCTAGAATTTGCTGACCTAATTCCAATAACTTTTTGTCGCTAGAGCTTACCAACTACCGTAGGTTATAAACTATAGCGCTTCGTGCAATAAGAATCTGTTGGTCGATTCTGTCCTCGGGATTGCGGCTGCAACTCAGTAAGCCATATATTCTCAGCTTTCAGTGCGAATCTGAATTTATTATCAAACGTGCGGTATTCTCACGCCATTGCCGTGTTGTGTGCAATTGATTTCAATTCGCTTACGTGACAAATGTTTGAACTACGGTGTTTTTACAACAATATTTTACAACGTGTTACAAAAATACCCCTAACGCCGAGGTTAAAAAGTCCCTTGTAAAGAGTCTATTTATTGACAATATTTGAAAACCGTAGTATGATCCAAAAAAAAGAATTAGGACATAAAATAATCATCATTGAAACGCAACCCTGAAATCATAAAACTAGAGAGTAGACTACCCAGAAAATTATTTACATTCTTACCTAATTTCCTCTGACAGGTAAATGATAACAACCATAAAAGACTACTAAATTATTCACATTTTTCACGGGGAACTATGTAACACGTTGTACCTATAGTTGGTGGTTAGTGTATTCAGAATTGTACCAATTAAGGGCCTGCGCCCACAGAAGCACGGCATGGCAAAAGATTTTTAAACTTAAATAATTTTAAACCTTATTGTTATACCCTTTAGGACTCCTATTTACTATACTGCGAGATGCTCTGGTATGCCTCGGCACGAGGAAGCATCCCGCGGTATGCTAAGCAAATATGAGTGGTAACGGTATTAACATAAGGTACCTTTGTACAAATGTGTTATATTTTTAACCGACTTCCAAAAAGGAGGAGGTTACTATGTTCGTCTGTATGTATACTTTTTTTTTTTTTTTTTTGTGTATGTTCATCGATATTTCCGCCAATTGTGAACCGATTATGATGATTCTTTTTTTAATGGATGGGGTATACTTCGAAGTTGGTCCCATTTAAATTTGGTGAAGATCTGATGAAGAACTTCGGAGATAGACAATGGAACTCCTCAATGACGAACAGTACGCATATTGTGATGATGTGATTATGTTACGAGCAGCGTCTTTAGTAGGTCCAACCAAGTTTTAATTAAGGCCACTAAAAAGAAAAAAATAAAAACTTTTTTACAAAAAATTTAAACCGACTTCAAAAAGAATAAAATAATTACCATATAAAATTAACAGTTTCAGAAGTCGGTGCCTTCAATTTGGTTCAGCGTGGATCAGCACCGACTTCTGAAACTGTTAATTTTATATGGTAATTATTTTATTCTTTTTGAAGTCGGTTTAAATTTTTTTTAACAATCTTTAAAGCGTTGGCCGCACCAAACGCGCGCGATTTGGTTGTATCGACGGCGGGCCCGCGCCCGCATTTGGTAAGACATGCTTTATAGAAATCCCTTGAATACAACTCACGCAGGTCCGCCGATGACATGCGCCGCTCGTGCATTTGGTATGGTGAAGGCTTTACACGATAGTTAATATGCCACGATTTCAGCAACAAATTATTTTCTTTTAGTAGTTAGGAGTGTGTTATGCGACTGCCTTGTTGGTCTAGTGGTCACAAGCGCGACTACTGGTCCTGGGTTTGATCCCCAGGTTGGGCAATGTGTTATTGGGTTTTTTCATTAGAAATTTCTCAGTAGCAGCCCGAAGTCTGGATTTGTGCCCGGTTAATGGCAATAGGCTCCTCTATTACATGGGACTTAAACATAACTGGCGAAAGGAGGGTGTATTAAAACACCTCTGCTGATCCCTTCAGGGAATACAAGGCGTGATGTTATGTTATGTGTTAGGCGATTGTGTGGATACCTTTACCAATACAAAGTAACCCATTATCACAGGTTAATTAAGTAACAGCGTATCTCTATCTCTGTCTAAGGTTCAAAGGGCAAAAAGACAAGGTTCTGTTACGAGCGATTATGAAAATATTATCAGGATGAAATGGCCAACAACATAATATAAGTACTTGGCAACTATACCTACAGGGTGGAAACGAAATCATGTAATTCCTTCAAACCTCGTGATGTACTGCTGACACAGATTAAACCTGAAAGGGAAACTTTTGGATTCAATAAAAAAAAAATTACAAGAAGTAAACATGGGTTCTTACCGTGAGGTATTTTAGCGCCCCGAGCGAATTGCACGGCTATCGCTCGCTGCGCGGTCATTTAACTCGGGGCGCTAAAAGCCTCACGTTAAGAACGTATGTTAACTGATCTTAATTTTTTTTTATTGAATCTAAAATTGTCCCATTCAGGGTTAATCTTTGTCAGCAGTACATCACGAGGTTTGAAGGAATTACGTGATTTCGTTTACACCCTGTATGTATTAAAAACACCCGCTTTTTTCATTTCTTGACTGTTGAGACCAGATGAGAAGAAAAATGGGACCTAGGAAGATGTAGGACCCTAAGGTTGACTGGTAGAGAATGCCTTATGGCATTAAGTCCGCCTTATGTACCACAATAGTGCATAGAAGTATAAATAAATAAATAAATAAATGTAGGTACTGTAGGAAACTAGTTCTTTTTATGCCACTTACTCTATGTGTTTATATCCCGTGATAAGCTAGAATTACATAAAATTTCCTCACGGCACGCTGGGAATAGACGCGTATTGTTAGCTTCAAAAAAACCCAGCACGTTTGGTGGTAGGATCTAAACCACTGGCTAGCAACCACCCTCACATTAAAGTCAGGCGCCAAGCAGTTTGCTGTGTTCCGTCGTGTGTATGTGAGAGCCAGAGGGGTATAAGGGAGTCCCTCTATATCTTTGCTACGTGTATTCGTGTGCTTTATCTTAGAGCCTGTCTACGTTTACCATGAGGTGCGACTAGGGCCAAATGATACCAAGTTAAACAAAATAAAAAAAACACATTTGGTCTGCATGCATATAAAATCTTACTATTATTAAATTATTGTGTAAATAAAAATATTTCTTATGCGATTGAAACACAGAAATATACCTCTTAATTACCTAAAACTGTAAGCTAACACTATCAGACCACCTTTCAGTAACACTGGACATCACATTTAATGACCACAAAATGCTCATTATCTGCCAAGTGGCCGAGCAAAATTATTACTATAATATCCACCATAACTTGACCTCTCACACTTTTGTCTTTCGAACAATTACCAGTTCTATTAATTTGGTTGTTGAGTAGTGATGGTTCAGTTCCGACTGTAAGCGATTTTGTAAAGTATTTAGGCTAGAGAAGAGTGCGATTTATTTGTAATAATATTTGAAGGAGAAGGGATTTTTTGGAGGAGTATGCTTAGGTGGTTTGTTCATGTTGAGAGAATGAGTGAACGGCGATTAACAAAAGGAATTTATAAGGCGGATGTCAGTGGAAACTCCGGTAGAGGACGTCCTAGAAGGACATACATCGATGTTATTGGTGATCTTCTTCATAAAGGAGAGGTGCGTACTACTCTCAACCGGCGTATGGACAAAGCGAAAGGATCGTAGCATGTGTTGTTCTATAGTTTATGGGAAAAATGCGTGAGTTTATGTATGTATGTACCTATGTAATATTTGAAGTTTATGAGTATTATTGCCTAAGATAATCGTCGGAACCACTCAGTCGGATGTTAATAAACTCCAAGCTTGTTTTTTTAAATAAAATTACAGGCATTCTGACGCTGGTGTTCACCAACATTAATTATTCTCTAGTTAAATATCCGTTTATATGAAAAATGTACTAGAATTTTCGATAAACAGTTGCTTAATCAAAGACCAAAGAAAAGATGAATGGATTGTGTGCGGGAGGATATGAAGGATAAGGGAGTAAATGATAATGTGACGGCTGACAGGGAAGAATGGAAGAGGAAAACATATTGCGCCAACCAAAGCAACTCGGGACCAGGGCAGGAAGATGATGAGTTGTTGAATCAGAGAATTATTTTTTATTGTTGAACTGTCTCGTTGGTCTAGTGGTGGCAAGAGCGACTGCTGATCGTGAGGTGCTGGGTTCGATCCTCAGATCAGGCAAAGTGTTATTGGATTTTTCCATGTGGAATTCTTCAGTAGTAGGCCAGAGTTTGGATTTGTGCCTGGTTGATGGCGATAGGCTGCGCCCTGTTACATGGGACTTAAACATAACTGGCGAAATGAGGATGTTACTATACACCTCTGCCCAACCCTTCGGGGAATAGAGGCGTGATGTTATGTTATTGTTTTCGGATTTGAGCTAGAATTCAATTTATTTTCATACTACATACTTATATGGTTTGAAGCAGTCAAATATTGTGCCGCTATACTTTGGTTCCGCTCCCCGCTGACAATCGCACCACAGCTCCCTCGAGATAAAGGCCAGTACAGACGGTCGGTAGGTTATCGCCGGACAGATATCACCCGTCCGGTGTCCGGCGAGCACGAACGATGACCTCAACTTATCATTTGTTTCGCTTTGATTTACTTGTTATTATGTTACATTTTATTCGCCATTTTGCGCTACGGGTGGGAATATTTTAACGTGTTGAGATAACGTTGTCTCGAGTATGGAGCAAATGAGGATAGAGTATTCTTCAAGTCTCAATGATCTGAAATCGTGTTTATATGAAGGATAAGGCGTGATGAACTCACTACTTGATACTATAGTCGGACTTTTAATTCGATGCAGTAACTTGACAGTTCAAAAAGTAAAATAATGTTACCACACTAAAACTAATAGTGTTGGGGGTAGTGAACGATTTCGCGAAAAGAACGAATTAGAACAGTAGTTCTATTTAAATGAATCTCTACAAATTCGTTTGTAATATAACGATCAAGGAGGAAGAGGGACGGTATTTATATTAAAAATCGTTCTGCCTAGCCTTTTTCCCAACCATGTTGGGGTCAGCTTCCAGTCTAACCAGATGCGGCTGAATACCAGTATTTTACACGGAACGACTGCCATCAGACCTCCGCAACCTAGTTACTGGGCAATGCCGATATCCTTAGGTTAGACCGGTTATCAGACTTTTTGGGTTTCTGACTTCCCGTAACGACTGCCGTAGGTATTCGTATGACACCCGGGACCGACTGTTTAACGTGCTCTCCGAGGCACGGAGAGGTCTCGATGGGTAACGAATGGTCACCCATCCACAGACTGACCGCGGCAAGCGCAGCTTAACCTCGCAAATCGTATGATCCGCGCGGTTAGTAATTAGCCACGAGCCCCTCTCGAGTATTTATGTTAAAAATGATAACATAAAATAATTTACATTATTTACTTTTATCGTAAATTCAGTAAAAAGTTGGCTCATAAGTACATTATTAAGTTCATTCAATTTCGTTCATTATTTTTTTCACCTCACTACCTTTTTTCTTGTCATAAATTGATTTCCGTCCTACTGTCAAGTTACTGCATCGAATTAAAAGTTCAACTATAGTTGAAAATCAGCGAATTCGACAAAATTTCCAAAAACCGACTTGTCTGTCGATGTGTCCATAGTACGTAAGTCGGTAGCTGAAGTAATGTGGATTTTATTTTTATAGACGTTAGACGTGTACCCAGCATGGTCCACTGTGTACACGAGTCTTTACTACCAACTTGTTGATGCACAATTAAGATCATGTTGCAGCTGTCTTGTTTCTAAAAGGCGTTGACGCAACTTGAAGCTGTGTTCATTCTGTAATGGTAAAAATAATTGTTAGTAACATTGATTGAATTTTTCTTTTTGTTTATTGTACTAGGAGCTAAATTAATGCGCCATTAAAGGTAAAGGTCGCTCTAAATCAGAGGTACCATAGTATCTGCTAATAAATAAGTAGGTACTCTACTTAAACTGCCTCGTTGGTCTAGTGGTGGCAAGCGTGACTGCTGATCGTGAGGTCCCGGGTTCGATCCCCAGGTCGGGCAAAGTGTTATTGGGTTTTTCCGTGTGGAATTCCTTAGTAGCAGCCCGGAGTTTGGATTTGTGCCCGGTGGATGGCAATAGGCTCACCCCCTATTACATGGGACTTAAAAAAATCGGCGAAATGAGGGTGGTACTATACACCTCTGCACAACCCTTCGGGGAATACAGGTGTGATGTTATGTTAATCTACTTAATTTATTATATTCCATTACACCCAGTATAATTGTAATCGTCTTATTTTTTTATCACATAGCCATTTAATTGCCAGTGCTATGTACTCCTTTATTGTCATGTAGATCAGAAAAAATGCTTCTTAACCGAAATTTTTTTTACTATGTTAAATGCATGCGATGTGACAGTACTAAAATAAATAAATAAATGTGGATCTAAACATTTTTTGCAAATAACAATAGATCACATGTTTGAAAAACTTAGGTACATTAATCATAATTATTTTTTAATTCACACATAGTCAAGGTTGGATGAGGAAAATGTAAGAAAACTATATATTTATGGTATGTAGCACTGAATGAAGTACATAGATTCACCTGCTTTGTTATGTTTACATATCAACAATATAATGTATACTGGGTTACTGGTTATTATATAGGTAATTAATATTAGGAATAATAATGTTGGGACCAATGTGGAATGTAGGTAGCGTTTGTTTTTTTCCTGGCTTTACGATGATTATTTAATGTTTGTGTTACATTTATTGTTAAAACCACTGTTCGACATAAATGTAAATTTGTTGAAGAATAAATAAATAAATACATATTGTATACGATCTTGTGGCAGGATTGCAGGAAAGTTATCCTCTATCTAACAACCCAGTAATGCTTCATGCAAAAGTGAACCATTTGCGAGCTATTATTTTAAAATTGCCAATAGTGCGAACCTCTCTCTTTAAAAATGATAATAAAAAGATTATCTCGGAAATGGAACATAGGCATGATAAACGGATTTAAAAAAGACCCTTAATTCTTAAACATAATTAAATCACCAGGTATAATCAGCTTGAGTTTATTTACCTATATATGCTAGTTCGGAAATAAAAAATACTATCATTGGTTATTAGTTTTTGGACCAGGGCATAAGCTGATTAAAAATCAACGACATCGCTTAGCTAATCATCTTTAAATAACTAATTAGTTCCTTTATTCATTTATGATATATATTAAATTACATTTTTAAATATTTCTATAAAAAATTAAAAACATTTAAAAATATAAAAAATAGTAGCCCACCGGCATCGGGAACAGGGTCCAAGCTACCGGCAGTCAGGGCCTCAGAGAAAGGAACTTCCTGATAATACGTGCCGTGTCCAGAGGTACCGCTTTCTGTATCAGGCCCTTGACCCAGCTGCCCAACGGGAGCCTCATCAGGTGTTGGTCGAGGCTCTTGGCTATTAAGCCATTGGCCGTAACGACTATTGGCACAACGACTGCTGAGTCAACCTTCCACATGTCAACAATCTCGTGTGCCAAGTCTTGATACTTTAATTTAATTAGTTCTATTTTTAGGACATTGCGGTGGATTCCGATAATTCGACTAGCAGAATTATCCCTAACTTGCTTCACGCAGCGAACGCCTACGTATGTCCTTATAAAAGTTTGATGATACTTTATTATAAAGGTCGTTGCTATGACATCATTAAATATAGTAACTGGACGTAAGTGTAATAATGACGTCATAATGACCTTTACACGTCCGTTTTATTTTATTTTTTTCAAATAGATGAAATTGTATGTTAATGCTGATTATTTTATATACTTATATAATGCCTACTTATCTTTATACTCGTTTCCGAAAAGGAATGTACTTACAGAACATTGAATGTACGACTGAAGAGATAAAAAAAAAGAATTTCAGCTTTTATTTTAACTACAGGTTATAATGATGTGTACCTAGTTATTCATTCAATAACCCATAATGTTTCTTATTAGGTAGGTACTTTAAATTCTAATCTGGCGTAGGTACTTATAGCCAAAACGTCTTTCTGAAATTGAACGCTTATTACGTTTTAATTGGACGTCCTAGAAGAACATACATCGATGTTATTGGTGATGTTCTTCACAAAGGACAGGTGCGTAGTACTCACAACCGGCGCGCGTGTATGACAAGATGTATGAATGTGGATGAAGCGAAAGGGGTATGTAAGGGTCGTAGATGTGGCGTTCTATAGTTTTTGCCTACCCCTATGGGAAAAAGGCGTGAGTTTATGTATGTATGTGTGTATTACGCACCTATTAGCCTGTAATATCCAGATAGTTGATTGCTTGCTTGCAGGAGAGACTTAGTCCGATCCCGGCCCGCACCTCTGACTTTTCGTCTTCATTCACCCGAATTTCAAAAACAAATGGTATCAAAATTGATCATCATTTGCGTTAACGGTCAATGAAACCCTCGTGAGGAAACCTGTACACCTGAGAGGACTACAAAAGTTTCTGGATAGTGTGTTTCGTCCGCCAACCCGCATCAGGCCAGCGACGTGGACTAACTCTTCTCATTTTCAGAATAAGCCCAGCAGTGGGTCAGTAACGAGCTGATTATGTTTCCCACACATTCTTCCTTTCATCATTTATGACAATCGGCTGTAACCAACCTTTGTTGAAAATGTTTCACATGTTTTGATACAAACTACAAACATTCGTTCATCCACACTACATCGTGATGACGCAATCTTCTGAGTCATTCCGCTTGACCGGTCACTGTGACGATTAAATCGGAGATAAAAATATCGTTTCAAATGACCACGTGTGGACGGCGCGTTTACATTTTTTTAAATAGTAGGCGTTTGTATACTTCTGCGTATAATTTATTAATGGTTGGTATTAAAATAGTACTATTAAGTAGGTCTTTTATTTAGAGAGAAAAGAGACAATTTATATTTGTTATGAGTTCGTACTCAGTATGTGTGGAGTGACAAGAATGGATAAGATAAGGAATGAGTATGTCAGAGGAAGTTTGAAAGTAGCGCCAGTGACTGAAAAGTTGAGGAGTAATAGGTTAGCGTGGTATGGACATGTTATGCGGAGGGAAGAAAGTCATGATACTAGAAGAGTGTTAAATATGAATGTAGATGGATATATGAGTAGAAGTAGGCCAAAGAAAAGATGGATGGATTGTGTGAAGGATGATATGGGTAAGAAAGGAGTGAGTACTGAGATGACGGCTGATAGAGGAGAATGGAAAAGACATACATGTTGTGCCGACAACTAGTGTGGGATAAGGGTAGGGAGATGAAGAGTTCCCTACACAAATACTAGTATTATGAAGTGGAATGTTTAATAGTCGGAGGATAAATTTTGAAAGGACAACGCAACTCTTCCCTAGAATCTCGGCGCAAACTTTTGAGACATGTTGCACAAAGTTATAAGCAATGGTAATTGATAGATCTTATCGTTAATAGTAACTTTTACTATGACACCAAAAAAATCTATCCCGAAAATAAAAGATATAGTAAAGAAAAAAGATAAGTAAAAGTCACTATTGGCAATAAGATCTGTCAATTACCATTCGTTTCAGCTTTGGGCAACCTCTTTAAAAATTTGAAACAATTAGTTGCATTGTCCTTTTAACACTTACTGTAAAACAGTTTTCAGTGGCCCGCGGATTAGTACCCACGTTCCAATTAACCTTGTATTTATATTTATAATATCCAATCAAAATGCATACCTACGAATTAAAAATGAGGCAACACTAGGAAACTATCCTCGTAACTGTTGCACGAATGAAACAGTTAACTATTTCACACAATTGAACTAAAGAGGAAGTGCTCTACAATTTGTACGAGGTGATCGTGTCAGATACTGAAACCGTAGAATAAAGGATACGATGCCTTACGACTCATTTGTGATTGTTTACAGTTTACTCACGTGCGTTTTTCGGGATTGCCCGACTAGTTTCGGACCCAAACAGAACCCTTAGTCATGAGTTGAACACCGGCGAGATCGTTACTAGTCGGGCTATCCCGAAAAATTCACGTGAGTAACCCGTAAACAATCGTAAATATTAATGTGACTCACGAAAATTATAATGATATCTTACGACTCACTTATGGTTAACAAAAACGTTTACTTTTGGAACTACATCCATATTATACTTTTTTTATAGAAATTCATCGATATCATATCAGCTATACTCGACGCTGGCTTACCCCATGAACTTCCATTATCTACATGCTGATAGACTAAGCAAAGATCTGCCTTTTTCGGCTATTCTTTAATCATATGTACTTGTTACTCACCTGTGACAAACAATAAATTAACTATTCTATTCTAGTTTGTTTTAGACTACTAACACCCGGTTTCTGAATTAAGTATTCAACGGTAAGCAAGAGATAAGCGAGGTATGAGCATGATTTTAAGTAAAATTCCATACAAAACGATTCTCAATTTTTACTTATACTGTACTTATCTAAGGCTCAGTTGCATCAATTAACTATAATTGTTAACTTGCCATATTTATGTCAAAATTATACTGATTTGACAGACATTTTGGTATGGTTATAGTTAGTTGGTGCAACTCAGCCTTAGACTTCTTAAATCAGAAACCGGCCGTTAGACTGGTCATTACCAGTATTAAGTCTCTAATTATTATTAATATTATTAATTCTAGTACATTTTTTGAGTAAACGGTGGTTTAATCAGAGAACCAATGTTGGTGAAAACCAGCCTATCTTTACTAATGTATACGCCGTCAGGCCCCGTTTATGGAGTTGCGGAGTTTAGCGCGGGGCGTAAAGCGGACAATTCAAACATATGACGATGTATTAGAGCGTTTAATAAGAGGCGATATCCGCGTGTATTTTTTGAGTTGTAGTTGTATGAACCGATCGTACGCGACGAAAAATGTAGCGGATCCCGCGCAAACGAGCCTTTAGCCTGTTAATGTGTGTTTAGCCTCTGTTACAACAGACTACCCTACGTGAACATTGCCATAATAACCACGGTTGTCAGTTTATCACAGAATAATAACAGATAAGTACATGCTACCCAACCTTATTCCCCTCTTACTACACCCAAGATATATTCTCCCAATTATTCTACAAACAATGCTAGTATATTTCGGCTCAAACTCGACACATCAGTGTACGTTAATGCAGCCCTTAGTCCGAAGTTGCAAGGTACTATAAAATGGTAGAACAGAAGGGCCACTCTCATACTCTTATAATGCGGGACTACAAGCTATGCACAGCAAACATCTGACGAACCTGTTCAGTTGCAGATTGCATGCGTTTTAAGTTGAGGCGACACATAAGCGATGGAAATAAATGTATTAATATTCACGGTTATTGGTTTATACTACTGTGTCTCAGTTCACGTCACTGCTAAGTGTAGCCTCAGTCTTAGTATCAAATTATACGGTGTCCCGAGGAGATCAACTCTATTGGCGCAACCTAGCGAAGACTCGTCGCTTTTAGAGATCCAGAGGATAGCCTCAAACTCCACACTTTTTACAGAAAATGTATCTTTTTAGTAGTGTATAAGTTCCATATTCGACTGTTTTTCATGAAATGCATGCCTCTATAAGCATGGTCTGCAGGCGACTTTCAGGATTTCTCTACGATACCTTGACGCTGTCGCTCGCCGTTCTTCATGCTAACCGTAGCCTCGAAGCTGTTTATTTTTCCTTTGAGATCTACGTCTCGCGTCGAGTTGACCTTCTGTCCTAATTCGTTTCATGATTATATACTTCTGTAGTTTCGACCTCGTTACATTAAACATACGCTCTCCGCTCCTCTCGCTAAATATCGTGGGTTCAGATCAAGCGAGTATTGATGGAGTGTTGTTATTGCGAAGCGTTCAGCTTTACATATGTATAAGGCTAAACTACTTGGATGGTTGTAGCAAATGTAAGAATAGGGGAAATGTGATTTTATTTTACTTAAATTTTGTATCAAAGTTTTATACATACGAGTGTTGAAGTAGAATCTAGGTAAGAACTTATACCTGTTTAAATTTCGGCTAATGTCTGATTCCTATGAAATATTAAAACTAGTATCTAAACAATAATGAAGCAAAGACCTCATAGATATGCATAGTAAACCCTCTGATATCATAGTAGCTATCACAGGTAAAATTTGCTTACAAGTCTATTTATATGCCCAGTTTGACATAAAAAAATGCTACCATCCGTAAGCAAAACGATTCGTTTTTGCTCATAAGACCTGGGCATAAATGAGGCCGCCGTGATATTCAACTTTTGACAATCATCCCAGATATACGTATGACAAAACAGAACAGTTTTCTGAAGTTAGCTTGCAGGCTAGCTGTATCGCAATGCGACTAATCCCACATTTTGGCTGCAACACCGACACATGGTAGTATTAGTCCTACATTGAAGGTAGGGCTATCGATAACGGCGCCAGGTTATCGAGTTCAAAGGTTAGCGAAGTAATGAGAGGTCGTTCTCTGCGAATAGAATAGTGGCTCTTCTTAAACGGTATAAATTGAATACGTTACAATTTACAGGGCAATGTTTGCTCTCGGAAAATGCTCTGTTGATTTTTGAATATTAGGCCACAACTATACGATGCCTTTTTTTTTTTTTTTTTTTTTTTCGTTGGAAAATCCTCATGGATGTCCCTCGCCCGGTGAAGGCGAGGGGGTCTGCCGGACTCTTACCGGCTAAAAACCAACGGTGCTCCTTCTCCTGACCGTTCGGCCAGGGTCGCGGGATTCGCAAAGCATGCACCGCAACCCCGGCAGGTCCCGGTCCGCCAACCCTCGGCGGACCTCTCCTCCTGAGAGGCGCGCACGGAAACTATACGATGCCTGCTTAGATCTTATTCACGTAAAGTCTGGCCCAAATCAATTTGTAAAAAAGGTAGGCAAACATCTTTTCGTTATTTATTAAAAAAAATGTATTTAAACATGTATGTGTTTCAACATGTATTTTGTGGCGTTCTATAGTTTCTGCCTACCCCCATGGGAAAAAGGCGTGAGTTTATGTATGTATGTATTTAAATATAGTCACGTGTTTTAACAAAATGACTACAAACGTAGAATACAATTGCAAGTCTGGCTTCCGCCATGCAATAAACTCAGACTCAAATATTCATTTTGTAAGTAAGTTGTTTTCCAAGGCACTACCCTAGCTAGCTACGTAGTTTCCGAGCTAGCTGATCATTTGAGAAGAAACGCCGAAACAAACGCGGGGTCAAGGTTGACTGTCCCGTGCGCCTGAAGTAATCTCGCCGGTAGAACGATTTAGAGACATTCCCAGCCCTCACTTTACCAATTCTGACACATTTCACAAAATAAATTCACTGACCTATATTCACACAAACACATTAGTTACAAAGCGAAATAAAAACGTAAATTGAATTCACCAATAGTCCAATACATCACGAGAACATTCAGTTCGTTCGGATGCATGGAACACATGCAAATGGATCGATTACACCACGCTCGAGTCCAGCGTTGCGGAATGTTATTTGCAGTGGCAACAGCAGTTACATGCAATCAATTGTTTCAAAAATGTTTTAGTGTTTTTGGTTTGTTGTGTGATCACTGAAATGAATATGACTTTGTAGCACTTTCGAAAGATGCCATAGTCTGTTTTTGTCGACTTCGCGATAGGAAAGGCAGATTTAAGGTTTTATGTTCTTGATTGGCAATTGAGTCTGCAACCCACCTGGTGGATAATGGTTACCGACTAGTGGCGTGCATTGGTTTTCAGACTAGGTATTCAGGCATTAGCGATGTCGCCTTTCAATTGTACGCTTAAGCCCATTTCAATACGATTCTGACCAAAAGAAATCATAGCCATACACGCTTATTTTATTTATAGTAATAGTTAAAGATGGAGTAGTTAATTAAGTCTTATGAGGTAGGCACTGCTTAATCGCCTATATGCAATGCACGCCACTGACCGACTCCTAAGACTATAATTATTTGCAAGAGAATTGCTGATGCTAACCTTAGAGACGAAGTTGGAATCGTTCATGTGCCTGTAATTTCAACAACACTCATACCCTTCAAACCGAAATACATCAATGCTGCTGAGCGGCAAAAATAAATAGAGTAACTCTTTCACACGGAGCTCTATTACTACGAAAACCAATCATTACCAAAGACATCCACCAATCAATACCCCAAGAAACAATATTCTCTCAACAGAATACCTAAAATTGACAGTCTCGAGTCGATTATCTTCAGTTTAAAACTAAACAAAAACACGCAACATGGCAACAGATATTAATGATGTTTATTTGTCGCCGGCTCAAGGTGATCAGTCAATGAGGTCGACGTGTTTTTCATCATAATATTATAAAGAGGTCTGTGTTTGCTTGAGGTTGACACGAGGTTTTCGATTGATATGAAAGCGTATAGGTACTCTATTTCATATATCATTAGACAAAAGTGGCCTACCAAGGCACGAATATCTTTTAAACCATTCGAGCATATGCTATACAGTAGACATAGCCTAGTGGAATGACCGTCGGACTGCCAGGACTCGAGTTATAACCCAAGGCACGCACTTCTGACTTTTCGGATTCATCTGCGTATTGTATAACCATCACTTGCTTAAAAAACGGTGAAGGAAAACATCGTGAGGAAACCGGCATGCTTGAGAGATATTTCTCGACGGCATGTGAAGCCAAGTCAGAGGCCCATGGGCGCTGTAAACTCTGACACCAGGTTAGTCACTAACCACACGAAAAGGAGAAGAAGCATTTGAGAATAGCTCATACCACGGTGACAAACCAGTCAGCATGGTTGGTAGCAAAGCTGACTAGGTGCGCTGGAAATACTTTAGTACCGTATCATCACTCGTGGAGGCTTTTTTAAGATACAATTTCGATATTGGTTGTATTTTGTAGCAATTTTCGTTTACTCAGGATGGTTTTGAAGTGATGCCACTAGCGGGTGTGGCGTTCAACTTCTTTTTTTTTAAACAAGCATCCTTCGAGCACTCGCAGCAATGTAGAACAACTGGCTTGGCACCTGCCCCGCTATATTTAAACGTAAACGGTCTCATCCGCTAATATGGACATGTTCAGACATGACATGTGAAACAAGTTGCTACGGGACTGACGAGACGATGCCCATGTTGTCTTGGACGGACAAAAGAATGTCAGTCTGGGATTTCTACTCGCCAGAATGATCTGTGATTAACGAGTTCATGGAGTTGTACCGGGTTGATGAATTGTCAGTAAATAGTTTTATTATTTTTAATAGACCATAATTATCTACTCAGTATTGCACGTGGACTGCGATAAGCTGAGTTCAAAACGGTCCGATCTAGGGTGCGTTAAAAGAGCTTCTACTAGTGACGATGAGGTATATCCGGCGGACCCTTAGCAGGCCCTCTACTGATCTTGCTGACCGGCTAATCTTTTCACCACGGCATGTGCTATTCTAGCTCGTGCCGACACGAGAGAAGGAGTCCAATCTTAGACCTCTTCTAAATTAACCATAGTTACGTTAAACGTGCTTTAGTACTTGGTACTAATTGAAATTGACTGTCATTTAGACGGTTAGCTAAATATTGAGGTTTTGGTCTGCGAAAATGTATAATTGATCAGCGATGCATGATCAGTGGAGAAACTGTGTCAGATTTTCAACAATAAGCTTTTCTGAGTCGTTAAGAGGAAACGCGGGCTCCAAAATATTAATAATTTGAATAGGTTTTTAAGCGATCTATTTCTGTCCCACCCCTCATGCAAATTTTCCCAATTGAGCGCGAAAGAGACAACTGCATCTCGGACCGATTTCTCCTGTGCAATATTAGCGAAATCGTACTTTCGTATTTCCCTGTTTTCTTCTTCAAATCTGGACCAATTTTAATAATTTTTCTGTAATAATTTAAGAAAAACTTTGGTTATGTCTGTATGTTTTTCTTTTATTTTTTATATTCGTCAAATTTGTTTGCCAGATGTTTGAAAACGGTGGTAAAAACGGTCGATTTTTGTAAAATTTTAACGTCTTTTAATAATGAATTTATTGACAAAAACAAAACATATTGGTGGTAGACATAGTGGTGGTAGATATATATCATACGGTAAATAAAAAATATTTGCTCTGGCGACATTATTCAAGGAGGATACTGAGGAATACGTTTATGTGTATGGACTAAATGCCGACCGCATTTCCTCTTAATAACAAATAACCACACCTCTAACCTAACCTAACATAGGCAAGGTGCTTAGACTATTTAGTAGCAGTTTTTTTGCTGACCTAAGATGTATATCTCTATTCATTTAATTACTTCTCATTAAAATTAAGCGTCGTTCCGTAACCCTAACAATAATAACGTCGTTCCGTAACCCTAACAATTCATCTGGGATGGACTGGTCGTAGAAGGTGAAGGATTGAGTATTGTGGCCCATTTTGGGTGAAACCTATCTCCAGCAGTTGACTGCGAGTTGAGCATATCCATCAAACGAACAAAATTCAGGGTAGATAATTATTCCACAGAGGAGAGGTCCGCCATGGGGTGGCGGACCGGGACCTGCCGGGGTTGCGGTGCATGCTTTTGCGAATCCCGCGACCCCGGCCGTACGGTCAGGAGAAGGAACACCGTTGGTTTTTAGCCGGTAACAGTCCGGCAGACCCCCTCGCCATCTCCGGGCGAGGGACATCCATGAGGATTTTCCAAGGCAAAAAAAAAATGGGCAGATAATTATAATTGATTGTAAGTTATTCTATTGTATGACATAATTCAGCTAGTTTTGTTATGACGATGATAATGCAACTGGCCTAATTAATTTTAATTGTTTATTGTAACTCAGACATAATATTGACTCATAAATGTATGATATCATTTAATTTCAACTAATGACCGGAATTACTTGGTTGAAATTCGTAGTATTTGTATCCTAAAACCATTATTAAAGTTTTTCTATTTGGGTCAAGATTCAGTTACAATTTAGATAACTATCATAAATATGTCTGCATTATAATTTCCGAGAGACACATTTCATATTTATGATTGTTTACAGTTTATTCACTTGCATTTTTCGGGTTTGCCCGACTAGGTTCGATTCGCGACCTCACTGCGTATTCAGTTTATGATTAAGGGCTCCGTTTCGGTCCGAAAGTGGTCGCGAAGTCCCGAAAAATGCACGTGAGTAAACTGTAAACAATTTTAAATATCTTTGTACCTACTATTAACTATAAATGAGATGCAAAGCTTAAATACTCCCTGTATTCTGTTTGGAACGAAAAATATAAAGACCAACTATAAGCTACACGACCAATGAGTAAAGTAAGTACACTGATAACATACACTGCAAAGATCAACTTACTACAAAAGGCAAAAAGTATAAGTAATAAATATTTGCATTTTAAAACCATGCCAGTTAAGCAATCTCAACGTACATCTTTTCGAAAACCAACCATACCCATTGAGTAACACACAGGAATCCGAACAGGTTATTAAGGCACGTTGACATTTAATTAAATCGAAAAATACAAGCAAACTACGTAATTAAGACTGAACGCGCTTGCGTTGCATAAAACCGCGCACTTCTTTAGCAATTCGCGAAACGTCCTCTTCACGGTCCGTTTGATGTAAAGCGACCTTAATGGTCGTGCTGTTAAAAATATTTAACCATTATACCAACAAACGGATACATTAATAGTGTAAAATTGTTTAGAAAGTTGGACTGTAATTTGAGTTATGTTGGTTCGATTTTATTGTGGGTTACGTCGGTATTTAGAGCATTGTATACGTCACTAAGCCTTGATACTTGATCAACGGTGCTGTCTGATTTAAGAAAATTATGACCATCATCACAAAGTTAATAAAGCAGACGTTTTAAAACTCCAATTATGATAATGATAACCCAAACAATACTACTGTCATTAAGCAATGAGACAAGAATAAAAACAATCTAAAAGTAATATAATTTTAACGACACAGAACGGTAATGATATCTTAAAAACATGTTAAGGTTCTTCAAATATTCAACCATTTACATCAAAACAAAAACTAATCAATTTCAAGTCTTCGACGCAGGGCGAATTTACTAGGATCCCTGAAATAGGCACTTATCGGTCCAAAATTTGAGGCCTCCGTTCCACATGGGAGAATCCCATCGAATCGAATTTCGAGGGTGTGAAATTAGACCCTTTGTACATACCTTAATCCTGCAACCTAATTTGGGAGCCAGTTGATTGCAATTATCTTAGGCTCACTGCCACGCAATCCACTAGTCTGATAGTCTCAAGCCTCTATATCGGGTGTAAAAATACCCTTAACGAAGCCGAGAGCCACGTATTCTTCCCATCATTATGAAGACTTTTTGGTATTGGGTCATACCTTTTGGTTACCTTATTGGGAACCTATTGATTATGGAGATATTGAAGGTCAAAGTCACCATATTTTTGAAGGTTTTTCACGAAAACTAAGTTTAAATGTTATTACCAAATATTGTTCTATACAAACATTATCAACATTTTCGAAATGTAGGCAGTCTGCTGCGCGCGAGCTTACATTGCGCGCTACAATTAAAAAGTTGTTTTTTAATACCAAAAAATAAAAGTCGTTTCCCAGCCATTTATTTTTGCTGTATGTTACTTAGTTTGATGTACAGTATGCGTAGACTTCGGCTTCGTTAAGGGTATTTTTACACCCAGCATACCTACAGTATAGCTTCTACACTTCCATAGTTTGTCTTCCACAAGATGCAATTACCATAATTTTGGTGACTATAAATTTCGCCATAATAGTTCCCAGAGTTTCTATAACTCCAGTTACCACGATTTATTACCGCTGAATCGCTTTGGGCATTCAACAGTATCGAGGTGGTACCAACGGCCCTTATTTACGTTGACATGTTATTACTAAAATAGGTTTCAATTAGTACTAAATGCTTTAGGACTTTGGTCACCTCGTTAGTGATAAAGGCGTTTCTGAAGGCCCTTTCATTATAATAGCTGTCCCAGTTGAAACAGTTTTGGAATGTTCATACATTAAACACGGTTATTATCCCTGGCGGACGTATATAAACTTTTTCGAGTAGGTCAGGATACTCCGTCAGCGGTATGAAAACTGAAGCGGGTACTGGGGGATTAGTGTTATACTCACCATGATTGTTGGTTGGATTGATGATCGCTAGTGTGTTATTAGCGTTGCACTTTCAATGCCAATTCATCGTCAAATTACTAGTAAAGTTAAAGACCCTTGTCCATCAAACATTACTATAACATAATTAGCCCATTACTGAACCACTGCTGGGCACGGGCATCTTCTCAGAATGAGAAGGGTCCAGGCTAGACTACACACCATCGAGAACTTTATGGAACCCTCTCAGATGTGCAGGTTTCCTCACGCTGTTTTTCCTTCATCGATAACGCAAGTGATAATCAAATTCTGATCCGTACATGAATTTGAAAAGACAGAAGTACGGGCCGGGATCGAACTCAGACCCTCTTGCATGGTAGGCAAGCGTTCAACCGCTAGGCTATCACTGTTATTATACTACTATTAGCACAGAATTTTTATTTTACTTCCAAATTACCGTGAAAGAGTTGCGTGAAATGTATGTAGCAACTATAAGAGACTTTCATACCACAAGGTATTTCTGGAATGCACAATTTTTCGGCAATTATTTCCATGGTTACTGCATCAAATGCATTTGCTGAGGGTACCATCACAAATCGTGCTGTGGCTGAGTCGTCTTTAGTCGCCGTTGAGTTAAGACACCAATTATGGAGCAATGCTAACGATCTCACTAATTGGACCCTACGAACCTTTATCTTTATGATCGGTACCATGAACTGATGGTCGTGACAAATCGTGCAACTGTTATAACTGTTACCCTTTGTGCACCGGTTTAATACAAGGATTGAGCTATTAAGAATAAATTCATAGCTCGGATAGCAATATATTTTTGTGCTCCTAAAATGCGTTTAGAGCGAGGTTGGACCCAATATTTTGAGATATGACTCGGGTTTGCAAGGAGCTTAATTCAACAGCTTGAACACTGAGCGTGAAGTAGAACGTCTGGCAAGGTACATTATAGCATCTTTGTAAAGTAACAAGAAATTCTTCATTGTGTTTTATAGAAGCCAGGATGTAAAAGGATCAAAAACGGAAACGTGAATAGAGAATAGGAAGCGCCTTTGTGCTGGCGTTCATTCTAGCTGAAAAATTAAGGTCGAACAGGTGTAGGCGTTAACTTTAAACATTCGATATCGTCCAGAGAACAATTTTTACTAACAGGTAAGCAACCGTATCTGTTTTCCATTTCATATAACATTAGACAAAAGTGGCTCCCCAAGGTTTGAATATATTTTGAACCATTTCTTCAAGTAGACTTTTAGCTCATCTTGATTGACCGTTAAGGTTCATAAAAGAATAATACTGTGTTGCATCCTTGCTGGAAGCAAACATGTTGCTTTAATAGATTTCCTTGCTGAAATGGATCGTAATTGTCTAATGTTACATTAAATAGAATATAGTCTGAATCGAAGTTAGTTTTTCATAACTTTATGATCAACATCGTCTTGACGTACTGCCAGGCCAGACTGCAGTCAAGCCTATTTAGAATAAATAAAAAACCAAAAAAACTCCCATGGCCGTCGCCCTTGTCATAACGGTCCCGATTTACATTTTTCAACATACCGGTATTTCGGCGGCAGTAGACGAAGACACAATGACAGATTACACGACCATAAACAAGATACACCTTTTGTTGGCAACAAAGATGGCTGACGCCAAAATGGCGGAACGTTACCGATACGAAATTGGCGGTAATTGACGCCTTTGTCGGCGGTACAGGGCTGCTGTCCCGGAGCTTCTAAAAGTGTCGTGTCATATAATGATTCTTTAATTTTCTGAGAAATAGTTGGGACGTGTAATATATTCAAGAAAAAATGTAATACGCAACGTGGTGGGCGCTGATTTTTTCCTTTCTTTGCCTTGTACATTTTTTATATGCATCAAACCTTGTATAGGCAGAATTATTGTATACGGTATAGCTTGCTAGTTGCCATGTGCTATAATAATTTATACTTTTCGTCTGTGCTTAAGAATAATTATCGGTTGTAAACAACACAGTGGTTTCTCATTAGCTTCATGCATATGCTTAGACAGATTTCTGTGGGTTCTAAGTGCAAACGGCACTTCATAGAATTCATACGAAATTGCATTAGGTATTTAAATTCAATGTGGTATTGTCTTGCATACATTTACGAAAAAACATGGAGGTACTTTACAATATATACTTATTTACATTATTTATTTGGTAAATAAGTATATACTACTTTACAATATATACGTTATTAATATTAGATATACGGTATCTTTATATGGCGAGGTATTTGGCTTTTTGTACTTCCAAGGTTATTATTAGCACACTACCAGTATATGCGGATTTTTTGCTATGTAGCTAAACCGGCTAATGGCTGTATTATAGTAGGCAACTAAGAGATTTAGGTGGATTATCAGCATCCATTCGTTAGGCTATCAATCACATTTTCACCCCCAATTACACTGCGATCATTAGTGATCACCAATACGTTAAACGTGATAGGTAGATATGGAATTATCGTGTACAGCTCGATTATTTAAAAATGGAATTAGAAATGGCGGATCTACTATTTACCTTTCGCTCACAAAGAACGTGCGTGAGAGAGACGGACTACGACAACAATAGTAACACTGCCATGGTCCCATTCTTTAAGTAATCGGGATGTACTATGCTTGCCAAATAAGAATAGGATCGCGCTTGCTACAACTTCACACGATAGTTGTCAAATTGGTACTGCCAGCAAAAAAATACTATGAAAAAAAAATGTTATATTTTTTTATTCATAAATTTCATTATTATTTACATTCATTTTTATAAAATGTTATTTATTCAATTCCATAAATAGATAATTTTGGATAATTTAATAATATTCGAAAACAGTATTCATTAAAGAAATGAACCAATATAATTATATAGTTAACTTCACGAAATGCTACTGGTCACGCTAATATGTCGCCATAATAATAATATAATTACTGTGTAATTAATTTGGCGTAAAATTGATAAGAAACACCAAAAAAGCGAACAAAAATAATTAAACTGAATATAATTTCTTTATTTACTTTTTTGCACACCTTACATTTTGGTAATGAAGTTCACGAGTATTGCGGAACAAAATGGCGTCTTGACAGTGCTATTCTTATTTGGCACGCATAGTACAAGACGTTGATGATATAGCGATCTATGGATATATCCATATCCATTGTCCAGTAGTGGGCATCAATAGGCTAAGAATATAATGGCGTACTGGATGGTTCTAATACCAACAAACAATAATGCTTTACCTAGTAATTTTTAATATTAACAAGCGTGTATAATTTTTGTTTAAAAAATTGGCTGTTTATCAGTAAAGCTATTAAAAGTTGGCTGTTTATCAGTAAAGCTATTAAAAATTGGCTGTTTATCAGTAAAGCTATTAAAAAGGAGCAATTTAAAGTCCCATATGTGGACGAGTCTTCTGTTATAGCTTGCCGACAATTATTATAATAGCCATTTATTCATAATTTGTTTAAATTAACTCAATATGTCTGCCAAATGATGGTTTTTATGATTCATAGAGAAAATGTGTTAAGTTTTTTTTACCTTAATGATATGAATTCTTGGGTGGTCGTTGTATCTGGTCATATAGTTTTTTATTTCCGTGTTTTCTACTATGATCAAAATTGCATAAGTTTAATTGAATAATCTATACTAATATTATAAAGCTGAAGAGTTCGTTTCTTTGTTTGAACGCGCTAATCTCAGGAACTACTGGTTGGAATTGAAAAAATATTTTTGTGTTGGATAGTTCATTTATCGAGGAAGGTTATAGGCTATATAACATCTCGCTACGAACAATAGGAGCGGAGCATAAATGAAAAATGTTGCAAAAACGGGAAAAATGTCCACACGTGTGAAGCCGGGACGGGCCGCTAGTTTATATATAAACTGCTTCGTTGGTCCAGTGGTGGCAAGCGCGACTGCTGATCGTGAGGTAATGGCTTCGATACCCAGGTCAGGCAAAGTGTTATTGGGTTTTTTCGTGTGGAGCTTCTCAGTAGCAGCCTGGAGTTGTTATTTGTGCCCGGTTGTTGGCAATGGGCTCGCCCTCTATTACATGGGACTGAAACATAACGGCGAATCGAGGGTGTTATTATACACTTCTGCCCAATCCTTCGGGGAGTATGGGCGTGATGTTATGTTATGTTAATTTAAGTATAAATGTTCTGTAACTGTTCCATGCTAGCAAAAATAACAAAATTATTTTAGTTGAATGTATATCATGACGAAAAAGCTTGATTGTAAGGCGAAACACACACTGCTCCGCGCTACGCTGCGGCACAAAATAGATAGGTACAGAAGTCAATCTACATACAAGTGCGCTTGAGCAACGCACACACTGCTCACGGACACGATATCTCGGACTGTTTGGGACTAGAGTGCGAGTGAGTGCGAGCGCGAGTGCCATGCGCTTGAGAGAGATAGATATATAGATAGAGCGACCGCCTAGCGTAGGTATGAAAAGTGAAGTACATACATGTGATTGACTTCTGTACCTATCTGTTTTGTGGCTACGGGGTGCGTGGCGACGGAGCCACAACACTGCGCGGGAATGCGTTTTCTGTGTGTTGCAATACGCGTGTTTTCTATACAAACACGGATACTTGCAAACAACGTAAGAACGTGAGGCGGTGCAGTGTGCGAATCGTCTTACTATAAAGCAAGTTCAATCAATCCATTTAAACCATCTCAGTCCTCTGCTGGTCATTGACATTTACACCCATATTCTAAGACGTTCCTCAAAAACTTACTCGATTCATACTCGACTCAGAACGGCCTCGAAAACATCTTCAAAATTGTATTCTTAGTCGCAATTTCGAGTGAACTTTGAGGTTCCTCGACGGAGTCATTACGTCATAATTTGAATTATCTGCATCGCGCAAATAACGCCGCGATAAATAATTGTAAGGATTATCGTAAGCATATTCGATAAAGTCTTCAAAATTCATTTTTATGACATACCTACAAACTTTGACACTTCCTTCCTTAAGGTAGGTTCCGAGGTACCTTGACTGTGACAGATGATTCCTTACCTCGACTGAGGAAAAATCTTGAGTTGAGGACGATTATGTCAACTATAGGCTGAGTCGAGGTGGAGTCGAGTCGAGTAAGTTTTAGAGGAACGTCTTAGATATGGGTGTACAATTCGCGTAAACACGACACTTTCTACCCTTCCGCTTGATAGCCCTATTCAATTAACGAGTCTATATCGGTCCGTTTTGTAATTATTTTCAATTAATATTGTTAATTGACGTAAAGTGTGGTCGCCATTCTCTGAACCGAACATTTGATGATATTTACAAAGCGGTATCTCGTTCAGTGTGGCTCTGCCTTTAGATCAATGTCCTTTGAACTTGATTTAATTTGCGGAGTTGCTAAGTTTCTGTTCTCTCTATCTTTATTTGGTTTGTGGTCTTATTAATGAATATATAACATATCTTATTATCACTTCCCATGCGTGGAATAAGAGCGTTATATCCCGTGTGGGAACGGGCTAGAATATAAAACTTCCTCACCGCACACTGTGAATTGAAACATGTTGTAAAATTCAACAAAACTCAACAAACTTGGTGGTAGCATCTATACGGTCCGTCTGGCTAGCTACCACCCTCACATTAGGGTATAGGGGAATCCCTCTATATCTCTGTTCCTAGGATTTGTGTGCTCCATCTTAGACCCTGTCTGGGCTTACCATCAGGTGAGACTAGGGCCAAATGCGAGCAAGTCAAGAATAAATAAAATAAAAATTCGGCTCAGGCAAGGGACAGGTGACGAGTACTGGCCTGGCTATTTATAATAAACAATGATTACCAAGTCAAGAGTAGCTCGTGGCTAAATAACAACTTCCTTAACGAGGTTAATCTTGTAGGGGTGAATCTATCATTACAGTTATAGCTAATGTCGGTATCGGTCGGTATATCATAAATAAAGTAAATGAAACCAACATAGATTCGCCACCACTGAGAGTACTTTTAATTGGGTTAGTGATTAGTTACAGACGCCAGTTCACAATATAACACAACATAATAATTTTTAATTTTTATAACTTCGGGTACGTTAATTAATCTTGACGGTTACCCTCCTATGTCAACATTGTCCAGTGTTACCCGCTACCGATAACAAGAGTTCATCTGGGGAAGTAGTACCATTTCCTGCCGGCAAGCAGCATTGCTGTGTTCCGGTTTGAAGGGTATGGGTGTCGGTGAAATTACAGGCACATGAGACTTTATAACTTTGTCTCTAAGGTTTGCTATGCATGAGCAATCCTCTTGGGGTTGTAGGTGTACAGCTGCAATAACCAGTTACCATCAGTTGAACCTTCGGCTTGTTTGCCAACCGATAACGTACAAACAAAATCAGTCAAGTCAGTTACATCAGTTACGTCACAATGGGTTCAGTTGAAAACCAGCGTCAGGCACTAGTGGTCTGAAATTTATGCTGAACTGAACCTGTTTGGCGCAGCCGCTAGACACACATATACTTTATTTTTGTTTATTATTATATTTTTTATCTTTTTTTGTTTTCTCTCTTATGATTTTTTTGTCTGGGTGTCTGACTGCTTTCGTGGCAAATACATTTCTTTCTTTCTTTCTAAAATCTTACAGAAAACCCAACTAACACTGCTCTACATCGAACTCAAACCTCCAGGATTTAAGGTTCATGTGTTTACGTAATACTAGCACTTAGCCCGAGACTTCATCCGCGTGAATTTTCATACAAACTTCCATCCCCTATTTTACCCCCTTAGGGGGAAAATTTCCAAAAAAATAATCTTAGTGGATGCCATTGTCACATAAGGAATCTACTGACCAAATTTCATGTTTCCAGCTTCAGTGGTTTAGGCTCTGCGTTGATGAATCAGTCAGTCCGGACAAGTAATTATAATGTATAGATAGGTATGTTCAGGATTATTCGTTGTCACGTGTATAAAAGATACGACAACACACCAATGTTCTGCGCTTGACATAATAAGGCCTTGTACACAAAACTGCGATGCGACGTCGCAACGTAGAAATATGCGAGTTCGCACGACGCACCGCAAGAACTTACGAATTAATTCGCGTAATTGATTTTTCTTATATCTTCTTATCAGTTAACAGCAGTGCGCAAATCTTTTTACGCAAATTTATTGTACCTAGTATAAAATATCGTCAAGATCGTCGAGGGATTGGTCATCCGAACCTTGGAAGGAAGATGCCTTTCCGCACGAAATCGCGTCGCAGCAATTTGCGTCGCAGTTTTCTGCGTTGCGAATTCGCATCGCGCCGATTCGCAGTTTGGTGTACAAGCCCTAATACTTAGGTACGGCCTCTGTTATAATAATTGAAGTATAAAACTCTCATAATAACCACAAATGCACTAATTGTTCCAGTTATAAATACTAGTTTAAATAGCAATTGAGCGACAGTGTATTGTCCTGCGTGCGTGCAACATGCCGCTACTACACAGCTGTCATCGTTGAACCCAATAGGGGGGCCTGTTCTATAATTACATAGGTACTTTATAACATGATATTAAGCCGTAACTGTTCTTCAGACCTGGAGTGTTAATAGGACTTGTAATGGGTCACTATTAGTAGAAGAACACAAGTGTCCACTACAACGAACGCGGGGCCCAAGCGGATTTTATCCTTAAAGGCAATATTAATGCTGTTCTCAAAAGAGTGCGCGAGGATGTTTCCGTTTGGTGGGAACTGGGTCTAATGCAGCGTACACACTTAGCCAACGAATGCCAACGAATGAAGCAATACCGCCAAAAACAGAATGAAACAGATTCGTTCTATACAAAGTTTGGTCACATTTAACAACAATGACGAACGTTCCCTAGCGTTCGTTGGCCTTCGTTGGCTAGGTGTTTATGCTGCATCAGAAAATAACACTTTATCGGTCGACACTAGGTCGAAACACTACACCAGAGGTGGCGAACCAATGGCACGCGACACAATATTTTGGGCACGTCACTGATCACAAAATTCATTATGCACTGCGAAAAAAAGTGTGAAGTAGGTATTATATGACCCAATAATCACAAAGTCAAAATTATTTGATGACACGTCTATGACCTCATCAAACATTTCTTTAGAAAAATGGCACGTTGATACGTAAAGGTTCGCCATCCCTGCACTATATCATAGTATAATAATATGTTACGCCAGGTATTCTCTTCCCACGATGGCATAAGACTACTGTCACTATCAGTATTGCCTTTGATTATCATCTTCAATACAATTAAAGAGATTTTTAATTCATAATGAATATAAAATAAATTGCTAACTAGTTGCTATCTCGTGCTATTCATCTGTTTAGTAAAAAAAGTTAACTTAAAATTACTAGCTGCAAGTAAGTGAAAAACTGCATTTTGCTCGACTAATTTATTTACACATAGTGGCAGCACACCACAGTGATGACGTAGCCTTGGGCCAAACACGTGACCTAGCTGTCACGGGAATAGACTACCTGGCGTAGAATATTATTTCACCATACACTATACTAGAGAAAGAGGAATGGCAAGATGCCAGCTCTGCCCACCAAGAACAAATAGTAGACAAAGAACATTTAGTCATTAACCATTTATAATACTACTGTCATGAATTAATACATTCACAGTCCAACGACCTACGATAACGCTTTGTTTATGTTGTGGCTTTAATAAAATTAACCGCAGACATCCGTTCGTGTCGATAATGGCCGCCATAGAATGCTTTCACACACGATACTAACTACTAATTTGTCGTATGAGTGTCTGGTGTAGTCAATTATTTTTTTAACAGGGTGCAGCAACGCCCTTATGTATGGGAAGTGTCATATGCGCGTCTTTTGTTGAAATAAATCAGGACTAAGGCTGAGCATCCACCAGAGCTGTGCTAAGCTGCGTAGCGAGGAATGTGTTTTGTAAGCACCAATAGAATCACTTCATTTACCTAGCTTCGCTCTGCGCAGCTCTGATGGATATGGGTCTAGCAGTGCGAGATTTTTGTTCATACAAAACAAGCGAGGAATGTGTTGCGAGGTATGTGTTGCTAGGAATGTGTTACGAGGAATGTGTTGCGAGGAATGTGTTACGAGGAATGTGTACCGCTCCTGCCACACCACCCTATTCGAAAAGAGTCCGCTACCTATCCTCGCACGGCTCATTTGTACACATTAACACATTACACATTACGCATTCCTCGCACAGCCCTGGTGGAAAGGGTCACATCGTTCCACATCCTCGCTACACATTTTTGCAGCGCACGTTTTCTTCGCACAGCTCTGGTGGATGTCCAGTCTAACAAGTAAAAGAAGTACTTATCAGTCTGTTACTGTCTACTGGTGAACATGGGCCTATGACCACAATTAATGGTCATAATATTACTATAATCGAGGGGTTCGCGGATAATACTATTTGCGAGGTTAAGCAACGCTTGCCGCGGTCAGTTCGTGGATCGAACCATTCGTTACACATTGAGACCCTTCCCTGTCTCGAAGAACACGTTTAACCCTCGATTCCGGGTGTCATACGAATACCTATGACGTTCGTTACGTATTCGTAGTCGGAAGCCCGAAAGTTTGACAACTGGTCTTACTTTAGGATATTGGCATTGCCCACTACCTGGGTTGCGGAGGTCTGATGGCAGTCGTTCCGCGTAAAATACTGGTACTCAGCCGCATCTGGTTAGACTGGAAGCTGACCCCAATACAATTGGGAAAAAGCTAGGTGGAAAGAACGAATATTATTATAATCACCAATTTTGGTACATCGATTGGTAAATACAGTTTGGAGGACGCTGTTACTCAGCCTCTTGACATAATCCATCGGCCGCCTCTTAGCTACCTGTCCACTGGAGCGGAGACGAGCGGTGCGGTGCGGAACTAAGCAATAGAAATGCACAATATTCACAGAGCAGAGCAGAGACGTGAATTTTATGCAATTCTATTGGTTAGCTCCGCACCGCTCCTCACTGCTCCGCACCGCTCCGCTTCTCTCCGCTTCAGTGGGCAGAACGTTGCCTATTCTTTGTCGAGATACACATGGTTTGTTTTGCCTCAAAACAAAACTAACTACTAAATTGTCATTAACCATGTATACTATAGTTGATGTGCATGAAAGATAATGTCTGTTGTTGGATGATAGCCGGCGCCGCATTACGAAGAGTATTTCCGACGCAGTGTACACGCGATATACCCAGTATTTTCCATTATTGCAGCTGTCGACAGCGTCACCGCTTTTCGTTCATAGATCACTCAAAATAATAGGTACCTACTCTTTGTTATTTACTGAAATTATGATAGGAATACTCGCATAACATAACATCACGAATGTATTCCCCGAAGGGTTGGGCAGAGATGTATAGTAACACCCTCATTTTGCCGTTATGTTTAAGTTTCATGTAATAGAGGGCGAGCCGATTGCCATTAACTCTAGGCTGCTACTGAGGAATTGAATAATGACCAATAACACTGACCGAACTGGGGATCGAACCCAGGACTTCACGATCAGCAGTCGCGCTTACCACCACTAGACCAACGAGGCAGCAAAATAAATACCAAGGTACATAAATACAATTCCATTGTAGAAACAGCGATTTATAAAATTACGTCTATGGCGTAATGACGCTACGTTTGGTGCAGTGGCTGAGCGATTGGCTTCTGCGCTACGGGTCTTGGGTACGATTCCCACACGGAACAAATATTTGTATGGTCTACAGATAGTTGTTCCGGGTCTGGGCGTTTTTGCATGTGAAGATTGGTGTCTTTAAACGCACCCACGCTACAGGAGAAATCCTAGTGTGGGGAAAAGGTATAAAAAAAAATTGGGTGTTACTATACACCTCTGCCCATACCTTCGGGGAATACAGGCGTGACGTTATGTTATGGTACGTCTCAAAGGTAAATATTTTACGTAAACAAAAAACTGAGCCGACCGATCGCATCCATCTTAAAATAATGTTTTTCCTAATATGTAGCAGTAATTTCTAAGTTTGTAGGTAACAAGTTTATCATGATAACACAAGTTGCAGACTTATTATTCATCAAACTTCAACGTTGTTTATCATGATAATGCAGGTGCAAACTTGCTCCGAACTTGGAACAGGTGGTGCAAATCGTAGTAATGCAATAGCGAACTAAGAAGTAATCCATTTTACTTTGTTCGTTCTTGGCATGCGCGCGTACGCTCGATAAGGTGTTTTGTTACTGAAATAAGTGAGATGGATCTGTTAGTTTTTATGCTTTTATTTTATTAAGGCTCAATTTTACCAATGTCGAATAGCGTTTATCCAAGGAATAAGACAGACGTGTTGACAGAATTTCTATACGAAAGCTGTCAAAACGTCAAATTTATTCCTCGATTAAAGTTATCCGACGTTGGTAAAATCGAGCCTAAGTAGGTGAAGCATTAAGGTGGCGGCTAACCTAACTTTGTAACTTGTTACAAAGCGAGCATTATGAAAGTCATAATAGCGAGCACAGAGTTTGCCGAGCATAATAGGATTTTAGCAGGCGACATAAGGGTCAGTTCTGACCAAATGTAAAATTACGCGCGCAATTTTTTGACGTCACTGAATAAAAACTATCCGGTATAAAATCTGACGCAGACATCAAGCGTTTATTTGCACATGGCCGAGCATTTTATACTGAAAGGGTATACTGATACGGTTCTTTATTCCGTGACATCAATCAAATGCACGAGGATATTTCTGTTTGGTCGGAACTGACTCTAGCAAGCTCGCTCCGAACGTTAAATTACGATGGAACGCCCAGGTCAGAAGCCACCTTTATACTTTGTCCATTGTTTTAATTTCTCTATGACAGGACGCCAATTCTACTAACAAAATCGTTGATAATAGCAATCGAACCGCAGCTGAACTACGGCCTTTCGACCGTAATCTCTATATGAAAAAAAGTCAAACGGCCGTGGTTCGGCCTGTTCCCTTATGGGTACTAGAATATGGTCGATAATCAAATGGCTAATTGGCAAGTGCAATCTACACACCACCACCGATCTGCCATAGATAAATATATACAATGGACAGGGTGTAGAAAATAATGAATACGGTTAATGGAGGAAAAATATTTAATCCATTGAATATTATAACATTACTAACATTACAAACAGGAAAGGTATCAGGTTCTCGGTAAAATTGGTTTTTCTTGTTGTTAGATAACCTCTAATCAATGATCGGTTGTAGTGTTTTATTTATCATCAAAGGAATGGGAACGAAAGGTCTAAGCAGCCCCGCGTCTACATCTTTCAAAGGAGGGTGCAGAGTCCAATTTGCCGCCCTCTAGGTAAAATTTTTCAACAAATAAGATAGGTAATAAAATTATAAATAACTCTAAATGTTTATTCAGATATAACCGGTCAAGCATAGTACAGATAGCGAGACTGGCTGGTGGCGGGCCGCCCCCTAATTTTTACCGCCCGGGGCAAGTGCCAACCTAGATCAGGCTTGAGTTTAAGATGGACCACACGAATCCAAGTGACAGGGATATTGAGGGATTCCCTATACCCCGCTGGCTCTCGCACATCCACAACGAAATACAGTAAAATACTTGGCGTCGGACTTCAATGTGAGGGTGGTTGCTAGCCAGGTGGACCGTATATATGGATCCTACTACCAAGCGTGTCGGGTTTTGTTGAATCTTAAAACACGCGTCTATTCCCATTTATTTTACATGGTTGAGGATATCGGCTTTGCCCGGTTACTGGGTTGCGGAGGTCTGATGGCAGTCGCTCCAAGTAAAGTAAGTATTCAGCCGCTTCTGGTTACACTGGAAGCTGACTCCAACATAGTTGGGAAAAAGATAGACAGAACGAACGATAAAAAAACATTAAAAATATTAAAAAATAGTTTTCAGGCGGCATAATATGCTGAGGTGGCGCCTAAATCTGCTTGTTCAACTTAATTTGACAGCTCTAATATTCTTCAATCTCTTTCTTGTTTTACCTTCAAGTAAAGGATAGCATTATTTTTTATTTAAGGTTAGTCGGTGCTCAACGGAATCGGGGCCAATGTCTTGTCAACTGTAGCTAGATCTAAAATGTACATAAAAATACCAGGTATTTATTTTCATATAGGCCTCGTCCGTCATCATAGCTCAACACCTGTCATTCCAACCTACCCACACGCGGTCAAGTAGGATAATTTCAATGAATAAATCAATAGTGTCGTGTTGAAAGCAGGTTTTCCCTAAGGGCAATAAACTTGAATTTACGTGCGGTGCAATCTATGTTATTACTGTTGAAATGTGGTATTGTTTGGAAAAGAGGTCTGTTTCATCGGGATATTGTGGGCTGTGGGTTGGCATTGATTGGGCGAATGTTTCCTGTATTGAGATGTAAGATAGATTGATGATGGTGGTCTGCCCAAAGTAATGGCCCTCAAATTTGTATGGAAAAGAAGGTTTATGTCACAATATTTCCATCTCTCTCTCTCTTTCTCGTATCGGTATAGTCACCGGCACGTAACTTGGTAAGAGAAGAGAAGAGAATTCCTCTCCTTTATTTCTTTCTTCTAAAGAGTCATGTTTAAAAATAAATTATGTCAATAACCATATAATAATGACAAGCAATAAAAGTGTCATTTTTTGTTGTAATACGTGTACATGCGCAAACTTACTCCCACTACGCCAAAACCTTGCCAAGTTACGTGCCAGCGCCTATATGAGGTTTATGAAAATAACTCGTGTTGTGGTGAAAAGATTAGTGCCAGCATCAGCAAGGTTGGTAGTGAAGCTGACTGTCCAAGGTGCGCCAGACTAACTTAATATCGTCACTCGTGGAAACTCCTTTAAAACACCGTATTTTTTCTATAATGGACCTCTTTAAATTTGAATCTGAGTATAATTTGAGCCGATTCTTGTCTCGCGAGCATTGCAATAATTTGCTAACCCCTTTTTTATCGTTGTAAAATCTTCATGGATGTCCCTCGCCCGGGGAAGGCGGAAGGGTCTGCCGGACTCTTACCGGCTAAAAACCAACGGTGTTCCTCCTCGTGACCGTTCGGCCGGGGTCGCGGGATTCGCAAAAGCATGCACCGCAACCCTGGGTTTTGCTATACCTACCAATTTCAAGTTCTGTTTAGGTACACATACTTTGCCTGACCAGATCAAACCCATGACATCATGATTCATAATCCACAATCGATCCCATAACAATTCTTTTTGGAGTCTTGATCATTTTAAAAGAGAGCACATTGCGGAAATAAAAATATCTATTTTTTCATTTATCGAATCATCGTAGATTTCTAGATACATGACACATTCTAGTGCTAAAAAACTTTTTTTAATAGATCCGCTAGGATTCGGATTTGGATTCATGACGCATTATGCGGTCACGCGTGCATGTGTTATACCCATTTGATTCATGTTCTAGAATCTTCCAAAATATCACTTGAAGTCCGTTCTAAACTAACAGTACTTTCCCATTGATAGACTGAAAGACCCCTGAGTCACTTCTTCTGGATGTAATCATCATCTCCCTGCCTTTATCCCACACTAGGTGGGGTTGGCACAACATGTATTTCCCTTCCATTCTCCTCTATCCGCCGTCATTTCAGTACTCACTTCTTTCTTACCCATATCAATCATCCTTCACACAATCTAATTCTTCTGAATTTAATACAAAGACATATCTGTCGCAGTAAGGTGATGTGATCATATCTCGAGTCACATGATCATATACCAGGAAATGCTTATAAGAAATTACTTCATTATCTTTAGTTAATTAAATAATAGGATACATACTACTTCCGCGGTCTTCATTACTGTATTAGTATTATCTTGTTATCTAATTAACTAAACTCGAGTTTCTTTTTTTATTTCTATAACATAACATGACGACTGTATTCCCCGAAGGGTTGGGCAGAGGTGTAAAGTAACACCCTCATTTCGCCGTTATGTTTAAGTCTCATGTAATAGGGGTCGAGCCTACTGCCATCAACCGGGCACGAATCCAAACAACGGACTATTATTGAGGATTTTCCCGCGGAAAAACCCAATAACACTTTTCCTGACCTGGGTATCGAACCCAGAATCTCTCGATCAGCAGTCGCGCTTGCTATCACTAGACTAACGAGGCAGTTTTTTTATTTGAATGTATTCTATCAACGATACCTAGTAACCATGTGAAGTTTCACCAGTTAATTCGAAGTAACCCTGAACGCGTAGCATGATCACCGTAAACAACGGTTTTGTCGACAGAATGACATAAACACAATGGCGATATGTAATTTTATCTATTGTTAGTCGACAAAACACTTCTTTTTTTTTAGAAAGCGTTACCCCACACTAGGATTTCTCCTGTATCGTGGGTCCGTTTACAGACACAAATCACCACATACACAAACACCCAGACCCGGAACAACTATCTGTAGGCTATACAAATATTTGTTCCGTGCGGGAATCGAACCCACGACCCGTAGCGCACAAGTTAATCGCCTAGCCACTGCACCAAACGTGTCGTGTCGTCGTGTCTACAGTGGTCATGCTATGCCTGCTGGTATACAGAGCTCCTATCATATTTACATAAGTTTGTAACCGTTCATTTGGTAGATAGATAATACCTAAAGATGGGCCTCCCCTACAGCACTCCCCCTGTCAGAAAATGTAAGGTCATAGGGGGATTATTGTCGTAATCATTACTTGGCGGATATAATGGTTAGAGCATTTTGACTGTAGTATACTAGTTGGTAGTACCTCGTTGGTCTATAGGGCAACTGCTGATCGTGAGGTCCTGGGTTCGATCCCCAGGCCGGGCAGTGTTATTGGGTTTTTCCGTGTGGAATTCCTCAGTAGCAGCCCGGAGTTAGGATTTGCCCTCGGTTGATGGCATTAGGCTCGCCCCCTATTACATGGGACTTAAACATAACGGCGAAATGAAGGTGTTACTATACACCTCTGCTCAACCCTTCGGGGAGTATAGGCGTGATTTTATGTTATGTAGTTGGTTTTTCCAACAGTTGCGTTTACTTCTAATTCTTACGAATATCGAGAAAAATGGTCTACATGGTTACAAAAACAATAAAAAAAAATTGTAAGAGATTTTTATTGGCTTTAGAAAATAAATCTGATAACCTCACGCCAAGGTCAAAATGTTTTTATAGTTATGAAAAAAAAACTATAATACATGTTCCCTGATCTTCAAAACGAAAATTATGTCAAGAAAAAGACTAAAGGAGTCTTGCCAAAGTAATCTTGTGGTTTAATATGAATATTCATGCTCGAAAGAATCATCCTTTACTCGGCTTCCGCAAGGCCGTTTCATTTGACTCGTGAAATTAACATACGCGGTATAAAATCAATGTTTTTAATAGGATTCGTGTAAGAAGCAAAGGTTTTTGAGGAAATATGTTCATATAATTTTAAAACGTAGCATTTTTTGGTCCTTTTAGTCTGATTTGCTTGCTAGTACGAATATTTGGTCTTTTTGCCATGGTTTGCTTGGTAATGTTAGTAGATGTCTGGTTAATTTGTTTATGTACATGATTCTGCGTGGTAACTAGTTCTACCCAGAGCTATTACTGTCAAACTAAAAGACTAGCTTGATCACATATTCTATAGAAGTATACGTTTTATACAATAAATTATAAAAAAGAGGGGCTCGTGGCTAATTACAAATCACGCGGATCATATGATTTGCAGTTAAGCTGCGCTTGCCACGATCAGTCCTTGGATGGGTGACTGTTCGTTGCACATCGAGGCCCCTCCGTGCCTCGGAGAGCACGTTAAACAGTCGGTCCCGGGTGTCGTACGAATATTTATGACAGTTGTTACGGGAAGTCAGAAGCCCGCAAGCCTGGCAACTGGTCTAACTTTAGGATATCGGCATTGCCAAGTAACTGGGTTGCGGAGGTCTGATAGCAGTAGCTCCGTGTAAAACACTGGTATTCAGCTGCATCTGGTTAGACTGGAAGCTGACCCCAAAATAGTTGGGGAAAAGCTAGGTAGAACAGAACAATTAATTATAAAAAACTAGCGGCCCGTCCCGGCTTCGCACGGGTGGACATTTTTCGCGTTTTTGCAACATTTTTCATTTATGCTCCTCTCCTATTAATCGTAGCGTGATGTTATATATCCCATAAACTTCCTCAATAAATGGACTATCCAAAACAAAAAAAAATCAATTCCAACCAGTAGTTCCTGAGATTAGCGCGTTCAAACAAACAAACTCTTCAGCTTTATAATATTAGTATAGATTATATATAGATATGCAAACAGATATATTTTTCGATTTCCGCTTTTATAAATGCCAAAGATTGTCTGTGAATTGTAGGGACATTAACATAAACACCATATTTGACCGGGAATTTCGTAATTGCAGTATGATGTTACTATATGTTCACAGGTGGGCCTCTGCCCTTCCTCTAGTACCCATTATTCCTTGGATGTCCCTTACGACACCCTTGGGAGGACACGGGGTGGTCATTGCTGGATTGATGGCCTTATAGCCGGTCAACATTAAATATAAATTAATTTATTACGAAGACAATGTAATTTCTTCTTTGTTTTTGCCTCGTTGATCTAGTGGTGGAAAGCGCGACTGCTGGTCGTGAGGTCCTGGGTTCGATCCCCAGGTCGGGCAAAGTGTTATTAGGTTTTTCCGTGTGGAATTTCGCAGTAGCAATCCGGAGTTCGGATTTGTGCCCGGTTGATGGCAATAGGCTCGCCCCCTATTACATGGAACTTAAAAATAACGGCGAAATGAGGGTATTACTATACGCCTCTGCCTAACCCTTCGGGGAATACAGTCGTGACGTTGTTATTTTATATTACTACCTTCAAGCATTTTAATGACAAGATGATGAGAACAAATTATTTATGTCAGTATTAATAAACGACTCTCAACATGGCGGTCTGGGAGCTAACTTCCAAAAGGCGCTTCCATATAGTAGAATTTCATACATTTGACAATTATTTTTATCTACCGCTCAATTCATATCGAATCGTTTTTAATGTAGGCTTTAATGTTCTAAGTATTAGGTATCGATTCGCAAATAAATCGTTTTACGTAAATTACTATTTGTATGGCCAATACTTCTACACATATTTGTTCTCAGCTTGGATGTGTGTTAATGTTATTTGTGCATGTAATTCCACCCTTGACGCCGGAAAATTCAAGGCCATGCTTACAAAAGTGCTATAACTTTAAATATATTTAGTTTTATTTACGTTTCCCACAATTTCGGAAACACTTGTTTCGCCCATCCGATTATGTCATACACACGTAACGCGCACATGACACGGGAATGAACGTCAATAGCATTTCGAACAATGAACGTGACCTTCGTGTTGGGGCAATTAAAACTGTCCAAATGAGAGCTATTGGATGGACGTGACAGATTGACAGTACTATGACTCATGAGTCTTTGTGAAGATTTCAATGCTTTTGTGTTTAATTGCGTTTTCCGGTTGAGAACAAATGGAGTTATGGTTTCCCTATCTAAATACAAGGTGTAAAAAGACCCTTCACAAAGCCGTCAACCATGCATTCAGTACATCAAACTAATTAACCCTACGCAAAAATTGTCGCTGGGAAACGACTTTTTTTTTGGGTGAAAAATTCCGTTTTACTGTAAAGCTCAATGTAACGCACTCAAAACACTGTGCTGATAGATGCAATGAATAGTAAACGGGTAATGGAGGTATTTCAAGTACATTTGCAACCTTCAAAACTAGTATTTTAAAAAAAAGTTGTGAAAAAGTTGGAAGTCTGACCTCCAATATCTCCGTAACTAGAAGGTTCCCAGGCATAGTCCAGAACAAAAAAAATATCGCAATGATGTGGAGAATAAGTGCCTTTCGGCTTCATTAAGGGTCTATTTACACCGTTTATACTGCGTTATGTTTGAATCCGCAAATAATAGCCATCTCCTCTCAACTCATGGATATCATAAAATACGATTAAGGGATTAGGTGTGCCATTACAGTATGCCAAACTTGGTGATTATAACATTGTCCCCTATGACCGTGTATTCGAGTGTTTTTGGGACGGTCAAGCCTAACAGTGGAAGTTTCTGTGCTGATGTGCATTTTTGTTCAGAACAAAATATTTAGTGCTCATCGATTTTTATATTGTAGGACTGTGAACGTTTCTCGTTTAACATTGATTTTTAAAGATAAGTAAGTAAGGTTTTGGTAATGAGAATATTTATTATATTTCAAAATAAGATATAATCTAATATTTATGTGAGTGTTTAAATTGATTATACCGGTGCATTGAAAGATTTGAAGTTTTTGTTAGTCTACAAGTCTGAGCAAAACTAAAAATTGAAAAAATTGTTCGGATATTCTATTAAGTACAGTTTTATTTTGAGCGCTGGCTGCGTTTGACAATTTCGATATTAAAAGTAGAATAAATTCAACAAATAGATTACTTTTTGAAGAGTTTTTTTCAGTATTAAGCATATCTTATTACTTCTAAGCTTCTAGAAGAAATGAAACCTTGCTTATTATAATACTAACTTCTGCATAAAAATCTCGAATATGTTTAAATGGTTATAAACTTATATTCACTGTAGCGTGCAAACTATTACAAAGTGTTGCGTAAATAATTCAATGGTCGGGTGACTAATTGCTTAATTGGCTATTTCTTTATACAATACCGTACATTGAGGTGTAATTTGTATGGCCAAGTTAACTGATTTTTTTTGGACATTCCGATTTTTAGGATCTGGTGACTTGGACCGAAGATATATCCCTGTGGGACGCCTATAGTTCCCGACCTTATTAAATAATTATTACATTCGTTCTTTAATAATTGGTCTTTGTGGTATACCTTGTACCAAAAGGATACAGCACCAACTTTCATCAAATTGATATGCCCAAAGTATTCATTGTGAAATAATATGCTTGGAATTTTTTTAGGCATAGTGTCAAGAGCACCTACAATGACTATTTTATGTTTACTTTATTATTTTCCTTATTTTTGTTACGTTTTGCTATAGTGTCCCACATATTTGGTGGCGTACCAGATTTATTAATTTACCTGTCCTGTTTTCACATTACACATCTGGCCACGTTAATTGCAACGTTTTTTTTATCAAACCAATAACGTTACATACCGTTGTACAATGGTAACGGTAAAAAAATCTCTATTGATAGCTGATTGAGCTTATTCAATTATTCTGCTATTCACCGTTAAGTAAGGCATTATTTTTTGACGAACAATTTGACCGTATGTTTCTGCTCTAGTTATTAGAGTTGGAAGAAACTTGGTTAATATGGTAACAGCGGGAGGTTGAAGCCTGTCATAAGTTATGCATTGTTGCAATCTTCGAAGAGAACCATGTTATGGCTACATTTGACTCATACCTTTTGTTGTAGCAATCCTTTGCCGTGGAGTTGAAATTTTTGTTACATAAAATTGAAAAAAAAGACGCAATGAATTTGAATTCTAATTTTAAACCTTTTACGGTATTATACTATTGCTAATGTTTGATTTTATGAATCTAGTTCTAGATTTCTTTTGGTCCAAATTAGGCAACTTGAGATATTATTATTACTACAAAATAGCGATCAATGGCTGATGTATTTATTATTTCGTCATTTATCTGGTCACATAACACGAGGAAAAATCAAACTAATTATATTATATTTGCCATTTGGGCTGTGTTGGTTTGCTACACTTGCTACTTAAGAACACATACTTTTACATAGAGGACCTATAATGATATATAACCAGTCCTAATCACCATGATAGTCGTATTTTTTTTCACAATATACTACATGTTTTTGCAATAGTCTCTATTGGTACATCTGTATCAAACAACTCTGTTTTCGCTCCAAAACACATTCTCATAAAAACACAGACATTATCCGTTTCCAGCGCCCGCTTCCGTACAAAAACCTTAAGATCAGTAGGTCTTTTCAAAAAACGTATAAACAAGGATTGAAGGAGCACCTTCATTGTCCGAGCTCGTAATATCGTTGGTCTTTTGAGGCGGGAAGGGAAGCGCTTTGTCCTCGCACTAATTAAACCCTCTCGGCTTGTCGCGGCGACGAACTTGCCGGGTTCTGCTAAAGGGTTGGGCAGACGAGCAGCTTTGTTAATTCAAGCAATTGCTGGCGACTTATTTCGGCTGAAAGTCGGGATTAATTTTATGCTGCTCATAATGTGTGAAAATTTTCATTCATCTTTATTTTGAAGTAAGCTTGATTACTTCAAACTATCTTCAGCCTTTTATAGTAAATCTAGGAAGTAGATCTTCCCATTAATTAGACTGAACTAAAGAAAAAAAATAATTCTTTCTTGTATTAGGTACCTACTAACATAGATATTAAGAACATTGTTACTAACACTTATATGGATTATGTCCGAAATAAATGGTTATTATTAAGCTTGTCAGGATGTCAAACTTTGCTTAGCATTAAATATTCTGACAAGCTGGGCTACTTTCGAAGCGACTAAAATGTTGCTTAAAACCGGTTTGCTTTTTGTAAAGCAAAAGAATTGACTGTTTGTATTGATAACATTTGTGTCTCGAGTGTCAATTTCTGATCTGTGTTATTATGTCAATTGACAACTCGTACGAGTAATCATATTCTTAGATTGATTTTATACTTTATTTGTTAGATATAAAGTTTACTTTCACATAAAACACGTGTGGTTATTACCGTTAAGACCCATAGCGAATAAAAAAAAACACATTTCCCTTATTATGTAACTGCAAATATTATACATAGAAATTAAACTAGTTTATGGGATTATTTCGCGGTTTCCGAACAGATGATTAATTCGTGTCATTTCAAGGTGACCACAAAAAAAAACTTATTTAACTCAGCAGTTCTTGAGTGAATGAATTGATGTCAATGAAAATGATTCATGACCCCTTTGTGTTTCCTTGAATTCTCTAAACAACAACATTAGTTACTGAAAACCGACTAAATAATTGCATTTATGATGCGGTTAACCACCGATTTGCGCGATGGCAATTTTGAAATTAATGTCATTGCACGTTTTCATCTGAAATGTTTATTTTAAAATGTACTAAGTACCTAACTTAACTACTTAATAAATCTCTAACTCTAGAACTTACGGACAACGCATAGCTTAAACCGGTGGGTCGACAAGCATGAAATGTTGCACACGACTTTTTTATACAAGGTTAGTCGGAAAGGGGGTACTAAGCGGAAAGGGTGTTAAAGTACCTATAATAGGGACAACTTTTGTTCTACAACTTTTCCCAAAACTCAATAGTTTAAGAGAAATAGCTTTTCAAAGATTTCGTAAAAAATATGCTAAAATCTATCTGTGCATAGCTATGATCACCTGTGTTTACAATTTAGGTCATATTTGGGGTCACGGATTAGATACTTAATTTTCTGAAAGCATAACTAAAGCAGGTATGTATTTTTTTGAAAAATATAGAATTTTTATTTTGCTTACAAATAAAAATTATCTAATTTTGAAATTTTAACACTTGTTTTAAAATAGTCATCAGTGATAATTTAAGTGGCCCACGGCTTAGTACCCCCTTTCCGACTAACCTTGTATAACGTAGATGGGCACTATGAAAGGATTTTTGAAAATTCACCCCCTTAAGGTGTTAAACAGGGGTGAAAGTTTACCTATATGGAATCACAATATAAAATTTGTATTGTCCTAGTATTTTATTAATTTTGTGTGGCTTTGAAGTCGGCTATTCGAATAGCACTTACTAATACGGAAACATAAATATTACGCGCTTTTAAAGCCTTTACAATAAATAATTACGTCGAAAACGAATATCAATGTATTCCGAAGTATTCAGCCTTGGTATGTGAGGAAACGAAAGCGAATGTGTTCGTGCTCACACCGTCACCGTACCGCCGTACGTCCTTTAGGATACGCACGCAACTTTTTGTTGCCTTCCCGTAGCGATGCAGTTGCCGGTCTGTGATGCACTAACTTTTCCCTCTGGCTATGTTCCAAAACAACTGACGCTTGTTTCAACGCTATCTACAAGGTTTTAGATGTGTTATTTACTTTGATTATTATATTGTTGGCAAACAATTTGGTACTAATAGTTTGTTGTGTAAAACGTGGAATTTTTATTTTATTAGGATGATGTGTTGGCCTTATCTCTACTATATTTATATAATATTATAAAGAAGAAAGATTTGTATTTTTGTATGGAACGAATAAACTTAAAAACTACCGGACAGATTTCAAAAAATATTTTACCGTTAGAAAGCTACATTATCACTGAGTAACATAGGCTATATTTATTACTGGAATAAAACTTCTTACGCGGGCGGAGCTGTGAGGAAACAGCTAGTTTAAAATATTTCGACAAGTCCTTTATACCGACGTCGTATTTTGTGTAGCTATCTACTTCCAGACAATTCTATAATGCTGCATTGTCTTTATTCATCGACTTCATAGAGTGAAAGAATTATTTGCGTATTTTTATTCATAAGTACTTATGCAATAACTAGAGAATTCAGTAAATGAATTGTGTGGTACAGTGTACCTGTTTCTATGGAACGAACCGAAGGTTTCTATCCAGCATGTCTGCTTGCCGCTATGCATCTGATTTCTAAATAATATTTAGCATTGTGTGAATTAGTGCTGCTGAAACCTGGTTTAGTTATACTGTGGGTACCGGATTTAAATGTTACGATTTCATATCTGATACATTCAGTGTAAAAATATTAATTGGTTCAAAGATAAATATAATAAAAATAGTATTGATATCTATCAACAAAGTATTCAACAATTTCATAATAGTCAACAGAATAAGGCCAAAGTTTAATAAAATGAGCGTTCTTTTGTCCACAGTCATATTAAAACGATAACACCTTCTTTGGAAACTAATCCTTTCAACTATGAAGATTATGTTAATAACATAAAGTATAACTCTATATAAGATTACAGAACCGCTCCAACATAATATGGAAAACAGTTTTTTAATGAGACTTAAGCACAAAATTGTAATGATTTGCCTTTTAAATTAAAATTTGACATCATTAGAATATTACCAAAAGAGATTTTATAGATAAGAATATTGAAGACGGATCTTTTAACTGCTTAATATTTAAATAAAGTTTTGCCTCCTCTGCAGAGTAAAAACTGGTAGTAATTGTATGAAGTGTTATTTAAATAACGTTCAAGTACACATTGACAGTACTCACTAACAAAATATATTTGTTTGAACGCAAAAAACCCGGCAGCGCGCTGCGTACACGCACAGAAGTGGCGCCTGTTGTTACACACACATAGAAACACAGTTATCTATTGGTGGAAATATGTAAACACGTACTGTTTATTAGGTTACCTACACATTGGAGTTGTTGTGTGAGTCATCGTTACTTTATTACGTGAATTAGTCGATTAAGCAAACGAAATGCATAATTCTTTGGAAATGTTATTTGATTCGAAAGCGTCATGAATGAAACTATTGATAATAGTGCCATATTCTTTCATCATAATCTTTTTTCATTAGTAAGAGGTTACCTCTAACTTTTCGACTTCATGTGCGGATCAGAATTTGATTATCACTTGCGGTAACGGTGAAGGAAAACATTGTGTGGAAACCTGCACACCTGAGAGGGCTCTATAAAGTTCTCGTTGTTGTGTGTAGTCTGCCAACCCGCACCAGGCCAGCGTGGTGGATTAAGGCCTATACCCATCTCATACTGAGAAGAGGCCCGTGCCCAGCAGTAGGACAGTAACGTGCTAATTATGTTTCTATCAACATGGCAAATTTAACAAACCAAGTGATATCAAAGATCAATTTATACAACAAAACCCGGAACAGTAACAAAACAGAATGACGCGTCCGAACCGCTAATGTATACGTTCTCTTAATAGTATTAAGATTCGACCTTGTGCACCAAACGTGAGTACCGCCGCCGCCGGTCGTCAAACCGCCGACCGAATATTTTCTAAACGTTTTTAGTATTTTGTGTCATTGTTACTCTGTTATAAATAACTGACATTGCTACTAAATCTGTAGTCGACGTTTATGTTTGTAAATCACCCTGTTACATGCCAAAACGTCTACATAATACATTATCCATTACTTCGCTTGTATATAAAAAGTTGGTAAAAGTAGTTAGTGATGCAGTAATGGATTTAGTTTAGGTAAAGTTGGCTGGTATAGCAAAAGTGGGGTATTTACAATTATACGTTTCATTCAGTTTATCGTTTGTTTTGAACGGATTTAGATAACATAACATCACGCTTGTATTTCCCGAAGGGTTGGGCAGAGGTGTATAGTAACACCCTCATTTCATAATGTTTGTCCCATGTAATACCAAGGCTATTGACATCAACCCGGCACAAATCCAAACTCCAGGCTGCTACTGAGGAATTCCACACGGAAAATCCAATAACCCTTTACCCGACCTGGGAATCGAACCCAGGATCTCACGATCAGCAAGCGCGCTTGCCACCACTAGACCAACGAGGCAGTTTGAATGGATTTATCGGAGTTATATTTCCTTGTTGACGTTTAAAATGGAGATATGTAAAATGTTTTGTTGAACACGTAAAAGTAATGGTTGACCTAGTAAGTAGACTTAATAAATATAGTAACCTATGAAAGCTTAAATAAAAAAAATTGATTAGGTTTTTGATATAAATAATACTAAAGATATGAGATACACAATTTATGATACAAATAAATATACAAGGTTAGTCGGAAAGGGGGTACTAAGCCGAAAGGGTGTTAAAGTATCCATAATAATGGATAACTTTTGTTCTACGACTTTTCCTAAAACTCAATAGTTTAAGAGAAATAGCTGTTCAAAGATTTCATAAAAAATACGCTAAATTCTATCTATCCTCAGCTATGAACAGCTGTTTATACATTTTAGGTCATATTTAGGGTCACGGATTAGAAACTCCATTTACTGAATTCAAAACTAAAGCAGGGATGAAGAATTTTCGAAAAAACTAAAATAAGAATTATTTTTGATGGAAAAAAAATGAATCGAATTTTGAAATTTTAACACTTGTTTTAAAATAGTCATCAGTGATACTTTAAGTGGCCTGCGGCTTAGTACCCCCTTTCCGACTAACCTTGTATAAATACATACACGCCTGTAATCCTGATGCCTGTAATCCCCGACAGGGTCAGCAGAGATGTTCTATTACAGGAGTCTGTACACCCACGTTCCGCCTCTAGTATTAAGTCCCATGTAAAAGGTGGCGAGCCTATTGTCATTTTTCGGGCACAGTTATGGTGTACTCAGTATGCTCTTACGACTCGCTTGTCTAGCGATGAAGGGGAGTCGTATTGTTAATCCAACCCCCACTGTCTGAATTGTGATGACAAGTAAAAGCGTTGAACGTTGTTAAGTCGATGAGAGCCATCATTACTGAAAAGGTTGGGTTTAATTGAGACTCATGTCCGCTTCCTATGCCCAAAAACAAATCGTTTTGCTTACCAATAGTAGCATTTTTAATCACCAAACTTGGCATATGAATGGACTCTTAAGCTAATTTTAAGTGCGATAGCTACTAACATATAGGAGGGTCTTCTATGCAACACTATGGGGTCGTTACTTCATTCTTCTTCTTCTTCTTCTTCCTGCCCTTATCCCACACTAGGTGGGGTCGGCACAACATGTATTTCATAAATCCATGTTGTTAGAGGTTTTGGCTTATTGTTTTATGACCGGCCGCCTGCCTGACGTCAACCTCCTTGGGGTCTTTACTTCATTATTAGTAGATATCTACAGTCTTAATTTTAACCTTTAACGTAATGTGCTATCAGTCGGTAAAAGTATTCTAGCATAAGATGTGGACAATGTTAAACAAAAGAAGGTTGAGTTTTTGTGACTTTTGGAAGAGATAAGAATCCTTAATGGTCTTTACTTGTTTGTACTACTGTGACATATAAACTCGACATTATAAGCGTATGCGTGACTTCTAAAGGTAGTGAAGTACCTTGTGTACCATGGGTATCTGTACCGTTCATGTTACATCAAGCTGCGGCGTGGAATTTATATTAACACATAACATAACATCACGCCTGTGTTCCCCAAAGGGTTGGGCAGAGGTGTATAGTAACACCCTCATTTCGCCGTTATGTTTAAGTCCCATGTAATAGGGGGCGAGCCTATTGCCATCAACCGGGCACAAATAACAACTCCAGGCTGCTACTGAGAAGCTCCACACGAAAAAACCCAATGACACTTTGCCTGACCTGGGTATCGAAGCCATTACCTCACGATCAGCAGTCGCGCTTGCCACAACTAGACCAACGAGGACTTTTTATTATTAAGAAAAATTGCGTTTTTCTATGTGAAATGGACCACGGGCTTACAAAAACAAAATTTTTGGTTACTTTCTAACAATGTGTAGATCTAAAATTGACATAAAATAACTATCATTCGTTCTAATGAATGCTAGAATTTATTAAACAGTTGAAGGTCGATTGTTCGGACGCATGAGTGGTATTCATGTTAAAATTACCTCGTAATGTCTCGTTGGTCTAGTAGTGGCAAGCGCGACTACTGATCGTGAGGTCCTGGGTTCAGTCCCCAGGTCGGGCAGTGTTATTGGGTTTTTCCGTGTGGAATTCCTCAGTAGCAGCCCGGAGTTTAGATGTGTGCCCGGTTGATGGCAATAGGCTCGCCCTCTGTTACATGGGACTTAAACATAACGGCGAAATGAGGATAACTATTCTCCTCGGGGAATACTATACTAAATACCAATCAAAACCTAGTTATAAAATAATACAATTATTCTAAGATAAATGCGTGATACTCAAAGAATTAGAAAAGTCTATAAATTCGATTCGGGGTTCCTCCTCAGAATTTATCTGGCATATTTACGACCAAGATAACGAAACTGTTGGATATTTAACGATGTCTGCATCGAAACTATTCGTGTACATATCTGGTAGATTAATAACCCCATTCGATTTTCTCTTATCGTCATTTTATCGAAAATATTCCTTCTATCGCCAACGTTGCTATGGCAGTCATTTTATTTATTTTAACTACTGTCAAAGTTTAATTATGTTAATAAATGTATTTATTACTAATACCTTCTGTAAAAGCTCGCGTGGTAACGTAGATTTTTCTTCGCGTATTATTTCTTGACCTCGCATAAATCTGCATAATGCATGTCAAAATTGTAAAAACCCATTAAGTGGTTGAAATGCATTGCTAGTAGGCCTGTATGTTTAACGACTTATGCAATTAGTTATTATATCAATAGGTTGTTTTTAAGCTATTATGTTGTCCATCATATTATTTTCATTCCCCATCTTGCTTTAACTTCGTCTTAGTCATCCAAAACATATTTTCACGTTAAAATTCTGAGCATGAAGTTCTTCTATGATGCCCTTAAGTAGTTCTCTTTAATCAAGATGAGCGTGACTATTCTCTGCATTTTGGATATTATCTTCATTAGATATCTAAGTAGGCGAAACGGTATTCATAACGCTTTCTACGTAATGCCTTACAATGCAACACTCATCATCACCATTTTTAAGTGTAACATGATCTCTCGTATTTCTGTTTATATTGATAGATTTATTCGTTCTTTTATTTATATATTCAGAATAAATTATAAATGTTTGTTAACATTCTTTATGTGGATTTTTATTCACACCTTAACATTCTTTACAGCCATGTATATGATCACAATCTTGTCTAAGACAAAGTAATATGCCAAGAAGATGCCTACTTTATTATTTCCTAGTGTTTGTTTAATTTTAATAGTGTTGTGAAAAAACGTGTGAATTAATATTTGAAATGTTGATTACGTGTCAGATTCTTCACGAGAAACGTATGTTTCAAACGCACTCTTATGTTTGGATCATTGTCATCAATCTTCATTCATTCATCAATGGCAGGCACAGCAGTACAAGAAAACTCCGTTAGAGCGAAAATTTATAATCGAACAGTCGATCCCATATAAAATTTATACGAGGAATCCAATTTAATTACACATTCAGCTTAATTAGAGACTTTAGTACACATATTTTAAACTAAACTATTTTACTTCCTGCATGGAACCTAGTACTTAGTCTAATCACCATTCATTTTCGTAAAGGAAATGGTCCATCCTTGGTATTTTAATTAATAAACATGTAATTCCTAACTAAACTGTTTCTTAACGGCATAAGATGTATCTGTCTCATAAATTTCCTATCATGGGAAAGGGATATAATCTTTAGAGTGTTCGGAGACTAAAAATATTTAAATTGAAAGGAGAATTTAATTTTACTTTCTATTTAATAGGAATAATGGTAAGCTTGTCTATATGGCGGTATATTTTCTTGCCCATTTTAGTTTACGAATATTAGGAAACCGCCTTACCATATGCAGAGTAGTCTATAATTATTCTTACTCCCTGATCAAACAGCAATCAATTTCTACATCGTGAAATGCTTATCTTTGATGTTCTAATAAGTTATTCATCACATTATCGAACAGCACCGATCAACATCACAAACGTATCCATTCCAGAACATTTGATCTTACTTTGATCACCTGCGAACCATACTTGATTAACTTCACAGTACATCAAAGGATTATTCAGAACACCTTCGTATAAACCGTTCATCTTCACTAGAAGATTCTATAATGTTAGCCATCTTTATTGGTGCTATGGTCCGCAGTAAATCTCCATTAATATGCGTCTGACATGCGGTAATGTGACCGTGCCCTATATCATTATCAGCTATGTTAGAAGCTCTCATATCTATATATCAACCTTATAGCGTGGACGTGGGCGAAGAATGTTTAGTTTTATTTGTTTTGAGGTAAAGGTAGGAATTCGTTTTGAATATAGAATGTGTTGTTGCTATTGACTTTTGAGGAAGTTGGTGTTGAATTGTGCAGAATTTTGTTTCGTGTTTTATCTTTTCTTCTAAATTTAGCTTCGTCAATATTTTCGTTATTGAACAAAAATATCCGACATATTTTATTTTTTCATACGCTGAACAGACCCAATTAAATCGGCCAGATACCATTTTTTCCTGAATCGTAAACAATGTACCTAAATCAAAAAGTCTTAGGTAGCCAAATAATTCGTACATCGGTAGTCACTTAAGGACAGATATATGCGGGAAAAGGCTGAATATTTAACAAGGGACGTCGGTCGGTCCGGCCGCCATGTCCGGCCGCACGGTTCCGTAAAAGCCCTGCAGGAATCTTAGTTGCTTATTTATTAATGATACGTGGACGTTTCTCGTTTTCGTTTCCTTTTTATTTTATTGTTTTATTCAAGAGGTACAGAAATACTACAGCTATTTTTGGACATAGAAATTAGGTCGGAGTATTTTTCTCTCCCACCAAATCCAGTATAGCCGTCAATGGTTTTGGGTTCACATAAAATTCAGACGAACGATGACGTAGGAAATAGCAGTCAGGTTTTTTGGGGTCTAGACGCCATTTTGATTGCAAATCTTGGAAATATATACTGGCCTGCAAAAATAAGTACTACACTTTTAATGATATTTACTTTTAAAGTGTGATACTTATTTTTGCAGGCCAGTGTATTTCGATAGTTTTCTTCTAGACATGGTGTTTACTACGAACAAGATGAAGAAAAAAATAGATATTAATAAAATAACATCACGCCTGTATTCCCCGAAGGGTTGGGCAGAGGTATATTGTAACACCCTCATTTCGCCGTTATGTTTAAGTCCCATGTAATAGAGGACTAGCCTAGTGCCATACAGGGCACAAACCCAACTCCGGGCTGCTACTAAGGAAGTCCACACGGAAAGACTCAATAATACTTTGCTGAACCTTGGGACCGACCCAGGATACCACGATCAGCAGTCACGCTTACCACCACTAGATCAACACAGCAGTTATTAATTGCTCAACTAAAAAGTATTCTAAAGACTAGAATAGAGTTACAAAAGGTACGAAATACAAATATCATTTTAGACAGCAATATGGTATTGGATTTAAACATCGCAATAGTTTCTACTGACAGGTTACTATCGCATCGTCTGGATACAATTCACCTGACTCTCGTACAATAACATATTTCACGTTGATCCTGCGATGTAATATCAGAAGTGAGAATAGTGAGATAAATTCAAGCGGTCTCGGAATATTTGTTGCTATTAATATCTGTAGAGCTCCAGTCAGGTCCGGTGACACAGTGCATTGGATATCGTAAGGTGGTTTTAGATATACAGTGAATGAACAGAAGCGTTGTTGAAAATACGGTGCCTCAAGTCTATATCGCGGAAAGAATTTTGGAGTTAGTTTACCCGTGACCAGATCTGTTGTAAGTCGCCCGAAACGTCGTGAAATAAGAGATATCGTCCTTTAAAATTGTTTTCGTGTTGCAGCGCAGTCTTTAAGTTTTCTGTAATAGCATAACACATAACATCACGCCTGTATTCCCCAAAAGGTTGGGCAGAGGTGTATACATAGTCTGGCCATAAATACTGTTACAATTAAAAATAAGAAAGATATTACATTTGAATTTGGAATCTGTCATTTTTATACGATTGTTCATTGAGTTTTCTAATTTTGGCGCCAATACATTGTACAATATTTTGCGATATTAAAATGGAGTGGGGTGATAAAGAGAACCGAATAGCTGTGATTGCATTACACAAAGTTGGTATGGAGCCAAATGCAATTTTTAAAACTCTCCATACGCTTGGTATTAGTCAAATGTTTGTGTACCGGGCTATTAATAGGTACAATGAGACCTCCTCTGTTTGTGACAGAAAAATATCTGGCCGTCCACGTAGTGTTCGTACGAAAAAGGTGGTCAAAGCAGTAAGGGAAAGAATTCGAAGAAATCCTGTCTGAAAACGAAAGATTTTATCTCGGGAGATGAAGATAGCACCCAGAACCATGTCGCGTATTTTAAATGATGACTTATGACTTGCAGCCTATAAGAGACGCACTGGTCATTTTTTAACTGATAATTTAAAAAAGAATAGGGTGGTAAAATCGAAACAACTACTGAAGCGGTACGCAAAGGGAGGTCACAGAAAATTTTTGTTTACGGATAAGAAAATCTTTACAATTGAGCAACATTTTAACAAACAAAATGACCGTATTTATGCTCAAAGCTATAAGGAAGCTTCCCAATTAGTCGACAGAGTGCAACGTGGGCATTATCCGACTTCAGAGATGGTTTGGTGGGGTGTTAGCTATGAAGGAGTGACTGAGCCATATTTTTGTGAAAAAGGTATCAAAACATCGGCACAAGTGTATCAAGATACCATTATTGAGAAGGTAGTTAAGCCCCTTAACAACACCATGTTCAATAACCAAGTATGGTCCTTCCAACAAGACTCGGCGCCGGGTCATAAAGCTCGGTCCACGCAGTCTTGGTTGGAAGTGAACGTTTCGGACTTCATCAGGGCTGAAGACTGGCCGTCGTCTAGTCCCGATCTTGATCCGCTGGATTATGATTTATGGTCAGTTTTAGAGAGTACGGCTTGCTCTAAACGCCATGATAATTTGGAGTCCCTAAAACAATCCATACGATTGGCAGTGAAGAATTTTCCCATGGAAAGAGTGCGTGCTTCTATTGATAACTGGCCTCAACGTTTAAAGGACTGTATTGCAGCGAATGGAGACCACTTCGAATAAGCTTTTTATATTTTAAATTGTTTTATATTTATGTATTAAACTAACACACTGTAAAAGTAATAAATATAATTTGCAATAAAAAATATTTTTTTTTCTTCGTGACAATATTTATGGCAAGACTAGGTAGTAACACCCTCATTTCGCCTTTAATAGGGGGCGAGCCTATTGCCATTAACCGGGCACAAATCCAAACTTCGAGCTGCTATTGAGAAATTCCACACGGAAAAACCCAATAACACTTGTCCCGCCCTGAGGATGGAACCTAGGACCTCGCGATCAGCATTCGCGCTTGCCGCCACGAGGCAGTTGATATGTCCAACTCAATAGAATTCTGATACCATTAGTAATAAAGCATAAAGTGTCCAAGAATAAAATATGAAAACAAAACAAGCCGTAACCAAAACTCCAGACACGACTTCCCTATTTCCCATCAAAACAAATCCTAATCCAAATCTGAACGCAGCATCCTTTCGAATAATAAATCGCAATCACTGGTCAAGGCGACTCAGTCCCGAGCATTTATGAGTAATACCTCCAAAGGTCTTTGTAGCACTGTTATTAATAGCAGCAGATATACTACGTTACGGCTGCATACATTTATCTTAAGAAAAGAATATCAAAAGTGTGCGTTTTGTATTCCATAGAGCTAGAACATGTCAACCTTCTTGCTCGGAAAGGACTTTGTTCAAAAGTGATCGGATAAGTGGTAAAGCCCAAAATAGTTTGAAAAATATGCTCTGAGTAAGTTTAGTAGAAGAACAGATTTGCTTACAACAGCCCGTACAAAGCTAAACATGGACTTGCCAAGACCTTACAGAAAGTTTTAAGAATATTGTAATCAGTTCAATTAGCTGGACTTTTATATTTGTTTGTAACTGCCTCGTTGGTTTAGTGGTGGCAAGCGCGACTGCTGATCGTGAGATCCTAGGTTCGATCCCCAGGTCGAGCAAAGTGTTATTGGGTTTTTCCGTGTGAAATTCCTCAGTAGCAGCCCGGAGTTTGGATTTGTGCCCGGTTGGTGGCAATAGGCTCACCCCCTATTACATGAGACTTAAACATAACGGTGAAATGAGGGTGTTACTCTACACCTCTGCCTACACCACTGCCCAACCCTTCAGGGAACACAGGCGTGACGTTATGTTATGTTTATATCGTGTGAGAATCTGTAACAGCGTAACATGAATCTTCTTTTGCTCTGCGTGGTTGAACATTACCATAGGTCGATTCATGGGTCGATTTATGGATCAATGTTTTTCAGGTACCACGGGCTACTCGCCAGAAACTGCGGATTAACCTTTCCATACATTTTGTAGGGACTCACCGCACACATGTGGCCGGTGCTGCAAATGTATGGAAACAGTTATTGGCGCAAGTTGTCGCTGTGGAGAGTGAAATTCATAGGAAGACATGATTTCACTCATGACTGCAATAATACATAAAAAGTGGCAGTTAATCAGACCGGCATTCTGATGTGATAATATACAACTACTGACGTGGAAGGTCGACGTGTGTCTAGTATAGTGTGCTATAACACTTTACCAGTCATGCCTTTATACGCCAAACACAATTCCAATACTATAGGTATTGTTTAATTAAATACACAATTGTTTACTGGTAGTAATTACGCGCCCTAGATCAGCATAGCAACAGCTGTTCCCAACTTAATGATCACAATTATTGTTTTAAGTATTTCTTGTATTTTCCCACGCATTGCCGACTGTATCAATTGACCCTTGTACTTGACTGCACGTGTAATATTACTTGATTATGAATTTGTAAATGTCAATATATTCTATTATTTTAATATTCAATTAATGTTTATTATAATTGTTGTGTAATGTTTTCTATCGGATTGGTCCTTTTGTACAAATTAATAAATATGTACGGAAAGACCAAAACAAAGGCTTTAAAATGACTTATTGATCTATTTTAGGAGAAAAGTAATAGCATCCGGGTTCTTTCCCCAGGTCGGGCAAAGTGTTATTAGGTTTTCCTATTAGGAATTTCTCAGTAGCAGCCCGGAGTATGAATTTGTGCCCGGTTGATGACAATAGGCTCGCCCCCTATTACATGGGATTTAAGCACAACTGGCGAAATGAGGGTGTGCTAAGAACATCTCTGCCGAACCCTTCGGGGATTACAAGGCGTGATGTTATATTATGTATATGTTAATAGCATCCAGCTGTTACATGCCATCTATAACGCTATACCACAGGTGATAATCCATTTGCAAAAGCGTTAATTATGGCAATACACCTCAGAATGGTTTATTGAGGCAGTCTACATAGAAGTTAGTCTTAACCATTACGTTAACTTTGTTTAATATTGTGGTGATGATTTCCTATAGTTACATCACTTACGACACAGTTTTTTTTAACACTGTGAGAAACATTTGGCTTTTTCTTACAAACCTGCAAATCATTGATTATTATGCGATTACGCTCATCGATTGGACCTACGCGACCTATACATAATGACACTCAAACAGTACCTTAAGTACTCGGCAGCAATGAACAGAAATATTCAATAGTGTTATTAGCAGTCGTAAAGCCTAGTATAGCGTCTAGGTCGTATGACTTATGATAAAGTGAGTCAATGACATTATATGCGTTCACGATCTGCTGCAATCATTTGCGTTCACCAAACATAATTATGAACCTTATTCAAATAGTAGAAAGTTCAAATTTGAATATCCAATTCGTCCATTAGTTGAAATCACGCCTTTGTATTCATGTCCATTGAGTGCTCACATTACTGCACGAAGTCTATCTTTCATTGTTGACATGAGACGTCCTCCATCCCTTTCTAATACTCCATTACCATATATCTATCTTATTCTATCGCTGCATTCTTCACAAGTTCTTTAGTTGTACGTACGACTGTTCGTCTTGTTTTCATCACTATTGAAAAGTTATTCAATTGTGGACAATGAAATCTCTTTTCTAGAGAGCAATGCTTTTTGTTTTTGGGTTTTTACTTTTTTATTGTTTTGTAGGCGTGAGTACCGGTTGTAATGTGAGCAAGTTGTTTGTTGTTCTGATTGTTAGATATAGGTGGAATTCCGTGGGTGGTACAGGTAATAGAGAAGCTAGGTATCTGCCGATGTCATGTCAAAACAGGTATTCATGAACATTTTGTTGACTTGTTTGTGACAGACATCAAACAAGAGTTTTTATGTACCTCACCTATTATAGACAGACAATAATATGTGTGATGCTGTCTGATGCCATATTACGCAAAGAACTTGTGTCTAATACCATACACAGGTTGTATAACCTAGAAGCAGAGCAAGTGGGATGTAAGTGTTAATTTGTACATAGTTACCTACATAACAACACTTATGATCTCTGTTTCGGTATTCATCTAACTGTTGAGTGTACTATTACAATAACTGAAGCGTTAGAAACCTCACACGACATTAATATGATATCTTAGAGGTTGGTTAAATCTCACATTATTCCATCCAGATTACCAGCATATCCGCAATACAATTTAGTTCAATCGCTTCAGCGTGTTCGTTACCAGCTCTTACATTCTAAATTGATTTTGCTTCTAGTACATCGTATATGTGAGGTAGAAGGCTATCAATATAGGGATCTGCCTCGACAACGTTTAAAAGAAGAAGAGTCTCATCTTGAACAATACAGTACAAAGCAACACGATTAACCTCACTTATCTGCAATATCGTTCCCTCTAAATGACTCTTACAAAACACAAGGGTTGCAACTTAGATCAAAGAAGGAAGGGATACGCCAAAACTGCACAGATGTCACCGAGATATAGGTACTCGTATATGACCGGTTCCTATGATCAAAAACGAATCGTTTCGCTTACCGATGGTAGCATTTTTTATTGCCAAACTGCTCTTATAAATACTTGTAGATTTGTAAGCAGATTTTACCTGTGATCGCTACTAAAGTATGGAAGGGTCTACTATGCAAAGCTATGGGGTCTTTGCTTCATTGTTCGTACCTATAGATACAAGAGTTTTAATTTTAAACAATGATGCTCGGTAATTTATAGGTTTCGACCAATATACTGCAATGCAGTCTACTGTTATTGTTGTATAGTTTACTGAAACTGATATAATATTAAGATCTGTAAGTTTTTGACTCAAATTCTTCACGATACTTTTTGCACCGGCAATTTTGCAACTGTATCGATTCTGCATCGCGTTTTAATGTTCGAGAAACACATTTGGTAGTAACATTTCGCAACTAGAAATCGTGAGATCGCGCTTTTTATTGTTCTCGGTTGAGCATTTGATCGCTACAACCAACAGCGAGGCACTTATCATTGATGGAGTCGATCTCGCAGATTCAAAAACTACAGTGTAACTATGGGTACCCACTGGTTCGCATAACATCTTTAGTTCTAATATTGAGAGTCATAAAATGTTTGTCATATTTTTTATTGCTATAGATGTTTGTAAGCATATTGGTCTCATCGTCGAAGCGAGCTCGGGACTTGAAGCACCCCGATTCGGTTGGTTTCGGTTCGAAGGGGTCGTCGGCAAAATTATCGTTTTAAGCATTGCTTGTATTTTGCATTGGCGTCTGTGTCAATTTAAAACTGGCAATATCAGAGGAACTATATAGGTACAGGGCGGATTTTTTTTACCACACCTGGATGAAAGGTACTCTAAATACTGAAGATAGTTAATTGTACTCAAAGGAAACACTCCTTTATTTTTAAAAAGAAGCAAAACTGCGTTCTATATTTTTTGAAAATACGCTTGCCACACCCGGGAATTGAACCGGCTAAAATCAGACAAAAAAACACCCTGCACTTATGGCAATATCTCCAATATTTAGAGTACTTTACCTCCAGGTGCGATTAAAAAATTCCATCCTGTACAATATTCAGTGACATATCCTTTGCTTCTTTGATCCTTGTATTTCAACGAGGTATTAGCTAGCGACAATGGAGAGGCTGGGGCGGTGCTAGTGTCACTACACCTAGGTCGTTCTAGACGACTTGTTTTGTAAATATCGCTTTAAGGATCATGGTGGCTCATGGGGAGGTTTGTTGGAGGTATAAAATGGTAGAAGTGTATGTGTGTGTGCGATATCGATGTATGTATTTATAACAGAGAGCTGGGTTTACAACAAAATTATAGAATTTATTAGATGTGTATTATTATTAGGTAGAGCAACGTCCTACGTGGGCAGGTTTGGACGGTTAGAGGCTGATAATGATTTTATGACCGCGACAGCCATAGTTATGCTAAAATACTAATGGTAAACGATCCAGTTGTGGTAGTGGATAGTTTGATCTTCCTTATACTTCATAATTTACAAGTTTCCTTATTCCAGTATTGCAAATGCTATGAACATTACAATGGTATGGCAGTTGTGCCTTTGAGGCGAACGCAAGGTCGATTGTCGGCTCACACCCTATATTGAATTTTCTGTTCTTAAATCTTCTATTTTAAGCCAATCTTCATATCAGAGCGTAAATCACGTATCCCCTCGTTTCGTTACTATAATTTCATATCTCATCAAGCCCGTGCAACATGAACATTTATTATAAAGGGAGTGCCAAATCGGCGCAGGATTTTCGCGTCTCAAAAATACATTAAAATATAACAAACGAACGTGCAGAATCTCCTGACGATTGCACCAACCCTTACAACGGTCCCCACTGAATGCAATATTACCTTGTCTTTGTAAATTTATTATTATTACACAACATTGCATTTTGAGGGTTGAGATCGCATAGTGCATTTGCTGGCAGCTGCTTCTGCGTCCACTGTGGGGTAGAAATTATAAAAACTACAATTCATTTTAAACCTTAAACTTTAAGCAATAAAGTACAATTTTGTGTGCACGCAATCAAAATCCCATAGGCACATATGGGATGCCCACCCTCAAAATTAGATTTAGGCAGAAAAAATTACTTAATGGGGTGTTTTCTATATGAACGGCGAGAGAAGACGGTGTCGTATTTTTTCTAAATCTGTCCGAATCCGCGTACTCACGTTGATATATGAGGATCTAGGGGATTCCAAGGCTGATTAGTTTTGCCCGAATTTGTAGAAGATTGAAATACATAACCGTTTTATGTGTAAGTGATATTAAATTAATATTTGAGTAGTACAATAACGCGCTGTTGCTATCAATTTGTTTTCCTTGTGCAATCATACGTTAATTTATTTAATGAAGCTGCTGTTATGTGAGGAAAAATCTAAAATATGAGTAATAAGTAGAGATAAGGGTCCAGTAATGAAACAAACGTGTCTCTAAGCGGTCAGTCTATCAAATGATATTTTTTCCTGTATAATTATAAGTAATAATTAATATTTCAATAACTAACCTTAAAATTATTTATCTATTGTTATTATTATGTAGTAAAAATCTAAAATGTCTAACATCACGTAAGATATAAATGAGATAAATGTTGATTTTTGGTACGTCATTCTTCGGAATTCATTGTTCTTAACATTTGAAGTACATACATAGTACATAAACTCACGCCTTTTTCCCATGAGGGTACGCAGAAACAATAGAACGACACATGCTACGATCCTTACATACAGCTTTCGCTTCACCCACATTCATACATTTTGTCATACACGCACGCCGGTTCAGAGTACTACGCACCTGTCCACCAATAACATCGATGTATGTCCTTCTAGGGCGTCCTCTACCGTCGGTTCCACTGACATCTGACTTATAAATTTCTTTTGTTAATCGCCGTTCACGCATTCTCTCAACACGACCAAACCACCATTTGAAGTAGTGTGCATTAAAAGAGTCTCTATGACTAACGATGCTTAAGTACGTGCGGCGCAACCTGGGCAGTCAGTCCCGCTACCAACCTTGCTGACTGGCTAACCTTTTCCCCACGTTCGTGCTGACACGAAAGAAGAAGAACATTTTAAGTAGGTAGGTACAATGGTAAACAAAAAGTTAAGATTTGGAGATAAACTAATATCCAATAAATACATACCACCATTTCCACGCAGCTTTCAATGTTTGCTAATTTAAAATATTCACAGTGTACTATTTCTTTTCATAGACAATGCAAATAACATAGGTAGTAAAAATCTAAACAATTTTAATAATGACAGTGCTGAGTTCGAATGCTATACTTTTACATCGATCCGATTCCATGGTGGGAACCCGGTATTGGCAATTGTGAGTCACGGTGAGGTAGTTAACGCTCAAGTATATACTTAGAGAAATAGTCTTGAAATCAAGTACAAACAGGATATGGCACATTTATGTAAGTAAGAATAAAGATAACTGTTGCAAAGAAAATGCCGTGGGAGTCGCAGAAGGCATCAATATGATTATTTTAAGAGAAAGGTCAGCGATATGTTTAGCAGAAATATCGACATATGATTACCAGTCGTGGTCGCAATACAGGGTTACTGCAAATTAACTAACCAAATTTCATAGGTTCAAGTTCTGCCTAGCCTTTTCCTAATTATGTTAGGGTCAGCTTCCAGTCTAACCAGATGCGGCTGAATACCAGTATTTTACACGGAGCGACTGCCAACTCCGCAACCCAGTTAATGGGCAATGCCGATATCCTAAGGTAGACCGGTTGTCAGACTTTCGGACTTCTGACTACCCGTAAGGACTGTCATAGATATTCGTATGACACCCGGTATCGGCGGTTTAATCTGCTCTCCGAGGCACGGAGGGGTCTCGATGTGTAACGAACTGTCACCTATCCACGGGCTGACCGCGGCAAGCGCAGCGTTACCTTACAAATCATATGATCCGCGCTATTGTTAATTAGCCACGAACCCCTTAAACTTTATAGGTAACATGAAAGAATTACATAACCGTTACGATACCTAGTAGAAGAAAATAGACAGAGTTGAACTGTACACTCACATTTCCCCTCTGTCAGAATTAAATCCCATTGTGTTGGCTGCGGTGAAAGGGGGCGAGATTATACCCATTTACCGTGCACAATTTTAATCCGGGGCTATAACGGAGAATTCTTTTGTCCGAAAAACGCAGGGATCAAAATTTTGGACCCCAGATTTGCTGCCCTAACCGAATATCTGTAGAAACTTTATAGGTCAGTACTCTATAGACTTGACTAACCGACTCACCTACAATTCATACTAAATTACATGTATTCTCAGATTTACTTAGAATTAACATGAAATATTCCTCTAGACACCTTTCGCAGTGTCACCACAGGCGTCAGCGTAACCGCAACAATGCGCGGTAATCTATTTGCACAGAGCGTCAACCGTACAATACCATGAGCTCTCACAAAAGGGTGTTTACTTAAACCCCTTTCACACCTCCATTGTTCATTGACCACTCCACCAAGACCCGCAAGTTTGCTTAAAAAATTACCTCTAAACTCCTTAGTCGCACTGAATCAGAGAGACGCGGTGGATCAAGACAAAATGGCCGGCGCGATACTGAATGGCCGTAATGCTGAATCGAGTGGTCCTCGCCTGGTGTGCAGGAATTTTAAACATACGAGACGTTGATAATATATTCCAATGCGACGAGATTTGTATGTTTAAGGATCCTTATCAAAAGTGTGTTGGAGAGGGGTTTAAAAGCCTTGGGATTTTTGGGTGTACTTTGATGGGTCTTTGAATATGATTGTTAAGCGAGTTTGTATGCATACGTATTTATAAGTGTCAATTGAGATGGAGGTAGTTTGGCTCTTGAGGCGATAATGCGGTGTCAGTTTTGGTCAATTGTGGCGCTTTTAGAAGTGGTACAAGAAGGTACAAATAAGAGAAATGGCAGGTCAAAGTATGTTGAAACAGCATCTCTTTCTACAGGTTTTTTCATAGGACAGGTGCGTAGTACTCTCAACCGGCGTGCGTATATGACAAGATGTATAAATGGTTCAGTGGGTTAGTGGTGGTTAGTGGGTTCAGTTGAAAACTAGCGTCAGGCACTAGTAGTATGACATTTATGCTGAACTGAACCTATTTGGCGCAGCCGCTAGACACACAGATACTTTATTTTTTGTTTATTTTTCTTTTGTTTTGTCTCTTATGAATTTTTTGTCTGTGTGTCTGACTGCTTTCGTGCCAAATAAATTTCTTTCTTTCTTTCTTTCAAATGTGGAGGAAGTGAAAGTAGTATGTTAGGATCGTAGCATGTGGCGTTCTATAGTTTCTGCCTTCCCTATGGGAAAAAGGCGTGAGTTTATGTATGTATCGAATTCCTGTATATGATTTTTTGTGGCTATGATATAAGTGGAATTACTTGCGTCTAAACAAGCATCTTGAACCCCTCTAACAATAATCTTATTCTCCGAACTAAAACCCTCACCAGCATCATCGTTTGATGTCCCCAGCTTAACAAATATCCCTTAGTAAATTCTCATCACATAAATAAACAATAGCTTGAGACGTTTTAAAACTTTGATATGAACAGTGTACACATACAAACACATATATTGGCAGACAACGAAAGTACTTCAAAAGACTTACGCACTCCTAACAGCTGTTACGAACGTCCATCTTTATCTGACCTCTCATTCTCATAGAAAGTTCTTTCCTACACCTAATTTTGGAACTGCAAGGAGGGGAAAGGCGGGTCAAACTATCTTGGATGTAAGTTACAAGGGTCGTTGAAGGGGCGCCATTGTCCCACGTGTGGGACCCCACGCATCGCGACAAGTGATTTAGTAGTTGTTACAAAAAACTTTGGTTTTGAAGATAGTTACATACTCGTACGTGAGCGATAAGTACTATCGATTTTTGGGGGTAGTTTTGCTACTGGTGAACAAAAAATTTACTAGTTGAGTTGTGCAAAGTAATTATGAACTATTTAGTGGAAGTAATGGTAGCCTTGCAATTAAGGGTACCGTCGAATGAAACTGTAAATACTGCTTTATAATTTCAGTCTTTCGTAAGCGATATAGAGAAATGGATTACAGAGGAAATACAATTAGTACAAATAGTCCGAAAGGGACAGGAGCAATACTGAACATCGACATCAAGTTTTTACAGAGACGCTCACGGTGCTATATTAGTTTACGATGTGTCCAAAGTCCGTGGCAAAACTGAATGAGTGGGTCGAGGAACTTCAAGTTTACTCCACCAAGAAGAACATAGTCTGCTTAGTTGTCGGCAGTAAGATTGACAAGAATATCATTTTGCGACCCGGTGCATAATATCAGCAAGCACATTGGGTCACCCGTGCGACGGCGCAACGAGTATTCCCAAAGAGGGTTGATGTCAGGAAGGTGGCCGGTCATAAAACAATAAGTCAAAACCTTTAACAACATGGATTTACGAATTACATGTTGTGCCGACCCCACCTAGTGTAAGATAAGGGCAGGGAGAAGAACAAGACGTCAGAAAGATGTGTAACAGTACACCACACATACGTGAATCATATTAATCATAGCAATTTTATCTAAGTATGACAAAAGATAAGGTGATTTCAGATGAGTAATAGTTTCAAGATAAGCATTTACTTTATCACTTATCCATTTATTGATAGTAGTCACAAGGCCGCAAGCTTAAAATGGAACTGGGCTGGTCACCAGTGACTAGAGCCCATACAACGAGATGACGCCGCGGCAGGCCCAGTTGATGGCGGGACGAACTAGACACTTATGGAAAAGAATGGCCGCAGAAATCCTTATTAAACCGAGAGGACTGGAAGGAAGGTATAATGGCCTTTACCCTGAAGTGTGATGATCATGGCTGAATAATAAATAGTAAAATATTTATCATCATTAATGGCAAATTCCTAGAGCGTTATTGGTTAAAATTGAGTTTCTTGTATCTTTACCTTTATTTGTAGGTATGGCCCACAGATGGTTCTTCCGGGTCTGAATGTTTGTGCGTGTGAAGATTTGTGTATGTAAACGCACCTAAGATACAGGAGAAATCCTAGTGTGGGGCAAAGATTTTTTTTAAGGAAAAAAAAATTTTTGCAAAATTTTTCAAATTGCTTTGCATAGTAAATAAATAAAAATAGTAGAACCTCCCGTATGGAAGTAGCTATCACAGGTAAAATTTGCTTACGAGTCTATTTATGCTACCATTGGTAAGCAAAAAGATTCGTTATTGTTTATAGGAATCGGACATAAACGGAGTCTATCAAAGTCCAATCCATTGCTGCTGGTCAATTAAAACTAAGGAAAATATTTCAAGGAAAAACGTGGTCATCATAAATTCTAATGCATACCTGACAATATATATCTAATTACTTCTCATATTGCGTCTGAGTGTTTAATTATACAAGCGAGACAACCGGGCCCAAGTATAATTAGAATTTCCTCAATTTGAACACGGCTATATCAGTGGTAATTTCTCTGTAAACTAAACCATGTAGTTACTGAAATAGTTCTAACATAGAACTCGCACGATAGACTAATTAGAGAAGATATCTTTAACTATTTGGAAGGGCTCATACATTTTGCGAGGTTAAGCAACGTTTGCCGAGGTCAGTCCGTGGATGGGTGATCGTTCGTTACACATCGAGACCCCTCCGTGCCTCGGAGAGCACGCTTCACAGTCGGTTCCGGATGTCATACGAATACTTATGACAGTCCTTACGGGAAGTCAGAAGCCCGAAAGTGTGAAAACCGGTCTAACCTTAGGATATTGGCATTGCCCTGTAACTGGGTTGCGGAGGTCTGATGGAAGTGGCTCCTTGTAAAATATTGGTATTCAGCCGCACCTGGTTAGACTGGAAACTGACCTTAACATAGTTGGGAAATGGCTAGGCAGAACAGTTTTAACTATTTGCTTTCGTAGGTACCAACCCCCGGTTTTTTAAAGGCTGATCAACTTATGCCCGGTTCCTATGATCAATAACGAATCGTTTTGGTTATCAATGAAAGCATTTTTTATTGCAAAACTGAGCATATCAATAGACTCGTAAGCTAATTTTACGTGTGATGTCTACTATCGTTGGGAGGGTCTACTATGCCAAGCTATAGGGTCTTTGCTTCATTATTAGTAAAGATACAAGAGTTTTAATTTTAACCAATAACGCTCGGTATATCATAGGAATCGGCTATTAATCTGTTGTCAAACATGTCAACGAATGTGATTGGTCGACCTATACAACGTGTTACAAAAATACTCCTAAAGCCAAAAGGGGGATAAAAGGTCCCTTGTAAATAGTCTATTGCCAATATATGAAAACCACAGTATGACCCAAAAAATATCTTTTTTGTATAAAACAAAATAATCATCATTGAAACGCAACCCTGAAAACATAAAACTGAAGAGTAGACTACTCAGAAAGTTATTTACATTCTTACCTAATTTCCTCTGAGAGGTAAATGACAACAACCATAAAAGACTACTTGATTATTTACATTTTTCATGGGGAATTATGTAACACGTTGTATACTAACACCCTATTACATCACCTGACATGGAATTTGAAAGCTGATTTGTGAATTTTTGCATTGTCCAGAATCTAAATTTCACTTAGCATGCATGTATGAAATAGTATGCTGTCACGCCTGCAACTTGTCAAGCCGTCTTATTGTACTATTCTCTAATTGGTCAGCAGTCTATCATGAATATTGATGACCCGATTAGTGCAGTAGCTAGGCTCTTGGCTTTTTGCGCTCAGGGTCGCAGATTAGATGCCTGCTACAATGTTAGTGCTGACCTACGTACAAGGTGTAAGAGATGAGGCAGTAAGGGCAGAGCTATCTTGACCGTTGTAGCTAAAAGAAAACGTTCTTAACGTATTGTCTATAATTTTTGGAGACATTGGGAGTGTTCCCAATAATGGTGTCACTAGGTACACCAAATTCAGGAGTGCAGTGACGCTTGCCTTCCATGCAGGAGGGTCTGAGTTAGATCCCGGCCCGTACCTCTGGCTATTCGAATTTATGTGCGGATCAGAATTTGATTATCACTTGCGTCAACGGTGAAGGTAAAACATCGTGAGGAAACCTGCACAACTGAGAGGGCTACATAAAGTTTTCGTTGGTGTGTGTAGTCTACCAATCCGCACCAGGCCAGCGTGGTGGACTAAGGCCTAAACCCTTCTTATTCTGAGAAGAAGCTCGTGCCAAGAAGTGGAACAGTAATTGGTAGTAAACAGTAGTTGTTATTGGAAACTGCATTCACAGATTTTGAAGAAATGGTACTGCAAGCGAGGAAACGGGAAGTTCCAATGCAGTTCACAATGTCTTCGATAATTATGGACAGTCTCCTGAGAACGTATCCTGTAGCCATTATATTTGTTGGCTTGTTGGCTTGTTTATAACAGCGATTTGTGTATTACCCGAGTGTATTTTGTTCCTCTTAAATATCGGTATGACCTCTACTACGATGGTAGATAATGTTAAGAGTATAAAATTGCTTGTTTCAAGGTTCCCATGCTTCTAACTTCTAATAGCCGTTTCTACAAAAATCAATAACATTATAATACCCGCACCGAATGTTAATCAATACGTCAACAGTGTCTGTCACCATGTCATGGCGGCGCCGACGGAATGCCAAGTGTTCTTAGAAACGTAGCGTTGTGACATCAGCCTTCAACGTGCCTGCTTTTAGTGTTTATTCAATATTAGTGCCTTGTATTACTGAGGCTTCAGTTCGTCCTAATTTCGATAAGTAGAAATCGAAACATTAGTACTTGTTTTATGTATATCAGTCGGAGCACTTGCCTCCGAACGTCCACCAATCAAATTCAAAATACAGTCCCCGAAAACTCACGCACTGTACCACTTTCCTAACGTTTAAGCTGGAAAGAAGAAACGATGCAACAAACTTATCAATGTTGCCTTTTGATTCATCATTGGAAGAAATTCGATGATACATCGATTGTCAGTGACTTTCTTTAGAAAGAAATTAAGTACCAAGACTTGGCACACGAGGTTGTCGACATGTGGGAGTCAACATCCCAACGAGTCAGCAGTCATTGTGCCGATAGTTGTCACGGCCAATAGCTTAATAGCCAAGAGTCTCGACATTAGATGATACTCTCGTTGGGCGGCTGGATCAAGGGCTTGTTACTGGACACTTGTTACTATTCCTGGACACGGCGCGTATTGTTAGGAGTTTCCTCTCTCTCAGGCGAAGAGAGTGACAGCACGAGACTTAACGGCTACTTAAAATTGAGTAGCGTTTGAGTATTTGGCCACAAGTCTATTGCTTTCTTCTTAAAACGCCAAACATTATACAATGGCATAAACTGACGACGTAGGGTTAAATTGCGAGTATTTTAACACTTGCAAACTGGTCTATTTCCGAGAAGCTTACATACAATAGGTACTTAAGATACTGATTTAGAGGATGAATACATAACATTCCCACCTACTCCCACTAATGCTGTTGTATGCAAATGATAACACAACCAATTTGGGTAGGTAATTAAGTCAGTTCAAATTTTACGTCCCGTGTAGCCGGATTTAATTAGTCGGGTGTTACATCGGCGGAATTGGCGCTAGGCGTCAACGGTGGCGCGCCGGGTAATCCCACAATGGCAGCAGATAGACTCTGGGGCTACTATCACACCAGTATGTAATTGCCTCACTGCAGAGCAAACACCTCTTTTTGTACATAGAAGGAACTATTACTGATCTCGACACTTGCTTATTGCGTTTTGGCGATTTTAGACAATTAAGTCCAGGCTTCCATACGATGTTTTCCTTCACTCTAAATTAATCTAAGACACGACTTGTGTTTTAGATTCACTTGGAAAGTATACATGATATTGACAAAGTCACATTCGCAATTGCATATACTGATGCCTGCAATCCCCGAAGGGGTAAGCAGAGATGTTCTCCTATTGCAGAAGTCTGTACATTCACGTTATGCTTCTGGTATTAAGTTCCATGTAATAGGTGGCGAGATGGTGCTAAGTTCGTAGCCTTTTACAACTCGTTTGTCCAGCAATGGAGGTGAACACATAAGACAACATTACGCCTGTATTCCCTGATGAGTTGGGCAGAGGCCACCGTAACACAGTAACACCCTCATTTCGCCGTTATCTTTTTGTCCCATATAATAGGGGGTGAGCCTATTGCCATCAACCGGGCACAAATCCAAACTTCGGCCTGCTACTGAGGAATTCCACACGGAAAAATCCAATAACACCTTTGCCCGACCTGGGGATCGACCAACGCGGCAGTTGGATGGAGGTGAATTGGATTCTCAATTGTACCACATACTTATCAAGTTACACAACGGTGTAAGCGGCGGCAGGCGCAGACCCTAAGCGATTGTCTTCCAGTCTGCAGTTAAATCCTTGTGCTAACTTCAACCTCGTTCGACAACGGCTTAGCTGACGTGCACTTTGTATCACTTCTATATGATGTCACTATATGATGAACCGTGCAGCCCAACTAACTTTAATCCAGCATTATTTGAGACAGGCAAAGTCCAACTGTGGGCTGTTGATAAGAGAATGGAATACGGTCATTTAAACGATGTTTTGAGCAGCGCTGCAGCAATAATTATGTTTCTAAAAAAAAAAATTATCTGCCTTGTTGGTTTAGTAGTCGCAAGCGCGACTGCTGAGCGTGGGGTCCTGGGTTCGATCCCCAGGTCGGGCAAAGTGTTAGTGGGTTTTTCCGTAAGAAATTTCTCAGTAGCAGCCCGGAGTCTGGATTTGTGCCCGGTTGATGGCAATAGGCTCGCCCCCTATTACATGGGACTTAAACTGGCGAAACGAGGGTGTACTCTCTCTGACGAACCCTTTGGGGAATACAAGGCGTGATGTTATGTTATGTTATAAATTAAAAAAGGAAGCCGTCGCGGGTCTCCTGGGAGATGTCAAACATCAAAAATCATTTTGTAAAAAAAAACTGGCCGTTTCAAACCGAAGAGAGCCGACGAGTTACGGTCTGCCATAGCGAGTTCGCCACACGTACCGCCGCATTAGATGTTTCATATCAAAAATTATGTATGTGAGGTAAAGACTAAAGATACTTATTTCAAGATAAACAAGCACACACTAAGAGGAGCCTGCCGCCGACTGACAGAGACCGCTTACCTTCAATTGAATAAATTAATTAATTATTATTGAGAAATAGCTTACACCACAGTATTGGAGATTAGGCTGAGGTCAGACGAGCGTAATTTACGCCACGCAGTGTAAAGTACTTTTCTAAGATTAGCCTGAACCGTAGACGACAGCCGATGAGTCACACGATGGGAAACTAGATAAAGGAACGATTCACTGTAACGTGAATATACCAATACATATACAAATCACACAAACACCCAGACGTAAAACTATCTTCTATTCTCTATCTTCTATCTAAACATCATAACATCACGCCTGTACTCCCTGAAGGGTTAGGCAGAGGTGTATAGTAACACCCTCATTTCGCCGTTATGTTTAGGTCTCATGTAATAGGGGGCGAGCCTATTGCCATCAACCGGGCACGAATTCCAAACTCCGGGCTGCTTAAGTCTTAATTTTGAACAATACCGCTCGGTAAATCATAAGAATCGCCCATAAGTGTACATGCGCAAACTTACTCCCACTACGCCAAAACCTTGCCAACTTACGTGCCGGCGACTATACATAATTTTTTTTTACTTCACAAACCGCAAAGCTCCCGCAGAACTTCACTACTTTTTTAATTTCAAAGACTGGCACTCAGACGTAGGGCTGCGCAGATTAGATCCGTATGCCAAGTTCGTACACTCGGCTTAGGCTCACAGCGTGTATAATTAAATGCGATGACACCCCTAGGCGCCTAGCGAGCTAGTAGGCAGGATTTGTATTAACACCTCTATGTTTTGGTAGAATACAGGATTAGAGGATCTGTCTGTAATGTATTTTGGTACGTAATAGAGGTTTCGGGTACGAATAGGCTAAAGGATGATTTCCACCAAACGGCTCGCATCGGATCGGAACGGATTTTTCAATCTTTAAACGATATTAAATCGTGTACACAGTATTTAAAGTCTATATTACTAAGCCGCGCACAGTAGCTTGACCGCGGACGTCTTCCGCGGCACGCGAACGTAGCCGAAAGTATGCTGCGACGCGCGATCGGCTCCGTTCGCCTGTCATCGTATCCGATCGGATCCTTTAAAAATGAAACTATTTGACTAGACGCAGAAACGAATACGTTCGCAAGCGACGGTACGGAGCCGATCGTATGCGTCGACATCCTGCCGGACGCGATCGGCTGTCGCCGCATTCGTTCGTATCCTTTCCGATCCGATGCGATGCGAGCCGTTTGGTGGAAATCATCCCTAACTGTCTGAAATATTTTGAGGTTGCCGCTGTTATTAGGGATTCGCTTCAAATGCTTGTATTTGGTAGTACTCTCAATATGTACAGATTTCTATGTAATTCCGTTCTTTACCCTATTATTACCTACTTATGAATAAGACAGTACGGTCTTGGAGAGCACGCTAAACTATCGGTCTCGGATGTCATACGAATATCTATGACAGTCGTTACGGGTTGTCAGAAGCCCGAAAGTCTGACAACCGGTCTAACCTTAGAATACCGTCATTCCGCAGTAACTGGGTTGCGGAGGTCTGATGGCAGTCACTTCGTGTAAAATACTGGTATTCAGCCGGATATCGTTAGACTGGAAGCTGACCCCAACTATTTGGGAAAAGGCTAGGCAGAACAACTGTAGGTATTTAACAAAAAAATATAGGAATTTACATTCAGATCGATAAAATGACGATGAAATGTGTGACGATTTCGAGCGTCATATATTTCTATGAATCTTTAATTTCGACAATGATAGTGTCGTGTCTTTTCGTAAACAAAAGGCTCAAAGACTCGGAATTGTCCCCATATTTTGTGGTGTCATGTCGGGAACCATGAAAAAGCGACTTTAAACAGGATGTTAAACTCTGATAAACAATTTGTTTCACCCTATACTTAGACCAGAGTAAGTCACAAAAATAAAATAAAGATTAAAGCCTTTATTTCTCATACTTCCATATACGCAAAGCAGGCACAGACTCGTCTGCTCGTTGGTACTTTCCAAGAACATGGAATGAGTCACACAATGTTTACGTGACGTCATCATCCAAGCTAACATGATAACATGAGTAACGATAAGGTCTGAGACTCTGAGTCAGGTTTCAACGGTTCATTAGTTATCGATATATTCTTTGTGTTGATATAATTGTTATAAATAAGTAGTTGTGGTCATACTGAAGGTTTTGCTGAACCATTATATGCCTCGTAGCAGACGTTTAACTTTAGTCCTTCATGTCGAACGAATATCTATGAGAGTGGTACCGACTGCCTCGTTGGTCTAGTGGTGGCAAGTGCGAATGCTTATCGTGAAGTCCTGGGTTCGATCCCCAGGTCAGGCAGTGTTATTGGGGTTCTCCGTGTGAAATTCCTCAGTAGCAGCCCGGAGTTTGGATTTGTGCCCGGTTGATGGCAATAGGCTCGCCCCCTATTACGTAGGACTTAAACATAACGGCGAAATGAGGATGTTACAATACACCTCTGCCCAAGCCATCGGGGAATATAGGCGTGATGTTATGTTATGGTGCCGACTCCGTTGCGTAGGTACCAACTAAATTTTACTAAAAATATTGATGGGTATATTTTTAAACTGGGTTTACCTTAGTTTTCATCAAAACTATATTTTATAATAACCCGTTATAGCTCCAGGTGACTGAGAAAATTTTAAAGCGACTAAATACTTACATAATTATATACATAAGATCATTTCTTCTCTCAACACGTTTCTAATTCCTCATAAATTAGTACCTCATCATCAATCTACCTTGTTTTCCCTATCACATAATTATATATCATATACCTATATATATTACAATATTTATAAATGTATATATATATACCTATATGTAAGTATTATGTCTATGTATGGTGTGTAGTATATATTTTGCAGCAGTACACCATAGACTACCCCCTCTATCTTATTCATTGACTTCCTGTTCATCCAAAGGTTGTCTGGTAGATATCGCTATCAGCGATAAGACCGCCATTGTACACTTTAATGTTTGTTATTGTATAAGAGCTGTGTTACAATTTTGGTGTACAATAAAGTATATTCTATTCTATTCTACATAAACTCACGCCTTTTTCCGATGGTGGTAGATATAAACTATAGAACGCCACATGCTACCATCTTTACATACTCCTTTCGCTTCGTTCACACTCATACATCTTGTCATACACGCACGCCGGCTGAGAGTACTACGCACCTGTCCTTTGTGAAGAACATCACCAATAACATCGATGTATGTATGTCCTTATAGGGTGTCCACTACCGGAGTTTCCACTGACATCCGCCTTATAAATTCCTTTTGTTAATCGCTGGTCACTAAGTACTTAACTATAATAGATATGATTGCTAGTTGAAGTAGGTAGGTACATAGTACTCCACTCACAACATAGCCATTCAACACTATGGTGTGAATTATCACATCCATCCATTCTCAGACTATATTATAAATTATTACACGTAAGTGAACTCGATATAATCAATACCGTATTAAGCTCTAAACTCCACTTAAACTTGCACGTGCGGGGCTCTAAAAATGGGGTGCACTTTGAACACGAGATTTCGACGTAATCACAACACAGGCAGGCGATCGGTGATCGTGCTGTGATGGTCTTAGTGTACGGATGGACGGATTTGTTCATCCACGTGGTTATAATCCGTTTTTTAGGAAGACAGAGATTCGTTCGTACCGGAAGACCACATTGCTGGCGATTTTATAGTATGGGATTTTTAAAATGTATAAAACAAGCACTTTATAAATACAATGCAATTGTTAATAGAATCATAAACAATAATCGCCACGCTTGTAGTTGCCAAAGGATTAGGCACAGCTCTATTGTCTTACATACTCGTAGCGAGCTATTGGCTGTACCTATTACTATAAAATAGGCACCATGCGGACTTAAGGACCATTATGTCCAGTATGTGGTAGGAAGCCTAGTTGTTTACTAGATATGATTTCAACATTGTGGCTAGAGTTTTCTGACGGGACAACCCCGACCTGAGACCTAGAACCCAGAAGATCCCTTATCGCAAATAATACCAATGATCGCAAATAACCAGTGGGATACTAAGTTCTAAACTGCACTAAAATGTACGGGAACATGTGTGGTTCCAAAGGGGTGCAGTTCAAATAGGAGCAACGATTAAGCACCCCGGCGGCGCCTTTGATTCTACTACAACGTTGTAATCGGGGTAACGTTCTCACGGTAACACGCGATTTAAAGTAGTGGTCAAAGTGATAGCGATTTGGCATAGGAGTCCACGGAGAAAAAGTATTTGTAAAGGTATAAAATCTTATGGGATGTTGGGAGCGAGCCTGTTATAAGAAATTTTTATCGTGATTTGACTGGGTGTTGCTTATTAATATTATAAATACTAACTTTTAAAAGATTATTAATACAAGTCATTCACCAGAAAAATAGGTCTATGTCATTACTATCAAAGGGAAAATACGACAAATAACTATACATATAAATATAAAAAGCCATATTGCATAATAATATTAATTCATGATTTCGTCCATTATTTTTCATACAGTTATTAGTTAATTTCTTTCCTCATCTGTACATTTTTTATATGCAATAAAAAAGTCTCATCGGTTTCATACCTTTTGAAGAATAGCAGTTGAAGGTATTCAACATTTTCACTTTTATATAACTAAAATAGTCTCAAAAATATTGTATTTTTTATAAATAAACTCCACTTTACTAGGTGTTATAAATAGTAGATACTATTAAATAAATCTCAATGTATTAAATTTTATTCAGTTTAACCGCTCTCAGTGAAACCAAAGCTCAATGCGGCTTTGAAGATTTAAAAGAAGGGTAGGTTTTTTTAATATTTAATTTTATAATAAAAGCCCTTTTTTGGATATTCGACGTGTTGTTTGTTATTAAACATGACTTTGAGGAATGTGTTTATTGAGATAACATCCTCACCTTTTCTACTGCGGTTTTCTCTTCGTATGATAAATTGCATTTTGTGCTTAAACTTTATTCATCTCGTGTCGAGATACCTAAATGACAATAAAAGGTTAATAAAATCTTGTGTCCTAGAACTTTACCGATTCGATAGTATATTAACAATGATTAATCAATTGCAACTATCATTGATCGTTGAAGATAAACGACGCTACTATAAAAACCCATAATTATATCATCATTAATTCCTCCATAATATTCATGTCATGCACATATCCTTCATATCTTTATGGCCTTAAAAGAATTTTTACCCACCGTATACCCCATAAATTGTCCATGTATATGGCGAGTAATTTCTTTGTTCCTGTCGGTCCCCTCGGTAATACCTTCATTGTTTGGGTACGAAACTGAATTATTTCTATATTGTGTTGTACACATTCATGTATATTTTTTTGTTATATTCATTTGTGTTCTTTCAACAGATTTTTATCTAATTGTTTTGTTTTTGTGTTGGTTTTTTTATTGGTCCTTTTGGGCTTCGTTTTATCTTGTCCGGTAGCCCGGATACTACCTACTATTTCAATAGGTATGTAGGTGTCCGGTATATTCCACACTGACGTCTCTAAACTGCAAGCCTAACATGCGTAGCGACATCATTTTGTCGTCGCATTATCTCGTGCCGAGACAAGTCTTAAATTAATTGCTGCCGGCTGGTTTGATTTGATAACTGACTCAATATTGTACTTGTCAATGATTTTTTGTTATTCTTTATCGATCTAGCATTTAGACACAACATTTTGTTTCATACGAAAGTAGCACATGTTTCGCACAATCATTATTTACTTGTAACGTAACTAATTACTCCTGTCGTTAACTCATAAACGTTATCTCCCATCTTCTCAAATACACATTATTATGCATTGTACTAGATCATTATAACAGGCCAAGAAATTAATTTTTAAATTAGTTATTAGATATCTAATGATAGATCCATGTTTCGTACTAGACGCGAACAAATTGATGTACTGAGAACAATTTAGATAAGAAATCGCGGTTGTTAGACTATCTCGGATAGAGGTTACACATTAATTTTCCTGGCAATATCAAAGCTAATGCTTCGAGAGGTATACAAAAAAGTGAGTGATCACCAACTATTATTAGTATCATTGTACTGTCACGCCGAGAATTAATCTCATCAATACGTTATTCACAAATCAAAAGATTTGTAAGAATACTTTTTGTAGTAACTAGGAAGTTAGGAAATATTGCCTTCTCACTCTAACAGCACGATGGTCGTGTATTGCGTGAAGTCCATTCATTTAAAATCACAGCGTGAACCGAAACGCGCTTCGTAACTAGCGACATCTATTAGCCGTTACTTGAAATACGTACGTCCCTTTCGTTCCCTCAATATGGAGTCGGCAGCGCATAACTTTACTCACGCGCATCTGGCAGATCTTTGAAGTTTTTCACTACGATTCTCAACTTTATTTCTTACAGCTTAGGAGTGAGTATTTGTTATATCAATCTGGGAAAGATTCCGGCTTTATTTATGTCCGTCGTGACTGCACTGCTTATACTTCAACAGTATCTTCAACTACATAAAATTTCTTTCTGTTTGCATATTTGATTGTATCAAGCAAATTATTATTGTGGTTTTTGTTTGAGCAACAGTTTACATCAGTAGAAGTCTTTTGATAATTAGTTTTGCTCTATCATTAGTCTTAGATTTTTTCATCTTTTTGTTGCAATACTAAATACTTGACACAATAGTATTCGTCAATCTCTAACAAGATTATTTTAATGAATAAATACTATAATTATAATTGTTTACTTATTAAAATACTGATATTATCCAAAAATGTCTTGTTTTTAAGGATATTAAATTTAATATGCAGGCAGCGTCGGGTAATCCTCTAATAGCAGGTACACTATGATATCTCCGTTTTGGATTTCTTGTGTTGAAATGAGATACACGAGCACAACATTTACTTTACTTCCAACCTAACTCCATTACGTTTAGGTTTATTTTAGAACAAAGACGGTTATGGAAGTCGTGGGTATACCCTCGGGGTGAAGGTATTGCTGGACGGGCATTGTGCAACGCCACAGGAGAGCAAATACTCCGTTATTCTGACCGATTTCGTTGGAATACTGTTTCTAAAGCGTGCGACTCTTATTGGCCTGTGTTCTTTCGAAAGAAACCACGTTTTTGTTCCTGGAAGTTGAATCATGTGCTACTGGTACACTTTGCACACCAAATTTTTTGTCTACTCTTTGTGTTGTGTTTTTGAAATGACAAGTCTTTTCCGTTCGCTTCAGGTCTTACCTACTAAGAAGTTATTTCAATCGTAATTTCTCCTTCATTTACGTATTGTTTCTTGTCGTATCCATATACCACTTGCCTGTTTTATCAGGGATCAATTCTTTACGAATATTGGCTTCAGTAACAGACAATGGATAATTACAGATTCATTCTGGTCAGCCCTATCATTATAAGATATCCGCTTGCTCCAGAGGCTTCAAGCCTGACCATTTTACACAGACACATGAACCCTCATATGGCGCACAAAAGTTTGTAATAAAAGAAGTGAAATAATGGAATATAAGAGATCTTGCTATCCTGGTCGGTCCAAATGTTATAGTTAACGGTTTTGGAATTCTCTTGGCGATCTCGAAGGCCTACGGGTCAGGTTTGCATAAGCCCTGCGTTGACCTTTCGTAAGATAAACATGAAAAGGTCAGTATAATGGCTATTATAGCACAACCCTGTTTCGTTGTTGCAATTTGTTTGTAAGTTATGTCTTCTGATATCGGTTTTGTAACGTGGCTAAAGTTTGGACTTTGTTTAGAGCCCATATAAAATGAAATTTTATCTTCGTACCAACTGGCTTTGTCTCGACGACGGTTTAATAAAATAAAAATGCTAAATACGACTAAAGTAAACTTACTGGCGATAAAAATCAAATCAATTACAACTTTCATTAGACATCCTTTCAGTAAAAAATAAAGTGGTCCAATGAATAAAGTTTTGACAAAGAGATCTGGAAAAAAGTTGAAGAAGTCAAATGAAATAAGTTTAGGGTCCACTGGTCTGTTAGCTAACAGTTTCGTGATTGTAATTTTAGATTCGAAGCTGAGAAATTAAATTATTTAAAATATACGAGTTTCTAGGTTTCTAAGGACTTGTTTTGTTAGATTTGCATCAACATCTACTTTACATGTCTAGGTTGCAAATAGCAAACATGTAGTCTAGGGATAATGGTTGCCTTTATTTAAAATAAATGATATTAGAAACATTAGGAGGCTTATACAATTAAAATGATGATATGTTTTGAGTACAATAAAGAGTATTGTGTCGTGTAATGACATGTCCACATATGTTCGATTTTTTATTCCATTTAACTATCCATAGACATCCTGATTTGCAATAACCCTACCACATTGGACATGTAAAAATAAAATCAAGACGTGCCTACATTACCACACGTCTGTGTCATTTTCTGTCTATTCCGTCATTTTCTGTCTAGACTCTCATGCATATAATATTAAATGCCTATTATAATTGGCAGACATTGTAAACAAATCCAATGACGAATCTCTTCCACAAATCACCGTATATATCGCTAAATTCAATGTATGAAGCATAGGAAATGATGAACGCTTATGAATAATTGAACGAACATTGTCTGCGACACAAAGACTAGTAAATATTTGTGGTTTTCCTCCTGTCCCGGTTTCAGGAGTACATTCAACTTTGTACTGTAGATAAATGTAATTCAGAATACATGAATAGGTATGTTTGGGCGACCATGAAGTTCATAAATATGTCTTGCGGAAAATGGGTCGTGGAGAGTTTCTGGTATCGATGCCGCCATAAGTATGGCATGGTTTCGAGTGTGCTAAGACTGCGTCTCGGTCACATCCCATCAAGAAAGTATGGACACCAGCAGGCGTAGCGTAACCACCTTAGACAAGGGTTTTGTCGACTGAAGTACAGACAAAATGTCATATTGTCATTGTATTTATGTCATTTTGTCTATTCTTCCGTCGACAAAACACTTGTCTACGATGGTCATGCTACGCCTGCTGATGAAAAAGTACGATTTGCTCAATTGTGAGATTTGCGGTATAGTTGATAAAGTCCAATATTTGTTGTTGGAACGTGAACGGAATCGTAGAGATAGATAACAGTTTTTTTTATTTCTTTAATATAAATAGACCAGTCGAAGGTCTATCCCATAGCATTTTAGCTGTCCCCAACTCGGAGGCAGTTCGTTCTGCCTAGCATTTTCCCAACTATGTTGGGGTCAGCTTGCAGTCTAACCAAATGCGGCTGCATACCAGTATTTTACACGGAGCGACTGCCATCAGACATCCGCAACGCAGTTACAGGGCAATGCCGATATCCTAAGATTAGACCGGTTGCCAGACTTTCGGGCTTCTGACTATCCGTAACGACTGTTATAGATATTCGTATTACACCCGGGACCAACTGTTTAACGTGCTCTCTGAGGCATGGAGGGGCCTCAGTTTGTAACAAATGGTCACCCATCCACAGACTGAACATGAAAAATACAGCTTAAAATTTGTGTCAAATGTTTACCGTTAAATAGCTGGTAGAACAAGACTCTGTTATAATATGACTGACATTACCTTCTTGCCCTTGAACTAAATAGAGACATTAAAAAATGCAGATGGTGGATTCTATGGCCAACGGTCATGTCACTTGTAGGAACATATTCAGTATCCTATTTAGCTGTAACTACTACGATAAATACTATGTTATCTGTATTACCAAATGTTTGGTTTGCGTTTGCCCGACCGACGAAAGACGGTTTCAAGAAATAGGGTGCAGGTAGTTGGAAGCTTCAAATGCGAAGGAAGGAAGGGGACGGAGTAATACAACGGTTGTTAAAAAAAATGTTTAACGTTTTTTTGGAAGTCCCTGTTTAGGAAGTTCTTCCTGTTTAACTATCATAAACATTTAATAGGAAGTTGATAACGCAGTTGTACTTTTAATAAGTCATTGATACTTTAAATCCTCGCTAGTAGCAATCACGGATGCAAATTTGAAAATCCTAGATTCCAGATTGGAAAAATGTGTGATTGGATGGCTTGATTTCAAATCCCCAGTTATACTCGTGATTGGACCAATAAAAATCTGTTCGTTTGGATCCAATACTGTCATGATGGGCAAACTGCAACTGTACAACAAAAGATATCTGCCAAACTGTTACAAAGGCATGATGGTCGTTACTTCGAAACGTAGATCTTGATTTATGACAAAAGTTATTAATCCGGTTCTCCATTATATCTGGCACAGCTCCAAACAAATCTCTAATTCAAAAATTGACTTCATTTATATCAATAAGGCCAAACTTGTTACACTTAAGGCCAAAAATATCCCCGGCGTCTATACGTCAGTCTGAGTGACGTATTAGTTCTTACTAATGGCGCTTGTCGCGTCAAGGTCAGTCCTTTTTTTACAAAGGGTAGACATAAGGGCTAAGGCATAATAAATGTTCTACCATTCGCCAGTTCCGTCGAACATTTAAATTAATAAGGAAACGATACTAATAAGGATACGATCGATTGAGCTGATAATAAAATAATAAGCGATCTAGAGCTAGATCCATTGACCATGGTCAAACGGCATTCAATCATCGACAATTATGTTTATTAGATCCTGTGTATTGTCCTGCATCAATATTTAAGACTACTGTCTTTAGTTTTTTCATTTACCTTTTTATTTAGTGGCTGGTGATCTGGGTATCATATGAATATCTAAGACAGTCGTTACGGGTAGTCAGAAACTGAAACTTTGACAACCGGTCTACCCTTAGGATATCGGCATTGCTCAGTTACTGGATTGCGGAGGTCTGATGGCAATCGTTCCGTGTAAAATACTGGTATTCAGCCGCATCTGGTTAGACTAGAAGCTGACCCCAACATAATTTTGGAAAAGGCTAGGAGGAAGGAAGATGGTTAGAGGAACTAAAGTTCGTCCGGCGTACCCTGGGCAGTCAGCCTCTCTACCAACCTTGCTGACCAGCTAATCTTTTCACCACGGCATGACTTATTCTCGTATAGTTCGTGCCGGCACGAGAGAAGATGTCAGCTATACTGTCTTTAGTTTGACATCCATTTTCTAGTCTTTTATTCCTAGACTTTTCCCAACGTAGAGTACGTACTGCTTCAAGATAGTGTGCATGCTCTTAGTAGCACGTGTATAACCTTAATTTTTAATAGTTTTTTTTTCATGGTATGACCCGTGTCTGAGTTTACGCAATGACAAAATCATTAGTGTTTTAGAGCTGTCTTCTATACTAATATTATAAAGAGGAAAGATTTGTATTTTTGGTTTTTTGTATGTAACGAATAAACTTAAAAACTACTGGACCGATTTAGTAAATAATATAATGCATAATTCTCCTCCTTTCACATATGTTTTCCACCACACTGAAAATCATGATAAACTGTCAATTCGACCAAAAATCGTCTAGCTAAACCCTTAAGGTAATGTTTGTAGAATCCACGACAGAATAACTTATGGACCGACTTAGCTGCGGAATGAATTCCTTTTCAAATATTACTGTGGAAATGTGGTGTTGGACAAATAAAACCTTTCGGTCTCCCGGATTGGAGATTAATGGTGTTGGAGGAGATTAATTTGGGTGTTATCTACGTTGGGGTCAGGTCAAGATGTGATAGTGTTGTAGTGTTTGATTGATCGTTGTTGATCATTATTAGGTTCAGTTAATTGATTATGTAGGCTAGCTTACGGAGTACAAATTTGGAAATGATTAGTTTATTTGATTGATTGATTTGACCTTTTCCTTAACCTTTTTTGCCTTAACCTTTTTACGACACCAACTTTTTTGGAGCGACTGTCATAAAGAGTACATCGTCGCAGATTGTCCTATGGATGTAAAAATATATATCTTAATAACCACATACTGATATCCGTATAAACATTCGTTAAGTATCCTGTGGTCTAATGAACTGAAGTTCAGGTACTTTTTTTTTTTTTTTTTTAAAACGTTGCCCCATACTAGGATTTCTCCTGTATCGTGGGAGCGTTTACAGACACAAACCTTCACATGCACAAACACCCAGACCCGGAACAACTATCTGTAGGCCATACAAATATTTGTTCCGTGTGGGAATCGAACCCATGACCCGCAGCGCAGAAGCCAATCGCTTAGCCACTGCACCAAACGTGTCGTGTCGTATTTGAATGTGTTCTATTATGATACTTAGTAACTGTACATTTTTTCCAGTTAATTCGAAGTAACCTTGCTTTACATTTTCGTGTAAGTGCAGGATAATTTAAAGCTATTAGTAAGGCGTAACGTATTGACGAATCAGTCCTACGATAAGAAGAGTTTCTTCTGGAAAGAGAAAATGTCTTACCTTTACCTTTCTCCTTTATCTTTACTTCACTGTTGTGTTTTAAATTTTTCTTGTTTATGCCGTTTTCATCCATCCATCATCCACGTACCCAGATTAGCAACCAAGACCTACAACTTTTTATTAAGTCGTCATCTTATCAACACAACATAACATCACGCCTGTATTCCCCCGAAGGGTTGGGCAGAGGTGTATAGTAACACCCTCATTTCGCGGTTATGTTTAAGCCCCATGTAATAGAGAGTGAGCCTATTGCCATCAACCGGGCACAAATCCAAACTCCAGGCTGCTATTGAGGAATTCCACACGGGAAAACTCCAATAACACTTTGCCCAACCTGGGGATCGAACCTAAGACCTCGTGATCATCAAGGGCACTCGCCACCACTAACCAAAGAGGCAGTTATCAACTCTCTAAATATAATTGACAGCACGGTTGGTGTAGTGGCTAAGTCTTCTTCTTCTTTTCGTGTGGTTAGTAACAAGCCTGGTGTCAGAGTTTATGCCGGCCATGGGCCTCTGACTTTCCTCACGATGTTTTCCTTCACCGTTTTTAAGCAACTGATAATTATATAGTACCTACGCACATGAATCCGAAATGTCAGAGGTGCGTGCCTTGGGTTCGAGCTCGAAACCTATGACTTGGCAGTCCGACGGTCACACCACTAGGCTATCACTGCTCTTAAGTGGCTAAGTGATTGGCTTCTGTGCTACGGCTCGCGTGTCCGATTTCCGCACGCAACATATACATATTAGTGTGGCCTATTGTTGTTCCAGATCTGGTTGTTTGTGAATGTGTGATTTGTGTCTATAAGCGCACCCTGGATAATAAAGAAATTCTAGTTCTCTAAGTCCCTGCTTAAATTTTTGCTTACATTAATAGTTAAGTAGCCGGAATATACACGATACATTTTTAAGGAGTGCGCATAATTTGCATAATGGGTCAGTATCTGTTCCTTATCGTAACCACGTTGTTAAAATTCACTATAAAACAAAATAAAATATTGTTTTTGTATGGGAGACTCGGAAAATTATGTAGCGCACGCCATACAAAAGATTTTTTATTTTGTTTTAAAGTTAATTTTTACAATGTGGTTGCGATAAGGAACAGGTACTGAGCCACTATGCGAATTATTGACACTCCTTAAAAAAATATCCTGTGTACAGGGTGTAAACGAAATCATGTAATTCCTTTAAACCTCGTGATGTGATGACATAGATTAACCCTGAACGGGATACATTTGGACTAAATAACAAAAAAAAAATGACAAGAAGTAAACATGTGTTCTTAACGCGAGGCATTTTAGCGCCCCGAGTTAAATTCGCTCGGGGCGCTAAAATGCCTCATGTTAAGAACACATGTTTACTTCTTGTCATTTTTTTTTATTCAATCCAAAAGTATCCCGTGCAGGGTTATTCAATGTCAGCAGTAACTACATCACGAGGTTTGAAGGAATTACATGATTTTATTTACACCCTGTATAGCACGTATCCAAAACACCTCAACGTACGTACGAGCGCTTGTTTTCATCAATTATCATAATTAACATAATTTTCTATCTGTCAACTTGTCACTGCATCGGAGTGCTTCACGACAAGATAATTGAATTTATGTAATTGAACCAATTGTATTGGATTAATTCAATTAATTTCAATTGTGAATTTTGAAATTGGAATGGAAATTAAAGGATTTGATTTTCATGTTAATCTGGTAAAATTGTCAAAATTCATTACCAACTTCACTTTGGAGCCATCCAAAGGGATTAAAAACTGATGTAATTTACCTTTCAGATTTTATCAACGATAGATTATTTATTTGACGAATAAGTTTTGACAGATTTTTATAGGAAACTTGGCCCGTCCCGGCTTCGCACGGGTGGACATTTTTCACATATTTGCAACATTTTTAATTTATGCTCCGCTCCTATTGGTCGTAGCGTGATGTTATATAGCCTATAACCTTCCTCGATAAATGAACTATCCAACACAAAAATAATTTTTCAATTCCAACTAGTAGTTCCTGAGATTAGCGCGTTCAAACAAACAAACAAACTCTTAAGCTTTATAATATAAGTATAGATTTATTTGGTAAAAGTAATCTGTCATTGGCAGAATTGGACCTAGATGATCTATTAACCTATAAGTACCTTTTTATGTACCTGCACGTATGTACAATTTCATAAATCAAACCCTCACTAATTAAACTGCGTTGCACGTATAGTCACGGCTGAAAGGTCTGCTTACACCGTAAATGAAAAGGAGCGTGAAGATAAGTGTAAATAGTATAGGGTAATTGCCCGTGACTGACGATCACTACCATGACCTATGTGTTTTTGCACCATGAATGATGAATATCGATATGATGGCTACGTGCCCTACGCAAGTTGCTATAAATATCTATTAAATTAGTTCTGCCTAGCTTTTTTCCAAGTAAAATGGGGTCAGCATCCAATCTAAAGCTGGGTACTGACCAGCGTTACGGGGCGTAATGTGACGTGTTACACAGCGAGTGGTCGTGCAGTCAGTACGTTACAAGCGCCTTGTTTCCCGGTACTGACTGCACGAACGCTTGCTGTGTAACATGTTACATTACGCCCTGTAACGCCGGTCAGTACCCAGCTTAACCGGGCGTGGCTAAATATCAGTATTTTATACGGAGTGACTGCCATCAGACCTCCGCAAACCAGTAACAGGACAATGCCGATATCCTAAGATTAAACTAGTTGTCAGACTTTCGGACTTCTGACTACCCGTAACGACTGTAATAGGTATTCGTATGACACTCGGACCGACTGTTTAACGTGCTCTCCGAGGCACGGAGGGGTCTCGATGTGTAAGGAATGGTCCACCCACAGTCTGACCGTGGCAAGCATAGCTTGACTTGACCTCGCGGCACCTCGAAATCTATTAAATTTGTATATTAAACTAGCTGTGTCCTCAGGCTCCGCCCGCGTAAGAAGTTTTATTCCAGTAATAAACATAACCTGTTATTCAGTGATAATGTAGCTTTCTAACGGCAAAATCATTTTTGAAATCGGTCCTGTAGTTTTTAAGTTTATTTGTTACATACAAAAATAAAAATCTTTCCTCTTTATAATATTAGTATAGATTAAAAGGGAAAATTCAGTGTGTACCTACTGTAGTAGTGTTTTTTTAATCTCGTACCTTGGTATTCAGGCCGACGTCTCACCTGATAATTAGTGGTTTTCATACCATCCCAATCACCAACAACCATCACAATTCAAAAAAAGAAGCCGAAGTGAAACCAGTTCTTCCGTTTGGTAGCTACAATACCAAAGACAGACACACAGAGAAACTTCAAACTTGAAATACCGCTCTTTATGCGTCGGGGGTTTAAAAAAATCCTATTTATACAGAACTAGCGGTCCTCGTCCTGCCCAAAAAAGCAGCGCCACCTACCGGGTCCAATTGTATTTTCAAACCACCCATTCAAATATACACACAAAATTTCATTCAAATCGGTCCAGCCGTTTAGGAGGATTTAGGTGACAGTCACACGTACAGAAGGATTACGCCTCGGCTTCGCACGGGTGAAATATAGATATGAATGTGGGGCATATAAACCTTCCTCTTGAATCACTTTATCTATTGCTGAAAACTGCATTCAAATCCGTTGCGTAGTTTAAAAGATCTAAGCGTACAGACAGCGGGAGCGACTTTGTTTTATACTACGTAAAGAAGAAGATATTTAGTTTGTAGCTTAACTTTGAAGATCAGAGGCATGACGGTTATGCTAAGTACAGACAGTACGAAGTAATTGGCCGTGACTGATGGCTGTTGTCATGACCTATGTGTTTTCTTACGTCTAGGACGAACAGACAATATGGAGTCGTGTGACGTGTAATAATTCACGACGCCAGTCATTTTGAACGAACAAGTACGTATTGAATTTACTTTAAGCCGGGAATACACATGCTAGTAGCTTGCACAGTCATAATGGGATACCAGCTTCTTGCACATGCAAGCTACAGTGTACATGTTTAAGGGCATGCCTGTAGCTTGCACAACAGTTGAGTTTTGGCATTGGCATATAAGCTACTTGCATGCCATTATGCAAGCTACAGACATATCGCACACCTAGATCTAAACTAAGACAACTCAAAAAAGGTCATTTTTCAGGGGACGAAAAAAACGTATATCTGCATATTTTGTTAGGGAAGTTATACAATTTAATTTGATTCTAGTTTTTTGAGTTGTCTCAGTTTAGATCTAGGTGTGCGATATGTATTCCCGGCTTTACTTGTTTATTTATAAGTTTTGGTAGATTCATTTTTAGTAGAATTGTTATCTTCAAATCTATATAACCAGCATTCATCGTTCAAAGATTGATCTGTGCGTTAAACTTACGATACAGAACAATTACTTACGTTGAGACACTGCCGTGTTTAAAAACTGCACAAAGTTGAAGATGACGAAGAAAACATAAGCACATAGCAATTGAGTAAGTCTCATGCTGTCACCGTAACTTTTATTTTTTGAAATGGGTTTGCTCTTGACTCTAGTCTAGGTCAGAGGAGACAGAGACAAAGTCTACGATGGAGTGAGCTTACCCAGAAGAAGCCTGTTAACTCTAACTTTGAAGAGATTCAGGTTGAATGCGTTCGGGAACACAGACGCAGGTAGTGAGTTCCACTCTTTTGCAGTGCGCATTATGAAGGATGTTTGGAAGCGCTTAGTGCTTATTTTAACTCGAAGTGACAGTGACAGCACGACACTTAATGACAACTTAATATGGAGTAGTGTTTGAGTATTTGGCCATTAGTTATTTCGTCATCCAGCAGAGGCAGTGACTAAGTACTTAAGCCTAACTTTATACACAATAATCACGTAATGTTTCGTAATAACATAACATCACACTTGTATTCCTCGAAGGGTTGGGCAGAGGTCTATAGTAACACCCTAATTTCGCTAATGTAATTTCATGTTTAACACCCATATTCTAAGACGTTCCTCCAAAACTTACTCGACTCGACTCCACCTCGACTCAGCCTTTTTCACCACTATCGGTAGTTATAGTTGACATCAACGTCTTCGACTCGGGATTTTTCCTCAGTCGAGGTAAGAAATCATCTGTCAAACTCAAGGTACCTCGGAACCTACCTTAAGGAAGGAAGTGTCAAAGTTCGTATGTAACAAAAATGAATTTTGAAGACTATCGAATATGCTTACGATAATCCTTACAACTATTTATTGCGACATTGTTTGCGCGATGCTGATAATTCAAATTATGACGTAATGACTCCACTCTACCTCGACTCATTTGAGGACCCCTTAGTCGAGGAACCTTAAAGTTCACTCAAAATTGCGACTAAGAATACAATTTTGAAGGTGTATTCGAAGCCGTCCTGTGTCGAGTAAGTTTTGGAGGAACTTCTTAGAATATGGGTGTAAGTCCCGTGTACTAGGGGACGGGCCTAATGCCATTAATCGGGCACAAATCCAGACTCCGGGCTGCTACTGAGAATTTTTAATGGAAAAACCCAATAACACTATTAATTTCTATTTTATATATTTGTGTAATAATTGATATGTATTTTATGATCATTATTTCTAAGTAATATTATGTACGATACGTACTTGTACACCTAGACTGCCCGATATCTATTTCCGTTCTTCCAGTCCATCCTAAGGTTGTCTGGAAGAGATCGCCTTGTGCGATAAGACCGCCCATTGTACGTATTGTGTAAATCTGTGTTCCTTTTATCGCTTACCGGTGTACTTATTATGTACAATAAAGTGTATATAAATAAATAAATAAATAACACGTTGCCCGACCTGGGGATTGAACCCAGGACCAGGACTCAGCAGTCACGCTTGCGACCACTAGACCAATAAGACAGTATGACACTCTGATACATTGTAGTGTAAATGCTAAATATTCTATTCATTATAGCATTTTCGAGAATAAATCCTAAAGCAAATAGTTACCTAATGATATTTTATAATACCATTTAAAACAATTTCAACAAATATTCAAAATACAACAATTATTTTATGGCGTGTGCCTTTGTAATGACTTCTAATGAACTCGCGATTATTCCCGTTAGGCCGCGCGCACGCGAGCTTATTGTGCTTTTTATTATACAACTTCCAGGAAATAACATTCTTTGTGCTGGATACTCGTGTGTCGGTGGGCTTGCGAATGACGTTTCGTTTGTGTTTGGCCTTTTGTGCGCGGTTGTTTGTGGAAAGTTTAATTTATGTAGCCTAACGTTCAGTGCAGGAGTCAGAAGAATAATTCCGTAGGGTATAACTGTTAAAGGATGGGTTATTAATTTAACTAGATTTATTTTTATCTCTTTGTTTACTGTTAAACATAATATTACGCCTTGTATTCCCCGAAGGGTTTGGCAGAGGTGTTTTTAGTACGCCCTTGTTTCGCTAGTTATGTTTAAGTCCCATGTAGTAGGGGGTGAGCCTATTGTCTTAAACCGGGCACAAATCCAGACTCCGGGCTGCTAGTGAGAAATTCCGAATGGTAAAACCCAACAAGACTGCCCGGCCTGGGGATTGAACCCAGGACCCATGCTCAGCAGTCATGCTTGCGACCAATAGACCAATAATGATGTTGGGAGTGATGTTATGTTAAGAATCTCTACCTTATATTTTTCTTCAGGTTCTCTTCTAACTTTGATTGATTAAAACGCTGATTCGAGGATCTCCCCCCCAAAAAAGACAATTGTAGAACTATATTACCGTTAGTAAAATTATTGACTTTACTCATAATCGATTTAAAACCATTAGTAATCAAAACGATTCGTTGTTCGATATTGAAACCGGAGACACACATCGTCACAACACAGAACAGAATCGATCGCACACTCTAAAAACAAACAATCATAAACTCATATCGCATGTCAACACTAAAATAGCCGTTACATCCTCTGTTTACTAAAAAATTCTACACAGCGACTGTAACTGTTCCGTATGATAAGCTATCGCAGGTCAGAACACCAGGAAATCCTCCCATAATATGCGGAGATGCAGTGACAGACTAGATGACGCGTGCAATCTATCGTGCGACTCCGATTTGTAATTACTCGGAGAGCACGTTAAACAGTCGATCCCGAGTGACATACGAATACCTATGACAGTCGTTACTGGTAGTCAGAAGCCCGAAAGTCTGACAATCGGTCTAACCTTAGAGTATCGGCATTGCCCAGGGTTGCGGAGGTCTGATGGCAGTAGTTCCGTGTAAAAAACTGGTATTCAGCCGCATCTGGTTAGACTGGAAGCTGACCTGAACGTAGTTGGGAAAAGACTAGGTAGATATACAAGGTGTAATTGAAATAACGCAAAACCTCTTAAAGGCTCATTGTATTCATAGTTATGAACAACTTTTACTAGGGATCCATGCTGAAATCGCGTAAATAAAATTAGCTGTTGCCTACATTTTACGATTTATGTGAACATAAATATATGGAGCAGTAGTTTTTTTTTCGCCATTTCAGTGTTGATCTCTAGTAGAAGTTATTCATAATGATAAGCACAATGAGCCCTAAGAGATTTTGCGTTATTTCAATTTACACCTTGTATATAGCCTAGCCTTTTCCCAACTATGTTGAGGTCAGCATCCAGTCTAACCAGATACGGCTGATTACCAGTATTTTACACGGAGTGACTGCCATCAAACCTCCGTAACCCAATTACTAGGCAATGCCGATATCCTAAGGTTAGACCGGTGGTCAGACTTTAGGGCTTCTGACTACCCGTAACGACTGTCATAGGTATTCGTATGACTCTCGGGACCGACTGTTTAACGCGCTCTCCGCGGCACGGAGGGGTCTTGATTTGTAATGAACGGTCACCCATCCACGGACTGACCGCGGCAAACACAGCTTAACCTTGCAAATCTCATGATCCGCGCGGTTGGTAATTAGTCACGACACCCCCATAGTATAGTAATTATAGGTATATGAAGATTTTATGTTCAGAAAGTTTAACACGCGCAGCACGACATAATTTTGTGATAAGTAATGAATGGGTTATCTCGTCTCGGCACGAGATAATGTGACGACAAAATTATGTGGCGCTGCGCATGTTATACCGGCTGCTCTCAACAGTAAAAATAATATTATCATGAAATGCAAGCTGCTTGTTTACGACACGATTTTTAATTGATAAAATGTGATGGGGTTTTATAATTGCATTAACCCTCGGTTCTTATGGCCAAAAACTAATTATTATGTTTTCCAATGGTAGCGTTTTATATTGCCAAACTAGGTATGTGAATAGAATCGTTCGTTCGTTCGTTCTGCCTAGCCTTTTCCCAACTATGTTGAGGTCAGCTTCGAGTCTGACCAGATACGGCTGAATACTAATATTTTACACGGAATTACTGCCATCAGACCTCCGCAACCCAGTTACTGGGCAATGCCGATGTCCTAAGGTTAGACCGGTGGTTAGAGGTCCGGGCTTCTGACTAGCCGTAATGACTGTCATAGGTATTCGCATGACACCCGGGACCGACGGGTATTCATATGCTACCTTACTTGTGACGGCTAGTTACGTATGGGAGGGTTTACTATGCAAAGATATGAGTTATTTGCTTTATTATTGGTAAAGATACAAGAATTTTAGAAGACACAAAAGTTTTAAACAATAACGCTCTGTAATCAAAGGATTCGGCCATAATACGAGCCGAGTAGAATACTGTCCTTAAGCTAGGCCTGGGTCTCTTCTTAAAATAAGAAGTTTTACGGCCTTATGGCTACCACTATTACCCGGTGCGGGTTTGCGGACTACACAGCATCGAGAACTTTTTTGGAGCCCTCTGACGTGTGCAGGTTTCCTTCACCGTTAAAGCAAGTGATAATCAAACTGCCTCGTTAGTCTAGTGGTGGCAAGCGTGACTGCAGATCTTGAGGTCCTGGGTTCGATCCCCAGGTCGGGCAAAATGTTATTGGGTTTTCCGTGTGGAAATCCTCAGTAGCAGCCCGGAGTTTGGATTTAGGCCCGGATGATGGCCATAGGCTCGCCCCCTATTACATGGAACTTAAACATAACGGCGAAATGAGGGTGGTACTGTACACCACTGCCCAACCCTTCGGGGAATATAGGCGTGATATTATGCTATGTTATAATCAAATTCTGATCGACACATGAATGCGAAAAGTCAGAGGTGCGGGATCGTCCACAGAACCTTTCCAGGTCCTTTACCTTACCAGGCGTATTTTAAATCAATCTAACCATAACCTAAATAAAGTTACTAGCGCCAGCAAATCTGTCACAACCAATAAACCCAACTTCCATCTACTTACATAAACCTAGTCTTCAACTTCACGGCAGCAAGTGTACAGTCGGCGCCAGTCATGGCGGCGCCTCTGAAATAAATGCAAACGACTTAATGCATGCCGCTATAAAACTTGACAATACCTAACGTTACTAAACTGTTTTTATTTGCGAACAGATTGTCCTAGTTCAGACATGTTTTGTGATGTAAATGTGGGATTATTAAGTGAGTTTGTCTTGGAAGGAATTTATTTTATCATCATTATAGATACTTATAGCGTTTAACGTGCTCTGGTACAGTCAACATCTTCTTTATATAGTACTAGCTGTGTCCTCACGGCTCCGCCCGTAGCCTATGTTACTCAGTGATAATGTAGCTTTCTAACGGCAAAAGATTTTTTGTAATCGGTCCAGTAGTTTTTAAGTTTATTCGTTACATACAAAAATACAAATATATCCTCTTTATAATATTAGTATAGATAAAACAAAGTCGCTACCGCTGTCTATACGCTTAGATCTTCTAAAATACGCAACCGATTTTAATGCAGTTTTCAGCAACAGATAGAGTGATTCAAGAGGAAGGTTTACTTGCCCCACATTAGTATCTACATTGCACCCGTGCGAAGCCGGGGTGGGTCGCTAGTCAACAATAAGTGATGATGATTCAAAGTTTTTAAAGTGTTTTATCAATGACTAGCTGTGTCGTCACGGCTCCGCCCGTAGCCTATGTTACTCAGTAATAATGTAGCCTTCTAACGGCAGAAGAATTTATGAAATCGGTCCAGTTGTTTTTAAGTTTATTCGTTACATCCAAAAATACAAATCTTTCCTCTTTACAATATCAGTATAGAAAACATAGTAACATAACATCACACCTGTATTCCTCAAATGGTTGGGCAGAGGTGTACAGTAACACCCTCATTACGCCGATATGTTTAAGTCCCATGTAATAGGAGGCGAGCCTATTACCATCAACCGGGCACAAATCCAAACTCCGAACTACTACTGAGGAATTCCATACGGAAAAACCCAATAACACTTTGCCTGACCTGGGGATCGAAACCAGGACCTTACGATTAGCAGTCGCGCTTGCCACCAACGACCAACAAGGCACATTCAGGTGAATGAAAACAAGAATTAGAGTTCAGTTGTCGTAGCTAAACCACGACAAAACCTAGTGCCAAAATATTTTTAAAACAAAATATCTCGTCTAAAACAAAGTTTGAACCAAATGTTACAATAAGAAAAACGCGCGACAAATAAATCCGAGTGTACGAAGTGTATCTGAGTGTCGACACGTGTCTCAGACACCGGTGCAGACACCGGCTGCTCTACGTGTTGTGAAGATATTTCCTAATTTATATGTTACATTGTTCAGATAATAGTTCGGTGTTGGTGTACATTTTTGTTTTGTTCTGTTGGTGAAGGTAAACCTTCTTGGAGTTTAGTTGTAACTAGTATGACAGAACTAAAAATTTCTTTCTCTTTCTTGTTTTACCTGTTAATAAAAGATAGCAATATTTTTAGTTAAGGTTTGCGTTGTTGTGCTCGCCGAAGAATGGGGACTTTTATTTCCTTCTTAATATTTTTAAACACTTTAATTATTTATACAAGGTTAGTCGGAAAGGGGGTACTAAGCCGCGGGCTACTTAATGTATCACTGATGACTATTTTAAAGCAAGTGTTAAAATTTCAAAATTCGATAATTTTTATTTGCATGCAAAAATAAAATTATTTTAGTTTAAAAAAAAAAACAATCATACCTGCTTTAGTTATGAACTCAGAAAATTAACTTTCTAATCCGTGACCCCAAATATGACCTAAATAGTAAACACAGCTGATCATAGCCATGGACAGATAGATTTTAGCATATTTTTTACGAAATCTTTGAAAAGCTATTTATCTTAAACTATCGAGTTTTGGGGAAAGTTGTAGAACAAAAGTTATCCTTTATTATGGTCACTTTAACACCCTTTCGGCTTAGTACCCCCTTTCCGACTAACCTTGTATATCGGGTGTAAAAATACCCTTAACGAAGCCGAGAGGCACGTATTCTCCCCATTATTACGAAGATTTTTTGGTATTGGGCCATACCTGAGAACCGACTGGTTATGGAGATATTGAAGGTCAAAGTCACAATATTTTTGTACGTTTTTCACGAAAACTAACTTTAAATGTCATTACTAAACATTTTTCTATACCAACATTATCAACATTTTTGAAATGTAAGCAGTCTGATGCGCGCTCGTTTCCATTGTGCGCTAAAATGGAAATATGTTTTTTACATACATACATACATAAACTCACGCCTTTTTCCCATAGGGGTAGGCAGAAACTATAGAACGCCACATGCTACGACTCTTACCCTCTCTTGACTCTTGCCCTTTCGCTTCATCCACATTCATACATCTTGTCATACACGCACGCCGGTTGAGAGTACTACGCACCTGACCTTTGTGAAGAACTTCACCAATAACATCGATGTATGTCCTTCTAGGACGTCCTCTACCGGCGTTCCCATTAACATCCGCCTTATAAATTCCTTTTGTTAATCGCCGTTCACTCATTCTCTCAACATGACCAAACCACCTAAGCATACTCCTTTCAATTTTTGTCACTACATCATCTTTTAAACCGCAACTTTGTCTAATCTCTTCATTTCTCAATCTATCATTCAAAGTTACACCTTATATGTTTTTTAATACCAAAAAATAAAAGTAGTTTCCCAGCAATTGTTTTTGCTGTATGTTACTTAGTTTTATGTACAGTATGCGTAGACTTCAGCTTCGCTAAGGCTATTTTTACACCCTGTATATCTATCTACATGTTAAACATCCTACTTACCTAGTTTCGAGCGTATGACACTCGTTGGTTGCAGCTAAAAATCATTGTTAGATGGTAGTAGGTACTTAGTACTATCACCTGACATTATGCTGAGCTGATGACTCTTGTGGCACTTATTTTTTTTTCTTTTACATGACTGTGTACCTATTGATTGTACTGAGTGTCAATAAATACATTTTCTTTCTTTCTTTCTTTAATAATGTTGTCCTTTCAACTGTTTTTATCACTTCTGCTATGTAAGAGCTGCTTACGCTCTCATCTAATATGCTTTATGGTACTGCCAGAACCTTATTCCATTAAGTACAGAAAAGTCGTACCGCTTAGAAAATATCGAGAATGTGCACTCTATTGGTGCGTATTGGACAAACTTTTAATGTCCATACCTCTTTACCCTGCAAACGCACTAAGCAAAATTACTTTGAAATGCTTCTAACATGGAGTACATAACATAGGTACTGACATAGAGGACACCACAAACTTTTATAAGTTGCCAATTTATTTTACATGTGTATACAAGGTGTAAGGGACGGTGAATGTAAAACTGAAACAAAATTCAGCTCATTATTGTTCTCCCTAGCTTTTTCCCATTAATGTTGGGGTCAGCTTCCAGTCTAACTAGATGTGGCTAAATACCAGTATTTTACACGGAGCGACTCACACCTCTGCAACCCAGTTACAGGGCAATGCCGATATCCTAAGGTTAGACCAAATTCATCTCATTATTCTGACCGGAATTTTTCGAATTCACAGAAAATATTAATTTGCGTATATTTTGTTGTATTTCAATTAATTTTATAGAGGTAAAACAACTTCGTTTAAACGATAGGTCCTGTGTCGGTTACGGTTCGCTGTTTCAGTTTTCAGTACCTACACAGTACCTACAATCACACTCCTCCTCTTCGCGTCGTGTTCCTCATTACTGAGGGTCGTGATTCCCCCATGGAATCATTTTTTCTCTGACAACCTTGCGCCACCTGTGCCTGTCTTTGGCGATGTGGAATGCCTCGTGGAGTTTAGTGTCTAGAGCTTTGCGGATCTGGTCAGACCATCTGATACAATCACACTAAACCATAGCAATAAAAAGTATCCAAAACTGTCAGCCCTAAGCTAACGTTAGACCACAACTCAAATAAAACCTACCTGTTGTACCGTAAAGTGTCAGATATCAAGATTGAAGCGTCGACGGTGTTCACAACGCAATAACGTTACGACAAGTCGCCGAGTGTTCCAGACATCGTTGACATAGAGAGATGGCTTGTCTCAGACGCGATTTTGATGGAACGATTTATAATAGCGAGTTTTTTTTCTCAATTCGGATCTGATATAAAAAAAACTAGTAATAATTAAGTTTTCTAATCAATTGCATAAAATAAAACAAATTATTTGAATCGTGTTTTAATATAACATAACATCACGTATGTATTCAACGAAGGGTAGAGCAGAGGTGTATAGTAACACCCTCATTTTGCAGTTATGATTTTAAGTCCTACGTTATAGGGGGCGGATCGGGCACAAATCCAAACTCTGGGCTGCTATTGAGGAATTCCACACGAAAAAATCCAACAACACTTTGCTCGACCTGGGGATCGCACCCAGAACCTCACGATCAGCAGTCGCATCTCTTCGTGTTCTTTTCTGTTAGAATTCGCAAAAATCCCAAGACGGAATTTCTGTTGTACTGGATAATTAATAAATTAATCCCTAACATAAAGTTAAATCATAATTAAGTGTTAACCAACATTAATTATCTGGTTAAACATCCGATTACTCGAAAAATTTACTAGAATTTGTGGTTAATTAAATAAATATGAAGGACAGTTAGCATAATTAAAAGCTGCATTAACATCGCATGCAGCCACTGTAACATTATAATAAACAACCACATTTACATCTCTATATATTTCCCATTCATTAACAAATCATAGAGAAATGTCCAATAAACGTCTCATTACACGACTATGAAGTTAATTACATTTGAAATCCATAAAATTACATGCAATTATTACAGTGAAAATACATTAAATTACATGTAATTGTAATATTAACTGACGGGCGCCTTGCGCAGGCGCACTAACTACACTATTTTACGATTGTAATAAAGTTTAATTCTATAAACGACCACACGTGACTTAGATACCTACTGATACAACAATACAAGCAATTTGAAACCTTATTTTTAATACAACAAAGCTGCATTCAAATCGGTTTTAAATTGTTTTTTTCATAATTTAGTACAAACTGGTTTCGACTCTAATTTCTAAGCAATGTGGTTCATTATAAGTTGTGATCATGTGAACAGTAAGATGTAAATTTTTTGCCCTTGTTCTCGCTTTTACTGTGTTAACAGACAAACAGACAAAGAGTTTTTATTTGGTGATGACTGATGAGTCTTAATCATATAATTGACGTAATCTGCCCCACTCGACGCTGTTTTAACAGCCGCATTGACAAAAGCTGATGACTCAGTGCTGATTAGGCTTCCATATTGTTCTAATTGTTATTGGGTTTTTACCTCAGTAGCAGCCCGGTGTTTGGATTTTTGCCCGGTTAATGGCAATAGAGATGGGACTTAAACATAACGGCGAAATGAGGGTGTTACTATACACCTCTACCCAACCCTTTGAGGAATACAGGCGTGATGTTATGTTATTGTACTCATCTGTCAAAAAGTCGCGCCAATAGACAATCTAATATGGCCGTCATCGGCTGTCAAAGATACCTTATCCCTATTAAAAAATCCTATATAAGGTCCAACCAAAATACCTGGACAAACTTTTACACGGTGTTCAGTACGTGTAACTGAACATATCTAAACAAAAAAAAACGAGATCCAAGTGTTTTTTTTTTCTAACCAAAAATTATTTTTCAAATTTAATTTTACTTTTTTTATTTTTTTTTTACATTTTTCACTTCGCTGTTTAGGTAAAACATGGCACGGAATTAGCGCGCGCCCCGATGGCGGTCGATGCATAAAAATGAATGAGTTTATAGAGTACAGGCAATTTCAAACGTAATTATTTTTTGGTTAGAAAAAAAACACTTGGATCTCGTTTTTTTTTGCATAGATGTGTTTAGTTAAACGTATTGAACACTGTGTAAAAGTTTGTCCAGGTATTTTGGTTGGACCTTATAATGGCCTTTGTCACATGATAAAACCCATACAAAAACTTCTATTTGTACGAAGAAGGCAGTAAAAACATAAACTGCGTGTTATCTTTTGCAAGTTGTATGAGTCGGCCTAGGGCTTGTAGTTTGTCAGTCTATATGCTTTACAACTGCTATAGCACATAACAATCGTTATGTGTGGAGCTGTGTACTAAAAACACCATGTACCTGTTTCTGGGCTAGGAAGAGCATGGATACTCGATTACTATTAACAGTACATCTCATTACTTCATGCATGTTTCGACGTCGTTCACGACATAATCTTCAAGTTAATGATATCGTACAGAAAAAAAGCTGATGATCTAAATAATTATGATTTATGTTACACCGAACCGGCCCTGAGCCGAGCGAAAATAATAACACGACTTAAATTAAATAAAATTAGCCCTGTAAAAATGTTATTGTCTACAAATAAAATCAAATACTGACAGCTATCACCCGCACCATGTTACACCGCAAATCGTGTAACTAGTCCATATAAGAAGTGGCATTATACCATCTGTGCCTCGCCCTCGTCCGTGCCTCGGCTCTGACCCGGCATGGTCTAGCATAAATCATCCTTTAAATAGGAGCTATCCTTATCACATCTAACCTCTTTGGAAGTTGGAACGTTAATATCTGTTGTAGAAGAGGTGGATCTGACATCATAATTTTCATTGACAGCAATCAACTCAAACGCTTATTTGATAATTTATTCCTATATTCAACGTATTCCTTTGGTACACCAAGAAAAGATCTGCCAGGCTTTCTGTTTTTTTAGATCCCGATGAATGCGAATAGTTTTAACAGGTATGGACTTAATTTGCAGACTTAGAAGCAAAGTAAACTACTACAAACTGTAACGTTTCAACTGTGAAATCCCTATAAAATACATTAGTATTGCCAACATTACTGAATGCTCACTCCGCTCGCTCGGAGCTGCATCTCATGAACATAGACTCATTCGCTACGGAACTAGTAAAAATGTTTGCGTTCCCGCATGTGTGGAGCCAATCAACCTGAGTATCTGATTGGGGCCATGGAACTGGCGTACAATTGGTAGGTACATTTCTATATACCTTATATAGGTATAAATCAAATGCCGTGCGTTACATACATACATGCATAAACTCACGCCTTTTTCCCATGGCAGAAACTATAGAACGCCCACATACTCCTTTCGCTTCATCCACATTTAAACATCTTGTCATACACGCACGCCGCCGCGCCGCGCCGGTTGAGAGTACTACGCACCTGTCTTTTATGAAGAATCATCACCAATAACATCGATATGTTAGTCTCGCAAAAACTCGAAAATGGCTTGTCCGATTTCAATATTTATTTTATTGTTTTGTTCACCTCAAGACTGGGGTGGTTTAGGAAATAAGGAAATATAAAAAAAAATAGGTAGTACGAAGCTCACCGGATCATCTAGTTCACATTAAAAATGGTCCGAGTTGTAAGAAAACTAATCAGGAGATCATGGCGTATACTTGAGTACGTCCGGCGCACCCTGGGCAGTCAGCCCCGCTATAAACCTTGCTGACTGGCTCATCATCTCACCATGGCATGAGCTGTTCTCGTATAGCTCTTGCCGACACAAGAGAAGAAGAAGGTGGAGTGATAGTTCACAATAATTTAATGAAAAATTATTAATTAAGATATTTGTATTTGTTACAGGTAAGTGAATATTTTTTAATAGTTTTGGAAGAACTGCTGCGATGGGTAAGTAATTTTTTTTTATACCGAACAAAGTGTTTCACTTACCACGTAAAACAAAAAAAAAATGCTATTTACACTTTTGAGCTAATGAGCTCAGCAGGCTCTATTAATAGTATTACCACCGTACCTATTACTGCCGTGAAGCAGCACTGCTGTGTTCCCGTTTAAAGGGTATGGGTGCCGGTGAAATTGTAGGCACATGAGATTTTTTAACTTTGTCTCTAAGGTTGGCAACGCATCCGCAATCCTATAGGTTGCGATGACCACTTTCCATTAGGTGGGCCGTCAGCTTATTTACCAACCTATAACATAAAAAAACCACAAGCAATGGACATAAAATATATTTCTGTTATAAATAAATGCTGCGCTCGCTTAAACCCGCTGACTTCAGGGCCTCCTTTTAGTATCAGCAGAACATCACGTGAGCGATCTACGAGCGATCCTACACAATTTTATTCTGCTACATTGTCAGGACCACTCAGTTATATTCGCAAATCCTTCTGCTACATGTATTATCCCCCTAACATAATGTGTTTAAGGTGAGCTGGTCGGTAACGAGGTATTCATGTGATGTCTAACAAATGGAATTTTGATGGTACATGAATTAGTGATTACTAGCATATCTCTTGAGGATATTCTTTCTTCTATTTCCATTTTAAGAATGATGTATATATTTTGTTTTTAGATATATTTGAAAAAGGATATTACTTAAGGGCTTTAGCAATGATAGCCTAGTGGTGTGACCGTCGGACTGCCAAGTCATAGGTCTCGAGTTCGAACCTCTGACTTTTCGGATTCATATGCGTATTGTATAATTATAACTTGCTTAAAAACGGTGAAGGAAAATGTCGTGAGGAAACCGGCCATGCCTGAGAGATATTTCTCGACAGCATGTGAAGGTAAGTCAGAGGCCCATGGGCGGCATAAACTCTGACACCAGGTTAGTCACTAACCACACGAAAAGAAGAAGACTTAAGGGTATCAAAATTTTACGGCAATCTCAGGGCGATATGGTCGTATTTCTCATCTAGGCTGCCTCGTTGGTCTAGTGGTGGCAAGCGTGAATGCTGATCGTGAGTTCCCAGGTTCGATCCCCAGGTCGGCCAAAGTGTTATTGGGTTTTCCGTATGTGATTCCTCAGTAACAACCCGGAGTTTGGAATTGTGCTCGGTTGATGGCAATATGCTCGCCCCCTATTACATGGAACTATACATCTCTGGTCAGCCCTTAGGGGAATACAGGCGTGATATTATGTCATGTAATATTAGGGCAACCTTGACATATTGCCCGGCAATATTGTTAATATTGGCACGGTCATGTATGACTGTCGCTGGGCGATAGTAGACAACAATTAATTACCAGTAATCATTGAGTCACACTACTCAATGTATTGCTAGCAATATGCTAACCATAAATTGAGCATGTGGTACTGTATATAAATGTAATTTAGACAAATGCCGTATAATTTTGATTCCCACCAGCCCCTTAAAATGATAGTCTTCTACTTCTCATGTGGTTAGTGACTAACCTAGTGTCAGAGTTTCTGCCGCCCATGGGCTACTGACTTGGCTTCACATGCCGTCGAAAAATATATCTCAGGCATGCCGGTTTCCTCACGATGTTTTCCTTCACCGTTGTTAAGCAAGTGATATTGTACAATACGCACATGAATCTGGAAATTCAGAGGTGCGTACCTTGGGTTAGAACTCGAGACCTATGACTTGGCAGTCCGAAGGTCACACCATTAGGCTATCACTGCTAATAAATTATAGTAAATAGCCATCAAGAGCTTGCTAATTAATCTTCAATGACTGTATAATATATGTAGAGGGTAAGTAACCGAATATGGAATATTATTCCTAATATGGAATAACAATAATATTTAATTGTTATTGTTATCGACCAACATCTGATGAGGCTCTCGTTGGGCGGCTGAGTCAAGGGTCTGATACAGAGAACGGTACTTCTGGACACGGTGCGTATTGTTAAGAAGTTCCTCTTTCTGAGGTTCTGACCACCGGTAGCTTGGACCCTGTTCTCGATGCCGGTGGGCTACTATTTTTTATATTTATAAATGTTCTTTTTTTTAAATAAATATGTACGAGTAATTATGTATGGAAGTAATTAATGAATAAAGGAAATCAAAATTGTTTTTCCATATTAGGGATGCTATTTCCTATTTGGTTACTTTCCCTTTAGTGTATGTATTAAGAAGGTAGACAGTAATTTCCATCTGTGTGCTATTAACATCAGACTGCTATCTACGGTACGTTTGTCAATTTGAATAGCCCATCAACTTGATCAGGTCGTAGTCACGGTTTAAGACGAAAACAGAAGAAACGGTATTACTCCTAAGTAGGTTGTTACTTGTGCACGAGTAACAGTAAACGGATCAGTAGATCTTCGAGAAAGTTCGGTAACCCACAGATTGGAATCAATTTAACAATTGCTGGTTGTTCTCCCAGTCGGCGGGTACGCGAAGTATTGCACGATTTAGCATAGTTTCTGAGAAAACGTACATCTAGTAATGTGTGCTTATGGTGTGCAATAAAGCAGTAACAATATTCTATCAGAATCTGTTTAACTATGTAATGAAATAATGTACAAAATTTCCCCATGTTAGTATAGTCGCCGTACGCCGCACGTAACTTGGCAAAGTTTTGGCGTAGTGGGAGTAAGTTCGCGCATATACACTTAGTGCAACAAAAATGGTTTCTTTTGTTGCTTGTCATTATTCTATGGTTATTGCCATAATTTATTTTTAAACATGTCTATTTAGAAGAAAGAAAGAAAGGAGAGGAATTCTCTTCTCTACTTTTGCCAAGTTACGTGCCGTCGTACGTCAAATATTAAATGTCAAACCCGATTTACACGTCTCCAGAAGTGAGTAGTCTTTAGTGAGTCTTTAGTTATAAAAATGTTGTCTTGGACTTTGTAAATAACAAGCTTAGGCAACTGTGTACCGGTTACGGATAACCGTGTACCCGGATCGAGTCAAATTTAACTTACCAAAGATAGCCTACTAAAGACGTGTAAATGAACCTTAGCAGTGTCTATTCCAGTGAACGTACTAGTAGATAGGCGACAGGCTAGTAACTTATTACTAAGATACGACTCAATCAACTTTTACACCCTGTTGTCATAAAATGCGGTCATTTTATGACCGACGTGGTTTCAACAAGTGCTTCGGCACTGATTGTAGATCCGCTCAGCCTATCTGAGATTATGGGATATATCCGTATGATAAAGCAGTGATAGCCTAGCGGGTGAACGCTGGTGTTCCATCCAGGAGAGTCTGGGATCGATCCCGGCCCGCACCTCTGACTTTTCGAATTCTATGCGAAAGTTTTGAGTATGAATGTGGATGGTTATAAGAGTAAAGGAAGACCAAAGAAACGATGGATGGATAGTGTGAAAGATGATATGGCTAGAAAGGGGGTGACTACTGAAATGACGGCTAATAGAGATGTATGGAAGAAGGAGACATAGGTACTGCGCCGACCACAAATAAGTTGGGATAAGGGCAGGAGGATGATGATGATAATGACGATGATCAGAATTTGATTATCACTTGTGTTAACGGTGAAGGAAAACATCGTGAGAAAACTTGCACAACTGGGCTGCTCTGAATAGTTCTCCATCTCTGGACAGCAATGGGCTGATTATAACTATTGTTATGACTTGCTTTTTCCCAACTATGTTGGGGTCAGCTTCCAGTCTAACCAAATGCGGCTGAATATCAGTATTTTACACAGAGCGACTGCCATCAGACCTCCGCAACTCAGTTACTGGGCAATGCCGATATCCTAAGCTTAGATCAGTTGTCAGACTTTCGGGCTTCTGCTGTTATATGTATTCGTATGACACCCGGGACCGACTGTTTAACGTGCTCCGAGGCAAGGAGGGGTTTCGATGTGTTACAAACGGTCACCTATCCACAAACTGATTGAGACAAGTGCAGCTTAATATCGCAAATCGTATGTTCTGCGCAGTTGGTAATTAACCACCCCCTTTTCCTCCTTTATGCTATTATGCTAATGTCTTGTAGCGTATTTTGAGGCCCGTCTTTATATGTGAGCTGGGCTGGCATATCATGGGCTGATATGAATATCCTCATATCAAAGTCTCCACAGAGACACAACGCTTTACTTCCATACAAATATACAAGGTTAGTCGGAAAGGGGGTACTAAGCCGCGGGCCACCTATAGTATCACTGATGACTAATTTAAAGCAAGTGTTAAAATTTCAAAATTCGATAATTTTTATTTCCATGCAAAAATATTTTTATTTTAGATTTTTCAAAAAAAAAAACATACCTGCTTTAGTTATGAATTCAGAAAATTAATTTTCTAATCCGTGACCCCAAATATGACCTAAATTGTAAAAACAGCTAATCATAGCTATGGACAGATAGATTTTAGCATATTTTTTATGAAATCTTTGAAAAGCTATTTCTCTTAAACTATCGAGTTTTGGGGAAAGTTGTAGAACAAAAGTTATCCCTTATTATGGGTACTCTAACACCCTTTCGGCTTAGTACCCCCCTTTCCGACTAACCTTGTATAATTACAATATTTAGTGTTAATACCACCACACTAGTTGATCAAGCTTGCATGCAGTATGCAGTACCTTCCACCCGCAAATATATGCAAATGCAGAAGGTGCGATTAATATAATGCAACATACAACCCAAACCGATACGACACGTGTTTCACCCCTCCACGGGGCATCCTCAGGAGATGTTGACTCCTCGACCACTTGGACGCGTCCGATGTATGTCATGGATTTCCACAAAGTAACGCCTGATTCCATTATATTTGCTTTACTTCAGCAAACAAAGAACCTATTTTCAGTGTAACAGTTTCAATATTAAACGAATAATCTAGCTGACAGCCGGACGGGGATCACAAAAGGCTTGTGCCCGAAATGGCACAAGAATTCCACACCCCGTGGGAAATAACGGCGTTTCTTTTTGTTGCCGTCGTATCGAAGATTGTATCGGTTGTCCGAGCTTTTTGTGGGGACTACGGCATAAGCGGGGAGCGAGTTTTGATTTTAAAATGGACCTACTTATGCAAAAAGGAACCAATCCACACACATGCCAAAATCGAGCTAAGTATGAAGAAAGCTTTCAAAATGCACCTTCTATCGACCCTGTAAAGATCAAAATGATCTGACAACTTTGGCACATATTCTGTCAAAGTTAAGATCATTTTGATCCTTACAGGGTCGATAGAAGGTACATTTCTAAAGCTTTCCACATAGCTCGATTTTGGCATGTGTGTGGATTGGTTCCTTTTTGCATAAGTAGGTCCAAATGTAAGTTTATTATCTGTGAAGCTGCTTCTTATCCAAGCTATTATAATGAATGACATTGACTATTTAGTAAAGTTCTTATTTTTGTGCTAACTATAACACAGTCTATTTTAATTATGTTTTTCCCACTCAATTTTCATAGGATCTTCTTCTTAGACTACATGCATTTTCTATACATAAAAGCAAATCTTAAATTGATTTAATATTTTTTGAGTTCTTTAGCTCATTAAATTATCAGTGGGGTTAACAATTTAATGCAATTAAATATTACTTACATATTAAAGTAATTATCTAAGGACCCACTTTATTTGTAAGCAAATTTTCTAAATCAAAAGATCCGGGTCAAAAGTGATTGGGTAATTATATTTTATACTTAATAAGTGGCACGTTTAATATAATGTTACGACTTTATTAGGCGTAGAGACAACTTATTATACTCATAAGAACATAATATTTACCGGTATTCAAATACAGCGATAAACTGAGATAATAAAAAGTGAGGTTCTAATTTAAATATGTTATTTTGACTAGTTTATCTTATATAAAATCTGTTAACTTTTAATTTGACGACACGTTTGGTGTAGTGGTTAAGCGATTGGTTTTTGCGCTGGGGGTCGTGGGTCCGATTCCCGCACGGAACAAATATTTGTATGGCCTACAGATAGTTGTTCCGGGTCTGGGTGTTTGTGCATGTGAAGATTTGTGTCTGTAAACGCACCTACGATACAGGAGTAATCCTAGTGTAAGGCAACGTTTTATTAAAAAAAAAAATCTAAGTAACTACATTAGCATAAGTATATGCCTAGTAATTTAAAAATCCAACTCATTTGGGAATTAATAAAACGTAATCTTCATCTTATTCTTATCGCATCGATGGTACGGTAGTCAAATTAGTTTGGCCCAGTAGGTGGCCACGCCAATTGCGTTATTAATGGCCTAATTAAGACCCTCCGTGGTGTAGACGTAAGGACACAGAGGACACTGGAGCAGATGGGCCACTGTTTGTTTGGGAGGACCACACTTAGCCCGGTCTGGGTTGATGAAACACCATTTTACCATAAACCGTAAAATGTATTGAGGTGCGGGCTATGATCAAACTCAAACTTTCCTGCATGGAAGGCAACAGTTCAACCACTAAGCTATCACTGTTACTTACTAACATAGAATACTCTAATCTATACTAATACTATAAAGAGGGAAGATTTGTATTTTTGCTTGTAACGAATAAACTTGAAAACTACTGGACCGATTTCAAAAAATCTTTTACTGTTAGAAAGCTACATTATCACTGAGTAACATAGGCTATATTTATTACTGGAATAAAACTTCTTACGCGGGCGGAGCCGTGAGGAAATAGCTAGTATCCAATGACTTGCACCACACTCCATATTATTGTGTCGTGTTGTTATTATGACGGGCGGTGTCGGCGGGCGAAATTATGCAATTTGCGGTCGATACCACTGGCGGTGATTTAAGAAAGTGCCGTGTTAAATCGACACAGAGTTTTCAATGTAACAGTATAATAATTTGTTCTACCGTTTTTGGGGTACATTTTTGTAGTGGTAACTGCCTTTAAATTGTGTTTTTTGTATGATAAGCAGATTTGGAAGTGGCAGTTGGTAGGTAGATTTGGCAATGTAATTTGTGTGGGATCTGGCTATGTGTAGTCCTATGCTGTGCGTATCATAACCATAATGCCGGGCCGGCCGGCTGTAGGTACATTCCCTTCGAGACAGTCCGAGGCGCTATCTCTATCCTTAACTTTTACATTAAATAGCAAAGGACAGCATTTAAGTCTCGGACTGTCTTGGCGAGAGAGTACAGCTTCAGAATTAAAATAATATAACATCACGCCTGTATTCCCCATAGGGATGGGCAGAAGTGTATAGTAACACCCTCATTTCGCCGTTATGTTTAAGTCTTATATAATAGGGGGCGAGCCTATTGCATATCAACCGGACACAAATCCAATCTCCGGGCAGCTACTGCGGAATTCCACACGGGAAAACCCAATAACACTTTGCCCGATCTGGGGATCGTACCCAGGTCCTCACGATCAGCAGTCGCGTTTGCCACCACTAGACCAACGAGGCAGTAAAGGATTCAGGGATAACTGGGTGACTATTCCAAATATCCATCAGATAGGTGCTGTACTATCTGCACGCTAAACCGTAGGTACTGGGAATAACTTGTTTCTGGTGGTACACTAAAGTCAAAGTCAAAGTATTTATTTCAATTAGGCACATAAAAGGCACTTTTGAACGTTAAAGTTACAAAGAAAATAGAATTGATTCTAGTCGCCCCTTCCAAAAGGTAGTTTCGTATGAAGAAGAATGGGCAAGAATCTCCACCGTTACTCTTTTAAAATATCTTACAATATTTTGTATAGGTACATTAATTATACAATTATATGTGAAGACGATGCACCTAGAATAAAATTACTATATCACAAAAGGTAAAAAAAAAAAAATGAAACAATGACACTAGCCAAAGAACGCATGAACTTCTAGCAAACCTGGGGAGTGTGGTTAACTAAAGTTGGGACGCTCTAATAGCCCACTTTTGACAGCATTCAAACCAAAATTAACATCGAATCAATAATTATAAGACGATGTTACAAATGAATTTTTTTAATGTTCTTACATGAACCCGTTACACTTCAACTAAAATAAAAGTATTTGTCTTTATAACACCTATTCACATGATACAGTGTTATTTTTCGGTTACTTTGACAGCTGTCAAAAGCCTAAGATTAATTATAAAATATCGGAAGGAGACACATATTAAGCATTCAAATAGTCAAGTGGTCAGACTCGTGATCGTGACGTTTCTGGCCAATAGGTACTTCAAAGTATTATTTCAAGATGGTCTGAAATATTAATTATTATTTAATGCTCCCTAAACTAAATGTGTAACACTTCGGTATTACCATTACCAGAACACATAATGTCGGTATTACACATACGTTTAGCGTTCATACATTGTATGGAACACGTAATTTCATCTCCATATATTTTATGGCACATAAAGCGGCTTTATGCATAATTTCTTGGAGAATTGTATAATATATCGATGTATGAATCGTTTGCGATTATATCCTGAGGGAAGGAAACGAAATTCAGAGCTGTATTACGCTTTTTTTCATTTCAAAGGTAAATTTAATGTTTAGTTGTTACAACTGTGGTGGCAAGCACGACTGCTGATCGTGAGGTCCTGGGTTCGATCCCCAGGTCGGCCAAAGTGTGCCCGGAGTGTGGATTTGTACCCGGTTGATGGCATTAGGCTGGCCCCGTATTACATGGGTTTAGGCCTACTATACACCTCTGCCCAGCCCTTCGGGGAATACAGGCGTGATTTTATGTAGTTGTTATAATAAGAACCTTGATGTTGATCTGTTATTACCATACTCCTATTTACCTTCGACTCTCCGACTGTGATGGAGAGTTTAGGTTCACGAAACAGCTCTGGAAAGAGTAGGTACTTATTCGAAAAGCTCAGTAGGTACTTAAAAAAAATCCAATTAAAGAGTGTTTTCAATGACATTGAAAGAGGACTAAAAAAACAAACTCAATTCCAAAATTGGAACTGTTATCTTTGGCCATTACGAAATCATGTTGGGACCTGTCGGATTCGTTCGACAAGTTCAAACAAGTCGTGAAAAAACACCCTATGAATAGTCGTCGACAATAGAGCAGACATTGTAAAATATAAAAAGGTCGGACAGGCCTGGACACAAAGGCACCTATTCTGAGATTTGTGAGGCGACAAACGCAAAAAATAAAAGGGACCTATTAAGGGATTTGAAATGGTGCCGGAGAAATTAGTGAACGGTTAAGTGGTCAACGATTTATTGGAAACACGAGGACAAGGTTTGTCGTTGATTTATACTTGGTACAAGCAAGCTTGGTAAGCAGTGATAGCCTAGTGGTGTGACCGTCGGACTGTCAAGTCATAGGTCTCGTGTTCGAACCCAAGGCACGCATCTCTGACTTTTCGGATTCATGTGCGTATTGTACAATTATCACTTGCTTAAAAACGGTGATGGAAAACATCGTGAGGATACCGGCATGCCTGAGAGATATTTCTCGACGGCATGTGAAGCCAAGTGAGAGGCCCATGGGCGGCATAAACTTTGACACCACTATTCACAAACCACACGAAAAGAAGAAGAAGAAGACTTAGTACAAGATTTTAGGTCCAGAATAAGTGTAACCATCTATAGTTCTCAAAGATTCAGGAAGAAATATACTTACTAGGGTAAGTAAAATTAAATCGGCTTAGTGCTTGCTTCGTCTTTTCGTGTAGTTAGTGACTAACCTGGTGTCAGAGTTTATGCCGCCCATATGCGTCTGACTTGGCTTCACATGTCGTCGAGAAATATTTCTCAGGCATGCCGGTTCCCTCACGATGTTTTCGTTTACCGTTTTTAAGCAAGTGATAATTATACAATACGCACATGAATCTGAAAAGTCAGAGGTGCGTGTTTTGAGTTCGAATTCGAGACTTGGTAGTTCGTCGGTCACACCACTAGGCTATCATTGCTTGCTGAAAATACTGAATGTAATAAATACATACAGAGTTACTTCAAATTAAATTGATAAACTCCACTGGATTACTAGGTATCCAGGACGGGTTATAATATAAAACTTCCTCACCGCACGCTGGCAATAGACGCCTGTTGTAAAATTTAACAAAACCCAGCACGCTTGGTGATAGATTTATACGGTCTGCCTAGCTAGCTACCACCCTCACATCAAAGTCCGGCGCCAAGCAGTTTACAATGTTCCGTCGTGTGTATGTGAGAGCCATAAGTACTTGGATTCTTGTGCTCCATCTTAGACCCTGTCTGCGTTTACCATCAGGTGTGACTAGGGTCAAACGCGACCAGGTAAAACCTAAATAAATTGCCAACGTTTCTTTTATGGGAAGTGTAAATAAATCTACAAATAAATAGAGCGAAACTGATTAGCATCCCTGCTGTAATTCAAGTCGACTTTCTTGCGTTTATTTCCCAGCAAGGAACAAAGGCCTTAGGGCATCACTTAACACTGTCTGGAACACTGGATAGGTTGTCTAGGAAATTTATGCGAAACTAGAAGGCTGCTCTATTAAATTTCTAGGAAAGTTTTGGACTGTTTTCTTTGAGGGGGTGGGTTTAGGAAGCTCAAAGAACTTTGTTAATTATTTTAAATTAAATGATGTTTAGGTTTTTATTTACTTTGTGTCCTGCTCTTTGGGAGGCGTATGCTTTGCTGTAGACTGCGATAGTAGTATGCGAGCGCAGGTCCGTGGTGTTACATACTTCATAATAGACCCTTGAATGTAACTTACGCGGGCGGAACATTATATCCGTTACTATCAATAAATTTAAAAAAGTACCTAAGTATTTTACACAGAAAATATTTACATAATTACAAATCTTCTTTACATAGTATAAAACTAAGTCGCTCCCGCTGTCTGTACGCTTAGAGCTTTTAAACTACGCAACGGATTTTAATGCAGTTTTCAGCAATAGATAGAGTCATTCAAGAGGAAGGTTTATACGCCCCACATAAGTATCTACATTGCACCCGTGCGAAGCCGGGGCGGGTCGCTAGTATAATTATATAATAAAGAAAAATATATCCTAGTCTGTACTTCTGATTTTTCGAATTCATGTGTGGATCAGAATTTGATTATCACTTGCGTTACCGGTGATAGAAACATTGTGAGGAAACCTGCACACATAAAAGGGTCCCGAACTCTCGACGGTGTGTGTAGTCAGCCACACTAGGCCAGCGAAGTGGACTAAGGTCTAAACCTTTCTCAATCTGAGAAGAAGCTCGTACCCGCCAGTGGGACATGTTATGTTATTTAGTCATTCGTTTTCAAAATCAACTTGTTAAGAGCTTGGCATAACATAACATAATATATCGCCTGTATTCCCCGAAGGGTTCGGCAGAGGTGTTTTTTAGTACACCCTCGTTTCGCCAGTTATGTTTAAGTCCCATGTCATAGGAGGCAAGCCTATTGTCATTAACCGGGCACAAATCCAGACACCGGGCTTCTATTGAGGAATTCCTCACGGAAAAACCCAACAACACTTTGCCTAACCTGGGGATCGAACCCAAGATCTCACGGCAGAAACCAACGAGGCAGTTAGCAACGTATAAGGTGGCTATGGGTCTATTATACAATACCCTCATAATATTCATTATTAAACTGTCAGAGTGTCCGTACACATCTTAATACTGCTACATTCACTACATCGTTGGAGCCACCTGAAGCTCTGCCTACCCTGCAGCAGTATAAATTCTAAAATACAATTCCACCACATCCAAGGTAAAGTTCATGTGTGTCTCCTTTCAGTTTTACCTTGTTATCTATCTGCGGCAACTTGGACTGGTGTGTCTTCGCGATGCATATTCAAACACTAGTCGTGACTCTTCGGTCTGGATGTAATATTAATGTTAGCAGGACTTTTGCCTACTACGTTCAGTACTATAATTAATTAAGAAACTCTGCTTCTATTCTACCGGGTGAAATTTTCATAGTTTATTTAAGTATCATTTAATTTTAACCTGGTCCTTCCTCTAATGTTTCTTCTTCAAATATCTCTCAGCATTTCATAAATCGATCTTTCGCTAAGCGAAAGAGCTTGTCTTCATTTTTTTCCTGTATCGTGAAATCACACGCACAAACATCCAGACCCGGACCAACTATCTGGAGGCCATACAAATATTTGTTCCGTACGGGAATCGAACCCACGTCCCGTAGCGCAGAAGCCGATGGCTCAGCCACTGCGCCAAACGTGTAGTGTGTGTTCATCAATTCAGTGTATCTAAGTCCACTGTTGGACATAGCTTTTTCCACATTTGCCACGTCAATCGTGCTTCCGCCTATCTCATACTTAGATTTTCGCCCTTATCTTTAGCGAGTACATTATTGTGCTTTAAATTCGTTGAAGATTGTTAAGTCCAATTTCTAATATCTTAAAAACTAACACAACAGAACATCACGCCTGTATTTCCCGAAGGGTTGGGCAGAGGTGTATAGTAACACCTTCATTTCGCCATTATGTTTAAGTCCCATGTAATAGGAGGCGAGCCTATTGCCATCAACCGGGCACAAATATAAACTCCGGGCCCTTCCTAAGGAATTCCACACGGAAAAACCCAATAAGACTGCCCAACCTCGGGATCGAACCCAGGACCCCGCGATCAGCAGTCGCGCTTGCCACCACTAGGCCAACGAGGCAATGAAAGCCTCAAACTCATTATCATCAGCCTGTCCTTATCCCACACTAGCTGGGGTCGGCACAACACGACGACACGTTTGGTGCAGTGGCGGAGCGATCGGCTTCTGCGCTACGGGTCGTATGTTCGATTCGTATGGCCACAGATAGTTGTTCCGGGTCTGGATGTTTGTGCGTGTGAAGATTTGTGTCTGTAAACGCACCCACGATACAGGAGAAATTCTAGTGTAGGGCAAAGTTTAAAAAAAAAACGTGTATTCGTAAATCCATATTGTTAGAGGTTTGGCTTATTGTTTTATGACCGGCCGCCTGCCTGACATCAACTGAAAGCCTAAAACTATTGAGGCATAATAAAATAATAGTAAAAAAATCTACAATTTATCGAGTGCCACTATGGGGACACAAACGCAATACGATAGCAGATGGCAGCACCCCTGCCAGTACTCATCACAACCAATCAGAACAAGTTAAATTGATAGTACCAATAACGTCAAACACATTTAAACCAATGAAGTAACTTTGGTACCAACGTTGGTGGCCACATAAGTTCTTTTTTTATTTTTGAACGTTGTCCCGCACTAGGCTTTCTCCTGTATCGTGGATGCGTTTACAGACACAAATTTTCACATGCACAACCGCCCAGACCCGGAACAAATATATGTAGGCCATACAAATATTTGTTCCGTGTGGGAATCGAAACCTCGACTTGAAGCGCAGAAGCCAATCGCTCAGCCACTGCACCAAACGTGTCGTCAAAGTTCCCCAGTTCCTTGCCCCATTCTTTACGTAGCAACACAGTCGCGTCGCCGTCGCACAGTGGATCGTCCTCATACAAGAGGTTGGACATAGAATCAAAAATTGAAAACTATAATTTAAAAAAAAATACAGTTGCATTTCTCTATTAAAGAACAACATAAATTTTTACTACGATTTTGTTATTTGACCAGCACTTTAGGAGCGATTCGATAAGAATTACTCATTTAAGAGTAATTCTCAGTAATGAGTATACTTAATGTACCTCCATTCCATCAGTAATACAATAACAAAGATAGTTCCTATAGGCAAAATATCTCGGAAGGGGCACTCTGGGGGCACCATGTGTCCTTGAACAAAATGTGGCATAAAATGGGTAAATAACAGTAGTGAAAACCGCAAATCGAAACAAGGAGGGAATCATGAGATACAGACATTTTTGTTGTCGTTTCCATACAAAAATAACAGTTTTCATCGAATCGCTCCTCAAGTGCTGGTCAAATAAAAAAAGCGTAGTAACAAATTTTGTTGTTCTTTAATAGAGGAACGCAACTGTATATTTTTTTTTAAATTAATTTTTTTTTAATTATTCACTCTATGTCCAACTTTTTGTATGGGGACGATCCACTGTGCATTGTCGCGTGTTGAAGTTGCAGTTTCATTATGCTCTCTGTTTTATGATCGCCACTGGGAATTATAGTTACGAAATACAATTTGTACCGGTTTCCGCCGTACCAAACTTTGTCATGCATGCATTTGAAATGTGCATGCATTATCACCTTCGTTCTCATCCTAGCCTGTTCCTAGAATATTGCATACTAACCTTTCCTTGGAGGGATTTAACAAATCGCATGCTTAACGCTAGTTAGTTCATTCAGCTAGATGATGAAGCCAGATATGATAGAGCCAGTTTTTAGTTTCGTGTGGAGCGATTTGGGCGTTTGTGCATGTAAATATTTGTGTTTGTAAACGCACCCACGATTCAGGAGAAATCCTAGTGTGGGGCAACGACTAAGTAAGAACAAAAAAGTTCTACCAGTGGAATTTAATGTACGACTAGTGGAACCCTAATTTAATGTACGACTAGTGGAACCCAAATTTAATGTACGACTAGTGGAACCCAAATTTAATGTACGACTAGTGGAACCCTAATTTAATGTACGACTAGTGGAACCCAAATTTAATGTACGACTAGTGGAACCCAAATTTTTTAAAGTTTTTGTGCAGAGTTACGTCTGTATATTGCTTTTCATAAGTTTGTTCACTTACACTAACTAAGTTTGTTCACTTGTAACTAATGCTATTAGTGTACAGGTGTCTGATACTATCTGCCCGCCTGTTATAGACCCATCATCCTTTTAATTGCAACACCTATGAGAAAAATCTTTGCTGATTATTCGATAAAAATCCCACGGCATTTATTGTACCGTAATATATTTTTCAATACATATCTATCTTTTTTACATACACAAGTATTACATCTATAGTTGGACCGTTAATTCGATGCAGTAACTAGACAGTTCAAAGCAAAATAATGATACCATACTAAAATTAATAGAGTTGGGTAGTAAACGATTTTACGAAAAGAACGAATACGAAAAATAGTTCAATTTAAACAAATCTCTATCAATTCTTTATACCTCTTCACGATGCTGTTCTCTTAGACCCAAATTGATTGATAGATAATGCCTTATGACATTAAGTCCGCATTATGTATCACAATTTTATTGTGCATTGAAGTATTAAATAAATAAATAATTAACCTTTATGTTCAGTTATTTTGACTCTTCAAAAACGTCATATCAGTCTTTATTAGTGGTTACGGCTATTTTTAATACTGATATATCGTGTTTTGATCCTATAGTTATTAAATTCAATAAAAAGTATGCATATAAATACATTATTAAGTCCATTCTATTTCATTCATTCTTTTTTTCACCTCACTACCTTTTTTTTTTGTCAAAAACTGGTATCCCTCTAACTGTCAAGTTACTGCATCGAATTAACGGTCCGACTATAGCTGAATAGGAGATGGTTTCGATAACATCACCTAATAACTGTGCCACTTCCAGTCAATTAAGTTGGCTGACAATAGTAGCTTCCGCGCAGATGAGAATATGATTGCTACAGTCGTCACTTTTTGACATCCGCTGTCATTAAGTGCCGTTGTACACGTATCTGTAATGGGGCCATCGTTTTTGTGTACATTCGCGAATGACGTCAGGTTTTATTAGAAGGTGTTTGATCTTATTGTTAGTTATAAAAATATTCAGGCTTATATGAGTATGCAAAGATCTAAGGGCGCTTTCAATTTAGACGTTTCGTGTCGGACCGTTGCGGTGCCGAAAAGGTGCGTTTGTCGTATTGCGCACGGACGGTTGTTTGTTATCATACAAAGCACGCGGTGCGGCAGCAGTGCGGCATCGGTACCGCGAACGCTCAACAACACGCACTGTTACCGCACCGCGTTCTCTGTATGAAAACAAACGACCGTCCGTGCGCATTACGACAAACGCATCGCTTCGGCATCGCAGCGGTCCGACACGAAACGTCTAAATTGTAAGCGCCCTAATTGTCTCCCAACTCAGCCTGCCTTTCTACTTTAGTTTACACGGAGAAGGGCGTATGAAAAAAATGCAGATATTGCCTGTAGAAACCCTGTTTTAAGACTCCAGGCTGCTACCGAGAAATCCTAATGGAAAAACCCAATAACACTTTGCCTGACCTGGGCATCGTACCCACGACCCTATGCTCAGCAGTCGCGCTTGCGACCACTGGACGAACAAGGCAGATTTGATTGGGTTTGTTCGTTAGGAATTTTTCAGTAGCAGCCTGAAGTCTGGATTTGTGCCCTGTTAATGACAATAGGCTCGCCCCCTATTACATGGGACTTAAACATACCTGGTGAAACGAGGGTGTTTTAAAACACCTCTGCCGAACCCTTCGGGGAATATAAGGCGTGATGTTAAACCCTGTTGTAATAAGCCAAGCATAAGAATAATCAGCCCATTACTGTTTTGGCCCGTTTCTCAGAATGAGAAGGGTTTAGGTCTTACGGTGCGTCCAGACTTGACGAACGCGCCGCGAATGCGCCGCTCGCGAGCCGCTCGCGAGCTGCGCGCGTGCATTTCCGTTGAAAAACTTCCGCCAATCGCGAGACTAAGCGGACGTGTGTTCTGTATTTGATTATAATGAAATAAACAATTACGAAAAATAAATATAAATATTGCTCCGTCAGTATAAAATTAAAGTGTGTCGCGTGTGTGTCTTGTAGATTTTTACCGTTTTACATAAGCAAGATGAACTAAATAGTTTTTATAAACAATAAATAAAGTGTTTCTGGTAGAATGTCCAACCCAGGATCGAGCCCGTAGTTTGGACGTAGCCAATTACTACGGCGAAGTCCTCCACCGACGCCTACCGAACCATTAACCCCGAGCGACCCAAACTCACCAGCACCCGCGGAGAATGAAATGCCGACTGAAGTCATCAGTACGCCGGAGATCCAGAAATGGATAGGATCTATAGATGCCATTCTGAACGAAGTTTGCACTATTGTCGGTGATGGGAAAATGAACTCGGACCAGAAGCTTCGTGTCTCCACTCTTTGCCGGAAGGTCTCTAGTGGAACTTCTCAAATGGCCGTCTTATACCAATCATTGAAGTCAAAAACGATCCTGGCCCATAACACAATCCAGCACCTTCAGGGTCACCAAAATGTTGTGAACTCTCTCCAGCAGATCAGAGAGATCGTAGAAACTAAATTAAATCCATCGGAAAATACTTCTTATGCTAGCATGGTGAAGAAAGGTAACGATAACTTCGTCCGCCCTGCAAATTTGAGATCAATCGCCATCTATCCCACCGATAAGTCCCAAACAAGTGACGATACCAAGACACTTGTCCAAAGGATCATCTCCCCGGAACAGCTTAAGCTCCATGTCCGTGGCCTGAAAAAAGTGAAAAACGGGGGCGTCCTGATTAGCACCGAAAATAACGGCGATATTGATAAGCTCAAGAATTTAGGAAAACTGGTATCATCGGGCCTTACAATAGAAGAACCTTCTAAACGCCGCCCTAGGGTCGCTGTCATTGGTGTCCCCGTAGCACTTACTGAAAAGGAGGTATTTGACTGTATTTACGAGCAGAACCTATCAGACAAGTTGCCGAATATAACTCGTGAGTCCTTTCTTGAGTGCATCAAATTAAGCCATAAATCGGGTAAGAAAGACCTTCCTACTTGCAACTACATCTTGGAACTACCCGCTAGCATAAGAAAGATTATAATTAATCAAAGCCGAATTTTTATAAATTGGACATCATGCCCTGTGAGAGATTTCACGATAGTCACCAGGTGCTTCAATTGCCAGCAGTTCGGACACGCAGCCAAGTTTTGCCGGGAATCTAGTCCTACTTGCAACCACTGTGGAGAGAGTGGACACTCCTTCAAGGAATGCAGTAATAAATCTTCTCCCCCTCAATGCGCGACGTGCAAACGTTTCAAGAGGAAATGTGACCATCCAACTGGTGATGTAGGTTGCCCGGCCCGCAAACATGCCGAAATGAATTACATCAACTCAATTGACTATGAAGGCGCCTAAGAGCGCCACCTAACACTTTATTTAGTTAGCAGATCAACAGGCAGCTCGTATTTATTTCCTTTTCTTTGTAACTGTCATGACAAATCAGCTAATTTGCGATCTAGATAGTTTTTCTGTGTCGGAGTCTAAAATCTGTAATGTTGAGGACTGTAAACATCTTCTTTTTTCTGATGGCAAAACGTTAACCCTGCTCACACAGAATATTCGCAGCATAAATCGAAACATGAACGGTTTTGAAGTGTTGTTACACAATCTTGACGTAAGCTGTGATATTATTGTCTTAACAGAATGTTGGTTGTCAAATCAGACGGTCAACTTACCATCTCTTGACGGTTATTATTCTTACAGAACTGACAGAAACATAAACCAGAACGATGGATTAGTAGTTTATATCAAAAATAATTTAAGAACAATAAAAGAAGAACCTGTATCCCTGGATAGTAATTGCTTAATAATTAAAATTATTCCCGACACGGTAATTATGGCTATTTATAGGCCTCCTTCTCAAAATATGGACAGATTTTTGGACTCACTCGACACAAACTTAAAAAACATAACATCTTTTAAAAACATAATACTTTTGGGTGACATTAACATTAACATTGCTTCCGGGAAAACAGATACCCATGCACATAATTATCTGAATATTTGCTCATTTCATGGACTTCTACCAGCTCACTATCACCCCACGCAACAGAGCGGCTCATGCTTAGACCATATCGTTCTAAAATCAAAAAATCCATCCAAAACATTGGTTACTAATTCTACTGTTACAGATCATCAAGCTGTTTTACTAACATTACAAATAAGTTCACCTAGAAAAAACTGCATGCGTAGCTACACTAAAGTCAATATGACAAATCTTGGAAATGACATACGCGGTATTAATTTTGACCCTGTTTATAATTCAGACGATGCAAATAGTTCTTTAAAGTATTTCATAAATTCGCTACAATCTGCAATAACGAAAAACACGTTCACTAAGACAATGCCTAGAAAGTATAGTTGCATTAAACCCTGGATCACACCCGGTCTCGTTCGTTGTATTAGGCATAGAGACAAACTTCACCAAAAATTGAGACTCGCTCCTAATAACGAAGTACTTTCTGTAACTTATAAAAGGTATCGGAACTTCTGTAATAATCTTTTGAGAAAACTAAAAAATCAGTATGATAAAAATGAATTACAGAAGGCGGGGAAAAATAGTAAACTTGTGTGGAAATTTGTAAAAACTTATACACTTAGATCGAAAAATTCCGAACCTCCGCTTGATATACTATCAACAGAGATAAATCCATCCGAAGCAATCAATAAAGCAAACAAATTTTTTGTTAACGTTGGAAAAAACTTGGCTGAAAAATCATTAAACTCAAGTATTATTTCCCAGCAAAACCAAACCATGACATCCTCAACACTAAATTCTTTTGTTTTATTAGATACCGACGTTAACGAAGTCGTCAGAATTATAATCGGGTTAAAGGATGTTTGTGCCACTGGGTGGGATGACATACCTAATAATATACTGAAAAGATTTAAATACCTACTTGCCCCTCCTATAACTCACATTTTTCAACTATGCTTATCTAAAGGAATATTCCCAAAATTACTTAAAAAGGCTGTAGTCACACCTGTATTCAAATCTGGAGACAAAAACTGTGTGAATAACTACAGACCCATTTCAGTGTTAACAGGCCTCTCAAAAATTTTAGAAAAAATAATTAACAGTAGATTGATAAAATATCTAGAGGATAACAGAATATTATCAGATAGTCAATTTGGTTTTAGGGCCAAAAGATCAACTAGCCAAGCAGTCCACGAATTGACTAACTATATAACTACCAACCTAGATAATGGTATGCATACAATTGGGATCTTTCTAGACCTTGCCAAGGCCTTTGACACTATTTCTTGTACTTTACTTTTGCACAAGCTTGAAACACTTGGGATAAGAGGAGAACAACTTCTACTTTTTTCTGATTATCTCAGCGATCGTCATCAATGTGTAAAAATTGGTCAGTATATGAGCTCTGAACTTAAAAATAGTTGTTTTGGTATTCCACAAGGTAGCATTTTGGGCCCTACTTTATTTTTAATCTATATAAATGAACTATGCAGGCTGCCACTCCAAAATGGTGTTATAATGTCATATGCGGATGACACCGCCCTATTGTTTTCAGCCAAATCAAGAACTGAGGTCTATGAATATGCTCAAAATGGTTTTAACATTGTGTCTAATTGGCTCCGTAATAATCTCCTAACATTAAATGCAGATAAAACAAATTACATTTTATTTAGAATGAGAAATACTAACATACCGCTTACTAATCTAAACATTCACGCACATAATTGTTGCACGTATGCTGACACTGCATGTTCTTGTCCCACTTTAGTTAAAGCTGACCATGTAAAATATCTAGGTGTCACCATTGACTCAAATCTAAATTTCCGTAAACATATTGATTTACTGTGTACGAGAGTGCGCAAATTAATATATGTTTTTAAGAATTTACGGAACATAGCCGACTATAAATTAATTAAACAGGTCTATTTAGCTTTGTGTCAATCCATTCTTACATATTGCATAACTTCCTGGGGTGGTGCTCCAAAAACAATTTTACTCCCGTTAGAGCGTGCTCAAAGAGCAATTCTAAAGGTTGCTACCTTTCGCCCTTTTAGATTTCCTACGCATCAGCTCTACCTAGCATGTAATGTGCTTACAGTGCGACAATTATTTATTTTAAACATAGTACTACACCAGCACACTACACTTCCTTTTGACCTGGTACCTCCTGACAAGAGAAGGAAGGACTTGGTTTGCACAACGCCTCAAACTAGACATGCGTTTGCTAAACGTTTTCATGTGTTCTTAGGACCTTTTCTATATAATAGGCTCAACAAGGTACTAAGCTTCTATAGTGTAAGGTTTAAAAAATGTAGCAAAATGTTATCAGAATATTTAGCGATACTCGATTACACAGACACAGAACAACTTCTAGAAATTTTGGCGTGATGATATTTAATCCCCTCGTAAGTGTTTACTTTTGTATAATTACATAGGCTTAGTTTTAGGTATTAATGTACCATTAAGCTTTTTCTCGTAGTTATAGTTTAACCTTAAATTTTACTGTCCCAAAGTAATTGCAGTATAAAGTGATGGCCTGAAACACAGGTTTAAATTAACCTAGATCGGGCTGGTCGCTATCTAACGTTGCAATTCCGAACCACCATTACTTCCACCTATAATAATAATATCTTAGTTTTAGTTTATTTTTTAGGCATTATAATTGTATGGAAAATCTTTTACTGTTGGCTAAATGTACACTTTTTATGAACGTTTTTATTTGAATAAATTATTATTATTATTTCATGTTCGCACAAAAGCTCGCGCGCAGCTCGCGAGCGGCGCATTCCCGGCGCGTTCGTCAGGTCTGGACGCACCATTAGTCCACCACACTTGCCTGGTGCAGTTTGGTGAACTACACACACCATCGAGATATTTTTGAATTCTCAGGTGTGCAGATTTCCTCACGATGATTCGAACGCAAACAAATTCTGTTTCGATTGATTGTACTTACCATCTTTATACCTCACCTACAATGCTGATTATCTTAGCCTATTCTCAAGAATATTGTGGTCGACTGCGAGTCTAACCAGCCGACAGTGTAATTCAGAACATTTTGATAACCCAGTTGTTGACAAATTCCTTTTTTTGTCTCATTCTCTCTCATTACGCACATCTTAGACCAGGGGTCGGCAACCTTTTGAGATGGAAGAGTCAAAAGTTGCAATTTTCCTAATTTCAGTTTTTAAAGAGCCACAAAAAAAAATCATTTCCGTATTATAGTTTTTGTTTATACAGGGTGTCCTGTAATTAATGGATAACCTTGATATGGCGTTTAGCAGAACTAACTACATAAAATTAAAAAAAAAAGTTTTAGATATAGGTATTTACTATATTTATCTCTCAGTCATAGACAGTATATCTCAGTTATACTATATTATATTTGGTACTCAATTATGGATGGATTGCACGATTTTAAGGGTTTTGATAGTAACATAATTATTTTTTGCGTATGGAACTGGAGAGCCGCAACTTTACATCGAAAGAGCCGCATGCGGCTCGCGAGCCGGTAGTTGCCGACCCCTGTCTTAGACAAAACGAGATGATATACGAATCGATCGACAACGAACGTTTGGAAACATGCTGAATTGGTATTTTACACGAGGCCACTGCCATCTGACCTCCACGATCAGTGGAAGATACCAATACCGATATTCTATTGTTGGTCTTTGTCCCTTTTAAGGGACCAAAGGAAACGAAAGCAATTACTTGAGGGAAGTGATTGAATAATCCACACACGTTGACTTTCGGCTGCTCTCGAGTTTACGGGTTTGTTGAACCAATGGCTTTATGGTTTCCTGGTACCTTTAATGAATGGGACCGTTATTGGGATTAGTCATAAGGTCCTTGGTTTTAGGTTCGATTTAGAGATCTGTTGAAAAATATTATTTACTAGCGGCCCGTCCTGGTTTCACACGGGTGGAGATTTTTCCCGTTTTTGCAACATTTTTCATTTATGCTCCGCTCCTTTTTGTCGTAGCGTGATATTATATAGCCTATAACCTTCCTCGATAAATGGACTATCCAACACAAAAATATCTTTTCACGTCCAACCAGTAGTTCCTGAGATTAGCGCGTTCAAACAAACTCTTCAGCTTTATAATAGTACAGATAGGGCCGACTTATTTCGGGAATCGAATTCCAGAGCTCCACCGAGTCTATTGTAGACTATGTTTAGAATAAAGGTTTACTTTTCTTTATTCCAAACTTGTGATCGTAAAAATGATTACAATCAATATAGCAACGCCTACCTGCTAAAGTTTTACATAATAATATATCGTAGATAGGCGGATAGTCGCGTCACAATATTCGTCCTGCTTGAAGGATGCCCGCCGTACGTGTCGCTTCGTTGTGTACGCCGCCTGAATAGTAATGATGTTGTGTGCGATATGCCAGAGGGAACACAAGACGTTTTAGGGCATTGTAGTTTAAAATAAAATTGATAAGATGTCTAGACAATTTTAGGTTTTCAATTGTTCTTCAAATTGTTTGATTGTGTCTTCTGTTGATGGTGTAAGAAAACATCACTTTCAGACCAAAAACATCCACTGCTGGACGTAACATGAAAACAGAGTTATAATCAGCACATTACTGTCCGACTGCTGGGAACGGGGTTAGGCCTTAGCCCACCATGCTGGCCTGTAGCGGATCGGCAGACTTATAATATTGTATCACAATAATAAAGTAGTTGTAACTTTATTACTTTTTGTAAGTTAAATTAGGTACTTTCAACAAATAATAATATATTTCATGGACAATTTTAGCACGCATTAAAATGAAAATCAAATAAATTGTTGTAATTTGATATTCATTTCATAGCGTGTAGACTGTTATGATCGTAATAATAACTAAATTATTATTCACTGTATAATTTTAAAGTAATTTACTGGTATTGGCCTGTGTATGACGTTTAACTGCAGTGCTAACACCACGCTAAAATTGTGCATGAAATATTTCAAAAGACCGAGATAATGCTAGCCACTCCTTCTGAATTTATATGCGGGTACATAAGTCTTTTGAAATATATTACGATATGTTTTTTATCTAAGCCCATATAAGATCACCGTCTGTGAAGTTAAAATCTAGATGTTTGATAATAACTGAATAAAATGTCAGTTTTATTTTTACTATCCATAAAATAATGTACGTAGGTAGGTACGCGAAACAGCCCATTTATAAAAGTAAAGTTAAAATATAGCTTTTTATATTTAAATCTGATTCTGAGCACATTCACCTTTCACGGCCACGGAACAACATACAACTATGAATCACTAGCGACCCGCCTCAGCTTCGCACGAGTGCAATGTAGATACTAATGTGGGGCATATAAACCTTCCTCTTGAATAACTCTATCTATTGCTGAAAACTGCATTAAAATCCGTTGCGTAGTTTAAAAGATCTAAGCGTACAGACAGCGGGAGCGACTTTGTTTTATACTATGTAATTACATATCGTCAGTGGAAAGGTAAAAAGACTAAAGCGCCAATATACCTACCTACTTTACAGTAGAGAGATTCAAAGTATTTTTTTAAGAAAATTAACATAGTTATTTTTCTTAGAGTATACATATTAAATAGATAATTAAACTATGTATTTAATATGTATACTCTAAGAAAAAATAACTATGTTAATTTTCTTAAAAAAATACTTTGAATCTCTCTACTGTAAAGTAGGTATATTGGCGCTTTAGTATTTTTACCTTTCCACTGACGATATTATTATATCGTATAACAATAATTAATTCAGACACAATATCATTAAGATCAAAAATAAATTCTCTTATTCCGCGGAACCCAATTCCGAGCCGTCACCACCACACTGACGCACACACATCACAAACTCACCCGTACTCGATATTTCACACACGAGAGCCCACTTATTTAAGGGATCAGAGGTGCCCTAGCTGATTTATTCACGGGACTACTCTAGATTGTTGCTTGACGTCGGGAAATGGCGGACGTCGGGCGATAACGTTAGATTTAATGTCCGTTAGGTGTAATGGTGTGCGAATGACGTTTGGGTTGATGGCCTTGTGTTGTGTTTCGATGTTTCGAGGGAACTAACATTTTCGTTTTTGGGTCAATTGTTGTTACACGAGAACTTCTCTACTCAATACTACATTTCTATAACTATTCCAAATTATGTTCTTCACAATGGCCCGCCAGGCATAAGACCCGCCTGGTAGGAGGACCCTCCCTTTTCGTTGGAGGAACACCACACCTCATTCCTCCACACGTGGATGGGTGACCATTCTTTACACATCGAGACCCTTCCGTGCCTCGGAGAGCACGTTAAACCATCGGTCCCGGATGTCTAAGGAATACCTATGACAGTCGTTACGGGTAGTCAGAAGCCCAAAAGTCTGACCTTAGGATATCGGCATTGCCCAGTAATTGGGTTGCAGAGGTCTGATGGCAGTCGCTCCGTGTAAATCAAATCAAATCATATTTATTCGTAAATGTAGGTTTCATTACAATAGGATGTTATAATACAATGGTCAGTTCGCTACATTTTACTCGAGAGCATACAAATAATAATAAAGTTAGTTGTGTCGAATCCACAGACACACATTTAAAATAAAATAACGTAATTACTTACATACTAATACTAACACACAATTCCTATCTAAACAACGAGGAGAATTAAATCATTAAATTAAATGTATTGTAACAATCTAAATGTCAGTGGTGTCCTCCATAAACTCAGTTGTGGAGTAATAACATTTACGAATTAAAAATTGTTTCAGTTTCTTTTTAAACATATTAGTATTGAGATTTTTTATTTGTCGTGGAATTTGATTAAAAATAACTGGAGCCATTCGATAAATACTTTTACGTAGGAGGGCTGTTTTACTGCGATCAACACAAAGAATGTTCGAATCCCTTTTCCTTAACCGTGGATCAGCTGGGGCTCTTATTTCGAAAATCTGTGGGTTTGTCTTAACAAACACTGCCACCTCAAATATGTATAATGACGGCAATGTTAGAAGCTTTAAGTATTCAAAATATGGTTTACAACTGTCCCTTGAGTGTAGATTACATATAGCGCGTACGCATTTTTTTTGTGCGATAAAAACGTAATTATTGTCTGTCGAGTTACCCCAGAAAATGACTCCGTATCTTAGAACTGATTCTACGTAGCTATGGTAGGCAATAATCACGGCGTCACTGTTTACAAATTAGGACAGCTTATGAAGAGCAAAAGCAAAAATGTTAAGTTTTTTACAAATTTCTTCAATATGCGGTTTCCACGTAAGTTGACTGTCTTCTGTGTCTATTACTAACCCTAAAAACTTTGTAGTATCTGTTTTTGTAACTGAATGTCCATTGTGACTAATATTAACCGGTAGTTGTGTTGCACCCGTGCGAAGCCGGCTCTGGTCGCTAGTACTTGATAGTAAAATACTGGTATTCAACCGCATCTGGTTAGACTGGAAGCTGACCCCAACATAGTTGGGAAAAGGCTAGGCAGAACGTTCTTCACAATGGACAGGTGCGTAGTACTCTCAACCGGCGAGCGTGTATGCAAAGATTTACGAAGTGAAAGAAGTATGTAAGGGTCGTAGCATGTGGCGTTCTATAGTTTCCGCCTATCCCCATGGGAAAATGGCGTGAGTTTATGTATGTATGTAACTATTTCAAATCATTACTGTATCTACTGAAATTAATGAGTAACCATGAATTGATTTTGACTTCTCTTATGCTGTGGACTGAGCCCTGCTCCAATATTCTTGGAAACAGGCAAGCCTGACGACAATGATGATAATTAAAGCATCTTACATACGGTCGAAAACGAGACCCCAGGGTTGACAACGAAATTTCAACCGTGAACCGCCGTCCAAACGGTCCAAATCGACCAAGGTGACCTCTGTCCAGCTTTGCCGACCGACGACAATGTCCGAATGACGTCATAATGCGCCCCAAACCGTAGCACTATTGTCGTAGACCCAATCTTAGTAGCATATTTAATTGAACTGCAGCAGCTAACAGGGATATTGTAATATGCACCAGATATTGCTAGTTACTGTTATCGTTTCCATGTTGCATTATGAAAAAATCGCGGGCGTTCTCAAAAAACGGCCAGGTTGGTAGCACCCTCTAAACCGAGGAGCATGCATGAAAAGAATAATGCATGTAGATGAAGCAAAAGGGGTGTGTCAGGATCGTAGCAAATGGAAATCTATAGTCTCTGTCTACCCCAATGGGAAACAGGCGTGATTATATGTATGGATGTATGTATGTTGCATCCCACAACTGGGCAAAGAGCTTCACCCTTCATTTCCATCCAAGGATTGCACATTCCTAGTAATCTTTGAAGAACCCAGTAATCTTTTTCATGGCTTAAATCCTATTAACAGCTTCGTTGATCTAGTGGTGGTAAGCGCGACCGCTAATCGTGAGGTCCTGGGTTCGATCCCCAGGTCGGGCAGTGTTATTGAGTTTTTCCGTGTCGAATTCCTCAGTAGCAGCTCGGAGTTTGGATTTGTGCCTGGTTGATGACAATAGGCTCGCCCCCTATTACATGGGACTTATATGGTATATATAACGGCGAAATGAGGGTGTTACTATACACCTCTGCCTTACCCTTAAATCCTATTCAAAACCTAAACTACTGGTTCTGAAGCTATTAGGAAAAGATATGCTCCTAATTCCCTCTAAGTACATCGTCGTATAACTATAACATTAGATTATATGTCCGTTATGTGTAATGGTCTGAGAATGACGACGATACTGCCTTTGATGGGGTTGTGTTGAGTATGTCTCTCCCCTGTACGTAGGTTTGATTTTCGTAGCTCAGAATGGGTTAAGTATTTTTGGGTGTCGGTGCATATTCATAGTGAGGGCATTCGTGGCTAATTAACAACAGCAACCGGAAATCGTTGGTGCCGTTTCTGAGATTCAGATTATATATATGTATATATACAAGAATTGCTCGTTTAAAAATATTAGATAAGAGCCCCCGCAGACTAAACTATCGCCCGATAGTTGGCCGATTCTCTTTTTATTAACCCCCGACGCAAAAAGAGGGGTGTTATAAGTTTGATCGCTATGAGTGTCTGTCTGTCTGTCTATGTGTGTGTCTGTCTGTGGCACCGTAGCTCTTAAACGGGTGAACCGATTTGAGTGCGGTTTTTTTTATTTGAAAGCTGGTTTTCTAGCGAGTGATCTTAGACATTTTTTTATTAAAATCGGTTCAGCCATTTCAAGGTTATCAGCTGTTTTGTTAGCTAGGGTAGGGTTCTTAGACGCATAATGTGTATTACTTTACTTTCAAACATACGTGTGAAATAAAATTTGAAACACTCGTGTATGCTATATAACTATGCAAGATTATGAAATTCTTGGTCTGATGCTGCAGCCAGGATAACCAGTGCACTAGTACACTCTTGAAAAAATAATAGCAGATATGTCGTGTTTGGATTCGTTTTGATCAGTATTTGATTCTACATGCAATTCAATGGTGGCGACATGATGAGCTGATGCTGCAGCCAGAATATCCAGCACACTAGTACACTCTTGAAAAAATAATAGCAGATATATGTCGTGTTTGGATTCGTTTTGATCAGTATTTGTTAGCTATAATTTATGAAGATCTGTTCAGGCGTTTGAAGATCATCAGCTCATTTCCTATTTGACAAAAGGGTCTTACCAACTTTCACTGGTCCGATTGATTTGAAATTTGGTGTACTGTTACTTTGGTGGTATTTCCAAGACATGGCAACCTTGAGCTGATGCTGCAGTATCAAGTAGTCTGCAGGATACCCAACCCCTCAGCAACTTATAGCAGATATAGCATCTTTGGGCTCATAAGAATGGTCTCAATGAGTAGATGTTAGATAGATGATGGTGTCTACTAGTAATTTAAAAAGTATTAAATAAAAATTAAATTAAATATTTAAAAAAACCCCGACTCAAAAAAGAACCCCTAAAAAGTAAAAAATAAAATGTGTTTATTGGCCATTTAACTTTATTAAAAGTACCTAGTAATATTTTGATTCAAGCGTCGTCACGTCGGGGGACCGCTAACTTAATAAATTAAAAAAAAAAAACAGAATACAAAAAAAGAAGCTTGGTAATGATAATTTACTTAGCGGTCCCCCGACGTGACGACGCTTGAATCAAAATATTACTAGGTAAAATAAACTCATTTTATTTTTTACTTTTTAGGGGTTCTTTTTTGAGTCGGGGGTTTTTTAATTTTTTAAGGGAAACTGAATCGCTATAATGTGCGCATACTTGCATACATCATCATGCTGATTAAGAAACCGACTAAACTATCGGCCGATACAGCAGTGATAGCCTAGTGGTGTGACCGTCGGACTGCCAAGTCATAGGTCTCGAGTTCGAACCAAGGCACGCACCTCTGACTTTTCGAATTCATGTGCGTATTGTATAATTATCACTTGCTTAAAAACGGTGAAGGAAAACATCGTGAGGAAACCAGCATGCCTGAAAGATATTTCTTGACGGCATGTGAAGCCTAGTCAGAAGCCCAAGGGCGGCATAAACCAACAGGTTAGTCAACTAACCACACGAAAAGAAAGAAGAAGATCGGCCGATAGAAAGTCTGTAGTTTGTGGTGACGGTTGCCAGGTGTCCGGCTTTAGCCGGAATTGTCCGGCTTTTTACAGTCGTGTCCGGCCAATTATATTGAAGTCCGGCCTGTCCGACTTTTGTTAGGCTTTTGGTCAACCCCGCACCGCCAAAAGATGCCGAACGAAAGCCGCGCGAGCGACTCACGCATTATCAGTATTACCACACATATAATTAAGATTAAATCGACGCTTGGCAGTGAAACCCTCGTAAATAAAATTTTCTTCAAAAGCGTTTTATTTGTTCTTTAGATTGATAAACTCGTCATACACGTACTTGTTCAACAAACTATCAATTCAAATACTTCTAAGCTATCTATGACGTACGATGACAAACTTGTATTAACATTTATTCGGACTTTTTTCTGCGTGATACAGTTATTTCTATCTTCTTTAAAAAAATATATTTTACACATAATTATGTGGTTTTCACTGCCGACCGACGAAATTCTCAAATGAATGACGGTAATAAATACACAATTAAAGTATCAACATTTTTTTTTTCTTTTAAAAACTAATTTGTCCGGTAGTCAGAGCAAAATGTCCGGCTAAATATGAATCTGTGTCCGGCTTTTATATTTTCTATTCAAAGACATAACACACATTCGGAATATACCTAATATTAAACATGTAGTTTTCCTAACAATGTGTTCTGTCGGGTAACTCCCAGCTCGCGATAAATTTAAATTTAAACAATGATTTGAAATTCAAAGTATTATTTATATTGAACTTAGCTGGGGTCGTTGGGGATCAAATGTTTATTACAAGCTGAAGATCGAAGGAGTAATACTTTGTTCTTTAGAAACATCAAGTAGGTACATAGGTACTTATTGGGTATTATTTTAGTAGGGTCTGAGGTCTATCTTGGCAGCCCAGTATATTCAAACCTAGGTACAAATTATTATCATGTTATTTCGGTTTTTTTCTTCCACTATCTCCATAATATTTGTATTATAACTACAGTTAGATTCTTAAATTCTGTAACTTTTTATTAAGCATTATAACGTATTCGATTTCCATAATCTCATTTCTCTACAAAATCCAGGGGAATCTTCGTGACACATGCAATGCATGTCACAGATGATACAAAATATTTCTGACTACAGTGGGTAATGGTAACATTACAGGGTGTAAAAAAAAACACCTCGCGATGTACTGTTGACATAGATTAACCCTGCACGGGATACTTCAGGATTCAATAAAAATAAAATTACAAAAAGTAAGCATGTTTTCTTACCGTCAGGCATTTTTGGGCCCCGAGCGAATTGCGCGGTATCGCTCACCACGCGGTGATTTAAATCGGGGCGCTAAAATGCCTCATGGTAAGAACATGATTACATTTTGTATTTTTTTTAAATTGATATCTGAAGTATCCCGTTCAGTGTTAATCTATGTCAGCAGTACATCACGAGGTTTGAAGGAATTACATGATTTCGTTTACACCCTGTATACACGTGTGTGTGGGTTAGAATAATCGGTATTATCATTGGAGTGACAAGCGGTGCGTGAACTAGATAAATTAGGGACACTGCTACGGCATCAGCATTAAATTTCAAATGTCGAATGTTAATGGTTTACTGTAATAAAAGTAACAAAATAAAATACACATAACATAACAACACACCTGTATTTCCCGAAGGGTTGGGGAGAGGTATATAGTGACACCCTTATTTCACCCGTTATGTTAAAGTCCCATGTATTAGGGGGCGAGCCTATTGCCATCAACTGGGCACATCAAAACTCCGGGCTGCTACTCAGGAATTGCACATGGAAAAACTCAATAACACTGCCTAACCTGGGGATCGAACCCAGGACCTCACGATCAGCAGTCGCGGTTGCCATCACTAGATCAACGAGGTAGTTACAGTTACACAATAAAATACACGTCACGCAATTATTCTCCTGTGGGTAGGTAGAGAAACTTTTCACAAACAATTCAAGAATTCAGTACCAAGTAATATCTATGATGCAATGAGGCGATTTATATATAATTTTTTTATCGTTTTAATGTTTTTTTATCGTTCGTTCTACCTAGCATTTTCCCAATTATGTTGGGTCAGCTTCAAGTCTAACCAAATCCGCCAACCAATATTTTACACGGAGCGACTGCCATCAGACCTCCGCAACCCAGTAACTCGGGAATTTTTATTTTTACAGAAATAAATATTTAAAAATGTAAATTGTATGTTAAAAAAAAGAATTGTACCAATGTCTACATATAAACCAGTTCTTACCTACGTATTTTAAATAGAGCTCGGCCTGATTTCAGGTCAAGCTGATCGATGTTTCAAATTCGGCTCAAACATTACTAATTCATACCATTAGTTCCGGCCCAACCATTACCAATTCATAAAATTCATACTATTAGTTTCATAAAGTTTTGTCGTTGGCCACACTGAAGTTGAAATTATATAGAACGTGCGTTGCGTACGGCCATCGGTAACCGTTGTAGGTTTTATTATTTATTCAAAACGAATATTTGGTAAGGGTTGATTCCGATTGATTTAAAAATAGAATTTTGAGTGGACTGCCACTATATTGTTACTATATTGAATACTACCTGTGTCTTCACGGTTCCGCCCGAAGCCTATGTTACTCAGTGATAATGTAGCTTTCTAATGGCAAAAGAATTTTTGAAATCGGTGCAGTAGTTTTTAAGTTTATTCGTTACATACAAAAATACAAATCTTTCCTCTTTATAATATTAGTATAGAAGTATCTAATAGATAGGGTGTAAACGAAATCATGTAATTCCTTCAAACCTCGTGATGTACTGCTGACATAGATTATCCCTGCACGGGATACTTCTAGATTCAATAAAAAATAATTACAAGAAATAAAGATGTGTTCTTAAAGTGAGGCATTTTAGCGCCTCGAGCGAATTGCGCAGCTATCGTTTGCCGCGCAGTCATTTAACTCGGAGCGCCAAAATGCCTCACGTTAAGAACACAATGTTTACATCTTGTATTTTTTTATTGAATCCAAAAGTATCTCGTGTAGGGTTAATCTATGTCAGCAGTATATCACGAGGTTTGAAGGAATTACATGATTTTGTTTACACCCTGTATATATCGGCGCATTGTATGTAAGTGAACATGGCTGACAGAGATGTACCTTTTCTTTTTTTTTGAGTTGGATAATCCTCATGGATGTCCCTCGCCCGGGGAAGCGAGGGGGTCTGCCGGTCTCTTACCGCCTAAAAACCAACGGTGTCCCTCCTTCTGACCTAAGGCCGGGGTCAGGAGATTCGCTATTGCATGCACCGCGAGCCCGGTAGGGAGATTTACCTACCTACCTACCAACGTTCACTATTTGCGGTGTAGCATGGTGCGTGTGACAGCTGTCAGTATTTGATTTTATTTGTAGACAATAACATTTTGGAAATACATTTATTTAATTTACTACAGTTACTAATTCCGTATTTAACGACTGTGATATTTAGGGTGCAACTGAAATATTAAGTCATGATTGTAAAGTTCGTCTAATGTGACCCGGACCATGCAACACCGCAAATAGTGTAAGTATGGCCAAAAGACGTAATCGTAATAACGTATATACAAGGTTAGTCGGAAAGGGGGTACTAAGCCGCGGGCCACTTAAAGTATCACTGATGACTATTTTAAAGCAAGTGTTAAAATTTCAAAATTCGATAATTTTTATTTGCATGCAAAAATAAAATTATTTTAGTTTTTTCAAAAAAACAATTATACCTGCTTTAGTTATGAACTCAGAAAATTAAGTTTCGTGACCCCAAATATGACCTGAATAGTAAACACAGCTGATCATAGCTATGGATAGACAGATTTTAGCATATTTTTTACGAAATCTTTGAAAAGCTATTTCTTTTAAACTATCGAGTTTTGGGGAAAGTTGTAGAACAAAAGTTATCCCTTATTATAGGTACTCTAACAACCTTTCGGCTTAGTACCCCCTTTCCGATTAACCTTGTATATATATAACGTAAATACATGCAGGTGTTAACGCATCGTTCAGTACTGAAATAACCATTTTAAAAAAGTGTAAAGGGTTACAGATTATTGCGCATAAAGCTACGGTCACACGAAGCGAATACTCGCTGTGAATGCAATCGCCGCGAGCAAGTTCGCTTGGTGTGACATGCTACTCGCTGCGATTAAAAACCACTCGACGCGAGTAAAATCGCCGCGAATGGAATTGAGCATGTTCAATTATTATCGCCGCGAGCGCACTGCTCGCGGCGATGGTAGCGCTCTCGCGAGTCGTGTGACAGGGCACCGCTGCGAATTCAAATCCGATAGACAACGTTTTCTTTGCTTGGGCACCAACCGACTATAGAATTTCGCGTGAAACGCGCGAATCGCAGTCGCTACGTGTTACAAACGGGCAGCGAATAGATCGCTGCGAGTAAACTCGCTACGTGTGACTTTAGTTTAACGGTTCCGGTATAAGTCGCAGTTACATATACCATACGTTAAGTTTAATTAAACTAACGACTCCATAGCCGTTATACATTTAAAAGCAGTTATCCAGATTTTCTAATTTAAAATTTACTTACAAAAACATTTTGCCAGCTCTTTATAAACAAAATAATTCCCTACGCTTCTCTAAATACTAACTTTATAACTCATAACTCTGAACATTTCAACTATGATGTACCCAGTCTAGACCTAAACCCAACATTTTCCATTTTATCAGTACATCATATAAAATAATTCATAATTCATAGTTGTAAAGTTCCCTTTTTGGACGAATTCCAAACTCAGCAATGATTGCGTCACGATGAAGGTTCGGTTTTAACCGAAAAGGTAGATACAGAAGGTACACTTCAGATAAAGCGAGACGCCAAGCTTTGACATAAGTTATTCGTCGAACAAAACGAAAACGTCACTGACTTCTTCTTCCGGCCTTATCCCACACTAGGTGGGGTTGGCACTACATGTACTTCGTAAATACCATGTTATTAGAGGTTTTGGCTTATTGCTTTATGACCGGACGCCTGCCTGACATCAATCCTCCTTGGGAATACTCGTTGCGCTGTCGCGCGGGTATCCCAATGTACTTGCTGATATGCACTGGGTCCCAAAATGATATGCTTGTCAATCTTATTGCCGACAACTAAGCAGACTATGTTCTTCTTGGTGGAGTATACTTGAAGTTCCTCGACCCACTCATTGAAAACGTCACTGACTGTGAGTCATTAATCGAGTTGCATCCCGTTGCGGAGATGACCGATAAGGCTCTGGCTTCAGACATAATTTGTGGAATACCAACCCAACTCTCCAGCCCAGGCCAGTGTCGGGCAGTAACGCTACCTTATTTTTTGTACTGACTTCAGGCTTTACCTTTTTTGGGTGTATCCTAGATAAAGTCCAATAGTGAACTTGCGGGCTTGTTGATGGCACTAGTGCTAATGCTGCTTGATTTGTGTACGGAGTTTTGTGACTGTTCCGTTTGATCTCTACGCGTTCCATATCCCGTTTTTGAGCCTCCAACATAAATGGTGAGCCGACGTCGGACCACCACACGACGACTGCCACCGACGAATTCCTTGAACACGGAGATTCACACTTCTTAGCTTTGTCTCCGAATCGATGATGGTAATAACATTCCCAGTCTGGATCTCCAGGTTTCTTCCCAGTCCTAGATCTTGGGTGAGAACGGATGCTTGTGCGAAAAATGCCTCGGCGAGTAAACGGTCTTCGTCGACCGATGCGGGATGGGTTCTATAAACTTGACTCACGTCTGATGTGACGGAAGCTTTTGAGTGGACCTTTTGCAACGTTTCCACCGTGTGGTTTTAGGTCGAAGTAAATTATTCATAACATTCGTCTTTAATTAGCATGCACTGAACGCCTTCCGACCTAATAAAGTTTTATGTTGATTTATTTGTTGCTTCTCTAGGTAAATGGTTGGAAATGGGTTCCGCATTGGCCTTGATAGTTTTAATGTGGCAGCAAAAATGTTACGTCGGTTTGTAGTGATAGGTTAAACAGAAATTAGCATTTCATATTTTTATGGGTATATTTTAAAAAAAACCCAAAAGTCTAACCTAGTTACTGACCGCCAGATTCCTTGTCTTGTCTTTGTGTGTCTTTACCGGTCCTGATAGTTTTATATCTTGCATCATTTATAGGCCTGAAGCGGTCATTGCTCAGCATGAACTTCCTAGTGGAGCGTATAAGGAACTATTGTCAGGATCACCGCACTTGGCATGGGGATCGGCGACCGCAGTATGTCTCGTCTCCTAAATAAAGCTTTTTTAACCGACTTCCAAAAAAAGGAGGAGGTTATCAATTTGGCTGTTTTTGTTAAATGTTTGTTACCCCACTGCACCGTCATTTATAAACCGATTAGGAAAATTCTTTTTTTGTATGAAAGAGTATTCTTTCGAAATGGTCCCATTTAAATTTGGTGAAGATCTGATGAAGAACTTCGGAGATAGACAATAGAACTCCTAAATGACGAACAGTACGCATAATGTGATGATATAATTATGTTACGTTAAGGCCACTAAAATGAAAAAAATAAAAAACATTTTAACAAAAATAAAAACGACTTCAAAAAAACGAAAAAAAAAGGAATAAAATAACGATCATATTATAAAATTAACAGTTTCAGAACTCAGTGCCTTCTATTTGGTTCAGCGTGGATCGGCACCGACTTCTGAAACTGTTAATTTTTTAATATGGTCGTTATTTTATTGTATTTTTTCATTTTTATGAAGTCGGTTTTTATGAAAATCGATCACGTTTAAATAGTTGTTAATATGAGAGGTAAATTTATTTGTTGAGATCTCAAAAAATAACGAAATTATAGGCATTCAGTAAACTGATCTTTTACTATAGGAAACGAGCTCTCAGAAGACCTCATTGGTACATAACTACCTACTTATAGCATTAATTATAGATCCATACACCACAATCGTGCATCAGATTCCTAAACAAAGCATCCAGAATCTATGTAATTAGATCCACGATCACAATGTTCAGCAACAATTTAGGTATCCCGTGGCTAAATGTTTGGGCTGGCTAATGATGGCCACGGAATCCGAGCTATTCATAATGTATTCTGTGTGATGTAATTACTACATTGTATCGGTTTAGTGGCAAATGAGATGGGAATTAATTGGAATTACAATGTATGTTTGAGCAGATGAATTGGTTAGATGGGCTCGTACTATCCGTGAGGTTAAACTTCGCTTGCCGCGGTCATTCCATGGATGGATGCCGGATCGTTACATTTCGATACCCTTCCGTGCCTCAGAGAGCATCTTAAACCGTGTCATAAGAATATTAACGACAGTCGTGATGGGTAGTCAGAAGCCCGAAAGATTAACTACTGGTCTGACCTTAAAATGTCGGTATTATCCAGTAACTGGGTTGTGGAAGTCCGATGGCAGTCACTCCGTGTGAAATATTGATATTCAGCCGCATCTGATTAGAATGGAAGCTGACTCCAATATAGTTGGGAAAAGACTAGTAGGAAGAGACAGAGGTTAGGGCAGTTGGATTACAAAAGTTTCAAGGGTTTTATCATATCATATTATCCCATAGACGCTCACTGCTGATCGAACTGGGCATAATTAATTGAAAAAACGGTCGTTTCTTAACATTACCATAAACGCCATGTCTGGTAAATAGAATTTTGATCGCAGTTCTTCTGCTTTCGTGTCGGCACGAGCTGTTATGAGAATAGCTCATGTGGTGAAAAGATTAACCAGTCAGCAGGGTTGGTAGCGAGGCTGACTGCCCAGGGTACGCCGGACGTACTTAAGTATCATCATTCGTAGAGGCTCTTCATGCAGTTCATTTTATTAGAGCACTTGAGAATGCACTCTTTAGAGCATAATGTCTTTGGTCGTTATTCCACTTTTTTTTTCTATAAATCATTTACTGCGACACTAGCAGTGTCGTGACGTTTTGTAAGTAATGTCTTTTTTTTTTTCGTTGGAAAATCCTCATGGATGTCTCTCGCCCGGGGAAGGCGAGGGGTCTGCCGGGCTCTTACCGGCTAAAAATCAACGGTGTTCCTTCTCCTGACCGTTCGGCCGGGGTCGCGGGATTCGCAAAAGCATGCACCGCAACCCCGGCAGTTCGTAAATAATGCCTGGTTCTTATAACCAAAAACGAATCGTTTGGGTTACCAAAGCTAATATTTTCTATTGTCATTCTTGGCACAGAAATGGACTCAAAAGCTAATGTTGACCTGTGATAGGTACTTACGTATAACCAACCCATTAGGCCAACTATATGCAAAGCTAATGGGATCTTTGCTTCATTATTAGTAAAATTACAAGTTTTAATTTTAACCAATAACGCTCGGTGATTCATAGGAATCGGCCATAAATGGATCATAGATATACAGGCTGTAAACGAAATCTGTGTACTATCTACCGCTGAGATAGATTAAACCTGAACGGGGTTTTTGTGGATACAATAAAAAAAATACAAGAATTAAATATTTATGTTCTTAACGTGAGGCATTTTAGCGCCCCGAGTTAAATGATCGCGCGGCGAGCGATAGCCGCGCATTTCGCCCGGGAGGCTAAAATGCCTCACGTTAAAAACACACATGTTTACTTGTATTTTTTTTATTGAATACAAAAGTATCCCATGCAGGTTAATCTACGTCAGCAGTACATCACGAGGTTTGAAGGAATTACATGATTTCGTTTACACCCTGTATAACGGTCAAAATCGTCACCATATTTTGTCATGTCGTGTCGTGGTCGTGAGCCAAAAAAGGGCCTTAGTCGCGGTTTACGACACCTACGCAAAACGCTGTTATAACCTTTACTAGCAAATGCCTACACGACACAAATTAATCTCACTAATACATTCTGCAAAATATCAAAGTAATTACAGAAATCTAAAGGCTAATAATATGGTAATGACCTCAGTTTCGTGGACGGTCAGAGGTCGAATTTACAGTCATTCAGAGACTCCAGAGGTCCACCGGTACCATCCCGTAATTATAAATTACCATTTCAAAGAACTACAAACAAACCGAAGGGTGTAAAGCCGAGTCTACACTGACGGGCTAAGGTCAAACTTGGTAAGGGCTGTCAGAGAAAATTTGAATACTTATTACGTAACTCAATGACGAATTCATTAAAATATTTATGTGGTGGAGAGTTTAATTTTGTTTTAAAAAAAATGAACGGAGTAGTCCCTGTATAATCGATTATAATGACATTATTAACACTCTCCCTGCCATGGGAAACGCCGGCGACCGCCAAAAAATTTTGTTCAGCAGGCCAAAGCACATTTTTTAATACTTTATCACATTTTCCAGAACAAAACGCCAGTAGTTGTAAAAACTATTTGAATTCGGGAGGTCAGGGCGGATCCCACGGCGTCCAGAAAGATAGTTTTTGTATCCAACGGCCTCTTGTAATAATTTTGACTGTTGACTCACGGCGTTCACAAGCAGAATCTGATGGGACCCGCCGGCGGCCTCCATGGCCTCCTGAACAGAAAATCTATTATATATTGTCGGCAGGGAGAGTGGTAACAGTTTTCGGTTTTCCAAGATAAACATAGGTTCTCTTTACAAATATTGTTATTGTATCTATATCATGGATTTCCGCCTGATTGCATTATTTATCATAGGTCTCTTGTTACAATTAATGTACATTTATGAATGTTGCTTCCCATTCTCTTGTTTAAGCTACAGGTATATTGTCTTACCACGAAATGCATTTAATATTGTATGTACGTAACATGTTTATTTATTTATTTGTGTCGTTATTGCCCGTGGCATCACTATGGTCCTATCTGAAAACCAGCGTTGCGACTTTTTGTATTTTTTTCTAAATGTCGCAACATTATGCTGAGATAGGAGCCCTTTTTGGCCTCGTGCAGGTAGTCTAAATTCTTATTCTTTCTTTTTTTTAATATTGTTTTTGTTTCTGTAACTGCCTGTGTGAGTCCAAAATAAATAATTTTCTTTCTTTCTTTTCTTTCTTTTCTTTAACAGTTTGGTTAAACTAAACAGGGGTTAAACATCTTTTTTATGCATGGAATTTGAGGTAAGCCACGGGTTTATCACGTTTCTAAATTTTGTAGTACGATCCTCAGAGTGTTTTTTTAAAATACTGTAGATCAAAAAACAAAGCTTTGTATTTTAATAATAATCATTGTCTATGAACGTTCCTAAAATTAAATTCATTTTAAGAGTTAATCCCACAGCTCGTGACATGATAAGCATCTTACTTATTTATGTTCTTAGTTTTCAAATCAGAATCAATGAGCGATTTAATCTCCTATTTATGTTACTCTGATCCAACCAAACTAATTATAGTAATATTAGCTGACTAAAATCTTTGAAATAAATAAAAATAGGGTTATTCGCCAGCCCTAGATGTCTTGAGTATGACATAAGGTCACAAAGGTCGCTGCGGTTAATAGTACAAGATTTTGAAAGAAACTTCAATTTCTACCATTTTCTAGTATAACTTGTAAATAAATTACTTTAGTTGTGTTCGGTAAGTGGATCATTCTTCAGGACAAAATAGAGTGCTTGCAATTCTAGGTTGATTGATTAACTTCAGTTAATGGTGCCAGATTTTAACAGAAAACAAAATTTCAATTTCGTAAACCGTTGTTTTAAACCCACTTTCACATTTTTTAAAGAAATTAATCACTATTCATAATTTATTTATAGTCTAAAGAAGCAAAGACATACATAATATCAGGACATGGTTTAATGGGTGGGGGTAGTCGGGTAGGTAAATTAGGGTACAGAATGCCATGTTCTACTCTTTTTTTTTCTATTCGACTGCTTGTAGATTGTCTTGCGGACCATTTCTACGTAACCGGGCAGTCATTGGCGAGACCTAAAGGGTCTCCAATTAATGGGGACGAGTAAAATACTTAAGCTAACTACTACTACTACCATCATGACTACTAGCAACACAAACACTAAGGACGACCCCTAATGGGACTAAGACTTCGGCTTAGGGCGTTGCTGGCGAGAGGACTGGGAGTGAGACAGCTTGATGAGGGCTGAATTAACGGTGTGACTGCGGAGTCAGGAAGCATGTTCTACGTTTCTACTGTCCATGTTTTTATGCATAAAGAGGTTTCTAATATTCCGTGTTCCACATCCATGCAACATTGCATACATGCGTGCGGGTTGCGTACTCAGTATCAACGAGAATTTATAATTCAAAAATTTCTTATTCACCCTACGTTAGTTGATTTGGCCTATTCAAAATTAATTTAGATTGGACCTATTACCTACCTAATAATTGCTTAACTAATAAGAAATATTGTTGTAGATTTTTATTTTGTATTCAGTAGAGCTACCTAAAGAAAATGACGTAATTCGTCAACTCTGTGTGACATACATAGGTCAAAAAGATCACCTCAGTGCCACAAGTATTTGAAAATTCAAAGACGTACGTACCTAGGTGTTAATATTGCCGAATTTTTAATACCTACTTAGAAAATTCGAGATTGTGTTTCTATGTATGTGGTACACTTTTTCGGATAATCTAGAATAATTGGTACGTCTTCAATTCGAACAAATGTTTATTTATTCGAAGGAATAAGAAGCCACATAAAACGTGATTGAGCAACAAACAGAACTCGTATTTATATAGGTAATATTATTTTATGTGGCGAGTTGTAGGTTTCGGATTAGGGTTGGTCTCGTAGGTACAGTTAGATTAACTAGGATTTACTATTGTTGGTTGAATTTTGGCCGTCAGGTAAAGTAGGCTTAAGTGTATGTGGTCTTGGATAAGCCGCATGAGAATTTGGGTATGATTTATTTTTAATTTGTTTCATTGCGAATGTTTCGTGATATTATTTTGTTTGATAAAATACTGAAAGAAAATCCTCTCGTATCGGCACGAAGATTAGCCAGTCAGCAAGGTTCGTAGTGGGGCCGACTTCCCAGGGCTGACTTTCCAGGACGTACTTGAGTATCGTCATTCATGGATACAGGCTGTAAACGAAATCATGTAATTCCTTCAAACCTCGTGATGTACTGCTGACATAGATTAGCCCTGCAAAGGATAATTTTAGATTCTATAAAAAAATACCAGAAGTAAACATGTGTTCTTAACGTGAGGCATTTTAGCGCTCCGAGCGAATTGCGCGGCTATCGCCGGCCGCGCGGTCGTTTAACGGGAGGCGCTAAAATGCCTGACGTTAAGAACACATGTTTACTTGTATTTTTTTTTATTTAATCCAAAAGTATCCTATTAAGCAGTAAGTAAGCAGTACATCATAAGGTTTGAAGGAATTACATGATTTTGTTTACACCCTGCATAAGAACAATGGTCTAACTTATGATTTTGCCAAAAATCATAGGTAGTTACGTACATACTACAAAAGGGCACACTTATTTGACTCTGGTGAATATTCGTGTTATTGTCATACTACGCGAATATATTAAATAATATATGTAAAATATTGTGACTAATGTGCTGGCTATACTTATAGCGAAAGTACAACAGAAATCTAATACCGAGGCATAAGAATACTTTCTTTGACTGCTTCCCTTCTTTATCGAAATTGCACTGTAGAAACAACAAAAGCCACAATTTCTTCGATCAATATCGAATCACTATAAAACCATAAACACATCAGCTTCCCACAAAATATAAACGCTAAACCCAACATTCGCAGACGCAACGGTAAACAACGACAACAAAAGTGCATTTGCGAGAGAGCACGTCTGCTTGAACCAATACAAGTGAATACCGCACCGGGTCGCCGCGCAATCGAATTTTCACGTCCGTTCGAAAACTATTCGGATCTATTCGGATTGTCGCGCACGTGTGAACCTAGCTTTACAACGCGATTATGTTTATTGTTGTGTGTTGAATGTCGTAGAACTATTGATATGGGTTCGGTAATTAGTAATTTGATTAAACACTTTATAATTGTTGCGTTTTACGGTGACGCGTTGTGCGACTTTAATGTCACTAACACAAGGTTCAAATTCGAACAATCTACGCGTCTTCGTGTTTTGCAATAACTATACTATAGTGTAGTAATTTCAATCTTGTGATTAGCGAGGGAGTCGGCTAAGGTGTACATTTGTACACCAGCAGCTCGTCTATGATGGTATAGTGTTACGTGAAAGGTTAATTGGTGGTTTTATAACATAACATCACGCCTGTATTCCCCGAAGGGTTGGGCAGAGGTGTATAGTACCTAACCCTCATTTCGCCGTTATGTTTAAGTCCCATGTAATAGCAAACCTATTGCCACCAACCGGGCACAAATCCAAACTCGAGGTTGCTACTGAGGAATTCCACTCGGAAACACCCAATAACACGAACGATCAGCAGTAGCAGCCCGGTCAGCAGTTGTTTTATCAAATCGGAATTAAATGTATCGCGTTTGCCAAACAAAACGCGGGTCGTGTCGTCGGCCGGGCCCGCGTGAGTTGTATTCAAGATATTACTAAGAAATCTATATTGGTATATGATATCTGTAGTAGAACACGGAGGTGGAACAATAATAATTATATTTTATTAGTGACCTTTATGTAATCGTAAAGGCTGGTCGTGATAATAATGCGATCATTACAGATCTATAGTAAGATAGTCCAATTTTATTCAGTTTATTGTTATTGTTACTCGTGTCGATATGGACACCGATAATTGTTAGTCGAAGTGTTGAACTATAACAGTAAGTATTTATCTTCATAATATAATTATGGTAAACTTTAGCGTTGGAATTTGAAGTGAAGGTCAGAATCTGAAAGGGAATCAATTGCGTCTGATTATCACAGTCCAACGCTTGATGTAGTCCTCTTTCAAGTGACATTGCGCGTTAAATAAGTAGAACAAAGACGGCGTCGACTGCCAAACTTGAGGGGTTTACTAGTAGCCACTGAAGAGTTCCACTATCCACCTGCTAGCTCCATCATCAGACCCTGAACACTAAGTTCAATCTTTTGGACTCATCAAAACGAATCATATGACCCGAACCTCACATACCTAGATCACGTAGTCGACGCCATCTTGGTTTTACTTATTTGACGCGCACTGTAAGAGGTAACACCCGTAACGCCTTATTGCATAAGCATAGTCAGCCCATCACTGTCACACTGCTGGTGATCTGCTAATCCACCACACTGGCCTGGTGTGGGTTGGCGCACTACACACATCATCGCTAACGGGGTGTTCTGTGTAAGCGAACAACGTGACGCGACGAACGCGACAAACGCGATCGAGACAACGGCATTCCCTATTAGCGGCCTATGTAGCGAAACGCGACGAAACGCGTATTTGTTCCACGTCGTGTCGCGTCGCGTCGCATCGCGTCGCGTTTGTCGCACGCAGGACTCCCCGTAACTCTGTTTTTTTTTGTAGGCCTCTTATGTGTGCTGGTTTCCTCAAGATGCCTTCCTTTACCGTTAACGCAAGTGAAGAACTAATTCTGATCAGTACATGAATTCGAAAAGTCTGAGGTGCGGGCCAGGTTTGAGCTCAGACCCACCTGTATAGAAGGCAATCGTTCAACCGCTAGGCTATCACTGCTTGTGGCCTGCGGGCCGCGGGTTAGGGGACCCTCCGCCCGACCAGTAACAGGCCCGAAAAGGCGGCGCGCAGTGTTCCGTGCGCACTTCTTAGGAGTATGTGGGGTAAGGCCCCACAGAGGAGAGGTCCGCCAAGGGTTGGCGGACCGGGACCTGCCAGGGTTGCGGTGCCTGCTTATGCGAATCCCGCGACCCCGGTCGAACGGTCAGGAGGAGGAACACTGTTGGTTTTTAGCCGGTAAGACTCCGGCAGACACCCTCGCCTTCCCCGGGCGAGGGACATCCATGAGGATTTCCAACGTTCGTTCTGCCTAGCCTTTTCCCAACTATGTTGGGGTCAGCTTCCAGTCTAACCAGATGCTATCATCAGACTACCATCAGACCTCCGCAACTCAATTACTGGGCAACACCGATTTCCTAAGGTTTGACCGGTTGTCAGAGGATTTTCAACGATAAAAAGTGGGTATCGCTGTTTGCAAAACATACAGCAATTTAGATTACACAGCTACAGTAGAGCGGAGTTCGTATAGTGAGAGAACGAAGCAGTCTCCCGTCTTTGTCAAAGTTACTCGAAGCTTTGCCTACCCTCTCAGGAACAACGTAACCAATACTCACATTATTACATCAACTTGTCACAACATAACGCCACGCTGACATTTCGGCGACACCATTACAAGGCCCTTTTGTATGCGTAATTAATTCCTATAGTGTTCTTCCTTTGACCACTAATATACAAAATATGCAATGGAATATAGACTTTATTTATACGTAATAAAGTTTGGAGTGAGTCCAGGAAATTTGTTACTGAATCGCAAAGGGCCTATTATTTACGAAGCTCGAGTTACACATGAGTTACGGTCTTTAGTGAGCCTTTCGGGTTGTCGTTTTGACAAATTTATATGTGACAGTTTAGATGAAGCCTTTAAATAAACGCAAACCGGAGTTAAAATATTGTTGGGATTTCCTTGAGGTAAGAAGTTATTTGCATGAGAAAGTGACTTTGCATTGATAGAGGAATTTCCTTTGGTATCCCTGAGAATAGACCACCCAATTATTTCTGTTATAGTGACAGCAAAAATTATAGACCACTCCGTGCCTCGGAGAGCACGTTAAACTGTCAGTCTCGGGTGTCATAAGAATACCTCCGACAGTCGTTACGGATAGTCAGAAGCCCGAATGTCTGACGACCGGCATAAACTTAGGATATCGGCATTACCCAGTAACTGGGTTGCGGAAGTCTGATGGCAGTCGCTCCGTGTAAAATCCTGGTATTCAGCCGCATCTGGTTAGACTGGAAGTTGACCCCAACATAGTTGGGAAAAGGCTAGGATGAAGATAGAGGAAGTAGAAGTGAGTGCAAAAATTAAGGATTCAATAATAATAGCATAATCAGCACATTTCTAACCCATTGCCACGGGGCTCGTCTCAGACTCATTCAAGGGTTTAAGCCTTAGTCCACCATGGTTTGATGCTGGTTGGCGGACTACACGCGCACCATTAATAACGTTTTGTAGCCCTCTCAGGTGTACAGGTTTCCTCACGATGTTTTCCTTCACCGTTAACGCAAAACCCGTAATCAACACAGATAGTATTTTGCAATCATATTTCGAAAATCTAACTTTTGTTACTGTCACGGAGATTAAATAGCAGTTACATCACTGCCTCACATATTTAGATCATCAGCGAACTTTCCTCATTTTCTAGAAAGTGGAAATTAATTATATAAAAAAACATTTTAACAAATATAAAACCGACTTCAAAAAAACGATGAAAAGAATTAAATAATCACCATATTATAAAATTAATAGATTTAGAAGCCGGTGCTAATCCACGCTGAACCAAATTGAAGGCACCGACTACTGAAACTGTTTTTTTTGAAGTCGGTTTTATTTTTGTTAAAATGTTTTTTATTTTTTTCGTTTTAGTGGCCTTAATTAATTAATTAATAAATTAATTAATGGTTGGACCTACTAAAGACGCTGCTCGTAACATAATCACATCATCACATTATGCGTACTGTTCGTCATTGAGGAGTTCTATTGTCTATCTCCGAAGTTCTTCATCAGATCTTCACCAAATTTAAATGGGACCAATCTGGAAGTATATCCTTTCAAATAAAAAAAAATATCTAAATCTATAAGGTTTATAAATGGCGGATCTATGAGGTAACAAACATTTAAAAAAAAAACAAAAAAGAACATACAGACGAATTGAGAACCTCCTCCTTTTTTGGAAGTCGGTTAAAAAACCGATAAAAACTATGGATACTTCAGTTTCGCTAAAACAATGAACGTAAACACTCTTTGCTTTTTTGACCAAACGTTCCATGCCCACTCCTTAGAAGGATGGCCGACACTGTTCCCCGACGAGGGCCGACATTGAAATAAGGACTATTTTTGAAGGTACGTTGGGCGCAGTGTCTGAGTGATTGGTTTTCTGCGCTACGAGACTTGGAACAATTATAACCTGTAGGCCATACATATACTTATCCGTGCGGGAATCTAATCTGCGACCCGTTACCTAACAGCCAAGGGCTCAGCTATCAAACCCGTACAGTAGCTAATAGCTATACTGATACGCTTATATTTGATATACTCAAGAATCTTTCTACTCCAGCTGTACAAATATTGGCATAGCGAATTAAAGTAGCCAGGTCGCCATCCAATACCAGGGTAGCATAGTAACCTATTTCCTGTATTGATATTAAGAGCGTGGGACAACAACGTGGGCCGGGAAAAATACACATCTCATGCTGCCTTCGCGAGGTAATCTGATTAAAACACATAAATAGGTCAGATAATATCCTTTAACTGTCTATCTTTAGACAAAAATAGTTGTTCCCACACCTTTCTGTAGGTGATCTAATTATTTACGCCTTCAGATCTGAAATTCTGGGTGATTATGTTGGAACTATAGGCCACACAGGGAGGTGCTTCGCTTGGTGGCTAGGCTAGGTGGTTGGTTAGGTAACTTACCACAGTGAACCGAAGCACGGTTTACTGTCGCCATGGTCACACTGACGCTTGGAGCCGCCTGATCTAACCTTAGGCGCCCCGTACACAGTCAATCTCGATCGCGATCCGCGATCAATATCAATGATCGCGATCCAGATTGTTTTGTGATCACATGCATCAATCCGTCAATCTAATTCGTACATTATCAATCTGGATCTCGATCATTGATTTTGATCGCGGATCGCGATCGAGATTGACTGTGTACGGGGCGCCTTAGGATATCGGCATCGCCCAGTTGAGGAGGTCTGATGGCAGTCGCTCCGTGTAAAATACTAGTATTCAGCCGCATCTGATTAGACTGGAAGCTGACCCCAACATAATTGGGACAAAGCTAGGCAGAAAACCTTTGATGTCAGGCTCAGTTGCTAGTAAAGAATATTTCTAATAACACTTACAAGTCCTGCCCACCCAAAAATTCGTATCATAGGGAAATACAAACATTCCCCACGCTCGACGTGCCGTCCGCCCACTCGTTAGGCCATCAATCCGAAGACTTAATTCATCAAATGTACGGCGCAAGGCATTTGTCCACAAACCCAGACACGACCTATTTGTACGAGAAATTGTGTTCCGTGTACATTGCTGACTGTGTCGATAAAACCAATTTAATAGCGTAAACTTTTCGGTACTGATGTTGTAATGTAAGAAAAACATATTTTTATTATTATGTCTATGCTATTATCGTAAGTGGACGTAATTCGCATGGCATTGGTCTACATCAGAGGTCCTCAAACTTTTTTTGTCTCGTAGAAAACTTGCCATGTTTTTCGGTTTTGGGTAGACCCCCTGTTTATTGCATTTTTTCAAATTCATCAACTTCAAATTTGTTTTTGACTGATTTCTAACTGTATTGAGGTGTAGAGCGAAAAAGCAAAAACACACTAAGTTTTATACATTTATTAATGACTAGCTGTGTCCTCACGGCTTCGCCCGTAGCCTATGTTACTCAGTGATAATGTAGCTTTCGAACGGCATAAGAATGTTTGAAATCGGTCCAGTAGTTTTTAAGTTTATTCGTTACATACAAAAATTCAAAAATACTAAATTACAAATCTTTCCTCTTTATAATATATTTAATTATTCATGAAATTCAAATTAAAATCAACCAAAATAATGTTTTGTATGTACCTATTGCATAAAAGTAAAAATCATCTGTGTATGTGGATTATTCCAGTAATGGAAAGTCAAAATTAAAGTCACGACTTGCTTAATTAATGAGATCCACTATCGTGGACCCCCGTTACATCTCACGGACCCCCAATTAGTGTTTTTACTCACGTGGACCCCTCTTAGATTGTCGTTGACCCCTGGGGGTCGATATAGACCACTTTGGGTATCACTGGTCTACATAGACGGAGGGTAACAGTATCCAACCGACAAAAAAAATACAATAACTCCCTCGTTGGTCTACTGGTGGCAAGCGCAACTGCTGATCGTGAGGTCCTGGTTTCGATCCCCAGGTCGGTCAAAGTGTTATTGGGTTTTTCCGTGTGGAATTCTTCAGTAGCAGTCCGGAGTTTGAATTTGTGCACGGTTGATGGCAATAGGCTCGCCCTCTATTACATGAGACTTAAACATAACGGCGAAATGAGGGTGTTACTGTACATCTCTGCTTAACCTTTCGGGGAATAAAGGCGTGATGTTATGATATGTGTTTTCGGTATTGATGTAGTGATTTAAGTTTTGTTTTTTATGTGTTATTATCCTAAATGGACGTAATTCGCATGGCATTGGTCAACATAGACGGATGGTACCAACATCCAACTGATAAAATATAACAAAAATAAATGGTATGACGTCACCATTAAGCAACGACTGTTGTCTATATCCGTAAAATCAACATTTTCGCCCCAAACAACACCCAGTGCTAAACCTATTCTAAGCCCGGGACTGCACGGCAAGTGCGGGTCGTAAGTCGAGTTAATTCATCAAAAGCACGACACACGGTATTTGTCAACAATTCCTCTGGCTCCAGCTATTTGTACACGCCAGGACACGGGGTACCATGGTACGAGAGCTGGTACACGAAGTACATTGCCGCTTTGGAACAACTTTATACATTTTTGTATTCGTACCGATTGAGAATGTAGTAATTTCAATTGAAAATATACAGCAGTGGTAGCCTAGTGGTGTGACCGTCGGACTGCCAAGGCACGCATCTCTGACTTTTCGGATTCATATGCGTATTGTATAATTACCACTTGTTAGAAACTGTGAAGGAAAACATCGTGAGGAAACGAAATGCCTGAGAGATATTTCTCGGCGGCATGTGAAGCCAAGTCAGAGGCCCATATGGACAGCATAAACTCTGACATCAGGCTAGTAACTAACCACACGAAAAGAAGAAGATTGAAAATATGAAAAAAAAACCAATATGGTCTTAGCTTAGCTGGTAAAGTACCTATATCGATTAGCCCGCAAAATATCTACTGGAAAAGTAGAATAATTCCGTTGTCTATGAGCAACTAATTTAATAAACGATCCTTAAAACATACTCGTAATGCGTCCGTGCCTCGGAGAGCACATTAAACCGTCGCTCCCGGGTGTCATACGAATACCTATGACAGTGGTTACGGGACGTCAGAAGCCCGAAAGTCTGACCACTGGTCTAACTGGGTTGCGGAGGTCTGATGGCAGTCGCCCCGTGTAAAATACTGGTATTCAGCTGCATCTGGTTAGACTGGAAGCTGACCCCAACATAGTTGGGAAAAGGTTAGGCAGAAACTTGAAACATAGTGCCAAAAAACCGTTCACAGTTTCATGTTACTAATGTAAATGCTGCAACATAGTATCTTATTAAATCGTTTAAAACTAAAGCAGCAATGTACTGTATTCTAGGCGATATACTCACTTCACGCTCTCAGTACAAGTTCTATGCATTTTCGAAATGCGATGTCGACGCTATCCCGGCGTTTTGATGCATGACTGGTGCGTTATGGTCACTGGTCGGGAGTGTAACTTGAGTCCGCCAATAGCCCCTATTCGTATGTGAATAGGTGACATCACACGTAAAACGCACGTGATAAAGTCGGTATCGATTCGCCGTATTCTCTACAAGGATGCCACATAACATGAGTGGTCGAAACTTTTAAGAACAGAACCAGCAGTGTATTTTATTTCAAACAATGTTGTAGCTTCTTCAGTTTGTCGTGGTGGGAGTCTTACGATGCACGTTCTTGAAGTGTTGGTTGGAAGGTGGGCGTTTTAATATACCTACGTCTTATGGTTTTGGTGTGATATCCGCTTCCAAAGGCGCCAGAACACTGTAATAAATAGACACATTTGCTCTATAGCCGTTTGTATCTATGATACATAAAAAAAGCTAAAAAATGTAAAGTAAGTAAAAGAAAAGTCCAGCTGATCGGTCGTCTCGTGCGTCGGGTTGTTGAGCTTCCTCCCTAATATAAGGTTTGAGCTACACGATGGCTGAACCTGCATGCCGTCAGTTGGGACAGGTCAACTCAAACCTGTCATGGCACTTCCATCAAAATGCCATTCCAGACCTTGCCCTACATTCGCATAGTTTTTATACCGCAATGTCTAGACTCTAAAAGAGACCTTGTGATCTCTTACTTTGTTTCGGCTTTCTTTCACAAAGCTAATCAGACAGGATAACCGGCGCGATCTAGTCTTAAAAAATTACATTGCCCTGTAAAAGTGTCTGTAACAGATATTTTTACCAGAAATAAAAATCATTTATCAAAACATCTATCTCAAAATCTGCTTTATTACGTATCCAAAGATAGAAAATTGGCGACAATTTTATTAATAATTCTATCATTCACTTTGACCGGAGCTGCGGAGGGTTCAATTCCGTATACAGTATCTATCTATAGCACACACTCCTTTGTACGTTGCGATACCAATTAAACTGTCTGGACAAGTACATGGCAATGGCATAGTAATTTCGTCTTCAATGTCTATGTGTATTTCGGCGAGCCAAAGGCGACGTCTTGTTGACGGACGTAAACAGCGTCAGGCGTTGATGGCACGGGTTGATTCAGGCGTTTGAGGTGCTCAAGATTAGGAGAATTTAGTTACTATACGACGCGTAACAGAAATAAACAGAAATCTTAGATACTCCAATTAAAATATCACGATAAAAGCATAATACAATAGTTAAAATTTTCCTAATGTACAGTCGCGGAATGAAAATGTTATACACCTTAAGGTCTATTTTTGCTTGCACAGTGCAAGAAATTAACTATTTTACCGACTATGTATTGCCAACATTATGGAAAAGAAAATAATAGTCTATTTTGACAAGATATTATGGTGACATGGTGACAGACAAGTAATGCCAATCTATTTAATCATCGATTTGATTGATGTCTTGGTTTTTACAACAAAACTCGTTAAACCAAATCAAGACATTACATGGCTCTACTACGTCATATGGAGGCAAAAGGCAATTTTGATCTTTGTTACCAATTAATTAAACATAATTTTTCATGCATTGGTCTGTTCCGCTCAACAGTTTGAAAAGTAACATGTACCCGCGATATGGGAAAGGAATGAATTTGAAAACTGACGAACCTTTTCGTTCCACTACTGTACTTTAACATCTTTTTTAACAAATTAATATTGCTTTTTCAGTCACAAAAATACATACAAAAAATTGCTGAAATCAATATATTAGTTGATTTTAAACAAACTAGTTTCTGGTTTTTGCGTAATCATGTTACACATTGTATATCGTAATTAGGTTATAACTAGGGCTAGCGCGCACTACCTTGCGTATTTTTAACGTATAATCTTTGAAGTATAGAGTGTCATAGAAGAGCGCGCACTGCGAATTATTTATCGCATACTGATTTACTTGTATTTATTTTATTCGTTGTGGTGAAAAAAACGCTCCGCAAGTCACCACACTACACTGCGCGCGCGCACTTTAGTCTAGTTGTAATTACATGTTACGTAGCGGACACTGTAAATACTGTAATGCAGGTAAGGTAACTACAGTTGCCAATCACAAAACAATGTCTTCTGTGTCTTATCTAGTAGACAAGGTAAACCCTACTAAACACATAGTGAAATATGTGTGGAGCAGGATTAGTACCACATGAAAGAAAGAAAAGGTGTTTATTCGCGCCAACATGACGCACAAAAATAAAATAAAAGAATAAAACAAAACCAAAAAGAAACTATTGGGAAAAATATACGTCACATCCGCGCAAAACGGCCATCGCTCAGCATAATGCTATATCTCACGTGCGAGACAGAGCCACAGCGCTGGTTTTCAGCGACAGCCGAAAACACACCTCACTAGATCAATGTAGTAAAAGGGCATAATTACACATAGTGCCATCCATGAAGATGCGCCCCACTCTTCGCCTAAATGCGTGTTCTCTCTCATTTTTCATCTTAGAGTGACAGAGAACACGATTTAGACGAAGAGCGTCTTCGTAGATGGCAGTATCTCTATCACTGAAAATAATTTAGCATAGATGTTTTCAGCAACATGAGATAAATGGTTGAAATATTCAACATCAACCGTGAATTCGTAATATCCCCAGGGATTTCACGAAATCCCTGGTTTTGTCATTTCCCTGCGACATGTATATTAAAATAAGACGTCTGTTTTTTTTTTTAAACTTTGCTCCACACTAGGATTTCTCCTGTATCGTGGGTGCGTTTACAGATACAAATCTTCACACGCACAAACATCCAGAACCGGAACAACTATCTGTAGGCCATACAAATATCTGTTCCGTGCGGGAATCGAACCCACGACCCGTAGCGCAGAAGCCGATCGCTCAGCCACTGCACCAAACGTGTCGTCATTCTATAACCATCAGGCATTTTGGCACTAAGACCAGTAAGACCTCAGCTTTCTGTATTAGACGTGAACATCCCTTTACTTACCAACGTCTCTCAGTAACTATTAGGCGTTGTGTTGATAATCACATCTTAGTACATAGACATAGCTTTGTCTACAATAGTGTTGTGTGTCTTGGCCGCTTGTCTACGCCCTGTTGACGTTTGGATACTCAAACGGTCTAGGTTCCATGCTAAAGTACTTACTCCAGCTTCGGTGACGGACGTATGTCGTCGCTTCACGTCGCTTAAGCTGTAATGGCTCGGTTATTTTCTTCTTTCTCCTTGAATCTGTGATTATTTATAACCGATCGTTTTCAATAACCTCTTTGCCTTGCTAAAGATACAACTGCCTCGTTGGTCTGTTGGTGGCAAGCGCGATTACTGATCGTGAGGTTCAATCCCTAGGTCGGGCAGTGTTATTGGGTTTTTCCATGTGGAATTCCTCAGTCTAGAGTTTGGATTTGCACCTGGTTGATGGCAATAGGCTCGCCCTCTAATACATGGGACTTAAACATAACGGCGAAATGAGGGTGTTATCTACTATACACCTCTGCCCAACCCTTCGGAAATACAAGCGTTACGTTTATGTTTTATGTAAAGGTAGAAATTTGACATTACTTCTATGTAGCTTATGTCACGTTACCATCTGTAGTAGTGCGAACCGTCGCGTCGATAGATAGTGCCAGCCACTGGCCACACGTGTGTGGCAAGCCTCTGCGAAATGTATGGAAAAATTATTCCACAATTTGTGGCGAGTGGCCCTTGATTAAATTTATCTTTGTAAGTGCGGCTCAACTATACACCGCATTGGTCGTTATCGTAACTATTACCTTCGGTCCGGCTACACACTCAATTTTATTTGCGCAAATATTCATTTGCACGTTAAATCGACAAAACGTTTGCGCAATCTGTATTGCTATTACCGGCAATACCATTTGCGCAAAAGTTTACGCATGCAAGTCGCTGTGTGTAGCCGGACGAGGACGAAGTATTATTTAATTTTGAGCTGTGTTATGCAATAATGTTTCAACCTACAAAAATGTGACTTCTGTGTTAACGCCATCTAGTTATTGTGGTAGGTGTACCCAACGCTTGAAAAAATGCAAACTGCATTAAGATTTTTTTGATAGCCGCTCTATTAATTTACTACAGTTTTGAGCATTTTTTCAAGCGTTGAGTCTATACTCAATGGTAGGTCTATACCTACCACAACTAGATGACGTTAACACGAAATTCATATTTTTGTGGGTTGACACATTATTGCATAACACAGCCCATTTGATACTATCTCCTTTCATACCCACTTATTCAATCTTGCGTTCAAATCAGCTGGTAGGTACCTCATTCTGTCACTGCCAGTTAATTCATAGAACTTGCTCGTATATTAATTCTGTACCCAGCTTATAAACACAGTAACTCAATACCCATATTATGTTACTCTATTGAACAAATCAAGCAACATTTCTCGGTACAAAATCTCGAGTATTGTTGAAGCTATACATAGGAGGTCATGACCGCTACCCGTATACTCTAATCTGATTAACGGAGGGCACTTCCCTCCCTGGACATGTATTGAACTATATTGTTATGATGCGAGGTTTCATTAGGAACTATTGAGGATATGGTATGTGTAGTACATTCATAAATTTTGAATAGAGGGAGAGTACTTTGGGTTAGTTCGTTCGTGTTTATGGAAAGTTTCTGTTGTGAAACAAAAACACCTGAAATGTGTTGCTTTGGACCTTTTAATTTTATTATTTACTATCAGTGCGTGCGGCTTTGCTCGCGTATTTTTTTTACATACCCTTTTCGTCATCTTTTTCAGGATAGTTCTGGAAAATCCAGGAAAAAAATCCAGGAGAAAATCAGGATAGTTCTGGAGTACTTTTGTCACCCAAGGAAGAACGTTTTTAATAAACTTGACCACCTCTATTCACCGTCTCAGCTGTATCTTTCATCATTGTATACGTAATTTAGATACACAGAAAAGAGCTTATTGAATACGTAAATGGTTGAATCTATAGTGAATCTTCAAGGTAGGGCAAATGTGTATACTATGTACATCACACATAGCTTCATTTGCATTCTAGATTTGCATTATTCTCTTGTGAACTAATACCGCACAGGGGTCATTAACCTGGCTGCCAATTGTGATAATTATTACCTAAGGTATTCCGCAGGATATTCAATTATATGCATTAATTGTAATTATAAAGCTATTGTAGAGCCTCTTGTTACAATGATGTTAGAAGGAAATTACTATAAACAATGCAACTTTGTTTTGACTCTGTGGTGTTGACAGAAAGTTGACTGATTTGAGTTTGGCCAGTGACCGCGACCGACGACCGCGACCTGGTTGCGCGACCCACTGTTTATTATGGATTTATATGAAGCGCTGATCGATGCAAGCGACAGCGTCGAATTAAACAGTTGGTCACGCGAGCCGGTTGCGGTTGCCGGCGAATGCTTCCATTATGTGCTAAAACCAACATTATGCGATTACCAATACGCTAGGCAAGGTGGTTATGGTAAGAGTGTTCTAAAACCGTCCACTGAAGCAGTTTGAGAACACCAAAAGATATGCAGAGTACCTCCTCACATGACATATAATAACAACACGCCTGTATTTCCCGAAGGGTTGGGCAGAGGTGTTTCAGTAACACCCTCATTTCACCGTTATGTTTCAGTCCCATGTAATAGAGGGTGAGCCTATTGCCATCAACCGGGTACAAATCCAAACACACTGAAAAACTCAATAACACCCTGACTTGGAGATAGAACCCGATCAGCAGTCGCGCTTGCAACCACTAGACGAAAGAGGCAGGTCCTCCAGTACAGTCAACAGCAAAAGTCGATGATGGTTGCTCAATGTTTCAAAATTATTTAATGAATGAAAACTTGCAAATTATTATTTTTGTTAACAAATAACGATAAAGGAGTGAATTTTTCAAAGAATAATATTATGGTAATATAGACAAGCAATTAACTTCTGTGATAATTAATATTGAAATTCCAAAATGATGATCGACTTTTGCTGTTGACTGTACCTCCTCACTTCAACGCAAAATTGCAACGCATACGAACTAACTTCACAAAACGCTAAAGAGAACCGAATTTACGTACATAATATTAGTCCAGCATTACCTAACTCGAGACCAATCTTCCACTTTCGCAGGGCCAAACAAAATAGTCCAGTTTCCCAGAGTCGTCACAATTAACCAATTGTTTTAACAGGATACGTTCATTACGGTCCGGACCACCTACAGAACGTTTATAAGGATGTGAACTGATACACAGGCTTAGGTATTTTAATACCTAATAACTGTAGGTGGGCGGCCATTCTTTTAACCCGTTCGGAATAGATGTCCATCATACTTTGAGGTCCTTATTTTTGGTTAAGATCTATGAGCTGTCAGGATTGGGACCTGTAAATGTCATGTTAGATTTAGTGGGTCAACAGATTGAGCTCGCAAATCGTATATTTAAAATCATGTGTACACTAGTAAACATTGTTTCGGATACAAGTTGCAAGCAGTTTCCGAAACCACGTAAATGTTTCTAAAAAGAATGTGTGAAAGCATTTGCCGTCGCTTTCGTTCACCGCAACATGTATCGATGTTTCAGAAACAAATCGATTCTAGTAAGCTTCTGAAACACTGTTTATAAACAAATGTTTACTAGTAAATACATGGCTTTTATGTTTCTATATTTAGGGTCTGTGACTTTGACCAAGCCTTGAGGCTATCTAAATTGTGTCGCATTTATTAGACACCGTTCATCACTTCGTAGGAAGGCAGATATAACATGTTCTTTTTGCTGGAAAATCCCAGCTGACGCTTATACGTATAATGGACATTTTAGTTAAACAGAATACTGCTATAGTTTATCGAATTATTTTATTCTAACTTGATAATGTAAGATAACTTTAATACACGTTAAACATAAAACATTAAATTAATATAAAGCTGATCTAACACTGTTTATTTCATCCACATTTCTATTTGTAATAACAGTGAAATCCACTACATTTTGATACATGAATTTCTCCTTCACGTATAACCTAGAAAACTCTAGAATAAATATTTCCGCTAAGCCACGAACAATACGCTCATCAAACTTGAGGTAACGCCGTGTCGATATAAAACCCTGGAGGTCTGTTATTGCCCAATCGATAATGTCTCGACTTGAGCAAACTAAATCAGTCGTCCCCCTCGTGGCACCCCCTAACTGGCGATATTTTCGTGCTAGCCCACTTGAATTGTATTTACTTTGGACTTGTATGGACGTAAGTTCTTGTAGTGTGCGAATGGTTGTTGTATGGTGTTGTATGTAGTTGTGTTGCTACACACTTATAATGGGGCCCCACACACGTTACTATTTGTTTGCACAAGTTTAGGCTTGTACAAGTATGCAGTTACGCGTGTAGGAAGAATTTGCGCAAATATCTAGCAATGTGGCGTCACACGGACTTGTAATGTATAAGCCTAAATTTGTGCAAAGAAATAATTACGTGTGTGAGCCCCATAATCCGGCTACGCGCTAAATCATATTTGCGCAAATTCTAATTTGCCGATAAGACGGTAAAACGGTATACCGCGCATTGCTATTATTTCCGACAATACCGTTTGCGCAAATGTATGCACGTTGTTACATGTACCCGCACCATTAAACAATGTACTCTATGTTGCTAGAATTTTCATAGATTAATAAAAAAAAAGGTTACCGGACTATTCTTAATAATCGAATTAACTTATAGGTACATCAATATATTGCTTGAAAACGAAAAAATTATGTTTGCGGAGCATTTATAGATAAAAACATTGTTATCGTGAAAATTCAGCATATCCACTGACTCAGCAACTTCCTATATGCATATTTATGGCATAAAATATTGTATGTGTTCGATCATAAATAATCAATTCCTTAAATAAAATTAAAACCGATGCTGTAAAATTTATAAAATGCCTCTTTTTGCGTCAGGGGTTTAAATAATTTAATTAATTCAAAGTTATATTCAATAGAAACTAAAGCTTTAACTAAACAATTCAAAGAAACTGTTTTATTTACATAAATAAAACCGTCTATATTTCAAACTCCCACTGGGCCTATTCCCTAGTATAAATATTTATTCAATTATTTCAAAATACACCTCTTAATTTAAATAATTTAAAAACAGACCCATTTTGTAGCGAAAATAAAATTATAGTTTGGTATTTAAATTCTGAAATGTGAAGAGCTTTTCATTCCACATCCTCATGGGAAAATAATAGTAAAATGTTTATACTGTTTTAATAAACGCATATTTTATACAAAATAAAGATAAAATTTTAATGGAATATTAAAAATACTGCGAAAATTCCTTTGAGTAAATTATTGTGTTTTCATATACGTAAGCAATACCTTAATTGTTACTGTCTATTTTTTTTAAATAATTGCGTTATTACATAAGGTGAATTTTATATTTCAATAATCACATTTGATTCTTTGAACCATGCTTCTCGGGTATATAGATTTTTACAAATCACAAATAATAAAGTACTTAATACGTTAATTACTGTGTCTTTTATAAGGCATATATTCGTCACGGATCAGACCTTCGTCATGAATATTCTGTACTCTGCGGTAAGGCGAGAGTTCTGTCGACTCTTACCGCCTATAATCACCACGGTCTCCGAGAACCGGGCCATAGCCCGTGGGATTCGCTATTATATTCATCGCAACTCAGGTTACAACACAGGTTAGGAATCATACTTAATATTTCGTCAATAAGACTATCGCTCTGCCAAGCTTTTTCCCAACTATGGTGGGGTCAGCTTCCAGCCTAACCTCCAGACCTCCGCAACCCCGTTACAGGGCAATGTCAATATCCTAAGATTAGACCGGTTGTCAGACTTTCAGGCTTCTGACTTCCCGTAAAGACTGTCATAGGTATTCATATGACACCCGGGACCGACTGTTTATCGTTCTCTCCGAGGTACAGAGGGGTTTCGATGGTAACGAACGGTCACCCATCCAAACATTGACCGCGGCAAGCGTAGCTTAACCCCGCTAAATATATAATCCGCGGATTATATGATTAGCGGGGTTAAGCTGGGGTTGGTACGTGCCACGAGCCCTGCTGTAATTCAGACTATACTTGGCACAAAAACTGCTCACAACATACGCTATGTTCTTCGCATTTAAGCCTTTATTCCCCGTACAAATTCTTCTTACGCTGGACTTTTATATTGATGGAATTCTCCTATAATCAGTTCGTATGCTTCCGACATCATATTCCCCATAAACACCTCTACAGATGATTGTATTCTAATTACAACCTCCTTAATTAGATTTCAGTTCAATAACGTCATTTGATCCAGTATAGTAGGTAACTGGCCATAGTTTGTATGAATTAATCCGATAGATTGTCTTATTGGTCTTCTGGTAGATGAAAAGAGATCTTAAAGACTTTTTAGAAAGTTTATTTTGCTATGGTTTCCTGCAAAAGAGTGACCACCTTGTCTTTCTGTTGGTATTTAAAAGACAACCCTTATGATTACATAAATACATACACATAACATACATAATTAGCCCATTACTGTCCCATTACTGGGCATGGTCCTCTTCACAGAATGAGAAGGGTTAGGCCTTAGTCCACCACGCTGGCCTGGTGCGGGTTGGTAGACTACACACTCGAACTTTATGGAGCCCTCTCAGGTGTGCAGGTTTCCTCACGAAGTTTTTCCTTTACCGTTAACGCAAGTGATAATTAAATTCATTCACATAACATGACACAACATCACGCCTTGCATTTCCCGAAGTGTTCGGCAGAGGTGTTTTAGTACACCGTCGTTTAAGTCCCATGTAACAGGGGGCGAGCCTATTGCCAATAACCGGGCACAAATCCAGACTCCGGGATGCTACTGAGAAATTCCTAATGGATAAATCCAATAACACTTTGACCGACAGGGGGATCGAACCCAGGACCTCATGCTCAGCAGCCACGCTTTCGACCACTAAACCAGAAAGACAGGTAACAAGACAAAATACATACATACAGGGTAGGCAGAAACTATAGAACGCCACATGCTACGACCCTTACATACCCCTTTCGCTTCATCCACATTCATACATCTTGTCATACACGCACGCCGGTTGAGAGTACTACGCACCTGACCTCTGTGAAGAACATCACCAATAACATTAATGTATGTCCTTCTAGGACGTCCTCTACCGGCGTTCCCATTGACATCCGCCTTATAAATTCCTTTTGTTAATCGCCGCTCACTCATTCTCTCAACATGACCAAACCACCTAAGCATACTCCTTTCAATTTTTGTCACTACATCATCTTTTTAACCGCAACTTTGTCTAATCTCTTCATTTCTCAATCTATCATTCAAAGTTACACCGCACATACTTCGCAAGGAACGCATTTCCACGGCATTTATTCTACTTTCATGCCTCTTCTGCCACGACCAACATTCACTTCCATACACAAGCGTAGGTACCAGCATACCATTATGGACAGCCAGTCGTGCCTTTTTGGACATCGACTGGCTAGCCACACCCGCATGCATAGCACCATTTACTTTATTTCCCGCATTTGCTCTCCTTTCCACATCTTCGTCAATCTTACCATCTCTTGTAAACATACTTCCCAAATAAACAAAATACACAAATAAAATGTCTTTTAACATAATATTTACTGCCATAAAAACCCGGGAGCCGGTCACCCAAAACAAACAAATATCTAATCGATTTATAATAACGGACCATTCCAACAGGGGTGGTGGGGCAGTAATAATAGATGGCCACCCGGAACTGATTCGATGGCACAATTACTACATATTTATTGTAATGGTTTCCCTTGTTGATATGGAAAACTATGGGAAATACATTATTTATATTTCCATTTGTATTTTGGTTGTCGCTAGAATAAGGTACTCTATTTAACTCCTGTAGGTTAAAACATCATTAGGGACTCTTGTAACACTTTAGGGTGGCTTTAGGAGTCAACTCTCAACAACATAAAATTTATATGTGCACATAAAATTTAGCAGGCGTGTACTTACGGGAGGATAAAGAATAACACTTGTAACCATACACTATATACAAGGTTAGTCGGAAAGGGGTACTAAGCCGAAAGGGTGTTAAAGTACCCATAATAAGGGATAACTTTTGTTCTACAATTTTCCCCAAAACTCGATAGTTTAAGAGAAATAGCTTTTCAAAGATTTCGTAAAAAAATGTCTAAAATCTAACTGTAATAGCTATGATCAGCTGTGTTTACAATTTAGGTCATATTTGGGGTCACGGATTAGAAACTTAATTTTCTGAATTCATAACTAGAGCAGGTATGTATTTTTTGTGAAAAAACTAAAATAAAAATCTTTTTGCATGAAAATAAAAATTATCGAATTTTGAAATTTTAACACTTGCTTTAAAATAGTCATCAGTGATACTTAAAATGGCCCGCGGCTAGGTACCCCCTTTCTGACTAACCTTGTATATTTAATTAAGAATTACAAAAAGAAACAGGGCGTGGTTCGTACAATGCGGGGAGTCCAGGGTCTTCTTGAGCAGGTGAATACTTAGCTTGGCAACTGCAGCGGCGCGAGAGCGCGATCTGCAGTGTGCCCGACCTTTTATAGACCCGGACCCCCGCCAGTCAGCCACCACCCGTCACACTTTCAATAACTTTGCACCAGGCAAACGACAGGGACGTCCAGCTACATTCGTCGAAGAAAATTTGGGTTGGCCTTCTTCTCCCTGCCCTTATCCCACACTAGGTGGGGTCGGCACAACATGTAATTCGTAAATCCATGTTCTTAGAGATTTTGGCTTATTGTTTTATGACCGGCCGTCTGCCAGACATCAACCCTCTTTGGGAATAATCGTTGCGCCGTCGCGCGGGTGACCCAATGTGCTTGCTGATATTATGCACTGGGTCCTAAAATGATATGCTTGTCAATCTTATTGCCGACAACTAAGCAGACGGTCTTCTTCTTTTCGTGGTCTATTAACACAAAAAGAAGAAGAATAAAGTCTACTGTTGCACCATAGACCTCTACTACAGCTTATACACAATAAACAACATAATTGTTAGTACCTTGTACTAGTTAGTAACTGCCTCGTTGGTCTAGCGGTGGCAAGCGCGACTGCTGATCGTGAGGTCTTGGGTTCGATCACCAGGTCGATCAAATTTATTATTGGGTTTTCCGTGTGGAATTCAGTAGCAGCCGGAGTTTGGATTTGTACCCGGTTAATGGCTATAGGCTCGCCCCCTATAAAATGGGACTTAAACATAACGGCGAAATGAGTGTTACTCGCAGAACAGATCTGTTCTGTGGTGTTACTATGCACCTCTGCCCATCCTTTCGGGGAGTATAAGCGTGATGTTATGTTAGTAACAAAAAATAACACTATATCCACTAAAAATAACTTGAAACAAATTTGGAAACAAAGCCACACAGTTCGCGGTCCACCCAAGAGTACGGTAAATCGTATCGACTAGGGACTTGCGAACCTCAAGAATTTTATACACTCTCTCATATTACAGTGTTGGACCAAGATTACTGCAATAAACTTTAAGAACCGCTACCAAAAGGGTACAGTCGTATAAGTGAAATCATCACGCTGTATCCCAAGGGGTAAGCAGAAAAGTTTATTTTGGAAGTTTGTTATAAAGGCGCGGTCGTTTTGAGTTTGTAACACATAGTAAAGTTAGACCTTGGTAAATATGTTGTGTGCAAAACGGGGCGCTGCTTTTAAGACTAGTTTTTGCTCGTGGTGTGGTCTGTTTTTAACCGTCGACAGAATAATCGATGATGACAGTCGCTCCGTGTAAAATACTGGTATTCAACTGCATCTGGTTAGACTCCTTCGATCCTCAAATTCTGATGCTGCAGGGGTACTGCAAGTTAACACAACATCACGCCTTACATTCCCCGAAGCGTTCGGCAGAGGTGTTTTAGTACACCCTCGTTTCGCCAGTTATGTTTTAAGTCCCATGTAATAGGGGGCGAGCTTATTGCCATTAACCGGGCACACATCCAGACTCCAGGCTTCTACTGAGAAATTCCTAATGGAAAAACCCAATAACACTTTACCCGACCTGGGGATCGAAACCAGGACCCCGTGCTCAGCAGTCGCGCTTGCGACCACTAGACCAACAAGGTAGTACTGTAAGATAAAAGCCTTTAACTTAAAAGTATTTTAAAGGGATTATTCTCTCTTCCTCCTATCCATTTCCCAACTATGTTGGAGTCAGCTTCCAGTCTAACCAGATGCGGCTGAATACCAATATTTTACATGGAGCGAATGCCATCAGACGTCCGTAACTCATTTACTGGGTAACGTCGATATTAAGTTAGAACCTTAAAAAACCTTAAAGTTATAAGTTTAACAGCAGTGATAGCCTAGAGTGTGACCGTCGAACTGCCAAGTCATAGGTCTCTAGTTCGAACCCAAGGCACGCACCTCTGACTTTTCGGATTCATGTGCGTATTGTATAATTATCACTTGCTTAAAAACTGTGAAGGAAAACATCGTGAGGAAACCGGCATGCCTGAGAGATATTTCTCGACGGCATGTGAAGCCAAGTCAGAGGCCCACAGGCGGCATAAACTCTGACACCAGGTTACTCACTAACCACACGAAAAAAAGAAGAATCCGTTGCCAGATTTTCGGGCTTCTGACTTCCCGTAACGATCCCTCATACAATGGTAGGTATTTATATTAACCAATAAATAAATTAAACCATTCGCTATAAGGTTCTATGCGGTACTCATAACTAGGTTAATTACGTCTATAAACTTCAGTTTAAAAATATAATTAACCTATTTAGCATGTCAGGTCAATGTACCTAACTGAATACATTAACCTTGCCTATGAATAGTTATGATATAATTAATTTGACTGTAATTAACAATGATTTGGTGTTAATGAATAATAATTAAGTATTAGGTAAGAAGTGATAACTGTCTCGTTGGTCTATTGGTGGCAAGCGCGACTGCTGATCGTGAGGTCTTAGGTTCGATCCCCAGGTCGTGCAAAGTGTTATTGCGTTTTTCCATGTGAAATTCCTCAGTAGCAGCCCGGAGTTTGGATTTGTGCCTGGTTAATGGCAATAGGTTCGACCCCTATTACATGGGACTTATAACTGGCGAAACGTGGGTGTACTTAAACATCTCAGCCTAATCCTTCGGGGAATACAAAGGCGTGATGTTATGTGTTATGTAGTTTAACACTGAATTAGGTTCCAATATAAATTGTACCATAATCTCCCTTATTAAAACTCGGATAAGGTCAAGTGCGAAAGGTCACAGCGAATCAGTCTGGAATGTTCCCAAACGTGTATTTTTACCAATTCCAGCTCCTTTCATATCAGGCAATAGCGGAGTTGTATTTTTCCCTCTGTCTTAAGACCACCACAAAATGACCCTTGCAAACCTTAACTGTTTGGAACAAAAGGGTCAAGATATGTTGGTCGAAGGGTTATCTCAGTAGGTCCAAGTTTGTTCTGCGAAATAAGGGTATTTTAGGGGTTGAAAATTATAGGATGACATGTCGTGTTTTTGTTTCTTTGAAATAAACAAGATTTCTTCTTACTTTTCCTGTTTTCTGGAAATTGTTTAACGGAATCCTCATTTGTGTGAATAGAACATTTTGGTTGAAATGTTTTGATATTATTTTGTGCAGGTAGGTAGGTATTATAATCGGGTATTGTTTGTATTTTTTTTCTAATAATATTATCATGACCATAAAGCAGTGATAGCTTAGTGGTGACACAGGTCTCGAGTTAGAACCCAACGCACGCACCTCTGACTTTTCGGATTCATGTGCGTATTGCATAATTATCACTTGCTTAAAAACGGTGAAGGAAAACATCGTGAGAAAACCGGCATGCCTGAGAGATATTTTTCGACGGCATGTGAAGCCAAGTCAAAGGCCCATGGGCGACATAAACTCTGACACCAGGTTAGTCACTAACCACACGAAAAGAAGAAGATCATGAGCATTATCAGCCATTACTGTCCCACTGCTAGGAACGAGCCACTTCTTGTCTTGGTTGTTGGACTACACACAATATCGAGAACTTTTAGGAGTCCTCTCAGGCGTACAGATGGCCTTACGATGTTTTCCTTCACCGTTACCTATCAAAATTCCGTTCATACATGAATTCGAAAAGTCAGAAATGCGGGTCAGAATCGTACTCAGACCCTCCTGCATGGAATGCAATCATTCAACCTCTAGATACGCTATGATTGCTATAATAAATAATAATATTAACATAAGTTGAATGTTGAAACTGTTTTGATTTTGAATAATTGTTTGTTTTTTGTAACATATATTGATAGGTGCATACCTACCTATAAATTATTAGGACCTTGATTACCATCATCATCATCTCCCTGCCCTTATCCCACACTAGGTGTGGTCAGCACAACACGTATTCCTCTTCCATTCTCCTCTATCAGCCGTCATCTCAGTACTCACACCTTTCTTACCCATGTCATCCTTCACACAAACCTTGATAAACATATAATTTAAAATTATTTGAAATTTTAATCAAACTATTCAATTCCATAAACTGTTTCACATAATGAAACATCTTACGTCACTTGTCGGCCGCTGCGTGGGCGCATCGAACGTACATTATACAATTTCCAAAGAGACGAAACCTCAACATAATGCCGCCTGATAACACGGTGATGTTCAACAACTAAACTAGTTTGACAGCTCTTAAAATGTTCCCTCTCTTACTTATTTTGCTTTTTAATAAAAGATGATGGTGTGCAACAGACTTGGCACAAATTACATACATAATCAGACATACATCTACATACAAATTAATAATTAAACAATTGAATGCTAAAAACTGTATCACCACATAATGAGTCGCTTACGTCACGCGTCGCGTCTCGCTGCGTGGGCGCATCGAACGTATGAATTATTGAAATGCACAGCGTTAGGTTGAATCGCTAATGATGAGTTCACTTTCGTTGAGTCAGTGGTACTTGAGTTAAGTAGAAGCGGAAGCGATTGTCGTACAATATTATGATTCGTCATAGGTATTATTTTTTTTAAATGGGTTTGCTCTTGACTCTAGTCTAGGTCAGAGGAGACAGAGACAAAGTCTACGATGGAGTGAGCTTACCCAGAAGAAGCCTGTTAACTCCAACTTTGAAGAGATTCAGGTTGAATGCGTTCGGGAACACGGACGCAGGTAGTGAGTTCCGCTCTTTTGCAGTGCGCATTATGAAGGATGTTTGGAAGCGCTTAGTGCGAATTGGTGGAATGGCAACTAAGTATGGATGGTAACTTGCAGTGCGTCTAGATGTCTGATGGTAGAAGGGGGCCGGTGGGATGAGGTTGTGGAGTTCTTGAGCACACTCTCCGAAGTACAGTCTATAGAAGACCGACCTGTATTACTTGTAAACTTTATCTAAACATAATTAATCTTGTCATAGGAAATGATTAAGATATCGTGTCAATTAGTCATAGATACCTTCACATAGATATACTAAAATGACGTCACACTTATCAAGTTATGATACTTATGATTCGGCTACATGCAGCGACTTGCATGCGCAAGGGCACTGTGCGGTATACCGTTTCCTTGTACAAATAAGATTGAGCGTGAAGCCAGACAATTTATTGCTCAGTAGGGTCTGTATTGATAAACCACTGTCAACATGGCGAACTGGGAGCAACATCCCAAGGATAGCTGTCATAATGTAAACGTTCATCAGAATTTCATACATTTGATAATATATAATTTTTTCAAAGTTCACATAATTGCTTCGTTGGTCAAGCGTTGGCAAGCGTTACTGCTGATAGTGACGTCCTGGGTTCGATCCCCAGCTCGGGCAAAGTGTTATTGGGTGTTTTCCGTGTGGAAATCCTCAGTAGCAGCCCTCAGTTGGGATTTGTGCCCGGTTGATGGCAGTAGGCTCTCCCCTACATGGGACTTAAACATAACGGCGTAATGACGGTGTTACTATACACCTCTGCCTAACCCTTCGGGGAATACAGGCGTGATATTATGTTAATTTATATCAAAATTACGTTTATACTAACCACTTTCGCTCATATCTTATACCACTACCAAAATCATTGTTACCACCCAAAGATTCATCACTGTAGATATCAGCCTCTACTTACATAGCATCGCTACAATTGCATCACGTACTAACAGCGCAATGTAAATTATTTATCAACGAAACGATTGTTCGGTAATGTATTCAAATACGTTTTTAATTGTCGCGTCACATTGAGTCACACCTACACGTAATTGTTGTTAGGAAGTTAGGTTAATGTATGATTGTTCGGTTACTAGACTGATTTTCCATCATCTCGTAATCAACACGCATGGTAAACGGATTAGTGATAGCTCTATGTTGTTATTAGTAGACTGGAGCATAGCTAGAGAACAGTCTACACGAGTGACTTTCTTTTTTTTAAAACGTTGCCCTTCCCTCGTAATTGGACGTAATTTAGCAGAAAGGACTCAATCCACAAAATTGACAAAAATGAGTTATTGGTACCAAAATGGTCTATAAGGTAGGGCCTTTCATTCAGCAAAAAAGATCCAAGAAATAAACAAAGGAAATACGTTTGTTGTGACAGGGAACCAAACCACATATTAGGCAGGTATTTTCTTTTTATTGCCTTTATAGACCCAACCTGCTTAAATCATCCAACCCTATATTTTCCTAAATAAGTCCACAAATACACAATATAACCATCAACCAACTTATAGATATAAAAATACGATTGATTTTACCAAAGATGTGTAATTACGTAACAAAATCTGAATACAGCATCACTGAAGAAAACCACTCTGAACTTAAAACGTCAATAATTCAAAAGAGACTCTGTGTGGGTTGAGCCCTTTCTGCTTAATTACGTCAAATTCTCCTGTATCGTAGGTATGTTTACAGACACAAATCTTCACATGAACAAACACGAGACCCGGAACAGCTACCTGTAGGCCATACAATTATTTGTTCCGTGCGACAATCGAACTCTCCACCCGTAGCGCAGAAGCCACTGCAATAAAAGTGTCGTCAAATCGTCAAATGACGATACTAAAGTACAACCGGCGGTACCTGGGCACACAGCTCCTCTACTAACCTTGCTGACTGGGTAATCTTTTCACTATGGTACGAGCTATCCTTCTATAGCTCTTGCTCAGACGAGAGGAGAAGAAGAAGCAGACAGAACGCAAATGCACATAGTCTTAACAAATATACTTTTATTCGCCTTTTTAGACATGGTAGGGAGACGGGTCCGTGGCTAATTGTCTACCGCGTGGGTCATACGATTGATGCGTGACCGTTCGTTACATATCGAGACCCCTCTGTGACTTGGAGAGTACGTTAAATAGTCGGTCCCGGGTGTCATACGAATATCCATGACAGGCGTTACGGGAAAACAGAAGCCCGAACAGCAGTGATAGCCTAGTGGTGTGACCGTCGGACCAAGGTACGCACCTCTGACTTTTCGGATTCATGTGCGTATTGTATAATTATCACTTGCTTAAAAACGGTGAAGGAAAACATTGTGAGGAAACCGGCATGCCTGAGAGATATTTCTCGACGGTATGCGAAGTCAAGTCAGAGGCCCATGGGCGGCATAAACTGTGACACCAGGTTAGTCACTAACCACAGGAAAAGAAGAAGAAGCAGCCCGAAAATCTGACAACCGGTCTTACCTTAAAATATCGGCATTGCTCTGTAACTGGGTTGCGGAGATCTGATAGCAGTCACTCCGTGTAAAACACTGGTATTCAGCCGCATCTGGTTAGACTGGAAGCTGACCCCAACGTAGTTGGAAAAAAAGGTTACGCAGAACAAGGGAAAGAGGTTAGCCTATTTTTTGCCTGAAAATGACACAATACACCTAAATTATTCATCAAGGAAACGAATGTTCGGTAATGTATTCAAATGCGTTCTTAATTGTTGTGTCTCATTGAGTCATACATGTAATTGGAGTAAGGTGGTAAGGTTAACGTTGTTTTGGTAGTTACACTAATTTATACGTGGTAATTAAGAGATTTTATGGATGTAGGCAAGTTTATGAGGTTAGTAATGTAGGTTGTTCTGTCTTTTCCCAACTATGTTGGGGTCGGCTTCCAGTCTAACCAGATGCTGCTGAATAACAGTAGGTATGCATAATATCAGCATGCACATTGGGTCACCCGCGCGACGGCGCAACGAGTATTCCCAAGGAGGGTTGATGTCAGGCAGGCGGCCGGTCATAAAACAATAAGCCAAAACCTCTAACAACATGGATTTACGAAATACATGTTGTGCTGACCCCACCTAGTGTGGGATAAGGGCAGGAAGAAGAAGAAGATTTTACACGCAGCGACTGCTTTCAGACTTCCGCAACCCAGTTACAGGGCAAGACTACAGGATCCCGCAAATCATATTTGATACACAGGGTAGGAATGAAATGGATCTTAGAAATAGGCCGGGAAATCGCCTAAACATTAAGAACCTCATGTTTCTAGTCTCCAAACAGCTCTATAGTTAATAGATGTATTTCTATCCTATTCATTCAGTAAGTAAGGCATTACAATGCCATCACTGTCTTGTAAGGCATTCGTACAATGCATAGCGTATTCATGCAATACTGTGGTACAATTCACCGCGCGCCGGTACCAGAACAGAATAGAGAACAGAAGACCCACTCCCAACGACACGCGATACACTCACTTCACGATCTAAACGTAAACGATAGATGTCGCGTACCAAGCGGTTGTAGTCTGAAGTTGCTACAGAAAAGGTAAAACGAAGCAGTTATTTTTTTAATTCTTTGACTTGGTCGCGTTTGGACTTAGTACGTGTTAGTAAGCACAGACAGGGTCTAAGATGGAGTAACAGAGGCATAGCTGGCTCTATAGGTATACACAATACGGAACACAGTAAACTGCTTGACGCCGGACTGGAATGTGAGGGTGGTAGCTAGACCAAGGCTAAGACGTATTCACAGAAGTAGAGTCTGATAGAAAGAAAGAAAAGAAAATATTTTTTATTCACCTCTAATAGTACACTAAACGTTTGTTGGGATAAGGTCACAGCTGAAATAAATGATAACATTTTTTTTATTACTTTTACCCCTCATTGTTATTTGTCCTGTACCGTGGGTGTGTTCTTCACATGCACAAACGCCCAGACCCGGAACAACTGATTGTAGGCCATACAAATATTTGATCCGTTCAGGAATCGAACCCACGACCCGTAGCGCAGAAGCCAATCGCTCAGCCATTGCACCAAACGTGTCGTCAATTACAGATTGCTTTGCCGTAAGTGGAGTCAACCTTCTGTACTCTCTATTTAGTGGCGCAAGGTCGTCGCATGCATTGGATAGCACTGCAGGTATGCGTGCCACGTTGCTACAGTGACGTAACCTTGAAGATAGTTGGGTTAGCTCTGTTGTAGGTAACTTTGTAGCTATTACTCAGACTTTTAGCTTGTTTAGGTTGTTGTGTAAATCTATACTATCTCTCTCTCATCTATATATCTTCTCTACTTATAATATTATAAAGAGGAAAGATTTGTATTTTTATATTTTTGTATGTAACGAATAAACTTAAAAACTACTGGACCGATTTCAAAAATTCTTTTGCTGTTAAATTTTTTTGCCGTTAGAAAGCTACATTATCACTGAGTAACATAGGCTACGGGCGGAGCCGTGAGGACACAGCTAGTATTTTATAAAATTAATGTTGAGCTAAACGCTGATTGCACCAATAGTAGATAACTTTTATCCATAGAATAAAATTGACGTTTGACAGGTTTTGTGTTGAGATTTTGTCAAAACATCCAATTTGGTAAAGTCGACCCTAAATGATTACCACGGCAGATCAATTTGCAAGGTTAGGTATCAAATTGTTCCTGTGGTCAAGTCATGGATGATTGACTTCGTCACATTGAGAATTCTTCGCGCCACACAGAGCTGTTTGTCGTTATAGGCATTACATACATACGTACCTACATATACTCATGCCTGTACGCCCTGAAAAGTAAAGCAGAGGTGTTCTCATATTATTGTCATTTCTTGGCATAAATAAAAACATTTTTTACAAAAAATTTAAACCGACTTCAAAAAAGAATAAAATAATTATCATATAAAATTAACAGTTTCAGAAGACGGTGCTGATCCACGCTGAACCAAATTGAAGGCACCGACTTCTGAAACTGTTAATTTTATATGATAATTATTTTATTCTTTTTTGAAATCGGTTTAAATTTTTTGTAAAAAATGTTTTTATTTTTTTTCATTTTAGTGGCCTTAATTAAAACTTGGTTGGACCTACTAAAGACGTTGCTCGTAACATAATCACATCATCATAATATGCGTACTGTTCGTCATTGAGGAGTTCCATTGTCTATCTCCGAAGTTCTTCATCAGATCTTCACCAAATTTAAATGGGACCAACTTCGAAGTATACCCTATCCATTAAAAAAAGAATCATCAAAATCGGTTCACAATTGGTGAAAATATCGATGAACACACACAAAAAAAAAAGGAAGATACATACAGACGAACATAGTAACCTCCTCCTTTTTGGAAGTCGGTTAAAAAATTTCTGGTATCTTGTCTTACCTTAGCATACCGGTATCCTTACTATTTAGGTTGCGAAATCTTTCGCAGGTTGCGGAGGTCTGATGGCAGTCGCTCCGTGTAAAATACTGATATTCAGCCGCATCTGGTTAGACTGAAAGCTGACCACAAAACATAATTGGGAAAAGGCTAGGAGAAAAAAAAACTACTGCTATTCAGTCTACTACTGGGGAAAGACCATAGCCTCTCCTATAATGCTTAAGGATTTAAATCGACTATTCCATAATTTCAATGTGAGCATTGAATCGTTGATTCCAATCCCGTTTTCCGCTATATTGCCTCAACATTATTAACCAAGCCCCAGTTTTTCAGCTCTGTACAATCCAGGGGCTCTCCAATTATCCACAACTCATTCGATTGAGGATTTCATTCAATCTTTGTGAGGTGAACAGCTTCCAATTTGCTGTTATTATTTTTATGTTTACGACTTGATCCAGAACTGCGCTATTATGCTATAGATTATTGAGTTAACGAGTGTACCTACTGATACGTCGGAATGCACCTATACATATAGATTTTTTGATTAGCAAAAGTCGATATTAACATCGTCAGGAAGATGAAAACAGATTAGGCAAGTTTTTTATGTACACATTACAACTGAAGCGGGTGCGTCTAACAACAGAATTATACTATGACCATCACTATTAAATGAGGGGCTCGTGGCGAATTACAGACCGCGTGGATCATATGAAAGAAAGAAAGAAAGAAAGAAAAGTTATTTATTCGCGCCAACATGACGCACAAAATAAAATAAAAGTAACAAACTGAATATGATTTGTGAGGTTAAGTTGTGCTTGCCGTGGTCAGTCTGTGGATGGGTGGCCGTTCGTTATACATCGAGACCCCACCGTGCCTCGGAGAGCACGTTAAATAATCAGTCCCGGGTGTCATACGAATACCTATGACAGTCGTTACGGAAAGTCAGTAGCCCGAAAATCTGACAACCGGTCTATCCTTAGGATATCGGCGTTTTTCCAGTAACTGGGTTGCGGAGGTCTGATGGCTGTCGCTCCGTGTAAAGTACTGGTATTCAGCCGCATCTGGTTAGATTGGAAGCTGACCCCAATATAGTTGGGAAAAGGCTAGGCAGGACATCACTATTAAATAAAATAAATAAAAACACCCTGACATTGGAATGTGAGCGGCGAGAGGGGGGAGCGAAACAATAGTCGCGCTCTGTCAGTTTGCTTTGTCTTATCTACCGTGTGCACCCCCCTCCTGTAGCTAGAGAGTGCTTTCTATAACAAGTCATACGAGTTCAAACACGATGGGTCTGCAACTAGTCATTGCCGAGAGCCGATCGCTACCCTGAGCTACCTTCCAAGTCAACAAATTCTTTGCATTCAATTCGCAATCGCTACAAATGAGATCAAAAACGAAAATCTGTTTTAAATCAATTTAGTGAGATCTGAAAGATGTTGAAATGTATTCTATAATTTCCGAAAATTTCCGGGCGAATACTGGCAGCTCCTGTACAATGGTTCCAAACTTCTAAGTCGTACGGAAACCCGGAAATGTAAACAGCCTTGACAAGTGTACTATCGTATAAACACGATACCGTTGTCACGAGTTCGACCCTGAGTTGTTCCCAAAATACTTTACGAACATGCTTTATTACTACACTAGCGGCCCGTCCCGGCTTCGCACGGGTGGACATTTTTCCCGTTTTTGCAACATTTTTCATTTATGCTCCGCTCCTATTGGTCGTAGCGCGATGTTATATAGCCTATAACCTTCCTCGATAAATGGACTATCCAACACAGGGATAATTTTTCAATTTCAACCAGTAGTTCCTGAGATTAGCGCGTTCAAACAAACAAACAAACTCTTCAGCTTTATAATATTAGTATAGATAAAACAACAAAATACTCAGAAATAACAAATCTGATGTTTACTTGTTTTTACTGGCTTAAAGACTACTAGTAATAATTTAGTTATAATTAGTGGCTAAACAGCTTATTAATTAACCTCTTATAATTAATGGCAAAACAGCATTTTAATTAATGTCTTATTGCTTTGTTTTAATAATTAGGATCTTACCTCCGTATCAAAGATGTTAATGAAACATCAACTAACGTTTGCTTAAGAGTTCTCAGTATAAATATTATATTGGCCACTTTTAAGTAATCAAATTAAATAAAAAATAACACATAAACAAATACAGGTGTTTATGAAAAGTCGAATTTAGATGCACGGTTCCAATTAGTCGTTTCCTATGGAGAAGAGCCGGCAAGAAACTCCATGGTTACTCTTTTAAAAATAATATCTTTAACAATTCAGTGGATACAGTACAATGACTTAGGATAGTGAGAGAACAATGAAGTCCTGACCACAGACCAATGAGTAAAGTAGTACTAAATCGTTAGTTAATAACCTATTGACGTTCATGAGTGCGGCTGTTAGACATGTACCTATATATTATGTCTGTATTAATATTGTTTTATAGAACATGGTCCTAAGTATAATCAGCTCATTACTAACCCCCTGCTGGACATGGGTCTCGTATTCAAAATTAGAAGGGATTAGGCGTTTGCCACCACTTCAGCTTGGTGTGGGTTCGCGGACTACACACACTATCGAGAACTTTTTAGAGCCCTCTAAAGTGTGCAGGTTTCTTCACGATGTTTTCCTTCACCGTTAACGCAAGTGATAATCAAATTCTGATCTGCACATGAATTTCTTATTCGTTCTATAAAAGTATCTACACAAAAATATGGGTCAGACCACTTTTACATCGTCGGAGTGTCCGTTGGTCCGTTTTGACTAAGATTAGATCGGCTTCATCCCATTTTGTCAACTTTCCAACTCGACAACTTAATTATTTACCTACCAAAGTTGTGTTTCGTCAACTTTTAACGAAGATGCAACTATTGTTGCGTTTCGACAACTATGCACAAGTTGCGTTTAGTGAACTTTTAGCGGTTGCCAACTAAACTATTGTTCGATCGTTGATTGTATTAGGTTCGATGTACAAATCGAGTCATGCAAGTAGGTATGCGCTTGCGCACTTCATCACCGCAGACTAGAAAATAGCTTAACTATCGTACGATAGATAATATGGACGTATCTACGCGAAAGTCTGATGTAGGTATAAAATGAAATTGTCGAGTTGGTTGCTATCAAAATTGGATTGTGTCATTAAATCTTTATCATGAGTTAATTTTTCCAATTGTTACCTACTACAAAGGTTGATTTCCACCAAACGGCTCGCATCGCATCAGATCGGAACGGATTTTACAATCTTTAAACGATATTAAATCGTGTACACCGTATTTAAAGTCTATATTACCAAGTCGTGCACAGCAGCTTGACCGCGGGCGTCTTCCGCGACACGTGATTGTAGCCGAAAGTATGCTGCGACGCGCGATCGGCGCCGTTCGCCTGTCGTCGTATCTGATCGGATCCTTTCGGCTGTCAACACGGTAGGAAAGAAACTATTTGACGAGTAGAAACGGATACGTTCGCAAGCGACAGTACGGAGCCGATCTTATGCGTCGACATCCTGCCGCACGCGATCGGCTGTCGCCGCATCCGTTCGTGTCCTTTCCAATCCGATGCGATGCGAGCCGTTTGGTGGAAATCATCCTTAATCCGGCCACAAAAATTTTAGTTTCAGTTAGTTTTGTTTTCAAAAATGTGTATTTTTAAAGCAAAATAAAACTAGGTACACGATCAAAGGTTTGCTTACCTTTTATAAAAAAAAATGGCCAGGCGACAAATCCTTTTTCTTAAAACGTAATCTAATACTCACGTTTTTTCATATACCACAGTATACATTACAACCAAACTGACCTACAGGCTACCCCCCACTGGCCACTCCAGCCTTGACCTCATTTACACCGTCCTCATTGTTTCCTCTCCTCCATTGTCATGCGAATTCCTTTAAGACTCGTTTGCTTAACGAGTTTTGGGACTGAGAGAGATGAAAGATATAGGCCATTGTAAAAATGGAAGGAAAGGGATCCGTTTGATAGGAGATTGGTATCTTTTTGCCGAAGGTTTGCTATTTGGAATATGTTTTTGGGTAGTTTTTGTTGTGTTAGTATTTCTGTATATTGGTTGTACGTTTCTTTTGGGTTAGCTGGAATCTGGGCTTATCGTTGCAGTATGGTAGCTAGTTTATGCAAGTCAATCATACGATAGCCGTTCCTCTTTTCATAGCAACGAGGGCCAAGCGTATCCTTGCTTTTCCAAAATGGTGTCGGCTTCTGCGATCAAAATGCCATATAAGGGCCGAGCCACATCTGAAGGAAGATGCGTCGCGATCTTCCGCCGTTACACATAATTCCATATATACATCTCACACCATACACATTTGACCGAAGATGCGTTACTAAAATTCCTCGAGTAAATTACGCAATGGAAGATCGGCGGCGTATCTTCCGTCAAATGTGGTTTAGCCCTTACAGCTGTCAATTAATGTGTTGATACGAAATGAGATAGATGCCACTAGATGTTGATTTTGTCAGTAATAAAATTAAACTTATTAACAAAAATAAAACCGACTTCAAATTGTCTATCTCCAAAGTTCTTCATCAGATCTTCACCAAATTTAAATGAGACCACTTCGAAAGAACACTCTTTCAAACTAAAAAAAAAATCATTAAAATCGGTTCACAATTAGCAAAGATATCGCGGAACAAACATACAAAAAAATAAACATACAGTCGAATTGAGAACCTCCTCCTTTTTTGGAAGTCGGTTAAAAACCATCACAACAGAGAGATAATGGTCGTCGCTTCAAAACAGTAAATCACCAAGGCCTTGTTTAGATTGATTCTGACATCCTGCACTGAATATAACCTCTCGCAGTTGACTAAAAAAGAAGCAATACTTCTATTAACAAACGAATCTTCAGTACCAGCTATTTGACACCAAAATCGAAACAAAATAGCCAGTATCATTTACAAACAACAAAGCTAGTTGCGTAACGATTTTATTAAATTCCCGTCTCCATTACAGTAGGTAATGGAAGCCATTTTACCCGCGGCTCTTTCCTTAAATCTCGAGTACTGCAGCCTCCAATTACTTAGGCAAACGCCTGGAGATGCTTAATTACGGCTATCCTTTCTTATTTAAATTCAACTCCGCATTAACAGTGTAAAATATGAAACAGAAGTGAAAAGGTTCGCGTTCTCTGTCTATTTGCGGCGTAGGACGTTGTTTTTAATTAGATTTTCGAAAACAGAAAAGTATGAAGCATCTTACTTAAGAATGATGACCGCCAAACGGCTCGCATCGCATCGGATCGCAACGAATTTTACAATTTTTAAACGATATTAAATCGTGTAGTACACAGTATTTAAAGTCTATATTACCAAGCCGCGCACAGCAGCTTGACCGCGAGCGTCTTCCGCGACACGCGATCGTAGCCGAAACTATGCTGCGACACGTGATCGGCTCCGTTCGCATGTCGTCGTATCCGACCGGATCCTTTCACAAATTAGAACACGTCAACACGGTAGGAATGAAACTATTTGACTAGGCGCAGAAACGGATACGTTCGCATGCGACTGTACGGAGCCGATCGTATGCGTTGACATCCTGACGGACGCGTTCGGCTGTCACCGCATTTGTTCGTATCCTTTCCGATCCGATGCGATGCGAGCCGTTTGGTGGAAATCATCCCTTATTCTTCTTCTGTCGTGTTGGCACGAGATATGCGATAATAGATTATGACGTGGTGAAAAGATTATCAGTCTGCAAGCTTGGTAGCGGGGCTGACTACCCAGGGTGCGCCGGAATTACTTACTCGTAAGCGGTACTTAAGTGGTATCCACCTTACTAATGTTAAACGATTACGTATTTTCATAATGACCTGCTATGGCACTTTCCTCAAAAGGCCATTCCAGACGTTGCCCTACATCGTTTCACTTGCATAGTTTTTTTTATACTACACTCTCTGGACTTTAAAAGAGACCTTGATCTCTGAGTTTGTTTCGGCTTTTCTTCTCAGAGCTAGCCAGATAGGAAATGCCGGCGCCATCTAGTCTTAAAAAAAAACATTTACACTTGTAAAAGTGTCTGTAACAGATTTATTTACAGAAATAAAAATAATTTATCATTTAAAAAATCATTTATCATAATAACCACAATATAAGCTTGTTTCACAATCGTCGGTGAGCTGTTAACTGAGAGAGAAATATGGCGTTATGACAATTTATCTGTAGAATATCTGCCAAACCGCCATATTTATTTCCTAGATAAAAGTTATCCGACGATTGTGATACAGGCTTTTAATTCATTAAAATATACTTGCTAGTCTCACACCGTTATGATTACGTGAAGATAATAAGACATTTGCAGTATAGGTTATTTAAATATATCTATCCTCCTAGCCTTTTGCCAACTATGTTGTCACCTTCCATTCTAACCAGATGCGGCTGAATACCAGTATTTTACACGGAGCGACTGCCATCAGACCTCCGCAAAGTCGGCAAACCGATATCCTAAGGTTAGACTAGTTGTCAGACTTGCGGGCTTCTGACTACTCGTAACGACTGTCATAAGCATTGTTATGACACCCGGGACCGACGATATAATGTGCTCACCGATGCACGGAGGGGTCGCGATTTATAACGATCGGGCACCCATCCAAGGACTGATCTCGGCAAGCGCAGCTTAATCTCACAAATCGTATGATCGGCGCGGTTATTAACTAGCTACAAGCCCCTTGAGCCCTTATTACGAGTGTAGGTAATTTATGAAAAAACTTATGTTCTTTTCAGTTATTAGGTACTATAATCACCTACCCGTCTCAAGAAACAAAGTACTAAACTCACTTAAATCAAAATAAGTACCTACATATCTATAGTCTATACATAAAGTATCAAGACCAATTCTTTGTGGTGGGCAACGCCACGTCAGCAATACAGTTGTATCTTCTTTGGTAATTACTCGGCAACCCGCCCCAGGGATGTCTGTACCAGGAGGTAGTTACTGAGGGTTGGATGCGGTATTTCAACTTCAAAGCTTTTCGTTCAAAGGCATAGAAAATACTAGAATTTATATCTTGAATTATTGTCGTCGTAGTATATATATATATATATATATATATATATATATATATTCGTAACTTCTTTGTGTATATAAACAGCTGTGATATCGAAAAGGAAATGATTCGCCAAAACAAATAATAGGCTGAGGCTACACTTGTTAACAGCGACGCAAACTGCGATACATAAGTAATTCAAAAAAATAATTAAAATTCGCATTTTACACACATTGTACACAAAAAATCGCTGTCGTGTGTAATAGTGTAGCCAGACACGTGAATATTAATACACATGTTTCAATCGCTTGTGTATCGCAATTCGCGTCGCTGCTAAGTGTAGCCTCAAGCATATTGCTAAGGTGAGACCCTTTAGTAAGTGATAACAGGTGGATTGTAGATCGCAGTATGACGTCATCAGTGTGATATGTGCACGTGTTTGATCACTGCCAGATAATTATCTGATATTATAAAATAATATTTTTAGTAGGTACTCCGTTTGTTTTTGTGCAGCATTTTTTTTAAGAACCAATGTTTGCTTTCTTCTTTTTGTGATTTATAGGGTAATCCCAGTGGGTTACTAAGTTGCTGGAGACACAGTTTACCGCTATTTGTTGTTAGCTAGAGGCCATGCAGCAAACAGTTAGGGTACGCTCAAACCAACGCGTCCAGATTGCGGTCACGGTTGGGTCCACGATTGCGATTAGTTACTGCAATTGTACTAGGAGCGACGTGTTCAAACCAAACGTGTCCTGTTTGGTTTGCAGTAATGATCGCAACCTTGCAGGCCACCGCGGCCGCAAGCTGAACGCATTGGTTTGAACGTACTTTACCTGCAGCTATAAAATAGCGATCAACTGTGTCTTGCGCAACGTAGTGGCCAATGTGTAGTCAGCCTTATAATCAGAACTGTCATGTATTTATGAAGTTTATGTCTTATGGGTGCTGATGACGATGATGATGTGTTGTAATTTTTTTGGTAAATGATAAATGATTTTTATTCCTGTAAATAAATCTGTTACAGACACTTCTACAAGTCAATGTAATGTTTTTTTAACACTAAATGGCGCCGGAATTTCCTATCTGACTAGCTCTGAAAAGAAAAGCCGAAACAAGCTCAGAGATCAAGGTCTCTTTTAAATTATTTATTTATTAATAAATAGTGTACTATCGCATCCACTCTCCTGACTATACTTCGTAGCGACGTGAATATCACAAGTTAATAAAGACAACTAATGAAGGGTTTTCTTTTAGCTACCGTCTTTGCTTTACGTTCAAATGCAACGCCCAAGGGACTAATGTTGCCAGCAGTTGACTTTGAAGAATTAATATAGCGTTTTTTGTAATGTATTGCTAATTTATGGGTAGGTTGAAAGGAGAACGGAATTTTAATGTGACGTGTTTTAGAGGAAGAACTAATAAAAATGAAAAGTCGAATCTCAGTTATATTATACGAAGTTATCAATGAAATAAATGTGGAATACACTTAAATCTTTTGTCAAATCCTATGGTAATGAATGTGATTGGTCGACCAAAATTCTAACAAGAAATCAAACCAATTGACATGGGATTGGAACAGCTGATTAGTAAATTGTGTTAAGTTCTGCCTTTTAAAAACCAGCGTTATTCTGATTGAATTGTCGTAGGATGATTAAAACACTGGACGTGTATGTACAAAATTTGGTCATTTTAATCCATTCAAAACCTAGGATAAATAATTCAAGATGCCATCAACGAAAAATCTATGAACCCAATTATTCTCAAAAACAGTCTTCATTCTTTACCGTGGTGAAACAAAAAAACAATACACACCCAAAATTAAAATTCCCTCCAAAAAGGGCAACACTAATACATTTTTAATTCTGGTAACCTCAAAAAACGTAGCTCGTAGATCTCTGCGTCTCTAGCAAACAGAATTACGAATTCATGAAAATGTTAATAATTTTTACTGAGGTAGGATTTTTTCTCCGAACTGATAGAAGGGTGGGTTTTATTAGGGAGGTTCCGGGAGGGGTGTTTAAGTAGATATACTGTAATTTGAATCTTAATACGAAAGCCATTATTTATTTTAAGTAGGGAAAGAAATTCGTGATTCTTTTTGTGCAGGATTTTGAGATTCTGGGACGCAATTGAACGTTTGATATTGAGTGTGCTGGAAGCTTTGAGGGTACTTGTGAAGTTAGTGAAATAGGACAAAGCTTATTGAAATCTTTGTTTACGTATATTCTCCATTCCATATTGACAGACAACATACATACATAAACTCACGCCTTTTTCCCATGGGGGTAGGCAGAAACTATAGAACGCCACATGCTACGACTCTTACATACCCCTTTCGCATTGACAGACAAGTCCGGTTTTAAATTAATTTTCCACGGACTACACCGTTAACTACCTCGTTGGTCTAGTGGTGGCAAGCGCGACTGCTGATCGTGAGGTCTTGGGTTCGATCCCCAGGTCGGGCAAAGTGCTATTGGGTTTTCCGTGTGAAATTCCTCAGTAACAGCTCGGAGTTTAGATTTGTGCCAGGGTGTTGGCAATAGGCTCGGTCTCTATTACATGGGACTTAAACATAACGGCGAAATGGGGGAGTTACTATACACCTCTGCCCAACCCTTTGGGGAATACAGGCGTGATGTTATGTTACCCCATAACCTATCTTTCACATCTTCCTCGTCCATCCAAAGCTAGTCTGGGAGATATCGCTATTAGCGTTAAGATCACCATTGTACGCGTAATTTACATTGTTTCTGTTCATTTTTGCTATTATTATTGTGTATAATAAAACATATCTACTATCTCAAACATTTGCTATTAAAAAACGATTATGAGTCGACTCCATCTGTGATTATGACCGTTACGGCAGAGCACTGCCTTCCAACCTCAGCAATTTTCTGCAAAACCTTTTATTTGCTAGCTAAGTAAAAAAAGTCTTAAACGTGTACCAAGACGATACATATTCCAATATTGTTTCTTCAGTTTTATATTTCATACATCTTTCGATTATTTGCGCACCCCTGAACGAACCACATCTGATAAATAAGTCTCATCATAACACACGCCTACTTTATAGTTCCAACACACTCAAACACGTATCGAGAAAAATGGTTCCACATTTTCTTATCCACATAAACAGTACCACCAAATTCTTAGACAAACCATACACATCCCAGAATCAATATCCATCTTCTTATGTGTCACGTTCAGCAAACACGAGGCAACATCTAAACGGTCTCGGAGCAAATAAATATTTCAGTGTAGTTTGTATTTACGCGACGCTCGAACAAACGGTCCTTAGAGTCTGCAGACCACGCTGTTATAGTTTTAGAGTAGGGTTTTAAATGGAGGATGTTGAATTGCAAATGAAGTACTATAGGTATTGATTGGTTGAAGGTATTTCGATGTACGGGTATTACAATTTTGTAGATATGTAGGGCATTCGATTATCCAAACTGGTTGAAATTATGTTAACTGTATGATGCTCGATCCCAGATTAGGGAGGGTTGATGACAGGCAGGCGGCCGGTCATAAAACAACAAGCCAAAAACTCTAACAACATGGATTTCATAAAAACATGTTGTGCCGACCCCACCTAGTGTGGGATAAGGGCAGGAAGAAGAAGAAGATACTCTATCCCAGATTAGTCCATTTTTTTAAATCCATTCAGTTGTTGTCATGTTACCTGAAAATATCAAAATCATAAGAATGATGATGTCGTCTACATACACAAACACAAATGTTCGGGTCTATTCCTCAATTACTGGATAGTGCGTTGATCTATTAAAGCGAGGTCTTCCTTTTTTTAATTAAAGATTACTTGTTTATTAACATCCAACCTTCTTCCACAGTAATAGAAACCGGCGACGAGCCTGCAGCATGCAACGGCAGAAGGACCTTGGTCCTGGCCAATCACCAGAGTACAGCAGACGTCCCGATGCTGATGGCGACCTGGAACCCCAGACCTGGCGTGCTACCGAACCTCATGTGGATCATGGATAGAGTCTTCAAGTTCACCAACTTTGGCATCGTCAGCGTGTTGCACGAAGACTTCTTTATACAAGCGGTAAGTGAATTTACTTTTTAGGGGACCAGGAGACTAATGACGTCACATTTGGTGAATTAAAATTGTTTCGTTTCATATTAGTAATTATAACTGCAAGTGGGCTGCAAATGCAGTTGGCAGAAGTCACGCAGCTGGACTGACTGCATCTTAGTTGCCTCCAAGCTGCATTTGGCAGTTGTCATAGTTTGCAGTTGCGACTGGATGTGCACTGTGCAGTCTACTTGCAGGTATGATCATGAATACGAATGTTTTAATTGCTATTCCATTTAAGAGTGGTTTTCTTGTCGGTGTTTCTACTGTGTTTAACTGTTTTTGTGATGAGGCGTTCAGAAAAGAATTAACTTTTTTATTTTTTTGACGCTTTGACGTCAACGCGTATCAAGGTGTTTCGTTTGACTTATCTACTAATGTGATGTCAGATTTTGCTCACATTATAATTTTCGTCATATTGAATTGCTTTAACACGAAATTGCGATCGAAACCTAGTAATTATTGTAGCACTTCTGAGAGATTCAACGTTTTATCTTGCGCTGTGTTGAAACTCAAGCAACGAAATACAAAACAATGATTAAGTATATCATAAAACACAAACAAGAAACAATCTTTAGTACCTACTTACTAATCCATCTCTATAACAAATTTACGATCTTTCACCGTTACATTATCGACGTTTACAACAAAATCACCGACCCAGGTGTCACCGTAAAACTAAAGTTTACTTGTAATCGTTAAATGTAATCGTTTGACCTACTTTGCTAACCGGGTCGAGCTGTCAAAGACCAATATAGCCTTAATTATCCTGCACTATAAATTAGTGGCAACCGTCAATCTGGCTCGTCGTATTAAGGCTTCATTTTTTTATTTATTTGTGTCATCGATCGAAGGTTTAGCTCGACCGCACACTATAAAAAAATGTCTGTCAGAAAATTTCTCAAAGGCACTCTTCATATTCATTTTGTACTAGATCCAGCATGGGGTCCCTTTGATTCATATTTTTTTTAATTCTTAGTCTACTTTGGCATAACGAGTTAGGCATAACTTGTAATGGCATAATAATACTTTGACATAATATTGTTTGGCATAGGTACTGTTTGGATACTATCATTTGATTATATTTTTTCGATGTAATTTTGTTGATTAGGTTAGGTTATTATGGTTAAAAAAATTATGCCTATAAATCTATGCAAAATTAATATTACGCGTAACATCATTAGGATAAGTGAAAGTATGCTATGATAAATTATGCCATAAAATTTTATGCGAATCAATAGTGAACCACCCAGCACACTGTCAGAATTTGTCAGATCCGGCAGCCTTCGGGCTCTAGTACAAAATATATGTGCAGAGGCCCTACCCGCATGCGTCAGATTTTTTCTGAGCCTGGCTTATAATAAAAGATAGATGAACCTTGATGGGTAATGATGCGTACTTACGTGGTGAATTTATAGCACATTTTTTACGTGAATGAATTCTCGTGAATACCACCGCCCTGGGAAAGGCGGAGGTTTATGCCAGACTCGTGCGATCGCACACTACGTCCAATTCGAATCTGAGAAAATATGATCAGAATTAGTTATAGTACTATCTTAGGACATCGTGTCTTGGGATTCGCTGCTACATGCACCGAAACTCGGGCAGGTCTCAGTCCGCTAGCCCCTAGCGGATGTCTCCTTTGCGGGGCCTTGCCCCACGTCCTCCTGAGAGTTGGTTGCAGACGTTGCAGTAAACCGAAAGGTTTAGGTGCTAATAGATGATGGTCTGAACGTATTAAAATAAGTATTTGTTATATTTGATCTTAGGGCCATTCTTCGAAAAATATTAACAAAAATTGAGAACGTCATTAGCATCATCCCAAAGTTAAGAATGCAGATGTTTAATACTATAATTATGATAATGAAAAATGAAACTATACCGCTGCCGTCAAGCAATAAGACATGAATAAAAACAATCTGACAATACTATAACTTTAACAACCCGGGAGAAGAATGATTTGTTAAAATAATGTTAAAAAATTTCGAATATTCACCCCTTAGTGGACATATAGCGTTGTTGGTTTTATTTATTTATTTTATTTATAGTATGGTTGATTTTTGTTATTGAACACTCGCGACTTTCAATCTAATTTACTCGTTTTGTATGTAGATAATAAATATCTTCATCAATCCTTTAATCAAACATTTTTTATGCATCAAACCACAAATGTATATTATAAAATTGCCTTTAATTAACACTTTTTTACCGATCCATCTATTTACACAGTTTCAAAATCGTTCTTAGAGTACCCTCTCAAATTCATCTCGCCATCAATTAGGGGACGTTAATAACCCATCGATAATTAGCTCATCCGGGATAAGGTTCCCACGATACACAAACATCCCGTGGTAGAGGTACCATGTGTCCCGGATTTGAGCGCTTTAAGGCGTCCAATGACACGCCACACGCCTCTTTGACTTGGACGCCAAAAGTCACGGGTTTTCCGGGGTGACGCGCTTTTGTTGCCAAGTCCTTTGATATTTTATTATTAGTTATTTAATTTGTTAGCTAAGCTGTTCATTTTATTGTGCATGCTGTGGTCCCCTGTAATTGAAGGAGTAGGTACACCTACGGAATACTTTGTTGGGTATTAACAATATAATGTTTTGTGTATATCTTTTGTTGAAGATCCTAAAATAAATAAATAAAACAAAAATGCACTTGAAAACAGTAAAATTCCTTCTTCCAACCGATTTCTACCTTTAGTCAGCTAAAACTATGTGCAAAATAAGTAGGTTACGTTTGTAATTAAAAGTAGTGTAATTAATCACTTTTGTGAAGTTTTTATTTTAGCAAGCCAACACCACGCTAAGGTTTTCAAAAAATGTGTTTGTTTAATGAATTCTTTACGATAACAATCGAAGGTTTGTTTACCTTTTATACAACATTGAAACGGCTTGACTATAAATCAATTTTGACTACAAACAAACACGATTTAATCAACTTTGCAGTACGCTGCACATTATAAATTACTATACAAGCATTGTATGACCACATACACTTACATGCAATAGTTTAGAATTACTTAGTGCTCCGTTAACTGATCGTTATCGTATTAAAAGCACACATTCCATTTCGTCTCGCGCATCCATTAAACAATATTGAAGTTGTTTAACAGTTAAATGAAGCGCTTTCACGTAGTTTGGGCTCTGCAGTATTAAATGGATCCCTGATGGTCTTATTAGATTATATTGAATTAGAGGTAAATAGCTGAGAAAGTTCACCAAAGGTTTTGGGCTGTTATTATTGACTAGCGGCCCGTCCCGGCTTCGCAAGGGTGGACATTTTTCCCGTTTTTGCAACATTTATCATCGGCATTGCCCAGTAACTGGGTTGCGGAGGTCTGATGGCAGTCGCTCTGTGTAAAATATTGGTATTCAGCTGCATCTGGTTAGACTGGAAGCTGACCCCAACATAGTTGGGAAAAAGCTAGACAGAACAACATGTTTTTGAACTCTTGTTTCTTACTTCACGTGTTCAGCAAACATTTCGTTTGTCATCATGGCACTTAAGGGTCATAAAATTATTGGTATACTCCAAAAATTGGTAGTGTAGAACTCAACGTGATCCAATCCATCAGCTTCGGCTTAATGTAGATTGAATATAAACCGTTACTTCGATGAGTTTTACTGATTATTATCACACAAACTACCTCTGATGTACTGCATTATTAATGTGGTCCAATTTTGATATGTATACTGAGATTATATGTTATTATTATAGGTAGGATTATGGGAGTTCATATCTCGTTGTGGTAAATTTAAAATTAATAATAAATAAATGGTTTTCTCATAGAACTAGTTTAAATGAAGTTTTTTATAAAAGTCCGAGGTGTTTAGTGCATTTTTAGCTAGCAGTGATAGCCTAGTAGTGTGACTTCGGACTGCCCAGCCAAGCCAAGCCAACCCAAGATACACATCTCTGCCTTTTCGGATTCATGTGCGTATTGTATAATTATCACTTGCTTAAAAACGGTGAAGGAAAACGGCATGCCTGAGATATTTCTCGACGGCATGTGAAGCCAAGTCAGAGGCCCATAGGCGGCATAAACTCTGACATCAGGTTAGTCTCTAACCACACGAAAAGAAGTGCATTTTTTTATATTCGCCTATACTGTCCAAGGGCCACCTTCAATTTCTTCAAAGTGCAATTAATTTTATTATATTTGTAGTTGTAGCGGCTCTACTGTTGTGCATTTTGCCAAATTCTAGTCTCACACAGTATAATGTGAATCTTTGCAGCCTGAATATGGACACAACGCTATGTTTGCTATTGCAATTTCAATTAAAGTATGTCTACCTTTATCGATATAAGTAGCAACAAACTTATTTTTGTTTGGTGAGCCCATCACAGTTCTGGTGTCATAAAACATGCTGAGGAGATCTTCTTCTTCTCTCGTGTCGGCACGAACTATATGAGAATAGCTCATGCCGTGGTGAGAAGATTAGCAGTCAGCAAGGTTGGTAGCGAGGCTGACTGCCCAGGGTGCGGTGGACGTACTTAAATTGCGTGAATTCGCAAGGGTATGACTATTTATATTATGCTACAAGCAAAATAATAATTAAATTTATAAATAGAAATTTAGGATTTGTACTGCGACAGACACGAAGCTTCACAAACATCACAGCAGTTAGGGTCCTGTATGACACACTAGTCAGGAGTCATCTGGAACATAGTGCGGTCATATGGGCCCCACATGAGGCTAAGTACTCTGTAATGTTAGAGCGCGTCCAAAACAAATTCACGCGCCATTTGTACAGGAAGTTATATGGGGTATATCCGTTTTACCCACTGATGTATCCCACTCTGTTTGTCTTGGGCATGGTTGGCTATAATCAACTGCAGGTCCGAAGGGAGTTTACGCTGGTCGCTTACTTGGTGAGGGTGCTCCGTGGAGTGGAGAGTAATCCGGGAATATTACAGCGCTTAAGTTTGTGTGTGCCGGACCGCTACGTGTGGAGGCGGCGTCGCCCGCCGCTGCTTCTGGTGCCTACAGCCAGGACTAACCTGCTCGCTAAGGTGCCCCTTACCAGAGCTGTCCATATCATCAACGACCTTCAAACTCAGATTGATGTGTTTACAGGTAGTTGGAGTGAATTCGCAAGGGTATTACTATTTATATTATGCTACAAGCAAAATAATAATTAAATATATAAGTAAGTAATATGTTATGTTAGATTAGTTATGTTATATTGTGGTAATTATTTTGTTTATATTAGTAGTGTCTCATTTTATTATTGTAAATATATATTTTAATAGTTAATAAGTTTAGTAAGAACTGGCAATATATTAATAAAAATTTAGATCGTAACTGTCGCATTAGGGTAAGACCTGTAATGATAGTTTAAGTTTTACAAAAATAAATAAATAAATAAAATAAAAGATTAGTTATGTTATATAGTGTTGATAATTTAATTAGTTTGTCATTTTATTATTGTAAATACATAGTTTAATAGTTAATAAGTTTAATAAGTACTGGCAATATTTTTTATAAAAATTTAGATCTTAACTGTCGCATTAGGGTAAGACCTGTAATGATAGTTTAAGTTGTACAAAAATAAATAAATAAATAAATATCGTCACTCGTGGAGACTCTTTTCATGAAGAGATGATTAAATTAGAAATATGGATAGTATCATACTCCTTATTGACCAACTTCAAAAAAAGAGGAGGTTCTTAATTCGTCTGTATATTTGACTATTTTAATAAAAAAATTATGTATGTTCGCTCATATCATAACTTTGTTTAAAAACCGGATTTGACGATTCTTTTTTTTTTCGACTTCAGAAAATTGAAATTATATTATGTGGTCATTATTTTAACTGCCTCGTTGGTCTAGTTATGGCAAGCGCGACTGCTGATCATGAGGTCCTGGGTTCGATCCCCAGATCGGGTTAAGTGTTATTGGATCTTACTGTGTGGAATTCCTCAGTAGTATAGCAACTCGGAGTTTAGATTTGTGCCCGGTCGATCGCAATAGGCTCGCCCCCTATTATACTACTAGACTTTAACATAACGGCGAAATGAGGGTTTTACTATGTACCTCTGCATAATCCTTCGGAGAATACAGGCGGGATGTTATCTTATTTTATACTTTTTAATTATATCAAGTCGGTATCAACTTTTTTTCTGTTCCTTTCCATCCAGATTTCAGCCACATGGTAAAATAATTAATGCAGCATTAAATGTATGCAAATATCACAGCACATGTCACAAACACATGATTAACTGCAGATAAAGAGCTGCTGTATTTACAGCGTGCGTATTACCGGACAGTTTAGTCACAGCTTATTTATGTGTCGGACACAATTTGCCCACAATTGGCCGTTATAGTGACGTGATTCACTAACTAACGCCAAGCGTGGGGATGTAATGCGGTTATAATGGGCGGGACGGTTGCGATGCGATTTTTATTGATATAAAATAATTTTAATGTACTGGAATTATGCGTTGTATGCCCTTTTTCATTCGGCTGACCACAAACTGGCCATTAAGTAGCAAGCCAGGCTAACATGTGCAACGCGACATAATTAACCGTCTTCCAAAAAAGGAGCAGGTTATCAATTCGGCAGCTTTTTTTAAAATGTTTGTTACCTCACTATACCGTCATTTATAAACCGATTTGAACATTATTTTTTTGTATGAAAGCGTATTCTTTCGAAGTGGTCCCGTTTAAATTTGGTGAAGATCTGAGGAAGAACTTCGGAGATAGACAATGTAACTCCTCAATGACAACCAGAACACATAATGTGATGATGTGATTATGTAGCAGCGTCTTTAGTAGGTCAAACCATGTTTTAATTAAGGCCACTAAAATGATTAAAATGAAAAACATTTTAACAAAAATAAAACCGACTTTAAAAAAACAAAAAAAGAATAAAATAATTACCATATTATAAAATTAACAGTTTCAGAAGTCGGTGCCTTCAATTTGGTTCAGCGTGGATTAGTACCGACTTCTAAAACTGTTAATTTTATAATATGGTAATTATTTTATTATCTTTTTCGTTTTTTTGAAGTCGGTTTTATTTTTGTTAAAATGTTAGGTTGTCGTCACATTATATCGTGCCGCGACGAATTAAGTATGGCTTATCTCGTTTCGATACAAGATAATCTATACTTATAAAGAGAAATGTCCTGACTGACTGACAGACTGATTCATCAATGCAGAGCCTAAACCACTGAAGCTGGAAATATGAAACTTTGACAGTAGGTTCCTTTAGTGACGTAGTCATCCACTTAGATTTTTTGTAAATTCTACCCTTACGGGGGTAAATTAGGGGATGGAATTTTGTTTGAAAATTCACGCGAACGAAGTCGCGGGTAATGTGCTAGTGCGACGATAAAATGATGCCCCCGCTGTACATGTTAGGTTTGTAGAACACTAAGTGTCCGGAGACAGACTATAGTATCTCGAGATACGAAACTGTATGCACAGGGTTGCTCGACCGATCAAAACGGTGTACCAAGCCATGGGACGGTCGCTCCAGCGACCAAGACGGAATAAGCATAATTATACCAAATGGTTGCTGCAGCGAAAAACAAATAGCGGGCAGGTAGCTGGAGCAACCTAGTGTCCCATCTGTGGTCAGCCTTAGTGTCGTTAAGGGTGACAAATTACACCAGAAAGCCCTTAAATAGTCTTAAGCCTCTTAACTGCCTCGTCGGTCTAGTGGTGGCGAGCGCGACTGCTGATCGTGAGGTCCTGGGTTCGATCCCTAGGTCGGGCAAAGTGTTATTAGATTTTTCCAAGTGGAATTCCTCAATAGCAGCCTGGCGTTTTGGATTTGTGCCCGGTTGATGGTAATAAGTTCACCCCCAGGCACTTAAACATAACGGCGTAATGAGGGTGTTACTATACACCTCTGCCCTACCCTTCGGAGAATACAGACGTGATGTTATTTTATGTTCATATCACTTATTAATGAAACACCACAAACATATTTAACCTCTTTTAATGTGAAATCTGAGCTTTGAACACCATCATAAGTCACACCAAGACCTCCTACACTCAATCAATAATCCCAAAGCCACAATTCTTTCACACTCAAGTCAAACGTACACACGTTCCCATACATCTATCACCCATAATCCCTACGTCACGACTCCGACACGACTTAAAATCTTCACGTATAAACGGACGGGGCAATCATTCATTGTCTTGAAGCTGTCTTTGTTGTCTCGTTGCTACATTTGTCTCTAAATGTTTTAATGCTTTTAACTAACATGTACATCATAATGTATCCTATGTTCTGTGTGGTTTATTAACATATTCTGCGCTACTTTTGTTTCCCAGTGAAATATATATGAAATTACTGCTGTGATATTTGCGAGAGCCATATTTTTGCTCGGTAATATCTCGTGGTATAAAGAGAGTTATGTTACTTTTTCGAGAATTGCGCTAGTGTTATTCAGTTATGACGTTATATGCTGCAGTAACTACGCCTTAATTTTGATTAATATTTATGTACCTACTCAGATTATTAATAGTCGGTTTAAAAGGTCCTGAATCAAAATATAAATAGGTAAGGTAGGTCACATTTTTGAGTATTATATCCACTACTAGCGGCCCGTCCCGGCTTCGCACGGGTGGACATTTATCCCGTTTTTGCAACATTTTTAATTTATGCTCCGCTCCTATTGGTTGTAGCGTGATGTTATATAAGCTATAACCTTCCTCGATAAATGGACTATCCAACACAAAAAGAAATTTTGCAATTCCAACCAGTAGTTCCTGAGATTAGCGCGGCCAAACAAAGAAACAAACAAACTCTTCAGTTTTATAATATTAGTATAGATGACAACATATTGCTTTAGTTCACACTTTATAACCTGTTGTTTGTAATTTTTTTCGAAATTGCAACCTTAAATAGACATCTTATCTATTGATGAAAACAACTTTACAGATTATATTTTGTCAATATTGTGTTTAAATACTGTTTAATCGATAAAATAACTAATCGATATAACAATCCTTGTACCAGGTTCACACGATTCGATTCTAGTTGATCAACTTTCAAATGTGTGAACAGACTTTCAATCAAATTTAATCAATTTGAAGGAACAAAACGTTTCAATTTTTGTTGTTCAACTTTTGTTGATCAACTATACCTAACTAATTTTTTTTCCATGAAAAAATATTTTAATTTTAGTTTTTTCAAACTTCATCCCTGCTTTAGTTATGAATTCAGAAAATGGAGTTTCTAATCAGTGACCCCAAATATGACGTAAAATGTAAACACGTCTGATCATAGTTGAGGATAGATAGAATTTAGCGTATTTTTTATGAAATCTTTGAACAGCTATTTCTCTTGAAGTATTGACTTTTGGGAAAAGTTGTATAACAACAGTTATCCATTATTATGGGTACTTTAAAACCCTTTCGGCTTAGTACCCCCTTTCCGACTAACCTTCTATATATTTTTAAGTTAATTTTTATATGTGCAGCACCCTAACGTGCAATATAACATACTTGCACGGGCACACAATATGCACATATTTTTACATCATTCGCGTTAATTTCAGAATATATTAGGGACCATAATGCTTTTGTTGTACAAAGCTGAAATAAGACTTGACAACATCGCCATTGATAATTCACGAAATCAAACTTCGCAGAGAAACAAAACATAACGAAAAATCAAGCCCGTCATCTGGCAAATACTCTCAAATTCTCTTAAAAACGTACCTACGAAAACCTCAAACATTAAGATTTACATTTTCGCAGTTAATTATTCAAGGAGGGTTTAAAACGCGGCCGCTGCATTCACCCTCTCTTAATCCTGGCTGAGATTACACCAGCCCTTGTGACAAACATTCTGCTTCAAACGCACGTGAATGATTTAACTAAAGAGGTTTATATGTGATATTGTTTTATATTTAAAGGGTGAGCAGTATTGTGAGCCTCGTGTGGTATTGATTTTATGGCTTTTTTATTTTTTAAACTTTGCCCTACACTGGGATTTCTGCTGTACCGTGGGTCCGTTTACAGACATAAATCTTCACATGCACAAACAACTACGTGTAGGTCAGGAGTGGCCAACTTGATTCGACCCAAGATCTACTGTTTACTGATTAGACTCTGTGCGATCTACCAATTACATAATCAGTACCTCTTCATTCAACTTATATGGAACTTATATTTTTCTTTGCCTTGCCAAGATCGACTGGACTAAGAGCCGCGATCGACTGGTTGGCCACCCCTGGTGTAGGTCATATAAATATTTGATCCGTGAGGGAATCGTACCCATGACCTGTAGCGCAGAAGGTAATTGCTCAGCCACTGCACCAAACGTGTCGTCAGAATAATTATGTTCTGTTAACATTAAAACAGGTTTTAATGCCGCTGTGCTGGTGATGGGTTAGTAGGAAACGTAACTAGCCCCTTTCGTAACAGCAAACTATTAAATAATTATCTACAACTTAAGTAAGTAACTAACTTAAACGTTTACGTGTTTACGTTTACGTTCTACGTTTTTTTAAATAAAAAAAATAAATAAAAAAACTTAACTTAAGTAGAATAAATGCCGTGGAAATGCGTTCTTTGCGAAGTATGTGCGGTGTAACTTTGAATGATAGATTGAGAAATGAAGAGATTAGACAAAGTTGCGGTTTAAAAGATAATGTAGTGACAAAAATTGAAAGGAGTATGCATAGGTGGTTTGGTCATGTTGAGAGAATGAGTGAACGGTGATTAACAAAAGGAATTTATAAGGCGGATGTCAATGGGAACGCCGGTAGAGGACGTCCTAGAAGGACATACATCGATGTTATTGGTGATGTTCTTCACAAAGGTCAGGTGCGTAGTACTCTCAACCGGCGTGCGTGTATGACAAGATGTATGAATGTGGATGAAGCGAAAGAGGTATGTAAGGGTCGTAGCATGTGGCGTTCTATAGTTTCTGCCTACCCCCATGGGAAAAAGGCGAGTTTATGTATGTATGTATGTATCTACAACTTACCCTTAACACAATAGCTTAATCGACCTATTACTGTCCCACTGCTGGATATGGGGCTTGTCATAGAATAAGAAGAATTTAGGCCTAAGGGCCAAGCTACATCTGACGGAAGATACGTCGCCGATCTTCCATTGCGTAATTCACTCGAGAAATTTTAGTAACGCATCTTCGGTCAAATGTGTACGGTGTGAGATGTTTATATGGAACTATGTGTACTTGATCTTGTACTGATGTGGCTTGGCCCTTAGTCCAAGCTGGCCTGGTCCGGGTTGGCGAACTGCACACGCCAGAGATAACTTTTTGGAGCCCTCTTAGGTGTGTAGGTTTCTTCACGATGTTTTCCTTCACCGTTAAAACAACTGATAATCATATTCTGACTATAACTTTGTCGCTTTTCAATGATAATTCTTACAACTCATCACGCTGACAATCAATCAGGCATCTAACTATTTCCCTAATCATACATACATAACATCACGCCTGTATTCCCCGAAGGGTTGGGCAGAGGTGTATAGTAACACCCTCATTTCGCCGTAATGTTTGAGTCCCATGTAATAGGGGGCGAGCCTATTGCTATCGACCAGGCACAGATCCAAACTCCGGGCTGCTACTGAGGGGTTCCACACGAAAACCTAATAACACTTTGCCCGACCTGGGAATTGAACCCAGGACCTCACGATCAGCAGTCGCGGTTGCTACCACTAGACCAACGAGGCAGTTAATTAATTATCCGTTCGGAAATGCCCAATACTAATTCCCTAATCGATACTCCAAATAACTCTTTTACCAATAATTATGATTGATCGAAGATAATTATAATCGTACCCTGAACGCATCGGTATGGATATTTGGATAATGTAAATTAGCCACCAGTGTCTGTAAAGCTTATCAATTTAATCTATTGTCGAATCGAATGTGATTGATCGACCAAAATACTAACCACCAATCACATTACTTGTTCCAGACTATCTCTGGACAAAATTTCATCAAAATCGGTTCAATAGTTTAGTCGTTAAGAAGTAACAAACAGACAGACAGAGTTACTTTCGCATTTATATTAACAACCGCGCGGATCATAAGATTTGCGAGGTTAAGCTGCGCTTGCCGCGGTCAGTCTGTGGATGGGTGACCATTCGTTACACATCGAGACCCCTCCGTGCCTCGGAGAGTACGTAAAATAGTTGGTCCCGGGTGTTATACGAATACCTATGACAGTCGTTACGGGAAGTCAGAAGCCCGAAAGTCTGACAACTGGTCTAACCTTAGGATATCGGCATTGCCCAGTAACTGGGTTGCGGAGATCTGATGGCAGTCGCTCCGTGTAAAATACTGGTATTCAGCCGAATCTGGTTAGACTGAAAGCTGACCCCAACGTAGTTGGGATAAAGCTAAGCTGAACATTACTTGTCATGAGATTAGACAGGTGATTAGTTTACCATTTTTTCAGTACTTGTAAGGATGATTTCCACCAAACGGCTCGTATCGCATCGTATCGGAACGGATTTTACAATCTTTGAACGATATTAAATCGCGTACACAGTATTTAAAGTCTATATTACCAAGCCGCGCACAGCAGCATGACCACGGGCGTCTTCTGCGACACGCGATCGTAGCCGAAAGTATGCTGCGACGCGCGTACAGCTCCGTTCGCCTTTCATCGGATCCTTTCGGCTGCCAACACGGTAGGAATGAAACTATTTGACTAGGCGCAGAAACGGATACGTTCGCAAGTGACGGTACGGAGCCGATCGTATGCGGCGACATCCTGCCGGACGCGATCGGCTCTCGCCGCATCCGTACGTATCCTTTCCGATCCGATGCGATGCGAGCCATTTGGTGGAAATCATCCCGTAGAGCTCTTTGTAAAAGAGTTCGTCCGGGGAAGTACTACCACTATACCTATTTCTGCTGCCAAGCAGCATTGCTGTGTGCCGGTTCAAAGAGTATGAGTTTAAAGAGTTTGGGCGATACGTTTGGTGCAGAGCGATTAGCTTCTGCGCTACGGGTTGTGGTTTCGATTCCCACACGGATCAAATGTTTGTATGGCCTACAAATAGTTTTTCCGGGTCTGGGCGTTTGCGTATGTGAAGATTGGTGCATGTAAACCCACGATACATGGGCAAGCATAGTGTGGGGCAACGTTTTTTATAAAAATAAGAAAAAAAAGTAGGTGTCTGTGAAATTACAGGCACATACGACTTTTCAACTGTGTCTCTAAGCTTCGGCAATTCAGCAATTCCCTTGGTGTTATGGATGTATACGGTGGTAACCATTTATCATCAAACAAATTAGACAGGTTATTGTATTATGAAAACACAGGTAGGTACATCTTCATAATCCAGGTACCTGTTGCTACAATTTCCATATGAACAGCTCAGTTAACAGTAAGTTCCTATAAAAATCAATGTCTTATTAAAAAAACATACAATGAACGAACCAACGGATGTGACACGTTAATGTCACACAAAGTTGTTGTTGCAGTTGTTATAGCTTTTATTGCGATGCAACAAAGTCTAAAATTAATTGCTGTGAGCACGCCAGATGTTGTTATTGGAGTTCGGATATGTGTGGTCTAAGTGATGGGATTAGAGCGACGCTAAAGTTTGAAATTGCTTCCTGTCTGTGTTGCAAGAAGCTATGAAGCTATTTCGTCAGGTGGATTAGTAATATCAACTTGTATATCGGTAACATAGAGTGAAAATACTACGTATTTCTCAAAAAAATGTGTTGGTCAGAACCCAGCAGTTGTATAAACAGAAGAACATATCGTGGGGTAGGAAATCAGAATGGTAGAAGAAAAAGGTATCAGATACATTGGGCTCAATTTTTTTTCTATTTGTGTCCTTGTTGGTATTCCTTGCAGACCGTTTCTACGTAACCGAGTTATTGGCGAGACCTGAAGGATCTCCAGCCAATGGGGGACTCAATCTTCATGCTTGGAATTCTTGATAGGTGTAGAAAATCTATTAACAGTGGTCCAGTTAGAACTATAAAACAAACAATAGCAATTTTTAGATTAATTTTATCAATAAATTGCACATTTCAGTTTATGGTCTGTGATTTAATATCCAAATTCTTAATGACTTCTGAAAAGTCCCTTTATGGCAAGGATAAGAACAATTTTAATTCTTACGTTGTATCTTCTCCGCTGTAAGGGGCTCGTGGCCAATTACCATACTCGATTCGCGTGGTTAGGCTTCGCTTGCTGCGGTTAGTCTGTGTATGGGTGACCGTTCATTACACATCAATATCCCTCCACGCCTCGGAGAGCATGTTAATCAGTCGGTCCTGGGTGTCATACGAATACCTATGACATTCGTTACGGGAAGTCAGAAGCCCGAAAGTTGACAACCGGTCTAACCTTAAGATATCGGAATTGCCCATTGGGTTGCGGAGGTCTAATGGCAGTCACTCCGTGACAAATACTGGTATTCAGCCGCATCTGGTTAGACTGGAAGCTGATCCCAACATAGTTGGGAAAAGGCTAGGCAGAACACGATCTCCGCTGTCGCTTATAACAAACACTGTATTGAAAAGTATTAAAAACAATGTTGCATACCCCTCCCGAAGCGAGTTTACGACTCCTGCCCCTTTTATAGACACAACTAATAAACTTGAATCGCCTTGCTACCGGTGGCAAAGTACCATATTGAAACGACGTAAGTGCATATTCAGCTCGTATACTTAGGATCTTATGGAGTTTAGCTACAGGATATGTTCCGTAATGAGTTACTAGTATGGGATTTTAATGATTTTATGCTTGTGTGTCGGTTTCCTGTGATGCATGTATTGTGGTGTTTGATTCCTGTAATTATTGTGGAACTAATGATGTGTTGGGTAAGTTGGGTTCTAATTTCGTATTGTTGCAGATAATTACAGTATCTACGCTATTATTGTTGGTAATGAGGGGCTCGTGGCTTATTTATTATTTGCGAGGTTAGTTGCCGCTGTCAGTCCGTTGATGGGTGAACATCTGCTACACATCGATCCCACCTAGCCTCGGAAAGCACGTTGAATAGTCGGTCTCGGGTGTCATACGAATACCTATGACAGTCGTTACGGGTAGTAAGAAGCCCGAAAGTGTGACATTTGGTCTAACTTTAGGATATCGGTATTGCCTACTAACTGGGTTGCGGAGGTCTGATGGCAGTCGCTCCGTGTAATAGTGATATGTAGCTGCATCTGGTTAGACTGGAAGCTGACCTCAACACAGTTGGGAAAAAGCTAGGCAGAACAGTGAGGGGAAGGATGATTGTATTGCTTATTATAATTTTAGGATTTCAAAGCCCTGCAGAATTTGACTATCACTTGCGTTAACGGTGAAGGAAATCCATCGTGAGGAAACGTGCACACTTGAGACGGCTCAAAAATTTTCTGAATTGTATGTGCAGTCCGCCAACCGGCACCAGGCCAGCATGTGGTCTAAGGCCTTAATCTGTGTCATTCTGATGAGAGGCTCCTGCCCAACAGTGGGATAGTAGTGGGTTGATTATCCTAAAGCCTTGCAGCCAATACATTTTTTCTTCACCAATCTAAATTAAAGGTATTTAAAAGTTGACACCAATTAATAGAGTGTCAACTTTTAAATACCTTGGGCATTGTCTTGCCGCTGACCTCAGGGACGATGTGGACATTGAGAGGGAGCGCAGGGCTCTAGCGGTCCGGAGCAATATGTTGTCCCGTAGATTTGCGCGGTGTACACACCAAGTAAAAATAACACTTTTCAAAGCTTATTGCCAAAGTTTGTACACGGGCGGTCTATGGGCCAATTGTACTAAGAGATCGCTGGATGTCCTGCGCGTCCAATATAACAATGCTTTCAGGATATTGTTGAGGCTGCTCGTTACTGTAGCGCGTCGGAAATGTCTGCGCAAGCCCGCACTGACGACTTCCTCGCAATAATACGCAAAAAAACTGCGTCACTACTGAGGAGAGTGAGGAGCAGTCAAAACAGCATCCTGAAAACTGTAGCCGAGAGCATCGGCTCTCCGATTGTACAGCAGTTTGTGCGGAGGCTGATTTTTACTAACACTAGACAATAAGCTATTTTTTGTATGTTACTAACACTATATGGATACCTGTGTCCGAAATAAAGAAATTCTATTCTATTCTATTTAACCTCCTTGTTGGTTTAGTGGTCGTAAGCGCGACTCCTGAGCATGGGGTCCTGGGTTCGATCCCCAGGTCGAGCAGTGTTGTTGCGGTGTATGCTTTTGCGAATCCCGCGACCCCGGCCGTACGGTCAGGAGAAGGAACACCGTTGGTTTTTAGCCGGTAAGAGTCCGGCAGACCCCCTCGCCTTCCCCAGGCGAGGGACATCCATGAGGATTTTCCAACGAGAAAAAAAAAATAAAAAAAAGGTCGGGCAGTGTTATTGGGTTTTTCTATTAGGAATTTCTCAGTAGCAGCCCGGAGTCTGGATTTGTGCCCGGTTAATGGCAATAGGCTCGCCTCCTATTACATGGGACTTAAACATTACTGACGAAACGAGGGTGTACTAAAAACACCTCTGCCGAACCCTTCGGGGAATATAAGGCGTGATGTTGTGTTATGTTTAACCTCCATATACCTCCTTCCACCTTATTATTAAGCAATTTGCTTAGTTCGTTTACCGTCACCCTGGATGCTTTCTCCTTCCAATACAATCAATAAACTTTATTGTTTATAATTACCACATTTCTAATTAGCACACACAAGTACATAGAAGACGTTGATTGATTAAATTTCGTAACCAGAAAATATTTCACTAATTTCAGCTGTATTTATATAAAAAATCTGGCCGACGAGGCAGCTTATTTATCAAACTGTCAAACTTTAACTATTAATTGGATTGGGACACCACCAGTATTATTGGACATTCATCATCCTGGATGACTGCAGACAAATCTGGGCAGAACGAGCGTTATAGATGTTTTCAGATTAGAATATCGAGATTGCAGGATAATTTATAAATGTTTCGTATTTGAGGAGTTTAGTTTGTTTTTATTGACTTCTATGGGTCCAGAAACATCATAAAAAAGTTTTTGAGCATTGCTTCAGACTCAATTTAGTAGACATTTTCAATTGACGCTTATAAGTTGCACGGCATAGCATAATCAGCCCATTACTGTTCCATGGTAATGGTGCTATGCATGCGGTTGTGGCTAGTCAGTCGATGACCAAAAAGGCACGACTGGCTGTCCATAATGGTGAGCTGGTACCTACGCTTATGTGTGGAAGTGAATGTTGGTCGTGGCAGAAGAGGCATGAAAGTAGAATAAATGCCGTGGAAATGCGTTCCTTGCGAAGTATGTACGGTGTAACTTTGAATGATAGATTGAGAAATGAAGAGATTAGGCAAAGTTTAAAAGATGATGTAGTGACAAAAATTGAAAGGGGTATGCTTAGGTGGTTTGGTCATGTTGAGAGAATGAGTGAACGGCGATTAACAAAAGGAATTTATAAGGCGGATGTCAATGGGAACGCCGGTAGAGGACGTCCTAGAAGGACATACATCGATGTTATTGGTGATGTTCTTCACAAAGGTCAGGTGCGTAGTACTCTCAACCGGTGTGCGTGTATGACAAGATGTATGAATGTGGATGAAGCGAAAGGGGTATGTAAGGGTCGTAGCATGTGGCGTTCTATAGTTTCTGCCTACCCCCATGGGAAAAAGGCGTGAGTTTATGTATGTATGTATGTACTGTTCCACTGCTGGGCACGGGCCTATTTACAGAATAAGAAGGGTTTTAGTCCTTAGTTCACCATGCTAGCTTGGTGCGGGTTCACCATCCCGAATTTTTTGAAGCCCTCTTAAGTGTATAGGTTTTTTCACGATGTTTGTTTTTACAGTTAATGCAAGTGGTACCTAATCAAATTCTGATCCGCACATGGTTTAAAAAGCTCAGAAATGCGGACATAAGTTTAAGTTGCAAAAGGGTGAATATTCGAAATTTTTTAACATTATTTTAACAAGTCATTCTTCTCCCGGGTTGTTAACGTTATAGTATTGTCAGATTGTTATTATTCTTGTCTTATTGCTTGACGGCAGCGGTATAGTTTGAGTTTTCATTATCATAATTATAGTAATAAACATCTGCATTCTTAACTTTGGGATGATACTAATGACGTTCTCAATTTTTGTTAATATTTTTCGAAGAATGCCAAAAAACTATTTAAATAGTAGGTATTATGATATACAAAAAAAAAGTAACCATACATACATACATAACATCATGCATTGCATTCCCTGAAGGGTTCCACAAAGGTGTATTTAGTACACCCTGGTTTTGCCAGTTATATTTGAGAACCATGTAATAGGGGGCGACTCTATTGCCATCAACAGGGCACAAATCCTAAATCCGAGCTTCTACTTCTACTAGTATTCTACTCGGAAAAACCCAATAATTCTTTGCCTGACCTGGGGATCGAACCCAGGAACTCACGATCAGCAGTCGCGGTTGCCACCACTAGACCCACGAGGTAGTTATCTAAATATCTTAATAAATAAGTATTGTGCGTGTACCATGCGACTAACCATACGATGAGCCTTACCATATACAAAACTAGCTTTTGCCCGCAACTTCACTTCCGTGATTTTTTTTCACCCCCTTAGGGGTTGAATTTCGAGAAATCCCTTCTTAGTGGATGTTTACGTCACAAAATGAACCTACTGTCAAAATTTCAAGTTTCTAACCCCAGCCGTTTAGGCTGTGCGTTGATAGATCAGTCAGTCAGTCAGTCAGTCAGCTTCTCCTTTTATATATATAGATAGTATAACACATGTTTAATAACTCCAATATCAGCGTGGAAGTATATCTACCATCATAAGCCACCAAGAACTTAGAATATTCCTCTCTGAATTTACTCGTTGGCAACCTCAGCCGCTTCCCAATTATAACAGACACCTTTATCACTTACGTCCAGAGTTATTACAGTCAACAGTCTGCAGTATCCTCAGATTCCATTAAGTTCAGGAGAATTTATTCTTAGGTATTTAATAAATATGATAATATAGCTTTTGCCCGCAGCTTCGCTTGCGTGATTTTTTTTCACCCCCTTAGGGGTTGAATTTCGAGAAATTCCTTCTTAGTGGATGTTTACGCCACAAAATGAACCTACTGTCAAAATTTCAAGCCGCCGCAGCAGCCGTTTAGGCTGTGCGTTGATAGATCAGTCAGTCAGTCAGCTTCTCCTTTTATATATATAGATTGTCTATATTTCCTTCTTTGTGTACTAAAAACACATCTGCCGAACCCTTTGAGGAATACAAGGCGTGATGTTATGTTTATTTCCTTCTTTATCAGTTTATAGAAAACAGTAATTGCAGTTGATAACATAACATCACGCCTGTATTCCTCGAACGGTTGGGCAGAGGTGTATAGTAACACCCTCATTTCGCCGTTATGATTAAGTCCCATGTAATAGGGGGCGAGCCTTTTGCCATCAATCGAGCACAAATCCAAACTCCGGGCTGCCACTGAGGTTTTCCACACGAAAGAATCCAATAACACTTTGCCTGACCTGGGGATCGAACCCAGGACCTCACGATCAGCAGTCGCGCTTGTCACCACTAGACCAACGAGGCAGTTAAAATTGAAATTGATATTAATAAATTTATAAAAATCATTAAATTAAAATGCACTTAAATCCTTAAACAAAATACAAAGCCGTGTCCACATTTGCGCATGAGCAGCGCAGAGGCGTGATCAGGCATTCTATAAGCAAGCGTGGACCTGAAGTGTGGAACTGCTCACGAACAGTTCGCGGTATGTTTACTTTGTGCATGTGCAGTTACGGTCCTCAGTGATTCGCTGCGAATCTAAATGCGTGTTTCGCGCACCCTAATATAGACCCGCCATAAGCTATCAACTCTTTTAGACCAATGAGGAATTTTTTCGGCTAATGTCGGGTTAGATTCCTAGTCCAAAAAAGTCCATGATGGATTCTGTAAGACAAAGATAAGATAAGAATAATCTGCGATATGATATCAAATATCGATTGTCATAGTAACCTAATTCTGTTATCGCCAAAACGTTGGTACACCTTTCTAGCATTTCAGATATGACAATCATAAATACTTGTGACTGTACATTAATTGCATAATCAGCCTATTACTGTCTCACTGCAGGGCACAGGCCTCTTCTCAGAATGAGAAGGGTTTTTCAGCGTCAATCCCCCAGGCTGGCCGATTTTTCTATTCGACTGCTTGTAGATGGTTTTGCGGAAGTCAAAGTCAAAGTCAAAGTATTTATTTCAATTAGGCACATAAAAGGCACTTTTGAACGTTAAAGTTACAAAGAAAATAGAATTGATTCTAGTCGCCCCTTCCAAAAGGTAGTTTCGTATGGAGAAGAATGGGCAAGAAACTCCACCGTTACTCTTTTAAAATGTCTTACAATATTTTGTATAGGTACATTAATTATACAATTATATGTGAAGACGATGCACCTAGAATAAAATTAGACTGTTTCTACGTAAGCGGGTAGTTATTGGCGAGACCTGAAGGGTCTCCAACCAATGGAGACGAAGTAAAATAATTAACCTGATGTCGCCCAAGCGACACTGCAACCTACTTGGCCGCTACGTCGAGGGCTTCCTCTTAGCTTCAAAGTAGCTGGGGCTAAGCCACGGCTACTGAGTTCCCGGACCTCGACAATGCGGGAACCCACCGGAGGGAAAAAACTTAACCTAAGCGAACTACTAATACTCTAACATCAATGACTACTACGGTGGCCTGGTGCGGTTACCTTAATTTGACGTTAAAACGAGTATCCACTGAAATATAACAAAATCGCTCTAAATATTCAACACTCAGCTGAATTCCAAATCGGATCAGAGCTAAGTCTCATAATTACAAAGGCTGCCTTTATCGGGGATACCAAGGAGTTATTATAGGAAACAATCTCGAGGAGCCCGGGATTCCATTAGAGATGGATTTATGGATGTGGGATCCGTTGTGTCAGTAGGTCAACTTTGGATCGAACAGTTTGTTGCGTGTTCTAGTTTTGATACTTGCAATGTATGTAACAGTTTCAGTATAAGTCCTTTGTGTGTGAGGTTTTTACTGGCTAGTAGGAAGCACTGGTGCGTTTACGTAATACTGGAGCCTTTATTGTGCTGAGGACCACCCCCGGATGGTTGAAACAGGTAATAGCCAAATATTCAAGCTAGTCAATTTTAAGTTGCCGTTAAATCTCGTGCTGTTACTCTCACTCTAAAGTGAAGTAAAAGTGATAGCACGAAATTAACGACAATTGAAATGGGAGTAGCGAATGATTATTATGAGCAGTGATAGCCTAGTGGTGTGACCGTTGTACTATCAAGTCATAGGTCTCGATTTCGAACCCAAGGCACGCACCTCTGACTTTTCGGATTCATGAGTGTATTGTATAATTATAACTTGCTTAAAAACGGTGAAGGAAAACATCGTGAGGAAACCGGCATGCCTGAGAGATATTTTTCGACGGTATGTGAAGCTGAGTCGGAGGCCCATGGGCGGTATAAGCTCTGACACCGGGCTAGTCACTAACCACATGAAAAGAAAAAGTGTGTGAAGTTTTTTACTGGCTGATGCGTTTCCATCGGTGGTACCGGAGCCTCTTTTGTGTTGAGGACCACCATCGATGACTGATGCATGCGTGCCGTAAGTTAGGAGATATTTTCAACTTAAATCTGCTATGGCACTTTCCTTTAAAACCCATTCCAGACGGTGCTCTACATTTTTATACTAGAATATTTTTTATACCACGATGTCTGGACTTTAAAAGAGACCTTGGTCTCCGAATTTGTTTCGGCTTTGACAGCTAGTCAGATAGGAAACGCCGACGCCATCTAGTCTTAAAAAAAACGTTACATTGACTTGTAAAAGTATCTGTAACAGATTTATTAACAGAAATGGAAATCATTTATCACCGGATGGTTTAAATAGGTAATAGCCAAATATTCAAACGCTACTCAATTTTAAGTTGCCGTTAAGTTTCGTGCTGTCTCTGTCATTTTAAGGCGAAGTGACAGTGACAGCACGATACTTATTAAAAATGCTACCATTGGTAAGCGAAACGATCCGTTACTGGCGACCATCGGAAAGAAATAGAAAAACAAAATGATTAACTTGCAAATATCTCTAAACATTCGGTCCTCACTACCTTACTCTCGAGAAGTACGTAGATTTATTTTTATTTCCCAAGTACCTACTTGATATTTTTTTTATATCCGACCTACGTAGGGTGCAATTCAGTTCGTTCACCCATAATTTTATTGTCGAATAATAAAAATACGGCTGCCCCATAAAAATGCAGCAATCACCATGAAATTGTTATTATCTATTACGAAAATTATGATTTTGAAGTTTATTTATTTAGGTAAAATATTTACTTTTCCGGGGACTGAGAATAATCTTATCATTTTAATACCTTTTCCGCGACTCATTAAAGCCTCCACGAGCGACGATGCTAAGAGATGATTTCCGCCAAACGGCTCGCATCGCATCGGATCGGAAAGGATACGTACGGATGCGGCGACAGCCAATCGCGTCCGGCAGGATGTCGACGCATACGATCGGCTCCGTACGGTCACTTGCGAAATTATTCGTTTCTGCGCCTAGTCAAATAGTTTCATTCCTACCGTGTTGACAGCCGAAAGGATCCGATCGGATACGACGACAGGCGAACAGAGCCGATCGCGCGTCGCAGCATACTTTCGACTACGATCGCGTGTCACGGAAGACGCCCGCAGTCAACCTGCTGCGCGCAGCTTGATAATATAGACTTTAAATACTGTGTACACGATTTAATATCGTTTAAAGATTGTAAAATCCGTTCCGATCTGATTAAGGGCGTTTTCAATTTAACCGGTTGGTGTCGTACTGCAGCCGTGCCGCGGCTGTGCGCATGTCGTGCGGCTATCGTGCTGCGGACGGGTGGTTCTGTTTTTTCATACAATTAACGCGAAGAAAGACAGCAGCACATAAACCGTACTGCCGCTGTGCGTGCGCGGTACGGGTGATGCACTGCTCTCTCGTCACCTTAACTAAATATATGAAAGAACAGAACCGCCCGTTTACAGCACTACATCCGCACTGCTGCGGCACGACTGCGATCCGACTAAATTGAAAATGCCCTTAAGTACGTCCGTCGTACACTGGGCAGTCAGCCCTGCTACCAACCTTGCTGACTGTCTAATCTTTTCATCACGGCATGTGCTATTCTTATGTACCTCGTGCCGACATGAGAGAAGAAGATAAAGCCCTTCTCTTTCTGAGAAGAGGCCCGTGCCCAGCAGTGGGGCAGTAATGAGCTGATAATGCTAAGTTCCTTTTTAACACCCGAGAGAAAAAGCAGGTGTTAAATTTTTACCAATTTCTCAAGAAAACTTTTTCCGTTTTTCCTACTCAATAAGATTTACTGTATTTCTTTTACCTTATAAAGGGGACAGTATAAAATTGCTCGCTGGTATCATTATAAATACCTGGGTCGGTGTTTATATTCGTAGGCTCAGCGATAATTGAGTTTCTTCGAGAAGGAGCTTCCGACTGAATTTAAAATTAACAATTCTTACCAATTGGGTAACCGCTGAATAAATAGATGTAGACTTTCTGGAAGTGGTTAGAAAATAAAAACTTATTTTACTTTTGTATTGAAAAAATTAACTACATAGATTGCTTAAGCTTCTTGAGAAGAATAATGGCCAAATACTCAAACGCTACTCAATTTTAAGTTGTAGTTAAGTCTCGTGCTGCCACTGTCAGTTTAAGAGTTCTGCGTCGTCGCATCGTTGTCGCACGCGACGTTTCAACGGGTTGGCGGACGAGAGACGAAGTGGGGGGAGGGTGATGTGCTGCGCTGTTGGAGCTCCGGTGCGACGACGGACAGTGTTCCACTGCTAGAGGGGCAAAGGCGAGGCGAGGTGCGTAGTCTTCTTACGCTGCAAAGTCGTGCGTCGTCGCAACGCAGGTGTGGCATACAATGCGTTGATCCGTTGCGACGACGCAACGCAACGCACTAATGAGGTACGCCTTAAGGCGTAGTGACAGTGACAGCACAAGACTTAACGGCAATTTAAAATTGAATATTGTTTGAGGATTTGGCCTTAAATCAGGTGGATTAAGCAGGAGCATTCTACGATGTACTGTTAGTACTAAAACCGAGTTTACTGTAAAGTTCATCAATGGACCAATGCAATCATTTTGAGTGTAAAACTAATTAGCAACAATCATTTTGAGTATAAAACTTAGCAAGTTGCGTTTTCCGACGCATTACTATTGTTCATTTTGCTTCCTGCAGTATTGTGTTAAGTTTTTGGAGATGTGATTATTTTACTAACGAGAGCATTGTTCTTCTAACTGCTACCAATTACAGAAAATAAGTACTTAATTATCTAGCTTATTATTAAAATATCAATCACAACTCTTTAGCTACAAAAATTAACTTTACATGCTTTCCAAATTGTCTCTGAACCTAACGGGGTGTTCTGCGTAAGTGACGCACGCGATGCGACGAACACGACAAACGCGACCAAGACAACGGTATTCCCTACTAGCAGCCTATGTAGCGAGACGCGACTGAACATGTATTTGTTCCACGTCTTGTCGCGTCACGCCGCACCGCGTCGCGTTTGTCGCTTACGCAGTACACCCCGTAACATTCCATTGATTAAAAATTCACATCCTAAAAATGTCTCTTCCATACTCTCTATAGCAGTAAACGCATAAAATATCGAGGTGTTATCAGCGGGTCCCAGGTGGGGCGGTTAATTTACCTGCCACCTGATTTCCCTGTAATTAAAGATGGGATTTCGAGGAGCCAACCTATTTGTTTCTGGCCTTTGAAGAACTTTGGATATTGAAACTGCTTATTACGAGAACTTGCTGATTGAAATGGAACTTGGGGATTAAGGACTTGTTTAGATCGCGTTTTGTTTTATTCTTGTTGTATCGTTAAATTAGATTAGGAGAAAGGCGTAAGGTAGTTTGTAGACCTATCAATTTATTCGTAATCGCTGAATTCGTTGAATGAAAAAGCTGTTTCTCCATTTCTTAAGCCGCTTTATTGACTTTTCGGATTCATGTGCCTTTTGTATAATTATCAATTGCTTAAATACGGTGAAGGAAAACATCGTGAGGAAACCGGTATGCCTGAGAGATATTTCTCGACGGCATGTGAAGCTAAGTCAGAGGCCCATGGGCGGCATAAACTCTGACACCAGGTTAGTCACTAATCACACGAAAAAAAGAAGAAGTCAGTATTCATAAAAGTTGATAAAACCGAACTTAACTGCCTCGTTGGTCTAGTGGTGGCAAGCGCGACTGCTGATCGTAAGGTCCTGGGTTCGATCCCCATGTCGGGCAGTGTTATTTGGTTTTTCCGTGTGGAATTCCTCAGTACTAGCCCGTAGTTTGGATTTGTGCCCAGATGATGGCAATAGGCTTGCCCCTATTACATGGGACTTAAATATAACGGCGAAATGAGGGTGTTACTATACACCTCTGCCCAACCTTTCAGGGAATACAGCCTATTATGTTATCGAACTTAAACTGGCTCAGCCATAGCGTTATTATGATTCAGCCTAGATCATCCCACTTCAGAGCAAAGGCCTCCATACCCTCCTTCTACTCCTCTTGGTTTAAGGTTTTCAGCGCCAATACTTTCAATAAGTATCTAGTTCGTCCCGCCATCTCCTTCTGGGCATGTACAAATATCATTAATGCATACTCAAATTTTCTACGTAAACTCTCCTTTTCTATAGCAGTGATAGCCTAGTGATGTGACCGTCGGACTGCCAAGTTATAGATCTCGAGTTCGAACCCAAGGCACGCACCTCTTGACTTTTCGGATTCATGTGCGTATTGCATAATTATCACTTGCTTAAACGGTAAAGGAAAACATCGTGAGGAAACCGGCATGCCTGAGAGATTTGTCGACGGCATGTGAAGCCAAGTCAGAGGCCCATGGGTGGCATAAACTCTGACAACAGGTTAGTCACTAACCACACGAAGAAGAGGAGCCTCCTTTTCTATATGCCAACCATTTCGTACCATGGTTTGTTGAAAAACTTCCCACCAGCAATCTTCTTCATGTGGGTCGTTAGTAGATATTTGGCCTAATTACCAAAGATGATCAGATTTAGTGAAACGAAGCTTAAACTCCAAGTATTACCAATCCAATTAGCAAAGCCATTGACGACGCGATAATTGTTCGAGTTGGCTGCCTGCCAGCCATCATGTCGTACAAGATTCGATTCCGACACGACAACTGTCCATTGTCAAAGATATATGGGCTAACATTTGACATAACATGGCTAGCATTACTGCTATTGTTGTTTAATACGATGTCGTTATGTTTAGTGATTATTGAAAGTTATGCCTAGCACCAGTGATAGACTAGCGGTTGAACGCTTCCCTTCCAGGGTCTGAGTTCGATAGAGGCCCATACCTCTTTTCGAATTCATGTACGGATCAGAATTTGATTATCACTTGCGTTAATGGTGAAGGAAAAACATTGTGAGGATACCTGCACACCTCAGAGTGCTTCATAAAGTTCTCGATGGTGTGTGTAGTCTGCCAATCCGCACCAGGCCAGCGTGGTGGACTAAGGTTAAAACCCTAGTCATTCTGAGAAGAGGCCCGTGCAGTGGAACAGTAATAGACTAATTATATAATAGATACCTTTAAACGAGCAATTCTTGTATATATGCATATACCTATATATGTATTATCTGAATCTCGGAAACGGCTCCAACTATTTTCATGAAATTTAGCATGTAGCGGGTTTCGGGGGCGATAAATCGATCTAGCTAGGTTTCATTTTTAGAAAACGTCGATTTACCAAAAAAAGCCGTCATCCAGGTACTGCTATGTTATGTAAACTGTAGTCTAAGCTATGTGTAAGGCTCCTGTCTCGTACATGTAGGATAATAAGAAAATATCTGTATAAGGATTTAGGGGTGTTACTAAATAAAACAACACACTCATAACACATAACATCACGCCTGTATTTCCCGAAAGGTTGGGCAGTGGTGTATAGTACACCCTCATTTCGCCGTTTTATTTAAGTCCCATGTAATAGGGGGCGAGCCTATTACCATCAACCGAGCACAAATCCAAACTCCGGGGTGCTACTGAGGAATTCCACACGGACAAACTCAATAACACTTTGCCCGACCTGGATATCGAACCCGGGACCTCACGAACAGCAGTCGCTCTTGCCACCACTAGACCAATGGGGCAGCTAAATAAAATGAATGAATGTCAGTAAGCAAGAGTACCTACGGGACATTTTGTAGTAATGTAGCTATTTATTAAAAAAAAACCGCACTCAAATCGGTTCACCCGTTTAAGAGCTACGGTGCCACAGACAGACACACACACAGACAGACAGACACACATAGCGGTCAAACTTATAACACCCCTCTTTTCGCGTCGGGGGTTAAAAATAAAGGGACATACGAATATGAAATAACAAATGAAACTGAAAAACCAAAAAACAATGCCCACTTCCCATACATTTAAAAACCTGATAATGAAAGTTTATGTATAGTTATAAGGTTTAGAAAATAGTGTCATATATTCATTTTTACGATTTAAACGCTACGAAGTCCAAAAATTATTAATGTTACGTTTTAGGTTAGGATTTGCAGTTACCAAATAGGTAAAAAAGGAAAAAAATGTGATAGAACTAATTATTAACGTTCGAAGTTTCTTTAGTCTAATATAGGAATATTTAGGTACTTAGCTATGGTCTAAAACGTCTTTTTTTACTTTGTGAAGCCCTTGAAACCAACTGCCCTTACGTCACTGCTTAGACTCGCGATGAATACTTGTCACTATAAATTGAGTGTTGAACATTAAATGTCAAAAAAACCCGTTTCAGTCGTGCGACCCAATTAATTAACTTTATGATTAACTTATTTCATTATTTTGTATTGTTAATTAATCTTATTATACAAATACTAGTAAAGAAATACTTACTAATTAAATAAAACGTAAAATAATGTATAAAACTCGGAAAAAGAGTTGAATAAAGTCAAGTCTGCTACTGTGTACACGTGTGTAAAACGGAACGTCGTAAAAAAGGGTGGTTGAGATACGTTGAAAACATGGTAATACGTTTACCCTTGACGTAGAATAAGCATACAGAAATATTCAAAAATCTTTTTTTCCTGCGTTTCCTTTAACATTTTGATAAGCGTAATTAATATACAATTCAATTAGCTGAATTATAAGATTTATTTCATTTGTATACATAGTCGGGTGAAAAATGAACATTCTTCTTTTTGGTCATTTGTCTAGCGTAGTTAGGTTCGATTGTTGCTGAGGTCCGACGTTAAGTGATCTGGTTACTCCACTATTTAACAGCAGTGATAGCTTAGTGGTATGACCGTCGGACTGCCAAGTCATAGGTCTCTAGTCCGAACCCAAGGTACGCACCTCTGACTTTGCGGATTCATGCGCGTTTTATATAATTATCACTTGCTTAAAAACGGTGAAAGAAAACATCGTGAGGAAACGGCATGCCTGAGAGATATTTCTCGATGGCATGTGAAGCCAAATCAGAGACCCATGGGCGGCATTAACTCTGAACCAGGTTAGTCACTAACCACACGAAAAGAAGAAGAAGACTCTTTTTGTATTATAACTTTCGTGAGACACATTCATACTTATGATTATTCGAATCGAGGTCGAGTAGTTCGACTCGCGACCTCGCTGCGTGATCAGCTCATGATTAAGGGCTCCGTTTGGGTCCGAAACTAGTCGGGCAATCCCGAAAATTCACGTGAGTAAACCGTAACTAATCATAAATAAGAAGAAGACTCCACCATTCCTTACCTTTATCATAGATAGTTAGTCCATTTATTTTCACACCATCCATCCCAAATAGTCAGGTGCTTTAAGCGCTGACGCCGTCCTTAAAACTTTATTCAAAACCACACCGTTTGCGCCAAAATTTAAACCGTTACAAAGGCAGAAACAAAATAAATACAGAACAAAATTCACAAGTTATATCTGGGCAACTTAACTTGGACTTCTTTAAAGCTTCAGTAATGTTGGCAGAATTCCAGAAATGCATACTAGTGCAAGCTAGTTCGAACGACTTCGGACCTATGTTGGAACAGTTCTGGGTTTATCGACTTGGAGAAAAAGTGGCTATTTAAAATAGTATTGGAAATGTCAAGAACTGTTGGTGACGTCTGTTTTGCAGTACGTTCTGGAATATAGGTTGTGTGTGTGTGAGTGAATTAATACTCCTTTGTCAGGTTTTTAATAGGTTCTTTGTTACTGAATGTGAATGGTTTCAGGAAATAATGGTATGTAATTACTGACTGTGAACGTATCTGTTTCTGTGATAAGTATCTCATATTCAGTTCGACGTCATACCAGATAGAATATCTTTAAGTACGTTTGTTTTTTTAAGTAATTTTATATGCTACACAATACGTTGTGCTTTCAGTAGAAGGACAAGCAATGCACCGTTGAGGAGTTACTTATATTTTTTAAATTTGGCTGCAGACCCTTCAGGTCTCACCAATAACTACCCGGTTACCTAGAAACGGTCCGCAAGAACAATCTAAAAAAACCAAAAGAAAAGAAAAAAGACCTTTCCCCGCACTTGGATCACTCCTATATCGTGAGAGGGTTTAAAATCGCAAACCAACCTCAGAATCTAGTTTCAGGACTCAGACCCGAAACAATTATTTGTAGGCCAATCAAATTCCTATTCTGTGCGAGAATTGAACCCGCGAATCGTTGCACAGCAGCCGAGCGCTCACCCAATGTCAATCGTGTCGTCAATTATTTTATATATTGGACCGGGAATACGCAAGCATGAAAACGACGTATCACTAAGCATAGCACTAGGTATCGCCCGAACTTCACATAAATGTACCTTCCCTTTAATAATTAATTCACAAACATACAGCCTTAAATTTCAAAATAAGACAAGCTGAAACTCGTTCTAGGTCACTATAAAAGTTTAAGGTTTCCTTCGGCTGTGCGCTGAAATTTTCAGGAGTTTCAGTTGGCTGGGAGCCAGGTGGAGCGGCTTCACACGTATTTATTATGTGTGCATGTATATTCTGTTTTTGTACGAGTTTCTGAAGACATGTTTATGAATTCAGGCTGGTTTTTGAGTGGACTGGCCGAGGGCAGATTTTATCTATGGGTTTTTTTATGGAAGATGGGTGTTAGGAGAGTCCAGTAGGTACTGAATACCGACCTCGTTCAAAGATAACTAGATATAATAACTGCCTCGTTGGTCTAGTGGTGGCAAGTGTGGCCGCTGATCGTGAAGGCCTGGGTTCGATCCCCAGATCGGGCAATGAGATATTGGGTTTTTCCGTGTGGAATTCCTCAGTGGCAGCCCGGATTTTGGATTTGTGCCCGGTTGATGGCTGTAGGCTCGCCCCCTAGTACATGGGACTTAAACATAACGGTGACATGAGGGTGTAACCTCTCTATACAACTCTGCCCAACCTTCCGGGGAATACAGGTGTGATGTTATGTTATGTAATAAACGTATTTAAAAAATGAGGTGATCATAGGGCAACAAAAAACGGTTCCGCCACATTTTTTTTAAATTTTATTCTGTCGCGTTTTCCAAAGTCTTCCAGGTTATATGATTTCTTAGTTGAATCCAAACAGCTATAAAACACAAACGATGTGGCTGTTTTGCGGTTTGCCCACATTGTTAAAACAATTTTTAATCACACATGAAGAAACTTCCAGAACCGAAATTATAATCTGTAGGTACACTACAAAAAAATGTTGGTACGGAAATCAAACTCAAGACTAACAAAACAGCAAGCCAACCGATCAGCCACTACACCAACAAAGTCATAATCGTATTTTAATATAAATTTTCTCGTACCAAATCAAATTACGAAACCGTTTTCGAATCCAAATTTTCAATTAAAAACTTAAGCTTCACGTCAAAGTATGACGGTTCAAAATACGTTGCGTACCAATGTCCCAGCTGAATTATATATGGCGATAAAACGCGCCTTACAAATAGCAACGAAGTTTCTTAGTGCCACCCCTTTGCATATGTTAGTGGGAACGTATTCTGGTAGCACTCGATAAAAATGGTCCTTTTTTTCCGGGATTTTTTGGTCCTTTTTTCCGAGGTTTTTTTGGTCCTTTTTTCCGAATTTTTTGGTCCATTTTTCCGAGTTTCTTTGGTCCTTTTTTCTGAGATATTTTTGGTCTTGCCAAAAATGTTGGGTTTTGGTAACAAATTAATAGAACTACACGTAATGCAAACGTAGTGCTTGTATAATTAATTATTCAGCGCAAGCTAACTCCATAAAATCACTAATTAATTTTATGCGGACTGGCTACCGCTGACCATCTGCAATCCAATGTTAATACCATATTTACAGTATGATTTTGTTAGTGTAAATGCCGCTGTTTATTTACCTGATGTTACAACATTGTATGATATATTTAATTGACGACCATATTCAGATCATTTCTTTTTTCCTATTGTCCAGCCATTTAAATCTATAGTAATATTGTAAAGCTGAAGAGTTTGTTTGTTTGAACGCGCTAATCTCAGGAACTACTGGTTGGAATTGAAAAAATATTTTTGTGTTGGATAGTCCATTTATCGAGGAAGGTTATAGGCTATATACTATCACGCTACGACCAATAGGGGCGGAGCATAAATTAAAAATGTTGCAAAATCGGGAAAAATATCCACCCGTGCGAAGCCGGGACGGGCCGCTGGTTTTGTATAAAAGGTAAACAAACCTTTGATCGTCAAAACCATTCACTGTTTTAAAGATCACGCCTTGTATTCCTCGAAGGGTTCGGCAGAGGTGTTTTTAGTACACCCTCGTTTCGTCAGTTATGTTTAAGTCCCATGTAATAGGGGGGCGAGCCTATTAACCGAGCACAATTCCAGACTCCGGGCTGCTACTGAGAAATTTCTACTGGAAAAACCCAATAACACTTTGTACGGCCTGGGGATCGAACCCAGGACCCCATGCTCAGTAGTCACGCTTGCGACCACTACACCAACAAGGCAGTCAAGAACAGTCAAGAGCAGTTTAAGAACACGTTATTAGAAAACTAAAATAATTTGAAAAACCGGCCAAGTGCGAGTCGGACTCGCGCACGAAGGGTTCCGTACCGTTATCTATAAAAACGGCAAAAAAATCACGTTTGTTGTATCGGAGCCCCCTTAAATATTTATTTTATTCTGTTTTTTAGTATTTGTTGTTATAGCGGCAACAGAAATACATCATCTGTGAAAATTTCAATTGTCTAACTATCACGGTTTATGAGATATAGGCTGGTGACGGACGGACGAACACCTGATTCTTAGTAATAGGGTCCCGTTTTACCCTTTGGGTACGGAACCCTAAAAATGAGTGATAAGGTTTATTAAATGTGTATGTTTATTGAATTCTTAGAGAAAACTGAATGTTTCTTACAAAACTTAAATGCCCAGACTATACATGCTTAGACACAAACTGCACCCTTCCCACTAAATGTCAGAATCCATTCCACATGACATTATGTCGCGCATTCACAAAATAACGATCGACAAACGAAACCTTTACGCGGCAGGTGTATTGAAACCGCGCGAGAATGACATTATCTTGAGATTCCCCCAGCATATGTGATGCTTGAGGTTACTCCTTAATGGGTTTCTAACGTACTATTCCGCGTTTTGGGTAACCGTTTTACTGTTTAGAGAATTTTAGATGGTTTTAGTTCGGATTTGCTGTTTAGGTACTTGCTAATGTTTTAGAGAGAGAATTTTCGATTGTAAGTAGATTTAGGATATTGCTAGTGAAGCGAATCCTAGTTTGTAGTTAAGTATACAAGGTTAGTCGGAAAGGGGGTACTAAGCCGCGGGCCACTTAATGTATCACTGATGATTGTTTTAAAGAAAGTGTTAAAATTTCAAAATTCGACAAAAAAAATTCAATGCAATATGATTTTTACTATAGTTTTTTCAAAAATTCTTCATCCCTGCTTTAGTTACGAATTCAAAAAATGGAGCTTCTAATCCATGACCCCAAATATGACCTAAAATGTAAACACAGCTGATCATAGCTGAGGATAGATAGAATTTAGCGTATTTTTTATGAACTCTTTGAACATCTATTCCTCATAAACTATTGACTTTTGGGGAAAGTTGCAGAACAAAAGTTATCCATTATTATGGGTAGGTACTTTAACACCCTTTCGACTTAGTACCCCCTTTCCGATTAACCTTGTATTTAGTTTATTTATTGGGATTTTTGAAATTTGACGGTATAAAATGCTTTTCCTGCATTTATAGGTATTTCTCATTGTTCTTACCAATACATTGGTTGGAGACCCTTCAGGTCTCGCCAATAACTGCCCAGTTACATAGAAACGGTCCACAAGACCATCTACAAGCGGTCGAATAAAAAATAAAATAAAAAAAAGTTCTTATCAATATATTACGTGTAGGTATCACTGTTCAATGAGAATATCAGTTGCATGTCTTTCAAGTAAGTACATCTAAGTTTATTAGAGAAAGTCACAAGCCACAGGAATATAAAATAATAGCTTTTGCCCGCAGCTTCGCTTGCGTTATTTTTTTTCACCCCCTTAGGGGTTGAATTTCGAGAAATCCCTTCTTAGTGGATATTTACGTCACAAAATGAACCTACTGTCAAAATTTCAAGTTTCTAACCCCAGCCGTTTAGGCTGTGCGTTGATAGATCAGTCAGTCAGTCAGCTTTTCCTTTTATATATATAGATATTCATATAAATTCGCATTTAACAAATATCCGCTTAAAAAAAGTAAGTTTAATCACCTTTGAATGGCATTCACCTAATTCTCGCCGAGAACGAATAATTTATCCTCAGTGTCGCACCCCTAATGGAATATTCAAGTTGCAGGGCTGCTATCACCAAAATTACGAAGACAATGGATAAAAGAATGTTCCTTTTTTCCCGTAAAATGTTTGTGACAACTTTTTGATTAATCTCCTGAACGAACATACAAATGAATTTATTGTTATATCTGTGATGACGGGAACGAATGGTATTTAGGAAGAATAAGGTGCTATGTGTTTTGAGGAATAATATCTTTGTTTCTTTTTGGTTAAGATATATTTTAAGATTAAATGCTAGTACATTACAACGCACATGCCTTGTTGGTCTGGTGCGAGCGCGATTACTGGGGTCTGGCGTTCGATCCCCAGGTCGGGCAAGATGATATTGCTTTTTTTTCATTAAGAATTTCTCAGTAGCAGCTCGGTGTCTGGATTTGTGCCCGGTTAATGGCAAAAGGGTCAGCCCCCTATTACATGGTACTTAAACACCTCTGCCGAATCCTTCAGAGAATACAAGGTGTATGTTATACTACAACGCACATCATATATTTAGCTTAGCTTGACTATATATTGAAAATTCTTCAACGCTGAGTCTTTTGTTTTCGCTGTGAGGAAAAATGTCATAGATATTATCCACAGTCGCCAATGCACATGCTGTGAACCAAATCGTTGTTTTACGACGTGATAATTTAGCAACGAAGCGTACCTAAGCCCACGTTTTCAGAGTAAAATAAAAGTAACTCTGGTACAGTGGATAAACTTATGTTCACGACGTGTTTAACATGAAGGAGGACAGTTTTCTACATCTTTTATATCAAGTTAAAAGGACCAACATTTAGTATCCATATAGGTACCTAATATTAAATCAGGATATTAAAATTGACTGCCTCTTTGGTCTAGTGGTGGCAAGCGTGATTACTGATCGCGAGGTCCTGGGTTCGATCCCCAGGTCGGACAAAGTGTTATTAGGTTTTTCCGTCTGGAATTTTTCAGTATTTCGGTTGGTGGCAATAGGCTCGTCCCTTATTACATGGAACTTAAACATAACGGCAAAATAAGGGTGTTACTATACACCTCTGCCCAACCCGTCAGGCAATACAGGTGTGATGTTATGTTGTTGATACTAACCCTAGCCTTTTTCGAATGTGTCAGGGTTACCTCCCAGATTTATCACATGCAGACGTATAGACAAAAAAAAACTTTGACAAAAAACATTAACTTATCAAATTCTTTTTACATTTAAAACCGCAGCTACCAACATTTTCCGCAACCGTGGTGACCCTACTCCTACCTGACGTCACCGTAATACTTTAATAAGAAAGTTTGTGGCCACATTTCCTATACCAAGTGAGACATAAAAAAGTTTAAATAGCATTCCTGTGTTCAGGGGGCGCAGTCATCAGGACCCTGATTTACATTACAGCTTTATGATTGTGATGGAAGCATTCATTTCAGAGTTAATTATAGTCAGAAGTAGGGTGGAAAATATGTATCTAGGTATATACAAGGTTAGTCGGAAAGAGGGTACTAAGCCGAAATGGGGGTTAGAGTCCCCAAAATTGTATAGGATCCCAGTATAGAACGACCTTCACCGAACTGGTTAATTAATGGATGAAAAGTATTTTACCTATATATCAAATTAAATATGTCGATAAATATGTTGTAAACGGGTTGACTTAAAAATTTCAGTCTAGAATATATTAATAAAAAAAAATTGTCTCAACTCTTTTTTTCTTGGGTAGACAGGTATAAACACAGCATTTATACCTGCCTACCCAAGAGTTGTGACGGGAAAAAAATAGTCAACCTAATGTTTGTATAATCTATAGGCTTCATACTTTCGATTGGTATGGAATTTGTCTATTAACCAAAACCAGAGAAATGATTAATAATTTTTTTTAAATAATCATTATCTGGACTGATTTTTTTTTGTCGACACATTTGCAATATATTTATTGGCACATATTTCTTTAAAACAATCATAGGTGAAGTGGCTTACTTACCCCCTTTCCGACTAGCCTTGTGTATAAATTATCGTGTAAATGGATAAGAAAACTTTACACTTAAAAGAAGAAAAGATGACAAGGAACTAACTGGCCGGTAAGCTTATATAGGTAGTTTCCGCTTCCACGTACAAGTCGCTACGTCACGTTCATAGACTTTGTTACCTTAGAGATTTTAGACTTGTGAATTTTTATGCAATTTTTTGATGAAAAAGTAAACTCATGAAGACAAGACAGATATCTATGAGATGGTGGTAAGATTGGATACTTTTCTAACCAAAAAAAAAGCCATCGCACTTTTCTCGACCTGGGACTGAACTTGGAACTTCAAGGTCAGCAGCCGTTCTAACAACTTGTGCGATAAGATACTTGAGGAACGAAGCATCAAAATTATTATCCCAAATTAAACTATTCACCTTTTCTCTCTCTCAACTAGCAAATCATTAAAAGCTATTGTTTCCCAATCCGATATTACTAATCAAAAGTCCAACTTTCAGCCTGAACAGTCAAAGCTACGTTTTAGCCGCCCAATCAGCAATAACCTCCCAATCCCCCCCTTTTCACCCCCCGGCCGCCGCAACTGATTGAAATTCCATTATTATCCATCCCTGTGGTAATAGTAAATCTTTATAACTCGGGATTTTTCGTATCGGGTGCCTTTGAGTTTCCCGCCCTTTGTAGTTGGGGATTTGCTTGGATTAAACGAATGACGGATAGGGAGGTGGTGAGGTGGTTTGGAGTGTCGGTTTGTATGTTTGTGTGAAGGAATGTTGTGAAGTGTTGGATTGATTTTGGATTTGCGATTCTTTTTTTGTGCGTTGTGGGCAGTTTTAATGTTAGTTAGTGGAGTATAGGATTTTTAACTTAGTTTCAGATTATGACAGATAGGTAGGTATTAATATTTTCTTTTATAATATTTCGTGGGAGCATGTAAGATGTGCCTTATGTATTGTACGCATACTATTTTGAATTGTAGCTGCGTTGGTGTTTATTAATCACAAATTATGCTTTGGAAGATGACAACTACAACTTTCAGATGACTTGGTTTTATTAGATTTTCTTAGTAACTTTTTTTAAAGCAATAGAAATTTCATTTTTACCTGTTTTCGTCTATGCCATTTAGCATAGAAGTGGCAGAAATGCTGTGCATCTAGGAAGCATCATCTTATCACAAACACAACTTTTAAAAATACAAAAAGATTTTTCATTTTTGACTATCCACACCAATCGATTCTTCGTAGTTCACCGATACTGATGTAATGTGTAAATAGTGGAATGCGTGAAATTTGCGGCTCGCAGCACGCTGATGAAAGTGTTCCCTACAAAGAGAACGACTACTATTGATATGGCTTTACAGGTATTTTTAGCGTAGCCCTTATTGGAAATTGTTTAGTTGAGGAAGAGGACATGCTTAGAATATGAGAGAGGACTTATTTGTTTCTTATTAATATTATTCAGCCATGATCATCCCACTGCAGGGCAAAGGCCTCCCTACCCTCCTTCTACTCCTCTCGGTTTAAGGTTTTCTGCGGTCAGTCCTTCTAATAAGTATCTAGCTCGTCTCGCCATCTCCTTCTGGACCTGTCGCGACGTCGTCTGACGTTGTGTGGGCTCCACTCAGTGATGAGTTTTGCCCACAGCTCGTCCGACATGCGGCTGACGTGACCAGCCCAGTTCCATTTTAAGCTTGCAGCTTTCTGACCAACGTCACCGATCTGAGTTTTGGAGCGCAGTACACTATTCCTTATACGGTCTGATAACCAGAATCCTAAGATACTGCGCTCCATGACTCGCTGGCAAATCCCGAGTGCGGACATCTGATGACTATTTGTTTCTTAGATATTGTTAACGACCTCGTTAGTCTGGTAGTGAAAAGTGCGATTACTGATTGTCGAGCAAAGTGTTATTGGGTTTTTCCGTATGGAATTTCTCAGTAGCAGCTCGGCGTTAGTGTCCAGTAATGGCAATAGGCTCGCCCCCTATTACATGGGACTTAAACATAACGGCGAAATGAGGGTGTTACTTTACACCTCTGCCCAACCCTTCGGCGAATACAGACGTGATGTTATGTTATATAATCTGCTTCATTATTGGTTTTTTCATAGATTGTCCGTTTGGGTTTGAAACAGCAGGACGGTCAGGGACGATTATATCGGCTTTCAGCTGAAAAGCCAACTTAAAGTCCACGCTCGATCTTATTTGCACAAACTCTAGTTTGCACAAGTAAAGCATGTAAGCAGGGCCGCGCCGACGCCCACAGCGCCTGTGTGCGAAACCTATGAAGCGCCTCTTTTTTTCGCGAATCTTCGTGTTTCAACTTATTTTTTTTATTATTTGTTAATTTTGACCGAAATAAGTGTTCTCCAGTTTTATTATTTTTATTTCACTCCACTACAAAGAATATGTTGTTGTGCAAGTGTAACAAAAATAATTTCGATGGCAGCGCCCCTATTGTCTTGGCGCCTGTGTGCGCCGCACACTTCGCACACAGGGGCGGCGCGGCCCTGCATGTAAGTTAGAACGGCAAAACGGTATATCGTGCAATGCTATTAATACCGAAAATACCGTTTGTGCAAACGTTTGCACAAGCCGTTTATGTATGCAAATCGCTGAGTGCAGCAGGACCATTCACTCTTAGGAATATCCCATAAAATATAGCAGTATTTAAACACTATGAAATTTGCCGTAAAACAGTAGTATTTATTGTACTAAACCAAACTTTTTATGGCATAAATAAAAGAAAAAAGCTGTGCGCTTGGTAATAAGCGCATGATTATTTCCTAAAGCAGTTTCAGCATTCGTGAAAACGCTAGCTTAAAGAATAATAGTGCATAAGTAAGCAAGGACAGTTTGGTAGTCTATTGCGCGGAAATTTTAAAGGAGCGAGGCAAAGCCGTGTCCTGTAGTTGAAAAAAGGAAAAACACGTCAGTCTCTTTCATAATTTTAGGACTATAAAAGATACTTTGTGAAATGCATGTAGAGCTAGGTTTTATAGTGAGCGGTGAGCGGTTGGTATAGCGAATTTGTGTGGATTATAAGCGAAGAAGGCTGAGAAGCGTTTGAAAGTTTAAAAATAATTGTTGGAACTTATTATATTTACCTATAACAGCTTAGAATTAAATATGGAATTAACACTTGCTAAATAATGTCAGTATCGCTCACTATACTTGGTAAGCAAGTTGTCGTCATCAGCATGTCAAATAGTTGACAATCAGATCTTGTAACTCAACTATCTGTCCTCTTGGTCACCTTTTACTGCTCCCAGAGAAGTTGGCATATTCTTTCAAAAAAAAAGAAACAGCAATGTTTCAATCGAAAATCGCTAACTCCCCAAATACAGATCGCTCGCTGTCACACCACAGCCTAACATGCATAAATTTTGCGCTGAAAATACACCCAGGGAGACGTCTCAACTATTTACCTTACGGAATCTGTCCGTCGAAAATAAAAATGAGGCAGAATATTTAAAAATTTTAAAAGACACGGGCAAAGTTATAACGGTAGTCGTTTTGTTGAAAAATTTAAAGTCATCTGGCTTCGAGTGGAACATAGGGTTTTCACGTGTAAGTAGAAGAATTGACGTGTTATATTTTGTTTGCTGTGAACTATTCTTCTCCATAGCGTGTCGACGGCAATCTAAACTGAATCAGTCCAGAACTTAGCTACGAGTTTAGCGTTACCAGTTAGCGTCCATTAGTTCCTGTAACGTGCAGGTATCAGCACGCAGGACATGATGTCAGGCGTCCCATCGTTTGTTGAACAGCAACACATTTACACTCCAAGCTGGAATCGTCTATGAATCTCCACCTGAGCCGGGTTTTTTTTCTTCGACCAACTTGGGTCCGGAGTCTGTTTAAAGACTTCCAGGTTAGCCAAGGCAACTCACGTCCAGGTGGGAGATTTTCAGCAGGTGGGATAAATGGGATGGGTAGGAAAGCACTATCACGCCAGAGTTTGTTTAGCTTTTTTTTAAGTGTCGCAGCATTATGCTGAGATAGGAGCCCTGTTTGGTCTCGTGCAGGTAGTCATCCTTTCTTTTTTTGTTAATTATGTTTTTGTTTCTGTAACTGCCTGCGTGAGTCCAGAATAAATAATTTTCCTTCTTTCCACAGCTTAAGTCTTAGGTGTTGGTTCTTTTTCGTATTATCTTTGTTCTTTGTTTTTCCATAGATTTCCAAAGCGAGAACGGATAAATTATAATCTTTTACATTGAGGATGTCATTAGACTACGAAAACATGTTTCCCCTTTAAATAAAAATATTGTAGAATGCTCCTCGGTTCTTGTGTCATTATTAATGCAGACAAATCACGCAGAAAGTGTCAAAAATTTACTTAACCTCACAATTTAAAAAAAAATGATCTATAAGTTGGTAACCCTATACAGAGTCCATCAGCAAATGAGGCTGCGCTGTTTATCGTCCATTTTGAGATTGATCTCTTGATTGGTCGTTTCTTTTAGATTATGTTATTATTCGTACATACATTCAAACTGAACTGAACTGCCTCGTTGGTCGTGTGGAATTCCTCAGTGACAGCCCGGAGTTTGGATTTGTGCCCGGTTGATGGAAATAGGCTCGCCCCCTATTACATGGGACTTTAACATATCGGCGAAATGAGGGTATTACTATACCCCTCTGCCCAATCCTTTGGCATTTACATTTTTGGCATTTTACAGGCGTGCTGTTATGTTTTGTTATATTCAAATAATTTTCATCATTTTACTAATGTAAGCAAAATCTGGTCCTTTGAGGTATGCGGATCCCAACAATAGGTTAACGCATACTAGAAGTTAACGTTGTGACTACTGGCTTAAACTTTTAGGCGGGGTTATATCCAGCAGTGGACTGAGAATGACACCTAAAAATATATTATAGCAGAGTGAACAAAGGATTTAACACCATCACTTGATCTTTTCTTCTTTTTCGTGTGGTTAGTTACTAAGCTGGTGTCAGAAATTATTTCGCCCATGGGCTTGGCTTCACATGCCGACGAGAAATATCTCTCAGGCATGTCGGTTTGCTCATGATGTTTTCCTTCACCGTTTTTAAGCAAGTGATAATTATACAATACGCACATGAATCCGAAAAGTCAGAGGTGCGTGCCTTGGGTTCGAACTCGAGACCAATGACTTGGCAGTCCGACGGTCGCACCACTAGGCTATTACAGCTTCAGCAGCAGTGATATCACTGCGTTTAAAAAAAATAGAAAATGGTATATACAGGTAGCTGAGTACCTATAATTATATATTCTCGAAATATATCTACGAAATATAAATAAATCAAGAAAAATAACCCATTAACCCATCGCTCATAAAATTCCAATGTATTTATGCCATCACCTCCCTGCGAGCGAAAATAAAATTGATAACGTTATTTTTCCCAATAAACTCTTCCGTTATTCAGCATCAATCAATTAGTAGCGCTGAAAAAAGCTGTAGCTCTCCCACGAATTGAGATATAAAAATAAAATATGTAATTTTTTCAGGTGGAAAATGTGTTTCAATGTTTATTATTAGTGTAGGTACTATTGTACGCGTCCTGCCGTGGTGATGGTGGTGGAACTGGGTAGTTTGGTTTAATTTAAGTATTTAACTGGCCTTCCCTTAATTTCTGGTTTGCTGCGAAGATAATAACGTTCCAGCTACGGTAATTATAAGGAAATTGTATGATGTTGTGTGTACATTCGACATCAAAAGTAAAAGATGATGGTTCAAAGATTCAAGTGTTTTATGAATGGAAATTTGCTAATAATTTCGTTATATTTTTAAGATAATGATAGATTTGATGATTTTACCGGTTGCCATGGTATGGGCATGTGATGCGGAGGAACGAGGAACATGTCGCGAGGAAAGTATTGAGTATGAATGTGGATGGTTATAAGAGTAGAGGAAGACCAAAGAAGCGATGGATGGGTAGTGTGAAAGATGATATGGCTAGAAAGGGGGTGACTACTGAGATGACGGCTAATAGAGATGTATGGAAGAAGAAGGGATACTGCGCCGACCCTAAATAAGTTGGGATAAGGGCAGGAGGATGATGATGATAGATTTGATGAAACTGTAAAAACTACGAAGAAAAACGATTGGTTATTTACTAACAAAATACCAAAATGTACAGAACAAGCAGATATTGCTAGGTAGACATAATATAATCTTTTAGTAGCTGTTAATAATGGGAAGAAATGGAGTGGCTTATTCGTGGGGGACACACATAATATGCGTAATCTAAGCATCAGAGAACCCCAATAGACCGAAATAAAATGCGTAAGTACCACCCAAATTCACGCGTAGAAGTACTTGGCTTAAAGACTACATTTACATAAATACATTAAATCATTCTCACCGCGCTATCGCTTTCTTTCATCAAAGAATTCATTTTCTGAATATAAATTTTAGATTTTCAACCTCATTAACTGTTATCGGCGATTTAAAAAGGTCCTCTTTGTACCCCCTCGGGCTACGGATTCATCCCCCTATTGTGTGACTGTGCCCAAACTGGGATGAAAGTAATTTACCATGATTTGAAATAGGAAAATACTTTTAAAAAACCAGACTGATTTAACTGAGTGAATCGGACTGTGTTCTTCCTCTTTGATTGGGTGAAGGTAATTTTTTGACAGTATTGGATGTTTCCCGCATCTGCGAATTGAGGGGTGTGTCCGTTGCTTTTTGTCGGTGATTATTCATTTATTCTGATTGATTTTTGATGTCTGTTTTGGTTTTTAGCGATTGATCGGTAATCTATCGTAATTTTATGATGCGGATATGAGGAAGGTAGTACCTGGATTGCGGCTCAAATTGTATACGGGGTGTATTCAAATTCGTGTTATTCTTTCAAACCGCATGATCTACTGGTGACACAGATTGACCCTGCATAGGATTTTTAGGATTAAAAAAAAACAAAACAAAAAAACCCTATTAGATAGTGTAAATACCTTATAACCACCTACCCCTTCCACAAGTTTTTTTTTTCCATTAACCTAAATCTCATGCAGGGCTAATTTATACTAGTAATAGATCATGTGGTTTAAGGAATTACATGAATTCGTTTACAGCCTGTATATGTGGGATTTTTTATTAGTTTAGGTATAAGGTTTTGCCTGAGCTCTGGCAATCAGAACATGATATCACGTTCTTTATAAACTTTGGACGGATAAGTTTCAAAAGTTTCTAATCGTTTTAAATCGCCTACATTAATTTTATAACAAGGTGCTTCCACAGCGTCGAATAAAGCTATCAAACCGAACAATTTCCTTGAATTTAATTATAAAGCAACGAAAATTTTAAACTCATTTTAAAATCAAAATCCCCCGTACTTAAGCCACAGAAGGTGCACAACACCGAATCGATCTTCAATCTTGGTGCCTCCCCAATACATCAAAACGTGCCAACTTAACAATACAGTTTGTTTGAAGGAAATTAACTTTTATGTAGACGGGATAGAGTCTGAAGTATTTTCAGGTGGTAGTAAATATAAGTTTGTATAAATATACCTAAGAAAAGTGGGTCTTTGTTGGCAGGTGTATAAAAAATGGTAGGCTGTAACGGCCTAGTCGAACGTTAGTAAAATGAGATCGCGAAAAGAATGATTTTTCAACATTAAAATGTCCTCTGACATTGAGATTTTTCTCGATTGTTCCAAATGTATTGATCGAGTACTACAATAAGGTTTTGAGTCTGCTGTTTGTAAATTAGGTTAGGTCGTTGGTTTTTCTAGATAAACAAGTCTAGTACTAAGTACTTAGCGACTAATTGCAAGTCAACAGTGTTATTTCTTATTTGACTTTCTTAGTTTAAAAACTGGAGTATTTATTTTGTATACTGTACGTTTACTTTGCGTAACTAAGTAATAAAAATAATATAACATGACGCCTGTATTCCCCGACTTTGCAGAGTTGGGTAGAGTTGTATAGTGATACCCTCATATCGCCGTTGTGTTTTGCCTTTTCCCAATGATGTTGGGGTCAGCTTCCAGTCTAACCAGATGCGGCTGAATACAAGTATTTTACACGAAGCGACTGCCATCAGACCTCCGCAACCCAGTTACTGGGCAATGCCGATATCCTAAGCTTAGACCAATTGTCAGACTATCGGACTTCTGACTTCCCGTAACGACTGTCATAGGTATTCGTATGACACCCGGGACCAACTATTTATCGTGCTTCCCGAGGCACGGAAGTGTGTTACGAACGGTCACCCATCCATGGGCTGACCGCGGCAAGTGCAGCTTAACCTCGCAAATCGTATGATGAAATAAAGATTACTGGTTTTAGTACCTACCAAGGGAAACGTCTCAGGACGCATTCTATGTGTAAAATTGTATATCGCCTCGCCTTATCAACTGCGTTTTAAACAAGAAGAGGAAAATGATAGCGTGTCAGTTCTCCGCCATCGCGTGCAAGTCGTACCTATGAATTAAACGAGGAAACGAGTTATTCAGTAGTTGCACTTAAATGACAAAGTAGTGAAGAATTGTCTTTTGTCACGAATGTTCGAGATTTTTATCTAAAGACGCATTATATTGTTATTTGAGTACTTTGTGACGAAGATGATTAAATGAAAGACGCGAGAATTATTTGTGGATGGTGGTGATCAGTTGCCTGTCCCCATAGGAGTGTGAAGGAACGAGATATGGTCTTTCTTGACGAAAAGGGAGGATTCTCCAACTAGGCGGGTCTTATGCCTGGCGGACCACTGCCCAATGTTAGATGTTGGGAACTTGTATATACTATCTGCGTGTGAAATCTTGATATCGCGATGCAGGATTTGTGACATTTCATTTGACAGTTGTCATTGTTGTCGCTGTAGTCTGCTAGAATATCGTCGTACTGCTCATGGGGCGTGATAGATGCCGCCACAGGAGAATTGCGTGATGCTATGTTTTCGAATTCAAGTGCAGATTATAATTTGATTATTATCACTTGCGTTAACGGTGAAGGAAAACATCGTGAGGAAACCAACACACTTCAGAGAGCTCCATTAAAGTTTTCGATTGTGTATGTAGTCTGCCAACTCGCATCAGGCCAGAATTCGACGACACGTTTGGTGCAGTGGCTAAGCGATTGGCTTCTGCGCTGCGGGTCGTGGGTTCGATTCCCACACGGAACAAATATTTGTATGGCCTACAGATAGTTGTTCCGGGTCTGGATGTTTGTGCATGTGAAGATTTGTGTCTGTAAACGCACCCACGATACAGGAGAAATCCTAGTGTGGGGCAACGTGTTTTTTTTAAACTAAAAAAAAAAAAAAAAACTAAAAGAATGGTGGACTTAGACTTTAACTCCTTTCATTCTGAGAAGAGGCCTTTGCCCAGCATTAGGACAGTAATGAGCCATTTATGCTTTATGCAATTATGCTACGTTTTCCCACCCTTACAAGAGAACGGTTTTGGTGGGAGACATTGTTTAAATGGGAGTCAATGTCTCTTTGAAACCATTATATTCTTACCCTAAGGTAAATTATTATACACGAAACCCCAAAATATAGACCATAAACAGTAAAAACACTTACACACGTAAAACACACACATGTCTTCGTAACATTTATTGTCTAAAAGAACATAATATCAATCCCGATGGGAATACGTACCTATGGCGTTCACCGCGGCAAATTAATCCCTAGCTTTCCCCTCTTTGGGTATTAACCATTCATACCTCCCCAATTCCGTTATTTCTCCCAAACGAGTAAGCTATTTCTATTATTTTTTGTGCCCCTTTTTCTCGTGGCGCGAAGTTGTGACTATTTTCGCCGACTGAATAGTCGCAATTTGGTCTGAATGCCTGTGCTCCTAGTAAGAATTTTTCCGTTGATGTCAAGTGCATAGTGGGTAAAGAAGTTTTAGATTAAATGGTAGCGTAAATTAGGACGTGTTTGTGAATTAATGTTTTGAAATGTAGTTTTTAATTTGCTGTGTAAAACGGTTTTACGAAATGCTGTTTTTTAATAAGTTGGACCGAAGGACCAAAAAAAGAAATTGTTTTTGCTCTGTCAAGTACAAGTTATGAGTTTCAAAACGTCTTAAAAATTTATATTTAACATTTTATAAGGGTAGATCCAGCAGATTTTGTGCAAATTGAAATCTTTATATGACCATGTAATACGAAAAGCGCATATAAAACTCACTTTGCCCAAATTGATTTCCATGTATTTCACGTTATTATATTTATTAACAATTTAAGTACAGTAGTGGTTCAAGGTTCGTCAATTTTCAAATTCATTCCTTTCCCACATAGCGGGCACATGTTACTTTTTCAAATTGTTGAGCCGAACAGAACAATGCATGGAAAATTATGTTTAATTATTTGGTAGCAAAGATCAAAATTCCCTTTTGCCTCCATATGACGTAGTAGAGCCATGTACCTAATGTCTTTGATTTGTTTTAAGGAGTTTTGTTGTAAAAACCATGACATCAATCAAATCGATGATTAAATAGATTGGCATTACTTGTCTGTCACCATGTCAAAATAATATCTTGTCAAAAAATACTAGTATTTTCTTTTCTATAATGTTAGCAATATGAAGTTGGTAAAATAGTTCATTCCTTGCACTGTGCAAGCAAAAATAGACCTTAAGGTGTATAACATTTTCATTCCGCGACTGTACCTACTAGCAAATGTTTATAGTCATCCTTATTTTTTTTGCCATAAATTATATCATCACACCATGAATACCACTCCCATACACAAACATAAAAGTACTACTTATATTTAGTCCCGGTCTACCCTCAAACGCGCTTATATTTTTATTTTACACGCAAAACATCTAAAACCAATCGGCATTTCTCCCCTATGTCTATCCCCTTATTCCGTGCCATTGTTATTCTTTTATTCCAATACGGAATTGGGATGATTTCCATATGTTTGTTTGTGTAATTGAATGGTGGTCACGTGTATGGAAAATTATTTTCGATGTTTCCGATTTATGGAGTGGTAATAATTTGCGAGGCTGGCTATAACAAAAATGTACGGTCAGAAACATTATTCTGAATTTAAATTTTATGTGATGTGGGGGTACGAGAAATGAATAAATGTTTAAGCAAAATCAGAACAAAGTAAGTACCTAAATGTTTTCAAAGCTGGGACCTTATGTAGTATGTCATAAAAAAGTCAAACACGCCAATAACACGGCTGTATTACCATCCAAATGTGCAATCGGAAAAATAGAGTTTTAATTATTAATTAATCTGAATTTGACGTGCGACACGTTTGGTGCAGTGACTGAGCGATTGGCTTCTGTGCTGCGGGTCGTGGGTTCAATTCCCGCACGGAACAAATATTTTTATGGCCTACAGATAGTTGTTCCGGGTCTGAATGTTTGTGCGTGTGAAGATTTATGTCTGTAAACGCACCCACGATACAGGAGAAATTCTAGTGTGGAGCAATGTTTAAAAAAAAACAATGTCAAATCGTATTTACAAGCTGCATCACTATTAACTGCAAAGATATAATTGTAACTTGATCGCATTTCTTGCGTGTTTTTCTCAGGCATTCCGTTTAGCGCACCAGGTTGAATAGCACCAACTCGAATCACACCAATAGCAATAGTAATAGGAATAGGTATACGGTAATCTATCGGTGTGAATCTAATTGACGCTATTCAATCTGGTGCGCTAAAGGTAATGCCTCGTTTTTCACAAATATCATAGACTAGTGGCCCGTCCCGGTTTCGCACGGGTGGACATTTTTCCCGTTTTTGCAAAAAAAATCATTTATGCTCCACTCCTATTGGTCGTAGCGTGATGTTATATAACCTATAACCTTCCTCGATGAATGAATTATCCAACACAAAAATATTTTTTCAATTCCAACCAGTAGTTCCTGAGATTAGCGCGTTCAAACAAACAAACTCTTTAGCTTTATAATATTAATATAGATAACAAGAGACCTGAATCGATTAGAGCATGTACATGACATAACATAACATTACGCCTGTATTCCCCAAAGGTTGGGCAGAGATGTATAGTAACACCCTCATTTCACCGTTATGTTTAAGTCTCATGTAATAGGGGGCGAGCTTATTGTCATCAACCGAACATAAATCCAAACTCCAACCTGCTACGGAGGAATCCCACACGGAAAATCCAATAACAGACTTGTCACCACTAGACCAACGAGGTATATACATGCTTCTTTTAAGCTAGCTTAGACAGATGTTATTTATTTAGTAGCTACCCCCTATCATTAAATTAATTCCTCTCGAAAGGGTGAAGAAGCTTCAAAACACACCAGATTACACCGGATTACGGTTCTCACAAAGCAAACACACAACAAATTGATTCTAACTTAGTTTAAAATTTCATTAAAACGAACTTGGCTATATTTTCGTATCCTTCAACAAATAGAGAGGGAATGTAAATAAATCTAAATTAAAATGAAGGATCATATTCTATATGTATGCCCCAAAGCTATGTCTGCGGTCTGAACTTCTAGTTCGGAAACTGAGGTACTTATAACATACTGAAACAGATACTTGACTCTCTACACTCTTCCCGGGCGCACGCACACATACACAATTGTCGTTAATACAATTTTTAACAGGGAACTACGGGGCATCACTCGCGACTTCCTCTCTACTCCGCGAAAATGGGCGATACTTATGTGTGCGCGCAGTCAGCGTATATTAGACGTTAAGTTTGTGTATAAAATGTAATATGTGGTTGGAGTTTCTAGTTCGAAAACTGCGGTAACTGCGACTGCAATTTTGGTATGAAATACTTTTGGTATAATATGTATTGTAGGATATAGGATACAGGAGGGTTTTGTTCGAGTAAGGTGGAGTTGTAAGCTTAGCTATAATTTTGTGTGTATGGTTTAATGCTTTGAATGACTGAAATATTTTCTTTTACGTACACAATTTTAAATTAGATATGGGCAATATCTGTAGTGTTTGTGGACAAAGAAAAATGACTGCCTGTTTGGTCTAGTGGTTGCAAGCCGTGATCGTGAGATCCTGGGTTCTATCCCCAGGTCGGGCAGTGTTATTGGGTTTCTGTGTGGAATTTCTCATTAGCAGCCCGGAGTTCGGATTTGTACCCGGTTGATGGCATGCTCGCCTCCTATTATATAGTATTTAAACATAACAGCGAAATGAGGGTGTTACTATGCAACTCTGACTAACCCTTCGGGGAATACAGGCGCGATATTATGTGTGTTGTGCACAAATTACAAAGTGAGGAAGAACTAAGTAACTGAATGTTTTCAGCGATAGGTCTATTCGTTTGCGAATATTAGACGAATAGGAATCGATAACCATTAACGGCCGATATTAAAAATTGATCCAAAATCTATGTATTGATATAGATTTTTGACATTGGAATTTTGGAATTTCTGTCGAAAACTTACATCGATTCAGAGATTTAGGATTGGATCGGTTATTAACATCGGCTGTTAGTTTGCTTTAAGAATCCATTAAACATTCAAATTTTTGAAAACCTTATGACTCATTCTTGAATTATTTTTGTTTTGCAATACGCTGTAGGTACCTACATTATTTTTTTTCGATTCTTCAGAACATTGTTTTTCACGATCAAAGTTCGTAAAAATATTCATACGAACATAAATATAATTTGTACATTACTGTCCCACTGCTGGGCACGGGCCTCTTCTCAGAATGGGTTTAGGTCTCAGTCCACCACGTTGGCCTGGTGCGGGTTGGCAGACTACACACACCTTCAAGAATTTTATGGAGCCCTCTCAAGTGTGCAGGTTTCCTCACGATGTTTTCCCTTCACCGTTAACGCAAGTGATAATCAAATTCTGATCCGCACATGAATTCGAAAACGCAGGAGTACGGGCCGGGACCGAACTCAGACCCTCCTGCATGGAAGGCAATCAGTCAACCGCTTGGCTATCGCTACTTAAAAACAAAAATATAAAATACTAGCCGTGTCCTTACGGCTCCGCCCGTAGCCTATGTTACTCAGTGATAATGTAGCTTTCTAACGGCAAAATATTTTTGGAATATAAGTATTTCGTTTTTTAAGTTTTTGAGTTTATTCGTAACATACAAAAATCCAAAAATAAAAATCTTTCATATTTATAATATTAGTATAGATTCACGTTTCTTTATCTTTTATACAAAATTAAAATGGATGGAGTATACACGCTCACGCATGCATCATCCATCTTATTAGCACCTATACAAATGTATGTGTGTTTCTTCAATAAAAGGTTACCAAAAATTCATGACAGAGCATTATAAAGTAAAACCGAGTATTGTTTTGATCTCAATACCAAATCTGTCTTCAAAGGTAAGCTTATGTAAATAAATGTAAAACAATGAAACCTTTAAGTAACTTTTACTTGGGATTGCTTTCCCTCAGAGCTGTGTTTTATGAGATGCGTAATAAACAAAAGTATGTCATCTTCATAAACATTTGGTACCTAGTTGTGGTTCCGTAAAAAGCTTAAAAAATACTTCAATAAGCTACGTTCTTAAATGTATTTTTTTTTCAACTAAATGTTATAAATATATTGATATAAAAAGAAAAAAAAAATGTTTAAAATTTTTTTTGCAAATTAAAAACTTATTTTTATTATTTTATCCTGGTATGATAGCCCATATTTTCAGACAAAACACCATATTGAAAATAATTGAACTTACTTATGTTTCCGTCCAAACGCCATCAACATAGGCCCTGGTCCTTACAGCCGCGAAAACAAATAAACAAAAAAATAAAATCCATCTACTCACCTTCTAAATAATAAAAGGCACGAAGCCAAAATAAATAACCATTCAGAAAACGAAAGTGTAATCCAAATTGGCAAAGCTGTTTACGCAAGTAATCTCTTTACAGAACAATCTACGGGCCCTCTAAGTCTTGATCAGAATCTCCTAAAACAAGCTGGTCCCTTAAATTGGACCCTTGCTATTATGTGTTACAGATAATAGAAATCAAATTAATGTAATGTATTAATTAATTGATGAACAGAACGGTTAATGAGTTTAGGATTAAACGGTTTCAGAAACGATTTTGGATGAATAGGACCTTTTTTGTTTATTTATTGAAAGGCTATCAAATTCGCTTCGTGTTTTTTTTTGCCGTTCAGAAAATGTATTGGTGTTTTATAATATTTTGGCTTTCGGCCAAAAACTGTTGGTGTCGAGGTGCCTAAAAAAGTTTTAACACTTTTCTTGCCAACAGATTTAAAGGGTTAATCTCTATAACCAGTAGTTACTCTGTCAAGAAAATTGTTTTTTAAATAATTTAGAAAATATCACATTTAGACCAAACCTTAATTGATGCCGTGGTTTTCGGTATAGAATAGTTTACCTACCCTCTCCACCGAAACTCTACGGCGGATAGGATGATAAATAGACGACACGTTTGGTGCCGTGGCTGAGCGATTGGCTTCTGAGTTACGGGTCGTGGATTCAATTCCCGCACTGATCAAATAGTTGTATGGCTTACAAATAGTTGTTTCGGGCGTTTGTGCATGTGAAGATTTGTGTCTGTAAACGAACCCACGACAAGAGAAATCCTAGCGTGGGGAACGGTTTATAAAGAAAAAATTGGTTGTCTGTAAAGTCGGTTTACGGACGATAGTTTAACGTGACAACGTCATAACAAAACATCGTGCCTCTCTATCGCTTGTTCCGCGCTCTCGCTTGCACGATCGCCTCAGAAGAATCGTGACAATGAGTCACGCTTTTTTGTGCATGCTGCCGGCGTTCATCGTTTTATTAGACGTTGTCACGTCAAAAAATGACGATGCGTTTGTCTGTTATCGTATTTATTTCTTTCAACCGTCTCTCTATATAAACCTGCCTTACCCTACCTCTTCTGACAGCCGTGACGTAATATTTTTGTTTCTCCAACTCCCTCAAAGTGGAACCCCAAAAAAGAGCAAAGAAGCAAGATCAACATTAGTTAATATTCGCTCGGCGGGCCAAGTTTGCGCTCCTCATTCATTATTTCCGACAAAGAATGTTTAATGCAATACAAACATACAGCCGAACCGCGCTTGGGGTTACCCACTGAGAAGTGATAGACGAATATCTACAGGTAGTTTTTTTTTGGGAAATATTTAAATTTTCTGTCAACCCCGTAGCAAAATAGAAAAACGTTATGGATAACTGAGCTGTGTTATGCAATAATATGTCAACCCACGAAAATATGAATTCTGTGTTAACGTCATCTAGTTATTATAGTAGGTCTACACAACGCTTGAAAATGCAAACAGCATTAAGAATTTTTTGGTAGACGGCTCTCTATTAAATTTACAACAGTTCTGGGCATTTTTTCACGTGTTGAGTAGACTTACCACAAGAACTAGATGACGTTATCATAAAATCCATATTTTTGTGGTTTGACATAACACGGCCCAACTGGAGTTTTTAGTTGTTGGCCGTGCTTTTGGAATTTACATAACATCACACCTTGTATTCCCCAAAGGGTTTGGCAGAGATGTTTTAGAATATGTAAATGCAATTTTTGTAAATAATACAAATAGGATAATATAGAATGTGACGTGTTAAAGTCAAGCTTGGTATTTGGGATATAGCGGGACAGGAGCGATTCGTTCCTTCTCTGTACGAGAAGAGGCTTATGCCCAGCAGTGGAACAGTAACAGACTGGGATTTAATTATTAAGTAGTAATATTTAAAAAAACACAAATCGCTCATGGCTAATTAACAACCGCGCAGATCATACGATTTGCAAGGTTAAGCTGCGCTTGCCGCGGTCAGTCCATGGATGGGTGACCGTTCGTTACACATCGAGACTCCTCCGTGCCTCGGAGAGCACGACAAACCGTCGGTCCCGGGTGTCAGCCTACTATGACAGTCGTTACGGATAGTCAGAAGTCCGGAAGAGTCTGACCACCGCTCTAACCTAAGGGTATCTGCATTGCCAAGTAACTGGGTTTCTCCCAGGGATAAAGTACTGGTATTCAGCCGCATCTGGTTAGACTGGAAGCTGAACCTAATATAGTTGGGAAAAAGCTAGATAGAACGATTAAAAATACACAATATAAATAAAAAATATTAACACCACACCTTATAACACCTTCAAATTCATCCAATAAAAAAGTAGCAATTCATCCATCGGATAGTGAACAAACACTTCTTAATCCGCGGGGTAGCAACACGAATGTTTGCGGAGACGAGAGGGGGTGTTCATCCCCTTGTCACGTGACGTTTGATTATGGCGTGACAAAACACGTCGCGCGCCACTTTTCAACCTCCCCTTTGTGCCCAATTTCAGGGTTCCGTGAGACCCTTTTCCACCTGTGTTGGTTAGTCTGTCTGTTGCAGATGGTGCCACACCGATTATTCACCGCTAAAAGATCAATATTTTGAGCGATAAAGTACTTTTTCTCAATGAGAGACTCTTCTACTCTCATCTCTGAAGGTAAGCAGTTAAGAGGTTAACCAGAGATAGCCTAGTGGTGTGACCGTCGGACTGCAAAGTCATAGGTCTCAAGTTCGAACCCAAGGCACGTAACTCTGACTTTTCGGATTCATGTGCGTATTTTTTTTTTTTTTTTAAATGAGTTTATTCACCGCAGACATTTCGTCCGCGCTCTTTTTTGCTGTTATTTAATTGTTTAGGTACTTTTTATTTTATTTTACTTATTTGATACTCCTGTATCGGAAATACAACATGTATTATTTATATTACTATAAATATTACTTATTCTACTTAAGCTATGCGAGTCCATCACATTATATATATGTTTACTTATTTAATATTATTATTATTGTTTTTTTTTTTTTTTTCTTATAATATACACATTTACATTATTTCGTTGATACTGGTGGTACATGCATTGACTCAATAAAGTCGATGCATGTACCGGCAGGCATCATTTTGACATGCAGGTATAACTTAGCTATGCGCTGATGCATGCGCCGACTCAATAGAGTCGATGCCTGCATCAGCACACACACTTAAGACTATATTACTACTATAAATATTATTTAATGATTTTAATTTTACATGCTATAGTTGATAACGCAGAATGCATCATCAACATAATTATGTTATGGTTTGTTTGATTTCTTGGTATCTCTCATGGAGATACCGGGATGCTGAGGGCATTATTACATTTATTACAAATTTTATTTTTATTTTTACACATTTAGGTTTTTGGAGTTGGTATTTAGGCATTTTTATTACAAGGTGTCGGTTAGGGATTTTTGGATTTGCCAGCCAGGGATTTCGCGGCTTTGAGCAGAGCTTCCACGACTGCTGCGTCTTGGTGCTGCATGGCCGTCTTTAGATTGTAGTCGACGACCGTTTTGGTTGGTGCACCCATTGCTCGTTTTGCGAAGCGGCCTGTGGCGTCATCGGCGTCATCGGTGTAATAGACGCAGCTGACTGTGTGTCTCGATATCGCCACTACCGCATGGGAAACGCTGTCGTGGATCTTGAGCCTCTTTGTCTTGGTGTTTATGACAATGACATGGTCGTATCTCAGTCCCTGAGCCTCGTGTATGGTTAAGACGCGCGACCCTTCGCCGGTGCCGTATCCCTGGTTTACAAGAGAAGACTTCTCCTCTTGTGTGTGAACCAGGAATAGGGTGTTTTGGGCGATATGCGGTATTTGCGCACCTGTGAACCTTTCCACCTTCAGGGAGTGAGCGTACGACAGTGTCGACTTGGAGGAGTATATACCGGAGTATATCTCGCTCAGAGCAAAAGCCACGTCCATCGGGCAGCTGTGTGTACAAGGCAACTGTTGCGTGATGGTGGCTACCAAATTTGGGCGGGTATACCTTAACTTGAAGAGGTTCTCTCTGTCCAAAAATGGTAGCTGGTTTACGTCTCCGATGAGGACAATCTCGCTTGCACCAGACAACTTTGCCGCCATGACTATAGCCCCAAAGTGGTTCATAAGAGCCTCGTCTACCGTGAGGCGGTAGCACCTACTTGACTTCTTGAACCCGTTGGCTAAGATTGAGGCCATAGTGCGCACCTTGAGTCTTGCGAGATCTCCTAAGCGGCGCGCAAGCTTCTCTCGGAGATCTTTAGCGGCTTCAGTTGTGGTGGTGACTACCACGTCCTTCTCCCCATCGAAGTTTTTGACAATCCAAGTTGACTTGCCACATCCCGGGACTCCGTTTATCCACCTGATACTGGGTACCGCCCAACTTTCCTCTGATGCTGCGACATCTGAGGTCCCCAGAATGGATTGCGCCATTTTGAGGATCTTGTCGTCCAGCATGATTCTGGTGCATTTGGCGGTAACCACTATCGGGTCGTCGTCGGGTGTTTTGAACTTCGGCTTGCCCGAGCTCTCCGTCTCCACTTCATTCAAGGCCACGAAGCCACTTGACGCGCTGTAGGCTGCCATGTATGACCCCGTCATTTTTCCTATAATGACTTCGGATTTGACGTTGTCATATACCGCTGCCTCGGCTTCCTCTAGCCTTACCCTTAACAGTCCTTCAATATTTAGTTGGAAGGACTGATGGATCTTCCTGCAAGTCGTGAGGTTGACCTCCCTGGTCGCTGTCACTATTGCAAGGTATTCGAGGAAGGCGCTCTTCACGTGGTCCGTAGGGCCCGACGTAGGTGCGAGAGATGGTGGGATGACTTGCCCTTTATCGGCCCTTGTTGGGATGGGCTCCTGCTGTTTCATCTCTCTTGGGCGCGCTCTGAAGAAGCTTTCCGTGGCTGACTCCTGCCTTGATGGTTTGCTTTGATTTGGGAGCAATGCCTGGAGGAAAGTGCCGAATGCTTTCAGGCGACTCCTCGACTGTGTCTTCTCCTGCGGGCTGATGCTGTGCTGGCTGGCTGCGGCTTTTTCGGCTGCCGCCTTCTGCTGCAGCCTCTCTGAGCCACTCTGAGTAGCCGGGCTGGTTGACGGGTTTGTCGCGGCGACTGTATCGTCCTTGGGAACTTTGAGGAAACTCAGAGTTTCCCCCCTGTCCTCGTAGACGACCACCTCATGATGTTCCGAGGCTCTTATACAGCCGAAGTCATGTGCGTATTGTATAATTACCACTTGCTTAAAATCGGTGAAGGCAAACATCGTGAGAAAACTTGCCTGAGAGATATTTCTCGACAGCATGTCAAGCCAAGTCAGAGGCCCATGGGCGGCATAAATTCTGACACCAGGTTAGTCATTAACCACACGAAAATAATAATAATCTCTCAGGGTAAAACTTTGAGAAAATGTCTGTGACAGAGAGATGGACGGACGTAAGAGTGATCCTATAAGAGTTCCGTTTTTCGTCTGGAGGTACGATATCCTAAATGAAAAAATAAAAAGTTTAAAGACATTGAAGTGTGATTACCTATTGTTGTATAATTATATAGTCAATGGTTTAACTTAAATTATCACTTTTAGAACTACATATATAAAATATAACTAGCCCATTACTGTCCCACTGCTGGGCACGGGCCTCTTCTCAGGATGAGAAGGGTTTAGGCCTTAGTCCACCACGCTGGCCTGGTGTGGGTTGGCAGACTACACACACCATCGGGAATTTTATGGAACCCTCTCAGGTGTGCAGGTTTCCTCACAATGTTTTTCCGTCACCGTTAACGCAAGTGATAATCAAATTCAGATCCGCACATGAATTCGAAAAGTCAGAGGTACGGGCCGGGATCAAACTCAGACTCTCCTGCATGGAAGGCAAGCGTTCAACCGCTAGACTACCAGTGCTTTTTTAGAATTAATTATAAATATTAATATCTATCACAGAATTGTTCAAGTAAGTACCAACTATTAAATATTTTGCAAAACTAACAGCAATGTGCTCAAAGCATTTGTTCCATATCTTAATTAATACCATTAGTTATTCTGAACCTTTTGGCTGAAATGGCCTTTTGTCTAGCTCTATTTAAGTATTATTAAGCTTTCAGTCTTCGAAATATTTTGATAAGCATTTTAATACATTCAATTAAAAATCACTTATATTTTACATAAGTGATTTTTATTCTTATTTTTTATCTATACTAATATTATAAAACTAAGGAGTTTGTTTGTTTGTTTGAACGCGTTAATCTCAGGAATAACTGCTTGGAATTGAAAAATTCTTTTTTATTAGATAATCCATTTATCGAGGAAGGTTATAGGCTATATAACATCACGCTACGACCAATAGGAGCAGAGCATAAATTAAAAATGTTGCAAAAACTGGAAAAATGTCCACCCGTGCGAAGCCGGGACGGGCCGCTAGTGTATTGATATAATAATATAGGCTTAAGAAAAAAAATTAACACAAAGTGTAAAGGATTTCAAGCAGACCTGAGCCTATCGGTTGAATGCTTGCATACCATACACGAGGGCCTGAGTTCGATCCCAGCCTGCATCTCTGTCGAATTCATGTGCGGATCAAAATTTGATTATCACTTACGTTAACGGTGAAGGAAAACATAGTGTGGAAACCTAAACACTAGAGAGGGCACTAAAAAGAAATGCTTGATGGTACATGTAGTCCGCCAACCCGCACCAGGCTAGCTTGGTAGACTAAGGTCCAAATCTTTCTCATTCTGAGAAGAGGCCCGTGCCAGCAGTGAGCAGTATGAGCACGGGTTCTTATTATGTTAACATATTATCTACATTCACTGTTCATTTTCATTTTATTTACCACCATGATAATGCTGATCCCAAAGTCAGACAACCATGAAGACACATTACATCATCCAAAAAGATTAACGACGGAACCCACAATGTTAAACTTTTACTCTTTATTTCGCATTTTTCAAGCGTGAAAAGCTCCGGTTTCATATACAGGGTGCCCAATATACGTTGACTGGTGGAAAAATATGGAATTAAATCCATATCATAATCAGCCCACCCCTGTCCCACTGCTGGGCAACGGCCTCTTTTCAGAATGAGAAGGGTTAAGGCGTTAGTCCACCATGATGGTATAACCCGGACTTTTTTGGGTTCCTCTGAGCTGTGCAGGTTTACTAACGATGTTTTCCTTCACCGTTAATGCAAGTGATAATCAAATGCCGATCCGCATATTAATTAGAAAAATCTGAGGTGCGAGTCAGGTTCGAACTCGGACCCTCCTGCATGGAAGGCAAGCGTTCAGCCTAAATGCTAAACGTACTTAATTCCTTTCGAGTACATATTTACTTGAGCTCGAGTATTTTACCGAGTAAGAACCCATCTCTACCAATAACATTGCGATAAGTTGAATCGATAGTTCTGCCTAGCCTTTTCCCAACTATGCTGGGATCAGCTTTCAGTCTAACCAGATCCAGCTGAATACCAGTATGTTACACGGAGCGCCTGCCGTCAGACCTCTGCAACCCAATTACTGGGCAATGCCGATATCCTAAGGTTAGACCAATTGTCAGACCTTCGGGCTTCTGAGTTCCCGTAACGACCGTCGTAGGTATTCATATGACATCCGGAGCCGACTGTTTAACGTGTTCTCCGAGGCACGGAGATCAGTTGAATCGATTGGTAGATGAATTTCAAATGCGTGAAATGTAACAATGTCTACTTAAATTTTCTACAAGCAATATCTCTCCCATGTGCTCCAGAAATATCTACCATAACATTTTTACGCGTAAATTATCTAAATACATAGTGATGTGCCGAGGTGCGCGGCGTTCGCATAATAAGCGGAATTCCCGCGACGAACGTAAGGCTCAACACGTGAGCGGAATAGCAATGACAACATTAGCGACCTCTACAGGCCTAATATAGAAGTCAAACGGCCCGACGCATGAACTTTGAGCAACGATGAGCTTGCGGTACGTAGGGTTACCTGCTTGCGGATATTGTTAAGGCCGTATCCGCTCCAATAAATGCGTATAAGATCAAAATTGTTCAGCTGGAATAACGAAAAATATTTGTTGGTTGTGACTAAAATGGAAACTATTATAAAATTTTTGTGCTTCTAGGTACAGACAATGATTTTCGAACAATGTAGGTACATGAGTTGCTTAGGGTTGGTTGCGTGCGGATATTTTGCCAAATCTATGCCACACCAATATATTCAGGGGCTGCTGTGCTTGCCGCGGTCAGTCTGTGGATGGGTGACCGTTCGTTACACATCGAGGCCCCTCCGCGCCTTGGAGAGCACGTTAAACAGTCGGTCCCGAGTGTCATACGAATACCTAGACAGTCGTTACGGGAGGTCAGAAGCCCTGAAAGTCTGACTACCGGTCTAACCTTAGGATATCGACACAGATAGTGCCATCCACCCAATACAGATAGTGCCATCCTTGAACGTGCGCCACGTTTGGTGCAGTGGCTGAGCGATCGGCTTCTGCGCTATGGGTCGTGGGGTTCGATTCCCGCACGGAACAAATATTTATATGGCTTGCAGATAGTTCCGGGTCTGAATGTTTTTGCGTATAAAGATTTGTGTCTGTAAACGCACTCACGATACAGGAGAAATCCTAGTGTTGTGCAACGTTTTAAAAAAAAACTTCTCCTAAATCGCGTGTTCTCTCTCACTCTAAGATGGAAGAGAGGGAGAACACGTGATTTAGACGAAGAGTGGGGGGCATCTTTGTGGATGGTACAGTCGCCGTCAGATATATTGTAGCAGACTAGGTGACCAAATACTTCTGAACAATTTAAAATGTCAATAAGTTCCATACACTACAAGTTACCATTAATATCTGAACATTAATTACGTCATTAATATCTGAGCAGATGTTTGTCAATAATTTCTATACACACAACTAACCAAAAATATCTGAACACTTTACAACGTCAAGTGTATCTATGCAGATGGGGGTAGTCTTTGATATCTGAGCAAATTAAAAAACAAACAAAATTAAACTAGAGACAATTTCGTTCAATTTACTACAATAGTCATATATACCTTTGCGGCAGAACTCTGGGGACAATGTGAAAATTCGAAGAGAGCACGTCGACCTCAATAAAATCACCAGTTTAAAAACTTTCCAGGTAAAACTACCAAATGACTGGACTAACCACAGAAGTCGATAGTCATTTTTGGTTTGTCCTTTGTATCACGCAGTAACGAATTAGGTAAGCTCAGTGTTTGTCTGCGTAGATACACTTGACGTTGTAAGTGTTCAGATATTTTTGGTTAGTTGTTTATATAGAAATGATTGACAAGCATCTCCTCAGATATTAATGACGTAATTAATGTTCAGATATTAATGGTAACTTGTAGTGTATGGAACTTATTGACATTTTAAATTGTTCAGAAGTATTTGGTCACCTTGTCTGCTACAATATATCTGACGGCGACTGTACTATCTGTAACTGGTTTGCGGAGATCTGATGGTAGTCGCTCTGTGTAAAATACTGGTATTTAGCCGCATCTGGTTATACTGGTAGTTGACTCCAACATAGTTGGGAAAAGGTTAGGCAGAACAGTATGCCACACTAATCCATACTAATATTATAAAGAGTCAGACATTGACTTGGATGAAGATGAGGAAAATCTGATTGAAATGGATGAAATCGTAAAAGCGCTGAAATGTATGAAAGTTGGAAAAGCTGCTGGATGTGACAGAGTGTCTGTCGAAATGCTTAAGGGCGGTGACGGGGTGGTAGCAAGCCTGCTGTACCGGATCTTTAATATGTGTTGGAGATTCGGCCAAGTGCCGGGCGACTGGTGCAAAGCTGTAATCGTACCACTATATAAGGGAAAAGGTTCACAGCAGGAGTGTAAAAACTACCGCGGCATTAGTCTTTTGAGTGTGGTCGGCAAACTATATGCGAAAGTTTTAATTAACAGAGTGATAAGAATAACAGATGAGAAAGTATGGGATGTTCAGGCAGGGTTCAGAGAGGGGATGGGCTGTATGGGTCAGATCTTCTCCTTGAGGTGCATAGCCGAAAAACATCTGGCAAAGCACAAGAAAGTGTACTGCGCTTTCATTGATTTGGAGAAGGCCTATGATAGTGTGTGGAGGGAAGAATTGTGGTCGACACTATCTTTGTACGGGGTGGACTGGCGCTTGATACGGGCACTGAAATCGCTGTACAGGGATTCCATTGCTTGTATTAGGATAAATGGGGCGTTCACAGACTGGTTTGGCATCTCCAGAGGTGTTAGACAGGGTTGTGTAGCGTCTCCATGGCTGTTCAACCTATACATGGATAGTTGTTTGACAGATTTAAAAGGGAGTGAGTGTGGATTGAAAATGAATGAGTTGCCTGTCAAATGTCTTCTCTACGCAGATGATCAAGTTTTGCTTGCATCGTCGGCGGAAGAGTTGCAAGACATGGTAACTATGATGAATGGAGCATATAATATGAAAGGGATGAAAATTAATGTAAGCAAGACGAAAGTAATGGTTTTTGAAAGAGATGCAGACGTATCTGAGTGTAAAGTAAAGATAGGAGATGAAAGTATTGAACAGGTGAATGAGTTTGTTTATTTGGGAAGCATGTTTACAAGAGATGGTAAGATTGACGAAGATGTGGAAAGGAGAGCAAATGCGGGAAATAAAGTAAATGGTGCTTTGCATGCGGTTGTGGCTAGCCGGTCGATGTCCAAAAAGGCACGACTGGCTGTCCATAATGGTGTGTTGGTATCCACGCTTATGTATGGAAGTGAATGTTGGTCGTGGCGGAAGAGACATGAAAGTAGAATAAATGCCGTGGAAATGCGTTCCTTGCGAAGTATGTGCGGTGTAACTTTGAATGATAGATTGAGAAATGAAGAGATTAGACAAAGTTGCGGTTTAAAAGATGATGTAGTGACAAAAATTGAAAGGAGTATGCTTAGGTGGTTTGGCCATGTTGAGAGAATGAGTGAACGGCGATTAACAAAAGAAATTTATAAGGCGGATGTTAATGGGAACGCCGGTAGAGGACGTCCTAGAAGGACATACATCGATGTTATTGGTGATGTTCTTCACAAAGGTCAGGTGCGTAGTACTCTCAACCGGCGTGCGTGTATGACAAGATGTATGAATGTGGATGAAGCGAAAGGGGTATGTAAGAGTCGTAGCATGTGGCGTTCTATAGTTTCTGCCTACCCCCATGGGAAAAAGGCGTGAGTTTATGTATGTATGTATGATAAAGAGGAAAAAAGATTTGTATTTTTGTATGTAACGAATAAACTTAAAAACTACTGGACCGATTTCAAAATTTATTTTGCCGTTAGAAAGCTACATTATCACTGAGTAACATAGGCTACGGGCGGAGCCGTGAGGACACAGCTAGTATATTATAAAATCATATGGTGATTACCAATTTGCCAGTTAAAATTGATTATAATAATAGCAATTACTACCTATGAATCATACTTTGTAGCGGTTTATAATGAAAGCTTGTAATTAGTGGTGGACATTTATGGGATTAAATGAGGACAATAATGATTTTTGTTAAAGCGAATATTTTCAGCACATCATTCAGTTAGGTACTGAAAATCTAATTTTACTGATGCAATTAGTTTTTGTTTCAAAAGCAATTTTTGTTGATTATTCCACACACACACGTAACACATAAGTTTATAATAAACTGGTTATTGCTTTTATTTAGTAGTATTCTAATTTAATATTGTACGTAACATGTTTATTTATTTATTTGTGTCGTTATTGCCCGTGGCATCACTATGGTCCTATCTGAAAACCAGCGCTGTGACATTTTGTTTTTTTTAAATGTCGCAGCATTATGCTGAGATAGGAGCCCTTTTTGGCCTTGTGCAGGTAAGGCAATCGACAGTTCTTCCGTGATCATGGCGCAAGCAACTGCGCCGAAATATAAGAGTCTCAAAAATAAACAGGTACATTGTGTAAATCCCGACATAGTTTATTCTACTAACGTCAATAACCATGGAAATTTAAAACAATACTCGTGCAGGTAGGTAGTTTAAATTCTTATCCTTTCTTTTTTTGTAAATATTGTTTTTGTTTCTGTAACTGCCTGTGTGAGTCCAGAATAAATAATTTTCTTTCTTTCTAATACCAAGCAAAGGTTTAATTTTGATTTTCGGATATTCGGGACAACCCTGTCGTATGATATACTTTCTAAAACATTAAGTTGAACTATGTACGTAGTACAACAAACAAGTCACCATCAAGTCCGGTTTTGTTACTGTTAGACTATATTTGGACGGCTTGGTAATGTCATGGAACAGAAAATATTATGTTTGCATTATTATAATTAGCTAGGTACAATATTCTTTAAAATTTGTTACAGTGCGCGACAAATTAGTAGAGCCAAGATGACGTCGACTGCGTGATCTATGTGAGGTTCGGGTCATATGATTAGTTTTGACAAGTCCTATAGATTCTTGTCGGCTATAAGATTGACAAGCATAAATCATTTTGGGACCCAGTGCATAATATCAGCAAGCACATTGGGTCACCCGCGCGACGGCGCAACGAGTATTCCCAAGGAGGGTTGATGTCAAGCAGGCGGCCGGTCATAAAACAATAAGCCAAAACCTCTAACAACATGGATTCACGAAATAAATGTTGTGCTGACCTCGCCTAGTGTGGAAGGGCAGGAAGAAAAAGTCCAATAGATTGCACTTGGTGTTCAGGGTCTGATGATGGAGCTAGGAGGTGGATAGTGGAACTCTTCAGTGGCTACTAGTAAACCCCTCAAGTTTGGAAGTCAACGCCATATTGATTCTAGTTATTTGACTAGCTCTGTACCATTTTTATTTTTTTTTGCGTTGTAAATTCCTCGTGGATGTCCGCCGGTCTGCCGGACTCTTACCGGCTAAAAACCAACGGTGTCCCTCCTTCTGACCTAAGGCCGGGGTCGCGGGATTACGCGCTCTGTACCTGGCCTTATTCACTCTGAAACAGCTAAATGTAATGGTGCATCCAGACCTGACGAGCACGCCGTGAATGCGCCGCTCGCGAGCCGCTCTGGCGCCGCTCGCGAGCTGCGCGCGTGCATTTCATGTTCGTACAAGAGCTCGCGCGCCATCCGCGCGCAGCTCGCGAGCGGCGCATTCGCGGCGCGTTCGTCAGGTCTGGACGCGCCATAACACATAAAAACACGGCCGCATTACCATCCGAATATGCAATCGGATAATTAACACACTAATTTTGAATGTAGGTACTGAATTAAACTGCCTCGTTGGTCTTAGGTGGCAAGCGCGACTGCTGATCGTGAGGTTTTGGGTTCGATCCTCAGGTTGTGCAAAGTGTTATTGGGTTTTCCGTGTGGAATTCCTCAGTAGTAGCCCGGAGTTCGGATTTGTGCCTGGTTGAGTGCAACAGGCTTGCCCCCTATTACATGGGACTTAACCATAACGGTGAATTGAAGGTGTTACTATACACCTCTGCCTAACGCATCGGGGAATACAGGCGTGATCTTATGTTATGTAATAAAGAAAAACATTTCAATCCAAGTGAGTCGTACTTCAAACTAATCTAGGTAATACTACGAATCCTTTACTATAAAATATCTAACAACAGCTCCCAAAGCAACAGAAGGACTTAACAAAATTGTTTATACTCGTACATACGCAAATATTTTCACAGTTTCATTTGTTTCAAATGAAAATTAATTTAAATATCATTCAAGGCAAGTGTTAAAAAGGGGAGTTCCACTACTTTTCATAATGTTTTAACCAAGATTTTCCATTCTCGACGTCGAGTTTTAACGCTCATGACCCCATAAAAGTTTCTTCGCTTATCGCAGTCTGAAAAATTAGTTCAAGATGAATACTCAAGGGGGGGGGGGGGTGTTGTAGCTTATTTTGTGACGTAGATTCGCTTGCTGTAGCCAAAAATGTATGTATGAAAAATGTGAACTAAGTTTGGTAACTATTCTTCTTCTTCTCTTGTGTCGGCACAAGCTAAGTTCATGCTGTGGTAATTATAAGAAGGTGCAGTAACGGAACGTTATTTGACGTTTGACAGATGTCAACCTCACATTGACATAAGCATATAATCGAGGAACTTAGTCTTACGGTAAAATATAAATCATTATTATTAATTAGTTTTCTTGTAACAGTAAAACTAAAAGAAATATACACCAGAGTCGTAGCATGTGGCGTTCTATAGTTTCTGCCTACCCCCATGGGAAAAAGGCGTGAGTTTATGTATGTATGTATATACACCAAGGACCTGAAAAAATATGTTCATTAATAATAGGACAATACAGAAAGTGTGTGAATTGTTCAACTATATTTAGATTCGAAGATAATACACTAACTGCATAATGCTTGGCTTAGTTGGCTCACTTGGCTCCAGTTCTAGTAGGATACTATTACAACACCATAGATGAGAATACTACTACAACCCTGAGTGGTAGTATTCTAGTAGTATTCTCAGCTCTATTAGTGCTATTTAATGAATTTCACCAATGCAATCCTCATACTGTATTATGTAAGATTATGTGTCGTCTATGGATGCAGTCTTTACCTCACTATTCTTTGCAGAATACGGCTTGGCTAGTATTTTTTTTACGAAATCTATCTTCTTCTTAGCCGATGGCAATCTAAATAGAGTCGGCCTAGAACTTAGCTACGAGTTTAGCGTTATCAGTAGCGTCCATTAGTTCCTGTACCGTGCAGGTATCAGGACACGCAGAGCATGATGTCAGGTGTGTGTAACAGAATCTATAATCACTTTTGAAATTCCAACAGAAACTTACTAGAAACTTATTGGTAAGAGTACCTTTATTACTATAAAGGTACTCAGTATAATATGAGTATGAGTTACTACTCAAGTAAGGCCCAACATTGGCATACAAAAAAAAAAGAAAAAAAAATTGATGCTACCCTAAATAAATACAGAACGTGAAACCACGGCAAATGGCAATGTGTTGCAGTGATACAATTCACTCGGACATTCAAACAAATGACCGTCATCGGTCAGACTGTTGGGACAGTTGTGATATTTAAATCCAACATGTTACTGCGAAGTTTAGTGTCGGACATTGCTGATGTTATGCAAAACTTGTTCCCCATCCAAAATAAACCTATATTCCGGTTGTAAGCTCTCAATAAAATAAATTTAAATACGAATTATAAAATTGTAATTATGCTGTTTTTTTTCTGCCTAGCTTTTTTCCAACTATGTTGTCCGGTTAGACTGGAAGCTGACTTCCAGTCTAACCGGATGCGGCTGAATACCAGTATTTTACACGGAGCGACTGCCATCAGACCTCTGCAACCCAGTTACAGGGCAATGCCGATATCCTAAGGTTAGACAGGTTGTCAGACTTTCGGGCTTCTGACTTCCCGTTCCGACTGTCATAGGTATTCGTATGACACCCGGGACCGATCGTTTAACGTGTTCTCTGAGGCACAGAGGGGTCTCGATGTGTAACGAAAGGTCACCTATCCACAGACTGATTGCGGCAAGCACCAGGTTAACTTCGCAAATCGTATGATCTGTGCGGTTGGTAATTAGCCATGAGCACTTACTGCTGTATCCACTACTTAAAAACATACTTGTTAAGCGTACTAGAACAGTTCCTTTAAGTGTTTTTTCAACCTATATGATCCATATGTAGGTAGGCAAGAAGGAGTTCACTACCCGCTGCCTGCCTGCTCCTTCATTATTCCATGATTTTTTTGGGAAAGCCACATTTTTAAAAACCAAATAAAAAGGATAAACATACCTACCGCACATAAAACCACAGTGAATCTGGAGTGTGCTGCAGCGATACAGCTCACTCGGACATTGTAACAAATGACCGTAATTGGTCAGCCTGTCGCGTTGTGTTTCGTGGAGCTCGCTCGTAACGTCTCCGGATTACTTTTGGAGCACCCTGATCGATGTCCAAGCTGTGATTTCGCTGGACAAATCGATTGAGGTTATGTTAGGTTATGGAGAATCGTAGGTTATTTTTCGTTATCTTCTAGGATTTGGTTTTAGTATTTGTAATTATGTTTTAGAATTAAGAATTTAAATATTTTTACGAGCTGATATAGAGTTAAAATAATTCAAAGATTTTAGTTTGGTTAAGTTATCAAATACAAAAAATAATTAGCTACTGAACGAGTTGGTATTTAAATCTTATTTAGTTTAGTGATTTTGTCGATAACGATTGATTTGTAGTATTGGCTTTGCTAAAGGAACATGACACTTTTTTTTTTACTTTTTTTTCCTCATGTATGTCCTCCGCTCGGTAAAGGCAAGACCTGGTGGATTCTTACCGGCTAAAATAAAACGAACTAGACCCTGCCTTTTTATTTTTAGAACAGATATTAAACAATTTTCTTTTGTTCCCTCGTCTCTGTTACGAACCAAGCTAATAGATATTGTTCTTAAACTACAAGGATATTTTTCTATTAAACATTAACCGCCTTACTAATAATCTCTGTGTAAAGTGACAACGCTATTTAACATCAGTGTGGCTATAATTTTTTGACGTATAAGCTTGTCATAACTTTATTTACAGTTTATTAGTAAGAGGGTAAGTTTATAACTGTAACAAAATACAATTTTCCAAGCTCCTTTAATAACTTTTACATCACACACAGTTTTATGTAACACCATAACACAAGGAATCGCTCTCAAGTAATTATACGTTTAATTTTACTTGTTGCTAGCCGCAAAATTACAGAAATGCCATTAACTTTTTACGACGAACAAAATGGCGAATGCGGGAGAAAACTGGAGAAAAGTTTTCTTTCAGTTTTGTTACCCGAAAATGACCCTTATTTTTATTAAGATAGATGTTGTGTGTGCAGAAAATGGGGTGTTAGTATGACTTTATGAGATTCTAGGATAGACTTTAATAGGCAGTCTGCGAGTTTCCACGCTACTCAGATCGTAACTGGGCGTCGTAAAAACTCGTTGCGTGTAGGCTTCAATTGGAGGTTCTAAACTACTGTTGTTTGATGTCTTCTGTGTTATAAATGGGCATCGTTGAAGTTTGTTTTGTGAGTAGTTTCGGACACTATCTGCAGTAAAACCATATTGGTAACAAATCGATACTAGGATTTTTTTAAAACGTCGTTTTTTTTTAATCTGCTCCCACATGAATGTTGCACTATTATAGTATCGTTAGAATTCCCTCACACCAAATGTATAATACTGTATATTAATTTAGATTCTCGCCTTTAGAACTGTCTCGTTGGTCTAGTGGTGGCAAGCGCGAGGCGCTGATCGTGAGATCCTGGGTTCGATCCCCAGGTCGGGCAGTGCTATTGGGTTTTCCGTATGGAATTCCTCAGTAACAGCCCGGAGTTTGGATTTGTGTCCGGTTGGTGGCAATAGGCTCGCCCCCTATTACATGGGACTTAAAGATAACGGCGAAATGAGAGTGTTACTATACACCTCTGCCCAACCCTTCGAGGAATACAGGCGTGATGTTATGTTATCAATTTAGAACCCTAAATACAGGGTTACTGGTAACTCGACGTATTCCTTGCAGGACATTATATACTGGCCTGCAAAAATAAGTACTACACTTTTAATGATATTTACTTTTAAAGTGTGATACTTATTTTTGCAGGCCAGTGTAGTAGGGTTGAAATGAAACAAATTAAGCCACCAAAATGTTCTACCGTAATTCAGTACCTACCTACTTTTTGAGATATGAATTATTTTAGATTTTTGTTGAAAAATCCCAGTTTCAACCATATTTGCAAAAATTTTTGGTATTTTTGAACTTTTAATTATTAACAGAGATCTGCTATTGCATCAGCTATGATAAAAACTTAAACAATACATTTGCACCGTACATTATTTTGAATTAGGCTGCAAATGGAAGAATCTGGGACATTTTAACAAAAATAAAAAATCTCAAAAACTACTGGTTTTCGGTAGAACATTTGGTGGCTTAATTTGTTGCATTTCAACGCTTGTATAATGTCCTGCAAGGAATACGTCGAGTTACCAGTAACCGTGTATAAGAACAATTCCTCTCTCCTATAATAGTCATCGGTATGACGACATAACATTACCATACTATGAAACTAATTAAGAGTGAGGCTTTCCCACTCAATAAGAAGAAATAACATCGTCTGTAGACGGAATAGTACTTTATCAAGATCTGTTGGTAATGAGCTTTCATTAACTTTATGCTTTCTTTTGTTTCAGGTAAGTCCAGTTCAAAGATTAAGTGCAGCAATAGAGGGTAATATACATTTTATGGCAAGTAATTGTGAGGTACGAGTACCTTCTTACCTATACTAAATTAGTTAAGAAATGTTAGATATTTTTTTTCAGAAGATTTTAAACGTAATGTATATTTTTTCAGGTGATTTTTTCGTGGAACGCGTGCATGCGTTTCGTATACAAGGTTAGTCGGAAAGGGGGTACTAAGCCGAAAGGGTGTTAAAGTACCCATAATAAGGGATAACTTTTGTTCTACAACTTTCCCCAAAACTCGATAGTTTAAGAGAAATAGCTTTTCAAAGAGTTCGTAAAAATATGCTAAAATCTATCTGTCCACAGCTATGATCAGCTGTTTTTACAATTTAGGTCGTATTTAGGGTCACGGATTAGAAAATTAATTTTCTGAATTCATAACTATAGCAGGTATGTTTTTTTTTGAAAAAAAACTAAAATAAAAATCTCTTTGCATGCAAATAAAAATTATCGAATTTTGAAATTTTAACACTTGCTTTAAAATAGTTATCAGTGATTCCTTAGGTGGCCCGCGGCTTAGTACCCCTTTTCCGACTAACCTAGTGTATCAATTTTGCAAAAAAAAAAACTTTAAGCTCTTATGTCTAGTACATATTAAAAAAATAACTGTATTCCTTTTGTAATGCAGCTAAAACAAAGCCTCACAAAATGTCGTCATATGACGCGGCCTGTAAACATCAGATATATTAATCGCAGTAATAAAACAATACGCTAGCTTTATAAACAATACAGATTATTCAGTGGCGGACCATCTCACCTAGAAACGATAAATCTGCTACCTAAACCACCTGAGCGTTCGACATCCCTGTGATTATGAATGAGGGGACACCCCTAGCTACCCCCCTTCAAACCGTATCGCACGCACCGCATTCCACCACACAACTTTCAACTTTAAACCAACGAAACTGAGCATAAAATTACATGGACATGCCTGTACTTAGCGATAACCGAATTAGCGTTCGAAAAGCAGACCCTATTCCGTGTTGCATAGCATACAAATCGCTAATTCTTCTTTACTCTCAAATTCCAAAAGCGATTCTAACCTTACTGTTTGTGACGTAAGGTCGGTTTTGGTGTGTTGTTTTGGGGAGGGCGGGTATTATGAGGGTTCGTTTGCACCCCGGCGGGGCCCGACGGCGGCCCGGGCCGAGCTCGTATCCCGGGCGACCGACGTTCGACCCGAGGGCTGCACTTGCACAAAGTGGGCGCAAGTGTGCGCCGCACCTAACCCGCGCGTTCGTGTCGATTGGCCGCGCCGAGTTTTCTAATTTCGAATGTTCGCTTTTGTATGTTCGATTTTTAGATTTTTTTCAATTTGGAATTGAAAAAAGATTATCGTGTACCGGATCTCGTGTTGGTCTGGTTGAATGAAAAAGGAAAATAAATATTTTAAGAACTTAGTTGAACATTCTCAAAGGTTAACCGAGAGTTTTAATAAAAGCATCAACTGTTTCGTTCAACTTTCAAAGGAACTAAGATTTTGATTGCGGTACCGGACGATTGAAAGAAACGCGATTGAATAGCTTGGTTGAATGAAAAAATCTATTGGGTTCATTCTTCTGCGTGGTTGAATAAAATCAACGAAAGAAACTGCGTTAATGATTTTATTCTACTTCTTGGATAACATGCATAAGGAACTATATTTCCCATATTTGGGGTGCAATAATAAGTTTCATAATATTTTAAAACTTGTATCAGATTCCATACTAATGCCATCCATCCACCGTCTGCTTACCCTTTTCCCAATTAGTTGTTATTGGCTTCCAATCTAACCATATCAGTATTTGCAAGGTTATTAGATCTGTTTATCCATAGATATGATAAAAACTGTCTACATAATTAGCCCATTACTGTCCCACTGCTGGGCACGAGCCTCTTCTCAGGATGACAAGGTTTTAGGCCTTAGTCCACCACGATGGCCTGGTGCGGGTTAACGGACTACACACACCATCGATCTCATTTCTTAAGCCTTCTCAGTTAAAATCTGTATAATTTTGACAAAATAGTGGAATTTGCTAAAGTATTTAAACGTTAACCATACATTTAAGACTTTACACAACACAGTGAACACAACACAGTGACTCAGACAATAAGAACAAAATAGAGGCAGCCATTCACGTCGGCTATCGGCGCAGTACGGAGGGTTGATTTAACTAGATGGTTACCGTGAACCACGCTCTGCCCGCGTATTTCCCCTACATAAAACTGTACAGTTATATGTACAGGTAAGTGAGTTAGGGGAAAGGTTAGTGCCTAGTTAAGTTTGGTCTCCAAGAGGAAGCTAGTTTTTTTTTTTCGTAATAGTGTTCCATCTATACTAATATTATATAGCTGAAGAGTTTGTTTGTTTGAACGCGCTAATTCCAGAAACTACTGGTTGGAATGAAAAAACTATTTTTGTGTTGGATAGTCCATTTATCGGGGAAGGTTATAGGCTATATAACATCACGCTACGACTAATAGGACCGGAGCATAAATGAAAAATGTTGCAAAAACGGGAAAAATGTCCACCCGTGCGAATCCGGGACGGGCCGCTAGTAATAATTATAAAATTGAGCTATCTATGGTCTATTTCGATACACTATTTGCCATGTATACGATATATTTTAACCTTGGGGCCACGTTGGCGGGATTCGATGAATACTCGCGTTATCGCGACAAGTCTAGCCAAGCAATTCGTCACGTTGCGTTTCGCTGTTTCGGCCGCTTGGTAGGATTCGACGAATGTTTCCAATACGCCACGAATGTTTGTGCAACAGTGTGGGCTTAATATTAGCAGAAAAGCTTGTAATAATCATAACATACAGTTTCAAATATAACTTAATCAATTTTGTTGAATAAACTCTTACGGGGTGTCCTGCGTAAGCGACAATCGCGTCACGACGCGATGCTGAGAGCGCATCGAACGCGATCAAAACAACGGCATTCCCTACTGGAGGCTTATGTAGCGAGACGCGACGTAAAGCGCACATGTACCGCGTCGTGTCGCGTCGCACCGCGTCGCGTTTGTCGCTTACGTAGGACACCCCATAAGGTTGGCAACGCGTTAGATATCTTCTTAGTGTTGTAGGTGTATACAGGCGGCGATAATCAATTCCCATCAGGTGGGCCGTCGCGTCGGCCGTTCACCAATTTAATACACAAAAAAAAACTTTTTCAAAAAATTTCAGTCCAACACTTTATTGTTTAGCTAAGACCATATCAGGACTTATTGCATTCCCATTCCCCTAAGCCTTTGGCCAGACTGCAAACGCGGGCGCGGGGCGGGCGCGGTGCGGCGAGTTCAAACAGAAGAACTTCATTTGATTGTCCATAGTGGGCACGCGGGCGCGGGAAGCGGCGCGGGCTACTTGGCGCGGGGAGCGCGCGGGTAGCTCACGCCTTAGCTCGTTCATACAAGTGGCCGCAGTGAGAGCGCGGGCGGTAAGCGACAACCCGGGCGGGAGCGGGGGATCTCAAACTAGTTCGAGCTGACCACGCGCGTTGTTGTGATGGCGTCTTCAAAATTAAATGTTGAAGAATTAATAAGTGCTATTCAAGCACGATCTGCACTGTGGATGTCGAAAAATCGTTTTTTAGTAAGAATTTTCCAGTAAAAATAAGTCTTCTTCATCCATATTATATTTTGACAAACATTGGACACGACAACGCTCAGAACGAAGCCACGCTCCCCGCACCGCGCTGCCAGTCTGGCCAAATACTAAGAATTTCTTATTGCATTTCTTTCCTTTCTTTCTCCAAGTCCCGCACACATCTACGCCACTTAATCTTTGAAACCTCCCGCTAGTAATGGGCGTCTTGAAGAAAGCGACTCGGATATTGCCTGTAAACGTATGTCGATATGACCCCTGTTTCCTCCCCCTCTCTTCGTACTTAGAACTTGCCCGTACAGCCAGGCGAATGTACTTTGATAATAAAATAAAGTGTGCATAATAGTACGTAGGTAGTTTATTTTACTCGGCATTTTTCTTGAGGTTGAAAAATGTTTTGGAGCAAAATTCTGTTTAGTGAGTGAACATTTAGGAATAGTATTTTAATAATTCTAAAGTGTTTTAGCAAGCCCTTAATAACGTAATAATTGCATGTATGCTCATTAAAAAGATATAAAATTGTTTAGTTATATTTTACAGCATTCACTATAGAAAAATAAGTGGTCATTATGCCATTTATATTATTATACCATTTTCGCATGAAGTATTTTCCTCAATATTGTACCAAAATATCCTTAAATCCCTAACACTCGAGACAATTTGAGGTCCTCAAAAGCTTTAGTACATCGTTTGACTTTTTCTTCCTCTTTCAAATAAAAGTTTTTTGTTGTTACCGTTTTTTTTTCCGTCCAAAGTTTTTAATTTGTCCAAGTGCCGTCAAGATTTCTCTTTAAACAAACGAGAATCTTTTGGTCCTTTTGTACGAGTCAAATTCCAAACGAGTTTTCCCCTCACTTTGGCTTTTATAAAATAATGCATTAGCCACAGATGTAATTTGGGACAAAATGTTTTATTTTTGCGTTTGATATTATTTCTTTTTGAATTTGAAGGATGTGTGTCTCCTTTCTTTTAAATTCCAATTGAGATTAAAGAAAAACATTGAATGTACCTGAATTTAATCATCCGTGTTAGATGTTTGTACATTGTGCAATATTATTTATTTCAAACACATCCTATTTATGCGAATCATGATTTTAAGTACATCGTCTTATTAGACTCGATGCAAATGGACCTGTTGGACTCGATACTATTTGGTCCTCCTGGAATGAATACTAATTGCCTTATTGGAATTGGTAAAACAATGTAGGCTTTGACGATATGGGACAACAATTAACTGATACAGTCAATTGTTATCTCGTTGGTCTAGTGGTGGTAAGCGCGACTGTTGATCGTGAGGTTCTGGGTTTGATCCCCGGGTCGGGCAAAGTGTTATTAGGTTTTTCCGTGTGGAATTCCTCAGTAGCAGCTTGGAGTTTAGTTTTGTGCCCGGTTGATGGCAATAGGCTCGTTCCAGGGTGGTTACTATACAACTCTGCCCAACCCTTCGGGGAATACCGGCGTGATGTTATGATACAGTTAAATCTTCCTCTTCGAGCCAATAAAACTTTCTCCTCTATCTATCTAACAGTACATATCGTACATTAAAGAAGTATAATAGTACAATAAACTAGCCAGCTCGTGGGCGTCTGTGGGCGTATCAGTGCTGACGCAATGATGCAACGAACAATGTGTGGTGTTGCGACACCGTTGATGCGTCAAGTTTATGTTTATTTTTGGTACCTATGTTGGCTGAATGGGACCAATAACATAAGATAACATCACGCCTGTATTCTCCAAAGGGTTGGGCAGAGGTATGTAGTAACATCCTCATTTCGCCGGTACGTTTAAGTCCTATGTAATAGGGTAAATCCGAACTCCGAGCTGCTACTAACGAATGCCACACGGAAAAACCCAATAACAGTTTGCCCGACCTGGGGTTCGAACGCAGGATCTCACGATTAGCAGTCAGTATTTGAGAATGTACTGTCGCTTACTGGCTTTCGACAGACAAAACTGGCGTAAGAAGGAGAAGGTCAATATTTAAATATTGATATAAACATATAGAAAAAAAAAGCAAATAAATGTGTATTTATATTGCAAAGAAAATACATTTTTTTCTGTACTGAAAAATATTCGCTTCCGGCTGACTGTTTTCCCGAGGCCTTTTTGTACGACATGGTGAATAGAATTCCAAACTGAATCAGAATATATTCTGGTCTAGATTTTTATCAAAGCTTTGCAAGCCGGTACCGTGAATTTCGTTACAGAGGCAGGAAAGTTTTCAAAAATATGGGAATCATTTAAAAAAAACTGTCCTCCACAAATTCAGCTAATATTTATATATGCCTTGTATTTGTTCATAAATAATAAATAAATATAAATCATTCAGAATAGTGCTTGATAAACAGAAGTGTTATTTTAAGCACACATTCCAAAATAGTTTGTTTAGAGAATAGATCACACAATTAAATATTATTTATTTTATGCCCAAATACTCAAACGCTACTCAATTTTATGCGTTTTGAAGGAAAACCAGAGTGCTACTCAATAGTAAGTTGCCGTTAAGTCTCGTACTGTCACTGTCACTTTAAGGCGAAATGACAGTGATGGCACGAAATTAATGGCATCTTCTTTTTGTGTGGTTAGTGACTAACCTGGTGTCAGAGTTTATGCCGCCCATGGGCCTCTAACTTGGGTTCGCAAGCCGTCGAGAAATATCTCTCAGGCATGCCGGTTTCCTTACGATGTTTTCCTTCACCGTTTTTAAGCAAGTGATAATTATAAAATACGCACATGAATCCGAAAAGTCAAGGGTGTGTGCCTTGAGTCGAACTCGAGACTTATGACTTGGCAGTCCGACGGTCACACCACTAGGCTATCACTGCTGTAACGGCAATTTAAAATTGAGTAGCGTTTGAGTATTTGGCCATTCGTTTCTAAGAATAATGAAGGATGACAACTTACCACAAATAAAAATTAACATGCATGACTAACATTCGATAGACAATGACGTAATACCTACATAAAAGTACCATCTGTCAGTTTATCCAATTACAACAGACTAACGCGTGCATCCCTTTGTGACTTGACAGACAGGAAAAAATTGCCGCAACGAGAATTTCGGGGCGCCCCAAGTCCCCAGTGACAGGATGGGTGCAACGATAGAACGCGATTCCGAATCAACGAAGTGATTTATTTAAATTGTGAGCACCCAAGTTTGAAGATTAGAGTTTGGATATCTTTTTGGGAAAATGGTATCAGTTTTCGTTGAAGTTGATGGATTCTCTGGAAACCTTGTGGAACTTAGCATGTTAGATTACATTTTATGTAGTATTTATCTCGAGGTCTATAATAATTTCGGCTGAAGAGGATTTTGAATACCGTAAACCGAAAAAAAATACAAACATTTGCTGATTTAATCTGGAGCAAAAGCACTAGGAAAAAACTGAAGATTTTAATAAGCTAATGATGTTTACGACATGTGAGGGGCTCGTGGATGGGTGACCGTTACAATCGAGACCCCTCTGAGTCTCGAATAGTGCGTTAAACCGTCGGTCCCGGGTGGCATAAGAATACTTATGACAGTCGTTGCGAGTATTCAGAAGCTCGAAAATCTGTCAACCGATCTAAACTTCGGATATCGGCATTGCCCAGTCACTGGGTTGCGGAGGTCTGATGGCAGTCGCTCCGTGTAAAATACTGGTATTCAGCGGCATCCGGTTAGACTAGAAATTGACTCCAAGATAATTGGGAAAAGGCTAAGAGAAAAGAATGATGTTTGCGACATTCCAGCAAAATAAAGTATACTCTGCCAACAAGATTAACTCCACAATTACGAGCTGCAACTACATTAACGAAGCAATTCTTTGACAAACACTCCGCAAATTAAAACTTCGCTGTAATAAAGAGCGTTTTTTTTTACAAAAAAAAAAGCAAACGCATAACTCACTTTTATCTGCAGTGGTACAGAAAATCCGTACGGAAAAGACTGTCGAGTAGGACTGCTTTTGTCAACATTTAAAGCTCAGCGAAAACGCATAAAACAGCGCTAGTACAGCTCTTAGCCGAGGATTTTTGTGAAATAGTTTCACTACACTCAACGATGGTTAGGGTTACGTCCCAATATGAGATACGCGATAATGAAGCTATGTGATACGTTAGCATTAAACAGCGCTACTACGGCTCTTAGTCGAAGATTTTTGTGAAAAATGAAACAAAAAGACAAAAAGTAAAGCTAAAGATAAGGTTTTAAATACAGTTTTATGGAAATAATATTATTATTTACTAGCGGCCCGGCTTCGCACGGTTGGATATTTTTCCCGTTTTTGCAAATTTTTTCATTTATGATTCGCTCCTATTGGTCGTAGCGTGATGTTATATAGCCTATAACCTTCCTCGATAAATGGACTATCCAACACAAAAATAATTTTTCAATTCCAACCAGTAGTTCCTGAGATTAGAGCGTTCAAACAAACAAACTCTTCAGCTTTATAATATTAGTATAGATAGAAAAGTTTGATTTTCTGATGATACACTGACAACTGAAAAAAAATAACGTCTAAGTGTTAATTTTAATTGCTAAATTGTGTTTATTACCCACGGTTTCTTGAAGCGTATTCAATTTTTTAAAATGTAAATCTGTTGTCAGTTCTCACGCTGACAACTAATTACGATTGACTTTTGTATGGTTTTGGGATTTTGGTGAACCAATCACAACTAATAACATTACGTTTAACAGCAGATTTACTGATCAGTGATAAGAATAAGCTTTTAGGAACCGGTGGTCAGTCTCCCTCTTCATTTGTAACGATATGGACTAAAGCGATATTCAAGCTACATTCCGCTTTGCAGCGGAGTCTATTCTTAAAACACAATGTTCGTACGGTTTTGTGTAAATTTGATTTTCATTACTAGCCCCGCAGACGTGTGCACTCCACGTATTGAGTTCGTAACATTTTTATATGGGATTACATACATGGTTTCATTTACGAGTCCTCGTTATATGTTGGTTCTCGTATGTTTAGAATAGCGACCGTTTTATACAGTGTAACTGGTGATTCAAAGTATTGAATGCAGGACGTGAAAGTGTCCACATTGGATAAAAGTTTCCTATCGTTTTTGGGATACTGCAATATCCGTTCTTTGCAAGTTTTTAGTTGTGTGAGTCCAAAATTATTATTATCTTTCTTTCGTGATAAATTTCAGAATATCGACATTCTAACTTCGAATTACTGGTGATAGCATAACATCACGCCTATATTCCCCAAAGGGTTGGGCAGAGGTGTATGGTAACACCCTCATATCACCGTTATGTTTAAGTCCCAATTAATCGGGGGCGAGCCATCAACCGGGCACAAATCCAAACTCCTGGCTGCCATTGAGAAATTCCACGCGGAAAAACCCAATAGCACTGCTCGACCCGGGAATCGAACTCAGGACCTCACGATCAGCAGTCATGCTTGCCACCACTAGACCAACGAGGCAGTTCCCGAGAAGTAGGTACCGGTAAACTTTTATGAAACTTTAGTTGGTTGAAAGAAGTAGAGATATTTTGTTAAACCAAGAGGAATAATTGCCCATCAAAGTCGAATCAAAAGAGATTACTTATATTCTGTTCCATGCATGATTTGCTGCCTATAAAGATTGAGAATCCCTCCGGTTTTCCGATAAGACGTGATCAAGTAACGGAGAAATGCAATTTTATATTCATGTCCCCAGGGAAATAATTACTCGCATAATTTGGGTAGATAAATCCCCCGATTGTGCATGATTGGGTATCATATTAAAATAATACCTTAATAAAGACAAGATGTTTAGTAACTGCCTCGTAGGTCTAGTGGTGGCCAGCGCGACTGCTGATCGTGAGGTCCTGGGTTCAACCCCCAGGTCGGCCAAAGTTTTATTGGGTTTTTCCGTGTGGAATTCCTCAGTAGCAGCCCGGACTTAAACATAACGGCGAAATGACGGTGTTACTATACACCTCTGCCCAACCCTTCGGGGAATACAGGCGTGATGTTATGTTGCTGGTTTTGTATTACATCGATTTGTGGTACTGGTACTACAATGGATGTGGTAAGCGACTCCCGTTTATAATTCTCCTCTATTTTATTACTTTCCGCAAAATAAATTCACTATTGCGGTATTTATACATTTGAATAGCTAAACACTGTTTATTTTAGGTCGCTTGATAGTATAATCATATCTTCCTCTTAGCCTTTTCCCAATTATCTTGGGGTCAGCTTCCAGTCTAACCAGATGCGGCTGAATACCAGTATTTTATACGGAGCGACTGCCATCAGACCTCCGCAACCCAGTAACTGGGCAATGCCGATATCCTAAGGTTAAACCGTTTGTCAGACTTTCGGGCTTCTGACTACCCGTAACGACTGTCATAGGTATTCGTATGACACCCGGGACCGACGGCTTAACGTGCTCTCCAAGGCACGGAGGGGTCTCGATGTGTAACAAATGGTCACCAATCCACGGACTAACCTCGCAAATCTTATGATCAGCGCGGTTGTTATTTAGCCACGAGCCCCTCCGATAGTATAATCATATAAGAATGATAATTGATTATTTTTATGATCGAAAATAACAGTAGGTAAAACGGTTGGCTCACCAGGCAATTTCCAACTGGCTACTAGCACCAAGATAATTTGGCTATAAATGTATGTATTGTGCTGCTTTTCGTGTAAAGGTGCAGACCATAGGTTCATAAGTTCATTGGACTATAGCTTCTCCATAAGTAACACCCAGCACTTCAGAAAATACTACCTGTATAGATTCGAGATACTGTTTTTATTTCAAACTAGCTGTGTCCTTACGGCTCCGCTCGTAGCCTATGTTACTCAGTGATAATGTAGCTTTCTAACGGCAAAAGAATTTTTCAAATCGGTCCAGTAGTTTTTAAGTTTATTCGTTACATACAAAAATCCAAATCTTTCCTCTTTATAATATTTATTTATTTATTTATACTTCTATGCACTATTGTGGTACATAAGGCGGACTTAATGCCATAAGGCATTCTCTACCAGTCAACCTTAGGGTTAAAAAGAAAAGCATCGAAATACGTAGGTACAGGAAAAAGATGAGTTGACAATTTTGGACTGAATATATCAGGAAATCAAAAGTTAAATATAAATTACATAAAATACATATATACAAATAATAATATTAGTATAGATAGGCACAGTATATTCATTCCTAAGTCCAGAATTTAGTTGCACGGCTCCCAAAAGTTGGTCCAGTGGAGGATACGGGAATCCAGTCAACGAAAACCTGTAGCCGTTTATTGTAGGTAACAAAAAAAGGAACAAGCAAATATAAACTAAAAAAAAATGTAAAGGCCTCCCTTTAATTTTGCCCGTGCCCCCTGCATGCCGTGTGTGCATTTTTCCCGGCTGCCCGGGCATAGGGCACGCGGACACAATGCATCTTAATGAATGCATTCCAAAGTCACGCGGCCTCCCCTGGGCTTTTTGATGTGCCAGGGGACGGTATTCTGTGTCCTACATGTGTGTGTATTTGTCGGTGATGTTTGGTCCTTTGATACGGTGAAAATACGTCATGTTCAATTTTCAATTTATAGTGATTTGGTTTTGTAAATAATTGCTGTTCAATTGACGGGTTTAAAGTGGGTCTGGTTACATCAATGTGTTGCAAATATAAACATGTTTAAACAATATACAGGGTCTAAACGAAATCATGTAATTCCTTCAAACCTCGTGATGTACATGCACGGGATACTTTTTGATTCAATAAAAAAAATACAAAATGTAAACAGGTGTTCTTAACGTGAGGCATTTTAGTGCCCCGAGTGAATGCACGGTTATCGCTCGCCGCGTGGTCATTTAACTCGGGCGCTAAAATGCCTCACGTTAACTACACATGCTTACTTCTTGTAAATATTTTTTTATTGCATCCAATGGTATCACATTCAGGAATAATCTATGTCAGTAGTACATCACGAGGTTTGAAGGAATTACATGATTTCGTTTACAGCCTGTATTATGTAGTGTTTGAGTGATTCGTGATTAAAGTACTTACGTAATAACGTAACATAACATCACGCCTGTATTCCCCGAAGGGTTGGGCATAGGTGTATAATATCACCCTCATTTCGTCGTTATGTTTAATATCTATCTAATAGGAGGCGGGCCTATTGCCATCAACCGGGCACAAATCCAAACTCCGGACTACTACTGAGGAAATTCCACACGAAAAAACTCAATAACATTTTGCACGATCTGGGGATCGATCCCAGGACCACACGATCAGCAGTCGCGCTTTCCACCACAAGACCAACGAGGCATACCTAATAAAAACCTAAATACCGCAGTTCATCATCATCCTCCTGCTCTTATCCCAACTTATTTGTGGTCGGCGCAGTATGTCTTTTTCTTCCATACATCTCTATTAGCCGTCATCTCAGTAATAACCCCCTTTCTAATAACCATATCATCTTTCGCACTATCCATCCATCGTTTCTTTGGTCTTCCTCTACTCTTATAACCATCTACACTCAAAACTTTCCTCACCAAATGTTCCTCATTCCTCCGCATCACATGCCCATATCAATCATGACAACCGGTTCCCACACAACTTCTCAGTCACCGGCGCCACTTTCAGACTTCCTTTTACATACTCAAATACCGCTGTTATAAAAATATAATATTTCAATGTAATATAACACATTTTTCTCGCGAAAATACCATATCGTCAGTGGAAAGGTAAAAAGACTAAAGCGCCAATATACCTACTTTACAGGAGAGCGATTCCATGTATTTTTTTAAGAAAATTTCCTCACGATGTTTTCCTTCAATGCATTTACAACGCATTTAGATGGCATTTGCAACGCAGTAAATACAAACGGCTGATAAATTCTATTTTTCTTTTACTAACAGTCACGTTGCCACGTTGGTCTAGTGGTGGCAAGCGTGATTGCTGATCGTGAGGACCTGGGTTCGATCCCCAGGTCGGGTAAAGTGTTATTGGGTTTTCCGTGTGGAATTCCTCAGTAGCAGCGCGGAGTTTGGATCTGTTCCCGGTTGATGGCAATAGGCTCGTCCCATACATAACGGCTAAAAGATGGTGTTACTATACACTGCCCAACCCTTCCGGGAATACAGGCGTGATGTTATGTTAACAGAACAAAACAGGAAAACCACTAATCCCAATAACAATTCGTATTCAATAAGTCTCATATAAAACCGAATCTTGATGAATATTCCGGATATACGTCGATCTTAATACATGTGATCATAAATCTTGATACAGAAATGAAGATAACCAAGTAATCCGCGAACATGTTCATTTGTCACACACGACATGTTACATATTTATTGCTAGGATACGTATGTGACCGGTTTCGTAGTATTTTGTACTATATACAAGGTTAGTCGGAAAGGGGGTCACTTAATGTATAAGCCGCGGGCCACTTAATGTATCACTGATGATTGTTTTAAAGAAAGTGTTAAAATTTTAAAATTAGATGAAAAGATAAATAAAGAAAAAAACTTTTTTTCAAAAATTGTTCGTCCCTGCTTTAGTAACTAATTCAGAAAATGGAGTTTCTAGTCCGTGACCCCAAATATGACCTAAAATGTAAACACAGCTGATCATAGCTGAGGATAGATAGAATTTAGCGTATTTTTTATGAAATCTTTGAACAGCTATTCCTGTTATAGCAGCTATTCTGTTGGAACAGTTGGAAATATTAAAACATAATACAGATAGATATACACTGTTGAATGACCAAACTAATTTAGTTTCATCCCCATTATTACGTATTTGTGTGGGTAGTTCGACACAAACAACAGGTCGAGGCGATGTATAAAGGGGCGCGCGCTACGCAGTCGTGCCATTCGCGTCCAAGCGGTCGACGAGTCAACATCACCTGAGGATGCCCCGTGGAGGGGCGAAACACGTGTCGTATCGGTTTGTTTTGCTTGTGTGTTGCATGTTATTAATCGCACATTCTGCATTTGCATATATTTGCGGGCGGGAGGGCGGTGCTGCATACTGCATTCAGGCTTGATCAACTGTTTTTTCGCGGAATTAACACTAAATATTTTATTGTATATTTATAGCTATTCCTCTTAAACTATTGACTTTTGGGGAAAGTTGCTGAACAAAAGTTATCCATTATTATGGGTACTATAACACTCTTTCGGCTTAGTACCCCCTTTCCGACTAGCCTTGTATAATTATACTATACTAATAAGTAGTATAATTATGTTGAAGCTGTAAAATATTTAATTGAAGAATTTGATACTTTGAACTAATCGGGCTACGGAGTGTATTGCTAAATTCTAAACTTACAAACAACACGAACTGCGACACCATGGTGTCTCAGTTCCTGTCGTTGCTAAGTGTAGCCTCAGCCTAAAAGGCAGTAACAGACAAATTGTTTACAGAAGACGCCTTTTGCGACTTTTTCACATAATTATTATTTTTTCCACATAGAGCTAGATGTCGACTTATCAAAAAAAATCTATGAATACTTTGATTAAGTAGTCAGTTTAACAGATTTGTTGCTTTCCCTTAAAATAGGATAGAACTTTATTTTATTAGCATAGACTCATCATCATCTTCCTGCCCTGGTCCCAAGTTACTTGGGGTCGGCGCAATATGTTTTTCTCTTCCACTCTTCCCTGTCAGCCGTCTCATTATCATTTGCATAGACTGTAGGTACATAAAAATAGGTTTTCAAAAAATAAACATTTTGATCCTTGTACAATCTACCTTAAATTAGACATGCAAAAATTACAATAGTAAGGGCATGAATGTATAGTTTTGTTTTTTAAAAAAACGTTGCCCCACACTAGAATTTCTTCTGTATCGTGAGTGCGTTTACAGACACAAATCTTCACATGCTCAAACACCCAGACTCGGAACAACTATCTGTAGGCCATACAAATATTTGTTCCGTACGGGAATCGAACCCACGACCCGCAGCGCAGAAGCCAATCGCTTAGCCACTGCACCAAACGTGTCGTCAAATATGTCGTCAGAATAGAATAGAACTTTATTAGCATAGATTGTAGGTACATAAAAATAGGTTTCAAAAAATAAACAGTGATCTTTTTACAATCTACCTTACATAATTATATTTTATTTTTAAATTAGTCTATATGTATTTTCCAAAAGATTACACAAGTACACAACTAAAATAACAACATTATTAAAACCACCGAAGTAAATAAACGCCTCTGCACCCCCACGGTGGTGTGAGGTTAGTACTCTTCTCGTATACTCGGTGTGTGCAAAAGACACAATTTTGTTAGTGGACATCGGATCGCCCGCGGCCCCGCCTGCTTAGATGAAGCTCTTATTAAACGTACGCTGTGTATGTAATCATTGCGTATGAAGATTATGTGGGGAGCAGAAGAGACGTGGAATATTTGTGCAAGTTATTTCCAAGCTATGTATTCACTTGTAAACAATGTTTCAGATACAAGTTGTCAACAGTTTCTGAAACATTACGTAGGTACACGTTTCTCGAAACAATGTTTACCGCAATATGTATCAATGTTTCAGAAATACGTAGAAGATGTTTTTCAAACAGTGTTTAGAAACAAATGTTTAGCAGTGTATTTGCTTTAGTGTTCCTTTGTTTAAAAACAATTTTCTTCATATTTCACCGTATCACCGTATTTTGTTGTGTAGTTTCGTGAGCCGTGAAAAAAGGTCCTTAGAAAATGGAAAAAGTCCTTCCTCTCAGGGAACAGTCCTCTGAGGGTCGAGGATTATGAGAGCCATACGATTAAATAAATTATATTCTTCAATCAACTCCAGTAGGTACAATACAGCAGTGATAGCCTAGTGGTGCGACCGTCCGACTGCCAAGTCATAGGTCTAGAGTTTCCAAGGCATGCACCTCTGACTTTTCGGATTCATGTGCGTATTGTAAAATTATCACTTGCTTAAAAACGGTGAAGGAAAACATCGTGAAAAAATGACTGAGAGATATTTCTCGACGGCATGTGAAGCCAAATCAGAGGCTCATGGGTGGCATAAACTCAGACACCAGGTTAGTCACTAACCACACGAAAAGAAGAAGAAGTAGGCACAATACCCAAAACCACAAGTCCTCTGCAACAATAATCTTTGTATGTTCCAGGTTAGTCACTAACCACACGAAAAGAAGAAGAAGTAGGCACAATACCCAAAACCACAAGTCCTCTGCAACAATAATCTTTGTATGTTCTATTTTAATTAAGTCCAGCGAAACCCGGTCGACGTTATATTCGCCCGTGTTCAAACGTGCGTAACATATCAGCGTCTGTGTGTACTGGCCTTTGATGACGCTGTTATTGGTTGACACACACCGAGAAGATGTAGGTATTCTGGAAAGGTGCGTTAAAATGAATATAATTTGATGAGTAAAAAGGAGAAACCTATTTTAAAATTAGATTTATTCAACCTTTTTGGATTTTCCAGCGTATTAATTTGAATGCATCCTTTGAAGATGGATGGAGGTAAAAAAGGTATATGTATCTTTGAGGATGGAGGAAAAAAGTAATTTAATGCCGGACTGACCTCATTAGGGTTGACAAGCTCCCTTCCTCCTAGCCTTTTTCCCTACTATATTGTCGTCAGCTTCTAGTCGAACCAGATGCGGCTGAATACCAGTATTTTACACGGAGCGACTGTCATCAGACCTCCGTTACCCAGTTACTGGGTAAATACCGGTATTCTAAGGTTAGACCTTCAAGTAAGTGCCCAATACCTAGTAAGGTTTTCAATAAATTTACTGGTCCTTTCAACACTAAAGTTTGTCATGCGAATACCTATGACAATCGTTACGGGTTGTCGGAAGCCCGAAAGTCTTACAACCGGTCTACTTTTAGGATATCGGTATTGCTCAGTAACGGATTGTGGAGGTCTGATGGCAGTCGCTCCGTGTAAAATAGTGGTATTCAGCCGCATCTGGTTAGACTGGAAGCTGACCCCAACATAGTTGGGAAAAAGCTAGGAGGAAGAGTCTCCGGGGTTGCGGTGCATGCTTTTGCGAATCCCGCGACCCCGGCGAACGGTCAAGAGGAGGAACACCGTTGGTTTCTAGCCGACAAGAGTCCGGCAGACGCCCTCGTCTTCCCGGGCGAGGGACATCCATGAGGATTTTACAACGATAAAAAAAAGGAGGAAGATTCTGTTCGAATTTATCTTTCTCGACGATGAAAAGATTTTTACTATCCTCATATAAATTAGTCGTTATATTTCCTTTGATACTTTACATCTATACTAATATTATAAAGAGGAAAGATTTATATTTTTGTATGTAACGAATAAACTTAAAAACTACTGGACCGATTTCAAAAATTCTTTTGCCGTTAGAAAGCTGCATTATCACTGAGTAACATAAGCTATATTTATTACTGGAATGAAACTCCTTACGCGGGCGGAGCCGTGTGGACACAGCTAGTACATCATAATTTTCTTAAAGCTCATTCAAACATCTGACATTCTCTTGGCCCAAACAAAACTTTTATTCACCGCCATTTAATTCTCATTGAAGCTCCATTTCGGTCTCAAAAATGTCATCTCCCGCATTAATCATTCTGCGTAGGATTCCTCTTGGTGTGAAGGTACGCGGAACATTCCCGGCTTGCCCTTAATATACAGTGACGTAATTAACAGGCCTGTGTACTGACTGGCCGTTTGTCATGACAGGAAGGGTAAGACGGAGTTTACATCATATCTGAATGTGCAGCATAGCTCAGAGATTAAATGTTTCTTTAGACAACTTCGGGGTGCGTCAGGAGTAGTCTCCGGGCTTTATTGATTTAAATTTAGACTCTCATACCTGAAATAATAATTAAGCAAAGACTCCAAGAATTTACATAGTAAACCCTCACGTGCGTAAGTAGCTCTTCGTCCTCCTTTATACCCGGCTCCTATAAATAAAAACGAATCGTTTTGCTTACCAATGGTAGAATTTTTTATTGCCAAACTGGGCATTTATATAGATTTGTAAACTAGTTTGACCTGTGATAGCTACTTCCATATGGAAGCGTTTGCTTTGCAAACCCATGAGGTCTTAACTTTATTATTAGTAAAGATACAAGAAAATACCAAAGTCCCTAGCAAAACTGGATGAGTGGGTCGAGGAACTTCAAGTATACTCCACCAAGAAGCACATAGTCTGCTTAGTTGTCGGCTATAACATTGACAAGCATATCATTTTGGGACCCAGTGTATTCACAAGGAGGGTTAATGTCAGGCAGGCGGCTGGTCATAAAACAATAAGCTAAAACCTCTAACAACATGGATTCACGAATTTCATGTTGTGCCGACCCCACCTAGTGTGGGATAAGGGCAGGATGAAGAAGAAGAAAGATACAAGAGTCAATCGCCCATTAGTCGATATCCTTAATGCTAGGGGCGTGATCGCCGCCAAGAATCACTTTTTATGGATGATTTTCCGTTATCTATTACGATCGCCTGCGACTTGAACACCGTCATGAACTATAATGCGAAGTGAGGTGTGGATCTGGATAGATCTACGTGTTGGACTGCGGTGTTGTTCTCTTTTTCTAACTTTACTCCGCACTACGGTTTCTCCTGTATCGCGGGCGCGTTTAAAGATAAAAATCTTCACATGCACAAACACCCAAACCCGAAACAAATACATTTTTGGTCTTTGTGAGAATTGAATCCAAAACCCGTAGCGCAGAAGCCAATCGTTCATCCAGTGCACCAAAAGTGTCGTCAACCCTTTTCCCCTCCACTTTACCAGTGACAATGAGTTTTTCTAGTAATCACCTGTCTTTCTAGCCAGTCAAGTAAAATAAGCTTCTTCCTTTCTTTTCGCGTGGATAGTGACTAACCTGGTGTCAGAGTTTATGCCGCTCATGGGCCTCTGACTTTGCTTCACATGCCGTCGAGAAATATCTCTCAGGCATGCCGGTTTCCTCACGATGTTTTCCTTTACCGATTTTAAGAAGTGATAATTATACTATACGCACATGAATCCGAAAAGTCAGAGGTGCGTGCCTTGGTCACAACACTAGGCTATCACTGCTATAAGATAATAAATAAAATAATCTAAGGAGTCTATTTATATGCCCAGTTTTTCTATTTATAGAAAATACTACAATTGGTAAGCAAAACGATCCGTTCTTGGCCATAGAAACCGGGAATTAGAGAACGAAACCGTTAACAGTAGGTAGTTGATTAACATTTCCAATACAAGAACATAATTAACAGAACGAAGCCTTAAGATTAATTGGGGGCACTGGACCACTCATTTGTACTACCAAGGAGAGCCTATTTGCCTATAGGATGAATAGATACTCCACTCAATCAGTACAGAAAGCACCTTCCGTCCTTTATCTTCCGTTTTAAAATGTATGCGAGTAACTGGTACTTTCATTGCGTCACTCGAACGAAGGTTCTTGCTGAAAATCAGCGTTGTTGGCATTAGGTTCGTCCGAAGTCTCAGCATAATGCTGAGCTAAGACCTAAATTTTTACGCACCATGCGACGCGCAAATTCAACATGTTTAAATGTTTGTATTGTTAGTAGATTTAGGATGCCTAGGTAACCCGTGCACTATAGACTGTTGTGACATAGACTAGACAGCATAGACTATAAATTAGTAGTTTATATTTTCTTTTTCTTTTTTTTTTCTTTTTTTGTGTTTGGGTTACCAGGTAATTATATGTTTAAGTTTAAATCAAAATTTTTGTTGTAGTTTAAAGTTGTTAATTTTAAGAATAATTATATTTTTAATTTTAAGTAGGATAAGTGTGCCTCCGCTTGGGCGAAAAAATAAATACTTTTTCTTTCTTTCTTTCTTTCTAACTTAACAAATGTAACTTACGTGCTCGTTAATATAGTGAGTTTAATATTTAATTATATTAAACTTATTTCTATGATTATATCTTTCTATCTGCCTCGTTGGTTTAGTTGGTTTCTCTAGTTGTGGCAAGCGCGACTGCTGATCGTGAGGTCTTTGGTGCGATCCCCGGGTCGGGCAAAGTGTTATTGGGTTTTTCCGTGTGGGATTCCTCAGTAGTAGTCCGGAGTTTGTATTTGTGCCCAGTTGATGGCAATAGGCTCGCCCCCTATTACATGGGACTTAAACATAATGGCGAAATTAGGGTTTTACTATACACCTCTGCTTAACTCTTCAGGGAATACAGGCGTATGTTATATTTATTTATTACTAGCACCCGCCCCGGCTTCGCACGGGTGCAATGTAGATACTAATGTGGGGCATATAAACCTTCCTCTTGAATCACTTTATCTATTTAAAAACACTGCATCAAAATCCGTTGCGCAGTTTTAAAGATCTAAGCATACATAGGGACAGACAGACAGTGGGAGCGACTTTGTTTTATACTATGTAAAGATTTATCATTAATTTTTTTATTTTCTTTGTAACTACTGGATCTATGTAAATCCGCCCTTATGTTGAACTGGTAATAAAGAAGATAACAGTCTTTCAATCTTCTTGAAATAGAAACCAGAATGTCGCAGTCTTGACCAATGTCCTGCTTGACACTTTGCAAACTCCTGTTGCTATCGTTCCTCTCACAACGTTCAACAATCCACCAAAAATAGTGTATTCTGTACTCAACCAGACACAACACAATCCCTCAATACAATAAAGTAATTAACAGGCAGCCGGCAGTGACGCGGCATCCATTTATCATAGCGAGGAAGGCAACACCGAAATAATATCAATAGTAATCATTTTCCCTTTCCCGCACATTTGTTTTGTTTTCTGGGGTGAAAAACTAAGGTTCTACAAGGTACGTGTCAAGTCTAATAGAGTTATAAGTGAAAGATAGGACTTTGGGGGTTATCAATCTTTACAATAGTATAAAACAAAGTCGCTCCCGCTGTCTGTACGGTTAGATCTTTTAAACCACGCAACGGATTTTAAAGAAGTTTTCAGCAATAGATAAAGTGATTCAAGAGGAAGGTTTATATGCCCCACATTAGTATCTACATTGCACCCGTACGAAGCCGGGGCGGGTCGCTAGATACATAGTATAAAACAAAGTCGCTCCCGCTGTCTGTACGCTTAGATCTTTTAAACTACGCAATGGATTTTAATGCAGTTTTCAGCGATAGATAGTGATTCAAGAGGAAGGTTTATATGCCCCATATTAGTATTAACATTGCACCCATGCGAAGCCAAGGCGGGTCGCTTGTTACATAGTATAAAACAAAGTCGCTCCCGCTGTCTGTACGCTTAGATCTTTTAAACTACGCAACAGATTTTAATGCAGTTTTCAGCAATAGATAGAGTGATTCAAGAGGAAGGTTTATATGCCCCACATTAGTATCTACATTGCACCCGTGCGAAGCCGGGACGGGTCGCTAGTTAAATTATAAAACCCTAATATTTTATTGACCCTATACCTACTCTGTTTCATATCACATTAGGCAAGTAAGAGCAAGGGGCTCGTGGCTAATAACCAACCGCGCGGATCATATGATTGGCGAGGTTAAGCTGCGCTTGCCGCGGTCAGTACGTGGATGGGTGACAGTCCGTTACACATTGAGACATAAGACTGAGGGGCTCGTGACCAATCAACTGTGCGGATCATATGATTTGCGAGGTTAAGCTGCGCTTGCTGCGGTCAGTCCATGGATGGGTGACCGTTCGTTACACATTGAGACAAATAAGACTGAGGAGCTCGTGACCAACCAACCGCGTGGATCATATGATTTGCGAGGTTAAGCTGCGCTTGCCGCGGTCAGTCCGTGGGTGACCGTTTGTGACACATTGAGACCCCTCCGTGTCTCGGAGAGCACGTTAAACGGTCGGTCCCGGGTGTTATACGAATACCTATGACAGTCGTTACGGGTAGTCAGAAGCCGGAAAGTCTACTGGTCTAACCTTAGAGTATTGGTATTGCCCAGTAACTGGTTTGCGGAGGTCTGCTGGAAGTCTGTCCGTGTAAAATATTAGTATTCAGCCGCATCTGGTTAGACTGGAAGCTGAACCCAACATAGTCGGGGAAAGGTTAGGTAGATATATTAGATAAATACGACCCATTTTGGCAAGGATATGTATAGAAATAAACAACATGTTTGCTTCCAGCAGTGGTTCAACACAGGATAATGATTTTATGAATCTTAAAAGTCAATCAAAATGAGCTGAAACTCTATTTGAAGAAATGGTTTAAAAGCTATTTGTGCTTTGGTGGGCCACTTTTGTCTAATGTTATAAGAAATGGAGTTGAATGATAATCTTATACTTACATATTCCCCGAGGGGTTGGGCAAAGGTGTATAATAACACCCTCATTTCGCCGTTATGTTTAAGTCCCATGTAATAGGGGGCGACCCTATTGCTGTCAACCCGGCACAAATCCAAACTCCAGGCTGCTACTGAGAAATTCCACACGGAAAAACCCAATAACACTTTGCCCGGCCTGGGGATCGAACTCAGGACCTCACGATCAGCAGCCGCGCTAGCCACCACTAGACCAACACTTTACACTTAAGTATCTATACTAATATTATAATGCTGAAGAGTTTGTTTGTTTGTTTGTTTGTTTGAACGCGCTAATCTCAGGAACTACTGGTTGGAATTGAAAAAATATTTTAGTGTTGGATAGTACATTTATCGTGGACGGTTATAGGCTATATAACATCACGCTACGATCGATAGAATAGGAGCGGAGCATAAATTAAAAATGTTGCAAAAACGGGGAAAATGTCCACCCATGAGAAGCTGGGACGGGTCGCTAGTCAGGAATATTATTGGAAAATATTTATGTAAAGAAAATATAGGTATTCACTCGTCATGAGTTTCAAAATCACTTAGCTGTCAAAGCGAATAAAAGCCTCCGGGCTCCAATTTTCCTAGAAGTGTTGAATTGTGACCCCTTTAACAAAATTTTATTCTCAATCAGATATGCGAATAACTACCTTCCTAGAACGCCGCTCCCCTAATATCAGCCATTAAGAACTCCTAATTAAATTCTGCCACTTGAAAAATTATTTCTGATTGCGCCTATTAACATTAGACCAGGATAGGGTTGGTTATCGATGGCTTAATTTCCAAGAGTTATTTGCATCGAGTGAAACGCGTGCCGACTTAATTCCTCCAACATCTGCATATAAATGGATGTAATTTTGTACTGTGACAGCCCTGAGGCACTCCAGACAAATGTTTGCAGTCAGGGTTGTGTTCCTTCCGATTATTGAGGGGCACTAATATTGTCTCGTCTGATTGTCGGTACTGGTTTGTTTTATGTGCTAATGAGCAACCCTGCGCCTTTGACGAATTCAAAAGTTAATTTTGGGATGGGGCGGTTGAATATATGAATGTTTTATTAAGTTACCCTACTACGTATTTCATTGATTTTCTTTCAGTGGGTAGTTTTAGAAATTGGAGCATTTTGGTCTATCTTTGTCGTTTTATATTTTTGCAGTGTTCACATCGCGTTGTGAAGGGTAGTCAGAAGCAGTCTGACAACTGGTCTAACTTTAGGATTCGGCATAGCTCAGTAACTGGGTTGCGGAGGGCTGATGGCGTCGGTCCGTGTAAAATACTGGTATCCAGCCGCATCTGGTTAGAGTGGAGGCTGACCCCAACACAACTAGGAAAAAGCTAGACAGGTTTAGCCAAGGTTAAGGATAGCCTAAGATTAGGTAATGTTATAATCACATTGAAACTGTGGAGGAACGAGGTATGGTGTTCCTCCAACGAAAAGGGAGGATTCTCCTACCAGGCGGGTTTTGTGCCTGGAGGGCCACTGCCCAACGGTTAATGTTAGGAACTTGTAATACTATCTGCGTGTCAAACTTTGATATTGCGATGTAGGATATGTGACATTTCATTTGACAGCTGTCATTGTTGTCGCTGTAGTCTGCTGGATCATCGTCGTGCTGCGTAATTCGCATGTGGCGCGGTAGATGCCGCCAGAGAACCTTTATTTTAAGTTGTTGCAAGAACATAATATGCACTCTAAAAAGCCGTCAACAACAAAACTTGTCTAGTGGTAATATGATTCGTTAACACCGTGTCACTTCAGCACTTAATCTGCCTGGCAACACTCTGTGACACTGTAATTTGTATTCAGTGCGCGAATAATGTAAGGCCACACTCTCGTGTTACATTGAGACACCTACTTACATTGTAGTACATAGATGTGTGGTGTTACTGACGAATAAAATGATACGGTAATTATTGCGATTGCAGAATAAATCATTTGAAATTCAGAATAGATTAGTGCGGTCCATTCGATTCAGTTACATGAAATGATAAGTGTATAACTTATCAAGAAAGAAAGAAAAAGAAAGCAGAAAGAAAGAAAGCCGCAAGCTTAAAATCGAACTGGGCTGGACACGTCTACCGCATGTCGGACGAGCTGTGGGCAAAACTCATCACTGAGTGGAACCCACACAACGTCAGACGACGTCGCGGCAGGCCCAGAAGGAGATGGCGGGACGAACTAGACACCTATTGGAAGGACTGGCCGCAGAAAACCTTAAACTGAGAGAAGTGGAAGGAGGGTAGGGAGGCCTTTGCCCTACAGTGGGATGATCATGGCTAAATAATAATAATAACTTATCAACGTGATGTTTGGTCGGTTTATAAAACGCCTATAAATAGTATGAAGATTAAAATGTTTTTAACCACAGACTAACGTTCATTACTAGGAAGTATAATACCTCGTACTACAAGAGATGTTCAAAGAAAGATCCAAGTTTTAAAATACCCTGTCTCTTTTTGTTATATGACATTAGAAAGTAAAAGAAAAGAAAAATAATTTTAAGAAGATTTTTTCACTTACCCTTTTTTTTAAATCATGGTTAAATTTTCAATCTTGGTTTCAACCATCTCTCGTAATAAGGGGCAGTGTGACCATAGATTGCATATAGGCCACACTCCCATAAACCACTTCGTTCAATAGAAACTTTGATCCTACTAATATTTCAAATAATGTTAAAGTTGAATTTGCTTTGGACTTTAGTAGAAATTTTATACGAAGGTATCGTCGATACGTCGCTGAGTCTGCAAATTCTGCTTTGGAAAAAAACCCAACTTTACAGGAGAAGCAAAAAACATTTTAAAACTTAGTATGCTGAAAATTAGACAACATTCGTCGGTACAACCATAAATATTATTTTATTGCTTTTTACTACAATATAAAAGGTGCTAGAAATAGAATCATCAACCGACTTTCATAAAAAAATCTTCGGATTTTGCAGGCGCAGCGACGGTATGTATCCTGGAGATTTTTCATTCTGGAGAACTAAAAAACTTACGCAAACCAATATCTTCAAGGGTTTTCACATTAAACACGTAGATATAACCCGGCCTTAAGACACTTCCTGAAGTTTTCCTCACAAGGAAATGACTGTGCTAGTTTACGTAGACACAGTTCCATCTCCTTTGAGCTACGTAAAGATTTACAACCTAGTTGCAGTAATTGCATGTGTCGGTGAGGTGCGAAGTGCTAGTTACGAGAAACTTGGTCGTGGAATGTTATGAGTTAGATGCGTACTATGTTGATTGTGTGATTAATTGTTGGAGCGGATGTGCTTAATTATGTTTGTGATGTTTTATGGGAAAGATGTGGACCATGTGTTTTGTTGTCTATTATAGAATAGGTCGCCTTGGTTTCTGTTGTGTGAGCTAGCATTTTGGAAACTTATTACTAGGGTTTGTCTTGATCTTCTTCTTTCAGTGTGGTTAGTGACTAACCTGGTGTCAGAGTTTATGCCGTCCATGGGCCTCTGACTTGGATTCACATGCCATCGAGAAATATCTTTCAGGCATGCCGGTTACCTCACGATGTTTTATTTCACCGTTTTTAAGCAAGTGTTAATTATACAATACGCACATGAATCCGAAAAGTCAGAGGTGCGAACCTTAGGTTCGGACTCGAGGCCTATGACTTGGCAATCCGACGGTCACACCAATAGGCTATCACTGCTGTTTGTCTTGACAAAGGGGCTGGTAAAAAAGATCAACATTTAACGGCAATGTGTTGCCGGCAATATTTTCGTATTATTCGTTAATATTAGGGCAAAATTGATAAGTTGCCCGACAATATTGCGTCAATTGCTGGTTTTGTCGTGTATTGCCGAGTATGGCTGCTGCTTAGACAGCAATATTAATTCCTGGTAATTATTGGGAATGCACTGCTCAACCTATTGCTATAAGCTAGCAATAGATTAAACATATGCTATACATTGCCGTAAAATTTTGATCGTTTACCAGGTCCTTTAGAGGCGTCTGTTATGACACTGTTTGACATGTTATAACATGGCAGCCAGAAACCATACAACAAAACAGTGTTTGCCCTATATAAAGTTACTAAGAATAACCCACCCTTCCCTCCATAAAAAACTCCGCAACGCCCAACTTATGCAGTTAAATGTTACAAACACGTTCAAGTTTTGTATTCAGCTATGAATACGAGTCGTGTTAATGAGATCCGTACTGAATGCACCACGCAAATGATGTGCTGACAACCTGCAGTATTGTAGTTAGTTCGTAGTTTTATGTTGGGTACTGGGAGGGGATGATCTAAGGGATGGTGTATTTTTGTGATGTTTAGAAAAGAATTAAGTAAATCAAATCGTTCTGACAATAGCTTACAATTTGGGAATTTCGTTATAATTAAATACGCTAAGAACTAAGTTAGACTGGCTAATGTTGAGTGCAATATGTCGTCACCAGATAATTCAGTATGAAAATGAATAAACTTAAAAAGAATTGGAAATTAATTTGGTCGTTGGTCTGGTGGTCGCAAGCGCGACTGTTGAGCATGGTCCTGGATTCGATCTCAATGTCAGGCAAAGTGTTATTGGGTTTTTCAATTAGGATTTTTTCAGTAGCAGTCCGGAGCCTGGATTTGTGCCCGGTTAATGGCAAAAGGCTATTGGGATAAAACATGGGACTTAAACAGAACGGCGAAAAGAGCGTATTGCTATACACCTCTGCCCAACCTTTCAGGAAATACAGGCGTGATGTTATGTTATGTTAATTATCTGTTGTTCTTTCAATCTCCATTCATCATTACTCACATGCAGCTGTGCTTAACAAAAGCATGAACTTAATCATCAAAATCATCTCCAACGCGCGTACCATTATTATAGTTCCCAGTAATATTATATTACTAATTGTTAAGAGCGTTTGCCATAAATACAGCTTACGACCCATCCCCCCACAATACTGGTTTAATTTACCATCGTTATTATGTGTTGCGTACATCTTATGGGTATGAATGGGGGTAGAAGTGCAAAATTTATGTTCTGGGTGTAGGTAGTTGTAAATTATTCGTGGCATATGAAAATTTTGGTAGGTTATGTATAGTAGTAGGTAAGGACGTTGAAATAAATGGACGCGCTATCTCGTATAGACAATATGAGCCAAATGCATTGACGAAATAAAGTTGAAACTAACGCTAGACAGCTGTCAAGTTCTATGGCACTGTGGTTCCGGAACCACAACTGGTGGTTACCATTTTGTTCTTCTAAATAGCGCATCTAGTACATAAGTACATATTATTATCTTCTAAACAGCGCATCTAGTACGTAAATGTAAATACATATTATATCAATCTTCTTTTTCTTCTTCTTTTTGTGTGATTAGTTACTAACCTGGTGTCTGAGTTTATACCGCCCATGGGCCTCGGCTTCACATGTTTCCTCACGATGTTTTCCTTCACCGTTTTTAAGCAAGTGATAATAATACAATACAAACATGAATCCGAAAAGTCAGAGATGCGTGCCTTGGGTTCGAACTAGAGACCTATGACTTGGCAGTCCGACGGTCACTGCTATTGTATCAATGGTAGTAGTTATTCAAGGTTAGTCGGAAAGGGGGTACTAAGCCGAAAGAATGTTAGAGTACCTATAATAATGGATAACTTTTGTTCTACAACTTTCCCCAAAAGTCATTAGTTTAAAAGAAATAGCTGTTCAAAGATTGCATAAAAAATACGCTAAATTCTATCAATCCTCAGCTATGATCACCTGTGTTTACATTTTAGGTCATATTTGGGGTCACGGATTAGAAGCTCCATTTTCTGAATTCGTAACTAAAGCAGCGATCAAGAATTTTTGAAAAAACTAAAATAAAAATAATTTAGCATGAGAAAAATAATTATATTTTTTTAAATTTTTAACACTTTATTTAAAACAGTCATCAGTGACACATTAAGTGGCCCGCGGCTTAGTACCCCCTTTCCGACTAACCTTGTATAATTCGTATAAACTCGGAAACACGAATATTGCCGAAGCGCAGTTTACGTCGTAGGTGGTGTAAGCTGGTGGCATAATAAAACTGCCAGAATAATATAATTACAGAAAATAGGAAAAAAATAAAGGATTAAAACACCATCCAGATAAAATGGAGAGCGAATTTTACAGCAATCGAATAGTTCGAACCTGAATATTTAAAAGCATCGATGTTCCATTACTAACGAACACATAAATATTTCAGTAGGTATTCTCTATTTGTAGAGAAACTACATAAAATACATAAATGTTTTATTTTGATAGCTCCATAATAGGAAACTCTTATACATACACGGAGATAATCCTTGTATATAATATACATATGTACGAAAAACATAACAAAATCGGCCCATTAATGTCGCCCAGTGAGAGAGCAGTGGTGGCCCAGTGGTAACGGCCCCGACTTACGAGTTGTATGTCTTGGGTTCGAACCCAGCCAGGTGCATTACTTTGTGTAATTTATTTCATCACCACTGCTCTCAAAACGGTGAAGGAAAACATCGTGAGGAAACCGGCATGTCCTAGAACGAAAAATTGGAAGACATGTGACATCTACCAACCCACACTGGGCCCGCGTGGTGGATTACGGCCCATTCCCTCTTACAGAGAGGAGGCCTGTGTCCCAGCAGTGGGAACATTATAGGCTGATGGTGATGATGATGATGAATGTCGCCCATGAGGCGGGCCTTAGTCCATCACGCTGGCCTGGTGCGGGTTGGCGGACTACACACACAGGTTGTTTTATGATATTTTCCTTCACCGTCAGCGCAAGTGATGATCAAATTCTGATTCGCACATGGATTCGAAAAGTCAGAGGTGCGGGTCATGGTCGATCTCAAACTCAGCAGTCGTGTTTGCCACCACTAGACGAATGAGGCAGTTGATGGCAATAGGCTCGCCCCTTATTACATGGGACTTAAACATAACGGCGAAATTAGGGTGTTACTATACACCTCTGCGCATCCCTTCGGGGAATACAGGCGTGATGTTATGTAAAAGAAGTATAACTTCCGTTGTAATTTTCCTTGACTTTTGCCTTGATGACTTCAGAGCGCGCTCGTCAATTTAATGTTTTGACAATACGTTTGGTGCAGGTGCTGAGCAATCGGCTTCTGCGCTACGGGTCGTGGGTTCGATTCCCGCACGGAAAAAAATATTTGTATGGCCTACAGATAGTGGTTCCGGGTCTGAATGTTTGTGCGTGTGAAGATTTGTTTCTGTAAACGCACCCACGATACAGGAGAAATCCTAGTGTGGGGCAACGTTTTTTGTAAAAAAAATATATTAACATGTATGTTACTACTCGTAATACCCCACAACTGAGGTATTATTAATCCAACACACGATAAGATCACTAGGGCTGTCACAATTGCAAATTACAAATTGGCACGCCGGCAATTTTATTTGCGTAGCGTGCTTTTTAATTTGTCAAAGTGGCCCTGACAAGGGTTGCACGGTTATAACGGGCCCACGATAATTTCAAGCCTTTATCATTGGAAGGGTAAGGGTGTAAAATTCTCATACTTTGTAATTTGTATAAATTGAGTCAAATTGTAATTTAGAAAGCGCGTTTTTTTTTACCGTTTCTTTTTTTTTCGTTTTGTTTTGATGTTGTACAGTGGGGTGTTCCGAAATTAATAACATGGAAGGGTATCCGTAGCGTGAAATTGCACGTTTTTGATGTCGGTGGTATGATATTTGTAATGGGCGGGTGATAACGTGAACAATTCAAAATATAGGGATCGGATTTCAAAAAAAATCTTAGTAAGTAGTCAACAACTTGTTCTTTATTGTTGTGCTTATTGAGATAACATAATAACGTGTTGGGATAACAAGCTGATCGTGCTGATACTTGGTAATACTAACATTGTTTGCTGGTAGGGACTAGACATATATTTGGAAACTCGTGTATAAAATACATACAACAGAATCTTGTGGGGGTGCATCTATCATTACAGTTACAGCTCATATCAGTATCAGGATTGGGAGCGTGGTAAATAAAGTAAATTAAACCAACATAGACTCTCCACCTCTGAGAGTACTTTTAACTGGGTTAGTGATTAGTTACAGAAACTAGTTCACAATATAACACAGCATAATAATTTGCACAAGATCAGAAAATAAGGACAAGCTAATCAGATATAAAAGGTCAGACTTCTTCGGCTGTTCGATATGGAATCCCCTGCTCCGTCGAATGACCAGTATTTTTATAACTTTGGGTACGTTGATTCATCTTGACAACCCTCCTTTATCAACATTGTCCAGTGTTACCAGCTACCGATAACTTGTATGATCTCATTAAGACTTTTAAATAAACGGAACAATAATGTCTCACGACAAGTATTGTTTGTTTTTTTTATTACTTTTATAAGTAATACTACAAAAGCCAGTTTTTCGCCTGGTCTGCCCACTGTACCCGCCTACGCGTATTTGATCACAAAAGACAGATTCAAAATATTTTATTACTTTTATAAGTAATACTACAAAAGCCAGTTTTTCGCCTGGTCTGCCCACTGTACCCGCCTACGCGTATTTGATCACAAAAGACAGATTCAAAATATTTTATTACTTTTATAAGTAATACTACAAAAGCCAGTTTTTCGCCTGGTCTGCCCACTGTACCCGCCTACGCGTATTTGATCACAAAAGACAGATTCAAAATATTTTAATTCACATTCTATCCTAACTTCACCCTAATCCACTCTCAACATATTCCTACTTCATTATAACTTGACAACACCTATCTCTACATACATTAAACCAGTTGACTTTACAATTAACATGCTCCCATTGTTCATATGCGCGTAAAACTCCAGTAAAACAATAAAACATCGTCCCAATGTTATGATTAGAGGAGGGGATTGTAAATTTTGAGACCGCGGATTATGCTAATAATATGAAAATCCGGCCCTTGTTCGCCGACGACAAGTGTGGCGAAACACGCGCGAGTGGTTGTCGCCAACCCTAGCGGCGTGACGTCATCTTGTCGTGGCATAATTCGGTGTATTGACGTTTAGATTTATGAAGAACGTACTTGTCTTGGGTCGAATATTGAGGGCTACAAGCGCTTAAGCGGCATGTACCTACCTATTTTGCAATATCTAATTTCGTTTGAATCGAATTATTTATATTTATAAAGTAGACAATATAAAATTTATTAAACATTAGCGACCCGCCCCGGCTTCGCGCGGGTGCAATGTAGATACTAATATGGGGCATATAAACCTTCCTCTTGATACACTCTATCTATTGCTGAAAACTGCATTAAAGTCCGTTGCGTAGTTTTAAATATGTAAGCGTACAGACAGCGGGAGCTACTTTGTTTTATACTACATATGTAAAGATTACTTAAGCGGACATGACACCCACGGATGAAGAACGGGTGGCCTATTAGTCGAAATATACGAAAAAATGATGATTAAAATGGAATATAAAAACACGAATGAGGCAAAAGTAACAAAATAATGTGCTTTTTTAATCTATCAACATTTTAACATGACTATTAGCCAAATACTCAAAAGCTACCCAATTTCAAGTTGCCGTTAAGTCTCGTGCTGTCACTTTCACTCTAAGGCGGAGTGACAGCGACAGCACGAAATTAACGGCAACTTAAAATTGAGTGGCGTTTGACTATTTCACCATGAGTCTTTGAGGCTAACTACCTCGTTGGTCTAGTGGTGGCAAGCGCGACTGCTGATCGTGAGGTCCTGAGTTCGATCCCCAGGTCCGGCAAAGTGTTATTGGATTTATCCGTGTGGATATCCTCAGTAGCAGCCTGGAGTTTGGATTTGTGCCCGATTAATGGCAATAAGCTCACCCCCTATTACACGGGATTTAAATATAACGGCGAAATGTTGGTGTTACTATACACCTCTTTCTTTCTTTTCTTTTTTAAACTTTGCCCCACACTAGTATTTTCTCCTGTATCGTGGGTGCGTTTACAGACACAATTCTTCACATGCACAAACATCCAGATCCAGAACAACTATATGTAGGCCATACAAATATTTATTCCGTGCGGGAATCGAACCCACGACCCGTAGCGCAAAAGCCGATCGCTCAGCCACTGCACAAAACGTGTCGTCAAACCTCTGCCCAACCCTTCGGGGAATACCAGCGTGATGTTGTCTATGAGGCTATGACGTTCATAGCTTTTAACGAAAACTATTTATAGACGCTCCATATATTAAATGAAATTATGGATAATCACATACAAATAAGCACTAAATATTTATTAGTAACCCGAGAGAGCGAATAATTTTATTTAGACACGTAACGAACCGTTTTCATCGGTTCGCTTGTTCCTCTGATCATAAATACGCACAAATGAACGGAAAATTGAATTTATTTCACGTATTTATAAACGATTTCGTTTTGTTTGTATCATGGCTTGATAATCAAGTGTATTATTGATACCCAGACTTTACTGATATGGATATGATTAATTTGAAATAAATTTGTATTAAAATTTATCGACAAAGAGAAATGTTTAAAAATCGCGTTAGGCTGGTGATGCATAAGGAAGGCTTAGGATGTGTTCAATTGTAGTTGTAATAGATTTTTTCTAGTTAAAGCTTGAGGTTGGTGCCTCAGACATGTCCGATAATGGGAAATTAATACCATAAGAGACAAAACACAGTTATAGGCAAATAATGTAATCAGGCTTACAGCAGTGATAGCCTAGTGGTGTGACTGTCGGATTGCCGAGTCATAGGTCTCAAGTTCGAGCCCAAGGCACGCACCTATGACTTTTTGGATACATGTGCGTATTGTATAATTATCACTCGCTTAAAAACGGTGAAGGAGAACATCGTGAGGAAACCGGCATGCCTGAGAGATATTTCTCGACGGCATGTGAAGCAAAGTCAGAGGCCCATGAGCGGCATAAACTCTGACACCAGGTTAGTCACTAATCATACGAAGAAGGAGAAGGAATCAGACGATACTTTGCGGAAATTCATGACATACAAATATACAATAACAATGTTTAGTGTTAATTCCGCCAAACAGTTGTTCAAGCTTGGATGCAGTATGCAGCACCGCCCTCCCGCCCAAAAACCCTTCGCAGTGCATACTGCATCCAAGCTTAATCATCAAATCAGCAGAAAATAGGCATTTGGCTACTTGCATGCTTTCATCATTTTGCATCGATTTAGCTTTTAAGTGCATTGCTTCACTATGCGTTCGCATGCACGATCTAAACCCTTTACAAGTTATGTGGATTAGTGTGTCTTAAAATTTTAAATAACATAACAAACCGGTCGGTGCCTGCGCCGGATCCGCGTCCCTTCATTGGTCATAACAAACCATAGACAAATGATGTGGATGGAAGGGTCGAGCGGCTGGCTCGTCCGGAAATGCTTAAGTTTATTTTATATTTATTTTCTCTGGTTTGACATTTGACATTAATTTATTTAATAATTATGTATAATTATAATTTTATTGACTATTTCACACACACACGTAACACTAAGTTTATAATAAACTATTTATTGCTTTTATTTAGAAGTATTCAAATTTAATATTTACGTAACATGTTTATTTATTTATTTGTGTCGTTATTGCCCGTGGCATCCTATCTGAAAACCAGCGTTGCGGCATTTTGTTTTTTTTCTTAATGTCGCAGCATTATGCTGAGATAGTAGCCCTTTTTGGCCTCGTGCAGGTACTCTAAATAATTCTTATGCTTTCTTTTTATAAATATTGTTTTTGTTTTTGTAACTGCCTGTGTGATTCCAAAATAAATAATTTTCTTTCTTCTTTCTTTCTTAAAGTCTGGAACCATCCAGCTTTTTCCAAATTGATGCTGAATAATGTTAGGTGTCAAACCCACAAGCCAGTTTTATTGTGCAAGTTATAGCAAGTGCTCGCTTTGCTTGTTAAACTTGCAGTACTTGAATTGCTGTGTCTTGTGTACTCAGGGCGAAGGTCAGTTGCAGAAGTCACCTCGAGCTTATTGGCGCTTTATAAGACCTTTATGTTGTTAAATTTCCCTTTATTGTATTAAAAACTATCATAAGTATCCATGATGATCTATATTTAATTAATTTTACTAAGTTTAATTAATGCTTGTGAAAATACCAATAAAGGAAACCTTTAAGAGTAAATCGAATGAAACGAGTTACGGTAATGTTGTTAGGCAGCAGCCTGGCAAAGTGCCACTACTCATTCACCGTAGTGACCTTGAACCCCCCCATTTATAGAGTATAATGCTCCTTGAACCCGTCTGACTTTTAGATGAAGCTGACGTCATCACTCATGTGTTTTTCAGCTTACTAGCAATGTAGTCGCGGATTGCCAGTTTGAAACTACCTACTCGTGGTTTTAGGACCACCGTCCAAATAAATTGACTAATTAGATAATCTATATCTATACTAATATTATAAAGAGGAAAGATTTGTGTTTTTGGATTTTTGTATGTAACGAATAAACTTAAAAACTGCTGAACCGATTTCAAAAAATCTTTTGCCGTTAGAAAGCTACATTATCACTGAGTAACATAGGCTACGGGCGGAGCCGTGAGGACATAGCTAGTACTTTATAAATTGAGCTGTGTTATGCAATAATGTGTCAACCTACAAACATATGACTTCTGTGTTAACGCCATCTAACATAGTTGTTGTTTTAGGTGTACTCAACTTGTAAAAATGCAAACTGCATTAAGATTTTTTTGATAGACGGCGCTCTATTTAATTTACAACAGTTCTTAGCATTTTTTCAAGCTTTCAGTATAAGAAGAATGAAGAAAAGAAGAACGTCATCTACCACAAGAAGTAGATGACGTTAACACAAAATTCATATTTTTGTGGGATGACACATTATTGCATAACGCGATCAAATTACATTATGTAATAGTTATAAGGTTATTTTGTAACAATAAACAAATCAATTTATTCTTATTCTTACCTCCTAGTTGAAAAAAGTTATTATTAGTTGTTACTTATAGTAAAATCTTTAATTTATAACACCATAACATCACGCCTTGTATTCCCCGAAGCGTTCGGCAGAGGTGTTTTTAGTACACCCTCGTTTCGCCGGTTATTATTTAAGTCCCATGTTATAGGAGGCGAGCCTATTGCCATTAACCGGGCACAAATCCAGACTCCCGGCTGCTACTGAGAAATACCACAGCAGTCGCGCTTGCCACCACTAGACCAACGAGGCAGTCTTATCTATTAAATAATCTGTCAACAGCAGTGATAGCCTTGTACTGTGACCGTCGGACTGCCAAGTCATAGGTCTCGAGTTCGAATCCAAGGCACGCACCTCTGACTTTTCGGATTAATTTGCGTATTGCATAATTATCACTTGCTTAAAAACGGTGAAGGAAAACATCGTGAGGAAACCGGTATGCCTGAGAGATATTTCTCGACGGCATGTGAAGCTAAGTCAGAGGCCCATGGGCGGCATAAACTCTGACACCAAGTTAGTCATTAACTACACGAAAAGAAGAAGATCTATTAAATACATTGGAATGAATACTCAAAAAATAAAAATAAACCGTTGGTATATTCTTGCGTCTGACAAAGTCAAAGTTTTTTATTTCAAATAGACCAGATTTCAGGCACTTTTAAAACATAAAAACTAGGTGCACGGTTCCAAAAGGTAGGTTCTATGGAGAAGAGCCGGCAAGAAACCCCATGAATACTCTTTTCAAAATAGTAGTTCATTACAATTCCATTACAGTAGTGTGAGAAATAGAATGAGAATAATGCAGGTTAATGTAACAAATAAACTCACATAAGAGTAACAAATAGAAAAATATGCCTTCTAGGATTGCCATAGCAGTTAAGGGCTGTACGTTACGTGTACGTGTTGACTGTACGTAAATCCTGAAACTAGGTACTCCAACCATGGCAGACGTGGTACTTTGATTTATAAAACAAATATGCCATGCCTTCAACATTCTTCCCATTGATATAATCCCACTACATGACGTCACTCATAAAGCGTAGCACAGACAAGTGTAATCCGTAAATAATGATGTGCTTGCGAACAACGCAAATTATTTTAAAAGAGAATATGTATTGTTGTTGGCGGTGTGCAATCGGCTTTGTTTGTGAGACATGTTTTTATTTTTAATTTAATTATTTTGGAGTATGTTATGTTATAGAGGTGCTCTTGGCTAATTACCAACCGCGCGGATCATACGATTTGCGAGGTTAAGCTACACTTGCCGCGGTCATTCCGTGGATGGGTGAGCGTTCGTTACACATCGAGACCCTCCGTGCTTTGGAGAGCACGTTAAACAGTTGGTCCCGGGTATCATACGAATACCAATGATATTCGTTACCGGAAGTCAAAAGCCCGAAAGTCTGACAACTGGTCTAACCTTAAAATATCGGCGCTACTCAGTAACTGGGTTGCTGAGGGTCTGATGGTAGACACTCCGTGTAAAATACTGGAATTCTGGAAGAATTTAGCCGCATCTGGTTAGACTGGAAGCTGACCCCAACATAGTTGGAAAGCTAGGCAGAATATTATGGAGTATGTTATAAGAGTGTGTTTGTTCTATTGTGTATCCTACGTGTAGACAGGCCTCGTTGGTGTAGTGAGGGTAAGCGCGACTGCTGATCGCGAGGTCCTGGGTTCGATCCCCAGGTTGGGCAAAGTGTTATTGGATTTTTCCGTGTAGAGTTCCTCAGAAGCGGCCAGGAGCTTTGTGTCCGGTTGATGGCAATAGGCTCGCGCCTATTACGTGGAACCTAAACATAACGGCGAAATGAGGGTGTTACTATACACCTCTGCCCAACTCTTCGGGGAATATCGGCGTGATGTTATGTTATATTATACTTCAACAAACATACGTAATAAGTCACTGCAATGAGACGTCTTTGAATGCAACTGTAATATAAAAAAAAACTTGATAAAAACTATCTCCCATACTGATAACAGAATACTACGAAAATCTCGAAGCACTAACTCTGCTTAAAATTATTAACTTGATTCATCTTCAAAATATAAGAACACTGTTCGTTTCCATGTTCTACCCCGTGTGGGGACGGGTTAGAATATAAAACTTCCAAACCGCACGCTGGGAATAGACGCGTGTTGTAAGATTCAGCAAAACCCATCACGCTTGGTGGTAGGATCTATACGGTCCGCCTGGCTAGCTACCACCCTCACATTAAAGTCCGGCGCCAAGCAGTTTGCAGTGTTCCGTCGTGTGTATGTGAGAGCCAGCGGGGTATAGGATAATCCCTCTATATCTCTGTTCCTTGGGTTCGTGTGCTCCATTTTAGACCCTGTCTGCGTTTACCATCAGGTGAGATTAGGGCCAATCGCGACCAAGTCAAGAATAAAAAGAAAGAAATGCTATCAATTCTCACGCTTGACCAGACATAGGCCAGGTTTTAGAGAGTATAATTAACATCACCTTCTTCTTCCTGCCCTTATCCCACACTAGGTGGGGTTGGCACAACATATATTTCATAAATCCAAGTTGTTAGAGGTTTTGGCTTATTGTTTTATGACCGGCCGCCTGCCTGACATCAACCCGCCTTGGGAATACTCGTTGAGCGTTCGCGCGGGTGACCCAATGTGCTTTCTGATATTATGCACTGGGTCCTAAAATAATATTTTATGCTTGTCAATCTTATTGCCAACAACTAAGTAGACTATGTTCTTCTTGGTGGGGTATACTTGAAGTTCCTCGGCTCACTCATTCAGTTTTGCTAGGGACTTTGGTTCTGACATATCGTAATCTAATATATCACCGTGAGCGTCTCTGTAAAAACTTGAAACTTCTTGTACTCCGTATTCGACATCGTTTACAATATAAATAAATGGCGATTTCTTCTTCTTCTTCTTCTTTCTGCCCTTATCCCACACTAGGTGGGGTCAGCACAACATGTATTTCATAAATCCATGTTGTTAGAGGTTTTGGCTTATTGTTTTATGACCGGCCGCTTGCCTGATGTCAACCCTCCTTGGAAATAAATAAATGGCGATTTATATTAACAAAATCTAAAAAATACTCGAAAAGCAAAATTTTATAAAATATCATATTATTGAACCTATACCTATGAACCCCTCATATTCCTCACAGAACACCAAGCAAAGTGTAAGTATTTAAAGAAAATTATATTTCTTAACTCACTAGAATAGCGGAGTCAGTAAGCAAAGCGGCATAATACTTCCCAAGTAATATGAGCAGAATTGCTGTATAAGTATTATTTATTACGCAAACTGTGCCGGGGTAATTATTTAGGAAGCTACCCCTACCCATTAGGGGTGGGGGTAGCTATTAGAATGTGATGTTTGCGGACCAATGAGCTGCGTTTATTTGTTTCGCTTCGATATTGAATTGTTGGGTTATAACGGGCTGTTTTCGATTTAGCAATGATAGCCTAGCGGTAAAAAACCTGCCTTCCATGCAGGACGGAGGGTTTCAGTTCGATCCCGGCCCGTACCTCTGAATTTTTGATGTGGATCAGAATTTGATTATCACGCGTTAACGGTGAAGGAAAAACATCGTGAGGATCCTGCCAACCAAGGCCAGCGAGGTGGACTAAGGCCTTTTTTTTTTTTTTTTTTTTTTCTCTTTGGAAAATCCTCATGGATGTCCCTCGCCCGGGGAAGGCGAGGGGGTCTGCCGGACTCTTACCGGCTAAAAACCAACGGTGTTCCTTCTCCTGACCGTACGACCAGGGAGGTGGACTAAGGCCTAAGCCCTTCTCATTCTAAGAAGAGGCCCGTACTCGGCAGTGGGACAGTAATGGGCTAATTATGTTATGTATGTATATTGGATCATCCAAATCGGAAATATAGTTATGAATGTTTAACATTTTGACCGCGCCAGTCAGATTTATACAACAAATTAAAAAAATTTCGTGCCCGCGTCTCCTTAGTCATATTTTGTACGACTGAGGCGACAAGGGCTCGAAAACATTTTTATTTGTCGTATAAAGCCGACTGGCGCGCTCAAAAGGTTTATACGCATAGTTTAATGCCGATATCCTAAGGTTAAACCGGTTGTCAGACTTTCGAGCTTCTGACTACCCGTAAAGACTGTCATAGGTATTCGTATGACACCTGGGACCGACTGTTTAAATCACTCTCCATGGCACGGAAGGGTCTCGATTTGTAACGGTCACCCATCCACGGACTGACCGCGACAACCGCAGCTTAACCTTAATCTTATGATTGGCGCGGTTGTTAATTAGCCACGAGCTCCTTATAGAATATCATAGTAATTAGTAATTATTCAAGACTTGTGCCTAACTGCCTCGTTAGTCTTGTGGTGGCAAGCGCGACTGCTGATCGTGAGGTCCTGGATTCGATCCCCAGGTCAGGCAAAGTGCTATTGGGTTTTTCCGTGTGGAATTCTTCAGTCTTCCGGAGTTTGGATTTATACCCGATTGGTGGCAATACGCTCGCCCCCTATTACAAGGGACTTAAACATAACGGCGAAATATGGGTGTTACTATACATCTCTGCCCAACCCTTCGGGGAATACTGGCTTGATATGTTAATGTGTTAAATTTGTGCCTAATATAGTAATATCCCAATACAAAAGCAATTCCCTAAATAAATAGAGCGGTACACGTCATATCGTATCCAAACGCGCTATTCTGCAACAGTCAATATGGCCGATGCGTTCCATTAACAAATGCATGTATGCGCGCGTTATCAGTGGAGACCAGCCGACGGGGCGCGGGTCGCAAATGACACAGTTACTTGAAAACAGTAGGTTGAGTTTGTACCTAACGGGAATTTATTGATCAGTGTATAAAATAGACCGCGGGAGGACGAGTTAAGAATATAATTCCGCTCTGTCGCCGGGCAAGCGATTCGTAAGAGGTGTCGAACATAGCACCATGATTGTGCCCGGGAAGTAGAAATAGGCTCGTCGCCTATTACATGGGTCATCAGAGGCAAAACGTGGGTGTACAAATTCCTATTATACTAATAGAGGAACAGCTCTGCTTGCTCCTTTGGGGAGTACAAACGTGATTTATATGTGTATGGATGTGGTAGAAAAGGCATTTCATAAAGTTTAATGCTAATTATTGTCTTAAATTATTCAGCATGCCAGCAATAAATCTTTATTAAATTACTTATCTTGGTCGCATTTAACCCTAGTCACACCTGATAGTAAATGCAGACAGGGTCTAAAATGAACCACACGAATCCAAGTAGCAAAGATATGGAGAGACTTCCCTGTACTACTCTGGCTCTCACATACACACGACGGAACACAGTAAACTGCTTCGCGCCGGACTTTAATGTGAAGGTGGTAGTTATCCAGTCAGACCGTAAAGATTCTATCACAAAATGTCCTGGATTTTATTGAATCTTACAACACGCGTCCATTCCCAGCGTGCGGTGAGACAATTTAATAGGCAAGCTCTTCTCCATACAGTTTCCGTGCAATCTACCTAAAAGTTAATATTGTACGGAATTGACTTACTGCAGCTACTGGTACTACATCGCGATAGTGGCTAGTCGGGCGCCAAGTGCAATATCCGCTTTGACCGCGCGTTCCGCTAATTGATTCCGACTCCATTCACTACAAAACATATTGCCAGCCGCATTTGAAATATTTTTTAAAGTATTGCTTCAACCAATTACTAGTTTTTATTCATACAGTTAAATTGTAATAGGTTTTAGACAAGCTATAGTACGCACGCGAACTGAATTTATTCAGGGCTTGAGATAAAGCTCCCCCCGCCGTCCGCACGCCTCGCCTTACACGCCCGCAAATGTAATGCTGTCCTTGTCATCATCTGATAGCACTAGCGCATTCCCACACGCATTCTTCAGTTCTGCCTACAGTTCGCGCGCGTACTATAAGCTGTTGATTGCGCTAATTAGAAGAATGTATTGGCTATGGGCCTGATAGAATTCACGCTTAGCAGGAAAGTAAAGTAGTCTTTACTGTGTTAATTAAGAACAGGTCTTTGATTTTTATAGCCAACTAGCTGTGTCCTCACGGCTCCGCCCGTAGCCTATGTTACTCAGTGCTATTGTAGCTTTCTAACGGCAAAAGATTTTTTGAAATCGGTCCAGTGGTTTTTAAGTTTATTCGTTACATACAAAAATACAAATCTTTACTCTTTATAATATTAGTATAGAAGTATAGATGACAGCTCGCTAAAGAATTAACTATGACATTCCAGTGAACATGCCTTAATTTTCTCATTTAAGGAGAATTCATAGTTATATCTTAAATAATATTTTCCCCTTCCAATTTGTATTCCTAAGACATTTCTTCGGCAAATATAAAAGGAATCTTTACGATATAACTAGACAAAGCCTAACAAGGCCGTCTTCCCATATTTTTTTGTCCAAAATTCTACTACATATTCGGATAACCCAGGAGGCTGTTTGGTCCTCTTCGGTTTAAGTTGTCAACCCAAAAAATATATTTTGTGATTGACATGGGTTTCTTTATTTTATTTATTAAGAATTTGTACGATTTTTATGCTGATCTGAAGATGTGGAAATATGTGTCAGCTGTTTTTGTTTTTGCGAGAAATGATTGGTTTGTTTCACAATCTATACTAATATTATAAAGTTGAAGAGTTTGTTTGTTTGTTTGAACGCGCTAATCTCAGGAACTACTGGTTGGAATTGAAAAATGCTTTATGTGTTGGATAGTCCATTTATCGAGGAAGGTTATAGGCTATATAACATCACGCTACAAACAATAGGAGCGGAGCATAAATGAAAAAAATTGCAAAAACGGGAAGTGTTACAATACGACTCAACTAAGGGATGATTTTCACCAAACGGCTCGCATCGCATCGGATCGGAAAGGATTTTACAATCTTTAAACGATATTAAATCGTGTACACAGTATTTAAAATCTATCGGTCTTATTCATAAAAAAGTCTTATAGAATGTTTAAGACATTCATTAGTTAAAATGCTCGATAAGCCTATAAAACCTTCGATAAAATTGTGTAGGTATTCATAAACGTTCCATAAACCTTCTATAACTAATATGTCGTTAAAATTCATATATAATTTAAAATGTTGCCGTTATAATTAAGTAATCCAACGAATTGACCGACACATCGAATCGTCAAACGAGAATGTCTGTCTACGCACAGAATAATTGTGACCATAGACATTATTACGTACTGTAAACTATTTTATTGTCTACAGTTTCGACACTTATGACGCGGGAAATCATTGTTATTATTAAAATTTGTCAATCAAGTCTTCAATTTGTCAAGCGCGCGAAAACTTGTGACTACATAATTATGTTTAATTATTATATAAAAACTGAAACGGCCTGTAGAAAAGAATTACACGAGGCACAGACGGAAAACGAAAAACAATTTTTTTAAAATTTTGTTCTAAAAGCCAAATTAGAGTATTATAAAAATAAATTAAACTGATATTTTTATACAAGCTTTGCAAAGCTTGTATTGTATAATAAACTAAATTGGTTAAACAGAAGTGCAAAATAAATACAACTGCAGCTCCTCGCAGTCCGGTTCTTTACGAAACTGACATTTGTTGGCATTTGTAAATCAAATGTCATTTTCTTATTAATCAGCTGCTGGAGAGAATCGGCCATTTTTTCCTTATAGCACTGTTAACTTTATAGTAGGTTTATAGAACATTTAAGTGCTAAAATGCGTTTATGAATAACACTTTTTGACAATCAGACTTTAGCAAGGTTTTAGATGTTCTATAACTTTATTATGAATAAGACCGTATATTACCAAGCCGCGCACAGCAGCTTGACCGCGGCCGTCTTCCGCGACACGCGATCGTAGCCGAAAGTATGATGCGACGCGCGACCGGCTCCGTTCGCCTGTCGTCGTATCCGTCCGGATCCTTTAGCTGTCAACACAGTAGGAATGAAACTATTTGACTAGGCGCAGAAACGCATACGTTCGCAACCGACGGTACGGAGCCGATCGTATTCGTCGACATCCTGCCGGACGCGATCGGCTGTCGCCGCGTCCGTTCGTTGAATCTTACAACACGCCTCACGGCATTGAATCTTAAACACCGGCTCTTAATATTCTTTTATATTTTTTTGCATTATTTTTGGTCTTCTTCCTCGAGTGTTACTATCCACATGAAATAAAATTATCCTACATATACAAGTTTTATCGCCCATCATCTATTGATAGCAATCGTTGTAAAACTCAGTTAATTTTAATAAAAGGGATACCAGGCATGCATCCACTGTATTAATTGCTTGGAAAAACCAATCGGCGCGAGTGTTTAGTGCCAACAGGCCGGGAGTCGAGTGCTTTCGAGGCCTAGTTTACAACAATATGTGCCGATAGGTACTACAGACTCGCTTCCAATAACGCTGTGAGTAAAAGTTGATTGAAATGGACGAACATGGCTTGAACCCATAGCTGTGAGATATGTAGAAAAATACGCAAAACGTACTGCAGTAAATGTATGTGGAATGAAGAATCATTGAAACAGTAGCTATCTAATACCAAATACACTTACAAAGAATGTTGCTAAATGATGTAATTAGGCGTTACTTTGCAGAAATCTATGACATAAAAATATAAAATAGCAATATTTAGTGTTCATTCCGCCAAACAGAATTAACATTTTTTTTTTAACTTTGCCCCGCACTAGGATTTCTCCTGTGTCGTGGGTGCGTTTACAGACACAAATCTTCACACTCACAAACATCCAGACCCGTAACAACCATCTGTAGGCCATGTAAATATTTGTTCCGTGCGGGAGTCGAACCCACGACCCGTAGCGCAGAAGCCGATCGCTCAGCCACAACACCAAACATGTCGTCAAAATTAAAATTGTTTGGCGGAATAAACACTAAATGTTGTTATTGTAATAGTTGTAGAACGTTGTTACTAAAAGATGTGACCTTGAATGAACGGTTTTCTTTCAGGTTACTCTTTAACAAACTTTTGGTTTAACATTTTTATGCGAAATTCTCTCCTTCACAAAACCAATCAACCAGTTTTCCACTAACTCATCCATTAACACCCATTTTCCCGTAAAAAATCGACAAACAAAAACAAAACACTAAAGGGACATTTTTCATAGACGCTGATATTTTTATATTTATTGCGCCCGGCTCCCAGTCTAGGCTCCGACCGTTAAAATTAATATGCGTTTGAACGTTATTGCTGGGTGGTTCAGAGGCGCTTTTTTAACGTTACGGTACACAGACAGACACTAGCAGTCTTGTTCCAAGTATTTTATGGGGCTAAGTGGCTCAAAGGTAAATGTAAACTACTTCCATGCTAATTCAAAGGGGAAAGACCTGTTCTGTCTAGCCTTTTCCCCAACTATGTTGGGGTCAGCTACCAGTCTAATACCAGTATTTTACACGGAGCGACTGCCGTCTGTTACTGGGCAATGCTGATATCCTAAGTTAGAGAGGTTGTCAGACTTTCGGGCTTCTGACTTCCCGTAATGACTGTTATAGGCATTCGTATGACACGCGGGACCGACTATTTAACGTGCTTTCCGAGGTACGGAGGGGTCTCTGTGTAACGATCGGTCACCCATCCACAGACTGAACGCGGCAAGCTCAGCTTAACCTCGCAAATCGTATGATTGATGATGAATCGTACGCGCGGTATATAACGTAATTTAAATAGAAATATTTTGTTATATTAATAATAACTGTATGTAGCTCGAATGCACACGGATAGATGGGCAAAGATCGCTTTGCTCAGCAGTGGGACATACAATAGGCTACTAAAAAAAGAATATAACTATATAGCTTAAGTTCTATATCACTATCGTTCACAGTTTGAAGTTATTCCGATGCCGAGTCGATGTGTATTTTTAACCCTGTCAGGCGCATGACGACACAAGAAATATTTTATACAGGGTGTATTTTTATACCCAAGCAAAATTGAGGTCAAGAGGTTAAGAAGCTCCACAGTCACCTTTTATCTTTTACTATGATCAGAATTAGATTATCAATCACCTCATACAAATTTGCTTATGTTTAAATTTACACCCTGTATATAATTTACCTATCGGTCTAACTTTAGGATATCGGCATTACCCAGTAACTGGATTACAGAGGTCGGATGGCAGTCGCTCCGTGTAAAATACTGGTATTCAGCCGCATCTGGTTAGACCGGAAGCTGACCCCAACATAGTTGGGAAAAGGCTAGGAGGTAGAAGATATAATTTATTTATGAATTTCTTGTTGTAAATCTGTGTTGAACTTTATCAAACTTATCTCAGTCCAGATCTACTCAAGGTATCACAATCCTGGATGTGGCCACCCTCCAAAATGGCCTCTCCCTGGCTAACCTGCGTAATAACCGCCAGGTAACCTAAGTTTTGTACAAAGTTAAACTTCGTACTTTTTTAACTTACATAGTGGTTCTACCCAAAATAGCTCGACCGGAAGTTGTAACTGAAAAGGCTTCCTGCCACTGTGCCTGTGAGCATTGCTTTCTTTTTGGTTCATTTCAGATATTGGCCGGTGATATTTTTAGAAGAGTTGCTTTTAAACGGAGAGATTTTGGTTTATGTTTAAGTTGATGTTCGTAGAATATGGTTGTATACGTCAAAAGTCGTCAGCATTATTGCAGAGTAATCTTGTGTAGAGACTGAATAACCCGTAAATAAAGATACATTAAAAATACAGTATAACGTCATACCTCACCATACACCATATAACGTGTCTCGGAGAGCACGTTAAACAGTCGGTCCCGGGTGTCATACGAATACCTATGACAGTCGTTACGGGAAGTCAGAAGCCCGAAATTCTGACAACCGGTCTAACCTTAGAATATCGGCATTGCCCAGTAATTGGGTTGCGGAGGTCTGATGGCAGTCGCTCCATGTAAAATACTGGTATTCAGCCGCATCTGGTTAGACTGGAAGCTGACCCCAACATAGTTTGGAAACGGCTAGGCAGAACGAACGAACGTTTAAGTAGATGTTTATCTTGGGTTTAGGCGTGTTCTGTTTTTAAATCTGTTTGCGTCGAAAAGCAACTTAATTCGTGATTTTCTGAGTTGACCTTGTTGTGGAGTTGGTAAATATTTTTTCTTGCTGTCCATAATAATTTGTGAAAGGAATAAATAATATTTGGGCAAAAATTTGTATAATACAATGACCTAATTCGAAGGAAATGGTTTTTCAGGCGTAAACCACTGCAGGTTTTAAGTTACAATAATATTTTTTTTAGTAACATCAACAATTATAAAGTAGATGTAAACAATTGTATACGAATTATATCACGTTCTCTTATTTTAAATACCTACGTGCACCATCCTAACGTGCAATAAAACATACGTGCACGACGAGCACAATGGATACGATTCGCGTAAATTTCAAAACGTATTATTTAAATCATGCTTATTTTCGCAACCAAAAATTTTTTTCAGGCATCTGTAGTACCCACTTTCTATGTCTATTGTTCAAATATGAACCTTGTATGTAGTACATAAATAAAATTCTCGTTTTCTCTATTATACACCTTTAACTTCAAATCCATATGTATGAGCCAATATATTTTCCATCAGAACTTTACGAAAAAAATACAAACACCAATAGAAATTCATCATTCACAGTTTCCAATACTAGAATCGTATAAAAAACGGCCATGGCAATATCTATCGCCTTCAGGCAGTTACGTATTCAACAGATACATTTATTTCACAACCAAAATCCAACCTTAACTGCGTCTATATAGAATACAAAATCAATTTTCTTCTTTACATCTGCAAGCCACTTGAAAACTGCAGCTGTGTCAAACGAGTTTCAGCTTTAAGTGAACATAAATAAGGTTAACAATATGTTTTATTGTTACAGTGACTAGATACGAAAGGTTTGTTGACGCAATCAACGTTGGCAGGTCACAGTACGGTCAAAGGTTCCATAGCTATTTGCTCGGACATACATATATACACAGACATATATATATATGTCCGTTGTATATAGTTTGTGGAGCGCGTTAAAGCGGACTATTGATTAATCTCATAGGTAAATTGTTCAACAGTCTCGTTGGTCTAGTGGTGGCAAGCGCGACTGCTGATCGTGAGGTCCTGGGTTCGATCCCCAGGTCGGACAAAGTGTTATTGGGTTCTTCCGTGTGGATTACCTCAGTAGCAGCCGTAGTTTGGATGTGTCCGGTTGATGGCAATAGACTCGCCCCGTATTACATGGGACTTAAACATAAAAGCGAAATGAGGGTGTTACTATACACCTCTGCCCAACCCTTAGGGAAATATAGGCGTGATGTTATGTAATGTTCAATTGAGTACTAGATATATTAAAAATCGGGTGTGATTCACGTGAATACGTTACAAATCTAACGAGTCACGAGTTTGTGGTATAAGCATATAACCCATTAGTGTCCCACTGCTGGACACACTGCTTGCCTCTTCTCAGAATGAGAAGGGGTTAGGCCTTAGTCCACCACGCTGGCCTGGTGCGGGTTGGCAGACTACACACACCATCGAGAACTTTATCGCGATGTTATTCTTCATCGTTAGCAGATTCTGATATCCCTACATGAATTCGAAAAATTCAATACAGCTCACTTCAGTGGCTCATGGTTGTCACATCAACTCATTTTTCATATTCAAACAACCATTTCCTATCTCTTAGCTAATTAAAAACTATTTCAAGCAAAACAAATAACTAACACACACACACACACTTAGTTACACATATTGCATTATTTAGTGTTGCATCCGCCTTCCGTAGCACATGCACGGCGTAGCACGCGAGCTACGAACGCCGTAGATCTGCTACGCGCGTAGATGTGTATCTTTATTGTTGCGTAGAACGTGATGGACGGAGGCTTGCTGTTTGAGTCTAACCTACTTATTGTGGGAAGTATTACAATAGGTTCTGGTCTATGAGAAAAATGGGTTCGTTGCTCCCTATATGCTACAACAAACTAGAATATAGTTTTTTTTTTTTTCTTATGTCGGTAAGAGCTATTAAGAGAATAGTTCAAACCATGGTGATAAGATTCGCCAGTCAGCAAGTTTGATAGCAAGGCTGGCCGGCCAGGGTGCGCAGGATGTAGGTACTTGAGTATCGTCACTCGTGGAGGCTCTTTTAATGCACCCCAGTGTACCATTACTTCCCATGTAGTTGAGAGAATAATTGATGACCGCAAGATGATAATTATTATTATCATTGCAGCCCTTACGTGAACTAGCCTTTGTCGTCGAGGTTGTGGTTTACTATATAAGATGAAATCTTCGAAAAGAAAAACACTTTAGTTACGAATTATTTCCGATATCTGCTACGCCGTAGCTTCGTAGCTTCGTGCTACGCCTACGTTTGTTGCTACGTAGGATTATTTTTCATAAGAGCATTATTTTTCTACTACTTTATATTTCAATACAGATTCTTATTTGTTTGATGTTTAAGTATGTAATTCCCTTTTGTGGGGAAAAGGCTTTTGTGTTCTGTATTTTAAAATGCTCGAGTTGTTTTTGCAGAGATTTTCAAGATGCATATCTTTCACACAATAATTGAAAGTCTTGTTAGGAAATGCGTATATTGCATTTTATATCGTATAATTAGGAGGATAGAAGCAGTCAAAAAGCAACCATAATATCTCTGTGTTGTAAGCATACTTTAGCACTCAGAGACTGAACATATCGCACACCTAGAACTAAACTGAGACAACTCAAAAAAAAATAGAATCAAATTAAATTGTATAACTTCCCTAACAAAATATGCAGATATACTTTTTTTTCGTCCCCTGAAAAGTGACCTTTTTTTGAGTTGTCTTAGTTTAGATCTAGGTGTGCGATATATAATGAAACATAAAAGCAGAATAAAAATAAACAAATACTGTAACCTAACATTAAGGTTACATCTAAAAGAAACGAAATACTTTAAATTTCAAATAAAGCCAACCTTACCCATTATATACTACAGCCATTCCAACTTTCTCTGGATGAAAAGCAGCTGGTACCTAAAGCTCCTGCAAAAAGCTTAGAAAGTCTTTCTTTCAGGAATAAACAGCGCTGATCGGAATTCGATTAGTAGGCGGCTCGCTCGCTAGCTATAAATGTCTCATTTGTCAAATTTTATGGTTGACCCGCCCTAGTCAGTAATGTTTCATTCCACGAAGAACCTAGATTCGCTTAGGAAGTGCTATGTAGGTGAAGACTGTGTATATAGTAATGCCTGTAATCATCAATGGGATTAAATTTCTTATTCTTTCTTCTTCTTCTTTTCGTATTGTTAGTGAGTAACCTGGTGTCAGAGTTTAAGCAGCCCATGGGCCTCTGACTTGGCTTCACATGCCGTCGAGAAATATCTCTCACGTATGCCGGTTTCCTCACGATGTTTTCCTTCACCGTTGTTAAGTATGTGATAATTATACAATACGCACATCAATCTGAAAAGTCAGAGGTGCGTGCTTTGGGTTCGAACTCGAGATCTATGACTTGGCAGTCCGACGGTCACCCCACCCAGGCTTTCACCGCTCTCATGCTCTCATGATTACCATTTGTATGTGTGAAAGTAGATTTAGCTGAGGATGTAGTCCTGAAAAGCTCATTACAAGTTTACATAAGGCCACCCACACGAGCCACTCGCCACACCCACAAGTGGCCTTTATACAATGTGTCTCATTACAAAAATTACTTAACTTATGTATGCTATATTTAGGTTGGCTATGCTAAAACCTTTCAAATGACAGTAAATTTACGCCTCTATGAGACCTAGGTCTTAAGTTGTGGGTGTTTGCGTATGTAAAGGTCGAAGTAGGCAAGTCAAATACTAAAATTAGTGTATCTTTGGGGGGGGGGGGGGGGAATCGACTCCATATGCGGGGTGCTTTTGTTGATAAAATTGAGTGTATATACCGCCCTTAAAGTACACACATTGTGTAGTACACTTTTACGTCTGAAAAGCTGGAAAAAAAAACTATCGGACGCGGGTGACTGCCGCGACGTAATAGTAATCTCGATAATGAATGTACACTAAACTGTGCAAACTATCGGACGTCAGTCACGGACGTAACCTCAGGCCGTTCTTAAGCGTTCGGACGTCCAATAGACATCTGGCCAGCCACGTCCCAAAACGACTGTCAGCCGCGTCCGTCAGTCGCGTCCGAAAGTTCGTTTTTATCTTTATCGTCGATGGGATAAACAGAAAATCTGGAATGATAACCATTTGTATGTGTGAAAGTAGATTCGGCCGAGAATTTAAACCTGAAAAGCTCATTACAAGTTTACATAAGACCATTTATTTACACACAACCACAAGTAGCCGGTGATAAAGAAGAAAAAAGAAAAATAAACATTTATTTGGACACAGCACAAAGAGACACAACAGATAAAAGGTATGATATAAAAAATTGTGTGTCTCACGGCTGGACAATGTGTACAGGCGTTTATGTAATAAGCGCACCAGCGCCACGATTGATGTTAGCTCAACATTTAAAGTACTTATCTAAAATATAGGTCGAGGACCTACATGTGCCCGGTGGCCCTGATTCCACATTATTGATGAGCCCAGAATTACTTGATACTGAAGTCGCTTCGTGATTGATATCACCGGTCGTTAAGGCCGATTTTATGTATTTTTCCTGTAAGGATCAAGTCAGGTTCGGTTATAGCCCACCCGATGGTAATTGCTTCCGATGGTTTAGTGTATTGAGTAGGTAAAGGTATTAAGGAACTAGCTGGCCTTTTGAAAAGAAGAATGCTTGGGTTTTATAGCGATGTAATAAATTCGTATTGAAAGTGAAATTTCTCTTAACCCTTTATAAGGCAGAAGATTTTAAGAAAAGTAAATAACAAACGATTTTGTTTTTAATTCCTAATAAATTATAATCTCAATGTTTTAAAGTGAATTTTTTATATTTTATTAAAATAAATGTAAAAAATTGTATACAGCCAGGTTTGAAAATAAAAATATAACAAGGAGCCTTACGCGACATCTGCCAAAAAAGTTGTTGGCAAACATATTGCCACTGCCTTATAAAGGGTTAACATAACATCACGCCTATATTCCCCGAAGGGTTGGGCAGAGGTGTATACTAACACCTTCATTTCATTATGTTTAGGTCTCATGTAATAGGGTGCGAGCCTATTGCCATTAACCGAGCACAAATCCAAACTCAGGGCTGCTACTGAGGAATTCCACACAGAAACACCCACTATCACTTTGCCCGACCTGGGGATCGAACCCAGGACCTCACGATAAGCAATCGCGCTTGTCACCACTAGACCAATGAGGCAGTCAATTTCTTTTAATATCAAGTTTTAATAATTCTGCTTTTAATTCTGTGATAAAATTACTGCATTCAAAATGGGTTGACGAAATCAGCGCAAAAGCAAAACTGTGCATTTTGTTAGCGAAATTTTTGCACAGCGGCGTCGTCCAAAAATTCAGTAGACAAAAAAACTCGACGACACGTCCAGACTAAGCCGTGGATTTCGTTAATTTCGTGAAACGAAAATTAAAATTGCCCGAAAAAATGTCGACGTGTCGTTTTTAGAAAATTGTATTTTGAGCTTTTTATTATTTTAACACCCTCTAAAGCTGTAATACAAAAACAAGTTCTGTAAAAAACAAAAAAGATTTCATGATAAGTAAAACTAAAAACAACGCATTTTTAAAAGCAAAAATCTTTTTAGTTTAATCTTCTTTGACCCTAAAATCTGAGTAAACCTTTTTTATAGTATACCTACCAACATACAAAAAACATTAGTACACGCTCGGGTTAAACGAAAACATCTTTTATTCAACGTAATGACATATCTATCATAATATAAAATCAATACGAACTGTCTGTGACAACCCTTTGAACGTCAATCAAAATAAACACAGTAACACGTAAATGAAAAAAAATCTATCATTTCGAATAAACAGTGGGAAGGGGGAGTAACTATAGGCCAAAAACGTTCACAAAGGGCCTGTCAAAAACATCGAACCTTTGAAATAATGGCCGTTAGATTAACTGTACTGACGAAGAGAAATGTACTTTGTGTTACTGTCATTTATTATTTTTTTGATATATAATTTTTTGGCCACTTAATCATTGTTTGACGCAGTGGGCTGGTTAGGTGATGTTTAATGTAATGATGATTTGTGTTAGGGTTTTCATGATAATTGTGATTATAATGATAATCACAATACCTAATTACACGCTATCTCAAAGTAAAATAATAAGTCCACTGAGAACTACCTTGTTGGTCTAGTGGTGCCAAGCGTGACTGCTGATCGTGAGGTCTTGGGTGCGATCCCCAGGTCGGGCAAAGTGTTATTGGGATTTTCCGTGTGGAATTCCTCAGTAGCAGCCCGGAGTTTGTGTTTGTGCCCGGTTGATGGCAATAGACTCGCCGCCTATTACAAGGCGAAATGAGGGTGTTACTATACACCTCTGCCCAACCCATTGGGGAATACAGACGGGATGTTATGTTATCTTAAGTCCACTGAGAATTTAAAGCAGGAAGGGATTCAATTTATTTTTGACCGTAAAAGATGTTATGTGCTTTATGAATTCAGACAAAATTAACGGAAAATTAACCAGCACTGCACACAATGAAGCCAAAACTCAGAATTATCTCGTTAACACACCGGAATTAAACCCACTTCTATTGAGTTATACATTTTGATTAATTATTTTTTCTAAAGGTTCCGCAGCGTGTCCTCTTTCGTATTTAATTAATTTGGCATTTAATGTAATTTATCGCGAACCCTTCCAAAGTCATACTTTTCTTGCGAAGGGAGTTTTTTCAAATTAAAAAGAACCCTTTTATCAAAAGGGAAATGTGTAGTATTGACATTTTCGGTAGGTTTACTTTGAGCAAATAAATCAGGTTCATTTTCATGGGGAGTGTTGATGATTGCTTTAATTGCATTCCCTGCATCTGTTCGTGTTTTAATTATTTTGATGTGCGTCTTATCATAATATTTGCTTCGGTGGGTTTGTTCGAGGCCCTCTCAAATTAAGATGTGGACGTGTTTACTCAGTTGTTTTACGTCAACATAGACATTTTACTATCTATATTATTTCTTTTGTTTGATTTTCAAAATAAAATTGTTTAAAGTAGGTAACTCTTTCGGACCGGTGCAAGCTATGGTGAAACTTGTTATTCTGGGAGCGAATTCTAGCGAATTTGGATTTGATTACGAATCTGAGAAAATTTTCCGCATTTATATCACTATCCGCACAATCGTTCGACACTGGGCCCGTCCACAAAGCACGTAAAACTGATGAGCTAAACGCGATCTTGTAACCTGCATAATTGTATTGGACTGGTGCAAAAGGGGTAATTAATAATCTAAGCAACTCATCAAGTAACGTATAAAATGAAATATATTTTTTTAGTTTTATTTAATTAGTGTTGTAAGACTTTGGTACCTACTTATCGATTATGATTTCATTTTAGTCGAAACTTTTATTGGTATCGCTATCGATATCGATATCCCTTGACTTGAGTTTGACATTCAAAAAACGAATTTGTTTAAGACCAAGATCTTTTCAATCACTAATTAAGCATTCTACTTCTTAATTAACACTTCGTTCATAAATATTAAGTTACTAAGTTATACTAATTGCCTATATTGTTAGACGAAAGTTTAATAAAATTGACCTTACCGTACCCGGGATTATTCAGTCGGCTAACTAATAAGAAAACTTCTTTATTCGCCCCTCTTTAGTTTTATAATGTTTTATCTGCTCTACGTGCTGCGTAAACGGCTCGGTGAACTGGCAACATCTCTTTGAAAATTTTCTGGACTTCATTTTTGCGTTAAGGATTTTTTTATATTAAGAAAATTATTTGTGTGATGTCTGTTTTATGTTCAAAGTATTTTTTGGGTTATAAAAAAACAGTTGCTGGTTCAGTGACGATATTTTGTCCTTTGCTGTTTAAACGACGAGCCTATTGTATTTTCAAGAAGCTTTATTATTTTATTTTTTTATTCTTGAATTTATCGCGTTTGGCCCTATTCTCGCCTGATGGTAAGCTCAGACAGTCTAAGATGGCGCACACAAATCCAAGTAACAGAGATATAGAGAGGTTCTCCAATTTATATCCTAAGTAATCTGACATTTTCTTTTTTTTTTTTTTTAAAACATTGACCCACACTGGGATTTCTCCTATGTTGTGGGTGCGTTTACAAATACAAATCTTCACATGCACAAACACCCAGACCCGGATCAACTATCTGTAGGCCATACAAATATTTGTTCCGTGCGGGGATCGAACCCACGACCCGTAGCGCAGAAGCCGATCGCACAGCCACTGCACCAAACGTGACGTCAAATAAATAAATATAGTTAAAATCCAGATTTTTTAGTTTAGTTAAAGGAAGTAAATGGTAGGTCCCACCACTATGTCAAACTCAGGCTGAGAACTGCGAAATATGAGCGATTGAAACCGTGTGTAGTGTACCCCCAGTGAATATTAATACATTTGTTTAAATCGCTTCTATTATGTCTCAGTTCGTGTCACGCTGCTAAGTGTAGTCTCAACCTTACAGCAAAAAAGTCAAACGGAATCCTATATTTATTAACACATCCTCTCACGAACATGTTGTATATCAAAACAGAAAACCAATAACAGGTTCCTATTCCCTACCTACACCGTAAAGAATATGGTATGAAAATATAACGTATGTACATTTAAAAGCAAAATATCTCGCAAACAAAAAAGAAAAGTTAATGCGCCACGCCTCCGGATCTACATACTTTCCGTACTTAAATAGGGATGTGATAACATGAATGTCGATATTATTTTAAAATCAATAAATTTAAAATATTTATTATAACATTTTCGTTTCTTTAAAATCTACAGCCAGTGTGTAGAAGGTTCTTTAAAAAATCGCCATTGATTTTGAAATAAAGATGTTAATGCTAACAGAGCAAACTTCAATATTGCTAAAATAAAAATGTATAAAACTAGATGGAACATTCGAACCGAGCAAAGTTATTAACACAGTTTCGCTGTATTGGGACTTTGAAACTGTCAATTTCCTTTCGCTATCGTCTGCGCCACTATCGCTACAATAAAATTTTATTGGCTCGCTATCGCCGTCGATAAATATCGATAGTCGAACTATTATCATGAATTTATCGATACACATCAACAGCACTACTCATAACTCGGAGTTAAGGTCGAATCTCAAACAAAACGCGACGCTGAATTGCCGGCAAATATGAGCTTCAACTTAGGTGGGCACCGAAATTAGATTTACGAGTTTAGGAATTTTCGGAACTCGCCGGATCAGTACCGAACCTCCTGCTAGGGTACGCATTATCATATAAATGCGGAGTTGACGGAAAAATATTGCCGAGGTGTGCCGTGGCTCCACCTGTAGTCAGTTGAGTAAAGTAAGAACGTGAGCCAAATAATACGGTGTTTAGATGTAGGAGGTGGGTGATTCAGTTAACTGTACTGCATGAATTTTTTATTTGCCGAGCGCTGCCTCGGAAATGAGCCGTGATAATCTTTGTTTACGCTTAATTCCTTTTCCTTTTTGATATCTCAATCGTCGCTTTTATTTTGAGAATGTCTATTAAGCGCTGAAACGTTTCTTATTTTAAGCTTTTATCTTCGAGGAAATTGACGTTTATATACACGTGCCTTCTCATTATACATAATACTCTCTAATGTACGTGTGTATTCTTGTATCGTTCTGTCATAAAATATAAAATTTATTGTTGTGTTACAAAGAGAATATTTCTGTATAGGTAATGAAACTTTCATGAATCATGTCTGTATTCTTCCTAAATATTCCCCTACAAGTTAAGTAAAAAATAATATATCTGTGAGATCAACCAACGGAAATAATGCAGATAAAACTTTGCATTAGGGGAATACAAAGATGATACATTATTTAAAATGGTTTAACAGCGCTCTTGATATCAATAAAAATGTTAATACTACAATACCGTGCTTTAGTTTTGAACAGAGAAAATTACTTCGTTGAAGACGCTGTTAGAAGAAAAATTGTATTTGATAGAATCTTGGTAGAGAAAGTAGTAGTAGATAGTAGCAAAGATTTGGCAGAGAGCCAGAAAAAAAAAATATAACACACTATTCCTACCTGTATGACAGGACACAACTTAGATGTCGCATAAGCAAACTTGATTGAACAACCAGTGATAGGCACTCATTATCGCGCAATTCAAAGTTATTGCGTCAGCGTAAAGATATTTTTTTACTGCAGTACTAATAAACATTCGTGGTCTCGAAGTCGCACTCAGTTTGCCCATGCGACTTCTTAGTTGTGTCATACTATACCGTCTTAAGGTTACATCAGTACATGCAGTTCATCATGTGTTACTAGATGGCGCTGGACATGAAGTTATTATTGTTTTAATTTTAGAAAGAAAATTTGGAATTTTTTGTGCTAAGACTACAAAGTCACAACCATATTACACTACAAAGAAAAATAATCATGTGAATTTAGAGTTTAGGCTGAATTAAACTTTACATACTATACAGTTTGGTCGTAATCGTATAACTATAGAACGCCACGTGCTACGACCCTTACATACTCTTACATACATCCTTTCGCTTCATCCACATTCATACATCTTGTCATACACGCACGCCGATTGAGAGTACTACGCACTTGTTCTTTGTGAACATTTATTCGCGAGTATAAGTCAACCTACGATTTTCTTTCAAAAGGACTTCAAAAAAATACCTTTTCCGTCTTTTACACGTGTTCACATAATCATTAAGTAAGCACCGCACGTGTCGCACCTACGTTTTCTGTCATAAAAACAAACTGTTTGACACAAATGGTTGCCATCACAAAATTTCATTGCACCTCCATATTTCCTATTATTATTTTTTAGATCCCGTAACCGTTACATATATAGGCCAAAAGGGATCCTTTCATACCAATTGTTTCGTCATAGCCTCATAATAAAAACCTTTACGGAGCTGGGGATTAATGCGGGATAGTTTCGGGGGAAATTGCAAGCGGGGGCGTAGGGATCCCCCGGGGATTGTGAGGTGGGGTACCTAATAGTATTTATAATGCCGGCGTGTGGGATTAGGCAAGTACGTGAGGTTACCGCAGACCTTGTTAGCAGAATATGTGTTTATGTTGGGAAACCTATTCGGTTTTAAATGCCTTTTCTGGTTTGAATGGTTGTGTTAGGTCTTTGTTAGCGTTAACAATTATGTAAGTTGTTTTAGAGTTCAATTTGACATTGTTTTTCTATATCTTAGACAAGGAACGGATATAATTTTCTAGTATCATTATTTTTTGCCTCCTTGCCGAACCTAACACACAGTCTTGGACTAAGAAAGCTACCCCATATTTCCATTAGGATCAGAAAAATATCTGTCACTACTTAATGTTCTGCCTAGCTTTTTCCCAATTATGTTGGGGTCAGCTTCCAGTCTAACCAGATGCGGCTGAATACCAGTATTTTACACGTAGCGACTGCCATCAGACCTCCGCAACCCAGTTACTGGGCAATGCCGATATCCTAAGGTTAGGTTAAGTAAATTGCATATATGAATAACAGATAATGGACTCCATTTATTATAACAAACAGTTAAATATCATCACCTAACCTCATAAAGGAAAACCGAAACACATAAAGGCATTTCAATACAGCTGTCTGCAACACGCTCACAATTTCAACTTTCCAAATTTTATTAAAGCAGCCACCTGAATAATGCGTTTTACATCACGTACAATGAACAAAAGCTAAGTTCTAACGCGCTGAAATGAAATTCACTAAGTTACGATTCAAATTGGCTAGCAGTATGCTGTAGTAGTTTCTGAACTTTTAGCTCACAAACGGGATCATATCTAACATAATAATAACGTATAGCTCAGTACTACAGTTGCTGTGGAGTTTGGCACAATTTTATTCTATGTTGCAGAGAAAGAAAAATGTACGCCTGAATTTTCTGGAAGGGTGGAAACTGGTTGAGGTGAAGTATTGTGTGTTTACAGTTCGCCATGATGGTATTAGATCCTATGTAATACAGGGCGACCCTTTTACCATTTACCGGACAAAATTTCGAATCTGGGCTAGTTATGGGAATTATTTAAAAAAAAAGTTTTTGTATGTCTTGCAGTTACTTAACGTGGAATTTGGGTGCACAGTTCTAATTTCTCGTTTTCTATCAAGTCGGCAAGTAATTTCATTACATTCTATTCCAAAATTGCCACAAAGAAATCTAAAGATATAGGAGAACAATTTAGTTTTAAATACAATAGATTTGGAATATATACAAATAATAGTAAAAAAATAAATAATGCATGTATATGTAGTTAAGCATCTAGCGAGTCTACGAATTTGCCACATTAACAAAATGCAGAAGGAAGCTAACGCACTAAATAAAAATAATTTACCGATCTGGAAATGGAACCTTCTCGCTCAGCCGCAGAACTTGCGATCTTGACTAGTGAGAATGAGGCAGTAAGTTTTTTTTATAAATAATAAGAATGATTGCGAAGAGTTGATTATTTATTTATTTTTACATTATACACAAGGCGGACTTAATGCCATGAAACATTATCTACCAGTCAACCTTTGGGTTATAGAGAAAGGCACCGAAAATAATATTTATAGTGACTTCTGTTCACAAATGGTATATGTATGCCTCATTTCCACCTCCATAGAAGTAATAACTTCTTTTATAGACCTCTTTTATACAAATGGGGCGCTGAATACTGAAGTGGACGTTGATGGTCAACGTGCGCCGTTGTGTAACCATAAGAATAAAATAAGTGTCATAATAGTTTGTATTATTATGGTGTCTGCAAGGGAAGGTGTTGAACGTTTCTGGACGTATGTGGCTAGTGTCAAACATGCTATAACATTGCTTGAAAGTTATTTCACGATATCAAATATTACATTGTATCTAGGGTTCCATACCTGATAGGTCAAAACGGTACACTTATAGTGAGACTTCGGACGACTATTGGTATGGACTTGAAATTTGGTATAGTTGCAGAAATCATTTATCCGCACCTATATGTGGTTTTAGAATTTCAGATATTGTTCTTCATCTTCTTTTTAATAATAATTTATATCAACGTTAGCTAACACTCGCGGCTTCACTTAGCGTTGTATGTCGATAAAAGTATCTTATGTCCTTTTCCGGGTTTCAGGCCATCTCCGTGCCAAGTTTTAACAAAATTGGGCGAGTAGTTTAGTCGTGAAGAAGTTACAAACAGACAGATAGACAAAATCACTTTCTCATTTATTATATTGATGTAGCTGCTCTAATTACTAAAGCTATTTTAGTACTTATCGGAGCGATTAAATTATCGTAAAATGTTCATCAAGGCAAATTCATCATACAATTTGCTATTGGAAAATCTTTAACACTGAATTATATTTACTTAGTAATTATCTGGGTTTGGAATATTAGTTAAATCGCTTACGTAATTCCTCTTAATATATGAACTAAATTTGGGGCCTGGATAATTAATTTATGTTTTAGCCAAGATTCTTGATTCTACGAAAGCTATCTTGAATTCATTAGTTCCTTTTCCCAAGATTTGGTGAATTTTATTTTATGTGCTGAATGTTGTTCTCTACAAAACCATAGTCTTTCAGAATAATTAATTGCGTAATTAATAAAGGTCTTATTAACTGAAATAATATTGAAACTCCACATTGTACGTAGAGGCCACACATCCCATTCATAGTTGTAAAATATTGGGCAAGTTGCAGGGCGCGGTTCGAGATGCTTATTGAATTATATCCGTATCTGAGTCCATTGTTGTAAGTTTTAATGAATGGCCTTCCCAGTCTGAGGCTTAAAATCTCCGCACGTGGGCCACTTTATGGGACCATCCTTTATTAATTTATGGCATGGGCTTAAAAATGTCCCGGTAATTTAGTGTATTTTAATCTTAATTAGAGTGAGGCACTTAGAGAGGGGTTCGCATAAAGGTTAGTTAGTGTCCCTGATAAGGTGAAAATAACGGTTCGTCCTAAATACGGTTTCTGTAGATGGTGAGATAAAGAGATGAATACGTAAGAGGTCTTTATGTGAGTTTTATTTAAACAGTAGGTATAAATGTGTTGTATCTTCTGCTACCTGGCTTACTTAATTAAAACCACTGTTGTCTATAGAAGCTAGAATTTTATGAGGATCATCTGGATATAAAACATTGCAATTCTGTATTTTTATTGCCAGTAGAAATTATTATTAAAGTCACGGGGAAAAGTTTCAGAGAGTCATCAACAACGGATAATTTAAATAATCATTAAGAGAAAGTGAAAATCTCATTCAACCTTTGTGACATGCATGCGTGGATTAAATCATGATATCGTCCAAAAACACATTAATCAACCAGCTTTATGCAAACTGGAATATGGTATCGCAGTTATTAATCACTGAGTTTATATTGATAATAAACTATACCAAACAATTTTATTATGTAGCATAAAATGCGATAACCGGCTCAATTACTGTAAACTAAAATCACATTGAGAGGGATTTGACGATATCCTTGTTATGAGTCGGCAAACAGTTGCTGCTGAGATCCGAAGTTTATCTTTTGTCAAACTTAGATTAGTTGTCGATTGCTTCAGAAACAATGCGGTTTTAACTAATAGTTTCTGATGAATTTATTGGCTCAACGTAAATTATTGAACAAAGGTATTCGCGGTTTCTCCTATTAATTAAATTGGGTAATTTGATGAAATTTATCGAAGCGATGGCCTACTATTTAGTCTAAGACGAAGTAATTTCAGTTTAAAACCATTTGAATTGGTTCCGCAAACTTTACGTTTATACTTCTCGCAAATTGGCAGAATCAATTAAATGTTCCTTTAAAACTTTTAAAAGAGAATTAGGTATTGACTTCTACAGGATGGCAATTAACAGTTTATTATTATGCATCTTTATTATCACTCGTATGATAGGTATCATTTCAAATTACGAGTTCATTTATGTTTGCATGTGCTAAATAATAAATCGTCTTCACAAATTACTAGTCAATGAAAATTTATCGAATTCTCTGAATCTAAAAGACACAACTCCCTCAGTTAACCACACCAAATATATATACATAAAAAGAAAATATGAGAAAAATAAAACACGGTAATGGTTAAAGATTTACTTATTTAACTCCCAAAACAATGGTGACACTAAGTATAATGAGGTAATAACAGCGAATAACGCAGATAGACAGCTGCTGTCAAAATCTTTGTCAGCCATCAAACTTTTTAGACGATTTTGTTTGCAAACAGCTCGATTTTCCGCTAACGTAGATGATTAATTAAACAAGCTGGAACTCCGATATTTTCCTTGCCATGAATAATATATTGAACCTTATCGTGTATTGCATAAGAACTGTTTTGGGTGTAGCTACCAATTACGTGTCTTTATTGAATGGGTCGGAAATAAAACTGCCGCGATTATGGTCTATATGTATTTTATTTATAACGTGGTTTAACACTTGTTGCTAAGTAGAATGGTGGAAAAGGATAAATGTTTTGGGAAAATAAACCATCAAATAGTTCCAAACTTGTTTTATTATTAAAATCACATTGATACCTGCTAATCTATTCTAAAATAGTAAATGCAAACGTGAGTTTACTCGAGATAATTGCAAACAGTGAGTAATTTTATAAATTTTTTCACTGATGGAAGGATGACAATTTCCGGAATACCTAACCTATTTTATATGAGTATTCATAAGTCTTAGTATACGCGCACAACGCTGTAGAGGTTAACTAGTATTTCATACGATTAACATATTTTTAAATTAGGCAGTCCAAATATAAAATCACTTTGGCCCGTTATAATCACAATCACATCAATTGGTAAATAATTGATGACTTAACTTAAGATAAAAATAATTACTTAGAATGTCTGTTGTAGCAATTGTTACACATATATTTACTGTGTTCAAAACAAGTAAATTTTGTGCAAGATACGCAAACTTCCCGCGTAGTTTTGTTCACGCGTGCTCTCCGGCAAACATGGCATCTTCCACGCGGCCCTGTCCGATTACATGTCGTAGGTTTATCAGTCAGGTCTATTTGTAATTCAACATCCAGTGGTATGGGAACGTTTAATAATTCACACATTTTTTGTTTCATTGTCTTTGGTATAATGTCTGAATACACTCTCCTCTGTACCATCGGTTTTATCATACTGAGAGCCAATTCTGTTTGGAACTCACGACGCACAATTCTCTCTTGTCCTTTGTTTATAGTAAATATACATAATGCATTTATAGCAGCTACGTTAAGCAAGCGAAACAATATAGTCAACGGCCATCTACGTGAATTTCTTGTGACATCGTTCTTAGAACACATCTTCTCCATTATATCTACGGAAGTTTTCGTCCGATTATAAAACTGCATTGCATCTGGCTTGAGTTGATCACCAGAGTTCATATCAATAGAGCAATCACTATGCTTCGTTGACAGCAGAAGAAAAGCTTTATTAGGCTTACAAATGTACTGAACCAAGGTGGCAACATGACTAAATCCAAAAAGTGAAGAGTGTACAGGTTTATCTTTTATTGTTCGGAATACTCTTGGAACTTCTTTTTTGTCGGGTCTTATTGAGCCTACTATTGTAATTTTTTTATCAAAAAGTACTTCGCCAGTTTCCAATGATGTAAACCAATTACTCATAGTCACATTACGATAGTCTCCTTGAACAGGATCAGTCATTCTCACAACAACGTCTAACTTACGATTACTAACTTCATAAGGCCCAGGATTATCACCCACGTACAGTTCCAAATTGTAGGTATATGGATACTGACAGTCAACTAACGCAAACATCTTGATTCCGTATTTGACGGGCTTCTTAGGCATATGCTGACGGAATCCACATCTTCCTTTATACGGCGTCAATAGCTCACCCAAAGCTAATTCATGACTGGGTGTAAAATGTTTTTGAAAATTATTTACAATTATTTGAAATAATACCCTGATTGGCGCCATCTTGTCTTCAGTTATTCGATCAGTCGAGGGGTCATTAAAACGGAGATTTTTCATCAAGAATCTGTATCTTTGAGCACTCATCGCGAGGTAAATAGCTTCCATTCCAGTGCCTCTTTTGGATTCGAATAATTGCAAGAAATTCTCTCTGCTAGATTTTGTACTGCCACTAAGAAAAAGAATTCCTAAAAGTGCATATATTTCCACCTCGTCAGTTAGTTTTGCATCCCTTTCTCTCGCAAACTTCTTTTGTTCTTTTAATATACGTTCATTTGTATATTTGGCAATCATATAAATTATGCTTTCATCAAAGAATAAATCAAAACATTCAGATTGGGTTTTTCTTGTTTTAGCAAAGTCTCCCGGCCCTGGTGAAACATTTGGAATATAATCACTTTGCAACAATATTCTTGCTTCTATGGGCTCCTTCATCCACTTTGTACCTTCGAGGCCCAAAAAATAACTGGAACTAGGTCCCTCAATCACATTAAAAACAGTTTCCCAGTCAAGATCGTCTACGTCTGTGTTATCTTCAGTTCCGCTACTATATTCACTTCCAGTACTTTCTAACTGTTCCTCGAGGTGATCCAAATCGTCATCTGAACCAGCTGGTCCATCAATAAAATCTTCGTCTCTGTCCTCTTCAAGCCATCTTGCTATATGTACTTCTGATCTCTGTGCCATTATTAGGTACCTTAAACAAAATGAAAACAGAATTCATAACATGGGAATGTTAAACATAGATATACAATATACACCAATAGAAATACAGTAGGAATACATTAATATGTTTGGTAGCTAAGTTAAATGGTATACTTTATTATAAACCCAAAGACCAAGAAGTGTAATTAAGTAAAATAAACGATAAAAATGCTCTGTAGTAGCTGCGTAAGTATTTACAAATGTCGCGCGACATGTGTCGCCAGCGATGGCCGGAACGTCGAGCGACATTTTCGTGTTATGACTGGTCGCCAGATATGTCACGCGATGTCGCTGGACACCGCAGACGATACGTGTCGTGGGACAAATATCATACCAATAGTAAAAATGGTAGAGATGTGTACAACATTGCCGTATTTCAAATAGCCCCAAACAATTTTAAATTCTGTAGTTTTTAGTATATTTTGCCACGAAACTTGCTAGTATCTAATGGAAAAATGGCATATTATGGCGACGTTTATTGTATACGTAAAAAACTTGTAATCTATGTATTATAAATCCTGTCATAACGTAAACAACCTGTTAACTCATAAATTTCAATATTGTTAAAAAACGCCCGCTTTAATAATCCGCTATAAGCTTTTAACTTAAACCATACAAGTCTGAATAGGTACAACAATATTTCATAATAAAATAAAAAGGAAGTAAAGTTTTAAAAGAGTTAACAATCTCCATTACATTAAATAGATCGAGACGGATTCAAAGGTACAAGTGCAGACGTGCACAAAATTAGAGGGCGAGGAAATCGAAGCGCCCGCCAGTCTGTGGGTACCTACAGGTCGCCATAACATGAAATGGGGAGCTCCGTAAGCCGGGGTTCCGTCAAACCCCCGCGTAATGGCGGCATCTAAAAACGTCTGGAAAATATTGATGCGAAATATATTTTATATAAATTACAACGGAAACTAGTGAAATAACTAAACACCACAACGGAAACGCTTTGCGGCGCCACGTGCGCGCTGAAACGCGTTCGCAACAATCTCGAACGGGTCTCGCCACAAATTTTGTGGCGGAGGAGGGGGGGGGGGGGGGCGACCAACCACAATACGATGCGATCGTTTTAGACGTTCAATAACCACCCTCAGTCCTTAAGATTAATACAAAAAGATATCAAATACAAGTTCATAAAAATATACATAAGTAAACAAATCATTAATTACATATACATACGTGAGTGGTCGCGTGGATGACACACGTTGCACTCGGCTCTCAATGCACTTTCTGACACAACCATACACTTCAAGCGCACGGCCGACACTGATGTTACCGAATAGCCGCCCTAGTTAAATATTATTGACGAGATTTATTTATGGACTCTAAAAATTAAGGTATTTCCAATGCTTTACAATAGCTTAATAATTTAATCGACGCGACCACTCTAAGGCTGTTTCTTTTATGAAAATAAACCTATGGTTTTCCTGCGGCTTTCATTCTTGTATCAGCTTTTGATTAACCTATGCTGTATATTTTGAAAATGTATTTAAATTACTTGTATTATAGAAAAATAAGTTAACAGCCATCTGAATGTTACAAGTCCCAAAGGGATTTTCTTAAAAGGGCGTAGTACCTGGAATTACTTTTTTTGAAGTAAATAAAAAGGTCACCCACCTCGCCAAAGCTCTTAAGCGCATTGGAAACGAAACGAAATTTCGTTTCAGGGACAAAATTCAGTAGCATCAATCGGTTTAGACAGCACGGCGGCTGGATGCCGCTTTCATAGAATAAAATGTTTCGTCAGACGTCGAATTAAATTACTCTAACACTATTTTCAGAACTATAGTTCTTGAAATGCTGAATTTTCGTGAACGAAATTGATAGTGCAAAGAAATAATTCCACAATATTTTTGGACTCAGAAGAAGTTTCTGCACCAGAAAATGTAAATACCATTACACACTAGAATCATGACTCTTGCCTAAGGTCAAACATGGAATGTCTCAAGATCTTTTATTCGTTTTACTATCGTCTCGTCCTTGTAAGGGCTTCGTGTGGGAATGTATTCAAATATATTTTATTAGCAATAGTTATGACTGTTAACAGCGAGGAGTACTCGTCTGTGAATTATATTATCAACTGTTGCATCCATAGAGTAGAAAATGAGTCTTGAGGCGTCCAAAAGCGAATAAAATAGTTTATCATCTTGTTCGTAATATAATGAAAGATAAATGATGATCTTAGTTATTTCTCTACAAAACCCAGAAGAGAACATATCCGACTTAAATATTAACCCTAAAAGCGGTTAAGATGTACGTACGTCCACAGGGAGTCTCTAACCCTAGTCGTTAGTTGTATATCTTAGCACATGCTACATGATATAAAACTTAATACTGAACGTAACATCGGAAGTAACTTACTGTCAGTTGAGACCCGCCGACATTCTCAATTCTAGTACGAACATATTAACGAAGTTGCCGTTTTAGCACCTGTGCGGTAATGCCCACGCCATCACCCGCCATAAAATATTGACGTCCGAACTACTGCACAGTCGTCTGTCTGTCTATTCTATGACCGCGGAACCGGCGGGGCGGCTGCGGGGCGTCGGCGGGGCGGCGGCGGGGCGCGGGCGGCGCGTACCTGCGCCCGGCGACTCCCGCCATGGAGGGTTTCTGTATTGATTATTTGAGGGCGTTCACTTTCGCCAGTGTTTTAATGCGAGCTATGAAAATGTTTTTATTGGCAACTTGGCAGCCCCAGCGCCAAACTGAATAAACAGACAAATAAATGTACGAAAGCTCTCGTAATGCCCGATTATTCATTTTATACCATCTCGCTTATTTGTCGATGCGATATTTTTTTCTTCGCTTTTCGTTTCTATAATATCTGTAAAGAGCCTTATTTTGTCGAAGACCTCACAACTTCGCTTTTCAATGATTATTTCTTATTTCGTATACTGTCATTCTTTCTTCGTATTTTATATATCAATAAATCAATTCGTTTTGAGGAGAGAGAATTGTATTCTTTTCCATGATGTCTTTGTGTTCACAGCTGATTGTTTAATTTTCAGAGTACTGCTTGTCTCTGTTATATTGTCTGCGCTTTGAATCGTTAGAGGTCTTTGTTGTGCCATAGAGCTGAGTATTAGTGCTTTCAGCGCGGTTCCGCTTGGCTAGAGCAGTATCAAGCCAAATAGTCTAATTACATTGTTGACGACGTGTGGAGTGGGGTAAAACATTGTTAGACGACAGTCTAACGTGTGCTATATATAGGATTACTTGGTATATACGTGACTCTTCACCGGATTACTAGGTATGATTAATAGAATACATAGATTAATAGAAACTGCCTTGTTGGTGTAATGATGGCAAGCGTGACTGCTGATCGTGAGGTCCTGGGTTCGATTCCCAGGTCGGGCAAAGTTTTATCGAGTTTTTCCTTGTGGAATTCCTCAGTAGCAGCCTGGAGTTTGGATTTGTGCCCGGTTAATGGCAATGGGCTCGCTCCCTGTTACAATGGGACTTAAACATAACGGCGAAATGAGGGTGTTACAACACACCTCTGCCTGACTCTTCGGGGAATACAAGCGTGATGTTATGTTAATAGAACACATTCAAACAAAAGTCATCTAAATTTTAGTTACTTTAAATAATACGGTAGCAAAGAGTGCACACGAAGTAGACATCTTGTTATCTAATCAACTACAGTAAAGGATTTTTTAATAAGTGGTGTTTTAATGATACCTGGTAACCCAGAAGATTCGCCACTTAATTCGAAGTAACCTTAAATACATTTTCCACGTAGTTAAACTATGTTAGTATACGAAAGTAAGTGTACCTCTTTTGAGATTATAACAGACAGATTTCCCGAGAAATGATATAATCTTGTTTTCAGATTATCTCAATAACCACTTGTGGGCGTTGTAATTTGGTGGATCTTCAATACTAATAGGTTTTGAAAGCTTATATTGCCAATGTTTTATTCGCAATTTCTGATCAAATATGCCAACAAAAAGAATTTATAAGGCGGATGTTAATGGAAACGCCGGTAGAGGACGTCCTAGAATACTAGAATACATCGAAGTTATTGGTGGTGTTCTTCACAAGGGTCAGGTGCGTAGTAATCTCAACCGGCGTGCGTGTATGACAAGATCTATGAATGTGGATGAAGCGAAAGGAGGTATGTAAGGATCGTAGGCGTTCTATAGGTTCTGCCTACCCCTATGGGAAAAAGGCGTGAGTTTATGAGTGTATGCCAACAATATTTTCAAAAATATCTGCTTATTTATTTAGATTGGAGTAGACAACTTGAGGACTGCAATCAATTCAAAGACTTAAAATATTTTAGTTACTAAGCAACTATCTCTTTCACAATTCTAAAAGAAAATTTATACCAGTTTACCAGTCGCATCAAACACTTGACTATATGTAGTGAGCAGATGAATTTTATTACGTTCAGGTCATAAAAGCAGATACAAATGTAAAATTTAACATCGAATGTTGACTATCAAGACCTCTTGACGACAGAGGTTCAGTTCACGCCACTGTGAGATCCATAAAGTTACATTGACATGTAAATTCGGAACGATAAGGTCTAAAAGCTTTTCTTTGAAAGCGGATTATGGCTCTTTTTATATGGCCACCTATCTGTTTGTTCAGGTACGCCTATTCAACGTAGGCCGCCTTAAGTAAGGTTTTTGGGACCTGCAATCTTGAGGGATTTACTCATTGTATCAATTGAGCCTTCGTAATGAATAGACCAGCTTATCACATCTTGTGGGTGCAAAAGATTGCTTAATGTTTTTTCTTTTATAAAGTACTATACTATACTCTATTTAGTATAACTTTATAAAGAAGGGCTCGTGGCTAATTACTAATCACGCGGATCATTTGATTTGCGGGGTTAAGCTGCACTTGACGCGGTCAGTCTGTGGATGGGTGACCATTCGTTACACATCGAGACCCCTCTGTGCTTGCAAGATAATGTTAAATAGTTGGTCCCGAGTGTCATATGAATATCTATGAAAGTCTGACAACCGGTCTACCCTTAGGATATCGACATTGTCCAGTAACTGGGTTACGGATGTCTGATGACAGTCGCTCCGTGTAAAATACTGGTATTCACCTGGTTAGACTGGAAGCTGACCCCAACAAAGTTGGGAAAAGGCTAGGCAGAACGGTATAACATTACAAAAATAAGACTCATTTTAGCAAGGAAATAAGCTACATTTTTGCTTTGAGCAGAAATTCAACACAGTGCTTTTATGAACCTTAACAGTGAATCAAGATGAGCTGAAACTATATTTGAAGCAATGGTTTAAAAGATATTCGTGCCTTGGTGGCTGCTTTTGTCTAATGTTATATTATAGGAAAGTATCATCACCTGCTTATTAATAATTTATGAAGTAATCACGATAGAGCCTGTTAAACGTGGCGATTACACCACTGTCCCACAGGGTTGCTCGCTATGGTCGAGTGGTGGACGACTACAGACTGTTTATCAATGAGTAACAATAATTTACTGCCTTGTTGGTTTAGTAGTCGCAAGCCTGACTGCTGAGTATGGGGTCCTGGGTTCGATCCCCAGGTCGGGCAGAGTTTTATTGGGAATTTTACTAGAAATTTCTTAGTAGCAGCCCGGAGTCTGGATTTGTGCCCAGTTAATGGCAATAGGCTCATCCCCTATTACATGGGATTTAAACACGACTGGCGAAACGAGGGTGTACTAAAAACACCTCTGCCGAACATTTATGTTAACAATAATTTATATTTATTTAATTTGTATAATTATCACTCATCAGGTCTCAAGTTCGAACCAAAGGCTCACACCTCTGACTTTTCAGATTCATGTGCGTATTGTATAATTATCACTTGCTTAAAAACGGTGAAAGAATACATCGTGAGGAAACCGGCATGCCTGAGAGATATTTCTCGACGGCATGTGAAGCCAAGTCAGAAGCCCATGGGCGGCATAAACTCTGACACCAGGTTAGTCGCTAACCACACGAAAAGAAGATAATGGTATTCTAACTTGTATGCCCGTATCTGGTGAGACAGCTGTCAAATTTAAATCTGCCTAGCAAAAACAATTAAGGATATCTTAGACTCCAGAAAAATGAATGAATTTTTACAAAAAAATCTAATCTATCATGATAGATTACCTTTCTATATAAGTTTTCCACAATTCAGGTCCTCATGTAACACTTGAGGCACATTGCTCCATATATTGAGGCGTCGCAAAAACTGGTTCACTAATCGTTTATCATATTCAGTCTCCGTAGTACCTGAGCAGATAATTTATGTGAATATTTCGCGAAGCTATCGGGAGGAAACATTAATTTCCGGCGACGTAACGAGATCGCTTCACGCACCTACACTGCTATGTTTTTTGATGGCGTATTTTATGTGCTTTGAATGTTGGTAGTATGAAATTCTGGGCAGAATTATAATATCGTACATACCTATATACGTGGGATTCTAAGAGGGGGCTCGTGGCTAAATAAAAACCACATGAATCTTACAATTTGCAAGGTTAACCTGGTCTCTGGATAGGTGTGACCGGTCGTTGCATATGGAGACCCCTCTTTGCCTCGGAGTCGGTCCCGGGTGTCATAAGAATACCTATTATGACAGTCGTTACGGGTCGTCAAAAGCCAGAAAGTCTGACAACCGGTCTAATATTAGGATATCGGCATTGCCCAGTAACTGGGTTGTGGAGATCTGATGGCAGTCGCTCCGTGTAAAATACTGGCATTCAGCCGCATTTGGTTAGACTGGAAACTGATCCCAATGTAGTTGGGAAAAGGCTTGGCAGAACGAACGAACGTGGGATTCTAACATTTTGAAACACGGTAATAACAGTTAGAAGCAAAACCTCTGTTCAATCATCATCATGATCATTAACCCCCTCTCTTTTTGCATCACCCCCACCGCAAAGAGGGGTGTTCCGTGTCATAAGTTTGAAACCTTTGTCTGTCTGTCTATAGTACCGTAGCTCCCAAACGGATGAACCGATTTCAATGCGGTTTCTGTTCATGTTTGATGATAATTGCTTCAGCCAAGTCAAAATCATCAGTTCTTTTCAACACTGAAGTTCTCAACTAAGATAAGTTTAAGATATCCTACTACCTATAACCTGTCAACCTTCAAAGTTAGAGTGAATGAGGCATTTTCTGGGTACACTTGTTCTATCGTAGACCTCATCCATCACTTTCCATCAGGCAAGATCGAGGTCAAGTGCAGTCCATCAAATAAAAATAATTAAAAAAAAACATTTGAAGTATTTATACCAGAAAAAAAATAGATCATTTCCCTAGCATTCTTATCTTATAAATATCTCTCTCATCTATTCTTCGTTCTACCGTTTTCCATGCTGTGTTTTCATGTCTAGCTTTTCTAAAAGGAAATAAGTGTGCGGTCATCGCGAACACGACCATTTCCTCTATTCGTGCCATACGTTTATTTTTTTGTATTCCACTCTCAAACGTAGAATTTCCAACTCGATTTTTTTGTGCTGTGACCACGCAGTTTTTCTCATAACCCGTTTATTGCATGCAAGGCTTCTCAGACAGTCTAATAAACGTCACATAATTCGTCCATAAAAGGCTTATTTTATTACTGGCGAAGACAAAATGGGTTTTTGGGGGTAATAATAAGTTAAAAAAGCGCCCCTTTCCCTAATATCGTGCGGGGCGAGCCACTCACAACGAGTTTTACGTGACCAGTGTCTTAATAAACACTTTTGTGTAGCTATACTATTGTTTGAATGGAGGGACGGCCTGTCAGGGGTAGTATGAGAGAAATAATATTCTGTAGGGGTCTTGATTTTGGAACAGATTATTCTTTAATTTTGGAATGTTCAAAATTACTCATTATTATGTCACGATCCTTCTTTGAGTGTCATTAATCTACCTTCCTCTTAGCCTTTTCCCAATTATCTTGGGGTCAGCTTCCAGTCTAACCAGATGCGGCTGAATACCAGTATTTTACAAGGAGCGACTGCCATCAGACCTCCGCAACCCAGTAACTGGGCAATGCCGATATCCTAAGGTTAAACCGTTTGTCAGACTTTCGCTTCGGGCTTCTGACTACCCGTAACGACTGTCATAGGTATTCGTATGACACCCGGGACCGACGGCTTAACGTGCTCTCCGAGGCACGGATTAATCTACCTATATGCTAATATTATAAAGCTGAAGAGTTTGTTTGTTTGAACGTGCTAATCTCAGGAATGGTTGTAATTGAAATATTATTTATGTGTTGAATAGTCAATTTATCGAGGAAGGTTATAGGCTAAGTAACATTACGCTACGACCAATAGGAGCGGAGCATAAATGAAAAATGTTGCAAAAACGGGAAAAATGTCCACCCGTGCGAAGCCGGGACAAGCCACTAGTATTGCATAAAAATGTACTTTTACCTCTGTTCTTCAATATTTTCATGTTCAGTTGGGCGTTTTCTGGTCCTGATAAATTAAATGTTTGGTTCGTGTAACCTTTAGATTCGTGCGACTTCCACCTCGAAAAACCAGTTTTCTTCAATTTGATGCTCTTAAACCACTTGATAGAATTTCTTAGCGTTCAACATAACTGACAGGATCATAATCAGCCCATTGCTGTTCCATTGCTGAGCACAGGCGTCATGTCAGAATGAAGAGGGCTTAGACCTTAGTCCACCACGCTGGCCTGGTGAGCGTTGGTGGACTACACATAACATCAAGAACTATTTTTTTGAAGCCCCTACTGGTTTTGCAAGTTTCCTCTCGATGTTATCCTTAACTGTTAACGCAAGTGATAATCAAATTCTGATCCGCACATGAATTCGAAAAGTCAGAGGTACGGGCCTCGTACCTTTCTACATGGAAGGCAGCGCGTTCAACCGCTACGCTATCACTGCTAATAGGATCGCCTCCGCCAAAACCTTTGTTTTACGAATTATTAAATTACACAGTTCCTAAGGGACATTATCCTATTCCTAGAACATTATGAAAATATATAAATCGTGCAGTTCCCCAAATCGTAGGGGACTGTAATGAAAACTGGTGATTTAGTGAATTTAGGGGTTACTTGTATGCCAGTGTCAGTAAATTTTCGTTAATGGAATTATTTTGTTTCTCTTATAGTTTTCGTTTCGGTCTAAAAGTTAAAACTAAAAATTCTTAAGGTTCTAGAACATATCGATTTTCGTCGAACAAAATTTTTATTTGTCGATCTCTTGAGTTCAGACTCCGGGCTGCTACTCAGGAATTCCACACGAAAAAATATAATAACACTTTGCTTAACCCGGGGATCGAACCCAGCACCTTACGATCAGCAGTCTCGCTTGACACCGCTAGACTAATGAAGCAGTTTAAGAGTCGAGGGAGTTTGGATTTGTGTCCGGTTGATGGCAATAGGCTCGCCCCCTATTACATGGGACTTAAACATAACGGTGAAATGAGGGTGTTACTATACACCTCTGCCCAACCCTGGCGTGATATTATGTTATCTCTTGAATCTTGAAAGACCTCGTAAATTACAGGGAACGCTATTTTAATATGCTTGAAAATATTCGAATTTATCCAATAATAGGAAAACTTTAACAAATATCTCAAGTATTTCAATAAAAAATATTTTGTTCAATAAAATATTTTCAAAATGTCGACGCTAATATTGTACGAAAATAATTGTATCCAAAACGAGCTCAATATAAACAACAATTTTAACTAAATTCAGTTTAATTTTTCAAAAGTTGATCTACCCGAATTTTCAAAGACGGGTTCTATTAAAAGCGTTGAAATTAAATTCGCCGACTTACTAGATGAGTTTAAGATTATTTATTCCCTTCCCTATTTACGCATAAACAACTTTTTGTTTAACGATCTTTATAAACTCTATCATCAACAGAATAAAGACCATTTTTGTTTGTTTCGTTACGTGGATTAAGTTTGTAATTCACCTGTCAGGGGTCAATTTTGTTTGTGTAATGAATTCCGGTTTAAGCGCCCACTCACACAGTCCATTGGGGATCGCCCGATGTTCACAGTGACCAGTTTTATGATTCAAATTGGCTGTTATATCAATACTTTTAGTGTTTTTGTCAATTGAAAAAAAAACACTGTGGGATTTCACATAGCAAGGGCTAAAAGAAGGACCAGTCTTTTGAAACTTGTAAAAAAAGCTATACCTATTTTAAATTGCATTCATAGTTTGTCGTGTAGAGTTTATATACAATTCTTCCATAATAATAATTATTCATCTATACTAATATTATAAAGAGGAAAGATTTGTATTTTTGTATATAACGAATAAACTTAAAAACTACGGGACCGATTTCAAAAATTCTTTTGCCGTTAGAAAGCTACATTATCACTGAGTAAAATAGGCTACGGGCGGAGCCGTGAGGACACAGCTCGTATTAGATAAACATAACATTACGCCTGTATTCTTCGAAGGGTTGGGCAGAGGTGTATAGTAACACCCTCATTTCGCCGTTATGTTTAAGTCCCATCTAATAGAGGGCGAGCTTACCGGGCTGTTACTGAGGAATTCCACACGGAAAATCCCAATAACACTTTGCCCGACCTGGGAATCGAATCCAGGACCTCATGATTTCCACCAGTAGACCAATGAGGCAGTTATGTCATATTAGATAATATAAATAATAATAAGCTGGTATGCTCAACGAAACTCATTATAAGTACCAGATTATTTAGCAATAGCACTAATGAAAGGCGTCGCGTCACAAAACAGATAGGTACAGAAGTCAATCTACATACAAGTGCGCTCGAGCAACGCACACATAGATACTGCTCACGGACGCGATATCTCGGACTGTTTGGGACTAGAGTGCGAACGCGAGTGCCATGCGCCTGAGAGAGATAGATATATAGATAGAGCGACCGCCGAGCGTAGGTATGAAAAGTGAAGTACATACATGTGATTGACTTCTGTACCTATCTGTTTTGTGGCCGCGTGTCGTTTGCTCGCTTTGGCGCTAAGCTGTCATACAGAATTATCTCGAACATATGCACACACATTCAAGCGCCATCGATAAATTATTTGGCCTGTTGCTAACACAGTTATTTTAGTTTTACAGAAGGCGACTGATTATTGAGGGGCTCGTGGCTACGTAAAACCGCGCGGGTCACAGGATTTGCAAGGTTAAGCTGCGCTTGCCGCGTTCAGTCCGTGGATGGGTAGGTAACCATTTGAGACCCCTCCGTGCCTCGGAGAGTACGTGAAATCGTCGGTTCCGGATGTCATACAAATACTTATGACAGTCGTTACTGGTACTCCAGAAACCCGAAAGTCTGATAACCGGTCTAACCTTAAGCTATCGGCATTGCCCGCAGTAACTGTCCGTTGGCGGTCTGATGGCTGTCGCTCTGTGTAATAAATACTGGTATTCAGTCGCATCTGGTTAGACAGAAAACTGACCTTAATTTAGTTGGGAAAAGGCTAGGCAGGACGAAAAGGCAACTGATTCTAGATATTTTTGAAAACTGTTTTTTTTTTAACATTGTATAACAAACGTCTACCCTCAACATTTTCTAATAAAACTGGGTTTTCGCATGGTAATTATATCAGTTACATTTTGATATGGCTGCCAACCTTCATTTCCCAGTAATTTCTACCAGAAACCACAAAGAAGCAACAGTAAGACCTCTTCGTACCAAAGGACCAGAATTATACCATTTTTACAGAACCCGAAGTCTTAAAACATTCGCAAATATGAGGCGAGCCTGAGTTCCTATTAACATTTAAATGCTACATTATGTATTAAATGTTTTGAAACATTCTCACAGATAGTCCAGTTCGTGTAATGGGGATTTTAGTCTTAAAAGGATTATTTTAATAATGAAACAGGAGAAATTGTACAACGGGAACGCAATGGTAAAGTTTGTTAGAGATGTACTGACTGAAATATTTAGGTCGAAGAATCTTTCTTCAGAAGTTTCATAACGTAGAAATTGCACAAGAAATTTTTGACTAATGCCTTGAATTGGTCTTTCGGTGTTTTTAATGCTCTATGCTCTCCACGCCCAACGCTTATTTAGCATGGCTTCTATTGTAAAAGCCTATTTTTGGACTACCTCAAAGTCTATGATGCGCTAGTTGCCACCCACATAGTATCTGCTTACATACATACATAAACTCACGCCATTTTCCCATGGGGATAGGCAGAAACTATAGAACGCCACATGCTACGATCCTTACATACTCCCTTCGCTTTATCCACATTCATACATCTTGTCATAAACGCACGCCGGTTGAGAGTACTACGCACCTGTCCTTTGTGAAGAACATCACCAGTAACATCGATGTATGTCCTTCTAGGGCGTCCTCTACCGGCATTTCCATTGACATCCGCCTTATAAATTCCTTTTGTTAATCATCGTTCACTCATTCTCTCAACATGACCAGACCACCTAAGCATTCTCCTTTCAATTTTTGTCACTATAAAACCGTTACTTTGTCTATCTGCTTACCTTGCAAGCTAAGGGATCTGTTATACCTACAACATTATTTAAAAACAAATGAAAATCCAGAAATCCCCTAGAACACCACTTAAAACAAACTCCACCTTCTAAAGCCGGACAAGGGAAAAATATCCAAGTACCCTCATCGAATATCCATCGGGAGGGCCACTAAACCAATCATTAAGTTAAACTCGCATGTCCGGACATTAGACGCTCCTGTCTATCCCATTACCGATAAAAGGCACTAGCGTCCCGCAGATTTCGATTGTCCCTTTCTTTGGGGAAAGGGCTGGGTTAGGGTTGTCGAAAGTAATTTGGGGTTTACCTGTGTCTTGAAATTTGGACAGGTGACTAATAAGGTCTGTGTGGTTTGTTGTGGTTCACTGTGGTTATGGCGAGTGACGAGAGAGGTTTGGGTCGACCACTTAATTATTTTCTGGGACCATGTTCAAGGACCTAACTCCCGGTATGTCTGTGATTAGTTTTACTAAATGTCAGCTAAGCGTACCATCATTCATTAATATAAATAAAAAGACAGTTCATCTTCATCCTAAAATTATAAAGTTCTAAGGACCAATGACTATTCTGAAGAAGAAAGAAAGAAACGTTGTTTATTCACTTCAACATGACGCACAAAAATAAAATAAAAGTATAAAACAAAACCAAAAAGAAACTATTGGGAACAATATCCGTCACATCCGCTCAAAACGGCCATCGCTCAGCATAATGCTGTGTCCCACGTGCGAAATGGAGCCACAGCGCTGGTTTTCAGCGACAGCCGTCGTTAACATATGACGTCAACCGGTGCAGTAAGTAAAAATATATAAGGAAACTCAATTGAAGAAAAACAAATAAAATACGCAATAAATAAGGAACAATCTGAAACTGTATGATATATTATAATATTTGAATTCTTATTCTATTTCATTATCACTTCGGAGCTCAAACACTTCTGTTGGCGGCCATGTTTGTGAAGATATGTAACGACATTTCTCAATACCTAACTACAAGCATTACCTATACAATTAAAATAAAAATCTTGCGTATTTTCCAAAAATTGGAGTATTTTCATTTATATTTTAGAAAACAATTTTGTAGTACATTCGAAAAAAATAGAATATTTTTGGAGTAATATTAGCCAACCCTATCGCAGATAGTGAAGCCCTCCTGCCGCTAGTGTCTGCCGACCATGACCCTTGCAATAGACCTCTTATACGTGTAGCTACATTATTTCAAGGCAACGACAGTCTCGTATTGATTACTCTTACCCTGGACTCACTCAGAATGCTCCCTGCCTCATGTATCTAGATAATATTGAGATTAGATGTATTAATAAATTTTGTAAGTTACTTAGGGATTTTTACACGCCTGTATTCTCCGAAGGGTTGGGCAGACGTGTATAGTAATACTCTCATTGCGCCGTTATGTTTAAATCCCATGTAATAGGGGGCGAGCCTATTGCCATCGCTGGGCACAAATCCAATCTTCGGGCTGCTACTGAGGAATTCCACACCGAAAAACACAAGAACACTTTGCCCGACCCGGGGATCGAACCCAGGACCTCACGATCAGCAGTCGCGCTTGCCACCAATAGACCACGAGGTGGTTGTACTTTGGAAGAAAATTATGTAATAGTCGAAGTTGGGTAGAATTAACTTAGGCGTTCTCTACGTCCCATGAATACATCTTACGTGGTCCCGCCCAACGACACCACCCGCACGCGACCCGCGTTTGGTGTGGAGAATGCTTTAGAATTTGGTCGCGATTATTAGTATAGTATTGTCTTTTAAATTTGATGTTTTGCTGTCAAGTTTCAAGAACTAAAACAGGAGAGAAGATTCCTACTAAGAAAATATTATCTTATCTGAACAGGAATCTTGACTTCTACATAGGCTCGCCTTTCTTCTTGCCTCTTCCATCAAATATATTTTACTCATTGAGATAGAATTATATCATAGCTTCGTATCTATATTTTTTCTTATAAACAAGTTTTAAAGTAAATAGCCGTTTCCTTATTAAAACATTTTTTTTTTCAAAATTCTGTCGTAACAATCGATATTTACCTACTTTTATGAAATTAATATTCTAATACTAGACAACAATAGATTTCCAAAGCATCAGACTAAGAATAATTCTCATAAATTCATCAGCTATTATGAACAATAACTTGAGCGCGGAACGTTAAAATCGCGGAGCGTTTCAAAGAAAATCGGGTTTTTATTAAATATTTCCCCTTCGAATGGGAGCCGAGACGCTAGCGCTAAATAACAAGCATACCGGACGTTCAGATGCGGAAAATTTTCAAATAAATATAATAACGATGATAGAGAATGCCCAGAGAATATTGAAATTATTTGTTTTTGTTTTCAAGAGAAATTTCGCTGTAAATATTATTTAATATATACTGCCATCAGGGCTTGTAGACATGATCAATATATAATAGCAGTGATAGCCTAGTGGTTAGACCGTTGGACTTCCAAGTCACGCACCTCTGACTTTCAGATTCATATGCGTAGTGTATAATTATCACTTGCTTAAAACGGTGAAGGAAAACATCGTGAGGAAACCGGCATGCCTGAGAGATATTTCTCGACGGCATGTGAACCCAAGTAAGAGGCCCATGGGCGGCATAAACTCTGATACCAGGTTAGTCACTAACCACACGAAAAGAAGAAAGAAGAAGACACGATCAATAACTTCTATCTCTATATTTATCTGCGAGGTAACTTGGTGTAGAAAATTCGTTACTAAAAGTCTCCCTGATTGCTTATGTCAATCACATACTTTTTAGTTGACTTTATCTACTGAAGTCCTAAACCTTGCTTACGGCAAGGTGAACAGTATTTATGGTTACTGAACGTTCAGAATTGCGTGTAGTTTTTTAGTTTAGTAGGAAATTGCAAAGACGTAACCGTAAAATGTTTCTATATCAAATATAGTGCTTGGTATCGTAACTGAAAGTTCAAGCTTACGTAAAAAAATGTTACGTCGCAAATGTTACGTGGAAACAAAATCAATTAAAAAAAAATTATTTCATATAAGTAGACCAATACAGGTGCTTATGAAAAGTCGAATTTAGATGCACGGTTCCAATTAGTCGTTTCCTATGGAGAAGAGCCGGCAAGAAACTCCATGGTTACTCTTTTAAAAATAATATCTTTAACAATTTCAGTGGATACAGTACAATGAGTTAGGATAGTGAGAGAACAATGAAGTCCTGACCACAGCCCAATGAGTAATGAAGTACTAAAAGACTTGAGTACAAAAAATTATCAAACAAAATAAAATAAAAAATACAGTATGAATAATAGATTTACAAATTTATAGGTGCAGGTCCACAAAGTTCGAAGAATGGTATTCCATCCCTGTGTTAACTAACCAATTGTTGTCAAGAGTGTTTTCAATAAGGCCTACTTCTAAATCTTCTGTAACTGAGGCCTGTCTCCAATTTACAGTACATCTATCTCCTTCTTCTTTTCGTGTGGTCAGTGACTAACCTGGTGTCAGAGTTTATGCCGCCCATGGACCTCTGACTTGGCTTCACATGCTTTTGAGAAATATCTCTCAGGCACGCCGGTTTCCTCATGATGTTTTCTTTCACCGTTTTTAAGCAAGTGATTATACAATATGCATATGAATCTGAAAAGTCAGGGGTGCGTGCCTTGGGTTTGAACTCGTGACCTATGACTTGGCAGTCCGTCGGTCACACCACTAGGCTATCATTGCTATCTCGAATGTACTGTAATACTCTGTGTGGGAGAAACAAAGCTGTCTTTAGCAAGAACTTTCATTATAATTCTAACAATTGTCCCTCTACATAAAACAACTATGTTTTGTTCTACCTAACCTTTTCCCAACTATGTTGAGGTCAGCTTTCAGTCTAACCAGATGCGGCTGAATACCAGTATTTTACACGGAGCGACTTCCATCAGACCTCGGCAACCCAGTGGCAATGCCGGTATTCTTATGACACCCGGGACTGACAGTTTAACGTGCTCTCTGAGGTGAGGTGGTCTCGATGTGTAACAAACGGTCACTCAACCACAGATTGACCGCAGCAAGCTCAGTTTAACCTCGCAAATCGTATGATCCGCGCGGTCGGTAATAAGCCCCTCATAAATAAGACAACTGTATTTAGCGATAATCAATTATGAACAAAACAACTATTTGCAACAGTTAGTAAAGCAATGTAAGTCTATCCATCATAACTTGTATCCCCAACTTCGAAGCGCTGTCGATACCAGAGGCACCAAAAACTTTCAGAGTCGTTTGTTTTAAGCTGTCATTACCATCAAAATTATACACAGCTTGTTTAAATTTACTGATTTGCTTTCTAGATTTATTTCTACCTTTTATTTCTACCTTTTGTTTCTGCCTTTTGTTATAATAATTGCATCTAATTCCGCTCGTTTTTTTTTTAAACGGTACCCCACATTAGGATTTCTCCTGTGTCGTGGGTGCGTTTACAAACACAAATCTTCACACGCACAAACAGCCAGACCCGGAACAACTATCTGTAGGCCATACAAATATTTGTTCCGTGCGGGAATCGAACCCACGACCCGTAGCGCAGAAGCCGATCGCTCAGCCTACTGCACCAAACGTGTTGTCAATTGAAAAGGTTTTTAGGTTTTCTGGAAGTCGACATAACCTTTACAATATTAGTGGGCTGTCGTTTAAATCTGTAGATAAAAGAAATAGAAAACACAATAAATATCGTGATATATAAGAACCCTGATAAGCACACTCAATCTACGGGAGATTGAGTTTAATACTAACTAACACAGAGTCGACTTTAAGTATGCACAAGATTCTTCGTTAACGTGTTCACACTTTCCTGCACTCTTCTGCTTTCGTAGTTCAACTTTAACCTCTTTTACACAAAGGAGATGTTTCATTTTCGGCCATAAGATGTACATTTATCGAAAAAGGGGGAAAAATCCAAGAATTGAGGAAAAATATTCTTTCGTGAATTTAAACCTGATTTGATGTGCACAAAATGTAATAAGTTTTCAATTATTGCCATATTCTATTCAACATGGCGTCCTATAGTTTACATAGCCTGCTTTCGTTCTGAAATCATGTCAAATCAAAACATAATTCACGTAGACGTTAAATATGAAAGGTATGTGTTCTTGTACAATTAATAATTATTATTATTCTCTTAGCCATCTTTTTCGACTAATTCTAAGCTAGTGTGACGATTTCATCGTTAGAAAAATATTTATTCTTCTTTTTTGACGTGTACTTCTGAACGAAAAATTCAAAATGTCAAGTCACAGTCAGTCAGTAATTAATAAATATCAATTTCTAGGTTAGGTAAACGTCATCTTTACAACGTCTCACAGCTGTCATAACTCTCACGACAAACGTCAAACATTTTTAACTTTTATTTTGTGCATAAAAAACATTTGATATTTTGAAAAAAATGTTACTGTAAGCTATACAGGGTTTAGTTTCCCAGCTTTTCTAAAAGGTACAGCTTATGGCCGGAGTCCCATACAAAAATGAAACATCTCCTTTAAGCATCTTTCCACATACCACAATCACTCTCAAAAATTCAACAATAAATCAAGTACAATTCTCTAAGTTAGATCCTTCATCCGTCTCGAATTATAAAAGTTAGGCCTTCTTCCACTTGTGCTCAAAATTTAAAATAATTTCCAGCCAGTGACGCACATGATGCTGATTAAAACGACCCTGTTTGAATCCCCTTCGGCGATTTCTTTATTTTATTCCTAACGCTAATTTTGTATCACAAAAGTTCTACGTGAACGCGTACTTAGAATATCGCTAAGTTATAAGCGGAAGCGGAGATAGGATTTGCGTTGTAAAATCGCTTTGGAATGAAGATGATGACACGAAAAAATATCAGAGAATTAGAAATGTTGACAATAGTAACTAATTTCCGGTTCCTATAGCCAAAAACGAATCTTTTTGCTTACCAATGTGCAATGGTAGCATTTTTTATTGGCAAACTGGGCATATAAATAAGACTCGTAAGAAAATTTTACTTGTGATAGCTACTAATGTATGGAAGGGCTATGTAAAGCTATGAAATCTGGCTTAATTTTTGGTAAATACACAAGACTTAATTTTTACCATGTGAAAATAATAACACGACTATGTAGTCAGGAAATGATTTTATACAACACAGAACTTCCCAAGCATCGCTACAATAAAATCAATGATATTTTTTCTTTTTTATTTATTTATTATAATAAAGGATTTTTGTACATAAAAATGATGATGACAATCTCATCGTACCTAATTCTAAATGAATCTACACTAACTAGAGATAAACAACATAAAATTTAAAGGAGATTAATATTCTAGTTGGATCAGAATTTAGTTCAGCTGAAATGCTATGGAAAGCACTTACATTACACAAATTTAAATTAAATTTGCTAACAATTTGGACTCTTTTATCAACGTTACAGACACACTCCACAAGTCCATGTTGCACATCATGCATTTTCCCACATTGTTCACAATCGGGTGAATTCACTTTTTTCATTAAGAAGGCTCCTACCTGGAATGTGTCCAGAACGCAATCGATGGTGATTTTCGTCTTCTAAGCTCTTATTTATTTATACTTTCGCACAAAAAAAAATTATACAGAGGCGGACTTAATGCCTTAGGTATTTTCTACCAGTCGACCTTAGGGTGATGCAGAGAAAACATGGTAGATGCGCTAAAAAGAGCTGTGTCATGTGATACAATATTAAAAATAAACACAAAGATAAGTGAACATTAACAATAATATTACCTACATACATATTACATATTTACATATATATATATATATATTTATATATACATATAAACTTATAAATAATAGATATTATATACATATGCATACATTCATATATATTAATTAATATAATATATTATACAATACCTACAAATATATATACAAAGATAAATCAGTGCTGAGATTCTGCCAGTTCTTATAACTTACACCGCAACATAAAGTCGAGTACAGACAACAAGGAAGACGCTGGGAGGTGTCGTCCCTAGGCGCCCCATCCTCCTTTGATAATTTATTATTGAAACCTCGTCTTTATTCTTTTCTCTTGTAATATTGTCTCTCGTTTCTTATTTGTTCCGTGGTACTAATTTGTTTGTTATTTTTTTTTCTTGAACGGCTCCGCTTTTGTGCTGCGTCTAATGAAGTGCGTTTGAAAGGTTCGAGCTAAATTAACGTTCGATTCGCTGGTAACTGGATGGGTTTTCGTGAGGTTTAGTAGTGGGGAGGTTTGATGACCCGAGTGACGGGCGGTGGTGGATCGTACGGAGCTTGTGCTCAGTCTCACCGGTTTGATTTGAGTTGTTTGCAAGAAGGATATAATTACACAAATTTAATGTTCAGATGTACAGTCAACATTAAAAGTGTTTTATGAATGAAAACATGCGTATTATTTTTGTAACTAATAGCAATAGAGTAAGTACCACATTACAGCAGTGATAGCCTAGTAGTGTGATCGTCGGACTGCCAAGTCATAGGTCTCGAGTTTGAACCTAAGGCACGCACCTCTGACTTGTCGGATTCATGTGCGTATTGTATAATTATCACTTGCTTAAAAACGGTGAAGGAAAAAATCGTGAGGAAACCGGCATGCCTGAGAGATATTTCTCGACGGCATTTGAAACCAAGTCATAGGCCCATGGGTTGCATAAACTCTGACCCCAGGTGTGTCACTTACCGCACGAAAAAAAAGAAGACCACATTTTTCGCTAAGCAAATTCTTCTTCTTCCTGCCCTTATCCCACACGAGATGGGGTCGGCACAACATGTATTTCATAAATCCATGTTGTTAGAGGTTTTGGCTTCTTGTTTTATGACCGGCCGCCTGCCTGACATCAACCCTCCTTGGGAATACTCGTTGCGCCGTCGCGTGGGTGACCCAATGTGCTTGCTGATATTATGTATGCGCTGGGTCCAACTTTAACATCGTTCATCGTCCATGACTTTACATTTGTAGTTAACTCCGATTGTAGCTGAGATTGATGAATTGTAGTCCCCCTTTGCGAACGCTAAAATTATGCCGGATTTACCCACACCGCTCTTACACTTCACAATTTCTCAATGTAAAAAAAAATACGTGAAGAATAAATTTTATTAAATATGACATTGTTATTTAGGTTGCCACGGCAACCTAAAAAAGCTAAGCAAATTAGCTCTGAAAAATTCCTTTGACAGATCGGAAAGAACGTAAAAGAAAACAGATTAGGTATTTTATATTTATCTTGACTTACACGTGTAAAAAAAAACAGGAAAAATAGACAACAGAATAATTTTTCTCTTAATAATAATGTGAAAATTGTGTTTTCTTATATCTGTACAGTACAGACAACCTAAGGATTTAGGTATCATCTTTGTACGCACTGTCGAGGTTACACCAAATTGGGAAAACTAAGGCGTTGGCAACGCGCCAGACAGAGATATTACGTGTCTTAATACACACTAATATAATAAGAATGGTCTGATATTGAAGGATAAAGGCAAAGGAAATTGAACCAGTAGGTATGTTTTATTTATTCTTATAAAGTAAATAAAGAAACAAAGAGGAGGAAACCTACACTCAGCATTCGGTAGATACGGGTTCAAGAATAAGAAATATACAAAGTGGAAATGACGTAGGTAAATGGTACCACATATTTTTGTCAAAAGCTGAACACTTTTCGTTACAACAGTACACAATTTTGACATAAAATTCATTCAAATAAAGATAATGTGAAGATGTGCGTGGCAGTAAGGATTTTTTAAGACAACGTCATGATGTGCGCGTGAATAAGGCTATTTTTCATTTGTATTTGCAATTCAGGCAATTATGCGTTATATAAAAATATCAGTTATTTTCAAGCATCGGCGAGTAGAAAGTTTACTTTTTACACGTGTAGATAAAGATTATTTTGGTTTGAACGGATCACAGACTTTATAACTTCGCGTTGAGATTTTAATGTAACGTCTAAAATTATTAAACCGTAAAAAAAAACTTGTTACTAAACTATTGAATGTACTTTATTGATTTAGTGTACAATCATAGAACGCATCATAGAATACGTGGTAGGTATCTTTAAATGGTATCGCGTCATCCCCACTTTATAAACATATGGCCAACTATTCAAACGCTACTCAATTTTAAGTTGTCGTTAAGTCTCGTGCTGTCACTCTCTCTTTAAGGCGAAGTGATAGTGACAGCACGAAATTAACGGCAACTTACAGGAGTAGCGTTTGAGTATTTGGCCAACGGAGATGGAATTCATAACTTCTTTATAATCGTGGTACCTACTTTCCAGTCAGTGTTCCATGCTTGTTTGTAACATCCATGGTATGGTAATTTTTCGGTATAAATTGAATCAACTTCAGTGTACCAGTTATGTCTTTATTCCATTCCGATTTTTTTATCCTAGACAGTCTTGCGTATTCCAACCATATCAACAAAGTCTAGATGATATTTTATTTAAGTTGCCTAAAAGAAACCTATTCACAGTTGCTTCAAACATTTTCCAGGGATAAAAGAATATTTACAAAAAAAACAACGCGTTGCACCTCTGTTTTTTGATGAAACATTTAATTAAACTCAAAATGACTGCAATCTGTGGATCTTTTGTTAAAAACAAGTAGTTTGGGAGCACAAACAAGCTGAAGTTAATTTCGATTTGAGCGTGGCGCTGACGAAATTTTTTAATAAAAACATCACCTGCTCTGCATTTAGCAAACACAGGGACGGAATGGGGCGGAGTGTAATGGCGAGAATTTTTGGTATGTTTAATTTTCTCCCTCCTAATAGGATTAAATGTTGAGAAAACGAAAAGAACTTAGTTAAAAAAAAGCGAATAAAGATTTTGAAAGGAATGTGGAGTCATGAAAGCAGTATTCTGGGCCAAGTTATAGAAAAAAACAAAGAAAAAATTTAATAATATTTGACGCAAGTTGATTTGCGTGTTGATAACGTTTTTTATAATATGCCAGTTGCTCAACCGTCATCGTAGGTAGTTTTTTTTAAAGGTGCTTAGCTATTAACTAAGGCCTAAACCTTGCTCATTCTGAGTAGAGGTCCGTGCCCAGCAGTGGGACAGTAATAGCACAGTGTAACTAACCTACTTCATACAGTGGTTCATCGAGAGTTTGACATTGAAAGTTTTTAAAGACAGCTCGGGAGATGACGTCACCGCGATGGACGACTGTACGGAATGGCTAGACTGTGGTAATAGGCTGATGTTTTATGTTATGATTAGCAATTAATATAAATTGTTCGAGTGAATTGTTTTTATGGGAATAAAAATATAAAAAAATAATTTGATACGTTGTTGTTGTCTCCACTATGAACTGACAGCCCAATTATGTCCCATGAACATCATTAGATTAATTGTCGACTTTCACGGAAGAACGAGTAGCTGCATCTATCACTGTACTAATAATATAGCATTGTAATTACCAATCAGCCCGCCAATCATGTAATTACGCCGATATCCCCTTAGGATCCGATGTTGTAGTTCTCTATGGAGGCACCCATGATTAGCTGCATCCATACCAAGCTATACATATATTAAAACAGCATAAATACTGATATTCAGCCGCATCGGGTCAAACCACGCAGTGGTAGCCTAGCGGTTGAACGCTTGACTTCCATATAACAGGGTCTGAGTTCTCACAGACTTCGAGTCTTCGTATTCATGTGCTTTTAATAGAATTTGATTGTCACTTGCGTTAACGGTGAAAGAAAACATCGTGAAGTAACCTGCATACCTGAGAGGGCTACAAAAATTCTCGATGATGTGTGAAGTCCAACAGCCCGCAGGTCAGCGTGGTAGACTAAGGCATAAACCCTCATTCTCATTCTGAAAAGGGGACAGTAATGGGCTGATTATTTATTTCTTTATATACGCTTTATTGTACATACACCAGGTTAACACAACACGAAAATCTATTTAAATACAAAAATGCACAATGGGCGGTCTTATCGCGCAAGGCGATCTCATAAAGCGATTATACTATGGGTTAGACCTGAAATCGACCTCAATATACATAGTAGGAAACGGCTAGGCAGATGATGAGTGGCAATGACGTTGGGGTATTGCCATCCCATTCTTTGCACTATTGATGTCAACCATTTTGTTTTTAACAGATGAAATTCTCTTGGATACCTTCCATTCTCTGATTTTTCCAGACTAAAACAACCATGGTGTTCCTCCGAAGTCTTAGGACCAAGATCGCGGGATTCGCTATTGTATTCACCGCAATATTGATGTCAGTACCACAAGTATATTTAACTTAGTCTTTGAAGGGATTACATGTGCAATACACGTAGAAAAAAAGAAAAGAAAAAGAAAACCTAAATGTATCACTTGAAGCCACAGACAGCAATAAAATTAAACAAAAACCTGGAACGTTTTACCATGAATTTATAAGGCATAAAGAGACAGCCCAAATAAATCTGAACTCGAGAAAAAAATATATTACTTGCAAAAAAATCTTACGAATATCCGACCCTGTACAGATGTTTGTATGTAGATGAAAGTACCTACTACCACAAAGAAGGGAGATACAGTAGACCCACTATTAAGCCGTGAAAGAAAACGTGCGCAACGAATCGCAAGAACAAGTATTTGTATGACCTACACCATAATTATTTCGAGTCTGGGTGTATGAGCATGTGACGATTAAATGTGTGTCTGTAAACGCAGTCACGATATTCCAAAAGTGGGAAAACGTTAAAAAAAACTTAAATAACTGCTTTGGTACATGTAAAACGGGACAGCCTCGAAACTTGGACTGTCGTCTGTTTCTCTAAGAAAAACTCAATTATTTTGTTTTTTTTTTTCACCATATCATCTTCTTCTTCTTCCTGTTCTTATCCCATACTAGGTGGGGTCGGCACAACACCTATTTCATAAATCCATGTTGTTAGAGGGTTTGGCTTATTGTTTTATGACCGGCCGCCTGCCTGATATCAGCCGTCTTTGGGAATACTCGTTGCACCTTCGCGCGGGTGACCCAATGTGCTTGCTGATATTATGCACTGGGTCCCAAAATGATATGCTTGTCAATCTTATTGGCAACAACTAAGCAGACTGTGTTCTTCTTGGTGGAGTATACTTGCATATCCTCAACCCACTCATTCAGTTTTGCTAGGGACTTTGGTTCTGACACTGGTGAGCTTATTTGCAAAAACTTAATGTCAATGATCTGTATCGCTCCTGTCCCGCTGTATCCATTTTTCACCATATCATAATCACCAGTATTGGCAAGCAGCTTTGTGACCATAGAATATGATTATCAACACGTTATATTACACTGCTGCCCATTACAATAATTGCTTAACCCCTTTCTCGCTTATACAAAACTCACGGAAATAAAGGGTTGGCCTGTTCTTAGCCACAAACACGGTGGTCCTTCTGAACAAATATATTTATTGTGACCAGGCCAGGGAGACAGGTTGCGCAGTTCCGTGAGGGGCGCAACAATGTGCCTCGTTTGATAAATTGCGATATTGTTACCAAATGCCTCCCTGTCACATGACCAAACACACCTGACCCCGATTTTTTATCTACATCCTACCGGCGGGAGGTCAGCTTTATTTGGACGGTCTACTGGTTTTTTTTGTCGAGTCAACATATTCAGCTAGCGTAATTTGGGCTGGTTCATTGGATTGTGTTAGGTTGTTGTATTTGACGTGAATTCTGTGTTGAAAGCTGGTTGGGAAGGTGGAAAGGTGATGATTTCGGTGTAGAAAACAGTTCGTAAATGCCATGTAGATCTAAAAGTAAGATATACCGGAATAGACCACCAATTCATTCGGTATAAGACGTTAGAAGATGACATAATAACCCCATTACTATACCACTTCTGGGCACGGGCCGCTTCTCAGAATATTAGAGGTTTACGCCTTAGTCAACTACGCTGGCCTGGTACGGGTTGGCGGACTGAACACCGCTAAGCTATCACTGCTGAAAGAAAACCATATGCCTTATTTTGTGCTGTTCAAGGGACACCTTAAATGATGTGCCATTTTTTTAATACTGCTTTATACCACGTAACATTCGTGCATGAAACAAAATTGTCCAGCGCTGGACGAACGTTAGTGCGATAAGTTCCTTATCCGAAAAAAAAAGTCTGACGCACCAATACCACTCCCATGGTACTAATACCACAAAAAATATTAAATCGTATCTTCAAGTCTCATTTCTTATCATTAAACAACTTTCATCCACACAATTTCCCCCAAAAAAACACACACACACACATTTCAAAATACCCAGATAAGGAGGTCCCATTCATTTCACGAATTCAACTGAGCGTTACATTCATTTAGTAATGACTACACGTGCAAGTCACCGGTCGGTCATTCCGACTGCTAACCATCAGTTAAGCGGGGTCCGACATTTTGTATAACTAATTGCGATTTTGAAAGGGTGCTTTTTAATATACTTGGGATGTAAGGGTTGTTTGGGGATTTTAAAAATGTCGTGGGTCTTGTGTGAATGTATTGTGTCTATAGATTCTGATTATGAAGCTACTGCATTAAATATCTATACTAATATTATAAAGAGGAAAGATTTGTATTTTTGTATGTAACGAATAAACTTAAAAACTACTGGATCGATTTCAAAAAATCTTTTGCCGTTAGAAAGCTACATTATCACTGAGTAACATAGGTTACGGGCGGAGCCGTGAGGGCACAGCTAGTATTTACTAAGTTGGAAGTGTTATTGGATTTTTCGCGTGGAATTCCTCAGTAGCAGCCCGGAGTTTGGTTTTGTGCTCGGTTGATGGTAATAGGCTCGCCCCCTATTACATGGGACTTAAACATGACGGCGAGATGAGGGTGTTACTATACACCTCTGCCCAACCCTTCAGGGAATACAGGTGTGATGTTATGTTATGTAAGTTGGAAGCTGGTCGGAAGAATAAAACCTTAAATGAATAACTAAAAAAAAAACCCGACACAAAAAACTAACTGTCAAAGAATCTGACCTTGAAATGGTAGAAGTGATTTTCATCAAACATAACTTATGGGCTTGTACACAAAACTGTGATGCAACGTCGCATCATAGAAGTATACGAGCTCGCACGACGCATCGCAAGAACTTACGAATTGATTCGCGTAATTGAGTTTTTCTATCTTCTTATCAGTAACAGCAGTGTGCAAATCTTTTTACGCAAATTTATTCTAACTAGTATAAAATACGTTCAATACGGTTGACTATCGTCGAAGGATTGATTATCCGAACCTTGGAAGGAAGACGCCTTGTCGCACGAAATCACATCGCAGCAATTGCGTCGCAATTTTCTGCGTTACGAATTCGCATCGCAGCTTTCTAATAAAAAAAAAACACATTGAAATCGATTCATCTGTTTGAGAGTTATGATGTCACAGACAGACGAAGGCTACCAACTTATAACACCGTTTTTATGTTGAGGGTTAAAAATGACGTCAAATTCACGCTAGAAGATAAAATAGTTTAAAAACATCGATCAGCTCGACATGTTTGTATGGGGAGAAGATATTAACTGGCCGAGTACGTGTCGGCCACGCACTAAAGTTTCTGTAATTTTAGAAATAGCGTGAACACTGATATTTTGATAAATGATTTTTATTTCTGTAAGTAAATCTGTTACAGACACTTTTACAAGTCAATGTAATGTTTCTTTTAAAACTAGATGGTGCATTTCCTATCTGACTAGCTCTGAGAAAAAAAGCCGAAACAAACTCAGAGATCAAGGTCTCTTTTAAAGTCCAGACATTGTGCTAATAAAAACTATGCGAGTGTAACGATGTAGGGCAACGTCTGGAATGGCCTTTTTAGGAAAGTGCCATAGCAGGTTTGAGTTGACCTGTCGTAACTGATGGCATGCATGCATCAGGCGTCGTGTAGGTCGACCTTATTTTAGGGAGCTCAACAACCCGACACATGACGCTACCAATCAACCGGATATTTGTGTAGCTCATAAAGAATACTCAAAACCGCCAAACAGTTTCAAAATTCGTGTATACCTATAAAGCTAGCCTGTATGGCACTCATTCACAATTTAATTTAAAAAAAGAAAAAAGCTGACGACTTTTTAATAATAATTGATAGGTTTAGTAGATGACACAAGATTACCTCTCCATATTCTTAATATTATAAAGAGGAAAGATTTGTATTTTTGTATTTTTTTATGTAACGAATAAACTTAAAAACTACTGGACCGATTTCAATAATTCTTTTGCCGTTAGAAAGCTACATTATCACTGAGTAACATAGGCTACGGGCGGAGCCGTGAGGACACAGCTAGTGTTTTATAAATGTAGGGTTAAAAAAATATAAATCTTTGAACACAGTCTAACTCGCCTCTTGTAACTTTACATACATATACGTGTGTTCATGCCATAACGCGCAAATAATAAGTGAAATGCGACCGCAACGCGTGCCGGATTACGCGAGTAATTTCAATATGAGCCGCGGTCCGCCGCGAATATGGACGCCGGATTGTGGATGGACGGACATTGGACTGTACGGTCAGCATATATAATTTGTAGATATTTCTATAAAACATCAATACAATTTCACTTCAAGACTGATCTAGAAGTAGTAAGTTACTTATTGTAACATAACATTATCAGCCCGTTACTGTCCCACTGCTGGGCACGGGCCTTTCCTCAGAATGAGAAGGGTTTGCTTTTATTTACTTATCGTCCTGTCATTATAAACAGGCGGTCTGAATATAAATAAGCCTTCTTTCGCCAAGAAACTTATCTAGTCTACTAATCTGGGCCAGCAGGTTGATGGTCTTTGTTTTCCCAACCTGGTAAGATTTTGGTGACCTTGCGTCATCATAGTTATGTCCAGCAGTAATCTGCGAAAGTCTGAGTTGAGTAAAAACGCCAACCAAGCGTAGCTGCGTCCCATATTATGATCGAAAAAAACTAAATTCCAAGCTTTATTTGCAACCAGTACACTTCCGATAACATCGCATAGCCATTGCGATTGCATCGTTAATGTTAGCCCTAATTGTGAGTGTGTTTGTGAATGTGTGTGTGTGTCTGTGTATGGTGGACATCCAGGTACAGTATACTGTACAGCTTTAAGAGTTAATGGGCAAGTGGTAAATTCGGTTAGAGTTAGTTTTAGTGTCAAAACGTTCGGCATTTTGTTAGAGAATTCGATTGGTAATTATTTCTGTTTGCGATGTAACATCCAACAACATCCAATTGAACTCAGCTGGCCCAGAACGCACTTAAGAGTAATTTTTCACGAATTTTGTGAAATCTTGAATGATATCTAACTTAATTAAGAAAAAACATTATTAAAAAAAATATATATGTATAAAACCCACATTAAATATAGTCGAATTGACTCTACTCTCAATTCTGAAGAAATTTCTAGATTTTACGTTATTTCATTAACACGTTGTAGATAGTACAATTATGGCCCTAAGAAAATAAATTGACATGATCAAAAACAATAAGTGTCAAAAAATACCAGTGCCGTAAGTATATTTGGCATTTTTCAGAGGTTGTCATGTAACGAAATACCGCTCCATTGTTTCAATAAATAATTATAACTTGTAACATTGTCTGTAACGAGGAAATTATCTAAAAAAAACGTGTTCGTCTATATTTTTTATTACACGTTGAATTTCCTATATCCATGTCCACAGAGTGGACATTCGATGCTGATACCGTACGAGTGTCCCCAATTATCTAGTTCACGCACCGCTTGCCGCGCTCCTGTGCTAATGCCGATAATTCTGACCCAATCGCGTATAGTGTTACCGACTGGAGTAGGCAGAAATATTTTGGGTTTCTTTTATACGCATAGTTAATTAGGCTTTAGAAGAGCTACCTTTACAACCAATTCTATACATATAATCTAGCTCGTTAAATATTGTAACAAAGGTTTTTGTATACATTTTATTATACAGCTGTCCCAAAATTTAAGTTCAAGCCGAGAACAAATGATAGGTATGGTTACGACTGTTCAGAAAAAAAATGTTTTTCAAGTTTAATCGTCTGCGAGATACTTTAAAAAAATACATTTCTGAGGTACATATATGAGGTATTTTTTTATGATGATCGCTTGGCTAATTAACAACCGCGCCTATCATACGATTTGCGAGGTTAAGCTGGGCTTGCCGTGATCAGTCCGTGGATGGGTGACCGTTCGTTACACATCGAGACCCCTCCGTGCCTCTGAGAGCACGTTAAACCGTCAGTCCCGGGTGTCATAAGAATACCTATGACGCGTTACGGGTAGTCGGAAGCACGAAAGTCTGACAACCGGCCCAACCTTAGGATATCGGCAGTGCCCCGTAACTGGGTTACGGAGGTCTGATGGCAGTCGCTCCATGTAAGATACTGGTATTCAGCCGCATCTGATTAGACTGTAAGCTGACCCAAAGATAATTGAAAAAAAGTCTAGGAAGAAGATTTATAAGGTATTTATGAAATATCGGAAACATTCTATCATTTGTTGCCGGTTTGACTTTGAGTTGTGTGACACCCTGTATACAGACTTTATGTTTCGCTACCAAAAAATGTTCCAACCAGAATGTCGAACAAAACGAGGCTGAATCTCCAATTTCGTACCACAAATATGTAGATAGGCGAAACGACGGTAATAGAAAACTAGATAGGCAGCTGCTATCAATTTCGTCTACAAAAAGAGTGGTCAAAAAAACTAATGAAAATCCTTTCATCTGGTCGGCACTGGCGCAATGGTTGCCAGGAAATGAAGACCGCAAACTTTGCCCCAATTTGTTGTACGGATGGGAATAGTGATGTACGTCGGACGATAAAATACGGGACTCGGAAAACGGGATTCGACGATTGGTGGGATTTTATTTTGTTGGTTTATTTTGATGCCAGATGTATATAGTAGGTATGAGTCAACTATTGAAAATTAAAACATTTTTATCAAACTAAGAAACATTGATAAGCGTTGTCTCTTTTGTTTGTGTAGAGGCATAAACTTCATTACGTGTTTTATCTTGGTGGAATGTCTTCTACCTACGATGTTTATTTCCTACACATTGTAAGTTGAGCGAGGGAAATGGATTTACGCACGCTCTTACGCGATATAGACTAGTAATTTACAATTACATATCGTACTTACGTTAATGTGGTTTTACTTTGTATCTCAAATGTTATTTTTTCTCTCTTTCTATCTAAAAATGCGTAATGTACCTAGTATTTTGTCTGATAAATATAAATATCTGAAATAGACAGCACGAAATTAGGTTTAAAACTTTTGTAAATTACTGATTTAACACATAAATATTTCATCACGCCTGTATTCCCCGAAGGGTTGGACAGAGGTTTATAGTAACACCCTCATTTAGTAATAGGAGTCGAGCCTATTACCTTCAACCGGGCACAAATCCAAACGCCACTGCTACTAAGGAATTCCACACGGAAAACCCAATAACACTGCCAGACCTGGCCATCGAACCCAGGACCTCACGGTCAGCAGTCGAGCCTGCCACCACTAGACCAACGAAGCAGTTGGAGCAAATTATTGAACTTAATAATCTTCTATATAAATAAAAATGAATCGCCAAATGTGTTGGCTAAGCGCAAAACTTGGGAACGGCTCGACCAATTCAGCATTTTTTTAAATATATTTCTTAAGGCACAAGGAAGGTTCTTATGGAGAGAAAAAACATAAAAATTGCATGTAAAATATTCTTTTCCCACTACATGCCTATAACTTTTGACAGAACGAAGTCTGTCCGGGCAGCTAGTCATAAATATATATAAATAAACTTAACTTTAATCCCGCACTTATTTTGACGGTCTCTAAAAATCTTGTCCTGCGAATCCCGGTACACGTTACATCACTAGCAAAGGCCCGCTGTCCGCAGTCCGAAGTTCCACCCTTGGAGGAAATTAACCAGAGGCCGGAACATTTTCGTGGCCTGTCTTTATTTCTTTGGCATGTTTTCGGTAGTTCGTGTTATTTTGTCTTACAGACAATGATATCTTGATTACATAAGAGCCAAATATTTTGTATGTGGATGTATTGGTTATTTTATATTAGATCTTAACTTTGTAAGATTAGAGACATAAGATAACATAATTAGCCAATTACTGTCCCACTGCTGCGCACGGGCCTCTTCTCAGAATGAGAATGGTTTAGGCTTTAGTCCACCACGCTGGCCTGGTGCGGGTTGGCAGACTACACACTTGCACACCTGAGAGGGCTCCATAGAGTTCTATGGAGCCCTCTCAGATGTGCAAGTTTCCTCGCGATGTGTGATGAACAAATTCACATCTCCGCACATGAATTCGAAAAGTCAGAAGTACGGGCTGAGATCGAACTCCGATCTTTCTGCATGGAAGGCAAGCGTTCAACCGCTAGGCTATCACTGCCGATGAGATAAGATAACTTTATTTGTCCAAACATGAGTATACATAGATTGTGATGCAAGATGTTACAGTATTTAATTCCAGATCATGTTTGCCATATGCAATGACTAACAAATATTACTTGATTCTACTAAGCATAAATTCAATAATCAATTTCAATGAGTAATTTAATTAATAATTAAGCATTTCATAATAATTCAAAACAATTAAATAATATTTTTATTTTTTTGTTATTGCGTATTGACTACCAATCAATTTTTTTATAGATTTGATTAAGGCGCATGTTGTCGCTTGGGGAATTGGGGTTGATAAAAAGAAATGCAACCGAAAAAAAGCATGCTCTCCCGTAGCGTCTTCTCTAAACAAACAAATCCCACTAAAAACATTTTCATGTAAAATGTTGCCAAGACGAGACCATGCGGCTCGCACTATCAAAAAGATATCAGATCTCATGTAGAGCCAAGCTTCTAACTCTATACGCCCTAACTCTACAAGCTCTAACTTCACTAGCTCAAATTCAAAAAAACGACGAAGCGTTTCGATTAAAAGTAGGTAGTGCCCTTGCGCTTCGCTTGGCTCGTCTTGGCGGATGGCGACAGATACAAGCGATCTTGTTTAAGTCTCTACGTGCATACATGCTCGACGTTTATAAATTCATTCGAGGAAGTTGTAACATATAGAAGACTTTAATAGATAGCTTCGAACATCAAGCAAAGATTGAAACACCGTAATTTTGGCTCGATGTTCCATGTGAAGTGGCAACGAGGTAAAAGAAAGAAACTCTCAAAGGGGAACTATTTGCGTATATTTTCTATTACCACGTTCCTTCTTAATAACTAAATAATATTACTGATTTTATTTTAATCGAATTTTAGGACACAGTACAACAAAGAAAATAAACGACAAGCGACAGCTGACAGCTGACAAGAAAACATTAGATGTCATTAGTAATAGATAATGCGTTTATGTAAGTTTGTTGTTTAAGGTTTTAACTAAAATGTCAAATGGAAAATAAATATGATGTTCGTTAATTGTGGAGTGTATTTAACAATTTGTTGTGCAAAACAAATAAGCAGTGCTAACCACTACACATGTGAACAGGTTTCTGCGAGTAGCTTCTCATACATAACAGCAAACCGTCCATTCCTCGATAGTTCTCTAGTTGAGCATGGCTAAGCTTGATGTAACGTGCTCATCGTGCACGTATCTGTGCGGAATACCAGCATTAGACCAATCAACACTAAAAAGAAAAAAGTTCTCGATGGTGTGTGTAGTCCGCTAACCTGAACCAGGCCAGCTTGGTAAACTAAGGCTCAAACCCTTCTCATTTTGAGAAGAGGCCCGTGCCCAGTAATGGGACAGTAATCGGGTCATTATATGTGGAAAACGGGTAGCCGCACCTTCTACAAGGTTAGTCGGAAAGGGGGTACTAAGCCGCGGGCCACGTAAAGTATCACTGATGACTATTTTAAAGGAAGTGTTAAAATTTCAAAATTCGATAGATTTTTTTTAATGCAAAAAGATTTTTTCTTTAGTTTTTTTTTTTAAAAAACCTGCTTTTGTTATGAATTTAGAAAATTAATTTTCTAATCCGTGACCCCAAATATGATCTAAATTGTAAAAACAGCTGATCATAGCTATGGACAGATAGATTTTAGCATTATTTTTACGAAATCTTTGAAAAGCTATTTCTCTTAAACTATCGAGTTTTAGGGAAAGTTGTAGAACAAAAGTTATCCCTTATTATGGGTACTTTAACACCCTTTCAGCTTAGTACCTCTTTCCGACTAACCTTGTATAATACAACATTTTTTTTACCAACTCCATCAATTTTATTTACCACCTACCTAATTAATCTTACCACCTTCAACCCCATAACGCAAGAGCCGTGACGATAAGAAGCAAATACACTTACATTTTTCAACAACCCATATTAATGAAAGCAATATGTCTTCGTACGATCAACATGGCCCAACGAAGCGTATATTTTTTAACTGAATGTCCCACTTGAACGTAGCGCGATGAAATATATCAAGCGGCAGAATTATTTATTGGAAAGCCGTGAGCATTTACACGGTTAAAAGCGGTGTAAAGTGGCTTTTATAAATGCTTATATGTAAAACGTTTTAGTTTTATTTTTTTTGCGGGTTTTGCATGAATTTTAATTTGGTTCTTTGGTCTTTGTCCTCTGAGTCCTTCCTTTAAATATGATTAGCCGTAAAATTCTACTAATGCACGGCACAGTATAATAATTATATGGTCAAAACATGATTTTCTTATATGAGTTTTGATTTGTGCCCGGTTGATGGCAATAGGCTCGCCCCCTATTACATGGAACTTAAACATAACGGTGAAATGAGGGTGTTACTATACACCTCTGCCCTACCCTTCGGGGAATATAGGCGTGATGTTATATGTAATGATTTTTTTGAGAGTTCAGAATAAGTATCAAAAGCTACGTCATATCATTGATGAAGTATACCTAAAAATATTAACCCTTCCCTGCCTCTACATACTTGAAATTTGTAAATTTGTACGAAAATATCCACAATTTTACACCAAAAGGGGAGATATCCAAACAAAAATTGCACTCATGAAAGTAGATTAAACCTACCCACTTCACGATTAAAAATGCACTCTTCTAGTACATTTGTTATGTCTATTAAAATATACAATAAGTTACCGGAATACATCAAAAATACAAATAAATATAATATCTTCATCAATAAATTAAAACAATTTCTAATAATCAAAAGCTACTACACTATTGACGAATACTTTAGCGATAAATTTAAACAACAATAAAAACCATTTTGACATAATACCTACATTTCATTTTAAATTTCACTTTTGAATGTAAAATTATTTTAAAATACAAAAATACTGTTAATTTAAAATGTCAAATAAAATATATAAATTATATAATAATAATAATAAAATTTAAATTTTCTTACTAATCATTACACAATTAAATATAATATTATCATCCTACAAGACTCATTAAAATTAAATATTTAGTTTAGTATAATTTATAGTGTTAATAATGTAAATCGTGCAATAACTTAAATCCAAATACATTAATACCTAATTATATAAAATATAAATACCATAAAAGCAAATAATACTACTATCTTAATTCAATATTTAACTTTTCTTAACAAAAAGCGACTTCATCCTCTCTCCTATTAAAAAATTAACTTTGCTGTGCCCGACAGGGTCCATAATTGATTCGATGTTTAACATACCAACTGTTATTATTATATGTACACATTATGGAATGCAATAAAGTATTGAGTATTGGGTATTGAAGAAACTAGTTCGGAGCCTGATAATGAGCAAAAGACCAGAATATTCCTTTGCCATTTAGAAAGTTCTATGCAAAGCTGATCATGATAATATATCAAAACAATAGCGTCGCTTTAGCACAGCATTACCCACGTACAACAGCGCCTTATATTAAACAATGGGTGTTTCACCGGCGCTTGCGCACCGCACGTGCTGGCCAGCGGTCCGTGGTTCCGCTTGTGCAACAGTTGTGACGTATAGGAAATATTTCTGTGGGTTCCTTGGACTGTCGTGCCATATTGTGGTTATGTGGGTGCAGGTGGTGAAATATGAACTTACATTGTTTTCGGTGACTGCCTTGTTGGTTTAGTAGTCGCAAGCGCGACTGCTAAGCATGAGGTCCTGGGTTCGATCCCCCGGTCGGGCAAAGTGTTATTGGGTATTTCCATTAGGAATTTCTCAGTAGCAGCCCGGAGTCTGGATTTGTGCCCGGCTAATAGCAATAGGCTTGCCCCCTATTACATGGGACTTAAACATCGAAACGAGGGTGTACTAAGTATCACCTCAGCTGAACCCTTCGGGGAATACAAGGTGTGATGTTACGTTTGTTTTCGGTTTTTTATTTTAAATAAAAATTGTAGCTTTTCATAGTGATATGACGTCGAGAGTCCTGGAGAAGATATAACCACTATCTATCATTAAAAAAAAAACCTTTTTCCACATGATTTATGTTTATTTATTACTAGTGGCCCGTCCCGGGTTCGCATGGCTGGACATTTTTCCCGTTTTTGCAACATTTTTCATTTGGTCGTAGCGTGATGTTATATAACCTTTCTCGATAAATGGACTATTCAACACAACAATAATTTTTCAATTCCAACCTGTAGTTCCTGAGATTAGCGCGTTCAAACAAACAAACTCTTCAGCTTTATAATATTAGTATAGATTTATTATTATATTTTTATCCTCAGTTCTTCGACGACTTTAAGGCTTATGAAATAGGTGCTACCGCTATTTTTAGGAACAAATTAGAGAGAGAGAGAGACAGTGTGTGAATTTAAAATCACACTTAGCCCAGCCAACTCACAAACATTACATCACCCCTTTATACTACCCGAAGGGTTCTGCAGAGGTGCCCCAGTACATCCTTCTTTCGGCAGTCATGTTTAAGTCCCATGTTATAGGGGGCGAGCCTATTGCCACCAACCGGGCACAAATCCAGACTCCGGGCTGCTACCGAGAAATTCCCAATGGAAACACCCCGCTCGACTCGGGGATCGAATCCATGACCCCATGCTCAGCAGTCGCACTTGCGACCACTAGACCGACAAGGCATTGAACTTGGGATCTTATAATAAGCAGCTATGTTTGACATTAACGTTTCTTTGTATTAAATCTTTAAACATACAAAATTACGAGTAGGTACACTAATATTATAAAGCTAAAGAGTTCGGAGTCTCTTTCGGAGTAAAAAAAGCGATACAAAACAAAAAGTTCAGCGCCCACGCGTAACAAGCTTATTAGTTTGTTACATTGCAATAATTTGTTTGAATAAATTATATTTAATTATTCAACTATGCGTCGGATGTCGAGTCGACGCTTCCGAGGCGCGTGCGCATAATATTCCACCACGCGAAAGAAGTACAGAAGGACCACACTTAACATTTTTTGCTTGGTGGTAGGATCTATAGCGGGGGTGGCTAACTTGACTCGACCCAAGATCTACTGTTTACTGAGTAGACTCTGTGCGATCTACCAATTACATAATCAGTACCTCTTCGGCATTATGCTGAGCGTCGGCCGTTTCGCGCGGTAGTGGCGCATAATATATTTCTGTGCCAGTTATTTTATTTTTATAAAAAGCTATGTTATGTGCGTCACTCTCACGTGAATAAACGGTTTTTCTTTCTTTCTTCTTTCTTTCTTCATTCAACTTATATTAAACTTATATTTTTCTTTGCCTTGCCATGATCGATTGGATTAAGAGCCGTGATCGACCGGTCGATTGCGATCGACTGGTTGGCCACCCCTGATCTATAGTATATTCTATAGATTCTATACGGTCCGCCTGGCTAGCTACCACCCTCACATTAGAGTCCGGCGCCAAGCTGTATACTGTATTCCGTCATGTGTATGTAAGAGCCAATAGGGGAATCTCTCTATATCTCTGTTCCTTGGATTCGTGTGCTCCATCTTGGACCCTATCTGCGCTTACCATCAAGTGAGACTAGGGCCAAATGCAACCAAGACAAGAATAAAAAATAAATATAGGTAACGATAAAGAACTCGTTCATAAATAGTTGGCGCAATGATATGTGTAAATCTAATAGAAACAGTTCTCATGCCAGTAATAGATTACCTACACATCTGTTAGATATCAAAGCCTCCTTGATCAGGGTTTACCATGTCAGAATCTTTGTAGTACCGGTATGTTGTGTGCACAGCCTAATAATACCGCAAAAATAATTAGGTGTGTCGGAAGAAGATTCTTGTTCATGTAAGTAGCAGAAGATGTTGAGCGATAGCCTAGCGGTAGACCTCTTGCAGAATTTGATTATCACTTGCGTTAACGGTGAAGGAAAAACTTAGTGAGGAAAGCTGCACACCTGAGAGGGCTCTATAAAGTTTTCGATGATGTGTTTAGTCTGCCAACCCGCACCAGGCCAGCGTGGTGGACTAAGGCCTAAACCCTTTTCATTCTGAGAAGACGCCCGTGCCCAGCAGTGGGACAGTAATGGGCTAGTTATGTTATGTTTATGAGGAGTGGGCTTTCTGTCTATTTATTTTACAATGCCGCAGCGCAAGCGCACCGGCCGTGACCGTAACCTCATTTGCACATCAATGCGTGTAGGTTAGCGCACCACTTAATTAGCTGAATTAATTAACTTTTTGTTTATTTTTTTAGGTAAGAGTGATTATAATGTCATGTCGAGTGTTACTGAGGGAGAGTGATTGGTACATTTCCACATAGCATAGTTAAATCACTGATCGATATGACTACATAGAAAAAAATACTTAACATAGCAATTTTTTTTTAAAAATAATCTTCTTTTTGTATAAAAGTTGTAGATACTTCTACCACCTTTGTTTAAAATCTGGTGCTCCGAACTTGCAATAGTTATTATTTTATGGAAACTCGGATTGTTAATGGTTATTAATGTAAATGACGCTACTTGTCACCTTAATACACTTCAGTTACCTATTATTATTATTTACATAACATGACGCCTGTATTCCCTAAAGGGTTGGGCAGAGGTGTATAGTAACACCCTCATTTCGCCGTTATGTTTAAGTCCCACTTAATACCCGGCCAGCCTGTTGTCATCGACCAAGCACAAATCCAATTCGGGCTACTACTGAGGAATTCCACACGGAAAAACCCAATAACACTTTGCCCGACCTGGGGATCGAACCGAGGGCCTCACGATCAGCAGTCGCGCTCGCTACCATTAGACCAACGAGACAGTTCACTATTATCTATACTTCTATACTAATATTATAAAGAGGAAAGATTTGTATTTTTGTATGTAACGAATAAACTTAAAAACTACTGCACCGATTTCAAAAAGTCTTTTGCCGTTAGCAAGCTACATTATCACTGAGTAACATAGGCTATATTTATTACTGGAATAAAACTTCTTACGCAGGCGGAACCGTGAGGACACAGCTAGTTATTTAAATATTCGTATTTTCTGTTTCTAAATATGATAACTTTTAATTAGCCACATGACCAATATATTTCGTAAGCTTGCCCTAACAACATAAAAATCATTAAAGTAGTAACCAAGTAGTTTCAGGATGTGCATAACCCAATTACTAATTTCAGTGAACCCGAATTAAACATAGGTATTTTCTACAATAATCATGAATATTAACCTCAATATCGCGTGTCTGAAACAGGGTCGCATTTTTGCAGAAAGAAAAAAATATGGCCGCAATTAAAACAAAAATAGAAAAAGAGGGAAGTTGGCCGCAGGTAATTAGGCTTGCTTTCTATGAGAACGGCACACGTAGCAAGTTTTGCGGTACAGTGGCGGCCGGTAAAAGTATGGGCAACATAAAATAGGGGTGGATTTGTGGTGAATTGTTGCTGGGAAAATTGTAGTAACAAACGCAAGTTGAAATAGCTAACTAAAGGTTTTCTTTTATTTCACTTCTTTACATAGTATAAAACAAAGTCGTTCCCACTATCTGTACGCTTAGATGTTTTAAACTACGCATCGGATTTTAACACCATTTTCAGCAATAGATAGTGTGATTCAAGAGGAAGGTTTATATGCCCCACATTAGTATCTACATTGCACCGATGTAAAGCCGGAGCGGGTCGCTAGTATGAAATAAAACAAAGTACATACTTGAAATTATCGAATTAAGTACCTATGCATAATTATTTATGGCCTCGGCTATGAATATATTTGAAAAAGATGTCCGAGTTCCGATAGCAGTCAACGAAGCTAGATAGGTCACAATTTAAGATTATAAAAAAACATTCGTAGTATCATTTTTATCAACCCAAAAAAAAACATATTATAAAATTACCAAACGGCAATCGTTGCGGTTATTCTTTTTATACAAAATATGTCTGTACCCATTTCCATAATTTCAACTTAAATACGTCGACAATTTTAGTCCGTACAAAATTACCACGCGGCCATTTAACAGCGCCGCCACTGTAAACGTTACAGTAAGATTTTTCCCTTATCTCACCCGTAGTAGCGGTAACGATGCGAAAGTTTTCAACTAGATACCCTCGTTACTGCTCCTTGGACGTTTGTAACGAGACTTTTTTCTTTTAACGAATTTCCCTGGACGCAGTTTTGTGTATACTTTCTTCGTGCCCGACTTGTAATAGTTTGGACGATTAACAAGCTCAACTTGTGACGGTTTACTCAAAGCGGATTATCATTAAGTGTGTCCGAATATTTTTGGTCGTGTGTGTAATATGATTTTTTTATTTAATCTTATTATGTTTAATCGGAGTTGTGTGCTTATATTTTATCCACTGGGCTTAGTTTCCTTTAATTACGGTATTTGGATAACTTTATGTTATAGTGTGGAATGAATTTGGTCGTTTATTAAATGATTTTATTAAGAATTTTTCAGGAGCTACGCAGTCATTAACTGGTAGATTGTTGGGGAGTTTGTTCTGCCGTTTCTTCTTCAACATTAGGAAGCGGTGAAGAGCGTGCGTTTGGGGACTGTGTTATGTAACATTGACGTTCAAAAAATAACTATTTCTAATTTATGTTGAACTAGCTGTGTCCTCACGGCTCCGCCCGTAGCCTGCGAAAGAATTTTTGAAATCGGTCCAGTAGTTTTTAAGTTTATTCGTTACATACAAAAATCCAAAAATACAAATCTTTCCTCTTTATAATAGTATAGATAAATGAGTTTTGATTTCAGTTAGGCAATGAGTAACTTGCTATCCCGTGGCTATTATTGTACTGCTAACTATATGACGACATACTCAAACTCTATTTTTCTAACCACTCTACAAAGAAACCCTTCCTAAATCTTCAATAAAAATAATAATACATAACATAATATTACGCTCGGCAGAGGTGTTTTAGTACACCCTCAGTTCGCCAGTTATGTTTAAGTCCCATGTAATAGGGGGCGAGCCTATTGCCATTAACCGGGCACAAATCCAAACTGCAGGCTGCTACTGAGGAATCCCACACGGAAAACCATATAACACACTTTTCCCGACCTGAGGATCGAACCTAGCATTCCATGCTCAGCAATCGCGCTTGCGACCACTAGACCAATGAGGCAGTTGACAATACCCTGTATTATTACAATCTTGAGGAAGTCAATCTGAGGCCAATTCAAGTCTCGTCTTTAGCAAAGTTCCATTCAAAAATATTGTTAACATCACTTTTTCATTCCACACACAATCCCGTCTACTAAATATTCCCATATCATGTTCAATTAGAATTTACACAAAAGGTGCTCGTTGCTGGGTTCCGTACAAACGGTACTAACTTGATATCCGGCTGTTAATTGATGTACTACGGCTGAGCGTAGGTGTGAAGTGATGAATTAGTATGTAGTACTAGTGTAGTTGGAGTGTTTCCCTATTATGATTTTGTGTGGGACAACGGATTAGATGTTCTGCCTAGCCTTTTCCTGACTAGATAGGGGTCAGCTTCCAGTCTAACCAGATGCGGCTGAATACCAGTACTTTACTCGGTGCGACTGCTATCAGACCGCAACTCAGTAACTGGGCAATGCCGATATCCTAAGGTTAAACCGTTTGTCAGACTTTCGGGCTTCTGACTACCCGTAACGACTGTCATAGGTATTCGTATGACACCCGGACCGAGTCTTTAACGTGAACTTCGATGCACTTAGGGGTCTCGACTGGAAACTGACCTCAACATAGTTGGGAAAAGCTAGGCTGAATAATTTACTATGAGTATACTTCTTCCCGTATACTAGATAATGACACCCACATTAAGCGGTCTATCACAACTACTACTAGATCATTTCTTCTCTCAACACGTTTCTAATTCCTCATAAATCATCAGTCTATCTTGTTTTCCCTATCACATAATTATATATCATATATGTATATTACAATATTTATATATGTAAGTATTATGTCTATGTATGGTGTGTAGTATATTTTTTTGCAGCAGTACACCATGGACTACCCCGCCTATCTTATTCATTGACTTCATGTTCATCCAAAGGTTGTCTGGTAGATATCGCTATCAGCGATAAGACCGCCATTGTACCCTTTAATGTTTGTTATTGTATAAGAGCTGTGTTACAATTTTGGTGTACAATAAAGTATATTCTATTCTATTCTAGCCTAACATCTTTAACAATTGTCGTAGATACTGGGATACTTACTCAAAATGTTTCTCAGTCAATAGTTTGACATCTTCAGAGGTTATATCTTTGGGGTCAATTACCAGTCCAATCAGAGGAAATAGGTAGAACATCTATAGAGTATACCTACATGGAATTAACCCTACACACACACACACACACATACATACAACAGAATATCTCGCACATTGCGCCCGCTAATTAGCAGTCCCCAGTCAGAGACACGCGGCGCTGAATTAAACGCAGCTAATAAACTAACAACCGTTTGTATAAGTTATATTTGAATAGAACATGAACAGTGAGTTGTTAGTAATGAAAATGTTATTAAAACAACTTTGTAAGGTAAGAAGGTAGGTAGACCATCAGCCAGTTGATAGACTATAGCCAATTGAATTAGATAGACTACAGGATGTAAACGAAATCATGTAATTCCTTCAAACCTCGTGATGTACTGCTGACATAGATTAAGTCTGCACGGGATTAATTTGGATTCAATAAATTTGTTTTTCAAAAAGTTAACATGGTGTTTTTAACGTGCGGCATTTTAGCGCCCCGAGCGAACTGCACGGCTATCGCTCGATGCGAGGTAATTTAACTCAGGGCGCTAAAATGCCTCACGTTAAGAACACGTGTTTACTTTTTGTAATTTTCTTTTTATGGAATCCAAAAGTATCCCGTGCAGACTTAATCTATGTCAGCAGTACATCACGAGATTTGAAGGAATTACATGATTTTGTTTACACTCTGTATAGCCAATTCTGCAAACAAAATTGTTGCTAAACTGTTAACGAACTACAACCATCTGTCAATGTTCGTTTATGAAAACTGTCAAATGTGTGATTTTGTTTTTATTGTCAAATATTGTGACACTTCTTGTAAACGTTATTTAACTGCCTCGTTGGTCTAGTGGTGACTAGCGCGACTGCTGATCGTGAGGTTCTGGGTTCGATACCCAGGTCGGGCAGTGTTATTGGGTTTTTCCGTATGGAATTTTTTAGCAGCCCGGAGTTTGCACTTGTGCCCGGTTGATGCTCGCCCCCTGTTACATGGGACTTAAACATAACGACGAAATGAGGGTGTTACTATACACCTCTGCCTAACCCTTCGGGGAATACAGGCGTGATGTTATGTTATGTCATCCATAAAAAGAAAAAATCTCTATGATACCGTATTAGTCCGTCCATCTTAAATCAATTTCTTATTTATCACTTACTTACTACAAATTGCATTCAATACTGTAATAGGAATCAATATAAATGAAGCATTTGTTGTAAAAACGTTAAGTATTGGATAGCGCTGCTTGCTGTGACGCACGTTCGTCTGTTGCTGGGCTCACGATGTTGGAGTTGTCCACAGCTACCGACACAACGCACATAGAATTTACAATTCCTTCATCAACCTGCAATGATAGCTTAGCGGTTGATCGCTTGCCTTCCACGCAGGAGGGTCTGTGTTCAATCCCAGCCCGTACCTCTGACTTTTCGAATTCATGTGCGGATCAGAATTTGATTATCACTTGCGTTAACGGTGAAGGGAAAACATCGTGAGGAAACCTACACACCTGAAAGGGCTCCATCAAGTGCTCGATGGCGTATGTAGTCTGCCAACCCGCACCAGGCCAGCGTGGTGGATTAAGGCCTAAACCCTTCTCATTCTGAGAAGAGGCCCGTGCTCAGCAGTGGGGCAGTGTAATGGGCTATTTATGTTATATGAATCAATGTGCACTTAGTGTAGCGACACACCATACTGAAATTACGAGCTGAACTTCGGCGTGATTACGCCTTTTTTTTTTGGTGTTTTTTTTTTTTGCGTTGGAATATCCCCATGGAGGTCCCTCGCCCGGGGATAGCGAGGATGTCTGCCGGACTCTTACCACCTAAAAACCAACGGTGTTCCTTCTCCTGACCGTTCGGCCGGGGTCGCGGGATTCGCAAAAGCATGCACCGCAACCCCGACAGGGCGTGATTATGCCTGCAAGGTTTTTTGTATCGGCAGGACGCAACGTAATTTCTGGCTGGTGTGTTGAGTGTTATCAACCACTGGCAACACCAAGTAGCTTCCGCTGGTTGTGACGTACCTACGCTACATTAATTTTGTATTATATAATTATTTAGAATTAGTATAAAGAGGGTGAGAGAATCATTCGAACTATGATTAATATTGAATACAAGGTGAGTATAAGGTGTTACTCTGCCAAAATTATATTGTGATTATAAAAAAGTGTGAGTGTTTAATTCGGCCTACCTGCTTCTAGATAATATGAGGGATGATTTAAAAAGCACTGCAAGTGTAATCATTTAAAAGTTCGTCGGTATAATTTCGTCACAGTGTATCGTTATACTGGGACTGAGTTAGGTATTAAAATTGGTTATAACTAACCTATGTCACATAATTTATTCTGATTTGGCTTATCTAGTGTGGTATCATTAAATAATCTTATATTTGACTAGCGGCCCGTCCCGGCTTCACACGGGTGGACATTTTTCCCGTTTTTGCACCATTTTTCATTTATGCTCCGCTCCTATTGGTCGTTGCCTGATGTTATATAGCCTATAACCTACCTCGATAAATGAACTATCCAACACAAAAATATTTTTTTTTCATTCCAACCTGTAGTTCTTGAGATTAGCGCGTTCAAACAAACAAACAAACTCTTCAGCTTTATAATATTAGTATAGATTAAGTATCTATCTTATTCGCTCATGTAGTTTTTAAATCGTTTTGTTCGGAATGTTAAACAGTCACATTGACTGTCCTGTCCTACAACTTTCCAGTAAATAACACCGTAAAAATTCCGCTTCAATTATTCTACTCCATTACATACCCATGTGTCGACAGTATTGGAAACACGCAACCCAATTGGATGGTCGTTAGCGTTTTCAAAAGTCCTGCCAATGGTTCCCGATTGGATCTCGCGGATAGTTCCTGGTTGTTCAGTTCATTGCACCCGTGGGAAGCGACCGATTTGCGTTCTTACCGGACTTCAAACAACTTGTGTCTAGGTCTCAGATCTTCTAGGTTTGCTGATATTGTTGGCTAGGGAATCAGGAGTTCAGCACATTCGGTGGAGTGTGTTGAAGTTTGGAAGTTTGGCGGCGAATTTAGATTGGATTTTAATTTTAGACTATTTTTTTAAAAGCTGCATATTTTATTTTAAATGAGTTTGCTATAGTGTTTTTTATTAGTAAGTTGTCTAGTTCTCCTTAATAATAAAGTAAAAGTAGTATCCAAAAAAAGAAGTCAATTAAGTGCTGATTTCACCAGCGTCGGATAACTTTCATGTCAGGAATAATTTTGACATTTTGACAGCTTTTGTACAGAAATTCTGTCAAAATGTATTACTTATTCCTTGGATAAACGCTACCCGACGTTGGTAAAATCGGGCCTTAATGTTTTAATTGCCAAAATTTAATCTTAAGTATAAATATCTTTCAAAGGCTGACATTTATCTACACGATGAATTGAAGAAACATTGTTCTGTAATGACTAGGCTAAAATATTATGTGCATTTTGTAATCAAAAACCGCGCGGATCATAAGATTTACGAGGTTAAGCTGCGGTTGCCACGGTCAGTCCGTGGATGGGTGATCGTTCGTTACACATCGAGACCCCTCCATGCCCCGGAGAGCACGTGTAACTGTCGGTCCCGGGTATCATACGAATACCTATTACGGTCGTTACGGGTAGTCAGAAGCCCGGAAGTCCGACAACCGGTCTAATCTTAGGATAGCATTGCCCAGTAACTTGGTTGCAGAGGCCTGATGGTAGTCGCTCCGTGTAAAATACTGGTACTCAGCCGCATCTGATTAGACTGGACGCTGACCCCAACATAGTTGGGAAAAAAAAACAGGTTGATCATAATTAACATGACATTTTTCAAGCCAGCTAACAGACTTCCACCAAATAACATAGGTACAATCATCACCAAAAGTTTAAACAAAAAACAATATATTTCTATTGAACAGAAATCGTGAGCTCACCATGTTAGGTACAACAACAGCGGCTTTAATTAAAACATCGCGTTAGCCGACCCTTGCGTCCAATCAGGGGTGGTCGAAAAGTTGCCCACTCATCGACGGGCCAATATCGACAATATCCATTAGACGTGCCCCTATGAGTAGGGCTGGTGCTGATTTTGTTTGGGTTTATTATAATATTTTATTATTAAAGTACGCAAAAATATTCTTGTTTTACTTTTCTTGAATTTAATGTTGAATTTAAAATTGAATTATATGTACTGTCTCTGCTCCATTATGAACATAACTAGCTATGTCCTCACCTCACGGTTCCGCCTGCGTAAGAAGTTTTATTCCAGTAATAAATATACCGTATGTTACTCAGTGATAATGTAGTTTACTAACGGAAAATAATTTTTGAAATCGGTCCAGTAGTCTTTAAGTTTATTCGTTACATACAAAAATACAAATCTTTCCTCTTTATAGTATTAGTATAGATAACAAAGGATGTTCAAAACAAAATCCTCTAACAGCCCGACGGCCAACAGCTACCTCAAATAATTCTGGTGCCTTAGTAAAGGAGTGCATTAAAATAGCCTACACACCTAACGTTATTATGTCACGTACGTTCAGCACACTGTGCAGTCAGGCTCGCTACCAACCTTACTGATTAGGTAATCTTTTCACAAGGCTTGAGCTATTCTGGTATACCTCGTGCCGACACGAGAAAAGAAGTATAGATAGTAGTGTTTCTGATTAATTGGTCAGTTTAAAATATCGATACTTGTAATTTCCTGCTACTGATACTGGGTGCCACCTAGCTGCACTTTTAGTAATCGATTCAATTATTTTTATTAGTTTAACTTAAATAAGGAAATATTCAACATTGAAAACAGTAGTTACATTCCTTCTTTTACGAATCGACCAGTAGTGTTTCTGATTTGCTAGTCAGTTTAAAATAACGATAATTGTAAGTTTCCAGCTACTGATAAAGTGCCTGTAAGCACTTATTATAATTAATATAAACGTAAATAAGAAAATATTCAACAGTGAAAACGGTAGTTAAATTCCTTTTTTTACGAATCGACAACCCTATCCCACCAGCAATCCCGATAATGACGTATGAAATGCACGTTAATAGTTAACGCATTGTGCGGGCGACTGTACGAGCCCTTGAGTCTTAGATCTATAGTAGTTTTACATTATTATAGGAATTTATATTAAAATATGCGGGGAACGATTTATCTCTGATTATACACGGTGTATAGAATGATGGGAGTCATTTTTCGATGCGACCCTCTGTTGAGGTTATCAATAAAATGACACGTAATCTTGGTGGTAACGTTAGGGCTTGAAGAGGTGCGGGTCATGAATTTGTATTGGGGTGGGCAGGGACGGTACATAATAATCGATGTCGCATAGGTCAATAATAAAGCGAATGAAAGCTTGTTTCACGAAATAATACTTTTTATATAACAATTTTAGAAGATGTTCCTTAAACATTAAAAGCTGAAAGGTTTTTAATTGTTAGTGCTTAGTCTAAACACTAAGGGATGATTTCCACCTAACGGCTCACACCGCATCGGATCGGAACGGATTTTATATTCTGTAAACGGTATTAAATCGTGTAAGCCGCGCACAGCAGCTTGAATGCAGACGTCTTCTGCGACACGCGTTTGTAGCCGAAAGTATGCTGCCACGCGCGATCGGCTCCGTTCGCCTGTCATCGTATCCGATCGGATCCTTTCGGCTGTCTTCGCGTCAATTAGAACACGTCAACATGGTCGGAATAAAACTATTTGACTAGGCGCAGAAACGGATACGTTCACAAGCGACGGTACGGAGCCGATCGTATGCGTCGATATCCTGCCGGACGCGATCGGCTGTCGCCGCATCCGTTGGTATTCTTTCCTATCCGATGCGATGCGAACCGTTCGGTAGAAATCATCCTTAAGATAGGTAGGTACCTACTATGAGCCGTGGATGCGTTCACAAACATAAATATTCCTTGGCTATTCAAACTCTTAGCTGATTGTAAATACACAATTACAATATTTAGTGTTAAATTGGCCAAACTAGTTGATCAAGCTTGGATGAATACAACACCGCCCTCCCGCTTAAATATATGCAAATGCAGAAGGTGCGATTAATGTAATGCAACATACAACCCAAACTGCTACGACACGTGTTTTGCCCCTTCCACGGGGCATCCTCAGGAGATGTTGACTCCTCGACCGTTCGGACTAGTCCGATGTAATTTGTACATATTTGTATGTCATGTATTTCCGCAAAGTATCGCCTGATTCCATTATTTAGATTGTAAATAAGTAAAATAAACTAATCAATTTCTTTATTATTGTCAACAGGGCAAGGAAAAACGCGACCAATCTCTAGAGGACCTGAGGCAGCACATCCACAAGTATTACATACCACTTGCGAGGCAGTTCATCGTATTATTCCCAGAGGGGGGATTCTTGCACAAGAGGAGGGAAGTCAGTCAAAGGTAAGGATATTATAGTTCCAACAGTAGTGTATTCGCCGAAGTGTTGGGCAGAGTTGTATAGTGACACCCTCATTACGCCGTCATGTTTAAGTCCCATGTAATAGGGGGCGAGTCTATTGCCATTAACTGGGCACAAATCAAAACTCCGGGCTGCTACTGAGGAGTTCCACACGAAAAAACCCTATAACAGTTTGCCCGACCTGGAGATCGAACCCAGGATCTCATGATCAGCAGTCGCGTTAGTTAAATAGTATGTGCAAAACGAGTAGTTCTGATCCAAAATTCACTTACACCGTTACGTTTACTCGACAACTCGACAGCATTCGTGCTAGGCCTTCTGGTCATGGTGGCGGGACCACTAACCTGACCCGTCGCAGGGGACCAAGGGCGCCCAGACATGGGGCAGTCTGGCGCCCATGTGCTTGTTTGGTCCCCGGGGTGGTCACGGCGTGCCATGTGTTCTGTTGCGCCGGTGATGTGGGGTGCTCCCCGCGCCTCTCAGGAAGGTCGTGGGGTTGGGCCCCACAGAGTAGAGGTCCACCAGCAGTTAGTGGACCAAGACCTGTCGGGGTTGCGGTGCATGCTTACGCGAATCCAGCGACCCCGGCCGACGGTCAGAAGGAGGAACACCGTGGGTTTTTAGCCGGTAAGAGTCCGGCAGACCCTCTCGCCTACCCTGGGCGAGGGACATCTATGAGGATTTTCCCACGATAAAAAAATAAAAAAGGCCTTCCGGTCATCATTTTGACGTCGCCACCTATCCACCTTTTACGATATCTTAAGCAAGAGCGTGCATGGTCTGATCTTCGCAGGAATCCACATGGCCATCGCTTCACCACCCATTAAAATTCTTGATATCGTAAAGTGTAAAGATTTTAACTGTCCCAGAATAATAATTAACTGTTCTAAAATGTCAGGTTTGCAGAAAAGAACAACCTACCGAAATTGGAATACGTATCGTTACCTCGCGCTGGTGCTATGAAAGTGATCATGGAAGAAGTGGGCCCCCACAGGGACCGTGGCGCTAGTACTTCTAAAGAAGACTCCACTAAAAAAGGTTTATAATACTCATTGATATAATATGTACAGTAGGGGAATGAAAAGTATCGTCAGTTTTTGAATTCATTGCTTTCCCACATCGCGGGCACATGTTACTTTTTCAAACTGTTGAACTGAACAGACCAATGTATGGAAAATGATGTTTAATTATTTGGTAGCAAAGCTCAAAATTGCCTTTTGCCTCCATATGACGTAATGTCTTTTAATTTGATTAAAGGAGTTTTGTTGTAAAAACTATGACATCAATCAAATCTTTGATCAAAAAATACTGTCAAAAATACTTGCATTTTCATTTCTATAATCTCGGCAATACGTAGTCGGTAAATATTTGTTTCATGTATTGTGCAAGCAAAAATATACCTTAAGGAGTATAAAATTTTCATTCCCCAACTGTACTTATGTAGTAGAAGCGCTGTTTAGAAGAACAACACAGTATCAACGAGTTGTGGTCCTGGAACCACAGTGCTGTATAACTTGACAGCTATCTAGCGGTAGTTTGAACCTTATTGCGTCAATGCAATGGCACTGTTGTATATTTAATTCAACATCGTTGATGAAACTCAATGCAATTGCTTCCTTACTTACATATCTATAATGAAGATTATTGAAAAACAAAATTTTGGTAACGCGAGAATGGATGACGTGGCGTTCCGTAGTTTTTTGGTACCAGTCTACAACTCAGTGTACAATATTCCTCTTTTAGCGGAGGACTATGACTAATTTGAACATACTGTTCCAAATCCTAGAATATCAAACCATAATCACGCCTGTGTTCCCCAAAGAGTTGGACAGAGGTGTATAGTAACACCCTCATTTCGGTGTTACGTTTAAGTCTCATATAATAGGGGGCGAGCCTATTGCCATCAACCGGGCACAAGTCCAAATTCCGGGCTGCTACTGAGGCATTCCACAAGGAAAAACCCAATAAAACTCTTCCCGATCTGGGGATCGAACCAGTCGCGAATCAAAGCAGTCGCGTTGCCACCACTAGACAGTTAGAACACCATATTTTCCCTAAAACTCATTGGATATAATGTTTTATTGTATTTATTTCTAGATATCTTCAATATTTTACCTTAAATTTGAATTACTTATGAACAATATACCATTCACAGACAACAACTCCAACCAGAGCAACGCCAAGTTAATCGTGGAATCCAATGTTGGTGAGAGCATCGAATGGATCCTGGACGTCACCATCGCCTACCCTGATCGGATCCCCCTGCATCTTCAAGACGTGGTATGCGGGATCCGGCCCGCTTGTGCCACCCATCTGCATTACAGGCTGTACCCTAGTACTGAGGTTAGTAGACTGTACTTGTTCTTTTTATTCTTGACTTGGTTACGTTTGGTCCTAGTCTCACCTGATGGTAAGCGCAGACAAGGTCTAAGATGGAGCACACGAATCTAAGGAACAGAGACACAGATGGATTCTCCTATATTTCTCTGGCTCTCACATTCACACGACGGAGCACAGTAAACTGCTTGGTGCCAGACTTTAATGTGAGGGTGGTAGCTAGCTTTTTGGTTAAAGAATCGTTTGGATGATAGCAATGGAATTCGAGTAATTACTAAAACTGCCATGTGTATTGTTGTAAGTAGCACTGCTAACTTATTGACCGTATTGTCTAATATAAACATTTGCATTGTTTTATTTAAAATGACTTCGTTTAACTTTTGATACACATGGAACAATTTGCTACCAATATCTATTCTTCATGTGTGGACCAGCAAATGAAACGAGTTTATTTCTCTCATTTATAAATAAAACTTTATCATAAGTTGTTCTGTCTAACTTTTCCCAACTATGTTGGGGTCAGCTTCCAGTCTAACCAGATGCGGCTGAATACCAGTATTTTATACGGAGCGACTGCCATCAGACCTCCGCAACCCAGTTACTGGGCAATGTCGATATCCTTAAGATAGAACGGCTGTCAGACTTTCAAACTTTATCACAAGCACGAGAATAATAAATATGAGATTCTTTGAATAGTAACTACTGAAAGATTTTTTTTAATTCTTTACTGCAGTCTTTTACATAATTATGGAACTAGTTCAAAGCTCACCATCCCAAGCGATAAAACCTTTTTTCCTTCGTTCTTTCAAATTAATCATCACGCTCTACTTAACTCTGAATTTGACGACGAACTATTCTAAAAATTTGCATTAAAAGCCTTTTTGGCGGCACTGAAATGGCCGTTACTTGGGCCTTTAAAAGAACCTTTTCGATTAACTTGAAAAGGCTGTTTTCTGAAGCTTCATTATCATCGCGGTACAGACGACCACTGCTGGATATGGGTCCCTTATTAGAACGGTCGTGATGATAACGTTACAATGGAGATTCGTGATCACAGTATGCTGTTATTATCACACAGGAGACCAGATAACCGCCCACTTGACAGAATCTCTTAAGACTCATTTACACGGAGATAGTGTCTCGAAGCAAGTCCCATGCTATCTCTGCTTTCATCATAGAGAAAGACAGACAAAACGGGACTCGCTTCGAGAAACTATCCTCGTTTCTATGATCCGTTTACTCACGAAACGTCACGACACTACTGGTGTCATAAAAAATGGTTCGTGGTGCTCTGAGCCCTCACCAAATTTGGCATTATCATCTCTTGGGCCGCGAAAGACGGCCTTAAACTTGATACATAGGATCCAATTCAGGAGTTGCTCATGAAGTGAGCGAGTTGAGTGAGTTTTCAAATGTCCGGCTGATTGGAAGCGTCGTGCATCAGGTTATTGAGCTCCCTAAAATAAGGTTTGAGCTATAGGTTGGCTGATGCATGCGTGCCGTCAATTAGGACAATTCAACTCAAACCTGTTACGGCATTTTCATCAAAAGGCCATTCCAGACGTTGCCCTACATTGTTACACTCGCATAGTTTTAAAACCACAATGTCACTTAGAGACCTTAATCTCTAAGTTTGTTTCGGCTTTTCTTCTCAGAGCTAGTCAGACAGGATATAACAGCGCCATGTAGTCTTAAAAAACATTACATTGACTTGTAAAAGTGTCTGTAATAGATTTATTTACAGAAATAAAAATCATATATCATTTATGGAAGCAGTTAAACTTTAACCAGTACTTATGAAATAGGTTCTCTAGAGAAATCTATTTTACTATTCAGCAAAAATACCTTACTCATCCTTTTTATCCACAGGTGCCAGCAGACACCGAAGGCATGACCCAATGGCTTTACGACAGGTTCGTCGAAAAGGACCAGATGTTAGAAGAGTTTTACCGCACTGGCAGATTCTCGCCGACCGGCAGCGGTCCCCACCTAGCTAGAGTTGTAAGACAGGACAATCTTAGATACCTGATCCTTCACACTTTCTTTTTAGCTTCTACTTACTTACAATACGTGGTAGGCAGAGCACTCTTCAGTTATATGTGGTAACGGAATATTTGTGAGACCAGACGTGATTTTTGTAGTACCAAGTATTGTGTTAACTTCCTTATGTTTGATGTCGTCAATTTGGAGTTTTGTTTAGGTACTCTGTCAAGGATTTCTCACAATACCAATAATTATCCTACAATGGTATAAATTGTGATTTTTTTGAAATTAGATTTCACCACTGAGCATATTTGACAATAGTGTTAAGGCTTGGTCGGACAAAGAGCATATATGACGCTACACAGAGACTGCCACACGAAGCTAGGCTTGGTGTGACAGGATCTGTGTGGCCTCTTCCATACATTGTCATAGTAATTGGCACGCTAAGAGCAGGAGAACAAGCGACGTGAATATCACACCCAGCCACGCTCTCTGTCTGATCAGGCCTTTATTATCTTTATCAAGTAAACATAAATCTCTAATTTGCCTTAGTTTAATAATGAAGTTTAGCATGACGACCTCTTTTACCCGACTGTGCGACAGCAAAGGCAGGGTTATTTCATAAAGTGAATTAAACTCCAATCATCAAGTACCTATAATATAATGTAATAATATCAAATAAGTTAATTACCCATCAACGCACCCTACTGCCATTAACAATATTGATGTCATACCATAATTAGATAGTACCATTTAATTATATCACGTCTGGTCTTTGAAAAATGATGATGTAAGGAAAAAAAGTATTTGAATATTGACTGTTAATAAAAATAGAGAAATAAATTCATAAGACTAAATTGCTATACTAAGTACAGATACGTGTTTAGTGATGCCACCTAATAGCAATGCGATTGAAATGATAGAGTGAGAAAGAGCTATATGATTTTATGCGCTAGAAAGAGTAAACGTTACTATAGTAAGACTTTTAATTCAATGCAAAAACTTGACAGTTCAAAGCAAAATTTTATGTTACCATACTAAAGCTAATAGTGTTGGGATAGTGAACGATTTCGCGAATGAGAAAAATAGTTCAATTTAAATAAATCTACAAATACGTTTGAAATACAAGAATAAAGGAGGAAGATGCCATTTATGGTAAAAACAATAAAATGGAATGATTTACATTATTTGTTTTGATTGTAAAATTATTAAATTCTTCAAAAACTTGAATATAAGTACCTACATTATTAAGTGCATTAAATTTCGTTCATTTTTTTTTCCATCTCACTACCTTTTTTTTGTCAAATACTGGTATCCCTACAACTGTCAAGTTACGGCATCGAATTAAAAGTTCAACTACAGTAAAGTTTGCTCTTTCTAGCGCATAGAATCATGTAACATTATCTCACTCTATCATCTCAACTACAAAAATCTGTACAAAAGATAATAAGACTGCCAGTACAATCCATACAAGAATAAATATCTTATCTAATAAAAAAAAACTTTTTTCCACAACAACTCTAATTCAATCGGTCTACCGAATTTTGTTTCGATTTCAAAATCCTTTTGAACTAGTCATTCAATTATTTTTGTTTCATCTTTCGCCATATTTGTTAGTAGATATTGGTCTAGGCGTATACGGAGGCGCTGGCTGCCTAGGCACGACAGTTGAGTCACAGTTTTACAATCCGTACAGTTGGGCAACGCTTACACAGGCGGTGCCATCGCCCGACATCAAAGGATATGCCCAACTGTATGGATTATTCACACCGATAATTCAGCCCTCATCAAGCTGTCTCCCTCCCAGTCCTCCCGCCTGCAACGCCCTAAGCCGAGGTCCGAGTCCCATTAGAGGTCGCCCTTAGTGCTGTTGTTGCTAGTAGTCATGATGTTAGTAGCACTACTACTACTACTAACATCATGACGAGTAAAATACTTAACCTAAGCTAACTACTATTAGTTAGCTTATGTTTAGTATTTTACTTCCCTGATCCACCGAGCTCACCCGCCGTAGCCGCGGAACGGGTCGTCTTTTCTGACTCCGCAGTCACACCGTTAATTCAGCCTTTCATCAAGCTGTCTCCCTCCCAGTCCTTCCGCCAGCAACGCCCTAAGCCGAGGTCCGAATCCCATTAGGGATCGCTCTTAGTGCTGTCGTTGCTAGTAGCCATGATTTTAGTAGTAGTAGTTAGCTGAGGTTAAGTATTTTACTCGTCCCAATTGGTTGGAGACCCTTCAGGTCTCGCCAATAACTGCCCGGTTACGTGGAAACGGTCCACAAGACCATCTACAAGCAGTCGAATCGAAAAAATATACTGGGTGTAAATATAGCCTTAACGAAGCCAAAGTCTACGCATACTGTACATCAATCTAAGTAACATACAGCAAAAATAATTGCTGGGAAACGACTTTTATTTTTCGGTATTTAAAAACAGCTTTTAATTGTAGCGCGCCATGGAAGCGCGCGCGCAGCAGACTGTGCCTACATTTCGAAAATGTTGATAATGTTTGTATAGAAGAATGTTTAGTAATAACATTTAAACTTAGTTTTCGTGAAAAACGTTCTAAAATATGGTGACTTTGACCTTCAATATCTCCATAAACAGTCGGTTCCCAGGTATGGGCCAATACCAAAAAATCTTCGTAATGATGGGAAGAATACGTGGCTCTCGGCTTCGTTAAGGGTATTTTTACACCCGATATATATGGATTGTAAATTTGTGACTGAACTGTGTTGCCTCTGCACCCTGCGTTATACGCCTGGACTTACAGTAGTTATTCTTATGTAGATTGTAATGTGCTAATTTAAATAGTATTCCATGTAAACCTAGTCTAGTGTACTTACTAACGAAGGCATATTCAGCCGAGTTAGAACTAATAGCAATCATAGTTTTAAATTATCCTAGTTTATAGGACCACATCAGTAAACCAAGCACAAATGCTGTCGACTTACTGACGTAAATGTAACGTAATGGTAGTGAATTTTGAATCGAAAATACTCGATTCGCACATACCATTTAATTAATAAAAAAATCAACCAAAAATTTTGTAGGACAGTTGTATTTTCGATTCAAAACTCGCTTGCATTAGCGATACGTTTACCCTATTATACAGGGTGTAAACGAAACGAGTTAAATGATTGCGCGGCGCTAAAATCCCTCGCGTTAAGAACACATGTTTACTTCTTGTAATTTTTTTTTATTGAATCCAAAAGTATCCCGTTCAGGATTAATCTATGTCAGCAGTACATCACAAGGTTTGAAGGAATTACATGATTTTGTTTACACCCTGTATGTCAAACGTTCGTGCTAGGCCTATGGTTCTTCTCTTGTACCAACGAATGAACAGTAGTATAGGTTGTTCTAATAAATAGAATTCCGTGATTTTATAATCACAATAGAACATTTATCTCCAACAAATATTTAGCAGTCAATATTCAAAATTAAAAATTGCCCTCATTTTAAGAAGGTGCAAGGCGGAAGTACATTTTTTTAATTTTAATTTACTTTTACTTTAGAATTTATTAAGTTTTTTTTTAGTTTTAACATGTGCGTTTGGGGTTACCTCGAGTTTGACATATCGAGTCATCACTCGGTGGTTTCGTGCCCAGGGCACACTTAATTAAGACCAATAAGCACTTTCTTTTAGTGAGAGACTACATACGCTCATTACTTTAAATTAATTGGAAAAAACCGACCTCGAAAAATCGTATTTCCAATCGATTTAAACGTAGAACCGTTCGTATGTGACACGATTATGTGTTAATCAAAGCGTGCTGTGACATACAAGTCAATATATAAGTAAAAAAAAAAACTTAGCATAGTAATTGTGCTTCGCAATGAACCAAATTTCAATCCCTTGTGACAATAAAAAAGAAAAATAGACGAGTTTTTATCCCTCACTTTTATCACGTTTCACGTTCTACTTAATCAGATCCTCCCGCTTCAAAGTTTGAATTTAAAAAAAATCTAATTTTATACGAAGAATTCTCGAGTCAATTCGTGGTGAGAATTATAAATAAATTTCAAATAGCGAACGATGTTCGTGGTTGGCGTTTGGAAAAAATCTAAAAAACCGGATAGAAAAATCTTAAAATTATTTACGCGAACTTTTCCGTCAAACGTAAATACGACTATGGAAATCAGTGTGATTTTTCTCTCCGGAAAATTTATATTAATAATTCGTAGCTGGGTTTGGACATAATATTTATTTTTATTTTTCATACGCCGAATATCGAACACCGTGTCAAGAAACTTTGTTAGTGTCTAAATTAGTAATAAGTTGGTTTAGTATGAATAACGATAGCTTATAAGAATCACGTTTTTGTTCTAACTGAAAATGTGGGCGTCGTTCCTTTTAGTTCATAGCTATTGTACAGGTTTATTCAAAATGTAACTCTCTAAGTGAAACTATGTGTTTTGTGGTAAAATTATAATATTATGAATTAATGAATATGCCAAAACATATTTGCCGTAAGTGCCTAGGCTTATATTGGTGTAGAAAAAATATAAAAAAATGTACATACTTTCTTATGTCACACAAGAATGTATTTGATAGTAAAATCTTGATGATGTACTTTAAATTCGAAAGGATTATGTTAAAAGCCAAATGGGAGAAACTGGAAGAGTTCATACTAAAATTAACCAAATTTTCACAGTCATGTTATAAATTAAAGCACTTTACACACGATTAATAAAGCAGATATTTTTTTATTCCTGTGAAAATAGTAAAATTTTAGATAGACACGAATTGATCATATCTAACCGAGTTCCTTTATTGCCATGTCCAAATGTGTGCCTTTTTCAATTAGCCAACTTTTGTTCGACCATTTTGAATTTATTCGAGCGTTTAATACCTACTAATTATTTGTAACTAATTATTAATAATATCGTAAAAAAATGGTAAAAAACCTTTATTTTGTTAATTGAAAAGTGATTTTGTAATTCTAAACCAATAAGTAAGTATCATTATTGTGACCATATCAACATGTGATTCTTTTTCTTAGAATGGATAAAAAACATTGTGATCGCTACCTTGAATACTGTAAATTTTCAGCTTAATTATTTATGAACTAAAACTGCATAATAATCTTATATAACGTATATTATTATACACTATTTAAAACCACTCTGAAACTGCACATTAAAATTTTCTGATATTTACACGTACACTTTATTATTGAAATAAAACTAGGTTATTGGATTTGACGCGTATACGTTTAGCTTATAATTGTCATAATAAATAATTATTTCAAACCCTCGGAAATAATAAAAAAATAAAAATCGTAAAAATCCGTAAACTTATTTTTATTTCATGGCGCACTACAGTTTTAACATATCCTCACGCGTCCAAAGCTGAAGACAAGTGAATAAGCGCATTTTCTTCAAGTATTATGTTTTAAATTAAACGTATTTATTGCATTTAACTATTAAATAGTTTCCTATAACTTGCACTCAGTAATATCTCTGAAAATGTCATCTACTATAGGGCTGCCGAAATAATCCACAAGGTCCTATGGGAATAATAACAATTCTAATTTTAAAAGCTTCTTATACGATCCTTAATATTATTTCTTTATAAATATATTCATAATAAAAGGATCCGAGTATTTTTCCTCTTTTAATTTTTAACAAAGTGATGTTTGAAAACTAGTCGATTGTCGATGATTTTTTATAATACCTTTGTTAATTTTTTATTTGCTTGAAAACTGTTCTTTTTTATGACAGTTCTAATATAACATACATACAAATCTATAGTTTTAAAAATATATAAATTGATGATGGTGTGGAGAAATGACATGAAAATTCAGTCAATACACGGAAAAATATTAAATTTAAGTTAATTTAGTAGTTGTCATATTATAATGTTTGATTTGTGGTAAAGAACACACTGAGAAACAGTGTGAGTTTTTATTTGAAGGTATAGGTTTGTATCATACGAAATTAACATCACTGCACTAACATTGTTTTAAATTAATGTATCCTTTGGGAGTTTCTATGCTTGTCGACACGGTTCTGTCATAAACCAAATACATAGTTAATTAATAACAGTATTTTGTCTGAAAACACAGTTTAATCTTGTCACAGCCCCAGTCGAATATAACGGACGAAATAAAAATATGTCCATTCAGCCCACTTTGGAAATACACAATAAAAAATGTGTGTTTAAAATTTATATATACAGGGTGTTAAAAAATTAAGTCTAAGAATTTTGTGGATTTACTCGGTATCGAAAATTGAACAACTTTTCTAAATTCAATTTTTTTTATTACTTTTCCTAAATCAAAAAATAATTTTATTTGATTTGTATAGATAGTAATACAAAAATACGTGAATTTATAAAAGTTGTTCTACGAAAGTTATTGAATTTCCGATACCAGTAACTCCACTAAATTCTTAGAGTTAATTTTTTAACAGCCTGTATATCGACATAACATGTAACATCTCTATTCATCATAGCTTTTGCCGATTTATTACCTGGGCACTAGGGGCACGGCAACTGATATCCAAGCGGTCAAATGGTTTTACATGGTTTACTACCAATAGGTATTTGGATAATTCTTCGTTCAAGGCCAATGATGACACAAAAGCATCGAATGCTTGCTTGCTGTTTCTAATGTGGCTTTGATGGTTTTGAAGTACTATACGTAGAATTATCGTCACTATCGAGCTTGGTAGGAGTAAGATTGAATGCGTTTTGGACCTAAATGGACGCCGAGTCGATGAGTATGAGAAATCCCATAATTGGAATATTAACAGGGATGTGTAATTAATAATGTTCCCAAAGCGAGATTCAAGTGATTTAATCTAAGATTTTTTTATAGTATAAATTTAAAATTTCATTTGCCAATAATTATAAATTCGTAGTTCATTCGGAATTGTTTCTATTTGAAAATTAGGTGTTGTTTAATAAGGGTAAGTACATAGTTTGGGATACTTGGGTCAATGTGATTATTTTTAAGATACCTACGATGTTGTTGTTTCTTTTTTTTAACGAGTTAAGTTTGTTTTTTTAGATAAGTTAAGTAAATAGGCGAGTAACAAAATTTTGTGATGCTTTTCATGTTATAATTTACTTTTGATTTTTTTGCTTAATAATTCTGTCGAACATTTGTTTTGTTTATACTTAGAACATTTTTATTTCTTAAAAGATAGAAAGGGTAAGAATGGCTGCAGTCCTTAACATGAGTGAGATAGGATTTATGCCGAAACAAGTATCGTGTGAAATAATAAAATAAGAACAATATTTTATTTTTGACTCGATGTAAACGGTAAACGATTTTTATTCAATTCGAAATTATTCTGGAACGCAAAATTGTACGTGTAATTGTAAAATATATACAAGAAACTAACACGTTTCAATGAGTAAAAAATTCCGGATAGATAAATCGACTCTGGTTCTGATTTCCATAGTCGTAATAAACACTAATTTGTTTTCCAAAGTAGTCGATTTTTTCCTGCCGGAATTTTGAAGTGTTGTTTCATTTTTAAGAATTTGTCATACGCGAATCAGTGTGTAATGAATTCTAATTGTACCGAATTATATCTATCTATTGGTCTTAACTATGTGATTTGTATAAATGTCATTTAAACTAACTGTCAGTGGGCTATTGTCAAACAATATCTAGATTTTATTAATCTTTAGTAATGTGAGTTTTCTTACAAGAGATATCGTGTGTCATTTTATTGTACAAAAATATAATATTAGGGCCTAATTACATTTTAATTATTACAAGTCATTACGTTACATATAGGTACTAAATTTCAATGCGTTTAATTGCATGTAAAGAGTACACAGAATCGTTTAAAATAAATAAACTCTGTTGTGTCCATTTATATGGTAGTTAGCAATGCAATTTTAATATTTACTTATTAATAATTTGAATAAATTATTGTGTGTGGCTTTAGTTACCAATATAATGTATGAAATATAACATAATATTATCCATAATACTACATATACTGTTATAAAAGCTAGAGTAACTCCGTAAGTCTGTTTGTTACCTCATCATGACTAAACTACTGAACCGATTTTGATGAAACTTGGTATACAGATAGTCTGGAACCCGGAGAAGAACATAGGCTACCTTTATCCCGAAAAATGCAACTTCAATAGTATATACTTTAACAACTATTATTTCATACTCAATCAATGTGATAAATAGAACTGATTGTATGTAGAAACTCCAAAAAAACTAATTTAAAAAATATTCAAATATCATTGTATGGCCAATTTGACCATAAGGTTTTTATACCCACACCTTTACAAAAATATAAATGTTTTCTGTATTGCCAGCTAAAAAGCCTATAATAGTCCATTGCTGGATATAGGCCTCTCCCAATTTGCGCCACATTAACCTTAAAATTGAAATTAAGAACAAAATATCCTTAGCCTATTTTTATCTCTATGTTGTTGACAATAGGCCACAAAATGAGCAGAATGCTTAGCTCGCTGTAAATAATATACTTACGGACAACGATCCACGGTTTGTCAGTAAACACGTTTGTGGCACTCCATCTGTGGTTTTATTTATTTTTGCCTTACCTTTTAAGCCGAGTGGCCAAGAGAGGCCAATGGCCACTATGTGCATTAGCCTTTTTCATGGGTGTTGTAAGAGGCGGCTAAAACCGCATTTTCCATCACGCAAGTACTACAGGCTAGCTGCGGTTTGCAAGTAACTTGCATAATGGAAATAATAGCTTGCATGCAAGTGGAATTGCTTGTATAACCTTGCAAGTTTTTCTTTTCTCTCACTCACCTGTACCTATTATAATTAAAAAAAGTTAAATCCGTTTTAATAATAAACTGAATAAAATACAAAATTAAAATAAATAATTTAAAAAATCAAAAACCTGACTGCAAAAAAAGTAATTTAAAAGTAATGCACTAAAAAGATCGAAACAAGATTGAGAATAGAAAACCAAATAAAAATAAACTATAAACGAACGAAACTCTACTTCAGTTTAACAGACTATACAGGGTGTTTGATGCATCGTGTGCCAAATTGAAATGGTCGACTGGGGGGGTCATTTGCTATCATTTTTGACCCCTAAACACTTCTCATGCCCTATGGATTTTTTTTCATCGGCTTTTTATTATTTTATTAAAAAAATACCCAAATTTTACATTCAAATACAAATTTAAAAAAAAGTATAAGTCGTAGACTCTGAATTTTAATTTTATTTAGATGTGTATTGTATTAAAGTACTTTTAAATTCAAAACTAGTGAAATTAGCCATCTAGTTTTTTTTTTAAATTTACTTGCAAAGTTTCAGACTTCAATTAAAGCTGTCCATGTTACAGCTATTTACATGGCTATAAAAAAAAACTAAAAGCGACCGGGTTCTCGAACTGCCTCAAAAATTCTCTAGTCTATCCTCTTGCTAGTGATGTGCCACATGCCATAAAAATCTTTTTACTACTTTGTGAATCCGCTAGAATTGTGAATCGAGTCACAAAATACTACAATTCCAAATTATGATTTAAAACAATATTTTTGCTTAAATGATACCTGAAATACTTATTAAATCTGTTATCTCACTCTTATAAGGTTAAAATCTGTCTCGTATCACTCTTGGGGGGGGGGTAATAGAAATTAAAAAAAAGCATTGTTAATATTTATTTATTTTTCACATATTCTGCTCAAATTGTTGGCCTCTATTGCGAATGCAGGCCCGACATCTATTTCGTATTTCCACAGTTGTTGTACGAAGTCGCATTTCCTCCTTAATTTTATTGAACGCCGTTTCAATGCGTTGAAGTAGTACCTCTTTAGTCGGAACCTCCGTGGCGTATACCAGCTCTTTGGCACGTCCCCAGACATAAAAGTCTAGCGGAGTTAGGTCTGGGGAACGTGCCGGCCATGCAATAGGACCATCGCGACCAATCCACGCATTGGGGAACACATCGTCGAGATATTCCCTCACAGTCAAACTCCAATGCGCGGGACAGCCGTCATGCTGGAATACTTTGGGCACATTTTCATTAAATACGGGCACCTCAGACACTAATTCGGGCAGGTCATTTTGAAGGAACTCCAAATAGTTATCGCCATTGAGGTTATCGGGCAGGTAATGCGGTTCAACTACCGGATTCCCAATCACTCCTGCCCAAACGTTTACACTAAGCCTCCTTTGAAATGATTTCTGTCTTTTAACACGTGGGTTTTCCGTTTTGTTTGTCCAGTGGTGCAGATTGTGAAGATTGAGAATTCCTTCTTTGGTAAATTTGGATTCATCCGTCCACAGTATTCTTTTTAAAAAATTAGGATCATCCACATCCGTGTGTAACATAAAGCGACAGAATTCCACTCGTCTCTCAAAGTCGCCACCCTCAAGACCTACAAACAAAGAACTCTTAAATTTCTGTTGAGCAGTAAATAATTGCACAATAAGATTTTTAAGGACCGCCTGTATGGGCTAAATGATTCACTACCTGGAAGTGACGTCATACTATACCCATTACCTGCTAAATAAAGGCATCGTCAAACAAAACGTGTACGGGTTTAAAGTTAGTTTAAAATTACGTACCTTGCACCGGAGTGTATTGGAATGGATGCTTTTCGTTTTGCTGAAGAACTTTCCACACTTTCCATATTGAAATATCAAGATGTGCTGCCACATTTCTAATACTTCTTGTAGGGTCTTCCTCAAAAAGTGCCAGTATTCTCTCGTCCACTTCAACATTATGTCGCACAATACGGCCCCTTGTTTCATGAAAAGTGACACTGCCAGTCTCGCGTATGCGTCGGTATGTGTCTTGGAAGACTCTGCGGCCAGGTAATCGTCTACCAGAAAAGCGTTCCTGGTAAAGTCGTTGCGCTGCACGAGCGACACCATGGGCGGCTCCATAAGCCATCATGATGTCAGCATATTCTTCGTTAGAAAACGTCGCCATAGCAGCAACAAAAAGTCAACAAAGTTTAACAATAACACCAAAAGTTAAAACGTAACAAAAACCAACAAAACAAAGTAACAAAATGAAAAAACGCGGAGTACGGTAAACTAAGCACACACGTCAGGTAGCAGAGGCAGTGATGTCTCGACTAAAATTATGACGGATTAACGGCGTCGGCGGCAGTTCGTCGTTTGTTCAAACTAGTTTACGCTATGCAAGAAAGAAATAGAAGATAGATTTTACTTTGCGAGAGTGAGAAAACAAATTTTACATGTGTCTCAATTAAATATTACGCAAAAAGACTTTTTTTCTTTAGAATTTGGAATTTAGTATTTTGTGACTCGATTCACAATTCTAGCGAATTCACAAAGTTGTAAAAAGATTTTTATGGCATGTGGCATATCACTAGCAAGAGGATAGACTAGAGAATTTTTGAGGCAGTTCAAAGATCCCAGTCACTTTTAGTTTTTTTTATAGCCATGTAAATAGCTGTAACATGGACAGCTTTAATTGAAGTCTGAAACTTTGCGAGTAAATTAAAAAAAAACTAGATGGCTAATTTCACTAATTTTGAATTTAAAAGTACTTTAATACAATACACATCTAAATGAAATTAAAATTCAGAGTCTACGACTTATACTTTTTTTTAAATTTGTATTTGAATGTAAAATTTGGGTATTTTTTTAATAAAATAATAAAAAGTCGATGAAAAAAAATCGACAGGGCATGAATAGTGTTTAGGGGTCTGAAAGGATAGCAGATGACCCCCCCAGTCGACCATTTCGATCATACACGATGCACTAAACACCCTGTATTATAAGCTGAAAGCCTAAGTTAAATACCCGCATTAAGTTTAGTAGCAAGCGGAACCCACAAATTTTTATTTCGGTTTATAATTTGCATTTGGGTCCCGCCTGCTACTAAACTTAATGCGTATGTATTTAACTTAGGCTTATAACATAGTCTATTAAACCGATGTAGAGTTTACCTACTTCGTTTTTATAGTTTATTTTAATTTGGTTTTCTATTCTCAATCTTGTTTCGATCTTTTTAGTGCATTACTCTTAAATTACTTTTTTTTGGGTTTTTGATTTTTTAAATTATTTATTTTATTTTAGACTTTGTAGTGTCCCGTGATAGCACGAGGTCCGACACAATCATGGCCCACTTCTACGTTATCAAAAACTTTTTTAACCAATTTATTATTCCTAATTTTTAAACATATAACTTATACCTAGTCTGGCCATAAATACTGTTACAATTAAAAATAAGAAAGATTATTACCTACATTTGAATTTGGAATCTGTCATTTTTATACGATTGTTCATTGAGTTTTCTAATTTTGGCGCCAATACATTATACAATATTTTGCGATATTAAGGCGACGCAGTGATAAACAAATAATTTCAAATCGGCCGCCGCGCCCCGCAATCCTCGCACACCCCGATAATCTTGACGTAGTGCGATGGACCGGCACAAGGCAGCCCATGCCGTCTAAGAGCGTGCCTCTGGATCGCTACTTTTGGCCGTTGGTTGCATTTGCAACGCGCGATTGTATCGATTCAGCATCATGTCTGCATCGATGCATACGCGCGACATAATCAATGCAAACGCGCAACGGTGTCGATTAAGCGTCACTTCTGTATTATGTTGTCCACGGTTACGCTGTGATTGCTTCCGTAAAAGCAGCAACAAAGAAAACGCGACCAATGTCGTGTCGACTGAGTCCATCTAACAACTGTAGCGTCCACAGGCATTCACAGGTCGTCACTACAGCGTGTCGAATCGCGACTGTAGCAATGCTGCATCGCGTCTGTATCGCTGCTGTATTGCGTTAGTCGCGATGCAAAATCATAATTACGTGAGCGATCGTATAAGTATCGCGTTTTTTTTGCGACTGTATCCGTATCTAACGATGTATATACAGATACAGTCGCAAAAAAAACGCATGCACCCCACCCTAACCGTTCTCAAGATACCAAAAAAGCCGTTTCATACAAAATGTATGAGAAAATGAATTATGATTGGCGATAGGTGTTTGGCGATAGATGATTGGTGATTGGCGATAGATGATAGATGATTGGCGATAGGTAATTGGCCAGAGGTGATTGGCGATAGGTGATTGGCGGTATGTGATTGTCGACAGATGATTGGTGTAAGGTGATTGGCGATAGGCAAATGGCGGTATGTGATTAGCGGCAGATGATTGGTGATAGGTGTCTGGCGATAGGTGACTGGTGATGGCGATAGGCAATTGGCGGTATGTGATTGGCGACAGATGATTGGTGATAGGTGGTGGCGGTAGGTGATTGGTGACGGCGATAGGTGATTGGCGGTATGTGATTAGCGATAGGTGATTGGCGGCATGTGATTGGCGATAGATGATTGACGGTAGATGATTGGTGATTGGCGATAGATGATTGGTCATAGGTGATTGGCTATAGGTGGTTGGTCATCGGTGATTGGTGATAGACGATTGGTGATAGATGATTGGTTATAGGTGATTGGCTGAAGGTGATAGATGATTGGCGGCATATGATTGGCGATAGATAATTGACGGTAGATGATTGGTGATTGGCGATAGATAATTGGTGTAAGGAGATTGGCGATGGGTGATGGCGACAGATGATTGAAGGTAGATGATTGGTGATAGGTGATTGGTCATAAGTGATTGGCGATAGGTGATAGGTGATTGGCTATAGGTGGTTGTTGCTACGTGTTGGTGATAGGTGATTGGCGACAGATGATTGACGGTAAATGATTGGTGATTGGCTATAGGTGGTTGGTGAAAGGTGATGGCGACAGGTGATTGGCGGTATGTGATTGGCGACAGATGATTGGTGTAAGGTGATTGACGACCGATGATTGGTCATAGGCAATTGGCTATTGGTGGTTGATCATCGGTGATTGGCGATAGGTGATTGGTGATAGGTGATGGCGATAGGTGATTGGCGGTATGTGATTGGCGACAGATGATTGGTGATAGGTGATTGGCGATAGGCAATTGGCGATAGGTGACTGGTGATGGCGATAGGTAATTGGCGGTATGTGATTGGCGACAGATGATCGGTGATTGGCGATAGGTGTTGGTGATAGGTGATAGGTGATTGGCTATAGGTGGTTGATGCTAGATGATTGACGGTAGATGATTGGTGATTGACGATATGTGTTGGTGATAGGTGGTTGGCGATAGATGATAAATGATTGGTTATACGTGATTGGTGATAGGTGATGGCGATAGGTGATTGGCGGTATGTGATTGGCGACAGATGATTGGTGTATGGTGATTGGCGATAGGCAATTGGTGACAGATGATTGGTGATAGGTGATTGGCGATAGGTGACTAGTGATGGCGATAGGTGACTGGTGATGGCGATAGGTGATTGGCGGTATGTGATTGGCGACAGATGATTAGTGTAAGGTGATTGGCGATAGGCAATTGGCGGTATGTGATTGGCGGCAGATGATTGGCGATAGGTGATTGGGTACAGGCGGTGGCGATAGGTGACTGGTGATGGCGATAGGTGATTGGCGGTATGTGATTGGCGACAGATGATTAGTGTAAGGTGATTGGCGATAGGCAATTGGCGGTATGTGATTGGCGGCAGATGATTGGCGATAGGTGATTGGGTACAGGCGGTGGCGATAGGTGACTGGTGATGGCGATAGGTGATTGGCGGTATGTGATAGGCGATAGGTGATTGGCGGTATGTGATTGGCGATAGATGTTTGACGGTAGATGATTGGTGATTGGCGATAGGTGTTGGTGATAGGTGGTTGGCGATAGATGATAAATGATTGGTCATAGGTGATTGGCTATAGGTGGTTGGTCATCGGTGATTAGCGATAGGTGATGGCGATAGGCGATTGGCGGTATGTGATTGGCGACAGATGATTGGTGTAAGGTGATTGGCGATAGGTGATGGCGATAGGTGATTGGCGGTAGGTGATAGATGATTGGCGATAGGTGGCGGCGATAGGTGATTGGCGGTATGTGATTGGCGACAGATGATTGGTGATAGGTGTTTGACGATAGGTGATGGCGATAGGTGATTGGCGGTAGGTGATAGATGATTGGTGATAGGTGATTGGCGATAGGTGGTGGCGATAGCTGACTGGTGATGGCGATAGGTGATTGGCGGCAGGTGATAGATGATTGGTTATAGGTGATAGATGATTGTTGATAGGTGTTTGGCGATAGGTGATTGGCGATAGATGATAGATGTTATCTCTATTAAATTTTTTTTCGTTAATTTTTCCAATATTTTAATAGTTATTCTGCTATTCGGGGCGGAGCCAAATCCAACAAATCAAAGATCATAAACAGTCCAGCCGGAATGGAGTGGGGTGATAAAGAGAACCGAATCGCTGTGATTGCATTACACAAAGTTGGTATGGAGTCAAATGCAATTTTTAAAACTCTCCATACGCTTGGTATTAGTCAAATGTTTGTGTACCGGGCTATTAATAGGTACAATGAGACCTCCTCTGTTTGTGACAGAAAAATATCTGGCCGTCCACGTAGTGTTCGTACGAAAAAGGTGGTCAAAGCAGTAAGGGAAAGAATTCGAAGAAATCCTGTCTGAAAGCAAAAGATTTTATCTCGGGATATGAAGATAGCACCCAGAACCATGTCGCGTATTTTAAAAGATGACTTAGGACTTGCAGCCTATAAGAGACGCACTGGTCATTTTCTAACTGATAATTTAAAAAAGAATAGGGTGGTAAAATCGAAACAACTACTGAAGCGGTAAGCAAAGGGAGGTCACAGAAAAAAATTGTTTACGGGTGAGAAAATCTTTACAATTGAGCAACATTTTAACAAACAAAATGACCGTATTTATGCTCAAAGCTCCAATGGTGCGTCCAGATCTGACGAACGCGCCGCTCGCGCGCAGCGCGCAAGCCGTTCGTGAGCTGCGCGCGAGCGGCGCGCGGAGCTTTGTACGAACATGAAATGCACGCGCGCAGCTCGCGAGCAGCTCGCGAACGGCTCGCGCGCTGCGCGCGAGCGGCGCATTCGCGACGCGTTCGTCAGGTCTGGACGCACCATAAGGAAGCTTCCCAATTAGTCGACAAAGTGCAACGTGGGCATTATCCGACTTCAGTGATGGTTTGGTGGGGTGTTAGCTATGAAGGAGTGACTGAGCCATATTTTTGTGAAAAAGGTATCAAAACATCGGCACAAGTGTATCGAGATACCATTCTTGAGAAGGTAGTTAAGCCCCTTAACAACACCATGTTCAATAACCAAGTATGGTCCTTCCAACAAGACTCGGCGCCGGGTCATAAAGCTCGGTCCACGCAGTCTTGGTTGGAAGTGAACGTTTCGGACTTCATCAGAGCTGAAGACTGGCCGTCGTCTAGTCCCGATCTTAATCCGCTGGATTATGATTTATGGTCAGTTTTAGAGAGTACGGCTTGCTCTAAACGCTATGATAATTTGGATTCCCTAAAACAATCCATACGATTGGCAGTGAAGAATTTTCCCATGGAAAGAGTGCGTGCTTCTATTGATAACTGGCCTCAACGTTTAAAGGACTGTATTGCAGCCAATGGAGACCACTTCGAATAAGCTTTTTATATTTTAAATTGTTTTATATTTATGTATTAAACTAACACACTGCAAAAGTAATAAATATTATTTGCAATAAAAAAAACTTTTTTTCTTCGTTTCAATATTTATGGTAAGACTAGGTATATATTTTTGTAATCCCCTTTTAATTTCCTTTATTTTGATATCCTACTCGACAGGTTTGGTTATATTTTTTTGATTAACGTATTACTATTTGGAGCCAAAAAGCCGCCATTTTGTTTTATTTTTTCAAATATCTATCTAAGAACACTTGGGTTTTTAAGACGAATGTAACGATACCTTAACTGTCGAAATCCATCCAGCCGTTTGGAAGATACGAGGTAATAAAGAAATTTACAAACATCCAAGAAACGCGCGAAAAACATAACCTTTCCACTGGGGTAAAAAACTCCCGTAAAATCTGCTTGTCGTTCTCCTGCCTGCTAGTCTTTTCCCAATGATGTTAGGGTCAGCTTCCAGTCTAACCAGCTGCGGCGGAATACCATTATTTTACACGGAGCGACTGCCATCAGACCTCCGCAACCCAGTAACTGGGCAATGCCGATATCCTAGGGTTAGTTCGGTTGTCAGACTTTAGGGCTTCTGACTACCTGTAACGACTGTCACAGTGAAAACCCATAGGCCGTAAAATATGCTGTTACACCTTAAAAATGTAGTCCACCCTTTACCCATCTAGTTAAGGAAAATAAATCTATATCTATACTAATATTATGAAGAGGAAAGATTTGTATTTTTGTATGTAACGAATAAACTTAAAAACTACTGGACCGATTTCAAAAATTCTTTTGCCGTTAGAAAGCTACATTATCAGTGAGTAACATAGGCTATATTTATTACTGGAATAAAACTTCTAACGAGGGCGGAGCCGTGAGGACACAGCTGGTCTTATAAATAAAATAATTTTCTTCATTCATTTCAACAATGACAAAGAAAACCACGCAATAATAACTTTACGAAACAATACTGCTTACCCTCCAACATTATAAGGTGTGAAATATAACAGCGAAAGACTATTATCATTCACGACCCTTTACATTACCGTTTACCAGTAAACTGTGACCCCTCAACTACGTCCTAAAATCTCCCATTTTCGTAGCTATTACTTGTAGTTGTGAGGGGGTGAGGAGACCAAATTGTGTTGGTTACTCAGCCACCCTTGTCAGAAGAGTGGATTAAGTTGAATTTCGGAGGCATGTTTCGGTGTACTTGTGATTAAGACAGCGTTAATGTTAGTCTTGAAATTTTCTGAGTAAAAAAAGGAAAAAATATTTTTTTAGGTTTGTTTTAAGGTGAGATTTTGTATATTAGGACGTAAAAGGTTCTTATTGGGCTTAAATGAGACCCAATTTAAAAAAGAAACAATATTTCACATTTAAATGAGTTTCACACTCAATCTTTTTGTGCAAATTGTAATTTGCACAAGTAAGCATGTTAGTTAAGACGGCTACACTGTATACCCCGCAAACGGCTTGCACAAACGATTAATTTGCACAAACTTTTGCACAAGTAAGCATGTACATTAAGACGATGCATGCAAGCCGCTGTAACCATTCAGGTTTTGTATAATATCGTAGTTGCCCGGAGGTTACGGACCCACTTGATAAGCACCGGGTCGCAGGTTTAAGCCCAGGCAAGTATAAATGTCATTTTTTGAATGTCATAATTATGTACTTGCTTAGTTAATTTAAAATACCAAAGACATAGTACGGTGAAGGAAAAAAATCGTGAAGCAACCTGAAATTACCATAACATAACATCACACAACATCACGCCCGTATCCCGCCGCCATGTTTAAGTCCCATGTAATAGGGGGCGAGCCTATTGCCATCAACCGGGCACAAATCCAAACACCGAGCTGCTACTGAGGAAATGCACACGGAAAAACATTTTGCCCGACCTGGAGATTAAACCCAGGACCTCAAGATCAGCAGTCGCGCTTGGCACCACTAAACCAACGAGGTAGTAATTTCTGAAATAAATAGAATTAATGGTCTGATATCATAAACCCGCAGTGAGTATGCGTGGCGATCAATGCTCGTTCTGTAGCAGAGTAAAAGCATCTACACACGGCCCTAATATCAGAGGCAATATCGGGAGAGCGATGGCGGGGATGAAATCGGCTACTACTCTACACACGTCCCTGCCAGTTAGTACGTAACCCACCGTGCAGCAAAGCGCTCGTCGATCCAAGATGCCGCCTACACTCTCAATACATAAAAAAGTAAGCATCGTTCTGGCACTTGCTATGGTGCGACCAAAATAGAGACAAAAGAGGAAGACCTGGGTTAAGAGGTGGTTGATGAACACTGCGGAACACTGATGAACACGCACACTGCGGGGAAATCGGTCCCGATTTCGCTACGCACCCACTGACAACGCTCCCTAGACGATGGTCGGCCCTAAATCGTGAGCTCACCCGAACCGATTTCTGAGTTAGGGGTAATAATAATAATACTGATTACGATTTGCCTACACACGAGGCGATCAAGGGAGCGATCTAGGGCGCTCCCCACTACTCCCCTGATATTGCCTCTGATTTTAGGGCCGTGTGTAGGCGCTTATAGCCTAATGGTGTGACCGTCGGACTGCCAAGTCATAGGTCTCGAGTTTGAACCTAAAGCACGCACCTCTGACTTTTCGGATTCATGTGCGTATTGTATAATTATCACTTGCTTAAAAACAGTGAAGGAAAACATCGTGAGGAAACCAGCATGCCTGAGAGATATTTCTCGACGGCATGTGATGCCAAGTCAGCGGCCCATGGGCGGCATAATCTCTGACGCCAGGTTAGTCATTAACCACACGGAAAGAAGAAGAATGCTCGTTCTGTCTCTGCACGAGACGAGGCCTTTGCCCTGCATTAGGACAATTACAGGTTTGTATTACTATCTATACTAATATTATAAAGCTGAAGAGTTTGTTTGTTTGTTTGAACGCGCTAATCTCAGGAACTACTGGTTGGAATTGAAAAAATATTTTTGTGTTGGGTAGTCCATTTATCGAGGAAGGCTATAGACTATATAACATCACGCTACGACCAATAGGAGCGGAGTATAAATGAAAAATGCTGCAAAAACGGGAAACGGCTAGTTTTAAATAAATGTCTTTTTTTTACATTTTGTGTCAAGCTACAGTGAATATAGAGTCACCCAGCGGGCAATGGAGAGAGCTATGCTCGGAGTTTCTTTGCGCGATAAAATCCGGAACGAGGATATTCGCCGAAGAACTAAAGTCACCGACATAGCTGTCAGGGTTTGCAAGCTGAAGTGGCAATGGGCAGGCCACATCGCTCGAGGGACCGATAACCGACGGGGAAGAAAGGTTCTTGAGTGGCGACCACGAATCGGAAAGCGCAGCGTAGGTAGGCCTCCCACTAGGTGGATCGACGACATTGTGAAAGTCGCGGGCAACCGATGGATGCAAATGGCGGATTGTCGTTCGATGTGGCGGTCTAAGGGGGAGGCCTTTGTTCAGCAGTGGACGTCTTCAGGCTGATGATGATGATGATGATGATGACAGTGAATACCTACCCAATAACATTTATTTTTCCTCATCCAACTTTGATGACATACGTAGGCTATAAGCTACTTATTATAAACATCTTATTTCTTTTACACCCACATCGTCAAACAAGATCACAAAATTCCGTACCTTGCCACCTTCGCCTTAATCAAAAACACCTTATTCGATAAAGTCTCAATAATTTTTATAACACACAGTAGAGAGCTACCTTCAAACGGTAAAAAATAAACATCTAAATAATAACCTCACCTTCAATATAATCGAATATCGAAGTACTTCCTCCAGTCTGAAGGAGGGGAAGCTGAAAATCGCTCCTTCCCGCCTGTAAATAACATTTTTAGGGTTACGCCGTAAAATAGACGTCGTCTGAACACGTGTCGTCGTATGGGTTCCGTGACGGGGATGTAGAAAGATTCTGGATATTCTAATAGAATGTCCTTTTTTGTTATTTTTTTTTTAAATAACGTTGTCCCACACTAGGATTTCTCCAGTGTCGTGGGTGCGTTTACAAACACAAATCTTCACACGCACAAAAATCCAGACCCGGAACGACTATCTGTAGGCCATACAAATATTTGTTCCGTGCGGGAATCGAACCCAAGACCCTTAGCGCAGAAGCGGATCGCTTAGCCATTGCACCAAACGTGTCGTGTTTTGATGCGCGGTACAGATGTGAGAGCGGATGTTGCGTGGCGACGCTCACGATGGCAGACACACGACGACAGACCTTCGTAACTCGTCGGCTCTCTTCGGTTTGATTCGGCCAGATTTGTTCTTTTTTCAAAATTCACTACGATGTTCCACTTCAGCCAGGCGTGCCACGAATTATTTTTAACGATTAAAATTGCCAGTAATGTTCCTGGTGAATTTAATAGTAGTTTAATCATTGTACGAGTATGTGTCCTTGAAATGGTATGTAAGTAGAAATATCATTTCTATCCTTTTTTATATGTGAGGGTAGCTAGAGTACTGTAAAGGTATTTCTATAGTCAACGACAGGTCGACACGGTAATCGGGTATGAGTTTAGTTGTGGAGGGGGGACGCCCCGCACACCCGCACAGCGCCCGCGCCATCTTAGTCTTAGCGCTGCACGAGTCCGCATCGACCGCGTTTATCGATTTCGCTCACGTTGTTACTTGTAGTTGTGTATTAAAAATGTCTAGAAAATTGCCATGGCGACCTGTCGCGGACTGTACATACCGAGTGTAAAAGTCGGTGTACGGAAAACGTAACAGCGAATTCAGATCATTATTCTGAATTGAAATAAAGTAGAAAATGTTCTCGGAATTTTCGGAATTCACTGGAAACATCTAATTTTAATATTTTAAGGTATTTCAATTAATATTTTAATAGGTATGTATGTACACTATCTGCGAATAAAGGACAGGTTACATAAATTTCTATTTATTTTCAATTTAGAATTTAACCGAATTCGCTCTTTCAGTTTTTGGTACACCGTCCCTTACATCCGGTGTATTGCTAAACAAAAGGCTTTCTTTCCAGCTGGTTCGATGATGACAGGAGAGTAACAAAGGCGATACTGACGGACAGGTGGAACGTTGTTCCTCTAGTCGTTTTTTTTCAAAACGTCTTAAAACGAAAATAATTTTACCAATGAACATAACATAACATCGCGCCTATATTTCCTGAAGGGTTACGCAGAGGTGTATAGTAACATCCTCATTTCGCCATTATATTTAAGTCCCAAGGGGGCGAGCCTATTGCCATCAACCGGGCACAAATCAAAACTCCGGGCTGCTACTGAGGAATTTGAAATGAAAAAACCCAATAACACTTTGCCGGACCTGGGGATCGAACCCAAGACCTCACGATCAGCAGTCGCGCTTGCCACCACTAGACCAACGAGGCAGTTACCAATGAAAGTTTTCCATAATGAGTATGTTTAACACGAAAATAACAATTTAATGGTAGTCTCTTCTTGTTTTCCTACATCTGTGTACCCAGTCCATTTTATATGGCCGTCTGCAACGACAGCCGGGTCTGTATTGATAAAAAGAAAACACCATTTATGTTTTATGCGCCCGCAAAATGCTTCTGATACTGTATGTTGCAATAAACAAACGCATAAAGGATATGAAAGAAAGAGAAGTTTTATTTCCATGTCTTGTTTCCATGCGACTGAGTTGAACATTCGACCGTAAAATGTCATGCATTTTATTTTGATCTGCCTAGCTTTTCCCAACTATGTTAGGGTCAGCTGCCAGTTTAACCGGATATACAAGGTTAGTCGGAAACGGCGTACTAAGCCGCAGGCCTCTTAAAGTATCACTGATGACTATTTTAAAGCAAGTGTTAAAAATTCAAAATTCGGTAAGTTTTATTTGCATGCAAAAAGTTTTTTATTTTAGTTTTTTCGAAAAAAAATCATACCTGCTTTAGTTATGAATTCAGAAAATTAAGTTTCTAATTCGTGACCCCAAATATGACCTAAATAGTAAACACAGCTGATCATAGCTATGGACAGATAGATTTTAGCATATTTTTTACGAAATCTTTGAAAGCTATTTCTCTTAAACTATCGAGTTATGGGGAAAGTTGTAGAACAAAAGTTATCCCTTATTACTTTAACACTTTAACACCGTTTTGGCTTAGTACCCCCTTTCCGACTAACCTTGTATAGATAGGCTGAATACCAGTATTTTACACGGACCGGCTGCCATCAGACCTACGCAACCCAGTTACTGGGCAATGCCGATATTCTAAGGTTAGACCGGTTGTCAGATGTTACATTAGATGTTACATTACACGAATAATACATGACAATCGCAGCCTTCAAATTAAAAAATAAATTGTAGAGTCCGCGATTACGAAAACAAGTAGGTCCTACGACATACAATAATATAATGAGTAACGTAAATTACAGTACACACCTCACGAAGCGCGTCGGAGTGGATGGAAGCGCGACAATGTAATAAAGAGAATTGACATGTATCTACGTACAATCATGTACCTATAACGCCTCGATAACGCTTCGATGTCGCCGGAATACGCGCACACGCTCTGCGCTGCGCTTCCGTCCGTTACGATACGCGGTGAAGCGCCGATGCGCACCTACTTGCTTTTTCGGGTATGTATCATACTTTAGGGCGAATTAAGCAATTAAGGTAAAAATAATTAAGTTTTAGCAATGCAAAGGTAAGACGAGTCGCTATACGCAAAATCGCAAAATCGGAAAAAAAAAATTAGTCTTGTGCTATCCATTGATTGAACGATCGGCAAATCATGCAAAGCAAACCCAAATAATATGCCATTAAAATGCTAAAATAAAAGTTATACCGTCAAAAATATTAATGTAAAAAACGCCAAGTCTTGCCATCTTTTGTCGTGAAAAGTTCTAAGATTTCATGTAGAACTAAGTCTGGCATTTCATTTATAAATACACTAGCGGCCCGTCCCGGCTTCGCACGGGTGGACCTTTTTCTCGTTTTTCCAACATTTTTCATTTATGCTCCGTTCCTATTGGTCGTAGCGTGACGTTATATAGCCTATAATCTTCCTCGATAAATGGACTATACAACTCAAAAATATTTTTGCAATTACAACCAGTAGTTCCTGAGATTAGCGCGTTCAAACAAACAAACTCTTCAGCTTTATAATATTAGTATAGATTTTTTGGACTTGGCACTCATGCAGCACGATAATAATTACTGTCCTGCTGGACTAACTACTCAGATTTGTTTTTTTTTTAATACATTATTGGGCTCGTGGCAAATTAACAACCGCACGGATTATAAGATTTATGAGGTTAAGCTGAGCTTGCCTTGGTCAGTCCGTGGATGGGTGACCGTTCGTTACACACATCGAGACCCCTCCGTGCCTCGGAGAGCTCGTTAAACTGTCGGTCCGGGTTGTCATACGAATATCTAATGATAGTCTTTACGGGTATTCAAAAGCCCGAAAGTCTGACAACCGGTCTAACCTTAGGATATTGGCATTGCCCTGTAAATGGGTTGCGGAGGTCTGATGGCAGTCGCTCCGTGTGAAATACTGGTATTCAGCCACATCTGGTTAGACTGGAAGTTGACCCCAACAAGTTGGGAAAGGGCTAGAAGGAAGAAGAAGATTTAAAATACAATTAATAATCACGCAGGGAGCACTGCAGTGCGCCCGCTAAAGATTACTTCGAAATTTTACCAAGAATAATAATATGATTTTATATTCGCCTATATTAAAAACCGTCGTTTTAATATCGCCAAAAATGAATTCCATCTACAAAATAAGCTTCATAAAATATATTTTTTTATCCAAGCTGTTTATTTAAACTTGGAGTGGCAATATAGTCTACAGGTGTACTTAACAACCAATATGTTTTGAGTTACTACATAATATTGCAGTAGGGCCCTTGAAGGCAGACAACATTATATTGTGAGGCAGACGACGGTATACTAGGTGTATTTGAAGGCAGCCAAGCTTGAAGAAGGGGTGTATACCTGATTCTGGAGGTGAAACAATAAATAAGGAACCATTGTCAAGAACTTATTTGAATTTAAAATAAAATTTATTTGTATTTTAAATTTTAGAAAAAATATTTTATTTTAAATAGAGAGACTTGATATTTTATTTGAATTTAGAATTTTAAGACAGAAAATAAATTTTTACTTCGCCCAGTATGATAAAAACTATAATTTTTTATCTCATTTACATTAATAATAATTCTTTAGTGAAAATAATAATTATTTATTGACATAATAGGTTACAGAAACTTGTTTCAGGCCTCTGACTCCTGAATTAGGTGTACCTGCATGTCAGGAGTCAGCGTGCATTGCTTCATTGTAACAACAATGTTTAAAAAAATATTTTGTGTTTTCCGGATAAGAAGTTTAAAAAATAGAAGAACCAACTTCAATCGATTAAAAAATACAAACTGGTTTTTTTAATTCGTATATTCCCGGCTCATACAAGAGATATTTTGAAAATCTTTAAATACAGTAATACTTACTTTTTAAAAAATAAAATGTAATCTCTTTTAAGTAAAATTAGTTATTTTTAATATTTAAAACGCTTGCCCTCCAAGACCACGGATTTTGGGTCGCCCGGTATTCAGACGAATTGAGAATCTCCGCTTTTTTAAAGTCGGTTAAAAAGTTATTGCTTTTCATGAGTATTTTAGGAGGCAATTACGAGATTTTTTTAGATGAATGAGCTCAAATTTTAATAATGAAAGTCCAAACTACACATTCCAACAAAAACTGTTTTTTTTCCAAAATCATAAAAGTAAACACAGACAAAAAAAGTCCAATAGAAAACATCCCTCTTTAACAATAATGTAACATCCCTTAATTCAAGTCAAAAACACGTTTTTAACAAAAAAGAAAATCTTCAAGAGCGACTTGCTTTCAGAAGATTAACCGGAAGTGGCGTACTTTGTGTAGTTGACGCCCCCGCCGCTAGGTGGCGCCGGAAATGAATGTCTGTTTGTCTTCCTCCAGCACCTGAATTTTCTTTTATGTGCTTTTTTTTAGAATTTTGTGTATATTTCTGTTATAGAGGTTTTCCTGGTATAGAGAGGGCATTGGATTGGATGATTGCTGTTAAAATATTAAATTGTAAGATAATCTCGACTATTATTGGAACTTCAGACTGTATTATTAATTAGAAAGTTTAATAAAATTATGCAGATGTATCTGAGTGTAAAGTAAAGATAGGAGATGAAAGTACTGAACAGGTGAATAAGTTTGTTTATTTGGGAAGTATGTTTACAAGATATGGTTAGATTGACGAAGATGTGGAAAGGAGAGTAAATGTGGGAAATAAAGTAAATGGTGCTATGCATGCGATTGTGGCTAACCAGTCGATGTCCAAAAAGGCACGACTGGCTGTCCATAATGGTGTGCTGGTACCTACGCTTATGTATGTGAGTGAATGTTGGTCGTGGCAGAAGAGACATGAAAGTAGAATAAATGCCGTGGAAATGCGTTCCTTGCGAAGTATGTGCGGTGTAACTTTGAATGATAGATTGAGAAATGATGAGATTAGACAAAGTTGCCATTTAAAAGATGATGTAGTGACAAAAATTGAAAGGAGTATGCTTAGATGGTTTGGTCATGTTGAGAGAATGAGTAAACGGATTTAACAAAAGGAATTTATAAAGCGGATGTCAATGGAAACGCCGGTAGATGACGTCCTAGAAGGACATACATCGATGTTATTGGTGGTGTTCTGCACAAAGGTCAGGTGCGTAGTACTCTCAACCGGCGTGCATTCATGACAAGATGTATGCATGTGGATGAAGCGAAAGGGGTATGTAAGGGTCGTAGCATGTGGCGTTCTATAGTTACTGCCTACCCCCATGGGAAAAAGGCGTGAGTTTATTTATGTATGTAATAAAATAATAAACTTCCGATGCCGAATATCACGCCTGTATTCCCCGAAGGGTTGGGCAGAGGTGTATAGTAACACCCTCATTTCGCTGTTATGTTTAAGTCCCAAGTAATATGGGGCGAGCCTATTGCCATCAACCGGGCACAAATCCAAACACCGGACTGCTACTGAGGAATTCCACACGGAAAAACACAATAACACTTTGCCCGACCCGCGGTTCGAACCGAGGACCTCACGATCAGCAGTCGCGCTTGCCACCACTAGACCAACGAGGCAGTAAAATTGTTATAATAATGTTTACGTTCAGGTGGTCACTAGTACAATAAAGATAAACCAAAACTAATAACAAAATTAACCTTCTATCCATAACATTGCCTTTTATCTGTGAGTGTCTACCAGCCTTCACCAATACTAAGGGACAAGTCACATCTGACGGAAGATACGACACGACGACACATTTGGTGCAGTGGCTGAATGATCGGCTTCTGCGCTACGGGTCGTGGGTTCGATTCCCGCACGGAACAAATGTTTGTATGGTCTACAGATAGTTGTTCCGGGTCTGGATGTTTGTGCGTGTGAACATTTGTGTCTGTAAACGCACCCACGATTCCGAAGAAATCCTAGTGTGGGGCAAAGTTATTTTTTTTTTTTAAATGAAATTAGGAAGATACGTCGCCGATCTTCTGCCGGTACAAAAAATTGTATACAAACATCTCATACCGTATAAATTTGACCGACGATGCGTCACTAAAATTCCTCGAGTAAATAACGCGACGTAAGGTCGGCGACGTATTTTTCCGCCAGATGTGGATTGGCCCTTAAACAAAAAAAAAACATAAAAAATTACAAAAGAAATTCAGTTCACTGAAACTGTTTAAAAAAATAAAAATAAAAGCCATAACATTTCAAAGCATGGTATAAAAAGCCATTGAAATTGCTCAATGCATCGGAAACACTATGATAACCACAGTGATGGGGTCCCGGGAAGGGTGTCCACCCTTTACGAGACATATGGACACGCCGTACATAATCGCGTTAACCACGCGACGGTGAAAAATTGCAGGATAATGTGGATTTGAATATTTTGGTGTCATGGTTCCGTGGATTTATTTTTATTTGACTCTGGAAGACATTAATGAAAGCATGATCTTGGATATTTGGAAGTAGGTATGTATCAACATCCACTTTCCCTAAACAACAATGAGGTTCTGACGACGCAAGGATACATAACGATCGTTCTGCCTAGCCTTTTTCCCAACTACGGTCAGCTCCCAGTCTAACCAGAACCAGCTGAATATCTGTATTTTACACGGAGCGTCTGCCGATATCCTAAGGTAAGACCGGTTGTCAGACTTTCGGACTTCAGACTTCCCGTAACGACTGTCATAGGTATTCGTATGACACCCGGGACCGACTGTTTAACGTGCTCTCTGAGGCACTGATCCGGGTTCACAACGGCTTAAATATTTTTTTTACTATCAAACTTATTGGTTTGTTCGTTTTGTTCTATTATTCTGTTTTTATGATAGTAACTAATGTTAAATATTGTATTTTATAATCTAGTGAAGGTTGTAATGAAAGTGGCAGCTGATAATTTGTGTACTTGCGTTTATGTTTATTTTTATACTTGTTTGGTTATGTAAGTTTCTCATGTAAGTGAATGCTTATGTTGTTCTTATGAGAAATAAAAAACATTTTAACAAAAATAAAACCGACTTCAAAAAAAAACGATGTAAAGAATAAAATAATTACCATATTATAAAATTAACAGTTTCAGAAGTCAGTGCTAATCCACGCTGAACCAAATTGAAGGCACCGACTTCTGAAACTGTCAATTTTATAATATGGTAATTATTTTATTCTTTACATCGTTTTTTTTGAAGTCGGTTTTATTTTTGTTAAAATGTTTTTTATTTTTTTTGTTTTAGTGGCCTTAATTAAAACATGGTTGGACCTACTAAAGTAGCTGCTCGTAACATAATCACATCATCACATTATGCGTAGGTACTGTTCGTCTATGAGGAGTTCCATTGTCTATCTCCGAAGTTCTTCATCAGATCTTCAACAAATTTGAATGGGACCAATCTGGAAGTATATCCTTCCATATTTTTTTTTTATCTATATCGGTTTATAGATGACAGAGATATGAGGTAACTCCTCTTTTTTGGAAGTCGGTTATTAAAAGGTTCTTAAACCGTATATGTAGTAAAAATAATAGTCAAATAAGTCTGTTTTTATGTACCTACAATGTATATTCAAAACAAAGAGTGATTTACAAACACATTTTGAAAATGTCTATCAGTACCTCACTCAATCTTCATTAAGTCGTTTACAAGACGGTTCTGTCGGTCCTCCAGGGAGACCACCGTGAAATACATTACCTGAATATGTTGTACTGAAATATTTAATTTTAATTCTTGTTATTGTAATGTCGTTTGTTTGTTCATGTTGCTTAAGTAATTCAAGATACATTTTAGGCTTTAAAATGTTTAAAGATTTTCAAACTGGAAATCTAGCCAAGAGAGAAGATAGAGAAGATACCCAAGAGCAATTGCTCTTGGGTATCCCTTATTTTTTTTTTCATTCCAGTCGTATATTTTTTTATAGCCAAATCTTTTTTCTTTTTCTAGAAAGTTAATTTCAATTCAGAAACTTGCCATTTAAACATAAATTGTGATATTAATAATATCATAAACATAATCAGCCCATTACTGTCCCACTGCTGGGCACAGGCCTCTTCTCAGAATGAGAAGAGTTTAGGCCTTAGTCCACCATGCTGGCCTGGTGCGGGTTGGCAGACTACACACACCATCGAGAACGTTATAGAGCCCTCTGAGGTGTGCAGGTTTCCTCATCGTTAACGCAAGTGATTATCAAATTCTGATCCGCACATGAATTTGAAGAGATAGAGGTGCGGGCCGGGTCCGAACTCAGCCCTTCCTGCATGAAAGGCAAGTATTCAACCGCTAGGCTATCAGTGCTTCTTCATCATATCAAACATATCGACCTCGGAAAATTTTATTGGCGTAAAAGACATGAAAGTTCATGTCCCTTACGCTAATAGAAATTTTGTGCGTGGTCATGTCCCTATTTGATAATAATCATATCATCAGAAATCAATCAGTTTATAGGCACTCAGCGAACCGATCAAAAGAAAGAATTATCTCTTCTGATATTCTTCTTCTTTTCTTGTGGTTAGTGACGAACCTGGTGTCAGAGTTTAAGCCACACATGGGCCTCTGACTTGGCTTCACATGCCGTCGAGAAATATCTCTCAGGCAGGTTTCCTCACCTTTCTAAGCAAGTGATAATTATACAATACGCACATGTATCCGAAAAGTCAGAGATACGTGCCTTGGGTTGAACTCGAGACCTATGACTTGGCAGTCCAACGGTCACACCTCTAGGCTATCACTGCTGTTATTCTGACATTTAATCAATGATTTTTATTTTATAATCAAGAAACTACCAACTAAACTAAGCCACCAGCTTACGTACCCACGGAACCCTTTTAACACGTCACGCCTCATCACGGTTCACGTCATCGACATTCAATTAGCCACGGGCGATACTGCGGAACCCTAAGCGGGGGTGCAACGTCATGGCTCGTCATTGACGTGTTTGTGTTTTATTGAATATATGGATTTGCATTTTGGTTTTACTTCTGCTGATGAAGTCTGACCGGTTAGATACAGTCAGCAACAAAAGTATGTTAACACTTCTGTTTCTTTAATCATAACTGAACACAATAATATTAAAATTTATTCGGAACACATGTAACAATAAAATAACAGAAATTCTTGACTGTTATATGAAATCCTGAAAAGCAGTGTATCGAATAATTTTGTGTCTTTTAGATGTTATGTAAAAGTAACAGTGTTAATCAACTTTCGTTGGTGACCGTACCTACAATTTTGGATGAAACACAAAAGCAACCAAGGAAAAACACTACAAATGAATAACGTTTTTTTTGCAGAATGCGTAGTCAATAACATAAACATAATATCACGCCTGTATACTCCGAAGGGTTGGGCAGAGATGTCTAGTTACACCCTCATTTCGCCGTTATGTTTAAGTCCCATGTCATAATGCGCGAGCTTAATGCCATCAACCGGGCACAAATCCTGACTCCAGCTGCTACCTAGGAATTCCACGTTGAAAAACTCAATGACACTTTCCCGACCTGGGGATCAAACCCAGGATCTCACAATCAGTAGTTGCGCTTGTCACCACTGAACCAACGAGGCAGTAAGTAATGTATTTAATATTATGTATGTCGTAATAGGACATACATCGATGTTATTGGTGAAAGTTTTCACAAAGGACAGGTGCGTAGTACTCTCAACCGGCGTGCTTGTATGACAAGATGTATGAATGTGGATGATGCGAAAGGAGTATGTAAGGATCGTAGCATGTGGCGTTCTGTTGTTTCTGACTACCTTCGTGGAAAAAAGGCGTGAGTTTATGTATGTATGTATGCGTAGGTAAATAAGTCATATTACTACATGTATGCTCACACACTCACAACTTTATCTTCAAGTTAAAACAATACAAATCTTTGAGACCGTGAAGGGATCTATTTGACCGCATATTGCCGCTCGAGTCCACTTACGACGGTAGCTGACAGCAAAATGACTGAAGGAAAACCAACCTTATTTCCACACGGTTAAAGTTAATTTGTGTAGCAAGATAAAATAAAAATAAAATCATTTTTTCTTTTCCTGTGCGTACCTATTTCAAATAGCAAAATTGTAAAGTATTTGTCCTAAGCACGTCAACATAGAAAGAAAGAGAGATATAAAGAAAATTAATTTATTCAGCCAAGAACACAACACACACATAGTAGGTTGTACGAAGAATACTATGTTAGGATAATATTAATGATAACTACATTTATTCGCTTAAAAAAAGGAATAACCTTATTTTACGTCTCTACTATAAAATTATCTACGATAAGAAGTGATAGTCTAGCGGTTGAACGCTTCCTTTCTATGCAGGAGGGTCTGGGTTCGATCCCAGCCCGTACCTCTGACTTTTCGAATTTATGTGCTGATCAGAATTTGATTATCACTTGCGTTAACGGTGAAGGAATAACATCGTGAGGAAACCTGCACACCTGACAGGGCTCCATAAAGTTCTTGATGGTGTGTGTAGTCTGCTAACCCGCACTAGGCCAGAGTGGTGGACTAAGGCTGAAGCCCTTCTCATTCTGAGAAAGGCACGTGCCCAGCAGTGGGACAGTAATGGGCTAATATTATTAATTTACTATAAAATTATGCTTCACATTATTCAAAATAAATGAAATGAAAACTGCAGCTAACATTATGTATGTACAGTAGGGGAATGAATAGAATCGTCAGTTTTCAAATTCATTCCTTTCCCACATCCCGGGCACATGTTACTTTTTCAAACTGTTGAATGGAACAGACCAATACATGGAAAATTATGTTTAATTATTTGGTAGCAAAGATTAAAATTGCCTTTTGCCTCCATGACGTGGTAGTGCCATTTAATGACTTTGATTTGATTTAAGCAGTTTTGTTGTAAAAACTATGACATCAATCAAATCGATGATTAAATGAATTGACATTGTTCTGCCTAGCCTTTCCCAACTATATTGGAGTAAGCTTTCAGTCTAACCAGATGCGGCTGAATACCAGTATTTTACACGGAGCGACTGCCATCGGACCTCCGCAACCCAGTTACTGGGAAATGCCGATATCCTAAGGTTAAACCGGTTGTCAGACTTCCGGGCTTCTGATTTCCCGAAACAACTGTCATAGTATGACACTTGGGACCGACTGTTTAACGTGCTCTCCGAAGCACGGAGGGGTCTCGATGTGTAACGAACGGTCACCCATCCACACACTGACCGAGGCGAGCACAGCTTAACCACGCAAATCGTATGATCCCCGCGGTTAGTAATTAGCCACGAGCCCCTCTTAATTAAATTGACATTACTTCACGATAATATCCTCTCAAAAATAGTTCGTTTCTTACACAGTACAAGCAAAAATAGATATTAAGGTGCATATCATTTTCTTTCCCATACTGTACTTACTTGAGTCTGAGATTCTGTGAGCATTTCCTTCATGCATATTCCGTTTGAATCTCCATGTTGATTTTCTGCATGAAATAAAAACATTATATTAGCTGCTTCATAATATCCAACACAAGTTGTTAGGAAGTTTGCACACTAAGAACTTTGTGGCAATAGAGCTTATAAAAAAAATTGCTTAGAAAATAGATGCCCGTCATCTTTCATCATATTATTAGGCCATATCATTGCCATGGATCATGCGATTTGCGAGGTTAAGCCGCAATTGCTGCGGTCTGTCTGTGGATGGGTGACCGTTCGTTACAAATCGAGACCCCTCCGTGCCTCGGAGAACACGTTAAAACAGTCGGTTCCGGGTGTCATACGAATACCTATGACAGTCGTTACGGGAAGTCAGAAGCCTGAAAGTCTGATAACTGGTCTAGCCTTAGGATATCGGCATTGCCCAGTAAATGGTACGCGGAGGTTTGATGGCAGTCGCTCCGTGTAGAATATTGGTATTAGACTGGAAGCTGACTCCAACATAGTTGGGAAAAGGCTAGGCAGAACAATTGCCATGGGAGGCCTCCCGATGATCGCTACAATGATGATGTAGCGGTCATTCTGGTGATCGCAGTACGTGGTTATTAGCTAACAAGACGACATTGCCATAATTCCTTTATCTTCGATAATATGCGTGTAAAAAGTGACCAACGAATTTTATCAAAATTATGGATAGGGGCATTTGTGCTAATGACGATATAATGAGATCACTGATCAGTTTGCCCAATGTGATGCCCAAGGATCCATGTTCCACGCTGATATGACAGCCACCTATCCCAACACACTTACAAATTAATTTTCCATCCAACCGTAAATGGAAAACCATGTAAAAATATTCTCTCCAGCAGACATACGTAATCCCACATAACTAATACATACATAATGAAAACAGGTAAGACCACTCGATCCTCGGACCCAAAATCACCCAATCACGGGTACCTATCAATTAAATTAAGTCCTAAACAAACAGAGAATCAGGCAAATCGTTAGGTTGGCTTAGAGGTAGGGATGGTCTGTGTATGGGGAAAGGTACATTCCGGGGTACATCGGGGTGCTTTGATTTCTGATGATATGGAGTATCGGGTACGGCCGGCGGATAATAGTAAGCTCGTTTCTTGAATCTTTCGAAGATTTGACCGACATAACCGAATGTAAGGGGTTTGATCTTTGAAATTTTGTCAGCGTAGGATACGTTAAAAAACAGTCTATCTTTAATTATATATCTACTACTGGCATACCAGACTCCAGATGCTCTGAATGGAGACATCTGGTACAGCAAAAAGTTTATGACTTCGAAGAGCAAAGAAACTCTGTTACTAAGACATTGGTGTCGATTCTGTAGCATATTTTGAGAGTACTAAACTAGACTAAACGCAACTGTCACTTTCTTTTTCTATTGAAACAGAAAGAGACAAACACCCTTAGTTTAGTTTAGTCCTGTCAAACTGCGCAACAGAATCGATACCAGTATCTACAAAATAACAATATTTGGTGTTAATTCCGCCAAACGTTGCGACGACGCACGACGTCGCAGCGCAAGAGGATGCCGTACGCACCTCAGTCAGTCTCCACAATGGATCGGAACAAACGTGTTTTATTGTATCTATAACGATATCCTCCACACTCATGCTGAGATAAAAAAAGGTCGTCTACGCACGTCTCGTTTGCCCTTCTAGCAGTGGAACACTGTCCGTCGTCGCACCGGAGCTGACAGCGCAGCGCATCACCCTCCCCTCGCTTCGTCTCTCGTCCGCCGATCCGATGAAACGTCGCGTGCGACGACTTCTTCTTCTTCCTGCCCTTATCCCACACTAGGTGGGGTCGGCACAACATGTATTTCATAAATCCATGTTGTTAGAGGTTTTGGCTTATTGTTTTATGACCGGCCACCTGCCTGACGTCAACCCTCCTTGGGAATACTCGTAGCGCCGTCGCGTGGGTGACCCAATGTGCTTGCTGATATTATGCACTGGGTCCCAAAATGATATGCTTGTCAATCTTATTGCCGACAACTAAGCAGGCTGTGTTCTTCTTGGTGGAGTATACGTCGCGTGCGACGACGCAACGTATTAATGTGGCATATCATTTAAAATATATGGAAAACGACACAGCGTTGACGCTGCGACGACGCAACGCAACGTGCTAATGAGGCAGAGCTCTAACAGAGTCACACAAATTAGAACTGGAACTGAATGGAACCTAATTTACACCCAAAATCACAGCATACTGAACAGACATTTCCATTATAGCCTAGAACTGGTACATAACTTGTATTCCGTTTGTAACATCACTACTGTCGATCAGACTTGTTCGCTACAGTTTGCCAATCCCGTACAATTGGGGTTTATCTTTGTGGTGACTTAATTGGTTCACCATGTTTGCTCCAAAGATTTGCGTATGGTTAAAATAGTTGTTTTGGCTATTTTATGTGTGTAATGTTGGCACTTTTAATTGGAAATTCTATCTTCTTATTGGCTCAGGGTCGCGCTGTGGGTAATGAAATTGGACGGTCCGTACCTACAGTATGTTACATTTAGTTCACACAGAAACTGTTTACAGGACCCGTTTTAGGTGATCCGTTTTTATTTTGCTAATGGCGCCTGTAGTTGTATGTGTGAGATCACATACATGACAGTATTCCGAATCCAGTAAAAAATTCTGTCCCGACATTTTTACATGTTCCATTTTGTCATCAAAAACTGGATAACGGAACAGTATAAAAAACGGATCCGTAAAAGAAGTATAGGTGCGTTCACACACAATCCGTTATTTTTCTCGTATCCTGCCTGCCAGATGCGACACAGCTGCCTTTTGTTTAACTGATCCGTCGGTACAAGATGTGAACAACACATCCAGTACCGACGGATCCGTTAAAACGGATCCGCTGTGTGAACGAGCTCTTAGCCAGTTTCACGATGACTGAATTCTATCCGAAGCTTATAAGATGAGAGTCTTCCTGATATTGACAGCTGCATCACCAGGAAGCTGTTCGGCCTTTCTAAGCAACGGCTGCGTGTCATCACTGCAGCCATCACTGGCCCTGGTTCTTTTAATAAACACCTCTTTGTTATAGGAGTCACAGACAGCCTTTTATGCGGAGCCTGCATGGTAGAGGAGGAAACGGCGGCCTGCGTGCTATTAAACTGCTCTGAGGTCGCCATACAGGGCTAAGTACTTCGATAATCCGAGTACACTTCGAGCTGGATTGGATCTATTAACTATTGATTCCTACCTGTACGCAAAATACGCGGTTGACGTGGAGTTACAGAAAGTAGCCCGTTTAACCTAAACCTATGATGAGAGAGTGTGGACAGAAATAGATGTTCTGCCTTTCGAAAATTTTGGGCCTTCAACCGGCTATTCCACGTTCCACGCCAACATAACATCACGCCTGTATTCCCCGAAGAGTTAGGCAGAGGTGTATAGTAACACCCTCATGTCGCCATTATGTTTAAGTCCCATGTAAAAGGGGGCGAGCCTATTGCCATCAACCGGGCACAAATCCAAAGTCCGGGCTGATACTGAGGAATTCCACACGGAAAAACACTTTGCCCGACCTGGGGATTGAACCCAGGACCTCACGATCAGCAGTTGCGCTTGCCCCCACTAGACCAACGAGGCCAAATCTCCCTTAAACTAAACCGAAAACCAAACTTACCATATTACACCTGTATTCCCAACAATTTTTGCAACATGTCCCAACCTGTTTACGTTACGTGACGGGCGCGTGACGTGAATACTGACGGCACTCGTTAACACTTGTTTGAGCGTCATTAACGCCTGATCCCGAAGAAAATTCGCAATAAAGTGATAGCTGGGACGAAGTTATGATGAGTTTGGGGCTTGGAACGTGGAAATATGGATAAAGGGCTTGTGAGCATCGTTAACGTGAACACGTCTTGGATTGGTAGTACATACTTAAAGGTGGCGACTGATCTGAGCATTTGATCGTAATGTAACATTTGCAGCGAGCTTGTTAAAAGTGAAGTAAAAAAAAAATTGACAAAATTGATATTACAAAAATCTATTGAAGCTTCTGAATTCCGAACTATGTAAAAACATATACCTACGTCAGGAGTCAGCGCCTAGTCTACATTATTATAATGCCAACAAATTTTTTCAGAGTGTGCTTTAATGATTACTCTTAACAAAACAATAAGAAAATAAATAAATTAGTGTTTAAGTTTATGAGTAAGAGTGAAATGAAGGACTGAAAGTGAGTTACGTTAGGTTGCCTGCTAAAATTTATGTAATATGCTCGTTCCGGTCCGTGTGCTCGCTGTACTGATTATCGTAATGCTCGCTTTGTAACATGTTTGGTTGGGAAATGACCTGAGCATCCGATCCTAATGTAACATTCAGAGCGAGTTTATGTCGCCTCCTAAAATCCGCGTAACATACTCTATCCGAACTCTGGTGTTCGCTGTGCTTACTGTCGTAGTGCTCGCTTTGTAAAATGTTATATTACACGAATATGATACAAGTCAGTCGCCGCCTTTAGGTTATCTTCACTTTCAAGCAGTGCACCCAAACCTGTAGATGATGGGATGGTTCAGCTGCCGGCAGTCCAAGTAACCGAGATCGATGACAAGCAGCAGCACAACTGGAGTTAGAAGGTAGTCTCTGTTATTACAGAACTTTTTGCTAAGCGTGATGAATTTGGATAATACGTCCATTTTTGTAAGGCGCAGTAATACCTTTGATTATAGAAGTCTATGAAGGCCAATGCAGATTATCCCAGGTCTTCGGCCAATAACTTCATGTAACAGCAAGAAGACTTAACTTATGTCCACAGAAAACAGTCTAGATACGCCCATAGAAGTTATAAATAATAGCTATGTCAACCTTTGAGTTTGTTCATAGGCGCGACTCCATGCCTGCGTGTTTTACGATAAAATATGATGACAATTGTAAAGACTAGAAGTGTTACACTCTTTTGTAATAATATAATCTTCTATCTTTATTTGATCTATGGTTTGTGTAGTTGTTACTTATAATTTATTTTGTTGATCAGGTTGTAGGCGTCTCATTTTGTGAGGGATTAAATGTAAGTCTTCTTAATGTTACAGGAGATTAATAACCTTAAGATCTAGTCGCTGATTGCCCTTAGGATATTTGCTGTCGCATTTTACGAAACCTACTGGATAACAGTCTATCCTATTTAAGAGAGTACCGAGCAATGATAAATATGATTAAATCTAAAATCAAGCAGTTAAACCCCAAGACTACATAGCTAGAACTAAATATAAGGACGTTAACAGTCTGAGAAGGGTCCAGACGTTAGACATGTGTTGCTAACAATATTATGTTGTAGTGTAACAAGGTTATCTACTGAATTTAGAGGCTCTTCTGTGCACGTAAAGTACTATTAGTTTGGTGTTTCATGAGTATTTGGGTTAAGATGTAGGAAGTCAGCAATTTGTGTGGTTTTTACCACACTTGTTTAAAACATGTCTTCTACATGTTTCAGTCAATGTTTTCGGTTATCGTTTACACCGAAAACAAGTTTTGAGTCATACAACTATTTGTCCCATTGACCATGGAGGAAACATGTTTCATGTCACTGTCGATACATGTTTTTCATACAAGTCTTTTCCTTTTTTTTTATAAAACATGTATCAAAACTTGTTTTTTTTTTTGTGTAAACGTAGGCTAGTGTTTAACTACAGACAGACCTGGTAGCCTTTAATAAATAATCTTGGGCTTTTTGACGAAGTTTACAAGCAGAAAAATAACTATTAATAGATAATATACCTTTTACACGTCTGAGAATCAGAGGCAGATTAGTTTATTAAACATTTTGATCGTCTCTTGCAATCTTTTTGAACATGAAAGAAACAAAAGAAGTATGCTCGTAGCGGTTTGTAACTTCTACCTACGCTGGGACGTGATGTTGTGTGGCGGTTTCTATATACAAAAACGGATCGTCTTTCTTACCAATGGTAGCCTTTATTTTATTAACCAAACTGGGCTTATAAATAGACTCGTTAGCTAATTTTACCTGTGATAGCTACTTATATGGGAGGGTCTACTATGCAAAGTCATGAGGTTTTTGCTTTATCATTGGTAAACATACAAGAGACTCAATTTAAAAAAATAATACTACTAACGCTGTGTCGTATCGTAATGTTTAAAAAATGAAAAATAAATAAAAAAAGTCTTATATAATATTAAATTCATAGAAAGTTTAAAACATCCTAGTCTATATTATATAGGTGGTTATTCAAATTTGCATGCAGCCTGCGCCGGCGAAACATGTCGATCTGTACTTTTTGTTTTTTTTTTATATCGTGGGAAAATCCTCATGGATGTCCCTTGCCCAGGGTAGGCGAGGGGGTCTGCCGGACTCTTACCGGCTAAAAAACCACGGTGTTCCTCCTTCTGACCGTTGGCCGGGGTCGCGGGATTCGCCTAAACATGCACCGCAACCCCGGCAGGTCTTGGTCCACCAACAGCAGGTGAACCTCTCCCCAGTGGGGCCCCACCCCACGACCTCCTGAGAAGCGCGGGGAGCACCCCACATCACCGGCGCACCAGAACACATGGCACGCCCCACCCCAGGGACCAAACAGGCACATGGGCGCCAGACGACCCCGCGTCTGGGCACCCTAGGTCCCCCTGCGACGGGTCAGGTTAGTGACCCCGCCGCCTACCACTTTTTGGCCGCAGGGGATAGGGAGAGTGGCCAACTAAACTCCAACACTCCTCTCCCCCTGCGGTCCCACCGCGCCCGCCATCTGACGGTGGCGGCCCCGTCAAGGCCGCGGAAGGTAGGGAGAACGGCGCACCGTAATACCGGCACTCCTCTCCAGCCGCGGCCTCTACCCTTCAGCCGCAATGCCTCCCATAAGACATCGTGGCCCTCCTCAGTTGCGATGTCGCCCAGGCGACACCGCAACCTACTTAGCCGCTACGTCGAGGGCTTCCAGGCCCAAGCCCCGACGAGCAGCCCCTCCTCGGGTTCCTCTTCGCTTCACCGTGGGGCTCGAAGCCACGGCTACTAAGCCCCCCCACAACGACAATGCGGGAACCCACCGGGGGGGGGATGTCGATTTGTACCTGCATTATTTTAAGATCCATGTACCTACCGTGTTTCTAGCAAATAAATCTCTATTTCTATTTATATTTCTATAACTAATAACGCTCCGTAAATTATAGGAATTGGCCATTAGAGACGTCTTTTACAATTGTTACAAACAATTCGTTTATAACTCTACCTCTAGTGATTCAAGTACATACAAACGATCAAACACATAATTCTATATCATAATTAACACAAATTGATTAACAAACGTGTACATAACCTAATACCTTTCTTTGTTCAACATCAAAGCCGAACTAAGCTTAAAGCATAATTAATAATGACATCTGTATCCCAATCTCGTCTTAAACACGTACACATAAAGACGACAATGCTATAAATAGAGTCAATTGTATAATAATTTCATAGTGCTTATAGGAAATCACGTATGTACTTCGACAAAATTGTTCTACTGTTAGTTTAGAGGAAATTGGTTCTTGTTGTAGAAACGTTAAGGTTGGGGTTGATGGCAAATTTGATTTGATGGTCGTATGGTAGTCATTTAATGATGTCGTGAACGGCTTGCTTTGATCTCTTTTATGGTGGATGGTGTAAGTGATGAGTGGATCGCAGTGGTTTACACTACAGAATTATTTTCTTAATACAATTTTTGTTTCTATTTTTTTATGAACGGTTACGTACATCGATTTTTGAACCAGTTGCCACTATTCGTAATTTCTTTCTTTCTTCTTCCTTTTAAAAAACATTGCCCACACTAGGACTTCTCCTTTATCGTGGGTGCGTTTACAGACACAAATCTTCACATGCACAAACATCCAAACCCGGAACAACTATCTGTAGGCCATACAGATATTTGTTCCATGCGGGATTCGAACCCACGACCCATAGCGCAGAAGCCGATCGCTCAGCCACTGTACCAAACGTGTCGTCAAAAAATTTATCGTCACATTTCGCCGTGTTATGTAACTGTTTTATCGACTCGAAGTTTTCTATTGGTGCCTTTGTCGTCATCTTCCTGCCCTTATCCCAACTTATTTGGGGTCGGCGCAGTATGTCTTCTACTTCCATACATCTCTATTAGCCGTCATTTCAGTAGTCCATCCATCGCTTCTTTGGTCTTCCTCTACTCTTATAACCATCCACATTCATACTCAATACTTTCCTCACGACATGTTCCTCGTTCCTCCGCATCACATGCCCATACCATGACAACCGGTTTCCACACAACTTCTCAGTCACCGGCGCCACTATTGGTGCCTTTGTCATAGTTTTAATTTGATAGGATGGAATTCTTGAAAGATAAACGTACGGAATACTGGTCGGCAAACTTCGTATTCCGAACTTACAGGAACGACGAGACTTGAAGATTGTAGCTTGTAGGACAGGCCACTATGTTGGCAAACAAGCTGATGGCCGACCTGATGGAAACTGGTTTACGCCGCCTATTACACCTACAACCCCAAGAGGATTACTGATGCATTCCCAACCTTAGAGACAAAGTTAGAAAATCTCATGTGGCAGTAATTTCATCGGCACCCATACCCTTCAAACTGGAACACAGCAATGCTGCTTAGCGGCAGAAATAGATGGTGGTAGTACTTCCTGCTTTGGGATACAGCGGGACAGGAGCGATACAGAAAATTGACGTCAAGTTTTTACAGAAACACTCACGGTGCTATATTAGTTTACGATGTGTCAGAACCAAAGTCCCTAGCAAAACTAATGAGTGGGTCGAGGAACTTCAAGTATACCCCACCAAGAAGAACATAGTCTGCTTAGTTATCGGCAATAATATTGAAAAGCATATCATTTTGGGACCCAGTGCATAATATCAGCAAGCACATTGGGTCATCCGCGCAACGGTGCAATGAGTATTCCCAAGGAGGGTTGATGTCAGGCAGGCGGCCGGTTATAAAACAATAAGCCAAAACCTTTAACAGCATGGATTTACAAATTACTTGTTGTGCCGACCCCACTTAGTGTGGGATAAGGGCAGGGAGAAGAAGAAGGTTGCGGTGCATGCTTAGGCGAATTCCGCGACCCCGGCCGACGGTCAAAAGGAGGAACACCGTGGGTTTTTAGCCGGTAAGAGTCCGGCAGACCCCTTCACCTACCCCGGCCGAGGAAAATCCATGAGGATTTTCCCACGAAAAAAAAAGGGAAAAGAAGAAGAAGACTTCCCCTGAAATGTTTTTACACCAAGAGCTCTTCTGCTTTTAAAATTCTTGCATCCATTCGCTTGCACCACACATCTTTCCCATGGTGAAACTTATCCGCTACCAATAGTTGCGGCCTATCAAAGGGGCGGAACTTCGGCCAACTTCGGCAACTTTCGTTAACTCCCGACTCGGTAACGAGATTTTTTTCAGATTAGTTCGCTTTCGTTTAATAATGAATAGGTCTAATCAGTAGCGAAACTTTTTTAATTTGCCAAAAGTTTTTGATAGTATTTGCAGGTTTTTAATAAAATTATCTTATAGCGTCCAAGATTTCTTCTTAATAAATGCGTGTTTAAGTATTAGTTTTCGAACTTTAAATGCTTCGTCCACATCGGGATTATTTGTCGCAACAGTGTTTCGGCACATGTTGCAGAACATATTGCGAAACATGTACCGCAAATTGTACCCGTGTAAAATGTTGTGGCATATGTATCGCAACATGATCTTTATAAAAGTTGTGGCGCATATATCGCAACTTGTGACCGAATTAAATTTTGCGGCAGACGGTATCGCATAATAGAGCTAAGATACAAGGATCACGGCTACTGCTCAGGTTTCTTTTCTAACTGCTGTTTAGATGGTCACTGAGTCTGTGCTCAAGAGCTTGTAAATCTATCTTGACCGATTGACACACAAAAATCTTTTTTTTGTCAGCCTTTACTGTCCCACTGCTGGGCAAAGGGTACCCCCAAGTTGTTTCATGAGACCCTAAAATGATTTTAAAAAATATTGGTAGGTAGCAGGAATGTCGTCGATTGCTGTAAATAAAATCGAAAATAAGGGATTATATAAAAGCATGCAACTAAATTCTATACAATAAAAATATCTCATACAATTGGGTTACAAAAATTTAAGAATTATAAAGAAAAGCATTAATATTTAACAATTAATGGTGACATTAAACCACTATTGCTAAAATTAATTTCAAGAAAGCATATCTAGAAAATATGTACTGATTTGGATGAATCTTTTTTATCTGAAAGAATATAATATAATATCAAAGAATCTGAAAGAATATAATATAATAAGAATATAATATCGCTTTACAATACTTCATTCCAAACTGTAAAGTATGAGCATCATGCAGCTATTAGTGATACGCTTATAATCATATCATATTACTGCCTATTGTCTAGTAATATGAGTCTGTCATGCTCACTTAAATGTCTTGCTGATGGTGGCGTTGTTTATCCGGTCGTTGAGTTCCCTATAATATGGTTGAGCTGACCGATGCGGATGTGCACGTCATGCTCGTGAACGGGTGCCGTCTGTCGGGACTGGTCAGCTCTTAACTGCTATGGCAATCATAGAAGGCATATTTTTCTATTTGTTACTCTTATGTGAGTTTATTTGTTACATTAACCTGCATTATTCTCATTCTATTTCTCATACTACTGTAATGGAATTGTAATGAACTACTATTTTAAAAAGAGTATTCATGGAGTTTCTTGCCGGCTCTTCTCCATAGAACCTACCTTTTGGAACCGTGCACCTAGTCGTGACGTTTTAAAAGTGCCTGAAATCTGGTCTATTTGAAATAAAAAACTTTGACTTTGACTTTGACTTTGACTATACTCTCAAGGTGATCCCATATGAATATTGTCATGATGTGAAGAAAGACTTCGGAGATATAAAATTGAACTCCTTACGAAATAGCACACGTAGGTATCGTAAGCACTTCTTGAGACGAAATAGATATATTATGTACTTTCATGTTTTATCATCAACAATACCCCAGTCCAATCTGTCGAATTGCTAGAGAAAATTGCTTAAAAACCATAGCACAAGAATGCACTAGTGTTACTTCTACTTATTATCCTGCAAAAGATGGAATCCTCAAGTGTCGCCGCCGAGACCCAATGCAATCTATATGCAAATATGCGTTCCATCCAATTAGAAATGACTTATTTTGTACGTAGTGGGTGAAAAAAACGCTGCGTTTTAAACACTGAGTTTTTTTGCGATAAAAGGCGCGGTTTACCTGGTTCCAGCAGCTGGATCCAGGTTTGCTGGATTCCAACGCTGGATAGGTATTGAAGTGTCCAAAGTCCAGTCCAGCTTCAATTATCCAGTGAAGAAACGTTTACTTATGTCCAATGCCAATCCAGTGCCGAAATCCAACGACGCTGGATGAAGCTTCCATAAATTGGCCTTTACAGCTAGTTCACACAGAAACTGTTTACAGGACCCGTTTTAGCGAATCCGTTTTTATTTTGGTGATGGCGTCTGTAGTTGTATGAGCGAATTCACATACACGATGGTATACCGAATCCAGTAAGAAATACTGGATACATTATTTTTATCATACTTGCCTGCCAGATGCGACGCAGCTGCCATTTATTTAACTGATCCGTCGGTAGAAATGTGAACAACACATCTAGTACCGTCGGATCCCATAAAACGGATCCGCTGTGTGAACGGGCTCTTACTGCCCTGCCAATCCTTGTGGTCTTGACAGAGAATTTAAAATCGTTGAATACAGCGTTTAGTACCATGGTAGTACCATGTGAGACAATGGTAGTACCATGTGAGACAATAGCATTTATTCATTGCCATTGTGTGGTTACATAACATAACATCTTGTATTCTCCGAAGGGTTCGGCAGAGATGTTTTTAGTACACCCTCGTTTCGTCAGTTATGTTTAAGTCCCATGTAATAGGGGGCGAGCCTATTGCCACTAACCAGGCACAAATCCAGACTCCGGACTGCTACTGAGAAATTCCTAATAGAAAAAGCCAATAACACTTTGCCCGACCTGGGGACCCAGAACTCCATGCTCAGCGGTCGCACTTCCGAAGACTAGACCCCTAAGGCAGTCAAAAGTTATGTGGTTATTGGCTACAAATGTGATCGTTTTATCTTCCGTCATGACTGTCATTTACGTCGATATTTCTGGACGATAGAATTTACTTTCTACCTACTCATATCATCATATTACATTGCATAAAGGGCACTATTCATCATCAAAGATCGTTCCTTTATGGGTAAACAAATATTTTTCTTCTTAATTACAGTCGTTCTCACCACTACACTGTTAGGGATGATTTCCATCAAACGGCTCGCATTGCATCGGATCGGAAAGGATACGCACGGATGCGGCGACAGCCGATCGCGTCCGGCAGGATGTCGATGCATACGATCTGCTCCGTACCATCACTTGCGAACGTATCCGTTCCTGCGCCTAGTCAAATAGTTTCATTCCTACCGTGTTGACAGCCGAAAGGATCCGATCGGATTCGACGACAGACGTGAACGGAGCCAGATGCGCGTCGCAGCATACTTTCGGCTATGATCGCGTGTCGCGGAAGACGCCCGTGGTCAAGCTGCTGTGCGTGGCTTGGTAATATAGACTTTAAATACTGTGTACACGATTTAATATCGTTTAAAAATTGTAAAATCCGTTCTGATCCGATGCGATGCGAGCCGTTCGGAGGAAATCATCCTTTAATTTTCAAACTTATAATTATTTCCAATAAAATGTTGAACATGTCTGAACCGCAGATGTCGCCAACCCGAGTGCGTAACCCAACTTTCCTTACCCACTCGTAACCATAGATTATTGCATTGTCGCGTCATTTGCATCTGGTAACACCTATTTGCGTACGGGATTTCTTAATAAAGGAATATAAATAGGGGTCGAGATATGTTAATGGAATCTGGTCAAAGTGTTGCTTGTAATGTCTTGTTTTGGGGAAGAAGGTTTGTTTAATTAAAATTCTGTCGTTTATGGCGTTAGGTCTCGTGCTGTCTCTGTCACTTCGCCTTAAAGTGAAAGTGAGAGAACGAGACTTAACGGCTAATTAAAATTTAGTAGCGTTTGAGTATTTGGCCATTATTTTCCTAATCCTTTCTAATAATATAACATAGAATCACGCCTGTATTTCCCGAAGGGTTGGGCAGAGGTGTATAGTAACATCCTGATTTCGCCGTTATGTTTAGGTCCCAAGTAATAGAGGGCGAGCCTTTTGCCATCAACCGGGCACGAAACCGAACTCCGGGCTGCTACTGAGGAATCCCACACGGAAAAACCCAGTAACACTTTGCCCAACCTGGGGGTCGAATCCTCACGATTAGCAGTCGCGCTTGCCACCACTAGACCAAAGACTGATTTTCTCTCTAGTAGTACTGTTGCGGCATCTATCACGCCACATGCGAACTATCCTGCATCGCGATATCAGAGTTTGACACGCAGATAGTATATATACAAGTTTCCAACATCAACCGTTGGGCAGTGGCCCGCCAGGCACAAGACTCCGCCTGGTAGGAGGATCCTCCTTTTCGTAGGCGGAACACAATATCTCGTTCCCCTACATTGGTGACCCCGACGTGATCATCACAGACAATGTTTCCACATTGGTGACGATTACTAACGCAACCTTCGCAGCCTATAAACATCGGCAGCAACATCATCACTCCCCTCTGCTCAACATTCAAGCAAGCAGCAAGTCACACAGCTAGCCAGCATCCTCGGCTTCATCGTGTCACCACTAGCTTGCAGCGAACGCGCAAGCCTGGTCACACCTTCAGCCCTCTTCAGCAACATGGCACAGCACGCTGCAAATTCGACGGTCAAACTAGCAGAGGCACATCTCTCCTGGTCGACGCCAGCAGCCAGCCATTTCTCACCGCTCACAGTTCCGACTCACCGCGAATGACGCGGCATCCGGTTCCGACTCACTGGAACCCTCACCTGGCCCTGGCAAGCATATCTCAACATGCAACGACTTGCTGACTCATCACTACAATCGACCTCCGGTCTTGGGGGGGAGTGATGAGGCGGCATCTATCACGCCACATGCGAACTATCCTGTATCGCGATATCAGAGTTTGACACGCAGATAGTATATATACAAGTTTCCAACATCAACCGTTGGGCAGTGGCCCGCCAGGCACAAGACTCCGCCTGGTGGGAGGATCCTCCTTTTCGTAGGCGGAACACAATATCTCGTTCCCCTACAGTACTATTAAAAGTGACTATAGACGTAAGAGGAGACAGAGACCGGCTTTCTGAAGACAAGGTGCAAAGATGCCAGTATTTGAAGGCATTCAACTAAAGACTCACAATTGCACTGATACAGCATTCAGCTGCATTAATGTTGAAGAGTGACGACACGTTTGGTGCAGTGGCTAAGCAATTGGCATCTGCGCTGCGGGTCGTGGGTTCGATTCCCGCACGGAACAAATATTTGTATGGCCTACAGATAGTTGTTCCGGGTCTGGATGTTTGTGCATGTGAAGATTTGTGTCTGTAAACGCACCCACGATACAGGAGAAATCCTAGTGTGGGCCAACGTTTTAAAAAAAAAAAAAAAAAGAGTGAAAGGTTACTTTGTTTATAGACGAGACAAAGAAGAAATGATGAAGAATGAATGCAAGAATAACATGTTACTTCTACCTAGCCTTTTCCCGACTATGTTGGGGTCAGCTTCCAGTCTAACCAGATGCGGCTGAATACCAGTATTTTACACGGAGCGACTGCCATCAGACCTCCGCAACCCTGTTAAGTGGCAATGCCGATATCCTAAAGTTAGACCGTTTTCAGACTTTCGGGCTTCTAACTACCCGTAACGACTGTCATAGGAAGACACCAGGGACCGACTGTTTAAACATGATAGATAGATAGATAGATATACCACAGTGATATACTTTATTGCACACTAAAAGAAATAAAACAAGGAATACACATAATTAGGAACAGTACAAATGGCGGTCTTATCGCTTAAAGCAATTTCTTCCAGACAACCATTGGATGGAAAGAATTGTTAAGAAAAATAGAAGGGCAGTTTGCAGCGTACAAATATGCAACCTACTAAAAATCGGGAATCAACTAAATAATAGGTATAAATACATATTATAACACAAATAATTATATAATAACATTATAATTACAATACATATTTTAAACATATATATATGGACACATATATAAACATGGAGGGGTCTCTATGTGTAACAAACGGTCACCCATCCATGGATTGACCGCGGCAAGCGCAGCTTAACCTCGCGTGTGATCTGCGCGGCTGGTAATAAGCCACCAGCCCTTGCATCACTGAACTTAAACATTTTAAAATGAATACGAATCAGCATCAAAGAAGGAACCCTGAATATTTTCGGTATTACGTAAAGCAAATCCGTTCTCTAATTTAAATGTACCGCGGTGTCCGGCCATGCTTAGTCGGATCCTACAAATTGGATATAGTCCTTTTTATGAACCGCACCGCTTTCCGAACCGGTTTCCACCGGATAAAAGCGGAATTTTTCGTTTAGGGCGGCTGTACGTGAGGCCGATTGGAGTTTTTAACCGACTTTCAAAAAAGGAGGAGGTTCTCAATTTGATTGTATGTTTTTTTAACCGACTTTCAAAAAAGGAGGAGGTTCTCAATTCGATTGTATGTTTTCCTTTTTTTTTTGTATGTTTGTTCCTCGATATCTTTGCTAATTGTGAACCGATTTTAATGATTCTTTTTTTGTTTGAAAGAGTATTCTTTCGAAGTGGTCCCATTTAAATTTGGTGAAGATCTGATGAAGAACTTCGGAGATAGACAATTTGAAGTCGGTTTTATTTTTGTTAAAAAGTGATTATAGATGCGGCGTTTTGTTTGTTTGATTCAAATCTTGCGGCAGATTTTTCAACTACTTCTGCTTAACCGATTCTCGTGAAACTTCGCATACGAATTCAATTGCCATGACAATACAACATTATAATAATTTCAACCGATGACCACACGTTTGGTGCAGTGGCTGAGCGATTGGCTTTTGCGCTACGGGTAATGGGTACGATTCCCACACGGATCAAATATTTGTATGACCTACAAATAGTTGTTGCTGGTCTGGGCGTTTGTGCATGTGAAGATTTGTATCTGTAAACGCACCCACGATACAGGAGAACTGCTAGTGTGGACTAAAGTATTTTTTTTGAAAAACCTTCAATCCTCAGATCAAATCTTGATGCTGCAGGGGTACTGCAAGATCAAACCGTTTAGCTTAACAATTTATAATTATTTTTTTTTAAAAACAAACAATGTAAATCTCTGTTAGGCAAAATATACGTGTCTTTGAAAACTATTATAAAGTTGTGGGGAATAGTCGGCACTGGAGAGACAGAGACAAAAGTTTTCCCACCAGAACAATTCGATAAAACAGTTATTAGACACTTCGGTTCGCTATCTCTTTTACTCTCGTTACGAAAATCGTAGAGGAAACGAGATAACAAACCCAATCGGTCGACAACTGCTTATTGAAAAGGTTCTAAATCGAAGGGCAGAAGTGGATGAATTATTATACTTTCAGCTTTATTATTTACACATAATATTATGGAGAAACCTTGTCATCTTTAAGAATGTGTCAATTTCAAAATCATTATAATCCTTTAAAAAAACGTTTAAGTTTTAAGTTAAATGGTTTTATCTTGCATTACACCAGCAGCATCTGTATTTGAGGATTAAAGGTTGAAATTATTATAATGTTGTATTGTTATGCAAATTGAATTTATGTGAGAATTTTCAAAAGAATCAGTTAAGCAGATGGAGTTAAAAAATCTGTCGCAAGATTTGAATCAAACATAATATCACGCCTGTATTCCCCGAAGGTTGGGCAGAGGTGTATAATAACACCCTCATTTCGCCGTTATGTTTAAGTCCCATGTAATAGGGGGCGAGCCTATTGTCATCAACCGGGTAGAAATCCTAACTGCGGGCTGCTACTGAGGAATCCAACAAGGAAATACCCAATAACACTTTGCTCGACCTGAGGATTGATTCAAACAAACAAATATATGAAGTGAAGCTAATTAAAGCCTTTCAAAATACTGGTCGTGCTAAAAAAAACACCACGCCTGTAAAATGCCTAAGCCCAAATCGTATTCAGTAGTCAAGTGCACGAGCCCAGTTGGCGTATCCGGAGTGCCTCTAATTCGGATAAATTCGTACTGTTTCAGTTAATTTAACCGGCCCATCCCTGTAATATTTTGTTTCAATGCTCAGCTGCGGAATTTGGACAGATGTGTTTGATCTGAGTTCACTTCACTGGAGTTTTTTGTTTGAATAATTTATGTAGATAATATTCATGTTTCTCTTTTGTGGTTTAAATATTTGTTAGAGTTTTCTTATTCGAACAATTCTGACCGACGGGCACGAACTTTCCATTGTCAACAAATTTTATTCTATCAGAAGTAATAGATACCTATTTTCTGACTATCCGTCTGACCTTCGCATCTGACTTAAGTGCGTCATAGTTTCTATCGCTGCACGTCTAGCAAAATCAAACTAAAGCAATTTCTTTCAAAATGGGTTAAAATTTGTTTTAACCTCTAAAAGCTCCCAATTTTCACAGTTTGTGTTTAAGCTGGGAAGAAGAAACGACGAAACAAACTCCCTAGCAACACAAGTTTGTCTATCAAGTGAAGTAATTAATTAAGTATACAAAGGGGGGCTCGCAGCTAATTACCAACCGCGTGGATCATACGATTTGCGAGGTTAAGCTGCGCTTGCCGCGGTCAGTCCGTGGATATAACCGTTCGTTACACATCGAGACTCCTCCGTGCTTCGGAGAGCACGTTAAACATTCGATACCGGGTATCGTTACGAGGTAGTCAGATGCCTGAAAGTCTGACAACTGTTTCTAACCTTAGTATACCGGTATTAAGCCGCATCTGGTTTGACTGGAAGATGACCCCAACATAGTGGAAAAAAGCTAGGAGGAACATACAAAAAAAGTTATAGTAGTGAGCGAAAATTAAAAATGTCCCCTTAACTACGTTAGTCAGCGAATCCAAATCCCTTAAAAATATCGTGACTATAGAACAAGCCTACTATACTAAAACTAATGTAGGTACAAGGACCCAGGACGGGTTTTGATACTCAAAACAGTCCAAGAACTGCCCAGTCATTTTTCTAGCAAATTATATCCAACCTAAGGTTGTCTAGAAAAAATCGCCTATTGCAATTTTTAACCGACTTCCAAAAAAAGAGGAGGGTCTCAATTCGGCTGTATGTTTTTTTTAATGTTTGTTACCTCACTACACCCTCATTTGTGAACCGATTTAAAAAAGTCTGTTTTTGTTTGAAAGAGTATTCTTTGGAAATGGTCCCATTTAAATTTGGTGAAGATCTAATAAATAAGTTCGGAGATAGACAGTGGAACTCCTTATAATGTGATGATGTGATTATGTTACGAGCAGCGACTTTAGTAGGTCTAACCATGTTTTAATTAAGGCCACTAAAATGAAAAAATAAAAAACATTTTAACAAAAATAAAACCGACTTCAAAAAAAACGAAGAAAAGAATAAATAATTACCATTTTATAAAATTAACAGTTTCAGAAGTCGGTGCCTTCAATTTGGTTCAGCGTGGATTAGCACCGACTTCTGAAACTGTTAATTTTATAATTTAATTATTTTTTTTAAATTTAATTTTATAATATGGTAATTAATATATAATTAATATAATATGGTAATTAAATAATATGGTAATTAATATAATATGGTAATTCTTTTCTTCGTTTTTTTGAAGTCGGTTTTATTTCTATTAAAATGTTTTTTTATTATAATAATGTTTAATGTGTGTTTTGTGTATATAATAAAGAGTATTGTTTTGTATTGTACAATATATGCATTTGAGGGTATCCATTTTCTTGGTGATTCGTTTTATTCATCACTTGCCTTTTAAAAACAATACCTTAGGTCGACATATTTATCTCCTCAGATCTTCCGAACTGCGTACCACAAGAGATTCCAAACGAGGCTTATCATCGTGTATTTTTTCCAGCGATCACCTGCCGAGCGGCGAAACGAGCGTAATCGCGAATAAGCGCTCGATCGAGCGAAGTGAGCGAAGTGAACCACGGTGGGAGACAAAAGTGATGCACGGAGGTAAATATGCTGGATGTGGTAGGGAAAGCTATGGTAAGCTCTTCTTAGGTCACTGAAAAGCCAAAAACTAATAGATCAATTAACTGCCTCGTTGGTCTAGTGGTGGCATATAACATTTTCATAAATAGACTAAAAAAACTCCTAATAAATAAAAGCTACTATAGTGTAAATGAATACTTTAATGACAAATTATAAATGCATAAAACATAATAAATAAAATATTGACATTATATAAATACGAATTAAGATAGAAGTCAACACTAAATGCCCTTTGTCCTCTCTCCCATTGAGACACCATACACAGTTAGTCGTATAGATACATTCATATATACATGGATAAATATTATAATATGATATATGTTTAATTGACTCACCAAAAATAAAAATATATAAATAAATAAAAAGCCCTGACCTAATAATGAAATAAATTAGCAATAATAATAAATTAAATAATTAAATAATATAGCAATAATATTACTGTTCATTATCTCCTAAAACAGGGCTTCCTCTCTCCTACCCTTTTGCTGTGCCCTACAGGGTCCATAATGATCTCAATTATATAGTTACCACCTAAGTACACATTATGGTAAAGCAATAAAGATATTGAGTATTGAGTATTGAGAGTGGCAAGCGTGACTGCTGATCGTGAGGTCCTGGGTACGATCCCCAGGTCGAGCAAAGTGTTATTGGATTTTTTCTTGTGGAATTTCTCAGTAGCAGCCCGGAGTTTGGATTTGTGCCCGGTCGATGGTAATAGGCTCGCCCTCTATTATATGGGACTTAAACATAACGGCGAAATGAGATTGTTGCTATACACCTCTGCCATGCCTTCGGGAATACAGGCGTAATGTTATGTCAGTCCCACATAATATATGATATTCCATATCATAAGAAAAGTATTTCAAAATGTATTTGAGTTTGTAAAGAAAAAAATTGAGGCTAACTACGCAGAATGTTCCTCATAATCCAATCCTTTTCCAAACTTTTTTAGTGAACGGTCAGTATACAAAATCAGCTTGCAAAACCGCCTATTCTAGTCTGTTTACATCGATGTCAGCTCCCCTTGTGAGCTGGATCGGAAATCACTTGGTCGACATTTGTGTCCTGAGTGCCGCGCGATACACCCTCGTGTGTCACCTCCGCGTCTTCACGCGTTTCTTACTTTAAAGAGGTTGCAGGATTGACGGTTTTATTTGTTTCTGCAAGAAGAATTATCTATGCATTTTTTCTTGCTATTCTGTGCACTTCGTTTGTACACATAGTTTTAAAGACATGTATTCAGTAGAAAACAGTTTTAAATACATGTTGCCAGCAGTTTCTGAAACATGATGTAGGTAAATAATTCTAATACTGAAGAATAAATTTCTAGAAACAATATTTCTTAGCTTTGGCCGTTTACATCAGTCATTTGTTGTTTTATCTCTAAAGATGGGTACTGACCGGCGTTACGGGGCGTAATGTAACGTGTTACACAGCGAGCGTTCGTGCAGTCAGTACCGGGAAACAAGGCGCTTGTGACGTACTGACTGTACAAACGCTCGCTGTGTAACACGTTACATTACGCCTCGTAACGCCGTTCAGTACCCAGCTTTATGGACAAAATACTCAAACGCTACTCAAGTTTAAGTTGCCGTTAATTTCGTGCTGTCACTGTCACTTCACCATAGGGTTCGTACACAAAACTGCGATGCGAATTCGCAACCCAGAAAACTGCGACGCAAATTGCTGCGATGCGATTTCGTGCGGCAAGGCATCTTCCTTCCAAGGTTCGGGTGACCAATCCCTTGACTATCGTCAACCGTATTGAACGTACTTTATACCAAGCAGAATACATTTTCGTAAAAAGATCTGCGCACTGCTGTCACTGTTACTGATAAGAAGATATAGGAAAAATCAATTACGCGAATCAATTCGTAAGTTCTTGCGATGCGTCGTGCGAGTTCGTATATTTCTACGATGCGACGTCGCATCGCTGTTTTGTGTACGGAACCTTAAAGTGACAGTGACAGTAGTTGAGGAAAATTGAGAAAATTGAGTTTCGTTTGAGTATTTGGCCAATAGAGTTCTGTATTTAAAAGTCTCCGTTGTCGCACTATCTTCATGGTCATGAAGATTTTTTCAGCTGTTGATCTGGTTAAATATTTGGGTTATAGATTTATTGCTGTGGTAAACCGTTGTCTTTTTAACGGTCAATCTTGTAATGTAAATATCTTGAATATTGATCTAAAGTATGTATCTCGGTGTAACCACATACGTGAATATTATTTTTGACGTGACAACGTCTAATAAAACGATGAACGCCGGCAGCATGCACAAAAAAGCGTGACTCATTGTCACGTTCCGTTTGAGGCGAGCGTGCGAGCGAGAGCGCGGTACAAGCGATAGAGAAGCACGATGTTTTGTTCTGACGTTGTTACGTTAAACTATCGTCCGTAAACCGACTTTACAGACAACCAATTTTCTTATTTTGTTTCGATCGCGTGCTTAATGCATTTCACGACGATTGTATCCTCAGCCAAATTGTTCCCGTGCTAATGCGATCGCTGTTGCCGGTCACAGGCCTGTTATTTATTATTATTTACCTGCCCATTACTGTAGAAGTATTAATTTTACGCCCAATCAGAAAGGCATCCGGCTGGCACCCTGCACCGTAAACTTTTATTGGCACCTCTTAAACCCTCCCTTAAAGATATAAGATAAGTTGAGAATGTTCAATTTCAACTGTTTATCGACTTGGCTAGATGACTTTGAGTTATTTAAAACGTTTGCTAATTAAACAAGAAGTTTCCTATCAATTTGGGGGCGGAACAATGAACAAGCTTTTAATTAAATAAGTATTGGCGTTTCTTGAACGTTTCGCTTTAAAATTGATTTGAAATATTTAGGTTTAAGGCCAGTTTTGTAAAGAAGAATTAACAATTGTTAATTGGTTTTTATTAGTTGCAAGACGTTCGGCGAAATCTTTGTCAAAATTAAAATTTATTAGTAGGTACTTTAAAAGCTTTGATAGCCTAGCGCAGTATTCCGCAAAGTGTGTGCCGCAGCACACTGGTGTACCGTGGTCATTAATTGGTGTGCCGCGGGAAAAATCTATTTCTTATAAAATTATAAAGGCGGACGGAAATAATGTATTTTTTGCTATCTTTATATAATTAAAATGTTTTTTTTATTTATGGTGTGCCTCTGAAATTCCCCGATTTCGTAGGTGTACCTTGAACACAAAAAGTTTGCGGAACACTGGCCTAGCGGTTCAACGCCTGCTTTATGTAAGACAGTCTGACTTCGAACCCGACCCGCAACTCTGACTTTTCGAATTCATATGCGGATAAGAATTTTATTATCACTTGCGTTAACGGTAAAGAAAAACGTTGTGAGGCAACCCGCACTAAATAGAAGGGCTTCAAAAATACTTCGCACTAGGTCAACGTGGTGGCCTAAGCGCCTAAACCCTTATCATTCAGAGAAGTGGTTCAAATTCTGATAAAAAACACTAAAAAACTGTAAATAATAGGAACAATTCATGAAAAAAATCCCAATGTACGTTCAGGTAAACCGATTGTTTAGCAAATTTATACACTACTTAAGTTTACCGTATTATATATTAGTATAGCCTAGTGGTGTGACCGTCGGACTGTCAAGTCACAGGTCTTGAGTTCGAACCCTAGGCACGCACCTCTGACTTTTCGGATTCATGTGCGTATTGTATAATTATCTCTTGCTTAAAAACAGTGAAGGAAAACATCGTGAGGAAATCGGCATGCCTGAGAGATATTTCTCGACGGCACGTGAAGCCAAGTCAGGGGCCCATGGGCGGCATAAACTCTGACACCGGGTTAGTCACTAATCACACGAAAAGAAGAAGAAGACCTTATTATACCCATTCCATTCGACTGATTAAGAATGACTATTGTGATTTTAATATACGAACAATTACGAACTAATAACTGAAGTCGAAAAACGTAACGTTGAAAAATTATATTTCTTTCTAAATACCCTATTTAGCGACACGTTTGGTGCAGTGGCTGAGCGATTGGCTTCTGCGCTACGGGTCGTGGTTTCGATTCCCGCACGGATCAAATATTTCTATGGCCTACAAATCGTTTTTCCGGGTCTGGGCGTTTGTGTATGTGAAGATTTGTGTCTGTAAACGCACCCATGATACAGGAGAAATAATAGAGTGGGGGCAAAGTATAAAAAAAAAACTTAATAATCTCTTTCCGTGAATGTACTTTCGCTTGTTTCACCTAAGTACTTTAACCAATGAAACAAACCCCTAAAACTGTATTGTGGAAGTGACGAAATTATTTCATAAGCTTTTGATGTTTTAACGTTAAATTATTGGCGTGGATTCAAAAAGAAAGGGTTAGAATCAATGGAGCTAATAATTTATTGAATCTTTCCTTATTCAAAGGAAATCTATTGTTGATATTGTACTTAATCAAAATTTTAAATTGGAATTTGTACAGGAAGTATTTTATTTCTTTATTTAGTAAAATTGGCTTTGGAAAATTATTGACTTATTACCCGACTGCGCGATAGCGAAGTTAGGGTAATGGTTTTTACAAATTAACAGTGCTGTCGATTTTAAAATAAATAATACTTGAGGTACATTTACGCTGTTTCTACACTTATTTATTAAGTTGTCGTTTTGTATCAAATAGTTAAAATGATCGTCAGTGCGGGATCTTCAGAGGCTTATCGGTGGATTTGAAGCCTAAATTAGAAGTCGGAAATTTGTGTGTAGTTGGATAATTTTTACGTGAGTGTGAATAATATTAAACTGATATACAGGCTGAGTGTTTTTCCGATGGAAAACCGAAACTGTGAGGAAAGAGAAAAATTGTCAAATGAGTCGTAAGCTCGATTTTAGAGAAAACAAAAACTGCATTTTTTTTCAAGCAGCTTTTTTGATCCATTTACAGATCCCAATGATTTGTTTTTATAAATAAAAATCTATCCTTTATTAATATACCAACCGATAATGTTTGTGACAAGGATCATAATTACTGGAAAATAATTATACATAGGAGGTAAAAGAAAAAGTCAATTGAAAAAAAAACTTCGATCCCTTTATAACCAACTTCCAAAAAAAGAAAGAGGAGATTATCAATTCGGCTGTATTTTTTTTCTCGTTATTTTAACGTTTATCACCTCACAACGCCGTCATTTATAAAGCGATTTGGAAAATTCTTTTTTTGTATGAAAGAATATTTTTCGAAATGGTCCCATTTAAATTTGGTAAAGATCTGATGAAGAACTTTGGAGATAAACAATGGAACTCCTCAATGACGAACAGTACGCATAATGTGATGATGTGATTATGTTACGAGCAGCATCTTTAGTAGGTCCAACCATGTTTTAATTAAGGCCACTAAACTAAAAAAAAAACATTTTAACAAAGATAAAACCGACTTCAAAAATTCGAATAAAAGAATAAAATAATAACCATATTATAAAATTAACAGTTTCAGAAGTCAATTTTTTTCAGCGTGGTTTATCTCCGACTTCTGAAACTGTTAATTTTATAATATGGTGATTATTTTATTCTTTTATTCGTTTTTTTGAAGTCAGTTTTATTTTGTTAAAATGTTTTTTTACATTCCTCATAGACTCGGTTATGTCCCAAAGGTTTATTTGTAAAATTCACCCTGTATCCTACGATTATTAGCAATAAACCTTCTCTTACGAACGAAACAAACCGAGTTTTACAATAAGACTAGCTGACCCATCCTTTTCTTTCTTGATATCTTATCATTTTAAAAGCCTTTCTCTACAGGTAAATTCAACATAAAGTTGACATTACGCTGAAGTTGAGCCCACCTCATAATTGTAGAGTCGTGACGTACGTACGTAGAGTTGCACAAACTCTGCGTCTGTGACAGCGCGTAATATAATTAATAGAGAGTTTGTGCGCGAAGTCTCTACGCCCCCGGTTGCTTCGATGTACACCCACTGGTGTGTTCCTATTGTAACTGGATTTTTTTTAGATATTGTAGATAGATTTTTAGTAACAGCTATGATTATTAAAATTTTGTATAAAAGGTAAACAAATCCTTGATGTAATAGGGGAAGAACCTATTGCCATCAACTGGGCACAAATCCAAACTCCAAGGTGCTACTGACGAATTCCACACGGAAAAATAAACAAAAAAACATAACGGCGAAATGAGGGTGTTACTATACACCTCTGTCCCACCTTTCGGATAGTACAGGCGTGATGTTATGTTATCTTAATAACAATCCAAATCGCGTGGTAGAAATAACATCAATATACTCCAAAATATTCCTTGATTCTCATTGTAAAAATCAGAGTTGACTTTCGTAACACACACCGCAAACTAATCACCACTTCCCAAGATTGTCAACACACTGATAATACCATCCTCGTTATCAGTCCAAGGGCTTCCAAAAAGCCGATTCGACGTAATAAACAAAGGTAATCGTCACTTAACATCGCCATCGCAGCTATCGACAGGTATTAGTCGTTCACCGCGATCGGCCGTCTAAATGACGTCGTTAGTACAAATCGCCTAATTTTGGGTGAGAACTTATTGTTATGGATTGGAAGTAATGGTGGAAAATTGCTAAATTAGTTTGGATGGAATTGTCAAAAATTTGGATGAAATTGATGCAGGTATTATGAATTAAGTGGGGACACGTTTGGCGCTGTGGCTGCGCGAATAGCCTACAAATAGTTGTTCCGGGTCTGGGCGTTTGTGCATTGGAAGATTTATTTGTGTCTGTAAACGCACCCACGATCACGACGGCAACATTTAAATTTATAATCAAAACATCTAATTTTTATTTTGCTCTAATTTCTTATAATGCGTTTCATGTATTATCTATACTAATATTATAAAGAGGAAAGATTTGTATTTTTGTATGTAACGAATAAACTTAAAAACTACTGGACCGATTTCAAAAATTCTTTTGTCGTTAGAAAGCTATTATCACTGAGTAACATAGGCTACATTTATTACTGGAATAAAACTTCTTACGCGGGCAGAGCCATGAGGACATAGCTAGTATTAAATAATTTCACGCCTGTATTTCCCAAAGGGTTAGGCAGAGGTGTATAGTAACACACTCTTTTCGCCGTTATGTTTAAGTCCCATGTTATAGGGGGCAAGTTTATTGCCATCAACCGGGCAGAACTCCAAACTCCGGGCTGCTACTGAGGAATAACACTTTGCCTAACCTGGGGATCGAACCCAAGACCTCGCGATCAGCAGTCACACTTGACACTACTGGACCGACGAGGCAGTTATAAAATAATTAATATTATATAGGTATTATTGAAATTAAATCTATTTCTTACTCATTCTAGTTTTCTGAATATCATAGGCCATAAGCAGGGTCAGACCATACGGTACAGTTTTCAAAACGACTATTCATTTAATATTTTTCCCGTCAAATCGAAAGACGCAAGTGGAACCCACCAGCCCTCATGTACAAAATGACAAACTTCGCAAAGCGTCAGCAAATAGGTATTTGTTGACTGAATTCGGAAGCGAGTTCCGTAAATGTTGACGAACAAGTTGGATGACATGTTGATAAATTTGCTGGGCCGCGGCTGTGATCGACAGTGATAATAATTGAGGTTGGATATCTCTGCTTTAGTTAGCAAGTTCTACTGTGGAACATGCAATTGTGAGTTTTATTCCAAGAACGGAAATATACGGTTTTCCATCCATGACAGTGAAAGCTACGGTATTATTACCATCTTCGGCTTAAATACGAAGTATAACATAAATTAATGTACTTAAAAAACTGTCTAGACTGCCTTGTTTGTCTAGTGGTCGCAAGCGCGGCTGCTGAGCATAGGGTCCTGGTTTCGATCCCCAGGTGGGTTAGTGTTTTTAGGTTTTTCCAATAGGAATTTCTCAGTAGCAGCCCGGAGTCTGGATTTGTGCTCGGTTAATGGCAATAACAAACATAAACATAACTGGCGAAACGAGGTTGTATTAAAAACACCTCTGCCGAACCCTTCGGGAACGACAAGGCGTGATGTTATATTACTTACAAAAACAAAAACTGTGCAGTAAGTATCTCTATGCCCTAAGCATGGTTTATACAGCTGTGGAGAGTGGCGGAGACATGTCTTCTACATAAACTTACATCGCGTAAATTATACACTGATGACGTAGCGTCAGTGGCGGTCCCAAGGGGGGGGGGGGGGGTCGGGGGGGTCATGCCCCCCCAAATCATACACGTCAAATTGACAAACCTAAAAATAGATAATTTCCAAAAAAAAACAAAATCTAATGTGTTCAACTTATTTTACTGTTAATTATGACTCCCCCTCAAATTATTGACTCGGTTAACCGCTAGGGCGGTTAATCGCTGCGGTTGAATTTTATGTGCTATTTAGTGCTAAAACCGCCAGTGCGTTCGCTTGTATTAATTTCTTTGAATCACAAAATCATGTGGATGAAAGCCACCCGCGGTTAACCGTAGTGCAGCCTTAGGCTATGGTCTTCCCATTGCTGTTTTTTTTACTAGCCAGTATTTCAGTAAGATGTATTTTTTATATTATTCATATTTATTTACGACGGCGTCGTATCCGCCTCACAGTAATCGATTTAGACAATTTTGTTAGAAGCGAAGTGAGAGTAAAGTGCTCAGTTCGGGGTCTTTAAAAACACGGACCAGCACGTTACACAAGGGTGTACAAGTACGTTAATTCCCAAAATAACTTGTCGACACAACCACTCCCTTTGCGCTAGGGTCACCACGCTCCCGAAAAATTTAGGACAAATTATTATTATACATGGTCTTGGACGTGGACTCCTCATCAATGTTATTGCAAGTTTTTTCACCTGACTCGTTGACTAGTTAATCTTCGGAAGAGTTGCTGATCAGATTTTTGAATAGTCTTAAGGCCAAATACTTGTAGGCTATTCTATTTTAGTCGCCGTTAAGTCTCGTGCTGTCACTTTCACTTTAAGGCGAAGTGACAGTGACAGCACGAAATTAACGGTAACTTAAAATTGAGTAGAATTTGACTATTTGGGCGTTTGTCTAATATAGCTGGTAGAATTTTCTTGTCCAAAAAAAGAATTGATAATAGAGTCTAGATTTATTTTGGTCAGTTTTAGTTACCTCTGATGCAGTAGTACCTATAATTTGAGGTGTATTAAAAGAGTCTCCACGAATGACGATACGTCTGACGCACCCTGGGCAGTCAGCCCCGCTACCAACATTGCTTACTGGCTAATCCTTTCGCCATGGTTCTTTTTTGTTTGACTTGGTCGCCGTTGGCCCTAGTCTCACCTGATTGTAAGCGTAGACAGGGTCTAAGGTGGAGCACTCGAATTCAAGGAATAGAAATATAGAGGGATTCCCCTATACCCCTCTGGCTCTCACACTCTCTCTGGTTCCGTCGGGTGTCGGAACACAGTAAACTGCTTGGTGCCGGACTAATGTGAGGGTGGTAGGTAGCCAGGCGGACCTTATAGATCCTACCACCAAGCGTTGATCTATTCACGTATAGCAAGACGAAGACAATTCCTAGCATTCCTTGGAACAGTTATCAAATTTTTCGAGGAACAGTTCGTGTATTAAACCAGTGTATCTACCCTATCCGCGACTAAGTTTCAATTAAGCCTTCCCCTCGCTCATTCGTCGCTTCACCTAAGCTGTACGCGGCAGGCGCCTACAAATAGATTACAGGATTTATACCACGATTGTTTAGGCTAGAAGATAAATTTTGATAGGAGCCCTTTGTTTCAGAGGGAAAGATAGTATTAAAATTAGATTAAAAGTTTTTTGGGAAGGATTATTTTAGAAAGGGTTTTGAGTTGGAATTAAAGAATAACAGTGATGCTTTAATACCTATACTGACGCAGGATTATAAGGACATTTCAGGAGAATATTCAGTAGACGTTGTTAACATTGCCGTGGTGTAAATCTATGTCGCGATGTTGTCAGGGACCAAAAGACCACCAACTGCCTCGTTGGTCTAGTGGTTGCAAGCGCGACTGTTGATCGTGAGGTCCTGGCTTCGATCCCCAGGTCGGGTAAAGTGTTATTGGGTTTACCGTGTGGCATTCCTCAGTAGCAACTCGGAGTTTGTATTTGTGCCCAGTTGATGGCAATAGGCTCGCCCTCTATTACATGGGACTTACATAACGGCGAAATGAGGGTGTTACTATACATCTCTGCCCAACCCTTCGGGGAATACAGGCGTGTTTTGTTATTTATTTTTGAAAGACCCATATTGTGGTGCATTAAAAAAGCCTCCACGACGATTCTTACGTCCAGCGCACTCCACACGTCAGCTCCTGCTACGAACTTGACTGGCTAATCTTTTCACCACGGCGTGGTCTCTCTTTGTTTACCTCGTATCGGCACGAGAGAAGAGAGCCATAAAATCTTGGTACCCTTGGAATACTGCTGGGAGCGTCAAGCTTCTAATCTCGGGCTGTACCATTATCTAAAAAAGAAAAAAACACACCATACCCATTTGATCCCATCATCATCAGCATTTAGGAAGCAGTGACAGCCTAACGATTTAAAGCTTGCCTTTCATGGAGTTCGATTCTGGTCGAAGTTGTGAGAGCATCGAACTTGCGTTAACGATGAAAGAGATGAGAGGGCTCTATGGTATGTGTAACTTGCCAACTCCCATCCAGCCAGCGTGGTGGACTAAGGCCTACACCCATATTCTAAGACGTTCCTCCAAAACTTACTTGACTTTACTCCACCTCGACTCAGCCTATAGTTGACATAACCGTCCTCGACTCGAGATTTTTCCTCAGTCGAGGTAAGGAATCATCTGTCATATTCAAGGTACCTCGGAACCTACCTTAAGGAAGGAAGTGTCAAAGTTCGTAACTATGTAACAAAAATGAATTTTGAAGACTTTATCGAATATGCTTACGACAATCCTTACAAGTATTTATCGCGGCTTTATTTTCGCGATGCAGATAATTCAAATTATGTCGTAATGACTCGGTCGAGGGACCTCAAAGTTCACTCGAAATTGCGACTAAGAATATAATTTTGAAGGTGTTTTCGAAGGCCGAGTCGAGTAAGTTTTGGAGGAACGTCTTAGAATATGGGTGCTAAACCCTTCTCATTCTTTTAAGAGGCACGTGGCTAGCAATGGGACAGTAATAGGCTGATGATAATCATCATTATCATACTACCGAATCTTATTGGAGTCATCTTCCATTTTAGCTTGTCATAGCTGAACAGTTTCTTTTTAGACGCAGTGACGGCCATTTTGGTTTGGTCCTTTGATACAATATTATTTTTTTCAGCTATCGAGGCAGCGTACCTGAATAGGTTCTCTCAAACTCGGTTAGCGTGGTAAACAAAGTCCTCGTAAGCCTAGCTTTATTACAATGTCTAGACGTCGGTGTCTTATTGGATCCACGTTCAGTGGTAGGCTTCTAAACGAGGTTGTATTGAGTAAAGTTATAAAAGTACGGAACATTTCTACAGCCTTGGTGTTTGTAGTTCCAGATTTAGAACAATATTCAGTGCCAGGGACCCTTCAGGGACACTTCATAAAGTGTGTTCAATTTTGTCAGACTCGCGGGTAGGAGAACCCACGATCAGAGCTCTTTTTAAAAATAGTTTTTCCATCGCAAATACATCGTAAGTATGTCTTGTATGTGTATGTCATGGCGTATGAGGTTATGAAGAGTGTGAAGGAAGCGAATGTGTTCATAAAATGATATGACATGTAATTTGAGAGCTTTCTCTTAAGTGTCGTTTATAACATGAGAGACAAATAAAAAATAAAAAGTTAATTGTATGAAATTCATGTGCATCTGAACTGAGGGATCAAAACTTAAATCCTTGCGAAACATAAAGATAGAAGTAATAAAAAATTGTCAAATCCTGATACTTGTTCAACTCTATAATAGCGCCTGATCGAAACTATAAACGCCACCACGGCCGGAAGCTAAACGCGTTGGTTTGAGCGTACCTTTAATTATTATTCTGAAAAGCTTTATAAATTCTGAGAATCTAATACTTTATCCTTCTCAAAACTGCCTATCCATTTCACAAAAGCCCTACGCAACTAATGCACCACTCCATACAATAGCGAGATGAAACCGAAACCTTATCTCTCATCGGGCTATACTCTCTAAAATCTCTCCGTGCACAATGCAGGAGAATATAGTTACCTCGGAGCAAAGCCTCCGTGAAAGGAGGAACCTAATTCAATGCGACCCTTGCTGTCCACGGTCACAATATCAAAATCCTATTAGAAAGGGAATATTAAGATGGTGGAGACATTACCGATATTTTTACGATATAGTTGATTAATAGATGTTACTAGAATAGTGTTAAATATTAATGTGGATGGATATATATATACCACTTTATAAATTGATTTATAAATATTATTAATTATTGACTTTATAAATACCACTTTATAAATTGATAATTATCTGCGTTTATAGAACACCTAATTCTAATCCACATACATTTTTGGAAAAACTAGAAGCATTGATGGGGATCATTCGTGTTAAATTTAATAAAAAGGTGATAATTTGTGGCGACTTCAATATTAATTTACTCAAAGACTCGCTAATACATACTGATTATTTAAGAATCATACAGAACTATCGTTACAACATCCACATAAACGAACCAACACGAAAAAATGCTTGCCTAGATCATATCATCAGTAATGTTGCCAAAGCAAAAGGTAAAGTTCATCCACTAGGATTATCAGACCATGAAACTGGTCAAACATTACAGATTTCAATTAAAAATAAGCTAAAACCCAGTAAACAGTATTTTATATTTAAGCGTGATTATGATAGAATGTACATTCATAAATTTAATGATTGTTTATCATGCTTGTCCTGGTCTGATGTACATGAAAATAACGATTTAAATTCTGCATTTAACATATTCCATGATAATATTATACTTTATTTTAATTTGTGTTTTCCACTAAAGAAAATTAAAATTAATGGAACAAATAAAAAGAAATCGACATGGATATCGACAGGGTTAAAAAAGTCTTGTATTAAAAAAAGGAAACTTAGATATACATATGAAAAACATCGAAATAATTTAATAAGAAAAGAATACCGTATTTATAGCAAAATATTAAAAAAGTGTATATTTACAGCGCAAAAGATAAAAAATGAACAATTCTTAAAAAACGCAAAAAATATATGTCGTGCGTCATGGCATTTAATCAAGAAAGACGAAGAAAATAATAATAATAACGACAAAGAAATTACACAAATTATACATAACAATAAAGTCATCCTCGATAAAACTACTATGTCAAATACTTTCAATAACTTCTTTATCAACCTCGCAAATAATTCAAACAAAAATAACTTGTCAACGAAATCAAATATTAATTGCAAACATAACGAATCTACTATCTTCTTGTTTCCTACTACATGTGACGAAATCTTCAGAATAATAAAATCCCTCAAAAATACGACATCCGTAGGATATGATGAATTCCCCACAGCTATACTTAAACAATGTGCCATTGCTATCACTCCCATTCTATGTCACCTAGTTAATTTATCTCTCTCTGAAGGTACTTTTCCGGATAGAATGAAAATTTCAATTATAAAACCTATTTACAAAAAAGGGAATAAAGAGGTACTTGATAACTATAGGCCTATAGCACTAATACCAGTACTTGCTAAGGTTTTTGAAAAGATCATGCATACAAGAATAACAGCTTTTCTCAATAAATTTTGCATCCTTAAAAATGAGCAACACGGTTTTCAAAAAGGCAAATCAACCACCCTTGCTGCATTTAAGCTTGTTACAGAAATAACTGAAAATATTGACAAAAGTATACCTACAGTAGGAGTCTTTTTTGATATGAGTAAGGCATTTGACTTTGTTGCTCATGACCTCTTACTGCAAAAATGTTCTGCATATGGTATCCGTGGCACAGCTGAAAACTGGCTTCGGAGCTATCTTGAAGATAGACAACAATATGTCGAAATAAAAGATATAAATAATGAAAATGAAGAAATAGCCATTAAGTCTTCGTTAGCTAAAAACAGAGTAGGTGTCCCCCAGGGAAGTATTTTAGGGCCTCTACTCTTCCTAATCTACATAAATGACCTACCTGACCATATAACATATCCATGTACCTTATTTGCTGATGATATATCAATAATAATTACTCGAAACCCTAAAACTAATTATAATGATGAAATAAACCACACTATAGCAAAAACAATAGAATGGATGGAAAACAATAATTTAAAAGCAAATATAGAAAAGACCAAATATATAGTTTTATAACAGACATAAGTTCAAAAGTCAGCTGAAAATAATACACAAAGGTAAAACTCTAACTGAAGCCAACGATATAACTTTCCTCGGTTTAAATCTGGACAATCAATGTTCATGGAAATTACATACTCATAAGGTATGCACTAAAATAAATACATTTATTTATGCACTATGGCGACTCACAAAAATCTGCAATCAAAAGATTGCCTTACAAGCTTATCATGGGTATATTGCCTCCCAATTACGATATGCTATACTGCTCTGGGGTAATTCAGTTCATATAAATAGGGTATTCATATCTCAAAAGCAATGTATTCGGGCACTCTGCAATGTTCCACCGCTAACATCGTGCAGAACACTATTTCCTAAATTAAAACTTCTTACTGTACCATCTTTATATATATTTGAATGTTGTATCTTTGTAAAGAAACACCCACATTTATTTAAGACTTATGGAGCGAATTGCAGATTTAACACGAGATATCCAACACGATTACTATTACCTGCAATAAAAAGTCGTTATTACCATAATAATTGTTATCCGATGACTATCAGAGTATATAATAAGCTACCAGAGACCATAAGAAATCTTCCATTAAAAATATTTAAACGGAAACTATATTCGTGGCTAGTAAAAAAATGTTTATATTCTGTAAAAGAGTTCTTAGATGCACGTACTTTCTAAGATATTATATTGAATACACTATTAATTTCACTAAGTAAAAAATTAATTTATTATTTTGAGCTGTGTTCATAATATTAAAAAAAAATATTGTTAACTCTTTTATAAACTATTGCCTATTTGTTGTTCAAATATCCATGTAAGTAATCGGATTCTAAGTTCTTGCGTATAACTTTGTATTAAATTAACCTTTTAATTTGCACACCATTGTATGGTTAAATATGCGGCTACTTTTGTGACTTAAATAGAACTGTCCTTACCCATGTTTTTTGCAAATAAATCTATTCTATTCTATACAAGTAGAGGTAGGCTAAAGAAAAGATGGATGGATTGTGTAAATGACGATATGAATAAGAAAGGAGTGAGTACTGAGATGACGGCTGACAGAGGAGAATAGGAGAGGAATACGTGTTGTGCCGACCACATCTAGTGGAGGACAAGGGCAGGGAGATGTTTATGATATTGATAGATATTTGTTGCAATTTTGGTATAATTACAAAATGAAAAAAATACGGCAGTGCGAAGCTCCTTGCATCTTTTCAGTTTAGGAAATAAAGCAACCATTGTTTTATTGACGTCGTTGAAGAGATGTCTGCTATAGTTGAACATAACCTACAATATCATGTCAAACTTCAACACGATACAGTGAGAGATGCAGTGAGAGATGATATGAAAACCAAGTAATTGACCATCCAGAAAATCGCGGGCTGGGCTATACTGAATAATTTCAAAAGGAATATAACTCAAAAAGTTAGGATGAAACTGTTCATTACTGTAATGCAAAATATCACTTCATTCTCGTTCCTTATAATAGGTGTCAATACCAACTCGCTACAAAACTCTCATCCCTAGAAGTAGTACAAAGCTTGAGCAAGCCTACCATTGTATGGGGACCCAATACCGGATCGACGAGTACGGACCGCTTATACGACCTATTTGTATTATCCGAGTAGAAGATGATAGAAAATATATTGTATGCGTAAGTACCTACGATACTTTCTACACTTGCAAATTTATTTTGAATCGGTATTTGAACTTTTAAGGTAAACAGTTTTATCTTGCAGTACCTCTGCAGCATCAAGATTTGAGAATTGAAGATTTAAATGATTGTAGTGTTGTATTGTCATGCGAATTGAATTTGTGTGCGAAGTTTCAGGAGAATCGGTTTAGCAGAAGTAGTTAAAAAATTTGTTGCAAGAATTGAATCAAACAAATATATGAAGTGAAGGTAATTAAAATCGTTTAAATAACGACTGTGGCTGGCAAGGTATGTCATGTCCTTATTAACCATTGGAAATTATATGATTTTATTATAGTTTCTGAGTTTTTATGATCGGTGTCTTCCAACCAGCCTTGCTGTCAATCTTTGATCTCCCGCCCTCCTAGTCTTTTCCCAATTATCTTGGTGTGAGCTTCCAGTCTAACCAGATGCGGCTGAATACCAGTATTCTACACGACGCGACTGCCATCAAATCTCTGCAACTCAGTAACAGGGCAATGCTGATATCCCAAGGTTAGACCTTTTGTCAGACTTTCGGGATTCTGACTACCCATAACGTCTGCCATAGGTATTCTTATGACATCCAGAACCGCCGGTTTAACGTGCTCCCCGAGGCATGGACGGATCTCGATGTGTACCGAACGGTCACCCATCCACGGACTGACAGCTGCAAGACGTATGATCGGCGCAGTTGAACTAGCCACAAGCTCTTCAATCTTTGATAATCTCTTAAAAATCTTTCAACACACTCGGAAAAGATATGGAATCTTTCTTGTATATAAATTGTGAATGTGATTAAATTGTGAATGTGATTTTAATAAATTGTGAATGTGAGTACCATGTAGGGTACCTTTATACACGAATTTTGTAAACGTTTGGCGGTTCTTGAGTTTTATTTTGTGACCCACACAAATGTCCAGCTGAATGATAGCGTCGTGCAGCGGTCGGGTTGTTGAGCTCCCTAAAATAAGGTTTGAGCTCCGCGATGACTGATGCAGATATGCCGTCAGTTAGAACAGGTCAACTCGAACCTGCTATGGCACTTTCCTCAAAAGGCCATTCCAGACGTTGCCCTACATCGTTTCACTCGCATAGTTTGTATACTACAATGTCTGGACTTTAAAAGAGACTTTGACCTCTGAGTTTGTTTCGGCTTTTCTTCTCAGAGCTAGTCAGATAGGAAATGCCGGCGCCATCTAGTCTTAAAAAAAAACATTACATTGACTTGTAAAAGTGTCTGTAACAGATTTATTTACAGAAATAAAAATCATTTATCATTTATACATGGCTGTTTATGCCAATGAATTTAGACGAAATCTTACTTCTGCCTACCCAACAAAAGAAAAACAAAAGTAAACTATTCGGTAAACCAATATTCTAATTTGAATATTTTATATACTGAGAAACACCGAATGATATTCGATATCGCTTGTTTTATTTTCTTGAATCCCTCTTGTATTATAGAAATTTAAGATCGACTGGGATTATCCGATGTCGGGTATTGTGTATTTCAGTTATTTGCTTTTTATTGTAATACCTTTGGCAGTAGCTTTGTTTGCGTTGTTTTATTTACTGATAAACCTAGATTACATTTCCTCTGTCTATATATATAAAAGGAGAAGCTGACTGACTGATTGATCTATCAACGCACAGCCTAAACAGCTGGGGTTAGGAACTTGAAATTTTGACAGTAGATTCATTTTGTGACGTAAACATCCACTAAGAAGGGATTTCTCGAAATTCAACCCCTAAGGGGGTGAAAAAAATCACGCAAGCAAAGCTGCGGGCAAAAGCTAGTCATCTATATACAAGGTTAGTCGGAAAGGGGGTACTAAGCCGAAAGGGTCTTATAGTACCCATAATAAGGGATGACTTTTGTTCTACAACTTTCCCCAAAACTCGATAGTTTAAGAGAAATAGCTTATCAAAGATTTCGTAAAAAATATGCTGTAATCTATCTGTACATAGCTATGATCAGCTTTGTTTACAATTTAGGTCATATTTGGGGTCACGGATTAGAAACTTAATATTCTGAATTCATAACTAAAGCAGGTATGATATTTTTTTGAAAAATCTACTGTCTTTTTGCATGCAAATAAAAATTATCGAATTTTGAAATTTTAACAATTGCTTTAAAATAGTCATCAGTGATACATTAAGTGGCCCGCGGCTTAGTACCCCCTTTCCGACTAACCTTGTATAGTATATGATTTATTTTTTTACCAAGGGAAATAGGGATTTATTTTCATATTATGAAAATAAATACGATCATACCGATTGAGGTCATATTTACACTATATATTTGTTTTATCGAGAACATGGTTCGTAGCTATGCTGGGATCCGATAGGTGGCGCTGTAGTCAAATTATTTACGCGGGCACAGCCGCGGGAGAACAGCTAGTTTATTATATTTTGTGATCTTTCAAAGGAGTTTTCATTATTAGTAGAACTCTTTGTGAAAGAGTTCAGCGTATCTATTTCTGCTGCAAAACAGCATTGCTGTGTTTCGGTTTGTAGGGTAGTCAGGGTGGTCAGTCCGTGGATGAGAGACCGTTCGTTGCACATTGAGACCCCACCGTGCCTTGGAGAGCACGTTAAACAGTCGGTCTTGGGTGCCATATGACAGACGTTAAGGGTAGTTAGAAGCCCGAAAGGCTGACAAACGATCTAAGCTTGGGATATCGGCATTGCCCAATTACTGGGTTGCGGAGGTCTGATGGCAGTCGCTCCGTGTAAAATACTGGTATTCAGCCGCATCTGGTTAGACTAGAAGCTGACCTCAACAGTTAGGAAAAAAGCTAGGCAGAACATAAATTGTAGTGTCGCAAAAAAATAAACCAAAATGTTATAGGACGGTTGTATTATCGATTTAATATTCGCTTACATTAGCGATATGTTTACGTTGGTATGCATCAAACGTTCGCGCTATGCCTGCTAGTTAGCTTCCCTTGCTAGAAGAAAATGGCGTCTGCCTTTTAACATTAAAATTGAAATATAAGCAGACGTTATCTATCTATCTATATAAATAAAAATGAATCGCCAAATGTGTTGCTAAGCGCAAAACTTGAGAACGGCTCCACCAATTCGGCTATTTCTTTTTTTATATATTCCTTAAGGCACACGAAAGGTTCTTATGGAGAGAAAAAACATAAAAATTGCGTGGAAAATACTAAAAACAACACTTTTCTTTTCACACTACAGGCCAATAACTTTTGACAGAACGAAGTCTGTCCGGGCAGCTAGTTATGACTAAAAATAAATCAGTCTTCAAGTAAAATTATTCAAGGTAGGTACACAACAGTACCCCTGATAGATCGTCGTCACCTTATCGAGCGCCTATCTTCATAAATTGCTCAAAACACCATCAATCTTAGCACTACCCTTATTTATTGTAGCTTGTGATAAAACAAATATTTCAAGTTGGCTGTTATACCGAAATAGGTACAGCCTTGACCTTTGATATTTTGGGGTTATTCTTTGTCTTTTTAACCCTCGACGCATAGCTAGTGATGTGACCGTCTGACTGCTAAGTCATAGGCCTCGAATTCGAACCCAAGGGACGCACCTCTGAATTTTCGGATTCATGTGCGTATTGTATAATTATCACTTGCTTAAAAAACGGTGAAGGAAAACATCATGAGGACACCGGCATGCCTGATAGATATTTCTCGACGGCGGCATGTGAAGCCAATTCAGAGACTCATGGGCGGTATAAACTCTGACACCAGGTTAGTCACTAACCACACGAAAAGAAGACCCTCCACGCAAATTATATGTTATAAGTTCGAGCCCTTTGTCTGTTTGTGTGTCTGTGGCACCGTAGCTCCAAAACGGATGAACAAATTTCAATGCAGTTTTGAAAGCTGGTTTCATCGGGATAGTTGCAGAGATGTGTTGCTGGGGAGTTTGTTGTGCCTTCTTCTTCCCAGCAACACTAGGAAGCGGTGAAGGGTGGATGAATTTGGGGGCTGTCTATTGTAATTTTGACTGTGACTGTGTTTTTTTTTGTTTAAAAAAAACAGTAATAATATAAAATAGCAGTGACAGCTTAGCGGTTGAACGCTTGCGTTCCATGCAAGGGGGTTTGAGTGCGATCTCGGCCCGTACCTCTGACTCTTCGAATTCCTGTGCTTAGAATTTGATAATCACTTGCGTTAGTGGTGAAGGAAAAACATCGTGATAAAACCTGCACACCTGTGAGGGTTTCATAAAGGTCTCGATGGTGTGTGTAGTCTGCCAACTCGCACCAGGACAGTGTGGTGGACTACAGTCTAAACCTTTCTCATTCTGAGAAGAGACCCGTGCCCAGCAGTGGGATAGTAATGGGCAGATTATATTAGGTTTAATTATAAGTCGTGTTCTTCTGGCCTACTACTAAAGTCTGTCGATCTGTTGTGACAGGCGCGTAGTGTACCTATATTATCGTAGGTGTTGTTTTAGGTGACTTTGATAATGACGAGTGGATGGGCGGATCTTCTGTATGTGCGCTAGTAACAACAAACTGTGATAACCAATTTCCTAGTCATGGTGATAAAGGCAATATCCTATCAAATATAGCCTTTAGTAGCTTTCGACCAGTTAATCTATACTTAATATTATAAAGAGAAAAAGTTTGTATTTTTGTATGTAACGAATAAACTTAAAAACTACTGGACCGATTTCAAAACATATTTTGCCGTTAGAAAGCTATATTATCACTGAGTAGCATAGGCTACGGTCGGAGCCGTGAGGACACAGCTAGTGTCATATAAATGGAGCTTTTAATTTTATATGGATGATAAACAGGAGATCAGGCTATTAATACAGTGATCAATATATTGATATAAGATCGTATTCTCCTGGATATAAATCGAAACCGCAATAGCTTTGATGCTCTATTCATAGCCCAGACAACATAATACCTTTTAATTCTTTTCTCTCATATAGAAAGATTCTTAGCCTTTATATCAGATTTCAAAGAGCTCTTTATACAATATTATAAAATCTAGACTGAAACACAATATGTTCTTTCACAAAGCAAACAAAGGAAAACTTAGAAAAAAAAATATCTTAAAAAAGAAAATTTTCAGCAAAGTTCCTTTTGGCATACGAAACTTAACTAAGCCTTAGAAAAAATAGACGTAAAAAATGTTATGAAAAACGAATGATTTATATCAGGCCTCCTTAAAAATTTACGAAACCAAGACACCGATTTATTACATCCTATTGTAGACTTATGAAGTCTTAGAACAGTTTGATCTAGCACGAATGTTGGACATACTCGTTTTGCACATACTATTTAATTAAATTAAAAATATTATTCATATTTATGGAACTGCTTCATTGGTCTAGTGGAGGCAAGCACCACCGCTGATCGTGAGGTCGTGGGTTCGATCCCCGGGTCGGGCGGTTATTGGGTTTCTACGCGTGAAATACCTCATTAGCAGTCGGAGTTTGCATTTGTGCCCGATTGACGGCAATAGGCTCGCCCGCTATTACAAGGGACTTTATACATAACGGCGAACTTAGGGTGTACTAAAAACACCTCTGTGAACCCTTCGGGGAATAGAAGGCGTGATGTTATGTTATGTTACATACACACCAAGCCAAAGAAGGCCAATAAATGTTCGTTATTTGTTAATATGACCATACTTAGCAAAGAGCAAATTCTGTTTCATTAGGATGAAAACGGTATCGGAATCCGTTTATTGACGTTATTTGGCTCGGTGTGTACTTACTATGCAGGAATAAAAAATGAGGAACGGTTACATGTTCCGCAAAAGTCATTTCCATATTTTTTTTGACGCTTCTGATTAAGTCAAAGTCTAGGGAGACCTAAGAAAAGATGGATGGATTGTGTGAGGGAGGATATGAAAGATAAGGGAGTAAATGATAATAAGACGGCTGACAGGGAAGAGTGGAAGAGAAAACATATTGCGCCGACCCCAAGTAACTTGGGACCAGGGCAGGAAGATGATGATTAAGTCAAAGTTTAATTGGTTTATGAGGATCTATTTCTTAGACATCTATGATTGTCAGGTTGTCTAAGGGTCAGGAGGAAAATGGAAATAATCATGTGTTTATTAAGCACTACAAGAGCAAGAATCATAGAGTACTTAAAAAAATAGTCACTAGCCGCCTCTATCACTTTCTAAGGTCAAAGTTTTATATTTTCTACTCCCCTAATTTAAACGTCGCTTAATATAAATCCCCTCATGAATTTGTTTTCGAAGGAAATATTTGTGTATTTTCTTTCTGAGTAAATATAATAATATTTAATATCGCGACATCAAATATTTTATATTGATATTGGTTTAAAAAAAAACTTGGTACCTGTAATATAAAGCGTCTGTAACTTTACATAAAAAGTCTATAGGTAGATTTTAGTTGTCTTCGTCTTCTTTTCGTGTGGTTAGTGATTACCCTGGTGTCAGAGTTTATGCCGCCCATGGGCCTCTGACTTGGCTTCACATGCCGCCGAGAAATCTCTCAGGCATGCCTCACGATGTTTTCCTTCACCGATTTTTAAGCAAGTGATAATTTATACAATACGCACATGAATCCGAAAAGTCAGTGGTACGTGCGTTGGGTTCGTATTCGAGTCCTATGACTTGGCAGTACGACGTTCACACCACTAGGCTAGTAGATCTCCATGTATAAGTGTTCCTCCAGGGAAAGTACTACCCCATACCTACCGCCAAGTAGCATTACTGGTTCCAGTTTAAAGGATATGGGTGCTGGTGAAATTACAGGCACATGAGATTCTCCAACTTTGTCTCAGGGTTGGCAACGCATTATCAGCAATCCTCTCGATGTTGTAGGTGTATACAAGGTTATTCGGAAAGGGGGTACTAAGCCGCAGGCCACTTAATGTATCACTGATGATTGTTTTAAAGAAATTGTTAAAATTTCAAAATTCGACAAACAAAATCCATGAAAAATCTTTTTTTTTTGGTTTTTCCATAAATTCTTCGTCCCTGCTTAAGTTACGAATTCAGAAAATGAAGCTTCTAATCCGTGACCCCAAGTATGACCTGAAATGTAACCACAGCGAATCATAGCTGTGGTTACATTTCAACTACTGTCAACGTCAACATCAGCTGTGTATATTTAAATTTAATAATAGTAATTTTAGTGTATAGTGTGTGATAAAGTGATCATTGACCGTATATTAACAACTAACGGCCATAAATGTTTGTAGTACTATTTATCAAGGTTAAAGCAAACAATTATACTCTTGTACCATAGATAATATGGATAACTGATGTGTCATTGACCGTTGAGTGAAGTGTGAACGAAAGAAAAACTCCGTTACACGAACAAAATTTTACAACTGTGTTGCCACTATAGAATAATTACCCGGAGTCGGGGAGAAAACCACTTTTGCAATCAACTCACGGTTTTTGTCTTCATAATGAATTTCTTACAAAATATAACTTTTCGACGTCTTCGTACACACTCTGACTTGCAATTTGATGACAGTGACATAATAACGGACACTTTAAATATCACGACTACTAGTGTGCTAGAAATATCTGACGGCAATGAAGACCAAATAAAGGAACTAACAGGCAAAATTGAAAAACTCGTATTAGAATTAAATAGTGCGCATAAGGAAATAAAACTACTATCTTTAGAAAACAACAAACTTAAGCAGAGAAACGAAGAATTAATAAAGAAGAATAATCTGAATAAAAAAGTCACAAATAGTCCAGTTAAGATGAAACCCACAAAACCAAAGAGAACAACTCAAAAACAGGACAAGAACAAACAAATAAGTACAGAAACCTCAGAAAATATAGAAACTGATACTACTTCCAGTAATATATACGAAGAAAAGCCAAATACCACCCCAAAATCATCCCTTACAAATATTCCACAGCAAAGTAAAAAAATAAATAAGATATGTATTTTGAGCACTAATAAGAAAAATAAAGTTCTACCTATAGCTGAAACAACCTTTTCTGAAGGGTTTGATCTTTGCCATTACCTTAAACCCGGCAACTGTGCTAAGCAGCTTTTAGAAGGAAAACAAACAAAATTAACCAATTATACCATGAATGATTTTTGCATAATTATTCTAGGGGAGGAAGACTTTAAGACTATCAACAATTATTATAATATTATCATCTATATTAGAGAAACATTGCAAGCTATAAAACATACTAATATAATTATATGTTTGCCAACGTACCTATATCTACGGGAAATATGCAAATATATATGTGTAACTGGAGAGTGGAGACCTTCAATAATTTGTTATTTCTAGATATATCAACGCATGGACACGCACTTCTCATCGATAGTAATATAAATTTAAAATGTGACTATAGTATGTTTTATAAAAACTCAGGTAGAATTAATAACTTTGGACTACGTCAAATTTTTAAGGATATATTAAATTTAATTATTAGCATGCAAATCCTTAATAACACTCAACCAAATAAAGAAGATAAAATAAATTATGATAACATGAATAGTGTGTTTGCCCCTGGCGGCCCTTTCTTGGACGGCCCTCACAAGGGGCTGAGACAGTATAGAATTTCTAATATAGATGCTTATTATCAAAACGTCCGTGGTTTAAAAACTAAATTGCGAAGGTGGCGAAACAATTTATTATCGCTAGAGCATAATTTGGTAGCTGCCACTGAAACATTTCTCGACGACTCCGTTGAGGACTCGGAAGTGACCTTTGGAGATTGGAGCGTACTGCGTCGTGATAGATGCACGCCGTGTGGTGGCGTCTTGCTAGCCGCGCGCGCACCCATCACATTACACCATCGCACAGACCTGGAAACCGACTACGGAGAGGATCTATGGGCCAGTTTTGCATGGCACGGCCATAGTGTTTATGTGTGCGTAATTTATATTAAACCAAGTGCTAATGAGTCCGATTATATGCAATGGTTTTGCAAAGTCGAAAGCTTTATAAGTAATTTAAAAGGAATTGTTCTAATTCTTGGTGATATTAATATGAACAGTGCTCCCTTGAGTATAAAGAACTATTATTGTTATTTTTTGACATATTGTACTCTGCTTGAGAAAAATAGTGTGAGGAATTTGCATGGTGGAATATTAGATCTGATACTAGTCGGAGAGAGCTCTGAGGTAAGTGAGACTTATGTCAAAGCTACAGAAGAACTAGTTTCACCTGACGCCTATCACCCTCCCCTCGATATCCATATAAAAATCGCTACGATTCGTGATTCTGATCGTATTGAGCCAAGTAATATAGATTCAAAAAAAGACTGGAACTTTATAAAAGGTGACTATGAGACTCTTTATAATATGCTCTCTCAAATCTCGTGGCAAGAGCTTTATCAGCTTGATGATGCCTATCTTAGTACAAAATATTTTTATGATACCATCTACTGTATATTTGACACATGTATTCCTAAAAAACACCGTACAAACAAAAAAAGTGCGCGATATCCAGTCTGGTTTTCGAACGATATCATACGTGATACGAAGCTAAAGCTCAAACTACATGGTCGATGGAAACAGACAAAATCTAATGAGGCATATCGATCTTTCTCTGATTTACGAAATAAATTGAAAAGACGCATCGCGCTCGCTTACGATTCCTATGTTGCCACCATTGAGCGAAATATTAAAATCAACCCTCGCCAGTTTTGGCACCACGTGTCAAGCCTGAAATCTAAGGGTGGCTTTGAACCCAATGTGGACTACAAGGGTAATACCTTCAGCGGTGTACAAGCTGCTGAGGCGTTTGCTGATTTTTTCTCCAGTGTATTTCTGCCTGAATCACCTAAGCTAGATGTGGAAAATACTAACTTAACTTCAAGCAGCTATGTTCATATTTATGAGATTACCCCTAGTGACGTAGCTACGGGTATTCGTAACCTGAAATCAAGTAGTTCTGTTGGACCTGATAGCATTCCCCCGTGGTTTCTTAAGCAGGGAATTAAAAGTTTGATTGATCCACTCTGCCACCTATTTAACGTGGCCTTAAAGACTGGAATTTACCCTTCACAATGGAAGCTATCTAGAGTCATTCCCATCCCTAAAAGTGCAAAAAAGTCATCAGTAGATGAATATCGCCCGATTGCTATACTGTCAACATTGGCAAAAATTTTTGAACGTATTTTACATTCAGAAATTTATAGACAAGTCGAGCCATTTTTATGTAATGAATAACACGGCTTTAGACAAAAGAGGTCTGTTAACACGAACCTTCTGACTATTGTCGACTATATTTCCACCCGACTTGACAGTGGAGGGCAAGTTGATGTACTGTACCTTGACTTCCGGAAGGCGTTTGACAGGGTTAACAATGATATACTGCTAGAAAAGCTGAGTGCTCTGGGTCTTTCCCCCGGTCTTCTTCGTTTCTTTGCTGATTATCTTCGCGATCGCCAGCAGTTTGTTCGACTCGGGCCTTACGACTCTCGACCATACCACACAAGTTCTGGAGTGAGTCAAGGATCGATTCTCGGGCCTCTCTTGTTCATTCTCATGGTAAATGATCTTCCCACAGTCATCAAATATGCGAAATCTCTTCTTTATGCGGATGATTTAAAGCTATTTCTAGAGATTAAAAATGAGGAGGACTGTTTGATGCTCCAGCGAGACATTGATTCAGTGTACCAGTGGGGTGTTAAAAATGGAATGGAATTCAATTCCAGCAAATGCTTCCAAATGACCTTCAGCCGGAAGCGACACCCCATTGAATTCCTCTATAAACTAGACTAATATTATATCAAGATCTACTACAATTAAAGATTTGGGTATTACATTTGATCACAAGCTCACTTTCCATGATCACTTCACATCACTGGCTAAAGAGTCCTTTCGACGACTAGGATTTGTTCTTCGGAATTCTAACGACTTCCAAAACATAGGGGTGATCAAGCTCATTTTCAGTACCTTGGTCCGATGCAAACTTGAGTCAAGTGCATGTATATGGCATCCGCATCAGAGCATGTATACACTCTCATTGGAAAAAGCGCATGTATGGTTATTACCCTTTTAAGTACCCAACTAAATTCCTCTTAGGTTACTTGGGGTATAACTCTTTAGAAGTTAGAAGGTCTAATGACCAACTATTAATGATGTGCAAGATCCTTCGAGGAAAAGTAGATGCCCCTGACCTTAATTGTGAGTTGTGCCGATTGTTTGTACCCAATAATTATCGTCGGAACAGAAAACATAAACTGTTTGCTGTTCCGATATGTCGTACTGTGGCTCGTTCACAATCACCCATACCGCGAAGTCTAACCGCACTCAATGCTCTCCTGGACGCCAGACCGAATTTTGATGTGTTTGCTGATGAATGGAAGGTGATTTTATCGGAATGCCTGGAGTACTGCCAGAGGAATGTATCATGAACGTTTTGAATTCTCTTTTTAGTTATTTTGTTATAAAAATAAATAAATACATTTATGACTGAATTGTGATCTGTTTGCGGATGAATGGAAGAATAAATTGTCAGGTGCATTGTGAGGGCTGTGTGAAAGAGGTGTCTCATATTGTTATATATATTTTTTTTAAGTCATTATTTTTCGTTGCATTATTTTGTATGCATCTTCTTCCATTCCTGTTCTTTTTTCTATCTTTAATTATTGTAATTGGTCTAAGACCGTTTTAATTAAAGTAAAATAAATAAATAAATAGCTGAGGATAGATAGAATTTAGCGCATCTTTTACGAAATCTTTGAAAAGCTATTTCTCTTAAACAATTGACTTTTGTGGAAAGTGGTAAAACAAAAGTTATCCATTATTATGGGTACTTTAACACTCTTTCGGCTTAGTATCCTTTCCGACTAACCTTGTATAGGCGGCGGTAATTATTTACTATTGGGTGTGCTGTCAACTTGTTTGACATCCTGTAGATAACATTAAAAAAACATGTATTTAATTTTTACATAACGTTAAATAACACCTGTATTCCCCGAAGGGTTGTGCAGAGGTGTAGGGTTGGCCAGAGTGGCACACACTTATTTCGCCGTTATGTATAATTGCCATGTAATAGGGGGCGAGTCTATTATCATCAAATGGGCATAAATCTAAACTCCGGGCTGCTACTAAGGGATTCCACACGGAAAATCCCAATAACAGTTTGCCCGACCTGGGAATTGAACCCAGGAACTCACGATCAGCAGTTGCGCTTGCCACCACTAGACCAACGAGGTAGTTTTTTATTTTTATGTCAGCCTATAGTGTCCCATTGCTCGACAAAAGGGCTCCCCCAAGTTCTTTCATGGCGAGATGACCTGGACGCGTATCGCGAGGGTTGGTTTGAGGTGGCGTACTCTTACTTGTACATGGAAGAATTTGATAATTCGTTCTGCCTAGCCTTTTCCCAACTATATTGAGGTCAGTTTCCGGTCTAACCATATGCGGCTGAATACCAGTATTTTACCGCAGATATTTGCAACCCAGTTACAAGGCAATGGCGATATGCTAATGGTGCGTCCAGACCTGACGAACGCGCCGCTCGCGAGCTGCGCGCGTGCATTTCATGTTCGTACAAAAGCTCGCGCACATCTCGCGAGCGGCTCGCGAGCGGCGTATTCGCGGCGCGTTCGTCAGGTCTGGAGGCACCATAAGATTACACCGGTTGTCAGACTTTCAGGCTTCTGACTTCCCGTAACGACTGTCTTAGGTATTAGTATGACACCCGGGACCGACTGTTTAACGTACTCTCCGAGACATGAAGGCTCTCGATGTGTAACGAACGGCCACTCATCCACAGACTGACCGCGGCAAGCGCAGCTTAACCTCGCAAATTGTATCCGCGCGCTTGGTAATAACAAACTTGATGATTATTACGAACCCGTAATTTTCTCTTTTTGAAACCCACATCAAGAGGCTTAAGCCTATTATTACTAGCAAGCAATCAAGTCTATTTGTTTATTATTTCTTAATTATTATTCTTTAGTAAGTAAATATCGACTTTATCTTCAACCAAAGTTAAAAGTAGTACTCGAGCATAGCGAGAAGAGGTTGTGTAAATAAATTTCATCCTATTTCGTACACATCATTCCGTTAGGCGGTGAACTGTGAAAAATAAGGGGCTTTTCTTCATAATGTTGTGCGTATATTTAACTTTCTACCAAGAATTCCCGACGAAAATTAGATTAGAAATATTGGATCAGATAATTAATAATTTAGTAACACCCATATTTCGCCGTTAATCTTAAGGCCAATGTAATAGGGGGCCAACCTATTGCCATCAACTGAGCACAAATCCAAACTCCGGGCTGCTACTGAGGAATTCCACACGGAAAAACCCAATAACACTTTGCTCTACCTGGGGATGGAACCCAGGACCTCAAGATCAGCAGTCGCGCTTGCCACCACTAGACCAACGAGGCAGTAAATAAAATATACCTATACAAGAAATGGCATAGTATGCCTTTTTGCTTATACACCCCTTTAAGGTGCAGAGATACATTAAAATATGTCCAATGGCCACGACCAGGTACCACGTCATAAGTTACAGACAAATGGAACATCATTGGCAAAAAGCCGACGATGGTATCCCTGAAAAGATAAATAAGTCGCCGCAAACTTGTAATATACCATGGGATAGGTGTGTATTGTATTGTTTGTATTTCTTCAAATAAATTAATGTTTTGCAGATTCCTCAGTCAAGACATTAATAAATTGAGGGACCTAGATATCGCGCCATAAATCTGTAATGTCATATTCTACAGATTTGGGAATTTCTTAAAATATTTAAGAAAATCTTAACTAAATTCTTAAATAAAAATGATTAACCCAGAGATAGTACTTTCTGAGATTTAGTCTATGCCACTTTATGCACGCGTCTGGATTGAGGGCCCAAGTTATCTTATCATAACAGTTTTAATTCACGTTTAAGAAATTCATGGGCCTATACTTTAAGTTTTTACTATTTTTTACTAAATCCCCTATAAGTCTTATTTCGTTTCGCAAGGATTTAAAAAATGGGCCCTCAATCCAGATGCATACATGGGATAGTCGTAACATAGTTCAATACCTAGTCCGTGGGGGGGGGGGGGGGGGGATATTATTTCGCCTTCATCGCAGGGCAAGCGAGTAGTAGGAAGCGATGAACCTGGACTTATTGTGGCCGGAAAATGGCAATATTTCTATGATCTGAGGCACCACCATGGGAGTTAATACCAGAGTTGAAACGTGGGTGTACAGATTATAGGCGTAATATATTATGTATGTTAAATGATTTTTATTTCTGTAAATAAATCTGTTACAGACACTTTTACAAGTCAACGTAATGTTTTTAAGACTATTCTTATTCTTATTCTTTATTGTACACAAAATAATAATATATAATACAGTTCCGTTGGTAAATTCATGTACAAAGGCGAGCTTAGATGGTGAAAAGAGAAGAAAAGCCGAAACAAACTCAGAAATCAAGGTCTCTTAAACTCCAGACATTGTGGTATAAAAACTATGCGAGTGTAACAATGTAGGGCGACGTCTGGAATTACCTTTTGAGGAAAGTGCCATGGCAGGTTTGAGTTGAGCTGTCCTAACTAAATTGTGTAGCTCAAACCTTATTTTAAGGAACTCAACAACCCGACGCATGACGCTACCAATCAGCTGAACATTAAGTTCAATACTTACATACCATTATTAGATTTCACGTGTAAGCAGCCTTGCAACTTTAAGATTAAGAGGTCAAGTTTCCTAAGCCTCATCGTAATCTTAATACTACTTGAATATTCGTTCATCCTGAACAGTAGGAGGCTCAAAATAACAGAAGAAATTAAAATTCATCGGCAGGTGTTGTGTGAAAAGTTACGCAGAGTTCGGGATCCGAGTTAGATGCTGGTGACGAGCTTCAGTGACGTATTCTGAAGAATTTTGTTGTTAGAATATTTTGAAGATTAAATGTTTAGATCTTCAGGTCTAACAGCCTCCTTGGCCTAGTGGTGGCAAGCGCGATTGCTGATCGTGAAGTCCTCGTTCGATCCCCAGGTCGGGCAAAGTGTGTTATTCGGTTTTTCCGTGTGGAATTCCTCAGTAGCAGCTCGGAGTTTGGATTAGTGCCTGGTTGATGGCAATATGGACTTAAACATAACGGCGACATGAGGGTGTTACTATACACCTCTGCACAACCCTTCGGGGAATACAGGCGTGATGTTATGTTATCTTGAGGTCATAATTTGGAATCCATCTGCGACTCTATTTAAATATCGCTTTTATTATCTTTCTATGGGGTTTTCAAAACCATCACAATGTTTTTGATGTGAAACATCTAATGCGGCGCTACGGGTGTGAGAGCGGTTGTTTCGTGGCGATCTCGCGTTGGCAGACCTTCGTAACTTGTCGGCTATCTTCGATTTGATGGGGCCATTATTTTAATAATATGAGTTTCTATGTTTCACATCTGCCTGGCGTATTCATCACATATTCTTCTAATTCCGCAAGTAAATTGATCTCACACGTCCCACTAAGGCCGGTGATCACCGACATTAATTATCTGGTTAAAAAACCGTTTATTAAAAAAAATACCAGAATTTTAGTTTAACCAGGTACTTAATGTTGGTGAACACCAACCTAAGTTGTTCGAGACCCAGTTGATTGTAATTTGTTTTTAGCTGCAAGTTACAAAACGGCAACCGTGGGTGAAGCAAGTTAGACTGCCTTGTTGGTTTATTAGTCGTAAGCGCGACTGCTGAGCATGGGGTTCTGAGTTCGATCCCCAGGTCCGGCAAAGTGTTATTGGGTTTTTCGATTAGGAATTTCTCAGCAGAAGCCCGGAGTCTGGATTTGTGACCGGTTAATGGCAGTAGGCTTGCACCCTATAACATGGGACTTAAACATAACTGGCGAAACGAGGGTGTACTAAAAACACCTCTGTCGAACCCTTTGGGGAATACAAGGTGTGATGTTATATTATGTTATGTGTAGTCAGCCTACGAGAATGTGCTTTAGTACTATCTACCCCATACCCGTTCAAGTGAAGTAATAATAATATCTACCTACGATACCTAACTTCGACATAGCAACGACATAGCTTCACCTCTCCGTAATATCGCCCCGCCACAGCTTGCGCGAACTTGTGTAATTTTGACAAGTTTAAAATTTTCCACCCCTCTCTGTCCCCGCCTGTCATTCTTTGGAACTCCACGTGAATTAGATGATGTTTTCGGGGGACAACTTTGAATTAAATATTGTTCGCATTTGAAGTATCTAAAATAGCTTCATTTGCTGATATCATTTATTTATTTATTTAAGGACTGCCTCGTTGATCTAGTGTTGATGTGCAACTACTGATCGTGAGGTCCTGGGTCCGATCCCCAGGTCGGGCAAAGTGTTATTGGGCTTTTTCGTGTGGAATTCCTCAGTAGTAGCCCGGAGTTTGGATTTGTGCCCGGGTGATGGCAATAGGCATCTGTGATGACATCAGTGATGACACTGATAGTTGATGGCATGACACTGATAGTGGATGGGATGACACTGATAGTGGATGGGATGACACTGATAGTTGATGGCATGACACTGATAGTTGATGTCACGACACTGATATTTGACGTCACGATACTGATATTAAAGGTCATGACGCTGATAGTTGAAGTCACGACACTGATGGTTGATGTCGTGACACGGATAGTTGATGTCTCGACACTGATATTTGACGTCACGATACTGATATTAAAAGTCATGACGCTGATAGTTGAAGTCACGACACTGATGGTTGATGTCGTGACACGGATAGTTGATATCTCGACACTGATAGTTGATGTCATGACGGTAATAGTTGGAATCACGATACTGATAGTTGATGTCATGACAGCGATAGTGGCCCCTGGTATATAAAAGCCTATTCAAATCGCTGATCAGTAAATCTGCTGTCAATTCTAAAATAAAATACAACATAAAATATCACGCCTGTATTCCCCAAAGGGTTGGGCAGAGGTGTAAAGTAACACCCTCATTTCACCGTTATGCTTAAGTCCCATGCAATAGGGGGCGAGCCTATGCCATCAACCGGGCAGAAATCCGGTGTGGTACTAAGAAATTCTACACGAGAAATCCCAATAACACTTTGCCCGGTCTAGGGATCGAATCCAGGACCTTACGATCAGCAGTCGCGCTTACCACCACTAGACCGACGAGGCAGATAAATAAATATTTTCTTGTACACCGAATGAAATAAAATAAATTCACTCTTCTAGATTTTTCCCTCTGCATTCTTCTATCAGCATTATAATATCTGCATTGAAACCCATATCTGCAACAACAAAAAAGTAAGTACATTTAAAATGTAACACTATACACATAAAGGTATCTCATGGGATAACATAGACATTTGAATTCACAGGAACACGCGGCAGTCTAGCTGTCCCTAGGGAGAAGCTTGAAGAAGCATATTGTTACAAAAATCTTGGGATTCGTGTGTTTTGAATATTTTTCTACTGAGTGGTTTAAAAAATTGAAGTTCTTACTCGCCAAATCTACTACGAAGTTTTATTGTACAAACTGACTTCTTCAATCGATTTTCATACTAGGGACACAACCACAACAAGTCGACTTCGTTTTCGTACAAAGAAAGCACTTGTTTCAATAACTTGTGCAATGAATCTTGCTAATGAATTTTGCGATTAAGGCGCTTCACGCAGGTAAGTGGCGCCGTCATCAGTTAAAATATAAATACTCTTTTTTTTTTTTTTTTAGAGAACGTTGTCCCACTAGCATTTCTCCTGTATTGTGGGTGCGTTTACAAACACAAATCTTCACACGCACAAACATCCAGACCCGGAACAAGTATCTGTAGGCCATACAAATATTTGTTCCGTGCGGGAATCGAACCCACGACCCGTAGCGTAGAAACCGATCTCTCAGCCACTGCACCAAACGTGTCGTCGTATATAATTTAACGAAAAATTTAAACGTGGGAATTGAAGTATTAGGTACTGTAGTTTATTTTGAAACTATCAACTCTGTAAAATATAGTTCGCTGTAGTTATACAACGTGTTACATAATTCCCCATAAAAAATGTAAATAATCAAGTAGTCTTTTATGGTTGTTGTCATTTACCTCTCAGAGGAAATTAGATAAGAATGTAAATAACTTTCTGGGTAGTCTACTCTTTAGTTTTATGTTTTCAGGGTTGCGTTTCAATGATGATTATTTTATGCTTTATTACAATATTTTTTTGGGTCAATCTACGGCTTTCAAATATTGCCAATAGATTTTTTACAAGGGACTTATTAACCCCCTTTCGGCTTAAGGGGTATTTTTGTAACACGTTGTAGATTGAAAAAGTGACAAAAGCTTTTCGCAATTTTTCGATGTTTAACTATCGCTAACTACATAATATATTACAGCGTTGATAGTTTCTAAATAAAATACAATACATATACCTACTTCAACTTCCACGTTTAAAATTTTCTTTAAATTATGTACTCATCGAGTATTTATTTTTTAACTGATGGCGGCGCCACTTTGCTGCGTATAGCGCCTTATTGATGACCATACCTTTTAGCTATAATTAGGAGGTTGTGAGCTTAGTGAACTCTTCTACCATTTCAAATGGTCTTTCATTATTTGTCTTCATGGTAACGACCGTATTTCCTCATTCATATTTATGATTATTCTCGTGCCTCGGAGAGCACGGTAAACCGTCGGTCCCGGGTGTCATACGAATACCTATGACAGTCGTTACAGGTAGTCAGAAGCCCGAAAGTCTGACAACCGGTCTAACCTACGGTATACCTATCGGTATTGCCCAGGGTTGCGTAGGTCTGATGGCAGTAGCTCCGTGTAGAATACTAGTAATCAGCCGCATTTGGTTAGACTGCAAGCTGATCCCGACATAATTGGGAAAAGGCTAGGAAGAAGAGATTGATGATTATTTACAGTTTACTCAAGTCAATTTTTTGGGATTGTCTGACTGGTTTCGGAGTGCTTAATCATGAGATGTGGTCAGCTTCCAGTCGAACCAGATGCAGCTGAATACAAGTATTTTACACGGAGAGACTGCCATCAGACCTCCGCAACCAAATTACTGAGCAATGCCGATATTTTAAACACAGACCAGTTAGTAAACTTCCTGGCTTCTAACTACCCGTAACGACTGTCATAGGTATTCGTATGATAGGTGTCCGGGATGCTTAGGTGCCTCACGGTTCCACACTCCGTGATGTTTGGGTACAGAACAAGTTGGGCCATCCCGAAAAATGCACGTAAGTGTAAACCTTGAATAATTATAAATATAGATTTCCTCAGTCCATTTCTATTAGCCACTTTTTCTTCGTCACAGAAAGAAATAAGGTAGCTTATTTCTAGCCCCACAGCATATTTATTTCTGAATTATATCTTCCCTAAATATAAAATCCGACACGCTCCTTATAACAAAAGGGTTGCCATTATTCGAGAAAATATTTTTCTTCCGAGCTTAGGGTGAAGGCTCCAATTCTCGTCCGTTCGTACCTAATTGTCGTTTTTACCCTACACGTCACGTGTTGACGGAAGTGATATTAATTTAGGGTTCCGTAGGGTGGGTAAACAATTGACCGCTTGGTGTATTATTGTTATTTTCCCTTTGGACCCTTTTTCAGGGATTTTGCGTCTTTATTTTGAAGGTAAATCGTTCCGTGTCAACATTGATCAATTGTTGTGGCGTGAAGCATTGTTTGTAGGACAAAGGACTTAATATTAATGTCATGGGAACATAATTTATGGGTTGATTAATACCTTATGATATGGGTTTCCAAATGTGTAATGGATTTGTAGCGGTGGGCAAAGTACCTACTAAGACAGATGTAGTGATACAAGTGGTTGTTTCAGGGCGACTGGCTCAAAATCGTTTAGCCCAGGGCTAACTAAGTCTTCAACGTCCATACTACGTTGAAAACACCGGTTCTCGTCCGATCACCGAAGTTAAGCAACATCGGGCGCGGTCAGTACTTGGATGGGTGACCGCCTGGGAACACCGTGTGACGTTGGCTTTTTTGGTTGCGGTACATGCTTAGGCGAATCCCGTGACCCCGGTCGACGGTCAAAAGGAGGAACACTGTGGGTTTTTAGCCGGTAAGAGTCCGGCAGACCCCCTCGCCTACCCCGGGCGAAAAAGCGCTAACCAGGTCCTGCCGGGATTGTGGTGCATGCTTTTGCGAATCCCACGACTCCAACCAACGGTCAAGAGGAGGAACACCGTGGGTTTTTAGCCGGTAAGATTCCGGCATAACCCTTCGCATTCGGCGGGCGAAGTGTATCCGTAAAAATATTGCCAGAATAAAAAAATAAACTAACCAGATAAATCCCAAAAGGCAGCATTAAAATCATTACTAACCCAGGCTAATTAAACAACATAGATTATTTAATTATCTTCACTTCGTATATTTGTTTGGTGCAAGTCTTGCGACAGATTTTACAACTACTTCTGCTTAACCGATTCTCCTGAAACTTCGTACACAAATTCAATTCCCATGACAATACAAGATTATAATAATTTCAACCTTCAATCCTCAAATCCTGAAGCTGCAGAGGTACTACAAGATATAACAGTTTAATTCAAAAGTTTTTTAAGGGATTATGTTTAGTTAGCCTGGGGTAGTAAGTCAGTGGTAATAATGTTTTTCAGCTTCAATGTTATCACTAGAGAGATTTTAAGGCCGTTCGAGGGATATTTTTGATTAAGAGCCTGCGCAGGCGAGGGACAATGGCGCCGATTCTCTTATTCACCAACTAAACTAAAATTAAAGAATTGCTATCTTTTACTAACTGACAGCGCGAGAAAAGGCGGCGATAGATAAGAACTAAGTTAGAGATGTCAAATTAGTTTACGCCTTGAACTTCACCGTGTTTTTAGTCGACACGTTCCGACCTGTCGTCTAAATTTGTATGGAAATTTTAGTTCAACTAAAGGACATGTTATGAAATGGGCTTAAAATCTTTTTATTTTTGAACCACTTACATGTGCAGTTTTCCTGATAGGGAAAACTGTCTAGGATGTGCTTACAAAAACACATTTTTTTTAAAAAACACCATTATTTAATTAAAAAATATTTAAAATCTTGACATTTTTTTTGTTAAAAAACTGATAAAAATCTTAGAAAAAAAAACTGATAAATATCATTTTTGAAAGCATAATATTTATCCTAATATTAAAATAATATTAGACGGCTTAAATTAAAATAAAATCAATGAATTAACTCAATGATTTGGATGTATGGCATTGATTCCTTTGTCTCAATATAATAAACCAGCAAGGTTGTCACTTGTCATTGTCAGTAATGTCATCAATGTCTGGTCATATCAAAGTTGTCAAACAAAATCGCTATCTGTTGTGGTTGTTTACTGAATTTGTAATTTTTGTTTTACTTGATATTCGCGAAATTGTGCTAATTTACGCAAAAACGCCATAATACTGAATTGTATTTGACATTTTTGACAATGACAATAAATGCCATCCAATGGAAGTGTTGCCAGAATTAATAATTACTGTGGGTTGCAACTTTATTTTTTTAATTCTAATTATTTAAATTAAAAAAACAGTAGAAGGGTGCTTTTAAAATTAATAAAAAAAAAATACGAAAGCTCCATATTTTATGTACTTTCATAAAAATATAACATCTTCTCTGTTCACAGTCAAAGCCCAGCCTCCATACAAAAATATAACATGTCCTTTGTCAGCTCTTATTTTTGTCCGTCTCTTTCTTATTTTATCAGAGTAAAAAAGATGGCAATAGTCTATATTAAGTTTAGTATGTGCAAAACAGAATCAGCACCAAAGGCGGACAAAAAGTCTGCGGCGCGCTCTTATTAGTACTGCAATAAGGTTGCACTTTGTCCGCGCCAATACCTCATGTCGCCATGAGGTATTGCGCAGACAAAGTGCAACCTTATTGCAGTACTAATAAGAGCGTACCGCGGACTTTTCGTCCGCCATTGTCCCTCATCTGCGCAGGCCCTAACACTGAGCTATCGCTTTAGCCCTGGGCTAAGCGATATTACGTAAATGGGAATTATGATCCAAATTAATCCAAAAAATCCCATGTAGGGTCAATCTGTGCCAGCAGTAGACCACGACGTCATTAGACGACGTTTGAAGGAATTAGGTACACGAATTTGGATATAGCCTTCATTAAATGATATATGATTTTTATTTCTGTAAATAAATCTGTTACATACACTTTTACAAGTCCATGCAGTGTTTTTTTAAGACTAGATGACGCCTGCATTTCCTATTCGACTAGCTCTGAGAAGAAAAGCCGAAACAAACTCAGAGCTCAAGGTTTCTTTTACAGTCCAGACATTGTGGCATTGTGGTATAAAAACTATGCGAGTGTCACAATTTGGGGCAACGTCTGGAATGGCCTTTTGAGGAAAGTGCCACAGCAGGTTTGAGTAGACTTGTCCTAACTGACGGCACGCATGCATTAGCTATCGTGTAGCTCAAACCTTATTTTAGGGTGCTCAACAACTCGATGAAATGAGGTTATTGAAACGGAACTACCTAATTGTAATTTTATTGCATTTCAGCACAACTGTAATTGAAAACACGACCTCCTTACAACCATTACCCACACAAAATAATATAATGTAATAAGCAAAACTCCAACAATCGAAAAAGTATTCGGAGGGCGACGTCACCTCATTCCTGACAGCGCGGGGATCCTGCAAACTTTTTGATTAATTACATTTCGCTCGCCGTAGAAATATTGCCACATTCCAGGTAGAAGTTATGCGAAAGGTTGCAGAATTAACAACGGATAGAGCGGTTGATATGTTCTCAAGATACCTAAGGTAACGGACAAATTCTTAAACGCTACTCATTTTAAGTTGCCTACACTGTGAGGCGAAGTGACAGTGACAGCACGAGACTTAACGGCAACTTGAACTTGTGTAGTGTTTGAGAATTTGGCCTTAAGTCTTGCATGGTAAGTCCTAAGATGATGCAAGAATATTTTAAATACTATAAATGAAAATATACGTAAGTCAAAGGTTTTGTCTGTTAGATATGCCAATGAAGTTGGTACCTACATGCCAAAATTCACAGCCTGGAAATAACTGGAATTGTAATAAAAAACATTTGTTTCCTTCGTGGATATGTACTATTCTACATAGGCTTCTTACATAGTAACCGATTACTCGATACAACATTAAAATTGATCTTGGGTGTAATAAATTCATTACAGGCTATGTCAGCAATTAGATTTGTGACCGTAATAAGATGTTCGTAGAATGATCGTGCCTGTTGCTCAAATAAAGCAAAATAGTGGAAAGATGGTTGGTAGACATTGGTCTAAAGCAGGGCTGCCCAAATCACATGCGCCACAATACACGTAACTGATAAAATTCAAAGTAATATTCAATATGTATTGACTCTCCGGCCTGAACAGCCCTATTGTAAAAGTAAGAAAAGCTACCTTATTTTCAGAATCTAAGAAATTATTTTAAATAATCTATGTTGATTGATTATGTCAAAGAATATATTCAGATATTTTTATTTAACGTCCTCTCTAAACCTTCTCAAGTCTAAGTGTAAAGTATGGAGCGCGACTTTCAAGTTTATTACCTGACATGTTTGAAATACCGGTTTTATTGTAGGGGAAGGGGAGGCAGGAACGTGTCGGGAAGATTTTTTATATATTTACATTATGTAATGGACTCAAAGTCACTGGGATAGATGCTAAGGAGTTTGGAATCGTTCATGGTGGTAAATGTTGACTTTGTAAGCGTGCAGGATCTATTTTGGTAAGTTACATAGTTTCATGTCATTCATTATTTATCTATCTTATTATTCTAGTAATGACGGTCACGGGTATCTGGATGACCTACTTATCTGTATTGATTATAAAGATCTTATAGATATTCATTAAACGAATCATGTTTTTCACTGAAATGAGTAGGCGATAATTTTGTTTATCGGACAGTTTTTATATTGTAGTTATAATGCGATCACGCTTGACTTGTTATTTTAATATTAGAGAAAACACACATGTTATAAATATTATAAATACAGTATATTAACTAAGGAAAGGCGATCCCGTTAACCAGCAATAGTATAGCGTCCATATTTGAAAAAAAAAATAACATTGAAAAACAAAATGTTTTGATTTAATCATTATTTGTGTTATAGTATTTATTTATACCTATTATTTAGTTGATTCCCGATTTTTAGTAGGTTGCATATTTGTACGCTGCAAACTGCCCTTTATATTTTTCTTAACAATTCTTTCCATCCAATGGTTGTCTGGAAGAAATTGCTTTAAGCGATAAGACCGCCATTTGTACTGTTCCTAATTATGTGTATTCCTTGTTTTATTTCTTTTAGTGTGCAATAAAGTATATCTGTCTATCTGGTTTTTAAAAAAATTAAAATATTCACAAAAAATATTAAAATAAAAAATATTATTTATGAAGTCCAATCAATCTATAATCTATACAATCCACAAACCACAGGCACAACGCGACTCACCTTTTAAATCCAGATGGGTATAGAAATAACAGCTCTAAAATAAAAATGTTCCATCAAAAACGGTTTAATGGAAAAACAGCGGTATTCCATTAAAACTACAGGTTTTTATGCAAAACAATTTTAAGTCAGTCAGGCGGTGTTATCGAAGTGCTGGATGGCTACCATATAAATTTAACATCACAGCTTTGCTGGAATAATGGTTCTATAATAACAGTCGTGTGAAAATGGTTGAATCACTTCATAATAATTATTATAAACAAAGTTCTCCGCCGCGTCTGTCTGTGCGCGATTATCTCCGAAACTACTGAACGGATTGTGTTCCGGTTTTCATGATTAGATAGATTAATTCTTGAGAAAGGTTTATTAAGTGTATAATTTATATACATTTATCAGGGTGTAAATGAAATCATGTAATTCCAACAAACCTCGTGATGGACTGCTGACACAGATTTACCCTAGACGGGATACTTTTGGTTTTAATAAAAAAAAAGTAAACACGTGTTTTAAACGCGAGGAATTTTAGCACCCCGAGTTAATGACCGTGCGGCGAGCGATACCGCGTAAGTAACTCGGGGCGCTAAAACGCCTCACGTTAAGAACACGTTTACTTCTCGTATTTTTTTATCGAGTCCAAATGTGTCCCGGTCAGAGTTAATCTATGTCAGCAGTACATCACGAGGTTTGCAGGAATAACATTATTTCATTTACACCCTGTATTTGCTGAGCTATCACGATTTTTGTCAAGTAAGATGAAGAGGCGTCAATATCAGATCACAGAAGCAAGGCAATGGTACGAAGTTGGGGTGGGTCGCTAGTCTATCCTAATATTACCTATAAAGAGGAAAGATTTGTATTTTTGTATGTAACGAATAAACTTAAAAACTACTGGATCGATTTCAGAAATTCTTTTGCCGTTACAAAGCTACATTATCACTGAGTAACATAGGCTATATTTATTACTGGAATAAAACTTCTTACGTGGGCGGAGCCGTGAGGACACAGCTAGTGATTAATATTAACGTCAAAAGTGAACATAAGCAATACCATTTTTATTTCATTGGTAATTCCGTAATGGCGACTATAGTATACTTTCTCCCAATTTCTGGAAGGCTGATCAACTCAAAAATTAACTGATCAGTTGTCAAATCGCATGTCAAGTACAGTGATTGGTAGTTAGTTGATCGACCAATCACATTTTTTTTTATTTCTTACTAGGCCTGCGTTTGGCGGCCATCTCGCCTGATGTTAAGCGATGATGCGGTCTACGATGGAGCACGCTTGCCCAGAAGAAACCGATTCACTCGTGACTTGAAGACACCCAGATTGTAACTGTCGGGGAACACCCACTCGGGCAGCGCATTCCACTGTTTGGCGGTTTTCACAATGAAAGTGGAATCAAAACGCTTCGTTCGGGTTTTTGGTAAATCAACCATGAACCGATGGCGCTTTTTCGTGTTTCTGGCCGTCCGATAGAAATCCATGTCCATTTGCTGACATGGGATTTGACAAAAGATTAAATTGATCAGACGTTCAAAAAACGGGGGTTAATCTGCTAAAAAGTTCCGTAGTTTTTTTTTAATAATGTTGTAGCAAGTCTTTCCAGCACTTACCATCTTTATAGAAACACGTCACCACGAATAAGATGTTATTATTACAGCACCTACGTGTATACAAGTATTCATAATTTCGTGTGGTTAGTGACTAACCTGTTGTCAGAGTTTATACCGCCCATGGGCCTCTGAGTTGGCTTCACATGCCGTCGAGAAATATCTCTCAGGCATGCCGGTTTCCTCACGATGTTTTCATTCTACGTTTTTAAGCAAGTGATAATTATACAATACGCAAATGAATCCAAAAAGTCAGAGGAGCATGCCTTGGGTTCTAACTCGAGACCGAGACTTGGCAGTCCGACGGTCACACCACTAGGCTGTCACTGCATAACAAGTATGTATGGCAAGTTAACAATTATATTAGTTGGTGCAACTGAGCCTGTCTGCTAAAAAGTTCCGTTGTTTTTTTTAATAATGTCAAAAGGCAAGTCTTTCCAGCACTTACCATCTTTATAGAAACACGACACCACGAATAAGAGGTTATTATTACAGCACCTAAATTCATGTCACAATCGTACGGTATTGATATAGAGTAGAGGCCATTAATTCGTCGATCAGACTCCGGTCACAAGTTGAGCTAAACCCTTCCCTACCGACAACTATGAGTACCTGTGTTATTGATGTTACGGATATTACAGTGTATGGAAGTGACAGGGACGTACCAAAGAGCACGTGCATACAGTTGATTGAATTTTGAAATTGTAGTAGTAAAATTCTTTGCGAATGAGTTTGGTCGGGGAAGTACTAACTAGTAGCATTGCTGTGTTTCGGTTTGAAGAGTATGTACCAAACGATTTTGGAATTCCGTCTGTCTGTACTTTTATGAAACACTGGGGTAAAATTTGTTTGATGTTGAGCGTTTATTGACTGATTTAAACAAAATTAGAATTGAAATTGCGTGTTGTGTATTTTTTTTAAAGAGCACGTTTTGTTTCTTTCTTTTTTTAAATTGTGATTGGACTGTGATCAGTATTATTTTTAACCGACTTCCAAAAAAGGAGGAGGTTCTCAATTCAATTGTACGTTTTTTTTTGTATGTTTGTTCCGCGGTATCTTTGCGAATTGTGAACCGATTTTAATCATTCTTTTTTGTTTGAAAGAGTATTCTTTTGAAGTGGTCCCATTTAAATTTGGTGAAGATCTGATGAAGAACTTCGGAGATAGACAATTTGAAGTCGGTTTTATTTTTGTTAAAAAATTATATTATTAATTTACTGATTGTCTCTTGGGCATTCATAAGCAAAGCTGATTGGTCAATTCTAAATGACATATTATTACGACTTAAACAAAAACCAATCGTTTTGCTTATCAATGGTAGCATTTTTATTGTCAAACCAGGCTTATAATAGATTTGTAAGCTAATTTTACCTAATATATGGGGTCTTTATTTCATTATTGGTAAAGATATAATAGTCTCATGTTTAACCAGTAACGCTCCGTAAATTATAGAAATCAGCAATTAACCACATACATAATCATAGGTCTCGAGTTCGAACGCAAGGCACGCACCTCTGACTTTTCGGATTCATGAGCATATTATATAATTGTCACTTGCTTAAAAACGGTGAAGGAAAACATCATGAGATCGGGCCTGAGAGATATTTCTCGACGGCATGTGAAGCCAAGTCAGAGACCCATGGGCGGCATAAACTCTGACACCAGGTACAACATACATAATGTCTCATCCAGTAAAAACTACATCTATAATACGAATCAGGGACAAAGTTATTTCAATTATAATGCAATTAAAATCTAATTTTGTGGGTTGTTAAACTTTGTACGATGGATTCAAATTAAATTACAGCCCGACCAATATGTTGGAATATTTGTATGTATAGTTAGCTATGTATATTTTGTACATAACGTTATATTAAATGCGCTTATGTAATGTAGAAACCTAAGAGAGAAAGTATTAAAAAAATCAGACTTAGGTACTAGTTAGGAACCTGAAAGTAAAAAAACCTAGTCAATATTTGTCAGGAATTACCCAGATAAGGAATAAAGAAGAGGTCTCAATTTCTGCAGAGGCCGGATAAATAGACATGTACATACCGTATACCCATATATAGAATTTCTGAAAGCACACACACCCATATTCTAAGACGTTCCTCCAAAACTTACTCTACTCGACTCCACCTCGTAGTTATAGTTGACATAAACGTCCTCGACTCGAGATTTTTCCTCAGTCGAGGTAAGGAATCATCTGTCAAACTCAAGGTACCTCGGAACCTACCTTAAGGAAGGAAGTGTCAAAGTTCGTATGTAATAAAAATGAATTTTGAAGACTTTATCGAATATGCTTACGATAATTCTTACAATTATTTATCGCGGCTTTATTTTCGCGATGCAGATAATTCAAATTATGACGTAATGACTCCGTCGAGGAACCTCAAAGCTCACTCGAAATTGCGACTAAGAATACAATTTTGAAGGTGTTTTCGAGGCCGTTCTGAGTCGAGTATGAGTCGAGTAAGTTTTGGAGGAACGTCTTAGAATATGGGTGATAGTTCTAGCTAGATTCTTCGTAAGTCTTTACAATTCCTAAAATAACACCAAGTGCGCTTAATCTTAGAAGATTAACTCCCGACTAGCTTCACATCGTGAATCACAATTTTAAAGCAAATAAAAAAAGATAGGAGCTGGCTGGCTGTAGCACTTTTCCTTAAGAGACTTCATTTAATCTCGGCACTGACTTGTGCTAAATTGCTGACATCAATCCACACGATTACTGGGCCCCGTGCTTGTACTGTTTTGTGTGTTTTAGGAGTTCTTATCTTCACTCTGTAGTCTTTTATGTTTTAATGTTGGCACTTCCAGACTAAGAACTGACTGGTACTCTGCATTTTTTTTAAACTGTGATTAATACCCTGTTCCTATAGCCAATAACGAATCGTTTTGCTAACCAATGGTAGCATTTTTAATTGCAAAACTAAGTAAACAACGTGTTACATAATTCCCTATGAAAAAATGTAAATAATGAAGTAGTCTTTTATGGTTGTTGTCATTTACCTCTCAGAGGAAATTAGGTAAGAATGTAAGTAATTTTCTGGGTAGTCTACTCTTTAGTTTTATGTTTTCAGAATTGCGTTTCAATGATTATTTTATATTTTATCCAATTTCTTTTTTTTTGTGTCATGCTACGGTTTTTAAATCTTGCTAATAGACTCTTTACAAGGGACCTTTTAACCCTCTTTCGGCGTTAGGGGTATTTTTGTAACACGTTGTATAAATAGACTCGTAAGCTAATTTTACGAGTGATACCTACTATAGTTGCGAGGGTCTACTATGCAAAGCTCTACTATGCAAAGAGGTCTTTGCTTCATTATTAGTAAAGATACAAGAGTTTTAATTTTAACCAATAACGCTCGATAAATCATAGGAATCGGTCATAAGTTTATGAAACTTTTTTTCGAAAGTGTTTACCGCCGCCTTCAACAATAACGGGGCGTCCTGCGTAAGCGACAAACGCGACGCGACGCGACACGACGTGGAACAAATACGCGTTACGTCGCATCTCGCTACATAGGCCGCTAGTAGGGAATGTTGTCTTGATCGCGTTTGTCGCATTTGTCGCGTCGCGTTCGTCGCTTACGCAGGACACCCCGTAAGAGTATTGTTGATGCGTTGCCAACTTCAGAGACAAAGGTGGAAAATCTCATGTTCCTGTAATTTCGTCGGCACCCATTCCGTCTAAACCGAAAGAGAGTACCTAATGCTGCTTGGCAGCAGAAATAGGTAGCTGATGGCTAAATACTCTACTGCTACGGTAGAATGGGGTTACTTTGATCAGTTTCAATATTGAAATGTATTTTTCTCTTGAAATATGAGAGCAAATAAAATAAAAGGACAAATATCGATTTTGTTTATTTCTTGATTAAAATTATAATTTGTCTTATTACTTTTGGAGAAATAAAATAAAATGTTCGTGATATACTTTGATACCTCCCTTTTTTCCAAGGAATTTGAAAGTAACCCCAATAAGGAATAAATAATTACACAAAACTATTTTTAATATTTTTTCATCAACCGGCAAGGATCCACACTACGGCTGATCACACGCTGACAATGACGTTCAATGCTGCCAACCGTAACAAAATAATCTGAAGAATTCGTACAATTTGAGTTTTATTACGAAACGAAATTTTTATCAAAGTAGCCCCCAGGAATCAAAGTCACCCCATTTAAGTTGCCGTTGAGTCTTATGCTGTCACTGTCGCTTTAAGGCGAAGTTATAGTGACAACACGAGATTTATCGGCAACTTAAAATTGGGCAGTAGCCCGCCAGGCATACGACACGCCTTGCTGGAGGATCCTCCCTTTTCGTTGCAGGAACACCATACCTCGTTCCTCCACATGATGACACGTTTGGTGCAGTGGTTGAGCGGTTGGCTTCTGCGCTACAGGTTATGGGTTCAATTCCCGCAAGGTACAAATATTTGTATGGCTTACAGATAGTTGTTCCGGTATTTTATAAAGATTTGAAGAGATTTAAGGCGATATTGAAAAATGTATTCTGTAAATATCCTTCAATATAACATTATAAATATTATAAACATATCTTCGTCTTGATTTGTTGCCTAGAAAAAGGAAAAAGAAAATTTGTCTTTTGTTTTTTTTTCTATATAAATCATTTATGGAAATAAAACTATTGTATAAATACTTGTTATGACACTCAGAAGGTGGATACACTGAACTTCTACACATAAAATTTTTCAATATCACGTTAGAGCGAGACAGTTGGAAACTGGAAAGCCTCTTAAAACCCGACGATCAGAAACCATTAACAATTGTCAATTCCGTGGTTTTCGGTTGAGCATCAAAATTAGCTGACAAAACTGTTTTCGAATATTTAAATCCAAAAATTTTGGAAATTCTAGTTAAAAAAAACAGCGTTAATAAAAACAATTATGAGAAACTTTACGAAATAATTCCACTTTAGAAATTAAGTAGTATTTTCCTAAAATGTATAATTTTCCCAGCAAGAAAACGCTTGATTGTTCTAACCTTCATTGTTACAATATAGGTAATAATTAAATTCTCACTACTTTTAATAAAACAATACAACGGTACGCACCCACTTTGTTTCCCCAATTTCTAAAATCAACTAAAAAGGGTACATTGTGAATTTTGATGTCTACTTAACATACCTATATACCTATTGAAACGGGAAAGGTATATTTCGTATTAAAACTCGAGACTTTCAGTAGCCATGATAGCAAAGAACCCCAAAATAAAGGGGTGGAAATTCTACCCCCTAACACGTAAAGTTATCCCTCGTGAGTTGTAAAACTACCCTTTCTTATTCGAGTACTGCCTGGGGATATAGCCTAGAGCCTAGGGGAGTCTGTCATAGAGTATGTGAGTTCCGCTAGAATTGTGAAGATGTGACATTTGTTTGATTTGGCGGGTCTGAGTTCAGTCGTCACTTGCGTCAATGGTGAAGGAAAAACATTGTGAGGAATCTTGCACACCTGAGAGGGTTCCAAAATGTTCTCAATGGTGTGTGTAGTCCACGAACCCGCAACAGGCCCGCGTGGTGGACTAAGGCCATTCTCATTCTGAGAAGAAGCCCTTACCCAGCAGTGGGACAGTAATGGGTTGAATTTGTTTTGTTAGACCTAAAGGTGTTGAAATCAATAGTCTATTTCGCTATCTCGTACAGGCAACATGTGCCAAATGCATTCACGCAATAAGGTTCAAACTACCGCTAGACAGCTGTCAAGTTCAATGGCACTGTGGTTCCGGAACCACAACTCGTTGATACCATTTCGTTCTTCTAAACGGCGCATCTAGTATATAAGTACCTACATATTGTATCAATGCAAAAAATATATTTGCATTAGGACTTGAAATCAAGGCAAAATTTGTACCTCTCAGAGGCAACACTCTAATATCCATAAACGCACATTCTGCCTAACTAATCGACAGTCGTACGTCGCATCCGGCACTCTTTTACGGCTTATTTGCAGTGAAGGAGTTTTATAACCACCCTGTATCCTTATTTCCAGTATTTTTATTTTTTATATTACCTATCTAGTGTCGCCATCTGTCTGTGACGTCATTATGAATTGTAACGTGTTTATGGAATATTTTATTGAGTATGAAGCTGTTATTGGACTAGTACCTAATGTAATTTTTTTATTTAGGTCTTTTTTGTTTTAACCGGCTTCAAAAGATTAGGTCCTATGTTTTGCGTGTATGTACGTACTCGTGTGCATTTTCTTTCAAAAATGACTTGTCTGATTCCGATGATTTTTTAATCATTTCTAACAAAGAATGGCTACTGATTGACATCCATGGAACACAAAGGATGAAAATCAGCGTCAAGTACTTGTACTTGAAATAAGGCCAATCTGGAATCTGAACACCTATTTGGCCCAGCCACGAGACAAGATATAGACAAACTATTTTTTTTATTAATCTATACTAATATTAAAAAGCTGAAGAGGTTGTTTGTTTGTTTATTTGTTTGAACGCGCTAATCTCAGGAACTACTGGTTGGAATTGAAAAAATATTTTTGTGTTTAATAGTCCATTTATCGAGGAAGGTTATAGGCTATATAACATCACGCTACGACCAATAGGAGCGGAGCATAAATGAAAAATGTTGCAAAAACGGGGAAAATGTCCACCAGTGCGAAGCTGGGACGGGCCGCTAGTTCATAATAATTATAGGCACCATTTTTTTTGTCTTTCTTATAATCGATAGTTTACAACTTTCCATTGTATATGTTGAGTTCTTTCTTTTAATACTGTGTCCAAATAAATTATTCATTCATTCATTCATTCACTTTTTGTTTTGTGGATAACTTTTTTATTGATGTAATTTTTATACTGTTGGCTTATAATATACTATATTCTAAAACTGTGATCAAGTTTTCAGTTTAATAAAAATGAAGGTATCTTTTGTATAATTAATCTGTATCAGTAGTAAAATCACAGCATTTTTGTTTTCAGTCGAGTTTGGCCTTTTCTCTATATTTTATTTTCTTGCTCAAATTTTAAATATTCATTATAAAGGTAAAAGGTATTCCAAAGATCTGTCTCAATTCTGGGCACAGTCGCGCGATCGTTTCTTGTCGTGGCTTCCCGAGGTGCGAAATCGCATTTTGCCGGTATTCCTGGCCACATAAGGGAAAGAATAATGAATCACTTTTTCCCTCGCCAGTGTAACAAAATTCGAATTCCCGATAAGGGAATCAGATAGATACAGTCGATGTTTTAAACTAAAATGGCAATTATTAAGAGGAATATAAAGGGCATTTTAATGCTTATTGTTGAAAATCAAACTGTTTTTTTGAGATAAAATAACTTTCGTCTTATATGTGGCGTTGTATGCATTGCTTAAAGCTAAAGCTTTTTATTAGTAAACGGTATTAATTAGCTTCACTTCGTATATTAGTTTTAAATCTGGCGATAGATTTTTCAAATACTTCTGCTTAACCGATTCTCCTGGAACTTTGCGCACAAATTCAATAACCTATGACAATACAACATTATAATAAATTTAACCCTCAATCTCCTAACCCTGATGCTGCAGGAGTACTGCAAGACAAAACCGTTTAAATTAAAATATTTTTAAAGAAAGAAAGAAAGAAAGAAAAGAAAGAAAGAATAAGAATTTAGACTACCTGCACGAGGCCAAAAAGGGCTCCTATCTCAGCATAATGTGGCGACATTTAGAAAAAAAACAAAATGTCACGAAAACAAAACAAGATGCCACGGGCAATAACGACACAAATAAATAAATAAACATGTTACGTACATAAAGGATATTTTTGTTTCTTCTTAAACTTTCGGTTTTGTTACAGTTTAACTTTTTTGCTTATGATAAAACTCATCCATGGTTGTGTTTATTTTATCAGCCTACCAGGTTCCCAAAATTTCTCAGCATCAAAATTAACACAGCCGACCCTGTCTAGGAAACAACAGACACAAACTCTTTGTGCCGAGCCTTTTACATCCAGCCATACATTTATTTAAATGAAAACAAAACACGACCAAAATCAAACAGTAACTAACAAACTATTGAAACGATTCAATAACGACATCCGTGCAAAGTTTGTCACAGAACAATGCAAAAGCGACACAATGCCCAATTACTGAACGCAGCACGCAGAAACGGCAGTTCATTCATGTGGGAGCTTGTTAGACGCTCGTCTGTGTCTAGCTTATAGGGGAGTTTCACTGGCGCGATTTTACAACTAGTGTGGCGACTATTAAGCTGGAAATTCGTGTTCAAAAGTGCGGTTTACACTGATGGGAAAAACAATGCTACAAATGTCATTAATGTTGAGGGAAATGTCCGCAGTCTGTGTAGTCAGGTCAGTCGCAAGTGTTACGGTCCTAACGGTCCTGATAAAGGCTTTTTGACGCTGCTAAAGTGCATTTGCTTTGATTGCACTGTGCTGGTATAAATTACTTTCTTGCAATTAATTAAAGACTATTTTATTTAATTCAGCCTAACTTCGGCAGGATTTTTTTTTTGCGTTGGTGGATCCTCATGGTTGTCCCTCGCCCGGGGATGGCGAGGGGGTCTGCCGGACTCTTACCGGCTAAAAACCAACGGTGTTCCTTCTCCTGACCATAGGGCCGGGGTCGCGGGATTCGCAAAAGCATGCACCGCAACCTGGGAGCCATATCTACCAGTTCCACAGTATTGTTTTAATTTGATACTAGTTCGGTACTATCCAATCAACTATTAAAGCGAGTCTTATAGCTAAATACTCAAACGCTACTTAATTTTAAGATGCCGTTATTTTCGTGCTGTCACTGTTACTTCGCCTTCAAGTGACAGTGACAGCACGAGACTTAACGGCAACTTGAAATTTAGTAGCGTTTGAGTATTTGGCCAATAGTGATGCGCAAAACTCCACATCTAAAGAGACATAATCGATCGATTTTTTAAAATAATTTCGACACCTACATCTACTTTTATACCCGTCGAGGAGGTAACAGATGAACATTCCATGAATATTTATTGATTAGATACTTTTTAATCAAAACTACCTATACGTTGTATTGTGGCGTCTAAAAGTTCTGTTTCAAGACATGGCAACTGAAATCCGTCTCAATGAAACGCTTCCCTAACTAAAGATGAGAGAGGGGTGACCACCTGTGCGGGGGGAGGCCAGACGTCAGCTATCGATTATTCGAGAGTGAATACAGAGAACTTGTTCGGGACCCGGGAGCATTTCCTTTACAAACATCCCAACACCTATTATACACCTTAACTACCAAAAAATAAGGTTGCCTTTCCTTTGACGGGGCCCATAAATCACTCGTGCTCATCCATGTGTCTATAATGACGCTTCAATCCGTCAAATTAGAACTTAAAATTGACAGTTCCAAGGTCGAATTTCGTTTGGCAAGTCACGTCGCTTCGTATTACGGAATCAATTTACGTTTATGAAAATTTTTCGGAGTACGATTCCATGTTATATTATGGTTTGCTCTGGAATTAAGGCTGGATGAGATTTTTGTATGATAATGAACGTGTGTTTGTGTTCTGGAATTAGATGCTGAAGGGTGTTTGATGTGAGTATTGTTGGAATAAAATGTTTTACTAATTACCTTTTTGCGAGGTTAAGCTACACTTGCCACGGTCAGTTCATGGATGGGTGACCGTTCGTTTCGCATCGAGACCCCTCCGTGCCTACGAGAGCACGTTAAACAGTCGGTCCCTGATGTCATACAAATACCTATGACAGTCGTTACGATAAGTCAAAAGCCCGAAAGTCTGACAACTGGTCTAAGTTTAGGATATCGGTATTACCCAGTAACTGGGTTACGGAAGTCTGATGGCAGTCGCTCCGTGTAAAATACTGGTATTCAACCGCATCTGGTTAGACTGGAAGCTGGCCCCAACGTAGTTGGACAAAGCTAGGCAGAACTATTTTGTGTGCAGTTTTTACACGTTATGTTAATTTGCTTTTTTTGAGTTATCTGCAAGAGATTTGAATAAAATAATTAGCTTTGTGGCTTCATCAATCCCTACTTCAATGATTATAACTTGGTTTTGGTCTTAATTCAAGCAAGTCTTCTACTTATGTCGTGTCACCAGCTGTACGGGAATAACTTAGGCTAATACTTATGTATGTTATAGTCAGAGGGATATAGGGGATTCCCTCTGTATATCTGTACCTTGGATTCGTGAGTTCCATCTTAGACCCTGTCTGCGCTTACCATCAGGTGTGACTAGGGTCAAACGCGACCAAATCTATATTAAAACCAAATGCCTAGCGTTAGTCTCGCAAAAACTCGAAAATGCCTCGACCGATTTGAATATTATTTTTTTGATTTGTTCGCCTCAATACTAGGGTGGTTTAGGAAAAAACGATTATTTTTTAATAAATTAATATAAAATTGGTGTTACGAAGTTGACCGAGTTATCTAAGTTAATCATTAAAAAAAAAACTAAAATCTATACAATTAAAAAGTCGCCAACTTCGAAGAATGCCAGTCAAAACGGCTGTCCCAACACAAAATAGACAAAGCTTTTGTTTCCCTACAATTCGGTGAATAAAAAAAGGGCTATTAATTATAAAGACAATGAGAATATATCAGTCGGTGTCCGTACTTTCACAATGGGGTTTTTACCCCCTTTCCCTTCAGTCCATATAGGTACAGCTGTTTTGGAAAGAATATTACACACGATAACAACATAATAGGCACAAAATATCAATTCAGGAATCGAATAGAATTCATGTAGGCTTGTGTAATAATCGAAATCTCTGGAATGATGTAGGTTTTAGAAATTAAAATTTTAAAAATAAAATAGAAATATAATTATTTTTAAAATATTAAATTTCTGTCAAAAACCATCATTAATGTGGAGATTTTGGTTCGAGATCGGTTATATCGGCCATTATCCATCCTACTTTTGAAAAACCACCAATTGCTTGGAGTAACTATTTTTTTAGAGGCGCTTGGAAATAATTATGATTCTCGGAATTACATTTAATAAGAAGAACGAAAGAAAACTTATTTATTTGCGTCTTGAGCTGACGCAAATAATCAACAACAAAATAACAAAGAGTAAAATAAAATACACAAATAAGAAAAAAGAAAACAAAATTGCGTCATAAATGATGTTTGGCCTCTCTTATCGCGAACCGAGAAGATAATAAAAAGTGGGTACTTAATAGGTATTATAATTATGAATTACTAATTTAAAAACTAACTAAATTTTAAAAAGTTCTCAGTGCAGCAGTGATAGCTTAGCGGTTGATCGCTTGCTTTCCGTGCAGGAGGATCTGAGTTCGATGTGACGTGCGGATCAGAATTGGAAACCTGCACACCTGAGAGGGCTCAATAAAGTTCTCGATGGTGTGTGTAGTCTGCCAACACGCATCATGTCAGCGTGGTGGAGTAAGGCCTAAACCCTTCTCATTCTGAGAAGAGGCCCGTGCCCAGCAATACGACAGTAATGGGCTGATTCTGTTTTTTTATGTTTTTGTTTGATAATGACTACAATTTACAAAATCCTTGAAAAAAATAATCTTAATATTAAACGCTTTCACTCTATGTACACCAATCCTAACGCGAATCTTTTTTATTCAGCGCAGAAAACAGGAGCCGTGAATTGATAACGTCATAGCATTGAAGCGGGTCGGTCAGTAAGAAAGTTGCTTGTTCACTCAGCTAGAACTAGTGATAGAATGTACCCAGAACTTTTAGTATCAGATGAAAATCTTCTTTGAGGTTGTTTTTGGGGGTACTTTATAAGATTTGATCATGTATGCGTCCATACTTTGGAAGACTACAACCATTTCTAAGTAATATACGTTGTTTTTACTCGGGTTTCATTGGTTTCACTTCGTATATTTGTGCGTTTGTTTGATTTCTTGCGACAGATTTTTCAACTTCTCCTGCAACTTCACACACAAATTCAATTCCCATGACAGTACAACATTATAATAATTTCAAACTTCAATCGTCAAATCTTGTTGCTGTAGGAGTACCTACTGCAAGATAAATCCGTTTGACTTAAAAATATATTTAAGGGTTTTTTTAAAGTTTACTTTGCATTTGCGTTCGCTGGAACTTTTGCTTCCATACAGGAGGGTCTGAGAAAAACCAGACAGCATCTCTGACTATTCGATTTTATGTGCGGATCAAAATTTAATTATCACTTGCGTTAACGGTGAAGGAAAACATCGTGAGGAAACCTGCACACCTGATTAAACTCTAAAAGAAGTTCTAGATGGTGTGTGTCGTCTCCAAACTCGCAACAGCCTACTTGAAAATCGAACTAAGGCGACATGGCTGATGAATCGCACATTTTCCAACCACGAATGTGTTTCGGATCCGACGATCGATTCGATTTTCGCGATTTGACATTTTGTCCTTCGTTCACCCTACTCCCAAATGTTAATTGGCATCTAGCAGTTCGTTGTTTGACAATTTTTTGATCGTATATTTATGGTATCGATGTTTATCGTTGTTTCGTTTGGGGACTTTGACGTTCGGTTTTCAGAGTCGGTCCCCGTGCTTAGGCGAATCCCGCGACCCCGGCCGACGGTCAAAAGGAGGAACACCGTGGGTTTTTAGCCAATAAGAGTCCGGCAATCCCCCTCGCCTAACCCGGACGAAGGACAACCATGAGGATTTTCCCACGATAAAAAAAAAGGCCAGCTTAGTAGACCAAGGTCTCAAACTTTCCCAATCTGAGATGAGGCCCGTGCCCAGAACTGGGATAGTAATTTGCGGATTATACACGGGATCTGGAATGAGAGTCAGAAAAACGCAATTTAACCAACAGCAAATCATTAATTAAAACCTTCCAACATAAATAAAATTGTTTAATGAAAAACTTAATCAATTCATCAGACTGATGGATACCAATTTTATTAATTGAAAAATGTCGTCCACCGTAAAATCCGGTGCCACTTACAAACTATTAAATTGTGCCCGGTAACGGTACCGGTATTATTGGCTGTGAGAGCCATTGATGTCAATCAGGCAATCGTATAATGTGAAGGGACGAGTGTAATTGAAGCGGGGTTGGCGGAACGATAAAAGTGTTATGTATTTACGATTGAAACTTTGCAATATTACTTAATCTTATAAATATAAAAGTTGTTTTATCACGTGTGGGGACGTGTTAGATTATTATAAAACTTCCTCAGCGTGTGTTGTAAGATTCAACAAAATAGCACGTTTGGTGGTAGGAACTATAAGGTCCACCTGGCTAGCTACCACCTTCACATTAAAGTCCGGCGCCAAGCAGTTTACTGCGTCCCGTCGTGTGTATGAGAGAGCCAAAGGGATATATTACATAACATCACGCCTGTATTCCCCAAAGGGTTAGGCAGAGGTGTAGAGTAACACCCTCATTTCGCCGTTATGTTTAAGTACCATGTAATAGGGGGCGAGTCTATTGCCATCAACCAGGCACAAATCCAAACTTCGGGCTGCTACTGAAGAATTCCACACGGCAAAACCCAATATCGCTTTGCCCGACCTGGGGATCGAACAGAGGACCTCACGAATAGCAGTCGCGCTTGCCAGCACTAGATCCACGAGGCAGTTACATATTCTATCTCTATATCTCTGTTCCTTAGATTGATGTGTTCCATCTTAGACCCTGTCTGCACTTACCATCAGGTGAGACTAGGGCCAAAGACGACCAAGTCGAGATTTAAAAAAAAGTGAAAATTTGTGAAGATTGATGTTTCTAAAAACGTCTTACTTATTAAGTAATAAACGTAGGTACTCATAAGTTCCAATTCCCAAACATTAACAAGAAATGTTTCGAGTTCATTAGCAAATAAAAAAATATGATTATGTTACTAATAATTTAATTATTCTCCCTCAAGTTTTATAATTAAACTTAATGGGAAAGGGGCTGTCATAAACATTAGGTACACTTACAGAAATTTTTAGAATACCCATCATAGTTAGACCTCCGTACTGGAAAAGTCTTATGAAATTATTTCCAGTAATTCAGCAAATGGAAGCTCAAGTTAAGTTGGTTACATTAGCACTGCAAGATAATATTATTTCGTTAGATATTTTCTTATTTAATTTGTTAATGTGGTAGGAAACTTTAGTTACCTATATAATTTTCTTTGTATAATCCTAATCATAACTCGATATTTACATAATGTTTCTCTGCTAAGGTAGTTATATCGTTTCATAGAGATACTATTGCTATTACGATCTATCTTAGGATAGAAATTAATATTTTTTTTACTTTCAATTTGATAAACAAAAATTTAAGTCCACGCCATCTTGCAGAACGACGTGTAACTACACGGTTGAGAAACAGTCCAAATTGCGAACTGAGTAAACCCACTTACTAAAAAGTTCAAATATCGAACAATAGATGGTGTTGTTATAAGATTTCTAAAATCTCGACCTCCGATTTTTTAATTTTTGTTTTATTTTTCAACCTATACTTTTGAGTAGACTTTTTTTAATTTGAATGATTTTCACTAAATTTATTGCTAAATGAACGAATATTCTTGTTCAAGTATTAACACGGAAGTCACGTGAAACACATTTTTGATGAGAAAGTACCTAAAGACGTGCAATACGTACGAAAGACAATTCATTACTATTCTAATAGAAGACCTTGCAAGGCATACAAATTAGTGGCAATAGGAATTTAAAAACTGAGAAGACTGCGAGGAAAAAGACAGTTCTTGCGATCCAAAGACATTCAATACACATTTAATATTTTTGTTGCGATCAGACTTAGCTATATGGTGCGATGACATATCGAAAGGAAAAAAAAAGTAACGATGATTCAAAGGGATTTCATATTAAAACTAGGATCTTATAAAAAATATTCCGTAGGTATTATTTTGTGCAGTAATCAGAGGTTATCTGGACAGAATCTGGGTGTTTTTGTAGGTATGTAAAGATACTTGTGTCTGTAAACGCACCCACGAAACAGGAGAATCATTTTCTTTACTTTTCAGAGCTACTTTACCTTCTTAGATGTTTTCTAATCATCAATCTTCAATCAATCAATCAGTCGCTCAGTTTCCTAATACCAGGTACACACGATTCGGTTCTAGGTGATCTACTGACTTGATCAAGAAAATTTGAAACGTTTTTGTTGCTTCAAGTTGATTGAAAGTCTGTTCAGACGATTCAAATGACGTACGATTTAGCAGTTGATCAACTAAAATCGAATCGTGTGAACCTGGTGTACTTAAGAGGAATAGGTTTTAAGATGCCTGACGTAAGTAGGTACTAATAATCGGTATTCTGTGAAAACAAAAATCATAGCTCACCAGGAATTTCACATAACAACAATGTTTAAACCATCCATAGCTAAGTCGATTGCAACTTGTCACATGCAATTACCGATTGTCTTCAGCTGACTCTTAAAAAACTTTTCCCTAAGCATTCTCTATAATTAAATATTCTTTTCTTTGGTTCCCATGCTAGGTACATAAACCGACCCCTCTACCCACATGGGCTACACGTGGCAGAAACAAGTTGATGAACTTTTCCATACATTTCGCAAGGACCCGTCGTCCGACCAGTAACAGGCCCGGGAGGATGGCGCGCCGTGTTCCGCGCGCGCTTCTCAGAAGGAAGTGGGGCAGGGGAGAAATTGCCCCACCACTGGAGAGGTCCACCAAAAGAAGCTGGTGGACCGAGACCTGCGGGGGTTGCGGTGCATGCAATAACGAATCCCGTGACCCCGGCCTTTGGTTAGAAGGAGGGACATCGTTGGTTTTTAGCCGGTAAGAGTCCGGCAAACTCCCTCGCCTTCCTTGGGCGAGGGACATCGATGAGGATTTTCCAACGAAAAAAAAGGGTCTCGCCGCACACGTGCGGATGGTGGTGGCCACTTGAAATGAATGGTAACAGCTTCTGTTCGGCCACTTGTGGCTGTGGCGAGTGGTACGTGTGAGGGTGGCCTTATACAAAAAGTAACTAACACAAATACATAGGTACATATACTCACACTTAAAGTCTCCGAAGGGGTAAGCAAAGATGTTCTCCTATTACATGAGTTGCGGAAGTCTAAATAATAAGACATTATTTAGATTTCTGTGGTTTCACCTACAGTATTAATGGCCAAATACTCACTCAATTTTAAGTTGCCATTAATTTCACGCTGTCACTGCCAATTCGCCTTAAAGTGACAGTGACAGCAAGTGAGTTAACGACAACTTAAAATTGAGTAACAAACACATACATACATAACACTAGAGGGTTTGGGCAGAGGTGTAGGTATAGTAACACTCCATTTCGCTGTTATGTTTAAGTCCCATGTTATAAGGGGCGAGCCTATTGCCATCGACCGGGCACAAATCCAAACTCCGGGCTGTTACTGAGGAATTCCCCACGGAAAATCCCAATAACACATAACCCGACCTGTGGATCGAACCCTCGACCTTACGATCAGCTGTCGTGCTTGCCAACACTATACCAACAAGCCAGTTGTCCATATTGAGGAACATTTGAGTATTTGGACATAAGTCCCATGTAATAGGTAGCGAACCTATTACTATTGTTCAGTCCCAATTATGGTACCAGGTTCCTTGCCTCTTGGGACCCTTTGCCCGGCGATACGGAAGGTTTTTTTTCTATTCGACTGCTTGTAGATGGTCTTGTGGACCGTTTTTACGTAACCGGGCAGTTATTGGCGAGACCTGAAGGGTCTCCGAGAGTAAAATACTTAACCTAAGCTGACTACTACTACTACTAACATCATGACTACTAGCAACAACAGCACTAAGGGCGACCCTTAATCGGACTCGGACCTCGGCTTAAGGCGTTGCTGGCGGGAGGACTGGGAGGGAGACAGCCTGATGAGGGCTGAATTAACGGTGTGAGCGACACGGAAGGGAATTGTACTTATTCTTAATCTGTCCTCTCATAGACTAAAAGTAGGTACTAGGTACCTACCTACTTACTCTAAAAATGTTTGTGTAACATCTCAATGCAGCATCATATCTAAGAGGCCCTTAGATATAAAGTACTTAATGATACTGAACGACAATAAACAAAGTTTTTACTTTTACCTTTTAATTTACGATTAAGTGCAATTGAAAATAAACCCAAATATCTTCATGGTAAAGGTATTTTTTGTGTGGCAATTGAAATGATCCATAGGGTGCAAGTTTAAAGTATGAAGCATTCAAAAGTGTACTTAAATAACATTGTGTTAAGGTATTAGTTTGTGTGTAAAGTAAAATAAACACAAGACGTGGTTTGTTGACTGTGCAGAGAATCATTGCGCTATTGCTCGTAGTGATGTGATGACGTTGGCTCCAATTGGTTTTGAATTTCGAGTGTGTTTAAAAAAATCAAGTTTCTATTTTTGAATTTTTAAGTTGTGGATTTTTGTTTGAATATTTTGAGTAAGTATTTTTTTTATTTTTGTTTGTTTTTTATTTTAATATGGCTGTGCCGTAAAAATGGAGGGAAAACGTGTAGCGTGTATATTTATTCCTTAATAATGTTAGAAGTATTTGTAGGAGCTACGATTTAGATTTAGATTTTTTTCGTAATATAATTTTGGCTAATTTACTGATAGTAAGACTCGATGAAACTATTTGATTTAATTAACATAGAAAACGTCACGTACGCTTGTGCCTTATTAAATTTAAAAAAAATGGGGACGAATAAGCCTTATTTATAAAATATCAAGATTATTGGTAGTATTTTATATTTTTTATTTTCTATATGCAATAATATTTTTATATCCAAGTCAATGTATGAATATTGAAAGTAATTTTAATAAATCATTAAATATCATGATCGTCAGCCAAAAAGATAAACAGCAAATTTTATTATAAAACTAGTTTTTGCCGTACCTTCGCTTGCATGTTTTTTTTCACCCCAATTAGGGGACGAATTTTGAAAAATTCTTCTTTAGTGGATGCCTACATAGAAGGTACCTTCTGTCAAAATTTCAAGTTTCTAACCCAAATTTAGGCTGTGCGTTGATATATCAGTCAGTTTTTCCTTTTATAGATGAATTAAAACTAAAACGCAAAAATCAAAAATACGGAAAAATCAACCAATGTAATATTCAACCCTTCACACTATTTCCCAGCTGAAAAGAAAAACAAAAATGATTAAAAAAAACAAAACATCTATGTAAACCGTGTCGGCAAAGTGTGGCAGAACAATTACATTCTCAATTGCAGTCATTACGAGATTACAATCAAATGTGCAGTCGTATGGAACTGCAGTCAACTGCCACACTTTGTATATTATATAGGGAATTTTGATATTATATTTCCGCACTAAAAATTGGCGTGTATTCTGGCCAAAAAGAACACTCACTTTCGAAAAAGGCAAAATACGGTACGCAAGATGAAACCTTTACCTTTCCTAAAAGTACAAAATAATTAAGTTGATAAAGTATTATTTTTGGAAGACAGAGAACAATTCAGAGGACATATTATATTTAGTGGCAAAATCGTTCTGCCTAGCCTTTTTCCCTACTATGTTGAGGTCAGCTCCCAGTCTAATCAGATGCGGCTGAATACCAGTATGTTACACGGAGCGACTGCCATCAAACCTCCGCAACTCAGTTACTGGGCAATGCCGATATCCTAAGGTTAGACCGGTTGTCAGACTTTCGGGCTACCGACTACCCGTAACGACTGTCATAGCTATGAAACCCAGAACCGACGGATTAACGTGTTCTCTGAAGCACGGAGAGGTCTCGATATGTAGCGAATGGTCACCCATCTACGGACTGACACTGAAATCGTATGATCTGTGTGGTTGTTAAAATAGCCATGAGCCCCTCAAATTAGCTACAAGCCCCTCTCAATTTAGGCGCATAATGTGCATACCTAATTCGTAAGCTGTGGTGGTAGCCCGGACTTTACGGCATAGAACCGATAGGCTATCACGGCATTTACAGTTTCTATGAAAAATGCAACTCAAAAACAAACTTGCGTAATTAATTCCGATATATCGATCCTTTTATTTAAAACTAGCTGTGTCCTCACGGCTCCGCCCGTAGCCTATGTTACTCAGTGATAATGTAGCTTTCTAACGGCAAAAGAATTTTTCAAATCGGTCCAGTAGTTTTTAAGTTTATTCGTTACATACAAAAATACAAATCTTTCCTCTTTATAATATTAGTATAGAAGTACAGATATAGATTATAAAACTGCCTCGTTTCTCTAGTGGTGGCATAGGTACGCGACTGTTGATCGTGAGGTCCTGGGTTCGATCCCCAGGTCGGGCAAAGTGTTCTTGGGTTTTTCCGTGTGGAATTCCTCAGTAGCAGCTCAGAGTATAGATTTGTGCCCGGTTGATGACAATAGGCTCGCCCCCTATTCCATGGGACTTAAACATAACTGCGTAATGAGGGTGTTAGTATACAATACAATACAACTCTTCGGGGAATACAGGCGTGATTTGATTTGTTATGCTGAAATTGTAAAATAAACCGTCTAAATGTCAATCAACCCCATTTACTACGCTGTTTTCGCTAACTTCCGCGTATTCAATCAACGTTTAAATTAGCATCCGCATCTGATTTCCGACAGCATATTAAGTAAAACACACGCTTGTACGCAAAAATACTTTAATTTTTGCGGTAAAGTGGTGTTAAACACTTCTAGTATTACTAGGTTCTTTGATCAATCGCGTGGCGCGATTTGCGAAGTTAAGACCGTTCGTTACACAACGAGACGCATCCGTGTCTCGGAGAGCACGTTAAACAGTCGGTCCCGGGTGTCATGCGAATATGACAGGCATTACGGGAAGTCAGAAGCCCGAAAGACTGACAACCGGTCTAATCTTAAAATATATGTTCTTCTTTTCTTTTTTCTTAAAAAAAAAAAAAAACGTTGCCCCACACTAGGATTTCTCCTGTATCGTGGGTGCGTTTACAGACACAAATCTTCACATGCACAAACACCCAGACCCGGAACAACTATCTGTAGGCCACACAAATATTTGTTCCGTGCGGGAATCGAACCCACGACCCGCAGCGCAGAAGCCAATCGCTTAGCCACTGCACCAAACGTGTCGTCAATATCAGCATTGCCATGTAATTGGGTTGATGGCAGTCGCTCCGTGTAAAATACTGGTATTCAACCGCATCTGGTTAGACTTGACCCCAACATGTTGGGAAAAAGGCTAGGAAGAACATGGGGTACTTTCAAATTGGGCAATAAGTAGGTATGTGCAGTCATTAAATCCCATAGGTATAAAATCCCATGGAATATTTCTTCAATTCCTTATTTATTTTAACTTCATGTCCATTGGCACAAGTTGTCTTGTTAGCTCGGTATGGTATTGCGTGTGTTAAAATCAGACTGTGGTACTAGTAGTGACAGGTAGCTAGCCGATAAATTGACAATTACAAGTGCGCTCCTTAGGAATGCTTCTGTAGCCAGCAAATAGGTATGGAGTAGGGACATAGTACAAAGAAACTCGTATTAGGCTGGACATCCACCAGAGCTGTGCGAGGAAAATGTGCGCTGCGAAAATGTGTAGCTAGGATGTGAAACGGTGTGACCCTTTCCACCAGAGCTGTGCGTGTGTAATGTGTACAAATGAGCCGTGCGAGGATAGGTAGCGGAGTCTGAAAAGACTCCGCTACCTATCCTCGCACCGCTCCCGCCACACCACCCTATTTGAAAAATAGGGTGGTGTGGCGGGAGCGGTACACATTTCTCGCAACACCTTCCTCGCAACACATTCCTAGCAATACATTCCTCGCAACACATTCCTCGCAACACATTCCTCGCAACACATTCCTCGCAACACATTCCTCGCAACACATTTCTCGCTTGGTTTGTATGAACAAAAACCTCGCACTGTTAGACCCATATCCACCAGAGCTGCGCAGAGCGAAGCTAGGTAAATGAAGTAATTCTATTGGTGTTTACAAAACACATTCCTCGCTACGCAGCTTAGCACAGCTCTGGTGGATGCTCAGTCTTAGCCTCTTATAAATTATAAGGGATTTGGGTGGTCTTTCTCCACCTGGAGGCCACATAGTGGCCATCACGTATAATTGCAATACATCTTTTAGTAAAGTCTTCGCTTAATGAATGACAGGTGCTTGATGAATCAGCTTAAAACTTCACAAGTATTCAAAAAAAGGTTAGGTATTTATTTATTTTATTTATTTATTTATTTTATTTATTTATTCTTTATTGTACACAAGAAAAATTACAGTAATAAACCTACAATTTAGTGAAGTTATGTACAAAGGCGAGCTTAACTCAAAAATGAGTTTCTAGGTTAGGTGTTCTTTTTGAACTTTTTTAATTACAATATACTAAAGGTTTGATTTTTCAATCAAGCAAATTAACAAAACTACAGTGCGGCCGCCGAGAGAATGCGTTCCTGACAGGTCTAAACTAAAATTGTTAGCGCTAAATGTAATGGTGTCAGTGACGTATTCTCTGCGCGGCCGTACTTTAAACTATTTTAGTTTATTGTAGGTTAACGTTATAATATGAAACACGAACTGTCAGGAACACATTCTCTCAACGGCCGCACTGTAATTTACAGAAGCCTTTATATTATGAGATCTAATTGCCAGCAATATAGCAGTCGGAAGATGCCATTTTGCATACAATATCGTTCGTGAGTTAAAAACAGCAATATTAAGTATAAAAATAACGTTCTTCCTAGTCTTTTCTCAACTTTGTTGGGGTCAGCGTCCAGTCTAATTAGATGCAGCTGAATACTAGTGTCATACACGAAGCGACTGCCATCAAGACTTCCGTAACCCAGTTACAGGGCAATGCCGATATTATCCTATTAGGTTAGACCGGTTATTAGACTTTCAGGCTTCTGACATCCCGTAACGACTGTCATAGGTATTCATATGACACCCGGAAGCGACTGTTTAATGTGTCCTCCGAGTCGCGGAGGGATCTTGATGGTAACGAACGGCCATCCACAAAATGACCGTGGCAAGCGCAGATTGACCCCACGTTAATCGTATGATCCGCGCGGTTGCTAATTAATAACCATAATTAAAATTAAAATAACATATTAATTAATTAAATTACAATTAAATTGTACCATCAAACACGGTATTTAGTAAACCTAATAATTCAATCAATTTATCACGGCTTTACAACTGAGAAATGAGTATACTGAGCTCAATCTTTATATTAGATGAGAAATGTATATCTGATGTGAAACTACGCCACAGCAAGCATTAGTGATATGCAGATTTACTTTGAGAATTAATTATTGGAAAACCTGTCATTATATTGTGTGAAATGGCTTTTACTTGTGATGTTCGAGATACATAATGCCTCGGAGAGCACGTTAAACAGTCGGTCTCGGGTGTCATACCTATGACATGACATGACATATGATATGACATGTCACCTATGACAGTCGTTACGGGGAGTCAGAAGCCCAAAACTCTGACAACCAGTCTAACTTTAGGATATCGGAATTGCCCTGTAAATGGGTTGCGGAAGTCTGATGAAAGTCAGTCCGTGTAAAATACTGGTATTCTGCCGCATCTGGTTAGACTGGGAGCCGACCCCAACATAATTGGGAAAAACACACAGTTCGAGATACGTAATGATCATACGCTGATAGTTGGCTCCCGGTCTATATAACTACTTAACGGAAAAGAACAACGGCGAATGAAAATTGTATGTGTTGGCGGAGGGTCGCGTAATCCGTGTTTTAGCGAACACACGCGGAGTTCCGCGAAAATTCGGGATGACGTAGATGTAGTCTCATAATACGACTTTACTGAAGAGATCTAGTATTTTCGCAAAACCTCGAACTGAATCTACTAATTTCACGAAACCTCGAACTGAGTCTAGTGTTTTTGTAAAAAATCTGAACTAGTTTAGTGACATGACGAAACCTGTTACAACAACCCTGTTGCAACACCCTCACACACTCTACCTACACCCTCACACACCCTACCACCCACCCGGGTGGCAGGGTATGAGGGTGTATTGAGAAATGAATGGGAAATTTATTAAATGGGAAACTAAAAGTAGGGACCTGTACTGCGTTGCGGTGAATGCATTCTTGAATCCCGCGATCCCAGCCGCAGGTCCTCGGCTATACTATTTTGTAAAAATAATGTTGCATGGGAATGATTTATTGTGTTGCTTCTTTAAAATATGCTAATTTTTGTCCCATATTGATGACTCTTTTCCAGTAAAACCATAGATATTGACAGTTTTCACCTGAAAAAAGCTAGTAGAAATAATAAACTCGAAGGTCAACCTACAAAAAGTCCACCTGAGCCTATTATATCGAATTTATCAAGGTATAGACCGAACCGTATCACAATATAATCGTCGTTGACACCGCTCCGACTTCGGTCAGTCACGATACGGTAGCCGTGCTCGATTCGATCACGACTCTGAATGTAAATGGGTTGGTGATATTCATTCCCTATTTTAGAGTGAAAATCGACTTCGGTAGATCGATTTAGGAATTTTTAGTGCTTCTATTGTTATAGACCTAGATTTTATACCCTAACCTAAATTAAGTAAAAAGTAAAAACGTCACACTGTATTTTTTTTACAAATAGAAATCTAATTTTTGTCTTTGTTGGAGCTACGGAGATAGGTTTCTCAAGGTAACTGTAACACATAACAGTCAGGTCAAAACCCAGTTAATATAGTGAATTCTAAAAAAAACTATTGTAGAAAAATCTATTTTTACAGTATAAATATTTTGATTTAGTTTTTTTTATGCTGTGTATAGATTTTACTATAATTTATGGCCAAATACTCAAACGCTGCTCAACTTCAAGTTGCTGTTAAATCTCGTGCTGTTACTGTCACTTAGCCTTAGAGTAACAGTGACAGCACGAAATTAACGGTAACTTAAAATTAATAGCGTTTTAGTATTTCGCCATTACGGACTCAATTACAATCCTTATAGTTCATTATTAGTAAAATACAGGTAGTAGTAATTAAATAAATACAGGTAGTTTCGTAAAGATTCTATCTTGACTCGATATACATAGTATATACAGTATACGGGCGCGCGAGGCCGCGTCAAAACCAGCAAGGAGTTTCTAACTTCTTATAAGATTTTCTTCTTATTGGAATAAAATAAGTTTATACATTCTGGTATTGTTAGAAAGGAAATATAATCTAGTTTATTTTAATATTGTTAAAATGGATATAAAGTTAAGAGTTATCCATCAAAAATTTCCAATTTTCAAATTTTTCCAATTTTCCATCACTGTTTTTCAAGTTAATCTTTTTTTTTTGAGTTTCAAATTATAATTATATCTCTTGGTTTATAGATAAGTATGTTCCTTAATTATTCAGCTTTATATCTGTATTTTTTATTTTGATATAGCACTTGTAGTTTGCGTACGTCAGGTGTTTTTATCGCTAAGGTCAGAAGGGGTCAAATAACATAAACAAGACCGCGCGGTCCGTGGCGGTTGGCTGAAATTCGGCGGCGGGGGCCGGGCGGTTGAGTGGATAAATTCCAGAAAAACATTACCCAATAAAAATGTCTCCAATAAACCACTGTGGTATCCTTAGAAAGTGTGCTGCAAGTGGTCCGCTGTACTGTACTTAGAATAAATTATGGTTATAGTGCAATACTGACTCGATAGCGTGGTGCCTGAGGCATCTGATTGTTTATCATTTATTATGTCTGGATATTATCACGACTGTGTTTCCTATCAAGGTGGGCAGAAGTGGTTTTTAAGTCGACAAATTCCTATTGGTTAGAAAATAAGTCTAAAGTGCGAATTCGTAAAGTTAGATGAATCAGAGACCCCGTTGCTGTTCATCCCGAGTCGGAAAATTGTAGACAATCAGAAACCCGAAAATCTAACTTCTGGTATAATCTTAGGTTTCCAATTGATCCCTTTAGGTGGGATGCAAAAGTCAGAAATCACAGACGCACCGTGTAAATATTGTAATCTAGTTGCATCTGATTCAGAACGTTTCTATAAAGGCCTGGTCAGACCGAGAGCGTGGCTGGGTGTGATATTCACGTCACGTGTGGACCGCGTGCTCTTGGCGTGCGAATTACTATGGCAATGTATGGAAGATGTCACACAGAAACTGCTACGCGAAGCTTGGCGTGGTATGGCAGTTTCTGTGTGGCGTCTTCTATTCCACGCCAAGAATACGCGACGTGAGTATCACACCCAGCCACGCCCTTTATCTGACCAGACCTTAAGTCAGTTGTAGCCCGATTCGATTTATTATTTCGTTTTGTTTACAATTCTCGTAACGAAAGGTAAAGAGATAACAAATCAAATCGTTCGACAATTGGCTTATCGACACTTTCTGGATCCGGGGGCTGGTTAGACTGAAAGTTAACTCTAACACTGTATAGACATTCTATTAATTAAATTCAGAATTGTTGGTGGCAAGTGCGACTGCTAAGATCCTGGGATCGATCCCCAGGTCGGGCAAAGTGTTATTGGGTTTTTCCGTGTGGAATTCCTCAGTAGGAGCCCGGTGTTTGGATTTGTGCCCGTTTGATGGCAACTGACTCGCTCCCTATGACATGAGACTTTAACTAAATGAGGGTGTTACTGTACACCTCTGCCCAACCCTTCGGGGAAAACAGGCGTGATGTTATATGTTATGTAATTCAGCTATCTCGTATAGATATCAAAACAATGTCAGAACTATAGTGTTGTGCGTAGATGAAGTAATATATTTCATACATTATGCATTACAGAATATGCGTGACGATAATTAAGTCTCGTTTGTTTTCCTTTCAATTAAAAATTAACATTAGACGGTCATTTGTTACATAATTTATTTGATAAAACCAATGTGATTGATCTTGAAATAAAAAAATACAGTTTGGTAAAACACGCAAGTTATTAGGCCGGCCATTGACAGTACAATATTTCGTCATTAGCTGTGAGTATCTTTGCATATTACAGTGCAGATTATTTTCGTAAAGTATTAAAAAAAATTACTGGTTTCGTCATTTTATATGCATATGCATAATACTATTTCACTTTTTCATTCCAGTCATTTGGCTTTTGCGAGAATGTAGTAAGAAATTACTGAGGAAAATCAAGGTACCAAGTATACCTACTATAGTATAATTAGTTAGAATTTTTATTCTGGAACGGATTTAATACTACATGAAATAGATATTACTGCCTTATTGGTCTAGAGGTCGCAAGCGCAACTGCTGAACATGGGGTCCTGGGTTCGATCCCCAGGTCGGGCAAAGTGTTATTGGGTTTTTCATTAGGATTTTTTGCCTGGTTAATGGCAATAGGCTCACCTCCTATTACATGGGACTTAAACATAACCGGCGAAACGAGGATGTACTAAAAACACCTCTGCCGAACCCTTCAGGGAATATAAGGCATGATGTTATGTTATACCTATAGATATTATTGCTTCAGGTATTAAGCATTCTTTAAAGACTGCTGATTAACTTGTAAGCGAAAGCAAACACTAAGAATAGCTCCATCTATCCAATTAGTCGATATCTTCGTGCATCTCTATAGAAAAAATAATAACAACTATGATCCTAAACCAACACTTTTACGCTGAACAAAAAGCCGTTAAAACAGAAATTCCCACAACAACAATACGCCATCATTATGCTCATACAATCGATAACCTTGCTTGGGAATATGGCCGCTTCCCATAAAATCGGTACACTTTGTATCGGAGATGAAAATGGAGTTATTAGAATTATAAAGTGATCGGATTTTATGGTCACATTTTTGTATCACTTCGCTAATGATATTGTCAGTAAAAAAATAGAAGCTGCTTCATCAACTTGAAGTAATTCAACAACATCTAAAAAAATGTCTGATGGCATGACCGCAAGAGATTTGTAAAAAAACGAATTTTTAAAAAGGTCTTCAAATGTCAAATATCAGTCACTGCGTAAAACTAGAAACCTTGGCTACTTTAGCTTAAAGAAAGATAAGAAAATAGAAGTTTCTAGTGTTAGTATCGATCAGGTTCGATCTGAAGTGTTTTATAGTAAATGATTTTAAAAAGAAATCACATTACATAGAAGATTACCAGCCCAAGCATAAAACCCTAAACAATGAAAATAACGACATCACCCTGAATATTAAAATAATTACAAAGAAATCCAATACGCCAACAGCCTTAACCGACAAGATTACAGTTTATTACAGAGATCGCTTACCATAGAACGATCTGCCTCGTTAACCTTACGAGAAAAAGGCAAGTCATTTGACATCAGCTGGCAAGCATAGTAATTATGATGCACAATTAAACAGAACTCTATGGTTAATAAGCTTAAAGGTTATGGAAGAGATTGAAATGAAATAATTACTGATACATATTCCTCTTGCTTTCTCATAAGTCATTAAAAAGCCTGCATGAGTGAGTGCACCTGGCGCAACCTGAGCAGTTAGACCTGCTACCAACCTTACTGACTGGCAAATCTTTTTACCACGACTTGAGCTATTCTCGTATAGCTCATGCTTACACGAAACATTACGGCCTTCTTCAGCAAAACTAATTTCTTCAAATAAACTTCTTAACTAATTGGGCTCCAGTTCTAGACATAGTCCTCTATTGAATTGGAAGTAAGGCCGGTAGTTACCGCGCCAACTTGTTGACCGCAACATAACGGGTGCAACAGCGGCACCGCTGCAACCTCTCGCACTGGTATGGCTGCTGCAGGCCCTTCGCAAACTAAGTTCATTTGGTGAGCAACAAGATATGCCCACTTATCCTTATTTAAATAAATCCAACGTGGTCGTATAGTCAGATTACTGCTGGGGGCAGTGAAGGTCAACTCCCAGTCATTTCGCATTAAACCATAAACTTGCTATATCACGGGTTAAGGTCAGGCGCCTGTGTTCGCGAATCAGCAAATCACTTTTACCTCAAGTCACGAATTATGAGATACTTTTGGAAAATCATAGTAGGTACCAAAACTCGTGACTAAAGCCAGGCTCACTGAGAACATGATTACATTTGACCTGAATTTCTACTTACTCGTGCGTTTATAAAAATAAGGATATGTGGAAGATTATAAGCTAAATAATAATGATAGGTTTAACGAGATTCTGATTCGAATTCCTTAAAGCATGTAAATGATTTGGAAGACAACAAACGCAAATCATTAGTAGATCATTTACATAATAATGATTTGAGTTTGTTGGGTCTGTAGTCAATAATCTTGAATGATTTTGCCATGTTGATAGCGCTTGATTGTTCGCGTACAAGTCGAACTCTGATGGTAATTAGATTAATAAGAGAAATGTTTCTAAAATTTCGTTTTTAAAATCCAATTCTATAGCTTCTACGTCTTGATCTTCGATGTTCAGTGCCATCAATTTACAAGGAAGTATTGGTTAATTCAACTCCCTGTGCAGTTTCTTTTGCAGTTGATTTAAACCCATAAGCAAGTTATTGTTTTATTTAGGCTCAATGACGCGTTTAGTATTAACCACATCCTATTTCATGTGTTTTCCAATTGATAGGTGATACTGTAGAGCGTTTGAAAGCAAGGTGCGTCCCTTCTTGTAAAAGTAAAACCTTACAAAGGACTTGGTAAACAATTGATCTAGAAGATTTAAAAAATCTAACCTCGAAATGTTGATGTTGAAATGATGAATGATGTTGTGTGAGCTTGGAATACAATTTTAGATTTTTAGGCGTTCCGCACTAATTCACAGCACACGACAATAATTCATCACCCATGAGGGAAAAATTAAAGTAATTACATTTCACGATTTACTCTTAAACTACTTCTTCTTAAAACCAACCTTGCCATACGATTTCAAACCTTATTTTACTTGTTTTAAAGTTTCATTTTATAAAGGAACGTTAGATTCCAAACAACGTAAATGCTTCTTTATGTTCTAAGTAATTACGGTTCCCACATTCGTCTTATAGAAAATAGTAGGTAACGGAAAGTGCGGATTTAAAAATACAAACATGTTTTGTATTGTTTGTGTTGATTTGTGTATGAGAAATAAATAACGCATGGCTGCTCGCAATTCTAAGTAACGCAACTGAAGGAGATGGCTTGGAAGCAAATGTTTGAAACTCACGACATTAGAACAAAAAATATTTTATAATTCCATTGAGATTTTATTTACGAGTGTAAATAAGGAGAGGGGCTCGGGGCTTATTAACGTGGATCATATGATTTGCGAGGTTACTGTCGGTCCCGGGTGTCATATGTATACCTAAGACACTCGTTACGGGTAGTCAGAATCTCAAAAGTCTGACAACCGGTCTAACCTTAGGATACCGGCATTCCTCAGTATGTAGGTTGCGAAGGTCTGACGGCATACGCTCCGAGTAAAATACTGGGATTAAGCCGCATCTGATTAGACTGGAAGCTGAGCCCCAACATATGTAGTTGGGAAAAAAGGCTAGGAAGAAATATAGTTTATTTACAAATTTCACTGTATATTTCCAAATCACACAATTTCTACATAAAAAACATACATAACATCAAGCCTGTATTATCCGAAGGGTTGGGCAGAAGTGTATAATAAAATCCCTATTTCGCCGTTATGTTTAAGTCCTATGTAATAGGGGGCGAGCCTATTGTCATCAATCGGGCACAAATACAAACTCTGGGCTGCTACTGAGGAATTCCACACGGAAAAACCTAATAACACTATGCCCGACCTGGGGATCGAACCCAGAACCTCAAGATCAACAGTCGCGCTTGTTCAACAATTTCTACAATAAGTCCTAAAAAAAATTATCAACTTTTCATAAATTTATTATTAAGGGTCTTCACAGTGCATTTTATTTAATTGATTTACGTACTCATTAGGATAAGTCTTATAAGTAACAACTTATCTCTGTAAATAATGTAACCTTTGAGTTTACAGATCAAGAATACTAAATTACGTAGCACAATTTTTCCAACTTTCTATGATATTTCCCAATAGGAATTTAAAATCTAACCAGAACTAGCTATAATAAAGCAAGTAAGAGAAATACTGCTATCTTGCTCATTAGTTTAACAATGTGCAAGCAATAAATGGCTGTTAGCTTACAATTATTTAAAGCCTATTACTTGTAATTCATAGTGCAAGGTATTTAACAATGCTGCGTGCTATTTACTTATGTACTTACTTTCCTAATGAGAAAGCGCTAGAAATATTTGAATATTTAGCCATTTTAATGTGGGTAAAATAGAGATTTATAACGAGTGCTGAATTTGGTGAAACAGTATGAAAAGGCTCAAATCTAAACAATTAATAATATTAAAGCACATAATAATTTTGATAACGCCATTGGCGCAGTGGTCGCGGTTCCGATTCTCACTAGGAACAATTATTTGTATGGTCTAAAGATTGGTGCTTCGAGTCTGGGTGTTTCTGGATGTAGAGGTGTGTGTCTGTAAAATTAAATGCACCACATACACCCAGACCCGAAACAACTATTGTTAAGCCGTACAATATTTTTTGTACGCGGACATCAAACTGGCGGCTTGTAGCGCAGAAAGCCAAACGTATAGACACTTTTCCAAACATATCGTCAGGCTATCACAATCTAATGCTTATTTATTCAGCTTCACGGTGGCTGTACCGATAGCAATTGTGTTTATACTCTTGTTATCACGTTTTTCAATAAGTTTTTGGCTAAAGGTTCACATATACCATATTCTGAATTTCTAATTCTAAAACATATTATACATAATTTTGAGTATATTTTATAATAATAACTTTCTTGAAGGATATTCATGTTTAGGAGAGTGTATGTTTTAAGTATTTGTGCTATTTTCTATTTCCAACTAAATCATTACTCAATGTAATTTTCATGAAGTCTTGAACTATGTTGATGTTAAAAAGAAGTTGCTTTCAATGTTCACTTTATAGTATAACAAATCTTTAGTAAATAGTGTCGTTAACGTAACGAGACAGCGACGAAAGTCCACCCGCTAAGTCGTTGACTAGTGATTGTGAGGTCACAAGTTGAAATATTGCCCCTTTAAACTTACAATAGACCCAACATTAGACAACTATATTTGTTTTCACTACCTAGCTAGGATTTTTCAAGATCGATAAAAAAAATTATGATGTCCATTTTCCTCAAGCCATACACACAATTTATACAAATGACGCAAACAGCGTAATCGAAAGAAAGTGAAACCTGTCTAGATGTAACATGCATCAACTAACAACAAATAATATTTTTATTGCAGACACTGTTGACGAAGCAAAAACTAGAAGAAACTAGAAACTTTATGATGGCGGATAAACCGTGTCAAGATTGGAACGAACTGGTATGAAGGGATGTGAAACAAGATTAAATCTATGAGAAACCACAAGATCAAGTGCGGTTGAGGAAGTTGTGGAAGGAAGTATTAATAAAGATAGAGGACGAACGTGAAGAAATGAAAAGATAGGAAAAGAAAAAATATCACTGTATATGGAAAAGTAAAAGTTGATTGTGAGATAAATGTTGCTGGCAAAGTTGCGAATTACTGATATTGAGTTTTATCTGTGAATTCTGAATTTGATCTTCATATTTTGTACTCAGAAAAAGAAGAAAATTGCACTAACAATAAAGACTTACATCAATTCGCAACACTGTAAGATTCGATCAATCTAACTTATTCGAATAGATTGAAGCAAGGAAAATCGTTTATCATTATTGTCATCACTTATTGTGCGCAACACATTTGCACAACAAGAAAATATAGCCTTCAGATCTACTAGAGAAAGCAAATATTACCAATAGAAATTCCGTCGAAGAAGTCCATGACCGTCATTTCTCAAGATTATTAGGCCATCAAAGACAAGTGCCAGCTTGTTAAGTAATTGAGTATCATCACAATGAAATGATAATGTAATAATCAAGACAACATAATTGATACTTGCTATGGAACCTATTATCTACTGAACAAAATTACATTTTGCGGTTGAAATACTCAAATCGCTTTTTGTTCTGACGAAAATTTTGAAGATGCTGACGAAACAATTGGATTTGCAACGGTAAATGTAATCTTGCACGGCGTAACCTTTACAAAGGTTATAAGAAATTACGATGATATTATGAATCGTAATAAAGAAATACTTTTACTGGTACCGTGAAAGAGAAACAGTGTTATGGCACTAAGGAAAGTGATACAAATTATTGAAAAAGTGGAGTGAACGAGCAAAGGTAGGCCTGCGCTGGACAAATGTATTTAGCAGGTGAGTCTTTAAGGCTGTATTAAAATAGTTCCTGTAAACAATATCCTATGTTGAACCATTTTTAATGTACCTCGTTCTGCCTAGCATTTTCCCAACTATATTGGGGTCAGGTTCCAGTTTAACCAGATGCGGCTGAAAAACCAGTATTTTACACAGAGCGACTGCCATCAGAACTCCGCAACCATGTTACCGATATACTTAAGTAAGACCGGTTGTCAGACTTTCGGGTTTCTGAAAAACGTATGACACCCGGGACCGACGGTCTAACGTCCTCTCTAATACACGGAGGGGTCTCGATGTGTAACGAATGGTCACCCATCAATGGACCGACTGCGGCAAGCGCAGCTTAACCTTGAAAATCAATCATCAATCAATCCTCGCGGTTGTTAATTAGCCACGCGCCCCTTTATGTATACCTATATTGACAAATTAGGTCTACAGAATTTTAAAAATATTTATGAAAATGAAAACAAAAATAATAAAATACATGTGGTAACATGAACACAATATAAGAGTGATAATTATTTTTTCTTAATATGGTATCGATTTTTCCAAGCTGACGTGCAAGGACATAAAATTAAAAATTAAATTAACGATCGAACATCAATATACTATATTTATTACGTGAAACATATTACAGTCATTTTGTCGAAGCTGAAGAAAGTTCTCGGAATCAATAAAGTTTATTGAAACTGTAAATTAATGAAGCGAGATTTTATGTTTTTATGCATTGTTGAAGTTACTTTATTGTAAACTACTGAAGCAATTTTATTATAACGACTGTCATTGTTGTTTTGACGAGGAGTACATGTGAGAGCTTTCGAAATATTTTCTCACGATGTTTTTTTATTACAATTTATATGTCCTGCATTGAACACTTGAAATTTTTATTAAGTTTAATAATGGAAATATTTGAAGCCCTTAAGCTGTAATTAGAAGGTCAAGTTCAGCAGTGATTGTCGCTGATATGTCCATTTTGTCTAAAAACAAATATAAATAATGTTATAATAGCCATGAGTATTACTGAATTTTAACCGTGACTTCGACCGCAATAAAAAGTTACGAATATTTTTGCGTGATGAATTAAAAGTTAAACAATAACTTGTTTCTGATTTGATACATGCTAATCGATTTAAAACAAGTTTATCTTCGATGTAAATATTGATTCACGTAACAATTTTATAATAGTTAGATCTACTCATAGATTTGCAATCACCTCGGCAATTATTTTTACTGCTCTTTTTAAGCCCGTACAGAAGGTTTATTATTATGAAGAGGGTTGCACAGAACGACTATTATTATGCTGAAGTAGTTCACAAAGTTATGTGATGTACACATAGCTGATGATAACACAATCAAAAACTAATTACTGGTTATTGTTGGAATCATTATCACCTTTTTCTCAACAATGTTGGGGTCAACTATTAGATGCGGCTAGACATCAGTATTTTACGCAAAACAACTGCCATCTGATCTTCATGACCAATGTTACTGTAATACCTTTACGCCACATTAATCACTTACTAATTCTATTTGAAGTCCTCCTCTACCTACAACACCACTGCAAGTAATATTGCAGTGTTGTAGTAGAGGTTGCATAGCTTGATCTACACAAAGGCTACTTGGCTAGGCTTGTGTTATTTTCTTGCGGTTTTGAAGACAAATTAGTAGAGTGAGACCTCTAATAGGCACACACAAATTGCATTATAACTTTTCTTCGGCTTATAATTGGCGGTTTCTAGTGGTAGGTGCTGTGGCATTTCCTTAAGAACATGATTTGCTTTTATATTGGTCTGTTTTCTAAGTTTTCACTTTAAAACTATGCACAATGGTTACTTAATTATAAAGAAAGAAATTCAAGTTCGTGACATCTACGCAACGAGGGAAATGTAAGAGAGAATAAATTCATAGCTCTTCCCCACAACTAGAACTGAAAACATACTTGGGGTATAATATAATTTTCTTGTATGCAAATGGAAAGCTCGTAAGCTACAATTTACTTTACGACTTCCAGTCAGACCGCAGCTAATGTTAAGAATACCAGAAACACAGAAGAAGTTGCTGGTTGTATAACTGCGTCTATTAGCAAAGGCACAATCAAAGACTGAAAAGAGCCGTAAAATCTAAGATTGCAAAGGAGCCTGATGATAACACATAATTTGAGCTTGATTGTGAAATTTTCGGTAGTACCAGAGTCTGCGTAAAATAATTAGTGGAACTAAGGCTGCTTTGAAACTCACGACATACTCGTTGTCATTCTTTCAAACACTTAAGAAATCGTATTTCCAGAAACGTTCAATTTCATTACCATTAGTGTAGAAAATAAACAGACATTCAATCATTATGATCCCTTAGTCGATTTAAACAACACTGATGGAGAATTTCGTACCTGAGATCTTGTATTTATTTACAACAATGTATTCAATCAATGACGTAACATTGGACCACCAACATTACCAAGTTTTTTACACGAGTTTCTCTAATCTCGCTTAAGAGGCGATGGCTATCGGTTGTTTTTCAAAAAACAAAGATAACGCTGTTACCAGACCTTCATGGTACGAGACAAAAAGGGCTATAGATAGATATTTTTGTTGGAAGTACTGTATAATTTGGTGTTGACAAAAACTCGGTAGCTGACAGCCATAGAAAGCGATCGATGCATAGGGCTATATTATTTTCAACCCTTAGGGATAATAGTATAGATAAATAAGCTAATAAAAGTTTAGATAAACATTAAAATGTTGCTTGAAAATAAAATCACTTCAAGTTAATAGTTCGGATTCAGAATTTAATCTCGTGTAAGAAATTAAACTTAAATATACAAAGTTAGATAAGAATCTCAAGTCAAACCGTAAACTTTATGCAAGAAAGTGTCATACGCCATGATTTTATCGCAAGTTAATAAAATAAGGTGCACAAAAAATTTAACTCTCGCATTTTTTCAATGAAAGCTTTAAAAACCTTACGTGTTTGGACTATAAAACTTTATAAAGAAGGTATTAAGTAAAATATTCTGTGTACGTATTTTTTCATACTTATTGGCATTCTTGTCTTCACCTTTGTATTGTGGGGTAAGTAAAAGCGCCGTTTCATTACTGATATAAAATAGATGACCTTCATCTCAACCCCTGGGTGTCATAAAAAGCGACTAAGAAGGATACGGAGCAGCATTCTCTTCTGCAAGTAGTAATATACTGCAAACACGAATCCGTTTGCCAAACCTTAAGACTGTTAATTTTAGCGGTTATTATGAAGCCCATGTAGCATGTTCAGCAGTCAAAATTGATGGGTTAATAGGGAAAAAATATCGTGATGATAATAATAATTATGATGAATTACAAAGATGCATGGCCTATCTCTGGCAAGCGAAAGCAAGCTCTTTGTTAAGCAGCTCATTGTAATTCTTGTGGTGTAGGTAACACTTGCTGTGAACTTGCACTATCGTTATTAATATGAAACGTCATGCGTTAGGCTAAAAGATCACAAACGTGCAGGCCATCCCATTAATCTAAGAATGACAATCTAAACTTTTAAAGATGGAAATATCTCGGGATTGTAAAATAAAAACTTAGAACACATTCACACATAAACTTAGTCACATTTTAATCGACATCAATTTGGGTAAATCTTGGTTTATTTTTGTATTTGCCAATTGAAGATACTGTGGCAAATACTGCAATTGACAGGCCTTTCAAAAAAGCAAAGATGTTTTGTAATCTTATTTTCGACTACACTGATGTACCATGACAATGAGGTAAACATGAAATAGCTTAACGTCATACCCTAAAACAAGGACATGATTCATCCTCCTCAACATTGCCTCCAAGAATTCTCTTTTCTAACTCACGTTTCTCAACCAGTTTATCGATTTCATCGGACTAGTCAACCAGTGGTATTCAATCTGACACCCACGGAGCTTATAAATCCACACAGGTGCCAATTTAAAGGTCTATGTAAGATAATTTCTAACTTGCTAATCGTACCGACGACGGACGAGCCTCTGACCATAATATAATCGTATTCACATTGTCACCATTAGGAACCCAGGTTGGTATAGGGTAATCGGCTATCAAATTTCTATATTGGTAATCACTGGGAGTTTCTCCAATTTTTGGACAGTTGAATTTTGTCTGTCAACTATACATTGAAATCCAAGAGTCCGATAGTTCAAAATGAAATCTCATAATTCGAGTATTTTAGAAAAAGTTTGAGTATGACTGGTCTGTACCTTTGTGAGTAAATACTTTGAAGTTACTACTAGCAGATGGTATCTCTCACGATTCTGAGACAAGTCCAATAACTGTCGCTTTAATTAAGAGATTATCTTGTCGTGATGTGCACGGGGATTTTGAAGAGTGATTGTGATGAATGGTGGAGAGACGAGATGGTAGAGTTTATCCCCTCCTATTCTACTTTTGGCTTTATTGTAAGAAATATTAATTAAATGATCTTCATAGGAATCAGTGATTGTTTTAGTATATCTGTAATTACGTGTACTGATATTTTGTCATCGACTGACCTAAATTTAACTTTTGGAGCAATTTGAGATCAAATGTACGTAAATTTCATGAAATCTCTTCAATTCTTTGGAGCAAAGTGAGAATTTGATTTATTTATTAGCAATATCTTGAGGTGTTAGGTCTCAGTAATGCTAGTGCTATTTATATGGTACTTACATTCTCAACCCCCGGCTTTAATTTAGAATTTTCTAAACAAGATATCTAAATAAACCAGAGTAATGCACTTGTCTTTAGTGTTTACACTTCTAAAGCCACTGTGTCGACTGCATTCAAACTGCATTTCACAGTTCGAATACCGCCTATCTTTATCACCGATCGCGTTTAAAATAGAGAGTGCACATTTTTGTTTAATCAGTAAAAGTGCGGAACCCATCGTGTGCGATTATCATTACACTTACATAACAGTTAGCAAGGTGAGCAAATATATTTTAATCGATTAGTTGTAGTAGTAGCAATTTTGTCCAATCAACCTTACAAGCAATGTGAACTACGATTATAATAAAATTGTATACGTATCTACTACAAAACAAACTTTGATTGGTGTTACTAATTCTGGCTTTTACTAAAGTCTGCCGACTGTCACAGTAGTTATTATCTTGACTTCTGCAATAGTTTGTCCATAATATGATAGGTGGTTACCTATCATATTATGGACAAACTATTGCAAAGTAGGTTTACCATATTGCTTAGCCAATATCTACTATCTTTGACAATAAGTACCGTTTTTTTCTTTTTAAATAAGTCTTCAACATAATTACAATCAGTAATCGTTGCCCATAACAGTTGTCATAAATTTATTTTCTTTTTTCAAAGTAATTTGCCTGGTCTAATACAATTATTACTGCATTATCACATTAAATTGGCCCTGGTTCAGTTGTACAGCATTTTTCAAACAAATTTCTAAAATATAGACAACAATGCCATCTATTATAAAGCAAATGAACTGGTGAGTGTAGCCTGTGAGCGTGCCACTGAAACTTGTTTATTCAACTTCTCAATAGATGGCGCTACACGTGTAATAAACTTAAAACTTTGATACTTCAGCGCTAGATGGCAGTATTCCGTAAGTCATTTATAAATCTTGTAACTTTATGGGTAGTTAAAACCTCCTATGTACATAGGGGGTTTTAATGATTACCATTAAATGGTAATCGAACTCAATTTCAGTCCTTGGCTATAAATATTATTTTTTAACAAAAAACTCTTAACATTTTACTTGACCTAGGAATCGAAAACAGATTTAACGATAAGCTGCCGCTAGCATGCGACCACATACCAACATAATAGCAGTGATAGCCTAGTGGTGTGACCGTCGGACTGGCACGTCATAGGTCTCGAGTTCGAACCCAAGGCACGCACCTCTGACTTTTCGGTATACTTATCACTTGCTTAAAAACGGCGAAGGAAAACATCGTGAGGAAACAACCTGAGAGATATTCCTCGACGGCATGTGAAGCCAAGTCAGAAGCCTACGGGCGGCATAAGCTCTAACACCAGGTTAGTCACTAACCAGACGAAAAGAAGAAGAAGAAGATACCAACATAGTTATACCTATTTCTACCGCCAAGCTGCATTGTTGTGTTCCGGTTTAAAGGGTTGGGTGCCGGTGAAATTACAGATAGGTACATGAATGAGACTTTCCAACATTATCTCTTACGTTGGAAAACCCAATTTTCATAGAATTGTAGGTGTAATATAGGCAGCAAAAACCACTTTTCCTCGGATGGTGGAAATGTGTTTGCCAACCTATCAAATAGAAAAAAGCATTAAAGAATCTATCCTAAGCCTAACTCTTGCCCATCAGTGGAGGCAGGTTCTGCGGCTGCTAATCCTTTTAGGCAATGCGCATTACCTACCCTTTTGAGAGAGGTCATTGCCAATCTGTAAACTTCTTTAAGCTGAGTAGATAAAGAGGTTTTAAGACGGTTCATTTTTATCGGAGTTCTTAGTTGAGTGTTTTGTTTAAGTAAAGTCTTTAGTTCCACTGTCAGAGCAAGCCAAGATACTGTCCAAATAACTGGAATTAAGTTAAAAAAAGTGATCCGTTGTTTATTATATGCCTTTGTTGATATAATAGGCGAAATAATCGTACAGCGATATGCTTTAAATATATTGTTTGTAGGTGATGAGATCTTAGGAAAATCTATTTTAGTAACATAACATAACATTTTACATCATACCTTGTATTCCCCGAAGGGTTCAGCAGAGGAGATTTTAGTACACCCTCGTTTCGCCAGTTACGTTTAAGTCCCATGTAATAGGGGGCGAGCCTATTGCCATTAACCGGACACAAATCCAGACTCTGGGAATGACACTTTGTCCGACCTGAGGATCGAACCCAGGACCCCATGCTCAGAAGTCGCGCTCGTGACCACTAGACCAACAAGGCGGTAAAAGCTATAGAGGTACCTTAATCAATAGTTAGCCTAGTGGTGTGACCGTCGGACTGTCAAGTCATAGGTCTCGAGTTCGAACCCAAGGCACGCACCTCTGACTTTTCGGATTCATGTGCGTATTGTATAATTATCACTTGCTTAAAAACGGTGAAGGAAAACATAGTGGGGAAACCGGCATGCCTGATAGATATTTCTCGACGGCATGTGAAGCCAAGTCAGAGGCTCATGGGCGGCATAAACTCTGACACCAGGTTAGCCACTAACCACACGAAAAAGAAAGATCAATAGTAAAATACCACGAAGCTAACTAAGTTCTAATGACTAATGAGTCCAAGTAGGTCGCATGCTAAACATCCCGCGTCCACCTACTTTCCAAGCCATTCAATTTTCTGTGTATCTGCCATCTGCTTTACACTGTTCCTCACATTTTATATGTTTGTTTATCTATTGCCCGATTCCTATATTTTACCGACAGTTATTAGTTAAAAAGGAAGATTCACCTTTACTTAAAATGAAACGTATTTATAGTGTAGGCTGTATTTCGTTAGTAATTGCAAATACAACTACTGGGAAGCAATATGTTTCGTTTTTGGAGATAGAATCTGGGCAATATTAGGTTCTACTATGGTTGTTTCAGTAGTGTGCTACTGGAGAGGCCTATGGCTGATAGTGGGCTGCTATGGGCTGATATCTAACGTAGTATCTAATGAAAAATCTGGAAAAATCTAGGCAATGATAAGTTGCCTTCACATGATTCGTAGAGAGAGAGCCAACGTCATGGCGGGACCAACTCCTGGATTTAGATGATTTGTGTTTCTGTGATTTGAATAGATTCTTGACCTTACCACATTGATTATTTTGATCCACGGTGTTGTAACAAAAGCTTAACCTACTTACAATTTGATTTGACATTTAGATCTGAAGTATACGGAAGTTCGGAATAGCATTAAATTTACTTTCAGTAACATATTATGTCTTATAAGGAATTGATCCAAAGAGGACAAAGCCGAGTTAGATAATATTATAAAGATACACAAAGAAGTATTGACCCGGTCACATAATTCCTACAAATTCGGAAATTTTACAGACATTTCTGAGGTGCATAACTATGTCGTAAGTAAGATATTATACCTATATACTATAAGAGTAGAGGAAGACCAAAGAAACGATGGATGTGTGAAAGATGATATGGCTAGAAAGGGGGTGACTCCTGAGATGACGGCTAATAGAGAGACAAGAGAGAAGACATACTGCGCCGACCCCAAATAAGTTGGGATAAGGGTAGGAGGATGATGAAGTAAGACGATTTTGTAAACTGCGTTCTTTTGATATTATTATATCGTTTCACTCTTTACATATTTCGGGTATACCTGATTAGTTTCAGACTTGACCGGAGTCTTAATCATGAGCTCCGTACATGGTGACATCACATCGCATCAATTACGAACTGGATTGATCTTAATACATATTTGCGTTATTATCGTTGAGGGGTTAATTGCCAACCGCGCGGATCATACGATTTACGAGATTAAACTGCGCTTGCCGCGTACAATCCGTGGATGGGTGACCGTTCGTTACACATCGAGACCCTTCCATGCCTTAAAGAAGACGTTAAACAGTCGTCCTGGGTGTCATACGAATATGACAGTTGTTACGGGATGTTAGAAATCAGAAATTTTTATAACTGGGCTATCCTTAGGATATCGGCATTGACCGGTAACTATGTTGCAGAGGTCTGATGGCAGTTGCTCCGTGTAAAATACTGGTATTCAGCTGCATCTGGTTAGACTGGAAGCTGACTGCAATGTAGTTGGAAAAAAGCTAGGCAGAACATTTGCGATATTATCGTTAAGATAACATCTTATAGACGACTCTTTCAACATTGTTGAATTAAAGATGCGATTGCACGTACACTGGTTCAAAGCCTACAAAAGCCTCAATCTGCGTCAGCTTACAAACATCCCAAGAATTTAAAGATCCACCAACATTATTTACATCTTAGGAAAACCGTATATGAATTTACATAACCTTATCGAGGCCGCATTTTTGAACTTCTAATTTCTTCCGAAGGGTGTGAATCTAGTTTACCTGTGTCGACACAGTTCTTGTTGGAATGAACTGAGTCTTGTGTGTCCTAGTAGGGGAAGTGGCACGACATACCGTTATGCATCTTCGACCGCCAGTCTATCGGTATACACGGTGGTACCCGCGCGTGTCGCAACGGGTAATCGCGAGTTAACGTTAAGTTCGTTCAAGTATTAATTAACGGTAAGTTAACTCTTTTTTTGTGATGCGGTGCGTTCAGCCGTTTTTGTTTGATTGCGTTCTGAATTTGAAATTTTGTTCGAATGCGTTTAATTTTTTTTTTCGTAAATTTACGGCGCGTGTAGCGCGTTTTTATTCGATTTTTTTAAATGAGAAAAAAAAATCAAACATTCTATCCTTATAGTTTTATGATATACCTACCAAAAAGTTTTTATAATAATATTAAACTTCTTTAATTTTATTCACTATGTGGAACGAGGGAATTAGGTTGTTATGATTCTCTTGTAGATGAGTTACCAACCTGTTAACTGTGCGTTGCTACATTCTTGCGGTCATGCGTCGCTTCTACAATATAGGATACTTGCCACAGATAGAGATTCACGTAACAAATATTTATTCCTTACAGCTTCCCGGTAAAAATCTTTAAAGTTAGATGTTTTACACGATTTTAAACTGAGAACTGAAGGAAATCTTTAATTTGTAGTTCAACTAACAATAATTGTTACATAATTACATAATAATACATAATTAATTAATAAATAATTTGTAATTTTTTTTTTGTAATTATTACATAGGTAAGTTTGCATTAATTTAATATTAACAGTTGGGGAGTTGGGAACTTTCAAAAATTAATAATAATAATTTTTATATCCAAGATCTTTTCTTCATCATTTCGGCAATACCTTGGCGAATAGACTACAGCTCGTTTCGCTCGAAAATAATGTTGACGCAAAAATGAAACTACTGATCCAGTAATTCAGTATTTTGAATTGTAGTACAATTCAAAACCAACCTGGAAATGGTTTAATTGAAATAAATGCTTTGACTTTGAATACTTTCAAATCTGTTGAGTTGATCTGGAAGGATGGCTGAGAAAAATAAATAGATTGAGTTGCAGTCTTTCCCGGTCAAAGAAGCGAAAGGTATACAAATAATGCGTTAAACATGACACTACATATAACATCACGCCTGTATTCCCAGAAGGGTTGGGCAGAGGTGTATAGTAACACCCTCATTTCGCCGTTATGTTTAACTCCCATGTAATAGGGGGCGAGCCTATTGCCACCAACGGGGCACAAACCCAAACTCCGGTCTGCTACTGAGGAATTCCACATGGAAAAACCCAATAACACTTTGCCCGACCTGGGGATCGAACCCAGGACCTCACGATCAGCAGTCGCGCTTACCACCACTCGACCAACGAGACACTATGACACTAATACGTACCAAACAATGCGTTCCTCGTGCGTGTGGGCACTAATATTCTGAAACTCGCACATGCACTTGCTAAATTCTTGACATTGTACCGGAGAGAAAGCATAGACTTATGCAATTCGTAGAAGGGGATTAATTTAAAAAAGTAGGTATTTTCAAACAAGATATTAATATTGTCAATTTTATAAAAGATAATATTAATCTTGTTGTTTATTGCCTAGTTATATTCTTAATGGGGTAGGTGGAGCTCAGAGTAGTATTAGAATAATTGCTGCCTTGAAATTTTCGTTTTTAAGTAAAACACGACGTTCGTATCTAGTCAGGTTAATGAGTGGTTTCAAGTTTTATTCGATTGTATACCCGGTTCCCTTTAAGCTAGGAATCGATTTGTAAATCCCGATTGTATACTCAGAATCGATCTAGACCTAATCTGTAAATCGCTTAAACAATGATAATACAATGTTAAATTTCTTCCTCTACCTTTGGAGCTTATAATTAATTCCATGTTTGTTGTAATTAAATGACTACTACAAATTGTATTAAATCATATTACGTAAACACAAACATTATGTCACAACACTTGTGTTTGTATAAATATCGCGATTGATACTTGTTTACTACTTAAAACAATAACTTTAAATGTGTATATACAGTATTTGTTTTTTTTATATTTCTGTGCTAAATACAATGATATGGAAGGCTTTGCGAATAGGCAATTATAGGCCAGTAAGATTCTTATAAAAAATTATATGAATAATAAAAATTATCACAGACAAACTACAGGTTGACAACGGCATGTATGTATAAAAAAAGACATTACTGATCGTTCGAAATTGAAAAGCAATGATGATACCTGCAAAATAACTATTTTAAAAATTATCTTTGGTTCAAAAGAGCACTTAACATTGACGTCATAAGCGGTTACATATTTACAAAATATAGCGAGAAAACAATAAATACATACGAACTCAGAGGTGTTAGTTAACCTTAAAAACAAATCCATTACTCTTCACATTTCACTAACCTCCTTACCATTCATCGACAATGACATCTTGACCACTGACTAAGAGTATGTACAAATAAACATAACGACGGGTGAAAGTGTAGAGCTTCGGATGTGTTCGCTTACACTTGAAACATGCTGTATAGTAATTACACTTGAAATGTGCTGTATACAGGTGTTAACAAATTCGTGTAACTCCTTAAAACTAATGATCTATAACTACTATAGATGAACTCTGCGAGGGATTTTGATTGATAAAAATAAATAACCGAAAAATAAAATTAAAAAGTTTTTAGTGATAGAACATCAGTGCCATGCATAAATTAATAGAAACGCGGCAATATAGCTGGCGGGCACGACTATTTATTTTAGTTAATTTTGGGGTGCTAAAATGTCTCACGTTAAGTCTTTTTGTCTTTTTTTGCTTCATCCAAAAAAATCCCATTCAGGGTCAATCTGTTTCACCAGTAGACCACGAGGTGTAAAGGAATTACATGAATTGGGATACAACCTGTAGTTACATTTTGTTTAAGATGCAAACATTATCTGTACATGTACTTGTCATCTTACTGGTTTTAGAAACAGGTCATGCTAAGACAACTAGATTACTTTTTTTTGAGTATGAAACCAAGCTTGCTTGAACGCATTGTCTTACCCCTCGTTTGCACCTATGTTTAAAACATTTATTTGAAAATATAATTGCTATTGCATAGTTTAAGTGGCAAACAGGTATATAGATCTTTAAAAAAGTTGTTTTAAATATTCCATACATGTTCATTACGTGTTAAAACAAGTAACTAGTTTTAAAAAGACTTTTAAACAATTTGTATCACAACTTGTTTTTAGGGGTAAACGTGAGGTTATAAAATAGTGTTGTTAAATATAGCAAAATTAGTGATAGATCTAAGCCGAAGCGTCTGTCGTGCCACTTTCGTTCCAGCTAAAATAGGTTAGCTTATTTGGGCGCTGTTTTATTTGAAACATTAATTTTGTCTCCTGCAAACTCCTTAAGAGTGTCAATAAACGAATACATTTCAAAATCAAATGTATTTCTTATATAGATAAGTCTGTATTAGAATTTTCTGAAGGTCAAGGAGAACAATACTGCTACCACAACATGTTGCACCTGGCCATTCGTTCAGGTCGGGTGTAAACATTCTTAGCTCTGTGGCGGTGTAATGTTTCCCTATACTGAATCAAGGCTACTTTCGCTCAAAGATTATTGCGTTTTAAGGGCACTTTCATTTAGTACGAGTTATCCTTGTTTCATTAATGTAGGTATAACGCTTTCTCTGTTCATCCGGGAGAGATTTTAAGCTTTTATTTAAGCGGTGTCGATGTACTTAATTCAGATCGTTTTATTTTTCATTCGGATTGCGGTAAAAATATACCATCGCCTTTCAGTTGCTTGCCTTTATCCTTTTATTGAGCAAAAGCTTCTTCACTGTTATGTCACATTTTTCAATCCTATCTTCTCTTTATCCATACTTCCCTATCAAGTTTTTCAATATTCTCTGACCAATAGGCCGCTGGTCTGCCCACAAATTCTCTCTTCATTCTCGGCCGTCATTCAGTTGCTGCTTTTGATCTTTGTTGTTAAAGAATATTATAGGTATTTACCTACAGCAGTAACGGCATCTACCAGAGAAAATCTGGTAACCCTAATGCTTGCAGAGATCAGATAGCAGTAGCATCACGTGAAGCCGGAAAATCACCAATTATCATGGATAAAGAATTTGTCATGCGCTTACTGCTGGGCACGCGACTAGATCATTTTAGCAAGATAGTCTCTAGAAAGTTAGGAAAACAAGAAGTTCATAGCCATAGCCCAAGCTTTTAAAGTTATCTGTGAGAAGCAGCTCTTTGCGGTACTAATGAGTTTTGAAATACAATAGTGGAATTATTTATTCATTAGTGTTGATTCGCACTAAAGTGCTACCCTATTTCACTTTCGTTGATGTCGCGTCCAACAACATTGTTGTTTTAGAATTAAGGCATAATAATGATGATAGGTAGGCTTCTAAAAAACTTCTTGATATCACAAAATACATAATTGACCCCCGTGTAATGAAAAATTACTCGGTATCCGTAGTGACTGTCATAGGTACCTTTTCACTCAAAGGCGTGGAGGCTTCAATGTGTAAAGAACCATCATGCATCCAAAGTATGCTTGCGGTAAACGGTAGTCCTGTAGTCAGTCCATTACTAATACCAATGTTTTCATTGAAGTCTTAACGGGCAGCTGATACAAATATAGTTGAGGAAAAGGCTAAGCTGATGATAATGATGATTAACGTGAAAGTGAAACAGTCTAATATCGTGAACAAATCTAATTCGCTTTATCAATTGTAAAACATAAAAAGACAGATGTGTGTCAGTCATTGTGACCATTAAAGTCCCGTTGTGTTCGTGAGCGATGTGGCACACTTAGCCTTAAATGAATGGTTTTTGTACCATAACAAGCAAAGGATGGCTTTCTTTGCACTGTTTGAGAAAGGGAAATGAGTTTAAAGTGATGGGTTGGTGTCCTGTCACTGTAGTTGTTTGGTTTTGCTACTTTTATTTTTAGTCTTAATTTTTATACTATTTTGAGAATAAAAATAAAATTTAAGCATCAGTACTTAGTGTTAAAGTCAACCCAGTAAAAGGTTTGATAGATTAAGTAGATATGCAAAAGCCTGGAAGCTTGATGCTATGCAAGTATGCATTGTAATTTAATTAGTCCATCAAATTGATTCTGGATATGATTTTAGAACTTGTCATGGGTTCATCCAATTATTGCCTTCAATAAGAACGTCGTTAATATATGATTCTTACCTGACAGCATTTACAGGATATAATTTGTAATTTGACTCTAACATCATCCATATAAAAATAAAGCGTGTCGTCATCATTATCATGTCAAATGCAAGACGTTCACTGTTGGATGCATATGCCTCTGATAGATCGTTGTATAAAAATTATACATTTGATTGTTATATCAACATTGCGTTACTCGGTGTTCATAGTTTACTCCACAAAGGAAGCAATGAAGCAATCGTAGACCATACAAATATACGGTTCATCAGTGTATCATTACGCTACACCGCAATAGAGGGCGGTCACAGAAAAAAATACCTTAAAGCCAATGTCACAATCTAATAAACAAACACATAGTACAACAAAAAATAACACTTCATAAAGACATAACACCGTGCTCCTCAATTCAACAAATACCAACTTAAAAACAAAGATATAAGACAGGAAATTGACCATACACTTTTCGTACGTTGTGAAGCGCAAAGTGACATAAATTGGAAAGTGTTTCCGCCTATGGTGGATCAACCATGCCATGCCATAGCATTGCACACAAATTATCGTGTGATACAAACTGTTTATTATGGTTGATATGGCGTGTACTAACGCAACGCACTGTTAGAAGTACAATCATGCTTGGCATCACCGAGAATATGATAGGTTAAAAGAACCATTGAGGTTCAGCTAAATAATAGGCGGCATCACAGAAGATAGAGGCAAAGATAGTGAGACGATCTTGACTCCTATCAAAAGGACTTGTCCATATAAGCAGGAACCAGTTTTCTTTCTTTCTTCTAAGTAAATTAGGAGAGTGACCCTTGTACTAGAGAAGGACAATATAAGCAACACAAAATAAAATATTCTTCGATCATGACAGATAGATATCCTTGAAAGTCATGTTACTAGAAGAGTGTTAAATATGAATGTGTATGGATATACAAGTAGAGGTAGGCCAAAGAAAATATGGAAAGGTTATGTGAAAGATGATATGGGTAAGAAAAGAGTGAGTACTGAGATGACGGCTGCTAGAGGAGAAAAGAAGAGGAATACACGTTGTGCCGACCCCACCTAGTATGGATAAGGACAGGGAGATGATGAGATAGGTATCCTTTCTTGATCTTCATTGATGTTGTTATTCTCCAATTTGTAAAGAATCTTGTTGAATCTTTCAAAGTTATGACCAACGTGTGGAATCCCAAGCATTCCAGTCACATGGTTCACGGTTAATAGGCCACTGCGCATTTCTACGCGTGGATGTCCATGCGTTATAAGGGTCGGACTATATAAAGCAATCAAGGTTATATTCTTTGGATGAGTATCATCAACTTTCGTGTTATAGACAATAAAAAAAAAACCATATAAACCTACATAACATAACATATTGCTCCAGTCCTAATGCTCAAAAGAAAAGTAGTGATAACTAATGGATCCGCAAAGTAATCCAAAAACGTAAAACCGGTTCATGTTGCATTAGATAAAATCAAAGGTAAGGATTATTTCTTTCTTTAAAAAAAGTAGAATGCTAAGAATTCGGTCAATCACGATCAGAATCGAGAACGCGAATTTATATCTGAATGTGAATTTGTATTGTATGCAGCTATGCGCACTGACTGACCTTATGGCTTCTTTACGATTGTCTATAAATAATTGCTGATTCAGCACTTAAGCCAATTTTCAGAGAAGTTTTAAGTATTTTAGTTATTAAAATTGAGTTCAGAAGATGGATACGAGAAGCTCTCTCGGATTCTTTGTGGTTGTTTTCTATCCAGTACCCTCAATTAATTGTCATTTGCTGATCTGGTTAGTAGTTTTTTTTTATATTTAACGGGTTTGCGTTTGACCACCACCTCATCTCATGTTAAGCGATGGTGCGGTCTACAATGGTGCACGTTTAAAGATAGATATATCTTGAATGTTTAATTCCTGTAATTTAGAGCTAGCGTCTTTTTACTGAATTAAATTTTGTTACACTATAGCCTGCGAGGCTTCAATTAATGCTTTAATTTGTTTAAATTATTATGGTATGAAATGCCTTTATCTCAAAACAATTTCATCGTGTGTTTCATTTTGATTCGCTTTCGTTGTTTTTTTTCTTTTGCTTGGTAAGCAAATGAAATATTTCTACTAACGTACAACCTACTAGCAAAGTTAAGTCAAAGAGACCCGATAATCTGTCAAACGAAGAAAATACTACTAACTCCATAATTAAATCTACAAATACCTAATGCTACCCTTCGAAAGCAGGCAATCTCTCCTAGTAAAAACAAGTAGAAGTAGAAATGGGAACGCGTGCGAGCGCGCGTCAGTTATATCATTAACATAATAATCGTGCGCAACACGGCTGGGTTGGGTGCAAGTGAAGAAAAAGAGCGATGTTCGCGAATGTTCTAGATCTAAGAAGAAGGCATAAGAAGCTATAACATATGATAAAGTTAGGCTGAGCATCCACCAGAGCTGTTCGAGGAAAATGTGCGCACGGATAGTACGATCTTGCCGGAGTCACTCTGTAGATGGGTGACCGTTCGTTACACATCGAGACCCAACCGTGCCGTCACGTCGGTCCCAGTTGTCATAAATATATCTATGACAGTCGTTACGGGTAGTCAGAAGCCCGAAAGTAAAATACTGATACTGAGCAATATCTGGTTAGACTGGAATCCGGGTGATGCATTGGTATATGTCTAGATATTTGCATTACTTAGATAGATGGTAATTTATGATTTACGAAAACTTTAGCCAAAATGTGATTACGGGTTCATAGAAAAAAGAACTGCATGTAATAATATGTTTGAAAAAGTACCTTTTAATAATAAGAATACAGTTTAAGACTACTGCTAGGCAATCTAAACCACAATTTTCTGGGATAAAATTTGCCGGATTTCTCTCGGAAGACATACGCGATAATTCAACACTTCTCAAAATCAGATACAACATTACCGTGACAGGCTACTGGCCTAGAAACTAAATCTCGATCTGCATTAGCTCGAACATAGTTATTTGCTTACCATGTCTATCTAAACCCTCTAGATAGATTAGATCGAACAGGTTTTAAGTAGGACTAACGAACCTGGCGTTGATGCAGTGTAACTTTCAATTTTGATTTTTAAATGTGACACTACTTCTTTAGACATTGAATGATACGTTTGATTTCTAATGTCCACAATGCTAAACTCTGAGGAGTTTCTTAGAATCCCTCAATTAGACCCTTCAAGATCGATATTACAAAAGCTTTCTTCCCTACGCAAGCCCAAAAGGAATTCGGTAGATCAAAGTTATCATTAATTGTATCAAAATTTACCTTTAAAATTTATGAAATTTTACTTTACAAATAGAATTTCAGGGATATGTTCTTATTCAGTTAACACATTGTCCTTACAGTTTAACTCCGTAACTACAAAATTCTACATGAATATAAATAAAATACATCTCGCGCTGTTCACTCTTTACTTGGCTCTCAGTGTCAATGTACCATACAAGTTGTAATTAAGTAGTTGAATGTTACGGTCAAGTACGATAAACATGGCAGGTACTAGTGGGAAGTGGGAGGCTGCGGATGCAAATGTAACTGGAAAATTGCACATTTACGATTTTACTGTCATGTCTAAGTAGAAGTTGTGATCAGCCACTATATCATTCCGGAAATCTAAGCTGTATTAAATGGTTACATTAAGTTTACAGGCAGAAGTATCTTATGTTCACATGTCCATGTTATGTCCTGCATAATCAACCGATTACTGTTGCAATGTTAGGCACAAGTCTCTTCTCAGAATGAGAAATGTTTTGTTGACCTTAGTCCACCTCGCTTGCCTGGTGCGGCTTGGTGAACTACACATACCATGGAGATCTTCTTGTTTTTTTTGGAGTCCTTTCAGTTGTGTAGGTTGGATCACAATGTTTTCCTTCACCGTTAACGCAAGTGATAATCAAATTCTGATCCACACATGAATTTTAAAAGTCGGAGGTGTGGTCTGGGACCTTACTTATACTCTCCTACATGGAAGGCAAGCATTCGACCGCTAAAGCCTAGAGTAGCCTCACATGTACATCTAAACAATTATGGGAGTGTCGACCATCTCTATGGTTACTAATCCAAATATTTGTCATGCAAATATAAATCGAACTGCTTTCTTCAATTTAGGTGAAGTAGCCTAAAAGGAAGATGGGCCTTTCTTATAAGCCGCTTCAACCATAGATATCAATAAGCTTATAAGAATAAAAAGGAGTAAAGATATCAAGTTAACTTGATCAGTAGAAAGTTAAGGAAAACTTTGTGTAGGTATGAGTCATAAGTGAAATTAGTTCCCAGCTTAAATTTTACGATTTCTGAAGATATTAATGGATCGAATTTGTGTCAGTATTACAGTGACGTACATACAAGGTCTTCCATTACGAATCGAAAGAGAGTGAGCGGGGTAAAACCAGAGTAAAAAATAAATTATATCATTCCAAATAATAAGTAGTGCTGTGTCAAAGTTTTTTTTATTATGATTGTATTTAGTAGTCATAATTATGTTATTTGTGCGAGAATCATTTCATGACAATCATGTGTTCCTTTTATAGTAAATTATCGTGTATTTATTATGGGGTGTCTCAGGATCGTAGCAGGTGGAAATCTATAGTCTCTGCCTACCCCAATGGGAAATAGGCGTCATTGTATGTATTGATTATGTAAAAACTTATACGAATAAATATTTAATAATGAAAATAACTTATAGACAAAATGGAATTATTTTAGATTCCACCAAAAATATTTGAAGCAAAATAGACACAATAAAACTTAAATAAATATAGCAGCGACATTTAAAAAAAATCCTGCATAATGAACATTACCCTCCTTTTCTCGTAATTAAAGTAAAATTAACGGCCCCACTAATTAACACTATACAGCAAATGTATTTAGGCATTCTCACCATTAAAAAATATTAATTTCATTTTAAAAACAATTAATGTCACATAATCAAGATTTTAAACGTAACGGAAAAACGGGAACTTTTAAAAGTGTATAAGTGGGTCAGTAATGTGTCAGGTATGGTAGTCGAAACTCGTCGGTCATGGTCGTGCGGTCAATGACCTTATGCTGTCTCTTTCTAACAAAATACATGATTTTGTAATGCTAGTAGAATAATTATACCTGAACTAGAATAAACGTCGATCAAATTATATCCTTTGGTTGCATTGACTTACTTTTTAATAAGATCCTGATCAATCTCTCCTTTACCAAAACAAGAGAAGTCATACTTCTGGATTGATCTAGGTTTTTGACATTACTTCTATTGAATTTCTGTCAAAAAGCTACAGCTATCCAGAGATTTTGGATTGAGATCGAATATTAATATCGGCCGTAAATCAATGTTTGGTAGGCTGCATAATTGTTGGGCATAATTTTTCGCGTCCTGATAATAAAGGAGAGATTGATCAAGATCTAATTCGTTAAGTTAAGGAGCCAAGTTGATAGAAAAAAGTAAAATAGAATGAAAAGAACTGGTTTCAGGATGGAAATGTTTTGAATAAAGTTTATGTGGACGCTGACGATCGTCTCAGAAGCATTAGAATTACAATAGAATATGTTAAGAAATTGATGGTTGCTCCTTTAGAGAGGTTTCGAATAGCGAAGACCCCGCTTTGGATGTTTTAGAATATAGCTGTAAGTATTGATATTACATCAAAGATATTACACGGAATTCACAGAACGAAAAAAATTAATGTCAACACTTAACTACTCATACTAGAGATATTTTATGTAAAATATTTCATAACATTAATTTTTAACATAAAAAAATTGTGAGATGTTAATATATTCGAAACACTTATTATTTAAGTAAGTAAGTCTCGAATTTTTCATCGATTTTACAGAAAATAACTCTATTAAGAGTAGTCAAATGTTGTTTACATTTTATTTTTTCGTCCCGTGAATAGGGTAGTACTTATTACTTTCATGTATTACATTTTATCAAATTATATTTTATAGATCTCTGATAATTACAATTATTTTAGTATTTATACTCTTCTACGATGATGACAGCTTTCAGTCGTAATGTTTATGCGTTATAAAATAAATATTATTGCATGAAAGTGAATGGAAATTGCACATCAATTAATAAGTGGCTCAGTTAACTAAAATATTATTTTCTATTAATTACCAACGACATGCTTTAATTGAACACACCATTTTTAAAAGAAAGTTCTTTTGCTATTAATATCTATTTTAATCAGTGATAGATTTAGTAGGTATATTATTATTAACTGGTCAATCACTAGATCTAGTATATAAAACATGTGGAAGAACGAGGTATGGTGTTCCTTCAACCAGGCTGGTTTGAGGAAAGTTTTTTTCTATAATAGAGATTTCCATAAATACCAAGTGAATTGGAAATACAACTGCCACACTGTCTAAAACTGCAAATAATACAGCTGTAGATTTTTTTATAAGTTTAAACAGGTCTTATAAGACTTTAATTTTTAACGATTCCAAAAGAGTATTTTTAAAGATATTCTACGGTTACTATAACTACGGTATTTTGGCGTGTTTTCAATGACGTCTATTGATTTAAGTTCATACGCATGTGCTAATTTCCCTTAAGTTCTTTTACACCTCTCAATCTATCAATAGATGTATATCTACCTATATATTTTGTTGCTAGATAAATTCTTCTTTGAATATTTGTTCTATATATTACACCAGGTATGTTTCTTTGTGGATGATAAGAATTTCTTTTGCATTTCTATCTGCGTAAGCCATTTTGATCGATAATTACGGTTGTATATTTTCATTAACATTAGTACTAGTTTTAGAATCAAAAACCGGTATTAATGCTTCTTTAGGTCAATACTTAGGAATTAATATTGAGAAAGTAGTATTCTACGAATCGGTGACTGTATTATTTAATGTGTTAGTCATCAGTCATAAAGAAACGACTCAAAACTTCAGAATAAATTATCTTCGAAACAGCAATACATTGGGTTTTTTTTCTTTGTTTACTTTTCGAAATTGTATAGAAACCGCAAGTATGTTTCATAAATTAATCAGGTACTTGCATTAGCATATTTTTTTAAATATGTGTCTTTAATGTTTTCTTTCTTGTGTTTGAGTAATTCATTTATTGGTGAAATTCAGATAGGGAGCTTCCTCATTCATTGCATATTTATAAAATCTATAATTTACCAAAGTAGCGATATTTTGTTGACTTAAGCGGCTCAGCGTTGTGTGGCTTCCTAAGTCAATTACGCTCTAGGGATATATTTAGAGTCACAAAACTGGATTGAAGACTTTTTAATTCATCTGAAACTCTAGTTTTGACAGATTGACTCATAAAAACCTCAAATTAAGTCCATTTACTAACATAACTTTTTATTTCAATACTCATAAGTCATTAAGCTTCATAATATACAAGTCTAAGCAAATAGCCTTGGCCGATATTGTGGCCGGCCTAACGGTACCCCTGAGGTTAACGATGGGTTAACGGATCGCTTTTTAGTTCTATACTATGTTCTACCGGTTTTTTTACTTGTTTGTTTATTTTTATTCTGGTGGGAAATTGGAATGTTGAACATTTGGGTCATTGGACTTTAGTTTGACAAACTTGTTTGGTTCTCCTAATATTTCCTTGTACTAGGTCATGAATGGATAGTTTAATATCCTCATGTGATTATGGACAATAGATTTTATTCTTTAGTTGAAGTTACCACCGTTGATATGAAATTTAATGTCGTTCTATCACTGTATGCGCAATGCGAATATGTTAATGCCCTTAACTAAATGCTTTCATATACAAAAAATATCGGTTAGCTAATGTATCGTCGCTTTATTTGAGCGGCTACAACTTGTTTCTTCTTTAGACTAACACTAAACTTTTACCACTTACCGTGTTTGTTGTAAAAAAACCTCTAATAACCATTTTTCTTCTTTACAGGTAAAGTTCGCGACAAACACCATGACGCGGCGAAAAAGTGTGTGTTTAAAGTGGACTTTAGTTTTACTAGTAGTTATAGTTTGTCCTTCCGTTTATACGCGACCTCAAGAAGTATCCCAAGTTACAACCACTAATAGTGCACAAAATGAAAAATCTACACAAGCACCAATAAGGTATAAATTTAGTAATTTAAGTTTGAATAGTTTTAAGTTAGCACCTTTAGCCATTAGGTTTGTAAATAAAACTAAAGTAGAAAACAAAAAACCTAACAATGTGTCTCTAAATTTGAATAGCAGTTACGATATAAGTGTTAATAGTCCTTTTAGTAACATTTTCAATAATGAATTAGGACAAAGTAACGTAAATTCAACTCGGCATAGAACAAGTCGTTTGATACGTGCAAACGGAGGAAAAAAGAAATATAGACCGAAACCTGTAAAAAATAACAGTGAAGAGGAAACTTCATCCAATGAAAGAAAGAAACCAGCAATTAGAAAGGTTATCACTAAATGGAGGGATAAAACAAAATTAAATGATTTTAATTTTTCCTATGAAACTACTACTTTGGATGCTAATGTTAAAGCTACGAAGAAGTTCAGCAGCACTCATCCAAATGATGAAACAAGTACGGAAAATTCTAGTGAAATCAACTCTAAAAGGTATACAAGGCCTCCAAACGACATGCATTATAATGATATGTACGATAATGATATGTACGATGGCTATAATAACAATATGTACAATAACCCACATCCACAATATTCGTATTCCGATGACTCCCAAATTTATTCCCCAAATATCCAAGTAATAGATCACCCACGTCCCCCTCCAAGACCATCAAGACCTCCTCATTACCACACTATTATACCCACTCCTACCCCTATAATTACAAACTTAGGCTACCCAAAACCCTGGACACCACAAATTACTCGAAAAACCACAACACAACGACCAATTTATAACACAAGGCCTTCAAATTATGAATACCAGAATAATGTGCAAAATTACGGCGGAGGTGCTTACGAAGTTTCCACTTTTGAGCCAACTAATACATATACTGAAAGAATCGTGATAAGACCACAAGAATACAGTCCATCTTCAGAAGACTGCCCTACTATTTATCTTACTTTAAATAATACTTTTCAAGGTCAAGGTAAAGAGGCTTGTCCCGATTTAAATATCGCAGTGAACACAAATGTAATTAATAAGAATGTTGTTATAGAATCGGAAGAAGATGGTGACAGCTTATTTCCCGAAGGATTTGGATTAGGCTTAGGAGATGACTCAGGTACAGATTCATCAAAAGATGAAGATTATTTCGAATCTGGGGAAAATCAAGAGCCAGGGGATGATAGTGCGTCAGTCGAAGGCACAGAAGTTACAAACTATCATTCTGCGAATAGTGTAATCCAACCAGAATCTGCAGAAGCGGGCGGTTTTGGAGCTGCTTCTTCACAAAATTCCGCTATTATCGCACCTGGGCGTCCCGGAAGCTCTGATGATGACATATTTAGCTTGTCATCTTTGGTAGATTTTTTCCGACCAGCGTTAGATGCTTTAGGTTGGCTGGCGACGGTAAATCCTTTAAGTATTGGCTTTTTTCCTCTACTATTAGCTCCTCTAGGATTATTATTTGCCGGGTCAGGATTAGCAGCATTATTTGCTCCATGGTTCTTGCCATATGCTAGAGAGGCTCCTAAAGTTATCCATGTGTATAGACCAGAATGGCGCTGGGATGACGATTTGAAAACATGGCATTTGGATAGTTTCCCGAATAATAGGAAACAGGTCCCTGAAGTAGCAAGAGCAAGTAAGGAAAATAAAGAAAAAGGTGGAATAAAAACTATTTTGTTTTCTAAGCTCAAGGAATGGATGAAAAATTTAACAAATAAGTTGAGAGAGAGTCAAAGTCGTAACGTGGTTTTGAGCGGTCGCAAAACGAAAAGGAAGAAAAGAGAAGCTTGGACTAGACGCCTAAAGATTATCTAAAACTCATTTAAAAACATGGGCGTATTTTTATAATATTATAACTGTCGTGAGTTAAGTATATTCAGCTTTAGGTATGTAGATGGTTTTTCTCATGTATGTTGACTAATGGTCAATTCCTATAATTTACGGAGCGTTATTGGTTAAAAATGAGATTCCTGTATCTTTACCAATAATAAAGCAAATACCTCATGGCTTTGCATAGTAGACCCTCCCATATAAAAGTAGCTATCACAGGTAAAATTAGCTAACGAGTCTATTTATAAGCCCAGTTTGGCAATACAAAATGCCGTTGCATGCAAATGCACTATTGGTAAACAAAACGATTTGTTTTTGTTTATAGGAACTGGGCATAACTAAACAAGTCGGGCATACTATCTTGTCAGTCCGGGCATATCGGGAATAAAACCACCTACAGCCATAAACATGGTAATATTATTTTTATCTCAAGGATTACGATTGTTAGGGTTAGATCGGAGCACTGTGATAAGACTCTGTCTTTGATAGCTTATAGCGACTCATTATGGTATTCGCACGATAACCACGAAGGTATAAGTAAAAATGGAGACCACACTACGAACACCTACTGAAAGTCAAAACATTTGGCTTTGAATATTTACTTTGGTGATCTAAATATTCCAAACTAAATATTCTATCTTTTTCTAAACATGGGTTCTTAGAAAGAGATAGACCACTAAAGTAAATATCCAAGGTCAAATGTTTCGACTTTCAATAGATGTTTGTGATGTGGTCTCCATTTTTACCAATACCTTCATGACCATAACCGAAAACTACACTCTATCTATAATGAAAACGTTACCAAAATAAATTGAAGAGCTAAAAACACGACTACTATAGTTAGATATTATTATAGTAGTTATATTATTAACTGATTCTTGTTTATAGAAAACAATAACTTCTTCTTCTTCTTCCTGCCCTTCTCCCACATTAGGTGGGGTCGGTACAACATGTATTTCATAAATCCAAGTTGTTAGAGGTTTTGGCTTATTGTTATAAAGAAAACAATAAAATTGTCAATATTTTTTTTTTACATAATTTGAAGTTCTTACTACTCGTTATTACTTACTAGTTATAAAACTGCAATAATATGTAAAAATACATAAACCAATGACTTTAGGTGTTAATATATTCGTATAAATAACAAAATATTTTTACGATTAGCAGAGCCATGTCATGCTGTTTCAATTTACAAGTTAAACATTTTAGAAACATAATATTTGTGTAGCTAAAACATGTTTTGTTAATATGACGAGCATTCCATTTCTCTATCACCATTATTAGGTATCAAGTCTTGATAATTACAATACTGCCGCGGTCTGTAGTGACTGCGTTGCTGGCAGCTCTGATGATGGCCGAAAGCGCAGTGTAGCGCAGCTCCAGGCCATCATAGCGCGGTCAGCATTGCAGCTCTTGATGGACAAGCTGGAATAAAGGCCGAGACCGAAGGTTGAGGCCTTTATAGTGCGGACAGCAAGGGCTGCAATGATGACCAAACTTGAAGGCCGAGAGCGTAGCTAACCTAAGCTCGAGGCCATCATAGCGTGGCCAGCAGCGCAGTCATTGCGGACCAAGGCTTGTATAGTGCTTTACTCAAAAAATGCGAGAAATTTAAATAAATCCAGCTTAGTATAGTAAGAATTTATAGTAACGATTTGTTTCTTCCCAGGCTTTAGCTTTTTTTTAATGAGTCTTTAATGAATGTGCTGCCTGTACCTATACAGCCAAATTTTGAATAAAAACATTTTGCACCAATCTATTTTTGAAACAAAATTCGACAATAATGGATTGAATGGATTTTCAAAGGAAATTGCTGGTGGCTAAAGCTCACCAGCAATGAAATTCCATACAACTTTGCTGGCGCCTATTCAAGTAGCGCGGAAGCATCGACTTTGCTCAAAGAAGGTTGTCCAAATAATGACGCATTTTTGAGTAAATATATTTGTAGTTTACGAAGATTGTGTTTTTAATTTTACAAATAATATTCGTGAAGATAAATTCGTTTTAAAAGCAATTAACCTCACCAATTAATAGATTTGCAGAAAAAATCTAACGTATTTACTGTAAAAGTCTCCAGAGAGCGGTAGCTTAGCGGAGGCGGTAGATAGTCGTGTCAGGCTTAGCCACCGCTCCCGATCGTGTGTGTAATTTTTCTAACAAATTCAAATAATACAAAAAAACCGCATTCCCCTCCGCTCCACCTACGCTTTCTGTGTGTGAAAACTTTAAATGCAAAAGCAGGTTTTGTGGTAGTCATTCATATCTAACATGACAGATGGCGCTAATGTCGTATTTTCGTCAAATAACAGTATTATTTTTAGTCGTAAGATAAAATTAAATAATCTAATAATTGTATTTTTTTATTAATTTCATATACGTTACTAACATTAGAAATAATAATTTATTTTATTTATAACATTAAACTAGAGAAAGGAAAGAAAGGAGAAATGGAAGAACTCTTGCAGCAATAAGTTTTATGTTTTGTGTATGTAATGCACTGTGGCAAAGAGAAAATAGTAGGCCTGGCATGAACTTTTGACGTACCTATAGTATCACCTAATGTAAGTGAATTTTGAATCGAAAAAACAACTGTCCTGTAACATTTTGGCTTATTATTTTTCGACTTGCACAATTTGTATCATACCTGCAAGGTGTAAAAAGTCCCTTCACGAAGCCGTCAACCATGCATTCAGTACATCAAACTAAGTAACCCTACGCAAAAACTGTCGCTGGGAAACGATTTTTTTTTTGGGTGAAAAATTTGGTTTAATATAAAGCTCAATGTAACGCACTCAAAACACTGTGCTGATAGATGCAATGAGTAGTAAACGGGTAATGGAGGTATTTCAAGTATATTTGCAATCTTCAAAACTAGTATTTTTAAAAAAAGTTGTGAAACAGTTGGAACTTTGACCTTCAATATCTCCGTAACTAGAATATTCCCATGCAGTCCAGAACAAAAAAAAATCGCAATGACGTGGAGAATAAGTGCCTTTCGGCTTCGTTAAGGGTCTATTTACACCGTTTAGATATGAATAAATTTTTCAATTTAAATAAATAGTATATGTGTAACGGGTATTTCCAATTCAAAATTCACTCATATTTACTTACGTTTACATTAGTCACTCGATAACATTAGTACCTGCTAGGCCTACTGGGAATCCTAGAACGGGGATATAAATCTAAGATGTTTATAAAAATATTACTAAGTAAGTGCTGTATATAAATAAGATTTTATCACATAAATATAACATTTTGGTTAATTTGTAAATAAATAAGCAATGCTTTTTAAAATATTTATTGTTAAAAAAGCTGTACAAAAACGATTTAGAGTTCATTATTTATTTTTGTTAAGATTAGCAATAAATACATCGTTTTAACGTGTTCTTTTTTTATTTTTATTTATTGATGGAAAGAATATTATTATAATAGACTAGGAGGTCGACCGTGGCTTTGCCCGCCTGAATGTCGTTTATCGCGTAGTCCGCGTTTTTCAGGATAAAAGTAGCATAACTGCCTCGTTGGACTAGTGGTGGCAAGCGCGACTGCTGATTAAGAGGTCCTGGGTTCAATCCCCAGGTCGGGCAGTGTTGTTGGGTTTTCCGTGTGGAATTCCTCAGTAGTAGCCCGGAGTTTGGATTTGTGCCCGGTTGGTGGCAATAGGCTCGCTCCCTATTACATGGGACTTAAACATAACGGCGAAATAAGGGTGTGACTATACACCTCTGCCCAACCCTTCGGGGAATACAGGCGTGATGTTATGTTTTTTTATGAAAGTGGCATATGTTCTTCTCCGAGTTCCAGACTATCTTTCTACCAAGTGTCATCAAAATCGGTTCTGTAGTATAGTGATGATGAGGTAACAAACAGTACAGTAAGGATACATACTGCTCAGATATGCCGTGCTTTGTTAAATAAGTTACTGGCAGAATAATAATAGTCATATTATACAACCATGATGACTCGGCTATGACAATGATTCCTATAATAAAATGTATTGTGTATGCAGGTCCGATTTTTAATAGTGAAATCTTAAACCATGGATTGATGTGATGGATAAAAAAGTCGATTATACTGAAATAAATGGACAATTGAACTACATAGTTTAGTTCTAAAAATTGCCGATTTTTGGTAATTGAAAACAAAGTTTAGGTATAATTAGCTAAGCGCTTGTTTACCAGTAGCTTATTGAGTTGGTTACAAATAGCACATGCAATGTAGTCACTTTTTTAAGTAACTACTAAACATTATTACAAAAATGTATTTTCAGTGTAGTAAAATATACACGGAAGACTAAAATAAAAACACTCCATCTGGAACACAATTTTAGTAAAATATTTTAATTAATCACTGTTAGAAATGGTTATGGTTCTCTCGAACAACAAAGACTCTTGGGAAATTTCATATTATTTATTTATTGGACGCCAAAACAGAAATGTAAGTCTTGTATAATAGCAGTCTTAAAAATAGGTACAATGCAGTGATAGTTTTATAGGTGTGACCGTCGGACTGCCAAGTCATAGGTCTCGAGTTCGAACCCAAGGCACGCACCTCTGACTTTTCGAATTTATGTGCGTACCTATTGTATAATTATCACATGCTTAAAAACGATGAAGGAAAACATCGTGAGGAAACCGGCATGCCTGAGAGATATTTCTCGACGGCATGTGTAGCCAAGTCAGAGGCCCATAGGCGACATAAATTCTGACACCAGGTTAGTCACTAACCACACGAAAAGAATATATGCTCAGTTTGGCAATCAAAAATGCTACCATTGGAAATGCACAACGTTTAATTTTTGACCAAAAGAACAGGGCGTTATACAATAATTACCCATATACTACCAGTATCATTTAGTACTTTCACCTAACAAATTTATGTAAAGCTTCGCAGCTTTTATGTAAAACAAGCCATAGGACCACTCCTACGGCGTGTTTTTTGACAGGCCAGGCCACACCTAGCCAGGCCAACAGGCCGAGGGATCCGTCGCGTCCAATGAAGCCTGCGGTGGCCTGCCGTCACCCGTCCGATCTGTAGGGAGTCAGTAATTTCAAAGACTCTCTCGTGGCCTGTACAGGCGCGTCGGTTCTCGTTAATTTAATTGGTTTATCAATTGTTGACCACTGAATATAACCCACAGCGACTGCACACGCAGTCATGCGCTCTGTATAACTTGACACATTGGAATGGCGGCCAACAGACCGCGCTGAGCCGCCACATACAGACCCACATACAGGCCGATACAGACGTGGTAACGTCCGGCGCGGCCTGTTAGTTAACGGGTCGTGGGTCCGCAGCTTAAGCCTCATCGTACCCTAGCCTTATCTAAACTTCACTACATATCTAGTTCCTATAGCAAGGCAAAGATCCTTTTTAATTTTCACTTCAAATTTGCGTCAAAAATAAATAATTTTGTAAAACGCTACCTTGTCAAGATAAACTTCATGTACAGGAGAGATTACTACCTTAATTTATTTAAGATGGGGTCAAACACTTTTCATCTTTAATACATTATTATCTTCATGAAATAATTAAGAACTTATGGGTGTTCTATATGTGCATATACATTAAATATGCATGATGCACGACCGCTCTAACATTCTGTAAATGTATTGCCTACCCGATAGGGTTGAATTGGAAAGTTAGCATCTAGTGAGATCAATGAATGCAATAGATTAGCTGCTTAGAACAAACGTGTTCCAGTCAACTATCAAAGATACTATGAACAATTTATGTATAGTTCGTAATTTTAAAGACGTGATGCATGACACCATATAAGTAGAATATATTTTTATCCGAGACCGCGTGTCTTTTTTATTTAAAGTACGGTCCGGAAAACCGATTGTTTAGCAAATTAAGACACTTTTTTTTTTTTTTTTTATCGTGGGGAAATCCTCATGGACTATCCCCCGTCTGGGGAAGACGGGGGGGTGTGCCGGACTCTTCTAAAACCACCACGGTGTCCCTCCTTCTGACCTAAGGCCGGGGTCGCGGGATTCGCTATTGCATGCACCGCAACCCCGGCAGGTCATGGTCCACCATTTGCTGGTGGACCTCTCCACTGTAGGGCCCCACCCCACGACCTCCTGAGAGGCGCGGGGGGCACCCCACATCACCGGCGCACCAGAACACATGGTACGCCGTGACCACCCCGGGGACCAAACAAGTACATGGGCGCCAGACTACCCCGTGTCTGGGCACCCCTGGTCCCCCTGCAACGGGACAGGTTAGTGGCCCCGCCGCCTACCACTTTTCGGCCGCAGAGGATAGGGAGAACGGCCAACTAAACACCGACACTCCTCTCCCCCTGCGGCCCCACCGCGTCCGCCATCTGACGGTGGCGGCCCCGTCAGGCCGCGGAAGGTAGGGAGAACGGCGCACCGTAATACCGGCACTCCTCTCCCGCCGCGGCCTCCACCCTTCAGCCGCAATGCCTCCCATAAGACATCGCGGCCCTCCTCAGTTGCGATGTCGCCCAGGCGACACCGCAACCTACTTGGCCGCTACGTCGAGGGCTTCCAGGCCCAAGCCCCGACGAGCAGCCCCTCCTCGGGTTCCTCTTCGCTTCACCGTGGGGCTCGAAGCCACGGCTACTAAGCCCCCCCGCAACGACAATGCAGGAACCCACCGGGGGGGAAATTAAGACACTGCGTTAACTTGCCGTATATACGGTCAATTTAAGTTGGCGGTCAATTTGCTAAACAATCAACAATATTTTTTATCTTGAAGTCAAATCATAATAATATAATATCCAATTAAACTACTGTAGTGAACTTGTAAGAGACCTTATATTGTATTAGTAAAGTATTTATAGATATTATGCTCATCAATTTTAACAGCGCATTAGCGCTTTGTTTCTTTATTTTATTGTAAACTTTCTTACTATTGTTTTATTTCGTTACAGGGATACCCAGAAAAAGGCAGAAGCAGTTCAACCTGTACAACCAGTAACTCCATCACCTGAAAACTCCCCTCGCGATGTCAAATCAAAGACTCCGATACGAGAATCCATTGAAATGGTTGCCATCCAACTACTTGATAAACCCAATAACACGGTTGAAACACCAGTCATTGCTGATACTAGAATACCGCCCAAACTTAAAACTCAGGTCAAACATAAAATAAAAACAAGAAACGAAAATGGCGAAGAACTTGAAAACGCTCACGCTGGGATAGCAGTTCCTATAACAATGGAAGAATTTGATACAGAGAACAAAATAAGCGAGGTGCCTAACGAATCTTCGACGTCCAATGAAGGTATCTCTACTTGGATTTCACTGAGCAATTCAGCTAAAGAAAATTCAACTACAGACTCATCAAGAGTAGAAGAAATTACCAAGAAACCCAAACCCATGACTTCTAAGAACAAACCAAAACGCCCTCAAAATAATAAAGTATCCAAACGTCCTATAATTGGCAGTACAAATAAGGCTGACTTAGTAGCAAGCGGATCAGCTATCAGTGAAAATGTGTACAACAAACTTAAGGATACAGTACTGTCCAATGTACAGAAGAATAAGAACACATCAGTTCGTCCGAGTTCTACCACCACCACCACTACTACTACCACAACAACAACCGAAGCACCTGCAACGAAAGCCCCAGCTTTAACTCCAGTAATCACAGTAACTTCTAAGCCAAAAAAGAAGAACAAGAACAAACAGAAAACTAGCACAACCTTAGCTCCTCCAGTCATCAATGAATCAGCATTACTCCCTACAGAAGCAAAGGAGCAAGAAATTGAATTAGAAGTAAGTACGCCACCAACAACAACCAAGAAACCAAAAAGAAGTTCAACTAGAAAGAAGAACAAGAATAAGAAACGAAAAACATCCACACCCAAGCCTAGCACAGAAGTCGCTATATCTGATGTTAAAACAGCAAATAAAACTAAATCAAATAAAAATGCTAAGAAACCGGCTGCTCCGACTGGCGCAATCACAACCCAGATCTACAATTACTTATCTAGAGAAGTGATGCCGTCTGTAGGAGTAGGTATGTTAGGCCTTGCCAGTTTAGTGGGTATAGCTGGATACTTCTTATATCCATTCGCAACTCCAGTCCGCAGAACGTTTGAAGTTGATAAGAGCGATGACTTATACAGAAATAATGCTGAAGAGTATGCTAACGATGGCAATGGACAGGCTGAAGAAGAGATGCTGGGAACCGTCTTAGCTGGAATGCCGGCTCACGCTAAACAGAAGTTGAATCCTTACGCTGGTCAAACTGCTCACATCAACAGATATCCAGTGAAGAAAGAACAAGATATTAGATATAGACAAGTTGCAACTGGCTACAATCCTAACCCAAATTATGGTAAAATACACTACGCGCAGCAAAAAACAGGAATAGCTCATGCTGCTGTTTATTCCAAGCCGATTAATTATAATCCTCAGTATGAAACTAGACATGCTTACACTACAGAAGGGAAATATAATTTTGAGAAAGCCCAACAACCAAGTTATACTCCGTACCCTGCTGTTGAACCTATATACGCCGCACCACAAACCGGGCCGTCAGGTATTTCCGCTTATGGGAACGAAAATTCAAATTCAGTAGTCTACGGAGTCAAACCAGCAGCTGAATCTGACTTCAAACCAGTTTACCCCTTTGAAGGTCAGTTTTTTAGCGAAACAACGAGTAGCTCTGTGACATATCCACCAACTTCCATGTATTTAGGTTCTAATAATGATGAAGAAAATCAGGACGATAGTAAATATGACGAGAATCCAAGCGGCAGTGCTGAATCAGGAGAAAACAAATTCGTAGTTGGGAATGTTCCTAAAGAGCTTGTAGACTCAGCTACACCTGCGGTTGTCCCTGAACATGGTCCTAGAAAGTTAAGAAAGCGACGTAGTATTTCTGGTTCCCTAGAAGAGCTTTTAGCCGAAAAAGAAAATAACAAGGATATTTTCATCAGTAACGAGATTGATGACGTTTACAACCTCAATAACCCCATAAGAAATCTCGCGCCTATTGATTCTGATGTCGTCACAGTACTACCTAAAGATATTACTACAGTTTATGCCATATCCGAACCCGCTAAAGACGCCAAAACAACAGAAGCACCAACGACTGCCAAAATCGAAATCGTTGAAAGTGTTTCAACTATTCCAATAAATAACATAAATGATAAAACAACAGAAACTGACATAGCAAACGAAATGGAAACAACAACTAAAACATTTAAAGTCTACGAAGTATTCCCTTCAAGCAATACTGATGTAACTGAGCGAAATAGTCCTTTATACTCAACGACTACATTTAAAAGCATAATGACTGAAACAACGACTGAGTTGAAATCTGAAACTACATCAAATATACCTACTGCATTTCCTGTATCAACAGATAAGCCAACTCCAACTTCCAAACCGTCAAATGACCCTGATATTGTCACGTATCCTCCTTTGAACCAACAAGGTGGATTCTTCAACTTCTTACAAAGACTTGTTGATTTTAAGTTTAGACTTGGACTTGGCATTCTGCAAACTACAGTCGATGCATTAAATAGGTTAAGAAATGACACAATGCAGAAAGTAGCAAACGCATCACGCACGCACACAGGATAGTCTTTAGATATACTTAAAGATACTCACTGATATATGAAAATTTTGTGTTTTAAATCCAGTAATGTGATTATTTTGTCGTTTGGTAGAAAAATGTTTCATGCAAACTCATAGTAAGTTATAAGAGTTTATAACAATTCTAATTTTAGACTGAAGAATACTCAATAACTTTTTTCCATTTATTGAAAATAGAAAAAGCAGTTCATCAAATTCATGATTATAATAAGTTTCATTTATATTTTCATTGATCACTTCTCATTTTATATTGCATTTAAAAATGAACTTACAGTATCGTAATATTACTTTTAAGATAGCTTAGGTTAAGTTTATTTTAAGTACAGGGAACATAATATTATGTTATATAAATATTATAATGAGAAAATCTATATGATTATAATTTCAGAATGCAGCCCTCGGTACCTACAACTGAGGGAAGCCTACTGAATTTATATTGTGATAAAAAATATTAGTATTCTATTAGGCATAGTATGAAAAAGGATTAAATGTTTGCTTTAGAATAAATTTTGTGTTTATCGGTCCGCTCATGGTCGTATTTTGTGTAAAAAGCTTGCTAGTGTTTACCTTAAATATTACAGTAATAATGTTTGCCGACAGAATAGCAAAATTTTGTATCGCTACAATCGCGATGCTGACTGGATCCAACAGAAATATACTGTGGCTGCAATGCTACAAAAATAAATCAATAGTTTCTAAGATCGAGAGTTGATAAGAATAAAATACAATAGGTATCATATTTTGTATAAATTCTAAGACCTGGCGGTTGAAGACAAAATGAACGTAATGATGTAGGTGATGGAAGAAAATTTTACTGTATCAATTTAAAGCATTTGTGTACTTATTAATAGTAATCACTTATTTTTATATAAAATTTCTGTGTAAATATTTGAATAAAGACTTTTTTTAGTATACTTAGTGTGTGTATTATTGTAGCTGACACCAAAATGTGTTAATTTCTTATTAGCATCTTTTAAGGTGACTGTACTTTGAATTTCTCTATCAAAATGAAGACGTCAGAAATTACTGGATGATTTTATAAAATTAAATGATGATGGTGATTGTCACCTAGCTGAAGGTATGGTTGATAAGGTGCGCTATCATTACCATCAGTAAGAAAGTAATTTACACATTTTAATGTCAGTTTTAAAACCCTGCATCGATTATAATTAATATTATAGAATTGCCTCATTGTTCTAGTGGTGGCAAGCGCGACTGTTGATCGTGAGGTCCTGGGTTCGATCCCCAGGTCGGGCAAAGTGTTATTGTGTTTTTACGTGTGGAATTCCTCATTAGCAGCCCGGAGTTTGGATTTGTGTCAGGTTGATGGCAATAGGCTCGCCCCCTATTACATGAAGCTTAAATATAAAGGTGAAATGAGGGCGTTACTATACACCTCTGCCCAACCCTTCGGAGATTACAGGGTTGATGTTACGTTATGATCGTTAATATTATAGATTGGAATCCAGATACTACTAAAACAAGAACTCGCAATGTTGATGTTCTGCCTAGCCTTTCTCCAACTATGTTGTGGTCAGCTTCCAGTCTAACCAGATGCGGCTGAATACCAGTATTTTACACGGAGCGACTGCCATCAGACCTCCGCAACCCAGTAACTGGGCAAAACGAAGAACTCGCAATATCAAGGATAATTCACCATCATCGTGTAATTGAACATGAAGCTCCTAGTAGTCTTAATATATTGCTGCAAAGAATAGCCGTAGCTGCTGCTATTATGACTAACCAATGATATATGACTATCACTATAGATATATCTGTACAAAATATAAAATGTATATAAAAGGATATATTGAGTGACTGATCTATCAACGTACAGCCTAAACCACTGGGGTTAGAAACTTGAAATTTTGAGAGTAGATACCTTTTATAATGTAGGCATCCACTAAAGAAAGATTTTTGAAAATTTCACTAAAATAGGAGATGGAAGTTTGTATGGAAAAAATCACGCAAGTGAAGCTGCAGGCAAAAGCTATCTCTAACATAATGATCTTAGCACATAAGTATGCTGCCCATTCTAAAGATTAAATACCTATCCCTACAATATCCACAGAAAGAAAGAGGTTATCTTATTGTTTGCGGAGAACCTCATGAGCAGGGAGCGTCAGGTGGCCAATTTTATGAGTGTTTGTATACAAAATCTGTCAAAGTATTTAGTTTGGTTGTGGTTTGGATGCGATTTGTTATGCATTCGAGACGTTAAGATACTTTGTAACAGCGGCATCTATGCTTAAATATTGACATGAGCTTCTAAGTTGTCAAGTGACAACACAACACTTGTGTTCATTCAAAAATCTGCTCACAGATGTCGCTGATATAAATAAAATTAACCAGTTTTTATGATAATACAATTATTTTAATAGTGGAAAATGCTGCACCGACAATGTTGTGACTAATAAATGGAAGATGTAGAACGTTACTTAGTTCATGGTAGTCTCTTAGTTTGAGAGCCTCCAAGATTACTTTCAACAATCAACATAGTTTGATATTAATTAATGTAGGTCTACGGGCGTCTAGGTATCATGTAGGTAGCTATGTATGCACCCTGCAATATAGATATCTGGTTTCTGTAATTAATTTTGTGGTAGATTGCAGTTATTTGCGGTCTATATACCGCCGTACAAACTATTGTATTGTTACAGGTATCGGGTAGGTACCCTGTTTGTATTGGGTTGCTAGTTAACTGGGTGAATCTCTGGGCCTGGGTCTATCTTATTGTATCTGCAGGCTCTGGTATTGATTTCTGGGATAGACAGTAAGTAATTGGGCTATCTGGCTGATTTTTTGCGAATTGAGGGCGAATTTCTCCATTTGAATACAGGTCGTTAAAAAAATGTTTCAGTTATTTTTCGACGCTTGGCAACACATCTTATACCAGGTTCACACGATTCGATTCTAGTTGATCAAAAATGACTTGATCAAAAAAAAAAATAAACGTTTTTGTTACTTCAATTTGATTGAAGGTCTGTTCAGGCGGTTCAAATCGCATGCGATTTCCTCTACCGGCGCGGCAGCGTTTCCATTGACATCCTCCTTAAAAATTCCTTTTGTTAGGTACTCGCCAAACATCTTAAAACTATTCTAATAGGAGCCAGACACCTGGGGACCTTTCCTTGATGGTTACTGCCTAATTTCTTAAGATTTGCAGAGTCAGTAAAAGATGCATCTAAAATAGAAAATAGTTATGCCTATTATGAACAGTTACTTACAGTGCAGCCGCCAAGAGAATGCGCTCCTGACAGATCGTGTTTCATACGCTAATCTACAACAAACTAAAATGCAAACTGATAATTCAGCCTTCATCAAGCTGTCTCCCACCCAGTCCTACCGCCAGCAACGCCCTAAGCCGAGATCCGAGTCAAATTAGGGGTCGCCCTTGGTGCTGTTATTGCTAATAGTCATGGTGTTAGTAGGTGTAGTTTAAGTAGTAAGTTAAGTATTTTGTTCGCCCCCCTTGGTTGGAGACGCTTCAGGTCTCGCCAATAACTACCCGATTACGTAGATACGGCCCGCAAGACGAAGTACAAGCAGTCAAAAAGAAAAAATAATATATGTTATATAGTTTAGCGCTAAATTTAATGGTGTGGAACGAATTCTCTGCGCGGCCGCACTGTAAACTATTTTAGTTTATTGTAGATTGACGTTATGATATGAAACACGATCTGTCAGGAACGCATTCTCTAGGCGGCCGCACTCTCTTCTTCTTCCATACCTACATCTATATTAGCCATCATATCAGTAGTCACCCCCTTTCTAGCCATATCATCTTTCACACTATCCATCCATCGCTTCTTTGGTCTTCCTCTACTCTTATAACCATCCACATTCATACTCAATACTTTTCTCACGACATGTTCCTCGTTCCTCCGTTTATTCAAAGCTTAACCGACAAGTTAATAATAGAACCCAAAGAAAATTATCCGACTACATTAAGCTATACATTTTTGATGTCCCCCTAAAACGAATTGATAATAAAAGTCAGCTAAAACAGTTACCCGAGCAACGTTAAAGTTGCCCCGAGTTAACGGTTTAATAACAAACCTTAACCCTGCGGTCACTAGCAGGGTTAACTAAAAGGGTACAACGTTTAGTATTACGACATTGTTTAAAGGTTTATGGGAATTGACTTTATTAGTTTTTGTTATAAAAGTATTAGACGTAACATAAATGGTTGTATTCTAGTAGATTTTGATAAAAATTACCAGAATGCGCTTTACGTTGTTATGCACCGTGGGTCCGATGTACCTACCCAAAAGATTTTGACCATCGATTCTGATGCCTAATTGGAGAAGAAAAAGTAGTTTATAGTTTGTCGAATGAACCTTACTTTTGAGATATTCATCTATATATATATACAAGGTTAGTCGGAAAGGCCGCGGGCCACTTAAAGTATCACTGATGACTATTTTAAAGCAAGTGTTAAAATTTCAAAATTTAATAATTTTTATTTGCATGCAAAAATATTTTTATTTTAGTTTTTTCAATAAAAAATCATACCTGCTTTAGTGATGAATTCAGAAAATTACGTTTCTAATCCGTGGCCCCAAATATGACCTGAATACTAAACACAGCTGATCATAGTTATGGACAGAGATTTTAGCATATTTTTTACGAAATCTTTGAAAATCCTTTTCTCTTAAACTATCGAGTTTTGGGGAAAGTTGTAGAACAAAAGTTATCCCTTATTATAGGTACTTTAACACCCTTTCGGCTTAGTACCCCCTTTCCGACTAAACTTGTATAAAAATGAATCCCTATTTCCCTTGGTCACGCCATAACTTGAGAACGACTTTACCGATTAAGGTCATACTTACACAATTTTTTTTTGTCGAGACGATGGTTTGTAGTTATGCTGGGATCCGATAGATAGCGCTGTAATCAAATTATTTATGCGGACACAGCCGCGGGAGAACAGCTAGTTATTCAACATTTTCACGCACCATGCGACGCACAAATTCTACATGTTTAAATGTTTGTATTGTTTGTTTATTGTCACTTAGATTTATGATGCATGTGGATTTATGGCAGCCCGTGCACCATAGACTAAATAGTAACCATATTTTTTTTTGTGTTCGGTTTGCCACATTGTTATATGTTTAAATTTAAGTGTAAGCTAATTTTAAGAAATATTATATTTTTAAATTTAAGTATGCGTGTGCGTCCGCATATGCGGAAAATAAATACTTTTTCTTTCTTTCTTTATTAATAAAAAATCACAAGTTAATAAATCTCAAGGGCAACAAACCCTATGAACGCGATGTTGCGACTTACACGCGGAAGCGAAAACTTCAAGTTTAACGACCAGTTAGTTCCTTGTCATCCTTTCTTCGTTGAAGTGAGAAGTTTTCTTATCCACTCACACGATAATTTAAACGTTGCTAGCTCGAACTAAGGTATTATTTACAAGGAAGTAGATACTAAAGTTAATTGATTTATTTTGTTCCGATAAAAATAATAGAATTTTGACTTATGTTGATGTAACATTACATACATACATAAACTCACGCCTTTTTCCCATGGGGGTAGGCAGAAACTATAGAACGTTACATGCTACGACCCTTACATACCCCTTTCGCTTCATCCACATTCATAATATCTTGTCATACACGCACGCCGGTTGAGAGTACTACGCACCTGACCTTTGTCAAGCACATCACCAATAACATCGATGTATGTCCTAGGACGTCCTCTACCGGCGTTTCCATTGACATCCGCCTTATAAATTCCTTTTGTTAATCACCGTTCACTCATTCTCTCAACATGACCAAACCACCTAAGCACACTCCTTTCAATTGTTGTAACATTATTATGTAACATTATTGACTCATAATACCATCAGAAAGGCATGGTTAGAAACTTTTGGGTATCGCGGGTCATGGTGTATACTAGGATGTGTAGATAAAATAAATTGTCTTGCATTAGTATTCAAAAAATCAAAAAGGAACCGCAATGTGTTCTGCCTACTCTTTTCTTAACTATGTTGGGATTAGCGTCCAGTCTAACCAGATGCGGCTGAATACCAGTATTTTACACGGACTGCCATCAGACTTCCGCAACCCAGTTACAGAGCAATGCCGATATCCTAAGGTTAGACCGGTTGTCAGACTTTCGGGCATATGACTACCCGTAACGACCGTCATTGGTATTCGTATGACACACGGGACCGACGGTTTAACGTGCTCTCCGAGGCACGGAGGGGTTGTGTAACGAACGGTCACCCATTCACAAACTGACCGCGGCAAGCGCGGCTTAACTTCGCTAATCGTATGATCCGCGTGGTTGGTAATTAGCCGTGAGCCTCTCTAAAAAGCAGCAGCAACATGTTGCTACATCTATGTTTTACCATTTATATCCAGTCTGTGTACTAAGATATAAGGACAAGAGATAAGGGACAGAATATTAGGTAGGTACCTACCTATAAAATTAACATATCATAACATCACGCCTTGTACTTCCCGAAGGGTTCGGCAGAGGTGTTTTAGTACAACTTCGTTTCGCTAGTTATGTTTAAGTCCCATTATTACATGGGTTTGGCTGGTATGATTACATGACTCGCCCCGGGCGAGCCGATTACGACTAACCGGGCACAAAATCCATACTCTGGGCTGCTACTGAGAAATTCCTAATGGAAGAACCCAATAACACTGTGCCCGACCTGGGGATCGAACCCAGGACCCCATTCTCAGCAGTCGCGCTTGCGACAACCAGACCAACAACGCAGTCCTATATTAAATTAAATAAAATATAATACGTGAATATGTTACATAGTTACCTACTCAAAAATTTGTGACACAGTCCTAAGCCATATTAATACGACCCTTGTGGTCAGATTAACACGTTCGTTGCGGCGTGCGGTCATTATGACCTACGCGTGACTTTTACGCAACCCTAAATCGCATTCTTGGTTGTTGAGTTGGCGTTTAGAGGTTAATATGGTGTTCTATGGGAAGGCGAGATATTCGTAGTTGTGTGTACGGAAGCATTTTTTTTATTATTCGTCTTGGTCGCTTTTGACTTAGTCGAATCTGATGGTAAGCACAGACAGGTGTTTAATCCATTTTGACGACACGTTTGGTGCAGTGGCTGAGAGATCGACTTCTGCACTACGGCCACCACCACGACGGATTCGATTTCCGGACGAATCAAATATTTGTATGGCCTACAAATAGTTGTTCCGGGTCTAGGCGTTTGTGCATGTGAAGACATGTCTGTAAATGCACGCACGATACAGGAGAGATCGTAGTGTGGAGCAACATTTAAAAAAAAAATGTTTCTATTGAGATTTATAGGAATCTATTGTAAATAGGAAATGATGGAAAAATTTAAACCTATGTGAACAACAATCCACAGTCGAACACATTGGCATGAAAGAAAAGTTTCATTATATAAGCATCTCGAAGATTTTTGATGGTCTTGAGTTCTTCTTGTTTTCGTGTGGTTAGTGACTAACCTGGTGTCAGAGTTTATGCCGCCCATGGGCCTCTGACATGCCGTCAAGAAATTTCTCTCAGGCGTGCCGGATCCTCAAGATGTTTTCCATCACCGTTTTTAAGCAAGTAATAATTATACAATACGCACATGAATCCGGAAGAAAAAAAAATATTTGGCACGAAAGCAGTCAGACACACAAACAAAAAAATTCATAAGAGACAAAACAAAATAAAAAAAATAAAGTAGCTGCGTGTCTAACGGCTGCGCCAAATAGGTTCAGTTCAGCATAAATGACAGACCACTAGTGCCTGACGCTGGTTTTCAACTGAAACCATTGTGACGTAACTGATGTAAACCAGTTCCAAATACATAAACAGCATGCTTAAATAAATAAATAAATTAAATGTAAAAAAAACATTTTTAAAAACAAGCTTTTTTTAAATTCTCTAAAAAGATGAAAATAAACTTTAAATTAAATCAAACCCATCAATTTATTACATTATACAATTACTTTATTCATCTGATATAAAAGCTTGCTGCGAGATATATAATTTTACAAGCTTTTTATTAACTTGCAACTTTGTATGTATGTTCGGTTGAAAACTTGCAACTGAATTTTTAACCACTTTCTCTTATCCTACGGAGTTGAATTTTTACACGTTGGTTCAGTTCCGATGACAATGCATTTTTATGGTAAGCATGACCTGAATCGACATCCAGTATTAGCTCCAGATAAAGGAACACTTCAATGGTCAACAGCATAGACACGAAATGTTGTGTACGTATTTATTATGATAGCTGGTTTTAAGTTTTCCCGTGACATGGTTGCTGCACTCAGAGTTAGGTCGTGACTAGGGAACTCCTCAATGGTAAGTAGTACAGTCATGAAATGTTGTATACGCATTCAATTGTGAAAGTCTGTTCTAAGTTTCACCAATACTAAAAATAAAAATAACTGTAAAAAAACATTTTTAAAAACAAGCTTTTTTAAATTCTCTAATAAGATGTAAATAAACTTTAAATTAAATCAAACCCATCAATTTATTATATTATACAATTAATTTATTTATAAGATATAAAAGCTTGACGCGAGATACTAAATAAACAAGAATACAATATGCAAGTAATTTGATCTTGGCACAAGTATTTCTAAGTAAAAATGTATGCATTTCATAAAAAAAAATATCTCGCGGAAAGCTTTTATATCGTATAAATAAATTAATTGTATACTGTAATAAATTGATGAGTTTGATTTAATTTAAAGTTTATTTTCATCTTTTTAGAGAATTTAAAAAAAGCTTGTTTTTAAAAATGTTATTTTTACAGTTAATTTATGAAATGCATACATTACAACTATGTCTTGAGTTAAAAAAACTTAAATCCATGTTGATCTTCTTTATAACATTGAACCGTATAAAGCCACGAACCTTAAAGATTACAAACATTTTTAGTTTTAGAAAGGTGTTTGTACTAATCTACAGCTTAACAGTCTAGTCGCACCCTGCACCCACAGAATAAATTTTCTCTAATTTTGAGTTTTTTACATTCAATCTATAGAGACGACATATTATGGTTCTTTTCTCTTTTGTTTCTTTTCTGTTCTCCACAATCCTAATTCTCCTATGTATCTTCGAGAACGCTTTGAATTTCTTGTTCAAAGACGGAAACCTTGTCACTCATCCTCATCTCTTCTCCTTTGTATGCCTTCCCACACCTCGAGTCGTTATGATGGATCATTAACTGTTCGTGCTTCGCGCCTTTGGAATTCTCTTCCTCACTCCTTACGTGATAGCCCGTCATTAGATGTTTTTAAGAAAACAATTAGGGAACATTTCCTGTCTATATGACTTGTATGTATGTATGTATGTAGTATTTTATATATTATATAGGTATTGTATGTATTACGTTTATGTATTGTGTGCTATACCTACACACATTTGTTTAGTTTATGTAAATGTGTACATTTAGTATGTATTTAATTTGTAATTTTATCGAACTTGTACACTTAGGTAATTGTTCTCCTCAAAATCAAATCTCTCTATCGCGTATATACGTTTGCTGTTAGAAAACTCATTTGTGAGTTAAGCTCGCCTTTGTACATGAATTTACCCACGAAACTGTATTATATATTATTATTTTGTGTACAATAAAGAATAAGAATGGTATATACATATTAAGGATAGGTATACACTAGGATAGGCTCGGGGCTTAACAACCACGCGGATCATATGATTTGCAAGGTTAAGCTGCGCTTGCCGCGGTCAGTCTGCGGATGGGTGACCATTCGTTACACATCCGAGAGCACGTTAAACCGTTGGTCCCGGATGTCACACGAATACCTATGACAGTCATTACGGGTAGTCAGAAGATCGAAAGTCTGACAACCGGCATTGCCCAGATACTGCGTTACGGATGTCTGATGGCAGTCGCTCCGTGTAAAATACTGGCATTTAGCTGCATCTGGTTAGACTGGAAGCTGACCCGAACATAGTTGGGAAAAGGCTAGGCAAAACATAATATGAAATGTTGGAAAAAAGTTGACCATACAAAGACCATCCAAATATAAGGTCGAACACACTGACATGGAAGAAAAGTTTCTTTATCCAAGCATCGCGAACATTTTTGGATAGTTTTGAGTTAAAAAATACTTAAATCCACGTTGATCTTTTGCATAACATTGAACCGTATAAAGATTAGAAACATTTTTAGTTTTAGAAAGGTGTTTGTACTAATCTACAGCTTAAAAGTCGTGTCGCACATTGCACACACAGAATAAAGGACATCATACATTTCGGGCTAAATGTGAAAGTGCCAAAAAACAATAAACATAACATCACGCCTGTATTCCCCAAAGGGTTAGGCAGAGGTCTATAGTAACACCCTCATTTCGCCGTTATGTTTAAGTCCCATGTAATAGGGGGCAAGCCTATTGCCATCAACCGGGCGCAAATCCATACTCCAGGCTGCTACTGAGGAATTCCACACGGAAAAACACAATAACACTTGGCCCGACCTGGGGATCGAACCCAGGACCTTATGATCAGCAGTCGCGCTTGCCATCACTAGACCAACGAGGCAGTTACAAAAAACAATATTATGTTATATTAATAGGATAGAATGAATAGAAAAATATAATTATTCTAACGAAATATAACAATATTTTTTTTAGCCCAATAAATTACTGAGGTTGAACAATCTCCTTTTATCTTATTCTGTGTTTTTGCATTCAATCTATAGATACGAAATTGATAAATGATTTTATTAACCGACTTCCAAAAAGGAGGAGGTTACTTACTATGTTCGTCTGTATGTATGTTTTTTTTTTTTTGTGAATGTTCATCGATATTTTCGCCAATTGTGAACCGACTTTAATAATTATTTTTTTAATGGATAGGGTATACTTCGAAGTTGGTCCCATTTAAATTTGGTAATGATCTGATGAAGAACTTTGGAGATAGACAATGGAACTTCTCAATGACGAACAGTACGCATATTGTGATGATGTGATTATGTTACGAGCAGCGTCTTTAGTAGGTCCAACCAAGTTTTAATTAAGGCCACTAAAATGAAAAAAATAAAACCTTTTTAACAAAAAATTTAAACCGACTTCAAAAAAGAATAAAATAATTACCATATAAAATTAACAGTTTCAAAAGTCGGTGCCTTCAATTTGGTTCAGCGTGGATCAGCACCGACTTCTGAAACTGTTAATTTTATGTGGTAACTATTTTATTATTTTTTGAAGTCGGTTTAATTTTTTTGTTTCTGTAAATAAATCTGTTAGCCCTCGTTCACACGAACGCTTTTTCAACGCGCGTTAAAAAAGCGTCTACCGCGCGCAATGGATAAGCTGCGTTAAAAAAGCTCTATCAAGTGAACACATATACGGCTTGCTATTTGTTGTATTAGAACGCTTTTTAAACGCGCGTTGAAAAAGCTCTCGTGCGAACGAGGACTTACGGACACTTTTACAAGTCAATGTAATGATTTTTTTAAGACTAGATGGCGCTGGCATTTCCTGTCTGACTAGCTCTGAGAAGAAAAGCCGAAACAAACTCAGAGATCAAGGTCTCTTTTAAAGTCCAGACATTGTAGTATAAAAAACTATGCAAGTGAAACGATGTAGGTCAACGTCTGGAATGGCCTTTTGAGGAAAGTGCCATAGCAGGTTTGAGTTGACCTGTCCTAACTGACGGCACATCTGCATCAGTCATCGCGGAGCTCAAACCTTATTTTAGGGAGCTCAACAACCCGACCGCTGCACGAAGCTATCAATTAGCTGGACATTTGTGTGGGTCACAAAAAAATACTCAAGAACCGCTAAACGTTTATAAAATTCGTGTATGAAGCTAGCCTACATGGCACTCACATTCAATTAAGGTAATACCTATATATATATATATATATACAAGGTTAGTCAGAAAGGGAGTACTAAGCCGCGGGCCACCTAAAGTATCACTGATGACTATTTTAAAGCAAGTGTTAAAATTTCAAAATTCGATAATTTTTATTTGCATGTAAAAAGATTTTTATTTTAGTTTTTTCAAAAAAAAATCATACCTGCTTTAGTTATGAATTCAGATAATTAATTTTCTAATCCGTGACCCTAAATATGACCTAAATTGTAAAAACAGCTGATCATAGCTATGGACAGATAGATTTTAGCATATTTTTTACGAAATCTTTGAAAAGCTATTTCTCTAAACTATCGTGTTTTGAGGAAAGTTGTAGAACAAAAGTTATCCCTTATTATGGGTACTTTAACACCCTTTCGGCTTAGTCCCCCCTTTCCGACTAACCTTGTATATACCTATTAAAGTTTTCATTTTATTTCCAAAAATGGCCTGATAAAACACACTTTATCTTTCTACTACAAAATCAGTCCGTTCGTTATAAACTTCGCACTGTTTCGGATTAGGACTACCTTTGTTCTATGACGCTTTCGTATTTAAATCGAGAGCAAATCATTCTGTAGTTGTGCTCACGAACAATAGACCCTAATTTATTCCGTTGGGTTAATTTCGTATACAATTTTGTTACCCAAAAGGCTGGGGCGCGCGTCGTTGCGGTTTTTACTACGGAAATTTGATAAGTATGAAAGGGATGAGTTGGCTAGCGATAGTTTATGGGACATCTAGAGGGTCGAGTCTATTTGTTCTATCATTCGCTTTGATATTGAATGGTTCGAAATTTAAAGGGTCAGAATAATTTGTTTCTGGAATTAGATGAGTAAGGTTGACCGCACACGGGCCGCTAAGTGGTCTCCGCATTTAGTGACTGGAGACGCACATTAAATCGGTCGAACGATCAAGACGGTGGCTGCATACACCAAACGGTCGCTTCACCAAAAACAAATAGCAACCAACTGTGTCTGAAGCAATTTAGTGTCCCGTCTGTGGTCAACCTAAGTTGTCGTGTTATCCTCGGATAAGAAAGTCAACAACCCTTACCTTCCGAAGGGAGTTGTTAAGCTAGCTAAGGGACGACATCAGGTGGATGGAAAGGCACGCTAAGTTTCCCTTACGGTAGCGAAGATGAGAGGTAAAATCCTGATTTACTTTAATAAGGGATTACCAAAACGTAGACGAAGAAACTCTTTACAATCTTATGGCCGGTGCCTATAATTGTCGGAGCGTTATTGGTTAAAATTGAGACTTGTATCTTTACCAATAATGAAGCAAAGACCTCATAGATTTGCATAGTACAGATTTTGATTATATTTATATGCCCAGTTTGCAATAAAAAATGCTACCATTGATAAGAAAAATGATTCGTTTTTGTTTATAGGAACCAGTCAGTAAGGAATTAATTTTCGAAAGAACTAAACATTGAAGAAAAGATTCAAATTAAATCTCTGCAAAATTTCCATTTAACGAAAAATAAAATGGGCTTAGGGAGATACTGGAATCGACGAGTTCCATGTTGTGTTCCATTTGTCCAATTTTGTCACGAACCCAACAAGTAAGTGTGGCCACACCATGCCGTAATCACGCGACAAAACTTTAGGGTTAATTACTCTTGCAATGGTTTTTAATTTAACTGTCATGTTGGTCTAGTGGTGACAAACTGGCGAAACGAGGATGTACTAAAACACCTCTGCTGGACCCTTCGGGGAATGTAAGGCGTGATGTTGTTATGTTCTGTGGACATGGGTGGCGAGTTGTCTGAACCTAGACCATTTTGCCTATTCTATCCTGTGCCAGGGTGGGGTCAGCGCCCCTACCCAAGATACGAGCATGTCTCAGTTTGGGAGTTGTTGTCACTTTTGTATGCTTCTGTACATTCACCTCAAAAAAAATTGTTAATGTTGTTTCCTGTAAACTGTACTTTTTTGGAAAAAAAAAAAAAAAAAAATATTATATTATTATCTGCCCATCCCTGAATACGTCTATGTTAGTACGTGTTGGTAGTGTGTTCTCCATGTTTACATATACCTTCATGCCTGCAACACACTAGGCCAGGGGTCGGCAACCTTTTGAGACGGAAGAGCCAAAAGCTGCAATTTACGAAATTTTACAGTTTTTAAAGAGCCATAAAAAATTTTCGTTTCAATATTATAGTATTTGCTTATACAGAGTGTCCTGCAATTAATGGATAACCTTAAAATGGGGTTTAGCAAAAACAATTACCTTTAAAAAATACAAAACGAAAATACATTTAGATACAATTACTATATCTATCTCTCAGTCATAGTCAGTATATTTTAGTCATACGATATTATAGTGTTCAATAAGGATTGATAGCACGATTTTAAGGGTTTCGATAGTAAAATAATATGTTTTACGTATGGAACTGGAGAGCCGCAACTTTACATCGAAAGAGCCGCAGGATGCCGACCCCTGCACTAGGCTAAAATTAGGTCGCGCCTTGCCAAAAATTGCAAGGTTAATCATGCCAAAATTTGGTCACGTAATTTCAACATAGGGTGTACTACTAAGCTGTCATAAACAATCACAAACTGACTCCCAATCCGATTACACCTAATTAAATTGTGATCATCCATGCATAAATATTTAATTGTATCCCATAATATATATTTTATTGTGTTATTAATTAAAATTGGCGCGCGAGGGTTAATGTAGTGTAGCCAACACAAAAGGTTTACAGGGACACGCATTGAGCCGTGGTGGGAGCGAATAAAATTTATTAGAAATTTGTGGTCACCGTTTGTAGCTATTGTTTAGTTAGGTGATTTCTTTTTGTATATTTTTTCATCTCTTTTAGTTCCTAGCAGCTTAATAATAAATACAAATATTCTGATGTATCTCATTTGTTTGGAAAGTCAAATCGTTTTGTTGTAGTAATTTAATAATATTGTTCCGTTATGTTCCGTCTATTAGTCATCAATAATTATAACAATACACTAACCGTATTTATGTAGAAAAAGTAGGGTACCTGTACCACCATGTGATAAATTCTAATATTTAGGTATGGTTTTAGAACTCTTGGATGTATGCTTTGCCATACCAAGAAAGTTTGTAATTTGTTTTTAAATAGTGGTAGTTCCTGTGTGTTTAAAATGTCCATGTTGGAAGCATTTACAATTATTTGAAAAGAAAAGGTACTACACTTACTATGATTATGAAATCAGTACAGAAAATAAATGATAATAATTATTTTTAACGTCCATTCTCCTATTTGTACATGCCTACTGTTTTTCATCATTACAAATAAAAGAAAAATTAACCAACTTTTTTTATTCAGCGGCTTCCACGATATTTCTACATACGCATACCTATAGTAAAAATTTACTAATCAAATTAATAATACCAATAGGTACTTTATATATTTATTTATTCTTTATTTTATACTTACGCACAAAAAAATTTTTTTTTTATACAGAGGCGGACTTAATGCCTTAGGTATTTTCTACCAGTCGACCTTAGGGTGATGCAGAGAAAACATGGTAGATGCGCTAAAAAGAGCTGTGTCATGTGATACAATATTAAAAATAAACACAAAGATAAGTGAACATTAACAATAATATTACCTACATATATATTACATATTTATATATATATATATATATATTTATATATATATAAACTTATAAATAATAGATATTATATACATATGCACACATTCATATATATTAATTAATATAATATATTATACAATACCTACAAATATTTATAAAAAGATAAATCAGTGCTGAGATGCCAGTTCCTTATGAAGATACTCACGCACTTTTATTTTAAAGGAGTAGCGACTGGTAGCCATCCTGATTTCCAAGGGGATCGCATTCCACAGAAGAATGGACTGAACAAAGAAGGAAGAGTGTATAAAGTTAGAACTTTACAACATTGCCACAATACGTAGATATCGAATAGGAACCTACATTGAAAATAATTTACTAAAGGTGTAGTTCTCAACATTTACATGACATTGAATATGAATTTCAAACTTATAATTTCCTTGGAGTACCATAGGTAAAGTGCAGTCTTTAATCGAGTTTTTGTTTAATAATTCATCTTCTCGTTAAAAGAGGATAAAAGGATGTACAATTTCCAACTTCCTCATATAAATAATGAATGAAATGTTGATACTCTACTCAATGGCCCGTCACCCATAACGACACATCATCTCTCTGCAACACAAAACACACAATGTGACCTACTTTCCTTGACATAGTTCATTAAATCAACAAATTATGTGTTAAAAACTCTTTGAAAAACACCATAGATTCGATCGGGAAGGGATGGGAGCTAAATAAAATAAAATGGGAATATTATCGAATCGTACCCGCTGTGTGTAATGTGGCGTGAGGAGGGTTAGGATTTTTAATGGGGCGGAGTCGTATTGCGTGTTATTTATTATTTTATTTTTGTTACCTTGCTTCTACATTATTTATCTGGTTCTTGTATTCTATAGAAAAAAAAAATGTTATCTTTGATTACATTTGAGGGCCATGTAGTTTTAAAACATTTATAAAGCTAATTATTACAAGAATAGCACTATTTGCAAAACGAGAAAAAAATATATTTCCGTGTTTAAAAACGTGTTAAATGTTATTTCCAACATTGTCTAACACATTCTGGTTTGTTTTGAGTAGTAGATTTACTTCTGAAAGATTTCTGAGCCACTAAAAACGCACGACGTATTTTTCACTACAAACAAAAAAAATAAACTAACGCAGCTCCACGCCACTCCCTATTCTAAATACCCAAAACTGTCACTCTCATAAATCTACACTCGTCGATACATCTCGTTGCCAATCCGCGGTCACGTCGCGGTCGTGTCGTCCCCGTATCGTCCCCTCACGTCCCCTCCTCGTCTCGCACAATGAGAGTTATGAGCCGTGACGTGATCGCGGACGTCATTATTAATTCCTATATGCGTGTGAGTTTTTTTTTCTGTTTAGTTAGATTTATGTTGGTAGTAATTGACTTGCAATGGAATTTTGATATTTTAACACTTACCTTAAATTAATCATCAGTGATACATTAAGTTGCCTGCGGCTTAGTACCCCCTTTCCTACTCACCTTATAAAGGAGATAATTATTTTGAGGAAAAGAGCCTCCACGAGTGACGATACTTAAGTACATCCAGCGTGCTGCTGGGCAGTCAGCAACGCTACCAACCTCGCTGACTGGCATATCTTTTCACCATGACATGAGCTATTCTTATAGCTCGTGACGTTACGTAATTTCATCATCACATTAATGATCTGATTATAAGGGGCTCGTGGCTAATTCCCAACCGCACTGATCATACGATTTGCGAGGTTAAGCTGTGCTTGCCGCGATCAGTTTGTGTATGGGTGACCGTTCGTCACATATCGAGACTCCTCCGTGCCTCGGAGAGCACGTTAAACATTCGGTCCCGGGTGTCATACGAATACCTATGACAGTCGTTACGGGAAGTCAGAAGCCCGAAAGTCTGACAACCGGTCTAATATTACTCATTACATAGCATTGCCCAGTAACTGGGTTGCGGAGGTCTGATGGCAGTCGTTCCGTGTAAAATACTGGTATTCAGCCGGATCTGGTTAGACTGGAGGCTGACCCCAACATAGTTGGGAAAAGGCTAGGCAAATATAGTAGGTACTATAATACCACGAATAGTATCAATCGTGTTCAAACATTGTAACATGTAAACGGTGTATCAGTAACGACAGTACATAGAAATAATTATGAAAGTGTATACTGCCTCGTTAGTCTAGTGGTGGCAAGCGTTACTGCTGATCGTGAGGTCCTGGGTTCGATCCCCAGGTCGGGCAAAGTATTATTGGGTTTTTCTGTGTGGAACTCCTCAGTAGCACCTCGGAGTTCGGATTTGTGCCCGGTTGATGGCAATAGGCTCGCCCCTCATAACATGGGATTTAAACATAACGGCAAAATGAGGGTGTTACTATACACTTCTGCCCTACCCTTCGGGGAACACAGACGACATGTTATGTTATGTGTGTGTATATTTACTCATCACCCTTCACTCTCCCATAGAATATAATCTACTCCACAGTAAAAATAAAATAAAACAAATCTTTCATTCCATAACTGTTTTTCCTTTGTCATAAATATACACACAGCTGTACCTACGTATATATGAGCACTCTTTTAAGTAAGTTTGTATCTTTCTCTTGTATTATTACGTCAGCAGGATAGCGAAACGCATTTTATTGTGAGATCTACACAAGGTAGGAATTGTACAGGCTTCCTACAGTGCCAGAGGCATGACTGTGGGAGACACGAGTCGTTGTAAACAGAAGGCACTCTCATAGTTTTCTTGGAAATTTGGAATTGCTATTTAGATTTTCTTTTTATTTTATTCTTGACTTGGTTGCGTTTGGCCCTAGTCTCACTTGATGGTAAATGCAGACAGGGTCTAAGATGGAGCACACAAATCCAAAGAACATAGATATAGAGGGATTCCCCTATACCCCCCTGGTTTTCACATACACACGACGGAAGACAGTAAACTGCTTGGCGCCGGACTTTAATGTGAGGGTGGTAGCTAGCCAAGCGGACCGTATAGATTCTACCACCAAGCGTGCTGGGTTTTGTTGAATCTTACAACACGCGTCTATTCCCAGCGTGTGGTGAGGAAGTTTTATATTCTAACCCGTTCCCACACATGGTGAAAAATTATTGTTATATAGATGTACCTACCTTTAGTGGTTCGTGGCTAATTGCCAACCGCGCGGATCATACGATCTGCGAGGTTAAGCTGCACTTTCCGCGGCAGTCTGTAGATGAGTGACCGTTCGTTACACATCGAGACCCCTTCGTGCCTCGGAGAGCACGTTAAACAGTCGGTCCCGAGTGTTATAGGACCTATGACACTCGTTACGGGAAGTCAGAAGACCGAAAGTCTGACAACCGATCCTTAGGATATTGGCATTGCCCACTAACTGGGTTGCGGAGGTCTGATGGCAGTCGCTCCGTGTAAAATACTAGTCACTGTTGCCAACTCCAAAAAGCTGGAGTCGCTAAACTCAATATGAAAAGTCGCCAGGAAGTCGCTAAAAGTGTTTAATGTATCGGCTGACCATTTACAAAAACTGTATTTGTTACAAGCCCTACCATTGATTTCATTTGTACTCCAAAAGTCGCCAGATAAGTCGCCAAAACATTTCTGGCGTCTAATCTTATTTTTTGCCGCTGAGGCACCATCAAAAGTCGTTAGTTCTAGCGACAAAGTCGCTAAATTGGCAACACTGATACTAGTATTCAGCCGTATCTGGTTAGACTGGAAGCTGACCTCAATATTGTAAGGAGAAGGCTAGGCAGAGCATATAAATGTACCTTTATTATGTTTTGTCATATTGTTATTTGTCTTTCGACAAAAGAAGACACCCATTTTCTTCACTCATTTCTTCAAAAGGTTAGTGAGATTGATCGACTGCGAACTTCAATCCGCTTAAAGTGCGGTGTTTGTTCTGCCTAGCCTTTTCCCATGTATATTCATATCGGCATCTAGTCTAACGCGAGCGACTGTCATTAGACTTCCACCATCCAGTTACTGGGCTATGTCAATCTCCTAAGGTAAGACCGGTTGTCAGACTTACGGCTTTCTACCCGTACAGACTGTCATAAGTATTCCTATGACACCCGGGACCGACTGTTTAACGTACACTCCGAGGCATGTAGTGGTCGCGATGTGCAACAAACTGTCACCCATTCACAGACTGACTGAGGCAAGCACAGCTTAACCTTGCAGAGGCTAAAGATACGCGCGGTTTTTAATTAGAGATATGAGATGACATGTATTTTTCTCATTGAAGCAAATACCTGTCTCGTTGATCTAGTGGTGGCAAGTGCGACTGCTGATCATGACGTGGGTTTGATCCCCATATCGGGCAAAGAATTATTGGTTTTTCCGTGTGGAATGCCTCTGTAGCAGTACAGTTTGGATATGTGTCTGGTTGATGGCAATCGGCTCGCCCCCTATTACATGGAACTTAAACATAACGGCGAAATGAGGGTGTTACTATACACCTCTGGTATGAGTATGACAAAATTCAAGCTTTGTATGGACAGCCAATATATACCAAAATATTACTTCCCAAATTGTTTTTAAATATTGCTCATCGTATGTAAATCCGAATCAATTAAGCCTTTATTACACGAACGATTCAATTCCGTATTGAACGTTGGATTAACTGTTAAAATCGCGTTAAGAACATTTTGTATGTAATGTGTTTCACTGATTTCTTTTAGAGATCCTTGTTGATAAATCTGTTGTAAGTCTTGTATGTAATTTCCTAACATCATAGTGTGGTTGTTAGAGTCTTTTCCGAAACTACCAACAGCTAGTTCACACAGAAACCGTTTTAGTGGATCGGATTTTATTTTGGTGATGGCGCCTGTAGTTTTATGAACGAGTTCACGCGACAGTATTCCGAATCCAGTAAAAAATACTGGATCCATTATTTATACCGAATCCTGCCTGCCAGATGTGACGCAGCTACCATTTGTTTAACTGATCCGTCGGTACAAATGTGAACAACACATCCAGTACCGAACCAGAGTGAACGGGCACTGACTTCGCTGGAAAAGTGAGTTGTGTTGACCGTAGAAGCAGACCTCTTGAAGTAATTGAAAAAAGCAAATATCCCAAAAGAAAAGCTCACCAGAAAATTGTTCCGTATAGGGAATATAAAATTTCCTCACCGCACGTTGGGAATAGACACTCGTTGTTAGGCTTAACAAAACCCATCACGCCAAGTATGATCTTTATGGTCCGACTGGCTAGCTATCATCACATTAACTTCCAAGCCAAGCTGTTTACTGTGTTCCATCGTGTGTAGGTATGTGAGAGTGAGAGTCAGCTACTTGGATTCGTGTGCTCCATCTTAGACCTTGTTTATGCTTCTATACTCAATACTCAATATCTTTATTGCTTTACCATAATGTGTACTTAGGTGGTAACTATATAATTGAGATCATTATGGACCCTGTAGGGCACAGCAAAAGGGTAGGAGAGAGGAAGCCCTGTTTTAGGAGATAATTAACAGTAATATTATTGCTATATTATTTAATTTATTATTATTGCTAATTTATTTCATTATTAGGTCAGGGCTCTTTATTTATTTATATATTTTTATTTTTGGTGAGTCAATTAAACATAATATATCATATTATAATATCATATTATACTATCAGGTGCAATTAGCGTCAGTCGAAACTAAGTTAAAGAATAAAATATGTACCTATATATATATAATGTCGCAGACACCGTTTATAGAATTGGATGGAAGTGAGTATAGCATTACAGTAAAACTAGGGTCTGCTTATCAGAAGCAAAGCGGGTATTTGGTAAATAAAACCAGCATAGACTCTCCACCACTGAGAGTACTTGTATTTCGGTTAGTTGTTAGTTACGTGAGCTAAGTCACAATATAATTCACAATCAGATCAGAATATAAGAAGGACAAGCTAGTCAGATAATAAAGTTCAGACTTTTACGGCGGTTCGACATAGAATCCTCGCTTCGTTTTTTTTTCCTATTCGACTACTTGGACGTAGTCTTACGGACTGTTTCTACGTAACCGAGCAGTTAATGGCGAGACCTGAAAGGTCCCCAACCAATGGAGAAGAGAGTAAAATACTTAACCTAAGCTAACTACTACTACTACTAACATCATGACTACTAGCAACAACAGCACTAAGGACGACCCCTAATGGGACTCGGACCTCGGCTTAGGGCGTTGCTGGCGGGAGGACTGGGAGGGAGACAGCTTGATGACGGCTAAATTAACGATGACATCGGACACATTGTGTCCTCGCTTTGTCGAATGTCAACTGCTTTTATAAGGCTGAGCATCCACCAGAGCTGTGCTAAGCTGCGTAGCGAGGAATGTCTTTTGTGAGCACCAATAGAATCACTTCATTTACCTAGCTTCGCTTTGCGCAGCTCTGGTGGATATGAGTCTAGCAGTGCGAGGTTTTTGTTCATACAAAACAAGCGAGAAATGTGTTGCGAGGAATGTATTGCGAGGAATGTGTTGCGAGGAATGTGTTGCTAGGAATGTGTTGCAAGGAATGTGATACGAGGAATGTGTACCGCTCCCGCCACACCACCCTATTCGAAAAGAGTCCGCTACCTATCCTCGCACGGCTCATCATTACACATTACCCATTCCTCGCACAGCTCTGGTGGATGTCCAGCCTGATCATCTTACCGACTACCTTCCTTTATCTTCTAAATGACTTATTCTCTGACATATATAAGGATATAAAGATGAAAATAAATGAAATTAAAAGCTACCAAATCCGGCAGCAAATTTTAATAACAGCATAACACCGACTGACAGGTACAAAGATTACCAACGTTACATCCCAAAAAAAAATGCGGAACCTTTGTGAATAACCTATTTTTTTCCTATTTTATGAACAAAAGGGGTTTCCACCGGTGGGGATTAGACTTTTATTTTTTGTTAAAACACCCGTCTCCTATAGAATTTATGACGACAATACGCGATGAGAGAAATATTATTATATTTTTTGTGGGATATTAATAGAGGCGGTACGATTTCGTTTTTATTACAGGAAGGTTCGAATTGTTTGTATCATTTCAGACTAGCCAATACCGAACCGTATATTGACAACTAGCTTTTGCCCGCACCTTCGTTTGCCTGATATTTTTTACCCCTTTAGGTGGGATGTCTACCTTATAAAAGGTTCTGTTCTGCCTAGTCTTTTCCCAACTATGTTGGGGTCAGCTTCTAGTCTAACCAGATGCGACTGAATACCAGTATTTTACACAGAGCGACTGCCATCAGACCTCCACAACACAGTTACTGGGAATGCCGATATCCTAAGGTTAGTCCGGTTGTTAGACTTTCGGGTTACTGAATTCCAGTAACGACTGTCATATTTATTCGAATGACATCCGGGACCGACGGTTTAACGTGCTCTCCGAGGCTCGGAGGGGTCTCGATGTGTAACGAACGGTCACCCATCCACGGACTGACCGCGGCAAACGCTGCTCCACCTCGTAAATCGTATGATCCGCGCGGTTAGTAGTTAGCCACGAGCCCCTCCACAAGCCTACGTTATAAAAGGTACTGTTAAAATTCAAAGTTTCTCACCCCAGCGGTTTAGGCTGTGCGTTGATAGATCAGTCAGTTAGTCCATCCGTCCCGGCTTCGCACGGGTGCAATGTAAGATATTAATGTGGGGCATATAAACCTTCCTCTTGAATCACTATTGCTGAAAACTGTATTAAAATCCGTTGCGTAGCTTAAAAGATCTAAGCGTACAGACAGCGGGAGCGACTTTGTTTTATACTTTGTAAAGATATACAGATAGATAGATTGGCGTTTTTCCGCTATGTGTTTTTGAATTTAATTTGGAATTTATAGATGGAGTTGTTTCTGACTGGCTGCTGCTGATGCAGATTACGAGAATAGCTCATGCCATCGTGAAAAGATAACCCAGTCAGCAAGGTTGGTAGCGGGGCTGATTGCTCAGGATGCCCCGGTAGTATTTCAGCCTCGTCACTCATGGAGGCTCTTTAATTAAAAGCACCCCACACAGAGACGATGATGATTTTGACCCAGAAAGGTCATTCATAATTGACAGTTATGATCCTTAGAGGTCTTGTTATAGTAATTTTGCTTTGAGTTCTGCTGACATACATAACATAACATCACGCCTTATATTCCCCGAAGGGTTTGCCAGAGGTGTTTTTAGTACACCCTCGTTTCGCCCATGTTTAAGTCAGAAATCCAGACTTCGGGCTGCTACCGAGAACTTCCTAATGGAAAAACTCAATAACACTTTGCCTGACCTGGAGATCGACCGCAGGACCCCATACTCAGCAGTCGCGCTTGCGACCACTAGACCAACAAGGCAGACAGTTCTGCTAACCCTAAATAAAAACGACCGTGAACTTGTACCTACAGTATATGATATGAAGTAAGTGTAGACACGTTTACTTAAAAGGTTACGATGGATTATGATAGATTGAACATCAAATGATTTGTCATACCCGTGACAGAACGTGAGAATTTTGAAATACTAGCTCTTATTTGGTCTAGTTTACTACTAGATGTTTTGAAACTTTGAGATCCTACATTTGAGATACCAAGCAAAACACGGTGTTGTTTACTGTGGTATACATTTCAGTTTGAGGAGTATACCGTAAAGTGTTACTAAGTGTAAGGCCGGCTTTACACCTGTAAGTTTTCCTCACGTAGGCAATTAAGTTACGATAAAGGACAATGCTCATGAAGTATGGGAAAAAACCCAGGTCCGGCGCAAATACTCGCCGCCCGACCAGTAACAGGCCCGAGAAGGCGGCGCGCCGTGTTCCGTGCGCGCTTCTCAGGAGGACGTGGGGCTAGGCCCCACAGAGGAGAGGTCCGCCATGAGTTGGCGGACCGGGACCTGCCGGGGTTGCGGTGCATGCTTTTGCGAATCCCGCGACCCCGGCCGTACGGTCAGGAGAAGGAACACCGTTGGTTTTTAGCCGGTAAGAGTCCGGCAGACCCCCTCGCCTTCCCCGGGCGAGGGACATCCATGAGGATTTTCCAAAGAGAAAAAAAAAAAAAAAGGTCCGTCGCAAATGAAATGTATCTCAGATTTTTAGTATTTATACGTGACAAAATAATAAGTAGGTGGAGTTGTCAAAATATTTTTCTAAATGTCATAAATTGCTCGTTGTTTTTTGTAAGGAGCTATACCGAAAAGTTAAAAAATGGGGAAAGCTTTCTTCCTTTCTTTACTCTTGTCCAAATTAGTCATCTATTTTGATTACGCCACCCAAATAATCTGCAATGTAAATAGTTTATTTGACGTATTATATTCCGTTTATTCATTCTATATACATATTGTTTACATTTTATAAATTTCTATAAAAAATATAAAAAAAAAACAAAATATAAATAATAGTAGCCCACCGGCATCGGGAACAGGGTCCAAGCCGACGTATTATATTATTCTGAGGATATCTTAATACCGTACATAGCAGTATGCAGCGGGATAAGTTAGCAAAAGTCGGTTATATTTAAAAAAAATAAACCGCACAAATCTCAACGAAATATAACGGAGAACTGCGCATCGCATAGGCTCGCGTAGACTATAAAAATAATTCTATGTAAAAATTACTCCTGCTAAAAAATAATTAGCAAAATCTTACGTTTAGAAAAAAAATTGACTATATTTTTTATTTCGTATTAAATTATTATTTTTTGCTAAAAATATGAGATATGTTTCGTTTGCGCCGGGACTGGGTCTTTTTTTAGCATTATCCTTTGCAAATGTAAACTCTCTTTGTATGTACCTTATCAACTGATTTGCGAAGACGAATTAATTATCATAAGTCACTTACATACATTTTACCGAAGCAACTTATAAGTGTATTGGCGGCCCAACTACACTTGGGAGCAATGAATCCGTGTCACCAACATAAACAAAATAATGTTTAACAATGTTTTCCGATATATTAAGGTTTATGTTGGTGACCCGGATTCATTGCTACCGAGTGTAGTATGTCTAATAGACAATAATGCGGTGCTGCACCCCAACAAAACCAATCGCTGCCTTGCCCGAAGATACCGCTGCTGTGGCAGGATTATTGCGGCAAAGTAACAGCTAGTTCACACAGAAACTGATTACAGGACCTGTTTTAGCGGATCCATTTTTATTTTGGTGATGGCGCCTGTAGTTGTATGAGCGAATTCACATACACGAAAATATTCCGAATGCAATAAAAAATACTGGATCCGTTATTTTTATCGTATCCTGCTTGCCAGATGCGATGTAGTTACCATTTGTTTAACTGATCCATCGGTACAGATGTGAACAACACATCTAGTACCGACGGATCCATTAAAAGGGATCCGCTGTGTGAACGGGCTCTTATGCAACGCAGGAAACTGTCGGTATAATTCAATAATCGCTTTTCCTTGGGCGCAGTGTTGTCTTTTCGCTGTATGAATCGACCTCATTATCCTTCTTCTAAATTATATTGTAAAGTTTTGGAGAAAGAAGATCTAGCATTTCTAGACGTAAACGATGATATAGATGTGTTCACAGATACAGACAAAGGTTCGGCAATTTTCCGACAACTCCGTTCAATGGAACTTTCTAAAGTACTACTACGATACAATAATATTATACATATCCTCACGGCTCCGCCGGTAGCCTATGTTACTCAGTGATAATGTAACTTTCTAACGGCGAAAGAATTTTTGAAATCGGTCCAGTAGTTTTTAAGTTTATTCGTTACATACAAAAATACATAAATACAAATCTTTCCTCTTTATAATATTAGTATAGGAGTATAGATAATAATGATTATTATTTCGTTTCTATTATGTATATCTGTCGTGGTTACCGTGGTAGGTTAATTAGTGCATTAATTATTTAGGAATAGACTGTAGTATTACTTACTAAGATGTCGTAAGTTAAAGTTATATAATATAGCTTATAGACTACGAAAGTTACTATGTTCTTCTTCTTTTCGTGTGGTTAGTGACTAACCTGGTGTCAGAGTCTATGCCGCCCATGGGCCTCTGACTTGGCTTCACATGCCGTCGAGAAATATTTCTCAGGCAGGTTCCTCACGATGTATTCTTTCACCGTTTTTAAGCAAGTGATAATTATACAATACGCACATAAATACGAAAAGTCAGAGGTGCGTACTTTGGGTTCTAACTCGAGATCTACGACATGGCAGTCCGACGGTCACACCACTAGGCTATCACTGCTTAAAGTTAAAGTTACTATAAAACCTGTTCGTCTTAAGAACGGGTGTCGGTCTTAGTGACCCTACTCATAAAATAAATGAAAGAACGAATTGAGAACGAATTGCGTACATTTTCATGTATTTACAAGTTAACCATTTGGATAAACTACGATATCGTTAAATTAGTATTCTATTAGTCTTATTCGAGACACAAGATATTTTTATACGACTGGTTCGCTAGATAAGCAAAAAAGGTTGAATTTCATTAATTTCCAAATTTTAAATTATTATTCAGTAGACAAATTACTGCAAACAATATTCATAGCTTTTCTAAAGCTTGAGTTTAGAACAGTTTAGGTCACCTTTCAGATAAGACGACAATAAATTGCGTCGAGTTAACATCAAGTTTGCACAGTTAAATCGATCCGTCCAACGCAAGCGAACCCTTATCTTGGCTGACATGTCTGTAAGTAGGCCCTCGAATTGCCCTTTTGGGACTTGACCGATCACGTGTTGTGTTGTCAAGCTGTTTAGCTTTGAAATTGTGCTTATTACTTCCACTGATAGTTAGAAGTTTTAATTAAATCGTTCTGCCTAGCCTTTTGCCAACTATGTTGGGATCAGCTTCCAGTCTAACCAGATGCGGCTGAATAACATTATTTTACACGGAGCGACTGCCATCACACCTCCACAACCCAGTTACAGGGCAATGCCAATGTCATGAAACAATCCTCATAGGTATTCCTATAACACCCGGGACCGACTGTTTAACGTGTTCTCTGAGACAGGAGTTGTTTTAATTTAATATCACTCAAAATTTTAGGATCCCTAACGGTTCAAACATAGATTTAATTAATGCCACAGTACAAATTGAAATCATGCATTGTTACGCAAATAAGTTTACTACCAGATTAAAATTGAAGGTCAAAACTATGGATGATGGACTGATGGAAATTGCTTACCGTCGCCTATACGCATGAACAATAGTTTCTAGCGGAATTTTAAACCCATGAGTGCGTTAATGTATACAGGGTGTAAACGAAATAATGTAATTCCTTTCAACCTCGAGATGTACTGCTGACATAGATTAATACTACACGGGATACATTTGGATACAATAAAAATAAAAATTACAAAAAGTAAACATGTGTTCTTATCGTGATGCATTTTAGCGCCCCGAGCGAATGGCAGAGCTATCGCTTGCCGCGCGGTCGTTTAACTCGGGGCGCTAAAATGCCTCACATTAAGAACACATGTTTACTTTTTGTAGTTTTTATTTTTATTGAATCCAAATGTATCCCGTGTAGTATTAATCTATGTCAGCAGTACATCTCTAGGTTTAAAGGAATTACATGATTTCGTTTACACCCATATTTAGGATTCCATAATGTCTATTTTCGTGGAGAAAAAAGTCCACCACGATCAGTCTATCGTGTGCTTCGCAAAAATGTACGCTGAGAACTGACCCTCGTCTGCACAGAGCTTAATAAAGATTTTTCAATGCTTTCAAATATTCTACGTACACGCAAATTTTGATGTATTCAACCAAAACTATCGTATTTGGCAACCGTCTAACATAGACTGATATCTCATCAGAATTTCATTTGTCTTAAGTCAATTAGAATTACCATTTCGCTTGGAACATGTCTGGATAACTTGACCGTCAGAATGAGCAGTGTGAGGTGAAGCATTTACATATATGCCAGTGATAATGGAACTGAATTAATTTTCCCTGATTTTGCTTTTATAGAGGTCAGATTATTAGTCCAAACAAACCATAACAATACTATAAAGAGTGAAATGTTTACTGCAGAAAACAAGTTTCCCCATAGACCGCTTCAGAGAACGATCCCGAGGGAATAATGCCATAATAACAATGGTTGATAGTAAAGACATTGTACTGTATTAATCAAGGCTGATTAGTGATTGCATCATTTCTTCTGTGATACTAATGATCAATGATATTAATACTACTGATTTGTGTGCAACCCTACAAGGCATCATAGAATACGTGGTACCAATAAAATTGAATGCCATTACGTCATCCCCACTTTGCATATGCGATTTCATTGTTCTTCTTCTTTTCGTGTTGTTAGTGACTAACCTGGTGTTATAGTTTATGCTGCCCATGGGCTTCTAACTTGGCTTCACACGCCGTCGAGAAAGATCTCTCAGGCATGCCGGTTTCTTCAGTATGTTTTCCTTCACCGTTTTTAAGCAAGAGATAATTATACAATACGCACATGAATTCGAAAAGTCAGAGGTGCGTGCCTTGGGTTCGAACTCGAGACTTATGACTTGGCGATCAGACGGTCACACCACTAGGCTATCACTGCTATATTTAATTGTTAATGAAAAATAAATGTAATAGTTTTCAATATTACTTTAGTGATACTAAAAGGAAAAGATATCCAGGACATTTTATTGATGCTAAACCTCATGTACCGACTTCTATTAAGACTGACATAAAGATAAGCAGAAAGGAAAACGCTCTCAAATCACTTGTAGACGAAAAACCTTTATAGAATTAGTATTCCGGGACCGTCTCCGAATCATCGATGGGCTATCAAAATTGACAGACAAAAAGATTAGTATTCTTTCTACGTTTTACGAGTAGCTATTTGAAGTCGGATTCAACTGATTATTCCCAGATATTGTGACGCAAGCGTGACATTTGGTTCGAGCGAGTTCCGAGAGGAAAAATTTAACAAAAGAAACGAAGATTTATCCTATCCCTATTACAAATTAAGGATCTTAAAAGCTTCAACGAAATGGATCTCCTTTAGAGTAAATATTTGAAAATTCTCTCGCTTTTCAAATTTTGTTTTTGTTTTAGAGGAAGTGCTGCGTTGGATTTAAGTATTGTTGGATTTTTAATACCTTGAGTTACTTTAGACATCGTTTTGAAAAATGCTGTACAAAAAGAAAACGAAAGAACTTAAGTGTTTATTTTTAGATTCGTTTTTATTACCTTTCCGATTACTGAACTCGAGTGTCCCAAGATTTTCAAAGAAATATAATTAAGTTTGTATTATCATTTTCCGAAACCTCAAAAAAGAAAAGCTTAGTTGGTATTTTGGCAGCCAACTCATTCCATTTTACGTTAAAAGTATAAGATGATATACTCATTTAAATAGTGAGTAATTTTAATAGCCTTACATTTATATTTTCATACCTTACAAATTTGACATATTTAATAAATGCATTCTGCGCTTCACCGTTTAATTTTCCTACGTAAACATTTCAAAGTTATTTAAATTTCAATCACAATTCATACAACTTCCACAGTGTTAATTTTCTCTCGCGTTATAGTTCCCCATATTTCAACATTTTCGGTGCCGATTAACAACGAATTTAACAAACAAAAAGGACACTCATTATCTCCATTCAAATTATAATTCCGTTCAGTTGAGCACGAAATAATTTATTCAAAATTTTAATATGACGTAGCCACAATGATAGCAATAACAGGAGCCATTCTGTACAACCCCCCATTCGATGTTATTTAGCAAAACGCTTGGGAATACGTAATGTGAGTTGGTACGTTGGGTACCTAGTTAAGCACAATTATGTTGGCAACATTAACCGTTCTAAGTTAGGCATGATAATGATCTGAGTTAACAACGATGAAAATACAGTCGCAAAATTTCAAATATGCAAACGGCCCAAGAAAGATATCGTTGAGAATTCACCGGAATTAAATTGGCAGAAATTGTTTTTTTATATTTTTCCTTAGGCACCGACGAATGCCAAATGCTCTTTGCGTAAAAGTATCCCTATCGTATGGGAAATAAGTGTAATGATGTTTTACAAAATCTTCGTCAAGGGATTCATTTGGTGGAGGGAATTTTAGACGATAGCAATATAGACTAGACCAATTATTATTTAAATATTTTAAAGAAGGGACTTGTTATGTTATTATTATTGTGCAATGTCTATGTAATAATGAAATTCGTTGGCAGACTCACTCATTATTTCTTTAGTTGTTAGCAATTATTATCCACTATTATTGTTGCTATTATTATATTTTTATTTTGTAGTTTCTTTTAACCAAATTGTAACTAAAAATAGGTTTACCATTAACGATTTAACGACATATTCCGGTGATTATTTTTAGATGATACCCAAATCCAGACAATTTATTTTCAAAAACAAAATATCAAATATTGTAAGAGAAATAATATTTTACAGGAGTAATAAGGTTTTTCGTATAAACAAACAAATTGTGAGGGTAATTTGTTATTTTTATTTATCTCTGATTATCCCGGCTAAGACAAAGGGTAATAGGAAACGGGGGAAATGTATTTACAAAATATATGTTCGGTGGTTTAATAAAAATTGTTGGTTTTGCTTTTACTGGACGAAATTAGCAGTTTGTTTTGTAGGATATTATAATATTGAAGACATTGTTTACATAGAATTGTTTGGTACGTTAGAATTTCAATATTTTTGTGCTGTACCGTGCTTATTAGGGTATAAGTACATTTTTATGTTATTCTTTTGTTACTGTATCAGCACTGGTAGCATGGACATTCATAAGCTGCTCGTCATCCTGCACAATGCTTTGTTCCGTGTTGTAGAAATTAAAACTAGGCACTGAATTGATTGGTTACCTTGATTGGGTACATTGCCTCTTTCTACGATTTCTCCTGTATTGTGGCTGTGTTTGCAGACACAAATCTTCACATGCACAAACACTCAGACTCGGAACAACTATCTGTAGGCCATACAAATATTTAATCCGAGTGGCAATGAAACCCACGACCCGCAGCGCAGAAGTCAATCGCTCAGCCACTGCACCAGACATGTTGTCAATTTGTATGAAGTAAAGTATCATACGCCTTCAAAAAGTTTTCTTCTCCCAACGGTTTTTAGATCTAGAAGCTACATGACCCAATTATCTCCACTTCTAGTTGCTTATTCTAAGAGTTATCTTGGTAACTTTCGTTCTCCTATGAACTTCTTATTTAAAAAAAGGGAGGCTATATGTCCATCAGTGGTCGTCTTAGGGCTGAGATGATGAAGATGAGATAAGAAATAATGATGAAACAAAGTAAAAATTTGCTTATGCTACTAAAGCTGGAGATGTTATTTATGCAGATGTGATGTTCGGTGTTAGTATATGTTTACACTTGGATGTATATTTGTTTGAGCAAATAATGATCACGTATATAAGGACGTGTTTGCTATAATTAATTTAATTGAGTAATTAGTATGTTTGTACGCACGTGACAATTATCATCAATTAAACTTTATAACACGAGATATGTGTAATTCCCAAGGTGACGTTACTGCGACCAAACATTATACCAACGAAAAATCTCTATGAAACACGTCGTATTTTAGAAAATTGTTCGTGCTTCCTTTTTCGTAAGTTGCAAGTTGTATGAATCTACTTGATACTACTGTCATACAAACTTTCATTGATTTTGGTGTATATCTTCGAAGTATTAATCATCACGTAGATGGTTCAGTAAAGTTTTTTTATCAATAACAGCCTCAAAATCAATAGTGTAGATTTCAGTATCATCAAACAAAACCATATTATAAAACTCTTCACTGTAACATTATTCTCAAACGGGATTATATCCGACACACTATTCTCGTTCGAAAGCACTTTTAATATCCGTAACTATATATTTACAGCCCCTGACCCTTTGATCATATAATCGCTCCCCGTGTCACGCTGAGCGATGGAAAATTATTTTTCACTTCGCCGACACTTGATCCTTTACGGGTTTCTCATGATGTGGGGTTTTATTGAAAAAATCTAGGCTAATTTTATTTATAGCGGTTTATATTGTGGCATCAATATTGTTGAATATTCTGGTCTTGGCTTTTGTCGTAGCGGGGTAATAAAACTAGCTTTTTTATGTATCCTTTAAGTTATAGGAGACAACTTAATTATTATTTCAGATGGTGTTTGCATCTATACTGACAAACATTACGCTGCCATCGATAATACGTTTGATACGCAGGATAATAATGAAATAATACTGTATAAGTTCGTTGAAGTGATTTGTGCAAGAGATGTTTAGCGTAGACGACAAGTGCCGATTGCTTTCCGTTTGATTGGTTTAAAAATGATTGGATACGACGTCATTTATATATGAAAATCCACGTCATTAGATGCATGCATATATCTTAATACGTATAAGATTATCTGTTAACATAATATATTTTTTAGTTATAACATTAAGACGTCAAGGGCGAAGAAATTAATACGCGCTGGACAGGACATAATGTTAAGATTAAAGTGTATTTTAACATTCGACTGACTATTAAAACAAGTAAGCTTATAAATTTCTTCAATACTATCTAAAACAAGCTTACTATTATAATACTACATAAAATTATCCTTACTTACGTCCCTTTCAAAGTAGCCCTTTAACTTTATTCACATAATTTCACTTACACCCTTATCAATACGGAAGAACTTTCCGGAACAATATCCTACAGTAAATCCCAAGCTTTTACAGCTTCTTATTACGATTTTATCAAATACAAAGGTTTGATTGGCCAACAAGGAGACAAAGGGACGCCCTTCTAATTTTATCCACATTTTCCTCAACTGAACACTGGCTAGTCAATTACGTGGCTTTATTTCTTTTAACGCGTTCTCGAGTCCCAATGGTTTGAAAACCAATAAGTTTACTGAAGAGGAAACTCAGTCATAATTGAGTTTGAATGTAAAAAGATTTGAGGAATTTAAATGTGTCCGACTTTTACTGGATTGGATTGATGATATTATATAACAAGATTCAAGTATCAAGGATATTGAAGTAGTCCTTACAAACAAAATAGTCTTTCCTCTCTATCATTGAAATGTGAAAATTGTGAATGAAATGGAAGCTAAAACTCATTTCTATACAAGAGCAGAACAAGATTTTGAAATTAAGATTGACGGTAATGTTAATGAAGAAATGAAAAGTTCAGTTTGAATGCTTTTGATGCTGTATAAATTTTACTTTGTTATTGTAAGCGGCGTAAGCGATTATAATGTGATGTGTAATAACACACACCTATAACAAAGTAATATCGCTCCGCTTGTCAAGCGAGGTCATTACAGCAATATTCCCCTAAGACCCTCTATTGTGGCGTACTAAGAGGAAAAGCAATGTTTAGTATTAGACGTTTCTTAGAGGATAAATGTATGACTTCCTATCAGATTCTAATAATTGTTTTTTGAGTGAAAATCACGATTCAAGCATATTCTAGAAAAAAAGATCGAAAGATGACATGGCAAGATATTTTTGAGTTTACTTGCCCTTGAATCATTTTGGATCCGACCAAAAGGTTCACATACGTCAATAAAATGCAGAAATGTTCAGGAACAGAAAAAGTGGACAGATTTTGAAAAACATTTGAAGATGACGAAGAATCCTTTTACGTATGTACAAAGAACTCTTTGTTATGGAAATGAATTTCTGCGTGAATCCATCGCAAGCTACCAGGAACACATAAACGTCAAAATGGATCGTTGATTCGGAATAGTAAATCATCCATATAGCATAATACCAATGGAAATCCCAGTTATCCAAATGTACTCGATTCGATAGACAGCGTAAGCAATATTTAAAACTACCCTCTATATAAAACTTGGCTTCGAATAGCAAATGTCACCAATTTGGGAGCTAAAACGTCACAGTCGGGATGTCCCTATCAGAATTGCAAATGTGAGAGTAAATTCACAAAGAATACACGAAAATTATGCGGGACCCGGTCAGAACTGGTTTTATTAGTGTAGCATACGGAACCCGGGCCGTTAGGGGTCGGAATGTAAATTTATTGAAAGGTACTCATTACAGCTATTAGGTAATGAGTTTAAGTGACTTTTTAAAATACGGATTCGTGTAGCGTAGGCTATTCATTTTCATTTACATCTTAAAGGAAAGGGTAACCACAATGGTAAGCCAAAATGCCCGTCACGTATTTTTATTTTTTCAATAAACATTGATAATATTGAATATACAGATTATATCCTTTTTTAAAACGCATTAATATCAGCTATTAAAAGGACATCTATGATTTAACCCTGGCAATTTTCTAGTCCTATAGTCATAAACTTCCTCTTAGCCTTTTCCCAATTATCTTGGGGTCAGCTTCCAGTCTAACCAGATGCGGCTGAATACCAGTATTTTACACGGAGCGACTGCCATCAGACCTCCGCAACCCAGTAACTGGGCAATGCCGATATCCTAAGGTTAAACCGTTTGTCAGACTTTCGGGCTTCTGACTACCCGTAACGACTGTCATAGGTATTCGTATGACACCCGGGACCGACGGCTTAATGTGCTCTCCGAGGCACGGAGGGGTTTCGATGTGTAACAAATGGTCACCCATCCACGGACTGACCGCGGCAAGCGCAGCTTAACCTCGCCTCGCAAATCTTACGATCGGCGCGGTTGTTATTTAGCCACGAGCCCCTCTCCTATAGTCATAAACATAGTATTCGACGACATGAGAACCAAAAAAAGAAAAAAATACCAATTTATTTTATATGTTCAAATATTAACCCATTGTTTGCAGTTACAGTACAAATTTAAACAAATTCAATAAACGTATTTTAATAAATTATCTCTAATAATAATTAATACAGCACTGTCATTGAAAAATAATGATACAAATAAAATTACAGGTTTCCATGAAAATTAATCTACCACTCTTTCAAAATTTGCCAGTTTACCAAGACCTTTATCAAAGTTCACACTTTCATACATTTTGTACCGATGGGTAACCTCTGGTTTTTCAATTTTCGGTTCTGGTCATACTGGTGGTTGACTTTGCATAGAGCACTGTCAATGGTACTTGTTCTACATCATATTAATTTTAAACGTTATTACAATATTTTGTGTTAAGTGTTTGCTCACTTGTGGTTTGTTATGGTTTTGCTTGATGAATGTTTATTTTGTTTGACGGTTTAAGTGGTTCTTGATTTGGCTCGAGGACTCTTGAAATCTTTAGGTTCTGAATTTATTGGAATTTGTTGTTTAAAAGGATGATAAACACTACACAATGTTTGTATATCATCATCATCTCTCTGCCCTTATCCCATACTAGGTGCACAATATGAATTTCTCTTCCATTTTTAACCGACTTCCAAAAGAGGAGGAGGTTTTCAATTCGTCTGTATGTTTTTTTTTTTTTATATTTGTTACCTCATAACTCCGCCATTTATAAACCGATTTAGATTTTTTTTTTATTTGAAAGGATATACTTCCAGATTGGTCCCATTCAAATTTGGTGAAGATCTGATGAAGAACTTCGGAGATAGACAATAGAACTCCTCAATGACGAATAGTACGCATAATGTGATGATGTGATTATGTTACGAGCAGCGTCTTTAGTAGGTCCAACAATATTTTAGTTAAGGCCACTAAAACGAAAAAAATAAAAAACATTTTAACAAAAATAAAACAGACTTCAAAAAAACGATGAAAAGAATAAAATAATTGCCATATTATAAAATTAACATTTTCAGAAGCCGGTGCCTTCAATTTGGTTCAGCGTGGATTAGCACCGACTTCTAAAACTGTTAATTTTATAATATGGCAATTATTTTATTCTTTTCATCGTTTTTTTTAAGTCGGTTTTATTTTTGTCAAAATGTTTTTTTCCTCTAGCAGCCGTCATCTCAGTACTCACTTCTTATCCATATCATCCTTCACACAATCCATCCATTCTTTCTTTGGCCTGTCTCTACTTGTATATCCTATACACAATATTCATTTAAATGTTAAGAGATATATGATAAGAGACAGTGATAGGCTTAATAGCTCAATAGTCAGAATACTAAATAACAACAAATAAACCCTCAAAAAACTTCTAAGTTCATCTGGCAGTACCTCAGCAGCATTAAAATTTGAAGATTGAAGGTTGAAATTATTATAATGTTGTATTGTCATGGAAATCGAATTTGTGTGTGAAGTTTCAGAAGAATCAGTTTAGCAGAATTTGTTGAAAAATCTCTCGCAAGATTTGAAAACAAACAAATATACGAAATGAAGCTAATTAAAAAATATTTTTTACAAAAAATTTAAACCGACTTCAAAAAAGAATAAAATAATTACCATTTAAAATTTACAGTTTCAGAAGTCGGTGCTGATCTAAGCTGAACCAAATTGAAGGCACTGACTTCTGAAACTTTAAATTTTAAATGGTAATTATTTTATTCTTTTTTGAAGTCGGTTTAAATTTTTTGTAAAAAATATTTTTATTTTTTTCATTTTAGTGGCCTTAATTAAAACTTAGTTGGACCTACTAAAGACGCTGCTCGTAACATAATCACATCATCACAATATGCGTACTGTTCGTCATTGAGGAGTTCCATTGTCTATCTCCGAAGTTCTTCATCAGATCTTCACCAAATTTAAATGGGACCAACTTCGAAGTATATTCTATTCATTAAAAAAAGAATCATCAAAATCGGTTCACAATTGGCGAAAATATCGACGAACATACACAAAAAAAAAAGATTCATACAGACGAACATAGTAACCTCCTCCTTTTTGGAAGTCGGTTAAAATATATCATCACGCCTTGTATTCCCCGAAGGGTTCGGCAGAGGTGATCTTTAGTACACCCTTGTTTCGCCAGTTATGGCCTATTACCATTAACCAGGCACAAATCTAGACTCAGGGCTGCCACTGAGAAATTTCTATTGGGAAAATCTTCCAAAATTTGGAAATTCTTATCTTCAAAAGAATCCATGGCAAGTTGATGAACGCACAGCTATTGACAGACAGAAGATAGATAATGAACATTCCAACAACAAACAACTCAACATCACAGATAAGTCAGCACTTGCCCAATTCCGTCCAGAATATAACGGAGGTAATAGGGCTAATACAGCTATTCCAGTAATCGCCAAGACAAATGTGGAGCATCCATCTTATGATATCGTAGTATGTTTTGTCTGGGCGAGCGAGGAATATGAAGTATTGCTACGTTTTTGGTGGGGTAGACAGACGTGGTAGTCGTCTGAAATGGATCTGTAGACTAGAAATCTGCCGTGTCAGTTTGGTTTTTAGGGTACCGTTGTACCTGAAAGGTCAAAATGGAACGATTAATTGTCGATTCCTATAATTTACGAAGCGTTATTTGTTAAAATTGTTACCCTTGTATCTTTATCAATAATGATGCTAAGACCTCATAGCTTTGCATAGTAGACCCTTCCATTATGGAAATAGCTATCATAGGTAAAATTGGCTTACGAGTCTATTTATATGTCCAGTTTGGCAATAAAAATATGCTACCATTGGTAAGCAAAACGATTCGTTATTGTTCATAGGCACTGGGCATTAGTCTGTCCGTCTGTGTGTTACGGCCGTTCTTCTCAGTGACTACTATTGCTATCAACTTAAAGGCGTAGTTGCAATAATTACTTGCCCGCACCTGTTCGTCTTAGGTTAAAATAGTTTTATTAAGTTTTTTTATTATTTAACAATAAGTTAAACGTGGTTTAAAACGGTAAAAGTATAATGCAAGTTATAACTACAAATTATGAAAAATATAGTTAAATAAATCAAATCTTTGTATAAGTTTTTATGCCCATCTACTCATGACTTTTGAAAAAATATTTTTATTTTCTATCTATACTAATATTATAAAGCTGAAGAGTTTGTTTGTTTGAACGTGCTAATCTCAAGAACTACTAGTTGTAATTGAAAATGTATCTTTGTGTTGGATAGTCCGTTTATCGAGGAAGGTTATAGGCTATATAACATCACGCTACGACCAGTAGGAGGGGGGGAGCATAAATGAAAAATGTTGCAAAAACGGGAAAAGTGTCCACCCGTGCGAAGCCGGGATGGGCCGCTAGTCTACAATAAATATAGGGTGGGTGACGTCATCATAAGACAGAGTCCAATTGACATTAACAAATTGAGTTACTTCCTTGACATACAGTATAAGAAACAACCAGTCAAGTGTGAACCGGACTTTAGTGATATGTTATCACTGTATTTTTTTTTTGAAGATCTTCTATTGATCAATATCAGGATGAAATATGGTACATATCGAGACTGGTATGCAACCATGTCTTTCTCCGCATTGAAAGGGTCACTATTTTGTCATCTATGAATGTCGTAAAGTGCAACTAGAGTCAGCGCCACGAGAGAAGTCTGTTGGCGCTATGTTGGCACCTTTGATTTTTCATTCTAAAAGCGCCTGAAACAATGATCATTGGTGCCAACATAGCGCCCAAGAGACTTCTCTTGTGGCGCGGGCTCTAAATCCATTTTCCTCTGCTCACGACACGATACGATAAAATGTGGTAACGATTTCGATCGCCCTATATTTCTATAAATCTTTCACTCACAAAACGACACGACTACAATCGTAGTAAAAAAGATTTCGTTTTCCCAACAAGATCGTTGAACACTAAAAAATATTTACGTGAACTCTCATACTTAAGTAGAGTCACGGTTTTGGACCCATATCAAAGAGGTCTGACGTCAGAGCTTAGTCCCAAATGAATTGGTTATATGTTCAGTAGACAAACAACTTGCAAATTAAGGATGATGTTCTGAAACACCGTGAATTTTTGTCTTAAAAAGACTTTTGATGTGATATGATGCTCTGAATCGCTTTGAGACAATAAATTACATTCTTCAAAAATCAGATTCAATGAGTGAAAACTATGTGGTTTGGAAGCCACTATGTAACTATAATTTGCACATTGCTGTCCTACTGCTGGGCTAAAGCCTATACGTAGAATGAGAACGGTTTAGGCTTCAGACCGTCACGCTGGTCTGGTTGGCGGACTACACGCACTATCGAGAAGTTTGTATCCTTCTCAGGTGCGCAGGTTTCCTCACGATGTTCCCTTTCACTGTTAACGCAAGTGATAATCAAATTCCCATGACAGGTAACCATTAATAATATATTAGATTTATCTATATCGTCTTTGCATTCAATATGTCTGAAATTGACACAAAGGACGCTCCGATATTGTCAACTAATTCAATATAATACCCCAAACGCTACCCTTGAAATCTCGGGACCCTAGCGTTGCCCAACCCTCCGTGAGCCCGCTCAACTTGGCCATGAGGCAAACACCTGTCAATATTTTGACAATTTTATAAACTCTAACGCAATATATTCTTATAAACTTTTGAACGAATTTTGATAAACTAAATTTGATTCGTGTCGTCGCCGTCGTGGAGAGCAGAGGGCACTTATATAAATAAGCTTTTGATGGAAGTATATCAGATGTTAGTCGTGCTGCAAGCTGTGAGGGAACCAAGGGGATGTGTGTACTATTTATTTTAGTTTTTGTTAATTTGTTTATTTTATTCCCTCGTTGGTCTAGTGGTGCCAGGCGCGACTGCTGATCGCGAGGTTTTGGGTTCGATCCCCAGGTCGAGCAAAGTGTTATTGAGTTTTTAACCGACTTCCAAAAAGGAGGAGGTTACTTACTATGTTCGTCTGTATGTATGTTTTTTTTTTTTTGTGAATGTTCATCGATATTTTCGCCAATGGTGAACCGATTTGAATGATTATTTTTTTAATGGATAGGGTATACTTCGAAGTTGGTCCCATTTAAATTTGGTGAAGATTTGATGAAGAACTTCGGAGATAGACAATGGAACTCCTCAATGACGAACAGTACGCATATTGTGTTGATTGTGATTATGTTACGAGCAGCGTCTTTAGTAGGTCCAACCAAGTTTTAATTAAGGCCACTAAAATGAAAAAAATAAAAACATTTTTTACAAAAAATTTAAACCGACTTCAAAAAAGAATAAAATAATTACCATATAAAATTAACAGTTTCAGAAGTCGGTGCCTTCAATTTGGTTCAGCGTGGGTCAGCACCGATTTCTGAAACTGTTAATTTTATATGGTAATTATTTTATTCTTTTTTGAAGTCGGTTTAAATTTTTCCGTGTAGAATCCTCAATAACAGCCCGTTGTTTGGATTTATGCCCAGTTGATGGCAGTAGGCTCGTCCTCTATTCCATGGGATTTAAACATAACGGTGAGGCGAGGATGTTTTTATACACCTTTGCCTAACCCTTCGGAAAATACAGGCGTGATGTTGTGTTATGATTCTAACATTTGCCTGTTACATTGTTTCTTTCAACATGGTTTAGGTTACTTTTAAAACTGTACATAGCGTAATCTGCCAATTACTGTCCCACTGCTGGGCACGGACCTTTATTTAGAGTGATAAGATTTTAGGCCCACCACGCGGGCATGATGCGGGTTGGTGGACTGCACACGAATTGTCAGGTGAGCCGGTTTCCTCACAATATTTTCCTTCACCACCAAAACAAGTCATAATCAAACTCTGATCCGCACATTAATTTTAAAAGACAAAGGTGAAGGCCAGCCTAGAACTCAGACTCTCCTCCATGGCACGTAAGCCTTCCACCGCAAGACTGTCAGTGCTATTGTTGAACACAGTCCTCTACTATCAGCAAAAACATCACACGTAGCATACAGACTTGATATAAGAGTGGATGGTATAATTTGAAGTATCTACCCTATCAAAAAACTTCGCACATGCGTTGCTATTGAACCCAAACGGACCAAAAAGCCCCGTTTGTCTTTAGCTCTTATCGCTCCATTGCGGGATGTGACTTCAAGATCAGATTTACAAACATATTTTTTCCTTTAACACACTCTTTACGCAATTGATATAAGATTGAAAATCAATTCAGCAACTGCAAATATAAATTGGTTTTACGGACCTCAGAACAAAGGACTGACCATGGATTTTATTTTGAATGTAATAAGGGTTGTTATTGAATGTGTGAGAAGTAAATAAATTTGGTAGCAGTAAGTGGCCGTCCGCTGACAGATGACGACACTGCGAAGCTCTTTCTTGTTTTCTTGGTCCCTTAACTCGATTTAGGTAAATGAAAGCTTTGACTCGAATCATCTGTTAGAGAGAGATGCACGTATACAAAAGAATGGGACAGAGACATTGGCCCTTGTAGAGTAATCGTTCGGAAACTGAACTTTGCCAAACTTGTGAAGTGGGTGTTCAATTTGGTTTATTTTTTTCATTTCTTTTATATCAATAGTGAAAAACAGCGTTCTGTCCATTAGCTTTGTTTCATTGTTTAATATTTTTTGTTGATTCATGAATCAGGATTCAATAAATAAACCTGTTAGTTTTAGTATGTGGGCTGCATGTGAAATGGGGTAGCAATAAATATCGATTGTGTTAAGCTTTAGTTTGCAAAATAAATGCAGAAATAAACGATTTTATTTTCAACATTACACGCTCGCTCTATCATGCATCAAATTTTTTTTTCTTATAAAGGTAATTTCGGACGACCGTTATCTTCATAAGATATACCGAATGTGTAAAGCCGGCTATTGCTATGGGGAAAGGAACATTGACCTTAGAAGGGAATTTTAATAGTGGTTTGATCTCTTCTCTGATATAAGTTAGTTTGACCACCGAGCCCTACAGCTTGACGTGACCCCTAAGGCAAGAATGGGTCTTGATGTTTAGAGAGTAGTAACCCTCAAAGACAATGGCCCCGATACCGAAAATCACAGATGCAGAAACTACTTGTGCAAATAGCAAAGCAGACATGCTTGAAAGTACTTTTTCGGGTTAACCCCATTACTACTCCTACGCTGTCTGTCCGTCTGTCACAAGGGTGTGTCTCGGCACCCAAAAGAGGTGGCCTGTCGATTTTTTTACAGATTATGTGTTGTTGAGGCATGAGTTTTGGCAAATAATAAAAAACCGACTGCCTTGTTGGGATAGTGGTCGCAAGCGCGACTGCTGAGCATGGGATTGTAGGTTTGATTCCCAGGTCGGGCAATGTGTTATTGGGTTTCTCCATTAGGAATTTCTCAGTAGCAGCCCGGAGTCTGAATTTGTATGGGGGGGAGCCTATTGGCTCGCCCTTTATAACATGGAACTTAAACATAGTTGGCGAAACGAGGGTGTACTAAAAACACCTCTGCCGAACGCTTCGGGGAATACAAGGTGAGATGTTATGTTATGTTTTATAAAAAACGTAATCCCAAGTATGTGCATTCAAGAGTTCTCTAAAAATAGACTATTATTCAACAAGATTTGTAAAAGAAGCGCTTTTACCCTTTTTCTGTTGGTACGGAACCATTTGTACACAAGTATGACTCGCACTTGACCGTTTTTAAATGAAACCAGACACTGGTTTGGTACATCCCAATAGGGGAAAAATAAATTCCATGAAGATATCAGTAAACACGATTGCATCACAACCAAATTTTGCAAGCTGCCCCGAAGAAATCCAATAGTGAATATGCAGACACATTAAAATTGATAGCCGTTTAGAATGTCTATCGGAATAATATGCTATGAAATTCAAACCGCATTGATTCTTAGAATGCACTGAGATCTTTATACTACACGACTGCTAGAAGCGTATCGGTGTCGTCAATATAACGTAGCACGGGTGTGAGATCTTTTGTCTCACACGTCTGCCTCAAGCCCGGATTTTCTCGCTTCTGTAGCACTTGTATGAAATATCATGCAAAGGACAAGCAATTGACAAATATCTGCGTCCACGTCCATGTCCGTTGTCTACGTCTGCTTTAGTCGGTTTGTATTGAACCTTAGGCCGTTATTCTACTGCTAACAACACGAGACGACAAAATGAAGTGACGACTCCGACCGCCATATTTCTATGAACCGTTTACTCACGAAACGACACGACACTAAACGACTAATGTCAGCTTCCTATAAACACATCGTTCTGCTCACCAATGGTAGCATTTTTTATTGCCAAACTGGGCATATAAATAGACTCGTAAGTTAATTTTAGCTGTGATACCTACTTTCATATGGTAGGATCTACTTTACAAACCGATGAGGTCTTTACTTCATTATTGGTAAAGATACAAGAGTCTCAATTTTAACCAATAACACTCAGTAAATTACAGGTATCGGCCACAAGTGTCGCAGTAAATGGTTACTAGAAATATAAGTCTTCCCTTCGTTTTGTCGTGTCGTGTTGTGAGCCGTGAAAAACATATTTACAATCCATCTTACGAGTGAAAAAACTGTGAAAAAAAACAAAAGTGTACTTGAAAAAACATTGAAATTAAAATTAATTTAACCATTAAATAACAGTAAAATAGTTGAATATCGGATCGTGACCTCTAAAAGTCTTTCCTCGTCGTATGAGTAGGTACTAAAATAGCATTGAAATTAAAATTAATTTAATCATCAACATTAAAGAGTGAAATATCGGATCGTGGCCTCTAAAAGTCTTTCCTCATCGTATCATGGTAAATCAATATAAGAGGTCGGGGGTACGATCATCCCTTCTCAGACTCCGCTCTCGGCCACCGCAGCGCGCACACGTGCGCTACGCTCCGTCTCACACCGCACCTCGCACCCCGCACCCGCACGCTCCGTCGTCATCGCGCGCTACGTGCGTAGCGCCCGGCTACGAACGCGTCACCGCCGGCCACTAGCCCCGCCCATTCGTAGCACCTCGCTACGGATTGTGCGCCGCTTAAGGTCGAAGTTCCGAAGCTGTCTTTTTTAAGACAGCGGACGAAAATTTCCTGTTTCTTTGATTGAGTACTCGTCAAACTTGCCCCCTTCAGGGAAAGTCCACTGTTTTTGTGGCCCTTGGTGGAAACCTAACGGTGTAAACGAAACCAAGTGTGGTGGGGACCCGGCACACCAGTCAATTGTCAGCCGGTAGGGGAAGGGGTAGCCGGCCTTGGGGGATCTCCTAGTCGGTCCCGACCTATAACCCGTTCTCTTCACAGCATTCCCAAGGTAACTAGGGTTGACGCCCAGTTACTAAGGGACTCAGGGAACCTGTCCGCACAATAAGATTGGCGGCAGGTATTCAAGCTTAGGGCACACCGTAGCACACAACCTCCCTGTTTATACCCAACAGGGAGGGTTACACATCCCCGGGTTATCCCGCCCGGGGAGTTAGGACATAGGCCCTTCAGGCATACGAACAACACATAGTGCAGCTACCGAGTTTGTTTGCGATTTTCTTCTCGGTAGTTTACCACTAGGAAAATCGTAAGGGAGGGCTTTTTGCGGGAGTTGTTCGCCCGGGGCGACACGTACGTGTCTCCTCGGGGCTGGTTAGGAGTTTAGTCTCCCCCCACCCCCCCCCCTCTCTTTCTATTAATTTTTCCATTTTTCGCCGCCACCATGGCGGACGTACTTAATGACCTTTTTTATAATGTCCTTAAGGACATATTCCAGAAACAGCCCCATCTTATGGCCCAATATAAGGACCAACTTCCCACTGGCGTCACTGCTGCCTTACGCTGCACCGTCAAGGCCCCCGCGCACCCCGCGCCGTCCACCCGCGCACCTCGCGCCCGCCCCGCGCCCCTCGCGCCTACCGTCTCGCCCTCCGCGCCGCCCTCATCCACCCCCTCTGGCTCGAACATCGCCGCTTTTAGCGACGCGCTCGAGTCCCCCTCCTCCCCTCCTCCCGCTCGAGCGTCTTCGGCCGCCCCGACCGTGGAGGAGGTGATGGAGGACGAGGCGATGGAGGACGACGGCGACGAGGAATTTGAGACCGAGTCGGAAGAGTCGTGCACCTCGGCCTCCGAATCCACTTCCTCTGAAGACGACTACACGGTCGTCGGAAAGGGGAAGAGGAAGAAGGGCAAGGCACCCTCTAACGCATCCGCACCAAAAAAGGTGGTGGCCACAAAAGCCTCCCCTCCCCCCTCTGTGAGCGCCTTCCTGGCGGGGCGCCCGCCAAGCCCCATGGCCACAGCCACCCCGGCTGCGGCACCCAAAGCCACCCCGGCTAAGACCGCCCCGGCCACCTCGGCCACCCCCGCTAAGTCCCGCCCCCTGCCACCCTTTTTCATTCATGATAAAAGGATGTGGCTGGATGTGTCCTCTGCGATGAACGATCGCCGCATCCAATACACCAGTGCCCGAGCTGTACAGCTGGGCATTAAGGTCACGATCACAACCGAAAAGGGTTATCGTGACATGGCCCATCTCCTCCGCGACATGAAGGTGCCTTACCACACCTACTCGCTCAAAGAGGAGCGCCCCGTCAGGGTCGTCATTAAAGGCGTACCCGTAATCATCCCCACTGACCGCATTAAAAGCGACCTCGAGTCGCAGGATGTCCCTGTACAACACGTGCATCGCATGCACCGCAAGAGCGGAGAATCATATGACATGATTCTAGTTGTATGCGATCGCACCGAAGGTCACCATCCGATTTTTAACATCGCGACAATCTGTGGCCTCTATGGCATCCGGATTGAAAAACCACACGCGAGTGGCATTGTAACCCAATGCCACAAGTGTCAGCTCTATGGCCATGCACAGCGGAACTGTTACGGGAAACCTAGATGCGTAAAGTGTCTGGGCGACCACGGAACAGCCGACTGCTCCCGCCCTAAAGACCGGACCCAATGCACGGAACCACCTAGCTGTGTTCTCTGCGGCGAGTCAGGCCATCCCGCGAACTATCGCGGATGCCCCAAGGCACCCAAGTCCTCGGCCCCTAAGTTGGCCTACCGTAATCAGATGAGGCGGCAACGAGAGGCACCTAGCCTCTCGCAGCCGCCCCCGGTCTCTCTTAGTCCTCAGCGCCCCAGCCCCTGGAGCGCGCTGAACCATCAGGCCCATTTCCCGGCCTTAGGTCCATACAAACCTCCCCCGCCGCCTCCGGCGCCGGAGGCCCCCGCGCCCCCTGTTAGGCCGATCACCAAGACGGCCGCGCCTCTCGCGGCCCCACCCACCGTTGGAGCTCCTCCCGGAGCACCCACCCCAGCCGTGGCCCCCCCTCTTCGCCCCGCGACCCGACCTCTTCCGCCGAAACCGGCGTTTGATCCATATGACCCCTTCTGGGTCATCACGAGCACCTTCGGGGTATTCCATAGCCCCCGAGGGATTCAAATGTCTAGAGACATTATAGCCTGTAGAGGCGATTACTGTTCACTTGCCCGGGTATACGCGTCTTACCCGGACATCACACAAGCTCTTAGGAACTTGCCCCACAATGCGTAGATTAGGGCCCCAGTGTCGTAATTTACAGAAACATACCGACGCGCACCCGGCCCCGCCGCCGAGGCCCCCGCGAATTCATGTAAAATCAACCCCGACCCTTGTTTGACGAGCCAGCCCGCGTGCTGAGCCACTAGTTATAAAACAGCCCCTAAATAATCTACCCAGCCCGACCCTTGTTATATTCTCATATCGACCCACTAAGCCGAGGTTCTAACCCCACAGGGGGTGCCCTTAGTGTTCGGTTGATTTTCTCTCTCTAGTTTTTAAGCCCTGGCTGGGGGCCTTAATTTGGCCACCCACAGGAATAGTCCGGTTAAGCATAAACAAAGCTCTCTGAGCTTTATTTGCGAGTGGTCCCATCTAAAAAAAAAAAAAAAAAAAAAAAAAAAATCATCCCTTCTTATTTGCTAAGCTGAGCATTTTCGTTGTCGCATTATATCGGTTGAGGGTTATTCTCCAAATTGTCGGTGATGTTATCAATATTTATTGAATGTTGGGAAGCTCGGGAAATTATTTATTTTGTTGTTATTAGAATTGAGATTAGTAGGACTGGAGTAGGAAGGAATTAGTGAAGAGTATTAATAATTATGTTGTATTTTATCTAGGCCAAGAATCGTTGAGGTAATGTGTGCAAGCCAAAGTGATTCTAATGTTTCATAATTTTTGTAATAAATAACATAACATAACATCATGCCTGTATTTTCCAAAGGGTTGGGCAGAGGTGTATAGTAACACCCTCGTTTCGCTGTTATGTTTAAGTCCCATGTAATAGGGGTCGACCCTAATACCATCAATCGAACACAAATCTAAACACTGGGGTGCTACTGAGTAATTCCACATGGAAAAACCCAATAATACTTTGCCCGACATGGGGATCCAATCCAGGACCTCACGATCAGCAGTCACGCTTGCCACCACTAGACAAACAAGGCAGTTGTAATAAATAATCCCTTAAAACTTTTAACTTAAACGGTTTTATCTTGCAGTACCCCTGCAGCATCAGGATTTGAGTATTGAAGGTTGAAATTATTATAATGTTATATTGTCACAGGAATTGAATTTATGTACGAAGAAGATTTGAATCAAACAAATATACGAAGTGAAGCTAATTAAAACCGTTATAAAAAACACTTTTATTCTCGGAGATTAAAAAAGTAGGAAACGCGGGAATCACAGTGCGCAATTATATACAGGGTGTCCGGTAATGAATGGATAACCTTGAAATGGGTCATGGTAGAACTAATGGACATTCAGAAAAAAAAATACAAAAAAAAAATCCAAGTGGTACCAAAGATATGTGTTTTTTAATAATAATCTATGTTTTTTGTTACCTTATTTTACATTCTTGTACACCACGACCACAAATTAATTAATTTCATTGGTTTTTTATTATTATAATAATTTACGTTAACTGAGCTGATAGATAAGCCATAAATAGTATGACTGCTATTGCACGGCTTTTTTAATATACATATATATAATCTGAATCTCGGGAACGAACGGCTCGATTTTTAAAAAATTTAGAATGCGGGGGGTTTCGGGGGCGATAAATCGAACTAGCTAGGTATGGAATATTACCTTTTTGCCTTTCAAACCTTTCTATTTTGTGCCTACAATATATTTGAAAAAAATATTGTCAAATTTTGTAAAAGTCTCACTTAGAAGTACCTACATAAAACATCCATTTTGTAAGTTAAAAGCTAATCACGCTGTAGACTGACAGTTTAACAGTCTATCTCTTATCTACATCTCTGATAGGGACCCTTTTCTGAGTTTACTTTTAGATCATGTGTGGAATAGTAAGCAGTTATGTCTACCCTCCGGTCGACGTGACGCACGCTTGGTGGTAGGATCTACACGGTCCACCTGGCTAGCTACCACCCCCACATTAAAGTCTGGCGCCAAGCAGTTTACTGTGTTCCGTCGTGTGTATGTGAGAGCCAGAGGGGTATTAGGGGAGTCCCACTATATCTCTGTTATTTCGATTCGTGTGCTCCATCTTAGACCTTGTTTGTGCTTACCATCGGGTGCGAAAAGAGAAAAATGCAAACGAATGTTTAAAAAAAATACCGTCTGTCAGTAAACTGCCTCGTTGCCTAGTAGTGGCAAGCGCAACTGCTGATCGTGAGGTCCTGAGTTCAATCCTCAGGTCAAGCAAAGTGTTATTGGGTTTTTACGTCTGGAATTCTTCAGTAGTAGCCCGGAGTTTGTATTTTTGCCCGGTTGATTGCAATAGGCTCGCCCCTATTACATGGGACTTAAACATAATGGCGAAACGAAGGTGTAATAATACACCTCTGCCCTACCCTTCGGGGAATACAGGCGTGATGTTATATTAAACCGTCAGTCGTGGTGATTATTGGCTGAAATCAAACCGATCTCAACCCAAAATCACCAAATTGATATTTTTTACATTACTACTATTGAATTTGTCAAAAATCTACATCAATCCAAAAAAATTGGATGGAGATCGCTTGTTGGTTTCGGCTGTATGGTCATTGGGAAGCCTTTCCTTATGTTTAACAAAAGGAATTCTAAGGCGGATGTTAGTGGAAACGCCAGTAGAGGACTCCCTAGAAGGATATAAGTACATCGATGTTATTGGTGATGTTTACAAAGGACAGGCTCTTAGTACTCTCAACCGGCATGCGTGTATGACAAGATGTATGAATGTGGATGAAGCGAAAGGAGTATGTAAGGATCATAGCATGTGGCGTTCTATAGTTTCTGCCTACCCCTATGGGAAAAAGGCGTGAGTTTATGTATGTCCAGTGGTGGAGGTTTATATGATGATATAATTGTTGTTTGTACTGACCTCCATGATTATGTATATGGGCGATGTAATAATACCAAACACTTCTACTACATACTATCTTCTACATACTATCAGGAAATATTTATACATCGCTTGATCAATATGAGCAGACGAAGCGAAATACATAATATTATATCAAGGATAGTTTACTACATGCCTTTGTTTTATTTCTCCTTACGTATCGCCTTGTAAGGGATTGCATTTATTTGTACGAATAACTTATAGATGATATTTGTGAAAACGGGTAACGGTTTTAGGTACTACCTACTTGAAAGAATGTAGACGAAGAGGTGGAAAAAATTATACCTACAAACAATAACATAATTATCACTATTCATAATCAAATTGAATCATGTATTCATTTGCGAATATGGTTACAAAGCTCTTAGGGCGCGTTTCCACTATGTCGTGACGGTTAATTTATCGTTGGATGACTGTCGTCTCTAGCTTTTCCCATTATAACGACTGTCTGTCGTCCATTTTTTTTATCGTTTAGGGACTGTCGTATCTAGCGGTTCTCATTGGATCGGGACGACATTTTATCGTTTCACGGCAGTCGCTCTGTTGTTTGCACATCAGTAGCAAGCTACAAGACGAGACGATATTTGTATCGTGGCCACGACAGATAGTCGTAACAACGACACATGATGTCGTGACGTTTTCTTATCGGTTTACGACTGTCGTGCTAGCCGTTCCCATTGACTTGACAATCTGTCGTCACTGCAAAACCAAATCGTGAACGCAGTTAATCGTGTCGTCTTATATGTGAACACCTCCATTTAAAAATATAAGCCTTGACACTTAAAACTACACGACTATCTGTCGTCTCGACAAAGTGCGAACGCGGCCTTTTACAAACAATAGTGACCATTAGCCATATCATATCATGTGGCATACAAAATTAAAAAAAAAATAGGTACCTGTGAAACTATGAACGTAAGTACCAATGATAAAAGAAAAGACAGTAAAAGTAGAGTTACAAAAGTTTATCCTGTAGATATTCTGTTACAGAATAATATCCTTTTTTTTTGTATCAATGTTTTAATATTTTTTTTAACTCTGCACATAAGATTTAAGTTACAGTGCGCCCGCCGAGAGATGCGTTCCTGACCGATTGTGTTTCATAATAACGTCAATCTACAATAAACATAACATAACATCACGCCTGTATTCCCCGAAGGGTCGGACAGAGGTGTATAGTAACACCCTCGCATCGCCGTTATGTTTAAGTCCCATGTAAAAGGGAACGAGCCTATTGCCATCAACCGGGCACAAATCCAACTCCGGGCTGATATTGAGGAATTCCACACGGAAAAATCTAATAACATTGCCCGACCTGGGAATCGAACCCAGGACCTCACGATCAGCAGTCACAAGAAACAGTTTTGTATGAAACATTATTTGTCACATAATATCATAGTATTATTATATAATTAACGGCTAAATACTCAAAACGGTACTCAATTTTAAGTTGCAGTTAAGTCTCGTGCTGTCTCTTTCACTTTAAGACGAAACGACAATGACAGCACGAAATTAACGCAACTTAAAATTGAGTAGGTAGTGTTTGAGTATTTGGCGATAAGAGGAGAATATTCTATCATCAACTAAAACTTAATCTACTATCTTATTTCAAAGACGGAGCCAAGTATTCTGCGAAACTAAACTTACATTAATATACCTTCGTTACTAACTAATTAGAGATAAGCAAACTATTAATAATAACTAAAAACTAACATGTCACACCACTTTGTCACATATTAGTGGTTTGAAAGTCCTTACTAAAGCTTCAAAAGTTAAAACTTACGACGACACAGCCCTAGTACATTTTAGAAATAAATCTACACACGAAATTCAACCTTATTCGTAACATGATTAGAACAAATCATTTCAAATTCGGGTGCATTATTCAATTTGTTAGACTAATTCAAATACAAACTTTACTTTGCTGTTCTTTATATAAATTGTCACTCAATTTTATAACTTATGTTAGTACCAATAAGGGTGTTAGGGAATTTGTCAGAGTACCACAATAAGTTGGTCCAAGCATTAACTATGGGCGTTCAGTGAGATCCGTTTTGAAACCCAATTTGCATGTAAATTCATCGAAGTCGGTTCAGATTAACTTTAGGATAGGAGTTATTGAACGCACTCCAAGGTTTGGGTTCAAACAAATTTTATTTGGTACTTATGTACGTAGGTGTTTTTCAGTAATTTAATTTTGGAATGGAAGAACAACATTCAACGCTTATGCCACTCAAGTTTTAGTATTAAAAAAAGGTTTTATTGCAGATTATTTTGTAGTTGTAATACTCTTGAAGGTAAAAAGTACCTAAGTTTTGAATCTACAAAATAGGCATATATTTATAGGAAAATTGTAATACCTACTACAGTTTAAGTTCGAGTCGATCGATTTGATTCTGATTTGTGTGTTTACCTAACAAAATCGTTGGCACACGATGGCGCAGTTCTAATTCAGAGCTAGGCACTGATTAACAGTAACAGGCTAGCGGTTTAACACTTCCCTCCCATGCACTTCCCTCCAAGGGTCTGAGTTTAAATCCGACCCACACTTCTAACATTGCGAAGTCATGTGCGGTCCTAAATTTAATTATCTGTTGCGTTAACAATGTATCATGAGGAAATCTGCACACTTGAGAGGTCTCCAAAAAGTTTTTGATGGTGGTGTGTATTCTGCCAATCCAGGCCAGCGTGGAGTTCTAAGGCCTAAACCCTTTTCATTTTAAGAAGCAGGCCGTGCCCAGCTTCTGTACTGTAATAGGCTGATTATGCCACTTGGACTATCGCCTTCTATTTCGAAGTAATTATTAATCATTCATTATTAGTATGGTTTGGTTACTGCCAAAAATAGGAATTGTAATCAATTATTTGAACAGGTGGTTAGGTGTTAACGTCTTCTATTTCCTCATTCTAACCAGTTTTTTGGAAAATGGTCCTTTGGTTACGTACTATCTCATCTACTATCCTGGTTTTTGTGACCCAACTCCTGCACCTTGGGCAACTTCTGGGCTGCCACTGATAACGCCACAATAGACTTGTACCATCGATACAAAGAAAAATACTAGTTTCTTCATCACCGATTTGATGAAAGTCGGTTTTCATAAATAGAGCTATCTTGAAACTAGTCCAACCAGTACGGTGATGTTTATTTGTTTTCAAGTTTAGTTAGCAGACGAAATACACGCAGGTTCTTTCTAAAAATACGCCACCAACATAATGGCGTTCGTCCAATGTTTAGCCAATTCTGGCTACGCTATTTGCTTAGGACATCAAACGCTACCAAACATTTGTTTTTCATTACAAATATTTGTTTCGACCGTCACTATTTGTGTATCGCATATTGTTTTCTGCTGTTTATCTTCATTATAGATGCTGTTTCGAAGTGGGCGTTTGTTGTGGTGCAGTTTAATTGCAGTAGTATTGGTTTGGGATGAAGGACCAAATTTAACAGGCTGTTTGGATCAAAGGACCAAACGAAATGCGTATAAAAATGCCGGAAATATAGTTTAGTTTGCCTTAAGTATCTCTTTATTTGTACGGTATTTGATGTGGTAAGGAAGACATTTAATTATGTAATCTAGTAACTGGATAGACCTTGCAAGGCAAGCATTGCGGAAGTTGTCTGACAGTAGGTATGGTTACGACAAGTTTACTCGATCGTGGTTTAAAATGGTCGTATCGACCAATAAATATTGTAGGACCAGAAAACTAGTATGGAAAATATATTTTCCTTGATTTCTTACAACCACAATTTCGTTTTAGAAATACTTATTTGTCAAAATAACGAAGTCGTGTTTAATTATTGAAATTAACATACATAAATACTTCAAAAACCAGTCCCCCTTCTGCCTAATGTTTGCACTGTGACAAACGCTCAAAGGAGCAGTCAACACGACACAGCACACATCCAAATTCAACCGTATTTAAATAAGTCTAAAGCACAAATTCAAATGACATTACATTCAAAGCACTGCGTCGTAATTTGCCCCAGGCAAAGATCAAAGTTAATAATTAAATCACTTATAAAGATGTGCGTTTGTATGGAGATTCTGATCTACGAAACTATTGAATTGATTTTAATTAGGTTACTTAAGGCCTTTGAAATTATGTGTTAGTACTCAATACTCATTAAGTAATTAGTGGAGGGTAAACAGAACGGAGAAATTGGTAGGGGAAAGACACCAAATATCGGATACTTTTGTATAAAATTCTAAAAAAAATTGTAAATAATGACTTAGAGCTTCAAATGTTATATTTGTGTAATCTATATTTCATGTAGGTACTAACAAGATGCAAAAAAATATTTGATACATTACATTTAAAATTTTTGATTTACATAATATTTTAGACAAAATGGAAGAATTAATGGTTTTTTAAAAGGTTTCCTTTAATCGTATATCCGATATTAGGGTAAAAATACATTTCGACTTTTCATAAGCACCTGTATTGGTTTATGTGAAATAAAAATGTTTGAATTTGACTCAACAATACATATCGATAATCGTATATTATGATATCAACTAGTAAATTCTAATGTTTCAACATATCAAGTAGAGTTCCAACTAAGTTTCAGAGCCCCGTGAGCTCTATACTAGTATTTATCTAGGTACTAGTCACGCCTGTGGTCTCCGATGGCTTAGTTAGAGTTGAACTGTCGTGCTGCTCCAGTTCACAGGTAATGCTATTAGGTCTTGTGAGATATGAGGCATGCCTATTAGGTGTAATTAGATATCTATAAGGTTACTAGGTACTTCAAATTAATTGGAGAAACTTTGCAGAGTGACTATGTATTATTAATAGAATACATAAACATGAACATAATTAGCCCATTACTGTCCCACTGCTGGGCCGGGCCACGTCTCAGAATGAGAAAGGTTCAGGCCGTAGTTCACCACGCTGGCCTGATGTGAGTTGGCAGACTACACACACCATTGAGAAGTTTATGGACCCCTCTCAGCTGTGCAGGTTTCCTAACGATGTTTTTCCTTCACCCTTTTTATAATCAAATTCTGATCCGCATATGAATGAGAAAAGTCAGAGGTACAGGCCGGAATCAAACTCAGACCCTCCTGCATGAAAGGTAAGCATTCAACCGCTAGGCTATCACTGACGTTTGATATAAGTAAAGAAATAGAATAGAATACAGTCTAATAAAAATATACATAAACTTTAGTTAATTAGATAACTAGTAAGATATTTTTTTAAGTAAATTAGGAGGGGCTCATGGTTAATTAACAACCGCGACAATCATACGATTTATGAGATTAAGCAGTGCTTGCCACGGTCTGTCCGTGGATGGGTGACCGTTCGTTACACATCGAGACCCCTCCGTACCTCGGAGAGCACGTTTAACCGTCGGTCCCGGGTGTGATAAGAATACCTATGATAGTCTTTTCGAGTAGTCAGAAGCAAAAAAAGTCTGACAACCGGTCTAACCTTAGAATATCGGCAGTGCTCAGTAACTGGTGTGCGGAGGTCTGATGGCAGTCGGTCCGTGTAAAATACTGGTATTCAGTCATATTTGGTTAGACTGGAAGCTGACCCCAACATAGTTGAGAAAACGCTAGGAGAAAAATATGTACTATTTTCAACACGCTTGCTTGATATGAAGCGTGGTGATCAATGCTCATTCCTTCTCTGGCCTAAGAGGCCTTTGGCCTGCAGTAAGACAATTAACCCGTCAAGTGTCGGGCGCACATACGGGTGTGCGTAAGAAATTCGGGCGCGAAGTGTCGGAGGCACACACGGGTGTGCGTAAGGAACGCGCTCCTTTAAATTCGGTTCGTGTAAACCGTAAAATAAAACGTACAAAATCCGCTACCATAGTAGCGCGTTCCTTACGCACACCCGTATGTGCGCCCGACATTTGACGGGTTAAAGGCTGGCACCATTATTATTAGCCCATACTCTCGATGAAAGTTCATTTATCTCTACCTACAAGTTCGTTGACACAAGGTAGCTATTCAATAAAGAATCCGTAGGAAGGATCTAGTTTCTTTTGTTCCTATTATATCTTTTATTCTGAGTTAGTAACTTAAGTCAACGGACTTGCCTAGTTGCCCCTAGTTTTCTGCCCTTTCTGCCAAACTTTTATATAGGTACGTCGGGGTAAGTTAGTTGAAATAGATTTACCGCAGAATGTAGTGATATTTTTAATTACTGGTAAGAGTAGTGTGACGTCATTATATTATATTTCTCACTTCAGGTTGCTTCGTAATATACTCAAATGCACATGCCCCAACGCATTTCAAACCCTGTCGAAGCGTGTCGGAGTGCACCGGCGAACAGCGCAGTGCGTCGGCGCGCATCGAACGAAGCAGACGGAAGCGCAATTTATCATGCAATAAAGAGATTTGACTGGTATCTATAATTACTTAAGTTCATATTAACAGGCGTGCGCACGCTGCGGCTGCGCACGTAAGTGCTCGAAGCCCCGAATACAGTGGCTTAGGTTGACTGTGCTCGGCCGTCGCCGCTGCCGCTAAAGCATGCAAATATGAACTTTAATTTATTATAGACACAGTATGTTAACCTTTTCACCGCCACGGTCTTCAATAGAAGTTCCAGATTTTCGTGCTTCCAGCGCCACAACTTCATTAGAAGCTCTTCGTTTTAACTATGTTATTAAAATAAGTTTACTGTATTTAACAGGTCATCAGCTCATCATTACTGTTTACTATATACACTGGCCTGCAAAAATAAGTATCACACTTTTAAAATTTCATTTTTTTCTAAACTATAGAAGTTAGAGATTTAAAATAAAAAACGTTTTATAGCAATTTTTATCAGCTTTCTTTGAAACTATAGTAACAAAGTTAAACTCTTTTTTGAGTCCTTTTTGTTTCGAAAATATATCTTGTGTACTTAAAAAGTTATTGCAATTTTAAAAGTGTGATACTTATTTTTGCAGGCCAGTATATTTCGTTATACATTTATAGCTTGGCACTGGCGAGGCAACGCGTTCTGTGTACGTTGGCGGTGAAAAGGTTAATTCTCTTAAATACATTGCGCTTCTATCCGCTTCGTTGATCTTTAGTGCTGCTAAGTACCACTAGGCTTATTCTAACTAGCAAGTATTTAAACAGAAGTTTCCTTCCTACGCTAGCACCAATAATATTATTAATCATCCCGTTAAATTGCCAACTACGAATACAAAACTGTCAGCAACAGATGAGGAGTACCAATCTACTAGATTTTAAGATGCTTAGTTAGACAATAGATCATAATAATATTTTAAGAACTTTTGAAATAATTCATAGTTAATTTTAACGCACATTCAGCTTATCGTCGCAGCGCCTAAAAAACCCGCTATGTGGTATTTTTTTAATTTCGGTTATTGATGCTCTTTTATAGTACTTATCAAGCCACGAGGGCCTGTGAAATCTGTTTTCTAATAATTTATTTGATTAAGGAGATAGCAAAATCAGCTATGTAATTTTGGCCAAAAACGGCTTCAAAAATGCTCTATGTGTGCAAAGAAACACTTAACGTATTTTTATTTCGATGCGCGCCTCTTAGAATTGCGCTTCAATATGACGCATAGCGGGTTTATTATTTTACAATAGTGTGGAAAATCCGCTGTGTTCTAGGAAGACCAACAATGAAAATTATCGCGGTATTTAGGACCCAAAAAAATTACGCTATGTGAACAAATTCACTTTAAAAAAATCCTAGCACTTGTTATATCGTAGAAAAAACCAAAAAAATAATATTTTATGATGTCTCGACAATAAGTCAAATTTTCTGTATACTAAGTTTTTAAATGTTGTTATCAGTTTAGGAAATAAAAAGTTTTTTGCTTCTCCTGTAAAGTTGGGTTTTTTCCCATAGCGGATTTTGCAAGCGCAGCGACGTTATACTGTCCCACTGCTGGACACGGGCCTCTTCTCAGAACGAGAAGGGTTTAGGCCTTAGTCCACCACGCTGCCTGGCCTAGTGTGGGTTAGCGGACTAAACAGAACGAGAACTTTTTTTGCCCTCTCAGGTGTGCGGGTTTCCTCACGATGTTTTCTTTTGCGTGAGTGTTCTGAACTGCACAAAAAAATCATAGGTGTGGGCCGCAATCGAAGTCAGATCCTCCTGCATGGGTGGTGGGCGTTCAACCGTTAGGCTTTCATTGTAACTGTAAGGTCTGCCACGCACTAGGCAGCCTGGCTGTCGCGGCCAGGCTGCGGCGGCTGAATTATTGAGGAATTTGTGGTCGTCTTATGAGCGGGCTTCCATACGCCGTAATAAGTTGGACTGGCTGCGCAGCCAGGCCTACCGAGTGCGCAGGGGGCCTAAGTAAGCCGGGGTTGCGGTGCATGCAATAGCGAATCCCGTGACCCCGTCCTTAGGTCAGAAGGAGGGACACCGTTGGTTTTTAGCAGACCCCCTCCCCTTCCCCAGGCGAGGGATATCCATGAGGATTTTCCAACGAGAAAAAAAAGGGGGCCTTAATTATATGAGATACTTGACTTATTAGTCTATTGACGAGCTGATGCAAGTACAGAGTGTGAGGGCCTCAGTTAGATTCTTAGATCGGGAAAAGTCTTATTGAGTACCAGCAAGGTGTCTGTAATTGTTCAAATTGTGTAGTAAATAGATTTTTTTCTTTCTCTCGCTATGAATTTCTCCTGTATCTTGGATGTCCACAAAGAAAGGAATAAATACTTGTTCCGTGTGGGAATCGAACTCGCGACGCGTGGTGCAAAAGCCGGTCGCTTAGCCACAGCGCCATTCATGTTATCATCGTGTTTACTACCTTCCTTACTGGTCTTCACGGTCACAGGATTACATTTACGTAGTAAATACACAAATATTTACATATAAATCTTCTATTTTAATTTTACATTTTTTTTTTCTCACGTGGGGAAATCCTCATGGACTATCCCCCGTCTAGGGAAGACGGGGGGGTGTGCCAGACTCTTACTGGCTAAAACCCCACGGTGTCCCTCCTTCTGACCTAAGGCCGGGGTCACGGGATTCGCTGTTGCATGCACCGCGACCCCGACAGGTCTCGGTCCACCAGCTTCTTCTGGTGGACCCCTTCTGTGGTGGGGTAGTTGCTAGCTCACGGCGCTGCGACCCCCATGTTGGACACGCCTGCAAAGTGTGCAGCGCCGTGTCCTCGGGGCAGTCGCAGTGGTGACAACCGGGCGTCTGCTCCCGGCCTATACGACACAGGTACTTCCCGAAACAGCCGTGTCCCGAGAGTACCTGCGTCAGCCGGAAGCTGAGGGCGCCGTGACGCCTCTCCAGCCACTCCTCCATCACGGGTCTTACCGCCGCTATAGCGGCGTGCCCCTATTTTAATTTTACCTAGAGCAAGAGTCTACATCCCACCACAAACACATTTTCTTTTAAAAAATAAAAGTAAAAACCACTCAGATTTTCGTTTCAAAACATTTTAATTCCCAAACAGATTTAAGGGGTAACGTAATACAATAATAAAGGTATATATTATATATTCTGTAGTATATAATTTAGTATTAATGACGTAATTGACGGTTTTGAGTTACTGAGGTTTCTCCTTTCTTTATCTTCGGATGGAGGTAAGGGGGAGCTTTTGTCTTTGTGACGTTTTTTCAATAAATGTTCGGATAACCTAATTCTGTCCGCGGAAATGCCGGATTTTCAAAGCGTACTCTACTTCGCTTGTTACATTCTAAGAAGATGAAGACAGAAGAGAAGAACGGTAATGTTAAGATGTGTTACATCTTTACTATTCTTTGCATAGTATAAAACAAAGTCGCTCCCGCTGTCTGTACGCTTAGATCTTTTAAACTACGCAACGGATTTTAATGACATTTTCAGCAATAGATAGAGTGATTCAAGAGGTAGGTTTATATGCCCCACTTTAGTATCTACATTACACCTGTGCGAAGCAGGGGCGGATCGCTAGTTATAAATAATTTCTTCACTTATACCAAACGTCTGCGATAGCGTAGCGGTTGAACGTTTGCCTTCCATGCAGGAGGGTTTGCGTTCGAACCCGGCCCATAACTCTGACTTTCCGAATTCATGTGCGGATCGGAACTTGACTATCACTTGCGTTAACGGTGAATGGAAACATTGTGAGGAAACCTGCACATCTGAGAGGGCTCCATAAAGTTCTCGATGGTGTGTGTAGTCTGCCAACCCGAACCAGGCAAGCGTGGTGATTTAAGGACTAAACCCTTCATCATCACAGAAGAGGCTCGTGCCCAGCAGTGGGCTAATTATGTATGTATGTATGTTATAGGACAGGTGTTTGCCAATTCAAAATTGCGTCCTTATAAAAAAACCACATTTACTATTTAATCTTCTTCTTTTCATGTGGTTAGAGACTAACCTGGTGTCAGAGTTTATGCCGCCCTTAGGCCTCTGACTTGGCTTCACATGCCGTCGCGAAATATCTCTCAGGCATGCCGGTTTCCTCACGATGTTTTCCTTCGCCGTTTTTAAGCAAGTGATAATTATACAATACGCACATGAATCCGAAAGATCAGAGGTGCGTGCCTTGGGTTTGAACTCGAGACCTATGACTTAGCAGTCCGATGGTCACACCACTAGGCTATCACTGCCAAACTACTACTACTATTTAATAAGAATGGTATTAAAAAATTGCCAATAAATCAATCTAATCAAATGAAAAACTCAATAAATAAATTTTTGTATGATTCTAGTACATATAAAAGTTGTCTGTGAGAAATTGCTTTTACGACAGGTTTAGACGTAACGAATCGCTTTCAACAAAGTAGAAAGACTCCAAATTAATTAATCGATTTTTGTTGTTTCAATTTGATTCAAAGTCTGTTCAGACGGTTCAAATCGCATGCGATTTAGCAGTTGATTAATTAGAATCGAATCGTGTGAACCTGGTATTACGCTAATGATATTTAAACAGCTTTAATTAGCTTCACTTCGTGTATTTGTTTCTTTGTTTGATTCAAATCTTGCGACAGATTTTTCAACTACTTCTGCTTAACCGATTCTCCTGAAACTTCGCACACAAATTGAATTCCCATGACAACACAACTTTATAATAACTTCAACCTTCAATCCTCAAATCCTAATGTTGCAGGGGTACTGCAAGATAAAACTGTTTATCAAAAAAGTTTTTTAGGGGATTATATCATTTTTATTGGTGTTATTGGTGATGTTCTTCACAAAGGTCAGGTGCGTAGTACTCTCAACTGGCGTGCGTGTATGACAAGATGTATGAATGTGGATGAAGCGAAAGGGGTATGTAAAGGTCGTAGCATGTGGCGTTCTATAGTTTCTGCCTACCCCCATGGGAAAAAGGCGTGTGTTTATGTATGTATGTACCTATATCATTTTTAATTTGATGTAGAATAAAGTTTACCTACTTTGTCTATCTCTATTCATGATTTGAGCAATCTGTATCAATGTGTTGTTTTTTTTTTGTTTTTTTTTGGTTTTGCTGTTGTAATGTCCCGTGCTGAATAACATTTATTTTCTTTCTTCTTTCTTTCTTCGGTTTAAAGATTCTTTATTTAATCAAAAGAACAATGTTCACTTACGAATAAATACACAGTGTTATATAGATTTAATTATCCGGTGGCCATTATAGAAATATTTCTAGTTGTTTTTAGCGTGTGACAAGTTATTAACAAAGCAAATTAATGTAAGAAGGTTCGGTTATCATAAACATCTAATATTTGAAACAACATATCAACATCTCCTAATTTTTTTTAGTATACTATAAAGGCAGGTATCTATAATACCTTGCCGGGGTTGCGGTGCATGCTTTTGCGAATCCCGCGACTCCGGCCGTACGGTCAGGAGAAGGAACACTTGGTTTTTAGCCGATAAGAGTCCGGCAGACCCCCTCGCCTTCCCCGGACGAGGGACATCCATGAAGATTTTCCAATGAGAAAAAAAAAAGAAAAAGTTCCTACCCTTTTTTTATTTTACTCTCATGTATGTTTACATGCTTGAGTGTAAAATATCATAATTAATAATTAAATCATATTTTGTCTTAAACTCTTTAATATAAAAAATAATCCAAAAGAGAATCTAGAAGGGTTCTTAATCATAAAATATTCAACACAAACACACTTCCCCTTAACACAACTCCTTTATAACGGATCCCATATAATATTTTGTAGGTGTTACTACATATTGAATAAGCGACTATTGACGCAAGTGTTTGCCTCCAGGCTTCGTCCGCAATATTTGTCTTTTTTCCTTTGATGCAAAGAATAACTTGTATGCAGCTCATGTTTTAATAAGGATGGCTTATAAAAACATTGTTTATTTGTCTCTCCCTTCTGGGAAGTAATGAAAGATGGGTCGTGGGTATGTCCCTCAAGGGACATAGAAATAGTGAGCGTCTGAGGTCGCGATGTCAACATATTTGTTTTCATAGAACGCGTGATCGTAACGTCAGATGGACTTGTGATGCGAATAGGGCAGGTAGGTAGACAGGATTCACAACTAGTCTTAAGACTAAGAGGCTCTTGTTCGGCATTGGACAGCGATAGGCTGAGTTGATATTTATAGTGTTCCAAAGTTGGTAGAAAGAAACGTCTAGAAAAAAATGGCTTTTAGGCAGTATTATCATTTAAGCTTATATATTTGTCTAGTGGTCGCAAGCATGACTGCTGAGCATGTGGTGCTGGGTTCGATCCCCAGGTCGGACAAAGTGTTATCGGGTTTTTCCGTTTAGGTCAGTAGCAGCCCGGAATCTGGATTTGTGCCCGGTTAATGGCAATAAGCTCGTCACCCTCTAATTCATGGGACTTAAACATAACTGGCGAAACGATAATTTACTAAAAACACCTCTGCTGAACCCTTCGGGGAATACAAGGCGTGATGTGTAGGTATGTTATCGAAGCGAAGGTGTCGCCCGGTTTCCGAAACGCTGATCAACGCAAAAATGAACTACCTAATCGGCTGTTAAATATAATGTCAAGAGATATTGTGATTGGTGGTTAATAATATTTTACCCGACCAATCGCATTCATTGACATGTGATTTGACAAAAGTTTCAAAAACCAGGGGTAAGTCATCTTTCAGACTAGTAATGTCCGGCCACTTAAATTTTGTATAAAAGGTAAACAAATCTTTGATCCTGAATCATTTATTTTGCTATAAGAATTCATTAAATAACATATTTTTAGAAAACATTAATCCACAATTTTTTTTCAATAATCGTAAATATAATTTTTATCAAATCTTTAAGCAAAATGAATGTTTCACGACTATTTACAGACTATTTATTTTTAGTTACCTTTTATACAAAATGTAAATGGACGGAATGTCACAGTCAAAGTTTTTTATTTCAAATAGACCAGATTACTGTAGTTTTCTTGATGATACGGAAACAGAAGAAAAGGTCTTGGACTTTATTAGCAATTAATTTTGAATATTTGAATAGTCGAAAAGCAATAAATTAAAAATATATTGCTGACCATAAAAAATAAACATAAATCAGATCATGTTTAAAAAAGCGTGGTTGTTGTTTCCCCTGAGCCAATAGAGGGCAGCACTGCTGTCCCCAGTTTGTTTAGGACGTGGCTACCACAAATAAAGTGACATAAGCTGATTTTGCGCTTTTATTTTTAACTTTATTTGTTTGAGTTCCTTTCTGATGTAGAACGAGTGAAATAGTCCCATGTTGTTTACTCATCATCTGCTTTCCCTTATACCAACTTATTTGGGGTCGGCACAGTACGATTGTCTTCTTCTATACTAATATTATAAAGAGGTAAGATTTGTATTTTTGTATGTAACGAATAAACTTAAAAACTACTGGACCGATTTCAAAAATTCTTTCGCCGTTAGAAAGATGACATTATCACTGAGTAACATAGGCTATATTTATTACTGGAATAAAGCGTGAGGACACAGCTAGTCATTAATAAAACACATTCAAATAAAATAATCCATTGAAATACTTAAAACGGTTTTGTCTTGCAGTACCCTTGAAGCATCAGGAATTGAGGATTGAAGGTTGAAATTATTATCATATTCTATTGTAATGGGAATTGAATTTGTGTGCGAAGTTTCAGGAGAATCTGTTAAGAAGAAGTAATTTAAAAATCTGTCGCAAGATCTGAATCAAACAAATATACGAAGTGAAGCTAATTATTAAAACTACACTGGCCTGCAAAAATAAGTATCACACTTTTAAAATTTCAATTTTTTCTAAACTATAGAAGTTAGAGATTTAAAATAAAAAACGTTTTATAGCAATTTTTATCAGCTTTCTTTGAAACTATAGTAACAAAGTTAAACTCTTTTTTGACTCCTTTTTGTTTCGAAAATATATCTTGTGTACTTAAAAAGTTATTGCAATTTTAAAAGTGTGATACTTATTTTTGCAGGCCAGTATATTTAAAATGAGTAAGAGTACCTAAACTTAATTAGATAACAAGATACCTACTACTGTTTTATCTAATAACCCTGTAAAGACCCGCTAGTTAAATCGAAGTAACCCTGTATATAATTATAGTATTTCTTACATGCACATAACATCACAAGACTCACAGATCACAAGGGAATTTTTTCTGTACGAACAAAAGAATTTTACTCTAAGAATATTCGTGTCTTAAAAATATCACGAGTAGGTACTTGTACCCACCCCATAGATAAGGGGGATCATACGAAAATCAAAGTCACAAAATTCACGCATCGCTAACATTATTAAACGTGCACGCGCAGTGACGTGCTTACCCCAAAATTCTTAAGCGTGCTATTAAAAGTTGTGGAGCAATTTATTTTTCTGCTACTATGAGTTTCCAAGTTTTAACGATGTACGTTTCGGCTGTAGTTATACCTACGTTACAGTAACACTATCAACTAAAAGTTCTGGAAAAACTGAATTTTTGTAATGCATTTTTATCCGTGAGATTTATTTTTAAAATCTAGGTGGCGACTTGCCTGATCTTCCGATTGTAGTGTAAAATTCGAAGCGAGCTTGTTACGTTACTTCGTTTAAAATATGCGTAATATGCTCTTGCCGAACTCTGTGCTCGCTGTACTTACTATCGTAATGCGCGTTTTGTAACATGTTACATTACACGATTATGATACAGGACAGTCGCCGCCTTAAGATTTTTTTGTTGTTTTGGGTTAGATAACATAACATCACGCCTGTGTTCCCTGAAGGATTGGACAGAGGGGGAAGAGGACCCGCTCACGCTTTCCCTTGCATTTGAGTGACATGCTTCATAGTAATCCCTTGCATACAAGTCACGTGGGTCCGCAAACGACACGACCCGCTCGCGCCCCGAGTTTGTGTGGCGAAAGCTTAAAAATGCTATCCGACGTTCTTAAAATCAGCCCTAATTGTTATACTTATCCTAGCAATGATTATGAGTAATGATTATACTAACAATGATACTCGCAATGATTAGATGATAAAAGTGATAAAGATATTTCACATAACATAACATCACGCATGTATTCCCCGAAGGGTTGGGCAGACGTGTATAGTAACACCCTCACATTGCCATTATGTTTAAGTCTCATGTAATAGGGGGCGAGCATATTGCCATCAAATGGGCACAAATTCAAACTCCGGGCTGCTACTGAGAATTTCGACACGGAAAAACCCAATAACACTGCCCGGTCTGGGGATCGTATCCAGGACCTCACGATCAGCAGTCACACTTGCCACCACTAAACCAACAAGGCAGTTCTGGGTCAGTTTTGGGTTACATCTGGCTTGTTATTTATGTAAATTGTAGCCTGAATCGATTTGAATTAAGGGGTAAACAATATTTTTGCGTTATTTTATCTCAAAATGTTATTCAAAATTAAGGTACCTATTGTTTAATTTTGACTGTCTTGTTGGTCCAGTGGTCGCAAGTGCGACTGCCGATCGTGAGGTCTTGGGTTCGATCCCCAGGTCGGGCAAAGTGTTATTGGGTTTTTCCGTGTGGAATTTCTCAGTAGCAGCCCGGAGTCTGGATTTGTGCCCGCTTAATGGCAATAGGCTCGCCCCCTATAACATGGGACTTAAACATAACGGAGACACGAGGGTGTTACTTTACATCTCTGCCCATCCCTTTGGGGAATACAGGCGCGATGTTATGTTATATAACCCAAAACAACAAAAAACTTAAAGGCGGCAACTGCCCTGTATCATAAGTAATGCGAAATGAGGGTGTACTAAATACACCTCTGCCGAACCCTTCGGGGAATGCAAGGCGTGATATTGTGTATTATGTATTGTTTAATTCATATCTAATTTATTTTCAATTTTATTCTACGTTTGAAGATTTTTCATCTAAACAACTTACTATTTTTTTTATTGTAATCATAAAATTGTTTACGTTTTTTTTTTCAAATTGGTTCGGACTAGACTATACCTACTTCTGTTTCTCGATCATCTATGCCTGTGTTATTCACGTAATATCTGAAAGATAGTCACGTCTACGTAGTAACGTATTATTGGAAACATAATCGCAAATTGGAAAGATTGCTGCGTATCTAAAAAAAAAGAAACCGCCTCATCTGACGCGACTGCTGTCGACTGTACAGCCAATGGTAATTTTTATACCGAGGATTCTATTTAGAACACGTTCCTGTAGCAAAGAAAAATGTCGAAAAAAGAATTTGTAAATTATATTTTTAGACGAAGCATTAAATTAAAAGTAGCTAAAACTGCGTCTTTTGCGACAAAAATCTAACAAAACATGTTTAGGGAACACTTAGACCTATCAAAACACAGTAAACAGTTAGGCCACACCCCAATTTTGTCAAAAAAACATGTTACAGCTAGTTCACACAGAAACTGTTTACAGGATCCGTTTTTATTTTAGTGATGGCGCCTGTAGTTGTATGATGTTGTATTTTTATCGTATCCTGTCAGATGCGACGCAGTTGCCATTTGTTTAACTGATCCGTCGGTATAGATGTGAACAACACATCCAGTACCGACGGATCCGTTAAAACGGAGCCGATAAAACGGCTCCGCTGTGTGAACGGTCGGTTAGGGGCTATTTCAAACATAAATAAGTTCGCAGGAGACCCGGCTTAAAATAGTAACTACGAGAACATTAAGTTATTTTCCCAACACCCTTTCATGCTTACGTGTGGCAGAAATACGTAGAATTTAATAAGTTTGAAATGAAATTTATATATTTGCCAGAATATAGGTACATAATAACATGATAAAATAATTTAAGTCTCACTATATTCGACTTATCAGTCGTGCACATATTTCTAGTAGGTACATGTATAATCCGGTTTAATCTAAATAATCGTCTATTGAATAAAAACATCTGTCACAAAGCCAATTATTTAAAGTTCTATTAAATTCTAAGTTATTATTATTATTATTATTTTCCGGAAGATTATTATACATTTTTACCGCCATGGTGTAGCAGTTTCTGCTACATAGCTTTAATCTGCTTCGAGGTACTATCAGAGGTTTATGTACTATTTTCCTTTTAAATTGGGCCATAACATCCTGCTCAAAAAGTGATAGATGGTTTCTAACGAACGTAAAAAAACAAAATAATGAATGAATGAATGTAAAGGTAGTAACACTGTAACACTGTATAGGTACACTGTACACTCTCGTTCCGCCAGTTATGTTTTAAGTCCAATGTAATAGGGGGCGAGCCTATTGCCATTAAACGGGCACAAATCCAGACTCCGGGCTGCTACTGAGAAATTCCTAATGGAAAAACCTAATAACACTTTGCCCGATTTGGGGATCGAACCTAGGACCCCATGCTCAGCAGTCGCGCTTGCGACCACTAGACCAACAAGGCAGTTTACTAACAAATAAAACTACTATATGAACAAGCTAAATTGAGTATTAGCGGAGTGGTTTGCCTTCGAAGGTGTTTGATTCTCACATCGGAACAAAATAATATTTCGGTCCTATCAATCGACCTGAACTACAATTTTTTTTTCGAGATATTAGTACCCACCTATGCTCACGCCTGTAATCCCTGAAGGGTTAAGCAGAGGATTTCTCTTATTATAGGAGTTTGTTCACCAACGTTTTACCTCGAAAATATTTTGGTCCAGATATACAATATTTTTTTACGAGGTATTGATACATACCTATACACATGCCTGTAATGGCTGAAGGGGTAACCAGGGATGTTCTCTTATTAAAGGACCACCAACCAACGTTTCGCTTTAGGCATAAAGTTTCATGTAAGGGGTAGCACGCCTATTGCCATCTTTCGGTCATAATTATGGTGCCAGGTTCTCCCCCCCCTTTACGACTCGCTTGCCCGGCGACGGAAGGGAATTATATTATTAAATGGTTTTATTTAACTTCACTTTGTATGTTTGTTTGTTTCAAATCTTGGGATTGATTTTTTAACTACTTTTGCTTAACCGATTTTCTTGATACTTCGCAGACAAATTCAATTCCCATGACAATACAACATTGTAATAATTTCAACCTTCAGTCTTCAAGTTTTGATGCTGCAGGGGTACTATTATTAAAAAAACAAAAAGATTTTTACTTTTATAATTCTTCTTCTTCTTCTTCCTGTCCTTATCCCACACTAGGTGGGGTCGACATAACATGTACTTCATAAATCCATGTTGTTAGAGGTTTTGTCTTATTCGGCCGCCTGCCTGACATCAATCCTTCTTGGGAATACTCGTTGCGCCGTCGCGCGGATGACCCTATGTGCTTTCTGATATTATGCACTGGGTCCCAAAATGATATACTTGTCAATCTGTGGGACATACTTGAATTTCCTTGACCCACTTATTCAGTTTTGTTAGGGACTTTGGTTTTGACACATCGTAAACTAATATAGCACCGTGAGCGTCTCAGTAATAACTTGAAACTTCTCGTACTCGTTTTACTTTTATATATTGCACATATATTTTTGAATTTGTATCAGGGCACGACACAGAGGGAACAGTATGTGGGGACATCATCAAAAATAAAAAACAGTTTTCGGTAGGTACCTATACCAATAAAAACTGTGACCACTTTTATGGATTAAAGTGTCAAAGTTCCACCCCGCCAACAAGCACTAAATAACACATCCCCAGTTGATTCACAATCACTGTTGAAACTAATTCACTCATCGCCACCCCCACTTCAACAAAACGTTAATTAAACTAAAATCCAGTTCACTTGTTCGAATTTTCCGGACGAAAAAACATACTGACTGATCTCCTTTGGCCGTCCTGAGCAATTTGGACACATTTAGTTCCCGTATTGAAATAAACTAAATAGGCAACGACCAGAGACGGGGGCTATTCGATAAATTGGAAGAATAATTCATTTTTCCAGTCGATGGCACATGAAAGAGGACAGTGCGTTGCTCTCGAACCTTTTGGAATATACGGGTGGGTAGTTGGTTTGGAAACGCTGCGGTTTTTGTTAAGTTTTCTAGTGGATAACATAATGAGCCCATTACAGTTCCGCTCATAAGAACAAGATAATTTTCACAATTATTGTATCATGTAATCAGTATAAAAGTGTTTGTTCAACAACCAATCACACCTGTCCTCGAAGACACGGCCCGTCGCGACGTCCCACCGCCGCCGCAGCCGTCCATGATCCACTGTGCTCATCCGCCGCAGCCGCGGAGATTGTTGTCTTTTCTGACTCCGCAGTCACACCGTTAATCCAGCCCTCATCAAGCTGTCTCCTTCCCAGTCCTCTTGCAAGCAACGCCCTAAGCCGAGGTCCGAGTCCCATTAGGGGTCGCCCTCAGTGCTGTTGTTGCTAGCTAGTCATGATGTTAGTAGTAATAGTTAACTTAGGTTAAGTATTTTACTCTCGTCCCCATTGGTTGGAGACCCTTCAGGTCTCGCCAATAACTGCCCGGTTACGTAGAAACGGTCCACAAGACCATCTACAAGCAGTCGAGTAGAAAAAAAAAGAAACCAATCACACCAGTTGATATGGGATTTGATAGGTAAATGGTATCTTTTACCGTTGATCATTTTCTAGAAACCTAGGGCAAATGTAGCAAAGGGTGGCTAAGGCTGTGTTCTACGAATCAGAAATTTTCTTTAGAATCATGTTGATAACATTATCATCTTTCAAGTTTTTTTATAATCATTATTGTCTCACTGGGCACGGGCCTCTTGTCAGGATGAGAAAGAACGTTTAGGGCCTTAGTCAATCATGCTGTGCTAGTGTGGACCTGTTCCCGAACTACGCCTTTTTTATTTGTTTATTCAACGAAAAAAATAAATTACACAAAATTTTACAAAAACATGCTGCCAAACTGCAGAGCAGTTTGTCGGCAGTATTCTCGTGGATACATATTTATCCTGGTGTTTTCATAGATACTATTGTTATATCGGATTTTAGATCAACATCAAAAGCAACGATGATTGTTCAAAGTTTCAAAGTTGTAGAATTGCTGTTAATTCTAAATTGAACAAGACTATGGTAGTTTTAGACAAACAAATAATATATTATTTTTCAAATTCCAAGGCTTTACTTGCTTTATTAGTTGTACAGGTTTTCTCACGATGTTTTCCTTTACCATTAACGCAAGTGATAAACAAATTTTAATGACATAGAGTAATAAATATTATGGTACAAAAAGCTCACTCTTGAATTCAATGATAGTTCGAACTAAAGCTCAGCCACTGCACCAAACGTATCGTCATAATTATTATGTATGTATGTATACAGGTTGTAAACGAAATCATGTAATTCCTTCAAACTTCGTGATGTACTGCTGACATATATTAACACAGCACGGGATAAATTTTGATTCAATAAAAAAAATACAAGATGTAAATATGTGTTCTTAACGTGAGGCATTTTAGCGCCCCGGGTTAACGACCGCGCGGCGAGCGATAGCCGCACAATTCGCTCGGGGCGCTAAAATGCCTCACGTTAAGAACACATGTTTAATTGTTTATTTCTTGTAAACAAAAAAATTGAGTCCAATAATTATTATTCCGTTCAGTGTTTATCTATGTCAGCAGTACATCGCGAGGTTTGACGGAATTACATGATTTCTTCTACACCATGTATTATGTCAACGTGACCGTCTACAATATACAACTTAATGATTCCTATTCCAACGTTGATTGTTCTAAAATCACTACGCGCTGTTTTGGTATAGTTTTTTTGCGCTCTCTTCATATCGGAATACAATTGAAAATCCGTTCCGTGTTTGATCTGCTTCGTATTAGTTTTGTTCAGTTTTTAGTTTGGAACTACCATCAGTTCAACGAGTATTCAATTGATTAGTCCCATTCATTATTTGAGGGTTTTCAGTTACTTGCTAGGAAGAGCTCGTTAGAAAGTTTGAGATCAGACCTTTTTTCGATAACTTTCAAACTATTTTCTGTTTGTTGTTCACAATTTAAATTTGGACGGGTGACGGCATTCTCCATTGCGACGACATTCTGTCACCAATCCAGTCTGCCTTGCCTGCTGTTCTGTTCTGCCTAGCTTTTTTCCCAGCATTGTTGGGGTCGGCTTCCAGTCTAACTAGATGCGGCTGAATATCAGTATTTTTCATGGCGCGACTGCCATCAGACTTCCGCAATCCAGGTAGTGGGCCATAAACCAATTCTCAGGTTTATCAGGCTTGTGACTACCCGTAACGACTGTCATAGATATTATGATGACAACCGGTTATAACGGTTTAACGTGCTTTCCGAGGTATGAAGAGGTATCGATGTGTAACCAATGGTCACCCATCCAAAGACTGACCGCAGCAAGTGCAGCTTAACATCGCAGATTATAATTACGATCATCATGGTTGTTGTATAAGGGTTAAGCAGAGGTGTAAAGTAGCACTCTCATTTCGCCGTTATGTTTAAGTCTCATGTAATAGAGGGCGAGCTTATTGCCATTGATCGGGCACAAATCCAAACTCCGGGCTGCTACTGAGGAATTCCACATGGAAAAACCCAATAACACTTTGCCCGACCTAGGAATAGAACCCAGGACCTCACGATCAACAGTCGCGCTTGCCACCACTAGACCAACGAGGCAGTTGTATAGCCCCCTTTTGTATATATTGATTACGTTATGAAATGTTTCTTTGCCAAAGTTTATATCTTTCTTTTCTAACCCAACTTCCAGAATGGACACAACACATTTGTTTTGAGTATGGTGCTTCACATAGAGTAGTATACTTCTCGTTTTTCCACTCACCCGACACGAAAAAGCATGAAAAAGCAACTGCACGGAAATATTCCATTTACACCAAGAAAATATCTTGCTGAAAAATGTCATACGGGGAAATGGTGTTTGGAGGTACTCTGAGTCAATGAGGTAGCAACTTGATATTATTTATGCAGGACCATAGCACTAAGGTTGGGGTTACACTCGTATTACTCGTAAGGTGACGAATAAATATGACAGTTAATTTGGGTACAAATGTCTCCCGACAAGTGTCGCCAGTGATGTCCAACGACATCTCTCGACTTCTGTTTCCACGACATTTTCTTCCTATGATTAGTCGCCAGACATGTTCCGCCACGTCGCGTGTTGTCACCTAACTTCACTGGCGACACGTGTTAGAAGACATTTGAATAGGTACGTGGCTTAAATCAAGCATTTAGGTTGAGGTTACACTGGTAAGGTGACAAATACATGGTAATGACAAGATTAAAAATAACCCCTTATAAAGTGTAGTTGTAGTCGCTATGATACTGACGTGTACAGCGTTAGGATACGAACGGATGCGGCGACAGCCGAACGCGTCCGTCAGGATGTCGACGAATACGATCGGCACCGTACAGTCGCTTGCGAACGTAGCCATTTCTGCGCCTAATGAAATAGTTTCATTCCTACCGTGTTGACGTGTTCTAATTTTTGAAAGGATCCGATCGGATACGACTACATGCGAACGGAACCGATCGCGCGTCGCAGCATACTTTCGGCTACGATCGCGTGTCGTGGAAGACGCTCGCGGTCAAGCTGCTGTGCGCGGCTTGGTAATATAGACTTTAAATACTGTGTACACGATTTAATATCATTTAAAGATTGTAAAATCCGTACCGATCATCCCACAGTCTCATGTAATAGGGGGTGAATAATCAATAAGGTCAATAAAGTCAGTTAAGTATTTCTACAGATCGTGAGGGTTATTCTTGAAGATACTCATACTTCAAATCGATCGACGTTGGCATTATGTTAGTTAGTACTTTTAATGGACAATTAGCGCCAAATTGGTTTAGAATTTAGAATATAAATTACAATTAAAATATTCTATAGTGTATTTTCTTTTAAAAAGTTTGAATTGTTTTTTTGGCTTATTTGAAATTGGAATTGGGTCGAGATGGAATGATTTTTAAGACCCTACTGGACACGTTTACGTCTAGATGCGTGATAGACTGTCTAACTTTTAAACGGTTTCAATTAGCTTCACTTCGTATATTTGTTTGTTTGATTTAAATCTTGCGACAGATTTTTCAACTACTTCTGCTTAACCGATCCTCTTGAAACTTCGCACACAAATTCAGTTCCCATGACAACACAACATTAATAACGACGACACGTTTGGTGCAGTGGCTGAGCGATTGGCTTCTGCGCTAGGGGTCGTGGGTTCGATTCCCGCACGAATCAAATATTTATATGGCCTACAAATATTTGTTCCGGGTCTGGGCGTTTGTGCATGTGAAGATTTGTGTCTGTAAACGCACCCACGATACAGGAGAGATCCTAATGTGGTGCAACACTAAAAAAAATAAAAAAAATTAACCTTCAATCCTCAAATTCTGATGCTGCTGGGGCACTGCAAGATAAAATCGTTTTACTTCAAAGGTTTTTTTAAGGGATTATTGTCAATAATAACATCACACCTGTATTCCCCGAAGGGTGAGGCAGAGGTGTAGACTAACACTCTCATTTCGCCGCTATGTTTAAGTCCCATGTAATAGGGGACGAGCCTATTGACACCAACCGGGCACAAATCCAAACTCCGAGCTGCTACTGAGGAATTCCACAGGGAAAAACCCAATGACACTGCCCGACCTGGGTATTGGACCCAGGAGCTCACGATCAGCCGTCGCGCTTGCAACCACTATATCAACAAGGTATTTGTTAAAGTAGCTATGGTAGTAAAACAAAAATATAGTTTCCATTGAATGGCTTTTTCGATCGAGAAAACTGTGACAATAGGCTGTCTCATCATCATCCTCCTACCCTTATCCCAACTTATTTGGCGTCGGCGCAGTATGTCTTCTTCTTCCATACATCTCTATTAGCCGTCATCTCAGTAGTCACCCCCTTTCTAGCCATATCGTCTTTCACACTATCCATCCATCGCTTCTTTGACTAAAGACTATAGGCTGTCTAAAGTCCATTAATATATTCACAAGTCTGTTATACTACACCAGTACTTGCTATATAAATTGAGGCTGCTATCTTTTGTACACATAATGTCTACGTTATTAGCATATAAGGTACAGTCCGCGACAGGTCATCATGGCAATTTTCTAGTCATTTTCAATACACAACTACAAGCAACAACGCAAGCGAGATTGAAATCGATAACCGCGGTCGATGCGGACTCGTGCAGCGCTAAGACTAAGATGGCGCGGGCGCTGTGCGGGTGTGTGGGGCGTCCCACCATCCACGATACACCTCGTACCCGATTGCCATGTCGACCTGTCATTGACTGTACATGAAATTGCGAAAATGTAGTAATATACACGTTGTTTTGGTCAACTTCCAGTCTAACCAGATGCGGCTGAAAACCAGTATTTTACACGAAGCGACTGCCATAAGACCTCCGCTACACAGTTACTGGGCAATGCCAATATCCTAAGGTTATACCGGTTGTCAGACTTTCGAGCTTCTGACTACCCTTAACGACTGTCATAGGTATTCGTATGACACCCGGGTATGTATGTATGTATATATAATACACGTGTGACGTAAATTATATATAAAATATATATTACAAACGCCTAACAGATTCATTGTTGAGTTGCCAAAGTAACCGCAATATTACTTACCTAATATAAAAATTCTGAATATTAATTTAATAAGGTAAGTACCCGATATAGAAACCGGCAAGGGGAAATAGCGCCGACAGCGCGACGGTTCAAAGTCAATTTTTATTAAAGTCGTCAAAACGACTTGTGGGAAAAAAAAAGTCGTAATCTCGACGTTAAAATCATCGAAGTTGCCAGTTTAAAGTGAACCCAATGGAAACTCTGAAATTATTTGCTATGAATACTTTCAGGGTACTGTGGGCTAAAATTATCGTTTCGAAACGGCAGGTGCCACTGGTGTTCTGGTAATATAAGACCGCGCCACGTATTTTTTCTTGGTTTTGTTCAATTTTTTCAATATTTATGATATTTTATTAATTCGTAATAGGCGACAATAGGCCCGCCCCCCATTAAATGGGACTTAAACATACCTGGCGAAACGAGGGTGTACTAAAAACACCTCTGCCGAACCCATCGAGGAATAAAAGTCGTGATGTTATGTTATGTTAATTTGTGTTTTGTTTATAATGTGGTTTCAGTTTATTTAATTTCGTTAAACTTTTTAATTTTTTTTTATTTGAGACACTAGTCCATTCTTATAATGTAATCTGTGTGACGACAGGTTTGGTGCAGTGGCTAAGCGATTGGCTTCTGCGCTGCGGGTCGTGGGTTCGATTCCCGCACGGAACAAATATTTGTATGGCCTAGAGATAGTTGTTCCGGGTCTGGATGTTTGTGCATGTGAAGATTTGTGTTTGTAAACGCACCCACGATACAGGCGAAATCCTAGTGTGGGGCAACGTTTTATAAAAAAATGAAAAATGAATTAATCCAAAACTAGTCTCCTATTGATGTACTATTTGAATCTATGCAAGACCAAAATACTATAAATATTTTTTTTTTTTCATTCCATAGGTGTCGTAATAGCCGACTACGACTAACAAAACGAGCAAGTAGCCCGCGCATATAGACTGCGCATGTAGGCCACGCATGTAGCCCGCGTCTCTACTTGCTACAGCTACTTTTGAATGAGTACAAGCACCCTTACATCAAAGAAAATATACCAATACCGAAATCTGTAACAAACAAAAACATTACTCCAACATCTATACAGAACCTTCCCATAAAAACAGGCCAACTTGGCTGCCAGCGAAGTTTTTAATAAATTTAGTCAAAGCTTTCCCTGACATAATCTCGGACTTTACAAACGTCAATCCCAGCGAAATGACACTCTTCTTTTTATAAGAGAACCCAATTTATTAAGACCTCTCACTTTAGAAGAAACGGCGAGAATTCTCATAGATTTGTTTGAACGAAGGGGTCTTTCGTTTTGGACGGTGTGGAATTTAATTTCCTTGAAGTTTGAATATAACTTTGATGAGATAAAATTGACATATTCGGTTTAAAAATTGATGTGTTTTTTTTTTATTATTATGAAATTTCAGTCGTATTCCCGCTTTCACATTAACGTATAACGTAGGTAGATTAAGCATTAAATTTTGATCATGGTGTATCTATAGTTTTTGTGTTTTGTAACTTCGAATTGTTCTAAAGGGTGAATTTGAATTCTACGTTTTCCATTTAAGGCGTTGTAACACTTTAGGGTGGCTTTAGGAGTCAACCCTCGACTATCATGTGCACATACGATTTAGCAGGCGTGTACTTACGGGAGGATAAAGAATAACACTTGTAACCGTACACTATATATATATATATATATTTTATTAAGAATTTACAGAGTACAAAGAGAACAACATGGCGTGATTCGTACAATGCGAGGAGCGCAGGTGTGGCACTTAACTGAGCAACTGCAGCGGCGCAAGAGGACCGATCTGCAGCGTGCCCGACCTTATAGAGGCCTGGAATCCCGCCAGTCAGCCACCACCCGTCACAGCGTGATAGTGTGTCCTATATGCAACAAATTAGCACTCTAACTGCCTCGTTGGTCTATTGGTGGCGAGCGCGACTGCTGATCGTGAGGTCCTGGTTTTGATCCCCAGGTTGGGCAAAGTGTTATTGGGTTTTTCCGTATGGAATTCCTCAGTAGCAGCCCGAAGTTTGGATTTGTGCCCGGTGGATGGCAATAGGCTCACCCCCAATTACATGGAACTTAAACAACGGCGAAATTAGAGTGTTACTATACGTACACCTCTGGTCAACCCTTCGGGGAATATAAGCGTGATGTTATGTTATGTTAGCACCCTAAGTACCCTAGCCAAAAGTCAGCTCATTTCGAGAAATTTACATTTTAATAGTATTTTTGGAAAATACCCAGATTTCGTTATTAAATGTCATTTAACTTTCAAATATCAAATTGAATGGCTTTGATTTCCATATTCACTTGTAGCTGATACTTTAACAAAGCATTTCACGTAACATTTAATAATGAATTCTGGATATATTTCAAGAAACTATAATATAAAAATTGAAATTTCTTGATATGTACAGACTTTCGGGTAGGGTATATGGGGTGCTGATTGCGGTGCATGCTTTTGCGAATCCCGCGACACCGGCCGTACGGTCAGGAGAAGGAACACCGTTGGTTTTTAGCCGGTAAGAGACCGGCAGACCCCCTCGCCTTCCCCGAGCGAGGAACATCCATGAGGATTTTGCAAAGAGAAAAAAAAAATAACTAAAAGAAAAAAAGGGTATATGGGGTACTAATTTGTTACGTAGGACATTTCTTCTTCTTCTTAGCGTGTCGATGGCAATCTAAATTGAGTTTAGCGTTATCAGTAGCGTCCATCCGTTCCTGTAACGTGCAGGTATCAGGGCACGCAGGGCATGATGGCAGGTGTCCCATCGTTTGTGGAACAGCACCACATTTACACACATACTTAGGACACTTCTTCTTCTTCTTCTTTCTGCCCTTATCCCACACTAGGTGGGGTCGGCACAACATATTTCATAAAACCATGTTGTTAGAGGTTTCGGCTTATTGTTTTATGACCGGCCGCCTGTCTGACATCAACCTTCCCTGGGAATACTCGTTGCGCCGTCGCGCGGGTGACCCAATGTGCCTGCTGATATTATGCACTGGGTCCCAAAATAATAATATGTTTGTCTTGAAAACTTGAAACTTCGTTTACAATTCGTTATTCGACATCGTTTACAATAGAAATAAACGGCGATTTATAAAAAGAAAACATTTTTTTTTTAAATTATCGAAAAATTAATTTTATAAAATATCAAATTGAACAGAATACGTCGAATTAAAGTTCACCCTGTATACAATATAGCCCTCTACACATTGTCCTTCCATGCTATCCGTCCGTGCATGATGCACGACACAAAACGATAGTACCTAGGCTTGCTGGACAGTAAAATGGCGGTAACCACTTACCATAAGGTAAGCTGTCGTATCGTTTACCAACCAATTACATAAAAAATATGATTTCAAAGATGGATTCAATTTCATTTTTTTATTCGCGTCCAAACGGTCGACGAGTCAACATCTAAGGATACCCCGTGGAGGGGCTAAACACGTGTCGTATCGGTTTGATTTGTTTGTGTGTTGCATGTTATTAATCGCACCTTCTGCATTTGCATATATTTGCGGGCGGGAGGGCGGTGCTGCATACTGCATTCAGACTTGATCAACTGTTTTCGCGAAATTAACACAAAATATTTTTATTGTATAGTTATAGGTCATGGATTTCCGCAAAATAACGCTTGATTCCATCATTTGACCTTAAATCACTTTAGAAGAAAACACTCCCATATATATACAAACCTTTCTAACAATTTTCTTTGATCAATTCAGCTCCAAAATTATCATACAAGAATTTCCTCTCATTCAAATTAAAGAACACATAACACTTGATCATGTTTCACAAAGTAATTGAACTAATCAGCGAAGACATGAAAGAGAGAGACGATCCCAACGAACCGTCTCGCAAACAACCCCGCCACACGTGACGTCATCAAATTGACACAATTAACAAACTCCAAAGCTATTTAATTACGACATTCTGTATTACCCGGCTGCGCATCTAATTATAAGCCCTACCACATTCATTATAAAGTATAAATTGCGTTGCGGATATGACATCTGTTACGTAAAGTATACGTCGTACATTGAAAGGAAATTATTTTTCCGAATCGTTTCACACGCGTTTACATAGTGATGGGGTAACGTTGACTTTTAGTCAGAATTTTTGACAGTTTCGATCATTATTGCTGTCTGGTCCCATCTGAGATAGACCACCCTATTTTTTCCGATTATGTTGCAAGAGGCCACTTAATTATTGATTATTATGAGATTTTTGTTCAGTATTGACGCGCGTCTTCGCAGTCAGTTTCACTCGTACTTGCACAAACGGAAACGGTCGAGAAGGGACTGACTAAGTAGCGTAAGATGTAGGAGCATTGCTCCTACCGAATGGTACGCAAAGTAAGTCAACTTGCGTTTTCTATTTAATTCTACATATTTCTATTGTGTCACCGTCGGCGTTCCAGCTGTATTAGAACCAAATGGCTTGGCACGTGACGATGGCAAGAGACCAGATGGCATGTCATTGATATCATGGAAGATGGGTAGGCCTCTGGTATGGGACGCACGTGCATCGATACCCTTGCGCCATCCCATCTTCCTAGCTCGGCAAGCTGTGCTGGCGCTGCTGCTGCAGCCACGGAGGTCCTCAAGCGGCGAAAGTATAATTACTTAATTAGTAATTATATTTTCGAGCCGTTTGGGGTCGAAACGCTCGGGTCGTGGGGTCCGAGTGCCCAACTTCTTTATAAAGATCTATCAAGGCGGCTGGTCGACACATCGCGTGACCCGAAGGCTGGCCTCTACTTTGGTCAGAGGATTGGCATTGCCATACAACGTGGCAATGCTGCCAGCCTTCTGGGCACGTTACCAGTCGACAGCGATGCGGAGGAATATTTTGACGCCTTATTTTAGTTTATAGTTTTATTATGTTATGTTTTTCATTATTTCGTTAGTTTAGAAATAAATAGTTTAGATTATTATTCTACATATTCATCAATATTATTATAATATCTGTGCTTAAAACATTTAAAATTCAACTCAAAGTCCATGCCAAAAAAGCATGAAATAAAAATCGTTCTCAAAGTTTATTTCATGAAAGTGATATAAAACTTGAAAGACGTTGAAATTGACTCTCATTATCGCAAGTTTGGAAGTTCCATTTTCTTTGATGAATTACCCCATTACTTAAAATGAAGCCAATAATAAAGAAAGTTGTGAATCGATTCGATAATGTAATTGAATACTTTAATCTTATGGCTCCTGGCCTCCATTGGCAACACTTCAAGGCTATTGTATTGCGCCTAGTAGGTCATAAAAATATTTGGCAAACAAATAAATGATTTTGTTATTACCTGATGCATCGCTGAGTTAAAATGAGCAAAAGAAAAACCCATCTGAAGCGGTTCAGAAATACAGGTCACATACATAATGAATAAATAACATATTTGAAACAATAATAATGTAAATCGTGCAATAACTTGAAACCAAATACATAAATACTTATATAAAATATAAATACCATAAAAGCAAATAATACTATTTTAATTCAATATTTAACATTTTCTTAACAAAAAGCGACTTCATCCTCTCTCCTATTAAAAAATTAACTTTGCTGTGCCCGACAGGGTCCATAATTGATTCGATGTTTTAACATACCAACTGTAATTATTATATGTACACATTATGGAATGCAATAAAGTATTGAGTATTTTATATGTAATAACCTTCCTTGCGAGTACCTTATTTGATTTGTCAAAAATCGCATCGAAATATTATCAACGATTCTCGAGATAATCGCTAACATACATACATACGTGTCAAACTAAACACTCTCCTCTTTGAAGTCAGTTAAATAGTGTCGTTCTTGGACCAGCGTATGGCATAAAATGAGGTAATAGTTGATTATATTGAAGACTGCTTAACCTAATTACTGTCAGCCTGAATCATCGTACTACTGTGGAAACTTTGAAATAACTCTTTTCTATGCTTTCGTATACTTCATCTACCATGCAATCTTTTTATTGGATCTTTCACCTTTGACCATACAACAACATATTTACACTGCATCATTCACATAATTTAATAATTCTGCATAATAGCAATAATCGTGCAACCGTATTGGTAATACATTCGATTCGTACAATTAATCGATTTATGATATTCGATTCCAATGCACATCCCTACACGCGACTGCCGGAGGCAATAGTGTCGGAATGAACAATGTTTTATAGCGTTTTTATGAGATTTTATCCTATAAGTGGGATCGCATTTCGCGAAAGGGTATTTGAGAAATTCCCTGTTACATATTGTGTTTTTTTTTTAAAGTCGAAAAGTTACGATTGAAACGATTTTTATGACGGGTCGTATTTTAAATTCGGTTGCCATTTTGTAAAAGAGACAAATGGAAATGGTGGTAGGCATTCGTAAAGGCATTTTCGTATTTTCGATAAGCGGTATAATGAGGTTTTTTTGTGAAGATATGGTATAAATGTACGACTACGTTTCAGGTAATGGTTGAAAAATATAATTATGTCATACTTGTGCATGCCTGTTGGAAGAATGTATTTATTTATTTATATATATGTCGTGGCCACATCATAGAATTGATCACTACATGATGTGGCCAACCATTTCATGAAATTGTTGCATTTTATGAAATGGCCAATATCCGTTGCCCAGATCATGATATGGTCTGGCCAGATCAATGTTTTTTATTATACAAAAACGTTGGGTACACTAGGATTTCTCCTGTATCGTGGGTGCGTTTACAGACACAAATCTTCACAGGCACAAACACCCAGACCCGGAACAACTATCTGTAGGCCATACAAATATTTGTTCCGTGCGGGAATCGAACCCACGACCCGCAGCGCCGAAGCCAATCGCTTAGCCACTGCACCAAACGTGTTCTGCGTTTAATGATATGAATAGCTAGCGCACGGCTACTTCATGATATGGTCAAACATTAGTGGCCATATCATCAAACGTTGACGTTTATACGATATGGCCAGTTTTAGTTGGCCATTTCATGAAATGCAACCATTTCATGAAATGGTTGGCCACATCATGAAGTGATCAATTCTATGATATGGCCATTCCAGACGTTGCCCTACAGTCTTACACTCTCATAGTTAATATCACAATGTCTGAACTTTAAAAGAGCCCTTGATCTCTGAGTTTGTGTCGTCTTTTCTTCTAAGAGCTAGTCAGGAAGGAAATGCCGACGCCGCCTAGTCTTAAAAAAAACATTAAATTGACTAGTAAAGGCGTCTGCAACCGATTTATTTACAGAAATAAAAATCATTTATCATTTACATGATACAACGAAGGCCAAGGAATGTTTTTCATTTCTTGTATTTGACCAAACTTTGTATATAAAGAATTCAGTTTCATACAGGTTTTAGGGGTATCTAGCCCCGTTTGTTGGCTAGGTGTGTACGCTACATTACATTTTTGTTTTTCGAAGGGCCAAACAACGGTATTACTCAATCACAATTCGATGACGATGTTGGCGGTTAAAAAACTTTTAATCATTTCAAGAAGTGAGCAAATAATACTGATGGTGTTATCTCGTTACATTAATCAAGTGTAAGTAATAAAAAAACAGTGATAGCTTAGCGGTTGAACGCTTACCTACCATGAAGGAGGGTCTGAGTTGGATCCCGTACCGTATCTTTGACTTTTCCAATTCATGTGCGGATTAGAATTTGTTTATCACTTGCTTTAATGGTGAAGGAAAAAACCGTGTGGAAACGTCCACTAAGAGGACTTGGAATATCGAATTGTTTACCAACCAAAAAACAACATAATAATTGAAACCAACCAGCTTCTAAATTAACATAACATTACGTCACGCCTGTATTACCCGAAGGGTTGGGCAGAGGTATATAGTAACATATGCTTAAGTCCCTTGAATAGGGGACGAGTCTATTGCCATCAACCGGGCACAAATCCAAACTCCGCACTGCTACTGAGGAATTACCATCCAATAATACTGCCGGACCTGGGCGTCGAACCCAGGATCTCACAATCAACAGTCGCGCTTGCCACTACTAAACTAACGAGGCAGTCCAAATTCACGCAAAAGAAAATACAACTACCCGAAAATTATACTTACAAAACAGACAATAGGTACTCACTGCACTCGATAAATCTAAATAATATTAAAAATTCATACCTACCAACCAAAAAGCTCCTTCTGCGAAACACCAGAAACATTCTTTAGTTCAACCTATTGAATTAATTTTGTTCTGTTGATTGTAAAATGAAAATGGTTATATCTGCATTGCAAATGTTGTAGAATGATGTGCCGATTCGGTACGGTCGACGTTCGGAACGTGAAACGTTAACAAAGTTATCGAACCTACGAACGAAAAATGTATGGAGATGTGTTTTTGTGAATTAAAAATGGTATTTTAATTGTTTCGCCTTTCACTCACGGCCTAGAATATTAAACTTCCTCACCACACGCTGGGAATAGACGCGCGTTGTAAGATTCAAGCCTCGTATCCACTAGGCAACATTTGCCACACGACATGTTGCACAACATGTTGCTCAATGTGTTGAAAGTCAGCGCGGTACTTTTGTTTAGCAACGTTGTCTGTCTACACATGATTTCGATCGCATCAGTCATCGACAACATGTCGCCAGAGGAAGTAGTGTTGATTTCAGTGGCGGTAGTTATAATTTTATCGAAAAATGCATCAAAAAGAAAAAAGCCACGTTGGTGGGTTAGAGATGACTTACAAAATAAAGAAAATGTATTCAGTGTATTCGTTACACCACACGGACATTTCTGCGCGTCACGTCTTCACTCGACAACATTTGATGCTCAACTGCATGTTGCACCGAAACAAAGAACAAGTCGTGCGTCATGTTGCGCACCAGCTGGCAACGTAGCGCGATGTTGTGCAACGCTGCTGAACATGTTTAGCGTTACGTGTTGAGCATCAATTGTTGCCAAGTGGATACGAAGCTTCAACAAAACCCAGCAAGCTTGGTGGTAGGATCTATACGGTCCGCCTGGCTAGCTACCACCCTCACATTAAAGTCCGGCGCCAAGCAGTTTACTGTGTTCCGTCGTGTATATGTGAGAGCCAGAGTGTGTGTAGGGGAATCCCTCTATATCTCTGTTACTTGGATTCATGTGCTCCAACTTAGACACTGTCTGCGTTTACCATCAACTGCGTTTACGTCAAACGCGACTAAATAAAAGAATAAAGAATTCATCATACTTAGCAAACGGATTGGTAAATACCGCCTGTTATTAACGTCCATATTATACACTTGAGGACAAATCAAACTAGAAAATTCCAGTTTAAGCTGACCTGTCATTGTACTGAATTTCTGTACACTGAGAGATCAGGTTATAATGGATATTTATAGCATGATTTGTCGTCATGTGAACACATTTATTTGTCCTTATTACAATATTCGCGGTAAAACGTACCTATTTTATTTGCCAAAAATTTGGTTACAGCTTAAAGTTTTGGATTCAATAGGATACAATAATTGTGTTCCCCAACATGACGCGTAACTGCCTTGTGAGGTCTTGGGTTGGATGCCCAGGTCGGGCAGTGTTGTTTGGTTGTTCCGTGTGGAATTCTTCAGTAGCAACCCGGAGTTTGGATTTGTGCCCGGTTGGGCAATAGGTTCGCCTCCTATAACATGGACTTAAATATAACGGCGATATGAGGGTGTTACTATACACCTCTGCCCAACCCTTCGGGAAATACAGGCGTGATGTTATGTTACGTGACGCGCAACACTGAGTCTATGTGACGCTGCAACGTTGCACATTGCCAAGCAACGTTACGTGTAAAATTGTGCGGCATTGCTAAGTGACGCGGGACATATTGCAAGCCGCCGCTTGCCGGCGCCGGTGCAGGTGTGTGTGTGAGCGAATTATTCCACGACATTGTCCCCGAGACATTTACGTAGATGTCCCGCGTCAAGTCGCAGGCCATATCTATACTAATATTATAAAGCTGAAGAGTTTATTTATTTGATTGTTTGAACGCGCTAATCTCAGAAACTACTGGCTGGAATTGAAAAAATATTTTTGTGTTGGATAGTCTAATTATCAAGGAAGGTTATAGGCTATATAATATCACGCTACAACTAATAGGAGCGGAGCATAAATAAAAAGTGTTGCAAAAACGGGAAAAATGTCCGCCCGTGCGAAGACGGGACGGGCCGCTATAAATAATAATAAGATTTATTTAATTTCAATAGGACCAGATTACATGGCAAGGTAAATATAACACAAGCATACAAGTTACTAAACCTAGTTAGTGGGTGGAATACTGTTCTTCTACTTAGGTTACGTGGTAACCTGTGTTTAGAAGAAACAGATACGGTCCCCTGTCATAAATGGATGTATTATAGCATTTGCTGCATTTGTCTCTAACGCGGTGTCCTGCGTAAGCGACGAAAGCGACGCGACGAACACGACAAACGCGATCAAGACAACGGCATTCCCCACTAGCGGCCTATGTAGCGAGACGGGACGTAACGCGTATTTGTTCACGTTGTGTCGCGTCGCGTCGCTCCGCGTCGCATTTGTCGCTTACGTAGGACACCCCGTTAGTGAATCCAAGGCTTCACACAAAACAACCGGTACCACATTCAGTTCACAAATGTGTTCTCTTCACTTATTTCGCTTGCTTCCACGCTCCGTGAGTCCGACAATTAATTTTCCTATTATTATCGATGGCCGACATTTTTAAACGTAACTTTATTTTATCCGAATTCGAATGCAATGCGCCGAACAATGAGTTTTATTGTGTTACAAGTAATGCTGTTTAAGTTTAAAAGCAAATGATTTACTTTTATGCGATTCCCTGATCGGGAATTGGGAACTATTTTGGGCCTGCTTATCATCCTGGAAAGGTTGTAGTATTGTCAGTACAGAATGGTTTGGATTATGGATCAAATTTTGATCCCGTGTAGATCGGGCTGAACCGCTGAGCATGAGATCCTGGGTTCGATCCCCAGGTTGGGTAAAGTATTATTGGGTTTTTCCATTAGGAATTTCTCAGTAGCAGCCTAGAGTCTAGATTTGTGCCCGGTTAATTGCAATAGGCTTGCCACCTATTACATGGAACTTAAACATAACTGGCGAAAAGAGGTGTACTAAAACACCTCTGCCGAACTCTTCGGAGAATGTAAGGCGTGATGTTATGTGGAACGGGCTAGAATATAAAACTTCCTCACCGCACGCTGGGAATTATAGACGCGTGTTGTAATATTCAACAAAACGCACGCTTGGTGATAGAATCTATACGGTCCGCTTGGCTAGTTACCACCTTCACATTAAAGTCCGGCGCCAAGCAGTTTACTGTTTTCCGTCGTGTCTATGTGAGAGCCAGAGAGGTATATGGGAATCCCTCTACCTCTCTCTCTATATCTTTGTTCCTTGTATTCGTGTGCTCCATCTTAGACCCTGTCTGCGCTTACTAAGAACTGCGATGTAAGCTTTTCGACTATCTTTGCACATGAAAACTATTCTCTTATCTAGAAGAAACATTTTGTAGCAATCTTCTTTTCTTGACTAACCTGGTCAGAGTTTATGCCACCTATGGACCACTGTCTTAGCTTCACATGTCATCGAGAAATATCTCCCAGGCATGCTGGTTTCCTCACGATGTTTTCCTTCATCGTTTTTAAGCAAGTGATAATTATACAATACGCACATGAATCCGAAAAGTCAGAAGTGTGTGCCTTGGGTTCAAACTCGAGACGAATTACTTGGCAGTACTACGGTCACACCACTAGGCTATCACTGTTAGTTTATTATATGACGGATTTTAATCCGATTCTAAATAAAAACAATAAAGTGGGATACCGATACCACATCGTGAATCCCGAACAGTAGCAAGCGACTTCGCGACATACCCAGAAGGAGACAGCTGGATGAGCGAAATCCCTATCCAAATCTATGGGTTGACCCCATAAGGCAAAGGGCAGGGATCAGTGGAAAGATGGAAGATGTTTACCACTTTTGTAGCATTAAGTCGTTCGTGGTACGGGTTCCAATCCACCAGCTACAGACCTTCTTGAAAGAGGACTTTTAGCAGAAGGGTGTCGTATATCAACGTTTCCGAGGTCGGTTACACAACACCATGCAGCAAAACACGACGCCGCCGACAACGTTACCTACGTGTTTAGTTAAAAACGTTTTTGCAACATGTTTCATTTATGCTCCGCTCCTATTGGTCGTAGCGTGATGTTATATAGCTATAACCTAGTTGAAAAATGAACTATCCAACACAAAAAAAAATATCAATTCTAACTAATAGTTCCTGAGATTAGCGCGTTCAAACAAAGAAACAAACTCTTCAGCTTTATAATATTAGTATATAGGTAGATAAGATTATTTTGTGTATTTTTCTATGGGCCTCAGTTGCCTGATAATAAAATTATGATTATTAAAGAAATTTGATTCAAACAAATTAAGTAAAATACAAGAAGCTAATTCACCACAAGTCACAGAATTAACCGGATGAAGGGTGTTACAGTAGTGCCTTGCATCTTAATCTAATTTAGGCGACATACTGCTGCCACAAGTAGCCCCGGGCGGTGTCTACAAACTTGGTGGTGAGAGAGCTCACTTTGCAAGGAAAATAGGGGATACATAGCTAGGTTTCTGTGTTGATGGACGAAGTTTAAAGTGATTGGTTTTTGAACGAGTTAGATATAAGAGACGTATCGTGATTGAATTTTACTGCGCTGCATTTTTAAACGTTTTTAATTTGCTTCACTTCGTATACTTGTTTGAATGAGTCACATCTTGCGATAGCATTTTCAATTACTTCTGCTTAACCGATTCTCCTGAAACTTTGCACAAAATTAAATTCTCATGACAATTCATACATAAAATAACATAATTAGCCCGTTACTCCCTCTACTGGGCACGGGCTTCTTCCCAGAAGAGAAGAGTTTAGGCCACAGTCCACCAATCTGGCCTGGTGCGGGTTAGCAGACTACACACACCATTGAGAACTTTATGAAGCCTTCTCAGGTATCCAGATATCACGATGTTTTTCCTTCACCGTTAACGCCAGTGATGCTCAAATCCTGATCCGCACATGAATTCGAAAAGTCAGAGATATGGGCCGATATCACAGGTAATTTTAACCTTCAATCCTTAAAATCTTGATGCTGCAGGGGTACTGCAAGATAAAACAGTTTAACTTAAAAGTTATTTTAAGAGATTATTGAACGTATCATTACCGCTACAGTTAAGTAACTGGTCCAGAATAAGGCTCTAGCACACGCCAGGTTTGAGATCAGTTATTTTACATAGCCTCCTCCAAAGATTGGTTTATTTAGGCCCACCATTGTCTATTCAGCGAATTTCCTATCTTTATTCATTATTTTACGAGTTTACAATATTAATACGCAATGAATTTTGTTTCTATTGTAAATGATGATTTATTCCGAGAACTGTCTTCGTGTTATGGGGTTGAGTAGGGTGGTCTTTGAAATGAGCCTTTGATTCAACTTTCATAGTGGTTGGCAGATGTCGGGAAAAATTGTGTTCGTGTTTTAGTTAGTGTAAAGCCATTTAATTATTTTTTTTGGAATTAAGCGGGTTTTGGGAACTAATTACATGAATCAGCATTAATTTTACAAATCCAGCTGTAACACCTGTGAAATAGCGTGTTTTTAGTTGTGAAAGCATTTATTTATTTATTGAATACTAGCGACCCGTCCCGGCTTCGCACGGGTGCAATGTAGATACTAATGGGAGGCATATAATCCTTCCTTTTGAATCACTCTATCTATTGCTGAAAACTGCAGTAAAATCTGTTGCGTAGTTTGAAAGATCTAAGCGTACAGACAGCGGGATCGACTTTATTTTATACTACCTGTGTAAAGAAAGCACATCAACAGTATACCATAATATATGATTGCATTCCACTTATGATTAACATAATAATAAATTCTTATATGTCATATAGATATCTCCACTAAAGATGTACACAGCATTTACAAGAACATGAACTTTTTAAAATTAGTAATATTATAATATACTAGCACTTTGCCCGCGACCTCGTCTGCGTCAATTTTCATATAAACTTCCATCCCCTATTTCATCCCCTTAAGGCTAGAATTTCTAAAATCCTTTCTGAGTGGATACCTACGTCGCAAAAGGAACATACTGTCCAAATTTCTTGTTTCCAGCTTAAGTGGTTTAGGCTCTGCGTTAATGAATCAGTCTGTCAGTCAGTCAGTCAGGACATTTGTTTTTATAAGTATAGATTACATACCTCAATATATTTTAATAATCGTACATAAAAAAAATTAGGAGACATTATCTAACTTAAAAAAAGTGAAACGGTTATTTGAATACAGGATATTAGAATTAAAATATAAATCATAATATAATAGATATTCTACAGCGACACTCTTCTGTATAAACCAGTTCAGCATTAGAACGAAGTATCTATGCGTAAAATATCTATCAACTACATAGCTAACATTCATCGATACTCCTACCCCTTAAATTGGCTAGAATTCACCCCCCCAAACAATGGCACATAACCCAAACTACCTTCAAACCACAAATAAACTACGGAACCGTACGAAAACAACTGAAACGTCTCTAACTCTCTACTTAACTGATTAAACATCAACATTGGAGTGTTTCCGAATTAATTGTCGTATTTTCTTTGTGAGGCTCGTATTTGCAATTCAAATATGGCGCGAGAGGTCTTGTCCAAACTTGTCGCGGCACGGATTTTGTGATGCGCTCGTGGTGATTGCTTGTTATTATTGGTTGTACGACTGTTTAGATTTTTCTGTTCTTTGGTTTTTTTTTGAGTGTTATGTACAGTCAACGGCAGAAGTCGATTGAATGTTTTGGAATGTAAAAGTAATTACCTAAAGGCCATAGCAGGCTTGTAGAAGCCGATATGCCCTTAAAGTTTTTGAGCTGGCTTTTTTTTGTGTTTTTTGATTTTTCTTTTTTGTGTTATGTAAAGTCAACGGCAGAAGTCGATTGAATATTTTGGAATGTAAAAGTAATATAAAGGCTGTTGCAGTGTCAGAGAAACTAATACCTATGCCCTTGAAGTTTTTGAGCAGGCTTTTCTTCTGTGGTTTCTTATTTATTTTTGTATTGTACCAAATTTAAGAAAATAAATAGATACTAAAGGTTCCGCAAAAAATATCGCAATTTAATATGGAATAACATATGGATGAATCATATAAATGTTTTGAAACTTTAAGCAATCACCACTCACTTTTTATGTTGACTGTACTTCTTCTTTTCGTGTGGTTAGTGACCAACCTGGTGTCAGAGTTTACGCCGCCCATGGGCCTCTGACTTGGCTTCACATGCCGTCGAGAAATATCTCTCAGGCATGCCGGTTTCCTTACGATGTTTTCCTTCACCGTTTTTAAACAAGTGATAATTATATATTACGCACACGAATCTGAAAAGTCAGGGGTGCCAGCCTTGGGTTCGAGCTCGAGACGTATGACTTGACAGTCTACGGTGACACCATCAACAGTGAAAGTCTAATGGTATGACCGTCGGACTGGCAAGTCATAAGTCTCGACTTCGAACCCAAGGCACGCACCTCTGACTTTTCGGATTCATGGGCGTATTGTATAAGTATCACTTGTTTAAAACGGTGAAGGAAAACGTCGTGAGAAAACCGGCATGGCTGAGAGATTTCTCGACGGCATGTGAAGCCAAGTCAGAGGCCCTTGGGCGACATAAACTCTGACATCAGGTTAGTCACTAAACACACAAAAAGAAGAAGAAGAAGCTTAAATAATTACAAGGATTTTTTTTTTAAATAAAATCTCCTTATGTGTCATCACTTAGAACCCTGTCCACCCTCAAAGCAGAATACATGAACGTAAGTACCGAGGATAAAGATTTATTTCAGGTTCACGACCGGCCTTAAGCTATTTGTAGGCCGAAGCAAGATTTTATTCGTTCGGCCTTACCACCCACATACTTAGGCCGAAATATAATCATGGATTTAGATGCCCTTTAGTTTTAGTGCCTGAAATAGTTCTTCGTCACAGAAAGGTTCGTGGCAGCCGTAAGATCTAGGGTTGAAAGATCTAGGGTTTGCTAAATTTTTGGAGAATATTTCGGACCTTTTGTAATGTGCTGTCTTAACCAAATCGGTTTTGGATGTTTTGAAAATAAAAGTGTCTTAGGAAGTTAGACCAAAAAAACGTTTGCCCAGTATTTTGTTATTTTTTTTTGTTACTAGAAAGAAAGAAAGAAAGAAAGAAAATTATTTATTTTGGACTCACACAGGCAGTTACAGAAACAAAAACAATATTAAAAAAAGAAAGAATAAGAATTTAGACTACCTGCACGAGGCCAAAAAGGGCTCCTATCTCAGCATAATGTTGCGACATTTAGAAAAAAAACAAAATGTCGCAACGCTGGTTTTCAGATAGGACCATAGTGATGCCATGGGCAATAACGACACAAATAAATAAATAAACATGTTACGTCATACAATATTAAATTTGAATACTACCAAACAAAAGCAATAAATAGATTAATATAAACTTATGTGTTACGTGTGTGTGTGTGGAAAAGTCAATAAAATTATAATATACATAGTTTACTAATACTACTTACTAGTTTTTTAGGTATACTAGGGTTGCGTTTGGCCGCCATCCCGCCTGATGTTAAGCGATGATGCGGTCTACGATGGAGCACGCTTGCCCAGAAGAAACCGATTCACTCGCGACTTGAAGACACCCAGATTGTAACTGTCGGGGAACACCCACTCAGGCAGCGCATTCCACTGTTTGGCGGTTTTCACAATGAAAATGGAATCAAAACGCTTCGTTCGGGTTTTTGGTATATCAACCATGAACCGATGGCGCTTTTTCTTTGTTTTTGTTGTTTTATGTTGAACCGTAATGAATAAAATCCTCATTAGTAATGATAGCGCTTAATTTTTTTAAAGTCAGGTACGTTTTAGTTATTTAAAATGTATGGTAATTTCACTTATTACAAAAAAGAAAAAAAAAAGAAAAATCCTACTCAAGCACTTTTATACCTGTACCCTTTCAGGAAGAACTAGATAAAATTACCGTTATGTAAGGAAAGTCCTGGTTTACCCCGACTCGCACTTAGCCGGTTTATTATTCTAACTTTTGAATGTATATTTTACTTTATAATGTAGTTTATGCTACGCCGTAGTTACAGTAGTACAGCTTCGTAGGCTTGGCTACGGTTATTGTCTACGCCGTAGCTAATGCTACGCCGCAGAAAGCAGAGGTAAGCCGGTGTGAAAAATGCTTGACTAGAATTATTTATAATATTTCTTCATCCTAGCGTTTTCTTCTAACTACAGCTAGGATACTCTCTAATATACTTAAACTACATACATACATAAACTCACGCCTTTTTCCCATGGGGGTAGGCAGAAACTATAGAACGCCACATGCTACGACTCTTACATACCCCTTTCGCTTCATCCACATTCATACATCTTGTCATACACGCACGCCGGTTGAGAGTACTACGCACCTGACCTTTGTGAAGAACATCACCAATAACATCGATGTATGTCCTTCTAGGACGTCCTCTACTCTCTCCTATACTTAAACTAGTTTTTACTAAAAATAATTCTCTGATCAACAACAGTTTGTTCGCAAAATCTACTTGAATTTTAGGGAAATGGTTGTTTAAGCAAAAAAGTTATGTTGGTGAATATTTGCCTTTACAGAGTTTTAAAATTAATGTTACTTATGTAAAATGTTAATTTCATGAGAACAAGTCAATTATCTCATTTGTGATCAGTAGGTATGTATAAAAGTAATTGTTCAACAAATTATTCAACAACCAATCACATCACTAGACACGAGATTTGACAATTAGTAAATGTTTGCGTTGATCAACCTCTTAGAAAAATGGGGTAACTGTAGAAAGGGGTGGCTAAGGCTGTTTTATGATTTTATTTTCTAAAATTCATGTTTATAGCGTCACCTTCTTTCAAGTTTGTTTTTAATTAACACAAGTATTGTAGAGGATTAGGTTTTTCTTTTAATGAAAAACCTTGTCCCACTCTAGGATTGCTTCTGTATGGTACCGGGTGCGTTTACAGACACAAATCTCACGTGCACAAACACGCAGGCCACAAATAAACATTCTTGTTGGACAAAACTGCCTCAATGGTGTGGGTCCCAACCCGCACCAGACCACAGCGTGATGGATTAAAGACTAAACCCTTCTCTTTCTGAGAAGAGACCCACGCCCAGCATTGGGACAGTAATCGGCTGATTATGATGCTAAGGTACGTATCGTAAGGTATGTCGTTAAAGTATAATCTGTATATAAAAGGAGAAACTGACTGACTGGTCTATCTACTATACCATAACTTGAAATTTTGACTGTAGGTAACTTATATAACATAGGCATCTACTACGGAAGGATTTTTCAAAACTACTCCCTTAACGGGGTGAAAAAAATCCAGGCAAACTAAACTGCGGGAAGAAGTTATTTTATTAATCTTTACATAGTATAAAACAAACTCACTCCCGCCGTCTATACGCTTAGATCTTTTAAACTGCGCAACGGATTTTAATGCAGTTTTCAATAATAGATAGAGTAATTCAAGAGGAAGGTTTATACACTCATTTGCAAAAAAAAACGGGCGGTCATGATTTTTTTTCAGCCTAAAAAAAATACAATACTTAAAAGCTTTTAATCATTTGAACATGTTTGGCCGGTTATAAAAGTGCCATGATGTTTAAAAAAGTACGTTCCAAATTCAAATTTTTGACTGAGGCTGGTTTTTAAAGAAAACAACATTTTCCTACATTTTGTGGCGCGAATTCCCGAAAGTTAATATCGACTCTAAATAACTTTAAGTCAATTTTTTATTGAATTATCTAATTTCCTTGACATTTTGAAGTATTGTAACTGCTGTTTAGCGGTCTCGAAAATGGTAGATAAAGTGATAAAAGCCAGCAAAATTATTGCGCTGCTTGATGAGGGTTGCAGCCAATGCTTCGTGGCTCAGAGGCTAAATGTGATTCGTTCGGCAGTCCAAAGGACCTTGCAGCGCTATCAAGAGACCAGTTCCGTCAAGAGAAGGTCTGGTTCTGGAAGTAAGCCATGTACCGAACCATGGGATGATCGTTTTCTGGTGAGTCAAGCGTTGAGAAATCCCAAATCTTCGCATGTGAATCTCAAAAACCACCTCAAAGAGGTAAGAAATGTGCAAATTAGTCTATGGACGGTCAGGAAGAGGCTTCTCGCTGCCAATATAAGCAGTCGTCGCCCAGCCCGCGGCCCTAAATTACTCCGTGAGCACCGAGTTGCTAGGCTTAGTTTCACTCGAAATTGTGTGTCCTGGACTCAAGACAACTGGGATATGTTATTGTTCTCCGATGAAGCCAGGATATTTCTATACGATGAAGAGCGACGTCGGCGAGTGCTACGAATACGACGAGAATGATTTGCGAAGGCATGTTTTGAAGAAATCACACCTTATGGTGGGGGCTCTGTTATGTTTTGGAAAGGAATAAATTCGTTGGATCGTACGGAGTTAGTCTTCATCGAAAACGGCACACGGACTGCACACCAATACATAACGGAAGTTCTTATTCCTCATGCACAACCCGCATTGGCCGCTCTTGGAGAAAACTCAATTTTTATGGACGACAACGCCCGCGCCCATCGGTCTGGCGATGTGGAAGCATATATGCTAGAAGTCGGGATTCGTCGTTTGGATTGGTCAGCTCGAAGTCCCGACCTCAATCCTATAGAGCATGTCTGCGACGTTCTGAAGCGACGATTGAGATCAGTACAGCCGGCTCCGCAGACCATCAGAGAGCTAAAGAATGTGATTACCGCAGAGTAGCAACGTATTTCGCAAGAAACCATAAGAGATATACTCGCTAGCATGCCCAGACGAATGCAAGCTGTTATTTCAGCAAGAGGAGGTCACACTCCATACTAAACTTTTATCTGCTTTTACTTTATTAAAGAAAAAACAAACAAAAAATGTGTTTCATTTTTACTTAGCGAGCTGGTACACTACTATCGCTTGGAACTTTAACATTATTTCTCATTAATTTAACCAAAATGTTATGTTAAAACTGACGATAAACATTCCTTGCTAATTAATTTACAAAACTCTGAGGATAAAACTACCTAAAAGTATCAAACAAACTAATAGTAACAATAAAATTGATTCTTTGCTTAGGTGCCCGTTTTTTTTGCAAAAGAGTGTATATCCCACATTAGTATCTACACTACACCCGTGCGAAGTTGGGGCGGATCGCTCGTATAATATAAGAAGATCTCAGTTTCTCAAAATTGTTTCAAAGCCCTCAACATAATGGAACATAGCCTTACGACAACATTTCAATAGCCGTCTTTGATACACAATAGCAAGGCAGGTGTCGGGTAGGTTATATCCGTTACATTTCAGTTTCTGGTACACGCGAATAAATGCAAGTACATCGTGTTAGGTAGGTCTTAGAGAGTCGATAGACGGGCTATAACAGTGTGTTGATGTTGAAATTTGGGGATTATTTTGCCATTGTCGCCGCTCAATGTGTTTCGATGAACTTATTTCATTGCCACCCACATTTATTTATTGTAATATTGATGTGCCTACATTTATTAATTATTATTGTTTACTGTGTGTATGAATACAGTTCGCTCCGGCGCTTGTTTATATGTTCACCTAATTTAAAGTGAATCTTGTATTTTCTCAGATAAATGTATTTGTATTCTTATGGGAAAATAAATGTCTTAAACCAGAAGTATGTTCCGTGTTGCATACTTGTTTGTGAGTACCTACCCTAATACATGGGTTGAGTTGTGTTGTTGATAATAAATTCTCGGACAATTTTTTTGGAAAGTTAGTTGTTGATGACACATTTGGTGCAGTGGCTCAGCGATTGGCTTGTGCGCTATGGGTCGTGGGTTCGATTCCGGCACTGAACAAATATTTGTATGGCCTATATATAGTAGTTCCGGTTCTGGGCGTTTGTGCATGTGTAGATTTGTATCTGTAAACGCACCCACGATACTGGAGAAATTCGAGTAAAGGCCAACATAAAAAAAATAAATATTTATTATCCTAATAGGTGAATAGGCTGTATCGGAATAATGTCATCCAAAAATTAAATTATTTTCTTCATACGGTTATCAAGCAAGCGATTAAGTTCATTTCTAATGTTCCATGTTTTTGCCTAAAATGATTTCAAGTCTTTATGGCTAATAAGGTTACTCTCATTATGAAATAACATATTTCCCATTCATAAACTCCAATCATTTACCCTCCATCAATAGATTTACGGCTTGCTGGGATCTAATAAATATAAAACCGAAACAAAACTGTCTATAAATCCTCGTACCCTCTACCAACTAAATACAAAACAATATTAAACATTTACAATGCTAGTGTATGTTGAACCGTGTGAGGAGGCACTAAACCACTTGCACGTGTGCACCATTCTGTACGTATAAGCTCTCTTTGAATGCGTTCGCGTCGAGTTTACTTGTTCCTGGCTACTTAGACTGTGCGGTGTGACGATATTTCTTTGTCGTATTCTTGTGTTGATGTTGGATTGTGTGTTGAGGTACAGTACACGTCAAAAAATTAAAACCAAGATGGCGACGACTGCGTGATCTATGTGATGTTCGGGTCATAAACATAACATCAGGCCTGTATTCCCCGAAGGGTTGGGCAGAGGCGTATAGTAACACCCTCATTTCGCCGTTGTGTTTAAGTCCCATGTAATAGGGGGCGAGCCTATTGCCATTAACCGGGCACAAATCCAAACTCCGGACTGCTACTGAGAAATTCCTAATGGAAAAACCCAATATCAATTTGCCCGACCTGGGGATCGAACCCAGGACCCTATTTTCAGCAGTCGCGCTTGCGACCACTAGATCAACAAGGCATGGGGTTATATGATTCGTTTTGATGAATCCAATAGATTGCACTTGTTGTTCAGGGTCTGATGATGTAGCTAGTCTGTGGATAGTGGAACTCTTCAGTGGCTACTAGTAAACCCCTCAAGTTCGGCAGTCGACGCCATCTTGGTTTTAGTTATTTGACGCACTGTACTACAGGGTATGATGATGGAGCTAGGAGGTGGATAGTGGAACTTTTCAGTGGCTACTAGTAAACCCCTCAAGTTTGGCAGTCGACGTCACCTTAGTTCTAATTATTTGACGCACTTTACTAGGTCTATATGTCCTTTTTCACCCATCAGCTTACACATGAACCTGTTCCATTAACCCACGAAGACTTTTATCCTGCATTATGTAAATGCTGCTGCCATAACATTTTATTGTTGTTGTTGTTCTGCCTAGCAGAACTTCCAGTCTAACCAGATGCGGCTGAATACCAGTATTTTACACGGAGCGACTACTATCAGAACCTTCGCAATCCAATTATATTATTGATGTCGAATTGATTGTCGAGAGTGAGGTGAGTTTCTTACAGAATTGCACTGTTGATTACATAAAAACTGCCTCTATGGTCTAGTGGTGGCAAGCGCGACTGCTGATCGTGAGGTTATGAGTTCCACCCCCAGGTCGGGCAAGGTGTTATTGGGTTTTTCTGTTTTGAATTCTTCAGTATAGCAGCCCGGACACTCAATATGCCTGGTCGATGGCAATAGGCTCGCCCCCTATTACATAACGGCGAAATGAGGTTATTACTATACACGTCTGCCCAACTACAGGCGTGATGTTATGTGATGTTTTAATCCCAGCATTCTTGACAACAGCAGTGATAGCCTAGTGGTGTGACCGTTGGATTGCCAAGTCATAGGTCTCGAGTTCGAACCCAAGGCACGCACTTCTGACTTTTCAGATTCATGTGCGTATTGTATAATTATCACTTGCTTAAAAATGGTGAAGGGAAACATCGTGAGGAAACCGGCATGCCTGAGAGATATTTCTCGACGGCATGTGAAGCCAAGTCAGAGGCCCATGGGCGGCATAAATTTTGACACCAGGTTAGTCACTAACCATATGAAAAGAAGAAAGAAGAAGCATTCTTGAGAAAAGTTTATGTGAAAATTGATCATGGTCATTCCACCATTTTTTTATCCAATCGTGTCCAATATAACAGATGCTATTTTCCATTACATTTCACAGTTCACTACGGCATTCAAAATTAATTATGAACGAGTGGTTTTCGAATAATAATCCGAAAATTAGAATTTGAACTTCCCCTATTAAATATGGATTGCAAACCTGTGTTGCTCAATAATTACTGAATTAAATACAACGTAGCGGTGAACTGGATCATTATAAACTTGTTTTGAAATGGAATTACTGAATAACTATTGGTAATGTAATTTATTACGCGATTGAAGGTAAAACACGGTATTAGGCACACAATAAAGCCTTTGACACACCACTCGCGGGTCAGTGGTGCGGGTCATCAGCGTTCACGCTCGCATTTCATGTGTTGTGTAATCGTTTTCCACGATAGTCCGTGTACAACTCGTGAGGACCCGCTGATGACCCGCACAGCTCACGACCCGCGTTTTCAGTGCCAAAGGCTTAATAGTTGGACTACTCTATTGACGTAGTGGCTAAGCGATTGGCTTTCTGCTTTAGGAATCGCGTTCTAACAAATATTTGTACGGGCGGCATACGGATTTTTTCCGAGTTTTCGTATTTGTGTGTGAGATGTATGTATGAAAACGTTCGTGTTTCCACGATACAGAAGAATCTTGTTTTTTATTGGTCGTTGCATAATTCTGACGTGCTCTCTCTATGAGCTCTTGGCTTCTGGCCTGAATGTAGTAAATTGTTCTTTTATTAATATAACTGCTTCGTTGGTCTAGTGGTGGCAAGCGCGACTGCTGATCGTGAGGTCTTAGGTTCGATCTGCAGGTCGGGCAATGTGTTATTGGATTTTTGCGTGTGGAACTCTTCAGTACAGCCCGGAGTTTCGATTTGTGCCTGGTTGACGGTAATAGTGCCTCCTATTATATGGGACTTAAACGTAACGGCGAAATGAGGGTGTTACTATACACCTCTGCCCAACCCTTGGGGGAATACAGGCATTATGTTGTTATGATATGTTAAACCAGTCAGTGTGTTGAAACACGTGTTTCGAACAAAACTTGGAATTTCAACATTGTAAACATTTTTTTTGTATATTAAAACTTTCATGAGACACATTCATAATTATGATTCCATTGTTTACAGTTTACTAACTTGTGTTTCCGGGATTACCCGACTTGTGCGGACCCAAACGGACCAGTTAATCAGAAGCTGTAGACGTGACAGTCGTGAAATCCCGAAAAATGCACGTGAGTGAACCGTAAACATGTTTACTTACTTTTTTTGTTTTTATTCTCCCTCGTCTGCCTCATTCGTGTAATTTGCAATCAATATTACATATTGGCTAACATACTATTACAGAAACATTGTTCTACAACTTTCTAGTCTAAGATTCCACTATAGAACCACCTTCACCGAACTGGTTAATAAATGAAAAGTATTTTATATCAAATTAAATATGTCAATAAATATTGACATATTTAATTTGATATAAAATATTGCAAATGGGTTGACTAAAAAATTTCAGTCCAAAATATGTTTTTTTTTTCTATAAGTGCTGTGTTTATACCTGCCTACCCAAGAGCTATGACGGGAAAAAATAGTCAACCTATCGTTTGCATTTTCTATAGTCTTCATACATACTACTTCATACAAACTGCACGGCTCAGGCATTCGCGGTCCGGCCTACTCGTGGTTTAAATCCTATCTACAAAACAGATCTCAAATAGTACAAATAGAAAATTACAACACACATACAAACGAAATAAAATTAATCCGATCTCAAGAGAAAAAAATATCATGTTCAATTCCACAGGGCAGTGTACTAGGATGTGTACTATTTTTATTATATATTAACGGGGGCTAGCACGGAGCCCTGAGGGACTCCGTGCTAGCCCCCCTTCTGTTCACGCTGTACACCAGCGACATTCCCACTCAAGGCAAGGCCCAGTTGGCACTTTTCGCCAACGACACGGCTATTTACTACACGGGTAGTGCCTTAAAATCAATCTCTCGCATCCTTCAGACCGCAGCCAACCGTCTCGGTGCTTGGTTTCGGAAGTGGCGTGTCGAAGTGAATCCCGAAAAGAGCGCAGCAGTTCTTTTCGAGAGGCATGGCGATAACCACTCGCGTTGTCCCCCAGTAGTCATGTTTGGAAAAGAGATCCCTTGGGAACTGAGCGTCAGGTACCTGGGGGTTATCCTAGATCACCACCTTACGTTCCGGCAACACATCAAAAAGGTGCACGCTCGCGCCGCTTTTGTTGTGGGCCGGTTACACCCTATGATTAGGGCGCGCAGTAAGCTCTCGCTTAGAAATAAGTTGAGACTTTACCTGACGTGCATTCGCCCCAGACTAACTTACGCCAGCGTCGTGTTCGCACACGTTAGGCCGTGTCGCTTTAAAGCATTCCAGATTTTGCAAAACCGCGTATTGCGCAGAGCCGCGGGCGCTCCGTGGTACATGCGCAACGTACAGCTTCATTTAGACCTAAAAATGCCAACGGTAAGGCAATATCTCAAACGCACGTCTAAGCGTTACTTTGACCATGCCTCGAGGCATCGGAACCCCCTCGTGACCGCCGCGTCCGATTATAAACCCTCCCAGATTAGCATAGTTCGCCGTCCCAGGCATGCGCTACTAGAGCCCGATGATGAGATCACCCTCCTCCAAGAGGCGAATAAATCTACTAGTACCATACACAAACACCGCCGCCGCCGACCGGCGTATCGCCCTCGCCGACGAGGCCCCTCGCGATGTCCCACCGCCGCCGCCCCCGATCCACCGTGCTCACCCGCCGCAGCCGCGGAGCCGGTCGTCCCTTCTGACTCCGCGCAGTCACCATGACGCGAGAATACAGCCCTCATCAAGCTGTCGTATCCCTCCCAGTCCTCTCGCATTCTGTTGAATGCGAGAATTCTGAGAAACCCTAAGAGGTCGAGTCCCCCCTTGGGGACACTCTTAGAGGTGTTGCTGCTATAGTCATAGTCATGATGTTACAGTAGTTAGCTTTGTAGTTAGCTAGGTAGTTAGAACAGTAGGAATTGGTTCGGAGACCCTTCTGGTCTCGCCAATAATAGCCCGGTTACGTAGAAAAGGTCCGCAAAACAATCTACAATAGTCGAATAGGAAAAAAAAAAAAAAAATAGAGTCCTCAAATATTGCAACACCTGGAAAAGGTTGCTAAGCTGTACCTACTCTATATAATAAGATCTGTATTATTTTACCTTAGTGTGCAAATAAATATTTTGAGTTTGAGTTTGAGCGTTTACTTTCGATTGGTATGGAATTTGTCTATTAACCAAACCAATGAAACATAAAAAAAAACATATTCTGGACTGAAATTTTTAGTCAACCCATTTGCAATATATTTATTGACATATTTAATTTGATATAAAATACTTTTCATCCATTAACCACCTCGGTGAAGGTCGTGCTATACTGGGATCCTATACTATTCCAGTGAATTTTACGATACGAAAAAAGCTTCAACAAAGTAAACTCAAAAACACTCGTAACATCTTTTGCCAAAGCAAATAAAAATGGCTATTTATTTAACAGATTTGGCCAACTTTTGGCAGATACTTATTCTTCCGGCACGTCACTCCGATTACTGCTCGTTTTTCCACGTAATATTGTCCTTTCAAACTTTTTATGGCCATAGTGTAAAGAGAAGAGAAGTCAAATACAATAGAATAAGATAATAGGACAATAGGATAATATATATATATATTGTAATATCTATATATTTTATTATTTGTATATATGTATTTTATGTAATTAATATTTAACTTTTGATTTCCTAATATATTCAGTCCAAAATTGTCAACTCATCTTTTTCCTGTACCTACGTTTTTTGATGCTTTTCTTTTTAACCCTAAGGTTGACTGGTAGAGAATGCCTTATGGCATTAAGTCCGCCTTATGTACCACAATAGCGCATAGAAGTATAAATAAATAAATAAATAAATGATAGGGCATTGATCTAACAAATCTGAAAAACAGATAATAGGCCATTGATGGAATAAATCTAAAAAAAAAATGTTTAGAAAATCTTTGGCGTTACAGTCAGCATGTAATTAGTTGTATCAGTTTTTTTTTATCAAACTGTCTTGTTGGTTTAGTGGTCGCAAGCGCGACTGCTGATCTTGAGGTCCTGGGTTCGATCCCCAGGTCGGGCAAAGTGTTATTAGGTTTTCCGTGTGGAATTCCTCATTAGCAGCCTGGAGTTTGGATTTGTGCCCGGTTGATGGCAATAGGCTCGCCCCTTATTACAAGGATCTTAAACATAACTGGCGAAACGAGGGTGTTCTAAAAACACCTCTGCCGTACCCTTCGGGGAACATAAGGCGTGATGTTATGTTATTTTTTTATCACTATCTCCTTATAATTAGCCCATTAAAGTCCCACTGCTGTGCATGAGCCTATTCTCAAAATTAAATAGTTTTGGCCTCGGTTCACCACGCTGGCCTAGTACGGATTGGCGGACAACACACCATCGATAACTTTTTGGAGCCGTATCAGGTGGGTAGGTTTCCTTATACATACATACATACATAAACTCACGCCTTGAATTCTACGAAGGATACGGTAGAGGTGTTTTAGTACACACTCGTTTCGCCAGTTATGTTTAAGTCCAATGTAATAGTAGGCGAACCCATTGCCAATGACCGGGCACAAATCCAGACTCCAGACTGCTACTGAGAAATTCCTAATGAAAAACCCTGGGTCCTATGATCAGCTGTCCCGCTTGGGACTACTAGACCTACAAGGCAGTCAAACAATTTTACAAAACTTCCTTACAATCTTTTCCTTTACTGTTAACGCAGGTGATAATCAAATTGTTCTCTCTCTCTTCTGTTTAAATTCTTCTACTATCATCTTTATGCATAATCTGAAGGCAGTGGTTGGTTAAGAGTCTCTACGACTGACGATACTCAACTACGTCCGGCGCACCCTGCCATCAGCCTTGCTACCAACCTTGTTGCAGTAACCTTGTATTCTCGTTTAGCGAGTGCGGACACGACAGTTTTTAAAAAAAATCTTGACAATGGTTGTCTGGAAGAAATTGTTTTATTTCTTTTAGTGTGCAATAAAGTATATATATCTATCTATCTATCTTGACTTGCTTGTGTTTGGCCCTAGTCTCACCTGATGGTAAGCGCAGACAGGGTCTAAGATGGAGTGCACGAATCCGAGGCACAGAGATATAGAGGGATTCCCTTTTACCACTTTGGCTCTCACATACACACGACGGAACACAGTAAACTGCTTGGCGCCGGACTTTAATGTGAGGGTGGTAGCAAGTAAGGCGGACCAAGCGTGCTGAGTTTTGTTGAATCTTACAACACGCGTCCATTCCCAGCATGCGGTGAGGAAGTTTTATATAAAAAGAAGAAGTAATTACCCACTTTTAAGTAAACTTTTAATAAAATTATATTTACCAAAGCTTTTCTGGGACAGAGGCATAGCTACATAGAGCTTAAGAAATAATTAATCGATAATAAAGGTCAACATCAATCGGATAGTGTCGGTGAAATTGTGTTCCCTGATGTCGATATTATATATTTTCTTGTTTTTTTTATGTATGTGATTTTTTATATTTAATGTTTTTCTTTAGTATCTAATAATATAAGACGTACACAATGAGGCTTGCATAGTCGCTGAAGGGCGAACTAATGCTTCGGAAAAATATTTGAATTAAAAAAAAAAAATCAATCGGATAACCTTTTTCATCTGATCGACTATTAAACTAACAAAAAAATTTCCCATAAAATATTAGTACGGATATACTTTCTTCTATTTTGTAACCTCCGTCGCAAAAAGAGGCGTGTTGTATGTTTGGACCGTTTATCGGTTTGTGTGTCTGTTTGTGTGTCAGTCTGTGGCATTGCAACTCCCAAATTGATGAACCAATTTCAATGCAGTTTTTTTTGTTTGGATGCTGGTTTAATTAGGACGGTTCTTAGCTAGGTTTAAAGATAATCACTTCAGCCATTTCAGCGTCGGGAGATATATTTTTTTAAGTTATAATGTCGTTCGTATATCGGTAATAAGTAAACCACCCCTTCTCTCCCCAAGGGTATTATAATAAGGCGTCTAAGGGATATGTCATGAAGAACTGCATCATTATCAATCTTACATTATTATCTTATGCTTCATAATCTTCTGTAAATATAATCAACACACTACGATCACCAATTCATTTGGAAAGTGTGTTGATTATAACAATAGTCGCTCAAAACCAGTAAAAAATCTGTGACAGCCTATCGGTTGAACGCTTGCCTTCCATAAAGGGTTTGAGTTCGATTCTGGCCTATACTTCTGATCAAAATTTGCTTGTCACTAGCGTAAGGAAAATATCGTGAGGAACTTGCACCCCTGAGAAGGCTGTAATAAGTTTTCGATGGTGTTCGCAAACCTGCACCAGGCCAGCGTGGTGGACTAAAGCGTTAACCCTTCTCATGTGCCCAGCAGTCGGTCAATAATGGGCAGATGATGTATAAGAAAACCTATATTCTGCAGTAAATGGGCTCTTCTTAATTCGTGTGGTTAGTAACTAACCTGGTGTCAGAGATTATGCCGCCCATGGACCTCTGACTTGGCTTCACATGCCGTCGACAAATATCTCTCAGGCATGTTTCCTCACGATGTTTTCCTTCACTGTTTGGGTTGAAACTCGAGACCTGTGACTTGGCAGTCCGACGGTCACACCACTAGGCTATCACTGCTGTGTGTAAGTAAACGAGCTGAAGAACACTTTTTCAAAAACAGTCTTAGCAAGAAAATATGAACTTCACCTACTGGGATCGCACCACTTTTAGCCGTTGGCGACAATTATTTTTTCCTACTAACTGACGTTTGACGGGGGCCCTATTAAAAGTTGTCGGTAACTTGAGTCCATTCGTAATAAGTCAAACGTAGGGAGAAGTGTGTCAAAGTTAATGATGGGACTCCGAGACTTGCACGCAGGGAAAAAGTTATTTCATAATATTTGATAGGTTGGACGAAGGTTAAATTAGAAATATGTTTTTTTGTGATGACAGGTATGGTGTTTGGCTACGAATAGACTATCATAGCTCTTAAGTGTACAAAGTCGTTTCTTACAATACAATACAATACAATACTCTTTATTGTACACAAAACAAACAAGAAACATTACTATAAAAATAGAGATGTACAATGGGCGGTCTTATCGCACTAGGCGATTTCTTCCAGACAACCTTTGGATGGACATGAAGTTTCTTCCTCATAGCCTTTTCCCAACTATATTTGGGTCAGCTTCCAGTCTAATCAGATGCGGCTGAATCGAATGCCGAGGTGAGACTAAAGTGTTAGTGACACGACAGATTTGACATCCAGAACTCGACCGCACCGTGTGTGCGCACTGATTCTACTCGACCACGTGCAACATGGCGGACACCGATGATATTTCGGATAAAAATCCCTCTGCATCTCCGACATATAGTAACTCGGTGTCAGATCTTGATATCGCGATGCAGGATTTGTGACATTTCATCTGACAGCTGTCATTGTTGTCGTTGTTGTCTGCTAGACATTCGTCGTGCTGCGTAATTCTCATGTGACGTGGTAGATGCCGCCACAGTAGTAGCACGACATTGCCAGGGTTGCGGTGCATGCTTGTGCGAATCCCGGGACCCCGGCCGACGGGCAGGAGGAGGAACACCGTGGGTTTTTAACTGGTAAGAGTCCAGCAGACCCATCTCGCCTTCTCCGGGCGAAAGACATGCATGAGGATTTTCCCACGAAAAAATAAATAAAAAGTTATCTACATAACATAACATCACGCCTTGTAATCCCATAAGGGTTCAGCAGAGGTGTTTTTAGTACACCCTCGTTTCGCCAGTTACGTTTAAGTCCCATGTAATAGGGGGCGAGCCTATTGCTATTAACCGGGCACAATTCTAGACTACGGGCTGCTACTGAGAAATTCCTTATGAAAAAACCCAATAACACTTTACATGACCTGGGGATCGAACTCAGGACCCCATGCTCAGCAGTCGCGCTTGCGACCACTAGACCAACAAGGCAGTCTCCTGCAAGACAAGGTACCTATCACGACATAAATTATGCAACTCGGCAACTTTCGTGTTTCCGTATTTGTACAAATGATGCTGTATGTAGGTAGTTACCGTTTGCTGCATAGCCTGCAGCTAAAAATAAATGCCGATCAACTGTGCCTCGAGCAATTTAATAACCCATTTTTTGTCAGCTTAAGCGACCAGAAAAACTGAACCAGCCTTGCAAGGGAAAATTATATCAACAAAATATATTTTTTCTTGACTTTGTCGCTTTTGACCCTGGTCTCTCCTGATGGTGTTATCGGTAGCTGGTAACACTGGACAATGTTACATAGGAGGGTAACCGTCAAGATTAATCAACGTACTCGAAGTTATAAAAACAGTGGTCATTCGACGGAGCAGGGGATTCCATGTCGGATAGCCGAAGAAGTCTGACCTTTTATATCTGGTTTGCTTGTCCTCATTTTCTGATCTCGTGTTAATTATTATATCGTGATATATTGTAAACTAGCTTCTGTAACTAATCACTAACCTAATTAAAAGTACCTACTCTCAGTGGTGGAGAGTCTATGTTGGTTTAATTTACTTTATTTACCATGCTCCCAATCCTGACATACTGATATTAGCTATAACTGTAATGATAGATGCACCCCTACAAGATTCTGTTTGTATGTCTTTTATAATGGTAAGTGCAGACAAGGTTTAAGATGGAGTACACTCCTCTCGCCCTCACATACACACGACGGAACACAGTAAACTGCTTAGCGCCGGATTTTAATGTGACGGTGGTAGCTAGCCAGTAACCAGACAGTACCACCAACCGTGCTGGGTTTTGTTGAATCTTACAACACGCGTCTATTCCCAGCGTGCCGTAAGTTTTATATTCTAGCCAGTCCCGGGTTACAATAAACGCGTGAAAATATAGCAATAATTTTATCGCATCTAGCGACATAATATTTGGCACCATAAACATCTTTGTTTATACCGCAATGAATAACGCCCAATGCGATACACACGTCATCTGAATCGCCCATATACTACGTCATAAACGAATTCGGTCGAAATACATTCAATTTGTCCTAAATAAATAAAATAACATCACAGCATCTAACCCCAGCAATGTAAACGAACAAATCAGTTTTTTGTCGAAAAATACTTATTTTTTAACAAATCGCCATTCGTTAGGATTGCTACGTAAATCATTGCGTTTCGTTTTAAAAGACGCAATCCCTTGGTTCCCGTTTTATTTCGGTGAGGGATTTTCAAATGTGGATTAGAAGTTTAATTTTGTGAGGATCTTAGAATTTAAGTAATTGGGATTTTAATCTTCTTCTTTTCGTGTGGTTAGTGACTAACCCGGTGTCAGAGTTTATACCGCCCATGGGCCTCTGATTTGGCTTCACATGCCGTCGAGAAATATCTCTCACGCATTCTGGTTTCCTCACGATGTTTTCCTTCACCGTTTTTAAGAAAGTGATAATTATACAGTACGCACATGAATCCGAAAATTCAGAGGTGCGTGACTTGGTAGTCCGACGGTCACACCACAAGGTTATCACTGCTGTCAGGGATTTTAATACTTCTTACGTTATTTAATAGCGTTCATCTTGACCTATAAAACGAGATATTTATTTAGTTTTCATGAGCATTTTTTCAGGTTTTGTTATCACTTAGGTACTTACATCGTATAAGGTGCACTGGTATAAAATAAGACTTTTATCTCAATATTTTTACTAGTGCAGACATAACAGTATCCATTTGTGGACACACAACACGATTACACGATATCAAACTGGGTCTTTGAAATAAAAGAAATACTAGAAAACTTTCTAGACGAGGTGTCTATTACAAATACTTATCCACGTTAATCTTATCTTAACAAGACCCAAGATACCAAAGGTTTACCTCCAAACCGAGTTTTTGTACACGAAGATTACGCGAAATTTCATGAATATTAAAAAAAAGAAGCGTATTGGAGCCGCGGATTATGATTGAACGAATACTTGATTAGTGATTGCTGATTTTGCGAAAATAAGATAAAATTTATTCATGCCGAAAATTATGTGGCGGAAAATAAAGAACGGTATCGCAATTGTGTAAGAGACTCGCAATCGCAATTGCGTAAGACACTCGCAATCGCAATAGCTTTGATTTTGACAGTTTAACAATTTCCATAGCAACGTATGTATGTGTAATCCGACTCATCCATAAACTATGCTCGACGCATTGAATTGAATTTGAATTGTCATAAGGAATGCGATTATGATTGCGAGTGTGATACAGAATTAGGGTGCTGGTATGCTGTGTTTCTGGATTCTAAAGACGGAGTTTAATGAAAGGCTTCAACGGAAATGTACGTTACGGTGAATTTTATTTCGGAATTTCGGTCTTCCAATTACGGTCTGAATGGTTCTAGAGCAGACTAATGAAGCATTGGATTACTTTTATGTTCAGATAAAATTGATGTATCATCACTCCGTTTTTATAATGACGTTTCCTATCAGATTTGTGTAAATTAATTAAATAGGCTGGCTGTCCATAACGGTTTGTTGGTATCCTACGCTTATGTATGGAAGTGAATTTTGGTCGTGGCAAAAGAGTGGAAGTAGAATAAATGCTGTGGAAATGCGTTCCTGGCGAAGTATGTGCGGTGTAACTTTGAATGATAGATTGAGGAATGATGTGATTTAACAAAGTTGCGGTTTAGGAGATTATGTAGTGACAAAAAATTTAATGAGTATGCTTAGGTTTGGTCACTTTGAGAGAATGAGTGAACGGCGATTAACAAAAGGCCTAATAAAGGTAGATGATAGTGGAAACGCCGCTAGAGGACGCTCTAGAAGAACATACGGACATAGGTGATGTTCTTCACAAAGGATGGGTGCGTAGTATTCTCAACCGGTGTGCGTGTATGACAAGATGTATGAATGCGGACGAAGCGAAAGGAGTATGTAAAGATCGTAGCATGTAGCGTTCTATAGTTTCTGCCTAACCCCACGGGGAAAAGGCGTGAGTTTATGTATGTAATTTAATAGGCCTATCGCAGTCTGCGGGGTAAAATACTCTCTTAAAAAGTGAGGAATTTGCTTTGTTGCTGAATTTATATTTACCTATTTACAGTTTGCGCAACGTTATTGGTCAGATTTGATGTTGTCATAAAATCATAATAAAATAAACAAGTATAGAAGTGGCCCGCCTTGGATCTCAAAGACAGCCGCCTTTTTAAGGATGATTTCCACCAAACGGCTCACATCGCATCGGATCGGTACGGATTTTACAATCTTTAAACGATATTAAATCGTGTACACAGTATTTAAAGTCTATATTACCAAGCCGCGCACAGCAGCTTGACACGCGATCGTAGCCGAAAGTATGCTACGACACGCGATCGGCTCCGTTCGCCCGTCAACACGGTAGGAATGAAACTATTTGACTAGGTGCAGAAACGCATACGTTCGCAAGTGACGGTACGGAGCCGATCGTATGCGTCGACATCCTGCCGGACGAGATCGACGGTCGCCGCATCCGTTCGTATCCTTTCCGATCCGACGCGATGCGAGCCGTTTAGTGGCCGAATCATCCCTTATTCATCTAAAAATTTCTCAATGCTAAAATGAAACTAAACACCGCGCATTAGAGTTATCATACACTAGGACCAAGTTATCTGTAAATCGAAGAGCGTCACTCTGTTCGCTCCTGTGTTACCATTCTATAAATAATGATCAATTATGAGGGATACCTAATCTGACATGACACACATATTTTATATTATGTGCAATTTTCTGCTCCTTTACAGATGATTTGGTAGCTCTGATAGCTTTTTCCGTAAACTACACTCGCAAGTCGTAACAAAATCATCGTGTGTTGCCAGATACGTCCCGTTTTGACAAGACAGGCATTGATAAGGCCACACACACATTGGAGCCAATTTCTTTCCCGTTTGTTGAGATAATATTAGTTTTGAGCATTATTGTAAAGACACAAATTCCCTATTAATTTACATAGTATAAAACAAAGTCGCTCCCTCTGTCTGTACACTTAGATCTTTTAATTTTAATGCAGTTTTCAGCAGTAGATAAAGTGATTCAAGAGGTAGGTTTATATGCCCCACATTAGTACCTACATTGCACCCGTGCGAAGCCGGGGCGGGTCGCTAGTATTTAACAAATGCATGCAAAAGATATTTGTCATCCTGGCAACTGAATTAAACTGTCAATGCCACAAGTTTCGTCAATTTGCCATTTCACAGAAGAGTTGCTCGAACAGTACACATAGTATTTTGACAGCTGTCAAATACGAACTATTACCTAAACATGTGACAAATGCAGTGTGCAACGCTATAGTATGACACAAATATGATGTCGCATCAGGAAACTTGGTAAAACCAATTACTTCCGACCTAAGGCGACTTCAAGACCTCGAATGTTTATTAGTAGTTAGTTAATTAATTATGTCAATTGTTTCATATAGTTTAGCTTCCTTTTCACTTTTGTAAATGTGAGAACTTTGTGGACCTGCATATATAAATTTGTAAATTACTATTATTCCGTTTATTCATTTAGTTATCATGACGAACAACTACCCGAATTATATTGTGAAGGACGGCACGGTTGACATCTGGACGGGCATGTCACTGTCCCGATGAATCCATTCGACATATTATTTCTGATTGTTCTCGTCTTGCTAACGGCGAGTATTTACACAGACACAACCTAGTGGCTAGGATTATCCACCAGCAACTTGCTCTGAAATACAACCTTGTGGACGCAGAAGTACCATACTACAAGTATGTGCCCGACCCAGTTCTCGAGAATGGTCATATCACATTGTACTGGGATCGATCTATCATCACCGACAGGACTATTGTTGCCAACAAGCCTGACATAGTGGTGATAGATCGATCAGAGTGTCTCACAATGATTGTTGATATCACTGTCCCGCATGACGAGAACCTGGTGAAAGTCGAGAAAGAGAAGAACTTTGAGGACCTGCATCTATAAATTTGTAAATTACTATTATTCATATTGTTTTATTTTATTTTTGTTTGTTAATTTTTGTACTCAAGTCTTTTAGTACTTCATTACTCATTGGTCTGTGGTCAGGACTTCATTGTTCTCTCACTATTCTAAATCATTGTATTGTATCCACTGAAATTATTAAAGATATTATTTTTAAAAGAGTAACCAGTCGTTTCCTATGGAGAAAAGATTCCGGCTCTGCTCCATAGGAAACGACTAATTGGAACCGTGGATCTAAATTCGGCTTTTTATAAGCACTTGTATTGGTTTATGTGAAATAAAAAAATTGATTTGATTTTGAGTACTGCAGTAAAAAATGATCTTTACGCCGACGCAATAAGTTTGAATGGCGCGATAATGAGCGCGTGCCATTGGTTGTTCGATTAAGTTTGCCATTGCGACTTCTAAGTAGTGTCGTAATGTACTTACCTTTAAAAAAAGGTTTTATACGTAACGGTTTACAAGCTACTTGTTCTGGGAGTGACAGTTTATATAGTGTCTGGCTTGGTTAACGTTAAGACCCATTAGAGACAGGACACAAGTCGTTGTATATGACGTCACTATAAGTCTGAGTGCCCGACATTATAGTACGTTCTGTTTCTTTAATTTTAGTAGTGTAAAGAGAGGAATCTTTTTGAGAAAGAAGTGTGACAATACTTAAGGAATGGTTCGTATCTATAATTAAAATTAAAATTATTAAAACCTAATTAAAATTATTATTTCCTTTATTCACTTTCATACATATAATTTTTTTTTTTAATATTTCTATATTCGTTCGTTCTGCCTTGCCTTTTCTCAACTATCTTGGGGTCAGCTTCCAGTCTAACCAGATACGACTGAATACCAGTATTTTACACGGAGCGACTGCCATCGGACCTTCGCAAGCCAGTTTATTGGGCAATGCCGATATCCTAAGGTTAAACCGGTTGTCAGACTTTCAGGCTTCTGACTACCCGTAACGACTGTCATAGGTATTCGTATGACACCCAGGACCGACAGTTTAACGTGCTCTCCGAGGCACGGAGGAGTCTCGATGTGTAACGAACAGTCACCCATCCACGGTCTGACCGCGGCAAGCGGTAAAAACGGTCTGAATAAACTATAAGCTTTTTTTTATGTCAGCCTTTATTACCCCACTGCTGGGCAAAGGCCACCCCTAAGTTCTTCCATGTATTCTTTTCCTGCGCCACCTCAAACCATTCCTCGCGGTGTAAGCTTTAATAGATTCAAAATCTATATAAACTTCTTTTCGTGTGGTTAGTGACTAACCTGACGTCAGAGTTTATGCCGCCGACTGGCCTCTGACTTGGCTTCACATGCTGTCGAGATATATCTCTCAGGCATGCCGTTTACCTCACGATGATTTCCTTCGCCGTTTTTAAGCAAGTGATAATTATACAATATGCACATGAATCCGAAAAGTCAGAGGTGCGTGCCTTGGTTTCGAACTCGAGACCTATGACTTGGCAGTTCGACGGTCACACCATTAGGCTATCACTACTATGTAAATAAACTGTATCTATATTAATATTATAACGCTGAAGAGTTTGTTTGTTTGTTTGAACGCGCTGATCTCAGAAAATACTGGTTCGAATTTAAAAAAATATTTTTGTGTTGGATAGTCCATTTGTCGAGGAAGGTTATATGCTATATAACATCACGTTACGACCAATAGGAGTGGAGCATAAATGAAAAATGTTGCAAAAACGGGGAAAATGTACACCCGTGCGAAGCTGGGACGGGCCGCTAGTGCTACTTATTTCGTCTCAAACAATTCACATTAAACTTTCCGTCTATATCCTCAATGTAAGTATTTATTCACGTATCTTAAAGCTCTCTAGGATCCCTTATTTATCAGGATTGGCCGAAGAATTAATTAATGAGGCATCTACAAAGGTCGTTAGGGGACGCTGCGTACCCCTCTTTAGCCCTTTGGACGTATAAGAATTCCACCCAAGAGGACTATAAAAGAGATATACCTTCTTTACGAGTGTTTAAAAAGTAATAGACTATTGAACCACACAATTCTTTTTTCAAAACAAAAAACAAGACAAGTTTGTGTACAAAGAGTTTACATTTTTATTTTTTTGAATATACGGCTGCGAAGTTTCGCTTCGGTTTTGTTTATAGATTCTGTTTTTGTCATAGATAACATTTTTATAATCATTGTTCTTATTTTGAAATGAATAGACAAATAAACGCATAATTCATGTTTTTATTTTGTTGAGACTAAGGTCGTGATGCACTGAGTCGTATCAACAATAGCTCGCGATTCGCGCTCTAACTTATTGGTTATGGAAATAGAGAATTCTCGTTCGTTAGAATATGAAGTGGTCTACGATTCAGTGTTATCTGAGTTCTCTCTGAGTGATTTACATACAATGCACTGTAGCTGCATGGACGTAAATTATATAATCTAACTGAATTTCAAATGTTTTTGTAAATGAACACATAATATTCCATTTCACAGAAAAACAGTTTGCGTTGCTCATTAAACAGTTCATTTCTTTTAGGGATTTATTTAAAAACACTTTAAATCTAATGAAAATAACAACAAAAAATGCTTAAGACACACTTCAAGATAATGCTTTCCACAACAAAATATGTATTAGTTGCTCTTTAATTTCAATACTCAACTTCTAACTTTAAAAATAATGGTTCGCATTATAATCAATCAAAAACCACTTGTTTTTGAATGCGCCCATTAAAGGACTGGTGGATAGTGATTGGCAAATCGTTTCTGGTCATTTCTGCCACTCGCTGGCCACATCTGCCGCGGCTACGCTCGATTCGCTCGCTCGGCTCGTGCGTTGAGTGGTCATAGTTCTAACATAAACTAACCTATCCCATCAAAAACATAAATGTGAAAATGGGAGCCAAGTTCAATAATAAGAATATGCATGGTTGGTTGTCGACTTCGCCGACAAAAGCATTGAGATCTAAATGGGTGTCAAGTTCAGATAATCCTGAAATTTATTTATAAGATGATGAAGCTCAAAATTGACATGGCTAGTTTTTACCAGCAAACCAAATTTTTTAAAGGGTAAGATTATAATTATAATGACCTTACAATATAAAAACAGTAACTTGCGTATTACATAAAGAAGATAAATTAATTAGCCAAATATAAGATAACTTGTATGTGAAAACTAGCCAAGTCAAAACTTGAGCTTCATGATCTTATAAATAAATTTCAGGATTATCTACAGAACTTGGCACCCATTTAGATCTCAATGCTTTTGTCGGCGAAGTCGACAACCAACCACGCATATTCTTATTATTGAACTTGGCTCCCATTTTCACATTTATGTTTTTGATGGGATATCATTACTTTTTGTAAAGAAATTATTATTATTCATCATTCAAAAGTGATCTGTAAAAGGTTTACGCTTTATAGTTATCGTTTTTGTACTATTTTCTACATTTTCTTGAATGTTAGAAGTATATCGAAAGTCCTTCCTTTAACTTTTTTTATAATTATTTGCCTGTTAGGTATATTTTTATTTCCCACTGGAATCAAATGATCTGGTATATAAAACGATAAAAGCGACACTTCGTCATGGAATCATGGAACATATAAACTCCTGCGAAAGAAAAAGGTTTTGCTATTATAATTTCGCAAGGCGCTAGGTAATAAAAATCGATTGTTTGAAAAATATTTCAAATCGTAAAAATTCACTGTTTTCTGAATTTTTCCTTTGTATACACACAATTACCCAGCTGGACGCCAAATTTCAACTTTCTAAGTCATCTGGAAGTGGGTTAGGTTTTTGATGTATATGTCAGTCAGTGTTAAAAATGCCGATTTTGAGACGTTAACATCTCAATAACCGTTTGAGCTATATTTATGAAATTTGGGATTATAGTTAATCTCAGGAGTTTTAATAAATAAACCAAATTTAATGTGTTTATGTTGAATAGATTTTGAGTTATTAAGGGTTCAAAAGTGGCTTCAAATGGTTCGTGTAATATAACACACGGCTGCTGCGTCGCCAGTTCCTTTTTCTTTGAACTTGGCTTGACACGCTGCCGCGTGTCTAGATCTATCAGCTATCTGTTTGTCATTTTATTTCTTACAGCGGGGGCACGTTGATGTTAGAAGCATAAAAATAATAGTCCAAACTGATAATTTTAAAGTGGGAACTATTATTTTAAAGTTTATTTTATATTATCTCTTTCTTTTATCAGTGAAATTGATTAATACTGGGTATTGCAGCTGTCGTTTGACCTCATATAAATGCTCGTAAACACTGCTGCTAAAAGAGATACTTGAATCGATCTTGAAGAAGAAAAAATTCGTCTCAGTATTTTTTTTTTATTTCAATTTGACCAGGAATGTCAACACTAGGTGCACGCTTCCAAATACTAGGTTCTACAGCGATGAGCTGGCAAGAAACTCCATGTTTACTCGTTCCAAATAAATGGTTGATGACGATTTTCATTGGATTAACGTGAGAACAATGAAGATTAATGTAAGAGACAAAACTTAAAAAAAATTAGCCAACATTATCTTAAATTAACAAACCGCGCCTCTCATACGATTTGCGAGGTTAAGCTATGCTTGCCGCGGTCAGTCCGTGGGGGGTGATCGTTCATTAAACATCGAGACCCCTCCGTGCCTCTGAGAGCACGTTAAACCGTCTGTCCCGGGTGTCATAATACCTGTGACAGTCGTTACGGGTAGTCAGAAGCCCGAAAGTCTGACAACCGGTCTAAAATTAAGATACTGGTATTGCCCAGTAACTCGGTTGCGGAAGTCTAATGGCAGTCGCTCCGTGTAAAATATGGATATTCAGCCGCATCTGGTTAGACTGGAAGTTGACTTCAACATAGTTTAGGAAAAGGGTAGGAGGAAGATTACACTTACCACTTTTCTAAGTAAGTATACTAGCTTAGCAGCTGCGAAGGTCAAATATAATTACAAAATGTTTAACACTAAAACACTAACACAGTTTTGTAGCGAGCGCAAAGTTCTAAACTTCCCTCTATGTGTTGAACTAGCGAAATTTAATTTATATCGTTGCAATTCATGAATTCCTGGTAGCTGGGTGGCTTAGACAGAACATTAGCTTTCTATATAGACCACTACTGTAATTAAAATTATTTTGGTTAGAATGCTTTTACTAAATTCGCTGCATGTATGGTATGCGGTCAATGTATAGGTGAATAATCAAATGAGCCCGTGAACGTCCACAGTTGAACATTGCCGAAATCATCAACCCTGGTACTCGGATTGGCAATGGCTGCTATCTGTCATGTCGACGTATCGTACCTACTTGGCGCAGCCGCTAGACACACAGATACTTTATTTTTTGTTTATTTTTATTTTGTTGTCTCTTATGATTTTTTTGTCTGTGTGTCTGACTGCTTTCGTGCCAAATAAATTTCTTTCTTTCTTTCTTTCTATCCTGTAACAGCCAAAACCAATTGTCGACCTCTGGATTGATGTTTTGGAAATTACTTCAAAAACCTACATCACACATACAAACATATTTTATACTCACGCTTCTTACCACCGAAGGGGTAAGCAGAGGTGTTCTCCCAATAGGAGTCTGTACACCCACGTTTCCCATGAAGTCCCAATAACATCAATCTATTTGGATAGAGATCGGTTATTGGATTCGGTCGTAAAGCTGGAATCAAAATATCGGACGAAGCTGATGGACGCGACCGACAACCGCGACTTAGGGCCGGTTGTTTCACGACTACATTACTAACGGGTAACAGTTAAAAATGGCCCTAACGATGGTTAAATAACAATAAGCGTTTTTTTTTTTTTTTTTTTTGGTTTATGGCAACTGAGCCGATGACGACTATTCTGCCAGCGTCATGTAGTGACGGGCTGCAGACCAGGCGACCGTCGAACTTTCGATTTTTGATAGAATTATGTTAGTGGCTGAAAGGACAAAACAATTTGTTGTTAGTATTTAAACAAAGATTTTTTTTTTTTCTACTTTTTCTATATCTAAACAATAAGCGTTGTATCATGTTGTGTCGTTCTTGACATACGTCAAAAGTTTGCTTTGGACTAGTATCCCTAATAACTTTGACGAAACGTCTTTTATGTCATGAAACAACACTTTGCGTTTGACGGACGTTAAACATCCTACCTACGTAATAGTTAATATTTGACTAACGTAACTTTGACAACATGACTTTTACTCGGCCCTTATAAGTGTGCACAGTCGAAAAAAATCCAGCGGGCCAGATATCTATCGGACGTCCGAACGCTCAAGGTTACGTCCGCGACTTACGTCCGACAGTTAGCACAGTTCAGTGTACATTCATTATCCAGATACCTATAAGTCGCGACTGTCAGTCACGTCTGTCAGCCATGGATAGTTTGTTTTCAGCTTAAGTCACCATCAACGAAACCCATGGTTGGAGAGGAGGTGGCTTACGGCCGGGGCAGATCTGGCAAGGCTCAGAACAGAGCATTTTTCACTGCCAAACCATTATCGACTTTTCTAGCGTTTAAATAATGTCGAAAATCACCTTTCGCCTTTACTCGCTTCGATGCTCTCAAGGACTAGTAGTTGTGTCAATTGATTAATTCATTTTTAATATTAATTAAACGCAAGCAAAGTCTATAATGGTTTGACATTGAAAAATGCTGGCCCTTATTCGTCTTTAGATGGTGAATACAGTTGTAGAGTGCGGTTTGTAGCTACTATTGTCCGGAAACCATCATCATCCTCCCGCCCTTATCCCAACTTATTTGGCGTCGGCGCAGTATGTCTTCTTCTTCCATACATCTCTATTAGCCGTCATCTCAGTAGTCACTCCCTTTCTAGTCATATCATCTTTCACACTATCCATCCATCGTTTCTTTGGTCTTCTTCTACTCTTATAACCATCCACATTCATTCGGAAACCGTACTGTATAATTTAAATCATGTCGAAAAGAGATATTTATTTTTATATCTTAGCAATTTATAGGCGCCTAGTACTTTTGTACGGCCAGTGCAGAACATTGGTCTCCCCATAAACCAGTATTACGGACGATTGTACAGAAGAATTTCCTTAACACCCATTCCCCTTTTCCCAACCATATTCGGGTCAGTTATCAGTTCAACCAGATGCGGCTGAATACCAGTATTTTACACGGAGCCACTGCCATCAGACCTCCGCAACCCAGTTACAGTGCAATGCCGATATCCTAAGGTTAGACCAGCTGTCAAACTTTCGAGCTTCTGACTTCCCGTTACGACTGTCATAGGTATTCGTATGACACCCGGGATCGACGGTTTAACGTGCACTCCGAGGCACGAAGAGGTCTCGATGTGTAACGCATGGTCACCCATCCATGGACTGACCATGGAAAACGTTGCTTAACCTCGCAAATTGTATGATCTGCGCGGTTGGTAATTAGCCACGAAGCTAGGTACAAATAACTATGACATATCTATACTAATATTATAAAGCTGAAGAGTTTGTTTGTTTGAACGCGCTAATCTCAGGAACTACTGGTTGGAATTGAAAAACTGTTTTTGTGTTGGATAGTCTATTTATCGAGGAAAGTTATAGGCTATACAACATCACGCTACGACCAATAGGAGCGGAGTATAAATGAAAAAAGTTGCAAAAACGGGAAAAATGTCCACCCGTACGAAGCCGGGACGGGCCGCTAGTTATCAGTACCAGCCTATAACTGTCCCACTGCATGGCTAAGTCCTCTTCTTATACAGAGAAAGAACGAGCATTGATAACTACGCTTGCTCACTGTGTGTTGGCGATTTCAGACCTAGTCCAGGTTTCCTCACGGCGGTGTTTTCCTTCCCCGCATGTCATTGGTGCCTAAATTAAAGAAGAAAGTATTTAGATAATGACATTGAAAAAGTCATATTGGTTTGAACCCGCAACTCGCTGCTTAATAAGCGGGTCTGTAACATCCGGGCCATCGTGACTTATTATTTTCATTAGTAAAAAAAACTTATCTAGACACTTTTAAACCGCCTATTACGATAATGGTCAAGACTAGAGAAGGGTAAATTTTACAATTTAATGGGAGCACATCATCACATTTCGTGAACAAAAACATTACATTACTATTATACAAGCTACTAAACAATATTGCTAATGAAAAAACCTATAAACAACAGAAAGAAACAACTCAGAAAGCCTTTCTTAAAAAACTTCCCAATTAAAACATTAAAAAATTTAATAGAGCATTACCGGTTTGAACAGTTTGGTATCAAAACTTTTTAACTCTTAAAGCTTGTAGTTAATGCATAAGTTTTGTCCCACCAGATGGCAGCACTCGGGAAGGGACGATGTCTGTCGATACGTACCGAAAATGTAGCATGTTTGGTACAATCCCAGTTCCACAATAGACTCGGCCGGGGTAGGACGTGCGGTAAATTTTGGAACATTACGAATTTCGCGAGTTTAGTATTTAATTTTTCAGTTTATAAAATGTTTTTTGTGTGTGAGTTCTGATGGATGATTTGGATGAAGTTTTTTAAGGTAAGCTAGTTTTAGTGTATAGTTTGCGTGTTTTTGTTAATCTTTAGAAAACTTTGCGGGTAGTTTCGTGTCCTTTTGCGGGGTAAACAAATAGTTTGTTATTTATTATAATTCAGACATTACTTGATTTAATTTTATGTGAATTAATTTATTAATTTCTTCACGGTTGAAGTTGATTTTTTACTGATGCAAATATTTTTTTGACTATAGGTACAGCCTACTTTTAATTACAACATCTATTAAAATTGTTACTAGATTCTTTAATGAGCGTAATATATTAAATTAACGATTTTATCTATATCTATACTAATATTATAAAGAGGAAAGATTTGTATTTTTGGATTGTTGTATGTAACGAATAAACTTAAAAACTACTGGACCGATTTAAAAAATTCTTTTGCCGTTAGAAAGCTACATTATCACTGAGTAACATAGGCTACAAGCGAAGCCGTGAGGACACAGCTAGTGTTAAATATTTTGAATGTACGTTACACTATCGCTACTAGTTGTGGATTTATTTACTTAACTACTAACTTAATGTTAATGTCTTCTTACTTGAGTTCAAATTAAATTAAAAATCCGTATTACAGTAAGTTGTCGTATGTACCCGTACCGGTTGGCTATTTGAATGGGTATCTGGGTATCCCTTTATATTTTCGTAACTTGGATTCATATCATCCATCTTAGACCCTGTCTGCGTTTGCCATCAGGTGTGATTAGGATCAAAGACGACTAAGTTAAAGAAACCTTAATTATTTTTGTAAAACTGTTTTAATTAACTTCACTTCATACATTTGTTTGTTTGATTTTTCAACTACGTCTACTTAACCGATTCTTCTGAAACTTCGCACACAAATTTACTTCCCATGACAATATAATGTTATAATAATTTCAACCTCCAATATTCAAGTCCTGATGCCGCAGGGATACTGCAAGATAAAACAGATTAACTTAAAAGTGTTTTTAAGATATTATTTTAGTATCTAGGAATGATTAACTTGTACCTCTGACTTTTCGGATTCATGTGCGTATTGTATAATTATCACTTGCTTAAAAACGGTGAAGGAAAACATCGTGAGGAAACCGGCATGCCTGAGAGATATTTCTCGACGGCACGTGGGGCCCATGGACGGCATAAACTCTGACACCAGGTTAGTCACTAACCACACACAAAAAGAAGAAGATTAACTTGTCGTGACATATATACTATTTAATCTTGTATATAGTTCTAAAATCTGTCTGCAACATAGTAAAAGTCTTCCTGTCTAACCACATATGGCTATCAGCATGTAGGCAGGTATTATTATTTTACACCAAGCAACTAGGCAATACTTCTTCAATACCATCTTAAAGTTAGACCAGTGGGCGTAACACCAATATTGTCACATTAGTTAAAACGTAAAAAAGAGAGAATTTTAAATTAGAAATATTCGTTTCGCACATACTATCTAATCTCATACCTTTAAACGAGCAATTCTTGTATATATATTCTGAATCTCGGAAACGGCTCCAACGATTTTCATGAAATTTAGTGTGCATGGGGTTTCGGGGGCAATAAATCGATCTAGCTAGGTTTCATTTTTAGAAAACGTCATTTCATCCGTGTTTTCAGGCAATGAAAAACTGCTACAATATCATTAGAATACGAAGGTAAATTTCGCCATAATCTACAGTGTTATTAATAGCTCAGGTGGGGAATCGGACGGTTCCGGAACCAGAATACCTCGGTTCGAGCCCAGATAGTTATTTTTCCCTTTTTTTTTTCAAGTTCCTTCTTTTTCCTTTTTTTTCTTTCCATAAAACACGATTTACCAAAAAAAACGAGCAATTTTCATGAAATTTAGTCCAACAATTTTCATGAAATTTAGTATGCATGGGGTTTCGGGGGCGATAAATCGATCTAGCTAGGTTTCATTTTTAGAAAACGTCGATTTACCAAAAAAATACAAGCAAAGCTCGGTCATCCAGGTACTTTAATTAAAATGATAACTTTATTCATATCTATGTATGATACAGTGCAGTGCAGTATATGAGCAGTGATACCTAGCGGTTGAACGCTTGCCTTCCATCCAGGGGAGTCTGAGTTCGACCCCTGCTCCGTACTTTTAACTTTTCGAATTCGTGTGCGGATCAGAATTTGATTACTTATCACTTGTGTTAACGATGAGAGGGCTCCATAAGGTTCTCGATGGTGTGTGTAGTCTGCCAACCCGCACCAGGTCAGCGTGGTGGACTAAGGACTAAATCCTTCTCATTCTGAGAAGAGGCCAGTGCTGCTCAGCACTGGCCTGATAATGTATGTATGTTATAGGACAGGTGTATTTCCAATTCAAAATTTACTCGCATTAACGTTAATTTTAATATATTATACTTTTCAATTATTTACCTCCATCAGTCTTTACTTTATTCTAACTGCCTCGTTTTTCTAATGGTGGCAAGCGCGACTGCTGATCGAGAGGTCCTGGGTACGATCCCCAGGTTGGGCAAACTGTTATTGGGTTTTTCCGTCTGGAATTCCTTAGTAGTAGCCCGGAGTTTGGATTAGTGCCCGTTTGATGGCAATAGGCTCACAAATCCTATGTTCCGCGCGGTTATTCATTAGCTACGAGCCCCTCAAAGTACAGTACTATTAAAAGAAAGAAACAAGATTTATTAAGAAAGATAAAAATAAAATGTCACTCGAATAAAAAACCTCTTCTTCTTCGGCTATACTTAATACTAACTAATACATTTTTCCTTGAAATAAATCCAAGTTTCATCCTTTGTGCGGGTAAATAATGCCTCGGGAGATACAACCGGGTCCTTTCAAACCAGTTCTATCAAAGACCCCGAGCTAAAGATGAGAACTAATAATGCCATTATTAAAAAGGAATACACTAACATTATTTCTGTAAGAACTTCCAAGCTGTGTGCTAAATGCCATCATTTTTTAACAGACTTCCAAAAAAAGGAGGAGGTTCGCAATTCGTATGTATGTTTATGTTTGTTACCGCGGTACACCCTCATTTATGAATCGATTAGAAAAAATCTTCTATTGTTTGAAAGAGTACCTATTCTTTCGAAATGGTCCCATTTAAATTTGGTGAAGATCTGATAAAGAACTTCAGAGATAAACAATGGAACTCCTCAATGACGAACAGTAAGCATAATGTGATTATGTGATTATGTCTACGAGCAGCGTCTTTAGCAGGTCCAACTACGTTTTAATTAAGGTCACTAAAATGAATTAAATAAAAAACATTTTAACAAAAATAAAACCGACTTCAACAAAACGAAAAAATAATAAAATAATTACCATATTATAAAAGTAACAGATTCAGAAGTCAGAGCCTTTAATTTGGTTCAGCGTGGATTAGCACCGGCTTCTGAACCTGTTACTTTTATAATATGGTAATTATTTTATTATTTTTTCGTTTTGTTGAAGTCGGTTTTATTTTTGTTAAAATGTTTTTTATCTGCTAAATAAACCGTCTGTCCGTTGGGAGATGGTTATCGAACCTATTATACAACGTGTTACCAAAATACCCCTAAAGCCGAAAGGGTCCCTGTAAAGAGTCTATTGGCAATATTTGAAAACCGTAGTATGACCCAAAAAAAAAAGAATTTGGATAAAACATAAAATAATCACCATTAAAACGTAACCCTGAAAACATAAAACTAAAGAGTAGACTAACCAGAAAGTTATTTAAATTCTTACCTAATTTCCTTTATGTAACACGTTGTATACGCCTACAACACCAAGAGGATTGCTGATGCGTTGCTATCCTTATAGCCCGTAGTTAAACAAGCACTCATAGCCTTCAAACCAGAACACAGCAATGCTACTAGGCAGCAGAAGTAGGTATGGTGGTAGTATTTCCGGACGAACACTTTCACAAGGAGTTCTACTACTAAAAACTAAACAGACTAAATTAATAAAAGTTTTTCCGTGTGCAATTCCTCAGTAGCAGCCCGGAGTTTGGATTTATGCCCGGTTGATGGACATAGGCTCGTCCCGTATTGCATGGGATTTAACCGGCAAAATGAGGGTGTTACTATACACCTCTGCCCAACCCTTCGGGGAATACAGGCGTGCTGTTATGATGTTATGCCTCAATTAAGGGCCTAATCACATCACTCGCAATAAGCTGGATTGTTTTCGACACACACGCAAAAATTACGATCGTGTGCTTTCAGCTACGTAAGCATGCTAAAGCGTGCGTATGCATCTCCGCATCATTCCGATCAGCTGCGTTAGCATGCATTAGCAATCGTTACATTTTTACCTCACTGAAAGATGAATCGATGCGAAAGGGTGAAAGCACGCGTACGCATTTTTTAGAACGGCCATTTTCTGCACGTAAAATGCGAATCAATGCTGATTATTGTGTCTACTCCCTAACACGACGCGAGTTTGTACAATTCTATTACCGGAACCGACCAGACACGCGTCACTACAAAAACCCAAACGAACTCAATTAAATATAGCAAACTGCATTTGTCAGAAGAATTGGAAATTCCCCGCCCCATAGAAAACATGCCATAGAAAAAATATACCCTATCTAAGCCATTTTCACACAAGACGTCAACAATCCACACGCGCTAATCTGCCCTTATAAACGAATCTCGAAGGGTCCCTGTTACCCTTAAATCCCTTTTATTTTATTAACGAGGAAACGGGGCAAATAGGGACACTGTAGTTATTCGATTTGGAATCTTAGGTAGGCTATTGTTTTCGGGGTAGGATTTTTTTTGCGTTCAATCATTATTTTGTTTCGAGGTGATTAATAATTAGACTTTGGCGATTCGCTTCATTAATAGGTGAATACATTAAAAGTAAGATTAAAATATTCGAATTATTTGTGGTTAGAAAATTATGCTTTCTATGTTTAAATTATTCTAAATTGGGACTGTTTTTTTATTATGAATATTAATTTTAAGCTCGGCCTTTACAATGAATTTTGTTTTGATATATTACCTAATCAACAGCTTCTAATTTTAGTGGTTTTTAATACGTGACTGGTAAAGCTTAAGGTTGATGAACCTATTTATTTATTTATTTATATACTCTTTATTGTACATACACCAGGTTAACACAACAGGACAAACTATTTAAATACAAAAATGTACAATGGGCAACCTATGTATTAAGTTTTGAAAAATAAGAAAACCTTTTTTACCAGTCAAATTAATTTATTTGAAAAATAAATTCGACGTTTTGACAGATTTCTAATACAAATCTTTGTCAAAATTACTGTCCGATGTTGGTAAAATCGGCCCTAAGCGGTCTGAGAATTGTACCCAGGATTTCATGCAGGGCGGTCCACTAGACCAAAGAGACTGTATACCCATTAATATTTATCATGGAACCTTAATTTACTTACGCTAACTCTTGTCATCCCGAGGGGATCATAAGTCTTAGTAATAATTGCTACAAACGATCTTGGGGGATAATCCTCACCATACTTGGTATGCAGAATAATCAGCAGTGATAGCCTAGCGGTTGAACGCTTGCCTTCCATGCAGAAGGATCTGAGTTTGAACCCGGCCCGCAACCTCTAACTTTTCGAATTCATGTGCGGATCAGAATTATACAAGGTTAGTCGGATAAGACGAAATGGTGTTAAAGGACCCATAATAAGGGATACTTTTGTTCTACAACTTTCCCCAAAACTCGATAGTTTAAGAGAAATAGCTTTTCAAAGATTTCGTAAAAAATATGCTAAAATCTATCTTTCCATAGCTATGATCAGCTGTGTTTACATTTTAGTACTTAATTTTCTGAATTCATAACTAAAGCAGGTATGTTTTATTTTTAAACTAAAATAAAAATCTTTTTGCTTGCAAATAAAAATTATCGAATTTTAAAATTTTATCACTTGCTTTTAAATAGTCATCAGTGATACTTTAAGTGGCCCGCGGCTTAGTACCTCCTTTCCGACTAACCTTGTATTATCACTTGCGTTAATGGTGAATGATAATAAAACTGTGAGGCTACCTGCACAGTTGAGAGGACTAGAGAATGTTTTCGATGGCGTGTGTAGTCCCTTAACTGAAATACTATCCCACGGACTAAACCTTAATCTACTAAGACCTAAACCCTTAGTCCACTAAAGCCCGACACGCTTGGTGGGGGTTGGCAAACTACACGTTGGGTTGCCTAAATCTTATATTGAGCGTTCGGTCCTCACGTGTTTAATAAATAATCAGTTTATTATTAAAAATCCTGCTTATTACTAAAAAGTTGCATTTACTTGAAGAAAAAGCTCACCATTAATAAAACCTTATCACCATCTTAGCACACTTCATTAAAACAGAATGTTGTTAATGTAATCCAAGCTGCAGTATCACAGATTAAATATAAAAAAAAAACTTTTATATTTCTGTAAGCATTAAGATTTTTTTTTAAACTCAAGTCTGGTAGAATATTAAAACAATGGAGACTGGACTAGTTTAACTTATTAATTATGCTGACCCGGAGAAAGAGAAAATGCAAGGTTTGTTAGTTGATTAACTTACTGTGGATTAAATAAAATCGGTTCTATTTCATTATCTTTTTGCATTTGACGGTGACGCATTGTGAAATGTCCATGAGGTCTAGACTTTTCGAGAATGCCTATGGACTATTTGAAATAAAAATTCTGGAGATCAATTCTACCAACAAAAACGTTGATCAAATGCAACGAAACCGAAGCCGGACCGTTCATTCAGACAGTTTGTATTTAGAAAAACTGTCAAAATATTTGACATCAAAATCAAAACCAAACATTTAGACAGGTTTTTTGCAGTATGTCAACAATTTTGTTAGTAGGATTGGCCAGCTGAAGAATTTACCTATGTATATCTTCTTTATATATATAATTCGACTGTATGTGTACGTCACTGAACTCCTCCTAAACGGCTAGACCGATTTGAATGATTTTTTTTGTATGCGTTTGGGTGGCGCCCTGGATGGTTTAGATTCACAATTGGACCCGGTAGGTGGCGCTGCTGTCGGTATGTCACCAAATTCTCCGGGCAGGACGATGTCTGTTGGGTCCGCTAGTTTATGATAATTTCTTAATTTACCTACTCATCTTCGTAGAGTACAACAAATAACAACTACGAGTACTTACATCACTTCTTCTCATTTAAGGCACGACCTTTTCGGGAATAGCTCATCCAGTGCTGAAAAGATTAGCCAGTCAGCAAGGTTGGTACCGGGACGGAGTACCCAAGTTGCGCCGCCATAGGTACTTAAGCATCGTCCCCCATGGAGGGTTTTTTAATGGGTGTACGGACCACTTGCCCCTTAGATTTCGCCCCGTTTAATAAAATTCACCACTCGCCTCGTTTTCGGGGTCAAACTCGTACCTAACGACGGGTCGTGCACCCTCCGACTGACTTAGTGCCAGCAACCATTAGCCATATGTGATCTTCCAGCCTTTCTTAAATTAGTCATCCAGCAGTAATCTTTAATGGACTGATTTAAATGATGAATCAATTGATTTGTACTCAACCAATCAGCTTAACCCATTGCAGTCTACGAATCATCTGCTTTGAATTTTCATTTAGACGAACGGATTTCATTAGTGATTGACGTAATTTCAAAGCATTTGCGAAGCGTTGTTTTGGGGTCATCGCAATTAGTCTTGATTCACACTATAAACCCAATATTTCTCGGCTATCTATCCATAGCAAGTCAGTGTGTATAGACGTTATTTAAATTTTACCAGTATTGAAGCGGATTCGATAGGCTGGCTATAATGTTTCATCTTAACCGACTACTTGTCATAGCCAACTATAAACAATGTCTTCTATAAGAAAGGAGTCGGGTACTTTCCATATACACGCTTGGCTAATTACAGAAGGCAATTTCGCTAAAGGTACGCTCAAACCAACGCGTTCAGCTTGCAGCCGCGGTGTCGTGCACTGAAAGAAAGAAAGAAAATTAGTTTATTCAGCCAAGAACACAATGACAGCATAAATAAAATAAAGAAAGAAAGAACAATATAAAAATAATTAAACATACAAATTTTATGCTGTCAAGCATGTCCATGCCGAACAGGTCACCAACTCAGCATATCCTAGGCGTCAAACACCCAGCGCTGATTTTCAGCTGGTACCCCCGCAGTGACACACGGATGGAGATAGTTAATTTTAAATATATAATTCTATTATATTTGACTGGATAAAAGTGTTTTATAATGTGTCAATAAACAATGCATATACTAGGTAGATATTGGGATAAACTACAAAAATGTAATAAAAGATAAAAACTACTTTTAATTTATGACAGCTAATCAAAATATGTTGCGATCAGTTACTTACTGTACTTCTCTCTACATGATCAAACCATCTTAACATACCTTTCTCAATCCTTCTCACTACATCTTTCACTCCAAAACGTCCCCTTATCCCGCTGTCTATGATGCCATTATCATTTGTCAGAACCTCGTCAGTGACTTGTGTACGAAGTTGCTATACTTTCCATTTACATCATACCATCATCAACACAGTATTGGAAATTGGCCTCTAGGAGTACCGCAAAGTTCATTTGAACGTTTGTTCAATAATTTTGTACATCAAAGGTAAAAAATATTCGTATATTTCCCTCTTCTATGGCATGCACGTGACACTTATGTTGAATGTTTTCCTGTTCAGATATGTTCAGGGTAATCAAAGTACATACCTACTCGGTATCGGTGGGATACGCAGATATACATGAGTGTTATACAAGAAGTGTCAAGTGTTTCTTTCAGTTGTGTCTCTAATGATACAATAATAAATTATTGTATTATTTCGTTTATTCATTATTTATACATATAATTTATATTTTTAAATATTTCTATAAAAAATATAAAAAATCATGTAAAAATATAAAAAATAGTAGCCCATCGACATCGGGAACAGGTGCCAAGCTATCGGTGGTCAGGGCCTCAGAGAGAGGAACTTCCTGACAATACGTGCCGTGTCCAGAAGTACCACTTTCTGTATCAGGCCCTTGACCCAGCTGCCCAACGAGAGCCTCGTCAGATGTTGGTCGAGGCTCTTGGCTATTAAGCCATTGTATTATTGTAAGTATATTAATGTAGTTGTATATTAACAATAATAATTTGAAAAGAACGTAAGATTAAGATGAAAGAAATAAAAAAATAACAATAAAAAAAATACGTTCTTAGAAGTAGGTATAGTATAAATAAAAAATGTAAAATTTCACTTTGTTCCTTTAATTTAAAATACTATGTTATTCGGTATCATAAAAATACAGGACGTTTTGTTTTGATTTGGTCAGTTAGATTCCCAGATGAAGCACGCTATTTTTTAAATATTGGAATGCAATATTACTTACCTTTAAAAATCAAATAATGTTGCCATGAAACAAAATATCCTATCTACCATATTTAAAGTACTTTCTCTCCGTGTCTCATAGCGGTGGGTCGCCCTGTATACATTATAATAATATTACAAATCCCCTGCAAAATTGGCTATGGTGTGCATTGTGCATCTACATTTTGCTGATAACTATATTAAATCTTATGTAGAAAGGGGTAAGCCTATTGCCATTTTCCGGGCACAACAATAACCAAACTCCGGGTTGCTACTGAGAACATTATATTCCATCTGTGCCTATGACGTAGTCTCGATTGAATCACGTGACCAAGCCGTCACAGGAAGCAAATATCCGGCATAGTAACATTATTACAGGGAACATTTAAATATAAATATGCCCCCCCCCCCCCCTCCCCACCGCATTTACGCGTAAATGCAAATAAAAAAGGTGTGTTAGTCAATTTTGGCCCGCGCCTCTGAGTTTTCGAATGCAAGTGCGGATCAGAATTTGCATGTAATCAAAACAACGTAAGGAAATGTGCACACCTGAGGAGGCTCCCAAAAGTTCTGTATCGTGTGTAGTCTGCCAACCCGCAGTAGGCTAGCGTTTTGGACTAAGGGCTAAACCCTTCTCATTCTGAGAGAGACCCGTACCCAGCGGTGGGATAGATAATGGGCTGATTATGCTATGGTATTTATTATATGCTATGCTATTTATTTTATGCTATATCAACCAAAAAAATATGCGCAAATGTGGTGAAAGGGCGAGTCAATTTAGTTTACACGGTCCACTACCATGGTATTAAATAGGACTGCATAAAACAAGGGTGCGTTTAATATCTTCACAAAACACCCACACTTCGTAAAAAACATGTACACTCATCACGAAAACTAATTTACGCGATAAATTTAATTCTGTCACCCTTATCCTGGAGAGATAACTGTTTTTACTGATAAAAAAAATGAAATTAAAAACGATAAATCTTGTTTGTGATGTCACATCTTGTTGGAGCAAATAATGTTAAGTTAGCATGTCACTTGGTTTTAAGACTTGTGGCGATAAGCGTACTTTTATTGAATGAAGAATATTTTGGTATTTTTATTTTGTTTTTTAAAAGTTAATTTGAATAGAGCAGTGATTTTAACCTCCTGATTACGAGAGCCAGCCTAACTTTTCCTCATAATGTAGGGGTTGGCATGTAATATAACCAGGGCGCCAATTGTACCAAAAAAAAATTGCCATATTGCAAATTAACCACAACCGTTTTCTTTTAAGAAAACTGTCAAAATTTTTGGTTATAATTTGTTGTCAAACATTTTGAAGGTTGTCTGAATGCTCAGTTCGTTTGTGAATTGGCAACCAATTTTTTTGTATAATTGGCGCCCAAAAATATACGCCTAACTCAGTAGATTGGATGAGATATTAGTACTTCTAGGCATTATACATTCCGGTTACGTCATCGCCTAGATTTTGTCACATTTAATTAAGCGCTCCTCCATATCACTGTCAAAACCGCATCAAAATCGGTCCATTTGTTTGGGAGCTACGATACCACAGAGAGACATGTTAAACTTATAACACTCCTCTATTTTCGGGGGTTAAAAAATAGCTAGCCCTTCTCCTCCCGGCATGACGGTGTGCTAAACGGCAAAGGATTATATCCCGAGGATCGCCAAAAGTATTTTTTTGAGTGGTGATAATATGCTGCGATTACTAACCGGTTAGCCATATGTGGTGATTTTGGTGATGTTTTTGACTGTACATTGTAGCGGTGGAGGAAGCATAATAATAATATGTTCAATAGTGACCGTTTACGGGGTAATTACATATATTTTATAAATTCCTAGTACGTACATAACACCTCCCTAATATTTGAAATACACATTGTTGACAGCTGTGACGTAATATCCGGTATCAACAAGTTAATTACATTACATTAATTAATTAATAACTGTAATTAATTTTGAGGCTGATATTCAAATGCAAACAAAAACTAACTATTTCAGTTGCCTGTCAGTATAATTGACGTTACATAATAATTTGTTTATTAATAGTAACCGTAATAGTTTTACAATAATATTTTACTGTGTAATGCCCGACTCCTACGACCAAAAACGAACCGTTTTGCTTACTAATGGTAGCATTTTCTATTGCCAAACTTGGTACAGAAATGGACTTAAAAGGTAATTTTGACCTGTGATAGCTACTTACGGATTGGAGGGTCACCTATGCAAAACTATGGGGTCTTTGCTTCATTATAGGTAAAATTACAAAAGTTTTAATTTTAACCAATAACGCTCGATAAGTCATTGGAATCGGCCATTAGTGGCTAAAAAAATATTTTTATTTAGCGTTTGAAAAAAGATGGCAAAAATATATTTCCTCACATTATAGCTTCGTCAAGGAGATGGGTATTTTCTTTGTTTAAAATTCGTATATCACTCATCACATTATAATTAACTGTTCTATACTGAACACTCTCGAAAAAGAGGATATTCCGAAAGCAGGAAAGACCAATTAACCAAGAATAAAAAGCATGAATGATCCATATAAATAAAACAGGTACTTAAACACAGAACACTCAAACACAGACACCATCGTTCAGATCTGATTACGTTCCCCTTTGAATCGGAAAACAAGGTAAATTCCCAATTGGTAAAAAATTCAAATTAAACAATCCAACAAACTCGGCCAATCAAAAACGCAATAGGTTTTCAACTTAACCCGTCCGCCGCGACCGCAAAAACAATTCGGCGCCGAACTCTTTTCAAATTCCGAACGGGCCAGAAACAAAAGAGCTAATTTGTCCATTCGAACAAAAACGGAAGGCTGACGAGGGGGAAAAAACAACAGAAATCTTTTCCATTCTTCATTCGAGGAAGTGACAAATGCCCTGAGACGGGGGATGGCAAATGGCGCGAAATTAAAGCCTAATTCTTAAAAGTTGTGAAAAAAATGTGTTTTTTTTCCAAGCCGCGAATCTCGTTTATCTTAATTAGGCCACTTGGAGCGCTAATTTATCGTTTACTCGCGGTTATGTTAATCTTAAACGGTGAGTTGTAAGATTGTGGTGTAAAGATGTGACCCCAGCTTTGTGTTATGACCGGCATTAAAGTTTATGGGTCATAAGATTGATGGTACGCAAGTGCCCTGTAAAATCAGGTGTGATATAGACTGTTATTCTGATGGTGGCTTATATTTTACTACGTTTCAGCGGTCATTTGGGGTGAATTCATTAGCTGTATATTACGTTGTATAACCTTTAAAAATAAAATGCTGAAAATCTATTCTGCAAATCTTAAAATTGGTATTGACAGGATTTTGATGGCTCTGAGCCGGGGCGAGCAATATTTCACTTTTTATTAAAAAAATGCTCGCAAGTTGTGATGTACATAACTCATATTCCGATCAATCCTAAAGCTTTAAATGGTCGTAAAGAAAGCCCACCACAATATTTCAACTGTGTAAGATTTTAACTTACGACCTCAATCGTCATGATCGTTAATCAACGTCTTCGGCCATTGTCGCTGATGTTTGAATAGTTTGACTATGTCCGATATCGCTTAATGTCCTACTATTTTTTTCATGCCAATCAAACTAAAGACTATAATTAATAGTCATTTCCTTTTTCCATGTCTCAATAGTAAGAAGAGACAATTTCTCTACTAAGCCCACTCACTTTCATACATCGTAATTTCAGTTTGTTTTATTTTATGCTCACAAAAATGATACTTACTACTGGAAACAGGTTTTGGCAAGAGAAATATATTTTACTTTGGCACCAAGTAGCTTTCATATCTACATCAATGATAGCCGATTTCACTATAATGATGAGACAATCGATTTTTATACCCTACTTCTCGCAGCTCTTACCAAAGACCTGTCTCCAAAGATACCAAATCTTCCTTTGGGACCAGCAAATAAAAAATATAGGGCCTTAATGGGTGATGTTCTTTATGGCATGATGATGTAAATTCAAGGTCAAGTAAATTGGATCGTTCTTAGTCTGTAATAGCCCACAAATGGGTTAAGTTGCATTCTTGGAAAAATTCTATTACGCTTCGGCATTTAGAGGGTTAGGTTACGAAATTTTCTGGCGCCTTCATTATGGACTGGTAATTGTTGTTTTGAATCTGTTTAGGTGCGTACAAATTTTAAGTTTATTTAAAGAAAAAATGTGATTTGTGAAATATTCTTCACTTCTATAAGTTATATTAAAGCATTTAAAAATATACACTTAGGAGCAATGAATCCGGATCATCAATATAAAAATGAATATCTTGGAATTTTTTTTTAACATTATTTTGTTTATGTTGGTTATCCGGATTCATTGCTCCCGGTGTGTGTTCCCTAATTCTAGTGTTTTGCTCTACTGTCTCTCTAACCTCTCTTAGCGTCAAAGGTCATCTGCTGATAACAAGCTGCACAGCTTCTTTGTTGATAACATAGATTTTTGCGTTATTAATGCAGTCTTACTTTGACAACTCCTAAAGTTAAATAAATGGCAGATCTTACCTACAAGTAATTAATACCAAATCATTACGATTCTAGAAAAATAAATAAGAAGCTTGTTCTTTAGTTTGGGACCTCAAAGAATATTGTAACATAATGAGATCCAAATGAAGTTATATGCCCGGTTCCTATAAACAATAACGGATCGTTTTGCTTACCAATGATATCATTTTTTATTGCCAAACTGGGCGTGTAAATAAACTCGTAAAGTAATTTTACCTATGATAGCTACTTCCATATGGGAGAGTCTACTACGCAAAGCCATGGGTCTTTGCTTCATTATTGGCAAAGATAAAAGGGTCTCAATTTTAAGCAATAACGCTCCGTAAATTATAGGAATCGGCCATAAGAGGTCAAATATGTACATTTTAAAATGTATAGTTGTCCAATTTGAATAACATTCCAGTTTGTTGAATTTATATTTGCATTCTGCTAAAAATACAATTGATTAACTGCTCGAATGACTTCAATTTAGATTGATGTTTGAACGACTGACTGTAAATTCAATTAACTGACCAATTAATTGATTAACACCGGCAGTTTTTATTCGTTTATTTATATTGAGAAGTGCGACTGTTTCACCTGTTTATTTGTAATGTTTTTTACTGATACACTTTATTATCTGCTTGCTTCTTGTTTACTAAATCCGTTAGTGGGTGGAGAGGATGTATGTAGATCTATCATAATAATTGGCTGATTGCCATACTATCAGAAGAATAACCCACAAATATTGGGATCATTGGGGCTGCTCGTTCCTAACACTAGGTTGCGACAGGGGCCGAGGGAGAGGCTGTTTGAGGTCCCGGTAACCCGTACGAACATTTTAAAATTCGCACCAGTCATTCGAGCAACACGAGCACTTAATTCCACTCGCAACGGCTTGATATTTTTACTTGCTCTTTGGCGGAATTCGAGAGGGTGACGCTTAATTATTTGTCTTCTATGTAACTGAATCGTTGAATTGGGTAAAAACCTGTAATGACAGTTGTATGTGGTGAAATAAATAAATCAGCAAAAAAACCGACGTCACGCTTGTAGAATTAGAAATCATTAATCGGATCACTCATACGAAATTATTTTCTTCTGTAGGTACGTACTATGTACATCTACAGTTCGCTGATGACGAGATAAAGCCCCATTTAATAAGGGCCGATCATATTCCCATATATCGGGCACACTTCCAAATCCTGGACTGGTGCATAGTTTCTTTTTTTCATACCGAGTTCACGGTTCTAACTGGAAAAACAAGCAAGTAAAACCATCCTAGCTGCCATATAAATATCTATGACTGTCGTTATAGCTAGATAGAAGCCCGACAGTATATTTACGAGTCCAATCTTAGGATAAACATTACCCAGTAACTGGATTGCGGAGGTCTGATAGCAGTCTGTGTAAAATATTGGTATTCAGCCGCATCAACAAAGTTGGGAAAAATGTTAGGCAGCACAGAAGAGTTCGCAACTCAGCGCGGGGCACGTCGCGATAGCGGCGGTAAGACCCGTGATGGAGGAGTGGCTGGAGAGGCGTCACGGCGCCCTCAGCTTCTGGTTGACGCAGGTACTCTCGGGACATGGCTGTTTCGGGAAGTACCTGTGTCGTATAGGCCGGGAGCAGACGCCCGGTTGTCACCACTGCGACTGCCCTGAAGACACGGCGCTGCACACTTTGCAGGCGTGTCCAGCATGGGGGTCGCAGCGCCGCGAACTAGTCGCGGCGATCGGCGGTGACTTCTCGCTTCCGGCCGTGGTTCTGTACATGGTGGGGAGCGAGACTGCGTGGGAAGCCATCGCCTCTTTTTGCGAGGAGGTGATGGCGACCAAGGAGGTAGCGGAAAGGGAGAGGGAGGCCGCTTCTTCTCTCCCTTCTCGAGCTAGACGCACCGGGCGAAGGATGGCGCGTGACGATCTCCGGCCACCCTAGTGAGTGGCCTGCGGGCGGCGGGTTAGGAGACCCACCGCCCGACCAGTAATGGGCCCAGGGAGGACGGCGCGCCGTATTTCGCGCGCATCCCTAGAAGGAAGTGGGGCAGGGGAACAATTGCCCCACCACAGGAAAGGCCTACCAGAAGAAGCTGGTGGACCGAGACCTGCCGGGGTCGCGGTGCATGCAATAGTGAATCCCGTGACCCCGGCCTTATGTCAGAAGGAGGGACACCGTGGAGGTTTTAGCCGGTAAGAGTCCGGCACGCCCCCCCGTCTTCCCTAGACGGGGGATAGTCCATGAGGATTTCCCCACGATAAAAAAGGACAGAAGAGTTCTAAAGCCCAAGCTGGTACTAAAGCTGGTTTAAGCAGTGATAGCCTAGTGGTGTGACCGTCGGACTGCCAAGTCATAGGTCCCGAGTTCAAACCCAAGGCACGCACCTCAGACTTTTCGGATTCATGTGCGTATTGTATAATTATCATTTGCTTAAAAACGGTGAAGGAAAACATCGTGAATAAATCGGCATGCCTGAGAGATATTTCTCGACGGCATGTGAAGCCAAGTCAGAGGGCCATAGGTGGCATAAACTCTGACACCAGGTAGTCACTACCCACATTAAAATAAGATAGTACAATAAAATAGCTGGTACTGAAAACTTCAGAAACATCCAATAACATGACCTCACAGCTGCACTTGCTAACTCTAGGCCAATAAACCAATTTCCTCTGTTAATGTTTTAAATTAACACCAGACGCTAACATGGACTATTTTTCATTAACTTCCAGATCTCTTGGTGATAATTTATCGTTCCCAGCACTATTTCTATTTTTTTATTTATTTAACGACTTGCACCGAGATAATTAATATTTAGTACTCTGAGAGCTTTCTAAATTGTCTTGGTGCAGAAATTTTATGGAAAGCCGATGTAGATTTTGTCTTTAATATATTTTAGTGCAAGTAGTTTATGTAAGTAAGTATTTGCGGTGTAACTTTGAATGATAGATTGAGAAATTATGAGATTAGACAAAGTTGCGGTTTAAAAGATGATGTAGTGACAAAAATTGAAAGGAGTATGCTTAGGTGGTTTGGTCATGTTGAGTGAACAGCGATTAACAAAAGGAATTTATAAGGCGGATGTCAATGAAAACGCCGGTAGAGGACGTCCTAGAAGGACATACATCGATGTTATTGGTGATGTTCTTCACAAAGGTCAGGTGCGTAGTACTCTCAACCGGCGTGCGTGTAAGACAAGGTGTATGAATGTCGATGAAGCGAAAGGGGTATGTAAGAGTCGTAGCACGTGGCGTTCTATAGTTTCTGCCTACCCCTTTGAACATTGTTACCTAAAAAAGTTTAATAACTAGAGTTTATAAAGGCTATTCGAAAAAATTGCCTCGTTGGTTTAGTGGCGGCAAGCGCGACTGCTGATCGTGAGATCCTGGTTTCGATCCCCAGGTCGGTCAGTGTTATTGGGTTTTTCCGTGTGGATTTCCTTTGTAGCAGCCCGGAGTTTGGATTTGTGCCCGTGTGATGGCAATAGGCTCGCCCCCTATTACATGGGACTTTAAGGTAATGGTGAAATGAGGGTGTTAGGTTAGGTTATACACCTCTGCCCAATCCTTCGAGGAATATAGGCCTGATGTACTGTGTATTCGAAAAAAAGAATTGCGTGGTCTATATTAATCAGTGAGTACCTAAGCAGTGATAGCCTAGCGGTTGAACGCTTGCCTTCCATGCAGGAGAGTCTGAGTTCGATCCCGGCCCGTACCTCTAACTTTTCGAATTCATGTGCGGATCAGAACTTGATTATCACTTGCGTTAACGGTGAAGGAAAAACATCGTGAGGAAACCTGCACACCTGAGAGGGCTCCATAAAGTTCTTGATGGTGTGTGTAGTCTGCCAACCCGCACCAGGCTAGCGTGGTGGAATAAAGTCTAAACCCTTCTCATTCTAAGAAGAGGCACCTGCCCAGCAGTGGGACAGTAATGGGCTGGTTATGTTTATGTTATGAATATAAATAAATCTTACGAAGTTTACGAACTCATAGACAAATTCTAAGTATTTTGTAATGGAGCAGTATATTGTGTTTTATTTTTGCTCTCTTACAAGGTTAGTCGGAAAGGGAGTACTAAGCCGCGGGCCACTTAATCTATCAGTGATGATTGTTTACAAGAGAGTGCTAAAATTTCAAAATTATATAAAAAAAAGTCCAATCAAAATGATTTTTATTTAAGTTTTTTTTTAAATTCTTCATCCCTGCTTTAGTTACGCATTCAGAAAATGGAGCTTCTAATCCGTAACCCCCGATTATGACCTAAAATGTAAACACAGCTGACGATAGCAGAGGATAGATAGAATTTAGCGTATTTTTTATGAAATCTTTGAACAGCTATTTCTCTTAAAGTGACAACTTTTGTCGAAAATTGTAGAACAAAAGTTATCCCTTATTATGGGTACTTTAACACCCTTTCGGCTTAGTGCCCCCTTTCCGACTTACCTTGTATTTTGTCTCCATCAATTAATCAAGCCGATCCATCATTTACTTTACGAATAATTATTAAGACAATCAATTTTCTATGTAACTAAACGACTCTTGTTTTCGATTTCCAGATCGCATAAAATATTATTTAACATAACATCACGCGTTGAATTCCTCGAAGGGTTCGACAGAGGGGTTTTTTTAGTACACCCTCGTTTCACCAGTTATGGTTAACAGACTGCCTTGTTGAGGAGCATGGGGTCCTGGGTTTGATCGCCAGGTGGAGCAAAGTGTTATTGAGTTTTTCCATTAGGAATTTCTCAGTAGCCGGAGTCCAGATTTGTGCCCAGGTAATAGCAATAGGCTCGCCTCCTATTACATGGGATTCAAACAATATTATTTAAGTCTTTCTCAATGTAAGTGATGGACATCTGTTGTTTTTGAGGAATAAATTTCTATAAGCCGAAACACAACAGTAGCTCCAATGTCCAACCCCATCTTCAGATTTATAATGCAAAGATTATTTTCTTAACAACCAACGACTTAAAGGACTTTTCCTACATTTTTTATCTCAGCTCTTTTCCGCTGCGTTGACTTAGGCACCGACTACACTAGATTCTGATTAAAACAGATTTTTAATTAAAACAACCCCTCAAGTTAGCAGTATCGGTTGGACTGAAGTTCTAAGTGAAAAAGTTTTAGAGGAAGATACCTGGGAGTCATGTCCGGGCGTTTGAGTAAAGAAATTTGATGTAGGGATTATTTGGTCTTAGAATGAAAAAAAGAATGTATAATAAGCCGGCCATTTAAAATTGGTATGAAAGGTAAACAAACCGTAGAGGAACTCATGGCTACCCTTTCTATGGCAGTGGCAGTGTTTGCCACCAACTTTTTTGCCAGATATCGTGTAAGGCTCCTTGTTATATTTTTATTTTCATAACTGGCTGTATGCCATTTTTTTACATTTTATTTAATAATATATAAAAATTTCACGTAAAAAAAATATTTGAGATTTATTAGGTTAGTATTTAAAAAAATTACCAAATTTTTTGTTAATTAATTTTTCTAAAATCTTCTGCCTGATAAAGGGTTAAAAACCGCGCTGATTATAGAATTTGCGAAGGTAAGCTACGCTTGTCGCGGTCAGTCTGTGGATGGGTGACCGCTCGTTACACATGGAGACCGCTCCGTGCCTCGGAGAGCACGTTAAATGTCGGTCCCGGGTTTCATAAGAGTACCTATGACAGTCGTTACGAGTAGTCAGAAGCCCGAAAGTCTGACAACCGGTCTAACCTTAGGATATCGGCATTACCCAATTACTGGGTTGCGGAGGTCTGATGGCAGACACTCCGTGTAAAATACTGGTATTCAGCCGCATTTGCTTGGACTGAAAGCTGACCCTAACATATTTGGGAAAAGCTAGGACGAAGAGATAAAAAGTAAACACAGTTTTGATCGTGAAACCTTAAGAACCGTTTAAAAATACACATTTATAAACAACTAGCTGTGTCCTCACGGCTCCGCCCGTAGCCTATGTTACTCAGTGATAATGTAGCTTTCTAACGGTAAAAGAATTTTTGAAATCGGTCCAGTAGTTTTTAAGTTTATTCGTTACATACAAAAATCCAAAAATACAAATCTTTCCCCTTTATAATATTAACTGTAGATATAGATTAGTATAGATTGAAGAATAAGTGTGGAATTACAAAACACGAGACTTTTCCACTTTTTCGCTAGAGCTGGGTCTACGCTAGGCGAGCCGAGCATAAGCATTGCCCAAGCGAAGCACGAATTTGCGTAAAGTAAACGGCTTCCAAGTCTGTCCACTACGCGAATTCCTGCTCCACTCGTGCTCGGCTCGCTTAGCGTAGACCCAGCTCTAGAGACAAAGTTGCCAAAAGTTGACAAAGCATAGGGAATCAGCAATCCTCTTGGGGTTGTTTGTGTTTATAGACGATAGTAACCACTTACCGTCAGCTAGGCCGTCTCAGACTGGATACCAAGCAATTAGGTATATAAAAAAACATCTAAGACATACAACCCGACTTGCTGCTGCCTCGTTGGTCTAGTGGTGGCAAGCGCGACTGCTGATCGTGAGGTCGTGGGTTCGATCCCCAGGTCAGGCAAAGTGTTATTGGATTTTACTGTGTGGAATTCCTCAGTAGCAGCCCGGAGTTTGGATTTGTGCCCGGTTGATGGTAATAGACTCGCACCCTATTATATGGTACTTAAACATAACGGCGAAATGAGGGTGTTACTATACACCTCTGCCGAACCCTTCGGGAGTACAGGCGTGAAGGTATGTTATGTAAAACCCGATTTTTATTTTCATTGACAAACTTTATCGATGTTTCCATTCGAATGAAAATGTCACAATTTGAACCCTATATTTTACTCTAAACTGGTCTTAAGTATCATCTAGTATTAAACTATTCGGAGGTCTACACTTTAACAGTCAAGTGTGAGTAATAGCGACCATCAAATGTAAAATTATACGGGGCTCTAAGTGCACACCCCAATAAAACTGGTCTTGTTCGTATGATTTTGTCATACGTGAAGGCAGAGCCTAGAAAGGCTTAGAGGGTCCAAATGAATTATTTGAAAGGTAATTGCCGGGAAGTAAAAAATAGGTTATGGCAAATTTGGTAACAATTATTTGACCCGGAAGTAGCCCAGAAAACGTATTACTTTGTGCCAAAAAAAGCATGTAATGTTCGTTATTGTCAAAAATAGATCTAATGTAGTACATGAAACCGATACTTTAATTATTAAAGACTAGCTGTGTCCTCACGGCTCCGCCCGTAGCCTATGTTACTCAGTTATAACGTAGCTTTCTAACGGCAAAAGAATTTTTGAAATCGGTCCAGTAGTTTTTAAGTTTATTCGTTAGATACAAAAATACAAATCTTTCCTCTTCATAATATTAGTATAGATATAGATAACATGCCTTTGGATATTATTAGATTGACAATGTGTGACTCCGATTTATCACCAAATAAATTGGAGTATAAAACTGCAGACTCCATCATCTAAAATTACTCCGTTCGGAAATAATGGTATTTCTATCTCGCTCGTTCCTTCATTCACTTTCGGATCATAAAATTCTTCTTCATTTTGAGGTCAGAACGAAATGATTAAATTTCACGTTTCATCTAACCCCTAAATTACACGTTCAAACTTGGAAAAAGTGTCTAAATACCCGAAACTTTGGTTCAAACCCTCCGGCCTTTATGACTGTTCGAAAACTCTTATTTATGTTGTTAATTTATTAAGGGAAGTGAATATATTAAAAGTCTAAAATATATTAATGTTAAGAGTTTAAGATACTTGCGTAATTATATTATTATTGTTTTAAGAGATTTTAGTTAGACTTACTTTTTTGTTCGAATTGTCTTTGGGTCGTCGAAGGCGGTGGTGAATTTGCGGGTCTAAAAAATTTGTAGGACTGTATTTTGCTGATAAAGTTTAATATTACTTGGTTTCTAAGTTTTATTGGGGCTAAAAGTTCTTGTTAAGGAAGTAAACCAAATAATAGTATCTGCCATTTATTTTGAAGAGTAAAAATATCTTATATTGACACAGCAGGAGTGCCACTCTTTTCGCCGCAGGAGTAGTCATCAAATTATCGCTGTACTAGAAAAAATCCTCTTTTATTAAATTACTGTCATTTAGAGCTTCAAGAATTCTTTTGCTAAGCATCATGATTATGGAAATATCTTCCCACGATCTTACAAAAACCTTTTATTTATTTCACATAAATATAATATTCACCTGGAGTTTCCTGGTAGTTCTTTTCCATAGAAAACCGCATCTTGGAACCGTACACCTTTATCTCTATTCAGCGTCTGTAATAGATTATATTTTGTTTTTTTTTAGTAGCCTGTGGTATATCCCACTGCTGAGCAAAGGCCTCCTCTTTTGCTTTCCAAACCTCTCTATTTTGTGCCGTTTCTAACCATGCCAGCCCCGCAAACACGCCTAGATCGTCACGCCACATGCACCACGCTTAGGAGGACATCGTTGTCGAGATTATATTATAAAATAAAATAAATGTATTTTGTAATACAAAAACATAATCTACTTTAAAATGGTTGCCATAAAAATTTAATAACAGACTTTCATAACTTTTTTTTTACAAGTGCATGACTAGATTTATACTCTATGCTTACATAACTTAACATCACACTTGTATTCCCCGTAGGGTTGAGCAGAGGTATACAGTAACACTCTCATTTCGCCTTTATGTTTAGTCCCATGTAATAAGGGGCGAGCCTATTGCCATCAACCGGGCACAAATCCAAACTACGGACTGCTACTGAGGAAGTCCACACGGAAAAACCCAATAACACTGCCCGACCTGGGGATCAAACCCAGGACCTCACGATCAGCAGTCGCGCTTGCCACCACTAGACTAACGAGGCAGTCGGTACTCTATGTTTATTATTGTCAAATTCTAAAAACTGTATTTCAAAATCGAATAACCCAAAAATATACGTATGTATAATTTATATCCTACCCACCTTGACCCAAGCTTAAGATGTCACATCCAACACCACAACATCATTAGGTCGTACCCTCGGGTCCCTCTCGAATTCACTTCCCCTGTTATCCGAAGCAGGTAAAGTAGTCGTTGACCACATGGGACCTATGGCCGTTGAGCCATTACCTTCGCTGATGGATGAGAATTAATAATGCACGTTAGGTGAAACCGATGATGGGTGGTTAGTGGTATAAGTAGTTCAGTGTTGAAGTGGAAATAGAGTAGTGTGGCCATCAGTGACGAAGGCTCCATACAACTCGATTCCTATCGGCTTCCCTTTCGAAATATGGCAAATACTAGTATCAGTTATTTTCAATTATCATTTAAACAAACAATTATTTACGAAGTTACATTGCAGGTATAACATTTGCTTATGAAGGTAACAATCAAAGAAATAAGTTATAATATATTTTGAGTTTGGTCCGGCTTCCCTTTTAAGAAAATTCACCCTTCGCCACTGGTGGCCATGTATGTAGATACTTATAGTAGGTATTTGAAGCATACCTTTGAACTCAAAGAAATTAACAAAACATTTCCCAGAGTCATGCTTATTTTACTAAATAAACTTCAATTTATCTATGGTATTTGTTACTGCAAAATGAATGATTAAAAGACAATATTTTGAGTTTTTACATAACATAACATCACACCTTGTATTCCGTGAAGGGTTCGGCAGAGGTGTTTTAGTAACACCCTCGTTTCGTCAGCTATGTTTAAGTTCCATATAATAGGGTGCGAGCGAGCCTATTGCCATTAACCGGGCATAAATCTAGACTCCGTGCTGCTACTGAGGAAATCCACACGGAAAAATCCTATAACACTTTGCCCGATCTGGGGATCGAACCCAGGACCTCACGCTCAGCAGTAGCGCTTGACCACCACTAGACCAACGAGGCAATACAATATTAAATTCTTCCAAATTTTTTCAAGTAGAGAACTACCGAATTTTTCCACAACCTGTCTGACAGAAGTACAGTCATGACAATAATATTTAATATTCAATTAAATTCAAACTAGCACTAAATAAAACCCTCTTACTCCAATTCCAAACAACGTACAAACATACAACTCCCAACGTAAATTAAATTGCAAACACACAAATAACGAAACGTTGACATTCAGGCAAGCGTTCAAGACTTTAATTAATTTAATGGGAACTGTCGTACCATCTAGGACTGTCGTGATAATATCAATTTAAGGGGCCGTACTGACTTGGACCTAAGCCGCTCTTAATGTGTCAGATGTGGTTTTGGCGTAATACTCAAGGCGTGATGTAAGGCAATGGGCAGACAATGGAGGGTTTCTATGGCTTAATAGGTTCGGCTTGATACTGTAAGGGGTTTGAGTTCAAGTCATAATAAACAGTATAGGGTTGCATTTTGCTAATAGATTTTATGTATTTTTAGGACCTTTTTTGTACAACAAGCTCAACAAGTTCATAAACATATATAGTGTGAGCTATAAAGAATGTAGTTTAATTTTATCGGAATACTTAGCGAAACTTAATTACACAGACACAGAGAAAATACTAGAAATATTAGTATGAAGTTAATATTACTTCGTAAGTGTTTATTTTTGTATACTTGTATAGTACCTATAAAATAGTTCTTAAGTATATTACCCGAAGTTTGCTTATTTCATAGTCAGTGGAGATATATTTTTCTAGTTTTACTCAATATGAACTTTATTACTGTCCTATTTAAATTATATTGTGAAGTGATGGCCTGAAACACAGGTTTGAATAAACCTAGATCGGGCAGGTCGCTAAATTAAACATCCATGTCGAATAATCAATTTTTGCATTTGTTATTAATTTATTTTAGTTATATACCAGTTTTTTTACTTGGGCACTAACTAACCATAATTTAAGACTTTACTATTAATACTTTTATGGATTTTGTACACTTATTTTAATAAAAGATTTTTAAATATTTTTTTTTTTTTTTTTTTATTGGGTTGGATCGTAAGTTCATTTTTTTTATAGCGACTTGAAAACGATGTTGACATAAATAATGGAGTCAGGCGTTACTTTGCGGAAATCCTTAACCTATAAATATACAATAAAAATATTTAATGTTAATTCCGCGTAAACAGTTGATCAAGCCTGAATGCAGTATGCAGCACCGCCGTCCCGCCCGCAAATATATGCAAATGCAGAAGGTGCGATTAATAACATGCAACACACAAGCAAAACAAATCGATACGACACGTGTTTAGCCCCTCCACGGGGCATCCTCAAGAGATGTTGACTCGTCGACCGCTTAGACCGCTTTCGCGTCCGTCGCGTCGCTAACGATGTTAACACTTTTCTTTTTAATATTACTAGGTGGAAAAACTAGGAGTGAAAACGGTGTGAAAAAATATTTTTCTAATTATATTTTCATCCGTGTGGGGACGGGACGGGTTTGAGTATAAAACTTCCTCACCGCACGCTGGGAATAGACGCGTGTTGTAAGATTCAACAAAACCCAGCACGCTTGGTGGTAGGATCTATAGGTATACGGTCCGCCTGGCTAGCTACCATCCTTACATTCAAGTCCGGCGCCAAGCATTTTACTGTGTTCCGTCGTGTGTATGTGAGAGACAGAGGGGTGTAGGAGAATCCTGGGATTCATGTGCACCACCTTAGATCCTGTCTGCGTTGACCATCAGGTGAGATCAGGACCAAACGCGACTAAACAAAGATTGAAAAATAAATTAAAATAAAAAAACATGTTGTTCCATGATCTAAGATATTATATAAATTCAAAGTTTCAGCCTGCTGCTAACTTCAGGTGGCTCACTAGACGTGAAGAAGTTGCCGATTAAGTTAACTTAATTGAACAAGTACTGAACTTAACTCTCCAATATACGTCCAAATGAGTTTTTCTACTTAACTCGCGTAGTCGGCAAATTAACTCCGTTCTTAACTTAAATCGAGCTTTAGGCATTCAGTATTAGTTATTACTAGCGTTTCTTGTGAAAGGGCTCGTCTTGGAAAGTACTGCTACCATATTTATTTCTGCCGCCAAGCAGCAATGCTGTGTTCCGGTTTGAAGGATATGGGTGCTGGTGAAATTATGGACACATTCGACTCTAATGCATCAGCAATCCTCTTGGTGTTGAAAGTGTATATAGGCAACGATAACCATTTTTTTATTGTTGACTCGATCGTATTTTGCCTTAGTCTCATCTGACGGTAAGCGCAGACAGGGTCTAAGATGGAGCACACGAATTCAAGGAACAGAGATATAGAGGGATTCCCCTATACCCCTCTGGCTCTCACACACACACGACGGAACACAGTACACTGCTTAGTGCCGGACTTTAATGTGAGGGTAGTAGCTAGCCAGGCGGACCGTATAGATCCTACTACCTAGTATGCTGGGTGTACTTTCCATTAGGTGTGTGTTTGCCAACTTATTAAATATAAAAAGTCATACAAAAAAAATCCGTAATCCTAACAATTTTTAATTAATGATTACTATTCTATTTTTTCACCTTTCTATTACACGGTCAAGGGTTGAACGTACTTCATATTTTATAGATGAAAAGGTTTTAATTAATTAGCGATTGCAATCTCTCTAGGTAAGTTGTTTCAATGAAATATTAACCCATTAGAGTAATGACTTATTTTGCACAGGGTAACAGAAATGAAATAATTTAATTTAATTATTTCTTCTCTTAGTGAGGTATGTTTCTAATGACACTTTGATAGAAACTTTAAGTTACCTTTAGAAATCGAGCTGCATAGTCGGAGCTCATGTTCATTGCTGGGCAAAAGCTCTCCCAAAACGTAGGCTGATCGCAATGGGCCACTAAATTGTTCAAGACACAGTTGATTGCTATTTATTTGTAACTGCGGTTACTGTTTGGTATGGCCTGCAGTAAAAAACAAAATGGCAATCAACTATGTCTCAAGCAACTTAGCCCCCATACTCACTAGCGGCTAGCCGCCAGGGTGGTAAACCACGCGGTTTGTTTTTAATATGAATCCGCGCTTTAAGTACGCACTAAATAGCAAATAAAATTTAACCGCGGCGGCTAACCGCTCTAGAGGTCAACCACTAGTGCGTATGGGCGCTTAGTGGCGCATGTGTAATCAGCCTTATATACCTTTTGCCCGTAGTCAATATGGCAAGCAGATTTGTGACTTTGACGCATACTTTTACCGGTGACGATTCTACTCATCATTGGCCTGAAGTATTTATATTGGCTCCTGTCCTTTTCATTTTGCACTTAGTACAGAACAGATTGACGTTTCCCATTACACTTGAATAAAACACGTCGCTCCAACAAAATCAGTCCTATAAATCAATAAGATTCCACCCCTGCCTTAAAATCTTTGTACTCAAAATAAATCACTTAATACGACACTCCAAAAATCCCACCTCACATTATTATTCGTAGAGCAAATACAAATTCGATCCGGTCCCATCTCCTTTAGTCTGTCTCGACATTATATTAAACGTACTCCAAACACATTTGCCTTTTTCGTCGAGGAAATTGGTTCTTCGGCTTATCTCGAAGAAAAACCTATTTTGTATGGCACTCTTGGTTTATGCGTGTAAGTAATTTAATGTAACTTTTAGAAGTGAATCCGTCACACGCTGAATTTTTTAAGACTGTTTCAAATTTCAAATTGGGAAGAGCTATTTTCGAAGTTTGAATTTAAAAGATTTATTTTTATTTTCGCTAAAAAGTTTTGTGCGCGTTTGTACTTAGTGTTTGATAGGGTTGCTAGCTATAGAAAAGTTTATATTTTCATAAAATAAGATGTGGCAATTTTTGAAAAATACCTTTTTTTATGACACACCTATGAAGTCCTGCTGCTCGTTTTATACGTTGCTTCATATTTCAATATTCTATAAGCATCACAGACACTAAGTAACTCGTCATTTTTACTTAAGCTTTATTACTTTTGTAGAAAGATGAAAGAGAAAAGTCGTAAATACTGGCATAAAATACGTACGCCTTTATTATACAAACAGTTTGACGTACTTATATTTATGTGTATGTATACAATGAATTAAGTGAAAACGCCGTGTAGACTAATAAATTATGAATGGATAGTTGGTAGTTAAACAGTGGTTACATCAACGTTAAGTTATTTTATAATCAATTATGTATAACTTACTTAATGATTGGGAGCTTAAGACTTTCAATCAATCTTATATAAATCATGAGGAAGGACTCATCCGAACAAGTTCATTAGTCAAAGTTGATGACCTTGTTTATAGTGCTCAAAATTAGTCCCATAAATCAAAACTAAACAAAGCAGAGATCTTTAAATATTACAATATTATTTTGCTTTCATAATACTCACACAAACGTACCAGTGAAAACACCAATAACTTCGGAAATAACTTTAAAAATAAAGTGCATATATCGTCTTTATTGCCATTAAATTCAGACGCCCTAGGGATTTTTATTGGAACTAGATTTTATCGGCAATTCTGTTTGTGTTAGAAGTCGGGACGGGGATAATCTCTTGTTATCTTGCTCCCTACAGACCTGAGACCTAATAATTGAAATTTACAACAGTTTAGCATCTAATGAATTCCCGAATGAAAACATGTTGTTTACTTGTTTCATTTCGACATACAATGATGAAGAGTTTTTTGTTTCATAGACATCAATATATACCTATATATAGCATTCTGCGTTCAAGTTGTTAGTAGATTTCTATACGTATATTTTATCAATATTTATTTCTAAACATGAGCTTCTAAACACTACTACAATGACCTACCTGTTCATGGGTGAACATTGCTATATCATTCCAACAGGATAATCCCTTTGGTTGCTACAAAACCTGCGGGTATTTTTCCTAACCAAGACTTGCTAAGGATATTTGTATTTCTAGTACAATAAACTGAGACAACCCTAATACAATTTTATGCAAATAAAGACATGTACAGTCGCCAAAATAATAGCGTCACGTATTTTTAAAATGTCGAATATAACAACCATAAACATAATGTTTTTTTACACGTCGCGAATATAATATACTTGATCTCGTATAACGTTAGAGTTTCTACATTATTTTTATTGGCATATAAACATAGAACATTTTTTCTTCACTGCGTAAATGTTCTGAATATCAACGGAGTGCGAATAAGAAAGGCTTTAAATTTTATGTTTTTATTGGTAATACGAAAATGAAAGGAAAATAAATTTATTTTACACACATACCTACATAATATCAACTTCTTTAACCTCAAAGCGGTTAAGCCGACTTATAGAAAATACCAAAGCGATTTATGGCAGTATTTTTTGTTTAGATTCTTTTCTCTTTGAACTGATGTGCCCAACCCATAATCTGTCAAATAATATAACATAAAAATTCTCTCAATTATTTCTTAACTGCCTCGTTGGTCTAGTGGTGGTAAGCGCGACTGCTGATCGTGAAGTCCTGGGTTCGATCCCCAGGTCGAGCAAAGTGTTATTAGCTTTTTCCGTGTAGAATTCCTTAGTAGCAGCTCGGAGTTTGGAATTGTGCCCGGTTGATGGCAATAGGCTCGCCCCCTATTACATTAACATCACTCTCAATTATTTCTTAACCTATCATAAAATTATTACTATATCAAAAACTTCTTCTATAAATTCTACTAGTGACAAGTATCGTACAAGCTCACCAGCTGCTGCGGTAACTGACTATTGATTTAAACTTCCTGCTTTCAAATACATCCCCTATCTACCCTTGTCGACATCCTCAATCAATTCGAATAGCACACCAAACAATTTCACTTACTCCGATTGCTCAACCATTCGCATCCAGAATCCTTTGGAGGTAAACTAACAGCAACTCTGCATACATAAGACTACTCAAATTAAAGTAACCATTAGTTTAGTTAATCTGAAAAATCCTGACAAAAAAAGTTAGAACGTAATGTATTACTAATGTTGTTATAAATATCTATTTAAATTACATAATTGAATGATCTAAAAATCCTGACATATCCAAAGTTCTCAAAGGTCTCAAAATTCTGGCATCCCAGGACAAATCCTGATTGCCAGGGTTGCGGTGCATGCTTTTGCGAATCCCGCGACCCCGGCTAAACGGTCAGGAGGAGGAGCACCGTTGGTTTTTAGCCGGTAAAAGTCCGGCAGACCCCCTCACCTTCCCTGGGCGAGGGACATCCATGAGGATTTTCAAAAGAGAAAAAAAAAACAAAAAAGGACAAATCCTGATGTTTGATAACCCTAACTCCAATAGGTCTCGGACGTACAACCATCCTAGCAATACATATAGGCTGTAAGCACAGCTTCCGTGACAGAAGTAAAGCCTTCCCAAGAGCGACTATGTCACGCCCCAAAACAGTGTGTGGAAACTAACAAATCACATTTCCACATTGTATTAAATAAAACAGGGAGAAACGTGGCTAGGAAACTAGCGATTAGGGTTGGTAGCTAATGTTGTGATTGGCGTCTGGAGAATTGGCTAGACCAATTTCCTTTTGTGTTGTACGAAGTGTACAGTCGTAAATGAAAGTTATTTCTGAGCAGTCTTCAGACTTTTCTATGGGCATCGTAAGAAGCGGTTAAGGAATCTTATCAACATACATCATATTGTTTTGCCTAGCGTTTTCCCAACTATATTTGGGGTCATCTTACAGTCTAACCAGATATAGCTGAATACCAGTATTTTACACGGACCGACTGCCACCAGACCTCCTCAACCGCAGACCTCCGCAGTTACTGGGCAATGCTGATATTTATTTATTTAATTCTTTATGCACAAAATTAGTACAGAGTCGGACTTATGCCTTTAGGCATTTTCTACCAGTCGACCTTGTAATGCAGAGACAAAACATGGTAGGTGCACACTTTATTAACATCTAACGTCATATTATCATTTTTATATCCTAACGTTCGACCTGTTGTCAGACTTTCGTGCTTCTCCAACTTCTCGTAACGACTGTCATAGATATTCGTATGACACCCGGGACATACATAATATTATTGACTTTAATTTATATTAATTTCATACTTCGAAAGGTAATCTATATAAGTCTAAAAGATCTCAATGCACTTGCCAATAAAAGCATCACGAGATCCCTTAAATAGAGCACACTCGGTAATAACCCGGAAAGCACATCTCTGATTTCGTTCATGTGATAGCATTCATGAATTGCAATCGGATTTCATTCACTCTATTAGTTCAGTACCTCGCTCATTTCCCAGCCCTAACGCAAAACTAGCAAGCGCCGTAACTTGTGTTATATATTGACAAGTGTAGCTGTGAAATCGTGCTTACTACGTACACGCTCCTGATTGGAACTAAAATAAGCGTGCGAATGTGCGCACAGGGGATTGTGGGAACTTCATATTTGTATTGTCAGGGAATGAAGCAGAACTTTATTGTGCTGTATCTGTTGTTGATTAGGAGGAAAAATAATAAGGATTGGTTTTGTTGACTTGGTCGGTAGTTGGTTTTAGTATCTACATAGTAGTGTGTTAATGGAAGAATGAAATAAGTGTTATACACTTACCTCTTATAACCTACAGTGTAAATAAAAAGAAAAACGTAGCGCTTTTATGATTCTTCGAAGGGTTAAAAATGATAACTATAATAAACTACGCTTTAAATAACTAATTCCTTCTTAAAAAATGACAGGCTAACAGTTAAATGCTTCCTTTCCACGTTGGAGGGCCATGAGCTTGATCCGGCCCACACCTCTGATTTACACTTGATAATACATGTGCGGGTCAGAATTTGAATATCATTTGCATTAACGGTGAAGAAAAACATAATTTGTCTGTATTTGCTTATCCTTGCACCACGTATTACATATTACCACATAATTTAAAATCGAAAAATTATGACATCATCTAAATAGACGTTTTACTTCAAACTTTAGATTTTCAACGGAATAAAATGAAAGAAAGCGCTAGATTTTATCAGCTGTTCATTTTGCGCAGGTTGTAAGAATCGCGAGGTAAATGGATTGCTACTACGCTTACAGACGACGAGGTAGCTAGCTGTCACAATATCTCTATCTGGCAATAAGTTACACATGGCTCCAAATCGTTTTAAAAGATTTCCAACATCAAGATCTCTTGGCAGTGCGGAATAGAAAAACGGAAGCCGTTTTTGATCTTATAAGTACGCACGTTGTGGAATTGCTCAGAATTTGTATTTGATATATAGGAAGTAAGAAACAGCGTTGTATTAGGTAGTTGATTCGTGTTTCAATAGTAGCTACATAATAAAAGTTCAAGAAATATATACAGGGTTATTTGTAAAACACCGACAACCTCTCAGGACTATGTTAATAATATCATAATCAACAACTTTTGTTCTATGAATTTTAAAAATTCATCATATACAATATTATTGTAGTTCATCAGATTTTCATACAAATATAAAAACTTTTAAATTGACGAAGTGTATGCGAAGCAAAAGAAAGCGACAGTAAAATAGCGAGGGGAGCGGGGTTAGGGCGGCGGGGGCGCTTTAGAGCGTTCAATTTAAATATTTTTATTTTTGTATGAAAATCTGATGAACTAAAATATGATGAATTTTTAAAAGTCATAGAACAAAAGTTGTTGATTATGATGTTAGTAACATATTCCTGAGAGGTTGTCGGTGTTTTACAAACAACCCTGTATAAAGCAAATAAGCTATATTAGTCCTATAGCAGCTAAGGCATTGACGGCCGATCTAGAGTTTAATTGAAATCCATTGAATTGTTGTGGTGAGCCAGTGCATGCATATTTGGGTCAGTTGGAGGCAATAGCAGGAGTATAAATAGACAGAAATGAATTAACCAAAGCTGGTATTTGTTGAAAAATATACCATAAAGAATAATGCTACACTATAATATAATCATAAAAACGTTATAGCTAGAACATGGAACAATAGTAATATCCGTGACAATACCGCGGTTCTGCTACCCATAAAGCAATACAGAGAAACTTCTAAAATAAACAACTAAACATAAACACATAAAAACATTTCTTTCACACGAAAAAAGCTTCGCGAAACAAGTAAAAATGTACCAAAGAAGGACAAAATTAAAGTTAGCAAGCACAACTCGGTCCCATTGTTGTCCCCGACTTTCTTTCAGTAGTTCAAGAGAATGTGTCGAACTATGTTCACAGGTTTGTTTGTCTCTTACTATTAGTATTTAGAAAGTTCTGTATTAACAACTTGTTGGCCTTTGAGAGATGGGACGTTGTTTTTTGAGTCGCATTCGTTCGAAAATTGTTCATTCTGTTTGGTACACGTTGCTTTATTTATGTTTTAAAAAGCGGATTTGTTTAATCATTTTTTCATGTTACTTCCTACAGAAATACGTGCTGTGATGATTTAATTATTCTTCTCACTAATTCAGTAGAAGAATTAATATTCTCGGTATTAATGGACTCAAAGAAAATTGAGCGAAATACCAGTGTCAATTAGCACAAATAAAAATAATTAATAAATTCAGCAGATTTTGTACTTACCCGTGAAGGATAATTTATAGGTATTTATATTTCCTGAGTTGTACATAGTCCATTTTTGGATAAACCTAAGCATTTTCAAAAAAAATAAGATGGGTTCTAATCTAAGCTAGAACAAAAGACACAATCGAGTCTTTAGTTCTGGGCTACTATGCCAAATTGCATAGGTAATGTATCGCGTAATGTTATGCCCGTAATATAATATAGTAGAGTAGAGTAGCAATACAATTCCACTGCAGTAAGTTGCCGAATGCAGAAAACGCTTTAGGAGTAGGCGGGGAGAGAAAAGTAGGGTGGCTAGGCTCGTAGAAGCTTTTGCAACAAAGAACTTAAGAAACAATTTAGTTACTTTTTTCATACCAAACTTTTTGATACAACTTGGTCCCTTGTTACTTTTGAAACACATCCGGGAGATAGGTCAACATAAACTGGTTGTTCGAGTTTTAGTAGAATTAAGTTAGCGCTTAATTGGAATTTTTAAATCTTGGATGTTTTTAAGGTAGGACGTGAGCTAAGCTGCGGTAAAAAATAATTAATCCCATAGCTGACAGTAATATTATATTACTGATTTGACTATTATGATCTTTATAAACAGATTTAGAAGGCTTTGAGCGGTGCTTTTATTTCTAGAACTGATATTAAACGAAGAAAAGAAAGAGATGTAATACTTGTTCGAATCAAGCAAAGATACGACAGTAAAATAATACTTTTTTATCTTAAAATATTGAATACAAAGCATAAGATACGTGCAAAAGATCAAATTTACAACTCCGAGTTAAATAAAACGTGAACTCGACCCCGATAGGATTATCGAGTGCGAGTGATTAATCCAATTACTTCACGGGAAGAAAGAGCTTCCAAACTTCATTTTGTTTCGTTAGAATTGAATCAGATCAACATTTTCGCAATACGAACGACTCCGGTTCGTTTTTCGTATTGGTGTTAACGTACGATTTAGAATTCAGACTGGAATATTGAAAGATCTTTACGTGACGAGTACAATAAGTTGTTTAAGAACGGATTTCATGATCTTGTAGAATAAGAAAATATGTTTTATCGATTATCGATTCAATTGAGCAGAATTAGAGTAAAGGAAGGTAGGTATTTATTCTAGCGTCCGGCTAAATCATTATTATAATTGTTTTTTTTTACTGTCGACAAATAGGGATGTACTAATTTCTAAAACCGACTATTTAAGTGTCAATATCCATGGGAATAATGAGAATGGCCCATTCTTCGCCAGCTACCATAACGTTTAGTCAATTTCTAACAAGCAAGATCGCAAAATACAAAATGTTCTTCGACTAATCGCACGTATACACCTGTACCCAACTTACGTACGAAGTTTCTATACGAATCAGAAAAATCCTTTCCACTCGAATGGGCGTTGTTTTCCCCTCGATTTCCATTCACTCTTACAGTCCGGAACGTGGGATCCGGATTTGTGCGCAGTTGTACAAATGATTTTTATAGAATTTTAAACTTATCTCACTTCTCCTTGTTGGATCCGAATAGAATTTAGTGGTGCAAAATTCGTGCTTTTGTTCTATTTTAGAGCTATGCAGGTGTTTTGTTCGTGTGCATTTGTGAATAAAAGAAAAAATGCTTTTCACACATATTTTCAGTTATAACAGAGAAATTTATAACAAGATTAGTTATGAAAGCTATGATTTAGCATTTCGTTACCAGCTCATTACTCTTGAACTTGACAGTTTTACAATTTACAGTTGCCTTAAAATATAGCTAAAATCGAGATTTATGTACCTTTTATCGAGGTTTAGACAAAAGGTTGAATTTAAAAAAGCCCAAATAATTATATTTAACATAGAACAAAAATAACCTTAAGGTATGAATAATACAGCAATAAATACGCAATTAACTTTTTCTGCTACCACCCATAATTGATTGGACATGAAGATAACGAGATTCAGCGCTTCATTTTCTTGTTAACCAGAATCAAAAGATTTTCCTCGACCAAAGAACTGTTCTTAGGAATATTTTTTTTGCTTCATCTACATATTTTATTGTGCCTCTGAAATAGAAAGAAAAATGTGGAAAATTATATCAAGTGGTACTGGATTTGTAACATTTATTATCAGTGGCATCTACTGACAGCTGTGTGTTCTCAGTTATTAAATACTTTTACTGTTTCACTGCTTATATTTCAAGATGTACTCCTTACTAAGAATTAAGATCAGGTGTATATCGAGTCATAATTGCGCTTTAAATTTTAACCACTAGTTATTTATAGTATAGGTAAACGAAAATAAAAGGACGAATTAGAAACTGTAATGTTCTTTTTACTTTCGTTCAATTCGTTTTTCCTCCCAGAGAAGGCTCAGCTGGATTTCAAAAGAAGCTTACACTCAAAAGTGAATGTTCTTTCGATGAGGATAATTAACAAATCATCACACCTTGTATTCCCCGAAGGGTTCGGCAGAGGTGTTTTAGTACACCCTCGTTTCACTAGTTATGTTTAAGTCCCGTGTAATAGGGGGTGAGCCTATTGCCATTAACCGGGTACGAATTCAGACTCCGGGCGGCTATTAAGTAATTCCTAAAGGAAAACCCAATAACATTTTGTTCGACCTGGGGATCAAACCCAGGACTCTATGCTCAGCAATCGTGCTTATAACCACTAGACCAAGCAAGGCACTTTTATAATAATTTACGTAAATAATGTAGTTGTGAACAAAAATATTCAATAATCTGCAATAGCTACTAAATATATAAATAATACTGTGGCATTACTAAACAATGAGGTTGCACGTGCACTTGCGATAATAAAATATACATCTAACGTTAAAACACGTAAGAAAAAGAAGGATTACAGATATCTAAAACACCCACAAAACTTCTGCCAATACATCTCGCCATACATAAGCAACGTATTTTTCTTCACTTCGCGCCGATACACGGTATACAAGACGCATACCCAACTTTAAATTTACTTTATACGTAGTGTAGAACTTTGGCGTTCTACTGCATACGTACTCCTTCCTGTCTGCTGAATAAAAAACTTAGTTCTCTGTTCGCAGGTTTTGCTCTTGTTTCCAAACAAATATTTGTTTAGTAATAGGCATTGGACAGAAATAGGTTTTAGTTGGGTACTTCGCACTTTTAACTTTGTTGGTAGTCCTATCGTGCTAGCCATTCTATTATATAAGTATTTTTTTGTAGTTTGTAAGCGAATTTTCTTATTGAGGTGAATTTCCTTTTTTTCCTTTTTTTGTAACTTTTTTAGTATTTTGTTTTTAAAGACTTTTCTTCACATTACCAGAGTTACTTTGCTTAGTCAAGAGCTCTTAAGCAAACCAATATCTTCCTGCTTCTTGGTCTCTATGAGCAATTTCTGGTTTCATGGAGCGAAACATGATGTATAGGCATAATTGCTACTGCAATTTACTAGATGGATGCCTAATCGTAGTCTTCGGTAATAGGATCACTTACTAATATAGTAATCCAGGCTATTAATCGTAGGTTTAACTATAACAGACCGCACTAAACTTTACATCAGTCACTATCTAAGTAATTTACACTACTTAGGATTAACGGAACTCTAACCGTAACGCCCGTCTTCGAACCCAAATTTATCAAGAACCTTCCGTCACTAAATCCCCAAAATGATGTTCGACATTTCCCCTAAAATGTAGACCTTAACCGAAATTGGATTCAGTTTTCATACATCACGAACGATCCCCGAAATTTAATTTCCCCCCTAAAACACGCCTTACAAAAATTATAACATAATAAATTCCATTCACAAAAAGGCGAGGGTAAACCTTGAAATCCCTTCCGTGGATCAGTTGTAACAATACGGGCGTTTCCTGTAGGAAACGGAAGGTGGGGCAGACGTTCCTACGAATATCTTTGTGCCGAACAATATTCTTGTTACTTCTGTTATTGTTTTCGAAATGTCAGCGTTTGGACAGTTAGATGTTCAGTTGATTCTAAGGTTATTGTTTCCAATGATCTTTAGATTAACAGTTTGTTCAAAATATTTGTTCATCATAAAAATACCGTTATATTGAAAAACAATTTGTGGATGTCAGTGTAATTTCCGGGTTCTGATAAAATGTTGTGTTCAGATTTTAATGAAAGGGTTTCGGGGAATTAAAAATGAAAGCTTTGATCGTTTGAAGCTTTGATGAGTGTTTTTTGATGTTTTTGTATGAAATTATTGTGAAAATTAAAATTCACGGTTGTAAAATGTTTTTATGTAACCGACGTATCTTTGTGAGCTTTAACAGGTAAAAACACACAACATTAAAAAAAATAAGAGCAGGAAGCCGGTTTCCGAAATGGAATTTAAAAAAGGCATTGTGGCAGATGGTTGTAAAGTAAATTTCCTAGAAGTGAAATAAATAAATCTTAATGTTTACGCAACAAAAACATAAAATGCTGGAATATCTTACTAGTACTTTGTATAATAATAATCCCCAGAACCAATTACGGAAAGAAAAACATTTTATATGAAGAATATTGTACAATAAATTACCAGTCAATATTGTTAATGCTAAAAATACAACTATATTTAAAAAATTGCTTAATGTTTATGTCCAGGAACACTGTTATTGTTATAGATAGAAAAAAAAAAAAAAAAAAAACGAATACTTACCAGGGTATAATAATATTTATTACCTAATTTTAATTTCTACTCTTTTCTTTTGTTTTCTTTGTCATAGACTCACAGAGTCATTATGTTATAAAAACTGCATGATTTATTTGTACATCTCATTTATAAGTGAACTGTCTGTGTTCTTTATGAGAACAAAAATTCTTTAAACCGAAATGTTATTTTGAATATTCTTAAAAACTAGAAACAAATTGAAACCACAACTTTGTTTTTAAACAATAGAATTTAGTTTTATCCAAAATTCTATCTTAGGTAAATAATATGTCAAATTCAATTTTATAAATATATTAAAACAAGTATAAGCTCTTCTGACGAAACAGTGATTGATTCAATTTCTCCATTCTAAAGAGAATAAAAATCTAGTAAACTTCACGTCTCTTCCAAGAAGCAAAGAAAACATTTTATAAAAAATCAGAAATCAAGCTGCAAATTAAACATGATAAAAGAAGCCTCAATTTTCCTATAAAACCAGCCGATTCTTCACGGGAACTGTTTGAAAATTCTCTCTATATGCTAATAAATAAATTAACCTCGGCAAGAATTGATTCGACGTCTGGGTAATGTCGCGACGAACAAAAAGCCGATGGAGAATGGAAAAGCAATTATCGGTTGAGTCTTCCCTCACAGGATTTTCAATAAACGCGTTGACTTTCGTAAATAAACTAGCTGTATAGATTTTTAGTCTTTTAGAGGTAAGGTAAAGGATAGAAGGTGTTGGTTTTGACTAAAATTTGAAATTCATCAGTTGTTACGCTACTGTCTGAATAAGCTATGAGTTTTTTATCTTCTTCATTGATTTCATTTTCTTATTTAGATCCATCCAATTTAGTTAATAAAGGCTTTTCGCTATTTATTTTCTTACCTTTTCTGGATTCGTAACGATCGTCTCAATTATTTCTTAATTTAAATTCTCTAGCGTTTGGCATCAAAGATAGGAATTTTGTTTGTTGATAGTAAAGTAAATTGAACTTAATAGATTTCTTTAGGACTAAAGCTTTGCTTCACAAATAGTTGAATATTGGTTGCATGTACGTTATATTAACCAATATTTTTGATGAATTATCTAGTCTATGTTCTTATTATAAACGTGTATGACAAACTCGTTTAGTAGTCATAACTGATATAACTATCGATCGTTAGTCTGCAGAGTTCGTCTTGACTACTTTATTGGCCGTTAACTTAGCTGGTGAACGCGCGGAGTTACTCCCATATATCCTCATAGAGATTGGCGATCAAATTTAACCATCGATAAAAAATCTGGATTATGGTAAAGCTTTTAAATTAAACTCCGTCCAACTACTTGAACCTCTTATTAAGAAAATTAGCTTAAATAAAAATAACAAAACACAGAAAAATCTTTCTAGTAAAAATCCCAGAAACTTTGAAAACAAATCCGTACATTTTGTTCTTCACCCCATGCAAGTTCATTAACCGCTCTAAAGATCTCATAATCCTTCAAAGAACAGGACAAAACGTATCTTTTGAGGAAAGCAAAAGAATATTTGACCTTCAATTAAAAGTTTCACGTTTCAAGCAAGCGCTTAATTAAGGAGCAAAGAAAAGATTCAAAGAAGCAAATACTCCTGACCTTTAGGCAGTACCGTGGGGAGTATTTCAAAGTATAAAAGGCGTTTAAAAGAGAGTCATTAATCAAAACAGTGGAAAAGTGTGTCCAGGACTGTGAGACCTTCTTGTGATTTCTGTTTCGCGCGTTAATCTTAAAAGGACTTTGCTGAAAGGAGGAATTTTCATCTAAGACATCAAAGAAAAATTTATGAATTTTATTGATGTTATTGTGTGGAATATACGAACTCGTGTGGTATGTCAATGAAAACACAGAAATAAAGTATATTACCCACAAATTGTGGTATCTGCCTCGTATTGTAATAGACTAATGCCCGTTAGGTAAAAAAACTAATCGTTTTTGCTTACCAATGGTAGAATTTTTTATTGCTAAACTGGGCATATAAATAGACTCGTAAGTTAACTTTACCTGTGATAACTACTTCCATATGAGAGGGTCTAATATGCAAAACCATGAGGTCTTTGCTTCATTATTGATAAAGATACAAGAGTCTCAATTTTAACCGATAACGCTCCGTAAACCATAAGAATCGGCCATAAAAGAATGTATGTCTTCTCCATAGGCTGCTAAAACATATGATTAGGCCCTTTGCGCCATCATATAAATAAAAAAATGCAGCATTAGGGTCACAATATTATGAAAAGTCTTGTTAATAATCACTTTTTAACAAAAATTAAACCGACTTCAAATTGTCTATCTCCGAAGTTCTTCATCAGATCTTCACCAAATTTAAATGGGACCACTTCGAAAGAATACTCTTTCAAACAAAAAAAAGAATCATTAAAATCGGTTCACAATTAGCAAAGATATCGAGGAACAAACATACAAAAAAAAAACATACAATCGAATTGAGAACCTCCTCCTTTTTTGAAAGTCGGTTAAAAATACACCGATTCAGAACGCGGATTACTGCACAGTTGTACAGCCATTTTACGGTTTCTATCATTAATGGTATACACACAGCATCAGATTTAACAGACTCGCTTACAATAAGGGGCTAAACTGGAAGGATCCCAGCAAAACATCTGAAGATTCTTTACGAGGATTTTCATTCAATAAGAGTTGCTGTGGATTTTTTCTGAAGGAAAAAAATCTTGAGATGAGGACCGTTTGTGTTTAAGTCGTTATTCGTGCGGAACTGAAAAACATTTTTTTTAGAATCAGTCTTTTGTTGAAAAGAAGGTTTAATCTGATTTTTAAAAGGATTCTTAAGTTTAAAGACGGTTAGATAAAGTTCGTCGCAATATTTTACGAAAGCTTTAGCTTTTATATTTCGGCGACCTCAATACTGAAGGTGATCTTGTACTGAAATATTAATAATTTTATAATCTAGCTTCCTTATGATAAAGAGTACGGCTTCCGCTCTTTTGAAATTCAGCAAAAGGTCAATGTTTAATGAATTCTCACGATTCATAAAATTTTATATCTATATTTGGACTAATTCCAAGATACGTGATCTTTAGCACTTCAAACATAAATAATTACAAAACCAATCCCAGTTTGCACTGGAACAAAAATAGCAAAGATAAAATAATTCAACTGGGCTTTACCGACATTCGGTTACCCACGCAATAACCGATTCCATTGATTTTATTATACACTTCCAAAAATATATTAGCAAGGAAATTTTTTCCATTATGGAACTGGAATTTAATTCCCAACCGACATGTTTTATGCACCCGCCTGTATTAATAGAGAGTTGATGCAAAAAGTTTTTTGTAGATACGAATTTCATTGGAAATTGGTGTAAAATGGAAACTTTTAATCCATTATTACATAATGGATTTTGTTGTTGGACGAGGTAGGAGCTTTATATCACGTATGTATTAGAAAAATGATTTTAAATTCTATTATAATAAAATATAATCTAGAAATTATTTAGCTACTTGCTTATAAATAACATTTAGTTATGCCTGACTAATGTCTGTTAATTATTCTAATAGGCGAAATGTAATTTGTTTGTTTACGTGAGTTTCCCACAATAGATCCTTGTTCGAAATTGAGAATTTAATTAACTTAATTAAATGATCGAGCGTTTACAATTTGAGTCAACATTGTGTTATTTAGGCTACTTACTTGTCGGTACACACGAAAATGTGTATTTCGCAAATATACTTACATATTTTGGTGCTTATTATCAAGAATTTACATGAAAACTTAAAATCTTGACATAAATCTATGATTACACTATGCCTTGCCCTAATATTGTCCAATAATAACTAAACAGTGATGTATAATCTTATCTGATTTTGTTACTTTATTATGTTCTTCTGCATTTTGATTTGATACAATAAACGTTTTTATTTATTTTATTTATTCAATTAATTATTCAAAAAGAAATTGACTGTTGCTAACATTGCAGGATGTTGTTTTAGAAAGAGGAGATTAGAATTTCAAATTGTCTCTTTCTTCTTTGACGCTGCAAGATAAGGAACTGACGTATTGTATGTGTCTCTTTCTTTGACCTCGTTATCATGTCATGTGAGAGTCGATTCATCACCGGAATCATTCAAAATGTAGCGCACGCCTCTTATTTTTACAGGAAATCAAATTCTGTAGACTGTTTCTGTGAAACAAGACACTAAAATAATGGTGCCGATTTAATATTGCGCACCAACTAAACTTAACTAAAAATATTGCTATCTCTTTATTGACAGGCAAAACAAAAAAGAGGTGGAACATTTTTAGAGCTGTTCAACTAGTTCATTATGCTGGAGTGTCGTCTAAATCAGTTTGGAAGTTTTAGTTCAACTTAATTAGACAGCTCTAATGTTCTTCCATCTCTTTCTTGTTTAATCTGCAAGTAAAGGATAGCAATATTTTTAGTTAAGTTTAGTTGGTGTTAAACAGAATCTGCACGAATATCTATGCTCACCGTCTTTGACAAAAACGTTTTGTTACTTTCGGTATCTGTAGGCCAAGCAAGAATACGGTCGAGTTACTAACGTAAACCTAACGTTAATGTATGTGAATCGGAATTCATAATCTATGTATGATCAAAATTGTACACGTTGCAAATAAAAAACATTTTAACAAAAAACCAAATTCGAAAAAACGAAGAAAAGAATAAAATAATTACCATATTATAAAATTAACAGTTTCAGAAGTCGGTGCTAATTCACGCTGAACCAAATTGAAGGCATCGACTTCTGAAACTGTTAATTTTATAATACGGTAATTGTTTTATTCTTTTCTTCGTTTTTTTGAAGTAGTTTTTTTTTTTGTTAAAATGTTTATTTTTTCATTTTAGTGGCCTTAATTAAAACATGGTTGGACCTACTAAAGACGCTGCTCGTAACAATACATAATAACATCATCACATTATGCGTACTGTTCTTCATTGAGGAGTTCCATTGTCTATCTCCGAAGTTCTTCATCAGATCTTCACCAAATTTGAATGGGACCGTTTCAAAAGAATACTCTTTCAAACAAATACATATTTTTTCAAATCGGTTCATAACTGAGGGTGTAGTGAGGTAACAAACATTAAAAAAAAAAGAAAACATGCAGCCAAATTGAGAACCTCCTCCTTTTTTGGAAGTCGGTTAAAAAAAAAACAAAATGTTATAGGACAGTTGTATTCAAAAATTAAAAAAATGATTACATTAGCGATACGTTTACGATACTATACGTCTAACGTTCGTGGCTAGCCCTATTGTTTTAAATTTTTTGGATAACCTCGGTCTTTCTAATGACGTAATATGGTCGCGTTTAGGAACTACCCGTTCAATTACTAATGCAAATCTTATTACAACAATACAGTTGATATATTATCCTTGGAATTTAATTATAGTTCGCGGCGCGATTTCATTATACGTGCATATATGTGTAAGTTTGTACGTATAATTGTACTTGTGTATGTTATATTTGTATTACCAGTGCTTGTTAGATAACGGCGGTATGTGGTCCAAAGATGCGTAATAATGATTACGTAGAATTAGCTACGTAAAGCTTCCGGCACAGGCTTTGCTGTGAAACCGGGTTTTTGACAGTGTTTGGTAGATGTTATCTTCTTTAATTGTTCCGCGTTAGCAGTGTGTATGTTTACTATACAACGTGTTACAAAAATACCATTTAAGCCGAAAGGGGGTTAAACAGTCCCTCGTAAAGAGTCTATTGGCAATATTTGAAAACTATAGTATCATCCAAAAAAAAAAGAATTTGGATAAAACGTAAAATAATCATCATTGAAACGCAACCCTGAAAACATAAAACTAAAGAGTAGACTACCCAGAAAGTTATTTACATTCTTACCTAATTTCCTCTGAGAGGTAAATGACAACAACATTTGATTTGCGTAAATATGATCATGTTTCTGAATTTCGTACGAAGCTCAAATGGCTACCTATTCGCCTTCGCCGGAATGCCCATATTCTTTCTCTGCTTTATAATGTGCTTTTTAATCCTTCCACCCCGTTTTACCTTAAGGAACGCTTCGAGTTCTTCTGTGACACACATTCTAGGTTCTTGAGATCATCAGAAAATCTTAAATTAAAAATACAACAGCATACCACTTCCTTTTTAGACAAGTCCTTTACAGTTCCAGCTGCTCGCTTGTGGAATGCATTACCACTCAACATTACTTGTCACTTTAATTTGCTATTTCTTGATTATCGCTCACATTTCATCTACTTTCTTATTTATAATATATTTATTTATTAGTTTGTTTAAGTTATATGTATTACGTTTTTCTTTCTATTTTATATATTTGTGTAATAATTGATATGTATTTTATGATCATTATTTCTAAGTAATATTATGTACGATACGTACTTGTACACCTAGACTGCCCGATATCTATTTCCGTTCTTCCAGTCCATCCTAAGGTTGTCTGGAAGAGATCGCTTTGTGCGATAAGACCGCCCATTGTACATATTGTGTAAATCTGTGTTCCTTTTATCGCTTACCGGTGTACTTATTATGTACAATAAAGTGTATATAAATAAATAAATAACAACCATAAAAGACTACTTGATTATTTACATTTTTCATGGGGAATTGTGTAACACGTTGTAGAATAATCAATATTACGACAAAAACGTCGAATTTAGAAAATTATGAAGCAGTTTAATGAGAACAAAATGTTCGATACTTAAAGAACAGACGTCGATTTCACAATAGTATAATGGTCCCTATAAATAAGGTCCAGTATTTCTTTACCGTAATTCATCGTATACACCTAGCCACAGAATACCAATGAACGGGGCTCGATACAAAAAAAAAACCGAATGAAATCGAATTCATTTTATACAAAGTTTGATAGATAGATAGACTGATATACTTTATTGCACACTAAAAGAAATAAAACAGAAGGAATACACATAATTAGGAACAGAACAAATGGCGGTCTTATCGCTTAAAGCAGTTTCTTCCAGACAACCACTGGATGGAAAGAATTGTTGTTTGTAATTGTAAAGTTTGGTCAAATTCAACAAATGACGACCGTTTGGCAAACCTTAACATGCATTCAGTAATTATTTTTGTTTTGTTATGTATTTTAATGGATCTGTAGTGGTATTGCATGAGAAAAAGGTTCAGCATATCCTCACCCACGAGGAGTTAAGCGATCGTAAGCCCTCGTAGTTTTTAATGCACCTGCAAACCGTTCATTATCGCCATCACTCCCTCAGCTCAGCATTCAAGCAACCAGCAAGTCACACAGTCAGCCAGCATCCTCAGCTTCATCGGACGACCTGAGCACTACAGATTTTTATATGAAAGTTTCAGGATCAAAGCTTTGATAACATTTTATCTAAAAAAATGGCCAGAATCAAGAGTCTCGTATCTCTGTCGCGTGACCCGATCGCCAGTCTCTGTCGCGTGCCTCGATCGCCAGTCTCTGTCGCCTATCTTGTATCTCTATCACTTTTCTCAGTCTCGTGACTCGGTCTCGAGTCTATCGTGCGTCTTGTGTGTGTCTGCTATCCCTATTGCGTGTCTTGTATCTCTGTCGCCTATCTTGTCTCCGTCTCGTAGCTCGGTTAATAATTCTCATTTTTCACTTCACCGCTCACAAATTATTCCTGGGTTTGGTTTATACGTCATGAATTCGTATCCCGTTACACTAACATAGAATATTGTTAGTAGTCGTAATAATAGGATAGTACACAAGTAGTCTAAACTTAGTATGTAGTTTAACCTTAGTATGTAGTTTAACCTTACACTTAATTGTTATACTTGGTTTAGCTAATACTGATATTCAAGCTTGTATCTGAGTTAAGATCAGAAGTTTTGCTAACAACACAACGATGATCTTGTATTACTAAGCTTTTAGCTGTGTACTACCGGACATATCAAATCCAAATCAAAAGTTTTTATTTCACATAAACCAATACAGGTGCTTATGAAAAGTCGAATTTAGATGCACGGTTCCAATTAGTCGTTTCCTATTGAGAAGAGCCGGCAAGAAACTCCATGGTTACCCTTTTAAAAATAATAACTTTAACAATTTCAGAGTACAATGATTTAGGATAGTGAGAGAACAATGGAGTCCTGACCACAGACCAATGAGTAATGTAGAACATAAATTAACAAACAAAATAGAATAAAAACTATATGAATAACAGTAATTTACAAATTTATAGAGGCAGGTCCACAAAGTTCTCACATTTATAAAAGTGATAAGGAAGATAAACTATATAAAACAATTGACATAATTAAATGTCATCAAAACTTAGCTAAAAAATCATTGTAAAGTAAGATAAAGATATCTTGAGAGTAATGATAGCATTAATTAATGAATGAAAATATATAATCATAATTGAGGATAGTTAATAGACATACACATATGTTGTTAATGAGGTTCCAGGGAAGCCACATGTGCAAGAACTAATGCCAAACATCCCTATCATCAACGCATCATCATATAGCTGGTTGCCTTCCATGCAGGAGCATGGAGCATAGTCAGCCTAAGGCTATCTTTTGGGAAAGTTATAATGATATGCATTAGCATTAACCCTTAATATCTTTCTAGTACCTCTAAACATTTTCTTGCACTTCGTCTTCTTTTCGTGACTAACCTGGTGTCAGAGTTTATGCCACCCATGGGCCTATGACTTGGCTTCACAAGCCGTCGAGAAATATCTCCTTGGCATGCCGGTTTCCTCACAATGTTTTCCTTCACCGTTTTTAAGCAAGTGATAATTTTATTAAGTATACAATACGCACATGAATTCGAAAAGTCAGAGGTGCGTGCCTTGGGTTCAAACTAACCTATGACTTGGCAGTCCGAAGGTCACACCATTGCTATATTAAAAATGCACGAACATTGAATATAAACCAAAGGACATACGTACAAACGCCATATAGGACGTCCAAAGGAAACTAATTAATGCCTCTAATTAGGTACAGCAATGTTTAATCAAGCGCTTATGTGGCTTTGACTCGGTAAAGATATTATGTTTCTATATCATCAATATCTCTCTAAGCTTCTTTACCTCGAGCCAAAAGCTAACAGAGAGAGAGAGGTAAAGTAATTATATCACACGTAATATGATGCTGAGATAATCAAACTCTCGAATAAAATAATATGATTAGATGTTCAAACGGGACCCTTGCTTGCTCGTAAAGTTCTTCACTGTCGCCTTAGTAACGTTTGATCCCTTCAAATTAATGTTTTGGGTGTACGGGGTTTTAACTCTGATATGTATTAACTGCTTTGTTGGTCTAGTGGTAGCAAGCGCCACTGCTGATCGTAGGTTCGATCCCAAGGTCGGGCAGTGTTATTGGGTTTTTCAGTGTGGAATTCTTCAGTAGTAGCCCGGGGCTTGGATTTGTGTCCGGTTGATGGCTAGACTCATCCCTTATTACATGGGAATTAAACATAACGGCGAAATGAGGGTGTTACTATACACCTCTACCCAACTTTTTGGGAAATACAGGCGTGATGTTATGTAATGTATTTAATAAACGAGGGTCCCTGGCTAATACGATTTGTGAAGTTAAGCTGCGCTTGCCGCAGTCAGTCTGTGGATGGGTGACCGTCCCTTATACATCGAAACGCCGTCGAGGAGAGCACCATACGAATACCTATGACAGTCGTTACGAGAAGTCAGAGGGCCGAAAGTCTGACAACTGGTCTAACAGTAACTGGGTTGACGAGGTCTGAATGCAATCGCTCCATGTATAACAAAAATAAAACCGACTTCAAAAAAACGATGAAAAGAATAAAATAATTACCATATTATAAAATTAACAGTTTTAGAAGTCGGTGCTAATCCACGCTGAACCAAATTGAAGGCACCGACTTCTAAAACTGTTAATTTTATAATATGGTAATTATTTTATTCTTTTCATCGTTTTTTTGAAGTCGGTTTTATTTTTGTTAAAATGTATTTTTATTCTTTTCGTTTTAATGGCCTTAATTAAAATATGGTTGGACCTAATAAAGACGCTGCTCGTAACATAATCACATCATCACATTATGCGTACTGTTCGTCATTGAGGAGTTCTATTGTCTATCTCCGAAGTTCTTCATCAGATCTTCACTAAATTTAAATGGGACCAATCTGGAAGTATACCCTTTCAAATAAAAAAATATATCTAAATCGGTTTATAAATGGCGGAGTTATGAGGTAACAAACATTAAAAAAAAACACAGACGAATTGAGAACCTCCTCCTTTTTTGGAAGTCGGTTAAAAATAGACTGGTTAGACTGGAGGCTGACCCCAATATAATTGGTAAAAAAACAAGGCAGATCACCTTATTAAACGGGGGACAATGTGTATATTTATGGTTTTAATAACTAGCTTTGGCCCGCGAGTTCACTCGCATCCTACAAGAACTACTTCATGAACAAGAATAAAAAGTATTCTATGAGTTAACCCAGCACTTGGTCTATCTGTGCGTCAACTTTCATCTAAATCTGTTCAGCCATTTATGCGTGATTGAGTTACAAACAACCATTCATCTTCACATGAGAGGGGTTCAAAGGGAGTGCTATATAAAGGCTGTGGTGTAAATAGTGGGTCAGGATTTAGGGATCCACACGTCGTATATTCAGCTATTACATACATTTGAAGACACATTTGGTGCAGTGGTTGAGCAATTGGCTTCTGCGCCACGGGTCGTGGGTTCGATTCCCGCACGGAACAAATATTTGTATGGCCTACATATAGTTGTTCTGGATCTGGATGTTTGTGCATGTGAAGAATTGTGTCTGTAAACGCACCCACGATACAGGAGAAAATACTAGTGTGGGGCAACGTTATTTCTAAAAAAAGAAAATTAAAAGACATACCACAATTTGAACCATTTTTTACTATAGATCTCAGAATAAAACCTTTTTTTTTGATTAACCGACTTCATACAATTCAATTCGTTTATTTCGTCAGAGATATGGTACAAATGGTGTTACAAGAACGTGGTGCTTTACACATCTCACCTATATAAGGCATGCGAAAATTTACCTTATTATACCTATTATTATACCTTGTTCATTTGGCTGTAATTTCAACAAATTACATCTTTTTATTTTGTTTTTTTGTTTATAACTACTGAATACAATCATTACTGTGACATGACACCGAAAGCAGTGTCGATTTTTCAAAAAAAATAATGAATGCGGCCTTTGGTAAAAAGTGGTTCAAATTGTGGTATGCGATAGCTGAATATACAGAGTGTGGACCCCTAAACACTGAACCATTATTTATGCCACACCCTGTATATAATATCTTTACTGAACCCAACCATTTTGTGGTATGAAAACAGTCATTTTTAAACAGATAAAGAAACCAACCAACAATTAATAAACGTTTGTAAACGTTTTGTAAACTAACAAATTTTGTAAACGTTTGCCGGTTCTTGAGTATATATTTTTTTTGTGACCCACACAAATGTCCAACTGATGGATTGCGTCGTGCAGCGGTCGGGTTGTTGAGCTCTCTAGAATAAGGTTTGAGCTCCGCGATGACTGATGCAGATGTGCCGTCAGTTAGGACAGGTCAACTCGAACTTCCTATGGCACTTTCCTCAAAAGGCCATTCCCGACGTTGCCCTACATCGTTTCACTCGCATAGTTTGTGTACTACAATGTCTGGACTTTAAAAGAGACTTTGACCTCTGAGTTTGTTTAGGCTTTTCTTCTCAGAGCTAGTCAGATAGGAAATGCCGGCGCCATCTAGTTTAAAAAAAAAAGACATTACATTGACTTGTAAAAGTGTCTGTAACAGATTTATTTACAGAAATAAAAATCATTTATCATTTATCAATACTTCTTCAGAGGTCTTGATACAGAATTAATTCCATTAACTTTCTACTTTCTATCAATAGGTACGTAACAGAACTATCCACTAATAAAAAAATACATAAAAATAAACTGAAACCTCTATTTACTTAATTCGCGGCACACGTAAACATGTTTTGGCAACATAAAGTTAATAAATTACTTACTTTCGGTGACGTACCCAGCCCGCATAGTACTGATTTGAAATTGTATGGTCACTTATGATGGGGAACAGAGACTTTTGTGGACTTACGTACCGTTTAAAAGGATTTGTTTGGAATAGAGATTTAGGCAAGAGTATCTTCTTGCAGATCATTCAATGTTTTTTTCTTACTAATGTATTAAAATTGAAAGAAAGAAGAAGAAGAAGAAAGAAAACGTATTTATTTTCCGCCCACACGGACGCACACGGATACCTAAAATTAAAAATATAATGTTTCTTAAAATTAAACTTACACTTAAATTTAAACATAATTGGTTATTGGTTATTTAGATTTACTTTAAGTATGGATTACTTCCCAAGTTTACATACGCCCGGTTCCTATAAACAAAAACGTATCGTTTTACTTACCAATAATAGCATTTTTTATTTGCAAACTGGGCATATAAATAGACTCGTACGGTAATTTTACCGGCGATAACTTTTACCATATGGGAGGATCACACTCTTCTATGCAAAGCTATGGTGTCGTTGCTTCATTATTGATAAAGATACAAGAGTATTCGTTTTAACCAATAACGCCCCGTAAGTTATAGGATAGACCATTAGTATTTTCTTAGACACTGTTTTTTATAGAATTTGTCTCATTTAAACGTTTTCTGTTTCTTTTGTTAATGCAAGTAATAATCAAATTCTGATCCACATGAAATATGAATTCGAAAAGTCAGATGGGCTGGCCGGGTTCGAGCACAAATTCTCCTTTTTTTTTTTTTTTTTTTTTTTTTTTTTTTTTTTTTTTTTTTTTATCGTGGGGAAATCCTCATGGACTATCCCCCGTCTGGGGTAGACGGGGGGGTGTGCCGGACTCTTACCGGCTAAAACCACCACGGTGTCCCTCCTTCTGACCTAAGGCCGGGGTCGCGGGATTCGCTATTGCATGCACCGCAACCCCGGCAGGTCTTGGTCCACCAATTGCTGGTGGACCTCTCCACTGTAGGGCCCCACCCCACGACCTCCTGAGAGGCGCGGGGGGCACCCCACATCACCGGCGCACCAGAACACATGGTACGCCGTGACCACCCCGGGGACCAAACAAGTACATGGGCGCCAGACTACCCCGTGTCTGGGCACCCCTGGTCCCCCTGCGACGGGTCAGGTTAGTGGCCCCGCCGCCTACCACTTTTCGGCCGCAGAGGATAGGGAGAGCGGCCAACTAAACACCGACACTCCTCTCCCCCTGCGGCCCCACCGCGTCCGCCATCTGACGGTGGCGGCCCCGTCAGGCCGCGGAAGGTAGGGAGAACGGCGCACCGTAATACCGGCACTCCTCTCCCGCCGCGGCCTTCACCCTTCAGCCGCAATGCCTCCCATAAGACATCGCGGCCCTCCTCAGTTGCGATGTCGCTCAGGCGACACCGCAACCTACTTGGCCGCTACGTCGAGGGCTTCCAGGCCCAAGCCCCGACGAGCAGCCCCTCCTCGGGTTCCTCTTCGCTTCACCGTGGGGCTCCAAGCCACGGCTACTAAGCCCCCCCGCAACGACAATGCGGGAACCCACCGGGGGGGGAGCACAAATTCTCCTACCTGAGCGTCAAACGTTCACCCGCTAAGCATCATTAATACTTTAATTTTATTATCATTAAATCAACTCAGCCTATTTCATTTTATTTATTTCATAAGGCAATTACAACAAGTAACAATCACAGAGTATGGGTGGTCATAAAATTATAGGTTTTACACAGATTGATACCCTAACGTAATTGCACAGCATGATATACAACGTTATAATAAGTTAGAAGAAAATAAAATGTACCTACCTAACGAGTTCAACATGCAGAATACAGGAGTTCAATATAAAAGTATACAGAATTTCAATAATGACGAGTCTTCATAATATGACAATAAGTGTAATAGGTTCCTACAAAAAACTACACTAAAGGTAACAATGAGCATGACTGTTCTCCGATACACATCCCACATCAATCCAGGAAATGTAGTAGAGAGCAATCACGCAACAAAACTAAAGCAATTTTAGGTAGTAACAGGGATGCTGCTGCCAGTTAGATAAATAGCAGCAACATTTCTTCTGAAGACCGCGGCACGGGAATCGAAGATATCAATTTTATTATTGTCACGCGATACTTCATTATATAGGCTGCAGTCCACTTCTAGATATAGGCCTTCTTTCTTTCCACATCCAGTTGCTGCTTTAGGTCGGCAATCCACATGTCCTGACTGCTCAATATCGTTCACCCCATTCCAATAATCGAAACTTAATTTACTATTACTACTATCGTAGATAACCAAAAACACAATATCTTCTATACCAAAAAAAGTCGATATTAATAGGGAAATTCCATTTATATAATATCAAATATTTATGTCTACTTTGATAATAAGCTCTCGGATAGAGGTTTTTGATCTACCCACAAATTTCTCTAGGGGTTGTAGATTAAGGTGAACCGTTATTGGATGTATGAAAACATATTGTAAATTTTGGGATTCGTAATATAATATGCGGTATTATCATATAAAGATATGTTTTATTAAGGTTTAATCACTTTAATCAGCATACATTCTCAAAAAGCTGGTTATTTTTAGACACACTTATCCGCACTGCCCGTTACGACAGCATATGTAAGCGTGCTGACGCATTTGAAAGTTAATGCAATGAAGAGAAGTGGTAAAATACTTTGCTCCTCTCCGATGGGGGTAAAATTAAAAAAAATTTAAGATTATCTGACTGTGCATACATAGTCACAGGACGTTACTATGCTAGGAAGTCACAGTATGCTACTATGCTTACAAAGTCACAGTGCGTTACTATGCATACGTAGTCGAAACACGTTACTATGCATACAAAGTCACAGCACTTTACAATGTTTAGTTTACCCATTTACCTTATTCTAAACTCATTCATCTCTTCACACAGGTGCATCGGTGCGAGCACTACGCACCACTCCTTTTTGAAGGACAACAACAATAAGGTCAGTATTCCGTTATTTTTCATCAATTTCTTCCAAATAATTACGTTCCTAACTACTATTAATATAATATGTCAAATGGAAATCACAGTGTAGGCTAGTACTTCTGGAAATAATTCTTCTTTTTCTTACTTTTAATAAATACATTATCTCAATTAGACAATTTACAGGAAATTTTGAATTATTACAAAGAAGTTACTATCGCATTCCAAAGTGTAGATTCTGGAGGAGAACGGGCAAAAAATTAGAAGGATAAACGTTTAAAAAAAAATGATAGAAACACTGTTTGTTGAAAATGAGAAAAAGATGTGAGAACAGTGTAATATAATGTGATTGTGGATGATGAAACAGTCTAAGAGCAATTCGAAATTTGAGATTACATAATATTAGAGATGACCAAGTCATGACCAAGATGAGAAACGCTCAAGTCTAACCAAATAACTAATTAATCTTAGTTGTGTACTAATCGTGGACTATCGCAAGCCTAAAATTGTGCTTACACCACAAGACAAAGCGTGAAACACCACGATCCACATTTTAATTTTAAAAGTTGTTCCATGACGTCGCCGTTGTAATATCATAATATACAAAATTAATTTCAGCCAAATGTTTATTTAATTAAAGTTAGTCAGAGGAACACCTGGCTCTGTTTAAAACATCTATTATGGCTTTATTCGTTCGTATTGGGGTGACATATGGAATATAGAGTACCTTCAAGTTTGGATTTCTTTGTTTGGATTAGTGCTGGGTGGTTTTCTTTCTGAGGTTGTACTATTGGCAGTCCATCGCTGGCCTTAACTGTCGTCCTAAATGTTGGTCGCGCGATTGTGGGATGCGACGGTGCGAATGCTCAATCAAATATCGTATTGTTCGTAATATTTTGTAATGTAAACTTTGACGATAGCTTTTTAGGGCTGAATTGTTTTATTCAAAATCATAAAAAAAACCATTTTATTTCATACATTTTAAGTAAGAAGTAAGTAAGTAAGTAATAAGTTTATTTAATGCACACAAAACACATAGCACATCACACAATAGCACAACCGTTATTAGATAATAAATTAACAATATAAAAACAAGGTGCCAATACACAAAAAGAAAAAAAAGAAGAAAAACATATTTATAGAATTGAGTGACACTATGACAAACTTTAAAAGTCAATTCGAACAAGGTGCGGTGTGCGTCTCAAGGTTGCACCAAATGGGAGTCCAGCTCAGCATGTGTCAGGCAAATATACCTGACGCTGATATTCTGCTGGATCCCTGCAGTGACTTATGAACGTCGAGCAGATGTGATAAATTGTTGTAATAAGTGTTTTCGCACCATTGCATCGCAAGATCACGCCACCGCCTTCCATCCTAGGACTCCTCTATATCTTTCTCTATAACTTCCTTTATATCTTGTCTGTCACCATATTTCTAGGTCAGCAGAGTGTCGTTGTTCAGTAGGGCAATAGCTGAAAAGCAAGCTTCTGATATCAAGAAACCGATAGTCCTTGAAGCAATACTTAGGAAAAATTCACTATCCTTCTTTCTAATGACAATACCAATTCCTCTTAACATACTGGCGAACTGATGATTTTTGAATTCCTAGAGTACCTCATTATTTTTTAAATCGTTTTTTTTTTCATTTTCGTTGTATGTCCAGCGTGTAATGATGACAAAAAGAGAAACGGGAACAAATACCTATTTAAATATAAAATGTTAAAAAAAAATACGTTTTTCTTCCGCCGAACATGAATGGAGATAATATACCAAACATCATGTTCCTACACATCAGAATAAAATATTGAATCGAATTCTGTCAGAAGAATCAAAACGTACCCTTCTCATATCTTCGCGAACACAAATATTGTCGAAATTATTCAGGCGACGGAATAACGGGGTGAATGGAATACATTTCTCTTATTACCATAGCTTCTAAACTTTTCACACACCTCATTATGTGCTGAACTATAATAATGTGTGGAATGGAACGTGTGAGAGAGTGAGATAGAGCGTGTATTGTGTAGCGAGAGAAAGGAAAGGAAACAAAAGAATAATAGAATAATACATTTAAAAAACTTTTAAGTTAAACGGTTTGTCTTCACTGCAGCATCAGGATTTGAGGAGTAAAGCTTGAAATTTTTATAATGTTGTGTGCAATTTTTGTGTGCGAAGCTTAAGGAGAATTGGTTGAGTAGAAGTAGTTTAAAATTTTCGAAAGATTTGAAACAAACAAACAATCAAGCAAATCATTATATGAAGAGAAGCTAATTAAACCGTTTATGAAAAAAAAACGGGACACATCGTGTAAGACGAAGGTAGAGTAAAAAAAATTCAAAGCCCTGGCATTTCTTCTGCAAGCCACAATAATTTATACAAACATTCTGAATTACGAGTAAAAGAAAAAAAAAACATTGATTGTATTTTCTCATTGCTTCGTGCAAGGCTTTTGTAGACGAAGAAAAAAGGTTACAGGACAGCTACTGTCTTTGTAGTTACAGTTCACCTAATAGATAGAACATGACCAACGCGCTTCTTCTTCTTCTTCGTGGGTCTGACGCAGAATGTGCACTTCGCAATATGCGCATTTCGCAACAGGTGCACTTCTCATAATGTGCACTTCTCAAAATGAACATAGTACTACATATAAGCTATTCTCAAACAGCTCGTGCCGATACGAAGAAGGCTCTGACGCAGAATGTGCACATTTTGTGATTTGTCGGTCTCCAAATAAATATATTTTATTTTTTGGTAAGTACCTATTGTACTTTGATAAGTATTGTGCACATTTTGCGAAATGCTCATTTCTAGAATTGCTCATTCTAAGAAGAGCTTATTTGAGAAGTGCTCATTTTAAGAAGAGCTTATTTGAGAAGTGCTCATTTTGAGAAGAGCTTTTTAGAGAAGTGCACCTATTGCGAAGTGCATATTTTGCATCAAGTGCACATTTTGAGAAGTGCATATTCTGCCTCAGACCCTTTTTCGTATCGGCACGAGCTATTTGAGAAGAGCTCGTACGTCGTACTAACATAGTACAACCTACGACAGACTGCAGATATTTTAATGTAAAACGATACAACCACTAAAACATAGTGAGACGTACAATTTCCCACGACGCCGATGACCTAGCCTCATTCCTGTGTCATAGCTAAACATCGCTTTATACGGAGTGCGGGCAACTCAAACAGACTTAGCTATAGCTATTCTCCCAGTTATCCGACTAAGAGACAACTCGCCAGGAATAGGAGGCATGCTTATTTTATTACCGGACTAGACGCAGTGAAGGACGGGTAATGCATTTAACAGGCTATGCATTTATGAAAATTGACCATCCAAATTTATTGGATTATATAGGTATAGGTTAGACGGATGAAAGAAGATTACACGTAGCGGAGATGAGAATGTTGAGATGGATGTGTGGAGTGACGCGAATGGATAAAGTAAGAAATAAGTATATTAGAGGAAGTTTGAAAGTGGCACCAGTGACAGAAAAGTTGAAAGGAAAGCGTTTGACTTGGTATGGGCATGTGCTGAGGAGGGATGAAACACATGTGACTAAGAGAGTGATGAATTTGAATGTTGATGGATGGAGGGGGAGAGGGAGACCTAAGAAAAGATGGATGGATTGTGTGAGGGAGGATATGAAAGATAAGGGAGTAAATGATAATGAGACGGCTGACAGGGAAGAGTGGAAGAGAAAAAAATATTGCGCCGACCCCAAGTAACTTGGGACTAGGGCAGGAAGATGATGATGAGGTATAGGTTATTTCTATTTATATAGCCATAGTCGAACGTCGCCGCGTCGTAGGTTTCATACACGAAACACTAATTACAATCAGTAAAATACATGCAGTTGATCAAACTCTGGACTAGAAACTTATGGCGAGTCCCCATTTGCGCTCGTACAACAAGCAAACATTTCGCGAGGAGGTCGCGAGCCATTTGCGAGCAGCTCGGGAGTAGTTCGCGAACAGCACGCGAACTCCTCGCCACTGCCCGCACCAACCGCGCGGTGCGAAAGCGGGGCATGTCGTCAGTGGGCTCCGCGTTAGTATTATTCAAAGGATAACCATGAACCATGTCACACCAAACGCGAACTCGAAGCGAAAGCAGGTGGTGAGCGGGGCGTGTCGACGGTGAGCTCCTGTTAATAGTATCCAAGGGATTATTTGGGAGTATGTCACACTAAACGCGGGCCCGCCATCGGCAGAACCCACTCGTGTCTCGCGTTTGTTACGGCGAAGCCCAGTGCGTACGCGAACTGCTCGCGAGACACAGCATGTGTTTAGTTTCCTCCAACAATGATACTGTGAGAACTAAAAATTAAAATAAATTTAATGTCTAAGTTCATTTATTAATAAGCAGGTAACACGTTCAATCTTTTTTTGTATACAATTTACAATTCAGTAACTCCCATAATATACTTTTAACATAATCCTATAAACACATTCATGGAAAAAAAAGACTTGCCAAGTCTCGCGAATCTTTTGCCGTAAAAAGTTCTGAGATCTCACGTAGAGCCAAGTCTGGCATTGCATTTATAAAGATAGTATTCGGACTTAGGAATCACGCAGTATAAGGTAACACTATTTCCAGGCTTTCGCTCTCATCTGTAACAAAGATATAAAAAAGCTTAAAAATGCCTTGAGTTGCTCCAAGAAAAGGGTATACGGCCGTACCTTCTCGACTTGGCGATAAATCTACAGTGCAGAACGACACAACTAAGAAGTCGCATCAGCAAACTTGATCGAACAACCAATGACAATCGCTCATTTTCGCGCCACTCGCACTTATTGCGTCAGCGTAAAGATATTTTTTTAGAATAGAATAGAATCATTTATTTGTTAAATATAGGTATTTACATGGTGAAGATCTTAAATAATTACGCAGTGCACTATGTTGCCATTAATGTCACACAAATTTTAATATTTATTTCAAAATAGATGAGTTTATATTTTTATTAGTGTACCGCCCGCTTGCTCATATTTAGTACTTACTATTAAGTTTAGCATGTTTTCTCAATAATAAGTGAATTGTATTCTTTTTTTGAGAAAATAAAGTCTTAAAACAGAAAATAGGGATAATTTATAAAGGACATGGACAAAAAAGTACATTCTATATACTTATACATAGTAAATAATATTGTAAAATAGAAATAGAAAAATGAATTAATACGTAGTTTTTAGCCTCTCTGAACTTGTCAGTTTTTATTACAAAATAATAAGTAATGCAAGATGAATTCAAAGTTCCGTTTGTCAACGTCCGCCATAATGGATCATAGAGAAAGATAAAAAATAATAATGGACGTTCCAAACCACGCTTACTACTTGTAAACATGTGTGATATGTATGACAAATGCTCTTATTAGGAACATTTTACTCATACGAAACTATCTTCATTGGTAATTGTTGCATTTAATAAAATTATCTTATCATAATTTATGTTAATGCGTAAGATAGTTTCTTTTTAATATTTCAGACAAAATAAAATACTTAAAACGGAACGCGTTTACTTGTTTGACAGTGTGTTTTGGTCTATGTCAAATGTCAATGTAATATCATATGTCATTTCATTGCGGATTCTTCATTGCGATACTGTTTGAATTTTTGCGATTATTTTCTCAATTTGACCCCCGCTTATCTACTGACCGATACCTTCTACCACTCAATTACCTTGCTATTAACACTGGACTCTGATTTGTATAGCGTCTCGGATTTGTTTTGTGAATCATTATCAAGTGCATGCATCAACTGCGGAATAGCCATACAAAGGTTGCAGAGGCATCGCATATCCTCGCTTTCTGCACACCATCAAACAACACTTTCGCATTGGATAACCAATGCTCAACCCCAGGTATGAAGTTGGAGTAGAAAAAACTGAATCTGATTTATGATGAGCCTAATCGTCTTGGTCAGTTTATTAATGATTATATACTGGCCTGCAAAAATAAGTATCACACTTTTAAAATTTCAATTTTTTCTAAACTATAGAAGTTAGAGATTTAAAATAAAAAACGTTTTATAGCAATTATTATCAGCTTTCTTTGAAACTATAGTAACAAAGTTAAACTCTTTTTTGAGTCCTTTTTGTTTCGAAAATATATCTGGTGTACTTAAAAAGTTATTGCAATTTTAAAAGTGTGATACTTATTTTTGCAGGCCAGTGTAATATGAACAGAAGACTAACTCTGCATCGCTGTAATGTATATTGAGTTATCTAGGTAATTAAAAGCTAACAAAATATTTTTATTTGTTTTCTCTAATAAATAAATTATTATTTATACCTACTTTGTGTTTTATTTTGTGTTTTCCTTGTTAATTGGCAATTAAACTATAAAAATATAGATAAGGATAACCTGTAAAAATGTATTACATGTTACATTATAATTCTATACACTTATTGCCAGCGATCTGATTAAAGGTTTAGTGAAACTATTTACGTCTAGTCTGTAGTAATGACAAGTTCTATGAGTTTTTTTATTTATAGCAAATTAATGTGCCAATATTCACGAATATAAAACACAAAAAATCATTGGTGTACAATAAATTCGATAACTATGCCGACGCCCATACAGAAATTGGCCATGTCCTTTATTACAATACAATATTATAAGTATTGCAGTACCTATTTGTATTAGCGCATACTACATTTGTTTTTATTATTTTATTTTTGCATTTTACTGCAGTACAAATAAACATTCGTGGTCTTGAAGTCGCACTCAACTCGGAAGTGATCGGTTTTACGAATTTCGCCGATGCCACTTCTTAGTTGTGTTGTACTATAACGAAATCAATGCCCCTTCAAGACTTACAAATTGTTTAACAGCTTCTAACTTTTCACTTACGGCCTTTCACCTATAGGTAGGTACTTACTGCCCGTAAGCCTAGTACGTAACTGCGGACATGAAACGGATCAACACAACACCGCAATCGCTTTGAGCGCAGTTTACTTTGTGTTCCACTATGCATACCTAGTATTTCAATACGCAGACTCGGTCGAAAAATTCAGGTCATATGGAATGCATGGACAAAGGTTTAGTCTTTTGAATTGTGGGTTTCAAATGTGAATAGAGGTCAGTACATTCTGTTGTTTAAGGCTGGAGTATAAAAACAATTCTCTACATAAACATACGAATCACGCATGTATTCCCCGACGGGTTGGACAAAGGTGTATAGTAACACCTTCATTTCACTCCCATGTATAGTCCGACCGGATAACTCAGTCCTCGCCCGCGACGTTACAGGGACGCGGGGGATGACGTCCGATCCTATGCGATGCGAGCCGTTTGTTGGAAATCATCTTTTAGTCGTCATCCCCCGCGTCCCTGTAACGTCGCGGGCGAGGACTGAGTTATCCGGTCGGACTATAAGGGGGCGAGCCTATTGCCATCAATCGGGCACATTTCCAAACCCCGGGTTGTTACTGAGGATATCCACACGGAAAAACCCAATAACACTTTGCCCGATCTGGGGATCGAACCCAGGACCTCACGATCAGCAATCGCGCTTGCCATCACTAGATCATAGAGGCAGTTAAAGACTAATAAACAATTAATATAATGATTAGCAAATAAAAGTTGCTTGGAAATGACGACGATTTCCCCGTGAATAAAAGGCTTAAATTGACGGATGGGTGGGGATATCATCCAACTTGGCATCCTAAATACCTCTTAACGTGGTCTCCGAAGTATTTGTTGGTCTTGATGCAAATCTATTATCGCATCAAAATCATAGGTCTCGAGTTCGAACCCAGAGCACGCACCTCTGACTTTTCGGATTCATGTGCGTATTGTATAATTATCATTTACTTAAAAACGGTGAAGGAAAACATCGTGAGAAAACCGACAGGCATACCTGAGAGATATTTCTCGACGGCATGTGAAGCCAACTCAGAGGTCCATGGGCGGCATAAACTTTGACACCAGGTTAGTCACTAACCACACGAAAGGAAGAAGAAGATCGCATCAAAGTATGGGTGTGCGTTCTTGTCCTATAGAGCTATGCCAACCGTTCGGGGAAAACAAGCATGATGTTATGTTAGTCTTTATAGGGTAGTTGACTACTATTAAAAATGTACAAAAATTTAGTATTATTTTAAAGAAAGTATAGATACAAATTCATATGTGTAAAAATAAATAAAATCGATGAAAAAATAGAGGAGCTACACGCTCGCGAAGTTTGTGGAGGGGGCATTTTCTGTCCTTCTCGCGCGAAACGGATATTGTACGGAGTGGTGTCAAATAATTATGAAGTTTGCAAGGTATGACGTCATTGTGGCGTCATGTTGTCTCTGTCTAGTGAGCAATTTTCAATCGTTTATAATTTGGGCATTTTATTAAATATTTAATTAGTTTTTTCACTGTTGCCTAGCATTTTTGTAATAGTTTAGAGTATTCTATTAAAAAAATTATAGTCACATACCCTATTGTAACAAGTGGGTATTCTGTCGCTCTTGCTTGGAACATTCTTGGGGTAACTACATGCTCGACAGTGTCAAGCGTGGTACAGAATTCCGGAATTAAGTCACATGCCTCACTTGCTCGCGGGGAGTACATTTAAATAAACGACAGGCAGTATGTGCTCCGAATTAGTAATAATATGTGAATAGATTTCAGATTCAGGCTGCTATGAGAATTGCTCAGGCGAGTTTGAGTGCTTGCTAAGGGATTTGTTATGTGCATCTGCGTTGGTGAATTATAAAGTTGGTTGAAAATATAAAGTCTGGAGTGAAGGAGCTTTTGCCCGCAGCTTCGCTTGCGTGATTTTTTTTCACCCTCTTAGGGGGTGAATTTCAAGAAATCCCTTCTTAGTGGATGTTTACGTCACATAATGAACCTAATGTCAAAATTTCAAGTTTCTAACCCCAGCCGTTTAGGCTGTGCGTTGATAGATCAGTCAGTCAGCTTCTCCTTTTATATACAAGGTTAGTCGGAAAGGGGGTACTAGGCCGCGGGCCACTTAATGTATCACTGATGATTGTTTTAAAGAAAGAGTTAAAATTTAAAAATTAGATAAAAAAAATTCCATGAAAAAATATTTTAATTTTAGTTTTTTCAAAATAAAAACGTACCTGCTTTAGTTATGAATTAAGAAAATTAAGTTTCTAATCCGTGACCTCAAATATGACCTAAATAGTAAACACAGCTGATCATAGATATGGACAGATAGATTTTAGCATATTTTTTATGAAATCTTTGAAAAGCTATTTCTCTTAAACTATCGAGTTACGGGGAAAGTTGTAGAACAAAAGTTATACCTAATTATGGGTACTTTAACACCCTTTCGGCTTAGTACCCCCTTTCTGACTAACCTTGTATATAGATTAAATTAAATTAAACCGCGCGGATCATACAATTTGCGGGGTTAAGTTGCGCTTGCTCCGGTCAGTCTGTGGATTGGTGACCGTTCGTTACACATCGAGACCCCTCCGTGCTTCGGAGAGCACGTTAAACAGTCGGTCCCGGGTGTCATACGAATACCTATGACAGTTGTCACGGGAAGTCAGAAGGCCGAAAGTCTGCCAACCGACCTAAGCATAGGATATCGGCATTGCCTGGTAACTGGGTTGCGGATGTCTGATGGCAGTCGCTCCGTGTAAAATTGTGGTATCAGCCGCATCTGGTTAGACTGGTAGCTGAAAGTGTTACATCGAGACCCCTCCGTGCCTCGGAGAGCACGTTAAACCAAAGGGGTATAGGGGAATCCCTCTATATCTCTGTTCCTTGGATTCGTGTGCTCCATCTTAGAACCTGTCTGCGCTAACCATCAGGTGAGACTAGTGTGAAATGCGACAAAATCAAGAATTAAAAAAATGACATTTATTCATCTATCCTTCTATATCTAATATTATAAAGAGGAAAGATTTGTATCTTTGTATGTAACGAATAAACTTAAAAACAAAAGGAGCGATTTCAAAAATTATTTTGCCGTTATAAAGCTACATTATCACTGAGTAACATAAGCTATAATATCTATTACTGGAATAAAACTTCTTACGCGGGCGGAGCCCTGAGCACACAGCTAGTATATTATAAAAGAAAACTTAAAAGTTACTATCATTCACACTCCCAACCTCCACAACAGACAATAAACACGACCATACAACAACTTTCGCTATCCAAAACCGTTTTCACAGCGCAATCTTCACATAAATCGAATATAAAAAGCGTAATGGAGCGTAAAGTATAAATACGACACGTCTCGCCCACAATCGGATCAGTACACGGCAGAATCTTATATCGTGTTGAGAGAACTTTAAGTAACTTTATGATAGGAGAAAATGTACGTTGGATGATTTTGCTTATGAGATGGGAAGAAGTTGAAATTTTTAAATTGCAACCATTTGGAGGCTTTCAGAGATCAGTGATAACCTAATGGTGTGACCGTCGGACTGCCAAGTCATAGGACTCGAGTTCGAACTCAACGCACCTCTGACTTTCCGGATTCATGTGCGTATAGAATAGAATAGAATATACTTTATTGTACACCAAAATTGTAACACAGCTCTTATACAATAACAAACATTAAAGGGTACAATGGCGGTCTTATCGCTGATAGCGATATCTACCAGATAACCTTTGGATGAACAGGAAGTCAATGAATAAGATAGAGGGGGTAGTCCATGGTGTACTGCTGCAAAATATATACTACACACCATACATAGACATAATACTTACATATAGGTATATATATATACATTTATAAATATCACTTATGTATGTATAATTTATTATCACTTGCTTAAAGACGGTGAAGGAAAACATCGTAAGGAAACCTGCCTGAGAGATATTTCTCGACGGCATGTGAAGCCAAGTCAGAGGCCCATGGGCGGCATAAACTCTGACACCAGGTTAGTAACTAAACACACGAAAAGAAAATAATCTTGTCGTTAGTGAATAATCTTTGAGGATTTATTATAGGTTAATTATAGAAAAAATATAATATTTAGTTTGGAAATATATCTCTTTCTAAATACCGTATTTAGATAGAGATAGACCACCAAAGTAAATCTTCAAGGTCAAATGTTTCGACTTTCAGTAGGTGTTCGTAGTGAGGCCTCCATTTTTAACCGACTTCCAAAAAGGAGGAGGTTACTATGTTCGTCTGTATGTATTTTTTTTTTATGTATGTTCATCGATATTTTCGCCAATTGTGAACCGATTTTGATGATTCTTTTTTTAATAGATAGGGTATATTTTTAAGTTGGTCCTATTTAAATTTGGTGAAGATCTGATGAAGAACTTCGGAGATAGACAATGGAACTCCTCAATGACGAACAGTACGCATATTATGATAATGTGATTATGTTACGAGCAGCGTCTTTAATAGGTCCAACCAAGTTTTAATTAAGGCCACTAAAATGAAAAAATAAAATTATTTTTTACAAAAAATTTAAACCGACTTCAAAAAAGAATAAAATAATTACCATATAAAATTAACAGTTTCAGAAGTCGGTGCCTTCAATTTGGTTCAGCATGGATCAGCACCGACTTCTGAAACTGTTAATTTTATATGGTAATTATTTTATTATTTTTTGAAGTCGGTTTAAATTTTTTGTAAAAAATGTTTTTAGTACCTACATTTTCTTTGGTGCTCCCGGCTACCATGTTGAGACTAGCTTATTAATAAACGCCCTAATTCCTAAAATCGGACAACATACACAATAATAACTTAAACTCTCAAATAACAAAAGTCGTGCAATTTTCTTTGTAAAAAAAAAACCTTGATCCACCGAAATCCAACACACTAAAATGCTTTTAAATCGTAATCTCCCGCGCTTCGACGGTAACAAAGAGGATTCGCGGCTTAGTGTAGCGGCTCTAGGCTCTGACCGTGTGGTACTCTCTCCCACGTTTGGCACAAAGCTTCGGTTTGCTTTAATAATTATGTATTTTAATGTAGGTACTTCAGGCTGGCTGCTTTTTGCCTTTGGTATGGACTTAAGAATTTAAGAAAAAAATAATAATTAAATTTTATGTACCTATTAATCAATCCGCTGTGATAGCCTAGTGCTGTGACCGTCGGAATTATCACTTGCTTAAAAAAGGTGGAGGACAACATTGTGAAGAAACCGGCATGCCTGTGAGATTTTTCTCGACGGCATGTGAAGCTAAGTCAGAGGCCCATGGGTGGCATAAACTCTCATACCAGTTTAGTCACTAACCACACGAAAAGAAGAATCCGCAATTATTCGTTCTGCCTACCTTTTTTTCCCAACTACGTTGGGATCAGCTTCCAGTCTAACCAGATGTGGCTTACCAGTATTTTACACGAAGCGACTGCGATCAGACCTCTGCAATCCAGTTACTGGGCAATGCCGACATCCTAAGGTTAAACCACTTGACAGTATGATACCCGGGACTGACTGTTTAACGTGCACGGATGTGTAAAGAACGGTCACCCATCCACGGACTAACCGTGACAAGCGCAGCTTAACCTTGCAAATCGTATGACCCGCGCGGTTGGTAATTGGCCCCTTGCAATCCGCAATTACAGATTTCAAAAATATTGTGTCTTTTGCTATCGCTGATAGCTTGCACCTGAATAGCGAATGTTTTGGTTGGCGTCAACGTTATTTAACCTGTTTAAAAAAATGTTGACACCAACCACAAAATTTGACTCGATATGTAATGGACTGTCACCCATCCAGGGACTGACCTCGGCAAGCGCAGCTTAACCTCGCAGATCGAACGATCCACGTGTTTGTTATTATGCCACAAGCGCCTCAAATTAACATGACCAATCATTAAAATACCTAAGAAATTACTAAACAAATTCTCCAATAGATTTAAAATTCAAAATTAAACTCCCACTTCAGCAAACATAAAAGCCATTAATCCTAATTCCTATCACGTAATGACAAAGACCTAACCTTAGGATCTAGGAATCCGAGGAACGTGGGCATCCCGAACATTCGCCTCATTAACACCGACCCTTTCACCACAGAGACAGATATTGCCTGGTTTAATGTCTGAAGGATGGATAGCTATAGTGATTTTAGAAAACTTCTGGTGTTTAGTTGGAAAATTATTTTGATACTAGCTGTTGCCCGCGGTTTTACCCGCATCCTAGAGGAACTATTTCATGCACTCGGATAAAAAGTAACATATATGTTAAACCAGAATATTGTCTATATGTGTGCAAAATTTCATACAAATCTATTCAGTCGTAAATGCGTGAAAGAGTAACAAATATCCATACATCCATCCTCACAAACTTTCACATTTATCTATATCTATACTAATATTATAAAGGGGAAAGATTTGTATTTTTGGATTTTTGTATGTAACGAATAAACTTAAAAACTACTGGACCGATTTCAAAAATTATTTTGCCGTTAGAAAGCTACGTTATCACTGAGTAGCATAGGCTATATTTATTACTGGAATAAAACTTCTTACGCGGGCGGAGACGGGAGGACACAGCTAGTAATAATATATTAGTAGGATAGTAGGATAATATCATACATAACATCACACCTGTATTCGCCGAAGGGTTGGGTAGAGGTGTATAGTAACACCCTCTTTTCGCTGTTATGTTTAAGTCCCATGTAATAGGAGGCGAGTCTATTGCCATGAACCGGGCACAAATCCAAACTCTAGGCTGCTATCGCACCCAGGATCTCCAGATCAGCAGTCGCGCTTGCCACCAGTAGACTAACGAGGCAGTTTATTTGTGTTTATTTTGATATTTTTCAAGACAATGTGAATTTTATTCTTCTTTTTCGTCGTGTTGATGGTTCCTGTTATGCCAGACCCAAAGCTTTTACTACATCGATAGCATTGCATTGACTTCGCTAAGGTCTTTAATTGTACAAGTATCAGGGCTCAGTGAAGGGGTTCGTGACTAATTAACAACCACGTGGATCATAATGATTTGCAAGGTTAAGCACGTTAATCCGCCAGTCCCGGGTGTTATACGAATACCTATGACAGTCGTTACGGGTAGTCAGAAGCCTAAAAGTCTGACAACCGATCTAAACTTAGGATATCGGCGTTGCCCAGTAACTGGGTTGCGGTGGTCCGGTAGCAGTCGCTCCATGTAAAATACTGGTATTAATGGTTAGAATGGAAGATGACCCAAACATAGTTGGGAAAAGGCAGAACGAACGGTTAGGGCTCAGTGGGAAAGTCAGCAGGCAAGACATTGTCTGCGGCGCGACGTGAGTTTGTGAGCACACTAGCATCTTTTTCATCTTTTAGACCATTGATGAAAATCTCATATTAATCAAAACTAGAACATTTCCCATACATTTCATTACTATTATTTTACTTGTCGTATTCCAAGGATACATTTTCGGTATTGTGCGTTGTCAACAGTGAAATTGTTTTCAGTCTTGTACGTGTGAAATTGTTAGCTCTCATCTTGGATTTCACAATGACTCTTCTACTCAATGCTATGACCTCGTTTGGTATACAACATGTAATAGGAATAACGCAAACATCACGCCTGTATTACCCAAGGGTTTGGGCAGAGGTGTATAGTAACACCCTCATTTCGCCGTTATGTTTAAGTCTCATGTAAAAGGGCGCGAGCCTATTGCCTTCAACCAGACACAAATCCTAACTGCGGGCTGCTACTAAGGAATTCCACACGGAAAAACCCAGTAACACTTTGCCCGACTTGAGAACCGAACCCAGGCCCTTACTATCAGTAGTCGCGCTTGCCACCAATAGAGCTACGAAGCTAATGTTGTTTTGTAATGAAAAATTATATTATGATAATATCAATGCAAATGAAGTTAATACGTTTAGGATTCTGTTCAGTCCGTAATTCAAAACTAGCCTGAAGATGTTATCTTCCGAAGTGACTGGAGCTTCTAACTGGGTCAACAGATGTATCGGAACGTATACTGAAAGTATTTCTAGGTTAAAACGTATAATGTAGTATGTAGTAAATCCATATACAAATGGCTTCTGCCGAAAGTACTGTGGCAACCAATTTCTTTCTGTGGACTTCTATTTGTAAAGGAGAAGCTAAAACATAATATTTATTTTTATTACTGAATGGTGCACTGAACTCTCCCGGACGGATCTCTGACTTTTCGAATTCATGTGTGGATCAGAATTTAATTATCACTTGCGTTAACGGTGAAGGAAAAACATCGTGACGGAACTTGCACACCTGAGAGAGCTCCATAAAGTTCTTTATGATGTGTGTAGTCTGTCAAACCGCATTAGGCCAGCATGGTGGACTACGGCCTAAACCCTTCTCATTCTGAGAAAAGACCCGTGCCCAGCAGCGGGACAGTGATGGGCTACTTAAGTTTATGCTTACTGGACAATTACTTACCTATCTTTATTTTAACAAAAATATTACTTGAACAGTATTTTGTTAAACTCTTTCCTTCAATTGTTTGCCGAATTTTCATAGATGATAAAAGGGTGGCAGTACGTTTGCCTTTCATTCAGAAGTCTTGAACGGAATTCTAAGTTAAATAAATAAATGATCTTATTACAAAGATAATAATCGTTGCTGAGTAGTACTTTTTTGTTATACCATTGGTACCTAAATCAACATTTTTATCGGATTATATATTTTTTCTCAATATTTTGATAGGTCCCTAAAGGCGAGATTAATAGAAGCATATAATATGCTTCTAAAAAAATGTTTATCGTTCAAATTAACTTAACCCTGTCCACATTTCTCACACAAATAAAAAACCAATAAATAGTTACAAATCACTGTCAATCCTTTATCAAAAAATATCTGATTCCTTCTCCAAAAAGTTTTTAAGTGTTGAAAAGAAACCAAACTAAGGGATGGTGCAAACTTTGACAGTTTAAGTACCCGGTCGGCCTGAGATAAGGCCAACTGGATGTGGCCAGGACGTTAGATAGTGACTGAGTTATGAAGGGTCAAGACTGACATGGATGCCTGAAGAATTCAATATGGCTACGGTTTTTTTTCTTTTAAGGAAAATTTGGCCGATGTTCTGATTCAGGGTTTTAGATTGCTATGGCCGTTATTGGTGTCGATTCTGTAGCACATTTTGACAGTACTAAACTAGACTAAACGCAACTGTCACTTTCTTTTTCTATTGAAACAGAAAGAGACAAACACCCTTAGTTTAGTTTTGTTCTGTCAAAGTGCGCAACAGAATCGACTTCTTCTTTTCGTGTGATTAGTGACTAACCTGGTGTCAGAGTTTATGCCGCCCATGGGCCTCTGACTTGGCTTCACATGCCGTCGAGAAATATATCTCGGCATGCCGGTTTCCTCACGATGTTTTCCTTCACCGTTTTTTAAACAAGTGATAACTATACAATACGCACATGAATTCGAAAAGTCAGAGGTGCGTGCCTCGGGTTTGGATTCGAGACCTATGACTTGGCAGTCTGACGGTCACACCAATAGGCTATCACTGCTTTTTTTTAACAGAAGAGACGCGATTGTCTCTTAAACATCATTCTGCTGCTACTAATACATTTGCCGATTATGAATTACCTGACGATAGTTAATTGTAACGATAGGGGCTCATGACTAATTACCAACCGCGCGGTTCATACGATTTGCGAGGTTAAGCTGCGCTTGCCGCGTTCAGTCTGTGGAAGGGGATCGTTCGCTACACATTGAGACCCCACTATGCCTCAGAGAGCACGTTAAATAGTCGGTTTGGTGTGTCATACGAATACCTATGACAGTCGTTACGTAATCAGAAGCCTGAAAGTCTGACAACCCGTCTAACCTTAGGATATTGGCATTGTCCTGTAAATGGGTTGCGGAGGTCTGATGGCAGTCGTTCCGTGTAAAATACTGATATTCAGCCGCATCTGGTTAAACTGGAAGCTGACCCCAATATATAGGTAGTTCAGAAAAAGGCTAGGCTGAGAAGTTAGTGACGTCGATGATCAAATCAATTTTTTTATTTGCAATAAATAGGGTTCATAGAATGGTGTTATATGAAAATACTATATAGATCAGGGGTCGCCAAATGGCGGACCGCGGTCCTCATCCGGACCGCCGACCCATTTTGTGCGGACCTCGAGAACACAGCAACTTGCACTACAGAGTACGTAATTTAATAAAAATGTATCCCCCGCATTATCTTTGTTGATAAATATATTTTTTTCTATAAAATGTTGTGCGGACCGCGATGGTCATTTCATTTCTTAAAACGGACCCCGAGCGACACTAATTGGTGACCTTTGATATAGATCAAGCCCATTTAGCCATTATAAATAACATGCAAATTTTACTTAAAACTATTATAGGTAGATTAGTTAATCTGATAAATATGCTCAAACAGTTTTCAATAATGCACAAACACAAGATACATTCAGGCAACGAGGTTATGCTTGCAATGTAACACATTGCATGTAATCCATCGCAAAAACAAAAACTGCAAAATTATACCGGGTGACGATATTAAATTTGAGACGAGGCAGTCGGTACCTATGCAGTTCGCCATATCTTCAAAAGTTAAAGACAGTCTTCTACGTTCTCCTGTAGTTACAGCGTTTAGGGTAACTAACTGCCCTTACTGCCCCGTCTAAAATTTCCACCTTGTTATAACTACCAACGGGCCAAACTGACGACCCAGTGGGTCCTTCTACATAGCACATGCAGCCGCAGCAGATCCAGATGGAGATGGTGGGATGAACTGGACTCCTACTAAAAGGACTGGCTTCTTGAAACAACAGATAGGGTGAAGTGGAAAGAGAGGCTTTTGCCCTGCAGTAGGGCTGCTGATCGTAGGGTCCTGGGTTTGTTTTCCAGGTCGGACAAAGTGTTGTTGTGTTTTTCCGTGTGGAATTCCTCAGTAGCAGCCTGGAGTTTGGATTTGTGCCCGGTTGATGGCAATAGGCTCGTTCCTTATGGGACTTAAACATAACAGCGAAATGTGGGTGTTACTGGGTGAAAATTCGATTTTTTTTAACATTATTTTAACAAATCATTCTTCTCCCGGGTTGTTAACGTTATAGTATTGTCAGATTGTTTTTATTCTTGTCGGTATAGTTTTAGTTTTCATTATCATAATTATAGTATTAAACATCTGCATTCTTAACTTTGGGATGTTGCTAATGACGTTCTCAATGTTTGTTAATGTTTTTTGAATATTCGCCCTACTATACTCCTCTGCCCAACTCTTCGGGGAATATAGGCGTGATGTTATGTTATAAATTCTTATTAAATAAAACAATTCTTTGTATAATCTTCTTCACTATAAAGATAGTTTCTAGTACTGTTGTCAGTATGTTTGCAGCGATATACCTATAAAGATATCGCTGCAAACATACTGACAACAGATACCAAAACACCTGTCAGAACTTCTATATGCCCGGTTCCTATAAACAAAATGAATCGTTTTGCTTAGGAATGGTAACAATTTTTATTGCAAAACCAGGCATAATAGACTTTGAAGCTAATTTTACCTGTGATAGCTACTTTCATATGGAGGGTCTACTATGCGAAACACTGAGGTGTTTGCTTCGTTCTTGATAAAGATACACGAGTCTCAATTTTAACTAATAACGCTTCGTAAATTATAGGAATCGGCCACTAACAAAGTTTCTTGTAGTCTTTTCTAGACACTTTAATCCCATGTCAGCGGTTACGCCTACTTAATTATGTATTAACCCAACTTCACTTTTATCGTAAGATAAAACCCGGTTAGTCCCTCTGCGTGACTTATTTAAAAGGGTTCCCGATGAAATTTTGCACTGTTACACCCCAAAACGATTTTTTTATTCGCCCCCAAAGTTTGTCTCGAGGGACGAATTGTTTTATTAAATTATGCTTGTTTAAAATGTTGCGAATCTCTGTGTTTGTGGGTCAAGGATTGGGAATTAGTTGCTATTTTGTAGGTGGGGTTGATTATAATTATATTTTTATCATAACACACAATACCTATTCAACGGAAGGTAGGTTTAGGTACAATAGTATGTCTCATAGTCTGAAAACCTCAACATTTTTTTTACAAATCATTGTCTTTCTTGGATTTTTAACATTATAGTAGTTTCATTTGTTTTTATGTCCTGTCTCATTGCAGTTTCTTTTTTTCGTTTTGTTCTCTTTGCGTAACTATGGAAGCCTCATAGGTACCTCCTATTTTATAAGCATGTATGGCAGTAATGTAATTTGAGTTTTTGTTATCATAATACATACTTACATACAATCATGCCTGTTTCCAATTGGGGTTGGCAGAGACTATAGATTTCTACCTGCTACGATCCTGACACATCCTTTTCGGTTAATCTACATAATTGGAGTTATAAATGTCTGGATACTTAACTTTAGGGTGATGATAATGATGTTCATAATTTTTGTAAAGGTTTTACGAATATTCACTCGCCTACCAAATAAATGACTAACGTAAAATATTTACTCCAGTATTTGCAAATAAAAGCCAACAGTTTATTACGAACTCAATAAAAAACAATTACCTTTTAATTCAGGATTCTAATCCAACAAATAGCTTCACGCGACCCCATACTTTACGGCAAAAAATCAAATTACTCTAATAAAAGCCGCCATAAATCAATTTTTATATGAAAAGCTTGGCATTTTTGAAATTACAAGCCTTTCTTTGTAATTACGTTATTATCGGCACGACGTCGATTTGATGCTTGTTTTGATTGTAAGGCATATTGTTTGCGTATATGCGTTATAAATATGTGTATATATAAACGGATATTTTCCAGGTGACTTGCATTTTTTATCGTTGGAAAATCCTAATGGATGTTCCTCGTTCGGGGAAGCCGAGGGCGTCTGTTGGACTCTTACCGGCTAAACACCAGTGTTCCTCCTCTGGACCGATCGGCCGGGGTCACGGGATTCGCAAAAGCATGCACCGCGACCTCTCCTCTGTGGGGCCTTGCCCCACATGCTCCTGAGAAGTGCGCACGGAACACTGCGCGTCGCCTTCTCGGACCTGTTACTGGTCGCAGGCCACACACTAGGGTGCCTTTTGGCGGGAAGGGATAAGAGCACACCGCTCCCTCTCCCTCTCCGCTTCCTCCTTGGTTGCCATCACCTCCTCGCAAAAGGAGACGATGGAGGTGACTTGCTTCCAATGGAAAGTTTGTACCTAGTAATAGGCGTAGGAGCTTCTTGTGAAAGAAGTCGTCCGGGGAAATACTATCACCATAACTACTTCTGCAACCAAGTAGCATTGATGTGTTCCGTTTTAATAAAGGATATGGGTGCAGATGAAGTTACAGTCTGTTATATTGGAATTGTAATAGGCAGATTATTATCCCTTAACACCAGGTGGGGCGTATGCCATGAAACTGTCTCTATTTTTTATTTTATTTAAATTGTTAATTATAGGACTTATGGCCAATTACTCAAAAGCTAATCAATGTTAAGTTGCCGTTAAGTTCGTGTTGTCACTGCCACTTCGTCTTCAAGTGACAGAGACAGCAAGAGACTTAACGGAAACTTAAAATTGAGTAGCGTTTTAGTATTTGGCCATTAAGTACAGAATTGTTTTCAGTTAGACAAAAATATAAGTCTACAGTCAACGACAGGTCGACATGGCAATTTTCTAGTAATTATCAATACAGAACTACAAGCAACAACTTGAGCGAGATTGAAATCGATAAACGCGGTCGATGCGGACTCGTGCAGCGCTCAGACTAAGGTGTCGCGGGCGCTGTGCGGGCGTGCGGGGCGTCCCCCCCTCCTCGATTCACCTCATACCCGATTGCTATGCCGGACCTGTCGTTGACTGTACATGACTGTGTCCATTAATTTATCAAGTAAATTAATTTAAATCTTATTTACAATAGCAATGATAATTAAACAAGTAGGTAATAACCATTTACTGTCATAAAATTTTGATCAATATTCTACCACAAATTCTATTCTCTTGCATCACTGATATTATTATTTTGTGTTTAGAAATCTCAACATTTCCATTGATTTATCTATACTTCTATACTAATATTATAAAGAGGAAAGATTTGTATTTTTGTATGTAACGAATAAACTTAAAAACTACTGGACCGATTTCAAAAATTCTTTTGCCGTTAGAAAGCTACATTATCACTGAGTAACTTATGCTACGGGCGGAGCCGTGAGGACATCTGTAATAATATTATATTCCATTATTATTCACGCTTTGGTCTAGAAAGCCCTCCAGTTTATAATTCCAATTTACCTACGCATACAATACGAAATAGAACATGAAATTCAATCAAATTCGGAGTAATATGAAATGTTGGTACTTCATAACTGAATACTGAGAATTTCATCAAATCTGTGTCTTGCACAAAGCTTCGTGTCTCTCATTATATATTTTTAATAGTCTCCATAAACATATACAAGGTTTGTTGGAAAGGGGTACTAAGCCGCGGGCCACTTAATGTGTCACTAAAAATAAATTTATATAAATGTAAAAAAAAAAAAATTACGATTGTTTAAAAGATAGTGTAAAAATTTAAAAATTCGATTAATTTTTTTTCCACAATTTTTTTTTATTATAGTTTTTTCTAAAATTCTTCATCCCTGCTTTAGTTATGAATTCAGAAAATGGAGTTTCTAATCCGTGACCCCAAATATGACGTAAAATGTAAACAAGTCTGCTCATAGCTGAGGATAGATAGAATTTAGCGTATTTTTTATGAAATCTTTGAACAGCTATTTCTTTTGAACTATTGACTTTCGGGGAAAGTTGTAGAACAAAAGTTATCCATTATTATAGGTACTTTAACACCCTTTCGACTTAGTACCCCCTTTCCGACTAACCTTGTATAATCAGCCCATTACTAACCCAATGTTGGGCCCGAGCTTCTTCTCAAAATGAGAAGGGTTAGGGCCATAGTCCACCACGCTGGCCTGGTGGGGGTTGGCGGACTACACACACCATCGACAACTTTATAGAGCCCACTCAGGTGTGCAGGTTTTCTCACAATGTTTTCCTTGACCGTTAACGCAAGTGATAATCAAATTATGGTCCGCATGAATTCGAAAATTCAGAGGTGCGGGCAAGGATCGAAATTAGATCCTCCTGCATGGAAGGCAAGCGTTTAACTGCTGGATTACTACTGCTATAGTCGCTATATAAATAAATAATTATAAATGTCCAATAATGACCATGTAAATAAAAAAAAAGTCTGACCAGATCTTTTTTTTTAATTTGAAATGGGTTTGCTCTTGATTCTAGTCTAAGTCAGAGGAGACAGAGACAAAGTCTACGATGGAGTGAGCTTACCCAGAAGAAGCCTGTTAACTCTAACTTTGAAGAGATTAGATCTGCTCGACACTCGGCTCCAGTGTTAGCGACACTATCCACGCTGCAGAACATAGAACGAATGGCGGGATATAGTTCACACAATCGTGTTTCAGAGAGATCACGACCCTAAGCATTGAGGAGAGCAACGCAAAGAAGGAGAATAAAATTTATAATAATAATATGCAATCTTTGTGGTAAAAGTAGGTATATTCCTATACAATTTTGCATTAAAAAAACTATTGTAAAAGTTTAACATCCATTTTATTGTATGAATCAAAACATTAAAGACGCATGTCAAAGGTTGTGAACACGCTGATTAAAAAAAAAAAATTAAAACAAAATGGTGAACATCGACAAAAACCAATTTTTAACCGACTTCCAAAAAGGAGGAGGTTCTCAATTCGATGGTGATTTTTTTTTTTTTTGTATGTTTGTTCCGCCATATCTTTGCTAATTGTAAACCGATTTTAATGATTCTATTTTGGTTTGAAAGAATATTCTTTCGAAGTGGTCCCATTTAAATTTGGTGAAGATCTGATGAAGAACTTCGGAGATAGACCATTTGAAGTCGGTTTTTTTTTGTTAAAAAGTGATTATACTAACAAAATTTTGCAAAATCGTGTAATTTTATATAACATTGAAGTGGCAACGAGGTAAAAGAAAGAAACTCTCAAAGGGGAACTATTTGCGTATATTTTCTATTACCACGTTCCTTCTTAATAACTAAATAATATTACTGATTTTATTTTAATCGAATTTTAGGACACAGTACAACAAAGAAAATAAACGAGAAGCGACAGCTGACAGCTGACAAGAAAACATTAGATGTCATTAGTAATAGATAATGCGTTTAAGTAAGTTTGTTGTTTAAGGTTTTAACTAAAATGTCAAATGGAAAATAAATATGATGTTCGTTAATTGTGGAGTGTATTTAACAATTTGTTGTGCAAAACAAATAAGCAGTGCTAACCACTACAACATCACATAATCAGACTATTGCTGTCTCATTGCTGGACACGGGCATCTCCTCAGTTTAGACCACCACGTCGGCTTGGTGCGGGTTGGCGGACTACACACACTATCGAAAACTTTATGAAATCTTCTCCGGTGAGCAGGTTTCCTATGTTTTCCTTCACCGTTAATGCAAGCGATAATCAAATTAATGGAAATTAATGGATTCCATTCTCAGTGTTCCGACTTCTTCATCCAGTCTACCATAGCTACCTTCATTCCTTCGTTTCATCTGGCTGGCAATTATGTCTTAAGATGTTTACTGGGTACCTCATTAAATTCTTTTTTTTTTTGGAATCCAAGTCAACGAACAGCTTTTTTTTATAATACCTATATAATAAAACAGTAAAATTAAGGACGTAATGTGTGAGCTGAATATAAAATTTAATTCGAAAAGTTCCAATATATTTTATGTCGTACAACACGAATTCCAATATGGAGTTACAAAAAACGACTAAAATAGTTTATTACATTTAAAAAAAATACAAATGGATAGAAAAAGTTTTACGAGTAATCGTGAACATATTAGGTCCCCACCTATGAAATCAGCGTTTTGTATGGAGAATTTGAAAGAAGTTGCATTTTTCATACTAACATTTTCTTAATTTATTTAATAACTATGAACACTGATGTTTAAAAATTTTATGCACTAATGTTTAAAAACTAAGATAACGTATGCCACTTAGATTATGCGACAAAAATCAGTTTTGGCTAAGTTAAAACAAAAATAGTGTTCATTTATGCTAACAAAAAGAGGAGGCATTTTTAAGTTATTTTTTATGTTTAGAAAACTATAAATAATAAAGTTTTTTTACTATTGGTAGTTGTCTATGATGGTCATTATTCGATATAATATCAAGCAATTGATTAATATTTTAAATCATAGAAGTGACGAGGTTCTCTATTTGTGAGAAAAAACCGCCAATTTCATAGGTAAGGACCTAATATGAAAACGAATTCGCTTTAAGTATATAAACATTTTAATATTATACCCTTAAACGAGGCATGGCAAGTGACTTTATTATTACGCCTTAAATATATTCTTCACTTAGATCGTGGATGACGTGTTGAAAATTCTTAATATTATATTTTTTGTTGTGAAGAAAATCACGAGGTACGAGTAGACAAATTCATTGTGAATTTTAAATAACTCTATATTATGTGATGAAAACGTTTTTATCGAGTTATTTTTGTGTTTATTTTAAAAACATAGCATCACGCCTTGTATTCCCCGAAGGGATTGGTAGAGGTATTTTTAGTACACCCTCGTTTCGCCAGTTATATTTAAGTCCCATGTAATAGGGGGCGAGCCTATTGCCATTACCCGGGCACAAATCCAGACTCCGGGCTGCTACTGAGAATTCCTGGAAAAACCCAATAACAATTTGCCTGACCTGGGGATCGAACCCAAGACCCTAAGCTCAGCAGTCGCGCTTGCGACCACTAAACCAACAAGGCAGTCAGAATCAGGAGTATTTTAATAACATTTTTCATAAATACCTAGTTGCCAAACGATAACTATTATTAAATCTCAAAAAACGCAATGATAACTTAGCATTAAATGCTTGCCATACATGAGGGCCTGAGTTCGTTCCCGGCCTGCAACTCTGACTTTCCGAATCCTTATCACGGTGAAGGAAAACATCGTGAGGAAACCTGTCCAACTGAGAAGGCTCCATAAAGTTTTTGGTGTTGTATGTAGCCCACCAACCTGCACCAGACCAGCTTGGTGGACTAAGGCCTAAACTCTTCTCATTCTGAGAAGAGGCCTGTGACCACCAGTGGAACACTAATGGGTTGATTATTATTATAATTTTTGGACAAAATAATTCACTTGGATTTAAATACAGATCATAAAATATACACACTGTATCCATAACAAAACTCATATGTCATAAATCTACCTTCTTGATTATATTTGGGTTCAATTTCATGCACTATTTGATATACGTGTGTGTTATTCCGGATCAACAATATTCTAGGCCTTCCAATCTATTTGCAATTTCAACCGGAGCCTTCCAAAGATTTGTTGATTTCGGTTCGTTTTGTGGGTCAAGGTAAATAAGATTTATATTGTAATATATCTTCATACTCGTTTCTGTGTTGTGGTAGAACCGACAATGTACAATCGTCCACGCCGGGCACATGTTTGCATGTTGTCTTTTAGTACTTCATTACTCATTGGTCTGTGGTCAGGACTTCATTGTTCTTTCACTATCCTAAATCATTGTACTGTATCCACTGAAATTGTTAAAGATATTATTTTTAAAAGTTTAACCATGGAGCTTCTTGCCGGATCTTCTCCATAGAAAACGACTAATTGGAACCGTGTGTGTAAATTTGACTTTTCATAAGCACCTGTATTGGTTTATGTGAAATAAAAAAAAAATGATTTTGATTTTTGATTTTGATGCATGTTCTGCAATATTTTAGTCTGTCACATGTTGCGATACATGTTTCGCAACACTTGTCTACAAGAGTCACATGTTGCAATACATTTACCGCAACTTGTATCACGAACATGTTGCGATACATGTGCCTCCACATTTTACTCGGGCTGAAGTTACAATACGTGTTGTGGCACTTGTATCCGACACATGGTAACCTCTGGAGCATGTGCCGAAACACTGTTAGAACGATCTCGGGTTGACATTTTAATTCAATTTTGTAATTTATTGTTAAGTGTTAATTCAATTTTGTAATTTTTTTTTGTAATTATGTAATGTATTTTCATCATTGCTTTTTTAAACTGCATTTAGAGCAGAATTCACTAGTTAACTTATAAAATATATTACGAAAATCTTTTTTTTTGTTTCCTACAGGCTCTTTATATTCTTCTCTTTCAGTTAAAAGTCATCTTTAGTGACTTTTGCAGACTTGCAGACTCTTGCTTGATGACAGATTTTTTTCCCTCTCGTCGGCACGAGATATTCAAGAATAGCACATGCCGTGGTAAGATTAGCTAGTCAGCGAGGTTAGTAGCGGAGCTGACTACCCAGGGTGCACCAGAAATACTTAAGCATCGCCATTCGTGGAGTCTCTCTTTCTCTCACACACACAAGCACAAACACATGCACGCGCATGCACTCGCACGCACACGCGCACACTCTCTCACACACATGCAAGCACGCACACTCTCTCACTCACACAGGCATACGCACACAGACCCTTAAACACGCACGAACATCACAGACACATGACATATTAATTAAGGTTGATTTTCTATTTATTTTGATATCCGTATTTAAAGCCCCACATGCTTACACAGCAAAATCTTGTGCAAACTCAAATACAACTGTATGTTCACAAAATTTGAGTGTAATTTAATCAACTACACTTCTCTCTACAATTTTATAACTTCAAGGAAATCTTGCCGTCTCAGTTACCGCGCACACTCTCTCACACACACGCGCGCATACTCTCTCACACACACACGCACGCATACTCTCTCTCTCTCTCTCACACACATACATACCCGCACACGCACACATACCCTCGCACCCTCGCATACACGCACACACACACACGCACACACACACGCACACACTCCCTCACACCCTCTCATACACATACACACACACGCACACACCCGCGCGCAGAGTCACACAATCACACACACGCAAACACATCACAGACATACGAAATATTAATTATGATTGATTTTCTATTTATTTTGATATTCGTATTTAAAGCCTCCGTATACTTACACAGCAAAATCTTGTGCAAACTCACGTTCACAAAATTTGAGTGTAATTTAATCAACTACACTTCTCTCTACAATTTTATAACTTCAAGGAAATCTTGCCGTCTCAGTTACCAGCAGCATTGAAGCTTAGCGGCCCTAGGGAACGCTAGCGTAGCAACTTGCAGCAAATTTAATCACAAGAACAGATTTTCTTTTTTTAATAGGCGAACAACGTTTCGCTATTCTAAAAGGCATTTTAATTGAACTGGCTTGAGAATCAATTGCGTTGAAGTCTTGGTTTTCTTATGTACATTTTATAGCTTTAATTGATTTGATAATATACATAGCATCACGCCTGTATTCCCCGAAGGGTTAGGCAGAGGTGTATAGTAATACCCTCATTTCGCTATGTTATTCCCATGTAATAGAAGGCGAGCCTATTGCCATCAACCGGGCACAAATCCAAACTCCAGGCTTCTACTGAGGAATTCCACAAGAAAAAACCCAATAACACTTGGCCCGACCTAGAGATCGAACCCAGAACCTCACGATCAGCAGTCGCGCACGCCACCACTACACCTAAGAGGCAGGCATTTGCTTCAATGAGAGAAAAACATTGTCATCTCATATCGATGCCATAATTTTGCCATCGACCGGGCACAGATCCAAACTCCAGCCTGCTATTGAGGAATTCCACATGGAAAAACCTAATAACACTTTTATACCTTTACTTTTTTGCGATAAAATATGTATTCTTTTACTCACCTGCAGCTGAGTAGCCTTTGTTACCAAATATTGCACATCTAAGATGGCTCCACGAAGCTCTCATTGGTTTGTCCACCAAACTTCACCAGGTCAGCATGGATTAAGGCCTGTACCCTCACAATGTTTTCCTTAAGCGTCAGTCAGCGTTGTTTCAATTTAGAAAGTAGGTACATATTATGACATTTATAAACTCAATTTGGTTTGTACCAGGTTTTAGTGATTAGTCTCATGCATTAGAATACTTTGGACCAGCACGAAATATTAGACATATAAAATTATTATAGTAGCCTATCGAGCCTTCATGAGTGACGATACGTAAGTACGTCCGGCGTGGGCAATCAGCCCCGCTACCAACCTTGCTTACTAGCTAATCTTTTCATAACGAGAGAACAAGAAGAAGATAGTCTACTTTAGTCTTAGCTTAATTTTTAGCTTTATCCCAGCCAACTTAATCGAGAGAGGGGCTTGTTGCTAATTATCAACCACGCGTATCATACGATTTGCGAGGTTAAGCTGCGTTTGCCGCGGTCAGTCTGTGGTTGAGTGACAGTTCGTTTCACAACGAGACCCCTCCTTCCCTCTGAGAACACGTTATACAGTCGGTCCTGGGTGTCAAACGAATACCTATGACAGTCGTTATGGAAAGTCAGAAGCCTGAAAGTCTGATAACTGGTCTATCCTTAGGATATCGACATAGCCCAGCACCTGGGTTGCGGAGGTCTGATGGCAGTTGCTCCGTGTAAAATATATATTAATAAAATATATTCAACCGCATCTGGTTAGACTGGAAGCCGACCCCAACATCGTTGGGAAACGGCTAAGAAGATCATTCAGTCACCTTAACCACGTCTAGCAATTAAATAAATACAAATCTATCGCTGTTTTATATTCCTTCAATGCCTTCAATCACAAACTTGATTTTCACGTTATGTTCAACTCACATATGCATTTCATCGTATTCCATTGCAATAAAATCAGTGGTGCAGGAATTATTGAAGAGAACTTCAACAAGTTTATAGTTTAAAATTGACATAAAACTGAAAACAGACACGTAAAGGCTTTATGTGTTCATAAAACACTTGTTATCCTGATGCCGATAGATGTTTCCGTATTCTCTCATGGCAATAAAAGAATGTCATAAAACGAGTCTGTTTTGCTATCTACTATTATAGTTTATGCAAATTGTGTCAATAATTAATCTTTAATCTATACTTATAAAAGGAGAAGCTGACTGACTGACTGACTGATCTATCAACGCACAGCCTAAACTGCTAGGGTTAGAAACTTGAAATTTTGACAGTAGGTTCATTTTGTGACGTAAACATCCATTAAGGAGGAATTTCTCGAAATTCAACCCCTAAAGGGGTGAAATAGGGTTTTTAAGTTTGTATGTAAGTCCGTCATTTTTGAAGTAAGAAGCTTGAAATTAAATATTAAGGTTTTTGGTTAGAAATAAACGTACACATGTTTGAGCATTTTTGGAAATTCAACCCTTAAAGGGGTGAAATAAGTGTTGAAAGTTTGTATGAGAAATCTGGTATTTTTGAAGTGAGAAACATGGAATTAAATATTTAGGCTCTTGGAAAGAAATAAACGTATAGGTGTTTGAGGGTTTTTGGAGATTCCACCCCTAAGAGGGTGAAATGGGGGGTTGAAGTTTGTATGTAAGTCCGTCGTTTTTGAAGTAAGAAAGATGAATTTCTGGTTAAGAACAAATGTACACATATTTGGAAATTCAACCTCTAAGGGGGTGAAATAAGTGTTGAAAGTTTGTATGAGAAATCTGGTACTTTTGAAGTAAGAAGCATGGGGAGAAACCGACCGACTGGCTGACTAATCTAGCAACGCACAGCCTAAACTGCTGGGGGTGATATAAGACGGACGTTTTGGATTTTAAAATGTCACTTTAAAATGGGCTTAACGAGGATTTCAAACTTCACGCAAGCGAAGCTGCGGGCAAAAGCTAGTTCACACTAAAGGTAGTGTCTGCTTCTAAATTTTTCTCCGTAACTGTTAAATTGAGTTGCTTTTAGAGCGGTACTGATCATTTATTCCTGTTGACAGCAAGACACCATCAGTGGTATCAAGAGGAATAAATGATGCAGTTAACTACTAAAGCCAATTCAATTAAGTCCCCATGACACTACTGGTGGTGTCTTTTGGTGGTGTCAACGGGAATGAATCATACTGATTGTCCGTCTAGTTTTTCTCAACTAAGAGCCCGTTCACACAGCGGATCCATTTTAACGGATCCATCGGTACCGGATGTGTTGATCACATCTGTACCGACGGATCCGCTAAAACGGATCGATAGTTTTGCCGGGTATTCCCGGGATCGGGAACCCGGGAAAGAAACCCTAGAAGGCTGGGTGCCTTCTAGGGTTTCTTTTCCTTTCCTTCTAGGGTTTCATTACTTCTCCATGCATCTTCATGTACGGATCCGTTTTTTATAATGTTCCGGTATCCAGCTTTTGTGTGGAAAATGTCGGACCAGTATTTTTTACTAGATTCGGAATACTGTCGTGTATGAGAACTCGCTCATACATCTACAGGCGCCATCACTAAAATAAAAACGGATCCGCTAAAACGGGTCCTGTAAACAGCTTCTGTGTGAACTAGCTGTAAGACGAGTTCGACTTTTAGTCTGATGCAGCTGTCGAATACTGATTTTTACTCTGAGCGACTACCATTTCACTCTGTAGCCCGATAACATCTGAGCTGTGGGCTAAATTACCACACAGTGGCGCTATGCGCTATGATATAGCGAAGCGGCGTCCGGGTAGATCGTGATAGCAATGGTGGAACGAGCTGGGCAGAAACAATATCGACTGACCATCATTGGCGCAAAACCGTGCGGTCTGGAAGTCAATGGGGTATGGATTTGCCCAGCAGTGGGATGTAACAGTAACGCCGTAGTCAGATTTCCGGGCTTCTGATTATACGTAGGCATGAGTATTCGTATGACAATCAGATCTGACGCGACGGTCCAATGCCAAGATACGAAAATGTCTACTTGTTTTTTTTTTAAACCTTACCCCACACTTGTATTTCTCCTGTATCGTGGGTGCGTTTACAGACACAAATAAGTCTTCACATACATAACCGCCCAGACCCGGAACAACTATTTGTTGGCCTTACAAATATTTGATCCGTGCGGGAATTGAAACCACGACCCATGACACAGAAGCCAATTGCTCAGCCTCTGCACAAAACGTGTCTCGCTGTAAAGCTTGCTCACCCATCTACGGACTGACTGCCACTAGTGAAGCTTCACTTATTTTGTTCCACCTACGCTGTTACCAATTAACTGCTCGTTACTTAATTGTTTTTTTGCTATGATTTATTGACTCCCTTGTTGGTCTAGTGGTCGCAAGCGCGATTGCTGAGGATGGGGTCCTGGGTTCAATCCCCAGGTCAGGCAAAGGGTTTTTCCATTAGGGATTTCTCAGTAGCAGCATGGAATCTGAATTTGTGCCCGGTTAATGGCAATAGGCTCACCCCCTATTACATAGGACTTAAACATAACTGGTGAAACGAGGGTGTTTTAAAATACCTCTGCCGAACCCTTCGGGGAATGTAAGGCGTGATGTTATGTTTATTTATGTTTTCTTTCAAATGAACCCCGTCACAAAAAATACACAATTAAACATTCCATTTTAAACCGCAAAAAAAAAACATAAAGCCACTTCAACAATACCCATTAAAACTATTAAAACCAGACCAGAACCATCACCACAGCATTTGAGCTGAAAGATACATAATTCCCCTGAACCGCATACACGACCCACGAACAGCAATTTTATTCTAGAGCCTAACAAATTAATATGTGCACGTAAAACTCGACATTAAATGGTTTTAATGTGAACTTTTATATTTTAAACGTACTTGTGGTATGAAAAGCTTTGGAGCATGAAACTACTCCATCTGAGGGTCCCCGTACCATTGAAATATTTGATGTCGGCAATGGAATTTGGTTTATAAATTGCGTCGAGTTTTCGCGAGTTCCAGAGCTTTACGTTGCATTTTGGATTATTTTGAAAATGACTTGGGAACATGTATCTTGTGATGGATTTTTTTGTATAAGTAGTTAGAGCTCCTTGTGAAAAAGTTCATGTAGGTAAGTACTACTTCTTCTTCTTCTTCCTACTCTTATCCCACTCTAGGTGGGGTCGGCACAACGTGTATTTCATAAATCCATGTTGTTAAAGGTTTTGGCTTATTGTTTTATGACCGGCCGCCTGCCTGACATCAACCCTCCTTGGGTAAGTACTACTATCAAACGTATTTCTGCCGCCAAACAGCATTCCTGTGTTTCGATTTGAAGGGTATGGGTGCCGGTGAAATTACAGGCACACGAATCCTCTTATTGCTATAAGTGTATACCTATATAGGCAGCGGTAACCGCTTATCAGTAAGGTGGGCCGTTGACTTATTTGCAATAGTCACCTACCGAGGTATGGAATTGGTAGGAGGGGGGTGCCCGCGGTAAACAAGATAAAGCAAACTGATAGAGTGCGTTTATTGATTCGCAACCCCCTCCTGCCGCTCTCATGCCTCAGACGGTGACTAGCACTTGCGCGCAGACTATTACCTACTGTATTAAAAAAATTAAGTACCCTGCTGGTCGGTTTCATGTATGTAGACCAATTTAGTTGTAAATCTACTTTTGAATGATTTTCGTGCCTTCTACATCATGAATTAAGATTTTGAATGTATTTAATCTTCTAAAAAAAAACTGTCTATCTTTCGCTTCATGACGGTACTATGCTGAAAATATAAAATTTTATAAACGAGGCGGTGCTTATTTTTTCATATCCAAGCATTTAATATAATATATAGAGTAAATAAATGGATAACCATCATAGTTAATGTTAAAAGAAAGAAAGAAAGAAAGAAAAAACATTTATTTGTCACAGATACACTTTAAAACAAAACATGATAGTATATAAATAATATTAAAATAAAAGACAACTGTGACAAAAAGGTGACCACTCAGCATAATGCTGTGCTATGGCGTGGGCCACAGACACAGCGCTGATTCAATTCTGTTCAATTGCTTTGTTATGCATAAACATAGGCCAAGAAAGAAAAACCTACGAACACGTAGTATTGGCAACGCTCTTTTTAAAAGTACACTCACACACATCAGTCACTTCGCCGCCAAGTCGCCGATCAGTTACGTCAAAGTTAAAGGACCTGACGTGGTTTACGTGAATGTCAGTTTAACAACGTTCTATGTTCATGTTTTCTTCGCGACCATAAGCGTTTTGAACATGCCCGTGATGCAACGTTGACTGAGACGCGCCGGTTGACTGACGTGTGGAGCTGACGTCCTACAAATGCTACAGAACTATTTTCTTTTTTGACGTGACTGGTCGGCGACTTGACGGGGCCATGATTGATGTGTGTGAGGGTACCTATAGTAACAGACTATGTTAGAAAGCCTTCTTGGAGCTGGGTTAAGCTTAAATTTCAACTACATGCATATTAGGTATACGGGATGGTGTAATGAAAACTGAAACTAAGAATTGTTCTCGTAATTTTCCGAATCCATTGGCCATGTTTTGTAATATATTTAAATAAATATTTTAAAAGGTAGTAAATAAACTGCATGTAAAAGACATGTTACCGAAAATTGCAACAGTGAATTCAGCACATTATTTTGAATTGAAAATCAGTTGAAAATGTCCTCGAAATTTTCAAGAAAATCTGTAAATTCCGACACAAATCTCCGCTAGTTTGCAATTCAGAATAAAAGCCTGAATTCGCTGTTTCAGTTTTCGATACACCATCCCCGACGACCGGTATTATTTGGTCTAAAAAATATTTAAAATACTGTTTGTTTGTGGCTTCATGCAAAAACTTTCATGGCTTCCGCCGCAGTTTTCTCTGTGAAAAGTTAACAAAACTTTTAAAATGAAATATTCCAACCGTTGTGAATATTAAAAAAGCATTCAACAAATTATAATAAAAACAGTGCGTTCGCAACTGTACCTGCACACGATTAATCTGAAAATGTTCCTGTTCCACCAAAAAATACGGTAATTATGTGCACTCGACTCAACGAGCGTATGCGCCGAGTTTTTATAACAAAAAAAAACTTTTTTTTGTTACTTTTTACAGACTGCTTGCGAAAGTGGGTTACCCATTTTGCATACGCAGTTAAGAAAGCAGTGAATATGTATAATGCTAGTTGTATCATTAAGATTTCCTTACATATGAGATAAGCTGTAGTTTACAGCACTGTTATAAATTAAAAGTAACCCGGGTAACTTTGCAAGCCATGAATAGGGATGGGGTGGTTTCTTAAAAAATCTCTGTCCATTTTAGGTACTTTTATTTTGTAAGGCCAAATTGCTTTGTCGACGACTACACCAAGTTTTTAACCAGTGTTTTTTGTCAACACCTACAAAAAACCTATAGTGTTAAGACATGGACGGTAGTTCATGAGGCGCAGAGAGCCATGGAGCGAGTCATGCTTGGCATTTAACTTCAACACCGAATTCCTAATATTGTGATCCGTCAGCTAACGAAAGATATGACTGATGTTAGGAAGCAAATTATAGAATTGAAGAAAAAATAGGCAGGACACATGGCTAGGCGAGGTGATGACAGGTGAAGTAAAGCGTTCACAGAACGGTGACTAAGAATGGACAAGCGAAGCGTTAGTCGTCCGATGCGAGATGGGCTGATATTGTAATAATCGCGGGTCGAACCTGACGAGGCAAAGGCATAGTTTAAGGGAGGCATATTAATACCTAGCAGTAGGATATGGAAGGCTGTGGATGATGATGATATAGTTCTTGCAATTACTTGTGGTAAACACGTATCTGTATACGTGTCAAAGTGTGCGTGAGACCAAAAGCGGGTATGGTTAGTATAAATAAAATAGAAAAATGTTCAATTGATGATCGCTTCGCACATTATCACAATGTGCATGTACACGTTCAACCACGACTACAGTCCGCTCGACTTCGTCAATTACACGAACTATACCACACCATTATCCACGACAGTTATAAGTAATTATACCAACTCTGTCTACCTCTCATAGTGATTATGGCATTAAATCCCTAAAATTTGAGTTTGTAGCATTCACAGAGACAGCTGTAACAATTTATGTGCTGATATGACGAAAATTCATTTAAAGCCTGTTAGTAGTACTCTTGAACTCATGAACAGTAATGTGTTTTAAGCGGCTTTATTAGTATTTAGTAGAAAGTGGTTGGTTTATTAATTTTATTTAAGTTTTACTGATCGAGGAAATACAGTCTTGTATTAAAGATTATGAACAGTCTTCCGTAAATAATATATCGGCCAACAAATCAAAATTGATTTGAATCCATAATAGCCAAATACTCAAAGGGTACTCAATTTTAAGGTCCTGTAAATTTTTCGGTGTACCCACCGCTTGCCCTTTAAATCTCGCCCCTTTTAATAAAATGCACCACTCGCCCCGTTTTCAGGGTCAAAGTCGTACCATATGACGGGGCGAATGAAATTGACTGCCACTGTCACAATAAATATACAATAAAATATTTAGTGTTAATTCCGCGAAAAAACAGTTGATCAAGCCTGGACGCGATCCAAGCGGTCGATCATATGCCACTGTCACTTTAAAGCTTTTAGCTTTAAAAAAGTGAATAGTTATGAATGAATTATTATATACTCTATATAGATTTAAACACTATAGTTTCTGCCTACCCCCATGGGAAAAAGGCGTGAGTTTATGTATGTATGTAGATTTAAACACTTTCTCCCGTCTAGTATTAAATTACTTCTGGTCCAGTCTCTTGTGCTTCCCATTATTGATTATGCTGATGTTTGTTACTCTGATGTATCTCAAGAACTTCTAAACAAATTGGATCGACTTCTCAACAATTGCATTCGCTTTATTTACGGTCTTCGTAAATATGAGCACATTTTTTTTACCATTCTCAGCTTAAATGGCTGCCCATTCGTCAGAGAAGATCCCTCAGATCACTCTGTTTGCTCTTCTCCATTTTAAACGATCCTTGTGCCCCTGGTTATCTGAAAAGCTGTTTTCAGGCTTTGGGTAGTTCTCACAGACGCAACTTTCGTGCTTCTGAAAATTTGCTCCTTCAGATTCCTGCTCACCGTACGGGTTTCATTTCCAATTCCTTCGCTGTCTCAGCATTTAAACTCTTGAATGTGCTTCCCCTTGATATTAAAAAGGCTCCCAACAAATTTTTGTTCAAACGCTAAGTCCGTGAATACTATCTGAAATCGCTACTTCCCTAGTTGACGTTTACAGTTTTCGTCATAATTATGATGAGTATTTATTAGATAATTATATACATTGTTCTTATTTATTTTTTGCTTATATACATATTATAGTAATATTATATATATATACATTATATATTTATATATGTATTTATAACCTATGTCCTATATTTATAGTTGTTTAGTTATCCATAATTATAGTTAATTAAGTCGCAAATATCCATAATTATTTTTTATTTTTTTGTACCTCTCTTTTCGATGCTGTTCTCTTTGACCCAAAGGTTGACTGGTAGAGAATGCCTTGTGGCATTAAGTCCGCCTTATGTATCACCATTGTGCATTGAAGTATTAAATAAATAAATAAATTATTCTTTTTCGTAATAAAAACACAATAATTGTTTCATGATGCTTACTGGCATAAATCGAGTAACTTATTACAAACAAAAGTATTAAAATAAAATACAGATTTTCTCGAAAAGTTGCATCCAAAAGTTATATCCTTGTAATTCATTTTAATTTATTGTCACAGTAACAGATGGCGCTGATATTAAATTTAATAAATCCCACATAAAGTGTACTTTATAAATGCATTGAATAAGAAATCTTATTTTTAATACAGTAAGGCTGGCAATCGATAAACGAGGGATGTCGTTTATATTTTGTGGCTAGTTAACTGCTTTAAGACTGTTATTATAACTGTGAAAAGTTACTTTGATGTTTTTCGAAGTAAATTAAATTATATCTACTGTGTTGGAATAATTGTCATTTCAATGAAACAATGTATAAAAATATCATGGAATAGTTTACAGAATGAAAACCCAAAGTGAGTCATTGCTACTCTACACGATTCACCAAAATGTAATCACAAATGATTTTGATAGGCCTCTACCATCCTACCCCAAACTAAGCATCAAGACGATTACAAACTCTACATCAAACATGAACATAGAGGCTGTATCATTTGTACAGTGTAATACTACGATAAGTTACACTCTACTTAACCGCTTAAACATCATAAGCATATATACGTTAATGAACTAACTATAGCTTCACTTCCCTACAGATTACCAACTGGAAACCTGTCACTAGCTCCTGCGATCTTGATACAAAGGCTCACGATGCTCTACGATGTACCAACAAAGTTCGTGTTGACATCGCCAGGAGTTCTGCTTGTTCTGCAAAGCCTACAGTACGCAACTCAAACCCAAGCGCTAGAATTAAAATGTTCTTACCTTTAATGAAAATCTTCGATGTGGGTTCTATATAAAAATTAATGCCTTGTTGGCTTATGATAGTTTAACAGTTTAATGTGCATTCAATTACATAGTTAATAAAATGTTATTTGATCAGAAAATATCCATCACGTCCTAGGCTGGAGATTGTGTCACAATGGCTATGGGTTAGTGGTGATCAAAAGTAATACGACAGTATTTCTTTGGCTTACTTTTGGAATGAGATAGCATAACATAACATCACGCCTAGTATTCCCGGAAGGGTTTGGCAGAGGTATTTTTAGTAATTGCTACTGAGAAATTCCTAATGGAAAAACCCAATAACACTTTGTCCGACCTGGAGATCGAACCCAGGACCTCAAGCTCAGCAGTCGCGCTTGCAACCACTAGACTAACAACGCAGTCAGGAATGGAACAGGTTCCACGGTATTTCATATTTTTTTAATAGTTCATTACTGTCCCACTGCTGGGCACGGGCCTCTTCTCAGAATGAGAAAGGTTTAGGCCTTAGTCTATTATGCTAGCCTAGTATGGGTTGGCAGACTACTCAACATCGAGATTTTTTTGATGTCCTCCAAGGTGAGGTTTCCGTGCGATGTCTTCCTTCATCTTTCGGTTTAAAGACATTTATTTTTTTCAAAAAAGAACAGATTACAGTTCACTTACTCTGAGAAAAGTAGAAATAAAAGTATTTGAGCATGCAATACAAATCTGTGTCTTAAAGATTAACATTTATTTTTATTGGTATGAAAGTGGTAAAGACTAAATATAGGTATATCATAATATAAATATTTAATATAACCATTTTTATAAGTAATGGCTCAGTGTTTTTGACTGACAAACATACAAGTAGGCTTTTACTGTTAATTATGTCTTCGGGTAAGTTATTGTATAATTTTGCTCCCTCATATAATATGCTTTTCTTGCCATAGTTGGTTCTAGGATGTATCAATTCTAATTTGTTACGTCGCCTAGTATTGTATGTTTTAATTTTTTTATTAAAATGCACTTGTGAGTATGTCTTTTGTGTTATTATTTTTCTTACAAGAGTACATGTTTTGTGAATGTATAGCTGATTAATTTTTAGAAATTTTGTGTCGTTATATAATTTAGTAGTGGGAGTTAGGTAATCATAGCTGTAAAGTGTTTTTATACTTTTATTTTGCAAAATTTGTATTTCTTGGACGTTGGATTTAGCAGAAGTTCCCCATATCTCAATCAGGTATTCTATGTGGGGTTTCACTTTAACGCAAGTGATAACCAAATTCTGATCCACACATGAATTCAAAAAGCCAGAATTGCGGGTCGGATTGAACTCAGACCCTCTTGCATGGAAGGCAAGCGTTCAATCGCTGGGCTATCATATTTACCTGAAATAAAATCTTGAACAAGATCTTAAAGAAAAGCAAGGAGCTAATTTATTTTAGCAATGTCGTAAAGGTAAAATGTTCTCAAGGAATGGACTAACAACCTGACTCTAAGCTGAACTAGAGCTATTTAGATTTTATTAGTAAACTCACGCAGATTTTAGTAGTGCTAACATTTTTATTAATATATATTATGTAGATGATTTTATGAAGAATATTCTTTGATAAAAAGCAAAGTAATGTAATAACTTTTATTCTGATTCCTTTTTTATCTTCACGAACATGATTAAATTCCTTTCTAGGAAACAAGAAAGTTGTCATCTCGCCCAACTTTTATACATAAGTCAACAGAGTGTAAAATATTATTGTGGTGGTCTTATCGAGAATTTATAACTGAAATTAATTATGTGTGAGTACACTATTATCATGATTTATGTGCACTAAACATCATTATTAGTAACATAACATAACTCCACATCTATAGGTATATTCCCTGAAGGGTTGGGCAGAGATGTATAGTAACACCCTCATTTTACCGTTATGTTTAAATCTCATGTAATAGGGGGCGAGACTATTGCCATCAACCGGGCACATGACTCCGGGCTGCTACTGAAGAATTCCACACGGATAAATCTAATAACACTTTGCCCGACCTGTAGGTCGAACCCAGGACAGCAGTCGCGCTTGCCACCATTAGATCAATGAGGCAGTTAACATTATTAGTATCTATGCTAAACTCATAACCTTGAAAAGGAGTGCTTTAAAAGAGAAAATGGGCTAAAATTGTTATAGCCTTGCTTAAGTAGACTATTTGGTATCTGACTAGATCTGATTTAGACTTTGGTATCGAGTGGTTTTGATTCAGTAAACGGTACCACTAAAATCTTTACTGCAACAGGTAATTTAGATAAGAAAATTTCATTTCATCCTACTTATGAATACCGAGAAGATATTTTGTTTAAAGCAATCGAATTTGAATCTAGATCTTCAATACAAGTATTGATACCATTCGTTTTTACTACATCTATACGCCCAAAGGTGTACTTGTTCCTTTACAATTCCGTATCCAATTGTTATTATTCTGATACCAGGACATTACCATTTTCCCATTGTTCTTGTTACACAGTTATCTACCACCTTTATTTAAATTAGCATCTTAAATTTCGAGCAGCAAGGTTGAAATTCGTTCAACAGCAAAAATTGTTAGGTGTTAGACCGAGTAGTTCTAGTAGTGGAATAAAGAATATGAAGTCGGTTGAAAAAATCTTCATCGTTGAATTTAGAAAAGATGCCTTGTTTTATTTTTAGAACTGCTTTTATTACATTCAGCACGAACAGCCAATTTAAAGTCTATCTTTTGTACATAAAATTTCTTATTTTTGATCTACAAATGAATATTGGTCGGTTATTATCTCACACAAGTTATAGAACTGACCTGGGGGAGGAATTCCAAGGTAATTGACTAGTAACGTATGATTGGTTTGTGCATTGATTAAAATCAATTGTGATATTACTAATTCCCATGCCCTAATTATGCTTTGAAGAGATGAGCAATCCAAGGGATATATTATATATAATATAAGGGATATATATATATATTATATTGATATCAGAGGGATCAGTTTTGCTTGCATAGATTTATTTGGGTATAAGCATGTATATGTCGGTAGCACAATGTATACATTTATAAAGATTACAATAATGCAAAGTCAATACTACTAGAAAAATGGTTTTGCAAACAGCGTTTTGTCCTAGCCCATGATGTATGACATCATGGTACACAAAATAATACATTTCCATCGACCAAACAGCATGACGTAACAAAATTAAACATTCAAAACACAATTCAGGCAGACTTAACTGAAGCACATATTTTTCTTTTCAAAGAAAATTCAATACAGCTATAGTGTCGATTATTGCAAGTTACATCGAAGCATGCACGGGCGAGTAACGAGCGACGATGACAAAGACCGGACGGGTTAAAATAACCATTGGCTTTCACGTAAAATGCCGGGATACCAGTGTGGTGTACTATGCCACAAAGGTGGGAATTTGTGGGTGCATACGGCAAGAGAATGTTGGCGGGGACGTGGCGATTATCTTGCTAAGGAGTATCCCCCGAAATTCTAAGTGCTACTAAGCAAACTTATCAAGTTGCTTAGTACTGCACTAGAATTCCATAGTCTTGGGTAATATTATGTTGTTGATGTTAATATGCTTGAACAATTTAGAGTTGGAAATCTTGCCCCAGTTATCTAAATCGACTCTATTTAAAAAATATTTTATGTGTTTGGAAAGTACATAGGCATTGTTGATGCTTATAAATAGAGCAGACCACAATTACGAAATTAAATGAACGAAAGAAACATAAATTGATAAAACCCTAAATAAAAACAACTCCACTACACAGCAACAAATATCGTGTGTTTCCACTCAATATTTCAGAAACAAAGTTGTCGCTCGGAAAATCGATGATGCTGCCAAAGTTTATCGACAACACAAATTCCTAGACCAATACCTAGTCTTCAGAGTTTTCTAATCAAAATTATTAGCACGTTTTGGCCCAGTTGTGGGTCAAGTGTTCATGTTGAAGGTCAGTGTGCCTAGATTTGCTGAACACGGATCCAGTTTACGACTTTAACGTAATATGTTTTGGTACATAATATCAAATTTGCTGAAGTGTGTGAGGGGTTCAAAGCAGAGATTATTTGATTAGTAGTCGCGGTACATACTAAATACATCAAAGGATATGGTAATACTGTCATTACAGTATTAACTAGTGATTTCACCAGACGAAAATAACAGATTTCATTTCAATGTTAATGAATTAGAAGGTAATCTTAATATCGTTCTTGGTAGTACTGATCATATTTACAATTTTGATTCATATTTATTACACAATTTCAAAACTATTATAAATAAATTGAATTTGTAAACTAGACTACATAGCGATAATAATACCAATTTTTATTCCAAATATTCTACGTCAGATTCAAATAGGCATCGGAATAACTAAAATTGAACTCGTAAGTACGACACATTGAAAATACTAGTCTTTTTAAGCCGATATGGGTCTGAAAGAAAATACTGTCGTAGAACTGAATGAAGAGGGTTAAAGCTTGTAGGTGACGTCTTTTTAATGGCTGGCTGTCTTTAAATCCGAATGCTTCAAGATATAGGTTTGTGGCATTTAAGGACTACGGTTGAAAAATTCGCTGTCGTTGAATCAGAGTATTGATTTAATGGAGTAAAATTAAAATTATATTAGCATGCAAAACTAACAATGAAAAAAATTAAAACTAAAAGATTTATAAAAAAATTCGTCAGAAAAATGACCACACACAATAAATCACACTATTTTGTTATTTTTTCAATCGTACAACATTAAAAACAATGTGAGTAAATTCTTTTAGAATTTTGTTAAATTTCCCATCTCCTTCACAATAGAATAATTTTCCTTTCAAATCTCTTCAACTATGACCATTGCTACGAGTATGTTGGTCTCGCTCTGAGGTTCTATCAAATTTATTCCGTACATTACAAGTGAGCCGAAGTTCCTTTTAGAAGTTACTTTTTTTATAAACATTCTTCTTTGTGAATACAATGAGCTAATGTATAGTTTTGTTAAAGTTTCTAGTATATGTACAAGTTTGAGAAACTTGACTTTGGTTTGCCTGGACGACTGCTTGCTCTGTGAAAGATGTGACCCAATTTTCTTTTGTTATGTTGAAGATGGTTTATTAGTTGTTCCAACTTTATCAAGAGGTCAATCTGTCCGTATCTAAGTTTCAGTTAAATGAGTATTGTAATAATAATATTTTTTCATACTGGGTATCTACGGTCCGGTTGTGTTGATTGTGTTTTACAAGCCTTATGGCCTATTTCTCTATCATGAATAAAAACATGTCCTTCAATTTTCACAGAATTACAATTAGCAAGTGCTCCAGATACCCATTGTTTTTATTCATCAAACCACCATCGAAAATACATAAAACAAGGGCAAAAATATTTATACAATTCTACTAATGGTCTAGACAAGAATTTAATTCTAACAAGATCTCTATTAGTAGAATAAATACACAAAATATTTAAAGTGTAAAAGATATCTTTTGAATTGGAACGTTTCTAGAGTTCTATTTATTTCAATAAACAATTCAAAATCTACGGCTCTTGATGGCTCTTAGAATAATTTAGCTGTCCGTTAATTGTAGTAGCTTTTCAGACTAAAAAAGAATTATAAGAATAAAATACTTTGGAATTCCATTTGGGATAAGTGAAAGAAATTAAGCTTGGAATTGAAATTGAACTAAATAAAAAATGTTTTCAATAGAAATGACATCTATGTCTTCCCTATACAGGGTGTAAACGAAATCATGTATTTCCTTCCAACCTCGTGATGTTACTGCTAACATAGATAAACTCTGAATGGGATAGTTTTGGATTCAATAAAAAAAAATACCTGAAGTATACATGTGTTCTTAACGTGAGGCATTTTAGCGCCCCGAGTTAAATGACCGCGCGGTGGGGGATAGCCGCGCAATAAGTTCGGGGCGCTAAAATGCCTCACTTTAAGAACACAATGTTTACTTCTCGTAATTTTTTTTTATTGATTCCAAAAGTATCCCGTTCTTGGTTTGTCTATGTGAGCGAGGTCATCACGAGGTTTGAAATAATTACATGATTTCGTTTACACCCTGTATATTGTTAACATTAGTATAAGCGGATTCCACGTCTTTTCGTCAAAACGCTCGTCATTGCAACGGTGTCAAAAATGGAAATGTTAGAACCATGGCTTTTTCAATTTTTATAGGATTTTACTGTTGAATACAATGTTATAAGTCTCTTTTATTTATTCATTACAACCATAAATATCGTCAATTAAAATAAAGGTTTCATAAAAAATAAAATCAACAATTTTAAGTATTCATTTAGTCACATTCAAACTCCGTACATGTTCTAGTTTTAATTAAACTTGAAGAATAATTTGTTTCTTTATCTTTTCAGGTACGTACCAGCACAAGATGTTTTAAATGTACGGGGAGAAGTTTTGTCGTTTCAAGGTAACAAGCAAATTATATTGTTAGGCAAGTCTATGTAAGTTAGTCTGGCTCGAGTGCCTAGATGTTGAAATTTTGCGTTATAGTCTCTGTAAATAAATGCGTAAGTATATTCATTTCTTTTTAACCGACTTCCAATAATCACTTTTTAACAAAAATAAAACCGACTTCAAATGGTCTATCTCCGAAGTACTTCGTCAGATCTTCACCAAATTTAAATAAGACCATTTCGAAAGAATATTCTATCAAACAAAAAAATAATCATTAAAATCGGTTTACAATTAGCAAAGATATCACGGAACAAACATAAAAAAAACATACAATCGAATTGAGAACCTCCTCCTTTTTTGAAAGTCGGTTAAAAAAGGAGGAACTTCTCAATTCGACTGTATTTTTATTTTTTGTATGTTTGTTCCCCAATATCTTTGTTAATTGTGAACCGATTTTAATGATTATTTTTTTATTTGAAAGAGTATTCTTTCCAAATGGTCCCATTTAAATTTGGTAAAGATTTGATGAAGAACTTCGGAGATAGACAATTCGAAGTCGGTATTATTTTTGTTAAACAAATATATTAGTATACAAAACTCTTAACTACCTCTTCAGCTTGGTGGTGGCAAGTGACACTGCTGATCGTGAGGCCCTGAATTCAATCCCCAGGTCGGGCAAAGTGTTATTGGGTGTTTTCGTGTGGAATTCCTCAGTAGCAGCTTGGCGTTTGGATTTGTGCCCGGTTGATAGCAATAGGCTCGCCCCCTATTACATGGGTCTTAAACATTAAGGTGAAATGTTATAATACATCTCTGCCTAACTCTTCGAGGAATACAGGCGTGATGTTATGATATGTTAAAAGTCTTTTTTGATGTTTAAATCCCTTTTATTGCTTTGTTTTTCGTATTAATTCTAAATGGCACCATTGATTACTATTGATGTTTTCTTTCAATTTCTTGGGGTTTCCTTTCTATGTAATATTTATTTTTATTTTACGTGACAACGACGTGTCGTCAATTCTTGATTAGTTTTATATAACTTATATCACCTAAAAAAGCTTCTTAAACAGTCGGTCCCGGGTATCATACGAATACCTAGGACAGTCATTACGGGAACTCAGAAATTCGAAAGTCTGACAACTGGTCTAACCTTAGGATATTGCCATTACCCAGGGTTGGGTTGTGGAGGTCTGATGGCAGTCGCTTCGTGTAAAATATTGGTATTTAGCCGCATCTGGTTAGACTGGAAGCTGATCCCAAGATAGTTGGGAAAAGCAAGGCGGGACAACACCCAAAAAAGCTTCTATACGAAGGAAAATAACTTACCAAAAATAGAGGACCATTCCTTTTGAAATGTCCCAACTATCTCCATCAAACTGTCCACAAACGTATAAAACTCAGACCCTAATTCTCGGGATCGGATAGACTTATACAAATACGTTGAAACGGTATTCCTTTAGACAATTAGGTATGCTTCGTGAACAAATTGCGAGTGTTGAGAAATAGCCAAACAGATTCCATTTTATCTAATCATTGATACTCGTTCAACCGTTGTTTTTTTTTTTTTGACATTGTACGATTTTTGCTCGTGTAGGCCTTTATTAGTGTGCACTTCTGGGCCTTTAGTAGTGTAGTCCAAGTGATTAATGAAATGTACTGTAGTTTTATTGTTTAACTACGGATTTAACGCTGGTGTTCGCCAACATTAACTCTCTGGTTAATCAACTGTTTACTTACAAATCTGATACATTTTTCTAGTAAACTGTTGTTTAACCGAAGAATTAATGTTGATGATCCTGATCGAATAAACAAATAATAATAATCTTTACGTCTAAATAAAGCAAAATTTACTTTTCAGTTTTCTATTCAAAGATAAAGCAGTAAGAGTCATTGTCATTTATAATAATAAGAAAGTCCAAATTCGAAAGTCGAAGATAAAATTAAACTGGTTTCCAATTATCATAACTTCATTATATAAATAATTTTTGCCAACAAATAAATCTTATTTATTACGTACATTTTAATTGAAATTGCAATTGGAAGCTGGGCTATTGTTTTTTTTGAAATATTTAAAAATGTATATTCAATTAATAAGGAAATTACACATAATATCTGCAACAAAAACTCGCGTACTACCTATCACTTTTATGAAGTTCAGTTGTGCTTCCTTTGAGTAGCAGCCATGTAGAAAGAAACATTTATTTTGTAACAGTGGTCTCATTAGAATATAGTTCCTTTTTTATATAAAAAATGGTAAGTGGTTCTAGAATTTCTTTCTTAGCATCTGTGAAAGTATAAGTTTGAATATTATTAATCAAACATTAGGACACATTATACATTAATTTGTTATCAGTATTTCAATACACGAAGAAGAAGATACGTAAATGTATTCCATAAATAATTATTGCTTCTCACTAATCTATATGGTTTCTACGTTCGATAAGATTAATATTAAGCTTTGCTCCTAGGCGCGATTATTATTCGACACTCATACATAAATTATTTGTCTTACTTTGGTTCTATACTCGTCATCAATATATTTTTGTATATCAATTAAAAGTTATACTTCTTTTTCTTTTCGTGTCGTTAACTAACCTGACGTCAGAGTTTGACTTGACTTCTCATGCCGTCGAGAAATATCTCTCAGTCATGCCGGTTTCCTCACGATGTTTTCCTTCACCGTTTTTAATCAAGTGATAATTATACAATACGCACATGAATCTGAAAAGTCTGAGGTGCGTGCCTTGGGTTCGAACTAGAAAACTTAGCGGTCATATCACTAGGCTATCACTGCTGCTCAAAAATGATACTTCATTATTCGGAGAATTCTGCATTAATTATTTAATTTGCGTAAATCATTGCATCATGAATTTGAATCAGTCATTATCCCAAATGAACCAACGCCAACAACCAAAACAAAACAAAAGATTCCTTGAACCCTTCCTCAAGTTAAATTACCAACCCATTCAATCCTTCCAAATAGGGACGGTACTCAAAAAACATCTTCAAAAAAAACCTTGCCATAGATAATTGTTCACCTGTGTCCCTTAAGCGATTCTTCGCTGATTTCGCTTCCCGCTTGTGCCGAAGACATTACACCAGTCCCAACAAATTGCGTTATAGCTAAATTAGATTCTCTGTCAGCCCCTGGGGTCTTTGTAATCCATATAAAGCCATGTTCTAACAGACCATGAATGAATTCCGGCTTGCAAATTTGTTGGTGGGCGTGAATGAAATTTTTCTTTCGGAGTTTCATGTAGAATCCTGAAATTTGTTAAAACAATTGAAGTGAATTTAGAAAGCCTATTCCCGTACCTAACAATGAGTGATGAAATCAAACAATTTAGGTAATATTTAGATTTTCAGTGAATGGTCAACATTGTGATATCCAATTGATTGGGTTCCTATCTATTATTGAAATTCCAAATACCGTACGAAATAGTATGCTTTGTGGTCCGGTTTTTGAATAGTAGTGAACATATCAGATTGTATATTGCTTGTTTTGCAATTAGTCTAATTAAATAATATAAGACATTGAATTCTCCCAAGGCGGGACTAGTTTTCATTTCATTAAATAATCTATGTTATATTATAAATAACAAATAAATAATTTATTGTGATGCCTCTAGCAATATTCCAACACCTCCACAAAGCCAATAAACGTTAAAACCAATTGTTTAAAATAAATAACTGAAAAGTGCTAACTTGTTTCAACTAACCCACACCTAAACGTAACAATATACCAACGCAATTTGCAAATTTCAAGTCGTGACGCAACAATACACATAAATTTCGTTGTTGTGTCTAAACAAGGCAATTCTGCGTTCTGACATTAATTTAAACGCATTCATAACCATTTTAGTTAGACCTCCCGAATTTGGTTAAGATATAATTAATGCCCAAACTAACAACGCGGGTAAAACCGACTTGATGCAATGTTTGTTGTTTGACTTATTTTCTCGTTATTTTCCTCTGAAGAGTAGGAAGTATTTCAAGAGCTTGCTCTCCCACACGACCGAGTGCGTTTGCACTACAGACAGTCATTTCAATGTAAACATTTATAAATTCCTTCCTTCTTCTTCGTTTCTTGTAGTTAATGACTAACTTGGTGTCAGAGTTTATGCCGCCGATGAGCCTCTGACTTGGCTACACATGCATGTAATAAGTTACTCGATTTATGCCAGTAAGCATCATGAAACAATTATTGTGTTTTCATTACGAAAATTATCGCCTCATTCATAATTCAACTTTTTAAAACTCATATGGTCAAATACTCAAATGTTTTTAAGTTGCCGTTAATTCCCGTGCCGGCAATATCAATCTTCTTCTGTTCGTGTGGTTAGTGACTAACCTGGTGTCAGAGTTTATGCCGCCCATAAGCCTTTGACTTGGTTTCACATGCCGTTGAGAAATATCTCTCAGGCATGCCGGTTTCCTCACGATGTTTTTCTTCACCGTTTTCAAGCAAGTGATAATTATACAATACGCACATTAATCCGATAAGTCAGAGGTACATGCCTTGGGTTCGAACTCGAGACCTATGACTTGTTAATCCGACGGTCACACCACAAGGTTATCACAGCTAATTTTTTCCTTTTGCCCATGGTATAATAATACAAAGGATTCTCTTCTGACGATGACCCGTATTGCGTCACGATTTGTATTATTTTCCCACCAATAACAACAAAGTTTGGCAACAAAAGTCGAAGCTTATTGGTTCATCAGTAGCTATGACGTAGTATAGGTCAGTCACGTGACCTGGCTGTCACTGGAAGAGACTACCTGTATTTTTATATCATGCCTTTGCCGATCCACAATCGGATACTGCTATAACAACCTCTAGGCTGATTTTTTAATAACATAATAAGGCCGGGCCCACTGGCGGCAAGGCATGGCAAAGGATTATTTAAGCTTAAATAATATTAAATCTTATTGTGATACCCTTTAGGACTCTTATTTACCAGACCGTGGGATGCTTCGGGATAACGCGGCACGACAAAGAATCCCGCGGTATGCTAAGCAAATATAAGTGCTAATGGTATTAACATGTTCTACCTAGCATTTTCCCAACCATGTTGGGGTCAGCTTCCAGTCTAACCAGATGTGGTTGAATACCAGTATTTTTGCTAATGATTAACATAAGGTTTAAAATTAGCTTAAAAAATCCTTTAGCACGCCGTGCCGTCAGTACGCGTAGGCCCATATTTATACATACGATTCAAATTCTAGATTTATTTATCCGTCCCCAAACAAAATCGTTAATTCCTAAATCGCGACCCTATTTATTCAGATACCCTTCTACCCAAAATTATTCCAACAAATGGATTCTATTCCAAAATAAACATTCGCCAATTATCTTCGCAAACTAGATGTCAACGTGACATTATTTGGACATTTTGAAACGTTGCTAAAATAATACTAAATCCGTGTTGGCTAAATAAAATATGGTCTAGCTAAATTTCTGCCCCAAGTTTAGAAGTTCGAGGATGATTTTAATTCGTAGCAGGTCTCGTGAGATGTTTGTCTGCGGTTTCGGCTTATATATCTGCTTTGTTTAGTGTGAAATTGTTTTGAGTTATTTCAAATTTGAAAGTTAATTAATGTGGTTTTTGAAAGTAAGCTTGCGATTTATTATTTTTGTTTACTTAATTAGTTTTATTTCTATTACTCTCACAAGACTTGTACCTTCATTTGAAATGTGTTATATTTTGAGTACTTATCAATGCCATGATACCAAATGAAGGATACTGTTGATGTGAAACACGTAATGCAGCGGTACGGGTGTGAGGACGGCTGTTGCATGGTGACGCTCGCGATGGCAGACACACGACGGCGACGGCAGACCGTCGTAACTCGTCGGCTCTCTTCGGTGTTTCGCTGTTTCACATTTGCCAGGCGTCCCACGACGGCTTTATATAATTATATATAACTTTACATAGTATAAAACAAAGTCGCTCCCGCTGTCTGCACGCTTAGATCTTTTAAACTACGCAACGGATTTTAATGCAGTTTTCAGCAATAGATAGAGTGATTCAAGAGGAAGGTTTATATGCCCCACATTAGTATCTACATTGCACCCGTGCGAAGCCGGGGCGGGTCACTAGTATATATATATATATTTGCGTGCTCATAAAATATGAGATGAAAAATACACGAGGGCCGCCGATTATGAGACCTATTATAAATTATAACCAATGATTCTTTGGGAAATATTCATGGAAGACCTGTGATATACTAATTTTACTTGTGAAAATCCGGTTTATTCTGCCAGCAACGTACAGCCTAAAATCGAAATCATGAATTTCACGTTAGTGTCCAAAATTTTACGGTTTATGCTCTTTACAGTTCACCGCTAATCTCTAGTTGGCTGAACAGTGGCGTAAAATTGCAAAATATTTTTGCCCTATATTAAATTTGCTAATCAGAATTTGATTATCACTTGCATTAACAGTGAAGGGAAGGATCGTGAGGGATGCAGACAAGAGAGAGCTCCCAAAAAAAGTTGTCGTTGGAGTATGTAGTCCGCCAACCCACACCAAGTCAGCGTTGGCTGGCCCAAGCCCAGTAGTGGGCTGATTAAGGTTGTGATATAAAGTGTTTTTATAAACAAAAACTTTGCCCCACTCTAGGATTTCTCCTGTATCGTGGGTGCGTTTACAGACACACATATTCACATGTACAAAAGCCCAGACCCGGAACAACTATTCGTAGGCCATACAAATATTTGATCCGTGCGGGAATCAAACCTACGACCCGTAGAGCAGAAGCCAATCGCTCAACCACTGCACCAAACGTGTCGTCAAGTTAAACTAAATCTAATAATACCAGCCTGAAACTGGCTAACTTTTCCTTAACCGTTAATGCAAGTGATGATTAAATTCTTATTCGGTGAAGATCTGGATCAAATTCAGACCCTTCAACGTGGAAGATAAGCATCCCGCCCCTAGGCCATCACTGCTGGTTCTTTACTTCATCTACTGTATATTCTACTTCTGGAGCTCTTCCAGCTCAGTATATCTCATCCCCACCTTTATGAACATTCGCTGTTGGTACATAACCGTTAGAGACGACATTTATGACTGAAGCAGCTGTACACTAACCAACGTAGTAAGATAAATCATTTCAAAATAGAGCTTACTACTCAAGCCGTTATCTATACAAGTAATCTTACGAAAAGGAAGAACGAACTTCAATCGATCAATAAATATAAACTTGTATTTCATTTTGTGTATGTAAGTGACATCATTATACTCGTGAGAACATTTATGTAATTTTTTCAAGTTTTATTTTTAATGGGACTTCCGTACGTACTTTATCAAACAAAAAAGTCAGAGGTATAATATGATATGCGTCGAATTGAGAACCTCCTCCTTTTTGGAATTCGGTTACAAATAGGTATGAATTTCAGAGAAATGCAAGTGTAATCATTATTTATTATGCTCTCCAAGCTAGCTATAATTTATGTAAAATATAGTCCACGTTGTACAATTTATAAAACACGGGAAAAAGTCTTGTAGTAAAAAAACAATACTAACTAACTACCATAGCTATAATTATTAAACTCGTTTACGTATATAAAGCCCGATAATTATTGTAATTTCTTTATGGAGCTGGTGTTAAGTTAGTTAAAGGTTTGATATATGAGTGTACCCTGGCTTCTTTAGTAGCCTCGTATATTCCAAGTTATATGTGTTTTTTAATGCAGCCAAGAAAAAGCGTCCCAAATTTTTGCTTTTTGGCAATGCTATAATTATACGCAGTTAAAAAGAACTGCCTCGTTGGTCTAGTGGTGGCGAGTGCGACCGCTGATCGTGAGGTCTTGGTTTCAATTCTCAGTTCGGGTAGCAGCCCCAGTAGCAGCCTGGCGTTTGAATTTGTGCCCAGTTGATGGCAATAGGCTCGCCCCCTATTAAATGGGACTTAAACATAATGGCGAAATGAGGATGTTACTATTATATACACCTCTGCCCAACCCTTCGGGGAATACAGGCATGATGATATGCCTGTTATGTAAAAAATATATTTTTAATTGACTTTTTTTTGTAGTTTATTTTTTGTTGCTGCTATTATTTGTGGGTAAAGTGCCGTATTTTATAACTTTTCACACAGTTTTTGTCAAAAAATTGTATGACCAATTTTATTTATCGCAAACATCGAAAAAAATCGTCTAAAATAAAAAATCTACAAAAAAGAATGTTTCACATGAAATACTAAATTCAATATAGTCCGGTGTTTGCCTGACTGTACAAATGAACGGGACATTTCATAATTAACGAAACTTTAACGATGTTGGCAATGGACTCAAATGAAAAAAGGATAAAGAAAAACGTATTTGAATTGGTCTATGCAAATTATCTTGGTAGAATTTACCTCCGTTCTTTAATCATAGCTTTAGTTCAATTTTAAACTGTATTTTATAGAGTATAAAGTTTATTTTAATATGTTAAGATGCTGGCTTAGTGGTGTTCGCATAAATTGCGTGATTAGCGCTGTTGAATTATAGTTATCCCGGTTAAGATGGGTGACAGTTTACGTCGTATAGCGGTGATATTAGGCGGTTTGTTTTCATCGTCACGCATGCTAGAGAGGGCGTCAGTTTTGATTTATGATTGTTTACGGTAACAGCAGTGATAGCCTAGTGGTGTGACCGTTGTACTGCCAAGTCATAGGTCTCGAGTTCAAACCCAAGGTACGCACCTCTGACTTTTCGGATTCATGTGCAAATTGTATAATTATCACTTGCTTAAAAACGGTGAAGGAAAACATTGTGAGGAAACCGGCATGCCTGAGAGATATTTCTCGACAGCATGTGAAGCCAAGTCAGAGGCCAATGGGCGGCATAAACTTTGACACCAGGTTAGTCACTAACCACACGAAAAGAAGAAGATTGTTTACGGTTTACTCACGTATATTTTTCGGTATTGCCGAACTAGTTTCGGACTCAAACAGAGCCCTTAATCATGAGCTGAACACGCGGCGAGATCGTGAGTTGAACTACTATCGAAAAATGCACGTGAGTGAACTGTAAACAATCTTAAATATGAATGTGTCTCACGAAGTTATTATACTTCAATTACTTTTTTCTTTCATAGTCTAACTTCTTCTTCTTGTTGTCTTCTTCAGCACTAGCTATAATTATGAGAATAGTTCATGTGTGGAGAAAAGGTAAGCCTACTGTCAGCAAGTTTGGTCGCAAGGCTAACTGCCCAAGTTGGACCGTACGTACTACCTACTTAATTTTGGTAGTGATATTGCTTCATAAGATCGTCTTTTGGGCTTGTCGAGGTATCCACATACTCGTAGTTCGGTTTTGTGGTCAACATGGTACCTTTCCTTCCTCCAGCAATTAGCGGTTTCATTACCTGTGGGCAAGGGTTCTCTTAACTTCGACTTTTGAATTTTTTGTCCTACCACAATTTTTAACAACACAACGGACCAGATGAAATCTTGGCAAGACTATTATAAAGAAATGATGATATCCTAATATTAATTAAATTCTATGTCAAAAACGATTATGTCAAATTGACAATAAGGCACAAAATTGTACAACTTTCCTAATTTTACTGGCTAAGTTAAGCATTATAATAAAGATCTGGCAGCTGGATGATAAGGACTGGATGTAGCTTTAAACTTATCGCTTTTGTTCGAACAAGAGCAGAATGTATCATGTGGTGTAAGTACAAAGATTTTTTCAACAGTAGGCTTATTCTGAGGAATGATAGAACATGATTGATTGTGAAGGCCGTGAGTGATTTGCTTTCCCTAATTAACTGTCAAGTAACTGTGAGAGTGGAACATAAATGAATTTTTTTTTCACACTATCTTGGGAGGTATATGGTACATATACAATATATTATGTGAATCCAGAAAAATATATTCTTTGGGATATGTTTTGACTTTGCCTTTCTTAATTCCTTCTTTATAAACTTCTGGACTACTTGCATCCAACGGTTCTCTTCAATCTTCACCTGGCGGTCTATCTATAACACATTACATACCTACCAAACCCTTCAGGAATACAGGTCTTATTTATTTGTTGTAGACAGATCCCCGTGTATTCCCACCGAAACCATCCTATCAATCTCAAAGTGAACCTACTAAACTCCGAAAGAAGGAAAAGATTTTAAAAATTCACTTCCAATATCTATCAACGAGGAACAAAAAATCCATTGTTACCCTCCGGCGAAAAACTCGTGCCGGTTCACAGCGGTTGTATCCAGTAAATTCCGGATCATTCTAGAACTCTAGGCCATATTTTGTGCGCAGCGTGCCGACATCGCTTGGCAGTAGCGAAATTTAATTCTCCAGCTTCTCGTGCTTAGCTTAAAGCGTATGTACCATTGTACGAGTAGACGTACGGTGTGTTGTATACAGTCTTAGAGAAATAGGTCACTTATATTTTAGAGTATTTAGGTACAATATATTTGGGTAGGTAGGCACTAATAATTTTGTATACCTGTCTCGTCGGTAATTCCCAAAGGGTTCCTTTGAAATAGTGTGCATAGGGGTTATTTGTCAGTTCTCAGATACCGGTATTTAGGTCTCTAATAATTTAGGGCCGACCGTATTGCCATTATTTATTAGGGAAACAAAACCTTGGTTCTGGGTACGATAGTTTACGAGAAAAAAATGTCCCAAAAAACTTTTAGGCAAAACCGCATACAGGACACTGGGTCTCTGGAGACAAAGTTTCCTTCAGACTGTGGTCAGCCTTATTCGACCTTGGAATCCTAGCAAAAGGTCAGTCGTACTAGTAGCCCAAGTAGACTTAGTGTCAACACTGGCGCAGATCAAGCAAATTGTTATTTTGTCTAATGGTTTCGGACAAGACCTATATGGGCAACCTTCGGTGTATTGATAGATTACTATTTTGATCGATGTCTTGTAAATTAAACCACGGATGGATATAGAGGTCTGGCCATTGTTGGTTTTTAAGTGAGACAGTAGACAGGCTGCGACCAAGCTTCTTGCGTTGCACGTTCGGTCACGTTGATCACAGTTCGATACACAAACTGCGTTCAAGTTCGGAAAAGTTACAATCAAATATTCTCGATGCTACTGGTAGTAGACCTTAATATTCCTGTTGCAACTTTGGTCTAAATAATTCGAAATGAAAAAATTGTCACGCCCGATTAGAGCTGATAGTTCTCGTTCAGTTCATATCTCCAGAAAAGATCTTATTTGTTACTATAAATTCTTTGGAACATGCCAATACTACTGGTAGGTACTTAGATCTTACCGCTCGTTCACACAGCGGATCCGTTTTACCGGTACTGGATGTGGTGTTTACAAACATCCATTAAACAAATGACAGCTGCGTCGCATCTGGCACGCAGGATACGATAAAAATAATGGATCCATAATTTTTTACTGGATTGGAATACTGTCGTGTATGTGAACTCTCTCATACAACTACAGGCGCCATCACCAAAATAAAAACGGATCCGCTAAAACGGATCCTGTAAACAGTTTCTGTGTGAACTAGCTATTACAATGTGACAACTAAATATGATTATAACCTCAGTGGGAGGCTAAAGACAGAACAAAAAAAATGGCATACATTTCATGCTTATGCTTGAGAGAGAAAGAGAGGGAGAGAGGGATAAAGAGAAACAACTGTTAATAGGATTATGAGAGGCTCAGGCTTACACAATGATGCTATAATTACCACCATCAAGAATAATATTAAACAAACCATTAATAAAAATTAAAGTATTTAACCAACACACGACACTTACTTACCTGCGTTCACGGAAAAACATGGGCTACATTTTATTCAGGAAAACGTATGGGTCCCCCGGGTACAGGAAGGTCTCCCGAATCCCCACCGGAGACTCCTGTGAACTAAATACTAAAGTCACCAACAAACCTAGCCTCGAGTGTTCCAAAGAATTCTGAATTGTTCTTGAACTTTTTGTTAAGTTAATTAATCGAAAAATGGCGTATAAAGTTTTAAAGAATAATTTGACATAAATATGTAATGAAATATATTTTTTATAATTCAACAGAAATTTAACTTGTTTTAATACCTTACTAAACCCAAATATAATTTCCTTTTTGCTGGAGAAAATAATGTGGAAACTGATATTTTTGGTTTCATATAACAGTTTTCTTGTCCAATTAGGTAAATAGAGTTAATCAAAGTAGGTCTTGTTCTTTTTGTGTGGTTAGTGACTACCCTGGTGTCAAATTTTATGCCGCCCATGGGCCTCTGACTTGGTTTCACATGCCGTCGAGAAATATCTGTCAGGTATGCCGATTTCCTCACGTTTTCCTTCACCGTTTTGAAGCAAGTGATAATTATACAATACGCACATGAATCCGAAAAGTCAGAGGTGCGTGCTTTGGCTTCGAACTCGAGACCTATATAACTTGGCAGTCCGACGCTCACATCACTAGGCTATCACTGCTGTATCAAAGTAGGTAATCTAATACCATAGTGAACATTTACAATTTAACGATACCGAAATAGTATAAGAAACATCAAGAATTGCAACGCGTACAAAAATTGCTCCAATTTTTTTTTAGAAACGCACTCCCACTTGTTTATGCATGTTGATGAAAAAACTTAATTCAAGGTTACTCCTCACGTTTTGTTGCACCTCTCTTTTATTAAATTCTGTCTCTGTATTACGCAGCGCTGCGAAATACGTCAGTGTTTCGGCAAAAAACTGGAATACTTCCACTCCCTACACCTGCGTCCACGGCCATTCTGTCTCTTTCTACCACACTCGGTGTGATAAGAACAGCAAATTATTTATTTCACTGATATAGCAAGAGAAATTTTAAAAAGGCAAAGACTTTTTCTTTATTTCATTCATTATAGTACGGTAATAAAAAATAATACGCTGTGTATTTTAAGTTCCATTACGATTTTGTAATGAAAGAAAAATATAATATTATAATACAGCTTATTACAGTGCTGGGGTAAAAATGGAATCAAGTTAAATGGGTTATTCTGGGCTCTCGGAGAGAATGGGCGAACATTAGTTGTTGCTTGTAATTATTGTTACTGCAATATTATTGCTGACCTAGCTTTTAGAAGTATAGATTTTTATTTCACAGTGAAAATTTTATAAGAAGTATTTTTAAATGTTTGCTATAGAAAGAGCTAGTTGTTGTTTATAAAAAAAATATTCGGTCTTAGATTACATCTAGGTAAGTACCTAGATGTCAATTTTTCAATACAGTCACTTGCAAGCACAAATATTCGGACTGAGAACAAATAAATAAATGTAGGTCATACAAACAGTAACCTATTTGTTCTGATGCACAAATCGAGAAAGCGACTGAAAAATTTCGTTTACTATTCTTGACTTAACATAACATCACGCCTGTATTCCCCGAAGGGTTTGGCAGAAGTGTAGGTATAGTAACACCCTCATTTTGTCGTTATTTTTAAGTCCCATATAACAGGGGGCGAGCCTAATGCCATCAACCCGGCACAACCTTTTGCCCGACCTGGGGATCGAACCCAGGATATCACGATCAGCAGTCGCGTTTCCACCAGTAGACCAACGAGGCAGTTATTCTTGACCTATCCACGTTTTTATGCGTCATGCTGCCATATCTATATCAATGAGCTACATGAGAATTTAATCTAAACATTTACTTTTATCACAAAAATTTTCTTTCTCAACTGAAGTTTCTGCTTAAATATACCGTAAGACGCTGAAAATATTGTATATCCTTATGTTAGTACAAGGATCTCAAAATTATGAAAATTATTTCGCATAAAGAGATTATGCCTTGCTGCATACCTTCTTTTTGAATACCGCTTCTAAGACGGCCTCTTACACCGTCGTGTAAATACGAGTGTATGTACTTCCATCGTATAAAATGCGTGTGACTCATAATAAACCATCACAGCTTAAAGTATAAGGGATAACAGTGTGATTATATCAAGAATTTCTTTGTTTTGTACCTAGTTAATAGGTCAACGAGCGATCAAGCAAAGAAGGCCAAATCAATTACTCAATAAGAGAATTGAATAATAGCTAGCTTATTTTCTACGATCATCACAATACTGAAATTACTGAAGATTGTTATTTTACTAATACAAAGGAAAATTCAACATTCCATTCTCTTCACAATTGAAGAACAACATGAGACCAATTGTCTTATCTTCCTTTATTAAAAGAAAAGTCTCAATTCTGAACAAAAAATTTTTCCTCTTTTAATAACGGTACAATATTCTTATCTCCTTTGCACTCCGGTGTAATACGAAACCCGAGGCTTATTCTTCAGGAAATTCCCGCCCTGGGACAGTCTAGAACGGCACAGTTTAAGGCTAAATTCAAAAAAATATAACCAATAAGAACAAAACTTGGAGCATTCATAAAATTTTCAGTTGGCATTTGTGCGCTTTTAAAAAGGACTTGAAATAAATGGTATTTTCATCGCTCCGTATTGTAAAGGCTTTTTTTCGCTTGGACAAAGCAATAGAAGTTTGAAATTTGCACACGACTCTTTCTTTTTCGTAAATTTGTCCCTTTCTGTCGTATAAATATGAATGCAATTTTACTTTGTAGTTTTTGTTACTGAAACTTTTGAGCCTTCCACGTAAATATTTAATGAAATAACGCTCGCTGTTTCGTAGGCGTGGATGTTAAAAAAATAGGTTAGAAAAAAGGCTGTAGATGAAATAATACGGACCCCAGCCATAACTTGGATTAATCTGGTAGAATAACGTTGTATAGAAAAAGAAGAAGGTAATGTAAGTACAATGACTAAACTTATAAATTATAGCACTTGGCTTAAGTGTAGCAAGAATATATTAATGCTGAAAATATGCACATAGTTAAAGCCCCTAGAGTTCAATTCAAATTTTATCCAACTATAAACTTGCTGAATATAATAAATGTCAAATATATTTCTGGGATGTTCTAATCTTCTAATCTCACCTAGGACTCCTAAGTTATCCTACGAAGTAAGGCTTAGAACCCTAAGCTTCAAATCCCAATTTGTAGGTAAGTACTGTCAAACTAATTTCACTGAGCTATTTGTGTCTGCTCTTATGAAGTAAAGGAACTGAAGTTCCATGAACTTTGATAATATTCGGTACGTCAGCTGTGTAAGTAAGTAATCTTCCTTCTTCCTCTTCTGAACTTTCCTGTTTATTAAAGATTATATAATCAGAAGATCGGTATCAGAATTTACCACGGATAAAATTATATTGGAATTAGCGTCACTCAAAACTCAAGACATGCTACTATGGCTATCTCAAAGTTTGCTACAGCCAACAATTGAGGAGAGTTATATTATACAGTGAATTTCCAAGTAAAGTAAACGTTTGAAACCAAGAAAAAAACATCCTCCAATTTACTGTCTCCAAAATTTTTCAACTCGAGCCCACGTATTGCACTAGCTTAACAACCAAAACGTTAAATCATTCCAACAGAACCGTTGAACCGAGTAATCCTTGCTATATGAGTGCTTGAGAATCCTCTGTAGCACTGAAATATCGCTTTTATGCCTATATAAATAAGAGCTTCGCTTGCATACGTTAGGTTCGTAGTTATGAAATGCCTTGTGCTATTTTGCTTCGGCGAGAGGTTACGGATTAAATTCCATGTTGGCGCAAGTTTCGGGTGATTTTGGTGCTGTTATTACTGTATGATGGTAACTGTTTTGGAAATTAATGGAACCTTTATTTATTGGTTTATTAGTATCGTATATTTCAATTTAGTACGTAATAGGAGCTAACGTAGAAACAATTTTGATAAGGGCAATGTTATCAAAACAGTCAAAGATGCAGGACTATGATTAAAAAACAAAGTGCAGAAACAGACATGGCGTTGCTGTGATGATGACGCTAATAGTGACTTCACTATTGATTGACGATTTAATATCTACTTCGATGAAAGAGTTGTAAACGAGGAAAGCGATGGACGGACGTTTAATTAGAGCTGTAAATGTGAGGCGTGGTGTCACGTCCTAGGAGCTAATAGTTATGAATCAGTTGGTTATAGGATGCTACTAGTTCATGAGTAAGGAAGAAAGTTATCATTGCTTAAGTATGTTCATGACAAAAAACTTTATTAATATAATCTGCTCCAAAAATTTACTTGAAATAAGCAGATTAAACTACGGGTGTATAAATGAAAAATATTTCGCTAACTGTAAAACAAAACAATTTTTGCTTAGTTGCCAAGTCGTAGCTTAGGCTAGTTGGCCAAGATACGGATATTTGACCTTCTTTAGTTTAGTGGGTCAATGTTTTTATTCACTACAGACTAGACCTATAATTGATAGCTAAAGACACACAAACATTACAATTCCTAAACCTATGCTTTGAGTCTGATAATAATGATTATGATCCTGATGATGATATTACACCCTGGTTTTCTTCCACTAAAGTGGGCATTGTAAAAGGCGGCTAAGGAATTATATCGACAAGATATGCACTATGTGTAGAAGAATCTTTACGGATACTCCGGTATCCTTAAGGATATTGGAGTTTCCAGAAAAAGCTGCTTCCTGCTGTGGTTTTTAGTCATCTGCATATCTCTCATCAAGATAAAGAAGAATTACCCAAACGAAAACATAAACTCGCATATTTACTTCCTTGTCAGCGTTTGACCAATTATTTATAATTGTTTTAGAGCTAAAACTATTTATGATGAATAAAAGATTAGTTTTGACACTTTCTTTTAAATTCTGTTTTACAAGCGTTTCTCATAAAAAAGTACTCCAACAAAATTCCCCTCCGCTTACGCTCTTAACTCAGGCAAAACGAGATGAGTTGCCATGGCAAAGCTGTGCTGTTTCGCAGATTACCGCTGTTCAGAACAATCGTAATGTCTGAACCCGAGCCGCGGTATTTTTTTATTAATCAAAATAGTATCGTATAAAATTGAGTGCACTCTGCATGCTGGTTGGGGATTTTAACTTTATTTCCTCATTATTATTAAGCCTGGATTTTCGTATGGGTTACATTTTTTGTGAGTGATTTTGCCCTGACTTGATAATAAATAAGGCGTACAATAAAGGAAATATGAAATTCTGTGAATGGTTCAGAAGAGACTGTAAGATATAAATGACAAAATTTTTTCGTACTCTATTATCAGAGTTCGGCTTTATTGAGCTGAACAACAAACTTGTTCAGTTGTGTTCGTTTTTTTATTTATTTTTTATAAATCATTACAGGCGCTTATTAAAAGTCGAATTTAGGTGCACAGTTCCAATTGGTCTTTTCCTATGGAGAAAAGCTGGGAAGAAACTTCGTAGTTATTCCTTTACAATCTTCTTATTTCGTAACTGTTATAATGCTGTGTCCAAAAAGTTTTGGTTTCCATAAGAAAGTTTTGCTCCCCGAATTTCCAGACATTTTTGAGCCATGCTGATTGTAACAGAACTCCGCGTATTTTCTTAAGATACGCCATCATGTTAACACCACTTACTCGGAAAAGGACAAAAGAAAAAAATTGCAGCAAATAAATATAAGGAAGCCAGCGAACAAAAAACGTAGCTATACCTATTCAAAAGCTGGTATAAAAACATCAACATAACGCCTGTAATATGATTAACATAATCTCATAGCGGTGACTCACACAAGCTCTTAGATACATCCTGTATACGAGTAAGAGAAAATGACATATCGTAAAAGTTTCACAAAACACGTCACCCTGTATAATATGCTTGCTTATTTTCTGTTTTTGCATTCTCGTTTCTAACTTTTAATACGTTATGTTTGTTCTTCATGCGCAAGTTTCGGGTTTCTTTAGCATCGTTCTCTGTTTTGTAGTTGGATTTAGTTTTAGTTGTATCTTTTCCTTATTAGGAAAGGAAAGAATCAGCATGACTTGAACCAAATAGCTAGTTCACACAGAACCTTTTTTTACAGGACCGTTTTTATTTTGGTGATGGCTGTAGTTGTATGAGTGAGTTTGCATACACGACAGTATTTCGAATCCAGTAAAAAATACTGGTCCGACATTTTTACACATTCCGTTTTGTCATCAAAAACTGGATGCCGGAACAGTATAAAAAATAGATCCGTACGTAAGATGTATGGAGATGGGTGACTTCACACACGGTCCGTAATTTTTTCGTTTCCAGCCTGCCAAATGCACCGCAGCTGCCATTTGTTTAATTGATCCGTCGGTACAGATGTGAATAACACATCCAGTACCGACAGATCCGCTGTGTGACTGGGCTCGATTTGGAAAAATATTTTCATTCCTTGCAATTTTGAAATGTATTTTTTGAGTCTTGTCTCTAATTCTACATTCGTATTAGTTATTTTTAAATAATTTTTAGCTTATTTTTTAATAAAATTAAAATTATAACAGTATATCGTTTAGAAGTACATAAAAATACCAATATAGTGTAGATGATTCTGCGCAGATGGCCTCACTTATGTATAATGCATGCGCCTTCGCTTGATGCTGGCATACAAAGTACACTTTGTCACGCAAAATATGTAAAAATAATAAGTACTCCTATCTAGTAGCCGAAACGATCTAGTTTAGGTCGTGAGAGAAACTTTTTATTTATTTATTCACAGTACAGTTAGCTCAAAGATGTTTACACACCAAATTAAAATGTGAAATTAAGAACAAGTAGAGAATGGAATTTTTTAAAACAACTTATTTATGTATTCGTAGATTTTAAGTGTACAATTTTCAAAGATTTTTGTCATAACTTTTTAAAATTCAGATTTTAAATTCGCAAAGCATATACATCTTATTGAAGGTGATTTTACTAATAAAACACCTTCACTATTTCAAAAAAACCTTTTTGAGAAAAAATCTCGAAATCACATGACTATTTCGAAGTCGTCCAAGCACCTAATTGGATTAAAAATCCTAACTGTACAATAGGGTTTTGGGCTTAACACGTTCTCTGTTCCTTTCAATTACATACAGCCCAAATTGAAGCCTAGCTTAGCAAAACCGGTTTTATCCTTTCCCTTCATACTGACTTTTTCATTTCTGTAACCATTTATGGTTCTGCTTATTACGCACTGAAAAAGTCGCGTATAATACACGTTCTTCCTTTATTTTCGTTAGAGAAAGTTTCAGCGATATTATTTTTCAATATCAAGTAATATTTTTATCGAACCCTTTCGAAGCAATCATATATTATTATTGAGTTAGTAACTTCACTGTTATATTTGAATTTCCCGTGTTGCTTTCTCATAAATGAGTATTGCTTGGGGCTATAGGTTAATATTATTTCCATTGCTTATATAGAAATGGTAGTGGGACAAAAAAATCTTAAGAAATGTTATCCCTAAATGATATATAATAATGAAATGAAATATTTTTGTTAAGAAAAAGTCACGTCTTTTTACGGTAAAATGATATAACATTATATGAATAGGAAGTGCTATTTGTACTGATTAACTTGGTTTCAATGATCTTTGTGAAGAATTTGCTTTTATCTTGGATGTAGAAGATGATGGAGCGTTCAAAAACCAAAATGATCGGTTAGTCAAAGTTATATAAATTTTAGAAATAAACCAGACACATATTAGAGCCCGTTCACACGGCGGATCTGTTTTAACGGATCCGTCAGTACTGGATGTGTTGTACACACCTGTACAGACAGATCAGTTAAACAAGGATATGATAAAAATAACGGATCCAGTATTTTTTCATGGATTCGGAATACTGTCATGTATGTGAACTCGCGCATACAACTACAGGCGCCATCACCAAAATAAAAACAGATTCGCTAAAACGGGTCCTCTAAACAGTTTCTGTGTGAATTAGCTTTTATTCAAGTTCAGAATCGACAAAATATCTACTCGTGCAAGCTTTATTTTAAATAAACACCTCGTAACACTTCAAACTACATCAAGCCCTTCAACATTTCAAGGACTCAAAATAAATCCATACACATACCAACTGAGTGTATTACACAATTTCACATGTTTACCACGTTTTGTATACGTTACATAATCTTATCCAAAAGTGTAACCCCAGCCATAACTTTTAGTTCTGGATTTATTTCACAAAGTTTGGCAAAAAAGTGTTGAAAAGGAATTCGTAATAGCAGACACAGATGGCGAGTGAGAAGTGTTGAAATTAAATGTGAGATGTAGATTAAAAACGTGAAACATGTGTGATGTTCTTTATAAGTAAGATAGATAGATATACAGGTGTCTCGTTATTAATGGATAAACGTGAACCTCACACAAAAAAAACCAAAATCAGTCAAATTTTTTTTTTGAAATTTTGCGTTAAAAAGTCATCATCATCATCTTCCTGCCCTGGTCCCAAGTTACTTGGAGACCGCGCAATATGTTTCTCTCTTCCACTCTTCACTGTCAGCCGTTGAGCCGTCTCATTATCATTTAACAAATAATTCATTTCTTTTTTAAATGTGCATTTTTTTGTCGTACTGTGCGGTGCCACCGTACATTGCACTCTCAGCAAAATAATATTGCATCAAATGCCAATCGTTTTGTAATTAATTAATTAAGTCAGTTCACATTCGACCGCGTCATAGTAACACCTATCATATCATTAAGTTTAAGGATTGGACTCAATACACGTATCAAGTGAAAATCTATAGTTTTATTTAATATCAATCATCTATCAATCAATCAGTAAAAGACGTATGTAGAGAACCGTACACGTACTAAGTATTTACTGCTTATCTATCGGTGCAGTTAATGTAAATTATTATTAAAAACAAAACCGATGAAATTTATACATTAATGGTCGGGGCGTACAAGAACTTAAAATGAGGTAAAAAAAACGGATCTTGGGTACTACTTGGGATATACTTTTTTTTGTATTTTTTTTAAAGGTCATTAGTTCTGCTATGCGCAATTTCAAGGATATCCTTTAATTACAAGACACCCTGTATAGATATACTTTAATGTACATATAGCCTTTGGCCAGACTGCAAACGCGGGCGCGGGGCGGGCGCGGTGCGGCGAGTTCAAACAGAAGAACTTCATTTGAGTGTCCATAGTGGGCACGCGGGCGCGGGAAGCGGCGCGGGCTACTTGGCGCGGGGAGCGCGCGGGTAGCTCACGCCATAGGTCGTTCATACAAGTGGCCGCAGTGAGAGCGCGAGCGGCAAGCAACACCCCGTGCGGGAGCGGGGGATTTCAAACTAGTTCGAGCTGATCACGCGCGTTGTTGTGATGGCGTCTTCAAAATTAAATGTTGAAGAATTAATAAGTGCTATTCAAGCACGATCTGCACTGTGGATGTCGAAACATCGTTTTTTAGTAAGAATTTTCCAGTAAAAATAAGTCTTCTTCATCCATATGATATTTTGACAAACACTGGACACGACAACGCTCAGAACGAAGCCGCGCTCCACTGCGGACAGGCAAATCGCGCGCGTTCCCGCACCCGCGCCGCTTCCCGCACCGCGCTGCCACTCTGGCCAAGCACTAAGAGAAGCCAAAGCATAAGGAATACCTACACATAATTAAGAACAGGGCAGATGGCGGTCTTATCACTTAAAGCAACTTCTTCCAGACAACCATTGGATAGAGAGAATTGTTAAGTAAAATATAAACGGCAAACATACAAATATAACCTAATAAAAATTGGAAATCAACACAAAATCAACTACTGTCAGTTTGTTTATTAAACAATTTGTTTTTAAACTGCCTCGTTGGTCTAGTGGTGGCAAAAGCGACTGCTGATTGGTCCTGGGTTCGATCCCCAGGTCAAGCAGTGTTATTGGGTTATTCCGTGTGGAATTTCTCAGTAGCAGCCCAAACTTTGGATTTGTGCCCGGTTGATGGCAATAGGCTCGCTAACGGCGAAATGAGGGTGTTACTTTACACCTCTGCCCTACCCTTTGGGGAAAACAGGCGTGATGTTATGTTATTTATAATATTTGTATGTCAATTTCATTAGAGATACCTATGAATTGGTAAACCCCGCTCACAATGGAAAAAACCATATTTTTATAAGCGCAGTTCATTCCTTTATACACACAAATCTACAATTTGACTTTGTGGATGTGTGCATTGAGTTCTGACGACGTCATAGATAGCAGTCGTACCCTATAAGTTTAGAACCAGTCAATAATTCTGTTGCTAGCAAATAGCCCGGCAATGCTACAAAGGAAATGGAATGGATCGTCCATAAATATCATGGAATCATGTATCAAATAATTAAATTTATAGATTTGCACTGAATTGGTTCCGCGTATTAGTCGACTAAATATAAATTATCTATGTAAATCCATCCATGCGCAACCATTGCAAATTGCATGGTCACAAATCTTTAATGTATTAACCTACATCAATGTAAATACATGCATTTGAATTAATCATATTATTACACAGGGTTTAATTAGAATTATATTTCAATAGAATATTTCATGTTTGAAGTGTGTTTAGAGACCGTACATTTGAATGCCCACTGTTGAACATGATCTTCTCACTGAAGTTTCCCACACTTGACTGATAAATTGATCATAAAAATATTGAATGGCTAAATCACGAACAATAAATTCTTGTTCATTATATTAATCAGTGCGTGGGACACAAAACCCTTATCGTATGTACCTACATACCTACTTAATGACCATTAGAGGAAACATGAATGAGATGTCTCAATAGATACAAATATAATATCGTAAGGAAAATGTCTGATATAACTACATGCTAAGAAAATATTCTTATTCATTTATCACGATGACATCATAGGAATAAAATAATATCGAAGAGAAATATGATGTAATTTCCCTTTGATTGTCCAACCTCTTCAAGGTAACAAGATTATTTATTTGTTATGATAAAATTACTTGCAGATAAAAGATTAATTGTAAGCATAGGTGAATAATTGACACTTTTATAATATAAAACTTTCCCAACGCACGCTGAGAATAGACGCGTGTGGTAAGATTCAACAAAGCCCAACACGCTTAGTAGTAGGATCTATACGGTCCATCTGGTTAAAGTCCAGCGCCAAGTAGTTTACTATGTTCCGTCGTGTGTATGTGTAGGGGAATCCCCTTCTATATCTTTGTTACTCGATTCGGCGCTCAATCTTAGACCTGTTTGCGCTTACCATCAGGTGAAACTAGGATCCAACGCGACCAAGTCAAATGTTATATAATTCTATTGCTGTTCTATCAGCAAGCCCATTGGGTCACCCGCGCGATGGCTTAACGAGTATTCCCAATGAGGGCTGATGTCAGGCAGGCGGCCGGTCATAAAACAATAAGCCAAAACCTTTAACAACATGGATTTACGAAATACATGTTGTGCCAACCCCACCGAGTGTGGAATAAGGGTAGGAAGAAGATGATGATGTTCTATCAAATTGCATAGCACTAGCTTCAAATAGTGAGATTAAACATATCAAACTCAATTATACTGTATCTTAAAACAACGATAAAGGCCAGCTGGCTCACTGGGCATAAATATCAATACAACATTATGAACAGTGATAAGTAGCTACTTGGCAACCAACGCATAGGACATAAATTATGGATGCCATTTAGATTTCTGGTGCCAAGAACACCAATTCTGTTGACATTGGACCATTATTACTTATCTATAATGGAAAATAATCTGGCAAAGATAAGGTAACAAATTGATAAGCTGCAAAAAAAAGTAATTTGAGAATATATAACTTGCCCTACATTGTTACACTCCCATAATATTTATACCACCAATATCTGGACTTTAAAAGAGACCTTGATCTTGAGTTTGTTTCGGCTTTTCTTCTCAGAGCTAGTCAGATAGGAAATGCTTGCGTCATCTAGTCTTAAAAAAAACATTACATTGAATTGTGTCTGTAATAGATTTATTTACAGAAATAAAAATCATTTATTATTTTTAGCCACAGATGGATGTTCCAGACAGTCTTTGTGATAAGATACCTCAATTACTTCTAATGACTCCAATATCCTCTACGCAACTAGGAATATTGTATGTACATCTTGAAGATAATCAATCAAATTGTACACAAACACTCCAACGAAAAAGTACATATTCAAACAATAATAACAATGACACTCATGGTATAGATGAAGACTAATCCAAACTCCAAGATCTTACCACAGAAATATTGCTGTGAGATTTCTTCAAACGAAACATGGCCTGAAAGAAGCAAATTAAATATAATGGTTGATTTAAAAGAAAATATTATAGTTTCTCCAAACTCGAAAGAAAAAGATTACGAAACATTTTGAAACCGTACCTTTTGCAGTTGGGAAAGCGAGAAACCCATAACTCTACTTGACGGAACACTAACAAACGTGATTTTTCATCTCTCATATTATTTTTCTCGTTACATGTTATTCTTTTGAACGTATATAGAAACTAGATGTGACGAGGGCGTAGGTTTATTTGAGAGCTTAAAATAAAATCAGATGAATAAAAGTACCTTGATTTGTTTTGTGAATTGTAGTCCTTAGTTTTTAGCGTTATGTTGGCTCGTATTCGGTCTTTATGAGTTAGCGTAGCACGTATATGTCATAATTGAACACCCAATCTGCAGGATTTTGATTTTGGAGTTCTTTGTAAAGTGAAGTCGAATCTTTCAGAAATTGGAAGGCTGGACCTAATTCTTTATTCAATTAATTGTATTACAGTTTAAGTGCAAAATAAAACGTCTTATCTGCCCAGTAACTTTTTATTTCAACCCAAAAACTCCGTTTTGTGCAACCGATTGGTAAACTAGTTGAATCACTTACAATTCCAAGGGTGATCTCACTATATATACCACTAGACCAGAAATCAGAGAGGCGTTAATTAGAATCAATATAACAAATAATTTATCGTTTTCTTCAGTAAAGCAGATAAATTAGATTACAATACTTTTATACACAAAGGAACGAACAATCAATTTCTCTTTATGTATTTCCTCCAACCACATCCAGCCAATTTACCAGCTGATCCATTATTAATACCCAATCTGTTCCGCAAGGTGGCGCTCTGCTCATTAACATAAATCATGTTGAGACTTGATATTGTGGCTTTAAGCGAGTTTATGAACTGTATTGTGCTGTGTTTGTAAGATGAGGTGTAAATTTTCTTGGCTTTGCATCGGTATTAAGCATTTTGTCTTTAACACCACTTGGTAACACTTCTTGGTAATCCCTCTTGGTTTTGCAAGATTTTAAGGGTTGAGCAGAGGTGTATTCTTCTTCTTTTGCATCGCCATGAGCTATACGAGAATAGCTCATGCCGTGTGAAAAGATTAGCCAGTCAGCAAGGTTGGTAGCGAAGCTGACTGCCCAGGGTGCGCCAGGCGTACTTGAGTATCGTCGCTCGTGGAGGATCTTGCGTCCAAAAAATATGCATAAGGTGCATTGTCGGAGACGCATAGTTTACGAAATATGGTACTTGTTAACTGTGTCACAAATTTATCGGACGCAAGACTAATATCGAGTGGCCATTATGAAAATTCTAAAAGAAAGAATCGATAAAACTTTGCTCGACTATTTTAAACACAGAAGTTCACTCTGGATAATAAATATGTATGAGAATTCCTGGTAAAATAGTTCTTTACCATAAATCCGTTACCAGTAATTTCTTATTCTACGAAATGTCTATACCTACTCCATTTTACATAAAATTAGACAAAAGGGGCCCACCAAGGGACGAATATCTTATAAACCATTTTATTCAAATAGAGTTTCAACTCATGTTGATTGGCCGTTAAGGTTCATAAAAGCATTATTATACTGTGTTGAATCTCTGCTAGATACAAAAACGATATTTATTTCTATAAGTACATTTCTAAAATAAATTGAACCTTATTTGTTAGATGAAATATAGTATTCTAGTGAACACCATTTTAATACCAAGAGTATTATTGAAGTAATCCAGAAATAAACGTAAATATACGTTCATTTTACATCAGCCTTTACTGAAACCATAAAAGTACTTTATCAAATGGCAATTTAAGTAAAAGTCGTCTGGATATTGGCATATTAGATTAACAAAGTACCTAAAGTAATTTCGAGGCATCAATCGTGTTTTTCTCAGAATTTGTACGTAAGTGAAGTAAGTAAAGTGTTTTTCTGAGAATATGTACGTTTAAGAGATTGAGTATTTTAAACTAATGTTGTTGTGATGGAAGAAAAATGTACAGAGGATAATCATGAGCTGTTATTGAAAATAGTAAAGTTAATAGTAGAACTTCTTGTTGGTAGAAGAGTTCGTCTGGGTATTTCTACCGCCATACCTACTTCTGCCACCAAGTAACATTGCTGTGGTTTGAAGGGTATGGGTGCCCGTGAAATTACAGGCACACGAGACTTTTCAACGTTGTCTCTGAGGTCGGTAACACATCAGTAATCTTCTTAATGTTATTGGTGTATATATGCGACAGAAACCGCTTTCCATTAGGTGGGCCGTCCAGCGGATTGTTTAACATAAAAAAGTCAGTAGAAAGTCGCAAACTGTAACTTCTGCTTAATGTATTATCACAGCATACTACTAGCAAACGGCTGGCAATCAGCTTATTTTAAGCGAAACCTAATCTTGAGCATCACGTTCCCATCTGGCTGCATCAGGAAAACACGTGTTTTATGAACCCATAAACTCTTTGCGGAACTGTTTTCAGTTTTATGTCAATTTTAAACTATAAACTTGTTGAAATTCTCTTTAATAATACCTGCACGACTGATTTTATTGCAATGAAAATTATGAAGTGTATGTTAGTTCAACATAACGGTAAAGTTATGTAGCAGTGATAGCCTCGTGGTGTGACCGTCGGACTGCCAAGTCATAGATCTCAAGTTCGAACCCAAGGCACGCACCTCTGACTTTTTGGATTCATGTGCGTATTGTATAAATATCACGTCTTTAAAAACGGTGAAAGAAAATATCGTGAAGAAACCGGCATGCCTGAGAGATATTTCTCGACGGCATGTGAAGCCAAGTCAGAGGCCCGTGGGCGGCATGAACTCTGATATCAGGTTAGTCGACATGTTTCACGTAGTGGCTAAGCGATTGGCTTTCTGCGCTACGAGTCTCGGGTTCGATTCCCGCACGGAACAAATATTTGTATGACCTACTGATAGTTGTGCTGGGTCTGGGCGTTAGTGTATGTGAAGATTTGTGTCTGTAAACGCACCCACGATACAGGAGAAATCCTAGTGTGGGGCAACGTTCTTTAAAAAAAATAAAAATAACATACAAGTCACTAAGCACACGAAAAGAAAAAGAACGGTAAAGTCAAGTTTGGAATTCAAGAAGCATAAAACAGAGATAGATTTTCGTACATAAGATAGTTAGACGAGGTTGAGTTGGAAAAAATGACGTCAATAAAATAGGGTAGTTAGAAGCTCCAATGCCTCTGTAACAAGTCCCTCATGAATTTCAATAAAAAATAAATTGAGCAGGCGCTTGAATGCATCTTTTACTTATATCTCTCTTGAAAATATGCTTGAAAAGGACCGTGATTACACTTCATTGAACAATTTCGCGTGACTAAAAACTTTTAGAGTAAAAATTATGTTTTGAAATAGCTGCAATTTGTAAAATTCCATCTTGGATCTCCCAATTCATTGCGATTGTACCTTTAGTAGTAGAGCTCGATGTAAAAGAGTTCTTTCAAGGCGGTACTACCGTTATACAATATTTCTTTCGCCAAGCAGCATTGTTGTGTTGCGATTTGAAGGACGCTAGGAGGTGCTAAGGACATTACAGACACAAAGTTTTTCAACTTTGTGAGGTTGGCAATCCGTAGGTGTATAAAGGCGGCGATAACCACTTGCAAAATACTTTTTGCCAATAGATTACAAAAAAAAAACAAAAATAGAATCTCAACACAAAGTCGTGTTGATGACAAGCACTGGACAATGAAAGGCGCAAATTCAGAATTAAACAATTAAACGTGTACGGCTTGATATAAATAAATGAAAAACAAAGTCTTACCCCAAATGCCGTAAATAATTATTTCGGGCTCACATACTGCTGTTCAATCATCCGATATTATAATCGCATTAAACGACACCAATAGAAAGTGAAGGTTAGTCTATTCTTAGCAAGGCATCATAATACAACCTTTGATAAACAAGCCACCTTTTATCAAAATTCGTGATTTATACATAGTTTAAGACCGTGATTGAGTTAGTAGTCATCTCAAAGTTATTTTCATTATCAACCTACAGACCGGCCATTCAAAGTTTATATTAAAATTAAACAAACCTTTGACCCTGAACTAATTTTGGTAATTTTATTTATTTGTTTATACTTCTATGCACTATGGTGGTACATAAGGTGGACATTAATGCCATAAGGCATTCTCTACCAGTCAACCTTAGGGTTAAAAAGAAAAACATCGAAATAGGTACAGGAAAAAGATGAGTTGACAATTTTGGACTGAATATACTAGGAATTCAAAAGATAAATTACATAAAATACATATATGTACACATAATAAAATATATAGATATTACAATATATATATATCAATTACAAAACGTTATGAAAATCTCAATGCAAAAAAATTTGCTTTAAGAATCCATTAAAAATACACATTTTTATAAAACAAGCATCAGTTATTGGAGAAGGCCCATCTTCTAGATGTACTAGTGCTACCTACCTTCTAGCGACTCCAATCAGTCGTACAAAGCGGGAGCGAGACGTCTCCAGCTGCTTTCAAAAATGTCAAACACTATTATAAGCTGCTTTTAAAATTGTCAGTATCAAACTTTCGTTCAATCACTGTATGGAGTAGGTAGTATCACGGAAGTTTAACTATACTCGTATTATCTCAGTTGCCTCTCACGGCACCTCTTTACATCAGTACGGTCAAAGCTATAAGAGATTCAATATTCTTTTCCTGAAAAATATCCTCCAACATTTTTGCGCTACCCTCCTACTTACATTTTAGACCCTACTCTCGTATTTTCAACAGGATCATTACTATCGTGCAAAACGCTACTATAACACAAACTTTACTAACCTTTTAGAAAGCGTGGAAATACATGTAAAAATTCTCTCGCAGCCTTTAACACGTCATGCTACTCCTGAGCTAATATATGAGTCTGCCTTTAAGTTATTTTACTAGAAAAAAGCTAAGTAACGGTGTGCTGGTGAAAATTGCTTTGAGACTGAACGTCAAAGACTCTGATTTTGTGTTTGAAATCCCTGTGCGAACTGATATTGTCGTAAAAGTAGGTATTGGTTTTCGGAGAAATTTTACGAACAAAGAAGTTGTAAACAAAAAATATAATATAATGATAAAATATATTTATGTGGTTCCTGACAAAGAATAGATAACCCTGATTCGCACTGTGGTTGTGAAAGGCGACTAAGGGATTTTTTTAGGATAGTGTGATGAAGAAACCAGTGGCAGCGGGCTTATATAATGTAATTAGAGAATAACCTTCGTAATGGATACTAGCTTTGATTTTGTCAGTTCAACAATGACCCTTGCTTTGTATGTTTTAAAAATACCGTCTTGTAGTCAACAGATATGCTGCAAGATGTAATAAATATTACTGTTCTTTCAGAATAAAAGCTATTATACGATTTCAAGTGTGTTACTCAATTAGGAAGTAGGTCACATAATCTTTTCTATCCATTAAATTCTTTATTGTTTGATGATTTTTATCATTTAAAGAAACTGGATCTACTGTTATCTTTTCTTCATAACGAGACCCATTCAAATTAAAATAAATTGCTGTTGTATCAAACTTTGAAACACGTAATTTAACAGTTACAACATTACGAAATTTATAAAGCTAAAATGTCTTCGCGTACGCGCCATGTATGCTACCAATTACTGACAAGGTTTTTGGTAAAGTGGTGCAAATCAAATATAATTGTATGGAAATAAATCTTGCTACAGTCAGTATATTACAAACTGTTTGGTGTATCATTATAATCATCATCATTATATTATTATAGCAGTGATAGCCAACTGGTATGACCGTCGGACCGTCAAGTCATAGGTCTCAAGATCGAACCCAGGGCATGCACCTCTGACTTTTTGGATTCATGTGTGTATTGTATAATTATCACTTGCTTAAAAATGGCGAAGGAAAACATCGTGAGGAAACCGGCATGCCTGAGAGATATTTCTCGACGGCATATGAAGCCAAGTCAGAGGCCCATGGGCGGCATAATCTATAACTCCAGGTTCGTCACTAACCACAGGAAAAGAAGAAGAAGATTATATTATCAGCCTGCAAATGTCCACTGTTGAACATGGGCCTCACAAATACCACTGAATTAATGATCACTGACATACAAATAGGTAATTGCAGTATGTTATTATTATTAGACAGGAAGATGCTGTTGTCCATCCTCTAGATGTAATTCCTTTGTCTCCATTTACGACAACCACGGGTATACTTTGATATAATTACATTACTAATGACCCAAGGGGAAATCTTATAACTAACCGGGAGACGTACAATCTTTTACGTGTGTATTAATTCAGGTACACGATTATTATCTTTCTAAGTTTTCCATTAAATCAGATCTAACACAAAACCAAAACATTATAAAGTTAAAACCAGGGGCTTTCACGTAGGAATGTATTCTGCCAATCAAAGGACAACACAGACAAGATTTTCAGATGGCACTAAGTCAGAGCTAACGAACCAAACAGTATGGAAATTTGGACTGCCTTTGAGGCCTCGTTTACACATTTTGAAAACGAAACGAGTTTTGATGTTCGTCATATTATTCCGTTTTCCTTGAGATTTTGGCTTTCGTTTCCAGTTTTTAGAAAAATGGTTTTTGTTTTCATGTTATTGTTCCAGTTTTGGTGCCAAAAACTGTTTTTATTGGATAAGTATTTTGGAAGGCGTCCGGTTTTTAATCAAGTTGGTTTTATGACTGTCTAGTACGATTTGGGTCTCAACTGTGTGTATTATGAGAGGACATCGTGCAAGTAGCATAGTAAACTATTATGCTCAGTTTATTTGGGGAAATGTTCTAAAAAGATTGACCTTGGGAAAAGCTGGAATTAGCACCGTCAGCCAGAAAAAGAAGACAGAATAAAGTCTTAAGTCTTTAGCAATGTTTCCATAGCAGTCGCATTTTTAAAAGAAAATATTATAGTAGGTATCTATACCAACAGCTTATAATTCTAAGCTTATCCACTCGGAAACACCCCAACGGAGCAAAAGTTAATTCTGTTATCATGGCAAAATATTTTCTTATAGAACAACTGCTTAGGTACGACAGTAATAAATTACATTAAGTTACACACCAGTGGAACCTACCATCGGTCTCAAGTCGAGACAAATTATTCAAAATGAGACGATAATAAGAGGTCAAGGCTGAGAAAGATGAAAGGCCAAGAGACAATTGCAAGAAAATTGAAGATATTTTTTTCTGTTGTAATTATTTTCGGTAGAATGATTTCTGTTCTAACAAAGGAATTCGTTGAATTTATGGAGGCGAGTGGTTTTTGGGTTCTTGTAAATCTGTCTGGAGAGTTTGAAGTAGGGTATTTTGACTTGAGTGCTATGATCTTTTTTGTGTGATATACCCTAATTCTTATCGAAATTAGTCATATTATTATATTCAGTTGTTACTATTTCTCCTCAGACTTAGTATCTTTAAGTCTAATGACATTTTATGTTTCTTAGCTCATAATATTTTATATCATCGTAATTTTTATTTATATTTGGTACTAATTAATATAGAATATTTTTACCTAACTAAGAACTCTTTTAACTCCATTGCGCTGTTTATAAACAAAGTGTTGTATTTGAATGTAAATATGTAAGTATTTACTATAGAATGTATATTTAAAAGCCTGCAAGCAACCGCAGTATAAATTTTTAACGTGTTAAGAACTGTGATAAATAGCGGCACTTGGCACCTGGCACTAGACATAAACTATCTGCGCCACGTGGATGCTACGATTTTCAAGTATTTACCACAGTTAACTACAATATAATGCCTATCTACATTTACAATTATACTAAAGAATGTCTCAGCTGTCTTAGTAGGGTATATAATCATCGAAATATGTCCTATTAATACTTGTTTAAGCATTTTTTCTTTAAGTGTTAACAGGAGTCTAACTTTAAAGGCGAATAATATTTGGGTTACAGCTAGTTCACACAGAAACTGTTTACAGGACCGTTCTTAGCGGATCCGTTTTTATTTTGGTGATAAGGCCTGTAGTTGTATAAGCGAGTTCACACACACGACAGTATTCCGAATCCAGTAAAAAATACTGGTCCGACTTTTTACACATTCCGTTTTGTCATCAAAACCTGGATGCCGAAACAGTATAAAAAACGGATCCGTACATGAAGATGTATGGAGAAGTATGGGTGCTTCCACACACAATCCGTTATTTCTATCGTATCCTGTCTGCCAGATGAGACGAAGCTGTCATTTGCTGTGTGAACGGGCTCTTAGGCCATTTTTCCACAGCTCTCGACACAACATGAACAATTCTGGTGTTGTCTCCGAGCGCAATATATATCTATGAACTTTATACTACAATAGTAATGACGTGTCGTTTCTTGAGTAAACGGTTCATAGAAATATAACTATAGCGCTTGGAGTCGTCACCACATTTTGTCGAATCTTGTCGTAAGCTGTGGAAACCGGGCTAGCATTGAATAGTAACCTTTTGATATAGAGACCCTGTAAATTGGGATATGCAAGCTCAGTTGACAAAAACAAGTCAGCGGCATCCTCCCGTCTGCAAGAAGCCCATGTTCAGCAGTGGTCTACGGGCTAATGTGATGACAATGATAGTACTATGAAAGAACAATCTAAACTATAGGTATGTCCGAATCGTATCCAGCGAGAAATGTATAAACATAAATCTATTTGAAATTATACCACACCTCGTACATTCGTGTGGCCACTGGATGTTACAACACCGAGTTCCATGTGAAACTCTGTAATTTGTTCTAGTCTTATTAAGACAAGCGGTTCTAAACCATTCTACACTAGCGTTGTAATAGCGAAATCGTTTATAACTTCTTCCTGTTGTTATGTCATTTGTTAACCCTCTATGAAATGTTATCTTGTTGAATTGGTAAAGTTTAAGTGCAAATCATAGAAATGTAGGTCAGGCGGAGTAGTGTTGCAGGGGGACTGAAGCATTTTTGTTTGTTTTAGTTTTGTATGAAATACTTCAATAAAATGATGTTGTAGATGACATTGAGGAAACAAAAAAGTTGGTCGCATTTAGATAAATGTACCTATCTTCTATAAAAATAATCATTGAATAAATCGCGCTTATGAACACCTTTACTCTGCTATCTAAGACGCCTTGCCTGGGAGGGCACTTTTTTTATACAATTCTAAGGCAATTTTTTTTCATAACAGTCAATTAAAGAATATCCAACTCACTTTACATTTGATTATCCTGAGCAAAAGAGAGAAATTGTACATCATTGCGGAGCAAAATGGCTGCCTTATTCTCTCGGGAAAAATTTGTAAATAAAATATTTATCTGCCGTATTTAAAAGCACTTTAAAATTAATGAAAATAACAACAAAATACGTTTAACATACAATTTAAAAATAATGCTTTCCACAAGAAAACAGTTATTGTTGCACTTTAATTTAATACTTCTAACTTTAAAAATAAAGGTTCGTACTATAATCAATGAAAAACCAATTGTTTCTGAATCCACCCATTATAGCAATGGTGGAAAGTGATTGGCAAATGGTTTCTGGCCATTTCTGGTACTCGCCAGCCCCTTCGCTGCCGCAGCACCGTTCGCTTCGCTCGTTCGTTGAGTGGTCACAGTTCTAAAATAATTGAACCTACTTTTCAGCTATGATAGTTTGTTATTTTATTTCTTATTGTGGGGGGACTTTGATGTATTATTTTAAAAGTTGCAAACTATTAATTTTAAAGCTAGAGCCTTTTAAAGTGGGAACTATTATTTATTACTAAAAAACGCCTATCTTGTTGAAATATATTAGTGCTTAACTAAGAAACAACTAACATTAATAAAAGTGCCCTAAATTAAGTCATTAAAATTATATCTGAAGACATTTTGATATCAGAAGCAAATTAAAGATCATATAAAGTAGGTATGGTGTTACGGTGGTTTCATATTCCACGCCGTCGTAATAACAGCGACACAGTGAACGCCATAGGAATGCAGATGCAAGTGCCAGTCACAGACAAGGATAACTGGCAGTCAATTAAGTTCCGTCTGTGACAATAAATCTATCCGTAATAGGTCGTCGTAGGTTTTTTAGTAGTGCAACGGTAGAATTGAAAAGTCCCATTAAGAATTATATTTTACCTGCTGATGCTACTGACGGATAAAAGGCTCTATACGCTTATCTATCGACACTGTGGCGGTATCTATCACGCCACATGCGAACAAAGCAGCACAACGATTGTCTAGCAGATTATTCTGCCTAGCCTTTCAACAACTATGTTGGGGTCAGTTTCCAGTCATACCAGTATTTTACACGAAGCGACTGCTATCAGACCTCCGCGACCCAATTACCGGGCAATGCCGATATCCTAAGGTAAGACCGGTTGTCAGACTTTTTGGGCTTCTGACTTCCCGTAACGACTGTCATAGGTATTCATATGACACCCGGGATCGACAGTTTAACGTACTCTCCGAGGCACGGAGGAGTCTCGATGTGTAACGAACGGTCACCCATCCACGGACTGACCGCGGCAAGCGCAGCTTAACCTCGCATAATCCGCGTGGTTGGTAATTAGCCACGAGCCCCTCAATTGTCTAGCAGATTATAGTGACAATAATGACAACTCTCAAATATGACGTCACAGAATCCTGCATCGCGATGTTAAGATTTGACACGCAGATAGTATGAGTAACATAACATCAATGGTATGTATACAACTTCCCAACATCAACCGCTGGACAGCTGCCCGCCAGGCATAAGACCCGCTTGGTTGGAAGATCCTGCCTTTTCGTTGAAGAAACATCATACCTCTTTTCTCCATAACACTATACTTCATTATTGGTAAAGATACACAAGTTTTAGTTTGAACCAATAACGAGCTGAATAAAACCAGTTTACCCCTGCATAACTCATTTCATCAAGCGTTCACACTAATCGAAAAACAAAGACAAAACTAAATAAATTACTTCATCAAAATTTTACAGCATCAAAATTTGAACTGATTAAAATAAAGCAATCTTTCCCAAGTAAATAGAAGTCTAAATCAAGTTAGAAAGTTTATGATGCCTCGAAAAACAAACTGTCAGCTCACATCAGCTGACAAAAAACAAACAAAGAAGACAGAGGTGTGTATACAGCGCAAGATAAATTGGGACGAAAGTCTACCGCGGTAAACATGAACTCTGCGCTGTAGAAGTGGATTGTAGATGTGAAAACTTTAAATAAAGGTTTCAGGGTAGATATTAATGTCTAAAATTTTCGTTATTTAGTTAAAATAAGTTCTAATTGTGGTTGGAGTATTTCGAACATGTAGAATAAGTACAAAACTGTTTGTAAAGCCGTGCAAGTTATAATTTGTGAACAGACAGAAAAGCTTTAAACTATTATAATAAGTGGCCAAAAATAAGTCACAGGTTTTTCTGATTGTCATAAAAGATGTTTAAGGATAGCCGTAGAAGTACTTCGGGCAAAAACGTGTTTCTAATATTCCGTGACAAAAACCAAACAAAAACCTTCCAGAAGCCACTTTGGAGCAATATTGTATTTGGCACTTGTATAACCAAATGTAATAGTTTAAATTAAATAGATCTAAAACGGACTTTAAAAATGATTGAAGCGGTCAATGAGTTAGTCGTAGTTTATGGGCTGATTATGGCTGATAATATGATGATAATGAATACCAGTCTAAACATTAGTCATACTGGCACTTCAAAATTTTATCTGTTAAATTTAAATCCACAATAACACTGAATACATCAACAGTTGAGCACTCAATATATATAATTAATTACCTCCTGGGTGGTACGGGCGATCTGTTAGGATTAGTTCGCCAACAGTTTGTCAATGTCAGTTGCAAGTTACCAACTAACTCGAACTAGTATCGCGGTGATTGCTGACGTCAAACGTTATGCTCGTCATCGTTGGAATATAGGGCACATGAATTGTTTATATTTTAGACTAATTATGTACGTTGATTGGTATCGTAATAGTAAAGCGTATTATTTTCTGGTACATTGTCAAGGTCATGTTCTTGCATCAGTTTTGATAAAAATATTTCATTTTTTATTATTTTCCAGAGTTAATGTCTTTTAAGCTCCTTTCAACGAATAATCTATTCGTAGTAAACAACTGCCGTCCACCCATTTCATAATTCTTATTTGCCATATTAGTTGCCATTTTAGTTTCCAACGTGTAGTTGCATTAGATATGGCCTTTACTGAGCTGGACATAACATGGAGCATTTATATCATAAGACACTACCTACTTAAATATTTCTTAAGTTGCGAAGTAAGTAGTTTCATTTACACATTTTAATAAAAGAAAACCATCTTGAAGGACCATCTCCAGTTTCTTTTTCATTTCTTAAAGTAACGTTAAACTTTTTACCAGTTAATATTTTAAGAATAACGCAATAATATTTATCATAAAACCGAGTCCCAACAGCTATAGTTTTTATTAACTTTTGAATTTTACTTTCTTTAACTTATTCACCAAAATGTAATTCCATTGTATTAACTTGTTTTAGAGTTAACTAACTTTCGAGCCAAGTTATTAAGACTTACACAATGCCTATTTTAAGTTTGGAACTCATTCTACAAAATTTTAATATGGAGACGCAAATAAGTTTTCTTTGCTGGTCCGGTAAATATTCTAATGAAAAAGTTTGTAGAAGCAAAATTTAATTATTCATTTTAGATAACTAATATTTGTATAAAATTAATCCTTCTACTTAACCATTTCATTTTAACAGCTTTGAAATAATTATAGGTACACACATAAAGCCGCCATCTAACAAAATCAGACTGCTCAAATCGCCTTACAAATTAATATTACATACTTAATATCCATTTTCTGTACCGAAAAGCACAAAATTTTGCTTATTCAGACATCTAAGTACCCAATTCTAAACAAAACAGGAATTATATCCCACAACACAATACATTGCCTCTCCTCTTCAAGATGTAACACAATAACGCTGATGCTAAAAGCGCAATGAATATCAAAAGTATCGGAAAATTCTCGAAACCCTTCATTTTAATAACACCCATTTAAGGGCTCTTTCGACCCAAAAGGATTTTGTTTATAGCCCATTAATGAATTTCGTTCAAGAATCATTGCGAACAGACCTTTCATACCTTAATTTGTAAAGGTATTGGATATTAAGCGGTGATCGTCTTTTGTATGCCAAACCCGTATTGTTTGTGGTAAACGGATCCATACCTAAGTTTTACTTAAGCAAACGACTTTTCGGGTCGTACGTATTACGTGGGAATGGGTTTTGAATTTTTATAGCTCTATCGTTTCGGGTGTATGGAGTACCGGATACTGTTATAGAGGAAAACTGCTCAAATGATGCTGGATTTTTGGTGGAATTTTTACTGCCAATATAATATGATATTTTTTCATTGTACTCGATTCTGTTCATATTTAACACAGAATCCCACGTCCCGCTTACCTAGTAAAAGCTATTGGAAAAATATAAGCTAATAGAATATGTCGGTTCGAATTCACACACTTTTTTTTTTTTTTATCCGAATTTCATACGGTCTCGATAAGGTTACTAACAATTAAACAGTAATTTACACCGGAGATCATATGCGTGATTACACCTAAAAAACTTACCAAAAATTACATAGTCTATTCATACTAACGGAATCTGATGGAAACCTTCGGATGGATCCGTTTACAATTCACAAAAAATCCTATATCAAGACCTCACATCTAATGGAATGTGATGCAGTGATTCCGGAGTTTCCCTTCACGTCAAAACCACGCTATGATGGATGATCGGTTCATTCATGATGTTATTAGTTCAATTGTAACGTGGGGATAGATGAATTAATTTGTGAAATTCTTTTTTATGTGGATGATGTGGTCGTTTTTGGTTAACATTTTTATTTGTTTTATTTTTTAAGCTTTCATCATTTTTATTGAATTTTGTATCATTTATATTTGTTGAGAGCTTTAGATTGAATTATGTGGGCTGTAAAAAAGTCTGGCAATTTTTTTATTACTAACAATAGATTTGTAGGTATTGATAATAATGGATCTATTTTAATGATATTTTTATAAAAATAACAGGAACTCACTTAAGTGAAGAGGAACTCTTAGTCAATGAAGTTCGTGTCGGTGACGTTTTATTATTAGTCGTAGTGCCACGGCTACGTAAGTACGTGAATAATGTTGTATTTTAAAAGCGTAGCTTCAAATAGAGGCATGTCTTGAAACTGGCTCATGACCTAAATTCAAACGAAAACATAAACAGTAAATCAAATCATACTAATCCACCCCATCACAATAAAAACAATTTTAATCCTAACTGAGCCATCCAAAGCTTTGTCAAGTTCTAATGTACTTAAAATGTACTTAACAGTAATTTTGACTGTCCATTAAGAAGTTTTGGATTGTAAATGATTCTCCATTTACATTGTTCAGTAAATCACAGTTTAAGTGTTGTTGACAGAAGTTTAAGTGATCGTTGTTGCTTTTTTATGGTTGAAGTAAAAAAAAACCAGCTAAGTGCGAGTCGAAATTCGCGCACGAAGGGTTCATTACCATTATCTATAAAAACGACAAAAAAATCATGTCTGTTGTATGGGAGCCCCCCTTAAATGTTTGTTTTATTTTAATTTAATTATTTATTTTTAAAGTGAATATATAACTAAATATTTTCTGAATATTTCAAGCGTCTACCTGTTGCCGTTATCAATTTCGAGCAAAAACGAGCAAAAGTCACGTTTGTTGTATGGGAGCCCCCTTAAATATTTATTTTATTTAGTTTTTTAGTATTTGTTGTTATAGCGGCAACAGAAATACATCATCTGAAAAATTTCAACTGTCTAACTATCACGGTTCATGAGATACAGCCTGGTGACAGACGGAAGGACAGCGGAGTCTTAGTAATAGGGTCCTGTTTTACCCTTTGGGTACGGAACCCTAATAAGGTCAAAGAAAATGGTACATTACACTTTGATCAAAGCGTCGTCTATATTAATTAAAGCGACATTTTTTTCTGTGGGCGCCGACAGAAAATAAACTTCGTGTATATTGTAGAAGGTTGCTCATAGATTATCGGTTAAATTAATAATAGTAACAACGTGTCCACTATCATCGCATTATATATTTTTTGTTTTGTTTTACGTTACCTGGACAAGACAGCAGTCACATAGCCTGTAATAAAACGAAGAATAAAGTTTATAAAATATCTATTTTATGTCGATTACATTAATAAACTTATAAATTATTACGCACTTATAAAAACTTACATTTATATTTAAAATATTTGTTGGGTATGTGTGTAGTTGTGTACCTATAAATTAAATACTTACACGAAAATACTATCAGTCTTCGTTGGATTTTCAATTACTTTTAATTGGTTTGATGTAGTGAAGTAGTTAATGCAATCGATTCCAACATTCGATTTAACAAGAATCTTAATTGATTCCGAGTTGCAATAATTTATTATTTAATTATATAAACACGTATGGTCCTATTATGTAATTTCGTAATTATGTTATTTTAGAAATTTTTAATGTTTCGTGTATCGATGTGCTTTTCATTTATTTAATAAGCAATACTCCAAAAGTTTTTTTTTAACTAATTATCGTTTCTAATTGCTACCAATAAAAAAAAAGAACGTAATATTTGCATATTATGTTAATTATAACAAATCTTTAGAAACAATTAACATGACCAATTAGGAAACATTAGTAATAAAACCAATTTCAGCCAAGAAAATCCATTTTTTAGTAGCGTAAAAAGAATTGCAGCTACAACCAGTTTTAAATTCGACAAATATCAAATTCTATTTATCCAATTTGCAACTACATGTCTCAACCTTGTTGGCTTCTTCTCGTGTTTATTCAATAACGTTGAAGAAATAGGTCAGCTTACGGTTTGGAGGTAATAAGCTTCTGACTCGTCCAAGTATCTCTTGTGCACTATTAACCTTATACTTGGCTTATACCTGACTTGAAGCGTTATTACAACTGCTCGAAACTTCTAGCTTACTTACCGCAAGGGAAAATAGAGAATATTTTAAAGTTTTCTTTAATAAAACCAAATAGATTTTGTTTGTTGTCATTTTTATTTAAATAGGGTCACGTTTTATTAATTCAGACCGTCAATCCATCATAATTTATGGCAATTTTCCACGTAGTGACTTCCGTCTAACCTCCACAGTTAACGGTTCATAGAGAATCCAGGTTAACGTTGTAAATTTAATTTAAAATTATTCTGGTGCTTCTTATCCATCCTTGAATTAGAATATGTTCCAGCGACCATAGAGCAATTCTTTTTTATCTTACGTCTAGTTTTATCTTCTTCAATCTAAACTATATAATTACGTACCATTTACAACTTCAAATTACCTATCCACGGAACATTACATCTTTATCAGCCTCATCTACTTGATGATATAATCAAACAGACATCACATTCAAAGAAACATAGCGGCATTCATTTGGAAAACTGTCTGCGACAAACTATGAGTCAAGTCCAATCATCTGACCGTTAACTTTCCTTTTATGCTAATATAATGAAACGAAGTCAGGCTGACTGCGGAACTTTCTTAATATAATATTCCAAAAGTCAAACAGTGGAGGGTACGCCGTTTATAATTTTAGGCAACGATAGCTTTGCCCTTTCTAGTTATTCGTTAAGTTCTATATCAATTTGATATTTGGTTTGTGAAGTCGAATCAAATAGCGGAACGAGGATACTATTGTTGGAAATGGAATTTTATTGACCTCTCGTGTCCTATTTATCGATGACCAATATTCCATATTCAATCTCAATGTTTGGTTCTTCATATAATTTTCGACTGAAATTGTAGGCTCTTCAATCAGTTCCATACAATACAGTAATTTAATTAAAACAAAGAGAGGTTAATAATTAACGAACCTATTTTATTATTGTCTTAATTAAGAAACTTCTACTGTATAAACAATTATTTTGGTATAAATGTCAGTCAGTGATTGAATTCAAAAAGGGTATTTTTGGAATAACCCACATTAAGGTCTCCTTGAGCTAATTGTACGCTTTGGTCAACAGTTCTAAGGTTATTGCTTTGCGTCTGGGTATTATGCAAAGGTCTATCTGCCTACCTAATTTGTGTCAAGCCTTTTGACAACGAGTTCTGAGTCTATTAACGTACGATCTTGTTTAAGCAAATCTTCCATTATACGAGATTAGTCTTTTAGGTTGATCATCTCAATTCTAATGCATTTTCATCGATGACGGAGTTATAAAAGTCTGATACCCGGTTCCTATAAGGTTCCTATATACCTTAAGGACCGTTATTGATTAAAACTACTGCTGATGTGTCATTAATAATAATAAAACGGAGTTTCCATATTTTTACGTAGTAACTTACATGTTATTCTGCTCAACCATCAGAAGTGTGATGCAGTCAATATCTCACGGAATAAGCATCTCCTATTAACAATCCCATGGAGGCGGGTCTTACAGAGTGAGCTCAAGCCGCTGGGTTGAAGTGATTCGAGGCCAAGATAACTGCGAAAGACAAGAAGGCGTGGAAGAAACTCGCAACGGCTTCGAGGTACTATAGGAATCAAGAACATAAACAATCTAACAAAACACTTCACAAATTTTCATTTTGCCGTCCATTCCAAACAACATAAATTACATTTACATACATCCAATAATACGATTCAGTCAGTGCCATGACCGACCTCATCAATAACCCGGAAGCCCTTAAAACCCATTATTGTTTTATAACCGTTGTTTATAACATTGAACAAACAAGATCACAAATGTCAGCGCTAATAAATCAAAGGAAAAGGGGGGGTCTTATGAAATTTTATTACAGTATTTTAAGTTACTTTTAATTTCTTTAACAACATGTTTACTTGGGCGGTATTGTGAAATGTTTTTTTGGTGTTTGGTATAGATAAACAAATAGAGATTATTTTATTGTTAGTTATGATTATAACTTGTTTTCAGATGTTGCAAACGAAAATAAAATGACAAAAGTAGAAGCAATTTATCACGCGAGTTGTAGAATTTTAGGCAATATAAAATAATTGTTTGTTTAGCATGGTTTTAGTCCTAGAAAAGACAAACAAATAGAATTTCTACTAATAAGTATAATTTAAGGGGAAAGTAAAGAATGAACCACCCATGGTATAAAAAAAACAAGGTAGTCTTTTCTCGTGACAGCTAGATCACGCGACTGGCCTATACTACGTCATAGCACACAACAGATAGGTACAGAAATCAATCTACATACAAGTGCGCTCTAGCAACGCACAACATAGACACTGCTCACGAACACGATATCTCGGACTGTTTGGGACTAGAGTGCGAGTGAGTGCGAGCGCGAGTGCCATGCGCTTGAGAGAGATAGATATATAGATAGAGCGACCGACGAGCGTAGGTATGAAAAGTGAAGTACATACATGTGATTGACTTCTGTACCTATCTGTTTTGTGGTCATAGCTACTGATGAATCTATAAGCTTCGGCTTCTGTTAATAAACTTTGTTGTTATTAGTGGCAAAACATTATAAATGGTGACGTAATACGAGTCATCGTCGGAAGCGAATACTTCATTTTATTATATCATGGAACCACCTATTGCACCGATACAGCAAATATTTGATGTTTTTCTCACCAAAACGATAGATTTGTATAATGCTTTCACTTCATTTACATTTACTAATTCTAAAAACAAAAGAGAACCGCTCATCCATCCGCTCTCTTCTCTAAATAGAACCGCTAATCTAATTTGTTGTCGGGATCCTTGCGAGATCAATCAATCACGGTGACAAAGCGCGGACTCTGTCGACACTGGCGAAGTTTTGCTGATTTTAGTCGATTAGCCAGTTTCAGGAAGCGCGAACGGTTAAGCGGGCCTCTTGACGGATTGTTATTTAAGGAGCAGTGCTGTTGTTTAATTTCTAACTTTTTACTCTGGTAAATATTGTTCATTGTTTTTTTCTTTTAAAACGGTTTCGTAATGATTCGAATGTTGATCATATGAGTTTGACACTACTACTTAAACTGCATTGAGATTTGAAGCTTCCACTGTACTCTGGAAACTTCCCTTTTCAAAATCTATATTTAAGTAAATGGATGATGTTAATCGAGGATAAGCAGTGATAGCTCAGCGGTTGAACACTTGTATACAGACAGACCTTCCTGCATGGACTTAAGCTTAACCCTTTTCATTATGAGAAGAAGCCGTCGCCCAGTAGTGGGACAGTAATGAGCTGATTATCCAGGATTGAAGCACAAGATTAAAAAGCAGATTTGTTTGTGTGGTTACAAAGCTAAAAGCTTTGAAAAGTTCAAAGAAAAATGCATCGATTAAAGACAAAGTTAAAACGATCAATTTGTTCTCACAATCATGTGCAATTCAGAAGCATCCCGTCGGCCAAGTCTAGCGGTATTGTTCAGTCCACGGCTGTTTAAAGTTTTAGTTTATCGTTTGGTTCTAATACATTAACTATACAACTACTTATACATCCTAGAAACGTTTCTTTTATTAATCTAGCTACATGATCTTTAGTATTTTCATTAATGTCAGTTTCATGACACTGTAAAATTTAAACCAGCTTGACAAAAGCTGTTACTAATACAGACAGGAAGATGTTTTAGAAAAAAATAAGGCCGAATTACAGCAAAATGTAGGTGCATTGTTCGCCGAAAGAGGTTTCTAATTAAAAAAAGCATCTGAAATATCCAGCACAAGCTTAGAACAAGCTCATGAGATAGATTGATGAGGGTTTTAAATACAAATAAATCTACCAGTGACATAAAAGCAAATACGGAAATTGATCAACTGAAAATAGTCATAAATACCCAAAATATAAATACAACAGACAAACAGAAACTTCTGGAACGATCAATTTGTTCACACAATCATGTGCAATCGAGAAGCATCGGCGTTGAAACTCGACAGCGGTATTGTTCACTCGACGATTGTTCGAAGTTGTCCCTGTGTGCGCTAAGGGAAGTTTTAGTTAGTCCACGTAGTTCTAAAACCTTATCTATACACCGTACAGGAGAATCTTCTACCTATGTAAAGGTAGATTCATGTGTGTTTTGTTTTTTATAATCATTATTATTGTTTAGAATACAATTATTAATATTCATATCGTTATTAGCAGAGTATTTATAAGTATCTTATGACTTTATGTTTATTACTTTCATATCTGGATCTCCCATAATTTTGTTAAAAATACTGTGAAACAAACCGTCCGTTTAAATATTTTCAAGTGTAAATTTTCAACTATAGCATCTAGAAAATAGAGTGTAAGAAATAATAATTAATGCTTACTTTTCACTTACGTGTACATTTTACGACTTATAAACAACATAATAACTTGATCAACTCTAATAATTTAAAGAAAACGACCCATTATATTTCACTCCTAAACAAAATTTCCGGCACAACTTTAAAGATAATTGAAATACCCAGTACACAAAGCGACATAAAAACAAAAACCCAAAGTTTCCAGAATTACTCAACGTTTCCAGCTAGGCTTATACAGATGTTGAGAGCTTACCCTTAACCCCTTCCAGTTGACGAATTGTACGAGTTAAGATTAAGACAACTGCCTCTTCATGCTAAGAAGCGGGACAAATTCGCACCAACTAAGATATTCTTGGCTGTAATTAAAGGATGAAACTCAAAATGTATGTCGTTAAATTTGAATTGCTTCATTTTGTTGCTGACTTACGGGCCCTCGTTGGATGTAAATATAAGGTCTGGGTTCCTTGTGTTTTCATTGCCTCGAAATCATCTGGTAGGCTTTTTCATCTGTACAATTTATTAGGGTTTCTGGATAGCCCGCTAGAAATGAAAAGTGGATGATATTTATTATAAGACCCTTTTTGGAACCTTATTTTTAGGACTTTATTTTGAGACGCTATTAAAGAAATTTATTTTTAGCAATTAAGAAAAAACAAGTCGTATTCTAATGAATATAAGTTCGACTATAAGTATAGAACTTTCAATATTTACATGGTAAGTGAACACAAAACTACAAGTGCACTGACTATTATGAAGGTTAGATAATTCATTAATCGTACACCCACGATTTTGCGTTCTAATAAATGCATTCGTATTCTGGAATCAGAAAACTTTTTCATATTTTTTTTAAACAATGTTTATCAAAACAAAACACCGTGCTTTCCAAATGGAGGCAACGAAGCGTTTGCGTTAAGAGTTAAACATTCTTAGCAGGTTATTCGCAAGTGTAGTTAACGTGCTAACGCGAGTTGAATACCTGCTTGTTTCTGTACAATTCAGGCACAATTTACACTGGGGTGTCGCAGAAATAAGCAAAATTAATGTAAACGGCGTCGAGGATGAAACACGTGCACGTAATTTAAGTTTGAAGTGTTTTTGGAGAGATTTTACTTTTTTTAACAGAATATGAAGTGTTGGAATTAAAGAGCTTTTGATGTCCGAGTGTGAAGCTGTCACTGAAAGTTTGTTTGAGTTTTGTGACATTAAAGTAAAATTATGGAAAATATGGAGCTTTGAGGCAAAATATTATGAGGACGACGATAATATAGACAACAATAATTTTCAGGTACCTGCTAAACATTTCTATAACAGCAATTGTCTGACCAGCAAATACAACGACAAAAAAGCACTGGTTTTATATAAGGTCATTTAATCTAGACAATATTTATATAAAGTTCTACTTAAGCTACAAGGAAAAGATAATCAAAACTCATAAAACTCACAATCATCACCAACTCTAATAAAACAGCATCAACATCAAAAATCAGGGTAATTTAACTTCGAGACGCGGATATTCCAATTTCCACTTTGAAATACAAAATTTCAGACAACTTTACGCAACATTCGTATACAAATACATTCGCGCCACAGTAGCCATTTATCTCTGCTATTAGCTAACTAGTTTCGGAGTTAGTAGTGAACGTACAGACGAATGGCGAACGTACAAAGTTGGTCTGCCATTCTCCAATATCGTTAATTGAGTTGCTTCAGTAATAGTAAGGGAATATTGAGTAGCAAAAAGGAGGTATTCTGGTTTAACAAATGTAATTAGAGGTTCATTTTGAAAACTTAATTGGGAAGATACATTAATAATATTATTATTGTTGTGTAGTTTGAAATAGTAGACAGTAAGCAAAATTAACAACAAGCAACATTATATTCTATGCAAAGCAGTTTTAGTGAATTGTCATATTGGTTATATCGTGAGTGGAATGAATAGTTGCGGTTTAATCAAAAGCTGACCCTTATACTTGGGTAAAGTTTAAGGTATTGATGAAAAAAAGTGATTCAAATAATGATATTACAGCGATAACAAAATTGTCATTCAAGACAAAGTCAAGTAAAGCAACGAAATTTTCTGCGACATACATCATGAAAAGTTTATAACGACAAACTATCAAAACTTTTATTTCAATATAACATAATATTAATATTTTCAAGTTATTATTAGTATAAGTCTATGGATAAAATAATATATTGCAGACTTCGAACAAGTCGAAAGTCAAGATTTATTCTCGTAGGTCGTAGACAATGAATGCTTATCGTTGAGACTCCTAGAAAGTCATAAGTTCGTATCCGAACTACAATAGCCGTTTTTGTGCCGAATCTGTGTCACGTAATCTGATAACTTATGGGACTCTAAAAACAAAGCTATTGCTTGAGTTATATGAGCATCTGTTACTTTGGGAAACAAATTTAGTGCAGTCATCACTTTAGTGAACATCCAGTCAAGTCAATCACAATCCATTGCTGGACATAGACTTCTTTCAAATGTTCCTCAACAGACGGTCCTATCTTCAGCAACCAGTCCACCCCAATCACCTTCTTCCGGTCTTTAGTCCATCTGACTGTGGGACGTTTTAAAAGACCTTTATTACCATTTCAGTCCATTTTCTTTCAGAACTATCGTAGTGAATTCATTGCTGCAATTAAATTCAAAAGCAGTATTTTAAATACTGTATTTCACTGTTTCCTTTTCCTACAAAATGCTTTGTATGTAAAAAGTTAAACAGTGCTCTTTATTCTTTCTTTGTTTCTGCAGTTTTGCTTACGATTGTACTACCTTAATTTTGAACCTAATTAGTTTGGGTCTCCAAGGTAATTTTCGCAGGAAAGGTCTATTTGTCGTGGACATTGAGCTGTATTTGGAACCGTTTGTTAAATATAGGATCCTTTAAAAATGTCTGACTGTATGAAAATGTCAAAACTCAATTCTGTTCCTAGCGGTGTTCAAATTTTACATGCATTTATTCCTGTGTAAGCAAGCAGATTTCTCAGGAGTTTCTAACTTCAAAAGTGTCGTTCAGCAAAATAGTTTTTGGTTTACAAACCGATTCAAAATCGTCGAGTTTGTACGAAAATTATAAAGCTAGAGTGTTTCATGTAAATCTTTGTCGCTTATGCTGGAATTTTTACCAGCCTGCCATAAATAGCACACCGTGCTATATTTTAAATTCCTTAAGTAAAAGCATACACCATAGCTGTATCTTGGGAGAAATTGTTAAAAAAATTATGATTAACACGCCAATTATTTTATATCGTTTAACTAAGAATTTCCAAGGGGGGCTCGTGGCTAAATAACAACCGCGCCGATCGTAAGATTTGCGAGGTTAAGCTGCGCTTGCCGCGGTCAGTCCGTGGATGGGTGACCATTTGTTACACATCGAGACCCCTCCGTGCCTCGGAGAGCACGTTAAGCCGTCGGTCCCGGGTGTCATACGAATACCTATGACAGTCAGTTACAGGTAGTCAGAAGCCCGAAAGTCTGACAAACGGTTTAACCTTAGGATATCGGCATTGCCCAGTTACTGGGTTGCGGAGGTCTGATGGCAGTCGCTCCGTGTAAAATACTGGTATTCAGCCGCATCTGGTTAGACTGGAAGCTGACCCCAAGATAATTGGGAAAAAGGCTAAGAGAGGTAAGAGAGGTAACGAAGAATTTCCAAATTACATAGCATTATTTTTGTTAGAAGTTGTTTAAACTTATTTTACTCGTTGCTCTCTTAAAACTATCAATTTTATGGTTCACAGAAATTAAAACCCAGTTATTGAAAAAATATTCCATGTTTTATTAAATCGACAAACAGTTTAATTGTTCTGAAGTTAAATTGGCTTTTTATTCTTTTATGTGAAAAGAATGAGAAGTTTGGCACTATTAAAACCGTCATTGGTAAGTAAAACGATTGGTTTTTGGAAACAGCAACGCGGCAATGATAGCAAAGATTGTAAACTGGTCTAAGAATCTGATTGTCTAGGATCAGATAGTGTCGTCTAAGATAAGATACAAGCGTCTAAGATCTGATAGGAACGTCTAAGACAAAACAGAATCGACTAACAATGTAATGAACAAGTTTGAAAAACATAATGGAAACTGTCTGTATAAAAGAACAACAAAATGTCATTGCCAGAATTATGAAACAATTTACTCCACTTTACAGCTGGTTTCAAAAGCTGAAACTTTTATCTTCCAAATTTTTATTACGATAATTGGACCCAGATTACTCTCCGAATTCGGAGAAAAAAGTAAAAGAGAGACACAAAACGATTAAAGATTATTAAAACAAAACCAGTGGTATGGGTTATTTCACGTTTATTAATTTAATTTGAAGTTTACGAGGATTTTTGTGTTGGAAACTCTTGGTTGATCTTAATTTGATTGTGTAAGTGGAAGATTTGAAAGACTCCCAACAGTTTTGAAGTAATAAGTAAACACGTAATAATGAGTGTTTTCTTCTCTTTTATTACTTTTGCGTATATTTTGGTTTTTTCTTTCTATATTTGCTGCCCACTACTCATAAATAGATCTCGACATTGAGATCTTTGTCAAAACACTTCTTTAGCCTTTAAAAGCTCTTTCCCCTTTCACACAACTGAGACGACTTTTATTATCTTTGTAGTTCTCGTAAATATCATAAAATATACCTTCATAAAAAAGCCCAAAGTTAGGTCACCAGCGATACCTACAGCCTTAAAACGTAGCACGTATTTTGAATATTTTTCTGTACAATATAAATCATATTTTAGCTTCGGAACATCCATAAAACGGGAGGAAAAACAAAGCTAGCTACAGATTTATACGAATTTGTTTTGGATAGAATGTTGTGTGACTCGATATAATAGCCTTGTTTACTTTTACACTCGGAATGTTAGTGCAAATCGAGTTATAGCCCGTAATAAGTTTACGAGAGAAAAAAATATATCTTGCGCTATACGGTGCTATAAAATATGCGAGTATATTTTGTTTACTGAATTTGCTCAGGACTGGGGCGTAAATTGTTGAATAGAAGTTAGTTTTAAGTTGTGAAACTTGTGTAGTGTCTTGAACATGTTAAGTTATAGCGAAAGCGTTGTATGCAGCCCGTTGAACTTAGGTATGCTAAAGTTTTTATTTTTTAAATATGTAATAAGATTATAATCTGCGTTATCAGGCATTATAACTAGAGGCTCATTTCGCGTCTAGTCTGAAGTTTGAGCAAAATTTTATTCACACTTAAATGTTGGTATGCCGTCGTGCGTAAGTCTATTCTATATTCAATGCTTTCTGCCAATCCTTTTCCCACGTAAGAGTCAGCATCCAGTCTAACCTGATGTGGCTGAATACCAGTATTTTACACGAAGCGACTGTCATCAGACCTCCGCCACTCAGTTACTGGGTAATGCCGATATCCTAAGGTTAGATCGGTTGACTGCCATAGGTATTCGTATGACACTCAGGACCGACTATTTAATGTGCTCTCCGAAGCACGGAGGGGTCTTGATGTGTAGAAAATGGTCACCAATCCACAGACTGACCGTGGCAAGCGCAGCTTAACCTTGCAAATCATATGATTCACACGGTTATTAATTAGCCATTTCTGTTTTCTAAAAGCCTGGAGGAGGCTCCTACTGATACCTGCTGCGATATTTATTTGATTTAAGTACTTATTTAGTTGCTTACTTGCCTCTTAAGCACTAAGGGGTCTTCACAGCCTTGACCAAGGCAATTTATTCACAATAAATTATTCCTTTGTGCAGCCAAGTGTTAAAATACGACCATTAATACAAGGTCGTTGGGACAAAAAAAGAGATTAGTGTTAAACCTAGGTTTTTGTCAAACCCGAAAACGCTAAAGGCACTGACTGCTATGTAAGTATTTGATTTAGCTTCACACCCTTTTTTTGTTCAGAATAGTCTGAAATAGCAAAAGTGTAGATTTTTTTCACGACGTAATATATCCACTAATACCTCGTTGGTCTAGTGGTGGCAAGCGTGATTGCTGATCGTGAGGTACTGGGTTTGATCTCTAGGAACCCAAAGTGTTATTGGGGTTTTCCGTGTAGAATTCCTCAGTAGCAGCCCGGAGTTTGGATTTGTGCCCGGTTGATGGTAATAGGCTCGCCCCCTATTACATTGGACTTAAACATAAAAGGAGAAGCTGACTGACTGACTGATCTATCAACGCACAGCCTAAACGGCTGGGGTTAGAAACTTGAAATTTTGACAGTAGGTACCTTTTATAACGTAGGCATCCACTAAGAAAGGATTTTTCACAACTCCTCCCCTAAGGGGGTGAAATAAATCACGCAAGCGAAGCTGCGGGAAAAAGCTAGTTACATATAAAAATACAAATCTTTCCTCTTTATAATATTAGTATAGATGTAAAACGTTTTGACATAATATTTGACCATTATTTTTATTAGAAATCTTAAAATTATTTCTAAAACGATAAGCAACAGTAAAAAAACCAATGAAATATTTAATATAATTCCCAAGTTATAAACAAGTTAAAATTGTTGACTAGACAGAGACAACACTACTACCACAATGACGTCATACCTTAAAAACTTCATAGTAATTTGACATCACTCCGTACAATATCCGTTTTGCGCGATAAGGACAGAACATGCCTCCTCCTCAAACTTCGAAAGCGTGTAGCTCTTCTATTTTTTTTTCATCGAATTTATTTATCTTTCTATACTTTCTTTAAAATATTGCTACATAAATTGTTGTACATTTTTCTTAATAGTCAAATGCCCTATTGCTATTCAAAAGCTGGCGATACCTACGTCAAATTCCTCAGATAACAAAATGTTGTCTGACGTTAGTAAAATCGGCACTTAGACCTATTTTGAATCTGTTAGCCTTTTTGATCTTATTGGAATTTATACTGCCACCGTCATACCATATATGACACCCTACTTATAGCTATGTGGTTGACAACTCCTGGAAAGACTTCTTCTTCTTCCTGCCCTTATCCCACACTAGGTGGGATCGGCACAACATGTATTTCATAAATCTATGTTGTTAAAGGTTTTGGCTTATTGTTTTATAACCGGCCGCCTGCCTGACATCAACCCTCCTTGGGAATACTTGGTGACCCAGTGTGCTTGCTGATATTATCAACTGGGTCCCAAAATGATATGCTTGTCAATCTTATTGCTGACAACTAAGCAGATCATGTTCTTCTTGGTGGAGTATACTTGAAGTTCTTCGACCCACTCATTCAGTTTTGCTAGGGACTTTGGTAAGACAGAATTCCAAAGTAAATATTCAATCTAGACACGCGGCAGCGTGTCAAGCCAAGTTCAAAGAAAAAGGAACTGGCGACGCAGCAGCCGTGTGTTATATTACACGAACCATTTCAAGCCACTTTTGAGCCCTTAATAACTCAAAATCTATTCAACATAAACACATGAAATTTGGTTTATTTATTAAAACCCCTGAGATTAACTATAATCCGAAATTTCATAAATACAGCTCAAACGGTTATTGAGATATTAACGTCTAAAAATCGGCATTTTTAACACTGACTGACATATAGATCAAAAACCTAACCCACTTCCAGATGACCTAGAAAGTTGAAATTTGGCGTCCAGCTGGGTAATTGTGTTATACACACAAAGGAAAAAGTAAGAAAACAGTGAATTTTTACGATTTGAAATATTTTTCTAACAGTCGATTTTTATTACCTAGCGCCTTGCGAAATTATAATAGCAAAATGTTTTTCTGTCGCAGGAGATTATAGGTTCCATGATTCCATGATGAAATGTCGCTTTTATCGTTTTATATACCAGATTATTTGATTCCAGTGGCAAATAAAAATATACCTAACAGGCAAATAATGATAAAAAAAAGTTAAAGGAAGGACTTTCGATATACTTCTAACATTCAAGAAATTGTAGAAAATAGTACAAAAAAGAAAACTATACAGCGTAAACCTTTTACAGGTCACTTTTGAATGATGAATAATAATAATTTCTTTACAAAAAGTAATGATATCCCATCAAAAACATAAATGTGAAAATGGGAGCCAAGATCAATAATATGCTTTGTTGTCGACTTCGCCGTCAAAAGCATTGAAATCTAAATGGGTGCCAAGTTCTGTAGATAATCCTGTAATTTATTTATAAAATCATGAAGCTCAAAATTTGACTTGGCTAGTTTTCACATACAAGTTATCTTATATTTGGCTAATTAACTTATCTTCTTTATGTAGGTAATACGCAAGTTACTGTTTTTATATTGTAAGGTCAATATAATTATAATCCTACTCTTCAAAAAATTTGGTTTGCTGGTAAAAACTAGCCAAGTCAATTTTGAGCTTCATGATCTTATAAATAAATTTCAGGATTATCTACAGAACTTGGTACCCATTTAGATCTCAATGCTTTTGACGGCGAAGTCGACAACCAAGCATATTCTTATTATTGAACTTGGCTCCCAATTTCACATTTATGTTTTTGATGGGATTTCTATTTCAGTAGGTGTTCGTAGTGGGATCATCATCTTTACCTATACCTTCATAGACAACTTGGTCTTTTCGGTGGTTGCTTTATGAAACCCTACGAAATACTTCCTAAAGAATATATAAGTAAAGAAGAAAACCGCACTGTCTAGACTTTTCCTTGACCTTAATAGAAAAATTACTTACACAATAAACATTACAGAAGTTATCCAGAACCATAAAACTTTCAATAACCTAGTAATTACTTTAGATACAATAAAATCAGAGCTTCACGTCACGCACGAAGAACTAGTCTTTTGTGAAAGTTCCAAAACGTTCTAGGTCAAAATCGTTTCTCCGTGTTTAGGAATCCTAAACGACGTTACATTCTCTTTCTTTAGCATTAGCGTTTATTCTATTTGTCTGACTTATTTTATCGGTCTAGATATTATTAGGTTTTGGTCTTAATGTAGGTTTTATCATACTTTATTAGTACCTCTCTGAGAATGGTATAAAAAGAGTGTTATCTCAGAGACAATGAATTATCTTTATCGCTTTTAGAATCATTGCTAGGATAAGCATAACAATTAAGGCCGATTTTACCAACGTTGGATATCTTTTTTAACCCCTCAAGTGTCTTACGTCTTCATCTCAGAGCCAGACAGGGATTAAGCGTTCGCCACACAACCGCGGGGAGTAAACAGGTCGTGTCGTTGGCGAGCCCACGTGAGATGTATTCACGGGTTAATATGAAGCAAGTCACTCTAAACCGCAGGCCACACCACCAGCTGGCGGGCGGGCGAGCGAGCTGGCGGGCGAAGCGAGGCGAGGAAAACTATATAAACTAAGCGAGCTAAACTATGTGGGTTCACACCGAAAACTACGGACAAGCGGGCGAACGAGCAGGCGGGAGAGCGAGGGGAGCGTTCCGTCTTTGTCACTCGCGCGCAATTGCATAGCGCAGGAGCGAGCGGGCGAGCCGGGCGAGCATCGTATCACCTCTTTTCATACGCTAAGCTACGCTAACGAGGTGAACGATAGCATCGCTGGAATCGTCGGATATTTCGTTCGCATCGTTTGTATCGCTGACGTAGCTTATCTCTGTAGTTCGCGGTGTGAACCCAAGTATGAAAAGAGGTGAAACGAGGATCGCCCGGCTCGCTAGCCCGTCCGGCAGCTGGCGGTGTGGCCTGCGCTTAATGCGAGCGAAGGCTCGAGCGGTTAGTTACGACGACACGCACGGCTCGCATCCCGCCTTTGGTGTGGCAAAATCTTTATTTATGAAATAAGTTATACGTTTTGTCAGAATATTTATCTATAAAAATTTTGAAAAGTTATCTTCCGACGAAAAATCGGCCCTTAGAATATGAGTAGCAACACCCACTTATGTACTTATACCATTCTGTGATCGTAAATGCATACACCAAGAGTGGCTATCCTAAAAGTATTGTTCGTTTGAGAGAGTTTTTCTCATTTTCAATAAAAAAATTAACGAGGCCACAGCCACGTGAATGAACAGAATTTTTTCAAACAGTTTTTAATGGTTTTAATAACAATATTTAATTTCTAACTAAAAAAATTCTCAGAATTTCCAAACACGAAAGGTTTAATTAAAAAAGATCGCTTTTCATCCAAAATCAGGGCGCGTACTTAAATTTACCCAAATCTGGACAATCCGACCGTGACTGCCTCCCGCGAAAACCATCACCTATAATTTTAAATGTAAAGTATCTTAATATTAGGCATTCTGTAGCGAAGACGGTTCAGCCCTAAATATATTTCCGAAAAGAACGAAACAATCGAAATTAGACTTTGTTTTTAGGAGCTAAGGTTCAATTTAAGAACTTACAGTAAGGGGTTGAGGAGAGCGGGTGATTATGTAAATAATGCTGTAATGACGTCATCATGGGTCATGTCGTTTGCCTTGATGCGAGGAAGCGATATAATAAAATCTGAAATGTGTTCGTTCTTGAATTTCAAGCGATAGACATTAATTTTAGAGAACACAGTAGATTTTATAAAAAAAAAAACTGATAAGAAAAGGTTAGTGAACAATGTCTTGGGATTTAGTGGGGGAAATTTCCTTAAATGTCAGTCATTGTTGATAATGGGTGACATTAAGATCTGCGCCTGTTGTAAAGACACCTTAAGTTTTATTTTCACAGTAGGTACTCGAGATGAAAGAAAAATACACTTGGAATAAGAATGTAATTACGGGGCTAATTTTGTTGGATAGAATTCTGTCTATATTCAATGAGTAAGGCGTCGTCTTATTTGGCGAGCGTTCGGACGGTATATTTTTTTCGCGTCACGTTATTCTTCTTTTTTGTCGGCACTATGAGATCTTAGCTACTATTTAAGGGGGTACCTCGGATCAGTACAGGTGACAGATGTCTACGCCGACATTGTTCGAGCGAGGAAAGTGTTGGGGGATACAAGCGTAAATTGCACGATTTAATTCTGTTCAAATTATTTAATGCCTAATTAAAACTAGACGTGATATGAAAGTAATTAATACAAAATTTTAGACAAATCGAATAAGCGGTCCCCGAGAGAAAACGCAATATGAAAACTTGTTAAGCATACTAATAAAATATATTTCCAAAAAATATAAAAATAAACTATTCAATACGAGTGATAAAGCTGTGATAGCCTGGTGGTAGAACACTTGCCTTACATAAAGGAGGTTCTGAGTTCGATAACGGCGCGTACCTCTGACTTTTCGATTTCATGTGCGGATCAGAATTTGATTATCACTTACGTTAACGGTGAAGGAAAATCATCGTGAGGAAACCTGCACACCTGAGAGGGCTTCATAAAGTTCTCGATGGTGTGTGTAGTCTGCCAACACGTACCAAGCCAGCGTGGTGGATTAAGGTCTTAACCCTTGTCATGCTGAGAAGAGGCCCGTGCCCAGCAGTGGGACAGTAATGGGCTTATTATGTTACGTGTTCAATACGAAACAATGTATAATTTTTAAAGCATTTATTATGCAGTCTGATCAATACTCTAAAAAAAATATTAGTGTCCAATAGTCTTAATTGATCCATAAACTTGACATTCAAAACCACAAACAAATCCTCCCAATCTCGAATCCTCTTTCAAATTTTTCATGAAACCGTAAAGATTAATTAAAAAATCATCATTCATCGTTGATGTTTTATTAATTCGATATAATGGTAGCGCCGAGTCAACAGTGGCGTCCACACAATGAATCATCAAAAGCTATGATTGATGTATCCTATAAATAAATTATCTTTTCAACTTGGTGTTATTTTGCCCTGCCGCTGAGGGGGGAATGTTTTTTGTGTTCGGATTTTGTAACTGGTGATACATGAAATCTTCTACGTATTAGCATTTTTGATTGTATTACTAGTCGGTACTGCCTCGTTGGTCTTGGGGTTGCAAGCGTGACTGCTGATCGTGAGGGTTTGATCCCCAGGTCGGACATAGTGTTATTGGGTTCTTCAGTAGCAGCCCGGAGTTTGGATTCGTGCCCGGTTGATGGCAAAAGGCTCGCCCCCTATTACATGAGACTTAAACATACCGGGGAAATGAGAGTGTTACTATACACCTCTGCCCAACCCTTTGGGGAATACAGGCGTGATGCTGTGTTATGCTAGTAGGTACCCGTTTTGCTTATAGAAATTAGATGTATACTCATTAAAGGTAAGACTGCACTAGGCGGAACTGCAGGGCGCAGCCTAATATTATTTATAATGAAATTGTATGAGATGGAATGCACTATACGGCACTGCGATCTCATATAACAATATTCAGCCAATAACCACGCTTAAACAAATACACATCAAGACCCCTCCGTGCCTCGGAGAGCACGTTAAACCGTCGGTACCGGGTGTCATACGAATACCTATAACAGTCGTTACGGGTATAGGTCTACCAGAATCTGATGGCAAATAGGGAAATTAAACTTTTTTGTGGGTAACACAAGGGTAATTTGAAAAGTCTTGATACTTGTAATTTTTTTCGTTAATTTCTTCTTCATCTTCTACCTGCCCTTATCCCATACTAGATGGGGTCAGCACAACATGTATTTCATAAATCCATGTTGTTAGAGGTTTTGGCTTATTGTTTTATGTGACCCAATATGCTTGCTGATATTATGCACTGGGTCCCAAAATGATATGCTGATATGTGGTTTTTTGCAATTTTATTGTAATGGAAAAGGAAATCTTGTTAAAATAAGTATGTTTATTAAAAATGTTTGAACAATAAAACATTAATCAGAACTGGAAAATGTATCAACTACAGTCATACTCGTTTTGACAAGTGATATGTTGACATTGCCATATAAAAACCACTATTTGTTATTAATTTTTAATGCCATGAGATTCTGGTTGACCTATAGTCAGAAACCCGAAAGTTTGACAACCGCTCCTAGGATATCGGCATTGCCCATTAACTGGGTTGCGGAGGTCTGACGACATCGCTCCGTATAAAATACTGGTATTCAGCTGCATCTAGTTAGACTAGAAGCTGACCCCAACATAGTTTGGAAAAGGTTAGGCAAAATAACCAAACTCAAAGATGCTTACGTAACTGAAAGCACTCGACCGTAATTTATGAGCATAAAAGTATGTTAAAAACCATTCAGTCTTTTTATGCGGTTGGATGTGATTAGGCCCTTAATCAAAACAATCTTCTAAGATCTCTTTCAAAGTTTGAACTGAAACTTTTTTCATAAAATCCACCATCAAACGTCATACATCATATACTTTGACGTTTACAACGTACTCATAGCGCCAATTTCTACAATACGAGTTCTGTTATCGCCCCTTGGGGAGCGAGCCACAACTTGTTAGGAATAAATCCGCCATCAAGAACCGAACAGCTGACATAAAGGGCTGAACAATGAACATTTTGTTGAGTTGTTACAATACACTTGTGGTTTCCAGGTAGGTATTAGCCACTCTTCACACAGTCTACTCATAATCAGCCCATTACTGGCAGTGATAGCCTAGTAGTGTGACCGGTAGTGTGTAGTCGGACTGCCAAGTGATAGGTCTCGAGTTCGAACCCAAGGCACGCACCTTTAAATTTTCATAAAAACAGTGAAGGAAAACATCGATGTTTTCCTTCAGTCTTCTTGTCAGTATCTTCTTCTTCCTGCCCTTATCCCACACTAGGTGGGGTCGGCACAACATGTACCTATTTCATAAATCCATATTGTTAGAGGTTTTGGCTTATTGTTTTATGACCGGCCGCCTGCCTGACATCAACCCTCCTTGGGAATATTCGTTGTGCCGCCGCGCGGGTGACCCAATGTGCTTGCTGATATTATGCACTGGGTGACAAGAGCCCGCAGACTATTGCTGGATTTTTTTTTGCTCTTCCTGTCAATATGTATAAGAGATATTTCTCGGCAGCATGTGAAGCTACGTCAGAGGCCTAATAGGCGGCATAAACTCTGACACCAGGTTAGTCACTAACCTCACGAAAAGAAGAAGACTGGCCAGAATGAAATGAGAAAGGTTTTGGCCTTAGTCCACTACGCTGGCCTAGTGCGTGTTGTTGGACCACATACACCATCGAGATCTTTATGGAGCTATCTCACGGTGTATTCCTTCACCTTTAACGGAAGTAATAATCGAATTCGGATCCGCAAATGATTTCAAAAAGTCAGAGGTGCGGACTGGATTTGAATTCAGTCCCTCCTGAATAGAAGGCTAGCGTTCAATTGCTAGGCTTATCATTGTTAACTATCTAACAAATAGTCTCTTTATGGATTTCATAACTGGAGTCTAAAGAGATCTTAAGCATCGTGATAAGTTTTGCTCTAACGTTTATACCTGCACTAAAGATCTATTTTTGTCTAAATTCGGCCGTAAGTTCAAGCCTGGTAATGGCTTCGAAGCAAAATAAATTCCACCAATAGAGTCTGCGGGCTCTTGTTTTTACCTAGCATGTCATAGGATATCATCAACTGAATGAGTGGGTCGAGGAACTTCAAGAACACCAAGAAGAACGTAGTCTGCTTAGTTGTCGGCAATAAGATTGACGTGCATATCATTTTGGGACCCAGTGTATAAGCAAGCACATTGAATCACCCGCGTGACGGCGCAACGAATATTCCCAAGAAGGGTTGATGTCAGGTAGGCGATCGGTCATAAAACAATAAGCCAAAACCTCTAACAACATGGATTTACGAATTATATGTTGTGTCAACCCCACCTAGTGTAGGAAAAAGGCAGGGAGATGATGATGATCTTAGGATATAATCACTGACTCTTTTGTAAGGATTTGTTTTTAAGGGATCTCCAAAACTACCAGTATCTACACAAAAAAATACGTAATATCTGTCTATTTCAGCATAAATCTTCAAACCCGCTCAGCAACAATTTATCTGTCCAGAAATAGCCGAGACCTTGCCAACTGCTAATTGTCTTATTATAACGCTTTGAATACGTAATTAAAAATCGATTCTGTACAGAAACAAATTAATCTTCGTTATTCAGGGTTGCTGTTTTTATACCATGTAATTAGCTTTATATATTTTTATGAAACTTTTCAACGAATACTAAATGCCTGACACTGAAGGCCTTGTTAAAATTAAAAAGGGTGGGTCACTCATTTTTTCAGTTTTAATTTCATATATAGAGACTTTTTTACATAACGTAATATTCCACGCCTGTATTCCCCGAAGGATTCGGCAGAGTATTGCCATTGACCGGGCACAAATCCAAACTCCAGGCTACTACTGAGGAATTCAACACTAACAAATCCAATAACAATTTTCCCAACCTGAGGATCGAACCCAGGACCCCATGCTGAGCAGTGGTGCTTGTGACCACTAGACCAATAAGGCCGTTGAGTTTTTACATATTACAGTAAAGTAGGAAAGAATGTATTCCATCACGTCAGTATTCTTCAAGTCACGTCAAGAAGATGGGCAACAATGTTCTCTTGTCTGCTTTAACAACAGACTGTGATCTCCAATCCATCTACCAAGCTTGGTGACAGCGCATCAGCAATCCTCTTTGCGATTCCATTTTTTTCGGATGCGGCGTCGTTGTGTTTGCAACCGATTCCATAAAAAAAATCCATTTGACCTCATGCTTATCAACCGCCATTGCAAACTCGAGACCAAAACAAGTATGTATCAACTACTTATAAATCCGGGCAAATTTAAAAATGGTCAAGAGTAAGACTTATTGTTTACCTAGTATATTAGACAATGAACTTGAAACCTGTCATTCCACCACTCTTATCTTCAAAAAGTTGGCTGCAGTTACCATGAAGATCTTCGTATTTCGAATAGGCAACAAAATTATTATGAAAATAATATCTCATCAAATAATAATCTGTAGTATACATGATACAAACAATTTTTTACTGGTACTAAAAAGAAACCATTCTCATGACATAGTATATACATACATAATTAGCCCATTACTGTCTCACTGCTTGGCACGGACCTCTTCTCAGAATGAGAAGGGTTTAGGCTTTAGTCCACTATGCTGGCCTGGTGCGTGTTGGCAGACTACGCACACCATGGAGAACTTTATGGAGCCCTCTCAGGTGTGCAGCTTTCCTCACGATGTTTTTTCTTCACGTGATAATCAAATTCTGATCCACGCTATATTCGTAAAGTAAGAGGTACGGGTCGGGAATCGGGATCTAACTCAGACCCTCCTGCATGGAAAGCATGCGCTCAACCGCTTGGCTATAGTGCTGTCAAAGTAGTGACTTTCATATGACAAAGTGGTGAAAATTCTTCATTTTTCCCCTTATTTCTAGACCAACGTAGAATAAACAAGAAGAAGCTCCTACCTCAAATAATTTAATTTTACGTGGAATTTTTGCTACAAGAAAACTCAAGAAACTTCAGCCACCTAGCGTTCCATTACTTTTTCTCACTCAGTAATTACTTGCCCCATCCGAACAAACTTGACAATGTATTCAAAAATTATACATTGTAGCTGAAACACCGTTACACGCAGACAATGGTACACAAAACAAAGTCACAATACCCCTCCGTTAAGTAGGTGCCTTCCCAAGTAATTTTCTCACTGGAGATAAACTTAGTGTTGTCATCGCTTTATTTCTTTTCATTGTATCTGAACCCTTTGTAAAGGGTGTGACAGTAAGTCTATTGTTACCTTTGTGTACGTTTTATGATGTGCAACTTCTGTCGGCTGACGCTTCTCAGTATTGCTTTGTATTGTCCAAATTAAATTTCGGTTTGCGCCAACGGATTTCATTCTTCAAGATTTGTTATATGAAAAATGTAATTGGATCAACTTTGTACTGACGCTTTGGAATTTCAAAAATGCTTTTTATTCTAGGGACGCAATTAAATTTTCAAAAGATTTTATTTTAGAAGTATCTTTTAAGTTGTCTTTTTTTAAATTGACATCATTTCTACATAGAATGGAAAATGAATTTCTCGTTCAATTTCCATAACTATCGAAGAAAAGAATTTAAATTTTATTAGGAACAGGCGAGTTCTTATAACAAATACAAATTATGGGCTAATGTTATTAAACTTAAAAATAAAAACTGTTACAACTGTATTGTAAAACTTTTTATAAATTGATTGAATTTTTATTATCTTCGTATATTGATGTATTCAGTATCTATTTAAAAAGGTCACCTGAAAAAACATTTCAATTTAACTTATAAATGATACAATTTAAAGTTTACTTCAGTCAGTCAATTTAGACTGCGATAAAAATAAAATTGAAAGACGAAAAGTAACAATTTAAGTTGTTGTTGACCCTTTTATCTTGAGACACCTATCAACTAACGCCTTTGACATTGATTACAATTTATATTCATTTATTATAATTATTAAATTATAATAAATGATTTTGTTCAATTAAAAATAGAAATCAAGATCAGAATTATGTCTTTCAATTAAACAAAGATTGTAGCGATCCAAATTCAATTCTATTGGACTATTGCAATGTATTAACTCTTATAGTGCAAGCATTTTAGCTTGGTTAGTCTGGTTAACAGGAATGTTAGTTATGTTCACCAGTGCGCCACACACTGTCGGTATTCCTTTCACATGTCTTTATTTAAATTCTCTTGTATTTTGTTCACGTTCTAACACAAAAATTCTACAAACTCACATTTTAGGTACTTTATCCAAATTTTAATATTGTACAAAATTCTAATCAGTAAAAATAATTTTAGAGAACATAAAATTATATATTTTTAATACAGTTCTTATACAATTTGTAAATTTTAAATTAATGCTAGAAGCGTTCTCAAAGTTTTGCATTACAACCACGAAAACGGACAAATTTCCCAAGTATTTAGATTTGTTTTAAACCCTAAACTTCAGTTGACAAAGGATTGGGGGTTAGAGGTTGATTACAATCTGTCTGGTCAACTTGTATCTGTTAGGATCGACGGCTCATTTGCTTCCAATCAAGCCTTGTAAGGGAAGGTTAATGATGAAACTATTAAACGATTGAATAGTAATATTGATTGTTTAGAATATGATATATATAGATTTGAAGATGATCTGATGTAAGAACAGAGTAATGATATTAAGATATTCTCAAAGGATTTTATAATTAAAGAACTATAAAAGGGTCAAAGAGAGATGAATAAATTTGAAGAAGACAAAAGCGGATTGATAAACAAAAGATGAAGTGCACTAATTGTTACGTAAACAAAGACCAAAATAGCATATTTTATTCAACACCACGCTTCTGGCATTTCGTTATCAAACAAACCAAGCTTATTAGAGAAAACATGAAAGCCACAAAGTAAAACATTACATACATTTTCTTTTATCATCATCATACATCACATTCTTCTCTTGACTTAAGAATTTAAACACTGCCTCAAACATTTACATACATATTTTCTGAGGAACATTCACAGAACATGTAAACAACGCAATTATCTATCGCCTTATATAACGTGACGTAAGAAAGGAAGATCATTGAAACAGATACAGTAATGCGTTCCCCATTAAGCTAAATGGCGTCCCTTCGGAAACAAAAGGGAACTTTCAAATGTGCGAATAAACTCGAGTTTGGGCCGAAGCTGTTGAATAGGACGTGAACACAAAAGGTGAAATGTTTCGAGTGACTTGCTTGTGATGTATTAGTAGCTATGTAGGTACAATTTGATGCTCATCTAGAAGTTTATGAGAAATATTTGAGTTTGTATGTGTTATTGATTTTGCTTCAACACGCGTCTCTCTTTAGTCTCTATGTATATTTTGATCAATCTGGATTATCAGATTGGCTCACTTATAATTGGGAATGTTCCGTACCTTGTGGTTTCACGCCACTTGCGAATTACGCAGTACGACGATTGTCTAGCAGCTTACAGTGACAATAATGAAAACTCTCAACGATGACGTTACATAATTCTGCATCGCACTATCAAGATTTGAAACGCAGATAGTATATAATTATACAACTTCCCAATATCAACCGTTGGCAGCCGCCCGCCAGGCATAAGATCCGGCTGGTTGGGGGACCCTTCCTTTTCGTTAGAAGAACACCATAATATCTTGTTCCTCTACATTAGCCTTCACGTGTTTACTCATAAGTGACATAAAAGGTGTCGTCTTCCTGTCAGCTATAATAAAAATATACAGCGATCACGAAACTATCTGCCATGCTTGGTGATTATGGAAGTATCCCACATGGGTGTTCATTGTAATAAACAAATGAAATTGCTCCGTGCCTCGGAGAATAATCGTTGGTCCCGGGTGTCATATGAATACTTATGACCTCGTTACAGGGAGAAGCCCGAGAGTCTGACCACCGGTTTAACTCTAGGATACCGGAAATGCCCAGTCACTAGGTTGCGGAAGTCTGATAGCAGATGAAAACTAAAAAATACTGGTATTCATCCGCATCTGGTTAGACCGGAAGCCGACCTCAACGTAATTGGGAAAAGGCTAGATAAAAAAAATGAAATTGAATTGTAGCGATCATTTTGATGTTTACGTTACGTTAGTTTACGCCTTGTTGGTCTAGTGGTGGCACGCGCGACTGCTGATCGTGAGGTCCTGTGTTCGATCCCCAGATCGGGCAAACTGATATTGGGTTTTTCCGTGTGGAATTCCTCAGTAGTAGCCCGGAGTTTGAATTTGTGCCCGGTTGATGGCAATAGGTTCGCCCCCTATTAAATTGGACTTAAACATAACAGCGAAATGAGGGTGTTACTATAGTGTAGACACCACTGCCTAACCCTTTGGGGAATACAGGCGTGATGTTATGTTAGTTTACGAGCAGATATGTCCGGGTCTGAAAATCCAACAAATTAAACTATCACGGCGAAACAGCAGTTAGTGCAAATCGCTTAGCTGTCACCGTTTCTACCAATTGCCGACGGCTGTCCGCCGACACACGCTGAAATTTAGAAGCGGTCGATTGTTTACGTGCTTCGTTATCTTGATTGCTTTGAATGCAGAAAATTTACGCATATTGTGGATCGGTAGAGTAAAATAGGTTTTTGCATTAATTTACTTTGACTTTAATCATGTTTGAAGCAGCCTGATAATAGCGTAGCGGTGGAACACTTTGCCGATTCCGGCCCGTACTTCCACCTCCAACTTTTTGAATTCATGTGCGGATCAGAATTTGATTATCACTTGAGCTAACGGTGAAGGATAATAAGAATAAGAATAAATTTACTGTCTCAAAGATTACGATTACAATTCAGTTGAAGTCCTAGACCTCACACTAGGATTCCCTGTGTCGTGAGATCTAGGCTCTTTCGTTCCGTTTACTAATTTAATATTACTGTGTTATACAAGACAAATTTTGGAAATCATGTATTAAGTTACGTTCTTTTACATAATCTAAAAAAAAGTAAATAATATAACATAAAGTATAAAAGATTTATCTTGTGTTTTATATGGACTAAATAAATGTGTGGATGTGTGTGTGTTTGTGTAGATGCGTGTGTGTGTGTGTGTGTGTTTATGTGGATGTTGTAAGATGAGTGTATGTTTGCGTGTGTGATAGTTTGTGTATGTATCAGAGGGCGTGTTTATATGTAGAGTATGTGTGTTAGTGAGTTCTACTTTCGACTAGACATTGAGCGGGAGTGTTTTGTGCCTGCTTAGGATTATAATATATATATTATAATATATAGTGAGGATACATGCGTAACTGAGAGAACTACAAAATTAAAGTTTTTTATGGTGTGTGTAATCTGCCAACCCGTACCAGGCCAGCGCGGCAGCGTGGTAAACTTAAGGCTAAACCCTTCTCCATTCTTAGGAGAGCCCCGTACCCAGCTGTAGAAGTAATGGGCTTATTACGTATCTACGTACAGTACGCGCGTGAACTGAATGCATTTGGGGTCGGAGGTGAAGCTTCCACCGTCCGCACTCCTCGCCTCACACGCCCGCAGATGTAGTGCTGTCCTTGTCATCTAACAGCAGTAGTGCACTCCCACACGCTTTCGTCAGCTCTGCTGTATGCTAACAAACTAAAAACAAAGTCAGACAAAGCGATATATCTTTAAGAAGAATAGGATAAAGAATTACTAGATTTGCTAGTTTTTCTTAAAACAAGCTCTGAAAACAAAAATACAGGCGAAACGTATCAGTTGTTTACTTTTGCTCACAACTTAGAAAAGTAACGGCAGAAAAGACTTCTGGGGCAACAACAAAGCTTTGCTTCTGGGAAGGAAAAATAAATACAAGACCTTACTTTTATTATTGGTTGCTCGTTCGTTCCACAAAGGAGAAATTTTATTTACAGGTAGGTTATGCACAAAATCCGTGTTATCCTTGAAAGTAACCGCCCGTTGACACAGCGGATCCGTCGGTACTGGATGTGTCGTTCACATCTGTACCGACGGATCAGTTAAACAAATGGCAACTGCGTCGCATTTGGCAGGCAGGATACGATAAAATAACGGATCCAGTATATTTTACTGGATTCGGAATACTGTCGTGTATGTGAACTCGCTCATACAATTACTGGCGTCATGACCAAAATAAAAACGAATCCTGTAAACAGTTTTTGTGTGAAATAGCTGTAACATATATTATTGTTAACACATCAACCTGTAGATTTTCACTGCCAAAATTGTCTCTAGAAATCCCTTCCATTAACGATATCATAAGGGAATATAGGCTCGTGAAGGAGCCTAGAGAGCCTCGTAGAGGAGCTCGTGGCTAATTACCAACCGCGTGGATCATACGATTTGCGAGGTCAAGCTGCGCTTGCCACAGTCAGTCCGTGGATGCGTGACCGTTTGTTACACATCGAGACTCTCTGTGCCTCGGAGAGCATGTTAAACAGTCGGTCCCGTGTGTCATACGAATACCTATGACAGTCGTTACGGGAAGTCAGGAGCCCGAAAGTCTGACAACTGGATATCAGCATTGCCCAGTAACTGGGTTGTGGAGGTCTGATGGCAGTCGCACCGCATAAAATACTGGTATTCAGCTGCATCTGGTTAGACTGGTAGCTGACCCCAATAATACAACGAAGAGCAAACCTTGTAACTGATTGATGGGTAGGTTAATTTTATTACAATCGTAAACTTTTTGTCACTATCCACGCTATCCACTTATCACACAGTATGAAAACACGGGCATAGTTTAAGCTATGATATTCAGATTTTTGAGACATTGTTGATTTCTTACTTGTTTAAATTGTGCAGCTGGTCTTAGAGGATGATGTTAGTTATGTTGACTGACTACAAAACTGAAAGAGGTTATGAAAAATGAGAAAAAACACTGGTGAATAGCGTGTGTAGTGACAAAAAGTGTGTGATTGTGCTATACTTGACCTACCCATCAACCAGCGCTAAGGTTTGCTCTTCGTTGTGCTACGTACTGTAGTTATAACCTCACGCTAGGCCTACGGATTGGTGACATCATCATCCTCCTGCCCTTATACCAACTTATTTGGGGTCGGCGCAGTATGTCTTCTTCTTCCATACATCTCTAATAGTCGTCATCTCAGTAGTCACCCCCTTTTCTAGTCATAATTATCATCTTTCACACTATCCATCCATCGTTTCTTTGGTGTTCCTCTACTCTTATAACCATCCACATTCATTCTCAAAACTTTCCTCGTTCCTCCGCATCACATGCAATTGTACAACAATCAGCCTATTACGTACCGCCCCGCTACTGGCCATGAACCTCTTCTCAGAATGAGAAGGGTTTTAAGCATTTAGTCAACCACCTGGTTTGCCGACTACACACAACTTTTAAAACTTTGTGAAGTCCTCTTAGGTGTGCCAGCTTCCTCACTGATGTTTTTCCTGCACTGTTAGTACAAGTGGTTCCGATCCGCACGTGAATTCAAAAAGTCAGAGATGCGGACCGGGATCGAACTCAAACGCCCCAGATACCGCTTGGCTATCGATGCTTTTTCGTGCAACTATATTGTTATTCACCTAAAAATCATTCACAGAGTGATATTTCAACTTTCAACGTAGGTACTAGGGATGGGCCGAATATTCGTTTTATGTTCGGTATTCGGCATATTCGGCAGGTTTACCGAACATTCGTATTCGGCCGATCATCCAGTAAAAATGCCGAACATTCTACCGAATAATCTAGCATTAAAAAGTTGCGTTTATGCTTGTATGAATTAGAACAATTACATAATTGTATCCATATCAAGTGTGTCTCTTCTTTCCACTCATTATTTTTTTTGGAAATTTACTTAGTTTTAACGATTTAACACACAAAAACAAATGCACAAGTCATTGTTTGTCGCGCGCTTCAATGCGCTCGACAAGCACAGACTTGAATTCTTGTAATGCACGATGGAGCGTGCTATATCCTGCCGAATATTCGGCCGAATGTTCGGGTTGGTAAACTTTTAACCGAGCATTTGGCCGATTATACGTATTCGGTAAAACCCCTATTCGGCCCATCACTGGTAGGTACCTACGTGATTTTCAGCAACAAAACAATACACTAGAAAAAAAGGCTTAAGCTTTCAATCAGTGAAATCCTCGACGGTTTCCCTGTAAAAACTGAAACACTGGAAAATTCGTAGAAACTGAAATGATGCCAGTTTTCGCTTGTTCGCTGTGTTGAAAAACTTATTGTTATTGGGATATCCAAAAAATTCGAACTGGATTTCTGGAATTCTTTGCTACCTTAATTACAACTATTGATGTGGGAAAACGAAACGCAATGAGTGAAAGAGATGAGTGATGAAATGAGAACGAATGCGTATATTTTAAATGACTTTAAATTAAGAAGGGATAACATAACATCACGCCTGTATTCCCCGAAGGGTTAGGCAGAGGTTTAGAGTAACACCCACATTTCGCCGTTATGTTTAAATCCCATTTAATAATTTGCCTAACCTGGGGATTAAACCCAGGACCTCACGCTCAGCAGTCACGCTTGCCACCACTAAACCAACGAGGCAGTTTTTATGATTGTTAAAGGTATTATAAGTCTGTCGTAAATGTGTTGACATTAGAAAAAAACCATTGTGATAAGACAGGCCAAAGAATCTGTATTTCACAAGCTTTTAAAATATGAAAATTGACCCACTTTATCATGCTATACCAATTTTCTACGGTGTCCGTAAAAATATGGCTGCCACCTGATCTTAATTAATCTTTAAAAAGTTTTCTTATTTTTTTCCTGCATCTCCTTAAAGGTACAAGGATGCCACTCTCATTTAACGGGGCCTTGTGTGTACTGAATGCATTTATATTTTATGAGAGCAGGCAACAGGGACTCATGAAGAGATTCCTCTTGTCGTAAATTTGCTGAATAATTGCAAAGAGCAGAATAAGTAGGGAACAGTGGATCGAGTATTGAACCTCTTTCCATTTCATTCTTAAGTAGTTTGTGGGAAACGAAACAGCTGTTTGTTTGACTGTCTTATTTCTTTAGAGGTGTGTCTTTGAGACTTTTAGTTTGCGTACTTTTGAGCAAATTAGACCATTAAATTATCCATGGTAGTCGTTTGAGACTAAGATATTATAATTATGTCTATCTCCATGTTCTAGTGGTGATAAGCGACTGCTGATCGTGAGGTCCTGGGTTCGATCCCTAGGTCGGGCAGTGTTATTGGGATTTCCTTGTGGAATTTACTAACAGCGTGGACTTTGGGTTTGTGCCTCTTTGGTGGCAATAGGCTCCACCCTATTACATGGGACTTAAACATAACGACAAAATGATGGTGTTACTATACATCTCTGCCAAACCCTTTGGGGAATACAGGCGTGATGTTAGGTTATAGTGATAATTTTAAGCATTATTTAACACGGATGCAATGTAGATATTGATGTGGGGCATATAAACCTTCTTCTTGAATCATTCTATTTATTGCTGAAAATTGCATTAAAATCCGTTGCGTAGTTCAAAAGATCTAAGCGTACAGACAGCGGGAGCGACTTTGTTAAATACTATGTAAAGATGTGTTTTTTAAGATTCATGTAAGATTACAACTTGCTTACAACCTAAATGAAAAATATTATACCTATATAATAAAGTGCCTGACTCCCACAATTCGTCTCCAAAATTTTCCTCTCATGACAAAAGACGGAGTTTCTAGTAATAACACAACTGAAGACAGCCGACGACAGCGGCTGATTAAGTCCTGTACAGTCGCTGCCGGCAGTGATTAATGAAACGGGACGTATCTCAGTGAAGGACAGATGTGTTAATTAGATTAACACATCCAGACGCTGTCAGTTCGAGATTTCTGCACGACTGTACTGAGTCAGGGATAATATATGTTGTATTAATACTTAAGTGGAATCAAGAATGAATGGTTCTTTCGTCGGGTCTAAATTAAGTAATCAGAAATGTTTTGTATTGTCTATCTCCCAATTTAATTGGGAGGACCGGACGTAGAAGTCAAGACCTTATCATGTAGGTTCTTTTTTACTGAATCTTAGCATTAAAGAAAGAACATAAAACCACACCTTGTATTCCCCGAAGGGTTAGGCAGATGTGTATAGTAACACCCTCATTTCGCCAGTTGTATTTGAGTCCCATGTAATAGGGGGAGAGTATGTTGCCATTAACCGGGCACAAATCCAGATTCCGGGTTACTACTGAGAAATTTCTAATGGAAAAACCCAATAAGACTGCCCGACCCGGGGATCAAACCCAGGACCCCATGCTCATCAGACGCGCTGGTGACCAGGAGACCAACAAGGCAGCATTAAAGAATTATTTGTGAACAAAATCTGGTGCATAACATATCGCTATTGCCCAGAGGTCTGATGGCAGTCGCTCCGTGTAAAATACTGGTATTCAGCCGCATCTGGTTAGACTGGAAGCTGATCCGCTGAGCTAATTGGACTTTATGTTCTTCCCGCAGTTGATCGCTACCTACCTGTTTGCTTGTTGCTGCAGACTGGTGTATAGCTTTCAGCTAAACACATTTGGCGATCAACTGCTATGTCTCGAATAACATACAACCGAAACCAATAACCGATCTCAATCCAAAATCTCTGGATTGATGTCATTGTTTGACAATTCTGTTCTATTCTTCTATTGAATTTCTGTCAATTTCGGACGTTAGTGGCCCATGCTGTCCAGACCGCACTAAATGTAAATGTTTATGAACCATAACATAATCAGACTGTCCCGCTAAAGGTCACGGGGCTGTCAGAATGACAAGGGTTTAGGCCTTAGTCCGTCACGCTGGCCTGGTCCGGGTTGACGGACTACACACACCGTTCGTTCTGCCTACCCTGTTTTCCAACAAGTTGCGACTGAATACCAGTATTTTACACGGAGCGACTGCCATCAGACCTCGGCAACCCAGTTACATGGCAATGCCGATATCCAAAGGTTAGATTAGTTGTCACTTTCAGGCTTCTGACTTCTCGTAACGACTATCATAGGTATTCGTATGACACCCGCGTAGTAGCAGCTCGGAGTTTGGATTTGTGCCCGGTTAATGGCAATAAGCTCGCCCCCTATTACATGGGACTTAAACATAACGGCGAAATAAGGGTGTTACTATAGACCTCTGCCCAATCCTTCGGTGAATACAGGCGTGATATTATGATGTTATGTTATGTGCGGACTACACACACTATCAAGAACTTTATGCAGCCCTCTCAGTTGTGCAGGTTTCCTCAAGATGTTTTCCTTCACCCAATTTGGATGTACAATTAAATTAAATTCTACTCCATTCTACCTGTTCCAATCTTCAGGTCAGCACGTACTAATAACAATTGCCCATCAACTACCGCAGCAAATTCCCTTTTCACCAGCACCCTATTTAGCAAAGTTCCCAGTCAGCAGTTAAACGAATTACAGGCTATTACAATGACTTAACTGCCACTCTTTGTATTGGCGGCGTAATAAAATAGGCGTTTGTTATTTTATGAAGATCGTATATCTCCTTTACTGTTGAAGATTAACGTCATCAATATCAGCTTTGAAACACTCGTGTTGGTTTGAAATTAATTTGTTTGTGTTTTTAATGGGCGGTGTGGCGCGTGAGCTTATTATTATGGAATGCTTTCCGTTCTTTGAATAAAACAAAGAGTGACTAACAGCATCTTTGTTTTGTTTCTGCATCTTTAACCCCGTGTGGGGACAGGTTTGAATATAAAACTTCCTCACCGCACGCTGGGAATAGACGCGTGTTGTAAGATTAAACAAAACCCAGCACGCTCGGTGGTAGGATCTATACGGTCCACCTGGCTAGCTACCACCCTCACATTAAAGTCCGGTGCCAAGCTATTTACTCTGTTCCGTCGTGTGTATGTGAGAGCCAGAGGGGTATAGAGGAATTCCTCTATATCTCTGTTCCTTGGATTCGTGTGCTCCATCTTAGACCCTGTCTGCGTTTACCATCAGGTGAGACTAGGGCCAAACCTGACCAAGTCATGAATAAAAAAAGTATTTCTCATCCGTGGGTAGGGTGGTAGGCCATCTCATCCGTGTAGTTCACGGCAAAGAATAGGCCACCTCTTTTCCATCCATGGGTGTCGTAATAGGTGACTAAAGGATAACGTCAAGAGGATAGGCAGCAGTGTCCTGATATCTGCTTTTATACAAACTGCGATAACCAGCCCGTCTACTACGCGTGGTGAAGGCAATATCCCTTTTAATTGCTATTTTTGTAACTGCCCGTGTGAGTCCAAAAAAATAATTTTCTTTCTTTCTTTCTTTCTATTGTGCAGTTAAACTGCTTTGTTGGTCTAGTGGTGGCAAAAGCGACTACTGATCGTGAGGTCCTGGATTTGATCCCCAGGTCGGGCGAAGTGTTATTGGGATTTTCCGTGTGGAATTCCTCGGAATTTAGATTTGTGCCCGGTTGATGGCAAAAGGCTCGCCTCTTATTAAATGGGACTTAAACATAACGGCAAAATGAGGGTGTTACTATACACCTCTGCCCAACTCTTCGGGGAATACAGGCGTTATGTTATGTGATAGATTTCGTCACACATATTATTATGAGAACCCACCTTTAGAATACAGGTGGTGTTTTATCTTTCCATTGATATTTTCATTGTTTTTTGGTCTTCTTCGCTCCTACTTTCAACTGCATCAACTATGTAATAACCACATCAATAAACACGTCACCTATTATTATCAGTCATTAATTCAGATCGTCTATTGTTCAAGTTTCGTGTCAAGCCAATATCTAGACTTAGGTAATACAAACTAGACTAGAACTCCCTACTGAGAGAATAAGATAGCATCTTTTGGTAGATCGTTAACCGTAAAATAGATTTCTAAATGGATGTAATTCTACTAACGTTGTTACAATCTCTATGGAAAGATAGATTGTGGGACGTAATTACTTGTTATTTGCATTTACATAGCAGAACATCACGCCTGTATTCCCCGAAGGGTTGGACAGAGGTGTATAGTAACACCCTCATTTTCGCTATGTTTAAGTCCCATGTAATAGGGGGCGAGCCTACTGCTATCAACCGGGCACAACCGCAAACTCTGGAGTGCTACTGAGGAATTCCAAATGGAAAAATCCAATAACACTTTGCCCGACCTAAGGATAGAACCCAGGATATCACGATCAGCAGTCGCGCTTTCTACCACTAGATCAACGAGCCAGTTGCAGTTACATTAAAATTAGTATGTATGTAGTGTACTGTCCTAGTTAGCTTGTCTACTAAAATCCCTGGATGTCAGATTACGGTAATTGCTATCCGGTCAACCAGGAAGTCGTCCAATTTTACATATAAAATTACTGTGAAATGCCGATTCTATTAACAGAAGCGTTGATAAATCGCAACCGAATCGATACGTTTATAATAATCCTTTAAAAAAAATTCTATGCGCCCGTTCACACAGCGGATCCGTTTTAATAGATCCGTCGGTACTGGATGTGTTATTCACATCTGTACCGATGGATCAGTTAAACAAATAACAGCTGCGTCGCATCTGGCGGACAGGATACGATAAAAATAACGGATCCAGTATTTTTTACTAGATTCAGAATACTGTCGTGTATGTGAACTCGCTGATTCAACTACAGGCGCTATCACTAAAATAAAAACGGATCCGCTAAAACGGATCTTGTAAACAGTTACTGTGTGAACTAGCAGTAAGTTAAACGGTTTTATCTTATAGGACTCCTACAACAACTAGATTGGGGGATTGAAGGTTGAAATTATTATTGTATTATCATGAGAATTGAATTTGTATGCGAAGTTTCAGGAGAAATCGGTTAAGCAGAAGTAGTTGAAAAATCTGTCATAAGTTTTGAATCAAACAAAGAAATATACGAAGTGAAGCTTATTAAAACCGTTTAATATATAGGTAAACAACAAAAACAAAACCGAACTTTTTGATAGTTTCAGATCAGATCGGATCAAATTGACAGATAAGCGCTGCGGAGAATGCTTTTAAATAAATAAATAATGGAATCAGGTGTTAATTTGCAGAAATCCATGACATACAAATATACATACATACATACATAAACTCACGCCTTTTCCCATGGGGGTAGGCAGAAACTATAGAACGCCACATGCTACGACTCTTACATACCCCTTTCGCTTCATCCACATTCATACATCTTGTCATACACGCACGCCGGTTGAGAGTACTACGCACCTGACCTTTGTGAAGAACATCACCAATAACATCGATGTATGTCCTTCTAGGACGTCCTCTACCGGCGTTCCCATTGACATCCGCCTTATAAATTCCTTTTGTTAATCGCCGTTCACTCATTCTCTCAACATGGCCAAACCACCTAAGCATACTCCTTTCAATTTTTGTCACTACATCATCTTTTAAACCGCAACTTTGTCTAATCTCTTCATTTCTCAATCTATCATTCAAAGTTACACCGCACATACTTCGCAAGGAACGCATTTCCACGGCATTTATTCTACTTTCATGCCTCTTCTGCAACGACCAACATTCACTTCCATACATAAGCGTAGGTACCAACACACCATTATGGACAGCTAGTCGTGCCTTTTTGGACATCGACCGGCTAGCCACAACCGCATGCAAAGCACCATTTACTTTATTTCCCGCATTTGCTCTCCTTTCCACATCTTCGTCAATCTTACCATCTCTTGTAAAAATGCTTCCCAAATAAACAAACTCATTCACCTGTTCAATAGTTTCATCTCCTATCTTTACTTTACACTCAGATACATCTGCATCTCTTTCAAAAACCATTACTGTCGTCTTGCATACAAATATACAATTACAATATTTAGTTTATTAATAATTATAATATTATTTACTAGCTGCCCGGACATACTTCGTTCTGTGAAAAGTGATTGGCCTGTAGTGGGAAAAGAAAAGTGTTGTTTTTACTATTTTCCTCGCAATTTTTATGTTTTTCTCTCCATAAGAACTTTCCTTGAGTCTTTAGGAATATATAAAAAAAATTGCCGAATTGGCCGAGCCGTTCTCAAGTTTTGCGCATAGCAACACATTTGGCGATTCATTTTTATTTATATAGATATATATTTACAATAATTACGCCAAACTCAAGCTTGAATGAAGTATGCAGCACTGCTCAAATGCAGAAGGTGCGATCAATGTAATAAAACAACCCAAACCGATACGACACGTGTTTCCCCCCTCCACGTGGCATCCTCAAGAGATGTTGACTCCTCGACCGGTAGGACGCTAAAGAAAGATGCTATGATTAAAAAAGGTGATGAGATGCCGATGGAAGTGTTATTGAATTTTTCTGTCTTAAAATATTAATAATGATAAGGTGATAGCCTAGCGGTTGAACGCTTGTCTTCCATGCAGGAGGGTCTGAGTTCGACCCTGGCCCTCACCTCTGACTTTCCGAATTCATGTGTGTATCATAATTTGAATATCACTTGCGTTAACGGTGAAGGAAAACATCGTGAGGAAACCTGCACACTGTACAGCGCGGTGGACTCAGACCAAAACCCTTCTCATTCTGAGAAGCGCGGGCCCTGCAGTGGGACAGTAATAGGATTGTTATATAATGTTTTAAAATATTCATACAGATATTATAGTTTTATTTTTATATCTATAATACAAAACTATGATGCAAGATGACACTAATTTTAATTATTAAGAGACCCTTCCTGTTTCACAGCCGTCTCGCTCTAACTAAAAGCCTTTTCAAAGATTTAAAGAGGTTTTAGGTGATATCAAAAATGTATGAAAACCGGGAAACGGAGACGGCTTCTTAGAGCCCCCTCACCCTAGCGTTTATCCACCGTAGGCGTTCGATGAACGTATGCGCAGCGCATGCGTCGCGTTGTCGCGGCATTTCCTTTGCAATTAACTGAACGCTACGCTAGCGCGGCGCAGACGTCACACAATTTCGTTGTCGTTTCGGTATTATCATTAACAAAATGGATGCGAACAGGATTTTACATCACACCGTAGTAACGCGGCGCATGCGTCGCGTTGTGCGGCGTCTGCGCTGTACATACGTTCATTGGACGCCTACGCTGGACAAACGCTAGTGTGAAGGGGCTCTTAACATAATATATAAAAATAAATGTAAAATGTACTGTTAAGTATTTAAAGTTAAATTGCGTTGCTACAATGAGTAATTTGAAAATAATTTCAGGAACCATTTTATAAAATTAATGTTTGCTTTCAATTTACAATTATTCGATAAACCAATTCATCTTAATTAACAATTTACCCAGTTCAATCTGACATGGTTGTGACCGCTAGTTCTCTTATTTCAAAATGTTAATGAAATATCAGATTTAAACAATTTCTCGGCATTGTTCAGTAACTGGATCGCGGAGGTCTGATGGCAGTCGCTTCATGTTAAATACTGGTATTCATCCGCATCTGGTTAGACTGGAAGCTGACCCCAACATAGTAGGGAAAAGGCTAGTCAGAACAATTAAACTGTTAGGTCATCTTATATCGTTACCATCATTCTTATCTTTTATATTTAGTAAAAACCAGAGATATAGAGTAGAATAGATAACGCAAGTTGGCTTATTTTGCGTGTCATTCGGTAGGAGCGATCCTCAAATCCCGGGAATCCAGCTGACGGTCAGGAGGAAGAACACCGTGGGTTTTTAGCCGGTAAGAGTCTGAGAGACCCCTCGCCTTCCCCGGGCGAGGGACATCCACGAGGAATCAACCACGATAAAAAAAAAAACTGACTGCCTTTTCGGTCTATTGGTTGCATGTGCGACTTCCGAGCATGGAGTCCTGGGTTCAATCTCCAGGTCGGGCAAAGTATTACCGGGTTTTTCATTAGGAATTTCTTAATAGCAGCCCGGAGTCTGGCTTTATGCCCGGTTAATGGCAATAGGCTCGCCCCCTATTACATGGAACTTAAACATAACTGGCGAAACGAGGGTGTACTAAAACACTTTCGCCGAACCCTTCGAGGAATACAAGGCGTGATGTTATGTTATGTAAAAAACAGGAGCAATCCTCCAACTTGTTACGCTACTAATTTTATTGTGGTATTTAAACTTAACCATACTTATATATATAATTCTTTGATTGCAGATACTCCCCACCTTGTCATCGGTAAGTATTTCTTAACGTTTCAATATTATTTAGTAAGAGAGTAGGTACTTGTTATAAATACAAGGAGTAAAAAGACCCTTCACGAAGCCGTCAACCATGCATTCAGAACATCAAACTAAGTAACCCTACGCAAAAATTGTCGCTGGGAAACGATCTTTTTTTGGGTGAAAAATATCGTTTTTCGGTAAAGCTCAATGAAACGCACACAAAACATTGTGCTGATGGATGCAATGAATAGTAAACGGGTAATGGAGGTATTTCAAGTACATTTGCAACCTTCAAAATTTGTATTTAAAAAAGTTGTGAAAAAGATGGAATTTTGACCTCCAATATCTCCGTAACTAGAAGGTTCCCAGGCATAGTCCAGAACAAAAAAAATATCGCAATGACGTGGAGAAAAAGTGCCTTTCGGCTTCGTTAAGGGTCTTTTTATACCTTTTATACAGTAATTTTTCTTATATTTCTTTGTAATAATTAAATTCATTTATTCATTTTAATTAAGTCTCTCTCTACTTTGAACTTTGACTGGGACACTTAACAATTTTAAAATTCTGCTTTTCCATGTGTATATTTGATGTTTGTCACTTCTTTTTAAACATTCGTCCGTTTTTGGAGTGAAAGAATCTTTGTATGAAAAAGTTAGTCCGCAACTCATGGCTGGCCACTTGTGCCCGTGTGTGTGTATTTCACAAAACATAATAATATGTAAAGCATTAAATTATTTTACAATTTTCAATAAAGTACTAAAATTTTAGTGTATGTACGTTATACTCAGTATTTGACTGTAGTCTATGTATAGTAGGTACAGTAAAATCAGTAATTGGTTGTAGTCTATGTACATTATAATCACTGATTAACTGTAATCTATGTTCACTACAATCACTAATTAGTTGTAGTCTATGGTCACTACAATCCATAAGCACATTTTTCGTACCATCTTTTCACCTCTGACGTCATTTACAGGAAGAGATGAGGTATTATATTCTTAATAGGGAGCAAAATGGCATAATTACACAAATTGCTTCCCGTTTCAAATTAATTTATTAAAGACATCCTACATTTTGTATAAGGATGTCAGTCACTAAAATCTCATGCAATAATTTATTCAACTTATTCCTTCATTCATTTACGTTGCTTTGAAATGGAATTGAACAGTAAACCTGTAAGAAAGCTAAGTAATTAAGTTAAGTATTCTTTTGTAAATATATTTTTACTGCTGATCGTGAAGTCCTGGGTTTGATCCACAGGTCGGAAAAAATGTTATTGGGTTTTTCCGTGTGGAATTCCTCAGTAACAGCCTGAAGTTTGGATACTTAAACATAACAGCGAAATGAGGGTGTTACTATACACCTCTGCCCAACTCTTGAGGTATGATGTTACAGGCGTGATGTTATGTTATATATTTTTGAAACAGTACTGCAGATAAATGTACCCGCGTGGATCATGATTTCCGAGGTTAAGCTGCGCTTGCCGCGGTCAGTCCGTGGATGGATGACCGTTCGTTACACATCGAGATCCCTCTATGCCTTCCGAGGCACTGCTGTCCTGTCCGCAGCACGTTAAGAAGTCGGTCCCGGGTGTCATACGAATACCTATAGCAGTCGTTATGGAAAGTCAGAAGTCCAAAAGTCTGACAACTGGTCTAACCTTAGAATATTCTGCACTACCCAGGAACTGGGTTGTGGAGATCTGATGGCAGTCGCTCCGTGTAAAATACTGGTATTTAGCATCTGGTTAGACTAGAAGCTGACCCCAACATAGTTGGGAAAAAACTAGGCAGAACAGAACAGTTCTGTAGATATTATTGTTCTGTGTATTATTACCTGATGTTATTTGAAATATCATGGAGTCGCTAAACAACCTCAGGTCACCGATAGTAGGCCTATGGGCTGTGGACTTGGAGAAGTCTGTTCATGCGAATGGGCAACAGCGTCTTCATTGTCTGCTAATGACTGCGATCACCAATGCATATGCCAACCCTGATGATTATAGCAATTGGATCTTGACTGTTCATTGGAACGGTCTTTAAGGCCTTTTGTTCAGCAGTGGACATTTACCTAAGGGCTTCTTTATCATCATCATCGTCATTTTTCTGCTCTTATCCAAAATTATTTTAGGTCGGCGCAGTATGTCTTCTTCTCCATACATCTCTATTAGCCGTCATCTCATTAGTCACCTCCTTTCAGCCATATCGTATTTCACACTATCCACCCAACGTTTCTTTGGTCTTCCTCAACTCTTCAACCATCGACATTCTTACTCAAAATTTTCCCCACGAGATATCCTTCATTCCTGCGCATCACATGCCCATACCATGACAACCGGTTTTCACACAATTTCTCAGTCACCGGCGCCACTTTCAGACTTTTTATTACATACTCATTTCTAATTCCATCACTGCTGCATGCAATTGCCTTTCATTCATCTCCTTTGTCATCATTATTACGATGATGAAGAACACTCACTTGTACTATTATTGTTTGAACACTCATTTGAAGTTTTGCTTGGTGGTAGGATCTATACGGTCCGCCTGGCTAGCTACCACCCTCACATTGAACTCAAGCAGTTTACTATGTTCCGTCGTGTGTATGTGAGAGCCAGAAGGGTATAGGGGAATCCCTTTATATCTCTGTTCCTTGGATTCGTGTGCTCCATCTTAGACCCTGTCTGCGCTTACCAATAGGTGAAACTAGGGCCAAACGCGATCAAGTCAAGAATACAATTTGTCTCTTACTGCAAATCAACAAGCAAGAAAATCATAGCGATATTCTCTTCAAATATATTTTTTTCTAAATCGAATGGTCGTGTTCAGCTGTGAATTATTGCTGATACGATGAATCGTTCACAATGTATTGCAGTAGTAAATATTAACATAACATAGTCTGACAATTTCTTAAGAAAATCGTGAACTGTATTTGTCAGTAGCAAGACAGAGCAATAAGCATTCAACAAAAATATTCTCCCGCATTCCCAGTCCAACGTCGCGATTGAAGCAAATATATTCATATTTTTCGTCTAGAAAACTTTACTTTTAGTAAACAACTGGATTTAGATTTATGCCTAAATTATTTTCGGAAAAAATAAACTCTTTTCTAACACAAAATAACATAGAATAACTGAAACGAAAACTAATTGAATGACGAATGAGTTCCAAATAACAAAGAGGTAATAATGTATTAAATTTTGTTTAAATGTGTTGCTAGAAAAATAGTAAACATTTCATAATAAATACAGATTAACTTTTACTCGAGTTTAAATCAAAAACCTCCGCGCTAAAAGACGTTAATGAAACATTAACTAACGTTTGCTTAAGAGTTCCTAGTATAGACACTATACTGGCCACTCTTAATTAATAGTTAGTTAATGACCCATTAAACTTCATGAGTGCGGCTGTAAGATTTTTTTTATTATTAGGTACCTGCATAATATTACTGCTATCTTTTCAAAATAAGAGAGTATACCATTACATTATTAGTAGAACCTATTATAAATGAAGACTAGAATACGAGCCCATTAAAGCAAGATTTGATAAAACATCACACTATTCGAAAAATACATGGAGCTTCCAATACTTCATTCCATTCTGCAATTTGCGTGGTATAACAAACGAGTCGCATGTTGAGGTCTTCTTTCATTCTAAGAATGGAATAAAAGTATTCATCTATATTGCTTTGATATTGAGAATAGAAGTTCGATAAATATAAATATTAATAGCCTGTTGAAAAATATTTCTTGAGAAATAAGTAATACCTTTGTAGTTTATTTTCATACTAGCATAGCATTTCATACTAATTGTTACAGCTAGTTCAAATAGAAACTGTTTACAGGATCCGTTTTAGCGGATCCGTTTTTATTTTGGTGATGGCGCCTGTAGTTGTATGAGCGAGTTCACGTACACGACAGTATTCCGAATCCAGTAAAAAATACTGGATCCGTTATTTTTATCGTATCCTGTCTGCCAGATGCGACGCAGTTGCCATTTGTTTAACTGATCTGTCGGCACTGATGTGAATGACACGTCCAGTACCAACGGATCCGCTATGTGAACGCGCGGTTATCCGCAGCTTCGCTCGCATACTAGGGGAACTACTTCATGTACGTGGATGAAAATTATCCTGTGTTAATCCAGGTCTATCTGTGTGTTAAATTTCATCGAAGTCAACCGTGATTGACTAATAAACATTCAAATATCCAAACATTTTCACATTTATAATACATACATAAACTCACGCCTTTTTTCCATGGGGGTTGGCAGAAACTATAGAACGCCACATGCTACGACCCTTACATACCCCTTTCGCTTCATTCACATTCATACATCTTATCATACACGCACGCCGGTTGATAGTACTAAGCACCTGAACTTTGTGAAGAACATCACCAATAACATCGATATGTCTTTCTAGGAGGTCCTCTACCGGCGTTTCCATTGACATCCGCCTTATAGATTACTTTTGTTAATGGCCGTTCACTCATTCTCTCAACATGACCAAACCACCCAAGCATATGTACTAATTTAAATTTTTGTCAATACATCATTTTTAAACCGGAACTTTGTCTAATCTCATCAATTTTCAATTATAAACATATTATGTTTATAATATTAGTGTGATTAGTATGATTTCATCGTTCTCTGTGGTGCATAAAAAGAGCATCCACGGGTACGTCCGCCGTACTCTAGGCCAGTGTTCCGCAAAGTGTGTGCCGCGGCACACTAGTGTACCGTGGTCATTAATTGGTGTGCCGCGGGAAAAATCTATTTCTTATAAAATTATAAATGCGGACGGAAATAATGTATTCTTTGCTATCTTTATATGATTTAAATATGATTTTTTATTCATGGTGTACCTCTGAAATTCCCCGATTTCGTAGGTGTACCTTGAACTCAAAAAGTTTGCGGAACACTGCTCTAGGCAGTCAGCCTCACTACTATACTTGCTGACTGGCTAATCTTTTCACCACGACATTATCTATTCTCGTGTAGCTCGTCCTGATACGAGAGAAGATCGGTCTTTAATTTTCTGTTGTTCGTAAATTTAAACACAAATAAATGGACGCCATTTTGTAAAGTGAGTCTTTTTAAATCTAGTTAAGACACCGAGTATCATATTCGATGCCGCAAATTCTGCACAGACCCAAAATGTATTATGGCTTTTTAAGTTTTATGTCTCAGTGGAAGCGTTTTATACAAAATTATGTTTACGTAACTAAATTGATGACTCAGAATTATAATAACTAACAAAGATTTAGATAAATAACAACATAAACATTACATCACGCCTGTATTGCCCCAAGGGCAATACAGGCCTATTATTTTTAAGTCCCATATAAATAGGGAGCGAGCCTATTGCCATCAACCGGGCAAAAATCCAAACTCCGGGCTGCTACTGAGGAATTCAACACGGAAAACCCCAATAACACTTCCTGACCTGGGGATTGAATCTAGCACCTCACGATCAGCAGTCGTGCTTGTCACCACTGTACCAACGAGGCATAGGTTAGTTAAATAAAGTTGATGGTTTTTCGTTATACACTATCAGGATACCGATGTCTAAATAGCCTGGTATAAAAAATATAACGTATGCGATCCTTTATTTTTCGTTGTTCCCTTGAATATAAAAAGATAAAAAAATCCCATCTAGATTTTAATACATTTCAAATCGACGCATATTATGCTGTTCCAAAATCTCATAAGACAGATCCAGATAACACCTGAACTCACTCCATTAAACGAACCCCCACGAATGATATCCGTCTACCAACCTCGCTGGTTGACTTATCTTTTCACCACGGCATGAGCTTAAAACTTCAAAACAAATTTATTCTAAATAAACAAGAATTACTTATCTATTTTTGAACGTCAATGTTACAAACGACAGCCCCCAAAAATACCCACCCTTCACAGCTTCTTAGTGTTTATACTGTGAAAAAAGACGGCGCAGTAAACTCCCCAGCACGCAAGCACGCATATAGCTCGTGCCGACATGAAAGAAGAAAACTCCATCAAAAAAAGAGTCCAATAATAAAACGCCACACTGTCCTTATTACTAATACAACAAAACTGAAACCTCGATCAAATATTAAATCACACGCCCGCGTTCACTGGCACCCCATCCAATATAATATGAACGAAATTGCGTCGAGAGCTGAAGCGGGGAGAAATTGAGACAGATTTCAAGAAGTAAAATCATTTAAGGCGGGCGTCGAGAACGGAAATCCGTCATACAGTGGAGAGCTCACAAAAGTATATAATTAGATTTTTAGGGGTCGACATCGCGACATTTTTCGACATTGAATAAATTCGCTCCTTTTCAAATGTGAGAGGCTGTTTTCATTTAGAAATTGTGTATATGCTTATTGTGTTTCTACTTGAGAATAAAAGCTGTTGCGAGTTTCTTTTTAGAATTGAATCAATATGGCTTAGAAGAAATTACTTTTTGTTCACATTGTTTGTAAGGAGTAGGTTTATTATTGTTGGCGGTATGAGCCATTTCAGCACACATTAGAGTTTTGTCAACAACAACTCAATTTTGAGATTGTTGCTTTTAACGGTGAATATTCTCGTTTGACTCTTGCGAAATAATTGCTACACTAACAAGTCTAACAAATATAATTCTTCGCTAATTGGTCCAAAAACGACAACACAGACAGTTCTACATAAGATTTTATTAAGATTTAGGTTTAATGCAAAGGTCAAATAATAACATGACGTCTAAGACACAAAATGCGGTAATTCCCTCTTTAATTGTGTCGTGTAGTCCCACTAATGGGCAACCGTCTGGTTTTGTGGGCCAGTGACATAATGTTTGGAGTTTGTCCAAATCTTTCTACTAGCGTTGTTTTGCACGACATCTATTGTATAATAAATCAAGTTTATTTAAAATAGCGCAGCAAATAAAATGAATTTTAAATTGTGTTATTTTGGGTCTGAAACTTGTTTAAGTGATAATAATCTTCATCTTGGCTTGTTTTACTCTGATTTTATGTAGGTTACGGGGACTTATTTTTGGATAGTTGTAAAAAACTGTACTGTTAAAATTGAGATTCAAAGTTTGGCGAGCTATAATATCATCAATATTTAATGTTTTGACTTCATATAAAACATCTACAATACAGTCTTTCTTAGTTCTTAGCTGTTAGTCAACACATCTGCGACGATCATAAATAACAATTATATTTGAAATATTATATTCAGCTCTAAAAAAAGTACAACCAATAATAACAAATTGACACAATATATTATAAAATCAGCCACATACACCAACACGTACACTCTCACAAAAATCTCAACAATTCTCCTCGCCTAATTTCCGTCGAGTATTAGAACGGGAGGGCACTTACTAAGAGAGAAAAAAGATATTGCTAAGGAAAATGGCTGGTCATAAATAACGGCAAGTGGCACACTTCGCGCTTCGAAATCTGACGGTACCTAGGGCTAAGGTTGAGTGTATGATTGCGGATATGAAAAATGGAAGCTTAGGATTTTTTGTGAGCGTGTTCGTTGCAAGCGTGTGGTGTTACGGTTTGTTTACTTACGATTTTCGCTATTTGCTCTTCTTATTTTTTATGATCTATATTATTTTTAAATCAGTATTCTTCAGGTATAGTTTCTTCAATAGTTCGTTTTACATCATTCAATAATCATCATGCTAGAAAATGTAACGCAACATCATGTTATCCTTGAGTGAAATATGTATCATTTTACGATCCAGTTGCTAAAAGCCCTCTAAGGAAATCGATGCCATTTTTATTTCAAAACATGACCACAAAAAAAAGAATTTGTTGTAGTTCCCAAAACTATATTTTTTCGTACATTCCCAATGTAAAATTTATGTACAGAATCTAAACAAACATGGAATATAAAATTCCCGCCGAACCAAAAAAAAACGTGCCAGTTTCGTTAGTCAAAACAAATGAAAAAAGGAATAGTGTTACAAATAACATCGAGACCTCGCCAACACACTAAAACAACCAAAAAACATTATTGCCATACAATATTCTCTACTTACAAACTTACTTCGTATAGTATATTTGCATGGCACTTACTAAAAAAAACTTTTATACGAAGTCGAAAACCTAAGTAGTGTCATATTTATTTTCTCTCCCACTACAAACGGCACATTGTTTTGAAGGAAATCTCACTTATACAAAAAAAGGGGAATATAATAAACAGTTACATAAACATCTTCAAGTGTCTCTCAAGCTCCGAGAAATATATATTTCTTTGTTGGCGAGAAATAGATAAAAATAACGTCTTAACGTTTGTGCTTGTCGTTCCTATTATTCAAGTTTTGCCAAGAACGGTATAATGTGGCTTTATAACTGTTGTATAGAAGTTCATGCTTGCCTATTGCCCTTTTCGTGAATCGTGTGAGACTTTATTCTATTGGTACTAAATCCTTTGAATTCAATTTCAGGCAAAGCTCAAGGAAGATTGATTTTCTTGTACATTTAATCATTTTTCATAACCTCGTCGGCAAAAAATCAATCTTTCACTTTGATCATGGATCCAATGTAAAAGAGAAAGTGTTTAACTTGGAAACAGTCTATATTTGTAAAAACATTTTTGCGAACTGACACGTCATATAAATCATTTTGTAACAGTACATTTTTATAAATCTTTTTAAAATAATTATGAAGTACATATCTACTCCAACACTCCGATTCTTTCACTTAACAGTTGCAAGCCTACCTAATATCTATTCATTCCACACACGCAACACTAAAAACATTCGGTACCTTCCCAAAAGAAGTTACCCCAATAAAAACAGGGGTAGTGGGACCCGAGTCGTTGCATACATATTCCGGTTCAATCCTGGACGAACAACAAAGAGCCTAGAGCAAAGTTCTACACGAGAATTGGAATCGACACCGCTCGTGTTGGAATGGTTGAAAATCGATTCTGCCGTTGACACTTTTTAATTTGAATTTTGTTTTTTTTTTGAGGCCAAAAATTTTGTCTAGGTTTTGTTTCGCTGAACCACCGTGGAAGCGGACAAACCTTTTTGATTCGTCGTTTATTTGAGGATAGTTGCTTTCGATGGCCTTGCTACCGTCGAATTCTGTGAAAAAATATCTAGGGAACTAACTTGTGTCAATATTTTAAACACTACGTGAGAGTTAGAGCTGTAAGCAATTTTAATATAACCTTTGGGATATTGATCCAGCAGCTTGTTAATGTTGGTCATTAGCTTTCATGTTAGCAATTAGCAATATCGACCATTGTATACAAAACACAATCGTGTTTGATGTCAGACATGCTCAAAGCCTTTACTGATATAGTAAATTAGAATACAATTGTAGTTGATAAAAATAAAATAGAGTGTAGGTATTATACGAGCCATTGAAATAAAAAGTTACATAATGACTTTGGTACTTTGACTTATTAATTAAATAGCCTAGACATCTTTGTCAAGAGCTTTATTAAATACAATATCATTAATAGCAGCACTTAAACTGTAATAAATATTTATAACATTTTCAAAGTTGCTCTCTGTATTCTTTATTCTTCTTGTTGTCCTGCTTTCTCGAGGAGGTCGTTAGCTGTGTATCCCGCATATTTTTACTTGAGATTAAATTTTTCTGTGAGCCTCAACAGCTCAATTTCGTAGGAAATTATTACTCGAGCTTCATTTTACGGGTTCATTGCTTCGTCTTACTGACAAAGTTTTATGCTAAAGTATGAAGTATTCCAATTCTGGTATAATAATGTACACGTAACATCTTGTTTTCATTATTTTCAGAGCAGATAGAGCAATAAATGGCTTCAATATGAAAGTTTGTGATTAAATCTACGAGGATCCAGTCAAATTAATTACGTAGGATGTTTTACTTTTAACACAGGTTTTAGCGGTGATAAATGTGACTCACTAAAGATAATAAAAAATTGATCTAAGATTCTCGAAATATTTAGAATTTACAGACAAGTAATTATTGAAAGTTATACAGTCTCAATACAAGACTATTTTTTCTACACTTTTGAATAGGGTCAAAGTGGTATTGATGGTGTGAAAACAAACATTGTTTTTCCTTTAAAAACAGTTGGTAGGTACTTCATCAAAGCGAGAAAAAATAAACACCGGCACTACAGTATGAAATGAGCCTAATAGATTGCGATCTTTTGGCATACAAACAGCTATGTTACTTGTTTTCTATCCATTAATATACTTACAACTTATGTGGATAACAACTTACTTACACACACTGTTTTTTCCACTTCTTGATCAACGAAAAAAACTCGGCTTACTACCTCGATAATATCAATCCTTTTTATAGGAACATTACAATATTTCCATCCTTATATTTTATGATTATTTTTAGATATAACTTTTTCATATAAAATGTTATTACTGGCTGTAATCACATCGCAATGATTGAGAGCTATTTGTGAGAAGTAGAGTGATGTAAGGAGATTAAGAACTAAAGTTTGGCTATTAATAACTTTATGGCCTTCATTAATGTTATTCGCTTTTAGTAGTATTTTTGCACTAACTATAACGATCTAATGGGTAATAGATTTATCGGTGACAACGACAGACGATTTTATTTATGGGAGTGATCTTGGGTGTAAAATATGTCTGTAAATAATATTTAAGGTCTGGGGAAAGGTTGCAAGAATAATATTTTTGTCGCGAAGTTTACTGAAATATAATCAAACTTTATGGGGTATTTTGAGTTTATTATGTTTCGGTTTGGTTGAAACTTATCTTGCACGGGAACCCGTTGGTGTTACTTTTGATGTGTCGGTTCAATTGTCAAAAAACGTTTTTTTTGTATTTAAATTCAAATTCTTTGTTTGCAATAATTTGGGTACATAGAATGGTGTTACATAGTAACATTTGTTGAAGCCCATTTATCCATCATCAACAGCATGAAAATTTTACTTAAAGCTAGGAATTTTTGTATTTTACATATCTTTACTTAGTATAAAATAAAGTCACTCCCGCTGTCTGTACCTACGCTTAAATCTTTTAAACCACGTGACGGATTTTAATGCTTTTTTCAGCAATAGATAGAGTGATTCAAGATAAAGGTTTATATGCCCCACATTAGTATCTAAATTGCACCCCGTATGTAGCCGGGGCGGGTCGCTAGTTCTTTATAAAAATAAATATAATTCATATAGTTAAATGTTATATTTATATTATTCTTTCTTTTCAAACGTGTGACACATATAGGTTTGTCCAACCTAAAATTCCGTGCCCAGTGAATTTCTTATACAGTAATGATATCAATGTCATTTTATTTTAGAAGATCTCTATTTTCTATAGCCTCTGGCTTGACATAAGACATCACGTCCCCGTCGCACCGATATTTCCTGTTCATCATAACGCTATGTCACGAAAACCTATTCATGTTCTCAGGTCAAAACACATAGTGAAGGTTATCTTGAATCAGGATGTACACCTTAATTGACTTTGATTAGATCGTTTCACCTTGGTTACAAATTCTGTTCTTTTAGTTTGGCGAACATTAGGTTGCAATAGCCAGTATTATTATTTTACCTAACATGTTAGCCTAGTGGTCTGACCGTCGGACTGCCGAGCCATAGGTCTCGAGTTCGAACCTAAGACACGCACCTCTGACTTTTCGGATTCATGCGCGTATTCTATAATTATCACTTGCTTAAACACGGTGAAGGAAAACATCAAGAGGAAACCGGCTTGCCTGAGAAATTTTATCAACGGTATGTGAAGCCAAGTCAGAGGCCCATAGGTGGCATAAGCTCTGACATCAGGTTAGTTATTAACCACACGAAGAAGAAGAAAAACCAAACATTGGCCGTTTATTTGTTTAAATGATCTATAATATCCGTTGGTAACAAAGTTTTGTCTTAATTCTTCTACGTGCTTTATTTATATTACTATATCCGTCAAACCACGCAGAAACCATCCATGTTGACTCATTTTAACCATCATCGTTTTACTCATTAGGCTCAATTATATCTTCACTGTACTTAATAAATTATAATTCCGACATTCCAACATCTTCATCATCCAGGTTAACAAACACCCAATTTGCAAACTGTTGAATAATTTAAACAATTTGTATCATCTTAATAGTCAAGATACCTATGTCATACTTAAAAGTGACGCGTTAAATACGCCAAACACAGGGTTTCGAAGCTTTGAAGGACCAACCATTAATATTAATGAAGCTAAGAAACGTTCCCCTGTATTCCATCAAATAGATGAACAGGTGATACTCGTGTAAAGCGTTTCCTGGGGTAATATTTCATTTTATTACGTTTCTGTTCGTTTGCTGATTTTTTACAGATCTTAAAGACAATCTCTTGCGCTTCTATAGTCTCTAGCAAAGATTCATCTTGCTAAAAGGTAGTGAACCTGCATTTATTAGAAAGCCCTCCTTTGTCCATGGTTTGAATTTTGAGAAGCGTCTGCTGTTTGAATTTCGAAATCCTTGGAGAACTCCAGGGCTTGGCAATTTGATGAAATGTTTAATACCTAGTCTACTCTTACCAGTCTTAAGGGATCCAATTTTATAAAATTATATAATCTTCTATAGAATTATTCCATTATATTTTTTTTGCAGCCCATTTTATTTCAATATTCAATATACCTATATAATGTTTCAATATAGGTATCTCCTAAACTCTAAATGTCAAACCATTCTAGGACCTAACATCACACTAGAACAGAAACAAAACCTTTCCCAATATATCTGTATACAAGTTCTCAGTGTAAAAAATTCCAGAGTTGAATTACGTCATTCAATCAATCATGGCGGACGGAACGGTTGCGAGTGACACACAGTTTAGTAACAGGTAACAAATTGTTGCTCCACAAAAAATGTTGCCACCTGTGTTTTTGTTGAGGAATTTTATATTAATGTTTTATATTCGATTTACATTTATGTCAACAATGAAAATGAACAAAAGAGCTATGTCTCCTTGATGCTTGCTTAGCTGAACAATAGGTCCAGTAGTATATTATTCATTTGTAATAAGGCTATACTATTCTAATGGGTAAAATACGAGGCCTCGTTGCCTCGTCTAGTAGTGGCAAACACGACTGCTGATCTTGAGGTCTTGGGTTCGATCCCCAGGTCAGGCAAAGTTTTATTGGATTTTTCCGTGTGGAATTCCTCAGTAGCAGTCCGGAGTTTGGATTTAAGCCACGTTGATGGCAATAGGCTCGCCCCCTACATGGGACTTAAATATAACGGCGAAAAGAGGGTGTTACTATACACCTCTGCTCAACCCTTCGAGGAATACAGGCGCGGTGTTATGTTTATCTTATGTAAATACAAGGCGTGGGTTATCTCAGACCCTTACCGACTCAAACCACACGATAGCCGTTCTCAAGACAAATGGAGACTCCGGAATCTTTCTTAAAAATACTTACATCACTTTTTTCTTATTGTGATTGAACGATGTAATTAAGACATATTTTCGAATGAGTAAAGCCTCGATCACGGCCAATACTTATGATGATGAAACAAGTCAGATGGATGTTTTTTGGACACGGTACACATGAAATTCTTGACATCTTTAGGTGTCGGTAGATTGTTCTTTACTTTCTTTCTTACATATCGCATGAGTGTTTAGCTGTATCCACCGTTTTTTAACGTAGAGAAATTTTCGTGAATACTCTCCATCATAGGAAAGGCGGAAGGTGATGTCAGACTCTTGGCGACTAAAACCATCACGGTGTTCATCCGAAGACTTATGGTCAGGGTCGCGAAATCGCTATTGCATTCATCGCAACTTAACAGTATCCACCAAATGAGTGTTTTAATCGCAGTGGTATAAAGCCAAATTAACTAACTTACAAACACAATTATGACTATCAGGCGTACATTTATCTGCCGGGGTTGCGGTCCATGCTTAGGCGAATCCCGCGACCCCGGCCGACGGCCAAAAGGAGGAACGTCGTGGGTTTTTAGCCAGTAAGAGTCCGGCAGACCCCCTCGCTTACCCCGGGCGAGGGACATCCATGAGGATTTTCACACGACAAAAAAAAAGGCATACATTTAAAATAATTATCTTCTTTTTGTTCTTCTAAGTAATAACTGCGTCGTTGGTCTAGTGGTGGCAAGAGCTACTGCTGATCGCGAGGTCTTGGGTTCGATCTCCAGGTCGGGCAAATTGTTATTGGGTTTTTTTGTATGGAATTCCTTAGTAGCAGCCCGGAGTTAGGATTTGTATCCGGTTGATGGCAATAAGCTCGCCCCCATTACATGGAACTTAAAAATATAACGGCGAAATGTTATTATACACCTCTGCCTAACCTTTCAGGGAATACAGGCGTGATGTTATGTTCTTTTTGTTCTTCTAGTGTTTACTGTTACTCAAGGTTGTACGGTAGACATTTATACCTACAACATCCATCCACATCAAATCTATGTCACATTTAGCATTTACAAACATCCAAGTAAACCAATACATCAATAATAAATTTTGCGATGCGACGGCAAAAAAGCTGTCGACGCAAACGCAGTTGCACCCATTATTCCAGAAAACAAAATAAAGTTTGCGAGTATGAACGAACAAAAAACAGCAAAATGTCGACTCATGAATGTGGACGGATGGAACGGAGTTGTAAAATTGTACAGTGCGCAAATTTTTCGCGCGGCCAACCGCAATGGATGTGGGGAATTGATAGTGAAACTTGCGTTCCACTATGTATATTCGTAGGTACTATTGACACACATCTTCCGAATTGAATTTGGAGTTCAAATAACGTAATGTTAGAAACTGGAGCGCTTAAATTACCTTTCGTACACAATGACTTACACTAGATGTACTTTGAAGTCCGCTGTTCCGGTTATACGGGGTTCAACTACTTGTAACCGAATTAGCTGTGTTCCTAGATGAATAGGTCACCCTAGTGACAAGGATTTTAGACTAGAAACAGAAACATTACACAAAGGATACACAACACCACTCCGATGTGATGGTGGCTAAATCTGCAAAGGTTCGATGTTCATTGTAGCTGCTAGGGAGAAAGGTCAATGAGTAGCAATGGACGAATATACTCAAATTAAAATTAGAAAATTTAATGAAAGAGGCACAGAAACAATGAGTTTAAGCTTCACTGGCGAAGAGATAAGTGACGTTGACTAAAATTGAACAAACCCGCACAATACTGTTATTTCATCTACATCCAAATATATTGCCCGTACCAAAACGATACCTACAGGTAACCTGAAAACCGATCGTTACGCGATACTGGATGTAAAACTTTTACTGCCCTACCATCCGTAACTCTGTTATACGATATCCCACACAAAATAATTCGATTGTCTCATTCGGTGCGTCGAAAGGGGTGAATGTAACGGTAAAGCTGAATATCTTTGTAACTTGTACGTGGGAATTTAAAATTATACGTTGTGTATCGCTGTTATTGTTAGCTATGGTGATATAGAAATAAAAGGCGATAATAAAATTGAATGTGAACTAAAAGTTGATGTTACGTAATTTAATAATTATTTGGTTTCGGGTGACTAGGGAAATCTCTCCACTGCGCATATCCAAAATGAAATTGTAATTATTCCACATTATTGAATGCAGAATGTGGTGACATTCGATAATGTGTTATTGAATATAATAAGAATGAATGTATAGTTTTAAAATAAATTAAGTAATGCTGTGTCGTTTAAAAGAGAAACCATTGACTCGTTTTTATATTTCAATGTATATTGATAGCTTTTGCGATTTTGATGAACACTACCTATACAAAAAAGTAAGCATGGAGTTACATGCTGTTATTTAGACTTTCTATAAATGGTTCCGAAATTAAGTATTGAAACGAACGATGACCGCTCAAAATTAAATAATGCATCGTTCATTTTGTATACAACCCATAAGACAACTTACTTACTTATACATTTTTAAAACTCAAACTTCAACCGTGGTTGCCGCTAAGTTTATTTTCTTCAACTATCATGCTACCGATATTATTAACTTTCAACTACGGAACTCTTAGTTCATACTTAAGAAAAACTTCAACGACTTTTAAAGTTTCTTTAACCCATTTAAGAAAAAAACTGTATTTATATTCTTCTTTTAAAACAAGCAAGGATATAAAAGTCATTCTGCATGTACATCGCTAGTGGACTGAACTAGATTTAATGGGACTTTTCAAAGTGCAATACTTTGTAACAAAGATAGATTCTTTGACGTGATCTCTACCGTGGATTGGACAGCAATTTATTTTGCATTTGAACTTTGTTTAGCAGTAGTATTTATTGAAGAATCATTTCTTTATTCACTTTCATACATATTAATTTCATTTTTTAAATTAAATGTGGAGGAACGAGGTATCGTATTCCTCCAACGAAAAGGGAGGATCCTCCTACCAGGCGGAGTCTTGTGCCTGGCGGGCCACTGCCCAACGGTTGATGATGGGAACTTGTATATATACTATCTGCGTATCAAACTTTGATACCGCGATGCAGGATAGTTTGCATGTGGCGCGATAGGTGCCGCCACATAAATATTTCTACAAAAAACATAAATAAATAGTAGCCCACTGGCATCGGGGACATGGTCTAAGCGACCGTTGGTCAGGGTCTCATAGAGAGGAACTTCCTAAAGATACGCGTGATATCCAGAAGTACTACTTTCTGTATCAGACCCTTGACCCAGCCGCCCAACGAGAGCCTCATCAGATGTTGGTCGAGGCTCTTGGCTATTAAGCCATTGGTCGTAACAACTATCGGCACAACTGCTGAGTCAACCTCCCATATGGCGACAACCTCGTGTACCAAGTCGAAGTATTTAATTTTAATAATAATTATTAAGGTTTTCTAAAAATGCGTATTAGTAGCAAACTACAGCGACAACGAGAATTCTTAAAAGATGACGTCACAGAATCCTGCATCGCGCTATCAAGATGTAACACGCAGATAGTATATGTATATACAAGATCCCAATATCAACCGTTGCATTGTAGCCCTCCAGGTATACGACCCACCTGGTTGGAGGATCTTCTTTCTCTTTTTGTTAGAGGAATACCATACCTCGTTACTTCACAGATTCTTAAAGTATAATGAATGTTTCATTTTGTTAAATGTTAAAATTACTCTTTTTAGGCGTACTGCCAGACATTTTACACCTGCAGCCTGTGGGTCCGCTATACGCAGAAGGCTTTCAATGCCCTGCGGGTCCTCTACAATAATGGGTTTAGGATGCTGATGGGGTTGCCACGATGCTGTAGTGCATCGGGGATGTTTGCGGAGGCCAACACTGACTGCTTTAGAGCAATAATGCGCAAGAGAGTGGCCTCCCTGATGTGCCGTGTGCGGGGCAGCTCCAACGGCCTTCTAAACACCATAACGGAAAGGGTTGACTGTCCTATTGTGAGGCACTGGAATAAGGTGCACAGTTCTGGTGGTGCCCTTTTAATGTAGGTTAATTGGTTAAGCTTGAATAAGTAGGTACTAACATAGTTTTTTTAAGCTTTACCAACAATTTTATATGGAATTATTCTGAAATAAAAATTAAATTATCATTTATGTTTACAATTTATACAAAATAAGAATGGCTGAACTATACACATAAATTTATATGGGTTCACCGAAACAGTTCAGCGGGGTGAGGTTTTGAACTCGCGACCTCTCCGCTCTTGTTCCCCTAGTACCAATTTGGATGACAAACACCTGACGACCGATTCTTTTCCTCATTCATACTTCAGCATAGCAACAGTACACTGAGGTGCTTCATAAATAAAATGAGCAGTCAAATAACACACGCCAAGACATCCATCTTGGTATATAAGACAAAACCAATAAAATAGAGTACGTATTCTATCAGCAAATGAAACTACACTATAGGAAAATATGTTTGGTAGTCTGTATCAACATTTTTACGATCTTCCTCCGTGTTGGGAGTGATCAGAATTCTAGACAGTTCAGTTTTGCAATAAAACGTAGGTCTACCACCCCATAGTACACGACAATTTTTTTAACCGACTTCAAAAAAAATATTTTAGTACATCCTCGTTTCACCAGTTATATTTAAGTCCCATGTAAAAGGGGGCCAGCCTATTGCCATTAACCGGGCAAAAATCCAGATTCCGAGCTGCCACTTAGAAATCCGTAATAGAAAAACCCAATAACACTTAATCCGACCTAAGAATCGAACCCAGGTCCCCGTGCTCAGCAGTCGCGCTTGTGACCACTAGACCAACAAGGCAATACGCATAATAGTACATGGCAGTTTATTCAACCGACTTCAAAAAAGGGAAGTTTTCAGTTTGACCTGTATGTATGTATGCTCGCGATTATCTTGAGAATCGATTATATATTTTTAATTTTTTTTATTGCTGTCATTATTCTCAAGATATCTTTATCTTATTTTACAATGATTTTTTAGCCAGGTTTTGATGACATTTAATTATGTCAATTGTTTTATATAGTTTAGCTTCCTTTTAATTTTTGTAAATGTGAGAACTTTGTGGACCTGCATCTATAAATTTGTAAATTACTATATTCATATTGCTTTTTTTTATTTTATTTTTGTTTGTTAATTTTTGTACTCAAGTCTTTTAGTACTACATTACTCATTGGTCTGTGGTCAGGACTTCATTGTTCTCTCCCTATCCTAAATCATTGTACTGTATCCACTGAAATTGTTAAAGGTATTATTTTTAAAAGTGTAACCATGGAGTTTCTTGCCGGCTCTTCTCCATAGGAAACGACTAATTGGAACCGTGCACCTAAATTCGGCTTTTCATAAGCACCTGTATTGGTTTATGTGAAACAAAAAAAAATGATTTTTGATTGTTTTGAACCGTTGGTCTTCATATTTCGTGTCGTGTTATGGCAAGTAGTAGGTACAATTAGGTGTTGGATTCAATATCAAATTTGGACAAAGATACCTTAACATTTGTTGTTAAATTCGACCATTTTCCAATATTGCAATAAGATTTCCAATATAGTGGACGCTATTACCAGTCAGAATAAATAGTCCCACAACGGGAAATAAACACGGGACTTCACAGATATAGCGGAAATATTGCGGCTGTGCATTTAGGCGAAACGTTTTACACTCGCAATATCCTTTTTATTGTGATATGTCTGTATGTCACTACCAATTTATTACGGGAAAGTGATGACGTAACGCGGCCATATTGTTTGTAACTCATTCGACGTTTATATGTCCGAATGAATATGTACAATGCGAGTAATCCTATTAGTTTTTATCTGTTTTTAACAATGCAGTGTCTGCTTCGTTTGTCTAGTGGTGGGAAGTGCGACTGCTGGTCGTGAGGCCCTGGGTTCAATCCCCAGGTTGGGCAGTGTTATTGGGTTTTTCCCTTTGGAATTCCTCAGTAGTAGCACGGTATTTGGGTTTGTGCCTGGTTGATGGTAATAGGCTCGCCCCCTATTACATGGGACTTAAACATAACTGGCTAAATGAGGGTGTTACTATACAGGGTGTAAACGAAATCATGTAATTCCTTCAAACCTCGTGATGTACTGCTGACATAGACTAACCCTGCACGGGATACTTTTGGATTTGATGAAAAAACTATTACAAGAAGTGAATATGTATTCTTAACATGAGGCATTTTAGCACCCCGAGTTAAATGAACGCGCAGCGAGCGATAGCCGCGCAATTTGCTCGGGGCGCTAAAATGCCTCACGTTAAGAACACATGTTTACTTTGTGTAATTATATTTTAATGAAATCCAAAAGTATGCCGTGCTGTGTTAATCTATGTCAGCATTACATCACGAGGTTTGAAGGAATTACATGATTTCGTTTAGACCCTGTATATCTCTGCCATACCCTTCGGGGAATACAAGCGTGATGTTGTGTAGTGTCCTTTTTACATTTAATATAAGTACTACTAGTGATTTCTTATATGAGGTGCTCGTGGATAATTAACAACCGTGCAGATCGTACGATTTGAAAGGTTAAGCTGCGCTTTCCGCGGTTAGTTCGTGGATGGGTAACTGTTTCCTATACATCGAGTTCCTTCCGTGCCTCGGATAGCACTTTAAACGTCAGTTCGGATAGGTAAACTAAAACCTGTTATGGCACTTTCCTCAAAAGGCTATTCCAGACGTAGCCCTACATTGTTACACTTGCATAGTTTTTATACCACAATGGACTTTAAAAGAGACCTTGATCTCTCAGTTTGTTTCGGCCTTTCTTCTCAGAGCTAGTTAGAAAAGAACAGCCGCCGTAATCTAGCCTTAAAAAATAACATTACTTTGATTGTAAAAGTGTCTGTAACAGATTTATTAATAGAAATAAAAATCATTTATTATTTATTTATCATTTAATACTTCCATTCAACTGTAGGTCACCAATTTTTGCATTGCGATGTCGCAACGCCTTTAATATGTCGGTCTTTAATTTATTGATGCTAAACTTTACTAAGAATTATAAATGGTTGCGTGTTCTGCTTAACCTATAAGTCATGAGGGATAAATATATTGATATGACGTCTAGACGATGAACGTTCCAATTATCTTTCAGCTGTCTATGCACTTCCCGACAACCGTTCAAACGTCGACAACGAATTTAGATTCATGATGCATCAGTTGTTAGAACACATCAAATTATACTGCAAGAAAGCTGAGGTTCTCGTTGTGAAGCTGTAAAATGTATACGTGAAACGTAACTTACTGCATTTTTGTGAAACATACATTTTCTTCTTTGAATTGTTAACCGTAAAAGTTCTTACTACTTTTTTGTTGATGAATAGGTATTCTCATAAATAAAAAATATGATTCTAAAATCCGCTTACGAAGAATATTTTATTAGTTACTAGCTGTGTCCTCACGGCTCCGCCCGTAGCCTATGTTACACGGTGATAATGTAGCTTTCTAACGGCAAAATAATTTTTGTAATCGGTCCAGTAGTTTTTAAGTTTATTCGTTACATACAAAAATCCAAAAATACAAATCTTTCCTCTTTATAACATTAGTATAGATATGCATTGAACGTTTATACAAGGTTAGTCGGAAAGGGGGTACTAATCCGAAAGGGTGTTAAAGTACCGATAATAATTAATCACGTTTATTCTACCATTTTCCCCAAAAGTCAATAGTTTAAGATATAGTTGTTCAAAAATTTCATAAAAATTCTTTCAAATCTATCTACGCTCAGCTATGATTAGCTGTGTGTACATTTTAGATCATATTTGGGATCTCAGAAGATTCTGTCTTGGGGGGATTAGAAGCTCTATTTTCTGAATTCGTAACTAAAGCAGGGATGAATTATTTTTGAAAATAAAATTAATAATTTCATATCACAAGGAAATAAATTTTGAAATTCTAACACTTGCTTTAAAACAGTCACCAGTGATATTTTAAGTGGAACGCGGGTAAGTTACCCGCTTTCCGACTAACCTTGTATTATATAACTTTTGAAAATTTAAACGAACAGCGAGTTAATTATGATTATATTACACAAGGATAATAATAATATAAAATTACATAAAGATTTGAAAGAATTGAGCACTAAACACTTAAGATTTTGTCACATATAATGCCATAGCCATTAATATGTATGTCAGTATTATATCTACACATTCAAACATAATACACCGTAATTAATAACAAAACGTTCTCGGGGCATTCTTCGAAAAATATTAACAAAAATTGAGAACGTCATTAGCATCATCCCAAAGTTAAGAATGTAGATGTTTAATACTATAATTATGATAATGGAAACTCAAACTATACCGCTGCCGTCAAGCAATAAGACAAGAATAAAAACAATCTGACAACACTATAACGTTAACAACCCGGGAGAAGAATGATTTGTTAAAATAATGTTAAAAAATTTCGCATATTCACCCTCTCCCTCAATAATAACAAAAAAAATCAACAAAACAGACGGGACCCATTCAAATAAAATTAAAAACGTACCAACGACGTAAATCCAGTAATGGCTCCATATAAACTTTAAAAAGTCCAATAAAATTCCAGTATATTGACTGGTGGCAATAAAAATCTGGAATAACTATTTTGTAGTACAGGTAATGGGTGATGCTAATACTGCAATTCGACCATCAAAGTCTCACAATGGGTCGGCAATTACACCGTTTGAACGTTCGTCGGATCGCCTCGATTCGTGCTGCGTTTAGTTTAGGATAGTTGCTTGCGCTAGTTAAATATGATTTGTTAAGTAACTGAAAAGATTTATCATTTCTTAATCTTTTTGAGCTTCACATTTATAGCTTTTCTTTCTTTAAAATTATGATTTACTAGCTTTCGCCCGCAGCTTCATTTGCGTGATTTTTTTCACCCCTTTAAGGGAGGAATTTTGAAAAATTCTTCCTTGTTAGATGAATATGTTATAAAAGGTACCTGCTGTCAAAATTTCAGGTTTCTAACCTCAGCGGTTTAGGCTTTGCATTGATAGATCAGTCAGTCAGTTTCTCCTTTATGAATAAAGAGAATCGAAATCAAATACAAAGTACGATGCTAATATAATTATGTTCTGGTATTAACGTTGTGTATATTTTTAGTATAGGAAATAATTAGTATCGCTTTCAAATGTTCTAATTCAGAAAATATTATCTTACATCTAATTATCTGCTTAGATAACACTAACTCACAGCTGGTCGCACCACCATATTTCTGGGTTTCATACTAATCATGACGTTGACGTTCCCAAGGAGGGTTGATGTCAGGCAGGCGGCCGGTCGTAAAATAATAAGCCAAAACCTCTAACAACATGGATTTATGAAATACATGTTGTGCCGACCCCACCTAGTGTGGGATAAGGGCAGGAAGAAGAAGATACTAATCATGACGAACATTCGCCCACTATTGCAACACAACATCATCTGCGGGAGTGTCAATGATTCCTCTGTTGTGGGAATCCGTGCCGGTGCAATTGTGTAGCGGTCCCCTGATGTCGAAATTTGTTAGTTCTTTTTTATGTATATTTTTCTTTATATTTAATGTTATTCTTAAGTACCTAATAAAATAGGACGTACATAATGAGGCTTGCATAGTCGCGGCAAAGCGAACTAATGCCTCGAAAAATATTTGAAAAAAAAAACATCATGCTCAAGAAACTAATTCCAAAATAAATAACGATTCATTTAATTTCACGAAGATTTCTCAAAACGTAAACGCAGTCCGAATCTGACGTACAGAAACCAATAGCTAGTAGTGCCTATCCAATCTAAACGCGCCTACTCGAGTGGTTAGAGCTAGGTGAACGGATTGATCCGCACTCTGCAATTTTGCCACAATTCCCTGTTAGTGACTTTGTCATTTCGCATCTACTGGCTCTGTTATACTCTAAAACTAAATTTTAGAGGGTACTGCTGCGTCTTGGCAGCTGATTTTATCTTTTATTAATGTAATATTTGTTCGTGCTTTAGTTGTTAGTGGTGAAGTCTTTTTAACCGACTTTCAAAAAAAGGAGGAGGTTATCAATTCGGCTGTATTATCTTTAATGTTTGTTACCTCACTACACCGTCATTTATAAACCGATATGGAAACATTTATTTTTTAAATGAAAGAGAATTCTTACGAACTGATCCCATTTAAATTTGGTGAAGATCTAATTAATCTAATCTAACTTCGGAGATAGACAATAGAACTCCCAAATGACGAACAGTACGCATAATGTGATGATGTGATTATGTTACGAGCAGCGTCTTTAGTAGGTCCAACCATATTTTAATTAAGGGCACTAAAATGAAAAAAATAAAAAACATTTTAACAAAAATAAAACCGTCTTCAAAAAACGATTAAACATTTTTCGATTTTTTTGAAGTCGGTTTTATTTTTGTTATTATGCAATGATATATGCTGGTATACAGGCCGACGACCCATCAGTTGGTAAGTGGTTACCGTCGCCTATATACACCTGTAACTTCAAGAGTATTAATGCCTGCCAACAAAATTGAAAAGTCTCATGTGACTGTAATTTCACCGGCACCCTTCACACCGGAATACAGCAATGCTGCTAGGCGGCATGAATTAAATTCTTTCACATGGAGCTCTACTAGCATAAAAATAAATATTTTTTATGATGGAATCAGGCGTTACTTTGCGGAAATCCATGATCTATAAATATACAATAAAATATTTAGTGTTAATTCCGCGAAACAACAGTTGATCAAGCCTGAATGCAGTATGCAGCACCGCCCTCCCGCCCGCAAATATATGCAAATGCAGAAGGTGCGATTAATAACATGCAACACACAAGCAAAACAAACCGATACGACACGTGTTTCGCCCCTCCACGGGGCATCCTCAGGTGATGTTGACTCGTCGACCGCTTGGACGCGAAAACGATCGGTTGGCTCGGTCGACGAGTCAACATCACCTGAGGATGCCCCGTGGAGGGGCGAAACACGTGTCGTATCGGTTTGTTTTGCTTGTGTGTTGCATGTTATTAATCGCACCTTCTGCATTTGCATATATTTGCGGGCGGGAGGGCGGTGCTGCATACTGCATTCAGGCTTGATCAACTGTTTTTTCGCGGAATTAACACTAAATATTTTATTGTATATTTATAAATATTTTTTAGTACCTATATCTACAGATTTTTCAAGAGGGACGTTTTTTTTATTTTAAATGCCTTTTCCCCACACCTGGATTTCTCCTGTATAGTGGATGCATTTACAGACACAAATCGCACGTTTAGAAGTATAGAAAGCTAATTCAAACTTTTAAGATTTTCGGGTAGAACCATAAAATGACCATGGATGACCATCTTCATCGACTCTTATTAAAAGAAAGGCCTGTTGTGGTACGCCACAACAGGCCTCTCTTTTAATAACAGAAAGTTGCTCTCTTTTCTACAAAATTCATAAACATACGAACCTTTATTCGACGTTTTCCAAAAACTATCTTTTTTTTAGATAGGTCTCTATAATTCTAAAGGTGCGAAATATTCACACGCACAAACCCCCAGACCCAGAACAACTTTTTGTAGGCCATACAAATATTTAATCAGTGCAGGAAACGTACCCACGACCCGTAGCGCAGAAGCCAATCGCTCAACTACTGCACCAAACGTATCGTATTTCAACTCATTTTTTTCCTAATTAACATAACACATAACATCGCGCCTGTATCACCCGAAGGGTTAGACAGATGTATATAATAACACCCTCATTTCGCCATTATGTTTAAGTCCCATGTAATAGGGGGCGAGCCTATTGCCATCAAGCGGGCATAAATCCAAATTCCGGACTGAAGAATCCCACACAGAAAAACCCAATACCACTTTGCCCGACCTGGCGATCAAGCCCAGGATCTCATGATCAGCAGTCACGCTTGCAACCACTAGACCAACCAGGTAGTTATCTATTCATAGAAAAAATATTGTAAAACTATTCTGTCTCTTTACGTTAATAAAGTTCGCCTCAGTCTTGTAAACATTGTTAGAAAAATAAAATGAAAATAGTGTAGGCAAAGGAAATTCCTTTTCTTCTAAGAACCCGGAACAATCAGGTCGATAACACTTGAGGCCACGTGCCACATAACGTATTGGACTAAGGATTGTTATAGCGCCAAGTAATAATGGTTTCCTAGCACTGCTTTCGACAGCACATACTAACCCGTTTCCTCAATTGCTTTTTACGATTTGAGTGGGATTATGACATGTTATAACTTGTGTATCAGGAATGCCTTGTTGGTCTAGCGGCCGCAACCGCGACTGCTGAGCATGGGGTTCTGTGTTCGATCCCCGGATCGAAGTGTTATTGGGTTTTCCCATTAGGAATTTCTCAGTAGCAGCCCGGAGTCTGGATTAGTGCTCGGTTAATGGCAAAAGGCTCCCCTCCTATTACATGGGACTTGTACATAGCTGGTGAAACGAGGGTACTAAAAACACCTCTGCAGAACCCTTTGGGGAATACAAGGCGTGATGTTATGTTATGTTATATTATAAGTTGTGTAACTTTTCTGCATTTTTTTATTCATTAGCTTGTTTGACACAGTTTAAAATACATACATAATCAGCCCATTACTGTCCCACTGCAGAGCACGGGCCTCTTCTCAGAATGAGAATGGTTGATGCTATAGTCCACCACGCTGGCCTGGTGCGGGTTAGCGGACTACACACCATCGAGAACATTATGGAGTCCTCTCATATGTGCAGGTTTCCTCACGATGTTTTTTTACATCGCTAACCCAAGTGATAATCAAATTATGATCCGTACGGGAAATCGAAAAGTCAGAGATGCGGGCCGGGATGGAACACAGAGCTATGGAAGGCAAGTGTTCAATCGAAAGACTATCACTGCTTCACCATACTTTAAAAATAAAATTAAAAATACAATGGTACACAAATAACATAACAGATTATGTAATGTTACTTTTGCGAATTCGCTCAGTGAACATGAGAATAAATCTAATTTGTCAAAAAAAAAAAAAAAAAAATTGTCGAAATGGAGTGTGTGCATTATGGACATGTTATAAGTTGTAGCTAAGTACAGTCCGCGACAGGTCGACATGGCAATTTTCTAATCATTTTCAATGTACAACTTCAAGCATCAACGTGAGCGTGATCGAAATCGATAAACGCGGTCGATGCGGACTCGTGCAGCGCTAACACTAAGATGGCGCGGGCGCTGTGCGGGTGTGCGGGGCGTCCCCGCCTCCACGACTCACCTCATACCCGATCGCCATGTCGACCTGTCGCGGACTGTACTTTTCTATATTTATTTTAGTCTTTGATTTTATCAACACATAGTTTAAAATAAACCAACGTTATCTTTGTCTAAATTGAATTCAACGGACTTTAATAAAATTGTGATCAAAGCTGGTGTACCAAAGAATTTATTATTTTATTACGACGAGAACAAAGTGTAAGCTACCTAGCCACAAACCCCGAACAAAGAAGACATCAAAGTGACATATTAATATATGACTATGTTAAAATTTTACGATCTTCACTATAAAATGTTTCATAAATATCTAGTAGGTACACTCTTTATGAATATACAAATAATATGGTAAGCATTGCAACTAAAAATTTATAACAAAAATAGAAGGAAACCAAAAACAAATAAGATTTACCAGAAAAAAAAACTCGGCCAAGTGCGAGTCGTACTAGCACACCGCATTGGAGGAAATGTGTTTTTTCCATTTTCTAAATTAAATTTTCATTTTTTTGGATCCGCACGACCTTTTGTTTGTAAAATATTTTTGCTGATTTCTAAAAAACTGTACTAGTTATAGACATCGTTTTATTTTTCCTGTAATATTTACATAAACTTTCATCAATTCAATTTATTCCAGATTTTTCGCTTCGTAAACTTCGGAGATATAATATATGGTATTAATCCAGACGTTTTCCTCATAAGTTTAATAACATGCGGCATTAATGAAAATAAAAATATATTTTATCCTGTGCAAATGAATTCCTTTCATAATGATACCCCACTTGACTTAGTACGCTCAATTGTTTTTTTAAACTTTTCCCCACACTAGGATTTCTCCTGTATCATGGATGCGTTTACAAACACAAATCTTCACACGCATAAACATCCAGACCCGGACCAACTATCTGTAGACAATATTTGTTCCGTGCGGGAATCGAACCCACAACCCGTTGCGCAGAAGCCGATCGCTCAGCCACTGCACTAAACATGAAACACCCCAATTTCGGTCCCTGTTACAATTTTTTTTTTTCGATTCTTGCACTTGCAATATACCTACTTAAAAAGCATTATTTAAAACTATACCAAATTTTAAGTCGGTAGCGTTAGTAGTTTCTGAAATAAGCAGCTGTGACAAACAGACACACACAGTCGTATGAGTCACACTATAAAGGTTCCTTTTTTACGCGTTCATTGGCTTCGTGTGTAAAGCAACACAGAGCGGTTTAGACTATCTGTTAGTATCATAAGAATGATCGAGAAGATTATTGTGATGACGCAAGCACTGCTGCCCATGACAGTCATAATTTACAACTTAACATACACATAATATATTCCTCTATGTCTACCGCCAAGCAGCATTGCTGTGTCCCGGTTTGAAGAGTATGGTTGTCGGTGAAATGAAAGGTACATGAGACTTTCTAACTTTGTCTCTAAGATTGGCAATGCATCAGCACTCTTCTGAGTGTTGTTGGTGTATACAAAGTGTTCCAAAAATACCCATAAAGCCGAAAGGGGGTTAAAAGGCCCTTGTAAAGAATCTATTGGCAATATTTGAAAACCGTAGCAAGAACCAAAAAAAATATTTGATAAAACATAAAATCGCCTGTCCCTATTAACAATGTAGGTTCTGCAAAACAGTGATTTTACAGGAGAGCGCGTCAAAGTTTAAATTGCTTATATTTTTTTAAATATATACGACTTTGTTAACATGACTATTTCAAAAACTATGAGAAAAAAATAACTTGTTGTGTATGCTACTGCAAGACAGTGCTTTTATTAGGTCAATAGTTCAATAAAAACAAAATCAAGAAAATTGCATATCCGACCTTGTTAATAGGGACAGACGAAATAATTATTATTGAAACGCAACCCTGAAAACATGAAACTAAAGAATAGACTACCCAGAAAGTTATTTACATTCTTACATAATTTCCCCTGAGAGGTAAATGACAACAACCATAAAAGGCTACTTGATTATTTACATTTTTCATGGGGAATTATGTAACACGTTGTATAGTCGACGGTAACTAGTTTCCATCCATGGTGAGTCGTAGATTGTATGGTACCAAAAGATTACATAATATAAAAATGAAGCCGTCACAGGACGCCTGGCAGATGTGAATCATAGAAACTCATTTTGTATTAAAAGAAAAACTAGCCGAGACAAACCGAAGAGAGCCGACGAGTTACGAAGATCAGCTGTCGTGTGTCTGCCATCGCGAGCGTCGCCACGCAACAGCCGCTCTCACACCCGTACCGCCGCATTAGATGTTTCACATCAAAAAGTTAAGCAGTGATAGCCTAGTGGTATGACCGTCGGACTGCCAAGTCATAGGTCTCGAGTTCGAACCCAAGGCACGCACCTCTAACTTTTCGGATTCATGTGCGTATTGTATAATTATCAGTTGCTTAAAAAACGGTGAAGGAAAACATCGTGAGGAAGCCGGCATGCCTGAGAGATATTTCTTGACGGCATGTGAAGCCAAGTCAGAGGCCCATGGGCGGCATAAACTCTGACACTAGGTTAGTCACTAACCACACGAAAAGAAGATCAAAAAGTTAGGATACAAAAATCTACCAAAAATACAGCTTTCAGCTCCATCTCGGTAGAATAAAAACATCAGTACCAAAATAAATTGAATAAAATCCACGTCAAATAGCTAGTTTCAAAACAACGTGTAAAATTTATTCATGAGCAACCACCGTTGGAAGTTGCACTCAAAGTACTGAATCTGAATGTCGCGGAAGGTACTACGTGATGGTTCCGTTTCAGTGTTGGCACTTCCGGTACTACTATTGTATGGAACTCGCTTGGTGAGTATAGAAGTGATATTCATTCGAGATGCTAAATCACCCATATTAGAAAAAAGCTATGAATTCGTGAGGCGACAAAACAGTCACTTTTGCCCAGTTGCTATATCTTACAGATCGTTATTGGTATAATCTACGATTTGTAAATTTGACATCAATAATAAAGCATTGATATTGCCTCGTTGGTCTAGTGGTGTCAAGCGCGACTGCTAATCGTAAGGTCCTGGGTTCGATCCCCAGGTCGGGAAAAGTGTTATTGGGTTTTCCCATGTGGAATTCCTCAGTAGCAGCCCGGAGTTTGGATTTGTGCCCGGTTAATGGCAATAAGCTCGCCCCCTATTACATAGGACTTAACATAACGGCGAAATGAGGGTTACTATGCACCTCAGCCTAACCCTTCGGGGAATAGAGGCGTGATGTTATGTTATGTACAATAAAGCAAATTCTTCATAGCTTACCGTAGTAGACTCTCCAAGTTTCGAATTACAGTCAGTTGCACGAAAATAAAGAGAAAAAAAGAAAGAAGCATACTTCCATCGGTAAGTAAAACGACTCGTTTCGAAAATGGGAACCGGTTAAATACGCTTGTATGTTAATTAGGAACATTTTGGGAGTATTACAGTAATGGAAATTTATGGTCAGTGTCTAATTTGTACATGACAACGTTAATTATTCCCTGTGATATATGAACGTGGCCTAATGTACTTAGGCTGAAATAAAGTTTAAACAAGTTCTTGAACATGCGAATAGTTGCATACAACGGGGGATGACGTTATGACATTAAATGATACTAGGTACGTATTTTATAATGCGTTCACAAAAAATCAATAAAGTACATTCAATAGTTTAGACGCAGGAATTTTCTTACGATCTACAGCTAGTTCACACAGAAACTGTTTACAGGACCCGTTTTAACGGATCCGTTTTTGACGTGACAACGTCTAATAAAACGATGAACGCCAGCAGCATGCACGAAAAAACGTGACTCATTGTCACGTTCCGTCTCAGGCGAGCGTGCGAGCGAGAGCGCGGAACAAGCGATAGAGAGGCACGATGTTTTGTTATGACGTTGTCACGTTAAACTATCGTCCGTAAACCGACTTTACAGACAATCATTTTTTTTATTTTGGGGATGGCGCCTGTAATTGTATGAGCGAGTTCACATGCACGACAGTATTCCAAATCAGTAAAATATATTGGTCCAACATTTTTACATGTTGTGTTTTGTCATCAAAAATTGGATGCCGGAACAGTATTCAAAACGGATCCGTACATGAAGATGTATGGAGAAGTATGGGTGCATTCACACGGATCCGTTATTTTTATCGTATACTGCCTTCCAGATGCGACGCAGCCGTCATTTGTTTAACGGATTCGTCAGTACAGGTGTAAACAACACATCCAGTATCGACGGATCCGTTAAAAACGGATCCATTAAAACGGATCCGCTATGTGAACAGGCTCTTAATCATTGAAGTATTTATACTATTATCTCTACGCGATGTTATGTTATTTTGTAACCTGTTCAAACTAAAATGATCCATTTATAGTTTCACTTCGACGTCCTTTCACTGTCCCTTCAGCTGGGGGAATGTGAAAATTGAAAAATCATACAAAAAAAACATGCTTACAATAACAGTTTTTTGTGGACGATCTTAGAACGCATATTTTATTTTTTTCTGTTGGATTGCTTGTGGATGGTCCTTTCGGACTGTTTCTACGTAACCGGACAGTATTGGCGAGACTTGATGGGCTTCCAGCTATAATTAAATACATGGTATCATACAATATTATTGCAATACTATCCTTAAAGATTAAAAGATTGTTGCAATACTATCCTTTTGACATCACCTTTTGGTTACCCGGGAAGAGATTCTAAGGATTGTGAAAGCCAAACTAGGAGTAACAGATAATCGAGCCAACAAGGCAAATAGGTTGATAAATACAGAATCAGTCAGTCAATTCTACTAAAAAATTTAGCCAAACCGTAAACGGCTGTCAAAATGTGTGGTATTGTTGTTGTTGTCAAACAATTTGACAGTTTTTGTGAACGAAAACTGTCTGAACTGATCGGCTTCAGGGGGCTTACTTCAAAAACGAACGTCGAAGTTTCAGATCGAAACGAAGACGAATATCGAATTTATGAATTTGGATCAAAGTATTGTCATACAAGAAACTACTAGATGTCAATTAATATTTGGGAGTAGGGTGAACGAAAGGCAAAATGTCAAATCGCAAAAATCTAATCAATCGTCGGATCCAAAATACTTTCGAGGTTGGAAAATTTGCGATCCGTAAGTCGAGACTTCCTATTTCGATTTTCAGAGTAGGCCTTCAGTTCGGTTGGGATTGATCAACGCTTCTGTTAGTAGAATTGTCTCCCAGCTCTTTCATATCCGAGACGCTGCTGCCCACCGACCTAGTATATTTGGGCCAGCAATTTGCATAATTGTCACGACATTTGTCGTCAGAGCTTTGTTGGTTAGTAGTAGAGAGCTCCACGTGTCCACACGTGTATTATCGTACAGTCAACAGCAAAAGTTGATGGAATATTTCTAGTATTTCAAAATTAATTATGTCAGAAATTCATTGTTTGTCTAAAGTCATATTATTCATTTAAAAATTCACTTCTCGATCTGTAATACAATTTTACTTTCATAAAATATTTTGGAAATTTAAGCAATCATAGCTTATTTTGATGTTTATTGTACAGATATTATTTGCTTGGCAGCAACTAATGGTATTGCATTTTTTTCTAAATTATCATTAATACGCTTTGGCAAAACAATAAAAAAATCGATCCATACGTTTATATTCGAGTTATAATCTCCCTTTAATTTACCAGTAGTAACACCCTTACGATGAGTGTTGCTCGAATTAGAGACACTCATATTTCCACTTTTCTACGGCACTCTCTTCCTGTTGGACTTCCTCGCGCCGCCTGCGACGAAACTTTCAGAATTAAACCGTTTTTCAGGCGACGGCGACGTTTTTCAGACTCCTTCTGAGTGCAATGTCGAGAGCAAACGGCAGAGTACATCCGGGACCTTTTTTTATAATTACTGTTCGTAATTTTTGCTGGAATAAGGTTTTGAAGAATTAGGAGTAAGCAGTTCTTTCTTTTGCTTCAGTTTAGAGCAACACAAAATTCATTGTTTTATGATGAAGTAACAAAAGGGTTTACGAGGCGGTAGCTCAATATAAAATAGCTTGGAGGGCAAAGACCTCTTCTTATATAAAGAAGGAACGAGCATCGATGACCACGCTTCCTCATTGTCGGATTGGGGATTTCAAACCATTAAATCCAGGTAACTACCTCGTTGGTCTAGTGGTGGCAAGCATGTCTGCTGATCGTGAGGTCCTGGGTTCGATCCCTAGGACGGGTAAATTGTTTTTGGGTTTTTACGTGTGGAATTCCTCAGTAGCAGCCTGGTGTTTACATTTGTGACAATATACTCGCCTCCTATTACATGGGACTTTAACATAACGGCGAATGAGGGTGTTACTATACACGTCTGCCCATCCCTTCGAGGAATACAAGGCGCGATGTTATGTTAAGTACATAATATAATATTGAAAAAGTCACCTCCATACCTGAGTTTGAACCTACAACCTGGTGCTTAACAAGTGGGTCTGTAACCTTCACGAAACGACATTCCAACCAATATAGGGAAAATGAGCGTCAACAATCAAATTAGGAAAAATAAAAAAGACTAACCTCCGCACTCAAAGACGTTAATAAAACATTAACTAATGTTTGCTTAAGAGTTCTTACTATTAAGTAATCGTTAGTTAATGTCCCATTCACCTTCACGAGTGCGACTGTAATTCAAGAAGCATAACTCTGGCAAAAACCCAAGATAACGGTGGTAGAAAAAGAAGTTGACGACACATAAAAGTACTTATTACCTGCACATGATATTGCTGACAATTTATATCAGTTCATAAACACTAATAAATAAAATGTTTCCCCCATTGACTTATGACTGCATCGGGAAGTAAGCAAGTACATTGAAAACTTTTGTTTCATTTTTCTTCCGCTGTATATTTTATTTCTCCCTAGATGAGGATTATTTGATAAATTGTCTCGTATCTTTTTGGATTGCTGATGGCAGTATTAGTTTGCGTACAATATCGGTCGAACTTATTGGTATATTTCATCTGGGAAATTTGCTGGATTCGTAATCTTGATTACTTTTAACTTTGGTAACAACAGCACCTCGACTATGACGTGGACTTATTGTGAGGCCGCAGAGGCCGCCCGCGGCTTCGCTTGCGTAGATGTTGTTTTTCGCGTATTCCTCGTTTTTCTAGGAGTCTATGTCCTTTTCCGGGTATCTTTGTACCAAGTTTCATCAAAATTAGTTTAGTGGTTTAGTCGTGCTGAGGTAACAAATAGACAGACAGCCATAATTACTTTAGCAATTATAATAGTAAAGGTTAAGGATAGAGCTTGGGATCTAAACATATATTTTTTTTAATTCATGTTAAATATTTATCCACATAGCATAAGCCCATTACTGTCTCACTGTTGGGCATGGACCTCTTTTCAGAACGAGAAGAGTTTAAGCCTTAGTCCACTCCGCTGGCCTTGTGCGGGTTGGCGGACTAGGTACATGTACCATTGAGAATTTTTTAGAGCCCTCTAAGGTGTGAAGGTTACCTCACAATGTTTTTCCTTCACCATTAACGCAAGTGATAATTAAATTCTGATTCACACATGATTTCTAAAAGTCAACGGTGCGGGAACTCCTGCATAAAAGGCAAGTATTCAACCACTAGGTTATCAGTGCCTATACCATGAAGACTTATCTAAATATTTATCTTAGATATTATTTCAAACATTATATTTCTATCCGCTTTCAGCAATTAAACAAACTGAACAATTTATAAAATCAATCAGAGAGCAACAGTTGATTATAAAATAACAACATTTATTTTTGTTTATGTTATTTTAAAGTTAACAGAGTCTACTGTCGAAAGCAACAAAATTCGGAAGGCAAAGTTTGTTATTGAACATTGAAATTCTCTTATTCATATTCAAACAAACTGTAAAGTTCTACAGATATTGAAAATACAACTTGAAAATTAATAAAAGCAATCACTTGTTAGTATTGTCGTTTATATTAATTTGCTATTAAATCGTGTTTCAATTTATAATTATTCATATTTGTTTGATTAGTCTTTTGAGCTTCCGATTTTAAGACTCTGGTTTCAATGGACCAAGCAAAAAGTTTGATAGATTTTTTCTTTTATTATTGTTAGGTACTTCAGTGAGGGGCACGTGGCTTATTAACAACCGTGCTGATATGATCAGCACGGTTGTTAATAACCTCGCAAACTGTATGCAGTTTGGGAGGTTAAGCTGCGCTTGCCGCAGTCAGTCCGTGGATGTGTGACCGTTCGTTACACATCGAATCCCCTCCGTGCCTCGGAGAGCACGTTATACTATCGTTCCCGGGTATCATAAGAATCCTTATGACAGTCTAGTCATAAACCCGAAAATCTGTCTAGCCATAAGATATTGGCATAGCCCAGTTACTGGGTTGAGGAGATCTGATGCCAGTCGCTCCGCGTAAAATACAGGTTTCAGCCGCCTCTAGTTAGACTGGAAGCTGACTCTAAGATAATTGGGAAAAAGGCTAGAAGGAAGACTGTTACTTCAGTGCGAGTTAACCATGAGATATACCAGACAATGTGACCGTGATACCTGACGTAGAACAATTCAATCAAGAATTTAGTGAAGGAGTCGAGATCTACCGTAGTCGAGGAATGATGGATTAGAGAGAGAGAGAGAGGACGGAGATTTACAAGTTGATCAGAACACTACTGACCCTAATAGTGTTACATTTTTACACACAGAATAAAATAACCAACCCATTTTTATTATTCCATTACTGTTTAAATTCAGTGAACTGGTTTATTATGCTTTTAGCTTCACTGCAATTTCATAATATGTACATACTATTGACATGCTAAAAAACCTTACTGCAAAAAGTTATGAACCATATATTCTCATATATGTATTCATATATGTTCTTCTCTGGAACACGCTTCCCTTAAAAATCAGGATGGCCAAAAGTCGCTATTCCTTCAAAATTAAATTACGTGAACATCTCCACAAGAAATTGGCAGAATCATCTCAGCACTGATTTATTCTTTACTATATTTTTGTAGGTATTATATAATACTATGTATATATATGTATGTATGTATGTAGGTATTGATTATTAATATATATTTATGTATGTTATGTTTATTTAATATATTCGTATAATTTATAAGTGTAAATATTATTTTTCAAATGTTTCACAGTAAGCTTTGTTTATTTTTAATTTGGTATTGCCTCACATACACAACACTACTTAGTGCACCTACCATGTTTTTTTTGTCTGCACCACCCTAAGGTCGACTGGTAGAAAATGCCTAAGGCATTAAGTCCGCCTTTGTACAAACTTTGTGCAAAAGTATAAATAAATAAATATATGAAACTTAAATTTTCCGAATAGCCGTGCAATAATAATGTTATTTTTTTAAAGCTAGTATTATGAAATGCTATCGAGTTATTTTTTGTTTAGGTTACATTTCTTTTGTTCGAATCAGGATTCATTTGTTTTGTAGTCTTTGTTATATTATTGTACTTTCTATCTATTTCCTGATAAAGGAATTCATCGAACGGTCATTAACGATTCATGATATATCTAACGTTGCAATTCCGAACCACCATTACTTCCACCTACAATAATAATATCTTAGTTTTAGTTTATTTTTTAGGCATTATAATTGTATGGAAAATATTTTACTGTTGGCTAAATGTACACTTTTTATGAACGTTTTTATTTGAATGAATTATTATTAATTATTAATGATAATAAAGAGATTCATGATACCTATTTTTATATCGAGTGTCTGTCAATAAAGTGACTCTGCAATGGATTAAAGGACACAGCAACTCGCTCGGAAACGACGCAGCGGACGACCTGGCCAAAATGGGGTCAAAAACAATAGTGTACGGACCGGAGCCGCTACTGCCCATACCCCAGGCCCAAATAAAAACATGGCTGCGCACAAAAACAGAAGAAACCCATTTATTAGAATGGACAAACAGCGAGGGCTGCAGGCAAACTAAAAATGCGATTCCGGTAGCATCAAAAATATTGTCCCGCAACCTCATCAGATTTAAAAGGGGCGACATCCGGAAGATTATTGGAATCTTAACAGGACACTGCCCTCTAAACAAGCACCTATTCACCATAGGTGTAACAGATAGTCCCCTGTGCAGAGGATGCATGGAGACAGAAGAAACGCCGCTGCACATGCTTATGGAATGCAGGAGCGTGGCCGAACAACGGGCACGGATTCTTCAATCACCAGCATCGCTCCCGGAGGCCTGTAGCAGCCTGAGAAGGCTGCTAACCTTCTGGGACGACCTAGGTTGGTTGGAGTAGGAAGGTAAGACGGAACACGCACAATGGCCCAATCAAGAGGCTAAGTGCGGATACAGCCCAGGTAAACTAAACTAAACTAAACTAAATCGAGTGTCTGTCGTTTGACCTGCCACAACCATATTCTTTACAACGTCTTATTACAGAACTTCAAATAACTATTTAATAAACTAACTACTATATAACATTATATACCGTCGGACTGCCAAGTCATAGGTCTCGAGCTCGAACCCAAGGCTCTGACTTTTCGGATTCATGTGCGTATTGTATAATTATCACTTGCTTAAAAACGGTGAAGGAAAACATCGTGAGGAAACCGGCATGCCTGAGATATATTTCTCGACGGCATGTGTAGCCAAGTCCGAGGCCCATGGGCGGCTTAAACTCTGACACCAAGATAGTGACTAACCACACGAAAAGAAGAAAAATAACTATTTTATATAAAAAAACATCAGATCTAGAAGAAGAAAGAAGGCAAACATTTGTTTTGTTTCTTCTTCATTTCATAGTATTTTGATCTAATTTGATTTTTATTTGATCAGCATCCGCCAGAAACTTTATTTGTTTTTGTAGTAATTTTGAACACCTAATACAAATACCTATGACAGTCGTTAAGGGCAGTCAGAAGCCCGAAAGTCTGACAACTGGTCTAACTTTAGGATATCCGTATTGCCCAGTAACTGGGTTGCGGAGATCTGATGACAGTCGCTCCGTGTAAAATACTGGTATTCAGCCGCATCTGGTTAGACTGGAAGCTGACCCCAACACAACGGAAAATGATAGGCAGAATGAATCATTATGAACATCGAAAATAAATTTTATAGAAATGCAGAAAAGTAATGCCATTACCTAAGAATCTTTCCCCCAATTGAAACAACTGCCGCATTACCCAAAACTGTAGAAACAGGGAACTAATAATAATCACGATATTTTATCTTAATCTGTTCCAAAGAAAAATAAAGCGGATCTTCCCCCTACAGACAATAACTCCACTATTCTGCAGTCCGTAACAAAAGTCGTTTGTTCGAGATACCGCCTACGGTGACGTCACGGTAATGGCCGCAGTAAATTTAACGCCGAACGCTGTGTCACTGCGGCCTCTAAGTCATAAGTGCCAGACTGTTGCCAACTTACTGCGGTTTACATTTTGAAAGATATATTTATGGGGTTTTGGTGACACGGTTTTAGTATCTGACAATCTACGAGAGGTGCACAGTAACTAATATTTTTTCTGAATTGTTGGGTGATCATTTTTATGTAACATCGCCGAGAGTTCGAAGTCATAAGTGCTAGACTGTTATGATAACTCACTGTGGTTTACATTATGAAAAACATACTTTAACTTTCTAATAAAAAAGTTGTTGTTGGTTTGGTTGTTCAGTATTAGGCCGGCCGGCCGCACTTTGGATTCGTTTTCGTACGAATTTGACTCGTGCGAACACGTACGAACACGTACGAACAATCCCGACCTTCCAAGTACTACGAGAGCGCGCAGCCTGGGTACGAGTTAGTCGTACGTATACGTGCGTGTAGTACCGACGTCCGAAAATAATCCGAACTTCTTGGGATTTTAATACACTTTCGTGCGTGGACTTCACGAATGCGATATCACCGGGACACTATTTGATGGAGAAAAACGTATTCAGTGAGCGCACTCAATTCGTATGACCAGTTTATGTTTACGTACGATACAAATTCGCACCCAAAGTGCGGCCAGCCTTATTAAGGATGATTTTCACCAAACGGCTCGCATCGCATCGGATCGGAACAGCTTTTACAACCTTTAAACGATATTAAATCGTGTACACAGTATTTAAAGTCTATATTACTCAAGCGGCACACAGCAGCTTGACCACGGGCATCTTCCGTGACACGCGATCGTAGCCGAAAATATGCTGCGACGCGCGATCGGTTCCGTTCGCCTGGCGTCGTATTCGATCGGATTCTTTCGCTTGTCAACACAGTAGGAATGAAATTATTTGACTAGGCGCAGAAACGCATACGTTCGCAAGCGCCGGTACGGAACCGATCGTATGCGTCGACATCCTACCACCAGACGCGATCGGTTGTCATTGCACCCTTTCGTATCCTTTCCGATCCGATGCGATGCGAGCCGTTTGGTGGAAATCAACCTTTAGACGATTAGTCAATCTAAACTTCTTTTGCATTATTACCGATCTTGGTTACTGTTCGTTTTTAATGTTACGTTACTGCGACTTCGAAGTCATAAGTGCCAGACTGTTGCCAACTTACTGGAGTTTATATTATGAAATATAATTTATTTATGACGTTTTATTGACATGGTTTTAGAACCCGACACACTGTGAATGTACAGTCACGCGTAATAATGCATATTTATACACAGCAAAATTCAAAAGCAATTTCGTTCTACAATATGTATTAGAATTATGAAATATTACACACATAGTTTCTACAAATAAACACGAATTATGGTTTCGAATATTTCTTAATTACAAACAAAACCTCTTATAAAACTCGTTTTTTAAATTCGATAAGTGTATACATTTATTATTACACATGACTGTACGTGTCTTTCATGACTATAGTATTTTTTTTCTGAATTGTTCCGTGAAAACTTTTAACGTTACCTCGGTGTTATTTTACAATAAAAAGATTGTTAATAAGTGCCAGACTTCAGCAAATTTATTTTGGAAGCCATTTTGAAATATATTTTTATAGGTTTTTGGTTCCACAGTTTCAGTATTTGACAATATAAAAATATAGGATTTTTAACTATTTTCTAGATTATTTTGTAAAAAAGTTTTTAACGTTACGCCATTGTGGCGACCGATTTATACATAACAACCGCCATGGGAGCACTATATAAAATAACGTAAGCTTTATGAAAAATTACCCATATTACTAACTTTCCATCTTCATACATTATTCATATTTGGCATTGAATATATCCCAGTATATCTATTTAAACTTAGATAATAATATGCCATATTGTGATAGTCCAACTTCTACTGAACGACAAAGTTTTTCTTACAAAGAAAATGGCGTATTGTAAGACCCAAACTATAATCTGCGATCTTCATGCCTGGATTAGTCATTAAAAGTTTTTCAGAATTGGTATATGTCTAGACATACGGTACTAGACCTGAATGGAATATTGGAACCAACTTAGATATTTCTTTACGAAAAAAGTTTGAAGTATTTCAAAGATGAATACTGAGAGTTTGGTATTGAATAAACTTATATTGCTGGAGTAAATAAAAATATTAAGGCTGACTGCACATGGATTACTAAATTGCTCGAGACACAATTGTTGCGTCTGGTTAATAAACACATATGGAGAATGAAAAGTAAAAAGAAAAAAAAATGACAAAAATAATTAACACCTTATAGGTAGGTATGAAACAGTGATACTTAATGTATTATAAGAATTGTATTTCCACCTATGACAAACAATAAAATAATTTGTATTTTTATTCTTATTATGCACTGTGAAAAGCTATCAAAATTATTGTATTCTACAAATCAAAGCAGTTTAGTCCTACAATATAACATTTTTGCCTCTGCTCTACTTAATAAATGAACTCACTCACAAGCAACCCACCCTGACGCACGCACACACACACGTGTTCACGTTCATTTTTTTAAAAATATTTTATAAGTTAGATTGCAGCATCTATTACTCTTATGTTATGAATTAACTTTTTATTCTGTACTTCGTTATTGAAGTAGCGTTTCATGATATTAAGAAAGTTCTTGTGGATCTATTGTCAGCTGTGAAGTTACCATAAATAAAGCAACAACGTCACAAACACATTTGGCGGTTTTTACATCTCCGTTTACTACGATCTAACGTTTGAGTATAAAACGTCATAAAGTCGAAATGTCAGGGAGCGTCGTAGCTTATTTTATTGCAATATAACCTTACAATATGCATATATTGTGTCTGTAGCTGTATACTATTAGGGTGAGTTTAATATGTAGCGGTTCTTTGTATAGTTTACGAGTACCACATTAGTGCTGTCATGGCTAGTACTTCTTAAGTCTGGTCCGTACATAATCCAGTCTATACATAATTGAAGTAGAGGTCATTGTGAAAGACCTCGTCCGGAGAAGTACTACCACCATTTCTGTCGCCAACCAGCAAGCAACAAGCCAACGGTCCACCTGATAGATATCCATCTGAGGGCCCACCTATACTAGGTAACTCGGAAAGGGGGTACTAAGCCGAAAGGGTGTTACAGTACTCATAATAATAGATAAGTTTTGTTCTACAACCTTTCTCAAAAGTCAATAGTTCAAGAGAAATAGCTGTTCAAAGATTTCATAAAAATACGCTAAATTCTATCTATCCTCAGCTATGATCAGACGTGTTTACGTCCTATATTTTACGGCATATTTGGGGTCACGGATTAGAAACTCCAAACTCTAACTCCACTGAATCATAACTAAAGCAGGGATGAAGAATTTTTGAAAAAACTAAAATAAAAAACATAGAAAAAAAATTGTTCGAATTTTTAAATTTTAACACTTTCTTTAAAACAATCATCAGTGATACAATAAGTGGTCCGCGGCTTAGTACCCCCTTTCCGACTAACCTTGTATACACCAGCGGCACAAAAATAATACTGATATGTTGCTAACCTTAGAGACAAAGTTAGGAAGTCTCATGTGCCTGTACCGGCACCCATACCTACCCTTCAAAACGAAACACAACAACGCTGCTTGGTGGCAAAAATAGGTATGGTGGTAGTACTTCTCCAGACGACTTCTTTCACAAGAAGCTCTACTGTTTGCTACTCAAAATGTTATACTCAACACGCGTTCGTTTATAACTTCCACCGTACGTAGGTGCACTAAAAGTTAGTTGTTGACATACCGTGAGTTTAATACATACCTGTTTTATGTTAGTTTTAAAAGCATTTACCGATTTAAGACGTAAGTTTCAGATTTGATAAAGGAGTCGTGAAATTGAATGTAGTTTCAGTTTTAAGTTCAGATTTAATAATATAATATCACGCCTGTAATCCTCGAAGGGTACAGCAGAGGGGTATAGTAACACCCTGATTTGGCATGTAATAGGGGATGAGCCTATTGCCATCAACCGGGCCCAAATCTAAACTCCGAGCTGTTACTTAGGAATACCACACGGTAAAACTCAATAACACTTTATCCGACTTGGGGATCGAACCCAGGACCTCACGATCTGCAGTCGCGCTTGCCACCATTAGACCAACGAGGCAGTTGTAAGAGTAAGTTCAGACTTATATAGTAAAAGAGATCTCAGGGAACCTGCAAGATATTTTAATATGCGTCGATGATGATTCTACAGGGGCTAGGAGCTCGTGGCTAATTAACAACTGCGTGGTTTATAAGATTTGCGAGGATAAACTGCGCTTGCCGCCGTGAGACCGTGGATGGGTGATAGTTTGTTATACATCGTGACCCTTCCGTATCTCAGAGAGCACGTTAAACCATCGGTCCCGGGTGTCATACGAATACGTATGACAGTCGTAACGGGTAGTCAGAAGCTCGAAAGTCTGACATTTGGTCAATCTTAGGATATCGGCATTGTCCAGTAACTGGGTTGTGGAGCTCTGACGGCAGTCGCTCCGTGTAAAATTCTGGTATTCAGCCGCATCTGGTTAGACTGGAAGCTGACTCCATAGTTGGGAAAAGGCTAGGCAGAACAGTCGGGGGAAGACACTTGCACAAAGAAAAATATTCCTGAAAGAGTCTCGTTGTACAAGAGTCATGCAATCCAGTTCACTCTGACAAGAAGCTAGCATTGAACTAAGAAATTAAATCTTAATAAGTGTCGACTAAGGTCTAGAGTGTCTTCTCATTCTGAGGAGAGGCCCGTGGCCAACAGTGGGACAGCAACGGTTGGATTATTACTTATGTATACTTACATAGAACAAAAAGCCTCGGAGAGCACGCTAAACAGTCCCGGGTGTCATACGAATACCTATGACAGTCGATACGGGTAGTCAAAAGCCCAATACTCTGACAACTGGTCTAATCATAGGATATCGGCATTACCCAGTAACTGGGTTGCGGATGTCTGAATGCAGTCGTTCCGTGTAAAATACTGGTATTCAGCCGCATCTGGTTAGACTGGAAGCTGACCCTAACATAGTTGGGAAAAGGCTAGGCAGAAGAACATAGAACAAAAAAATTGATTTTGTTATTTTTGTGACTGACTTTAATTCTTTTGAGTTTTTTACTCACGAACATATTTTAATCTAAGACTAGATATTTCAATACGGTGAGAGAGCTCGCCCAGTGCATGATTAAGGAAACGGTGTATGCACCACTTGCCTCTTATAATATTTCACCCCTTTCAGTAAAATGTATCTGTCGCCCGTTTTCAGGGTCCCACTCATTGCTTACAAGGGGGCGCATTCAAGTCTAGAGACAGTCGATTATAACTACTCTCAATTTTTTTTTTCTGTAGCATGGAAAATTTTCCCCAAAACTGACGCATTTTGATAGAAAATCTTAATCACCAATTCACTTAATCAATAATTGTCACTTATAACTAATTATTTAGAGTCCAGAAATATTAATCGAATTGAAAGAAATTTTGTCCAATAACATAATTTTAATTTGTTAGGACACAACATCCCAGTGCGGGGAAATAACCAGAATAATCCCTTACCTAAATAAACTAAACTTTCAAGTTAAACGGTTTTATATTGCAGCACCAAGTATTACAAGTATTACAGCATTAAGATTTGAGGTTTAAAGGTCGAAAAAATTATAATGTTGTATTGTCATGGGATTTGAATTTGTATACGAAGTTTCAGGAGAATTGGTTAAGCAGAAGTAGTTGAAAAATCAGTCGCAAGATTTAAATCAAACAAACACATAAACAATAAAAAAAATACATGGAATGACACAAATTAAAACCGTTTTGAAAAGATGGCGGGTGAAGAACACAGGCTCAATTATCGGGGGGCACGGCAGTGCCCCCGCCAAGTCGAGCGCGAAGCAAACACTGCCGTACCATCCTTTACTGGAACTATTTCGCTGCATTTTCAGGCCCCTATTTGAGAACCTCTGGATAAGACCAGAACGCAGAAATTTTCGTCATCCAGTAAACTATAATCACATACTTAAAATCCAAAATTTCAAGTCTGTAGGTCATTTAGTTCCGAAGTTAAGCGAAAGCAAAGTTTCGCATTTATGACACTCACTCACTCATGATCATCAGAATAGAACTAGTACTTTCCATAAACTCAGAGAGCTAAAATTTGGTACAGAGTTAGGGTTTAATGGCCACATAAAGGGAAAACTATAAAAACTAGGATAATCGAAGATCTGGAGTACCTGGTGACCCTGATTAGAAAACACAAGAGCCCAACCAAACTATTAGAGATCGACATACCGCCTTTACACAAAATATTCAACTTGGTAGGCCACTTCATTTGATGTCAAAAATCGAAGGTCTGAAGTATCTGATGAAGAACCCTCAGCTGGTCTCAGCTGTATTAGAGATATGGTAATGCCCCCTTCTACTATTGGTACATAAAAAAATCGACTGTCATCAAATAAGAAAATCTAATAAAATAAATCAATATGCTCACGTTTCTACAAAAAGAAGTGAAATCCCACCAAAAACATTCTGTAAAAAACTAGCCAAGTCTCGATGGAGCTGCTTGTTTATCTCTAAAAAGTAATGAAATCTAGACAAAGTCGTGCCAAGTCTAAGGTTCCTTACTGCGATTTCTAATTACAGTTAATGTTGTGTGACTTGGCCGTTGAAGGGTACACAAGGGTACAAAACCAGGTGCTCCATGACACCATTGCACCAATCTGTCGCCAGAACCGCTACCCATTGACGATGGAAAATTGCCACTTGGAAAACGTTGATTCAATAACCAGTAAATTATAGGCTTGATAAAGCTGCGTATTTCAATAATACTTATGTATAGGCGAGCCTAAAACAAACAGTATAAAAAAAAATCCAGTACAGACGGACTTCTAATCATTGATAGAAGTCCGTCTGTACCTGTCCCGTTGACTTGTACCCACTAACGTATAAAAAATGTTCAACGGCCAAGTCACACAATATTAACTATAATAATAAAGAAATCGCAGTAAGGAACCTTAGACTTGGCACGACTTTGTCTAGATTTCATTACTTTTTAGAGATAAACAAGCAGCTCCATCGAGACTTGGCTAGTTTTTTACAGAATGTTTTTGGTGGGATCTTCTTTACATAGTACAAAACAAAGTCGCTCCCGCTGTCTGTACACTTAGATCTTTTAAACTAAGCAACGGATTTTAATGCAGGTTTCAGCAATAGATAGAATAATTCAAGAGGAAGGTGTATATGCCCCATATTAGTATTTACATTGCACCGGGTGGATCGCTAGTTACAAATAAAACATCTTACAGCGACATTTATTGAAAGGTAGGTACTACTAAGTTTGACAGCTATTATTGATCAGCGATAAGGTTCACATACAGTTCTAAAGAGTAAAGTTAATTACTAAAGTAACAACAGATGGCAGTTTTGTCCACCCATAACAAACCATAAATTACTCAACCTGAACTCCATAAATCGCAAAATATGGTCCACGAAAAACATAACATATTTTTTTTTATAATTTATTTGGCAACCGCGCGAGTCGAATTTCCGGGTCGGCCGGAACGGTGTATCCTTTAACCCGTTGACAGATGTCTTCATTTCAGACCGACCCTGCTGCGGTCTATTAAAGCGACACCGATGATGTTCTCTGATAAACGAGGCCTACAATGAGTTATTTATGAAATTTGAAATCTTAATAATCCCTTTAAAACACTTTTACGGTAAACGGCTTTATCTTGCAGTACCTCTGCAATATTAAGATTATTGAGAATTGAAGGTAGACATTAGTATAATTTTGTATTGTCATGGGAATTGAATTGATGTGCGAAGTTTCAGGAAAATTGGTTTAGTAGAAGTAGTTGAAAAATCTGTTGTAATATTTGAATCAAACAAACAAATATTCGAAGTGAAGCTAATTAAAATCGTATAAAATCAAACTTTTTTTTCTATTCGACTGCTTGTAGATGGTCTTGCGGACCGTTTTTACGTAACCGGGCAGTTATTGGCGAGACCTGAAGCGTCTCCAACCAATGGGGACGAGAGTAAAATACTTAACCTAAGCTAACTACTACTACTAACATCATGACTAGCTAACAACAATAGCACTAAGGGCGACCCCTAATGGGACTCGGACCTCGGCTTAGAGCGTTGCTTGCGAAAGGACTGGGAGGGAGACAGCTTGATGAGGACTGAATTAACGGTGTGACTGCGGAGTCAGAAAAAACGACCGGCTCCGCGGCTGTGGCGGGTGGGCACGGTGGATCATGGACGTTTAAAATCAAACCTAGTAGAGCTCCTTAAAGTTCTCGATGGTGTGTGTAGTCCGCCAACCCGCAACAGGCCAGCTCGGTGGACTAAGGCCTAAACCCTTCTCATTCAGAAAACAGGCCGACACAGATTCAAAGTATTATACGAATAACGTCGCATAGCGTCTATCTGAGGAATAACTAATGCCGGATTCACACAAGTCTTACGTATCGTGTTGTGACACATCAGTAGGTGCATCTGACGCTATCGGATTCATATATTTTGTATGAAGGCGTGAACACAAGACTTGCACACGTCTAGACTTACTTAGACATACAACAAGACACGTAAGTCTATTGTGAATACGAAAATTTGACAATATTTCTATACAAAAATAATGAAGCCGTCGCGGGACGCTTGGCCGATGTGAATTATAGAACACCATTTTGAAAAAAAGAACTGGTCGAATAAAACCGAAGAGAGCCGACGAGTTACGAAGCTCTGCCGTCGTGTGTCGGCCATCGCGAGCGTCGCCACGCAACCGCCGCTCTCACACCCGTACCGCTGCATTAGATGTTTCACATCAAAAATGTCAAAACGTCATACCTCAGATTAAAATTATCCGATCAAAATTTAAGAAAGCTCTTATTTCACTATTTATTGAAAAAAAATATTATACTGTTCCAGAATTTATAAATGATATTATTTTAGATTATTTTTGGTTTTGCTGTTTGTTTTTATTCCATTTTTAAGTTTTTTTACATTTTATTTAAGTAATATTTGTACGCCTTTACGGCAAAACATGGCGCCCAAATATGTTAACCTAACACCTTTATGTAAATACCTATATTTTACTAATAAATATTCTGATTCTGACGTTGGTAATATAAAGTTTGAAATATCAGTGTTGTAATGAAAATTGTTGAATTTCAATATTTCATCCGTAACACCACCGAAACTACAATCATGGAAAAATGGGAACCCGACACAAAAAATCGTAAACGAAAAAAATAAATGCATACAATACAAAAATCTATTTTCCGAAATTCGTTTTACACAAAATAGCATAAATACTTGCGCTGGCTTTACTTGGGTGACACAACAAACAATTTATTGGGCAATTTGTTCACACAGTAAGTCAGCTGCGAATGATAACGCCTCTACCAAAGATTGATTGTAATATAAATACAAATTGTTTCCGTTCAATGGAGATGGGAGTAAAATGTTTAAAAAATCGTTGCATTTCCTTACGGGAGTGGGTTGCAATTTTTCGTAAGATAAGCTTGTGACCCAGTTTTAAGCTGGAGGTACCTTCAGCTATTTTTCTCAGCTTTTTACGGCGCAAGACTGGGTAAATAGGGTAAGATCTACAATGTTATGCATACTAATTGAAAAGGGTATTATTACCCATAGTAATGATCTGAGTTTGTTTCGGCTTTTCTTCTCAGAGCTAGTCAGATAGGAAGTGCCGGTGCCATCTAGGTTTAAAAAAAACATTACATTGACTTGTAAAAGTGTCTGTAACAGATTTATTTACAGGAATAAAAATCTTTTATCATTAATGAAGAGCTTTTGTTCAACAACTTTCTCTAAATATCAAATTTTAGAAATATATAGAGTGAACAAGAATTTGACGTATTCCCTTTAAGGCTTCGTTTCCACTTTGTCGTGACAACAGATAATCGTGTAGTTCTAAGGTCGTGACTTATACAAGGTGTAAAAAGACCCTTCGCCAAGCCGTCAACCATGCATTCAGTACATCAAACTAAGTAACCCTACGCAAAAATTGTCGCTGGGAAACGACTTTTTTTTTTGGTGTAAAATTTCGTTTTACTGTAACGCTAACTGTAACGCACTCAAAACACTGTGCTGATAGATGCAATGAGTAGTAAACGGGTAATGGAGGTATTTCAAGTACATTTGCAACCTTCAAAACTAGTATTTTAAAAAACAGTTGTGAAAAAGTTGGAACTTTGACCTCCAATATCTCCGTATCTAGAAGGTTCCCAGGCATAGTCCAGAACAAAAATATGATCGCAATGATGTGGAGAATAAGTGCCTTTCGGCTTCGTTAAGGGTCTTTTTACACCGTTTATATTTAAATGGAGATGGTAACATATAAGACGACACGATTAACTGTCGTTCACGACTTGTTTTTGCAGTGACGACAGATTGTCAAGTCAATTGGAACGGCTAGCACGACAGTCGTAAAACGATAACAAAACAATACAAAAACATTAGTTACATACAAAAATACAAATCTTTCCTCTTTATAATATTACTAGCTATGTCCTCACGGCTCCGCCCGTAGCCTATGTTACTACGTGATAATGTAGCTTTCTAACGGCAAAATCATTTTTGAAATCGGTCCAGTAGTTTTGAAGTTTATTCGTTACATACAAAAATCCAAAAATACAAATCTTTCCTCTTTATAATATTAGTATAGATAGTATAGAAATACAAAATTATATTGAAATTAACTACCTCGTTGGTTTAGTGGTGGCAAGCGCGACTGCTGATCGTGAGGGCCTGGGTTCGATCCCCAGCTCGAGCAAAGTGTTATTGCGTTTTTCTGTGTGAAATTCCTCAGTAGCAGCTCGGAGTTTAGATTTGTGATCGGGTGATGTCAATATACTCGCCCCCTATTACTTGGGACTTAAACATATCGGTGAAATGAGGGTGTTACTATACACCTCTGCCCAACCCTTTGGGGAATACAGGCGCGATTTTATGTTATGAATTGAAATAAAAATAAATGCTGTCAAACAGTAATCAGTGATACTTATGTATCCCGCAGATTAATACCCCCTTTTCGACTTACCTTGTATAGCTGTGTAGCCTGGATTTGTCAAGAGCGGATAGTTTACAAACATTTAATTTATAGGTTGGTAGTAGACATAGTTGTGGCAAATTGGAGGCTTCAGCACAGCTATGCGTTTCCCAATCACAGTCGGTGTTTGCATTGGCGGTGTCAATCGGGGTTTGAAGTGGTTTTTGCGAACTGCATTCGTTTGCTTTTTCGTCTCGCTCTCATATTTCTGTGGTCTGAGGTCTCGCCTGTACTTCACTCTGTTACTGCTCCTTAAACATAGCGGGCAAAAAAGATAGAATAATAAATAGTATTCCATGCAGAACACTTCTTAATTTATATGTGACAAAGTTCCTTCTCCATTGGGCGTGCGCGCTCTTATTACATTTCGGTTCGGTATTCTTTTTTTTTCACCCCGGAGTTGCAAAACCATGGGGTGTCACACAACTTTCTTTTCTTTAATGTAGGAAAAGCCTCATAATTATCCCTCACCCGTGGAAGGCGAGGGACTCTGCCGAACTCTTACCGGCTAAAATCCCACGGTATTCCTCCTTCTAACCTATGGCCTAGGTCACGGGATTTGCCATTGCATGCACCGCAACCCCGGCAGGGGTGTAACACGCCTGCAAAAATTAATTTATTCAAGTCCAAGAAACAACCCAGAAACCCTTTTTTACCGTTCTACATTCACAATCAGATATATTTACAATTACTTCATTCAACTTTACATATCAATACATAAAATTCACCTTAAAAGCCACAAGGTTATTCGTCGTATTCCTACAAATAGAGCAACATAATACTACACGTAACTACAACGTGTGCTCGCAGACTTTTCACATTACCTCTAACATAGTGCACAGTTAACTGCTACAACTATAATCAGTGGATTCAATGCTAGCTATGGACGTTCAAATGGACCAACATTAGTTTAACGTTGCCACAAAGGTGTTGCTTGCAGTTACAGTTAGAATTGTAAAACGTTATTTATGTGAGAATTCAGCGGTTAAGTTGATTGTGATTTTTTATAGAAAAGTTTTTAGAGTTCCGTAGTTAAACTAGGAACCCCTACAATTTCATCATGTTCATCTCTGTCTGGCTGTCCGTCTGTTAGACCGTCATAAAATCTACAGTTTTAGGTTTTTCTTTTTTTTTTAAATGGGTTTGTTCTTGACTCTAGTCTAGGTCAGAGGAGACAGAGACAAAGTTTACGATGGAGTGAACTTACCCAGAAGAAGCCTGTTAACTCTAACTTTGAAGAGATTCAGGTTGAATGCGTTCGGGAACTCAGACGCAGGTAGTGAGTTCCACTTTTTTGCAGTGCACATTACGAAGGATGTTTGGAAGCGCTTAGTGCGAATTGGTGGAATGGCAACTAAGCAAGGATGGTAACTTGCAATGCGTCTAGATGTCCGATGGTAGAAGAGGGCCGGTGGGATGAGGTTGTGGAGTTCTTGAGCACACTCTCCGAAGTACAGTCTATAGAAGACCGACAAGCAGGCAACCTTGCGGCGATGTGCCAAGCTGTGAAGCTTCTGAAGCTGAAGGTGTCTGTTGTAAATCGCCATAGAGACGCCTAGTGAAATTTACGAAAAATAAAATTGCCTCGTTGGTCTTGTGGTGGCAAGCGCGACTGCTGATCCGGTCCTGGGTTTTTCCGTCTGGAATTTCTTAGTAGTAGCCTGGAGTTTGGATTTGTGCACGGTTGATGGCAATAAACTCGCCACCTATTACATGGGACCTGAAAATAACGGCGAAATGAGAGTGTTACTATTACACCTCTGCCCAACCCTTCAGGGAGTACAGGCGTAATGTTATGTTCATGTTAAATAAATTGGGGTGGCTACTGTCCGCCACTTGGACTTCACACCACTGTTTGATTTACCTCAGAAAATCAGCGGTTAATAGACACAAAGGTTACCGCAAGCCAGGGCAGAAATCGAGCAACTTTTAAGACAAGATCGCTGGTCGTTTTCATGTGCGGAGCCAATAAAAATCGAGTAAAGCAACCAATTGCTCACACGATAGTTGCCAATGCGCGGCCAGGCCAAAAGACAAATAAAAGTACTGTGCCCTAATTTATTTTATCTACAGTTCTATGGCCATGACCTTAGAGCAACGCGGCATTGCTCAGGGCATGACAGTAATAAATCAAAAACAGTTTTACTTGCCTTAAAAAAAACAAAATCGCAAACTATCAATAATCGCATTTCAGTCCAACAACGCCGCGAAATTTGGATCTTGTTCTTATTTTAAGCTCACAAAAAACAACAAAAATTGAGAAATAATAAATAAAATGATACAAGAACGTGTGAATGATGTTTGAAATAAAATATCGTTTGACATAAGCCGAAACGTGACCTTCAGATTGGATAAGGTAGCTAGTATAGAAGAGGAGCACAGCGGACGCAGTAGCGTTTGTGAAAATGCTTTTTATTTTAAAGTTTGGCTGAGACACTGTTTTATGTTTCCATTGATTGATTTGATTGACCTTCTGCAGTCTATATAATATCTTCACGCTGTGAGATATGCTAATATCGCTTGAATCATCTGTTTTTTTGTAATACTCTTTTCGAAGCCAACATTGGCCCTAGTTTTCAGAATAACGCTAACCACTTTTCTTGTTTGCAAGTCAAATTGGAAGAATGTAAGCTAATAACATTACAGCCAGTTTTTTTACAAGACAAAAGACAACCTTTTAATTCCACTTAAGTTCTTGAAGTCACGGTAAGCTCTCAGATCTGATTAGGGACATTTGGCTGGGAACAGACGAATACGATATTTTTGACTTTAACAAGGTCTTTTATACGTCTAACCTGAATTTTTAACCGACTTTCAAAAAAAGGAGGAGTTTTTCAATTCGACTTATGATTTTTTTTTGTATGTTTGCTCCGCGATGTCTTTGCTAATTGTGAACCGATTTTAATAATTCATTTTTTTAAAGAGTATTCTTTCGAAGTGGTCCCATTTAAATTTGGTGAAAATTTAATGAAGAACTTCGGAGATAGACAATTTGAAGTCGGTTTTATTTTTGTTAAAAAGTTTTTTTATGTAAGCAATGATTAGTAAGTACTTAAAAAAAAATAACCAGCAAAACGTTTCCGCTTACTCCCATGTCCGCTGTCTTACATCATTGGGAGTAAATATTCGTATTATTTCGTACTCGCATAGCTTACGTCGGCCGCCCTGAATCGTTTTATTTATTGGGAAAAACAACGGACTATTACAGTGTCTATTCAAATAGAAATGTAACGTTTTATCACGGAAGTGAAAAAACAAGTTTATATCGACAAAACATTGCATTTTAAAATGTTTTGTTTTCATCACGATTTATATTTTCAGCTGGCGAATCATTTAAAAGAGACCTGTATTTTTTTTGCTAAAAACCAAAAAATACTGTTTGTATCCAGCGCTGCTAAACATTCTGAATCGAATAATGTTCTAATACTATTTTTTTGTATGTAGAGATGAAGGTAGCCACTACGTACCCGTAGCAGTAGGTTAGAACATAATAATTTGTCCTCTTAATTTATAGGTTACAGCCACTTCCATCTATACTTATAAAAGGAGAAGCTGACTGACTGACTGATCTATCAACGAACAGCCTAAACGGCTGGGGTTAGAAACCTGAAATTTTGACAGCAGGTTCATTTTGTGACGTAAACATCCACTAAGAAGGGATTTCTCCAAATTCACATAGATATACAAGGTTTGTCGGAAAAGGGGTACTAAGCCGCGGGCCACTTAAAGTATCACTGATAACTATTTTAAAGCAAGTGTTAAAATATCAAAATTCGATAATTTTTATTTGCATGCAAAAATATTTTAAATTTAGATTTTTCAAAAAAATATCATACCTGCGTTAATTATGAGTTCAGAATATTAAGTTTCTAATCCGTGACCCCAAATATGACCTAAATTGCAAACACAGCTGATCATAGCTATGGACAGATAAATTTTAGCATATTTTTTACGAAATCTTTGAAAAGCTATTTCTCTTAAACTATCAAGTTTTGGGGAAAGTTGTAGAACAAAACCTATCCCTTATTATGGGTACTTTAACATTATTTCGGCTTAGTACCCCCTTTCCGATTAACCTTGTATAGACAATCCATATGTATGCAGGGTGTAAACGAAATCATGTAATTCCTTCAAACCTCGTGCAGTGTTAATCTCAGCAGTACCTACATCACGAGGTTTGAAGGAATTACATGATTTCGTTTACACCCTGTATAAAATATGCATGTATGAACTGCAAACTTTGAAGAGAATAGCCTTTATAACTTGTAACTATGAAACGCAATTATCTCAGTAATGCGTTGAGTAATCTCATCGCAACACAGTCCTACACGCAATAAGAATACAATAAGCCTAGTAGGACTGCTGTCGAGTTACTAACGTAAAAGTTTCATTAATGTAAGTGAATTTTGAATGGGAAATACTCGTTTCGCATGTACTATTTAATTTAATTGAAAACTTTATCACATCTATGTATGATACAAATTGTGTGTGCATGTCGCAAAAAAATAAACCAAAATGTTATAGGACAGTTGTATTTTCGACTAGCGGCCCGTCCCGGCTTCGCACGGGTGGACATTTTTCCCGTTTTTGCAACATTTTTCATTTATGCTCTGCTCCTATTGGTCGTAGCGTAATGTTATATAGCCTATAATCTTTCTCGATAAATGGACTATCTAACACAAAAATATTTTTTCAATTGCAACCAGTAGTTCCTGAGATTAGCGCGTTCAAACAAACAGACAAACTCTTCAGCTTTATAATATAAGTATAGATTCAAAATTCGCTTACATTATCTAATGAATGTTTACGATACTATACCTCAAACGTTCGTGCCTATAGTATCTACTGAAAATAAAATTCGTTTAACTGCATGAACCCATCCCACGCGTATCACATTACATCCCTCTCCCTCAACCGACTTACTACCTTCCCAACATTGTTTTCCAATTCCGATACAAAAACATGAAATAGTGAGCCAACACGTAAAACTGATATAACAACTTAAAATATTCCCTTTAACAAAACCGGAGGCGGGTTCACTAGGCGTGAAAATGTGGACATGTCGGTAAAAAAAATAAAAATATTTTTAGCAAAACAATTCCAGAGTAAAATTGGACATTTTCGCTTTTGTCCCCGTGTGTTCCGGTAACCGCTTTTGCAACACAACAAAGATTTAAAATTATATTGAATTTTTACTGGAACGGATTGCTTTAATGTGACTTGGTTTTGCGGTAGTTTGGTTAAGTAGAGAGGAAAACTGAAGGCTTCATAACATTATTATTTTATATCCTTTTGACATTTATAATTGAATTATTTTTTTCAATGATTATTATTATTTTACCATCGCCTTATTTGTTATTTTACTTTTTTAATAAATTGTGAATGTGAGTACCATGTAGGGTAGCTTTATACACGAATTTTGTAAACGTTTGGCGGTTCTTGAGTTTTTTTTTTGTGACCCACACAAATGTCCAGCTGAATGATAGCGTCGTGCAGCGGTCGGGTTGTTGAGCTCCCTAAAATAAGGTTTGAGCTCCGCGATGACTGATGCAGATGTGCCGTCAGTTAGGACAGGTCAACTCGAACCTGCTATGGCACTTTCCTCAAAAGGCCATTCCAGACGTTGCCCTACATCGTTTCACTCGCATAGTTTGTATACTACAATGTCTGGACTTTAAAAGAGACTTTGACCTCTGAGTTTGTTTCGGCTTTTCTTCTCAGAGCTAGTCAGATAGGAAATGCCGGCGCCATCTAGTCTTAAAAAAAAACATTACATTGACTTGTAAAAGTGTCTGTAACAGATTTATTTACAGAAATAAAAATCATTTATCATTTATCACTTTTTTTTGTATGCAACTTAGAAGCGCGCGTCATAGAACATTACATAATTTTTTACCGTTATTTAAACTAAAAAAACTATCTTAAACGAACGTGAAAATACGTCAAGAGAAAACTGTCAAAGCTTTTATCGTGATAAAAGGATTAATGGCTTATCTTAAAAAATAAACTTTTTGCCTCAGTGAGAATAGTCTAGAGTTTAGACCGGTTGTCAGACTTCCGAGCTTCTGAATACCGGTAACGACTGTCATAGGTATTCGTATGACACCCGAGACCGACTGTTTAAAGTGCTCTCCGAGACACGGAGGGGTCTCGATGTGTAACGAACGATCACCAATCCACGGACTGACCGCGACAAGGCAGCTTAACCTTGCAGATCATACGCTGCACGCGGTTGTTAATTAGTCATGTTCCCATACTGAAACTTGTCGTCAAATGAATGTATGTTAGAATTGATCTTGGTATCCTCAAGTGATATCGTTGTTAATAATTTATTTCAGACTAGCGACCCGCCCCGGCTTTGCACGGGTGCAATGCAGATACTAATGTGGGGCATATAACCCTTCCTCTTGAATCACTCTATCTATTAAAAAAACCTCATCAAAATCCGTTACGTAGTTTTAAAGATCTAAGCATACATAGGGGCAGACAGACAGCGGGAGCGACATTGTTTTATATTATGTAAAAATAATGATCGTGGTTAATTTTACCAAATTAATAACAAACATAGCTCATAACCAACATAATTGGGAATCCTTTTGTATGGCGAAACTGGAAACCATATTCCAACCCCCGAAAATTCCAACCAAAATCTGGAAATTATCGCACATTAAATATTAAAGCGCATATCCCGGCCACTTCGATTAACTTTATGTCAAGGAGTATAGAAGCGGGTCTCGTAAAAACGTGTTCAACAACCTGAAATATTAAATGCACGCGGTTAATTGGCTGAAACTTTACTGCTGATGTTCAGATATGGGACATTATTATGGTCACATAAGCTGACTAGTGTTTTTATTATGAAATTTTGCTTGGTGGAAGGAGCTAAACGTTGCGTCTAGCAAGCTACCATACTTACATTAACGTTGCGCCAAGCATTTGAAAGTGTTCCGTCGTGTGTTTGTGAGATCCAAAAGTGTTATGCTATGCTATGGTCTAGTCGAGGCATTAAGGCTATCCCGAAAGCCTGTAATAATTTGATTAGTATAGTTTTAAACACTGTTTTAAAATTTCACGGTTTTTAAATACACTTAAACATTCACTTACGGGATAACTTCCGTGATTATAGTTTGGTTTCAAATTGTCTAGTGTATGGAATCCAGTGTTAGGTCAACTAAAACGCAACATAAAACCTCGTAATAAAGACTCCAAAAAACTTATTGATACCGTGAGTGTGTTTTGCCGTGACTTTCAATCGAGTGAGTTCCAGTAGTGAGCGTAGTAAAAGACTAAGAAAGAGGGTAGACAGATTTGTCTGCTCTTAATAATTATTTTATTTTAAGTTTTCATCCACCCGCATTCTCCAGTTTACCCGCGATCATGGCGCTTGCAACAGCGTCGAAATATCGGGAACTCAAATCAAACTATATTCACGGAAGTTATCCCGTAAGTGAATGTTTAAGTGTAGTATAGTTTTGATGTGAAACATCTAATGCGGCGGTACGGGTATTAGAGCGGCTGTTCCGTGGCGATGCTCGCGATGGCAGACCTTCGTAATTCGTCGGCTCTTCAGTTTGATCCGGCCAATCATTCCCGCCACGGCTTCATTTCTTTTTTAAGTAACAGTCTAGGATCAGTACAATAGGCCTTTCCTATATCGTGAGCGTGTTTGCAGACACAATTCTTTGGTGATATAAGATTAACCTTCCTTTTTGCAAGACGTCACGTATCCTCTAACGATATTATAAGAAACATCGCTGCAATTTTCAAAATCCTTTTATGTAATAGGTTGTCATGCAAGCCGACAGCCTACCTGATGGAAAATGGTTACCGCCGCCAATATACACCTACAACACCAAGAGGATTACTGATGCATTGCCAACCTTGGAAACAAAGTTGAAAATCTCATGTGCCTGTAATTTCACCGGCACCCATACCCTTCAAATCGGAACATAGCAATGCTGCTTAGCGGCAGAAATAGGTATGGTTGTAGTACTTCCTCTGTCGAGCTCATTCACAAAGACCTCTAGGTATAGTACGACACAACTAAGGACTGGTTGTTTCAAACGATCAGTAAAAGTATGTTAGGTTAGTCAAATATTAACTACTAGCGGCCCGTCCCGACTCCGCACGGGTGGACATTTTTCCCGTTTTTGCAACATTTTTCATTTATGCTCCGCTCCTATTGGTCGTAGCGTGATGTTATATAGCCTATAGCCTTCCTCGATAAATTGACAACCCAACACAAAAATATTTTTTCAATTCCAACCAGTAGTTCCTGAGATTAGCGCGTTCAAACAAACAAACAAACTCTTCAGCTTTATATATTAGTATAGATTACGTAGGATGTTTAACGTCCGTCAAACGCAGAGCGTTGTTTCATGGCATAAAAGACGTTTCGTCAAAGTTATTAGGGATACTAGTCCAAAGCAAACTTTTGACGTATGTCAAGAACGACACAGCATGATACAACGCTTATTTTTTTTAACCATCGTTAACGCCATTTTTAACTGTTACCCGTTGGTAATGTAGTCGTGAAAGAACCAGCCCTACGAAGTCGCATCGTCAAACTTCGTGAAACCGATCACTTCCGAACTGAGCGCGACTTCAAGACCACAAATGTTTATTGGTACTGCAGTAAAAAATGATCTTTACGTTGAAGCAATAAGTGTGAGTGACGTGAAAATGAACGACTGCCATTGGTTGTTCGATCTAGTTTGCCGATGCGACTAGGGCTGTCTGGCCCAAAAATAGAAAACCGGACACAGATTCATATATAGCCGGACATATTGCCCTGACAGCCTGACAAACGGGATTAAAAAAAAAGAGATTGTTAATTTTATTTGTGTATTTGTTACTGTTATTTGAGACTTACTCTACTCTTAATTATATGTTATTATGGATCAGCGGCATTTTTTGGCGGGGCGGGGTTGATCAAAAGCGTAACAAAACCCGGACAGGCTGGACTTGTAGGTATACTGGGTGTAAAAATAGCCTTAACGGAGCCGAAGTCTGCGTATACTGTACATCAAACTAAGTAACATACAGCAAACATAATTGCTGGGATACGACTTTTATTTCTTGGTATTAAAAAACAGCTTTTATATTGTAGCGCGCAATGGAAGCGCGCGCGCAGCAGCCTGGGCCTACATTTCAAAAATGTTGATAATGTTTGTATAGAAGAATGTTTAGTAATAACATTTAAACTTAGTTTTCGTGAAAAACGCACAAAATTATTGTGACTTTGACCTTCAATATCTCCATAACCAGTCGGTTCCCAGGTATGGCCCAATACCAAAAAATCTTCGTAATGATGGGAAGAATACGTGGCTCTCGGCTTCGTTAAGGGTATTTTTACACCCGATATATTTGACCGGACACGACTGTAAAAAGCCGGACACCTGGCAACCTTAGGTGTGACTTCTTAGTTATGTCGTACTATACTACTTTTAACTTGCGGAAACGAACTGAAATTTATTTAGTGCAATCTGACTTTCAAATCAATTTTAAATAATTTAAATTAGGTACAATAGCATAATTCTTGGCCATTATCTAACATGCATTTCTATCGTTTACTTGCAGTACCTTGCTGAGTAATAAATCATCCAAGCATGGCACAGTAGCCTGAATTTTACACGAACATATAATAATAATACAAGCATTCGCCCGCAGTTCCGTTCGCGTGACCGCTATTCTAATAGAATCGTTGTCGGTTAGTTTAGGCAAGTTTATGTTTTATGACCATCTTTAAATCGTTGTTATTGCTGTATTATAGAATACGGAGTACCGATTATAGTTGTTAATGTTGTTTGAAATCATATTTTTGATGTAAATGTTAAAGTATGACAGTACCTGTACGCGATGTTTTTATTTGAGTTCAAACAAGAGTAAAGATATGGCCAGAATAGCATTGAACCTTATTGGAAACTGTTCGATATGCTTATCTATACTAATATTATAAAGAGGAAAGATTTGTATTTTTGTATGTAACGAATAAACTTAAAACTACTGGACCGATTGCAATCATTCTTGTGCCGTTAGAAATATATATATATATATTTCAATATATATTTATTACTGGAATAAAACTTCTTCGGGCGGAGCCGTGAGGACACAGCTAGTGTTAAATGTATTTATTTTATTAAAATGAAAATATGCATTAGAATCCAACATTCTTAGTATTTCAATCAGAATCATCATAATCATCAGGGCATTTAATACTTCTTAGTGATGGTTTGGTAAATGTAAGGGGATGCGCGAGCAGTGCTGGCGCGATGACGATCCTTCGTACATACTTGTTTGCATAAACATCAGGGACAAACTTAATTGTATACAGTGAGTAACAAAGACACAAGCCACATATATATTTGCTCCTGCGCACAGCGCTAACGAGGGGGGGGGGGGGGGGGGGGTGCATGCAGAAATTGCTAGGGAGCGCCTCAAATGGCTTCAGGTAACCTAGAGACGGCCCTGATCAGAGGGCTCCACCCACTGCTGAGAATAGGCCCTCGCCATTTTGCTTATCGCAGCCAAGTCTTACGTCTTACCGGTGATCCTTTGAAGATCATCCACCCATTTCAATCAGAACACTTATCGGTTGACTGCCTTGTTGGTTTAGTAGTCGCAAGTGCAACTGCTGAGCATGGAGTCCTCGGTTCGATCCCCAGGTCGGGCAAAGTGTTATTGGGTTTTTCCATTACGAATTTCTCAGTAGTAGCCCGGAGTCTGGATTTGTGCCCGGTTAATGGCAATAGGCTCTCCTCCTATTACATCCAGGGGGGGAATATTCGATTTTTTTTAACATTATTTTAACAAATCATTCTTCTCCCGGGTTGTTAACGTTATGGTATTGTCAGATTGTTTTTATTATTGTCTTATTGCTTGACGGCAGCGGTAGGTATAGTTTGAGTTTTCATTATCATAATTATATTATTAAACATGTGCATTCTTAACTTTGGGATGATGCTAATGACGTTCTCAATTTTTGTTAATATTTTTCGAAGAATGCCCCGGGACTTAAACATAACTGGCGAAACGAGGGTGTACAAATATGAAATATCATATTTTTTTTATTCTCCGGTGTTTAAATTATTGAAGTGATTATCATCAAACATGGCTAAAAACCACCCCGATTACACTAGCTTTCAAACAAAAGAAACGGCATTGAAATCGGGTTATCCGTTTAGGAGCTACGGAGCTACTGACAGACAGACGAACAGTTCAAACTTAAAACACTCATCTTTTTGCGTCGGGGGTAAAAAGGTCACCCCAATCATCAATATTGCAAAAATCACAAACAAATAGTGTATCTACTATTATGATAGATACCACGTTGGCTCATATTGGTATTCCAAACGCGGCGTTCACGCACGATGCTAAATGTCAGCCATCGCAGTTTATACCACACATCGCGGTTTACTACAATGACGTTATATCGCGGCGCTAGGGCTGTGACAGTTTGGCCAGACGTTGATTTGTATAATCTTTTCTTATCTTTGTATATCTGACTTATCTGAAAGGAGAATGGATTTTTGATGCAATCATTGATAATGATTTATATAGGACAACAATGAAGAGTACTTTTTAAACGTGTTTTTCTTTGGTTTTTTATGTCGTAATATTTGTTTTATAGATCACTAGCTGTGTCCTCACGGCTCCGCCCGTAGCCTATGTTACTCAGTGATAATGTAGCTTTCTAACGGCAAAAGAATTTTTGAAATCGGTCCAGTAGTTTTTAAGTTTATTCGTTACATACAAAAACACAAATCTTTCCTTTTTATAATATTAGTAATGATAGCTTATCTTTATTAACATCCGTCAGTTTGAAATTATAGTCATCTAGAGATTCTGGTTGCTAAAGTATTGAATATTAACTAATAAATAACTCCAGACAGCGTCCGTCTTTTCTGGGTTAGAGCCCGTTCACACAGCGGATCCGTTTTAACGGATCTGTCGGTATTGGACGTGTTGTTCACATCTGTACAGACGGATCAGTTAAACAAACGGCAGCTGCGTCGCATCTGGCGGGCAGTATACGATAAAAAAAACGGATCCAGTATTTTTTACTGTGTTCGGAATACTGTCGTGTATGTGAACTCGCTCATACAACTACAGGCGCCATCACCAAAATAAAAACGGACTCGCTAAAACAGGTCCTGTAAACAGTTCCTGTGTTTATCATAAAGTGACACCGATTGTCAAACTTTTAGACTGTTTAATTCTCGTAATAACTACCATAAATATTTTAGTAACAACTGGTACTGACACAACTTAGCGAATCAGGGCACAAAGGTATCTCAACATTATAAGAAGTAGTAAAGTAAGATTCACCCAAAATCATATCTCACCTATTCCACAATTCCGATGTACCAGCCCTGAACATATCGCCGTTATATCGCGGGCCGATTTAAATATTCTGCGCGTTGACGCCTCATTGGACGAACTGACATGAATGCGTGTCGAATGGGCATTGTGGAGCGTTCCATATTGTAATTGAGAAGTTAATCGGCTATCTGGAAGGATTTAATCGTGTATTGCTGGAATTTTTGTCAAGCGTTATGAAGCGATGAAAGTATTTTTATGAACTTATGTACGTGGAGTGGATTTATTTTGTTAAACGTTATGAATGAACTCGATTTTATAGTAGTTATGATACATGAGTTTTACATACATTACATCACGCCTGTATTCCCCGAAGGGTTGGGCAGAGGTGTATAGTAACACCTTCATTTCGCCGTTATGTTTAAATCCTATGTAATAGGGGCGAACCTATTGCCATCAACCGGGCACAAATCCAAACTAAACAACAGACAAAAAACACATACATAAAAACAATTTACCCGACCTGGGGATCGAATCCAGGACCTCATGATCAGCAGTCGCGGTTGCCATCACTAGACGAGCGAGGCAGTTTTAGAAGGCAGAACTTTAAAGAGAGATTGCTAAACAGACAGCCAATTCCTGGATATTGTGAAAGGTGACTAGGATAAACTTTACAAAACCTAACGAATGTCCACTATAGTGATCTGAAGGGAGACCTTTGTTCAGCATTGGACAACGTGCTAATAAGGAATATGGCCTGGTGCGAGTTGGCGGACTAAGCGGTTATTTTTATTTTGCGTTTGAAAATCCTCATGAATGTCCCTCGCCCTGGGATGGCGAGAGGGTCTGCCGGGCTCTTACTGGCTAAACACCAACGGTGTTCCTCCTCCTGACCGTACGGCTGGGGTCGCGGGATTCTTAAAAGCATGCACCGCAACCCCGGCAGGTCCCGGTCCGCCAACCCATGGCGGACCTTTCCTCTGGAGGGACTTGCCCCACGTCCTCCTGAGAAGCGCGCACGGAACACAGCGCGCCGCCTTCTCGGGCCTGTTGGCGGAATATGCCTACCATTAAGAACTTTTTGAAGCCCTTTCAAGTGGGCAGGTTTCCTCGCAATGTTTTCTTTCATCTTTAACGCAATCGTAAGGCAATCAAATTTATATCCGCACAAAAAATCGAAAAGTCGAAGTTAATCAAAGACATATACACGCTTAAATTTTGATCGTTTTAATCCCTTGGACTGGTGGTTTAACTTACAAAATACTATTCATCAAAAGCTTGCACAGCATTGTAACTCTTAAAACAAAGAAAATAGCAAGTGATAACATAATACTCGCAAAATGCATGAAACCAGCAGTAGCGCCACGAGTTAGTTACCTACGTCGGCGTCGGTCGTTGCGTACCTAACTACCTAACTCCGCCCGATCAAGTTAAGGTTATTGACTCGCGCTCAGCTGAGATTGATACATTCCGCTCTCGGACGCCGGCCAGAGCACACGTGCTCTCGACTCCACGCCCGATCGCTGCGCGCCCCGCCGCGCACCTCTGACATCACTGCGCGCCCCGCCACGCAGCTACGCACACTCCGTTTCCGGTCGACGCGGCTCAGTACACTCGTAACGCTGTTACGAGTTGTGCTAGCCACACGACCGCTCGATTCAAAGCTCGTCTTTTTCAAGACAAGTGGCGAACATCACTGTCTCCTCCGAGAGTAAACCATCAAAACGAAGTAGTCCCCCTTCAGGGAAAACCACTCTTATATAGTGGTCCTCGGTGGAAACCAAACGGTGCCAACGAAACCGAGGTGGTGGGGACCCGGCACACCATTCTATAAGCCGGTAGGGGTTTGGGACTCACCGGCCTTGGGGGATCTCCTAGTCGGACCCAACTCATAACCCGTTCTCTTCCCAGCATTCCCGAGGTAATTAATTTTACTAAGGGACTTAGGAACCCGATTGCACAATAAGATCGGCGATCGGGATTTCAAGCTTAGGGAACACCGCAGGTACACAACCTCCCTGTCTACACCCGACAGGGAGGGTTACTCATCTCCGGGTAATCCCACCCGGAGAGCTAGGTTCTTAGGCCCTTCAGGCGATATCGAACAACACAGAGTGTAGCTACCGAGTTTGTTTATGGTTTTCTTCTCGGTAGTATAACACTAGGAAAACCTTACGGGTGGGCTTTTTCGTGGGAGTTGTTCGCCCGGGGCGACACGTACGTGTCTCCTCGGGACTGGATAGGAGTTAGGTCTCCCCCCCCATTAAACTGCCCCCTACTCCATCATGACGGACGCTAGTATACTAGCGGCCGTCAAGGAGCTTCTTCACCATGACAAGGCGTTCGCAGCGGCGTACAGCCTTAAAATCTTCGGGGTTCCCTTCAGGAACTCCGCGGATTGCCCCCAATCACCCGAACATAAGCGTGACGCTCAGTATTCGAGCATTCGTATAGATGACGGAGTTAACTCCGTATCATCTAACTCGTCCGGTAAACCGCCCTCAGCGGTAGTTGCCCCGGCCCCGTCCGTTCGACCGCCCTCCGCGGTAGTTGTCCCTGCCCCGTCAGTGCAACCGCCTTCCGCGGTAGAAGCCCCGTCCGTCATGGACGTTTGCGGCCCCTCTTCTGAGTCCGACTCCGAGTCGAACTCAAATAATGACTCGTCATCCTCCTCTGAAGGCTACACGCTAGTAGCCGGCAAGGGGAAGAAGCGCGCGCGTAAGACGCAGTCTGCCCCGACCGATCTCCCCGCTAAGGCCCTTAAAACGGTCACAGCGTCCCCCGCGACCCCCGCGACCCCCGCGACCCCCGCGATCCCCGCGATCCCCGCGACTCCCGCGACCTCCGCGAAACCCGCGAAACCCACTAAACCCTCAGTTCCGAGGAAAGAGCCCGCTCCACCGCCTGTGTTCATTCAGGACAAGGCTAAGTGGATGGACGTGGGTCGTCTGTGCACAGCACAGAAGATCCACTTCCTGAGCGCGCGCTCTACCCCCCAAGGCATCAAAGTCATGGTGCAAAATTCTACAGACTTTCGCAATATGACGCGATTGCTCAAAGAAATGAAGGTGTCCTTCCACACCTACGCCCTCCCCGACGAGCGTCTCCTAAGGGTAGTCATTCGTGGCATTCCCCTGGGAGTTACCCCCCAAGATGTTCTTGAGGACCTTCAGTCCCAGAACGTTCCCGTTTTAGAAGTCCACCGCATGCACCGCGGCAGAGGTGGCGCCCCCTATGAGATGGTCCTCGCCGTCTGCGAACCATTGGCCGAATCAAAGGCCATTTTCAACATCCGTACCCTCTGCTACGCTACCGGTATCGTAGTAGAGCGCCCCAACAAAGGCGGCCCTCCAGGGCAATGCCATCGTTGCCAATTATATGGCCATTCGCAGCGTAACTGCTACGCGACGCCCAGGTGCGTTAAGTGCCTGGGCGCTCACGGCACGAGCGACTGCAGCAGGCCAAAGGACAGGGCTCTGTGTACAGAGCCCCCAAGCTGCGTACTGTGCGGCGTGGAGGGTCACCCAGCGAATTATCGCGGGTGCCCCAAAGCGCCAAAACAGCGCAGCCCTAAGCTGGCTCAGCGCTCGGCCGTTCGCCAACAGAGGGAGAGCTACTCCATAGCCCCCCTCTTGTCCTCCCATATCCCCGACCGCCTCAGTCCACAGAGGCCTTCCCCCTGGAACATGCTGCAACACCAGCAGTCGTTCCCAGCCCTTCAGCAAAGGCGCCCACCACCACCTCCGAGCGCGGTTCCCACCGCCCCGCCGGTGGTGGCGGCAGCTATTCCCCCGCAACAACCTATTGTCGCCCCAACCACAATGCCGGCTGCCTCACAGCGACAGGCACAAATCGCACCACCGGTCCACCATGCACCGGCCCCCGTAACACCACCCAGGCCCTCAGCACCCGCGGCCCCCATCCCCTCACTCATGGCCACGAAAGTGTTCTTCCAGGACACTCTTCCCAGCCTGCTCAAATCTTTGTCCTCCTGCAATATGGATTGGGCACAAAATATGATTTCCGCTTGGAACGCCACTCAAGGCAATCCAATCGCGCGTATCAATGTCCTCCGCGATTTTGAGGACATTCTGAACCAATTAATCTCGCTACCCTCTAATGGATACTGAGACCAACACTAGAATCAAACCGCGATCCCTTAGGTTAGGTTTCTTCAACGCGAATAGCGTAGCCGGTCAACGAGATGAGATCGCAATCTTTCTGCGTGATCATCAAATTGACATATTTCTAGTACAGGAAACGTTTCTGAAGCCCCACAATAGGAATCCTGGAATTGCCAACTACAAGTTAGTTCGCAACGACAGGACCCGTTGTGGCGGTGGTGGTACCCTCATATACTACAAACGTTCCCTGTACTGCACCCCGTTAGACCCCCCTCCCGATCTCTAGTATCTGGAAACCTCTATCTGTCGGTTAGGCATGACAGGACATCAGCCGATCACTATCGTGTCGGTCTACAACCCCCCGTCTAGTCTGAGACTTCCTCTCGAGAGCGACCTTAGAGCTCTATTCGATCTCGGCGGAGGCTCCGTTATCATAGCGGGCGACCTTAACGCCAAACACATCACTTGGAGCTGTCACTCCAATAACCCGGCCGGCCGGACACTCGAAGCACTGAGCCCTCTGCTCGACTTCGATGTGATAGCCCCCATGTCCCCCACTCACTATCCCGCCAACGTTGATGACAGACCCGACATACTCGACATTGCGCTCCTAAAGAACGTAGGCCTCGCCATACGCTCGATAGAAACGCATGAAGAGTTAGACTCTGACCACCGACCCGTTGTCCTAGACCTGGGTCCCCGGGGCGGTCCCCCGGATCCCGGTCTAGCCGCGCCTACTAAAACTATCACGGACTGGCGGAAGCTAGAGGAGCGTCTCAAGTCTCCGTCGTCCGCACATTTAGATTCAATCCCCGACAACATAGTGACAATCGCCGACACGTTGGGCGCTATCGACTCCCTCACGGGTCACGTACAGTCCGCGGTGAACGAGTGTTCACGACAGATTCCAGCGGTGGAAGATCACCGCTGGAAACTGCCTGACGATGTGCGTGAACTGTTGACGGAGAAGAATGCGTCCGTACGCGCGTATGACACTTTTCCCTGCGAAGGCAACCGCCTCCATATGCGTTCTATGCAGCGTGCTGTAAAGAAACGCATACAGGAGGTTAGGGAGTCCCGCTGGGACAAGATGTTAGGCGAATTAGAGCCATCCCATCTCGCTTTCTGGCGTTTGCAACGCGCCCTCAAAAATGAATGTGTAGCTTCTACTCCCCCTCTCAATCGTCCGAATCAAAGGCCGGCCTTTGAAGACGACGAAAAGTCCGAATGCCTAGCCGACAGTCTAGAAGCCCAGTGTACGCCCAGCGCATTACCAGTAGACCCGGTCCATCTGTCCCAGGTGGATACCGAAGTCGAACGTAAAGCCGCTCTCCCCCCCGTAGAAGATCCTGATGATCCCCTGCCCCCTGTCACCGCGGACGAGGTGCGGGCGATAATCAAGAATCTTAAGCCCAGGAAAGCCCCCGGTCACGATGGCATCACGAACAAGGTGATTAAACTCTTTTCCGCCCAGCTCATAGTACTAATGACCGCCATCTTCAATGGCGCTCTTAGCAATAACCTCTTTCCGCAAGCTTGGAAACAAGCCACAGTTATAGGCATCCCCAAACCCGGCAAACCCAAGTGTGAGCCGTCCAGTTATCGCCCCATAAGCCTTCTCAATTCGTTTGGGAAGATTTATGAGCGTATCATTTACTCGCGTTTAAAGGGATTCGCATATTCCCATAACCTCATTCCCGACCAGCAGTTTGGTTTTCGTCCCACCCACTGCTGCACTAGGCAACTTCATCGTATTGTCGAACACATAAGCTCCGGCTTCATGTTTTCATACAAGACAGGCATGCTGTTCTTCGACGTAGCGAAAGCCTTCGACAAGGTCTGGCACAACGGTTTATTATATAAACTGTACCAATTCAACGTGCCAGACCGTCTCGTGCTCATCATTCGAGACTTTCTGTCGGATCGCACCTTTCGCTACCGAATAGACGGCACGCTTTCGTCTCCACATCCGATCCGAGCCGGAGTCCCTCAGGGCTCCGTGCTAGCCCCCCTTCTGTTCACGCTGTACACCAGCGACATTCCCACTCAAGGCAAGGCCCAGTTGGCACTTTTCGCCGACGACACGGCTATTTACTACACGGGTAGTGACTTAAAATCGATCTCTCGCATCTTACAGACCGCAGCCAACCGCCTCGGCGCTTGGTTTCGGAAGTGGCGTATCGAGGTGAATCCCGAAAAGAGCGCAGCAGTTCTTTTCGAGAGGCACGGCGATAACCACTCGCGTTGTCCCCCAGTAGTCATGTTTGGAAAAGAGATCCCTTGGGAACTGAGCGTCAAGTACCTGGGGGTTATCCTAGACCACCACCTCTCGTTCCGGCAACACATCAAAAAGGTGCACGCTCGCGCCTCTTTTGTTGTGGGCCGGTTACACCCTATGATTAGGGCGCGCAGTAAGCTCTCCCTTAGAAATAAGTTGAGACTTTACCTGACGTGCATTCGCCCCATATTAACCTACGCCAGCGTCGTGTTCGCACACGTTAGGCCATGTCGCTTTAAAGCATTCCAGATCTTGCAAAACCGCGTATTGCGCAGAGCCGCGGGCGCTCCGTGGTATATGCGCAACGTTCAGCTTCACTTAGACTTAAAAATGCCAACGGTAAGGCAATATCTCAAACGCACGTCTAAGCGTTACTTCGACCATGCCCCGAGGCATCGGAACCCCCTCGTGACCGCCGCGTCCGATTATAAACCCTCCCAGATTAGCATAGTCCGCCGTCCCCGGCATGCGCTACTAGAGCCCGATGATGAGATCACCCTCCTCCAGGAGGCGAATAAATCGACTAGCACTATACACATACACCGCCGCCGCCGACCGGCGTATCGCCCTCGCCGACGAGGCCCCTCGCGACGTCCCACCGCCGCCGCCCCCGATCCACCGTGCTCACCCGCCGCAGCCGCGGAGCCGGTCGTCCCTTCTGACTCCGCGCAGTCACCATGACGCGAGAATACAGCCCTCATCAAGCTGTCGTATCCCTCCCAGTCCTCTTGCATTCGACACCCTAAGAGTTCGAGTCCCCCCTTGGGGACGCTCTCAGAGGTGTCGCTGCTATAGTCATAGCCATGATGTTACAGTAGTTAGCTTTGCGTAGTTAGCTAGGTAGTTAGATTAGTAGGTATTGGTTCGGAGACCCTTCTGGTCTCGCCAATAATAGCCAGGTTACGTAGAAAAGGTCCGCAAGACCATCTACAATAGTCGATTAGGAAAAAAAAAAAAAAAAAAAAAAATCAGCTGAGATTCACGTAAACAAATTAAATGATTCCAAATTTCCCTTTATACTTTTACGGGCTTAGGACCGTCATAATTGCTTTGTGCCTAGGTTTCGGGCCATACCTAATACTATTAAAAGAATTATGCTAAAAGCGGTAGGTACATGTAAAAATAAATCCCTACAGGCCTGCTAGTTATGGCGTATTTAATAATGTGGAATCAAAATTATTTACAATGATTTAAAAAAGAAAAAAGTTCTAATTACTTACACGATTTAAAAAAAGTTCTGTTACATACCTACCTAAATCACCTTTGATTTATTTAACACTAAGCAACACGTACCTAATAATTGTTCTTATAAACGTGTACCTAATCAAATGATTAAAAAAGAATTCTGTTATAAACCTAATAATTAATCACCCCTGAATCATCACTGGCTAATACTTCACGATAGCTTAATAATTGTTCAAAGTGCAAACCATTCCTTTCGAGACATAATTTTGCACGTTTAATTAAATTGTCTTTTAATTTCAATATGTAATGTCTCTCTGTCACTTTATAAAACATCGAACGCGTTTACTATCGCACTTTTCATTTGTACACGAGTTGGATGCTCGTTTCTGTACAAAAGATGGCTTCACAAATAAAAATCCAGCGGGGTAAGGTCCGGGCTCCTTGCTGGCCAAACAACTGGACCAACCCGTCCAATCCAGTGATCTCCAAACACGGAAATCAGGTGATTACGTACATTATGCTCGCTTCGCTGTAGACACCGAGCCGCCTGCGCATCAAAACCCGCGATTGCGTAAAATTGCACCATGGCAAGGAACTCCAGGTTGGAGTACGCGTAATTACGAGACGTCATTACTTTCGCGCGACAAGGATAATCTTAACAACAACACACCGATGACGTCTTAGATAAACTGAATTATTTACATGACGTGGTCATGTACTCCTGTGCTGCCCATGGCGCGCGGGATGCGCGGGGTGCGCGGGGCGCGCGCCTGTTGCATTGCCAATCAAATAGGGTTTGGGGGCGGGGTTTGGTCTAGGATTGACTAATTTTTGTGAGTCCACGTTGACTGTGCGTACGCGTCATTGTTGCTAGAACCGAATGGTGCCTACTAATGGTTCGCATAATTTATTCACTCATGCGAAAATTAATTCGAGTTTTTTAAAAAAAAGTACTTTATTTTTTAATTTTATCTTTACAAATCGATAGTGTTTCATGCACCGGATCGACCCTCCACGGGATTAAAACGATCAAAATTTAACCGTGTATATACAGGATGTAAACGAAATCATGTAAATCCTTCAAACCTAATGCTGTACTGCTGACAAAGGTTAACCCTGAAAGGGATACTTTTAGAATCAAAAAAAAATACAAAAAGTAAACAATGTGTTCTTAACGTGAGGCATTTTAGCGCCCCGAGCAAATTAGGCGGTATCGATCGCCGTGCGGTCATTTAATTCGGGGTGCTAAAATGCCTCACATACATGTTAAGTTGTTAAATAAAAATTTAATTCTAAAGTATCCTCTTTAAGGTTAATCTATGTCAGCAGTATACATCACGATGTTTGAAGGAATTACTATGCGTGCCAAATAAGAATAGGATCGCGCTTACTACAACTTCACACGATAGCTGTCAAATTAGTACTGATAGCAAAAAAACTGTGAAAAAAAAGTTATATTTTTGTATTCATAGATTTCATTAGATATTATTTATATTAATTTTTATAAAATGTAATTTCTTGAATTCCATAAATAGATAATTTTAGATAAATTAATAATATTTGGAAGCAGTATTCATTAAAAAAAATACCAATATATATAGTTAACTTCACGAAATGCTACTAGTCACCCTAATATATCGCCATAATAATAATATAATTACTGTGTAATTAATTTGGCGTAAAATTGATTAGAATTATGCCAAATTAATTACACGTTATGTCAACCAATATAATTACTGTGTAATTAATTTGGCGTAAAATTGATTAGAAATACCAAAAAAGTGAACAAAAAATAATTAAACTGAGTATAATTTCTTTATTTACTTTTTTGCACACCTTACACTTTGGTAATGAAGTTCACGAGTATTGCGGAACAAAATGGCGACTTGATAGTACTATTCTTAGTTGACACGCATAGTACATGATTTCATTTACACCCTGTATATGGAAGGCCAACGTTCAACTGCTAAGCTACCACTCCTCCGCATAATAATATTGTGTTTAAAATAAACTCTGGAGCGTTAAAACGTGCATATTTTTCCATTCCTTTTATTTTGTAGAGCAAACATGTAGTTTGATGGAGAGCTCTTCAATTCAGTATATTACTTAAAAAAGTAAAGAACGAAACGTTTGTGTATTTACTTTTAGAAACGCTGCTGTCGGTGGTAAAGTTTAATAAAATGTAGGTTTGTGTATCACGTTTGTATTCCCAGTAGTAGTTAGCGGTGCAAATACTGTTATGTTGGTATAAGCCCCAATTTTACAATTTGAGACCGTCTGGTGCTATAAATTTTCTAACAGAACACACCACATTTTTTATGGCACCCAAATCCAGGATCGCTTTGGCTAGGTGTGTCATTCGTCATGTCGTGTCCCGCGTGTTTTCACGAAAATACAGATTACGTGATTCTACGTCTGCATGTCCATGTTCTGCCTGGCCTTTTCCAATAATGTTGGGGTCAGCTTCCAGTCTAACCAGATGCGGCTGAATATCATTATTTTACACGGAGTGACAGCCATCAGACCTCCGCAACCCAGTTACTGGGAAATGCCGATACCCTAAGGTTAGATCGGTCGGGATTCTACGTCTGCATATAGATGGGATAGATATGGCTACCCATTAATGTAATCTCTTTAGCGGAGTGACTAACTGAATGCCACTTAGCAATACAAGTGGGAAAAAATCTCTTCACCCAAGATGTCTTTTTATTCATTCTCTCTCCCTCGTTCGAAGTGTACAGGTCCCATTTCCGCTCTCGGCCACCGCAGCGCGCACACGTGCGCTACGCTCCGTCTCACACCGCACCTCGCACCCCGCACCCGCACGCTCCGTCGTCATCGCGCGCTACGTGCGTAGCGCCCGGCTACGAACGCGTCACCGCCGGCCACTAGCCCCGCCCTTTCGTAGCACCTCGCTACGGATTGTGCGCCGCTTAAGGTCGAAGTTCCGAAGCTGTCTTTTTTAAGACAGCGGACGAAAATTTCTTGTTTCTTTGTTTGAGTATTCGTCAAACTTGCCCCCTTCAGGGAAAGTCCACTGTTTTTGTGGCCCTTGGTGGAAACCTAACGGTGATAACGAAACCAAGTGTGGTGGGGACCCGGCACACCAGTCAATTGTCAGCCGGTAGGGGAAGGGATCGCCGGCCTTGGGGGATCTCCTAGTCGGCCCCGACCTATAACCCGTTCTCTTCACAGCATTCCCAAGGTAACTAGGGTTGACGCCCAGTTACTAAGGGACTCAGGGAACCTGTCCGCACAATAAGATTGGCGGCAGGTATTCAAGCTTAGGGCACACCGTAGCACACAACCTCCCTGTTTATACCCAACAGGGAGGGTTACACATCCCCGGGTTATCCCGCCCGGGGAGTTAGGACATAGGCCCTTCAGGCATACGAACAACACATAGTGCAGCTACCGAGTTTGTTTGCGATTTTCTTCTCGGTAGTTTACCACTAGGAAAATCGTAAGGGAGGGCTTTTTGCGGGAGTTGTTCGCCCGGGGCGACACGTACGTGTCTCCTCGGGGCTGGTTAGGAGTTTAGTCTCCCCCCACCCCCCCTCTCTTTCTATTAATTTTTTTATTTTTCGCCGCCACCATGGCGGACGTACTTAACGACCTTTTTTATAATGTCCTTAAGGACATATTCCAGAAACAGCCCCATCTTATGGCCCAATATAAGGACCAACTTCCCACTGGCGTCACTGCTGCCTTACGCTGCACCGTCAAGGCCCCCGCGCACCCCGCGCCGTCCACCCGCGCACCCCGCGCCCGCCCCGCGCCCCTCGCGCCTACCGTCTCGCCCTCCGCGCCGCCCTCATCCACCCCCTCTGGCTCGAACATCGCCGCTTTTAGCGGCGTGCTCGAGGCCCCCTCCTCCCCTCCTCCCGCTCGAGCGTCTTCGGCCGCCCCGACCGTGGAGGAGGTGATGGAGGACGAGACGATGGAGGACGACGGCGATGAGGAATTTGAGACCGAGTCGGAAGAGTCGTACACCTCGGCCTCCGAAGCCACTTCCTCCGAAGACACGGTCGTCGGAAAGGGGAAGAGGAAGAAGGGCAAGGCACCCTCTAACGCATCCGCACCAAAAAAGGTGGTGGCCTCAAAAGCCTCCCCTCCCCCCTCAGTGAGCGCCTTCCTGGCGGGGCGCCCGCCAAGCCCCATGGCCACAGCCACCCCGGCTGCGGCACCTAAAGCCACCCCGGCTAAGACCACCCCGGCCACCTCGGCCACCCCCGCTAAGTCCCGACCCCTGCCACCCTTTTTCATTCATGATAAAGGGATGTGGCTGGATGTGTCTAAAGCGATGAACGATCGCCACATCCATTACACCAATGCCCGAGCTGTACAGCTGGGCATTAAGGTCACGATCACATCCGAAAAGGGTTATCGTGACATGGCCCATCTCCTCCGCGACATGAAGGTGCCTTACCACACCTACTCGCTCAAAGAGGAGCGCCCCGTCAGGGTCGTCATTAAAGGCGTACCCGTAATCATCCCCACTGACCGCATTAAAAGCGACCTCGAGTCGCAGGATGTCCCTGTCCAACATGTGCATCGCATGCACCGCAAGAGCGGAGAATCATACGATATGATTCTAGTCGTATGCGATCGCACTGAAGGTCACCATCCGATTTTCAACATCGCGACGATCTGTGGCCTCTATGGCATACGGATCGAGAAACCACACGCGAGTGGCATTGTAACCCAATGCCACAAGTGTCAACTTTACGGACATGCACAGAGGAACTGTTACGGGAAGCCTAGATGCGTAAAGTGTCTTGGCGACCACGGAACAGCCGACTGCTCCCGCCCTAAAGACCGGACCCAATGCACGGAACCACCTAGCTGTGTTCTCTGCGGCGAGTCAGGCCATCCCGCGAACTACCGCGGATGCCCCAAGGCACCCAAGTCCTCGGCCCCTAAACTGGCCTACCGCAACCAGATGAGGCGGCAACGAGAGGCACCTAGCCTCTCGCAGCCGCCCCCGGTCTCTCTTAGTCCTCAGCGCCCCAGCCCCTGGAGCGCGCTGAACCATCAGGTCCATTTCCCGGCCCTAGGTCCATTCAAACCTCCCCCGCCGCCTCCGGCGCCGGAGGCCCCCGCGCCCCCTGTTAGGCCGATCACTAAGACGGCCGCGCCTCTCGCGGCCCCACCCACCGTTGGAGCTCCTCCTGGAGCACCCACCCCAGCCGTGGCCCCCCCTCTTCGCCCCACGACCCGACCTCTTCCGCCGAAACCGGCGTTTGATCCATATGACCCCTTCTGGGTCATCACGAGCACCTTCGGGGTCTTCCATAGCCCCCGAGGGATTCAAATGTCTAGAGACATTATAGCCTGCAGAGGCGATTACTGTTCACTTGCCCGGGTATACGCGTCTTACCCGGACATCACACAAGCTCTTAGGAACTTGCCCCACAATGCGTAGATTAGGGCCCCAGTGTCGTAATTTACAGAAACATACCGACGCGCACCCGGCCCCGCCGCCGAGGCCCCCGCGAATTCATGTAAAATCAACCCCGACCCTTGTTTGACGAGCCAGCCCGCGTGCTGAGCCACTAGTTATAAAACAGCCCCTAAATAATCTACCCAGCCCGACCCTTGTTATATTCTCATATCGACCCACTAAGCCGAGGTTCTAACCCCACAGGGGGTGCCCTTAGTGTTCGGTTGATATTCTCTCTCTAGTTTTTAAGCCCTGGCTGGGGGCCTTAATTTGGCCACCCACAGGAATAGTCCGGTTAAGCATAAACAAAGCTCTCGGAGCTTTAATTGCGAGTGGTCCCATCTAAAAAAAAAAAAAAAAAAAAAAAAAAAAAAAAAAAAAAAAAAAAAAAAAAAAAAAAAAAAAACACCCAAGATGTTTTCGAAAGTAAAAGTGTGCCACACAACCCAACACTTTTTGTTACGCACTTCGCAATTACGCACAAGAAACTTAATGTATTTTTTACTGAGAACATGTTTATCACGGGAAAAGACCACTTAATCCGCCATTAGGACAGATGACGAGGGTTAAGAGCACAGGGCCGGACTTTGGGGCCTTGATTGAAAGATTTAAATGTATCGACGTGATTTGACATTCATAAAAGCTCGCTTTATAACGCGGAACATAAAGTACACCGAAGCCTGTTCTTTTTTATCTGCTTGCTGCCTTTGCTTACGATTCGCTCTCATCAGAGAGTCATAATGATTCTTGTGGTTATTTGACTGATAAAGATTTTTGTTCAACCTGAAATTGAGTAACACCGTTTGTGTTCATGTGGTCATTACACATCATCATCTCCCTGCCCTTATACTTATATATTATACGCCCTTATACTAGGTGAGGTCGGCACCATATGTATTTCGTAAATCCATGTTGTTAGAGGTTTTGGCTTATTGTTTTGACTGGCCGCCTGCCTGACATCAACCCTCCTTGGGAATACTCGTGTGGTCATTACATAATTGGTTCTCTATTTATTGCATCATTTCTAATTACTTGTATTCTTTCTTAACGTTTCTTTTTTCTTTTCTACAGGTCGACAACACTTCAAGCAGTTCCAAGGCCATTTCAAAAGCAGTAAGTTTTAATCTTCTAAATTTTAAATAATATTACCAACTATGTGCATTCTATTTTTGCTATCAATAAAATATACATAGCAACATTGAGGGGTTAGCCAAAACATTATAACAATTATATTCCCAACGAAGCAAAATTTCTCTTATCCGAGTTGCATTCAACAATATGCTATTCACAAAATTCAATAACAGAATAGAATGTATAACAAAGCAGAAACACATTTCCAAAACCAGATTAATTTAGGAAACAGAAAACAACAAGAACCGACGGTTTCATCCTGAGGCTAACATCTTGGCAAGCTCGATAACTACGAGATTAAGAGCTTACCTTATCCTCTCAACGTAGTCTAGGTATTGTGCCCGACACAGGTAAGGATAAGCCAATTATTGCACTGCACCGTCCAATTTCCTGGGTAGGTACAGTAACATCTTTGACTATCTAACGAATAGTACAAATACGGAATATTGCTTTTACTTCCATGTAAAGGAAATAATAGGAACGGATGCATACATTCCAAAATAAGGAAGGGTACAATAAAAAATAAAACTAAGAAGTCTGACAAGAAATTTAAATATACTGTTTGAAAGACTCTGCCCTTTCGTCACGGCGTTTCAATGCAGAAAGATCAAACTCTAAGTCCAAAGAAAATTGACTTACAACGGGGTATCAGAGGGGAATGTCTGAAATTTGCCACAGAAAAATGGGTCCAATTAGGGCAAACCAATTTATTTTGAAGTCAAATGTACCGCTTGCCCTTCAGGAAGAAACCTCCTCTGAAATACCCAACCAAATATTTTTTTATTATACCTGTTTAAAAAGTTTTTATTTGAATGAAAAGAATGCGTTCCTTGCGAAGTATGTGCGGTGTAACTTTGAATGATAGATTGAGAAATGATGAGATTAGACATAGTTGCGGTTTAAAAGATGGTGAAGTGACAAAAATTGAAAGGAGTATGCTTAGGTGGTCTGGTCATGTTGAGAGAATGAGTGAACGACGATTAACAAAAGGAATTTATAAGGCGGATGTCAATGGAAACGCCGGTAGAGGACGTCCTAGAAGGACATACATCGATGTTATTCACAAAGGTCAGGTGCGTAGTCCTCTCAACCGGCGTGCGTGTATGACAAGATGTATGAATGTGGATGAAGCGAAAGGGGTATGTAAGTGTCGTAACATGTGGCGTTTTATAGTTTCTGCCTATCCCCATGGGAAAAAGGCGTGAGTTTATGTATGTATGAAAATACTGATTTTCTTTGTGTTAATAGATAGACGAGCGATCGAATAATCTCTTGCCGATAAATTATTATATTTAAACATAAAATCGCATTACTATTTAAAATTCATCTGGCATTATTCCCACGTGGTATGCCTCGTGGATGAGTAAATGGTGAAGAATAACGAGTAAATGCTATTGCCCATTTTTTTGATAAATAACTGAGCCTTTACAAAAATCTCAAAGTCTCAAAGGGGTGTACTTAATCGAAAATTACTCACTAAGCATGATTTTTAAACAAAGGTCAACTTTTATATAGATTAAAAAGGTATTGGAAGGTAACTGCCTCGTTAGTCTAGTGGTGGCAAGCGCGACTGCTGATCGTGAGGTCCTGGGTTCCGATCCCCAAGTCGGACAAAGTGTTATTGGGTTTTTCCATATGGAATTTCTCAGAAGCAGCCCGGAGTTTGGATTTGTACCCGGTTGATGGCAATAGGCTCACCCCGTATTACATGAGTCTTGAACATAACGGTGATTTGAGGGTGTTACTATACACCATTGCCCAATCTTTCGGGGAATACATCTTCTTCTTCTTCTCCCTGCCCTTATCCCACACTAGGTGGGGTCGGCACATCATGTATTTCGTAAATCAATGTTGTTAGGTGTTTTGGCTTATTGTTTTATGACCGACCGCCTGCCTGACATCAACCCTCCTTGGGAATACTCGTTGGGTGACCCAATGGGCTTGCTGATATTATGCGCTGGGTCCCAAATATTTATTTACACTACAGTCTGTAATTCCTGTTCATTCTTCATTCAATTATGTTATGTTATTTAAAAAGGTATTTAATGAAATACCCCATCGACAAGTAAGGGGACTACTTCTATACCCAAATCCGGCCCTGTCCGACTGTGCATTTAGTTCGCAAGTGTATAAAAGCAAACATACATCACGCAGCTAACTGGGCCTGACAACCTCGAGGTGACTTGCTACAACTTGTTTATTTTCATTCCATTTACTTGTCAGCATGTAGGGACATGTCCAGCGATAGGTTTTTTAAATATATCTGTCATTATTATGAGATTATGTCTGTCATGAACATTTTGACGCCATGAATGACCGAGCAATGAGCAATGTTAAGGTCATCAAAACGTCAAAGCTCACCTGTATAAGGTGCAACCTGAAGAAGATTGATGGAAGACTTCAGTTCATTCTGCTAAGCTTTTTCCCAATTGTGGTGGGGTCAGCTTGCAGTCCAACCAGATGCAGCTGAGTACCAGTATTTTACACGAAGCGACTGCCATCAGATCTCCGCAACACAGTTACTGGGCAATGCTGATATTCTAAAGTTACACCAGTTGTCAGACTTTCGGGCTTCTGACTATCCGTAACGACTGTTATAGGTATTCCTATGACAATCGGGACCGATAGTTTAACATCCAATCCGAGGTACGGAGGGGCCTCGATGGGTAACGAATGGTCACCCATCCACGGACTGACCGCAGCAAGCGTTGCTTAAACTCACAAATCTTATGATCAGCGGTGTCGTATACATATAGCATAATCAGCACATTGCTGTCCCACTGTTTGGCATGGGTCTCAAGCTGGTCTGGCGCGAATTAGCGGAGCACATACACCATCGAGATTTTTTTGGAGTCGTCTCTGCTGTGCCGGCTGTCTCACGATGTTTTTTCCTTTACCATTATTACAAGTGATAATCAAATTCTGATCCGCACATTATTTTGAAAAGTAGGTACAGGCCGGTGTCGAATTCAGATGCAATGGAAGGCAAACGTTCAATCGCTAGGCTATCACTGCATTTAGTGTGCATAATAATCTCTTAAAACAGCAATCATATCCTAGTGGTGTGACCGTCGGATTGCCAAGTCACAGGTCTCGAGTTCAAACCCAAGGCACGCACCTCTGACTTTTCAGATTCATGTGCGTAGGTATTGTATAATTGTCACTTGATTAAAAACGGTGAAGGAAAACATCGTGAAGAAACCGGCATGCCTGAGAGATATTTCTCGTCGGCATGTGAAGCCAAGTCAGAGGCACATGGGCGGCATAAACTCTGACACCAGGTTAGTCACTAACCACACGAAAAGAAGATCTCTTAAAAAACTTTTAGGTTAAACTGTTTTATCTTGCAGTTCTCCTGCAGTATCACGTCAGGATTTGAGGATTGAAGGTTGAAATTATTATAAATTTGTGTAATATATGAAGTCAAACTAATTACAACTGTCTAAAAAGCATCAAAAGCCGTGACTTTTCTGCACTTATTTGTTTTCTTATGGGTACCTGTAAGTATATATTATTAAAGCACGCGACATCTAGTGTGAACATTTTGAATGTTATGTTTACGATGTAGTTTTCCCTTACGTGTGGACCGATGCCAATACACTCGATGTCACGCCGTTTGGGTTTCTGCTTAGCTGGCGAGAAAGGGAAACGAGATGTATGTAACACAACACATGTTTTCATAGTATCGATTCGTAGATATGGTCCCTTAAGAATAGGTAACTATTCAATATTTATATCTGACTTTCGATAGATATGTCTTTGAGATCAGCAAAAGAGAATAAACAAAAATATCACAGACACAATAGAATTCATCTATTTAGAAATCTTTATAGTATCGTGAAAGTAGATGTTCTACTTAGCCTTTTTCCCAAATATGTTGGGGTCAGCTTCCAGACTAACTGTCATAGGCATTCGTATGACAACCGGGACCGACGGTTTAACGTGCTCTCTGAGGCACAGAGTGGTTTCGATGTGTAACGAACGGTCACCCATCCACGGACTGACCGCGGCAAGCACAGCTTAACCTTGCAAATCAAATGACCCCCGCGGTTGCTAATTAGCCACGAGCCCCTTTTTTCTATCGTCAAATTAGATGTGGTCACGTGATCTATCACGCCACATAAAAATTATGCAGCACGACGATTGTCTAGAGCGACAACAAAGACAGCTGTCAAATGGAAATGTCACAAATGCTGCATCGCGATATCAAGATTTGACACGCAGTTAGGATATATACAACTTCCCAACATCAACCGTTGGGCAGTAGCCCGCCAGGTATAAGACCGGCCTGGTTGAAGGGTCCTCCCTTTTCGTTGAAGTAACACCATAACCTCATTCCACCACATAGATAAAGATATAATTGTTGGAGGCATTCATATCTACATAAATTACTATGTTTGAGATGAGGAATTCGTGATTCACTACCAACTGCGCGGATTTGATTTGTAAGGTTAAGCTGCTCTTACCGCGGTCAGTCCGTGGATGGGCGACCTTTCGTTACACATCAAGACCCCTCCGTGCCTCAGAGAGCATGCTAAACCGTCGTTCTCGGGTGTCATACGAATACCTATGACACTCGTTACGAGTAGTCTAAAGTCTGACAACCGGTTTAACCTTATAATATCTGCATTGCTGTCTGATGGCAGTCGCTCCGTTTAAAATACTGTTATATAGCCGCATCTGGTTAGACTGGAAGCTGACCCCAACACAATTGGGGAAAAGCTTGGTAGATCAAAAACTTATATACTAATAGCGGCCCGCCTCGGTTTCGCATGGGTGCAATGTAGATACTAATGTGGGGCTAAACCTTCCTCTTGAATCACTCTATCTATTGCCGAAAACTGCATTAAAATCCGTTGCGTAGTTTAAAAGATCTAAGCGTACAGACAGCGGGAGAGACTTTGTTTTATACTAGGTAAAGAAGATTCCAATAATAACAATGGTGATTGCGAGTATGCAATTTGAATAGACCGTATTTCCTCTAGATCTGTCTGTGTTAACTAGCTTCAGTTATATGGCAGGTTCACCGCTGCGGCAATCTTTAAATCTAATCTAACGTTATTAATATAACCCCAAGCTCATTTCCTTAATGGGTTATTATGGCGACCGTTTTGATTATATCTTGCAAAGTTAATTACTACTGCATTGTTGAGAGTTATTTTAATAGTGCCAATTTAGTTTAAGCAGTGATAGCCTAGTGGTGTGACCGTCGGACTGGCAAGTCATAGGTCTCGATTTCGAACCCAAGGCACACACCTCTGACTCTTCGGATTCATGTGCGTATTGTATAACTATCTAGTGCTTAAAAACGGTGAAGGAAATCATCGTGAGGAAACCGACATGCCTGTGAGATGTTTCTTGACGGCATGTGAAGCCAAGTGAAAGGCCCATGGGTGGCATAAACTCTGACACCAGGCTAGTCACTAACCACACGAAAAGAAGAAGAAGTGGTAGGCTAGCGGTTGAAAACTTGCCTACCGTGCTGAAGAGTTTGAGATCGATCCCGGCCCGTACCTCTGACTTTTTGAATTCATGTGCGGATCAGAATTTAAGAAAAACATCGTCAGGAAACCTACTCCATAAAGTTCTCGATGGTGTGTGTAGTCTGCCAACCCGCACCAGGCTAGCATGGTGGAGTAAGGCCTAGACCCTTCTCATTCCGAGAAAAGGCCCGTGCCCAGCAATGGAACAGTAATGGGCTAATTATGTTATGTTAATTTAGTTCACGAAGAGATATATCTCATAATTAAATATTTGAATGTGTTTAATGAAATACCTGTTTATTTCGGAGTATGCTTTCTGGTCACATCTTATGTTCAAAATTACTAGGAAAGTATATTTGATTTTCATAATTGTACCTATGACAGTCGTTACGGGTAGTCAGAATCCCGAAAGTCTGAGAACCGGTCTAACCTTAGGTTATCGGCATTGCCCAGTAATTGGGTTGCGTAGGTCTGATGGCAGTCGCTCTGTGTAAAATATTGGTATTCAGCCGCATCTGGTTGGACTCAAAATCAAAACCAAAATTTTTTATTTCACATAAACCAATACAGGTGCTTATGAAACGTCGAATTTAGATGCACGGTTCCAATTAGTCGTTTCCTATGGAGAAGAGCCGGCAAGAAACTCCATGGTTACTCTTTTAAAAATAATACCTTTAACAATTTCAGTGGATACAGTACAATAATTTAGAATAGTGAGAGAACAATGAAGTCCTGACCACAGACCAATGAGTAAAGTAGTACTAAAAGACTTGAGTACAAAAATTAACAAACAAAAATAAAATTAAAAAAAAGCAATATGAATAATATTATAGTAATTTACAAATTTATAGATGCAGGTCCACAAAGTTCTGACATTTACAAAAGTGAAAAGGAAGCTAAACTATATAAAACAATTGACATAATTAAATGTCATCAAAACTTAGCTAAAAAATCATTGTAAAATAAGATAAAGATATCTTGAGAGTAATGATAGCAATAAAAAAATGAAAAATATATAGGTAACCATAATTGAGGATAGTTATTAGACATACACATATGTTTTTAATGAGGTTCCAGGGAAGCCACATGGGCAAGAACTAATGCCAAACATTCCTGTCGTCAACGTAGTCCTTAGTCTTGTAGTATGCTTTTTGAGTGAGGACACGTTTAATATGGGTTTCGAATTTTCCCTCGGTAAGATCAGTTACAGATTTCGGCAGCTTATTATAAAAACGTACGCCATTTCCTAAAAATGACTTACTAGTTTTAAACAAATGCAATTTTTTTCTAACATACAATATATTTTCAAAGATGTAGAGTGACGGCAAAGTTAGTATGCTAATATCTTTAAACACGTTTCGAAGGGACTCGCGGGAACCCAGGTTATAATCCGCACGGATTGCTCTCTTTTGTAAAATAAAAATCGAATCAACGTCAGCTGCTGAGCCCCACAACAGAATGCCGTAGGACATAATGCTGTGGAAATAAGCGAAGTACACTAACCTAGCTGCAGCCACATCAGTCAGCTGCCTAATTTTCCTAACTGCATATGCAGCAGAACTTAACCTCGCCGACAGGGCAGTAATATGAGGACCCCACTGCAACTTAGAGTCGATAGTTATACCTAAGACTACGGTTTCATTAATTGTATCAAGTTTGTTGCCATCGAGCATTAAATTTAAACCTACTTGGGGTACATTTGGTAGTGAAAACTTAAGGCATTTTGTTTTATTTGCATTGAGTAATAGATTATTGGCTGTAAACCATTTAAAAGGAACAGTTAGGCTCTCATTGACATGTAAAACGTCCCTATCTTTTCTATCTATTTTATAAATTAGGGAAGTGTCATCAGCAAATAAAATTACATCATTTAAATTGGAAACTGGAAACTGGAAGCTGACCCCAACATAGTTGGGAAAAGGCTAGGCAGAACGAATTGTACTTCGTTGTAATTCTGTGTGTCAGAATGATTAATAAAGCGGTAGGTTTCATAAAATCCTATAAAATATTATCTGAAAACATGAGTCATATCAATTTTAACCTGATCGAAACAACTTTAAGTTCTCATTATTATTTTTATGCATGTTGCCCATAATAAGGACCAAGCCACATCTGATGGAAGAGACGTCGGCGATCTTCCGCTGGTACATATAATTCGATACAAACATCTCATACCGTACACATTTGACCGAAGATGCGTTACTAAAATTCCTCGAGTAAATTACACGACGGACGATCGACGACGTATCTTCCGTCAGATGTGGTTTGGCCCTAAATGATAACCCTAATACATCCCACAGGACATTATTTTCATTTTATTATTTTACAACAGCCTATAACAGTATCGGAGATATCGCCACATAAATACTAGCGGGTCACAAACAAACACCGCGTGACGTTGCCGAGGTTAGTGAACTAATGTTATAAAATATAGGTATCGATCTTTTTTTTTAATATTCGTGTAATTGTTTATTTCATAATGTTATCAGCCTTATATTAATAGTACATTACTGCCTAGGTCTGTAATGACTGCGTTGCTGGCAGCACTGATGATGGCCGAAAGCGCAGTGTAGCGCAGCTCCAGGCCATCACAGCGCGGTCAGCATTGCAGTTCTTGATGGACAAGCTGGAATAAAGGCCGAGACCAAAGGTTGAGGCCTTTAGAGCGCGGACAGCAAGGGCTGCAATGATGACCAAGCTTGAAGGCCGAGAGCGTAGCTAAACTAAGCTCGAGGCCATCTTAACGCGGCCAGCAGCGCAGTCATTGCGGACCAAGGCTTGTATAGTGCTTTACTCAAACAATGCGAGTAATTTACATAAAATCAGCTTAAGAATTGATTTAAAGTAACGATTTGTTCCTTCCCCGGGCTTTAGTTTTTTTTTTTTTAAATAAGTCTATAATGATTGTATTGCCTGTATCTATACAGCCAAATTCTGAATAAAAAAAATTTGCACCAGACTATTTTTGAAACAAAACTCGACAATAATGGATTTTCAAATGAAATTGCTGGTGGCTAAAACTCACCAGCAATGAAATTCTATAAATGTGATAACGTCATCGCCACGCCGTACATACTGCACATTAGTTGTTGTTGTTGTTCTGTCTACTTTTTTCCCAACTATCTTGGAGTCAGCTTCCAGTCTAACCAGATGCAGCTGAATACCACTATTTTACACGGAGCGACGGCCATCAGACCTCCACAACCCAGTTCTTGGGTAATGCCAATATCCCAAGGTTAGACCAGTTGTCAGACTTCCGGACTTCTGACTTCCCGTAACGACTGCCATAGGTATTCGTATGACACCCGGGAGCGACTGTTTAACGTGCTCTCCGAGGCACGGACGGGTCTCGATATGTAACGAACGGTCACCCATCCACGGACTGACAGCAGTAAGCGCAGCTTAATTTCGCAAATCGTATGATCCTTGCGGTTGGTAATTAGCCACGAGCCCCTGCACATTAGTAACTATATAACATAAAAAAAGGAACGCGATATAGCGCCTTGTTGGTTTAGTAGTCGCAAGCACGACTGCTGAGCATGATCCTGGGTTCGATCCCCAGATCGGGCAAAGTGTTATTGGGTTTTTCCATTAGGAATTTCTCAGTAGCAGCCCGATGTTTGGATTTGTGCCTGGTTAATGGCAATAGGCTCGCCCCCTATTACATGGGATTTAAACATAACTGGCGAAACGAGAGTGTACAAATAAAAATAAAAAAACACCTCTGTCGAACCTTTTGGGGAATACGAGGCGTGATGATGTTATGTAATGATCGCGATATATTCCGCAAACTTGTTTTTAGTCGATGTATATTCTTTTGAATAGCTTAAAGCAGGAGCTGGTGATAAATTGTAATCGTCGCTCTCACCACCTGAAATGGAGCAAGGAAGAGTTTAAATATCTTCCAGTGCAATTGCGAACTGGGTCAGTTGACGTCAGAATTACTAACCATCTATTAATATAAAATATGTAACATAATTAACGCACACCCTGAAAGTCGTTTGTTCAGAATCGTTTACTGAATCGATTTCTATCATTGTTAATATATAGGTAAACGTTTTATCCCAAAAATAATTAAAACTACGGAAATTAGTCACATTACCCCTGTACAGTCAAAACAAACTGAAATGCACCGTAAATAAAGGTAAAAAGACTTAAAAGTGCATTTTTATTTGTATTAATACAAATTCCGTCATTCAATACAAAATAAAGAAAAATAAACCTTATTTTAAGAATGTTAATTTAGTAAATAACAATGCATATACATGTTAAACTAAAATTTCAGTGTATGTATTATGATTATAACATAATATTCTAATTGGGGTGTTTGAGGGTGTGCGTTAATTACGTTACATGTTGTATATATATAATATATATCTATATATTAGTCTTAACATTAATTAATATAATAGTTACATACCTTCAATTTGGTATTCATTTTGGGGTTAAAATTACAAGATTTCTGACCATTTCTATGTTATCTTAAAGTTATTTAAATGCAATGCTGACGTAACCACTTTGACTTTTAAACTTTTGCTTTGCATGATAAAGCCGAGAATCCATTGCAGCGAACGGCTACGCTACGCACGTTTTTCAACTTTGCTTTGTATGAAATGTACATGAATGTCCACTGCAGCATACGGACAGCGGACACGCTTCTCACGAATGCGTACTTTATGACCTCAAAAACGAAAGCATGATTAGGCCGAATGTGTCGCCCACAGCGCGGCGGTGCGGCTAACATGGAAAACGTGGGCATGGATTTCGTAGCCCGCAATGGATTCTCAGCTTAATATTAATTACGAAACGGGAATTAGCGTGACTTTACCATTACCAATTAGTATTAATCAGTATCAATCAATGATAACGCCGGTAGGGGACGTCCTAGAAGGACATACATCGATGTTATTGGTGATGTTCTTCACAAATCTACTATTCGGGGTATAGCCCTGCTAACATCTCTCGTTCTCTCCAAAACTTCGCCAACAGCCTAGGCGATTGGTTCCGGAGATGGAGGATCGAGGTCAACCCTGATAAGAGCCAGGTGGTCCTATTTATTAGGCCGTATAAAACCAGCCCACCTTACCCCGCCCCGATTATGATGTTTGACAAGCCGATCCCTTGGGAGGAGCAAGCCAAATATCTAGGGGTCACTCTCGACCGTCGTCTAACCTTCGGTGAGCACATAAGGAAGGTGCGTTTGCGCGCCGCCTTCGCTCTCGGTAGGCTCCATTCCGTGCTGAATGCCCGCAGCAAATTGTCACTCAGGTGCAAATTGCGTATCTACAAATCAAATCAAATCAAATCAAATCTTTTTATTCGTCAATGCAGGTGTACAATACAAAAGGTGTTAGAGTTACAGGAAGTTCGCTACATTGTGCCTGTGGGCATACGAAAATTATATTAAACGAGAATTACTTATATTCTATTGACATACTTTGCTATTAATTTCAATTAACCTATTATTATGTATATAATACTATCACATTTATATAATACTATTTAATTCCATCACTTATATCTATTCATTGCTTACCTTTTTAATTATTTGGCTTTCTTACTCTATTATATTTATATATAATACTGTTAATCTCTATTGTAATTATAGTTATTTCTTCTATTATACATATTTATACAGTCTGTTTCGAAAATTATATTAATTATATAATACTGTTATTTTTATTATTTTCATCATCATTTTTTTTTACATCGCGTGCAATCGGCCCATCATGACATACGCGTGCCCCGTGTTCGCGTATGCTCAGCCCCACCGCCTCCATAGAATGCAGGCCCTTCAAAACCGCTTTCTCAGAGGGGCCACGGGTGCCCCGTGGTTCCTCACGAATGAACGTCGATCTCACGAATGAACGTCGACTCCATGTCGATCTTAAGGTCCCCACAGTAAAACAGGTTATTAAACGCCTTACCAAGCGTTTCATAGATTCAGCCGAAACTCACCCCAACCCCCTCGTAACATCGGCCGTCCGATACACCCCCTCTAAAATATCTAAGATTAAGCGCCCTAGACTCGCCCTCCAATAACCCGATGACCCCATCACCCTCTTTCAAGAGAGTAATAGGGAAACTAGCACACGTAACAGATACAAATACAAATACCGACCGCGTTTCCGGCTTCGCCGCCGAGGTCCTCCGCGTCCCCCTTGTAACATCACCGACCGACTCTTGCTCGCCACGCCAGCCCGCGAAGCTGAGCCTGTAACGCTAAACCAGCCCCCAAATAATTTAACCCAGCCCGATATTAACTGCCCACCCCTCAGAGACCCACTAAGCCGAGGCCCGAACTCCACATGGGGTGCCCTTAGTGCCGCGTCACTTAATTTAAATCCATAGTTCTGTAAGCCCTGGCTGGGGGCCTTAAAGTAATTTTTGGCCACCACAGGAAAGTCCGGTTAAGTAGTAAAAAAGCCTTAGCGAGCTTTAAACTACGAGTGGTCCATACAAAAAAAAAGGCGTTCTATAGTTTCTATTTACCCCCATGGGAATAAAGCGTGAGTTTATGTATGTATGTTGATTCACATCATAGAATATACTACTTCATTCTTGCGAATGAATGGAATTAGGAATGAGTATGTAAGAGGAAGCCTGAAAGTGGCGCCGGTGACTGCGAAGTTGTGTGGAAACCGGTTGTCATTGTATGGGCATGTGATGCGGAGGAACGAGGAACATGTCGTGAGTAAAGTTTTGAGTATGAATGTGGATGGTTATAAGAGTAGAGGAAGACCAAATAAACGATGGATGAATAGTGTGAAAGATGATATGGCTAGAAAGGGGGTGACTACTGAGATGACGGCTAATAGAGATGTATACTGCGCCGACCACAAATAAGTTGGGATAAGGGCAGGAGGATGATAATTCTTTATGTGAGTATCGTTGTAGACGCCCAGGAGAAACTAAGCCAAGAGGCTATTCCATAACATTTTCTTGTGTAACATAAGCAAAACATAATCAACCCATTACTGTCCCACTGCCGGGTACGGGTCTGTTCTCAGAATGAGAAGAGTTTAGTTTAGTCCAGCACGCTTGCCTGGTGCGGATTGGGGGACTTCAACAATCATCGAGCACATTTAGAGCCCTCTCAGGAGTGCACGTTTCCTAGCGATATTTTCCTTCACCGTTGATGCAAGTGATAATCAAATTCTGATCCGCACATGAATTCGAAAAGTCTGCAGTGCAGGGGCGGGTTCTAACTTAGACCCTTCTGCATGGAAGGCAAGCGTTCAACCGCTAGGCTATCCCTGATCCAAGTTGTCTACTTCTTCAGCTGTGGAGGGCTAATATCATATCGATGGCAGCCACGGAACAGAAAAAACAGTGGAAGTGCAATGCAACAAACTCACTATAAGAACCGTTGTCGCCAAACTCACACAAACTGATAGTCATATAATGCACAACAAATAAACAATTCGTTTGATTTGTTGTTTTAATTTTAGTCAAAACTAGCATAAGTGACAGATACTACATCTGGGAATAAATCTTCAGCCTCAATAAATATGATTTATTATGCTTTAGTGCAAAAAGTATTTACGACGTTTTGTAATCTAAAATCAAACTAGATTCGATAATTTCGCCACTCAACCATAGATGGCGGTTTTCTCAGTATTTGCAATTATAAACATCATTGCGTTAAACATAAGGTTGACATTCGTGTCGGACGTCGTTATCGTCGACTGGGATCAAATAAGCGTAACAGTGCTTATTAATTTGGTGAAGATCTGATGAAGAACTTTGGAGATCTATCTCCAAAGTCTACTAAATATATGTAGTCTACTATGGAACTCCTCAATGACGAACAGTACGCATATTGTGATGATGTGATTATGTTACGAGCAGCGTCTTTAGTAGGTCCAACCAAGTTTTAATTAAGGCCACTAAAATGAAAAAAATAAAAACATTTTTTACAAAAAAATTAAACCGACTTCAAAAAAGAATAAAATAATTACCATATAAAATTAACAGTTTCAGAAGTCGATGCCCTCAATTTGGTTCAGCGTGGATCAGCACCAACTTCTGAAACTGTTAATATTATAAAAATATTTTGTAAAAAAAAAGCATTTACGCAAAAATGTAGATGTCCGTATACTTTGCTGCCATTGATATATGGATAAACGATATGTGACCAAGAGACGACTGCATACTAATTCTGAGACGACATTTTTAATCAAAAACAACATTGGAATTAAAACATTAAGGTTGAAACAACGAAAAATATATAAAGTCATAATTTATACTTAGGTACCTTTCTTTGTTTATATTTCATTTAAATCTGTAACAGTAATCGGATTATACAAAATAAACTGAAGTTTCAGCTGATAAATAATATTTAACAGTAAAACATGATGTTTAAATTAAATAAAGCTTTAGCATCAGCTGCCTCGTTGATCTAGTGGTGGCAAGCGCGACTGCTGATCGTAAGGTCTTGGGTTCGATCCCCAGGTCGGGCAAAGTGTTATTGGGCTCTTTCGTCTGGAATTCCTCAGTAGCAGCCCGGAGTTTGGATTTGTGCCCAGTTGATTGTAATAGGCTCGCCCCCCTCGTCTAACTTTTTCCCAACTATCTTGGGGACAGCTTCCCGTCTAACCAGATGCAGCTGAATACCAATATTGTACACGGAGCTACGGCCAACAGGCATCCACAACCCAGTTCTTGGGTAATGCCAATATTCTAAGGTTAGACCGGTTGTCAATCTTTCGGGCTTCTGACTTTCCGTAACGACTGTCATAGGTATTCTTATCGGAACCGACGGTTTAACGTGCTCTCTGAGGCAGGGAGGGATCTCCATGTGTAACAAACGGTCACCCATCCACTGACTGACCGCGGCGAGTATAGCTTAACCTCGTAAATCGTATGATCGGCGCAGTTGTTAATTAGCCACGAGCCCCTTGATGACAGTACCTACTATTAGCAACATCACCACCATTTTTAGGCATTGGTTTATTTACTTAGATATCTGATTATTTAACCTGATTCATTAAAGTTTCTCAGCTGGAAAGCAAACCACATAAAAATATTAGTCCATAAATTAAGATAAACCCCGAAACAAGCTCTATAATTACAGCGAACATATAACAACAGTATAAATAAAAGACAAACATGCGCGCATTTGTATAAGGCGGGGGACATAGCGGGTACGATGTTATTTTTATTTTGTCTACTTATTTTATCCCTCTCCTGAGCAAAGGCCTCCTTTAATTTTTTTTTCTTCTCACAATCCTGTACTATCGTAAAAAAAACCGTCAGAAAATAGTTTTAGACAAAAATTAAATAAAAAAAAACTACAAAAAAATACAATTGATGGCCAGATTAGTGCAAAGGTGATGAGATTGAAATCTTCGCTATGGTTTGCGGTTTTGATTTCCGCATGGAACAAAAAAACATTTGTATGGTTCAACGCTTGCCTTCCATGTAGGAGGGTCTGAGTTCGATCCCGGCCCGTACCTACCTCTGATTTTTCGAATTCATGTGGATCAGAATTTGATTATCACTTGCGTTAACGGTGAAGGAAAAAAATCGTGAGGAAACCGGCACACCTGAGAGGGCTCCATAAAGTTGTCGATGGTGTGTATAGTCTGCCAACCCGCACCAGGCCAGCGTGGTGGACTAAGGCCTAAACGCTTCTCATTCTGAAAAGAGGCCTGTGCCCAGCAGTGGGACAGTAATGGGCTAGTTATGTTATGTGTTTTTATGGTCCACAGATAGTTGTTCAGGGTGTTCAGTGTTTGGTAGATTTGACTGTAAACTATAACTAAGATACAGAAGAAAGTAAAACGAAAGCATTTGAAGTATTGAAAATTAACTCACTGCTAAAAAAGAGTACTTACTCTAACTACCAAAACAAAGAAACTACTAGCTTTTCTAACATTACCTCGGTAGTTACATAAGAATATATTAAAATTAACAAAAAATAAACTACACCACTCTGCGTATTTATATAAAGTGTGGGATATAACGGGCGCGAATTAGTAAAACCGTGTTAATTGTTGAAAACATTTAGCTGAAAACGTCCGCGGTTTAGTTCAAACGTTGTGAGTTTGAACAACGCAATGCGGTGTTGAGAGAGTTTTTTTAGACATATATTTTTTGTCCAACTGCCTCGTTGGTCTAGTGGTGGCAAGCGCGACTGCTGATCGTTCGATCCCCAAGTCGGGCAAAGTGTTATTGGGTTTTTCCTTGTGGAATTCCTCAGTAACAGCCCGGAGTTTGGATTTGTGCCCGTTTGATGGCAATAGGCTCGCCCCCTATTATATGGGTCGGCGAAATGAGAGTCTTACTATACACTTCAGCCTAATCCTTCGGGGAATACAGCAATGGATGGACTTTTTTTTAGTTTGCATAAATTTATTTCATAATAATATAATCATAATACGTAGTTGAGTCAATCGTGTGCGATAAATTTTGAAAAATCTTCAATGTGTTTAACGGTGGCAAATTACCTTTTGGAAAAAAGAATCTCAATTAAAATACAAAGATCTCTTAAGAACCAAAGAAAGAGAAAGGTATTAGAACTTCCGATCCGATTGTGTGCATTTTCTTTTAAATCGAACAGGAGAAAAAAAACTTAAAAGTCAACCTTTAAATTACTAAGTTGGTAAAGTTTAGTTTATTGGAAAAGTTTTCAATGTATAAAAGGAAGATCTTTTCTAGTTAATATTGTTGCTTGCACATAAGATTTTTATTGAAAACGGATAAGACAGAATAATAAATAAAGTGAATTCTCTTTACAATTTTAACCTCGTTATAATATAGTAATAATATAAATAATAATAACATTACTATGTTGTGTGGAGGGAGGCCTTTGCCCAGCAGTGGGACAGTACAGGCTAATTATAATAATATAATAATAATATAGTAGCTAAAAACGGAGTTTTTGAGACTGAAATGAGGAAAGAACGAATTACTGAAAATTACCTCAGCCATTTCAAAGCAGTTTTTTTATTTATTTTTTTCAGTATCACTTGCATAACCGGTGCAAGAAAAACATCGTACAGAAACCTGCATATCTGAAAAGGCTCCATAAAGTTATCGATGGTGTGTGTAGTCTGCCAACCGAACCAGGCTGACGTGGTTGACTAAGGCTTAAAACCCTTCTTATTCTGAGAAGATGCCCGTTCCCAGCAGCAAACACTTTGCCTGACCTGGGGATCGAACCCAGAACCTCACAGCAGTCGCGCTTGCCACTACTAGACTAACGATGCAGTTCTACATCTTTACACAACCTATTTTTAATACGATGAGCAATACCATCCACCCAGCTACAACCATAATCAGTAATCCGTCTACTGGTAATACCCAAAAAACCCCATAATAATAGTTTGAATTGTCGATGGAAACGACCCATTCGTCTGTGACGTGTAAATACGACGTAATCCCGAAGTTTGTCACTTCACCTATCCAAAAAAAAACATTATTCACACGTATTCAGCGTCCTTTGTTTCCCCAACTAACAAATGCAAAGCCACATGTAAATGCCCGTGCATCCAAAATAAGGAATGCTCTCAGTGCGAGCCAACCCGAATCTGCGTTTCAGCAAACTCATCGCGGGAACAAATGGAACCTTTAGACGCCACGGAGAGAGACACCACTCGTTGTAAATGAGACTTCTTTCATACCTTTGTTGGGAAGCTTATTTACTTAACGTGTCTCGCTGTTGTAGTCATTTTGTGGATTAACTATCTAGGACTCCTTGGAAGTTGCTTGGGTTAGGTTGTATAGAAATTCTTTGGAGTTAGGACGACGTTATGTTCTTCGTAATTTACAATTACGTTTTTGTTTTTCTAAAGAGGAGCTCAGGAACAAAAAGTGTCATTTAAATTTTTCATTTTTGTTCAAACATTGAGATTCGGTTTACCTTGCAAATGTCACTTTTTGATCAGAATGCGTCTTGCGAGATGCTTTTTTCTCTACAATATGGCACTGTTTGAACCAAATCTCTTCAGAAATCGATAAAATCCAAAGCTTTGAGTCCAATGAGAAAATAAAGCTTCAAGCCTAAAATGTAAATTACACTATTTGTTCCTGCCCTTCTCAAATGGTTTTGTGTTCACCCGTGGGAGGACGGATTAAGAATACAATTTCCCTCCGTCACCGAGTTCGTTCTGCCTAGGTTTTTCCCAGTTGTGTTGTAGTCAACTTCCAGTCTAACCAGATGCGACTGAATACCAGTATTTGACTATCCCCCGTCTGGGGAAGACGGGGGGGTGTGCCGGACTCTTACCGGCTAAAACCACCACGGTGTCCCTCCTTCTGACCTAAGGCCGGGGTCGCGGGATTCGCTATTGCATACACCGCAACCCCGGCAGGTCTTGGTCCACCAATTGCTGGTGGACCTCTCCACTGTAGGGCCCCACCCCACGACCTCCTGAGAGGCACGGGGGGCACCCCACATCACCGGCGTACCAGAACACATGGTACGCCGTGACCACCCCGGGGACCAAACAAGTACATGGGCGCCAGACTACCCCGTGTCTGGGCACCCCTGGTCCCCCTGCGACGGGTCAGGTTAGTGGCCCCGCCGCCTACCACTTTTCGGCCGCAGAGGATAGGGAGAGCGGCCAACTAAACACCGACACTCCTTTCCCCCTGCGGCCCCACCGCGTCCGCCATCTGACGGTGGCGGCCCCGTCAGGCCGCGGAAGGTAGGGAGAACGGCGCACCGTAATACCGGCACTCCTCTCCCGCCGCGGCCTCCACCCTTCAGCCGCAATGCCTCCCATAAGACATCGCGGCCCTCCTCAGTTGCGATGTCGCCCAGGCGACACCGCAACCTACTTGGCCGCTACGTCGAGGGCTTCCAGGCCCAAGCCCCGACGAGCAGCCCCTCCTCGGGTCCCTCTTCGCTTCACCGTGGGGCTCGAAGCCACGGCTACTAAGCCCCCCCGCAACGACAATGCGTGAACCCACCGGGGGGGAAGCTAATTTTACCTGTGAAAGCTATTTCCATATGGAAGGGTGTACTAAACAAAGCTATGAAGTCTTGGCTTCATTATTGGTAAAGATACAAGGATCTAAATTTTAACCAATAACGCTTCGTAAATTATAGGCATTGGCCATAAGTCAGTCACTTCTCGACCGTTTCCGCTACTGCAGGCACGAATGGTTGCAGAATGCGTGTGCGCGACCTTTTAATGCGAAGACGCGCGTGGCGTGCTCAAGGTTTACTTTCCAGCACTAAATTACCCTCATTATTTAGGTATACGCTTGTCTTCATACAATTTGACAAACTTAAGGTATCTATTTATCTTAATATCTGTAGTACAGAGACGTATTTATATCTCTTCTGCGGTATAAACACAGAGTGAAGATTGTTCACGTGTTCGTTCACTGCTTTTATCTATTGTTCAAATAGTATACCCTCCCTTCTTTGTAACAAATAACTTTTGCTCGGAGCTTCGCATGCGTGATTTTTTTCCAACACTTTAGGGGAGGAATTTTGAAAAATCCTTCCTTGTTAGATGCCTACGATATAGAAGGTACTTACTATCGAAATTTCAAGTTTCTAATCCCAGCGATTTATGCAGTGCACTGGTAGATCAGTCAGCTAGTCAGTTTCTTTTTTTATATGAAGATAACCAACGCCATTTGAGGACGCCATAGAAGGACACATCGATGTTATTGGTGTATTCTTCACAAAGAATAGGAGCGTAGTACTCTCAACCGGCGTGCGTGTATGACTAGATGTTTGAATATGGATGAATCGAAAGGAGTGTGTAAGGATCGTAGCATATAGCGTTCTATTGTTTCTGCTCCCATGGGAAAAAGGCGTGAGCTTCTGAGATAATTAATTTTGAAATTCAATAATATACATCAACTTGACTGTACATAAACAACACAGCAGTATTTGCAGAATTACGCAGGATTTGTGCCCGATTGATGGCAATAGGCTCGCCCCCTATTATATGGGACTCAAACATAACGGCGAAATGAAGGTGTTACTATTCACCTCTGCCCAACCCTTTGAGGAATACAGGTGTGATGTTATGTTATGTTCATGTGGTTCTCAAAAAGCATACCTTTGAGATAATTCTTTGATCACTAATAAAACCAACCGTATCTACTCATTACGGCCTTACGCTCTCAGGCTCATTAATTATTATTTATTGCACTGTGGAAGGTTTACGTAAGCCGGAAAATGCGTCTAACTAGGCATTTTCCGGGTGACATGGTTTGTGGACATGTCTCGCAATTCTGTTCTCACACAATGCGGTGGTTGTAATTAATTACAATAATATTATACGTATTAGTTGGGATATTATTTTTAGAGGTAAGCAAAGGATATAGTTATTTTGTATAACAATTAAGAAGCCTTTGATCGTGAATTATTCATTACCCTTTATGAAACACATTTTTTTAAAATTTCAACGCTTATAGCAAAATCCTCAAATGCTACTCAATTTTAAGTTGCAGTTAAGTCTCGTGCTGTCACTATCACTTTATAGCGAAGTGACAGTGACAGCAGTGATAGCCTAGTGACCGTCGGACTACCAAGTCATAGGTTTCGCTTTCGAATTCAACGCACGCACCTCTCACTTTTCAGATTCATGTATAATTATCACTTGCTTAAAAACGGTGAAGGAAAAGATTGTGAGGAAACCGGCATGCCTGAGAGATATTTCTTGACGGCATCTGGAGCCAAGTTAGAGGCCCATGGGCGGCATAAACTCTGACACCAGGATAGTTACTAACCACACGAAACGAGAAAGAAGTCATAGCACGAAATTAACGAAAAGTTAAAATTGGGAAGCTTTAGATTATTTAGCCATTAGTCTTCAAACGTTTAAACATACACATTTTTAAAGGATTCTTAAAGCAAAACGGATGAGTTTATTTACCTTTTATACAAATTTTAAACGGCCATGCTTTATGAATTGTTACGTAAGAAAGAAAGATTCTAATAAAAGTTCCCAAAAACTGCCGACGGCACAAAATTCGAACATCACAGTCATAATGATGTACCTACAAAGCAATTACAGAAACCATTATCTGCTCCGGCTTCCGTTCACCATATCTCGCAATAACAAATGTTCGTGACCCTAATTTCTTCTAATAGTATGTGCCACAAACTTCAGGACCTCACGTTGCAAATAGGACGCGACATTAATCCTGTACTTACGCCATAAAAACGAGGAAAACACGGAGAAATATTATGTTATTTTATGTGTCTCCTAGCGGTAAAATGTATAGAAATAAAAATAAAATTATCATTTATTTGCTAAAAACATGGTATAAAAGATGGTAATGTTAATAATGTGAACAAACATGTTTTGCTTAAATTGCGTGCAAATTTTACATGCATAACGAAACAATCAGTCATCATGAGATTTCTTGTTCCAGGATCTCCCTCACAATGTAAAAACTATTAGCAGATAGCCATTTGTATAACTTAATTTTGAAGAATCTTGTATTTAATGTTTTCAATTCATTAGGTATTCTATTGTATACCTGGACACACATAAACATGCAGCTTTTATTATATTTCGCAAGCCTTGGGAGGACAGCTAACACGAGCCTGTAGGGGTCGCAAGAATTTACATCGCTTGCTGTCGCAAGCAATTCCCTACGCCTTTACCTATGACTCCAAAAACGAGATAGTAAACTGAATCGATCGACAACTGAACTTTTCTCGAAAAGTTTCTGAATACCTAAAACCAAAAAAACGCAGAGTGTGATGACTTTAGAAGCGAATTTTCCATCTTGCAAAAGAAGTAGGTTGTTGTAAATATACAAACAAGCACTGCAAAAAAAGAAAACTATTATAAGCAACAATTGCAAAAAATTGCGACTGGAGAAGGAGACCCGAAGATCGGGGTCAGTGGCGTGCTTTGGGAGAGGCCTATGTCCAGCAGTGGACTGATGTAGGTTGATGATGATGATGAATTGCAAAAAAGAAGATACATATTTAAGCAACAATTGCAAAAAAATATAACATAATACGACAAGACAAGCAACAATTACAAAAAAGAATAAGATATTACAAGCAACAATTGCAAATAAAATAAGATATTACAAGCAGTAATTGGAAAAGAAGCAAGATATTGTGAGCAAAAACCGGATACCCAAAACAATTACGTAACCTAAACCATTCTTTTGCAGTCAATACCTCAGTTTCCTAGATTACCACAACACGACTATTCAAAGCATGACGTTTGAACGTAAATTTATTCCCTCGCAATTTCCGTGACGTCACCAACTGAAACTGAAACGCGTCGGACCAACACTGAGTTGTGCGTCTCGTTACCGTATCGATACCGGTACCATTCTAGCTAGGAATCGAATCGAACGATGAATCGGATTGAGTGAGCTGTAAATGTGGGCATTTGAGAAGTGTGAAATGATTTACGGTATTTGGTATGGAGATTGAACTGGTACTGGTACTGTTTTGATCTTGGAATCTCTAAGTGGTAATAATATTCCGTTTGCAGTTGAGATATTTTGTGATTAAGTTAAGACTAACAATTTACTGCTAAACTTGGGAACTGACAACGTAAACAAGAAATTCTATCTTGTCAGTTTATTTTAATATTTGGAAACATACAGGGGAAGAGCTAATGATCATTCATTGAAGGGCTACTTACCAACCGTGCAGATCATACGTTTTGCAAGACTAAGCTGCCCTTGCTGCGGTCAGTCTGTGGAGGGGTGATCATGTCGTTACACATCGATCGAGACTTCACCGTGCCTCGGAGCGCACGTAAAACAGTCGGTTCCATGTGTCATACGAAATAGTTACCTATGACAGTCGATATGGGTAGTCAGAAACCCGAAAGTGTGACAACTGGTCTAACCTTAGAATATTGGTACCGCCCAGTAACTGGATTGTGGAGGTCTGATGGCAGTCGCGACGTGTAAAATTCTGGTATTCAGCCGCATCTAATTAAACTGGAAGCTGACCCCAACATTGTTGGGAAAAGTCTAGGTAGAATAGACAGGGAAAGAGTATTAACCTACACAAAGAAAAATCTTGCTGAAAAATTCTCATTTTACAAGAATCGTGCAGACTGGTTGTCTCTGACAAAAAACTAGTATTGAACTCAGAAATTAAATCTTAATAAGAGCGAAGCGTCAACTTGTACAAAGAAGACATTTTGCTGAAAAACGTCGCGTTTTTAAGAGTCGCTGAATTCAATCGATTCTGGCAAATAGGTCAGACTTCAGTTATGGTCTTAGCATGTATATTCCAATCATGATTATGCGTGCAAAAATAATATTATGTGTTTGCGGATAGAAGGTGATCTCGTCGGAAGCCTGGAGTACTGCGAAAAGAATGCATGATCTTCTTCTTTTCGTGTGGTTAGTGACTAACCTGGTGTCAGAGTTTATGTCGCCCATAGGTCTCTGACTTGGCTTCACATGCCGTCGAGAAATATCTCTCAGGCATGTGTTTCCTCACGATGTTTTCCTTCAACAGTATTATTTTTTATTTGTTTATTTATTTATTTATTTAAGCACGCTATTTATCTATTTGGAACTGGTTTACATCAATTACGTCACAAAGGGTTCAGTTGAAAACCAGCGTCAGGCACTAGTAGTCTGACATTTATGCTGAACTGAACCTATTTGGCGCAGCCGCTAGACACACAGCTACTTTTTTTTTTTTTTTTTTGTCTCCTGTGATTTTTTTTTGTCTGTGTGTCTGACTGCTTTCGTGCCAAATAAATTTCTTTCTTTCTTTCTTTCTTCACCGTTTTTAAGGAAGTGATAATTATACACATGAATCCAAAAAGGCAGAGGTGCGTGCCCTGGGTTCAACGATCACACCACTAGGCTATCACTGTTGCTAAATGCATGATGAATGTTGCTAAATGTTTTAAATGCTCGTTTTGTTTCTAATTGTATTTTTATAAAGACATGTTATTTAGTGTACTTATTGGTTCTAGGTACTGTACTAAATCTAATCTAATTTCTAACTAATATTATAAACGTGAAAGTTTGGATGTTTGTGAATTTATGAATTTGGATGTTTGTTAATCAATCACGTCTTAAAAGCTAAATGGATTTGGATGAAATTTGGCACTCACTTACACTATGACCTGGATTAGAACAAAGGATATATTTTTTATCTGGGTACATGAAGTAGTTCCCCTAGAATGCGAATGAAACCGCGGACAACGGCAAGTATTAAAGAAATAAACATAACATAACAACACGCCTGTATTCCCGAAGGGTTAGGCAGAGGTGTATAGTAACACCCTCATTTCGCCGTTATGTTTAAGTCCCATGTAATACGAGGCGAGCCTATTGCCATCAACCTGGCACAAATCCAAACTCCGGGCTGGTACTGAGAAATTCCACACGGAAAAACCCAATAACAGTTTGCCCGACCTGGGGATAAATAAATAAATACAATATAAAAATGATCACCAGTTCCCAATTCGCGTTCAATATCCCTGGAACAGAAATTCACAACAAATACGGACATAAACAGAAAATCCCCTCTGTTTTTCTTTTATTCCATATCTGTTAGAATTAAGTGAATGTAACCTCAAAACACAAGACGCTGTCAAAACAAAAACATAAAATAAGCTTACGGTCTGAATGTTCAGGATCAATGTGTTGTATTGAAAAATTGTATCGGAAGTTTGTCTGTACGTTGAAGAATTATTTTTACAACTTGCTTCGTTCGTTGATGCCAGGGAGGCGGCCGATCATAAAACAATAAGCCAAAACCACTAACAACATGGATTTACGAAATATATGTTGTGCCGACCCCACCTAGTGTGGGATAAGGGCAGGGAGAAGAAGAGCTTCGTTCGTTTGTTTTTCCGGTTCAAAACTTGTAATCCATTTTTCAAGCAATTCCTGGCATTTGATTGAATTGAAATTTGACAGACCTATGTTAGTTTGGTGACAATATAATAATATGGTACCATGGAGCTCGTCTAATGATGGAACCATAAGATTAAAGGTGGTTTTTAAAAAGGTTTTTAATATCTGAAAAAATATTCTGAGTAGCTTGTCGCTAAATGGATATAGTGGGCTTTTAGTAAATCTTTTTTTTGGATGATATCCTGTTCTTTACACATCAAACAAAACTCTTCTGTGTCTTAGACACTTTAAGGTCAGAAGGCATAATAATTCTTCTAATATTTTTTTGATAAATCGCATACAAACCACAAATGTACAGTGAAAATCTGACAATTTTTTTTTGTTTTTTTTTTGTGGTATGTAAGAGACTTGTAAAAAAATGCTTAGTAAAACAGGCCGGCAGACGCTGCTCTCATACAATAATTATATTGTGAAATTTATTACATACAGGAAGAAGTAGGTTTGGTACCTAGTATTTTATTATTTTCTAGGTAGAATTCTATAAAATGCTGTCGACCTACTGGGGGTTAGGCCAGGATGTTAGGATTTGTACCGTACTAAAACCCCCACAGTGACCATCTCCCGTACAATGGAGCTCCGGGATCTAAATTAGGCTTCCTGTACCACGCCTGTAAGGCACGTCCCAGGAGAGATTGTTTTGTTTTCCTCTGGTAATAACAATACCTTACCCATATACGTCTTCGGTGTAAGCTCAGTTCTATCTAGACCTATACATACTAGTTAAACCACGTTTTAAAATTAGAATGAAATACGACGTCATAGATTATGGCCAAAATAACTTGTCCGCCCTGAACTTCGTGCCGGTGGTTGCGCAAAATATTTCTAAGAACCAAATGGCTTTTAATTAAGATTAAATTAAATTCATCTTAAGACTCGCCACCTTTTGAGCAAATTTTATTGAGTTTTTACAGCTACTGTTTTCTTCTTGAGCATACATGCGTGAAAATTTACAAAGCCTATGTTCAGAGCAATCACGATACATCGGCTGTACTGTACATTACTCGTTGCAACAAAATAAAATAAACGGCGAGTCAAGTCGCGGTCAAAAGCTAGTGTTTTACATAAAATTGGCAGAAACAACAGTACATTACGGTTACCCATGGCGACCTTTATACCACCTTTTTATGGCGTATTACGAGTGTACTTGGGGCGAAACGAAATGGGTATTACTTTGGAACTTACTACGAGTGACGACGTGGAAATACGTGACTATCTATACTAACGTGTTCTTAGGTCTTGACCACGTTATTCCGGTTATCCGAGTAGCGTGTAAGGAAGGAGACCTATAATCGTTACACGCTCAATTTTTATCATGATATTTGGATCGATGGGTTTTTCCGTGTGGAATTCCTCAGTAGCAGCCCGGAGTTTGGATTTGTGCCCGGTTGATGGCAATAGGCTCGCCCTCTATTATATGGGACTTAAACATAACGGCGAAATGAGGGTATACACCTCTGCTCATCTCTTCGGGGAATACAGGCGTGATGTTGTGTTATGTGATATATTTTAGATCGTGAACCTGGATGTTGATATTTAATAATAATATAATGTGAACGCTTAATAAATATCACAATCCAGGATCGCAATCCAAATATCATGATTAATATTGAGCGTGTAGCATTCACTTTAAAAATCTTACACCCATATTCTAAGACGTTCCTCCAAAACTTACTCGACTCGACTCCACCTCGACTCAGCCTTTCGGTAGTTATAGTTGACATAAACGTCCTCGACTCGAGATTTTTCCTCAGTCGAGGTAAGGAATCATCTGTCAAACTCAAGGTACCTCGGAACCTACCTTAAGGAAGGAAGTGTCAAAGTTCGTATGTAACAAAAATGAATTTTGAAGACTTTGTCGAATATGCTTACGATAATCCTTACAACTATTTATCGCGGTGTTATTTGCGCGATGCAGATAATTCAAATTATGACGTAATGACTCCGTCGAGGAACCTCAAAGTTCAATCGAAATTGCGACTAAGAATACAATTTTGAAAGTGTTTTCGAGACCGTTCTGAGTCGAGTATGAGTCGAGTAAGTTTTGGAGGAACGTCTTAGAATATGGGTGATAGAATCAGTCCCTTTGCATTGATGTCAATCCTGCTACCAGCTCGAAGTATTTAGGCTGTTCTGCATCTCCTTTTTATTTTATTTAATACATACCAATTTATTCAAAGAGAGGCTCGTGACTAATTGACAACCGCGCCGATTATATGATTTGCGAGATTAAGCTGCGCTTGCCGCGGTCGGTCCGTGGATGGGTGACCTTTCGTTACACACCGAGACCCCTCTGTGCCTCGGAGGGCACGTTAAATCGTCGGTCCCGGTCATCATAAGTATTCCTATGACAGCTGTTACGGGTAGTCAGAAGCCCGAAAGTCTGACAACCGGTCTAACCTTACGATATCGGCATTGCCCATTAATTGGGTTGCGTAGGTCTGATGGCAGTCGCTCCGTGTAAAATACTGATATTCAGCCGCATCTGGTTAGACTGGAAGGTTAACCCAAGATGATTGGGAAAAGGGTAGGAGGAAGACAGGAAGACTTACCAATTTATTCCTATTCTTTATATCAGGGGTGGCCAACCAGTCGATCGCGATCGACTGGTCGATCGCGGCTCTTTATCCAGTCGATCATGAAAAGGCAAAGAAAAATATAAGTTTAATATAAGTTGAATGAAGAGGCACTGATTATGTAATTGGTAGATTGCACAGAGTCTGCTCAATAAACAGTAGATCCTGGGTCGAATCAAGTTGGCCACCCCTGCTTCATATAGTATAAAACAAAGTCGCTCCCGTTGTCTGTACGCTTAGATCTTTTAAACTACGCAACGGATTTTAATGCAGTTTTCAGCAATAGATAGAGTGATTCAAGAGAAAGGTTTATATACCCCACATTAGTATCTGCATTGCACCCGTGCGAAGCCGGGGCGGGTCGCTAGTAAACTATAAAGTACCCTATATATTACTATTCTCTTTGCTATAAAGTTATCCATCTATTCAATAGCTTCAAGTTCTGTTCAAAGGTAACGTAGGCGGAAACTGCGACAGGATCTACCAAGCGGCACTGGTCACAAATAACGTGATAGTTACTTGGCTCTCCAATCAGGTCTATTGCCTGCCTTTGTGGCGTGTAGGTACTCCACACGGCTAACTTTACAGGGTATTCTGGTATGAGTTAAATTTATTTTGAGTTGTGAAGGTATAGGTGATTTTAGTTCATATTTTTTTAGGATTGGTGGTGACCTTTTGTGTAAATAATTTAGTATTTTTTTGCTTTGAGGGTTCTCTTATGTTTTCTATAAACAAAAACGAATCGTTTTGCTTACCAATGGTAGTATTTTTAATTGCCAAACTGGGGACATAAATAGTCTACAAAGCTAATTTTACCTTTTATACCTACTTCCTTACGGGAGGGTCTACTATGCAAAGCCATGATGGTTTTTGTTTCATTATTGGTAAAGATACAAGAGTCTCAATTTTAACCGATAACGCTCTATAAATTATTTGAATCTGCCATTAGTGTTTGTTCTTTGGTAGGTGTCATATTATTTTATATTCGAAAATTTTATATTATTTTGTACTTAATAGAAACAGCCTGATCGCTATCCAGCACGCTTACAAGTAAACAAGTTGTTAGGCCATAATCTGTCCTTGTGTGTGTGGGTGTGTATCGGACTGCGTTCGCTACTACCTATAACCCGTTAACCTTCAAAGTAAGAGTGAATAGGCATCTTTTGGGTACACTCGTTCCATCGTAGACCTCATCCATCGCATTTCATCAGGCGAGATCGAGGTCAAGAGCAGGCCCATTCAATAATAAGAAAAATGATAAGTTGACATAAGAAAATCAAAAGTTTATATCAGATAGATTAACAAAACGCAATTAAGAGTTATCGCGACACCCAATGAAGACTTCACTGAATGAAGACCCCAAAAAAAATACCGTAGAAGGCTAGAACGGCATAATTAATAATTATTAAACCAATCAGCAAACCCATTCCATCTTTCGGTATCAAAACCGCCATTTTGTTACTTCGTAGTAACAAAAAAATAGTTGTCAAATTACAAAATCGGAGAGTCCGACGTCCGAATTTTCTTGTACCGAAAACCAGGAACGTCCACCGCAATTGCAAAACCTTGTTACTCTAAATACAACACAGCGTTTAGTATCCAGGACGCCGTTTAAACCCAATATCCAGATTGAAGCCCAACCTTTCAATAGCGATACTGTCTGTATTACAGCCTCTGTTGGTCTGAGAATAATTATGGGTACCGCAAATACCTACGTCCTTTTGGCATTGTTATTTCCGTATGCGTAATATTTGTGAGGTATTGGACAAGATGAGCGACATGATTGAAGCAGGTTGCTGTATACTGGGTGTAAAAATAGCCTTAACGAAGCCGAAGTCTACGCATACTGTACATAAAACTAAGTAACATTCAGCAACAATAATTGCTGGGAAACGACTTTTGTTTTTTAGTATTAAATAAAAACTTTTAATTTCAGTGCGCAATGGAAGGGCGGGCGCAGCAGACTGTGCCTATATTTCAAAGTTGTTGATAATGTTTGTATAGAAGTATTTTTAGTAACAACATTTAAACTTATTTTTCGTGAAAAACATACAAAAATATGACTTTGGCCTTCAATATCTCCATAACCAGTCGGTTCCCAGGTATGGCCCAATACCAAAAAATCTTCGCAATGATGGGAAGAATACGTGGCTCTCGGTTTCGTTAAGAATATTTTTACACCCAATATTCTAGGGTCTGAAAGCTTACCTTCCACGCCGAAGGGTCGTAGTTCAAACCTGGCCCGCACATTAGACTTTTCGAATTCATGTGCGGTTCAGAATTTGATTATCACTTGCGTTAACGGTGAAGAAAAATATAGCGAGAAAACCTGCGTAACTGAGAAGGCTTAAAAAATGTGTTTGATGGTGTGTGTAATCCGCTAACGTGCACCAGACCAGCGTGGCAGACTAAGGCCTAAACCCTTCTGAGAAGAGGCCCATGCCCAGCAGTGGAACAGTAAAGGGCTGATTATAGGTACTTACATATTATGCTTATGCTAGGTTGGGCGAACTGTAAGAATCTAAACTCGCTATTCATAACATAATATCGCACCTGTATTCCCTGAAATGTTGGGCAGAGGTGTATTGTAACACCTTCATTTCGCCGTTATGTTTAAGTCCCATGTAATAGGGGGCGAGCCTATTGCCATCAAACGGGCACAAATCCAAAATCCTCCAGACTGAAGAACTGAACTGAAGAATTCCATACGGAAAAACACAAGAACACTTTGTCTGACCTCGGGATCGAACCCAGGACCTCGGGATCAGCAGTCGCGCTTGCCACCACTAGACCAACGAGGCAGTTATTCGCTATTCAAGGTTCATAAATCTATACTAATATTATAAAGCTGAAGAGTTTGTTTGTTTGTTTGAACCCGCTAATCTCAAGAACTACTGGTTGGAATTGAAAAAAATCTTTTTGTGTTGGATATTCCATGTATCGAGGAAGGTTATAGGCTATATAACATCACGCTACGACCAATAGGAGCGGAGCATAAATGAAAAATGTTGCAAAAGCGGGAAAAATGTCCACCCGTGCGAAGCCGGGACGGGCCGCTAGTACTTGATAGAATACCGTAGGTTATATTATGTAGAGGTAAGGCTAACCAATCTAGGCACACAAGTACACATATTGACGATGCAATAACAGGAAGGCCGGCCAGCAGACATTGTCCGGAAGATGTGTCGAACGTGTAAGTGATGTGTTAATTAGTGGTGTTAGTTTGTTTACATTAATACCAGTGTAATAATGTTAGAAGTGACGTATACAGCGAAATCTATACCAATGTGGAGGTCTACTTTTCGTGTGTTTAGTGACTAACCTGGTGTCAAAGTTTATGCTGCCCATGGGCCTCTGACTTAGCTTCACATGCCGTCGAGAAATATCTCTCAGGCATGCCGGTTTCCTCACGATGTTTTCCTTCACCGTTTTTAAGCAAGTGATAATTATACAATACGCACATGAATCCAAAAAGTCAGCGGTGCGTGCCTTAGGTTCGAACTCGAGACCTATGAGAATGTGGAGGTGAGAGATCACGAAATAAAATTTTGACAGAGTCGGTTGTGGACATGGAGAAACAAAAACTAATAGATTTGGTAAATAGTAAAGAAATTTAAGCAAATATAACTGCCTCTTTGGTCTAGTGGCGAAGTTATAAGAGATGGAAATCTTTACATAGTAAAAAACAAAGTCGCTCCCGCTGTCTATACGCTTAGATCTTTTAAACTACGCAACGGATTTTAATACAGTTTTCAGCAATAGATAGAGTGATTCAAGAGGAAAGTTTACCACGTTAGAATCTACATTGCACCCGTGCGAAGCCAGGGCGGGTCGCTAGTTATATTATAAATCCTACTGCAAGCACGGCACATACGATAAATAAAAAGCGACCAGATTTGTAACACATATGATAATTAAGAAATGAATCTTAATTATTCCACGGAATCGTTTTCAGAATATTTCTAAAGGAATTCTCAGTATCGCTTTGGTAAGAACCTCTTTCGCTACAACCTACGTGATTTAAAGGTAGGGTTGCACTCCGTCCGGGTTTCCCCGGATTTGTCCTAGTTTATAGGGCATCCGGGGAGCGTCCGGGCGGGGCTTCATTTGTAGCCCGGGTTTAAAAATTTAAAGTCTTGGGCCGCCCGTTACACACGCACTGTGTCCGCACGCCGCGATCAACCAAGGAAAAAATACCTGTTTATAAAAACCTGTTGACATGTCCGGGTTCTGGGCTCTAAAATCCGGGGTTTTCACGCGTCTTGTCCTGGTTGCCAAATTTTAGAGATGGTAGCCCTATTTAAAGGGAAACCTAACATTGTTTAGGTAATGTAATAATCATGTTATAAGTTAAATTTCTAAGAAATCTTATGTAACGTATTAAACATGTTGAAGCTTAGATTACTAAGAAGTCTGATCAAAATTAATTTCTGCTAAATAGGTGTATATTTCTAAGAAGTTATTAGAGATAGAAATTGTTCATATATGCGAGTAAATTCTGGTAGATTAGGTACTACTGAATTCAAAACACGACCGTTTTATTATGTTTAACGTGTTATTTGTCAATATGTGACGATGGTTTAAAGGTGGCAAGCGCGACTGCTGATCGTGAGGTCCTTGGACCGATCCCCAGGTCGGGAAAAGTGTTATTAGGTTCTTTCGTGTGAACTTTAAGTTATAAATAAATTTAGCTGAATAAATAAACATTATCGGCAGTGGAAAGGTAAAAAGACAAAAGCGCCAATATACCTACTTTACAGTAGAGAGATTCAAAGTATGCATAATAAATAGATAGTTAAATTATCTATTTAATATGTATACTCTAAGAAAAATAACTATGTTTATTTTCTTAAAAAAATACTTTGAATCTCTGTACTCTAAAGTAGGTATATTGGCGCTTTAGTCTTTTTACCTTTCCACTGACGATATAGATGCCTGATGTATCTACTTGCAAAGTAGATACATCAGGAAGGCATAATGTATCAGTTCTCGATTGACAAATTAACGTAACATCACGCCCGTATTCCCCGAAGGGTTGGCAGAGGTGTATAGTAACAACTTCATTTCATCGTTATGTGGGGGGCGAGCCTATTGCTATCAACCGGCCACAAATCCAAACTCCGAGTTGCTATTGAGGAATTCCACACGGAAAAACCCAATAACACTTTGCATGATCTGGGGATCGAACCTCACGATCAGCAGACGCCCTTTCCACCACTAGACCATCGAGGCAGCACATAGCACAGTATAAAGCCTCCAATTGATCGAAAACTACAATAGAACACGACGACGACAGAGTAATATTGCTCGCTTTGTAGTCAGTAAGGTAATCCCAATGCAGATTGTATACCAAAGGAGAGGTGGTAATTAGTTAATGTGACTTTTGGGAATATCGTAATGAATTGTTGGAACTATTACCTGGATTGGATATCTTCTTGTACATGCGATGTTACCGCTCGTTCACACAGATCCGTCGATACTGGATGTGTTGTTCACATCTCTACCGACGGATCAGTTGCGTCGCATCTGGCAGGCAGGATACGATAAAAATAACACATCCAGTAGTTTTTACTGGATTTGGAATACTGTCGTGTATGTGAACTCGCTAATTCAACTACAGGCGCCATCACCAATATAAATACGGATATTGTTGTGGTGGAACGAGGTGTGGTGTTCCTCCAACGAAAAGGGAGGATCCTCCTACCAGGCGGGTCTTATGCCTGGCGGGTTACTGCCCAACGGTTAATGTTGGGAACTTGTATATACAAGGTTAGTCGGAAAGGGGGTACTAAGCCGCGGACCTGTTAATGTATCACTGATGATTGTATTAAAGAAAGTGTAAATAATTCAAAATTCGAAAAAAAAAACATGCGATATTATTTTTATGTTTTCAAAAATTCTTCATCGTTGCTTTAGTTACGAATTCAGAAAATGGAGTTTCTAATCCGTGACCCGAAATATGACCTAAAATGTAAACACAGCTGATCATAACTGAGGATAGATAGAATTTTGTGTATTTTTTATACATACATACATAAACTCACGCCTTTTTCCCATGGGGGTAGGCAGAAACTATAGAACGCCACATGCTACGACTCTTACATACCCCTTTCGTATTTTTTATGAAATCTTTGAATGGCTATTTCTCTTATATTAGGTAATGAGTTTTGGGGAAAGTTTTAGAACAAAAGTTACCCATTATTATGGGTACTTTAACACCCTTTCGGCTTAGTACCTCCTTTTCCGACTAACCTTGTATATCCTATCTGCGTGTCAATTGTTGATACCGCGATGCAGGATTTGTGACGTTTCATTTGACAGCTGTCATTGTTGTCGCTGTAGTCTGCTAGACAATCGTCGTGCTGCATAGTTTTCATGTGGCGTGATAGATGCCGCCACACTTTAAAGAGTTTCTGTGTGAAATAGCTGTTAATTGTAAATCAAATGGCGTTTGTTATCGATTTTAAAAGTATGAACAACTTATTGGTTTTAAGTCCTTTACTTAAGTTACAATTTAAAGAGTCTTTGCCCTCATACGCACTTAGCGGCTAGCCGCCAGGGCAGTTAACCGCGCGGTTTGCTTTTTATATAAAACCGCGCTTTAAGTACGCACTAAATGGTAAAGAAAATTTTAACGCTGAGGCTAACCGCTAGTGCATATGGGCGCTTTGAAAATACGACGTCTCTCACACAAATACGTGTTCCATGCGGGAATAGAACACGTGACCCGCATTGTGGCCAAGGGGTCAACCACTGCGCCAACCACGTCATGAAATAACAATAATAATACCTATTAGTCTTATAAATGACCTGTAAATGTATGCAGAAGGAATTAACTCAACCTAAAAATACAGAAAATGAGCCTCTAACTCCATTCGCTAACGTTGACATCGATAATTCAGCCTTCACCAAGCTGTCTCCCTCCCAGTCCTTCCGCCAGCAAAGCCTTAAGCCGAGGTCTGAATACCATTAGGGGTCGCTCTTAGTGCTGTTGTAGCTAGTAGTCAAGATGTTAGTAGTAGTATTTAAGTATTTTACTCGTCCCCATTGGTTGGAGACCCTTCAGGTCTCGCCAATAACTGCCCGGTTACGTAGAGACGGTCTGCAAGACAATCTACAAACGGACGAATGGAAAAAAAATGTTCTCTAATGTTTTAACTTACGGATGAAACTAGCTCTGACCGACCCAGTTACCACAACCACTACAACAACGAACAACAATAAACTCTACCTGACAAAAAGCTAACCATCTAACTTACATTACACTTCCTCCCATCCCCATTTGAAAAGCAAGGTAGGTAAAAGGTTAGCATGAAAATGCACTTCGGCCGAGCTCCATTCAAAGCCAGATAATAATAGCTCCAATATTACAAGCTTTGTCGTCGGTTCCATAACGTCGCGATGCATAACGTGTGGCCTAGTCTTTGGGTAGTACAGCGGTCAGGGAGTAAGCCTTTTTAGATTTACCGACACGACTAAGGACGGTTTTCCACAGCACACCGCACGACGCGACGAAATGTTGTGATGACTCAAAGCGTCATTTATTTTTATGGACCGTTTACTCTCAAAACGATACGATATTACTAGCGTCGTAGTAAAAGCTTGTCTTCTTCAGATTTGTCGTGTCGTGCGTCGTGGAAAAACGGCTTTAGTCGGACATAGCAAGAGAGAGTCGGATCGAAGGATTTTTATTAGACATTACATACGATGATTTCTTTTTCCCAAAGAAATAGTGAAATGGAAAGTAGTTTAAATATAACCAATTTAACTAACTTAATTTTGTTGTTAAAAGTAAGAAATACTACATAAAAAAAATCTAATAACTTTGTTGCCTGGACATGGAATTCAACTGACGAAACTGTGAAAAAGTACCATCCTAGACCATGTTTTTTTTATGACACCCGGTATATTTGACCACACGACTGCTCCACAACTTTCTCAGCAGTATAAAACTAGGTGTTAAAACAGCTAAATGGAAGTGGAACCCTTGCACCGAGAGATCGCATCAATTAAACTAGAGTGATTGGCGTTGGACTGAACCGGCTTTAGTCCGATCCGATCTTACAACATCGTATGGTTTCATAAATTATACTTAAAAAAAACTATACTTAAATATTATATTTAAAAAAAAAACCTTTTTTTTTTTAATATGACCACTCGCAGAGCTTTAAACTATAAATTATATCGGTAGGTCAGTGCTATTTAAGTGAAAACAAGTAGGTACAATAAAATTAAATATTCAATAATCTCTTCCAATAACCACATTTTTTTTTGGTAAATTAAACTAAAGTTTGAAGCCAGAAGATTAAAGCTACAGACTTAAGCTAATAATTAAAAAATCTCGATAATATAATATATAGCGTGATAGCCTAGTGGTGTGACCGTCGGACTGCCAAGTCATAGTTCTTGAGTTCAAACCCAAGGCACGCACGTCTGATTATTCCCATACATAACTGCGTATTGTATAATTATCACTTGCTAAAAAACGGTGAAGGAAAATATCGTGAGGAAACCGGCATGCCTGAGAGATATTCTCGACGACATATGAAGTCAAATCAGAAGCCCATGGGTGGCATAAACTCTGACACCAGGTTAGTCACTAACCACACGGAAAGAAGAAGAATATAAATAAAATCTAGAACACAGGGGTTCATTTATAATTACGTTTATTAAGCTTGACATTTTTAAAAGTACTAATTTATCCTGGGACCGTTGCATCCAAAACAACACGACAATCATTAATTGAAATACCAATACTTGCATTTATCTCTTCCTCTTTCCTTTCAACAGAAGAACCGATACAATAGACTACAAATAAAAGAAAACAATTTAGCAACGTCGAACAAACAACAATGAATATTGCCGCGATAATTCAAAGTGCCGTAATTTCCGTGCCGTCAGTTTCATGCGACTAGATCTAGGTCCAAACGTATACCATTCAACCCTAACGAATGGATTGGAAACGAGCGAGACAGCCCTACTCGCTCTGACAATATTGCGACTGAAAGAGATGGGCATATTTTTGTTGTTGCGTTCGAACGGTAGTAGGGTGACATCGACTAGCCATTGAGCCCCGGACAAGACTGGATTTGACGGTTTGTGGTTTCAATCGAACGAGCGAGGATGTTATAATGAGTACGAAGTGCGTTGTTTTTTGAATACACTGCAGTTTTACTAAACTCTTGTGATAATATTTTGTATAAGCAATTTGTAAATGGCATATTCACAGTATAATAAAGATTAAGTAACAATATGATATTCTTGTGTAGGCCTCGAACGAACATTTAACGTATAATATCGTTAACGTTACAGCATTCGTACTAGGGAACATAGACTACTATTGTACTGCTAGGGAATGCTGCCGAGTGGTTTTGACTTAGCTTCACATGCCGTCGAGAAATATCTCTCAGGCATGCCAGTTTCCACACGATATTTTCCTTCACCGTTTTTAAGCAAGTGATAATTATACAATACGCATATGAATCCGACAAGTCAGAGGTGCATGCCTTGGGTTCGAACTCGAGATCTATGACTTGGCAGTCTGACGGTCACACCATTAGGTTATTAGTGCTTTTAAAATCACTTTTTTTAGGGTATTGGTGCCGGTAACACTACAGGTACATACATGTCACTTTTCAACTTTATCTCTAAGGTTGGCAACGCATCAGCAATCCTCTTGGGGTTGTAGGTTTATAAAGATGGCGATAACTACTCACCATGGGCCGTTGACCTCAAAAGAATAGCAGTGAAGTTTTAGAAACTCTCCTATACAATAGGAAGAGAAATTTACATTTGGAAGAACAAAAACTTTTGATTTCTCTCTAAGGGTACGCTCAAACCAACGCGTTCAGCTTGCGGCCGCAGTGGCGTGCACTGTTGCGATCAATTATTGCAATTGTACTTGTAGTGACGTGTTCAAACCATACGCGTCCTGTTTGGTTTGAACACGTCGCTACAAGTACAGTAGCGGAATGAATAGTGTCGTCAGTTTTCAAATTCATTCCTAACCCACATCGCGTGCACATGTTAGCTTTTAAAACTGTTGAACGGAACAGACCAATGCATGGAAAATTATGTGTAATTATTTGGTAGCAAAGATCAAAATTGTATTTTGTCTCTATTTGACGTAGTAGTGCCATGGAATGTCTTTGATTTGACTTAAGGAGTTTTGTTGTAAAAACCATGACATCAATCAAATCGATGTTAAATAAATTGACATAACTAGTGTCTGTCACCATTATAATTTAATATCTTGTCTAAAAATATAGGTATAATATGTATTTTTATTGTAATATATAGATATATATAAAGTATATATTTTGTTAGTACTTATATATTTTTTTGTTTTTAATATTTTTTATTTGCCTTTTCAATATTTGTTTTAAATTCTTTTTTTGTACCTTTTTCGAAGTACTTCATTTTTGACCCAAAGGTTGACTGGCAGAGAATGCCATTGGCATTAAGTCCGCCTTATGTACCACCAATTGTACATGAATTTTAAATAAATAAATAAATAAAAATACTTGTATTTTCATTTCTATAATGTTGGCAATACGTAGTCGGTAAAATAGTTCGTTTCTTGCACTGTGCAAGTAAAAATAGACCTTAATAGAACTTTTCATTTCCCTACTGTACAATTGCAACCGACGCCATAACCTGACGCGTCGATTTGAACGTACCCTAATAAGAAGAGGAATTTGCTTTTAGGAGAAAAATTACTTTTCTTCGAGATTAGTATGGATGCGAAAACAGCATAAAATAAAAGTATAAAGAATTTCCTTAAAAAGTTTTACCTCGGTTTCATTAAGTCATATTCCAAATTTTCCCTCAGGCCCATAATGACATAAAAAAGAAAAAGTAGGGTTTCACCGCTAGGTTTATTAGGGCCCGAGATTTAAGTGCCGGGTTAAGGCGCGTGTTATTCGGGACCTCATTCACGGTTCAGATTTGACCGGATCTTTCATGGTGACGTATTTGGGGAAACATTGTATTCTTGATAAGATTATTTAAAAATGAAAATAAGAAGCAACAAAACATACGAAATAGAACATTTTAAATGTTAATGAGAAAGTAACTGCCTCGTTGGTCTAGTTGTGGCAAGCGCGACTGCTGATCGTGAGGCCCTGGGTTTGATCCCCAGGTCGGGCAGTGTTATTGGGTTTTTCCGTGTGGAATTCCTCAGTAGCAGCCCGGAGTTTGGATTTGTGTCCGGTTGATGGCAATAGGCTCGCCCGCTATTACATGGAACTTAAAAATAATGGCGAAACAAGGGTGTTACTATACACCTTTGCCCAACCCTTCGGGGCATACATCATGCGTGATGTTTATGTTATGAGAAAATAAAAAAATATTAGAGCTTAATAGTTGGAAGTAAGTTATTAAATGTTACTTATAAGTTACACATGTCGATAAATCCAGCAATTAGTTTACAGTATAAGCTGACCTCTCATTGTATGGCGATTCCTTACAATGAGAGGTCAGCTTATACTGGAAGTAATATAGTTTGACTGTCGTCGTGTGTACTCGTATTATGATCTGCATCTGCATCTTAACCCTACAGTAGTCGCATACCTAAAAGTGACGTGTATGGTCGCGTGGTCTACATGGGTATACCATATTTAAGATAAGAAAAAGGACACAATGAAATCAAAATGTCTGTTTATTCATTTTTAAATCTTATATACTATACGTTTTCTATTTAAAATAATCAACAAAACATAAACCATATCTTCTATGCTTAGAAAAATCAAACAAAACAAAAAATACCTCTTTTTCAGTCTAAATATCACATAGTTTCACATCAATCTGACTCACTTGTCTGTTGTCCATAATTACTTCTTAATTTCTAAATTACTATATTTTAACCTGCAAACATAAATAAAAACATTATTAAATTATTATATTTTTATAATTAAATATCAATATAATATAGGCATAAAATAAAAACAACAATCACAAAAAAATACTTACGTGGTTGGTCGCGGGGCATACATATGTAGATCTCGAACTTTGCAGAGCTTCTGTTGCACAACCACGCGCACCCGACGCGACGCTTGCGCTGCACTGAGCGTATGCGTCAACTATTCAACTTCGAGTACACGAAGGATGAAATAACTGGCGCTATTCAGTTTTTGTATATTTGCAATTTTGTATGAATGGATTACATATGTACCTAGACCGCGCGACTACTGTAGGGTTAATTACGTAATACACTCACAAATAAAATTAGCTTTCATTCCGATAATACAAGAATATTTATGACATAGTGCATAGTTACGGAGCGCTATTGGGTAAAATTGAGACTCTTGTATTTCTACCAATAATGAAGCAAAGACCCCATAGATTTGCATAGTAGACCCTCCCATATGGAAGTAGCTATCACAGGTAAAATTAGCTTACTAGTCGTTTGCCCAATTTAACGATAAATAATGCTACCATTGGTAATCAAAACGATTCGTTTTTGTTTATAGGAACCGAGCATAATATAGCATACCAACGTTGCTATGGAAATTGTTGACCTGCCAAAATCAGAACTATTGCTATTGCGCTCATTGAAATATAATGTACTAAAGTACTGCGTTACACAATAGATAGGGTGGTTACTTAATATTCTTGAAATGCATCATGATAGAACCGTAAAGCAAATTGCTGCTTGCAGCATTACCTGTAATTTGACACGTAGTTTTGATTACTATACAGAAACAGAACTTAATACCTTACACGTTGTATGTAATGTTACTATGTAACATTGTCATCACAAATAAGCTTTGTAGCATCCCTAATACATAATCGATGTAGGTACATAGCACAGAATAGAGGGACTCGTGGCTAATTACCAACAGCGCGAATCATATGATTTCCAAGGTTAACCCGTCAAGTGTCGGGCGCACACACGGGTGTGCGTAAGGAACGGGCTCCTATGGTAGCGGATTTTGTACGTTTTATTTTACTGTTTACACGAACCGAATTTATAGGAGCGCGTTCCTTTCGCACACCCGTGTGTGCCTCCGACACTTCGCGCCCGAGTTACTTACGCACACCCGTATGTGCGCCTGACACTTGACGGGTTAAGCTGCATTTGCCGCGGTCAGTCCGTGGTTAGGTGGCCGTTCTTTACACATCGAGATCACTCTGTGCATCAGACAGCACGTTAAACAGTCGGTCTCGGGTGTCATAAGAATACCTATGACAGTCGTTAGGGGAAGTCAGAAAGCCCGAAAGTCTGATAACCGGTCTTACCTTAGAATATCGGCATTGCCCAGTAAGTGGGTTGCGGAGTTCTGGTGGCAGTCACTGGTTAAACTGGAAGCTGACTCCAAAATAATTGGGATAAGGCTAGGCAGAATGAACGTTATTCGATGATTTAGTCAACGTGGAGACTGCTGACATTATGGTAGTTAATAGATTATAACTAAGAGCAAGGCGGCTACTGATGTGGTAACCACGTTGCTCTAAGGCGCATGCTAAACGCTCAATATTCATCAGGATATTGAACGTGTAGCATATGCCTCAGGATTACAATGTCCAAAAACTATCCACCGGTGTTTGTAGTATTAAAATCACATGAGTATGCTTCTTCTTTTCGTGTGGTTAGTGACTAACTAGGTGTCAAAGTTTATGCCGCCCACTTGGCTTCACATGCCGTCGAGAAATATCTCTCAGACATGCCAGTTTCCTCACGATGTTTTCCTTCACCGTTTTTAATGCAAGTGATAATTATACAATATGCACATGAATCCGAAAAATCTGAGGTGTGTGTCTAGGGTTTGAACTCGAGACCTATGACTTGGCAGTCTAACGGTGACACCACTAGGCACGAAAATGACAATACAATTATGTTAATTAACACATATAAGACAGCACAAAGATTATGACTTATTTTACGGATTTAGACAAACGGTTTGCTATTGATTCGCATAAAAGTGAATGGAGTAATTTATCATGGCATACTTTCACTAATCCTGATGATCGTTACGCATAATATTAATTCTGCATAAATGGATGGTTCACTATTGATCCGCATAAAATTGAATGGCATAATTTATCATGGCATACTTTCACTTATCCTGATGATCGTTACGCATAATATTAATTCTGCATAAATGTATGGTTCACTATTGATTCGCATAAAATTGAATGGCATAATTTATCATGGCATACTTTCACTTATCCTGATGATCGTTACGCATAATATTAATTCTGCATAAATGTATATGTATATTTTTTTACCATAACCTAACCTAATCTACAAAATTACACCAAAAAATATAGTCAAATGATAGTGATGCCTATCTAAACAGTAAACCATAAATAATATTATGTCAAAGTATTATTATGCCATTAAAAGTTATGCCAAAACAGATTAGGAGTTAAAAAAATATACGGTTCAAAGGGAACCCTTGACGAACTGTCTCTCCATGTGAAACTAATGACTTCCACGATTTTATTTTTAAACTATACCTACAGCTACTTAAAGATTTCTTGTTATTCTTAAGACAATATTGAAATTTAAATATACAATAAAAATATTTAGTGTTAATTCCGCGAAAACAGTTGATCAAGCCTGAATGCAGTATGCAGCACCGCCCTCCCGCCCGCAAATACATGCAAATGCAGAAGGTGTGATTAATAACATGCAACACACAAGCAAAACAAACCGATACGACACGTGTTTCGCCCCTCCACGAGGCATCCTCAGGAGATGTTGACTCGTCGACCGCTTGGACGTGAAATATACGATATTGAGGTGATTTAGACTTTCTTCTCTCGTGTCAGCCCAAGCTATACAGTGGGGTGCTGTGGAGAATAGCCAGTCAGCAAGTTTGGTAGTGGGGTTGACTGCTCAGGGTGCGTCGGACGTATCGTCACTCATGGAGCCTGTTTTAATTCACTCCACAATACACCTGGCCTGGGCGTATACGAAGGGGCACGCCGCGTAGGTAACACAGTTCCATCACAGTTTTGCAATCCATACAGTTGGGCAACGCGGTACTATATCAGTTTACGATGTATCAGAACCAAAGTCCATAGCAAAACTGAATAAGTGGGTCGAGGAACTTTAATTATACTCCACCAAGAAGAACATAGTCTGCTTAGTTGTCAGCAATAAGATTGACAAGCATATCATTTTGGGACCCAGTGCATAATATCAGTCAGGGCCGCGCCGCCCCTATGTGCGAAGTGTGCGGTGCACACAGGCGCCAAGACAATAGGGGCGCCGCCATCGAAATTTTTTTTTGTTACACTTACACAACAACATATTCTTTGTAGTGGAGTATCGATAAGTAAGTAGGTACAATAGGCGCAACATATGCCTTGTAAATAACAAAACATATATTGCGCTTATTGTACAAGTCTCCCAAGATAATATGCACGTTAGTGGTTTAATTTTACGCTTTGAGTTTTAGTTTACATTAGTTACGAGCTCAGCGTTAAAATCAAAAGAACCGCCGAGAGTTTGTTTGAATGAGTTTATGAACGCAACCCGATGCGATACGTGCGACGCAAGCGGGGTGGGATCACGAGGATTCCCCGACTTTAAGAAACGAGAGGGCCAAAACAATTGAATAATCATTCAATCGAAAGTGTGTGCAAGGTGCGCATTGATTTTTTTATAATAAGAATAAGTTCTAGCACTAAAAACAAGATATAGTTTGTGTGTTAATGATTGTATTAACGTGTTTTCACGATGAGTGATAGTAAATTAAGATAAAAAAAAAGAATATAGGTATATTAAAATTGGCAAGCGGAAGCAAACTGATTTTACATATTTAGGAAAATATTATCTAAGTATATAAAACTGGAGGACATTTATTTCGGTCAAAATTAACAAATAACACAAAAAACATAAGTTGAAACATGAAAATTCGTGAAAAAAAGAGGCGCTTCATAGGTTTCGCACACAGGCGCTGTGGGGGGTCGGCGCGGCCCTGATATCAGTAAGCACATTGGGTGACCCGCGCGACGGCGCAATGAGTATTACCAAAGAGGGTTGATGACAGGCAGGCCGGTCAAAAAACTATAAGCCAAAACCTCTAACAACATGGATTTATAAAATGCATGTTTTGCCGACCCCACCTAGTGTGGGATAAGGGCAGGAAGAAGAAGACAGTTGGGCAACACGCCTACACGGGCGGTGGTATCGCCCGATATCAACGGCGTAGCCCAACTATATGGGTTATAAAACTATGTTGCCTGCGCGACCTGCACCTCTGTATATGCCTAGGCTGTATTCTCCGAAGGATTGGTCAGAGTTGTGTGTACTCCCTCATTTCACCGTTATGTTTAAGTCCCATATAATAGAGGGCGAGCCTGTGTCATCAACCGCGTACAAATCGAAACTCCGGGCTCCTACTGAGGAATTCCACACGGAAAAACCTAATAACACTATGATGATAAGACGAAATTGGTGGTATAATTCTAAAGTCCCAGTTCCACTAAATTTAACAGATCTTGGTGACAGCCCTAGAAATAAGGAAAATCAACGAAGATGGATAAATATAGTAAATAATACTTTAAGTTTTCACAAAATAATGTCGAGAAACTTTCCCAAAGTTCCAATTTGAGAAAGGTTTTCTCAAACAGTGCGATCCATTTGCGAGTACTGTTAGTTGTTTCTAAAAAGATAAATTGGGTACTAAAAAGTTATTCAGCCAACTTTTCAATGTATAGAAGTTGGTTGAAGGCTGTTTGTTTGTTTGCGAAATTTTCTAAAGGGTATTGTTTACTATAAATAGAGTATGTCAAGGGCGAACCCTATTTGTCAGTGGGTGTCGTTACTAAGGGATTATGTGAAGAGGATGGATAGCAGAGCCCTCCTGGTATGATACCTGTTCCACCATTCTTATTCTAAGAAGACCCTATCTCTTCTTAGAATGAGAAGCCTTAGTCCACTACGCTAGTCTAGGCGAGCTGGCGGACTACACATCATCGAGAACTTTTTGTAGCCCTCTTAGGGTTGCAGGATTCCTCACGATGTTTTTCCTTCACAGTTAACGCAAGTGCCAATCAATTTCTGATCTGGACATGTATTTGAGAAGTCAGAGGTGCGGGCCTCGATCGAACTCAGACCTTTCTGCAAAGAAGCCGCTATCACTGTTTTTATATATTTGCATGCTTCCTATAATTTCCACTAACAAAGCCGGCTGTCTGCCATTTAGATCTCAAGCACACACAATTTCACAGCCATAACACAACCTACATCTGCCCACCTCTTAAAATAAAGAGCCGTAAACGGAAAGAAAGATGCGAGCAAGCAGGAAAAGAGGTTTGGTAAAATTTTTGTGCACTTACTATAAAGCGAAGTGGGTTGAATATATATTTTATTACCTACTTAGCAATGATGTACGGGAGGTGTATCGCTCACAGTTTTTCTTAATGCGACTTGTACAACTCAAAGCGCCCGTTCACACAGCGGATCCGTTTTATCGGATCCGTCGGTACTGGATGTGTTGTTCACACCTGTACCGACGGATCAGTTAAACAAATGGCAGCTGCGATGCATCTGGTAGACAGGGCACGATAAAAATAACGGATCCAGTATTTTTTATTGGATTCGGAATACTGTCGTGTATGTGAACTCGCTCATTCAACTACAGGCGCCATCACCAATATAAAAACGGATCCGGTAAACAGTTTCTGTGTGAACTAGCTGTAACTTGTGTGCATTTGTGTTAATGTATACAATCACTTGACCGTCTTGTACCTTCTTGAAAGAAATAATTGAATCAGGCGTTACTTTGCGGAAATCCGTGACATACAAATATGCAACGTTATCGGTAACTGGTAACACTAGACAATGTTGACAAAGGAGGGTAACCGTCAAGATTAATCAACGTACCCGAAGTTATAATAAAAAACATTTTAACAAAAATAAAACCGACTTCAAAAAAACGATGAAAAGAATAAAATAATTACCATATCATAAAATTAACAGTTTTAGAAGTCGGTGCTAATCCACGCTGAACCAAATTGAAGGCACCGACTTCTGAAACTGTTAATTTTATGATATGGTAATTATTTTATTCTTTTCATCGTTTTTTTGAAGTCGGTTTTATTTTTGTTAAAATGTTTTTTATTTTTTTCGTTTTAGTGGCCTTAATTATAAAATATGGTTGGACCTACTAAAGACGCTGCTCGTAACATAATCACATCATCACATTATGCGTACTGTTCGTCATTGAGGAGTTCTATTGTCTATCTCCGAAGTTCTTCATCAGATCTTCACCAAATTTAAATGGGACCAATCTGGAAGTATATCCTTTCAAATAAAAAAAAAATATTATCTAAATCGGTTTATAAATGGCGGAGTAATGAGGTAACAAACATTAAAAAAAAAAAAAAACATGCAGACGAATTGAGAACTCCTCCTTTTTTGGAAGTCGGTTAAAAACAGTGGTTATTCGACGAAGCAGAGGATTCCATGTCGAACAGCCGAAGAAGTCTGACCTTTTATATCTGGTTTGCTTGTCCTCATTTTCTGATCTTGTGTTAATTATTATATTGTGAACTAGCTTCTGTAACTAATCACTAACCTAATTAAAAGTACTCTCAGTGGTGGAGAGTCTATGTTGGTTTAATTTACTTTATTTACCATGCTCCTAATCCTGACATACCGATATTAGCTATAACTGTAATGATAGATTCACCCCTACAAGATTCTGTTGTATGCCTTATAACAATAACAATATTTAGTGTTAATCCCGCCAAACAGTTGATCAAGCTTGGATGCAGTATGCGATATATAAAATGCAACAAATACGAGTATACAACTCCTAACTGATACGACACGTGTTTCGCCCCTCCACGGGGCATCTTCAGGAGATATTGACTCGTCAACCGCTTGATTTTTTGCGTTCAGGCGGTCGTAATACGTGTCGTATCGGTTTGAGTTGTTTGTTTGTTGCATTTTATTAATTACACCTTCTGCATTTGCGTATATTTGAGGGCGGGACGGTACTGCATACTGCAACAACGCTTGATCAACGGTTTGGCGGAATTAACACCAAATATTGTTATTATTTATTTGAGTGTTGTTCTTGGTTCAAAATAGGCGACCCCTTTCTTTCATTTTCGGCCGTTAAAGAAAACCTACAGCTGAAAACGAGGCTTCTAGACTGCTACAATTATGCACTAGAGGAGTGGTGCAGACATGCCATACAGCAGAACAATTTGCGAATAGACTAGCAGTTGGACGCTTGATAGGGTTTTAAAGAAAAAGTTATCGATTGTATGTATAGTCCACTAACCAGCACGTGCCTGTGTGATCAACTAGGGCCTAAACCCTTCTCATTCCGAGAAGTGACTCGTATCCAGCAGTGGGACAGTAATGTGCTAATCATGCTATGTATGCAACTATTTCTTTTGAAGTTTTAGGCTGGTGTTCACCAACATTAATGTCCTGGTTAACCAACCGTTTGCCTAAAATTACATACATACCATCACGCATGTATTTTCCGAAGGATTGGGCAGAGGTGTATAGTAACACCCTCATTTCGCCGTTATATTTAAGTCCCATGTAAAAGGGGCGAGCCTATTGCCATCAACCGGGCACAAATCCAAACTCCGGATTGCTACTGAGGAATATGTTTAATATAATTACAAGGATAGATAAAATTGGTGTTAATAGATATTATAATTATAAATTCACTAGCGTTAAGTACCTAGATTAGAATTACAAAAACCAAACTAATTTGTATATCTGTATGGATACAATGTAGCGAACTAATTTCTTACTTACCATCTATTGTAATATACCTACATTGACAAATAAACGATATTTGATTTGATTTGGAATTCCACACGAAAAACCCAATAACACTGCCCGACCTGGGAATCGAACCCAGGACCTCAAGATCAGCAGTCGCGCTTGACAACACTAGACCAACAAGGCAGTTAATCGAATAAACGGTTGTTTAATCTGATAATTAATTTTGATGAACACAAGCCTTATAAAGTTTGCTGTGCAAATACATCGTTTTAAGTTTAAAACAAGGTTTTTTAATGTTCAAGATGCAGTGAAAAGGTGTTTTGAAGAAATGAAATTACCTTATTTATCTTAGGGTATCTTCAAACAGACGAATTGTGTATTTCGCACTCTTAGTAATGTAAGGGCACAACTCGAAAATATCAACTTTTGGGAAAACGTGCTAAAAGGATTCGGGGAACCCGATGTTTTCACAGTATAATTACAGTATTTGCCAAAAGCCAAGTGGTAGAACAGTTGATATTGAGACCGTCTAACACAGAAACTCAAAAACTCAATATTTCGAGTTGTGCCCTTACATTACTAAGGGTGCGATTTATGCTCGCGTATCGTCGTCCACAATCGGCGCCCGACCACGCACCAAGCCAAGGATGTGTCCGCACTAAAATGCACACTGCGCACTTTAATGTATATAGTTTTCAAAATGTGTGGTCCCTATACACAGCGTTTCTCCAAATGCTTTGTTTATTATTTAAAAAAATATCATAGCGTAGTAATCTTATATTTTATTGTTACGTAAATATGTATTGAAGTGGAAGTTTAGATCAGAAATGTAAATAGCCAGGTCTATCATTAGCTGTTATCTGTGGTTTTACTCACATCCTTGGGGAACTACTCCATGTACCCGGATAAAAAGTATCTTATGTGTTATTTCAGGTCATGGTCTATCCGTGTGCCAAATTTCATTCAAATTCGCTCAATCGTTTATGCGTGATTGAGTCATATTCACAAACATTCACATTTATAATATTAGGCTCAGTTCCACCAAGTAACTATCAATCAAAATGTCTGTCAAATCCAATATAAATCTAAAAATCAATTGCCGTGCGTTAGTCTCGCAAAAATCCGAAAACCCTTTTTTGTTTTGTTCGCATCAATAATGGGGTAGTTTAGGAAAATAGAAAATTAGGAAAAATTAAAAAAAATATTTGCTGGTACGAAGTTCACCGGGAAACTACATAAATACATACATAAACTCATGCCTTTTTCCCATGGGGTTAGGCAGAAACTATAGAACGCCACAATGCTACGACCCTTACATACCCCTTTCGCTTTATCCACAACTAGTTTGACATAAATATGGTATGGTTACGGTCATGTAGTTGGTAAAACTGAGCCTAAGTGTGACGTATAAACCATCAACATACATTCTAATTCGAAAAAAAAACAGATCTACGTCCGTCTTTTATCTGCCAATTCGCTTTTGTTTTATATTTTTACGAGAAAACCGCTCTTCATAGCCGAAAACAAGCGATAAACTACACACAGCACAATTTTCCTTATATCGCGTTATGTCAAAAGTTTTTGCCTATGTTTTTGTAGAGAGCACCGAACCACGAGAGATATATACCAGTTTTATCATCCCCCCACCTGAAGATGACCACGGAGAGCACAAAAAACCTTATTTTGGTCGGAATTAAGTTAGGAAAGTTGGTCGGAAAACTTCGTCATACCTTATTAAGGGACCAAAACGTATGGCGCACATATTTATTCAATGTTATTTAATAACTTTCCAACTTTCTAATAACACATATTCTTGGAGAAAATATCTCTTTCATAACAATTTTTTTTCGCATTTTCGAAGTCTCTTAATATTTTTTAGACTTAGAATTAGGTTATGAAGAATCACTGAGCGCTTTCAAGTATTTGTTTAATTTTTATTATTGAGATTCTTGGTAGGTAATATTATATAAGAAATAAACGATTATAGCCTAAAAAATTAACTTCAGTTTTATTTAGGAATTTTAGATCATTTTATTAGCAGAATTAGGCTTTCGTTCAGTGAAAGTGGTGCGATGTTTTTCGAAAAACTATTTTTATTCTGGTCTGGATGATTAATTTAATCTTCTTCTTTTCGTGTGGTTAGTGACTAACTTGGTGTCAGAGTTTATGCCGCCCATGGGCCTCTGACTTGGCTTCACATGCCGTCGCGAAATATCTCTCAGACATTCCTCACGATGTTTTCCTTCACCGTTTTTAAGCAAGTGATAATTATACAATACGCACATGAATCCGAAAAGTTAGAGGTGCGTGCCTTAGGTTCGAACTCGAGACCTATGACTTGGTAGTCCGACAGTCAGACCACTAGGCTATCACTGCTTTATTAATTAAATTAAATGTGTGAATCCAATATCTTCGCAGATTGTTATCAAACATAAGCCTAACTTATTTAGTTGTTTATCGTTCTGCCTAGCCTTTTCCCAACTATGTTCGGGTCAACTTCAAGTGTAACCAGATGCGGCTGAACATCAGTATTTTACACGGAGCGACTGCCATCACACCTCCGCAACTGAGTTACTGGGCAATGCCGATATCCTAAGGTTAGGCCGGTTGACAGACTTTCGGGTTTCTGACTACCCGTAACGACTGTCATAGGTATTCGTATGACATCCAGAACCGGCGGTAAATCGGACGGTGACGGTGGTGTTGTATGTGAAAATAATTAATAAAAAGTTACAATAAAATACTGTTTTGCTGGACTAACTGTCGACCTTTTCCCAACTGTGGGAGTCAGACTTAGGCTGCTTTGCTAGTTTAAAAAAATATATAACATAACATCACGCCTGTACTCCCCGAAGGGTTGAGCAGAGGTGCATAGTAACACCCTCATTTCGCCGTTATGTTTAAGTCCCATGTAATAGGCGGCAAGCCTATTGTCATCAACTGGGCACAAATCCAGACTCCAGGCTGCTACTGAGAAATTCCTAATGGAAAAACCCAATAACAGTTTGTCCGACCTGGGGATCAAACCCAGAAATGGGGTCTTAGCAGTCGTGCTTGAGACCAACAGACCAACAAGGCCGTCCAAGTCAGTTTAAAAATAAATAAATAACAAAGATTGCTAATAGGTATTACAAGACCAGCTATTAAAACTAAAATTCACCGCGTCGCACAGCGTCGTTTTCTGTGTACAATAATCCTAAAAGAGGTTTGATTCGGTAAAATATTGAAAAACTTTTCGATTATTTTTGTTGAAGCTGATGTTCGTAAGTAGATTCTACTGAGAGGGTAAGATTTTATTACCCGTAAGCTTCGTCAACAAGCAACAAACAGAATTGGTGACGTAAGCTTACTAAAATTTAGTTTGTGAACAAGTTTTTGTGAGGTAAGTAAATGTGGGCAAATTATCCATATACCTAGGTATTTATGATATTTTTTCTATTGTTACTCTTCAGAACAGGATAGACTTATAGCCAAATACTCTAGCGCTAGGTACTCAATGTTAAGATTTCAAGTCTTGTGCTCTCACTTTCACTTTCAGGCGAAATCTAGTGTTATCTAGTCTATCATTATTTCAATAATCTTTATTTTAATAATAATAATAGTTTAATGAGGCTCTCGTTGGGCGGCTGGGTCAAGGGCCTGATACAGAAAGCGGTACTTCTGGACACGGCGCGTATTGTTATATTGTTAGGAAGTTCCTCTCTCTGAGGCCCTGACCACCAGTAGCTTGGACCCTATTCCCAATGCCAGTGGGCACTATTTTTAAATGTTTTTTATAGAAAGATTTAGAAGTGTAAACAACAATATAAATATAGAATGAATAAACGGAATAGAGTAATAATAAGTAAAAGTAATCGCCTTCCCTCGTGACGGCAACAAGAATAACAGCAAAAGGAACTAATGGAAGGTACTGATAACGCTTATCATAACTTCATCCATAATTGCACAGACAAAACCTTCGGTTTCCCCGAAGAGGTCACCAAAACGTACTCAGGCTACGGACGCTAGGAAGTCTACATCGGGCCAAGAAGGGCCCGGTAAAAGCGTCCGTGAAGCTCAAGGAGTAAAAGTAATCTTCTTCTCTCGTGATGGCAACAAGAATAACAGGAACAAATGGACGATACTGATAACGTTAAGTGCTGGGCGGACTCAATTTAGATAGCCATCGACACGCTAAAAAGAAGACTCATGCCGTGGTGAAAAGATTAGCCAGTCAGCAAGGTTCATAGCGGGGCTGACTGCCAAGGGTGCGCCGGACGTACTAGAGTATCGTCCCTCGTGGAGGCTCTTTTAATGTATTCCAGAGAATGAAAAAAACACTAAAATGCAAATGGCGGGAGGGCAGTGCGGCATACTGCATCAAAGCTTGATCAGCTGTTTGGCGGAATCAAGTATATTTGTTGTGAGCAGTGGTGGCCCAGTGGTAACGGCCCCGACTTACGAGTCGTATGTCTTGAGTTCGAACCCAGCCAGGCGCATTACTTTGTGTAATTTATTTCAACAACACTGCTCTCAAAACGGTGAAGGAAACCGGCATGTCCTAGAACCAAAAATTCGAAGACTTGTGACATGTCTGATAGATCTCATCTGTGATAGATGTGACATCTATCAACCCGCACTGGGCTCTCGTGGTGGATTACGGCCCATTCCCTCTCACAGAGAGGAGGCCTGTGTCCCAGCAGTAGGAACATTATAGGCTGATGATGATGAAGCATATTTGTATGTTCCTGGGAATCTTTAAACAGAATTTGAACTCGTTGACCGATGCAAGAAAAATCTGTTCAGATGGGGATTCATAGATAAATCTCTGGGAATGCTATCAAAGAGCCTCTACTAGTGACGACCAGTACGACGTCCAGCACACACTGGGCGGTCAACCCCGCTACCAACCTTGCTGACTGGGAAATTTTTTCACCACGGCTTGTGTCCTCTTCTTATTTTTTTTTTAAAAAGATACGTTGACCCACCCTATGATTTCTCCTGTGTCGTGGGTGCGTTTACAAACACAAATCTTCACACGCACAAACATCCAGACCTGGAACAACTATCTGTAGGCCATACAAATATTTGTTCCGTGCGGGATCGAACCCACGATCCGTAGCGCAGAAGCCTATCGCTCAGCCACTGCACCAAACGTGTTCTTAGCGTGCCGATGGCAATCACATTATTTATTCCCAGTAACATCTACTTCTTAACCAACAGCTTCCAAATTCAAGTTCCTCATGATCACTCTTTCCCACTTTCACGTCTTTAGAATTCCCATCTGATATATAGCCGTTCTAATTCGGACTGTTGGCAACACTCCAACCCCGGTATACCTACGTTTAACGTACTACCCGCAAACTTTAATATTTGTCGCTGGAAGATATATTGAAGTTTATGGCCGGATATATTAAGCGGAGTTTGGATGGAAATCATTTTGTTTTTGTATTGTTCGTGATTAAATTGATGAAGTAGGTTAACCAATCAGATACTTTATAGCAGTGATAGCCTCGTGGTGTCACCGTCGGACTCCCAAGTCATAGGTTTCGAGTTTGAACCTAAGGCACGCACCTGTGACTTTTCGAATTCATGTGCGTATCACGTGTTTAAAAACGGTGAAGGAAAACGTCGTAAGGAAACCGGCATGCCTGAGAGATATTTCTTGATAGCATGTAAAGCCAAGTCAGATACCCATGGGCGGCAAAAACTCTGACACCAGGATAGTCACTAACCACACGAAAAGAAGAAGACGAATCAGAGGGGTACTGCGGTTTTTAATACTTTTGATAGTATTGACTAACTACCATGGTATAAGCTGTTGATAATACATACATATAACATAACATCACGCCTGTATTTCCCGAAGGGTAGAGCAGAGGTGTAACACCCTCATTTCGCCGTTATCTTTAAGTCCCATGTTATAGGGGGCGAGCGAATTGCCATCAACCGGGCTCAAATCCATGCTCTGGGCTGTTACTGAGGAATTCTACACGGAAAAAACCCAATAACACTTTGCCCGACCTGGGGATCGAACCCAGGACCTCATGATCAGCGGTCGCGCTTGCCACCACTAGACCAACGAGGTAGTTACAAATACTTACGTATGTTGATTCACATAATTGTAACCAACAATCTTTGCTGATGAGCATAAGACTCCGATGCTTAACACCATTTATTCGGTCGGTATCGGTCTAGTTTCATCTATGGCCTTCTTGTAGAAAGATAAACAATCGCAAAGCGAAGTCGATCAGGCAAAACCACCAAGATATCCCCTTTACCTAATGTATATTCTTGCAAACATTTGAAATTAGAGATCAGAAGATCCTTTGAATAATTTCACGATAAATATCTAACATTGACACCCGTTTACTATTTATTATTATTATTTACGGTTTCATGACGTGCATTTATCGGGATTGCTCAACTAGTTTCAGGCCAAAACACAGTCATTAAGCCCCGGCTACACGCTTCGTCTTGTCAGTGCAAACCAGTTTGCGAAAGTAAGTGCGTGCGTGTGGACGGAAGACAGTAGCTCGCGCAAGCCCAAAAGCGCGCCTCGTACAGTCGTTGACTTGCTAAAGATTGGACTGCGCGGTTTTAACTGCGCAGCTAAGACGGAGCGTGTAAGCTTAAGGCCTCAATTGTGAGCTGAACACGCGGCGAGGTTGCGAGTCAAAGTGAATTGTAAACAATCATAAATATGAATGTGGTTTCTTCTTCTTCTTCCTGTCCTTATCTCACACTAGGTGGGGTTGACACAACATGTATTTCATAAATCCATGTTGTTAAAGGTTTTGGTTTATTGTTTTCTGACCGGCCGCCTGTCTGACATCAACCCTCCTTGGGAATACTCGTTGCGCCGTCGTGCGGGTGACCCAATGTGCTTGCTGATATTATGCACTGGGTCCCAAAATGATATGCTTATCAATCTTATTCCCAATAACTAAGCAGACTATGTTTTTCTTGGTGGAGTATACTTGAAGTTCCTAGACTCACTCATTCAGTTTTGCTAGGGACTTTGATTCTGACACACGTTTTTACGAAAGTTACAATTACATTTTACTAGTATGATACTAACTGCAATAAATAAAGAAAAAACTTCGGTCATGTAGGTATTTTCCAGTGCGGACAAGGCTCGTTTTTAGAAGTTAAGCTGGCCCTGGCAACTGCCCGGGAGAACTACAATAACGAAGATTGACACAACACCTTATTTATCAATGTTACAAATATTTTATTACACATATACGTCTCGGGAGTGGCCATTGTTGAATCCGTGACAAATCGTACGTGTTATGCTGTTTGTTCCGACGGCTGGCAGCCAAAAAAAACTAAGATGTATTCGACACTATTCATAATAGTGACACAGAAATCCGGCGACCGCGTCACGTTACATAACGAAAACCTCCACGATACGGTTTTTAGTAAAAAATAAAAAGATTATTTTTATTATTTCATATCTCTTGTTTTTACTGGCGGTGGTAACTGAGGTAATAAATAGTGTACATGCTAGTTGGGTTTTGTTTAAAGATATGTTCTGTTTAGCCTAACCTTTCCCCAACTGTGTTGGGGTCAGCTTCCAGTCTAACCAGGTGCGGCTGAATACCAGTCTTTTACACGGAGCGACTGCCGTCAGACCTCCGCAACCCATGAATATTTTTTTGTATATAAATATCATACTGCAATAATTGTTCTTGGTCCAAATTTATATTAATAGTGACTAAATACCCAAATCCTAAAGCATTGGTATTCGAAAGATTTAAGGCGATTCGCACACTGCACCGCATCACGCAGCGTAACGCGGGAGTGCGTGTTCTTACGTTATTTGCAAGTATCTGTGTTTGTATAGAAAACACGCGTAGTGCAACACACAGAAAACGCATTCACGCGCAGTGTTGTAGCTCCGTCCACGCACCCCGCAACGTAGCGCGGGGCAGTGTGTGTTTCGCCTTAATCCTATTCGTTGAACAATGTAAAAGGTATGTCATTGGTGTTAGTTAAATGAACTTTCTTTGGCAGTCGAGCTCAAACATTATAAAAAACTTTTTAACAAAAATAAAACCGACTTCACAAAAACGATGAAAAGAATAATATAATTACCATATTATAAAATTAACAGTTTCAAAAGTCGGTGCCTTCAATTTGGTTCAGCGTGGATTAGCACCGACTTTTGAAACTGTTAATTTTATAATATGGTAATTATTTTATTCTTTTCATCGTTTTTGTGAAGTCGGTTTCATTTTTGTTAAAAAGATTTTTATTTTATTGTTAAAAGATTTGTATTTTTTTCGTTTTAGTGGCCTTAATTAAAACATGGTTAGACCTACTAAAGACCCTGCTCGAAACATAAGCACATCATCACATTATGCGTACTGTTCGTCATTGAGGAGTTCCATTATCTATCTCCGTAGTTCTTCATCAGATGTTCACCAAATTTTAATGGGACCAATCTGGAAGTATATCCTATCAAATAAAAAAATAAATATCTAAATCGGTTTATAAATGACGGAGTTATGAAACAAACATTTTAAAAAAATACAAAAAAAATACAACCGAATTGAGACCCTCTTCCTTTTTTGGAAGCCGGTTAAAAAAGTACACGAATCAGCAAATAAACAGTACAGATACTAAAGTATTTCTTCCCAATTTTGCTTCGGAAGACTTAAAAGAGACCTCTCTAAGTAAAATTGAAAATCTACATCCTTTTAATGCAATCTTTAATCATCTAGGCGCATTAGACGTAAAAAGATTTTAATCTCAAATCTCTTACTCGTATTTTAAGAGCCAAATAGATCCGCTAAGAAGATTTTATGCCTCACCGGTCAACTTAGGGGAAGCTGAGAGTATTACAGAAAGAAATATTCAATGTATGATTTAGTTGGATGGGACGGATTGAATTTTTTCTTCTAGTAATGCTGATAATGCGGAGTATTGCATAATATAACATCTCGCCTGTACTCCCCGAAGGATTGGGCAGAGTTGTGTAATACACTCATTTCGCCGCTATGTTTAAGTCTCATGTAATAGGGGGCGAACTTATTGCCTGTAACCGAGCACAAATCCAGACTCCGGGCTGGTACCGAGAAATTCCCAATGGAAAAACTCAATAAGACAGCCCGACCTGGGAATCGAAACTAAGACCTCAAGATCAGCAGTCGCGCTTGCTACCACTAGATCAACGAGGCAGTATTGAATAATACTATTTCTACTTATAAGTTGCATAATTCTTTGAATAATAAAATTTCCACCTAGTAATAAGTCTTTAACTTTAACTACATTACTGTTAGGTACATTTTACAATGCATGCCAAAACACTAGAAGTGTTATATGTTTAGTTATACTAGCTTTTGCCCGTAGCTTCGCTTGCATGATTTTTTAACCCCCTTAGGGCAGGAATTTTGAAGACAAAATGGCGGCAGGGTGGCCATGCCAGTTTCCATAGATTTTTTTTCAAACCCCTTTCCTCATATCCATTACCTCACAAATATTAAGCACACGCCAGTTACAATCGCTACAGGACGTAAGTAGTTGGTACCCATATCATCAAACCAACAAAGTATGTAATACCGTCAACATTGCTATAGGAAAGATGGATCTAATAAAACAAAAAAATCATAATTACAAAGTGTTACATAATTCCCCATGAAAAATGTAAATAATGAAGTATTCTTTTATGGTTATTGTCATTTACTTCTCAGAGGAAATTATGTAAGAATGTAAATAACTTTCTGGGTAGTCTACTCTTTAGTGTTATGTTTTCAGGGTTGCGTTTTAATAATGATTATTTTATGTTTTATCCAAAAAAAAAATGTTTTGTTCGACTATGGTTTTCAAATATCGCCAATAGACTCTTTACAGGGGCCTTTTAATCCCTTTTCGGCTCTAGAGCTATTGTAACACGTTGTATAAAGTCTAATGAACTAAAAAACAACCACAATTAAAAACAAAACAAAGCTACAACAAATTAACAAGTAGAAGAATTTTCCACACTCAAGTACTGCAAGAAGCTCGCTAAGTTACCCTTTGTGTGAGGGGCTCGGGACATGACAGTACATGACACTGACAAGTTGACTCGAGTTGATACCGCACTACAACGTTCTGGCTGTCATGTGGAAGATTTTCGTGTAATAAAAGCGCTGTGTGTATTCTGGTCACATTATGAAATTATTTGCGTTAAAACTGCTTGTGGTGGCAAGCGTGACTCCTGATCGTGAGGTCCTGGGTATTTTTGTGTGTAGTTCCTCAGTAGCGGCCTGGAGTTTGGATTTGTGCGCGATTGATGGCAATACGCTCGCCCCCTTTTGTACGGGCCTTAAACATAACGATGAAATGAGGGTTCTATTATACAAATCTGCTTTACCCTTCGGGGAATACAGGCGTGATGTTATGTTAATTAGCCACGAGCCTCTCTAATAAATAAGTATATGTCTCAAAAAAGTTTATCACCCAGCATGAATTTGCAAAAATGCTGTTGAATGTTTTGTGATTTTAGACACTTATTCTCATCACCTGTGAAAGCGTGTGCTTACAGCTGCGAAGGCTTTACGCGTGCTTAAACTCAAACTTTTATTTGCTTTCCACAATGGTATTAATAGATGGTGAGTAAATATATATAGTACATCGTGGACCCTGTTGGGCACGCAAAAATATTAGGAGAGAGGAAGGAATTGGTAAGTAATTTTTAACCGAATTCAAAAAAGAAGGAGGTTTCTCAATTCGACCGTATATATTTTTATTTATTTATTGAAGTATCTAGGTAGATTTTCGTATTCCTAATTCAATATTGATAGTAAGTATTGTTTTGACTATTTATATTTATTAGTTTTTAATTACCTATAATTATAATGTACTTATCTGTAGTTTTAGTTTTTACATATAAGTTTAGAAAAGGAGGAAAAGGACTTTTTTTATTCTTGTCTTGTTCGCTTTTACCCTAGTCTTACATGATGGTAAGCGCAGACAGGGTCAAAGATGGAGCACACGAATCCAAGCAACAGAGATATAGAAGGATTCCCCTATACCCCTCTGGCTCTCACGTATACACGATGTAACACAGTAAACTGCTTGGCGCCGGACTTTAATGTGAGGATGGTAGCTAGCCAGGCGGACCGTATAGCTACCACCAAGCGTACTGGGTTTTGTTGAATCTTACAACACGCGTCAATAAAATGCCATGTACGAGTACGTGTTCATATTAAATGCCCATGTTCTACGAGTGAAATGCAAATCGTCGCTGTTCAGTGTATTTAGTCCTTCATACCCCGTCCAGTACGCTATCAAAGAAAATCAACTGTTTATTACGTTTCCCCCGCTCGCCCGTCTTTACTTACCGGGGGAACATGTTTACATGTTACCTACATCAAGGCTTCCAGCTAAATATTTGTATAGTACGGACTTGTTTTCATACTAATACCTGCACATACGGTGTGGAATTAGGAACGCGTGTTTGGTCAATGGGAAAAGGATGTGTGTATGGATGTAGGTAGGGTGTTGGTGAAATATTGCGAGTTTGTGTGCCATATTTTCTAAGGCGCGCATATTCCGCACTAAAATTATATGTTTACTTTTATATACATTTTTCTAAATAAATACATGTATACATATAATAAAATCGAGGAGCTCGTGGCCGGCACCAACCGGGCGGATCATACGATTTGCAAGGTTAAGCTGCGCTTGGCGCGGTCAGTCTATGGATGGGTCACCGTTCCACTCCGTGTCTCGGAGAGCACGTTAAACAGCCGGTACCGGGAGTTATTCGAATACCTATGACAGTCGTTACGGGAAGTCGGAAGCCCGAAAGACTGACCACAGGTTTAACCTTAGGATATCGGCATTGCTACTGGGTTGCGGAGGTCTGACGGTAGTCGGTCCGTGTAAAATACTAGTATTCAGCCGCATCTGGTTGGACTGGAAGCTGACCCCAACATAGTTGGGAAAAAGGCTAAGCAGGACATGTAATAAATTCGAACTAAAACTGTACTATAAATATTTTTGGAAAAAAATAAGTGCAACGCATCCTACGATACGGATGCCAAAAAAAATGCAGTCTGCTGTCCGTTTGTACGTTTGAACTTCATGCTAGTGCTACTTGACAGATCCAGTTGAAATGTTTTGCCAAATCCGTTAAAGAGTGCGTCAGGTTATAGGGTACCAATAATCACGCTATCGAGTCTGGGTGATGAGCAGTAACCTTATGTTTCCGTAGGTAAAACCGCGAGTGCAGCTAGTAAATTAATACAGTGGAGTCCGCTTAAAACGACATCAAAGGGACGGCGATATTTGGACGTACTAAACGGACGTCGCTATAGGAGTCAGTAAATACCAGATAAGAAAACCTAACTAAAGTGTGTTCTTAAGTCGCTATAAGCGGCTGGTCTTTATAAGCGAAGTCGTAATAAAAGAATTCCACTGTAAGCCTTTGGCCAGACTGAAAACGCGGGCGCGGGGCGGGCGCGGTGCGGCGAGTTCAAACAGAAGAACTTCATTTGAGTGTCCATAGTGGGCACGCGGGCGCGGGAAGCGGCGCGGGCTACTTGGCGCGGGGAGCGCGTGGGTAGCTCACGCCATAGGTCGTTCATACAAGTGGCCGCAGTGAGAGCGCGGGCGGCAAGCGACAACCCGCGCGGGAGCGGGGGATCTCAAACTAGTTCGAGCTGACCACGCGCGTTGTTGTGGTGGCGTCCTTAAAATTAAATGTTGAAGAATTAATAAGTGCTATTCAAGCAACGATCTGCACTGTGGATGTCGAAACATCGTTTTTTAGTAAGAATTTTCCAGTAAAAATAAGTCTTCTTCATCCATATTATATTTTGACAAACACTGGACACGACGACGCTCAGAACGAAGCCGCGCTCCACTGCGGACAGTCAAATCGCGCGCGTTCCCGCACCCGCGCCGCTCGCCGCACCACGCTGCCAGTCTGGCCAAGCACTTAATCTCCTTATTGACAAAAACCCGTCACAACTCTTGGATAGGCAGGTATAAATGCTGTGTTTATACCTGCCTACCCAAGAGTTGTGACGGGAAAAAAATTGTCGAACTAATGTTTGCATATTCTATAGGCTTCATACTTTCGATTGGTAGGTATGGAATTTGTCTATTAACCAAACCACTGACATGTTTAAAAAATAAAAACAAAAAAAAAACATATTCTGGACTGAAATTTTTTAGTCGACCCATTTGCAATATATTTATTGACGTATTTAATTTGATATAAAATACTTTTCATCCATTAACCAGCTCGGTGAAGGTCGTTCTTTAAGGGATCCTATACTAGGTGTGTCTATGTACTGACAACTTTTATTTCACCTTTGCCTGAATTTTATTTTCAGATCTTCATAAAAATAAACAACCTAGCACCTGTCTAGAAAAAAGGACAGCTCCGAAATCGAACAGGCCGAAAATAAGTTCGGGATGACACCTTAGGTAAACCTCTTTTAGGGCAGCCTGTCATTGTAATCCTACCTTTACAGTAGGTAAGACTTCAGACTAGTATTAGGCATTACTAGTATTTCTTTATAAGAAAAAGAAAAATTGAAATAGAAAAAGTTTGGTGAATTATTTAACTCACGTGTACACCCATGTAAGGATGAACCGTAGATTTTCCAAAATTCGATTATGTAGACATGACGACTTATGAAGTTATACATTTACAATTTATGCTGACCTCTCATTGTACAGAATTTTCAAATAATTGGAGGTCAGCTTAAGCTGGATAATTATTGCTCGATGTGTCGTTGTTACTAGGAGCACCCTTTTAGAAACCGACACAGTTTTTAATTTATTTTAACTAGCGACCCGCCCCGGCTTCCCACGGGTGCAATGTAGATACTAATGTGGGGCATATAAAACTTGCTCTTGAATCACTCTATCTATTAAAAAAACCGCATCAAAATCCGTTGGGTAGTTTTAAAGATCTAAGCATACATAGGGACAGACAGACAGCGAGAGCGACTTTGTTTTATACTATGTAAAGATAGCCAATAATATATAAAGTTACCAGTACATAAAATGGAAAACTCAAAACTAGGTGAACGGTTCTAATGAGTAGAACTCATGTTACCGCCAACACAAGGTAGGGAAGCCATTTATCTGATCAGAGAAAATATTTTTTGATCTACATCAATAAAAAAAACTACCTACTTAGGTACTATTGTCTTTGTAAGTACACACCTATATCTTCACTATATTCCTACAAACGCAAACGAGAAAATATTGTCCTAGAACAAATAAACGTGTCCTTTAATATTGGTCCGTAATCACTAAGACCTCGTAATTCAGGAGCCAAGATTCCCTTAATATTTGGCTTGCTTACCAAACATTTTTGGGCCACATCTCTTGATTATAGTCCAGGTCAAAGTATATTGTATTCCACACGCATTTCGCTTAGCTAACCCGAAATAAAAAAGCGGTCAAGTTTGTTGCTGACACGCGGGCAAGGTTCCGTTGTTAGAAGTAAACAGTATAAGTTAAGCCCTCACTCCATTCATTTGGTATAAAATCGGGGGTCACCCAGTATTGGATAACATTTATTTTAAACTTGTCAACGCAAGTTATGCTGGTGGTGCCGAGTGCGCGCACTAACTTACTGGGGCGTGCACCGCTGACTCGTGCGCTGCGCACTCTCAACACGGTGGCGGATGCCATAGATATATTCACCTGTACAGTCACGTGTACTAATATGTATACACATAGCGAACTTAAAAAGCGAATTTCTTTTAGAGAATAGTTTGTATTTAAGAAATATTCGATACCATGATTCGTATGTATTTGTAGAAACTAAGTGTGTAATATTTCATAATTCTAATAGATATTTTAGAAGAAAATCGCCTTGAAATATCGCTATGTGTATACATATTAGTACACGTGACTGTACACTGGGTGAGTTCACAAGGGCCACGTACTGTGTAGCATGTAAGTTATAATTAAGTATATTTTAAGTTACTTTGTCGCATTAGATTTATTATCTGTAATGGCAAAGGAAACTGTCATGTGATAAATAAATAAATATTTAAAAAATAAATTATCAAAGTAATTTAAATTTTGAAGTTTCCATTTGAAAGTTCTTATGCATGAAGAGTTAGTGTAATTATTATTTTAGATTCATAGTTTACGTTTATGGCCAAAGCGTAGTTGGACTGGCGTCGACAAAGGTTGCGTATCAACTGTATGCGTTTTAAGGGGCGTATAAATAAACAGCTCTGATTTGAGAGATTCCTCTTAAGGGTAGTTTTCAAATCACATGAAACGAATTAACAAAAAATAAAGTCGAATGTATGGAATTCTAATGGTAGCTGCTGTTGAAAGATCTTTCAAATGAGAGCTATTTCTACATGCCTAGAATTCCTGTTCAGGCCACCACCCCTGGAGACGTAACTGTCCGCCAGTCGAGCTGTGCTTCAAGTCAAAGTTAATTAAGTAAAACGGTGTTGAGACACTTTGGACTATGACAGGGGTCGGCAACCTGCGGCTTGCGAGCCGCATGCGGCTCTTTCGATGTAAAGTTGCGGCTCTCCACTTCCATACGCAAAAAAATATTATTTTACTATCAAAACCCTTAAAATCGTGCAATCGATCCATAATTGAGTAGTATAATATAGAATGACTGAAATATACTGACTATGACTGAGAGATAGATATAGTAACTGTAGAGGACAACCAGTCAAACACACAATTTACTGAAAGGCACTTGCCGTATTTATTTCACAATATAAACCTATTTACATTACAATAGAAATTCTAAACTATAAACTTAAACATTGACACTCATTCGGTAGGAAACCTAAGCGACTACACGTTCTTCTTGTTTCACTTCAGGCTTCAGGATTCAGGATTCAGTTCTTCATGTTCGATGAATGAGTGCCGGTGACTGCCACTGCCAGGATCAGTAACAATGCATAAAATGCACCTCATTAAGTATCGTTCAGGGGGGCACAAGTTGCAGGTAGTGTGTCCCACGACACATTCTATCTTCCAATACATTTCCTTGAATTTAATATCTGTAGCTAGTGGTCATGTTGTGCTATATACTATGACGTATTTTATTACCTTGTTTACTTCACATATCATTACGCCTGTATTTCCTGAAGGGTTAAGCAGAAGTATATAGCAACACCCACATAGCTATTTAAATGTTATTTGATGAATATTTACAATTTAGGCTTGCTGTCCGCAACAGTAACTATATCTAAATTAATTTACGTTTTGTATTTTTTTTTAAACTTAATTATTTTTGCTATACGCCATTTCAAGGTTATCCATTAATTGCAGGACACCCTGTATAAAGCAAATATTGAAACAATTTTTTCGTGGTTCTTTAAAAACTGTAAAATTTCGTAAATTGACTCTTCCGTCTCAAAACTATGACGTACGGACGCACACGAAGAAACAGCAAACAGCCATGTAGGTACTGTTTGAGGCATTCCATTTAGCGCACCAATTTGAATAGCAAGCCGGTAGAGGATGCTCCCGCCTTGAAAGGGTTAACTTTCAACATCGTTATCTTCATGTTGGATGTAGTGAGAGCCACCAATAACAACTACGGGTTTTTATATGTTCTTTAAGTTTAATTATTACAATGACTGGCTTATTCTGTCTGAATATAAAATAAAACAAGATCGGCACTGGAGGGCAAGCCGCGTGTCGCGTGCGGCGTGACGCGTACGCACGGTCCCGTGGCGATGATGGCTCTGTCGTCGCTCGGGGCGCGGGCGCGCGTCGCCGCGGGCGCGCTACACCTTCACTGCTCCTCGCTCTTCGCTCGTGGTTCACATAGCGTGAACAAGGACGTCTAAGAAGGAAACACCGATGTTATTGGTGATGTTCTTCACAAAGGACAGGTGCGTAGTACTCTCAACCGGCATGCGTGTATGACGAGATGTATGAAAGTGGATGAAAGGAAAGGAGTATGTAAGGGTCGTAGCAGGTGGCGTTCTATAGTTTCTGCCTACCCCCATGGGAAAAACGCGTGAGTTTATATATGTATGTATGAATAGCCCCAACTCAAATCACACTAATAGTATTCCTATTCTTATTTCTATTGGTGAGATCCGAATTCGTGATATTCAGAGTGGTGCGCTAAACAGAATGCCTCTTCCGTTTTTGTTATTCAGCTACGCAATCCTAAAAACAGGGTTAAATATGACATGAGGAGATGATAAACTGCCTTGTATCATTCTCGCCCCAATGATTTTTGTATAAAACCCGCATGAGCCCTCGACAGGGTGTTGAAAAAACGTGACACGGAGTTTTTAAATAAAAAATTGGATGTCTCTTTTGAATCGTGTTTCTGTACAATAATAAACGTTAATCTTCGTGTTTTCTAAAGGATAAGTTAAAGATTTTGTACCGTTTTTATGAAGATATCCATTAGTACTATGATAAATGATAATTAATAAATGATTTTTATTTCTCTAAATAAATCTGTTACAGACACTTTTACAAGTCAATGTAATGTTTTTTTAAGAGTAGATGGCGCCGGCATTTCCTATCTGACTAGCTTTGAGAAGCGTAGCGAAGCATACGTGCCGTCAGTTAGGACAGGTCAATTCAAACCTGCTATGGCACTTTCCTCAAAAGGCTATTCCAGACGTTGCCCTACATTGTTTCCCTACACAGTTTTTATACCACAATGTCTGGACTTTAAAAGAGACCTTGGTCTCTTAATTTGTTTCGGCTTTTCTTCTCAGAGTTAGTTAGATAAAAATCATTAGGTACAGTCACGTCTAATAAGATACATACATAGATAGATAGCGATAGAAGATACATAGCGAACCTAAAAAGCGAATTTCTTTTAGAGAATAATGTGTAATTTAGAAATATTCGAAACGGTTATTTGAATGTAATTGTAGAAGCTATGTGTAGAATATTTCATAATTCTAATAGATATTTTAGAAGGAAATCGCTTTTTAATTTCGCTATGTGTATACATATTATTACACGTGGCTGTACATTGACTTGTAAAAGTGTCTGTAACGGATTTATTGACAAACATAAAAATCATTTATCATTTAATATACCTATTTCACAATACCATACACTTTTTTATATTCGACTGCTTGTAGATGGTCTTGCGGACCTTTTCTACGTAACCGGGCAGTTATTGGTGAGACCTGAAGGGTCTCCAACCAATATCTAACTAACTTAAAGACTAACTAACTACTGTAAGTAACATCATGACTACTTAGCAGCAACACCTCTAAGGCTTAGGGCGTTAAATGCGAGAGGACTGGGAGGGATACGACAGCTTGATGAGGGCTGTATTAACGGTGTGACTGCGGAGTCAGAAGGGACGACCGGCTCCGCGGCTGCGGCGGGTGAGCACGGTGGATCGGGGGCATACCATACACTGAATAAATAATAAGTTTTATATAATAATATGCATGCATGTGGAAGACGCCTGTGAGATCAAAATGCAAGTGACGGGTGACAATGAGTTTCGTCGCTTTCGAGTGCCATTCATAATGGTATGTCCCCATTTGCGCCCCGAAACGTGCTTTGAATTCGCATTGACGTACTTGCAAGGAGTTGATGTGCTTTACGCGAATTGCTCGCGAACAATTCACAATATATCATCTTCATGCACAGAAACACTGGCTACATGTTTGACATGTGCATGCGAACTGCTAGCGAAGGCGTCCACGCTTGCTTGTTAGATGAAAGTAGAATGCATGGTTCGCGCGCGTGCGCTGTATGTGCGCAAGTGTGGACACAATATAATAACTCTTCTTTCAGAATAATGTTACAACTCGCTTGAATATATTAAACACGTTTTGTATTCACGCCGGGAAAGTTATATTTGCTCAATCAGTACCTAAGATCTTTTTTTCTGTCTGGTCAAATAATATTAGAGTAGGAGATCTAGTGATAGTAAAAAAAACCATTACGGTAAGCTTATTGCTGACTACTGTGGATACAGGCCATTATGGAAAACACCTTGACATTAGTTAGTTTATAAATGATAGCTGTATCCTCACGGCTCCGCCCGCGTAAGAAGTTTTATTCCAGTAATAAATATAGCTTATGTTACTCAGTGATAATGTAGCATTCTAACGGTAAAAGAATTTTTGAAATCGGTTCAGTAGTTTTTAAGTTTATTCGTTACATACAAAAATACAAATCTTTCCTCTTTATAATATTAGTATAGATAAATGGTTTTTATTTCTGTAAATAAATCTGTTACAGACACTTTTACAAGTCAATATAATGTTTTTTTTTTTTAAGACTAGACGGCGCCGGCGTTTCCTAGCTAACTAACTCTGAGAAGAAAAACCGAAACAAACTCAGAGATCAAGGTCTTTAAAGTCCAGACATTGTGGTATAAAAACTATGCGAGGGTAGCAATGCAGGGCAACGTCTGCAATGGCCTTTTGAGGAAAGTGTCATAGCAGTTTGAGTTGACCTGTCCTAACTGACGGCACATCTGCATCAGCCAACGTGCAGCTCAAACCTTACCTTAGTTTGTTGAAGTATAAGGTTGGCTGTACCTTTAAGCCTGAGATAAATGGAGCAACATGCCGTGGGACTTGATTCGGGACATCTACGTGAATGTCCCGGGGACAATGTCGCGGAACAATTCGCTCGCACACACCTGCGCCCGCTCTCGAAGCGGCGGCGTGCAACATGTCCCGCGTCACGTAGAAATGCTGCACAATGTTGCGGGGCAGTGTGCAATATTGCAGCATCACGTTGACTCAATGTTGCACGTCATGTTGGGGAACATTTTGTTCCATAGTGAATCTAAGGCTATATTTAGACCTTAAATAAACAAACATCCGCGGCGTCGTTGGTCTAGTGGTGGCAAGCGCGACTGCTGATCGTGAGGTCCTAGGTTCGATCCCCAGGTCGAGCAAAGTGTTATTGGGTTTTTCCTTGTGGAATTCCTCAGTAGTAGCCCGAAGTTTGGATTTGTGCCCGGTTGATGGCTATAACCTTGCCTCTTATTACATTTGACCTAAAACATAACGGTGAAATCAGGGTGTTACAATACACCTCTTCCCAACCCTTCGGGGAATACAGGCGTGATGCTAATATGTTTTTTTTTCGTTTTAATAGCCTATGGAATGTCCCACTGCTGAGCAAAAACCTTAATATGTTATGTATAAAAAAATATCGTAAACATTGTATTATAGGTATTATTATAGTAAAACACTTTAGCAATTTAATTGGTATATTTATTTAAATTTATTTTATAAAATCTTAATATTAATGATTATTTTAAGAATAACAAGGTTTGTCAAAATAGCATGGTCTCTGGTTCAAACCACAGAGTACATAGTAATAGTTCCACAGATAACTATATACTACATCATCCCCTTTTAACAACAAAATAATCTTATCTCTTTTACAAACAAAATAAACATACATCATTCCCTTTTAAAAACATTATTATTACTTAATATTATTTTAAGCTCGGATTCACAAGTTTATCAAAAACTATAAAATAACTCCTATCTCTTTATACATTAATCATAGGGAACCGATCTTCAACAGCTCCAAACCCAAAAAAAGTAATACCATATCAAACTCCTTGACCATGAACGAAAGTATCAGCAACTATCTTGACCGCGCCATTTTTCCCCTAAGCCCCGCGTCCTCGGCAAAAAATATCGCTTGCGAGATACGAGATAACAAGGTTGTGCTTGCCGGTTGCCAGCATACATATATTGTCTTGTTTTTGTAAGCTTTAGTATCTTACTGTGCAAGTTTGGGAGTTTTGTTTATTTGTGATTATTATGGCTGATGTGTAAAATAAGATAACATCACGTCTCAACTCCCCGGAAGGTTGGGCACAGGTGTATAGTAACAGGGGCATTCTTCGAAAATATTAACAAAAATTGAGAACGTCATTAGCATCATCCCAAAGTTAAGAATGCAGATGTTTAATACTATAATTATGATAATGAAAACTCAAACTATACCGCTGCCGTCAAGCAATAAGACAAGAATAAAAACAATCTGACAATACTATAACGTTAACAACCCGGGAGAAGAATGATTTGTTAAAATAATGTTAAAAAAATTCGAATATTCACCCAACACCCTCATTTTGCCATTATGTTTAAGTCCCATGTAATAAGAGGCAAGCCTATTGCGATCAACCGGGCACAAATTCAAACTCCGGGCTGCTACTGAGTATTACCACACGAAAAAACCCAGTAACACATTGCACGACCTGGGGATCGAACGCAGGATCACACGATCAGTAGTCGCGCTTGCCACCACTCCCTCCTCCGCAACCCAGTTACAATATAATATTCGAAGGTTAGACCTGTTTTTAGATCTTCAGGCTTCTGACTTCCCGTAACGACTGTCACAGGTATTTGTATAACACCCGGGACCGACGGTTTAATGTGCTCTCCTAGGTACGGAGGGTTCTCGATGTGTGACGAACGGTCACCCATCCACGGACTGACCGTGGCAAGCGCAGCTTATGCTCGCAAATCGTATGATCTGTGCAGTAGGTAATTAGCCAGGAGCCTCTCCTTTTCTACGTTCATTACTTTTAACAATCCATCCCAAAGTCAGTCAAAGTATTAATTCTTCTTTCTCTTCTTGTCGTACGGTTACTGACTAACCTGGTGTCAGAGTTTATGCCGCCCATGGGCCTCTGACTTGGCTTCACATGCCGTCGAGAAATATCTCTCAGGCACACTGGTTTCCTCACGATGATTTCCATCACCGTCTTTAAGCAAGTGATAATTATTCAATACGCACATGAATCCGAAAAGTCAGTGGTGCGTGCCTTAGGTTCGAACTCGAGACCTGTGATTTGGCAGTCCGACGGTCACACCACTAGGCTATCACTGCTGTTAATTGTAATTTATAATTAATTGTGTTTCTGGCTTTAAATAATTCTCTTACTCATGCAACTCCACAAAGCCTACATATATAATTTATTCGTACAGACAGACCTCGTTGAGTATTTAATTGTTGATGTAGTGCGTCCGGCTCCAATCAGCAAGAGAACTGTTGAATGGCGCTTAACGTCCGGACAAATTATACGCTCTGCAACATTACGTGACGTTTAAACACGTTCAGATTTTGCGTGTTGGACTGGTTTTTAGCTCTGTATACAGGTTGTAAAAAAAATCATGTAATTCCTTCAAACCTTTTTTTTGTTTTTCTCGTTGGAAAATCCTCATGGATGTTCCTCGCACGGGGAAGGCGAGGGGGTCTGCCGGACTCTTAGCGGCTAAAAACCAACGGTGTTCCTTCTCCTGACGGTTCAACCGGGGTCGCGGGATTCGCGAAAGTATGCACCGCAACCCCGACAGGAATTCCTTCAAACCTCGTGATGTACTGCTGACATAGATTAACCCTGAATGGGATAATTTGGGATTCAATAAAAAAATTACAAGAAGTAAACATGATGTTTTTAACGTGAGGCATTTTAGCGCCCCGAGCGAATTGCGTGGTTATCGCTCGCCGCTCGGTCATTTAATTCATGGCACTAAAATGCCTCACGTTAAGAACACAAATCATGTTTTACTTCTTGTTTTTTTTTTTATTGTATCCCAAATTATCTCGTTCAGGGTTAATCTATGTCAGCAGTACATCACGAGGTTTGAAGGAATTACATGATTTCGTATACAGCCTGTATGCAAGATACAAATGGAGTCTGATAAGTCATTCCCTCTCACTCATATTGTATTTCTATCTTTGTTTCACTTAGTACGTAATCTTCTACAACCATCGTAATATGAATTATCATTATACAATCTTATTTTTTTTATACCCGAAACCCGAAAAAGGGTCATACTCATCATTATGAATAACTTTTACTATGGGACCCAGAAATTGCGAAAAAAAATCAGATGTTCCATAGATTTCGTCGAGTTATCTGTATATATAAATATAAAAGGAGAAGCTGACTGACCGACTGATCTATCAACGCACAGCCTAAACGGCTGGGGTTAGAAACTTGAAATTTTGACAGTAGGTTAATTTTGTGACGTAAACATCCATTAAGAAGGGATTTCTCGATATTCAACCCCTAAGGGGTGAAATAAAATCACGCAAGCGAAGCTGCGGGCAACAGCTAGTGTGAACATAAATGTATGGAATTACTGCTTTTTTTTCGCGATTTCTGGGTTGGTCCCATAGTAAAAATTGTTCATAATAATGAGTACAATGACCCTTTTTCGGATTTAGAGTATACAAAAATAAGGTTGTATAGTTAAGGCAAGGTTTTAATTATCATGACATCTGTCTTGTCCGGGTCTTCTCCGTAGGAAATGTCAAATTGGAACCGTGCACCTTATTTCGACTTTTCGTAAGCACCTTTAATTAATCCTCTATTTATGTTTTCACCCGTTCAGTAGTCGGCGTTTAAGGCTTATTGTGGCAGTATGACATTCACTACTATCTATACTAATATTATAAAGAGGAAAGATTTGTATTTTTGCATGTAACGAATAAACTTCAAAACTAATGGACCGATTTCAAAAAATATTTTGCCGTTAGAAAGCTACATTATCACTGAGTAACTTAGGCTATATTTATTGCTGGAATAAAACTTCTTACGCGGGCGGAGCCGTGAGGACAGAGCTAGTAGTAAATAATCTTATGGCAAATAACTCGGTACCCAAAAAATAATCCCTTGTAAAAAAACATTTCAGTTAAACGGTCGTATCTTCCAGTACCTCTGCAGCTTTAGAATTTGAGGATTGATGGTTGGAATTATATAATGTTGTATTGTCATGGGAATTGAATTCGGGTGCAAAGTTTCAGGAGAATCGGTAAGCAGAAGTAGTTGAAAAATCTGTAGCAAGATTTGATTCAAACAAACAAATATACGAAGTACCAATCATAACATCATCACGCCTTATATTCCCCGAAGGGAGCTGCAGAGCTGTTTTTAGTACACCCTCGTTTCGCCAATTATGTTTAAATCCCATATAATAGGGGGCGAGCCTATTGCCATTAACCGGGCACAAATCCTGCCTTCGGGCTGTTACTGAGAAATTCCTAATGAAAAAACCCAATAACACTTTGCCCGACCTAGGGATCGAACCCAGGACCCTATGCTCAGCAGTCTCACTTGTGATTACTAGACCAACAAGAGAAATACACATAGTATATTACCTACATAGTACAAATCAAAGTACGTACTCATATTTCCAAATCAATTTTTATTGTATATATATAAGGGCTCTAACACACGACGTCTTTTCTACGCGCCGACGACGCGCGTTGACGTCAAACTCCATACATAAAAAACGTAACTTTTTAAGTATGGAGTTTGACAGTAACGCGTGTCGTCGGCGCCTAGAAAAGACGTCGTGAAACACACGCTCGAGCAACATCAAACAATTTGAACCACGCACATTTGTCAGTTCGCGGTTCTGTTCTGTCGATGATCAGATAAAGCGATCTCACGCATTCGTGTTCTGTACAAGTTGGGCGAATTTATCAGTATTAAGGGTGACGTCATAAACAACAGTTTGGCAGAAGACACACAACATCACGCCTGTATTTCTCGAAGGGCTGGGTAGAAATGTACGAGTATAGTAACACCCTCATTTCGCAGTTATGTTAATTCCCACGTAATAGGGGGCGAGCCTTTTGCCATTAACCGGGTACAAATCAAAACTCTTGGCTGCTACTGAGAAATTCCACACGGAAAAACCCAATAACACATTGCCCAACCTGGGGATCGAACCCAAGACCTCACGATCAGCAGTCGCGCTTGCCACCACTAGATCAATGAGGCAATTGTTGTTTGGCAGAGGAATCGTTTATAAGTAAAAATATAGGTGTGGTCAGGTGGCATAAGGGAGGATGGCGCGCCGTGTTCCGCGCGCGCCTTCGGAAGGAAGTGGGGCAGAGGAGCAATCGCCCCACCACATGAGAGGTCCACCAGAAGAAGCTGGAGGACCGAGACCTGCCGGGGTCGCGGTGCATGCAATAGCGAATCCCGCGACCCCGGCCTTAGGTCAGAAGGAGGAACACCGTGGTGGTTTTAGCCGGTACGAGTCCGGCACACCCCCCCGTCTTCCCCAGACGGGGGATAGTCCATGAGGATTCCCCAAGATAAAAAAATAAAAAATAAAAAAGGTGGCATAAGGTTGAATATTATTATTCAACCCCCACACAAGTTTCCTTTAACTTACTGGGGCTGCCTCAATTTTTGTAAGTAACTCTACTTTTAGGCTGCCTATACAAATATATTTGGACATGATTGGCGCTGTGGCTGAGCGGTTGGCTGCTGCGCCATGGGTAGCGGGTTCGATCCCCAAACGGAAAAAGTATTTTTATTTTTTTTAATTTGTTTATTCAAAGAAAAAGAATTACACAAAATTTTACAAAAACATCCTGCCAAACTGCAGAGCAGTTTGTCGGCAGCAATTTGTTTGCCCTACAGATAATTGTTCCGGATCTGGGTGTTTATGTATGAAAAAATCTATGTCTGTAACCGCACCCACGTTACTGGAGTATATTCCTAGTGTGGGGTAATAGTTTTTGTAAAATGAAAATTAAAAAGTGAATGTTGGTCGTGGCAGAAGAGGCATGAAAGTAGAATAAATGCCGTGGAAATGCGTTCCTTGCGAAATATGTGCGGTGTAACTTTGAATGATACATTGAGAAATGATAAGATTAGACAAAGTTGCGGTTTAAAAGATGATGTAGTGACAAAAATTTAAAGGAGTATACTGAGGTGGTTTGCTCACGTTGAGAGAATGAGTGAACGACGATTAACAAAAGGAAATTATAAGGCGGATGTCAATGGAAACGCCGGTAGAGGACGTCTTAGAAGGACATACATCGACGTTATTGGTGATGTTCTTCACAAAGATCAGGTGCGTAGTACTCTCAGCCGGCGAGCGTGTATTACAAGATGTATGAATGTGGATGAAACGAAAGGGGTATGTAAGGGTCGTAGAATGTGGCGTTCTATAGTTTCTGCCTACCCCCATGGGAAAAGGCGTGAATTTATGTATGTTTGAAAATTAAAAAAATGTATACCCTGTGTACCAGTATTGATGTTTAAGAACTCCTGTCCACGACCAGTTTCTGCCCGGCATGGACGGCGCCGGCCCTGGCGACAGTTTTATACTTATGAAATACTATGGAGGCTTGTTCACGACGCCGGCGCTAGATAGACCGACTCTAACTGTTCTGTTCTGCCTAGCTCTTTCCCAACTATGTTGGGGTCAGCTTCCAGTTTAACCAAATGTGGCTGAATACCAGTATTTTACACGGAGCGACTGCCATTAGACCTCCGCAACCCAATTACTGGGCAATGCCGATATTCTAAGGTTAGACCGGTTGTCAGACTTTCGGGCTTCTGACTACCCGTAACAACTGTCATAGGTATTCCTATGACACCCGGGACCGACTGTTTAGCATGCTCTCCGAGACACGGAGAGGTCTCTATTTGTAACGAATGGTCACCCATCCACGGACTGACCGCGGCAAGCGCAGCTTAACCTTGCAAATCATATGATCAGTGCGGTTGTTAATTAGTCACGAGCCACTACGAAGCCACCGACGCTAGCTATCGTCTCTTTACCGCTCTTGTATACTAAATTCTAAAGCAATATTTCGACACCTCCCGCGCATTAGGTCGTATGTCCAAATTTGTGATTTTTCAGGAGAGAGATTCTTAACTTCATCTTTGTCTTGATCAGCCGCAAACGATAGTGTGGGATTAATTTTAGAATATAGCAATGATTGAAGGTTAAAGGGGATAATGAGGCCTTTTGATTGAATTAAAAACTCATATTTTCGTAAAAATAGGCAAAAACAAGAACTTACGACCTTATTCTTGTTGTCGCAAAGTCGTATCTATTTGTTACGACCTTATACCATTAAAAAGCACAACGAATACAGCACGAATAAGGTCGTATGTCAGACATAAAACTTTATGCTGCGTACAGATTTTTTAAATACGATAATATCGACCGCGCATAAAATCGCAACTTTCATGTTTCGACGTTTTGCGTCGGACGTATTTCAAATTATTAACTTACGAAATGATGAAAATCATTATATACTTAAAAAAAATTTACTAACACGATTAGGATAAACATGCAAATCATGATAGTAAATTAAAGTAAGAAATAAACTTACCATTTTATCAACGTTCACTAGCCGTTATTTTCACGTTCGAATCATTTTGGTTATTTAAAGCTAATTTTAAATCTTTGATACCGTACATTACTCATAGTACTAGTATCTAATAAAAACAAAACAGTAAAGTACAAAACACACACAGTTTCTTGTTTTTTTTAGATTTTCAAACTCCAAAGAATATTTTGTACTGTTTACATCTTACGACGTCGGTACTGTGCCGTGATTAGCCGGTGCGCGGTCCAATAGTTCAACGTAAATCGTCGCAACTGTTGGCACGACCATATGCGCGGGAATTTAAACATGATAAGATTATTAGCGGGTAAGAATCTTGGTATTTAATGTAAATATGAAAATATTGTTTTCAAGAATGTGTAGTATTTCTGTAATAATGAACTGTAGTACTAAAATCTCATTTTATCAAAAAAACGTGTTACGACTTTTTGCGTGGGAGGTATAGATTTCTCATACTGTTAATACGTATTAAAAACATTGCCGTCTCACCTCTCCATAAATAATCCCAGACGTCTTAACACCCAACGAATTTATAGGGGGGTTCCTTTTCAAAACCATTCCATATAACTTCTTACCGTACAATAAGTAGATAATAGTTTACGACAATCTGACGGCGCCCTTAGGTAGGCTCTTTGAGGATTATCCTACTGAAGCTAAGATTTCTTTGAAGTTAGTGAGCCGCCCCCTTACGTGGTGTCAATGATGTTGGAAAGTGATATGAGGTGTGGCCGCTTAGTATGTAGGCGATGGTAGTTTTAAAGAAATATTCTTAAGATAGTAACGCCCTCATTTCGCCGTTATGTTTAGGTCGCATGTAATAGCGGGCCAGCCTATTGCCATCAACCGGGCACGAATCCAAACTCTGGGCTGCAACTGAGGAATTTCACACGGAAAAACCCAATAATACTTTGTCCGACCTGGGGATCGAACCCAGGACCTCACGCACGAAACAGTTACTATACACCTCTGCCCTTCTTTTCGGGGAATACAGGCGTGATGTTGTTTTTATTCTTAGGCTATATTTTTTTCTGTTTTTTGGATTTTATTTTAATAGGCGACAGGTCACAGGGACAACTTGTGACCAACGGATGCCCCTCAAGCTGAAGGGCAAAATCTACAAATCCATTATAAGACCTGTCGTGCTGTACGGATCAGAGTGTTGGGCCGTGAAGAAGACGGATGAAAGAAGATTACACGTAGCGGAGATGAGAATGTTGAGATGGATGTGTGGAGTGACGCGAATGGATAAAGTAAGAAATAAGTATATTAGAGGAAGTTTGAAAGTGGCACCAGTGACAGAAAAGTTGAAAGGAAAGCGTTTGTCTTGGTATGGGCATGTGCTGAGGAGGGATGAAACACATGTGACTAAGAGAGTGATGAATATGAATGTTGATGGGTGGAGGGGGAGAGGGAGACCTAAGAAAAGATGGATGGATTTTGTGAGGGAGGATATGAAAGATAAGGGAGTAAATGATAATGAGACGGCTGACAGGGAAGAGTGGAAGAGAAAAACATATTGCGCCGACCCCAAGTAACTTGGGACCAGGGCAGGAAGATGATGGATTTTATTTTAATGTCCTATAGATGTAAGGAAAAGTTGCATCTATTACTTTTTCGTGTGTGTTACATAACTTACATTACTTATACCATACATCAAAATAACAGCTAAGTCAGTTTTAAAGTACGCTCAAACCATGGCGTAACATTTGCGTTCACGGTGGCGGTCACGATGGCGGTCGCGGTGGCGTTCAGTTACTTCAACTAATTACCAACCGCGCGGATCATATGATTTACGAGGTTAAGCTGCGCTTGCCGTGGTCTGTCTGTGGGTGGGTGACCATTCATTACCCATCATGACCCATCCGTGCCTGGGAGAGCACGATAAACAGTCGGTCCCGGGTGTCATACGAATACCTATGATAGTCATTACGGGAAGTCAGAAGCCGGAAATTCTGACAACCGTGCTAACCTTAGGATACGGCATTGCCCATAGTAACTTAGTTGCTGAGGTCTAATGGCAGTCGCTCCGTGTGAAATACTGGTATTCATCCGCATCTGGTTAGACTGGAAGCTGACCCCGACATAGTTGGGAAAAGGTTAAGCAGAAAAAAAACCCGGGGTTGCGGTGCATGCAATAGCGAATCCCGTGACCCCGGGCATAGAAGTTAGAAGGAGGAACACCGTGAGTTTTTTGCCGGTAAGATTCCGCAGACCCCCTCGCCTTCCCCGGGCGAGGGACAGCCATGAGGGTTTCCATAACATAACATTACATCACGCCTGTATTCCCCGAAGGGTTAGGTAGAGGTATATAGTAACACCCACAATTCGCCGTTATGTTTAAGTCCCATGTAATATGGAGCGAGCCTAATGCCATCAACCGGGCACAAACCAAACCTCCGGACTGCTACTGAGAAATTCCACACGAAAAAACCCAATAACACCTAACCCGAACTGGGGTTCAAACTCAGGAGCCCATGCGCGAAGCAGTTACCATACACTTCTGTCCATATTTTCGGGGAATACAGGAGTAATGTTATGTTTTTATTTTTAAGATTTTTTGTTTTCTATTTTGTGCGTTTTTCAGCTGTATCTGATTAGACTGGAAGTGGACTCCATATATAGTTGGGAAAGTTTACGCAGAACAGAACAGATTAACTAAACAACACCTCATCTTATTCCTTACTAACTCTTTGTAAGAAACGACTGTGTTCACGATTCTCCTTAATACAAGTAAGTACTCATATGTTTTAATGTAGTATATAGTACCTACCTACTGCGTACGGTCCCACTGGTTCTTACACTTGGCTTGTCGATATACCTTTGAAATTTTGAAATTAACAGTTGGCAACATAGTTGTACATATAACTATAAACCTACTATGTAAAATACATATAACAGAATCTTATAGGGGTGAATCTATCATTACAGTTATAGCTAATATCGGTATGTCAGGATTGCGGAGATGGTAAATAAAATAAATGAAACCAACATAGACTCTCCACCACTGAGAGTACTTATATTTGGATTAGGGTACAGAAGCTAGTTCATAATATAATAACACAATTTACACAAGATCAGAAAATAAGGATACCTAAGCTTATCTAAACTGATATTATAAAGCTGAAGAGTTTGTTTGTTTGAACGCGCTAATCTCAGGAACTGCTGGTTGGAATTGGAAAATTCTTATTGTGTTGGATAGTCCATTTATCAAGGAAGGTTATAGGCTATATAACATCACGCTACAACCAATAGGAGCGGAGTATAAATGAAAAATGTTGCAAAAACGGGAAAAATGTCTACCCGTGCGAAGCCGGGACGGGCCGCTAGTCAGATATAAAAGGTCAGACTTCTTCAGCTGTTCGACATGGAATCCTCTGCTCCGTCGAATGACCACAGTTTTTATAAATACGGGTACGTTGATTCATCTTGACGATTACCCTTCTTTGTCAACATTGTCCAGTGTTACCAGCTACCGATAACAGTTACGGATAAAATGATGTGCATTGAAGACGGAAAATAGATATCTTAGATAATACTAATTTATAAAGATAAGGTAGATCTTAACTGCCTCGTTGACGTGATCGTGAGGTCCTGGGTTCAATCCCCAGGTCGGGCTAAGTGTTATTGCATTTTTCCGTGTGGAATTTCTCAGTAGCAGCCCGTAATTTGGATTAGTGGTGGATGGCAAGGGGACTTAAATCATAACGGCGAAATGAGGGTGTTACTATACACCTCTGCCTAACCCTTCGGGGAATACAGGCGTGATATTATGTTATGTTTCAAGTACAAATTATCAATATCTCAAGAAATATAAGAGTTTCATCTGAATACGCTGTTAATATATTTTTTCTTCAAGTGAATTTAGACGTGCTGTCTTGGAATGAATTGATACAGTCGATGCGTACTACATCAACCATCATTGTTCATAATGCTACAATTAACTTGGAATCTGGGGACAGGCTTCAAACAAAATTACCCACTATCCATTGGGAATCTAGATAATCTAAATTGCAAGTGTGTAGGTCAAATAGGTTTTGACTTATGAGGTGGTCAAACGTTGCTGGAAATGTTGAAAATATTAACACAAATAAGATACTTTTTATTCGGGTCCATGAAGAAGGTAGTTCCTCTAAGATGGGAGTGAAACTGCGAGGAACAGCTAGTGTTTAAATAATTTACAATCTTTGAGAAAATATTAATAACATAAATAGATTTACACTAGGGAGCAATGAATCCGTGACACCAACATAACACTTAGAATCTGGGAAAACATTGTTTAACATTGTTTTGTTTATGTTGGTGACCCGGATTCATTGCTGCTAAGTGTACTTACCGTTCGTTCTGCCTAACCTTTTCCCAAGTATATTAGGGTGAGCTTCCAGTCTAACTAGATGCTGCTGAATACCAGTATTTTACACGGAGCGACTGCCATAAAACCAGTTGTCAGACTTTCTGGCTTCTGACTACCCATAACGGCAGTCATAGGTATTCGTATGACACCCGGGATCGACTATTTAACGTGCTCTCCGAGGCATGGAGGGGTCTTGATGTGTAATGAATGGTCATCCACGGACTGACCGCGGCAAGCACAGCTTAACCTCGCAAATCGTATGATCTGCACGGTTGGTAATTAACCACCAGCCCCTCGAGCGAGCGTGTGCACGACCGAGTGTACTTACCGCCTTCCTAATAATCGCTGTTTAACGTCAGTGTAACCATATTTTTTTTATTTAAAGTTCAATGTGGGCAAATCCGTCTGCGGAGCAATACCGTACACATGCATTTGTATTCATTCCAGAATAGTTACGCTGTTGTCAACTCGGTCGATACAATAGGATCATCATCATCAGCCTGAAGACGTCCACTGCTGAACAAAGGCCTCCCCCTTAGACCGCCACATCGAACGACAATCCGCCATTTGCATCCATCGGTTACCCGCGACTTTCACAATGTCGTCGGTCCACCTAGCGGTAGGCCTACCTACGCTGCGCTTTCCGATTCGTGGTCGCCACTCAAGAACCTTTCTTCCCCATCGGTTGTCGGTCCTTCGAGCGATGTGGCCTGCCCATTGCCACTTCAGCTTGCAAACCCTGACAGTAAGATCACTTTTTAGTTATTAACTAATCTACTCTTCTGGAATGAATATAAATGCATGTGTACGGAATTGCCCCGCAGATGGATTTGCCTAAATTGACCTTATAAGCTTGTCAATACTATACACAACGATTATTGGTCGCTTATTGTATAGGTATATTCTTACATAATCATATAACTAGGAATTACCCAATCTGCGGATTCTACACATATTAACAGCAACATTATGATGTATTTATATACGTAGATCTATCACCCTCTTTTCCTTAAGGGGTAGCTAAGTTACTTAGAATGTTACAAACATGGAGTCCGCAACAAACTTTTAAGGAGGTAAGTCGGAGGAGTGAATAGTGTAATAATCGTTGGAGCGCGGTTCCCTCTACGAACCGTAAGACACTTGCGATTTGTCTACTTATATAGGGGACCCCATTTGGGATTATAGGTGCTGATGGTTATCTATACAGTTACATACGTAGTACTTACATCGCTTCGGTGAGTGGTTTTATTGTATGACTAGCCGTGCCCGCGACTTCGTCTGTGTAGAAGTCGGATGACTTTTCATTTTTTTGCACGGAACACTAATTCTTTTTCTTTTTCTAAAATACAAATAGCTTGAGTTACTCTTTATGTGGCAACTATCTGCCAGTAAAAGTCCCGTCAAAATCAGTCCAGCCGTTTCTGAAATAGCTGGTACAAACAGACAGGCAAACAAAAAACTAAAAAAATATTTTTAACATATACATAACAGTTGGGCAGAGGTGTATAGTAACACCCTCATTTCGCCGTTATGTTTAAGTCTCATGAAACAGGGGGCGAGACTATTGCCATCAACCGGACACTAATCCAAACTCCGGGCTGCTACTGAGGAATTCCACACAGAAAAACCCAATAACACTTTGTCCGACCTGGGGATAGAACCCAGGGCCGCACAATCAGCAGTCACGCTTGCCACCACTAGACTAACGAGGCATATGAATTAAGGTTTCATAGTATGTGCGAAACGAATGTAAATTCATGGACGTGAATGGTGTTAAAGTCAAGCTTGGTATTTGGGATACAGCGCGACAGGAGCAGATATAGAACAACAACATCAAGTTTATACAGAGACGCTCACGGTGCTATATTAGTTTACGACATGTCAGAACCATAGTCCCTAGCAAAACTGAATGAGTGGGTCGAGGAACTTCAAGGTATACTCCACCAAGAAGAACATAGTATGCTTAGTTGTCGGCAATAAGATTGACAAGCATATCATTTTTAGACCCAGTGCATAATATCAGCAAGCACATTGGGTCACCCGCGCGACGCGGCGACGGCGCAACAATATTCCCAAGGAGGGTTGATGTCAGGCAGGCGGCCGGTCATAAAACAATAAGCCAAAACCTCTAACAACTTGGACTTATGAAATAGGTACATATTGTGCCGACCCCACCTATTGTGGGATAAGGGCAGGAAGAAGAAGAAGAAGAGTATGTGCGAAACGAGTATTTCAAATTCTAAATTCACTCACGTTATCGTTACAACATCCGTGACTATAGTATGCGCGGAACTAGTTGGCCGCGCCTTAGGTATGTGAGCGGCAGGGGGAGGGTGTGCACGGTATACAAGACAAAGCAAACTGACAGAGCGCGTCTATTGTTTCGCACCCCCCTCCTGCCGCTCACATACCTAAGGCGCGGCCAACTAGTTCCGCGCGGACTATAGTCCTACAGGTATGGTGGCAGTAGGTACTTCCCCGGACGATATCATTGACAAAGAGCTCTGTTCTGGACTGTCAAGCACAAACTATATTCAGATTCCTGTATTATAACAAAACGAATAACATTTAGTACATAAGTGTACCTATTTCGTCAGTCGTTGAGATAAAAAGGCTCTTTACTTTATAAGCCCCGGTTCGACTGTAAGCGTAGAAATATCAACTACACTCGGGAGCAATGAATCCGGGTCATCAACATAAATCTTAGTGTCCCGTAAAACATTGTATATCATTGTTTTGTTTATGTTGGTGACGCAGATTCATTATTCCCAAGTGTATCATCATTATTATACTGCTAAACGTCGGACTTCCAATGATCATCACGATGAATCATCTCAAGGGAACTTACCATAATCACCTCGCTTGGAAATATATAACATACCATAAAAACATAACATCACGCCTGTATTCCCCGAAGGGTTAGTCAGAGGTTAATAGTAACACCCTCATTTCGCCGTTACGTTTAAGTCCCATTTAATAGGGGCCAAGCTTATTGTCATCAATCGGGCACAAATCCAAACTCCGGGCTGCCACTGAGGTATTCCACATGGAAAAACCCAATAACACATTAACCGACCTGGGGATTGAAACCAGGATTTCACGATCAGCAGTCGCGCTTGGAAATAAAGAAAGAAAATACATTTTAGTAAAATAAAACAAATTTAACAAGCCGACGCGGCACCTGATTGAACGTGGCTACCAACCAACAGTATTGATATTGCGTACCCAACTTTACGTGTTAGAGTTGGAAAATATCATGTGCTTGTAATTTCACCGGCACCCATACCCCTCAGACCAGAACACAGCAATGCTGCTTCTTCTTCTTCTTCTTCCTGCCCTTATCCCACACTAGGTGGGGTCGGCACAACATGTATTTCGTAAATCCATGTTGTTAGAGCTTTCGGTTTATTGTTTTATGACCGCCTGCCTGACATCAACCCTCCTTGGGAATACTTCTTGCGTTATCGCACGGGTGTCCCAATGTGCTTGCTGATATTATACACTGGGTCCCAAAATGATATGCTTGTCAATCTTATTGCCGACAACTAAGCAGACTATGTTCTTCTTGGTGGTGTATACTTGAAGTTCCTCGACCTACTCATTCAGTTTTGCTAGGGACTTCGGTTCTGACACATTGTTAACTAATATAGCACCGTGAGCGTCTCTGTAAACAGCAATGCTGCTTGGCGTCAGAAATAGGTATGGTGGTAGTACTTCCTCTGACGATTTTTTTCACACGGAGTCCTACTACTACATATTACTTAAACTATTAATATTTGCAATATTTCTACATAACAGCAGTGATTGCCTAGTTGTAAGACTGTCGGACTGCCAAGTCATAGGCTAGTTCAAACCCAAGGCACGCCCCTCTGACTTTTCGGATTCATGTGCGTATTGTATAACTATCAGTTGCTTAAAAACAGTGAAGGAAAACATCGTGAGGAAACCGGCATGCCTGAGAGATATTTCTCGACGGCATGTGAAGCCAAGTCAGAGGCCCATCAGCGGCATAAACTCTGACACCAGGTTAGTCACTAACCACACGAAAAGAAGAAGATTATTTACACGTACTATAGCATACGTTGGCTTTGGTGTATTTTAAGTTATACGGGTTTAAATATTTGCTCAGGACACAGGCAATGTAGGTGCTCTTAACTTCAAGTTAAATCTAAGTAAATATGTACAGCTTACTTTGCTCCTTTACGAATTAAGTTAGGTATTAAAACGAAGCACTTTATGGAAATTAGAATATTATTTATTTTAAGAAGACTAACTGTTCCCTTTGTTGACTACCTTGTTAGTCTAGTGGTCACAAGCGCGACTGCTGAGCATGGGGTCCTGGGTTCGACCCCCAGGTCGGGCAGTGTTATTTGGATTTTCCATTAGGAATCTCTTAACTAGGTTAATGGCAATAGGCTTGCCCCCTATTACATGGGACTTAAGCATAATTGGCGAAACGAGGGTGCACTAAAAAGACCTCTACCGAACCCTTCGGGGCATACGAGGCGTGATATTATCTTATGTTCGTGTATTCTGAAATTTACAGAACATTGGCAGAACATAATACTCGGTGTCTATTCAATATTTCGTCAGCCATTCCTTTCAAATCTCCGTCAAATGCATGTATCATTCTGATGCAAAACTATCTATTGTAATACATCTTCGCCGCCCGCTCGCAGTTCGACCAATTTCCATGCAATAAAAATCCCATTCTTATACAAGAAAGAAATATTTTTCTCAATAATAAAACACGAATAAAACAGAGTTATACTAAAAAGGAATTCTGCTATCATAAACCAACCAGTGGGGTACTTACCTATCTATTTACACGACCATTATAAAAAGATACATATAACAAGCTACGATTCAGAATACAAGAAAGGGATGGGCAGGTCTAGTTATAGTGGTTTTTTGGTTTTTGATTATGTGTTAGAAACCATATATTTTACCACGGTAATTACTTCGTTTACTTACTGATACAGTCCAAAAGCGATTGGGTGGAAGTTGGATAAACGATGGTTGAGAGAGTTATTGATTTTACAGCAGTGATAGCTCAGCGGTTGAACGCACGCCTTTCAGGCAGGAGGGTCAGAGTGTGACACCGGACATCAGACTTATCGAATTCACGGTGAAGTAAAACATCGTGAGGAAACAGTCATAACATGATGGACGTAAAAAAAGTTCTTAGTTGGGTATAGTTCGCTCGCACCAGGCCAGCGTAGTGGACTAGCGCCGGAGGGCGCGTGACGACCTCCGGCCACCCTAGTGAGTGGCCTGCAGGCGGCGGGTTGGGGAACCCGTCGCCCGACCAGTAACGGGCCCAGGGAGGATGGCGCGTCGTGTCCTGCGCGCGCCTCTCGGAAGGATGTGGGGCAGGGGAACAACTGCCCCACCACAGGAGAGGTCCACCAGAAGAAGCTGGTGGACCGAGCCTTCCGGGGTCGCGGTGCATGCAACAGCGAATCCCGTGACCCCGGCCTTAGGTCAGAAGGAGGGACACCGTGGTGGTTTTAGCCAGTAAGAGTCTGGCACACCCCCCCGTCTTCCCCAGACGGGGGATAGTCCATGAGGATTTCCCCACGCTAAAAAAAAAAAAAAGAAAAGCGTAGTGGACTAAGGGAGGACCTTCCCCGAAGTGGACTTCTGGGCTGAGTATATTAGACCACCAATCTATACTAATATTATAAAGCTGAAGAGTTGGTTTGTTTGAACGCGCTAATCTCAAGAACTACTGGTTGGAATTGAAAAAAAATAATTTGTGTTGGATAGTCCATTTATCGAGGAAGGTTATTGGCTATATAACATCACGCTACGACGAATAGGAGAGGAGAATAAATAAAAAATGTTGCAAAAACGGGAAAAAATTCCACCCGTGCGAAGCCAGGACGGGCCGCTAGTAACATAATAAATTAAAATTGCATCTTAAACATCTACCAAAATAATCTCACTGAAAAGTAATTCTGGGACCTTTTTCAAACTAAAAAGGGTCCTTTTAAGTCCATCGCAAACTGGTACCCTAGATCTGGACCGCTTACAATGTCTGCCACCCGCAGACATACTCGTAAATCTAAACATTTTGATAGTTTACAATGTATGTTCTTCAGAGGCCATTAGAAGAATTAAATTTTGAGGATATCGTAAAATGTTGGAGCAGGTTGATTTGTTAGACTTTGATTGGCTGGAGTTATTATACAACTCTTCTACGTCTGCTTCGTCTTATAAAACGAAATTATGCAGCTACTATATTATTTTGATAACTGAAAAAATATTATATAATTTATTTGGACTTCAAAAATTATAAGATACTACATAACATCACGCCTGTATTCTTCGAAGGGTTGGACAGAGGTGTATAATAACACACTCATTTCACCGTCATGTTTAAGTCCCATGTAATAGGGGGCGAGCGTATTGCTAACAGTCCGGTACAAATCCAAAGCCCGGGCTGCTATAGGAATTGAGGAATTTCACAGTGGTGGCAAGCGCGACTGCTGAGCATGGGGTCCTGGGTTTGATTCCAAGGCCGGGAAAAGTGTTACTGAGTTTTTCCATTAGGATTTTTTCAGTAGCAGCCCGGAGTCTGGATTTGAGCTCGGTTAATGGCAATAGGCTCGCCCCTTATAACATTGGACTTAAAAACATAACTGGCGAAATGAGGGTGTTACTATACACCTCTGCCCAACCCTTCGGGGAATATAAAGCGTGATGTTATGTTATAGGTAAACAAAGGTATTTCTATACAGCTTGCATCAGCATTTCGGACTTGGCGAGCTAACACCTTGCTACAAACTTTTGGCACACAAAACAACGTTTAAAATCCGGAAAAGAGACCAAAACCGTTTTTATTTTCGTTTTAAATGTAGTGAAACTAATAGAAAACACAGTAATAGTATGTTTGTATGTAAATTAGGTACGCGAAGTAAAAGTGGGGTATCAGCTGTTTGTATTGCTAAATAGTACTTTTTAGTGCCATTTGTGTAGTACTAACTGTATTTGCACATTACAGAGCTTATTTGGGAGTACTTTATTTGTTAGAACTCTTTTAGAGAATTTAGAATGTAAAACATTGTTTTTCAGATTTTTAATTTCGGTTTTATTTCGGTTTCAGTTTAAAGATATTTTTTAAACTCAATATAACGAACATTAAGCCGGGTACTGACCGGCGTTACAGGGCGTAAAGTAACGTGTTATACAGCGAGCGTTCGTGCAGTCAGTACGGGGTATCAAGGCGCTTGTAACGAGCATTTACACGGAGTTTAGAACACGGCGTAACGTAACATGCGCGCTGCGAATGTTACATTACGGGCCGTAACACCGGTCAGTACCCAGCTTTACAGTTCACATATTGAGAAAAGTATATAAAATATAAAAGTATGTGCGAGTTTCTGTGATCACAAAAGTAAATAAAGGAAAATTAAATTAAAGTTGACATTTCGTGTTAGTATTATAATTTTTCCTATTATGTTGTTCCAGGGCTTTTATATATGTATGTAAGCTGGCACTGTTAGTCGGGTATTTCATATTTTGCATCTAACTTGATGCAAAAAAATTACTTTTTTGTGAACAGAATCTGTCAAAATTGAAGCTTATACCGGGTGTCGTCTTAGAAGAAAAATACTTTGAATATTAAAAATAGCAAATTTTATTTTAAGAGTCTTTCTTTTATTTCGCTTATATTATCTTCATTAAAAGTAAGAAATACTGCATTCAAACATTTACAAAACGTCTCTTGACGAGCCGTCATCGAACCGCCACAGATGCGAAAAAATATCAATACCGATCAGGGTCAATAATTTTCTTCCACGACCACGTGGATCCACGTGGATTCGAACTCCCGGTATAATTTTGCATGTCCATTTTAGCGCCGTCAAAACAACTGATCGAAAATGCCAGAAGCACTACTCTCTCTTATAGGATTAAAATCATGAACAGCATGCACTGAAAGGTCGTTAGCGCGTATTTATAATCTGCTACGAACGCGTAGCAACCGTAGCTACTACGGCTATGCCGTAGCCGCAGCGTAGTCCGATTTCATACAATGCATTAATCTCTATTTCAATATCGGCTCTGAATTCATATAACCGTATTAACTGGGAATGTTTGTTTGAGTAATATTTAGATACCTTCCGTAAAGGTTTTAATGTAGAAATAGTATTCAAATGTACATTTATTTTCAAATGTTTATTTATTTATAGCCGGCCACTCACACACCTGCAGCAGGGGCAATCTAGGGCGATGAGGTGGGGATAAGATTGCCTCCTTGATTGTAATGTGTATAGGCAAGCAGGGGCAGGAAAATTGCCCCTGCTTGCCTATACACATTACAATCAAGGAGGCAATCTAGGGTCCCCCCCACCTCATCGCCCTAGATTGCCCCTGTGGCAGGTGTGTGAGTGGCCGGCTTAACTTGTAACTTTGCGGCTAACTTTGAATGATAGATTGAGGAATGGTATGATTAGATAAAGTTATGGTTTAAAAGGTGATGTAGTGACAAAAATTTAAAGGAGTATGCTTAGGTGGTTTGGTCATGTTGAGAGAATGAGTGAACGGCGATTAACAACAGAAATTTATAGGGCGGATGTCAATGGAAACGCCGGGAGAGGGCGCCCTAGAAGGACATACATAGATGTTGCTGATGATGTTCTTCACAAAGGATAGGTCGTAGTACTCTCAACCGGCGTGCGTGTTTGACAAGATGTATGAATGTGGATGAAGCGAAAGGAGTATGTAAGAATCGTTGCATGTGGCGTTCTATAGTTTCTGCCTACCTCCATGGGAGAAAGGCGTGAGATTATGTATTTATGTACTAAATCTACTGTAAACACTGGACTGCCTTGTTGGTCTAGTGGTCGCAAGCGCGACTGCTGAGCATGGGGTCCTGGGTTCGATCCCCAGGTCGGGTAAAGTGTTATTGGATGTTTCCCTTAGGAATTTCTCAGTAGCAGCCTGGAGTCTGGATTTGTGCCCGGTTAATGGCAATAGGCTCGCCCTTTATTACATGGGACTTAAACATAACTGGAGAAACGAGGGTGTACTAAAACACCTCTGCCGTACCTTTCGGAGAATGTAAGGCGTGATGTTATGTTATCTACTGTAAAAACTTTTAATTCTGGAAACTCGCAACAATAATAACGATTAACGCTAATTATAACAACAATAAATTTAGTTAACATTAAAATTTGTTAATCCCCACACAACTCGATTTTAACAGAACAAATTCACTAAATATACACCTGAGATCGGCTTATCGGGGATATATTAACGCATTTCCTGTCGACATAACTATTTTACCTGAAAAGGGCCCAATGAATATAATCGCTAAGCAGATAATCGATTAGTTTTGTCTGTTCATATACTTAGGCTGGTATTCACCAACATTCTTCATCTTTTCGTGTGGTTAGTGACTAACCTGGTGTCAGAGTTTATGCCGCCCACAGGCCTCTGACTTGGCTTCACATGCCGTCGAGAAATATCTCTTAGGCATGCCGGTTTCCTCACGATGTTTTCCTTCACCGTTTTTAAGCAAGTGATAATTATACAATACGCACATGAATCCGAAAAGTCAGAGGTGCGTGCCTTGGGTTCGAACTCGAGACCTATGACTTGGCAGTCCAACGGTCACACCACTAGGCTATCACTGCTATCCATCAATAATACCAACATTAATAGTCTGGTTAAACAAACATTTGCTCAAAAAATTTCTTAGATTTTTTGGCAAACGCATGTTTCATTAGAGAATTAATGTTCGTGAACAACAAACCTAAACAGATAAGTAGTTTCTTCTGTAACGTTTTGGCTCAGTGGCTCAGTAGTACAGGAAACGCGACACGTTTGGTGCAGTGGCTAAGCGATTGGCTTCTGCGCTGCGGGTCGTGGGTTCGATTCCCGCACGGAACAAGTATTTGTATGGCCTACAGATACTTGTTCAGCGTCTGGATGTTTGTGCATGTGAAGATTTGTGTCTGTAAACGCACCCACGATACAGGAGAAATCCCAGTGAGGGGCAACGTTTTAAAAAAAGAAAAAAATCGTTATGTTACTAGGAGAAAGAATTAACTTTTTTATTACTGTATTATATTTTCACTTTTTCTATCCATAAAATAAAATGCTGAATTTATCATTTTGCATAAATTTTAATTCGTGCTAACCAGCTTTTTATGCAATATACAGGGTGTAAACGAAATCATGTTTACATAATACCTTCAAAACTTCGTAATGTATTCAAATCAAATCAAATCAAAAGTTGTTATTTCACATAAACCAATACAGGTGCTTATGAAAAGTCGAATTTAGATGCACGGTTCCAATTGGTTGTTTCCTATGGAGAAGAACCGGCAAGAAACTCCATGGTTACTCTTTTAAAAATAATATCTTTAACAATTTCAGTGGATACAGTGATATACAATGATTTAGCATAGTGACAGAACAATGGAATCCTGAACACAGACCAATGAGTACCTAATGTAGAACAAAAATTAACAAACAAAATAAAAATAAAAGCTATATGAATAACAGTAATTTACAAATTTATAGATGCAGGTCCACAAAGTTCTCACATTTACAAAAGTGAAAAGGAAGGTAAACTATATAAAACTATTGACATAATTAAATGTCATCAATATTGCTGACATAGGTTAACCTTGCACGGGATACTTTTGGATTAAATAAAAAATAAACAAGAGATAAACATTGTGTTCTTAACGTGAGACATTTTAGCGCCCCGAGTCAAAAACCGCGTGGCAACGGATAGCCGCGCTATTCGTTCGGGGCGCTAAAATGCCTCACGTTAAGAACACAGTCATGTTTACTTCTTGTAATTTTTTTTATTGAATCTAAAATTATCCTTTTCAGGGTTAATCTACGTCAGCAGTAAATCACGAGGTTTGAAGGAATAACACGATTTCGTTTACACCCTGTATAAGTATTTTTTTTGATAAAATACACTGTACCTGCAATTATTAAACATTTACCTTACCAATAAACGCGGTGTGATTACAGATAAATGTATAAATAAATAAATAAAAAAAAATCACGGTACCTGCAATTATTAAATATTTACTCCCAGCCAATAATAGTTGTGTAAAGTTATGACAATCTTATTCCTAAAAAAAATATAGTTACACTGACGTTAAACAGAGTTATAACTTTACACAGCGATTATTTAGTAACGCAGCTATAATATAATCCATCGAAACATCAATTTATTTTTTCACTAGCTGTTACCCGCGGTTTCACCCGCATCCTAGAGGAACTACTTCATGCACTCAGATAAAAAGTAACATATGTGTCAATCTAGAATATTGTCTATATGTGTGCCAAATTTCATCCAAATATGTTCAGCCGTTAATACGTGAAAGAGTAACAAACATCCATACATCCACCCTCACAAACTTTCACATTTATAATATTAGTAAGGATTAGAAAAGTTTATATTAGATTTACTTTAAGTTTGCAACGTTCATTTAATATTATTTCTGCGTGAATTTTTATTTTTAAATAATTATGTATTAAAAAGCAACAGCCTGCACTCTTTAATAAAAAAACAAAAGAAGAATATTAAAAATATAACGTTCTAAGTTCCAGTGCTCTAAATTTGCGTGCATTGACGTCGTCCACAGAGATAATTTAAATTTCCAATACATCACAAAGGAGGAATTTCACAGAATCCGTTCGAGAAATACGGACGAGATAAATCGAGCAATAATTTCGGCCTTTACTTAAAATATATCCTTTTTAAAAACAAACTTTTATCTTCTGGCTCCATCATCAGACCAGCTCTATGGTACCATATTATTACATGGTCACTGAATATACATAGGTATACCAAATTTCAGTTCAATCGGAAGCTAGCAAGAGCTTGATAAACGGATCTCAAACATGAAGATATAGGTAAAAAAATCATTTTAACAAAATTAAAACCGACTTCAGAATAACGAAGAAAAGAATAAAATAATTACCATATTATAAAATAAACAGTTTCAGAAGTCGGTGCTAATCCACGCTGAACCAAATTCAAGGCACCGACTTCTGAAACTGTTATTTTATGATATTATGGTAATTATTGCATTATTTTTTTCGTATTTTTGAAGTCGTTTTTATTTTTGTTAATTTTTTTTTTATTCTTTTCATTTTAGTGGCATTAATTAAAACATGGTTGGACCTACTAAAGACGCTGCTAGTAATATAATCACATCATCACATAATGCGTACTGTTCGTCATTGAGGAGTTCCATTGTCTATCTACGAAGTTCTTCATTAGATCTTCACCAAATTTAAATGGGACCATTTCGAAAGAATATTCATTCAAACAAAAAAAAAATTCAAATCGGTTCATAAATAAGGGTGAGGTAACAAACATTTAAAAAAAAAACATACAGCCTAATTGAGAACCTCCTCCTTTTTTTTGGAAGTCGGTTAAAAATGGAGAGTGATAACAATGTTATATAATACCTACCATTACATACAACGTGTGGGGTACTAAGTTCTGTTTCTGTATAGTAATCAAAACTACGTGTCAAATTACAGGCAACGCTGCAAGCTGCAATTTACTTTACAGTTCTACCATGATGTATTTCAAGGATATTAAGTAACTATATATATCTTGTATTAATAATCCAACTTCTCCGTAACTATCATGAAGATATAGGTAAAGATGGAGAGCACACTATGAACAGCAAACTGAATTTAAAAAAAATACCTTGAAATATTCTGTCTTTTTAAATACCTTAGAAAAAACAGAATATTTAGTTGGAAATCTATCTTTTTTTATTTAGAAAGAGACAATTCCAAAGTAACCTACACCTTCATGATCGATCACAAATGAACCACAAACACATACGATCGAAGAAAGTTAAATAAAATCTTGTAAAAAAAAAAGTATGTTCTAGGTTGGCAAACAAGCTAACAGCCCACCTGATGGTAACTGGTTATCATCGCCTATATACATCTACAACCCCAAGAGGATTGCTAATGCGTCGCCAATCCTAAGACAATGTTGAAAAGTCTCATGTGCCTGTAATTTCACCGGAGCCCCTTCAAATCGGTACACAGCAATGCTGCTCGGCTGTAGAAATAGGTACGGGGGTAGCACTGCCCCGGACGAACCCATTCACTAAGGAGCTTCTACATAAACATAACATCACTGCGTCGTTGTTCTAGTGGTGGCAAGCGCGACTGCTGATCGTGAGGTTCTGGGTTCGATCCCCAATTCGAGCAAAGTGTTATTAGGTTTTTCCGTGTGGAGTTCCTCAGTAGCAGTCCGGAGTTTGGATTTGTACCCGGTTGATAGTAATAGGCTCGCCCCTTATTACATGGGACTTAAACATTACAGCGAAATGAGGGTGTTACTATACACCTCTATGTATAGTAACACTATTTATAATTTGTTGCTAGTAACTAACATCATAGCAACATTATGTCATTGCATTAAAACCTTAACATTCAGAGGTTTCATAACATCGGATATCCAATTTTAGGTACATAATATTGTGGTTTCCCTTGCTAAGCTAAAATTCTGAGCATCGAAACGGCAGCAGGGGATACCCTTATTTATTAACACGCTGCTAAAGGTTATTATCGCTTGCGTGCTTCAGTGACGGGCCGAAATATTTCTAATAGGCATAAAGGCTTTGAACCGACCGACGCGTTTTGGTCTAAATATGTGCTTATAAATCATATTTATGAGGAAATTTTGCGTACAACTGTTTTTGAGTAATAATGAAGTGTGAATGTGTTCTGTAACGAGTAATTAGCTAAGTTGTAGCACTAGAACAGGGATTAGATTTCATGTTAGTGTGTGATTGATGTTGAACTAAGTTTAGTTAGTATAGTGGATGCAAGTTTGGAGTAAGTAATGTATTATCCCGAGTTTTGTGACTCATGGCATCATCATTGAATGATGTGTTTAAAGACGTTATGTATACCGGCACATGCGTAGTTACACCTTGTCGCTTCTTCTTCTTTTCGTGTGGTTAGTGACTAACCTGGTGTCAGAGTTTATGCCATATGACAATAAAATGGTTTAAATAGTAAATACGTGCCTATGTATAGAACTGATGGCCGTGCTACCCGGAGTTACATAATTATTTACGTGGCTTGGGTCAGATAGCCAGTACTAACGGTTTTAAAAAACAACAAACGTGTTTGTTTTTGCTCGATATTGATAACGGCAATAGGTAGACGCTTGAAATATTCACAGAATATTTAGTTATATATTCACTTTAAAAATAAATAATTAAATTAAAATAAAACAAACGTTTTTTTTTGCCGTTTTTATAGATAATGGTACGGAACCCTTCGTGCGCGAGTCCGACTCGCACTTGGCCGGTTTTTTTCTATGTAAACGACTTCTTTTTGTCGTCACATCAATTGATTGATTGATTTTTTAATAATATATATTAAAAAAATATTGCTTATTTATTTACAGATTAATCAAAATGTTAAATTTATGTGATAACATCTTATTTATATACAGCGCTTACTTATTAATATTTTTTAATTAACATCTTAGATTTATATTTCCGTTCTAGGAAGCTCAGTAGGCCTAGCACGTATTTATTTATTTATTTATCACGAGTTACTAACGTAAACGTAACATTCATGTGACTGGATTTTGAATTAGAAATACCAACTCGTTTCGCACATACTATTTAACTAAATTGAAAACTTCATTCATATCTATGTATGACACAAGCTGTGCATGTCGCAAAAAAACAAACCAAAATGTTATAGGAAGTTGTATTTTCGATTCAAAATTTGCTTAAATTAGCGATATGTTCCAGATACCATAATGTCGAACGTTCGTGCTAAGCCTGACTGTACTTATACAAAGTTGGGGTAAAAGATATAAGGAAAAACTTGCGCAAATAGTTAGTGTCCGTTCACACAGCGGATCCGTTTTCGTAGCACCCTTTTTAACGGATCTGTCGGTACTGTTGTTCACATCTGTACCAAAGGATTAGTTAAACAAACGGCAGTTGCGTTGCATCTGGCATGACTAGGATACGATAAAAATAACGGATCGTGTGTGAAGGCACCCATACTTCTCCATACATCTTCATGTACAGATCTGTTTTTTATACTGTTCCGGCATCCAGTTTTTGATGACAAAACGGAATGTTTAAAAATGTCGTACCAGTATTTTTTACTGGATTCGGAATACGTATGTATGTGAACTCGCTCCTACAACTACAGGCGCCATCACCAATATAAAATCGGATTCGCTAAAGACGGTCCTATAAACAGTTTATGTGTGAACTAGTTGTAACTTGGTAAAAAAATAACAAAAAACACTCTGACCCGCCAAAAAATATTGAACCGCCGAAACATAAAATAATAATCAGCCGACATTTTCGAGCTACCCTCAGTAATTTCCAATATGGCGATGCAACATTTACGAAGCACATCAAGATAACGCCCCCAATCATCCCCTTTTGGAAATCTTACGGGGGTGTAAAACATCATCTTTATTATTTGCTCTGTTGGACAGAGAGTTAGGGATGATTGAAGAGACAACAAGCGGAAGCTTTGCGATTTTTATATAATTAGAAAGAAAGAAATTTATTTGGCACGAAAGCAGTCAGACACACAGACAAAAAATTCATAAGAGACAAAACAAAAGAAAAATTAAACAAAAAATAAAGTATCTGTGTGTCTAGCGGCTGCGCCAAATAGGTTCAGTTCAGCATAAATGTCAGACTACTAGTGCCTGACGCTGGTTTTCAACTGAACCCATTGTGACGGAACTGTTGTAAACCAGTTCCAAATATATAAATAAATAAATAGCGTGCTTAAATAAATAAATAAAAAAAAATACTATTGAACTTTAATTACGGATGTCTCAGTGGTCATGCCCGTTCACTTACGTTTACGTTAATTAAACATACATACATAACATTACGCCTGTATTCGCCGAAGGGTTGGGCAGAGGTGTATAGTAACACCCTCATTTCCCCGTTATGTTTAAGTCCCATGTAATAGGGGGCGAGCCTATTGCCATCAACCGGGCACAAATCCAAACCCTGGGCTGCTACTGAGGAATTACACACGGAAAAATCCACTAACACTTTCCCCGACCTAGGGATCGTACCCAGGACCTCAAGATCTGTAGTTGCGCTTACCACCACTAGACCAACGACGTAGTTATATAAGGTCCAACCAAAATACCTGGACAAACTTTTACACAGTGTTCAATACGTTTAACTAATCACATCTATGTAAAAAAAACGTGTTCCAAGTGTTTTTTTTCTAACCAAAAAATAATAACGATTTAAATTGCCTGTACTCTCTAAGAATAAACTCATCCATTTCTTATGCATTGACCGCCATTGGGGCGCGCGCTAATTTCGTGCCGTGTTTTATCTAAACAGCGAAGTGGAAAATGTAAAAAAAAAATAAAATTAAAGATGAAAAAAAAATTTGGTTAGAAAAAAGAAACACTTGGATCTCGTTTTTTTTTGCATAGATATGTTCAGTTACACTTACTGAACACAGTGTAAAAGTTTGTACAGGTATTTTGGTTGGACCTTATACAAGGTTAGTCGGAAAGGGGTACTAAGCCGCGGGCCACTTAATTTATCACGGATGACTGTTTTATTGCAGGTGTTAAAATTTATAAATTCGATAATTATGTTTTCATTCAAACTTATTTTTATATTAGCTTTTACAAAAAAAAAACATACCTGCTTTAGTTATGAATTCAAAAAAATAATTTTCTAATCCGTGACCCCAAATATGACCTAAGATCATAGTTATGGACAGATAGATTTTAGCATATTTTTTACAAAATCTTTAAAAATATTTTTCTCTTAAAGTTTTGGGGAAAGTTGTAGAACAAAAGTTATCCCTTATTATGGGTACTTTAACACCTTTTCAGCTTAGTACCCCCTTTCCGACTAACCTTGTATAATTGAAGTTTCTTAAAAACACATCAATGCTAATGCAATATCTAGCAGGAATGCTGTTGCATATGATGTGCGTGAGTAGGTTGTAAGTAATAAGTACCTATTAAAAGTTTTATGGATAACATTAGTTAATTCTCAGTAAAGAGATGGATATTCGATACTCAATCGAAAATATAATCCAGGTAATTAATACATATTTTTTCAACTTTATTTTTATTGTGTGTCTATCACAGACCTAAGGGTAGGTTTAGATAACAACACTTATATACTTACTCCTTTACCAATAATCGTTGTGTAAAGTTATGACTAGCTTAAACATAAACAAATGTATAGTTAGGTACACTGACTATGTATACCGTTTATTAATAAGGGATTAATGTCTACATCGAGTGTCTGTGCGTGAACCCCGCTGTGACATTTTTATAATAAGCTGCCGAAATCTGTAACTGATCTTACCGAGGGAAAATTCAAAACCTATATTAAACGTGTCCTCACTCAAAAAGCATATTACAAGACTAAGGACTACGTTGACGACAGGGATGTTTGGCATTAGTTCTTGCACATGTGGCTTCCCTGGAACCTCATTAAAAACATATGTGTACGTCTACTAACTATCCTCAATTAAGATTATATATTTTTTTTTATTGCTATCATTACTCTCAAGATATCTTTATCTTATTTTACAATGATTTTTTAGCTAAGTTTTGATGACATTTAATTATGTCAATTGTTATATATAGTTTAGCTTCCTTTTCACTTTTGTAAATGTGAGAACTTTGTGGACCTGCATCTATAAATTTGTAAATTACTACAATATTATTCATATTACTTTTTTTTAAATTTTATTTTTGTTTGTTAGTTTTTGTACTCAAGTCTTTTAGTACTATATTACTCATTGGTCTGTGGTTAGGACCTCATTGTTCTCTCACTATCCTAAATCATTGTACTGTATCCACTGAAATTGTTAAAGGTATTATTTTTAAAAGAGTAGCCATGGAGTTTCTTGCCGGCTCTTCTCCATAGGAAACAATTAATTGGAACCGTGCACCTAAATTCGACGTTTCATAAGCACCTGTATTGGTTTATGTGAAATAAATTTTTTTGATTTGATTTGATTTGACATTAATTGCGACAAAACGCCGAGCCGCCGACGCCCGAGCGCTGTATAAACAGGTTGTGCTTGACTGTCTGCCGCAGATCTAGATATAATCTGAACAGAATAAGTGTCAGACATTTGTGTTTCAGTTGACGTCAAACACTATGGACACATTAAGAATTAAAATATACAAAAAAATCTAAATCCTCCACCACCACCACCTTCACCAATAGACCAACTGCCTCATTGGTCTGGTGGTGGCAAGCGCGACTGCTGATCCGGAGGTCCTGAATTCGATCAAAATTCGGTAAAGTGTTATTGGGTTTTTCCGTGAGGAATTTCTCAGTAGCAGTCCGGAGTTTGGATTTGTGCTCGGTTGATGGCAACAGGCTCGCCCCCTATTACATGGGACTTAAAGAATTCTTTAGTCACATCTAGACATACATACATCTGTGTAGTACATTTTTTTACCTCACGCAGAACAACATGTTCGGATCTCTCAAGGGATGTTTTAGCTGTTTCTCGTAACGGAGATGGGTTATTGTGAATCACAATGAGATATGGTCGAGTGAAAAATGTATAAGCGCTTTTAGCAATTTTTGTTTTCTATGAAAAACAACCCTTGTAAGTTCTTTTGAGGTTTATGGTGAATTGTGAAAGGCATTTTATGGGGGAGCGTGTGTTTATAGAAGGGTATTTATTTTTTGTAGTAAATTGGGAATTGTTTGGTTGAGTGATTGTTTATTCATTGATCGGCAGCTTCTTCCGTTGTTTAATTACACTGTTTTAATTAATTTCACTTCATATATTTGTTTTTTTGATTCAACTTTGTTTGACTGCTTTGATGGTCTAGTGGTCGCAAGCACGACTGCTGAGCATGGGGTCCTGGGTTCGATCCCCAGGTCGGGTAAAGTGTTATTAGGTTTTTCCATTGAGAATTTCTCAGTAGCAGCCCGGAGTCTGGATTTGTGTCCGGTTATTGTCAATAGGCTCGCCCCCTATTACATGGGACTTAAACATAACTGGCGTAACGAGGGTGTACTAGAAAACCTCTGCCCAACCCTTGGGGGAATACAAGGCATGATGTTATTTTTGTTTGATTCAAATCTTGCGACAGATTTTTCAAATACTTCTGCTTATCCGATTCTTCTGAAACTTCGCAGACAAATTCAGATCGCATAACAATTCAACATTACAATTATTTCAACCTTCAATCCTCAAATCCTGGTGCTGCAGGGGTACTGCAAGATAAAATCGTTTAACTTAAGTTTTACTAAGCGATTATTTTTGTATCACAACCGAAAGACATTCATGACGTGCAGTTCTAGAGCTTGTAAAGCAGTTTTTTTCGTAATTGTTAGGTGTTCATGCTAAATTGTATGAGGTTAGCGTCTTCCAATACCGGTAACGCTCAGTAATGAAGTTGTAGAAGTCAAATGACATACACTTCGTTTAATTATAGTCTACTGAACGCAGTTCATTCAGAACCTGATCCCAAGGTAAAACAAATTAGGTATACGAGTTTGGGGTAAGTGGTATGAATGTGTGTGTCTGTTAACCATCCTCAATTATGATTATTATTTTTTTATTGCTATCATTACTCTCAAGATATCTTTATCTTATTTTACAGTGATTTTTTAGTTAAGTTTTGATGACATTTAATTATGTCAATTATTTTATATAGTTTAGCTTCCTTTTTTGTAAATGTGAGAACTATGTGGACCTGCATCTATAAATTTGTAAAGGACATGGCCAATTTCTGTATGGGCGTCGGCATAGTTATCGAATTTATTGTACACCAATGATTTTTTGTGTTTTATATTCGTGAATATTGGCACATTAAATTGCTATAAATAAAAAATTCATAGAACTTGTTATTACTACAGACTAGACGTAAATAGTTTCACTAAACCTTTAATCAGATCGCTGGCAATAAGTGTACAGAATTATAATGTAACATGTAATACATTTTTACAGGTTATCCTTATTTATATTTTTATAGTTTAATTACCAATTAACAAGGAAAACACAAAATAAAACACAGAGTAGGTATAAATAATTATTTATTTATTAGAGAAAACAAAAATATTTTGTTAGCTTTTAATTACCTAGATAACTCAATATAGATTACAGCGATGCAGAGTCTTCTGTTCATATTATAATCATTAATAAACTGTCCAAGACGATTAGGCTCATCATAAATCAGATTCAGTTTTTTCTACTCCAACTTCATACCTGGGGTTGAGCATTGGTTATCCAACGCGAAAGTCATGTTTGATGGTGTGCAGAAAGCGAGGATATGCGATGCCTCTGCAACCCTTGTATGGCTATTCCGCAGTTGATGCATGCACTTCATAATGATTCACAAAACAAATCCGAAACGCTGTGCAAATCACAGTCCAGTGTTAATAGCAAGGTAATTGAGTGATAGAAGGTATCGGTCAGTAGATAAGCGGGGGTCAAATTGAGAAAATAATCGCAAAAATTCAAACAGTAACGCAATGATGAATCCGCAATGATATTACATTGACATTTGACATAGACAAAAATACACTGTCAAACAAATAAACGCGTTCCGTTTTAAGTTTTTTTTTTGTCTGAAATATTAAACAGAAACTATCTTACGCATCAACATAAATTATGATAAGATAATTTTATTAAATGCAACAATTACCAATGAAGATAGTTTCGTATGAGTAAAATGTTCCTAATAAGAGCATTTGTCATCCATATCACACATGTTTACAAGTAGTAAGCGTGGTTTGGAACGTCCATTATTATTTTTTATCTTTCTCTATGATCCATTATGGCGGACGTTGACAAACGGAACTTTGAATTCATCTTGCATTACTTATTATTTTATAATAAAAACTGACAAGTTCAGAGAGGCTAAAAACTACGTATTAATTCATTTTTCTATTTCTATTTTACAATATTATTTACTATGTATAAGTATATAGAATGTACTTTTTTGTCCATGTCCTTTCTATTATTCATATTGTTTTTTAATTTTACTTTTGTTTGTTAATTTTTGTACTAAAGTCTTTTAGTACTACTTTACTCATTGGTCTGTGGTCAGGACTCCATTGTTCTCTCACTACTCTAAATCATTGTACTGTATCCACTGAAATTGTTAAAGATATTATTTTTAAAAGAGTAACCATGTAGTTTCTTGCCGGCTCTTCTCCATAGGAAACGACTAATTGGAACCGTGCACCTAAATTCGACTTTTCATAAGCATCTGTATTGGTTTATGTGAAATAATAATTTTTGGTTTTGATTTTTGATTTTAATTTTGTGACGGCTTATATCCAAAACGGCTTAACATATTTTAATACGGTATTTTGCAAAACATTTGTTACTGATAATGATGACGAAATTGGCATCATCACCGCATTTAAACAACTTGTCAGTGGCATTCTAAATAAACTTCCATACTGAACCTAAGCGCTTGTTTGTTAGATTTTATATTGCTCCGGCAAGATTGTAGGGAGGCAACAGCTTTGGTAGTCAGCTCACTGTGAATACTAAAGCGGTCGATGTGTGTTTTATAAACAGCCTTAGCTTTTTTGTTCAGCTGGCCGTGATAAACATAGCCTTATACTGCTTCGTTGGTCTAGTGGTGGCAAGCGCGACTGCTGATTGTGAGGTCTTGGGTTCGATCCCCAGGTAAGGCAAAGTGTTATTGGGTTTTATCATGTAGAATTCCTCAGTAGCAGCCCGGAGTTTGGTTTTGTGCCCGGTTGATGGCAATAGGCTCGCCCCCTGTTACATGGGACTTAAACATAACGGTGAAATGAGGGTGTTACTATACACCTCTGCCCAACCCTTCGGGGAATACAGGCGTGCTGTTATGTAATTTTAGAAAGTATGCCATGTGAATATAAAGAAAGCATACATACTCACGCTTGTTATCCCCGAAGGGGTAAACAGAAGTGCCTACTTACTACAGTACTCTGTACACCCATATTTCGCCTCTGGTATCAAGTCCCATGTATTTAGGTGGCCAGCCTATTGCCATTTTCCAGGCACAATTATGCTGCCAGGTTCACCGCCTCTTACGACATACTTACCAGGCGACGGATGGGAGTTATATGCTTAATCTGTCTCCTCACAGACTATGAAGACAGCAATTTGAAAAAAGAAAAGTGTTTTCGTTTAAAATTAAAGCAATATGTTTTGTTTATTGAGGTTTATTAAAACATTAAAGTTTATGTTTTCTTTTTACAGGTCTAATACCTTGAACAGCGTGGAGAAATACATAGGTGAGAAAAAACGTATTAAAATTATGTAAACGAGTATTTTATACAGCTTCTTACACTCTTAATACTGATACACCATAAAAACACACATATTATAAAAACTCAACGGGCTTGTGGTTGATTAACAACCGGGCCGATCATCTCGGGTGTCATAAGAATACCTATGACAGTCGTTACGGGTAGTCAGAAGCTCGAAAGTCTGACAACTGGTTTAACCTTAGGATATCGGAATTACCCAGTTACTGGGTTTCGGAGGTCTGATAGCCGTCGCTCAGTGTAAAGTACTGGTATTCAGCCGCTTCTGGTTCGACTGGAAGCTTCTTCTTCTTTTCGTGTGGTTAGTGTTTAACCTGATGTCAGAGTTTATGCCGCCTATGGGCCTCTGACTTGGCTTCACATGCTGTCGAGAAATATCTCTCAGGCATGCCAGTTTCCTCACGATGTTTTCCTTCACCGTTTTGAAGCAAGTGATAATTATTATACAATACGCACATGAATCCGAAAAGTCAGAGGTGCGTGCTTTGGGTTCGAACTCGAGACCTATGACTTGGCAGTCCGACGGTCACACCACTAGGCTATCACTGCTAAACTGGAACTGGAAGCTGACCCTAACATAGTTGGGAAAAGGGTAGGAGAAAGAAAATATGACAAAAACACAAATTACACTCATATTGCCAAATACTCAACGCTGCTCAATTTCAAGTAGTCGTTAAGTCTAGTGTTGTCTCTATCACTTTAAGGCGAAGTGACAGTGATAGCACGAACTTAATGGCGTTTGAGTATTTGGCCAATAGACTCTTTAGTACCAATTTCATCTCATATATTGTGTAAAGTGTTCCGATGGAACAAATTTCACAATAGAATCTGTTTGTGTCAATAATTTGTATGAGATAAAAAGCTGGTCCTATATTTCTAGCTAGCTATGCCCACGACTTCGTCTGCGTAGAAGTCGGATTGGGTTTAATTTTTTTTGCGCGGTACACTAATTCTTATTTTAAAATAAAAGTAGTTTAAGTTACTCCTTATAACATCAGCTATCTGCCAGTGAAAGTCCCGTCAAAATCGGTCCAGCCATTTCGGAGATTAGCCGGAACCAACAATAAACAAAAAATTTTAATTTTTTTTTTGTTATAAAAACCGTATGTATACAAGGTTAGTCGGAAAAGGGGGAACTAAGCCAAATGGGTGTTAAAGTACCCAAAATAAGGGATAACTTTTGATTTACAACTTTCCCCAAAACTCGATAGTTTAAGAGAATAAGCTTTCAAAGATTTCGTAATAAATATGCTTAAATCTATCTGTCCATACCTATGATCAGCTGTGTTTACAATTTAGGGTCATTTATTTGGAGTCATGGATTAGAAACTTAATTTTCTGAATTCATAACTAAAGCAAGTATGTTTTTTTTTTTAAAACTAAATTAACAAACTTTTTGTATGCAAATAAAAATTATCGAATTTTGAAATTTTAACACTTGCTTTAAAACAGTCATCAGTGCTACTTTAAGTGGCCCGCGGCTTAGTACCCCCTTTTCCGAGTAACCTTGTCTACTTTCATATGCATTTAGTAAAAAGCTTCAATTTGATTTATTTGAATAGCTATAGCTGCTTATTCATAACGGGACAAAAAAAAATCCGCGACCTATGTCGTGTGACATATCTGTCAACGTAACGCGACAGTCATAGCTCGAATATGTCAGGTAAAGAGATATTGGTGACGTCGAACGACGTCTGCCGCCGTCTCCTGTTGTGGCTGCCGACAAAATAATGTCCCGCAATGTCTGTCTTCAAGTGAATACGTGACTGTACACCCATATTCTAAGACGTTCCTCCAAAACTTACTCGACTCGACTCCACCTCGACTTGACATAAACGTCCTCGAAGCAAGATTTTTCCTCAGTCGAAGTAAGGGATCATCTGTCAAACTCAAGGTACTTCGGAACCTACCTTAAGGAAGGAAATGTCAAAGTTCGTATGTAATAAAAAATCATTTTGACGACTTTATCGAATATGCTTACGATAATCCTTACAACTATTTATCGCGGCGTTATTTTCGCGATGCAGAAAATTCAAATTATGACGTAATGACTCCGTCGAGGAACCTCAAAGTTCACTCGAAATTGCGACTAAGAATACAATTTTGAAGGTGTTTTCGAGGCCGTTCTGAGTCAAGTATGAGTTGAGTAAGTTTTGGAGGAACGTCTTAGAATATGGGTGTAAAGTCACGTATTCACTTGAAGACAGACATTGCGGGACATTGTTTTGTCGGCAGCCACAACAGGAGACGGCGGCAGACGTCGTTCGACGTCACCAATATCTCTTTCCCTGACATATTCGTGCTATGACTGTCGCGTAACGTTGACAGATATGTCACACGATAAAGGTTGCGGGTCATTTTTGTTCCATTATGAATAAGCAGCTATAGCTATTCAAATAAATCAAATTGAAGTGTCTGTTTTTAATGTCAAAATAACAGCTTTTTACTAAATGCATATGAAAGTAGACAAGGTTAGTCGGAAAGGGGGTACTAAGCCCCAGGCCACTTAAAGTAGCCGGGGTCGCGGTGCATGCAACAGCGAATCCCGTGACCCCGGCCTTAGGTCAGAAGGAGGGACACCGTGGTGGTTTTAGCCAGTAAGAGTCTGGCACACCCCCCCGTCTTCCCCGGACGGGGGATAGTCCATGAGGATTTCCCCAGGTGTAAAAAAAAAAAAAAAAAGGCCACTTAAAGTATCACTGATGACTGTTTTAAAGCAAGTGTTAAAATTTCAAAATTCGATAATTTTTATTTGCATACTAAGAATACAATTTTGAAGGTGTTTTCGAGGCCGTTCTGAGTCGAGTATGAGTTGAGTAAGTTTTGGAGGAACATCTTAGAATATGGGGGTTAGAATCTAAGGCTAGTTTATTCAACCATTAGTAGATTTGGTGTATTACGAAAGTCCTCTGACCTTCGTAACTTCGAGCTGTTATATTAAACTACCTTTCAATAAACCTTCCCATTTTGGCATATCCTGACATAATAAAGTTATCACTTTTTCCAACTAGCCTTTTCCCAATTATGTTTGGGGTCAGTTTCCAGTATACCAGATGCAGCTGAATACCAGTATTTTACACGGAGCGACTGCCATTAGACCTCTGCAACCCAGTTACTGGGCAATGCCGATATCCTACGGTTAAACCGGTTGTCAGACTTTCGAGCTTCTGACTACCCGTAACGACTATCATAGGTATTCGTATGACACCCGGGACCGATAGTTTAACGTGCTCATCATAAATATTTCCAACATCCACCTCGAAACCTTTTAAAAAGGAAAACCTCAAACGGCGCAAATACTCCAATCTTTTTGTGTCTTATATGTTTGAGCCGTTTGGGGTTGAAACACTAGGGCCATGGGGTCCGAGTGCCCACTTAGTTTTTCGCGACATCGCCAAGCGGTTGGTCGACTCTTCACGTGACCATAGGGCTGGCCTATATTTTGGCCAAAGAATCAGCATTGCCATACAACGTGGCAATGCTGCCAGCCTTATGGGCACTTTTCCTGTTGACAGCGAAGCGGACGAATTTTTTGATGCCCTTTGATTCTTTTACTTTATATTTGTATTTTAGTTTAGTAGTTAAGATTTATATTGTATAGGTATATTAGGATAATTCTGTAAATAAATGTTGTAGATATTTCTGTAAATAAAAATGAATTGATAATTACATCCACCATTTTAAATAACCAGCTCACATCCAAACATTCAACAATTACGTTACCTCGAATGGCAACCACGTACAGCGTATTATCTGCCACAGTAATAGCAGTTTCTAATATAAAATTGATTTCGGCTGAGCGGGCACCGTTCAAACCTTCTGATTTTGGAAGTCATCCAACACCAATACTGCACGCTTCGACTTTTTTCGTCCGTGACACACATTTTTATGACAATTCCTGACGGCGTAGTATTTTCTAGAATAAATTTGCTTTTCATATCCTGTGTTGTGGCTATTTGTACTTCGACTTTGACTTCTAAATGTTATTGAGCTCCCTAAAATAAGGTTTGAGCTACATGATGGCTGATGCATGCGTGCCGTCAGTTACAACAGGTCAACTCAAACTTGCTATGGCAATTTCCTCAAAAGACCATTCCAGATGTTTCCCTACATTGTTACACTCGCATAGTTGTTATACCACAACTTCTGAACTTTAAAAGAGACCTTGATCTCTGAATTTGTTTCGGCTATTCTTCTCAGAGCTAGTCAGATAGGAAATGCCGGCGCCATCTAGTCTTAAAAAAAACATTACATTGACTTGTAAAAGATTCTGTAACAGATTTATTTACAGAAATAAAGGAAGAAAAGAAAGAAAGAAAAATTATTTATTCGCGCCAACATGACGCACAAAATAAAATAAAAGTAACAAACTGAATAGAAGCTTGGGGAAAAATATGCGTCACATCCGCGCAAAACGGCCATCGCTCAGCATAATGCTGTGTCTCACGTGCGAGACAGAGCCACAGCGCTGGTTTTCAGCGACAGCCGGCGTTGACATGATGACGTCCACCGGTGCAGCAAGTAAAAAGATATAAATATAATAATAGAATAAAAATATAATAATAGAATCATGTGAAAGTGTATGATATATAATATTTAAATATAGCAAAATTTCGTGGCATCAACATCGTCGCTCACGCAGACTTTCGTTATCTGTGCGCGCAGTTGTCAATTATGGACTACATAATTTATTTGCTAAAATTACGCAATAGATGGGAATTTCAAAATGGTGTCTGTGATTGTGTAATGGATGATTGTTTTGTTAATATTGTGTGTTGTGGTCAGAGCTTGTGAAATCCTTGTGCTATGAGATGAATATGACAGACTGTGCGGCTTCCAGGAAATTAGTCACCGGCCGAGACTCTAAAGTAACAGCTATGGTAAGGGCCAAAAGAAAAAATATATTTAATGCAATTAGTTAATTCAGTATTAACACTATTTGAACATTGAAATTAGATATGGTAGGAAATTAAATATATATTATTAGGGTAAATCGTATTAAATTGCATTAAATAGTCAATAAGATAAAAAAAATCATCATTTATCATTTAGCCGGCCACAAATTCAAACTTCGGGCTGCTATTGAGGAACCCTGCACGGAAAATCCCAATAACACTTTGCGTGATCTGGGGATCGCACCCAGGACCTCACGATTAGCAGTCACGCTTGCCACCAATAGACCAACGAGGAGGTTTGGAAATAACCAAACCATAGTTTTTCGAACAGGCCAAAAACTTTTCGACTTCAGTTAGGTGTTCATAGTCTGGTCTCCATGTTCGAACGAAGAATTGCAGCAGTCACTCCAACCAACTGAACTATACAAGGTCAGTCGGAACGAGGGTACTAAGCCGAAAGGGTGTTAAAGTGCCCATAATAATAGATAACTTTTGTTCTACAACTTTCCCCAAAAGTCATTAGTTAAAAGGAAATAGCTGTTCAAAGATTTTATAAAAAATATCTACGCTAAATTCTATCTAACCTCAGCTATGATCAGCTGTGTTTACATTTGATGTCATACTTGGGGTCACAGATTAGAAGCTCCATTTTTTGAATTCGTAACTAAACCACAGATGAAGAATTTTAGAAAAAACTAAAATAAAAATAATTTTGCATGGAATATTTTTTTTATTGAATTATGAAATTTTAACACTTTTTTTAAAACAATCATCAGTGATACATTAAGTGGCCCGCGGCTTAGTACTCCTTTCCGACTAACCTTGCATTCCTCTCTTCATATTTAAAGGTTGTCTTGATATACGTAACGGCATTACGGTCAAATCTTCATGTTTATTTATTAGGGTTTAGGCCCAACCAACTATTGGTAAATAAGTAGGTACCGTTCGATTTTGATAGGTTGACATAAATTTAGTTTATGGTTTGTTTGGTGTTTCAAATATTCGAATGTTGGTTTTCATGTTCAGTCATCTGCTATACGATTGAAATTGAATTACGTTTTTATGGGTGGTTCATGTTAATTTGGATACAATAAACATTAAATATTAAACTGCCTCGATCCTAGTGGTGGTAAGCACGACTGCTGATCGTGAGATCCTGGGTTCGATCTTCAGGTCGGGCAAAATGTTATTGGGTTCTTCCAAGTGGCATTCTTCAGTAGCAGCCTGGAGTATGGATTTGTGCCCGAGTAATGGCAATAGGCTCGCCTCTTATTACATGGGACTTAACCATAACTGGCGAAGCGAGGGTGTACTAAAACACCTCTGCCGTATCCTTTTTGGTATACAAGGCGTGAGGTTATGTTAGTTTAACAGCCGCTACAGAAAGTAAAGGGTGGCCCATCGCGAACGAAGGCATTATTAAAGATTTACTATACAAGGTTAGTCGGACAGGAAGCCCTAATCCGCGGGACACATAAAGTATCACTGATGACCGTTTAAAGCTCTACCCACACATATCAGGGCCGTGTCAGGGCCGGGACCGGGCCGGAGATCACCATCGCATATATTTTGTACCGAAGCAAGAGCTCCGTCGCTTCCGGGCTGGTCACTGACGCTAACTAACCAGCACTGAGCTACTGAGGGTTTGCTTCGGTACAAAATGTATGCGATGGTGATCTCCGGCCCGTTCCCGGCCCTGACACGGCCCTGATTTGTGTAGATAGGTCTTTAAAGCAAGTAATAAAATTTCAAAATTCATGGTTTTTTTTTAACTCCTATCCCTGCTGTGGTGATGAAGTTAGAAAGTTTAGCTTCTTATCCGCGACCCCAAATTTAACATACAATGTAAACACAACTGATCATAGCTGAGGATTAATAAGTGTATTTTTATACTAACTTCATTGACTCGTTGGTCTTGTAGTAGCAAGCGCGACTGCTGATCGTGAGGCCTTGAGTTCGATACCCAGGTCCGGTAGTGTTTTTAGATTTTTCCATTAAGAATTTCTCAGTTGCGGCCCGGAGTCTGGATTTGTGCCCGGTTAATGGCAATAGGCTCGCCCCCTATTACACGGCGAAACGAGGGAGTACTAAAACACCCCTGCCGAATCCTTCGGGGAGTAGATACAAGGCCTGATTTTATGCGTTATCTTGTTTTCATCGTTAAGTGTACGCAAAAATGATCATACCCTTAAATATGTCGTCCAACCAGTCATACTGCATAAATACAATCTTAAATACACTTTAGAGTCTATAAGCGCTGTATAAACAGCTTTGCAAGTTTCAATGGATATCATTTCCCGGGGCAAACATGGCCTTTATTACTTTGATCTTCACTTGTCTGTGAGCTACGAGTATCATTACTGAAGGAATGGATGTGGTATATGCTTTATTTGAACCAAAATATAATTTATTATTGTTATTGTCAGGATATTTCTCTTTATCTTTCGCAATTGTATATAAACAGTGATAGTTTAGCGGTTGAGAATTTGAGTTCCATGCAGGACGCGAACGGATTTAGTTCATTCAATACAATTAGGCATACCAATCAATCATGCAATCATGCATTTTACTCGGTGGTAGAATCTATACAGTCCGCCTGGCTAGCTCTTCTTCTTCTTTTCACGTGGTTAGTGACTAACTTTGTGTCAGAATTTAAGCCGCCCATAGGCCTCTGACTTGGCTTTATATGCCGTCGAGAAATATCTCTCAGGCATGCCGGTTTCCTCACGATGTTTTCCTTCCCCGAATTTAAGCAAGTGATCATTATACAATACGCACATGAATCCGAAAAGTCAGAGGTGCGTGCCTCGGGTTTGAACTCGAGACCTATGACTTGGCAGTCCGTCGGTCATTTTACTGTGTTCCGTCGTGTGCATGTGAGAGCCAGAATGGTACAGGGGAATCCCTCTATATTTCTGTTCCTTGGATTTGTGTGCTCCATCTTCGACCCTGTCTGCACATCCGGAGAGACTAGGGTCAAAGGCGACCAGATCAAGAATAAAATAAAATGAATGTATTTGATGTCTACTGCGAAGTTAATGTATTAAAGAACTAATAATATATTTTAAATATAGCTTTTGTGCAATAAGGTAGTTAGCACTGTAAAATACTTAGTGAGCTTGAGTTTGACGACACATTTGGTGCAGTGGCTGAGCGATCGGCTTCTGCGCTACGGGTCGCGGGTTCGATTCCCGCACGGAACAAATATTTGTATGGCCTACAGATAGTTGTTCCGGGTCTGGATGTTTGTGCATGTGAAGATTTGTGTCTGTGAACGCACCCACGATACAGGAGAAATCCTAGTGCGGGGCAACGTTTTATATTTAAAAAAAAAATGTGTTCTTAACGTGAAGCATTTTAGCACCCCGAGCGAATTTCGCGGCTATAAAAGCTGTGACATAATGTTGGAAAAAAATACCAAAAAATAAAACGCCTACTGATATTATCGGTTGTCTGCGTCCTACCTATTTTAACATTTTAACAGCCGATGCAAAAAGAACGCTGTTATAAGTTTCATTATTTTGTCTGTCTGCCTGTGACACTACAACTCCCAAACTCATGAACTGATTTCAATGCAGTTTATTTTCTTGTTTTAAAAAACCGGGTCTTTCTTAGCTATTTTTGATGATAATCACCTCAGCCATTTCAATGTCAGAATTTTTTATTTTTATACATGTTATTCCTTAATATGTACTGAATCCTTAAAAATAAACCCAATTATCAATGTAACCTACAAACAGTTTACTGAAATCACAGATATAAGTACATCTACATAAAAAAAATTGCCATACAAAAAAATATTTACGAAAAATTGCAACGTCCAAAACTCACTCACCTCAAACGTTTCTTATTCACCGCATCGCAGATGAGATGGGTTGGGAAATTGAAAACTAATATCGGATGAAACTTTTCATTGTATTTCGTGTGTAAAACGGAGCAAACAATACTCAATGAATACAAATGATCTGGAGGATATTTTAGTAGCGATACAGACGGACTAGGTTTGGTGATTGTAAGCGTTGCTGTTTTATTTTGCATTTGATCTGAGAAGCGAATAAAATACCAATGAACGCTCAGTTGTTTTTACCGACAACCGTCGGTAAGATATTGGAACCTGCACAAAATTACCAATATATTACTCAAAGGTTCGATATCTTACCGATGGTTCTTGATTAAAACTACTGAGCGGTCATTGGGCAGAACATGTTCATCAGTGGACGTTTACCAGCTGATATGATGTTGCTGAAAATCAGCATTAGGTTCGTTCGAAGTCACAGCATTATGCTGAGCAACGATCTGCATTTTTACGCACATGTGACGCGCAATTTCTATATTTTCACTTTATTATTTAACTAGCTGTATAATATTAGTATAGATAGTATAGATAGATATTTAAACTTGTTCACGCCATAGACTATAGAGTACACAGAATTTTAGAAATGGTTACCAATTAATTTAGATTTAAGTTTATTACACGTTTTGAATTGCGCTATGTACTTTTTCTTTCTTTCTTGTACAGAATCTACACGAGAATTAATTTACTGGAGTAAACTGACAGGTGCTAATGTCAAACAACAATTCACTACAGTACTGTCAAACAGCAATTTACTATACTGTCAAAAAACAATGGTAAGACCTATCTTTATAATACAGTGAATTAATAATCTAAGTATAGAATACATTTAGTCCGTACATACCCTATTAAAAAAAACAACAACACAATCCTAACTTTAATAACTTGCTTTACTTAACTACGTATATTCTAAGCGTGACACACCTTATTTTAAACTGAAGTTTCAGCTCAAAATTAATATTACACGCTTCGACATAATTGCCTCTTTACAAGTAATTTTCAAACACAGTCCTCAGTTTTTCTTAAACAAAAAATACTATAAAATGCACCTTGCAATTAACTGTTCTTAGTTTAACAACGTTTTTGCATGTCGATAGTTCTTTTTACCCGACTGCGCGACAGTAAAGGCAGGGTTATGTTTTTAACAAAGACTTTGTAATTCTTACACTTTTTCTCTTTCGTGCGCTTGACGTTTTCACTTACCTAATTGCGCTTTTAAAAGTTAATATTCTTTGATAAGAAATTTAATACAGTGTTGGAGGAAACATGGAGTTTTTTAAGTTACCTAGCGTGCTAGGTGGGTGAACAATTTGTTGGGGTTTGTAGTTAAAATATCTTTAGGCCTTTTTTATTTTTTGTTCGAATGGATATCTTCAAAAAAATGTTGCGATAGCGCCTTCTTACTCTTTTGTTGTCAGTTTATGCTTTAGCCATATAATCGGAGTATACTTTGATAGTTCTCTTGTAGATCTCGATGGTAATTACATAGTCTGTGTACAGTCGGGGAACGAAAATGTTATACACCTCAAGGTCTATTTTTGCTTGCACAGTGCAAGAAACAACCTATTTTACTGACTACATATTGCCAACATTATAGAAATGAAAATATAATAATTTTTTGACAGGATATTAAATATTATAATGGTGACATGACAACCACTAGTAATGTCAATTTATTCAATCAATGTTTTTACAACAAAACTCCTTAGATCAAATCAAAGACATTACATGGCACCATACGTCATAATGAAGGCAAAAGGCAACTTTGATCTTTGCTACCCATTAATTAAACATAATTTTCCATGCATTGGTCTTTTCCGTTTAACAGTTTGAAAAGGTAACATGTGCCTGCGAAATGGAAAGGAATGCCCTACATCGTTTCACTCGCATAGTTTGTATACTACAATGTCTGGACTTTATCTGGACTGGCAAAATAGGTTTTTGTATTATAGTTATTATTTTAATAATATCGCTTTACAATACTTCATTCCAAACTGTAAAGTATGAGCATCATGCAGCTATTAGTGATACGCTTATAATCATATCATATTACTGCCTATTGTCTAGTAATATGAGTCTGTCATGCTCACTTAAATGTCTTGCTGATGGTGGCGTTGTTTATCCGGTCGTTGAGTTCCCTATAATATGGTTGAGCTGACCGATGCGGATGTGCACGTCATGCTCGTGAACGGGTGCCGTCTGTCGGGACTGGTCAGCTCTTAACTGCTATGGCAATCATAGAAGGCATATTTTTCTATTTGTTACTCTTATGTGAGTTTATTTGTTACATTAACCTGCATTATTCTCATTCTATTTCTCATACTACTGTAATGGAATTGTAATGAACTACTATTTTAAAAAGAGTATTCATGGAGTTTCTTGCCGGCTCTTCTCCATAGAACCTACCTTTTGGAACCGTGCACCTAGTCGTGACGTTTTAAAAGTGCCTGAAATCTGGTCTATTTGAAATAAAAAACTTTGACTTTGACTTTGACTTTGACTTTGAATGAATTTGAAAACTGACTAGCCTTATCATTTGGCCTAGCACGACTGCTGTCGAGTTACTAATGAATCTTGAATCCGAAATACTCATTTAGCACATAGTATTTGCTATGCGAGATTTGTCAACACGTTTGGTGCAGTGGCTGAGCGATTGGCTTCTATGCTATGGGTCGAGGGTTCGATTCCCGCACGGAAAAAATATTTGTATGGCCTACAGATAGTTGTTCCGGGTTTGGGCGTTTGTGCAAGTGAAAAATTGTGTCTGTAAACGCACCCATGATACAGGAGAAATCTTAGTGTGGGGCAATGTTTATGTTTAATAAAAAATTAAAAATTGTTTATTTTTTTTTTACTTGCTGCACCGGTGGACGTCATCATGTCAACGCCGGCTGTCGCTGAAAACCAGCGCTTTGGCTCTATCTCGCACGTGAGACACAGCATTATGCTGAGCGATGGCCGTTTTGCGCGGATGTGACGCATATTTTTCCCCAAGTTTCTTTTCAGTTTTGTTTACTTTTATTTTATTTTGCGCGTCATGTTGGCGCCAATAAATAACTTTTATTTCTTTCTAATTTTATTGAAAACATTATTCATTATTGTGCATGTCACAAAAAAAATTACCACAATGTTATAGGACAGTTGTATTTTCGATTCAAAATTCGCTTACATCAGCGATAGATTTACGATACTATGCGTCAAACGTTCGTACCACACAGGTTATCGCAACCACTTCCAGTAAGCAATCAGTGCTAGGCAGTCATTCCTATGAAACTGTCAACCTTCTATCAACATCGATAAACTGTACGGAATAGTCACTCTGCGCCAGTAGAGCGATAGATGTGAATTAGACTTTGGCCAAAGTTTGCTGGCAAATGTGCAGCGAATAGATCCGCAATAATCCTTTGAAAAGCACTCCCTAGGCAGCATTGAAAGTGGCAGTAAGAACTTACCAGTGTACGAGTAAATATACAGGGTGTAAACGAAATCATGTAATTCCTTCAAACCTCGTGATGTACTGCTGACATAGATTAAGGGTCAACTCATACTAGAGCAGAGTCGAAGCGCATCGAAGCGTCAAATTCTTCACAAGTAAAGCGAAGAACCAATCAGCGTTGGTCGCGCGTCTTTTTTATCTTAGAAGAAATATGTGTATTTGTTGTAGAGATAAGGGTGAGGGGCTCGTGGCTAAATAACAACCGCGCCGATCGTACGATTTGCGAGGTTAAGCTGCGCTTGCCGCGGTCAGTCCGTGGATGGGTGACCATTTGTTACACATCGAGACCCCTCCGTGCCTCGGAGAGCACGTTAAGCCGTCGGTCCCGGGTGTCATACGAATACCTATGACAGTCGTTACGGGTAGTCAGAAGCCTGAAAGTCTGACAAACGGTTTAACCTTAGGATATCGGCATTGCCCAGTTACTGGGTTGCGGAGGTCTGATGGCAGTCGCTCCGTGTAAAATACTGGTATTCAGCCGCATCTGGTTAGACTGGAAGCTGACCCCAAGATAATTGGGAAAAGGCTAAGAGGAAGTTGTAGAGATAAGGGTGAATATGCTGTTAAGTTTCAGATTGAAGCTTCGATGCGCTTCGACTCTGCTCTAGTAAGAGTTGACCCTAAACCTGCACGGGATACTTTTGGATTTAATAAAAAAAATTACAAGAGGTAAACATGTGTTCTTAACGTGAGGCATTTTAGCGTCCCGAGTTAAATGACCCCACGGTGAGCGATAGCCGCGAAATTCACTCGGGGCGCTAAAATGCTTCACGTTAAGAACACAATACATGTTTATTGCTTGTATTTTTTTTATTGATTCCAAAAGTATCCCGTTTAGGTTTAATCTATGTCAGCAGTACATTACGAGGTTTGGAGGAATTACATGATTTTGTTTACACCCTGTATGTAGTTGCTCAATGTTCATCTAACTGTTATAATCCCTAAGTGCGTAGCAACATGAAATGTAAGGGGATCTTAATAAAGAGGGGTACTCCAACTGCCTCGTTGGTCTAGTGGTGGCTAGCGCGACTGCTGATCGTGAGGTCCTGGGTTCGATCCCCAGGTCTGGCAACACAACACGACGACACGTTTGGTGCAGTGGCTGAGAGATTGGCTTCTACGCTACGGGTTGTGGGTTCGATTCCCGCACGGAACAAATATTTGTATGGCCTACCGATAGTTGTTCCAGGTCTGGGTGTTTGTGCATGTGAAGATTTGTGTCTGTAAATGCACCCACGATACAGGAGACATCCTAGTGTGGGGAAACGATTTTTTAATAAAAAAAAAGTGTTATTGGCTTTTTCCGTGTGGACTTCCTCAGTAGCAGCCCGTTGTTTGGATTTGTACCCGGTTGTTGGCAATAGGCTCGCCCCTTATAACATGGCGAAATGAAGGTGTACTGAAACACCTCTGCCGAACCCTTCGGGAAATGTAGGCGTGATGTTATGTTAAATACTTGTCTTAATAATCGTATAGAAGTGAAAATTGCGTTCCAGACGCGTTCAAGGTCACGATAATAACCTACCGTCTCGCGTTGGATGAACCAACAAGTCAGTCTGCCCCGCGCTCGTGCGTTTGTGCACGTTCCGTGTAGAATATTAAATAAATAACAGCCATACTACCAGAACTTTATTTTTATCGTTGGGAAATCCTCATGGGTGTCCCTCGGCCGGGGACGGCGAGAGGGTCTGCCGGACTCTTACCGGCTAAAAACCAACGGTGTTCCTCCTCCTGATCGTTCGGCCGGAATCGCGGAATTCGCAAAAGCATGCACCGTAACCGGGGCATCATCATCTTCCTGCCCTGGTCCCAAGTTACTTGGGGTCGGCGCAATATGTTTTTCTCTTCCACTCTTCCCTGTCAGCCGTCTCATTATCATTTACTCCCTTATCTTTCATATCCTCCCTCACACAATCCATCCATCTTTTCTTAGGTCTCCCTCTCCCCCTCCATCCATCAACATTCATATTCATCACTCTCTTAGTCACATGTGTTTCATCCCTCCTCAGCACATGCCCATACCAAGACAAACGCTTTCCTTTCAACTTTTCTGTCACTGGTGCCACTTTCAAACTTCCTCTAATATACTTATTTCTTACTTTATCCATTCGCGTCACTCCACACATCCATCTCCACAACCGGGGCATTCTTCGAAAAATATTAACAAAAATTGAGAACGTCATTAGCATCATCCCAAAGTTAAAAATGCAGATGTTTAATACTATAATTATGATAATGAAAACTAAAACTGTACCGCTGCCGTCAAGGAATAAGACAAGAAAAAAAATAATCTGACAATACTATAACGTTAACAACCCGGGGGAAGAATGATTTGTTAAAATAATGTTAAAAAATTTCGAAGATTCACCCAACCCCGGCAGGTCCCGGTCCGCCAATCCTCGGCGGACCTCTCCTCTGTGCGGCCTTGCCCCACGTTCTCCTACGAGGTGCGCGCGGAACACTGCGCACCGCCTTCTCGGGCCTGTTACTGGTCGGGCGGCGGGTCCCCTAACATTTCCTTTTTTTTTAACATAACATCATTCTGTATTTCCCGTAGGGTTTCGCAGAGGTGTATAGTAACACCTTTATTTCGCCGTTATGTTTTAGACCCATGTAATCGGGGGCGAGCCTATTGTCATCAACCTGGCACAAATCTAAGCTCCGGGCTGCTACTGAGTATATCCACATGGAAAAACCCAATAATATTGTGCCAGACAGACAGACAGAGGATCGAAGCCAGGACCTCACGATTAGCAGTCGCTTGCTTTTTTAACATTTTAATAATATTTTCATATTATCCTACAAAACTAATAATGAAAAACTTTAAGTTCTTTTTAAACTTAATTAATTACTTGTGATCGTCTCTTCAAAGTTTAATCTCCTAGACTTAACAGGGTTTTATTTTGTTTCTATATTGTTAAATAGGTAATAACAGGCAATCCTTTACTAATTCTAACGATACAACCAAATTAATTTTTAATTACGTTTTAAAACCAATTGGTAGCCAGGGTAACAACAAAAGCTTTCACTCGCACGTATCATAATTTATTAAACATCTATTTACGTATTATAATATATATATATACTAGCGGACCCAACAGACGTCGTCCTGCCCGGAGAATTTGGTGACATACCGACATTAGCGTCACCTATCGGGTCCAATTGTGAATCTAAACCATCCAGGGCGCCACCCAAACGCATACAAAAAAATTCATTCAAATCGGTCCAGCCATTTAGGAGGAGTTCAGTGACATACACACTTACAGTCGAATTATATATATAAAGATATATATTTCCCTAGCTTGTTCCCAACCATGTTGGGGTCAGCTTCCAGTCTAACCAGATGCGGCTGAATACCAGTATTTTACACGGAGCGACTGCCATCAGACCTCCGCAACCCAGTAACTGGTTAATGCCGATATCCTAAGGTTAAACCGTTTGTCAGACTTTCAGGCTTCTGACTACCCGTAACGACTGTCATAGGTATTCCTATGACACCCGGGACCGACTGTTTAACGTGCTCTCCGAGGCACGGAGGGGTCTCGATGTGTAACGAACGGTCACCCATCCGCGGACTGACCGTGGCAAGCGCCGCTTAACCTCGCAAATCGTATGATTCGCGCGGTTGGTAATTAGCTATGAGCCTCTCCTATTTATGTATTATAATATACACAACAAAACACTTGTTATTATTGTTGGTTTTAGCCGTAGCATTAAGTTGACCATACACGGCCCACAGTGGTCCACTACACACTATAGCAACTCGAGACACAGTGTCCATGTATACTAAGCCTAACGTGGTGTCCTGCGTAAGCGACGAACGCGACAAACGCGATCAAGACAACGGCATTCCCTACTAGCAGCCTATGTAGCGAGACGCGACGTAACGCGTATTTGTTCCGGGTCGTGTCGCGTCGCGTCGCACCGCGTCGCATTTGTCGCTTACGCAGAACACCCCGTAAGTGAATAGGGTGGCGCAAGTCGCGCAGGCAACACAATCCAGCCACAGTTTTACAATCCATACAGTTGCGCAACGCCTTTGATGTCAGGTGATGTAACCGCCCGAGTAAGCGTTACCCAACTGTCTGGATTGTAAAATAGTGGCTAAACTGTGATGCTTGCGCGGTCTACACCCCCGTATACACATAGCATAACACAACATCACGCCTGTATTCCCCGAAGGGTTGGGCAGAGGTGTATAGTAACACCCTCATTTCGCCGCTATATTTAAGTCCCATGTAATAGAGGGCGAGCCTATTGTCATCAACCGGGCACAAATCCAAACTCCGAGCTGCTACTGTGGAATCTTACACGGAAAAACCCAATAACACTTAGCCCGACCTGGGGATCGAACCCAGGACTTCACGATCAGCAATCGCGCTTGCCACCACTAGACTAACGAGACAGTTGTACATATACAGCCCCCGTATACGCTTAGGCAAAATTGTGTCTTCAACGACCGATGTTTCCGATCCCGAATGGAAAAGCGGTCGCTTGAGTTATCAAGGCGGTGTACCTACCAAGCCACAGGACGGTTGCTCGAGCGATCAAGATGGTGGCTGCATACACTAAAGGACTGGCCATACGGATAGCGTGGATGGGTATGATATTCATGTCGCGTGCAGATTGCGAGCACGTAACGTACGAATTACTATGACAATGTATGGAAGACGCCACACAGAGCGTGCCACACCACGCTAAGCTTCGCGTGGACGCGGTCAACACGCGACGTGAATATCACACCCAACCACGCTCTCTGTATGACCATGCCTTAAACAGTCGCTGCAGCTTAAAGAAATAGCGATCAACTGTATCTGGACCAAGTTAGTGTCCCATCTGTGGTCAGCCCTAGGCCGGGTATCGCTCATTGTTAGGGCGCGTTGCCACTATGTAGTGACGATTAATTTATCGTTGGACGACTGTCGTCTCTAGCTGTTCCCATTATAATGACTGTTTGTCGTCAATGTTTTTATCGTTTAGCGACTATCGTATCTAGCTGTTCCCATTGGATCGCGACGACATTTTATCATTTCACGGTAGTCTCTTTGTCAAACGACGACATGGCAGTGACGACAGATTGATGTGCAAACGCACATCAATCTGTCGTCACTGCAAAAACAAGTCGTGAACGACAGTTAATCGTGTCGTCTTATAAATATGTGAACACCTCCATTTAAATAGATATATGTATAAGCCACGACACTTAAAACTACACGACTATCTGTCGTCACGACAAAGTGGGAACTCGGCCTTACGGTCTAGGCAACTAACCCCAGTTACTTGGAATAAATAGTTTTTTTTTTTGACAAACGTTATTTCAATTTCAAATATTTTAATCTTAAAATATTCAGTTATTATTGTAAATTGTTCTTTGAGCAATTATTTGCGTCCGGTTTTTCTAAGAAAAAATAATCTGTTAGAATAACAGAAAAGAATTTTAATTAAATTAAGATTCGTGACAAGATTGTGTGTTGAAACAGATTAGAAATAAATTCACGGCGAATGTCGTGAAATGGTTTGTTACAGAGCAAATCTGATTTAAAATTTAATGGTCGAAAACAGTGTTTATAAATAGGATAAACAATTATTACATATTAGCATTATTTTAATCTATACTAATATTATAAAGCTGAAGAGTTTGTTTGTTTGAACGCGCTAATCTCAGGAACTACTGGTTGAAATTGAAAAAATATTTTTGTGTTGAATAGTCCATTTATCGAGGAAAGTTATATAACATCACGCTACGACTAATAGGAGCGGAGCATAAATGAGAATTGTTGCAAAAACGGGACGGGCCGCTAGTAGTGAATAAAGAAAAAACCTTTAAGTTAAACGGTTTTATCTACCCCTAGTAGTACCCCTGTAACATCAAGATTTGAGAATCGAAGGTTGAAATTATTATAATGTTGTATTGTCATGGGAATTGAATTTGTGTGCAAAGTTTCAAGAGAATCGGTTAAGCAGAAGTAGTTGAAAAATCTCCCGCAAGATTTGTATCAAACAAATATACGAAGTGAAGCTAATTAAAACCGTTTAATTAGAAATCTGTCCCTCGTTTTATAGTAAACTAGCGACCCGCTCCGGCTTCGCACGGGTGCAATGTAGATATATAAACCTTCCTTTTGAATCACTATCTATTGCTGAAAACTGCATTAAAATCCGTTACGTAGTTTAAAAGATCTAAGCGTACAGACAGCGGGAGCGACTTTGTTTTATACTATGTAAAGATAGTGTTTTCTCGTTTGCAGGTTTTTCTTCTTCTAGTCTCCTATCGGCACGAGCTATACGAAAATAGCACATACCGTGATGAAAAGATTACCCAGTCAGCAAGGTTGATAACGAGGGTGTGCCTAGAGTGTGCCGAACGTACTTAAGTATCGTCAATCACGAAGGCTCTTTTAATGCACTTCAATGCATGCTATTAACCACTTATTGCTGCTTTTTAATCAGTAAAAATAACTAGGAGGCACTCTTTCCCCACTATGGGTTTCTCATGGTATAAATCAAACGTGGTTTCATTTTACAGCATGCGAGCATGATGCAAGTCGCACGCTGTTTGTGAACATAATGCTTTTGGTCGTGTAGCATGCAGCGTGCTGCCTCACATACTATGAAAATACGTAAAACACAAATTTACACAAACTTATTTTATTTAAGTATGCATACACACATTGTGGTATAAAACGGGTTTACATCCGTCACCTCACACTTCAGGTCCAGTTGAAAACCAGCGTCAGGCACTAGTTGTCTGGCATTTTTGCTGAACTGGGCCTTTTTGGCGCAGCCGTGAGGGACACTTCTACTAATTTCTGTTTTTTCTGCTTTATGTTTTGTGTGTCTTTTAGTCTGTGCTCAATAAATGTATTTTCTTCTTCCTTCATCTTAAATTTTTTATCCGGATAAAAATCTATCAACAGCGGTGAGAACGGCTTTAAAGTTGCTTCAAGGATAAGTACCTACCAAAAAAATACATCATAGCATTTAATTGCTTTAAGTACTCATCCGTAAAATATCTACAATGTCATCATCTTCCTTTCCTGGTCCCAAGTTACTTGGGGTCGGCGCAATATGGTTTCCTCTTCTCTGTCAGCCGGGGCATTCTTCGAAAAATATTAACAAAAATTGAGAACGTCATTAGCATCATCCCAAAGTTAAGAATGCAGATGTTTAATACTATAATTATGATAATGAAAACTGAAACTGTACCGCTGCCGTCAAGGAATAAGACAAGAAAAAAAATAATCTGACAATACTATAACGTTAACAACCCGGGAGAAGAATGATTTGTTAAAATAATGTTAAAAATTTTCGAAGATTCACCCAGACGTCATATTATCTTTTACTCCATTTTCCTTCATATCCTCCCTCACACAACCCATCCATCTTTTCTTTAGTCTCCCTCTCCCCCTCCATCCATCAACATTCATATTTATAATGACGTAAAATACCTAGAACATAATGTACTCTAAACATGAAAAACCACATTTTCCAACCTACCCACCAAATTATTCAAGAACAACACCATTCAAAAAGTACCAAGGCGACATAAAACTATGGATACTGACGTGAACCCACTGAGGACCTTCGTAACCTGACCGGGCTAAACGAAACTATTTCCCCGCGTTACTTAAAGAGCGTCGTAAAGTCAAACTATGGGTCCCTCGGGAAGTCGTGCGGTCCCCTCGAATTTGGTACCGCGTTTTCTATGCCTGATGTTAAATATGGATCTATAAACATTGGAAGTGGCAAGAAATGGAGATATTGTGAATATTTTTTTGATAACATCGTGCCTTGTATTCCCCGAAGGGTTCAGCGGAGGTGTTTTTAGTACACTCTCAATTTGCCACTTGTGTTTAATAGGGGGCGAGCCCATCGCCATTAACCAGGCACAAATCGAGACTCCGGGCTGCTACTGAGAAATTCCTAATGGAAAGCCCCAATAACTACCCGACCTGGGGATCGAACCCAGGATCTCATTGCTCAGCAGTCGCACTTGTGACCACTAGATCAACAAGGCACTTTTTTGATATCTCTTTGAAATTATAGTTGTGCGATGTGGTAATGCCCAATTCTTCTGACAATATATGAAATCTGCAGCCTTGAATTAAAGGTGATTATGGGTCCGGGTTTTGACTCCTACAAAGGTAATAATTTGTAAGGCCTTCACTAATAGTTTCGCGTTTGAATGGTTTTGTAAGGAAAGCATAGGTTGCCTACAAGATTTATTGTTTATAGCCCAGTGAATGTTTTGAGATATAACCTGTCGGGGAACAACGTCCTAACGGTCAGATGATCAGTCGATCGTGTAAACACGATCGACTGATCATCTGACCGTTAAAAACCAACCTATTTTGGCTGGTGTTCACCAACATTAACCTCTATTGTTAATCAACTGTTTGTCTAAAATTCTGGTATGATTTTCGAGTCAACGTTTGTTTAATTAGAGATTTAATTTATAAGGCGGATGTCAGTGGAAACGCCAGTAGAGGACGCCCTAGAAGGACATACATCGATGTTATTGGTGATGTTCTTCGCAAAGGACAGGTGCGTAGTACTTTCAACCGGCGTGCGTTTATGACAAGATGTGTGAATGTAGATGAAGCGAAAAGAGTATGTAAGGATCGTAGCAGTGGCGTTCTATAGATTCTGGCGACCCCCATGGGAAAAAAGCGTGTTTGTGTTTTTTTTTATGTTGGGGAACACCAGCCTTAATTAAAAGTACCTGGATGATTGAGCCTAGCTCGGTTAATTTTTTTGGTAAATCGTGTTTTTTTTAAAGAAAAAAAAGGGGGAAAAGAAAAAGAAGGAACTCGAAAAAAAAGGGAAAAATAATCATCTGGGCTCGAACTTGATTCTTCTGGTTTCGGGATAGCCCGTTTTCCCACCTGAGCTATAATAACATTGTGGACGATGGCGAAATTTACCTTAGTATTCTAATGATATTGTAGCAGTTTTTCACTGCCTGAAAACACAGATAAAACGACGTTTTCTAAAAATGAAACCTAGCTAGATCGATTTATCGCCCCTGAAACCCCTTGCATACTAATTTTCATGAAAATCGTTGGAGCCGTTTCCGAGATTCATATTACATATAGGTATATACAAGAATTGCTCGTTTAAAGGTATTAATATATATATATATTATATGTATATAATGACGTACTAATTATGACATTTAAACGTAATTAATTTGCACGCTTGCTTGCAGGCAGAATACAATGACTTTAAGGCTGTAAGATCTTTCCTTTTGAACTATGTATTTTCTTGCAAATAAACATTTTAAATTTGAATTTGAAGAACTATTGTTTGCGTAAGAACATTTTATTGACTCATTAATTTCACAATCATAAATCGAAATCGAGAGCTATCAAAAACCAATAGAATATTCGAGCACTCGAAACTAAAATAAGATTTTCAAATAATCAAATCACCAATTACTAAGAATAACGTAAGTCCAATTTAACAAAATCAATCAAATACCTAAATACAGTTCAACAGCCTAGCGAGAACGATTTCAATTAAAACGAAAATAGCTAAATATTTTCTTGAAGTAAATCTAATATTTTCAGAATTTATGTCTCTTCAAAGAGATGAGTTAAATTATGTTTGCATTTAGAATGAGATTTCACTTAGTTTTATCTACATTAACATCACATTAGATGTAGCTTTACAAGATGTGATGGAAATCTAAATTGATTTAAGATTGATACAGAATAAAACTTGGCTCATACATTTTAAAACGAATAATGCAGTAACTACACCTGCCAACACAAATGCAGAACATGATCATAGGCAAATAATCAGCGTAGTATTTTTTTTATTGTAATTACTAATTAATTACGTAACATTTTTGTATTGAGGTAATAAGCCTTGGATTCACTAGAAAACAAAATAATAATTGTTCCCCAACATGAACGTGACGCAGCAACGTTGCACACTGCCCCGCAAAGTTGTACGGTATTTTAAGTGATGCAGGACACATGTTGCAAGCCGCTGCTTCGAGAGCGGGCGCAGGTATGTGCGAGCAAATTGTTCCGCGACTTTGTCCCCGGGACACTCACGTAGATGTCCCGCGTCAAGTCCCATGGCATGTTGCTCCATTTGCCCCGTAGTAAATTTAAGGCTTTAGGGGACGGTAACATAAGAAGGGTATCAGTGTATTCCACTGGAGATCCCGGAGCCTTCTTTGAGCTTCTATGAGTTATCTTTTGTGCTGAAGATGACCACTGGGTGGTCCGACAAATACCTCCACCTCCCCCAGATGGAGAGTAACCAAGAAGATCTCCCGACAAAAAAAAAAGTTATCACTAAACATACACTCAACGTGTCGCAGTTACTCACTTCTGATAAGAAGTGAGAGCAATTGCAATTTCTACAATTCTTTGAAAAATACCCAGAATTTTTTATTAAATATTATTTATCTATACTAATATTATAAGGCTGAAGAGTTTGTTTGTTTGAACGCGCTAATCTCAGGAACTGCGGGTTTGATTGAAAAAATATTTTTGTGCTGGATAGTCCATTTATCGAGGAAGGTTAGGCTATATAACACCACGCTACGATCAATAGGAGCGGCGCATAAATGAAAAATGTTGCAAAAACGGGGAAAATGTCCACCCATGCGAAGCCGGGACGGGCCGCTAGTCTTTTAATAAATGCTTTGTCGCTTGTAGGTATTTTTTTTTAAATCATCTTTAATCATATCATGAATCACAATGAATGTTTCTTTTAACTTTCTGAAATACACTTGAAACATCTTCGTTGATACATCTTAAATTGAATGGTTTTGACTTCCATATTAACTTGTAGTTGATACTTTAACAAACCTTTTTACCAGCTTATAGACGGCGGTAACCACTTTCCTTCAGATGGGCTGTCGGCATTGCACACGTATCACGTAAAAAATCTTATTTATTTTAGAAAGGGTGGCGCATTGAATAGTTTTCCTTAGTTCACCAAGAAGAACATAGTCTCCTTAGTTTAGTAAGTCGGCAATAAGGTTAACAAGCATATACTTTTGGGACCCAGTGCATAATATCAGCAAGCACATTGAGTCACCCGCGCGACAGCGCAACGAGTATTCCCAAGGAGGGTTGACGTCAGGCAAGCGGCCGGTCATAAAACAATAAGCCAAAACCTCTACCAACATGGATTTACGAAATACACGTTGTGCCGATCCCAGCTAGTGTGGGATAAGGGCAGGGAGATGACGAGTTCATCAGTTTTCCACCGCGTCTTGGTGAGGCAAATTTTTGAGGATGTACTTTAAGTGCAGTTCGCATTCTCACCACTCTCCAAAAGGAATAATTTTCTCACAAATGCTGTTCACCTCACAAGGTAGAACGAATGTAAAGATATACGCTGATACATTGTGCGTAACAGAAATTCTATTAGGTACCCAAGGTGCCGATCGTAAAAGGTTATTTAATATCCCTTGTATATTTATTACAGCCACGTTGGGTTCTACCTGACTTTGGTAAAGGAGGTGAGACTTCCAATAATAACTCGGTTAAGTATTGTACATAGTGCAAGTCGAATGACGTCAAATGATTATGGCGACACGATTGATGCAGCGGCTGAGTGCTTGGCTTCTGCGCCGCGGTTTATAAGTTCGATTCTCGCAGTGAACAAGTATTTGTATGGCCTACAGATAATTGTTCCGGATCTGGGTGTTTTTGCATGTGAGATTTGTATCTGAAAACGCATCTACGACACAGGAGGAATTCTAGTGTGGGGTACCAATGTCAAAAAAAAACCACATTGTTGCTTTTTGAAAAAGCATATCACAGCGGTTTTAAAATAAACCAGTATAGGATATGTGGGGTAGTTAAATACTGAACTTACAGTGCTGACAACCGCAAGCTAAATCGCTGCATGATGCTTTAATATTGCTATTGCCTATAAAATGTTGGTTTGAGGCTTGCATAGTAGCGAAAAAGTGAAATAATGTCTCGCAAAAAAAATTTAAAAAGAAAATGTTGGTTGCGAGGTTCAGTATTTGGGCGTTCCGGATTTGTGTCCATCGTAAGTACGATACAGTAATCGTAAAGAAAGGCATTGTTAAAGAAAAAAAATAACAGAAGTTATATAGTAGTAGTCACAGTAGAGCTCTTTATGAAAGACTAGCTGTGTCCTCATGGCTCCAGCCTTAGCCTATGTTACGCAGTGATAATGTAGCTTTCTAACGGCAAAAGAATTTTTGAAATCGGTTCAGTAGTTTTTAAGTTTATTCGTTACATACAAAATTCCAAAAATACAAATCTTTCCTCTTAATAATAAAAAGTACTACCATCACACCAATTAGCATTTACCATACAAATCTGAAAATGATCTGACGATTCCAGGTCATCCGTTTAAGTCCAAACCTTCCTAGCTTCAACTTCAAAATTAACCACCCCACTTCGCTCTTTCCCCTTCCGTTCCTTCAAAACAAACAACTAAGTTTGCTCGGAGCCTTCTAAATAGGGAGGATCCTTTAAGAAAAGCTGTCAAGGTTCTATACTGAATAAATGATGCAGAAAGTCAAGGGATTCAATGTTTGATTATATCTAATTTCGAATCCGCATTGTTGGCTGGTTTAAAATGGCGGAGGGGAACTATAGAGTGGATTAATTTATTCTCTACTTTGTATATAGATTAAAACTGTACGTAATGTAACCTTAGGATTCAGCAGGTATCCCTAAGCAACGACCTAAATTTTTACGCACCATACGACGCACAAATGCAGCATGTTTAAATGTTTGTATTGTTAGTAGATTTAGGATGCCCAGGTAACCCATGGCTCGTGGCTAAATAACAACCGCGCCGATCGTACGATTTGTGAGGTTAAGCTGCGCTTGCCGCGGTCAGTCCGTGGATGGGTGACCATTTGTTACACATCGAGACCCCTCCGTGCCTCGGAGAGCACGTTAAGCCGTCGGTCCCGGGTGTCATACGAATACCTATGACAGTCGTTACGGGTAGTCAGAAGCCCGAAAGTCTGACAAACGGTTTAACCTTAGGATATCGGCATTGCCCAGTTACTGGGTTGCGGAGGTCTGATGGCAGTCGCTCCGTGTAAAATACTGGTATTCAGCCGCATCTGGTTAGACTGGAAGCTGACCCCAAGATAATTGGGAAAAGGCTAAGAGGAAGAAGGTAACCCATACACCACAGACTAATAAATTAGTAGCTCGTATTTTTTTAACTATTTTGTGTTTGGGTTACCAGGTAATTATAATTCTTCCTCTTAGCCTTTTTCCCAATTATCTTGGGGTCAGCTTCCAGTCTAACCAGATGCGGCTGAATACCAGTATTTTACACGGAGCGACTGCCATCAGACCTCCGCAACCCAGTAACTGGGCAATGCCGATATCCTAAGGTTAAACCGTTTGTCAGACTTTCGGGCTTCTGACTACCCGTAACGACTATCATAGGTATTCGTATGACACCCGGGACCGACGGCTTAACGTGCTCTCCGAGGCACGGAGGGGTCTCGATGTGTAACAAATGGTCACCCATCCACGGACTGACCGCGGCAAGCGCAGCTTAACCTCACAAATCGTACGATCGGCGCGGTTGTTATTTAGCCACGAGCCCCTCTACCAGGTAATTATAATAATATGTTTAAATTTAAGTACACATTTTTGTTGTAGTTTTAAGTTTTTAATTTTAAGAATTTTTAAGCATACGTGTGCGTCCGCTTGGGCAAAAAATAAAATACTTTTTCTTTCTTTCTTTCTTCTTCTTAAGTCCACCGATTACAAGGACTGGGTTTAATTAAAACAGCTGTAGTGTGATCCGAGTATTCGTAGAACCGATTTTACCAACGTTGGATAGCGTTTATCTAAGGAATAAGTCAAAAGTTTTGACAGAATTTCAATACAAAAGCTGTCAATACGAAACGTCAAATTTATTTCTGAGATAAAAGTTATGCGACGTTGGTGAAATCGGCACGTAGAAATACGTCGCTGCGGCAGCACTATGACGCGGACTCGTCTACGAAGGCAGCGCTGCTGAAGCGACGTGTTCTTCTACCAAAGAATCTCATAGCTGATAGCTGTTAAACAATGGTCAGCTTCCAGTCTAACCAGATGGGACTGAATACCAGTATTTTACACGGAGCAACTGCCATACAACCTATGCAACCCAGCAGGCAATGCCGATACTGTAAGGTTAGACTGGTTGTCAGACTTTCGGGCTTCTGACTACTCGTAACGACTGTCATATTATGTATACGTATGACAACGGGCATCGACTGTTTCACGTGCTCTCCGAGACACGAAAGGGTCTCAAGGTGTAACGAACGGTCACCCATCCACAGACTGACCGCGGTAAGCGCAGCTTAACTTCGCAAATCGTATGATCCGCGCGGTTGTATAGCTGCTAAATAGTAATACATTTTAATCTCGTCTTCCGCTTTGGTGTGTACATAGAGTGGAAGGATGCACTGGCCTGACAGGTACCTGAGAAGGCTGAACTGCTGCTAGGTTTACCAAAGACCCATCAGCATACACTCTGGCAGAGGCTTCTACCATGTTGAAGCGAGGTTCCCATTTTTGAGACATCCCCGATTTGTAATTTGGCAGGGTCTTAAGGTGGGTTTAGACTAAACGAGCGAATGTTCATTCTATCCCCACTCCATCAAATTATTTTGGTGCAAACAGAGACAGCATTCTTTCGTCTTTTTATCTTGTTTGCGGAGATTATATAGAACGTTTTAAAAATGCTCGCTCGCTTGATGTAAACGACGCACGAGCCTGCGAAAAGTTACTTAGAGCGTTGTTTCGTGTACCGACGCGCTCGCTCCTCGACGCGATCTCTAGAGCATGTGCAAGAATTCCAGTTCTTGTTTGTTGTCATTATTGCTCGTTGGTATTCTTTTGATGTAAATGATGAAAACGAATTATCGTTTACATCAAAAAAGCCGCAAACAACGACGCTCTGTGCTCTTGTTATAGCACTAGCTCTATATTAGTTTGGTCTAAACCCACCTTTAGATCCTAACAAAGACTCAAAAAGGCTCGCTGTACGATTGATTACTAAACGGCTATTTAGCCAGACAGGGTTATGAATAAACATATCTGAACTAAAACCTACTTGTTTGCTCTTTACGTCTACAATGCTTGTAACATAAAACTAGCATAAGTTAACCAAAATAAAACCCTATACTCGTAAATACGGACAAACCCCGAAATACCCACAACATAAGAGATATTAAATAACAAACCCCGATCCACACCTCGGGAGCCTGATTGAATTTCTGTTCCGCATGATTTATCGGACATAAATACGGTTCGGTTGATTCTCATGTACGGCTGATCATGCAGTTTTGTGGGCACGATTTTGTTTATTAAATTCCGGAAAATTTTTGCTACACCTGATATTTTTTGCGTCTTTAAAATGCACTGCCTCGTTGGTCTAGTGGTGGCAAGCGCGACTGCTGATCGTGAGGACCTGGGTTCGATCCCCAGGTCGGACAAAGTTTTATTGGGTTTTTCCATGTGGAATTCCTTAGTAGCGGCCCGGTGTTTGGATTTGTGCCCGGTTGATGGCAATCGACTCGCCCCCTTTTACATGGGACTTCATTATAACTGGTGAAACGAGGGTGTACTAAAAACACCTCTGCTGAACCCGTCAGGGAATACAAGGCGTGATGTTAAGTTACGTAAAAAATGTAAGGTTATTCACTTTTTGCATTTGGGAACCTACGTCGAATCTTCACGTTGCCTAAACCACAGAGCTAAAGACTAAGGTCTTTGATCAGTGCGTGATACCGAGCAGAAAGCGGACTAGTTTATTCATTTTTGTAAATTCACTTTTATTTATAAGTGGAATGTAGTAGATTCAGAAGTTAGTAATTAATTATGTACCTAAGCTTGATGAGCAGAAACATCCATCTGTAACTAGTAACATCAGACAAAGATCACTCATTCGTCTTCAAAGACCAGTATTTTCTAAATATTCCTAAGAATAATCAGTTGCAAGTCATAAGTTGTTTGTATTTTGTAAACAAGAACTGGTTGTAACTGGCATGTTGGGCTTCTAGACACGTTGTCTATTATTTTAACTTATTTAAATGTATTCTTCTTATCCTAGTGATAGTCTAGCGGTTGAGCACTTACGTTCCATGCAAGAGGGTCAATTCTGGCCAGCACCTTTGACTTTTAAATTGCGATTCTCACTTCCCTTAATGGTGAAGGACAACATCGTGAAGAAAGCTACAAAAAGGAGCGTGCATTAAAAAAAATGTTCTCGATGGTGTGTGTAGTCGGGCAATCTGCACCAGGCCAGCGTGATAGACTAGGGCCTAAACCCTCCTCATATTTATTTTTTTATTTGAAATGGATTTGCTTATGACTCTAGTCTAGGTCAGAGGAGACAGAGACAAAGTCTACGATGGAGTGAGCTTACCCAGAAGAAACCTGTTAACTCCCAACTTTAAAGAGATTCAGGTTGAATGCGTTCGGGAACCAGACGCAGGTAGTGAGTTCCACTCTTTTGCAGTGCGTATTAAGAAAGATGTTTGGAAGTGCTTAGTGCTTGGTGGAATGGCAACTAAGTATGGATGGTAACTTGCAGTGCGTCATCTTGAGAAGTGGCCCGTGACCAGCATTTGGACAATAATGAGCTGATTATATGTATGCTATGTTAATCCTCACATTGCCTCGAACCACAAACACCCACAAAAAACCCACTTCACAATCTGGCACACATCTGAACACTCCAACCAGCCACCAACAAGTTATGCAGTAAAAACTGCGTCTCAAGTACTGAACTCGGTAATAACTTTTTGATGGACATCCAAGTATGATCACATAGCCCAACTGTCCCCGTTGGCAGCGGGCAGAACATGCGTTGCCAAAAAGGTTTTTAGTAGTATAATCCAGCTATGATTTATATACTGTAAAACGTAGATGGATAAAGTAGTCTGGTTTTCAGGCTGTCTTGGGTGTAGTTTTGTTTGAAGTCTGTCTGGGAGATATGAAGATTTTAGGTTTAAGCTATTTTCTTTTGCGAGGCGTCATGGGTGGTTTATGTAAATAAATACCTATCTGATTATTATTCTCTTTTATTCACTTTTAAACATATACAAGGTTAGTCGGAAAGGGGGTACGAAGCTGAAAAGGTGTTAAAGTACCCATAATAAGGGATAACTTTTGTTCTACAAGTTTCCCCAAAACTCGATAGTTTAAGAAAAATAGCTTTTCAAAGATTTCGTAAAAAATATGCTAAAATCTATCTGTCCATAGCTATGATCAGCTGTTTTTACAATTTAGGTCATACTTGGGGTCACGGATTAAAAAAATAATTTTCTGAATTCATAACTAAACCAGGTATGTTTTTTTTGGCAAAAACTAAAATAAAAATCTAAAATTATCGAATTTTGAAATTTTAACACTAGCTTTAAAATAGTCATCAGTGATACTTTAGGTGAGCCGCTGCTTAGTACCCCCTTTCCGACTAACCTTGCACTTTTATCTATACTAATATTATAAAGAGGAAAGATTTGTATTTTTGTAGTTTTGTATTTTTGTATGTAACGAATAAACTTTAAAACTACTGGACCGATTTCAAAAATTCTTTTGCCGTTAGAAAGCTACATTATCACTGAGTAAAATAGGCTACGGGCGGAGCCGTGAGGATACAGCTAGTTTTTTAATATTTCTATAATAAGCAAAAAAAACCCACCGGCATTGGGAACAGGGTCCAGCTACCTGTATCAGGGCTTTAGAGAAAGGAAATTCCTAACAATACGCTCCGTGTTCAGATGTACCGCTTTCTGTATTATTATTCCGTTTATTCATTTTCATACATATAAATTACATTTTAAAATATTTCTACAATAAGCAAAAACACATTTAAAAATATAAAAATAGTAGCCCACCGTCATCGGAAACAGGATCCAAGCTACCTGTAGTCAAAGCCTCAGAGAGGGAAACTGCCTAACAATACGCACCGTGTCCAGAAATACCGCTTTCTGTATTATTAATATTTAGTCTATGCTGTCCCGATGTTGAGCAAAGGCCTATACGCGGCCATTAACCGAGATCGTTGGCAGAAACACCGTCTGATATATTTTTACCTTTAACATTCGGTGCTCTAGTCGTAAATAAGACTTGTCAAAGACCTAAATACTGCTTTTATGGATTTTACAACGCGAACATGTTTTTTTATTATACACGGTGATTTTAAATTCACTATTAACCTTTCAGGGCGTGAAAGTATTCATGATTATGAGCAACTTTCACTGTGAGACCAACTCTGAAATATCAAAAATAGTATCAGCTGTTTCATACAAAAATGCAATATGTACCCGATGGAAACTTATGAAACAAATGGTTTTTTTTTTTGTTATTTCGTAGTTGGTTCTATAGTGAAATTTGTTTATGATCGTGAGTACTTCCACCTCATGAAAGGTTAACAGTGAATTAAAAATCATCGTGTATACAAAAGTCTCTAAACTATAAAAAAATGTGATGTTAATCTTCATTTCATCATAAACAATCAGAGAATAAACATCAAATTCGATACGCTGACCTCCCTCCGCCTCTACCCATTTCCTCTACAGACCTTTATCAATAACATGAACCCATCAGCACCTAATAATCCCCAATAAATATATATCTTCCCATCGAAGCCTGATATTTCCAACACGTGACAGAACAGTTACTGTGGTCGCGGCTACATGATATTGGCAACGCAGGTCACGTCGACTGCCAAACACTAGTTAGGTACCGATGACGCTGCACAATCAATTGTATAATAAGTGGACGCTTATGTGATTTAGGGAGCTGAAGTTGTACGTTTTGTAATGTTTTTAAGTATTTTTCTTTCTGGGGGGGCACTTTGGGCGGGGGCCACCAGAGCACATGGGTCAGACGAGTAGGGAGTTTCCTCATAAACTACGGGGACTTAATCGCCTTTCGTATGGTTGGTGTCGACCGCCGCGGGGGGCACGTTGCCCACGTGCCCCCCTTGTATCCGCTCTTGGCCGGGTTCTACATTATCTTACTAACTGTTATTGGAGTTGTTCATCTTAAGCAATAAGGAGGCGTTATCGTTTCTATCAGTAAGTTGTGTTCCCAGGTAAAAGGGGCTGAGTTTGGTTTTAACAAATACTACCACGAGTAAGCAAAACGACTCGATTTTGGATATGGGAACCGGTTATAAAAACTAGTTGTTCGGAAGAAGAGTAGTTCTTATTGGTTGGGGCGTACAGACAAAGAAGCCATCAAGGTTCTCCAAACGGCTAACGTAATTCTAATCAGTTCTTTCTTTTTCGTGTGGCTATATACCAACCTGGTGTCAGAGTTTATGCCACTCATGGGCCTCGTGATTTGGCTTCACATGCCGTTGACAAATATTTCTCAGGCATGCCGGTTTCCTCACGATATTTTCCTTCACCGTTTTTAAGCAAATGATACAATAAATGATATATGATTTTTTATTTCTGTAAATAAATCTGTTACAGACACTTTTACAAGTCAATAACGCATACGCGCATGAATACGAAAAGTCACAGGTGCGTACCTTGGGTTCGAACGAGAGACCTATCATATGACTTGACAGTCCGACGATCACACCACTAGGCTATCACTGCTAATTATAAGTAAAATCTTTATACTATTTTAAAATATGCGTACGTTTAAAATAATTCGTTTTTTTTTAAATAGAACCACAAACATGATATCATTTTAATCATGAATTATGAAAATAAACCATAACATAACATAGCAGTTCACCTTCTCCAATATTACAATTACTACCATGCTTATTAAAACCGTAACAACTAAATCCAAATCCTTTACACGTAATAGAATTTAGCCCAACAGCTTTGTAATTAAACATTGATTACGACCCAAACTGACCACAATATTCGTTGTTCAGCTGAATATTTCACAATGAATTACTGTCAGCGATCGCACATCGTCAAATTATTGCAATAGAGCTAATAACTCGTACTAATTAATTTCCATGGTATGAATCGGAACTATTTTGCTACTGTGCCCTATTTGAGTTGTGTATTCCAATGAAATTTTGTAGTACATTACTGGGAGACCTGTAGTAATGAATTTAATAAATTCATAGAGGTATCTCGAAATAATTCCTATAATCATTTATGATTGTTTTTAATTATGTAGCATAATCAGCCCATTAGTGTCCCATTGCCGAGCTTGGGCCTCTACTCAAAATAAGAACGGTTAGGCCTTAGTCCAACACGCTGGCTTGGTGCGTATTGGCGGACTACATACACCGTCGCAAATTATTTGGAGTCCCGTCACCCTTTGTTCACCAGAGCTAAAGAGCATCTGCAAGAATCTATAGAACTCGGTCCTCAAGACCATATGATAATATATTTATAATAATTAACACGCTTGTAACAAAAAAAAACAGATAGGTGAAAAATACATACATACATAATAAACTCCCGCCTTTTTCCCATGGAGGTAGGTAGAAACTATAGAACGCCACATGCTACGACCCTTACATACTCTTTTTAACCGACTTCCAAAAAAGGAGGAGGTTCTCAATTCGTCTGTATGTTTTTTTTTTTATACTGTTTGTTACCTCATAACTCCGCCATTTATAAACCGATTTAGATAAAAAAAAAATATTTGAAAGGATATACTTCCAGATTGGTCCCATTTAAATTTAATGAAGATCTGATGAAGAACTTCGGAGATAGACAATAGAACTCCTCAATGACGAACAGTACGCATAATGTGATGATGTGATTATGTTACGAGCAGCGTCTTTAGTAGGTCCCACCATATTTTATAATTAAGGCCACTAAAACGAAAAAAATAAAAAAAACATTTTAACAAAAATAAAACCGACTTCAAAAAAACGATGAAAAGAATAAAATAATTACCATATTATAAAATATTATAAAATTAACAGTTTTAGAAGTCGGTGCCTTCAATTTGGTTCAGCGTGGATTAGCACCGACTTCTAAAACTGTTAATTTTATAATATGGTAATTATTTTATTCTTTTCATCGTTTTTTTGAAGTCGGTTTTATTTTTGTTAAAATGTTTTTTATTGCTTCATTCACATTCGTACATCTTGCCGTACACGCACGCCGATTGAGAGTGCTACGCACCTCTCCTTTGTGAAGAACTTCAACAATAATATTGATGTATGTCCTTCTAGGACGTCCTCTACCAGCGTTTCCATTGACATCTGCTTTATAAATTCCTTATGAGAAATAACTTAAATATTTAGTAATAAGGAAAATTATTAAAGCGCGCTTCCTCTCTCCTACTTATTTAAACTTTTGCTGTGTCCGACAGGGTCCATAATTGTTTCTTTATTTGATACTTTATACCTGTATGACTGTGTAGGCTGTATACATTATGGATTGCAATAAAGAATTGACCAATAACGATGAAAGGGGTTACGTTTTTTTTAATGTACTACAATAGTTATTATAGTGAATCATTTAAAATCACAGGGAAAAAAGTTATGATGTTGTAAATTGTTGCATTTCAAACGCAACCAATACCTACAACAAAACTAACTTTTTTCTCATTACGATTTGGAATGCATAAAATACTCAAATTTTTGACACGCTACCACATAATGTAACTAGTTGAATAACTATCAAAATGGACGGTGTAAGATTTAACGAGGTGGTCGCTATTGACGGCGTTGGTACTCCGCCAAATAAGTTTTTGGAACCGAACCTATTATGTAATTACACTGTTAGTGTAATTACTCACAGTTCTGATGAGGTTTGGCGATTTTACATTAATTTTATTGGTGGTGGAACTGCTCTTGTCATCGTGCGGTTTGACTTTGCTCTTACTTGTCTGTCAGCATCCAGTTTTATAAGATTTGATGCTGTCGTATGTGATTAGTCCATAAAGATACTAACACACTTTCATATCTTTTTATTTTTAAACAAATTCGGTAGTTGAGTAGATACTTTAAAAAATTAGCAATAATTAAATATTATATCAAAAAAAGTATAGAAAGAAAACGCTCATTGAAAAAATAAACAAAATCAATCTAAACATGGAGGAGATAAAGTTTTTTAACTTTTTTAATGGCACATTTTCTGTACTTGTCGCAAGTAACGGACATTGTACGAAGTAATGTCAAGTTACTATGAACTTTTGAAGTATAACGTCATCGTTCAATAGTGCGGTCTCTGTCTAGTTATCTAACAATTATAAATCACTTATAACATGGGCATTTTATTACAATATACAGGGTGAACTCGAATTCGACGTATTCCATTTAAGGCGTGAATAGTGTGTCCTATTATGCAACAAATAAGTACCCCATCTACTCTAGCCAAAAGTCAGTAATTTTCGAGAAAATTCAATTCTTCTAGTTTTTTGAAAAATGTAGTGCTTCCATCGTTGCCTATGTTTTTTGTAAAAGTTACGAGACAATTATTAAAAAAAAATGTCAAACTACCCTATTATTAAACCAAGATTACCAATACTAATTATTCCCTTCTACACTGTTAACGCAATCAATCATTACTTTAGTCATCAACGTCAATTTGGTTATCGGACAATAATCCTTAGGGCCAGCTCAATAAATGAGAATAGATTATAACAACAATAGATATTGAGGTATTATGTTGTCGACATCGGATATTTATGGGATTGGATGCGAGTGATGAGTATGGTGTTACCTTAATCCAGAAACTTATTATATATTGTGTTCCGGGAAACATATATATATACAGGGTATAAACAAAATCATATACTTCCTTCAAGCCTCGTGATGTAGGTACTACTGACGTAGATTAACCCTGCACGGGATATCTATGGATTCAATAAAAAAAATACAAGAAGTAAACCATGTGTTTAACGCTCCGAGTTAAATGACCGCGCGGCGAGCGATAGCCGCGCAATTCGCTCGGGGCGCTAAAATGCCTCACGTTAAAAACACATGTTTACTTCTTGTATTTTGTTTTATTGAATCCAAATACCTATATATCCCGTGCAGTGTTAATCTATGTCAGCAGTACATCACGAGGTTTGAAGGAATTACATGATTTCGTTTACAGCCTGTATACAGTGTGTTCCTGGATAACTTGCACAAATGTAAATGAGTGAAATTAAACATAATTTATCGATAAAAAAATTAAAAAAACTAAAAAATTACGTTTAATTTTTATATCGAAGATTGAGCTTTATTTTAATTCTTTGCTTGTATTTTATTTGATATTATAATAATTTAAAGAAACCCTTAAAAACCAATCATCAATTTAAAAAACACGTTTTTTTGATTGATGTTTTCATGCGTTTCGTTTTTTTTTTTGACTTTTTTAATAATTTTTCACTTAATAAGATATCTACGCGATGTTAAGTCTGTTCAAACCAAAATAATAATATTACTTTATTTACACGTATATAACAGTATAGCTGACATTAGTTTCCATTTCGACGTCTCTAGAGGGAAGATTGAAACCGAAAAATAATGCGAAAGAAAAATGATTTAAAATAATAGATTTTTGATGTGAAACATCTAATGCGGCGGTACAGGTGTGAGTTCGGCTGTTGCGTGGCGACGCTTGCGATAACAGACATACGACGACAGACGTTCGTAACTCATCGGCTCTCTTCGGTTGGATTCGGCCAATTTTTTTTTCACGGTTCCCAGGTGACCTGCGACTGCTTATTTTTTTTTAGTATGGTCCTGAAATGCATCATATAATACGTGGTACCATTAATGTCATCATTTCATCCCCACTTTCTATAAAATAACATCAGCTTTAAAAACCAAAAATACATCCATAATATCTACACCACCTCCCCTTATAATGTACCCAAAAGTAATTAAGGTACATTAGAAGATTACCTTCGAAGGCCTCTATCTTGGGTCACCTGATCTGATTGACGACAACCTTTGCGAATTAAATACGTAATTAGGGGGACATGGCTTCTTTTAAGGCCAACCTTGACTGATATGGGGCTGGAGAAATTAGATTGGATTTTTATGGGGGATTCATTAAAGTTGTTATGGAAATCGTCATAGGTAGGTACAGTCCGCGAGGCCTGAGCTGAGCTTTGCGTTTGTGTTAGTGATCACCAAAAGTAGAGACAGACAACTCTACTAATCACTCTAGGCCGATGTCACACCTACACTATCTATGTGCACTCACACAAATGCAAAGCTCAGCTTAGGCCTCGCGGACTGTACTTTGTTGAGTGTATAACATTTTTTTTGTGGTAACTCTACCGCATCTTGCTTGGTAAAGTCAAGTTCTGCCAAGCCTTTTCCCAACTATGTTGGGGTCACCTTCAGCCTAACCAGATGCGACTGAATACCAGTATTTTACACGGAGCGACTGCCATCAGACCTCCGCAACCCGATTACTGGGCAATGCCGATATCCTAAGGTTAGACCAGTTGTCAGACTTTTCGGGCTTCTGACTACCCGTAATGACTGTCATAGGACCGACTGTAAATGATGTATCTTTAACTTAACGGTAACGCCGGTGGAAAGCAGAAAAAGGTAAAGATAATAATAACTGTCTCGTGAGGTCCTGGGTTCGATCCCCAGGTCGGGTAAAGTGTTATTGAGTTTTTCCGTGTGGAATTCCTCAGCAGCAGCCCGGAATTTGGATTTGTGCCCGGTTGATGGCAATAGGCTCAAACCCTACTACATGGGACTTAAACATAACGGCGAAATGAGGGTGTTACTAGACACCTCTGCCAAACCCTTCGGCGAATACAGGCATGTTATGTTATAATGATGTCTGAAGTATACTATTTCTTAATCTTTGTGATAAATGACAAATTATTTTTATTTCCGTAAATAAATCTGTTACTGACACTTTTACAAGTCAATGTATTGTTTTTTTTAAGACTAGTTGGCGCCGGCATTTTTTGTCCGACTAGCTCTGAGAAGAACAGCCGAAACAAACTCAGAGATTAAGGTCTGATGTGGTTACGGCAAGTTTAATACTGTTATTACTTGGAACGTACTCTTTGTCCGACAGGAAGTAACTCACAATTATAAATCCCCACCTTTCAAGCAATAACACCCATAAAGGCGTAATCGACAAATAGGGATTAAGAATGACAGATTCTTAATCTTTCGCGGAAGGGGCCCTCACTCGCCTGTTTCTATAAGATAACTCTCGCAAATTGTTGGCACAGAAATAATTTAGAAAAGTTATTCAAGGTTAGTCGGAAAAGGGGTACTTACCCGCGAGCCACTTAAAGTATCACTGATGACTTCATCATTTTTTTATTTCCATACATAATCATTTTTATTTTAAATACATAACATCACGCCGTGTATTCCCCGAAGGGTTCAGCACAGGTATTTCAATTCACCCTCATTTTGCCAGTTATGTTAAGTCCCATGTAATAGGGGGCGAGCCTATTGCCATTAACCAGGCACAAATCCAGACTCCGGGCTGCTACTGAGAAATTCCTAACGGAAAAACCCAATAACACTTTGACCGACCTGGGGATCGATCGAACCCAAGACCATGCTCAGCAGTCGTGCTTGCGACCACTAGACCAAAAAGGCAGTTTTATTTTAGTTCAAATAATCTTCATCCCTGCTTTAGTTATGAATTCAGAAAATGAAGTTTCTAATCTGTGATCTAAAATGTGAACACAGCTAATGTGAATAGCAGGTGAGGGTAGATAGATATTGGTGTTCTTTTTTTTACATCTTTGAATAGCTATTTCTCTTAAATTATTCACTTTTGAGGGAAGTTGTAGAACAAAATTGATTTATTAGTATGGGTGCTTTAACACCATTACTACCCGGGTTCCGACTAACCTTGTACATCAATGTCACCCACGGAAATTAGGGTGTTAAAAATGAGCTCTATGATTTTTGTGGGATTACTGGGGTATCGGAAATTGAACAACTTTCGTAGAACAACTTTTCAAAATTCGCGTTTTTTTTATTTTATTTTTTTGTGGAAATTGATACAACATTTTTACAGAGCATTTTTAACACCTAATGGAAAAAGATGCGTGTTAAGATCCTATACGTAGTATAGTAACCTGAAGAACGTAGGTTAGCGAACAAGTCTACGGTCCATTTGATGGAAAGTGGTTACCGTCTTTACATAGGTAATTATACACCTATAATTAATGAAAACCATACCACAATTACAGAAGTAGTAATTAAATTAAATTATTTCATTTCTGCTAACCTGTACAAAATAAGTCATTAGTCTAATGGGTTAATATTTCATTGAAACAACTTAGAGAGATTACAATCGTTAATTAATTAGAACCTTTTCATTAATAAAATATGAAGTATGTTCAACCCTTGACGCTGAAATAGGAAGGTGAAAAAATAGAATAGTAATCATTAATTTTAAATTGTTGGAATTATGAATTTGGTTTGATGACTTTCTTATGTAATAAATTGGCAATCATATCGACGGCTCACTTGATAGAAAGTGGTTTCTGCCACCTATACAATATATAAAAAACCCTGTCCGATCCGAAACGGGCACAAAGGTACCGCAATAACATTATTATTTATAACATATTTATAACATTATTGCATTAAATATTTTTTCTTTTGGCCCTTACCATAGCTGTTACTTTGTTACTTACTTTGGAGTCTCGGCCGGTGACTAATCTCCTGGAAGCCGCGGAGCTTGTCATATTCATCTCATAGCACAAGGATTTCATAAGCTCTGACCACAACACACAATATTAGCTAAACAATCATCCATTACATAATCACAGACACCATTTTGAAATTCCTAATTATTGCGTAATTTTTACATATAAATTATGTAGTCCATAATTGACAGCTGCGCGCACAGATACCAAAAGTCTGCGTGAGCGACGATGTCGACGCCACGAAATGCTTCTATATTTAAATATTATATATCATACATACTATTTCACATGATTATCTATGATTGTCGATGATTATCTATGTTCATATATTGAGTTTATTTATATCTTTTTACTTGCTGCACCGCTGTACGTGGCTGTCGCTGAAAACCAGCGCTGTGGCCCTGTCTCGCACGTGAAACACAGCATTATGATGAGCGATGGCCGTTTTGCGCGGATGTGACGCATATTTGTCCCCAAGTTTCTTTTCAGTTTTGTTAACTTTTATTTTATTTTGTGCGTCAAGTTGACGCGAATAAATAACTTTTCTTTCTTTCTTTATATTAAAAATAAATAAAAAAACACATAATTAAATGAATATTAAAAATGTTATTGTTATTTAAAATGCACGTTTCGAGTATCCAAATTGCCCCAATTTCGTTAAAACATAACATAACAAGTTTTGAGATTTTATGAACATTATTCAGAATTTTATTTTATATAAATTGGGGTAATTTGGGTACTAAAACGTGTATTTTAAATAACAATAACGTTTTTACATTAATTAATAATGTGTTTTTTATTTATTTTTAGTAGGTAATATTATTGAGGTACTTTTGTGCTCTTTTTGGAGCGGACAAGTTTTTTTACACATTGCCAACCTAAGAGACAAAGTTGGACAACCTCATGTGCCTGTAATTTCAGAAGTAGAAGTAGGTATTAGTAGTACTTGGACGAAATCTTTCACAAACAGCTCTACTAACATAACATAACATCACGCCTTATATTCCCCGAAGGGTAGTGCAGAGGTGTATAATAACACCCTTATTTCGCCAGTTATGCTTAAGTCCCATGTAATAGGGGCGAGCCTAAAACCGAGCACAAATCGAGACTCCGGGCTGCTACTGAGAAGTGTCTAATGGAAAAACCCAATAACACTTTGCCCGATCTGGGGATCGAATTCAGGACCCCATGCTCAGCAGTCGCGTTTGCGACCACTAGACCAACGAAGCAGCTCTACTACTATTCAAGTATTAATAGTAGTTAGCTTAGGATTAAGTATTTTACTTCGTCCCCATTGGCTAGAGACCTATTAGGTCTCTCCAATAACTGCCCGGCAACGTAGAAGTGGTCCGGAAAGACCATCTACAAGCGGTCTAATAGAAAAAAAAGCCTCCTTAAAACCAGTTGGGTTATTTATGTAGGTTGTATGCTATATACATAACTCCACAGAAATCCAAAAGTAACTAAAATATTAACTCAAAAAGCCTACAGCACTTAATTAAAAATACCTGAAACGTTTTCAGGCGGCATGACCTACAAACTCCTGAAACACAATATGGAAAGTACTTGAACACCGACCCGAATCCGCCTGAAAATCTGAAACATTACCTGGAAACCTAACAGCGGTGTTATATAGCTTAAATAACTGAAACTCTGAAATATGGACTTTAGTCAAAATTTTCAGTTTTAAAGTTGTAGTTTTCTGTTGTTGATTAAATTATTTTTAAGGCAAAGGGGCTCGTGGCTAATTAAAAACCGCGTGGATCATGAGATTTGCAAGGTTAAGCTGCGCTTGCCGCGGTCAGTCCGTGGATGAGTGACCGTTCCTTACACCTCGAGACCCCTCCGTGCCCCGCAGAGCACGTTAAACAGTCAGTCCCGGGCGTCATACGAATACCTATGACAGTCGTTACGGGTAGTCAGAAGCCCGAGTCTGACAACCAGTCTGACCGTAGGATATCGGCATTGCCCAATAACTGGGTTGCGGAGGTCTGATGGCAGTCGTTCCATGCAAAATACTGGTATTCATCCGCGTCTGGTTAGACTGGAAGCTGACCAAAACATAGTTGGGAAAAGGCTAGGTAGAACTTTTTAAAGGCAAAAAGGCTCATTAATTCATAACATGCTTTTGTTCATGAGAGCTTGAACTTTCTGAATACAAAAACCCCTAGATTAAAAACGTCAGTGATGAAAAATAGCTACCTAAACAAAAAACGAGTTTTTTTGTTCTTAAAGAAAATCAAATTGAAACTTTCTTCGATAAACGGTGGTAATTTTCCAATCGAACTAGAGAATATAATTCTGTCTACACCTTTGGAAGTGCGACGATAATATCAATAGAAACTTTATGCATATAAATTATAACCATTCCATACGTTAAACATGAACAAAACAACAAAGTACTAACAGCATGAAATATACCTTCACCGATTACCTATTCATTCACCAAACAATGCCACAAGTGGTCCATTTTCCCCCGTATACCCCATAAAAGTTGCAGAATCAACGTGTAATCGTTATACCCTAAATGCACCCAGGAGGCGAGTTGGAACAAAGACCGCCAGCCGCACCTCCTCTTTCGAAGGATCTTGATAAAAAACAAACGCCAAGGTCCCGTTTGATAGAAGAGATTTATTACTGTAAATCTCTGGAGACGAACAGATATATTCTTTTGAGCATACAAATTTATGTCTGGATTATTTCACACCGAATAGGTACAGTGAACAATGACGTGCGAGTGTTTTACTGATTCTGTCTTTATTTTGTACATAATCAACCCATTATTAACATATGATTTGCAAGATTCGTTCGGTCGGTGGATGGGTGACCATTCGTTACACACCGAAAACCCTCCATGCCTCGGAGAGCACGTTAAACCGTCTGTCCCGGTTGTCATACGAATACCTATGACAGTCGTTACGGGTAATCAGAAGCTTGATAGTCTTATGGTGCGTCCAGACCTGACGAACGCGCCGCGAATGCGCCGCTCGCGCGCAGAGCTTTGTACGAACATGAAATGCACGCGCGCAGCTCGCGAGCGGGTCGCGAGCGGCGCATTCGCGGTGCGTTTGTCAGGTCTGGACGCACCATAACAACCGGTCTAACCTTAGGATATCGGCATTGCCCAGTAAATCGCTCCTTGTAAAGTGACTGTTGTTAGACTGGAAGCTGACCCCAACATAATTGAAAAAAGGCTAGGTAAAACGAACGAATGCTTGCATTGTTATCCTATTCTGTATTGGTTTCAATAAGATATATTAAGGATAGATTTGTATCATTCTCTCTAAGGGTATTCGAGTGTGAACCACAGTTAGCAACTATCTTATACAATGTTTCTATTTCCAGCTATTTCCAACCTAGCTTTTACCTGTCTGCAACATTTGTAAGTCAACTAGGGAAATTGATAGCCACCTAGGTCCCTACGGGCGAAAGCGGTTGAGGCTATAAATAGGTAACCAGTATTTTTGTATCTAGCCAATATGTTAGAAAATAGCTGTATTTTTAAATATCGTGATAACATAACATAACATCACGCCTGTATTTCCCGAAGGGTTGAGCAGAGATATATAGTAACACCCTCATTTCGCCGTTATGTTTAAGTCCCATGTATTAGGGGGCGAGCCTATTGCCATCAACCGGGCACAAATCCACACTCCGGCAGCTACTAAAGAATTCCATACGGAAAAACCCAATAACACTTTGCTCGACCTGGGGATCGAACCCAGGACTCAGATCAGCAGTAGCTCCATTAGACCAACGAGGGCAGTTATCGTCACTGTTGTACATTTTTGGTTAGTGGTTCAGAATAACCTAACCCTCTCTAACCGTGGGTACGTATCATTAATAGCGACTGAGGATTATGTCAAGAGAATCGGCAAAAATAGTCTCTTAAGCATGAAGGTATATAGGTAAAAATGGAGACCATACTACGAACACTTACTGGAAGTCGAAACATATGGAAAGAGATAGAATTCCATAGTAAGTATTCTATCTTTTTCTATATTTATAGGTAGGGTATTTAGAAAGAGATAGTACCAAAGTAAATATTCAAGACAATAAGATTCCCCGAGCTCTACGAGAACTTCCTGGCAAATACCTGAGAAAAAAACTTTTTAAATGGTTAGTCGATAGATCTTTTTATAATGTAAAAGAATTCCTTGATTGTAAATATTAAAATTCAAATATAGGTTTAAGTACAGGCAATATTTTAATTTAATTTTAATAATGTAATAAGTACGTAAATAAATGTAATTATAATGTACTTTAAATGGATGCACCCATTTTTGTTTATTTTGTATAAATTTGCATGCCGCCATGTCGGCGAAACATGATGTACTATCACGAAATGTATTATCTTGTGACCATGTTTTCCGGCAAATAAATATATTTCTATTTCTAAGACCAAATGTTTCGAATTTCATAATGTGGTCTCCCTTTTTACCTATACCTTTATGCTCTTAAGTATAATTCACACTTGACGAAACGCGTCAAAGGCAGCTCAGAAGCCCGCAGCGGAGCTCAGTGAAATAAACTTCAAACAAATGTTATCAAATGATTTTTATTTTTGTAAATAAATCTGTTACAAACACTTTCACAAGTCAATGTATTTTTTTTAAGAATAGATGGCGCCGGCATTTTCTATCTGACTAGTACTGAGAAGAAAAGCCGAAACAAAGTCGAGATCAAGGTCTCAAAGTCCAAACATTGTGCTATAAACTATGCGAGTGTAACAATGTAGGACAACGTTTGGAATGGCCTTTTGGTGAAAGTGCCACAGCAAGTTTGAGTTGACCGGTCCCAACTGACGGCACGCTTGCATCAGCCATTGTGTAACTCAACCTTAATTTAGGGAGCTCAATGTTATATTTAATCATTATTATATACAGTGTAACAGTATGTAATTCTTTAAAACCACATTGGTCTATTACTGATATAACAGCTCAATCCATGCTAGAAAGAGCTTGAAAACGGATCAAAATTTTTGAAACGGATACAAAAACGAACGAAGCAACTTCAATAAAAGCTTATAATTAAATAAAAACTGAACAGTAAAAACAACAAATTCTAATGCGGAACATAGCGACTTTAACATTCGGGACCCATTATTGGGAAGATTTGAGCCGGTTTAGATTTTTAATGAGTTCTGACTGTTCAAGTCGCTGCCTACATTTTGGCGCCAAAAAGCCGCCATTTTGTTTTTTTATAATTTGAATAGTGACACTCGCGCAATAAAAACGAATCTAACGACATGTCATTCATCAAAATCGGTTCAGCCGTTTAGTAGTTACGAGAGAACATAGGGACGGACATATATACATACATACCGGTCAAACACATAACCCTTCTTTTTTGGCTTCGCCGCAGTCTGGTAAAAAGAAGTTTTTTTTATTAATAATATGCACAAAGAATTTATTTATTTTTAAAAGAAATGTCACTGAATCTATGGCAAAATAAACCTAAAATGGATCCGCTATTCACCATATAAATATTATGATAGGTTTCGGCAAAGTTGTAAGTAATTCCGTCTAATCTTATAAGACTAAGCGGATTATTATGGGGTTGCTAGGGATCCCCCTGTCTGCGCGGCGGCGGGTGTCTGATGCGATGATTATCTATGAATCTTAACATCAATATATTATTATATCATTAGGTGGTTAGAGATGAATACAATGTGTCCGAGTCAGTACTAATAAAACTTTAAGAAGGAAGAAGGAAAGAAAAAAATGTTGTTTATTCGCGCTAAAATCACGAGCAAAAATAAAATAAAAGTATAAGACAAAACCATAAAGAAACTGTTGAGAAAAATATGCGTCACATCCGCGCAAAACGCCCATCGCTCAGCATAATGCTGTGTCTCACGTGCGAAACGGAGCCACAGCGCATAGGATAGATTATATCAACAAAAGAACACGACACATGGGGTCGAAAACCCACTTTCTAATTAGCCCCTCAAGATAGAAAGACGTTACTATGTGGCTCAAATATTTCAATCTATACATATTCAGACACTCAAAACTCAAGTCCTAGGTCTCACAGAGGCATGATTTTTGTTTTGTTTTGTAGAACAACTCAAAGATTAATAAAAAAAATACAAAAGACACGTGTTACCACCCCCTGTAGTTTTTGTAGTATTTTAGAAAATGGGAAATTATGTTTAAAGTAATGTATAAAATTTTACATTTAGGTATGGGTCATCACTAAAATTGCTTGAGTTATGTACAGCAGTTTAATACTTCTTTAAGTTACCTAAATTGTAGCCTTTCAAATGATTTTAAATTTACGCCTTTGTGAGGCCTAGGTCTTAAGTTGTGGGTGTTTGAGTATGTACAGGTCGAAATAGGTAAACCAAATACTCAACGCCAAAGAATCGATTCCACAAGTGGGATGTTTTTGTTAATAAAATTGAGTGTATATACCGCCCTTACATTTTTAATACTACATACTGGGACACGTTGTACAGTGCAATGGTCCATTAATGCTCCTAAGGCCTGAGAAGAGGCCCATGCCCAGCAGTGGGACAGTAATGGGCTGATTATGCTATTCTAGCCGTATCATACTGTTGATTGCAAAAAAAATTCTATGTCCATAAATCTTAGAAATATTATAATTTATATCTGAATGATACACTATTGTGTAACAACATCCACGATATAAAAGAAAGAGTTCACTCGAACTTCCGTTTGTACAAGGAACGTCGACGTTCGCTTTGAAATTCAAATTTCCAAACGCATGTTTCATAAAGCGCGCTTATCTGTATTCTCTTTGCATAACTCTGTCATGTCCAACTAGAAATATTCAGCTTTTAACGTTATTACTTTATGTTGAGACAATTACTATAGGAACAGTGAAGTTTGTATTCAGTTCGGAGCTATTTCCCAGTTTTGTTTAACTTCGTATAGTTCGGCTCTACAGGGCGTCGCACGGCTATGGGACACAGAGAGAAAGTACTTTAAATATTGCAAATAGGATATTTTGCTTCATACAGACATTATTTTGTATTTAAAAGTGCTTGCCTCATTTTTAACCGTACAGACCAAATGTAAAAATAAAATATCCTGTATTTTTATGACTCTGTTCGAAAGGGTCAATTATAAGGATTGATACCTTCTATGTAACATGTTCTGCCTAGCCTTTTCCCAACTATGTTGGGGTCTAATCGGATGCGGCTGAATACCAGTATTTTACACGGAGCGACTACCATCAGACCTCCGTAACCTAGTTACTGGGCAATGCCAATATCCTATGTTTGGTTGTCAGACTTTCGGGCTTCTGCCTTCGTAACGACTGTCATAGGTATTTCTATGACACCCGGCACCGACTATTTAACGTGCTCTCCGAGGCACGGAGGTGTCTGAATTTGTAACGAACGGTCACCCATCCACAGACTGACCGCGGCAAGCGCAGCTTAAGCTTGCAAATCGTATGACCCGCACGGTTGGTAATTAGCCACGAGCCCCTTCTTCTAAGTAACATAGTATCTTAAATTAAAGGAACACCGTGAATTTTTTACGTGAATTTTAAATTAAAATACTTTCCCACTGTGTCCCATAGCTGTGGGACGCTCTGAATAAATTTTGTATAAAATGTAAACGAACTTTTGATCGTGTACCACTTAGTTTGGTTTAAAAATTATTTAAAAGTACACATAATTAAGAAAAAATGCGGTCGGCATTTAGTCCTACAAACGAATTCCTCAGTTTGCCTCTTGGATAATGTCACTAGAGCAAATATTTTTTACCATATGAAATATATCTACCACCACTATGTCCCTATGTTTTGTTTTTGTCAATAAATTAATTATTAAAAGAACTAGAAACGTTTAAATTTGACAAAAATCGACTGGTTTTACCACCGTTTTCAAACATGTGGTAAACAAATTTGACGAATATAAAAAAAATATACAGATATAACAAAAGTCTTTCTTAAATTATTACAGAAAAATGTTAAAATCGATCCAGATTTGAAGAAGGAAACAGGGAAATACGAAAGTACGATTTCGCTACTATTGCACGGAAGAAATCAGTTCGAGATGTAGTTGTCTTTTTCGCGCTAAATCGGGAAGGTTTGCGGGAGGGGTGGGATGGAAATAGATCGCTTAAAAACCTATTCTTCAAATATTTTGCAGCCCAGGTTTACTCTTAAATGGTTGAAAAAAAAGCGTTATATTAAATTTATTAGTACAGCTTCTTGTGAGTTCATCCGGAGAAGTACCACCATTCTTATTTCTACCACCAAGCTGCATTGCTTGGCGGTGCCGGTGAAATAACAGGCTACAAGCACATAAGACTATACAACTTTGTTTCTAAATCCTATGGTTGGCAACAATAATGATTAATGTTTTTTTTTATTTCTGTAAATAAATCTGTTACAATCATTTTTACAAGTCAATATAATGTTTTTTAAGACTAGATGGCGCCGGCATTTCCTATCTGACTAGAGCTCTGAGAAGAAAAACCGAAACAAACTCAGAGATTAAAGTCTCTTTTAAAGTCTAGACATTGTGGTATAAAAACTATGCGAGTGTAACAATGTAGGGCAACGTCTGGAATGGCCTTTTGAGGAAATTGCCATAGCTGTTTTGAGTTGACCTGTCTTAACTGACAAATAATTAACAACGTATCAGCAATCCTCTTGTAGATGTTGATAGGTGGCTGTAATCACTTACCATAAGATAGGCCATCGGCCTGCTAACCAACCTATCCCATAAAAATCTACTTTCGATGCTGCAAATCATTTTTAAGAGGAAATGCAGTCGGCATTTAGTCCATACAAACGTGTTTCTCAGTTTCCTCCTTGAATAATGTCACTAGAGCAAATATTTTTTACGATATTAAATATATCTACCACCACTATGTCCCTATATTTTGTTTTCGTCAATAAATTAATTATTAAATGAACTAGAAACTTTACAAAAAAACGACCGGTTTTACCACCGTTTTCAAACATCTGGCAAACAAATTTGACGAATATAAAAAATAAAAGAAAAACATACATACATAACCAAATATTGATATCGGTCCAGGTTTGAAGAAGGAAACAGGGAAATAAGAAAGTACGATTTCGCTAATATTGCACAGGACAAATCAGTCCGAGATGCAGGTGCCTCTTTCGCGCTCAATTGGGAAGGTTTGCGGTAGGGGTGGGACGGAAATAGATCGCAATAACCTATTCAAATTATTAATATTTTGCAGCCCGCGTTTCCTCTTAAACACGATGGTCCATTTCAAACAATACATGACCGCGACCACAAACTAATTATTTAACTCTATATAACATAACATAATTAGCCCAATACTGTCTAAGTCCATTACTGTTATCTACTACTGAGGAATACCACATGGAAATACCTAATAACACTTTGCCCAACCTGGATGATCGAACACAGGACCTCGCTCGAATCGAACCAACGCAGTTTAAATCTAAACCATTGAATACTATAACTGACAGTCTATTCAGGATAACTTAACCTATTAGTTAAGGACAATAACACTTTCCCCTTTCGATTATAACCCGTTAAATAACAGTTACATATTCATGTCACGTATCAAGGGTGTTATATCGCAGTATATCATTTTTGTGTGATCCATTCTGATACCGCCATTGGTTCAATTATTTGTGAACGCAGTGGTTCAATGAATTGATTTAGGATCGAGTTGATGTTATAATAGTAACAATTAATACTAGGTACATAGAGTAAGCAGTGATAGTGTAGCGGTTGAACGTTTACCTTCCATGTAGGAGGGTGTGAGTTCGATCCCGGTCCCGTACCCCTGACTTTTCAAATTCTTGTGCGGATCAGAATTTGATTATCACTTGCGTTAGCGGCGAAGGAAAAAGATTGTGAGGAATCCTGCACACCTGAGAGGAGATAAAATTCTCAATGGTGTGTGTAGTTTGCCAACCTGCACCAGGCCAGCGTGGTGGACTAAGGCGTAGACCCTTCTTATTCTGAGAAGAGGCCCGTGCCCAGCAGTGGGACAGTAATGGGCTAATTCACTTTAAATATCGCTACGTGTATATAGGGTATTATAAAAATAACCCTAAGAATTCTGTGGGGTTCCTCGGTATCAGAAATTGATCAACTTTCGTAGATTTTTTTTTCTGAATACCTACGCGTTTCTTTTGTTACTTTCTATTTGAATAAAAAAATATTTTACTTGATTTGTATGGAAATGAATAAAAGAGATACACGAATTTAGAAAAAAAATTCTAAGAAAGTTATTTAATTTCCAACACGCAGTAACCACACAAAATTCTTAGAGTTCATTTTTTAACAGCCTGTATATTGATGCTCATAACTGTACTTATATAACTATGGAGATCAAACCAAACTAAAACAACACCCTTTGTAACAAAAGATGATATAACACTTCCCTACGTGCCACAAATACGTAGCTACCATCCTGAATTACAGTAGCTATCCAAAAATGCTGTATTCACGTTAACACCGTTACCCTATCGTTTGAATTCAGTGAACGAAACCGCTGTAAATTTCCAAGTTATTAGAATTATATCGGTCCCCAATAAAAGATTATTAAGTGTCTACGGGGGTATTGGAGTAATAGAAAAACGATGTACTGATTAGAAGATATTGCTTCTTTATTTTAATATGGTTCAACATAACATCACGCCTTTATTCCCCGAAGGGTTGGGCAGAGGTGTCCCAAGTACTAGAGGCTATTACCATCAACCGGGCACAAATTCAAACTCCGGGCTGCTATTGAGCAATTCCATACGAAAAAACCCAATAACACTTTGCCCAACCTTTTTTTTTTTTTTCTCGTTGGAAAATCCTCATGGATGTCCCTCGCCCGGGGAAGGCGAGGGGGTCTGCCGGACTCTTACCGGCTAAAAACCAACGGTGTTCCTTCTTCTGACCGTACGGCCAGGGTCGCGGGATTCGCAAAAGCATGCACCGCAACCCCGGCAGGTCCCGGTCCGCCAACCCATGGCGGACCTCTCCTCTGTGGGGCCTTGCCCCACGTCCTCCTGAGAAGCGCGCACGGAACACGGCGCGCCGCCTTCTCGGGCCTGTTACTGGTCGGGCGGCGAGTACTTTGCCCAACCTGGGGATTGAACCTAGGATCTCACGATCAGCAGTAGCACTTGCCACCACTAGACCAACGAGGCAGTTCATGTGGTTCAGGGTTATTGTTAGTCCGTTTTGGTTATAACTGTTTTCGCCTTTATCAGTAAGAAATATGACTTTGCCCCAGACTTCTTCCACGTGAAGTTTCATACAAACTCCCATCACTCCCTTAGGGATAGAATTTTTTTTAAATCCTTTCTTATTAGATGCCTACGTCACAAAAGGAACCTACTGTTCAAATTTAATGGTTCCAGCTTCAGTGGTTTAAGCTCTGCGTTGATGAATCAGTCTGTCATTCAGTCGGGATATTTCTCTTTATTCTCTTTATCTTTCGCAATTGTTTATAAACAGTGATATATAAATATACAATAAAATATTTAGTGTTAATTCCGCGAAAAAACAGTTGATCAAGCCTGAATGCAGTATGCAGCACCGCCCTCCCGCCCGCAAATATATGCAAATGCAGAAGGTGCGATTAATAACATGCAACACACAAGCAAAACAAACCGATACGACACGTGTTTCGCCCCTCCACGGGGCATCCTCAGGTGATGTTGACTCGTCGACCGCTTGGACGCGAATGAGATTCAGATTCAGATTGAGATTCGCGTCCAAGCGGTCGACGAGTCAACATCACCTGAGGATGCCCCGTGGAGGGGCGAAACACGTGTCGTATCGGTTTGTTTTGCTTGTGTGTTGCATGTTATTAATCGCACCTTCTGCATTTGCATATATTTGCGGGCGGGAGGGCGGTGCTGCATACTGCATTCAGGCTTGATCAACTGTTTTTTCGCGGAATTAACACTAAATATTTTATTGTATATTTATAGATCATGGATTTCCGCAAAATAACGCCTGATTCCATCATTTATCTAAACAGTGATAGTTTAGCGGTTGAAAATTTGAGTTCCATGCAGGACGCGAACGGATTTAGTTCATTCAATACAATCAGGCATCTCAATCAATCATGCAATCGGGAATTTTCTTGGTGGTAGAATCTATATAGTCCGCCTGGCTAGCTACCACCCTCACATTAAAGTCCAGCGCCAAGCAGTTTAATGTGTTCCGTCGTGTGTATGTGAGAGCCAGAGGGGTATAAGGGAATCCATCTATTTCTCTGTTCTTTGGATTCGTGTGCTCCATCTTAGACCCTGTCTGCACTTACCATCAGATGAGATAACGGTCAAAAGCGAGCAAGTCGAAAAAAAAAAAGAATGCTATGTTACATCTTACCCTTAAAAATTTTGACAGGTTTCCTTTATAGGCCTACGCACAGGCGGCACGGCAAAGGGTTTTTTAAACTCAAATAGTTTTAACCTTATTGTAATACCTTTTAGGACTCGTATTTACCGACGAAGCATCCCGCGGTATGCTAAGCAAATATAAGTACTAATTGTACAAAGAAAACCATTGTACCCACCTCCAAACGGCCACTGCATTGATGCAAGTGCAGTGATAGCCTAGTGGTGTGGCCATCGGACGGCCAAGTCATAAGTGTCGAGTTAGAACCCAAGGTACGCACCTCTGACTTTCATGTGCGTACCTAATGTATAATTATCACTTGCTTAAAAACGGCGAAGAAAAACATCGTGGGGAAACTGGCATGCCTGAGAGTTATTTCTCGACGGCATGAAAAACCAAGCCAGAGGCCCATGGGCGGCATAAACTCTGACAACAGGTTAGACCACTAACCACACGAAAAGGTAGGTAGGTTAATTAGGTAATTGTTCACCTCAACATCAAATATCTCTATCGCTCTAAGGTGCTGTTAGAAAACTCATTTGTGAGTTAAGCTCGCCTTTTTACATGAATTTACTAACAAAACTGTATTATTATTATTATTTTGTGTACAATAAAGAATAAGAAAAAGAAGAAGAAGATTGATGCACGAAATCGTCATCACCCCCAATTGGAAACACACAAATTACATTACACCTAACATTCACAGCTAAATAACGCTTACCGAATCATAATACCCTTTCGATTCACATTTCAGCAATGACGTCACTCTGCACTATCACCCATTATAATTTGAAACTCATTTGGATTATGTACGTTCCATGAATTAAATTACATTTTGAAAGCGCTTGTAAGCTCTCTGAGGGATTACTGTAGGTTGTTTGGGTGTTTCCTGGAGACGGGAAGATTTGATTGGAGTTCATTTCAATGAAGTAGTTTTGTATTCGAATGCTAGTAAGATCGGACGTTTAATTATGGATCGCTCTTGCCTGCGATTTAAGTAAAAAATATAGAAGACGAAAATCTATTTTTTTATAGTCTTCCTTGACATAATGAGTGTCGTGTAACGTAGGTAAGATAGACTACACAAATCAAAACCAAAATCAAAAAACTTCAACTTTTTTTCACTTGAACCATTAATTAGTGTCGCTTATGAACTTAAGGGGAAGATCTATAAAACTATGGTTAGACCTGCTGTCTTGTATGGATCGGAATGTTGGGCCAGAAAAAGGATAAATGAGAAGCAATTGCATGCAGCTGAGATGAGAATGCTAAGGGGGATGTGTGGTATTACGCGGATGGATAGAATAAGAAATGAGTATGTAAGAGGAAGCCTGAAAGTGGCGCCGGTGACTGAGAAGTTGTGTGGAAACCGCTTGTCATGGTATGGGCATGTGATGCGGAGGAACGAGGAACATGTCGTGAGGAAAATATTGAGTATGAATGTGGATGTTATACGAGTAGAGGAAGACCAAAGAAGCGATGGATGGATAGTGTGAAAGATGATATGGCTAGAAAGAGGGTGACTACTGAAATGACGGCTAATAGAGATGTATGGAAGAAGAAGTCATACTGCGCCGACCCCAAATAAGTTGGGATAAGGGCAGGAGGATGATGACTTATGAAAAGTCGGACTAAGACGGTTCGTTTAGTTCGTTACACATCGAGACCCCTCTGTGACTCTGAGAGCACGTTAAACGGTTACTCCTGAATGTCATACAAATACCTATGACAGTCGCTCCGTGTAAAATATTGGTATTCAGCCGCATTTGGTTGGGCTAGAAGCTGACCCCAACTTAGTTGGGAAAAGGCTATGCATATGTATACAAGGTTAGTCGGAAAGGGGGTACTAAGCCGAAAGGGTGTTAACGTACCCATAATAAAGAATAACTTTTGTTCTACAACTTTCCTCAAAACTCGATAGTTTAAGAGAAATAGCTTTTCAAAGATTTCGTAAAAAACATGCTTAAATCTATCTGTCCATAGCTATGATCAGCTGTGTTTACAATTTAGGTCATATTGGGGGTCACGGATTAGAAACTTAATTTTCTGAATTCATAACTAAAACATTTTTTTTTAAAGTAAAGTAAAAATATTTTTGCATGCAAATAAAAATTATCGAATTTTGAATTTTTTACACTTGTTTTAAAATATACCCCCTTTCCGACTAACCTTGTATATAAAAAGTTGAATTAAGGTGCACTGTTCCAATTTGTCGTTCTCTATGGAGAACAGCCAGCAAGAAACTCCAAGGTTACCCCAAGGTTTAATCTTAAGAAATCGAAGTATCTTCTTAGTACCAATATTTTCAGTGTAGGTACAGGTGAACTTAGCTGAAACGACAAAAAAATACTTAATTCTCAAACAACTCCCGCAAGAGATTATGGGACTATCTCCACTTCCATTAACTGAGCAATTGATACCACTAGAGTAAATAATACATACATACAATATACTTCTACCCGTAATCCTCGAAGGGGTAAGCGAAGGTGTTGTCCTATATTATTAACTAGCGTCCCGTCCCGGCTTCGCACGGGTGGACTTTTTTCCCGTTTTTGCAACATTTTTCATTTATGCTCCGCTCCTATTGATCGTAGCGTGATGTTATATAGCCTATAATCTTCCTCGACGAATGAACTATCCAACACAAAAATATTTTTTCAATTCCAACCAGTAGTTCCTGAGATTAGCGTGTTCAAACAAACAAACTCTTCAGCTTTATAATATTAGTATAGATAGGTGGCGAGCCTTTTGCAATTTTTTGGACACAGTTATGGTGCCAAATCTATCGCCTCATATTACTCGTTAGTAGCAAATACTATCAGATGAAAATCCTCAATTATAAACGTAAACGTAATGATAATGTAAGTGCATTTTGTATCGGACATACTAGGTTCGTCCATACATAACATAACATCACACCTTGTATTCCCCGAAGGGTTGGGCAGAGGTGTTTTTAGTAAACCCTCGTTAAGCCAGTTATGTTTAAGTCCCATGTAATAGGGGACGAGCCTATTGCCACTAACCGGGCACAAATCCAGACTCCGGGCTGCTACTGTGAAATTCCTAATGGAAAAACCCAATAACACTTTGTCCGACCTGGGGATCGAACCCAGGACCCCATGCTTAACAGTCGCGCTTGCGACCACTAGACCAACAAGGCAGTCGCACATACTATTTCATTAAATTGAAAACTTTATTCATATATATGTATGATACAAATTGTGAATTTCGCAAAATAAATATTATAGGACAGATGTATTTTCGATTCAAAATTCGCTCATATTAGCGATACGTCTACGTCAAACGCTCGTGCTAGGCTTACGGAACTACACTTAGCCGCGTAGTGTTTTTGAAAAAGTAAATGCTTTTTGATTGGCGCAGTAGCTAATAGCTTGGCGTGTCGAAGGATTCATCCCCACATAGAAAAAAATATTTGTATAGCTTATTTTACTGTTACGAGCGGGACAGCAGCGATACAGAATATTGACATCAAGTATACTCCACCAAGAAGAACATAGTCTGCTTAGTTGTAGGCAATAAGATTGATAAGCATGCAGCACCCGCAAGCCCGAGATGGAATAAGATCGTAGGTGGTGCTTGCCACCAGCAAAAGCATTCCCAAGGAGGGTTGACGTCAGCCAGGCGGCCGGTCATAAAATATAGCCAAAAAATTTGTGCAGTATGACATGAGACACTGCGCCGACCCCAAATAAGTTGGGATAAGGGCAGGAGGATGATGATGATAGATAACTGTTTCTTGTAAAAGTGTGCGTGCATGTGTGATTGGTGTCTGTAAACAAACGTCACAGGAGTAAAAACCTAACATCGTCAAAAATAATAGTCGTCCACAAAAATGCATAATATTTTTTAACAAACAAATATCAAACATTAATAAATATTTCCACACCGATTGTCGGTAGAATATGTGTGATAATTATAATTAAGTACTCTAAGACCTCGATGTACCATGTTCTTGGAAATAAATAAATAAAATAAATAAATAAATCGGTGAAAACAATACTTTCAGTTAAATCTGAGTACTTAAATATTTTTTATTTAAATCCCTTTGTTTAGTTAATACTTCCATTACTTAATTACGAATTCAGGAAGATGACAAAAGAAAATAAATCAGAATTTAAAACGAATTTAAACTTGTTGAAAGGCGGGATTAGGACGTCTGTAAAAGGGACAATCGGGGACAGTCTGGGACAGTCGATTTAAGTACTTATTATTTAAATACCTATTTGCGATGATGTTATGAACATAGGCCTCTGACTGACCGCTCTAATGAACAGTTGGTCAGAATTGCCGAGGTATTACCAAACTCACTACATCTGGCAGACGGATTCTATCATGGGGGTTGACTTACTCAGGGACCACAAATTTAAATGGCCGCCAAGTTTATGGTAAAAAATTGATCAACAAAATTGATCTTGAGTGAATTTTGTCATAATTTGCCATGGTAGATGATAAAATAGAAAATAATAGAAAATTATTTATTCAAGTGACCAGGACTCAATAGGTTAGCGATACTTAAAATAAATTTTATACATGATCATGACTCACGACTGCCTCTTCCCATGAGAGATGGCGCGACAGCGACCCACGTATACGCAATCCAATCTGCTTGCGATCATGTTTATGATACTATTAGAGCTGGCTCGTACCCTGCTCACCAAGAAAGCGCACCTCTCACGCATAGTTGCGTAGAAGCAATCCACATGTGCGTCTGCGTCTTCCCTATGCGCTACAGAAGTGGGGCAGCCCGACCAGCATCCAAAACGCATTATTAAACTGAACTCGGAGTGCGCTAAATGATAAATGATTTTTATTTCTATAAATAAATCTGTTACAGACACCTTCACGAGTAAATTTTAGTTTTCTTTTAAGACTAGATGGGGCCAGCATTTTCTGTCTGACAATTTCTCCAAAGAAAACCCGAAAGGAACTGATAAATATGCGAACATATAATTAATTGTTACAAATATAATCCCGAATTAAAAGACAGACAGCTGGTAGCAGACTGACGTTTATTGACAAGCCTCATTTCCTTTTAATCTTTATAACCAGTCTAACTAATAACAGAAAACCATAAAACCTTCTTTAAATTAATATAAACTATATAACATTCCTTCCCCTAGCTTGACAAAATAAAACTTAACTCAAAACTAATAAAAGGGCTTGTAATCGACCCTAGGCACAGTTCGCAGCTTCTTCCCATCGACTCTTTGCCTTTCTGACTGTGAAGACTGACCTGGCTCCACTTCATCATGAGTTGCGTCTGATGCCTCATAGAATGTCTCATCTTCTTCTATAGAATTGCTAGGTTGCGTTTCCACATTCACGCCCTCTGATCTCTCTCTATTTCCCTCCCCTACAGTATCCGACGTTTTTTTATCCACTGGGAAGGTTGACTTCGGTACCGAGGTTACTTGTGGAGTAATATCTTCAAGTTCAATAGAGCAATCACCTGGCTTGTGGAAATTCATAGCTGTGCCTTGGAATGCAATTAATTGATTTTTATGTTTTTTCACATGACAAGAAGTTATGCAGTCCTTAACAATATATACAACTTTTCCTATTTTTTTAAATATGACACCTTTATGCCATGACCCTTGTTTATTAATGGTGTTTCTTTTATACAACACATAATCTCCTTGCTTAAAAAATTTTGTTGTTTTGTCGTTTAACACTTTAGACTGCAAACACTGTTTGTGTACGTTTCGAGTGAGAGTGACAGACGCCGCTAAGAGTGGGTTTGGATTAATTAAATCTAATCGTGACCGCAGTTTGTGTCCGAATACTAACTGGGCAGGTGAACAGCCCGTTGCAGAATGTATGGAATTTCGATAATCAAATAGATATTTAAACAAATTGTTATTGAATCCCTTAATATTATTACTGCTTAACATACAAGATTTAATTCCCTTTTTGACCACTTTCACGTAGCTTTCAGCCTGCCCATTACTAGCCGGATGATATGCCGGCGACGTTACATGCGATATTCCGTTTGACACACAAAACACCCTGAATTCAGAGGAAGTAAACTGAGTGCCATTATCACTGACTATAGTATGCGGTAAGCCAAATCTTGCCATGTATTCATACATTTTATTAATCACCGATAATGACGAAGTACTCGTTCCCATATCATACGCTTCTACCCACTTCGAGTACGCATCTACAATAACTAAATACGAACGGTTATGTATGGGGCCGAGAAAATCAATGTGAATACGATAGAACGCTTGCGGTGGATGTGGCCACAGAGCTGGTGGCGCGCGCGCGGGTAACTGTCTCAACTGTAAACAAACCTCACAATCCGCAATCATTTTTTCTACGGCTTTATCTATTCCTGGAAACCAAAATCTGCTGCGCGCTTCCGCTTTCGTTTTCACGATACCTAAATGTGACTTATGTAGTTCTGATAATAACGTTGTTCTAAGCGCTTCTGGAATAACTACCTTGTGTCCTCGCATAATACACCCGCCTTCATTCGACAACTGGGTTTTACACAAGAAATAAGGCTTAATTAATATGTCTGATAGTCGCTTAGGCCAACCATTAGCAATATATGAAAGAACTTTAACTAATGTTGGATCTTTAAGAGTTTCAGCCCTAATTTCATTAAGTGTAACGGGTAAACTACCATCTATAACGAAATTAATATACGACGCGCGATCTTCTACAGGTATTAAACTGCCCTCAGTCTCGTAGCCACAGCCTCCACTAGCCACCGTTGATTCATTGTCAGGCAGACTGGCGCGCGATAAATAATCTGCGCTGTTGTCAGCGCTGCGAATGTATTCTATGGTGTAATTGTAACCACTAAGAAACATTGCATAACGCTGCAACCTATTAGCAGAGACCTCTGGAATACCTCGGTATGGACCAAAAATAGATAAGAGAGGCTTGTGATCGGTACGCAGCACAAACGGGACCGCCCTTCCGTATAAATACTGATGAAAACGTCGCACTCCGAATATAATAGCTGTTGCCTCTTTTTGTAACTGTGAATACCGCTTCTCTGCTGCATTCAGTGTACGTGAAGCAAACGACACAGGACGTTCCTCTCTGTCAGAACCCATCTGTGATAAAATAGCTCCTAATCCGCTAGGCGAAGCGTCTACCGTTAAAATAATTTTAGCATTCTGGTCAAAATGCGCAAGAACCTGATCTGAAGTTAAGCATTTCTTAATTGCATTGAATGCATCATTATGTATCTCCTCCCATTTCCATTTATTGCCCTTTTGCAATAATGAATAAAGGGGGCTCAATATTGATGACGCGTTAGGGACAAAGCTTCTATAATAATTGACTAATCCTAGAAATGACTGTAACTTATTCACGTTTGTTGGAATAGGTGCCTCGACTATAGCCTTGACCTTTTGATTTGATTTCCTTAAACCATTCTTATCTATAGTATATCCTAAGTATTCTATTTGATCCTCGAAAAATACACACTTATCTTTACGAAGTGTTAAACCTGCGTCTTGCAACCTTTGCAAGACTGCACACAATCGTCCTAAATGTTGTTCTTTAGTTGCTCCTGTTATACAAATGTCGTCAAGGAAACATAAAACACCGTCCAATCCCGACAGTAAACACTCCATTGCCCGTTGAAAAATAGCAGGAGCACTAGCGAGACCAAAAACTAATCGCGTATAGACAAATAAACCGCGGTGAGTATTAATACAAGTTATATTCTGAGATGCCTCGTCTAACACAAATTGTGAATATGCTTGGGTTAAATCTAACTTGCTAAACTGCTGACCCCCGTGCAATTTTGTAAAAAGTTCTTGAGCTGACGGTAAAGGATACTGTTCGACGACCAGCTGTTTGTTTACGCTTACAGAATAATCAACGCACAACCTTAAAGAACCGTCGCGCTTCAATATAGGCACAATTGGAGAGGCGTAATCAGAAAATTGAACTGGTCTAATGACACCAATACTTACCAAACGATCGAGTTCACCGTTTATTTTATCTCTAAGTGCGAATGCTACAGGCCGAGCTTTGAAAAAAACTGGTTTCGCGTTTTCTTTTAATTGTAACTTTACCTTATACTTTGTAAATTCACCCAACTCATCTGAGAAAACCGACGGATATTGTAATTTTAGTTGTTCAGCAATTTTATTAGATTGACAATAATTTATTTGCAACATTTGTAAGCCAAACAAACTAATAAAATCTCTGCCTAAAATTGGTGGTCCACCATCGCGTATTACTCTCACATTAACTACCTGCGTCTTGTCCAGGTATGTTAAAGGCAATTGCACTGTTCCTAAACAACGTATAAGACCACCGGTATATGTAAATAATTGATCCGTTGTTGGTAAGATTGGCAACAATTTAAAATATTTGTTGTACACTTTCTCAGAAATCGCTGTAACTGCCGATCCTGTATCTACTTCGAACTTTAGCTTAATACTTAGTATAGAAACTACTAGAGTCATAGGTTCACCCCGGAAAGAACATATTTTTTTTGTCTTACCGTCATCGTCACTCTCGCCCGACCCGCCTGTTCCTACGAAATTTATCTTTTTACACATTCGGCGTAGATGACCCTTAACGTTACATTTTTTGCACGTATAACTAGCAAACCGACACTGTGACGTTAAATGATTTCTAAAGCCGCACACTGAACACCTTTCCTTGTTAAGGCTGGCCTCTTTTGTGGTGGCTTCAATCTTGTACAGCGGCTCACTCGACGGCGGCGCCTGTGCCGACGCCGTCGATGATGCTGCGGCTCCCTTGCGTGCACTGCGCACGCTTTCCGCCAACTCCACTGCTTTGGCCAGTGTTAACTCTTCAAGGTCACGTGCGAAAAGCTTGTCTTTCTCCGGTCCCGGCAACAAACCCATAACAAAACGATCACGCAGCGCCTCTTCTACATTCAAAAATCCGCAATGAGTAGTAAGCCCACGAAGCCGCGCAGCCCACTGCGAAAAGGTTTCTTCCAGACTTTGGTTAGCAGCATAGAAATTATACCGCTCACCAAATCCACATTTTTTGGGTGTAAAATGATTGTCGAGAAGTGTGAGAATGTCTTCGTATGGCACTTGCGTTAGTTCTTTTGGTAACGCTAAATCGGCCGCCAGTTGATAAGTGCTGTCGGTGAGTGTGCTCAGCAAAATTGCCCGTCTTTTCACGCCCTGTGGATCTTTGATATTGTCAACGTCGTTCGCAATGTACCATTGCAAAATTCTTTGCTTGAAGTTTTGCCAAGTATGAATATTATTGTCAAAACTTGACAAAATCCCAAAGTGAGCCATTTTTTTTTCTTAGTCGCAGGTTCTCGTCGCCACTGATAAATATGCGAACATATAATTAATTGTTACAAATATAATCCCGAATTAAAAGACAGACAGCTGGTAGCAGACTGACGTTTATTGACAAGCCTCATTTCCTTTTAATCTTTATAACCAGTCTAACTAATAACAGAAAACCATAAAACCTTCTTTAAATTAATATAAACTATATAACAGGAACTCAAGGGGTCAAGGTCTCTTTTAAAGTTCAGACATTGTGGTATAAAAACTATGTAATGTGGGTGTAACAATGTAGGGCAACGTCTGGAATGGCCTTTTGAGGAAAGTGTCATAGAAGCTTTGAGTTGACCTGTCCTAATAGACAGCACGTGTATCAGCCATCGTGTAGCTCAACCTTGTTTTAGGGTAGTATTTGATTGCTGTATGTTTTTTCAAGGTAGGTATTAGCGGTTTCAAACAGATTTGAGCAGAAATAACAGTTATTTAACACAGAAGAATTTACTCAGTTTGCTCAAGAATGCTGTTAGTGACATGTCAAATTAATTAAAACGGTATTTCTGTTGTGGTTTTAGCGATATAATAAACTGTATGCTTTTCTTCACAATATTCATTATAAATATTATGTATCATCTTTTACTTATAGTAACTCCACAAGAGCCTACCACCATCATCAGCCTAAACTCTCTCTCTGTAGTGAAAGAGAGATCAGCCTAGACAGCTTTTCCAACTTTGTTAGCGATATGTTTACGAGTGACCACATGCGGCAAAAATTAGTATTTTAGGAGAAACGATAACCCATGTTTCATATTTACTGACCATAAATACATACTTTTATAAGAAGCCCATTAAAGTAATCTATTAATTCACAATTATAATGTTAAAAAGACTCGATGTGCATGGACTAATTGGTATAAAATACATAAAAATATATGATAATGATTGGTTGTTATCTGAGTATAATCGTTGACGTAATAATACTTGCAAGTGACCTCAATCGGGATGCGGGCATCTCTAGTACAATATTCTCTTTTACCCCTATTATGAATACACCCCTTTACTAATTAACCACTAAATAAATGTGTGTCATACATTCCTCAGTAACACACCTTACAAACAGGTAACGCCTCAAATGTAAAGCAAATACAGAGACATAATTCTATTTACAACCAAAACACAAATTAAACCTAATCTCAACAAACACGTTGTCCTAACGTAATCACTCTCGCTTGTTACAGATGACAATGGAGAGACGAATCGCCGGCGTAATCTACATATTGATCACTTTCGCTCTCGTTAATGAAATGTCAATAAACGTATACGCAAGGGACAACAACAAACGGCGCACAAAAGAGAAGAGCGGAGGCTTCCAAAAGAATATTTGCGATATCACAGACAGAGATTCAAAAGTTCACTGCTACTGCGAAAATACTAGGGAGCCAAGGAATGCGACCAAAGCGGAATGTTGGGTGTTCAACGGCGGAATACCGCGCGACGACCTCATCTGGCAGAGTTTTGCGTCCCAACCAACTTTACAAACTTTGTCTTTTAACGTCCGTGTTGATGGCGCTTTAGGCTACATACCTACAAAAGCACTATTCTATTTGCAGCGTTTGAGATCAATCAATATAAAGTACGGCAATATCGTTGATGTTACACCTTTCGCTTTCGCCAATTTAACGAATCTAAAAGAAGCAAGTTTATCCCAAAATCAAATCGAGACTTTACAACAGTACTCTTTCGCTCATCTACCAAATATAACAACGCTCAATTTAGAAGAGAACATGATTATAGATATTGATGCCGAAGCGTTTTACGATTTGCCAAAACTGCAGAAGCTGGTTTTCACGAAGAATAATATATCGACGATCAGAAACGGCACTTTTCAGCACACGTTCAATTTGCTGGAATTGGATTTGAATAAGAACAACATATACTATTTGAACCGGCGGACATTCGACGGATTGGCAAATCTGAGGAAATTGGATCTGAGAAAGAACCGAATACAAAATTTGACGGAATTCACGTTTGCCGAGCTGTGGAACCTACAGGAATTGCTATTGGGGAAGAATGATTTGCGGTATATATCCGAGAGGGCATTTGACGGACTCTCTCAACTGCGAAAGTTGTCCCTTGATGACAATAAACTCGCATCGCTCCCGTCGGGTCTGTTTGAGGGGGTGAGGGGACTGAGCTCTTTGGACTTGCGCTCCAACGAATTACACGCGTTAACTTTTGACAATATCAAGCCTATATTGGACAACTTGAAACCACAAAACAGCAATCTACTACTCGAAGGTAATAATGAATATATATAATACTTCCTTATGTCGAGTTTCATGAACTTAAAACACTCGATGAATATTAAACGTGTAGAAACTGAGACGTTATTATTAACTTTAACACACTTGGAAAGTTTGTTCTTTTATGATGCCTACGGGTGTTCTTAGTTGGGATGGAACGGGGCCAGATAGAAGTGGAAAATGCTGTATAATTCCTAAATTAATTGTAAATTAGTTTAAAGTTGCCGACTCTAGGCTGTTGAGTAAAAGTTTTTGTTTTAATGACCATTGCCCAGTGTGTTTTCATCTATTTAATGGAAAGTAAACTTTATTGTGCTAACGTAAAATTGTTTGTTTCCTTTTACAGAGAACAACTTTGTATGCGACTGCAGATTGAAATGGATGCATTCGCTGCGAAACGAGACAAAAAGTCAAAACACAAAGGAGTCCCTAGACGGAGTAACGTGCAAAATGGATCCACCTATCGTCAGCTCCGCTTACAACAAAATGCCTGACGCTATGGACAACAAACTGGATTATAACCAAGACATACTCCACGCTGGCCTAACCATCGAAACATTGAACGACAAAATGAATGTAACGGAAAAGAAGACATTACCAGGCGACCTATCTAAAGACGACGGTAATGAAATATCCAAAAAGGGTGTTAAGAGGACTGTTTTGAAAATCCCTCCCGAAACCCTTCCTTGCCCGAGGGAAGCTATAAAAACAACAGAGATACCACCATACATAGTAGATCCTGTAATACCAATACAGAATGAAATGAAAACTTATAGATTCCATGAAACGAATTCTGGTTACATGAAATTGAGGTCAAATTTCAACGTTGTAATATTATGGAGTGTTTGTTTTAGATTTTTCTTTACTTAAGTATGTGACGTATCTAGTCGTTAAAGTAAGTGAGATACAGACTATTAAGCCGGCGATTGATGGCTGCGCACGGGTATAATGACTAACACTTTGCTAAGTCCTGTATGAGATAAACAAGGAAGATTTACGAGTGTGGAATAGAGATGTACCTCATCCAATAAGACGTTGAAGAAAATTGTAGGAAAAATAAGGGAATATTCAAAGGTGAGTGATGTTGTTTGAAAAACAGGGTCAATTTATTTGGGATATGGTATCGAATTATAAATTCAAGAAGTTGGATAAATTGAGGTGTAAATAAATAAAGTTGTGTAAGAAATTTTGAAATTCTTAATATTTTTCGTCGTAATAGGTAAATTCAAGGCGCTATGGGCAAAAACAACAAGATTTTGTAAGGAAAAGATAACAGAACGGTGTTTGGCTTTATTTGAATAGAAACCAACCTGTTTTAATCGTCACGTTATTTCGTATGTGATTTCAGAGGTACCCCAATTGGTAACGCCAATGCCCTGAGGTAGGTATTAAGTTTCAAAATTTGAATGGTTATTTCGCCACCTTCAGAATTTCGTCAGTCAGCGTCACTAGGTTGTTCGAGAATGATCTGGAATTTCCCTTAAAAAATAAAATAAGCAATAAAATGTTTAAATGTGTGAAAACCGTTGTAAAGGCTAAACTATTTGACAATGGAGGTAGAAAAAGACTGCGTAATTAAAAAAAAAAACAACCTGAAAACAGACTTTAGTAACAGGAAGGCAAACAATAAAGACAGAATGCTGCTGCGCAACGGGTCGCGGGTTCGATTCCAGCACGGAAAACTTGTATTCCCCGAAGGGTTGGGCTGAGGTGTATAGTAACACCCTCATTTCACCAGTTATGTTTAAGACCCATGTAATAGGGGCCCTGTTGCCATCCACCGGGCACAAATACAAACTCCGGGCTGCTACTGAGAAATTCCTACTGAAAAAACCAATAACACTTTGCCTGACATGGGGATCTAACCCAGGACCTCACGACTTTACAACCACCTAACCAACAAGGCAGTATTTGTATGGCCTACAGATAATTGTTTCGGATCTCAATGTTTGTGTATGTGAAAATGTTTGTAACCGCGACCACGATACAGAAGTATACATAGTATATGCTAACGATGTATAAATAGAAAAAAACAAAAAAGAATAAGCAATAGTCTATCCGTACGCAGCAATCAAAACCCGATCACTCTAAACTCTTTCATAGGCCACGTTTAATTGCAGGTGTTTAATTTCTATGAGCACACAGTATATGCAACCAATAAAGTGATTATCCACATTATGAATGTTGTAAATTATAATTATAATGTTAATTAGAATTAATGTATAAAGCTCTGTTTTAACGCACTCAAATTTTCACTCATTAAACATTATTTTAAGGGAAGAGGTGTGAGCAATCTTGATTTTTAATGTAATTTTTGATGTTAATACGTTCTCCATACATTCTCGCTCCGATATTTAATATATTTATTGGAGAAGTAATGATTAATTTGAAGGTGAATCTTCATGGATTAAATTGTTGTTTCTTATAGTTTTTTATAGGAGCAAGAATGTGATGAAGATCGGAACGATATTCGCATTATATCATTTAGTTTTACGGTTATTGTAACTGTTTTGCTTAGCTTTTTTCCAACTACATACACAACAACTACATATTGAGGTCTAATTGCCATCAGACCTCCGCAACCCAGTTACTGGGCAATGCCGATATCCTAAGGTCAGATCGGTTGTCAGACTTTCGGACTTCTGACTACTTGTAACGAGTGTCATAGGTATTCGTATGACACCCGGGACCGACAGTTTAACGTGCTCTCCGGGGCACGGAGGGGTCTCGATGTGTGAATGGTCACCTATCCACGATGATCCGCGCCAGGAGCCCATTCTTTAAAGTTATCGTACTATATTCTATTTAATACAACATTGAACAAATCATACCCATTTTAGCAAAGAAATGTTTAGAAATAAGCAATATGTTTGCTTCCAGCAAGGATTCGACACAGTATGATGCTTTTATGAACTTTAACGTTCAATCAAGATGAGCTGAAACTCTATTTGAAGAAATGGTTCAAAAGATATTAGTGCTTTGGTGGGCCACTTTTGTCTAATGTTATATGAAATAGAGTACTTATAGTCCAATAACAAATAGGTTTTATTCTAAGAGTCTAGTCCAATTTGTCACATACCGGGTGTAAACGAAATCATGTAATTCCTTTAAACCTCATGATGTACTGCTGACATAGATTAACCCTGCACGGGATGGGTTTGGATTTAATAAAAAAAGATTACAAGAAGTAAACATATGTTCTTAACGTGGGACATTTTAGCGCCCCCAGTTGAATGACCGCGCGGCGAGCGATAGCCGTGCATTTCGTACGGGGCGCTAAAATACCTCACGTTAAGAACACATGTTTACTTCTGGTATTTTTTTATTGAATCCAAAAGTGTCCAGTTCTGGTTTAATCTATGTCAGCAGTAGATCACGACGTTTGAAGGAATTACATGATTTCGTTTACGGGTGTATAGGTACTTACAATTAGTTTTTGTACAGTTACTAGGTTGTTTTCATTCCATTATTTTATTGTATTTATTATAACAGTGGAATCGCGAGTACGCCCTAGTAGGCCATACATCGATGTTATTGGTAATATTCTTCACAAAGGATAGGTGCGTAGTACTCTCAACCGGCGTGCGTGTATGACAAGATGTATGAATGTGGACGAAGCGAAAGGAGTAAGTAAGGATCGTAGTATGTGGCGTTCTATAGTTTCTGCCTACCCCCATGGTAAAAAGGCGTGGGTTTATGTATGAACGTAAATGTTATTTTAGCAGCGACAAATAAATAGCGAGATACATTCCTAAAATAAGTTTTATGGTGAAAGCACACATATCAACTCGGAAAGGGATCGTAACCGTATCGCCTTTCGCCTCGCCGTCAAACAGGCGTCAACCTAGCGTAAGCACGTAACCAAACCGGATCAGCAGCTCCGATACGTCGACTCGGCTACGGCTAGGCGACGCCGCGCTTACGGCTCGCAGTAACAGTAGTGCGCTGCAGGCAGGCCGCGGGAGGGGTGAGAGGGGCAAGGGTGGACAAAGAGATGTAAGCTCGGGTACGGTGAGACGTAAGCGCGGGGACGACGAGCCGTAAGCGCGGGAACGACGAGCCGTAAGCGCGGGAACCACGTTGACCACACACCGCACCGCTGTTCGTGAGGTTGTCCCGAGGCGAGGCGATTACGTTACGATTCCGATTAGTGTGCGTTGCAGTAGGGAGTTTCATACAAAGAATACAGAACGGCTTGAGTTGATACGGTGACGATCCCTTTCCGATTTGATATGTGTGCTTTGACCTTTAGTTACCTTTACAAAACTTCGTTACAAAAAAAAACATGGAGGTTGAAATTCTACTTGAAATTGGTTTGAATATAAGGTGTTTGTGACTTACTGCAGGTTGTTATACACCAACCCGCGCCAGCCCAGTGTGATGGACTAAGGCCGTGGCCATACTGGTACGGCGACAGCGACGCGACGGCAATTTCGTGAACAAATAAATTTCACTTGTCGCTTCTGCAGTGCGGCCACGGACAAATGTTTATATGAGTTTGTTTTCACGAAATCGCCGTCGGGTCGCTGTCGCCGTACCAGTGCGGCCCCGACCTAAGGGCCAAGCTACATCAGCCGATCTTCCATCGCGTAATTTACTCGAGGAATTATAGTAACGCATTATCGGTCAAATGTGTACGATATGAGATGTTTGTATGGAATTATGTGTACCGTTGGAAGATCGGCGACGTATCTTCTGTCAGATGTGGGTTTGGCCGTAAGGCCTAAACCCTTCTCCTTCTGAGGAGAGGTCTCTGCCCAGCAGTGGGACAGTAATAGGCCGATTATGTTAAGTTGTTATATAGATAAACTGTATAATTTTTATTGACGTAAAGATAACAACACTATGGTTTTTCTGTGTGAATAAATTCCAATCTTTACTATTAAAAATGCGAAAGTCGATCTGCCTGTATGTTACCTCATTACGACTAAACTACTGAACCGATTTTGATGAAACTTGGTACAGAGATAGTCTGAATCCCGGATAAGAAGATAAACTACTACAGCTCCTCCTTTTCCTCCTTTTCGTGTGGTTAATTACTAACCTGGTGTCAGAGTGTACCTATGCCGCCCATTGGCCTCTGACTTGGCTACATATGCCGTCGAGAAATATCTCTCAGGCATGTCGGTTTCCTCACGATGTTTTTCTTCACCGTTTTTAAGCAAATGATAATTATACAATACGCACATGAATCTGAAAAGTCAGAGGTGCGTGCCTTGGGTTCGAACTCGAGACTTATGACTTGGCAGTCCGACGATCACACCACTAGGCTATCACTGCTAGTAATGACTCAATTATTTAAAACGATTTTGATGAAACTTGGTACAGAGATAGTCTGGAACCCAGAGAAGGAGATAGCTAAGAAGACGCATCGGTAAACTTGATCGAACAATCAATGGCAATCGCTCATTTTCGCGCCACTCACCCTTATTGCGTCAGCGTAAAGATCATTTTTCACTGCACTACTAATAAACATTCCTGATCTTGAAGTCGCACTCAGTTCGGAAGTGATTGGTTTTACGAAGTTTGCCGATACGACTTCTTAGTTGTATTGTATCGATAGCAGTGATAGCCTAGTGGTGTGACCGTCGGACTGCCAAGTCATAGGTCTCGAGTTGGAACCCAAGGCACGCACCTCTGACTTTTCCGATTCATGTGCGTATTGTATAATTAACACTTGCTTAAAAACGGTGAAGGAAAACATCGTGAGAAACTCACACCGTTAATTCAGCCCTCGTCAAGCTGTCTCCCTCCCAGTCCTCTCGCAAGCAACGCCCTAAGCCGAGTCCCATTAGGGGTCACCCTTAGTGCTGTTGTTGCTAGCTAGTCATGATGTTAGTAGTAGTAATAATAGTTAGCTGAGGTTAAGTATTTTACTCTCGTCCCCATTGGTTGGAGAACCTTCAGGTCTCGCCAATAACTGCCCAGTTAGGTAGAAACGGTCCGCAAGACCATCTACAAGCAGTCGAATTGAAAAAAAAATCGTGAGGAAACCGTCTGCCTGAGAAATATTTCTCGACGGCATGTGAAGCCAAGTCAGAGGCCCATGGCCGGCATAAACTCTGACACCAGGTTAGTCACTAACCACACGATACGAAGGAGATTGTGTCGTGATAAATTTATTTAAATATAAGGATGGATTTAGATTACATTCAAGCGAGCGAAGCCGCGGGCGACCTCTAGTTTAAAATAAAGTAGATAGCTCTCTGATTTCATTTAAGCCTATGAGATCAAGGTCATTGTCCCATACCCGAATGAGTCCCGAAATAAGCTTTAGTATTAAACTTAATAGGTTTCAGGCCATCCGGGAGCCATGCCTAATAATTTATTACCATGGCTGGTACTATATTAGCGGTAGATTGCGACTGCAACCTAAGTTAATATTAATTATATTATGGTAGCCTCGCTAAGCATCAGCTAACATAATAACATTATCGAATTATAGAGTACATTCAATAGTAGGTAACAGAAGGTATACTCTACACAACTTTGAAACCTGCTTGATAATCTGTAACAAATAATATGCGCTCAGAGATATATGGCCGATTCCTATAATTTACCGAGCGTTATTGGTTAGAATTAAGACTCATTTTATCTTTACCTTTACCATCTTACAATGAAGCAAAAACTCCGTAGCTGTGCATAGTAGACCTTCCCATACTCTAGTAGCTATTATAGGCAAAATTAGCTTACGAGTCTATTTAAATGTCTAGGTTGGTTTTCAAAAATGCTACCATTGGTAAGCAAATAGTTTCGTTTTTGGCCATAGGAACGTTAGAGAACTTTACAATAGAAATACGATCATTAACCTTTTGGACGCCATTGTCATACATATGTGACAAACGAAAGATTACCCTGTACGACAACGTCACAAATATGTGACAAAAACGATGGGATTACAGTTACCTTGGCGTGGGGGGTACGACGATGCATTTATGCTCTGGTGTTCAAAAGGTTAAAATCACCACCTATACAGGGTTTAAACGAAATCGTGTGAAACGAAACCTTGTGATGTCAAAGTCAAAGTATTTATTTCAATTAGGCACATAAAAGGCACTTTTGAACGTTAAAGTTACAAAGAAAATAGAATTGATTCTAGTTGCCCCTTCCAAAAGGTAGTTTCGTATGGAGAAGAATGGGCAAGAAACTCCACCGTTACTCTTTTAAAATGTCTTACAATATTTTGTATAGGTACATTAATTATACAATTATATGTGAAGACGATGCACCTAGAATAAAATTACTATACCACAAAAGGTAAAAAAAAATAAAAATGAAACAATGACTTATTAATTATGTGATAGATACATGGTGCTCACATATTTACAAACATTGCAAAAGTATACGTTTTCCCAAAAATTTTATGTATGTATTGCTGACATAGATTAACCTGCACGGGATACTTTTGGATTCAGTAAAAGAATATTGCAATGTCATCACGAGGTTTGAAAGAATGACATGATTTCATTTACACCCTGTATACGGTTACTTTAAATTAAGTGGCGGAACTTCACAGGATTAAGAGGTATCAATAACAGAACATTATTAAAAACAAACCTAAAGTTTAATTAATTATAGATAACAAGCTACCTAACTAATACAGTAGCGAAGGGCACGTAGGTATAGTAGTTATCTGTTATCTAATTAAAACTAAAGTTTAAATATTTTTTATTTGAATGTGTTCAATTCATGATACCTAGTAACCAACTGAAGTTTCGCCAGTTAATTTGAAGTAACACTATATAGGTGGCAATATTAATAAAACAACAAAGAATTTTAGAATTGCTCGCTGAAAAGAAACGCTTTCCGAGTGCTCCTTGCCGTTTTATAACCGTAAAGTGTTTTTTCACAGGACTTTAGACTTTGTAGACTTTACTATTTGATATAAATTTCAACTCAATACAGCGGTTACTGGAAAAAAATAGATTTTGACAGACAGACAGACGGACAACAAAGTGATCCTATAAGCCTTTGGCCAGACTGCAAACGCGGGCGCGGGGCGGGCGCGGGGCGGGCGCGGTGTGGCGAGTTCAAACAGAAGAACTTCATTTGAGTGTCCATAGTGGACATGCGGGCGCGGGAAGCGGCGCGGGCGACTTGGCGCGGAGAGCGCGCGGGTAGCTCACGCCATAGGTCGTTCATACAAGTGGCCGCAGTGAGAGCGCGGGCGGTAAGCGACAACCCGCGCGGGAGCGGGGGATCTCAAACTAGTTCGAGCTGACCACGCGCGTTGTTGTCTTCAAAATTAAATGTTGAAGAATTAATAAGTGCTATTCAAGCACGATCTGCACTGTGGATGTCGAAACATCGTTTTTTAGTAAGCATTTTCCAGTAAAAATAAGTCTTCTTCATCCATATGATATTTTGACAAACACTGGACATGACAACGCTCAGAACGAAGTCACGCTCCACTGCGGACAGGTAAATCGCGCGCGTTCCCGCACCCGCGCCGCTCCCCGCACCGCGCTGCCAGTCTGGCCAAACACTAAGAGTTTCGTTTTATCATTCGAGGTACGGATCCTTTTTTTAAATTTATTTATTGGCATATATGTCTCCATGTATAAAAGAGCCCCAACGTTACGTAAACTTAAGAAACATAAAAGCGACATATTAAAAAAAAGGGGAAAATAATCATTGGTGCAAAATCACGGAACCTTAGATAGAGTACAAAGTATCTGTAATGGTGCGTCCAGACCTGACGAACGCGCCGCGAATGTGCCGCTCGCGAGCTGCGCGCGTGCATTTTATGTTCGTACAAAGCACCGCGCGCCGCTCGCGCGCAGCTCGCCAACTGCTCGCGCGCAGCTCGCCAACTGCCCGCGCGCTGCGCGCGAGCGGTGCATTCGCGGCGCGTTCGTCAGGTCTGGACGCACCATAACGTTATTAAAGCGAATGGAGAATATGCTGGGAGTCCGTTGTGGTCATACACGGATCATTATTTGTACAGATGTGGCGCCATCTATTCGCGTTTTGCATAGATCTCTATTAATCATGGCACATTGAACGCATCGGGTCGCGACTCCATTACATGACTGTGGTTGCTTCGCTATGCAAGTTGCTCTACTACAAATTTTGTGTTTGAACACACTAGAATGAAATGTTATGGTCCCATATGTTACCATCTACGTTTTATTTGTACCAAATAGATTAATTATTTTATAATTATTGGTACAAGAATATTAAAATATTTAAAGGAAAACATCGTGAGGAAACCTGCACACCAGAGAGGGCTCTATAAATTTCTCGATAGTATGTGTAGTCCGTCACGCCAACCCGCACCAAGCCAGCGTGCTGGACTATGGCCTTAACCCTTCTCATGCTGTGAAAATGCTTGTGCCCAGTAGTGGGACAGTAATGGGCTGATTAGGTACGTTATAGGTACTTTACTATAATTTATATTTGTATGTTAAGTTTCTAGAAAGCCAAAATTTAATTGACAAAGTACTTCAAATCTGTGTTAACTATTATACTATATTTTACCTAAACACAATAAAAATCTACTTCAATCAGAATTTTACCTTGATTGGCAGGCTTGGATTTGTGTCTTCCAATTAACGCACTCCACGTCTTCGCTGCCCTTAATTTACAGAAAAAACAAATATTTTCCAATCTAATTAAAAAAAATCCTAAAGTTGATCCTAATCCTTATTATTCCAAAGAAAAATTGTCCCTCGCGACGCCGGAAAAAAAACAAAATTAAGAAAAAAAACACTAAGGTATATTTCGAAACAAAATGGCCGAATAATATAATTAGGAAAACCATCATAGCTTTATAATCCCATATCTAAATTAAGGTTTTAAGTTACTGTTATTTTACTATCGTGGACTATTACCAAATGTCTTGAGGGGTGCCAAGGCGAGAGTGAAAGGGACAACGCTATATTAACACCTACTTGATAGAAAGAGAGGGGAACGCGAATGCAAGAGGCAAATTGGTTTTATGCCCCAAATAAAACAAAGTCCCCTTACTAGTGATTCAATTTTAGTACTGGCTTTAGGCTCCTTTATATCGGATTAGTGTTGTGGAAAAAATAAGAAAGGAAAATAGACAGTAATTTAAGTAAATGTTAAGTATGCTATTTAGAAAATTTTGCTAATTATTTTCTTCGACTTTTCTGATGGTCGCTAAACTCTTAGGGTCGCCACATATAACGGAAAATCCGCTGTGCATCATCGGTCGTGTAACACCAGAACGGATAAGTAGATAATAAAACATTCTCAACCGATGATGCGTTAGTGCGTCGACCATACTAACGATGTTACGCCCAACGCATTTTCCATTAGATCTGCGGCGACCCTTAGGCCCGCTTACACGACAACTTACTAAATATAATTAGCGATAAATTTAATTAAAACATCATTCTGTCTCTTTCTGTCAAACAATTGACAGAATAAAATGACATTTTAAATATATTTAGCGCTCATTGTATTTAATGAGTTACCATACATACACCAAGGCCATACACCAAGCGGTAACTAGGTACAGCTACAAACATATACCGATCGATTGTACACGAACAACCCAGTGCGGTCAACCTAAACATCATCTCTTGGTTTATCAGCAGTATTGTACGATCAGCCAGGCTAAGATGTGCAGCGCGACATAATTTTGTCTTCGCAGATAATGTATGCCTTGTCTAGTCTCGGCACGAGATAATGCGACGACAAAAATTACGTCGCGCTGTGCATGATTGGCTTTCATGTCTCATAAAAATCATTTTCTAGGTTTTTTTTTTCATTATAATAAATGTAATATATATGTATATTACTTAGTATTAAAATAATTTTGTCTAGTCATTTAGATTAACTAATTTTCGACAATTCTTAGTTAAACCTTTTTATTGCCTAATCTTATTTTAGTATTGTGATCACTAAAAGGTATGCTCACACCCCTACCCAAATATCATGTACGTTCATCTATTGTGTATAACGTTGTATAAAGTATTTTGACAAGGCATTTTTTGTATGAATAAAAAATAATGGTGTAATTTTTTTTAAACCAATTTCCTTTTATTTCTACCTTTATGGCTATGAAGGCGTAAGGCTGTGTTTATGGAGACTCGAGACTGAGTGTCCTGCGTAAGCGACAAATGCGATGCGACGCGATGCTGCGAACGCGATGAACACGATTAAAACAATTCCCTGCTGGCACCCTATGTACCAGACTGTGGCGAGACGTGACGTAACGCGTACTTTTCATCGCATCGCATCATGTCCCGTTTGTAGCTTACGCAGGACACCGTGTTAGTATGGCGCGTGACAGCGAATGGGGAACGCAGTAAAAGAGAGCTTCTGAGGTTAATGTTGCGGGTCCGATTCCTGTATCCAGATCAGTATTTTTAAACCTTCTGCTGCCATTGCAAATGAAAGGAACCGAACGTGGTAAGTAAGGTAAGTAATAAACACTCATTTTTTATGACAACCAAGATAAATCTATCAGGCTTAGAAGAAAGAAAGAAGAAAGAAAAACATTTATTTGTCACAGATACACAAAACATGATAGTATAAAAATAATAATATTAAAATAAAAGACAACTGTGACAAAAAGGTGACCACTCAGCATAATGCTGTGCTATGGCGTAGACCACAGACACAGCGCTGATTTTCAGTGATCACCTAAAAGACGTGCGGACATTCAGCCAGTTACAAAACAACCAAATTATAATATAAATATAAATAAAATAAAATTTAACAACATACAAAAAAATAATAATATATATATATAAAACACCATACACACACACGCATCACCTTTATTGTAGGTAGGTATTTTAAACACCTACCGACAAACCCTAAAAAGCTTAGATTAATGATTGGTCTCCACTCCGCTCCATCTAGATACCGCTCTATCAAAGAACAATCGCCTTTAATACGGAAACTTTATATCGACATTTGCAACGATCTTATTTCTTGTAGTATTGTTTTTACATAGTTTCACTACACAAACCGGCATTCCACTTTGGATTATGAGCAGTTTAATAGAACATGTGGTAAGTCAACGCCACATATTGGTTGCAACGAGACTGACCCGAGTACGCCGACTGTGGCTTAGTTTTAGTTTCTGCATTTTACTAGTATAGTCACTATTTATAAATAAATATAAATAGACAAGCCGATCATGTAGTAATCTCAATTACTAAAGCCTGATAATTTACATATACATAACATTATATCACGCCTGTAATCCCCGAAGGGTTGGGCAGAGGTGTATAGTAACACCCTCATTTCGTTCGTTATGTTTATGCCCCATGTATTAGGGGGCAAGCCTATTTCCATCAAATGGGCACGAATCAAAACTTCGGGCTGCTACTGAGGAATGCCACACGGAAAACCCAATAAAACTTTGCCGAACCTGGGGATCGAACCCAGGGCCTTACGATCAGCAGTCGCGCTTGCCACCACTAGAACAACGATGCAGTTCAGTATTTCAAAATTATGAAATTAATAAATATTGAGACTAAAATATTCTTTATTGCATATGACACACAATTGCAACTTTCAACGTCGTATTCATGTAGGCAAATTCATAAATGAAAGTTTCATAAGTCTGAAAGCTAATTCTAGTTAAACTCTAAGTAAACTAAAAGTACTTGGGTGCGCAGTCGGTTCAACACGACAGTTTAACTGGATTTGACGCAAATTCTCAATCTGTAAAGTCGTCAAAACTTAGGTTGCAGCCACGATTCAACGTAAAGGTCATCACTCACTCAGCCGTTCCGAAACAGCAAATAACTTGCCGTTCCAGTTAGGGCTTTAAATCGTGTGCATTAAAGTCAATTTTATAGAAGACTGCTTGCCACAAGTCGTCAACAATTTTATCCTGTCATTGTAACATTTACTTTAATAATATAGTAATATTTATTGACATAAAATAGCTGATACAAAAACCGATTGAAGCCTCTGAATCCCAAAACAGTCAGCGCCTTTTTTTATTGTTTAATGCACACAATTTAAAGCCCTAACTTGAGTGGCAATTTATTTTCTGTGTCGAAGCAGTACTGTTATAATGAGTGATGACCTTTATGGTATGCTCAACACGCTCAATCTTATTTGTACAAGTAAGCAGGTACGTTAAAAACGGTGTACTTACCGCACAATGCCATTAAAACCATTAATACTGTATGCGAATGCAAGTCGCTACATGTACCTAGCTACGGACCTTCACCCTTGTACAAACCATTGTCTTGAATGAGTTCGTCAAGTTATTAGATGTTTATGTTTAAATCTCCATAATCTTAGTGTTTTTCCAACCTGTCTTCGGTATCCAATTTGCCGGTAATAGTTATTGGCACATTTAAGCAAAGTTTGGTTACGTCATAGCTTCTCCGATCTAGAAATAAATATAAACAACAATATTAAAAGTAAACGTGTTTTGGTTCGTTGATTTAATTAAGTTCTCTCTGTATGAAAAATAGTTTTTAGAACACCAAATTAAACTTTGCCGTATCTATACTAATAATATTATAAAGAGGAAAGATTTGTATTTTTGTATGTAACGAATAAACTTAAAAACTAGGTACTGGACCGATTTCAAAAATTCTTTTGCCGTTAGAAAACTACATTATCACTGAGTAACATAGGCTATTTATTACTGGAATAAAACTTCTTACACGGACGGAGCCGTGAGGACACAACTAGTATTTTATATACAGCATGGCTGGTTAGTCGCTTTACATCTAAAAACCATGAACTCTGCTCATCATTCTGTACTTCTTTGACTACGGGACAAACTCTGAATTCGTGAAAAAAAATCTGCTGTTCCATACAAAATAATCAGTGTCGTTTAACAAAATGTATGGAACAGCTGATTTTCTTTTACGAATTCAGAGTTTCTACCATAGTAAAAATTGTACAGAATGATCAGCAGAACTCATGGTTTTCGGATGTAAAGCGATTAACCAGCCATGCTGTAGATTCAAAAAGATTGACGTGACAATGTTATTTTCTTTTTTAAAGGTATCCAAAATAATTTTAATGCGAGTAAACAAGTACTACTAAATTGTCAACAACAACACTACTCGACACCAAACATACACACACACACAACACAGCACCCCTATATCATTACCCCAAACCTTAAACCATGTCACAGCCAAGCAAATCACGTTTTAAAGCACCAAATTAAACCGAGCCCATAAATTTCATTCGAGACCCGGGAAGATTTCAAAGGATTTGTGAATTAACTCCGTATAAGGGTCTAGATAGTGGTATTATTCGGAATAAATGAGGTGGAAATGTACGCGTCAGTAAATGCACTTGATGTAGGGAAAGAGCTGATATGGATTATGTGTATAATGGTACGCGCACACCAAGCCGTTGGGTGGCAAGTCAATTAACTGTTATAGTCTGCGCGCAAGCATAGGCGTATTGAGAGTGGGGCAGATGGGACGCTTGCCCCACCCTTTTTTTTTTTTTTTTTTTCTCTTTGGAACATCCTCATGGATGTCCCTCGCCCGGGGAAGGCGAGGGGGTCTGCCGGACTCTTACCGGCTAAAAACCAACGGTGTTCCTTCTCCTGACCGTACGGCCAGGGTCGCGGGATTCACAAAAGCATGCACCGCAACCCCGGCAGGTCCCGGTCCGCCAACCCATGGCGGACCTCTCCTCTGTGGGGCCTTGCCCCACGTCCTCCTGAGAAGCGCGCACGGAACACGGCGCGCCGCCTTCTCGGGCCTGGTACTGGTCGGGCGGCGAGTCCCCAAACCCGCCGCCCGCAGGCCACACACTAGGGTGGCTGGAGATCATCGCGTAACGCTTGCCCCACCCTGGCACAGGAAAGAATAGGCAAACGGATGTGACGGGTTGTGGCTGACATTTTTGTTTTTTTTTTCTCCTATTCGACTGCTTGTAGATGGTCTTGCAGACCTTTTCTACATTTTTGTTTTCTTCAGTTATTGGTGAGACCTGAAGGGTCTCCAACCAATATCTAACTAACTTAAAGACTAGCTAACTACTGTAAGTAACATCATGACTACTTAGCAGCAACACCTTTAAGGGCGTCCATAGGGGGGACTCGAACCTTGACTTAGGGCGTTGAATGCGAGAGGACTGGGAGGGATATGACAGCTTGATGAGGGCTGTATTAACGATGTGACTGCGGAGTCAGAAGGGACGACCGGCTCCGCGGCTACGGCGGGTGAGCACGGTGGATCGGGGGCGGCGGCGGTGGGACGTCGCAAGGGGCCTCGTCGGCGAGGATGATACGCCGGTCGGCGGCGGCGGTGTATTTGTATAGTGCTCGTCGATTTATTCGCCTCCTGGAGGAGAGTGATTTCGTCATCGGGCTCTAGTGGCTGACTGGCGGCGGTCCGGGCCTATAAAAAGTCGAGCACACTGCAGATCGGCCTCTCGCGCCGCTGCAGTTGCCAAGCTGAGTGTTCACCTGCTCAAGAAGACCCTGGACTCCTAGCATTGTATGAACCACGCCCTGTTGTTCTCTTTGTAATTCTTAATTAAATATATATAGTGTACGGTTAAAGTGTTATTATTTATCCTCCCGTAAGTAATCGCTCTGTTTCTGCTAAATTTTATGTGCATATGCTAGTTGAGGGTTGACTCCTAAAGCCATCCTAAAGTGTTACATCTAGATTCAGTCAACTCGACACCCATGTCCACAGAACAATTACCCAAAATAGGCTGACCAATGCCAGATCCGTCTATACTTATTTGGATCTCAAAAATAAGTTTTTGGGGCTAAATTGCCCCATAATCCCATTATGCACTTAGATTTATTGAAAAGACAATTAGTCTGACTGAGTTGTGGCGGCATCTAACACACCACATGAAAACTACGCAGCATGACGAATGTCTATCAGACTACAGCGACAACAATGACAGCTGTCAAAGGAAATGTCACAAATCCTGCATCGCGATATCAAGATATGTCAAACAGATAGTATGTACACAACTTCCCAACATCAACCGTTGGGCAGTAGCCCGCCAGGCACAAGAACCGCCTGGTCGAAGGATCCTCCCTTTTCGTTGGAGGAACACCAAATCTCGTACTTTCACAGAGTTAACCTTACCCTGGACAAAATTCTGGCTACGTCCATGCGCGCAAATGCTGGTCACCGCCTGAGGTATGAGAGCGGCAGGAGGGGGATGCGAAACAATAGACGCGCTCTGTCAGTTTGCTTTGTCTTGTCTACCGCGCACACCCCCCTCTTGCCGCTTCCATACCTCAGGAGGTGACTAGCAGTTGCACGCGGACTAGTACTTCCTCCTAGCCTTTGCCCAATTATCTTGGGGTCAGCTTCCAGTCTAACCAGTTGCGGCTGAATACCAGTATTTTACACGGAGCTACTGCCATCAGATCTCCGCAACCTAGTACTGGGCAATGCCGATATCCTAAGGTGAGACCGGCTGTCAGACTTTTGAACTTCTAACTATCCGTGACGACTGTCGTAAGTATTCTTATGACACCCGAGAGCGACGGTTTAACGTACTCTACAAGGCACAGAGGGGACCCAACGTGTAACAGCGGGTGACCGTTTGCTACACATTGAGTCCCCGCCACATGCACAGACTGACCGCAGCAAGCGCACGTTAATCTCGCAAATCGTATGATCGACGCGGTTGTTTAGCCACGAGCCCCTTCAGTCAATAAACATAACATCACGTCTGTGTTCCTCAAAGGGTTGGGCAGAGGTGTATACTAACACCTTTATATTGCCGTTATGTTTAAGTTCCATGTAATAAGGGGAGATCCTATTGCCATTAACATTAAGGCTGTCAATGAAAAATTCCACATGGAAAAACTCAATAACACTCCCCGACCTGGGTGCCGAACTCAGGACCTCACGATCAGCAGTCGCGCTTGCCACCACTAGACCAACAAGGTAGTCATTTATCTGTTAGTCAAATAAATAATTTACCAATTGAACTTCTAAACGAAATTGAATTATCATACTCCTAAAATTTTGAAAGCTTTTATAACAAAATTTTAGATCATCTACCTATTTGTTTATCGACTCATAAAATGTCCGAACCGATTTTAACGATACCCGTTCCGTTTATTCGGGCATAACCTACCATAGCCGGCAACGGAAATCCTTTTGGCATGTTTATTTGAATAATAAACGAGTACATCGTTGGAAGTTAAACATTTATTTTGATTTGGAGCGTGTAATTAATAAATTAATGGTATTTTATGAAGTTGTTTTATTTGTAAACCCTTTACTTGTTAGAACAAGTTGTTTACTTTTGTGTGAGTATAATGAATTAATGAGATAAGCAGGTTAATTCTACTGTCAAAATTGTTGACAAACCACATTCAAAGCATGAAGATGGAGAACACACTACGAACACTTACTGAAAGTCAAAACATTCTGTCTCTTTCTAAATACCTTACTCAGAATAAGATAGAATCTTATTCAATTTCGAAATCTATCTCTTTCTAAATAGGATATTTAGAAAGATACAGAATGTTTTGACTTTCAGTAAGTGTTCGTAGTGTGTTTACCATTTTTACCTATACCTTCATGATTCAAACCAAACATTTTGACAGTTTTCTTTCACGAAATCTGTCAAAATGTACTGTAATAAATCCCCGGTTTATCACAGTCTTCGACTGGAAAAAGGCATCTCGTATAACCAATTTTATTTCGTTATAAGTAAAAACCCCGTACGACATCTGTAGAAATGGAAATTATTCTAGAAAGGTCAAGTGCCCGTACGATCAAAGTGATCCAATAATATTATCTGACTTGTAAGCTGAAATACCCCTTTCCGGTGACGAGCAGCTGCGTCACGGGTGAAAATGGCCTAGCTCCGTGATAAACGATCATTCAAAAACTCAAACTTATAACACCAAAAGCTAACCTGGATTATGTCTATCCATAGATAATATATTATTTTACTGCGTTACATAGATTAGCAATATGACTAACAACGAAGATGGGATTGACGAGTGTTGGAGCGAGATAGGTTGATAGGACTAATCTGAAATACAAGAAGTAGTAAGAAGATGCAATTATTTAATTTTATTGTAACTTTAATACATTATAATGACGTATGCAGTGCTCTGGTATAGCTCACCCAAGCAGAAAAACTCGCCAAACACAAACTATATGACCATTATCATACCATTACCGAACTACCTCGTTGGTCTAGTGGTGGCAAGAGCGACTGCTGATTGTGAAGTCCTGGGTTCGATCCCCAGGTCAGACAAAGTGTTATTGGGTTTTTCTGTATGGAATTCCTCAGTAGCAGCCCGGAGTTTGGATTTGTGCCCGGCTTTGTGTTGGCAATATGCTTACCCACTATTACATGGGACTTTAAACATAATGGCGAAATGAGGGTGTTACTATATATATAACTCTGCCCAACACTTCGGGGAATACAGGCGTGACGTTATATATGTTGTTATCGATCTGTACGTAGTCATAATAATATATCTATTCGTCTACATAATGAAATCTACCTCATTTCTCATTCCTTTGTAAAATTTACGCTTACACTACGGACTCAAATAAACGTAGAACCTCATCCAACACTGCTAACCCATTTATCCAGCTCAAACAAAAGATTTAGTCAGTGTACAAGCGACGACCGCAGTGCGCGGTCGCCAACTAGCGAAGTTGCAAACTGCGCTGAACACCACAGTGTCAAGGAGACGTGTTTATGGGACCGCAAATTTGGTGCCTCCACCTTGGACAAGTTCTAATGTAATTCCAATATTTGCGGTGTGAAGTTCCTTGAATTATTACAAATGATACTGCATAGAAATTAGGATTTATGTATGAATTTATCTATCAAAACATAACTCTTCTCAGAATGAGACAGGTTTAGGCCTTAGTCCATCACGCTAGCCTAGTGCGGGTAGGCGAACTACATACACCATCGAGAACTTTATGCAGCCCTCTCAGGTGTGCAGGTTTCCTCACGATGTTTTTCCTTCGCCGTTAACGCAAGTGATAGATTAGATTAAGATACGCATATGAATTCGAAAAGTGAGGGGCTCATGGCTAATTACCAACCGCACGAATTACGAGGTTAAGCTGCGCTTGCTGCGGTCAGTTTGTTGATGGGTAACCGTTCGTTACACATCGAGACCACACCGTGCCTCAAAGAGCACGATAAACAGTCGGTACCGGATGTCATAACAATACCTATGACAGTTGTTACGAGAAGTCAGAAGCCCGAAAATCTGACAACCGGTCTGACCTTAGGATATCAGCATTGTCCAGGAGCTGGGTTGCGGAGGTCTGATGGCAGTCGCTCCGTGCAAAATGCTGGTATTCAGTCGCATCTGGTCAGACTGGGAGCTGACCCCAACATAGTTGGGAAAAGGCTAGGCACAGGCAAAACAGAACATGAATTCGAAAGTCAGAGGTGCGGTCCGGGATTGATCTCAGACCCTCCTGCATGGAAGGCAAGCATTCATTAGCGTTTATCTGTAATTTTACTGAATTTATTACAGTTGCTGGTTAGTATCTGTCAGATGAGACTTCTGAAGTATAAAATAATTATATTCCTCTCTTGGCGTGTATATCGTATAACGCTCCCGTCAGAGCTAATTTAAAGAAGCCATTATTAATTAAATTATAGCAACGTGGAACAAATCATGAAAACCTGTCGTTCCTGATACGAACGCCCATAATTAAAAAGTAAGTAAGATATCTTTAACGATGATACCAGAACCATAACATAAAATCACGCCCGTATTCCCTGACGGGCAGGGCGGAGGTGAGTAGCACCCTCATTTCGCCGTTATGTTTAAGTCCCATGTAATAGTGGGAGAGCCTATTACCATCAACCGGGCACAAATCCAAACTCCAGACTGCTACTGAGGAATTCCACACGGAAAAACCCAATAACACTTTGCCCGACCTAGGAATCGAACCCAGGATCTCACGATCGGCAGTCGCATTTGCCACCATTTGCCCAACGAGGCAGTGTGGTCTCAGAACCACAGTGTCTGAACATGATCCAAAAAATAAATAAAGCTAATTACAAACGTATGCAATGCGTTATGAAATCTGGAAAACTGATAATACAAACATTGTCTATCTAAACTAAATTATTTATGGCCGAATATTCAAACGCTACACAATTGTAAGTTCCCGTTAAGCTCGTGTCGTCACTGTCACTTCGCTTTAAAGTGACAGTGACAGCACGAGACCTAACGGCATCTTAAAATTGAGTACCGTTTGAGTATTTGGTTATTAGAAACACACATGTCAATGTAATGTGTAACTAGGATGTTTCTAAATCATGTACTTTCAAAGTTTTTTTTTGTATTGTCATTTTCCCAGATTTTGTCATAATACATATTGTATCCGTTGCATACATGGGACATTTAAATTTACCTCTAACATTCACGACGTCAATGCTGTCTGGATATCAATCACAAGGAATTACAATAATTGTTATAGAAGAACGTTGGCTCCCGGCCCCTATCTCGTGACTTTTAGAATTCATGCGCGGATCAGAATTTGAATATCACTTGCGTTAACGGAGAAGGAATAACATCATGAGGAAAGCTGCACACCTGAGAGGGCTCCATAAAGATTTCGATGGTATGTGTAGTCTGTCAACTTGCACCACGCCAGCATGGTGGACTAAGGCCTAAACCCTTCTCATTGTGAGAAGAGGCCCGTGCCCAGCAGTGGGACAGTAATGGGCTAATTATGTTATTAATGTTTATGTATTATAGAAGAATATGTGATAGTAGAAAGGTTTGAGTAACATACACATACACAAAACTAAGTGTAGCGACACACCATGTCCAAATTACGCCTAACTTTGGCATGAATATGCTTGCAATGATTTTAAAACTACCCACATTACACCAGGCTAAATTAAAGCGACATTTAAAAAATCATTACAGGCATTATTACGTCATCGGCTGCGTAATTTCGGTATAGCATGTCGCTAAGCAAACTACTTATACGATTTTTTCTTCCTCCTCATAAAATAACAATTAAAAATATCGCTAATAGAATCTCTACCCTTGCCAGTTTTCAATGACACCGAGGTAGGGTAGGTGTCCCCTACTTAATTTAAACACTATCAGTATTATCTAAACAATGTAATGAGACTATTTGTAATCCAGTCGGAGGCAGCCCCTAAAATAAAATTTATTAGGCCAGCTTAATGAGATTTAGAGTGTAGGGACCTTACGTTGTGTAATGCTTAAGGAAGCTTCTATGGGTGTTTCGAAGATTCAATGAAAACATACGGAAGCATTTCAATTCAGTAACATGTGATTTAAGTAAGTATATCTTAAGCCTTCTGGGTATTAAGTCTTAAGATTGCAGTTATTGAGACCAAAAACGATAATGCGTAATAGCGTAAAAATATTAATATTTTACAACAGAGTTAAGATATCTCAATCGAACGCTTTTGTTACGTAGAAAAAAAAACTGTAGCCAAAAAATGTTAAAGGTCCGGGTGAACCTCGGAAAACAGGAAAAAAGGATGTTCCCTTGTTTCCTGTTTTCCGAGGTTCACTAAATTTTAACACTGAATTACAGTTGTAATTCAGTGTTAAAATTTAAAAAAAACTATTACTACCTAATTGTAAACATTTTATTGATTTATTAAGTAAGTAATGGGAGTAATTTTGATTTTAAGTCGGTATAATGTTAAATAAATAAAAAATCCACGTCATTTAACGTAATATATTCTTAAATATTAATATTTTCTACAAAAATTGTACGATTCTTTGATATAAACATAAATTATTAGGGTCTCGATTTGAATTGCAAAACGAAGGTCAATTCTGAAACCTTCAAAAATACTTGTTGATTCAGGATCTATAATAAAGATAAAAAAGTTTAAAAAGTAAAAGTTTTAGTTTAATAAAAAATACTTCACTGTTATTATTAGCGCACTGGCCCCTGCTGCCCCTTTTCATGACGATTCTAGCCTAAGAACAAAAGAATTCCAGCGAATGGAGCTGCTACGTCGTAGCAGCTCCATTCGCTGGAATGCTTTTACGCTTTTACGTCATCTAATAAATACCACGTTATTTCAGTAACAGATATAGCAATGTAATGAACCATGTACACGATAGCCCTTGATGGTGAGATTGGCGAGACAAACTCAGTGTGTATCACTTCGTTAATCATGTACACGATGGCCCATGATGGTGAGATTAGCGAGACAAACTTCAGTGTATATGGCTTGGTTATTCATAGTTCATCTCAATCAACTCTGATCCCGCTAGTTTCGCCTAACCATGTATTGAAACTACGTAAACTCTGCCTGACCCTTTGCCTTTCATAAGCTTGATGTTACACGTACTTCATACGTATTATTCATAGTAATGTAACAAATCTGAACAAATTTTATCTTGATTCAGTACGTTACACTCTACGTAACAATCTGTAAACCAAAGCTCGTGTTAGTTCGAATCATGACTACGAGATGGCGCTAGGAGTACGAGTGAAGCGAACGAAATTATTATTCAAGGAAACGACTGACAAAATTATGTTTAATTTGTTAACAGATGTCTCCAGTACTTTCACGAGCCGATAGCTATGAATAAATGGTACTAGGCAGAATTTATTGTTGTGTATACAATTTTGTGCGTTTTGCATTTTCAATGCATGTAAAAATAAGGTATGGTAAGTAGGTACCTATGTGTTCTTCAATTGTTTTAATGTCTACCTATATATGTGAGAAATAAGCAGACACGGAAGTAACGTATGATTTAAATTCTTCAATTGGCAGTGTGGACTGCAACAGGCTGAGTTGAGTTGAGGCGATTGATTGAGGTATTTGGATAGGGATTTTTCAAAGTATTTGCGTTAAAAAAGTTCTCAATGGTGTATGGTCTGCTAACCTGCAGCAAGCCAGCGTGGTGAACTAAGACCAAAAGCTTCTCATTCTGAGAAGAGCCCAGCAGAAGGACAGTGATATGCTGATTATGTTATGTTGCATACTTTTTAACCTATTTCCAAAAAAAGAGAAGGTTCTCAATTCGGCTGTATGTTTTTTTTTTAATGTGTGTTACCTCCCTATGCCCTCATTTATGAAGCGATTTGAGAAAATCTTTTTTTGTTCGAAAGAATATTCTTTTGAAATGGTTTCATTTAAATTTGGTGAAGATATGATGATAAACTTCAGAGATAGACAATGGAACTCCTCAATGACGACCAGTACGCATAATGTGATGATATGATTATGTTAAGAGCAGCGTCTTTAGTAGGTCCCACCATGTTTTAATTAATGTCACTAAAATGAAAAAAATAAAAATCTGTTATTTTTTTTGAAGTCGGTTTTATTTTTGTTAAATGTTTTTTATTGGATATTTTTAGTTTTGTTTCCTTCTTCTTTACAATAAAATGCCGCGGCACTAAAAACTCCTTTTGAGTTTAACTAAACATTGTCCGATTTTCAGGAAAGCGAAGCAAGTTTTTTTCACTGTAAGGCATTGTTTTGCTCACATAACGACTTTTAGGCGTGCGCTCACTGACCTGAATGTTGCAGCAACTTGGACGCAAATAAAAAAAAAGGCAGATGAATGTTCGACGGAAGCCATCGAAGCAAAATGTTTGTCAGACGTACTCCTAACGCACTCACTTTTGATGACAGTCATAAGCGTCTTCCTGCCCTGAGAGGCTAATAACGTCTGTTATGGTTAAGTCCCATGTAATAGGGGGCGAGCCTATTGCCATTAACCGGGTAAAAATCCAAACTCCGGACTGCTACTCAGGAATCCTACACGGAAAACCCAATAACACTTTTTCCGACCCGGTGATCGAACCCAGAACTTCACCATCAACAGTCGCGCTTGCCACCACTAAATCAACGAAGTAGTTTAACGAAATATGATTTATCAAATGTGACGAATTATAGCCCCCCTGGTCCTAAGTTACTTGGGGTGATCGCAATATGTTTTGTTGATAGTGTGGTCATGATTACGTGTCAAAACAAATTATTAGCAATAGAGTACAGTATTGTATTGAGCATTGGTTGGGGTGGTTTGTCAAAAATTGACAACTACCCTATTATTAGGGCAGTTTTAGAGCCGTGCGGATTTCGTCACGCACGCGGGTTTGACCCGCAAGCGTGGCGCTCGCAGTTTACCTTTTCGTGCGAGTATCACGCATCATAGTGCATGAAAAAGTGAATTTCGGGCGCAACGCATGCGAGTCAAACCCGCGAGCGTGACGAAATCCATGCATGACACTAAAAACTCGCTTAGATTCAACGTCGAGACTGCTTCTACAAAATTTACAGCTAGCACAAAATAAAGAGCAAAGCATTCCAAGCTTTGGTAAGTAAGCATGAAATATAGTGTTGAGAATTTAATAAAAACAAACAAGGGATTGAATCAAAATTAACAGAACACAAAATGTATAGCCGAGTGTTTGAGCGCACAATCAAGATATGCGGGAAACTGGATGCGAACACAGTTGAGCGCTTGGCTTCTAGTGATGTGACGCTACACTGATTTAGATATCGATGCGTCGATACCGATAGGTAAATATATCGACAAAGAGTTACAAAAGTATTTCTCAGTAAATAAACGCGGTAAATGTTATCCATAATATTCATATGCAGAAAAATATTGTTCTACAATGATAAAACATTTTTGCTGTCACAAAGTTTTATCGATTCAATTTTTGATATTATTATTTTATGAAAGGGTTATAAATATTTAGTCACAGTGGTTTCAGTTTGACATGATCAAATTAAAACCTAGACAGTCTATATTAGAATTTGAATAGTAATTAATTTGATTCAATTATTATGAAACTTAATTGAATTTTGATACAAGATAATCCAATGCTTTAAGGTAGGTAAATATTAAATTTTATACCGTTAAATGAAGTAAAATTCAATTGTCTAAAGATATCCAATTACCAAACAAAAATATTATTAAGTATTGTTACAAATTGATCCCTGTTGAATTTATATCGATCAAACTATTCCAATGCATAACTGGAATGTCTAGCACGATACATCTTCAAGATCTAATCAAATCCTAACAGAATCGCACACGTCACACGTATCGGCTACCGCTTCACAGCACATAGCGTAAATAATCAACCCCAAACTTGATTCAATAATCGACAATTGACAGGTGCAACACTAATCAGAGAATCTACGCCGAACGCCTGTGTAAAGACCTACAACGTTAACTATACATTTGACACCGACCTTATTGGTTCAGACTTAAGGGCTAGTTTCAAAAATTTTGTTATTTGTTAACTTTGTGAAATCAGTCGTATAGAGGAGACAAGTGAAGTAGATTTAGGTTGGCGAGCGTTTGGTGACTTTGGTTCTATATACATATTGATATATTCTTAGGATTATCGTGGCTTTTGAAGTGGGGCCCCAATTTTATACTTATCTTCGAGCTGCCTTTTGGAAGTTGGTAAAATTTGTTTTTGTGCCAGACTATAAAATTATGTCGTAAAATCCAAATTTGCTAATACCCATTTAAGGTTAAGGTTCTGCTAGCAGTGATAGCCTAAAAATGGCCTTCCATGCCGGAGGGTCTAAGTACAATCCCGGCCCGTATCTCTAACTCTTCTAATTCACATTATGCAGAATAGATTTTTAATATTTTCGCATGGGGTAAGTTGAAACTACAAAATGCTACCTGCTACAATACAAACACATTCTAATCATTTTCGTAGACAATTTTTTTTTGTTTTTGCATCTATCCTGAAACCTCTACACGATTTAGAAAACACCGAATCCTACTCCAAGCACTAATTTACTAACGAAAACATAACTTCCAATGAATTTCAGTAATGGCATCAATTTGTGCGATGCTCCTCGCTTCCGTTTATTGCCTGCCTTTATTTTGATAAGCCTGCCTCCGAGGGATGTTGGTACTTATTGCTGGTGCTATGTACATCCGTATGTTGGGTAAGTTTCCATTTTTGAGTTCCATTGAATTGGAGTGTGGTGGGTTTGATGTTAAGCATTGATTTTGTGTTATTGTAAAAAAAATGTTTGGAATCATTTGTTGTTGATGAAATGGTTGTAATCAATCATACATATATATGTACATCATACATATATGTACAGAAAAAAAATGCTTCAAACTCTGTTAAAAAACCCACACAAAACACGAATGAACAGTTATTAGTATAACTAGTCTAAAAAACAAGATACGAGCTAACTACTACGTATACTATACTCTATCTCATATAAAATTAGATGAATAACACCCATTTTCAGCAAGGAAATGTATAGAAATAAACAACGTGTTTGCTCCCAACAGAGATTAAACACAGTATAATGCTTTTATGAACCTTAACGGTTAATCTAGATGGGCTGAAATTTTAATTTAAGAAATGATTCAAAAGATGTTTGGGCTTTGGTGGGCCACTTTTGTCTCATATTATATAGTTGAAGTCAACAGCAATGTCACGAATCGACTTCGTAGTACCTGCCTACGCTAGCTACGCAATTGTAGCAGCGTAGCACCCCGGCTCAGTGAATCTCTTTTGCCACACATTTTTTAAATAGTATTTTTAACAAATTTCTTTCAACGTTCTTGTTTTGAATTGCGTTAACAGTGAAGGAAAACATCTTGAGGAAACTTGCACACCTGAGAGAGCTCCAAAAATTAATGGTGTGTGTAGTCCGCCAACCCGCACCAAGCTAACGTGGTGGACTAAAGCCCTTCTCATTCTGAGAAGAGGCCCTTATGTTTATTGTGTTTTCATGTAATAATGTTCTGTATTTTGTAGATCTTAACGACACTATTTTATCAACTTACTTTCATCTACGTTCTCGGATATGGAAACAATTTAATTGAAATTTAAATAAACACATACCTACGAGACAAAATGTTGGTCCCAGGAAAACCATAATAGAGTGTAGTTACAGGTTGATAGTCCATTACCTACGGGAACCATCGCGACCCTTTCCCTTGATGATATAAATAAAAACATATAGGTAAATGCAGCTTATATTTTGGAAAATGGGTAATTACATATCTGTACGTCTATGTTGGCCAAGCGATTAAATTAAATAGAACGTTGTCTTTTAATTTACATATTATGAAGGTTAGAAACGAAAATACATTAAACGAAGTACTAGTATGTAATGAAAACTTTAGAAATGCAAAAAAACAGTTTCTTCCACCACACGTTTTGACCCTAGTCTCACTTAATGGTAAGCGCAAACAGGGTCTAAGATGGAGCACACGAATCCAAGGAACAGAGATATAAAGGAATTCTCCTATACCCCTCTGGCTCTCACATAAACACGACGGAACACAGTAAACTACTTGGCGCCGGACTTTAATGTGAGGGTATTAGGTAGCCAGGCGGACAGTATAGATCCTACCACCGAGCCTGCTGGGTTTTGTTAAATCTTACAACACGCGACTAATCCCAGCGTGCGGTGAGGAAGTTTTCTATTCTAACCCGTCCCCACACGGGGTAAAAATGTGCTGGTATCTCTAACAAAAGAATAAGTTTTTCATCCCATCTATTCGAAAAGGACGACTTGGTTCGCATTTAAGTGCACCCGAAGGTGGTGTTTTCTATAAGAAACTTTTAGCGGGCAGTAATGAGTTTTTAATCCTCTTTATAAGTGCGCCGCAATTATCTTTGCCACGCACTTTTTGAATTTGGAACATCTTAGTGTTCAGCGCCAAAAAAATCGAACGCAAATATTGTTTGAATAAAGACTGGCTGGTACGACGGCCCGTAGTCGCGAAAATGTCTCAAATGTAAATATGAGTTTTTAGTTGTTTTATTATTAGATACTATTTAATTTCAATTTAGTTATTACTCTATGTTTTATTAAATAATAATATTACAATAAAATATGAGGCGCCTTTTATTTTCTCATAGTGGGTGATGAAAAGTAGAGTGTATCACTCGGGCGCAAAATATATTTTTGGCTCGGGCGACGTACTTTGAATCCCTCGCTACGTTCAGGATTCTACTAAAGAATCCCTCGCTACGTTCAGGATTCTACTAAAGAATCCCTCACTTCGCACTGGATTAAAAAAAGCGACCGCGCCGTAAAAATATTATTTTGCTCCCTTATGATACAATCTACTATTCTATCTTCTTGTCTCGTGTCGGCACGTATATGAAAAAAGCTCATGTCGTGGTGAAAAGATCAGCCAGTCAGCAAGGTTGGTAGTGAGGCTGACTGCCCAGGGTGCGCTGGACGTACTTAAGTATCGTCACTCGTGAAGGCTATTTTCATGCACCCCAACTTTTCTATAATCAATAGGTTAGGTAAGCAAATTGTCACACTTTAGAGGTCAAGGGCGGCTTTAGGAGTCAACCCTCAACAAGCATGTGCACATAAAATTTTGCAGGCGTGTATTTACAGGAGGGTAACGAAAAACACTTTTAACCGTACACTATACCTATATATATTTTAATAGTAATTACTATTAGGTTAGCAGGGCGTGGTTTGTGACAATGCGAGGAGTCACGGATCTTCTTATGCGGGTGTAGTACTCAAATTGGCAGCTGCAGCGGCGCAAGAAAAGAGCGATATGCAGCGTGCCCGACCTTTTATAGCCTCGGACCACCGCCAATCGCCACCACCCGTCACAAACTTGTTGACAGCAGAACAATCCTAGAGGTAATTGGCTGACAATATTTTAAGTTAAGTATAGTAAGTTTATGTCAACTATAACTACCGATGGTAGTGAGAAAGATTGAGTCGAGGTGGAGTCGAGTCGAGTAAGTTTTGGAGGAACGTCTTAGAATATGGGTGATAGGCTACTACGCGATGATTGACATTCACGCGGGAGTAGCTGTGGGCGACCTCTAGTTTATTTAATAAGTAACCGCCCCAGCTTCGCACGGGTGCAATGTAGATAGTAATGTGGGGCATATAAACCTCCCTCTTGAATCACTCTATCTATTGCTGAAAACTGCATTAAAATCCGTTGCGTAGTTTAAAAGATCTAAGAGTACAGACAGCCGGAGCGACTTTGTTTTATACTATGTAAAGAATATGCAAATAAGAATGTTCAAAGCCAGTCGACCTAGAAAATTGTAAGTACAACAAAAAAAATTGTGATATAATTTAATAACTAAATAATAATTTTAGCAATTAACTTACCAATGAGGCCGTTTTAGAGTTACCAAAAACATCATGCGGCTTCAAACTCTTTTCAGTGTTGCAAATTCAGTATACCAACCTAACGAGTGCAAAGACTAAACACGATAGTCGGCCACTTATACACAGGCCGTCCCAAACGACCAATAGCAATGTAAGGGTACTGAATACAGAACGCTCCATTATTCCCACAAAACGCTCGGCTGTTTAGACAATTTGCCTGTTTATTTTTATATCTCGATTGTGTGCGCATATTATTTAATCTGTGGGTTATGGACGTTTAGGTTTGGGGTAAAGTGTTTAAGGATGGGAGTATGACGTTTCGTGGTATGGCTTCACTGTTTCTAGGGTAAAATGTAACTGCCTCATTGGTCTAGTGGTGGCAAGCGCGACTGCTGATCGTGAAATCTTGGGTTCGATTTCCAAGTCGAGCAAAGTGCTATTGGTTTTTTCGTGTAGAATTCCTCAGTAGCAGCTCGGAGTTTGGATTTGTGCCCGGTTGATGACAATAGGCTCGTCGCCTATTTAATGAGGGTGTTACTATACACCTCTGCCCAACCCTTCGGAGAATACAGGCGTGATGTTATGTTATTTGTATGACATTTGATATTTGCACAAAGCCAATACGTTTCGTATTGTGCGTTCTGCCTAGCCATTTCCCAGCTATGTTGGGGTCAGCTTCCAGCCTAACCAGATGCGGCTGAATACCAGTATTTTACACGGAGCGACTGCCATCAAACCTCCGTAACTCAATTACTGGGTAATACCAATATCTTAAGGTTAAACCGCTTGTCAGACTTTCGGACATCTGACTATCTGTAACGACTGTCATAGGTAGGTATTGTATGACACTCGGGACTGACTGTTTAAAGTGCTCTCCGAAGCACGGAAGGGTCTCGGTAGCGAACGGTCACCCATCCACGGACTGACCGCGGCAAGCGCAGCCCAACCTCGCAAATCGTATGATCCGTGCGGTTGATGATTAGCAACGGGCCCCTCCGTACTCCTCAATACTTTCCGTAATAAAAAAGGCGATATTGATGGCATATCTTTTGAGTACCCAAAAGACCAAGATATTAAAAGAGTTTTGCATTATTGCCTTGAATCCAATTCTAACAAAATTGTTACCAAATCGCAAACGAACCACAACTGTCAAAATATTTGGTTTTGACAGTTTGACAAACAATTTGACAGCTTTTGTAAACGAATACTGTCTGAATGAACTTTTCGGCTTCAGTTCGGTTGCGATTGCTCATTCTTACTGGTATAGTTCGTGCGCGAGGGCTAGTAAACTGACAGAGCGAGCCTATTGTTTCGCTCCTCCCCCCCTCGCCGCTCACATACCGCAGGCGTTGACTAGCCCTTGCGCGCGGACTATAGTAGAAATGGGCTCTGACATCTATGGAGATAGCCTTTATTCGGCTAAGGACAATGTTATGATACTATGTTAGAAGATTAGGACGTAAAACAGTCTAGTTATTATTCAGAGAGACATTTGTAGTAAACCGGGTTTACTTTGATCAATTTCAAAATTGAAATGTATTTTTCTCTTGAAATTTAATAAGAGAGCAATAAATAATACATATATCGGTTTTGTTAATTATGTCTATTTCTTGAATAACATTAAAATATTTTTTTTTACTATGATACCTCCCTTTTTTTCTAAGGAATTCGAAAGTAACCCCAATAAGGAATAAATAATTACACAAAATTATTACTGACATATTTTTAATATTTTTTTATCAACCGGCAAGGATCCACCCACTGCGACCAATCACAAACTAACAGAGAAGTTCAATGCTGCCAATCGTAAAATAAAAATAGGAAGAATGCGTTCAGAATTCGTACAATTTGAGTTTTATTACGAAACGAAGTTTTGTTCAGAGTAACCCCAAGATTCAAAGTACTGGTTTACCGGTACCTTGTTTCCAAATAAACAAGGAACAAAAAGAAAATATTACAAAAGCAAAACCAACTACCCATTTAACTTACTGTATCCCCCAAAACCACAAAATAATCCCAACATTATTCATTAGACAATATTACCGGTTCCTACCATAAAGCAAATTGCTGCTTGTATTCGTAAGCGGAAAACTTTATTTTTTTCCGTGTACGTAGGTACCCTCATAAAATACAAGAGGCCAATAATCTATATTATTAAAGCTGCCCAGGGGAGTAGAGTTGACCATAAGTTTGTAGATAACTGACTAACGAGATAACTTTCTTACGATGTGATGTCTGATATACACTAATCAGTGGGGCGAGGTAAGGATGTGCGAAACATAGAGGAGACTAACAACACAATCACGTATGTATTTCCTGAAGAATTGGGCAGAGGTGTATAGTAACACCCTCATTTCGCTGTTATGTTTAAGTCCCATATAATAGGGGGCGAGCAACCGGGTACAAATCGAAAATCCGGGCTTTTGAAGAATTCCACACGGGAAAAAATCGACTTCAAGAACTAAAAAGACCAACTTAATAAAGAACTAAATAAAGAACACTTACTAAAGAGAACTTAATAAAGAACTAGAGAACTTAATAAAGATTTAATTTAATACACTTATTAGGCAAACCTAATACCTTTACCATAATATAAAATTAACAGTTTCAGAAGTCGGAGCTAATCCACGCTGAACCAAATTGAAGGCGCCGACTTCTGAAACTGTTAATTTTATATTATGGTAAAGGTATTAGGTTTGCCTAAGAGGCGTATTAAATTAAATCTTTATTAAGTTATTTTATACTTTTTAGTTTTTAAGTCGGTTTTTTTATTTTTTACTTTCTAGTGTCTGTAATAGGTTATTCTGTAAACTTTAGTAGGATTTTATTAGATTACATCAGGTAGAATAATTAAATCGTCCACGTAAACAAAAATAAAAAAAACGTTCATAAAATGAAAACTACTGGGCCAAACTATTTTAAATTTTTATGGGACCAAATGGCAACTATTCCGCATCAAACTAAAGAAGAATCACGTAAATCGGATCATAAATCTCAGCGTAATCGGTATACATACAAAAAAAATAGCAATTGAATATAGAACTTCCTCCTTTTTGAAGTCGGTTAATAACCCAATAATACTTGTCCCGACATGGGTATCGACCCCAAGACCTCACGATCAGCAATCGCGCTTGCCACCACTAAACAAACGAGGCATTCATTTTTTCTATTTCCCACCCAGTATTTGTTGGTTCACGGCCTCCACTCCTGCAAAATGAAGTCTTAAATTGAAATAAAAGTTGATATGCCACATCCACATTAATCCACATTAGTTGATGTTGAATCAAACAAGTTGAACGAAACATGGTGCTCGGCGTAAATTCATCCATCGTCCCGGATACAGAGTTAATTAGGAAATAAATGGAATACGTGAGACTTTTGGAATATACTTGTTTCTGTACAGTTTGGGTTAGACTGGCAGGTCTTGGGTCAAATGAGGTGACAAGATGGCGTACCCAATGATTTAGATGGTATGAGCTTGATGATATTTTTGTAATGTTATGTATGGAATGGAGGGAGGCGTTTGCCCAGCAGTGGGACAGTACAGGCTTCTCTTCTTTTCGTGTGATTAGTGGCAAACCTGGTGTCAGAGTTTATGCCATCCATGGGCCTCTGACTTGGCTTCACGTGCCGTCGAGAAATATCTCTCAGGCATGCCGGTTTCCTCACGATGTTTTCCTTCACAGTTTTTAAGCAAGTGATAATTATTATACAATACGCACACGAATCCGAAAAGTCAGAGGTGCATGCCTTGGGTTCGAACTCGAGACCTATGACTTGGCATTCCGACGGTCACACCACTAGGCTATCACTGCTAAACAGTCTAATACAGGCTAATAATAAATAATTAAGTATCAAGACTTGGCACACGAGGTTGTCGACATGTGGGAGGTTGACTCAGCAGTAATTGTGCCGATAGTCATTACGGCCAATGGCTTAATAGCCAAGAGCCTCGACCAACACCTGATGAGGCTCTCGTTGGGCAGCTGGGTCAAGGGCCTGATACAGAAAGCGGTACTTCTGGACACGGCACGTATTGTCAGGAAGTTCCTCTCTCTGAGGCCCTGACCACCGGTAGCTTGGACCCTGTTCCCGATGCCGGTGGGCTACTATTTTTTATATTTTTAAATGTTTTTTATATTTTTTGTGGAAATATTTAAAAATATAATTTATATGTATATACAATGAATAAACGAAATAATAATTATTATTATATGTAGTAGAGAGAGTGTGTTTCTCATTGCAAATTGAAGGTTGAAATTAGTATAATATTGTATTGTTATAGGATTTGAATTTGTGTGCGAAAAAAAACGAAAAGAAAAGAGTTGAAAAAATCTGTCACACGATTTGAAAGAAACAAACAAATATACGAAGTGAAGCTAATTAAAACTGTTAAACATCTTCATCAAAATGAAAGAAAAAACAATAATTAAGTTAATAGGTTATCTTGTTAACCAAGCTTATAGACACTTGACCCTCAATGCATTCATGCATCAAATTAAAAGTGCAATTGGACAAATTGTCTGAACCCAAATATTCGAAAACAAATGCACTAGCTATTCAGGGACTTCATTTGCACAGCTGTTTCTGTTAAGCAACTTGTCCTATTTATATGATAAGATACGACTAAGACTAAAATCGGAAGTAAAAATCTCTCACGATATTAAGCTTCGGTTTTGTATTTTTTGTAAAATATTTTTAAGGTAGTATAATTTTGACGTCTGATATTCGTCGATAAAAAGTAGCACACTGTTGCACCTTTTGGGAATCAAAAGAAGAACTCCGTTATTCGCACTCTAAGTCTAACATCAATAAGACCAATGAGGCTGATCTCTCTTCTGTCTAGCCTTCTCCCAATTATGTTGGGGTCAGCTTTCAATCGAACCAGATGCGGCTGTATACCAGTATTTAACACCATCAGACCTACGCAACTCAGTAACTGGGCAATACTGATATCCTAAGGTTAGACCGGTTGTTAGACTTTCGGGCTTCTGACTACCCGTAACGACTGTCGTAGGTATTGTTATAAAACTCAAGACCGACGGTTTAACGTGCTCTCCGAGGCACAGAGGGATCTCGATGTGTAACGAACGGTCACCCATCCACGAACTGACCGCAGCAAGCGTAGCTTAACTTCGCAAATCATATGATCGGCGCGGTTGTTTATTAGCCACGAGCTTCTTAATGAGATTAATATGCTTTTCAATACTGGCCAATTTTGTTAGAATCGTGAACAATTTTATTCTCTGAGAATCGTGACAAAATCGTCAAATATAAAACTAACGAAGACGCAGCTGCGGTTAGAGAGTGTAATAGTGCAAGAAATGCGAGGGTGCCGCAAACAAAACAGAAACTAGGATAAGCTTACACTATCCAATTCCTACCTGCGTTTATTGTGAGAAAAAAAAACTTCGAAAGCCTTCGAAAGCTTTAGTCCATAGCGGGATGCGTAATATTTATTTAATACAGTGATTGGCTATATGCATACTATGTTATATACAATGTGTCCGCTTATTGTCTAGCGATATTCTAGGTACTTATATTACAACTATTTTTATACACATATACACTACACACGAGGATCCAATCCCCTAAATGTTTTTAATGTTTTCCTACTTAGGGTTCCTACAAATGCCCTTGGTGATTGCACGTACGCTATGTTCATACAACAATAATTCTTAAATTAATAGACATATAGCTGTAAATTTAATGTTATATTGTAGCTTAGCTCAAAATCTGTAGATCTAGTAAAAAAATAAAATGTTTATAGGGGTTGTTTTTGCTGTAATTTACAATAATTTGTCGATTTGTATAATTTTTTGATATCTTTTTTGGAGTTCAATTTTTTTTAATGTTACAAAATTGTGAACCTTTGTTTCGTAATGTTAAACGATAGAAAATATTGTTGCCCTCCGATTAAGTCTATTTTATATTTTAGAATTATCTCAGTAAGACAAAAACTTTAAGAGATATGATTTTTTTGTGCACGTCAGGTAGAGAATATAATTATCAAAAAAAAAACAAAATGGCTGCCACATAGAGGGGAAGCGGGTTGGACCCCAGTGTGTAGTGTATTTGAGTATTAAAATAGTTGTAATATAAGTACCTAGAATATCGCTTGGTATGACCAGACACATTGTATAAAGTTACACAAGTGTCATTGAGTCTCAAAGTAACGACACTATTGGCGAACAGGCTGAGCGGCTTTCTGCTGCACGACGTGTCGTGGGTCCAATTATCTGATGGTATGGTCTACAGATTATTGTTCCGGGTCCGGGTGTTTGTGCATGTAAAGATAATTATGTGTCCATAAACGAACATGTATGCATATGGAGTGTTGTTTTGACCGCGATATTAAACTATGAATAGCATACAAGAGAAAAAATTGCACTAACTAGAAAATATTCACTAAATACACTCCCAAATACGCAAACTAAATTGCCCCACTAACAACACAAACAACACTTGCAACGCGAATAGTATTTGCTATCTAAATAACATGGTCGTTAACTTCGTAAAATAAAATAAAATATAATTGAGCCAGTTCGAACCGATGGTAGGACAGCTCGTTAAAATAAAACGTTCGGAAAAACGGTCGGTGTTTTGAAACGGTTAGCCGTTGATAGCTATATGTGTGTTAACAGTCATTTTCAATAACCTATCTATCGTAGGTTTATCTCTGGAGATAGTAATTTGACATAAGCTTTATAGAAGTAATGTCAAATTTCCATCTGTAGTGGGGTAATCTAGGTAGGGGCTCGTGATTATAACAACCTGTTGCGAGGTGGTTAAGCTGTGGTTACCGCGGTCAGTCTGTAGATGGGTGACCATTCGTTACACATCGAGACCCCTCCGTGCCTCGGAGATTACGTTAAACTGTTGGTCCCGGATGTCATACGAATACCTATGACAGTCGTTACGGGTAGTCAGAAGCTCGAAAGTGTGACAACTGGTCTAACCTTTGGATATTGGCTTTCTTCAGTAACAGGGTTGCGGATGTCTGATGGCAGTCGCGCCGTATAAAATACTGGTATTCAGGCGCATCTGGTTAGACTGGAAGCTGACCCCTTGTAACACTTCAGGGTGGCTTTAAGAGTCAACTCTCAACTAGCATGTGCACATTAAATTTAGCAGGCGTGTACATCCCGCGACCCTGACCGAACGGTCAGGAGAAGGAGCACCGTTGGTTTTTAGCCGGTAAGAGTCCGGCAGACCCCCTCGCCTTCACCGGGCGAGGGACATCCATGAGGATTTTCCAACGAAAAAAAAATAAAAGAAAAAAGGCGTGTACTTACGGGAAGATAAAGAATAATACTTGTAACCGTACACTATATAATTATATTTAATTAAGAATTACAAAATAGATCAATAGGCCGTGGTTCGTACAATGCGAGGAGTCCAGGGTCTTCTTGAACAAGTGAACACTTAGCTTGGCAACTGCAGCCGCGCGAGAGGGCCGATCTTTTTTTTTTTTTTTTCCTATTGGACTATTGTAGATGGTCTTGTGGATCTTTTCTACGTAACCTGACTATTATTGGCGAGACCAGAAGGGTCTCCGAACCAATACCTACTACTCTAACTACCTAGCTAACTACGGAAAGCTAACTACTGTAACATCATGGCTGACTATAGCAGCGACACCTCTAAGAGTGTCCCCAAGGGGGGACTCGAACTCTTAGGGTGTCGAATGCAAGAGGACTGGGAGGGATACGACAGCTTGATGAGGGCTGTATTCTCGCGTCATGGTGACTGCGCGGAGTCAGAAGGGACGACCGGCTCCGCGGCTGCGGCGGGTGAGCACGGTGGATCGGGGGCGGCGGCGGTGGGACGTCGCGAGGGGCCTCGTCGGCGAGGGTGATACGCCGGTCGGCGGTGGCGGTGTTTGTGTATAGTGCTAGTGGATTTATTCGCCTCCTGGAGGAAGATGATCTCATCATCGGGCTCTAATAGCGCATGCCGGGGACGGCGGACGATGCTAATCTGGGAGGGTTGGGACCGATCTGCAGTATGCCCGACCTTTTATAGGCCTGGACCCCCGCCAGTCAGCCACCACCCGTCACACCATATCGACGGGTCCTACGTATACTGGTACAACCCGCAAAAATCCGAAATCCACTTTTCTACATCAATCGCCTTCAAATCGCCGATATTTTACTCAATTATTGTTTTAATGTAGATAGTTTCCTGGTTACAAAATTTGCAAACAAATGGAAATAACAGTATTATTTTATACGGGATATAATAAATATTTAAGATCTTTAAACCGCTCTTCTATAAAGTTGTGTTTTTACACTTGCACCATTATACGTAGGACCATTCGATATACAAGGTCAGTCGGAAAGGGGGTACTAAGCCGAAAGGGTGTTAAAGTAACCATAATAATGGATAACTTTTGTTCTACAACTTTCTCCAAAAGTCAATAGTTTAAGAGAAATGGCTGTTCAAAGATTTCATAAAAAATACTCTAAATGCTATCTATCCTCAGCTATGATCAGCTGTGTTTACATTTCAGTTCATATTTGGGGTCACGGATAAGAATCTTCATTTTCTAAATTCTAACGTAACTTAAGCAGGGACAAAGAATTTTTGAAAAAAACTAAAATAAAAATGATTTTTCGAGGAAAAAAAAAATTCGAATTTTGAAATTTTAACACTTTCTTTAAAACGACTATCAGTGATACATTAAGTGGCTCGCGGCTTAGTACCCCCTTTCCGACTAACCTTGTATAGTTGGGGAAAGGCTAGGTAGATAATCATTTGGAAATTACACAGTAGTAGTACTAGAGTCCTTCGTGAAAGAGATCGTCTGGGGAAGTACTAAAACCATACCTATTTCTGCCGCCAAGCAGCATTGCTGTGTTCTGGTTTGAAGGGTATGGGTGCCGGTGAAATTACAGGCACATGAGATTTTCTAACGTTGTCTCTAAAGTTAGCAACGCATCGACTATCCTCTTGGTGATCCAGGCGATATAGGCGGTTGTAACGAGTTTCCATCAGCTGGGGCGTCAGTTCGTTTGCCAATCTATTACATAAAAAAAACACTTCTATTTTTTTTAAAGTTTTACCTACAACAAGAGATTATTCAAGTTTATAGTTTTTAATAAAAAGACGAAGTTCATTAAATAGTTGCTAACCGGTCAGTTATACACGCGTAAGATTTAATCAGCGCTTATTAACTTTTCTCGTGTTAATTACAAATCCAAAGGGCGACGGCTGCAGTCGTAGTTAAACTGTATAGCCAAGTTAACTGGAAGTTATACCGATAGCTTGGTGCAAAACATAGGAGTTAGCGGTTTACTCCTGGTTCCTATAAACAAATACGAATCGTTTTGTTTACAAATGGTAGCATTTTTATTACCAAATTGGGCATATAAATAGACTTGTAAGCTAATTTTACCTGTGATAGCTACTTCCATATGGAAGGGGCTACTATGCAAACCTATTAGGTCTTTGCTTCATTATTGATAAAAATTCAACAGTCGCAATTTTAACCAATAACGCTCCCTAATATTATATAGGAATCGAACATTAATGATTATGATTGGAAACGCAATTAAAAGATGATAGTTCTACGACTTCATCAGTAGTAGAGCTCCTTGTCAAGGAGTTCGTCCGGAGAAGTAATACCTACCACCATACCTATTTTTACCGCCAAGCAGCATTGCTGTCTTCCAGTTTGAAGGTTCGACACGAACTATATTATGAGAGCTCATGCTGTGGTGAAAAGTTTAGCCAGGCAGCAAGGTTGGTAGAGGCGCTGACTGCGTTAGTTAAATAAGCCCGTATTGTGACTGCGCGTACATTACACATATAGTGGCAGATTCCTAACATTTACGGAGCGTTATTGGTTAAAATTGAGACCCTTGTATCTTTACCAACGATGAAGCAAAAACCTCATAACCCTCCCATATGGAAGTAGCTATCACAGGTAAAATTAACTTACGAGTTTATTTATATGCCCAGTTTGGATATAAAATAGCTACCATTGGTAAGTAAAACGATTCGTTTTTGTTTATAGAAATCAAACAAGAGGCTGAACAGAAAAAAAAATACTTCAGTTCGCTCCATCCATTTTTATTTTATCATGCTTGAGCAAAAATTCAGCTCTCAAAATAATCTCAATAGTTCAGCTATGTTTATCATAGATCTTGTTACTTGCACCACACCCAGCACCGTTGGGCGAGAGCAGCTATTAACTCTGTTATGGGATGGGTAAACGATTTTTTTTTCTTGTTCCTGTACTAGCCACTAAGCGGGTGCTAGTGCTCGTTTTTTCAAAACAGTTAATAGCCTTCTGTATACTAACATTTTTTCTGTATTTATAAAAGGGATTTTGTAGAATTTTGCAGCGAAGAATAATTTTCAGTAAATATTTTTGAAACAGTACACAACAGTCCATTAGTTTAACGTGGGATTTGGCATATACGTCGTATTTAACGATGTGGGTGTTAAATAAAAATCACAGATTAGTAAATTACGTAGCTATAATATGTAACTGTGATAGCCTAGTGGTGTGACCGTCGAACTGTCAAGTCATAGGTCTCGAGTTCGAACCCAAGGCACGCACCCCTGACTTGTAGGATTCATGTGCGTATAATTATCACTTAGCTTAAAAACGGTAAAGGAAAACATCGTGAGGACTCGACTCCACCTCGACTCAGTCTTTTTCACTCCCATCGGTAGTTAGTGTTGACATAAACGTCCTCGACTCGAGATTTTTCCTCAGTCGAGGTAAGGAATCATCGGTCAAACTCAAGGTACCTCGGAACCTACCTTAGGGAAGGAAGTGTCAAAGTTCGTATGTAACAAAAATGAATTTTGAAGACTTTATCGAATATGTTTACGATAACCCTTACAACTATTTATCGCGGCGTTATTTGCGTGATGCAAATAATTCAAATTATGACGTAATGACTCAGTTGAGGAACCTCAAAGTTCGCTCGAAATTGCGACTAAGAATACAATTTTGAAGGTGTTTTCGAGGCAGTCCTGAGTCGAGTAAGTTTTGGAGAAACGTCTTAGAATATAGATGTAAAAGTCGCCTAGCAACAACGCAAAAATTAATAGCCATGGATTTTCTGTCCCTGCCATGTTATCTTGTACCCTCGTTTCAACAACATAGTTAGTTGTTCTTCGGAGCACTCCAACTTATAATTTTGACGAGGTTATCAACAAGCGAACTACGAAGTGTTGCGTAGAAAGTACATGTTTCGAGAACATTATACGCGGCGAGATTGTTAAAAGTTTTCCACGAATATAATGCGAGTAAACCCGTGACGTACAATTTTAGTAGGAGTTGTTCTACCTAGCCTTTTCCCAACTATGTTGGAGTCAGCTCCCAGTCTAACCAGACGCGGCTGAATACCAGTATTTTACACGGACCGACTGCCATCAGACCTCCGCAACCCAGTCACTGGGCAATGCCAATATCCTAAAGTTAGACAGGTTGTCAGAAATTCGGGCTTCTGACTTCCCGTAACGACTGTCGTAGGGATTCGTATGACACCCGGGACAGACTGTTTTAATATGCTATCCGAGGCACGGAGGGGTCTCGATGTGTAACGAACAGTCACCCATCTACGGACTAGCCGGGGCAAGCGCAGCTTAACCTGGCAGATTGTGCGATCCGCGCGGTTGGTAATAAGCCACGAGCACTTCCGATTTTAGTAGGAGTTACGTGAAGAAAAAACTATAGTTAGATTATTTTTATTTGGCAATGCCGATAATTTAAGATTAGACCGACTGCCAAGACTCTCGGGGTTCTGACTACCTGTAACTGATTAACGTGCTCTCCGAGGCACGGAGAAGTCTCGATGTGTAACGAACAGTCACCCATTTACGGACTAACCGGGGCAAGCGCAGCTTAACCTGGCAGATTGTGCGATCCGCGCAGTTGTATCTAAAATTCCATAAAAATATATTCAAATTTTAATGATAAGACGTGATCAAAAGCGCGGCTGTGACAATAAAAAACCTGAGTACACAACTTAGGAGGATTCCGTAGATCCCGGACGCGAGAGAATACTGAGAAAAAAAACGTCTTTAATACTTGTTGCATACGGTTATGAAGAGCGACAAACATTTTTGTTGGCGAGCAATTTGTTGGAGCCAACAATATACAATGTTCTCGTAGTGACGTCACGTTCATAGGTAAATTAAATGAAGCATAACATAGTGGCGGCATCTATCATGCCACATGCAAACTATGCAGCACGACGAATGTCTAGCAGACTACAGCGACAACAATGACAACTCTCAAATGTAACGTCACAAATCCTGCATCGCGATATCAAGAATTAATACGCAGATAGGATATACAAGGTTATTCGGAAAGGAGGTACTAAGCCGAAAGGGTGTTATAGTAACCATAATAATGGATAACTTTTGTTCTACAACTTCCCCAAAAGTCAATAGTTCAAGAGAAATAGCAGTTCAAAGATTTCATAACAGATACGCTAAATTCTATCTATCTTCAGCTATGATTACACGATGATTACGTGTTTACATTTTATGTCATATTTGGGGTCACGGATTAGAAACTCCGTTTTCTGAATTCATAACTAAAGCAAAATGATTTTTCATAAAAAATAATAAGTAATAATCGAATGTTTAAATTTACACTCATTCTTTAAAACCATCATCAGTGATACATTAAGTGGCCCGCTGCTTAGTACCCCCTTTCCGACTAACCTTGTATACAACTTCCCAACATCAAACGTTGGGCAGTAGCCCGCCTGGTATAAGTCCCCTAGTTGGAGGATCCTTTCTTTTCGTTGCAGGAACACCATATCTCGTTCCTCCACACCATGAAATTCCAAATATTATTTAGGATTTTTAGCAGTCTGTGTTTAAAGCGAATCAAATAAGAATGCTTCTTTGCCACTTTTAATTACTATTTTCATTCACACATGGTCAAATACTCTTTTAAGTCTAGTGGTTTCATTGTCACTCTAAGGCAAAGTAATAGTGGCAGCATGAGACTTAAGGGCAACTGAAAATTGAGTAGCATTTGAGTATTCGGCCATTTGTAATACGAATTTATTGCGAGCACGTTAAAGAGTCGGTCCCGGGTATCATACGAATACCTATGACAGTCGTTACGGTAAGTCAGAAGCCCGAAAGTCTGACAACTGGTTTAACCTTAGAATATCGGCATTACCCAGTAACTGGGTTGCTGAGGTCTGATGGCGGTCGCTCCGTGTAATATACTGGTGTTCAGCCACATCTGGTTAGACTGGAAGCTGAACCCAACGTAGTTGAGAAAATGCTAGGCAGTACATACCAGAAATAAGTAGCCAAGTTATTTGGAAACTTTTATCCGTCGTTCCAATCATCCGTGTGTCGCACTTCTAAAGAATTGTTATAAAATCTCGATGGAACGGTCAACCGGAAATACGTAATTCCTGCGACTGTTCTTTAACTCGAAAGGAGCGGACTTAAAACCGTCTCCGCTGTCAGCTAATGACGTCATTTCCTACTTGACAGATTTTTCATTTGAATTAATAATAACAATCTGTTGTTGCCTTTGCTTTTTTTTGTAAACGTCGTTTTTGCCCTTTGGATTACGGGATATTTGCATAACCTTTATAGCAAGCATCACTTGTGTTAGCATCACTCATACTAGTGTCACTCGTACGAGCATCACTCGTGCAGAGCAATGATTGTTTAGAATGTCAAGCATGTCATTTATATGCAAGATGAAGAGCATAGGCGATAGTACAAGGTGTAAGTATAATAAGAAGTTAGTATAGTGACGGTCGCATCTCAATGTATTTATGAAATGTTACTTTATATAAAGAGCGAGCCTATTGCCATTTACCAGGCACAAATCCAGACTCCGAGCTGCTACTGAGATATTCTTATTGGAAAAACCCAATAACACTTTGCTCGAGCTGGAGATCGAACGCGGACCCCCATGCTCAGCAGTCACGCTTGCGACCACTAGACCAACAAGGCAGTCTATGCAGATAATGATGGCAATGACACTTAAACAGAGCTACTACCTTTCTAGTCAGGTAACATTATAATATACAAACTAAGCCATAAAACAATATTATGTCAACGATATAACTTAGGAATTAACAGCATTGGTAGACGAAATTTCATACAGAGGTATAATAAAGTATAAAACTTGGAAATACATACATTTTTCGTTATAAAGTCTTTATAACTTGTAACTGGGGATCTCAGTGACTGTTTACGGCTTCGAATAGACTACCCTCTTTGGTCCCACAATCCCACAAGTGGCATAAGACCACAACGAAATGATGCGGTGCATGAAAAGTCTCCACGAGTGATGATATAATATAAGTACTTCCAGTGCACCCTGACAGACCGCAGAAGGAAAATGTACTAGAATTATGAGAAACTGTCCCTACAAAAAGGACTCTTAAATTACTTAAAAGTTTTTAGTAAAAAGGCTTCTGTAATCATAGACATAAATATAATTATAGTTATGAAGGTAAAGGCTGTCACTAACGATATAGATACTACAAGATGTCTGGGTATATCTGAGTGTACATTTATCATTCTCGCCCCCTATTACATGGGACTTAAACATAACGGTGAAACGAGGGTGTACAAAAACACCTCTGCCGAACCCTTCGGGGAACACAAGGCGTGATGTTGTTATGTTATTTGTCATTGTGTGAGATACGATACTATAAGTTTTTATGCGCAGATACTCGCAGATAAAATATATTAGTATCTGCACCACGTGTGACAGCCTTAATTAAGAGTAATAACCATCGATATGCTGAAATTATTATGGTGTTAATAGTCACCGCTGATATTTAGGCTGAGAGGTAAAACAACAGACATGCAAGATATTATCTTTTTTAATTATCAATAAGAATTACAACAAACAAACCAAACATTCAATAATATCACATAGAAATTCGAAATCTGAATTTTTGTCGAAATATACTTGTGATGTGTATTAAAATCTAACAGATAGACCAATAGTTACGAATTAGATCGGAAGCAACCTCAGCGAGCATAGCGACGGCTGCTCTGATGTTGCCGCTTACTTCGGTAGGCATGACGCTCGCATCGACTACGCGTAAATTAGTCACGTTTTTCACCTTCATTTCACTGTCCACCACTGAGCCCATAGCACACGTGCCTGCATAGTGCCACATAGTGGCAGACATGGTCTCCGCATAGCACCTCCAGTACTCCGAGCCAGTCTTGTTTGAGCATAGTCCCAAGTCGACCAGTGCTGCGTTCACGCCACTGAAGTTCGTTGTATTCACCACTTTGGCGAAGTCCTCTAAACAGTCAGTCATCAGGTCCAAGTCGGAGCTGTTACTGTATGTTCCAGTGTACACGAGCGGGTTAACGGTGTGGTTAGTACTTGCAAGCAATACCTGGCCCTTAGACTTTGGCATCATCAGATTGTGCACCACAAACAGCAATGTCCTGCCACTGCTAGCTGCGTAGAATTTGTTGCAGATTTCGTTCGAGTACTTGAAAACATTGGTACAAAGCTGCATCTGCGCAGCAGAGTCATGTGGGAAAACTAGGTTGATCGTCTGGTAGTCAGGATAAGTTTGTGACGAATTCAGTGCCGCGTATAAGGTTGTGGTCGGTACAGGAAATAAATATGGGTTCGTTGCATTAGCAGTCGCAGTGCTCTTTTCCATCTGGATAACGAGTACCGCGGAAGGGTGGTCCATGAAATTTTGACCAACAGGCAAGTCAGCCACCACCGAGATATCGAAGGATTCAAGGTGTGACTTGGGTCCAATGCCAGACAACATCAGTAGCTTAGGACTATGGATCGCACCAGCGGACACAATCACTTCCTTATTGGAGTAGATTACGTACGTTTCACCGCTAGATGTGGACACCTCCACACCAACAGCGGTGCTGTCTTCAATTAAAATCTTCGTGACTTTAGTAGATATTGCGACGCAAAGATTTGTGCGTGACTTGGCTGGACCAAGGTAGCCGTAAGCGCAACTCTGGCGAATATTATCGTCTATGGTGTACAAAGGCTGCGTGGCCCCGAGAGTCGATGTTGACGACGTCGTATCATCCACAATTTTGTGTCCAAGCTGCTTGAAGGCCTCCAAATAGAAATCGTTAATACTGTTTTTTTCTCTTGTTATCTTCAACATGCCGTCGGTACCGTGGAGAGCGGCGTAGGTGGCATTACTGCGCAGGCCCGTGTCTGTCAAATTTTCGACTTTTTTGAAATAAGGTAGAACGTTCTCATAAGTCCATCTGTCGTCGCCCAAAATGGACGCCCACTGGTTGAAATCATGAGGGTCTCCTTGTACGTGTATCATGTGGTCAATTGCGCTGCCACCGCCCAGCATCTTGCCTAGCGTTAAGCTGACGCAAGAGTCCTGCAGGTTCTGCGCTGTGTACGAGTCGTCAACTGTACTTACGTCGTAGTCATAAGCAGACTTGGGTAGTGGCGTAAACATCCCTGCCATCTGTGAAAACAAGCAAGTATTTTAAATGCAAACTGTCAAGAGAAACCAACCAAGATTAATGACTGTGATGATTATGTTTGAGGTGTTTATCACAGGGTAATTTTATGATGCGTTGTGTGCAATTAAATATAAAAGCGGAAATATTCATAAGCAAAAATATATTCACCTACAAGATGGGAGGGCGGAGAGAGACCAAAGAAAAGATGGATGGATTGTGTGAGGGAGGATATGAAGGAAAAGGGAGTCAATGCTAAGGTGACGGCTGACAAGGAAGAATGGAAGAGGAAAACATATTGCGTCGATCCCAAATAACTTGGGACCAGGGCAGGAAGATGATGATGAAATATAAAAGTCATTCTTTTTAAATCTCATAATAAATAAAAGAAAATTGTACTAAGTTGACCTTATGAGGTTTTGATGATATTTGTTATAGTTAAACTCACCTCTGTCTCAAGAGGCGGGAATGGCCCCTCTTCGATTAATAGAACACTGTAGGAGCTGTTGGTTGACAGCCTGTTCGCGAGAACTGACCCAGCAGTGCCACCACCCACGATGATGAAGTCATAATAAGATCCGTCTGTGGATTGCAAGTAGGGTGAGATGAGACCAGGGTTATTATAATAGTAGTTATCAAAAACATTACATATATACATAACATCACGCCTGTGTTCCCCGAAGGGTTGGCAGAGATGTATAGTAACAACCTTATTTTACCGTTATGTTGAAGTCCCGTGTAATAGGGGGCGAGTCTATTGCCATCAACCGGGTACAAATGTAAACTCCGGGCTGCTACTGAGGAATTCCACACGGAAAAACTCAATAACACTTTGCCTGACCTGGGGATCGAACCCAGGACCTCACGAGCAGCAGTCGCGCTTACCACCACTAAACCAACAAGTTATATATAGATAATTTTTCCGGGCTTAGGTATTTGTGTAGGTATGTGCGATTTGTGTCTGTAATCGCACCTAAGATACAGACGAAATCCTAGAGTAAGACAAAGATATTTAGAAAAGGAAAAGAAAAGAAAAAATAAACTTACTTTCGGGACTGCAAGCGGTTGGGTAACGGAAAGCTGTGGGGTCCAGAGTGGCCAAAACACTCAGTGCAGTTTGCATAGCGGCGATGGAGGTCAAAGTACTATTAGCCATGTCCGTCATGACTGAAACAAAACAAAAGCACTAATTAGTCAAATGGGTAGCACGTATACGAGGCCTGCTGAGAATCATGGTAACATAATTAATTAAAGGATATTGGGCGTTTGGGGTCACAACGGTTACTGAAATAAAAGCATATTTAAAAAAAAGATATAATATTAATCAGTTGTTGCCTAATTTTCTTTGAAATTGTCAAATGTAATAAAATATCCAAAAACAGTAGCCATTTGGTCCCAACATTTACGCCACACTTCAACAAAACCATCCAAGCAATCATTGCCGAATAAAATAAAAGTAATTCTAATTAAATGCTCATGAACTACTTTCATTATTTGCAATGAGTGTTAAGGCGTCTGCCATCCTCTTTAAAACCTTGTTTATATGTCACGGGAGATCCACAGTATAAGTAGAGAAAATCTACGGAAGATCTCTTGACAGTGATAGCAACCTTATACACGACGATAACAATATGGCATCCGCTTATAGTGCTGTTACCAGAGTAGATTATTTTCTAGTCACGGGCAAACGAAAAGTCATAGGGCTAGTGTACATTTCGTCGCAGTCGCCGAAATTTTATTAAACACCAGATGATCCGGTACCTCTGGGTTTGCCAGCGAGCCATGGAGCGCAGTATCTTAGGATTCCGGTTATCAGACCATATAAGGAATAGTGTACTGCGCTCCAAAACTCAGATCGCCGACGTTGGTCAGAAAGCCGCAAGCTTAAAATGGAACTGGGCTGGACACGTCTACCGCATGTCGGACTAGCTGTGGGCAAAACTCATCACTGAGTGGAACCCACACAACGTCAGACGACGTCGCGGCAGGCCCAGAAGGAGATGGCGGGACGAACTAGACACCTATTGGAAGGACTGGCCGCAGAAAACCTTAAACCGAGAGAAGTGGAAGGAGGGTAGGGAGGCCTTTGCCCTGCAGTGGGATGATCATGGCTAAACAAAAAAAAAAAAAAGATGACCCGGTAAACTTCGTACCACATAATTATTTTTTTTATGTTTTCCTATTTTTTTTTTAAACCACACTCACCTCTATTAAGGAGAACAAAAATAAATTCATTTCGGTCGAGCCATTTTCGAGTATTTACGAAACTAACGCACGGCAATTGATTTTTATAGATTACTGCGGACCCGGCAGACGTCGGTCGTCCTGCCCGAAAAAGCAGCGCCACCTACCGGGTCCAATTGTATTTTCAAACCATACAGGAACCCATTGAAATATACACATATAAATACATAAATATCCAAATTGGTCCAGCCGTTTAGGAGGAGTTAGGTGACAAGCACACGTACAGAAGAATTATATATATTAAGATAGATCAACTGACAGCAAACCGCTCTGCTCGAAAAGGCGATTGTTGCCAGGCAGATAATAATAAGATGGGCTTAGGCCTTAATCTACGATGCTGGCCTGATGCGGCCAACTACACACACCATCAAGAACTTTTTGGATCCCTGTCAGGTGTCTAGGCTCCCCATGATGTTTTCTTTCATCGTTAACGCAAGTCAAAACCAAATTCTGATCCGCACATGAATTCGAAAGTTCGGGCCGATATTGGACTCAGACCAGGCAAGCTGGTTGATAGCTATCAATGCATAGCATATTAAATAACAATGATTTGCCTAGCCTTTTTGCAACTATGTTGGGATTAGCTTCCAGTCTAACCAGGCGTGACTGAATATCAGTATTATACACGGAGCAACTACTATCAGACTTCTGCAACCCAGTTACTGGGCAATGTCGGTACCCTAAGGTTAGACCGGCGGTTGTCAAACTTTCGGGCCTTTGATTTCCCATAACGTCTGTCATAGGTATTCGTATGACACCGGAGCTCGACTGTTAAACGTGCTCTTCGTATCATGGAGGGGTCTCGTTGTGTAATGAACGATCACCCATCCTCGGACTGAACGCGGTAGACGCAGCTTAATCTTACACATCGTATGATCCGCAAGGTTGGTAATTAGCCACGAGCCATTCAAAAAATATTAAATAACAATAAAAAAAAACAAAGGCGTGAGTTTATGTATGTATGTATGTAAAAAAAAACATTCTTAAAGGAAAATACTTTTTAAAGATATTATGAAAATAAGTTACTTACTTGCGGCTGTTATTGGCTGGCGTCTCGAAGTGAAGATATTCCTTGTCGATCATGTCCGAGTATTTATACCATAATTATTGAAAGCGAAGTTTGAACAAATTCTTATATGTTTGTTCAGATGCTTTATATCATATTAAGATGCTTTTGATATGTTAATAATTGTGCAAATAGCAGTCGAAGATATTCTTATTCTCCTATTACCAGACAATACAGTCAAAAATGAATAAATTAATTATGAATTCGGTATTATAAACGTACAGAATTTGATGATCAGTTGTGCACCTGCATCTGCATCAACCTGCACACCTAAGAGGGGTCCAAAAATTTATCGATGGTAATTATGGATGGCATACTATCTTCTTCTTCACAAGATATTCGAGAAAACCTTATGCCGTGGTGAATAAATTAGCCTCCCAGCAAGATTGATAGTGGGGCTGACTGCCCGGGGTACGACGGATGTACTTAAGTATCGTCAACGTACGATTAAGAAGGAAAACGTGGACAGTATTGTGTTTAGAATTTACTTTAAGAGGAAACGCGGGCTGCAAAATATTAATAATTTGAAAAGGTTTTTGCTATTTCCGTCCCACCCGTACCGCAAACCGTCCCAATTGAGCGCTAAAGAGACACCTGCATCTCGGACTGATTTGTCCTGTGCAATATTAGCGAAATCATACTTTCGCATTTCCCTGTTTCCTTCTTCAAATCGGGACAGATTTAATGATTTTTTTCTGTAATAATTTAAGAAAAACTTTGGTTATCTCTCGATTTAGTATTTTTATAATGTGTACAAATCGCGAAAGTTTGAAAATATTCGTCAAATTTGTTTGCCAGATGTTTGAAAACGGTGGTAAAACCGGTCGATTTTTGTAAAGTTTAAACGTTTCTAGTTCTTTTAAGAAATAATTTATTGACAAAAACAAAACAAAATGAAATAGTGGTGGTAGATATATATTATATCGTAACCGGAAAACCTTTATTAAGAGGAAATGCGGTCGGCATTTAGTCCATACAAACGTATTCCTCAGTTTCCTCCTTGGATAATGTCACTAGAGCAAATATTTTTTTACCATATCGTCACCGTAAAGCCAATACTACTTAAGCGCCATTTTTGGCCATTATGAGTTATATATATTGTTGGATTGGGTTTTAAAAATCCAATCCGGTGATGATATGGTAAAAAAATATTTACTCTGGTGACATTATCCAAGGAGGAAACTGAGGAATACGTTTGTATGGACTAAATGCCGACCGCATTTCCTCTTAATAATAAACCTAGTTATAAACAGAAGAAGGGGTGCATGACAAGATCCACGAGTGAAGATACTTATGTACGTCCGAAGCACCCTGGGCAGTCAGCCCCGCTACCAACCCTGTTGACTGGCTTATCTTTTCACTACGATAATTATGAGCTCTTCTCATATACCTCGTATCGATACGGGAGACTGAAGACATATAAGTGATAGTTTAACAGTTGAACGCTTGCCTTCCATGCAGGACGGTCAGGTCGAACGAGCCCGCACCTCATAGCTCATTGAATTCATGTGCGGACCAGAAATTGATTATCACTTGCGTTAACGGTGAAGGAAGATCTTTGTGAGGAAACCTGCTCACCTGAGAGGGCTCAGTAAAGTACTTGATGGTCAGTCTTCTTCTTTTCGTGTGATTAGTGACTAACTGGTGTCAGAGTTTATGCCGCCAATGGGCCTCTGACTTGGTTTCACATGCCGTCGAGAAATATCTCTCGGACGCAAATCTACGCCTCGCCTAATCTGCGTGTCGCCAAATCTGAGCCTCGCGAAATCTATGCCTCGCCTTATCTGCGCCGGCCACAAGGCTACGGCTACACTTAGCAGCAACCCAAACTGCGACACATAAGCACAAAAGCTGGACATCCAAGTGGCCATCCAAGTTCCCTCGGGTTGTAGAATGGTAATTTCGTGATAAGTTCGGCCTTTATCAATAAACGAATGATGTCGTGGACAAATTCTTATCGTGTATTCGACTTCGAAGAAAACTCCGTAGATACGATATCTAATATTGTGATGTTCATATAAAAACGGCGCGAAATTAGATAAAAATATGTATATTATAATCGTCTTTCCAGTAATGATTAATATACAGAATATTTGGTGCATCGTGTGCCAAATTAAAATGGTCGACGGAAGGGGTTATCTGCTATCCTTTCAGACCCCTTAACACCGCTCATGCCCTGTGGTTTATTTTTTATCGACTTTTTATTTCTTTATTAAAAAAAGACCCAAATTTTACATTCAAATACAAATTTTAAAAAAGTATAAGGCCTAGACTGAATTTTAATTTTACTTAGATGTGTATTGTTTTAGAGTACTTTTAAATACAAAACTAGTGATATTAATCATCCAGTTTTTTTTAGTTAACTCACAAAGTTTCGGAATATGTAAAAATTAAATTAAAACTGTGACTTTATATGATTACAAAAAAAAATACCAAAAGAGACCGGGATCTTGCAACTCACCAAAAATTATCTAGTCTATTCTCTTGCTAATGATATGCCACATGCCATAAAAATCTTTTAACAACTTTGTGAATTCGCTAGAATTGTTAATCGAGTCACATAAGACTAATATTCAAAAATATGATTTAAACATTTTTTTGCTTAATAGATACCTGACAAACCTATTAAATCTGTTATCTCACTCTTATAAGGTAAGATCTGACTCGTATCTCTATCTTTTTTAGGTTTTACTTGAAATAAAAAAGTTTACACTAAGTGAACGTTTGGGCAAGAGTGATTGGGAATCACAAATTGAACCGCATTACCTGCCCAATGGTGATAGCTATTTGGAATTCCTACAAAATGACCTGCCCGAATTAGTAGGCGAGGTGCCCGTATTTAATGAACATGTGCCCATAGTATTCCAAAATGACGGCTGTCCCGCGCATTGGCTTTTGTCTGTAAGGAAATATCTCGACAATGTGTTCCCCAACGCGTGGATTAGGCGCGATAGCCCTATTGCATGGCCGCCACGTTTCCCAGACCTAACTCCTTTAGACTTTAATGTCTTGTAGCGAGTCATTAGCATAGACGACCGTCCCTCACGGCGCGTCGCGCACACTGACGAGACGTTCGGCGCAGGCGCAGCGGCCGGCAAGCGAGCCCTATTTATCTTCACGCTCGCTAAAGCTACGGAGCGCGACAGGCCTACCTTACATTTGTAATAGCAATATTTATTTATGTACCCACTATTTTTTATTATTAAATAAATATAAAAGGAACGTCGAACGAATAAATGATACATATACTAATTGGACTTTAACTGATAAACACCCTCGCTAATACCTCTAAAGTGGTGACCCCGCGTTCTAAAATGTTAACGCAAGAACAGATCGATATGATCAGCGTCAAATCGCGCATTCCTCAATTTTGGTGCGACAAACCAACCCTTTGGTTTGCTCAGTTCGAGACGATGATTGCCAACCAGAAGCTCGGCGACGAAGGCAAATTCGGCCTAGTGGTGGCTCAGCTGACAAAAAATGACGTGGAGCAAATCAGCGACATCATCATGGCACCACCGAACACCGGGCGATACGAAGAAGTCAAGAAAAGGTTGGTGTCGGTTTATCAAGAATCGGAGGGTAAACAGCTGCAGAAATTGTTAAACGAGATGGATCTCGGTGACCAACGCCCATCACAGTTACTTCGTCGAATGAGGGACCTAGCGAGAGACAAGATGCCCGATGCTACTCTGCGCATGTTGTGGATGGGACACCTGCCGATTTCTACCCGCGCGGTGTTAGCTATAAGTGAGGAGTCCAAGTTAGACGCGTTGGCCGCCATGGCAGACAAAATGCACGAGCAGATGAAAGAGGTAAATTCAGTGTGCTCCTGCCATAATCAGCCTTCGACTTCGAAAACCCCGGAAACTAATGATCAGAACATCATCAGCATGATCGAAGCCCTGACCAAGGAGGTTGCTTCGCTGAAAATGGATCGCTCCAGGTACCAACGCCGGCGACCTAACCATTTTAGAAGTCGTTCCCGCTCAAAATCACGCGACCGGCGGAACGCAGTTTGTTATTTTCACCGAAAATTTGGAAAATCAGCGTACCGTTGCAGAAGCCCTTGCAGTTTCAAGAACAATACAAATGATCAGCCGGAAAACTAATGAAGACTCAAGCCGAGGCGGTGGCCGAAGTCGACGATTTATCAACATACCGCCTATTTATAAAAGACAAATCTAGTGGACAAAAATTTCTTATCGACACGGGTGCAAACGTTTCTGTTCTGCCTGCCAGTGTGTGCGAAAAAAGGAAACGGACCCCGAATAACTACTTGTTCGCAGCTAATGGTACCCAAATACCTACATACGGTGAGCGAACAATTGTACTCAATATCGGCATGCGGCGTCCCTATAGTTGGCGATTTGTGATTGCGACAGTCAGTAGGCCGATATTAGGCGCTGATTTTCTTCATCACCATGCCCTTATGGTGGACCTTCACGGACGAAGACTGGTGGATAAGAAAACGAGCTTATCGGCACCCGGTTTACTTTCACCCGCACCTGAAGGAAGCATCCGAACAATCGACGACAGTCTTCCGTACCACGATCTACTGGCTAAGTACCCGGATATTACCCGACCGAGTTTAAACAAGTTGCTCAACAGTGAAGTCGAACACTACATTGAGACTACAGGCCCACCGATTTTCGCAAAAGCCAGACCACTCTCGCCGCATAAGTACAACGCGGCTAAAGAAGAATTCCAACTCATGATGGAACAGGGTATCTGCCGTCCATCGAATAGTCCCTGGGCAAGTCCACTACATATGGTGTTAAAGAAAGACGGTAAATACAGAGCATGTGGTGACTATCGTAGACTCAACGCCATAACAACACCTGACCGTTACCCGATTCCACGTCTCCATGACTTCACACATAACCTTCAAGGCAAGAAGATCTTCTCGAAAATAGATTTGCAGAAAGCATACTATCAGATAAAAAATAGAGAAGAAGATATCAAGAAAACAGCCGTAATAACCCCATTTGGCTTATACGAGTTCACGAGAATGTGCTTCGGATTAAGGAACGCAGGCCAGACCTTCCAACGTCATATTGACAACGTTCTGCGCGGCCTACCCGCATTCCCATTCGTGGACGATATCCTCATAGCGTCTGAGAATGAGGAGGTACACAGGCGAGAACTTGAGGAAGTATTTACCCGACTTAACAGCAACGGGTTACAAATCAACGTTGCTAAATGCATTTTCGGTCAGTCTAGACTTGACTTCTTGGGGTATACAATAAGCTCAGACGGCATCACACCAACAGAAGAAAAAGTCAAAGCAATCAAACAATACCCACTGCCGAACACAATTCAAGATCTTCGCCGTTTTGTTGGAATGCAAAATTTTTATCGTTCGAATATACCTCACGCCGCTGAACACCAAAAAGAATTAAGCAAGTACTTCCACAACGCTAAAAAGAACGATAAAACCAAGATACAATGGACGGCAACAGCAAAAGAGGCTTTTAACAAATGTAAGCAAGATATTGAGAACTCAGTTCTACTGTCGTACCCAGCTCCTACTGAACCTTTCACACTGATGACCGACGCATCCAACACGTGCGCCGGGGCTGTCATACAACAACTAATAAACGGGAAGTGGAGACCACTGGGATTTTTCTCCAAGAAGTTCAGTGACGCACAGCAAAAATATAGCACATACGACCGCGAATTGTTGTCAATTTATATGGCGATACGGCATTTCCGCCGTGTATTCGAAGGGCGAGAGCTTACAGTTTACACAGATCACAAGCCACTGATTCACTCGCTGACTGCAAACAACTACAATGAGACGCCAAGACGCACAAGATATCTTGAATATATCGGACAGTTCACGTCGAATATTCAACACATATCAGGCAAAGACAACCAAGTCGCAGACGCACTCTCACGGGTTGAAACAATAACCTGTCCGACGCCATTGGATTACGACGAGTTATCGAAACAACAATCACAAGATGAAGAATTGCAAACGCTAAAAAACGCAGGAAAATATGATTTCAAAAGTATCGTCATTCCCAATTCAACTGCCAAGATCACCTGCGAGATGTCAACAAGCACTGCACGCCCATACTTACCGCCAGATTTCCGAAAACCTGCATATCAAGCGATTCACAACCTTAGTCACCCCGGAATAAGGGCTACAAGGAAGCTAATCGCGGCACGTTACTTTTGGCCCTCGATGAATAGTGACGCAAACAATTGGTCTCGAACCTGTGACCCATGCCAGCGAGCAAAGGTGCAACAACATACCAAGTCACCTATAGCGAAATTTAAGCTTGCGAATCGACTGGAGCACGTGCATATAGATATCGTTGGCCCATTACCCATATCTGATGGATATCGATATCTATTAACGATGATAGACAGGGCTACCAAATGGCCAGAAGCCTGCCCACTAGAAGAGATAACAGCAGAAAAAGTGGCAAACTCTTTCTATCAAGGTTGGATCGCACGATTTGGCTGTCCGGTTACTATAACCACTGACCAAGGAAGACAGTTTGAATCAGACCTATTTAATAAACTGATGCACCGCATGGGAATTACCCGGACCCGGACTACTGCCTACCACCCACAGTGTAATGGTATCATAGAACGATGGCATCGATCGCTCAAAACTTCACTCACTGCGAGACTCAACTCAACATCATGGTCACAAGAACTACCTACGGTGTTATTAGGATTGCGAGCGTCATTAAAAGAAGACATTGGAGCCAGCACAGCTGAGTTATTATATGGCCAAACTCTGCGATTACCTGGGGAATTTTACGATGAATCAACAACACATCGTAACACATTATCAAGCTTAATGAATAAGTTAAACGGAGCGTTAAAAAAGGCACAGGTGCAGAGGCAATCGAACCAGTCCCGAGCAACGTTTATACACGACGACCTATATAAATGTTCTCATGTATACGTACGCAATGACACACAGAAGAAGCCTCTAACGCCTACATATGACGGCCCATACGAAGTCATCGATCGCAGCGATAAATATTACACGCTTCAGTTACATAATAGATGCAGCCAAATCTCCATAGATAGACTGAAGCCTGCATTTCGTATGAACACAGAGTCAGAAGCAGCTACGAGTACCTACGCATACGTCACGAAATCAGGAAGAACATCCAAGGCCCCTGTACGCTTTCATTAGCGGGGGAATGATGTAGCGAGTCATTAGCATAGACGACCGTCCCTCACGGCGCGTCGCGCACACTGACGAGACGTTCGGCGCAGGCGCAGCGGCCGGCAAGCGAGCCCTATTTATCTTCACGCTCGCTAAAGCTACGGAGCGCGACAGGCCTACCTTACATTTGTAATAGCAATATTTATTTATGTACCCACTATTTTTTATTATTAAATAAATATAAAAGGAACGTCGAACGAATAAATGATACATATACTAATTGGACTTTAACTGATAAACACCCTCGCTAATACCTCTAAAGTCTAAAGGACGTGCCAAAGAGCTGGTATACGCCACGGAGGTTCCAACTAGGGAGGTACTAGTCCGGCTTTCAATACAGAAACGGCTTTCAATACCATTACGAGGGAAATAAGACTTCGTACAACATCTGTCGAAATATGAAACAGATGTCGGGCAGATTCGCAACAGAGGTCAACAATTTGAGCAGGATTTGTGAAAATTCTGAAATAAATGTTAAAATGTAATTTAGTTTTTTTTTTATTTCAAGTAAAACCTAAAAAAGATAGAGATACGAGACAGATTTTACCTTATAAGAGTGCGATAACAGATTTCATAGATTTGTCAGGAATCATTTAAGCGAAAAAAATAATTTAAATCATAATTTTGAATATTAGACTTATGTGAATCGATTCACAATTCTAGCGAATTCACAAAGTTGTTAAAAGTTTTTATGGCATGTGGCACATCATTAGCAAGAGGATAGACTAGAGAATTTTTGAGGGAATTGGAAGACCCCGGTCGCTTTTGGTTTTTTTTTTGTAACCATAAGTCACAGTTTTAATTTAAGTTTTACAAATTCCGAAACTTTGAGAGTTAACTAAAAAATAACTAGATGACCTATGTCACTAGTTTTGTATTTCAAAGATCTCTAAAACAATACACATCTAAATAAAATTAAAATTCAGAGTCTAGGCCATATACTTTTAAAAAAAATTGTATTTGAATATAAAAGGACATTGCCAATCTATATATGGAAATTGGATCAAGTGCTGCCCAGAATGAACACATAGTGCATTTTGTTCCTCAGGCCAACACTCATCAGTAAACCAAAGCGCTCCAAAATCTGCCCGAGAAGTCAAGAGAAAAAAAGTGTTTTAAAGTGAAATATTTATTTGCAAAAAAGAACTTAATAATTATTTTCAGTGTATCTGTGAGCACATTACACAACGCCCGCCGCCGGCCGGCATACCGTCCTCGCTGGCGAGGCCAGTCGCGACGTCCCACCGCCGCGCCGCCGCCGTTCCTGATCCACCGTGCTCACCCGCCGCAGCCGCGGAGCCGGTCGTCTTTTCTCCGCTGACTCCGCTGTCACACCGTTAATTCAGCCCTCATCAGGCCGTCTCCCTCCCAGTCCTCCCGCCAGCAACGCCCTAAGCCGAGGTCCAAGTCTCATTAGGGGTGGCCTTTAGTGCTGTTGTTGCCAGTAGTCATGATATTAGTAGTAGTAGTAGTAGTTAGCTTAGGTTAAGTATTTTACTCTCGTCCCCATTGGTTAGAGACCCTTCAGGTTTCGCCAAGAACTCGGTTACGTAGAAACGGTCCGCAAGACCATATACAAGCAGTCGAATAGTAAAAAAAAAACACGGAGCGCTGGATTCTATGTCGAACCGCCTTAGAAGTCTGACCTTTATTGTCTGACTAGCTAGTCTTTATATTCTGATCTTATGTGAATTATATTGTGACTTGACTCATGTTACTAACAACTAACCCAAATACAAGTAGCTACTCTCAGTGGTGAAGAGTCTATGTTGGTTTATTTACCAAATACCGGCTTTGCCTTGTGATAAGCAGACACTAGTCTGAACTGCTATACTCATTTCTATCCAATTCTAAAACGGTGTGTCTGCGATATATGCAATAATAGGTTAGACACACAATAGTAGGTTTTTGAGTTTGGTGTGCTACGGGACAAGAATCTGTTAGATGTGGATTTATAAATTAGGTATTTTGGGGACAAAAACATCTCATAAACATGATTTAATAAAAAATAATTATTAACAACAAAACTTGTTTTTATTTGGTTTTCCTGGGGCCAAATATTTTAAATATATTTTTTTTAAATTTATATTAATGCTACGATACCACTGGAGCTACATTCACTCCTGGGCAGCATTTGGTCCAGACCCTGTTAATGTCCTTTAGGTCTTTTTTAATAAAGAAATAAAAAGTCGATAAAAAAAATCCACAGGGCATGAGAGGTGTTAAGGGTTCTGAAAGGATAGCAGATGACCCCTTCAGTCAATCATTTCAATTTGGCACACGATGCACCAAACACCCTGTATATTATAATCTTTACACAATATAAAACTAAGTCACTCCCGCTGTCGGTACGCTTAGATCTTTTAAACTACGCAACGGATTTTAATGCAGTTTTCAGCAATAAATACAGTGATTCAAGTGGAAGGTTTTGTATGCCCCACATTAGTATCTACATTGCACACGTGAGAAGCCGGGGCGGGTCGCTAGTATATATTATAAATTGGAATTGTTGTTGTGTGTGTGTGTGTGGTCACGACTCGACGACGAATAATTTCTATAAATTTATTACTTACGAAATTACATGACACTACTACTGTCGTTGTAAGTGAGTCATAGAAAATGTATACCTAATATATGGCGTTTTGAGTTGTCAACACATTTTTACGAAAGCCGTAGAAAACAGCCCAATTGTTGCACTCATAACATAACATCACGCCTTGAATCGAGGAATATATCTCGGGTAATACCCCGATGGGGCCGGCAGAGGTGTTTTAGTATACCGTCGTTTCGCCAGTTATGTTTAAGTCCCATGTAATGAGGAGCGAGCCTATTGCCATTAACCGGCACAAGTACAGGCTCCTACTGAGATATTCCTAATGAAAAACCCAATAACATGTGGCGGCATCTATCACACCACATGCAAACTACGCAGCACGACGAATGTCTAGCAGACTACAGCGACAACAATGACAGCTGTCAGATGAATGTCACAAATCCTGCATCGCGGTATCAAGATCTGACACGAAGTTAGTATATATACAACTTCCCAACATCAACAGTGGGGCAGTGGCCCGACAGGCATAAGACCCGCCTGGTAGGAAGATCCTCCCATTTTGTAGGAGGAACACCATACCTCGTTCCCCTAGAAACATTTTTCCCGAGCTGGGGATCGAACCCGGACCCCATGCTCAGCAGTCACGCTTGCGACTACTAAAATGATGGCAATGACACTTAAACAGAGCTACTACCTTTCTAGTCAGGTAACATATTAATATACAAACTAAGCCATAAAACAATTTTATGTCAACGATATAACTTAGGAATTAACAGCATTGGTAGACGAAATTTCACACAGAGGTATAATAAAGTATAAAACTTCGAAATACAATACAATATAATACAATACTCTTTATTGAAACAAACAAGAAACATAACTATAAAAATAGATATGTACAATGGGCGGTCTTATCGCACTAGGCGATTTCTTCCAGACAGCCTTTGGATGGACATGAAGAGTAAGAAAAAAAAGAGAGAGGTAGTTCTCAGTGTAACAATTAATGAGGAGACATTAAATTATTACTTTAAATAAACCTAAAAACACAAATAAATAAATATTATATACAATAAATATGAAATAAATATATACAAGGTTAGTCGGAAAGGGGGTACTAACCCGAAAGCCACTTATAGTATCACTGATGACTGTTTTATTGCAGGTGTTAAAATTTCTAAATACGCATATTTTTATTTCCATACAAAAGTAAATAAATATTATTTATTTCAAAAACTCCACAACCCTGACTTTTTTATCTATTCAAAAATGGCCGCGCACATGGTCGTCGGTGCCTAGCCGCTCGGCGGTAAAACACAAAGCACCGGTAGGTGCCTACGAACGCCGTGCCGCCGCGCCGGCGCCGAAATCGTAGGTTACTATGGTACTGTGTATGAGGGTGTGTGCATGTGTGTGTCGTGTGTCGGAACATATCATTATTATCTAGGAACTTACCATTTCTGATGTTGACGCTGTTCTCGGCCAACGAAAACACCACACACGTGTCGTCTTAATATCAAATAGGTACTTAAAAACACAAGAAGCACTTTTGTTTATTAACTACTACTGTATGTACGTAGGTATCCTACCTACGAATGAAACAATCACCAGTTTTATGTACTTATGTTAACACTTAATTAATCTATCACCACGGACACTACAAGAAAGGTTAATTTCGAATTGAAACACAAGAAGCACTTGATATCACTGTTTCAAGGCATAGCCACCACAAATGGATCTCCACCGCTACAAAAAAGGTTCATCTGCCACACTTGTCGCTCGATTTACAAGGTCGCGCGCCGATGTACCTACGAATGCGATCGCGTTATCTACCATAACATCTACGGATTGCTCATGATGCTCTCAAACGGAGATGCTACTCTTAGCCGCATCTAGTCTTCATTGTTCGTCAGCGTAAACCATAATAATTATCCTTAACGTGACTCCACAAGCAAAAGTCCAGCGGAGTCAAGTCCGGTGAGCGAGGTCTGGCTACAGGATCGCCACGACCGATCCACACGGGGAATCGCTCATTCCAGTACGCTCTGCAGCTGCTGCTGCGAGCATAATGAGCCGGAGCGCCACGCGGCCCGTTGTACTGGAACACAGTCCTCGAACTCGATCAAAGGGAGGACGGTTACAATCATCACGGTACAAATCACGGCCCGCCAAGAGCACACCATCACAACAACCAATAAACATCACCATGTCGTAATACTTCGTACCTATCCCTATACGTACTCAGTCGATATTTTAGAAACAACAAGAAATAATACCACGACTCGCGTAAACAATCAAAACATCGACTGTTTCCCGGGAAGCGTTGCAAGCGACTAAAAAATCTTAGAATAATAAATAACGGAAATAAAATGTTTAGGCTAACATTGCATTTTAGAGATGCGCAATGTTAATCCCCTAAATTAAATCCCGGAGAATTTAACAACTGATTCGAATTTAGTAACTTTTTGGGATCTACCCCTACGTCATACGGGATTCGAACACACATAAGCGTTGGATCTTGGGTTAGCAATAGGAAGCTGATGAAACTGGTTTACTTTAAGTTTGAGAGGATGAAACCTCAAATGGTCGCAATGTTTTTCTCTTGTACTCCATAATTGTAAGCAGCATCTTACATGTCAAAATGTAAGCAAAGTTATGAAATACGATACCACAAATTAATAAATCTATCTCGTTGAGTTCATGTGTTTTCAAAACTTAGTGCATACATTTCTTAGTACACACAAACTAAGTACGTACGTTAATAATCATTAACTTGTTAGTCTTGTGGCGGCATCTATCACCCCTATCTTCCATAGTCTAACTAAATGACTGTCATACATTTTACAATAAACTTACAATATTCACGCATTTCAAAAAAAAAATGTATTGAACCCACCTCTAAAGCGGCAAGCAGACGAAATACAGACAAGCCTAGTACCTACATACTTTAATAATCATTAACTTGTTAGTTTAACTAAATGACTGACATACATTTTACAATAAACTTACAATATTCACGCATTTCCAAAAAAACAATGTACTGAACCCACCTCTAAAGCGGCAAACAGCCGAAATACAAAAGAGTCTAGGCAAAAGCGCGCCGCGTGCCGCGCTGTCTCGGCGGCATCTCTTTGACAATTTTTTCACTACATTTCGGCGAATTATGACGTCATATGATGATTTATTGCAGAAGCGACATCGTGCTGTAAGTTTATTTTTGACGGTTTGTTTGTGATAATAACTTACTTATTGTACTGCAAGGCTGCTAATTAATCGGGATAGTTTTCAGTGTAGGATAGATCATATGGAATTACGTGCTTTAGTGATCAAAACCTTTGATATCCAAGTTGAAGGTTTTTTATTGCCTGTTATTACGAATATTATAGGTAGGTAGGTAGGTACAGGGAACTAAAATATCAGGTCAATTCGTTTGACACAAAAATATGCCGATAAAATTAGTCTAACAGAGAAATGCAAAATACTTTGAGGTGCAAAAGATTTTTAGGTATAATACGCGATTGCGAATCGTCGTCTGCGCTTTATTTAGTCACGATTACCTATAATTCCGAGAAATGCAAAGGGAATAGCTGGCCGTTTTGTATTTAAAATATGACCTCAAATGTAAACACAGCTGATGATAGGGTTGGCGTAGCGTATTTTTAATGAAATCTTTGAACAGCTATATCTCTAAATTTATTGACTTCTGGGGAAAGTTGTAGAACAAAAGTTATCCATTATTATGTGTACTTTAACACCCTTTCGGCTTAGTACCCCCTTTCCGACTAACCTTGTATATAAATATATATAGTGTAATGTGTATGTAATACATAATATAACCAGACAATAAATAACTATACATAAAGATGCAAACTTAACTATATTGATAGGTAGTGATCCTTGACGAGTCTTTTGAAAGTAACCAAGGATTGCGCACGTCTAACTGTAACTGGCAAAGCATTCCAAAGCCGAACAGCCTGGACTGTGAATGACTTACCAAAGAAGTTGGTAGAATGCATTGGCATTTTTAACGTCAGATTCTCTGATGACCTTAATGATCTCGAATGTGTGTCATGGAGGAACTCGAAACGTTCTTTAAGCTAGGAGGGAGTAGAAGGATTGTACAAGATATTGTATAGAAGGTGAAGAATATGTGAATTCTGGCGATAGCGTATTGGAAGCCACTTGAGCTTAGTACGAAACTCAGACACATGATCATACTTGCGTAGACCAAATATAAATCGTATACAGAAATTTTGAAGACGCTCAAGCTTATCAAGTTGGCCCTCGGAGAGATCAAGATAGCTGGTGTCAGCATAGTCAAGGATAGGGAGAAGAAGGGATTGTGCAAGCGCAGTTTTGGTGTCAACTGGTAGGAAGTTGCGTAGTCTCCTCAGAGACCCTGCAGATGCGAACATCTTTCGACTGACTTCCTTTATTTGTGGTTCCCAGGATAGGGTCTTATCAATAAATATCCCCAGGTTCTTAACTTTGTCACTAACGGGGACCGTAGTGCCATCGAAAAGAACCGGTGGAAGTTGAATCCAGTTGACTCTTGAATTCATCCGGACCACCGACCACAATGACCTGGGTCTTTGAAGGATTAACCTTCAGTCCATACGCATTGCTCCATTCACGTATTAGCTCCAGATCATGATTGATAGTGTTAACCGCTTCCGACAACTTATCTGGTACAGCTATGGAATAGATTTGGAGATCAATTTTGGAAATACATAAATTTTTCGTTATAAAGTCTTTATAACTTGTAACTGGGGACCTCAGTGACTGTTTACGGCTTCGAATAGACTACCCTCTTTGGTCCCACAATCCCACAGGTGGCATAAGACCACAACGAAATGATGCGGTGCATGAAAAGTCTCCACGAGTGATGATATAATATAAGTACTTCCAGTGCACCCTGACAGACTGCAGAAGGAAAATGTACTAGAATTATGAGAAACTGTCCCTACAAAAAGCACTCTTAAATTACTTAAAAGTTTTTAGTAAAAAGGCTTCTGTAATCATAGACATAAATATAATTATAGTTATGAAGGTAAAGGCTGTCACTAACGATATAGATACTACAAGACGTCTGGGTATATCTGAGTGTACATTTATCATTCTCGCCCCCTATTACATGGGACTTAAACAAAACGGTGAAACGAGGGTGTACAAAAACACCTCTGCCGAACCCTTCGGGGAACACAAGGCGTGATGTTGTTATGTTATTTGTCATTGTGTGAGATACGATACTATAAGTTTTTATGCGCAGATACTCGCAGATAAAATATATTAGTACCTGCACCACGTGTGACAGCCTTAATTAAGAGTAATAACCATCGATATGCTGAAATTATTATGGTGTTAATAGTCACCGCTGATATTTAGGCTGAGAGGTAAAACAACAGACATGCAAGATATTATCTTTTTTAATTATCAATAAGAATTACAACAAACAAACCAAACTTTCAATAATATCACATAGAAATTCGAAATCTGAATTTTTGTCGAAATATACTTGTGATGTGTATTAAAATCTAACAGATAGACCAATAGTTACGAATTAGATCGGAAGCAACCTCAGCGAGCATAGCGACGGCTGCTCTGATGTTGCCGCTTACTTCGGTAGGCATGACGCTCGCATCGACTACGCGTAAATTAGTCACGTTTTTCACCTTCATTTCACTGTCCACCACTGAGCCCATAGCACACGTGCCTGCATAGTGCCACATAGTGGCAGACATGGTCTCGGCATAGCACCTCCAGTACTCCGAGCCAGTCTTGTTTGAGCATAGTCCCAAGTCGACCAGTGCTGCGTTCACGCCACTGAAGTTCGTTGTATTCACCACTTTGGCGAAGTCCTCTAAACAGTCAGTCATCAGGTCCAAGTCGGAGCTGTTACTGTATGTTCCAGTGTACACGAGCGGGTTAACGGTGTGGTTAGTACTTGCAAGCAATACCTGGCCCTTAGACTTTGGCATCATCAGATTGTGCACCACAAACAGCAATGTCCTGCCACTGCTAGCTGCGTAGAATTTGTTGCAGATTTCGTTCGAGTACTTGAAAACATTGGTACAAAGCTGCATCTGCGCAGCAGAGTCATGTGGGAAAACTAGGTTGATCGTCTGGTAGTCAGGATAAGTTTGTGACGAATTCAGTGCCGCGTATAAGGTTGTGGTCGGTACAGGAAATAAATATGGGTTCGTTGCATTAGCAGTCGCAGTGCTCTTTTCCATCTGGATAACGAGTACCGCGGAAGGGTGGTCCATGAAATTTTGACCAACAGGCAAGTCAGCCACCACCGAGATATCGAAGGATTCAAGGTGTGACTTGGGTCCAATGCCAGACAACATCAGTAGCTTAGGACTATGGATCGCACCAGCGGACACAATCACTTCCTTATTGGAGTAGATTACGTACGTTTCACCGCTAGATGTGGACACCTCCACACCAACAGCGGTGCTGTCTTCAATTAAAATCTTCGTGACTTTAGTAGATATTGCGACGCAAAGATTTGTGCGTGACTTGGCTGGACCAAGGTAGCCGTAAGCGCAACTCTGGCGAATATTATCGTCTATGGTGTACAAAGGCTGCGTGGCCCCGAGAGTCGATGTTGACGACGTCGTATCATCCACAATTTTGTGTCCAAGCTGCTTGAAGGCCTCCAAATAGAAATCGTTAATACTGTTTTTTTCTCTTGTTATCTTCAACATGCCGTCGGTACCGTGGAGAGCGGCGTAGGTGGCATTACTGCGCAGGCCCGTGTCTGTCAAATTTTCGACTTTTTTGAAATAAGGTAGAACGTTCTCATAAGTCCATCTGTCGTCGCCCAAAATGGACGCCCACTGGTTGAAATCATGAGGGTCTCCTTGTACGTGTATCATGTGGTCAATTGCGCTGCCACCGCCCAGCATCTTTCCTAGCGTTAAGCTGACGCAAGAGTCCTGCAGGTTCTGCGCTGTGTACGAGTCGTCAACTGTACTTACGTCGTAGTCATAAGCAGACTTGGGTAGTGGCGTAAACATCCCTGCCATCTGTGAAAACAAGCAAGTATTTTAAATGCAAACTGTCAAGAGAAACCAACCAAGATTAATGACTGTGATGATTATGTTTGAGGTGTTTATCACAGGGTAATTTTATGATGCGTTGTGTGCAATTAAATATAAAAGCGGAAATATTCATAAGCAAAAATATATTCACCTACAAGATGGGAGGGCGGAGAGAGACCAAAGAAAAGATGGATGGATTGTGTGAGGGAGGATATGAAGGAAAAGGGAGTCAATGCTAAGGTGACGGCTGACAAGGAAGAATGGAAGAGGAAAACATATTGCGTCGATCCCAAATAACTTGGGACCAGGGCAGGAAGATGATGATGAAATATAAAAGTCATTCTTTTTAAATCTCATAATAAATAAAAGAAAATTGTACTAAGTTGACCTTATGAGGTTTTGATGATATTTGTTATAGTTAAACTCACCTCTGTCTCAAGAGGCGGGAATGGCCCCTCTTCGATTAATAGAACACTGTAGGAGCTGTTGGTTGACAGCCTGTTCGCGAGAACTGACCCAGCAGTGCCACCACCCACGATGATGAAGTCATAATAAGATCCGTCTGTGGATTGCAAGTAGGGTGAGATGAGACCAGGGTTATTATAATAGTAGTTATCAAAAACATTACATATATACATAACATCACGCCTGTGTTCCCCGAAGGGTTGGCAGAGATGTATAGTAACAACCTTATTTTACCGTTATGTTGAAGTCCCGTGTAATAGGGGACGAGCCTATTGCCATCAACCGGGTAAAAATGTAAACTCCGGGCTGCTACTGAGGAATTCCACACGGAAAAACTCAATAACACTTTGCCTGACCTGGGGATCGAACCCAGGACCTCACGAGCAGCAGTCGCGCTTACCACCACTAAACCAACAAGTTATATATAGATAATTTTTCCGGGCTTAGGTATTTGTGTAGGTATGTGCGATTTGTGTCTGTAATCGCACCTAAGATACAGACGAAATCCTAGAGTAAGACAAAGATATTTAGAAAAGGAAAAGAAAAGAAAAAATAAACTTACTTTCGGGACTGCAAGCGGTTGGGTAACGGAAAGCTGTGGGGTCCAGAGTGGCCAAAACACTCAGTGCAGTTTGCATAGCGGCGATGGAGGTCAAAGTACTATTAGCCATGTCCGTCATGACTGAAACAAAACAAAAGCACTAATTAGTCAAATGGGTAGCACGTATACGAGGCCTGCTGAGAATCATGGTAACATAATTAATTAAAGGATATTGGGCGTTTGGGGTCACAACGGTTACTGAAATAAAAGCATATTTAAAAAAAAGATATAATATTAATCAGTTGTTGCCTAATTTTCTTTGAAATTGTCAAATGTAATAAAATATCCAAAAACAGTAGCCATTTGGTCCCAACATTTACGCCACACTTCAACAAAACCATCCAAGCAATCATTGCCGAATAAAATAAAAGTAATTCTAATTAAATGCTCATGAACTACTTTCATTATTTGCAATGAGTGTTAAGGCGTCTGCCATCCTCTTTAAAACCTTGTTTATATGTCACGGGAGATCCACAGTATAAGTAGAGAAAATCTACGGAAGATCTCTTGACAGTGATAACAACCTTATACACGACGACAACAATATGGCATCCGCTTATAGTGCTGTTACCAGAGTAGATTATTTTCTAGTCACGGGCAAACGAAAAGTCATAGGGCTAGTGTACATTTCGTCGCAGTCGCCGAAATTTTATTAAACACCAGATGATCCGGTACCTCTGGGTTTGCCAGCGAGCCATGGAGCGCAGTATCTTAGGATTCCGGTTATCAGACCATATAAGGAATAGTGTACTGCGCTCCAAAACTCAGATCGCCGACGTTGGTCAGAAAGCCGCAAGCTTAAAATGGAATTGGGCTGGACACGTCTAGCGCATGTCGGACGAGCTGTGAGCAAAACTCATCACTGAGTGGAACCCACACAACGTCAGACGACGTCGCGGCAGGCCCAGAAGGAGATGGCGGGACGAACTAGACACCTATTGGAAGGACTGGCCGCAGAAAACCTTAAACCGAGAGAAGTGGAAGGAGGGTAGGGAGGCCTTTGCCCTGCAGTGGGATGATCATGGCTAAATTAAAAAAAAAAAGATGACCCGGTAAACTTCGTACCACATTTTTTTTTTATGTTTTTCCTATTTTTTTTTAAACCACACTCACCTCTATTAAGGAGAACAAAAATAAATTCATTTCGGTCGAGCCATTTTCGAGTATTTACGAAACTAACGCACGGCAATTGATTTTTATAGATTACTGCGGACCCGGCAGACGTCGGTCATCCTGCCCGGAAAAGCAGCGCCACCTACCGGGTCCAATTGTATTTTCAAACCATCCAGGAACCCATTGAAATATACACATATATATACATAAATATCCAAATTGCTCCAGCCGTTTAGGAGGAGTTAGGTGACAAGCACACGTACAGAAGAATTATATATATTAAGATAGATCAACTGACAGCAAACCGCTCTGCTCGAAAAGGCGATTGTTGCCAGGCAGATAATAATAAGATGGGCTTAGGCCTTAATCTACGATGCTGGCCTGATGCGGCCAACTACACACACCATCAAGAACTTTTTGGAGCCCTGTCAGGTGTCTAGGCTCCCCATGATGTTTTCTTTCATCGTTAACGCAAGTCAAAACCAAATTCTGATCCGCACATGAATTCGAAAGTTCGGGCCGATATTGGAGTCAGACCAGGCAAGCTGGTTGACAGCTATCAATGCATAGCATATTAAATAACAATGTTCTGCCTAGCCTTTTCGCAACTATGTTGGGATTAGCTTCCAGTCTAACCAGGTGCGACTGAATATCTGTATTTTACACGGAGCAACTACCATCATACTTCTGCAACCCAGTTACTGGGCAATGCCGATAGGCTAGACTGGCGGTTGTCAAACTTTCGGGCTTTTGTTTTCCGGACTGTTTAACGTGCTCTTCGTAGCATGGAGGGGTCTCGTTGTGTAATGAACGATCACCCATCCACGGACTGACCGCGGTAGACGCAGCTTAACCTTACAAATCTTATGATCCGCAAGGTTGCCACGAACCATTCAAGACATATTAAATAACAATAAAAAAAACATTTAAAAAAAGAAAATACTATATAGACATATGAAAATAAGTTACTTACTTGCGGGTGATATTGGCTGGCGTCTCGAAGTGAAGATATTTCTTGACGATCGTGTCCGAGTATTTATACCAAAATTATTGAAAGCGAAGTCTGTATAAATACTTATATATTTGTTCAGATGCTTGATATCATATTAAGATGCTTTTGATATGTTAATAATTGTGTAAATAACAGTCGAAGATATTCTTATTTTCGTATTACAAGACGATTTAATTAAAAATAAATAAAAGTAATTATAAATTCGGTATTATAAACGTACAGAATTTGATGATTAGTTTGGCACCTGCACCTTCATCAACCTGCACATCTAAGAGGGCTCCAAAAAGTTATCGATGGTGTGTATCCTTTGTAGTCTACCAACCCGCATTAGGCCAGCGTGGTGGACTAAGGCCTTTTTTATCCTCGAGAAATACACACGCTTGCTGCACTACCTCGTGGAGATAGTGCAGTTATGTGGGACTCAAACGCACTAAAACTCCACGGTGTCTTCGTCTGCCGCTTATGGCGGGAACACGGGCACGCGTAAGCACTCATCCGCGAACTCGCCGCAGCTGTCCGTCACCGGACCCTCCCCTGGGGAGTACCCCCCATCACCGGCGCACCAGAACACATGGTACGCCGTGACCACCCGGGGACCAAACGAGTACCTGGGCGCCAGACGACCCCGTGTCTGGGCACCCCTGTTCCCCCTGCTACGGGTCAGGTTAGTGGCCCCGCCGCCTAACACTTTTCGGCCGCAGAGGATAGGGAGAGCGGCCAACGACACAGCGGCTACCGACATTCCTCTCCCCCTGCGGCCACACTGCGTCCGCCATCTGACGGTGGCGACCTCGTCAAGGCCGCGGAAGGTAGGGAGAACGGCACACCGCAATACCAGCACTCCTCTCCCACCGCAGCCTCCCAGGCGACACTGCAACCTACTTGGCCGCTACGTCGAGGGCTTCTAGGCCCAAGCCCCGACGAGCAGCCCCTCCTCGGGTTCCTCTTCGCTTCACTACCGTGGGAATCTACGCCACAGCTACTGAGCCCCCCCGCAACGACAATGCGGGAACACACTGGGGTGGGTGGTGGACTAAGGCCTAAATCCTTCTCATTGTGAGAAAAGGCCCATACCCAGGACTATCTTCTTCTTCTTACGTGTCGGCACGAACTATACGAGAAAAGCTTATGTCGTGGTGATTAAATTAGCCAGTCAGCAAGGTTGGTAGCGGGGCTGACTGCCCAGGGTACGACGGATGTACTATATGGCTCGTGTCGACACGGGAGAAGATGAAGACTGGAGACATATTAGTGATAGCCTAACGGTTGAACGTTTGCGTTTCATGCAGGAGGGTCAGGTCAAACGAGCCCGCACCTCATGGCTTTTCGAATTCATGTGCGGATCAGGAATTGATTATCACTTGCGTTAACGGTGAAGGAAAATCTTTGTGAGGAAACTTGCTCACCTGAGAAGGATCTAATATGTGCTAGATGGTCAGTCTTCTTCTTTTTGTGTGATTAGTGACTAACTGCTGTCAGAGTTTATGCCGCCAATGGGCCTCTGCTTTTGTTTCACATGCCGTCGAAAAATATCTCTCAGGCGTGCCGGTTTCCTCACTATGTTTTCCTTCACCGTTTTTAAGCAAGTGATAATTATACAATACACACATGAATCCGAAAAGTCAGAGGTGCGTGCTCACTCACTCACTGCCAAGTCATAGGTTTCAACTCGAGACCTATGACTTGGCAGTCCGAGAGTCATACCACTAGTATCACTGATGGTTAGTGTATTTTGCTAAGCCGCACCAGGTCCGTATGGTAGACTAAGGCCTAAACGCTTCTCATTCTGAGAAGAGGCCCGTGCCCAGCAGTGGGGCAGTAATGGGCTGATTATGATGATGTTGACCTTGGCTCAACTTGACATTTGCATATTAAATAAATTATTATCGAAATTAGCATAAAACGTCTTTTATTCAGATCTTTTGTTAAATTTATAATTGTCGTTCTTATTTTTTTGTTTTATGTGTCCTCAATTAAATATTTAGCTATTTAAGATAGAGACTTTGTTCAGGATGTGGTGTAGACGTTCTTTTGAATAGTAATTAATTGATACATAGTAAATATTTTAATTTACTTTTGTGTCATCTGTCTTATTTATTCAATTCTTATAATAGGTATTTTGTGTTTTCAGCTGATAGTGAAAATACTTTTATGAATAATACTGCCAATTATTATGTTAAATGCAAAAATTGACAAAAAATATTTATCTGACATGAAATACATCTCGACTCACTTTTATTTCGTATATTCATATAAAGCTCTTATAAATTATATTTATAATACATTTAGAATAATATAACATCACGCCTGTATTCTCCGAAGGGTTGGGCAGAGGTGAATAGTAACACCCTGATTTCGCCGTTATGTTTAAGTCCTATGTAATAGGGGGCGAGCCTATTGCCATCAATCGGGCACAAATCCAAATACCGGACTGCTACTGAGGAATTCCACATGAAAAAACCGCATAACACTTTGCCCGACCTGGGGTTTGAACCCAGGACCTCACGATCAGCAGTCGCGCTGGCCTCCACTAGACCAATGAGGCAGTTTATATATTATTATTACTTTTATCTTATATAAAATATAGGGGTCACTGGCATCGGGAACAGGGTCCAAGCTACCGGTGGTTAGGATCTAGGAACCTCCTCACAATACATGCCGTGTCGACAAGAACTGCTTTCTGTATCAGGCCCTTGATCTAGCCACCTAACGAGAGCCTTTTGAGTTGTTGATCGCAGCTCTTGGCAATTAGGCCATTAGTCTACCGGTATAATTATTGCAGGTAGTCGATATTAGGCGTATACGGCGTAAACACGCAGTATACGGACGGAGATAACAAATCACTTATGAGTGAGACTAATAAACGACGATGGGCGTAATCAAGGCTATCATAGATCACATTAACAGTGTCATAACACTATTCCAAACCCAGAGACGTTCTTGTATATTTCCTAACAGAATAACTCGTAATGGTTTTTCCAACCTGGAATTTATCTAGGACATGAACAATAATTTTAATAAAAAATTGAGTCGCGGTGGCCAGCCGGTACCAGCCTCGCTTCTTGAACTCAAGGTTGCGAAAACCTAGTTGTTACAAAGTGACCATTTCAACGTCATATGGTTACCAATGACAGCCCTGATTCGCACGAACGCTTTTTCACCGCGCGTTAAAAAAGCGTTCTAATACAACAAATAGCAAGCTGTATACGTGTTCACATGATAGCGCTTTTTTAACGCAGCTTATCTATTGTTCTCTCTTTAACGTACGCTCAAAAGCGTTCGTGCGAATCAGACCGTATGGTGAATGAAAACGCTGAGAGGAAACCTGTATCGCAGTGAGCAAAATTTGGTGATCAATGCTCGTTAATTCTCGGCATGGGAAGATGTCTTTGCCCTTCGATAGGACAATTAAAGGTTGATATTTAATCTTAGGTAGTAAATTGTAATTGTTGTATAATCATTTATTTTTGAACAATGGTCTCAACCACACTTCGAGCTGTTCGTCACACACCGAGACCCCTCAGTGTCTTGGAGAGCACGTTAAACCGTCGGTCCCGGGTGTCATGAGAATACCTACAACAGCCATTACGAGTAATCAGAAGCCCAAAAGTCTGAAAACCGTTCTAACCTTAGGATGTCGGTATTGCCCAGTAACTGGGTTACGGGGGTATGATGGCAGTCGCTCCGTGTAAAATACTGGTATTCAGCCGCATCTGGTTAGACTGGAAGCTAATCCCAACATAGTTGGGTAAAGGCTAGGAAGAAGAGAAGGTCACAACTAGTAACTAAAATAGAACCACAGCAATTTTCTAGCCAGGTCACTTAAATAGAGCGTCTTATCAGCAAGAAAACCCTTCGTATAACCGTTGTCCAGTTGTTATAATACAACGTTGCGTCCCTTAACTGTCGTATATTCACCCCAAGCGTGCTCTAAGTGTAACTTTGTGGCCAGCCGACCGTGGCCCGCAAATGGTCCAACTAATTTATTTATTTATGACCCCGATATGGGCCGGTCTTTGTTCGGCAAAGATATGCTCAGTTTAATTATGGTGTTAATGATGTGTGTAGTTTTTGTTTCAATGTTTTCGGGTAGGATGGGGGATGTTTCTGGGTTTTTGGACCGGTTTGTGACAATTTGATATCTTATGTAGTATGGATGAGAGCCAATGGATTTCCTCTTCTTAGCGTGCAGATGGCAATTTAAACTGTGTCTGCAAAGAACTTAGATACAAGTACCCACATATAGATAAATTGTCGAAAAGACTCAGTTCTGCAGCTTACGCGGTCTATAAGATACGCCAGCTAACTGATGTAGAGACAGCCAGATTGGTATATTTTAGTTACTTCCATAGTGTTATGTCGTACGGCATTTTGTTGTGGGGAAATGCTGCTGACATTCAAACTATCTTTGTTTTGCAGAAGAGAGCTATTCGAGCAATTTATAACCTTAGTTTTAGGCATTCACTGAGGGATAAATTTAAAGAAATTAATATAATGACGGTCGCATCACAATATATTTATGAAAATTTGATTTATATAAAGAAAAATATCAGTTTGTTCTCTAAGAACAGCGACATCCATAACGTCAATACTAGAAATAAAAATAAACTCATCCTACCAATGACTAGGCTCCAGAAAATCAGTAACTTCTTTAGGTGCCAAAGTATACGCTTCTACAACAAAATTCCAGGCAATATTCAAGACTTAAGTTTTAATAAATTGAAGTCCTATATAAAGCAAAAACTATGCAAAAAGGGTTTCTATAACGTTAAAGATTATATGGACGATAAAAATGCTTGGAATTGAGCCGCTCGCTGTTATCACAGACACATCATTGTAATTATTTCATAAAATTATTATTTTTTATTTTATCCTTTTGACATTTATAATCGAATTATTTTTTTCAATGATTATTATTATTTTGTCATCGCCTTATTTTTTATTTTTAATAAATTGTGAATGTGAGTACCATGTAGGGTAGCTTTATACACGAATTTTGTAAACGTTTGGCGGTTCTTGAGATTTTTTATGACCTACACAAATGTCCAGCTGATTGATAGCGTCGTGCAGCGGTCGGGTTGTTGAGCTCCTTAAAATAAGGTTTGAGCTCCGCGATGATTGATGCAGATGTGCCGTCAGTTAGGACAGGTCAACTCGAACCTGCTATGGCACTTTCCTCAAAAGGCCATTCCAAACGTTGCCCTACATCGTTTCACTCGCATAGTTTGTATACTACAATGTCTGGACTTTAAAAGAGACTATGACCTCTGAGTTTGTTTCGGCTTTTCTTCTCAGAGCTAGTCAGATAGGAAATGCCGGCGCCATCTAGTCTTAAAAAAAAAACATTACATTGATTTGTAAAAGTGTCTGTAACAGATTTATTTACAGAAATAAAAATCATTTATCATTTATTTATCATTTATCATAAGTACTGTGCGATGACTGATGCATGCGTGCCATCAGCTAAGAGAGGTCAACTCAAATCTGCTATGGCATTTTCCTCAAAGGGCCATTCCAGACGTTTCCCTACATTGTTACACTCGCATAGTTTTTATACCACAATGTCTGGACTTTAAAAGAAACCTTGATCTCTGAGTTTGTTTCGGCTTTTCTTCTCAGAGCTAGTAAGATAGGAAATGCCGACACCATCTAGTCTTAAAAAAACTTTACATTGACTTGAAAAAGTGTCTGTAGCAGATTTATTAACAGAAATATAAATCATCACAATTTATCACTTATCAGTAGCGTCCACAAGTTCATCTTACGTGCAGGTATCGGGGCACTCAGAACATGATATTAAATTACCCATCGTTTACGGAACAGCCCATATTTGCACTCCAGTTTAGAATTGTCTATAAATCCCCACCTGAGCAGGTTTTCCTTGCTTCAGCCAACCTGACTAATAAAATAAAAGTCATAACTTGATTTAATTATAAAACTAAACTCTTTAACAGAAAGCGTCAGGTAGTTGTATATAGTTAGAATTTTGTTGAAATGTTTGAAAATATTATAAAGTTTTTTTTTCAAAGACAAGCACTGAATTAATATGGGATGTTTAGGGTAAAACTACCTTCATAGATAAAACTCTGCTGGCAATTTATTTCAATTAATCTTCACGTCGTCATTAAAATACGACTGAAAAAAAAACGAGACAAAAAATTAAGAGCTTAGAAAAAGTCACTTCTACGTATTCGGCTAACCGGGATTCCTTTTAGAATCACTTTGCCAAGCCATACTGGAGCATTCACAATTCATAATTTAACATTCTACAAAACCGTAATTCAAAATTCTAAACGTTTGCCAACTGATACCGGCACCATTTCTACTGATAATTGTTTTTGTGCTTTGGCACGAAGACTTAGAGTGGGCCCTGATTTATATGTTGGTTTTCCAATTAGCCTTTGGTAGTAGTTTTATTTATCGGAGCTCTTTCCATTTTCCGCACTTTTGGCTTCACTGTATGTGACTTTTACACCAAACGAGAAAGGTTTTTAGCAAGCACTGATAGCCTAGCGGCTCAACACTTGCCCTTCACGCAGGAGAGTCCGTGGTCAACGCTGGGCCGCACCTCTGATTTTTCGAATTTATTGGCGGTTCAGAATTTGATTATCACTTGCGTTAAGAAACATCGGGATAAAACCTGCACACCCGTGAGGGCTCTATAAAGTTCTCAATGGTGTGTGTAGTCCGCCAACCTGCACAAGGCCATCGTGGTAAACAATAACCTAAACCATTCATATTTGAAGAAGAGGATATGAAAGTAATGGGCTGACTATGGGGAATTTATTTAAATATTGAGATACTGTATTCAGCGATGGACGTTTACGAGCCAATGAGAGAGAGGGGACAATATTTTATGTATAACATCTAATGCGGCGGTACGGGTGTGAGTGCGGCTGTTGCGTGGCGACGCTCGCGAAAGCAGGCACACGATGGCATACCTTCGTAACTCGTCGGATCTCTTCGGTTTTATTCGTCCAGTTTTTTTTTACAAATTGTATTTCACGTCTGCCAGGTGTACCGCGACGGCTTCATTTTTTTAGCCTGATTTAAGTGCATGATGTAATAATGTCGGCTGTACAGTGCAAAAATCTGCTTATACTGAGCAATTTAATTGCCTGTTGAATGTAATTAATCTTAAAAGTAGGAATAATGTATTATTTTAATAGCAAGCTACAGAACGGTCAACGTCATTTGTATAAGTTTTTACATGAAGTCAGAATCTATCTCAATCGACCATCCGACACGACTCAAAAGTCGTCAAGTCTAAAACGCCTTATTTTCGTATCTCGAAATGTGGTCACACGTTTTACTCTTACGGTAACGTATGTGAGTTTTGATTCACAGCGAAATGCACCAAACTTTTCTGTTTACCCAACGGATCTAGTAAACATGGGTGACGGGTGTAAAATGGGTAATATAAAGTTACATTGTAAGTAAGTACAATGTATAGCGAGCAGTGATAGCCTAGTGGTGTGACCGTCGGGCTGCCAAGTCATAGGTCTCGAGTTCGAACCCAAGGCACGCACCTCTGACTTTTCGAATTCATGTGCGTATTGTATAATTATCACTTGCATAAAAACGGTGAAGGAAAACATCGTGAGGAAACCGGCATGCCTGAAAGATATTTCTCGAAGGTATGTGAAGCCAAGTCAGAAGTCCATGGGCGGCTTAAACTCTGACACCAGGTTAGTCACTAACTACACGAAAAGAAGAAGAGTACAATGGATGAAGTTTCTTGTGGTTCTTGGTATCACACAGAAGAAGAATAACTGACAGCATAATGAGGGGGGCAATTCTTCTACCAAAATTGTTGCCAAATCGCAAATGAACCATCACCGCTTAATATAATTATTTTATCTGTGGATAATATAGTGGACTGCAACATTAACTTAATATCATTAGTCACTCTTATGATTTGTATTGTGTTGTAGCTGTTTATTATTCCTCAATAAATAAAATAAAACCGTTTTTGTTTACGAAATCTGTCAAAATATTTAGTTGTGTTTTTGTTTGTCAAACATTTTGACAGTTTTTGTAAACGAAAATAAACTTTAACAACTCAACATTAAATCACGCCTGAATTCCCCGAAGGGTTAGACAGGGGTATATAGTAACATCCTCATTTCTCTGTTATGTTTAAGTCCCATATAATAGGGGGCGAGCCTATTGCCATCAACCGGGCACAAATCCAAACTCCGGGCTGCTACTGAGGAATCCCTCACGGAAATAACCAATAACACTTTGCCCGACCTTGGAATCGATCCCAGGACCTCAAGATCAGCAGTCGCACTTGCCACCACTGGACCAACGAGGCAGTAATAAAAATAATTTATTAATTTACTAGCGGCCCGTCCCGGCTTCGTACGGGTGGACATTTTCCCCGTTTTAGCAATATTTTTTATTTATGCTCCGCTCCTATTGGTCGTAGCGTGATGTTATATAGCCCATAACTTTCCCCGATAAATGGACTATCCCACACAAAAATAATTTCTCAATTCCAACCAGTAGTTTCTGAAATTAGCGCGTTCAAATAAACAAACAAACTTTTGCTTTATAATATTAGTAGATTTATTCCTATATTCGGTTAGATCAGGGCTATTCATACTTTGTTACGAGCCTTTCGAATTAATCTCTCCCTAATGGTACTCAATTTTTGGTTGAAAATCAATGGATATTATCGAAGTATTTAAGAAGACCTGGGGAGCCTTTGTGTTTCATAACAGATTAGGAAACACAAAGGCTCCCCGCGTTGAAAATTATAACATAAACAATAAAGGTCTTCTTGGTTTAATAACGAGTCCCTAATTGGCTACCTACTGTTATATTATCAACTATAATATATATTATACCGTGTTTTCTATCAATTTAAGGTACAATGTTTATGGAAGAGATTTGACTCTAATTATTGACCCTACCGATTGATGAAATAAAAATATAGGCTGATATTTTTTTCGCGTTTGTGTTGTTCTTATTCCCAGTTCAACAATGAGACTTAATGAGACCTTTTGAAAATCTTTGAACGCAGCAACATAACATAACATGACGCTTGTATTCCCCGAAGGATAGGGCAGAGGCGTAACACCCTCATTTCGCGCTTATGTTTAAGTCTCATGTAATAGAGGGTGAGTTTATGGCCATCAACCGGGCACAAATCAAAACTCCGGGCTGCTACTGAGGTATTCCACACGGAACAACCCAATAACATTTTGCCCAACCTGGAGATCGAACCCAGGACCTCATGATCAGCAGATGCACTTGCCACCACTAGAACAAAGAGGCAGTTGAATGCAGTATTTAAAAATGTAAATAGTTTTCCCCCAGGACCATGTGTTTTGGGACACCGAAGTTATTAAAAAGTTTACATCAAAAGTCCATTTCTAATTACAAATTTGTAAACGTTATTCACCATTTTTGTATCCAAAATCAAGTTAACATTATTTCACACTCTGGTTGGTTAATGGTTAATTCTGTAAACTTGTTGACGCGCTAAAGTGAACACGCATCTGCGTCACTCCCAAACAGATGTTCTTAAATTGTTTTATGTCTTGAGCAAAATCTTATTTGGAATATTTCCCTTGTTCTACCACACATATTGTTGGGATTTAAATTTTGATGCGGTTTAGGGAGTCAAAATAATTTGTGTCTAACACGAAAGGTACAGTATAAATGTTACGAGAAGAGTCTTAAATACGAATGTGGCTGTATATACAAATAGAGATAGGCCAAAGAAAAGATGGATGGATTGTGTGATGAATGATATGGGTAAGAAAGGAGTGAATACTGAGATGACGGCTGGTAGAGGAGAATTAAAGAGGAATTCATGTTGTGCCGACCCCGTCTAGTGTGGGATAAGGGCAGGGAGATGATGATGAGATTATAGCATGAATGTGTGCTTATAGTTGTGAGGAGTGTTTATTTTAGCTATTTGGTATTTATATTTTACACCACGAGGATTTAGTTTGTAGGCCATAAGGCTGTGGTTTCAGTGGATGCACTAGGGAATCCCGCGATCTCGGCCAAAGCTCCTCAGAGGAACACCATGGCGGTTTTAAACGGTAAGACCCCCGCCTTTTCCATGGGGGTGTATGCATGAGAATTTCCCACGTATAAATCGGCAACAAGACAGTAATCTGCAACTCATCATTATCAAGAGCCTTATCCACAACGATGAATCAAAATTCAATTATCACGGCTTAGTCTTTTCCCAACTATGTATGGGTCAGCTTCCAGTTTAACCAGATGCGGCTGAATACCAGTATTTTACACGAAGCGACTCCCATGAGACCCCCGCAACCCAGTTACTGTACAATGGAAAAAGATGAAGATCGGGAAATTAAGATATCATAGACAGTAAGATATCTCAGTTCGACATATTAATGTCACATGGCCTTTGCAAGGATTGCAAAGATATACGCGTAAATATAGCATCGCGGTCGCATTTTTCTTATATAGAGAATAGGACCCTGGCCGTGAAATCCATTGCTAAAAATAGACCTTCCATAGAGAACTCTACTATGAACAATCTGGAATGAACTATAGCATAATAACTGTAGTGATAGCCTAGTGGTGTGACCGTCGGACTGCCAATTCATAGGTCTCCAGTTCGAACCTAAGGTACGCACCTCTGACTTTTCGGATTCATGTGCGTATTGTATAATTATCACTTGCTTAAAAACGGTGAAGGAAAACATTGTGAGGAAACCGGCATGCCTGAGAGATATTTCTCGACGGCATGTGAAGCCAAGTCAGAGGCCCATGGGCGGCATAAACTCTGACACCAGGTTAGTCACTAACCACACGAAAAGAAGAAGAAGTAAGCGATAATTAAGTAAATATAATATTTTTTTCTGACATAGGTTCCTAAGACACGATAACAACTAACACAGTCGTACCAAAAATCCTTAATGACGTCATTTAATTGCACCAAACCCGGTACCTATTAAGTCTCGTGAACGTGACATGAACGGCCTTTCGATAGGATCCCCCCCACATTTCCGATCATTAGGAAAATGTCACCGGCGTAGCGAAAATAAATGAAAAAACTTTTGCACTGAACCAAGGTACAGTTCTGTGCAAAAGATATTATACGTAAACTAGAAAAAGTTTTGATTGAGGAATGTGATGAAAGGTTGGTTTTAGCGAGTTTTTAAATGATCTGAGGGCAGAATAATGTCGTGTACCTATCAGCTCAAAAACAGAAAGTTGCTATCAAGAATGAATGGTTGTATGTGACTATATACAAGCTTAGTTGGAAAGGGGGTACTAAGCCGCAGGCCACTTAATGTATCACTGATGATTGTTTTAAGGAAAGTGCTAAAATTTAAAAATTCGTTAATTTTTTTTCCATTAAATATTATTTTTATAATAGTTTTTTCAAAATTTCTTTATCCCTGCTTTAGTTATGATTTCAGAAAATGGAGTTTCTAATCCGTGACCCCAAAAATGACGTAAAATGTAAACACGTCTGATCATAACTGAGGATAGATAGAATATTATAGCGTATTTTTTATGAAATCTTTGAACAGCTATTTCTCTTGAACTATTGACTTTTGGGGAAAGTTGTAGAACAAAAGTTATCCATTGTTATGGGTTCTTTAACACCCTTTCGGCTTATTACCCCCTTTCCGACTAACTTTGTATTTGATAATGAATGTACTACTAATAATTTTTTCAATTTAAATCAACATAATATTACGCCTGTATTCCCCAAAGGGTTGGGCAGAGGTGTATAGTTCATAGTGACACCCTTATTTCGCCGTTATCTTTACGTCCCATGTAATAGGAGGCGAGCCTATATCCATCAACCGGGCACAACTGCTACTGAGGATTTCCGCACGGAAAAACCCAATAACACTATGGCTGACCTGGGAATCGAACTCAGGATCTTACGATCAGCAGTCGCGCTTGCAACCACTACACCAACGAGGCAGTTTGTTGTTCTGCCTAGCCTTTTCCCAACTATATTGGAGTCAGCTTCCAGTCTAACTAGATGCGGCTGAATACCAGTATTTTACACGGAGCGACTGCCATCAGACCTCCGCAACCCAGTTACCGGGAAAACGCCGATATCCTAAGGTTAGACCGGCCGTCAGACTTTCAGACTTCTGACTTCCCGTAACGACTGTCAAATGTATTCGTATGACACCCGGGACCAACTATTTAACGTGCTCTCCGAGCCACGGAGGGGTCTCGATGTGTAACGAATGGTCACCCATCCCCAGACTGACCGCGGCAAACACAGCTTAACCTCGCAAATCATATGATCCACGCGGGTGGCAATTAGTCATGAGCCCCTCCAATTCGCAGTTTAAAAACAATTAATTGTAATCAATCAATATAAGCTTGAGAATATTTTTCCACCTGTGCGGGGACTGACTAGAATATAAAACGTCCTCACCGCACGCTGGGAATAGACGCGTATTATAAAATTCAACAATACCCAGCACGCTTGGTGATAGGATCTATAGGTACGTTCCGCCTGGCTAGCTACCACCCTCACATTAAAGTCTGGCGCCAAACAATTTACTGTGTTCCGTCGTGTGTATGTGAGAGAAAGAGGGGTATAGGGGAATCCCCCTATCATAGGTCCTATCTGCGCTTACCACCAAGTGGAACTAGAGTCAAACGCGATCAGTAAAGAATTAAAAAAAAACTCGGGTGAAAAAAAGATGCCACGTGGTTTCGACAACCATCTCTTCTATAAAAACAATATCCATATGATTCTGATGATTTTATTCGCGACTTCATTGTAGTGGGTTACTAAGAAACCCACTCACCATATGCCCGTTATTAGACTATAGAAACCTCACGCTAGAAACCAAATTTATGCATTCCATTTAATTTTTCACTACATACGAATTCCAAATTAGTTCTAAATGCTGTAGACATTAAACCTATTCACAAAGGGCCAAAGCTGAGATTAAACCTGTAATTAATCTGCTAATGAAGCCTATCTGAAGACCGATTCATCATGAATATTTGCATATTTCGGTGATGTTAAAGGGAACGGTATTCTAAAATTTTAAGTAGGTATAGAGCGTTACAGTAATTTATTTTAGAATTTAACATACTTTATCTCAGTGATCAGTAAGAACGATATTTGAGGGTAATTTATGAATTTATAGTCCAACCATCAAAAACTTGTATAAAAGGTAAACAAACCTTTGATGGTAAAAATCATTAAGTGTTCTTTGTAATACACTAGCGACCCGCCCCGGCTTCGCACAGGTGCAATGTTGATACTAATGTGGGGCATATAAACCTTCCTCTTGAATCACTCTTATCTATTGCTGAAAACTGCATTAATATCCGTTGCGTAGTTTAAAGATCTAAGCGTACAGCCAGCGGGACGACTTTGTTTTATACTATGTAAAGATTATTTGAAAATTTTAATAAATAAAGAAATAATTAAAAGAAAAATCTAAAAATGTGTATGTTTAATGGATTCTAAATGATTTTTTGAGTAAAAGTTTGTTTACCTTTTAGACAAAATTTAAATAGCCGTATTATAGAAATTTCTTGCAGCTGGTACTGATGTAGGCTAGGGACATCAGGAGGAAAATGAAATAAACTTCTTTTAAATTTCATTTTATTTCTTCGGTTCTTTTCATCAATTTTTGTATATCATGGCATCCAAATTCTAAATTCACAAATCTCCACCCACGTTTTTTTTTTCTATTCGTCTGCTTGTAGATGGTCTTGCGGACCGTTTCTACGTAACCGGGCAGTTATTGGCGAGACCTGAAGGGTCTCCAACCAATGGGGACGAGAGTCAAATACTTAACCTAAGCTAACTACTATTATTACTACTAATATCATGACTAGATAGCAACAACGGCACTAACGGCGACCCCTGATGGGACGACACGACTGGGAGGGAGACAGCTTGATGAGGGCTGAATTAACGGTGTGACTGCGTGAATCAGAAAAGACGACCGGCTCCGCGGCTGCGGCGGGTGAGCACGGTGGATCAGGGAACTCACGGCATATCTCTCTCTCTCTCCTTTTTCAAATCACACGCTGTCTCACTCTTGCATTCCGTTTCTCACACTGATGTTATAATATTAGCTACCTAAGCAGTCTACCGAAGGATTTGTTACCAGTTTTTATGAGAAAATATAAGATAGAAATAGAATAAAATAGAAAATAAAAGAACGGCTCCGCCGGTATCCAGAAGTATACCATTATCAGTAGGTGAGCGGATCAGCAGACCCACGTAAACAATAACATACTGACAAACAATCCAACAGAAAAAATACACAAATTTTTCCCCGTTTCCCAGAGGCAATTAAATGCAAGCCGTCCAAAATTTTTTTGGAAAACCGAACGACGGCCATTGTTATATCTACGAAAAATAACGTGGATTAGTCCCTGGGTAAATTAATTAATAAAGGCAAAACAATGAATGGTATCGCCGGCGCCCCAAGACCGTATATTAAAACGGTCCATTGTTGAAGCAGTGGTATGAAATAATGCTGTGCCACACACTACCTTTGTTCGTCTGTTTATTTTTTGCTCTTCCATTTTAGTTCGCTGAATGCATCGGAAATTGATGTCTTGGGTACGACAGTTGCATTGTTGGAGGATGAGTTATGTAAAGCAAAAAATGTATCATTTTCTGTTAATGGTTAGTGTTAAATATTAAGGTTAAGGGCCAAACCACATTTGACGGAAGATACGTCGCCGATCTTCCGTCGCGTAAGTTACTCGAGGAATTTTAGTAACGCATCTTCGGTCAAATGTGTACGGTGTGAGATATTTATATGGAATTATGTGTACCAACAGAAGATCGGCTACGGAAGCGTCAGATGTGGCATGGCTATAAAGAAAACCTGTCAAAATTTTTAGGGCTAAGTTCTTGGTTATACACGACGAAACACAGTAAACTGTTTTAATGTGACTGTGGTAGCTAGCCAGCGGACCGTATAGATCCTACCACCAAGCAAAATAACATTAATTGGTTATAGTTTGTAATTCTAAGCAGCCAGATCTCTGTTGCCTCTCCTTGGAATCGAAAGTTACATCTGCTGACTACTGATCGTGAGGTCCTGGGTTCCATCCCAAATCCGGTAATGTATTATTGGGTTTTTCTGTATGGAATTCCTCAGTAGCAGCCCGGAGTTTGGATTTGTGCCCGGTTGATGGCAATAGGCTAACCCCCTAATACATGGCACTTAACATAACGGCGAAATGAGGGTGTTACACCTCTGCGCTATCCTTCGAGGAATACAGGCGTCATGTTATGTTACTGCGTTTAAAGATTTTCAAAAACTCTCATCAGTTCTCATGGCCTGAACTGGGAATAGAACAAACACAAATGCGAAAAGAAAATCAGCCTGTATTTTTATTTCATCAATCGATAGGGTCAATAATTAGCATCAAATTTCTTCAATAAACATTGTACCTTAAATTGATAGAAAATACGGTATAATATAATTATATTATAGTTGATAATAAAACAGAAGGTAGCCAATTAGAGACTTTCGTTATTAAACCAAGACCTTTATTGTTTATGTTATAATTTTCAACGCGGGGTGCCTTTGTGTTTCATAATCTGTTGCGAAACACAAAGGCTCCCTAGTCTATCTTAAATACTTCGATAATATCCATTGATTATTTCAACAGACTCGTAACAGAGTGTCAATAGGGCTGATCGAACCGAATATAGGAATAAATTAATTAATAAATTATTTTTATAACTGCCTCGTTGGTCTAGTGGTGGCAAGCGCGACTGCTGATCGTGAGGTCCTGGGTTCGATTCCAAGGTCGGGCAAAGTGTTATTGGGTACCTATTTCCGTGTGGGATTTTTCAGTAGCAGCCCAGAGTTTGTATTTGTGCCCGGTTGATGGCAATAGGCTCGCCCCCTATTATACAAACCTCTGCTCCACCCTTCGAGAAAAAATCCTGTCATATTAATTTCGTTCAATCAAAATAGAACATGGCACTTCTTGTAAGAGGGAGCTATAAAACCAAACATTTTAATGAGAGAATACTTTATATAAAACGTTTTGATTCTCCGGTAGCTTTTTCCACGGTGTTAACCAAAATATTTCGCCATTATCTAACCTATCCTAACCCGAAATAGCAGGGCGAGAATAATTCGGGGCCGCACCACCTATAAAACATAATTAGGACCAGGTCGGTAAGAAGGGACAAGTTTACGGGAGTGACTTAATTTTCTCTAACTTACTAATTCTACTTTTTGTTTCCGAATTTTTGGTTTCATTGTTATGGGAGTAATTATTTTGTGCTGGGATATAAATAGGGTGGTGGAACTATTTATTTGTATGCCTAACTTTTAGGAGTCGGGTACCAAGATCTTATTTACATCGAGCTATGGGTCCATACTATGACATTTATAAAATTTCTTTTCACGTATTTTTAATTTTGATTTGTTTAATTGTGAATTATAGTGAATTATTTTGTAAACGATGTCGAATACAGATTACGAGCGGGACACGTGCGATACAGAATATTGGCATCTAGTATACTCAACCAAGAAGAACATAGTCTGCTTAGGTGTCGGCAATAAGATTGACAAGCATGCAGCACCCGCAAGCCTGAGATGGAATAAGATCGTAGGTGGTGCTTGCCACCAGCAAAAGCATTCCCAAGAAGGGTTGACGTCAGGCAGGCGGCCGGTCATAAAATATAGCCAAAACATTTGTGAAGTTTGATATGAGACATACTGCGCCGACCCCAAATAAGTTGGGATAAGGGCAGGAGGATGATGACATGGGTCCATACTATGCTATTTGAGAAAAACATGTAAGAAACGCGATCGCATTACAATTGTATGCAGTTCATGGACGTGGTGCTTGCAAAGGCCATTTTTACAATAATATAATGTCAAATTCAGTACATTTAAAATTAATATCCTGTTTTTTCAATTTCAAATTTGGGTGGAAATGCGGCCATGTTATATGCTAGTTAACTTTTGATGTGCCATCCAAAATTTGCTTATTTTAATATTTAGAGTACTTTCCCGTCATGACTACGTCTTTTGAGTTACAGGTAGTTCACACAGAAACCGCTTACAGGATTCGTTTTTATTTCGGTGATGGCGCCATTAGTTGAATGAGCGAGTTCACATACACTACAGTATACCGATTCCACAAAAAAAATATTGGATCCGTTATTTTTATCGTACCCTGTCTGCCAAATGCGACGCTGCTGCCATTTGTTTAACTGATACGTCGGCACAGGTGTGAACAACACATCCAGTACCGACGGATCCGTTAAAACGGATCCGCTGTGTCAATGGGCGGTTACTCGGTATATTCTCCATACGAGCAATAATACTTTTATTTTTGGAAAATTCTAAACCTAAAAATACAACATTAGTTTCCAGAATTTTCCTTCAATCCCGTCTAAGTGCGTAATACTCATAAACAACGTAATTCCGTTGGTTCTCAAGCAATCATACATATTCAACCGACGTACGCTTCTGCCTATCCCCCGCATGTTTCACGTAACTGATATTTTATTCAAGACTATGCGTGTTTAACGTAATATATATGAGCCGTTGCGTACTTTGTATTTACATATTCGGTAGCATTTGGAAGCAAAGACGTATACAACAATTTGGGTACAAATGGGGATCTAAACGGCGATACAATGATATATTGTTATTTTGTTCGTAACTGCGTCGTTGATCTAATAGGGGCAAGCGTGACTACTGATCGTGAGGTCCTAAGTTCAAACCCCAGGTCAGGCAAAGTGTTATTAGGTTTTTCCGTGTGGAATTCCTCAGTAGCAGCCTGGAAATTTGAGCTGTACCCGGTTGATAGCAATAGGTTATTTCCCCATTACATGGGACTTAACATAACGGCAAAATGAGGGTGATATACACCTCTGCCCAACTCGTCGGGGAATATAGGCGAGATGTTATGTTATGTTTGTTTGTGTTTGACTTCAAGGGCGGTGTGTCTAATTGCAGGCTTTCGATATAGAATACACCATTCTGCATGCTACTGCTGCTTGTTTGTTACTAGGATACTCGTGTATAGCATAGTATGCCTTTCGAGTGTATTTAAAGCATGATAGATTAATTTTGACATGCTAATTGTTTGCTACTAAAGCATTTGTTTAAAAGTACCATGATTTTGTTACTACGTAGCATATGAATTCTAGTCCTTATTACATACTAGCTCAAGACTCTGCCGGCGTGAAAAAATCTCGTTTTTCCTAGATGTAATTAGGTACCTTGAGTGGTAATTCAGGAAACATTGTGGCTGTATACAAAATGTTGGCAAAATCTCGTCAACCCTTACGGTGTAATTGAGTCATATTCAAACTTATTTGCATGAAGTAAAATTATCTAGGCTTTGTAAAGACAGTTGGCACCAGTGTACGTACGTCCACATTTAGCTGTTAAATGCATGCTTTCCATGCAGGAGGGTCTGAGTTCAATACCAGCCCGTACTGTTCTGGCTGGCTGACTGTTCGAATTCTATGTGGATCATTAATTGATTATGACTTGCGTTAACAGCAGTGATAGCCTAGTGGTGTGACCGTCGGACTGCCAAGTCATAGGTCTCGAGTTCGAACCCAAGACACGCACCTCTGACTTTTAAAACTACTACTTTTAAAAACAGTGAAGGTAAACAACGTGAAGAAACCGGCATGCCTGAGAGATATTTCTCGACGGCATATGAAGCCAATTCAAAGGCCTATGGGTGACATAAACTCTGACACCAGGTTAGTCACTAACCACAAGAAAAGAAAAAGGTCTTGCGTTAACGATGAAGGATAACATCGTGAGGAAACATGCATACATGAGACGGCTTCAAAAAGTTCTCGATAGTGTAATATGTAGTTTGCCAACCCGCACCAGACCAGCGTGATGGACTAAGGCCTAAACCCTTCTCCTTTAAGAGCACCGTGGTACCAGCAGTGGGATAGTAAATGTGCTGATTAATATGTTATTAAGTTACAGGAGATATAAAATAATTATAGTTCACTTTATATCCGATAGATAGCACTACGGTTAATTAGTTGATATCGTCGTAACATAGATGGCGTTACTAGTTACGTTACGTTATTTAATATAGGTATTATTTTGTGTTGTATTTCTTCCTATTATAAAAAATTGTGTCGGCAGTGTCGTACAGTGTAGCAAATAAGGCATTAAATAAGATCGAATCTATAAATTTATAGTTTCTCTTCTAGGAAAACAGTGATAGCTTGGCGGTTGAGGGAAGCGAAAGGCAAGCATTCGGTTGGCGTTCGATCCCGGCCCGCACCTCTGCTTTTTCGTATTCTTGTGCGGATCGGAATTTAGTTATCACTTGCGTTAATGGTGAAGGAAAACATCGTGAAGAAACGTACACAAACGAGAGGGCTTCAAAAAAAATTCTCGCTGTCATCGGCGAGAATTTACTACACAGAAGAGAAGAGGCCTGTGCCCAGCAGTGGTATAGTGATGGATTGATCATGTAATGTACTTTTAAGTTCTCTTCAGTCTTGCATTTTACTTGTCTATGGCCAACGTTAGTTTGAACAGCGCCGTAATTGCCTAAAACACTCGCAATCGCAATAGTTTTAACTTTGACAGTTCAACAATGTCCATAGCATTGTAAATTATGATTTCTCCACAACTATTCGCCATGTGCATTATGTATCCTTGATATCCTTAGCCTTAGACATTTACCGAACACTATTCCAAATCGGAAATTTTGATGACCATGAAAATCCTAATAACAGTACCTACTCGAACTGTGAATCAAACTCCTGACTTTAAGTTCAGCAGTCGAGCTTTATGACCTCAACATCGAATTCTATAAAGTTTCCCATCAACTCACAACATTGTACATATACTAACTCCGATTCCTACTTAACAACTTCGTATATTAAGTAGAATCACAGCTTACATAATAGTTACTTCATAAGTAGAAGCAGCACATTGTTAGTAAGCAACCAGCTTTAAAACAACACCGATCGGTTGGTAATAAAATTATTACCGGCTATAAAGTCGGCTATTAAGATGCGATGGTTTAACTCTTGTTAAGCCGTAGCCGGAACGACCGTTCTATAACTTCCAATTTTGCTTGTAAACCGTTTGTGTTAGTGCTGGGTAGACGGGGCGGGCTGTAGCCCGTTAGTAGGGATACAGATTTATCTTTATATAACAATGTTTATTCATACTTATTTAAGGTAAAGAGATATTGAAATTACTTAACTCCTATAAACTTTACTTTGTAACATGTTATTCATTGTTCGATATCCAATTATGGGGCAGGCACTGTTTCTCCTAAACACAGGTTGCGTTGCAACTTACCTAGGAGAACAGAACCACACCCACAGTTTTGTTATAACATACTACATGTTCATATTATAGATTAAGTACCCATTAATCATGTACAAATAGCTGTTTTGGAAATAAATTTGATTTGATTTTGTAGCTTATGACTGAAAGGTTTTTTTATCAGCAGCGATAGCCTAATGGTGTAACCGTCGTACTGCCAAGTCACATGTCTAGAGTTCGAACCCAAGGCATGCACCTCTGACTTTTCGGATACATGCGCGTATTGTATAATTATCACTTGCTTAAAAACGGTGAAGGAAAACATTGTGAGGAAACCAGCATGCCTGAGGGATATTTCTAGACGGCATGTGAAGCCAAGTCAGAGGCCCATGGGCGGCATGACATCAGGTTACTTACTAACTACACGAAAAGAAGAAGACTGAAAAGTAAGGTGCGTAGTACTCGCAAACGCCGCGCAAATGCATATACAATTATACATGAATGTGAAAAGTGTGAAAATGTGTGTGAGGCGCTTGTGGCTAATTACCAACCGCGCGGATCATAATATTAGCGAGGTTAAGCTGCGCTTGCTGCGGTCTGTCTGTGGATGGGTGACCGTTCGATACACATCGAAGCTTCTCCATCCATCGAAGAGGACGTTAAACAGTCTGTGCTGAGTGTCATACGAATACCTACGACAGTCGTTACGTTAGACAGAAACCCGAAAGTCTGACAACCAGTCTAACCTTAGAATATAGGAATTGCCCAGTAACTGGTAGTTGCTTTGAGTAAAATACTGGTATTCAGTCGTATATCGTTAGACTGGAATCTGACCCCAAAATAGTTGGGAATAGGCTAGGCAGAACACACATGAATCTGAAAAGAGCGAGATGAAAATATCAATAATAGCGGCCCGTCCTGGCTTTGCATGGGTGGACCTTTTTCCCGTTTCTGCAACATTTTTCATTTATGCTCCGCTCCTATTGGTTATAGCGTGATATTATATAACCTTTAACCTTCCTCGATAAATGGACTATCCAACACAAAAAGATTTTTTCAATTCCAACCAGTAGTTCCTGAGATTAGCGCGTTAAAACAAACAAACTCTTCAGCTTTAATATAATAGTATAGATAGATGTATTGACGCAATTAATATGTGACTAGTCACAGTATGTCAGTCCTATGACTGACTGCATATTTGCCGTGAGATATCACACTAACCGCAGCATACGAATGTAGGTATTAATCGAACGTACAACAATGTATGGCGGTAAATACCGGTTGCCGTCGTTTATTGCGACTGCGACTAATTGTGCAACTGTCGCCGTCAAAATATACCGACCGTGGTTTTACGAGTACTGTTGCAGTTTTTAAAAATTGAGTTCGGATGAGTTTTTGTGTTTGTTCTGGGATCAAATTTACATGCAGCAATTGCTAATAGTTTTGAACTATGTGACTGTTGTAAATTCCTCGTGTTTCGTGTTCAATCTATGGTAAAATTAATATACACATAACATCCTGCCTTGTATTCCCCGAAGGGTTGGGCGGAGGTGTATTGTAACACCCCCATTTCGCCGTTGCGTTTAATTCCCATGTTATTAAGGGGCGAGTCTATTGCCACCAACCGGGCACAGATCCAAACTCCGGGCCGTAAGTGAGGAACTCCACACGGAAAACCCAACAACACCTTGCCCGACCCGGGGATAGAATCTAGGACCCCACGATCAGCAGTCGTGCTTACTGATACTAGACCAACGAGGCGGCCATTACTACTAACTTAATTTTTTAAAATATTTTATTACTCTAACGCGAAATACATTTGTATGGATTTTTATTACAGAACATGGAATAAATACGATGTAACAGCAGCACTATCTACCGAAAACTTACAAACTAACAGTAGATGTGAAACCTTAATCAGTCAGTGTGAAAGATTAGGTCCCATACAAGGAGTTTTCAATGTACAAAGTTCTGAACCCAATGCTAAGATAGATGATGATCTAAAGGAAAAGTTCACCAAGGATTTTAAAGAAAAAACGTTGGTAGTATCGAATTTGGATAAAACGTCGAGGATAATTTGTCACGAATTAAGGTAAGAGAAAGATTCTTCGCTTTTGATGTATTACCATTGGTCTTGTTGGTCTAGTTGTCGCTAGTGTGACTGCTGAGCATGGGGCCCTGGGTTCAATCCCCAGATCAGATAAAGTGTTATTGGGTTTTTCCATTAGGGATTTATTAATAGCAGTCTGGAGTCTGGAGTTGCGCTCGGTTTATGGCAATAGGCTCGCCCTCTATTACATGGAACTTAAACATAACCGGCTTAACGAGGGCTAAAAACACCTCTGTCGAACCCTTCGAGGGATATAAGGCGTGATGTTATGTTATGTATTACTGTTCTATTCATGTCATCTTTGCGAGAGTTCACTACTATATTCAACGTACAACTTTTTTTTTCAGTCATTTTGTAGTTATCTCACCTTCTACAAGTAATCTTAGTGAAGATTTTGCAGTATCAGCAATCGAAACTAGTTTTGAACGAGGTAGGTCATATACAGCAACAAGTAATTGATTACGTTTTTTTTTATTCGCGTTTGGCCCTAGTCTCATCTGATAGTAAGCGCAGACAGGGTCTAATATGGAGCATACAAATCCAAGGAACAGAGATATAGAGGGATTCTCCTATACCTCTCTGACTCTCACATACACACTACGGAACACAGTAAACTGCTTGGCACCGGACTTTAATGTGAGGATGGTAGCTAGCCAGACGGACCGTATAGATCCTACCACCAAGCGTGCTGGGTTTTGTTGAATCTTACAACACGCGTCTATTCCCAGCCTGCGGTAAGAAAGTTTCATATTCTACCCCGTCCCCAGACGGGGAATTATTTTTACTATACGATTCAAGAGTAGAAAATGAAGTATAAACCATGTAAGTTACTGTGTAAAATTACTACAAGATAAATGCTTACCGTATAATAATATTTCAGATGAATAATTATTCAGAAGTGTCGATGTCAGAAAGTTTATCGGCACTTTTCAGTGCTATGGAAAAGAGCTTGAAAAATAAATACAATAACGTTATCAGCCAGAATCATAAGAAAGATATCGGTGTTGAAATTATAGACAAAATTTCCAAAATTATTGGTAAGTTTTGTAATCATAGTTTGCTTACTTGAATTATTCGTGAATGTATGATACAATAGTTTTGTAAAATAAACGTAACCTCGACTAAAAACTGCAGTAAAAACTTTAATTATGTTATCAGGCATTTCTAAATTTGAAATTATTGAAGAAACTGAAACTTTAAGCAGTTTAAATATCAAAAAAGTCTGTGTAGACGAAATAAGCAATCTTATAAATAAAACTTTCAAAATTGTTCACTCGACTGAAGACTTGCAACGGATTTCTATTGCAAGGTAAGTTTTAGAGATTAATTTTATTCCAATAAACTAATTCTCAAGATTAATAATAACTTTTTGTAAAATCAAGTTTATTAGAATTTAGGAGTAAATAAAGGGATTAGACTAATAAAATTTCAAAATTTTCATTCTGAACTTTAGCAGCAACTTCAATCAGTTTTCTTATTCTATTAAATATCTTATAGAGAAAATTGTTCAGTACTAAAATTAATAATATTAGAAATAAGATTTATGATTGATGATTTATTACATTTAGATTATGTGGTGAACTCACGCACACATTTTTATTATGCTTATGGATATCTGTGATAATTTATGAACAAGTAAATGCATCTTCTCAATCTAAATGATAACAACTCAGATTTATCAAACCAAACAAATGATGTATTTACAGTCTCAAAAAATTATGCAACAATGTAAAACAAGAAACACCAGGAGGCCTGGGAGCTTTTTACAGATACGTTGAAAGTGATGAAATCTTTGCAGCAGAGCTCATCGTTATTATGCCTAGCAAGATTGGTAGTTGTATTAATAAGGTAACAAGAACTTGTTTTTACGTAGATGCTTTTATAAAAATCAACTATGTAGATTTTTCGTCAAATTTTAGGAAAATCCCTGCTACTAATATCTAGAAGAGCAGCATCGTACTGTGCTATTATATCAAAGTACTGTGATCATTGATCCCTTTGCTTAACACAAAAATACTTTATGACCATTCCGTTTGGGATCGAGTTAAGCTGTGGTGGATATTTATGGATTTGGTAGAATAAAAAAAGCACATCATGTCTATGCAATTTCTAGGTACCAGAAGAATTGGATTAAAAAGAAACTCATTTAGTAATGATACCAGGATTTGAAGGACATTGTCGCATATTTTCATCTATTGGCGAGAGATTGAAGATCCAGGCTGCCACTTTGCAACTATCACCTGATTTAGAAGGAGAGAGTATACCTGAAATGGCGAAAAATTTGATGAAGGTAAATAAAAGAACTTGCTTATAGGAGAAAACTTCAAGTTTCCGTGTATTATTACGAAAATTAAAAATTTCTATGCGAAAATATTTAAAGATACATTCCCATTGTTTCTATGGCTGTTGTAAAAAGTGGCTTATAGATTAATTCAAGAGTGGCAGAAACTTCCAACAAAAACTACGGATTTTCTCAAACTAAAGTTTAAAATAGTTTTGTTGATTGTTGGGCAAATCAGCTAAGTTTCAATATTTTAATATTAGTAATTGACTTTCATAATGTCTAGGTTATCCTTTATTATGCGAGAAGATACCTGAATTTTGATATAATATTTTTATTTTAAGCACATAACAGCGACATTTGAGTTTCAGTCAAAATTTTATATTTTGGGTTACTCATTTGGTGTCAACATCGCGCTAGAATTAGCAGCATTGTTGGAAAAAGAAGGTATATAATATTTTTTGATTTATAATACCTATTAAGGTTTATAAATCACTTCATTTATTTATAAGGTAAAGTGCGATGATTAATCATTCAGAATCATTTTGACATCTAGAAGATTGGCCTACTATAGGCTTAGCCAAAGGGGTCTCGCTATGAGTTTTACGAATATACACAATAATTCCAAAAGTTACATATACTTTCTTGTTTGATGCTTAGTTATTACCAATCTATTTTCAGATCATTTGGGCGTAGTATTTTGCTTGTACAGCAGCCCAGATGCAGTCAAAGTTCACTTAGATGCCTATTCAGGAAAGTTAACAGAATCGGAACTACAGAACTCTTTCATAACAGAAATATTTAGCGTCATAACTGGAAGAGATATTGGAAGTATAAGTAAGGAATTAAAAGAGATGGATAGCTGGCCGAAAAAAGAAGAATGCTGTTTGAATGAGCTCAAAACATTTGTAAACTATTCTCACGAATACCAGAAAGCAATAATAAAGGCAACGTATAAGAGAATCATGATGGCAAAGGCATACGAACCTGATTTCAAATTGGAGTCCAAACTTGTGCTGATAAAAGGTACTGCCCATCCTAAAGCGGAGAGACTTCCTGACGACTACAACCTGTCCAAATACACCACACTGCCTGTCAGCGTATTCCACATAGAATATGATCATCCATCAGCACCATACGATTGCAGAGTGTCTAACATAGTTAATAAAATGCTTGAACCAAAATTATTAGAGCAATACAAAACCCAAAATCTGTGTGACGTTTATTTGAATGTGGCTGTGAAACTTCAGTTATCAAAATTGTCGGCATTAAGAGTACCTTTAAGAAAAAAACATATTCATAAGTTGAATTTCTGACATCTTTGTCAAAGCAAATAATATTCGATTGTTCTATTGTATTAAGTTCACTGTTTCGCATATTATTATTTTTTTCTCTCATTTAAATATTTATTAATATAGTGAATTAGAATGTCAGGCAGGCGGCCGGTCATAAAACAATAAGCCAAAACCTCTAACAACATGGATTTACGAAATACATGTTGTGCCGAACCCACCTAGTGTGGGTTAAGGGCAGGAAGAAGAAGACAGTGCATTAGAAAATCAATCAGAAGTTATTGTTGAAAGTTCGTAATTCGCTTTTCATCTTAAAGAGTTCCGTAGCTGAAACGAAACGAAGATATCACAAAGTACAAAGCGCATTCTCGATATGACCACAGCATCAGTTTGTGAGGTAGCCATTGAACCACGAGCTGTTCCTACTATCAGTATACTCTCATACTCTACGACAGTTGTAACCAAAACGACTACTACCAAGTAAACCCAACAAACCAACCGCATACGTCGCAACAAATCGCAAGTGAACCGTTGTTATTATCTTACATATTTGTAGGAACGAGCATTCCGTCTAATCCCGGAGTGCAGGGGCAACTTAAAAGTAATAAATTGCTCTTCACTGTACCGCGAGTCTGCACTCCGGTGGTTTCTGAGCGTCGAGCTGAGAATGGAATTGTGGTTCTTGATGCGGTACAAAAGATTTAAATGTTGTTGGAAATTAAAAGGAAAATGTAAAATCTTTAGTCTCAGAATTCCAAAAAGCGGTTAGTGCAGTGGCTAAACACTTAGCCACTGCGCATGATGACCTACAGATATTTATTTTGGATCCGAGTGTTTGTGTATGTGGAGGTGACTGTAAACTCGCCTATGATACAGGAGTATTCCCAAAGTAGGGAAAAGTAAAAAAAAAACATAGGTTTGTTATGAAAATACTTTATTTTCATAATTTAAAATGGCAATCACTATTATATAAAAGTATCTTGAGCTAACAATTAACGCAAACTACTTCGATCAATCGGAAAGAAGGTTGGTAAAGACGAAAACTAAAGAGAGGTAATCAACATACATTTTATGTTATAAACTATAGAACTTATTCAGAAAGCTCAAATAAAGAAGTCTTCAACCAGTGCTCCTCGTTTGCTATATCCAACATTAGAATACAAAAAATTTGGCTAGTCTACTAATTATAAGTTATCGCGTATAAGCACGGAATGACGAGTAAACTGATTTTACTCAAAAATGCTTGTAATGTGGTCATTATTTTGACAACCTTCTTTGAGCAAAGTCGACGTTTCCGCGCTACTTGAATAGGCGCCAGCAAATTTCTATGGAATTTCATTGCTGGTGAGTTTTACCCACCAGCAATTTCCTTTGAAAATGTATTATTGTCGAGTTTTGTTTCAAAAATAGTCTGGTGCAAAAAGTTTTTATTCATAATTTGGCTGTATAGGTACAGGCAGCACAATCATTAATGACTCATTAAAAAAAAAGCTAAAGCCCGGGAAAGAAACAAATCGTTATTTTAAATAATTTTTTACTATACTAAGCTGGTTTTATTTAAATTACTCGCATTATTTGAGTAAAGCACTATACAAGCCTTGGTCTGCAATAACTGCGCTGTTGGCCACGCTATGATGCCCTCAAGCTTAAGTTAGCTACGCTCTCGGCCTACAAGCTTGGTCATCATTGCAGCTCTTGCTGTCCGCGCTATAAATACGCTTGTCCATCAAGAGCTGCAATGCTGACCGCGCTGTGATGGCCTGGAGCTGCGCTACACTGCGCTTTCGGCCATCATCAGTGCTGCCAGCAACGCAGTCATTACAGACCGCGGCAGTAATGTACTAAATCAATAAAATCATACCGCATCCCAACAAAATGTAGATTACAAAATCCTTGTCAACTACAATGAGTTCCAACAAAGTTCCCTGCTAGCCCACTATCCAGTACCAGTTAGACCGCTTAATTGTTTTCAACTAACAGCGAATTTTTGCTACCAGCAAATTGGCGGCGAGAATACTTTTCATAACTTATACTGTTGCTCAGTTAAGCCTGGATTTATCGTTGTTCACAGTTAGGTCGGTTACAACTGTTAGGTCTTGAGGTTCAGCATACTGAATTATTGTGTTTTGTAATTGTGAAAGTTTTTACTGAGTAATGTGGGTTTAGATTATCTCTGTTGTGTTTTTTGGAAGAGAAACAATTAGAGACAGATGTCAAATTCAAGGCTTTGTTAATAAATAACACTACATGGGATAACGCGAATGTACTTATTGAATCGCTTGACGCTTCGACTAGGTTGCACTTATTATGGTCACAAGCAGAATGGTACAGCGAAATAACTCCGCTTGTGAGGTAAATGTTTCTTGGCGGTGGACGAAGAAACGTTAAATTGTCAAGCGACCTAAAAGGTAAAGTCGCGTTAATGCACATGTCGTATAATGAAACGTGAAATTTTAAAAGTTTGTAATTAATTCTTGTCTATCACTGTGGAGATTTTTGATCTGAATCTGTTTAGCTTAAAAGAACTAGCAGTCCGCTTACGAGTACCTAGGTCTTAAATTACGAAAATACCAGTTTTGAATCTTAGTGTCCTTTTATGTCAACTACTACAGCTATAACTTATAAATACCTACAAAATACTAACACACTTGATTAATGATATTTTAAAATCACCATCTTCAAAAAATTATACACAGCTATAGTTACAAAAATACCCTCATTGTTTCAATTAGTACACACAGCTTAAATCGTAATACTTCGCTGCAGCCGCTGCAAACGCTAATTGTTTTCATTTCGCAACTAACTAAAACTTTTTGTTCTCGACTAAGCAGAAAGCGGAATATTTTAGCGGGCGCCAAATTAGAACAATATGGATGGTATGTTTGTTTAAATGTACGAGTATGGTGAGTGTAGAATAAAATTAATGACAATAGAGTTTCTGTGTTAAATACACTTTCTAATCAAAATTCGTAGTCATTATTGTCGTAAAAAGTGACTTGAGAACTAAATACGTACAATTATGACATCATCGATGTATATTTTAGTAATAAAGAAGATTCAAACTCCCCATGAGAAACGAATTTTTAATTTAAAAGGTTATCACATTGAATGCGTGTTATAATATCAAATAATATATAATGTTAAATCAAAACTACATAATTATTGCTTGCGTTACACTACATTACAATCTGGTAGAAGGCATTGACACAATCTAAAATTAAACAACCTTCCCTGTTTGACTAAATTAATTGACTTAAACATGTTCCCACGTGTCCTAGTTAAACATTTTAGCTAAACTCAAAACAAATATTCAGCAAATTTTTTGTTCGTTCGTCGGTCGGTATTTCTGTTGTGTGAAATGAATTGTTTGTACAAATTGTTTTTGGGTGAACTATTTTTACGTGCCGGGCTACTGGCTTTGGCACCTCGTTAGTCGTGGAATAATTCTGTATGGGTACGCTCTTAATAAGATCACTATAACTTTTTTTCTCTTGCATCTTGGATTTTAGAACATTTTTTTTTACGTTTATCATACACAGTCTATTTTTTGAAATGCAAATTATTTTTTCCCTCAAGTATAGTTGATAAATGCGGTTTTCGGTAGATAAAAAACACCCCCTACCTCCACGTGGATGTCGTAAATAGCACATTCTACTGTGCGCAAGTAACAAAATAGTGTGTGATTTCCTTACAACGTTTCATTAAAGTGAATGATAATGACGAATTAAGTACCTACTATTTCTGTTTCATTTACATTAAACTAATATTCATAGTTATGGTAATCGTATTTTGACTTTGCAGTTTCGTAACTTTCCGCAATTGTCTAGACCAGAAAAAGCCGAAACCAAACCACTGAAACGAATCAATGTAATTACAACACGGTATCAGTCACTAACTAACACGGGTGTTGATGCACAAAGCGCTGCGGTCGCTAACTCGCTGTACCCAAACTTCACTGTGATTACCTATGTAGCGGTGATACGAGTTTTTGATTGGATGGCGGTTTGAAAGAGAATTGTGCCCGGAAAATGGCGATAGGCTCGCCACCTATTACAAGGGACTTCATACCAGCGGCGGAATTTGGTTGTATAGACTCCCGTCATAGGAAAACGCCGCTGCTTATCCCACCAGGCATTACAGGCTTGAGTACACATAACAATATCATCTTTTAAACCCAGATAGTTTTATGATATTATCAGCTCTTATCAGACTTTGATTAACTTTGGTTAACGCAAATGATAATCAAAGTCTGATAGATTTTGATTATCATTTGCGTTAACGGTGAAAAAAACAGTTTTAGAATGAAACAAAGTTAGATAACAACATCTGACAGAAAATAAAATCCACGATACTATGACGTATAGCCAAAATAATCCGATATAATATCACTTAGAAGACTAATTTCTAAATCCAATTATTCTTCACTGATTATTATACGTTTATAGAATTCAGTAGAAAACATTTTATTCTGTTATTGATATCGAACGTTAGTTATAAATACAGGTTTGAACACATTTAATTCACATCGAAAAGGTCATTCAAACAAACAAGATTAATTTATCTCACACAAATTGCAACCATTTATCAATACAAAGTCAACAAACAATGTAAAATTTATATTTGCACAAATTACTGAACCTAATCCCAAATCGCATAAATTGAGTTATCAGCACGCAAAAGATAAAAATGTCATCCAATTTAACATATAATAGCAGGTGGCACCCGATATAATAGAATATATAGGTAGCGAGTTACAAAAGGTTATAAATCTTCAACCCTTTTCATAGGAGATGGGAGTTGGAGCGTAGTACGTGCACGACATAACGGGGCAGATCTAAGGGTATGAATAAGTCGAAGCTTTATACCGTGTTTTATCAAAACGGTCGGTAAACATCAACTTCATTACGGGGGCCTTCATAAACCGCTACAACAAGCGATTGTGAAATAACATTGCCTTAATCATCATTCTTGCCGACGTAGATCGTAGTATCATGTTGATATTACCAGTGAAGAGGGTCATCCAGTCGAAGTGATTACTTAGTTGACTTACATCCTTCAGAAGAGTGGGAGTGGTCTATTTTTCACCGAGAACCATCTGCGTCAGCAAGAAAAGCTATGAAATATCTACCCATTCAATTGCGTCTACTTTAGAAGCTAAAACTTGCTTTATAGCTTGTCTTTTTATACTCAAATGTACAGATAGAAGATACCCAACGAGCGGATATTTCTGCTAAAGATGATATCATGTTATTTGACGTTGATGCTAGGATTTTTAGGAAGATTTGGACGTGAATTTCACGATGTTTGACGTTTAATTTGTATTTAGATGATAACAATTTGATCCTTTAGTGACATGGAAGTTAGGGCTTTCTTTTGCGATATACTAGCTTCGTGCACGTGCGTTAATAGAAAGTGACGCATCCACAGTGGTTCGCCATTTGAATGCTCGTTTCGGGCTAATATGAACATGTAATGAAAACTTCTGAGAATTTCAGGCAGAATTCTCTGACCTGATATCAAAATCAAAACCTCATCTTTGGCCAGCTGCGTTTACGACTACTAGACTAATACAGCACTTACAACAAAAACGAAGTAAAACAAAAATACTACGACTCACAAAATTCCTTTCATTTGCAATAACATCAACAAACGAAATTGCCCCCTGTCCAGTCCGTTGATTACACATTATAAGACGGGCACCAAGAATTTTCTATATAACTAAACAATAAATTTTAGGTGGAGCCAATGCTCCAAAGGCTTCTTTGTGGAAACCTATTAGGTGGATGATAAGGCTTAGTTCGCCGCTCCGCTCGGGGGGACAAAATAAATTTCCCCGAAGGCCTTAAGTACTTTCAAATCGAGATCCTCTGAACTGTTGCGATAGTACGTATTTTTAGGTTTTGCTGCTTTGAACTTTAATGTTCTGTTATTTAATTAAACTATATTTAAATTGTCCGCTGAATTATTATTTCTGGTGAACTGTAATAATTCACTGAGTAGATCTTAGTTGAGTAATAAGACAATATTAGCCATCAATTTATTGAATTAGTCATAGTGTGAAGAAGACTGTGCAAAGAGGCAATGGTACAACGGATTAGTAATCGAGCGTTCGATCGAGAGGTTTTGAGTTTAAACCCCATTTTTTATTTTATAATATATCTTTTTGTAATTGTGAGTATTATACAGACATGGGTATAAATACTTGCAGTATTTTTATCACGTCCCGGATACTTGGGTATTTTATAGTCCACTTTCATTGTCTTGGCTGGTAGTAGTGTCGTGCGTCCGGTCGTTGAACTCCCTAAGATGAGGTTTGGCTACACGATGGCTGATGATTAGTTTATAAAGAGACTAGGATGAATTAACAAACGTCTAAAGCAAAAAGTGAAAGGAATTTAGAGAATCGAAATCTCCAGCGGACATATACTTTTTTATGGAAAAAAATGCTGCAGAAGCTGCTCTTAGTAAATTTTCAAAACATCGTAAAAAAATCACACTCGTAGGTTGTAACAACTTTAATTTCAACATAAATGTAGGAAATGGAATGTAACGGAGATAAAGAGATAGATGTATGAGACGAAAAGAAGAAAAGACATGAGTGACAGATTAGAAAGACGTAACAGACGAAAGACTTATAGGTGATAACTGTAAAAAAAGCTAAGAAAAAAAAAACAAATTTAATAGCAAAGTTCTCATTTAAATTAAGAAACCAACATAAATACTTAAAACATAATTTCTAGTACAGCACAAATTGTAATCATGCTTTAGCTTTTAATGATGTTCCACTATAATTGGAACGATAAATAAGAGAAATTGGTTTTGTCAATGCTCACAAAACGCTGTAGAGCTTTGGAGGGGTCATTACGATCAATGCCAGTTCAATTGGTAACTGCATAAACATTATTTAGACACATGAATGCTCTAGCAAACGTTTGAATACGATTCGTGCATGTATTACAACGAAGCTGGAATACAGTTGATCTTTAAAATCTGGTTCTAGTCCCGCTAATTTCATTCCATCTATAGGTAATTGACTGCTCTCCAATGCACCGAAATATAATTAGTTAATGCAAGTATCGTGTAAGTTTATATTAGTAATATCCGTTTTTATGATCAAAATTATGTAACGATAGGGATTTGCCAAGTTAAATTAAACCTCTCAACTATTAAAAAAGTTAAGCATCAGTGAAAAAACTAATGCAACATTAAAAAATAATCCTCAATTTATAAGGGTTTTAAATTATTTTATTAGACAAAGACAACGTTGCTATGCGTTGACGTTATAACACAGTAATACCATTACACAGTAAATCTATACCACTTAGTATAAGTTGCTAATACCAAAAATGCATTTTTATACCTTTGTTTCTAAACTCGACAGCAAAACATTATTGAAATAATACAAAGCGGATGACTTTCCATAATAATGGAGATTCGAAAGCATTAAGTATTACAGTTCCACAACAACGTTAAGCAATAAATCTTCAAATACCAATACAATTTTCCGATACATTTAGAAGAATCGAATAACAGAAAATATTAGAATGCAGCTCACAGTCCTTCTAGTTCAAAAATTACCACGAAAAACAATGCAAGACCCGCTCATTGAATTTATTCTTACACTTGATGCTACGTGTACTTTAGAGATGGGAAAATGATACAGATTCTTATAGAAAAACTGACCAATATAATTCGTGTAGATCGCGACAATAGTTGAAAAGGTTCCAGGATCGGGAAGTGCGCAAAAAAGATGTGCTGTATCTATTTAAGACAGACACCGTCGGGTCTTTTTTTTAATGTAGGCAAATTTTCTTGGATTCCCTCCACCACGGGGAAGGCGGAGAGTTATATCGAACTCTTACCAACTGAAACCACCATGGTGTTCCTCCGAGGACTTATACCGGGGATCGCGGGATTCGCTATTGCATTCAACGCAACCCCAGCAGAGATACCGTCGAGTCTCTGATTAAGGACAAGACATCTACTTTCTTTACGTGAGTGTCATAGGTGACTCTGTCCCCTTAAAGAATAAGTTAAGTAAGGTCCTAGAGTAAATAGTTGGGTTCTCCGAAACTCCTGTCTAAGTTACGAACTTGCTTTCACCTACAAAAGTAGCTATGTGCGTGAATTTGAAAAATAATACGACCCAAAAAATAAAAAAATATTATTTGCGAATATCCAAACTATTCAACACAAAAACTATGACATCACTAGAGTACAGCCACCAAAAAACCCCTTACACGATAAAACTTGACTTGCACAGTACAAAGGAGACTTTGTGTCGTGTTTCGGATTAACATGGAAATTGAATCAGGTTGCACGGCGAACTTAGCCGGGACAAAGCTTTCCGACTTCAGACTTATATCCGGGATTTTTTTGTTCTGTTGTACGAGTACACTACTGTTGTGCGCGCTTGTACCACGTAGTGACGTATAATTTTGTGATTGTTTCGTGGAGCACAGGTTGGTATTAGGAAAACCAGAGTTATTTTTTTTACTCTCACATTAGTTTAATTGTATCAACCGCGTTTTCTTATGATATGTCTCCATTGTGAGCTATTTATGCCATCTTCTTTGCGTGTAGTTAGTGGCTAATCTGGTGTCAAAGTTTATGCCGCCTATGGTCCTGTGAGTCGGCTTCACATGCCGTCGAGAAATGTCTCTCAGGCATGCCGGTATCCTCACGATGTTTTCCTTCACCGTTTTTATGCCATAACCACCTACCTTTTTAACCGATTACTGATAGCAATGAGTTGTTTCTGTTATTATTTCTCCTTAGGATGCTATTGCTTGGCGTGGTAATAATACATTTCAATTACAGATAAATAAATCTATCTAATAGCGTCGTTGGTCTATTGGTGGTAAGCGCGATTGCTGATCGTGAGGTCATGGACAGTTTACTCGATGATAACCTCGTCAAAATTATAAGTTGGAGTGCTCTAAAGAACAACTAACTATGTTGTTGAAACGAGGGTACAAGATAACATGGTAGGAACAGGAAGTCCATGGCCATTAGTTTTTACGTTGTTGTTGTAGTTTTGATTTTAAAATCTTATCACTAAAAGTCATATCTCAAAATCAAAACTGTCTCGTTGGTCTAGTGGTGGCAATCGTGACTGCTGATTGTGAGGTCCTGGGTTCGATCCTCAAGTCGGGCAAAGTGTTATTAGGTTTTTCCGTGTGGAATTTCTCAGTAGCAGCCCGGTGTTTGGATTTGTACCTGGTTAATAGTAATAGGCTCACCCCGTATTACATGGGATACATAACGGCAAAATGAGGGTGTTACTATACATGAGGTCTTTACTTCATTATTAGTAAAGATACAAGAGTCAGGAGTTTTAATTTTAACCAATAACGCTCCGTAAATTATAGGAATCCGTCATTAATGCCTTAGATATGTTCTACCAGTCAACCTTATAGTGATGCACATACAAAATATGGTAGGTGAACTAACAAAATATTGTAAAAATATCTGCTAGGAATACTGTTATAGCATTTCCACGACATACTTAGGCTTAGCAATCTCACAAGTCTAAGCTTGTCAGTCCTAAGCTTAAGGCTGCGTTCAGACAACAACCGCCCGCTAAGCGCACGCCACCCGCGTCAAGACCCGCGTCTAACTCGCTTTGATTTTTTTGTATATAATTTGAGTCTCATGACACATCAATAAATCTCAAATTGCATTTATCGAAGTCCAACCGCACACGCCAAGCGCCCGCCTCGCACCCGCCTCGCGCCCGCCACGCGCCCACCTCGCGCCCACCTCGCGCCCGCTTCGCCCCCGCCTCGCGCCCGCACGCGCCCACCTCGCGCCCGCTTCGCGCTCGCCTCGCGCCCATCTCGCGCCCGCCTCGCGCTCGCCTCGCGCCCGCCTCGCGCCCGCGTCGCGCCCGCTTCGCGCCCACCTCGCGCCAGCCTCGCGCCCGCCTCGCTCCCGCCTCGAGCCCGCCTCTCGCCCGGCTCGCGCCCGCCTCGCGCACGCTTCGCGCCCGCTTCACGCCCGCCTCATGTCATGCTTCGATAAATGCAATTTGAGATCTATTGATGTGTCATAAGACTCAAATTATATACGAAAAATTTCAAAGCGTGTTAGATGCGGGTGTTGACGCGCGTGGCGTGTGCTTGGCGGGCGCGTGTCGTCTAAACGCAGCCTAAAAGTCTAGGTAGTATCTCGACATGGTTTTTCTTGAACAGCACTAACTTGGTTCTCGAGTAAAAACTTAATAATTTCATAAAGAAAATGTCCGCCGGGGAAATGAGTTTTGAAAATGTATTGTGCTGTGACCCTCTAGATTATATTTTCTGTGTAATGCTAAAGTATTATACAACTAATTTGAGAACAATTTTGTAGTTAGATCGACTGACTTAATAAGTGATGAATGAAATGAATAAGTACCGAAATTGCATCCCATATTTAAAAATAAATTTAAACTTATAGGTACTTAGAGGGACTCGTGGCTAATTAACAACCGCGCGGATCATACGTTTTACGAGGTTAAGCAATGCTTGCGGCAGTCAGTTCGTGGATGAGTGACCATTCGTTACACATCGAGACCCCTTCCTGCCTCGGAGAGCACGTTAAACCGTCGGTCCCGGGTGTCATACGAACATCTATATAACATTGATTACGGGTCTAACTTCAGAATATCGGCATTGCCCAGTAAATGGGTTGCGGAGGTCTGATGTCAGTTGCTCCGTGTAAAATACTCGTATTCAGCCGCATCTGGTTAGACTGGAAGCTAACCCCAACACAACTGGGAAAAAGCTAGGCAGAACGAATGAGTTTCCAATATCATCATACCCCTGAAGCATACTTGGGGTGCATTAAAAGAACCTCCACGAGTGACGATACTTAAGTACATCCGGCGCACCCTGAGCTTGGCCCAAATTCACCACGGCATGAGGTATTCTCGTGCCAGAACGAGAGAAGAAGACTTAGGCCCTGAGTAGACGATGGACTTTTTATCCGGCGGACTGGCGCGGAGAAGCATGACAGTTGTTAGTAGTTGTTGTTCATCGCGACATTCGGCACATGGTTGGTGGTAAGTCTTGTCCCCAGCAGTCTGATTGACAAAAAGTCCATTATCTGCTCAGTAGGCCTAGCACGTTTGACGTATGGTATTGTGAACGTATCGCTAATGTAAGCGATGTTGAATCGAAAATACAACTGCCCCATATACAACATGTAACGTAATTAACGCACACCCTCAAACACCCCAATTAGAATATTATGTTATAATCATCATAATACATACACTGAAATTTTAGTTTAACATGTATGTATGCATTGTTATTTACTAAATTAACGTTCTTGAAGTAAGGTTTATTTGTCTTTATTTTGTATTGAATGACTGGAGTTGTATGAATACAAATAAAAATGCACTTTTAAGTCTTTTTACCTTGATTTATGGTCCATTTCAGTTTGTTTTGACTGTACAGGGGTAATGTGACTAATTTCCGTAGTTTTAATTATTTTGGGGATAAAAAATTACCTATATTAAAAATGATAGAAATCGATTCAGTAAACGCTTCTGAACAAACTACTTTCAGGATGTGCGTTATTTATGTTACATATTGTATTTTTTTTTTACTTCTTTCACAATTTGCATCATACATAGATATGAATAAAGTTTTCAGTTTAATTAAATAGTATGTGCGAAACGAATATTTCTGATTCAAAATTCACTAACATTAACGTTGCGTTTACCTTAGTAACTCAACAGCTTTTGTGTTAGGCCTACAGAGCCTTTACCTTATTCTCTGACGACGGTTTGTTATCAGAAACAAAGGTGACACTTTCACACCATAAAATATCCCAAAAACACTTATAAACAAACCCCAAGAAAGGCCACTGGAGTAGTATTCAATTTACATTTTACTTCGCAAAAGTCGAGTACAGGCAGGCAAAAAGAGAAGAGGTATCGTCGAGAGATTAGAAAAATTTACGTGATCTTTGCTAAGATAAACGTTTGAAATTGGGCAAGGAAGTTCGGTCAGTTATCTTACTTGTCAAGGGTGAGCTAGGATTTATTCCCCCGACTGTACCAACGATGTTTGCACAATTCAATTTTTGAGACAGCTACTATCTTATTTTGTAAACTGTCTGTGTTCTTATTTTGTAAAATGTACTTTGTTAAATCAAAATGTTTTTCTTCTTTATTTTTGTATTCCATAAATCTTAAAAGCTACCTCGATTTAAGATAGTGTCTTTCTTGTTCTTGAGTTTACTATCGCATAGAAAATAGTTTCAGCTGATATTTTCGAGATGCTTTTAGCTAAAAATATATACAAGGTTAGTCGGAAAGGGGGTACTAAGCCGCGGGCCACTTAAAGTATCACTGATGACTATTTTAAAGCAAGTGATATAATTTCAAAATTCGATAATTTTTATTTGCATGCAAAAAGATTTTTATATTACATTTTTTTCAAAAAATTATCATTCCTGGTTTAGTTATGAATTCAGAATATTAAGTTTCTAATCCGTGACCCCAAATATGTCCTAAATTGCAAACACAGCTGGTCATAGCTATGGACAGATAGATTTTAGCATATTTTTTACGAAATCTTTGAAAAGCTATTTCTCTTAAACTATCGAGTTTTGGGGAAAGTCGTAGAACAAAAGTTATCCCTTATTATGGTTACTTTAACACTCTTTCGGCTTAGTACCCCCTTTCCGACTAACCTTGTATAGGTAGTATAGGATCCCACTATAGAACGACCTTCACCGAGCTGGTTAATGGATGAAAAGTATTTTATATCAAATTAAATATGTCAATAAATATATTGCAAATGGGTTGACTAAAAAATTTCAGTCCAGAATATGACTATTTTTTTTTAAAGATTTCACTGGTTTGGTTAATAGACGAATTCCATACCAATCGAAAGTATGAAGCCTATAGAATATGCAAACGTTAGGTTGACTATTTTTTGTAATGATGGATTCAATCCAGAGGACTTTCTGAATACAATTACCTATTTCATTACAATAAGAAACGTAAACACATACGAGTACGTCTATATCGTCATCTAAAAGTGTTAAACTGATAACATTTGAACAACTTTACATGCAATGAATAAAACTAACTGCCTCATTGGTCTAGTGGTGGTACGCGCGACTGCTGATCGTGAGGTCCTGTGTTCAATTTCCAGGTCGAGCAAAAGAGTCATTGGGTTTTTCCATGTAGAATTTCTCAGTAGCAGCCCGGAGTTTGGATTTGTGCCCGGTTGATGGCAATAGGCTCACCCCCTATAACATGGGACTTAAACATAATGGTGAAACGAGGGTGTTACTATGCACCTCTGACCAACCCTTCGGGGAATATAGGCGTGATGTTATGTTATGTTTACGAATAAAACTGAATAATTTATAAGTATACCTACATAATAATCTGTACTATCCATCCATACTAATATTATAAATGCAAAAGTGTGTTTGTTTGTTTGTCCTTCCTTCACGCCCTAACTAAGCAATCAATCAACTTGATTTTTGGCGTATAATTAGTTGAAAGGATGGAGAGTAACATAGGCTACTTTTGGTCCTGGAAAAATATGATGTTAATTCCACGTGAGCTAAGCCGCGGGTAAAAGCTAGTAATATTATAAAGAGGAAAGATTCGTATTTTTGGATTTTTGTATGTAACGAATAAACTTCAAAATTACTGGACCGATTTCAAAAATTATTTTGCCGTTAGTAAGCTATATTATCACTGAGTAACATAAGCTACGGGCGGAGTCGTGAGGACACAGCTAGTGTTTAGTAAAAAAATAAAATCACGTTTCAAAATAATATTATTAATAGGACCGAGAAACGTGATTTTCATTTTAATTAATCATAATTTAATCGAAACTAATCCCTTAAAAACTTTTATGATAAGCGTTTTTATCTCGTAGTACTCCTACAGAATCAGAATTTGAGGATTGAAGGTATGTGCGAAGTTTCATGAGAATCGGTTAAGCAGAAGTAGTTGAAAGATCTGTCGCAAGATTTGAATCAAACAAACAAATATACGAAATGAAGGTACTTAAAAACATTTAAAAAAGACAGCTTTATTAATTGCCTATGAAATCGTATGGATAAATGGAGTTATCACTGCCTTGTTGGTCTAGTAGTCGCAAGTGCGACTGCTGATCATGGGGTCCTGGGTTCGATCCCCAGGTCGGGCAAAGGGTTACTGGGTTTTTCCATTAGGAATTTCTCAGTAGCAGCCCGGGGTCTGGATTTGTGCCCGGTTAATGGCAATAGGCTCGCCCCCTATTACATTGGACTTAAACATAACTAGCGAAACGAAGGTGTACTAAAACACATCTGCCGTACCCTTCGGGAAATAGAAGGCGTGATATTATGTTATGTGGAGTTATCAGTGTATCACTTTTAGCCGACGATATGCTACAAGTTAACACCAAAATAAGTCAACGATCTCAACCAAATTGAGTCACCGTACCGCCCATAAAACCGGGCCATCATAAATAACTGAATGGCTTTCGATGGAGAACTGATACGGGTTTGCATAATTGAAAGTCATCGAAATATTCCAGCAGGCCAGCGGCTATACTTGGTGCATAATTAAAATGACTGCAACCACCTACATGTCGAGCGTTTTAATAGACTGGTGAAAGGCTCTTTGTCCGTCGAACGAAAAGAGTTTGGTATTTTTGATGAACATGAGCGTTACTGTGCCACCGCTGGGTATCTTCCTCTTCCCAGAATGAGAAGGGTTTAGTTCGCCACGTTGGCCTGGTGCAGTTTGGCGGCCTATACACACATTCGAGAACTTTTTGATACCCTCTCAGGTGCAGGTTCCCTCGCGATGTTTTCCTTCACTGTTATAGCAAGTGATTATCAAATTCTGGCTCTCACATACACACAAAGGAACACAGTAAACTGCAAGGCTTTAATGTGAGGGTGGTAGCTAGCCAGTCAGACATCCTACCCCCAAGCAAAATGTTTTGTCCTTTTTATAGAGTTTTTCATCTCATGAAGACGCGTCATGTGACATTTTTAACAAAGACATAAGGTTCATATTGCAATGATTCACGTATCTTCATGAAATAAAATAACTACTAATAGCTAGGTTGGTAAAATTATTATTGAGTTTTTCCGTGTGGTATTCCTCAGTAGCAGCCCGGAGTTTGATGTACCCGGTTGATGGCAATAGATTTGCCCCTTATTACATGAAACTTAAACATAACGGCGAAAGGAGGGTGTTACTATACACCTCTGCACAACCCTTCGGGGAATACAGGCGTGATTTTATGTTAAAATGGCTACCTAAAGACATTGCAAACTGGCCAAAGGAATACTCTAGCAATATTTAATTTAATTCCTTCATTGCCATACTCCGTCCACAGGAGAGTAAATATTCTATTCACTGCAATAATAACTGTCATTTCCGCGCTATTTTCAGTACAAAAGAATGCGAGATGCTAAATACTTGTCTCAGGCAAAATTAAAGTCTATGTAGGAAAATATTTTACTATGGCAGTCGTAGAGAGCTCTTCTAAATTTTAGTAACGTCTGCCATCTAGTAATATCGTGTAATTGCATTCTTAAAACTTAATCTAATTTTAGTTGTAAAGACTGCAAGGTATGGCCATCATTTTCATTTCATTATATATTCTATGTTTGTGATACGAAAGTTTTAAGGATAAAATAATTCTTTATGAAGGAATTTGTCTGAGGAAGTATAGTCGGCACGTAACTTTGCGAGGTTTTGGCGTAATGGGGAAGGCAACTGAGGAACTAATGGCGCCACTTTCGATTGTTCCAGTGCGATCTTATTGGTTGCAATATATTTGAAGTTATTGCTCATATGAATATGATGGTTCTGATTGGTCAAATAACTAAGTATGGAGGTGCTGCCATCTGCTTTCGTTTTGCGTTGCCTTCCCCATTGGAGTAAGTTTGCGCATGTACACTTAGCGCAACAAAAAAATTGACACATTTATTGCTTGTCAATATTCTATGGTTATTGCCATAACTTATTTTGAAACGTGGTTGTTTAGAAGAAAGAAAGAAAGGAGAAGTATTCTCTTCTCAACTCTTGCCAAGTTACGTGCCGGTCTTATACTACCACCGTACCTATTTCTGCCGCCAAGCAGCACTGTTGTGTTCCGGTTTGAATAGTATGGGTGCTGGTGAAATTACCGGCACATGAGATTTTAAACCTTTATCTTTAGAGTTGGCGACGTATCAGCAATCCTCTTAGTGTTGTAGGTGTATAATATTCTGTATACAGGCGGCCCGTAACGATTTTCCATCATGTGGCCCGTTGGTTTGTTTGCCAACATAAAAAATAAACAGCGTTTAACAATGACGAAATAAATATTTAAATATCACTGTGTAAAATTATTAGGTACTTACTACAGTTAACTGTTGTCGCAATCTAATTCCGCGTACAGTCTGATACAATGTAACATGCAATGTACCATGCAATGTAAGAATTTGCCGTACACATTGCTGCAATGTAACATGCAAGATAACTGACGTTGAAACAAATTCCCTCTAGCGAGCACGAGCCGAGCTTTCGTCGCGCACGCTACTAACATTTCAAGTTGTGCGCGAAGTGATCCATCAATAGTTGGTTTTTGAGACGAACACAAAGGGGCGCGCAGGAAGTTCGTAGTAAATGCGCGCGATGCATCTGGACTGACGCATCGCGCGCTCATGTCATGTAGAATGTACGTGGCATTTGGAGTCGTATTTGACACCTGTCAAAATACTCTATGTAGTGTCAACTGTAGTAATAATTACTCTAATGCGTGCGCGAGCAATGATTATAGGTAAAAAAAGGTTGTTTTCTTCATTATCAACGAATTGCTACTTCTGTACTTATTCATATTGTTATTTTATGGAAAAGTCAAATCTGACTATTACCTTACGACAACTATAAGTACCTATGTATCAGAGAGTATGGACCAAATATTTCCAATTACTTACATAAGCATCCATAAAGGTTAAGCTGCGCTTGTCGCAGTCAGCCCGTGGATAGGTGACTGTTTCGTTACGTACCGAGACCCCACCGTGCCTCGGAGAGTACGCTAAACAGTCGGTCCTGAGTGTCATATGAATACCTATATGACAGTCGATACGGGTAGTCAGAAGCCCGAAAGTCAACTGGTCTAACCCTAAGATATCGGCATTGCCCAGTAACTAGATTGCGGAGGACTGATGGCAGTCGCTTCGTGCAAAATACTGGTATTCAACCGCAACTGGTTAGACTGGAAGCTGACCCCAACATAGTTAGGAAGGTCATGTAGAACAACTTACATAAGCATCAATACTAAAGTTGTTTTGGTACAATTTTCATCACAACACTAATCCATCTGTTGATACCGCCGTTGTAAGAAAAAAAGGCGCAACTGACATTTTTTTATAAAATTGAGTTAAATACATATTTAGATTCAGCTTCAAAAGGCGCATCAGCCCATATTTTTTCTATTTCCTGATAAACGCGTAGCAAAAAGGGCGCAAGTGAAAAACATTTCCTATCGTAACTCAGAAAAAATGCTAATATCTAAATTGCTAAATTGAAAGGACTTTATTAATATCATAATGTCTACAGCTCATAGAAAATAAACCACGATTGGTGCCATAACCGGAATGATCCGCCTCAGGGTACCTGCCATTTTAATCGGCGAACGATAAAGCAAAAAAGTTGCAATGCACTCAGCAGCTTTGTTGGCGTAATCCTGCCTTTCCAAGAAAAATGTTTGCTGGATTGGAAAAAACGGGTATATTTTTTCGAGCGTGGTCATGTTAGATTGGATCGCCAAAATCACAAAATACCTATAGGTAAACAAAAATATTTTTGTTATTGTGAGTGAATGTGTGCGGTTGGACTATGAAGCGAAATTTATAAAAAAGATACCTATAGGATTTAAAAGCAGTCATTACAGGTATACTGATTTAATCTAAAGAAAAACGGTCAAGAACGAATCCGGGTTGCGCTTGCAGGGTTGCAAATTTATTAACAAACAGTTCTTGTTCTGCTTAGCCTTTTCCCAACTATGTTGGGGTTAGCTTCCAGTCTAACCAGATGCGGCTGAATACCAGTATTTTACACGGAGCGACTGCCATCAGACCTCCGCAACCCAGTTACTGGGTTGCCGATATCCTAAGGTTAGACTCGTGGTCAGACTATTATTCGTATGACACCCGGAACTGGCTGTTTAACGCGCTCTACGAGGCACGGAGGGGACTTGATAATGTAACGAACGGTCATCCATCCATAGATTGACCGGGGCAAGCGCAGCTTGACCTCGCAAAATTAGCCACGAGCCCCTGATCATAGAACTGTTAATCGACCGACATTAAATTACCACAAAAAAAAAAAAACATTTATTTTTCAGCAATTTTTAGACTGGTGTCAAAGAAAGCGGCATTTTCCTGTCAAGATCAGTATGGTGTATTTTCCTTTCGAGGTACTTCTTGTACATTAAAAGGCACTTTCTATCCCAAAATTCGCGTAACATAATCCAATACACAAAACCACGTAAACTCTTACACAAACCGATAAAATCCCCGAAAATCACATAACCTTCCATCAATACGTGACTCCTAGAGAACGCAACCGAATTACGTGCAGAACTTAGGACATTAATCTAACAAATAAGTGAGAAAACTTCCACCGGTGCTTCCCCTTAACAATGTTAATTACTTACTATTTGATTACGGGCTCGTATTAAGGGGGAATTACGGCTATTATTATTTTTATCCTCGTCGATAACTATGAAAGTTTGTGTGGGATCAAATCGTTAGTGTATCTAAGATATATTATGATTTAAGAATGTATAAGCAGATAAAAATACTGAAATAGTATAGAAAGAAAGAAGTACATCTACAAGCTAGTTAGTATATACTTGTTTTTACTCTGATAACTGCCTCGTTCTAGTGGTGGTAAGCGCGACTGCTGATAGTGAGATCCTGGGTTCGATTTCCAGGTCGGGCAAAGTGTATTAGGTGATCCCGTGTGGGATTTATCAGTAGCACCTCGGAGTTGGGATTTCTGCCCGGTTAATGACGATAGGCTCGCCCTCTATTACATGGGACTTAAACATAACGGCGAAATGAAGGTGTTACTATACACTTCTGCCCAACCCTTTGGGGAATACAGACGTGACGTTATATTATGTTTTTATTGTGTTTATGAGTATTTTCTCGACCTCGAGTATTTATTTAAATAAGATCCCAACTCTATTTGGAATATAGGGTAAGTGACTAAGAAATATGCCCAGAGTATCGGCAACCCAATGTTTTCAATGATTGACTTCTGTCCATCACTAGGTCGGTGACATTGAGCCAGGTATGCAGACTGAAATGTTAGATTAGACATAGGTCCTCAGAAGAACTCCGTTTCAGTTTTGGCCGGCAAGAGTCCTACATAACCCTCCGCTTTCTCCTGGGTGCAGGATATCCATGTGGACTTCTCCACGTATAAATAAAGGCTGATATGTTGCAGTAATACCCTGCCACACGCCTGTCGACAGTCTCATCGGTAGGTGGTGAACCACAGGTGGGGTTGATGTAGGGAAAGTGGATTTTCTGTGTTCCAAGTTTCTTTTTTCCCACATTTAAATCCTCATTGATACCCTCTAACTGAGGAAGGCGGAGGGATATGTCGGACTCTTACCGACCAAAACCACCCGGAGGTCGACCTCAGCTCTTAAGAGGGGGCTCCGAGATCTCCGGTGGGGTGCACCTCTTGTGCTACGCTTTTGGCACTACCCTGGGAGATAAAGTTATCTTCTCAACACCCTCGTGTTGCACAAAAGCACGTGGCCACTAAATGCTGTTGTCGTCCACAGGGTGTTTTCTGACCTATACTAACTTTAAAAATGACGTCCAGAATTGTGAGTTGTTGCGGTCTATGGTAGGAGTCCGTCATAGCTGACAAACTGAAATCTTTTTAGAAAAAAATGAGATGCTATTGTCGTCCTGTAAATATAAAAAAAAACCACAAAGTTCTATCCTAACCTTAGATATTAATGAGACAAGCAAGATCAAAGTACAAGAGAAAAATATTTTGAATTCCATACAACGTCAGTTATTTTATTAAACGGGTTCTTTTTGATTGACGTTTATTAATTTTACTGCCCACCTCCCACGGCACCACTACAGGCGGAATGTTTTCATTTTAAAGCTAGTTTTACCTTTAAGTTATTTTATTTTTAGACGTGCTGTCGGTAAATAAAATAAAGAAGCGTTTTAAAATTGAATAATCTCATGTGAGTACTCGAAGTACCCAAGATGAGAATTATAGTTATTAAAGAACCTAACCCTCAAAGTATTTCAGACTAAGATTATATACCTACCTCTAGATATAGCCATAATTACAGTAGGAAGTGTGGAAGTGAGAAGCATATACATTAATACCCCGACTTACGCTATCCTGTTTTACGCGAATTCGGAGATACGCGGTTTTTCTTTTTGATCATCGCTCGCATCGGGGTGTTCGGTTTACGACAAGTTCGAACGTGTTCCGTGTGGAATAACAATTCCAATTCCGTAAAACATTAAGTACGCAGTGCAAATTCGGTTTATGACACAAACTTTATATATTTATATGCAAGGTTGAACCCCGACTTACGCGAATTCGACTTACACGGCTATCTCTTGGTCCCACCTATCGCGTAAGTCCGGGGTATTACTGTACACAAGATTTGTAAGAAAACTGAGACAAAGTATTGTATTTTCTGTCTCGTGTGACGTGCCGTATTTTCGCTAGGCGGCGAACTTTTTAATGTTAGCCAGTTAGCCAACTCACTGTCACAGGACGTCGGTTTCCCCGTATTCTTATATTTATGAGAAATAGAACTTCGTTAGTTAAGTTTATAGTGTATATTGTATGCTCTACGATGGGAGGATGCAGTATTTTAGTTTTATATTGCTATTTCATGTGCGGGCACGCGGTGGCTCTATCTAGTGGTATATAGTCTTAGATTTTAGATGTAATATTTGTAGGACCCTTACGTTGTTTTTACTCTGCCGCTTACCGCAGCGAAACGCTAAACAGCGAACCAACAGCGATAACGTATCCAAACAATACCGCGGTGGCGGTATCGCAGTGTCAGTTTAAAAGAAGTTCGCGAGTAAAAGCGTTACGAGAGCGATACTCGAGCGAACTCAGATACTCCTGCATGAGAGGCAAGTGTGAGACCGCTCTTCAGTGATAAGTATTACAAATTATATTGGGACAAATTATAATGTTATATTACACATTTATCTTATAACAATAGTGAGTACAACAATAGACTCGTATAAATATAAAAACCTGTATAAATATTTAAATAAAAACTTCTAATTTTGACGATGATCTCATCAATATAATTATGTCAAGGTCAACGTTGCATATCAATTATTAAGGAAGGTCAGGCTAAAATGAACTGTTCTATAAATAATAATAACATTATCCTTTCTATTCGGCTGCGTGTGGTGTTTATGGTCTTGTGGACCATTTCTACGTAACCGGGCAGTTATTGGTGAGGCCTGAAGAGTCTTCAACCAATGGGGACGAACTAAAATACTTAACCTAAGCTAACTACTATTACTCTTACATCATGACTAGCAACAACAGCACTAAGGGCGACCCCTAATGGGACTCGGACCTTGGCTTAGGGCGTTGCTGGCGGGAGGACTGGGAGGGAGACAGCTTGATGCGGGCTGAATTATCGGTATGACTGCGGAGTCAAAAAAGACGACCGGCTCCGCGGCGGAGAGTGAGCACGGTGAGTCAAGGACTACAGAATTATCAGAAAATTTGGGTTTTCCATTTAAATACTTGTACACGGATGCAACCCCAAAACAAGCCCCCTCTATTTCATGCTTGCAACCAACTTCAGTGGTCAACCCTCGGCAACGCATCAACATAACTCTTGTCGTTAGAGATGAAGTTGAAAAGTCTCATGTGCCTGTAATTTCACCGTCACCTATAACCCTTCAAACCGGAACACAGCTATACTGTTAGGCAGTAAAAATAGGTATGGTGTTTGTTTGTTTGTTGCTCGAAGGACCATTGTTCAACTTGCTCGTTGGGAGTAAATAAACGTGGACTGTATATTTTATAAGCTTGGTGTATTGCCGTTTTCTTTTATAACAATTCAAAGCTTCTGTCCCGGACAAACATAAATTTGGTAAACGTTTTAAGAGTGTCGTCCGTCGCGGTGGTCTCTGAAAAAGCGAGTGTCCGTCAGCCGGGCCGGCTCACCCGCGCCGCACCTCCGCTTGCTCGCCGATGACGATGACGCGTAGGTCGGTCACGTCGCCTGCGCGTGCCGTCTGAGTGTTTGTTGGGTGCGATTCCCAACAGTGTTAGTACTTCCCCGGACGAACCTTTTCACAAGGAACTTTAAATACAAGTAACCAAATGAATTTTACATGAAATAACATAACACATAACATCACGCCAGTACTCCCCGAAGGGTTCGACAGAGGTTATAACACACCATCATTTCGCCGTTGTGTTTAAGTCCTATGTAATAGGGGAGAAGTGGCATGAAGGAGCCAGGTTTTGAAAGAGCCACTTACATTATTTTGTTAGTTTAGGAACGGATTATGTTGGTAACTTCATTTTTAAGAAGCAACACTGATTTCTCGTTACCCACAAACATTTGACAGTTCGCCGAAACCAACGGACGCCGGCACATTGAGCCAAAGTTTTTGATACTAAAAAGTAAGTGTTTTGCTTCATTTAAGTTGTTTTTTGGTATTTTATTGTAAACAAATATAGGCAAATGGATTGTAGACTGAGTTAGTGCATATATTTGGCCTTGCAGCTGCGTACAAACTGAGCCGCAAAAGTTTTGATATTGTTGTTATTTTGAAGGAAATATTTTTTTAAAGAATAAGTTATGAAAGAGCCGGGTGAATGGGCCACAAAAGAGCTGGCTCTTTCATAGCCGGATCTTTCGTAACCCTGCATTTTAATTTTGTAAATAAAATAATAATAATAATGCATTTTTTTCATATATTATGAAATTATTTGCTTCAGATATTGCATTATGGAAAAGCCTGGCCCAAAAAAACTAAAAAGATCCGAAAAATCAGTAATTGAAGAAGCAGTCAGTGAAGTTTTGGAGAAAGGCCAGTCCATAAACAAAACTGCACTTGTCTCAAATATATCGAGGGCATACTTATCAATAAATACTGCAATTATTATTATTTTGCATATTTTTAAATATTTTTTTTGCGATATAAATGTTTCTAATTTTAACAAAATTACAAAGTTCCTGAAGAGTCTGTATCTTAAACTTAAGCAAATAGATAGTTAAGACTTAAAAGCTCAAAGTAATGAATAAAATAACTATTGATAATAATTATTGATATGAAAGAAAATCATTTTTAATAATTTAACGATGTTGTTTTTGATAGAAGATATTATTTGTTATTTTTTTTAATTTTCGAGATTGTTATTGATAAAAAATAATCCGCCTCTGATATGTTAAGATTATATACGGTATATAAATAGGTATGACTGAATAATATGTTAAGATTAAAGCGTTTGTTAGAATTACTTAAAATGACTAACAAAATTAAAAATTTCTTAAAAATGTCATTAGTTTCTAAAAAGGATTTGTTAGAACTGTCTTTTTGTTTTTTTTTTTAATAGTGCAATTATTATTATTTTGCATAATTTTCACAATTACACTTTATAATACAGACTGGCTCATTCATAACTTTGAGTAGCTCTTTCAATACCGAAATGTTATGAAAGAGCCAAAAGACACACTTTTTAAAAATGAATGTTTCATTGATTTTTTTACATAGTTCAAGGTTTTTTCGTATGAAATTACCTTCTTTAATAAATAAATAATAATTGAAGAAAAAAAAACATCATTTCTTTCATTAAAAGTTATTTGTTTTGCTCTGTTTAGTAAACTGGCTCTTTCATGCCACTTCTCCCGGCAAGCCTATTGCCATCAACCGGACACAAATCCAAACTCCGGACTGCTACTGAGGAATCCCACACGGAAACACCTACTACATTTTGCCCGACCTGGAAATCGAACCTAGGACCACACGATCAGCAGTCGCGTTTACCACCACTAGATCAACGAGGCAGTACCTGAAATAAGTGAATTGTATTTATTTTAAAATAAGATGTCGCGTATTTTCGTCTCAAAAACAACTGTTGTTGAATCAAGTGGCTCGGATATAAAAGAAAAAAAAAATAATAAGACACAATACATAGTCTGTAATTATCATAATAATATCAGTAATTACCTTGAATTGTATTTTTAATTTTAATATTCGTAAGTTTTAATTAGCGTATCAAGAATAATCAAACATCATCTTAATTAAGCAGCTGTACAAATTTATTTAACTTTAACATACAAAATTAATGAAAATAACACTACTAGAGCTGAAAATATATTATTTCATTCCATTAGAATTCTACCCAAATGTTTTTCAGTACTTGTCCAAAATACCTATTCGAAATTAAGCGCCCGTTCACACAGCGGATCCGTTTAAACGGATCCGTCGGTACTGGATGTGTTGTTCACATCTGTACCGACGGATCAGTTAAACAAATGGCAGCTGCGTCGCATCTGGCAGGCAGAATACGATAAAAATAACGGATCCAGTGTTTTTTACTGGATTCAGAAACTGTTGTGTATGTGAACTCGCTCATACAACTACAGGCGCCATCACCAAAATAAAAACGGATCCTGTAAACAGTTTTTATGTGAACTAGCTGTAACCTAACAGAGAATTCACAAAACAGGAAATTTAATTTATCGTGAAGCAACCACCGTCCCATTATAATGTGAAGAATGAAAAAAATAATGAATGTGTCTTGTTCTCTCATTTACCTACTGTATATAAGGCAAAATTGAAGAGACATAGAGAGATTCGAGATAATGATGACTGCAATTATTACTGCCTGCTCATCCATTATGCTGGGCTCAATGGCGAACCTATATGACTGTACGATTTTAATTTGCTCGAAAATATTATTCAAATTCATTGAGAGTCTCATTTGTGTATATGGATGATTTAGTTGTCTTTGATGTTAATATCTATACTAATATTATAAAGCTGAAGAGTTTGTTTGTTGGAACGCGCTAATCTCAGGAACTACAGGTTGGAATTGAAAAAATATTTTTGTGTTGGATAGTCTATTTATCGAGGAAGGCTACAGGCTATATAACATCACGCTACAACCAATAGGAGCGGAGCATAAATGAAAAATGTTGCAAAGACGGGAAAAATGTCCGCCCGTGGGAAGCCGGGACGGGCCACTAGTAATTGATAGTACTGAAGATACGGTACTAAATATTAACTGTATTACGTCTGCTTAAAATATAATATTCGAGCAAGCTTTTATTAAAGCGGAGACTGGTCAACATCTTCGTGTAACACACATAGGATATAACAAGATAGAGATAGACTAGATACTAATAGTGAAAAATAGAGAGAACCAAAAGTGCATTGATATAGATTGATAGGTAGGTGGATCGCCAATACAGTACGTAGCACAACGAAGAGCAAACCTTGATGGGTAGGTTAAGTATAGTACCATCATACACTTATTGTCACTATCCATGCTATTCACATTTATTTTTCTCATTTTTCATAAAGTCTTTTCAGTTTAACAGTCGGTTAACATAACTAACGCCATCCTACAAGATCAGCTGCACAGTGTCAACAAGTAAGAATTCAACAATTTCCCATAATCCTGTATATCATAGCTATACTGCTATGCCCGCGTTTTGACATTATGTGATAAGTGGATGACAAAAAGTTTACGATTGTATTACACTTAACCTACCCATCAACCTATTACAAAGTTTGTTCTTCGTTGTGTTACGTACTGTATACTCTGTATACACCATGATCTTTTTTTTCCCTACTTAGTTGTGTCTCTGTTTGTTTAAATTTTTGTTCTATTGAATTTTTACTTTTGCTGTTAATATTAGTTTTATATTTATCATCACGTAATTTTAATTTTAGTTAATAGATATTAAATGTATAGTTTAGTGCTTATGGCACACCTAATATGTTTATGAGGCATGCAGTGCTAACCTGTAAGAAATTGTTACACTAACCTTAGATTATGGCTTATATTACTGCAACCATTTAAAGTGCAAACAATTGTTGGTTGGCCAGTAAAGGAAAAATAAAATGTAAGATACCGATAAAACTAGCCTGCGAGAGGCTATAATAAAACAAAACTCAAACTCAAAAAAATATTTTGCTAAGAGTTTGTTTTCTACAAGTCAACTATATAGGTTTCCAAATTAACTGAACGCAACAATATTATTATTATTCAGCCATGATCATCCAACTGCAGGGCAAAGGCCTCCCTACCCTCCTTCCACTACTCTCGGTTTAAGGTTTTCTGCGCCCAATCCTTCCAATAGGTGTCTAGTTCGTCCGCCATCTCCTTCTAGGTCTGCTGCGACGTCGTCTGACGTTGTGTGGGTTCCTCTCAGTGATGAGTTTTTCCCACAGCTCATACGACATGCGGCAGCATGTTGTCATTTAAAAAACTTACCCAAACATTCTCTAATTCTATATTTCGCTACATTTTCCAAACAAATACCGTTACATTCAAATCAAATAAACCAAAAACTTCGAAACACTACATTCAAATTCCTCCTAATATGTTGAAGTGAATTCAAATATTCTTCAACGCAAATTGTACGAACACACAACTAACTGTACGCAAATTCCGTTATTTGAGTTCAACTCTAGTTGCTGGTAGTAAATTAATTAATACCTAAGTACTACGTTTCTGGATCTCATATCTAACAATCGTCTGAGTGGGTACTGTTTGTTCTGTGTACATACTGGCTAGATACCGGTAATTGCTCGTCTATTGTGCCTGCTGGATCTTGATGCAAATAACCAAAATGTTATTATGATGTGTGATAATATTTACTGCCTTATTGGTCTAGTGGTCGCAAGCGCGACTGCTGAGTGGGTCCTGAGTTCGATCCCCAGGTCGGGCAAAGTGTTATTGGGTTTTTCCATTAGGAATTTCTCAGTAGCAGCTCGGGGTATGGATTTGTGCCTAATTAATGGCAATAGGCTCGCCCTCTATTACATGGGACTTAAACATAACTGGCGAAACGTGGGTGTACTAAAAAACATCTCTGCTGAACCCTTCGGGTTATGCTATGGTATATTCTATGGTATGGTATATATATGTCGTCTGGTAAATATGTAGTACCGAGGGTTAATAATGTCTATGGAGACCGTACATTAGAAAAGCGTATCCCATATTTACTCAACAATTTACCAGACGGAATCAGGGAAGAAAAAACAAAAAATAAGTTTAAGAACAAACTTAAAAAATATCTATTTAGTACACTGCCGTGACATGTCTACATACTTTCCTAATTATTAAAGTATCATCATTAAATTTTCTGCATTAGTATATTACAATAACCATGTGCTGTAAAATAAACACTGTGCATATTATAAACTAAGTAATATGGTTCGCAAGATTTAATTCTACATAACATGATACATATTATAAATAAACTACTTAACATAATAACTACTATATAGGTATTATAATGTAATAAAACTGTATAGTGTAATAAGGCTTGCATTATATAAGTGCTTTATCTATGATCCAACAGACAAACTAGTTATATAGTTTTGTTGGACATTGTAATATATTATAGACCTTAATATGTACCTTTTACTATTAAATAAATAATAATAAATAAATAATAAATAATTTGTACTTATCATAAGAAAACGAGATGCACTGATCAGTTGAATGAGCAAAGAGATTTTGAGGTTGGATAATTTCCGAGCCATACATAATAAAGTCGCGATTAAATAAATAAAGCCCCGTGAAAAACGTAATCCAATCTGATTTCGACGGTTTTTGGTAAATTTTGAGTCTATTTAATACGCAAGTACTCTTAAGACATTTATCATCATCAACATCCCTTATCCCAACTTATTTGCGGTCGGCGTAGTATGTATTCTTCTTCCATACACCTCTATTAGCCGCCATCTCAGTACTCACCCCCTTTCTAGCCATATCATCTTTCACACTACCCATCCATCGTTTATGATGTTAAAGTAAGTAATTAATAAAGTCTTCAGTCAGACAGTTAGTCACCCATGAGACATTCCTGGGCTTTAATTTTTTAGAACAAAGCTTAACCATAACAGAACACACTTAATTAAAAGAAATAATCATTTATTATCTACCTTACCCAAACACTGACCGCTCTATTAACATGTTAATTAATATAGTTCCCAAGTACAATAACACTTACTAACTCCCTTTGTTAGTGCAGCAATAAATAATATATTTACATAACAATAACGTTGACTAATCTCGGCCCGTAGACACCTACTTACTGCAAAATTACTGCTCCCAGCTAGCCTCTAGGGATTTCAGCTTGGAACATAGATTAGAATAATTTTGAGCGGTTACTTTTCTTGCCTATAAGTAGGATGACTCTCGGAGAAATTTTGGTGTTTAAAAATATCGAAAAAATCGCGGACGTTCTCAAAAAAGGCACCCTAAACCGACAAGCATGAATGAGAAGGCTAATGAATGTAGATGAAGCAAAAAGGGTGTGTCAGGATCGTAGTAGGTGGAAATCTATAGTCTCTCCCTACCCCAATTGGAAACAGGCGTGATTGTATGTATGTATGTAAAAATATTGTAGATTTGGGTTTCGAATGTGTTCGAGAATGGAGAAGGAAGATGTCACTACAAAAAATCCGTTCCAAATTTTGCATTATGTTCTGAAACTAGCATCAATCTGTATAGGACTTTATGTAGATTTACACTACAAAGTAATTTCGTTTTAGACATTGAAATGATGGAAGTATTAGCTATTTCTTAAATTCAAAATAGCAGTAGTTTTATTTTTTTAAATACATTAACAATACAGACAGTTGTTCCGTACGTCAAAATCCGATACGTAAATATGTTTACTCAACTTCGGGGACTCAGAATTTTGTCCTCTCTCCTCCAACAAGTCTTACTCTATGACATTATTATGTGACCACTTGCAGTGCCCGGATCTACCTAATTAAGTGCCTGCAGTTAATGTCTCCGGGATTTATAGAGCCTGTAGGAGGCCCTAAACAACTACCTTTATCGCGGGATGTGTTTGTATTTATGTTTCTACTAAATTGGAAACTTTGTTTATCCAATTGTTGACTGCTAAGTTGATTGTTTTGCTTGTGAAGTGACCTTATTCAGTTTTGAGGAAGGTTTCTTTACGGTTTCTTTTGTTATTGTGTGTTTCCATTAGGATTTTCTCAGTAGCAGCCCGGAGTCTGGATTTGTGCCCAGTTAATGGCAATAGGCTCGCCACCTATTACAGGGGACTTAAACATAACTGGGGAAACGAGGGAGTACTAAAAACACCTCTGCCTATCCCTTCGAGGAATACAAGGCGTGATGTTATGTATTTTTCTCTACGGAATTTCAATTTTCTTTGTGAGTGAGTTATTTTTTCTTTTTTCATGGGTTTTGCAATAGCAATAAAAAAATTAAACACTGATAATGATATTATAATGCTTCCAGCTTTAAAAAGCAGGCAGTCTTTACATACGCAGAAAATTATTATGAATGTAGGAAATTTCAAGAGCATAATCAGCTCCCATGATCAAGAATGACCGTTATTTTTTCTACATGTGGAATCCTCATAGATGCCTTCTACTTGGGAAAGGTGGAGGATTATATCAGACTGTTATTAAATAAACCACCACAATATTGCTCCGAAGACCTTATAGTTGGGGTTGCGGGATTCGCTATTGCATTCACCACAAAGGCCCAAAATGAACCACTGCGAAAAGAAAAAGAAAAATGATATACAAGACTATTGTAAAGATACTTTCAAACCAACGCGTCCAGCTTGCGACCGCAGACGCGTGCACGGTACTTGTAGCGACGTGTTCAAACCTAACAGGACGCGTTTGATTTGAACACGTCACTACAGTTGAATCGGTCATTTCAAAAACCTCTTGTCACATTTTTTTCCAACATGCTTTTTTTGCTGAAAATGGTTCCATAAAGGGAGATGCGTATTCTGGGTAAAAACCACGTAAGTCGATACATTCCTTCCTCTTCCACTAATACTGCGTGGAAGACGTTCATTGCATAAACAACATTTTAGTCAGTGACTTAACAGGTTTTTCCATGCACTACTAGATGGCGGGAGTAGTTTATGACTGAGTTTGACGTTTTAAATTTGATTTGTTCTGATTGGTTCAACAATTTTCCAATCTTCTTAAAAACAATCGTCATTAATGTGATATTTGAATCGGTCATTTCAAAAACCTCTTAAGTCACATTTTTTCCAACATGACTATGTACCTGAAAGATATTAAAACATGATAAATTAATACATGTAAAATGTTAATAAGATTATTTATAAGTGTAATTTTCAATAATAAACAATAAAAAAATGATTACTACGATTGTTTTGGTTAAATTATATACCACTAACCCTATTTCTCGCTAAAACAACATAAGTCAAGAACAGTTTTTGAGGTTTTTTTTCATTATTTCTATTAATAAACTGTGAAGGTTATTCGCTATTTTAATTTTTTTCTACTTAAATACTAAATTAAGCATAAAACAGTCCTTTAAACCTTATTTGTTTGTGTATGAAACAGTTATTATTGATTCCTGAAAAATTCTAATTGAGTGAAATATGAGGTTTTTGAAATGACCGATTCAATTACAATTGCAATAACTGATCGCAGCTGTCCACGCTACTGCGGTCGCAAGCTGAACGCGTTGGTTTGATTGTACCTTATTACTAAACAAATGGAATGCTTAACAATAACTACATTAGAATATAAATACTGATTCGAAGAACATTCTCAGTCGTACTATTGTTTCGTTCTAGTAAAATTCCATACTATTGATTTAATTTGGATACAATGTGTCAATAACTTCGTTAATGAGTATTTTTAAATACGTTAATTAGTAACTTCAAAACTTTCGTTAGGCAGCGTTCAGACGACACGCGCCCGCTAAGCGCACGCCACGCGCATCAACACCCGCCTCTAACTCGCTTTGAAATTTATGGTACATAATTTGAGTCTTATGACACATCAATAGATATCAAATTGCATTTGTCGAAGTCCAACCGCACACGCCAAGCGCCCGCCTCGCGCCCACCTCACGCCCGCCTCGCGCCCGCCTCGCGCCCGGCTCGCTCCCGCCTCGCGCCCGCCTCGCGCCCGCCTCGCGCCCGCCTCGCGCCCGCAACGCGCCCGCCTCATGCCATACTTCGATAAATGCAATTTGAGATCTCTTGATGTGTCATAAGACTCAAATTATATACCAAAAATTTCAAAGCGAGTTAGACGCGGGTGTTGACGCGCGTGGCGTGCGCTTAGCGGGCGCATGTCGTCTGAACGCAGCCTTACAGTTACTTACACATTAAATTATATTAATTATAGTATTGAGTATCAGAGGTTAACATCTAATTTGGGTCGCTTAGTCAGAGGTGTCAAGTACCTATTTAGAATACTTTAGTGCTTAGTAATGAATGTATTATATATAAAAAAATAAGGTTTGTTACGCAATTAAAATTTAAAAAAGAAATGTTTAGTATTTTATCTTTTATTTTAAGATGATAACTTGTTTAACATAGATACCCACATTGTCAGAAAACGTGACGTTCTATGACAAAATCAAAGTCATTTTCGGATTCAGCACACCCAAAATCTTAAGAATTACGCAAAAAAACCAAAACAGCTCTCAATCTTTTTTTTGCAGACGTATAATTATACAAAAAGAGAAAAATAAAAAAAATATCATAATTCGAAATAACACATCTCAAAATTTCATACTACACTCATGCACTAATAACTTTAAGTTCCTACTCCACCCAGAATGAAATTGTAGGAACGTTTAACAAGTTTTATATTCGTCTTTATAACTTATACAATGTTCCTTTAAATTTTCTACAAACTGCTACCCACTTCATACAAACATCGTCTGTTTCCTTTTACCTTAGAACATGACGAATGCATTATGCATGCTTGAAAAGCTATTAACGTCGCAAAAACCCATTACTTACATTCTCAAATTAATACACACACGGATAATTTATGCCCTATCTTTGTAATGTACTGAACATCTGAATAAATAGAAAAGCATCATCACTTGAGAGTATGAATAACCTATAGAGCTCTTCTATGGTATAAGGTGACGGCCAATGAAGAGATCCAAGAAATATTATGTTCTTTCATTTGCTTAAAACCGTCACGAGTCAGGGTGGCATACAAAACTTCTTTAAAAAACCTTAAAAAGAATCGGCAACACAACAACAGAGTTCCGGAAAAAATTGGCCATCTTATGTCTTCTGTGACATGGATCGGCCCTCCGGGTAAGCGCTACGGAGGAAGACCGCTTACAAAATCATCAAGATGGCTGGCCATGCTTGGATACAGGAAGCCCAGGATAGGGAACGTTGGGAATCTTTGGAGGAGGCCTTCATCCGAGGAAGGGTTTTGGAAAACCAACCAGATGCTTAACATACATAAACAATGCAATACTATTTTCCAAGAAATATAAGGCTATTTTTATGTCCCCTTCTATGGCTGTTGTAAAAAGGACTCAGTTGGGAATAGGCCGGAAGAATCCGCTTGTACAATAACAATAAACGCTACAATCACCAATTCAAACCCGAAACGTGGTGATTTTTGTACAGCTGTTCTTTGTAGCGGTCTCTTAGACCATTTTCCATGGCAAAGACACGACACCACACAATAAGGTGACGACTGCGAGCGTCATACATTTCTAAGAATCATTTACGCACGGAAGGATACGAAATTACTAGTATCAAAGTAAACAGTTTATGCTAATATATTTATGGCACTCGGAGTTATCACAATATTTTGTCTTCATGTGTCGTAAAAAAATGGTCTCAGGAGGCCTATATTTAGCAGTCTTCCTCCAAGTCTTTTCCCAACTATGTTGGGGTCAGCTTCCAGTCTAACCAGATGTGGCTGAATACCAGTGTTTTACACGGAGCGACTGCCATCAGACCTCCGTAACCCAGTTACTGGGCAATGCCGATATCTTAAGATTAGACCGGTATTAAATTATGTATACCATAATTGAACTCATAATTATGCCAGCAGTTTGCCCAAATGACCGAAAAACACATCTCTCTGTACCTTGTCTTATTCATACTCTTGCTTAGCATTTAATAACATGCATCTGCAGTCACGTGTAGAGCCGGCTGTAAAACGACAGTAAAAGAGCATTGGATACGACTCTACGGAAGAGATCTGATCTCTACCTAATGCTACCTGTTTCTGTCTCCATTTGTGTCGCTTCCCGAAGGAATTTGAAAATGGTGTATGAAGTATGACTGTAAAAATTGTGTAGCACAAAGGATAGAATAGGAATAGTGTATTTACACTTTGCAGATGCAGATGACAATAAAATATACTTGACAACACGTTTGGCTTCTGCGCTACGGGTCACGGGATCGATTCTTCCACAGAACAAATATTTGTAAGTCCTACAGATAGTTGTTCCGGGTCTGGACGTTTGTGCATGTGAAAATTTGTGTCTGTAAACGCACCCATGATACAGGAGAAATCCTATTGTGGGGCAAGGTTTTTTTAAGAAGGAAAGAAATAATTATTTTCAATAATAATTAAACTTATATTAACTCTGTTTTATTCTTTCTAGGTTCTACTAGGTAGATGTTGTATTATTATGTAATTCAAATTAACTAGACTATATCCATGACACAGTGCAAATAAAATTTTGACAAAATTATTAATAACAATTATACTAGGTTACTTATTTATCTAAACTAAAACGTTACGGTTATTCAGGGCAGTGGTAGTATCTTACAATATTATACATACAAAACCCACAATAATTCCGCTGACTTCTATGTCTATTTAACCAAAATTAAAAACAAAAAAATACTGATTAGCACGTTGTAGTTTGTACCCCGTTACATTACAAAATTGAGAACAGCGACATCTATGTGAAATCGGGTGAACCACTCCTATCCACCAAAGAAAACAAAGTTATTTTATGATGGAAACTATGTGACCCGCCGCGTTGGGAGGGCGTGACTGACTGGTAGATTTGCCTCTAGATAGTTTCCATTTTATACTTCATGTACACAATGGGACATGCTGGCGTTGCTTCATCGTGAGGATCGTTTTTACTACGTTCACTTTGTACTTTAGTAACTGTAAAACAAGTGCTTCTTTGATGTGTTTCAGGTATTCAAAGGAGATGTATCTTGGGTGCCTCAAGTTTAGTAGTTGCTAATACTAATACAGCGTACACATCTAGCCAATGAAAGCCAATGACCTTTCGTCATTTGTAGAATTTGACAAAAATTTGTATTGAAAGAACCCGTTATGCATTTGTACTGCCTCGTTGGTCTAGTGGTGGCAATCGCGACTGCTGACCGCGAGGTCCTGGGCTTGATCCCCAGGTCGGGCAAAGTGTTAATGGGTTTTTCTGTGGGGAGTTCCTCAGTAGCAGCCCGGAGTTTGCATTTGTGCCCAGTTGATGGGAATAGGCCCGCCCCTATTACATGGGACTTCAACATAGCAAAATGAGGATGTTACTAGGTATACACTTCTACTCAACTCTTCGGGGAATACAGGCGTAATGTTATGTTTATGTAACCAATCCGTTTTTTTCAATTTTTTGATTATTTTCATGCAACTGTAACTTCTTCTTCCTGCCCTTATCCCACACTAGGTGGGGTCGGCACAATATGTATTTCATAAATCCATATTGTTAGAGGTTTTGGCTTATTGTTTTATGACCGGCCGCCTGCCTGACGTCAACCCTCCTTTCATGCAACTGTAACAATCTATGCAACTATTATTTTTTCCTGTCTTGGTCACATTTGGCCCTAGTCGCGCCTAATGGTAAGCGTAGACAGGGTCTAACACGGAGCACACGAATCCAAGTAACAGAGATTTAGAGAGAATCCCCTATATCCATCTAGCTCCCACATACACATGACGGAAACGTGAACTGCTTAGCACTGGACTTTAATATGAGGGTGGTAGCTAGCCAGACGGACTGTATAGATCCTACTATCAAGCGTGCTGGGTTTTGTTGAATCTGACAACACATATGTACCTATATTCCCAGCGTGTGGTGAGGAAGTTTTATATTGTAGCCCGTCTCCACATGGGACAGCCACTTACTACCCACAGTAAACAAAAATGATAAAGTTTCAAGAGTACCAGACGAGAAGACACACAACGGGATCTCACACACTAGCAGGCGAAGCAGCTCGGTCACGACTTGACATAAATATCCTTTACTGACTTTGGTACCATAGTCAAGGTATCCGTACTGGAAGTACGACTGGGATCCTAGATGGCCACATCTTCACTGGTATGATTAAGTTACATAATGCACTTCAACTGCTTCATTGGTCTAGTGGTGGCAAGCGCGACTGATGATCTTGAAGTCCTGGGTTCGATCCCCAGGTCGGGCAATGTGTTATTGGGTTATTCCGTGTGGAATTCCTCAGTAGTAGCCTGGAGTTTGGATGTGTGCTCGATTGGTGGAAATAGGCTCGCCCTCTATTAAATGGGACTTAAACATAACGGCCAAATTAGGGTATGTTATTATACACCTCTGACCAACCCTTCGGGGATTATAAGTGTGGTATTATGTTATGTTTTAATTCGTTTCAATTTCCGCTGCAGGGTTATCAAATGCCAGAGTCCATATTTCGACTATCTTCTCCGCTTTGCTTGATACTTAGGGTCGGTGGATTTGTTCTTAACTCTCATGACGGTCTACGCAGATACCCAGGGCTATTAAAGCTCACCACGGGTTCTCGTGGCTTCATTACCCAATTTTGTCTCACGGAAACTCTTGAGAGTATTCTGGCAATTGGCAGATTCACAAGAAAGTTCGCTATGATCAGTTATTTTAGAATCATCAAAATCATCGACCTCCTCATCTAAAGTGAATGCTGCAGTGCCATACAATGTTGAACTGCTTGAAGTCACCAATTTCACAACGGACAAGCAGAGTTTGTTGAGAAATTTGACATTCTCCATCATTACGTAAGTCATTATTCATATCCCTTGACTGATGTCTATTTGATGATAAAACTGTATGGAAATCGGTTCACCCGCTTTGGCACTACGATGCTATAGTCAGACACACAGACTCACAGACAGATATAGACTTCAAACTGATAACACTTCTTTTTTTTCGTCGGGAGTTAAAAACAGGAGTCACCATTAAGTTTATTGATAATGATAAACACTACTCCATTTTTTTAACAAAAGCACTTTCTATACCATCACAAAAGGTTGACAATGAGTTAATTTCTCTTGTTTGTTAATCAAACAGGTCGGATTTTAAACAGTTAATCACTTTATAAATAGTACAACGCGCTCCATAAATATTTAAACTGTTGTATTTGGGAAGTGACACAAAAAAAATGAACACAATGTTCTATCGAATTTCTAATTTAGGAATCCGTACCTACAATCTTGTACGTTTCAAATTTTTGTCTTCTTTGGGAAAACGTAAATAAACATATTTTTTTTGTGAGAATCTTCAATCTCAAATGCCAATTCTAATAACAAGTTACGTAGAAAAAAATAATTATTGACAACTGTTGAGTTGACTTTTAAATCTGGATTAAATAAACGAGTCATGTGATAAGGTTAATAAACCAACACTACTTATACCTACCACTACTAATAACCTACTCATAACTTTATTTTTATTGCATTTTTCAATTCTCTTGAAAACACTAGTGAAATGAAAAAGTGATATAGTTCTAGCATTATTTACATCACCTACTCATTCATACTTATAGAAATTTGCATCAGTCAAATCACTTATATGTATATTATAATTAATCACCGTTAATCTCTTTTTTTCCCTTTGTTTGTCTAAACTTTGTATTAAATAAATAAAATATAACGTCAAAAATCTCAGTATTGGTAGTATAGTTCGTCTCTTTACAGGGTAACCTGATGATCTGTAACACAGGTTTTACCTATCTCAGACATCAGTCTCTATTCTTCTTCTTCTTTTCGTGTAGTTAGTGACTAACCTGGTGTCAGAGTTTATGCCGTTCATCCGCCCATGGGTCTCTGACTTGGCTTCACGTACCGTTGAGAAATATCTCTCAGACATACCGGTGAAGAAACCTTCACAATGTTTACCTTCACCATTTTCAAGCAAGTGATAATCATACAATACGCACATGAATTCGATAAATCAGAGGTGCGTGCCTTGGTTTCGAAGTCGATGACCTAGCAGTCCGATGGTCACACCACTAGGCTATCACTGCTGTTAGATACTTCTATCTCTGTTTAAGATGTTATAATTACTGTGACTCTGTAATGTGATGATGAGAAAATAAACATTTTTATTATTATTTTCGTACCATTGACTAATTTCGAGCCATAAAAAAATACCTGCGGAACCAAAAAATTTTTCTCAAACAAGCTGAATTAATTAAGTCTCTAGGGATAGTAATATAAATAGTCTTTTTTACAAAATATACTCAGTCGGAACTATACCTGCTATAGCCACCAAACTTGTCACTCACAGTGAATCCCTGTGTAATTGACCTTTCGACTGTTCGATACACGATGGCTCCATCTCCTCAAGAAACTATGGCGGAACAGCGCTCGGAAACCATTCCTCGGAGTCTGACTGGTGAGGAAGTGGTGATCAGTGGCATGTCTGGGTTGTTCCCCAAGTCTGACAGCGTCTTGCAGTTTATGGACAACCTTTATAACAAGGTAAGAATTATAGCTCGTGGAACTGGTGGTCCTTGGGGTAGAAAGGTTCACGAGTGGCGACCATGCAGGAGAATGCAGCGTGGCATGGCCTCCGGCCTGAATAACCAACCTGCTGAAGGTCGCTGGGAGTCGTAGGATGCAGGCGACATATTACGGACCTTTGTAGGAATCGAGGGGGAGGCTTTTGTTCAGCAGTGGACGCCTTACTGCTGATATAATGATGATGATGATGAAGAATTATAGTGATACTATGCTATTGTGATACTTAAAAATGTTATTGCACAAATATTTGTATACAGAACGGCAGAATACTCAGGACTACATTTTTATCTGGGTAAAAACTATATTCTGACAAATAAATAATAAATTATCTATGATTTTTATCAGAAGGATGTGGAAAAGAAAGGGTATCGCTTCCTTTCTCGTGGTTATGTCCTTTTAAATTAATACCACTAAATCACTAGGGGAAAAATGTCGCGGAACATATTTGTCGCTTGTCACATCATGTGACGTCGACATACATCGCCTGACTTCAGTCTGTTTCAGTGACATTTTCGGAACATGACTGATCGCATGATATTGCCAGATATATTACGTGATATCCGGCAAAGTCGCGCGATGTTGCCGGCAGCATAATTAGTACTGACAATACCGTTTACACAAACGTCGCAACGTGCAAGTTGCTGTCGCGTGGACACCTTACAGTGCACAGTTTTTTTCGCAAATTTCTGTACCTACTCTTTGCTCATGCAAGTCGCTCCGAGTAGTCGGATCAATTTTTTTAATTTTTTTTTCATGTGAACCATATTTGGCGTTATCTATGTCCTTACTATTATAAATGCGAAAGTAACTCTCTCTGTTTGTTACTTCTTCACGACTAAACTACTGAGCTATTTTTGATGAAACTTGGTACAGAGCTATTCTGGAATCTGGAGAAAGACATGCTACTTTCAAGCGATAAAAGACATCTAGTAAACGAATAAAATGATTAATCAATACTTTAGCAGTAAACATTAATTAGCTGCTAATGGTGATTATTGTGATCAGGATTACATTAAAATTTACCTCTTACCCAGGTCGACATGGTGTCAAGTGAAGGTCTGCGCTGGGATATTACCCACCCGGAGATACCGAAGCACTTCGGCATGATCAACGGAGTCGACAAATTTGATGCCCAGTTCTTCAAGGTGCATTACAAACAGGCTCTCATTTTGGATCCGATGAGCAGAAAGCTGCTGGAGCATGCGTACAGCGCTATTTATGATGCAGGTTGGTAGATTTTATTATAGCTTACACATATACGTATAATGTTTTTAAAACTCTTGTACCCAATAGATTTGGACTTACGAAATTGCTGCAAATTTCTTTCTCCCAGCCATTTCCCAATTATTTTGGGGTTAGCATCCGGTCTAACGAGATGCAGCTAAATACCAATATTTTACACGGAGCGACTGCCATCAGACCTCCGCAACCCAGTAACTGGGCAATGCCGATATTCTAAGTTTAGACGGGTTGTCAAAATTTTGGGCTTCTGACTACCGTGCTCCCCGAGATACGGAGGGTTCTCGATGTGTTACGAACGGTTACCCATCCCCAAATCCACAAATCCAAACTCCGGGCTGCTACTGAGGAATGCCACACGGAAAGAGTCAATAACTCTGCTCGACCTGGGGATTGAACCCAGGATCTCATGATCAACAGTCGCGCTTGTCATCGCTAGACCAACGAGGCAGACCTTTCGGTGTTTTCTAAGAAACACATTAAATCAAGTTCTTGGTGTAACCAAACCCTGGCTTAATGCTTTTATACTTACTTTTTCAGGCGTCAACCCATTGGAGCTGCGCGGTAAGAACGTCGGCGTCTTCATCGGAGCTGCGTTCTCAGAGTCGGAGAAAATTGCGATCTACGAGACTGTCCAGCGCAACGGTTTCGGTATCACCGGGTTAGTTTATTATTTTATCTTTATTACAAAAAATGGAGGGGCTCGTGGCTAATTACCAACCTCGTAGATCATACAATTCGCGAGGCTAAGCTGCTCTTACCACGGTCAATCTGTCGATGGGTGACTGTTTGTTACACATCGAGACCCCCTCCGTGCCTCGGAGAGCACGTTAAATAGTCGATCCCTGGTGTCATACAAATACCTATGACAGTCGTTACAGGTAGTCGGAAGTCCGAAATTCTGACAACCGGCCTAACCGTAGGATATTGGATTTGCCCAATAACTGGATTGCGGAGGACTGATGGCAGCTGCTCCGTGTAAAATACTGGTATTCAGCTGCATCTCGTTAGACTGGAAGCTGACCTCAACATAGTTGGGAAAAGGCTAGGCAGACCATGTTGATATCCCGGATTCTTTGCACCCAAGTGTGTTAGTTACGAGCGGCGATGGGAACAACATACCGTTGACGTAGGAAGAAAAATATTGTCATTTTTCACTTGTTGGAGAACAAAAAATCACTATTCTTCGTTTTATTGACATTTAATAAAAGAAAAGAAAATCTAAGTAGGTATTTACATGGAAACGTCCCCAGGTATCCTGCTACGATTTGATTCGTTTTAAGAAATGTTGTTACACGGCATTTAAAAATTACTGGCCCATATTTTTTTTATCAGCAGAAAGGATAATGCTCAAAAAAAACCCGGTCCCGGCGCAAACGAAACATATCTCATATTTTTAGTAAAAAATAATAAATTAATACTAAATAAAAAATATTGTCAAAATTATTTTCTAAACGTAAGATTTTGCTTATTCTTTTTTAGCAGGTGTAATTTTATACATAGAATTATTTTTATAGTCTACGCGAGCCTATGCGATGCGCAGTCCTTAGTTATACTTCGTTGAGATTTGTGCGCTTTATTTTTTATAATATAACCGACTTTTGTTTACTTATCGCACTGTTATTTACGGTATTAAGATATCCTAACATTATACAGTGTGAGGGTATGTCCAAACACTTCCACATAATAATAAAAAGAAAAAAAATATAAACGTCAGTCTGCTATGAATTTTGGTTATAATAAAATACTTAATTTTATTTACCCTTATTTTTTGGCTATTTACATTGCAGATTATGTAGGTGGCGTAGTCAGAATAGATGACTAAATGTTATACTTAGGACAAGAGTAAAGAAAGGAAGAAAGATTTCCCCATTTTTTAACTCTTCAGTATAGCTCCTTACAAAAAACAACGAGCAATTTATGACATTTAGAAAAATATTTTGACAATGCCACCTACTTATTATTTTGTCACGTATAAATACTAAAAATCTGAGATACATTTCATTTCCGCCGGGCCTGGGTTTTTTTCCCATACTTCATGAGCCTTTATATTTGTTTGAGGAAATCAAGCACAAACAGGCATGTTTTATAATATATTGTGATGATAGTGATAGCAATTAAAGTTAACAAATTCCTTAAAAAAACTTTTAAGTTATATGGTTTTATCTTGCAGCATTAGAATTTGAGGATTGAAGGTTGAAATATTCCTATATATTATAATGTTGTATTGCCATAAGAATTGAATTTGTGTGCGAAGTTTCAGAAGAATCATTTATGCAGAAGTAGTTTAAATATCTATCGGAAGATTTGAATCAAACAAATATACAAAGACAAGTTAATTAAAATCGAAATCGATACAAAACAAAAATAATAACAAAATTCGCGCTTCTAAAAGCTGATTTATATTCTCAAATTTAGTCTATCTAGCTTCCGCTATCGTCTCGTATTGCTAGGAAACCCAGCACTGATTTAGGGAGAGCACACCAATTTATTTTCGTTTTCGATAGCAGTAAATTAAGGGGAACGAAGCATCGCCGACGCAGTAACTAGGCGTAATACCATTAGGAGTTAAATTGAATCTAGTAAATTATTTTATAAACGAATTTTGGACGTGTTTAGCTGTTGTTAAAAGCGTTAGTTGGGAGTGGACAAACGTTTTATATGAATTGATATTATGATGGATTCGTAAGATTTTAATATGTTCATCTTAGTTTTTAACATTACGCCTGTATTCCCCGAAGAGTTGGGCAAAGGTGTATCATTAATCCAAACTCCGGGCTGCTACTGAGAAATTCCACACGGAAAAACCTAATAACGCTTTGCCCAACCTGAGGATCGAACCTCGGACCTCACGATCAGCAGTCGCACTTGCCACCACTAGACCAACGAGGCAGTTAAAGTGCTAATATTGCTTATACCTATATAAATTCATTTATATTTAAACAAAGAACCTTCCTATATACAATACATCACAAAAATCTTAATTAAAAAAAACTCAATTCAAATAAGCCAATTACAATGTTTAATTTGGTTTAGTTACATAAACTAATGGAATGGTACCCACATTATTATTTGATGTAGTACAAAAACAAATAAAAATAAATGTATTTTGTACAATGGAAACATTATGCGTGTTCCCGTTACAGTTACATTTCATCAACGTAGTACTAAAAAAACTTTCATTTGAAATGGAATTAAAAAATATGAACATAAAGGTAAAACAGCTGTAGGTTTTTGCGTAACACCTACCCGGAAATGCGATGAAAAAAATAAAATAATAATTTAAATAAACATGAAATGTATAGCTATGCAAAGTTAGTCGGAAAGAGGTTACTAACCCGCCGGCTACTTAAAACATCTCTAGTGACTGTTTTACAGTGTGTTAAAAATTTTAAACTCATTTATTTTTATTTACCCATAGTTTTTTTTATTTAGATAATTTATTTACCCCGTGTGGGGACGGGTTAGAATTCAAAACTTTCTCACGGAACGCTGGCAATTGACGCGTTTTGTAAGATTCAACAAAACCCAGCACGCTTGGTGGTAGGATCTATACAGTCCGCCTGGCTAGCTACCACTCTCACATTAAAGTCCGGCGCCAAGCATTTTACTGTGTTCCGTCATGGGTATGTGAGAGCCCGAGGGATATAGGCGAATCCCTCTACATCTCTATTCTTTGGATTTGTGTGATTCATCTTAGACCCTGTCTGCGCTTACTATCAGGTAAGACAAGGGCCAAAGACGACAAAGCCAAAAATAAAAAGAGAAGTAGAAATGTATGCGTATTTTTAACCAACTTCCAAAAAAAGGAGGAGATTATCAATTCGGCTGTATTTTTTTTTAATGTTTGTTACTTCACAACACCGGCATTATAAACTGATTTGGAAAAATATTTTTTTGTATAAAAGAGTATTCTGTCGAAGTGGTTCCATTTAAATATGGTGAAGATTTTATGAAGGACCTCGGAGATAGATAATGGAACTCCTCAATGACGAACAGTACGCATAATGTGATGATGTGATTATGTTACGAGCAGCGTCTTTAGTAGGTCCAACCATGTTTTAATTAAGGCCACTAAAATGACTAAAAACATTTTAACAAAAATAAAACCGAATTCAAAAAAACGAAAAAAAGAATTAAATAATTACCATAATATTATAAAATTAACAGGTTCAGAAGTCGGTGCTAATTCACGCTGAACCAAATTGAAGGCACCGACTTCTGAAACTGTTAATTTTATAATATTATGGTAATTATTTAATTCTTTTTTTCGTTTTTTTGAATTTGGTTTTATTTTTGTTAAAATGGTTTTTATTTATGAAATCTTTGAACAGTTATTTCTCTTTGAGTTTTGCAGAAAGTAGTAGAACGAGTTAAAATGATAAGTTATCGATTATTGTGGTTACTAACTTTAATAATATTTTGGATTTGTACCCCCCTTTCTAAACAACTTAGTATAGAGTTCAACCAGTAAATACATGAACAACCCCTTTTTTTTTTTTTTTTTTTTTTTTTTTTTTTTCTCACGTGGGGAAATCCTCATGGACTATCCCCCGTCTGGGGAAGACGGGGGGGTGTGCCAGACTCTTACTGGCTAAAACCCCACGGTGTCCCTCCTTCTGACCTAAGGCCGGGGTCACGGGATTCGCTGTTGCATGCACCGCGACCCCGACAGGTCTCGGTCCACCAGCTTCTTCTGGTGGACCCCTCCTGTGGTGGGGCAGTTGCTCCCCTGCCCCACATCCGTCCGAGAGGCGCGCGCAGGACAAGACGCGCCATCCTCCCTGGGCCCGTTACTGGTCGGGCGACGGGTTCCCCAACCCGCCGCCCGCAGGCCACTCACTAGGGTGGCCGGAGATCGTCACGCGCCCTCCGGCGCCCGGTGCGTCTAGCGCGAGAAGGGAGAGAAGAAGCGGCCTCCCTCTCCCTCTCCGCTACCTCCTTGGTCGCCATCACCCCCTCGCAAAAGGAGGCGATGGCTTCCCACGCAGTCTCGCTCCCGACCATGGACAGAACCACTGCCGGAAGCGAGAGGTCACCGCCGAACATGAACAACCCCTGTAGAATAAAAAAGTACCTCAAATAATGGTATTCTAAATTTCCTCAGTGTCTAACAAAAAAAAAAAAAAAAAAAAAATCTTTCTGTATATATTTCGGCTGCATATTTCTTAATTAACCCACCACGAGTCCCGGTATGTCAAGGCCTAAGGTCAGTGAGACCCCACAATTTATACGTAGATGTGGGTAAAAAGATTTACGAGGCCACCTGCGTGCGCTCTTTTGTGGGAAGAAATAATCTTTTGTCTGAATCATGGTGGGTTTTTGCCATGTAATAAATTATACTGCAGGTATTTACATGAGTGAACAAATCGATGATTTAAATATGAATAGGTAAAGTCAAAAATGACTACTGATTGCTCAGTTTCAATGTTGTTTTATGAATAAATACTTACCAATTATTATTTTTATTAACGATAGAGAAGTGAATTCTTTAAATACGTACTTATTATGAAAAGTATAGACAAATAATAAACTGTAAAGGTGCGTACAAATATCGCAAGGCATGCGCCGTGATTGGCTTGTCACGCTTACCTCAGGCAGTGTGGCAAACCATTCACGGCGCATGCCTCACAATGTTTGTACGCACCTTGAAATTAATTTTAAACAACATAATATCACGCCTGTATTCCCCGAAGGGTTGGGCAGAGGTGTATAGTTACACCCTCATTTCGACGTTATTTTCAAGTCTCATGTATGGCGGCGAGCTTATTGCCATCAACCGGGCACATATGTAAATTCCGGGGTGCTACTATGGAATTCCACACGGAAAACCCACTAATACTTTGCCTGACCTGGGGATCGAACCCAGGACCTCACGATTGGCAGTCTCGCTTGCCACCACTAGACCAAAGAGACAGTTAATTAATATTAAAATTCTAAAATATTCAAGTAAGCAGTGATAATCTCTTTGTTAAATGATAGTTTTCAATGGTGTAGGTATATAGTCCCCCAATCCGCAAATAGGCAGTGGGACGGATTAAGGCCTTAACCTCTCTCATTCTGGAAAGAGGCCCGTGCCCATTCGTACAGGCTAGGCTTGGGTGGACTGATTATGATATATTTTGTACTTATTGACTCTCGACAATTACAGCAATATCCCCTGAGGCTCCTTAGTCAATTTTACGGGAGGTCCAACATTAGCAGTATTCATTTACGGGCCAATATAAAATTAAAATCTTATTTACTAAAATATACGCATCGTTAAAGTCTAGACTAAATATTATAAAGCGTTAATAGATGGGTTGGTTTAGCCCCAAGCGTGTTTTGATGACCCTCTAAATCATATTTGCTTTGACTAAATTCATTTAAGAGTAAATTTATTTTGAACTAAATTTTGCACGCTAGTTTGCCCATGTAGATTGGATACAACCCCTTTAATAAACAATATAGTTTTCCTTGTTATTAAAAAATAATTTAGATGTCAGTAAATAGGTAAATAATAGGTAGGTATAAGATACGTGGGTGAACGACCGTTCGTTACACATCGAGACCCCTCCGTGCCTCGGAGAGCACGTTTAACCATCGGTCCCGGGTGTCATACGAATACCTATGACAGTCGTCACGGAAAGTCACAAACCCGAAAGTCTGAAAACTGGTCTATTTTAGGATATCAGCATTGCCCAGAAACTGGGTTGCGGAAGTCAGATGGCAGTCGCTCAGTGTTAAAATACTGGTATTCAGCTGCATCTGGTTAGACTGGAAGCTGACCTAGTAAAAAGCTAGGCAGAACAGACATGTGAAAAATCGTACCTACTATAAATAATATACTGTCTATAGTCACTTGTTCGATTTTTGAATGAAGAAAACGAACTGGCCATAACTATAGCTAGTAATTTAATTACATTATGTTTAAATTAATAACTTTTATAGTATCACACTTATATTATGTTTCAAGTTAAGAGTCTCACCATGCATGACGTGTCATTAGTTTAAAATGGATAGGGGTATAGTGATAAATAAATATTTCCACATTGTCGGTAGAATATGTGTGACAATTATAATTAAGTACTCTAAGACCTCGATGTACCATGTTCTTGGAAATAAATAAATAAATATATTAACATTAAAATAGATCTATAATGCTATCTGAATAGTTATAAAATATCTATTGATGTCTATAAAAGATAAATACACTAACAGAAATAGATAACATAACATCACGCCTGTATTCCCTGAAGGTGTATAGTAACACTAATTTCGCCGTCTATGTAATACGGGGCGAGTCTATTGCCATCAACGGGCCACAAATCCAAACTCCGAGCTGCTACTAAGGAATTTCACACGAAAAAACCCAATAACACTTTGTCCGACCTGGGGATCGAACCCAGGACCTCAGGGTCAGTAGTCGCGCTTGCCACAACAAAGTAGAATATATAGGTACTTATTTTAGAATTTTTAGACACTACCAAAATTGGTCATTTATCTTAAACCAGTCTATTCATCATTTTAAAGACAGTAGAGGGAGCGATTTTAATCCACGCGCTAATATACTAGGTATGAAATCTCTAATTTAGCAGAAAATAACTATATATTTCTCCGAACTTAATACCTACTCTTTTTCGTACAGACTTTTATTATTACATTACGTACTGAGTGCGCGGACGAAAATTGCTCCTTTTTTTTCCTTACGCGTTGCCAACATTACAAAAATATGAGTGGATGGGTGTAATTCGCAATTATGTAAGAGAGTTCCGTAGGTATTTATTGTTGCCTAGGTTCTTGGCTAAAGATGGCCGACTTATTTACTATCGTGATCATCTTCATTTACTTAATCTAACTCGTTACGTTCGAAGAATCTTATCAGATCACCTTTTTCAATTCAACTAATGAAATTAAGGCGATAGAAAAACGATAACCTTAAAACACAGATAATATAATTATAGCCATAATTCATACATTTTGTGTCTTACGACTGCACCAAATAGTTGTCCAATTCAGCATGTGCAGCGGGTTCCAGGCCGTATTTGTTTTTAAGTGACAGTTGCCAACATCCAGTTTTTGCAGCGTTATATTTCAAGTATCAGTATATAAGGTCCAACCAAAACACCTGGACAAACTTTTACACAATTTTCAATACCTGTAACTAATCACATCTATGTAAAAAAACGAGATCCAAGTGTTTTTTTCCTAACCAAATAATAATAACGTTTTATATTGCCTGTACTCTCTAAGAATAAACTCATCCATTTCTTATGCATCGACCGCCAATGGGGCGCGCGCTATTTCCGTGCCGTGTTTTACCTAAACAGCGAAGTGAAAAATGTAAAATAAAAAATAAAAAAATTTTTAGTTAGAAAAAAAAAACATAGATCTCTTTTTTTTGCATAGATATGTTTAGTGCTGAACACTGTGTAAAAGTTTGTCCAGGTATTTTGGTTAGACCTTATATATTTAGTTGGATATTATTGTCCTGATGTACCTGAGATCTTATTTACAGTCGCCATTTAACATCAATCGCCATGTTAACAATCCAAATGTGCAATTGATGAAATGATAGGTATAGATTTTAAATGTACTGAAATTGACATGCTGTTGTCAACTGGCTTTTGCAAGCATCGCCACCATGAACAGTAAAGATATAATTGTAACGCGTTCGCGGTATTTGAGTATTTATTTTAAACGTCATCAAGAATAAGGGCCTAGATATCCATTCATGCAACACTCAAAGATGAAATGCTATGGCCTATCCCGGTGCAGAAACGGCCAACTTTCGATAAACACTGCGGAACCCTAAAACTGATTTCGAGCTAACCGTCGGGCGCAGGTGGCGTTCTCGACTCGACTAATAAGAAAATAATTATGAATAAAGGTCGGACCACTCTTGGCAATTTTGGTCGTTTATTAAAATGGTAATGAGCTGACTTGAAGTTTATAATGTGAGTTCAAATGTACCGTTTGAAGGTTAAGTGGACTAGCAGTAAAGATTATTAGCTTTTGGGATACTCGCTTAGATTAGTTTACGTTATAGATACGATGCATTGAACTGTTATACAATTGGATATTCTTACAAAAACAGTGTCATCAAAACAGAGCCAGTTTCAAGGTACATTTTTTTCATTGATACCTGAATAAACAAAATACGGCGCATTGAAACTGATTGAGGTATGATTTAGGTATGGGTATGATATTGATATTTTTATTTTTATTTGTAGTAAGAGTTTTATGTAAGATTTTAAGAAAAGATGGATAGATTATATGAGGGATAATATGAAAGACGAGGGAGTAAATTGTAATTTGATGGAATGGAAGAGGAAAACATATTGCGCCGACCTCAAGTAACTTGGGACCAGGGTAGGAAGATGATGATGATGATGACGATGATGATGAGTAAGAGTTTTAAATGCAGAGTTGGATTATGAATACAATTCTCCTCCGTCGCCAAGCAAGCGGTGTAAGAGGCGACGAACCTGGCACCATCATTTAATTGTGCCCGAAAAATGGCAAAAGGCTCGCTACCTACTAATAACATAAGGCTTAATACAGTAGGCGAAACGTGGGTGTACAGACACCCGTAATAGGAAAACACCTTTGCTTACCCCTTCGGGCATTACAGGCGGGAGTATATATATATGTATTTATGTACTTTTCGTGTTGGCTCTGATCCGCTTTTGGTCACCAGATTGTGGGTTAAAAATCTAGCATAAACCAATGTGACTTTTTTTAATGCCCTATATACCTTCTAATTTATCTAATGGTACGCAATTTTAAGTTGCCTTTAATTTCATGCCTTCCCTGTTACTTCGCCTTAAAGTGATATCGACAGCACAAGTCTTAACAGCCACTAAAAATTGAATAGCGTTTAAGTATTTGGCCATAAGACTCCATTCGCATACAGCGAGGGCAAAAATCGATAAAACTAAACTCCATAGTCAGAAATCGCCATCACTCAGGAAAGAAGCGTGTCGAAGAAGCTTTTGAGTCTAGTAGCCCCCTTAACATGTTCTAACCATAAAAAAAATATTGGCACAGAATTTATCAAAAGAATAAAAGAATCTGAACAGAAGTGTCAAACGCCAGATATTACAACAAACGACACCACGTTCCTTCAAGAGCGATTGAGTCGTCCAACTGATTCTAACGCACGTCCATCCCTTCATTATACTTAGTATCGTATCCTTAACCTTCGAAGTGGTCGTAACTTTGACGAATACCATCATTTGTACAGCCTCCTAGAACAAAAGGGATTAGGAGAGAAGGTCAACATAACACAAATCATCAAGTCAGCCGAAGCAAATACTTTTGCAGATTAATTAAGAATGGACGGGACCTTATCTCTCGAGTTTAGTAGCAGACTGAAGTTGGAAATATTGCCCATTACTGACCCACTGCTAGGCGTGGGCCTTTTTGCAAAATGAGTAGAACTAGGGCTAAGTCCACTATGCTGGCCTGGTGCGCCATTCTGGACTATCATCTATCATCAAGCTATTTTTTAGAGCCCTCTCAGGTGTACAGGACTCCTCGCGATATTTTTCTTAATTGTTAACGCAAGTGATAATCAAATTCTTATCCGCACATGAATTGAAAAAGTCAGAGGTTGGGTTTCAAATTCAGACCACCCAGCATGGAAGGTAAGCGTTCAACCGCTAGACTATTACTACTTCTGGTAGTAATTTTAATGGGATTAGGTTAGCTTGGAACCTCTATCACAGAAGCGGCAACTTTTTGCTATCGCTGGGCGATGCTGACACAGCGCCGATATAATAATTACAAATTAATCTTTACATGGGGCTTAATATTTCATTAGATCTCTGCCAATCCCTTCGGAAATATATAATTTTTATTATACAAGTATATGTCGCAGACACACACCGTTTATAGAGTTTGATAGAACTGAATATAGCATTACAGTTTAGACCAGTGTCTGCTTATCAGAAGGTAAATCGGGTAATTCGTAAATAAAACTAACATAGACTCTCCACCACTGAGAGCACTTGTATTAGGGTTAGTTGTTAGTAATAGAAGCTAATTCACAATATAATAATTAACACAATTTACACAAGATCAGAAAATAAGGAGGACAAGCTAGCCAGATATAAAAGGTCAGACTTCTTCGGCTGTTCGATATGGAATCCTCGCTCCGACGAATGACAACAATCTTTATAACGTCGGGTACGTCGACTCATCCTAACGACTACCGTCCTTTATTTTCTAAATGACTTATTCTCCGACATATATTATTGTGAAGTTTTAGTTTCATCTGTTATCTACGAATAACTGGTCCTTCTGTACCTTTCCCTTCTGTGACCCTTGAAATGACTTAGCACAGTAACTTTTTATTTTTGATGTTAAACAATAAATCTCTGATATGATCCGATCGCCTCCCATTCGAGATAGTTTCGTTTTACGATACTCGTACCTTAGCCTTTTCTCGGCTTCTTTTATTTCAGTTTTGTTTCTGGACTAGAGGTCGATGAAAAATTGGGTTCACGCTGAAAATGGACACTATACTATGCTCCTCGGCTGTGACCGAGTGTCTTTGGATCTTTTTGTTTTCTTCAAATAATTTATCTGTCACTTCAACCGAGAATACTTAGTGATTACGTGGAGATAACTACTTAATTTTGGACTGCATATCAAGAGTTTTATCTCCGTGTTTGCATACTTTGTCAACCTAAATATTTTTTTTTAATGACACTGATAATAGACGTTAGATTTTTTTGTATTTACCGGTAAAAAGAACATACCAGTATATCCAGTCATTAACATTAAAACAAATACAAAACAACAACAGTAAACTAAATAAATCACCTATTTATACAACCCAAAATACAATTCATACATAATACAAACGGTTCTTTAACGGAACATATTTATATTCATGATCGACGCGATTGACTCTCCGATGAACAAAAAGCAATAAAACATTTACGGCGACATGCATTAACGAAACTTCCGAATGCACTGGTAAATATTTATACGTTTCGGGAAGCGTATTCACAAAACCAGTAGATGGTTAAAAGGTAGTTTTGTAATGTTTTGTGGAAATGTAAATTATTAATGTCGGTGGGTAAAATAATGTGCTCCTTGTTGGTTGTTATTAAAATAAGAGTTTCTGGAATCAAAAACAAAAACAGATTTTTTTTTTCTCTTTCAGTTGATAGATTTTGGGATTGGTACCTGTACTAACATTTTAAGTAGTTATCTTAATAATATGATCAATATATCTGGCGTACAATAGCTCGATACAATAAAAAAACAATACACGAGTGCAACGTAATACAAGGATAAATATCACAATATTTTATTTCCGCCGTTGCGTTTGATAAAACCGTTCCTATTTCAGCCACTGTCACAACACTCACAACTAGCATCAATAAATACGCCCCCCAGTTTATTCGCTTCATTGAAACGTAGTTTGTTTGAAAATGTTCAATTTGGTTTTCCATTTCGGTACACTTTTTGTGTACTATTTTGTTTCACTATAGACATGAATAGGCATCATGTCCATTTTCGATTTAATTGTATCAATTAGACATAAAAAAACATGGATATGGGCGGTCGATTTGAATAACAGACCGTGTACGTCCATTATTAAACTAGAGCCTTCTCATAGTGATAGCCTTGCGGATGAACGCTTGCCTTTCATTCAGAAGTATTTGAATACGAGCCTAGCGCTCATCTCTGACTTTTCTAATTTATGTGTGGATCCGAAGATTATTGTCATTTGCGGTAAAGGAAAACATGACGAGGTAACATCTAACAGGCCGCAAAAAACAGAAAAGTTTTCCATGTTGTGTCTAGTCTATCAAACCGTACCAAGCCAGCTTGGTAGAACAAGGCCTTAACCATTCTAATTCTGTGAGGAGGCTTGTGTCCAGCAGTGGGACAGTAATGCGCTGATTATGCAATCTATGCTTATGCTCCATAAAGTTGAGTCGAGAGGAAATAATACCATAATCACCAGACTTGACAACCAAATTGGTGATAGCAGTATCTTGTTAGTAGCGTGAATGAGGAGTTGCTCCAACCCCCCTGGCATACCCTCTTAGTTGCCTCTCATGACACCCACGCCAAGAGAGGAGGTAGTCTGTTCTTTACGAGAACCCCACGGCTATTTGCCAATGACCTAAGAAAAATATTGAATCAAAACATTTGTTCCAGATGCAACAAAGCCATGTACGCCAACCGTATTTCCTATTGGCTTGACAGCAAAGGCCCTTCGTATGCCCTCGATGTCGCCTGTGCAAGCTCCATGGCTTGTCTTGAACATGCCTACCAAAGTATCAGCAGTGGACTGTGTGAGGCAGCGATAGTCGGTGGGTGTAACCTGTGCATGCATCCTAATGTGGCCTTGAATATGAGAAAGTAAGTAAAACCAAATTCTAAGAATTCTAAAATCCAGTCCCTGATTCAGAACTTCTCGATAAGTCAGTTTTCAAACGATTCAGCTTATTATCTCGTTTTGTCTACGATTCTAGTCACGAAAGAAATCGAGGTACAATGAACAAACTGAATCCTTTGACGACAGACTTTTCTGAAAATTCTGAATCGAGGGTAGTTCCTTTTCTAATCTATGGAGAAGTTGTACTTTCTCATAAGGATACTGAAGCTTGAATCAACCTTGCTTATGACCTATTTGAGCAGTTAATGTAAGTGGGATGGCGCTATTTAGGTATCTGAGAAACCGATGTGACAATATTATAATCTGCCCAGATATATGCAGCCAGCAGCTGAGCGTTTGACTTTCATTTTAATCCTACCCTCCAGAGCTTCTAGATATCAATCAATGTACCCCCGTTTTCGGATCAATTTAATCTGTTATCAAATAAAAAACAACTATCAACGAATGTTGGTCGACCATAATACGAACAATGAATCACAGCACTGGGCATGAGAGTTCACAGCTTTTATGTCTTTCAGAAACTGGGGTAATAAGCTGGGGGAATTAATTCCAATAATTGTCTCACCAGTAAATTTTTTTCAGGTACGGCTTTCTATGCTTGGACGGCAAGACAAAATGCTTCGATAAACATGGAGATGGTGCTGTGAGGTCTGATGCCATTAGTATCCTCTTTTTACAAAAAGCTAAAGACGCAAAGAGGTAAGTCATAGATGCCGCCGATAGACAAATCAAAACCATTATCAGAATCAGCCCATTTCAGTCCCACTGTTGAGCACGAGCGCTTCTCAAAATCAGAAGTGTTTAAGCCTTAGTCCACCACGCTGGCCTAGTGCGGGTTGGCGGACTACACACACCCTCAAGAATTTTATGGACCCCTCTCGGGTTTCCTTGCGATGGTTTTCTTTCATCGTTAACGCAAGTGATAATCAAATTCTAATCCGCACATAAATTCTAATAGACAGAGGTGCAGGCTGGGATGAAACTTAGACGCATAAGCATGGAACGCAAACGTTTAATCTCTATAATAACAACCAATATCAGTTTCCTGAATTTCATCCATAATATGACGAGTATTTATCGTCGCGTAGCTACTGTAGTATTATAGTTCCACAACCTGTTAAAACAACGAAAATATCTCGAAATAATTTATAGAATTTAAATGTACGGTCAGATAATGCTGTTTTCATACATATATTTCTCTTTTGCTCTCAACATGGAAACCATACTTTTAATATTATTAATCAATCGATACATTTAAATAAATTGTGACGATAGACCTCGAAATGTAACGGCCATTATCGGAAGTGAAACTCATTACATATTAATGAATTGATTTTAAATGATTCATTACAATGTCGTAAATTTACATGCTGGTGGGATAAGGGAAGAATACGTTTTTGAAATAGATCGTGGGAGAAGAAGAGTAACACAAATAATATACCTCATGATATCTTTTATATAAGGTCCAACCAAAATACCTGGACAAACTTTTATACAGTGATCAATACGTTTAACTAAACATATCTATGCAAAACAAACGAGATCCAAGTGTTTTTTTCTAACCAAAATGTTTTTTTCTTCATTAAATATGTTTATTTTTTCCTTTTTTCACTTCGCCGTTTAGGTAAAACACGACGCGGAAGTAGCGCGCGCCCCGGTGATGGTCGATGAACAAAAAATGGATCAGTTTATTCTTAGAGAGTACAGGCAATTTAAAACGTAATTATTATTTGGTTACAAAAAAAATCACTTGGATCTCGTTTTTTTTGCATAAACATTTTTAGTTACACGTACTGAACACTGTAAAAGTTTGTCCAGGTATTTTGGTTGGACCTTATATATAATGTTATGTGTATATAATGTGGATCCCATAGTCAGGCAAAGTGACCTATGCATTGAAAAATAATTGAATAAAAGCAAAAAAATCTTTGATCATAGGCATCGTTTATGAAGAGACGGAATCCAGTGCGCTTTGCCGCGTTTTATACCACGTATCCGCGCGGCGGAAAAACGCGTCTACAAAAACTAATAATACATCGTCATGGTATTATGTTGGAATTGTCCGCTCCACGCCACATCACGCTCCGAGTTTCGCGTTCATAAAAGAGGCTATAGAGTATTATATTGAGTTATGTGATAAAGTTATACAATTATCATTCAGACGATCCTGAACCTAGTCAGTTTTCTCCGTCCATATTGTCTCTTCTGGTGCATCGAAGGACTATCTACCTTCCCCGTTGTCTTTATTATTGTGGGTATTAATATTTACAGAGAAGTTTTTTATAAGATTTACACATGTTTCGATATTGTCTCTTACCGACCTAACGTCAGAAGAACTAGGTTTTTAGAGTATGTTGTTACTAGTACAAAATTCTGTATACAGCTGTTTTAGCACTCAAAGTAATAGTGCATTAGTGATACCATTTCTCTGGCCAAGGCTCCTATGTCATAAAATCTAAGCCACGTTCAGCAGAATGAAATACAGTTTCCATATAAAATACACAAACTCCTTCTACTCTGACGCGATAATGGAACAGCGACATACACCATTTCTTACTCTCAGAGCAAATGTTAGCGTCCACTTTTTCATTGTCAACCTTTATTTTCTAAAGTAAATTTTATTTTCAGTTCTAAATTAACGTATAGTTTCTGCACTCACATCCATCTGAAAGTCAGTGGCCACTCGTTATTTATTACTTTACCGTTAATTCTAGAAGTTGGAAAGTTACAGCTAAATACCTTTTCGTGGCCGGTTGTAATAACTCACGGTCATGTCCAAGAATAGTGTTATCTATTGCCATATTTAAAGTTTGAATACCGGTTACTGCTAAAAACTTCAAATCCAGGGCTTTTTTCATAATTTATCGCTTTGCTGTTAATCCACTGACAAAGCTGGTCCCATAATTTAAATAAATAACGCGCTCTCTTGATAGTTTTTGTAACATAAAATCCTGCACTACAATTTTTATAACAAATAAAAGACAGAATTTTCACTACAAATCGTTAACGGTCCATCACAGAAATCTATATTTTCTGTGCCGTCCACACTGCAAGTCAAATTACAAGACCCATTAAAACGCCGTATATTTTTTGTTTGGTCGTCGGAACCATTGAAATTGTACTGTGACATGACATCCGGGACAGACGACTGCGTGATTGGATTGATGCATTTGCAACACAGTTTTATGCTGGCTCACTTTTTAGAGGTATTTTGATAGTTTTTTTGGGAAATTGAATCGTACTAGAAATAGAAAATATTTTTACCTTTAGTATATGATGATCATTCTAGAATATGGTTATAAATTATACTTATACATACGTAACTTATTTCTAAATTGTTCACAAGTACAAGCTAATCGTGGATTAATAAATAGCACATTGCCCGCAATCACCTTTTAATTATTCAGGTTTAATGACTGAATTAATAATAAACAATTAGGGTACAAAGGGGATAGAACCCGAACACTATATGCGTAGTTTATTTTTGATGATTGTCATTGTTTTCATATAGCGATCTTTGCCTTCAAATATCTCGACAACGTGACACTTTAGGGCACTAAATTGCTGACATTTTTTATTTTTAACCCCCGTCGCAAAAACGACGGGTTGTTATAAGTTTGACGTGTCTGTGTGTGTGTGTCTGTGTGTGTGTGTCTGTCTGTGGCATCGTACCTCCCAAACGAATGGACCGATTTTGATGCGGTTTTTTTTATTTGTAAGCTAATATAATCGAGATGGTTTTTAGCTATAATTTATGAAGATCTGTTCAGGCGTTTGAAGATCATCAGCTCATTTCCTATTTGACAAAAGGGTCTTACCAACTTTCACTGGTCCGATTGATTTGAAATTTGGTGTACTGTTACTTTGGTGGTATTTCCAAGACATGGCAACCTTGAGCTGATGCTACAGTATCAAGTAGTCTGCAGGATACCCAACCCCTCAGTAACTTATAGCAGATATAGCATGTTTGGGCTCATAAGAATGGTCTCAATGAGTAGATGTTAGATAGATGATGGTGTCTACTAGTTATGTAAAAAGTATTAAATAAAAATTAAATAAAAAAAATAAAAAGCCCCCGACTCAAAAAAAGAACCCCTAAAAAGTAAAAAATAAAATGTGTTTATTGGCCATTTAACTTTATTAAAAGTACCTAGTAATATTTTGATTCAGGCGTCGTCACGTCGGGGGACCGACAACTAAATAAATTAAAAAAAAACAGAATACAAAAAAGAAGCTTGGTAATGATAATTTACTTAGCAGTCCCCCGACGTGACGACGCTTGAATCAAAATATTATAAAAGGTACTTTTAATAAAGTTAAATGGCCAATAAACACAATTTATTTTTTACTTTTTAGGGGTTCTTTTTTGAGTCGGGGGTTTTTTAATTTATAATTTAATTTTAATTGTCTTCTACCCATATACAACATGTAACGTCATCAACGCACACCCTCAAACACCTCAATTACAATATTATGTTATAATCATAATACATACACTGAAATTTTATTTTTATGTGCTTAAACATTGTTTATTCAAGAAATTAGTATTACTTTTTCAATGTTAACTTCATTAAAAATTGAGTCTTATGCCCTTGACATAAGGCTCAATTTTCGTTATGCCAATTAAAAGACTAATTAGTAAAAAAACACGTTTAAAAAAATACACTAAAAATGGCTGAAGTCGATTCAGTAAACGATTCTAAACAAACTGCTTTCAGGATGTGCGTTAATTATGTTACACATTATATAGGTATATAATATGAGGTATTCTTTGTGAACGAATGACCCCCCTTCTCCAAAATTGGTTTCATTTATTTAAGTTTTGTAGGTGGTCATAAGAAAGGTCTAAGCCTCTAGTTTTTAATGCCGAGTGGCATAATATGTGGTGAATCCACATTTCTGATCCAATATGGCTGCCTAAACCACGTGACCTACAGCTTTTTTTTTAATAAAACTCGCGGCATAAGCCCGACTGGGGTCTAAAAAGGCTTAAATGAAAGGTCTTGAGTTCTTTTATCGAAAGCCACCTGATTTTTTTTTGTCATCCATAGAATTCAAAATGGCGACCGAAACACGTGACCTACACCTTTTTTTTGCTAAAGCCATTATGAAACTAGCTGCATGAACCTGATTGGGGTCTACAAAAGCTCGAACGAAAGATTTTGGAATCTACTTTCAAAAGCTATACAAAAAAAAATGTCAGCCATAAAATCCAAAATGGAGGCCAAAAACACGTGACATAATATGCGTTTTTCACCAAAATCGTGGAAAACCAAATTTTTCTAGTCCCTCTAAGGTCTCAAAAAAACTTAAATGAATGATTCATAGATAATTTTTGTAAATATACAATTGTTGTACTTTTGGAAACAAAATGACGTCCTTAGTCACGTGAAAAATATCTTATAAAGGAACTTTTTCGAGTCGTGCATCGATTTTAAAGAGCTCTATTGGAAGCTTTATTAAGACCTGAGTTGGACAAAAAAGAAATGTATCCTACGACTTTTTGAAAACACGCTTAGACCTTTCTTTTGACCACCAACAAAACTTAAATAATTCAAACCAATTTTAAAGAAGAAGAAGAGGTCATTCGTTCACAAAGAATACCTAATATATATATCAGTTTGAAAGTGTGCAATAACTTTGAAAAATAAATGAAAATGGTGGCTATGATAGCTTCCATAGAAATTGGTTCGAACCCCTTTTTAAAACGCTTTTACTTAACATTTTTTCAGGATTTACTCCGAAGTTTTCCATGCCAAAGCCAGTTACAGCAAAAATATGGGAGAACAGTTTTTGCCAATTCGAGAGCCTAAAGAACTCCAAGAATTTTTGGAAAATTTCTATTCAGAAATTGGCGTTTCACCACACGATGTCGAGTATGTTGAAGCCAGTGCTTCGGGTAAGTTTATTTTCTTCTGAATTCATAGATGTAGAAAATTTTGAAAACATTGTTCTTTTCGTATGACAGTATGCTTCACACAAAAAATGTAAGACCGCTATCCCCTTTATTCAGAACTGCATTTTATTCAAAAATGCAAATGATTTCTACAATTTTTATTATTTATTTACAACGTAATTTTTTCTTGTAAGTACAATTAATTTATAAAACATAAATCTTTCATTGTAGTATTTAAAAAGCTTTTACAACTCACTTACACAACTCGCTTTTATAACACTTTTCATGCGCACCTACCCAATACTTTATTTAACTTTAAAATTGTCAACACAGCTATTGCTGAAGCAGATGGCAACGAATTGGAAGCCATTGGCAAAGTATTCGCAAAAAATAAGCCTATCCAGATTGGAAGCGTCAAGTCCAATATGGGTCACAGTGAGCCAGCTTCAGGAGCGTGCTCGCTAACGAAGGTAATGATTGATTTTATTTACAGGTATATCTGATTGATAAAGAAAATCATATTACAGTATACGTAGATATTTTAATTTTAAATATTTATCTTGTTGAAGAGGCAGCTGCTCCACTACGGCACTATATCGATTTTCTTTATCGATACTTTCATCAACCAGTACGTAAACTCGATCTTGGTTACTTTTAGGTCTGCCTGGCTTACCACAAAGGTCAACTCCCTGGAAATCTGCACTACAATGATCCACAAGACCATATTCCGTCAGTACGCGATGGGAACATTCAAGTTGTGACTGAGAATGTACCCTTCGGACGAGGTTTTGCTGCTTTGAACTCATTTTCCTACAGTGGGTCTAACTTTCATGTGCTTTTGAAAGGACATTATAAGTCGAAGGTAAATAATACAACCATTCATTTGTTTTATTTTTCTTAGAAGTTGACTTTGTGAAACTGATAATCCCATTTTTCACTTTTCTACAAATTCTTATCAATCTATTCAATAAATTTAATTTAATTTATTTCTGTACATATAACTCAAAAAAGAAAGCTTTATCAATTACGTCGGGCAAAGTAACTCCCAATGTAGGGCTAATGACATTATTTACTACTCATAGAATTTGTAAGACCATATTTCCTAGTGAACACTATTGGAAGAAATGCCAACATGACTCGTTTTGCAACTTTAAGCCCTTCAGCCTCGGGGGTATCAAATCTAACTTTATCATCAGTCTCAAATAGTAAATGAAAATACAATAAGACAAAAATATATCCATTTTAATATTCTCTTAATGTATTAATATTTCTCATAGTGTAAAATGGAACAAAAGAAAACTTTCAATACTCAATCAAACAATATTAATTATAATCCAAAATTAGAATAATATTGTAGGTACTTTTAATCATATTGTTATTTCAGTCCTCCCTTCTACATTGTAGGTGCTACTGCTTCTGCATTATAGCAATAACGTGGTTACTAATTTTGTCTTTAAATGTGACATTTATTATGTTAATAATAATTATTTGTCAAAGACTTTCAAATGTTATGATTAATGTATGAATCCAAATTTGAGTTTTTTTTTGCCTCAGAACCTCGATCGCTATCGAAGCAGTATTCCACACATAGTCCTCACTTCTGGCAGACAAGATCAATGTGTGAACAGCATGATTGATAATCTGAACAGCCAACCAATAGACCCTGAACAAATTGGTCTTATACATGATATCCATGCGATTGAAATTCCTGGACATACGTGTAGAGGTTATACAATCATAGGTAAGTTTAGGCAGCTTTTAGTAATTAACCTGTAAATTATATTAATCGCCTATTAACTCCTTATTGAGTGAACTTGGACTTTCTAAAGCAAGGCTAATTTTGTGGGTAGGCGTTTGTTTACAATGCTCGTTAAAATAAGAGCCAATCTAATTATCAGTATTATTTCAGAAACAAACGACAAGAATGAAACAGTCTGTGTAGCAAAAGAAGTGGACTACAACGACGGGGCGGCACGTCCAGTATGGTTTGTGTACAGTGGCATGGGATCGCAGTGGGCCGGTATGGGCGCTGAGCTGATGCGCATTCCGATGTTTGCTGCTGCTATAGAAAAGTTAGTATCTACCTTTAAATGGTAAGAGTTAAACAAAATATCAGTAGCTTAAAAATCTTCCATTGAGCTCTAAAATGTCAGTCAAGGTTATAGTATTGCATTTACATTATTACCTATGGTGACACCAATGCAAAATGATCAAAGTGAAGGCTGCTGTTTCTACGAAAAGGTAGAAATAGTCCGATCTTAGCCGAAAACCAAAAGCGACTGCAAATAAATTTTAATTATAATGTGCACTAATTTCAGATGTCACCGAGTCTTAGAACCAAAAGGCATAGACATTGTGAATATTTTAACTAATCCAGATAAGACAATCTACGACAATATTCTTCATTCATTTGTCGGTATCGCTGCTGTTCAAATAGGTCTTACTGATATATTGACAGAGATGGGTATCGTTCCTGATAATATCATTGGTGAGTTTACCCAACAGGCAGTTTTTTTTTTAATCAATAGAAACTTATCATTGTTGTTTAAACGAACGCATTGTTGATATAGATTCAGACGCTTAAACATGTGAGCTAATACTCGTTTTCTCCCAAATGTGAAATCCTTTGCTTGATACTCATAATGATAGTACTTTTACTTACAGGACACAGTGTAGGTGAACTAGGATGTGCGTATGCCGACGGTTGCTTCACAGCTGAGGAGATGATTCTCGCAGCCTACAGTCGCGGTCTTGTTTCTGTACAGACTCCACTTATCCGTGGTTCAATGGCTGCTGTTGGAGTGGGTTATAAAGAGGTAAGATCCATTATAGCTACAACTTTTTGTAATTTTGGAATATAATGGCTGCAAAGCGTAAGGTTGTGGCTTAAATTACCAAATTAGACAAGGACTAACTTCAATTGATTTCGTAATGGATATTTGGAAATCATTTGAATTTTGGGGGTTGATATTGTGACTGACAAAAATGGCAACACCAAAAACAAAAAGGCATCTCCAGTCCATTGAATTGAATATTATCCTTGGGAATTATGATTGCTTGATAGTAAAATACTGGAAGAAGTAAAAACCTAACCTTATAATATTAGTACAACGGTTATTAGTGATTCCATATTTTTCTTAGATCCAGGCACTCTGCCCACCAGAAATCGAAGTAGCCTGCCACAACAGCTCTGAATCCTCAACCATATCAGGCCCAGCTGATGTTATGAAGAAGTTTGTAGAAGAACTCACATCTCGCGGCATCTTCGCCAGGGAAGTTCCTTGCTCCAATATTGCGTACCATTCGAGATATATCAAGGATGCTGGTAAGTGAATAAATATTGATTAGCATAGCAATAAGTATGAATGCGTCTTCAAAAGTAAGAGTTATCTTCTGATCAGGATCTCCCATAAAAATTCTAAGCTAGACTATAATTATGTTTAGGTCCCGGCCTCTTAAAATATTTGACCGAAGTGATCAAGAACCCAAAACAACGTAGCAAAAAGTGGCTGTCTACGTCAGTACCGCAAGAGAAATGGGATGAACCCGCAGCCCGGTACTCATCAGCAGAATATCACACCAACAACCTTCTGGTAAATAATAATAATTTTGCCTGATGACCATGCATTATTTCTAATTTTTTTTTTTTAATCATAATGTTATTCCTTGGGGAAAGTTACCAAAGGAACTCAGAGTGCCAAACATCAAGTAGCACTTGATGGCACCAAATTTCAAATAATGTCAATAGCAACCCCGGAGTTTTGAATTGTGAACGATAAAATTAAATAACAATAGAATCACGCCCTATTACATTTAATTAAATAATTATCTTTATGGGCGAAAATATTTGGGTGTACAATAGCACAAGCTTGCTTACCTCTTCAAAGAATACAGGTGTGCATTTTACTAACAATTTTATTTTATTTCTACAACAGAATTCCGTCCTCTTCCAAGAGACGTCCAGGTTAATACCAGCGAACGCTCTTGTCATCGAGGTAGCTCCTCATGGTCTTCTCCAAGCCATTCTGAAACGGTCACTAGCAGAATGTACTCATATACCATTGACCAGACGTGGTCATGCTGATCCTGTGAAGTTCTTTTTGGAAGCTGTTGGAAAGTAAGTAACCGAAAAAAGAATATTTAACATAACTATCAATTAGCAGACGTCAGCTGTGAAAACGATAGCTATTCACAATATTATTCGTTGCATTAACAATATTTTTTCTTTTACTAAAACTGATAATGGTTAAAATGAATTATTTTCAGATTGTACTTAGCAGGCCTTAATCCAAAAGTCAAAGTCCTCTATCCAAGACTAGATTATCCTGTTGCTACAGAAACTCCTCTACTCTCTCACTTAGTGGAGTGGGAACATAGTGAAGAATGGTGATTATATTAAAACAGCTTTTTATCATTACTTATTTTGTACCAGTACTTACATATTTTAAGTGTCGATAATTTTTCAAAATCTTTATTACCCTAGCCTAATTAATTACAAAAATAAATGTATAACTTATCGAAATAAAAACATTATTATCAGATATTTAAGTATAATATGAAAATAAAACTAAACGAAACATGATTTATCAGGCCTCAAGCAAAATACAACGCAAAAGACAGAATAACAGCGGCAAGCAGAGATTTCGTCATGTCCATCCACGACGACGACTACAAATGTTTTGAAGGGTATATGAGAGACGGTAAGTAGAAAAAGTCTCAAGACTAGGGAACAAGGTCAATGTTGAAGTAGAAGAAGTATTTTCCATTTCTTTAAAATACCAGTTTTCTAAAGACACAAATTACAAAAATGCGCGTCTAGGATTCAGATTAATTATTATGGAGCTACAAATATAAACAATTTATTGAAAATTGTAGGTGCCTACGTTTTTCCTGAAGCTGCATTACTGACTCTCGTTTGGGAGACTTTTGCGATGTTCAACGGGTCGGATTATAGGACTATGTCAGTTGAATTTATAAATGTGCATTTCAATGAAGAAGCTGAAATTAAGGCCAATGAACCTCTTAAGCTTGGTATTATGATTCATAAAGGAAATAACTATTTTGAGGTACGTAAAAAAACCAAAACAATATAATTATAATGACAGTTTATCTCAAATCAATTATGGCAATGGGCTCGCCCCCTATTACATGGAACTTAGAACATAATGAAAAAATGAGGTTGTTTCTATACACCTCTACCCAACAGTCAAATTAATAATGAAATTATTCTTATACGGAAGTTTTAAAACCGTAATAAAATAATAATAATGTTTAATAAATTATTATGAATGGTATTGTAATGTATAGGTTATTATATTGTATTTATTTATCTGACAACATTCATTGATAACATTCTTACATCGTAGTCAATTTTAAATTTCAGGTAAATCACAACCAAACAATTATTGCGAAAGGTTTTATAAACAAAATGAAAGTATCAGGTTTTGTTCAGCGCAAATTGAATAAGTCAATAGATGAGGATAACGTTCTTCTTAGTACCAAAGACATTTACAAAACTCTACGTTTGAGAGGATATTCATACAAGTAAGTATATTTTATACACAGGTGTATTATTTGGTACTTCGAACATAAATGTGCCATGACTATTTGAAGTAATATATTAAATATCACCAACACAGAAACTTTTTTTATTTTCAGTGGTAAATTCCAGTCAATTTACTCAACAAACTCTAACCGCACATCAGCTAATATCAAATATACTGAAGAATGGATTCCATTCCTTGACTCACTTTTACAATTTAACGTGTTCAAACGAGAATATGATGGAATATCAACGCTGAAACATATTAACAAACTGGTTATAAATGTTAAAAACCATACAAACGCTGATCAAATAGACATAGATGGTGTTAAATGTTTAAATACCAAATTCTATGACATGTATAATATCACCAGGTTTGTACATTTCAATTTATTACAAATTTTTAGAAGCATGTGCATTATCACACAACTGATCTATTTGAAAAAATCATGGAATATTACTTGATTCTAGGTGTGGTGGCGTTGAAATTGATACCACAACTTACGCTGATAAGCCAAAAATCGAAACTGATCCTGATGTTTTAAATACCCGTTGCTTTGTGCCACATTTCCTTCAAGGCAAAATTGACGTGAGTGCACTAGTAAATATTAGAAGTAATAAATGTTACTGTTAATTCATAGTGACTCATGTATTAACCGTGAATAATGTTTTAGCTAAAATCAGCGCTTCACGTAAAAATGCAAATTGTAGCCGACAATACTACTAAGAGTCAAATAAAAGTAACTGAACTATTTTCAATGGAATATCCAAAAATATCGGATGCCTTAAAAGAAGTAACTGATGAAATTCCAAACAAAAACTTCATACTAAATGGATCAACTAAAGATGCCGTAGATACATCTGTTGTTTTTGTAGTCGACAATTTATTGAAAGACGAGCATGTAAGTAAAGGGAATAAGAACTCTCTATTTTATTTACATCTTATTCAATTGATGGACAATTTTTTTTTTTTTAGAAAATGGTGTCATTATCCAGAGTTTTACCAAAAACTACATTCATATTGGCAGTTGAAAAAGATACGTCCAAAATATATCCGAAATATGAACTATTTAATGTTATAACAGCTATGAGTGTCCAAAATCATATATTGGTTTTACTAAACAAAGCTGATTCTATTGACGATGAGAATATTACCTATCTGCCAATAGCCAATGATAATAAGTTATCTTGGGTTTCACGAGTGCGAATGGAGTTTGAAAGAACAAGAAAACTCGTGTTGGTCTCTGAACGGCAACCTTACTCTGGTATCTTAGGTAATTTGTAACCAATATTTTGTCTTAGTAATTATTACAAATGAATATTATTTTTATATAAGAATTTTCTATCAACGGTATTTTTGTCAGGTATGGTGAAGAAGCTTAGAGAAGAATATGGAGATAAAATCGGATTGGTAATAGTCGATGATTATCACGTGTCACAATTCAACCTAGACTCTGATATATTCAAAGAACAGCTTCAGAAAAAGCTGGCAATAAATATTTTGAAGAAGGTAAAAAAGAAAAAGTTTTTTTTTTACTTTACCACTTAAAAATATTACAATTCTGCCAAAACGTGTTACAATGAATTCATAAAACATTTTTTTTATGTTACTCATATACTTCTTTTTAAGGGTCACTGGGGCGGCTACTACAACATACCAAATGCTAAAGCTACAAACATTAGAAATGTCACCTTAACCAGTGCTATACCTGGTGATCTTGATAGTTTGAAATGGGTTGAAGCGCCTACAATGTCTGCTATCAATACTACGGTACAGGTAAGAAGGAAGTAATGCCAGTCAAGCCTTTAATACTATAATTAATGTTTTACAGTGTTAATAACATTTTCAATTATTAAAAATTTAGGTGTGCTATGTTGGCCTTTCATCTGAAGATGCCCAAAATGCTGCTGGTACTTCTATTGAACCAAGCAAGAGGTTCGGAAAGGAGTTCAGTGGTATTGATATCAAGTAAGTCATTATTTGATAGAAAAAAAATAGAATAAGTTTCTCTTACTGTTTACTATTGCCGGTCTACCAACTAAATATAGCGACGATACTAATAGAAGCTACGTTTTTTCAAGTGGTGATAGAGTGATGGGCTTGGTTTCTGAAGGTGCGTTGGGCAGCACAGTGGAAGCAGACCCAGCATTATTATGGCCAGTGCCAGAGCACTGGAGCTTGGAAGATGCTGCCACCGTACCAATGGCATACGTACAGGCGTATTATTGTCTGGTAAGATACTTTGCCAACCAGTTAAAAAAAAACGATCACATCTCAATATTTTTTATTTTATTCACATGTTTTGGGAAGAATTACTCTTTTAGGATTCGACCTCGCCTACATACGCGTTGTACGCCAGTATAGCAAGCTAAACTATAGACACTCATACATTATCGTAACTGAATCAAGTGCATAGTTTCCAAATTGATGAAAATCAAATTTTGATTAGATGATTAACAATTTGCTACATAATGTTTATTTAATCCACAGACAATCGCCGTGAAAGCGTTAATGCGTAGGTCAATATTCATAAATAACGCAACAGAACCTTTAGGTCAAGCCATAATTTCTTTAGCTCTATACATGGAGTCTTCTGTATATGCAACCGTTGAAGATATGCAAAAGAAAAAATTATTGCTCAGATTGTTTCCACAGTTGGATGGTAAGAAATATTTTGTTTAGGTATATTTTTTTCAACCTTATACGTAAACGACAGAAAATAATAAATAATTGTAAATGTTTGTTATAGAGAATAACATTGGCTGTTCCCGTATTGATTCTGCCCATAACATGGTTATTATTAACACCAAGACAAAACGCTGCGACATTGCCATTAATTGCGCCAGTGGAGCATTGCGTAATGTGAGTTTATTTTTAAATTATTCATTAATCTACTTGTTTACATGTTGTCTTGGTATGTGATGAGGAGGGATGAAACACATGTGACTAAGAGAGTGATGAATATGAATGTTGATGGATGGAGAGGGAGAGGGAGACCAAAGAAAAGATTGATGGATTGTGTGGATATGAAAGATAGGGGAGTAAATGATAATGAGACGGCTGACAGGGAAGAATAGAAGAGAAAAACATATTGCACCGACCCTAAGTAATTTGGGACCGGGGTATAAATATGATGATGAATCTAGTTGTTTTACACTCTTGACTACATAACGTGGCATCGAAGTGTTTTGTTAAATTTTCTAAGTCAGACAAAGTACACCTAGTTTTTACTATCATTGTTAAACGGAAGCTGACCCCAACATAGTTGGGAAAAAGCTAGGCAGAACAGAACAGAACATTGTTAAACTGAAGAGATATAACTGTACGTTACACCTCTCCCACTACCCGTTTGGAAAATACAGGCATAGTAGTTATGTTCGTGCATTATATTTATGTATGTTATAAACGAAATTTTCGATTTTATGTGGATCCTGGCCATGAGTTTAAAATAATGGCTTCATCTGAACAAGATTGATTTATCTAAATTTATAAACCTTACAACTGATATTTACCTAATTTTCTTTTTCTAGTCTGCTATGAACTGTGTAGGCTTTGAAGGATACGTTTTGGAGGTTAGTGAGTTTGACATGAAAGAAAATAAAGATTTTGGAATGTCATACTTGCAAGGAGAGAGGAACTACAAAGGGGTCAGGCTATCCAGTATATTCAAACCAGAATATGCAAATGAAAAGAAGGTAAGTAAGCTAAAAAGGACCCTGAAGTATTTAAAATAACAACAACACAAGGCAGAAGTGTATTATTAATAATACACTCCTGCCTTGTGCTGTTTTTTTATTTATAATACACTAACATACATGCAATTTATCACACAACAATAATAAATAATAAGTTTAATTCTCTTTTTCTTTAAAGATGCTTCAGTGTTTTATGGCTGACGGCATTGCAAATGGCATAGTGAGGCCTTTCAACCGTCTGGTCTATTCTCCCATGGACGTCTCCAGGGCTTTCAGACTCCTATCGTTGAAGAGACATAGTGGCAAGATCGTAATAAGGATGAAAGATCCTCAAGTTTCCAGTCAAGCGTTAAACGTCACACCTAGGTATTTATCTCATTTTATTGATATTTCTATTCCCACTCTACCAATTCAAAAAGTTTCAAGAATGACAAGAATTCTACTTATTAACTTTTTTATTTAATTTCTTTATACAGACATAATTTGATTTAATTTTCTGATGACGAATTCTCTAAATTTTAAGGTTAACCTATTTATCTGAAGGAACCTACATCGTTGTATGCGGTGAAAGTGAGCTTGGAATCGAAGTGGCTGATCGATTAGTTAAGCGCGGTGCTAGGAAACTCGTAGTACACCTAGATCCTAATATTTTGGCTGGATATTGTTATACAAAGTTGGCGTAAGTATTTTTTTTTTTGTAACCATACTCTTTGATTACAAAAGAATTGGAGGTATATCTGATAATTAAATAAGGTACTTTCTAACTGGCACAAGGTGCGGTTTCAAGAAGCAAAATATTCTAATTATTTTTTGGGCTTAGTGTTGATTTTTATAACTCATATTTTAAATTAAATTCATTTTTAGATCCTGGAAGAAACTCAACGTATCTATAAAGATCTCGTCTGTAAACTTACTAACAGATAAAGGGTGTAACGACTTACTAAAAGAAGGAGCGAAGATGGCGCCCGTTTTAGGAATTTTCGTAATTCAGAATTATAACTCTGAAGACAAAGAGGAAACTTTAGATTTAGAAAGCATTACACAGAAATTTAATAAGATCGTTCCTGTAGTTGCAAACTTGGATGTGACTTCTAAAAATCTTTGCAGCAATTTAGAGTAAGTATCTTTTTAACTACTACTACGACTACTACTAACCGCTTCGTTGGTCTAATGGTGGCAAGCGCCACCGCTGATCGTGAGGTCCTGGGTTCGATCCTCAGATCTGGCAAAGTGTTATTTGGTTTTTCCGCGTGGAATTCCTCAGCAGCCCGGAGTTTGGATTTGTGCCCGGTTGATGGCAATAACTTCGCCCCCTATTACATGGGACTTAAACATAACGGCGAAATGAGGGTGTTACCATACACCTCGGCCCAACCATCCGGGGAATACAGCGTGACGTTATGTTATGTTTATCTTTTTACATAGGTACATTACACTTGTACAAGAACCTCAATTGATTTCCACAAATTGAAATTATACATTCTAAGCTTCTCTTAAACCTCTAGATTAGCCTCAAAATGATTTAAAACAAAAAAACATGAAATGTTAAATATTAAAACGTTTTGCATCCAAATTTTGATAGAATACACGATGGAGAAGAAATAAAACACAACCACTAAAGTTATTACCATTGAATAAACGTATGCATATGTTATGAGCACTTAGATATTAGAAAGCTAGACATCCAATTTAGAAAAGTGATGCAGGGACAAGTATCAAAACAACAGATGCTTTTTATTGCACCTGTGGTTCACATAAGCATGTAATGTTATAAATATGTATCTAAACATGTACACTGAATTTAGAAATAGCAAATCCATTACACCGGTACAATACATAACAAACATTATTCCAAAACACGAAGTTCGATAATTGCAATATGATATGGAACAAAAATGCATAAGAAACCCAAAACTTATTGCATTCGAGAAGAATTAAGAAAGGGTTGCAGGATATTTACTTCTACAATCATTACAAAAAATTATGCCGTTCTGCCCAGCCTTTTCCCAACTCTTTTGGGGTCAGCTTCAAGTCTAACAAGATACGGCTGAATACCTACTAGTATTTTACACGGACCGACTGCCATCAGACTCCTATAACCCAGTTACTGAGCAATACCTATATCCTAAAGTTAGATTGGTTGTCAGACTTTCGGTCTTTTAACTTCCCGTAACGACTGTCATAAGTATGACATCCGGAACGGATGATTTAACTTTCTGTCCGAGGCCGAGGCACGGAGGGGTCTCCATGTGTAACGAACGGTCACCCATCCACGGACTGGCCGTAGCAAGCGCAGCTTAACCTCTCAAATTGTATGATCCGCAAGGTTGTTATTTATTCACGAGCCCATATGACCAAAAAAAACCAAAATCATAAAACAAAAGATTATACATAATTTTTTTCTTTCTGCAGACATTTCGTGGTATTAAACTATTCTTCGAAAAGTGCCAGCGACGAGTACGCGGTTTCTGTAATTGAGAAAATATGTGAAGCGCGCAATGAAGTATGCTTGCCAGCTCTCGCTATCCGCATCCATTCGATCAATGAGGTATTCCAGTTCAAGTTATTTCAATATTTGCATTTCATTTGACGCCATGAGTACGGCATCAGGTAGAAAATTGGCGTAGTGTTGGAAGTTCAGAGCTGTTCGTATGTATCTTTATGCTAAGTAACGAAATGAGCGTCAATCATCGTCGTTTTGTGTGTGATGCATTCATATGAGTGAGTCTGCAGTTTATGGTACTAATTTAGGCTACCAATGGCTTTCTTTTGCTAGAAGAAAACTTTCCGAAGTAACCATCGATGCTGTCACCTACTAACATTAACCAACGAAATACTATAGTATACACCCATCATTATCCAGATAGTGACTTTTAGTGCCTCAAAAAATTTCCTGGGGCAGATATGATTGGTCGATATCTTTCTATGACAGTAAAGAATTTTTTGAAGTTTTCTCTACACCACGAAAAGATACCTATCGATAAGTTCATCGCTTACTTTGAAATGGAAATTAGTATCTTTAATTTTTTGCAGTTCGACTCTAATATAGACAACGGAACTAAAACACGATCACAAAAACTGTCAACAGTTATGAACGCTTTAGAAACAAGTTTGAAACTTAATTATAACAATGTTGTGACTTACGATTTGAAGAAACGCAAGTATTCAGATTTCTTAGAAAGAATCGCCAAAATTTTAGGTAAGTCAAAATTATTGCTGTTGGTATCACCCTTTTCAAAGAATAGGTGTGTGTAGGTGTTGTAAGAGGTGCCTTTTTAATAAGTAAGAGGTGCCTTTTTAATAATAAATGTGTATCGGCAAAATAATAATATCATAATCATAAGCACCTACATACTTACATGTATATACCTATATACACGTTGTGAGTACTACGCACCTGTCCTTTGTGAAGAACATCATCAATAACATCGATGTATGTCCTTCTAGGACGTCCTCTACCGGCATTTCTACTGAGCACCTACATGCCCATAAATTGTCTTTGCATTAGTAATTTATATTCTTAAAGCATGTAATATATAAATCAGTAAAGATTTTTCTTACAAAACGCAATCTCTGTGTCTAGGAGTGCAACATATTGATAATATTGGAGAGAACTTAACTCTAAGCGAGTTAAGCGTGAACGACATCAATTTAGAAGAAATCAAATTCTTCATCAAAGACGTTTATGATATCAACTTTTCTACTGAAAAGGTGGCACAACTAGATATTGCAAGGTAAGATAACAATATTAACAAAATTTACATCTTCTTTCTATGCCAATAAACTTGTTCCTTTAGTTGCCTTCAATCAATACGTGAAAATCTCGACAGTCTTGATCGGTGCCCTTTCAACTCAGAAATTGATATACGATATTTATTATACCTACTTTTTCTAACAATTCACTACTCTGCTCCTAACCAAGTTTCTTACTTTCGTCTCAACGTTCCTGGTTGTAATAATTTTAGGAACTTGGTGTGTGTTCCACATTCATTTTATCATTTATGATGGATGCTTATTGCATCAATATTTTTTTTTAAATGGCAAGTACAATCCTCATTGACGTTATTTAGAATAAATGATTGAGCATTTTTGTACGTGTAGCCTATACCGTCTTGATCTTCGCATTTATCAAAAAAAGATTTCCTCTATATAACTTTATCTTTGTGTATACATTTTTTACTGTCAGCTTGAAGAACTTAGGCAGTATAGTGAAGAGGCCTAATACCAGATTCGATGCTGGTCTAGGAGCATTCTACACATACACAGACGAAGACGAGTGTATGGCTACCGAACCTATGATACAAATGCCTACCAAACTCAGTAATGCTTCGGAGGTTTGTAAAAATATCCTAATCATATATCTTTAATAATTAGACTGTACGTGTGTATGTCACTGAACTCCTCCTAAACGGCTGGACCGATTTGATGATTTTTTTTGTATGCATTTTGGTGGCGCCCTGGATGGCTTAGATTCACAATTGGACCCGATAGGTGGAGCTGCTGTCGGTATGGAACCAAATTTTTGGGGCAGGACGACGTCATCCAGGTCCGCTAGTACCTATATATATATTCTTATTCTTATTCTTTATTGTACACAAAATAATAATATATAATACAGTTCCGTTGGTAAATTCATGTACAAAGGCGAGCTTAACTCACAAATGAGTTTTCTAACAGCAAACCTTAGAGCGATAGAGAGATTTGATGTTGAGGAGAACAATTACCGAAGTGTACAAGTTATATAAAATTACAAATTAAATACACAATAAATATACACATCTACATAAACTAAACAAATATGTGTATAGCACACAATACATAAACGTAATACATTCAATATGATATATAAAATACTACATACATACATACAGGTCATGTAGACAGGAAATGTTCCCTAATTCTTTTCTTAAAAACATCTAACGACGGGCTATCACGTAAGGAGTGAGGAAGAGAATTCCAAAGGCGCGAAGCACGAACAGTAAATGATCCATCATAACGACTCGAGGTGTGGGAAGGCATACGAAGGAGAAGAGATGAGGATGAGCGACAAGGTTTCCCTCTAGGAACAAGAAATTCAAAGCGTTCTCGAAGATACATAGGAGAATTATATATTATATATATATATACAAGGTTAGTCGGAAAGGGGGTACTAAGCCGAAAGGGTGTTAAAGTACCCATAATAAGGGATAACTTTTGTTCTACAACTTTCCCCAAAAGTCAATAAATTTAGAGATATAGCTGTTCAAAGATTTCATTAAAAATACGCTACGCCAACCCTATCATCAGCTGTGTTTACATTTGAGGTCATATTTTAAATACAAAAAGGCCGACTTTTCCCCTCGCATTTTCGAAGCATTTCTCAGAATTATAGGTAATCGTGACTAAATAAAGCGCAGACACGACGATTCGCAATCGCGTATTATAATAGGTAGGTACCTAAAAATCTTTTGCACCTCAAAGTATTTTGCATTTCTCTGTTAGACTAATTTTATCGGCATATTTTTGTGTAAAACGAATTGACCTGATATTTTAGTTCCCTGTACCTACCTACCTACCTAGAATATTCGTAATAACAGGCAATAAAAAACTTTCAACTTGGATATCAAAGGTTTTGATCACTAAAGCACGTAATTCCATATGATCTATCCTACACTGAAAATTATCCCGCCTTGCAGTACAATAAGTAAGTTATTATCACAAACAAACCGACAAAAATAAACTTACAGCACGATGTCGCTTCTGCAATAAATAATCATATGACGTCACAATTCGCCGAAATGTAGTGAAAACATTGTCAAAGAGATGCCGCCGAGACAGCGCGGCACGCGGCGCGCTTTTGCTTAGACTCTTTTGTATTTCGGCTGTTTGCCGCTTTAGAGGTGGGTTCAGTACATTGTTTTTTTTGGAAATACGTGAATATTGTAAGTTTATTGTAAAATGTATGTCAGTCATTTAGTTAGACTAACAAGTTAATGATTATTAAAGTACGTACTAGGCTTGTCTGTTGTATTTCGTCTGCTTGCCGCTTTAGAGGTGGGTTCAATACATTGTTTTTTTTGGAAATGCGTGAATATTGTAAGTTTATTGTAACATGTATGTCAGTCATTTAGTTAGACTATGGAAGATAGAGGTGATAAATGCCGCCACAAGACTAACAAGTTAATGATTATTAACGTACGTACTTAGTTTGTGTGTAGGTACTAAGAAATGTATGCATTAAGTTTTGAAAACACATGAACTCAACGAGATAGATTTATTAATTTTTGGTATCGTATTTCATAACTTTGTTTACATTTTGACATGTAAGATGCTGCTTACAGTTATGGAGTACTACAAAAGAAAAACATTGCGACCATTTGAGGTTTCATCCTCTCAAACTTAAAGTAAACCAGTTTCATCAGCTTCCTATTGCTAACCCAAGACCCAACGCTTATGTGTGTTCGAATCCCGTATGACGTAGGGGTAGATCCCAAAAAGTTACTAAATTCAAATCAGTTGTTAAATTCTCCGGGATTTAATTTAGGGGATTAACATTGCGCATCTCTAAAATGCAATGTTAGCCTAAACATTTTATTTCCGTTATTTATTATTCTAAGATTTTTTAGTCGCTTGCAACGCTCCCCGGGAAACAGTCGATGTTTTGATTGTTTACGCGAGTCGTGGTATTATTTCTTGTTGTTTCTAAAATATCGACTGAGTACGTATAGGGATAGGTACGAAGTATTACGACATGGTGATGTTTATTGGTTGTTGTGATGGTGTGCTCTTGGCGGGCCGTGATTTGTACCGTGATGATTGTAACCGTCCTCCTTTGATCGAGTTCGAGGACTGCGTTCCAGTACGACGGGCCGCGTGGCGCTCCGGCTCATTATGCTCGCAGCAGCAGCTGCAGAGCGTACTGGGATGAGCGATTCCCCGTGTGGATCGGTCGTGGCGATCCTGTAGCCAGACCTCGCTCACCGGACTTGACTCCGCTGGACTTTTGCTTGTGGAGTCACGTTAAGGATAATTATTATGGTTTACGCTGACGAACAATGAAGACTAGATGCGGCTAAGAGTAGCATCTCCGTTTGAGAGCATCATGAGCAATCCGTAGATGTTATGGTAGATAACGCGATCGCATTCGTAGGTACATCGGCGCGCGACCTTGTAAATCGAGCGATAAGCGTGGCAGATTGAACCTTTTTTGTAGCGGTGGAGATCCATTTGTGGTGGCTATGCCTTGAAACAGTGATATCAAGTGCTTCTTGTGTTTCAATTCGAAATTAACCTTTCTTGTAGTGTCCGTGGTGATAGATTAATTAAGTGTTAACATAAGTACATAAAACTGGTGATTGTTTCATTCGTAGGTAGGTTACCTACGTACATACAGTAGTAGTTAATAAACAAAAGTGCTTCTTGTGTTTTTAAGTACCTATTTGATATTAAGACGACACGTGTGTGACGTTTTCGTTGGCCGAGAACAGCGTCAACATCAGAAATGGTAAGTTCCTAGATGATAATGATATGTTCCGACACACGACACACACATGCACACACCCTCATACACAGTACCATAGTAACCTACGATTTCGGCGCCGGCGGCGCGGCGTTCGTAGGCACCTACCGGTGCTTTGTGTTTTACCGCCGAGCGGCTAGGCACCGACGACCACGTGCGCGGCCATTTTTGAATAGATAAAAAAGTCAGGGTTGTGGAGTTTTTGAAATAAATAATATTTATTTACTTTTGTATGGAAATAAAAATATGCGTATTTAGAAATTTTAACACCTGCAATAAAACAGTCATCAGTGATACTATAAGTGGCTTTCGGGTTAGTACCCCCTTTCCGACTAACCTTGTATATATTCTAGCGAACCAACCCGGCTTCGCACGGGGCAATGTAGATACTAATGTGGGGCATATAAACCGTCTTCTTGGATCATTCATTCATCTTTAATCATCTATCTATTGCTGAAAACTGCATTAAAATCCGTTGCGTAGCTTAAAAGATATAAACATACAGACAACGGGAGCGACTATTTTTTATACTATGTAAAGTTAAGGACCCCTTCAGGCATTTCTTTTATTTTTAAATCAAATAAACTGAATTCAACAGTAATAGAGTATAAAACTATAAAAAACTGTCTTAACTATAAACGTGACTAACTTTTCCAAAGCAAGCAGAACGTAAAATTTCCGACAATACTGTTTTATGGAGCTACTAATTTAAATTGTGTCCAGCTAAGACTTTACTTAAGGAAAGAAAACGACCGCACATAAATATAATGATATTAAAAGAATGAGTTAAAACAGCTAAATGTTTTCAGGAAGAGCAAGAGTTAGATCCGACAGAAAACTATCTGATGCTGATACCAGGATTTGAAGGCCACCACCAAATCTTCACACGCGTCTGTGAGAGACTCAAGATTCAAGCTATGACCTTCCAACTAGGTCCTGATATGACTGAAGACAGTATCCAAAAAATGGCTGGCAATATTATGAAGGTGAGAGAGAATTAGAAATATAGATAGATATTCAAAACAATACGCACTTTGAAAGGGTAGAAGCTACTACAGTTGTTTAATAGATCGTTTGTTTCGTTAGTAAAACGAAAAACTAAATTGTGTGCTATCACCACAATCTGTTCTATAGAACCAAAAGTCGTTACACATAATTACCAAAATTATCCAAACTTTTCCAATTTCTTTATCCAGTTCAGCAGAATATCAAAAACAATTCTTCCATCCCCGAAAGCGTACGCGAAAATATTGCATTTGCTCCTTATATTTCTTAAAGAAAATCCAGCGTCTCGATTCATCTACAATTTCCGTATATTTATTAAGTATTGAACGTTGTGAGCTAGTATTGGGACCCGTTCGTGCTTGCACGCGAGTCATACTATCGTGCCCTAACAACGACACTACATCTATCGTGCCCTAACAACGACACGACGACTAAATAAAAGAGAACGACAACTGTTAGTTGTCGTTCTCTTTTATTATAAAAGATTGAATTAATTCAATTGTTATTTACCAAGGAACACTGATGTAGGAACTACGCGGACGTCGTAATAAAATCGACCGTGATTGGGGAATAAATTGTGCTGGATTTTGTTTTCTTTGTCCGTCCAACTGGGAACCCAATTCGTTAAGTTATTCATCGCTTCGTTAAATATCCAGTCGATTGCAGAATTTTTAAATTTTACCGTCGTGGTTGAGTGAAAGTGAAATAAAAAGATTAATTGCAACATTTCGTGTACACTTCGATTTGTCTATCTTTTAATTTAGTTTGGTAAAGGGTTCAATCATTTTTTTTAATTAGCTTTGATACTAACTGACGTTTTGTAGTTAACTTATTTCTTAGTTAAGTACTTAACACACACAACTTTTTCATAATATTAGCTGAAACTAAGAGAACGAAAGTACATATTTCATTTACTGGTATTAAAACTCTTCACAATAACATTTTCGGTCATTCTGGATTCTAAACGGAAAGTTCCGAGTTGTCCATGTTATAGCAACTATTTATTTTTCTCGGAACAACGGATTGTTTACGCTTTTGTTAACTGAACGAATATTTCGCTTTTGAGTTTATTTGCAATTAATTTAACACTTCCTTATATCCAAGATCTACATTTTTGAAAGCTTGCGTATTTTTTGTATATAGAAATATATAACAGTCTGTTATTGCTATGTGGACTGCTAAACATGAATAGTATTGTATTCGCTACAACGAAAACCTTAGAGATTATACCATCATGCATAATATCACAACGCTGGGCAGACTGGGTATTTTTATCAATACTCAGATAATCTGCTACCTGAGTTTGTAAGATCTGAGTCCAATGCCAAATTCTGTCAATTCTTTTGTATGCCGTTGCGTTCTCAACGGTTGGGCAGAGGTGTATAGTAACCCCCTCATTTCACCGTTATGTTTAAGTCCCATGTAATAAGGGGCGAGCCTATTGCCATCAACCGGGCACAAATCTTAACTCCGGGTTGCAACTGAGGAATTCCACACGGTAAAACCCAATAACACTTTGCCGGACCTGAGGATTGAACCCAGGACGTCACGATCAGCAGTTGCGTCTGCCACAACTAGACCAACGAGGCAGTCGCGTTCTTAAAAATAACAAAAAAGTCTTTATTTAATTAACGATGTGGCAAGATTTTGTTCATAACATTATATTTCAAAGATTAACAGACACAATCCAAAAAGCACATTTTTTTTCTGGTTGTGATTAACTGGTGTTATTATTGTTACTTTTCAGTTCATAAAGAAGAGGTTTGAACTGAAATCGAAGTTCTATCTACTGGGATATTCCTTTGGCATAAATGTTGCATTAGAGCTGGCTGCTTTGTTTGAAAAAGAGGGTACGTATTAATTTGATCTTATTTCCAACATTACCACCAGGTACTATGTAGGAAAATAGAGCGCCTATTGTAACTTTTTGGTTAGGAACTTTGCCCCTTGCGGTAAAATTAAAAATTTCCTAACTGCCAATTTCAATTACTTTTTGTCGTCTTTTCAGATAATGATATAAGAATTATTAAGACAACATTTAACAAAAAGAAAACTTTTACAGATTGAATCCCTTGCGTCATATTATTTCGAAGTTTGACTTTTATGGAGCACATTTTAATTTCAAAACATCTTCTTACTTATCTATTAAAACACCGTTTTCCTTTACTCAGCAACTATGCAACTTTCAACCCTAACCACTAAAGCGAAGAGTTGAGTTTCAATTGGCTGAAAACTCTTGAAGATTATTATTTGAATTCATTTTTCAGGTCACGTGGGAATCGTGTACTGTTTGGACAGCAGCCCAGATGCATTAAAAGTACAGCTCGACGCTTATGTTGGCAATTTAACGGACACGGAGCTACAGAATACTATAGTAGAACATATGTACCGTCTTATGACTGGAAAGGATAGTGAAGAACTGAAGAATGATTTGGAGAAATCTGAGAACTGGTCGGAAAAGGTTGAAGCGTGTGTCAGTAGACTAAGAGGACTTGTAAGCTATTCAAATCAATATAAGAGGTCTATTCTCCAAGCGGCGTACAGAAGAATCATGTTAGCGAGACAGTATGAGCCTAATTTCAAGCTGGAATCAGAACTGGTCCTCATGAGAGGTATTCCCCATCCAACAGCAGAAATACTCGCTGAAGACTACAACCTGTCCAAATACACCAAGCAGCCAGTCAAAGTGTTCCACATAGAATCTGATCACGCTTCAGCACCATACGATTGTAGAGTTTCCAACATCGTAAATAAGTTCCTAGATCCTCAACTACTATCAGAATTCGAAAAGAAAGTTCTTTGCGATTCATATTTAGCCGATTCATTCAAATTAATGTAATAAATTTTAGTTGCCATTATAATTATTGTTATTATCAGTGCGTTATTTTGTGCTATTGAACATTAGCCAATAAATATTCGTGAAGAACTAGGCCTAGTTGCTCAATATAATTTCGTCCAAAGCTAAAGCGACAGTCCAGTGAATTTTGTTTGGCTATGACGAAGATTTATTTGGATAACCTTGGGTTAACAATATTGCCCAAATCTGCCAACATCATTTGACCCAGTGCTATAGCGACAGTCCAGTCTAGTTTGTATGACTGTGATGGGAATTTATTTGGTTCGCCCTGGGCTAATGATATTGAGCAAGTTGGCCTTAAATGATCAGATTACCCACGATTGAAAGCCAGAGTTATCGCAGTATGTTTGTTAGCACAAAGAACGATACTTCTGGTCATCCTCATGCAATCCATTATCCCTTGGTCGCTTTTAACAATATCCAAATGGAGAAAGGTTTCTTTGCTGAAAATCATATGGCGAGTTTTAGGTTCAACTGTACCAACTTTAACCGTAACCGTTACAAAATTTCTGTCAAATATTCTACTAGTTATGATTATAGTTAGTTGGTGCAACTGAACCTTAATTTTTAGTATAAATACGATCACTGATAATTAAACATAGTTTCTAATAAATTATTATTCGACTCTTAATGAGATTTTTTATTAATTACCCTGAACATTTAAAAATTTAAGACATCAATCAGTCATTGATTGACGTTCAATCAAAACTTTTAGGTTTTTATGACTTATTAATTTTAACTATTCTCAAAGATTCCGAAAAATTATTAAGTTAACCCAAAAAGCACAGAATAATTAATTGATTAACACCTCTAATAACAAATCAAAAGCGTCTTGGCAGATTATTAATAATAAAACATGTTGTCCTGAGCCTATATCACATATCAATATAAAAGACAAGATCATTAGTGACCCGAAAGAAATCGCAGATACTTTTAACAACTATTTCATTGACCAGATAAAAAAGAACACTACAGCAATAAGTGAAACTACTGGTTTAACTAGCAATCCTCATTCAATGTTTATGTCACCAGTTTTGCCACAAGACATAACGAGAGCAATACAATCATTAAAAAATAAGAATAGTGTTGGCTATGATAGTATAGCTACTAAAGTTATCAAATTTGTATTAAATAACATTGCCTCACATTTATGCCACATTATAAAGGACATGGACAAAAAAGTACATTCTATATACTTATACATAGTAAATAATATTGTAAAATAGAAATAGAAAAATGAATTAATACGTAGTTTTTAGCCTCTCTGAACTTTTCAGTTTTTATTACAAAATAATAAGTAATGCAAGATAAATTCAAAGTTCCGTTTGTCAACGTCCGCCATAATGGATCATAGAGAAAGATAAAAAATAATAATGGACGTTCCAAACCACGCTTACTACTTGTAAACATGTGTGATATGGATGACAAATGCTCTTATTAGGAACATTTTACTCATACGCAACTATCTTCATTGGTAATTGTTGCATTTAATAAAATTATCTTATCATAATTTATGTTGATGCGTAAGATAGTTTCTTTTTAATATTTTAGACAAAAAAAAAACTTAAAACGGAACGCGTTTATTTGTTTGACAGTGTATTTTTGTCTATGTCAAATGTCAATGTAATATCATATGTCATTTCATTGCGGATTCATCATTGCGTTACTGTTTGAATTTTTGCGATTATTTTCTCAATTTGACCCCCGCTTATCTACTGACCGATACCTTCTACCACTCAATTACCTTGCTATTAACACTGTACTCTGATTTGCATAACGTTTCGGATTTGTTTTGTGAATCATTATGAAGTGCATGCATCAACTGCGGAATAGCCATACAAAGGTTGCAGAGGCATCGCATATCCTCGCTTTCTGCACACCATCAAACAACACTTTCGCGTTGGATAACCAATGCTCAACCCCAGGTATGAAGTTGGAGTAGAAAAAAACTGAATCTGATTTATGATGAGCCTAATCGTCTTGGACAGTTTATTAATGATTATAATATGAACAGAAGACTAACTCTGCATCGCTGTAATGTATATTGAGTTATCTAGGTAATTAAAAGCTAACAAAATATTTTTATTTGTTTACTCTAATAAATAAATAATTATTTATACCTACTCTGTGTTTTATTTTGTGTTTTCCTTGTTAATTGGTAATTAAACTATAAAAATATAGATAAGGATGACCTGTAAAAATATATTACATGTTACATTAATTCTATACACTTATTGCCAGCGATCTGATTAAAGGTTTAGTGAAACTATTTACGTCTAGTCTGTAGTAATGACAAGTTCTATGAGATTTTTATTTATAGCAATTTAATGTGCCAATAATCACGAATATAAAACACAAAAAATCATTGGTGTACAATAAATTCGATAACTATGCCGACGCCCATACAGAAATTGGCCATGTCCTTGACAGCTCTCATTTATACCCGTCTCTTTCTTATTTTATGACCGTGAAAAAAATGGCAATAGTCTAAATTAAGTTTAGTTTGTAGATACAGAATCGGTACCAATATTTATGGTCTGCAAGTACAACACGCAAGAGTTAACTTCAGACTTCGCCCTGATGACGTAAGCGAGCGGTACTGACTGTCGATGACGAATGCGGTATGCAACGCGGGGGTCGGGAGGGGAGCGCGCATTCCGCTTGAGTCTCACGTTAACTTTTGCGTGTTGTGTTTCTGACCAAACCATTAGCAAAGCTTCCTCTGGCAACCTTTTGCTTCTAATCTATACTAATATTATAAAGCTGAAGAGTTTGTTTGTTTTGTTTGTTTGAACGCGCTAATCTCAGGAACTGCTGGTTGGAATTGAAAAATTATTTTTGTGTTTGATAGTCCATTTATCGAGGAAGGTTATAGGTTATATAACACACGCAACGACCAATAGGAGCGGAGCATATATGAAAAATGTTGCAAAAACGGGAAAAATGTCCACCCGTACGAAGCCGGGAGGGGCCGCTAGTAATTAATAATCTCGAATATCGTACCTATGAAATACCGTAGGTGGCTTTTAGTCTACTTGAGATCTGAAGACATTAACTAATGTACCTAATTCAAACTATAAATCAGCCAGCGATCTGATTAAAGGTTTAGTGAAACTATTTACGTCTAGTGTGTAGTAATGACAAGTTCTATGAGAATTTTTAATAATAGCAATTTAATGTGCCAATATTCACGAATATAAAACACAAAAAAATCATTGGTGTACAATAAATTCGATAACTATGCCGACGCCCATACAGAAATTGGCCATGTCCTTTATGTATCTTCTCTGGTGTATTCCCTAACGCATTAAAAACAGGCATCGTTTGTTGAGATGTGAATAAAAGATTTGGTTTTTGTGAAAACACGTAAAATATAATTCGGCTAGCTTTTAGCTTAGTTACCAGTTGTTTACAAAGTGACATGACAAAGAGTATCAGTATAGAGTATATGGCTATAAAAAGAGTTTATGACTTTGGTGTAAATCCTCATCCATAACACCTCCCCTCGAAGTCATAAGCTTCTTACACTCTTCATCTTCACAATCATGCCGTCATGCCTAGGCTACGCAAGCATTCGTGATGTTTCGTCCCATTCAAACCCTTGGTCAAAACATCTGCTGGCATTTTGTCTGTACTCATATACTTCAGATCAATCACGCTTCGTTCCAACATATCTCGAATGAAGTGATGTCTCACATCAATATGTTTTGTTCGTGCATGATAGCACCTACTCTGAGCAAGCTTAATTGCACTCTGACTGTCGTCGAATAATGTCACACATTCACACTTAACACCAACATTATTCAACATATCACGCAGATAGATAGCTTCTTTGGTAGCTTCCGAAAGCCCCATATATTCTGCTTCCGTACTGGACAAGGCTATAGATCTTTGCTTTCGTGCCTCCCAGTTTATAGGGGCACCTGCCAAAATAAATGCAAAACCAGAATAAGACTTGCGATCGATTGCGTTTGATCCCCAATCAGCATCAACCACACCATATAACGGTTTCCCTGTCCTCTCAAAGACTAAGCCAAAATTTGATGTGCCTTTTAAATATCTCAATACGCGTTTTGCCGCCTTCCAATGTTCAATTCCGTAATTATTATTAAATTGACTTAAATAATTTACAGTATACGCTATATCTGGTCTTGTTGATACAGCCAGATACATTAAGGCACCTATCAAGCTTTGGTAAGGATGCGTACTCATAACATCCTCATTAACGCACTCCGGTTTTTGTAATTTTACATTTTGACGACACGTTTGGTGCAGTGGCTAAGCGATTGGCTTCTGCGCTGCGGGTCGTGGGTTCGATTCCCGCACGGAACAAATATTTGTATGGCCTACAGATAGTTGTTCCGGGTCTGGGTGTTTGTGCATGTGAAGATGTGTATCTGTAAACGCACCCACGATACAGGAGAAATCCTAGATTGGGGCAACGCTTTTTTTAAAAAAAATAAATAAAAAAAATACATCGATAGGGGTCCTTGCAGCTTTACACTCGGGCATTCCAAAGCGTTCTAAAAATGTATCTAAATACACACTTTGATTCATGTACACTCTATTCTCTGCATCTCGAGTGAATTCAATGCCCAAACAAACATTAATTTTTCCCATATCTTTCATCTCAAATGCGCTAGATAACTGCTTTTTTATATCACACAACCACGCAATATCATTCGTAGCCAGAATAATATCGTCGACATAAATAGCAATCAACACCATTTGCTCACCTTTTCAAGGCAAAGCTTCAAAACCAATATTCGTCAACTCACTCACCAATTCCTTATATCACTGCAGTCCTGACTGACGCAGACCATACAAAGACTTCTTCAACAAACATACACTATTCTCACATTCATGCAATGCTTTGTTCCAGCGTTTAGCTGTTTCAAGTACTTTCTTGTCTTTAACAACGTTCTTCTTTGTACCATACTTTTCGTTTGCAAGTACTTTCTCTAAAACATCGCGTAGTTGATCCGGTACTCCCATGAATACCTCCTCATCTAGTGATCCATTTAGGTACGCGGTCACAACGTCCATTTGATGGATTTCTAATCCCAACTCCGCCGATATTGCAGCTATAATCCTTATCGATGACGATCTCACGACCGGCGACGAAGTTTCGTGGAAATCCTCCCCTGACCGTTGAGAACATCCTTTTGCCACAAGCCTTACTTTCTTCCCCGTAGTTTTAGTACGAAAAACAAATCTGCTCTGTGCTATCTTCATGATTGATTTTAGGCGTATTTAACTGGACTGTCACATTCTTGTCATCAATACTCTCTTCTTCATCAAGTATGTCTTTATATTCTTCACGCCCGAATGCCATCTCATTCATGAAATTTACATCGCGAGTCACAACTATCTTTCTCGTCTTTGGATTTTGAATCCGATATGCTTTGGATTGCATGTCATAACCCAAGAAAATTCCTTCTTCGGAAACTGAGTCAAACTTCCCTTTGACTTTATTCACGCCTTTGTTTTTATAATAAACCTTCGATCCAAAATTTTGCATGTATATTACAGTAGGCTTCTTTCCTTTCCATACAGTGAAAGGTATCTTACCCTTCAAAGCCACAGTCGGACATCGATTCTGAATGTAATTCGCAGTGTTAACTGCTTCTGCCCAAAATTTAGGAGGGCTTCCGGCTTGTGGCATCATGCAACGTGCCATTTCGGTTAGCGTCCTGTTTTTCCTCTCCGCTACCCCGTTCTGTTGCGGTGTATATGGAACCGACAACCTTCTAACAATACCATTCTTCTTCAGAAAGTTTTCAAATTCTTTGTTTATGTATTCTCGCCCGTTATCTGATTGTAAAGACTTAATCTTCTTATCTGTGAAGTTTTCCACCTCAGCTTTGTAATTCTTGAAAACATTTAGAACGTCATTTTTATTACGTACAAAATAAACTTCACACCATCGAGAGTTATCGTCTATGAACGTAACGAAATATCTCTTGCCTGAAAATGATTCATGTCTCATGGGGCCACATACATCCGTATGTACTATTTCCAATAATTCGCTGGTACGATCTGCATTACCCTTTGGAAATGGTTTGCAGGTCTGCTTCTCGCTACTACATATCGCGCACTCCGACATGTTTCCACCATCCAGCTTCATTCCGTGAACAAGCGTTCTTTTCGCCATGGCCTTTAAATCACGTTCGTTCAAGTGCCCCAGACGTTCATGCCATATATCTATGGGTTTCTTGACTTCAACATTATTAACATCATTTTGATTCAAACGTACGTGGTATAAATTTCCTATACGATCGGTACGCATATGCACTTTATTGTCTTTTACAACAATAGCATCCTTCTTTCTAAAATGAACTTCGTATCCATAATCAGTCATTTTCGCCACTGAAAGTAGATTTGTTCGCAGATCCGATACATAGAACACCTTTTCAATGTTTACTTTTCGAATTTCAGTGCCTGTATCTACTGAAATATTTACCTTCCCGGTTCCACTAATATTGGTTTTCCCATAATTAGCCAAATTCAGCTCAGAATCCATTTCCTTGAATTCCTTTATCAAACTCCTTTCGTTGCACATATGTCCCATGCAACCACTATCAATGCACCATATATTTTTGCCTTGTGCGCTCAACATCACTTCTTCAGTGGATCTCATCGACATCAACATCGTCGACTTTTTTACATGATCACTAGTACGATCTGATCGATCTAGGATTTGTGCACTTTATTTTTTTTTATGTATATTCTTGACTCTGCACTCTCTTGCAAAATGCCCACGACGACCACAACGATAACATTCAATCGTCCTTTTAGGGGATTGATCGTCATTTGATTTTTTCGTCTGATTCGCATTTGTTTCGGTACTTCTGACAAGCATAGCTCCCTGGTCCACCACTTGAGATTTACGACCTTCGTGGTCTTCGAGAATCTTCACTTTCAACACTTCTGTTGTAGGCAGATCATCTCGCGATTCCATTGCCGTTCGAAACATGGCAAAGGATTCTGGCAAGCTGTACAGCAGTAAAATGGCCAGTAGTTCGTCTATGATTATCAACCCGATTTCCTTAAATTTTTTTACAGCATCGAAGAAATCTGAGATGTGCTTCCGCAGGTCATCTTCTTCCTGCATACGTGTTAAAACAAGCTTCTTTAACAACGAGGCTTTTCTCGCAGGTCCACTCGATTGATACATGGACAACAACTTGTCCCACAGCGCTTTTGAGCTTTCTAAGCCATCCAGAGAACTCAATTCACTTGGACTGATGGCTAACAAAATGTCCGATTCAGCTTTTCCATCCATTTTGATCCATTCGGAATATTTTGGATCGGAACGAGGCGGTCGTGGTAGTATCCCGGATACATATTCCCACAAATCGTTCTTCTTCAGAATCGCACACATCTGAATCTTCCACGTATCATAATTTTCTCCAATGAGTGGATTAATTTTTATAGTCGCAGCCATGACGTAAGTTTCTTCAACTTTTTCACAATTTATTTTCGATTTACGAAAAAATATTTATCGCTGCCTACCCATACTTTTATTCACCGTAGCACATAAAGGTCGTTTTTTTACGCACCTGGGCCCATAACCTGTTGAGATGTGATTAAAAGTTTTGTTTTTGTGAAAACACGTAAAATATAATTCGGCTAGCTTTTAGCTTAGTTACCAGTGGTTTACAAAGTGACATGACAAAGAGTATCAGTATAGAGTATATGGCTATAAAAAGAGTTTATGACTTTGGTGTAAATCCTCATCCATAACATCGTTAAACCTCTATTTAAAAAAACCAACGAAGAAAATTTAGAAAATTATAGACCAATAGCCTTAATTCCAATATTCTCCAAAGTTATAGAAAAGATCATTTATGAACCAATTAATACATTTTTGACTAAAAATAATATTTTGTGTGATGAACAGAAGGGTTTTAGGAAAAACAAAGGTATGAATACGGCTATTTACGAATTACTTAAAGTAATCATGGGAAACATAGATAGCAGAACACCTATATGTGCAATTTACACCGATATGACTAAGGCTTTTGATTCTGTCAATAATGAAACTCTCCTTAGTAAGCTAGATGTCTATGGTATCCGAGGAAATGTTCTAAGTCTCATAAAATCTTACCTCAGCGACCGTAAACAATACACGGAAATTACTAAAATTTGTCTTAAATCTAAGCGCGAAAAGAAATATTTATCTGAAAATAGAGTTATCAGATATGGTGTACCACAGGGTAGTGTGCTTGGCCCGCTCTTATTTCTGCTCTATATAAATGACATGCCACGTCACATTCAACACCCAATGGTGTTATTTGCTGATGATAGCACCGCAATAATAAAATTCACTGACGTAAATAATTATGAACATGACATAAATAACACACTCAAGGGCATAGTACATTGGCTTGACAATAACAATTAATTTATCAAAAACGAATATAATGCATTTTTATCAACGTTCTCCTGTACAAAATTTTATGTTAAAATACAATTGGCAAGAAATGAATCAAATAAAAGTGTCCAAATTTCTAGGAATATTTATAGACAGTCAGTTAACATGGAAACCTCAAGCAGAAGAGGTGTGTAGAAAACTGAGTACGTCTGCGTATGTGCTATTTAACTTGTCTAAGAAAGTGAATACAGCCACAACATTAGTAGCTTACCATGGCTTAGTGGCATCGATTTTGCGATTCGGAATTATATTTTGGGGTAATTCTAGTTTGAGGGAACAAAGTGTTCAAGACACAAAACCGTTGCATAATGGCAATGTGTGGTCTGAAAATGACTGACAGTTGTGTACCTGTGTTTAAGTCTCTAAAAGTGTTGACATTCCCATCACTGTATATTTTTGAAATGGTAGATTTTGTAAGATTAAACAAGCATTATTTCATAGCAATTTCTGAAATTAGAAAAGGACCTATTAGAAGTCAATATAAAAACCTATTGCATGTTGGCAGTTACAAAACTGCCTTACTTAAGAAAAATGTTTTTAGCATGGGCCCTATTACATATAATAAAATTCGTGACATAATAAAAAACAACACAATCCAATTATTTAAAAATAAACTTACAGCACTATTACTTGAAAAGTGTTATTATTCAATGAATGATTATTTAAATGATAAATAGTCGACTTTGACAATGCTCTGTATTTGACATTTACTTATTTGCACAACTATAAATAATTTAAATTAGATTTAATTTAAATTCTCACTAACGTTTGCATGCCTAAATTTAAGGTAGATTGTACAAGGATCAAAATTGTTTGTTAACACCTATATTTTATGTATCTACACTCTATGCAAATAAATCAATATTCTATTCTATTCTAATAATAAAAATTAAGTATCAAGACTTGGCACACGAGGTTGTCGACATGTGGGAGGTTGACTCAGCGGTCATTGTGCCGATAGTCGTTACGGCCAATGGCTTAAGAGCCAAGAGCCTCGACCAACATCTGACGAGGCTCTCGTTGGGCAGCTGGGTCAAGGGCCTGATACAGAAAGCGGTACTTCTGGAGACGGCACGTATTGTCAGGAAGTTCCTCTCTCTGAGGCACTGACCACCGGTAGCTTGGACCCTGTTCCCGATGCCGGTGGGCTACATTTTTATATTTTTAAATTATTTTTTTTATATTTTTAATAGAAATATTTAAAAATATAAATTCCTTCCTCTTAGCCTTTTTCCCAATTATCTTGGGGTCAGCTTCCAGTCTAACCAGATGCGGCTGAATACCAGTATTTTACACGGAGCGACTGACATCAGACCTCCGCAACCCAGTAACTGGGCAATGCCGATATCCTAAGGTTAAACCGTTTGTCATACTTTCGGGTTTCTGACTACCCGTAGCGACTGTCATAGGTATTCGTATGACGCCCAGGACCGACGGCTTAACGTGCTCTCCGAGGCACGGAGGGGTTTCGATGTGTAACAAATGGTCACCCATCCACGGATTGACCGCGGCAAGTGCAGCTTAACCGGTTGTGATTTAGCCACGGGACCCTCTTAAAAATATAAATTATATGTCTAAATAATGAATAAACGAAATAATAAGCATTTATTTTATTTTCCACAAAGGTGCCTTAAAATAAAATTATGTATACACATACATTACATAAAATTAATCCTTTGTGGGAGACTGGTATCTGCACTAGGAAACCCTGTCACACAGATTACCAGGCCCCCCTGGAACAGTGTATATACAAAAAATAAAACAAAAAAAATCTTGAAACCTTAGTAAAAGATCAATTTAAATTTACAAAGACAAGTCCAAAAATTGAAAATTAAATTAAAAATTTTAAAAACCCCCGACGCAAAAACAAAAACGAACTTTTAAAAAGTCAATAATAATAGTATCGTTGAGCCATCAAATTCGATTGAGTAACACCTATATATTTTAATTACAGAAATTGATGGATGGCACGATAAGGTTTGCTCGTTGAAATGGCGATATAATATTGCGTCGGGGTACCGCTAAGTAAATTAGCTAGCTAGTAAATTAATAGATGGTCAATTAAATGAAGGGTCTAATGCTGCAGCCAGGATATCCAGTAGGATATCCTGGCTGCAGCATCAGCTCATCATGTCGCCACCATTGAATTGCATGTAGAATCAAATACTGATCAAAACGAATCCAAACACGACATATCTGCTATTATTTTTTCAAGAGTGTACTAGTGCACTGGTTATCCTGGCTGCAGCATCAGACCAAAAATTTCATAATCTTGCATAGTTATATAGCATACATGAGTGTTTCAAATTTTATTTCACACGTATGTTTGAAAGTAAAGTAATACACATTATGCGTCTAAGAACCCTACCGCAGCTAACAAAACAGCTGATAACCTTGAAATGGCTGAACCGATTTTAATAAAACATGTCTAAGATCACTCGCTAGAAAACTTTCAAATAAAAAAACCGCACTCAAATCGGTTCACCCGTTTAAGAGCTACGGTGCCACAGACAGACACACACACAGACAGACAGACAGACAGACACACACACAGACAGACAGACACACATAGCGGTCAAACTTATAACACTCCTCTTTTTGCGTCGGGGGTTAATGAAATACGAGACGGAGAAAGTGGAGTTTGTATGCGTGTAGTAGTTGTATATAATGTGTGAGGTACTAAGTGTGTGTGCTAGTGAGTGAAGTGTGGTGTGAGGTGGTGTAGCGTATGTGAGGAAAGACTTACTCATATACCACGACCATCACTAATGCTGCCAAGACTAGGTGGCGCCAGCATTTCCTATTTGACTAGCTCTGAAAAGAAAAGCCGAAACAAACAGAGTTCAAGGTCTCTTTTAAAATCCAAACATGGTGGTATAAAAACTATGCGAGTGAAACAATGTAGGGCAACGTCTGGAATAGCCTTGTGAGGAAAGTGCCATAACAGGTTTGAGTTGACTTGTCCTAACTGACGGCACGCATGCATTAGCCATCGTGCTACACATACAACCCCAAGAGGATTGCTGATGCGTTGCGTAGAGATAAAGTTGAAAAGTCTCATGTGCCTGTAATTTCACCGGCGCCCATACCCTTCAAACCGAAACTCAGCAATGCTGCTTGGCTGTAGAAAAACGTACGGTGGTACTAACCCGGACGAACTCATTCACGAGGAGCTCTACTACTACTAACAGTGTCTCTAACACGCGTTAAAATGGTTTTTTCTAAAGCCTCTGTGACAAGTTTCAAATTAAATTTACCGATGTAAGTTCGACGTTATGTAACATACAATGCAGCGATAACGTAATGACATTAAAATGATAGATATTAGGTATTCTATGATACGTTCTTAAAACCTGGAGTGGAGATGTAAAATGTAAACGTAGGAATTTCATACATTTGAAATTCCTACGATTCCTATTTCATAAATTCGGACATAGCACTCGCGAAGCTATTATATTTAAGGGCGACTAGTGACGATACTTAAGAATGTCTGGTGCACCCTGGGCTATTAGCGCCGCGACCAACCTTACTGACTGGCTATTCTCAGATATCTCGTACCGATACGTGAGAAGAGAGAGCTCTCAGATGAGACCATAGTTAGAAAGAAGCGATGTTCACAAAACTATAACAACGTATAGATTTTCGGTTCATTGGTCATGTTTTTTTTTCCTTTCTCAATTAATTAGCCCACATATAAAATTTTCAAGCAAAGCCAGGTCAAACGACAAGTATTTTAATATTTTTTTAAACTTTCAAGTTCTAAAATCCACGAGCTGCGATCTTAGCACAGATAATATCATAAAACTGGGAGAGAACTTGAGTAACTTTGTGGACTTATCTGTACGATTTAAGGGTACCCAGCAGATTTATACTGGAAAACCCTTGGCGTGGAAACTTTGGTCGTATTTTTTTTATTTGCTTTCTGTTGTAGTGTTTTGGTGTGTATCTTTAACAGTATGAATAATGAGGTCGAAAAATATAAATATAATTAACACGCCGCAATAATTGTATGAAAGAACAATGGCTACCGTTCTGGACTCCTTCGCCAAAATTGAAAGCACCCTAGCAACGTATAATAACGTGAAAGTATTATCTAACAACATATACGTAACTGCCTCGTCGGTCTAGTGGTGGCAAGCGCGACTGCTGATTGTGAGGTCCTGGGTTAGATCCCCAGGCCGGGCAATGTGTTATTGGGTTTTTCCGTGTGTAGTTCCTCAGTAGCAGCCCGGGGATTGGATTTGTGCCCGGTTGATGGCAAATGGCTCGCCCCCTATTACATGGGACTTGAACATAACGGCGAAATGAGGGTATGTAATTATACACCGATGTCAACCATTCGGGGATTATAGGTGTGATGTTATGTTATGTTTTAATTCGCTTCAATTTCCGCTGCAGGGTCATCAAATTCCAGAGTCCGTATTATGGCTTTGTCTTCTCCACTTTGCTTGATATTTAAGATCTTCGGTGGATTTGTTCTTAACTCTCATGAAGGTCTACTCGGATACCCAGGGCTACTTCAGCTCACCACGGGGTCTCGTAGCTTCAGTACACAATTTTGTCTCACCATAACTTTTGAGAGTAATGTAAGTCTGGCAATTGGCAGATTCACAAGAAAGTTCGCTATGATCAGTTATTTTAGAATCATCAAGATGATAGAATTCCTCATCTAAAGTGAATGCTGCAGTGCCATACAATATTGAACTACTTGAAGTCATCAATTTCACCGCGGACAAGCAGAGTTTGCTGAGAAATTTGACATTCTGAATCATTACGTAAGACAATATTCCTATCCCTTGGCTGATGTCTAACTTGATGATAACACTGTGTGGAAATCGGTTCACCCGTTTGGGCACTACGATGCTACAGTCAGACACACAGACTCACAGACTTCAAACTGATAACACTCCTTTTTTTTCGTCGGGAGTTAAAAACAGGAGCCACCATTAAGTTTATTGATAATGATAAACACTACTTCAATTTTTTAACATAAGCACTTTCTATACCGTGATGGTTGAAAGATTGAAAATGAGTTCATTTCTCTTGTTTGTTAATCAAAAAGGTCGGATTTTAAACACTTAATCACTTTATAAATAGTACAACACACTCCATAAATATTTAAAACGTTGTATTTATGAGGTGATTTACATTAGCAAAATTAACACAAATTTCTATCGAATTTTGTATTTAGGAATCCGTACAACCTTGTAGATTTCAAATTTTTGTCTTCTTTGGCAAAACGTAAATAAACATATTTTTTGTGAAAATCTTTAATCCCAAATGCCAACACTAATAACAAAAGTTACGTAGAAAAAATAATTACTGACACCTGTTGAGTTGACTTTTAAATCTGGATTAAATAAACGAGTCACGTGATAAGGTTATAAAACCAACAACTACTTACTTATAATCTACTCATAACTTTATTTTTATTGCATTTTTCAATTCTCTTGGAAACACTAGTGAAATGAGAACATTATATAGTTCTAGCATTAATTACATCACCTTTTTTTTTTCGTTGGAAAATCCTCATGGATGTCCCACGCCCGGGGAAGGCGAGGGAGTCTGCCGGACTCTTACCGGCCAAAAACCAACGGTGTCCCTCCTTCTGACCTAAGGCTGGGGTCACGGGATTCGCTATTGTATGCACCGCGACCCCGGCAGGTCTCGGTCCCCCTGCTTCTTCTGGTGAACCTCTCCTGTGGTGGGGCAATTTCTCCCCTGCCCCACTTCCTTCTGAGAGGCGCGCGCGGAACACGGCGCGCCAACCTCCCTGGGCCTGTTACTGGTCGGGCGACGAGTCTCTTAACCCGCCGCCCGCAGGCCACTCACTAGGGTGGCCCGAGATCGTCACGCGCCCTCCGGCGCCCGGTGCGTCTAGCGCGAGAAGGGAGAGAGGAAGTGGCCTCCCTCTCCCTCTCCGCTTCCTCCTTGGTCGCCATCACCTCCTCGCAAAAGGAGGCGATGGCTTACCACGCAGTCTCGCTCCCAACCATAGACAGAACCACGGCCGGAAGCGAGAAGTCACCGCCGATTATTAACGTCACCTACTCATTCATAATTATAGAAATTCGCATCACTCTAACCACTTATATGTATAATATTATAATTAATCACCGTTAATCTCTATTTTATTTTCCTTTGTTTGTCTAATCTTTGTATTAAATAAATAAAATATAACGCCAAAAATCTCAGTATTGGTAGTCAGAGGGTAACTTGGTGATCTGTAACACAGGTTTTACCTATTTCAGATACCAGTCTCTATTCTTCTTCTTCTTTTCATGCGGTTAGTGACTAACCTGGTGTCAGAGTTTATGCCGCCCATGAGCCTCTGACTTGGCTTCACATGCCGTCGAGAAATATGGCTCAGGCATGCCGGTTTCCTCACGATGTTTCTCTTCACCGTTTTTAAGCAAGTGATAATCATACAATACGCACATGAATTCGAAAAGTCAGAGGTGCGTGCCTTGGTTTCGAACTCGAGACCTATGACTTGGCAGTCCGAAGGCCACTAGGCTATCACTGCTGTTAGATACTTCTATCTCTATTTAAGATGTTATAATTACTGTGACTCTGTAATGTGATGATGAGAAAATAAACATTTTTGTTTTTATTTTCGTACCCTTAACGAATTTCAAGCCATAAAAAAATACCTGCGGAACCAAACATTTTTTCTCAAACAAGCTGAATTAATTAAGTCTCTAGGGATAGTAATATAAATAGTCTTTTTTACAAAATATACTCAGTCGGAACTATACCTGCTATAGCCACCAAACTTGTCACTCACAGTGAATCCCTGTGTAATTGACCTTTCGACTGTTCGATACACCATGGCTCCATCTCTTCAAGAAACTATGGCGGAACAGCGCTCGGAAACCATTCCTCGGAGTCTTACTGGTGAGGAAGTGGTGATCAGTGGCATGTCTGGCTTGTTCCCCAAGTCTGACAGCGTCTTGCAGTTTATGGACAACCTTTATAACAAGGTAAGAATTATAGCTCGTGGAACTGATGGCCGTTAGGGCAGAAGGGTTCTCGAATGGAGACCACGCAGAACACAGCGTGGGACGGCCTCCGGCCTGGATAGGCGACCTGGTGTAGGTCACTAGGAGTCGTAGGATGCATATTACGGGCCATTCTGGGAATCTAGGGGGAGTCTCTTGGCCAGCAGTGAACGGCCATCGGCTGATATGATAATCATCATATCAGTGATACTGTGCTATAGTGATACTTAAAAATGTTATTACATTAATATTTGTATACAGAACGGCAGAATACTCAGGACTGCATAATTGTTCTCTTTGTAAAACTATATTCAGACAAATAATGTGGTTAGTGACTAATCTGGTGTCAGATTTTATGCCGCATATGGGCCTCTGACGTGGCTTCACATGCCGTCGTCGTTATTTGTCAGAGGGTGAAGAAAATCATCGTGAGGGTTTCCCTGACGACCTGTTTAAAAACGTTGAAGGAAAACATTGTGAAGCATGCCTGAGAGATATTTCTCGACGGCATGCGAAGCCAAGTCAGAGGCCCATGGGCGGCATAACCTCTGACACTAGGTTAGTCACTAACCACACAAAAAAGAAAAAAATCAGAACGATGTGGAGAGGAAAGGGTATCCTTTCCTTTATCATGCTATGTCCTTTTAAAGTAAAGCCTCGTAATTACTACGGGACAAATGTCGCGGGATATATTTTGTCGCTTGTTACATCATGAGACGTCGACATACATCGCCTGACATCAGTCTGGTACCGTGACATTTTTGGAGAATGACTAACCGGGCCATGTTACCAGATATGTCACGTGACATCCGGCAACGTCGCGCGATGTTGCTGGCACCGACAATACCGTTTGCATGAACGTCGCAGCGTGCAAGTTCCTGTCGAGTGGACGCCGTACAGTGTACTGTTTTTTTTATTTTCGCAAATTTCTTTGACTACTTTCTTTCGAAGATTTGCTAGTGGCACCGAGTGGCGCCAATTCACGCAGACAAGCCATGGTGTCTGCGTTGTGGCTCACCGACGCCTTCGATGTTTTTGTCTTCTATGTACACTCCGTGTCGTTTTGTGCAAATAAACTACTACTATTTGCGCATGCAAGTCGCTCCGAGTAGCCCTTACTGGCGCTATGTCCTTACTATTATACATGTGAAAGTAACTCTGTTTGTCTGTTTCTTACTTCTTCCGACTAAACTACTGAGCTGTTTTTCATGATACTCGGTACAGATATAGTCTGGAACCTTAAGAAGGACATATGCTACGTTTAAGTGATAAACGACATCTAGTAAACGAATAAAATTATTACCAACCAGCTGTGTCCTTACGGCTCCGCCCGTAGCCTATGTTACTGAGTGATAATGTAGCTTCCTAACGGCAAAAGAATTTTTGAAATCGGTCCAGTAGTTTTTAAGTTTATTCGTTACATACAAAAATACAAATCTTTCCTCTTTATAATATTAGTATAGATAGAACTTCAGCAGTAAACATTAATTGGCTGCTAATTAATTAAGATTAATTGTAACCAGGATATCATGAAAATTTACTTCTTACCCAGGTCGACATGGTGTCAAGTGAAGGTCTGCGCTGGGATGTTACCCACCCCGAGATACCGAAGCACTTTGGCATGATCAACGGAGTGGGCAAGTTTGATGCCCAGTTCTTCAAGGTGCATTACAAACAAGCTGCCATGTTGGATCCGATGAGCAAAAAGCTGCTGGAGCATGCGTACAGCGCTATTTTTGATGCAGGTTAGTAGATTTTACTATAACTTATACATACATATAATGGTTTAAAATTCTTGTACCCAATATATTTGGACTTGCAGCAATTTCTTTCTCCTAACCTTTTCCCAATTATGTTGGGGTCAACATCCAGTCTAACGAGATGCAGCTTAATACCAGTATTTTACACGGAGCGACTGCCATCAGACCTCCACAACCCAGAAACTGGGCAATGCCTATATTCTAAGTTTAAACCGGTTATCAGTTTCGGGCTTCTGACTACCGTGCTCCGCGAGGTACGGAGGGGTCTCGATGTGTTACGAACGGTCACCCATCCGCGGACTGACCGCGGCAAGAATCGTAAGATCAGCGCGGTTGTTAAATAGGCACGACCCCCTTTACATGTTTGACTTAGCAATTTATGAAGTTTTAACATAACATCGCGCCTGTATTTCCCGAAGGGTTGGGCAGAGGTGTATAGTAATACCCTCATTTCGCCGTTATGTTTAAGTCCCATGTAATAGGGGACGAGCCTATTGCCATCAACCGGGCACAAATCAAAACTCCGGGCTGCTAATTCCACACGGAAAAACCTAATAACACTGCCCGAGCTGAGGATCGAACCCAGGACTTCACGATCAGTAGCCGCGCTTGCCACCACTAGACCAACGAAGCAGTTGTATTGATAATAGACGTAATAATTATAGAAAAAATATTGAAGAGTCTTGTGTTTTCTAAGAAACACCGTAAATCAAGTTCTTGGTGTAACCAGACCCTGGCTTATTGATTTTGTACCTACTTTTTCAGGCGTCAACCCATTGGAGCTCCGTGGTAAGAAAGTTGGCGTCTTCATCGGAGCTACGACCTCAGAGTCGGAGAAAGTTGCGTTCTACGAGGCTACCGAGCGCAACGGTTTCGGTATCACCGGGTTAGTTTATTATTTTATCTTTATTACAAATGCCCATTAGCCAACAAGTTCGCCGATCCCAAAAGGATCTGTCGACATGCTGGAAAGACTATAAGAAGGCCTACGACTCGGTACCACATACATGGCTCATGAGGGTGCTGGAGTTGTATAAAGTGAATACAACTCTATGCGCCTTCCTGACGTCATGTATGGGGCAATGGAGGACAGTCCTTCACTATCCAGGATGTCGACAAATCCAAGGGACGGGAGAACCAATAAAGATTGAGCGAGGTATATACCAGGGAGATAGTCTGAGCCCGCCTTGGTTTTGTTTAGCCTTGAACCCTCTGAGCACATTGTTGCAGGGTTCAGGGTTAGGTTACTGGTTGAGAAGAAGTGGTCAGGTAATATCCCACCTCCTTTACATGAACGATTTGAAACTGTTTGCCCCCAACAATTTGCAACTGGTGAAGTTACTGAAGGTAACTGAAACTTTCAGTAATTCCATCAGGATGGAATTTGGTGTGGACAAATGTGCAGTCGTTCATGTAGGGCGAGAAAGGATTATAGAATCCGTGGGAACACAACTTTTGGATTCCATACACCTCATATCCCTCTCCTCAAGCGAAACCTACAAATACTTGGGCATGTCGGAGGCGATAGGCATCAATGAGGCCGACATGAAGCAATCGTTACGGAAGCGCTTCTATGGCCGCCTGAAAAAAGTACTTAAAAGTCTTTTATCAGGCGGAAATAAGGTGCGCGCGCGTGCGGCTGGGTCATGCCGGTCTTGATGTACTCCTTCGGCATACTCAAGTGGACTCGGACTGAACTTGACGCTCTGGATAGGAGGGTCCGTACGCTGCTGACTGCATACCGAATGCATCACCCACGTTTATCGGTGGTGAGGCTGTACATTCCGAGGAAGTGCGGGGGTCGAGGCTTTTTAAATGCTAAGATCCTCCATAACCGCGAGGTGTGCAGCCTCAGGGAGTACTTCCTCCAAGCCGACGTGGGGATGCATCGAAATGTTGTTGCAGTGGACAAAGGATTCACCCCGCTCTCCTTGGCTCAAGAGAACTGGCGCAAGCCTGTAGTACTGGATACTAATGGTCACAGAGAGGTATGTCAGACCGAGGAGCTTCACGGACGTTTTTACCGGGCCCTTCATGGGCCCAATGTAGGTTTCCTAGCGTCCGTAGCCTGGCTACTTTTCGGTGATCTCTTTGGGGAAACCGAAAGTTTTGTCTGTGCAATTATGGACGAAGTTATGATGACGAACAACTACCGGGAATATATTGCGAAGGACGGCACGGTTGACATCTGTCGGGCAAGTCACTGTCCCGGTAAATCCATTCGACATATTATTTCTGGTTGTTCTCGTCTTGCTAACGGCGAGTATTTGCACAGACACAACCTAGTGGCTAGGATTATCTACCAGCAACTTGCTCTGAAATACAACCTAGTGGACGCAGAAGTACCATACTACAAGTATGTGCCCGACCCAGTTCTCGAGAATGGTCATGTCACAGTGTACTGGGATCGATCTATCATCACCGGCAGGATTATTGTTGCCAATAAACCTGACATAGTGGTGATAGATCGATCAGAGCGTCTCACAATGATTTTTGATATCACTAACCTGCATGAGAACCTTGTGCAAGCCGAGAAAGATAAAGAAATTAAGTATCAAGACTTGACACACGAGGTTGTCGACTTGTGGGAGGTTGATTCAGCAGTTGTGCCGATAGTCGTTACAACCAATGGCTCAATAGCCAAGAGCCTCGACCAACATCTGATGAGGCTCTCGTTGGGCGGCTGGGTCAAGGGCCTGATACAGAGAGTGGTACTTCTGGACACGGCACCTATTGTCAGGAAGCTCCTCTCTCTGAGGCCCTGACCACCGGTAGCTTGGACCCTGTTCCCGATGCCGGGGGCTACTATTTTTTATATTCTCAAATGTTTTTTAAATTTTTTATGGATATATTTAAAAATGAAAATAGTATGTAAGTAAATGACTAAGCGAAATATTAATTTATTTCCCATTCCATTCCATTAGTTACGTAAACTAATGGAATAGTACCCACATTATTATTTGATGTACAAAAACAAATAAAAATAAAGGTATTTTGTACAATGGAAACATTATGCGTGTTCCCGTATAGTTACATTTCATCAACGTTATACTAAAAAAAACTTTCATTTGAAATAGAATTAAAACAGAAAAATATAAATAAAAAAGTAAAACAGCTGCAGGTTTCTGCGTAATACATACCGGTAAATGCGATGAAAAAAATAAAAAAAACATTTAAATAAACATGAAATGTATTGCTATAAAAAGTTAGTCGGAAAGAGGTTACTAACCTGCCGGCCACTTAAAACATCTCTAGTGACTGTTTTACAGTGTGTTAAAAAATTTAGATTCATTTATTTGTACTTAAACATTGTTTTTATTTTATTTAGATAATTCATTCACCCCGTGTGGTTTAGAATATAAAACTTCCTCACCGATATAATAATAATAATAATTGATACAGAGAGCATTAGTCCTTGACACGGTACGCATAGTGAGGAGGTTCCTGTCTCTGGAGCCCTGACTGCCGGCAGTTTGGACCCTGTTCCCGATGCCGGTGGACTACTATTTTTTATATTTTTAAATGTTTTTTTTTATATTTTTTATAGAAATATTTAAAAATGTAATTAATATGTGTTTAAATGAATAAACGGAGGTAATAATTAAAACATTTATTGATATAAACACATTTTACAAGGAAGTTAAACCCACCAAACTGTGTGACAGTTTGTCGGTGGGAATAGCGCTCAATCAACATTTGGTATCAGTTACATGGATGGTTTTACTTATTAGCTATATGTATATAATTAAGTTAATCGAATCTAGTATCATTTATAATGCAGTGAATACCTGTACTTTTTAATATAATTATTAAATATACATGCCATACCCGGTAAGTAACATATTTTTTAACTTATATTTTAATGTTTGTTTACTTATTTTATTATTTATTTGTCTAAGCCAGTCATTATTATTATATAACGTGGGGATCAAATACTTGTTGGTTCTTTTACCATAATAATTATTTATTGGTTGACGGACAACTTTCGGTTCTCTAACACGTCTTGTATTGTAAGTATTTTTTATTTTTATTTTATATTTATCATTGTAAAATTGTTCAAGAACCACCAAGTACTTGACCCTTTCATGAACAAGAAGTATTTTACATAACAGAAACAGTTTTTCATAATTATCTTTACATGTACATTTTGTCTTAGGGGTAACAAGGTATTTTAAAAAGCGGGTTTGCAGTGACTTAATATTATCTAAATAAGTATTGAATGTGCGACCATATGTACCTAGCCCGTAATTTATTAAGGACTCAACTAAAGCAAAATAAACAATACGTAATGATTTTCTACTTAATGGCGCCTTTAGCGTATGAAACTTGGTCAATACTGCTCTGAGCTTTGTGCACACCGTATCAACATGCCTCTTTCAGTTAGCATTACAATCCACCCACAGACCCAGGTACTTAAATGTTTTGACGTAATCTAAGTTTTGACAGACACAGTTCACATTCGTGGCATGCAAGCACTCATATGTATGACCCTGTATACTTATATCTGAACTAGCGATATTCTTTGCTACTAGGTTGTATGGTGAATGTTATGTGCATAATTTTAGTTTTGCTGATATTTAATAAAATCCCATTATCATGTGCCCACTTGGTGATGTTATTAAAGTCTGCTTGGATTGCAGCTCTCGCCTCTTGTACGTTCGTACATGTACGTCGGCGTACATGCAAACTCAGCAATTTTCAACCACCTTAGTAACGCTATTTACATGCATAATGTAACCAACTGGTCCGTATACGGAACCCGTCTGTACACCCAGGGTAACTGCGGCTTCCCTCCCAGTGACTCCAGATATGCTAGTCTGAAGAGTTCTGTCACTTAAATAACTCTGGAACCAGTTATTAGTTGGACCCCCGATTCCACACTCAGCCATAGCCTGAAGAAGTACCTCATGATCTAAGGTGTCAAAAGCTTTCTTATAGTATATAAATAATGCCAGTACCTGGTGACCCCGGTCCAGACTGTCATTTACATACTCCGAAAAACTCGAAAGCGCTGTTGCCGTACAGCGGCCGCACCTGAAACCATGCTGTGTGTCAGAGAGTATCTGTCGCTGCTCTAAGAATTCACTAACCTGACCCACCACGATTTTTTCTACTATTTTGTTAATTACAGATAGGATAGCAATCGGTCTGTAGTTGGTGTAATCGGTGTGATCTCCTTGTTTGAATATAGGCCTTATTATAGCTTTCTTAAGTAGGCTAGGGTATTGACCCTTCGAAAGACACATATTGACAAAGTGTGCCAAAACCGGAGAGATTTGTTTATTTATTGCCTTTAAGTCTCTTACTCGAATGAAGTCTATTCCTGGCGCCTTTTCACTACTAATATTGTCTATAACTTTACGTACTGAATTACTAGTCACTGGCTTATAACGAAATGATACATTACTTGGATTAACATACTGAGATCAATCTAGAAACTTTATGTCACAGTTATGCTTTATATTATTAATTTCTTCAGTAAATGTATCTGCGAACTTATTACATATGTTATACATCGTATCGTTATTCCCAAAATATTTATTTAATATATCATCTATACTTGCTTTCTTTTTACCTATCCAAATATTGATTTTTTCCCAAACCTTTTTAGGATCACCATTACATTTCTTTATTTCTTCCTGTCTATACAATTTTTTCTTTAAATAGTACTTTATTTACCCTATTTCTATACCTTGTATACTCTAATCTCTTAGTATTATTATTAGGCATTTCTTTCCATTCTCTAAATAATTGGTCCCTACGCAGTAACATATTTTTTTAAACTTCTCCTACCCATGGTTGTGTTTCTCGTTTTTTAGTGTTTGGCAATACCATCTTACTATCACTATAAATCTCACTAAATACATAATGTAACTTATCATATAATTGTAGCGGACATTCTACAGACAACAGCTGAGACCGATTGTAATCACAGATCTTTTTATAAACTAATTGATTGTTAATTATACAACGAGAGTTCCAAACCAAACTGTCCATACCTTTACCTATATTAGTGGCTAAAGGAATTGATACGCCAATCATATGATGATCCGATAAATAACATTCAATTACATACGACACGCAGTTCCGCAGCTGTCTCACTCGCACCCACGCGTGGTCAATGCATGACGTCTCTCTTACACCCGCAACGATAGCCTCTAGTGTCACCTCACTGCCCGGTACTACACACTGCAGGCCTAGTTCACACAAGCAGTCCTTATATTTGGATACGTAACGCATTTCACTTCCTAGCAGATTTATGTTGAAATCGCCTAAGATGATAATATTTTCATTTCTTGGGATATTTCCAATTAACTGCTCTAATTCCGAAATAAATAGTAATTTGTTTGTTTTTGGCGACTTATATACTGCCACAATATTTATAATATAATTGTCCACGGTCAGTGAACCATGTAAGATTTCTGCTGAATCCATCTGAGACTTTTTTTTCTAGAAAAATAAGGTCTCCTTTTACATAAATAATTACACCCCCTCCTCTTTTCTTCTCTCTTGTATGTGAGTATAAATTATATCCCTCTATACCATATAGTTGTAACTCCTCGGCTTTGACATTAACCTCAGACAACACCAACACATTTATATTTTGTTTGTTGTCCGCCAATAAAACAAGTAGTTCATCGAAATGTTTTCTTAGCGAACGCATATTCAAATGCAACACACTTAAATGGTTTAATTTACTCGAAATAGTTTGGCTCCGTGAAGCGATCATATTGACAATCCAATGTATCAATTGCATCGTAGCGATCCATTTTTATTTGTTGAAGTGATCACGCAGTGTGCACTCCGCACTACAAGTGCGCTTCTTTCCTTATGCAATGTAGGTATAACTAGCGAGCGTCCGCAGGTGCATCGTTGTTTACAATTTTTTGTATATCGCTTTCGCTACGAATTGACATTATTTTTCTCTGATCGTCACTTTTTCTTATAAGTATTTTACCATCCTGCAGCCATATATATTTGGGAATTGACGCGTTTTGTAAGATTCAATAAAACACAGCACGCTTGGTGGTGGGATCTATACGGTCCGCTTGACTAACTACTATCCTCACATTAAAGTCAAGCCAAGCAGTTTACTGTGTTCCGTGGTGTGTATGTGAGAGCCAGAGGGGTATAGGCGAATCCCTCTATATCTCTATTGTTTGGATTCGTGTGCTCCATCTTAGACCGTCTACGCTAACCATCAGGTCAGACTGGGGCAAAACGCTTTTTTTACTGTTTAGGTGTTCTTTTTTGAGTTGGAGGTTTTTTTAAATTTTAAATTTATGTTTTATTTAATACTTTTTAAATTACTAGTAGACACCATCATCTATATAACATCTACTCATTGAGACCATTCTTATGAGCCCAAACATGCTATATATGCTATAAGTTGCTGAGGGGTTGGGTATCCTGCAGACTACTTGATACTGCAGCATCAGCTCAAGGTTGCCATGTCTTGGAAATACTACCAAAGTAACAGTACACCAAATTTCAAATCAATCGGACCAGTGAAAGTTGGTAAGACCATTTTTCAAGTAGGAAATGAGCTGATGATCTTCAAACGCCTGAACAGATGTTCATAAATTATAGCTAAGAACCATCTCGATTACATCAGCTTTCAAATAGAAAAAAACCGCATCAAAATCGGTCCATTCGTTTGAGAGGTACGATGCCACAGACCAGACACACACACACACACACACAGACACACACACAGACACAGGTTAAAAAAAGTAGCTTCAAACAATGGTTTTCTCAATTCCTGTGTCTAACAAAAAAATCTTTCTGTATATATTTTGGCTGCATATTTCTTAATTAACTCACCACTTGTCCCAGTATGTCAAGTCCTAAAGTCAGTGAAACCCCACAATTTATAGGTAGATGTGGGTAAAAAGATTTACGAGGCCACCTGCGTGCGCTCTTTTGTGGGAAGAAATAATCTTTTGTCTGAATCATGGTGGGTTTTTGCCATGTAATAAATTATACTACAAGTATTTTCATGAGTGAGCAAATCGATGGTTTGAATATTTATATATAAAATGACTGCTGATTGTTCAAAGTTTCAATATTGTTTTATGAACCCAACCTTACTAATAATTATTTTCGTTAACATATAACGATAGAGAAGTCGATTTTTTAAATACTTACCTATTATGAAAAATATAGACAAATAACTAACTCTAAAGGTGCGTAGAAAATTAAAAAAAAAACTGCCCTACTCTAGGATGTCTCCTGTATAGTGGATGCGTTTACAGACACAAATCTCCACATGCACAAACGCCCAGACCCGGAAGCCCTCTAGGAAGCAACTAAGACTACCCTCTTAGTTACTTCTCATGATACCCACGTCAAGAGAGAAGGTAGTCTGTTCTTTACGGGAGCCCCACGACTATTTGCCATTGACCCAAGAAAAATATTTAATTAAAACATTTGTTCCAGGTGCAACAAATCTATGTACGCCAATCGTATTTCCTATTGGCTTGACAGCAAAGGCCCTTCGTATGCCCTCGATGCCGCCTGTGCAAGCTCCATGGCTTGTCTTGAACATGCCTATAAGAGCATCAGCAGTGGACTGTGTGAGGCAGCGATAGTCGGTGGATGTAACCTGTGCATGCATCCTAATGTGACCTTGAATATGAGCAAGTAAGTAAAGTTCCAAGAATTCTAAAAATCAGCTCACCTGATTGAGAGCTTCTCGATAAGTCAATTTTCAAACGGTTCAGCTTAATATATCGTTTTATGTATTGTTCTTGTAACGATAGAAAATGAGGTACAACAAACAAACTTAATCCTTTGACAACACACTTCGAAAAATTCTGAATCGAGGGGCAGTTCCATTTCTGATCAATAAAGAAGTCCTGAGAACATTGAAGCTTGAATTAACCCTGTTTATGACCTATCCGAGCAATTATACGTAGAACACCGCCATTTGTCTGAAAAACGGGTACGACAATATTATAATCTGCCCAGATAAGCAGCCAGCAACTGAGCGTCTGACTTCCATTTGAATCCTACCTTCGACATTTTCTAGATATCCATCAATATACCCCTTTTTTCGGAAAAGCTGAACAATTTAATCTGTTATCAAATAAATAACAATTATCAATGAATGTTGGTCGACTAAAATACGGACAATGAATCACAGCACTGGGCATGAGAGTTGACAGCTTTTGCGTCTTTCAGAAACTGGAGTGATAAGTTGAGGAAATTAGTTCTAATTATTGTCTTACTAGGGGCTCGTGGCTAAATAACAACCGCAGGGATCATTCAATTTGCGAGGTTAAGCTGCGCTTGCAGCGGTCAGTCCATGAATGGGTGACCATTCGATACACATCAAGACCTGTCCATGCCTCGGAGAGCACGTCAAACCCCGGGTGTCATACGAACACCTATGACAGTCATTACGGGTAGTCATAAGCCCGAAAGTCTGACAACCGGTCTTACCTTAGGATATCGGCATTGCCCAGGAACTGGGTTGCGGAGGTCGGATGGCGGTCGCTCCGTGTAAAATAGTGGTATTCAGCCGCATCTGGTTAGATTGGAAGCAGACTATAGCTGGGAAAAGGTTAGGCAGAACAATTGTCTCACCAGTATTTTTTTTCTCAGGTACGGCTTTGTATGCTTAGACGGCAAGACAAAATGCTTCGACAAGCATGGAGATGGTGCTGTGAGGTCTGATGCCATTAGTATCCTCTTTTTACAAAAGGCTAAAAATGCAAAGAGGTAAGTCATAGATGCCCACAGGCAAATCAAAAGCATTATCAAAATCAGCCCATTACTGTCCCACTATTGAGTACGAGCGCTTCTCAGAATCAGAAGTGTTTAAGCCTTAAAGCGCCTACACACGGCCCTAAAATCAGAGGCAATATCAGGGGAGTGGTGGGGAGCGCCCTAGATCGCTCCCTTGATCGCCTCGTGTGTAGGCGAATCGTAATCAGTATTATTATTACTACCCCTAACTCAGAAATCGGTTCGGGCGAGCTCACGATTTAGGGCCGACCATCGTCTAGGGAGCGTTGTCAGTGCGTGTGTAGCGAAATCGGGACCGATTTCCCCGCAGTGTGCATGTTCATCAGTGTTCCGCCGTGTTCATCAACGACATCTTAACCCAGGTCTTCCCCTTTTGTCTCTATTTTGGTCGCACCATAGCAGGTGCCAGAGCGATGCCTATTTTTTATGTTTCGAGAGTGTAGGCGGCATCTTGGATCGACGAGCGCTTTGCTGCACGGTGGGTTGCGTACTAACTGGCAGGGACGTGTGTAGAGTAGTAGCCGATTTCATCCCCGCCATCACTCCCCCGATATTGCCTCTGATATTAGGGCCGTGTGTAGACGCTTTAAGTCTACCACGCTAGCATAGTGAGGTTTGTTTTAATTTTGTTTTAGTTTGTTTTAATGAAGTTTAATTAATTTATTAAGTTCTATTCAGTGCAACTTTATAATTTTTAGTGGCACGTCCCAGCTCCGCACAGGTGGAGATTTTTCCCGTTTTTGCAACATGTTTCATTTATGCTCCGCTCCTATTGGCCATAGGTCGTAGCGCAACCTTATATAGCCTATAACCTTCCTCGATAAATGGACTATCCAACACTCATCCAACAGAATTCTTCAATTCCTACCAGTAGTTCCTGAAATTGTGTGCAGATTTTCTCATGATGCTTTTCCTTATTATGTTTTCAAAACCTGTTAAAATAACCAGAATTTCTCGAAATCATATATAGCATTTAAATGTACGGTCAGTTATTGCTGTTTTCATAATATATTTCTCTGTTGCTCTCAAAATTGTGACGATGGATCTCGAAATGTAACGGCCATTATCGGAAGTGAAACTCATTAATGGCCTATCGTTTATGAAGACGCGGAATCCAGCGCACTCTGCCGCCTTTTATACCACGTACCCGCGCGGCAGAAAAACGCGTCTACAAAAACACTAATATATCGTAATAATTATGTTTGAATTGTCCAGTCAACGCCACATCATGTTCCGAGTTTCGCCTTCATAAAAGAGGCTGTAGAGTATTATATTGAGTTATGTGACTAAGCTATACAATTATCATTCAGGCGATCATGAACCTAGTCAGTTTCCTCCTTCATATTGTCTCTTCTAGTTCATAGTAGCACCATCTGCTTTCCCCGTCGTCTTTATTATTGTAGGTATTAATATTTACCGAAAGGTTTACATAAGATTAACACATGTTTCGATCTTATCTCTTACCAGACTAGCTTAAGAAGAACTAGGTTTTTAGAGTATGTTATTACTAGTACAAAATTCTGTATATACAGCTGTTTTAGCACTCACAGTAATAGTGCATTAGTGATACCATTTCTCTGGCCAAGGTTCCTATGTCATTAAGTCTAAGCCACGTTCAGCAGAATGAAATACAGTTTCCATATAAAATACACAAACTCCTTCTACTCTGACGCGATAATGGAACAGCGACATTCACCATTTCTTACTCTCAGAGCAAATGTTAGCGTCCACTTTTTCATTGTCAACTTTTATTTTCTAAAGTAAATTTTATTTTCAGTTCTAAATTAACGTATAGTTTCTGCACTCACATCCATCTGAAAGTCAGTGGCCACTAGTTATTTATTACTTTACCGTTAATTCTAGAAGTTGGAAAGTTACAGCTAAATCCCTTTTCGTGGCCGGTTGTAATAACTCACGGTCAAGTCCAAGAATAGTGCTATCTATTGCCGTATTTAAAGTTTGAATACCGGTTACTGCTAAAAACTTCAAAGTGCGAGAAGTATTCAGGGCTTTTTTCATAATTTATCGCTTTGCTTTTAATCCACTGACAAAGCTGGTCCCAAAATTTAAATAAATAACGCGCTCTCTCGAGTTTTGGAAACATAAAATCCTGCACTACAATTTTTATAATAAATAAAGGAAATAATTTTCATTACAAATCGTTAACGGTCCATCACAGAAATCTATATTTTCTGTGCCGTCCATAGATACACTGCAAGTCAAATTACAAGACCCAATAAAACGGCGTATATTTTTTGTTTGGTCGTCGGTACCGTTGAAATTGTACTGTGACATGACATCCGGGACAGACGACTGTGTGACTGGGTTCATACATTTGCAACACAGTTTTTTGATGGCTCACTTTTTAGAGGTATTTTGATAGTTTTTTGGGGAATTGAATCGTACTAGAAATAGAAAATATTTTTACCGTTAATATTTGATGATCATTCTAGAATATGGTTATAGATTATACTTATACTACGTAACTTATTTCTAAATTGTTCACAATTACAAGCTAATCGTGGATTAATAAATAGCACATTGTCTGCAATCGCCTTTTAATTATTCAGGTTTAATGACTGAATTATTAAAAAATACACAATTGGGGTACAAAGGGGTAAGAACCCGAACACTATATGCGTAATTAGTCCATTTTTGATGATTGTCATTGTTCTCATATGGCGATCTTTGCCTCCAAATATCTAGACAACGTAACTTTTAGGGCACTAAATTGCTGACATTTTTTATTTGTTTAATTGTCCTCTACCAATATTCATATAATATATATTATATGGATTAAAAGTGCGCAACAACTTTGAAAAAATAATGAAAATGGTGGCTAGCTTCTGGGGATAGCTTCCATAGAAATTGGTTCGAACCCCTTTTTAAAACGCTCTTACCTAACATTTTTTTTAGGATTTACTCTGAAGTTTTCCATGCCAAAGCCAGTTACAGCAAACATATGGGAGATCAGTTCTTGCCAATTCGAGAGCCGAAAGAACTCCAAGAATTTTTGGAAAATTTCTATTCAGAAATTGGCGTTTCACCACACCATGTCGAGTATGTTGAAGCTAGTGCTTCGGGTAAGTTTTTTTCTTCTGAATTCATAGAGGTAGTAATCTTTGAAATCATTGTTCTTTTCGCATGTAAGACCGCTATCCCCTTTATTCAGAACTGCATTTTATTCAAAAATGCAAATTATTTCTATACAAAACTTTATTATTTATATACAAAGTTATTTTTTCTTGTAGGTACAATTAATTTATAAAACGTAAAGTTTTTATTGTAGTGTTTAAAAGGTTTCTACAACTCATAGAACACTTTTCATGCACACCTACCTAAAACTTTATTTAATTTTAACTTAATAATTGTTTACACAGCTATTGCTGAAGCAGATGGCAACGAATTGGAAGCTATTGGCCAAGTATTCGCAAAAAATAAGACTATTCAGATTGGAAGCGTCAAGTCCAATATGGGTCACAGTGAGCCAGCTTCAGGAGGCTGCTCGCTAACGAAGGTAATAATTGATTATATTTACACATACATAATATATCTGACGGGTGAAGAAAATCATATCCCATCAAAAACATAAATGTGAAAATGGGAGCCAAGTTCAATAATAAGAATATGCTTGGTTGTCGACTTCGCCGTCGAAAGCATTGAGATCTAAATGGGTGCCAAGTTCTGTAGATAATCCTGAAATTTATTTATAAGCTCATGAAGCTCAAAATTGACTTGGCTAGTTTTTACCAGCAAACCAATTTTTTGAAGAGTAAGATAATTATGTAGACCTTACAATATAAAAACAGTAACTTGCGTATTACATAAAGAAAATAAGTTAATTAGCCAAATATAAGATAACTTTTATGTGAAAACTAGCCAAGACAAATCTTGAGCTTCATGATCTTCTAAATAAATTTCAGGATTATCTACAGAACTTGGCACCCATTTAGATCTGAATGCTTTTGACGGCGAAGTGGACAACCAAGCACATTCTTATTATGGAACTTGGCTCCCATTTTCACATTTATTTTTTTGATGGGATATCATTACTTTTTGTAAAGAAATTATTATTATTCATCATTCAAAAGTGATCTGTAAAAGGTTTACGCTGTATAGTTTTCTTTTTTGTACTATTTTCTACATTTTCTTGAACGTTAGAAGTATATCGAAAGTCCTTCTTTTAACTTTTTTATCATTATTTGCCTGCTAGGTATATTTTTATTTCACACTGGAATCAAATAATCTGGTATATAAAACGAATAAAGCGACATTTCATCATGGAATCATGGAACGTATAATCTCATGCGAAAGAAAAAGATTTTGCTATTATAATTTCGCATGGCGCTAGGTAATAAAAATCGATTGTTTGAAAAATATTTCAAATCGTATAAATTCACTGTTTTCTGACTTTTTCCTTTGTATACACATAATTACCCAGCTGGACGCCAAATTTCAACTTTCTAGGTCATCTGGAAGTGGGTTAGGTTTTTGATCTATATGTCAGTCAGTCAGTGCTAAAAATGCCGATTTTTAGACGTTAATATCTCAATAACCATTTAAGCTGTATTTATGAAATTTGAGATTATAGTTAATCTCAGGGGTTTCAATAAATAAACCAAATTTCATGTGTTTATATTTAATAGATTTTGAGTTATTAAGGGCTCAAAAGTGGCTTCAAATGGTTCGTGTAATATAACACACGGCTGCTATGTCGCCAGTTCCTTTCTCTTTGAACTTGGCTTGACACGCTACCGCGTAGATTCTCTAGATCTAGATAACTGTGTATACACTGTCTGTGTAGGATTTATTTTTTCAATATTTATCTCGAAGTCAAGGCTCCACTACTGCAATTTATCGATTTTCTTTATCGATACTTTCATCAACCAGTACGTAAACTCGATCTTGGTTACTTTTAGGTCTGCCTGGCTTACCACAAAGGTCAACTCCCTGGAAATCTGCACTACAATGATCCACAAGACCATATTCCGTCAGTACGCGACGGAAACATTCAAGTTGTGACTGAGAATGTACCCTTCGGACGAGGTTTTACTGCTTTGAACTCATTTTCCTACGGTGGATCTAACATCCACGTACTTTTGAAAGGACATTACAAACCGAAGGTAAATAATATAATCATTCTTTTTGTTTGATTATTCTAAGTAATTGATTTTATGAAACTGATAATCCCATTTTACACTTTTCTACAAATTTTATCAATCTATTTAGTATTTTTAATTTATACAGGATGTAAACGAAATCGTGTAATTCCTTCAAACCTTGTGATGTATTGGTGACAGATTAATCCTGCAAGAAATAATTTTGGATTCAATAAGAAAAAAATGAAAATAAGTAAACATGTGTTCTTACCGCAAGTCATTTTAGCGCCCCAAGTGAATTGCGTGGCTATCGCTCGCCGCGCGGTCGTTTAACTCGGGGCTCTAAAATGCCGCACGTTAAGAACACATGTTTACTTCTTCTTATTTTTTTTTATTGAATCCAGTTGTATCTTGTGAAGGGTTAGTCTATGTCAACAGTACATCGCGAGGTTTTTAGGAATTACATGATTTCGTTTACACCCTATATAATTTCTTTCCCTAAAACTCAAAAGAAATTAAAAGCTTTATCAATAACGTAAGTGCTGGTTCACACAGTGGATCCATTTTAACGGATCTATCGGTACTGGATATGTTGTTCACACCTGTACCGTCGGATCCGTTAAAACGGTTCGATGAAAACGTATCCGAGTTCACACAGCAGGTCCGTTTCAACGGATCCGCTAAAGCGGATCGATAGTTTTCCCGGGTATTCGAGGGATCGGGAACCCGGGAAAAAACCCTAGAAGGCACCCATACTTCTCCATACATATTCATGTACGGATACGTTTTTTATACTGTTCCGGCGGATGCCGGAAAAATAATGGTCCGACATTTTTACTGGATTCGGAATACCTAATTTCCGTTTTTTATACTTTTCTGGCATCCAGTTTTTGATGACGAAACGGAACATGTAAAATTGTCGGACCAGTATTTTTTACTGGATTCGGAATACCGTCGTGTATGTGAACTCGCTCATACAACTACAGGCGCCATCACCAAAATAAAAACGGATGCGCCAAAATGGGTCCTGTAAACAGTTTCTGTGTGAACTAGCTGTAAGACAAACTAACTTCCAATGTAGGGCTAATTTACTCCTCACAAAATTTGTAAACCATATTTCTTAGCAAACACTATTTGAATAAATACCATCACGACTCGTTTTGCAACTTTAAGCCCTTAAGCCTCGGGAGTATTAAATCTAACTTTATCATCAGTCTCAAATAGTAAATGAAAAATACAACAAGAGAAAAAAATATCCACTTTAATGTTTTCGTTGTGTGTTAATATTTTTCATAGTGTAAGATGGAACAAACGAAAACTTTCAATGCTCAATCAAACAATATTAATTGAAATCCAAAATTGGAATAATATTATAGGTACTTTTTATCGTATTATGATTTAGGTCCTTGTACAACAATAACGTTGTTTCTAATTTTCTCTTTAAGTGTGACAGTTATTATATGTTAATAATAATTATTTGCCAGACTTTCAAATGTTATGATTAATGTATGAATAGCAACTAATCTGAGAATATTTTTTGGCTCAGAACCTCGATCGCTATAGAAGCAGTATTCCACACATAGTCCTCACTTCTGGCAGACAAGATCAATGTGTGAACAGCATGATTGATAATCTGAACAGCCAACCAATAGACCCTGAACAAATTGGTCTTATACATGATATCCATGCGATTGAAATTCCTGGACATACGTGTAGAGGTTATACAATCATAGGTAAGTTTAGGCAGCTTTTAGTAATTAACCTGTAAATTATATTAATCGCCTATTAACTCCTTATTGAGTGAACTTGGACTTTCTAAAGCAAGGCTAATTTTGTGGGTAGGCGTTTGTTTACAATGCTCGTTAAAATAAGAGCCAATCTAATTATCAGTATTATTTCAGAAACAAACGACAAGAATGAAACAGTCTGTGTAGCAAAAGAAGTGGACTACAACGACGGGGCGGCACGTCCAGTATGGTTTGTGTACAGTGGCATGGGATCGCAGTGGGCCGGTATGGGCGCTGAGCTGATGCGCATTCCGATGTTTGCTGCTGCTATAGAAAAGTTAGTATCTACCTTTAAATGGTAAGAGTTAAACAAAATATCAGTAGCTTAAAAATCTTCCATTGAGCTCTAAAATGTCAGTCAAGGTTATAGTATTGCATTTACATTATTACCTACGGTGACACCAATGCAAAATGATCAAAGTGAAGGCTGCTGTTTCTACGAAAAGGTAGAAATAGTCCGATCTTAGCCGAAAACCAAAAGCGACTGCAAATAAATTTTAATTATAATGTGCACTGATTTCAGATGTCACCGAGTCTTAGAACCAAAAGGCATAGACATTGTGAATGTTTTAACTAATCCAGATAAGACAATCTACGACAATATTCTTCATTCATTTGTCGGTATCGCTGCTGTTCAAATAGGTCTTACTGATATATTGACAGAGATGGGTATCGTTCCTGATAATATCATTGGTGAGTTTACCCAACAGGCAGTTTTTTTTTTTAAATCAATAGAAACTTATCATTGTTGTTTAAACGAACGCATTGTTGATATAGATTCAGACGCTTAAACATGTGAGCTAATACTCGTTCTCTCCCAAATGTGAAATCCTTTGCTTGATACTCATAATGATAGTACTTTTACTTACAGGACACAGTGTAGGTGAACTAGGATGTGCGTACGCCGACGGTTGCTTCACAGCTGAGGAGATGATTCTCGCAGCCTACAGTCGCGGTCTTGTTTCTGTACAGACTCCACTTATCCGTGGTTCAATGGCTGCTGTTGGAGTGGGTTATAAAGAGGTAAGATCCATTATAGCTACAACTTTTTGTAATTTTGGAATGTAATGGCTGCAAAGCGTAAGGTTATGGCTTAAATTACCAAATTAGACAAGGACTAACTTCAATTGATTTCGTAATGGATATTTGGAAATCATTTGAATTTTGGGGGTTGATATTGCGACTGACAAATATGGCAACACCAAAAACAAAAAGGCATCTCCAGTCCATTGAATTGAATATTATTCTTGGGAATTATGATTGCTTGATAGTAAAATACTGGAAGAAGTAAAAACCTAACCTTATAATATTAGTACAACGCTTATTAGTGATTCCATATTTTTCTTAGATCCAGGCACTCTGCCCACCAGAAATCGAAGTAGCCTGCCACAACAGCTCTGAATCCTCAACCATATCAGGCCCAGCTGATGTTATGAAGAAGTTTGTAGAAGAACTCACATCTCGCGGCATCTTCGCCAGGGAAGTTCCTTGCTCCAATATTGCGTACCATTCGAGATATATCAAGGATGCTGGTAAGTGAATAAATATTGATTAGCAAAGGAATAAGTATTAATGCGTCTTCAAAAGTAAGAGTTATCTTCTGATCAGGATCTCCCATAAAAATTCTAAGCTAGACTATAATTATGTTTAGGTCCCGGCCTCTTAAAATATTTGACCGAAGTGATCAAGAACCCAAAACAACGTAGCAAAAAGTGGCTGTCTACGTCAGTACCGCGAGAGAAATGGAATGAACCCGCAGCCCGGTACTCATCAGCAGAATATCACACCAACAACCTTCTGGTAAATAATAATAATTTTGCCTGATGACCATGCATTATTTCTAAAATATTTTTTTTTAATCATAATGTTATTCCTTGGGGAAAGTTACCAAAGGAACTCAGAGTGCCAAACATCAAGTAGCACTTGATGGCACCAAATTTCAAATAGTGTCAATAGCAACCCCGAAGTTTTGAATTGTGAACGATAAAATTAAATAACAATAGAATCACGCCCTATTACATTGAATTAAATAATTATCGTTATGGGCGAAAATATTTGGGTGTACAATAGCACAAGCTTGCTTACCTCTTCAAAGAATACAGGTGTGCATTTTACTAACAATTTTATTTTATTTCTACAACAGAATTCCGTCCTCTTCCAAGAGACGTCCAGGTTAATACCAGCGAACGCTCTTGTCATCGAGGTAGCTCCTCATGGTCTTCTCCAAGCCATTCTGAAACGGTCACTAGCAGAATGTACTCATATACCATTGACCAGACGTGGTCATGCTGATCCTGTGAAGTTCTTTTTGGAAGCTGTTGGAAAGTAAGTAACCGAAAAAAGAATATTTAACATAACTATCAATTAGCAGACGTCAGCTGGCGAAAACGATAGCTATTCACAATATTATTCGTTACATCAACAATATTTTTTCTTTTACTAAAACTGATAACTGGCAGAATCTCAGCACTGATTTATCTTTGTATATATATTTGTAGGTATTGTATAATATATTATATTAATTAATATATATGAATGTATGCATATGTATATAATATCTATTATTTATAAGTTTATATGTATATATAAATATATATATATATATGTAAATATGTAATATGTATGTAGCTAATATTATTGTTAATGTTCACTTATCTTTGTGTTTATTTTTAATATTGTATCACATGACACAGCTCTTTTTAGCGCATCTACCATGTTTTCTCTGCATCACCCTAAGGTCGACTGGTCGAAAATGCCTAAGGCATTAAGTCCGCCTCTGTATAAATTTTTTTTTGTGCGAAAGTATAAATAAATAAATAAATAAATAATGGTTAAAATTAATTATTTTCAGATTGTCTTTAGCAGGCCTTAATCCAAAAGTCAAAGTCCTCTATCCAAGACTAGATTATCCTGTTGCTACAGAAACTCCTCTACTCTCTCACTTAGTGGAGTGGGAACATAGTGAAGAATGGTGATTATATTAAAACAGCTTTTTATCATTACTTATTTTGTACCAGTACTTACATATTTTAAGAGTCGATCATCATCTTCCTGCCCTGGTCCCAAGTTACTTGGGGTCGGCGCAATATGTTTTTCTCTTCCACTCTTCCCTGTCAGCCGTCTCATTATCATTTACTCCCTTATCTTTCATATCCTCCCTCACACAATCCTTCCATCTTTTCTTAGGTCTCCTTCTCCCCCTCCATCCATCAACATTCATATTCATCACTCTCTTAGTCACATGTGTTTCATCCCTCCTCAGCACATGCCCATACCAAGACAAACGCTTTCCTTTCAACTTTTATGTCACTAGTGCCACTTTCAAACTTCCTCTAATATACTTATTTCTTACTTTATCCATTCGCGTCACTCCACACATCCATCTCAACATTCTCATCTCCGCTACGTGTAATCTTCTTTCATCCGTCTTCTTCACGGCCCAACACTCTGATCCGTACAGCACGACAGGTCTTATAATGGATTTGTAGATTTTGCCCTTCAGCTTGAGGGGCATCCGTTGGTCACAAGTTGTCCCTGTGACCTGTCGCCATTTCATCCAACCTGAGTTGATCCGATGCGTAACGTCTCGGTCAATTTCACCATCCCCTTGGACGAGTGACCCAAGGTACCGGAAGTCGGAGCAGACTGGTCCTTACCAGTCTGCTCCAGTCCTATGCCTATTACTCTCGCTGGTATATCTTTATATACCAGCGAGAGTAATAGGCATAGGACTGGAGAGACCGCCGAAATCGCAAAACATATACTGCGTTTTGCTTCTGCTCATTTTCAAGCCAACACTCTCCAGTCTTTGCCACCATTCCTCCAATTTTCTCTGGACCTCTAGGCCACTCTCGGCAACCAGCACAATGTCATCGGCATACAGCATACACCAAGGAGCCTCTTCCTGGATTTCCGACGTAAGAGCGTCTATTATCACCAGAAAGAGGTAAGGGCTGAGAGTTGACCCTTGGTGCAAGCCTACAGCCACATTGAAACTAGCAGTCGTGCCCACTGCGGACCGGACTTGAGTACGGCATCTACCGTACATCGCTCGGATCAACTGCACATACTTTCCAGGCATACCTTTCTTCTTAAGGGCCCACCACAAAACCTCACGGGGTACCCGGTCGTATGCCTTCTCAAGATCAACGAAAACCATGTGCAGATTTTTGTGAGCACCTCTGTATTTTTCACAAAGTTGGCGAATAGCAAAAATGGCATCCGTTGTTCCTCGACCAGGCATGAAACCGAACTGGTTTTGTGAAATTTCACTCTCCTCTCTCAGTCGTCGCTCAATAACTTTCTTCCAAACTTTCATATTTTAAGAGTCGATAATTTTTCAAAATCTTTATCACCCTAGCCTAATTAATTACAAAAATAAATGTATAACTTATCGAAACAAAAACATTATCATCAGATATTTAAGTATAATATGAAAATAAAACTAAACGAAACATGATTTATCAGGCCTCAAGCAAAATACAACGCAAAAGACAGAATAACAGCGGCAAGCAGAGATTTCGTCATGTCCATCCACGACGACGACTACAAATGTTTTGAAGGGTATATGAGAGACGGTAAGTAGAAAAAGTCTCAAGACTAGGGAATAAGGTCAATGTTGAAGTAAAAGAAGTATTTTCCATTTCTTTAAAATACCAATTTTCTAAAAACACAAATTACAAAAATGCGCGTCTAGGATTCAGATAAATTATTATAGAGCTACAAATATAAACAATTTATTGAAAATTATAGGTGCCTACGTTTTTCCTGAAGCTGCATTGTTGACTCTCGTTTGGGAAACTCTTGCGATGTTCAAGGGGGTGGATTATAGGACTATGTCAGTTGAATTTATTAATGTGCATTTCAATGAAGAAGCTGAAATTAAGGCCAATGAACCTCTTAAGCTTGGTATTATGGTTCATAAAGGAAATAACTATTTTGAGGTACGTAAAAAAAAAACAATTTCATTATAATGAAAGATTATGTCAATTTAATTATGGCAATAGGCTCGCCTCTTATAACGTGGGTCTTAAAACATAATGGCGAAATCAGGGTGTTACTATACACCTTTGCCGAACCCTTCGAGGAATACAGGCGTGATGTTATATTATGCTAAGTTATGTCAAATTAATAAATAATTATTCATATGCGGAAATTTTGAAACGGTAATAAAATAATAATGATGTTTAATAAATTATTATGAAAGTTATTGTAATATACTATAAGTATTTTATTTATCTGACTTTACCTATATGCAGATTCAAATTGATAACATTTAATCATCAATTTAAAATTTCAGGTAAATCACAACCAAACCATTATTGCGAAAGGTTTTATAAACAAAATGAAAGCATCAGATTCTGTTCAGCGCAAATTGAATAAGTCAATAGATGAGGATAACGTTCTTCTAAGTACCCAAGATATTTACAAAACTTTACGTTTGAGAGGATATTCATACAAGTAAGCATATTTTATACACACTTGTGTTATTTGGTACTTCAAAAATAAATGTGCCATGACTATTTGAAGTAATATATTAAATGCAATATTAAATGCCACCAACACTGAAACTTTTTTATTTTCAGGGGTAAATTCCAGTCAATTCACTCAACAAACTCTAACCGCACATCAGCTAATATCAAATATACTGAAGAATGGATTCCATTCCTTGACTCACTTCTACAATTTAATGTGTTCAAACGAGAATATGATGGAATATCAACGCTGAAACATATTAATAAACTGGTTATAAATGTTAAAAACCATACAAACGCTGATCAAATAGACATAGATGGTGTTAAATGTTTAAATACCAAATTCTATGACATGTATAATATCACCAGGTTTGTACATTTCAATTTATTACAAATTTTTAGAAGCATGTGCATTATCACACAACTGATCTATTTGAAAAAAAACATGGAATATTACTTGATTCTAGGTGTGGTGGCGTTGAAATTGATACCATAACTTACGCTGATAAGCCAAAAATCGAAACTGATCCTGATGTTTTAAATACCCGTTGCTTTGTGCCACATTTCCTTCAAGGCAAAATTGACGTGAGTGCACTAGTAAATATTAGAAGTAATAAATGTTACTGTTAATTCATAGTGACTCATGTATTAACCGTGAATAATGTTTTAGCTAAAATCAGCGCTTCACGTAAAAATGCAAATTGTAGCCGACAATACTACTAAGAGTCAAATAAAAGTAACTGAACTATTTTCAATGGAATATCCAAAAATATCGGATGCCTTAAAAGAAGTAACTGATGAAATTCCAAACAAAAACTTCATACTAAATGGATCAACTAAAGATGCCGTAGATACATCTGTTGTTTTTGTAGTCGACAATTTATTGAAAGACGAGCATGTAAGTAAAGGGAATAAGAACTCTCTATTTTATTTACATCTTATTCAATTGATGGACAAATTTTTTTTTTTTAGAAAATGGTGTCATTATCCGGAGTTTTACCAAAAACTACATTCATATTGGCAGTTGAAAAAGATACGTCCAAAATATATCCGAAATATGAACTATTTAATGTTATAACAGCTATGAGTGTTCCAAATCATATATTGGTTTTACTCAACAAAGCTGATTCTATTGACAATGAGAATATTACCTATCTGCCAATAGCCAATGATAATAAGTTATCTTGGGTTTCACGACTGCGAATGGAGTTTGAAAGAACAAGAAAACTCGTGTTGGTCTCTGATCGGCAACCTTACTCTGGTATCTTAGGTAATTTGTAGCCAATATTTTGTCTTAGTAATTACATATAACAAATGAATATTATTTTTATATAAGAATTTTCTATCAACGGTACTTTTGTCAGGTATGGTGAAGAAGCTTAGAGAAGAATATGGAGATAAAATCGGGTTGGTAATAGTCGACGATAATCATGTGTCACAATTCAACCCAGACTCTGATATATTCAAAGAACAGCTTCAGAAAAAACTGGCAATCAATATTTTGAAGAAGGTAAAAAAGAAATAGTATTGTTTTAAAATGTATCACTTAAAAAAACTACAATTCTGCCAGAATGTGTTATAATGAATTCATAAAACATTTTTTTTTAATTTGTATGTTAATCATATACTTCTTTTTAAGGGTCACTGGGGCGGCTACTACAACATACCAAATGCTAAAGATACAAACATTAGAAATTTCACCTTAACCAGTGCTATACCTGGTGATCTTGATAGTTTAAAATGGGTTGAAGCACCTACAATGTCTGCTAGCAATACTACGGTACAGGTAAGAAAGTAGTACTGCCAATCAAATCTTTAATACTATTATTTATTGTTTTACAGTGTAAATAACATTTTCAATTATTTAATATTTAGGTTTGCTATGTTGGCCTTTCATCTGAAGATGCCCAAAATGCTGCTGGTACTTCTATTGACCCAAGCAAAGGATTTGGAACGGAGTTCAGTGGTATTGATATCAAGTAAGTCATTATTTGATAGAAAAATAATAGAAAAAGTTTTTCTTACTGTTTACTATTGCCGGTCTACCGATTAAATATGGCGACGATACTAATAGCATCTACGTTTTTCCAGTGGTGATAGAGTGATGGGCTTGGTTTCTGAAGGTGCGTTGGGCAGCACAGTGGAGGCAGACCCAGCATTATTATGGCCAGTGCCAGAGCACTGGAGCTTGGAAGATGCTGCCACCGTACCATTAACATACGTACAGGCGTATTATTGTCTGGTAAGATACTTTGCCAACCAGTTAAAAAAAACGATCACATCTCAATATTTTTTATTTTATTCACATGTTTTGGGAAGAATTACACTTTTTGGATTCGACCTCGCCTAAATACTCGTTGTACGCCAGTGTAGCAAGCTAGGCTATGGACATTCAAACATTATCGTAAATTCATCAAGTGCATAGTTTCCAAATTGATGATAATCAAATTTTGATTAGATGATTAACAATTTGTTACTAATGTTTATTTAATCTGCAGACAATCGCCGTAAAAGCGGTAATGCGAATATCAATATTCATAAATAACGCAACAGAACCTCTAGGCCAGGCCATAATTTCTTTAGCTCTAAACATGAAGTCTTCTGTATATGCAGCTGTTGAAGATATCCAGAAAAAACAATTACTGCTCAGATTGTTTCCACAGTTGGATGGTAAGAAATATTTTGTTTAGGTATATTCTTTTCTACCTTATACGTAAACGACAAAAAATAAAAAATAATTATAAATGTTTTTTGTAGAGAAAAACATTGACTGTTCCCGTGTTGATTCTGCCCATAACATGGTTATTATGAACACCAAGACAAAATGTTGCGACATTGCCATTAATTGCGCCAATGGAGCATTGCGTAATGTGAGTTAATTTTTTAATTATTCATTATTCTACTTGTTTTACTCTCTTGACTACCTAACGAGGCATCGAAGTCATTTGGTTAATTTTTTTAAGTCGGACATAGTACACCTAGCTTTTCAGTAAGGATAATCTGAATTACAGTCCCATAGTTGAAATTAAATTTGCTCTGTAAATGGTGCCAAGCACATCCCCTATGACTTATGATATCTACTTATTACCATCATTGTTAAACTGAAGAGATATAACTGTACGTTACACATACACCCCTCCCTACTACCTCATTGGAAAATACAGCCATAGTAGTTATGTTCGTATGTTAAAAACGAACTGTTCGATTTTATGTGGATCCAGGCCATGATTTTAAAATAATGGCTTTATCTGAACAAGATTGATTTATCTAAATGTATAAACCTTACACTGATATTTACCTGATTTTCTTCTTCTAGTCTGCTATGAACTGTGTAGGCTTTGGAGGATTCATTTTGGACGTCAATGAGTTTGACATGATAGAAGATAAAGATTTTGGAATGTCATACTTGCACAAAGAGAGGAACTACAAAGGGATCAGGATATCCAGTATATTCAAACCAGAATATGCAAATGAAAAGAAGGTAAGCAAGCTAACAAGAATACTAGATCATTTAAAAAAAAAAACAACCAGCACACGGCAGAAGTGTATTATAAATAATACACTAATATACATGTAATTTATCACACAATGATAATAAAAATAAGTTAAATTCTCTTTTTTTTTAAAGATGCTTCAGTATTTGATAGCTGACGGCATTGCAAATGGCACAGTAAGGCCTTTCAACCGTCTGGTCTATTCTCCCATGGATGTGTCCAGGGCTTTCAGACTCCTATCGTTGAAGAGACATAGTGGCAAGGTCGTAATAAGGATGAAAGATTCTCAAGTTTCAAGTCAAGCGTTAAACGTCACACCAAGGTATTTATCTCATTTTATTGATATTTCTATTTCCACTCTACAAACTCCAAAAGTTTCAAGAATTTATACTTTAAACTTTTTTAAATTAATTTCTTTGTACAGACATAATTTGATTTAATTTTTTGATGACGAGTCCTCTATATTTTTAGGTTAACCTATTCATCTGAAGGAACCTACATCGTTGTATGCGATGAAAGTGAGCTTGGAATCGAAGTGGCTGATCGATTAGTTAAGCGCGGTGCTAGAAAACTCGTTGTACACCTTGACTCTAATATTTTGGCTGGATATTGCTACACCAAGTTGGCGTAAGTTTTTTTTTTGTACCCTTACTATTTATTTATAAAAGGAGCGGAGTTATAGCTGATCATTAAATAAGGTACTTTCGAACTGGTACTTTGGTAGAATTTCAAATAAGCAAAATAAAGTAAATAATTTTTTTGGGCTTCTTGTTGATTTTTTTATAACTCATATTTTAAAATAAATTCATTTTTAGGTCCTGGAAGAACCTCATGGTATCTATAAAGATCTCGTCTGTAGACTTGTTAGCAGATAAAGGATGTAACGACTTACTAAAAGAAGGAGCGAAGATGGCGCCCGTTTTAGGAATTTTCGTAATTCAGAATTATAACTCTGAAGACAAAGAGGAAACTTTAGATTCGGAAAGCATTACACAGAAATTTAATAAGATCGTTCCTGTAGTTGCAAACTTGGATGTGACTTCTAAAAATCTTTGCAGCAATTTAGAGTAAGTATCTTTTTAACTACTACTACTACTACGACTACTACTAACCGCCTCGTTGGTCTAATGGTGGCAAGCGCGACTGCTGATCGTGAGGTCCTGGGTTCGATCCTCAGGTCAGGTAAAGTGTTATTGGGTTTTTCTGTGGGGAATTCTTCAGTAGCTGCCCGGAGTTTGAATTTGTGCCCGGTTGATGGCAATAAGTTCGCCCCCTATTACATGGGACTTAAACATAACGGCGAAAGGAGGGTGTTAACATACACCTCGGCCCAACCATCCGGGGAATACAGCGTGACGTTATGTTATGTTTATCTTTTTACATAGGTACATTACACTTGTACAAGAATCTCAATTGATTTCCACAAATTGAAATTATACATTCTAAGCTTCTCTTAAACCTCTAGATTAGCCTCAAAATGATTTAAAACAAAAAACATGAAATGTTAAATATTAAAACGTTTTGCATCCAAATTTTGATAGAATACACGATGGAGAAGAAATAAAACACAACCACTAAAGTTATTACCATTGAATAAACGTATGCATATGTTATGAGCACTTAGATATTAGAAAGCTAGACATCCAATTTAGAAAAGTGATGCAGGGACAAGTATCAAAACAACAGATGCTTTTTATTGCACCTGTGGTTCACATAAGCATGTAATGTTATAAATATGTATCTAAACATGTACACTGAATTTAGAAATAGCAAATCCATTACACCGGTACAATACATAACAAACATTATTCCAAAACACGAAATTCGATAATTGCAATATGATATGGAACAAAAATGCATAAGAAACCCAAAACTTATTGCATTCGAGAAGAATTAAGAAAGGGTTGCAGGATATTTACTTCTACAATCATTACAAAAAATTATGCCGTTCTGCCCAGCCTTTTCCCAATTCTTTTGGAGTCAGCTTCCAGTATGAACAGATACGGTTGAATACCAGTATTTTACATGGACCGACTGCCATCAGACCTCAATAACCCAGTTACTGAGCAATGCCGATAACCTAAAGTTAGACTGGTTGTCAGGCTTTTGACTTCCCGTAATGACTGTCAAAGGTATTTGTATGACATCTGGAACGGATGATTTAACGTGCTGTCCGAGGCACGGAGGGGTCTCAATGTGTAACGAACGGTCACCCATCCACGGACTGGCCTTGGCAAGCGCAGCTTAACCTCGCAAATTGTATGATCTGCAGGGTTATAATTTAGCCACGAGCCCGTATGACAAAAAAAAACAAATATAAAACAAAAGATTATACATATTTTTTCTTTCTACAGACATTTCGTGGTATTAAACTATTCTTCGAAAAGTGCCAGCGACGAGTACGCGGTTTCTGTAATTGAGAAAATATGTGAAGCGCGCAATGAAGTATGCTTGCCAGCTCTCGCTATCCGCATCCATTCGATCAATGAGGTATTCCAGTTCAAGTTATTTCAATATTTTCATTTCATTTGATGCCGTGAGTACGGCATCAGGTAGGAAATTGGCGTAGTGTTGGAAGTACAGAGCTGTTCGTATGTATGTTTATGCTAAGTATCGAAATGAGCGTCAATCATCGTCGCTTTGTGTGTGATGCATTCATATGAGTGAGTCTGCAGTTTATGGTACCAATTTAGGCTACCGAGTGGCTTTCTATTGTTAGAAGAAAACTTTCCGAAGTTACCGTCGATGCTATCACATTCTAACATTAACTTACGAAATACTATATTATAGGTATACACCCAACATTATCCAGATAGTGCTTTTTAGTGCCTCAAAAAATTTCCTGGGGCAAATATGATTGGTCGATATCTTTCTATGGCAGTAAAGAATTTTTTGAAGTTTTCTCTACACCACGAAAAGATACCTATCGATAAGTTCATCGTTTACTTTGAAATAGAAATTAGTATCTTTAATTTTTTGCAGTTCGACACTAACATGGACAACGGAACTAAAACACGATCACAAAAACTCTCAACAGTTATGAACGCTTTAGAAACAAGTTTGAAACTTAATTATAACAATGTTGTGACTTACGATTTGAAGAAACGCAAGTATTCGGATTTCTTAGAAAGAATCGCCAAAATCTTAGGTAAGTCAAAATTATTGTTGTTGGTACAATCCTTTTTAAAGAATAGGTGCGTGTAGGTGTTGTAATAGTACCTTTTTAATCATCAGCACATAATAAATGTATGTAGGCGAAATAATAATGTCATAATTATGAGCACTTACATTCTTACATACGTATAAACACTCATGCTTTTTTGCCATGGGGGTAGGCAGAAACTATAGAACGCCACATGCTACGATCCTTTCATACTCCTTTCGCTTCATCCACATTCATACATCTTGTCATACACGCACGCCGGTTGTGAGTACTACGCACGTGTCCTTTGTGAAGAACATCATCAATAACATCGATGCATGTCCTTCTAGGACGTCCTCTACCGGCATTTCTACTGAGCACCTACATGCCCATAAATTGTCTTTGCATCAGTCTATAGATAGATTAAAATGTGGGAGTATATAAAATGTTTTGTTATTTTAATTAGTAATTTATATTCTTAAAGCATGTAATATATAAATCAGTAAAGATTTTTGTTACAAAACGTGGTTTCTGTATCTAGGAGTGCAACATATTGATAATATTGGAGAGAACTTAACTCTAAGCGAGTTGAGCGTGAACGACATCAATTTAGAAGAAATCAAATTCCTCATCAAAGACGTTTATGATATCAACTTTTCTACTGAAAACGTGGCACAACTAGATATTGCAAGGTAATATAACAATATTAACAAAATTTACAACTTCTTCTTTCCATGCCAATAACCTTGTTACTTTAGTTGCCTTCCATCATTAGGTGACAATCTCGACAGTGTTGATCGGTGCCCTTTAAACTCAGAAATGAATATAGCATATATTATACCTACTTTTTCTAACAATTCACTACTCTGCTCCTAACCAAGACGTGTCTTAATTTCATCTCAACGTTGCTGGTTGTGACAATTTTAGGAACTTGGTGTGCGTATCACATTAGTTTTATCATCGATGATGGATTTTTATTGCATAATTATTGACGCAATTATTTTTTTGAAATGGCTCGTAATATCCTCATCGACGTAATTTTAATAAATGATTGAGTATTTTTGTACGTATAGGCTATACCGTTTTGATCTTCGCATTTATCAGGAAAACAATTTCCTCTATATAACTTTATCTTTGTGTTTACATTTTTTTCTATTAGCTTGAAGAACTTAAGCAGTATAGTGAAGAGGCCTAATACTAAATTCGATGCTGGTCTAGGAGCATTCTACACATACATAGATGAAGACGAGTGTTTGGCTACCGAACCTATGATACAAATGCCTACCAAACTCAGTAATGGCTCGGAGGTTTGTAAAAAAACACTATCATATATATATAAGTAGGTAGGTTCTTATAAGGAACCCCTCAAGCATTTCTTTTATTTTTAAATCAAAAAGACTGAATTCAACAATAATAGAATAGAAAACTTACTATAAAAAGCCTTTAACTGTCTTAACTATAAACGTAACTACATAAAATTAGCTTGGACTGAAAACTTTTCCAAAGCAAGCAGATCGTAAAATTTCCGATAATACCATTTTATGGAGTTACTAATTTAAACTGTGTCCAGCTAAGACTTTACGTAAGGAAAAAAATCACCGCACATAAAAATAATGACATTAAAAGAACGAGTTAAAACTGCAAAATATTTTCAGGAAGAGCAAGAGTTAGATCCGAAAGAAAACTATCTGATGCTGATACCTGGATTTGAAGGCCACCACCAAATCTTCACACGCGTCTGTGAAAGACTCAAGATTCAAGCTATGACCTTCCAACTAGGTCCCGATATGACAGAAGACAGTATCCAAAAAATGGCTGGCAATATTATGAAGGTGAGAGAGAATTAGAAATATAGATAGATATTCAAAATAATACGCACTTTGAAAGGGTAGAAGCTACTACAGTTGTTTAATAGATCTTTTGTTTCGTTAGTAAAACGAAAAACTAAATTGTGTGCTATCACCACAAAATCTGTTCTGTAGAACCAAAAGTCGTAACACACGATTACCAAAATTGTCCTAACCTTTCCAATTTCTTTATCCAGTTCAGCAGAATGTCAAAAACAATTCTTCAATCCCCGAAAGCGTACGCGAAAATATTGCATTTGTTCCTTATATTTCTTAAAGAAAATCCAGCGTCTCGATTCATCTACAATTTCCGTATATTTATTAAGTATTGAACGTTGTGAGCTAGTATTGGGACCCGTTCGTGCTTGCATGCGAGTCGTACTATCGTTCCCTAACAGTTGTCGTTCTCTTTTATTATAAAAGATTGAATTAATTCAATTGATATTTCCCAAGGAACACTGATGCAGGAACTCCGCGGACGTCGTAATAAAATCGACCGTGATTGGGGAATAAATTGTGCTGGATTTTGTTTTCTTTGTCCGTCCAACTGGGACCCCAATTCGTTAATTTATTCATCAATTCGTTATATATCCATTCGATTGCAGAATTTTCAAATTTTACCGTCGTGGTTGAGTGAAAGTGAAATAAAAAGATTAATTGCAACATTTCGTGTACACTTTGATTTGTCTATCTTTTAATTTAGTTTGGTAAAGGGTTCAATCTTTTTTTTAATTTGCTTTGGTACTGACGTTTAGCACACAACTTTTTCAAAACATTAGCTGAAACTAAATGAGTCATTAAATCATTTACTGGTATTAAAACTCTTCACAATAACATTTTGAGTCATTCTGAATTCCAAACGGAAAGTTCCGAGTCGTCCATGTTATAGCAACTATTTATTTTTCTCGGAACAACGGACTGTTTACGTTTTTGTTAACTGAACGAACATTTCGCTTTTGAGTTTATTTGCGATTAATTTAACACTTACACAGGATATTTAGTTTTGAAAGTTTGTGTATTTTTTAAAGAAATATATAACAGTCTATTATCGCTATGTGGACTGCTAAACATGAACAGTATTGTATTCGCTACAACGAAAACCTTAGAGATCATACCATCATACATAATATCATAACGCTTGGCAGACTGGGTGTTTTATTAATACTCAGATAATCTGCTACCTGAGTTTGTAAGATCTGAGTCTGCTACCAATGCCAAATTCTGCCAATTATTTTGCCGTTGCGTTCTTAACGGTTGGGCAGAGGTGTATAGTAACACCCTCATTTCGCCGTTATGTTTAAGTCCCATGTAAGAAGGGGCAAGCCTATTGCCATCAACCGGGCACCAATCTTAACTCCGGGCTGCTACTGAGGAATTCCACACGAAAAAACCTAATAATACTTTGCCCGACCTGAGGATTGAACCTAGGACGTCACGATCAGCAGTTGCGTCTGCCACAACTAGACCAACGAGGCAGTTGCGTTCTTAAAAATAACAAAAAAGTCTTTTTTTAATTAACGATGTGGCAAGATTTTGTTCATAAAATTATATTTCAAAGATTAACAGACAAAATCCAAAAAGCATTTTTTTTCTGGTTGTGATTAACTGGTATTATTATTGTTACTTTTCAGTTCATAAAGAAGAGGTTTGAACTGAAATCGAAGTTCTATCTACTGGGGTATTCCTTTGGCATAAATGTTGCATTAGAGCTGGCTGCTTTGTTTGAAAAAGAGGGTACGTATTAATTTGATCTTATTTCCAACATTACCGCCAGGTACTATGTGCTGCGCTTGCCGCGGTCAGTCCGTGGATGGGTGACCATTTGTTACACATCGAGACCCCTCCGTGCCTCGGAGAGCACGTTAAGCCGTCGGTCCCGGGTGTCATACGAATACCTATGACAGTCGTTACGGGTAGTCAGAAGCCCGAAAGTCTGACAAACGGTTTAACCTTAGGATATCGGCATTCCCCAGTTACTGGGTTGCGGAGGTCTGATGGCAGTCGCTCCGTGTAAAATACTGGTATTCAGCCGCATCTGGTTAGACTGGAAGCTGACCCCAAGATAATTGGGAAAAGGCTAAGTGGAAGACCGCCAGGGACTATGTAGCAAAATTGAGCGCCTTTTGTATTTTTTTGGTTAGAAACGTTGCCCCTTCTTGCGGTAAAATAAAAAAATTCTAACTGCCAATTTCAATTACTTTTTGTCGTCTTTTCAGATAATTATATAAGAATTATTAAGCCAACATTTAACAAAAAGAAAACTTTTACAGATTGAATCCCTTCATTTTACAGATTGAATTATTTCAAAGTTTGACTTTTAAGGAGCACATTTTAATTTTAAAAAATCTTCTTACTTATCTATTAAAACACCGTTTTCCTTTACTCAGCAACTGTGCAACTTTCAACCCTAACCACAAAAGCGAAGAGTTGAGTTTCAATTGGCTGAAAACTCTTCAAGATTATTATTTGAATTCATTTTTTAGGTCACGTGGGAATCGTGTACTGTTTGGACAGCAGCCCAGATGCATTAAAAGTACAGCTCGACGCTTATGTTGGCAATTTAACGGACACGGAGCTACAGAATACTATAGTAGAACACATGTACCGTCTTATGACTGGAAAGGATAGTGAAGAACTGAAGAATGATTTGGAGAAATCTGAGAACTGGTCGGAAAAGGTTGAAGCGTGTGTCAGTAGACTAAGAGGACTTGTAAGCTATTCAAATCAATATAAGAGGTCTATTCTCCAAGCGGCGTACAGAAGAATCATGTTAGCGAGACAGTATGAGCCTAATTTCAAGCTGGAATCAGAACTGGTCCTCATGAGAGGTATTCCCCATCCAACAGCAGAAATACTCGCTGAAGACTACAACCTGTCCAAATACACCAAGCAGCCAGTCAAAGTGTTCCACATAGAATCTGATCACGCTTCAGCACCATACGATTGCAGAGTTTCCAACATCGTAAATAAGTTCCTAGATCCTCAACTATTATCAGAATTCGAAAAGAAAGTTCTTTGCGATTCATATTTAGCCGATTCATTCAAATTTATGTAGGAATAAATTTTAGTTGGCATAATTATCGTTATTATCAGTCCGTTATTGTGTGCTATTGAACATTAGCCAATAAATGTTCCTGAAGTACTATTAGGCTTAATTGCTCAATATAATTTCGTCTAAAGCTAAAGCGACAGTCCAGTGAATTTTGTTTGGCTATGACGATGATATATTTGGATAACCTTGGGCTAACAATATTGCCCAAATCTGCCAACATAATTTGACCCAGTGCTATAGCGACAGTCCAGTGAGGTTGGTTTGAGTGTGACAAGGATTTATTTGGCTAGTCCTGGGCTAACAATGCTGGGCAACTCTGCCAACATCGTTTGACTCAGTGCTCAAGCAACATCCCAGTCTAGTTTGTATGACTGTGATGGGAATTTATTTTGTTCGCCCTGGGCATATTGAGCAAGTTGGCCTTAAGTGACCAGATTAACCACGTTTGAAAGCCAGAGTTATCGCAGTATGTTTGTTAGCACAAAGAACTATATTTCTGGTCATCATCATCCTCATGGATTGGATTATCCCTTGGTCGCTTTTAACAATATCCAAATGGAGAAAGGTTTCTTTGCTGAAATTCATATGGCGAGTTTTAGGTTCAACTGTACCAACTTTAACCGTAACCGTTACAAAATTTCTGTCAAATCTTCTACTAGTTATGGTTATAGTTAGTTGGTGCAACTGAACCTTAGTTTTTAGTATAAATACGATCACTGATAATTAAACATAGTTTCTAATAAATTATTATTCGACTCTTAATAAGATTTTTTATTAATTACCCTGAACATTTAAAAATTTAAGACATCAATCAGTCATTGATTGACGTTCAATCAAAACTTTTAGGTTTTTATGACTTATTAATTTTGTTTTAGAATCCTTAATTACTGTGTAACCATTTTAATATTTTTTTTGGGTTTAAGATTAAGGATATCGATTAAGTATAAAACAAAAATTAGCGTAAGTTAATTTTCTTTGAAATTTCTGATACCCAATTAACTGTGAAGAAGGGTGAAGCTGATGATTGAATACCTATACAAGTAGGAAATCTTTTTTCTGGTTTAACCCGGCGTCATGGGGTTTGGGTCAAAATGACCCGAGACATTTTTGTTAGCTTACAGATTCGTAACTACGCAAGCGACGTTACCGCTTCTCTCAGTAGCTGGAGTTTATGAGTTGCGCTAAGCGTTATTGACAAAGAAACAGTTGTACGGCGATCGTGCATGGAGCTACGTGTGCCCAAATTTAAAAAAGGGTAAATATGACCCACACCGTACCTACTCGATGTAACAATTTTGCGCCATTTTCTCCATAGATGGTTTTTATTTTTTGTCACTTTTGGTGCTATTTTTTGCAATTTATGCTTGAATTATCTTTTCTTGTTATTAATGTATTCACATTTTGTCGGTAGATCGAAAAAATGGATCGAGAGGAAAGAGAACGACGAGAAGATGATGAGTCTGATAATTTTTTTGTTGTCTTTTTTCTAAAGATGACTGTCTCACTTTTATAAACTTAACTAAGTTTATAATAGTGCCATAATAAATTAAATACGGTCAATTAATGCTAAGAAATGTGAGATTAAGCTAAGGAACGCCACTTTTGTTGATTTTTACGTGTTTTTATTTTTATAGTGTAGGAACTACACACCACATCATACTCTATGTAATATGAGCGTAGGAGTAGGTTACGCATTGCATGCGCTTCCTCACCGGTCACGGGGCTGGCGGGATACTGGCAGGTCGCGTATGTGTTTCTGTTGTTATAGTGTATTTAATATAACCTAATCCGATAATTGATGTTCTCATTTCTCATCCTGAATGATAACCCCGTGTCTCAACATTGGTGACCCCACGTTTAGTAAAAAGTGAACAGAAAATCAAAAAAGAACCAAAATTATATAACTTTATTGTGCGCGTGACTGTGACGTGTGAATACGGCCCAATAATGACACCCCCAGCTCCTCCAGCGTCATCGTCAGCGGCTCCGGTGAAAGTTGAGGTTGGCGAGAGTGTACTTGCCCAAATTACGGTTTCATCGCGAATCCCAGATTTTTGGAAAGAGTCGCCACGAGTTTGGTTCGCACAGTACGAGGCGGTGGTGGCAAATCAAAAGTTATCAGACGAGGCCAAATATAATTTGCCAGTGGCCAAATTGAGCAGGGAACACGTGGAGCAAGTCAGCGACATTATACTATCTCCGCCGGACACTAAGAAGTACGACACGTTGAAGGACAGATTACTCACGGTTTACGAAAAATCTGAAGTTAGACAGTTACAGAAATTGTTGAAGGAGTTAGACTTGGGAGATCAGAAGCCGTCCCAACTCCTGAGACGGATGAAGGACCTGGCTCGTCACAAATTTTCAGATGAGACGCTTACTATGCTGTGGATGGGACATTTGCCGGCTGCAGTACAGACGGTCCTAACCGTTAGCGAAGTAAAGGAGCTGGACAAATTGGCGAGCATGGCCGATAAGGTAGTGAAAACATCTCGGTATGCTGAGGTACAAGAGGTTTCGTGTGCTCGTGGAGTGAGTAGCAAAGATACGCAATCAACTGTTGAAGCTCAAATCGCTCAGTTGACATCTCGTTTAGAGCAGCTAGAAAGGTCAAGGTCAAAGTCGGGAGGTTGCAATGGCGGTGGAAGATCACGTTCCGGTTCCCGAGGTCGGTATTCGAAGCGTAATAATTCAGAGTGGCTTTGTTTCTACCATTTCCGTTACAAGGATAACGCAAAAAAATGCATTAAGCCTTGTGCTTGGGTTAAGAAGGAGAATAGCTCGGAAAACTAGAGATGGTACAGTCGAAGGCGGACGTTTGTACCATCACTTCGTGTAAACGCCTGTGTGTAAGAGATAGGAAAAGTGGCTTTAGTTTTTTAGTTGACACTGGCGCAAATGTGTCGGTCCTACCTGTAACTAAATTTAAGCGCTTTCCTAATCAAAACAGCGATTATAAATTGTACGCGGCTAATGGTAGCGAAATAAAAACATATGGAACTAAAATTTTACTGTTAGATTTAAATTTGCGTAGATCTTATAGATGGTCATTTATCGTGGCAGAGGTGACACAACCAATTTTAGGTGCAGATTTTTTGGCTCACCATGGTTTGATTGTAGATGTAAGTTCTAGTAGATTAATAGATAGTTTAACCCAATTGAAATCTGTTGCCAGCATAGTTCAGGCGGAGCAACCGACTGTGAAAACTTTGGAGGATACTCATCCCTTTCACGATTTGTTATGTAAGTACGGTGACATTACTAAGCCTGCTTCGTATAAGGATATACCCACACATGGTGTTTTCCACCATATTGAGACGACTGGAACCCCAGTATTTGCTCGTGCTAGACCCTTACTACCGGACAGGTACAAAAAAGTTCAGCAGGAGTTTCGGCTCATGCTAGAGTTGGGCATTTGTCGACCGTCTAAAAGTTCTTGGGCCAGTCTACTCCATGTAGTCCCGAAAAAGAATGGGGAGATACGTCCGTGTGGGGATTATAGGAAACTTAACTCTATCACCAAGCCGGACAGGTATCCTATACCTCGTTTAACAGACTTTACATATTTACTCGCAGGTAAGAAAGTTTTTTCTAAAATCGACGTAAATAGAGCGTATCACTATATACCGGTTTTACCTAAGGATGTAGAGAAAACTGCAATAATCACGCCATTTGGATTATTTGAATTTCCGCGGATGACATTTGGCTTGTGTAATGGTGCGCAAACGTTTCAACGTTTCATGCATCACACAGTGCTTCAGGATTTAGATGTTGAAAGCAGGGAAAGTATTTTTTCATATATTGATGACGTAATTATTGCTAGTTATGATGAAATTCAACACCGTAAACATCTAGAAGCTTTGTTTAAATAGTTTAGTAAATATGGTGTTACTATCAATTTAGCAAAATGTTCATTCGGTAAGTCGGAGATTGATTTCGTAGGTTATCATGTTACGGCAGACGGGATATGTCCACTTGATGATAAAGTTAAGGCTATTACTGAGTTTTCCAAGCCCGAAAATATCGAACAATTGAGACGATTTTTAGGCATGGTAAATTTTTATAGGTCTCACATACCTAACGCAGTTTTACCTCAGTCAATTCTTCATAATTATTACATGGTTCAAAAAAGAGGGACAAAACACCTATCGCTTGGACTCCTATCGCTGACCAAGCATTCGAGGAATGCAAGCTTAGTCTGTGCAAGGCGGCCACATTGACGTACCCGGTGAAAGATGCACCGCTTGCACTGATGACGGATGCATCGGATACATGTGTCGGTGCGGTATTGCAACAGCGAGTTAATAATGAAATTGTCACCATTAGGCTATTTTTCAAAAATATGTCAATTACGGAGCGAAAATATAGTAGGTACGTACGACAGAGAATTATTAGCGATTTATCTAGCTATTCGTCATTTTCGGAACCAGATCGAAGGACGGCAATTAATTGTTTACACGGATCATAAGCCTATTACTTATGCATTTACGAAAGCAAATAGCGAAAAGGAGCTACCAAGGCGTACGCGTCATTTAATTTTTATTAGCGAATTCACTACCGATATTAAACATTTGAGTGGTCAAGATAATATTGTGGCGGATACTTTATCGCGCGTAGCAACAATAGACTGTCCCACGACGATAGATTACGAAAAACTTGCGGCGAATCAGGAACGCGATGCTAATATCTTGCAAATATTACAGGACGATAATGTCAAGGATAGTTTTAAAAGAATAATGTTACCTATGAGTAGGAAATTTATTTTTTGTAATATAGCGAATAATAGAGTTAGACCTTATTTGACAGAGGAGTTTAGACGTATTGCTTTCAACTCGGTACATAATTTGAGTCATCCTGGAACTAGGACCACACGAAAATTGATACGTGATCGTTTTTATTGGCCTAGTATGAATCGCGACGTTGGGCAGTGGGCTAAGATGTGCATATATTGTCAACGTTCTAAGGTAGGTCGTCACACAATGTCAGCCTTGGGATCGTTTCCACCTTGTGACAGATTTGAACACATCCATGTTGACATTGTTGGACCACTACCGACGTCATCTGAAGGGTTTAGGTATTGTCTAACCATTATAGATAGGTGCACGCGATGGCCAGAGTGCTTCCCTCTAAGGATATAACTGCGGAAACTATATCACGAGGAATTTTCGAGGGCTGGATAGCTCGTTTTGGTTGTCCTTTAAAACTGACTAGTGACCAAGGACGGCAATTTGAAAGTCAGTTATTTAATGCATTAATGAAATTGCTAGGTATAAACAAATTGCGTACCACGCCTTATCATCCGCAGAGCAATGGCGCTGTGGAACGTTGGCATAGATCGCTTAAGGCGGCATTAACCGCTCGCTTATGTAATATATTATCATCATCTTGGGTAGACGAATTACCAACTGTGTTGTTAGGTCTTAGGACAGCAGTGAGGAGCGATAATGGCATAAGCGCGGCGGAATTAACTTATGGTACTACGTTACGATTGCCATCGGATTTTTATGATAACGAGCCTCACATAAATATAGATGATAGTTGTGAGTATGTATGTAAATTAAGGGACACTATTAGAAAATTTCAGTCTACTGCTATTAGGAAAAATAACGAACAAAAGATATTCGTACACCCGGATTTAGAAAATTGTGATTATGTATTTGTGCGCCATGACGCAATACGTAAACCTTTACAGCCTACCTATGACGGACCTTTTCGTGTATTAAGTAGAAATGGCAAGGTTTACTTAATTCAGTTAGCGAGAAGAGAAGTTAGTATATCAGTGGATCGTTTGAAACCAGCTTATTACGTTAATGATAATAGCGATATAGCATCAGGGTCAAATACTGAAGTTTCAAATCGCGATTCGCCTAACACTTATACCACACGTAGTGGAAGAGTGAGTAAGCTACCTATACGATTCAGGTGAATTGTAATACTAGCCGTCACCCGCAATTTTACCTAATTATGTTCATTTAATTTTTTTAAAGTTAGCGAAATATAACTGATTGGTAGATAGTTGATTACAATTGTATTTTATCCATTATAATTACAGCAAATTGAAGGACACATCGAAAAAAATCATCGAAGATAGGTCGTCATAGACAAACATAATATATTATGTACCATATTAATTTAACTGATATAATTAAATGTGTAGTCACAGAAATTTATCTAGGTTAATAACATTTCATTGTCAGTAATGTAGGAACTATATGTATGTATCTATTTTCAACCTTTTCAAGAGTCACTAATTATTTATCAACTCAGTTGATAGTTTATTATTTACTACTTTTTCTTGATGGTCATTATGGAAAAGAACATAAGTAAAGAACAAATTAATGAGCATGTTGTCATCGCTCAGAATGGCGGAAATATGGCTCATTGGGAAGAAAAACTTGATAAATTCGCGATTTTCATGTTGGTGTTGTTGGTGCTGCTGGCGGTCATCATTGTGTACTGTGTTTACAGAAAATTGCATACGGGCATAAAAGACTGGGTTCGGAAGCAAGTTTCAGTTATGATGAGGTCTCCTTCACCAGAAATCGCACCATCTCCTTCACGCGCGGAGTATGCTTGATTTGTTTAATACTGTGTAACGGTTGATAAATAACCAGTGACGATTGAAGACAGGTGATATCTTAGTATTGTAAATTGTTTATATGCAGTGCTAGGTATCATACATGGACTGTAATGTGATCGTTTTGTTATTGTCACTTATCACATTTCTCATTTTATTCTAGTTTAGCACATTGTGTGCATTGTGTTCTACCTAACACTGCAATGTATGTTCATTATACTTATACTAAATGTCGAATTACTTTTTAATTATTTTTGACAATGAATTGTATTTTATTTTTTACAAAGGGGGGGAATGATGTAGGGACTACATACCACATCATACTCTATGTAATATGAGCGTAGGAGTAGGTTACGCATTGCATGCGCTTCCTCACCAGTCACGGGGTTGGCGGGATACTGGCAGGTCGCGTATCCCGATACAGGTCGGTCTATGAAAGAACAATGGCTACCGTTCTGGACTCTTTCGCCAAAATTGAAAGCACCCTAGCAACGAATAATAACGTGAAAGTATTACCTAACAACATGTATGTAACTGCCTCGTCGGTCTAGTGGTGGCAAGCGCGACTGCTGATTGTGAGGTCCTGGGTTAGATCCCCAGGTCGGGCAATGTGTTATTGGGTTTTTCCGTGTGTAGTTCCTCAGTAGCAGCCCGGGGATTGGATTTGTGCCCGGTTGATGGCAATAGGCTCGCCCCCTATTACATGGGACTTAAACATAACGGCGAAATGAGGGTATGTAATTATACACCGCTGTCAACCCTTCGGGGATTATAGGTGTGATGTTATGTTATGTTTTAATTCGCTTCAATTTCCGCTGCAGGGTCATCAAATTCCAGAGTCCGTATTTTGGCTTTGTCTTCTCCACTTTGCTTGATATTTAAGGTCTTCGGTGGATTTGTTCTTAACTCGCATGAAGGTCTACTCGGATACCCAGGGCTACTTCAGCTCACCACCGGGTCTCGTAGCTTCAGTACACAATTTTGTCTCACCATAACTTTTGAGAGTAATGTAAGTCTGGTAATTGGCAGATTCACAAGAAAGTTCGCTATGATCAGTTATTTTAGAATCATCAAGATGATAGAACTCCTCATCTAAAGTGAATGCTGCAGTGCCATACAATATTGAACTGCTTGAAGTCATCAATTTCACCGCGGACAAGCAGAGTTTGCTGAGAAATTTGACATTCTGAATCATTACGTAAGACAATATTCCTATCCCTTGGGTGATGTCTAACTTGATGATAACACTGTGTGGAAATCGGTTCAGCCGTTTGGGCACTACGATGCTACAGTCAGACACACAGACTCACAGACAGACATTACATAGACTTCAAACTGATAACACTCCTTTTTTTTCGTCGGGAGTTAAAAACAGGAGCCACCATTAAGTTTATTAATAATGATAAACACTACTTCAATTTTTTAACATAAGCACTTTCTATACCGTGATGGTTGAAAGATTGAAAATGAGTTCATTTCTCTTGTTTGTTAATCAAAAAGGTCGGATTTTAAACACTTAATCACTTTATAAATAGTACAACGCACTCCATAAATATTTAAAACGTTGTATTTATGAGGTGATTTACATTAGCAAAATTAACACAAATTTCTATCGAATTTCGTATTTAGGAATCCGTACAACCTTGTAGATTTCAAATTTTTGTCTTCTTTGGCAAAACGTAAATAAACATATTTTTTTGTGAAAATCTTTAATCCCAAATGCCAACACTAATAACAAAAGTTACGTAGAAAAAATAATTACTGACACCTGTTGAGTTGACTTTTAAATCTGGATTAAATAAACGAGTCACGTGATAAGGTTATAAAACCAACAACTACTTACTTATAATCTACTCATAACTTTATTTTTATTGCATTTTTCAATTCTCTTGGAAACAGTAGTGAAATGAGAACATTATATAGTTCTAGCATTAATTACATCACCTTTTTTTTTCGTTGGAAAATCCTCATGGATGTCCCACGCCCGGGGAAGGCGAGGGGGTCTGCCGGACTCTTACCGGCCAAAAACCAACGGTGTCCCTCCTTCTGACCTAAGGCTGGGGTCACGGGATTCGCTATTGTATGCACCGCGACCCCGGCGGGTCTCGGTCCCCCTGCTTCTTCTGGTGAACCTCTCCTGTGGTGGGGCAATTTCTCCCCTGCCCCACTTCCTTCTGAGAGGCGCGCGCGGAACACGGCGCGCCAACCTCCCTGGGCCTGTTACTGGTCGGGCGACGGGTCTCTTAACCCGCCGCCCGCAGGCCACTCACTAGGGTGGCCCGAGATCGTCACGCGCCCTCCGGCGCCCGGTGCGTCTAGCGCGAGAAGGGAGAGAGGAAGTGGCCTCCCTCTCCCTCTCCGCTTCCTCCTTGGTCGCCATCACCTCCTCGCAAAAGGAGGCGATGGCTTACCACGCAGTCTCGCTCCCAACCATAGACAGAACCACGGCCGGAAGCGAGAAGTCACCGCCGATTATTAACGTCACCTACTCATTCATAATTATAGAAATTCGCATCACTCTAACCACTTATATGTATAATATTATAATTAATCACCGTTAATCTCTATTTTATTTTCCTTTGTTTGTCTAATCTTTGTATTAAATAAATAAAATATAACGCCAAAAATCTCAGTATTGGTAGTCAGAGGGTAACTTGGTGATCTGTAACACAGGTTTTACCTATTTCAGATACCAGTCTCTATTCTTCTTCTTTTCGTGCGGTTAGTGACTAACCTGGTGTCAGAGTTTATGCCGCCCATGAGCCTCTGACTTGGCTTCACATGCCGTCGAGAAATATGGCTCAGGCATGCCTCACGATGTTTCACTTCACCGTTTTTAAGCAAGTGATAATCATACAATACGCACATGAATTCGAAAAGTCAGAGGTGCGTGCCTTGGTTTCGAACTCGAGACCTATGACTTGGCAGTCCGAAGGCCACTAGGCTATCACTGCTGTTAGATACTTCTATCTCTATTTAAGATGTTATAATTACTGTGACTCTGTAATGTGATGATGAGAAAATAAACATTTTTGTTTTTATTTTCGTACCATTAACGAATTTCAAGCCATAAAAAAATACCTGCGGAACCAAACATTTTTTCTCAAACAAACTGAATTAATTAAGTCTCTAGGGATAGTAATATAAATAGTCTTTTTTACAAAATATACTCAGTCGGAACTATACCTGCTATAGCCACCAAACTTGTCACTCACAGTGAATCCCTGTGTAATTGACCTTTCGACTGTTCGATACACCATGGCTCCATCTCCTCAAGAAACTATGGCGGAACAGCGCTCGGAAACCATTCCTCGGAGTCTGACTGGTGAGGAAGTGGTGATCAGTGGCATGTCTGGCTTGTTCCCCAAGTCTGACAGCGTCTTGCAGTTTATGGACAACCTTTATAACAAGGTAAGAATTATAGCTCGTGGAACTGATGGCCGTTAGGGCAGAAGGGTTCTCGAATGGAGACCACGCAGAACGCAGCGTGGGACGGCCTCCGGCCTGGACAGGCGACCTGGTGTAGGTCACTAGGAGTCGTAGGATGCATATTACGGGCCTTTGTGGGAATCTAGGGGGAGTCTCTTGGTCAGCAGTGAACGGCCATCGGCTGATATGATAATCATCATATCAGTGATACTGTGCTATAGTGATACTTAAAAATGTTATTGCATTAATATTTGTATACAGAACGGCAGAATACTCAGAACTGCATAATTATTCTCTTTGTACAACTATATTCAGACAAATATAATGTGATTAGTGACTAATCTGGTGTCAGATTTTATGCCGCATATGGGCCTCTAACTTAACTGCACATGACGTCGTCGTTATTTGTCAGAAGGTGACGAAAATCATCGTGAGGGTTTCCCCACGATGTCTTCCTTCACCTTCTGACGACCTGTTTAAAAACGTTGAAGGAAAACATTGTGAGGTATGCCTGAGAGATATTTCTCGACGGCATGTGAAGCCAAGTCAGAGGCCCATGGGCGGCATAACCTCTGACACTAGGTTAGTCACTAACCACACGAAAAAGAAAAAAATCAGAACGATGTGGAGAGGAAAGGGTATCCTTTCCTTTACCATGCTATGTCCTTTTAAAGTAAAGCCTCGTAATTACTACGGGACAAATGTCGCGGGATATATTTTGTCGCTTGTTACATCATGAGACGTCGACATACATCGCCTGACATCAGCCCGGTACCGTGACATATTTGGATAATGACTAACCGGGCCATGTTACCAGATATGTCACGTGACATCCGGCAACGTCGCGCGATGTTGCCGGCACCGACAATACCGTTTGCATGAACGTCGCAGCGTGCAAGTTCCTGTCGAGTGGACGCCGTACAGTGTACTGTTTTTTTTATTTTCGAAAATTTCTTTGCCTACTTTCTTTCAAAGATTTGCTAGTGGCACCGAGTGGCGCCAATTCACGCAGACAAGCCATGGTGTCTGCGTTGTGGCGCACCGATGACTTCGATGTTTTTGTCTTCTAAGTACACTCCGTGTCGTTTTGTTTTCAAAAAATCATAACCGCCCGTTTTTTTGCAAATGAGTGTACCTATTATAAATGCGAAAGTATCTCTGTCTGTCTGTTTACTTCTTCACGACTAAACTATTGAGCTATTTTGAGATAGTCTGGAACCTGGAGAAGGACATTATGCTACGTTTAAGCGATAAACGACATCTAGTAAACGAATAAAATTATTAACAATAGAAATTCAGCAGTAAACATTAATTGGCCGCTAATTAATTAAGATTAAATTGTAACCAGGATTTCATGAAAATTTACCTCTTACCCAGGTCGACATGGTGTCAAGTGAAGGTCTGCGCTGGGATGTTACCCACCCCGAGATACCGAAGCACTTTGGCATGATCAACGGATTGGGCAAGTTTGATGCTCAGTTCTTCAAGGTGCATTACAAACAGGCTCTCCTTTTGGATCCGATGAGCAGAAAGCTGCTGGAGCATGCGTACAGCGCTATTTATGATGCAGGTTAGTAGATTTTACTATAACTTATACAGACATATAATGGTTTAAAACTCTTGTATCCAATAGATTTGGACGTGCAGCAATTTCTTTCTCATAACCTTTTCCCAATTATGTTGGGGTCAGCATCCAGTCTAACGAGATGCAGCCGAATACCAGTATTTTACACGGAGCGCCTGCCATCAGACCTCCGCAACCACTGGGCAACTTATAATATCGGCATTGCCCAGTTACTGAACTGGGCATTGCCGATATTATAAGTTTAGACCGGTTGTCAAAATTTCGGGCTTCTGACTAGGTACCGTGCTCCCCGGGGTACGGAGGGGTCTCGATGTGTTACGAACGGTAACCCATCCGCGGACTGGCCGCGGCAAGAATCGTATGATCAGCGCGGTTGTTAATTAGGCACGACCCCTTTGCACGTTGGACTTAACAATTTATGAAGTGTTAAAATAACATAACATCACCCCTGTATTCCCCGAAGGGTTGGGCAGAGGTATATAGTGAATTAATGCTCATTTGGCCGTTATGTTTAAGTCCCATGTAATAGGGGACGAGCCTATTGCCATCAACGGAGCTCAAATCAAAACTCCGGGCTGCTACTGAGGAATTCCACACGGAAAAACCCAATAACACTTTGCCTGACCTGAGGATCGAAACCAGGACCTCACGATCAGCAGTCGCGCTTGCCACCACTTGATCAACGAGGCAGATGTAATAATAATAGACGTAATAATTATAGAAAAAATATAGAAGGGTCTTGTGTGTTCTAAGAAACACCGTAAATCAATTTCTTGGTATAACCAGACCCTGACTTAATGCTTTTGTACCTACTTTTTCAGGTGTCAACCCATTGGAGTTCCGCGGTAAAAAAGTCGGCGTCTTCATCGGAGCTGCGTTCTCAGAGTTCGAAAAACTTGCGCTCTACGAGGCAACCAAGTGCAACGGTTTCGGTATCACCGGGTTAGTTTATTATTTTATCTTTATTACAAAAAATGGAGGGGCTCGTGGCTAATTACCAACCTCGTAGATCCATACAATTTGCGAGACTAAGCTGCGCTTGCAACGGTCAATCTGTGGATGGGTGACCGTTTGTTACACATCGAGACCCCCTCCATGCAGAGAGAGAGAGCATGTTAAATAGTCGGTACCGGGTGTCATACAATACCTTTGACAGTCGTTACGGGAAGTCAGAAACCCAAAAGATTGACAGCCGGTCTAACCTTAGGATATCGGATTTGCCCAATAACTGGGTTGCGGAGGTCTGATGGCAGTCGCTCCGTGTAAAATACTGGTATTCAGCCACATCTGGTTAGACTGGAAGCTAACCTCAACATAGTTGGGGAAAGGCTAGGCAGAACATGTAGATGACCCGGATTCATTGCTTCCAAGTGTATTAGTTACGAGCGGCGATGGGAACAACATACCGTTGACGTAGGAAGAAAAATATTGTCATTTTTCACTTGTTGGAGAACGAAAAAATCGCTATTGTTCGTTTTATTGACATTTAATAAAAGAAAAAACATCTAAGTACTTACATGGAAACGTTCCCAGTACATGTCCTATTACGATTTGACTCGTTTTAAGATAATATATTGCTGAGCATTATAATAATAATTGACTATAATAATAAACGGAATAATAATTGACTCGGTGCCACATACATGGCTCATGAGGGTGCTAGAGCTGTATAAAATAAATACAACACTACGCACCTTCCTGAGGTCATGTATGGGGCAATGGAGGACGGCCCTTCGCTATCCAGGGTGTCAACCGATTCGGGGGAGTGGCGAACCGATTAGGATTGAGCGGGGAATATTCCAGGGCGACAGTCTGAGCCCACTATGGTTTTGTTTAGCCTTGAACCCTCTTAGTACATTGCTGGAGGGGTTGGGGCTAGGCTATCCGCTGCGGAGAGGAGGTCAGGTAGTATCCCACCTTCTCTACATGGATGACCTAAAGCTCTTTGTCCCCACTAAATTGCAACTGGTGGATTTACTGAAGGTAACTGAAACTTTCAGTAATTCTATCAGGATGGAATTTGGTGTGGACAAATGTGCAGTCATGCATGTAAGACGAGGGAGGATTATGTAATCCGAGGGAATACAACTTTCGGATTCCATACACCTCAGTCAGCTCTCCGCAAACGATACCTACAAATACCTTGGTATGTCGGAGGGGCTAGGTATCAGCGAGGCCGACATGAAACAATCGTTGAGGGAGCGCTTCTTTGGCCACCTGAAAAAAGTCCTAAAAAGTCTTTTGTCAGGCGGAAACAAGGTGCGCGCCTTTAACGGTTAGGTCATGCCGGTCTTGATGTAGTCCTTCGGCATACTGAAGTGGACTCAGACTGAACTAGATGCCCTGGATAGGAGAGTCCGGACTTTGCTGACCGCAAATCGGATGCATCACCCGCGATCATCAGTAATGAAGCTGTACATCCCGCGAAAGTGTGGGGGTCGAGGCTTATTAAATGCTAAGACCCTCCACAATCGTGAGGTGTGCAGCCTAAGGGAGTTTTTCCTCCATGCTGACGCGGGGATGCACCTAGATGTGGTCGCAGTAGGTAAAGGACTCACCCCACTATCCTTGGCTAGAGAGAACTGGCGCAAGCCTGTGGTACTTAGTACTAATGACCACAGGGAGATGTGGCAGAGCAAGGAGCTACACGGACGCTTTTACCGGGCCCTCCATGGGCCCGACGTTGATTTCCTCGCGTCCGTGTCCTGGCTACGGTTCGGTGACCTATTTGGGGAAACCGAAGGTTTTGTCTGTGCGATTATGGACGAGGTTATCATGACGAATAACTACCGGAAGTATATTGTGAAGGACGGGACGGTTGACATATGTCAGGCATGCCACTGTCCCGGCGAGTCCCTCAGGCATATTATTTCCGGATGTTCTCGTCTTGCTAACGGTGAGTACTTGCATAGGCATAACCAAGTGGCCAGGATTATCCACCAGCAACTTGCTTTTAAGTATAACCTTGTGGAATCGGAGGTACCGTATTACAGGTATGTGCCCGACCCAGTTCTTGAAAATGGTCGTATCACGTTGTATTGGGATCGATCTATCATCACTGATAGGACTATTGTTGCCAATAAACCTGATATAGTGGTGATAGATCGATCAGAGCGCCGCACAATGATTGTTGATGTTACCATCCCGCATGATGGGAATCTCGTGAAAGCTGAGAAAGATAAACCTCTAATAGATAGATAGACCTCTAATGCCAATCCCTTCAAGTTTCGCGAGCAAAAGGGGGACAGAGACAGTGTCAAAAGCTTTAGAAAGGTCAAGAAAGATTGCTATAGTTTTCTGTTTGATTTTTAAATTTCTTGCCAAAGTACCAGTAAGTTCAAATATAGCGTCCTCTGTATTTTTCCCTGATCTAAAACCATATTGATTTTCAGAAATTATATAAATTGAGTTAAGAAAGTTCAGAAGTCTCTTGTTTAGAATTTTTTCCAGAACTTTAGACAATATTGTTAAAACAGAAATGGGTCTGTAGTTATTGACACTGCCTCTGTCTCCGCTCTTGTGTATAGGGTGTACGAGGGCCTTTTTAAAGACAGAAGGGAAGACCCCTGACATGAGAACAAGCAGTCAGTCAAATCAAAATAGTAAGTAAATATTTACGTACCTTATCAAACAAAACTGGAACAAGTCAAAATATCCTTAAGTAATATGGCAGAATAATTCAGTAACACCGTAACAACTCTACTTAACTCACGTGTACATTTCATCAAAACTGTAACAATTCGAAATGTCCGCGTTTTCGTTCTTATTAATACGTGCGCTCCTTATGACTAGTGAAGGTCAACTCACAATAGACTTGTTTAAGTGGGAGGGGGTGACAGATGTTGATTCATCAAAAGAATGTTAACGCCATCTAGCAATTAATTTTATAAGTATTTATTGAACCTGTTATGTTGGATAGTTGCGTATGATCACCGAGCATTCGAATACAAGTATAACTCAAAATTAACGATTTATGAGTTGTCTCAGTTTAGATCTAGGTGTGCGTCTAGCGCGAGAAGGGAGAGAAGAAGCGGCCTCCCTCTCCCTCTCCACTACCTCCTTGGTCGCCATCACCATCGCCATCGGGTAAAAAGAACAATACAGATTCAGATTGCGGAGAAAAAACCTCAAATCTATAATAATGGTATATACCTTATAATAATTTATTTAACTCCGAATTGTACTGAATGAACACCTTGACATTATAATAGTCGTGTGTCAATTACAATTATTGTAACAATATAATTAAAATTATTTACATATTCTTAATCTGACATTTTAATACACTTAAAAACGTAGGTATAATACTGACATCAATTAATTATTTTGTTCCTGATAAATCCTAATGCTCTCATTGTTTTTGATGATTTTTTCTTTTATTTCTCGTTTTACTAATCAAAATAAGTAATAGCATTGCATAATATAAAAGTAAATATTTGCACACCATATGTTATGGTAGAATGTAAAGGGACTAATATAGATTTAAGATCATACTCATTAGTGGTCGGTGCTTCGTAGTAATCGGTCGTTTATTGTATTCGCAGCGTATATTGTATAAACACATTCCTTTTTTATCTAATTGAGCGCGGTCCCGGGCCCGGCCGGCCGGCTAAAACGTCCGGAATTTTCATCATATTAAGAACATAATTTCTGTTTATTGAAACAGAAATTATGTTCTTAATATGATGAAAATTTAGAATCTTAACGTGTAATGTCTCAATTCCCGAGTTGTTATTAAGTATAGGGCAAGAAACAGCTTTAATTGAACGATGAGTCAAAACGGCAACCCCACCATAACCATCATCTCTGTCTAAACGAAATAAATTATAATCATTAATCCTAAAATAGCTATCCGGCAACTGTTGACTTTAACTTTAACTTTGATGACTGTAGAGGGGCAATCCCCTCTACAGTCGCTTCTCAAAACGACTGGGATAACATTTTTTCTCATTGTAATAGTAAGTCTCTAATTTTAGGAGATTTTAATGGGCATCATTCGAACTGGTCCTATAAAACTGACCGAAGAGGACAGCAGATTTTTGAATCCATGTTAGATTATAGCTTTGTTCACTTGAATGATGGTAGTCCTACTAGAATAAGGATGGTAAATGGTTCGATGCGAAAGTCTTCTCCGGATATATCATTTATTTCTTCTGATTTGGCTTTATTATTTGATTGGAAAACTATTAACGAATTTCTTGGCAGTGATCATTTAGTTATTAAAATTTCCTGTATTGCGAATATAAATCATGAATTTATAAAGAAAAGGAATTTTTGTAAATGCAATTGGGACTCTTATTCCGGCTTCTTAGATTCTTTATTCATTAATTCTCCAATTCCTTCTGATCCTCAAAGTTTATATGACATGTTTGAGAGTAATTTGCAAAAAGCTGCTAAGGCGCATATACCTTACATTAAGATACCCCAGAATGTTACAAATAAGTTTTCCCCAAAACCCAACTGGTCTCCGGAGCTTTCAAGAGCGGTTGTAGCACGTCGGTTGGCTTTGGCCAATCTGAGACGTTGTCCGTCGCCTGCTAACTATGATATCTTGCAAGGTAAAATTAGCGAGGCCGAGAGACTAATTCGAAGCGCTAAGTGCTTTTCTTGGCGAAACTTCTGTTCTTCTGTAGATGAAACGTCTTCTTCTTCCGAAATGTGGCGTAAAATGAAATGGATCAAGGGTCATCATTCGCCTAGTTTCTGTGTGGCCAAAGAAAGAGCTGAGCATCTATTACAAAGTCTTACTCCAGATTTTGTTTGCCCTCCGGATCCTCGTTTCATTTCAATTAATAGCCAGTTAGAGTCCGATATTTCCCTTCATGAGCTCGAGAGTTGTATTAAAAAAAATGATACAGCACCTGGCTGCGATGAAATATCATTTTCTATGTTAAAATATCTTTCTCCTATTGGTAAATCTATTTTAGTTTCAATTTATAATAAATGTCTTATCTTTGGTTTTGTTCCTTCACAGTGGAGAAATGTTAAAATAATTCCCATTCCTAAACATGGAAGAGATCCTACGTCCTCATTGCGTCCTATTTCTCTGATCTCGTGTATCTGCAAAATTTTTCACGCTATTCTAAACAGGCGGCTCGAATGGTATTTTGAAAAAAACAATTTGTTCCCTGTCAATGTGGTGGGTTTTCGCAAAGCTCGATCTTGTCTTGATAATCTCTCTCAACTAGTTTCATTCATACAATTGGGATTTTCTAAAGACTTGGCTACAGTTGCCTGTTTTATTGATATTGACAGCGCATACAATAATTGTATGCGCATATTTATCAATAATGTAGATGTTACTTGTTTATTAAATATTCTAGATCAGATGGGGGTCGGTTCTAAAATATGTTTTTACTTGTGGTCTTATCTAAAGAGAATATCACTTAAAATTTCATCTTCAGACGGTGATTTGAGTAGATTTACTGGTCGAGGTCTACTTCAGGGTGATCCTCTATCACCCCTTTTATTTAACATTCTTACTATGAACATATGCAAGTACATATCGAGTGTTGAGATTTCCCAGTATGCGGATGATTTCGTCTTGTATGTATCAATGAGAGATATATACTTGGCCGTTGATGAAATGAATGTAGCTTTACAAAATATTAATAATTTGTTTAACAATCTAGGTTTAGAAATTTCTCCATCAAAAAGCAAGATCTGTGTTTTTAAAAAGGGTCGTTTCAGGGGTGATATTTCTTGTTCTTTTAATCGTAATGGTAGTGCTCCTGTTCCTGTAGTAAATCAAGTTAAATACTTGGGTATTTGGTTGGATAGCTCCTTAAGATGGGGAAAACATATAAATGAATTAACGGAAAAAGTAAATAAATTCATTAACTTGTTAAAAGTACTATCAGGCTCTGGGTGGGGCCTCCATCAAAAATATTTGAGAAAATTATATATTTCGATAATACGTAGTAGAATTGATTATTCTAGCTTTCTGTACGACAATAGCTGTAAAACACATTTACTAAAACTGGATAGGGTACAAAATCAGGCTCTTCGTATTATAGGTACCTATGTCCGCAGCACCCCTATCCATGTCATTGAAAATGAATTGTGTATCCCACCTCTTTTTATTCGCAGAAAGTATTTAGCAGGAAAATTTTGGCTTAAGGCAAAATCATTCCATGATAACAAAACTTTAGTTTTATTAGAGGAACTTTTTATGAATAGGCTGGCTAGGTACTGGGCTGGCAAGAAACTTGTATCCATTTTTAATCATTTTAATTCTCTTGTAATTCATTCCAACTCTCAACTCGAAATGTTTTCCCTTGATACTTGGGTAAGTAATGTTGACATTACCCAAGTGGTTAATGTCAGCATTCCTGCGATAACTCATGCTAAACGACAATATGATACTGAAATTATTAGAAACATTTGTACTAGCTTTATAGAAAATCAGTACTCTGGATGTTATAAAATCTTTACAGACAGTTCCAAAGATAAGGGGGCAGGAGGTGCAGCTTTTTTTGACTCACAGCTTGGAAGTTTTGTTAAACTTAAAATTGATTCTAACATCTCTATTATGCATATTGAATTAATTGCTATAGCAGAAGCATTATCATATGTTGAATCAATCAATTTTAATAAATTCGTAATTTTAACTGATTCCAAAAGCTCCTTGCAACATCTGACTCGGTACACCTCGCCTGGGCGAGGTTGCCCGATAGCTTATGTTATTTATGAGTCAATCCTAAAAATTCAGAATTTTAAGTCTATATTTATCCAGTGGATTCCGTCGCATATTCAGCTAGAAGAAAATGATAAAGTGGACCTGCTGGCTAAACAAGCCTTAGTTGATGGGATTCCCATAAATGTAACGCCTCTTTACTCAGACTACATCATTCAATTGAAAAAACTTTGTTTGGGTGGGTGGCAGGAATATTTTGATGAACGTTCGAGAGAAAAAGGCATTTGGTATCGTACTATCCAATCTTGTGTGTATAGATTTCCATGGATTGATCAAGTTAATCTAAACAAACCGCCTTTAACTATTGACCTCAGACTCCGCTCCGGCCACATCCCCTCCAATAAATTCGCTTTTTTAATTAAATAAAAGCCTTCTCCTAATTGCTCTTCTTGTGGAGTTATAGATGATGTCCAACACATTCTGATGGAATGTGGTCGGAATTCAGATCTAAGAATGTCTCTGTTTGGCCAGAAGAAAATTTTTGATGTCGGATTTTGTAATAGTATTTTAGCGTGTCCAAATTCTGATGAAGCTAAGCGTTTGTATAAGCTAGTGAATTAGTTTGTTTAAGTTTTGTTAATCATGTATTAGGTTTTATAAGACAATGTGGTCGTCAAGCGACAAAGCCTTTTATAAATTTTAAAAAAAGTAAAGATTGTGGGGCATCTATCGCGCCACATGCGAACTATCCTGCATCGCGATATCAGAGTTTGACACGCAGATAGTATATATACAAGTTCCCATCATCAACCGTTGGGCAGTGGCCCGCCAGGCACAAGACTCCGCCTGGTAGGAGGATCCTCCTTTTCGTAGGCGGAACACAATATCTCGTTCCCCTACATTGGTGACCCCGACGTGATCGTCACAGACAATGTTTCCACATTGGTGACGCAAACCTTCGCAGCCTATAAACATCGGCAGCAACATCATCACTCCCCTCTGCTCAACATTCAAGCAAGCAGCAAGTCACACAGCCAGCCAGCATCCTCGGCTTCATCGTGTCACCACTAGCTTGCAGCGAACGCGCAAGCTTGGTCACACCTTCAGCCCTCTTCAGCAACATGGCACAGCACGCTGCAAATTCGACCGGTCAACTAGCAGAAGCACATCTCTCTTGGTCGACGCCAGCAGCCAGCCACTTCTCACCGCTCACAGTTCCGACTCACCGTGAACGACGCGGCATCCGGTTCCGACTCACTGGAATCCTCACCTGGCCCTGGCAAGCATCTCAACATGCAACGACTTGCTGACTCATCACTACAATCGACCTCTGGTCTTGGGGGGGAGTGATGTGGCGGCATCTATCGCGCCACATGCGAACTATCCTGCATCGCGATATCAGAGTTTGACACGCAGATAGTATATATACAAGTTCCCAACATCAACCGTTGGGCAGTGGCCCGCCAGGCACAAGACTCCGCCTGGTAGGAGGATCCTCCTTTTCGTCGGCGGAACACAATATCTCGTTCCCCTACAAGATCATACTCTGTAAACTTATATTATAGCAAATAAATGAATTTGAATTTACACGAGCGCAAAGCTATACAACAGTAAATTTCCGCCATGGGGTTTGATAAAACCGTTCCTATTTCAGCCACTGTCACAACACTCACAACTAGCATCAATAAATACGCCCCCCAGTTTATTCGCTTCATTGAAACGTAGTTTGTTTGAAAATGTTCAATTTGGTTTTCCATTTCGGTACACTTTTTGTGTACCATTTTGTTTCACTATAGACATGAATAGGCAAGATGTCCATTGTCGATTTATATGTAACAATTAGGCATAAAAGACATGGATATGGACGGTCGATTTGAATAACAGACCATGAACGCCCATTATTAACCTAGAGCCTCCTCATAGTAACAGCCTAGCGTATGAACTGTAGCCTTTAATTCAGAGTATTTGAATTCGAGCCCAGCACGTATCTCCGCCTTTTCTAATTTATGTGTGGATCCGAAGATGATTATCATTTGCGTTAAAGGTGAAGGAAAACATGACGAGGTAACCAGTACATCTAAGAGAGCTCCAAAAAGCAAAATAGTTTTTCATGATGTGTGTAGTCCATCAAACCGCACCAGACTAGTTTGGTGAAATAAGGCCTTAACCATTCTAATTCTGTGAGGAGGCTTGTGCAGTGGGACAGTAATACGCTTATTATGCAATATTTGCTCATGCTCCATAAAGTTAAGTTGTGAGTAAATACTATTATAATCACCAGACTTGACAACCAAATTGGTGATAGCAGTATTTTGTTAGTAGCGTGAACGAGGAGTTGCTCCCACCCCCCTGGCATACCCCCTTAGTTGCCTCTCATGACACCCACGCCAAGAGAGAAGGTGGTCTGTTCTTTATGGGAGCCCCACGAGTATTTGCCAATGACCTAAGAAAAATATTGAATCAAAACATTTATTCCAGGTGCAACAAAGCCATGTACGCCAATCGTATTTCCTATTGGCTTGACAGCAAAGGCCCTTCGTATACCCTCGATGTCGCCTGTTCAAGCTCCATGGCTTGTCTTGAACATGCCTACAAGAGCATCAGCAGTGGGCTGTGTGAGGCAGCAATAGTCGGTGGATGTAACCTGTGCATGCATCCTAATGTGGCCTTGAATATGAAGAAGTAAGTAAAGTAAAATTCCAAGAATTCTGAAAATCAGCGCCCCTGATTGAGAACTTCTCGATAATTCAATTTTCAAACGATTCAGCTTAATAATTATATCGTTGTATGTATTGTGTATTGTTCTTATAACGATAGAAAATGAGGTACAACAAATAAACTTAATCCTTCGATAACAGACTTCGAAAAATCCTGAATTGAGGGGCAGTTCCATTTCTGATCAATAAAGAAGTCCTGAGAACATTGAAGCTTGAATTAACCCTGTTTATGACCTATCCGAGCAGTTATACGTAGAACACCGCTATTTATCTGAAAAACCGGTGCGACAATATTATAATCTGTCCAGATAAGCAGCCAGCAACTGAGCGTTTGACTTCCATTTTAATTCTACCCTCGACTTTTCTAGATATCCATCAATGTACCCCCGTTTCCGGAAAAGCTGATCAATTTAATCTATTATCAAATAAATGACAATTATAATCAACGAATGTTGGTCGACCAAAATACGAACAATGATTCTCAGCACTGGGCATGAGAGTTGACAGCTTTTGCGTCTTTCAGAAACTGGAGTGATAAGTTGAGGGAATTAGTTCTAATTATTGTCTTACCAGGGGCTCGAGGGAGAGGTAGCGGTGTGCTCTTCTCCCTTCCCGCGCCAGACGCACCGGGCGCCGGAGGGCGCGTGTACGCGATGATCTCCAGCCACCCTAGTGTGTGGCCTGCGGCGGCGGGTTTGGGTATAACTCGCCGCCCGACAAGTAACACGCCCGAGAAGGCGGCGCGCCGTGTTCCGTGCGCGCTTCTCAGGAGGACGTGGGGCAAGGCCCCACAGAGGAGAGGTCCGCCATGGGTTGGCGGACCGGGACCTGCTGGGGTTGCGGTGCATGCTTTTGCGAATCCCGCGACCCCGGCCGTAAGGTCAGGAGAAGGAACACCGTTGGTTTTTAGCCGGTAAGAGTCCAGCAGACCCCCTCGCCTTCCCCGGGCGAGGGACATACATGAGGATTTTCCAACGAGAAAAAAAAAAAGAAAAAAAAGTGGGCTCGTGACTAAATAAAAACCGCATGGATGATCCAATTTGCGAGGTAAAGCTGCGCTTGCAGCGGTCAGTCCATGAATGAGTGACCGTTCGATACACATCGAGACCCCTCCGTGCCTCGGAGAGCACGTTAAACCATCGGTCCCGGGTGTCATACGAATACCAATGACTGTCATTACGGGTAGTCATAAGCCCGAAAGTCTGACAACCGGTCTAATCTCAGGATATCGGCATCGCCTAGTAACTGGGTTGCGGAGGTCTGATGGCAGAAAAGTAAGGCAGAACAATTGTCTCACCAGTTTTTTTTTCTCAGGTACGGCTTTCTATGCTTAGACGGCAAGACGAAATGCTTCGACAAGCATGGAGATGGTGCTGTGAGGTCTGATGCCATTAGTATCCTTTTTTTACAAAAGGCTAAAAATGCAAAGAGGTAAGTCATAGATGCCCATAGGCAATTCAAAAGCATTATCAAAATCAGCCCATGGCTGTCCCACTATTGAGCACGAGCGCTTCTCAGAATCAGAAGTGTTTAAGCCGTAGTCTACCACGTTAGCCTAGTGAGGTTTGTTTTGGTTTGTTTTAGTTTGTTTTAATTTAGTTTAAGTTTTATTTAGTGCAGCTTTATAATTTACTAGCTGTGTCCTCATGGCTCCGCCCGTAACCTATGTTACTCAGTGATAATGTAGCTTTCTAACGCAAAAGAATTTTTGAAATCGGTCTAGGAGTTTTTAAGTTTATTCGTTACATACAAAAATACAAATCTTTCCTCTTTATAATATTAGTATAGATTATAGACTTTTATTTCTATTTTTTTTTGTTAGTTACCACAACGTTTTGTGTACATGCAGAGTTTACCTATAAGTGATTGTTACACTTTATTCTGATTTTTTGCTTCTGTTTAATTTGCATGTACCAGTGTATACAATTATTGGTGAATCAAATAAATAAAAAATAAAACTACGTACACAATCAAGAACTTTTGGAGCCCACTCAGGTGTGCAGTTTTCCTCACGATGCTTTCCCGTCATCATTAACCCAAGTGATAATCAAATTCTGACCAGCACATGAAAATTCAAGAAGTAAGAGATGCGGGCTGGGATCGAACTCAGACTCAAAAATATATAACGCAAGCGTTTAATCACTAGAATAACAGTCAATATTAGCTTCCTGAATTTCATCCATAATAATGACGAGTATTTATTGTCCCGTAGCTACTGTAGTATTATGTATTCACAACCTGTTAAAATAACCAGAATTTCTCGAAATAATTTATAGAATTTAAATGTACGGTCAGATAATGCTGTTTTCATAATACAGGGTGTAAACGAAATCATGTAATTCCTTCAAACCTCGTGATGTACTTCTGACATAGATTAAACTTGCACGGAATAATTTAGGATTCAAAAAAAATATACAAGAAGTAAACATGTGTTCTTAACGTGAGGCATATTACCACTAAAATGCCTCACATTAAGAACACATGTTTACTTTTTGTACAAAAAATTATTGAATCCAAAAGTTTCCCGTGCAGGGTTAATTTATGTCAGCAGTACCTACATAACGAGGTTTGAAGGAATTATATGATTTCGTTTACACCTGTATATTTCTCTTTTGCTCTCAACATGGAAACCATACTTTTAATATCATTAATCAATCGATACATTTAAATAAATTGTGACGATAGACCTTGAAATGTAACGGCTATTATCGGAAGTGAAACTCATTACATATTGATGAATTGATTTTAAATGATTCATTACAATGTCGTAAATTTACATCCTGGTGGGATAAGGAAGAATAAATTTATTAAATAGATTGTGGGAGAAGAACAGTAACACAAAATAATATACCTGTAACCTCATGATATCTTTTACATCTAATGTAATTCGTATATAATATGACGAATCCATAGTCACGCAAATTGAAATAAAGCATCAATTTTGTTTTTAATTAAAAAAAATCTTTGATTATAGGCCTATCGTTTATGAAGACGCGGAATCCAGCACACTCTGCCGCCTTTTATACCCCGTATCCGCGCGGCGAAAAAACGCGTCTACAAAAACACTAATATATCGTCATAATTATGTTTGAATTGTCCAGTCAACGCCACATCATGTTCCGAGTTTCGCCTTAATAAAAGAGGCTATAGAGTATTATATTGAGTTATGTGACTAAGTAATACAATTATCATTCAGGCGATCCTGAACCTATTCAGTTTCCTCCTCCATATTGTTTCTTCTGGTTCATAGAAGAACCATCTGCTTTCTATAGGATTTCTATAGGAAAGGTTTTCTATAGGATTGACACATGTTTCGATCTTATCTCTTACCAGACTAGCTTCAGAAGAACTAGGTTTTTAGAGTATGTTATTACTGGTACAAAATTCTGTATATACAGCTGTTTTAGCACTCACAGTAATAGTGCATTAGTGATACCATTTCTCTGGCCAAGGTTCCTATGTCATTAAATTAAATTAAAAAAAAAAAATTAAAATGTTTATTGTGCCTCAAACGGTTATATTTACAGATGTGAATGAAACAGCCCCAGTAAGTAATTAATAATACTTGTGTTGTCATTAAGTCTAAGCCACGTTCAGCAGAATGAAATACAGTTTCCATATAAAATACACAAACTCCTTCTACTCTGACGCGATAATGGAACAGCGACATACACCATTTCTTACTCTCAGAGCAAATGTTAGCGGCCACTTTTTCTTTGTCAACTTTTATTAACTGACTTTCAAAAAAAGGAGGAAGTTCTCAATTCGACTGTGTGTTTTTTGTATGTTTGTTCCGCGTTATCTTTGCTAATTGGGAACCGATTTTAATGATTATTTTTTGTTTGAAAGAGTATTCTTTCGAAGTTGTCCCATTTAAATTTGGTGAAGATCTGATGAAGAACTTCGGAGATGAACAATTTGAAGTCGGTTTTATTTTTTGTTAAAAAGTTTATTTTCTAAAGTAAATTTTATTTTCAGTTCTAAATTAACGTATAGTTTCTGCACTCACATCCATCTGAAAGTCAGTGGCCACTCGTTATTTATTACTTTACCCTTAATTCCAGAAGTTGGAAAGTCAAAGCTAAATCCCTATTCGTGGCCGGTTGTAATAACTCACGGTTAAGTCCAAGAATAGTGCTATTTCTATTGGCGTATTTAGAGTTTGAATACCAGTTACTGCTACAAACTTCAAAATCCGAGAAGAATTCAGGGCTTTTTTTAATTTATCGCATTGCTGTTAATCCACTGACAAAGGTGGTCCCGAAATTTATTAAATGACGCGGTCTCTCAATCGTTTATGAAGCTTAAATCCTACACTACAATTTTTATAACAAATAAAAGAAAGAATCCATCACAGAAATCTATGTTTTCTGTGCCGTCCGTGGATACACTGCAAGTCAAATTACAAGACGCATTAAAACGGCGTATATTTTTTATTTGGTCGTCGGAAACGTTGAAATTGTACTGTGACATGACTTTCGGGACAGACGACTGTGTGACTGGGTTAATACACTTGCAACACAGTTTATTGCTGGCTCACTTTTTAGAGGTATGTTGATAGTTTTTTGGGGAATTGAATTGCACTAGAAATCTACACTAATATTATAAAGAGGAAAGATTTGTATTTTTGTATGTAACGAATAAACTTAAAAACTACTGGACCGATTTCAAAAATTCTTTTGCCGTTACAAAGCTACAATATCAATGAGTAACATAAGCTACGGGCGGAGCCGTGAGGACACAGCTAGTAGAAAATATTTTTACCGTTAATATTTGATGAACATTCTAGAATATGGTATGATTATACTTATACTACGTAACTTATTTCTAAATTGTTCACAATTACAAGCTAATCGTGGGTTAATAAATAGCACATTGTCTGCAATCGCCTTTTAATTATTCAGGTTTAATGACTGAATCAAAAAATAAACAATTGGGGTACACAGGGGTAAGAACCCGAACACTATGTGTAATTAGTTCATTTTTGATGATTGTCATTGTTCTCATGTGGCGATCTTTGCCTCCAAATATCTCGACAACGTGACACTTTAGGGCAATAAATTGCTAACATATTTTATTTGTTTAATTGTCCTCTACCCATATACAAGGTTAGTCGGAAAGGGGATACTAAGCCGATAGGGTGTTAAAGTAACCATAATAATGTATAACTTTTGTTCTACAACTTTCCACAAAAGTCAATAGTTTAAAAGAAATAGCTGTTAAAAAATACGCTAAATTCTATCTATCCTCAGCTATGATTAGATGTGTTTACATTTCAGGTCATATTTGGGGTCACGGATTAGAAGCTTCATTTTCTGAATTCGTAACTTAAGCAAGGACGAAGAATTTTTGAAAAAAATAAAAATAAAAATTGAAAATATTTTCGAATTTTGAAATATTAACACTTTCTTTAAAACGACCATCAGTGATACATTAAGTGGCCTGCGGCTTAGCATCCCCTTTCCGACTAACTTTGTATATATATGGTTGCGCTGATTTGATATATTTTTTGTTAGTTGGTAAACATGATTGGTTTGGTTGTTGCACTTCCTTATCCCGATCCTTTTCCCGCACACTACCTCTCGTATGCGTGCAAGCGAGACCGCTACACGCAGTGGCGCCACCCCGCGCATCTTTCGCCGCAACACGTTCGAAGATCGCAATGGCCGAACCACCGCGCTCGTAACAAGTGTCGCTCCGCGTAACTTCGAAAAACCGCAAAGGAAGAAGTGTTTGTTGTGTGTGAACTCGATTGAAAGTGCTCTGTGTCGTCGCTACAGGCTACTACCTCGACAATAAAGGTATTGTGCCCCCTCCTTACACACAAACTGCTTCTTCCACATATTTTTTCCTTGCAGTTTGTACTCGTCGTCCATTTTCGCAACAACCAATTTAATTCGATAATTTTGCTCTCGCGCATCCAATATATATATACCAGATTGAAAGTGTGCAACAATTTTGAAAAATAAATGAAAATGGTGACTATGATAGCTTACACAGAAATTGGTTCGAACCCATTTTTAAAACGTTCTTACTTCACATTTTTTTTAGGATTTACTCCGAAGTTTTCCATGCCAAAACCAGTTACAGCAAAAATATGGGAGATCAGTTTTTGTCAATTCGAGAGCCGAAAGAACTCCAAGAATTTTTGGAATATTTCTATTCCGAAATTGGCGTTTCACCACACGATGTCGAGTATATTGAAGCTAGTGCTTCGGGTAAGTTTTTTTCTTCTGAATTCAAAGAGGTAGAAATCTTTGTAGTCATTGTTCTTTTCGCATATTATGATAATGATAATGCTTCACACAAAAAATGTAAGAGCGCTATCCCCTTTATTCAGAACTGCATTTTATTCAAAAATGCAAATGATTTCCAGAATTTTTATTATTTATATACAAAGTTGTTTTTTCTTGTAGGTACAAATAATTTATATAACGTAAAGTTTTTATTGTAGTGTTTAAAAGGTTTCTACAGCTCATAGAACACTTTTCATGCACACCTATCTAAAACTTTATTTAATGTTAGCTTTATAATTGTCTACACAGCTTTTGCTGAAGCAGATGGCAACGAATTGGAAGCTATTGGTAAAGTATTTGCAAAAAATAAGACTATCCAGGTTGGAAGCGTCAAGTCCAATATGGGTCACAGTGAGCCAGCTTCAGGAGCCTGCTCGCTAACGAAGGTAATACTTGATTTTATTTACACATGCATATATCTGACGGATGAAGAAAATCATATTACTGTCTGCGTAGAATTTATTTTTTCAATATTTATCTCGATGTCAAGGCTCCACTACTGCAATTTATCGATTTTCTTTATCGATACTTTCATCAACCAGTACGTAAACTCGATCTTGGCTACTTTCAGGTCTGCCTGGCTTACCACAAAGGTCAACTCCCTGGAAATCTGCACTACAATGATCCACAAGACCATATTCCATCAGTACGCGACGGAAACATTCAAGTTGTGACTGAGAATGTACCCTTCGGACGAGGTTTTACTGCTTTGAACTCATTTTCCTACAGTGGTTCTAACGTCCATGTGCTTTTGAAAGGACATTACAAGCCGAAGGTAAATAATATAATCATTCTTTTTGTTTTGTTGTTCTTAGTAGTTGATTTTATGAAACTGATAATCCCATTTCTTACTTTTCTACAAATTATATCAATCTATTTAGTATCTTTAATTTATTTCCCTAATACTCAAAAGAAATTAAAAGCTTTATCAATAACGTCAGTGCTCGTTCACACAGTGGATCCGTTTTAAACGGATCTGTCGGTACCGGATGTGTTGTTCACATATGTACCGTCGGATCCGTTAAGACGGTTCGATGTAAACGGATCCGCGTTTACACAGCGGATCCGTTAAAACGGATCCGCTAATATGGATCGATAGTTTTCCCGGGTATTCGGGGGATCGGGAACCCGGGAAAAAACCCTAGTAGGCACCCATACTTCTCAATACATATTCATGAACGGATCCGTTTTTTATACTGTTTCGGCGGATGCCAGAAAAATACTGGTCCAACATTTTTACTGGATTGGAATACTGTCGTGTATGTAAACTCGCTCATACAAATACAGGCGCCATCACCAAAAAAAAAAAAAACGGATGCGCCAAAACGGATCATGCAAACAGTTTCTGTGTGAACTAGCTGTAAGACAAAGTAACTCCCAATGTAAGGCTAATGACATTATTTACTCCTCACAAAATTTGTAAACCATATTTCTTAGCGAACACTATTTGAATAAATACCATCACGACTCGTTTTGCAACTTTAAGCCCTTAAGCCTCGGGAGTACTAAATCTAACTTTATCATCAGTCTCAAATAGTTGTTTTCGTTGTGTATTAATATTTTTCATAGTGTAAGATGGAACAAAAGAAACCTTTCAATACTCAATCAAACAATATTAATTGAAATCCAAAATTGGAATAATATTATAGGTACTTTTTATCGTATTGTTATTTAGGTCCTTGTACAACAATAACGTTGTTTCTAAATTTCTCTTTAAGTGTGACAGTTATTATGTTAATAATAATTATGTGCCAAAGACTTTCAAATGTTATGATTAATGTATGAGTAGCAACTAAACTGCCTACTACTTTTTGCCTCAGAACCTCGATCGCTATCGAAGCAGTATTCCACACATAGTCCTCACTTCTGGCAGACAAGATCAATGTGTGAACAGCATGATTGATAACCTGAACAGCCAACCAATAGACCCTGAACAAATTGGTCTCATACATAATATCCATGCGATTGAAATTCCTGGACATACGTGTAGAGGTTATACAATTATAGGTAAGTTGAGGCAGCTTCTAGTAATTAACATGCAAAATAATATTAATCTCCTATTAACTCCTTATTGAGAGAACTTGGACTTTCTAAAGCAAGGCTAATTTTGTGGGTAGGCGTTTGTTTACAATGCTCGTTAAAATAGGAGCCAATCTAATTATCAGTATTATTTCAGAAACAAATGACAAGAATGAAACAGTCTGTGTAGCAAAAGAAGTGGACTACAACGACGGGGCGGCACGTCCAGTATGGTTTGTGTACAGTGGCATGGGATCGCAGTGGGCCGGTATGGGCGCTGAGCTGATGCGCATTCCGATGTTTGCTGCTGCTATAGAAAAGTTAGTATCTACCTTTAAATGGTAAGAGTTTAATAAAATATCAGTAGCTTAAAAATCTTCCATTGAGCTCTAAAATCAAAACCAAATCAAATAAAATTTATTTACAAAACAGGTATTTATACATTATTAATGGGTACTTAGTCTATAATATGAAAAATGTAGTAGGTTATAACAAATCTGTGGGTGTGGTTCTGTTCTCCTAGGTAAGTTGCAACGCAACTTGTGTTTAGGAGAAACAGTGCCTGCCCCATAATTGGATATCGAACAATGAATAACATGTTACAAAGTAAAGTTTATAGAGGTTAAGTCATTTCAAGATTTTTTTACAATTTAGAATAATTAAGACTAAATCTAAATTTGAGTATGTGTGTTTAAATGTAGGTATGTGTGTGTTATGTATTTGTGTCTTGGTAAAGCGTCATGGCTTTATAATATTATTATTGGGTTTTCATTGGGCCATTGTGAAAAACGCTAGTATTTGGTGCAGAGCCCGCTCATCGGTGACTTGCACCAAGCTTCACGAGAGAAGCTCATAGATAGCGCTAGCATGCACTATTCGCAACATTTATCTGCGTCACGATTGGTGGATGACTCGGTCGCTCTGCGCATGTGATTGACTAGATAGATATATAGATAGATAGATAGATAGATAGATAGATATACTTTATTGCACACTAAAAGAAATAAAACAAGGAATACACATAATTAACAGTACAAATGGCGGTCTTATCGCTTAAAGCAATTTCTTCCAGACAACCATTGGATGGAAAGAATAGTAGAAAAGACAGATCACTGCCAAAAATAATGTAATTCATTTGGTGCGTCTTTTAAAAATGTCTGCATAAAAAATCTAGTATTCTTTAACTAGTCCTTAAAAATAATTTAATAAAGGTCGATGAGTCGTTCCTTGGACTCTTGTTCCTTATTATTTTTTGAACTTTCACTGTGATTGCAAGAGATTGCGTCCGATGAACATTCGCCGGCCGGCACAGCGTGAAAAATATCTGATGATGAAGCTGAAAAGTGGGCTTGGCCGATGATCAGGTGAGTGGGCAATTGAATCCCTGCATCGCGAGAATATTCTGTGTTTTTCACGATTTCTAGGTGAAAGCTCAATAATCTGTTCCGCCATATTTTTGGGCAATTTTCTTTAAAAAATATTGAACGCAAGTTCGCCTTTGGCGCGGCTATTTACACGCCGTACCATGTCTGTTTGTTTGTGTAGTGCATGTTTATGTTGTGTTATGTAATGGATGTATTGTGTATAGTTGCGCTGTATATATTTTTGTGAGTTGACCGATTAGCAACAATAGTAATAATTAAGGGACTAAATAGGGCTTAACTTTTTAAACGAATTTGAGAGAAATTCTTCTGTCTCATCATAGGATTTCCCTAGGAGGCAAGAACAAATAACTGATTTAAATTTAGAAGAAGCCAGTTCATAGACCGGTGAAGATGAGTTAATTTTGTTGTAGAGAGAAGGACCAAAGAAATAAAAGAATCTCTTTGTGTAGGTGAAGTAAATCGGAGGAATAGTGCAAATGTTGTCTTTACGTCGCTTTTTGATGGGGATAAAAGGGGTTTCTTGAGCAACGTTTTCATTATAAATAACTGCCTTACATTAAGCTCATTACAATCTAGATATAATTGAGTTGTTGGGACACGTATAGGCCGAAAAGATGCTATTTTCAAGATTGCTCTGTGAGCCACTTCCAATAGCTTAAGGGTAGTTTTACCAATTCTGCCCCAACAGGATATGCAATAGCTGATAATAAAAATGCGCAAAGCATAATAAACAGTTCGTATGACTTTACTATTCGCGATGTAACGTAGGTTTTTAAAATGTAAATAAGTTTTCTAATTCTGCCAGTGATATGATTTATATGTTCGTTATGTGAGAGATATTTGTCCATTGTTATGCCTACGTATTTAATGGAGTCTGAAGAAGAGATCAAAGGCCACTGTTAAATTGTTCGAACATGGGATTGACAAGTATGAACCTTTAGAATAAGGGAAATTTTTGGTTGAGAAGCTGAAGAAATCGAGAATGTCATGAATTTAGTTTTTGATGTATTGTCAAGGAGTTAGACTGGAAAAATGTGAGTCAAGGTCATAGTAATGCATTAACATTATTGCCTACGGTGACACAAATGCAAAATGATCAAAGTCAAGGCTGCTATTCCTACGAAAAGGTAGAAGTAGTAAAATTTTAGCCGAAAATCAAAAGCGACTGCAAATAAGTTTTAATTATAATGTGCACTAATTTCAGATGTCACCGAGTCTTAGAACCAAAAGGCATAGACATTGTGAATATTTTAACTAATCCAGACAAGACAATCTACGACAATATTCTTCATTCATTTGTCGGTATCGCTGCTGTTCAAATAGGTCTTACTGATATACTGACAGAGATGGGTATCGTTCCTGATAATATCATTGGTGAGTTTTTTTTAAAGTTAATAGAAACTTATCATTGTTTTTTAAACAAAGGCATTGTTGCTGTAGATTCAGACGCTTAAACATATGAGCTAATACTCGTTCTCTCCCAAATTGGAAATCCTTTGCTTGATACTCATACTGATAGTACTTATTACTTACAGGACACAGTGTAGGTGAACTAGGATGTGCGTACGCCGACGGTTGCTTCACAGCTGAGGAGATGATTCTCGCAGCCTACAGTCGCGGTCTTGTCTCTGTACAGACTCCACTTATCCGTGGTTCTATGGCGGCCGTTGGAGTGGGTTATAAAGAGGTAAGATCCATTATAGCTACAACTTTTTATAATTTTAGAATGTAATTTATGATCAGTTACGGTTTACTCACGTGCATTTTCCGGGATTGCCCGACTAGTATGGGATATAATGTAATGTAATGTATGTATAGTTTGGAATGTAATGACTGCAAAGCGTAAGGTTATGGCTTAAATTACCAAATTAGACATGTACTAACTTCTAATTTATTTTGTAATGCATATATGGAAATCATTTGAATTTCGGGGGTTGATATTTCGACTGTATTGTATTGTACTGTATTGTATTTATAACTCAGCCAAGCAATTGGCTAACAATACTGCTTCTATTGAGCAGTTAAATAATAGTAGTTTTAATAAACAGATCTTGGAACTTGTACCAAGTAATCTTAATTTAAATTGCAACAAGAGACAATAGAGTCAACCTCTAGCAAAAATGTTAATCTTAATTTATTAGAATGCCCATCAAACTCTAGCAATAAAATTAATGATAACTATATGAAAAGTAGTTTAAACCTTGTTCACCAAAATATTCAAGGTTTGATGGGTAAAGACATGGAATTGGAGTTGTTTATGAACTGTAGTTGTATTGATATTTTATGTGTAACTGAACATTGGTTGAAAAATCACCAGCTCATGTTCAGCTTCAAAAACCACCAGGTCGCTAGCTCGTTCAGCAGAGTAAATATGATACGCGGTGGCTCTTTAAAAATCGTTCATAATAATATGAAATTTAAAGAACGCAAGGATATTGTGAGCCTCTCTGTTGAGCGGGTAATTGAGTTAGCTTGTGTCGAGCTTGAGCGGCTCATTGTAATGAGCGTGTACAAGCCCCCATGTGCATCATATGAGATTTTTGAAAAATGTATGGAGGAAGCGTAATTTAAGATTTCAAAAACTAATAAAATAGTTGCTGTCTGTGGAGACTTTAATATAAATATATTAGACAAATCGGCTATTACAAATAAATTTATAAATTTATTTAAGTCATAAAACTTGTACAACAATTTCTTTGAACCAACTAGAATAACTTAAGTGGTACTTGTATTGACAATATTTTTACAAACATTAAACCCTTTAACAAAGTAATTATAAATGAGCTAGGCTCTGATCACTGTGGCCAGTTAGTCACTTTTCCAAGGAAAACAGAGAGTTCAAAGAAAACTTGTGAGTTTTGTTCCTGTAAGCGAAACCCGTTTAGGAATTTTTAGAAATAATTTGATAGGGAAACTACCTGAATTGCCATATCATAAAAACCCAGATCTAGCATATGCTTTGCTATTTAATTTAATTAATAGTCTGTTTGGTAAAGTTTTTACTCCAAAAACTGTATCGGTTTGTGATCGCGTTATTTTTAATGATTGGGCAACACCAGGTATCTGTAAAAGTAGACAGAAGTTGTATGAATTATATTATGAAAAGACATATAATCATGATGCAGTTTTTCAAGAATACGTTAAAAATTATTCTAAAACATTCAAACGAGCATGTTCTTCTGCAAAATTTATACACATTAAAAATAAAATAAAATTATCTAAAAATAAAATTAAAACAACCTGGAATATCATTAATTCTGAAACAGGAAGATCCACAGTACGCAACCGTGACTTCCATTTAAAAGTAAACAATGAAGAAATTAGGACGGACATGGAGGTAGCAACTGAGTTTGAATCTTTTTTCACTAATATTCCTATTCTAATAACTAAAACTCTGTTGTCGTCTTCCGCTTCCGCTTACTCTATGCTCAAACAATGCGTAGCAGGATGTGACAGACATTTGGAATTTTCAGTTGTTAATGAAAAAGACATTGTAGAATCTTTTAAAAGTCTCGATGTAAAAAAAAAACCGCAGACCTATGGGGACTGTCAGTAAAGACCATCTCATCAATAATTGATATTATTTCACCTTATTTAGCGATTGTGTTCAATTCGTGTGTGATTTCTGGTATATTTCCTGACTTGATGAAACAAAGCAAAGTAATTCCACTGTTCAAATCTGGTAGCACATCTGATCCCTCAAATTTTCGGCCTATATATAGATATAGGCCGAAAATGTAGCGTTGTAGCGTTGGCAGTATAGACTGCCAACGCTAAGTAAAATTTAAAAAAAAATATTTTTTATTCAATTGTTGGGACATTTTAACAAACACAATCTGCTTCACAAGAAACAATTCGGTTTCACAAAGGGCCGTTCCACTACAGATGCGGGCGTGGAATTGCCGAAAAACGTATTCGGGGCCTGGGAGGATTCACAGGATGCACTTGGCATATTCTGTGACTTGTCCAAGACTTTTGATTGCGTTCATCATGTTACTCTCATTAAGAAATTGCACCAGTATGGAATAAGGGACAAGGCTCTCAACATTCTGACTTCTTATCTGAGCAATAGAATTCAGAGGGTCGATGTTAATGGTAAGAGATCTCCGGGATCTGCGGTCACCATGGGCGTTCCGCAGGGTTAAATTCTAGGTCCTTTCTTGTTTCTAATTTATATTAATGACTTGCCTTATTACGTAAGGGATAAACATGAGATTGTATTGTTTGCGGATGATACGTCGCTTATTTTTAAAATCAAGCGACAGCTACTTAATTTCGACGAAGTAAACAATGCTCTCTCTAAAGTGGTTCAATGGTTCAATGTAAATAATCTTCTCCTCAACGAGAAAAAAACCAAATTTTCAACGCCAAATGTCAGGCAGTTGCAGACCAATGTACAAGTAAACGGTTTGGAGTTGGACCCTGTCAAGTCGACCGTTTTCCTTGGTATAACCATAGAGCCCAATTGCAATGGCGCCCACAAATAAAAAAGTTGTCGGGTAGGCTAAGCTCAGCCGCCTACGCTGTAAAAAAAATTCGACACATTACTGATGTGGATACAGCCAGAATAGTCTATTTTAGTTATTTCCATACTGTTATGACATATGGAATTCTTCTCTGGGGAAATTGTGCGGACATTCACACCATCTTCGTTTTACAGAAAAGGGCTGTTCGAACCACTTACAGTCTGGGTCCAAGGGTTTCTCTCAGGGAAAGATTCAAAGAGATAAATATTCTGACTGTAGCTTCGCAGTATATACAAGGTTAGTCGGAAAGGGGGTACTAAGTCGCGGGCCACTTAAAGTATCACTGATGACTATTTTAAAGCAAGTGTTAAAATTTCAAAATTCGACAAGTTTTTTTTCCATGAAAAGTAATTTTTATTTTAGTTTTTTCGAAAATTCTTCATCCCTGCTTTAGTTATGAATTCAGAAAATGGGGTTTCTAATCCGTGACCCCAAATGTGACCTAAAATGTAAACACAGCTGATCATAGCTGAGGATAGATAGAATTTAGCGTATTTTTTATGAAATCTTTGAACAGCTATTTCTCTTAAACTATTGAGTTTTGGGGAAAGTTGTAGAACAAAAGTTATCCATTGTTATGGGTACTTTAACACCCTTTCGGCTTAGTACCCCCTTTCCGACTAACCTTGTATATGATAATGTATTGTATGTTCATAAAAATCCATCAAATTTTATGAAACTATCGGATGTTCATACTGTAAACACCAGGAACAAACACAGCCTTGCTGTACATGCCACTCGTCTCCACAGAGTAGGCAACTCGTTCATGGGTCAATGTATACGCTTTTACAACAATCTTCCCATTGATAACCGAAATTTACCCCTTAAGAAATTTAAAAATCTTATTAACCCGGCGTCATGGGGGTTGGATCAACATGACCCGAGACGTTTTTGTTAGCTTATAGATTCGTAACTACGCAAGTGACGCTATCGCTTCTCTCAGTAGCTGGAGTTTATGAGTTGCGCTAAGCGTTATTGACAAAGAAACAGTTGTACGGCAATCGTGCATGAATGAATTATACATACATACATACATAAACTCACGCCTTTTTCCCATGGGGGTAGGCAGAAACTATAGAACGCCACATGCTACGACTCTTACATACCCCTTTCGCTTCATCCACATTCATACATCTTGTCATACACGCACGCCGGTTGAGAGTACTACGCACCTGACCTTTGTGAAGAACATCACCAATAACATCGATGTATGTCCTTCTAGGACGTCCTCTACCGGCGTTCCCATTAACATCCGCCTTATAAATTTCTTTTGTTAATCGCCGTTCACTCATTCTCTCAACATGGCCAAACCACCTAAGCATACTCCTTTCAATTTTTGTCACTACATCATCTTTTAAACCGCAACTTTGTCTAATCTCTTCATTTCTCAATCTATCATTCAAAGTTACACCGCACATACTTCGCAAGGAACGCATTTCCACGGCATTTATTCTACTTTCATGCCTCTTCTGCCACGACCAACATTCACTTCCATACATAAGCGTAGGTACCAACACACCATTATGGACAGCCAGTCGTGCCTTTTTGGACATCGACCGGCTAGCCACAACCGCATGCAAAGCACCATTTACTTTATTTCCCGCATTTGCTCTCCTTTCCACATCTTCGTCAATCTTACCATCTCTTGTAAACATGCTTCCCAAATAAACAAACTCATTCACCTGTTCAATACTTTCATCTCCTATCTTTACTTTACACTCACATACATCTGCATCTCTTTCAAAAACCAATGAATTATAATTTCTTGTTATTAACGTATTTACATTTAGTCGGTAGATCGAAAAAAATAATCGAGAGGAAAGAGAACGGCAGAGAAGATGATGAGTCTGATATTTTTTTGTTTTTTTTTAAAGAAACTTTTATAAACTTAACTAAGTTTATAAAAGTGCCATAAAAAATTTAATACGGTCAATTAATGCTAAGAAATGTGATAATTGGCTAATGAACGCCACTTTTGTTGATTATTACGTGTTTTTATTTTTATAGATTTAAAGGTTTAATTAACATGTTATGTAATACAAATTCTTGTTTCATTTAATAAACCATAAAATAATAAAGCCATCAGCCACGTTAAAAAAAGTAATTTGTTTAAAAAAAATTGAAATATCTTAAGTCAAAATATCGGGTCATAATGACCCACCCCCACGTCCGCGTAACATTTTCCACCCCCATGACGCCGGGTTAAATCTAAACTTTGTAAAAAAGGGTATTATAAAATTTTCGACTATATTATAGATGATAAAAACGCTTGGGATTGAGCTGCTCGCTTGATTCAAAATAGTCATTATGACTTCGCATATCTTCTCTTTTTTTATACACATACTTGACATTATTATATGGAATTTGACATTATTTTAATATTTTTATCAATTATTATTAATTTAATTATTTTCATACAATTCCTGGTAATACTATTGGCATTATTAATATTCTAATAATGCCTTAAATTGTGAGTGTGAGTATTATACAGGTTTTTATACTTTCAGTATTTTAATATATGTCTGGCGGTTTGAGTACTGTATGGCCTATTTTCTAGTCCTGGCTGGTAGTAATGTTGTGCGTCGGGTCGTTGAGCTCCCTAAGATAGGGTTGAGCTACACGATGGCTGATGCATGCGTGCCATCTGTTGGGACAGGTCCTCTCGAACTGCTCTGGAACTTTCCTCAAAAGGCCAGTCCAGGCGTTGCTCTGCATTGTCCTCACACAAATTTTTGTTAAAGAAAATATGTCTGGACTTGAAAAGAGACCTTGACCCCTGAGTTTGTTTCGGCCTTTCTTCTCAGAGGTAGTCAGATAGGAAACGCCGACAACATCTAGTTTAAAAAAAAACAAAAACACAAACAAACCGACATGTAAAAGTGATTTTTAAATATCCAATTTGCAGAATAAATAATTTCATTTCATTTCACTGACAAAAATGGCAATACAAAAACAAAAAGGCATGTCCAGTCCATTGAATTGAATATTATCATTGGGAATTATGATTGCTTGATAGTAAAATACTGGAAGAAGTAGAAAGGTAACCTTATAATATTAGTACAACGCTTATTAGTGATTTCATATTTCTCTTAGATCCAGGCACTCTGCCCACCAGAAATCGAAGTAGCCTGCCACAACAGCTCTGAATCTTCAACCATATCAGGCCCAGCTGATGTTATGAAGAAGTTTGTAGAAGAACTCACATCTCGTGGCATCTTCGCCAGGGAAGTTCCTTGCTCCAATATTGCGTATCATTCGAGATATATCAAGGATGCTGGTAAGTGAATAAATATTGATTAGCAAAGCAATAAGTATTAATGCGTCTTAAAAAGTAACAGTTATCTTCTGATCGGGATCTCCCATAAAAAATCTAAACTAGACTATAATTATGTTTAGGTCCCGGCCTCCTAAAATATTTGACCGAAGTGATCAAGAACCCAAAACAACGTAGCAAAAAGTGGCTGTCTACGTCAGTACCGCAAGAGAAATGGGATGAACCCGCAGCCCGGTACTCATCAGCAGAATATCACACCAACAACCTTCTGGTAAATATATAATAATTTTGCCTGATGACCATGCATTATTTCTAAAATATATTTTTTTAAATCATACTGTTATTCTTTAGGGAAATATACCAAAGGAACTCAGAGTGCCAAACATCTATTATTACTTGATGGCACCAAAGATCAAATAATGTCAATAGCAACCCCGGAGTTTTGAATTATGAACGATAAAATTAAATAACAATAGAATCACGCCCTATTACATTGAACAAAATAATTATCGTTATTAGCGAAAATATTTGGGTGTACAATAGCACAAGCCTGCTTACCGCTTCAAAGAATACAGGCGTGCATTTAACTAACAATTTTATTTTATTTCTACAACAGAAATCCGTCCTCTTTGAAGAGACGTCCAGGTTAATACCAGCGAACGCTCTTGTCATCGAGGTAGCTCCTCATGGTCTTCTCCAAGCTATTCTGAAACGGGCACTAGCAGAATGTACACATATACCATTGACCAGACGTGGTCATGCCGAACCTGTGAAGTTCTTTTTGGAAGCTATTGGAAAGTAAGTATCAGAAAAAAGAATATTTAACTCAACTATCAATAAGCAGACGTCAGCTGCGAAAACGATAGCTATTCACATCATTAAACGTTACATCAACATTATTTTTTATTTTACAATAAATGATAATGGTTAAAATAAATTACTTTCAGATCGTACTTAGCAGGCCTTAATCCAAAAGTCCAAGTCCTCTATCCAAGACTAGAATATCCTGTTGCTACAGAAACTCCTCTACTCTCCCACTTAGTGGAGTGGGAACATAGCGAAGAGTGGTGATTATATTAAAACAGCTTATCATTACTTATTTTGTACAACAGTACTTAAATATTTTTATGAATAGATAATTTTATCAATCTAGATTAATTAATTACAAAAATAAACTTATCGAAATAAAAATATTCTTATCAGATATTTAAGTATAATATGGAAATAAAATAAAACTAAACGAAACATGATTTATTAGGCCTAAAGCAAAATACAACGCAAAGGACAGAATAACAGCGGCAAGCAGAGATTTCGTCATGTCCATCCACGACGACGACTACAAATGTTTTGAAGGGTATATGAGAGACGGTAAGTAGAAAAAATCTCAAGACTAGGGAATAAGGTCAATGTTGAAGAAGAAGAAGTATTTTCCATTTCATTACAATACCAATTTTCTAAAAAACGCAAATTAAAAAAATGCGCGTCTAGGATTCAGATAAATGATTATAGAGCTACAAATATAAACAATTTATTGAAAATTATAGGTGCCTACGTTTTTCCTGAAGCTGCATTGTTGACTCTCGTTTGGGAGACTCTTGCGATGTTCACGGGGGTGGATTATAGGACTATGTCAGTTGAATTTATTAATGTGCATTTCAATGAAGAAGCTGAAATTAAGGCCAATGAACCTCTTAAGCTTGGTATTATGGTTCATAAAGGAAATAACTATTTCGAGGTACGTAATTATATTATGCTAAGTTCTGTCAAATAAATAATTAAATTATTCTTATATGGAAATTTTAAAACCGTAATGAAATAACAATGATGTTTAATAAATTATTATGAATGGTATTATAATATATAAGTATTTTATTTATCTGACTTTACCCATATGACGATTCAAATTGATAACATTCTGACATCGTAATCAATTTTAAATTTCAGGTAAATCACAATCAAACAATTATTGCGAAAGGTTTTATAAACAAAATGAAAGCATCAGATTCTGTTCAGCGCAAATTGAATAAGTCAATAGATGAGGATAATGTTCTTCTAAGTACCCAAGATATTTACAAAACTCTACGTTTGAGAGGATATTCATACAAGTAAGCATATTTTTTACACACTTGTGTAATTTGGTACTTCGAATGATTAAATGCCACCAACACCGAAACTTTTTTATTTTCAGGGGTAAATTCCAGTCAATTCACTCAACAAACTCTAACCGCACATCAGCTAATATCAAATATACTAAAGAATGGATTCCATTCCTTGACTCACTTCTACAATTCAACGTGTTCAAACGAGAATATGATGGAATATCAACGCTGAAACATATTAATAAACTGGTTATAAATGTTAAAAACCATACAAACGTTGATCAAATAGACATAGATGGTGTTAAATGTTTAAATACCAAATTCTATGACATGTATAATATCACCAGGTCTGTACATTTCAATTTATTACATATTTTTAGAAGCATGTCCATTATCAAACAACAGATTTTTTTGAAAAAAATCATGGAATATTATTTGATTCTAGGTGTGGTGGCGTTGAAATTGATACCATTACTTACGCTGATAAGCCAAAAATCGAAACTGATCCTGATGTTTTAAATACCTGTTGCTTTGTGCCACATTTTCTTCAAGACAAAATTGACGTGAGTACACTAGTAAATATTAGAAGTAATAAATGTTATTGTTAATTCATTGTGCCCAGTGTATTAACCGTGAATAATGTTTTAGCTAAAATCAGCGCTTCACGTAAAAATGCAAATTGTAGCCGACAATACTACTAAGAGTCAAATAAAAGTAACTGAACTATTTTCAATGGAATATCCAAAAATATCGAATGCCTTAAAAGAGGTAACTGATGAAATTCCAAACAAAAACTTCATATTAAATGGATCAAATAAAGATGCCGTAGATACATCTGTCCTTTTTGTAGTTGACAATTTATTGGAAGACGAGCATGTAAGTAAAGCAAATAAGAACTCTCTATTTCACTCACATCTTATTCAATTGACTAATAAATTATTATTTTTTAGAAAATAGAGACATTATCCAGAGTTTTATCAAAAACTACATTTATATTGGCAGTTGAAAAAGACACGTCCAAGATATATCCGAAATATGAACTATTTAATGTCATAACAGCTATGAGTGTCCAAAATCATATATTGGTTTTACTAAACAACGCTGATTCTATTGACAATGAGAATATTACCTATCTGCCGATAGCCAATGATAATAAGTTATCTTGGGTTTCACTGGTGCAAATGGAGTTTGAAAGAACAAGAAAACTCGTGTTGGTCTCTGAACGGCAACCTTATTCTGGTATCTTAGGTGATTTGTAACCACTATTTTGTCATAATTATTATAACAAATTAATGTTATTTTTATACAAGAATTTTCTATCAACGGTTTTTTTATCAGGTATGGTGAAGAAGCTAAGAGAAGAACATGGAAATAAAATCGGGTTGGTAATAGTCGATGATTATCACGTGTCACAATTCAACCCAGACTCTGATATATTCAAAGAACAGCTTCAGAAAAAACTGGCAATCAATATTTTGAAGAAGGTAAAAAAGAAATAGTATTATTTCATAAAGTAGCACTTAAATAAAATACAATTCTGCCAGAACGTGTTACAAGGAATCCATAAACCAATTTTTTTTTGTTTTGACTGTTAATCATATACTTCTTTTAAGGGTCACTGGGGCGGCTACTACAACATACCAAATGCTAAAGCTACAAACAGTAGAAATGTCAGTTTAACCAGTGCTGTACCTGGTGATCTTGATAGTTTGAAATGGGTTGAAGCGCCTACAATGTCTGCTAGCAATACTACGGTACAGGTAAGAAGGAAGTAATGCCAAGCAAATCTTTAATACTATAATTAATGTTTACAGTGTAAATAACATTTTCAATTATTTAATATTTAGGTTTGCTATATTGGCCTTTCATCTGAAGATGCCAAAAATGCAGCTGGTACTTCTATTGACCAAAGCAAGGGATTTGGAAAGGAGTTCAGTGGTATTGATATCAAGTAAGTCATTATTTGATAGAAAAAAAATAGAATAAGTTTTTCTTACTGTTTACTTTTGCCGGTCTACCAACTAAATATAGCGACGATACTAATAGAAGCTACGTTTTTTCAAGTGGTGATAGAGTGATGGGCTTGGTTTCTGAAGGTGCGTTGGGCAGCACAGTGGAAGCAGACCCAGCATTATTATGGCCAGTGCCAGAGCACTGGAGCTTGGAAGATGCTGCCACCGTACCAATGGCATACGTACAGGCGTATTATTGTCTGGTAAGATACTTTGCCAACCAGTTAAAAAAAAACGATCACATCTCAATATTTTTTATTTTATTCACATGTTTTGGGAAGAATTACTCTTTTAGGATTCGACCTCGCCTACATACGCGTTGTACGCCAGTATAGCAAGCTAAACTATAGACACTCATACATTATCGTAACTGAATCAAGTGCATAGTTTCCAAATTGATGAAAATCAAATTTTGATTAGATGATTAACAATTTGTTACATAATGTTTATTTAATCCACAGACAATCGCCGTGAAAGCGTTAATGCGCAAGTCAATATTCGTAAATAACGCAACAGAACCTTTAGGTCAAGCCATAATTTCTTTAGCTCTTTACATGGAGTCTTCTGTATATGCAACCGTTGAAGATATGCAGCAGAAAGAATTATTGCTCAGATTGTTTCCACAGTTGGATGGTAAGAAATATTTTGTTTAGGTATATTTTTTTCAACCTTATACGTAAACGACAGAAAATAATAAATAATTATAAATGTTTGTTATAGAGAATAACATTGGCTGTTCCCGTATTGATTCTGCCCATAACATGGTTATTATTAACACCAAGACAAAACGCTGCGACATTGCCATTAATTGCGCCAGTGGAGCATTGCGTAATGTGAGTTTATTTTTTTAATTATTAATTGTTCTACTTGTCTTACACTCTTGACTACCTAACATTTACCGAACTCATTTGGTTCAATTTTCTAAGTCGGACGAAGTACACCTAGCTTTTCAGTAAGGAAAATCTGATTTACAGTCCCATAATTGAAATTAAATTTGCTCTGTAAATAGCACCAAGCACATCCCCTATGACTTATGATATCTACTTATTATCATCATTGTTAAATTGAAGAGATATATAACTGTACGTTACATCTCTCCCTACAATCCCATTGGAAAATACAGGCTTAGTAGTTATGTTCGTGCATTATATTTATGTATGTTAAAAACGAAATTTTCGATTTTATGTGGATCCAGGCCATGAGTTTAAAATAATGGCTGCATGTGAACAAGATTGATTTATCTAAATGTATAAACCTTAGAACTGAAATTTAACTAATTTTCTTCTTGTAGTCTGCTATGAACTGTGTAGGATTTGGAGGATACATTTTGGACGTCAGTGAGTTTGACATCAAAGAAAATAAAGATTTTGGAATGTCATACTTGCAAGGAGAGAGGAACTACATAGGGGTCAGGCTATCCAGTATATTTAAACCAGAATATGCACATGAAAAGAAGGTAAGCAAGCTTACAAGAATACTGGATTATTAAAAAAAAAACAACCAGCACACGACAAAAGTGTATTATAAATAATACACTAATATACATGTAATTTATCACACAATGGTATTAAAAAATAAGTTAAATATTCTTTTTCTTTAAAGATGCTTGCGTATTTTATGGCTGACGGCATTGCAAATGGCATAGTAAGGCCTCTGAACCGTATGGTCTATTCTTCCATGGATGTCGCCAGGGCTTTCAGACTCCTATCGTTGAAGAGACATAGTGGCAAGGTCGTAATAAGGATGAAAGATTCTCAAGTTTCAAGTCAAGCGTTAAACGTCACACCAAGGTATTTATCTCATTTTATTGATATTTCTATATCCACTCTACAAACTCCAAAAGTTTCAAGAATTTATACTTTAAACTTTTTTAAATTAATTTCTTTGTACAGACATAATTTGATTTAATTTTTTGATGACGAGTCCTCTATATTTTTAGGTTAACCTATTCATCTGAAGGAACCTACATCGTTGTATGCGATGAAAGTGAGCTTGGAATCGAAGTGGCTGATAGATTAGTTAAGCGCGGTGCTAGGAAACTCGTAGTACACCTAGATCCTAATATTTTGGCTGGATATTGCTATACCAAGTTGGCGTAAGTATTCATTTTTTTGTACCTGTCTATTTGATTACAAAAGGATTGGAGGTATATCTGATAATTAAATAAGGTCTCTAACTGGTACGAGGTGCGGTTTCAAGAAGCAGAATACTGAAATTATTTTTTGGGTTTAATGTTGATCTTCATAACTCATATTATTTTAAATTAAATTTATTTTTAGGTCCTGGAAGAAACTCAACGTATCTATAAAGATCTCGTCTGTAAACTTACTAACAGATAAAGGATGTAACGACTTACTAAAAGAAGGAGCGAAGATGGCGCCCGTTTTAGGAATTTTCGTAATTCATAATTATAACGCTGAAGACAAAGAGGAAAGTTTAGATTCAGAAAGCATTACACGGAAATTTAATAAGATCGTTCCTGTAGTTGCAAACTTGGATGTGACATCTAAAAATCTTTGCAGCAATTTAGAGTAAGTATCTTTTTAACTACTACTACTACTAACCGCCTCGTTGGTCTAATGGTAGCAAGCGCGACTGCTGATCGTGAGGTCCTGGGTTCGATCCTCCGGTCGGGCAAAGTGTTTTTGGGTTTTTCTGTGTGGCATTCCTCAGTAGCAGCCCGGAGTTTGAATTTGTGCCCGGTTGGTGGCAGTAGGCTCGCCCCCTAGTACATGGGACTTAAACATAACGGCGAAATGAGGGTGTATCTATACAGCTCTGCCCAACCCTTCGGGGATACAGACGTGATGATATGTTATGTTATGAAGAACAAAGACGTGTAAGCCCAAAACTTGTTGCATTTGGGAAAACTTAAGAAAGGGTTGCAGAAGGACATTTACTTCTATAATCATTATAAAAAATTATACCATTCTGCCCAGACTTCTCCCAACTATTTTCGGGTCAGGTTCCAGTCTAACCAGATGCGACTGAACACCAGTATTTTACAGGCAGCGAATGCCATCAGACCTCCGTAACCCAGTTACTGAGCAATGCCGATATCCTAAGGTTAGACTGGTTGTCAGACTTACAGTCTTTTGACTTCCCGCAACGACTGTCATATGTATTCGTATGAGATCCGGGATCAACGATTTAGCGTGCTCTCCGAGGCACGGAGGAGTCTCGATTTGTAACGAATAGTCAATCATCCACGGACAGGCCGCAGCAAACCCAGCTTAACCTTGCAAATCGTATGATCCGCAAGGTTATTATTTAGCCACGAGCCCCTTTTAAAAATTATACCCAATAACATAAAACAAAAGATTATACAATTTATTTTATTTCTACAGACATTTCGTGGTATTAAACTATTCTTCAAAAAGCGCCAGCGACGAGTACGCGGTTTCTGTAATTGAGAAAATATGTGAAGCGCGCAATGAAGTATGCTTGCCAGCTCTCGCTATCCGCATCCATTCGATCAATGAGGTATTCCAGTTCAAGTTATTTCAATATTTGCATTTCATTTGACGCCGTGAGTACGGCACCAGGGATGAAATTGGCGTAGTGTTGGAAGTTCAGAGCTATTCGTATGTATGTTTATGCTAAGTAACGAAATGAGCGTCAATCATCATCGCTTTGTGTGTGATGGATTCATATGAGTGTGTCTGCAGTTTATGGTACCAATTTAGGCTACCGAGTGGCTTTCTTTTGTTAGAAGAAAACTTTCCGAAGTAACCATCGATTCTATCACATTCTAACATTATCCAACAAAATACTATAGTATACACCCAACATTATCCAGATAGTGCTTTTTAGTGCCTCAAAAAAATTCTTGGAGCAGATGTAATTAGTCCATATCTTTCTAAGGCAGTAAAGAAATTTTCGAAGTTTTCTCTACACTACGAAAAGATACCCATCGATAAGTTCATCGTTTACTTTAAAATAGAAATTAGTATCTATAATTTTTTGCAGTTCGACAATAATATGGACAACGGAACTAAAACACGATCACAAAAACTGTCAACAGTTATGAACGCTTTAGAAACAAGTTTGAAACTTAATTATAACAATGTTGTGACTTACGATTTAAAGAAACGCAAGTATTCAGATTTCTTAGAAAGAATCGCCAAAATTTTAGGTAAGTCAAAATTATTGTTGTTGGTATAATCCTTTTTAAAGAATAAGTGTTTGTAGGACTGTAGGTGTTGTAAGAGTGCCTTTTTAATCATCAGCACATAATAAATGTATATCGGCAAAATAATAATGTCATAATTATGAGCACCTACATTCTTACATAAATATATACACTCATGCTTTTTTGCCATGGGGGCAGGCAGAAACTATAGAACGCCACATGCTACGACCCTTACATACTCCTTTCGCTTCATCCACATTCATACATCTTGTCATACACGCACGCCGGTTGAGAGTACGCACTTGTCCTTTGTGAAGAACATCATCAATAACATCGATATATTTCCTTCTAAGACGTCCTCTACCGGCATTTCTACTGAGCACCTACATGCCCATTAATTGTCTTTGCATCAGTCTATAGGTAGATTAAAATGTGGGACTATATAAAATGTATTGTTATTTTAATTAGGTATTTGAACTTCTAATCTTTGAATATTATATTCTTAAAGCATGTTATATACAAGGTTAGTCAGAAAGGGGGTACTAAGCCGAAAGGTTTTAGAGTACCTATAATAATGGATAACTTTTGTTCTACAACTTTCCCCAAAAGTCATTAGTTTCAAAGAAATAGCTGTTCAAAGATTGCATAAAAAATACGCTAAATTCTATCTATCCTCAGCTATGATCAGCTGTGTTTACATTTTAAGTCATATTTGCGGTCACGGATTAGAAGCTCTATTTTCTGAATTCGTAACTAAAGCAGGGACGAAGAAGTTTTGAAAAAAGTAATACAAAAATCATTTCGCTGAATTTTTTTTATAGAATTTTGAAATTTTAACACTTTCTTTAAAACAGTCATCAGTGATACATTAAGTGGCCCGCGGCTTAGTTCCCCCTTTCCAACTAACCTTGTATAAATCAGTAAAGATTTTTCTTACGAAACGTGGTCTCTGTGTCTAGGAATGCAACATATTGATAATATTGGAGAGAATTTAACTCTAAGCGAGTTGAGCGTGAACGAAATCAATTTAGAAGAAATCAAATTCCTCATCCAAGACGTTTATGATATCAAATTTTCTTCTGAAAAGGTGGCACAACTAGATATTGCAAGGTAAGATAACAATATTAAAAAAATTACAGCTTCTTTCTATGCCAATAAACTTGTTACTTTAGTTGTCTTTAATCAATAAGTGACAATTATAAAAAAATTAAATCGGGTCTAATCGCGTAGAAAATTTATAAGGCAGAAAAATACCTCATTTATCCCGACGTTTCGACCGAATTTCACCGGCCAGCGATTGAAATTAAAAAGTACAAGAATTTCAATCGGGAAGATGGATACAAACTATCAACATCATGGAATCCGGTCATCAGCAAGTGTTATAGTCGACGGGACGTTTTAGGCGAGTGTAAAGACGTCGTTAGTGTGGTGTGTCGAAGTACCGACGGTAATAATATTCTTAAAAATCATCAAGTGAGGGTAGATGAAAATACCCTTGCTTCACGAAGATGACAACTGCTCCGCCACTTCAGTCTACCCGTGACAACGGCCGGTGAAATTCGGTCGAAACGTCGGGATAAATAAGGTATTTTTCTGCCTTATAAATTTTCTACACGATTAGACCCGATTTAGTATTTTTATAATGTGTACAAATCGCGAAAGTTTCAAAACATTTAATAAGTGACAATCTCGACAGTGTTGATCGGTGCCATATAAACTCAGAAATGAATATAGCATATATTATACCTACTTTTTCTAACAATTCACTGCTCCTAACCAAGTGTCTTAATTATTTCATCTCAACGTTGCTGGTTGTGACAATTTCAGGAACTTGGTGTGCGTTTCAGTAATGTGAAACGCACACCAAGTTCCTAAAATTGTGTGAAAAACTAATGTTTTATCGTCCATGATGGATGTTTATTGGTTAATTATTGACGCAATATATTTATTGAAATGGCTTGTAATGTCTTCATCGAGATATAATAAATGATTACCGTCTTGATCTTCGCATTTATCAGGTAAACAATTTCCTCTAAATAACTTTATCTTTGTGTTTACATTTTTTACTGTCAGCTTGAAGAACTTAAGCAGTATAGTGAAGAGGCCTAATACTAAATTCGATGCTGGTCTAGGAGCATTCTACACATACACAGACGAAGACGAGTGTTTGGCTACCGAACCTATGATACAAATGCCTACCAAACTCAGTAATGCATCGGAGGTTTGTAAATAAAACCTTATCTTATATATATATAAGTAGGTAGGTTCTTATAAGGAACCCGTCAAGCATTTCTTTTATTTTTAAATCAATCAAACTGTTTTCAACAACAATAGAATAGAAAACTAACTATAAAAAGCCTTCAACTGTATTGTCTTAACTACTTGGACTGAAAACGTTTCCGAAGCAAGCAGATCATAAAATTTCCGATAATACTGTTTTATGGAGCTACTAATTTAAATTGTGTCTAGCTAAGACTTTACGTAAGAAAAAAAATTACCGCACATAAAAATTAAATGATATTAAAAGAACGAGTTAAAACTGCAAAATATTTTCAGGAAGAGCTAGAGTTAGATCTGAAAGAAAACTATCTGATGCTGATACCAGGATTTGAAGGCCACCACCAAATCTTCACACGCGTCTGTGAAAGACTTAAGATCCAAGCTATGACCTGCCAACTAGGTCCCGATATGACTGAAGACAGCATCGAAAAAATGGCTACCCATATTATGAAGGTGAGTCAGAATTAGAAATATAGATTCAAAATAATAAGCGCTTTGAAAGGGTAGAAGCTACTTCAGTTTTTTATAGAACTTTTGTTTCGTTAGTAAGACGAAGAACAAAATTGTGTGCTGTCACCACAAAATCTGTTCTGTAGAACCAAAAGTCGTAACACACAATTACCAAAATTGTCCTAACTTTTCCGATTTCTTTGTCCAGTTCCGCAGAATATCAAAAACAATTCTTCCATCCCCGAAAGCGTACACGAAAATATTGCATTTGCTGCTTATATTTCTTAAAGAAAATCCAGCGTCTCGATTCATCTACAATTTCCGTATATTTATTAAGTACTAGCTGTGTCCTCACGGCTCCGCCCGTAGCCTATATTACTCAGTGATAATGTAGCTTTCTAATGGCAAAAATATTTTTGAAATCGGTTCAGTAGTTTTTAAGTTTATTCGTTATATACAAAAATCCAAATATACAAATCTTCCTCTTTATAATATTAGTATACCTATAGATTGAATATTGTGAGCTAGTATTGGGACCCGTTCGTGCTTGCACGCGAGTCGTACTATCGTTCCCTAACAGTTGTCGTTCTTTTTTATTATAAAAGATTGAATTTATTCAATTGATATTTCCCAAGGAACACTGATGCAGGAACTCCGCGGACGTCATAATAAAACCGACCGTGATTGGGGAATAAATTGTGCTGGATTTTGTTTTCTTTGTCCGTCCATCTGGGACCCGAATTCGTTAAGTTATTCATCACTTCGTTAAATATCCATTTGATTGCAGAATTTTTAAATTTTACCGTCGATGTTGAGTGAAAGAGAAATAAAATAATTGCAACATTTCGTGTACACTTTGATTTGTCTATCTTTTAATTTAGTTTGGTAAAGGGTTCAATCACTTTTTTAAATTTGTTTTGGTACTGACGTTTTGTAGTTAACTTACTTTTTAGTTGCTTCACGCAGACAACTTTTTCATAACAATCATTAGCTGAAACTAAAAGAACGAAAGTACATATTTTATTTACTGATATTAAAACTCTTCACAATAACAGTCTGGGTCATTCCGGATTCCAAACCGAAAGTTCCGAGTCGTCCATGTTATAGCAACTATTTATTTTTCTCGGAACAACGGATTGTTTACGCTTTTGTTAACTGAACGAAAATTTTGCTTTTGAGTTTATTTGCAATTAATTTAACACTTCCTTATATCCAAGATCTATATTTTTGAAAACTCGCGTATTTTTTGTATAAAGAAATATATAACAGTCTATTATTGCTATGTGGACTACTGAAAATGAACAGTATTGTATTCGTAACAACAAAAACCTTAGAGATTATACCATAATGCATTAATATCACACCGCTTGGCAGACTCGGTTTTTTTATCAATACTCAGATAATCTGCTACTTGAGTTTGTAAGATCAGAGTCTGCTACCAATGCCAAATTCTGCTAATTCTTTTGTATGCCGTTGCGTTCTTAGCGGTTGGGCAGAGGTGTATAGTAACACCCTCATTACGCAGTGATGTTTAAGTCCCATGTAACAGGGGGCGAGCCTATTGCCACCAACCTGGCACAAATCCGGGCTGCTACTGAGGAATTTCACACGGAAAAACCCAATAACACTTTGCCCGACTTGAGGATTGAACCCAGGACCTCACGATCAGCAGTTCCGTTTGCCACAACTAGAACAACGAGGCAGTTGCGTTCTTAAAAATAACAAAAAAGTCTTTATTTAATTAACATTGTGGCAAGATTTTGTTCATAAAATTATATTTCAAAGATTAACAGACACAATCCAAAAAGCTCTTTTTTTCTGGTTGTGATTAACTGGTGTTATTATTGTTACTTTTCAGTTCATAAAGATGAGGTTTGAACTGAAATCAAAGTTCTATCTACTGGGGTATTCCTTTGGCATAAATGTTGCATTAGAGCTGGCTGCTTTGTTTGAAAAAGAGGGTACGTATTAATTTGATCTTATTTCCAACATTACCGCCAGGTACTATGTAGGAAAATAGAGCGCCTATTGTAACTTGTTGATTAGAAACTTTGCCCCTTCTTGCTGTAAAATTAAAAATTTCCTAACTGCCTATTTCAATTACTTTTTGTCGTCTTTTCAGATAATGATATAAGAATTATTAAGCCAACATTTAACAAAAAGAAAACTTTTACAGATTGAATCCCTTGCGTCATATTATTTCAAAGCTTGACTTTTATCGAGCACATTTTAATTTAAAAAAATCTTCTTACTTATCTATTAAAACACCGTTTTCCTTTACTCAGCAACTGTGCAACTTTCAACTCTAAACACTAAAGCGAAGAGTTGAGTTTCAATTGGCAGAAAACTCTTGAAGATTATTATTTGAATTTATTTTTCAGGTCACGTGGGAGTCGTGTACTGTTTGGACAGCAGCCCAGATGCATTAAAAGTACAACTAGACGCTTATATTGGCAATTTAACGGACACGGAGCTACAGAATACTATAGTAGAACACATGTACCGTCTTATGACTGGAAAGGATAGTGAAGAACTGAAGAATGATTTGGAGAAATCTGAGAGCTGGTCGGAAAAAGTTGAAGCGTGTGTCAGTAGACTAAGAGGACTCGTAAGCTATTCAAATCAATATAAGAGGTCTATTCTCCAAGCGGCGTACAGAAGAATCATGTTAGCGAGACAGTATGAGCCTAATTTCAAGCTGGAATCGGAACTGGTCCTCATGAGAGGTATTCCCCATCCAAAAGCAGAAAATCTCGCTGAAGACTACAACCTGTCCAAATACACCAAGCAGCCAGTCAAAGTGTTCCACATAGAATCTGATCACGCTTCAGCACCATACGATTGTAGAGTTTCCAACATCGTGAATAAGTTCCTAGATCCTCAACTACTATCAGAATTTGAAAAGAAAGTTCTTTGCGATTCATATTTAGCTGATTCATTCAAATTAATATAATTCGTTTTAGTTGCTATTATAATATATTCTTTATTCACTTTATATACATATTCATTACATTTTAAAATATTTCTAGATAAATAATAAAAAAAAAACATTTAAAAATATAAAAATACCTAGTAGCCCACCGGCATCGAGAACAAGGTCCAAGCTACTGGTGGTCAGGGCTTCAGAAAGATTAACTTCCTGACAATACGTGCCATGTCCAGAAGTATCGCTTTCTGTATCAGGCCCCTTGACCCAGTTGCCCAACGAGAGCCTCATCAGATGTTGATCGAGGCTCTTGGCTATTAAGCGTTTGGCCGTAACGACTATCGGCACAACGACTGCTGAGTCAACCTCCCACATGTCGACAACCTCGTGTGCCAAGTCTTGATACTTAATTTTTTTATTTTTCTCGGCTTTCACAAGGTTCTCGTCATGCGGAACATTGATATCAACAATCATTGTGAGACGCTCTGATCGATCTATCACCACTTTGTCAGGATTATTGGCAACAATAGTCCTGTTAGTGATGATAGATCGATCCCAGTACAATGTGACATGATCATTCTCGAGAACTGGGTCGGGCACATACTTGTAGTATGGTACTTCTGCGTCCACAAGGTTTTATTTCCGAGCAAGTTGCTGGTGGATAATTCTAGCCACTAGGTTGTGTCTGTGCAAGTACTCGCCGTTAGCAAGACCAGAACAACCAGAAATAATATGTCGAATGAATTCACCGGTACAGAGGCAAGCCCGACAGATGTCAACCATGCCGTCCTTCATAGTATATTTCCGGTAATTGTTCGTCATCATAACTTCGTCCATAATTGCACAGACAAAACCTCCGGTTTCCCCAATGAGGTCACCGAAACGTAGCCAGGCTACGGACGCTAGGAAGTCTACATCGGTCCCATAAAGGGCCTGGTAAAAGCGTTCGTGAAGCTCCTTGCTCTCCATACCTCCCTGAGGTCATTAGTATCCAGTACTACAGGCTTGCGCCAATTCTCTTTAGCCAAGGAGAGCGGGATGAGTCCTTTGTCCTCGGCGAATATATCTCGATGCATCCCCACGTTGGCTTGGAAGAAGTACTTTCTGAGGCTGCACACTTCACGGTTGTGGAAGGTCTTAGCATTTAAAAAGCCTCGACCCCCACACTTCTTCGGAATGTATAGCCTAATCACCGATGAACGTGTGTGATGCATTCGGTATGCAGTCAGCAGCGCACGAACCCTCCTATCCAGGGCGTCAAGTTCAGTCTGAGTCCACTTGAGTATGCCGAATGAGTACATCAAGATCGGCATGACCCAACCATTAAAGGGGTGTAGGGTTCGGTTGAGGAAAGGGATCTAAGGTGTATGGAATCCGAGAGTTGGGTTCCCACGGATTCCATAATCCCTCCTCGCCTTACATGCATGACTGCACATTTGTCCACACCAAATTCCATCCTGATGGAATTACTGAAAGTTTCAGTTACCTTCAGTAACTTCACCAGTTGCAAATTGTTGGGGGCAAAGAGTTTCAAATCGTCCATGTAAAGGAGGTGGGATATTACCTGACCACCTCTTCTCAACCTAACCCTGAACCCTCCAACAATATGCTCAGAGGGTTCAAGGCTAAACAAAACCACAGCGGGCTCAGACTATCGCCCTGGAATATACCTCGCTAAATCCTTATTGGTTCTACTCTCCTTTGAATTTGCCGACATTCTGGATAATGAAGGACTGTCCTCCATTGCCTCATACATGACGTCAGGAAGGCGCATAGAGTCGTATTTACTTTATTCAACTCCAGCACCCTCATGAGCAATGTATGTGGCACCGAGTCGTAGGCCTTCTTATAGTCTATAAAACATGTCAACGGATTCATTCGGGATCAGCAAACTTGTTGGCTACTGACCATATCAATGAGGAGTAGCTCTTTAGTAACGCGGGACCCGTTCTTACATCCATTTTGAGAACTAGACATTATACAATTATTTTCAATGTGGGTATTATTTTGGATCTCAAAATGGACGTAAGAAGCTCATAAACCGTCGGCAAACATGTTATCGGTCTATAATTCTTAGGTTCTGCAATACTATCTGATTTATGGAGCAGGTGGGTAACCTCTGCCGTAAAAAACTGTGGAAGCGACCCAGATTCCAAAGACGACTTGAATTGTGAGGCCAAACGAGCATGTGAACTGCGTAACCAATTTAGCCAAAATTTGTGCAGTCCGTCTGGGCCAGGGATTTCCAATTCGACATTGGACGGACTCCACTGGTTACGTCTTGGGGGACAAGGGACAATAGTTATGTCCTCCATTTTCCCAATCGGTTCACATACTCGCTGGACCTCCTGCATCCAGTCACCTTCAGTGTGAGTAACAGGCATCGACCAGATTCATGACATAATTATCCGGTAGATGCGTGTCACTCACATCGTGATCAGGCCACTCCTAGGTTCTATACACCCACCTTTCATCGCTATGAAACATGCGAATATGGTTTGCCCGTGTATAAGCTTTCTGCTTCAGGAAGTCGATGCGCTCTGTGGTTCAGGAAATGTAATCTTGAGAATTGATATCAGTCCCCGAGAAAGCCCGCCTCACAAAGCGCAACATTCTAGGTCGAGTAATTCCCTCCCTGCTTTAGCCTCGTTATAACGACGTTCAATCCTGCACTGCCAGGCTGGTACGGCGTAACCGGCTGGTAACCGTCACAAAATTCCTGTCAAATCTTCTTCAGGTTATGGTTATAGTTAGTTGGTGCAACTGAACCTTAGTTTTTAGTGTAAATACGATCACTGATATAATTAAACATAGTTTCTAATAAATTATTATTCGACTCTTAATAAGATTTTTTATTAATTACCCTGAACATTTAAAAATTTAAGACATCAATCAGTCATTGATTGACGTTCAATCAAAACTTTTAGGTTTTTATGACTTATTAATTTTGTTTTAGAACCCTTAATTACTGTGTAACCATTTTGATATCGATTAAGTATAAAATAAAAATTAGCGTAAGTTAATTTTCTTTGAAAGTTCTTATACCCAATTAACTGTGAAGAAGGGTTAAGCTGATGATTTAGTACCTATACAAGTAGGAAATCTAATTTCTGGTTTAATTTAAAAGAAGTACCAAGTTATTGTTGACATAGCACAAAGGAGTTAAATTCTCTCCGAACTCTAAGTGCCTAACTAATAAAATATGACTATATCAGTATAAATTGAACTCGAAACTGTCTTGTTGGGCTGGTGCTGGTAAGTGCTACAGCTGATCGTGAGGTCCTGAGTTCGATCCCTAGGTCAGGCCGTGTTATTGGGTTTTTCCGTGTGGATTCATACACCTCTGTACAACCCTTCATGGAATACAGGTGTGATGTTATGTTGTATAGTATCGAAAACAGTATTAAACAAAATGGCTTTGGCTAACTTTTGGCTCTTTCATAAAATCCATATACTTCTATGTACTATACTACTATAAACAAAGAAACTTAATTAATAGACAGTTAATGCGATAAATTAAATAATATAAAAAACTAGCAACCCGCCCCGGCTTCGCACGGGTGCAATGTAGATACTAATGTGGGGCATATAAACCTTCCTCTTGAATCACTCTATTAAAAAAAACCGCATCAAAATCCGTTGCGTAGTTTTAAAGATCTAAGCATACATAGGGATATACAGACAGCGGGAGCGACTTTGTTTTATACTATGTAATGATTGAAATGGCCAGACTATACACATTACAAAGTTGTAGTCACCATGTCCTGTAACTCAGCGGCACCCTTTCAAACTGGAAACTCAACAACGCTGCTTGACTGCAGTAATAGTGGTGGTAGTACTTTCCCGGACGAACTTTTCACAAGGAGATGAAGATAATACAACAAATTTTTGTTTAAACGCAAAGTCCGTGAATACTATCTGAAATCGCTGCTTCCCTAGTTGACGTTTACAGTTTTCGTCATAATTATAATGAGTATTTATTAGATATACCTACACATTGTTCTTACTTTTTTATTTATTTTTTTGCTTATATACATATTATAGTAATATTTTATATATAAATATTTATTATATATTTATTATATATTTATATATGTATTTATAACATATGTCCTATATTTATAGTTGTTTAGTTATCCATATAGTTAATTAAGTCGCAAATATCCATAATATTTTTTTTTGTGCCTCTCTTTTCAATGCTTTTCTCTTTGACCCAAAGGTTGACTGGTAGAGAATGCCTTGTGGCATTAAGTCCGCCTTATGTACCACCATTGTGCATTGAAGTATTAAATAAATAAATAATAAAGATAAATATAAAAGATAAAGACAAAAGATTAAGATAAAATGTAAAGATTAAAGATAAAAGATTAAAACAAAAATAAAGATAAAAGATTAAGGTACAAGGTAAAGATAAAGATAAAAGATAAAGACAAAGGATATAGATAAAAGATAAAGACAAAAGATAAAGATAAAATATAAAGATATTTATTTTGCAAATATGGGCGGTGACAAAAAAGAGGATACATGATCAGCCATATTTAACCATTGCCGCCTGTCCCGGCTTCGCATGGGTTGACATTTTTCCAAATTTTGCAACATTTTCCATTTATGCTCCGCTCCCATTGGTCGTAGCGTGATGTTATATAGCCTATGGCCTTCCTCGATAAATGAACTATCCAACACTAAAATATTTTTTCAATTCCAACCAGTAGTTCCTGAGATTAGCGCGTTCAAACAAACAAACAAACAATCAAACAAACAAACTCTTCAGCTTTATATATTAGTATAGATAAAAAACCCGATAACGAATAAAATCATTTAAAAGTAATGCACTAAAAAGACCGAAACAAGATTGAGAATAGAAAACAAAATTAAAATCAACTATAAACGAAGTAAAATCTACTTCGGTTTAACAGTCTATATTATGAGCTGAAAGCCTAAGTTAAATACCCGCGTTAAGTTTAGTAGTACGAAACCCATTAATTTTCTTTCGGTTTAATATTTGCAATTGGGTTTCGTCTGCTACTAAACTAAATGCGGGTATTTAACTTAGGCTTTCAGCTCATAATATAGACTGTTAAACCGAAGTAGACTTTACTTCGTTAATAGTTTATTTTAATTTTGTTTTCTGCCGGACTCTTACCGGCTAAAAACCAACGATGTCCCTCCTTCTGACCTAAGGCCGGGGTCACGGGATTCGCTATTGCATGCACCGCAACCCCGACAGGACTTGGTCCACCAGCTTCTTCTGGTGGACCTCTCCAGTAGTGGGGCAATTTGTCCCCTGCCCCACTCAGAAGGATATGAGAGGCGCGCGCGGAACATGGCGCGCCACGTGTTACTGGTCGGGCGACGGGTCCCCTAATCCACCGCCCGCAGGTCACTCACTATGGTGGCCGGAGATCGTCACGCGCCCTCTGGCGCCCGTTGACCGAGCGCGATTTTGACGGTTTTTCAGTCACTTGACCGATTGCGAATTTGACCATACGCGACGAAACGGGTTGGCGCTGCGCTGTCCACGCAGCGCAAACTTGCAGCATGTGCTGCGCCGTGTCCTCCTTGCAGTCCACATAGTGGTGACATCTGGGCGTCTGCTCCCGGCCTATACAACACAGGTACTTCTCGAAACAGCCATGTCCCGAGTGTACCTGCGTCAGCCGGAAGCTGAGGGCGTCATGACGCCTCTCCAGCCACAAGCACACATCCCTGATGTTTCTACTGCTAACATTATTCACAAGGAAACCTTATTATAATGGACCTGACTACTGATAGAAATACAACATAATTATTTTGTTTAGTTAAAATTCTAATTTTCAAATCTAACAACTAAACATCTACTCAGCCTAAACCGTTAGTAAAAACATTGAGCACTCGAAGCTATATGAGGCTTCCGTTTTTTATGTTTTTTTTTTCATAGTTGTTAGAATAAAAAAGATTTTAAAAAACCCACCTAATCTATATCTACATAATAATAATTTCAGTTAAGCAAGTAATGTTGTTCTACGACTTTTACGCATACGAAGTTGCGGGCACAGCTAGTGACGAATAAGTGTGATTACCTGGCTTGAAGATCCATCCATAAAAACTTTGAAAGAGATCTTTCCACAACTCGTACCACGAAAATAGCGCCAATATGCGTACGCGTGTCACACGTAAATTAAATATGGATTTAAAAGATTCATCAAAAACTTCCAAGAGGTTGGCATAATAAATATAAAATACAAAAGCTTATTTAAATATAAACGAGTTTTTAAAGCAAGGTACCAAGTAAATATCTGATATGAAACGATTTATTATTTAGACTTCATTTTTGGGTATGAAAATTCTTGCATGTTTAACATGAGATCGATAACTAAGAAAGTCTACCCAATACCTCTCGTGAATGGTATATGAGGATACACTAAAGCTGAAAACAAATTATCGGACGCGGCTGATGGACGCGTTTGACAGCCGCGACTTAATAGGTATCTGGATACTGAATATACACTAAACCATGCAGACTTACGGACGTCAGTCACGGACATAACCTTGAGCCGTCCATAAGCGTTTGGACGTCCGATAGATATCTAGCCAGCCGCGTCCCAAACGACTGTGCACACTTATAAGTCGCCGCTGTCAGCCGTGTTTGATAGTTTGTTTTCTGCTTAAGAGGATAAGCAGATAGCCTAGTGGTAGAAAGCTTGGCTTCTGCAACTCTGAGTTTTCGAATTTATGTGCGGTTCACCACGTTCCTAACCCACTGCTTATAGAGTGGAGGAATGTTTAAGGAACTCCTCCACGAGTGACGATACTTGATCTAGTCCGGCGCATCCTGGTGGTACAAAATTTCGATTCAAGAATAATACAAACAATAATTATTGAAATTAATACATTTAAAAGCCAGAAACACAAGGTGTTAAAATGTAAATTATCCTTATTGAAACATTTATCAGCTAATAATTGCGCTGTGAGGATATAAATATCGTACAAAAGAATATTTATTGTTAAGTGAAAATGAATTTAAACAACGCTTTCGGTTTTAATGTGTTCAGGCATAGGTACTACACTGGCCTGCAAAAATAAGTATCACACTTTAAAAGTAAATATCATTAAAAGTGTAGTACTTATTTTTGCAGGCCAGTATATTTTATGTGTTAAAATTTTCTATATTTTCTTCTTTTCGTGTGGTTAGTGACTAACCTGGTGTCAGTGTGGCGGAGGCCTGGTGCCCATTGGCCTCTGACTTGGCTTCACATGCAATCGGGAAATATCTCTCAGACATGCCGGTTTTTTTCACGATGTTTTCTTTCACCGTTTTTAAGCAAGTGCTAAATGTAAAATACGCACATGAATCCGAAAAGTCAGAGGTATGTGTCTTGGGTTTTTACTATGACTAGGCCTATGACTTGGCAGTCCGTCGGTCACACCACTAGGCTATCACTGCTGTTCTATATTTTGATTTATGCATATTGTAATAAGCTGCGTTATTGTGGTATATGTTATTTTTAATTTGATTCTTCTAATTTAAACTGTTTTTTTTTTTATAGTTAGCTTCACTTCGAATAAATGTTTTCAAACTTTTGCGATTTGTACACACTATAAAAATACTAAATTGGGTCTAATAGAGTAGAAAATTTATAAGGCAGAAAAATACCTTATTTATCCCGACGTTGATGACAACTGCTCCGCCACTTCAGTCTACCCGTGACCACGGCCGGTGAAATTCGGTCGAAACGTCGGGATAAATAAGGTATTTTTCTGCCTTATAAATGTTCTATGCGATTAGACCCGATTTAGTATTCACTTCGAATATTTCTTTGTTTGATTCAAATCTTGCGTCAGATATTTCAACTACTTCTGCTCAAACAATTCTCCTGAAACTTCGCACACAAATTTAATTCTCATGACAATACAACATTATATTAATTTCAACCTTCTATCCTCAAATCCTGATGCTGCAAGGGTACTACTGGATATAACCGTTTTTTTGATTATCCTATACCCCTCTATCTCCCACATACACACACCGAAAAACAGGAAACTAATTGGCGTTAGACTTTAATATAAGGGTGGTAGCTAGCCAGGTGGACAGTATAGATCCTACCATCAAGCGTTTCTAAACTCAAAACCAAAACTTTTTCACAACTAAAATTAGATGCATAATAAATGTATGTATATATTTGTTTAACAATCTTTTCTTGTGCAGGCTTGGTGCTCACAAGTTAAAATGCTCCGTAAGGAGGCACCTGTCTTTTTAGCTGGCTTGCACAGAGATATAGGTCCAATAAGCAGAAGCTATGCAGCATTTTTATTTAAAATGTTGAAGATAAAATGGCATTATGTTATATGTAAAATGTGATCACGGAGAAAAAAATGCGTAGCGATAAGTGGGTATCAATATCAGTACCTCAAGAAAACTGGGACCAAGAACGTGCAAAATACGCTTCTGCTGAGTACTTTACCAATAATTTACTGGTGAGAAATATTTTACAGCTAATCAGCTAATCCGACTTTTTATTTGTACCAGTGAATACTAAATTCTTGTTGAACTATTATTATTATTTTATCTAAGATTAAGTATGTACTTTTATATCAATCAGTAATGGTTCCTGAAGCAATTTTCCGAGCAACCTTTGTAGCTACTTAAATTCAACAGTCCATCAAATCTAGATTGTCAGTTCCAGATGATTGATAAAGATAAAAGATAAATATAAAAGATAAAGATAAAATATGAAGATAAAAGACAAAGATAAAGATATAGATAAAATATAAAGATAAAGATAAAGGATAAAGATAAAAGATAAAAGATAAAGATAACAGATACAGATAAAAGATAAAGATAACAAATAAAGATAAAAGATAAAGATAAAAGTTAAAGATAAAAGATAAAGATAAAAGATAAAGATAAAAGATAAAGATAAAAAATAAAAAATAATAATAAAAGCTAAAGATATTTATTTTGACATAAAAGAGGATACAATATGATCAGCCATATTTAACACATTGGACATTTTTCCCGTTTTTGCAGCATTTTTCATGTATGCTCCGCTCCTATTGGTTGTAGCGTGATGTTATATAGCCTATAACCTTCCTCGATAAATGGACTATAATGACTAAAAACCTGGTTAGATTATTTGTTTTTTTTTATTATTCCTCATACAAAACATTTTGTAGTAAAATATAAGCATAAAACTCTTAAAACAAAATAAAAGTGAAAGGGATTGTTACCACAAAGAAAGGGATAATTAAATAAGAGAACATAATGTTGCCATATCACGAGTATATTGCAATACTTTTTGTTCAAACATGTACCCCTTCTACATCATTGTCATGTCATGTCATGTACCACTTCAACATTTTAGCGACAGAAACGTTATATGAAAACGACGAATAAATTTTTTTGATTGCCAGATGTATTACAAAATACTTAAACACCACCTATTTATTAGGATACATATTAATTATAAACACGATACAAGCCTTATCAACGATAAACAAACTACAACGCGTATAAGGAAAGTATGTCGCGTTGTAAAATGTTTTAGACGATAAGCTTCTTGTAGAAAATATCGCCACTCTACTCAATTGCTAGCACCTGAGCTCAATCGCTTGAACTATGAGAAACTTAAATAGGGGAGCTCTAATTCTAACACAACTACTATGTACTTTTAAACAATAGATTTACTCTGAAAAGTGTGTGAAAGGCCCAGAGACACACGGTGCAAATACTATAAGATATACAGCGTTACTGGTAATTGCACCTATCCCTTGAAAGAGGTTTTACTACAGATTATTGGCAAACACAAAACAAATTAACCGCCATCAACCACGAGAATTCTTTATAAAATAGATATGCTCATAAAATTCTGAGTGTCCGACAATTATTATATTGCAAGTAACAATGAATGAATTTGTAAACAAAATAGTAACAACAGATACATCACTATTTCGACAAATAATAACATCCACAGAGATTTTTTTTCTTGAATTCTTCTAAGAGTTGTGGATCAAGCATTTTGTTAACAATGTTCGGTACTCTACAATCGTACGGTGCTGATACATGATTGGATTCTATTTGGAAAACTTTTACTGGTTGCTTAGTGTACTTGGACAGATTGTAGTCTTCATCAAGGCTGTTAACTTTGGGATGGCGAGTGCCTCTTATAAGTACCAGTTCCGATTCCAGCTTCATTTTGGGCTCATATTCTCTCGCTAAGACAATCCTATTATACGCCGACTGTAGCAATGCTCTCGTATGCTCATTTGAAAAGTGAACTAAATCATGAATTCGATTCATGCAAACTTCAACCTTCTCCGACCAACTGTCAGTTTTTTCTAATTCTTGTTGAAGTTCCATCTCTTCTTGTCCAGTCATGAGACGACACATATGTTCCAATAACCTGTTCTGCAGCTTGTCTTCTGCTATATTTTCCGTATAACCATTCACTTGTAATCGTAAAGCATCTGGACTGCTGTCCAAGCAATACACTACTCCAGTTAGTCCTGTAAAATAAAGTTTTATTTTTGTATTTCTGGAAATAATATATCATTACGGAGAGTTTTGTTTGACAGTGGAAAAATGTGTCAAATCCGTCATTTCGTAAGGCAATTTTTCAAGCCAATTTTATCGTTACTTCTATTAAATTATGACATTGAATTTTAAACTGTTAAACCATTTTTAAATGTAAAGGAACAAAAGTTCAAACCAATCTTAACTAGGGAAGAAAATAGAATATTTAAAAACATTATGTGAAACTCAGTTAAAAATATGTACAAACCTTCAGCCTCCAAAATTTTTGCAACTTCTAAAGCCACATTGACTCCAAAGGAGTAGCCCAAAATGTAAAATCTGGATCCAATCTCAAAATGTGTTTGTATATGCTGAAAAAAAGATGTGGATTTTTGGTGTTGACCATTTAAAGCTATAGAGATAATTATTCAACAAATTCTACTCGAAAATATGGTTTGAATTTGTTATTTAAGAATAATACTTACATTTGCTAAACTTTTAGCCATTTCTGGTATGCTATCACAAATCATATCAGGTCCCAAATGTAAAGTCGCTGCACGAATTTTAAGTCGTTCAGCAATAGAAGTAAATATTTGATGGCGTCCTTCGAAGCCTGGTATCATCATCAAGTGTGGTTTGAGACGATCCAAATATCCATGGTCCTGAAGGATTAAAAAAAAGTAGATTTTGGAAGCGTGTCCAGAAGACTGGCAACGTTGCTACGTTGGAAAGCAACGATTATTCTTTGGCCAAAGAATAAGCCAGCCCTCTGGTCACGCGAACAGTCGACCAGTCTTCGAGCATATTTTGATGCATGAGTGCACTCTTTAAATGTTTGTAGTATATTTTCTATGTATAGTTAGTTGTATCTTAGATTTTTATTATACTAGTTTAGGATAAAATCTCCAATTTGATTTCAAATCTATACATGCAATAAAAAAATACCAATCGAATTGAGAAATTCCTCCTTTTGAAAGTTGGTTAAAAATTAAATGGGCTCGCCTCCTAGTACATGTGACTTAAACATAACGGCGAAATTATAGTGTAACTGTACACCTCTGCCCAGCCCGTCGGGGAATACAGGCGTAATGTTATGTTATAATACAATTAAAAAACAAAAAAAAAGTTTGAGCAAAATAATTTGTATCTTCTTCGCTGGACATAATTATGGTTTCTGATTTTTAAAGACTATATTATTGATGTTATCTAATTAAAAATTAAACGTAAACGTCCATAGCTAAACGTGGGCCTCCAAAGAGAGAATAATGTCTTAATCGCCTATTATGATTTGAAGAAAGGAAGTGGCCCATTCATCTCCGGAACTACACGACACTGATAGTGATAACTATTGTACTGTAACCGAAAGAAAACACATGGTGGGCATAAGATATTATCAAATAATAACTAAAATAACATTATTATTTAGCTATATCTTAGAAAATGCAGCATATGGTTTACCTCAGGAGCAGGCACTAGTGTTTTTGCTGGAGTGGAGGCATCAAAAGCGCTGGTTTCATCTTTCTCTACATAATTATAGAATGATCTCAGGCCATCATTGGAAATTTTACTCTGCCATTTAGATTTATTATACACATTTTTAAGACTGAAACAAAATTTATATATATTAAATAAAACATAGGAACTAAAGAATCTTTGCATAATAATTAGAAAATTGTTAAGTTAATATTGCTTTGACGCCCAAATCAACACAAATCATAAAAAAATTACCTGGCTAGTGACATTTTTCGTAGATCATCTAAAGACTGGTTATTAAGTCCTAGTTCTGACCTCAATTCTAATATACTCTTGTCGATTAAATTTAGATTATCTAGGGTAAGATTTTCATCGACAACATTGATATTTTCCACACCTGAGAATAATAGAATATCATTTTTTTAAAGTCCTCTACCTCACATGAACTGATTCTGCTTTTAAACTGACGCTAAACTTAAAGAAAATTTCGTTTACATACCCAATATTCTTTCTATTTTTTTATTAAAATCAGAAGTGTTCGTTTTCAAGTTTAGTGTTAGGATATTATCGTATTTTAATTTCAAACTTATATCCATAGCGTTAAATAGAGATGACAGTGGTAACAGCGTATTCCTGTTTTGCGTTGTCTGGAATAAAAGAAATATATTTTCTGTTATATATACTTTTATGCCACCGATTAATTGCTTGCGAGGTTAAGATGCTATGTTCGTTTAAAAATTTGCAATACTACCGAGCAAGAAATTATACGGAACTCTTCCTTAAAAAAGCAAAAATAAAGTCAAGTCAAGCTCATAAAATAATACTCTTGCTGAAAGAAATGTAAAACAAGTACCTCTTTTAGAGTTAGAGAGCTTAACAAAAGAGCTGGTAAACCAATTTCTTTACGCGCTTCGCAGATGTTTTCACACGCTGAAAACGCGTGTTCACTGCCAATGCCTTGTAAATAATTCGAGATAATCACGAAATTTCTGAAAATAATTAAAATATTTTGAATTAAAAGATAATTCATTTATTTATATAGGAGTCGTCACGGTATATTTATGAGAACATCTTGTAGTACTAACCTCAGCTCTTTACACATATTTCTGGACACAATGTCCAAATTAGCTGCTACTACGACTGTTTCATCAAAGCTTGTTTTTAAATCGTTGCATCCAATATTGTCAGTATTAATTTCCTCATTATTATTTGTAGCAAAATAGATACCAATCACTGAACCCAATTTATGTCCAGAATTTAACAGACGCTCACAGCTTTCCTTTGTTTGCAGGGTTTCCGATTTTATTTCAACTCTTATATCATTTTTTTTCCAAGACCTGAAAATATTTTAAGCTTAGTTTGTTTGGATTCAAAGCAAGCATTATATTATTGTTATAATTTAATTCTTATATTTATATATGTTTTTTTTTTTAAATTAACAACAAATTATGTTTAAATATTATTCATAAACGATTTAAAAATTGTGGAGTACAGGTACTTACACTATTTTTGCATTCAGATAATTGGGCTGATGATTAGTTTTCTTCAAATTAAGAATACATTTCTTCGCACCTTTCTTAATTAAATGGTCAATTAATTCAATTCCTACTTCAGCTTTGTCACACACTACGCTATGGACGCCTTGCGAGTAATTCATTCTGTTAACACGTAAAAGATTTTCATCATCATTTTTATTAATAGCTGGGATAATAGATATTTCTTTATTTATTATAAAGGATGATTTCTACCAAACGGCTCGCATCATATCGGATCGGAACGGATTTTACAATCTTTAAACGATATAAATCGTGAAAGCGCTGAAATGTATGAAAGTTGGAAAAGCTGCTGGATATGACAGAGTGTCTGTCGAAATGCTTAAGGGCGGTGACGGGGTGGTAGCAAGCCTGCTGTACCGGATCTTTAATATGTGTTGGAGATTCGGCCAAGTGCCGGGCGACTGGTGCAAAGCTGTAATCGTACCACTATATAAGGGAAAAGGTTCACAGCAGGAGTGTAAAAACTACCGCGGCATTAGTCTTTTGAGTGTGGTCGGCAAACTATATGCGAAAGTTTTAATTAACAGAGTGATAAGAATAACAGATGAGAAAGTATGGGATGTTCAGGCAGGGTTCAGAGAGGGGATGGGCTGTATGGATCAGATCTTCTCCTTGAGGTGCATAGCCGAAAAACATCTGGCAAAGCACAAGAAAGTGTACTGCGCTTTCATTGATTTGGAGAAGGCCTATGATAGTGTGTGGAGGAAAGAATTGTGGTCGACACTATCTTTGTACGGGGTGGACTGGCGCTTGATACGGGCACTGAAATCGCTGTACAGGGATTCCAGTGCTTGTATTAGGATAAATGGGGCGTTCACAGACTGGTTTGGCATCTCCAGAGGTGTTAGACAGGGTTGTGTAGCGTCTCCACGGCTGTTCAACCTATACATGGATAGTTGTTTGACAGATTTAAAAGGGAGTGAGTGTGGATTGAAAATGAATGAGTTGCCTGTCAAATGTCTTCTCTACGCAGATGATCAAGTTTTGCTTGCATCGTCGGCGGAAGAGTTGCAAGACATGGTAACTATGATGAATGGAGCATATAATATGAAAGGGATGAAAATTAATGTAAGCAAGACGAAAGTAATGGTTTTTGAAAGAGATGCAGATGTATGTGAGTGTAAAGTAAAGATAGGAGATGAAAGTATTGAGGTCCTGAGTTCGATCCCTAGGTCAGGCCGTGTTATTGGGTTTTTCCGTGTGGATTCATACACCTCTGTACAACCCTTCATGGAATACAGGTGTGATGTTATGTTGTATAGTATCGAAAACAGTATTAAACAAAATGGCTTTGGCTAACTTTTGGCTCTTTCATAAAATCCATATACTTCTATCTACTATACTACTATAAACAAAGAAACTTAATTAATAGACAGTTAATACGATAAATTAAATAATATAAAAAACTAGCAACCCGCCCCGGCTTCGCACGGGTGCAATGTAGATACTAATGTGGGGCATATAAACCTTCCTCTTGAATCACTCTATTAAAAAAAACCGCAACAAAATCCGTTGCGTAGTTTTAAAGATCTAAGCATACATAGGGATATACAGACAGCGGGAGCGACTTTGTTTTATACTATGTAATGATTGAAATGGCCAGACTATACACATTACAAAGTTGTAGTCACCATGTCCTGTAACTCAGCGGCACCCTTTCAAACTGGAAACTCAACAACGCTGCTTGACTGCAGTAATAGTGGTGGTAGTACTTTCCCGGACGAACTTTTCACAAGGAGATGAAGATAATACAACAAATTTTTGTTTAAACGCAAAGCCGTGATTTTACAATCTTTAAACGATATAAAATCTTGTACAGAGTATTTAAAGTCTATATTACCAAGTCAAGCACAGCAGCTTGACCGCGGGCATCTTCCGCGACACGCGATCGTAGTCAAAATTGTGCTGTGACGCGCTATCGGATCCGTTCGCCTGTCGTCGTATCCAATCGGATCCTTTCAAAAATTAGAACACGTCAACAAAATAGGAATGAAATATTTGACTAGGCGCAGAAACGGATACGTTCGCAAGCGAACGACGGTACGAAGCCGATCGTATGCGTCAACATCCTGCCGGACGCGATCGGCTGTCACCGCATCCGTTCGTATCCTTTCCGATCCGATGCGATGCGAGCCATTTGGTGGAAATCATCCCTTAGTTTATGTTAACCATCATACACGTTACGAATTAAGTTTAAAATTGCGTACATACATAACATCATGTCTGTATTCCCCGAAGGGTTGGGCAGAGGTTACACCCTCACTTCCCCGTAACGTTTAAGTCCCATGTAATAGGGGGCGAGCCTATTACCATCAACCGGGCACAAATCCAAACTCCGAACTGCTACTGAGGAATTTCACACGGGAAAACCCAATTTGCCTGACCTGGGGATCGAACCCAGGACCTCATCATCAGCAGTCGCGCTTGCCACCAATAGACCAACGAGGCAAATTATAACTATCAATTTACTTACCTCGGCACAACGTTTAAAGATTCAGAATCTTCCATCCTAATTAAGGTTCTGCCTCTATGTTTACTAGATGACACTAATCTGAATGCCCGAGATACGTTCGATGGAGAATACACGACTCGGCTTAGTGGCCGCACTATTCCTTTCGCTATACCTTCAGCTACCATATATTGTAACTCCTTGAAAGCATTAAACAAACAGTATTGAATTTTATTCATATCATATTTAATTAGCAATGAATACGTAGTACTAGCGCAAATAATTAGTTACCTTTCTCTGAACATAATTTTCCGGTCTGAATATAGAAGACAAGTTGACTGATATGTAAGACTTACATCCTATCATAAAAGACATTCCAAAGGTTTGGTTTTTGTTCATATCAACATCACTCACATCTAAGAATGTGCACATAAAACCAACGCACTTCATAGCAGCCTGAAAATATTAAAAATCAAATTGAGCCTGCCTTTTACCAATCAATATAGTTTAGGGATTTAATCTACTTTAAGTTACATGATAGTCATCAAATCTATTATTGAAATAGTACATTATAAAAGAACACAATTAAATTAAAAAAAAGGTACTTCTCGTAAAAGCCCATTGCTGCAATTAACAACATAATGGCATCTTATGTCTTGAGTAATATTTGTCATTTTAGTGTAGAATAGTTCATCATACGAGCACACAATATTCTCCTCTGTAACAAAAATAATCTTGAATCGGTTTATAAACTGGCGAATTTTAAAGTTATACTAATTCAATTCCTACCCTTTGAGAACGAACAACTGACCTTTCAGTGTTGGGAACAGTCTGAGCAAGAACCTTTTCTTCCTTTCATCGCCGACTGTCGTGAAAACTGTGCAGTCTAAACTTAGACATAGGGAGATGAGAGCTTGACCCAACGCTCCACATCCGCCAACCACAAAAACATTTTGATTCCTTAGCAACTTAATTTTGATAGCCTGTGTATTAGAGAAAAAGAAAATAAGTTAGTTGACAGGAATACAGCTGTAAAACAACTTGCAATGCCTCTCTAGATTTCTCATCCCAAATATTAAGTCCGTCTAAAAAAATGTTAAAAAAATGTATTGTACAAAAAAAGTCCCGTCCATCCAAATGTTGTCTGGAAGACATCTTTTTTAGTGATAAGACCACTTTCTGACATTCTGTTTCTTGACACATTTTTTGTAATTTGGACTTTATCATTTACTATCTATCTGTATTATTGTAATTCGGTTCCCACATTTGTCAGTAGTGGTACAATCCTTGCAATAAGACATGACCATTGCATCCATGACCTCGTACGCGCAGACTTTCAGCGCGTACGAGGGATGTAAGGATGATGACAGCGTGCCCAGCCCTACTTTTACCCGTTTGGTCGATATCCTGTCTAACCGTTTTAATAACGTGCGGCGGATTCACACAAACATAAATCTCGTGTCTCATGCGAGGACTGTACATTTGTTACATCAACTACTGGCATTATAAGATTCTGCAGTCTACTAGGCACAAATCAAATTGAACGTAAAGGAATATGATTTTACCAAACAGTAGTACGCATGTACGTATGGAAGCGGCACGGTGGCGGCATCTTCCAGATTCCACTGTTCCGGCACCGGCCATACCAGTCCTGAGTCCGTCTCCACCGTACTGCTCAACGCACCAGCAGCCACCAGTCCCATCAATTTCTTACCACTAGATTAAAATCATTATTAAAAAAAATAGATTTAACAAACAAAATATTTCAGAATTTTACGTCAGTGGTAAGGAAAAATAAAACAAAACAAAAAAGTATAAAAAAATAAAATTAATGGCACGGAAATACAGGCAAAAAAAAAATAAATAAATATATAAATATATAATATATACACGGTGTAAAAATACACTTAACGAAGCCGACGTCTACGCATACTGTACATCAAACTAAAAAACGTAGAGCAAAAATAATTGCAGGGAAACGACTTTTATTTTTAGGTATTAAAAACAACTACGTTTAAAAAACCGACTTCAAAAACTAAAAATTACAAAATAACTTAATAAAGATTTAATTTAATACACTTCTTATGCAAACCTAATACCTTTACAGTTTCAGAAGTCGGTGCCTTGAATTTGGTTCAGCGTGGATTAGCACTGAGCGAGTTCTGAAACTGTAAAGGTATTTTGCATAAGAGGTGTATTAAATTCAATCTTCATTAAGTTATTTTATAATTTTAGGTTTTTTATACGTAGTTTTTTTTACTTTTTACTATTTAGTGTCTGTAATAGGTTGTTCTGTAAACTACAGTAGGATTTTTCACGCTTTATATTAGCTTCACTTGTAACTAACTAGCAAACTAACTAAGAAACTAACAATGTAAAAAAAACTTGGAAGTAAATTTTAACCTACTTCCAATTATCGTATCGAAATGAAACTTTGTATGTATATGTAATTCAGATGACAATACTATAATTTGGTATCTTGGAGCTGATGGTGGAGCCAGGAGGTGGATAGCGGAACTCTTCAGTGGCTACTAGTAAACCTCTCGAGTTTCGGGTCATATGGTTTTTATGACGAGTCCAATAGATTGCACTTGGTGTTGAGGATCTGATGATGGAGACAAGAGCTGGATAGTGGAGCTCTTCCGTAGCTACTAGTGAACCCTCAAGTTTGGGCTCATATGATTCGTCCCAATGAGTCCAATAGATTGGGCTTGGTAACGAGAGTCTGATGATGGAGCCAGGAGGTGGATAGTGGAACTCTTCAGTGGCTACTAGTGAACCCTCGAGTTTAGGCTCATATGATTCACCTCAATGCGTCCAATAGATTGGGCTTGGTAACGAGGGTCTGACGATGGAGCCAGAAGGTGGATAGTGGAACTCTTCAGTGGCTACTAGTGAAACCCTCTAGTTTCGGGTGATATGATTCGTCTTGACGAGCCCAATAGATTGGGCTTGTTAACGAGGGTCTGATGATGGAGCCAGGAGGCTATAGTGGAACTCTTCAGTGGCTACTAGTGAAGCCTCGAGTTTGGGCTCATATGATTCACCTCAATAAATCCAATAGATTGGGCTTGGTAACGAGGGTCTGACGATGGAGCCAGGAGGTGGATAGTGGAACTCTTCAGTGGCTACTAGTGAAACCCTCTAGTTTCGGGTGATATGATTCGTCGTGACGAGTCCAATAGATTGAGCTTGTTAACGAGGGTCTGATGATGGATCTAGGAGGTGGGTAGTGGACCTCTTTAGTGGCTACTAGTAAAGCTTCGAGTTTAGTCTCATATGATTCGCCTCAATAAATCCAATAGATTGGGCTTAGTAACGAGGGTCTGACGATGGAGCCAGGAGGTGGATAGTGGAACTCTTAAGTGGCTACTAGTGAACTCTGGAGTTTTGGGTCGTATGATTCGTCTTGACGAGTCGCTAAGACGCTAAGTGAGACGCTAAGTAAGTTAGCTAGTAGATGGTCAATTAAATGAAGGGTCTGACTTACTTTAGCGGTACCCCGACGCGATATTATATCGCCATTTCAACGAGCAAACCTTATCGTGCCATCCATCAATTTCTGTTATTAAAATATATAGGTGTTACTCAATCGAATTTGATGGCTCAACGATACTATTATTTTTGACTTTTTAAAAGTTAGTTTTTTTTTGCGTCAGGGGTTTTTTAAATTTTTAATTAAATTTTTATTTTATACACTCAATATATCACTGAATTGCATTTTTTTGTCTGCGTCTTTCTGTATAGGTTTCGAGGCAATCTGGACACCTTTTTGGCGCTTTAGCATTCCGAAAATTTGAGGAAGGAGGCCTTTGGTGTCTGACCGACGTTTTTGCGTTGTTTTTGAAATAGACGTCCTAAAGATATTCATTTTTAGGTTTCGAAACTCTTAAGAACTTTTCCTTCCAACATATTTTTCATTTCAATGGCTGTTAGCTATTATACATTAGATACTATTGTTTGTTTTTGCCGTTTAAGCAAAAGTATTTGAATTAAATTTGAAGATGGGTAGCGCTTCAGGAACTTTCGTATATCACTATATTCATTATTTCATTATATTAGTAAAACAAATACCTACGTGTTTAGTTCTAAAGACAGAAAAAATGGTCTTTTTGGAAAATATTTTGACGGTATGTCTTAATTGTGATTGAAGGCACCGACTTTTCAAACTGTTAATTTTATAATAATTATTTTATTCGTTTTTGTGAAGTCGGTTTTATTATTAGTTAAAGTCTTTTCTTTTTTTCTTTTTAATGGTCTGAATTAAAATACCGTTAGACCTACTAAAGACGCTGCTCATAACCCAACACATTAGATAGATAGATATAATTTATTGTACACTAAAAGAAATAAAACAGAAGGAGTACACGTTATTAAGAACAGTACAAATGGCGGTCTTATCGCTTAAAGCAATTTCTTCCAGACAACCTTTGGATGGAAAGATTTGTCAAAAAAAATATATAGGGCAGTTTGCAGCACACAAACGTATAACCTAATAAAAATCGACAATCAACTAAATCACTAAGTATATTATAATAATAATATAAGTTAATAAATAAAATAAATATAATATTTATACATATTTAAAATATATATATAAATATAATATATACATCATAAACTCAAATAAAGAACATAAATATTTAATTATAAATATCGATAGTTTAGAAACGACTATATGACAAGATAATGTTCCTTTACCATTCTCTTGAACGGAACCAACGACTGAGCACGCCTCACAGACACAGATAATGCATTCCACAAGCGTACGGCCTGAACAGTAAATGAATGGTCAAAGAATCTTGTGGAATGCATAGGCATCTTCAGTTTCAAGTTTTCCGATGATCTCAAGGATCGTGAGTGTGAATCACGCATCAACTCAAAACGTTCTTTAAGATAGGGAGGGGTAGTGGGATTGAACAGAATACTGTATAATAGGGAAAGAATATGAGCATTCCGATGAAGGCGTATTGGAAGCCACTTGAGTTTAGCACGAAATTTTGACACATGATCATATTTGCGTAAACCAAATATGAATCTTATACAAAAAAAAATTAAGTCGCTCAAGTTTGTTAAACTGGTCCTTGGTGAGATCGAGATAGCTGGCATCGGCATAGTCAAGGATGGGAAGAAGAAGAGATTGTGTAAGCGCAGTTTTAGTGGCAGTGGGTAGAAAGTTACGAAGCCTTCTCAAGGATCCGGCTGACGCAAACATCCTGCGGCTGGTCTCTTGCAGTTGAGGATTCCATGAAAAGTGTGACATTTTGTGTTCATCATTGAGGAATTCCATTGTTTATCTCCAAAGGTCTTCATCAGATCTTCATCAAGTTTAAATGGGACCATCTCGGGAGAAACCTCTTTCAAACAAAACATAATCATCCAAATCGGTGCATATACAACGTGTCCCCGTATGTAGTTATATAACTTTAAGGGCGGTATACACACTCAATTTTATCGACAAAAACACCCTACTCGTGGCACCGATTCCCCCCCCCCCCCAAAGATGGAGTAAATTTAGTATGTGACTTACCTATTTCGACCTCTACATACTCAAACACCCACAAGTTAAGACCTAGGCCCCACAGAGGCGTAAATTTAATATAATTTGAAAGGCTACAGCATGGACAATATAAATTAGTATCAAACTGCCATACATAAGTTCTAAGTATTATTGTTTTAGATGAACCATTTTACATTAAAAACAAAGATGATTTTTTTTTCTTAAAAAAACTTTAAGCCTCGTTTTCTATACCATTTTGGCGCTTTAGCATTTTTTTTTGCTTTCCACTGACGTAATCATTTTTCATAAAAAAATGTATTTTTAATCGAATAGCATTATAATACAAAAAAACTCATTTTGGCAAAACAACATCTCTATGATAAAACGTGCGTAACCTCCATTATAAATTATATTAATAAATATTTTAAAATCAGTATTATTAAATTGTATCTTCCCTCATGTAGTGCTTTCGATTATTATTTATAATATATATAATTTACCGCTCAATAGTGATTTGGTATGTTATGTTAACTACTCACTTGCTATCACATCCACTGAAGTCCATACCGAAAGAAAAAATATTATCTTTGTAATCACTAACAGCGTTTTGACAGTCTTTTGCTGACAAGCCTGCGTAGGAAACCTGAAAAAGAGAGTGAATTGTAAAATAATACCGATAGTTTCTATTTTCCTAAAATTTTCTTTAATAATCTAAAATAAAATTTACCTTTACTAAGTTTTTGCTGGAAGACACAGGGGTCTCCACCCAAGAAAAATTGTCCAAGTCCGTGAAAGTATCACTTGTCAAAGATACATTTTGTATGATAGCTAATTTTGATTTCGACAAGTTGTAGTAACTGCCCCATTGTCCCTGTACAAAGTAATTTTGGTTTTAAAGCAGAGTTTTTAAGAATTACTTACACAAAATAGCAATATAAGATATTACCTTTTTCAAAATATTGAACGTTATCGCTTTTTGTAATTGTTCCTTAAATATACCATAATCTGGGCTGAAAGATGACGCGTTGACATCATCCACAATAACAACACTAATTTTATTTTCATAAATTTTTCTAAGACTGTTAACCAATCCTGCAAAAAGTGCTAAATTATACCATCAAGATAGTGTTAGAACGCTCATGATGGATGATGCATCATTTAAACGAAATCATAATTTTACCATTTGAGAAAGCCGAATATTGTGAAATTCTTTCAACTTCATCTGCAAAAAATGCACGCTGCCCAGCGACAGGCCAACGCAGTGAGAAAGCTCTGACGACTGACAGACAACAGTATTTCTAGTTATCAGTATAAAAAATCCCAGGCCAGTGTCACAGACTTTTTTAATCTCAAGATTTATATTCCTCCTAAAAACGAATGTGGGTATACAACAGACTGTTCATTTTACAAATATTTCCAATACATACCTAGTAATCCGCAGTACGGCTGTTTTTCAGAAATTAGGACGACTCGTTGTGATTTTTGCAGTTCCCTCTGTACTCGTGGTAACCACGAAAATGTACTGTCATGTTTTATTGTTATGTAAGTAGCGTATTCTTTTTGTTGTTTATCTCCTTTCTTTAACAACACCAATGTTCCCTTTTCTGTTGGTATAGTTGTTACAATCTTCAAATCGATATTTTTGTTTCCAATATTTGCAGTATTTTGTTCCAATGTTAAAACGAAAGCATCTTCTTTCAAAACACGGTACAATACATTTAGTGCCTAAAAAGTGAAAATATAATAATAATGAAAATTATAACTTTGTTATTGAATTTGTAGTATCAAAAATCAAAATCTGTTTAAGAAATAGCATTAAACTGTTTTAAATTATAACTTACGTTTTTGTCCCCAAGTACATTTTGAACAGCATATAAATTGGTTTTAGCAACATCTTTAATATTAACATTATCTAAATCAACCAAATTTATTTCTAAATTTGATGGAGTGGTTTCAGAAATTTCCTTGATTACATTTGATATTAATAGGGATGATGAAAGCTCCAGAATATTAATTTTGTCGTCTAATACGTTCTCCGCAACTAATTGAAGATTTATAGTTATTGCTGTATTGAACTGTAAAATTAGAATTGTATTAATAAAATTACAATTGATAGTATTATTCCTAACGTATGTTTTTGTTTAGTTACTTGTTACTTACATTCAAATTTTCTTGAAGTACATTTGGTATAAACTTTCTTGCAAATAAAACATCTGGCTGTGGTTTTACTTTTTGTTTATCTTCGAAAATAACACCTTTTAACGTAACTCCACGGCACCTTGAAAATTTTATGAAAACTTGATTCGATTTGATTCGAGTAAGACGAATTATAAAAAAAATCCATGGGAAAACATGAAAAATAGGTAGTATAATTTACTTCATTATACAATTATGCCATAGAACGTATGCAAAACCACAGGCACCTTAAAATATTTTTAATGTAATCAAAATTGATCAAGCTATAAATTAATTATTTTCATAAATTATTGTACAACAGATTTGTATTTTTTATCGACTTAAATATTTTGATTCGATTTTTCTGTTTTGATTATTCTGATCGGGCGGTTACCCCACCTTGCCCTATAGACCGCCCCTTACCCACGAATTTAATTTAAGTGTAGGTAAATTAGAGCGCGTGGATTGCGATAATTTAAAAAAGACAGTGAAAATATATTTAGGTTTTATATTATTTAAATAAGACGTTCTTTACTGGTAGAAATATAAGCCAAAGTTCTTACCTTATCACAGCGTTTGATTTACACATTTCAGCTTTATAAGTAGCTACTCCTTCTATAACAGTTGGAGTTTCATTTCTGTGTTCCTTTGATTGAATACTCAGTCTTTGTATTATCTTAGGTACAGATACTCCATCATGGTTTCTTGCAAATAAGTTTACTTGTATCAAAGAATCAAGGAACGTTGTCCAGTTGTCGGTGCATTTAACATAAGCTTCATTGGACTTCATATTCACAGAGCGTATGGATCGAAAAGAATCCCTGAAAATATTTTATCCGGCAAAATATTTTTTTAATAATTTCGTTGACGAAAAGTTAAATTCAAATCCCTATTAAAGACAAAAATAAACGAATATTAGTAATTGCTTCCTTTTAAGTTTAACTTACCTATAAGAATATCCCTTCATAGATAAGAGCGTGTACACGTCTTCTTCGTTAAAGGTAATATCTATGACTTCCGTCTCTATTTGCTCATTAACAATAGTAGCAATTGGTGCATCAATTATGGTACCAGTTACTATTTGAATATTTCCGTTCATCACCTTGAAGATAAATTATAATATGAAATGGCAACAAATCGCAAAATATTTTAAAGATGAATTAAGTACACTAATTTGATTTGACTTTGTTATGTCCTGAAAGTATCTGTTGGAATTTGGCTATGGAGTAAATTTAACCGAATATTTAGGAAAGTTTCAAATACATGGATGTTGATTGGATCGAATGGTTTTGAATACAAAACAGATAAACCCTAGTCCAGAAAAGTCGAATTAAGCGCGAATTGTCTGCGAGTTTTACGCGTGTTGGTAAGGTACTAGTCACCAATCCATCGTGTCCATATAATGTAACCCGCGAATTTATGTGTATAATATGTAATACGCGTGAGACGTTTCGCGCCAAATTCGCCTTTTTGGACGAGGTCTTTGCGTGTAGTTTGCCTTTCTGGACAAGGTCTAACTCAATATTCAGCTGGAGAAGACAAAATTTAAAAAAAATCAAAGAAGTTTCTTAAGTTTTAGTTAGTTTACCTTCTTGCGTGTAATATTGCTGCTCATTTATGTTATATTTTTACTCTACTGTGTTTTTTGTTATTTTACTCAGAAATAAGAGCCGCTCCCGGTGGGGCTCCTATCCAGCGCTAGTGAATGGTGAGTTTATAAACGCAAAATGCCCACACCTACGTTTAGCTGATTGGATCAAAATTATTATTTCGGTTACTTAAGTACCTACCTCAAATTTGCTATCGCCTTTATGGATCAGAATTCTGAGTTTAAGCACATCATCAGCATCAATTTTTAACTGACGATAAAACGTTACGTCTGTAAATGTGACTGACATATCTTGGTAGGATTGCCCTTTGTACATTCCAAACGTTTCCCAAACTAAAACCAGCAGAGCACTTTCTGGAAGTTCGTTTACACCTGAAACCAAAAACTACTTTTTCGTCACCTGTTTTATTAATAAAACAACTTTCTTTTTCTTTAGTAAATGTCTCAAACTATCTAAAAGGAACAAGGGAAAATAACTCAATCAAAAATAAACACACGGTGTAAAATGAGGTTTAAATAAATTTTATTACCATTTCTCACGTGTCCTGCAATAAATTTTGAGTCATCATCGTGAACACACGTGAATGTGTTCCGTGCCGAAGTCTCTTTTGCGTCTTTTATAGTATGTTCAGATATATACCTAAAAACATACACAGATTTTAAAGTATTGATAACAGAAATAACACAAATCGTGTAATTCAAAGAGATAATTAATAATTATATAATTTACCAATCAACACTATGTTCAAATTCAACAAGATGAGACAGCAATGGTGTTTCTATCGAGACAGGGAACTCTACTTTGGGGTATATAGCCTGTAGTTGCGGATTTGACCCATTAAGATATAATCTGAAAATTATAAACAAAATGGTACATGATGATAGTCCATCTTCTATGTTGTATTTTTTCTGCTTCCAATATTAGTTTTGTTATCAATCTTCTGCTACTTAATTTAATCATTACTGCACGCGTTTGACTTATTATCCTTAAATGATTTATTTGCATTATTCCAATCAATAATATCGTGATGCATTTCAAGATTCATTACAACATTACTTACTTTCCAACGGCCTCAAGTAAGAAAATAACGGGGTCTGAACAATTCCGTTTGGTTATAGGAAGGTTAACACAGTCTTGATGAGACTTTTTCAAAATCGCTTGCAAAAGACCATGAGGCGCTAATTCTATAATCATTGCATCCTTCGGCAACAAAGTTGCACTCTCCTCAAAGAATACCGGACTCTGCAAAACAAAAAATAAAACTTTTTAACAAAAAGAAAACCGACTTCAAATTGTCTATCTCCGAGGTTCTTCGTCGGATCTGCACCAAATTTAAATGGGACAACTTCAAAAGAATACTCTTCCAAACAAAAATCATTCATAAAAACCGGTTCACAATTAGCAAAGATATCGTGGAACAAACATACAAAAAAAAACATACAGTCGAATTGAGAACATACTCCTTTTTTGGAAGTCGGTTAAAAATGGTTATTGTCTCCAAGAAATATAATATAGGTACCAACTAATATTATTTTTTTCTTTACTTGTTCGCGTTTGACCCTAGTCACACCTGATGGTAAGCTCAGACAGGGTTTAAGATGGAGCACACGAATCCAAGGAACAGAAATATAGAGGAATTCCCCTTTACCCCTCTGTCTCTCGCATACACACTTCGAAAAACTGGAAACTGTTTGCCGCCAGACTTTAATGTAAGTTGGTAGCTACCCAGATGAACATGATAGATCCTACCACCAAGCGTGTCTAAACGCTAAACTATATCGCAACTAAAATTAGTCGTATAATAGATTTCGTTGAAGTATTTTTTCTTGTGCAGGCTTGGTGATCATAGGTTAAAATATATAAAAAAAATGTAAATGCATACAAATGCCCACTTATGGAGCATTTAATGCTCCATAATGGGGCATTTGTCCTTTTATCTAGGTTACGCAAAGGTATAGGTCCAACAAAACTCTTGCAGCATTTTTATCTAAAATGGGATTATACGCTCATCAGGCCTCTCTATGGCTACACAAAAATTAGCCTTTTTTATTAAGAATTCTTAGTACTGTCCTATAACTATGGTTAATATAAATTATTCTCACTCACCAATAAATTATTGGTAAAGTACTCAGGAGATGCGTATTTTGCATGTTCTTGGTCCCAGTTTTCTTGAGGAACAGATGTTGATATCCACTTATCGCTACGCAATTTTTTCTCCTTGATCACATTTTGCATATAAGATAACAGTCCTGGCCCTGTTATGGATATAAGCTAGATTAGTCCTCAGTCGAGATAACTTTTGATTAATAAAAAAAAATATTGCATTCTTGATTAATAATGCATTGTAATCTTTTCCAATATTAATTACATTACATTACATGACATTGTTTATTTTTAAGTGTGCAATCTGCGTCAGTAGGTATCAGTGCAGAATTTTTCTTTCATCCTTTACAGTAATTTTGATATAAATTACTAACCGGCATTAGCAATATATTTTGAATGGTATGCAATATTAGAACATGCCACTTCTTTAGCAAAGATCCCACGAGCCATCAAACCGGATGTAAAGTTTTTGATGTCATCGGCAGGTCCTGATATAGTGGACGAATTAGCAGAGTTGTGACAAGCCACTTGTATTTCTGGTGGACATAGTGGAAGAACCTGAAAACAATATAGAAAATTAGACAAAAATATTTTACTTCATAGTACAGTATTTTTTAATAAAACACTTCATCAATTTAAAATTTGCATCTACTTTTTGTTTCATTTATAACGTAAGAAATGATAATAATATTATTGCTAAGAAATATCGAAAATGTAAAAAATAATTACATCTTTATGTCCAAGACCAACGGCAGCCATGGAACCACGAATGAATGGTGTCTGAAGAGAGACCAACCCTCGGTAATATGCTGATAATAACGTTTCTTCAGCTGTGAAACAGCCATCAGCATAAGCACATCCAACTTCACCAATACTGTGACCTTGGAACACAAAAATAATGGTTTAAGAAATGTTCTCTATTCCTTCATCCGTGTCTGTAACTTATCTGATAGCATAAATCTAATTTAATTTAAGTTTATTTTTAACCTTACCAATAATGATATCAGGAACAATATCCATTGCCTTGAGTACATCTGTAAGACCGATTTGAACTGCGCAGATACCAACCATAGAGTTCAAAATGTTATCGAAGATAGCTTTGTCTGTGCTAGTAATAATATGAACAATATCAACCCCTAATGGACTTAGAACTTTACGGCACCTGAAAAATTTAATAATATTTGACTTTGTCTTGCTGTTAGCCTTTGGCCAGACTGCAAACGCGGGCGCGGGGCGGACGCGGTGCGGCGAGTTCAAACAGAAGAACTTCATTTGAGTGTCCATAGTGGGCACGCGGGCGCGGGAAGCGGCGCGGGCTACTTGGCGCGGGGAGCGCGCGGGTAGCTCACGCCATAGGTCGTTCATACAAGTGGCCGCAGTGAGAGCGCGGGCGCGGCAAGCGCCAACCCGCGCGGGAACGGGGGGTCTCAAACTAGTTCGAGCTGACCACGCGCGTTGTTGTGATGGTGTCTTCAAAATTAAATGTTGAAGAATTAATAAGTACTATTCAAGCACGATCTGCACTTTGGATGTCGAAACATCGTTTTTTGTACCTAAGAATTTTCCAGTAAAAATAAGTCTTCTTCATCCATATGATATTTTGACAAACACTGAACACGACAACGCTCAGAACGAAGTCACGCTCCACTGCGGACAGGTAAATCGCGCGCGTTCCCGCACCCGCGCCTCTCCCCGCACCGCGCTGCCAGTCTGGCCAAACACTAAGAAATCAAAATCTTTTGTTCAAAACATAACATAATATCATGCCTGTATTCCCAGAAGGAATGGGCAGAGTTTTAAGTTCCACGCAATAGGAGGCGAGCCTATTGCCATCAACAGGGTACAAATCCAAACTCCGGGGGCTGCTACTGAGAAATTCCACACGGAAAAACCCAATAACGCTTTGCCCTTCCTGGGCATCAAACCCATGACCTCACGCTCAGCAGTCGCGCTTGCCTGCACTAGACTAACAAGGCAGTCAAAAATGTGCAATTATCGGTAATATTGCTCTATTATTATCAGTACCTGGATGACCGAGCGTTGCTCATTTTTTTTTGGTAAATCGACGTTTTCTAAAAATTAAACCTCGATTATCGCCCCCCGAAACCCTCTGCATGCAAAATTTCATGAAAATCATTCGAGCCGTTTCCGAGATTCAGATTATATATGTATATACATATATACAAGAATTGCTCGTTTAAAGGTATTAGATAGATTAGATTAGTTAGATGATCATCACACTCAACTGCTTTTTGTATAAGTATCAGGCTTATTAGCACTCATAGCGAGTTTGTCCAACACTTACCTTTCAATAGCACCGGCAAATATGGGAATGCGCATCAATTCTGTACCCATACCGCACCATTGTGATCCCATACCACTGTATAAGAAACACACGGGTCTAGTGGTGCCTGAATAGAATTCGAAATTTCTTGCCAAACAGACCGTTTCTTTCTTTTCATTTGTATCTGTATCGAAATAAAACATAATTTCGTAGATTTTATTGAATTAATTATCTAATTTTTTTTACTTAGAGATAACGCGTGTCTATTACAAATAAACTAGTGTTTGGACAACTTTGTTGTCCGTTTAATTCACAAAGTTTGAAATGGAATCTTTTGGAAGTGAAATTAATGAGAGGTGATTGATGTCATACAATTTCTACTATAATGGTTAAAAAAAATTACCCAGTACGATATAACTACGCCCAGTATGTCCAGGGAAGTTGTCTTTGTAAATGTTGTGCAGTAATGCAACCTGTTCAGCGTCAATCGGTTGGCTTTGTAACGTATCCAAGGCTTTTTGAATACCTTGTTCTTCTCTGCCTGATAGAAGGATGATGTAAGGAATGTAAGATCTGTAGCGATCTTTGACCTGAAAAACAAGGTAGACACGAAAATCAAATAAGTGTTACAATATTATACTATAATATACACACATATTAAGTACAATAGAACATGATTGTGGTAAAAGGGGTACTTGGCTTTTATTCAGTTTTCTTGATTTACATACGTATTGCATGTACTCGCGCCTGTAGTCTCTGAAGGGGTAAGCAGAGATGTTCTCTTATTGCAAGGTTCTGTACACCCACGTTTCGCCAACGGTATTAAGTTCCATGTAATAGCGGGCGAGCGTATTGCCATTTTCCGGACACAATTATGGTGCCAGGTTTGTCGCCTCTCACGACTCGTTTGCCCGGCGTCGAAAGGGAGTTGCATCTGTCCCCATACGGACTTAAAAATCTTTAAGTTTCAATTATTTCTCCGTTAATGTTCTACTTAGCCCTTTTCCCAACTATGTTGGGGTCACTTTCCGATCTAACCAGATGCAGTTGAATACCGATACTTTACACGGAGCCACTGCCATCAGCCTCCGCAACCCAGTTACTGGGTAATGCCGATATCCTAGGGCTAGACCGGTTGTCAGACTTTTGGGCTTCTGACTACCCGTAACGAATTTTTTTGTTTTTTTTTTTTATTTTTATTTATTGAATTTGAAATACAGTGGTGTTACTTAATTTTAAACTCGGCAAACTTTTACGTTTGATGGCGAGAGTTTACGGGACTTTCATAGGCATTCGTATGGCACCCGGAAAAGATGCCTTAACGTGCTTTCCGAAGCACGAAGGGGTCTCAATATGTAACGAACGATCACTCATCTATAGACGGACCGCGGCAAGCGCAGCTTAACCTTATAAATCGTATGATCCGCGCGCTTGTTAATTAGTCACGACTTCACGAGCTCATGTTTCTTCCAAAATTACAATAATGTTTACGTTACCTTATTTTTATAAAATCCATTCAATAGAACATGATAATTTGCTCCTGTATAAGAGTAATTATTGATAGCCGTATATCCTCTATTGAAGGGCGTGTTCTGGGTGACCACTTGAACTCTTCCGTTGCGTATCGCGGGAATGTGATCCTGCGGTTCATTGTAATGCAGGTTTGCCGGCAACTCGCCTTTATGGTAGGCCAGGCATATCTACACATAGTACAATTAAGTTTATATATAACAATAATCGCTGTTAGGTATATAGTGGGTGACTCAAATCACGGGATCATGGAGGCTAAGTACTTTAAATATTAAAAATAGCAAAAGGCGACTTAATTTTTAACCCCCCACGCAAAAAGAGGAGTGTTATAAGTTTGACCGCTATGTGTGTCTGTCTGTCTGTCTGTCTGTCTGTCTGTCTGTGTGTGTGTCTGTCTGTGGCACCGTAGCTCACCGATTTGAGTGCGGTTTTTTTATTTGAAAGCTGGTTTTCCCAGCGAGTGATCTCAGACATGTTTTATTAAAATCGGTTCAGCCATTTCAAGGTTCTCAGCTGTTTTGTTAGCTGCGGTAGGGTTCTTAGACGCATAATGTGTATTACTTTACTTTCAAACATACGTGTGAAATAAAATTGGAAACACTCATGTATGCTATATAACTATGCAAGATTATGAAATTCTTGGTCTGATACTGCAGTCAGGATAACCAGTGCGCTAGTACACTCTTGAAAAAATAATAGCAGATATGTCGTGTTTGGATTCGTTTTGATCAGTATTTGATTCTACATGCAATTCAATGGTGGCGACATGATGAGCTGATGCTGCAGCCAGGATATCCAGCACACTAGTACACTCTTGAAAAAATAATAACAGATATATGTCGCGTTTGGATTCGTTTTGATCAGTATTTGTTAGCTATAATTTATGAAGATCTGTTCAGGCGTTTGAAGATCATCAGCTCATTTCCTATTTGACAAAAGGGTCTTACCAACTTTCACTGGTCCGATTGATTTGAAATTTGGTGTACTGTTACTTTGGTGGTATTTCCAAGACATGGCAACCTTGAGCTGATGCTGCAGTATCAAGTAGTCTGCAGGATACCCAACCCCTCAGCAACTTATAGCAGATATATCATCTTTGGGCTCATAAGAATGGTCTCAATGAGTAGATGTTAGATAGATGATGGTGTCTACTAGTAATTTAAAAAGTAAAATTCTGCCTAGCCTTTTCCCAACTATATTGGGGTCAGCTTCCAGTCTAACCAGATGCGGCTGAATACCAGTATTTTACACGGAGCGACTGCCATCAGACCTCCGCAACTCAGGAACTGGGAAAACGCCGATATCCTAAGGTTAGACCGGCTGACAGACTTTCGGGCTTCTGACTTTCCGTAACGACTGTCATAGGTATTAGTATGATACCCGGGACCGACTATTTAACGTGCTCTCCGAGGCACGGAGGGGTCTCGGTGTGTAACGAACGGTCACCCATCCCCAGACTGACCGCGGCAAGCACAGCTTAACCTCGCAAATCATATGATCCACGCGGTTGGAAATAAACCATGAGCCCCTCTTAGTAATTTAAAAAGTATTAAATAAAAATTAAATTGAAAATTTAAAAAACCCCTGACTCAAAAAAGAACCCCTAAAAAGTAAAAAATAAAATGTGTTTATTGGCCGTTTAACTTTATTAAAAGTACCTAGTAATATTTTGATTCAAGCGTCGTCACGTCGGGGGTCCGCTAACTAAATAAATAAAAAAAAAACAGAATACAAAAAAAGAAGCTTGGTAATGATAATTTACTTAGCGGTCCCCCGACGTGACGACGCTTGAATCAAAATATTACTAGGTACTTTTAATAAAGTTAAATGGCCAATAAACACATTTTATTTTTTACTTTTTAGGGGTTCTTTTTTGAGTCGGGGGTTTTTTATATTTGATGAAATACTGCATTCAAAGATTTTTAAAAGGTTTCTGGCCTGATCCTTGAATCGAACTAACACAAACGAGAAAAAATATTACTCATAAGACTGAATATCTATGAATACAGTGTTCCATACTTTAAATTTTTTAATTTATTTATTTTCAATTTTTATTTTTAACGTACTTTCACTCCAAGATCACGTGTTTTGGTGCAACTGATATATTGTCAAATACTCAAACACTACTCAGTTTTAAGCTGTCTTTAAGTCTCGTGGTGTCACTGTGACTTTAACGTGAAATGAAAGTCCTCTTAGCCTTTTCACAATTATCTTGGGGTCAGCTTCCAGTCTAACCAGATGCGGCTGAATACCAGTATTTTACACGGAGCGACTGCCATCAGACCTCCGCAACCCAGTAACTGGGCAATGCCGATATCCTAAGGTTAAACCGTTTGTCAGACTTTCGGGCTTCTGACTACCCGTAACGACTGTCATAGGTATTCGTAACGTGAAATGAAAGTGACAGCATGAAATTTACGGCAACTTAAAATTAAATAGCGTTTGAGTATTTGGCCATTATACCTATACATACAGAGGGGATTTATAATCTCGAAATTTCTACAGGTGATAAATGTTTGTATTCCGGTAAATAATACGATTTAAGATAGAGACATAATGTTATCACCTAATTATTTACCTTAGTAACAGCACACGTTCCGCTAGCAGCTTCAGTGTTCCCCATATTTGATTTAACAGAACCCACTTTGACGGATTTTGATTTTGTAAAAAATCTGCCGATTGCATCAAGCTCATTACCGTCTGCTTCAGCAATACCTGAGGTAAACAAATATAATGTTCAAGGATATGAAAAAACCGGATAAATAAGACTCGCTCCCTAAGGGTTCCGTACCTACTATTTTATAACAGTAAAGTGGAATTATTACATGACAAACTTAATTATGCTGTTTTTTTTCATATACAATGTACTTATGCCAAAAACAGCAAAATTTTGTTAGTTCACATACAATTAGAAAGTAATGATTTTTGAATATTTTCCCTTGTTCAATTAGATTGGTCTTGATGTGTCAATCAGTGAGTTAGGCTGAGCATCCACCAGAGATGTGGTGAGCTGCGTAGCGAGGAATGTGTTTTGTAAGCACCAATAAAATCACTTCATTTACCTAGCTTCGCTCTGCGCAGCTCTGGTGGATATGGGTCTAGCAGTGCGAGTTTTTTGTTCATACAAAACAAGCGAGAAATGTGTTGCGAGGAATGTGTTGCGACGAATATGTTGCAATGAATATGTTGCGAGGAATGTGTTGCGAGGAATGTGTTGCGAGGAATGTGTTGCGAGGAATGTGTTACGAGGAATGTGTACCGCTCCCGCCACGGCTCATTTGTACACATTAAAACATTACGCATTACACATTACACAGTACGCATTCCTCGCACAGCTCTGGTGGAAAGGGTCACACCGTTACACATCCTCGCTACACATTTGGCAACAAAATTATTTTTGTTGTTGTAGTTTTTTTCATGGTAATAAACCCTAAAAACTAATTCATGTAATTTTTTCGTTATATTTTGTTTTGCCTTGACCATTACATTTGCGCTTTAAAATACAAACAATACCTGCTCCAAAAGCTTCAACGTACTCCACCTCAGAGGGAGATACTTTAACTTCGGAATAAAACTCTTCTAAGAACGCTTCCATGTCGTCAGGTTTGCGAATCGGTAAGAATTTTGCATCAGGACTTGTGAAGAACTTTCCTTTAATGTGGCAGATTTCTGCATAAATTCTATTAAGGGATACATAAAATAGGTACTAATTAATGTTAACGTCGAGCATAGTTCAGCGGAGTTACACGAAATTTCGCAACAAGACATAGAGGTCACGCGACCTTACTAAATAAATAAATAATAAAATTGATTCACTTCTTTGTTACATTAATGAATTAGGTACCTACATATAGAAAAAACATGTGGCAACTTGTAACTAATCATTTTTCGTTTTTACATATTATATTTGGATGTTGAACCCCAAACTAGGTATAGTCTGTATGTTGAGGACCACAGTTGCGACATTTAACGTGCCAGGACTGTGTGCTTAGAAATATAAAGTAGTATTTTATCAAGTAGTCATAATTAATAAGTTTAATAACAAAAGAAGAATAAAACCTAAAAGAATTTGATGTGTGCATGTTTGTGTGTGTGCATGCATACGAGCACTTGTGTGTGTATGCATGCGCGTGAGCATTGCTGTGTATGCATGCGCGTGAGCATGGCTGTGTATGCGGGTGAAGTACTCTCTGAAGTTTTCGTGAAATTACTAAACTAGTTTCATAATATTATGACGCACAAGGTGGATGACGGTTTGTTAATTACGCGATCCTACGTTGACGTTTAAACAGTAACTAGCGACCCGCCCCAGTTTCGTACGGGTGCAATATAGATACTAATGTGGGGCATATAAACCTTCCTTTTGAATCACTCTATCTATTGCTGAAAACTGCATTAAAATCCGATGCGTAGTATTAAAGATCTAAGCGTACAGACAGCGGGAGCGACTTTGTTTTATACTATGTAAAGATTAAAATACAATTTATGTAAATTGCAAAGTACTTACAACCAGTGCTACACTTAAAGTGGGAAATTTATTAATTCTTTCAACGCTTTTGATTCCAGTGGCATGTAATATCTAATAATGCATGATTCATATTCATGGTATATCTTACCTCTTAGCATCTTTAGCCTTCTGCAAAAACAGTAGACTGACAGCTTCCGATCTCACGTAACCGTCGCCGTTTTTGTCGAAGCACTTGGTTTTTCCATCCAAACATAAGTGTCCAGCACTGTCAAAGGAAAGTAAAACCATTTATACAATCGAAACAAATATCGCTAGAAGGTTATTCTGGTACGAAAAAAAATTGCCAGGTTCGTTCTGCCTAGCCTTTTCCTAACTATGTTGCGGTCAGCTTCCAGTCTAATCACATGCGGCTGAATACCAGTATGTCACATGGAGCGACTGCTGTCAGACCTCTGCAACCCAGATTCTGGCCAATGCCGATATACTGAGGTTAGACCGTTTGTCAGACTTTCGGACTTCTAACTACCCGTAAATTCATTCGTATGACACCCGGTACCGACTCTTTAACGTGCTCCCCAAGGCACGGAGGGGTCTCAATTTGTAACAAATGGACACCCATTCACGGACTGACCACGGCAAACATAGCTTAACCTTGAAATCATATTGACGGTTGAAAGGCTAATTGGTTTAAGCGACATTTTTAGCGATATTGAGTTATATACATATTTGGTATCAACGAATTTTTCTGCGTCGTTTGAGCTAGGTTTCAAATTTTTTAAAGGATTTTTGTGGCGCTTGAACCGCACAGTTACTTTGCTCTCATTTCGGAGGCCATTGTATCAACCGATACAAAATTTGACCACTTTTTCTCATTTATCTGTTGAATCGTTTTTTCTGATACTATTTTGAAGTTCTAATGTGCGTTAAGGCGTTTAACTTTTTGTATAAATACTTGATTGTGTCATTTGAAACATTTTGCATTCCATCAGAATAATAGGTAATGTCGCTTGAATCATTTTGCATCCCATCACAATAATAGGTTAAGTCGTTTTAATATTTGTGTTTTTATTTTAAAATTAACCTTAATGAGCAAATCTTTTATTAGGTATTGATGTTGTACCAGAACAATAGTTTAGGAACCTATCTCTGACCCTACAATAGGAAAAAATCATTTTATTTGATTCGGTTTGAACACTGATAGTCGTCTGTATCAAGGTACTCTAGTCTAGTTGCTACATACTCAATTCATTGACTCTTCTTGCTTTGTTCTGCTTCATATTCTGTGTCAACACATAAACTAATTTACTTTCAGCTATTATATAATGTATACTACAGGCGATCAGTGATGGGCCGAATAAGGGTTTCACCGAATATTCGGCAGGATTGGGCGTGCTTTATCGTGTATTGCAAAAATTCAAGTCTCTACTTGTCGAACACATTGAATCGCGCGACCCTTTCAATCGTTGGCGCTGTTATCCCCGGACTGTTGTGGCGTCATCTAGTTAGCGACAAAACATTAGCACATTCATTTGTTTTTGTGTACAATATCGTTAAAGGGGCATTCTTCGAAAAATATTAACAAAAATTGAGAACGTCATTAGCATCATCCCAAAGTTAAGAATGCAGATGTTTAATACTATAATTACGATAATGAAAACTCAAACTATACCGCTGCCGTCAAGCAATAAGACAAGAATAAAAACAATCTGACAATACTATAACGTTAACAACCCGGAAGAAGAATGATTTGTTAAAATAATATTAAAAAATTTCGAATATTCACCCTAAAACTCAGTAAATTGCCAAAAAAACAATGAAATAAGTGGAGGGAAGAGGTCGAACGTTTGGATTTTTTCTGTGAAACTGACGATAAATAATAAGACATACTTGGTATGGATACAATTATGTAATTATACTATTTCATACAAGCATAGAAGCAATATTTAACGCAAGATTATTCGGTAGAATGTTCGGCATTTTTGCCAAATAATCGGCCGAATACGAGTGTTCGGTAAACCTGCCGAATATTCCAAATACCGAACATAAAACGAATATTCGGCCCATCCCTACAGGCGATTGAACCACTTTGTTTTACTCCTGAAAACAATATATTCAATACATTTTGTGTTAAGCGACATTTATTTCTAGTACAGTCATTTGGTTCGAAAAATAGTGGTTACCTAGAAAGTTTTCCGGGAGATTTGAAAATTGGTAATTTTATACATTTTGATGTGCTCTTTCCGAAAGTTTACTTTGCCACCACGTATTTTGCCGCTCGCGCCGCCATATTGGAATAATGGCGCCTAAAAGCAGTTTTTTGACAATATCTCCTTTCCGACTCATTTTACGATAAAAGAGTGATATACAAAATGAAACTAAAGACAATTATAACTTTTTTTCATAAAGTCATTAGTTTAGGCGTACGAGCGCCGCAAAGTGTACTCTAACACGCGTTTTGGCCAAAAAACTCATTTCCACACCACCTTGAAGTAAGCGGCGCGTTTTTTTTAAATGTGGTATCCCCAATAGGCCTAATCTACATGCAATTCAATATCCTGTTTCGCTGTAAACTCCGCTGTTATCTCAGTAGCGCACAAAAAGCAATGATTTTTGAATGAGAATGTTGGGCGCGTAGATCGCAGTTGTGGTTAAGGAGTCGTGACGTCACTTCCTCTACGCAAAAATGCCGCAATTAACTTCTCATTATTATATCGTTTTCGACATGCATCGTGAACCACTATCGAACTCAGTCCCACCAAAAGAATATTGGATGAATAATGAGTGATGCCCCTCAAGCTGAAGGGCAAAATCTACAAATCCATAATAAGACCTGTCGTTCTGTACGGATCTGTTGGGCCGTGAAGAAGACGGGTGAAAGAAGATTACACCTAGCGGAGATGAGAATGTTGAGATGGATGTGTGGAATGACGCGAATGGATAAAGTAAGAAATAAGTATATTAGAGGGAGTTTGAAAGTGGCACCAGTGACAGAAAAGTTGAAAGGAAAGCGTTTGTGATGAGGAGGGATGAAACACATGTGACTAAGAGAGTGATGAATATGAATGTTGATGGATGGAGGGGGAGAGGGAGACCTAAGAAAAGATGGATGGGTTGTGTGAGGGAGGATATGAAAGATAAGGGAGTAAATGATAATGACACGGCTGACAGGGAAGAGTGGAAGAGAAAAACATATTGTGCCGACCCCAAGTAACTTGGGACCAGGGCAGGAAGATGATGACCAAAACGCGCGTTGGTGTACACTTTGCGGCGCTCGTATGCCATAACTATTGACTTCATGAAAAAAAAGGTATTTGAATAAATTGTCGGTAATTGTCTCTAGTTTCATTTTGTATATCACTCTTTTATCGTAAAATGAGTCGGAAAGAAGATATTGTCAAAAAACCACTTTTAGGTGCCATTTTTCCAATATGGCGGCGGGAGCGCCAAAAATACGAGATGGCAAAGTCAAAATTCGGAAAGAACACATCAAAATCTATAAAATTACCAATTTTCAAAACTCCCGGAAAACTTTCCAGGTAAAACTACCAAATGACTGTACTTTTTCAGAAAATACAGCAAGTACCTATATATTCACGTAATTAACTCAAAAAACTGTAGTACGTACTTACGAAAATAATATATTAATATTACCAAAATTGATTCAGTAGTTTTTTTATAATGTTTTTTTTCGAAAAACAAAACTATGAATCTCTTTCCTACAACTTTAAAAAAATGTCGCTTAGTACAAATAGCGTTTAAACCGTCGATATGATCCGTGCGGTTGTTAATTAACCACGAGCCCCTCCAATTCAGGTTAACAATTGAAAATTAAAAGTTTTCCATATTATTAGCAATTCAATAAACACATTGTATTAAAATTACTGTTGTTACGTAAATTACATACGAGTCTGAGGAATTAATTCGTTTAATAAAAATTGCACAATAATTGTACAGAATTAACATAACAATGCACATCGTCAGTGGAAAAGAAAAAAAGCGACATTCCCACTCAAGGCAAGGCCCAGTTGGCACTTTTCGCCGACGACACGGCTATTTACTACACGGGTAGTGACTTAAAATCAATCTCTCGCATCCTACAGACCGCAGCCAACCGCCTCGGCGCTTGGTTTCGGAAGTGGCGTATCGAAGTGAATCCCGAAAAGAGCGCAGCAGTTCTTTTCGAGAGGCACGGCGATAACCACTCGCGTTGTACCCCAGTAGTCATGTTTGGAAAAGAGATCCCTTGGGAACTGAGCGTCAGGTACCTGGGGGTTATCCTAGATCACCACCTTACGTTCCGGCAACACATCAAAAAGGTGCACGCTCGCGCCGCTTTTGTTGTGGGCCGGTTACACCCTATGATTAGGGCGCGCAGTAAGCTCTCGCTTAGAAATAAGTTGAGACTTTACCTAACGTGCATCCGCCCCATACTAACTTACGCCAGCGTCGTGTTCGCACACGTTAGGCCGTGTCGCTTTAAAGCATTCCAAATCTTGCAAAACCGCGTATTGCGCAAAGTCGCGGACGCTCCGTGGTACATGCGCAACGTGCAGCTTCATTTAGACCTAAAAATGCCAACGGTAAGGCAATATCTCAAACGCACGTCTAAGCGTTACTTCGACAATGCCTCGAGGCATCGGAACCCCCTCGTGACCGCCGCGTCCGATTATAAACCCTCCCAGATTAGCATAGTTCGCCGTCCCAGGCATGCGCTACTAGAGCCCGATGATGAGATCACCCTCCTCCAGGAGGCGAATAAATCCACTAGTACCATACACAAACACCGCCGCCGCCGACCGGCGTATCGCCCTCGTCGACGAGGCCCCTCGCGACGTCCCACCGCCGCCGCCCCCGATCCACCGTGGTCACCCGCCGCAGCCGCGGAGCCGGTCGTCCCTTCTACAGCCCTCATAAAGCTGTCGTATCCCTCCCAGTCCTCTAGCATTCAACACCCTAAGAGGTCGAGTCTCCCCTTGGGGACACTCTTATAGGTGTTGCTGCTATAGTCATAGTCATGATGTTACAGTAGTTAGCTTTGTAGTTAGCTAGGTAGTTAGAGCAGTAGGAATTGGTTCGGAGACCCTTCTGGTCTCGCCAATAATAGTCAGGTTACGTAGAAAAGGTCCGCAAGACCATCTACAATAGTCGAATAGGAAAAAAAAAAAAGGCACCGACTTCGGAAACTGTTAATATTAAAATAATTTGTTATTCGTTTTTTTGAAGTCGGTTTTATTATTAGTTAAAGTCTTTCTTTTTTCTTCTTTTTATTGGTCTGAATTAAAACACCGTTAGACCTACTAAAGATGCTGCTCTTAATCCAACACATTATGTTCGTCATTGAGGAGTGCCATTGTCTATATCCGAAGATCTTCATCAGATCTTCACCAAATTTAAATGGGACCATCTCGGGAGAGAACTCTTTCAAACAAAAAATAATCAATCAAATCGGTGTATATGTTACGCTCAAAGACCGAAAACGCTCATTGAGCGAAAAAACACCTCGCAACGCGTTTTGGTCACTGTAAAACATCCACATCGCGATATTCGCGTTATAGCTCGTATAAAAACGGCCATGACGCGTTGTGGCGATCACAGAAAGACCACATAGCGTAATTCGTGTCGTGGCTGTCATGTTATACGACCACGACATGTTAAAAAATAAATAGGTAATAAATATAAATAGGTAAAAAAATTTTTTACCAGTCAGTCAATCAGTTTCTTCTTTTATATATATCTAAAGACGATTTAGTATTACATTTTGTACGCCAGATAAAGCAGATGAATGATACACGTATAAAACATTTTTGATGTCCTGTTTTAGTTTATAATTTTATCCTACTAGGATAATACATACATAATTAGCCCATTACTGTCCCACTGCTGGGCTCGGGTCTCTTCTCAGAATGACAAGGGTTTAGGGCTTAGTCCACCATGCTGGCCTGGTATGGGTTGACAGACTACACACACCATCGAGAACTTTATGAAGTTCTCACAGAAGTCCAAGTTTCCTCACGATGTTTTTACGTCACCGTTAATGCAAATGATAGTTACATTTTGATCTGCACATGAATTCGAAAGCAGTACAGGCCAGTACTAAAATATATTTTACTGTATTATATATATTTGTAATAATGTAAATAATTATTTTCCGTGTAAAATACTTACTTTTTTAAATTTATGGATAGTACGGGGTGCAAACAGGAATTACATCCTCCCACGATTGCCGATTCACAGTCACCTCTTCTGATACTGTTATAAGCTAATTCCAAACATGCCATGGAACTGGCACAACCCTGGTCGATGGTTAAAGATGGGCCTTTAGCGTCGATCCAATAAGAGATCCTATTTGCTTGCATTGTTTTGCTTCCGCTGAAATCAAGGGGTGCATTCAAAGAGCATCCACGAGTGCCGATACTCAAGTACGTCTTGCACACTATGGGCAGTCAGCCTCGCTACCAACTTTGCTGACTGGCCAATCTTTTAACCACGGCATGAACATGAACTATTCTCGTATAGGTCGTGCCGACACGAGAGAAGAATAATAATTATAGATAAAGAAAAGTCAGATCGATTTTTATCAAGAAAACAGTAAGTAATATAATAATAATATATCTAGTATCACTGTCCCGCATGACGAGAACCTTGTGAAAGCCGAGAAAGATAAAGAAATTAAGTATCAAGAGTTGGCACACGAGGTTGTCGACATGTGGGAGGTTGACTCAGCAGTCATTGTGCCGATAGTCGTTACGGCCAATGGCTTAATAGCCAAGAGCCTCGACCAACATCTGAAGAGGCTCTCGTTGGGCAGCTGGGTCAAGGGCCTGATACAGAAAGCGGTACTTCTGGACACGGCGCGTATTGTCAGGAAGTTCCTCTCTCTGAGGCCCTGACCACCGGTAGCTTGGACCCTGTTCCCGATGCCGGTGGGCTACTATTTTTTTATATTTTTAAATGTTTTTATATATTTTTTTATTGAAATATTTAAAAATGTAATAAGATATGTACATATAATGAATAAACGAAAAATATATCAAGGTAATAATTATGGCAGAAAGGTAAAACAAAGATAGAGAAATTGTTTTAATACTTACCCTGTTAAAGCAAAATCATTCACTGTTCCTTCACATTCAAATATATTAACTTCAATAACATCACAGTAAGATGATCCTATGAAAACACCCAATTTAGTACCACTTAGTGATAAAGGATTAATACCTAAAAAAAACAAATTTTAAGTGTGAAATAATATTGTTTTACTAATAAGAGCCGCTTTGTTAGATAGGTTTTATCTGAGGAATTTTGACGTTTTGACAGTTACCCTATACGAAAGTTATCAAGATTTTAAATTAATTTGTCTCGGATAAATTTTATATTACGTTAATACAATCGGCTGGAAATTCAATCTGAGGGCAGCTGGAAACTTACCAGAATCATAAATGGCTCCAAAAGCATTTTCCATACATTTTCTTGTCAAGCAATCTAAAGAGGCAGCCTGCAACGGAGTGACTCTGAAGAACTGCGCATCAAATTTATGAGTATTGTTAATTTTCCCAACGTATTTAGGAAGTCCAGGATGTTTGTGGGAGTTACATTTTACCTCCTTCACCATGTCTACCTGTAATGAAAATAAATCTAAGGCCTTTCTCACATGAAGCTACTCAAATGAAACCAATTTACTAACTCGAATTACTAATCAGTTACTAGCACAGACTAGGTAGTGCTAGGACGTGTGAGGATACTCAATACTTTATTACATTCCATAATGTGTACATAATTATAATAATAACAGTTGGCATCGAATCAATTATGGAGCCTGTCGGGCACAGTAAAGTTAATTTTTCAATAGGAGAGAGGATGAAGTCTGGATCTCCATTGCAAGACTAGTGTATTGCAATGGAGGTCCTCGCACGACGCTATCCATTCACGAACTTGACGCATGAGATTTATATGAAACAGAACTGATTCAAACGACTACAATGTTAAGGGACTTATCACATTAGTCAGCATCAATTCCCAAAATGCTAGATGGTTTTTAGACTAACTTATCCGCATTACCTCCGAAAGCTCATGTCCTTCTAGCTGCAAAAACATGCTTACGCATATTCGTAAAAAAATGCCCATTTTCTATGATCGAAATGCGAATTGAAGCTTATAAGTGTGTTTAGTTCCTAAGGCAACTGTTTCACAAATTCATCATAATCATAATTAGCCTGTTACTGTCCCAATGCTGGGCACGGACCTTTCCTCAGAATGAGAAGGGTTTCGGCCTTAGTGCACCACGCTGGCCGGGTGTCGATTAGCGGACTACACTCGCCACCCAGAACTCAATACCACAAATTAAAAATAAAAAAATAATATTTCATAATTATTTCAAAAAAATGTTGTTTTATTAAAACTGACCTTATTATATAGATTTTCCATGAGCTCCAAAGCATTGTTAGACTTCGGGAACAAGCCCGCTATACCACTTATTACAATTTCTTCTCCTGGCAAGGGCCTTGAGGAGATCTCTGCAGGAATTTCCCGGTCAGTGATCACTGTCTGTGGATTCGTTGCCATCGTTGTTACGTATATCGAGAAACAGGAAAGGTAATTCACTATGCAGTCTTATATACCCGTAATAGCTGTTTACGTATACAAGACATAAAAAATAATGAAATATAAATAAGTAATGAACTAAATTGCAAATAGCTGATTACTTAGGTACACTATGTTTTTTAATAGTGAATTAACGAAGTTTTTTTATTCAGTTATGCAATTTCTGTTTTAAAACATATGTATATCAGAATAATGTGTGTTCTTTCTATTTTTTATTTTATTTTAGTGTATAATAAAGTATTATTGATCTACCTATCATGCCTGCAATCCTCTAGGGGGTAAGCTGGATATTCTCCTATTACAGGAGTCTGTAATCTGTACACATACGTTTCGCCTCTGGTATTCAATCCTGTAATATGCCATTTTTGGCCAGAATTATGGTGCCAGGTTCATCGCCTCTTGCGACTCGCTTGCCCGACGATGGGGGGGTGATTTTTTTATAAATTTTGCCCCACACTTGGATTTCTCTTGTATCGTGGGTGCGTTTACAGACACAAAGCTTCACATGCACAAACGCCCAGACCAGGAACATTTATCTGATTCTGTAGATCATACAAATATTTATTCCGTGCGGGAATCGAACCCACGACCCGTAAAGCAGAAGCCAATCGCTCAACCACTGCACCAAACGTGTCATAACCGTCATAATTCCATAATTTGTCATAATTCCGTCCCCCACGGACTGTTTTCAAACTATAGCAAACACCTAATTAATTTAAATGTGTATGGTAGTAGTAACTTAAGTATTATTTCTATGTAAATTAAAAAAGTACATTTCTACCTTAATCTCTTTATTGGAATGTAGCCATAAACTTAAAAAAAATATCTTATTCATATTTGGAAGGTACCCTTGACATTTTTGGTCTGTGATGTCCAGTCACTACTGCCTTCGGTTGTCTATTGTGTGAATGTATGTGTGAAATATTTGTGATTTTCTATTTCAATAAAACCAATATTTACATTCTGTTAGAAATTGCTTTTTATTGCATCAACATGAATTTTACAAAAAATGTCGTCACAAATTTTGTTCCTAGTGCCTTCGATTTTGGGATTAGCTTTAATGGTGTATACCAATAACACAAGGCAGAAAAAAATATGTTAGACCGTTTACCTATAGATCTCTGATTAACTATCACATTCCAGTTTCAACGACAAAATCCTTGAAGTCCTCCCCCACTGTTGCCGAATCTCTATTGAAAGAAAATATTAATAAGTGCAACAATGAATTCAATTTTCGATATGTAAGTGGTAAAGATATTGTAAAAACTTTCAATACCCTTAATGTTAAAAAGACCGCCGATCTTTGGGGTAACTCCGTTGAGGTCACAAAATCTATTATCAACACAGTAGCACCTGAGTAAGCTGTAATTTACAATAAATGTGTTGAATGTGGTGTATTTCCTGACTTAATGAAAAGTAGTAAGATTATACCTTTATTTACATCGGGTAGCACATCTGATCCCACTAACTTTAGACCTATTTCTGTGCTACCCAACTTCAGTAAAATATTTGAAAAACTAATCCTTGATGAGCTGCAAACCCACTTTAATAAAAATATTTTTTTGGTTTCACAAGAGGTCACTCTACAACTGATGCTGGTGTTGAGGTTTTAGCTAATTTTTAAAAGCTGGGAGGATTCACATGATGCTTTAGGCAACTTTTGTGACTTGTCAAAGGCGTTTGATTGCGTTTTTCATGAGACATTGGTCAGGAAATTACATCACTACGTAGTTAGGAATACTGCTCTTGATCTACTTATTTATTATTTGGGTAATAGGATCCAGAAAGTAGACGTTACGTTACGTTAGAAGTAGACGTGAGATCTCCGGGGTCCGTGGGGATAATGGGAGTTCCGCAAGGCTCAATTCTCGGCCCGTTCCTATTTCTCGTTTATATAAATGACCTACCTTATCTCATAAACGATAATCAGGATATTGTGTTATTTGCAGATGATACATCATTATTATTTAAACTTAAATGGCAGCAGCCGGTTACGGACGATGAAAATAACGCTCTCTCTGAAGTAGTGCACTGGTTTAATGTTAATAACTTGCTTTTGAACGAGAAAAAGACTAAATGTATCAGATTTTTGACACGCAATGTTAAGTAGGTGAAAACCAGTGTAACAATAAATGGAGACGAGTTGGATCTTGTGGACACCACTATGTTCTTGGGTATAACTTTAGATTTGAAACTGCAGTGGGGCCCACATATAGATAAATTGTCGAAAAGACTCAGTTCTGCAGCTTACCCGGTCTACAAGATACGCCAGCTAACTGATGTACAGACAGCCAGATTGGTGTATTTTAGTTACTTCCATAGTGTTATGTCGTACGGCATTTTGCTGTGGGGAAATGCGGCCGACATTAAAACTATCTTTGTTTTGCAGAAGAGAGCTATTCGAGCAATTTATAACCTTAGTTTTAGGCATTCACTGAGGGATACATTTAAAGAAGTTAGTATAATGACGGTCGCATCTCAACATATTTATGAAAATTTGATTTATATAAAGAAAAATATCAGTTTGTTCTCTAAGAACAGCGACATCCATAACGTCAATACTAGAGATAAAAAAAATAAAAATCATTTATCACAAAAATGTTCAACACAGGTTATTTCATAACCTAGTTAGAAGATCAGTACTTCGCTCACATGATTATAGAGAACTGTAATGGAATGGAATGTATCTCAACACTATACTGCTTATTCTGTAAAACTGTATTTTTATTATTTACTATAATCGTCATTATAAGTAAATAAATCTTAATCTCTTTTAAATAAATCTTAAACACAACTGTCTCGTTGGTCTGGTGGTGGCAAGCGCGACTTCTGATTGTGAGATCTTGGGCTCGATCCCCAGATCAGGTAGAGTGTTATTGGGTTTTTTCCATGTGGAATTCCTCAGTAACAACCCGGAGTTTGGATTTGTGCCTGGTCGATGGCAATAGGCTCGCCCCCTATTACATGGGATTTAAATATAATGGAGAAATAAGAGTGTTACTATACAACCTCGCATGGCCTTGCTTATAACATAAAAAAGTGACATCATCATATTCAAAAGGAGAAACAGAGTACCGTCAGAGGTTCCTTCTATTACACTTAATGGAATGCCTGTAAATCAAGTCTCTCACTTCAGGTACCTGACTGTGGTGATAGCCCGCAGGTTCGCACGCTGTACAAATGATGTAAAAATCACTTTGTTTAAGGCCTACTGCCAATGTTTTTACACCTGCAGCCTACGGGTGAAATATACGCAGCGGACCTACAACGCCTTGCGCGTCAAATACAATAATGCCTTCAGGGTAATGTTGGGTTTGCCTTGCTACTGTAGTGTGTCTGATATGTTTGCGCGTGCGCGAACAGACAATTTCTGCGCTATCTTGCGTAAGAGAGTCGCCTCAGTAATGAGCAGAGTGAGTGAGGGTCCCAACATCATCTTGAAGACATTGAGTGGCAAAGTCAACAGTCCCTTCCTTGGACATTGGGTACATACTCATTTGTCTACGCGGTGTCCGTTTGTAGGGGTGCGGTCGGGGTGAAGTTGTGGTTGGTGGATGTAGCTCTGACCTACTTTAGTTATAATTTTTTTTCATTGGCCACAGCCTTACCCAATCAATGTTTATTTATATTTATTATAGCTGTGTCCTCACGGCTCCGCCCGTAGCCTATGTTACTCAGTGATAATGTAGCTTTCTAACGGCAAAAGAATTTTTGAAATCGGTCCAGTAGTTTTTAAGTTTATTCGTTACATACAAAAATCCAAAAATACAAATCTTTCCTCTTTGTAATATTAGTATAGATATAGATTATTAACATAGTTTTGTAAGTACTTATATTATAATTTACCAAAATATGGATGTACTTTGTCCGAATCAAATTTGATTGATTGATATACATCTCTGCTCAACCCTTCGGGGAATACAGGCTTGATGTTATGTTATGGTACGTAAATCTTAATCTTAAAGAAAACCAACAACTGCAGATCCCTAAAAAAAGACTTTGACTAGGCTAGAAGTGACATTGTCATTGGTATTGTTTATATTTCTTTAGAATTTGCAATTCAATTAAGTAATATTTAATGCTTCTTTTTGCATACAGTAGTAATACGGAAACTATAAAAGAGAGTGATTAATTCAATACGGCCGCCTTTTCGCACTCGTGTAGCTAATCATCATGTCTCCGAAACTGTAAACCATGGTCGCTGATCGGGAGCTCCATCTAGATACCGACGGAAGGCCTTTGACTGGAGATGAGGTGGTCATCAGCAGGATATCGGGCGCATTCCCGAAGGCCGAAAACATTATGGAGTTCATGGAAAATCTTCACAATAATTTGAGCATATCTCTTCAGTAAATGGCCCGAGATCTGATTAATTCCAATACCACAATTGTCTCTTAATCTCTTAATTAATTGTAGGATCATGGACGAGTCCGTAGGAAGTATGGCCAAAGAATGAAGAGGCGCTGTGTTCGTGTGGTGATCAGGTTTATTTCTATGAGGGTATTGATAGGAAGTGATCTGCTTAGCCAGATTTCGTCTAACATTTGCAAAGTAACTATTGACTTTGTCGATACTCTTATCCGGATTTAAGCTTAAGATAAGACAGGTGGAGTGATCTGGTACCCTGTTGGAACCCCTAATCTGTTTGATTACATCCCATAGTTTCTTTTGTTGCCACTTGCGTTTTTGATCTCTTGTTTCTCGTAGTTTTTTTTAGCTTTCTTTAGAAGGAAAGTGCAGTAATTTCTGCAGCGTTTATATGTTGTCTGGAGTATTTCATTATTTGGGTACCTTTTAAACTTCTTATGTAGATTTTCCCTATTGCGCATGCATTTTAAATGCCCATTAGTAATCCACGGTTCCCTAACTAATTTCCTTCTGCGACCATTAGTATCCAGTACTACATGCTTGTGCCAGTTCTCTTTAGCCAAGGAGAGCGGGGTGATTCCTTTGTCAACTGCGACTATATCGAGATATGAGATATATATCAAGCCAACGTGGGGATGCATTGAGATGCATCCCCATGTTGGCTTGGGAGAAGCAATCCCTGAGACTGCACACCTCGTGGTTCTGGAGGGTCTTAGCATTTAAAAAGCTTCGACCCGAGTCAGCCCCCACATTTCTGCGGGATGTACAGCCTCATCACCGATGAACGTGGGTGATGCGTTCGGTCAAGCAGTCAGCAGCGTACGGATCCTCCTATCTAGGTCATCAAGTTCAGTCCAAGTCCCCTTGAGTATGCCGAAGGAGTACATCAAGACCGGCATGACCCAACCGTTAAGGACGCGCACCTTATGTCCGCCTGACAAAAGACTTTTAAGTACTTTATTGTTAAAATACTTAATTCCTCAAAAGATTGTGATAGTAAAAAAAGTCTTAACCCTAGAACCGTACCCATATTAGACTTTAAGTTACAATAGCCAGGGGTGCTGGAGTACCCCAGTATATACCTATATAAAACATTATTTTTACATAAGAATACACATTTATTAATAAGCAACTTACATAGACTTTTATGGCACTTATTTCAGTCTCACATAATACAATTTAAGCCAAAATAAAAGGAACTTTTCTTAACAGTTTTGGCAAATCTCTCTTTGGTGGTCTAAACATATAATTTTTTTATATTTTTCTCACGGAGTATGATTTACGGTCTTCTGACTAGGGCCAAAATAAACATCTTCTAGATTTTGAATCTGAAGGGATTGGGGTATCAGATGACCGCTTTTTTCCTATTATACCGCCAATATTTCTTTGAGATTGGAAAAGCAAAGTACCCAGTGGTACTGGAGTACTCAAAGCATACCTTGCCACGACCACACACTAACAGGACTCCCGCCAGACTTATGATTCGAAGCAACCCCCCGCCCCACGGAAATACACGGCAGCGCGAAATGATCCGTTGTGTAATAAAAAAGTAATCGCACATTTATTAATTTATTTTTGATTTGTACCCCAGGGTATTAACCAGGTCGATATCTATTCCCTTGATAAGATTTGTTTAATATATAAGCAAAAAGGTGGCCTAGACAACTTTCTTAGAACGACTTGCCCAGTTTACAGAGAAACGCCCATCTATATTTATGTCACCGCAAATTATTATGATTTTGTAGTTGCTTAATAAACTGAGAAGTACATCGATTGAGTTAGTAAAATTGCTGGTGTTATGTTGGCCTGGAGAACGATAAATTCTAAGAATCCAGGTAATCTGATTTTATTAAAATATAATTTCCGTCTTTAATTTGTGATTCTTCAAATGACACCTTGAGTTGTTTTTTGTAAAAAATAACGGCTCCTTTCTTTTGTGTTCTATGCCAAGTGGTGGTAATTATAATTATTAAGGGTAGGTATATAGTTAGCTAAGCGTAACCTGTATTCGGAAAGAACCAACACGTCCCATGCTACGCAAGACCCATGTAGAAGTGTTACGAAATTTTGCACGAAATACTATGAATATTTTGCGAGAGAATGTTGAGATGGCCATTATTATGATTAACATGGGTTTTAATATCTTCTACATCAATGGCATGTCGGCGGTTATTGAAATTATAATATTATGATGTGAGATATTTCGTTGAATCAGATTTTCATCCGGTTACTATTGCTAATCTATACATATATATAAAACAAAGTCGGGTTTGCCCGAACACTTATAACACGAGAACGGTTGCACAGATTTTTATGAAGTTTGATTTTTTGGATTCGTCTCCGCCCAGAATAGCAGAATAACTATTAAAAACATTGAAAAAATTACGAAAACAATAAATAAAAGAAAAAATCATTTTCCCATATAAAATGTTCATAGGTTTCGTAACTGTCAACATTGAGATATAATGTACTAAAGTTAATACATTATATCTCAATGACTGTCAAAAATTTAATGTTCATCCCGTCGATACGGTAAACTCTCTGACAAATTGCACGAGAAGAGCGCCGCGTTGGAGTATGTCAGAAGACATTTTACATTGAATTCGTGTCAGTTCAAGAAATCCTAATCTTGAAGCGAATGAGGAGATGCATAACCAGGCTTTGCTCTTGATCGAAGACATGTGTTACCTCATGTGCGGCAGTTTGTTAGTCCCGGAGTGAATGACGCATTTAATAGAGAATTGGAACGTGAACGTGAATACGATCGATATGAAACGACTGTACCCCTGTTGAACCCAAAACAGAAGGAAGTCTATGATACATTAATTAATGCAATTGATGATGGAAATGGTGGCTTATTTTTCCTGGATATTCCTGGTGGAACTGGACAGACATTCCTCATATCATTGGTTTTGGCCACTGTTCGTGCGAGATCCGAAATTGCGGTAGCAGTTGCTTCTTCTGGAATAGCGGCCACGTTGTTAGAAGGATGCCGTACGGCTCATTCAGCGTTAAAATTGCCATTAAATTTTCAAACTACTGAACAACCGACATGTAACATTGCAAAACACTCTGCAATGGCAAAAGTTTTAGTAGCCACAAAAAATATCATCTGGGACGAATGCACAATGGCGCACAAACAAGCATTGGAAGCTCTTGATCGAACCTTAAAATATCTGCGCAATGACACTAGAATTTTTGGTGGCGTAGTGATTTTACTATCTGGTGATTTCTGCCAAACACTGCCAGTCGTTCCAAGATCGACTGCTGCCAATGAAATAAACGCTTGCCTCAAATCATCAAATCTATGGTGCTATGTGAAGAAACTTCAACTGGCAGCAAACATGAGAGTTGCATTGTTGAACGACCCATCTGCTGAAGATTTCTCCAAGCAATTGCTGACTATCGGTAATGGCCGTGTTTTTGTCGACGAATCAAGTAGATTGATCTCATGTCCTCCGAATTTTTGCAAAGTATTCCCGAACGTCATTGCTAACCACAAAAATAACAAATGGTTAAGCGAGCGAGCAATTTTGGCGGCTAAGAATAAAGATGTGAATGACTTAAACTTTATTATTCAGAATCAAATCGTTGGTACTCTACTTTCATTCAAATCTATTGACTGTCTAACAAACGAAGACGAAGCCACTAATTATCCAACTGAATTTTTAAACTCATTGGATGTGCCTGGTTTACCACCGCACAATTTACAACTGAAGGTGGGCTCGGTAGTCATCATGCTTCGAAATCTAAACCAACCAAAACTATGCAATGGAACGCGCTTGGTGATAATAAAACTGATGAGTAATGTGATTCACGCGACGATACTCAAAGGAAAATTTAAAGATGAGTTAGTTCTCATTCCGAGGATTCCAAAGATCCCAACGGATATGCCCTTTGAGTTTAAACGAATTCAGTTCCCGATTTGTCTTGCCTTCGCCATGACGATTAACAAATCACAAGGCCAATCCTTGACTGTTTGTGGTCTCAACTTAGAAAATCCATGTTTTTCTCATAGTCAATTGTACGTGGCATGTTCACGTGTCGGCAAATCATCGGTTTTATTTGTTCTTGCGCCTGATAAAAAAATGTCGCATATCACAAGGTGCTTCAATGAAGAGAATTAAACCGAGTGCACCCCATGTTGCACAATATGTACATAGTTTAATTCAATCCTATCTTGCTGACCAGCGATTGATATACTTAGTTTTTGTCCTTTTTTATTTATCTTTGTGTTATTATCTTAAAAGTACTGAAATAAATATTTATTTTGTATTCATTGTATTACTTTCATAAAATCATAAATTAAGTTCAGCTAATTTGTAACACGACATTCATTGACTGTCAGACGAAACAAAGTTCGACGGGTCAGCTAGTAATAATTATAGCTCGAGTTTCCAACGTATGTTTGAAATTGTATGTGTTATGTGCAAGTTGATTGTGTATAATAGGAGTTGGTGTACGTTGAGGAATACATTAAGTTTAACATAAGGTAACAAGTAGATGTAAACATATTTAACGAGGGATATAATGCAAATTGAGACTAACCTAAATACAAATACTGACAATGAAAGGCAAATATCCGTAAACCTATTTTATATGTTAAAATTTTCTGTTTTGATTTGTTTACATTATAATCAGCTGTGTTTTCTTGGAACAAATTATTTTTAATTTAAACTGTTTTTTTTTATAGTTAGTTTCACTTCGAATATTTCGATACCTCCTAAGTACCTATACTGAGTCAAAAAATTTAGGTATTTTAGTTATTTTGCGTAAACGTACATAATAAACCCAGACCCTAATGTTAGTGTTAAAAACAATAAAAAAGAACAATAATTACACGTATACTAAATCAGTTTCAACATCTATTAAAATCGTACATTGTATACTTAGCCAAATAACATCGTGCCAATGTACGCGGGGCGTGAGGGGGGATGCATCGATACAAGTTATACATAGACCAGTATACATTGAAGTTCCAAATGCTACCATAGCTAACTATTTTCCCAATATAATGAGTCAAGTCAATTTAAACATTTTATTATTAAGTTCAATGATATTATAAGTAAAAAGGTGTAGATAGGTTATAAGCGCTCAGCAAGCGACACTTTAAAATGTGGCTAATTAGCCAGACTTGACGTCAGTGTCACGTTGCCAGCGTCAACGGGTGCACTTCACGTACCGAGTGCATTAAAAGTTTCTTTCGAAAATGCCGTCGTGTGTTATGAGATATTGCACATATTATACAAGCAAAACTTCTAAAAGTCAAGGAATCACATATCATTCGTAAAATCCTATTTATCTTAATATTTTAACAAATCAAACATTATATTCCTAAAACGTCATTACCGATCATAGAGTAAAATGATGCCTAAGAAACAGACAAGTCAGTTGCCTGACAGTAGGTACAAATGGTGACATAATTATATTATTATTTATACTCAAATGTATATTTTTATTTTTGTTATTATGAGGGAGGATAAATTAAATATTATATTACTACATTGAATCAAAATATCAATTTTAGTGTGTGGTAAAGTAGAATGTTTATCTTTAAGTGTAAGTATTAAATTAATTAATTGTTTCTAGATTTCCAACAAATGAACTAAGGTGCATCCAGTGGGTGGATATAGTCCGCAAACAGAGAAAATAAGAATTTTGGCAACCGAATAAATCGAATAAAATATGCTCCATTCATTTTAAAGTCGAAGACAAGTATATGTCTGGCAAGGGATACACTTTATTAAAAAAATCTGCGTTTCCTGTTTTGGATGTAATTTGTTTACGGTTTTGTTAATGTTGCATTTTTATAGCGACTTCGTCTACTTGAATATTATTATTACTTATTAACTCATCAGTGAATCGCATTTTAGGCATAAATCACGGTGTAAGGTAAAATGTCATCTCTGATTAATTTATTCTACATCGTTTCTACTACACTAGACGACTCACTCACGCAATTACATTTGTCTCTTTTTCGTTCGCGATAATCGAATCGTGCCATCCTGTCTTGACGTCTAATCGTAATGAAGTGTGCTATTGCAATATTTAGTTATTTATGTGTGTGTTAGTGTGCCGTTTTTGAAGATCGAATGTTGTGTAGGTAACCTATCTACACCTTTTTACTTATAATATCATTGATTAAGTTAGATCAAAATCCCGAATACAACCAAAAATAAGATGATAATTATAAAATGAAAATCATAATTATTTCATAATACTTTAGTGTAAACCATGGTTTTTGATGCAATTACAATTAAAAACTAATAAATATAAATAGTCAAAACAATACTTACTATAAATATTGAATTAGGAATACGAAAATCTACCTAGATACTTCAATAAATAAATAAAAATATATACGGTCGAATTGAAAAACCTCCTTTTTTTTTGAATTCGGTTAAAAATTACTTACCAATTCCTTCCTCTCTCCTAATATTTTTGCGTGCCCAACAGGGTCCACGATGTACTATATATATATATTTACTCACCATCTATTAATACCATTGTGGAAAGCAAATAAAAGTTTGAGTTTGAGTTTGAGTTTAAATGAAGATAACTGGTAGTTAAACCATTTTGCTATTGAGTCCCGTTGACGTATACCCAGTCATCTACAAAAAATGGCATTTAAAAACAAACTTGACTCATTATACTTAGGAGGTATCGATTTCTTTGTTTGATTCAAATCTTGCAACAGATTTTTCAAATTCTCAAGAAAATATAATAATATATTATAATTTATTTTCAACCTGTAATCCTCAAATCCTGATGCTGCAGGGGTGCTGCAAGATAAAACCGTTTAATTTAAAACTTTTTATTAAGAAATTATTTTTATATTAGCTCATAAACATAATTATCACGTTTTTTTAGTTGTAGACATATTTTTATACCGTACGAAGTGTGATACTGGTCCCAACCAGCATCATTGTCTAGATTGTCCATTATGTTCTCTTACCATTTCAACACGGCGTGCATATTTTTTCCATGGTGGCTGCAAATATGGCACCTGTAGGCCTAGCGCGAACTTTGACGTATAGTATCGTAAACTTATTGCTAATGTAAGCGAATTTTGAATCGAAAATACAACTGTCCTATTTGTTCAGCGCCATCTGTTCGCAAAGGGGCGAGGCACCGCACATTACCGCTATTGGCTATCTGCGGTGTTACGCGCGGCGCGGCGTGTAACAGATGGTGCCACGAACTTTAAATAAAACTATGAATTAAATACTTTTAATAGTCTATGAAAGGCCTTGGAAAGTTCTAGAACATTCTACATTAATTGCTGTATTACAAAAGTAAACTGTGATTCAATACTATTTCAGACTTAGGCTGAGCATCCAGCAGAGCTGTGCTAAGCTGCGTAGCGAGGAATGTGTTTTGTAAGCACCAATAGAATCACTTCATTTACCTAGCTTCGCTCTGCGCAGCTCTGGTGGATATGGGTCTAGCAGTGCGAGGTTTTTGTTCATACAAAACAAGCGAGAAATGTGTTGGGAGGAAAGTGTTGCGAGGAATGTGTTACGAGGAATGATATCTGAAGTGCTACCACCATACTTATACCTGCTGCCAAACAGCATTGCTGTGTTCCGGTTTGAAGGTTATGGGTGCCGGAGAAATTACAGGTACATGAGATTTCCCAACTTTGCCTCTAATGTTGGCAACGCATTAGCAAACCGCTTGGTGTTGTAGGTCGCCTATATAGGGTGTTAAAAATGTACTCTAAGAATTTTGTGGGGTTACTCGGTATCAGAAATTGAACAACATTTCGACACCTCCCACGCATTAGGTCGTATATCCAAATTTGTGATTTTTCAGGAGAGAGATTCTTAACTTCATCTTTGTCTTGATCAGCCCCAAACGATAGTGTGGGATTAATTTTAGAATATAGCAATGATTGAAGGTTAAAGGGGATAATGAGGCCTTTCGATTGAATTAAAAACTCATATTTTCGTAAAAATAGGCAAAAATAAAAACTTACGACCTTATTCTTGTTGTCGCAAAGTCGTATCTATTTCTTTTTTTTCTTTATCTTTTTAGTCTTTATACTTATAGATCTATTGCCATCACATTGTATAATTCAGAGGTTTGTAGTTAATTAAGAACCACTTGGATCGTAAGATCTGCGAGGTCGCTCCGTATAAAATACTGGTGTTTGGCCGAATTTTATTGAATTGGAAGCTGACCCCAACATAGTTGAGATAAAGACTAGGCAGAACTGAGGGCTAATAACATCACTTTTGGTAAATAATATTTTGTGTGATATAGTTGTAATCGTAAAACTACCTCGTTGGCCTAGTGGTAGCAACCGCGACTGCTGTTCGTGAGGTCCTGGGTTCTATCCCTAGGTCGGGCAAAGTGTTATTGGGTTTTTCCGTGTAGAATTCCTCAGTAGCAGCCTGGAGTTTGGATTTGAGCCCGGTTGATTGCCATAGGCTCGCCCCTGATTACATGGGACTTAAACATAATAGTGGAATGAGGGTGTTACTATACACCTCAGCCCTAACCTTCGTGGAATACAGGCGTGATGTTATGTTATGTTTATTTGTAATCGTAACCGCAAGTGCACATCCAGTTGGCAGTTGTCACACAGCTGTACTGACTGAAGTTAAATTGCCCAAGCTGCATTTCGCGGTTGCATAGTTTGCAGTTGCGACTGGATGTGCATTTCATTTGCATTTATGATTTCGAATGTTCTGCCGAGTCTTTTCCCAACTATGTGGGGTCAGCTTCCAGTCTAACCAGGTGCGGAATTTTACATGGATCGACTCCCATCAGACCTCCGCCAACCCAGTTACTGGGCAATGCCGATATCCTAAGGTTAGGCCAATTGACATATTTTCGGGCTTCTGACTTCACGTAATAGCTTTCATAGGTATTCGTATGACACCCGGGGCTGATTGTTTACTAGTATGTATTTTTAGTAGATATCGTTTTATATTAATTTTTATAAAAAAAATATTAATTGTAGTTTTCTGGGATGGAGCGCAAAATATCCAGCCAACAGAGATATACAGGGATCCTCTTATACCGCCAACCACGCGCGTACACTGGCCAGTCATCGGAGCCAATGAGCCGCAAGCAACAACGGATGTGCACGTACTTTTTTTGCAACTCTCACGACTTAAGATCGCTACGGTTACTTAACACATACAATTGTATCTCGTGTAATTATGATTATTATATACCTATAGTTTCAATTGCTTCAAGTGTGTTTTTAATGACTATAAACCTGGTTAGGTTATTTTTTTTTATTATTCTTGACAAAAATCATTTTGTAGTAAAATATAAGCGTACTGCTCTTAAAACAAAATAAAGTCGAAAGGGACTGTTAACACAAAGAAAGGGATTGTTAAATAAGTGAACACAATATTGGCATATCACGAGTGTAACATACATACAGACATACATTAGTGACAGAAACGGAAAGTATGTTGCGTTGTAAAATGTTTTAGACGATAAGATTCCTGCCGTAAATATCGCCACTCTACTCAATTGCAAGGTCGTGAGCTCAATCGCTTGAACTATGAGAGATTTAAATAGGAGAGCTCTAATTCTAACACAACTACTACTTTTAAACAACACATTTACTCTGAAAAAAGTGTGTGAAAGGCTACCACTGTGCAAATACTATAAGATATACCGCGTGACTGGTAATTGGACCTATCCCTTGAAAGAGGTTTAACTACAGCTTATTGGCAACAAATTAACCGCCATCAACCACGAAAATTCTTTATAAAATAGAAATGCAAATAAAATTCTGAGTGGCCGACAATTATTTTATTGCAAGTAACAATGAATGAATTTGGAAACAAAATAGTTACAACAGATTCATCACTATATCGACAAATAATAACACCCACAGAGATTTTTTTTCTTAAATTCTTCTAAGAGTTGTGGATCAAGCATTTTGTTAACAATGTTCGGTACTCTACAATCGTACGGTGCTGATACATGATCGGATTCTATTTGGACAACTTTTACTGGTTGCTTAGTGTACTTGGACAGATTGTAGTCTTCATCAAGGCTGTTAACTTTGGGATGGCGAGTGCCTCTTATAAGTACCAGTTCCGATTCCAGCTTCATTTTGGGCTCATATTCTCTCGCTAAGACAATCCTTTTATACGCCGACTGTAACACTGTTCTCGTATGCTCATTTGAAAAGTGAACTAAATCATGAATTCGCTTCATGCAAATTTCAATCTTCTCCGACCAACTGTCAGTTTTTTCTAATTCTTGTTGAAGTTCCATCTCTTCTTGTCCAGTCATGAGACGACACATATGTCCCAATAACCTGTTCTGCAGCTTGTCTTCTGCTATATTTTCCGTATAACCATTCACTTGTAATCGTAAAGCATCTGGACTGCTGTCCAAGCAATACACTACTCCAGTTAGTCCTGTAAAATAAAGTTTTATTTTTGTATTTCTGGAAATAATATATCATTACGAAGAGTTTTGTTTGACAGTGGAAAAATGTGTCAAATCCGTCATTTCGTAAGGCAATTTTTCAAGCCAATTTTATTGTTACTTCTATTAAAATATGACATTGAATTTTAAACTGTTAAACCATTTTTTTTGTAAAGGAACAAAAGTTCAAACCAATCTAACTAGGGAAGAATATAGAATAGTTAAAAACATTGTGTAAAATTCAGTTAAAAATATGTACAAACCTTCAGCCTCCAAAATTTTTGCGACTTCTAAAGCTACATTGACTCCAAAGGAGTAGCCCAAAATGTAAAATCTGGATCCAATCTCAAACTATGTTAGAATATGCTGAAAAAAAGACACGGATTTTGATGTTGACCATTTAAAGCTACAGCGATAATTATTCAACAAATTCTGATTCAAAGTATTATTTTAATTTGTTATTTAAGAATAATACTTACGTTTACTAAAGTTTTAGCCATTTCTGGTATGCTATCACAAATTGGCGAAGAAACTAATTGGCGTTACACTTTAATATAAGGGTGGTAGCTAGCCAGGTGGACAGTATAGATCCTACCACCAAGCGTTTCTAAACTCAAAACCAAAACTTTTTCACAACTATAATTAGATGCATAATAAATTTTGTTTAACAATCTTTTCTTGTGCAGGCTTGGTGCTCACAAGTTAAAATGCTCCGTAAGGAGGCACCTGTCTTTTTAGCTGGCTTGCACAGAGATATAGGTCCAACAAGCAGAAGCTATGCAGCATTTTTATTTAAAATGTCGAAGATAAAATGGGATTATGTTATATGTAAAATATGATCACGGAGAAAAAATTGCGTAGCGATAAGTGGGTATCAACATCAGTTCATCAAGAAAACTGGGACCAAGAACGTGCAAAATACGCTTCGGCTGAGTACTTTACCAATAATTTACTGGTGAGAAATATTTTACAGCTAATCCGACTTTTTATTTGTACCAGTGAATACTAAATTCTTGTTGAACTATTATTATTATTTTATCTAAGATTAAGTATGTACTTTTATATCAATCAGTAATGGTTCCTGAAGCAGTTTTCCGAGCAACCTTTGTAGCTACTTAAATTCAACAGTCCATCAAATCTAGATTGCCAGTTCCAGATAATAGATAAAGATAAAAGATAAATATAAAAGATAAAGATAAAAGATGAAGATAAAAGATAAAGATACAATATAAAAGATAAAGATAAAAGACAACGATAAAGGAAAAAGATAAAAGATAAATATAAAAGATAAAGATAAAAGGTGAAGATAAAAGATAAAGATACAATATAAAAGATAAAGATAAAAGACAACGATAAAGGAAAAAGATAAAAGATAAAGATAAAAGATAAAGATAAAAGATAAAGATAAAAGATGAAGATAAAAAATAAAGGTAAAAATAAAGATAAAAGCTAAAGATATTTATTTTGACATAAAAGAGGATACAATATGATCAGCCATATTTAACACATTGGACATTTTTCCCGTTTTTGAATCATTTTTCATTTATGCTCCGCTCCTATTGGTTGTGGCGTGATGTTATATAGCCTATAACCTTCCTCGATAAATGGACTATAATGACTAAAAACCTGGTTAGATTATTTGTTTTTTTTTATTATTCCTGATACAAAACATTTTGTAGTAAAATATAAGCATAAAACTCTTACAACAAAAAAAAGTGAAAGGGATTGTTACCACAAAGAAAGGGATAATTAAATAAGTGAACACAATGTTGCCATATCACGAGTATATTGCAATACTTTTTGTTCAAACATGTACCCCTTCTACATCAAACATTTTAGTGACAGAAACGTTATATGAAAACGACGAATAAATTTTTTTGATTGCCAGATGTATAACAAAATACTTAACCACCACCTATTTATTAGGATACATATTGATTATAAACACGATAAAAACCTTATCAACGACAAACAAACTACAACGCGTATAAGGAAAGTATGTCGCGTTGTAAAATGTTTTAGACGATAAGCTTCTTGTAGAAAATATCGCCACTCTACTCAATTGTTAGCTCCTGAGCTCAATCGCTTGAACTATGAGAAACTTAAATAGCTCTAATTCTAACACAACTACTATGTACTTTTAAACAACACATTTACTCTGAAAAGTGTGTGAAAGGCCCAGAGACACACGGTGCAAATACTATAAGATATACAGTGTGACTGGTAATTGCACCTATCCCTTGAAAGAGGTTTTACTACAGATTATTGGCAAACACAAAACAAATTAACTGCCATCAACCACGAGAATTCTTTATAAAATAGATATGCTCATAAAATTCTGAGTGTCCGACAGTTATTATATTGCAAGTAACAATGAATGAATTTGTAAACAAAATAGTAACAACAGATACATCACTATTTCGACAAATAATAACATCCACAGAGATTTTTTTTCTTGAATTCTTCTAAGAGTTGTGGATCAAGCATTTTGTTAACAATGTTCGGTACTCTACAATCGTACGGTGCTGATACATGATTGGATTCTATTTGGAAAACTTTTACTGGTTGCTTAGTGTACTTGGACAGATTGTAGTCTTCATCAAGGCTGTTAACTTTGGGATGGCGAGTGCCTCTTATAAGTACCAGTTCCGATTCCAGCTTCATTTCGGGCTCATATTCTCTCGCTAAGGCAATCCTATTATACGCCGACTGTAACACTGTTTTCGTATACTCCTTTGAAAAGTGAACTAAACTGTGAATTCGCTTCATGCAAACTTCAACCTTCTCCGACCAACTGTCAGTTTTTTCTAATTCTTGTTGAAGTTCCATCTCTTCTTGTCCAGTCATGAGACGACACATATGTTCCAATAACCTGTTCTGCAGCTTGTCTTCTGCTATATTTTCCGTATAACCATTCACTTGTAATCGTAAAGCATCTGGACTGCTGTCCAAACAATACACTACTCCAGTTAGCCCTGTAAAATTAAGTTTTATTTTTGTATTGCTGGTAATAATATATCGTTACGCAGAGTTTTGTTAATAACTTTGGAAAATATTATCATATGAATTTACAGTGGGCCAAGTGGTTTACCACTTTTCACAAAATGTGTCAAATGCCTCATTTCGTAAGGCAATTTTTCAAGCCAATTTATTTGTTACTTCTATTAAAATATGAAATTGAATTTTAAACTGTTAAACCATTTTTTTTTGTAAAGGAACAAAAGTTCAAACCAATCTTAACTAGGGAAGAAAATAGAATATTTAAAAACATTATGTGAAACTCAGTTAAAAATATGTACAAACCTTCAGCCTCCAAAATTTTTGCGACTTCTAAAGCTACATTGACTCCAAAGGAGTAGCCCAAAATGTAAAATCTGGATCCAATCTCAAAATGTGTTTGTATATGCTGAAAAAAAGATATGGATTTTTGGTGTTGTCCATTTAAAGCTATAGAAATAATTATTCAACAAATTCTACTCCAAAATATGGTTTGAATTTTGTTATGTAAGAATAATACTTACGTTTGCTAAAGTTTTAGCCATTTCTGGTATGCTATCACAAATCATATCAGGTCCCAAATGTAAAGTCACTGCACGAATTTTAAGTCGTTCAGCAATAGAAGTAAATATTTGATGGCGTCCTTCGAAGCCTGGTATCATCATCAAGTGTGGTTTGAGACGATCCAAATATCCATGGTCCTGAAGGATTAAAAAAAAGTAGATTTTGGAAGCGTGTCCAGAAGACTGGCAACGTTGCTACGTTGGAAAGCAACGATTATTCTTTGGCCAAAGAATAAGCCAGCCCTCTGGTCACGCGAACAGTCGACCAGTCTTCGAGCATATTTTGATGCATGAGTGCACTATTTAAATATTTTTAGTATGTTTTCTATGTATAGTTAGTTGTATCTTAGATTTTTATTATACTAGTTTAGGATAAAATCTCCAATTTGATTTCAAATCTATACATGCAATAAAAAAATACCAATCGAATTGAGAAATTCCTCCTTTTGAAAGTTGGTTAAAAATTAAATGGACTCGCCTCCTAGTACATGTGACTTAAACATAACGGCGAAATTATAGTGTAACTGTACACCTCTGCCCAGCCCGTCGGGGAATACAGGCGTAATGTTATGTTATAATACAATTGAAAAACAAAAAAAGTTTTTACACAATAATTTGTATCTTCTTCGCTGGACATAATTATGGTTTCTCATTTTTAAAGACTATATTGATGTTATCTAAACAAAAATTAAACGTAAATGTCCATAGCTAAACGTGGGCCTCCAAAGAGAGAATAATGTCTTAATCGCCTATTATGATTTGAAGAAAGGGAGTGGCCCATTCATCTCCGGAACTACACGACAATGATAGTGATAACTATTGTACTGTAACCGAGTGAAAACACATGGTGGGCATAAAATATTATCAAATAATAACTAAAATTACATTATTATTTAGCTATATCTTAGAAAATGCAGAAAATGGTTTACCTCAGGAGCAGGCAGTAGTGTTTTTGCTGGAGTGGAGGCTTCAAAAGTGCTGGTTTCATCTTTCTCTACATAATTATAGAATGATCTCAGGCCATCATTGGAAGTTTTACTCTGCGACTTAGATTTATTATAAATATTTTTAAGACTGAAACAATATTTATGTATATGAAATAAAACATAGGAACTAAAGAATCTTTGCATAATAATTTGAAAATTGTTAAGTTAATTGACGCCCAAGTCAACACAAATCATAAAAAAAATTACCTGGTGAGTGACATTTTTCGTAGATCATCTAAAGACTGGTTATTAAGTCCTAGTTTTGACCTCAATTCTAATATACTCTCGTTGATTAAATTTAGATTATCTAGGGTAATATTTTCATCGACAACATTGATATTTTCCACACCTGAGAATAATAGAATATCATTTTTTTAATGTCCTTTACCTCACATGAACTGATTCTGCTTTTAAACTGACACTAAACTTAAATAAAATTTCGTTTACATACCCAATATTCTTTCTATTTTTTTATTAAAATCAGATGTGTTCGTTTTCAAGTTTAGTGTTAGGATATTATCGTATTTTAATTTCAAACTTATATCCATAGCGTTAAATAGAGATGACAGTGGTAACAGCGTTTTCCTGTTTTGCGTTGTCTGGAATAAAAAAAAATATTTTCTGTTATTTATACTTTTATGCCACCGATTAATTGCTTGTGAGATTAAGACGCTATGTACGTTTAACAATTTCCAATACTACCGAGCAAGAAATTCTACGGAACTCTTCGTTAATAATCACTTTTTAACAAAAATAAAACCGACTTCAAATTGACTATCTCCGAAGTACTTCATCAGATCTTCACAAAATTTAAATGGGACCACTTCGAAAGAATACTCTTTCAAACAAAAAAAAGAATCATTAAAATCGGTACACAATTAGCAAAGATATCGCGGAACAAACATACAAAAAAAAACATACAGTAGAATTGAGAACTTCCTCCTTTTTTTGGAAGTCGGTTAAAAAAGCAAAAATAAAGTCAAGTCAAGCTCATAAAATAATACTCTTGCTGAAAGAAATGTAAAACAAGTACCTCCTTTAGAGTTAGAGAGCTTAACACAAGAGCTGGTAAACCAATTTCTTTACGCGCTTCGCAAATGTTTTCACACGCTGAATACGCGTGTTCACTGCCAACACCTTGTGAAGAAGTCGAGATAATCACGAAATTTCTGAAATTAATTAAAATATTTTGGTTTTAAAGATATTTTATTTATTTATTTAGGACTCGTCACGGTATATTTGTCAGAACATCTTGTAGTACTAACCTTAGCTCTTTACAGATATTTCTGGACACAATATCCAAATTAGCTGCTACAACGACTGTTTCATCAAAGCTTGTTTTTAAATCGTTGCATCCAATATTGTCAGTATTAATTTCCTCTTTATTACCTGTAGCAATATAGATACCAGTCACTGAACCAAATTTATGTCCAGAATTTAACAGACGCTCACAGCCTTCCTTCGTTTGCAGGATTTCTGATTGTATCTCAACTATGATATCATTTTTTTGCCAAGACCTGAAAATAGTTTAAGCTTACTTTATTCGGTTTTAAAAAGCATTATATTATTGCTATTATTTAATTCTTATGTTTATGGAATACGAATTTTATTGTGAAAAATTAACAACAATTTATTTTTAAATATTATTCATAAATGATTTTAAAATTGTGGAGTACAGATACTTACACTATTTTTGCATTTAGATAATTAGGTTGATGATCCGTTTTCTTCAAATTAAGAATAAATTTCTGTGCCCCTTTCTTAATTAAATGGTCAATTAATTCAACTCCTACTTCAGTTTTCTCACACACTACACTATGGACGCCATGCGAGTAATTCATTCTGTTAACACGAAAAAGCTTTTTCATCATCATTTTTATTAATGACTAGATGTGTCCTCGCGGCTCCGCCCGCGTAAGAAGTTATATTCCAGTAATTAATATAGCCTTAATGTAGCTTTCTAACGGCAAAAGAATTTTTGAAATCGGTCCAGTAGTTTTTATGTTTATTCGTTACTTCTCTTTATATAGCAGCGTGTCAAGCCAAGTTCAAAGGAAGAAGGAACTGGCGACGCAGCAATCGTGTGTTATAGCAGGGGAGCCCAAGAGGCTAAATGGGGAGTTACTCGAGCTTCGCGGGGACCTTTTGGATTGTGAAGATTAGATGCTCAAAAGAAAAAAAGCTTATATGATGTATGGCCCTTTCACAGGTGGGGAGAGCGTGTACAGGTTTTCAAAAATGTAAAAAAAAACAGTCACGCTGATATACTCGAGCGCGTCAGATATTAATAATGTCTGCGCCCCATGTGTTTCTGATAACGGAGAAATATTAATCTGCCGGTTTGTATGGTGGGGGTGGCCGTACGAAGGGGTTGAAAATGGGATAGAAAAAAAAATATTCGAGCTCGTCAGATATTCAGAAGGGATGTTAAGTAAACCTTAAAGGAACTCCTATTCAAAAGACTGACGATTTGGACGCGACCAAAAGTCATGGCCGATTTTTGAAAATGCAATTAAACATCGTAACGTTGAAATACTAGAGCGCGTCAGATTAATATACAGACGGTTCAGTTTGGTGTCCTTGTCGTGCTGACCCATAATCTGACAATTATGTGGAGGAATTTCCTTAATCTGATGGTTGGAAAACAATTTTATTTCATTTCTCTTTTTTTTAATACTGAATGTAACAAATACAATTAGCAGATAATAATATAATATATTTATATATTATAATGCTATATATATTATATAAGATAATATATTATATTTCGTTTATTCATTAACTTACATACTAATTACATTAAAAATATAAAAAACTAGCGACCCGCCCCCACTTCGCACGGGTGCAATGTAGATAGTAATGTGGGGCATATAAACCTTCCCCTTGAATCACTCTATCTATTACTAAAAACTGCATTAAAATCCGTCGCGTAGTTTAAAAGATCTATGCGTACAGACAGCGGGAGCGACTTTGTTTTATACTATGTAAAGATTGTAGCCCACCGGTATCGGGAACAGGATCCAAGCTACCGATGGTCAGGGCCTCAGAGAGAGGAACCTCCTGTCAATACGTGCCGTGTCCAGAAGTACCGCTTTCTGTATCAGGCCCTTGACCCAGCTGCCTAACGAGAGCCTCATCAGGTGTTGGTCGAGGCTCTTGGCTATTAAGCCATTGGCCGTAACGACTATCGACACAACAACTGCTGAGTCAACCTCCCACATGCCGATAGCCTCGTGTGCCAAGTCTTGATATTTAATTTCTTTATCTTTCTCGGCTTTCACAAGGTTTTCGTCATGTGCGACAATGATATCAAAAATCATTGTAAGACGCTCTAATCGATCTATCACCACGATGTCAGGCTTATTGGCAACAATAGTCCTGTCGGTGATGATAGATCGATCCCAGTACAATGTGACATGACCATTCTCGAGAACTGAGTCGGGCATATACTTGTAGTATGGTACTTCTGCGTCCACAAGGTTGTATTTCAGAGCAAGTTACTGGTGGATAATCCTAGCCACTAGGTTGTTTCTGTGCAGATACTCGCCGTTAGCAAGACGAGAACAACCAGAAATAATATGTCGAATGGATTCACCGGGACAGTGGCATGCCCGGCAGATGTCAACCGTGCCGTCCTTCACAATATAAAAAGAATGAAAACGGAAGAGAGGTGCGGAGTGGGACATACATAGTTCTCAGCAGCTGCACGCACCACACTTTATTGATGATTTTAACTACTTCGGCTTGTGGAAATCGGCAAATGATGTTATTCTCGTGATCCATGAATGATATCCTTCAAAATAAATAAAAAATGACCGCGCTCGACAATATCCAGGTGACTTTTTTTTTGCAACTTTGCGACTCTCCTATTTCCTTAGGTCACGCGCAAATTGGACGCGCAAAAAAGGAGTATCTACTGAAGATGCAGTGCTAGACCTAACTGAACTTGTACTAAGGAAATTAGATAGTAAACATAAATGCTTGGGTCTATTCCTCGACTTAACAAAAGCGTTTGACACAGTCTCTGTTCCCACCCTTCTATCCAAGTTGCAAGGTATCGGCATACGAGGCATTGTGCATGATCTCTTCAAAAGTTACTTGATAGACCGTAAAATCTGTGTGAAAATAGGTACACATATTAGTGCTGATGAGACAATGTCATACGGAGTCCCGCAGGGTAGCGTTCTTGGCCCAACGCTCTTCCTAATCTACATCAATGACTTGTGCACTCTTACTCTAACATCTGCTAATATATTCACGTATGCCGATGATACAGCCATTGTAGTACACGGGAAGAACTGGGCCCAGGTGAAAAATAATGCTAAAGAATCCCTGCAAATAGTCATGGAATGGCTTCACAAAAATCTTCTTACCCTGAACTTCGAAAAAACAAACTTCATCCCATTTTCTATTAATGCTAGCACGAAACCCCCAAGCACATACTCAATTAGAGCTCATACCTGCCTGGACACCGCAACTTGCTCTTGTGTTGCGCTCCCCTCAGTAACATCGGTAAAATATTTGGGCGTAATAATCGATGATGGCTTGAAATGGAACAAGCATATTGACTCTACTGCCAGCAAAGTCAGGAAAACAATCCATCTATTCAAGTCATTAAGGCATTCCGCTGACTTAGACACCCTAAAAATGGTTTACACTGGACTTAGCCAGTCCATCATCGGCTATTCTATTCTAGCTTGGGGTGGATCGGCCAAAACAAAGTTCCTTGACCTGGAGCGTGTGCAAAGGGCGGTACTTAAGGTTATGTTGCAAATGTCTTTTCGCTATCCGACTCATAAGCTTTACACTGAGCTCAAACTTTTAACCGTGAGACAGTTATATGTACTCAGAACCACTCTTTGGAAACATAGCCAAGTTCCTCTCCCAGACTCAAACAAATGTGGTCAAAGAATTGTTTGCCCAATTCCTGGCCATAGAACTGCTTTCGCCAGAAGACAGCAGTATGTGATGAGCTCCCTTGTCTTCAGAACTATTAGTAAGACCATCCAAATAGCAAGGTTAAGCAAACACGAAGCAAAGACTAAGCTGAAAGACATGTTGTACCCCTTAGACTACGCTCAAACTGAGGAATTATTAACTACACATACATAAATCACAACATTCCATACAAACACGTAACACAGTCTGTACACCAAACAAACAATTGAATGTTCCGCCTTACACCTGACACCACCATATTCACATACTTAGGCTCCTCATATCATACTCACATAACACACAACACACCCACACGCCCACACACGCACTCACACACACGAAACGCACTCATGCACTCGCAAACAGACGCACTCACACACAGTCGCACTCACATACACACACTCACACAATGCAAATAAATCATACGATTTCCAGATACACATACAGAATCCACCACACAGTCATTTTATACTTTTCAAATTAACTTGTTACACTTTAAATTTAAGTTATTAATTCTTTTTCTACTTTTATCCTGGTAAACAAATATATTTTCTTTCTAAAACCCTAATAATAATATACTCTTTGGAATAATATCAGCTTACCACCAGCTCTCAATTTCCACAAGGTATTAAGTGTCCAAGTGGCAGTAGAACACTGACTCCTAAGTCACAGGTTTCCCTAGTTTAGGAGTCACGGTTTCAGATTTTGTACGCCTTAACTATTGTGAACTTTACTAGATATTAAGCATATTGTAAGGATTTGTATCAATAAAGTATTATTATTACTATTTAACATAAACACATGAAATTTAGTTTATTTATTAAAACCCCTTAGATTAACAAATTTCATAAATACAGATCAAACGGTTATTGAGATATTAACGTTTAAAAATCGGCATTTTCACATACAAGTTATCTTATATTTGACTAATCAACTGATCTTCTTTATGGTATACGCAAGTTACTGGTTTTATATTGTAAAGATAATATAATTATCTTACTCTTCTAAAAATTCGGTTTGCTGGTAAAAACTAGCCAAGTCAAACTTGAGCTTCAATTTATCCTAAGTTATCTGCTTTGTGTAAATAAATTTCAGGATTATCTACAGAACTTGGCACCCATTTAGATCTCAATTCTTTTGTCGGCGAAGTCGACAACCACGCATATTCTTATTATTGAACTTGGCTCCCATTTTCACATTTATGTTTTTGATGGGATACTAATAATATTAGTATAGATAGATAGCTGGGATAATAGATATTTCTTTACTTGGTTTAAGTTTATCTGAACCATCATACAGGTTACGAAACAAGTTTAAAATTAGAACTATTAATTTACTCACCTCGGCACAACGTTTAGTGATTCAGTATCTTCCATCCTAATTAAGGCTCTGCCTCTATGTTTACTAGATGACACCAATCTGAATGCCCGAGTTACGTCCGATGGAGAATACACAACACGGCTTAGTGGCCGCACTATTCCTTTCGCTATGCCTTCAGCTACCATATATTGTAGCTCCTTGAAAGCATTAAACAAACATAGTTTTGAATTTTATTCATACCATATTTAATTAGGAATGAATAAGTAGTACTAGCAAAAATAATTAGTTACCTGTCTCTGAATACAATTTTCCGGTCTGAATATAGAAGACACGTTGACGGATATGTAAGACTTACCTACCATAAAGGACATACCAAAGGTTTGATTTTTGTTCATATCAACATCACTCACATCTAAGAATGTGCACGTAAAACCAACGCACTTCATAGCAGCCTGAAAATATTGAAAATCAAATACGAGCCTGTCTTTTAGCAATCAATATAAATCAGGGATCTACTTTAGGTCACATAATAGTCATCAAAGCTATTATTGAAACAATACATTATAAAAGAACAAAATGACATTTAAAAATAATATAGGTACTTCTCGTAATAGCCCATTGCTGCAATTAACAACATAATCGCATCTTGTGTTTTGAGTAATATTTGTCATTTTTGCGTAAAACAGTTCATCATATGAGCACACAATATTCTCCTCTGTAACAAAAATAATCATGAATTGGTTTATAAACTGGCACATTTTAAAGCTATATAGGTACTAATTTAATCCTACCCTTTGAGAACGAATAACTGACCTTTCAGTGTTGGGAACAGTCTGAGCAAGAACCTTTTCTTCCTTTCATCGCCGACTGTCGTGAAAACTGTGCAGTCTAAACTTAGACATAGGGAGATGAGAGCTTGACCCAACGCTCCACATCCGCCAACCACAAAAACATTTTGATTCCTTAGCAACTGAATTTTGATAGCCTGTATATTAGAGAAAAAGAAAATAAGTTAGTTGACAGGAATAAAGCTGTAAAACAACTTGCAATGCCTCTCTAGATTTCTCATCCCAAATATTAAGTCCGTCTAAAAAAATGTTAAAAAAATGTATTGTACAAAAAAAGTCCCGTCCATCCAAAGGTTGTCTGGAAGAAATCTTTTTTTAGTGATAAGACCACATTCTGACATTCTGTTTCTTGACACATTTTTTTGTAATTTGGGCTTTATCATTTACTATCTATCTGTATTATTGTAATTCGGTTCCCACATTTGTCAGTAGTGGTACAATCCTTGCAGTGAGACATGACCATTGCATCCATGACCTCGTACGCGCAGACTTTCAGCGCGTACGAGGGATGTAAGGATGATGACAGCGTGTCCAGCCCTACTTTTATCCGTTTGGTCGATATCCTGTCTAACCGTTTTAATAACGTGCGGCGGATTCACACAAACATAAATCTCGTGTCTCATACGAGGACTGTACGTTTGTTACATCAACTACTGGCATTATAAGATTCTGCAGTCGTAGAACGTAAAGGAATATGATTTTACCAAACAGTAGTACGCATGTACGTATGGAAGCGGCACGGTGGCGGCATCTTCCAGATTCCACTGTTCCGGCACCGGCCATACCAGTCCTGAGTCCGTCTCCACTGTACTGCTCAATGCACCAGCAGCCACCAGTCCCATCAATTTCTTACCACTAGATTTAAATTATTGGTAAAAAAAATAGATTTAACAAAAAAAAACTGAATTTTACGTCAGTGGTAAGAAAAAAATGCTTAGGGCCCAATATCAGGGCCAAAATGAGTTATATACACGGTGTAAAAATACACTTAACGAAGCCAACGTCTACGCATACTGTACATTAAACTAAGAAACATAGAGCGAAAACAATTGCTGGGAAACGACATTATTTTTAGGTATTAAAAATATGAAAAAAATAAAAACTTTTTTACAAAAAAATTAAACCGACTTCAAAAAAGAATAAAATAATTACCATATAAAATTAACAGTTTCAGAAGTCGGTGCTGATCCACGCTGAACCAAATTGAAGGCACCGACTTGTGAAACTGTTAATTTTATATGGTAATTATTTTATTCTTTTTTGAAGTCGGTTTAATTTTTTTGTAAAAAGGTTTTTTTTTTTTTTTTAGTGGCCTTTATTAAAACTTGGTTGGACCTAAATATCAATGAACATACAAAAAAAAACCGACGAACATAGTAACCTTCTCCTTTTTGGAAGTCGGTTAACAATAGCTGTTAGCTGTCGCGCGCAAAGTAAGCGCGCGCAGCAAACTGCGCCTACATTTTTAAAATATTGGTAATATTTGTATAGGATAATGTTTAGTAATAACATTTAAACTCAAATTTCATGAAAAACTAAAAAAATAATAGTGACTTTGATCTTCAAGGTATGGCCCAATACAAAAAAAGGCTTTCGGCTTCGTTACGGCTATTTTTACACTCAATATATCATTGAATTGTATTTTTTTTCTGCGTTTTTCTGTATAGGTTTCGAGGCAATCTGATCACTTTTTTGGCGCTTTAGCATTCCGAAAATTTGAGGAATGTGTAAGGCCTTTGATGTCTGAAGCGACGTTTTTGCGTTGTTTTTGAAATAGACGTCCTAAAGGTATTCATTTTTAGGTTTCGAAACTCTTAAGAACTTTTTTCTTGTAACATATTTTTCATTTCAATGGCTGTTATCTATTATACATTACTATTGTTCGATTGTTTTAGCCGTTTAAGCAAAAGTACCTATTTTAATTTTATTTGAAGACGGGTGGCGCTTCTGCATCTTTCGTATATCACTATATTCATTATTTCATTACGTTAGTAAAAAAAATACCTTCATTTTTAGTTCTAAAGACAAAAAATAAAAGCAATTTTAAAAATATTTTGCCGGTAGGTATGTCTTAAGACTAATTGTGATTGAAGGCACCGACTTTTGAAACTGTTAATTTTATAATTATTATTTTATTCGTTTTTGTGAAGTCGGTTTTATTATAAGTTAAAGTCTTTTCTTTTTTCTTTTTAGTGGCTTGAATTAAAACACCTTTAGACCTACAAAAGACGTTGCTCATAACCTAACACATTATGTGTTCATCATTGAGGAATTCCATTGTCTATCTCCGAAGATTTTCATCAGATACTCATCAAATTTAAATGGGTACATCTCGGGAGAAACCTCTTTTAAACAAATATAATCATCCAAATCGGTGCATATACAATGTGTCCCCGTATGTAGTAATATAACTTTAAGGGTGGTATATACTAAGTACTCAATTTTATCGACAAAAATACCCCACTTGTGGCATCGATTCCCCACCCCCCCAAAGATAGAGTGATTTTAAAATGTGACTTACCTATTTCAACCTCTACATACTCAAACACCCACAACTTAATACCTAGACCTCACAGGGGCGTAAAATTAATGTCATTTGAAAGGTTACAGCATAGACAATTTAAATAAGTATAAAACTGCCATACATAAGTTATAAGTATTTGTAACGCCTTGCCATATGCCAACCGTCACTATAAGTCAAGCTAACGCCGAGCCACGACAGGAAGACGCGTCAAACTTTAGTCAAGCCTGCAGTTGATTGGTGATAACGTCACAACCGGCTTATCATCGCCATGTCGCCTGATTAAGGGGGGGGGGGGGGAGATTATGATTATATAGTCTGGGGAGCTCATTTTATGGCTAATTCTATCTGTACACTTGAGTATAAGCCAAAACTCCGTCCAATTGTTAACATAAATAAATAGTGTATAAACAACTCCCTGAGGGTTTCAATTCATTTGTTTCATATTATTGGTTTTAGATGAACCATTTTACGTTAAAAACAAAGAAGATATGTATTATTTCTTAAAAAAAAATTTAAGCCTCGTTTTCTATAAGTACCATTTTGGCGCTTTAGCATTTTTGTTTGCTTTGCACTGACGTAATACTTTTTCGTAAAAAAGAATGTATTTTAAACCAATAGCATTATAATACAAAAATGACTAATTTTGGCAAAACAAAATATCTATGATTAAACGTGCGTAACCTCCATTATCTATACTAATCTATACTAATATTATAAAGAGGAAAGATTTGAATTTATGGATTTTTGTATGTAACGAATAAACTTAAAAACTACTGCACCGATTTAAATAATTATTTTGCCGTTAGAAAGCTACATTATCACTGAGTAACATAGGCTGCGGGCGGAGCCGTTAGGACACGGCTAGTAAATTATATTATTAAACATTTTAAAATCAGTATTATTAAATTGCATCTTCCCTTATGTACTGCTTTCGATTATTATTTGTAATATATAGAATTTAGCGCTAAATAGTGCTTTGGTATGTTATTTTAACTACTCACTTGCTATCACATCCACTGAAGTCCATACCGAAAGAAAAATTATTATCTTTGTAATCACTAACAGCGTTTTGACAGTCTTTTGCTGACAAGCCTGCGTAGGAAACCTGAAAAAGAGTGTGAATAGTAAAATAATCCCGATAGTTTATATTTTCCTAAAATTTTATTTAATACTCTAAAATAAAATTTACCTTTACTAAGTTTTTGCTGGAAGGCACAGGGGTCTCCACCCAAGAAAAATTGTCCAAGTCCGTGAAAGTATCACTTGTCAAAGATACATTTTGTATGATAGCTAATTTTGAATTCGGCAAGTTGTAGTAACTGCCCCATTGCCCCTGTACAAAGTAATTTTCGTTATAAAGCAGAATTTCTAAGCATTACTTACACAAAATACCAATAAGACAAGCTACAATTTACCTTTTTCAAAATATTGAACGTTAACGCTTTTTGTAATTGTTCCTTAAATATACCATTCTCTGAGCTGAAAGATGACGCGTTGACATCATTCACAATAACAACACTAATTTTATTTCCATTAACTTTTCTAAGACTGTTGACCAATCCTGCAAAAAGATAAGTCCATAACTATTTATAATATTGTGCTAAATTATACCATCAAGATAGTGATAGAACGCTGATGATGGATGAAACGAAATCAAAATTTTATCATTTGAGAAAGCCGTATATTGTGTAATTCTTTCAACTTCATCTGCAAAAAATGAACCCTGCCCAGCGACAGGCCAACAAAGTGAGGAAGCTCTAACGACTGACATACAACGGTATTTCTAGCTAACAATATAAAAGCTCCAGACCAGTGTTATAGGCTTTTTAATCTCAAGATTTATATTCCTCCTAAAAACGAATGTGGGTATAAAACAGACTGTTAATTTTACAAATATTTCAAATACATACCTAGTAATCCGCAGTACGGCTGTTTTTCAGAAATTAGGACGACTCGTTGTGATTTTTGCAGTTCACTCTGTACTCGTGATAACCACGAAAATGTACTGTCATGTTTTATTGTTATGTAAGTAGCGTTTTCTTTTTGTTGTTTATCTCCTTTCTTTAACAACACCAATATTCCCTTTTCCGTTGGTATAGCTGTTATGATCTTCAAATCGATATTTTTGTTTCCAACATTTGCAATATTTTGTTCCAATGTTAAAACAAAAGCATTTTCTTTCAATATACCGTACAATACATTTAGTGCCTAAAATTGAAAATATTTTAAGAATAAAAATTAAAACTTGGTTATTGAATTTATAATTATTATCCATAATCAAAACCTGTTTAGGAAATAGCAGTAAACTGCTTTAAATTATAACTTACGTTTTTGTCTCCAAGTAAATTTTGAACAACACATAAATTGATTTTAGCAACGTCTTTAATATCAACAATATCTTTAGCTGAATCAGCGAAATTTATTTCGAAATCATTAGATGAAATTGTTGCAGAAATTTGCTTGATTACATTTGATATTAATAGCGATGATGAAAGCTCCAGAATATTAATTTTGTCATCTATTACGTTCTCCGCAACTAATTGAAGATTTACAGTTATTGCTGTATTGAACTGTGAAATTAGAATTATATTAATAAAATTACAATTGATAGTATTATTCCTAACATTTTTTTGTTTAGTTACTTGTTATGTACTTACATTCAAATTTTCTTGAAGTACATGTGGTATAAACTTTCTGGCAAATAAAACATCTGGCTGTGGTTCTATTTTCTGTTTATCTTCGAAAATAACACCTTTTAACGTAACTCCACCGCACCTTGAAAATTTTATGAAAACTTGATTCGATTCGAGTAAGACGAATTATAAAAAAAATTGCATGAAAAAACATAAAACATAGGTAATATTATTTACTTCATTTTATCATTGTGCTATAGAACGTGTGCAAAAACAACGTGTGCATTTTTAATGTGATCAAAATTGATCCAGCTATAAATTTATTATTTTCATAAATTATTGTAGAAGAGATTTGTATTTTTCGTCGACTTAAATATTTTGATTCAATTTTTCTGATCTGATTATTCTGATTGGGTGGTTACCCCCACTTTACCCCATAGACCGCCCCTTACTTGCAAATTTAATTTAAGTGTAGGTAAATTAGAGCGCGTGGATTGCGATAATTTAAAAAAGACAGTGAAAATATATTTAGGTTTTATATTATTTCAATAAGACGTTCTTTACTGGTACAAATATAAGCCAAAATTCTTACCTTATCATAGCGTTTGATATAAATATCTCGGCTTTATAACAAGCTACTCCATCTATAACAGTTGGAATTTCATTTCTGTGTGCATTGAATTGGATACTCAGTTTTTGTATTATCTTAGGTACAGATACTCCATCGTGGTTTCTTGCAAATAAGTTCACCTGTATCAATGAATCAAGGAACGTTGTCCAGTTGTCGGTGCATTTAACATAAGCCTCATTGGACTTTGTATTCACAGAGCGTATGGATCGAAAAGAATCCCTGAAAATATTTTATTCGGTAAAATAATTTTTAAATAATTTCATCAACGAAAAGTTAAATTCAAATCCCCATTAAAGACAAAAATAAACGAATAGGTGTTAATGCTCGTTTTTAGTATAATTTACCTGTAAGAATATCCTTTCATAGACAAGAGCGTGTACACGTCTTCTTCGTTAAAGGTAATATCGATGTCTTCCGTCTCTGTTTGCTTATCAATAACAGGTGAAATTGCTGCATCAATTATGGTACCAGTTACTATTTGAATACTTCCGTTCATTACCTTAAAGATAAATTATAATATGAAAAAGCAACAAATCGCAAAATATTGTAAAGATGAATTAAATACATTAATTTGTCTTTGTTATATCCTGAAAGTATATGTTGAAATTTGGCTATGAAGTAAATTTAACCAAAGATTTAGCAAAGTTTCAAATACATGGATGTTGATTGGAACTAATGGTTTTGAATACAAAACAGATAAGCCCTAGTCCAGAAAAGTCGAATTTAGCGCGAATTGTCTGAGAGTTTTACGCGTGTTGGTGAGGTACTAGGCACCAATCCATCGTGTCCATATAATATAACCCGCGAATTTATGTGTATAATATGTAATACACGTGAGACGTTTCGCGCCAAATTCGCCTTTTTGGACGAGGTCTTCGCGTGTAGTTTGCCTTTCTGGACAAGGTCTAACTTAATATTCAGCTGAAGAAGACAAAATTTAAAAAAAATCAATGAAGTTTCTTTAAGTTTTAGTTAGTTTACCTTCTTGCGTGTAATATTGCTGCTCATTTATGTTATATTTTTACTCTACTGTGTTTTTTGTTATTTTACTCAGAAATAAGACCCGCTCCCGGTGGGGCTCCTATCCAGCGCTAGTGAATGGTGAGTTTATAAACGCAAAATGCCCACACCTACGTTTAGCTGATTGGATCAAAATTATTATTTCGGTTACTTAAGTACCTACCTCAAATTTGCTATCGCCTTTATGGATCTGAATTCTGAGTTTAAGCACATCATCAGCATCAATTTTTAACTGACGATAAAACGTTACGTCTTTAAATGTGACTGACATATCTTGGTAGGATTGCCCTTTGTACATTCCAAACGTTTCCCAAACTAAAACCAGCAGAGCACTTTCTGGAAGTTCGTTTACACCTGAAACCAAAAAGTACTTTTTCGTCACCTATTTTATTAATACCTATAAAACAACTTTCTTTTTCTTTAGTAAATGTCTCAAACTATCTAAAAGGAACAAGGGAAAATAACTCAATCAAAAATAAACACACGGTGTAAAATGAGGTAAAAATATATTTTATTACCATTTCTCACGTGTCCTGCAATAAATTTTGAGTCATCATCGTGAACACACGTGAATGTGTTCCGTGCCGAAGTCTCTTTTGCGTCTTTTATAGTATGTTCAGATAGATACCTAAAAACATACACAGATTTTAAAGTATTGATAACAGAAATAACACAAATCGTGTAATTTAAAGAGATAATTAATAATTATATAATTTACCAATCAACACTATGTTCAAATTCAACAAGATGAGACAGCAATGGTGTTTCTATCGAGACAGGGAACTCCACTTTAGGGTATATAGCCTGCACTTGTGGAATTAACCCATTATGATATAACCTGAAAATTATAAACAAAATTGGTACATGTTGATTGTCCATCTTCTATGTTGTATTTTTTTCTGTTTCCAATATTAGTTTTGTTATCAATCTTCAGCTACTTAATTTAAGCATTACTGCACGCGTTTGACTTATTATATGATTTATTTGCATTATTCCAATCAATAATATCGTGATGCATTTCAAGATTCATTACAACATTACTTACTTTCCAACAGCCTCAAGTAAGAAAATAACGGGGTCTGAACAATTGCGTTTAGTTATAGGAAGGTTAACACAGTCTTGATGAGACTTCTTCAATATCGCTTGCAAAAGACCATGAGGCGCTAATTCTATAATCACTGCATCCTTCGGCAACAAAGTTGCACTCTCCTCAAAATATACGGGACTCTGCAAAAGAAAATGGTTGTTGTCTCCAAGAAATATAATATAGGTACCAACTAATATTATTTTTTCTTTATTTGTTCGCGTTTGACCCTAGTCGCACCTGATGATAAGCGCAGACAGGGTTTAAGATGGAGCACACGAATCCAAGGAACAGAAATATAGAGGAATTCCCCTTTACTCCTCTGTCCCTCGCATACACACGACGAAAAACAGGAAACTGTTTGCCGCCAGACTTTAATGTAAGGGTGGCAGCTAGCCAGATGAACAGTATAGATCCTACTACCAAACGTGTCTAAATACTAAACTATATCGCAACTAAAATTACTTGTCTATTAGATTTCGTTGAAGTATTTTTCTTGTGCAAGCTTGGTGATCATAGGCTAAAATGGTCCGCAAGGAGGCATTTGTTCTTTTATCTAGGTTACGCAAAGATATAGGTCCAACAAAGCTCTTGCTGCATTTTTATCTAAAATGGGATTATACGCTAATTGGGCCTCTCTATGGCTGCACAATAAATTAGCCTCTTTTATTACAATTCTTAGTACTGTCAATTCTTAGTAGTGTGTGTATAACTATGGATAATGTAAATTATTCTCACTCACCAATAAATTATTGGTAAAGTACTCAGGAGATGCGTATTTTGCATGCTCTTGGTCCCAGTTTTCTTGAGGAATAGATGTTGATATCCACTTATCGCTACGCAATTTTTTCTCCTTGATCACATTTTGCATATAAGATAACAGTCCTGGCCCTGTTATGGATATAAGCTGGATTAGTCCGCAGTCGAAATAACTTTTGATTAATTTTCAAAAAATTGCATTCTTGATTAATATTGCATTGATCCTTTTTCTAGTTAAACATTTGACCAATATTAATTAACTTATTATATTCATCATAATTGAAGACATTGTTTATTTTTAGTTGTGCTATCTGCGTCACAGTGAGCGTAGAAATTTTCTTTCATTCTTTACAGTTATTTTAATATAAATTACTAACCGGCATTAGCAATATATTTTGAATGGTATGCAATATTAGAACACGCCACTTCTTTAGCAAAGATCCCACGAGCCATTAAACCGGATGTAAAGTGCTTGATGTCATCAGAAGGTCCTGATATAGTGGAAGAATAAGCAGAGTTGTGACAAGCCACTTGTATTTCTGGTGGACAAAGTGGAAGAACCTGAAAACAATATAGAAAATTAGACAAAAATATTTTACTTCATAGTACAGTATTTTTTAATTAAACAAGTCATCAATTTAAAATTTGCATCTACTTTTTGTTTCATTTATAACGTAAGAAATGATAATAATATTATTGCTAAGAAATATCGAAAATGTAAAAAATAATTACATCTTTATGTCCAAGACCAACGGCAGCCATGGAACCACGAATGAATGGTGTCTGAAGAGAGACCAACCCTCGGTAATATGCTGATAATAACGTTTCTTCAGCTGTGAAACAGCCATCAGCATAAGCACATCCAACTTCACCAATACTGTGACCTTGGAACACAAAAATAATGGTTTAAGTAATGTTCTCTATTGCTTCATCCGTATCTGTAACTTATCTGGTAGCATAAATCTAATTTAATTTAAGTTTATTTTTAACTTTACCAATAATGATATCAGGAACAATATCCATTGCCTTGAGTACATCTGTAAGACCGATTTGGACTGCGCAGATACCAACCATAGAGTTCAAAATGTTATCGAAGATAGCTTTGTCTGTGCTAGTAATAATATGAACAATATCAACCCCTAATGGACTTAGAACTTTACGACACCTGAAACAATGAATAATATTTGACTTTGTCTTGCTGTAAGAAATCAAAATCTTTTGTTCAAAACATAACATAACATCATGTCTGTATTCCCAGAAGGATTGGGCAGAGGTTTAAGTCCCACGCAATAGGAGGTGAGCCTATTGCCATCAACTGGGTACGAATCCAAACTCTGGGCTGCTACTGAGAAATTCCACACGGAAAAACCCAATAACGCTTTGCCCGTTCTGGGGATCGAACCCATGACCTCGCGCTTGCCTGCACTAAACTAACAAGGCAGTCAAAAATATGCAATAATCGGAAATATCGCTCTATTATTATCAGTAAGTACTAAGCTAGATCGATTTTTCGCCCCCCAAAACCCCCTGCATGCTAAATTTCATGAAAATCATTGGAGCCGTTTCCGAGATTCAGATTATATATATATATACCTACCTAAAACATTTTTTTGCAAATAATATTTATTACTTTTACAGTGTGTTAGTTTAATACATAAATATAAAACAATTTAAAATATAAAAAAAGCTTATTCGAAGTGGTCTCCATTGGCTGCAATACAGTCCTTTAAACGTTAAGGCCAGTTATCAATAGAAGCACGCACTCTTTCCATGGGAAAATTTTTCACTGCCAATCGTATGGATTGTTTTAGGGACTCCAAATTATCATGGCGTTTAGAGCAAGCCACACTGTCTAAAACTGATCATAAATCATAATCCAGCGGATTAAGATCGGGACTAGACGACGGCCGGTCTTCAGCTCTGATGAAGTCTGAAATGTTCACTTCCAACCAAGACTGCGTGGACCGAGCTTTATGACCTGGCGCCGAGTCTTGTTGGAAGGAACATACTTGCTTATTGAACATGGTGTTGTTAAGGGGCTTAACTACCTTCTCAAGAAAGGTATCTTGATATACATGTACCGATGTTTTGATACCTTTTTTACAAAAATATGGCTCAGTCACTCCTTCATAGCTAATACCCCACCAAACCATCACTGAAGTCGAATAATGCCCACGTTGCACTCTGTCGACTAATTGGGAAGCGTCCTTAGAGCTTTGAGCATAAATACGGTCATTTTTTTTGTTAAAATGTTGCTCAATTGTAAAGATTTTCTCATCCGTAAACAAAAATTTTCTATGACCTCCCTTTGCGTACCGCTTCAGTAGTTGTTTCGATTTTACCACCCTATTCTTTTTTTAAATTATCAGTTAAAAAATGACCAGTGCGTCTCTTATAGGCTGCAAGTCCTAAGTCATCTTTTAAAATACGCGACATGGTTCTGGGTGCTATCTTCATCTCCCGAGATAAAATCTTTTGCTTTCGGACAGGATTTCTTCGAATTCTTTCCCTTACTGCTTTGACCACATTTTTCGTACGAACACTACGTGGACGGCCAGATCTTTTTCTGTCACAAACAGAGGAGGTCTCATTGTACCTATTAATAGCCCGGTACACAAACATTTGACCAATACCAAGCGTATGGAGAGTTTTAAAAATTGCATTTGGCTCCATACCAACTTTGTGTAATGCAATCACAGCGATTCAGTTCTCTTTATCACCCCACTCCATTTTAATATCGCAAAATATTGTACAATGTATTGGCGCCAAAATTAGAAAACTCAATGAACAATCGTATAAAAATGACAGATTCCAAATTCACATGTAATATCTTTCTTATTTTTAATTGTAACAGTATTTATGGCCAGACTAGGTAGGTATATAGAAGAATTGCTCGTTTAAAGGTATTAGATAGATAGATTAGATTAGTTAGATGATCATCACACTCAACTGCTTTTTGTATAGGTATCAGGCTTATTAGCACTCATAGCGAGTTTGTCCAACACTTACCTTTCAATAGCACCAGCAAATATGGGAATGCGCATCAATTCTGTACCCATACCGCACCATTGTGATCCCATACCACTATATAAGAAACACACGGGTCTAGTGGTGCCTGAATAGAATTCGAAATTTCTTGCCAAACAGACCGTTTCTTTCTTTTCATTTGTATCTGTATCGAAATAAAACATAATTTCGTAGATTTTATTAAATTAATTATCTCTTTTTTTACTTAGAGATAACACGTGTCTTTTACAAATAAACTACAGTGTTTGGAAAACTTTTGTTTCCGTTTAATTCAAAAAGTTTGAAATATAATGTTTTGGAAGTGAAATTAATGAGAGGTGATCGATGTCATACATATTATGTATGTCTACTATAATGATAAAAAAATTACCCAGTACGATATAACTACGCCCAGTATGTCCAGGGAAGTTGTCTTTGTAAATGTTGTGCAGTAATGCAACCTGTTCAGCGTCAATCGGTTGGCTTTGTAACGTATCCAAGGCTTTTTGAATACCTTGTTCTTCTCTGCCTGATAGAAGGATGATGTAAGGAATGTAAGATCTAAAACGATCTTTGTCCTGAAAATCATGGTAGACACGGAAATTAAATAACTGTTACAATATTATACTTTATTGTACACACATATTGTAGAATTTTAATTTTAATGTAAAAGTAAAAGAAAGAGAGAATTGTTGTGGAAATACCGGAAACTACCTAATAAAGAAAATAAATCTAATTTAAAAAACCTCTCTAACCGTCTTAAAGAAGTTATCAATCTCACTCAAAGAGCTCATAATAGTCGATCCATCAATTCAGCACAAAATGTTTGTAAAGCAACATGGAAAGTTATCAATAGTAGTAAAAACAAAAATCATAATATACCGAATGAATCTATATTAAAAATCAAAACAAATGAAAAGTTATTAATGAACCCCCACGAAATAGCACAAGTTTTTAATAATTATTTTGTAGATCAAGTAGAGTCAACTAATAGCACAAACATTAAAAATAATAAAAATATGTTTCAATACAATAGAAATGAATCAATGTTCATGTCTCCTACAATACCACTTGATATCCATCGAATTATCATGTCACTCAAAAACACGGCTAGCACTGGATATGATGACATAACAACAAAAATTATAAAACAGGTATGCATTATAATTCCACCAATTTTGAGTCATCATATTAATTTAAGCATAGAACATGGTACTTTTCCAGATGAATTAAAAATAACCATAATAAAACCCCTTTTTAAAAAAGATAACAGAAAAAATATATCTTGCTACAGACCCATAGCTTTGGTACCGATTTTCTCTAAGATATTTGAGAAAGCAATTAATAATCAACTTACTACTTAGTTTGAGAAAAATATGTTACTTGTTGATAACCAAAAAGGATTCAGAAAAAAAAAGTCTATTGATATGGCCATTTATGATTTCCTGCATATGGTTAGCAGTAGAGTGGATCAGAGACTACCAGCTATTGCACTCTACATGGACATGTCAAAGGCTTTTGATCGCGTAGATCACAAAATACTATTAAATAAACTCAATGCTTACGGAATAAGAGGAAATGTGTCGAACTTAATTGAATCATATCTTCACAACAGACAGCAAGTAACAATAATTAGTAGAATACGTAAAAATAGAGAAATAACCTTGCATAAAACTCCTGTTTCTTCATTTATATTCTACAAAATTATAATAATATTTACGTTACCTTGTTTTTGTACATTCCATTCAATAGAACATGATAATTTGCTCCTGAATAAGAGTAATTATTGATAGCCGTATATCCTCTATTGAAGGGCGTGTTCTGGGTGACCACTTGAACTCTTCCGTTGCGTATCGCGGGAATGTGATCTTGCGGTTCATTGTAATGCAGGTTTGCTGGCAACTCGCCTTTATGGTAGGCCAGGCATATCTACACATAGTACAATTAAGTTTATATATAACTATAATCATTGTTATATAGTGGGTGACTCAAATCACGGGATCATGGAGGGATAGTACTTAAAATAATAAAATTAATAGTAAATAAAAAAACATTTTTAAAAACAAGCTTTTATTTAAATGGTCAATACAACAAATTTATTTAAAAAATATAAAAACTTGTCGCTAGACATACAGTTTTATGATATTTCTACATAGGTACATTTCTTCTTAGAATTACTACACTTTACATTTATTACTTATTGTACATATTGTATTCTTGTTTATTTAGTATCTCGCGACAAGCTTTTATATTATTTAAATAAGTTAGTTGTATAATCTAATAAATTGATGTGAACGATTTAATTTAAAATTTATTTTCTTCTTTTCAGACCATTTAAATAAAAGCTTGTTTTTAAAAATGTTTTTTTTACTATTAATTTATTTTGTATTTTTTAGTAGGTATATCATGTTGAAACTTAGAACGGTCTTTCAGAATTAAACGCCTATGCAACATTTCATGTCTGTACTGCTAACATTTGAGGAGTACCCTAGTCAGGACCCAACCCTGAGTGCAGCAACCATGTCAAGGTAAAACTTAAAACCGGCGCATAATAAAATGCGTACACAAAATTTTGTATCTGTGCTGCTAAAGATTGAGGAATTCCCTAGTCAGGACCCAACCCTGAGTGCAGCAACCATGTCAAGGTAAAACTTAAAACCGGCTATCATAATAAAATGCGTACAAAAAAATCGTGTCTTTGCTGCTTACCATTGAGGAGTTCCCTAGTCAGGACCCCACCCTGAGTGCAGCAACCATGTCACGGTAAAACTTAAAACCGGCTATCATAATAAAATGCGTACACAAAATTTCGTGTCTGTGCTGCTAACCATTGAGGAGTTTCCTAGTCAGGACCCAACCCTGAGTGCAGCAACCATGTCATGGTTAAGCTTAAAACCGGCTATCATAATAAAATGCGTACAAAAAATTCGTGTCTTTGCTGCTTACCATTGAGGAGTTCCCTAGTCAGGACCCAACCCTGAGTGCAGCAACCATGTCACGGTAAAACTTAAAACCGGCTATCATAATAAAATGCGTACACAAAATTTCGTGTCTGTGCTGCTAACCATTGAGGAGTTTCCTAGTCAGGACCCAACCCTGAGTGCAGCAACCATGTCATGGTTAAACTTAAAACCGGCTATCATAATAAAATGCGTACACAAAATTCGTGTCTGAACTGCTAACCATTGAGGAGTTCCCTAGTCAGGACCCAACCCTGAGTGCAGCATCCATGTCATGGTAAAACTTATAACCAGCTATCATAATAAAATGCGTAGGTAGTGTAGGTACACAACATTTCGTGTCTGCGCTGTTGAGCGTTGAAGAGTTCCTTTATCTGGAGCTAATCTTGGATGTCGATTCAGGTTCTAATATTTTAAATGCCTGGGAGGATTCACATGATGCTTTAGGCATCTTTTGTGACTTGTCAAAGGCATTTGATTGCGTTTTTCATGATACATTGGTCAGGAAATTACATCACTACGGAGTTAGGAATACTGCTCTGGATCTACTTATTTCTTATTTGGGTAATAGGATCCAGAAAGTAGACATCAATGGGAAGAGATCTCTGGGGTCTGTTGTGACAATGGGCTTTCCGCAGGGCTCAATTCTCGGCCCGTTCCTATTTCTCGTTTATATAAATGACCTACCTTATCTTATAAAAGATAATCAGGAGATTGTGTTATTTGCAGATGATACATCACTATTATTTAAACTTAAACGGCAGCAGCCGGTTACGGAAGATGTAAATAACGCTCTCTCTGAAGTAGTGCACTGGTTTAATGTTAATAACTTGCTTTTGAACGAGAAAAAGACTAAATGTATCAGATTTTTGACACCTAATATTAAGATGGTGAAAACCAGTGTAGTAATAAATGGAGACGAGTTGGATCTTGTGGACACCACTATGTTCTTGGGTATAACTTTAGATTCGAAACTGCAGTGGGGCCCACATATAGATAAATTGTCGAAAAGACTCAGTTCTGCAGCTTACGCGGTCTACAAGATACACCAGCTAACTGATGTAGAGACAGCCAGATTAGTGTATTTTAGTTACTTTCATAGTGTTATGTCGTACGGCATTTTGTTGTGGGGAAATGCTGCCGACATTCAAACTATCTTTGTTTTGCAGAAGAGAGCTATTCGAGCAATTTATAACCTTAGTTTTAGGCATTCACTGAGGGATAAATTTAAAGAAGTTAGTATAATGACGGTCGCATCTCAATATATTTATGAAAATTTGATTTATATAAAGAAAAATATCAGTTTGTTCTCTAAGAACAGCGACATCCATAACGTCAATACTAGAAATAAAAATAAGCTTATCCTACCAATGACTAGGCTCCAAAAAATTAGTAACTCATTTAGGTGCCAAAGTATACGCTTTTACAACAAGATTCCAAGCAATATTCAAGACTTAAGTCTTAATAAATTCAAGTCCTATGTAAAGCAGAAACTATGCGAAAAGGGTTTCTATAAAGTTAAAGATTATATGGACGATAAAAATGCTTGGAATTGAGCCACTCGCTGTTGTCACAGACACATCATTGTAATTATTGAAATTATTTTACAACATGATATTATAATTTTTTATCCTTTTGACATTTTACAATAGAATTTTTTTTTCAATGATTATTATTATTTTATCAGTTCGATGGTCGGGGATGCTGTCTGAACCATACAGATTGGAGTGCGGGGTGAGGCAGGGGGGGTTGACCTCACCAACGCTCTTCAATCTTTATGTAAACGCACTCATCGAGAGGCTGAGCAGCACGCATGTCGGATGTCATGTTGGTGGAGTTTGTGTAAACAATATTAACTATGCGGACGACATGGTGCTGCTGAGCGCCTCGGTCTGTGGCTTGTCTAAGCTGCTCGGCATTTGTGAGGAATATGCTCTCAGTCATGGCCTGCTCTATAACACCAAGAAAAGTGAATGTATGGTTTTTCGGGCCAAGGGTAAATGTCCAGATAGTATCCCTAGCATCAAGGTAAATAATGCACCGCTAAATAGCGTTGACACTTTTAAATACCTTGGGCATCTTGTGACCTCTGACCTAAAAGACGATTCAGACTTAGAGCGGGAACGTAGGGCGTTGTCTGTTAGAGCGAACATGATAGCTCGCAGGTTTGCACGATGCTCGAAGGAGGTAAAAAACACCCTTTTCAGAGCGTATTGCACCAGTCTGTATTCGAGTGCCCTGTGGGCTAACTATACTCAAAAACAGTACAGCGCCCTACGAGTCCAATTCAACAATGCCTACAGGATGTTGTTGGGGCTGCCTCGGTACTGCAGTGCGTCGGGGATGTTCGCTGAGTCGCGCATTGACTGCTTTTATGCGACGATGCGGAAACGGTGCACATCCTTGGTGCGCAGGGTCCGCGCCAGCTCCAACACCATCTTGAGGATGATGGCTGAGAGGTTCGATTGTCACTACATTAACCATTGTTGTATGCTTAATGTAGTGACTATAACAATAAAATGAAATAATCATAACACATTATTAGAATAGAATAGAATAGAATATCCATTATTGTTCATTATCTGTCCCTCTTTTCTATTTTACAATATTGAAATGTTGAATAAATGATAATTATTAATTAATTAAATGATTTTTATATGAGTTATTATTTCTAAATATTAATTTATGATTATTTCTAATTTTAATTGGTTGACTTTGCATTTTAATTTGTAATAATGAAATTGTGTGTTGTGTTTTGTCTTATTTTATATTTTTTCAATATATTTTTTTTTTTATTTTATTTTTTATTTAATGTACCGAATGCTATTATATGATCCAACTGTTGATTGAAATAAAGGAATTGAATTGAATTTATCATCGCCTTATTTTTTATTTTACTTTTTTAATAAATTGTGAATGTGAGTGGTACTCACATTCACAATTTATTACAAAATTCGTGTATAAAGCTACCCTAGATGGTTCTAGGGTAGCTTTATACACGAATTTTGTAAACGTTTGGCGGTTCTTGAGTATATATTTTTTTTTGTGACCCACACAAATGTCAAACTGATTGATTGCGTCGTGCAGCGGTCGGGTTGTTGAGCTCCCTAGAATAAGGTTTGAGCTCCGCGATGACTGATGCAGATGTGCCGTCAGTTAGGACAGGTCAACTCGAACCTCCTATGGCACTTTCCTCAAAAGGCCATTCCCGACGTTGCCCTACATCGTTACACTCGCATAGTTTGTGTACTACAATGTCTGGACTTTAAAAGAGACTTTGACCTCTGAGTTTATTTCGGCTTTTCTTCTCAGAGCTAGTCAGATAGGAAATGCCGGCGCCATCTAGTCTTAAAAAAAAAACATTACATTGACTTGTAAAAGTGTCTGTAACAGATTTATTTACAGAAATAAAAATCATTTATCATTTGTCATGCTTATCAAAAAATGTATTGTCATCGAAAATGAACCAACATTTTAAAATTCAACTCCGTAGGATAAGAGAAAGTGGTTCATAATTCAGTTGCAAGACTTTAACCGAACATACATACATACAAACATTGCAAATTAAATAAAAGCTTGTAAAAATAGCAAAAGGCGACTTAATTTTATTTGATGAAAATACTGCATTCAAACATTTTTAAATGGTTTCTGGTCTGATCCTTGAATCGAACGAACACAAACGAGAAAAAATATCACTCAAAAGACTGAATATCTATGAATGCAGTATTTAATAGTTTTAATTTGTTATTTTTGATATTTAAAGTACTAACTCCATGATTACCAACGTGTTTTAGGACAACCGATTTATGGTCAAATACTCAAACACTACTCAATTTTAAGCTGCCGTTAAGTCTCGTGGTGTAAACATGTAAAGTGACTTTAAGGCGAAATGAAAGTGACAGCATGAAATTTACGGCAACTTAAAATTAAATAGCGTTTGAGTATTGGGCCATTATACATACAGAGGGGCTTTTTTATTCCGACATATCTAGATGTGATAAATGTTCGTATTCTGGTAAATAATACGATTAAAGTTATAGAAATAATTTTAGCACCTAATTTTTTACCTTAGTAACAGCACACGTTCCGCTAGCAGCTTCAGTGTTCCCCATATTTGATTTAACAGAACCCACTTTGATGGATTTTGATTTTGTAAAAAATCTGCCGATTGCATCAAGCTCATTACCATCGCCTTCAGTAATACCTGAGGAAAACAAATATAATGTTCAGTGTATCCAGTAAGAATCGATACGTAAGGAATCCGTACCATTTTATAACAGTAAAGTGAAATTATTATGTGACAAACTCAATTTTGCGGTATTTTTTTCATTACAATGTACTTATGCAAACAACCGCAACATTTTGTTAGTTCCACATATAATTTGAAAGTAAGGATTTTCGGATATTTTCCCTTACTTGTGCTATAAGACCTTCGTTAAGAAAATATTGGTCATGATGCGTACTGACACAAATTATAGGGTAAATTATTATTACACACCGTGGCAACCGAAATATCGACATGATATTTTATTTATCGCGATATGTTTTACATTGAGTTATTTTGAATCATTTTATCGGTGAGTACGGTGTGGGTAAATCCGGCATAATCCTAGCATTCACAACGGGAGACTACAATTCATAATTCCCAGCTACAATCGGAGTTGGCTACAAATTTAAAGTCATGGACCTGAACGATGTTCAAAGTCAAGTATGGTATTTGGGGGTACAGCGGGACAGGAGCAAAACAACATTGACATCAAGTTTTTACAGAGACTGTCACGGTGCTATATTAGTTTACGATGTGTCAGAACCGAAGTCCCTAGCAAAACTTAATGAGTGGGTCGAGAAACTTCAAGTATACTAACAACATACTACTAAGTAACATAGTCTGCTTAGGTGTCGGCAATAATATTGACAAGCATATCATTTTGGGGTCCAGTGCATAATATCAGCAAGCTCATTGGGTCACCCGTGCGACAGCTCAACGAGTATTCCCAAGGAGGGTTGATGTCAGGCAGGCGGCCGGTCATAAAACAATAAGCCAAAACCTCTAACAACATGGATTTATGAAATACATGTTGTGCCGACCCCACCTAGTGTGGGATAAGGGCAGGTAGAAGAAGAAAAAGATGGGTACTGACACATCATGACCAATATTATTAATATCATTATATTTTTTCAGGTTAACTCACTGACTGGAGTGAGTTAAACTGAAAAAAATATATTAATTTCAACTCAATATCTTTAACTATTCTTGAAAAAATTGGTCTTGAAGGACATACAGACAGACGGACAGCAAAATTATTCTTTACGGTTCCGTTTCTTCATTTTGAGGTAAGAAACCCTAGATACAAATTCATGCCATCTCTTCGGTATATTTTGTTGCCTTCACCATTGCAATATTTTTGTGCTATGGAATACAATCAGTACCTGCTCCAAAAGCTTCAACGTACTCCACGTCAGAGGGAGATACTTTAACTTCTGAGTAAAACTCTTCTAAGAACTCTTCCATGTCGTCAGAGTTGCGTATCGGTAAGAAATTTGCATCAGGCCTTATGAAGAACTTTCCTTTAATGTGGCAGATTTCTGTATAAATTCTGTTAAGGGGTAAATTAAATAGTTAATAATGTTAACGTCGAGCATAGTTCAGCGGAGTTACGCGAAATTTCGGAACAAGACATAGAGGTCACGCGATCTTCTATATCTATACTAATATTATAAAGAGGAAAGATTTGTATTTTGTATTTTTAGATTTTTGTATTTTTGTATGTAACGAATAAACTTAAAAACTACTGGACCGATTTCAAAAATTCTTTTGCCGTTAGAAAGCTACATTATCACTGAGTAACATAGGCTACGGGCGGAGCCGTGAGGACACAGCTAGTGCTAAATAAATAAATAATAGAATTTATTCAGTTCTTTGGTCCATTAATGAATTAGGTACCTACAGATAGACAAAACATAATGCAACTTGTAACTAATCATTTTCCGTTTTTACATATTATATTTGGATGTTGAACCCCAAACTGGTATAGTTGGGGACAAGAGTTGTGACATTTAATGTAATCACATTAATGCCAGGACTGTGCTTAGAAATATAAAAAAGCATTTTATCAAGTAGCCACAATTAATAAGTTTAATAACAAAAGAAGGATAAAACCAAAAAGAATTTGGTGTTTGCATGTTTGTGTGTGTGCATGCATATGAGCACTAGTGTGTGTGTATGCATGCGCGTGAGCATGGCTGTGTGTGCGGGTGAAGTAGTATTTTCGTGAAATTACTAAACTAGTTTCATAATATTATGACGCACAAGGTGGATGACGGTTTGTTAATTACGCGATCCTACGTTGACATTTATATAGTAATTAAAATACAATTTATGTAAATTTCAAAGTACTTCCAACCAGTACTATACTTAAAGTGGGAAATTTATTAATTCTTTCAATGCTGCTGATTCCAGTGGCATGTAATATCTAATAATGCATAATTCATATTCATGGTATATCTTACCTCTTAGCATCTTTAGCCTTCTGCAAAAACAGTAGACTGACAGCTTCCGATCTCACGTAACCGTCGCCGTTTTTGTCAAAGCTCTTGGTTTTTCCATCCAAACATAAGTGCCCAGCACTGTCAAAGGAAAGTAAAACCATTTATACAATCGAAACAAATATCGCTAGGTTATTCTGGTACGAAAAAAAATTGCCAGGTTCTTTCTGCCTAGCTGTTTCCTATGTTGCGGTCAGCTTCCAGTCTAATCACATGCGGCTGAATACTAGTATGTTGCATGGAACGACTGCTGTCAGACCGCTGCAACCCAGATTCTGGCCAATGCCGATATATTAAGGTTAGACCGTTTGTTAGACTTTCGGACTTTTAACTACCCGTAACGACTGTCATAGGTATTCATTCGTATGACACCCGGGACACCCTCTTTAACATGCTCTCCAAGGCACGGAGAGGTCTCGATTTGCAACGAATGGACACCCATCCACGGACTGTCCACGGTAAGCACAGCTTAACCTTGAAATCATATTATGATCTGTGCGGTTGTTAATTAACCACGAGCCCCTCCAATTCAGGTTAATAATTGAAAATTAAATGTTTTCCATATTATTAGCAATTCAATAAACACATTTTATTAAAATTACTGTTGGTAAGTAAATTACGTAGAGTCTGTGAAATTGATTCGTTTAATAAAAATTGCACAATAATTGTAAAGAATTAACATAATAAAGCACATCATCAGTAGAAAGGAAAAAATGCTTAAGCTGCATCGGAGCCTAAATGAGTTATATACAAGGTTAGTCGGAAAGGGGGTACTAAGCCGCGGGCCACGTAAAGTATCACTGATGACTATTTTAAAACAAGTGTTAAAATTTCAAAATTCGATAATATTTATTTGCATGCAAAAAGATTTTTATTTTAATTTTTTCAATAAAATATCATACCTGCTTTAGTTATGAATTCAGAATATTGTTTATCTAATTCGTGACCCCAAATACGACCTAAATTGTAAAAACAGTTGATCATAACTATCGACAGTTAGATTTTAGCATATTTTTTTACAAAATCTTTGAAAAGCTATTTCTCTTAAACTATCGAGTTTCGGGGAAAGTTGTAGAACAAAAGTTATCCCTTATTATGGGTACTTTAACACCCTTTCGGCTTAGTACCCCCTTTCCGACTAACCTTGTATATCACTGTATTGCAATTTTTTTCTGCGTCTTTCTGTATAGGATTCGAAGCACACTGAGCACTTTTTTGGCGCTTTAGCATTCCGAAAATTTTAGTAATATCTGGGCCTTTGATGTCTAAAGCGACGTTTTTGCGTTGTTTTTTAAATAGACGTCATCAAGCTATTCGTTATTAAACTCTTAAGGCGGAGATGTCTTGAAAACGGTCAAAAAGGTGGTTTTTAAAAGCAGTGTATCTCTTAAACCGTAAATAATTTTGACAAGTAAAAAAAATATGATATTTTCAAGTCCTTTTTGCATAGGGTGATGGAACTCAAAACATAATTTAACATACTTTAATGCATCAAAAAAATCTTCAAACATACCTCTTAATTATCTTTAAAAGCAGTTTATCCCTTCATTAACAATTATTATTATAATTAAAAATATACCATAAAATTTCAAATGATAAACTGCATCGAGTGATGGATTATTTTTTATTAAATAGTTAATTTCTAATTTTATACGATTTTATTTGTATTTTTACGACATACGCTTGCTGATTTCCTTGTCGCCCGCACCGCACCAGTGTTCTACGGAACGTTATTGAGGACGGACCTGTGTCGCTTTGCTCCGCAGTGGAATTATAATTTTGTACCGCAAAAATTTATTCATTTATACAATCTTACACTATCATTACAGGTCCACACCCAATGCAATAATGTGATTAAGTAATTATCATTTACTAGCTAATAAATCGAAAAAAATTAAAATTATAATGGGAAATAAAAATAATAATGGGAAGAGATGGAAAGCTGTTACATTGATAATATTATCTGGTTTATTAATATTACAACGAGTTCTTTGTTTGTAAAAAAATACATTTTATAAAGACATACTTAATAGTGGGTCAATTACATATAATTTACAAACAATTTATTATTATTGTATTTGTTTGTCTACAACATACAATGTTTTACCTAAAAACATTCTGAACCACTGCAGCTCTGAAATATGCTACTGGCTACCTACTTTTATGCGAGCGTCGCACAGTGTTTTATGAAGCCCGTTTTTTGGACATCCTATTTTTATTGAAAATGCTGACAGAAATAACCATTTCAATGCAAGATTTTGTGTCCCCATTTAGCTGCAAAGTCTAGTTTTTGAGTTATATTTTTTTGAAAATCGACCATATTCTATCTCGATATATAGAAAAAAAATTACATTTAAACTAAGCATGATACGAAATAATGATGTTAGTTACATTGATGGCGTATCATATACCGAGTGGTTTAGTCCACAAATGAACCTTGCGAGGTTTGTTTTTTTTTGTTTGGTTTCTTTGTTAGATCTAGATTTATACGAGTTTTTTGATTTTTAGGTTTTCTCTTTTTTCTCGAAAATTCCGCGATTTCGGGAAAAGTTATTTATACAGAAATAATTCTATTTACTTCCCCAACACACCACATAAATTTCACATTCCAATTCCATGGAACTTAGAAACCACAACGATTTTAAGTTTGATCCGGATTTTGCGTCGTTAGGGTTGTCAAGATCTCAGATAATGATTTATATCCGGATTTTATATAACTTTATATACCTATAACTATAACTTTTAATTTCAGCTTCTTTTAACTTTTACACACAATGTCCACATCTCTCTTCACTCAACTCTCCTTTCGCAGGTATGCTGGAAGAGATTTTTATAGAAATAAGCATCACCTTTGTACCAATTTTTCTGTTTTTTGAAAGGCCTCGGTAGGCTGCCAGTAATCTGGTGTACGCTCTATTTTCTTCACTGTGACTACGGAACTTTTATTTTTACCGAAAGGACATGTTATATTTTTGTATGGAAGCTGGGCTTTGGCTGTGAACAGAGATGATATTATATTTTTATGAAAGTACATAAAATATGGAGCTTTCGTATATTTTTTTTATTTTTTTTAAAAGCACCCTTCTACTGTTTTTTATTTATGTTAATAATAAGAATTTTAAAAAATAAATTGCAACCCAAAGTAATTATTAATTCTGGCAACACTTCCATTGGATGACATTTATTATCGTTGTCAAAAATGTCAAATTCAATTCAACTTATTCAACTGTTGTATTATGGCGTTTCTGCGTAAATTACCACAATTTCGCGAATATCAAGTAAAACAAAAATTACAAATTTAGTAAACCATCACAATAGATAGCGATTTTGTTTGAAAACTTTGATATGACCAGACATTGATGAAATTACTGACAATGACAACCTTGCTGTCAGACGGTAACTCTTTTCATTTATTCTATTGAGACAAAGGAATCAATGCCATACATCCAAATCATTGAGTTAATTCATTGATTTTATTTTAATTTAAGACGTTTAATATTATTTTAATATTACGATAAATATTATGCTTTCAAAAATGATATATATCAGTTTTTTTTCTAAGTTTTTTATCAGGATTTTAACAAAAAAAATCAGGATTTTAAATATTTTTTAATTAAATAATGGTGCTTTTTAAAAAAAATGTTTTTGTAAGCGCATCCTAGACAGTTTTCCCTATCAGAAAAACTGCACGTGTAAGTGGTTCAGAAATAAAAATATTTTAAGCCCATTTCATAACATGTCCTTTGACCAACAAAATACGGAAAAAAATTGACAACCCTAACAAAAATAGTTAAATTGGAACAACTTCTAAGTTCCATGGAATTGGGTGTGTTGTTATGTGGTGTGTTGGGGAAGTAAATAGAATTATTTCTGTATAAATAACTTTTCCCGAAATGGCGGAATTTTCGAGAAAAAAGAGAAAACCTAAAAACCAAAAAAACTCGTATAAATCTGGATCTAACAAAGTTGCGAGGTTCATTTGTGGACTAAAATACTCGGCATAAGATACGCCATCAATGTACCTCAAATAATTATTTCGTATCATGCTTAGTTTAAGCGTTTTTTTTTATTATATTTATTATTTTTTATCAAAAAAATATTACTCTAAAACTACATATGTTAGCTACACGTGGATACGAAATCTTGTATATAAAATATTATTTCTATCAGCTTCTTTAATCAAAATGTGATGTCCGAAAAATGGGCTTCATAAAACACTGTGCGTCGCGCTTCATGGCACTATGGCAGCCAGCCCTACAAAATAGAAACTTCGTGACGCGACCGCTTCGCGCGTAGTTATGATAAGGGGGTGCGCGGGGCATTCTCAGCGGTAACGCCCACTTGAGCAAGGTCAACGGCGTAATACTGGGCCTTAAGAACTTTTTCCTTGCAACATATTTGTCGTTTCAATGGCCGTTAGCTATTATTCGTTACTATTGTTGGATTTTTGTTGCCGTTTAAGCAAAACTATTTTAATTAGATTTGAAGACGGGTGGCGCTTCAGAAACTTTCGTATATCACTATATTTATTATTTCATTGGGTTCGTAAAAAAAATACCTTAATTTTTAGTTATAACTACAGAAAAAAGAAGCAAATTTTTAAAATATTTTGACGGTATGTCTTAAAATCAAGTGTGATTGAAGGCACCGGCTTCTGAAACTGTTAATTTTAAAATAATTATTTTATTCCTTTTTTTGAAGTCGGTTTTATTATTAGTTAGTCTTTTTTTTTATTGGCCTGAATTAAAACACCGTTAGACCTAGGAGTGCCAATGTTTATATCCGAAGATATTCATCAGATCTTCACCAAATTTAAATGGGACCATCTCGGGAGATAACTCTTTCAAACAATAAATAATCAATCAAATCGGTGTATATGTTACGCTCAAAGACCGAAAACGCTCATTGAGCGAAAAAAACACCTCGCAACGCGTTTTGGTCTCTGTACAACATCCACATCGCGAAATTCGTGTTATGGCTCGTATAAAAACGGCCATGACGCGTTGTGGCGAGCACAGAAAGACCACATAGCGCAATTCGTGTCGTAGCTGTCATGCTATACGACCACGACATGTTAAAAAATAAATAGGTAACAAATATAAATAGGTAAATTTTTTTTTGACCACTCAGTCAATCAGTTTCTCCTTTTAGGTATATATACCTACAGACGATTTAGTATTACATTTTTTACGCCGGATACAGCAGATAAATAATACACGTATAAAACATTTTTGATGTCCTGTTTTAGTTTATAGTTTTATCCTACTAGGATAATACAAACATAATTAGCCTATTACTGTCCCACTGCTGGGCTCTGATCTCTTCTCAGAATGAGAAGGGTTTAGGCCTTAGTCCACCATGCTGGCCTGGTACGGGTTGGCAGACTACGCACACCATCGAGAACTTTATGAAGCTTTCACAGATGTCCAGGTTACCTAACGATGTTTTTGCGTCACCGTTAATGCAAATGGAGATCAAATTCTGATCCGCACATGAATTCGAAAAGTCTGAAGTACGGGCCAGTACTAGAATATATTTTTCTGTACTATATATTTATATTTATGTAAATATTTTCTGTGTAAAATACTTACTTTTTTAAATTTATGGATAGTACGGGGTGCAAACAGGAATTACATCCTCCCACGATTGCCGATTCACAGTCACCTCTTCTGATACTGTTATAAGCTAACTCCAAACATGCCATGGAACTGGCACAACCCTGGTCGATGGCTAAACAGGATCTCTTATTGGATCGACGATAAAGGCCCATCCTTTATCGTCGATCCAATAAGAGATCCTGTTTGGTTGCATTGTTTTGCTTGCACTGAAATCAAGGGGTGCCTTCAAAGAGCATCCACGAGTGGCGATACTCAAGTACGTCTTGCGCACCATGGGCAGTCAGCCTCGCTACCAACTTTGCTGACTGGCCAATCTTTTCACCACGGTATGACACGAGAAAAGAATAATAATTATAGATAAAGGAAAGTCAGATCGATTTTTATCAAGAAAACAGTAAGAAATATAATTATTATATGTCCAGGTAATAATTATGACCGAAATGTAAAAAAAAAATATAGAAATTGTATTAATACTTACCCTGTTAAAGCAAAATCATTGATTGTTGCTTCACGTTCAAATACATTAATTTCAATAGCATCACTGTTTGATGATCCTATGAAAACACCCAATTTAGTACCACTTAGTGATAAAGGATTAATACCTAAAAAAACAAATTTTAAGTGTGAAATAATATTGTTTTACTACTAACAGCCGCTTTGTTAGATAGCTTTTATCTGAGGAATTTTGACGTTTTGACAGTTACCCTATACGAAAGTTATCAAGATTTCAAATTCATTCGTCTCGGATAAAACTTATATGACGTTAATACAATCGGCTGGAAATTCAATCTGAGGGCAGCTGGAAACTTACCAGAATCATAAATGGCTCCAAAAGCATTTTCCATACATTTTCTTGTCAAGCAATCTAAAGAGGCAGCCTGCAACGGAGTGACTCTGAAGAACTGCGCATCAAATTTATGAGTATTGTTAATTTTCCCAACGTATTTAGGAAGTCCAGGATGTTTGTGGGAGTTACATTTTACCTCCTGCACCATGTCTACCTGTAATGAAAATAAATCCAAGGCCTTTCTCACATGAAGCTACTCAAATGAAACCAATTTACTAACTCGAATTACTAATCAGTTACTAGCACAGACTAGGTAGTGCTAGGACGTGTGAGGATACTCAATACTTTATTACATTCCATAATGTGTACATAATTATAATAATAACAGTTGGCATCGAATCAATTATGGAGCCTGTCGGGCACAGTAAAGTTAATTTTTCAATAGGAGAGAGGATGAAGTCTGGATCTCCATTGCAAGACTAGTGTTTTGCAATGGAGGTCCTCGCACGACGCTATCCGTTCACGAACTTGACGCATGAGATTTATATGAAACAGAACTGATTCAAACGACTACAATGTTAAGGGACTTATCACATTAGTCAGCATCAATTCCCAAAATGCTAGATGGTTTTTAGACTAACTTATCCGCATTACCTCCGAAAGCTCATGTCCTTCTAGCTGCAAAAACATGCTTACGCATATTCGTAAAAAAATGCCCATTTTCTATGATCGAAATGCGAATTGAAGCTTATAAGTGTGTTTAGTTCCTAAGGCAACTGTTTCACAAATTCATCATAATCATAATTAGCCTGTTACTGTCCCAATGCTGGGCACGGACCTTTCCTCAGAATGAGAAGGGTTTCGGCCTTAGTTCACCACGCTGGCCGGGTGTCGATTAGCGGACTACACTCGCCACCCAGAACTCAATACCACAAATTAAAATCAAGAAAATAATATTTCATAATTATTTCAAAAAAATGTTGTTTTATTAAAACTGACCTTATTATATAGATTTTCCATGAGCTCCAAAGCATTGTCAGACTTCGGGAACAAGCCCGCTATACCACTTATTACAATTTCTTCTCCTGGCAAGGGCCTTGAGGAGATCTCTGCAGGAATTTCCCGGTCAGTGATCACTGTCTGTGGATTCGTTGCCATCGTTGTTACGTATATCGAGAAGCAGGAAAGGTAATTCACTATGCAGTCTTATATACCCGTAATAGCTGTTTAGGTATACAGGAAATATATTAATGAATTAAATTGCAAATACTTAATTACTTAGGTATGTACATTGTATTTTTCAATAGTGAATTAACGAAATTATTATTTTCAGTTTTGCAATTTCTGTTTTCAAAAATACGTATATCAGAATTACTTGTGTTCCTTCTATGTTTTATTTTATTTTTGATATAATAAAGTATTATTGATCTAACTATCATGCCTGTAATTCTCTAGGGGGTAAGCAGGATATTCTCCTATTACAGAAGTCTGTAATCTGTACACATGCGTTTCGCCTTTGGTATTAAATCCCATGTAATATGCCATTTTCGGGCACAATTATACCGCCAGGTTCGACGGAACCTGTCCTGTCACGGACTGTTTTCAAACTATGGCAAACACCTAATTAATTTAAATGTGTATGGTAGTAGTAACTTAAATAATATTCCTGTATAAATGATAACAGTACATTTCTACCTTAATCTCTTTATTGGAATGTAGCCATAAACTTAAAAAAATAATCATATTATTCATATTTGGAAGGTACCCTTGGCATTTTTAGTCTGTGACGTCCATTGTCCATGTCCTCACTCAAAAAGCATACTACAAGACTAAGGACTACGTTGACGACAGGGATGTTTGGCATTAGTTCTTGCACATATATGGCTTCCCTGGAACCTCATTAACAACATATGTGTATGTCTATTAACAATCCTCAATTATGATTATTTATTTTTTATTTTTTTATTGCTATCATTACTGTTTACCGTGAAATCGCCACTGGGCCCGTCGTGTGGCGAGGGTGAACTTGACCAAACTCTGACACAAGACCTTACAATCAGGTTCACAGCTAAGGAAGTCAAGGACGTAATAGTACGCATGAAGCGAGGTAAGTCCCCGGGGCACGACGGGCTCAGTGTGGAACACCTGAAGCACGCGGGTATTCATCTGCCCCGTGTTCTGGCCTTATTTATAAACTGCTGTTTGTCGCACGCCTTTCTGCCATGGGATATGATGAGAACTATTGTCGTTCCAATTGTAAAAAACAAGACTAGTGACATTTCGGATAAAGGGAACTATAGGCCAATCTCTTTAGCCACGATTGTAGCTAAAGTATTTGACGCTCTGTTGGAGAAAGTTTTGAAAAACAACATAAAGTTACACGATGCTCAACATGGTTTTAGAGAGGGTCTATCTACTGAAACGGCAGTTCTATGTTTGAAAAAGACTGTTAATTATTATACAGGCAACCAAACTCCTGTTTTTGCCTGTTTTTTAGACATGTCAAAGGCTTTTGACATGGTGTCTTATGACAAGTTGTGGCCTAAGCTCTGTGGCGCAAATGTACCTAGTGAGGTCATAAATATTTTTAAATATTGGTACTCCCATCAACTAAATTGTGTAAGGTGGGCTAATGTACTATCGGAGGAATACGCTATGGAATGTGGAGTTAGGCAGGGTGGGTTAACCTCTCCCACCCTGTTTAATTTATACATAAATGATCTCATTGTCGAGCTCAGCAGTTTGCATGCTGGCTGCTACGTAGATGGAGTTGCTTTTAATAATATTAGCTACGCCGATGACATGGCGCTGCTGAGCCCGTCAATGGTTGGCCTTAGGAAGTTAATTAGAATCTGTGAGTGTTATGCTGAGGGACATGGTTTGAGATACAATTCGGTCAAGAGTGAGTTGATGATCTTTAAGGCGGCTAACAAGGTCACTGAGAGATACCCAGCTGTCTTTTTGAGTGGTTGTGTCTTGAACCGTGTTCGTCAGTTTAAATATCTAGGGCATATTGTTACGGAGGATTTGAAGGACAATCTAGATGTGGACCGGGAGCGAAGAGCATTGGCGGTGAGGTGTAATATGTTGATCCGAAGGTTCTCACGCTGCACAGGTTCAGTTAAAATAACTCTTTTCAAAGCATACTGTCAAGTATTTTACACGTGTAGCCTTTGGTCTAGCTTCACTCTAAAGGCCGTTAATGCTCTTCGAGTCCAGTACAATAATGCATTCAGAATGCTGTTGGGGCTGCCACGCTTCTGTAGTGCCTCAGGGATGTTCGTGGACGCCCGGGTTGACAGCTTCGTTGCAATCAGGCGCAAGCGAGCAGCGTCCTTGTTGCACAGGGTGCGTGCCAGTAACAACAGTCTCCTGAGTGTCATTGCCAACAAACTGGTATTTAAGTCAGCTCATCTGGTATTTAAGTCAGCTACATGCTCCTGTAAATATTGGTAATGTCTACTAACATAGTTTTTAAGTGTTTATGTTACTAACATCTTGGTACCTATTGTAATTATGGAATTTTATTCTGAAATAAAGATATTATTATAATTATTATTTCGTTTATTCATCTATTTACATATTTGATACATTTTTAAATATTTCTATAAAAAATATAAAAAAAAACATTTAAAAATATAAAAAATAGTAGCCCACCGGCATCGGGAACAGGGTCCAAGCTACCGGTGGTCAGGGCCTCAAAGAGAGGAACTTCCTAACAATACGCGCCGTGTCCAGAAGTACCGCTTTCTGTATCAGGCCCTTGACCCAGCTGCCCAACGCGAGCCTCGTCAGATGTTGGTCGAGGCTCTTGGCTATTAAGCCATTGGCCGTCACGACTATCGGCACAATGACTGCTGAGTCAACTTCCCACATGTCGACAACCTCGTGTGCCAAGTCTTGATACTTAATTTTTTTATCTTTCTCGGCTTTCACAAGGTTCTCGTCATGCGGGACAGTGATATCAACAATCATTGTGAGACGCTCTGATCGATCTATCACCACTATGTCAGGCTTATTGGCAACAATAGTCCTGTCGGTGATGATAGATCGGTCCCAGTACAATGTGATATGACCATTCTCGAGAACTGGGTCGGGCACATACTTGTAGTATGGTACTTCTGCGTCCACAAGGTTGTATTTCAGAGCAAGTTGCTGGTGGATAATCCTAGCCACTAGGTTGTGTCTGTGCAAATACTCGCCGTTAGCAAGACGAGAACAACCAGAAATAATATGTCGAATGGATTCACCGGGACAGTGGCATGCCCGACAGATGTCAACCGTGCCGTCCTTCACAATATATTTCCGGTAGTTGTTCGTCATCATAACTTCGTCCATAATTGCACAGACAAAACCTTCGGTTTCCCCAAAGAGATCACCGAAACGTAGCCAGGCTACGGACGCTAGGAAATCTACATCGGTCCCATAAAGGGCCCGGTAAAAGCGTCCGTGAAGCTCCTTGCTCTGCCATACCTCCCTGCGGCCATTAGTATCCAGTACTACAGGCTTGCGCCAGTTCTCTTTAGCCAAGGAGAGCGGGGTGAATCCTTTGTCCACTGCGACTACATCACGATGCATCCCCACGTCGGCTTGGAGGAAGTACTCCCTGAGGCTGCACACCTCGCGGTTGTGGAGGGTCTTAGCATTTAAAAAGCCTCGACCCCCACACTTCCTCGGAATGTACAGCCTCATCACCGATGAACGTGGGTGATGCATTCGGTATGCAGTCAGCAGCGTACGGACCCTCCTATCCAGGGCATCAAGTTCGGTCTGAGTCCACTTGAGTATGCCGAAGGAGTACATCAAGACCGGCATGACCCAACCGTTAAAGGCGCGCACCTTATTTCCGCCTGATAAAAGACTTTTAAGTACTTTTTTCAGGCGGCCATAGAAGCGCTCCCGTAACGATTGCTTCATGTCGGTCTCATTGATGCCTAACGCCTCCGACATGCCCAAGTATTTGTAGGTTTCGGTTGAGGAGAGGGGTCTGAGGTGTATGGAATCCGAGAGTTGTGTTCCCACGGATTCCATAATCCCTCCTCGCTTTACATGCATGACTGCACATTTGTCCACACCAAATTCCATCCTGATGGAATTACTGAAAGTTTCAGTTACTTTCAGTAACTTCATCAGTTGCAAATTGTTGGGGGCAAAGAGTTTCAAATCGTCCATGTAAAGGAGGTGGGATATTACCTGACCACCTCTTCTCAACCGGTAGCCTAACCCTGAACCCTCCAACAATGTGCTCAGAGGGTTCAATGCTAGACAAAACCACAGCGGGCTCAGACTATCGCCCTGGAATATACCTCGCTCAATCCTTATTGGTTCTCCTCTCCCTTGAATTTGCCGACATCCTGGATAGTGAAGGACTGTCCTCCATTGCCCCATACATGACGTCAGGAAGGCGCATAGAGTTGTATTCACTTTATACAACTCTAGCACCCTCATGAGCCATGTATGTGGCACCGAGTCGTAGGCCTTCTTATAATCTATCCAACATGTCGACAGATCCTTTCGAGATCGGCGAACTTGTTGGCTAATGGCCATATCTATGAGGAGTAGCTCCTTAGTACCGCGGGACCCATTCTTACATCCATTTTGAGAGACTGACATAATAGAATTATTTATAATATGAAAATTAATTTTGGCTCTCAAAATGGACGTAAGAAGTTTATAGACCGTCGGCAAACATGTAATTGGTCTATAATTCTTGGGTTCCGCAGTACTACCTGATTTATGGAGCAGGTGGGTAACTCCTGTTGTAAGGAACTCTGGAAGCGACCCAGATTCCAAAGACGACTGGAATTGTGAGGCCAAACGAGCATGTGAACTGCGCAACCATTTTAGCCAGAAGTTGTGCAGTCCGTCTGGGCCAGGGGATTTCCAATTCGCCATTGGACGGACTGCACTGGTTACGTCTTGGGGGACAATAGTAATGTCCCCCATTTCCTCAATCGGTTCACACGCTCGCTGGACCTCCTGCATCCAGTCACCTTCAGCGTGAGTGACAGGCATCGACCAGATATTGCGCCAGAATGTATTCATGACATCATTATCCGGTAGATGCGTGTCACTCACATCGTGATCAGGTCGCTCCCAGGTTCTGTATACCCACCTTTCATCGCTATGAAACATGCGATTCTGGGTATATCGCTCCACTCGTCGCTTATACCTCCGAATACGGTTTGCCCATGCATAAACCTTCTGCTTCAGGAAGTCGATACGCTCTGTGACACGGGACAAGTAATCTCGAGGATTGATATCAGTCCCCGAGAATGCCCGCCTCACAAAGCGCATCACTCTAGGGCGAGTATTGCCCTCCCTGAAGCAGATTAGTTTGCCAATGAGTGCTCTAGCCTCGTTAATACGACGTTCAATCCTGCACTGCCAGGCCGGTACGGCGGGTTTTGGTCGTGTAGCTCTGTCATTATTATCAAATTTGGCGTGAGCTACACGACATGCCGCAACAGCCGCGCAGTACAGGATTGAATGAGTATCTTCGAGGTTTTCGCTGTTATCAAAATAACTAGATAACAGCGAATCTAGAGCACACATTAGCGCCCTATTTTTTCTATGCATCGGCAAACGGGGTATTCGTGGTCTAATGTTTGGCGGAGTGAACCGATACTCTCGAATCGCAAGCTCCAAAGCGCTCCTCAGTTGTTCATTGCACTGGGTACTTACATTTGTAACCCTATCATCGCTCTCCTCGTCAGCGTGGATGGGCAACGGCGGAACCACAGTTGGGGTTTGCGGTTGGGCCGCAGTCTGCGACTGGAGAGAAATGATACGGTTACTCTGTACTTCAGAGCGTAGCCTATCAAGTGCGGCGTCAGTCAACCTATGATCACGTTGAATGACTCGCACCTGATCCGATAATCGCTGTGCCGAGACGTTGACAGTAGGCTCAAGTACCTGAAACAGAGAGAGCATCCGACCACGGTACGCGGTCAGGTTAGTTCCCCCCTCTGTAGCCCCAAAGTATGCGCGCATGCAGTTCTCGTTCATGGTTAAAGTCCATCGCATGCGCTGCACACTTCCACCGGGAGCGGGGACCCTGTCAGAGGCCGGTGGGCCTCGAGGTCCCATGCAGGCCGGTGGTCGGCCTCTTCCTCGCCGTCCGCGTCGTGGTGGTGGTGGCGGTGACGTTGGTGGCGAGTAGAATTCGTCGCTCGAGCTCGACGCAACTGCAGCGGCCGGTGTCACATCACTCACGATTGAGGAGTCCGGCGGCTGCGAGGCGGAGCTGAGCGACGAGGCCGAAGGTCTTGGGCGTGTTCTCGTGTCTTGTGTTTTGGTCCGGCTTCTTGTCAACATTTCATCATATTTTATTTCGGTTTTCTAGGTTCTGGAGTTTTCTTCTTTTTTTTTTTCTCATTTTTATTTATTAAATATAATGTATTTGGTATTGTTTTTATATTCGAGAGTTATATTTTGTAAATTTTTTCAAAAAATATTGTATTCCGAATTTTTCTGACGTTTTGACGGCCGGACCTACCACAGATTATTATTATATTCGTTTATTCATTCTATATACATATAAATTATATTTTTAAATATTTCTACAAAAAATATAAAAAAACATTTAAAAATATAAAAAATAGTAGCCCACCGGCATCGGGAACAGGGTCCAAGCTACCGGTGGTCAGGGCCTCAGAGAGAGGAACTTCCTGACAATACGTGCCGTGTCCAGAAGTACCGCTTTCTGTATCAGGCCTTTGACCCAGCTGCCCAACGAGAGCCTCGTCAGATGGTGGTCGAGGCTCTTGGCTATTAAGCCATTGGCCGTAACGACTATCGGCACAATGACTGCTGAGTCAACCTCCCACATGTCGACAACCTCGTGTGCCAAGTCTTGATACTTAATTTCCTTATCTTTCTCGGCTTTCACAAGGTTCTCGTCATGCGGGACAGTGATATCAACAATCATTGTGAGACGCTCTGTTCGATCTATCACCACTATGTCAGGCTTATTGGCAACAATAGTCCTGTCGGTGATGATAGATCGGTCCCAGTACAATGTGATATGACCATTCTCGAGAACTGGGTCGGGCACATACTTGTAGTATGGTACTTCTGCGTCCACAAGGTTGTATTTCAGAGCAAGTTGCTGGTGGATAATCCTAGCTACTAGGTTGTGTCTGTGTAAATACTCGCCGTTAGCAAGACGAGAACAACCGGAAATAATATGTCGAATGGATTCACCGGGACAGTGACATGCCCGACAGATGTCAACCGTGCCGTCCTTCACAATATATTTCCGGTAGTTGTTCGTCATCATAACTTCGTCCATAATTGCACAGACAAAACCTTCGGTTTCCCCAAAGAGATCACCGAAACGTAGCCAGGCTACGGACGCTAGGAAGTCTACATCGGGCCCATGAAGGGCCCGGTAAAAGCGTCCGTGAAGCTCCTTGCTCTGCCATACCTCCCTGCGGCCATTAGTATCCAGTACTACAGGCTTGCGCCAGTTCTCTTTAGCCAAGGAGAGCGGGGTGAATCCTTTGTCCACTGCGACTACATCTCGATGCATCCCCACGTCGGCTTGGAGGAAGTACTCCCTGAGGCTGCACACCTCGCGGTTGTGGAGGGTCTTAGCATTTAAAAAGCCTCGACCCCCACACTTCCTCGGAATGTACAGCCTCATCACCGATGAACGTGGGTGATGCATTCGGTATGCAGTCAGCAGCGTACGGACCCTCCTATCCAGGGCGTCAAGTTCAGTCTGAGTCCACTTGAGTATGCCGAAGGAGTACATCAAGACCGGCATGACCCAACCGTTAAAGGCGCGCACCTTATTTCCGCCTGATAAAAGACTTTTAAGTACCTTTTTCAGGCGGCCATAGAAGCGCTCCCGTAACGATTGCTTCATGTCGGTCTCATTGATGCCTAATGCCTCCGACATGCCCAAGTATTTGTAGGTTTCGGTTGAGGAGAGGGATCTGAGGTGTATGGAGTCCGAGAGTTGTGTTCCCACGGATTCCATAATCCCTCCTCGCTTTACATGCATGACTGCACATTTGTCCACACCAAATTCCATCCTGATGGAATTACTGAAAGTTTCAGTTACTTTCAGTAACTTCATCAGTTGCAAGTTGTTGGGGGCAAAGAGTTTCAGATCGTCCATGTAAAGGAGGTGGGATATTACCTGACCACCTCTTCTCAACCGGTAGCCTAACCCTGAACCCTCAAGCAATGTGCTCAGAGGGTTCAAGGCTAAACAAAACCACAGCGGACTCAGACTATCGCCCTGGAATATACCTCGCTCAATCCTTATTGGTTCTCCTCTCCCTTGAATTTGCCGACATCCTGGATAGTGAAGGACTATCCTCCATTGCCCCATACATGACGTCAGGAAGGCGCATAGAGTTGTATTCACTTTATACAACTCCAGCACCCTCATGAGCCATGTATGTGGTACTGAGTCGTAGGCCTTCTTATAATCTATCCAACATGTCGACAGATCCTTTCGGGATCGGCGAACTTGTTTAACCTTATTATTATTATTATTATTATTACTCTCAAGATATTATCTTTATCTTATTTTACAATGATTTTCTAGCTAAGTTTTGATGACATTTAATTATGTCAATTGCTTTATATAGTTTAGCTTCCTTTTTCCTTTTATAAATGTGAGAACTTTGAGGACCTGCATCTATGAATTTGTAAATTACTATTATTCATATTGTTTATTTTATTTATTTTTGTAAATTTTTGTACTCAAATCTATTAGTATTTCATTACTCATTGGTCTGTGGTCAGGACTTCATTGTTCTCTCACTGTCCTAAATCATTGTACTGTATCCACTGAAATTGTTAAAGATATTATTTTTAAAAGAGTAACCATGGAGTTTCTTGCCGGCTCTTCTCCATAGGAAACGACTAATTGGAACCGTGCATAATTGATACATAGTCAAAGCCATACATACCTAGTCATAGGCATAGTCGAATCTATCTAGATTCGACTTTTCATAAGCACCTGTATAGGTCTATGTGAAATAAAAAAAATATATTTTGATTCATTCACTACTACCTTCGTTTGTCTATTGTGTGAATGTGGTATATTTGAAATAGCCAAGCCACATGTTTTGACTAAGGTGTAGAGCTGGTGGACTTAGAGCTTGTTGAGTTAAGGCGTTTAGAGTTAGAAGCTTTGGTCTACATGAGATCTGATAACTTTTTGACAGTGCGAGCCGCATGGTCTCGTCTTGGCGTCTTGTTTTAGATTTGTTTTTGTTGTTTTTATACTAATATTAGCTTATATACAAAATTTCAGCTTTCTAGGATTTCAGGAAGTACCCTAAGAATTTTGGTGATCACCAGTGAGACAGTGATGAAATCGGGTTTTTTTAGATATCAATAAAATCTAAAGTATCAAAGCTATACAATTGAAACTTTATATGTTTAATAAGTCTACTATTGATATCATATCCCGAGAATTTTGTTTATCTCGTATAATCCAAAGCCAAGTTATGAGGATTCAAAAAAACGACGAAGCGCTTCGAGAAAAGGTAGGTAGTGCCCTTGTGCTTCACTTGGCTCGTCTTGGCGGGAGCACTGCCGTGCCCCCAGATATTTACATTCCGTTACAAATTGCTTTTTATTACGTCATCATGAATTTTACAAAAAAATGACATCTTAAAAAAATATCTCATTGCCTTACTTTTTGGGATAAGCTTTAATGATACTCATAAACCGATAACAAGACAGAAAAAATATGTCAGACAGTTTACCTACAGATCTCTGATTAGCTATATCAAAGATCTTCATATTTTACGTAAAAAGCGAGAAATTGGAAAAATAATCCCGGGAACCAACGGATCCACCTTAATCGATTGATCTACGCGGTAACATTTTAGGCACAAGTCATTCTGCGTGTATTGACTTTCTTTATAATACTTTGTTGATTTAAGTTCTTACATTTCCAGATCAATGATACAAAGACTATAACACAACATGCCCACTCTAATTACTAAGTAGATTAAACCTAAAGTTAAATTTAAATCCGCCTCGTTGGTCTATTGGTGGCAAGCGCGACTACTGATCGCAAGGTTTTGGACTCGATCCCCAGATCAAGCAAAGTTATATTGGGTTTTTCCGTGTGGAATTCCTCAGTAGCAGCCCGGAGTATGGATTTGTGCCCGGTTGATGGCAATAGGCTCGCCCCCTTTTACATGGGATTTAAACATAATGGTGATATAAGGGTGTTTACTGTACACCTCTGCCCAACCCTTCGGGGAATACAGGCGTGATGTTATGTTATATAAATCTTAATCTTAAAGAAAATCAACTTGCAAAGATCCCTAAAATCTTTGTCTAGACTAGAGGTGACATTGTCATTTATTTTGTTTAGAATTTGCAAATCAATTAAGTAATAAATAACACTTATTTTTGTATGCAAATTATAAATAACCTTCGATCAATGATAGTACTAGATTAAGGATCAGGAACAAAAATAAGTCGCTGAAGTGGCCACGTTTGCACACATTTATATTTCTTACTACGAAATATAGAAAAACGTTTAATAATTTTAACATTTGGTGCACCTGGTTAATTCCAACACCGCAATTATCTCTTTATGCCTTAATTAATTGTAGGATAACGGACTTGTCCGTAGGAAGTTTGACCAAAGAATGAACAGGAGCTGTGTCCGTGTGGTCATCAGGTTTATTTCTATGAGGGTATTGATGGGAAGTGATATGCTTAGCCAGATTTCGTTCAACGTTTGCAAAGTGACTTCGTTGATACTCTTATCCGGATTTAAGCTTGAGATAAGATAGGTGGAGTGTTCTGGTACTCTATAAGAGCCGCTAATCTATTTGATTACATCCCATAGTTTCTTCTTGTTGACACTTGAGTTTTTGATCTCTTGTTTCTCGCAGTTTCTTTTAGTTTTCTTTCGAAGGAAAGTGCAGTAATTCCTGTAGCGCTTGTATGTTGTTTGAAGTATTTCATTATTTGGGTCCCTTTTAAGCTTCATAATAGATTTTTCTTATTGCGCATGCATTTTAAAAGCTCATTAGTATTCCACGGTTTCTTAACCAGTTTCCTTATAGGTGCTTTAACCACTTTTGAGTTATCTCTTATAACCCTTGACAAACAGCTGGCTAGCATGTCGGTTGTTTTATTTACATTGCAACTATCTAGGATGATTTGAAAATCTGTCTTGAATAGAGCTATATCTAGGTTATAAGAATCAATACGATGACTTATTTTATTAGAATACTCTAATTGGAACTTGTGTGTAAGATCAAGACTAATGGCCACGCTCTCGTGATCCGTAATTGATGACTCGACCACAAGACAGGTAGCGTTCAGTCTGGTTCTAACAATAGTGATCCAGGTATGTTTTGCCGTGGGTTGGGAAAACATGACTTGGGAGCATACAGTGACTAGCTAGCGCATTGATCTAGTCGTGTGAGTGTTTATCAGAGTTGTTCATGACTATATCTACATTTATGTCACAGCAAAGTATTTTATTTTTGTAGTTATTTAATGAAATGAGGAGTACATCGATTGAGTTAGAAAAACTGCTGGTGTTATGTTGGCCTGGAGGACGATACATTTCAAGAATGCAGGTATCTGAATTTAATTTTAGTAAAAGACAATTTGTGTCTCTAATTTGTGGTTCTTCAAATGATACTTTGAGTTGTTTTTTGTACAAAATAACGACTCCTTTATTTTGTGATCTATGTGATGTGGTGGTTGCATAATTATAATTATCAAGGGTAGTTATATAGTTAGCTCAGCGTTGAAAGCTTTCGGAAAAAACTAACACGTTCCACGCTACGCAAGACCTATATAGAAGTGTTACGAAATTTTGCACGAAATACTACGAATATTTTGCGAGAGAATGTTGAGATGGCGATTATTATAATTAACATGGGTTTTGATATCAATGGTATGTCGGCGCTTATTGATATTACTAGCTGCTGCCCGCGACGTCGTCTGCGTGAAGGCTCTACAGCACCAAAAATACCTAAGATGCCAGTGTCACTATTGCATTATATGTAAACAACTTTTAAAATAGCATTATTGCAAGCGAAGCAAGTGAAGAGAGTTATATGGGAATCCTGCTGAGTTCAATCATAAGATGTGACTGAAGAAAATAGTGAAAATAATGCAGGAATACATTCCAGGACACAAAAGAGTAAAAATACGCACAAAGGTATCATACCTTACAACACTTCCCTATAAACTGCGTTGGTAGTATGCTGCCAGGAGCCAAAATGTAAAGAGAGTGAGGACTGGTGACGCGGGAGCAAGCGACGTACAGTTGCCCGTGTGAGAAGCAACTCGTCCTGAGGTCGACACCCGCTGCCCTCAGTGTCTGCCCCTGCGACTTATTGATGGTCATCGCGAAACAAACACTCACGGGGAACTGTACGCGCTTGAACTGGAACGGGAAGTTATGAGGTATGAGGGTGAATGCGTGGTATAAATACTGCTTCACCGACGCCACAACCCGTAAGAATTTCCGCCTCAATGGTATGTCTGTGGAGCGCGATGACTTTAAGGCGGGTCCCGTTACACAACTTCGGAGTAGTTAGGTTCCGAAGAAGCATAATCGGAACACTGACCTTCAGCTTGATGGTATGCGCTGGAAGTCCACTTGCTGACAGGGAGTTCAGAAATTCCACGGGATAATGTGTGGCGTCATCTTGCTCGACAACAGTGTTTATCGAGGTGTAGACCACTTCATTCCCCTCAATTTCCTAGAGAATGCATTCGTTAATTGCTGCAGGCTGATCATTTTTGGCCGTCAAAGTGGCCCGCTCACATACCCAAGAATTCTGCTGGTGCGGTATACGACTGATGTCCCCGTACACACAGCGAATGAGTTCTTCTAAGGTGGATACCACTCTACCGAGAGACTCTGGAAGCACCCCCTGTCTACCCCTCTCTTCTGGTAGAGTGCCTTCGCCAAGACTTAGAAGGACATCGGAGAATTCTTGAACACGTGCATTGCCGCCGAGCCGAGCTCTCATATTAATAGTCAAGCGCAACGTACGAACTCGTGACCACAACGAAGATCGTTTCAACGAAGCGTTCACCTCATCAGCCCTCGATCCCCGCGTCACCACGGGAAGAGTTTGCCGGAAATCGCCACTGAACAGAACTGTGACACCACCCATCAAATGTTCGTTCCTGCGGATGTCCTGCAGGGTTCTGTCCACGGCCTCAACTGCCTTCCTATTGGCCATCGTACACTCATCCCATACGATCAGAGAGCAATCCTTGAACACGTGTCCCTTATCGCTGTTACGTGACATACCACAAATAGGCGTTTCGGCGCTCTCTAAATCAATGGGAATTTTAAACATGGCATGTGCTGTCTTGCCACCCGGAAGCAGTGTGGCAGCGATTCCCGACGACGCTACAGCAATAGCAATTTTGCCTTGCCTCCTGACCTCTGCAAGTATGCCAGTGGTAACAAATGTTTTTCCTGTTCCACCAGGAGCGTCCAAGAAAAACATTTTACCCTGGTTTTGCCCAACGCTTTCAAGGACGGTGTCATAAATTTGTTTTTGCTCTGAAGAGAACAAAGCGACTTGGTCATTTCGTATGGTGGTCATTTCGCCTGGATCGTAATTTGTCTCAGCGTTATACTCCCGATTTCCACGGTCTTGATGCGGTGATGATTGGTGAGTTGGTAACCCATATTCGATCATTGGATTGCCGCCGATAGAAATGACCACATCTGGAAGTGAACTGAGACAGGTGTTCAGCACGCGTTTGTCAGTTACTTCGACTTCGTCTCCAGTAGCACGCCTCAAAGCTCATAGAAAATCTTGTTAGGAAAAAGGAAACATTTTTATATGGTGAAAAATTATTATGACTTTACACTATTTTAACACAAAATAAATGGCTGTAACTGAGTAAAAATAAATCCAGCTAGTTTTACATCACATTTAAGTTTATAATTAGGTATACGACATGAAAATATATGAATTACCAAGCAATAATCACACAGATAAATACCGAACAAAACTATTAACAGTCAATGTTTATTTAGAAAATGCACATTACCATCTATGAATTTTAAGAATAACTAACTACTAACCTCGCCAACATGATCAAATTTAAATTATTAATTTCCAAAAAGTGTTAACATGTAACGTGATTTGATTTTTATGAAATCTCATAGATGGCGCTGCTTCAAAATTGTCTTTATACTACTAACATTCATTAAACTATGTTTCTCTGCCCAAGTTACTTAAATGGCGTAGTTTTTATAGTGTAAAGCTAGATAATAGCATGGCTTACTCAAAAACAACATTTAAATATGCGTCCTTAGATTACACGCTGTCACAGAATGCGTAAGAAAAATAAAGATTCACAGCTCCTCCCCCGTAGCGTGATAATATGTAGCCTATATGTTGATCCAACCTCTTAGTAATATTCATGCAAAATTTGAAGTAAATCCATGCAGTACTTTTTGAGTTTAGCCCGGACATACATACAGACAAACAGACAAAAAATCTAAAAACTATATTTTTGGTTTCGATATCGATTGTAGATCACGCCCCAAGTATTCTTTTTAAAAAATATTCAATGTACACTTTTGACTTTCCTACGATTTTATTATATGTATAGATAATATTATGATGTGAAATGGTTCGTTGAATCAAATGTTTCATCAGGGTACTATTGCTAATAATTACAGCGCGGTTTTCTAACTTATGTTTGAAATTGTATGTTTAAAGTGCAAGTTGATTGTGTATAATAGGAGTTTGTGTACGTTGAGGAAGACATTAAGTTTAACATAAGGTAACAAGTAGATGTAAACATATTTAACGAGTGATATGATGCAAATTGAGACTAATCTAAATACAAATACTGACAATGAAAGGCAAATATCTGTAACGCTATTTTATATGTTAAAATTTTGTATATTCTGATTTATGCACATTGTAATTAGCTGCGTTTTCGTGAAATAAAATATATTTATTTTAGTTCTTATAATTTAAACTGATTTTTTTATTGTTCGTTTCACTTCGCAAATTTCTTTGTTTGATTCAAATTCAACAGATTTTGTATCTACTTCTGCTACACCAATTCTCCTGAAATTTCGCATAAAAATTCAATTCTCATGACAATATAACATTATAATAATTTCAACCTTCAATAATAAATCAAATCATGATGCTGCAGGGTACTGCAAGATAAAATCGTTTAACTTAAAACTCTTTTTTTAAGAAATTATTATTATCTTAGTTCTTACAAACATAGCACGTTTTTTAATTGTTGACATATTCTCATACCGTACGAAGTGGGATACTAGCCCCAGCCAGCACCATTTTCTAGATTTTCCATAATCTTCTCGTACCATTTCAACACGGCGTGCATATTGTTCTTCATGGTGGCTGCAAATAATGCACCTGTAGGCCTAGCACGAAGTTTGACGTATAGTATCGTAAACGTATTGCTAATGTAAGCGAATTTCGAATCGAAAATCAACTGTCCTATTGTTCAGCGCCATCTTTTCGCAGAGACTGGGGGCACCGCATATTACCGTTATCGGGTATCTGCGGCGGCGAACAGATGGCTCCATGAACTTTGAATAAAAGTAACTTAATAGATAAAACACTTTTAATAGTCAATAGTCACTTTATTGGTAATTGTTGATTACATGTCATTTACATTTACATAACATTACGTAAACACGTACACAAACGATATAATAATATGTTTGGTATTCAATAACTAATATTTAAATTAAATATAATAATAATTTTAGTCAAAATAATAACATGCCAATTAAAAAAAAGCTGTAAAAAATATTTACGATCAGATGTCAATTCAATAAAAGAATGTCAATTAAATATCAACTTCAAAAAATAATGTAAATTAAAGTAAAAAATAAATAATTAAATGTCAATTCTATAGACCTAAACAAATCATACTTAATTAATAAAAATAGAACTACATAAGTAGTTACAGTTTGACTTTAATAAATTCGTCGTAAGTGTAAAACGCTTGCTCGACTAGCCAGCGCCTTAACCGGGTCTTAAAACTTGAAAGAGTTGAGGCACTCACTATACTCTCGGGTAGCTTGTTGTAGACTGCCGGACCCATAGCATGAGTTGATTTCGAGGTTTTTGTGAGTGTTCTGGGCACTACCGATAATTTTTCCTTTTGCCGAGTACAGTACGAGTGAACGTCTCCCCGCTTCGTATACAGCCCTAGGTTCATCCTTACGTAAACCGCGACCTGATATATTACAATAGCAGGTAAGGTGAGGATGCCTAATTTAGTAAAGTGCGGTCTAGCGGATACATCCTGCGGTATTTGGACAATGGCTCGCACGGTACGCTTCTGCATTCAGAAGGCGTGTTCCCAATCGGCAGCGCGCCCCCACAGCTCGGCACCGTATTGCAGTTGTGAATGCACGGTCGCAAAATAGCAAGCTCGTACCTCACTCCCATGCATCACTCGAGCAATTCGGCGAAGAGCAAAGCACGCGCTTCCAAGCTTGTTACATATTTTATTTATTTGGCTTTCCCACTTTAAGCACTTGTCTATTTCAAAGCCAAGAAACGTGGTTGTTTCAACCTGCAATATCGACGCCATTCGCGGGTACTGACAATAGTCTTTGTGATCGGCCTGATAATGTGAAGTGAATAAACTGCGTCTTCTTAAGGTTCAGCACAAGTCCATTCACATGAAACCATTCAGATAATTGGTTCGCGACAGTATTCAGTCTCCGCTCCAGAACATCCACCGAAGTTGCCGTAACCAACGCGGCAACATCATCAGCGTACATGAAGGTTTCAGCGTCGGTCACAGCGCTCGGCAGATCGTTCAGCAGATCGCTCGGCAGATCGTAGCAGTGAGAATAAAATATTCGATACCGACGAACCTTGCGCCATTCCCATTTCCGACTCCAAGGGGTCTGACCTCTCGCTTCCTCCGCATCCCAAAACGATCTGTGACCTGTCTCGCATCATCAGTTCTATGAAAGGTCTTGGACTGTTCTAGAACATTCTACATTTCCGGTATTACAAAAGTACTCTGTGATTTGGATCCTACTTCCGCACTTCCACTTACGACTTATGAAGACATGAGCATAAAGCTGGAAACAAATATATAAATAAAAAAATAATGAAATATATCGTATGCAACTGATGGACGCGGCTAAAAGCCGCGACTTAATAGGTATCTCGATAATGAATGTACACTAAATTGTGCAAGCTAACGGACGTAACCTTGGGCGATCCTTAAGCGTTCGGACGTCCGATAGACATCTAGCCAGCCGCGTCTCAAGACTCTCAAACGACTGCACACTTATAAATCGCGGATGTTAGTCGCATCCGATAGTTTGTTTTCAGCTTTATACTCTTCGCACGTACATTGTAGTAATTATATCAAAATTTGTATTCGATATAAAATATTTGGACTGAAGTACGACTACGATTATGATACACCTATAACATTTTGGTTAATTTTTTTGCGACATGCACAATTTGTATCATACATAGATATGAATAAAGTTTTCAATTTAATCAACGATGTGCGAAACGAGTATTTCCGATTCAAATTCATTTACATTAATGTTACGTTTACTTACGTTACGTGTAGGTACGTTTACAGGCGTTTAGTACGTTTACGTGTACGTGGAAAGGCTATTTGTACTAAGCGACATTTTTTTAAAGTTGCACGAAAGATTTAAAGTTTCGAAAAAAAAGTCATTATAAAAAACAACGGAGTAGATTTTCGTAAAATTAATACACTATTTCCGTAAGTACGTACTACAGTTTTTTGAGTTAATTACGTGAATATATTTGCTGTATTTTCGGAAATAAATGTCGCTTAACACATAATGCATCGAATATATTGTTTTCAGGAGTAAGGCAAAGTGGTTCAATTGCCTGTAATATATATTATAGCTGAAAGTAAATTAGTCCATGTGTTGACACAGAATATGAACCAGAACAAAGCAAGAAGAGTTCTTCTCAAACACTCAATGAATTGAGTATGAAGCAACTAGACTATAGTAACTTGATACAAACGACGATCAGTCTTCAAACCGAATCAAATAAAATGTTTTTTTACTGTTTCAGGGTCAGAGATAGGTTCCTAAACCAATGTTATGGTACAACATATATACCCAATAAAAGATTTGCTCATTAAGGTTAATTTTAAAATAAAAACACAACTATTAAAACGATTAAATCTATTATTGTGATAGGATGCAAAATGATTCAAGCGACATTACCTATTATTCTGATGGAATGCAAAATGTTTCAAGTGACACAAACAAGTATTTATAGAAAAAGCTAAACGCCTTAACGCACATCAGATCTTCAAAATAGTAGCAGTAAAAACGATTCAAAAGACAAACGAGAAAAAAATGTCAAATTTTGTGTTGGTTGATACCAAAGATAATAGAAAGTAAGAGATGGGCTGTATATTTAAAAATGCATGAAAACCTAGCGAGCCATTTTTCCCTCACCATTTATTACAACTACGCATGCAAGTCAATAAACACGCACTAAACGCACACAATCATAACGGATACAACATTCTCGTGACCAATCCTAACTGTACTCACACTAAGCCAAACGCACATACACATTGCCGTCATCCAATCGTGCCGAGCGTAATGCGGAATAAATGTACAATAGTTATTTACACACGCGCATTAGGGAGGTGGCACAGTCAGAAAATATAAAATTGTCGATATTCGAGAATGCTTGATTCCTATCACATGACTGTCGTTTTTACTTACCATAGGGAAATTATAAAATTTTAATAAGTAAAAGATATTATAGTTTGTTGCCTTTTTATTATTAAACGTAATAATGTAGGTACATAATATGTGCAGATAAATAACAAAATTTAACTTTATAAACGTTTTAAAATTAATATTTGGTCGCAATTAGTTTTATTATTTCCATAAATAAACAATGACATTAACAAAATTTTTAATGTCATTTGGAAAAGTAGATATTGTGACTTGTACAAATCTTGGTACGAATATCTTCATAATTGAATGAGTAGGTGGTTGTTATCCGTAACATTATTTAACAATCCCGAGAACACGGTATCATTATTATCGATAGGCTAGTACGACTGCAGTGTCACAACACTCACAACACTCCGGCGCTGCTGGCGTAACGTTCGCGGCCTGCGGCCGTACCAAGCAACGCGCCTCTTATTGTGCGATTCGTTTGCAGTTAATTTCATTGCGTTTTTTATTCACAGAATGTTAAACTGAACAGTTAGATAACAAGCAATGTATTTTGTACAAAAATAATAGTGTCGTCTTGCACCGTATATGCAATGATAACATGGTAGAGAATATAATAATTATAAACTTACTGTTTTTAAAGACAATTAGGGCAAAATTCTTATACTTACATATGGTATGAGACTCCTTCCGTAATCATATTGTTGAAACGGGTTTGATTTTTACATTCGAACACGGAACAACGCGGCATTTTATAAATGTTTCAGTTACGCGGTCAAAAGTAAACTGATTTGCCACAATGGCCGTTTTCTCTAATTTGCAATGAGGATTGCAAGAAGCGATCGCGCGGTTACGCCCCCTTACCATTTCTCCTCCTTTCATATTTCTATGGTTGATACAATGGCCTCCAAAGTGAGAGCAAAGTAAGTGTGGGGTTCAAGCACCAAAAAAATGCTCTAAAAAAATTGAAACCTAGCTCAAACGACGCAGAAAAATTCGCTGATTCCAAATATGTATATAACTTAATATCGCAAAAAATGTCGCTTAGACCAATTAGCCTTTCAACAGTCGATATAATTAATCAGGAAACTGGACGTGCACTAATTGGAAAGTGCATGACTACTTACCTCTTTTAGTAAACCAATCTAGTAAAATACTAGTAGAACTTTGAATCGAGCGAGAAGTTTGTTTTTTGTATTCTATGCAATGTCCTACGGCTGAGCAAAAGCCTCCCCTTATAGGCTTCCAAACCTCTCTATTTAATACCGCTTCTAACCATGCTAGCCCCGCAAACACATCTAAATCATCACGCTACCTACGCCGTGGCCGACCTCAACGATGGTGTCCTCCTTCAGACGTCCGGTGAGTGATGATCTTCGCCCATCTGTCCGGGTGCATTCGAGTGACATGACCGGCCCACTCCCACTAAGCCTGGCGGTTGTCCAACATCTGCTACTTGCGTTATAGAGCGCAAGGTGGTGTTTCTAACACGATCGGTTAGTTTAACACCCAGCATACAACGCTGTATTGGAGAGAGAACTTTAGTTTGTTAAGAACGTAGCGGACATTTTTATTTAGAAACCGCACAAGTACTCGTAAGTACTGCTCGATAGCGAAACTGTGATATCGAGTTTATCCAGCACCTCTATCTTCCAGCTTACAGCTTTAAACTGTTTTGGAATTTCCCTAAATCTATTTTAGAAAACGGAGTGCTATTTAAAACTAGGCTAAAGCGAATACGGTGAAAAATTCAGTCGTACTTCACGGGATTAGGTAAATGGTTCGAGAGATGAATGAGCACATAGACTAACCTACAAGGTTCAGTTTAACCTGATTTAGTAGTAGTTTGTAGTAATAGAGCTCGTCCGGGGAAGTGCTACCGCCATACTTATACCTGCCGCCAAACAGCATTGCTGTGTTCCGGTTTGAAGGTTATGGGTGCCGGAGAAATTGCAGGTACATGAGATTTTCCAAATTTGTCTCTAATTTAGGCAACGCATCAGTAATCCTCTTGGTGTACAACACCAAGAGGATTGCCTGTATGGAGGTCGCTTATACCTATATAGGGTGTAAAAACAGTTATTCTAAGAATTTTATGGAGTTACTCGGTATCAGAAATTGAACAACTTTCGTAGTACATGTTTTCGAAATTCGGGTGTTTATTTTTGTTACTTTCCATACAAATCCAAAAAAAAATTTTTTTTCATTCTTCGGGACGAACTGGAGTATTATATTGCTTTGTTGCAGTCCAGACGCCAAATACCTACACCAGTAATTTAATCAGCGACAGTCAAAAGATAAAGTACAGATACCCACAATATAAACACAAGGCATAAAATAGGCTATATTTACCACCATCTAGGATTAAAATGCTCAACCAAAGTCCCTACTAGATGGCATTAAAAATATTTAATAAATTACCAAATGATCTTCAGAACGAAACAAAATAAATAGTATTTATTAGAAAATTAAAAACATATTTAATAGACAAATGCTTCTACTCAATCAACGAATATTTTGAAAAAAAATAAAGTTAAAAACACCCAATATAAGCAAAAATAACATAAATCTAAATAAATAAAACATACAATTAATAATACACCTATACCAATACCTATTTACTCGATAACATATCACTCGATATACTGTGTTGTTTTGGTTTTAGTATCCTTAATTAAAAATATTGTGTATTAAGAATAACAATAGTCAAGAATTAGGCACTATGTACCAAGTAGACACATAAGTAAATTTATAAATATACTTTTATGTAATTAGAGCCCTCACAATATTGCAACACCTGGAAAAGGTTGCTAAGCTGTACCTACTCTATATAATCTATTATTTCTATCTGTATTATTTTACCTTAGTATGCTTATAAATATTTTGAGTTTTTGAGTTTTGAGTCTAGAAAATGGTAAATTACAATGCAATGTCTCATAAGTGGATTAAATAAAAAAAATGTTTATAGTGGGTAAAGCCTCTTGGATACCCTTCGTCCTGGGGAAGGCAAAGAGTTATGCCGGACTCTTAACGGCAAAAAATCCACGGTGTTCCTCCTTCTAACCTATGACCGGGGTCACGGGATTCGCTATTGCATGCACCGCAACCCCAGCAGATCTTGTTCCACCAGCCGCTGGTGGATCTCTTCTTTGGTGGGGCCTTCCCCAAGCCCCACGTCTTTCTGAGAGGCGCGCGTGGAACACAACATGCCATCCTCCCGGACCCGTAACTGGTCGGACAACAGGCCCTCAAGCTTGCTGCCCGTAGCCCATTACCTACGGTGGCTGGAGATCGTCGCACGCTCTCGGCGCCCGGTGCGTCTAGCGCGAAAAGGAAGAGGGATAGACACCTCCCTCTCCCTCTCCGCTTCCTCCTTATTTGCCCTCACCTCCTCGCAAAAGGAGATGACGGCTTCCTATGCACTCTCGCTCCCGACCATGGACAGAACCACGGCCGGAAGCAAAAGATCACCACCGACTGCCGCGACTAGTTCCAAGTCGCCCAAGCAGGACACGCCTGCAGCTGTGCAGCGCCGTGTCTTCAGGGCAGTGGACGCAGTGGTGACAACCGGGCGTCTGCTCCCGGCCTATGCAACACGGATTAAATAAACCTAGCTAAGCACGTATATGTTCAATCAACATATTTAACGATACTACTGACGCAATGTATTACGTCATATCGTTAAAGTAATAACAAAGAAAAAACTAATATTACTGATGAACAATGAACTATAAATGATTGATTAATGTTAATTAACTACAAAAGAGTTAATATGCAGGTAACAAAACGTCTATTAAGTATGCAGCAGGCAACCGAAATTTTGTTAGATAACTTTTTTTTGAACAAGGAACGTTCATTCATGATAACAAAGACTTGGCTCGTCAGGCATCATCATACCATCACACCAGTCCGATAACATCCACTGCTGAATATGGGCCTCTGAATGACCGCTACAATAAATCGGTCACAGGGAAAATTGCAATAATCACCGCGTTTGGTGATCGCAATTTATTGTTGTTAGTAGACAGGAAAACGGTGCTTCCCATACTGTTGACTTAGGCATGATGTAGATAAATAATACATTTCTGTGAATAAATTTGTTACAGACACTTTTACAAGTCAATGGAATGTTTTTTTAAGACTTGACGATGGCGGCGTTTCCTGTCTGACTAGCTCTGAGAAGATAAAATAATTACCAAATTATAAAATTAAGTTTCGGAAGACGGTGCTAATCCACGCTAAACCAAATTGAAGGCACCGACTTCTGAATCTGTTAATTTTATAATTTGGTAATTATTTTATTCTTTTCATCGTTTTTTTGAGGTCGGTTTTATTTTTGTTAAAATGTTTTTTATTTTTTTCGTTTTAGTGGCCTTAATTAAAACATGGTTGGACCTACTAAAGACGCTGCTCGTAACATAATCATATCATCACAATATGCGTACTGCTCGTCATTAGAATAGAATTTTATTGTACACTAAAATTGTAATACAGCTCTTATACAATAACAAACATTAAAGGAGTATACAATAACATGTCATTGAGGAGTTCGATTGTCTATCTCCGAAGTTCTTCATCAGATCTTCACCAAATTTAAATAGGACCAATCTGGAAGTATATCCTTTCAAATAAAAATCTAAATCGCTTTATAAATGACGGAGAAATGAGGTAACAAACATTGAAAAAAAAATACAACCGAATTGAGATCCTCCTCCTTTCTTGGAAGTTGGTTAAAAAGCTAAAACAGACTCAGAGGTCAAGGTCTCTATTAAAGTTCAAGCATTGTGGTATAAAAACATTCCGAGTGTAACAATCTAGGGCAACGTCTGGAATGGCCTTTTTAGGAAAGTGCACAGCACCAGCAATTTTCCTTTGAAAATCCATTATTGTCGAGTTTTGTTTAAAAAATAGTAAGGTGCAAATTTATTCAGTATTTGGCTGTGTAGGTACAGGCAGTACAACCATCATTGCCTAATTAAATTGTTACTTTAAATATATTATTACTATACTAAGCTGGTTTTATTTAAATTACTCGCATTGTTTGAGTAAAGCACTATACAAGCCTTGGTCCGAAATGACTGCGTTGCTGCCCACGTTATGATGACCTCTAGCTTAGCTTAGCTACGCTCTCGGCCTTCAAGCTTGGGCATCATTGCAGCCCTTGCGATCCGCGCTATAAAGGCCTCAACCTTCGGTCTCGGCCTTTATTCCAGCTTGTCCATCAAGGGCTGCAATGCTGACCACGCTGTGTTGGCCTGTAGCTGCTCTTTTGGCCATCATCAACGCTGCCAGCAACGCCGTCATTACAGGCCGCGGCAGTAATGTACTAGTTCTGAAAACCTTATTAACGGTCAACGTATAATTAATTTTTTAAGTCACTAATATATTTATTTTATTTGAGTAACCAAAACGGAATTTTTTATGACGTAAATTAATCGTCTTTTATTTTAAACGTAACACACGACTGTAAAGTGCTCATCACATACATAACAAGTGGTAATTACATATTAATAGTATGTAAATATTCAATATAATGAATACACCTAAAATACTTTGCATTACTATGCCGTATGTTGTACTTATAATCATTAAAATTCATGTATTTTAAACGAAATCACCTAATGTTCTGTTTTTACAACCTTGAGCTATTTACTACCGTACTACCTAGCTTTTTCCGAACTATGTTGTGGTCAGCTTGCAGTCTAACTAGATGCGGCTGAATACCAGAATTTTACATCATCAGACCTCCGTTTCCCAGTTACTGAGCAATGCTGATATCCTAAAGTTCGACCAGTTGTCAGACATTCGGGCTTCAGATTGGCCGTAATGACTGTACTGTCATAGGTGTTCGTATGACACCCGGGACCGACGGTTTAACGTGCTCTATGAAGCACGGAGGGGTCTCGATGTGTAACAAATGGTCATCCATCCAAAGACTGACTGCGACAAGCGTTGCTTAACCTCGCATAACGTATGATCCGCGCGATCATTAATAAGCCACGAGCCCTTCTGAGCTATGCTATTGAATTTTTAGTTGAGCAGTAGGTTTGCCGTCTGCATAATGAAGCGAGTTCCCGGTACAAATATACGGTACAAGTGGAGATAAAGTAGCATGTTATCTAACTCATAAAGAAATAGGTTTTTTGCCGGTACCGACTATTAGGACCGGTTTATACGGGTTTAAGCTTTAATTTATCTGTTTATTTATTATAGGTTGACATTTTTTTTTTTTTTTTGCCTTGGAAAATCCGCGTGGATGTCCCACGTCCGGGCAAGACGAGGGGGTCTGCCGGACTCTTACCGGCTAAAAACCAACGGTGTTCCTCCTTCTGACCGTCGGCCGGGGTCGCGGGATTCGCCTAAGCATGCACCGCAACCCCGGCAGGTCTTGGTCCACCAATTGCTGGTGGACCTCTCCACTGTAGGGCCCCGCCCCACAACCTCCTGAGAGGCGCGGGGGGCACCCCACATCACCGGCGCACCAGAACACATGGTACGCCGTGACCACCCCGGGGACCAAACAAGTACATGGGCGCCAGACTACCCCGTGTCTGGGCACCCCTGGTCCCCCTGCGACGGGTTAGATTAGAGGCCCCGCCGCCTACCACTTTTCGGCCGCAGAGGATAGAAAGGGCGGCCAGGTACACACCACCACTCCTCTTCCCCTGCGGCCCCACCGCGTCCGCCATCTGACGGTGGCCCCGTCAAGGCCGCGGAAGGTAGGGGGAACGGCGCACCGTAATACCGGCACTCCTCTCCCACCGCGGCCTCCCGCACTCAGCCGCGATGCGTTCCAAACGACATCGCGGCCCGCCTCAGTTGCGATGTCGCCGAAGCGACACCGCAACCTACTTGGCCGCTACATCGAGGGCTACCAGACCCAAGCCCCGACGAGCGGCTCCTCCTTGGGTTCCTCTTCGCTTCACCGTGGCACCGTAGGGGAACAATGCCACGGCTACTAAGCCCCTCGCAACGACAATGCGGGAACCCAACCGGGGAGGATTATAGGTTGACCTGCACCAACCAATCTGCACCGACGAGTCCTGTCCGGAAAACCTGTTTCTTTATCAAGCACCCTTACATCAACTTTATTTTATTTATTTGTTAGTACCTGGATGACCGAGCTTAGCTCGGTTTTTTTTTTGGTAAATCTTGTTTTATGGTTAGAAAAAAAAAGGAATTAAATGGTCTAAAAAGAAGAAAATAAACTTTAAATTAAATCGATCCCATCAATTTATTACATTATACAACTAATTTATTAAAACAATATAAAAGTTTGTCGCGAGAAATACAATTTTATGAAGTACGTAGGTACATTTTTTCTTAGAATTACTACACTTTACATTTATTAGTTATTGTACATACATATTGCATTCTTGTTTATTTAGTATCTCCCGACAAGCTTTTATAATATTTAAATAAATTAGTTGTATAATGTAATAAATTGATGGGATAGATTTAATTTAAAGTTTATTTTCTTCTTTTTAGACCATTTAAATAAAAGCTTGTTTTTAAAAATGTTTTTTGTACTATTCATTTATTTATTTTTTAGTCGGTATATCATGTTGAAATTTAGAACGGTCTTTCATAATTGAACGCGTATACAACATTTCATGTCTGTACTGCTAACCATTGAGGAGTTCTCTAGTCAGTACCCAATCCTGAGTGCAGCAACCATGTCACGGTAAAACTTAAAACCAGCTATCATAATAAAACGCGTACACAAAATTTCGTGTCTGTGCTGCTAAACATTGAGGAGTTCCCTAGTCAGGACCCAACCCTGAGAGCAGCAACCATGTCACGGTAAAACTTAAAACCGGCTATCATAGTAAAACGCGTACACAAAATTTCGTGTCTGTGCTGCTAAACATTGAGGAGTTCCCTAGTCAGGACCCAACCCTGAGTGCAGCAACCATGTCACGGCAAAACTTAAAACCAGCTATCACAATAAAATGCGTACCCAAAATTCGTGTCTGTGCTGCTAACCATTGAGGAGTTCTCTAGTCAGGACCCAATCCTGAGTGCAGCAACCATGTCACGGTAAAACTTAAAACCAGCTATCATAATAAAACGCGTACACAAAATTTCGTGTCTGTGCTGCTAAACATTGAGGAGTTCCCTAGTCAGGACCCAACCCTGAGAGCAGCAACCATGTCACGGTAAAACTTAAAACCGGCTATCATAGTAAAACGCGTACACAAAATTTCGTGTCTGTGCTGCTAAACATTGAGGAGTTCCCTAGTCAGGACCCAACCCTGAGTGCAGCAACCATGTCACGGCAAAACTTAAAACCAGCTATCACAATAAAATGCGTACCCAAAATTCGTGTCTGTGCTGCTAACCATTGAAGAGTTCCCTAGTCAGGACTAAACCCTGAGTGCAGCAACCATGTCACGGTAAAACTTAAAACCGGCTATCATAATACAATGCGTACGCAACATTTCGTGTCTGTGCTGTTGAGCGTTGAAGAGTTCCTTTATCTGGACCTAATCCTGGATGTCGATTCAGGTCATGCTTACCAAAAAAATGTATATTGTCATCGGAAATGAACCAACATTTTTAAATTCAACTCCTTATGATAAGAGGAAGTGATTTAAAATTCAGTTGCAAGATTTCAACCGAACATACATACATACAAACATTGCAAGTTAAATAAAAGCGTATAAAAAGAAAAATAAATTATAAAAGCTTGTAAAAAAAAGAAGGAACTTAAAAAAAAGGGAAAAAAATAATCAGCAGGACTCGTACCAGGTTTTTCAGGTTTTCGTGACCGCCCGATTTCCCACCTGAGCTATTATAACATTGTAAACGTAGGCGAAATTTACTTTCGTATTCTAATGATATTGTAGCAGCTTTTCATTGCCTAAAAACAGGGATAAAAATACATTTTTTTAAAATGAAACCTAGCTAGATCGATTTATCGCCCCCGAAACCCCCTGCATACTAAATTTCATGAAAATCGTTGGACCCGTTTCCGAGATTCAGATTATATATATATATATATATATATATATATATATATATATATATATATATATATATATATATACAAGAATTGCTCGTTTAAAGGTATAAGATATTATAAAGGTAAAAGGTATAATAAGATTATAAATTTAGTAGATATAGCGATTAGCCTTTAACACTGAATTAATAATATTGTCCCCAACATCATTATTTCTTTACTCACGCGTTCTCCTTCTGAAGTATTTTTAATTAATGTTTTAAACGCCCTGACAAAATGAGTTTGGATTACAAATATGATTTAAATTTTGGTTTACTTATGTACTTTTATGAATTAAAGATTTGAATGCTCCTGGGACTCTTCCGAATCAGAGCGGGAGTTGGTAACAAATTATTGGTACATTACCAAGTAACCCGCGCCTATAATTAGCAAAGTAACTCTGCCCTCTACACGCGCGGGGTTAAATGCGTAGATGTTTTCCGTCGGGAATGGAAAGCTAAACAAGTTTTTGATACAATTAAATTGGTTGCAAAACATGAGTGAAACATTGTTTTGGGTGGGTGTTTTTTTGTAGTGTAAAGAGCAAAATACGATGGAGACTCGGCTTAAGTTCAACCTCGCCAAAACATGTTTCTTTATTAAATTCTTTATTAGGTTTTTTTTTATTTATAATTAAGGTTCTTGACTTTAATGGTCATTATCAGTCTTCATACATTATTTTAATTTACCTTATAAGCTCTTCTGGAATACAAAGATTTACTCAATATATAATAACAAAATAACCAGATTATACTTTACCTAAGAATCTAGACACGCACAGCGTGTCAAGCCAAGTTCAAAGGAAAAAGGAACTAGCGACGCAGCAGCCGTGCGTTATATTACACAAACCATTTGAAGCCAGTTTTGGCCCCTTAATAACTCAAAATCTATTTAACATAAACACATGGGTTTATTTATTAAAACCCCTTAGATTAACAAATTTCATAAATACTGCTCAAACGGTTATTGAGATATTAACGTCTAAAAATCTGCATTTTTATCACTGACTGACTGACTGACATATAGATCAAAAACCTAATCCACTTTCAGATGACTAAGAAAGTTGAAATTTACTGTCCAGCTGGGTATTTGTGTGTATACAAAGGAAAAGTCAGAAAACAGTGAAATTTTCGATTTGAAATATTTTTTAAGTAATCGTGTTTCATTACCTAGCGCCTTTCAAAATTATAATAGCAAAATATTTTTCTTTCTTAGGAAAATAGGTTCCATGATTCCATGATGAAAGGTCGCTTTTATCGTTTTGTATACCAGATTATTTGATTCAAGTGGGAAATAAAAATATAACTATCAGGCAAATGATAAAAAAAGTTAAAGGGAGGACATTCCATATATTTCTAACGTTTAATAGAATGTAAAATACAGCACAAAAAAGAAAACTTTAAAGCGTAAATGTTTTACAGATCAATTTTGAATGATGAAAAATGATAATTTCTTTACAAAAAGTAATGATATCCCATCAAAATCATAAATGTGAAAATGGGGGACAAGTTCAATAATAAGAATATGCGTAGTTGTCGAATTCGCCGACTAGAGAATTGAGATCTAAATGGGTCTGTAGATAATCCTGAAATTTATTTATTCAAGATTTGACTTGGCTAGTTTTCACATATATAAGTTATCTTATATTTGGCTAATCAACTTATCTTCTTTACGTTATACGCAAGTTACTGTTTTTGTATTGTAGGACGACATAATTATCTTACTCTTCTAAAAATTTGGTTTTCTGGTAAAAACTAGCCAAGCTAAACTTGAATAAATAAATTTCAGGATTATCTACAGAACTTGTCACCCATTTAGATCTCAATTCTTTTGTCGGCGAATTCGACAACTACGCATATTCTTATTATTGAACTTGGCTCCCATTTTCACATTTATGTTTTTGATGGGATATTACTACTACCATACACATAACATAACATCACGCCTATATTTCTCCAAGGGTTGGGCAGAGGTGCATTAGTAACACCGTCATTTCGCCGTTATGTTTAAGTCCCATGTAAAACGGGGCGAGCCCATTTCCAATAACCGGGCACAAATCCAAACTGCTATTGAAGAATTCCACACGGAAAAACCCAATTGCACTTTGCTCGATCTGGAGATTGCACCCAGGACCTCATGATCAGCAGTCGCGCTTGCCACGACTAGAACAAAAAGGCAGTCAGGCTACCATATACATTAAAATTAATTAGTGGTTTGCCATGGTTTGGAATCAGTCCGTGGGGGGACGGATTAAGAACACAATTTCCCTCCATCACCGGGCAAGCGAGTCGTAAAAAGCGACGAACCTGGCATCATAATTGTGCCCGGAAATGGCATATCACATTAGACAAACTAGAGACGAAACGGGTCTCGATCTGTAACGAATGGTCACCCATCCAAGGACTGACCGTGGCAACCGTAGCTTAACCTCGCAAATTGTATGACCCGCACGGATGGAAATGAGCCACGAGCCCCTCTAAAATAAAAACAGAAGGAATACACATAATTGTGATGTACGTATGTTTGAAAACAGGAATAGCAAAACTGTAAAGAGAAACTTCGTTAATTCACCAATTAAAAAAATATAATGTAATTGATGTATTTGCAATTCAGTTCATTACTATACTTTTTGTATACGTAAACAACCAATACGGGTATATAAGACTTCATAGTGAATTATCTTTCCTGTTTCTCGATATACGTAACAACGATGGCACCGAATCCGCAGACAGTGATCACTGACCGGGAAATTCCTTCGGAGATCTCCTCAAGGCCCTTGTCAGGAGAAGAAATTGTAATAAGTGGTATAGCGGGCTTGTTCCCAAAGTCTGACAATGCTTTGGAGCTCATGGAAAATCTGTATAATAAGGTCAGTTTTAATAAAACAACATTTTATTTAAATAAAATAAGAAATTTAATTTTGTTGATTCTAATTTGTGGTATTGAGTTCTGGATGGTGTGTGTAGTCTGCTAACTGACACCCGGCCAGCGTGGTGAATTAAGGCCGAAACCCTTCTCATTCTTAGAAGAGGTTCGTGTCTAGCAGTGGGACAGTAACAGGCTAATTATGATTATGATCAATCTGTAAAAGAACTACTTATCAGCTTCAATTCGCATTTAAATCATCGAAAATGGGCATTTTGTACGAACATGCGTAAGCACGTTTTCGCATCTAGAAGCACATCATCTTTCGGAGGTAATGCGGATAAGTTAGTTTAAAAACCATCCAGCGTTTTCCGAATCGATGCTGACTAATGTGATAAGTCCCTTAACATTGTAGTCGTTTGAATCAGTTCTGTTTTATATAAATCCCATGCGTTAAGTTTGTGAACGGGTGACGTCATTTGGAACTCGTCATCTCTGAGCATACACACTGTCACACCATGTCACTCTTGTAGAGTAAACATCTAGCAATTTTACATTTTTGTCAAATATTCTGTCACGAAAAACAGTACTGAGTTACCATAGAGTTCCTTGCTTGTTCTTCTTCATAGGAGTCTATACTTTGGAACGCGGCAACAACTTTTGCTTGATAATTCAAAATTGAAACAAGTGTGCCGACTTTGGGAGTGCCTTCTGCATCCTGCATCAGCCTTGCTAAGGCTATCACTTGTACTAAAATACTTTTCTAGATAATTTGAAAACTGATAAACACCTCCAAAGTGCTAATTGCACAATTATTTTGATCAATTGACCAAAGCTTTTAGTTTCCAGATGTTCCAAAATATTTGTTATTTTATTTCGCACTGATTAGAGAAGCTTGTGGCTTACTAATGATCGCGCCGATCATACGATTTGCGAGGTTAAGCTGCGCTTGGCGCAATCAGACCGTAGATGGGTGACCGTTTGTTACCCATCGAGTCCTCTCCGTGCCTCGAAGAGCATGTTAAACCGTCGGTTCCGAGTGTCATAAGAATACCTATGACAGTCGTTACGGGTAGTCAGAATCCCGAAAGTCTGACAAACGGTCTAACCTTAGGATATCGGCATTGCTCAGTTACTGGGTTGCGGTGGTCTGAAGGCAGTTGCTCCGTGTAAAATACTGGTATTCAGCTGCATCTGGCTAGACTGGAAGATGACCCCAAGATAATTGGGAAAAGGCTAGGAGGAAGCGACTTGTTAGTTAATCATTCGAAAATAATATAAATCTTGTCATCAGAATTACTTACATGTGTATGTGTTCGAAAAAGAAATTGCCTCAACATTTACTTGGTGAAGCAATAAAAAAATATTTTAAGTAAACGTCCAATGTTAAATTAATGGTCCTTCTGATTGACAATTTAACAATTAATGGTCCTGATAGGAACGCTGTCCTAAGCACCATGCTTGGCTATCGAATTTGTGATCATAGGATGACATTTCTAGTGCACAAAAGTATTCTGGGGATTCTCTTGACAAAATCTATTACCGAGCCTTGGATTCGGTAAGGGACAAATGGAACAACATGCCGCGGAACTTGATGCGTGACATCTACGTGAATGTCCCGGAGACAATGTCGCGGAACAATTCGCTCGTACACACCTGCGCCCGCTCTCGAAGCGGCGGCGTGCAAGATGTCCCGCGTCACGTAAAAATGCCGCACAATGCTGCGTGCAATGTTGTAGTATCACATAGAGTCAATGTTGCGCTTGATTTCGTTGGGCAACATTTTGTCCCCTAGTGAATACAACGCACTCTTAGTAATGTAAGGGCACAACTCGAAATATTGAGTTTTTAAGCTTCTCTGTTAGATGGTTTCAGTATAAACTGTTCTACCACTTGGCTTTCACAGAAAGAGAAAAAGACAATATTAAAGCAAATACTGTAATTATACTGTAAAAAATACTGTGAAAACATCGGGTTCCCTGAATCTTTTAACACGTTTTCCCAAAAGTTGATATTTTCGAGTTGTGCTATTACATCACTAAGGGTGCGACAAGGTTTCATTATTACAGCATTTTCATGGAGAATATAGACCTGAAGCAACGAAAGATTAAACCCTTCTCACATGTATCTACGCAAACGACACTAAACTCTTTATAAATGCCCGGTTCCTATAAACAAAAACGAATCGTTTTGTTTACCAATCGTTCCATTTTTTATTGCCAAACTGAGCGTATAATAAGACTAGTAAATTTTTTCCTGTTATGGCTTCTTCCATATGGGAGGGTCTACTATGCAAAGCTATGAAGACTTTACTTCATTATTTTTAAAGATAAAAGACTTTCAATTTTAACCAATAACGCTTCGTTAATTATAGGAGTCGGCCATATTTGACATCACTAACCAGTTAGGAATCAATCTCCGCACACGTCATTTTTTCAATCATTTGTTGACAAGTTTAGTTCGATCCTAGCTGCCATGATTTCTACTAGTTTATGTGATCAGGATATTATTTTTAATACGATAATCAAAAAAAGGAAAACTATTATATTGAAAACAAGAATTAAGACTAGGGTAATCGTTGGTGCGAAAGAGTAAATAACAGAAAATACTACAATTTTTTTGCTTTTCTATAGAATGTCAAAGGAACCATTGTTTGGTCCACCATTTTGGAATTTCATTAGTAACTAGTGGCGCGTCGCTTGAAATTGGTTACCAACTCGTTATCAAACGATCGCTTCGTGTGAGGACCTCCTTGTAGTCTTGCAATGGAGATCCTCACACGTCCTAGCACTACCTAGTCTGTGCTAGTACCTGATTAGTAATTAGAGTTAGTAAATCGTTTTCATTTGAGTAGCTTCATGTGGGAAGAGCTTTAGATTTATTTCAATTACAGGTAGACATGGTGAAGGAGGTAAAATGTAGCTCCTTCAAACATCCTGGACTACCTAAACACGTTGGGAAAATAAACAATACTCATAAATTTGATGCGCAGTTCTTTAGAGTCACTCCGATGCAGGCTGCCTCTTTAGATTGCTTGACAAGAAAATGTATGGAAAATGCTTTTGGAGCCATTTATGATTCTGGTAAGTTTCCAGTTGCCCTCAGATTGAATTTCCAGCCGATTGTATTAACGTCACGTCATATAACTTTTATCCGAGACAAATGAATTTTGATAAGTTTGGGATAATTGTCAAAACGTCAAAATTCCTCAGATAAAAGCTATTTAACAAATCGGCTCTTATTAGTAAAACGATATTATTTCACATTTGTTTTTTTTAGGTATTAATCCTTTATCACTAAGTGGTACTAAGTTGGGTGTTTTCATAGGATCATCTTACTATGATGTTATTGAAATTAATGTATTCGAATGTGACGAAACAATCAATGATTTTGCTTTAACAGGGTAAGTATTAAAACAATTTCTATATATTTTATTTACATTTCGGCCATAATTATTACCTGGACATATTATTATACAAGGTTAGTCGGAAAGGGGTACTAAGCTGCGGGCCACTTAATGTATCACTGATGATTGTTTTAAAGAAAGTATTAAAATTTCAACATTCGATAAAAAAAACCATGCTAAATGATTTCATTTTAGTTTTTTCAATAATTCTTCAACCCTGTTTTAGTTACGAATTCAGAAAATCGAGCTTCTATTCCGTGACCCCAAATATGACCTAAAATGTAAACACAGCTGATTATGATCAGCTGAGGATGGATAGAATTTAGCGTGTTTTTAACCGACTTCAAGAAGGAGGAGGTTCTCTATTCGATTGGTTTTTTCTATGTATGTACATCGATTACGCTGAGACTTATGATCCGATTTACGTAATTCTTCTTTAGTTTGATGCGGAATAGTTGCCATTTGGTCCCATAAACAGTTAACATAGTTTGGCTCAGTGGTTTTCATTTTGTGAACATTTTAATTTTTTTATAAACATTTTAGTTTACATGGATGATGTAATTATTCTACGTGATGTAATCTAGAAAAATCCTACTATTGTTTACAGAACAACCTACTACAGACACTAAAAAGGAAAAAATAAAAAAAAACTACGTTTAAAAAAACCGACTTCAAAAACTAAAAAGTATAAAATAACTTAATATAAAATTAACAGTTTCAGAAGTCGGTGACTTCAATTTGGTTCAGCGTGGATTAGCACCGACTTCTGAAACTGTTAATTTTATATTAAGTTATTTAATACCTTATAGTTTCTGAAGTCGGTTTTTTTAAACGTAGTTTTTTTTTATCTTGATAATAATCAACTTGACATTCCTTTTTCTATATTATTCTTCTCTCGTGTCGGCACAGGCTATACGAGAATAGCTCATGCCGAGGTGAAAAGATTAAACAGTCAGCAAAGTTGGTAGCGAGGCTGACTGCCCAGGGTGCGCCAGACGTACTTGAGTATGGCCACTCGTGGAAGCTCTTTGAATGCACCCGTCTATATTGATTCTATATTGATTTCAGTGGAAGCAAAACAATGCAAGCAAACAGGATCTCTTATTGGATCGATGCTAAAGGCCCGTCTTTAACCATCGACCAGGGTTGTGCCAGTTCCATGGCATGTTTGGAGTTAGCTTATAACAGTATCAGAAGAGGTGACTGTGAATCGGCAATCGTGGGAGGATGTAACTCCTGTTTGCATCCCGCACTATCCATAAATTTAAAAAAGTAAGCATTTTACACAAAAAATATTTACATAAATACAAATATATAATACAGAAAAATATAGTCTAGTACTGGCCTGTACTTGACCTTTCGAATTCATGTGCGGATCAGAATTTGATTATATTATCATTTGCATTAACGGTGACGTAAACCTGCACACCTGTTAGAGCTTCATAAAGTTCTCGATGGTGTGTGTAGTCTGCCAACCCGCACCAAGCCAGCGTGGTAGACTAAGGCCTAAACCCTTCTCATTCTGAGAAGAGACCCATGCCCAGCAGTGGAACCGTAATGGGCTAATTATGTATGTACGTCGTAGTAGGATAAAACTACAAACTAAAACTCGATTGGGTTTGTGCCCGGTTAGTGGCAATAGGCTTGACCCTATTATATGGGACTTAAACATAACGGTGAAATGAGGGTGTTACTATACGCTTCTGTCCAACCCATTGGGGAATACAGGCGTGATGGTATGTTATGTACCTTTTATAATGTAAACCGTCCGCCTTATATACCACCGTTGTGCATTGAAGTATTAAATAAACATCTATTGGGAAAGGATTTTTCAAAACTCTTCCTCTAATGTAAAACAAAAAATCTAAACAGAAATGGAAATTACTGTAAAGATCTTAAAAAACGGATGTTACAAATATTGATTTGGAGAAAACAAAAGTTATTTAAACTTTAATCATCAAGTTATAATTAAGTGCCAAAGAGGTTATGGAGTATTCGATGTAGAGTACCTATAGTACCTATAATTACCATAAGTATTGGCAGTGATAGCCTAGTGGTGTGACCGTCAGACTGCCAAGTCATAGGTCTTGAGTTCAAACCAAAATTCATGTCCGTATTGTATAATTAATTATCACTTACTTAAAAACGGTGAAGGAAAATATCGTGAGGAAACCGGCATGCCTGAGAGATATTTGTCGACGGCATGTGAAGCCAAGTCAGAGGCTCATGGGTGACATAAACTCTGACACCAGATTAGTCACTAACCATACTAAAAGAAGAACCATAAGTATGGAATCCTCAGTGCTGGGCATTTTTGCCTGGAGACCCATCAAGTCTCGCCAATAAACTACCCGTTTACGTAGAAGCGGTCCGCAAGGACTATCCACGAGCAGTCGAATAGAAAGAAAGACTTGATATTCATACCCCTTATATGTATTTAAAAATTCTAAGTTAAATTGGGTTTCTATTGTCGTATTAGCACGACTAACGTTTTGTTAATTATTTATTATTGTGCAAATTTTATTAAACGAATCAATTCCTTAGAATCTACGTAATTACGTAGAGTCGTACATAATGTGTAAATTAACACAGTAATTTTAATACAATGCTTTTATTGAATTGCTAATGATATGGATATTGGCAGGGTTATTTTTTGGGTGTACCTACGCTCACATTCTTATCTAATCCGAACATAAATACAATATTGTACTAACTTCTTTTAATTTTCAATTGTTTACCTGAATTATAGGAGCTCATGGTTAATTAAGAACCGAACGGATGATATGATTTCAAGGTTAAGCTGCGCTTGCCGTTATCAGTCCGTGGATGGGTGCCCATTCGTTACAAATCGTGTCCCCTCCGTGCCTTGGAGAACACGTTAAACAGTAGGTCCCGGGTGTCATACGAATGAATACCTATGACGGTCGTTACGGGTAGTCAGAAGTCGAAAGTCTTACAAAAGGTTTAAACTTAGTATGTCGGCATTGGCCAGTAACTGGGTTGTGGAGGTCTGATGATAGTCGCTCCTTGTTAAATACTAGTATTTCGCCGCATGTGGTTAGACTGGAGGCTGACCCCAACATAGTTGGGAAAAGGCTAGGTAGAACGAACCTGGCAATTTTTTTTCGTACCAGAATAACCTTCTAGCGATATTTGTTTCGATTGTATAAATGGTTTTACTTTCCTTTGACAGTGCTGGACACTTATGTTTGGATGGAAAAACCAAGAGCTTTGACAAAAACGGCGACGGTTACGTGAGATCGGAAGCTGTCAGTCTACTGTTTTTGCAGAAGGCTAAAGATGCCAAGAGGTAAGATATACCATGAATATGAATTATTAGAACATAGATACAGTCCGTGGGGTTCTCCCGGATTAAGAAAATAATTCCGCTCCGTCGCGTCGCGGGGAAAGCGAGTGGTAAGAGGTGACAAATCTGATCCCATAATTGTGGCCGGAAAATGGCAATAGACTCGCCACCACTTACTTGGGACTTACAAAACGTGTATGTAGAGATTCTTATAATAGGAAAACACTTCTGCTTAACCCTTCGGTAATTGAAGGCGTGAGTAGGTATGTATGTATAAAATGTATATTACATGTCACTGGAATCAGCAGCGTTGAAAGAATTAATAAATTTCCCACTTAAGTGTAGTACTGGTTGTAAGTACTTTGCAATTTAAATAAATTATACATATTTTAATTACTATATAATTGTCAATGTAGTATCGCGTGATCACGAAATCGTCACTCACCTTGAGCATCATAACATTATGAAAATAGTTTAGTATTTTCATGAAAATACTACACACATATGCTAACGCGCATGAACACACCAAATTCTTTTTGGTTTTATTCTTCCTTTGTTATTAAACTTATTAATTATGACTACTTGATAAAATGCTACTTTATATTTCTAAGCACACAGTCCAGGCATTAATCTGATTTTATTAAATGTGGCAACTCTGGCCTCCAAAATACAGACTATATCTAATTTGGGGTTCAACATCCGAATGTAATATGTAAAAATGAAAAATGACTCCTACAAGTTGCAGTATGTTGTTTTGTCCATCTGTAGGTACCTAATTCATTAATGTAACAAGCAACTAAATAAATTTTATTATTTATTTATTTAGTAACATCGCATGACCTCTATATCTTGATCCGAAATTTCGTGTAACTCCGCTGAACTATGCTCGACGTTTACATTAAATAAATATTTTATTTATCCCTTAACAGAATTTATACAGAAATCCGCCACATTAAAGGAAAATTCTTCACAAGGCCTGATGCAAATTTCTTACCGATACGTAACCCTGACGACATGGAAGCGTTCTTAGAAGAGTTTTATTCAGAAGTTAAAGTTTCTCCGTCTGAGGTGGAGTACGTTGAAGCTTTTGGAGCAGGTACTGATTGTATTCCATAGCGCAAATGTAATGGTTAAGGTAAAATAAAATATAAAGAAGAAATGACATGAATTCGTTTCTAGGATCACCTCAAAATGAAAAAACTGAACATTAAACAGTATAATTTTTTCAAAATATATCTTCAGACTAACTCACTGACTGACACATCAAGACCACTGCCAAAAAGGAAAGTCTCATTAGCACATGTAAAGGAAAATATTCAAAAATCATTAATTTATAATTCCATGTGGAACTGATAAATAAAATTTTGCGGCATTTTGCATTCATTGCATATTATGAAAAAAACCGCAAAATTAAGTTTAGCACGTAATAACTCCACTTTACTGTAATAAAATGGTATAGAACCCTTAGGGAGCGAGTCTTACTAGTATTTATCCGGTTTTTTCATATCCCTGAATTTTTTATTTGTGTACCTCAGGTATTGCTGACGCAGACGGTAATGAGCTTGATGCGATCGGCAGATTTTTTGCAAAATCGAAATCCATCAAAGTAGGTTCTGTTAAATCAAATATGGGGAACACTGAAGGTGCTAGCGGAACGTGTTCTCTTTCTAAGGTAAATAATAAGATACTAACATTATGTCTATATCTTAAATCTTATTAGTTACCGGAATACAAATAATTATCAGCTCTAGAAATTTCGGGATAAAAAAGCCCCTCTGTATGCATAATGGCCAATTACTCAAACGCTACTTAATTTTAAGAAGTGACAGTGGCACCACGAGACTTAACGGCAGCTTAAAATTGAGTAGTGTTTGAGTATTTCACCATATATCGGTTGTCACAAAATACGTGATCATGGAGTGAAAGTACTTTAAATATCAAAAATACCAAATTAATAAATTAAAAGTATGAAACACTGATTTCATAATTATTATATTAAGTCTTTTCAGTAATATTTTTCTCCTTTTTGTTAGTTCGACTCCAGGAGTAGGTCACAAATATTTAAAACATCTTTGAATGCATTAAATCTTCAAAGAAAATTAAGTCTCCTTTTGCTATTTCTAATATTTAAAGTACTTTCCGTCCATGATCACGTGTTTTGGGTCACCCAGTAAATAATTACGATAATTTTTATATATTAACTTAATTTTAGCTATGCCTGGCCTACCATAAAGGCGAGTTGCCGGCAAACCTGCATTACAATGAATCTCAGGATCACATTCCCGCGATACGCAATGGAAGAGTTCAAGTGGTTACGCAGAACACGCCCTTCAATAGAGGCTATACAGCTATCAATAGTTACTCTTATTCAGGAGCAAATTATCATGTTCTGTTGAATGGAATGTATAAAAATAAGGTAACGTAAACATTAGAATAATTTTGTAGAATATAAATGAAGATACAGGAGCTCGTGACTAATTAACAACCGCGCGAATCATACGATTTGCAAGGTTAAGCTGCGATTGCCGTGGTCAGTCTATGTCTATGAGTGACCATATGTTATACATTGAGACACCTCCGTGCTTCGGAGAGCACGTTAAACAGGCTGAAAACCTGTCTAACATTAGGATATCGGCATTACCATTATCAGTTATTTGATTTTCGTGACTACCATGTTTTTCAGGACAAAAATCGCTACAGATCTTACATTCCCTACATCATCCTTCTATCAGGCAGAGAAGAACAAGGTATTCAAAAAGCCTTGGATACGTTACAAAGCCAACCGATTGACGCTGAACAGGTTGCATTACTGCACAATATCTACAAAGACGACATCCCTGGACATACTGGGCGTAGTTATATCGTACTTGGTAATTTTTTTTAATCATTATAGTAGAAATTGTATGACATCGATCACCTCTCATTAATTTCACTTCCAAAAGGTTCCATTTCAAAAACAAATTGAATTAAACGGACACAAAAAGTTGTCTAAACTCTACAGTTTATTTGCAATAGTCATGCGTGCATTGATCTCTAAGTAAAAAAAATATGAGATAGTTAATTCAATAAAGACTATTGTCATAAAATCCACGAAATTATTTTTTATATTGTTACAGATACAAACGAGAAGAAAGAAACGGTCTGTTTGGCAAGAAATTTCGAGTTCTATTCAGGCACCACTAGACCCGTGTGTTTCTTATACAGTGGTATGGGATCACAATGGTGTGGTATGGGTACAGAATTGATGCGCATTCCCATATTTGCTGGTGCTATTGAAAGGTAAGTGCTGGACAAACTCTCTATGAATGCTAACAAGCCTGATATACAAAAAGCAGTTGAGATTGATGATCACCTAACTAAAGACAATAATGTAGCGATATTTCCGATAATTGTATATTTTTGACTACCTTGTTGGTCTAGTGATGGCAAGCGCGACTGCTGAGCAAGAGGTCCTGGGTTCGATCCTCAGGTTGGCCAAAGTGTTATTGGGTTTTTGCGTGGGGAATTCCTCGGTAGCAGCCCATAGTCTGGATTTGTGCCCGCTTGCTGGCAATAGGGTTGCCGCCTATTACATGGGACTTAAACATAACGGCAAAATGATAGTGTTACTATACACCTCTGTCCAACCCTTCGGGAAATACAGGCATGATGTTATGTTAAGTTTAGAACAAAAGATTTTAATTTCGTACAGCCGGACATGGCATAATATTATTCTTTGTTTCAGGTGCGGTAAAGTTCTAAGTCCATTAGGGATTGATATTGTTAATATTATTACTAGCACAGACGAAACTATGTTCGATAACATTTTGAACTCTATGGTTGGTATCTGCGCAGTCCAAATCGGTCTTACAGATGTACTCAAGGCGATGAATATTGTTCCTGATAACATTATTGGTAAGGTTAAACTTAAATTAAATTTATGCTACCAGATAAGTTACAGACACGGATGAAGGAATAGAGAACATTACTTGAACCATTATTTTTGTGTTCCTAGGTCACAGTATTGGTGAAGTTGGATGTGCTTATGCCGACGGCTGTTTCACAGCTGAAGAAACGATATTATCAGCATATTACCGAGGCTTGGTATCTCTTCAGACACCATTCATTCGTGGTTCCATGGCTGCCATTGGTCTTGGACATAAAGATGTAAGTTTTTTTTACAATTTCGATATTTCTTATTTATATTTATTATTATCATTCCTCGAGTTGTAAATAAAACAAAGGAGATTTAAGAAAACATAAAATTGATGAATTGTTTTATTAAAAAAAAACTGTACTATGAAGTAAAATAATTTTGTCAAATTTTCTATATTGTTTTCAGATTCTTCCACTTTGTCCACCAGAAATACAAGTGGCTTGTCATAACTCTGCTGGTTCTTCCACTATATCAGGACCTGCTGATGACATCAAGCACTTTATATCCGGTTTGACGGCTCGTGGGATCTTTGCCAAGGAAGTGGCGTGTTCAAATATTGCATACCATTCAAAATATATTGCTAAGGCCGGTCAGTAATTTATATTAAAATTAATGTAAACAAAGAAAGAAAATTTCTACGCCCAAGCTGACGATACTTAAAAATAAAAATATCTTACATTTGGTAAAATAATAAGTTAATTAATGATAAACAAATGTTTAACTAGAAAAAAGATCAATACAATGTCAAGCAAGCATGCAATTATGTTTTAAATTAATCAAATGTTGTATTGACTGAGGACTAATTTAGCCCTTTTCCGTAACAGGGCCAGGACTGTTATCTTATATGCAAAATGTGATCAAGGATAAAAAATTGCGTAGCGATAAGTGGATATCAACATCTGTTCCTCAAGAAAACTGGGATCAAGAACGTGCAAAATACGCATCTCCTGAGTACTTTACCAATAATTTATTGGTGAGAAATATTTTACATTAATGATACTTATAAGGCAGTACTAAGAATTGTAATAAAAAAGCTAATTAATGTGTGAGAGGCCCGGTGAGTGGCTAATCCTATTTAAGATAAAAATGCTGCAAAAGCTTCTGATATTTGGACCTATATTTTTGCGTAAGCCACCTAAAAAGACAAGTGCCTCGTTACATATCATTTTAACTGCACAGTCAAACGAAATCTATTAAGCATCTAATTTTAGTTGCGAAAATATGTGGTTCTGAGTTTAGAAACGCTTTTTGGTATCTATACGGTCCGCCTGGCTAGCCAGGCGGACCGTATAGATACCAAAAAGCGCCTGGCTAGCTACCACCCTCATATTAAAGTCTGGCGGCAAACAGTTTCCTGTTATTCCGTCGTGTGTATGGGAGACATAGAGGGGTATTAGGGGAATCCCTCTGTATCTCTGTTCCTTAGATTCGTGTGCTCCCTTAGACCCTGTTTGGTGTGACTAGGGTCAAACGCGAAATAGTTACAAAAAAAAAGGAAAAAGATGGTATAATTATATTTCTTGGAAACAATAACAATTTTTTTTTGTAGAGTCCCGTATACTTCGAGGAGAATGCAACTTTGTTACCGAAGGACGCAGTGATTATAGAATTAGCGCCTCATGGTCTTTTGCAAGCGATATTGAAGAAGTCTCATCAAGACTGTATTAACCTTCCTATAACTAAACGCAATTGTTCAGACCCCGTTATTTTCTTACTTGAGGCTGTTGGAAAGTAAGTCATTTTGTCATATCTTTAAATGCATCACGATATTATTGAATGGTATTAATGCAAATGAAAATAAATCCTTTAAGGATTATACGTCAAACGCGTTCAATAATGCTTATTAAATTAAGTAGCTGAAGATTCATAACAAAACTAATATTTGGGTGGAAACAGAAAAAAATACAACATAGAAGATGGACTATCAACATGTACCAATTTTGTTTATAATTTTCAGGTTATATCATAATGGGTTTATTCCACAAGTACAGGCTATATACCCTAAAGTGGAGTTCCCTGTCTCGATAGAAACACCATTGCTGTCTCCTCTTGTTGAATGGGAACATAGTGTTGATTGGTAAATTATATAATTATTAATTATCTCTTTAAATTACACGATTTGTGTTATTTCTGTCATCAATACTTTAAAATCTGTGTATGTTTTTAGGCATGCATCTGAACATAATATAAAAGACGCAAAAGAGACTTCGGCACGGAACACATTCACGTGTGTTCACGATGATGACTCAAAATTTCTTGCAGGACACGTGAGAAATGGTAATAAAATTTATTTTAACCTCATTATACACCGTGTGTTTATTTTTGATTGAGTTATTTTCCCTTGTTCCTTTTAGATAGTTTGAGACATTTACTAAAGAAAAAGAAAGTTGTTTTATAGGTATTAATAAAACAGGTGACGAAAAAGTACTTTTTGGTTTCAGGTGTAAACGAACTTCCAGAAAGTGCTCTGCTTGTTTTAGTTTGGGAAACGTTCGGAATGTACAGAGGACAATCCTATCAAGATATGTCAGTTACATTTACAGACGTAACGTTTCATCATCAGTTAAAAATAGATGCTGAAGATGTGCTTAAACTCAGAATTCTGATCCAGAAAGGCAATAACAAATTTGAGGTAAGTAACTGAAATAATAATTTTGATCCAGATAGCTAAACTTAGCTATAGGAGTTTTGCGTAAACAACCTCAAATACATAATTATTTTACCGGAAATTTATATTATACAGAAATATAACAATATATGATTCCTAGGTTTATAAGATACCAAAATTATTTAGGAAATGTATAAAATATTATAAGTAAGATGACTATTCATTCTTAGTATAGGTACGTATAAAGATTCTAGGAAAATACTAAACGATACTATAGGAAATGTATGAATAAGATAAACACTGGTACAGGCTCAATAAGTATTTTAATTTTAAAAAAAACGACGTCCTTTTATTGAAATGGCATAATTTACTACCGAGACGGCGTGTACGACTTTGTTTGATCTAGCGTCGGGTATACGTGCAAATGTTCTTTTAAATCAATACATTAAATTTTACCACTCGCCAGCACTCACATGGAGTTTGGTTGCCTAAGTCAACGGAGCAGTAATATTACATGGAAGAAGTTAAACTAGCTAAACACTTAACGAATTTATCTTACACTAATGATTTTGTGGGAATGGGAGCTATTATTTTGTCAGTAGAAAGATATTTAGCATTAAACATATTTTTTTCACAACTTCCCATATGAAACTATGTCTGTTGTTCAGTTCGAGAATGAAACTCTTAATCCTCTCTGCCTTTGTGCAGATTGGACATGCATCAGAAAGAGTCATTATTCCGCTTCTGTACTAGACACGTTACGGTAGAACGTTTTTTGAAAAAAAAAAGAAAAAAAAAAAAAAAAAAGACAACATGACCGTTTTTTGGCTTTTGACTTCCTCAACTGACTACTGAGTTAGACCTTGTCCAAAAAGGTGAACTACACGCGAATAATCTCATGCATATTAGCCAGTATTTCAAATTCGTGCGATATTTGTGGACACGATGAATTGGTGCCTAGTACCTCACCAACGCGTGTAAGAACTTGCAGACGATTTGCACAAATTTCGTTTGTCTGGCCAAGGGTTTATCTATTTTGTATTCGAAACCATTTGATCCTACAAGATGCCCAATCAACATCCACATATTCGAATGGTTAAATTTACTTTATAGCCAAATTCCAGCAGATACTTTCAGGAAATAAGAAAGCAGAATAAAAGAAATGTACTTAATTCATCTTTACAATATTTTGCGATTTGTTGCTTTTTCATATTATAATTTATCTTTAAGGTAATGAACGGAAGTATTCAAATAGTAACTGGTACCATAATTGATGCAGCAATTTCACCTGTTATTGATAAGCAAACAGAGACGGAAGACATCGATATTACCTTTAACGAAGAAGACGTGTACACGCTCTTATCTATGAAAGGATATTCTTACAGGTAAATTATACTAAAAACGAGCAATGACACCTATTCGTTTATTTTTGTCTTTAATGGGGATTTGAATTTAACTTTTCGTTGATGAAATTATTTAAAAATGATTTTACCGAATAAACTATTTTCAGGGATTCTTTTCGATCCATACGCTCTGTGAATACGAAGTCCGATGAGGCTTATGTTAAATGCACCGACAACTGGACAACGTTCCTTGATTCTTTGATACAGGTGAACTTATTTGCAAGCAACCACGATGGAATATCTGTACCTAAGATAATACAAAGACTGAGTATTCAAATACAAGAACACAGAAATGAAATTCCAACTGTTATAGATGGAGTAGCTTGTTATATAGCTGACATTTTAAAACCAAACGCTATGATAAGGTAAGAACGTGGGCTTATATTTGTACCAGTATAGAAAGTCTTATTGAAATTATGTAAAACCTGAACATTTTTTTTAAACTATCGCAAACGTCGCGCTCTAATTTACCTTCACTACAATTAAATTCGTGGGTAAGGGGCGGTCTATGGGGCAAACCCGATAAGAAAAATCAGATCAGAAAAATCAAATCAAAATGTTCAAGTCCACAAAGAATACAAATATCTCCTACAATTATTTATGAATAATCAAAGTGCTATTGGGCTTTACCGAGTGAAATTCGTTAGTAGCTGCCCGGATTTTGGATTTGTGCCCGGTTATTGGCAATAAGCTCGCCCCCTATTACATGAGACCTAAACATAACTGGCGAAATGAGGGTGTTTCTAGACACCTCAGTCTAATCCTTCGGGGAATACAGGTGTGATGTTATGTTACGTAATTCATGAAAATAAATAATTTACAGCTTGATCCATTTTGATTACAATAAAAATCTGTTAGGGTGTCTGAGGTTTTGTGTTATTTAAATAACACGTTCTATAGCATAATTATATCGGGTGTAAAAATGCCCTTAACGAAGACGAAAGCTACGTATTCTTCCCATCATTACGAAGATTTTTTGGTATTGGGCTATATCTGGAAACCGACTGGTTATGGAGATATTGAAGGTCAAAGTCACTATATTTTTGTACGTTTTTCACAAAAACTAAGTTTAAATGTTATTACTAAACATTCTTCTGTACCAGCATTATCAACATTTTTGAAATGTAGGCACAGTCTGTAGCACGCGCTCATCCATTGCGCGCTACAATTAAAAGATGTTTTTAATACCAAAAAATAAAACTCGTTTCCCAGCAATTATTTTTGCTACCTATATGTTACGTAGTTTTATGTACAGTATGCGTAGACTTCGGCTTCGTTAAAGCTATTTTTACACCCTGTATAATGAAATAAATAATACTACCCATTTTTTATGTTTTTCCATGCAATTTTTTTTATAATTCGTCTTACTCGAACCATGTTTTAATAAAATTTAAAAGGTGCGGTGGAGTTAGATTGAATGGTGTTATTTTCGAAGATAAACCAAAGGTAGAACCACAGCCAGATGTTTTATTTGCCAGAAAGTTTATACCACATGTACTTCAAGAAAATTTGAATGTAAGTATAAAACAAGAAACTAGACAAAAGAAAATGTTAGCAATAATACTATTAATTGTAATTGCAATATTATTAATATCATTCTAATTTTACAGTTAAATACAGCAATAACTGTAAATCTTCAATTAGTTGCGGAGAACGTAGTAAACGACAAAATTAATATTCTGGAACTTTCATCATCCCTATTAATATCAAATGTAATCAAGGAAATTTCTGAAACAATTACATCGAATGATTTCGAAATTAATTTGGTTGATTTAGCTAAAGATAATGTTAATATTAAAGATGTTGCTAAAACCAATCTATATGTTGTTCAAAATTTACTTGGAGACAAAAACGTAAGTTATAATTTAAAACAGTTTACTGCTAATTCTTAAATAGATTTTGATTACCTATTGATACTACAAGTTCAATAACGAAGTAATAATTTTCATTATTATAATATTTTCACTTTTTAGGCACTAAATGTATTATACCGTATTTTGAAAGAAGATGCTTTCGTGTTAACATTGGAAAAAAATACTGCAAATATTGGAAACAAAAATATCGATTTGAAGATCATAACAACTATACCAACAGAAAAGGGTATATTGGTGCTGTTAAAGAAAGAAGATAAACAACAAAAAGAAAACGCTACTTACATAACAATAAAACATGACAGTACATTTTCGTGGTTACCACGAGTACAGAGCGAACTGCAAAAATCACAACGAGTCGTCCTAATTTCTGAAAAACAGCCGTACAGCGGATTACTAGGTATGTATTGAAAATATTTGTAAAATGAACAGTCTGTTACATACCCACATTCGTTTTTAGGAGGAATAGAAATCTTGATATTAGAAAAGCCTATGACACCGGCCTCGGGTTTTTTATACTGATAGTTAGAAATACCATTGTCTGTCAGTCGCAAAGAGTATAGTAACATAGTCAGTCGTCAGAGCTTCCTCACTTTGTTGGCCTGTCGCTGGGCAGGGTGCATTATTTGCAGATAAGGTTAAAAGAATAACGCAATATTCGGCTTTCCCAAATGGTAAAATTGTGATTTTGTTTAAATGATGCACCATGAGCGTTCTAACATTATCTTGATGGTATAATTTAGCCCAACATTATAAATAATTATGGACTTATCTTTTTGCAGGATTAGTCAACAGTCTTAGAAAAGTTAATGGAAATAAAATTAGTGTTGTTATTGTGGATGATGTCAACGCGTCATCTTTCAGCCCAGAGAATGGTATATTTAAGGAACAATTACAAAAAGCGTTAACGTACAATATTTTGAAAAAGGTAAACTGTAGATCGTATTATTGGTACTTTATGTAAGTAATGCTTAAAAACTCTGCTTTATAACCAAAATTACTTTGTACAGGGGCAATGGGGCAGTTACTACAACTTGCCGAATTCAAAATTAGCTATCATACAAAATGTATCTTTGACAAGCGATACTTTCACGGACTTGGACAATTTTTCTTGGGTGGAAACCCCAGTGTCTTCCAGCAAAAACTTAATAAAGGTAAATTATATTTTAGTGTATTAAGTAATATTTTGAGATAACAGTTTCTATCGGGGTTATTATACTAGTCACACTCTTTTTCAGGTTTCCCACGCAGGCTTGTCAGCAAAAGACTGTCAAAAAGCTATTAGTGATTTCAAAGATAATGATTTTTCTTTCGGTATGGACTTCAGTGGATGTGATAGCAAGTGAGTAGTTGATATTGTATACCAAATCACTATTGTGCGCTAAATTCTATAATGTACAAATAATAATCGAAAGCATTACATAAGGGAAGATACAATTTAATACTGATTTTAGAATATTTAATATAATAAATAATTTATAATGGAGATTTCGCACGTTTTATCATACGGATTTTGTTTTGCCTAAATTAGTTTTTTGGATTAAATAAACTAATTTGATTAAAAATTATTAAAATTCTGAAATATTTTTTTGTTATACCTACCTTTTTTTTAAATGATATTTTTAATCTAGTGGTAAGAAATTGATGGGACTGGTGGCTGCTGGTGCATTGAGCAGTACAGTGGAGATGGACTCAGGGCTGGTATGGCCGGTGCCGGAACAGTGGAATCTGGAAGATGCCGCCACCGTGCCGCTTCCATACGCACATGCCTACTACTGTTTGGTAAAATCACCTTCCTTTATGTTTAATTTGACTTGGTTCTAGTAGAGTGCAAAATCTTATAAATCCAGTTGTTGGTATAACAGATGAACAGTCCTTGCACGAGACACGTGCTTTATGTTTGTGTGAATCCGCCGCACGTTTTTAAAACTGTTTTACAGGATATCGATCAATCGGATTAAAGCAGGGCTGGGCACGCTGTCACCATGGTTATAACATATCCAATGGTCATATCTCATTGCAAGGATTGTACCACCACTGACAAATGTGGGAACTAATGGAAAATGTGTCAAGAAACAGAATGTGCAGAGGGTGGTCTTATCACTAAAACCGATCTCTACCAGACAACCTATGGATAGACAGAACTTGTACATTTTTTTTTGTAATAGGATAGTTGATTTAATAGTTGGGTTAAGAAATCTAGAGAGGCAAATTGTTTTTACAGCTTTATTCCCGTCGCCTAACAATTTTTTTTTTCTCTAATATACAGGCTATCAAAATTCAGTTGCTAAGGAATCAAAATGTTTTCGTGATTGGCGGATGTGGAGCGTTGGGTCAAGCTCTCATCTCCCTATGTCTAAGTTTAGACTGCACAGTTTTCACGACAGTCGGCGATGAAAGGAAGAAAAGGTTCTTGCTCAGACTGTTCCCAACACTGAAAGGTCAGTTATTCGTTCTCTAAATTAGTATAGCTTTAAAATTCGCCAGTTTATAAACCAAGTTATGATGATTTTTGTTACAGAGGAGAATATTGTGTGCTCGTATGATGAACTGTTCTACGCAAAAATGACAAATATTACTCAAGACACAAGATGCCATTATGTTGTTAATTGTAGCAATGGGCTTTTACGAGAAGTACCTATATTTTTTTAAAATTTGATTTTGTTTTTATATAATGTACTGTTTCAATAGTAGCTTTGATGACTATTATGTTACATAAAGTAGACTAAATGCCTAAATTATATTGGTTGGTAAAAGTCAGACTCATATCTGATTTTTAATGTTTTCAGGCTGCTATGAAGTGCGTTGGTTTTATGTGCACATTCTTAGATGTAAGTGATGTTGATATGAACAAAAACCAAACCTTTGGAATGTCCTTTATGGTAGGATGTAAGTCTTACATATCAGTCAACTTGTCTTCTATATTCAGACCGGAAAATCATATTCAGAGACAGGTAACTATTTTCACTAGTACTACCTATTCCTTGCTAATGAAATATGATATGAATAAAGTTCAAAACTGTGTTTGTTTAATGCTTTTAAGGAGCTACAAAAAATGGTAGCTGAAGGCATAGCGAAAGGAATAGTGCGGCCATTAAGCCGAGTTGTGTATTCTCCATCGGACGTATCTCGGGCATTCAAATTGGTGTCATCTAGTAAACATAGAGGCAGAGTCTTAATTAGGATGGAAGATTCTGAATCTCTAAGCGTTGTGCCGAGGTGAGTAAATTGATAGTTATAATTTTAAACTTGTTTGGTAACGTTTATAGTAGTTCAGGTAAACTTAAAACAAATAAAGAAATATCTATTATCCCAGCTATTAATACAAACGATGATGAAAAATCTTTTTCGTGTTAACAGGATGAATTACTCGCAAGGCGTTCATAGCGTGGTGTGTGACAAAACTGAAGTAGGAATTGAATTAATTGACCATTTAATTAAGAAAGGTGCGAAGAAATTTATTCTTAATTTGAAAAAAACAGATCATCTGCCGAATTACCTGAATGCAAAAATAATGTAAGTGTTTAGTTGCTGTGCCCGACAGGGTCCATATTGGCCTTTTACTTGTTATATCATCTTTATAATACATAATATATGGAATGCAATAAAGTATTGAGTATTGAGGATTACCTGTACTCCACAATTTTTAAATCATTATAAATAATATTTAAAAATAATTTGTTGTAAATTTTTCACAAAAAACTTCGTATTCCGTAAACAAAAGAAATAAATAATAGCAATAATATAATGTTTGTTTAGAATCCGAATAAAGTAAGCTTAAACTATTTTCAGGTCTTGGAAAAAAAATGATATCACAGTTGAGATAAAATCAGAAATCCTGCAAACGAAGGAAGGCTGTGAGCGTCTGTTAAATTCTGAACATAAATTGGGTTCAGTGACTGGTATCTATATTGCTACAGGTAATAAAGAGGAAATTACTAGTGACAATATTGGATGCAACGATTTAAAAACAAGCTTTGATGAAACAGCTGTAGTAGCAGCTAATTTGGATATTGTGTCCAGAAATATCTGTAAAGAGCTAAGGTTAGTACTACAAGATGTTCTAGTAAATATACCGTGACGACTCCTATATAAATAAATAAAATGTCTTTTAAATCAACATATTTTAATTCATTTCAGAAACTTCGTGATTATCTCCACTTCTTCACAAGGACTTGGCAGTGAACACGCGTATTCAGCGTGTGAAAACATTTGCGAAGCACGTAAAGAAATTGGTTTACCAGCTCTTGTGTTAAGCTCTCTAGTTCTAAAGGAGGTACCTACTTGTTTTACGTTTACTTCAACAAGAGTATTATTTTAAGAGTTCCACTACTTGACTTTTTGTTTGCTTTTTTAACGAAGAGTTCCGTAGAATTTCTTGTTCTGTAGAATTGGAATTTTTTAAACGAACATAGCATCTTAAACTTAGCAAGTAATCGCCGCTATAATTTCTTTTTTTTATTCCAGACAAAGCAAAACAGGAATACGCTGCTACCATTGTCATCTCTATTTAACGCTATGGATATAAGTTTGAAATTAAAATACGATAATATCCGTACACTCAACTTGAAAACAAACACTTCTGATTTTAATAAAAAAATAGAAAGAATTTTGGGTATGTAAGCGACATTTTCTTGAAGTTTAAAAGCAGAATCAGTTCATCTGAGGTAAAGAACATTAAAATAATTATAATCTATTATTTTCAGGTGTGGAAAATATCAATGTTGTCGATGAAAATCTTACCTTAGATAACCTAAATTTAATCGACAAGAGTATAAAAGAACTGATATCAGATTTAGGCCTAAATAACCAGTCTTTAGATGATGTACGAAAAATGTCACTTGCCAGGTAATTTATTTATGATTTCCGGTGATTTGGGCGTCAAAGCAATTTCAACTTAGCAACTTTCAAACTATTTAGCGAAGATTCTTTAGTTCCTATGTTTTATTTACTATACGTAAATTTTGTTTCAGTCTTAAAAATGTGTATCATAAATCTCAATGGCAGAGTAAAATTTCCTATGATAGCCTGAGATCATTCTATGATTATGTAGAGAAAGATGAAACCAGCGCTTTTGATGCCTCCACTCCAGCAAAAACACTGTTGCCTGCTCCTGAGGTAAACCATTTGCTGCAGTTTTCTAAGATTTAGCTAAATAAGAATGATATTTTGTCAGTTATTACTTGATTATATCATAAGCCCACCATGTGTTTTCATTGGGTTAGAGTACAACAGTTATCACTATCAGTGCCGTGTAGTTTTGGTGATGATTGGGCCACTCCCTTTCTTCCAATCACAATAGGCGATTAAGGCATTATTCTCTCATTGGAGGTCCACGTTTAGCTATGGAAGAATACGTTTTATTTTTATTTACATAACATCAACATAATCTTTAAAAATAAGAAACCATTATTATGTCCAGCGAAGAAGAAACAAATTATATTTTAATTTTTATTTTTGAATCTTTTTAGTATTTATAGATTTTATCCTAAACTAGTATAGTAAAAATCTAAGATAAAATTAAGTAATTGTATACAACATACGTATAAAAGTAATTAAAAAGCGCTCTCAGGCGTCAATATATGCTGGAAAGCTGGTCGATAGTTCGCATGACCAGAAGGCTGGCTTATTCTTTGGCCAAAAAATAATCGTTGCCATCCAACGTGGCAACATTGCCAGTCTTCTGGACACGCTTCCAAAATCTATTTTTTCTTATTTGTTTTTAATTCTTCAGGACCATGGATATTTGGATCGTCTAAAACCACACTTGTTGATGATACCAGGCTTCGAAGGACAGCATCAAATATTTACTTCTGTTGCTGAAAGACTTAAAATTCGTGCAGCAACACTACATTTGGGACCTGATATGATTTGTGATAGCATACCAGAAATGGCTAAAACTTTAGCAAACGTAAGTATTATTGTTAAATAACAAATTCAAACGATACTTTGGAGCAGAATTTATGGAATAGTTATCTCTGTAGCTATAAATGGTTAAAATCTAAATCTTTATCTTTTTTTCAGCATATACAAACACAGTTTGAGATTGGATCCAGATTTTACATTTTGGGCTACTCTTTTGGAGTCAATGTGGCTTTAGAAGTCGCAAAAATTTTGGAGGCTGAAGGTTTGCACATATTTAACTGAGTTTCACACAATGTTTTTGAAGTATTCTATTTTCTTCCCTAGTTGGATTCTTTTGAATCTTTGTTCCTCAACATTTAAAAATGGTTTAACAGTCTAAAGTTCATTGTCATTTAATAGTACGAAAAATAAAGTTGACTTGAAAAATTGCCTTACGAAATGAGGCATTTGACACATTTTATGAAAAGTGGTAAACCACTTGGCCCACTGTAAATTCGTATGATAATATTTTTCTAAGTTATTAACAAAAGTCTGCGTAATGATATATTATTTCCAGCAATACAAAAATAAAACTTTATTTTACAGGGCTAACTGGAGTAGTGTATTGCTTGGACAGCAGTCCAGATGCTTTACGATTACAAGTGAATGGTTATACGGAAAATATAGCAGAAGACAAGCTACAGAACAGGTTATTGGAACATATGTGTCGTCTCATGACTGGACAAGAAGAGATGGAACTTCAACAAGAATTAGAAAAAACTGACAGTTGGTCGGAGAAGGTTGAAGTTTGCATGAAGCAAATTCACAGTTTAGTTCACTTTTCAAAGGAGTATACGAAAACAGTGTTACAATCGGCGTATAATAGGATTGCCTTAGCGAGAGAATACGAGCCCGAAATGAAGCTGGAATCGGAACTGGTACTTATAAGAGGCACTACCCATCCCAAAGTTAACAGCCTTGATGAGGACTACAATCTCTCCAAGTACACAAAGCAACCGGTAAAAGTTTTCGACATAGAATCTGATCATGCATCAGCACCGTACGATACTAGAGTCTCGAATATTGTTAACAAAATGCTTGATCCACAACTATTAGAAGAGTTTAAGAAGAAGAATCTCTGTGAATTTTATTATTTGTCGTAAAAGCGATGCATCTGTTGTTTTGTTTCCAAATTCATTCATTCATTAATACTTGCAATAAAATAATTGTCGGCCACTCAGAATTTTATTTGCATTTCTTTTTTATAAAGACTCCGAGATGGGAAGGTGGGTATTAAACGAAGGTTGAGTTAAAACTATAAAAAATGATATTATTCGAAATTTGCTGACTTTCGGCGAGGGTACAGTCACCAGCACGTAACTTGGCAAGAGTAAAGAAGATAATTCCTCTCCTTCCTTTCTTTCTATCTTTCTACTAAACAGTCATGTTTAAAAATAAATTATGGCAATAACAATAGCATAATGACAAGCAATAAAAGTGTCAATTTTTTTGTTGCACTTAGTGTACATGCGCAAACTTACTCTCGCTACGCCAAAACCTTGCCAAGTTACGTGCCGGCGACTATTCATAGGGTGCTAATTTGTCTTATATAGGACACACTATCACGCCTTAAAGGGAATGTGTCGGCGTCGAGTTCGAGTTCAGCCTGTATATGTATAGGCTTTTGAACCACGTCAGATATCTTTATGTTTGAGCGTAGTCTGATCTTGCGGACATGTTCCGTTTATTCCAGGTACTATTGACAATCACCAGGTCTTTCCAGTTTTGAAACAATTTTGCTTGCAAGCTGCAATTGTACAAGCCCCGCACTTTATTAGTTTTGGTCTAAACATGTGGACAACTTTATTGTTTATAACTGACAGATGTTGCGTTAAAGTTAAAGGACTTTTGTTCATAGAATACAGTTTGATGATATGAATAAAATGAAGAATGAATTTTGTGCCGTTCCGACTTTCTATTAGTGAACGAAAACAAAGGACTATAGGGTTAGGGTTTCTGAAATGGATCAGTTACAAAAAGCAACTTTAAGGTGGACAGGCGTCCGTTTTGTCGATTGTTCCTATATTGCGGTCCATAGCTCGTTGACAAACCCGGAGTTTGGACTGGATGTTAGTCAAAGAGCAAGTCTATGGACAAAAGGTGTATTTATATTGATTCAGTAACTGAATCCAGTATCGCTGCAACGGTAGATTAGCATTAGACCATTGTAAACACGTTTCAATCCAGTCTGTATCAAGAGCTTTATTTGGTCCAATATCAGTCCGGCGCACTCTGAGCAGCCTCGCTACCAACCTTGCTGACTGTCTAATTTTTTCACCATGGCATGAGCGAGTCTCATTAAAACTTGTCCCGATACGAGAGTAAAATCCGGCGCTGGAATCCAGCGAAACTGGATCCAGCGCTACTATATGCCCACAAATTATTGTATTTTGTTACTAATCTTCGTGTTGAAAACTACTGTATAGTAATTTGTGGAAGAGAAATAAATATATCTTATTATTATTACTTCTTCTTATATCTATCTAAATCCACCTTAAAAGACTCTGTCCAGTATTACAGCGAACCATACTAGAACCGTAACAGTACCGATACATGCAAAAAATATTTTTTGTATGGATTAGTATGAGACAACGCCCACTAGACTACTCTCGGCTTAGCTTCAACACATTCATATTCCTATTGGTTGTTTACTAGATACTCCTATTTTCTTCACTGTCCAGGCGAGTGCAGCGCGGGAGCTGGGACCTTGTATTTGTAGACATAACCCATCATAATATTAAAATACACTCCTAAGTATTTCTAAATATTTAAGATTAAGATCAGAAAATAAAACAAAAAAAATAAAAGTCTACTGCTTGAGGAGACAATCTCGAAGTATTTTTTTCCAACTGGAACTCATAATAAAAATACAAAACAGATTTTTGTCAAAGGGAATGGCGTAATTACACCTCATTGTCTGTGGTCCCGTCCGATTGTTCGATACGAGTGATTAAAATAAAATTGTCTTTTGTATATTGTATACTTACAATAAATAATGAACTCTATTTCCGGATTGATAAAGATAAGATTCCTTTTACGTTGATGCACTCGATGAATGCAGAAATTACTCGTACAGAACAGCAGGATGCAATTAATGCAATTGATTAAAGTTGTAAGTGGTAGGTAGGACAATGGGTTTAAAACGTGAGTGCTTTTTAAAATAGTCGTGTTTCCAAGTAAACATTATAAAGATTTATTCGCCTGTATAAAAATAAATTGGAATCCTTTAGTACGACTGAAATAATAAATCCAATCCTGCAATTCTGTTTTGTTTGGAAGTGATAATCGAGTTAGTAAGGATCTTCAAATTTAAATTCAAGTTCGATGATTTAAGGCTGTCATACAAAGTGCAAATCTATACTATAATATTTTAAAAACTTACAACAGATATAATACACGGAATAGATACGATGAAATATGGAAACCGATACATTCAGTTTATAAAATGTATATCTACAGATATTATCTTCGGCGTACCTTTGATATGCATATTTTTTTTATTCCTGATCTACTTTGGTATAACGAGTTAGGCATAACTTTGAATGGCATAATAATACTTTGACATAAAGTTAGGCATAACTTTTTCGATGTAATTTTGTAGGTTAGGTTATTATGGTTATAAAAATATACATATACATTTTAAATAATTAATATTATACGTAACGATAATTAGGATTAGTGAAAGTATGCCGTGAAAAAATATAACATTAAATTTTATGCGAATCAATAGTGAACCATTATCGTTCTGCCTAGCCTTTTCCCAACTATGTTGGGGTCAGCTTTCAATCTAACCAGATGCAGCTGAATACCAGTATTTTATACAGAGCGACTGCGATCAGATCTCCGCAACCCAGCTGGGCAATGCCGATATCCTAAGGTTAGACAGATTGTCAGACTTTCGGGCTCCTGACTACCCGTAACGACTGTCATAGACAATCGTATGACATCCGGGACCGACTGTTTAACGCGCTCTCCGAGGCACGGAACATTATCTTCACGTATATTTTGTATCAGACAGAATCTGTTGATATCGGTCGGCATTTTCAGATACTTAACGATAAAATAATATCCTGTGTCGTAAGAGTTTGTCTATTGATTTCTATGAGGAGCGATATCATAATATATGTGCGACTATATACAGGTTGACTGGAAATTCGACTTGTTCCTTGAAAGGGGTTATACTAGAGACCATTGGTAACAAATTAACCGCATCAACTGTGGGTCTTAAATTGCCTGTTTCCGAGATATCGGGGTTTTAAGATGCCAAGCGTCATACATTGTTTTCGAATAATTCATGTAGATTTTCGGAAAAAAAATACAAAAACTTGAAAAGTTGATGGGAGTTAATTTGTTGTCAATGATCTTTAGTATAACCTCTTTCAAGGGATAGGTAGAATTACCAGTCACGCTGTAGATATCTTATAGTATTTGTACTGTGTGTGATAGCCTTTTACACACTTTTCTGAGTAAATGGGTTGTTCATAAGTAGTAGTTGTGTTAATACTAGCGCTCCCCTATTTAAGTTTCGTATAGTTCAAGCCATTGCGTTCAGGAGCTAGCAATTGAGTAGAGTGGCGATATTTACTACAAGAAGCTTATCGTCTAAAACATTTTAAAACGCGACATATTTTCCTTATACGCGTTGCAGTTTGTTTATCGTTGATAAGGGCTTTATCGTGTTTATAATTAATATGTACCCTAATAAGTAATTTGTGTGTTTAAGTATTTTGTAATACTTCTCGTCATAAAACAATTTTATTCGTCGTTTTCATACATGGTGTCACTACAATATTTGACGTAAAAGGGTTTTAGCAAAAACTTTTTTTTTTTTTTTTAATTAAACTTTATTTTCAGACTACCATAGTTAATTAGTCCATAGTTTTGTTAGTATTTTAGTGTTAGTAACAATGGTGCTTAAGTAACTAGGTTAGTATTGTTAGTATTTACAACTTCATTATTTATTCAGATCTATTACTATCCCCACCATTACACTTGCATTACACTTGTGATATTATTATGGCAACATTGCCTTTTCTTCTTCAACAATCCCTTTCTTTGTGGTAACAATCTCTTTCGCCTTTATTTTGTTTTAAGAGCAGTACGCTTATATTTTACTACAAAATGATTTCCTCAAGAATAATAAAAAATTTAACGTTCAAATAACCAAACCAGGATAACAATTAAAAACACACTTCAAGCACTTGAAACCATTAATATTCTATATTACACGAGATACATCATGTGTGAGGTTGTGGGGGAACGAGGGATGGTGTTCCTCCAACGAAAAGGGAAGATCCTCCAACCAGGCGGTACTTATGGCTAGCGAGCTACTTCCGAACTGTTAAAGTTGGGAAGTTGTATATATGCTACCTGCGCGTCAAATCTTGATAGCGCAATGTAGGATTCTGTGACGTCGTATTTTGCGAGTTGCCAATATTGTCGCTGTAGTCTGCTTGACAATCGACGTGCTGCGTAGTTCATATGTGGGGTGGTAGATGCCGCCACAAGGTAACAGTAGCGAACATGAGTCGCGGAAATTGGAAAAAGTGTACGTACACATCTGTCGCTGCTTGCGGCTCACTGGCTTCGATGGCTGGCCAGTGTACGCGCGCGGTTGTTGGTATAAGAGCGGTTTCGCACTACGTCCGAGCCGAACCCGTGAAAATACGGATCTAGAAATATCGGACCGAATTCGGATATCGCTTATTTACTAGTCCGATCTCTGATCCAAATCTAAGCAATTCAGGGTCCACTTTTTGGCATACGGCATTTTACGCGGAGCCACAGCAGAGCATTCTCGCCGCTGCCTCTCTGCTCGGACGCAGCTCGGATTCGGTTCGGACGCAGTGCTCGAGCGTTCATACAAATAATACTATGGCTTTTTCGGTCCGTCAATAATCTTTTCCGGAATGGAGATTTACGGATAACGGAAAGAAATCGGATGACCGAAGCCGGATCTAGTAAACTACCATAGAAATAGTTCTACGACTACTCCGGACCGTATTTTCACGGGTTCGGATCGGATTCGGATCAGACGTAGTGCGAAACCGCTCTAAGGGGAACCCTATATATCTCTGTTCCGTGGATACGTGTGCTCCATCTTAGACTCTGTATGCGCTTAGCATCAGATGAGACAAGGGTCAAAATTATTTTTAAAATAGGGCTTGTACTACGCGATGGGTGATGCATGCGTGTCGTCAGTTAGAACAGGTCAACTCAAACCTGCTATGGCACTTTCTTCAAAACGCCATTCTAGACATTGAGCTACACTGTTACTCTCGCATAGTTTTTGTACCACAACGTCTGGACTTTAAAAGAGACCTTAATTTCTGAGTTTGTTTCGGCTTTTCTTTTCAGAGCTGCTCAGATAGAAAATGGCGGCGCCATCTAGTCTTAAAAAATAACATTACATTGATTTGTAAAAGTGTCTGTAACATAGATTTATTTATAGAAATAAAAATAATTTATCTAACGCGACCAAGGCAAACATATAATAGGAGGAACTGGTTCAAAATTCACATGTAAGATTTGTAACAGATAGACAATAAAGCAAGCTAAATAAAAGTTTTTATTAACATCTCTGTCCTCCCTCCGTCCAGCGCACAACTAGTCTTGGTGCATAATAAACTTGAAAATCTTCAAATTGGCACAAACTATGTACTTTACGCAAACAGTTTTAAACTTAATTTGCACCGTGTAAAAATATTTCACAACTCGGTTTTTAGCGCTGGAACTAAACAGGCAAGTTTTATGGGTAGCAGACTTACAAAGATATCGTAGTACTAGAAACGGTATTATTTGCTATAGACTGTATAGGTAATGCACTAAAACCTAGATTGCCTACGTTAACTACTGCAATATAGTCCACGCGCAAGTACTAGTCACCTCCTGAGGCATGGGAGCGGCAGGAAGGAGGTGCGCGCGGTAGACAAGACAAAGCAAACTGACAGAGCGCGTTTATTGTTTCGCACCCCCCTCCTGCCGCTCTCATATATCAGGCGGTGACTAGCACTTGCGCGCGGCCTATATTGCAGTAGTTAAGTAGGCAAACGCGGTTGCAGCTTCAGGGGCAGACTTCGTGGAGGGGGGTCTTATTAACACTAAAATTAAGTTGAGCACATTAGAATTTATTACACAATTTTTTTTTGTAAATTATCTTCGTACGATTTGGGGGGGGGTCATGACCCCTGTGACCCCCCCGGACCGCCACTGTCAGTAGGTACCTACTCTGAAGCAAGATAGTTTATATTAGTAGGTACATTACCTTTAGAAACGAGAGCTTTTTTAAGTTTTTGTAATGGTACATTTTTTTTGTCCTTTCATTTCGCTGTACATTGTTGTATCTCAACTAACAAGGTTGCGGGCTCAGAGGTAATTGTATGACAAACGATATCCCCCGTAGCTTGTAGCCACGAGTTTTTTATATTTACCGTCAGTTGCCTCGAGAATTAACACGCCCATGATATTGGTTATAATGAAAAATATGAGCTTTCAGTAAAAATGGGTTTTAATCTTAGGTGCAGGATTTTGTATATTTCTTTGTTGCACTCAGGAAATTTTGACACGCCTTTTAAAAGAAGTATAATGATAATTACTGTTTGATATTCTGGATAGTATTAGTTGACTCAAGTTATATCTTTTTGAATATAATAAAAAACTAAACAGCCTGTTTATACCACCGCGCGATTTCGTCATGATCTGACCGTAGGAAGTTTGTCTTATTATCAAATTCTGAATGCTTTCCATATTTCTCATGAGTTGTCAAGTTGTATGCGCTTAGCATGAAAGTAGCCTAAAAAAATCAAAGGATTATCGTAGTGGATTCTGTTTTGTTTTTACTCAATCATTCCTCTTCACTTAAGAAGTATTCTATATTAAAATCTGTAGATTATTACGTACATAAACGCGTAATAATGTGTAATATAAACCCTCAAATAATTCATGTCAATGTGGCGTGAAAATATTATAATTTGTTGTAATAAAATATATATTTTGTAAAGGTTTTTCTGCTCAACATTCAAAAGCTCTGTGCTCTCACTATAATTTATGGCCAATTTTAGATGGTCATGTTTAAATTATTGCTTGGAGACTCCTCGTATATTTTATAAGGGACAAATTGAAATTTGAAAAGCGTTTTTTATTCAATTATTTTTGTCATTTTCTTCAAAATTATTGTTGGGCGTTGATGTGATGAAAATGAGGGACGGTAAGAAATGTTTGAGGACGTTGTCGGCGAGTTATTGAAAGATGAATATCTATACTCTTTTGTAGATAAGAATGTTTTGTTCATTTTTTTCCTATTATATTGAATTTTGAATACATAGATAAATACATTTTTATTTATTCATTTTCTTTACATAGGTACTCCTGATTCACACCCAGCTATGTAGATTTTTGGCAATCAAAAATGGGTTCAGTATAATAATGGGTTTAGGATGTTGATGGGGCTGCCCCGTTTCTGCAGTGCATCAGGTATGTTTGCATAAGCACACGTCGATGGCTTCCATGCCATCGTGAGACATAAATCTGCCTCTTTGCTCTGCAGAGTGCGGGAAAGCTCCAACTCCATCCTGAAGACCATAGCAGGGAGGTACGATTCTCCTTTGTTAGGTGATGTTGTTCGAAGATGTATTTCGAACAGCAGCCTTGTCACGAAATAGATTATAAGTTTATTAACATAGGTATAAGTTATCGTTTTGTTTACTAACCCATATGGATGTCGCTTATCCGCAATAAAGATTATTTTATTTTTATAAAAAGCCACGTCCTTCGCTTGTTTATATACAATATCATCAGATGAACGTAGGTGATGCATCCGATGGAACTCAATAGACAGACATCCGACTTTTCTGTCCACAAGTCTACCCGAGAATGCCAAAAGAGTAGGTAAAGCCTTTAACGGCTAAAGGTGCAGTTGCCGCCAGACAAAATACTATTTAGGGCGACGTAAAAATCAGACAACGATTTTGTTACTACCTTATCATTGATAGGTACCCAATGCAAGCTTCTGACATGCCCAGGTAAAAACATTTTTAGTGTTATACCTACATTTATTTGCTCCGGTCCTGGGGCAAAAATAAGCTAACTTTAGCAGAATAGGAACTGACACTTTAGCTTTGATAGAACTTTGAAATTAAGTAGCCACAAAGGTAGCTCGGAAAATTAAATTGAGGGACCATTATTGATTGATATAAATGATAATCTTCGATAAATTAATAATAGTGACTGCCTCGTTAGTCTAGTGGTGGCAAGCGCAACTGCTGATCGTGAGGATCTGGGTTCGATCCCCAGGTCGGGCAAAGTGTTATTGGGTTTTTCCGTGTGGAATTCCTTAGTAGCAGTCCGGAGTTTGGATTGGGCCCGGTTGATGGCAATAGGCTCGCCCCCTCTAACAAGGGACATAAACATAACGGCGAAATGAGGGTGCTATTATACATCTTTGTCCAACGCTTCGGGGAATACAGGAGTGGTGATATGTATGTAATAATAGTTCTTCTTCTTCTTGGTTCGGTTAGTGACTAACCTGGTGTCAGAGCTTATGCTGCCCATGGGCCTTTGACTTGGATTCACATGCCGTCGAGAAATATCTTTCAGGTATCTTTTTTCCTCACGATGTTAATTGTAATAATAGTTGAACAAGTTTTTAGTTTTCATTGGTACAAATAAAAAGTCACATTAGCCGTACATAAAAAAATATAATATCAATTGCTCCTAGATAGATAGAATTTCTCGAAGATGTGGAAAGGAGAGCAAATGCGGGAAATAAAGTAAATGGTGCTTTGCATGCGGTTGTGGCTAGCCGGTCGATGTCCAAAAAGGCACGACTGGCTGTCCATAATGGTGTGTTGGTACCTACGCTTATGCATGGAAGTGAATGTTGGTCGTGGCAGAAGAGGCATGAAAGTAGAATAAATGCCGTGGAAATGCGTTCGTTGCGAAGTATGTGCGGTGTAATTTTGAATGATAGATTGAGAAATTAAGAGATTAGACAAAGTTGCGGTTTAAAAGATGATGTAGTGACAAAAATTGAAAGGAGTATGCTTAGGTGGTTTGGCCATGTTGAGAGAATGAGTGAACGGCGATTAACAAAAGGAATTTATAATATTTGGGAACGCCGGTAGAGGACGTCCTAGAAGGACATACATCGATGTTATTGGTGATGTTCTTCACAAAGGTCAGGTGCGTAGTACTCTCAACCGGCGTGCGTGTATGACAAGATGTATGAATGTGGATGAAGCGAAAGGGGTATGTAAGAGTCGTAGCATGTGGCGTTCTATAGTTTCTGCCTACCCCCATGGGAAAAAGGCGCGAGTTTATGTATGTATGTATGTTCTCCTAGATATAAAATTCTCAGACTACTAATAATATTCACAAAGATTCTTGTGTTTGAAATCTTCTAATAAATTGGGGTCAAGCATTTTGTTTATGATGTTGGAGACTCTGCAATCATAAGGTGCTGACGCGTGATCAGATTCAATGTCGAACACTTTGACTGGCTGTTTGGTGTACTTGGATAAGTTGTAGTTATCGGCGAGACTCTCCACTCTGGGATGAGGAATGCCTCTTATGAGTACCAGCTCTGACTGCAGTTTGAAATCAGGCTCGTACTCTCTCGCTAACATGATCCTTTTATACGCTGATTCCAGAATGGTCCGCCTATGTTCAAATGAAAAATGGACCAATCCTCGAAGATTTTTCATACAAATTTCAATTTTGTCTGACCATGTGTCAGTTTTTCCCAGTTCTTGTTTCAACTCAACACTTTCTTGTCCAGTCATGAGATGATACATGTGTGCCAATACGGTGTTTTGTAGCTGAGCGTCCATGAGATTGCCTATGTAAGCCTTCAGTTGTAATTTTAATGCATCTGGACTGCTGTCCAAGCAGTATACTACTCCAATGCGACCTAAAACAAAAACATATTTTGAAGAAAATAAAAAATGTAGGTAAATCGTGTTAAGTAATATCGATCTAAATTAAATAATCAAACCAAAGATATGATAGCCAATTTATTTTAAAAAAGTAACTCGTATGTACCTTCAGCTTCCAAAAGTCTTGCGACTTCTAATGCTACATTGACTCCAAATGAATAGCCCAAAATGTAGAACTTAGACGAAGGCTCCAAATGTAATTTGATGTGCTGTCAATAAAGATCAAACATTATATGATTTGTGATTTGTAAAATGAAACGATGCAAGTAAACCATTCTCAATTAACATACTTACTTTAAATAGAGATTTTGCCATTTCAGGAATGCTATCACAAATAACGTCCGGTCCTAATTGTAAAGTTGCTGCTCGAATTTTAAGTCGTTTAGCCACGGGTTCAAATATCTGATGGCGTCCTTCAAATCCTGGTACGAGCATAAGGTGATTGTCACTTCGGTCTATATATCCATCTTCCTGAAAATCAAGGCCAATTATTATATTTCTAAATATTCTAATATAAATCAATCTTCATAAAAGTCCGAGATGACTAAACCCAAAACCTTGGTCCTGGTAATGAGGTTCCTTTTATTCTATACTTACATACTAACTTAGTAGGCAAATGTTAAATGGAAGCAACGCCCGTGATCATCGCAGTTTAGACCAATAATTACCTCTAAAGATACCAACTGTGTTTTCATAGGGATCATAGCATCAACGGCAACATATTCATTTTTTTCTACATGACCAAAGAAAGCTCCTAAACCAGCGTCGAAATTCGTATTTTTTCTTTGTCCTAATTTTTTATACAAATCTTTGAGACTGAAAAAATTCAAGTAGTTTAAATTATTGTAATGCTTAGAAACATGCATACATCAATATGTTTTAACTAAAAACGAATCACAAACAATTGAATAAAAAGAGAATTAAATATTTGTTGATTTAGATACTTTCGAGTTGTATTGTTTTCAGCTTGTATTAATTTAGAATTAATTTACCAAGCAACCGTCATTTCTAGTAGTTCATCCAAAGAGTATACAACTGGACAAAATTTCGATTTTATTTCTTCTATAACCATGTCATTCACATTAATTTCCTTGAGTGTTAGACCTTCGTCAATCTCATCAATACTTTGTACACCTTTAGAAAAATTAACACGTTAAAAATGGGAAGATTATACTACTATTCTATATAAAGAGTTTTTAAGAGTATAGAGTGAGTGTAGTGTTTATTTTATCCAAAAGAATAAGATAATTATCGTTATATTCATTCTTTGTTATGACTTTTCTAAAACTTACCCAATATTCTTTCCAATTTTTCGGATACATCGGAAGTGAGATTATTTGGTAAGTTAAACACTAGCGCATTTTTGTATTTTAATTTCAAACTAATATCCATAGCATTGAAGAGAGAGGACACCGTCGATAATTCTAACTGTGATAGCAAATTAGATTTTTTTTCGTTAATCTGGAATAATTTCAGTGAGTAATTTATTTAAACGTTTAATTATATTATTTTATAGCAGCAATAACTTTTTGAATCTAGGCTTACCGTATTTGGAATGTTAGTACGTAAAATAAGGGCCGGTAATCCAATCTTCTTACGTGCTTCACAAATTCTTTCACACGCTGAGGTTGCGTGTTCGCTACCAATATTTCGTGAGAAAACAGAGACGAGCACAAAATCACTGCAATGCAATTGAATAAATAAACACAAATCACGCTCAGAAGACGTAAATTAAAAGTAAGTAATACTAACTTTAATCCAGTACAACTGTTTCTAGACACCATGTCCAAATTAGCAGTGACCACGATCGTTTCATAAAAGCTTGACTCAAAATCTTGCTCTATGACAGCATTATTTGGTTTTTCTTTGTAATCTTGAACTATGAAGATACTTGTCACTGAACCCAATTTTTGGCCAGCTTTTAGCAATTGCTCACAACCTTCTTTTGTTTGAAGGTTTTCTGAATTAAAATCTATTGTCACATCGAACTTCTTCCACGATCTGAAAGTATTGTTGTTTTATATTGTTGCTTTTTTATTTTTTTTTTGCAACAGATGCAACTTAAAACTACATTATACATATTGATTTAATACTAAATTTTAAAGTACGTCGATTTCATAGAAAATGTATGGAGGATACTTATCAAATTAAGAACTGGATAGTATAAAAAACTAATACGATTGAGTTGAATAAACAAATACTCACGCTGCTTTAGTATATAAATAATTTGATTGGTAGTTTTTCTTTAAGTGTACAATAATATTGCTCGCTCCTTTTCTGATTAAATGAGCAATTAATTCAACTCCTAAATCACTTCTATCGCAAACTACAATATGAACACCTTTTGAGAATATCATCCTGAAAAGAGATATTTTTACTTTTTTTTAAACTGGGTGGTGTTATTTTTTGTCTGTAGGAGGATACCTTTCAGTACTCTACAATTGAACCCTGAGTGGTGTTCAATGAATAACAAGGGCAGGTCTTAGGCAGTGGAGAAATAACCTGATCATACTTAGCTAGAAACTCACAGCTTTATTATATAGGATTAAATTTAAAAAAAATGACTATTTATTAGTGTATAAATTCAAAAATATCCCACAATACCTTGGAATAACGTTTACATTCGAAGCCAATGATTTCAAATCACTCATTCTTATCAATGCTCTGCCGCGATGTTTGCTAGATGATACTAATTTGAACGCCCGAGATACTTCAAGTGGAGAATACACCACTCGGCTCAGAGGCCGTACTGTTCCATTTGCTATACCTTCACCCATTAGGATTTGAAGACCCTACGGAATAATTATATTATCATTAGGAAGACACCAGAAGTTAAAAAAAAAAGTTACCTAATACGACATTAAATTAGCCTAGTAACTGGGTTGCGGAGGTCTGATGGCAATCGCTCCATGTAAAATACTAATATTAACCAGATGTGGTTAGTAAGTAAGCTGACCCCAACATAGTTGGGAAAAAGCCAGGCAGAACAAACCTAAAACTACATTAGCAACTATTACGTACCTTCCTGTCATTAACATTTTCTGGATTGAACAGCGTGGAGACATCAACAACCGTGTAGTGCCTGTCTTCTTCGAAATAGAACATTCCAAGGTCTCTATTTGCATTCATATCTATTTGGCTCACATCTATGAATGAGCCTATAAAGGCAACGCATTTCATGGCAGACTGTAAATTAAAAAAAAGGTTGTAGTTTATTGGCAAGGCAGGAGTGGCGTTTGACGCTAATGGTATTATTAGTTAACTAAAATCCACCGCAATAATGACTGATTTCTGTTACGCTTGTCAATAGCTTGAGCTTTCCGTTAACGTCGAAGCTTCAGGGTTGTATTAGTTATTATTACTTTATTATTCTTATGCAGTGTTATAACATCTTGTATTTGTGATTTAATATTAAATAATACTTACTTCTCGTAAAGGTCCATCGCTGCAATTAATTACAATATCACATCTTTCATTTTTAGTCACTGCTTTCACTTTAGCGTAGAAGGAATCGTGACGAGAATAAAATATATTTTCATCTGTAAAAAACAATTCAGCAATATAAGTCATTAAGTCAACATTTTCTTGAATGTTAATTATATTAATACAGATTTCTTGTTACCTTTAAGTTTTGGGAAGAGTTTCAACAAAAATCTTTTCTTCTTTTCATCACTGACTGTTGTGAATACCGTACAGTCTAAACTATGACATATTGAAATAACAGCTTGACCTAAAGCTCCTGCTCCACCTGTTACGAATACCCTTTGCTTCCTTTTTATTTGACCCTTCATGACCTAGAAATCAGATGAAAATAATTATAACGTGTTGCTCTCTGGAAATATAATTATTATTTTTTTGTCACATTTTAAAAGAATCAATTCCTCACTAGAATGTAGTAGGCGTGGATGTATGGCAATGGTACGGTTGCAGCATCTTGCAAGCTCCAGTGCTGCGGTATTGGCCAGAGCAGCGTCTGGTTTGCATCCACTATGCTACTCAATGCACCGCCTGCTACCAAGCCCATCACTTGCGCACCCCTAATGACATTTAATTCATTATTTTCTAAAAAAATATAGTTTCCACTAGTATATCTTTACATATTTTATAAACAATTTCTATAAGAAATATTCTTTGAAATAACATACTTGCTATCGATTCCACTGAAGTCCATTCCAAATGTTGAATTGTGATTTGCGATATTTCCAAGAGCTTTTTGGCAGTCTCGTACAGACAGTCCAGCATAACTCACCTAAAAGATAAATGTTTTAAAAGGTAAGACATAAAATACATTCATTTATTAACTAACCCTCATAGCATTAACTTAATGTATTATGGTTATGCTATTATATTTTGCAATCTGTCTCTGCGTAGGCAGAGGAATGCGTGACCTATTCCGCGATTATACCATGCCATTTTTCTATAGTTGGCTTCTTGCCAACAACAAAATTTATTTAGAGGATCCACCAAGTTCTCTTTTTTTGTTAATTAATTTTTGTATGTGCGTCGTGTCTTTCTGTAGTGTTTTTCGTTTCTTTCTAATGATTTTTCTTAAAAATTCTTATTTTGTTGAATAAAAATCAAATGCAATAATATCAAATTCGTGTTTACCTGTACAAGGTTTTTAGATTCTTTAGGTGTTTCTACCCAAGTAAGATTATCCAGGTTTCCAATAGTCATAGTAGTCAAACTCACATGTTGTGTTTTGACTGGTTTTGGATTCGGTACATAGTAGTAACTGCCCCATTGTCCCTGCATAAAAGAAAAAAAAGTTGCTTATGTACCAATTATAGCAACAATACACAATTTTGCGACAGCGATGTGACCAGTATCTGTCAATTTTCAAGTTTCAATTTGAATATTTTAAAAGCTGAAATGTAATAAACAGTATATTATAAAAGATTACAAAAATAATCATGGTTTAACTTCCTAAAATATTTCAAAATAAACTTTACTCAAATACCTTTTTCAAAACATTATACGTCAAATTTTTTTGTAGTTGTTCCTTATAAATCGGATTTTCTGGATTAAATAGTGACGCATGGTAGTCATCCACAATGACTACACCAATTTTGTTTCCTTTACCTTCTTTGAGACACTTGATAAATCCTAAAAATAAAGTATAATTACTAAATTAATTAAAAATATAGTAAAAGTAAATTAAATATTTATCTAAAACACACAGCTAAGCTATATAATTTATTTTTTATAATTAATTTTCATCATGAATTGTGCTACATTTTTTAACGATGCCAAGCCACACGTTAATATTAGGTCCCCACCTATGAAATCAGCGTTTTGTATGGAGAATTTTAAAGAAGTTGCATTTTTCATACTAACATTTTCTTAATTTATTTAACAACTATGAACACTGATGTTTTAAAACTTTTATGCACTAATGTTTAAAAACTAAGATAACGTATGCCACTTAGATTATGCGACAAAAATCAGTTTTGGCTAAGTTAAAACAAAAATAGTGTTCATTTCTGCTAACAAAAAGAGGAGGCATTTTTAAGTTATTTTTTATGTTTAGAAAACTATAAATAATAAAGTTTTTTTACTATTGGTAGTTGTCTATGATGGTCATTATTCGATATAATATCAAGCAATTGATTAATATTTTAAATCATAGAAGTGACGAGGTTCTCTATTTGTGAGAAAAAAACGCCAATTTCATAGGTAAGGACCTAATATAATTCAAGCCCGTATTAATTAACTAATTTCAACAAGGCGGCCTAAGAGCAGCGTCCCAAGGGGGGAACTGCCAAAATGTGAACGTCTAACTACATACATTGAAAGCAACATTTTTTTAACTAAATTACCATCTCTTGTGATATAAAACTGACACAATATCCAGCTCTCCAATAATAACTATTTATTAGTACGAGCCACAAGATATCTCTAATACTTGCCTAATAATCCGCAGTAAGGCTGTCTTTCAGAAACTAATACAACTCGTCTCGTTTTTTGCAGTTCACTTTGTACTCGTGGCAACCACGCGAATTTATTGTCATGATCATCTATTGGAATGTAAATAACATTGTTTTTATTGTATTCATCTACTTTTTTTAGCAAAACTAATACCCCTCCATGTACTGGTATAGTAGTAATAACTTTGAAACTAGTGGTTTCTATATCAGATACGTTTTGTTCAAACGTCAAAACAAATGTGTCTTCCTTCAAAACTTGGTTAAGGTTATTCACAATCTGAAAAATACGGGTATTATAGAATAAACAGGAAAATATTATCAATTACTTATTGGTGTACCTTTAATGTCTCGTATTTTATTTACTTACCTTTTTGTTCCCAAGTAAATTGTGAACAACAAATAACTTTGCGTCGATAACATCTTCTATACCAATATTGTTGTTACTAACTTCTAGACGATTTACATCGAATTGATGAGATGGAAATTTAGCAGAAATATCTTTTATGATATTCAATAAAGTTTCTGAAGATAAGTTAACGAGTTCCAGTACTTTTATATTATTACTTTCCACATTATCTGCTACTAGTTGTAGGTTTATAGAAATGGCTGTATCTAGCTGAAAAATAATTATTGATAAGATTACAAAGTCAAAGATAGATATTTCAATATTTAAAAGAGTGGTCTTATTTTCGTTACACGAGTCTAAGATTAATTTGCTTACATTGAAACATTCTTCAAGTTCGTGAGGAACAAATTCCCGGGTAACTAGAACATCTGGTAGCTTTTCTAATCTTGGTTTATCATCAAAAATAACACCATCCAACTCTACTCCTCCGCACCTTAAAACATTATATCTCAATTACCAATAGTAAATCCATATTTATGAAAACTATAATAACCTATTAAATTATAATACGTATTTTTACATAACATCACCATGCACTTACTTCACCAAAGTATTTGATTCTGACAACTCTGCTGTATAACAATTCACATGATCCAATACAGTTGTTTCTTTACTTTTATGTTCATCTACGTGTATGCTTAGTTTCTTGATAATCTTAGGAGTAGATATTCCATCGTGACCTCTCGTAAATGCATTGAGCTGTAGAAGTGAATCAAGAAACGTGGCCCACTCGCCAGCCCATTTGACATACGCAGTATTACGAGTAGTATTCAATGAGTGAACGGACTGGAAGTCATTCCTGATTAAACAACAAACGGATTTCAATAACATTTTATAAAATGTAAAGTAAGATTCGCGGAATTTGAGCTCAGCTCTCTATATTACATACGCAAAGTGCAATTTCCTCCAAAATAACCGTAGAGATTTTACAATTTGAAAGGTATTGCTAAAGTTAGGTTTATTACTCAAGCTATTAAAATTACATCATATACTTTAGTTACAACTCACCCATAGGAATACCCTTTCATGCATAAAAACGTATAGAAGTCTCGTCCACTAATTAGTATATCATCTGCACTAGTATCTGCGTTGCTCCTATTACCAACAACGGTCGCCACATCTTTTACAAAACCAGAAACGATGTGAGTGTTTCCAGTGTAGATCTAATAAATAAATTTAATTAGATTTATATTTGGAAAGAAATAATATAGAAGATAATTAGAAAAGTGTAAAAACAAAAGGGTTTAAGTAAAGATTTACCTCAAATCGATTAGAGCCATTCTGAATTGTTACCCTAAGTCGCAGTACATCTTCGGCTTCAATCTTCAATTGGCAATGGAACGTAACATCATAAAATGTAACTGACATATCTTTGTAATATTTACCTTTATACATTCCCAAGGTTTCCCAAATAAACAATAAGAGAGCAGTTTCGGGAACCTCATTTATGCCTGAAAATATTATAATATGTATTAAGTTATGAAGTTTGAAATCTTAACCAATTGGGTACGTCCTACTACATACGTAGTTTCTTAAAAAAACATTTTTTTATGGTAGGCCCTTCTCATTCTGAGAAATGGCCCGTGCCCAGCAGTGGGACAGTAATGGGCTGATTATGTATGTAGGTATGCTTATTCTTTATTAGCTAATCTCGGATCTCAGTTTTCGGATTTTTTTTCGAATTTTTCATAGAATATCAGATACATCAGATCAGATACTAATCATCACAATCAGATACTAAGATACATACTACTACTAAACATTTAAATTGTTAAGCTATTGCAGCGTAATTGAACAACATTACATTAAATCTGTTGAGCTATTGCAGCTTAATTGAACAAGATTACATTAAATCTGTTGAGCTATTGCAGCATAATTGAACATGATTACATTAAATCTGTTAAACTATTGCAGCGTAATTGAACAACATTACATTCAATCTGTTAAACTATTGCAGCGTAATTGAACAACATTACCATTTCTTACATGTCCTTTAATATACTTATGGTCATCATCAAAAACAGATATAACTAAGTTTCGTGCAGATGTCTCCTTCGTTTTTTTGCTTACATATGCAGTTTCGGGCCTGAAAAGTAAACGTCCATGAAAATTATAATGTTATTTAAATATCTATACTAATTTATAACGAGGAAAGATTTGTATTTTTGTATGTAACGAATAAACTTAAAAACTACTGGATCGATTCCAAAAATTCTTTTGCCGTTAAAGAAAGCAACGTTATCACTGAGTAACATAGGCTATAACTATCTTTATTTATCCCAAAATGTTTAAAAAATGTCCACCCGTACGAAGCCGGGACGGGCCGCTGGTAAGATATACATATATTATTTGAGAAAATAAGGAATCTCACACACAGACTGGCGTTCAAAAATGTTGTTATCACAATCCACGATTCCATTGAAAAGTGGAAGATGGAATGCATGATCGCAATTTTTGAAATGTTGTAATTAATTTAAATAAAATATACAAGGTTATTTCAAATTAACTCACAATATTTCATAGGGTTACTAGGTATCATTAAAAAAACACATTCAATAAAAAAAATACTACACTACGTATGACAAAGCTACCTACTAAGTGCGTGACTTTTACTAGTATTAGTAAGGTATTGTATTTTCTAAATATAATTACACATAATGGTGCGTCCAGACCTGACGAACACGCCGCGAATGCGGCGCTTGCGAGCCGCCCGCGAGCTGCGCGCGTGCATTTCATGTTCGTATAAAAGCTCGCGTGCCGTCCGCGCGCCGCTCGCGCGCAGCTCGCGAGCGGCACGCGAGCGGCGCACTCGCGGCGCGTTCGTCAAGTCTAGACGCACCATAACATAACATCACGCCTTGTATTCTGCGAAGGGTTCGGCAGAGGTGTTTTTAGTACACCCTCGTTTCACCAGTTATGTTTAAGTCCCGCGTTAGGGAGCGAGCCTATTGCAATCAACCGGGCACAAATCCAAACTCCAGGCTGCTACTGAGAAATTCCTTACGGAAAACCCAATAACATTTTACCCGACCTACGGACCCAGGACCTCACGATCAGCAATTAACTTAATTAAATTAAATTATAACTAAAGTTTACGAATTTTTATATTTGAATGTAATTATGTTCTATTAATGATACTTATTAACCCTGTAATTTCGCCAGTTAATTCGAAGTAACCTTAATAATTACCAATCAACACTATGTTCCCATTCAACTAGATGGGACAACAACGGTGTTTCTGTTGAAACTGGAAACTGCACTTTCGGGTACAGAACGTCTATTTGAGGATTGAAACCAGTCTGATACAACCTGAAATAAAAAAAAAAACACTGTTAATTTTATTCTATTACCTAGTAGCTGTTTTTAGCTAATTATATTTGAGGAAGACTTACTTTCCGACAGCTTGTAATAAGAAACTCACTGGATCAGGATTGGACCGCTTGGTCAATGGTATGTTTACACATTCGCTATGAGATTTCTTTACGATCGATTGGAGAAGACCATGGGGCGCAATTTCAATAATTACTGCATTTTTTGGTAGTAGACTTGCGTTCTCTTCAAAAAGTACCGGACTCTGGATAGGATAGATGTTATTGCCAATTAATATAGTGTTTAAAAGGGATCGTAATGTATACAAACAATTTTGAAAAATTTTGTTATTTGAATAGTCAACAATTAATATTAATTATTACACAAAAAATATTTACATAATTACAAATACTAGATAAAACCTTATTTTTTATATAACATTAACCCGAAAAGAGGTCATTGTACTCATTATTATGAAGAAGTTTTATTATGGGACGAAGGCTGGAACCGCGAAAAAAATCAGCAAATATTTTTTTCGTCATTTCGTGATTGGTCCCTTAGTAAAAGTTGTTCGTAATGATAGAAAAATGACCCCTTTTCAGGTTTATGGTAAATAAAAATAAGGATGTATGTACAAATAAATAAAAATACTTATATTCTAGTAGTATGAAACTAAAAACTAAAAACGGGGCATCAATTTTAGTTTATAGTTGTAAACTACTAGGATATATTTTTCTTTATTTCTAGGTATATATTTTTTGAAAGTGGTCCCAGATCATTATAATTTGATGATGTCTATTTATCTCTTCTTCTTCTTCCTGCCCTTATCCCACACTAGGTGGGGTCGGCACAACATGTATTTATGAAATTCATGTTTTTAGAGGTTTTGGCTTATTGTTTTATGACCGGCCGCCTGCCTGACTTCAACCCTCCTTGGGAATTCAACCCAATGTTGAATGTTGTGGAATGTTGTCTATTTATCTATGTTATGAATAGTTAGTTGACTCAGCCAACTAAATATAAAAAAAATACAAAAAAGAATTACCAATAAATTATTGACGAAATACTCAGAAGAACAATACTTGGCACAGTCTTGGTCCCATTTATCTTGTGGTACTGACGTTGATATCCATTTGTCACTGCGTAGCTTTGGCACTTTGATCAACCTTTTCATTGATTCTAACAAAGCTGGACCTAAAAGGAAACCAAAATAATTTAGCAGAGCATCCATCACGAGCCCCAAAGAAGTAAGAAGAAAGTATTGCCCGATAAGACGAAGTGCAGTTTGATAACTTACCAGCCGCCGCAATATATTTCGAGTGGTATGGTATATTGGCACATGCTACTTCTCTAGCAAAGATACCACGTTTGGTCAAATCAGAAACGAATTCATTCATGATATCAGCGGGGCCCGAAATAGTAGCGGATTCAGCACTATTGTGACAAGCCACTTGAATTTCTGGTGGGCACAATGGGAGAACCTGTAAATTGCATGAAGTCTTAACAAAATCCACAAAGAAGAAAACAAAATAGCTTTTTTTATTCATTCTTACATCATTGTATCCAAGACCAACAGCAGCCATTGAGCCTCGGATGAACGGCGTCTGAATGGAGATTAACCCTCGTTCGTACGAAGAAATAATCATCTCCTCAGCAGTAAAACAACCGTCCGCATAAGCACACCCAAGTTCTCCCATACTGTGACCTGAATAAAATTATATAAATTAAAAGAGGAAACAACAATCCTATTTATGCTGACCGAATTAAGTATCTAATTAAAATTATGATTTTGCTAGTTCCAGAATTTACTAATTGATAAATTGATACATACGTAGGTACCTACTATTATAAATGCGGAAGTAGCTGTCTATTTGTTATTTCTTTACGACTATACTACTGAACCGTTTTTGATGAAACTTGGTACAGAGATAGTCTCAAACCCGGAGAAAGACACAGGCTACATTTATTTCAAAAACGCAGAATACGCAATAAACGACATCCACGCGGGCGAGGCCGCGGGCGGCCTCTAGTTGATTATAATTTATATTAGATTAATTGATAAAATCTGTCTTACCTATAACAATATCAGGAACTATTCCCATTGCCTTAAGTACGTCAGTAAACCCAATTTGCGTAGCGCTTATACCAACCATGGAATTCAAGATATTGTCAAAAATAGTTTCATCTGGACTAGTAAGAATTTTCACTATATCAACACCTAGTGGTTCAAGGACTTTGCGGCACCTAAATTTAATAGAAAAGAAACGTTAGAAACTATACTTTATAATTACATATCAAAGGCATTCCTTTAAATTTATCGATCATCAGGTCGAGTAGTTAAATACGGTGTGCCTCAAGGCAGTGTCTTGGGACCTATATTGTTTATTATATATATCAATGACCTACCCAAAAGCATTAACCAATACGTGACACTATTTGCCGATGATAGTACCATAACTATACCTTGTCAAAGTAAAGGTACCTATAATGATGACATTAATAATTCTCTAATATCGATGATACAATGGTTAGAAAACAATAACTTAAAGATCAATTTCGAAAAAACCAATATTATGCACTTTACACAAAGAGGATGTACCATGTCTAACCTAAATACACACTACAATAATAAAAAAAATAATGAAGTTGATAATGCGAAGTTTCTTGGTGTAATTATTGACAAAAAACTCAATTGGAAAGAACACACAGAAGCCCTAATAAAGAAATTAAGTAAATCTTCTTACGCAATATACAAATTAGTACCCATGCTCAATATCGACGCCCTTCTTACAGTGTACCATGGTTTAGTTTCCTCAAATCTTAGATACGGCATTATCTTTTGGGGTAACTCTACGAATAAAGAACTAGTATTTAAAGCCCAGAAGCAATGCATAAGGACCATGTTCAAACTAAAGGTCACGGATAGCTGTAAACCATTTTTCATAAATTATACAATTTTGACATTACCATCTCTTTATATTTTGGAAACTGCAATATTTGTTAAATGCAACTCTATGGTATTTCCAAATATGTCTGATACGGTCGTTCGTAGTAGACGCGATAACACTAAACTTCGCCTACATAAGTCAAAAACTACTCTAATGAATAACAGCATATATTTTGTATGGCCCCAAAAATATATAATACAATCCCTAAACCCTGGAAAGAACTTAATCTTATACTTATAAAAGGAGAAGCTGACTGTCTGACTGACTGACTGACTGATCTATCAACGCACAGCCTAAACGGCTGGGGTTAGAAACTTGAAATTTTGACAGTAGGTTTATTTTGTGTCGTAAACATCCACTAAGAAGGGATTTCTCGAAATTCAACCCCTAAGGGGGTGAAATAGGGTTTTTAAGTTTGTATGTAAGTCCGTCATTTTTGAAGTAAGAAGCTTGAAATTAAATATTAAGGTTTTTGGTTATAAATAAACGTACACGTGTTTGAGCATTTTTGGAAATTCAACCCTTAAAGGGGTGAAATAAGTGTTGAAAGTTTGTATGAGAAATCTAGTATTTTTGAAGTGAGAAACATGGAATTAAATATTTAGGCTTTTGGAAAGAAATAAACGTATAGGTGTTTGAGGGTTTTTGGAGATTCTACCCGTAAGATGGTGAAATGGGGGGTTGAAGTTTGTATGTAAGTCCGTCGTTTTTGAAGTAAGAAAGATGAAATTAAATATTAAAGTTTCTGGTTAGGAATAAACATACATACATACATAAACTCACGCCTTTTTCCCATGGGGGTAGGCAGAAACTATAGAACGCCACATGCTACGACCCTTACATACCCCTTTCGCTTCATCCACATTCATACATCTTGTCATACACGCACGCCGGTTGAGAGTACTACGCACCTGACCTTGAAGAACATCACCAATAACATCGATGTATGTCCTTCTAGGACGTCCTCTACCGGCGTTCCCATTGATATCCGCCTTATAAATTCCTTTTGTTAATCACCGTTCACTCATTCTCTCAACATGACCAAACCACCTAAGCATACTCCTTTCAATTTTTGTCACTACATCATCTTTTAAACCGCAACTTTGTCTAATCTCTTCATTTCTCAATCTATCATTCAAAGTTACACCGCACATACTTCGCAAGGAACGCATTTCCACGGCAGTTATTCTACTTTCATGCTTCTTCTGCCACGACCAACATTCACTTCCATACATAAGCGTAGGTACCAGCATACCATTATGGACAGCCAGTCGTGCCTTTTTGGACATCGACTGGCTAGCCACTACCGCATGCAAAGCACCATTTACTTTATTTCCCGCATTTGCTCTTCTTTCCACATCTTCGTCAATCTTACCATCTCTTGTAAACATACTTCTCAAATAAACAAACTCATTCACCTGTTCAATACTTTCATCTCCTATCTTTACTTTACACTCAGATACATCTGCATCTCTTTCAAAAACCATTACTTTCATCTTGCTTACATTAATTTTCATCCCTTTCATATTATATGCTCCATTCATCATAGTTACCATGTCTTGCAACTCTTCCGCCGACGATGCAAGCAAAACTTGATCATCTGCGTAGAGAAGACATTTGACAGGCAACTCATTCATTTTCAATCCACACTCACTCCCTTTTAAATCTGTCAAACAACTATCCATGTATAGGTTGAACAGCCATGGAGACGCTACACAACCCTGTCTAACACCTCTGGACATGCCAAACCAGTCTGTGAACGCCCCATTTATCCTAATACAAGCACTGGAATCCCTGTACAGCGATTTCAGTGCCCGTATCAAGCGCCAGTCCACCCCGTACAAAGATAGTGTCGACCACAATTCTTCCCTCCACACACTATCATAGGCCTTCTCCAAATCAATGAAAGCGCAGAACACTTTCTTGTGCTTTGCCAGATGTTTTTCAGCTATGCACCTCAAGGAGAAGATCTGATCCATACAGCCCATCCCCTCTCTGAAACCTGCCTGAACATCCCATAATTTCTCATCTGTTATTCTTATCACTCTGTTAATTAAAACTTTCGCATATAGTTTGCCGACCACACTCAAAAGACTAATGCCGCGGTAGTTTTTACACTCCTGCTGTGAACCTTTTCCCTTATATAGTGGTATGATTACAGCTTTGCACCAGTCGCCCGGCACTTGGCCGAATCTCCAACACATATTAAAGATCCGGTACAGCAGGCTTGCTACCACCCCGTCACCGCCCTTAAGCATTTCGACAGACACTATGTCACACCCAGCAGCTTTTCCAACTTTCATACATTTCAGCGCTTTCACGATTTCATCCAAGTCAATGTCTGACTCACTCGCTTCCGCCCAGTTACCCACTCTTTGCACACTATCCTGCCAACTAAATAAACTTTCAAAATATTCCTTCCAGCGTTCCAACACCTTGCATTCTTCACTTAACAAGCATCCATCTCCTCCTCTAACTATATTCATATTTGATGTCCCCGAAACTCCACGAGCCAATCTTACTTGTTGCCAGAACAGCTTAACATTGACCCTGAAGTTGTCGGAGAACTTCCTATTATACTTATCTTCCATTTCATTCTTCTTCATCTTTACGATCTCTTTTACTTCCGCCTTTATTTCGGTGTATCTTTTCTTCACTCTTTCCAAATCGTCAATCATACTCGTTGCCTGATTCATCCTATTCTAGCTTTAAAGGCTAATAAATTAAGCCAAGCTTCTTTCTTCTTCCGTACGGCCTCTTTAACTTCATCATATATCCAACAATCATTCGTTCTCCTGTTATTTTTCCTCTTCGCCACACCGCATACTTTTGTGGCCACTTGCACCATGCTGTTTTTACAACATTCCATGCTTCTTCTAAACTATAATCATTCATTCTTTCTAAAATCTCATTCGTCTTCTCTTTTACTTCCCTCTTATATTTTCCTCTTTCACTTTTAATTCTTGCAACCTTTCTACTTGTATTCTCTCAAGTGCAGTCACAGGAACCCGAACCCGATGGCACCAACGTTTAAACAGACCATATAGCCGGCACATGACAAGATAATGGTCGGTCCCCACATTGGCACCCCAATACACTCTTGTATCTGTGACCTTACTCTTCAGTCTTTCATCAACAGCCACAAAGTCAATCATGCTTCTACTATCTTGCCTTTCCCACGTATACATGTGAATCTCTCTATGATTAAACATAGTGTTCATTATAGAAAGATTCTTCTCCACGCATTAACAAACTCATTCCATTCTCATTCACCCTTTTATCCCCAAACGCACCTAGTGTACTTTCATATCCTTTCCTCTTCACACCTACCCTACCATTGAAATCACCAAGCATAACAATCTTCTCATTTATTCTACACTCATTCACAATACCTCTTATACTATCCCAGAATGCATCTCTCTCCGAAAGGTTAGGTTAGGAATAAATGTACACATATTTGGAAATACAACCTCTAAGGGGGTGAAATAAGTGTTGAAAGTTTGTATGAGAAATCTGGTACTTTTGAAGTAAGAAGCATGGAGAGAAACTGACCGACTGGCTGACTAATCTAGCAACGCACAGCCTAAACCGCTGGGGGTGATATAAGACGGACGTTTTGGATTTTAAAATGTCACTTTAAAATGGGCTTAACGAGGATTTCAAACTTCACGCAAGCGAAGCTGCGGGCAAAAGCTAGTTGATCACTAACTGCTATGATACATTTAAATGAATTATTACACACTGACTTACTGCTAATTTAACCTAATAAAGTAGAATTCATAAAATGCACAAAAGTAATAATATATACGAAATTGATTTATATATGTAACAATATTGCATAGCTAAATGGTAAATAAAGGTGCAAATATATTTATTTATTATGATGTCTCTTCTAATGTATTGTATAATTTAATAATAAGGCAAAGGCCAATTAGTATTGTAAAAAAAAAAAACGTTTTTTCCTTTTTTTTCCTCTATGTTCTTTAATAATTTGTACGCCATGGAGGCTAAACATGACTGTCTATTATATTTTTTTTGTTACATCTTGCATGCATATGTATGTATACTCATGTTTCAACAAATAAAACCATCTTTATCTTTACATCTAATACCTTTAAACGAGCAATTCTTGTATATATGTATCTTTATAAATATAATTCGACTGTACGTGTGTATGTCACTGATCTTCTCCCAAACGGCTGGACCGATTTGAATTAATTTTTTTGTATGCATTTGGTTGGCGCCCTGGATGGTTTAGATTCACAATTGGACCCGGTAGGTGGCGCTGCTGTCGGTATGTCACCAAATTCTCCGAGCAAGACGACATCTGTTGGGTCCGCTAGTATATATATATATAATTTGAATCTCGGAAACGGCTCCAACGATTTTCATGAAATTTAGTATGCAAGGAATTTCGGGGGCGATAAATCGATCTAGCTAGGTTTCATTTTTAGAAAAAGTCGATTTACCATAATCACTTTTTAACAAAAATAAAACCGACTTCAAATTGTCTATCTCCGAAGTTATTCATCAGATCTTCACCAAATTTGAATGGGACCATTTCGAAAGAATACTCTTTCAAACAAAAAAATAATCATTAAAATCGATTCGAGAACAAACATACAAAAAAAAAATGCCGTCGAATTGAGAACCTCCTCCTTTTTTGAAAGTCGGTTAATTAAAACCCAGTGCGTCTATTATTGCATTGAATTAAATTTTAAACGTTCGCCACACAAAACGCGGGGCACGAGCGAGGAGTGTCGTTGGTGGGCCCGCATGAGTTGTATTCGAGGGATTATTATGAAGTTGTCAACGAGTCGCTCCCCGAGTTTGGTGTGGCGACTTTAAATGGACCATTTGTTTATAAGGAATTATTTTCTTACTTTTCAATAGCCGCTGCAAATATAGGAACGCGCATTAATTCAGTACCCATGCCATTCCACTGCGATCCCATTCCGCTGTATAAGAAACAAACAGGACGGGTGGTGCCAGAATATATTTCAAATCCATTTGCTAAACTGATTGTTTCATTTTTTTCATTTGTATCTGCAATGTAATATTATGTATCTACTGTTTTAAGTTAAAATTATTTATTTTCCAAAATTGTATGTTGGAAATCCTATTTTACTTCCATTTCACTCGTGACATAATTTTGTAAAAATCTGATGGTCTACTGTTTTTATTTTAACGCACTGCTAGATCAATACTGTATCAACTCAAAATTTGATCAATTTGAGATAATTCATTTGTCATACATAAAATTCAATTCCCTACGCGTTAATAAAACCGTCGTTAAAATAGCCCAAGAAACAAATACGAGATGGCGCTACAAGTCACTGTTCATGATTGACTGGTTATTGTTACCCCCCGTGCAACATTGCATCATCTTTAGTTACCGTTGAAATTCGAGTGGAGTGGACGGGTCGCTTTGCGTTTTAGACCGCATTATTTTGGATTGCAACGTTATTGCTGAATCAGGTATGTAAAAATTAAACTATTTCGAGTTAACACATTATTGTTGATTTAAACCTAAATATGAACTTGGTGTATTTCTAGTTGTAACACTTTTGTTAATTAACAAATATTCGATTTCAAGTAAAATGTTTATTGACAACATTCTTGTTGGTTTAGTAAGTAATTTTAGACTTAATACAGTTTGGTTGAAGAATTTTTTTTCACTAGTTTTTTGTGGCAACTTATTAAAATTTATATTAAATATTGTTGTTACTAACAGTATTTAAAATCAAACGTTAAAACAGTCATGTTAGAGTCAAAATAAAAAGATCCCCTATGATTTTAATAAATAATTTTAAGTTATTACATTCTAGATGACAAAAATAAATTAAGGTTCTTTTACTGTATAAATACATAGACTTTGTTTATTTGTAGCATGAAACATGGGCGACTGCTTGTAGATATGGCGACCAAAACTACATCCAACGATCAGCAGGACAAGGATAACGACGAACCCGTGGAAAAAACCTCGCTCCTTTTTAACCCTTCACCTTCTGTGTTGAATCCAGTGACTACAAACAACGAATTGTCCCAAAATGATGACAAAGAAGCTGCGAAAGAACAACCGGAGACTCCACCTTCTATCTTTCAAGAATTTAGCGTCAACAATACTGCGAGTTCGTGTGAATCGACGACTGCATCCAACCAAAGAAAATACTACATTTCACCCCTGCACAGTGATCAGAGCGATTTTGACGATTCGGACTGCGGCCTTCGTTTCATTCCTGGGTCAACGGGTAATCTTCCTAGTTTACTTCAGAGTGCAGCCATGAGACAGCCAAATAGTTCTTCGTCAAGTAGCTCTTCTACAAGTAGTTACAGTTCATCTTCTAGCGGATCTTCATCAAATAGCTCAGATGATGAAGCAGAAAATAATTTAAATCCCGTTGCTTCTACTAGTGGATCAGCAGGCCAAATAACTACAGAAACAAATGCTTCGGAAGTGCAGGAAATCTCAAAAGGCAAGAAAAGGGTGAGAAATGAAGCTAATTGGAAAAGCAAAATTTCTAAAACACTTTGAAACACAAGTAAGGACTACTTATCGAGTGGCAAAAACAAGTTTCTGCAAGATGATGGGTCCTCCATATGGAGATAAATGTCAATTAAATTATCGTGCAAAAATAGATGAGAACTCGAGACATGTCATTTTTAACATTACTGGAGATTGGCAGACTTGCAAAAAAATAGACAATTTATAATAGGACATACTTCACAAATTAAACCAAAATACGGATACTCATCCACTCAAAATTTTCGCCAATTAAATACCGCGTTTTATTTCGAGTTAAACCATACTCATATTAGAGTCTGCAAAATATTTTTTTTAAATACTCTAGCAATAAATGACAGACCAATTGCTACAGCGCTATCAAAAAAAACACAGACTGGTTTTATACAGGACAAATTGCGCGGGAAACATGGTAATCATTATACTGTGAATGCAGAAGTCTATACTAGTGTGAAAACTTTTAAATGGAATCTCATTACCTTAGAGCCTAGACATCACGAGAATACATTCAGTCTGACAAGTCATTAGCAGATTTATACCGGGACTATAAAGAAATTCGTACGAAGAAAACCTGTCATTTGCATCTGCATCTACTTTTAATCGCATTTTTAATAAAGACTTCAATATTTCATTCCACATACCAAAGAAAGATCAATGTGATCTATGTGAAAGTTTTATCAATGCTGACGAAGAAGAAAAACAAAAAATTATTGAACAATACGAAAATCACTTAAAAGAAAAAGAATTGTCCAGAAGAGAGCAAGAAAAAGACAAGAGTAGGGTCGATAACACAATAATGTTGCTATGTACGACTTACAGGCTGTATAACGATACCAAAGGGCCAAGTTTCAGTATTTTATTACAAAAGTCGAATTAATTCGTTTAACTTTACTGTGAGCGACTTACATGCTAAAAACGTTGAATGTTACTTCTGGAACGAAATCGAGGGAAAACGAGGTGCGATTGAAATTGGGAGTTGCATACTGAATTACTTAGAAAAAGTTACACAAGCTAATCCTGAAGCACTAGATTTCATATTTTATTCAGATAACTGCTGAGGGCAGCAAAAGAATAAATATATTCTCACAGCCTACGCATATGCCACACAGAAATTGAATATCCCAAGTATAACCCTCAAGTTTTTAATTCGTGGCCACTCTCAAAACGAGGGTGATAATGTACATAGCGTAATTGTAAAGGAAGTGAAGCGTTTCCTTAAATCTGGACCAATCTATGTCCCGCACCAATATGCCACCTTAATTCAGGCAGCTAAAAAGACCGGACAACCTTTTAGAGTTAATGACATGACCCATGATAAATTTATTGATCTTAAACTACTTCAAGAACAGTGGGGTAGTAATTTTAATATGAACGATGGAAACCAAGTGAAATGGCATAATATTAAGGTGTTTCGTGTTGAAAAATAACATTCAATGACTTTTTCGATAAGAATTCTTATGAAGATGAAATTAAAATATAAGTATATACGTTTGTATAACTAAGTTTTTATTACCTCTTTTGATAAATATATTTTTTGTCTTTATTATTGCCCGTGTGGGTCCGGGCAGTAGAATAGATCCTCTCCATCTCTTCCCGTGGGTGTCGTAAGAGCCGACTAAGGGAATACAGCCGGGGATTGTAAAAAATCCTTCTGTGCGATGAGAACAGCTCATCCCCAAGCTAAGGTCGCCGTGCCCAGAGCTGCATGACTAGGGGCGAGCCGAGTCAGAAGCGTGCCTGTTGTCTGGAATTGGGCGCCTCCAGGCACTAAGTAGCCTTACCTCTACACGCGGGGCTCTGTAGGGGTGGACAAATAGTTCCCTAGCTATTCGTGGGAACAAAATGAGTTCAAATTTTAAAAAACTCGGAGTCGGCGGTGATGTTCACCACACACCACGTCAAATGTTCTCACGGGGCGAAAAGCGAGCTGCAGAATGTCGCTTCGCTACGTTGAATGTTCAGGGAGGTATAAAAGAAAAGATAGATGAAGTTTGTGAGCTGATGAATGAAAAAAGAATAGATGCGCTTTGTGTGAATGAGACGAAAAGAAAGGGAGTGGACATATCCAAACACGGTTCCCTGACCGCAATTTGGTCTGGTGTCCCAGAGACAGATAGGGCTTGTCAGGGTGTGGGGATTGTCCTTTCAGAACGGATGATGAAATGTTTAAAAGATTATGCGTGTGTAAGTCCCAGAATCCTATGGATCAGAGCCAAGGTGGGTTTGAACCATATTTTCATGATATGTGTTTATGCACCCGACATGGGAAGCCCACTTTCGGAGAGAGATGCATTCTGGGATAGTATAAGAGGTATTGTGAATGAGTGTAGAATAAATGAGAAGATTGTTATGCTTGGTGATTTCAATGGTTGGGTAGGTGTGAAGAGGAAAGGTTATGAAAGTACACTAGGTGCGTTTGGGGATAAAAGGGTGAATGAGAATGGAATGAGTTTGTTAGAAATATGCGTGGAGAAGAATCTTTCTATAATGAACACTATGTTTAATCATAGAGAGATTCACATGTATACGTGGGAAAGGCAAGATAGTAGAAGCATGATTGACTTTGTGGTTGTTGATGAAAGACTGAAGAGTAAGGTCACAGATACAAGAGTGTATCGGGGTGCCAATGTGGGGACCGACCATTATCTTGTCATGTGCCGGATACATGGTCTGTTTAAGCGTTGGTGCCATCGGGTTCGGGTTCCTGTGACTGCACTTGAGAGAATAAAAGTAGAAAGGTTGCAAGAATTAAAAGTGAAAGAGGAATATAAGAGGGAAGTAAAAGAGAAGACGAATGAGATTTTAGAAGGAATGAATGATTATAGTTTAGAAGAAGCATGGAATGTTGTAAAAAACAGCATGGTGCAAGTGGCCACAAAAGTATGCGGTGTGGCGAAGAGGAAAAATAACAGGAGAACGAATGATTGTTGGATAGATGATGAAGTTAAAGAGGTCGTACGGAAGAAGAAAGAAGCTTGGCTTAATTTATTAGCCTTTAAAGCTAGGATAAGAATGAATCAGGCAACGAGTATGACTGACGATTTGGAAAGAGTGAAGAAAAGATACACCGAAATAAAGGCGGAAGTAAAAGAGATAGTAAAGATGAAGAAGAATGAAATGGAAGATAAGTATAATAGGAAGTTCTCCGACAACTTCAGGGTCAATGTTAAGCTGTTCTGGCAACAAGTAAGATTGGCTCGTGGAGTTTCGGGGACATCAAATATGAATATAGTTAGAGGAGGAGATGGATGCTTGTTAAGTGAAGAATGCAAGGTGTTGGAACGCTGGAAGGTATATTTTGAAAGTTTATTTAGTTGGCAGGATAGTGTGCAAAGAGTGGGTAACTGGGCGGAAGCGAGTGAGTCAGACATTGACTTGGATGAAGATGAGGAAAATCTGATTGAAATGGATGAAATCGTGAAAGCGCTGAAATGTATGAAAGTTGGAAAAGCTGCTGGATATGACAGAGTGTCTGTCGAAATGCTTAAGGGCGGTGACGGGGTGGTAGCAAGCCTGCTGTACCGGATCTTTAATATGTGTTGGAGATTCGGCCAAGTGCCGGGCGACTGGTGCAAAGCTGTAATCGTACCACTATATAAGGGAAAAGGTTCACAGCAGGAGTGTAAAAACTACCGCGGTATTAGTCTTTTGAGTGTGGTCGGCAAACTATATGCGAAAGTTTTAATTAACAGAGTGATAAGAATAACAGATGAGAAAGTATGGGATGTTCAGGCAGGGTTCAGAGAGGGGATGGGCTGTATGGATCAGATCTTCTCCTTGAGGTGCATAGCCGAAAAACATCTGGCAAAGCACAAGAAAGTGTACTGCGCTTTCATTGATTTGGAGAAGGCCTATGATAGTGTGTGGAGGGAAGAATTGTGGTCGACACTATCTTTGTACGGGGTGGACTGGCGCTTGATACGGGCACTGAAATCGCTGTACAGGGATTCCAGTGCTTGTATTAGGATAAATGGGGCGTTCACAGACTGGTTTGGCATCTCCAGAGGTGTTAGACAGGGTTGTGTAGCGTCTCCATGGCTGTTCAACCTATACATGGATAGTTGTTTGACAGATTTAAAAGGGAGTGAGTGTGGATTGAAAATTAATGAGTTGCCTGTCAAATGTCTTCTCTACGCAGATGATCAAGTTTTGCTTGCATCGTCGGCGGAAGAGTTGCAAGACATGGTAACTATGATGAATGGAGCATATAATATGAAAGGGATGAAAATTAATGTAAGCAAGACGAAAGTAATGGTTTTTGAAAGAGATGCAGATGTATGTGAGTGTAAAGTAAAGATAGGAGATGAAAGTATTGAACAGGTGAATGAGTTTGTTTATTTGGGAAGCATGTTTACAAGAGATGGTAAGATTGACGAAGATGTGGAAAGGAGAGCAAATGCGGGAAATAAAGTAAATGGTGCTTTGCATGCGGTTGTGGCTAGCCGATCGATGTCCAAAAAGGCACGACTGGCTGTCCATAATGGTGTGTTGGTACCTACGCTTATGTATGGAAGTGAATGTTGGTCGTGGCAGAAGAGGCATGAAAGTAGAATAAATGCCGTGGAAATGCGTTCCTTGCGAAGTATGTGCGGTGTAACTTTGAATGATAGATTGAGAAATGAAGAGATTAGACAAAGTTGCGGTTTAAAAGATGATGTAGTGACAAAAATTGAAAGGAGTATGCTTAGGTGGTTTGGCCATGTTGAGAGAATGAGTGAACGGCGATTAACAAAAGAAATTTATAAGGCGGATGTTAATGGGAACGCCGGTAGAGGACGTCCTAGAAGGACATACATCGATGTTATTGGTGATGTTCTTCACAAAGGTCAGGTGCGTAGTACTCTCAACCGGCGTGCGTGTATGACAAGATGTATGAATGTGGATGAAGCGAAAGGGGTATGTAAGAGTCGTAGCATGTGGCGTTCTATAGTTTCTGCCTACCCCCATGGGAAAAAGGCGTGAGTTTATGTATGTATGTATGTATGTCTTTATTATCTGGCTTTATTTATCTCCTAACCTTAGTCTAAAATAATAGGTAAAATTGTGGAAAATAATCTGAAAAAAAAACCTTTAATAATAGAAAAAAAGTCAAATAAAATTGTAGTAAGTCAAAATATTTCATTAATAACTACACAACTAAATATAATTCATAATTTTAAAAAAAATGCTCGGACAATACAGTATTAACTCATAAATTGTAAATAACTTAATAACCTGCAATCTATGAAACAATTCATAAATACAGAATTTCGTCAATTTTATTGATAAGCTTAATACAGTGTTCACTTTTTGCAATCTATAACAGGAAGTAAGTTATCAGTTTTCTGTCGATTCTGAAAAAAGCTTCATTTTGAGCTGATACACTATTAATGTGCGTTACCTATGTTAAGTAAATGCAATATCACATGCAAGACTACGAAAAAAAATCAAGGTTTCTCAAAATATGTTACATTAATGAAAATTATAGAGTATAAATGGAGTAACCAATTACCTTGGAAAATGGCGTGATATTATACTATGAATATTTTGTCATAAGATATAATAAAGCTCCGTTGTTTACCTAGTATGGTGTAACTGCGTCCAGTATGACCTGGGAAGTTAATTTTGTAGATATTATGAAGCAAAGCAATTTGTTCAGGATCTATTGGTTTACTCTTCAATGTATCTATTGTTTTGTTTATACCGTGTTCTTCTCTTCCAGATAGAAGTACTAGACGAGGAATACTTGATTTGTAGCGATTATTATCCTATAAATAAGAGTAAGAATATTGAAACATTATTTTATTAAAATAATTTTTGGTAGTTTTTTTTACAATGATAGTTTACTGGTTGAATGTTTGCCTTCCAAGAAGGAGAGCCCGAGTAGGAGCCCGGCTCGCACCTCGTGAATTTTTCTTATACAACTGGGAAGGCTTCAAAACTAAAATGATCGATGGTGTGTGTAGTTCGCCAACTCGAACCAGGCTAAGAGAGCCCGAGTAGGAGCCCGGCTCGCACCTCATGAGTTTTTCTTATACAACTGAGAAGGCTTCAAAACTAAAATGATCGATGGTGTGTGTAGTTCGCCAACTCGAACCAGGCTAAGAGAGCCCGAGTAGGAGCCCGGCTCGCACCTCGTGAGTTTTTCTTATACAACTGAGAAGGCTTCAAAACTAAAATGATCGATGGTGTGTGTAGTTCGCCAACTCGAACCAGGCTAGCATCGTGGACTAACGCCTAAACCCTTCCCATTCTAAGGAGCCCGTGCCCAGTTGGACAGTAATGAGCTGATTATGACCATTTTAAATGAACCCAAAACATAAAATAATAATAAGACAATGTTTTTTTTTAAATTTTCCACACCCTTAGAAGATTCCTGTATCGTGGAAATCAAATCTTCACATGCACAAACAACCCGACCCAGAACATTTATCTGTAAGCCATACAAATACTTGTTCCGTGAGGGAGCCGAAACCGCAACTGCATTATTATAAATCTATAATACCTACCTTATTTTTATAATGTCCCTTAAGGAGTACGTGGAAATTAGCTCCCGTGAAAGAGAAACTATTGAGAGCAGAAAAGCCTCTATTGAAAGGTGTATTCTCAGTTAGAACTTGGATTCTTCCGTCACGTACAGCAGGAATGTGATCTTGAGGCTCGTTATAGTGCAGGTTTGCAGGCAACTCGCCTTTGTTGTATGCCAAGCAGAGCTAAAAATAATAACATTTACAATAATATTCAAAGGACAATGCCAGAAATTCTATAGAGCTTTGCCCCACCAATAAAAGTCAGTTTACAAGCATACCAAATGTAGCATTTTATTGGTGATTTATTACTGATAACTAAAAATATGTCTAACTGCCTTTAGGACTTGCTGTTTCTGTTGAAATCAAAGGAAACTTATTATATTTAGGTTACCTTAAGTTTTTAAATAACATTAGGTTAGGTGCAGTTTCAGTTGTGAAAATAATAAATAAGCAGGGAAAGGACGGAAGGTACCTACTCAAACTATGATCCAGGGCTACCACCAACCTTAGTAATACCACAGTATAAAGAAGTACAGTAGTACGACGCCTTTGATCTCGTAGTAAAAGCCGAAAACGTCTAGACAATGTCGCAGAACCCATAAAGGCTAGGGTTGTCACAACTCAATAATAGTCAATAATATAGTAATAATCATTTATTTAAGTATGTTAGATCAATTTTGAACTCTCATTCTTGTCTACTCTCCCATAAAAATCAGACGCCGTCTAAGAAGTTTCACTTCAAAAATAATGCCCGCCGTCTTGGGTTTCAATACCAACACTCCAACAGTCCACTTGTCCATAATCACGCGTTGCAGATTCACCAGGACTATTTTCGTAAACTAAAAGTAAAGCAATTGACATCGAGGTCATTTTATGGATGGGTGACCGAGGGATCAGTTAGGGAGCCCATGACGGGGGTTTCTTAAAGGGGACCCAAAATTTTGGTTATTTTTGATGTATGACTCACCGTTTCAAAGATATTATTCACAATTCATAAATTATTAATTAAATTATTGCATGGATTAAAATTACACTTCCATAGAGTAATACCTCTCTTAAATTCTTACTAGGCCTATATCTTACGCCCGCCATTTTGTTTACCTTGGTTATTTTTGCCTACTCGAAGAATATCAAGTTCTTTCTTTCATAATACAAAATGTTCACAGTACACTTTAAAATAATATTAATAATAGGTATTTACCTTTCTTTGGTGTGCGGGAATTGATGAAAACGCAGATCCTTGTTAACATGAGAAGATGATTTGCAATCTCTCACAGAACAAGTCGTATGTACCATTTTTACAACTTAATTACCTATCACTTTCAATCATATACCTACATATAATATAAAATAACTACAAACATTAAAACATGCGCGTGACAACCCCTAAAAATATGTCCCGAGCTACTAACAAGACGGCGAGTGTAACTCGGGCTCGCTCTTCCCGCGTCTCGCCCCTTGCCCCCACACGATTGACCTGTCTAGACGTCTTCGTCGAACGACTGTATAGATTATTAGACTGTGGTAATACTATGCTTTTTGCTGATCGGGAATAAGACATCTTATAATGATTTATGGTACAGTCAGAAGGAGTATAGTCAAAGACGATAGGCACGCACAATGATAACAACAATAACACTTTGATAAACGAGGCGTCACATATTAGTTAATACATTCATTAGTAACATTATTATATAATTATATTTTGCTGGATATTAGTGACGGTCATAGGTAAATGACAAGGAGCTGACATTATGAATTCTTCTTTTTGTTCTGTCTTGCGGAGGAAAGAGTTCCTACTTCGTGTTAACTTACCACGTCAATGACGTTTCGTTACACCTAACGGGCAAATGCGAAAGAATGACTGTAATACAACAATAATTATGTAATACAATATTCATAACAATTACATAAAATCCATTACTGCTACGTGTATTTAAATCCGTAAAACAAAATATTTATTAAAATCCATAAATAATATTTTATAATTATGACGTTTTTAATTACATTTTTTTAATGGCTTTTATGCGTACAAATTACATAACACAATTGACATTCGTTTTTCTCAAAGCGAGTTAAACAAGAAATGGATTGAATAAATATCTTTTTTCATTAACTTCTTTTCGGCAACATCTACAGAATAACAGTTTATTACCTAAGGGTCTTATTTTCATACAATAATTTTCATTAATTTACATTATGTGTAAATTAATAAAAGTAGGTGGGGCACGATCTGGCATTGTCATTTGATTTGATGTTGATTAATAGCATCATAATCATAAATAGAATTAAAAGTTAATATTGCTTCGAATTATTTTCAATTCGCATAAATGAACAATCTACGATTCTAATCTGTTTCAAGCAAAGTATATACAGTGGAATCCAGTTTATTACGACTTCGCTTATAAAGATCAACCGCTTATAGCGACTTAAGAACACTCTTTAGTTAAGTTTTCTTATCTGGTATTGACTGACGCGTATAATGACGTCCATTTAGTACGATCAAATATCGCCGCATATTGTTGTTATAAGCGCACTCCACTGAATATCTATTAACTTATTCATCACCTTCGTTAGTGAACACATTCCGTTTGCAGCTTCAGTGTTTCCCATGTTGGATTTGATAGATCCAACTTTGATAGTTTGTGACTTTGCGAAAAAGTTTCCAACAGTATCTAGCTCATTGCCATCTGCTTCAGCAATACCTGGATAGGATAAGAAAATTCTTTAAAAATATATTTTGATATGTTTGATTCAAATTAAACATTAAATCTAGGTTAACACATTCACCTAGTATAGGAGACGAAAATGATATCGAAAAACTATTTTAAAAAATACCTGATCCAAAAGCTTCAACATATTCTACTTCAGACGGAGATACTTTAATGTCTCCATAAAATTCTTGCAAAAATTCTTTTAAATCTTCAGATTTACGCATTGGTAAGAAATTTGCATCAGGCCTTGTGAAGAATTTTCCTTTGATGTGATATATTTCAGTGTAAATTCTGCTCGAAACAAAAAAAAATGTAAATTTAAAAAGTAGACAACATATTATTGGATTAAATATAAGTTTACCTCTTAGCATCTTTAGCTTTTTGCAGAAACAGTAAATTAACGGCTTCAGCCCTAACATAACCGTCACCGTTTTTATCAAAACACTTGGTTTTCCCATCCATGCACAGATGTCCAGCTCTGTAAGTAAAATGTTAGAATTAATATTGGTATATAAAAAAGTGCTGCTGATGACTTTTGTTTTAAGTAATCACTTATAAAACATCCTTAAAAGTATTGCTGCTTCAGCTTTAACGTTTAAATTAAATTTTAAAACTACATTATTAAAAATACCTACATCTTCAAATTTAAGCTTAATACCGGATGTATACATAAGTTACAGCCTCCGACAAGCGCAGCATTGCAGTCCCCTCGTTTTATACTATTGTAAGCTATCTCCAAGCAAGCCATGGAACTAGCACAGGCCTGGTCGAGTCCAAAAGATGGGCCTTTACCGTCGATCCAGTAGGAAATTCTATTAGCCATCATTGTTTTGCTGCAACTGTAATAAAACAAATAAGTAAAAAAAATGTAGATGAACCCAATCCATGTAACGTACAACAAAATCGAAGAGAAATTTTAGAATTAAATATTGTGTATAGTTCATGTAGAGACAGTCAGATTGGTATATTTGAATTACTTCCATAGTGTCTACGGCATTTTGTTGTGGGAAAATGCTGCCGACATTCAAACTATCTTTGTTTTGCAGAAGAGAGCTATTCGAGCAATTTATAACCTTAGTTTCAGGCATTCACTGAGGGATAAATTTAAAGAAATGAATATAATGATGGTCGCATCTCAATAACATTTATGAAAATTAGATTTATATAAAGAAAAATATCAGTTTGTTCTCTAAGAACAGCGACATTCATAACGTCAATACTACAAATTAAAATACACTCATTCTACCAATGAAGAGCCCCAAAAAAATTGTAACTCCTTTAGGTGCCAAAGTATACGCTTCTACAACAAAATTCCAGGCAATATTCAAGACTAAAGTGTTAATAAATTTAAGTCCTATGTAAAACAGAAACAATGCAAAAAGAGTTTCTATAACGTTAAAGATTATAATATGGACGATAAAATGCTTGGAATTGAGCCGCTCGCTGTTATCACAGACACATCATTGTATTTATTTTTAAATATGATATTATTTTTATTTTATCCTTTTGACATCTTACTATGGAATATTTTATTAAATAATAATTGTTATTTCCTTTATTCACTATATACACACATCAATTAGGTACACTTTTAAATATTTCTATAAAAAATATAAAAAAAAACATTTAAAAATATAATAAACTCACCGGCATCGGGAACACGGTCCAAGCTACCGGCGGTCAGGGCCTCAGACCGTACCTGACAATACGTGCCGTGTCCAGAAGTACCGCTTTCTGTATCAAGCCCTTGACCCAGCTGCCTAACGAGAGCCTCGTCAGATGTTGGTCGAGGCTCTTGGCTATTAAGCCGTTGGCCGTAACGACTATCGGCACAATGACTGCTGAGTCAACCTCCCACATGTCGACAACCTCGTGTGCCAAGTCTTGATACTTAATTTCTTTATCTTTCTCGGCTTTCACAAGGTTCTCGTCATGTGGGACAGTGATATCAACAATCATTATGAGACGCTCTGTTCGATCTATTACCACTATGTCAGGCTTATTGGCAACAATAGTCCTGTTGGTGATGATAGATCGATCCCAGTACCATGTGATATGACCATTCTCGAGAACTGGGTCGGGCACATACTTGTAGTATGGTACTTCTGCGTCCACAAGGTTTTATTTCAGAGCAAGTTGCTGGTGGATAATCCTAGCCACTAGGTTGTGTCTGTGTAAATACTCGCCGTTAGCAAGACGAGAACAACATGTGACATGCCCGACAGATGTCAACCGTGCCGTCCTTCACAATATATTTCCGGTAGTTGTTCGTCATTATAACTTCGTCCATAATTGCACAGACAAAACCTTCGGTTTCCCCAAAGAGATCACCGAAACGTAGCCAGGCTGCGGACGCTAGGAAGTCTACATCGGGCCCACGAAGGGCCCGCTAAAAGCGTCCGTGAAACTCCTTGCTCTGCCATACCTCCCTGCGGCTATTAGTATCCAGTACTACAGGCTTGCGCCAGTTCTCTTTAGCCAAGGAGAGCGGGGTGAATCCTTTGTCCACTGCGACTACATCTCGATGCATCCCCACGTCGGCTTGCAGGAAGTACTCCCTGAGGCTGCACACCTCGCGTTTGTGGAGGGTCTTAGCATTTAGAAAACCTCGACCCCCACACTTCCTTGGAATGTACAGCCTCATCACCGATGAACGTGGGTGATGCATTCTGTATGTATTCAGCAGCGTACGGACCCTCCTATCCAGGGCGTCAAGTTCAGTCTGAGTCCACTTGAGTATGCTGAAGGAGTACTTCAAGACCGGCATGACCCAACCGTTAAAGGCGCGCACCTTATGTATATATAGACCTCCGAAAATATCTAACTTACATTCTTTTTATCAAAAACTAGAGGCCATTTTAAAACATTTATATTCCAAACATAACACAAAAATAATTTTATGCGGAGATTTTAATATAGATATATTAAAAAATATGATATATTAATGGCACTGGAATTTAAATGCTTTCTATTGAATTACAACCTTAAACTAGCAATCAGTCAACCGACAAGGCTTAGCAGTAATACTTGCCTGGATAATTTTGCCCACAATATGAACCAAAAATGTAAATACGAAATACTTGATTTCGCTTTATCAGATCATACAGCTCAGTTATTAAAGATAAAAGTAAATAAAACATGTAAATTAAAATATTGGCGAATTAAAAAAAGAGACCTATCAGAAGAAAATCTAAAAAAATTTAAAAATTATCTCCAGTGTTTATCATTTTCTAGTATATACAACACAAATGATCCTAACCAAGCGTATGATAGCTTTTTAGAATTATTTTTACTTTTGTACAACCTATGCTTCCCCTTCAAAATAATTACAATAAAACCTGATAAAAAAATTAAATGGATATCACGAGGAATACGAATTTGTAGAAAAAGACAACGCCATCTTCTTTGGCAACAACGATTAAAGCCAACAGAAGAAAATAAAATGAAATTTGATACTTACTCACGAAGATTTAGAAAAATTATTAAACTGACACAGAAAGCACAAAATAACTACTTAATCCACAGCTCCAAAAATAAAACAAAAACATCATGGCAAATAATAAATAATACCAAAACCCGCAGCGAACCTATTTCCCAAATAAAAAAAACAGTGTCTTAATAACTGATCCTAACAAAATTGCTGAATCTTTTAACGACTTCTTCATTGATCAAATTGCACAAGTGCCCAAAATTACATCACCTATTGCTATACCCATAGAATACAATGAACATTCAATATTTATGTCCCCAGTTATCCCACAAGATATAATAAGAATAATTAAGTTTTTAAAAAATAAAAAAAGTTTTGGCTACGACGGTATCTCAACAAAAGCCATAAAATATGTCTCCGATAGTATAGCTGCTCCCCTAAGTCACATTATCAATGTCAGTATTTTCGCTGGAATATTTCCTGAGAGTCTTAAAACGGTTGTAGTAAAGCCAATGTTGAAAAAGAACAATAAAGAAGATATGACGAACTACAGACCAATCGCTCTCATCCCTATTTTCTCAAAAATAATAGAAAAAGTAATTTATGAATCAGTTTATGCGTTTTTGACTAAATTCAACATTTTATGCGACGAACAAAAAGGGTTCAGAAAAAATAAAAATATAAATATGGCTATATTTGACCTGTTAAACACAATTATGAAAAATGTAGATACCAAAACACCTATATGTGCAATATATTCAGACATGTCAAAAGCCTTCGACTATGTCAATCATGATACGCTTTTGCAAAAACTAAACGCTTACGGGATACGAGGAAATGCTCTTGATCTAATCAAATCGTATTTAAATGGTCGTAAGCAAATAACAGAAATTTCTAGAGTGTGTATGAAATCAAAACGGGAAATAAAATACGTGTCTTCTCATAGATACATTAAATTCGGCGTACCGCAGGGCAGTGTTCTCGGGCCGTTGCTATTCTTACTATACATAAATGATCTACCACGTCAAATTCCTAATCCAATGATATTATTTGCTGACGACAGCACGGCAATAATAAAACGTCTCAATAATAAAGAACAATATGAATCAGATATTAATAATGTACTCAAAACCATAATTAACTGGCTTAATAATAATAATTTATTTAATCAATTACATGTTTGCCGACGGTCTATAAACTTCTTACGTCCATTTTGAGAGCCAAAATTAATTCTCATATTATAAATAATTCTATTATGTCAGTCTCTCAAAATGGATGTAAGAATGGGTCCCGCGGTACTAAGGAGCTACTCCTCATAGATATGGCTATTAGCCAACAAGTTCGCCGATCTCGAAAGGATCTGTCGACATGTTGGATAGATTATAAGAAGGCCTACGACTCGGTGCCACATACATGGCTCATGAGGGTGCTAGAGTTGTATAAAGTGAATACAACTCTATGCGCCTTCCTGACGTCATGTATGGGGCAATGGAGGACAGTCCTTCACTATCCAGGATGTCGGCAAATTCAAGGGAGAGGAGAACCAATAAGGATTGAGCGAGGTATATTCCAGGGCGATAGTCTGAGCCCGCTGTGGTTTTGTCTAGCATTGAACCCTCTGAGCACATTGTTGGAGGGTTCAGGGTTAGGCTACCGGTTGAGAAGAGGTGGTCAGGTAATATCCCACCTCCTTTACATGGACGATTTGAAACTCTTTGCCCCCAACAATTTGCAACTGATGAAGTTACTGAAAGTAACTGAAACTTTCAGTAATTCCATCAGGATGGAATTTGGTGTGGACAAATGTGCAGTCATGCATGTAAAGCGAGGAGGGATTATGGAATCCATGGGAACACAACTCTCGGATTCCATACACCTCAGACCCCTCTCCTCAACCGAAACCTACAAATACTTGGGCATGTCGGAGGCGTTAGGCATCAATGAGACCGACATGAAGCAATCGTTACGGGAGCGCTTCTATGGCCGCCTGAAAAAAGTACTTAAAAGTCTTTTATCAGGCGGAAATAAGGTGCGCGCCTTTAATGGTTGGGTCATGCCGGTCTTGATGTACTCCTTCGGCATACTCAAGTGGACTCAGACCGAACTTGACGCCCTGGATAGGAGGGTCCGTACGCTGCTGACTGCATACCGAATGCATCACCCACGTTCATCGGTGATGAGGCTGTACATTCCGAGGAAGTGTGGGGGTCGAGGCTTTTTAAATGCTAAGACCCTCCACAACCGCGAGGTGTGCAGCCTCAGGGAGTACTTCCTCCAAGCCGACGTGGGGATGCATCGTGATGTAGTCGCAGTGGACAAAGGATTCACCCCGCTCTCCTTGGCTAAAGAGAACTGGCGCAAGCCTGTAGTACTGGATACTAATGGCCGCAGGGAGGTATGGCAGAGCAAGGAGCTTCACGGACGCTTTTACCGGGCCCTTTATGGGCCCGATGTAGATTTCCTAGCGTCCGTAGCCTGGCTACGTTTCGGTGATCTCTTTGGGGAAACCGAAGGTTTTGTCTGTGCAATTATGGACGAAGTTATGATGACGAACAACTACCGGAAATATATTGTGAAGGACGGCACGGTTGACATCTGTCGGGCATGCCACTGTCCCGGTGAATCCATTCGACATATTATTTCTGGTTGTTCTCGTCTTGCTAACGGCGAGTATTTGCACAGACACAACCTAGTGGCTAGGATTATCCACCAGCAACTTGCTCTGAAATACAACCTTGTGGACGCAGAAGTACCATACTACAAGTATGTGCCCGACCCAGTTCTCGAGAATGGTCATATCACATTGTACTGGGACCGATCTATCATCACCGACAGGACTATTGTTGCCAATAAGCCTGACATAGTGGTGATAGATCGATCAGAGCGTCTCACAATGATTGTTGATATCACTGTCCCACATGACGAGAACCTTGTGAAAGCCGAGAAAGATAAAGAAATTAAGTATCAAGACTTGGCACACGAGGTTGTCGACATGTGGGAAGTTGACTCAGCAGTCATTGTGCCGATAGTCGTGACGGCCAATGGCTTAATAGCCAAGAGCCTCGACCAACATCTGACGAGGCTCGCGTTGGGCAGCTGGGTCAAGGGCCTGATACAGAAAGCGGTACTTCTGGACACGGCACGTATTGTTAGGAAGTTCCTCTCTTTGAGGCCCTGACCACCGGTAGCTTGGACCCTGTTCCCGATGCCGGTGGGCTACTATTTTTTATATTTTTAAATGTTTTTTTTATATTTTTTATAGAAATATTTAAAAATGTATCAAATATGTAAATAGATGAATAAACAAATTACATAATTTATTAATAAACATACAGAAGACTAAAGTTATGCATTTCTACCAACGACTATGCACCGAAGGCTTGAATATAAATTACAACAGTCAAATAGTACACAAAGTAAACGTTACAAAGTTTTTAGGAATTTTTATTGATAGCCAATTGACATGGAAGCCGCAAGCAGAAGACATTTGTAAAAAATTTAGTTCATCGGCTTATGTACTTCATAACCTTTCAAAAAAGGTAAATATTAATACCATACTCATTGCCTACCATGGCTTAGTTGTGTCGGTTTTAAGATTTGGTGTCATATTTTGGGGCAATTGTAGTGAAAGAGACAGTATCTTTAAAGCCCAAAAACGGTGTCTCAGAGCTATGTTCAATTTAAAAGCTACAGACAGCTGCATACCTATTTTTACACACCATAAGTTACATACCTTTCCATGTCTTTACATACTAGAAATATCCATATTTGTAAAAATAAATAAAAACTTATTTCAGACGTTACGTGACACTAGAAATCGAACAACAACTATGAGATCCCAATATCAAAACATGCTGTGTACTGGTCCATATAAAACATCTCTATTAAAAAAAAGTGTTATCGGCATGGCACCTGTAATTTATATTATGATACCTAACATTATTAAAGAGCAACCTTTAAGACTTTTTAAGAAATACCTTAGATCATTTCTGCTTCAAAAGTGTTATTACTCTGTATCAGATTTCTTAGCAGATAAATAATTGTTTGTAATTGTATTTTGTATTACACTCGTTATTTAGTATATTAACTTTTAGTATTATTAGGAATTAATTAAACGTACCAATAATTATAACATACCAAAAATGTATATTTAGAGTCACCTACATTGTTTTAGTTATAAGTACAAAGTTTTTGCATGCCAAATGGTAGAATGTACTTGGAACCAAACTTCTTTGTAACAACTTACCTGTATACCTACATTCTATGCAAATAAATTTATTCTATTCTATTCTATTCTTATTTCCGCCTGATAAAAGACTTTTAAGTATTTTTTTCAGGCGGCCATAGAAGCGCTCCCGCAACGATTGCTTCATGTCGGCCTCATTGATGCCTAACGCCTCCGACATGCCCAAGTATTTGTAGGTTTTGGTTGAGGAGAGGGATCTGAGGTGTATGGAATCCGAGAGTTGTGTTCCCACGGATTCCATAATCTCTCCTCGCTTTACATGCATGACTGCACATTTGTCCACACCAAATTCCATCCTGATGGAATTACTAAAAGTTTCAGTTACTTTCAGTAACTTCACCAGTTGCAAATTGTTGGGGGCAAAGAGTTTCAAAGAAGTAAAGAGTAAAGGAGTAAGAAGTAAAGGAGGTGGGATACAATATTATATATATATTATAATAATACATTATAATAATAATTATTAATATGTCATCTTCTTATTTTTTTATCGAATTTGAATGTGAGTACCAAGTAGGCTAGCTTTATAGACTATTTGACCATGTTTTTGTAAAAAGACATTTTAAAGTAGATATTGTTGTACATACCCTGATAGAATGAAGGCATTACGGCTGAGGGCGTTAAAAAGGCGCACTGGCACCGTGTCAGAGTACGATGCGCCTATAAACACTCCCAACTTTGTACCACTGAGAGAACGTGGATTGATACCTAAAAAATATTATAATGGTTAGGGCTTATAACGAATAATATCAGCCTATGAATGAAAGATAAGTTTCTTACCAGAATCGTAAATTGCACAGAATGCGTTTTCCATTAACATTCTGCTCATTGGATCCAAAGTAGCAGCTTGCCAATGAGTAACTCTAAAGAATTGTGCGTCAAATTTTTGGGACTCCTTCATTTTCCCGTAGTGTTTAGGTAGACCTGGATGTTTAACAGAATCGATGTTCACTTCTTCAACCATGTCGACCTAAAATCATACATTATTTTGTTGTGAATTGTACTTTACAGGACTATGGGCTGTACATTTTAGTATTTGATACTAATTTGAACTTGATACCTCTAGCCGTTCGTGTGAAAAAGGGGTTTGACTGAAAGACAGATGGACGGGGAGTAAATCCGGAGAGATTCGTAGGGGTCCGTCTGTGACGATATACCTAATTGTACATGCAGTCGCGTTATTTGCATTTTTTTCTTAAAAGTAGCATCAGACCCCTGACTAAAATAACTTCACGTCTTGCCGAAACAAACGTTGGTCAAATGGATTTATTTCATAAAACATTCTATGTATTTTGAATATGATACATCATAATATATCACCAAACTTGGTCTACTTCTTAATAACTGCATTCGATTCGTCTTCAATCTTCGTAAATATGATCATGTCTCTGCGTATCGGTTGCTACTTAAATGGTTGCCCATTCGCCAACGTAGAGTCCAAAGGGCGTTGACTACCTTGTTCTCGTTTCTCTACTTTCCCACTTCCCCTACTTATCTAACTTCTCACTTTCAGTACATATGCTCCAATCATGACAGGAATCTTCGCTTTTCACACAACCGTCTCCTTCAATGTCCCTCTCACCGATCTAACTTTATACACTCTTCCTTCTTTGTTCAGTTAATTCTTCTGTGGAATGCGCTCCCCTTGGAAATCAGGATGGCTACCAGTCGCTACTCCTTTAAAATTAAAGTGCGTGAGTATCTTCATAAGGAACTGGCAGAATCTCAGCACTGATTTATCTTTGTATATATATTTGTAGGTATTGTATAACCTATCTATATACTTATAAAAGGAGAAGCTGACTGACTGACTGACTGATCTATCAACGCACAGCCTAAACGGCTGGGGTTAGAAACTTGAAATTTTGACAGTAGGTTCATTTTGTGACGTAAACATCCACTAAGAAGGGATTTCTCGAAATTCAACCCCTAAGGGGGTGAAATAGGGTTTTTAAGTTTGTATGTAAGTCCGTCATTTTTGAAGTAAGAAGCTTGAAATTAAATATTAAGGTTTTTGGTTATAAATAAACGTACACATGTTTGAGCATTTTTAGAAATTCAACCCTTAAAGGGGTGAAATAAGTGTTGAAAGTTTGTATGAGAAATCTGGTATTTTTGAAGTGAGAAACATGGAATTAAATATTTAGGCTTTTGGAAAGAAATAAACGTATAGGTGTTTGAGGGTTTTTGGAGTTTCCACCCCTAAGAGGGTGAAATGGGGGGTTGAAGTTTGTATGTAAGTCCGTCGTTTTTGAAGTAAGAAAGATGAAATTAAATATTAAGGTTTCTGGTTAGGAATAAATGTACACATATTTGGAAATTCAACCTCTAAGGGGCTGAAATAAGTGTTGAAAGTTTGTATGAGAAATCTGGTACTTTTGAAATAAGGAGCATGGGGAGAAACTGATTGACTGGCTGACTAATCTAGCAACGCACAGCCTAAACCGCTGGGGGTGATAAAAGACGGACGTTTTGGATTTTAAATATCACTTTAAAATGGGCTTAACGAGGATTTCAAACTTCACGCAAGCGAAGCTGCGGGCAAAAGCTAGTATATTATATTAATTAATATATATGAATGTATGCATATGTATATAATATCTATTATTTATAAGTTTATTAATATATATATATGTAAATTTAGAATATGTATGTAGGTAATATTATTGCCAAAAATGTTCACTTATCTTTGTGTTTATTTTGAATATCATATCAAGTGACATAACTCTTTTTAGCGCATCTACCATGTTTTCTCTGAATCATTCATCCATTTCCCTGCATTTTCTACCAGTCGACCTTAAGGTCGACTGGTAGAAAATGCCTAAGATATTAAGTCTGCCTGTGTATATTTTTTTTATGCGAAAGTATAAATAAATAAATAAATATATGCGACCGAAAGTAATGTCTGAATCCTTAAATTTACAGAACGTTATTGGTTAAATTTGTCTCTTGTATCTTTACCAATAACGAAGCAAAGACCCAAGGCTTTGCATAGTAGACCCTCCATATGGAAATAGCTATCACAGGTAAAATTAGCTTACTACTCTATTTATATGCCCAGTTTGGGAATAAAAAATGCTACCATTGGTAAGCAAAATGATTAGTTTTTGTTTTTATAAATTAATAGATGCACCCAAAAGTCTTTAAGGCGAAGATCCATAGCTGCGCACGGCCACGCTACTTCGCTTTGTATGAAAATATAGGAGAGAATATCCATTGCCTTTAATTTGGTCCAGCTTGGATTAACACCGATTTCTGAAACTGTTAATATTATATTATGGTAATTATTTTATTATTTTTTTCTTTTTTATGAAGTCGGTTTTATTTTTGTTAAAATGTTTTTTATTCTTACCTAGGGTATGATCTATCACTAAATACAATTTGTATATCTAAGGCAAACAAACCCGAAACAACATATTTCTACATTCATCACTGCATTTCTACTTATTATTGATAAATATATTATTTAATATATAAAATTAATACTAACCCGATCGAAAATTGGTTGAGAGCACCCGAAGCTAAACGTGGCCGTGCGCTGCAATGGATAAGCAGCCGGCCACGCAGCTAACAGCACATTCACACAGACAATGTTTACAGGACCGTTTTTAGTGGATCTGTTTTTATTTTGGTGATGACGCCTGTAGTTGTATGAGCGAGTTCACATACACCACAGTCTGTATTCTGAATCCAGTAAAAAATACTGGCCCGACGTTTTTACACATTCCGTTTTGTCATCAAAAACTAGATGCCGGAAAAAGTATAAAAAATACCGGCCAAGTGCGAGTCGTACTCGCACACCGAGCGTACCGTACCATTGGAAGAAATATTTTATTTCCATTTTCAAAATTATTTTTTCATTGTTTTTGTAAGTACAACTAAGTTTGTTTGTAAAATATATTTGCTGATTTCTAAAAAAACTGTGCTAATTATAGACACCGTTTTATTTTTCCTGTAATATTTACCATTTATTTAATAAGCCATCAACTCTTTTTATTCCAGATTTTTTGTTTTACAAACTTTGGAGATAAAGGGGGGAACGATATTTTTTGACGTTTTTCCTCATAAGTCAAAAACTATGCAACGAAAATAAAAATAAAAATTTATACCGTGCAAATGAAGTTCTTTCATGTGATACCCCATTTGACTTAGTTACCCCACTTTAAAATTTCAACCCCCCATTTCGACCCCTGTTGCAATGAAAATAAAAATATTTTTCGATTCTTTCACTTGCAATATAGACTCTAAGCATTATTTTAAACTATTCAAAATTTCAAGTCTGTAGCATTAGTGGTTTCTGAAATAAGCAGCTGTGAGAGACAGACAGACGAAATGATACCATAAGGGTTACTTTTTTACCATTTTGGTAAGGAACCCTAAAAACGGATATGTACATGAAGATGTATGTACCGGTGCCTTCACACACGATTCGTTATTTTTATCATATTCTGCCTGCCAGATGCCGTCTATCAAGATCGGTAAAACGAAACGGAATTCGACAGACTGATGTGGACAACACATCCAGAACCGACGGATCGGTTAAAAACCGTCCTACAAAAACGGATCTGCTGTGTGAACTGGCTCTAACATGGGCAGCGTCGGCGTGAATTTCATGCGCTGCAATCGATTCTCGGCTTTGTGGTTTTTGTCCTCTTGTAGTCTTTCTCGTATATCAAGAAGCTATTAGAAGACGAACTTTGTCTCAGTTCGGCGTGTAGATATACTTAAGCGCTCCTTAATGCAAATTCACAAGTCACTTTATAAGAAATCCACAGAAAATCGAAACACACCGCAAGCAGTATTAATTAAAATTCGCAAATCTGACCTTATTGTAAAGATTTTCCATGAGCTCCATAATGTTTTCGGACTTCGGGAATGCGCCCGACATCCCGCTGATGACCACCTCATCTCCAGTCAAAGGCCTTCCGTGGGTTTCTGGGTGGATCTCTCGATCAGTGATCACGGTTTGCGGGTTTGGAGCCATGATGATTAAACTATACGTGTGCAAAAAGGTGCCCATATTGAATGAATCTGTCGTTTTTATAGTCTGTATTACTACTTTATGTAAAAAGAAGTATTAATTATTACTTAATTGAATTGCAAATAACAATGACACAATGCAATTCTAGTCTAGACAAAGTCTTTGGGATCTTTGCAATTTGTTGGTTTTCTTTAAGATTTACATAACATAACATCACGCCCATATTCGTCGAAGGGTCCGGCAGAGGTGTATAGTAACACCCTCATGTCGCCGTTAAGTTTAACTCCCATGTAATGGGGGCGGGCCTATTGCCATCAACCAGGAACAAATCCAAATTCGGGGTTGCTAGATTTCACACGGAAAAACCCAATAACATTTTCCCCGACCTGGGGATCGAACCCAAGATCTCATGATCAGCAGTCACGCTTGCCATCACTAGATCAACAAGGCAGATAAGATTAAGATTTATTCAGAGGAGATTAAGATTTATTTACTCATAATACAGATTTACAGAATAAGTAATACTTATAGTGTTTAGAGATACATAATTCTCTACAATCATTTGGGTGAAGTACTTCTCCTACCTAGGTTATGAAATAACCTGTGTGAAGGAGTACGGTCTCGATCCTCAAGGGTATAGTGATACAAAGGTGCATAGGTATTGTACTTTTACTGTTCCATTTTTAATTGATTTTAAGATAAGATTAATTTCAAATTTTAAGTGGGACTAATTAACTACCGCGCGGATCATACGATTTGCAAGGTTAAGCTGCGATTGCTGCAGACAGTCTATGAATGGGTGACCGTTCGTTACACATCGAAATTCATCCGTGTCTTGGAGAGCACGTTAAACAGTCGGTCCCGGGTATCATACGATTACCTATGACAGTAGTTACGAGTAGTCAGAAACCCGAAAGTCTGACAACCGGTCTAACCTTAGGATGTCGGCATTACCCAGTAACTGGGTTGCGGAAGTCTCATGGCAATGGCTCCGTGTAAAATACTGGTATTCAGCCGCATCTGGTTAGACTAGAAGCTGACCCCAAAATACTTGGGAAAAGGCTAGGCAGATTTTTTTTTTCTGCTTTATATTATCGGTATATACCGATTAAGTTGCAGTAGTCTAACAGTAATATTATTATCAAGTTCGACTTAAAGCTAAACGCAATAAGGAAGGCACTGAGATAATTGTATGATGATTTTTTATTGTAAAATTCATGTCAAGAGATAGAAATGTACTATTAATGTACAAAATGTATGATTATGTATTTGTCAAACACTCGCTTGGGGTGCTAGTGAGAGTTTGACAACTTCTTACCAATTTTTGATGTCAAACATCTGATGCGGCGGAACGGGTATGAGTGCCTATTGCGTGGCGATGCTCGCGATGGCAGACACATGACGGCAGATCTTAGTAACTCGTCATCTCTCTTCGGTTTGATTCGGCCAGTTACTTTTCTTTTTACAAAATTAGTTTCGATGTTTCACATTTGGCGGGCATCCCGCGAGGGTTCCTCTTTTGTTACTATACAGAACCATTTGATTGCAGAATAGACCACTCAGGTGACTCTGATTAATCTTTAACCTTACGTTAGCCGGAAACAAAGTAATTTGCCTAATTACTAATTTAAATGATTAAATCAATTATATTGTTACCTACATGTTTACGTTTTTAAATATATTTTTTAATGGACGGCTTTGTTTTTATTACGAGCCATACTTCTCATTCATTTGGGTGGTCTTGGCGTCCGCAATGTTTCTAGTAATTAGCTTACGGCTTTCCTGTTCTCAGTCCAGTCCTGAGATATTAACCAGGAAAATCTTAGCATACTCACTGATTAATTTTGAGGTACAACGACTGCGCTGAGTTTGCTGCTGAAGATGTGACGACACTCAAGGGCGATGACGAAGGGCGAGGGCAATTCAGCGGTGCGGAAAGCGGTTAGGGGAGGTTCAGGAAGACGTGGGGTAAGGCCCCACAGAGGAGAGGCCCACCAAGTGCTGGCGGACCGGGACCTGCTGGGGATGCGGTGCATGTTTATGCGAATCCCACGACCCCGGTCGACGGTTAGGAAGAAGAACTCCATAGGAATTTAGCCGGTGAGAGTCCGGCACACCAACTCGCCTTCCCTGGGCGAGAGACATCCATGAGGTCTCTCCCACGATAAAAGGGTAGTTATGGGAGGGGTCACGTATTCCACGGACCGGCAAACTTAACGCGAACGGGTTGTACCTACCGTACTTGACCGACGTTGTGTACGCTTGGAAGATGACTTGTCCGATACGGTTTTATCCATCAATCCGTCTTCCCAGCAACAGCCGAGAAAGCTCTTTAGTTTGACATGGAATAGTCTGTTGATTATGTCAGTTGATACTACCGTGCATACTTGACTGCTGGTTGTGGGCAAATGGGAGTCTGGACTTTGGCTTCAGGCACTTACGTCATCTAACATATGCACTATGTTGGATGACACAAGAAGCACGCTTGGCCGTCGCTTGTGGTACTCCACATTGTTTCCACTGTAGTGAAACTGTCGACAGCCTCGGACATCATACCCTGTCTTTGCAGGAGTGCAGGTCTCATAGCAGTGCATGCCAACATTATCCGTCATGTTCCTACCACCGCCGGCGCGCCAGCTATGCTAGAACCCAAGGGCTAGGCACGTAACGATGCGAAGAGAAGAGACTGCATGTCGCTTTATCATGAAAGACCAGGCCTCTGGTGTGGGACGCAATTTGTGTCGACACTTGCTTCATCCCATCTTCTTAGCTCGGCGGACTGTGCTGCCGATGCCGCTGCAGCTGTAGAGACCATCAAACGGCTAGATGTAGTAGTATTTTATCTCTCAAAATTATGGGAGTAATAGCGCGACCTTGGGATGGGCAGGGGACCAGGGCCACTGTAACTGACATTAAACCAAACGATCAGAACAGTCAGTCTACATTCACCCGCTGGTACAAGTTCATAGGCATCCTTTTGCTATTTTTGAGGAACGCCATTTGCCCTCAAGTGGATTCCAATGGAGCCTTACTATTTTAGAAAACGTGATATTTTTTCTCAATTCTTCATTAAGACGCCTAGTAGGTACATAAGAAGCCTAACCAAAACTCAAGAATGTTCATAATTAAATTTCAACTTTAGGTCAGGCGTTCTTTCGTGTCTCATGAATATTAAATAGGATGGCCATATTTTTAACGGATCTTCGTGCTGTATTTTTTATACAGAAAAAAATACAGTAAGCAATTTATCTCGTCTCACGATAAATCATAAATCTTCACATGTAAAATCACCCAAACTCGGAACAACTACAGGGTGTCAATGAAATCATGTAATTCCTATAGCTCGCCGCGCGGTCATTTAACTCGGTGCGCTAAAATGCCTCACGTTAAGAGCACATGTTTACTTTTTCTATTTTATATTTTATTTAATCTAAATGTTTCCCTTGCAGGGTTAATCTATGTCAGCAGTACATCACGAGGTTTGAAGGAATTACATGATTTCGTTTACACCCTGTATATGTAGGCCATACAAACATTTGTTCGCGCTAGGAGTGGTTTTATGCAAAGTAATAGCTAGATACGTAGCTAATTACCAACCGCGCGGATCATACGATTTGCGAGATTAAGCTGCGCTTGCCGCGGTCAGTCTGTGGATGAGTGACCGTTCGTTACACATCGAGACCCCTCCGTGCTTCGAAGAGCACGTTAAACAGTGGGTCCCGGGTGTCATACGAATACCTATGACAGTCGTTACGGGAAGTCAGAAGCTCGAAAGTCTGACAACCGGTCTAACCTTAGGATATCAGTCCAGTAACTGGGTTGCGAAGGTCTGATGGCAGTCGCTCTGTGTAAAATATTGGTATTCAGCCGCATCTGGTTAGAATGGAAGCTGACCCCAACTGAGTTGGGAAAAGGCTAGGCAGAACAAGCTAGGTATTTACGTAATTATAAAGAATCACGAGTATTTGAGAGTTAAGTTCAGTTACGATTTTTTCTGACAGTCCTACAATAATATAATTATGTAAAAATATTATAATTAATTTAAATGACAATGACGCGCCCCGTATCGGAATCGCAGTTTTTTATATTTAAAATTCATAGGTAACAACAATATTTTGCATACAATGACTTTACTATGGCCCTTTCCTTAAAAGGCCATTGCTGACGTCACCCTACATTGTTACACCATAGTTATTATACCACAACGACTGGACTTTAAAAGAGGCCTTGATCTCCGAGTTAGTTTCGGCTTTTCTTCTCAGTGCTTGTCAGATAGGAAGTGACGGCGCCATCTAGTATTAAAGAAAACAACATTACATTGATTTTAAAAGTGTCTGTAACAGATTAATTTACAAAAATAAAAATCATTTATCAAAGGTATGCTGCTATAATCAATTTATTGTCATGCAATAAAATTATAAAAAGAAACATTATCCAGCTAATATTCAATACATCGTAAATAAATCAACTTAAAATTGTAAAGAAACACCACTCAAAGACATTGTAATTATTCCGCTTATTCATTTTCCTTACACATTTATTACATTTTAAAATATTTCTATGTTCTGCCTAACCTTTTCCCATCTAGGTACCTATATACTGGGGTCGGATTCCAATCTAACCAGATTCGGCTGAATACCAGTGTTCTACACAGAGTTGGCATAATGGCATTCGCATTAGACCTTCGCAACCCAGTTACTGGGCAATACCGATATCCTAAGGTTAGACCAGTTGCCAGACTTTCTGGCTTGTGACTACTCGTAACGACAGACATAGCTATTCGTATGACACGCAAGACCGACTGTTTAACGTGCTCTTCGAAGCACGGAGGGTCTTGATGTGTAACGAATGGTCCATCCATAGACTGACCGCAGCAAGTGCAGCTTAACCCTGCAAATCGTATGATCGGCGCAGTTGTTAATTAATCACGAGCCACTCAAAAATAAATATTTAAATCTATATATATAAAAATGAATCCCTATTTCCCTTGGTCACGCCATAACTTGAGAATGACTCTACTGATTGAAGTCATATTTACACAAAATATTTTTTTGTCGAGACGATGGTCCATAGCTATGCTGGGATCCGATAGGTGGCGATTTAGTCAAATTATTTATGCGGGCACAGCCGCGGGAGAACAGCTAGTATTGTTATAAAAACCAAAAAAAAAACATTTAAAAATAAAATATAAGAAGTAGTAGGCCACTGGCATCGGAAACAAGGTCTACGCTACCGATAAGCCCTTGATCCACCCATCGATCTAGATCCAAATTTGCTATAAAAATTTTGAAAAAAATACCAGTTTTCGTAGAATACATTTTATACCTCGATGTATAGGGGTTACAAACTGACCAAAAGATTACCCCAACTTGCAAAACAACGGTAACCGGTGATCATCTTACATTGCAAAGTTTTGGACGTGTACGTAACGTTGTAGTATAACTCGTAAATAGATCGCAGTGTGCGCACGGTAGATCGATCCTCGATACAGGAGCTTGTAAAGGCTGAAACTGTTATATCCACGTAGGTCGAACATGGAGCTGAGAAGTTTAAAATAAGATTTAAGATGTGGTAGGTTTGTAATTTATTTGTCAACTAGCTGTACCAGCTTTGCCTACGGAAACACAGGTTACTGGTCATCACCTACACTCAATAGCGAAATAATTTGTACCCTATAACCTGACCCGCTCTTTAAAGGATGTGGCTGCCATATTTCAACTGAATCTATTCAGTAGCACTGGCGTGAAACTCAAAAATACAAACGGATAAACAGACTTCTACCATCGGACATCTAGACGCACTGCAAGTTACCATCCATACTTAGTTGCCATTCCACCAAATCGCACTAAGCGCTTCCAAACATCCTTCATAATGCGCACTGCAAAAGAGTGGAACTCACTACCTACGTCGGTTCCCAAACGAATACAACCCGAATCTCTTCAAAGTTAGAGTTAACAGGCTTCTTCAGGGTAAGCTCACTCCATCGTAGACTTTGTCTCTGTCTTCTCTGACTTAGACTAGAGTCAAGACCAATCCTATTTCATATAAAAAAATGACAAAAATTCTAATAAGTAAATTTTTGGTATCAGTATCGTTCCTAGGATACGATGCACTTACTTTTTTACAAAAAAAAATACTTTCCAGATTTATGTATATGTATAGAGGTTCAGTGTATCCACCTTCTAACTGTCATCACAAATATTTAAACAATAGTTTTATTTCTATTATGATTTATATAGAAAAAACAAAAAGACACAAATTTTCTTTCTCCTCTTTCTAGGCAACAATTCAAGACGAAAATATATTTCAAAAACAATTGTAATGTTATCCTGAAGGATGCTGATTGAATACATTTTTCAATATCGCCTAAAATCTCTTTAAATCTTTAAAAAAAAGTCCTAAAGTTAGAGCGAGACGGCTTTAAAACTGAAGCGGCCTCTTAATGGTGTGGCTTAAACACAGGTAAGGACTGGGAGGTAGGAGCGTGCAAAAGAGAAATGAAGAGCTGGTTATCTATCTGCCTCGTTGGTCTAGTGCTGGCAAATCCGACTGCTGATCGCGAGGTCTTGGGTTCGATCCTCAGGTTGGGCAAAGTGTTACTGGGTTTTTTCGTGTGGAATTCCTCAGTAGCAGTCCGGAGTTTGGATCTGTGCCCGATTGATGGCAATAGACTCGCTCCCTATTACATGGGACTTAAACATAACGGCGAAATGAGCTCTGACCTCTGCTTAACCCTTCAGCGAATACAGGTGTGATGTTATGTGTTACGTTATGTTATCTATCAACAGATAGGGTAAATTATATTTCTTCTTTGAAAACAACAAAATTTATATAATCTGCCGCATCCACTATATCCAACATTCAGTACCATAAACATTTGCTTGCAGCCCCCAACCGGTCAGCTCTTTAAATCTAGATCGGGGCTCCAACCCGGAACCTTTTACGGGCTGACACAGCGTTCCCGTTGAAATTTTAAGCTACTCCACTTTGTCTGTGGTGTGTTTATTCGGTTGAATAATCGTGATGTTTCCCCGTCTTTGATGTTTCTAACCACTCAACTGTTTTGAGAGGAAGTCCTACGCCTGTCTGTATTTGAAAAACCAGTATTTAAGAGAGTATTTAGGTATACAAAATGGGGATAACGTAATTACATTCAATGATACTAACTCAATTAATGTTAACAACCTCGTTGGTCTAGTGGTGGCTAGCGCGACTGCTAATAGTGAGATCCTGGATTCGATCCGCAGGTCGGGCAAAGTGTTATTAGGTTTCTCGTGTGGAATTCTTCAGTAGCAGCCCGGAGTTTGGATTTGTACCCTGTTGATGGCAATAGGCTCGCCCACTGTTACATGGGACTTAAACATAACGGCCAAATGAGGGTGTTACTATACAACATCACCTTCCTGCCCTGGTCCCAAGTTACTTGGGGTCAGCGCAATATGTTTTTTTCTTCCACTCTTCCCTGCCAGCCATCTCGGAGGGTGTTACTATACAACCCTTCGAGGAATACAGAGGTGATGTTATGTTATATTATGTTATTAAATGATACAACGTATTTTATGATGCGTTCTAGAACCGTACAGAAATTAGGATGCAGATGTAGTTGACAGCTCCGTTTTATATGACTAGAATTTCCACATTTTACCAACTATCGCTCAATTACAGGAAATGCATATTGAAAATTATATTCAGATAAAAGCTTCGATGTTTTTTAGAGTTCCACCGTCGAAGAAACCGACGTATCGGTCCCTTAGTACCTCTTTCTAACCTTTTGTCAAACGGATGCAGATTAATAACATTATGTATATTAGGTATGTAACCTGTGATACGGTCCAATTGTCTACTTCATCCGGTAAAGAATATTTTAAGCTGATGCTTTTTGGCTTACACGGGCAGTATACTATCACTTTTGCTTGATTTGCTATGATATTATAATAATAAAGCTTTATTTGTTTCCGTACAAAATGTATCATTTCACACTTAAATTGACTTTAAATATTTGTTAGTAGGTGTTAGTGTTGCTTTAAACCAATTTTTGTTAGTAGTATCAGATTCTATGTAAGAAACGCCTCGGGTGGTGAAAGTCCCCCATTTATTTCCATTACTCTATTTCTATATTTTCTACTCCAAATATTGCCAGCTGTGGCGACTATATCATCGCTCCATCTTTTGTATGGTCAACCTTGTCTACGCTTTCTCCATCTGGTGGACCATCTCTCATCTGGTGCTATTTGTTAAGAAAATAAACTCCAACTATCACAGTTTGGTTACCTCCTATAGTATTGGAGTCTATATAGCTGAGTAATCCATGCAAAGTTTGTCTATTTACAATCTTTTCTAAACGACTGATATTCTGGTATCCGATTTGAAAAGAGAAAAAATCGTACAAAAGTAAACAAGAATTGGCTATAACTTACGTGACATTAAATTTGATTTTGTATAGATTTCTAATGACTTAGTTACATTGATAAAGTTCTATGAAACGTCCTGCTATTAATCGTAAGAAATATGTACCAAAACACTTGGCAAACGGTTGTAATAATTTATATTACGACTGGTTATCAGTTTGAGCGATGCATTAAGCTATACAGTATACAGGGTGTAAAGTAATTAAACTAGTGAACTGTGATGGGGTGCAGGTGTCTCCCAAATCGAAGAGGTAGTGCGCGCTGATGACTTTAAAAGCTAATATGCCACTTTGCTGTCATCGTTCTGGAGAATTCGCACAGGCAAGTTGCGTTATCCAATACTGATAGGCAAATATGTATAGGAATTTATGGAGGAACGAGGTGTGGTGTTCCTCCAACGAAAAGGGAAGATCCTTCATCCAGGCGGATTTTATGCCTGGCGGGCTACTGCCCAACAGTTGATGTTGGGAAGTTGTAACTATCTGCGTGTCAAATCTTCATAGCGCGATGCAGGATTCTGTGACGTCATATTTGAGAGTTGTCATTATTGTCACTGTAGTCTGCTGCACAATCGTCGTGCTGCGTAGTTCACGTGTGGCGTGATAGATGTCGCTATACATTTATCACGATAAAGTGGTTTTAGTGGGGATTGGTACCTTTTTTTATCGTTGGAAAATCCTCATGGATGTCCCTCGCCTGGGGAAGGCGAGGGGGTCTGCCGCACTCATACCGGCTAAAAACCAACGGTGTTCCTCCTCCTGACCGTTCGGCCGGGGTCGCAGGATTCGCAAGAGCATGCACCGCAACCCCGGGGTTATAGGTATCTACTAATCGAAGGCGGTGTTTGATCTTACGACACTCTAAAACTCCGCTCAACTAACATAATTTGTAATACTCGAAGTGTCAATCGATCAAATCTGAAGAGATTAAAATAAAAGTTAGGAATGTATACCTCTCGTCGGTATTTTGTAGAAAGGCGAACCTACTTAGTCAAAAATTTAAAATGAGATCGATTTTAAATAAATAATTATTCAGTTCACACAATAATATTCCCTTATATTCGACAATACACATTTCGTAATAGTCTTATTCCTTTGCCACTTTTCAGAACGGTCGTCAGTTGCAACGAAAATTGGTTTGCGCAGTGAACACAATTTTCGAATAAAAATTGCACTACAAGACACTGTCAATATAACTTTCTGCTTCTATGAGATATTTCAATCACCTTTACAAGCGATTTTGTTTTTAAATACACACCCTGTATAGCGTCATAACTTAAACATAACCCGTTACATTTGAATTATTGCACCATTATTGTGCAAATTTCGTGCAAATTTTGTGCATTATATGCGGTTATCGTGTTGCTAACAGGGACGGACTGTGCGTGGTTTATGTAGGTGTAAGTTTGCTCGGGCTCAAATATCGCTTACAGGGTCATTTCTGTGTTTGCATTGCTTAATTTTATATGGGGAATTAATTTTGGGAATGGGTGTTACGCGTTGCGAATGCTGGGTTATTATCTCTGTTTGTTAATTAATTAAATTTTATGTCTTTGCTCTTTTTATACCGCCGTGTTGGTGTAGCTGCCGAGCAATTTATTTACAGGTTGGTGAAAATGTTATTACCTAAATTATTTTCTTTAAAAAAATCTTAACAGCTTGGAATTTGCAATTGTCCTCCTTTATGCCGATTGTAAAAAATAACTGTCATTATGAGCTTCATGGAGTTCGTCTAACGAGAGACTGATAAATAAATTATTTGACAGTTGATTAGTTAATTTTTGCGTTGTCCATTTCGGAATCAGGGGTAGGTAAGTCATCGCACCAACATCTCTCTTCCCCCTAGACTTTTCTCAACTAAGTTTGGGGCAACTTCCAATCTAACCAGATACGGCTGAATACCAGTATTTTACACGGAGCGACTGCCGTCAGACTTCCGCAACCCAGTTACTGGGCAATGCCGATATCCTAAGGTTAGACCGGTTGTCAAGCTTTTGGGCTACTGACTACCCGTAACAACTGTCATAGATATTCGTATGACACCCAGACCAACAGTTTAAGGTGCTCTCCGCGGCACGGAGGGGTCTTGGTGTAGCGAACGGTCACCTATCCACGGACTGATAAGGGCAAGCGCAGCTTAACCTCGCAAATCTTATGTCCCGCTTGGTTGTTAATGAGCCACAAGCCCCTCAAAATAAAGGCAAAAAAATATCCTGCCCATACATCGGAAGCCCCAAAAAACTGTCTCTAATAAAGCCACGTGGCCTTATTCTTAATTACTACTTAATATTATCTTTCTTATCTACGATCCTCAAAGGCAACGCCAAACGCAACGGCACGCAATCCGGCCCTGTCGCCACCCAACCTGTCATCCAGCAAAAATATTCTATGTGACACAAAAAGTATTTTATTTTTACCGCTTAATCGCGTCTCATATGAATTTCAAATGTGTCGCACAAAAAGCATGTTCCTTGTGTCTCGATTATGATGTAAATTTAACGTTTTAGCCGTGTGTCATAATATGGTGACGTAATAATCCAAGCGGTTTTTGTGGATACGGCTACATACTGTATGAATGACTACCTTGACTGACTGCCTTGTTGGTCTAGTGGTCGCAAGCGCGACAGCTGAGCATGGGGTCCTGATTACCATCCCCAGGTCGGGCAAAGTGTTATTGGGTTTTTCCTTTAGGAATTTCTCGGTAGCAGCCCGGAGTCTGGATTTGTGCCCGGTTAATGGCAATAGCATCGCCCCCTATTACATGGGACTTAAATATAACTGGCGTAACGAGGGTGTACTATTAAACACCTCTGCCGAACCCTTCGGGGAATATAAGGCGTGATGTTACGTTATGTTGTATGATTTTTTTGAATCTATTAAGGGCGAGTGAAATTTGTTCCGGCGAGTGTCAGTAAATGTCTGTTCATACATACAAGAGGCATTATTAAAATAAAAGGAAAAAATATTTGCATTTCTGCACCAAGACACATTATAAGTATCTTCAAATTCAATTCAGAATCCCTTGGCGTCCATACAAAGAGCCGACAATTGAGAATTAGTATAGAGTCAGTGGAAATTATGGACTTGGATTTGGAGATTTGAGTTCTCTACATTTTTTCTTCTTTTGTTAGTGTTAACGTAACATAACTAGCCCATTACTGTCCCACTGCTGGGTACGGGCCTCTTCTCAAAATGAGAAGGGTTTAGGCCTTAGTCCACCACGCTGGCCTGGTGCAGGTTGGCAGACTACACACACCATCGAGAACTTTATGGAGCCCTCTCAGGTGTGCAGGTTTCCTCACAATGTTTTTCTTTCACCGTTAACGCAAGTGTTAATCAAATACTGATCCGTACATGAATTCAAAAAGTCAGAGGTACGGGCCGGGTTCGAACTCAGACCCTCCTGCATTGAAGGCAAGCGTTCAACCGCTAGGCTATCACTGCTTACGTACGCGATGACCTCCAGCCACCCTAGTGTGTGGCCTGCGGGCGGCGGGTTAAAGGTCCCGCCGCCCGACAAGTAACAGGCCCGAGAAGGCGGGGTGCAGTGTTCCGTGCGTGCTTTTTAGGAGGATGTGGGTCGAGGACCCACGGAGGAGAAATCCGCCGAGGGTTGGCGGACTGAGACCTGCCGGGGTTGCGGTGCATGCTTTTGCGAATCCCGCGACCGCGACCGCGGCCGAACGGTCAGGAGGAGGAAAACCGTTGGTTTTTAGCCGGTAAGAGTCCGGCAGACCCCCTCGCCTTCCCCGGGTGAGGGAAATCCACGAAGATTTCCAAGGATAAAAAAAAATGGCTATCACTGCTCGTTAGTGTAATCTGCTTATTATTTAATTCCATAATTGTTAAGTATTATATTAACTCAGTACTAAATACTCAAACGTTATATGTCACCATTAAGTCTCATGCTGTCACTGTCACTTTAAAGCGAAGTCACAGTGACAGCACGAAATTAACGTAGAGTGCGCGCAAGATAACTCTGCGCGCGACGGAGGGCGTGCTAAATGTTGACATGATCGCAAAAATACAAAGTCCTACTTTTTAAGGAAAAGTAATATACTCGTGAGCATTAAAATTGGGTAGCCCTCTTGCGGTTTATTATATTTTAATTGAGCTAAGTTATGTACGTTTAAATTTACTACCTATCAATTAAATTAATTAGTATTTTTACGTAATTTGTAAAAGAAAAGAACAAAGCTTATAAATGTGCCGTGAGTGAAAATAATGCATTATGATTATTAGAGTCATTCCCAGTTGCCCCTACCATCAACGCTACTACTGGTGACGACTGGGATTTTTATTTTAAAATATCCCATTTGCCACCAGTGGGGGCGTCACCAGAGGTGGCACCTGGGAATGACTCGATTATTATCGTCTAATGAGGTCTACTATAATATTTATTATTATATTTTCTTTTATTCCTAAAATCAGGTAGATCTAGTGACAAAGTTAATGAAACGGCAACACTATGGCGGAACATGATTAGTTCCGATTTTGGCCGCGCGCAGAGTTATCTTGCGCGCACTCTAATTTTAAAATTGAGTAGCGTTTGAGTATTTGGCCATTAGACATGTTGAAAAGTAGGATTCTTTTATTCTTCTTTATGAAAACGGCTGCAAATATATTCCATCGTATGCTATCTTCAACATCTGTTTCAATATAATGAAACAACTTTTCCATCTAATTACAGAATTTATAGAGAAGTCCGCCATATCAGAGGAAAGTTTTTAACGACATTCGATGCCCGAATTATATTTGATATCGAATGTTTTAAAATTGTACTTTTACAATTACTTACCATTAAATTACTTTTATGTTGTAATCATCGAAGTCTTGTTTTAAAATAAAATGAAAAATATCATAATATTCTTTCAAATATCTCATGAACTGTAGCATTTTCCAGAAAAAAAGAAGCTAAAATATGTACCTACAATAGAAAAATATTTATTAGCTTAGACTGAACCCGACGACTACTGACTTGATATAAGCTACCAGTGGGTTTTTCACAAATCTAATGGACCATCAAAGTGAGGTCCACTAAATCTAATATTGGGAACACTAAGGCCGCTAACAATGTTTGTTTTGAGACTACGGTAACCAGTTAGGTACACGAAATTTTAGCCTTTTAGCTTTCAGAATAAAGTTTTGTCGAAATATATAGGGTTACTTCAAATTAACTGGCGAAATTTGAGAGGGTTACGAGTTATAATTTTATTAAGAGAATACATTCAAATAAAAACAAGATACCTACTACGTGCACGCTCTTCGCTACTATATTATAACAGGTTCACACGATTCGATTCTAGTGGATAAACTGCTAAATCGCAAACGATTTGAACCATCTGAACAGACTGTCAATCAAATTGAAGCAACAAAAACCTTTGAACTTTTGTTGATCAAGTCATTTGTTGAAAGCGATTCGACCCGTAAGAACCTGTCTTCAGTTGGGTAGGTATCTTGTTATCTAATTAACCGAAGTTTATTTGAATGTGCCTTATTAATGATGCTTACAGTGCGGCCGCCAACAGAATGCGTGCCTGACAGATTGTGTTTCATATTATATCGCCAACATTTTTTTTTTTTAGCGTGGTGCAATCCTCATGGACTATCCCCCGTCTGGGGAAGACGGGGGGGGCGTGCCGGACTCTTACCGGCTAAAACCACCATGGTGTTCCTTCTCCTGACCGTACAGCCGGGGTCGCGGGATTCGCAAATGCATGCACCGCAACCCCGGCAGGTCCCGGTCCGCCAGCCCATGGCGGACCTTTCCTCTGTGGGGCCCGGCCTCACGTCCTCCTGAGAAGCGCGCACGGAACACGGCGCGCTGCCTTCTCGGGCCTGTTACTGGTCGGGCGGCGAGTCCCTAAACCCGCCGCCCGCAGGCCACACACTAGGGTGGCTGGAGGTCATCGCGTACGCGCGCCCTTCGGCGCCCGGTGCGTCTGGCGCGGGAAGGGAGAAGAGCACACCGCTCTCTCTCCCTCTCCGCTTCCTCTTTGGTTGCCATCACCCCCTCACAAAAAGAGGCGATGGCTTCCCACGCAGTCTCGCTCCCGACCATGGACAGAACCACCGCCGGAAGCGAGAGGTCACCGCCGAATTATATCGTCAATCTTTTTTTTTTTTTTTTTTTGCGTGGGGAAATCCTCATGGACTGTCCCCCGTCTGGGGAAAACGGGGGGGTGTGCCGTACTTTTACCGGCTAAAACCCCACGGTGTCCCTCCTTCTGATCTAGGGCCGGGGTCACAGGATTCGCTGTTGCATGCACCGCGACCCCGGCAGGTCTCGGTCCACCAGCTTCTTCTGGTGGACCTCTCCTGTGGTGGGGCAGTTGCTCCCCTGCCCCACATCCTTCCGAGAGGCGCGCGTGGAACACGGCGCGCCATCCTCCCTGGGCCCGTTACTGGTCGGGCGACGGGTTCCCCAACCCGCCGCCCGCAGGCCACTCACTAGGGTGGCCGGAGATCGTCACGCGCCCCCAGGCGCCCGGTGCGTCTAGCTCGAGATTATATCGTCAACCTACAACAACCTTTAACAACCCTCAACCAACAGGCTTTTTCAGAACTATGTTGGGATCAGCTTCCACCTTGGGCGTAGCCAGGATTTTGTCCAGAGTGGGGCAAACTCAGTCACGACCACGACAGTAAATATTTATCTTTGCAATAAATCTGGAAGTTCAGAATGGGATTAAGGGGCAATTTTGCCCCATTACCTTATTTTTGAGATCCAAATAAGTATAGACGGAGTCGGGCATTGGACTGCATATTTTAGGTAATTGTTCTGTGGACATGGGTGGCAAGTTGACTGAATCTAGACCATTTACCTATTCTTTCCTGTGCCAGGGTGGGGCAAGCGCCCTATCTGCCCCACTCTGAATACGCCTATGGCTTCCACTCTAACCAGATCCGTATCTCAAACAATCAACAATCGCTCCGCGTAAAATACTGGTATTCAGCCGTGAATACCAGTATTTTACGCGGAGCGATTGTCATCAGCACTCCGCAACCCAATTACTGGCCAATGCTGATATCCTATGATTAGACCAGTTGTCAGACTTTCTGGTTTTCGACTTCCCGTAACGACGAAAACTAAAAATCAGACTGATGAGCTGACCTTTTTTTTTTCTAAGCCATTTAAAGTGTGTGATTGGAGGACAAAAAGTATTTCTGAATAATTTATCTTGTTAATAAAGCTCTTAACTTAAATACCTTAGAATTATTTCAACTGATTATTTCGAACAATAAAATCTAATACACTATTTTTAACACGCCTAAATTTGCTTCACCTGTAACTAAGTTTTTTGTAAAGAAAACTTGGAATTCGATTTTCACCCACTTCCAACTGTCGCATCGATGTGAAACTTTGCAAATGTATGTAATTCTAATGACCATACAATAATATGGTATTATTGAGCTGATGTCATGATGGAGCCAGAAGGTAGGTAAAGGAACAGGAACCCATCATGATTTTTAGTTTTCATTACACTAAGTGCCTGATCAGACGACGGACTAATTGTCAGGCAGACAGCCGTGGGCAAAAACTAACCACCAACCACGTGCCGAATGTCGCGACGGGCAACAACTACCAACAACTGTCAGGCTAGGCGTATGCTGAGATGCAGGTGACGCAGCGCAGCACAGTACAGATTTAGCAGCGCAGGGCAAGCGAGACAGACATAGTCCATGAGCGTATGCTGTGACGCAGTTAACATACGCACGCATTCGCGTTCTAATCTGTCAGTAATCAGTTCTAATCGTTTAAAATGTCTTTTTCGAATAGTCTGCATGATTAGTATCATACAAACAAGGTTCACAACGAACTAATTCTATTAAATGTTCTGTCATTGCAACAAAATTATGTATTTTAACGTAAAAAACACGTCGCGACTCGCACGCGTCGCGCAGCAATCTGTGCCGGCACTACAACGAAGCGCAGAGCAGGGCAGACACATATCTGCGTCGCACGTGCCTGCGCCGCAACGTACGGAGCACTCGGTATTTTCATGCATTACAAAATCTGCTCTGCACTGCGCTGCGTGGATCTGCGTCGCCTGCGTCCCAGCATACGCCTAGCCTCACGCTTATCCACGGCAATCTGCCGAACAAAGTCTGTCGTCTGCTCAGGGCTATACAAAAGCGTTTTTTTTAACTATACATACATAAACTCACGCCTTTTTCCCATGGGGGTAGGCAGAAACTATAGAACGCCACATGCTACGACTCTTACATACCCCTTTCGCTTCATCCACATTCATACATCTTGTCATACACGCACGCCGGTTGAGAGTACTACGCACCTGACCTTTGTGAAGAACATAACTTAACTTACTTAACTTTTTTAACTATAATTATATTTTATTTTATTGATACTGTTTTCGTTCGAATACAGCCATTCAGGAATGTGCTTTCAAAGCACAGTCACCCCCTATCACAGTTTTATAATAGCTATAAATCACCAATGAAAATGTGTAGATCATAAACCTTAGTTTTACGACTTGCTGACTCAAAGCGTTAGAAGACAATTTCATGAAATTACTTTGGATCGCCTTTTGCTAACATTATAATCAAAGATATTCAATAGTTATATTTAGTAAAACTGAATGAGTGGGTCGAGGAACTTCAAGTACCTATATTCCACCAAGAAGAACATAGTCTGCTTAGTTGTCTATTGTTGTTGTTGTTGTGTTGTGTTGTGTTGTGCAACGGAAACTAGACATGATCAATTTAAATATATCTATTATATGATGTAGGCCTAACATGTATGTCAATTATTTGACTGTAGTCTGTGTGGATGTGTATGTGGGACTTATATGTTGGGCTTACCTTTAATTAGTAATTGTAACATTTATTTATCAGTTTTAATTATGTTATTTATTTATTTTTTACATAAATAATGTATAATCGAATTATTTATTTCCATTTACACAAATATTATAAATTAGTACAAAGCTATATTCACACACATGCACTGCCCATATACACACTTATGTTGGTTTAAGTGAACGGGCATGACCACTGAGACATCCGTAATTAAAGTTCAATAGTTTTTATTTATTTAAGCACGCTATTTATTTATTTATCTATTTGGAACTGGTTTACATCGGTTACGTCACAGTGGGTTCAGTTGAAAACCAGCGTCAGGCTCTAGTAGTCTGACATTTATGCTGAACTGAACCTATTTGGCTCAGCCGCTAGACACACAGATACTTTATTTTTTTTTGTTTATTTTTTATTTTGTTTTGTCTCTTATGATTTTTTTTTTGTCTGTGTGTCTGACTGCTTTCGTGCCAAATAAATTTCTTTCTCTCTTCTTTTTCTTTTTGTCGGCAATAAGATTGTCAAGCATATCATTTTGGGACCCAGTGCATAATATCAGCACTCGTTGCGCCGTTGCGCGGGTGACCCAATGTGCTTACATTGGGTCACCCGCGCGACGGCGCAACGAGTATTCCCAAGGAGGGTTGATGTCAGTCAGGCGGCCGGTCATAAAACAATAAGCCAAAACCATTAACAACATGGATTTATGAAATACATGTTGTGCCGACCCCACCTAGTGTGGGATAAGGGCAGGAAGAAGAAGAAGAAGATTCAATAGTAATATTTAATCTCTTTGCTCTTTGATTATATTACTATGTATTTATTCCGCGAAAATAGAGACAAACCATATTCTATGACATTATTCTAAGGTTGGGGATTGGGGTGCATGAAAAGAGACTCCACGAGTGACGATACTTAAACTACGTCCAGCGCTCTCTGGGTAGTCAGCCCCGCCAACAAACTTGCTGACTGGCTAATCTTTACACTACGATGTGAGCTATTCTCATATATCTCGTACAGATACGAGAGATTCTAAGGTTTTGAAAAAATTGTAGGCAGCAAGAAAAGGGTGAGTTATCACAAAACATTTTTATTATATACTAGCTGTGTCCTCACGGCTCCATCCGCGTAAAAAGTTTTATTCCAGTAATAAATATAGCCTATGTTACTTAGTGATAATGTAGCTTTATAACGGCGAAAGAATTTTTGAAATCGGTCCAGTAGTTTTTAAGTTTATTCGTAACATACAAAAATACAAATATTTATCTTTATAATATTAGTATAGAAGACTAGCGACCCGCCCCGGCTTTGCACGGGTGCAATGTAGATACTAATGTGGGGCATATAAACCTTCCCCTTGAATCACTCTACCTATTGCTGAAAACTGCATTAAAATCCGTTGCGTATTTTAAAAGATCTAAGCGTACAGACAGCGGGAGCGACTTTGTTTTATACTATGTAAAGATAATCAAGTCTCGTGGCTAATTACGATTTGCGAGGTTAAGCTGCGCATGCCGCGGTCAGTCTGTCGATGGGTGACCGTTCGTTCCACATTGAAACCCCTCCATGCCTCGGAGAGCAGGTTAAACCTTCGGTCCCGGGTGTCATACGAATACCTATGACAGTCGTCAGAGGTCAGAAGCCCGAAAGCTTGACAACTGGTCCAACCTTAGGATATCGGCATTGCCCAGTAACTGGGTTGCGGAGATCTGATGGCAGTTGCTCCGTGTAAAATACTGGTTATCGCCGCATCTGGTTATGGACTAAAAGCTGACCCCAAGATAATTGGGAAAAGGCTAGGAGGAAGATAATAAAAATACTCCCGGAGCCACGTCGATCGAAAGTATGTACCACGTAAGCAAAACCGCGTGGACCAATTAGTTCTCACTATAATGTTTTCTTAAGTTCCCAGTATCTTTCGCAGCTACTTAATTTGCAAATTCTTCGTAGATAGAACAGTTTCTTGTAAGTTTGAACAAGTTAAAACTAATTTTGTTGAGGTAAATGAGAATTTTATACTTTTATTATGTTTACAGAGAAAATCTGTGTTTATTTAATACGCTGCAGCATTTTAAAGCATTTATATTAAATTGTTTATCTAAGAAATATTTTTGATGGCATCTTAGAAATCTAATTTGTAATAGAAATAGGTACTAAATTATTTTTTAATCAAAAGTTTAGTACGTTTTCGTCTATAATTTAATTTTTAAAAAGTATACTGAGATGTTTTATTGCTTTTAATGCACGCCTTTCGCCTTTTTAATTTTTTTTTTTACATTTTCTGCATATCTCCTCATAAAACATAATTAGCCCATTACTGTTCGACTGGTGGGCACGGGCCTGCTTTCAGAATGAGGAGAGTCCACCACGCTGATTGGTGGGTTGTGCAGACTACACACACCATCGATAACTTTATGGAGCCCTCTCAGGCGTACAGGTTTCTTCACGATGTTTTTCTTTCACCGTTAACGCAAGTGATAATCAAATTTCATACAGAAGGGGTGCTTGCCTTCCTTTCAAAGTCATGTGCGGATCAGATTTTGCATATCTCCTCAAGAAAGAAATTCATTCTAAGAACCCTTTTGAAAAAAGACGGATTTAATAAAACTTAGAGGCAACAGACACGCCGACACTATGCATAATGTCATGCACACGTGGCGTGCTCATATGTTGAATTATGGCTCTATTACACTCAGCTAGTTGTACCTAGAGCGGACTGTCGTTAAATCATGCTGCAGTTTAACGAGAATTTCTTAAAGCCTTTCTAACAACGCGTGTTCTTGGGAAATGTATCTTGGTTCTAGCTTTAGATAAGTTCGTGTGAGTGATCTTTTGTTTCTCGCGAATAAATAAAATACAAATCGAGAATATTTTTAATTTAATCTCTGCTAAATATCGAAATTAGTTGATCGAGTGATTAACCCTTGGTGTCTGTCTGAATGCCAAGCTCCAGGGTCGCTGCTGGGGGTCTTGACTCAAAGTCAAAGTCAAAGTTTTTTATTTCAAATAGACCAGATTTCAGGCACTTTTAAAACGTCACGACTAGGTGCACGGTTCCAAAAGGTAGGTTCTATGGAGAAGAGCCGGCAAGAAACTCCATGAATACTCTTTTTAAAATAGTAGTTCATTACAATTCCATTACAGTAGTGTGAGAAATAGAATGAGAATAATGCAGGTTAATGTAACAAATAAACTCACATAAGAGTAACAAATAGAAAAATATGCCTTCTATGATTGCCATAGCAGTTAAGAGCTGACCAGTCCCGACAGACGGCACCCGTTCACGAGCATGACGTGCACATCCGCATCGATCAGCTCAACCATATTATAGGGAACTCAACGACCGGATAAACAACGCCACCATCAGCAAGACATTTAAGTGAGCATGACAGACTCATATTACCAGACAATAGGCAGTAATATGATATGATTATAAGCGTATCACTAATAGCTGCATGATGCTGATCAATTAAAACCACTAACTTCAATATAAGGACTATATTTCGATAGGTAGCTGATTACAATAAAAAGACAGCCAATGCGTGTGCGCACGCTAAGGTAACGGCGGAGTGAGTGTTAGAACTGCAGCCGGTCGGCGGCTGAGCCTAAGGTGGGGGCCGGCGTAGAAGGCTCTGGAAGCCCGTAGAATGTATAGAAGCGACCCGCTGGCACGGCCCGATGTGACGTCAGGAACTGTCTGAAAAGCTGTAGGCCAAGCACAAACGTGTGACGTATGGTATTGTAAACCTATCGCTAATGTCAGCGATTTTGGAATCGAAATTACATCTGTCCTATAAAAAAATGTTTTTATTTTGCGCTACAGTTGTGTCGTACATAGATATGAATAAAGTTTTTAATTAAATTAAATAGTGTGTGCGAAACGAGTGTTTCCGATTCAAAATTCTTATATTAACGTTATTACGAATTTAAAAAAAAAACATAATACAAGGTACCTACCGTACATTAAAAAAAAATGTCGACTTCAGGGAACCGCACCATTCCACCGACACAGACTCCCACAACAGAGAAATCAATGTCACTCCCAATCAACCCTCTCTGAAGAAAGCACCAGCCGCTCAGAAAAGGAAAGACTACGCAAGCCAAAAAAAAAAACTACTTAATTTATTAAAGACATTTCAGTATTCAAAACCGCTCTCTCTCAAAACACATTCTACAGAACTTAAATAAAACTTCAACATTTTTATTAAAGTTCCAGCGAGCGTAGCCTGTCGGTCAGTCTCAATGCACGTGCAGTTACAGGCTTTTAGGCTTTAGTTCAAATGTTAAAAGGAAGAACAATGCTTGTTACTTATTTTTGTTCTTTTTCTATTGCGGCTGCGACTTTTGTTTCTATTTTAACCTTTCATGCCCCAGATATCAGGTATTTAATATCATTGAGTTTGTGACCCGTGACAGTGAAGGACTTATAATGAAGACGCCATTTTATTAAAACCTTCACGATGGCTAGTTCACAGAAGGATAATCACAGAATTATCTCATTTATTCATTTTCCACACATATAAATTACATTTTTAAATATAACATAACATCACGACTGTATTTCCCGAAGGGTTGAGCAGAGGTGTATAGTAACTTCCTCATTTCGCCGTTATGTTTAAGTCATAGGGAGCGAGCCTATTGCCATCAAACGGGCACAAATCAAAACTCCAGACTGCTACTGAGGAATTTCACACGGAAAAACCCAATAACACTTTTCCCGACCTGAGGGACGTACCCAGGACCTCACTATCAGCAGTCGCGATTACCACCACAAGACCAATGAGGCAGTTTTGTTTTTCAATATTTCTGAAAAAAACACTAAAAACATAGGTATTGTCAGTGTCACAGAATTGTCTCATTATTTAGATTTCTGTGAGAACAATAATATTGTTCTACTGTTAATTAGCAATCATCTTTACATAGTATAAAAAAAAGTCGCTCCCGCGGTCTGTACGCTTAGATCTTTTAAATTACGCAACGGATTTTAATGCAGTTTTTAGCAATAGATAGAGTGATTCAAGAGGAAGGTTTATATGCCCCACATTAATATCTACATTGCACCCGTGCGAAGCCGGGGCGGGTCGCTAGTGTATCATATAATAAAAAAAATATTATGCAGGGCAGAATTGCGATTATAGTGAAATTGGGGACCAAGTTTTTAGAGAAAGCAATTCGACATCATATCACAAAGTCTAATAAACAGATTGAAGTTTTTTACACCGTGTTATCGAATTGTCTAGTTAGTCTAGACTGGCAAGCGCGACTGCTGATCTTGAGGTCCTGGGTTCGATCTCCAGGTCAGGAAATGTTTTATTGTGTTCTTCCGTTTGGAATTCATCAGTAGCAGCCCGGAGTTTGGGTATATGCCCGGTTGATGTCAATAAGCTCGCCCCCTATTACATGGGACTTAAACATAATGGCAAAATGAGGGTGTTAATATACAACTCTGAGCATCCCTTCGAGGAATACAGGCGTGATGTTATGTTATTTTAGAGAAAGTAATGTTTTTTAATGGCATTTGTTTTTGCGGAAAAATGTGTAATGACTTGCATAAAAGAGAGTACCGTTCACAAAGGAAAGGCTGTATTCAACAAACACATCATCAAATTAATCACGTAAAGCAGAACACAAAATCCTCAATTCACCAGATAAAAAAAAAACAATAACATTTTTATCAGAAAATCCTGTGAAAAACATGGCGGTTTTTATCCCGGCAACGCAAAAATAATCCTCTACTTAATTACAAACTTAAAAGGTATTTCCTCCGCTGTCTTTCACCTCACCATTTTCAAAAGCTATTTTTCAGTCCGTCTGTCCGTTCCGTTCACTCATTAATCTGCCGGTTGGACAGTCTGTGACGAACACCGCGATGGATGGGTTGAATGATGTTGAAACTTAACTGGAATCTTTGTCTGCGTTTTTCTGACTCAAGTAATTACTAACCCTACCTATGTTTCTAGGTGAAAAAGTGTAAGTGGTTATAAAATAAAAAAAACTACGTTTAAAAAAACCGACTTCAAAAACTAAAAAGTATAAAATAACTTAATGAAGATTTAATTTAATACACCTCTTATGCAAACCTAGTAACTATACCATAATATAAAATTAACAGTTTCAGAAGTCGGTGCTAATCCTCGCTGAACCAAATTAAAGGCATCGACTTCTGAAACTGTTAATTTAAATTAAATCTTTATTAAGGTATTTTATACCTACTTTTTAGTTTTCGAAGTTGGTTTTTTTAAATGTAGTTTTTTTTTTTTTTTTACTTTTGTAGTGTCTGTAATAGGTTGTTCTGTAAACTACAGTAGGATTTTTCTAGGTTGCATCAGCTAGAATAATTACATCCTCCACGGAAACAAAAAATGTTCAAAATTATAATAAAATGAAAATTACTGGGCCAAACTATGTTCACTTTTTATGGGACCAAATGGCAACTATTCCGCATCAAACTAAAGAAAAATCACGTAAATCGGATCATAAATCTCAGCGTAATCGGTGTACTTAGATAAAAAAAACCAATCTCATCCTTTTTTTTGAAGTCGGTTTATTAGAACTATGTAATGGAGCTACATCTGCCAACAAACAGCTTTACAGGTTATCAGAAGAAATATTTTTTAATAACAGTGATAGATAAGCGGTTTAACTCTTGCATTCCATGCATGGATCCCGATTCCGTACCACTGGATTTTCGAATTCATGTGCGGATTAGAATTTGATTATCACTTGCGTTGACGGTGGAGGAAAAACATCATGAGGAAACCTGCACACCTGAGAAGGTTCTATAATAATCACGATGGTGTGTGTAGTCTGCCAACCCGCACCAGGCCAGCGCGGTGGACTAAAACCTAAACTGTTCTCATTCTGAGAAGAGGCCCGTGCCCAGCAGTGAGACAGTAATGGGCTACTTATGTATGTATGACTTTTATGTTATTGGTCGTTGTTCCAGTCATTTAGAAAGTCCATATCAGAAACATGACTAATAATTGTATAGAAGCCAAACTCGCGCTCCAGGTGCGTTCAAGGTCACGATAATAACCTACCGTCTCGCATTGGATGAACCAACAAGTCAGTCAAGGCGCCAACTCGCGCTCGCGCCTGCGAAAATATTAGGTAAATAGCAGCTATAATACCAGCCATTTATTTATGATTTTTTTATCGTTTGAAAATCCTCATGGATTTCTCTTGCCCGGGGAAGGCGAGGGGGTCTGCCGGACTCTTACCGGCTAAAAACCAACGGTGTTCCTCCTCCTGACAGTTCGGCCGGGGTCGCGGGATTCGCAAAAGCGTGCATCGCGACCCTGGCAGGTCCCGGTCCGCCAACACTCGGCGGAGGGGTTGGCGGACCTCTCCTCTGTGGGGCCTTGCCCCACATCCTCCTGAGAAGCGCGCACGAAACACTGCGCGCCGCCTTCTCGGACCTGTTACTGGTCGGGCGGCGGGTCATATTACCAGCCCCGATGCATATAAACGTTAAAGATGATTATTTTATATAATTATCCTGATACTGGATCAACTTGAAAGTCACAAACGAGAATGTTAATAAAACCTTAATAAAACTTTTAGGTTAAACGGTTTAATCTTGCAGCGTCAGGATTTGAGGATTGAAGGTTGAAATTATTATAATGTTTTATTGTCAGGGAAAATGAATGTGTGTGCGAAGTTTCAGGAGAACCGTATAAGCAGAAGAGGTTGAAAAATCGTCGCAAGATTTGAATCAAACAAACAAATATACGAAGTGAAGCTAAAAACCGCTTAAAAATTAGCCACCCATGATTTTTGTTCTTTAGATATTTTTTTTCAGATTTAACGTTATCAAGTTAGTCGAAATATGTAATGATGCACCATCTGTAATCCTTAAAACTATTTGAAAATAATATTCTTCTTATAAATCCGAACATTTCTAAAAGGAAAATATCTAGTCAACCTCTCAAAATAAACACAACTTACACTAATACCCACAACATTTCCCAAGCCTTCCTTTCAACGTATAAAGAAAACACTTTTAAAACGAATAAGACAGTAAAATAAATGGCTGGTAACAAAGGGTAGGAAGATACACAACACCCTTACAGTTGCATCAGAGCCTTAAGTGCTTACTCGTGTCAGGGGATGTTGTCAAGGGCGGAGATTTTTTCCCCAACGGAAAATAATCGTAGTAGTTATTTACAAGTTGGGGTTTTACCGTAGTATTTTTTGTTTGGAATTTTCTTAGATGGGTACTTTATTGAACTAGACTATGGAATGTCCCGTTCCAGAGCAAAGGTAAGGCCTTTTGCCTTCCAAACCTCTATATTTTATGCAGTTTCTAACTATGCCGGCCATACAAACACGTTTAGGTCGTCACGCTATTGTGGGAGTCCGTGTCGGTGAAATTGTGTTCCCTGATGTATGTGATTTAATTTATCTGATAATATATGAAGTACATAATGAGGCTTGTATAGTCGCTGAAGGGAGAACTAAAGCCTCGAAAAAAAAATAGATCGTCACGCCATCTACCCCGCGGCCGATCTCGACGACGTTGTCCTCCTTCAGGCGTCCAGTGAGTAACGATCTTTGCCCATCTGTCCGGGTATATTCAAGTGACATGACCGGCCCACTTCCACTTAAGCCTGGCTGTTTTTTCTCCAACATCTGCTAGTTGCGTTATGGAATACAGGATGGTCTTCCTAATACGATTGGTTAGTTTAGTTATTAAATACACAAAATTTCATTTGATTGCATAGTGGAAGAGTTGAAAAATTGCTTTATGGTTATAGAAAGAAAGGCCACAACGAAGGATCGCGAAAAGTAAAGAAACTGGAGGAAGGGTTTTGGTCAAGAGTAGAATAGAAGAAGATGATAACGTGGATGCCACGAGCAAGGAGAGCTCCATGATAAACACCCAATCTACCTAGGTTAGTCAGTATAATCCGGTGGGCAGGGAACGTTACTTTTCTAATTTGTGGTCTACATCCAAGAACTCAGCTACTCCAAAAGCCATCAATCTTTTGAGACTGACAGACTTTTAATTTCATACTTTGCTTCCAAATCACTTTTTTGCAAAACGTAGATTAAAATTTCAAAAAATAATATTCAATTTATTCACTTCTAGTTTCTATGTAGCTTAGTCTTAGCCTCGTCCTTGCTTTTAAAGTGCACTAAGATTGATTTATACCAACCAGGTGGTCTGTTCTCGACATACTTTAAATTTTCCATTGTTATTTTTATTTTCATTTCTTCGTTTGCATTTCTTTTAATTGCATTCATACATTTAGATATTTTTCCCTGCCTAGGAGAGCACAATAAACAGTCAGTCCCGGGTGTCATATGAATACTTATGACAGTCGTTACGGGAAGTCAGAAGCCCAAAAGTCTTTTGCCGCCCAGCTCATGTAAGTGAATAGGTAATTCTTATAAGAATAAAGATATCTTAAACCCGGATATACATACAACTATTCGCTGTATTTACAATACTAGCGTAACATTCCTGCATCTAGTGCTAAGCGTGCCAGTGACATCCTCGATTAAGTACCCTGCGTTGCCTTAGGGCGGGTGCACCTGTTATTATCCTTTTGCCGATCCGATCCGATCATCGTTCCTTGTCGACGGTGCGTGTCATAATCAAGTGTACGGACGTATCATTACTCATCCACACCGAACATGACGCTCATCAGTGATACGGATAAGATGATCAGTAGACCTAACACGAATGTTAGTTGACAAATTATTGAAATTAATGTCGTCCGAGTATTTTTCTTTTTGTTAAAATAACTATCATAAAGAAGTTATTTGGTGTCGAAATGATTGTAAGAACAATGTATGGTTCCTTGAAATGTGAATATGAACAGGATTGATATTCAAATCTTGACCAACGACAGCAGTCAAACCCATTATGCCCAACAATCTTTCTTCTGAAACAGTGAGAGTTTGTCTGCTGCTTGGACCACCACCAGTACCAGAAGCCTCACAACGTATTGTCAAGGCTTTTTTCTTTGTTTTAGTTTTCCAGTCTGCCCGCACCTGAACATATTTGTTTGTTAATTTTTGTCATGCATATTTTCATCAATCATTTTCTAGTCTATGAATTAAGCTGATTGTTGTTATGTTATGTTTGTTTTAATTTGTGTGAATTTTGAATTTGAATAACATGTCCTGTGGCTCGCACAGATGGCTTCCACGTTATCATGCGAAAGAAAGCGGCCTTCTTACTGCAGCGCCGGCATGGTAGTGACAACAGCATTTTAACACTCTCCCTGCCAAGGGAACCGCCGGCGACCCCCAAAAAATTTTGTTCAGCAGGCCAAAGCACATTTTTTTAATACTTTTATCACATTTTCCATAACAGCACGCCAGTAGTTGTAAAACTATTTGAATTCGGTCAGGGCGGATCCCAAGGAATCCAGAAAGTTTTTTTTTGTATCCCACGGCCTCTTGTAATAATTTTGACTGTTGACTCATGGCGTTCACAAGCAGAATCTGGTGTGACCCGCCGGCGGCCTCCATGGCCTCCTGAACCTGATATATTGCCGACAGGGAGAGTGTTAGAGATTATTGCTCCCAGACTGAATTGCCCCCCCTTCCAGAGACACTGGATGGGGACAGTCATAGGTCTGAATAAATAATTAAGTTGTAAACACTTACAACACTACACTAATTAATTAAGCACCATTGTTACTAACACTAAAATACTAACAAAACTATGGACGTCTGTAAATAAAGTTTAATTTATTTTACAAGATTTTGATTAATTTCTTGTTTTGTTACATGCACGATTTGTATTATACATAGATATGAATAAAGTTTTCAATTTATTTAAATAGTATATGCGAAACGAGTATTTCCAATTCAAAATTCACTCATTTTAACGTTAAGTTTACGTTACTAATACAGCTTTGCGAAGCCAGGATGGGCTAGCCAGTGTTGTCATACTAGCGGCCCGTCACGGCTTCGCACGGGTGGACATTTTTCCCGTTTTTGCAACATTTTTCATTTATGCTCCGCTCCTATTGGTCGTAACGTGATGTTATATAGCCTATAACCTTCCTCGATAAATGGCCTATCCAACACAAAAAGAATTCCAACCAGTAGTTCCTGAGATTAGTGCGTTCAAACAAACAAACAAACAAACTCTTCAGATTTATAATATTAGTATAGATTCGTGCTAATCCTACTGATCAGCAAAATAATACAATGTGAATCAACCTTTACAGGCGTTACTACGCGCTACGATGTCGTGTGTCTGGCAGGTAATGACGAGAAAAGTATATGAAATACTACTCATGGAACTATCGACGGCATTGGAAAACATTTAAATAAAATATAGTTAAATAGTAAGCAGGCACGTAACTTGGCAAGAGTAGAGAAGAGAATTCCTCTCCTTCCCTTCTAAACCGACATGTTTAAGAATAAATTTGGGCAATAATCATAGAATAATGAGAAGTAATAAACGTGACCATTTTTTTGTTGCACTTACGGGGTGTCCTGCGTAAGCGACGAACGCGACGCGATGAACGCGTCAAACGCGATCAAGACAACGGCATTCCCTACTAGCGGCCTATGTAGCGAGACGCGACGTAACACATATTTGTTCCACGTCATGTCGCGTCGCGTCGCACCGCGTCGCGTTTGTCGCTTACGCAGGACACTCCGTAAGTGTACACGCGCAAACTTACTCCCACTACGCCAAAATCTTGCCAAGTTATGTGCCGGCGACTATACCTAATATTGAAGTAGAAATATCTAAAACTGCATACTTAGATTTTTTTCGGAATGAGTAATACTAGTCATGGGAATAACACCTAACATGCGTTGAGGAAAATGAATTCTTGTGATCTGTTCTTTTTGAGACATAGGTACTTACTTTTATGAGACCTTAACATGAACGTTTGACATAATTATAGTATCGTACAGTAGTCCTACAGTAAGCCTATCAGGGGTTTATTTTTTTGCGACATGCACAATTTGTATTATACATAGATATAAATAAAGTCGGTCGGGCAAAGTGTTATTGGGTTTGAATTCCTCAGTAGCAGCCAGGAGTTTAGATTTGTGCCCGGTTGATGGCTATAGGCTCACCCCCTACTACATGGGACTTAGGTGAAATTAGGGTGTTACTATACACCTCTGCCCAACACTTCGAGGAATATAGGCGTTATGTTATGTTTTTTTTTTCATGAATAAAGTTTTCAACATAATTAAATAGTATGTATGAAACCAGTGTGGCGGCATTAATCACGCCACATGCGAACTACGCATCACGACGAATGTCTAGCAGACTACAGCGTCAACAATGACAGCTGTCAGATGAAATGTCATAAATCCTGCATCGCGATATCAAGATCTGACACGGAGTTAGTATATATACAACTTCCCAACATCAACCGATGGGCAGTGGCCCGCCAGGCATAAGACCCGCTTGGTTGGAAGAATCTCCCTTTTCGTAAGAGAAACATCATACCTCGTTCCCCTACACGAGTATTTCCAATTCAAAATTCACTCACTTTAACGTTTTGTTTATGTTACTAACGCGAACGTGACAAAATTCGTGCTGTGCCTACTGTCTCGTTTAGGTAATGAGAATGACCCGTCTACTTATACAAGGCTAGTCGGAAAGGGGGTACTTAGCCGAAAGGGTGTTAAAGTACTCATAATAATGAATAACTTTTGTTCTACAACTTTCCCCAAAAGTCATTAGTTTAAGAGAAATAGTTGTTCAAAGATTTCTTGAAAAAACCTTAATTCTATCTATCCTTAGCTATGTTTAGGTTTTAGGGTCATATTTGGGGTCACGGATTAGAAACTCCATTTTCTGAATTCATAACTAAATCAGGGATGACGAATTTTAGAAAAATTAAATTTTAAAAAATCATGAAGAAAATAAATAATGGAATTTTTAAATTTTAACACTTTCATTAAAACAATCATCAGTGATACATTAAGTGGCCCGCGGCTTAGTACCCCCTTTCCGTCTTACCTTGTATATGCAAAATCTAACACATTTAGGTAGGTAGTTACAGCAATTTATATCCTCTTTGTCACGACTTAATACGAGAGTGCTATTCAAAACTAATTTCTGATTGGAAACTTGTAGGTTCGTCTCGCATCTATTGAATATTGAAATGTAATAATCAGTCGCCGGGGAAGGCTGTCCTAGCTGCTCGAGACTTCCTCTGTCAATTTGTCCCGGGAATAGTACATTTTGTTGGTGACTGCAATGGACGAAGAGCTACGAAGAAATACGAATGGATAGGATTTAAATGTGTTCAATTAAAAACATATGGGTTTTTTTTATTTAGGAGAACAATTGTAGGATTGGTTTCCAGAGAAGAAACAAGAGAAAATAAATTAATTGGACAACACTAGACCACCACATTCTCAAATATAAAACACTGAATATAAAATAATAATAAAGACTTGGACTCACTAAGGGACAAATGGAGCAACATGCCGCGAGACTTGACGCGGGACATCTACGTGAATGTCATGTGGGACAATATCGTGGAACAATTCGCTCGCACACACTTGCGCCCGTTGTCGAAGCGGCGGCTTGCAAACATGTCCCGCGTCACATAGAAATGCCGTACATTGTTGCGCGCAACGTTGCGAGACAGTGTGCTACGTTGCAACGTCACGTAGACTCAATGTTGCGCATTATGATAGGGAAATTTATGGCCCCAGTGAAGTCAAGGCTTAAAAACAAATAAATGAAATAACTTCCGTTATTTAAAAACAGAACATCTGTGTCAGCAGTTACTGCGTAGGAAAATGAACATGATGTAGACCAATGTTTAACCGACTTCGAAAAAATACCAACGGAGCTGCAGGTTCGCAATTCGACATGTGTGCTTATTTTGATGACTAGGAAATTCTTAAACCGACAGAATTGATTTAATCTGTATTTGTATCAGGCTTAGGCTGTGCCTCGGAGAGCACGATAAACCGTCGGTCTTGGGTGTCATACAGATATCTATAACAGTCGTTACGGAAAGCCAGAAGCCCGAAAAGTTTGAAAACTGGTCAAACCGTAGGATATCGGCAGTGCCCTGTAACTGGGTTGCGGAGGTTTGATGGCAGTCGCTCCGTGAAAAATACTGGTATTCAGCCGCATAGGCTGGAAACTGACCCCCAACATAGTTGGGAAAAGGCTAGGCAGAATATTTGGTGTTTATTCTAGTTACAAATATTACCATTGGCTTCCCCACTTACATAGGACCGTCAACGACTAAAAGTAAATAATTGTATAACACTACTTAACTCCTCTCCTCTGCCTAATACGGACATGACGTGTAATTACACTCGGGAGCAATGAATCCGGATCACTAATTTACCTAAACAAAACCATGTTTTCCGAGATATTAAGGTTTATGTTGGTGGCCCGGATTCAATGCTCCTCGTTGTATTATTTTATCAAAGCCACTCTATACTTTCATAGCTCTATGTCCCATTTATTACAGAAGCCTGCGCCTGTCATTTCAGCAATAGCAATAATAGGTAGAATTTGAAACTATCTCGTTGTGAATAAAATAATTGTCAACGATCATTTGCTCTAAACTTACTCATTAATTTCGTGTTGATTCATTGCGATTTAACGGCTAATTTAATTAATTAATACTGTTGTCACACACATAAAACATAATAACATGGATGTTATTGGTAATGTTCTTCAAAAAGGACGTAACATATGGAGTTCTATAGTTTCTACCTATATTTCTGTTGCCGCTATAACAACAAATACTAACAAACAGAATAAAATAAATATTTAAGGGGGCTCCCATACAACAAACGTGATATTTTTGCCGTTTTTATAGATAATGGGACGGAACCCTTCGTGCGCGAGTCCAACTCGCACTTGGCCGGTTTTTTGTTGCACTAAGTATATAACATGCGCAAACTTACTCCCACTACGCCAAAACCTTGCCAAGTTATGCGCCGGCGACTATACCAAGTCTCGAAGACGGTGTCTATAGCACCACAGACCAACTATCAAGTGTAGTTTCACTTGCCCGGGTGAAGACTGAGTCATTCAATAGAATTAGCACAGAGTACCATATGAGATATAGACGTATCTCTACGAGATATGGTGTTTGCTCCTTAATCATGTTCCAGATGTCCAGACCGCGTCTTTGTCTTCATCAATTAATCTGTGTGTAGATTAACCGAATGGATTGTCAACTAGCATGCCGCACGCCATATTGGTTTTGTGTTTAAAAATGAAAATCGGTTTGAGTTTGGGGTTGTGTATGGAGAGTTTATTTGTGTATGTGCAGGTGAATGTTCAACACGTTTGGTGCAATGGCTGAGCGATTGTCTTCTGCGCTACGGGTAGTGGGTTCGATTCTCATACGGGTTAAATATTTGTATGGCCTACAGTTAGTTGTTCCGGGTCTGGGTGTTTGTGCGTGTGAAGATTTGTGTATGTAAGCGCACCCACGATACAGGAGAAATCCTAGTGTGGGGCACGTTAAATAAAAAAAAAGACTGTTTAGAACACTTAGAACAGACAAATGTATGGGAAAGAAAGAAATTACTTACGCACTCGTATACACCGAGGATCATAGGTACCTGAAATATTGTAACCATGGATTCCGATGCCTAATTGGAGAAGTAAAAGTAGGACATAGGTTGTCGAATAAAGCTTCACTTTCGAGATATTCATTATTTATGGAAATTTACAAGTCGAAAAATATTAAGGGTAACAAACCCTATGGACGCGACATAACACATAACATTACGCCTTGTATTCCCTGAAGAGTTAGGCAGAGGTGTTTTAGTAACACCCTCGTTTCACCATTTATGTTTTTTTAAGTCCCATATAATAGGGGGCGAGCCTATTGCCATTAACTGGGCACAAATCCAGACACCGGGCTGCTACTGAGAAATTCCTAATACCCAATATCACTTTGCCTGACCTGGGGATCGAACTCAGGACCTTATGCTCAACAGTCACGCTTGCGACCACTAGACCAACAAGGCAGTGGACGTGACGTTATAGGCGGAAGCGGAAACTACAAGCTTACCCGCCACTTAATTCCTTGTCATCTTTCTTCCTAGAAGTAAGAAGTTTTCTTATCCACTCACACGATAATTTAAACGTTGTCAACTCGACCTAAGAAATTGTATACAGGGAAGTACTAAAATTAATTGATTTGTTTTGTTCCAAAGAAAATTAATGTACGGATCAGAGTGTTGGGCCGTGAAGAAGACGGATGAAAGAAGATTACACGTAGCGGAGATGAGAATGTTGAGATGGATGTGTGGAGTGACGCGAATGGATAAAGTAAGAAATAAGTATATTAGAGGAAGTTTGAAAGTGGCACCAGTGACAGAAAAGTTGAAAGGAAAGCGTTTGTCTTGGTATGGGCATGTGCTGAGGAGGGATGAAACACATGTGACTAAGAGAGTGATGAATATGAATGTTGATGGATGGAGGGGGAGAGGGAGACCTAAGAAAAGATGGATGGATTGTGTGAGGGAGGATATGAAAGATAAGGGAGTAAATGATAATGAGACGGCTGACAGGGAAGAGTGGAAGAGAAAAACATATTGCGCCGACCCCAAGTAACTTGGGACCAGGGCAGGAAGATGATGTTCCAAAGAAAATTAATGTTAGATCATTAGATGTTAGATCAATAGAGAATTACACACTGAATTGAACATTATTAACTCATAATACCATTAGGAAAGTGTGGGTAAAATCTTTTCCTAAACCTCGGGCCCACGGTGTATAACATAACATCACGCCTGTATTCCCCGAAGGATTGGGCAGAGGTGTATAGTAACTCCTTCATTTCGCTGTTATGTTTAAGTCCTATGTAATAGGGGGCGAGCCTACTGCCATCAATCGGGCACAAATTTAAACTCCGGGCTGCTACTGAGTACTTCCAAATAGAAAAAACCGAATAGCACTTTGCCCGATCTGAGAATCGAACTCAGGACCTCACGATCAGCAGTCGCTCTTGCTATTACTGGACCAACGAGGCAGTTACGAGGTGTATAGGCGACCTAAAACCAACTAATGAATCAATGACATCACCAAAGTCACCCATAGCTTGAAAAGGCATCCAGCAAGCAGTAGGTAGGTACTTATAATTATTTACACCTTAAAGTCGATTCAGGCCACCAGGTAATCTACATACATACATACCTACATTATAAACTGCCTTGTTGGTCTAGTGGTGGCCCGAAGCGCGACTGCTGATCGTGAGGTCCTGGGTTCGATCTCCAGGTCGAGCAAAGTGTTATTTGGTTTTTATTTATAAATTTACATATAACCTTGAGAATAAAATATCTTTATTTACTACTAGCGATCTGCCTCGGCTTCGCACGGCTGCAATGTAGATACTAATGTGGGGCATATAAACATTCCTCTTGAATCATTCTATCTATTGCTGAAAACTACATTAAAATCCGTCGCGTAGTTTAAAAGATCTAAGCGTACAGACAGCGGGAGTGACTTTGTTTTTTTTTTTTTTTTTTTTTTATTTCAAATATTTTTCCGAGGCATTAGTTCGCCCTTCAGCGACTATGCAAGCCTCATTGTGTACGTCTTATATTATTAGATACTAAAGAAAAACATTAAATATAAAAAATCACATACATAAAAAAACAAGAAAATATATAATATCGACATCAGGGAACACAATTTCACCGACACGGACTCCCACAACAGAGGAATCAGCGACATGACTTTGTTTTATACTATGTTGTTTATTTCTGGTTGTAAATCTTTATTTATACGAATTCATTAATAAGTAAATATGTAAATAGCGTAATGTAATGGTGCGTCCAGACCTGACGAACGCGCCGCGAATGCGCCGCTCGCGCACAACGCGCGAGCCGTTCGCGAGCCACTCGCGAGCTGCGCGCGTGCATTTCATGTTCGTACAAAGCTCCGCGCGCCGCTCGCGCGCAGCTCGCGAACGGCTCGCGCTCTGCGCGCGAGCGGCGCGCGAGCGGCACATTCGCGGCGCGTTCGTCAGGTCTGGACGCACCATTAGGTGTATTGTTAACTGAAATGTAAGGTAGCCGGTTACGTGTAAGGTACAAACGGGGACGAGGCCACACATATCGTAACCATTTGACCAAGTCCGGGTGACATAATGACATCAAGTGATACCTACTACATATTCAATGATGCGTTCTATGATCGTATATTTAATATAACATAACATAGCAACATTACGCTTGTATTCCCCGAAGGGTTGGGCAGAGGTGTAAGTAATAGCCTCATTTCACCGATATGTTTAAGTCCCATGTAATAAGGGGCGAGCTTATTAACATCAACCGGGCACAAATCAATACTCCGGGCAGCTACTGAGGAATTCGACACGGAAAAACTCAATAACAGTTTGCCTCACCTGGGTATAGAACCCATGCAGGACTTCACGATCAGCAGTCGTGCAAAACTTACAAACATTGAACCAACGGGGCAACTTTTAATGTATATTTAATTCCTCTTAGCCTTTTCCCAATTATCTTGGGGTCAGCTTCCAGTCTAACCAGATGCGGCTGAATACCAGTATTTTACACGGAGCGACTGCCATCAGACCTCCGCAACCCAGTAACTGGGCAATGCCGATATCCTAAGGTTAAACCGTTTGTCAGATTTTCGGGCTTCTGACTACCTGTAACGTCTTTCATAGGTATTCGTATGACACCCGGGACCGACGGCTTAACGTGCTCTCCGAGGCACGGAGGGGTCTCGATGTGTAACAAATGGTCACCCATCCACGGACTGACCGCGGCAAGCGCAGCTTAACCTCGCTAAACGTACGATCTGCGCGGTTGTTATTTAGCCACGAGCCCCTCATTATAATAAACATGTAGAAAAAAATGGTTGCACATTCCGCTCCATATTGATATTTTACTTGTTATACCATCTATGTAATACATATGGAATGCAATAAAATATAGAGTATTGACCGTGTTACTTGAATATTACGTTTTGATGTTTTACTATACAGTAGTATACGTAAACATAGCGTGTAGTTACATATAAAAAAAATTGCGAAGTGGTTATAGGATAAATAATAAAATCCATATCAATCATTTTTGGACTTGTTGTCTGTTTATCTATTTGTCGGTTTGTTTGTGCACACTACACGTAGACTCAATGCGATTAACTTTTGTAGACAAATATTGTACGTATCTCGGAATAATATTTGGTTTTTGTTCCATCGAAATCGGTTCTCTTAGGCCCGATTTTAACAACGCCGCATAGCGTTTATCCAAGGAATAAGTTAGACGTATTGACAGAATTTCTATACAAAAGCTGTCAAAATGACAAATTTATTCCTAGGATAAAAGTTATCCGATGTTGGTAAAATCGGCTCTTAGTCAAAAGATATGAGAATTTAAAACCAAGAAACAAATTAGCATCATTTGTAGTACTAAATTTGCTCAATAGATGGCGTTATGTGTATGTTAAATCGCGTAATCAATTTCTCGTTTAGTTTTAAACGTGTACAGTTTCCAGTCAGCTGATGTTATGCTGTGACCATTAACAAGGTGCAAGGCGCGCGCACTACGCGTTGCGGGTGTAGATCTTAGTGTCAGCTGCTTCTTGCACGGTTAGCTCTATGTGGCTCTCCCGAGTACCTAAAGGCCTGGTCAGACAGACAGCGTGGCTGGGTTTGATAATCACGTTTTGACGTGCGTATTACTATGACAATGTATGAAAGACGCCACACAAATCGCGTGGCAGTCTCTGTGTGGCGATTGTTTACAGGGAAACCTTATTATAATGGAACTGACTACTGATAGAAATACAACATTATTTAATGTCGCAAAACTCCTAAGTTTTAAATCTATCAACTAAAAAACTAAACTGTTGTACTGTTGGCAAACACATAGGGCACTCGAAGCTATGTGCTAATCCACGCTAAACCAAATTGAAGGCGCCGACTTCTGAAACTGTTAATTTTATATTATGGTAAAGGTATTAGGTTTGCAGAGGTGTATTAAATTAAATCTTTATTAAGTTATTTTATACTTTTTTAGTTTTTGAAGTCGGTTTTTTTAAACGTAGTTCTTTTTTACTTTTTAGTGTTTGTAATAGGTTGTTCTGTAAACTACAGTAGGATTTTTCTAAATAACATCAGGTAGAATAATTACATCGTCCACGTAAACAAAAATGTTCATAAAATAAAATTAAAACTACTGGAACAAACTATGTTACATTTTGATGGGACCACATGGCAACTATTCCGCATCAAACTAAAGAAGAATCACGTAAATCGGATCATAAATCTCAGCGTAATCGGTGTATGTACATACAAAAAAAAAAAACAATCGAATATAGAACCTCCTCCTTTTTGAAGTCGGTTAAAAATAAATGATAATACATAATTCACCATTTTATACGTATTTTTTCATAGTTGATAGAACAAAGAAATATTTTAAAAATAACATAACGTCACATAATCACGCCTGTATTCCCCGAAGGGTGGGGCAGAGGTGTATAGTAACACCCTCATTTCGCTGTTATGTTTAAGTCACATGTAATGACGGGCGAGCCTATTAACATCAACCGGGCACAAATACAAACTCCGGGCTGCTACTGAGGAATTCCACACGGAAAAACCCAATAACACTTTTCCCGACCTGGGGATCGAACTCAGGACCTCACGATCACCAGTCACGCTTGCCACCACTGGACCAACGAGGCAGTTAAAAAAGTTATTTAAAAAATACCCACCTAATTTCAGTTAAGCAAATAATGTTGTTCTCCGACTTCTACGCAGACGAAGTTGAGGGAACAGTATGTAGAGAATAAGGCCATTAGACATCGCTAACTTAATTATTTTTATTTTATTAAAAACGTCAACAAAAATCTTGTAACAACAGCAAATGTCGTTATATTACTACTTTAGGCTTGAAGCTTTTTTTTCTCACTGGACTCAAAGCTTTGGATTTTATTTATTATATAGGTATATACTCTTTATTGTACATATAGGTACCAGGTTAACACAACACGAAAAACTATTTAAATACAAAAATGCACAATGGGCGGTCTTATCGCGCAAGGCGACCTCTTCCAGACAACCTTTGGATGGATTTTATCGATTTCTAAAGAGATTTGGTTCAAAAAGTGTCATATATTGAAGAGAAAAAGCATCTCGCAAGTCGCATTCTGATCAAAAAGTGGCATTTGCAAGGCAAACAGTGCTAATCCTGAAATTAATTTCTCAATTTTTGAACAAAAATGAAAAGTGTAAATGGCACTTTTTGTTCCGGAGCTCCTCAGTTGTAACATGTTGCGAGTTGTGATACAACGCGTACGTCGAAAATTACGTACGTGACGTCATAACGCTCTCAACTTTGAGCCGGCCACCTACGTGACGTGCATCCTGTCCTGCGCTCTGTAAGTGTTCACACATCTAATTAGATTTTTTATGGTTTACACAGAGATTTAAACATAGCAAATGATGCTTATACAGCTTACAATGGAGAATTGAATGTTGCAACACTCTAGTTAGAAGATTACAAAATAATATTCTGCTTTTATACTATAACCACTCTCTGGATATAGGACTTCTAATGATTGACGACACATTTGATGCAGTCGCAGGTTCGATTCCCGCACGTAACAAATATTTGTATAGCCTACAAATAGTTGTTCCGGGTCTGGGCGTTTGTGCATGTGAAAATTTGTGTTTGTAAACGCACCCACAATACGGAAGAATCCTCAGGCTGGTACAACGTATAAAAAAATAATAAAAGAAAAAAGAACCACTCGATTCTCTATCAGTCATACATAATGTAAATACGTTCATATAAAGAAAAGGGCGGCCGGTGTTCCTATTGAGATACAAGGTGTACAACGGTGTAATGTACAATGTTTCTTTACTGTTCACATCGCACTCTGTTCGCTCATCCATAAAATCTTATTGCAATACGTCACTGATAACATTAAATGCACACTTGCACCCACCAAAGAGAATACACTTCCCAACTAAAAAAAAGGACCTAGAAAATAAAATATTACCTATATGAAACATTTCACCTAAACCTCTAAACCGGTAGCGTTCGGAAAGTCCCAACAAACCGGAGTCTGGATATTAAGCGACAATTCACACAATCGTATATTGCAATATGAGAGGGATTGCACAGGATACAACTGATCTAGGTTGAGCCTGGCCGCTTATGAGTTATTGCGTCAACTTACTGAAAGACCTGGATTTGAAGCGAGAGGATTTTAAAGTGTGATGGCGAGTTATGTTGAGTGTTTTGTAGTGAAATACGAACTGGTAACTAAAGATATAATAATTAAACGTTTTAACAAAAAAAAACCGACTTCAAAGTGTCTATCTCCGAAGTTCTTCAACAGAACTTCACCAAATTTAAATGGGACCACTTCGAAAGAATACTCTCTCAAACAAAAAATAATCATTAAAATCGGTTTACAATTAGCAAAGATATCGCGGGACAAAAATACAAAAAAAAAAACATACAGTCGTATTGAGAACTTCCTCCTTTTTTTGGAAGTCGGTTAAATACATCCACAAGATAGTGCGCAGTCAATTTTAGGAGTTACATACATACATAAGCTCGCGCCTTTTTCCCATAGGGGTAGGCAGAAACTAAAGAACGTCACTTACGCCTTTCTCTTCGTCCACGTTCTTACATCTTGTCATAAACATAATATCGATGTATGTCCTTCTAGGGCGTCCTCTACAGGCGTTTCCACTGACGTTCGCTTTATAAATTGTTTTTGTAAATCGCCCTTCACTCATACTCTCAACATGACCGAACCACCTTAGCACACTTCTTTAAATTTTTGTCATTATATCATCCATTGTTTCATTATTGTCTCCTTTTAGGAGTTCGAAAGACAATATAAGATAATAATTACAAACTGAGGTATACTAAACTTAGGTGTCAACATAATTCTCCGGGGTTGCGGTGCATGCTTTTGCGAATCCCGCGACCCCGGCCATACGGTCAGGAGAAGGAATACCGTTGGTTTTTAGCCGGAAAGAATCCGGCAGACCCCCTCGCCTTCCCCGGGCGAGGGACATCCATGAGGATAATAAAACCAGAAAAAAAATACTTATTAACATAATTCTAGGCTCGTGGCTAATTAACAACCGCGCGGATCACGCGATCAATGCCGCGGTCAATCCGTGGATGGGTGACCGTTTATTACGCATCGAGTCCCCTCCGTGCCTCGGAGACCACGTTAAACTGACGGTTCCGAGTGTCATACGAATACCTATGATAGTCGTTACTGGTAGTCAGAAGCCCGGAAGTCTGACCACCGGTATAACCTTAGGGCATCGGCATTGCCCAGTAACTAGGTTGCGGAGATCCGATGGCAGCCGCTCCGTGTAAAATACTGGTATTCAGCCGCATCTAGTTAGAATAGAAGCTGTCCCTAACATAGTTGGGAAAAAGGCTAGACAAAACGAACGAACGATAAAACGCAGAAGATCTCATGATGTAGTTTAAAAAATTGAAAGGAATATGCTTAGGTGATTTGGTCATGTTGAGAGTATAAGTGAACGGCGATTAGCAAAAGGAATTTATATAAGACGGATATCGGTGGAAACACCGGTAGAAGACGCCTTAGAAGGACATACATTGATGTTATTGGTGATGTTCTTCACAAAAGACAGGTGCGTAGTGCTCTCAACCAGCGTGCGTATATGCCAATATGTATGAATGTAAACGAAGTGAAAGGAGTATGCAAGGATCGTAGCATGTGGCGTTTTATAGTTTTTGCCTTTTTGCATGGGAAAAAGGCATCAGTTTCTGTATGTATATATCGTCGCTGTGCAGTGTGCAGTGAAAACCTCGTAATTGCAATGAACGTAATTTTACAGGAGGAGATAATAACAGCCTGTTAAAAAAAAGTATGAAGTGTACCTAGATGTAATGTTCTTCCGTTTTGTTATCTATTCATCAATCTATTTCATCTTAGAGCTGTGCACGTTCGTTCTAAATATGAATTACAAGGTTTTTTTTTCCAACAAATTAATAACAAAAAATAAAAATGAATTTGTGCTTTACGAGGTTTTCACTGCCCAGCGACGATATGTACCTATCTCGCGTCTCCATAAACAATACCTAAGCGTTCTTTGCGCGCAATACTGGAACTAGCGCAGTGCATAAATCTTTATTGCTAGCCTGAATACTTAACTCCTCCGCTGAGTGTACCAGCGAAAACTTAAACTGTGTTACGAAGACACTGATGAGCCGCATGTTATGTTATGCGAACTTTCTGTTGCACTTACACCTATATTCTAAGACGTTCCTCCAAAACTTACTCGACTCGACTCCACCTCGACTTGACATAAACGTCCTCAACTCGAGATTTTTCCTCAGTCGAGGTAAGGAATCATCTGTCAAACTCAAGGTACCTCGGAACCTACCTTAAGGAAGGAAGTGTCAAAGTTCGTATGTAATAAAAAATAATTTTGAAGACTATCGAAGATGCTTACGATAATCCTTACAATTTTTTATCGCGGCGTTATTTGCGTGATGCAGATAATTCAAATTATGACGTAATGACTCCGTCGAGGAACCTCAAAGTTCACTAGAAATTGCGGCTAAGAATACAAATTTGAAGGTGGTTTCGAGGCCGTTCTGAGTCGAGTAAGTTTTGGAGGAACGTCTTAGAATATGGGTGTTAACACTTCTTCGTGTTGCATGTTCATAACGTGTTCGTGAATTTTGTTGCCTTCCAACTTGGAAAGTTTGCTTGACAATTCTGCCTTTATAGCGAACTTTTGGAGCGGTGAGTTATAACAGATGGTGATGTTATTAAGTAATGTATTTAGTTCATGTTTAACAAGCCGGTATGATCATTAGTGTTAAGTAAGGCTTTAAGATGTTTGGCATAAAGGAATGATGGTTGAGAAAATATTAACAAGCTAACTAATATGTTATGTGGATATAGAGATAATTTCTTAAAAAAACTTTTAAGTTGAATAGTTTTGTCTAGCAGTACTCATGCAGCATCAGGATTTGAGGATTGAAGGTTGAAATTATAATGTTGTATTGTCATGGGAATTGAATTTGTGTACGAAGTTTTAGAAGAATTGGTTAAGCAGAAGTATTTCACAAATCTATCGCAAGTATTGAATCAAACAAAAGTACGAAATGAAACTAATTAAAGCCTGTAAACTAACACTGTAAATTACAAGACCTCAGAATAGCAATCAGATATCTTCGTAAATTTTGATAATATGTATATTTTTTTTAATCCTATGTTGCCGTTTGATCTTTGTAAAAGAAAAAGTCAACTCTTTGGTTAAGGCCTGACAAGCGTAATTAGGTAGTTGATTTTTTTTTATTAGTTTACTCGAAACTTTTACAAAAAACACAGGGAACAACGAAAACACCAATGAAATATATAATAGAATGCCCAACTTATAAGCGATTTAAAATTGGACCGCATTTTTGCACGATGACGTCATTTTTCATAAACTCCATAGTAACTTGACATTCACAATCTTCGTACAATGTCCGTTTTGTGCGACAAGGACATAAAATGCGCTATTCAAAAACTGTAGAAAGGTTTATCTCCTCCATTTTTCATTTATTTTTTCTATAATAGTTTTATTTCTATTCCTTTTTTGATATAATAAAAATTCTATTAATTTCTTCGTAATTTTTTAAAGTAGACATCTACCGGACTGACTTTTTTATTTATTTTTTATTTATTATATTTTTAAGAGGTACATGGTAAGCCTTAAGATCTAATAAAGTGTCCCACAAAACTGTATAAACAGTTTGACTGTGGAATCAAGTAATCTTGTATCATATTATAGGTATATATTATCACATTTAGATTTATGGAGTGCACTTATATTAAGGTAAAGTATATAGAACACTTTTTTTTTAAATTTTAACTTTGTTTTTATTAGATTCACGTCTGATTACCTCGGGCAAACTGTTGAGTATACATAGACATTGTGCAACTTTGTGCAAAGTCGCACAATTTCAGTTACGTGCGGTGTCATACAATATCACGATTCGTGCCACACGACGACGCAAAATGAGTCCGTTAAATCCTTTCAAAAATTCCACCTTAAATTATTAATATTTATTTTGCGCGGCATAAATTACACTTGTTTGACCTTTCCTGTGGCGAACCCGATAATCACCATCCGAGCCTTTTCCCGTGTGGTGTTATTAGTTATCGCAGTTTATTTTTTATTTGTGCAGAAAGATGATGCTCTCTAGTCATTTGTGTTAGCTATAGAGTACACTACTTAATCATAAATATTATTTCAATAAAGAAATAGAATTACTTTCTTGGCTAACGTTACATTTTATTATGAATAGAAATAAATTATGTAAATAATGTCATAAAGACAAAACCTAAACACAATAAAATATAAATATTTATTTCAAACCAAGACCGATAAATTTTGTAGCTTGTGATGTTACTAATATAAATAAATTCGAATTTATAGCTTGTGTTGGAAAATTTTCTTGTATAAACTTGCAATAAATTAATAATAGGCGCGAAATATTATTTATTTGTAGATCTCATCTTAGTATATTCTTAATATTTCATGGAAGTTCGATATTTATACAACAGTGCGGCCGCCGAGAGAATGAGTCCCTAACAGATCGTATTTCACATAATAACATTCTACAATAAACTAAAATAGTTCAGCACTAATTTTAATGGTGTAAGGAACGTATTCTCTACACGTCGGCACTATAAACTTTTATAGTTTATTGTAAGTTGATGTTATAATACGAAACACGATCTGTCAGGAACGCATTCTCTCTGTGGCCACACTATGTTACACTTGACTAACAAAACTGCTTATATTAAAATTCGATTGTAGAATTCAATAAAAGTTTTATATACTACTAGATGACCTGGTGAACTTCTTACCAGCTAAAATTTATATTTTGAATTTTCCTAATTTTCTTTTTCGTAAACAACCCCAGTAATGAGGCGAGCAAAGTAAAAAATAAATAATTTAATCTGTCAAGCCATTTTGGAGTTTTTGCGAGACTAACGCACGGCAATTGATTTTTATATACCTACATAATATATATTTGAAGCGTTGTTTTATTTTATAGTTCTTATTTCATGAACTTCCTTAAAATTATCGAACCGAATGAAAAACACTTCTTGTCAACATTTTGTAATTTTTTTATGATTTTTATATACCATAGCTGTTGCACTAAAGTCAAACTATAAGAGAAAATGCCTCACATTAACATGACAATACACACAGCTAAGTCCTTACACTAACTGTTCATGGTAAGAGTTCATGCAATCTGTATGCATGACATAATGGAAAACAGGCTTTAGCAGTGCGCCGTACAACATATTATGAGCGCAGTTAAAAGCATTCTACTCGACTCGAGTTGTTGAGTACAGTGTAGCTGTTGAGTGGTCTCTTAGATTATAGAAATAAGGGAGATATGTTGGCCCTTCATTTAATATCACTTTAAATGCGGGATATGGAATTAATTGTAATTATGCTTGGTGGCCCAGGGGTAACGGCCCCCCGACTTGGTGGCCCAGTGGTAACGGCCCCGACTTACGAGTTGTCGTGGGTTCGAACCCAGCCAGGCGCATTACTTTGGGTAATATATTTAATCACCACTGCTCTCAAAACGGTGAAGAAAAACATCGTGAGGAAACCGGCATGTCTTAGAACCAAAAATTCGAAGACATGTGACATCTACCAACCCGCACTGGGCCCGCGTAGTGGATAACGGCCCAGTCCCTCTCACAGAGAAGCGGCCTGTGTCCCAGCAGTGGGAACATTATAGGCTGATGATAATAATGATGCTTGCTGATTAGCAAACTATTAAACTAGTCTTTTCCCAACTATGTTGGGGCCGGCTTCCAGTCTAACCAGATGCGGCTAAGTATCAGTATTTTACACGGAGCGACTGCCATCAGACCTTCGCAACCCATACAGGGCAATGCCGATATCCTCAGGTTAGAATAGACTGGTTGTCAGACTTTTTTTTTTTTTTAGATGAGTTTATTCACCGCAGACATTTCGTCCGCGCTCTTTTTTGCTGTTATTTAATTGTTTACTTTTTATTTTATTTTACTTATTTGATACTCCTGTATCGGAAATACAACATGTATTATTTATATTACTATAAATATTACTTATTCTACTTAAGCTATGCGAGTCCATCACATTATATATATGTTTACTTATTTAATATTATTATTATTGTTTTTGTTTTTTTTTTTTTTCTTATAATATACACATTTACATTATTTCGTTGATACTGGTGGTACATGCATTGACTCAATAAAGTCGATGCATGTACCGGCAGGCATCATTTTGACATGCAGGTATAACTTAGCTATGCGCTGATGCATGCGCCGACTCAATAGACTCGATGCCTGCATCAGCACACACACTTAAGACTATATTACTACTATAAATATTATTTAATGATTTTAATTTTACATGCTATAGTTGATAACGCAGAATGCATCATCAACATAATTATGTTATGGGGTTGTCAGACTTTCGGGCTTCTGACTTCCCGTAACGACTGTCATAGATATTCGTATCACGCGACCGGGACCGACTGTTTTAACGTGCTCTCCGAGGCAGTTATTATGTTATCTATGCTAATATTATAATGCTGAAGTTTGTTTGTTTGTTTGAACGCGTTAATCTCAGGAACTAGTAGTTGGAATTGAAAAAATATTTTTGTGTTGGATAGTCCATTTATCGAGGAAGGTTATAGGCTATATAACATCGCGCTACGACCAATAGGCACGGAGCATAAATGAAAAATGTTGCAAAAACGGGGAAAATGTCCACCCGTGCGAAGCCGGGACGGGTTTATGAAGCTTGCATAGTCGCTAAAAGTGCATAAAAGCCTCGAAGTAAACCAAATAAAAAAAATTGTGCTTCAAGTAATTCCGTCTAACATTAAGTTCATTAAAAAGAATATTCTATAATAATTTTGGACATTAAACGCATTTGAAAAATTGGAAATTTACAAAACCAACAGAAAGCCTAAGCGTACACGTTGGTGGCCTTTGATGTGTAGGCATTGCCCAACTGTATGGATTGTAAAACTGTAGTTAAACTGCGTTGCCTGCACGGCCTGCACCCCTGTACATGCTTAGGCTAACACATTTTACGTTAACACCAAGCCTCTTCATGAGAATTTACATAAAGTTTTCATAGATGTGCCACGGGATCTCTGCATGTTTGGCACGGAGGATGCGTTTTAAACTAGTGTATGCATAAGTGATACATTTGTGGAGGAACGAGGTGTGGTATTCCTCCAACGAAAAGGGAGGATCCTCCAACCAGGCGAGTCTTTTGCCTGGCGGGCCACTGCTCAACGATAGATGTTGGGAAGTTGTATATACAAGGTTAGTCGGAAAGGGGGTACTAAGCCGAAAGGGTGTTAAAGTACCTATAATAATGGATAAGTTTTATTCTACAACTTTCCCCAAAACTCGATAGTTTAAGAGAAATAGCTTTTCAAAGATTTCGTAAAAAATATGCTAAAATCTGTCTGTCCATAGCGACGATCAGCTGTTTTTACAATTTAGTACCCCCATTCCGACTAACCCTGTATACTAACTCCGTGCCAGATCTTAATATCGCGATGCAGGATTTGTGACATTTCATTTGACAGCTGTCATTGTTGTCGCTGTAGTCTGCTAGACATTCGTCGTGCTGCGTAGTTCTCATGTGGCTTGATAGATGCCGCCACACGTTGGACTATTTACATGATTAACCCATGCGGGGACGGGCTAGAATATAAAACTTCCTCAGTGCACGCTGAGAATAGACGCGTGTTGAGTTTCAATAATACCCAGTACGCTTGGTGGTAACATCTATACGGTCCGCCTGGCTAGCAACCACCCTCACATTAAATTCCGACGCCAAGCAATTTACTGTGTTCCGTCGTGTATATGTGAGAGCCAGAGGGGTATAGGGTAATCCCTGTATATCTCTGTTCCTTCGAGTCGTGTGCTCCATCTTAGACCCTGTTTCCACTTACCATCAGATGAGACTAGTGAAAAACGCGGCCAAGTCAAGAATAAAAAACGAAATAACTTTTATTTAGACTTTCTCAAAATGTGTGAAGATTTCTCGTATCTTAGCATAATCAGACCATTATTGTCGCACTAATGGGCACGGCCTCTTATTAAAATGAGAAGGGTTTAGGCTTTAGTCCACCACGCTGGGCCTAGTGTACCATCGCGAACTTTTCAATTCCCTCTTATGCGTGCAGGTTTCCTCACGATATTTTCCTTCACCGTTAATGCAAGTGATACTCTAATTCTGACTGGCGCATGAATTTTAAACGTCAGAGAAAGGGACCGGTCATTTCCCCGGACGAGCTCATTCACAAGGAGCTCTACTAAATAACATAACATTACGCCTGTATTCCCTGAAGGGATGAGCAGAGGTGTATACTAACACCCTCGCCGTTATATTTAAGTCCCATGTAATAGGGGCCGAGTCTATTGCTATCAATGGGGCACAAATCCAAACTCCGGGCTACTACTGAGGGATTCCACACGGAAAAATCCAATAACAGTTTGCCCAACCTGGGGATCGAACCCAGGATCTCACAATCAGCAGTCGCGCTTGCCACCACTGGACCAAAGAAACAGTTAACGAGCTCTACTACTACTACTAAATTGACCTATTAGAAAAGATCGAGGCATATTTTACACCATGTCCTTAAAATTCTCTAGGTTTTGCATGATATATCCCTAAGGCCTCGTTTAGGGAGAGGCGGGGCGTTGCGCGGCGCGTCTGGCGTCGCGTCTCGCGATTTCATCAAACATAATAATATGATAATTTATGAGAGCGTTCATGTAGAAGCGTGATCACGCGCGTTTTGTTTGATATTGAGCGTTACTCACAGTAGAGCACGCGGCGGAACCCCGCGTACGCGTGTGTCAGTTTGTTGTTGGCATCAAAGGAGGGCGAGCGTGCAGGCATCGCACCACGCACCGCACCACGCGCCGCACAAGGCCCCCGTCTTCATAAACGGAATAACACAATCATTACCATTGTTTGTATTTGTGGGAGCAACGCCGCGGTTGGAGCCGCGGGCCCCGTCTGCCGCTTCGTAAACGGAGAAAACGCGCCACGCGCCGCGCAACACTCCGCGTCTCCCTGAACGAGGCCCAACACTCCAGTTAATTACTCCTGCAAAGTTAAAGTGCCGGTGTTAGAAGTTAATTTACCGCACTATTTCCACTGAATTGGATTCAAAACTTATTAAATACATTTCGATCAAAATCCTTGCTTTAACTTAGGCCATTGGGTATATCTGCTGGATTAAATTAAGACGCTAACTTGAAAGGTAACTTGTTACTTGAACGTAATGGGTTATTTGATGTCATCTTTTTTTTTTCTTTAAACGTTGCCCCACACTAGGATTTCTCCTGTATCGTGGGTGCGTTTACAAACACAAATCTTCACATGCACAAACATCCAGACCCGGAACAACTATCTGTAGGCCATACAAATATTTGTTCCGTGCGGGAATCGAACCCACGACCCGCAGCGCAGGAGCCAATCGCTTAGCCACTGCATCAAACGTGTCGTCATTATCATCATCACAGCCAAATAATGGAATCAGGCGTTACTTTTAGGAAATCCATGACATACAAATATACAATAACAATATTTAGTGTTAATTCCGCGGTCGACGAGTCAACATCTCCTTAGGATGCCCCGTGGAGGGGTGAAACACGTGTTGTGTCGGTTTGATTTGTTTGTGTTGCATATCATTTATCGCACCTTCTGCATTTGCATATATTTGCGGGCGGGAGGTGCTGCATACTGCATTCAGGTTTGATCAACTGTTTGGCGGAATTAATACTAAATATTGTTATTGTATATCATCACAGCCCTTTTCCGTCCACGGCTGGACATAGGTCTCTCCTATAAATTTCCACTTCGAACGGTCTTGAGCCGTTTCCATCTAACGGCTCCCTGCAACCCTCATTAGGTTTGTACAAATGTGATTGAATTTACATTATTATTTGACAGCTTATTAGAATCAGTCAAATAAAACGACATTTAACTGAAAATTTGCATTTTGTAAAATCACTAGATTTTTTCAGTGAGGTAAACGGTTGAAACTCGACATTATCTGTGATTTCGTGGTATCCCTAGGGATGTCACAAAATCGCTGGTATCTTTATTTCCCTGTAACATAATACATTAGAGATAGTGCTAGAGCCACACCTACGTCATAAATCTTCGCCGACACAACTTTTGGTAATATTATAATATTGCTAAAAAAAATAATTTCCAATAGTAGGTACCCTGGAGTAAATCTTTTGCTTCTTATATGCAAGTTAGAATGAGATTCTACCTACATAAAATGCTAATATATTGCAGGCAAAGTCTAGCTCAAACACTAGTTCTAAAAATATTATATTACATCTTCTGAGCTACGTATTACTGGGGTAATGGCCCAGAATTCTTCTATCCTTTATTCAGGACACCAAAGAGTCCAAATATGCCTTAATATATCCTATCTTATAAATTCTTATTCGAGAAAATGGCGGAAGATATCTATTGTATTCCTATTGTTGTATGTAAAGGTTCAAAGTTATTTTCGCAATATATTTTCCCTAAACATGTAGTTTTAGCGAAATGAGTTAGGAGATAACTTTGTCAAAGTATAAAGAAACTGGAGATAAAATTTGTTGTGGCTGTATCTTTATGGTTGTATTCTACATTTATGTGGACTCAGGTTTAGGAAGGGCCAAATAATACTATCTTTTCTTAGATGTTGTAAGAGGCGACAAACGATAAATATTATAGTTGATACAATTCACATACATACATAAACTGACGCCTTTTTCCCACGGGGGTAGGCAGAAACTATAGAACGCCACATTCTTACATACTCCTTTCGCTTCATCCAAATTCATACATCTAATCATACACGCACGACGGTTGAGAGTACTACCCATCTATCCTTTGTGAAGAACATCACCAATAAAATCGATGTATGTCCTTCTAGGGTGTCCTCTACCGGCGTTTCCACTGACATCCGCTTTATAAATTATTTTTGTTAATCGTCGTTCACTCATTCTCTCAACATGACCAAACCACCTTAGCATATTCCTTTCAATTTTTGTTTCTCTCTCACGGCAGTCGCTTTACGAGAAAATCTCATAGCCGTTGTGAAAATATTAGCCAATCAGTAAGGTTGGTATCGAGGCTGATTGTCCAGGTTGCGCCGACGTACTTTAGTATCGTTAATCGTGGAGGCTCTTTTCACCGTTAATTCAGCCCTCATCAAGCTGTTTCCCTCCCAGTCCTCTCGCAAGCAACGTAACGTCCTAACCCGAGGTTCGAGTCCCGTTAGGGGTCGCCCTTAGTGCTGTTGTTGCTCATGATGTTAGTAGTAGTAATAGTAGTTAGCTTGAGTTAAGTATTTTATTCTTGTCCCCATTAGTTAGAGACCTTTCAGGTCTCGCCAATAACTGCCCGGTTACGTAGAAACGGTCCGCAAGACCATCTACAAGCAGACGAATAGAAAAAAAAGAAAATGGAGGCTGTTTTAATACATCTTCTTTTTAAGGCTTTTCCTTATCAGTGCATTATTCTTGGTCTGTTGACTGTTCTAATCTGAAATATATTAATTAGGGTTAATTGCATGGGTCATAGGCTAATAATTATCCCAGTGTAGGAGAAAGGCCTCTTCTGATACAGAGCAGGAATGAGTATTAAACAACACTGCACGTTGGCAATTTCAGACCATCAAGTCCAAATTTTTGTCAGTAATGTCTTAGATTTTGTTTTTGTCGTCTTATACTGTCCTACTGCTGGGTAAATACCTCCTTCAAGTTTATCCATGTACTCTTCTCTTTTCTATTTAGAAAAATTATGACTTAAAAAAGTCGCCTTGTTGCGCTGGTCTTCTGGAAGCGGATATGTAACCTCTGGGCCACCATAGCAGTGGGTCTTGCAAAGAGTTAATAGTCATCATTCTGCAATGAAGATTGAAATGAGCCAAAATGTAGTTTGGGATGAGTTAAAATAATTGTTTGAACTTTCAACTTTGCAACTAACGCCATCTGTTACGTTAGTCATGAACTAATCAGTAACTAAAATTCGTTTCAAGAATGATAACACAATTTTTTTATAGTTTTTAGAAATAATATTATCTCAAACGGTAATACATTGGTCTTGCAATTTTAACATAACATCACGCCTTATATCCCCCGAATGGTTCGGCAGAAGTGTTTTAGTACACCCTCGTTTCGCCAGTTATTTTTAAGTCCTATGTAATAGGGGGCGAGCCTATTGCCATTAACCGGGCACAAATTCAGACTCCGAGCTGCTATTGAGAAATTCCTAATGGAAAAACCCAATGAATTTGCTCGACTTGGGGATTGAACCGAGGACCCCATGCTCAGCAGTCGCGCTTACGACCACTAAACCAATAAGACAGTCTTCTTGCAATTATGCTAATAAAATCTAAAACGCAATTATAAAAAAAAACTACATTGGTTTTGAAATACAACAGACAAGCAACTTCTTCCACAGTGGTACTAATTTATTAAGTCCACTTCGAAGCATTAAGGAAAAAAAGAAAATGATTACTCTCCAAAAATAAGCCCACTGAAATGAAGCGGCAAAATAAATTGTAAAATGGCTGAAAGCGCTGTAAGCAATTAGTAAAAGTTTGTGATATTCACATAAAGCGGCTGGATGAGACTTGGAACTTTTTATAGTGAAGATACCTTGCTTTACTTTTGATCGTAGGTGAATTGAAAACCAAGTTAAGTAAGTAAGATCTAGCGCGCACTACGGTGCGGTGATTTGCGGTGCGTTTTTTTCACCGCAACGAATAAACTAAATACAAGTAAATCAGTATGCGGTGAATAATTCGCAGTGCGCGCTTTTCTATGACACTCAATACTTCACAGATTATACGTTAAAAATATATTTAAAAGTAATGTACTAAAAAGACCGAAACAAGATTGAAAATAGAAAACAAAATTAAAATAAACTATAAACGAAGTAAACTCTATTTCGGTTTAACAGACTATATTATGAGCTGAAAGCCCGCATTAAGTTTAGTAGCAAGCGGAACCCATTAATTTTCTTTCGGTTTATAATTTGCAATTGGACACTTGGGTTTTTTACCTTCACTATCGAAATCCATTCAGCCGTTTGGGAGATACGAGGTAATAAAGAAATTTACAAACAAATATACATACATACAAGATACGCGCGAAAAAAATAACCCTTCCTTGGCAGTCGAGTAAAAACGCAAGGCAGTGCGCGCTAGCTAGTGAAAGTTTCTTACAGTGATGAGAATGATGATGAATGTCTCAATGAATATAGATTCTGATGTAAATCTTTACATTATATTAATCTCACTTCAGTTTTTTTGAGAAATAACTTTATCATCAATTAGTCTTTGAAATAGAGAGTGTAAAGATGTGAATACAAAAAATACTCGAATGTTAGATCAAGAAAAGTGTCAAAGATCGGAAGAAAAATCTAAGAGGTTTTTTACTCGATGTGCCAGCAAATTGCCACGATTTTCGTACAATATCGTAATTTTTTAACCATTTCACTTAGCATGTGCATTTGGCATACCATATATATAGCTTAGCTAAAGTACATGCAAGTGAGAAATAAAAAAAAAATAAGAAAACACTTTGGCAGCCCTGGCTGTGACAGCGGCGAATGTCGTTTAAAGAAAAATGTGTATAGCCCATAGATTTAGGATGTGCGCTCCGAAATTTATGGTATAGGCAGTGTGGTTCCCGGATGGGTTACTAAACGGCTTAGGAGGTAACTCGGCAACAATAAAACTTGCCGGCGAGTGAGTTTACAATTTACAGCTGTCCTATGAGTTTTATCACAAGTTCATAATAGACACTTAAGGATGATTTCCACCTAACGGCTTGCATAGCATCGGATCGCAAAGGATACGAATGGATGCGGTGACAGCCAATTGCGTCCGGCAGGATGTCAACGCATACAATCGGCTCCGTACCGTCGCTTGCGAACATATCCGTTTCTGCACCTGGTCAAATAGTTTCATTCCTACCGTGTTAACATGTTCTAATTTTTGAAAGGATCCGATCGGATGCGACGATAGGTGTACGCAGCCGATCGCGCGTCGCAGCATACTTTCGGCTACGATCGCGTGTCACGGAAGACGCCCGCGGTGAAACTGATGTGCGTGGCTTGGTAATATAGACTTTAAGTACTGTGTACACGATTTAATATCGTTTAATCCGTTCCGATCCGATGCGATGCGAGCCGTTTTGTGGAAATCATCCCTTAGTAGGTGAAATATTATACTCTTTAATACTTGCATTTGCATACATATACTTACTCCTGTAATCCCTGAAGGGGTAAGTAGAGGTGTTCTGACATCTGTACACCTACGTTTCGCCTCTGTTATTAAGTCATGTGTAATAGGTGGCGAGTCTATTGCCATTTTTCAGGCAATGCTGCCAGGATCATCGCCTCCTACATCTCGCTTACCCGGTAACAAAGGGGAATTGTATTCTTAATTCATCTCCCCACGGACTAATTAATACATAAAACTGCGATGGCAATTTGATATCTCCCATAGGTGCTAAGATCAGATGATAATGGTGGTTTGGTGGTGGTTAGCAAAGATGAAGAAACCAATTTTGCATTGCTTATACAGTGCAGGTGTAAGTTTAATTTTCTTTCTAATCGACTGCTTGTAGATGGTCTTGCAGACCGTTTCTACGTAACCGGGCAGTTATTGGCGTGACCTGAAGGGTCTCCAACCAAAGTGCAGGTATAAGGTTTAGTCTTCAAATTTTATGTCTATTCTTGCAAGATTCATGATCTGTGCTTCTCTCCCCAACGCCATATAATTTGGTAGCGTTAATTTTACGCATTATTTACCCACCTCGGGGTTTCGGGGGTCAATTATGATTAACCCAATTTCTAGATTAGGTTCTGTGCAATATAGGTACGGACACAGTTTTTAATTCCAGTAAAAAATCTTTATCTTAAAACTTTCTTGTTCGTACAAAGTTCGGTTTTTAAGATTCTTTATTTTATGTTTTGAAATATAACAGAATGGTCCACAGACTGCCCTGTTGGTCTAATGGTCGCATACGCGACTGCTGAGCATGGGGTCCTGGGTTCGATCTCCAGATCAGGCAAAGTGTTATTGGGTTTTTCCATTAGGAATTTCTCAGTAGCAGCCTGGAGTCTGGATTTGTGCCCGGTTAATGGCAATAGGCTTGCCTCCTATTACATGGGGCTTAAACATAACTGGCGAAACGAGGGTGTTTTAAAATACCTCGACCGAACGCTTTGGGGAATGTAAGGCGTGATGTTATGTTTTATGTGGTCTACAAAAATGTGGTAAAAAAACGAATAATTGATTTGGAAAATAGACATTATCTATTTTATGAAAGTCAATGAAGTTTCTGGGGGCCTCGTGGTTAATTACCAACCACGCGGATCATACGATTTGCGAGGTTAAGCTGCGCTCGCCGCGGTCAGTCTGTGGATGGGTGACCGTTCGTTACACATTGAGACCCGTCCATGCCTTGGAGAACGTTAGAGTACGTTAAATAGTCGGTCCCGGGTGTCATACGAATACCTATGACATTCGTTACGGGTATTCAGAAGCCCAAAAGTCTGACAACTGGTCTAACCTTAGGATATCGGTATTGCCCAGTTAGGTCAGGGTTGCGGAAGTCTGATAGCAGTCGCTCCGTGTAAAATACTGGTATTCAGCCGCATCTGGTTAGACTGGAAGCTGACCCCAACTTATTTGAGATAAGGCTTGGAGGAAGAAGAAGAATGAAATTCCTGAGCACTACGACTTATCTTTCAAACACTTTTAAAGGAACTTAAAAGTTATGATGCTAAAAGATTCACTGGCATATTTCCACAGCACGGCCCACGCAAGCAGCAATGTAGTAGCCACCGGCACAACTTGTGTCACTAGAACGCTGATGATGTCGTTCTCCAAGGCGAAAGGTAAGCCGTCGAGCAGGATGATAACTATACTGACTTACACTACTACAGCCGGCCTCTGAAAAGGCCTTGCTACCGTCCTAAGGCCTATATGTTTAGGTCTTAGTTCCCAGTAGTGCAACAGTAATGGGTTGATTATGCTAATGTCATAATTACACGTTGCATCTTGTTGATGTATCAAAGAAGCTAATCACTGTAATCAACCGTTGATGATAGATCTTGACTGGGCTGTGTATGTTTGCGCACTTTACATAGGGTCGAGCAGAAAGCTATCGATATGAGACTAAGCGTACCTCGAGAGCTAACATTTTAACGTTTCCTTTAACTAATTGGTGAGTATCAAATTCACACTCATCAGGTTATTTAGATGTATGTAGATAAACATTAAATCACGCCTGTATTCCCCGAAGGGTTGGGTAGAGGTGTATAGTAACCCCCTCATTTCGCGGTTATGTTTAAGTCCCATATAATAGGGGCCGAACCTATTGCCATCAATCGGGCACAAATCCAAACTCCGGGCTTCTACTAAGGAATTCCACACGGAAAAACCTAATAACACTTTGCCCGACCTGGGGATCGAACGCAAGACCTCACGATCGGCAGTCGCGCCTGCCACGACAAGACCAATGAGGCAGTTGTGTGTGTGTTGAATGATGAATGTGATAATTATGATATTTATTAATCGACTAGCTTTTGCCCGCAGCTTCGCTTGCGTGAAGTTTGAAATCCTCGTTAAGTCCATTTTAAAATCCAAAACTTACATACAAACTTCAACCCCCCATTTCACCCTCTTAGGGGTGGAATCTCCAAAAACCCTCAAACACCTATACGTTTATTTCTTTCCAAAAGCCTAAATATTTAATTCCATGTTTCTCACTTCAAAAATACCAGATTTCTCATACAAACTTTCAACACTTATTTCACCACTTTAAGGGTTGAATTTCCAAAAATGCTCAAACATGTGTACGTTTTTTTCTAACCAAAAACCTTAATATTTAATTTCAAGCTTCTTACTTCAAAAATGACGGACTTACAAACTTAAAAACCCTATTTCACCCCCTTAGGGGTTGAATTTCGAGAAATCCCTTCTTAGTGGATGTTTACGTCACAAAATGAACCTACTGTCAAAATTTTAAGTTTCTAACCCCAGCCGTTTAGGCTGTGCGTTGATAGATCAGTCAGTCAGTCGGTCAGCTTCTCCTTTTATAAGTATAGATGACGCGTCTTTAATCATGCTTACTGATTCGATAATGTGTTTCGAATCGTACTCACTGATTGTATTATCACATGTTATTATTCCGTTTATTCATGTATATACATAATTATTATTTACATTTTTAAATATTTCTATAAAAAATATAAACATCATTTAAAAATATAAAAAATAGTAGCCCACCGGCATCGGGAACAGAGTCCAAGCTACCGGTGGTGAGGGCCTCAGAGAGAGGAACTTCCTGACAATACGCGCCGTGTCCAGAAGTACCGCTTTCTGTATCAGGCCCTTGACCCAGCTGCCCAACGAGAGCCTCGTCAGATGTTGGTCGAGGCTCTTGGCTATTAAGCCATTGGCCGTAACGACTATCGGCACAATTACTGCTGAGTCAACCTCCCACATGTCGACAACCTCGTGTGCCAAATCTTTTATCACATATATTATTATAAAAGGGAATAGACTGTTTGTAGTACGGTAATGCCTGTTTTAATTGTGACAAACTAATGAATGATGTGATAATTTACTTTCTACAACGTTATTAAAGTATCAAAAAAAATGAAGTCGTCGCGGGTCTTCTGGCGGATGAGAAAGATCGAAACTTATTTTGTAAAATATAAAACCTGGCCATATCAAACCGAAGAGAGCCGAAGAGTTACGAAGGTCTGCCATCGTGTGTCTGCCATCGCGAGCGTCGCCACGCAACAGCCGGTCTCATACCCTTACCGCCGCATTAGATATTTCACATCAAAAATCTCATTACAATAAAATGTTTAATAACAGTAGGTAACTTAAATATAGGTTCTATTACAAAACTAACATAAGTAACATTGAACCATCAGACAACTTGAAAGGAAATTATTTCGATTCCTCGAAATTATCTAACGTTATCTAAACTTTTTCACTTAGAAAGTTTCTTTCCTATTTACGTTTATAATTGAATTTGTTACCAGATATAACTTAGTATTTTGTGACAACCTGAGTTTTTGGAATCAGTTATAGTTATAACGAAATATTGGATTGAATTTCAGACGAGTTTATTAACCTTAAATTTGTTATTAAACTAGCTGTGCCCTCGCGGCTCCGCCCGCGTAAGGAGTTTTTTTTGATATTTGCGTAACTTAAACCGTTTACGCAGCGCACGCAACGGAAGTTGTCAAAAAGGAATATTTTTTCCCGTTTTTGCAACATTTTTCATTTATGCTCCGCTCTTATTGGTCGTAGCGTGATTTTATATAACCTATAACCTTCCTCGACAAATTGACTATTCAACACAAAAAGATTTTTTCAATTCCAACCAGTAGTAGTTCCTGAGATTAGCGCGTTCAAACAAACAAACTCTTCAGCTTTATAATATTAGTATAAGGTAGATTGAACCCTGTTCTGCCTAGTCTTTTCCCAACAATGTTGGGGTCAGCTTCCAGTCTAACCAGATGCAGCTGAATACCATTATTTTACTTGAATACCAGGTCACCGCAACCCAGTTACTAGGCAATGCCGATATCCTAAGGTTAGACCAGCTATCAGATTTTCGGGCTTCTGCCTTCCCGTGACGATTATCATAGGTATTAGTATGTCACCCGGGACTGACTGTTTAGCGTGCTCTCCGAGGCACGGAGGGATCTCGATGTGTAACTAATGGTCACCCATCCACAGACTGATCGCGGAAAGCGCAGCTTAACCTCGCAAATCGTATTATCCGCGCGATTCGTAATTACTTACGTTGGTGACTGCCTCGTTGGTGTAGTGGTGGCAAGCGCGACTGCTGATTGTAAGATCCTGGGTTCGATCCCCAGGTCGGGCAAAGTGTTATTGGGGTTTTTTCGAGTGCAATTCCTCAGTAGCAGCCCGGAGTTTAGATTTGTGCCCGGTTGATGGCAATAGGCTCGCTCCTTATTACTTGGGACTTAAACATAACGGCCAAATGAGGGGGTTACTATACACCTCTGCCCAACCCTTCGGGGAATACAGGCGTGATGTAATGTTATGTTATTATCCTTTCAGTTACCTGTAGGTAAGCCTGCAGAACTCAGATTTCAATATGATCTCCATGTGTACAGAAGCAAATTATGTAAACGACCTCACCGAAAATTGGCACCACGCCCGGTCAGTGTATGGAATCCGTAACTTACCGTGCCTAGCAAAAATCTGAAAAGAATGTAGGCACAATATACCTATAAAGTTAAACCACTCTAGGTATCTGCTAAAATAATGGTAGGTAGTCAACATGATTCGGAGTACAAGATAGTCAGATGGTGCCTGTTTCTGGATAGATCCGAAGATCTTCTTCTTTTCGTGTGGATAATGACTAACAGAGTTTATGCCGTCCATGGGCCTCTGACGTGTCTTCACATGCCGTCAAGAAATATTTCTCAGGCATGCCGGTTTCCTCACGATGTTTTCCTTCAGCGTTTTTAAGCACGTGATAATTATAAAATACGCACATGAATCGAAAAAGTCAGAGCCTTGGGTTCGAACTCAAGACCTATGACTGTGCAGTCCGACGATCACACCATTAGCTTATCACTGCAGTATTCTGAAGGTTATCCTGGTGGTAGTGGAAGACGTTAGTCGAAGCATGCTTCATTTTTTTTACCCTAATCGACTCTTGTAGATGGTCTTGCGGACCTTTTCTACGTAACCGGGCTATTATTGGTGAGACCAGAAGGGTCTCCAAACCAATATCTACACTAACTACCTAGCTAACTACGCTAACTACAGTAACATCATGACTATTATAGCAGCAACACCTCTAAGGGTGTCCCCAAGGGGGGACTCGAACCTCTTAGGGTGTTGAATGCGAGAGTACTGGGAGGGATACGACAGCTTGATGAGGGCTGCATTAATCGCGGTGTGACTGCGCGGAGTCAGAAGGGACGACCGGCTCCGCGGCTGCGGCGGGTGAGCACGCTGGATCGGGGGCGGCGGCGGTGGGACGTCGCGAGGGGCCTCGTCGGCGAGGGCGATACGCCGGTCTCATGCTCCATGCTAATGAGCGCATCCTTAAACCTACTAGCTTACTAGATAAAGAAAGGACGAATACTATTAATAAAAACTCTGGTAACCATTTAATTGATATCCAAACAGAAACTGGCGTTGTTTCTCCTAAACACAAATTACTCTACAATCTTTATAGCTATAAAAAAATTCTAGCTGAAACTATTTCAACCTAAAACTAGTAAGTTACATATTTTGAATGTTTTTCAGATATTATAATAGGTAATATTATAATAGGTAGAGGAGCTCGTGGCTAATTACCAACATAACATCAGGCCTTGTATTTCCCGAAGGCTTCGGCAGAGATGTTTTTAGTACCTATACCCTCGTTTCGCCAGTTATGTTTAAGTGCCATGTAATAAGGGGTGAGCCTATTGCCATTAACAGGGCACAAATCTAAACTCCGGGCTGCTATAGAGGAATTCCATTCGGAAAAACCCCAATATCACTTTGCCCGACCTGGGGATTGAATCCAAGACACGATTGCGCTTGCTTCCACTAAAACAAAAAGGCAATTAAACAAAAAAAGGAAAATAGAGAAGAAACGATAATATTTTTCAAAATTTTAGAATCTAAACAGTACAATTTCCTGCAACTGATTTCGGGAAGCTCTTCATTTGGATTGCAATTGGTATTTAATTCTTAGGTAATTAACACTTTCTCTATCTGCTACTTTCAATTAAGAAGTATCATTACTTGATGACACCCTCATGTGTCATATTCTCCTGGTACCAGAAAAAAATATTTGGCTAGGTGCAGGGACAATTTGGACTCTAGGTAATTATTAATTCTCTGACTCTGTTGATTTAGAAAATATTCCAAAAGAATATTCCAATTAAGCAGTAAAAGCATAGCGTTTGAACGTTTGCCTTCCATGCAGGAGGATTCAAGTTCGATACCGGCCTGCATCTCGGACTTTACGAATTCAAATGACTTGAAAAAAAGAACGTCTCGTCAAAGGTATTAGAAGCCCATGCAGCTGCCAACACACAGTAAGCCCGCACTGTAGGTGCTCTTCGTGAAATGCGTCCAAAATTAATATACCGACCCGAAGCGAAAATCAAACTTAACCCTCATCACAGAAGGAGAACGTTTCGCTCCTACGAAAATGTCAAATGAGGCGTCAATATACACAAATTATATGTATAAATAAGCCCCAAACAAATACGTCAATGTGTGATTGTAATTAATTAATGTAAAGTTCAATTTAATGAGTAAGTAAAATACCCATTATCATTAGTGACCGTAGTTGAAAATCATTATCAGATGCAGTGCGGCTGCTATAAAGTACCATCATTGTCCCCTTAATAATGAAACAGTATTAATTTTTCAAGATTATTTTTGTTTGCATTTTGTACAAAAAGTCGCGTAGTCCTGGGAATTACAGAAGAATATAACATCCTCGTCTTCGAAGTCGGTTAAAAATATGAAAGCAGTGATAGCTAGATAGATATAAAATAGGGTTTGAGTAAGTTACCAACCGGCACCCCTGACTTTTTGAATTCGTGGCGATCAGAATATGATAATCACTTGCGTTAACGGTGAAGGAAATACATCGTGAGGAAACCTGCACACACTTATGTGTAGTTCGCCAATCTGCACCAAATCAGCTTGGACAGCGTGGACTAAGGCCTTAACTCTTCTCATTCTAAGAAGAGGCCTGTGCTTAGTAGTGGGACAGTAATAGGCTGCGCTCTTTTGTATGGGCGCAGTGTACGTCAAATTTCGAACATTATTGCGATTGAATTAGTACAGATATTTACTTCATTTAATTCCGTAGGTAATCTGGTTTTGACATCAATTAACAGTTTTACGATATCTACAAAATTAACAAAATAATCGCCTGTCGACACTTAACGTTTACACCGAGTATACAAAAATAATATTATTTTTATTTTCCTATTCCGTATACCTGAAATAAAGTCACAAAAAGGAAAATATAAGTGCCAATACATCGACGTAACTCATAAAAAATCTAACACTAAATATTTTGTGAACGATAAGAGAAAATTTATTACATATTAAAACATCTGAACCCTAAACTATACCAAGTTTATGTCTCAAAGCTTCAAAATATTCTAAACAACTTATATTGTTTGGGCAACAGTAGCTTTGGGGTTTAATTAGTCCCACAGAAGATCTGTTGGGTCGAGATAAGCAATTTTACGTTTATTTGTCAAACGGGACGGTCTGGTCAAATATCCTTCGGATTATTTACAATTAAATGTCCCAGTGGTTTGGTTGGTTCCCTTTGGTTATGTTAGGGTGAAATAAGGTGACTAATTATGTGCATTTTAGGGTGTACTGATGTTATACAAAGATGAAAATTTTGGTCCTTTGATACAAATAGGAGTTCTCTTCTCTCCTTTTTGTAGTAAAGGACCAAAATACATGTTTGAAAATTAAATTGTCGCATTGTGACATGTTAATGTAGGTGGATACTGTGGAATAATACTTTGGTACGAATTGTCGCCTCTAAGGAAATTTACGACAGGACATGAGAAGGCTTAAGCTTAGTAGGGTACTACATATCTCAAAACATTTCAAGCCTTTATTTTATTTGAAAACGCCAGGTTTGAAAAAGGAAATTATTTTCGTCTAGTAAAGTAAAACCTATTACAGTCATTACAGGTAGCCAAAAGCCTACTACTTTAGAATATCGGCATTGCTGTCACTCTGCTTAAACTGGAAGCTGACTCAAACATAATTGGGAAAAGGCTAGTAGGGTCCAAAAACGAATCGTTTTGCCTACTAATGGTAGATAGTAATAAGTAATTACAAACGATGCCTTAAAAAAAAAACACCTGAGAATGATGCTAACCGTAACGGATAGTAGGGTCCGCTACGTAAGTAGGAACTACTTTCCATTTTAAGTCAGGATAAAAAAAGCCTTCGATTTAATTGATAACGAATGGTAGCATATATGAATCTAGCATGTCCTCTTAGCCTTTTCCCAATTATCTTGGGGTCAGCTTCCAGTCTAACCAGATGCGGCTGAATACCAGTATTTTACACGGAGCGACTACCATCAGACCTCCGCAACCCAGTACCGCAACGGTTTAACCTTAGGATATCGGCATTGCCCAGTGGCAATGCCGATATCCTAAGGTTAAACCGTTTGTCAGACTTTCGGGCTTCTGACTACCCGTAACGACTGTCATAGGTAATGGTATGACACCCGGGACCGACAGCTTAACGTGCTCTCCGAGGCACGGAGGGGTCTCGATGTGTAACAAATGGTCACCCATCCACGGACTGACCGCGGCAAGCGCAGCTTAACCTCGCAAATCGTACGATCGGCGCGGTTGTTATTTAGCCACGAGCACCTCATATATGAATCTAGCACACACCTATATATCCGTACACAAAATTTCATTTTAATAAACAAGTTGAAACCGGTGAACCTTTTCATTGAAGTTTCTCGTCAAATATCAGCGTGTTACCGCGTTGATACCAACCGTCAGGTGTGGATGAGTAACATGCGATTCATCTTTTCACATTTTATTATGTTAGAATGGCACGCAAAGGGATTTACGGGTTCAACTGTAAGGGTGGCCGTCGGTTGAGAATGAATACTGTACTTCTGCCATTTTGTGTTTTTAGCAAGTTTGTCTTGTATTTGGCGTCACCTAAAGTGACATGTAAAAGAGTTTTTTAAAAGATCTATTTACAGAATAAACGACTTCATTTCATTTTCGTACTATTTACCGCGTTCATACTTAGCTATCGCTTGAAACATTTAGAACTTAACAATGTGTAACGTCACCATTATATTCAATACCCATATCGTAGAGTACCTATAGGATGTTTGCCTGTAAGCAAAAATATACAAAAATGTATTATTATTTCAAAGAAAAAAAAATACGACATGCTAATTAATTATTAAAATCGGTAAAAAAATAAAGGATCTACAACGCTTTCGATGTTTCAGGTATGATACGTCATTGGAGTAGTGACATCGTGAGGAAACCGGCATGCCTGAGAGATAATTCTCGACGGCATGTGAAACCAAGTCAGAGGCCCATGGGCGGCGTAAACTCTGACACCAGGTTAGTCACTAACCACACGAAAAGAAGAAGATTAGAGTAGTAGTGTTGTTTGTCTACAATTTTAAGTATTTTATTACTTGCGCATTTGATTAAACATTAAACATTACATCGGTTTTTTCACGGTTGTTTATCATTTTTGTAATATTATATTATTTATTTATTTAACAGACTACAGAGAGGTCCACTGTGTTAGTATCAATATAACTTAGCCTATGTTAGTACTTAATAACTAGAACAGATCGGGTGCGATTAGTTAGCGCCTACACTAGCGGGCTATGTGCCCGCTTGCTTGGAGCTTGGAGATTTCTAACAAAACGAAAATTGTCAAATTCACTATTATAATTGTTCTATAATAACGACCAATCAAACCCTGATTTGCTATTCAGTTCGAAGCGGTCAAATTCTAATCCAAATTTATCGGATAGCTTTCTCAAACTTATATTGATCGAAGATAGCCAAAAAAACGTTTGCGCGTCACAAAAAAATATTGCTAGAAATTATTATAAACTGAAACCAGACCTTTAAGAATATTCAGAATAAGCCATCACCATCTTTCATATTACGCTAACTGAGCAGAACACTAAACAGTATTTCATTAAAGCAAAGCAAACTTGCTTCAAAGGCGTTACTGTACACTGATCAAAGAAATAATGGACATGTTATTACTATCAAATAAAACTGAATGTAGCAACGGTATTGTTATGAAAATTGTGGTCTAAAAACCGAAGATTTGCGCGTAATAGTACATCCAAAGTATCCTCTTATAATAATAATTATGATTCACGCTATTCGAGTCAAGTCAATAATCACAATAACAAAATTAAATCATAAAGGTTTATTGCTAAACATAGACTACATTTTCGTACTTTCGTATTTTAACTCTAAATCAAATTAATTCTCAGGTGATAGATAATGTTTTGTATACTCCTTGTAGGAGCATTCTGTCGACCCATAGTTCAAAACGTGAACGTTCTCTCGCACTAACGTTCGTTGCACAAACATTCTGTTGATCCATTTCATAGCACAAACTTTCTTTTGCACTGAAGTTCGTCGCACAAGCATTCTGTTAACATACAATTCATAGCACGAATGTTCTTGCGCACTAACCGTCGTCGCACAAACATTTAGTCAACCTACCAGTTCATAACACAAACGTTCTTTCGCACTAACGTTCATCGCACAAACATCCTTTCGACCTACAGTTCAAAACACAAATGTTTTTTCATTGACATTCATCTTACAAGCATTTTGTTGATTTACAGTTCATAACATAAACTTTTTTTCGCACTAACGTTCATTGCACATTCATACTTCGACCTTAAGTGACGGTCTCCAAAATCAGCACCTCTTTGGTATATCTCTTTCTTCGAAGATCCTGGTACTAGCAGTGCACATTGGATAGCTGCAGTCTCTGTTCCGTAAAGGATCATTTGGAAGGATTATCTCGGTACAGTTCATTCATTTGTCCAAGGTTTTTAGAGCTACGAAGAGATTACCTTAGATTTTGGGATGTTTTTCAAAAAGATTTGGCTATTGAGGTGGAGGACTAATTATTTTTAGTCATACTTGTTCGTTTTTAGCGCACTACCAATTTGAGTAAAGTGAAATTTTCGTCATCGGTAAACGATAATGATAAATGATTTTTATTTCTGTAAATAAATCTGTTACTCTTTTAGAAGTCAATGTAATGTTTTTTTTAAGACTAGACTGATGGCGCCTGCATTTCTTATCTGAGTAGCTCTGAGAAGAAAAGCCAAAACAAACTCAGAGATCAAGGTCTCTTTTAAAGTCCAGACATTGTAGTATAAAAACTATGCGAGTAAAATTATGTAGGGCAACGTCTAGAATGGCCCTTTGAGGAAAGTGCCATAGCAGGTTTGAGTGTCCTGCACATCTGCATCAGTCATCGAGGAGCTCAATAACCTGACTGCTGCACGACTCTATCAATCAGCTGGACATTTGCGTGGGTCACAAAAAAATACTCATGTACCCCAAACGTCTACAAAATTCATGTATAAAGCTAGTCTACATGGTACTCATATTCGCAATTTAATAAAAAAAAAAACAAGTAGTATAATTTATGTTGAGATTAGTTTAACTGAAAGACTCCACAAAAGTAGGCATACCTTTGTTTGTAATAACATCTCATTGCTGTAATGGTTAAACTCGAAATTCACCATATTATTTTTAGCCTAGGTACCACCCACACCGAGGAAAAGAGCCGAGTACCTTACAAAAGGTACCTAACCTACCTTTTCCCTGAAATAAAATTAAATGAACCGTAATATCCTAAATGAATGAAAAACATAGGCTTAATTATTTTTTTGCTCAGACCTTTCAGTGCCTAATGCCACTTAACCTGAACCTAACTAATGAGCTCTTCTAAAAACGGGTCAGTTTTCAACTTTCAATGAACTGAGAGGCAAAACTAAGTCTTATCTGCTAAAGCTCTATTGAATTGAGTTTTCTCGGCTCGACATTGATAATTTTGCTAATATAGAAATTAAGTTTTGGGAATCAACTTTTCCCGTTTAAGTGCCGACGGGTAGGTTTACCTAGTAAGTAGGTACCCTCAAACAAAAACGAGTCAACGAGTTTTACTTCGTAGACCGAAGATATCCCAAGAGACAATAATTATAGGGTTTTCAAATAATTTTATAGAAGACTAAACGAGCATCATTTGGATGGGTAGCAGCGAAAATGTGTAAACTGATGAAATTGCGAAAGTGTTGTTTTACTTAGAATTGCCAAATATTGAAGTTTTATAAAGAATTTTACCAAGACCACAAATTAAAAAATGGTACTACGTACAAAAACCTCGCTCTCTAACTGATGCCTTAAATAGTTAGAAGAGTGCCGCCTAGGTTTCTCCACTGCCTCGTTGGTCTAGTGGTACCAAGTGCGGCTGCTGATCGTAAGGTCCTGGGTTCGATCCCCAGTTCGGCAAAGTCTTATTGGGTTTTCCGTGTGGAATTCCTTAGTAGCAGCCCGGAGTTTGGATTTGTGTCCGGTTGATGGCAATAAACTCGCCCCCTATTACATGGAACGGCAAAATGAGGGTGTTACTATACACCTCTGCCCAACCCTTCGGGGAATACAGGCATGATGTTATCTAAGTATGTAGATTTCTCCGTGCATGTGAATTTGAGCTTTAGTGTTATGCGAGAGACTTCCCAGTCCGCTGTGCCCTTGCGCTCTTATTGCATTTAGTTTTAGACACTCATTAACATTCGGTTCGGTTTAACTTTTTAAGCATATTTTACATACATGAACCGTGAAGAGACACAGGCCAGCCCAGAATCTACCAAGAGTACGAACAATGCCGTTCTAATTTAGGCTGATCTCCACGCTAAGTGAGTCAGAAAACAAACTACGTCGTCGTATAGAAATACTATTAAACTGTCCCACGTAACGAAGCATCCTACCAATATCCATCCAACTCTAATAGCTTCCCAAAAACTTAAATTCACTCGCAAATAATCTAACTAGGTACGTACATTATTCTACGATGCTACATTTTGACTGTTCAATCCTCCTCAGATCTCATTACAACTTCGCGCAGTTTGTTTAATTGGCTACCCACTACACGGAATTGAGCCACCTGGCCCAATTTATGTTGACCTACCCCTCCTCTTTTGAAACGTTTTAGTAAGGATGAATGGGGGGCGGTTCAGTTTAGTAAAGAGGTCTTAATTAATTGGTTATTTAAATGCAACACTGTCGGTATGGCTTTTGCAAGTGTAATTGTTGTTTTCGGTGGTTTTCAGCGCATGAAATTGTTGTATGGCCGCCTGTTCTGAATTATGGCTTTTATGCGTTTGTTGTGGCTTTTAAATTATTTTAATATTATGTAGAAATGTGGAATTACTGCCTAATGCGGAATTTGAATGTAATTTGACAGTTTGTGGGTTTTGAGGTTTAATGCATAATAATTAATATTTTTTGATACACATAATATAACATCACGCCTGTATTCCCCGTAGGGTTGGGCAGAGATTTAAGTCCCATGTAATTGGGGACGAGCCTATTGCCGACCGGGCACAAACCCAAACTCCAGGCTGCTACTGAGGAATTCCATACAGAAAAACCCAATAACACTTTGCCCGACCTGGGGATCGAACCTAAGACCTCACGACCAGCAGTGACGCTTGCCACTACTAGACCAACGAGGCAGTTTTTGATACACATTGTAATGAACTAGATCATGTTACTATGGCGTGCATGAAAAGAGCCTACATGGGTGACGATACCTAAGTAACTGTACGTTCGGCGCACCCTTGCCTGGCTAAACTTTTCACCACGGCATGGGCTATTCTCATAATTATAGCAGTGATACCGTCGGACTACCAACTACCAAGTCATAGGTCTCGAGTTTGAACTCAAGGCACGCACCTCTGACTTTTCGGATTCATGTGCGTATTGTATAATTATCACTTGCTTAAAAACGGTGAAGGAAAACATCGTGAGGAAACTGGCATGCCTGAAAGATATTTCTCGACGGCACGTAAAGCCAAGTCAGGGGCCCATGGGCGGCATAAACTCTGACACCAGGTTACTTACTAACCACAGGAATAGAAGAAGATCATGCCGAAACGAGAGAAGATGTTACTATGTAAACGGATTCATTAGACAACTTTGGCAATAACCACAGTAACAATTTGTCAGTAAAAATGCTAACATAAGTAAGCAAGACTTTGTTATTAAATCCAATGGAAATTGTTAGTGGATGTCATTCTGTCAGAACCGCCCAGTCTGGAGTATGTCCTGTTGTACACCGGTATGGAAATTATATTTAATAATTCAACCACAGATTACTCTGATGATGGCTCATAGATGGAGTTTGTGTGTACTTGTGTGTATTTGTATAGAGCTGTCGAAGGAATAAGAATTATTTGTGAAATAAATCGTTTTGTCTGGCCTTTTTCCAACTATTTTCTTTTTATTCTATATCGGAATTTACAGGTAATACCTAAATGATATATTAACTAATACTTAAATAATGTAACTATTGATTTCTATTATTTTGACATTAATATTGTTTGACATTTATATGGTTTATGTTGAATTTTTTCCATTACAATGTATTGATTTGACATTTTACTCTAAATAATTTAACAATTTTAAATATTGTAACAATTGATATTAATTCTAATAATGTTTAATGATTTTGTATAATATTGTCAAGAATTTGCATGTCGCGTTGCGTCAAAATGTATTTGGGTCTATATTCTATAATTTACTCAATCTTTAATGTACCTACATTCTACGCAAATAAATACATACATACATAATATATGTTGGGGTCAGCTTCCAGTTTAACTATATGCGGCTGAATGTCAGGATTTTACACGGAGCGACTGCCATCAGACTTCCGCAACGCAGTGACTGAGCAATGCCGATATCCTAATTCCTAAGGTAAGACCAGTTGTCAGACTTTCGGTCTTCTGACTACTCGCAACGAGTGTTTTTGGTGTGAAATTAATATTATCATTAATTTTGTAGCGTCATTCCAATGATCACTAAAGTCCACGTACCTACCGGCTTAGGGCTTTTACAGACAAGCGACACTTTGCCGACAACACAGCCGTCGACGCGCCAACGCCTAGGATCTGTCGTGGATTGCAGACGCTGGCAAGCTGCTGTAATAAGCTGTGACGGCTACTACAGTTGCTGCCGTCGTCGACAAAGTGCCGCTCGTTTGTAAGAACCCTTTTCTTTGCTTGGTGAATTCCTGGCAAATGAATCGGTTTCCCTTTTTCTTTGTTTTGTAACACCTTCCTTTCCGAATTATTTAAAATAGTAGCCAGACACATTTTGTTATTATTATTCTTGACTATAGTCCGACCGGATAACTCAGTCCTCGCCCGCGACGTTACAGGGACGCGGGGGGTGACGACTAAAAGATGATTTCCAACAAACGGCTCGCATCCGTCCGTATCCTTTCCGATCCGATGCGATGCGAGCCGTTTATTGGAAATCATCTTTTAGTCGTCATCCCCCGCGTCCCTGTAACGTCGCGGGTGAGGACTGAGTTATCCGGTCGGACTATAGGTCGCATTTGACCCTAGTCTCACCCAATGGAAAGCGCAGACAAGGTCTAAGATGGAGCTCACGAATCTAGAGATGTAGAAGGATTTCTCAATATCCCTCTGGCTCTCACATACACTCCACGGAACACAGTAAACTGCTTGGCGTCGGGCTTTAATTTGCGGGTGGTAGCTAGCCAGGCGGACCGTATAGATCCTACCACCAAGCAAAAACATGAAACCTCCTTAAGTATCACTAAAGTAAACTTACTCGGTTTAATATACGCCATTATTAATTTATAGAAGAAAGTTCCCAGAGCTGTACTCTTAAAAAAAGACCATTTTTAAGTTAAACTTTTTTACCTTGGGTATTCCTGCAGCATAAGGATTTGAAGATTGAGGGTTGAAACTACTATAATCTGGTATTGTCATGGGAATTAAATTTGTGTGCGAAGTTACAGAAATCTGTCGAAAGTTTTGAATCAAACAAACAAATGTACGAAGTGAAGCTAATTAAAACCGTTTAATAATACCGATCTCGATGCGGGAAAATGCAAAATAAAAGGGTTCTTTGTGTGTTATTTACGTATGGAAACTATCTACTATTAGCAAAATACTATTTACTAAAGCAAACTTTTCTTCAATAATCATAAAGGAACGTGCAATTAACCTTTACAAAATCCCTTTTATATACTGTACTTAATATATTTTCATACAACCTTTCAATAACCATCATGAGCTCAATAGTTTATTAGTTACTTGGTAATTAATAATTAAATGCTTTTGCGCCGTCAATATATTACATTTGGTAGGTACTTCCATTGAAAGCTGTGAACGTTATTTCAATGATATCAGAATTAATTACTGTTTAATCTGGAAATGTTTTTATAAAATTTAAAATTTTTGTATGTTCTGTGTGTAAAGTAAAATTCGTATTTTTTAGGCTTTAGGATACAGGAATATAGTGCGCTTTCAATGTTCGGCCTCGCTTTTCCTAACTACAGGGTGTAAACGAAATCATGTAATTCCTTCAAACCTTGTGATGTACTGCTGACATAGATTAACCCTGCATGGGATAATTTAGGATTTAATTATTTTTTTTACGAAATGTAAACATGTGTTCCTAACGAGAGGCATTTTAGTACCACGAGTGAATTGCGCGGCTAACTCACGTTAAAAACAAGTGTTTACTTTTCGTATTTTTTTTTAAATTGAATCCTTTTAGTTCCTGTGCAGAGTTAATCTATGTCAGCAGTACATCACGAGGTTTGAAGGAATTACATGATTTCATTTGTAATTGTAAATGTAATTAGGTACCTATAGCAAATAAATTATGTAGTCCATAATTGACAGCTGCATGCACAGATAACGAAAGTCTGCGTGAGCGACGATGTTGACGCCACGAAATGTTGCTATATTTAAATATTATATATCATACACTTTCACATGATTCTATTTAATGCGTATTTTATCTATTTTCATATATTGAGTGTATTTATATCTTTTTACTTGCTGCACCGGTGGACGTCATCATGTCAACGCCGGCTGTCGCTGAAAACCAGCGCTGTGGCTCTGTCTCGCACGTGAGACACAGCATTATGCTGAGCGATAGCCGTTTTGCGCGGATGTGACGCATATTTTTCCCCAAGCTTATAGTCAGTTTTGTTACTTTTATTTTATTTTGTGCGTCATGTTGGCGCGAATAAATAACTTTTCTTTCTTTCTTTCTTTTCTTTTCATTTACACCCTGTATGTTAGGGTCAGCTTCCAGTCTAACCAGATGCGGCTGAGTATTTTATACGGAGCGACTGCCATCAGACCTTAATTTTATACTTTTTGCTGTGCTCTACAGGGTCCGTAATTGTACCTTAGCTTTAAGCCATTGTAACACCTTTAAACATTATGGAATGCAAATAAAGATATGAATATGAATATGACCTCCGCAACCCAGTTACTGGGCAATGCTGTTATCTTGGTATAAATCGGCTGTCAGACTTTCGGTCTTCTAACTACCCGTAATAACTGTCATAGGTATTCGTATGACACCCGGGACGGACACCTGTTTAACACGTTACTGGGGAGCACGCTCCCCGCGGCACGGAGGGATCTCGATGTGTACCAAATGGTCACCCATCCACAGAATAACCGCGGGAAGCGCAGCTTAACCCCGCAAATCGTACGATCTGTGTGGTTGATAATCAGTCATGAGCACTTCAGGAACATAGCTAACAATAAGATCCAAAAATAAAATAAATACTTTTTGTTTAGAAGATAATTATGTAGAGTATTTAAAAATGTAATTTATATTACGTGTTCTAATAATGAATAAACGGAATAATAAGTAATTCATGAGCACAAGATTCCAAACGGTACAAACCGAGGGGTGACTTTTTTATTTATTAAAAAAAGTCCCACCCTACGAATTCTCTTGTATCGTGGGTGCGTTTACAGACACAAAACTTAACATGCTTAAACACCCAGACCCGGAACAACTATCGGTAGGCCATACAAATATTTGTTCCGTGCGGGAATCGAACCCACAACAATCACTTAACCACTGCGCCAAACGTGTCATCAATGTTGAAACTTTACAATATCTTAGAAAATCATGTAACGTTGTTTATGACAGCGGTTTGCAGAAAGGCGTTCAATGGACTCTTATGCCCATATCCTAAAACTATACTCAGTCGTGAATCTCGATTCAAGAAGAGAATTCTAACTAGCGACCCGCCCCGGCTTCGGACGGGTGTAATGTAGATAGTAATGTGGGGCATATAAACCTTCCTCTTGAATCAATCTATATATTGCTGGAAACTGCATTAAAATCCGTTGCGTAGTGTAAAAGATCTAAGCGTACAGACAGCGGGAGCGACTTTGTTTTATACTATCTAAAGAAGATATCTACTGAAATCTAATCTTAAATCGAGCGCGTCATTTTAATATACGTGATAAAACTAAGCGCCATCTATGGCACTACATTTGAACTACGCATAACTGTAGCGTAGCGTACTACAGCGACATGAGTGACAACTTTCGAGATCACGTCACTAAAATCCTGCATACTACGTTTGAGGTTTGACGCGCAGTTTACACAAATTGCAATTAGACGACACGTTTGGTGCAGTGGTTAAGCGATTGGCTACTGCGCTACGTGTCGTGAGTTCGATTCCCGCACGGAACAAATATTAGTATGGATAGTTGTTCCGGGTCTGGGTGTTTGTGCATGTGAAGATTTGTGTTTGTAACCCACGATACAGGAGAAATCCTAATGTGGGGTAACACAAAAAAATAAATACGAAATAAACTGCCTCGTTGGTCTAGTGGTGGCAAGCGCGACTGGTGATCGTGAGGTTCTGGGTTCGATCCCCAAGTCGGGCAAAGTGTTATTGGGTTTTTCCATGTGGAATCCATTAGTAGCAGCCCAGAGTTTGGATTTTTTCCCGGTTGATGGCAATATGCTCGCCCTCTATTACATGGGATTTAAACATAACGGCGAAATGAGGGTGGTACTATACACCTCTGCCCAACCTTTTGGGGAATACAGGCGTGATGTTATATTATGTAAATAAGAACTCTATACAGCAACCGTCAGATGGCGAGCCGCCAGGCAATAAGACCTCACCTGGTTGGAAGATTCTCTATTTTCGTTGAAGCAACAACTCTCCTCGTTCCTCGTCCTTACAACACCTAAAGCAGTTGACCGGAGTTAGCTTAGATATTTTTTTAGCAAATTGTTTATTATACACGTTTCGAAGGCGTATTAGCCACTCTATATACTTCCACTCGTTGATTGCCTCGACGTGGAGCGTTTCTGTAGGCGGGACACCACTCAACACATTAGGAAGCGTACCAGACGATGATGGAAAATATGTATTAAGCCGTAAATAATAAAGATTAGACGTCAGTTATGTTATTATGGTTATTCTTCTAGCGTGTCGATGGCAATCTAAATTGAGTCGGCTCAAAATTTGGCTACGAGTTTAGCGTTATCATTAGCTTCCATTAGTTCCTATAACGTGCAGGTATTAGGGCACGCAGAGCATGATGTGAGGTGTCTCATCGTTTTATGATTATGAAGTTCGGGTTTACATTGAATCACTTACTAACTTAGCTGTGATAGCCTTGTGGTGTGACCGTCGGAATGCCAAGTCATAGGTCTCGAGTTCGAACCCAACACACGCACCTCTGACTTTTCGGATTCATCTGCGTATTGTTTAATTATCACTTGCTTAAGGAAAACATCGTGAGGAAACCGGCATGCCTGAGAGATATATTTCTCGACGGCATGTGAAGTCAAGTCAGAGGCCTCTGGGCGGCATAAACTCTGACACCAGGTTAGTTACTAACCACACGAAAAGAATAAGAAGTTACTGACTTTGAACTCGAGACGAGTCAGTGGTGACTCGGTGCTATTGTGTAAGTTGTTTTTAAGTCTGTTCAGCGTTGGCAAGTCAGTATGCAGTTACGCAGCCTACTGGTAGAACGCTTGCCTTCTACGTACCGGGGTCTGTCTTTGACTCTGACTTTTCGATTTCATGTGCGGATCACAATTTGATCTTCACTTGCGTTAGTAGTGAAGGAAAACATCGTGAAGAAACCTTCACAACTGAGAGGACTTTAAAAAAATTCTCGATGGTGTGTGTAGTCTGCCAACCCGCACCAGGCCAGCATCGTTAACTAAGTCCTAAACCCTTCTCATCTTGAGAAGTGGCCCGTGCCTAACAGTGGGACAGTAATACACATAGCACAAGGGCTACCAGACTTCAGTCAATAAGTCATCTAGAGGCACCACAAACAAACTATCGAATTACCCAGTAACACAAAGTTCTAACATGTTGGTCCTCGCTGAACCTGACATGCCTCTTACGAAGCGTAGTTTAGTTGGTAACTTCGCAGATCGATATGTTGCTTGCTTTGTGCCTTTGTTTGTTACCGTCGATTTAATCTATGCTGCTGACGTGGTAGGGAAATTGATATGAACTATAAGAGACAAAACAACTTTACGTGTATTTGCTATTCGTTTCTTACTGTGCATTTGTGTGAACAGTACATTGAAAGCGCATTTTAAAACGGTTTTTCGTTGAGAAGTAATGTACGGTAAAAGGGGATAGAACTTTTGTAACATAGCCACCCAGGCGCCATGTTGATTTTTTATTCAAAGTTGCTATGCACATCTTGACATGTGTTGTATTCCCCGAAGGGCTCAACACAGGTGTTTTTAGTACACCCTAATTTCGCCAGTTATGTTTTTAAGTCCATGTATTAGGGGGTGAGCCTATTGCCACTAATCGGGCATAAATCCAGACTTCGGGCTGCTACTGAGAAATTCCTAATGAAAAACCCAATAACACATTTTAACTGGTATATATGGACACTTAAACAAATGAAAAACAGCAATATGATGCTCTAAAGTGCCACGTTGTCGAGATATTTGGAGGTAAAGATCGCTATATGAGGACAATGACAATCACATGGCAAACGAACTATTTACGCATATAAACATTTGGTTGGAGACGCTTCAGGTCTCGCCAACAACTGCCCGGTTACGTAGAAACGGTCCGCAAGACCATTATTATACAAGCAGTCGAACAGTTGTTTTAATAGCTAGTAAACATGTAATTACAGTGGAGTCCGCTTATGACGACAGCAAAGGGACGGCGATATTTGATCGTACTAAACGGACGTCGTTATAAGCGTCAGTACCTAAATACCAGATAAGAAAACCTAACTAAAGGCTGGTCTTAACAAATTAAACGCCGACTTAAATTTAGTGATTGTTCCGTTTGGGCAGTGGGGCTCGCCGGTGAGCGACAGCAATACTACCCGTTCAGGCCGTGGAGCTCACTGGTGACCGCGCGACGGGCTCGTTTTCTCGCTGGAGGACACAGTGCCGGTACAAAACTGTATTGAGCGTGCCCGGCGCGGCCCTGGAGAACAGTTTACGTATACTAGCTCGTTTCAACACTAAATATAAAAAGACTTTGTTGATTTTTTGGCTAAGTATACAATAGCAATTATTTTGTTAAATCTTTGGATAGTAATACGAAATAATTATTTAGAGTGGGGTTTTTGACTATTTTGAACCGTATGAGCCAATAAAATATAATGTGTAAAATTTGACGAAATCGCAAATCGACGTCGGCCCATAAGGAAAGTACCTATAAAGTGGTGGTCACCGGTGACCACCACGGCGTTCAATGTGTTAAGTAGCTATAAGCGGCTGGTCGTTATAAGCAAAGTCTCATTAAACGGATTCCACTGTAGTTCATTTGAAAGAAAGTGTTGCCGGCTTATCTTGTCAGAAGAGCCTGTCGACCAGTGTTGCCATGGTGTAACTAGTAAAGTGCGTGAACACTATAATTGCACAAATATGTAACGCATACCGTAACAGAGTAGTCCTGAAGAAAGTCAATTATGAATGCATGCATGACTGTTAATGAAAGTACCATCGCCCCACATGCAATGGCCAGCGGAGCGGGACTGAATAACGAAACTAATACTGAACGGACCAATTGACCGATATAGAATGAATGAAGAATTTCTAAACTAATTACTAACGAAGATACGGCAAATAGATGTACTTTTTGGTGCCGAAACACTTCTTGGCTTTTTTTTCTATTTTTTTTTCGAGGCATCAGTTCGCTTAGTTATTTCTTGGCTTAATTGGTTAATTTCAATGACAGCACGAAGTTGATATATTTGGCCATATGTTTTTGGTTTGACATTAACTTATTTAATAACTATGTATATAATTTTATTGATTATTCCACACGCACACTTAACACATAAGTTTATAATAAACTAATTATTGCTTTTTAGTAGTATTCTAATTTAATATTGTACCTAACATATTTATTTGTATCGTTATTGCCCGTGGCATCACTATGGTCCTATATGAAAACCAGCATTGCAACATTTCTTTCTTAAATGTCGCAGCATTCTGCTGGGATAGGAGCCCTTTTTGGCCTCGTGCAGGTAGTCAACATTTTATATCCTTTCTTTTTAACATATTGTTTTTGTTTTTGTAACAGCCTGTGTGAGTCCAGAATAAATAATTTTCTTTCTTTCTTTCTTCTTTCTTTCTATCTCAAGAAGCCAAGAAGTGTTTCGGCACTAAAAAGTACTATTTGCCGTATCTGCGTTAGTGCTATGGCACTTTCCTCAAAAGGCCATTCCCAACGTTGCCCTACATCGTTTCACTCGCATAGTTTGTATACTACAATGTCTGGACTTTAAAAGAGACTTTGACCTCTGAGTTTGTTTCGGCTTTTCTTCTCAGAGCTAGTCAGATAGGAAATGCCGGCGCCATCTACTCTTAAAAAAAAAACATTACATTGACTTGTAAAACTGTCTGTAACAGATTTATTTACAGAAATAAAAATCATTTAGTAATTAGTAACGAAAATATGAACATCGAAAACGTATGACTACATAATTATAGTTATAAGTCGATGTCCACAGGAAAATCCATAACTGTGTCACTGGTTGGTTTTATTTATGCATGTCTTCATACACCAGTTTCACTTTCACACATCAGAGTTGAAACTCGACTTTACCCATCAAGTAATCTTATCCACGAAATAACAAAAAAAGAAACTTTCAAAATCCCTCGCGAAAGTTTTGCAGAACGATTTGATGGAATAATATCAAAATTGCGTGGACGATTTTTTTGTTAGGCACACACGCGTTGTCTTGTTTTTGAAATTGGTGAAAACAAATCCGATTCCCAAGTTGGATGCTGGATTCAAATCAATGTCGAGTGGAGATTCAATTTATATGTCTTTCCTGGGCAGACGCGAACAGTTTTCAGTAGTTTATGGAATTTTACAGGTAAAAATCTGTGATGATATGGCTTTGTCAGCTGGTCTTGAAGAAATTGCTGAAAAAAAGTGGAGGAGAAGCTGCTAGATTCTTATAGCTTCTTCAGTTTTTAGATCTTTTATTCTTCGTAAACACATTATTCAATCTTTATAAAATTATTCATTTTTCATTCTATTTTGCATATAAATTACTTCTCGTTGCTTCGATTTTCGCCTGTTAATTTATGTTTTCATATAATAGCAATGAAAAACTATTAAAATGGTTTCGTCCATCATCGGATTTCGATATAGGCACATCACAAGATTCCAGTTTCGACATTATTACCACTTTCTGAAACCAAAAGATTAGGTATTAGGCCAATTTATTCATCATCCACCTAATATTGATATAACCCAGCTTTCTATATTAAAGCATGATCCACACCTGCCGAAGTGCGTCGGAGCGCATCGGAGCGGACGGAAGCTCCGCATATTGCATTGTAAATTGCGCTTCCATTCGCTCTGATACGCTTCGCTTGGTGTGAATCCTACATAATGGTAGTAGACTGAACAATTGGACAATTTTTTTATTTCGAGGTCTAAACCACAGCTTCATCAAAAAGCCACAAACATGTTGAATTAAAATTTAATTACATCTAACTTCAAAACCCTTTTATGGAAAAAGCAGGCAGACTCGCATAATTTCACAATAAACATTCCCAGTATAAACCTGAATAAATTGGCAATAACAAAGATAATAATACTCAGACACATTTATAAAAGCAAATGCCATCTGCGGTTTTTGAAATCCACGTACACGTTAATGAAAACTAAAAGCTGATACAAATATGAATTTAAGTCGATCGGAAAATTCGTTTGCTCGGCGAAGCGAATTGGAAAATTCTCTGCCAACATGAAATTGTATTGGAAACATTTCATGGAATCATTTAGTTTGTTTTTAATTAAAGGCAACAGAGTCTATAAAAGGTATTTTGTTAATTTATTGAATAGAGTTACAAATTGATATAATGGAAGGACAGGTCAGGTTACCAGTTAACCCACGGTCTAAATAACTGGCAAAAGGTTTTTCTGTGAAACTTTTTCCATTAGTGTTAGGGTCGGCAACCAGTTTTTTTTTTTCCTGTTCGTCTGCTTGTATATTGTCTTGCGGACCGTTTCTACGTAACAAGGCAGATATTGGCGAGACCTGAATGGTCTCCAACCAATGGGGATGAGTAATATACTTAACCTAAGCTAACTACTACTACTACTACTACTAACATCATGACTACTAGCAACAGCAGCACTAAGGGCGACCCCTAATGGGACTCGGACCTCGGCTTAGGGCGTTGCTGGCGGGAGGATTGGGAGGGAGACAGCTTGAGGAGGGCTGAATTATCGATGTGAATCGGCTTCCAGTCTAAAGCCAGCTGCTGCAGATTACTCACACACCTGCCGCAGGGGCAATCTAGGGCGCACGGCGGTCGCGGCAATATCGGAATTGTCTCTACACACATGCCCGCCGTTCAGTGTTCGGGTATACTTTGAGTTAAACACACGCGATGAGAATGACACCAGTATTATCGAAAAATCAAAAGATCTGTATAGAAATTGCCCTGATCGCGCTACACACGTGGCAACGTAGCAGGGCGGCAGGGCCGATCTAGGGACCAAGGATGGTCTCGCACCCCTGCTGCCCTGCCGCAGAGCCAATGTAGGAAATTGCCCCTGCTTGCCTATACACATTACAATCAAAGAGGCAATCTAGGGTCATCCCCACCTCATCTCATCGCCCTAGATTGGCCCTGCCGCAGGCGTGTGAGTGGTCGGCTTAATTAGATGCGGCTAAATGCCAGTTGTACCCGTGGGATGCAGCTGAAAGTCATCGTTAGGTGGTAGTACCTAGTACTGCCACCTGACATTATGCTGAGCTAATGGCCCTTTTGACACTTATTTTTTGTCTTTCTCATGTGACCTATTGATTGTACCGTCTGCTAATAAATACATTTTCTTTCTTAATTGATGTCAAACATCTAATGAGGCGGTACGGGTGTGAGAGCAGTTGTTTCGTGGCGATGCTCGCGATGGCAGACACACGACGGCAGACCTTCGTAGCTCGGTTTGATTCGACCAGATTTGTTTTTTTACAATATTAATTTCCACGTTTCACATCTGCCAGACGCCCCGTGACGGTTTCTTTTTTTTTTACACGGTGCGACTATCTCCGCTACCCAGTTACTGGGCAATGCCGATATCCTAAAGCTAGACCGGTTGTCAGACTTTCGGACTTCTGAGTACTTTTAATGACTGTCATACACCCAGAGGCACGGAGAGACAGTAATACACACAGCACAAGGGTCACCAGACTCTTCAGTCAATAAGTCATCTAGAGACACCACAAACAAATTATCGAAGTACGCAGTAACACACTATATTAACTTATACCATTCATATAAACCGTCTAACTGGTCTGTAGTGTCCAGCGCGACAGTCTTGAGTTTTGCGACGAGGTATTGAAGCTTGTACGAGAAAATTAGATTCCCTGTGTTTATCGACTTGAAATTTGGAAAAACACTCTCCAAAGTAAACGATAAAGTGGCAAGTCAACCAACATTTTTATCATAAATGGGCGTGAACGATGTCGCTGGCATAAGCAGCAGCTAGTTTGTAAAGAAACAAGAATACTTCGAAGTGCCCAACTCATATATCGCACAGCATACATAATAATACACTGCATGCAGCGGAACTTGTAGACTCTAAACAAATTTGAACAACTTTGTCGACAATCCTTGCGTCCGCGTCGTAGCTTCCACGTCAAAGTTGCTTGTATCATTATGCATTTTTGCTGTATTTAGTATAGTGCGAAGTTGAATGAATGTATTCTATAAACATCCTTCAGGATGACATTATAAATATTTGAAATATATTTTCGTCTTGATTTGTAGCCTAGAAAGATAAAGAAAATCTGTCTTTTGTTTTTTTTATTCTATATAATCATGTTTGGAAATAAAACTATTGTTTAAATATTTGTGATGACTCTTAGAAGGTGGATACACTGGACTTCTATACAAGGTTAGTCGGAAAGGGCACGTAAGGGGAGGGTAAGTCGCAGGCCACGTAAAGCATCACTTATGACTATTTTAAAGCAAATGTTAAAATTTCACAATTCTATAATTTTTATTTGTATGCAAAAAGATTATTAATTCAGTTTTTTTTTTAAAAACATACCCGCTTTAGTTTTGAATTCAGAAAATTAATTTTCTAATCCGTGACCCCAAATATGACCTAAATTGTAAAAACAGCTGATCATAGCTGAGGATACATAGATTTTAGCATATTTTTTTCGAAATCTTTGAAAAGCTATTTCTCTTAAACTATCGAGTTTTGGGGAAATTTGTAGAACAAAAGTTATCTCTTATTATGGGTACTTTAACACCCTTTCGGCTTAGTACCCGTTTCCGACTAACCTTGTATATCCTAACTGCGTGTCAAATCTTGATATCGCGATGCAGGATTTGTGACATTCGATTTGACAGCTGTCATTGTTGTCGCTGTAGTCTGCTAGAAAATCGTCGTGCAGCGTAGTTCTCATTTGGCGTGATAGATGTCGCCACAGTGTTTTAGTTCCATCATTAATCCACTTGCAACTTGTGGTAACTTTTTAATCCCCTCCATTAGAGTCAGTTAAAGCTTCCAAACTCGCCTTCGCATGCAGTTAAACCGATTAGGGTCGACTGAGACTATTGCGCATTACGACTTCGGCCGGTTGTTTCATGACTACATTAGGTACTAACGGGTAACAGTTAAAAATGGCGCTAACCATGGTTAAATAAAAATAAACCGTTGTTTCACGCTATGTCGCTCTTGACATACGTCAAAAGACATACAACGCTCTGCGTTTGACGGACGTTAAACATTCTAAGTAATAGTTAATATTTGACTAACGTAACATACTTTTACTGATCGTTTGAAACAACCGGCCCTTAATACTTAGCTTATTCGGTTAACAAATTACTACCTACTGTACAGTTGTCATTAGCAATCTACTCTCCTTTATACTTTATTTATTTGTGAACTATTATTTTTCCTGGACTACCAAGTATCAAGACTACACTCAGGTGCAATGAATCCGGGTCACCAACATCAACAAAATGATATTAGAATGATAAAAATGTTTACCGAGATACTAATTTTTATGTTGTTGACCCGGATTCATTGTTTTCGAGTCTACATTGTTCTCTCATACATACATACATAAACTCACGCCTTTTTCCCATGGGGGTAGGCAGAAACTATAGAACGCCACATGCTACGACCCTTACATACCCCTTTCGCTTCATCCACATTCATACATCTTATCATACACGCACGCCGTTCCCATTGACATCCACCTTATAGATTCCTTTTGTTAATCGCCGTTCACTCATTCTCTCAACATGACCAAACCACCTAAGCATACTCCTTTCAATTTTTGTCACTACATCATCTTTTAAACCGCAGCTTTGTCTAATCTCTTCATTTCTCAATCTATCATTCAAAGTTACACCGCACATACTTCGCAAAGAACGCATTTCCACGGCATTTATTCTACTTTCATGCCTCTTCTGCCACGACCAACATTCACTTCCATACATAAGCGTAGGTACCAGCACACCATTATGAACAGCCAGTCGTGCCTTTTTGAACATCGACTGGCTAGCCACAACCGCATGCATAGCACCATTTACTTTATTTCCCGCATTTGCTCTCCTTTCCACATCTTCGTCAATCTTACCATCTCTTGTAAACATACTTCCCAAATAAACAAACTCATTCACCTGTTCAATACTTTCATCTTCTATATTTACTTTACACTCAGATACATCTGCATCTCTTTCAAAAACCATTACTTTCGTCTTGCTTACATTAATTTTCATCCCTTTCATATTATATGCTCCATTCATCATAGTTACCATGTCTTGCAACTCTTCCGCCGACGATGCAAGCAAAACTTGATAATCTGCGTAGAGAAGACATTTGACAGGCAACTCATTCATTTTCAATCCACACTCACTCCCTTTATTGTTCTCTCATAACTACCCTAAATCATTACCTACTGTATTTACTGAAATTATTAAAGATATTGATTTTGAAAGAGTAACATTGGAGGTCATTGTCGGCTCTTCTCCATAGGAAACGACAAATTGGAACTGTGCACCTAAATTCGACTTTTCATAAGTGCCTGTAAGAATCCGTTCACACAGCGGATCCGTTTTAATGGATCCGTCGATACTGGGTGTGTTGTTCATATCTGTACCGACGGATTAGTTAAACAAATGGCAGCTGCGTCGCATCTGGCAGGCAGGATACGTTAAAAGTAATGGATCCAGTATTTTTACTGGATTCGGAATACCGTCGTGTATGTAAAACTCGCTCATACAACTACAGGTACCATCACTACAATAAAAATGGATACGCTAAAACGGGTCCTGTAAACAGTTTCTGTTTGAACTAGCTGTAATGGTTTGTGTGCTTTTTTTATTTGGCGCTTTCTAGACGCTCCATATGCAGAAAGGTAAACATCAGAAAATATTCATGCTATCAGCGAAGCAATATAAAATCCTAGACCGAAATCCACCAATAAATTTTGGATTATATTATTGTAATAGCCAGCTCCAACAGTTTAGGAAGGGTCTGCAGAAATCGATAGAAAACTTCGCGATACGGCCTCTCAAGCTGTATTTACATATCTCTGGATGGGAGAAAGGTCACAAATGGCCCGAACCATTCATCATTCTAACGTCACTCAATTTTGTTAGCATTATATGTAAATAACACTGTATCCTTCTGAGAAACTAACGTTTACGCAACCTATATCAATTTGGTTACGGTTCGAATGAAATGGACATCTTTATGTAAGACCTTTTTGTAAATCCACTAGCGGAAATAGACTGGTAAGTTTACGTCCGCAATCTCGTTTCTTTCCTTTTAGCATGAAATTATACTAACTCAACGTATTTTTTATCCTTTGGCTCAAGGATATGATTCAAAATAGATTTTGATGGCTCGCAGTCAATATTTTTTCGAATATACGTATCGTCGGTCGGCAGTGAAAACCACGTATCTATGTGTAAAATACCAATTTTTAAAAGAGATAGAATAACTGTCTCCTGCAAAAAAATGGCCGAACAAATGTGAATACAAGTTTGTCATCGTACTTCATAGATAGCTTAAAGTATTTGAATTGAAAGTTTGTTAAACTAGTACGTGTATGAAGAGTTTATCAATCTAAAGAACAAATAAAACGCTTTTGAAGAAAATGTTATATAAGAGGTTTTCACTGCCGAGCGTCGTATGCAGAAATACTGAAGAGATTTGAACGGGGTTTTTGTCGTTTGAAAGCTTAGGTTAGTTCAGCGACCGATGTTTTCAGAGGATAAGACGATCAAGATGGTATACCAGGCCACAGGATGGTTGGTCGAGCAATCAAGACGGTGGCTGCATATACTATAGGTAAACTGTTGCTATAGATAGCAACACATAGCGATCAACTGTGTGTGTTTTACCAAGCTTTGTTCTATGCTCGAGTCAGCATAGTTGTTATTGGGTTTTTCCGCGTGGAATTCCTCAGTAGCAGCCTCGAGTTTAGATTTGTGTCTGGTTGACGGCAATAGGCTCGCCCCTTAAACGTAACTGCGAAATGAGGGTGTTACTATACACCTCTGCCCAACCCTTCGGGGAATACAGGCGTGGTGTTATGTCAATTGGGTTCAGCTTCCAGTCTAACCAGATGCGGCTAAATACCTGTATTTTACACAGAGCGACCCAGTTTGTGGGCAATGCCGATATTCTAGGGTTAGACTTCTCAGACTTTCGGACTTCTGACTTCCACTAACGACAAATTTGTAAATTGCTATCATTCATATTGTTTTTTTTATTTTTGTACTCGTCTTTTAGTACTACATTATTCATTGGCCTGTGGTCAGGACTTCATTGTTCTCTCATTATCCTAAATCATTGTACTGTATCCACTGAAATTGTTAAAGATATTATTTTTAAAAGAGTAACCATGGAGTTTCTTGCCGGCTCTTCTCCATAGGAAACGACTAATTGGAACCGTGCATCTAAATTCGATTTTTCATAAGCACCTGTATTGGGTTAAGTGAAATAAAAATTTTGGATATTGATTTTTTTTAAATCAACGTACCCGAACTTATTAAAATACTGGTCATTCGACGGAGTAAGGGATTCCATGTCACACCGCCGAAGAAGTCTGACCTTTTACCTATATCTGATTTGCTTGTCCTTATTTTCGGATCTTGTGTAATTATTATGTTGTGATATATTGTGAACTAGCTTCTGTAACTAATCACTAACCCAATTAAAAGTACTCTCAGTGGCTGAGAGTCAATGATGGTTTCATTTACTTTATTTACCATGCTCGCAATCCTAACATACCGATATTAGCTATAACTTTAATGATAGATGCACCCCTAAAAAATATCTTGTATGTGTTTTATAAGTGTAATAATATGTAGATATTCATCTTAGCAATGTTGGCAACTCGTGTAAGTTTCTCCTCAGAAATATGATTATCCCGAAGGAAAAAGGACGGAGCTGAACGATATACATATGTTATGTTATATACGGATAACATTTGATTCAATTAGATCCGAGATGATTTGTGTCTATAATGTAAATGGAATTGTATGGATTCATTCATAAATTACCTTCAACACATTTAAGTTCTTTGTTGAGAGGAGCTCGTGGCTAATTAACAACCACGCCAATCATACGATATGCGATGTTAAGATGCGCTTGTCGCGGTCAGTCCCTTCACGCATGACCGTCCGTTATACATCGAGACCTCTTCGTGCCTCGGAGAACACGTTAAATCATCGGTCCCGGATGCCATACGAATATCTATGACAGACGATACAGGTAGTCAGAAGCCCGAAAGTCGGACAACCAGTCTTACTGGGTTGCGGAGGTCTGATGGCAGTCGCTCCGTGTTAAATACTGGTATTCAGCCACGTCTGGTTAGAGTGGAAGCTGATCCCAACATAGTTTGGGAAAAGGTTAGGAGGAAGAGACATTTTGGTTCCTTGTTTTTTAGACTTAATCCACCACATACATCTTGGAACAATCTATTTACACATGAGTCTATAATACTACCTCGTTGGTCTAGTGGTGGCAAGCGCGACTGCTGATCGTGAGGTCGGGCAAAGGATTATTGGGCATTCCAATTAGGAATTTCTTAGTAGCAGCCCGGAGTCTGTATGTGTGCCAGATTAATGGCAATAGGCTCGCCCAATTCCATGAAACTTAAACATAATTGGCGAAACGAGGGTGTACTAAAACAGCTCTGCGGAACCCTTCGGGGAATAAAAGGCGTGATTTTATGTTATGTGAATTGTATGGATTCGTTCATAAATTATCTTCAACACACTTTAGTTCCTTTGTTTTTTGGACCAACGTCTTGGAACTACTTCCTTTCGCTAATTAATATACGTGAGTCTATAATTAGCAATTGATTATTCAATCAGAGATTCAATTTTTATTCATTTCTTTGATACTTTTTTTTAGAAAGAGTTATAGTTGGCTTAGGATACAATAAAAAACCACTTGTCTGAATAAACTTAAGCTTTTTAATTTAATGTTTGTAAATTGTAAGTAACAAGGTGTTTTATAAGCCTGCTTAGATGTTCTCCACAATACGATGTTTTGTTCACTGACACAGCAATATATTCTATGACGTCATCATGCCTGTATGAGTGACGTAGAGCTCGTCCAGTTAAAGCGGTTTATGTGTGAATAGAATCGCGCCGCTGCGTCGCGCGTATGCACTCATCGGGTACCACGCGGTAATCCAGATGCGATGTGGACGTGAATATTAAACACACGCGTTCCATGTGTATGTTATGTACAAGTTGAATATTCGCACGTAATCTGTTTGCTTTTTAGGAGAATTTGGTACTAATTCAAAATGAGAGGCTTCGTTCTGCTCTATTTGGGTCAAAAATCTTGGGAAACCTTAGATGATATTACAGTGCATGCCTACTGCACACAGATGGTGTAAGGGCTCTTTAAAAAAATATTGTATTATAGTTTGACCAGAACCAATTTGTAAAACATGTAAATAATCTTTTTCAGTCTTTTCATCTAAATCTGTTATTAAAAATGAAGGTACTGTTCAAATAAATTTCCGATTGCATTCTAAGTTTATAATTTTTTCGTTACAACACGTGTCCATTTTAATAATGAATCACTAAAACATCGTGTATCTTTATTACTAATGATGTAGTGACAAAAATTGAAAGAATTATGCTTACGTGGTTTGGTCATGTTGAGAGAATGAGTGAACGGTGATTAACAAATGACATTTATAAGACCGATGTCAGTGGAAACGCCGGTAGAGGTCACCCTAGAAGGACATAAATCGATGTTCTTGGTGATCTTCTTCATAAAGGTCAGGTGCGTAGTATTCTCATGAAGTAACTCAAACTCAAACTTTTATTTGCTTTCCACAATGGTATTAGTAGATGGTGAGTAAATATATATAGTACATCGTGGACCCTGTTGGGCACGCAAAAATATTAGGAGAGAATGTACGTAGTAGAGAATGTAAGTAGTACGTAGAATGAATGTGGATGAAGCCAAAGGAGGATGTAAGGATCGTAGTATGTGGCGTTCTGTAGTTTCTGCCTACCCCCATGGGAAAAGGTGTGAGTTTATGTATGTATGTATGCCTACCTATTTTTTTTTCAAATTGCTTTGTGCCAGACTTTAGTCATATATCACTTGTCGTCATTACTCTGGATAAAGCTGGTATGCTAGATGGCTATTCCGCTATCCATCGGTCATCAGAGTGTCATCTGTAAGCTGTACTGTGCACCATGTAGTGGTAAGGTCAACATGGAGCCCGATATTTTCCTCACTCTATTTTGCAAACGTTTTAATCCAGTATACTGAATAGATATTATTATACAATGTCTACCTCAAATACTTGGATGTTTCTCGCGCAATGCAGTTCGCTGAATCGCTTCATCTGTACTAGCTCTTATTCAGAAACCGCAGTAAGTGATCTAACCACAATTTTGCAGTACAGCAGGAAATGCTTATTTTCTTCTACATATTTAAGCTTTGCGGTGCACTATTGCGTAGTATTATGTGCTGGAAATAAATGTAAAGTATCGCATGTTCGTTCTGCCTAGCCTTTTCCCAACTATGTTGGGGCTAGCTTCCAGTCTTCCCAGGTGCGGCTGAATAACAATATTTTACACACGAAGCGATAGCCATTAGACCTCCACAACCCAGTTACTGATGATATCCTAAGGTTAGACAAGTTATCAGACTTTCGAGCTTCTGACTACCCATAACGATTGTCATAGGTATTCATATGCCATCCGTGACTGAGTGCTTAACGTTCTCTCCGAGGCACGGAGGGGTCTCGATGTGTAACGAATGGTCACCCATACACACACTGACCGCGGCAAGTGCAGCTTAACCTTGAGAATCATATGATCCGCACAGCTGATAATTAGCGACGAGCTCCACTGTAAAGTATCGCATACAATGGCTCATTTTACTATATAGGTAGGTACCAGATATGTTATAATATTATTATAAGGTATGTACGAAGTAGGTAAGTAATAGTGCCGATTCTGTTGCACACCAACTTAACTCTATTGCTATCTTTTATTAACAGCCAAAACAAGAAAGAGACGAAAATCTTTTAGAACTGCGATATTAAATTACTTATTGAACATCACCCTATTTAAGGCGGCATTGTATTATGCTGTGGTGTCGTCCAAATCTATTTGGAAATTCAACCGATATAACTTTAGGTAATCGGAATCCCCCAGTAGCAAATGTGTCTCACACTATTTGTGTTAAATTGTGTTGTTCAGACATTTCTTTCTTTCTTTCTTTCAGCTCTGCGCGCCGCTCGCGCGCAGTTCGCGAGCGGCGCGCGAGCTGCGCGCGAGCGGCGCATTCGCGGCGCGTTCGTCAGGTCTGGACGCACCATTATGCGACTTGAAACCGACCCTTCTTTAATTGATATAGGGTGAAGCTTATGAAGACGAGAAACGATGAAAGAGAGACGTGCATGCATGCCTAAGCGTGACTTAATTTTGTATCCTAATAAAATTTATCACAACACCATTTATTTAATAAAATGGTATGTATTTTATTCTTCTTCTGAGTAGATGCTGTTCATCAATGAGAAGTAGGACCAGGTTGTGCTTACTACCTGAAATGACAGCAAACATAAGGTCTGGTGGACCAATTGTAAAAAATCTAGGATGAAAACTAGGTAGTAACGAAATTATTTCGTTTAGGCTGACTGCACACGGGCCGGGACACCAAACAGTAACTGCAGTTCCAAACAACTGTGTCTCGAGCAAGTTAGTGGCCCATGTGTAGACAGCCTTACATTCAATATATGTTATCACAATAATAATATTTTATGATCCATTTATAATACTTCAGTTTTACAGAAACAGTTATGCACCTTACCTTGGTAAACAAATTCAAGGAGACTACTGAATATCTCAGTGACGTAAGACAACAGGGATTTTGAGATCTGAAATACAAAGAATCACCTTGATTTTCAACGTAACAAAAGTGTACCTCCTTTATAAAAACTTCCCAAAAACTAGACAACGAAGGCCGAATGATCAGGCAATTTAATTATTATAAGAGCTCTTATTATTAAATCATCAGTGGAAAGGTAAAAAGACTAAAGCGCCAATATACCTACTTTACAGTAGAGAGATACAAAGTATTTTTTACAGAAAATAAACATAGTTATTTTTCTTAGAGTATACATATTAAATAGATAATTTGATTATCTATTTGATATGTATACTCTAAGAAAAATAACTATGTGTATTTTCTTAAAAAAATACTTTGAATCTCTCTACTGTAAAGTAGGTATATTGGCGCTTTAGTCTTTTTACCTTTCCACTGAAGAAATCATTTGAAATTAAATTTTTGCAGTAAGGGTAGGCTCAAACCAACGTGTTCAGCTTGCGGCTGCAGTGGCGCGCACGGTTGCGATCATTGACTGCAACTGTATTTGTAGCTGTTGTCGGTAGCTGGTAACACTGGACAATGTTGATAAAAAAGGGTACTCGTCAAGATGAATCAACGTACCCGAAGTTATAAAAACAGTGGTCATTCGACGGAGCACAGGATTCTATGTGGAACAGCCGAAGAAGTCCGACCTTTTATATCTGATTAGCTTATCCTTATTTTCTGATCTTGTGTAAATAATTATATAGTGTATTGTGAACTAGCTTCTGTAACTAACCACTAGCCTAAATATAAGTACTCTCAGTGGTGGAGAGTCTATGTTGGTTTCATTTACTTTGTTTACTATACCCGCAATCCTGACAGATACTGTAATAATAGATTCTGTTGTTTGTCTTTTACATAGCGATGTTTTCCAACCAAATGTGTCCTGTTTGGTTTGAATACGTCCCTACAAGTACGGTTGCAGTAACTGATCACAACCGTGCACGCCGCGCCACCGCTGCACCGTGGCCACAAGCTGATCGCGTTGGTTTGAATGTACCTTAAGATATAACTAGTGTGAAATGTATCTAATGACATAATTAAATATAGCTCTATGAAATGATATTAATTACATTTTGATAATAAGCCATATAGCCACTTTGTATTGTTTCCCTCCTTTGTACCACAGATTCTCATATGCCAAGTCTCCAATACGGGCACTCTGAAAAATACAAAAATTAACTTATTAAAATTAAGCGGTTTCATTTTATTAATTAATATAACTTTACTTAATATTTAAAGTTATACCGCTCCCGTAAGTAGCTCGCCGTAGTAACACAAATACAAAACGGTCAACATGGAAGAGAAGACCGCTACATAATTGTTCAACATGTAGGTTGGACCGCGGGCGAACTGAAAACATTCATATAAAAGGTAATGCAGAAGGCTCACTTCATACAACGAAAGAAAGAAAACATTATTTAGCCCAGGACACAATGACAGCATCAACAACCGCTTAAAAAAACTTTTAAGTTAAACGATTTTATCTTGCGGTACCCCTACAGCATCACGATTTGACGATTTGAGGATTGAAGGTGGAATATAATTTTGTATTGTCATGGAATTTAATTTGTATGCGAAGTTTCATGAGAATCGGTTAAGCAGAAGTAGTTGAAAAATCTGTCGCAAGATTTGGAACAAACAAACAAATACAATGAAGTTAAGTTAATTAAAATCGTTTAAAAAGAAAAAAATTAAAACAGACATATTTTATGTAACTTAAATATTACATTGAAATAGAGCGCGATGAAGTATTCTAGTTGCAGACGTTAGGTATCGGTGAAATCAGTCACAAAACTAGTTTGCTCAGAGTGGTAACTACGTGCTATATTCACTTGAGATGCTTATGTAAAGCAGTGGATATGGTATGATAGGCTAAAGACAAGGCTCATATGTTTTGAGCTGAATCAAAACAGGATTGCATAATTTTGGTAAACGATCGAAGAGTTCGAAGTCCAATCCCTAAGTCGGGCAAATCCCTCAGTAGCAGCCCGGATTTTGGATTTGTGCTCGGTTGATGGCAATAAACTCGCCCCCTATTACATGGGACTTAAATATGACGGCAAAATGAGGGTGCTACTATACACCTCTGCCCAACCCTTCGGGGAATACAGGCGTAATGTTATGTAAAGGAAAATTGTCTGAACGGTTCGGCTTCGATTGATGAACGTTTCTTTTAGTAGAATTGGCCTACTGTTTTTTTCTGTGTTGTGTCATATTTTACTGTAAATATACCCTGCTGTTGTGGACTTGGTTGAACATTTTTATTTGAGCTCTGTTCTTTTACCGTTTTGAGAAAGACCGTTAAGTGTTGAGTACAAATTGAATACGGTGTAATACACGGAGTATATAACTTTTAATAAAGTGCAAAGATTTTACAAAGGCGTCCTTGTTTTTAACCGTCTTGTAGGACCATGAATTGGACAACGGAACTTCCATTTTTCTGCTACTTTAGCGGTACAATCTCCTAATATATTATGGAGTTTCAACTTATCTACAAATGTTCAGAATTGCATAGAATTATATATGAAATTAGCGGCCCGTCCCGGCTTCGCACAGGTGGACATTTTTTTTAAACATTTTGGAATAAATAATGATAAAATATAGGCTATGTTACTCATTGATAATGTAGCTTTCTAACGGCAAAATATTTTTTGTAATCGGTTCAGTGGTCTTTAAGTTTATTCGTTACATTCAAAAATACAAATCTTTCCTCTTTATAATATTAGTAGGATAGATGTAAACGCTTGTAAGTAGGCCCTCTATGATCATGTCATATCGGGGGGCACGGCAGTGCCCCCGCCACGTCGAGCGCGAAGCAAACACTGCCGTACCATCCTTTACTGGAACCATTTCGCTGCATTTTCAGGCCCCTATTTGAGAACCTCTGGATAAGACCAGAACGCAGAAATTTTCGTCATCTAATAAGCTATAATCACATACTTAAAATCCAAAATTTCAAGTCTGTAGGTCATTTAGTTCCGAAGTTAAGCGAAAGCAAAGTTTCGCATTTATGACACTCACTCACTCATGATCATCAGAATAGAACCAGTACTTCCCGTAAACTCAGAGAGCTGAAATTTGGTACAGAGTTAGGGTTTAATGGCCACATAAAGGGAAAACTATAAAAACTAGGATAATCGAAGATCTGGAGTACCTGGTGACCCTGATTAGAAAACACAAGAGCCCAACCAAACTATTAGAGATCGACATACCGCCTTTACAAAAAATATTCAACTTGGTAGGCCGCTTCATTTGATGTCAAAAATCGAAGGTCTGGAGTATCTGATGAAGAATCCTCAGCTGGTCTCAGCTGTATTAGAGATATGGTAATGCCCCCTTCTACTATTGGTACATAAAAAAATCGACTGTCATTGCAAAAATCCAGCGTAGTGGGACACATCTTCTAATCTAATTTAATCTAGCCTATAGCGTCCCACTGCTGGGCGAATGCCTCCCCTTCTGCTTTTAATACGCATATAAATAAAATTAAAGGAAAACTCTGAATAAAACTAGACTGGCTTTTATACTTATACTTACAAGTTTACAAGAAGAAATAGGCGAACGATTAACTTTATTCTACTCGAACATTACACAAATGAAATAAACAAATTACACTAAAATATTAATTTCGCTCAAAATTTGGTCAAAATATAATACATTGGACTAAGAGTGGCGGTGATATCCGCACACGTCGCTAGATAGCGCTGACTGTATTTTAAAACGCGCTTAAGTTTGTTTTTCCGATAACCTTATAATATGGCGAAGTGGCAACCGGCCGCGTTACAGTCGTTTACGACATTCTTCTACTGCGCTTGAAAACGTTTGCTAGGGATTAGGAGGGATTATTTGCATTTTGTTGATTTCGCTTATTATTTCGTGAGGTTTGCTAAGGTTAATTAGCAGGTTGTTATTATAACAATTCGAAGATTTGAATAGGTTAGGAATTTTGTGATTAGTGACGGATTACTGATTATTACTTAATTATTAGATTTAAAAGAAGTTTTAATTGAATACTTTATTTAATTGTTAGTTATTTAGTACTCTTACTTTTCTACGTTTAATTTACAGTTAGGCAGTACTTCGAATCGCGTTCGTGTTTACTCACGAATTATTGCATATTAAGTCAAAATTTGAGATCATACCCCGGGCATACGTGTACAGAGAACAATTCCCAATCTGTGTGGCGTATGCCCTAACAATTCACAAGAGCCAAGGTCTAAGTCTGAAAAATACCCTCATGGACATTGGCACCTCCATATTCTCTTGTGGCCAAGCCTACGTGGCGCTTTCACGAGTAACCAATCTTCATGGGGTGCACCTCATAAATGTTGACTTCAAGAGTATAAAAGCTCAATCTTCAGTGATCACCGAATACAACCGGCTTAAGCGTAAATACCGCGCCGATCTTTCAGAAATTAAACCGTCTAAACCGTCTAAAAGAATAAATAATGAACGCGAATGGGCAATACGAAAAACTGTTGCTACTGTACAAGAATCAGAACCGGAAAAAAAGAAAAGAAAGATTTGTAATAATAAAAAAACTACTCCTAAAAAGAAAAAAAACTATGTGAAATAAGAAAATCTAATAAAATAAATCAATTAACGTTTCTACAAAAAGAAGTGAAATCCCACCAAAAACATTCTGTAAAAAACTAGCCAAGTCTCGGTGGAGCTGCTTGTTTATCTCTAAAAAGTAATGAAATCTAGACAAAGTCGTGCCTAGTTTAAGGTTCTTTACTGCGATTTCTTTATTATTATAGTTAATGTTGTGTGACTTGGCCGTTGAAGGGTACACAAGGGTACAAAACCAGGTGCTCCATGATACCATTGCACCAATCTGTTGCCAGAACCGCTACCCATTGACGATGGAAAATTGCCACTTGGAAAACGTTGATTCAATAACCAGTCAATTGTAGGCTTGATAAAGCTGCGTATTTCAATAATACTTATGTATAGGCGAGCCTAAAACAAACAGTATGAAATTTTTTTCCAGTACAGATGGACTTCTAATCATTGATAGAAGTCCGTCTGTACCTGTCCCGTTGACTTGTACCCACTAACGTATAAATAATGTTCAACGGCCAAGTCACACAACATTAACTATAATATTATAGAAATCGCAGTAAAGAACCTTAGACTTGGCACGACTTTGTCTAGATTTCATTACTTTTTAGAGATAAACAAGCAGCTCCACCGAGACTTGGCTAGTTTTTTACAGAATGTTTTTGGTGGGATTGATCTTACACCTTCAATTGTTTGTGACAATGCGTAAACAATTGATAATTGCTTGTATAATATCAGAATATTCAATGGTTTAGTGTAATTCTCCATTGATATTATTGCGCACACCGCGTCAGCTAATTATTATATTCATTTCATTGAATCAGTCAGTTTACTGCCCATTGCTATCAGGACTTCATTATAACTTTAACTATCTCAAAGTTTATTTTAGTTAATTTAACAATAAAGAAGTGTTTCCATGATTACGTCCATAAATTATTTTCAATTCTTTAAGAAAACTGCGTCGTTGGTCTAATGGTGTCAAGCGCAACTGCTGATCGTGAGGTCCTGGGTTCAATCTCCAAGTCAGGCAAAGTGTTTTTGGGTTTTTTCGTGTGGAATTCCTCAGTAACCCGGAGTTTGGATTTGTGTTGATGGCAATGGGCCCGTCCTCTATTACATGGCACTTAAACATAACGGCGAAATGAGGGTGTTACTAGACACCTCTGCCCAACCCTTCGGGGAATACAGGCGTTATGTTATTTCTTAGACAGACAGACAAAGCTTTTAAAACGAAATTTCCAGCAACTTCTACACAACAATTTTTACGTACAAAATAGGACAAACTATAACTCACTTCTCCCGCGAAACTGAAAGCACACGTCGTGATCCCCACAAACAATAGATCTATGAATATCATCCGGTTGAAAACGTTATCCAGCTGGCGGGATAGCCTGTCAACGAATAAAATACGTGTTTTATTTATGTCTACCCCTATGTCGGCTTTGATGGCGTACAAGGGTTTGGAGGATACAGTTTAGGTGCTAACGAAATAATTTTTTGAGACAAATGTATTGAAATTATTTAGAGTATATATGTATGTAACTGAGTTATGGAGTTATCTAGACTTCTAGAGCAATTTAGCAGAGTAGTGTATACAAGGTTAGTCGGAAAGGAGGTACTAAGCCGAAAGGGTGTTAAAGTACCCATAATAATATATGACTTTTGTTCTACAACTTTCCTCAAAAGTCAATAGTTTAAGAGAAATAGCTGTTCAAAGATTTCATAAAAAATACGCTAAATTCTATCTATCCTCAGTTATGATCCGCTGTGTTTACATTTTAGGTCATATTTGGGGTCACGGATTAGAAACTCTATTTTCTGAATTCATAACTAAAGCAGGGATGAAGAATTTTTGAAAAAACTAAAATAAAAATAATTTTGCATATTTTTCTTTTTGTCGAATTTTTAAATTTTAACAGTTTCTTTAAAACAATCATCAGTGTTTCATTAAGTGGCCCGCGGCTTAGTACCCCTTTTCCGACTAACCTTATATCTTTATTTTACTAACTTTGTAATTTCATACTAGCGTTTCCTGGTTTATATTTAAAGACGTTTATCTAACTCAGAACAAAAAGGATTCCTTTTTCTTTTCTTTCCAGTGTTTTGACGACCTACCTTAAAATCTACTTTGAGTAAAGCAATTGTTTGTATTGACTTATCAACATTAGATTTCTGTGGTTTGTATTCTCTTTAGTTTTTACATTCCATGTCGCAAGTATCTAATTTAAAGCCTGCAGATTGCAAGTGAATATCAAGGACTACAAGGGATACCTACTGTCCGCTTTGGGGTTGACCCATATCTCTCAGCACGGAATCGCGATTTTTCATGCTCTATCCTTTTCTGTCGCTCAGGAACGTCATTTAATAGAGCGAGAAAGACAGTGTGAGACCACACGCGATAGCACGAGACCGCACGCGATAGCACTCACGCTGTCTTTCTCGCTCTATTAAATGAAGTAGTTTAACGACAGAAAAGAGGATAGAGCATGAAAAAACGCAATTCCGTGCTGACAGATGTGGGTCAAACCGTAGTACTCATATATGCAGAATAGTGATGACGAGAAACGAAATAAAGGCAACCTATTATCCGTCCACACCATAAACCACAAAAAGTAGGATCACTAACATTACATAGGCCATTGGTCTCGCAGTAAGAGGACATCGTTAAATCTGCGGATAAACTTCGGGCAATGTTGGCACAAGACCAGAAAAAGTGGCAGCTATAATAGAGATTGATTAGATGAGTTTTACTCGAAGTTGTCACAAAGGCTTCCATGTGGTTGAGAGTTACACTACTTATACAGGGTGTAAACTAAATCATTTAATTCCTTCAAATCTCGTGATGTACTGCTGACATAAATTAATCCTACACGGGATACATTTTGATACGATAAAAAAATAATTACAAGAAGTAAACACGTGTTCTTAACGCGAGGCATTTTAGTGCCCCAAGTGAATTGCGCGGCTGTCGCTCGCCGTGCGGTTTTAACTCGGGGCGTTAAAATGCCTCACGGGCGGAATTACATCATTTCGTTTACACCCTGTATATTCGAAGATGTACCTTTTGTATGAGAGCATAGACAACCGTATCGTATTGAATTATGAAAGGACGTGTCTCTGAATATTTTTGATGCGTTGCCAACCTTATAGACAAAATTGGAAAATCTCATGTGCCTGTTATTCACGGACACCCATAATCTTCAAACCGGAACTCAGTAATCCTGCTTCGCGTCAGAAATAGGTATGGTAGTAGTACTTCTTTGGACGAACTCTTTTACAAGAAGTTCTACTAAAACTAAAATCTAAAACCTACCTTATCAATTTCTGGTGTCTCTTCACAAAATTTTCTATCGTAGGCTCATCATTCTCATCATTAATTGCATGATGATTTCTATCTCTATTTGGTCTTGGCTTCACTTTGGCTAGATCATCTTTTAACATCAAGAATTCTGTTCCAAGTAACGCGCATAACGTTATCATTATTGATTCAGCTCCACTATATATGGAGACTAGGACGACCACTAAAATACAAGCGTATGAATTATAGATATCTCTAGGCATAGTATTTTATGCGGTGTCCTTCAGGGATGTCACAAAGAATATGTAAACTACTAAAGGGCGTCATGTAAATATTTATGACAGTGGTGACGGGTATTCAGAATTTGTTAGGTTTTAAGCCAGTCACTTTATCTTCTTCTTTGCGTATGGTTAGTGATTAACCTGGTGTCAGAGTTTATGCTGCCCATGGGCCTCCGACTTTGCTTCACATGCAGTCGAGAAATATCTCTCAGGCATGCCGGTTTCCTCACGATGTTTTCCTTCACCGTTTCTAAGCAAGTGATAATTATACAAAACGCACATGAATCAGAAAAGTCAGAGATCCGTGCCTTAGGTTCGAACTCGAGACCTATGATTTGGCAGTCCGACAGTCACACCACTAAGGGCCGGTTGTTTCACGACTACGTTACTAATGGGTAACAGTTAAAAATGGCGCCGATGGTTAAATAGAAATAAGCGTTGTTTCACGCTTTGTCGTTCTTGACATACGTCAAAAGACATGCTACGCTCTGCGTTTGACGGACGTTAAACATTCTACGTAATAGTTAATATTTAACGTAACATACTTTTACTGATCGTTTGAAACAACTGGCCATATGCTATCAGTGATATTACTATAATTCACTATTAGGCATTTTGTAATAGTTCCTTAGCCGCATCAGACTCCAATATTAGGAGAATGCTTCAAGGATATTATGAGTTTATTACTTCTCATTTCTCTCCACTAGTGAAGGCAAGTTGTTAATTTAGGAAACTTCTAGTATATTCTTCAACTTCTCCCAACAAATCTTTTCTTTTAAAGAGTCAACCTTAAACTGCTACTACTAGTAGCCTGTATATATATATAGTGTATTGCCTGTCATAAGTTATTATACAGTGGAACGAAGTTGCGTGGGGTAGTGAGGTAGTATTTCATAAAACTAAGCTTCATTAGCCATTTCAACTTACTGGTACAACACTGGAAAATATACACCAGGATATAAATCAGCCAGTTCTTAACGGGGTTGAACGGGTAGCTCGAAGCGATGGGCAGGAGTAGTTCGCAGTCCTGTAGTAATATAAATCTCTGGACTAAAGTTTCTAATATCGGCGATAGAAAGTATTGGAACGAGCCGCACGCGGTCACCCAGTACATGGCTGAAATATTGTTTGAAATGTAATTGTTGTGGGTTTTCATATTGAAGGAATATTGTGGTTCTTGTGATTGTGATTTCCAATCAAGAAAGCGATGAAGATTGGTAATGGTTTTCAATTTTGGCGGATAATAATAACTTTAAGGTATTTTTCAACAGGGTAGATGTAGGCTATAAAAAAATTCAAATATCATATATTATTTTATTGAATGAATTAATTAATAAAAATTGATGGAATGGTTGAACGTTACCGTTCTGAATTCCACATTCAAGATAAATCTTTGGAAGAGTACTTTGTCCTAGGGCTAATTATAACAGTGAACTAATATGTTACGTTTATCAAGCAGGGTATCTACTAAATGGCATGTATCTGTTTTAATCAACGTGGGAAGAATTGTACAAAATAACATCAATATTACCTCTGTTAATAAGGTTGAGTCGCCAAAGCAGTGCATCCTTCTCTTTGGTCTGACTTTCCGTAAATTTTGTCCTCCAAAGAGAGCCAAGTTCTTTTATAAATGCAGATACTTGTGCTGTCTTCGGTATTAGAACTAAGGCTTTTAAGGTCGCTACAAAAATAAAAATAACCCTAATTATTTCAGTTGTATCAATCTGAAAATGGAATTTCTTCGCAAAAAACCAGTCTTTGTGATTTTAGAACATTATCTCAATCAGTATCAAACGTTTTAACCGACTTCCAAAAAGGAGGAGGTTACTATGTTCGTCTGTATGTATCTTTTTTTTTTGTGTATGTTCATCGATATTTTCGCTAATTGTCAACCGATTTTGATGATTCTTTTTTTAATAGATAGGGTATACTTTGAAATTAATCCCATTTAAATTTGGTGAAGATCTGATGAAGAACTTCGGAGATAGACAATGGAACTCCTCAATGATGAACAGTATGCATATTGTGATGATGTGATTAAGTTACGAGCAGCGTCTTTAGTAGGTCCAACCAAGTTTTAATTAAGGCCACTAAAATGAAAAAAAATAAAAACATTTTTTACAAAAAATTTAAACCGACTTCAAAAAATAATAAAATAATTACCATATAAAATTAACAGCTTCAGAAGTCGGTGCCTTCAATTTGGTTCAGCATGGATCAGCACCGACTTCTGAAACTGTTAATTTTATATGGTAATTATTTTATTCTTGTTTGAAGTCGGTTTAAATTTTTTGTAAAAAATGTTTTTATTTGCACAATAATACTAGAAAGCGTACTTTAAAAAGAACTTACTTTAGAAAGCGTAAGCGCCTTTTGGCACTTTGATACCAATATACTGAAAAAAAAACTAGTTCTAATCTTTTGCTTTAGCCTAATAAAGGCTGGACATGGCTAAAATTAGAATACCATGAATTAGATAGTAGGAGTCAAAACGCTGTCACTCTGTATAAAATAATGATAGTCAGCCGCACCGTTATTCTGGAAGTCGATCCCGAGACATGGGAGAAGACTAGGCTATGAGGACAGTGAAAAAAGAAGATTGTACCGTGTATAGTCACTAGAACAGGCGGCAGCAAATAAGCAAATCGTGTCATGTCCTCTCCACTCAGCAGAACAACCATGTGAACGCCCAACGCGAGGATGTGAACCAGTACAGCTGGAACTATGTAAAAGAAACGCCAGTACTTCTTCAGGGCTGGTTGGTCATCTTCTAAATATCTGTCCATAGGAAAACAATGTAAATAATAGTGTGAAGCATGCAACAGAAGATTGATGTATTTTTACGTGCTGGTGTTGGAGGACTTTATAGACAACTTTGTCAGGCAGAATATTAATAAAATAAAGAAGTAAATTTTGAAAGTTGAAACTCGTTTACTTGACTGCAAGAATGAGGGTTGATTTGTATTCTCCGATATCGACAGTTTCAGAAATTTGAAGTATACATCGCATCGAACGCTCTTAAGGAAGATCCAATTTCAAAAATAATTAATGATCCATCAAAATTTTGTAAGATTATTTTCTAGAGGAGCCATGGATTTTTCTTGTGCAATTTTAGCAGTATAGTTGTATACAGATTTTTATCTGGGCTGTTTCTAGGTCAGGGCAAAATGTTTAGTTTATAGTTCTAACTTCTGATCCTGACTCTGCAACCGTACCTTAAGGACTATGATTATTTAAAATCAGTTTTACTTTTTTTGGAACAAAATACCTGACATTAAAATTCTTCAATAAATCGAAACTCGTTTGAAAAGAATTTGCGTATTCTTCGGGGAAGTCTTCTAAGGTCTCCATGTTGTAAGTCAGAAGATGATCGAGTGCTGTGGTGAGAATGATGCATCTTTCCCTAGAGAATCCGTTTGTTTTGCTACAGAATCAAATTATTGGATAGCTGTCGATGATAACTGTTATTACTTTTAGGGTTCTGTCAGAAAATATTTTAGAAGAATTTAAAACAACAACACACCCTATTGTATATTGTTGTTTTAAATTCTTCTACTAATCTGCGAAGCGTAAATTCCTCTGGGTTCAATTTCCGGTATGTATAATATACATAACCAGCCCATTACTATCCCACTGCTGGGCACGGGCCTTTTCTCAGAATGAGAAGGGTTTAGTCTACCACGCTGGCTTGGTGCAGTGTGGTAGCATATGCACACCGTGTGCAGGTTTCCTTGCGATGTTTTTCCTACACCGTTTTCGCAAGTTATAATAAAATTCTGATTCGCGCAAGAATTCGAAAAGATAGAAGTACGGGCCGGGTCGGTTTAGAAATATCCTGAAGCAGCCTGCAGTATGAAATTGTATCAGGGGAATGTTGATAGTGTCGGCCCTTATCACATTGGACGTAATAACAGAAGCGTGTTGATTAGGTATTTAGATGTATATTACATAGTTAAAAAAATTGGAAAGGAGGTCACGGTGGTAAAGGCTCGCATACAAAACTTTGCAGCAAAATTAGTGCAGTGTCACTGTACTATAGAAAACTTGCGAAGCCATTAGTAAATTTTACGGCTCACCCTTCGAACACACTCGCTTATAATTTCGTTCGAGAATAATTTTCACCATATAATTTTAGTAGCCCCCTACAGGGTGAACATTACTTTCTATTACCTTCGTGTCCTAGGTATATTATTTGTGCTGGACGTGTAATCTACGAAATTACGTATAAACACTAGAGTGTATTATGAAGGTTTAATGCGCAGTTATTTCGCTTTATTTTGCACTGTACTGTAATCAACGTAAATGGTGATTTTGCAATTATTGCGTGTGATTTTCAACATGTGGAGTGTGTGTGTGTGTTTATGTGTATGTGAGAGTCTGTGTGTGTCCATAACAATTTTTGTTTGTTCTTGTTGTATTTTTAACCGACTTCCAAAAAAAGGAGGAGGTTCTCAATTCGTCTGTGTTTTTTTTTTTTCTTTTTTAATGTTTGTTACCGCATTACACCCTCATTTATGAACCGATTTGAAAAATTCTTCTTTTGTTTGAGAGAGTATTTTTTCAAAATCGTCCCATTTAAATTTGATGAAGATCTGATAAAGAACTTCGGAGATAAACAATGGAACTCCTCAATGACGAACAGTACGCATAATGTGATGATGTGATTATGTGTACGAGCAGCGTCTTTAGCAGGTCCAACCATGTTTTAATTAAGGCCACTAAAATGAATGAAATAAAAAAACATTTTAACAAAAATAAAACCGACTTCAACAAAACGAAAAAGTAATAAAATAATTACAATATTATAAAAGTAACAGATTCAGAAGTCGGTGCCTTTAATTTGGTTCAGCGTGGATTAGCACCGGCTTCTGAATCTGTTACTTTTATAATATGGTAATTATTTTATTACTTTTTCGTTTTGTTGAAGTCGGTTTTATTTTTGTTAAAATGTTTTTTTTTTCAAAGAGTTTTTAATTCGATCCCCTTTTTGGTCGACTGTCAAGCCTTAAGTCTTGTTGAAAAGTCTTATGGGCTTAAGTTTGGAATTCTGTGCGGGAAATGGAAATAAGGTTGCCCTTTATTACATCAGTTGTAACATTCATGCTTATGCTAACCCATTCGTGGAAAAAAGGTGTGAACTTTTTGACAAGTGTAAGGCCATCGACACCAACTTTAATCAAGTAAATTAATTACGACCTATATTGATAAAGCTCTTGGAATTTAAGGTGGAAAGTAAATCGCTGTCAAGCATAACTACAAAATTATCTAGATATTTACGGACAGAAGCCTAGAAATTGAAACATTTATATGAGCAGTCTTTCAATGTGCCCAAGATAAGAAAAAATATTATATTTCGCACTCCTAAATCAGCATACAGTATGAAAAGTAGCTTGTATATTTCCAGAGAATTTGTAGGAAGAGCTCTGAACATGACAAACGGTTACAATGTATTTACGATAGAAAATGTATGATTTCAAATCCGCAGTTGTTGAAATATTGTTGGGAATCCGCTATTGGAAAAGGTAAATGCTCACTTGAGCCATTACCAAGACTTTGATTCATATGTTATTAGTTGGTTTCAACAATTTGGCATCGGTTGCCTAAATAATATTTGATCTGTTATTTCCAAAACTGAAGCAGTGGTAACCTAGCGGTTGAACGTTGGCCTTCCATGCAGGAGAGTCTAGAGTTAGATCCCGGCCCGCATCTCTGACTTTTCGAATTTATGTGCGGATCAGAATTTGATTATCAACTGCATTAACAGTGAAAGAAAAACAACGTGAGGAAACCTGCACACCTGAGAGGGATCCATAAAGTTCTTGATGGTGTGTGTAGTCTGCTAACCCGCACCACGCCAGTGGACTAAGGACTAAGAAAGTGAACTCTGGCCTAAACCCTTCTTATTCTGAGAAGTGGCCCATGCTCAATAGTGGGGTAGTAATGGGCTAGTTATAATATGTTATTATTTCCAAAGTGGGGTCAGGACGTTCGTCGCGATCCTATGCAACTTTTTAGTGCTTTTTTTACAGCTGACAGCTTGTTAGCTACTAGACCTCTAGCTTGAAATTTTGCCCCGAACAACTGCAGCCCGACCTCGGCAATTTTGCGCTGAGAGAATGGTGTAAGGATCTGCGGAACTTATGGCTTCATGATCGTTGGTTCCAAAGCAATTTCATTGGTTAAAATGCGTTGAAATTGTTGATAATGTCAATTTAACTTACGGTAGTGCTGGTATCTGCTTTCGTATTGCTTAAAACGGTCCATTGGTTGCCATATTTATGTCCTAGGGGCTCGTGGTTAATTACCAATCGTGTGGATTATATGATTTGCGAGGTTAAGCTGCGCTTGTTGCGGTCAGTCCATGGATGGGTGACCGTTCGTTATACATTGAGACCCCTCCGTGTTTTGAAGAACACTCATACGATTTGCGAGGTTAAGCTGCACTTGTTGCGGTCAGTCCGTGGATGGGTGACCGTTTGTTACACATTGAGACCCCTCCGTGCCTTGGAGAGCACGGTAAACAGTAGGCCCCGGGTGTCATACGAATACCCATGACAGTCGTTACGGAAAGTCAGATGCCTGAATGTCTGACAACTGGTCTAACCTTAGGATATCGGCATTGCTCAGTAACTAGGTTGCGGAGGACTGATGGCATTCACTCCGTGTAAAATAATGGTATTCAACCGCATTTTTTTAGACTGGAAGCTGGCTTCAACATAGTTGGGAAAAAGCTAGGTGGAACATTTATGTCCTGGGAAGTTAAAACTTTAGCCCTTTGATTACATGTTTGGAATTCTAAGGCGTACCTACGTAACAAAAATATATCATTTATTAATTAACATAGTCCAAAAACAATTCGTCTTCCCGAATTTAACACCTATTCTTTAGAAAGTCGCTTCTAAAATAATTTATTGGGTCTGGCGTACCGTTGCCGAAATACATTATGAAAATAATGGTTTCTGGAGGAAAGGACCCCCTACCACGGATGTCCGCCTCGATTAGTAAACCAAAAACAAAGCTGGTGGGTCCTGCTTATTGCTGAATTTTAGGTGGGTTCGGTTCTTTAGGTTTTAAGGGACTTACATCATGTTTTGCTACGTTACACAGTTTGGACAAGCGAGTGTCGTGTTTAACAAAAAAATTTAAAGAATAAAGTGCTACTACTAAAACTCTTAAACAATATTAGTGTTGCGGACGTCAAGCCTAAATTAGCTATGTGAGTGTTGCTATACACCTCTGTCTAACCCTTCGGGGAATACAGGCGTCATGTTATAAAGATGTAAACAAGGTCATAAAATACGTCACAGCACAACAGTACCACTAGCTATAGATAAATAACATTAGAAAATATGTTGGAAGACCGAAAGTATCGTGGGGCACACGTGACTTGTGCCCCTTGAATGGTACTTAAGGAGCAGCATCCGCTGCATTTTTGGCTGGCACTGTTCCGTACGATCTACAGATCCTGAACACCGAACTCATCTGGAAGTGGCAGTCACCGGCACTCATTCATAGAACGTGGAGAACTGAATCCTGAAGCCTGAAGCTGAAACATGATGAACGTATAGTCGCTTAGGTTTCTACCGAATGAGTGCTAAAAGCTGTAATTAATGTATTATATTTTATTCTGTGAATAAATACGGCAAGTGCCTTTTGACGAATTGTGTTTTTGACTGGTTGTCCTCTACAACTAGTTTATAAAAGTGATGATAAATAATAAATGATTTTATTTCTGTAAATAAATCTGTTACATACACTTTTACAAGTCAACTTAATGTTTTTTTTAAGACTACTTAAGGTTTTTATCTGAGTAGCTCAGAGAAGAGAAGCTGAAACAAACTCAGAGATCAAGATCTCATTTAAAGCCCAGACATTATGGTACAAAACTATGAGAGAGTAACAATGTAGGTCAACGTCTGGAATGGCATTTCGAGGAAAGTGCCATAGCAGGTTTTATAACATGTAGACGACACTACAAGCACCTACTAAAAGTCGAAATATTTGGCATTGAATATTTACTTTGGTGGTCTAACTCTCTCTAAATCTTCTTCTTCTTGCCCTTATCCCACACTAGGTGGGGTCGGCACAACATGTATTTATGAAATCCATGTTGTTAGAGGTGTTGGCTTATTGTTTTATGACTGGCCGACTGCCTGACATCAACCCTCCTTGGGAATACTCGTTGTGCCGTCGCTGTCGCGCGGGTGACCCAATATGCTTGCTGATATTATGCACTAGGTCCCAAAATGATATACTTGTCAATCTTATTGCCGACAACTAAGCAAACTATGTTCTTCTTGGTGGAGTATACTTGAAGTTGCTCGACTCACTCATTCAGTCTCAACTCTCTCTAAATACCCTAGGTATTTAGAAAAGGATAGAATATTTAGTTTGGAAATCTATTTCTTTCTAAATAGGTTATTTAGGAAGAGACAAGACCGAATGTTTCGACTTTCAGTAGGCGTTCGATGTATGGCCTCCATTTTTACCTTTATTTTCATGTTTATAACATTAAAAAACGTTGAACCAAACGACCTATCATCAGCAAAGTTAATCTTAAAATTAATTGTTCATAACTTGAATAAACAATTATTTGACAAAGGAGCAGTTTGGACGAAAACGGAAAACTTTTCATCTATTCAAAAACTTTTCGAAGTTATTATTGTCATTTTCTCATCACGGACAAAATGGCGCTCGGAGTAAAAACAATGGCAGGATTTCGCTCCAATGGCGAAGTGGAACGGAATTCTGATTCATAACTCTTGGCGGGTTATAAATACTGATGTATACAAGTCTGATAGATTGGAAGCTGATTTCGAGATGATTACTTAGGATCAGTTGCATCAACTAACTATAACTGCTAACTTGCCACATTTACGTCAAATTTGTACTGACTTGACAGAAATTTTGGTATGGTTACGGTTATAGTTAGTTGGTCTACTCAGTCTTACTGTTGGCGGCTTCTGGAGCTTATTCATGTCTAAAGAATAAAACATTGGTCAACCAGAAATCAATCAACATCTTACCCACTTTATTTTCGATGGATAGAATCGGATAGATCTTATATCTTTATTAAATCAAAATCAAAGCATTGATAAGAAGAAGACGCCATTGTGTCACCCAAGGTCATCACTGAAAATGAGTTCCAATGTTGCCATACCGCAGCATTATGCTGAGTGATGATTCATTCACATATGAATGCTATTTTAGTTTTTACTAATAGTATAAGTTGTACTAACACGGCATTTTTTTTCTTTATTCCTTATTTTTTGTTAATTATTTTTAGGTAACTGTTTCACCTTTTGTCAATATTGGTTGTGTCAATTTGCATGTTTAATAAAATGATTATCTTTCTTTTTTTTCTCTCTTTCTTTCCTTTCTTCTTTATTTTTCTTTCATTCCTTTCTTTTCTATATTTATTTCTTTTCCTTCTTTTTTTTTCTATCTTTCTTTTCAATATTTTCTTTCTTTATTTATATTGTGAAACAGGGCATTAACCTAACTTAACCTATCAGTTATTAAAAGCATTTATCTATGTTTAATCATAATACTTTTAATATTTGTTTCATTGAGAAAAATATGCAAATCGTGTTTTAATTACTGTTTATCTGAATATACAAAAACTGTAACGAGTGCGAGTGGATTACTAGCATAAAAACAGTGGAATGAATACATTTTATATTAATAGCTACACTTTAATAGGCAAAGGGCTTTAAGTTTAAATTTATTGGAGCCATTATTTTGAAATTTATAATACGCAACCAGTGAGTTTGAATAACCTATATTTTAGAGCAGAAAGTTAAATACAAACCTGGCAATATACAGTACGCGCGCGAACTGAATGCAGAGCTGAGGAATGCGTGTGGGAATGGGCTAGTGCTGTTAGATGACAAGGACAGCACTACATTTCTGGGCGTGTGAGGCAAGACTTTCGGACGGTGGGGAGAGCTTCACCTCAGACCCCGACTACATTCAGTTCGCGCGCGTACTTGGTAAAAACTATTATTAGTATTGTTTTTAATCTGTGAACACACGCGGAGTTTTGCGAATATTCGAAATATGACGTAAATATAGTCTCACTCCACTAACTTCCAGAACAGATCTAGTAATTTCACGAAACTACGAACTGAGCCTAGTGTTTCCGTGAAATTACTAAACTAGTTGATTAATTATGACGAAATCTATCAAAACAAAGGGAATGGTGGGGCGAGGGTGGGTGAGGTGGATAACCTCATTGACAAGGAACTCTACTACTACTTTTCTAGGTATTACTATAGCGCCGTTTGCTCGCGTCTCGCTCAAGACGCTTCAGGAAGGCTAATTTAACATTGTGATGGCTTCAGCAGTAAATTATGGATGAATTGTAGATACTTGGCTTACACGGAATGATAATAAGTCTATCAGCAAGTGAAAATATCCGTTTGGAGACGGATTAAGAATATAATTCGTCGCCGAATAAACGACTCGTAAGAGGTGACCTTTATGGTTAAAGGTCAAAGATCATTAGAGCCACCCGGCACCCGTCCAGCACCGCCTCGCCTTGTGCGGTTAGTATTCTTTATATGCATTTCTATGGATTAACGCTCACTACATCAACTCCGTAGCGTCACCGGATAGCCTCGCCCGCAAGCTGTCCACGCGCGGACGGTGAGTGGTCCACGCGGCGCCCACTCGTTGAGCGGTCCAATATTCAACCTCTTTTTTTCTAGCACTTCGTGCACCCAATAAGCTTTCTTCTGGTTAACAATGCAGCGTCCACCCGTGGACCACCTGTTGACAACGGGTGGACCCCGAGTGACGAGACAGTCCTGGTCGGGTGCCGGGTGGCTCTAATGAGCTATGTACTTTTGTGCCCGAAAAATGGCAAATGGCTCGCCACTGAGATTTCATACGAGAGGCAAAATGTGAGTGTACACAATCTTGTAATAGGAGAATACCTCTGCTTACCTAATATATATGAATGTTTGTATCAGAAAAATGTAGGATAAATTATATAAACATCGATTCTTTCACAAAAACTAATCTCCAAATATCGATACACAACCTCATTCGACACTAATCTGTAATCATAAACTAAACTTCAGTCCGTAAGCCGATCAACAAATTTTGTTTCGTAAACCGATAGAATAACGTTTAACAAGATCGGAGAGCTTGAAAGAACTTCGTTATCACTTCAACTTGCCAACTTTAGGGGCTCACTTATCTAAGCGATGCCACATCAATATATACTGAGTTACTAAGGGCTGAGCGAGTTCTTAATGTGTTTAGTTATTACAGTATTCGAAAACAAAAAAAATATGTTTAAAAAGGAAGTCAGAGGAAAAAAACAAGTGATAGAGTCTGCATTAGACTCTGCATTAGAATTGTAATGGCAGCACTGCAAAGAAAAACTAAAATCCTTACAAAAATCGTCATTTTTAACCGACTTCTAAAAAAAGGAGGAGCTTCTCAATTCGACTGTAGGTATGTTTTTTTTTGTGTTTGTTCCGCGATATCTTTGCTAATTGTGAACCGAATTTAATGATTATTTTTTCTTTGAAAGAATATTCTTTCGAAGTGGTCCAACCATGTTTTAATTAAGGCCGCTAAAATAAAAATAACTTTTTAACAAAAATAAAACCGACTTAAAAAATAAAACGAAAAAAGCAATAAAATAATTACCATATTACAAATTAACAGTTTCAGAAGTCGGTGCCTTCAATTTGGTTCAGCGTGGATTAGCACCGACTTCTGAAACTGTTAATTTGTAATATGGTAATTATTTTATTGCTTTTTTCGTTTTTTTTAAGTCGGTTTGATTTTTGTTAAAAAGTTTTTTTCTAATGCAATGTTTGCTCCGCCGGACTAGGTAAGTAGGTATGGATATGTCAAAGCCAACTCTGCTTGGAATAATGACGACATTGTAAAGATTTTTACAGTAATTGTTTGCAGTGTTGCCATAATTCCTCTAATGAATTGGTTTGGCCTGACTCTAGCCTAGGTTGAACGCTCGCCTTCCATGCAGGTGGGTTTGAGATCGATCCTGGCCATCTGGTTTTTCGAATTCATGTGCTGATCTGAATTTGATTATCAGATTCATTAATATGATAGTTTATTCTGTTATGAAATAATCAGGATCAAACACGGTGAGATACTATAAGATATCTATATGTAAGCAGATATCTTGCGGTATCGCTCTTCATACAAAGCACGGCGCAGGTAATATAACTTTTATCGTAAATAATCTGAGGATACAAACCGATATCTTCAGACCATTTTTTTATAACCTATGGAATTTGCCACTGTTGAGCTAAGGCCTCCTCTTTTGCCTTCCAAACCTCTCTATTTTATGCTGTTTCTAACCATGTCAGCCACGTAAACGCGTCTAGATCGTCACGCAACCTACGCCGCGGCCGGCCTCGACGACGATGTCCTCCTTCAGGCGTCCAGTGAGTGACGATCTTTGCCCATCTGTCCGGGTGCATTCGAGTGATAAATAATATACGTAAAGATAATATCTGCAGATACCTGAATGTAACTATTTTCATATCTTATAATAATCTCCACCGTGTGTGTCCACCTTTACTGTTATCGATAGCTGGTAACACTGGACAATGTTGACATAGGAGGGTAACCGTCAAGATTAATCAACGTACCCGAAGTTATAAAAACAGTGGTTATTCCACGGAGCATCCGAACAGCCGAAGAAGTCTGACCTTTTATATCTGGTTTGCTTGTCCTCATTTTCTGATCTTGTGTTAATTATTATATTGTGATATATTGTGAACTACCTTCTGTAACTAATCACTAATCTAATTAAAAGTACTCTCAGTGGTGGAGAGTCTATGTTGGTTTCCTTTACTTTATTTACCATGCACCCAATCCTGACATACCGATATTAGCTATAACTGTAATGATAGATTCACCCCTACAAGATTATGTTGTATGTCTCTCATATTACGTAAATAATAATTCACTGGGCCAGCAAAAGGCATCTAAGAATAGTTTCCAAATATCAATAGTATCCAGTTTGTTACAGAGAATTTAAAATTTACGGAAGTGAAATACAGTTGCTTCCCTAATGTCGTTACCGCAAGAACTTCGGCGTTAAACACAATAAAACAACGTAGCAACAATTTTTGAGGAAAATATTCCAACTTTGTACGTACACAACATGTTTATTTAATTTAACGTGACAACCTGTCTCCAACATGATGAGGGTACTAACAACAAAACCTTTAGAAATATCTAAATGTCCGTTCAAAACTCGAATATTGCGACAGCAAATATCATTATATATGTGTGAATTTTAATGGGAAAAATTGTATTTTTTTGGCATTTTTATCGGCGTATCTTCCATGGAATAAACCCTTAAAAATCTTTTAAGTTAAACGGTTTTATCTTGCAGGAGGGAGGAAAGTCATGTCGTTAGGAGAGTGTTAAATATGAATGTGAATGGAGATATAAGTAGAGAAAGGCCAAAGAAAAGATACCCGTCGCCCGACCAGTAACAGGCCTGGCAGGATGGCGTGCCGTGTACCGCGCGCGCCTCTCAGTAGGAAGTGGGGTAGGGGAGCAATTGCCCCACCACAAGAGAGGTCCACCAGAAGTAGCTGGTGGACCGAGACCTGCCGGGGTCGCGGTGCATGCAATAGCGAATCCCGTGACTCCAGCCTTAGGTCAGAAGGAGGGACACCGTTGGTTTTTAGCCGGTAAGACCCCCTCGTCTTTCCCGGGCGAGGGGCATCCATGAGGATTTTCCAACGAAAAAACAAAAAAAGGCCATAAAAAAGATGGATGGATTGTGTGAAGGACGATGTGGGTAAGAAAGAAATGAGTACTGAGATGACGGCTGATAGAGGAGAATAGATGAGAAATACATGTTGTGCCGACCCCATCTAGTGTGGGATAAGGGCAAGGGGATGATGAGGATGGTTTTATCTTGCAGTACCCCTGTGGTATCGGGATTTGAGGATTGAAGGATGAAATTATTATAAAGTTGTAGTCTTCTTCTTCTCTCTTGTCGGCAGGAGCTATTATGAGAATAGCTTAGTCGTGAAAAGATTAACAAGTCAGCAAAGTTGGTAGCGATGCTGACTGCCCAGGGTGCGCTGGATGTACTTACTGAAGTATCGTCACTCGTAGAGGCTTTTTAAATGCACCCAATAATAGTTGTAGTGTCATGGTAATTGAATTTGTGTGCGAAATTTTAGGAGAATCGGTTCAGTAGATGTAGTTGAAAAATCTGTCGCAAGATTTGAACCAAACAAATATACGAAGATATTATACGGGACCATCAAGAATTCAAAAAAGAATCACGTAAATCGGTCCACAAATCTCAGAGAAATCGGTATACATACATAATAAAAAAGACACACATCGAATTGATAACTTTCTCCTTTTTCGAAGTCGGTTAAAAAAACAAGATCGTATAAACTGTATAATATGGTTTTCAATAAAGTGATTTCTATGTTATCTTTCCTCCTAGCTTTTTCCCAATTGTCTTGGGGTCAGCTTCCAGTCTAACCAGATGCGGCTGAATACCAGTATTTTACATGGAGCGACTGCCATCAGACCTCTGCAACCCAGTTACTGGGCAATTCCGATATCTTAAGGTAGTTCTAGGACTAGTTGTCAGACTTTCGGGCTTCCGACTTCCCGTAACGACTGTCATAGGTATTCGTATGACACCCGGGACCGACTGTTTAATGTGCTCTCCGAGGCACGGAGAGGCCTCGATGTATAACGAACGGTCACCCATCCACAGACTGACCGCGGCAAGCGCAGCTTAACCTTGCATCCGTAACAAACTGTATATGGTTTGCAATAAAGTGGTTTCTATTCTATCTATACTTAAGTATATAACCTAACGTGTGTTCAAGTAATAAGCCGTTAAGTACTGCTTTATCGTCTGGCGAAGCTTGAAGTAATCCATTTACCGCAGCTGAGCTAGCAACACCGTAATAGATTTACCTCAGTTTACTAATAAATCGCTTTGGAAGATAAACGGATGGTATAACCTATCTATTTCTTCGTTCATTACCTATGTGAAAAAGTTTACATTACTATGTGCCTCGGCAATCTTCGTTTTTCCGAATTTCTACGAATAATGCTACCTATTATGTGACTTATGCTAAAAAGAATGAAGCCGGAGTTATTATAAACACAACATAATCAACTGCCTCATTGGTCTAGTGGTAGCAAGTGCGACTGCTGATTGTGAGGTCCTGGGCTCGATCCCCAGGTCCGGCAAAGTGTTATTGGGTTTTTTCGTGTGAAATTCCTCAGTAGCAGCCCGGAGTTTGGATTTGTGCCCGGTTAATGGTAATACGCTCGTCCCTTATTACAAGGGACTTAAACATAACGGCGAATTAATGAGGATATTACTGTATAGTATATATATATACTTCTCGGTGTATACGGTGTATACCTCTGCTCAACCCTTTGGGGAATACAGGTGTAATGTTATGTTACAATCAGCCCATTTCTGTCACACTGCTGGACACGGACCTCTTCTCAAAATTACCAGACAAAAAAGATCGATCGGGTCACATAATTCGTACAAATTCGGATACACGAATATAAACGAGACTCCACGAATTTGGGAATTTCAGGATTCCGTACCGTAGATTCTAACAGACCCTATTTCTCCGTAGTCACACTTGCAATCACAATACTATTCAGAAAATGTGTGCTACATTTTGTCGCCTCAGCTTATCCTTCCCTATAAAAAATAACCAAATATTTTATTAAAATAAAAGGCTAGGATTATCGTGTTGACAGCCGAACCCATAGTACGGTGCATGCGGTCGAGTGCTCTCATATGAGGGCACGTTGCTCTGCCAACGGTCAATTGACTTTGAAACTAGAATCCGATCGCTCTTTCCAACTCAGAGGAGGTTTGAGAGGGCTTCCTCTCCCGCCTTCATTTCTTTTGAGACCCATTTTTGCGACTTTGTGAGGGATTTATTTGCGCTATAACCCTTTTTTCATATTTGGCCTTCTTTGGTAAGTTGTAAACAAAAATTGTTTGAGGTTTATTACAGGGTTGCCATGATGCGCTTATTATATTTGGTCGAATACTTAATATTGTATTATTATACTAAATTGTGTTTTGTTCCAATTGTTATTAGTTCTAAACTAGATCTTAATTGCTCCATCATTATTATAATACGTGTTACAAAAATAGCCCTAAAGCCGAAAAGGGGTTAAAAGGTCCCTTGTAAAGAATCGTAGCATGAACCAAAAAAAAAGAATTTGGATAAAACATAAAATAACCACCATTGAAACGCAACCCTAAAAACATAAAACTAAAGAGTAGACTACCCAAAAAGTTATTTACATTCTTACCTAATTTCTTCTCAGAGGTAAATAATAACAACCATAACAGACTACTTGATTATTTACATTTTTCATGGGGAATTATGTAACACGTTGCCTATGTCCGTGGATATGTGAACATTCGTTACACATCGAGACCCCTTCGAGCCTCGGAGACCACGTTAAACTGTCGGTCCCGGGTGTCGTGCCAATACCTATGACAGTCGTTACGGGTAGTCAGAAGCCTGAAAGTCTGACAACCGGTCTAACCTTAAGATATCAGCATTGCCCGGTATCTGGGTTGTGGAGGTCTGATGGCAGTCGCTCCGTATAAAATACTGGTATTCAGCCGCATCTGGTTAGACTGGAAGCTGACACCAACTTAGTTGGGAAAAGGCGCTAGGCAGAACAGAACATCATTGAAGGATGTTCACTGCTGGAGAAAGGCCTGCCCCATAGTTCAACATAACGAAACTGAATTCAACTACTCCCTGTGATCTTCACCAGGTCATCTGCCCATCTAGCTGAAGGCCATTTCACGCTGCGGTTTTCGGTGTGTGGTCTCCACTCGAGAACCTTTTTGCCCCAACAGCCACCAGTTCTACGAGCTATGTGCCCCACCCAGTACCACTTTAACTTACTAATCGTTTCAGCCATGCCGGCAACTTTGGTTGTTCTAGTTCATAAACGCTTAAGCACGTTGAAATATCCGAGTTACATCTATAATTTGATAGTCAAAAATAATTATTTATCTTTAAGGTTAAGATAAAACAGTTTATAGCAGTGATAGCCTAGTGGTGTGACCATCGGACTACCAAGTTATAGGTCTCGGATTTGAACCCAAGGCGCGCACCTCTGACTTTTCGGATTCATGTGCGTATTGTAGAATTTTCACTTGCTTCGAAATAGTAAAGGAAAACATCCAGAGGAAACCGGCATGCTTGGGAGGTATTTCTCGACGGCATGTGATGCCTAATTAGAGGCCCTAGGCGGCATTAACTTTGACTCCAGGTTAGTCAATAACCACACGAAAAGGAAGAAAGAAGATAAAACAACTATACCTATAATTATGTTTATTTATGGTTAACTGACGAAGCGATACTACCAGTATGAAGTAAAATAATTCCAAAAACACATTATGAAACAGAAAACACCAATCAATGGATATTGTATTTTCAAAGAAATATAAACTAAATGCTACAAGTGCTGTTCATGTCAAATCAATAATAACGAATGCTTTACAATATGTTTTCCTTATACAGTATAGCAGAACTCGGAGAAAAATATACTTCGATATTTCGAGGAAACAGCAATAATAATTATATAGTTACTGTATTTTTATTGAATCCGTTAGTTGCCTTTCGTTGCTTTCAGATATTATATTTTTCAGTTGAATCGTCAAACGTTTCATGAAAGAGCTTGATGTTATATTTCAATAGCAATATTTAATAACATTCAAAGCCGATTTAATTAAGTTATTTGTAAATTGAAATACGTGTCAAAAACGCTTTTTTCATTTTATTTTTTTATTTATGTCTAAAACACAATAATTAAGTTAACTGCCTTGTTTAGTGGTCCTGGGCTCAATCCCCAGATCGGACAGTGTTATTGGGGTTTTCCGTGTGGAATTCCTCAATACCAGCCCGGAGTTCGGATTTGTGCCAGGTTGATGGCAATAGGCTCGCCTCCTATTACATGGGACTTAAACATAACAGCGAAATCCTTAAGGATGTTACTATACACCTCTGCCTAAACCTTCGGAGAATACAGGCATAATGTTGCCATGTCATGTTAAAAAAAAATGCATGGTTTAGGTCTGTCTAAAAGGAAATATTCGCCGTCTGCATGATGACGGAACAATGATTTTACTATAAGAAATGGAATGAAGCTGTCTCCCTTGCAGTCCTCCCGCCAACAACGCCCTAAGCTGGTGTCCGAGTCCCGTTAGGGGTTGCCCTTAGTGCTACTATTGGTAGTAATCATGATGATAGAGACTATCCTACTAAGTTAGCTTAGGTTAAGTATTTTACTTCGTCCCCATTGGCCGGAGATCCTTCAGGTCTCGCCAATAACTGCCCGGTTACATAGAAGCGGGCCGCAAGAACGATCTACTAGTAGATCAATAGAAAATGGGATGAGATGACCATTATGATCAGCTCTTTATATTATTTAGGCAAAGTCATTTCTAGAAAAGGACCTAAATCAGCTCATTACTGTCCCACTGCTGGGCACAAGCCCCTTCTCAGAATGAAAAGGGTCTAGATCTCCCTTAGTCTACCACGCTGGTATTGGTGGCGGACTACACGGACCATTGAAAACTTTTTGGAGCCCTCTCAGGTGTGCAAGTTTCTTCACGATGTTTTCCTTCACCGTTAGCGCTAGTGATTATCAAATTCTGATACGCACATGAATTCGAAAATTCATAGATGCAGGCCAAGGTCGAACTCGAATCCTCCTACCAAAGCGGCAGATGGCAACTTCCTCGAACTACTAGCCATGTGAACACCAAACTAAAATCCTATTAATTCAGCCAAGATTGAAGGGTTCGCAGACACAAGATGGTATGACAGCAGTTTCCAAAACTTTGATTACAACGTGACAGGCGCGTTCAAACTTCCGATAGATTCCACCAGTGAGACGTCGCCATATCTGATTAGCTTGTGAACTTGTTACAGTTTGCCACTACTACTTGGTCGGTTTTTGATGTTCGGAGTACGAGAGCGGGGAAGGAATGAGTTGAATATAATATAATGATAGATTATCTCCAAAAATAATGTGTTGGATCTTGCAACTGCGTAGATCATAAAATTAACAAGGTTAAGCTGCGCTTGCTGCGGTCAGTCCGTGGATGGGTGACTATTTGTTACACATTGAGACTCTTCCATGTCTCAGAGAGCACGTTAAACTGTTGGTCTCGAGTGTCATACGAATACCTACGACAGTCGTTCCGGGTAATCAGAAGGCCGAAAGTCTGTCAACCGGTTTAACCTTAGGATATCGGTATTTCCCAGTAACTGGGTTGCGGAGGTATGATGGCAGTCACTCCGTGTAAAATATTGGTATTCAGCCGCATCTGGTTAGACTCAAAGCTGACTCCAACATAGTTAGGAAAAGATTAGGAGGATGAGAAGGAGCTATCATTCTTGGCGGGTTAGTATCCGCAGTACTGGCATCGCGGTATCGACCCATACAGTAATATATTCATGTTTCCGTTACGGAAGAATGCAGTTCACGCAATTTCCATAAACAATCGTTATCATTCTTATCCCAAAATAACCAAGAAGTGATGGAAGTGGCAATAGCCACTGAAAATTTACCAACCGTTTGAAAATGATTAAATTACGTCTCCTTTGGCAACAACAAACTTTGACGACAATTATTCATTAGTTCAATAAACCAGAGTAACTAAGGGTCAATCTAATCTCAAATATCGAGCCAAGAGGTAGAAGAGCTAACAGGTAGTAAGTATTTGCCGGGTGAATAGTCACATTATTTACATAATCCAGGGATTTCATGCTCCACGTCCCGGCGGGATTCGCGTCAGATCGACCGAACGCTAAAATCCTCTTGTGTTTGTAATTACGTCGGAATAATTGTGATAAACATTTATGTAAAATGTACTAGGGTAACATGGTTATGAGAGAGTTTTGAATGCACCATCGAACGCTATTTGAATAGTTTGCCCATTAAAATTTTGTGGTAAATAGACCTTTGATCGTGAATCATTCATTGAATCCATAAAACATTCTCATTTTTTGAACACCCTAATACTTATTATTTTTGCTGTCTTAGGCCGGCCGCATATTATAAGAAAGTATCAGAAAATTTCTGACACGTGCGCAAACGCACTTTGTGCATACATTTTGTACTAGGCCCCGCAGTGTTAGATCCAGTAAATTTCTGACAGCGTGCGGGGTCTTATGTGAAGAGTGCGCGTCAGAAATTTTCTTATAATATGCGGCCGGGCTAAAGATTTGTATTTTTAACGGATTCAAACAAAATGAATGTTTCACGATCAAAGGTTTGTTTGTTTAACTTTAATACAAAATTTTAATGCGCTTAATCTAATTATTATTTTCTGTCGTTAAAGAACATTTTTAGTGTCATCCATTGATTTCTTTTTTCATAACAGTATAATATTCTAGCCCATTGTTTAGAAATCTTTGTACCTACACCTGGTCACATTCAGTGATTCCTATTTCATGGGTGGTTTGATAGCTAAGTATATCATCATCATCATTACTATTGTTTTCAAGCGTGGTGATCATGTCATTATACTCCAATGGACCTTTATTTTCTTTATTTATACACAATTTAGTATCTATTTTCCAAAAAGAAACACCAACAAACTCTTGATGAAACTTAAACAATGAACGAAAATGTTGTCACCAATTTTATAGTTGGTTGAATTTTTTCGCTTTGATTCTCGTCCAGCGAGTAGACAATATGGCAGAGAGAGTTACTCCATTGCTATTCACAACACGTATTGCTAGACGGGCAAAGCAAACTGATCGGCAATATCGCTTTTCAAGGTTCCATATCAAATCTTTACAAGTACCTCGATGGCTCTTATTTAGATTTCCTCTTTTTCCTTGAATATATTCTACAGTCTGGTAACAGTTAGCTTTTATGCTTGTTTGTGAAGTTTGAAACTCTCCGTATTCAAAGCACAACCTCATTTTCATATTATTCGTTGCGATACAATTTCAGAATCGAAGATTTTTATCAAAGGCTACAAATGTGACATATCATATTGTTAATACATATAAAGTTGTTCGTTGTGATGAAATATGTATCTTGGGATATACAGAAATGAAAAGGCTATTAGAGGCCCCTTTCTTTTGGTTGGCAGATGCCAACTTTGGGGAGGCGAACGCAAAACGAAAGCAGACAACAACAGCACCCCTGAAAGTACTCATCACAACCAATCAGAACACGTTAAATTATCAAAAAACAATAATTCTTCTTCTTTTGGTGTGGTTAGTCACTAGCCCGGTGTCAGAGTTTATGCCGACTATGGGCCTCTGACTTAACTTCACATGCTATCGTGAAATATCTCTCAGGCATGCCGGTTTCCTCACGATGTTTCCCTTCACCGTTTTTAAGCAAGTGATAATTATACAATACGTACATGAATCCGAAAAGTTAGAGGTGCGTGCCTTGGGTTCGAGGTTGAGACCTATGACTTGGCAGTCCGATGGTCACACCACTAGGCTATCACTGCTACTAGTTTGCGATTACGTGGTGGCGCCATTACTTCCTTGGTTTCTAGTGACGGTATATTTTCTGTGAATGGACAGTTATTAGATATGGTGATTGTCTAATGCCCGGTTCCTACGAGCAAAAACGAATCGTTTTGCTTACCATTGGTAGCAATTTTATTGCTAAACTTGGCATTATAAAACATAACATCACGCCTGTATTCTCCGAAGGTTTGGGCAGAGGTGTATAGTAACACCCTCATTTCGCCGTTATGTTTAAAGTCCCATGTAATAGGGAGCGAGCCTATTGCAATCAACCGGGCAGAAATCCAAACCCGGGGCTCTTACTGAGGAATACCACACGGAAAACCCAATAACACTTTGCCCGACCTGGGGATCGAACCCAGGACCCCAGAATCAGCAGTTAATTATATATCGGTAATTATTAAGTTAGTTTAGTTAGTAAATATACTCATAAGCTAATTTTACCTGTAATATTAAATAACGTAAGTGAGGATCTGCTATGAAATGCTGTGTGGTCTTTGCTCCATTATTCGTCAAGTTACAAGAGTCAACATTTTAACCGATAACGCTCGGTAAATCATAGGAATTAGCCATAAGTATGTAGTTATCTATGATTTCGTCTTTGAATACTAACTACTCGTACCAAGAGTAGTGATTAATATTTAAAATAATTGTAGACACTATAGAGAGGAATGCCAAAATTTTGAAAGCGACAAACAGCAAAGGTGCGGTTTCCAAATTCCATGATCGTTAGTTCCGACCCAGTTTAGTTTTGTGCTGATCTTACCTCGTACAAGCATTTCTGTTAGTTCGATAAATTAATAGTAGATTGTTTAGCATCATCGAAGTTTGCATGTGCGTATTACGTTTCAAATATTTATTTCCGTTAAAAGTTGAATGTAGTAAAACAACACGACATTAATTTTCAGGCACTTTTTATTTATTCAGAGATGCCTTTTAGTTCACAGACTGAAGTGAGGACTGAGAAACAGCATGAAGATGCAATTGGCACAATAGCTGAGCGCTTGGTTCAAATCTCGCATGGAACAAGTATTTGTATGGCCTACGGATAAATGTCCCGGGTCTGTATGTTTGTGAATGTGAAAATTTGCAAAACGCACCGACAACACGTAAGTGCTCAAAGTCAAGTCGAAGTATTTATTTCAATTAGGCACATAACAAGCACTTTTGAAAGTAAAAATTTACAAAAAAAAAATAGAATTGATTCTAGTCGCCCCTTCCAAAAGGTAGTTTCGTATGGAGAAGAATGGGCAAGAAACTCCACCGTTACTCTTTTAAAATGTCTTACAATATTTTCTTCTAGGCAACCGTGTTTGATGTGAGAGCGGCTGTTGCGTAGCGACGCTCGCGATGGCAGACACACGACGGCAGACCTTCGTAACTCGTTGGCTCTCTTCAGTTTTATTCGGCAGTTTTGTTTTTGTTACAAATAGAGTTTCGATGTTTCACATCTACCAGGCGACCCATGAGGGCTTCATTTAAAAAAAAGATTGAAAATAAGAAAGAGAGCAGTCAAGGATAAGTAACTACTGTCAGACGTTCCAGAAACAACTCGAGTGACGAAATCGAGGATTAAATTGTCGGGTTTCTATACGGTACAGAGAGCGATTATGTATTGTGGTCAATCGTTCAAAATGTGGGTAGTATGCACGGATTATTTGCCAGTCACAGTGAATACGATGGCATCGTCTGGATTGTCTTGCACGTGCTTAGGACGGTTCTGGCTAATCTCATGTTTAGTTAGATTTTGGGTGCACTTCCAAGGCAGCTTAATACATTTTCTGGGATACGCCGAATGTCATTGCAAGAATTTGCGTTGGTGACCACTAACGAAGCAGTCCACCTTTTGGTCACATTCAAGCTTTAATATAGGATTACTTTAAATTAGTTGATAAAACTACGTCTGCTGGCTCTGTATCTTTAACCGATTTAAATGTTAATATTTTCATTATTTTTTTGTACAGCACTTTTGTCTAGTCCTTGACTTGTATACATATTTAGATTTATTTATAATTTGTGTTATTAACGATACTCAGTAAGACCATGATGTTTCGCCAGTTGATTTGAACTAAAGTTAGGTATATTTTCTTCATCATATTGTATGAGTACATTAACATCCATTACTGAACGCGGGTCATGGGGAATGTTGCCATAATCATCACACTTCATAGAGGTATAGGTGATCGAATTTGTTTGTTTTTCAGATGGACGTTGCTGCCTATCCTCTTAAGCCTTAATATAAATAATCTCTTCGTCGCCTATTACGACACCCGCTGATATAGAGGTGGTGATTGTATTTCTTAATCTTCAGTACATTTTTATACCAAAGTGAACTAAAATATTTAATAAAGTTAACTAAACGTGAGTTCCACTAGTAGCTACACTATCCCAGGACATAAGGACGTACTTGTGGGCGTGAAATACACTTTGAAATAACATGTAAGCGAGTTCGTGGGAACAGCTGCGAATTATGCCGAGTGTTCATAATTTTGTTCGGCTGATGACGCAGATCATAGAAACCAAAAAGATAATATCTATACCGAAAGAGGCTTTAGTATGCACAGAATGGGCTTAATGTAAGTACCTGGTATTTTGTGTGTCTGGTACTGATAGCGTAGGTAGTTGGGGGCGGATTAAAAATACGATTCCCTTCCGTCGATGGACAAGCAAGTCACAAGAGGCGACGCACCTGGCACCATAATTGTTCCAGGAAAATAGCAATAGGTTTGCCATTGGATCTTAATACCAGAGGTAAAAGTATTCCGGTTTGAAGGGTATGAGTGCCGGTGAAATTGCAGCTATATGAGAGTTTTCAACTTTATCTCTTTGATTGGCAATGCATCAGCAATCCTCTTGGGGTTGTAAGTGTAGTGACAAACTAATACATAATTAAAACGTTGTTAGCTCACTACGCAAAGCAATGCAACCAATCTACGCTGACCGACTTCTAGTTATCTCAAATACCCTAGGCGAATAGCAGCACGTTCAAGAATACAAACTCTGCCGTTATGAAGTCGCTTATGATCACACCTAGGCCGACACGCCAAAATGTTAATGTGGTGATGACATATTTTTTATGAACCGTCTACGGCGACACTAGTTATGTTGTATCGTGTGCTGTGATAAAACGGACTTTACTATTTCTGTAATATGTACTAACGTAACTTCTTTACAACGGTTTATGTATTTCTAAAAAGCACTGGCACTTGAAGATCCGCCTATCCAGCAAACTACTTGCAACTATATATCAATGATAATCACGATTGCGAAAACGGCGATTTTGCTGTGTATGCTGTGTGGGGTGTACTAAAAGAGCTCACGAGTGACGTTAGATGAGTATGTCCGGCGTACTCTAGGCAGTCAGCCCTGCCACCAACCTAACTGGCTAATCTTTTCACCACGGCATTTTCAAATAACTCAGACACGGGAGAAGAAGAATGTTGCTGTGATATATATCCTTCATTTGATGACCAGTCAATGTCCAAAAAGGCTGCTGGCTGTCCAAAATGGTGTGCTGGTACACGCTGGTACGCTCAAGTATGGAAGTGAATGTTGGTCGTGGCAGATGAGGCGTGAAAGTAGAATAAATGCCGTAGAAGATAAGGTGGATATCAGTGGAAACGCCTGTAGAGGACGCCCTAGTAGGACATACATCGATGGTATCGGTGATGTTCTTCACAAAGGACATGTGCGTAGTATTCTCAACCGGCGTGCGTGTATGACAAGATGTATGAATGTAGACAAATTGGAAAGAGTATGTAAGGATCGTAGCATGTGTATAGTTTCTATCTACCCCTATGGGAAAAAGGCGTGAGTTTATGTATGTATGTACTTATCCTTCTCATTTCTATAATCTGCAACAGCTTCATAGTTAGGGACGTGTTACCACGAATTGGGTTGGTAAATAGATTCCGGGGCATTGATAAAGGCTTGTTTTCGGTTCGCAGAATAGATTCGATACTACTAATGGCGAGAGTAGATTTGTTCGTACTAGTACGCAGCTCCCGGGTAACGGAATATTTTAGTTCGTGGACGTAATAACGGTTGATTTGATCTGTACAACTTTTGTAAGTTTCTCTGCACTGAAAATTAAAGTAGAAAAGGAGAAGGTTTTTGATTACATCATAGTATAGAAACTTGGTTTTCCAATTACGGAGATTAGACGGCACTTGCTGATCATAAACAGAAACTAGCTATAAAGGATGTAAATTTGATATAGGGCAGTACTGTTAACGAGAAAAAGGCTTATTCCTTCTTAAAAAAAGGGATCAATAGGTCTCAAAAAATATTGTGGGAATTGGCCTTTTTCACGCCGACTGTACCATTTTTTTAATCTGTAAATGTGTTTCACGTTATTTTTAAAAGTTAAGGTTAGTGTCTTAAGGTTTTCTTTTAGCTGCAACGATTAAAATAGCCACTCTTATTGCCCCACCCTGTATAAATAATAGTTCATCTGCTTTGATGACTGTTTAACAAAATTTACCTACTTTATAATTATTATATTTTTGTCAGGGAACTAAAACCATGTCATATGACGTCACTGGAGGCTACAGTTATGTCCGTAGCACGTTTGTGGGGCTGTCAACTAAATACTGCGGTCATTTCTGTTACGTTCGGTGCACCAACACTATTAAAACAATGTTTGGTGACTGGCCTGTTTTATTTATACATAATATTTGGACAGCCTCCCATATTTCTAAACTTTATCGGGTTAATTAAATAATTTGACTCATTCACTTTCATTTATATGTTTTGATTCGGTTGTATCTTCTCGACACATTTCTTCTAAAGTCTTTGGGGTATCAGCAATTTGGTCTTTATTCATCATCTTAATGGCTTATTTTGTGTTCAGTTAATTACCTGGCTTTCATTGTTTTCAGAAACGACGAGTGAATTTTTAGAGTAAACTATTTTTGTAGGTTAACGAATACTAAAACGATGAAAAGAAAATGTACATTTTAATAGTGTTAGTAGCTGTTAGTTTAAGCTCAAGATTAGCTTATAAACTGGTCCATAGTTTGCTCTTGTTATTATATTAAAGTCTAATATTAGACCCTGCTGTGTAAATTAAGGCGTTACAAAAACTAATTTAGCTACTAAACCATTTTCTTCGTTTAGAATATTCTTAGGCTCTATAGTAAAGATTATACGACTTGAGGTTTAACAAGCAAGCAGCCCAAGTAATTGTGACCTTTATTCGGTAATTTTGTTAGATTTTTGTCCAAAATATTCAATTGGTTTTATGCTTAGACAAATAAACTTTATGTAGAATGTTTTTGAATTAATTACTGTCTCGAATTACAATGATGATTTATTTTCTGGTCAAAATGTTGATTAAAAATCTTTTGCTTCCGTAGGTATTGATTTGAAAGCAGAAAAATTATTGGCTTAGTTATGTCGTTGCAAGAGTCGTAAACGTTGCCTTTTTTACCAACAAATGTTGTAATGTTGGTCATAGTATTAGATATACATATAAATCAAGTCCTTATAACTTAATGTATATAACATAACATCACGTCTTGTATTCCCCAAAGGGTTCGGCAGAGGTGTTTTAGTAAAACCCTTGTTTCGCCAGTTATGTTTGTCCCATGTAACAGGGGGCGAGTCTATTGCCATTAACCGGGCACAAATCCAGACTCCGGGCTGCTACTGACAAATTCTTAGTGGTAAAACCCAATATCACTCTTGCCCGACCCAGGGAGCGAACCCAGGTCCTTATGCTCAGCAGTCGCACTCGCTACTACTAGACCAACAAGGCAGACTTAAGGTAAATAATATTAATTTTGGCATTTATTGTTACTCGTCTTGTCTCATTGGAATAATACTTCGTTATTTGTATGTGCTTGGCTTACTGCATGAGATTAATTACATTTCTGTTAATTTTTACATTGTCATTCAGATTCAACATGTACTAAATCCAATTTGGGGTGCGAGCACGAATTATATCGACTTATATGACGAGCGAATTATATCGATGTAAGTAATAAATCAGAAGGTTTGCTAATTATTTGTGTACATAAAAAAAACTAGATCGCATTTAAATAAGTATTTAATTATAAAAACTACAAAATGGCTCCTTAGTAATAATATTTAATCAAAACCCCACACTCTGATATCGCCACATACCTCTAGTTCACTTTCAAACTATTCATTTAATTGTCTACATTCCATTGATTCATTTCACCGTGCAATGTTTTGCAAAGATGAGTTCGTAACAAGTATTGGAAATAATAATTGTTGTATTGTGAATTTTGAAATATATTCGGTTTGGTATTAACTTGATTCTTTTTGCATCACTCACTTGGATAATCGATGCTTAGGTCATTTATGGAATGTTGTTACATCACCAGGCACAATTTATTAATAAGTATAATTAGGCTAATGTTCGTGTTCTGTGAAATTTCACTCGTTATGCTCCCAATATTTCCAATTATCGTCTATTTAAAATCAATCTAGGTAACAGCCATTAGCGTTCCAGTAATTCACTTAATATAACCCCACCATCTCAAAATTATTTTACAAAATACACTTGGCCTTCTCTAACACTAACCAAAAGACTAGAACTCATAAATATTACAATCCATCCCAAAATATTCATTCACGGAACAGTGACTGGTAAAAACATTTGAGGATCACCCAATTTGGGCTCAAAACGGATGTTCACTTTAGTGTCACCGTCACCAACTTCTAAGAAACTATTCCAGTCGAGCATCCAGTAGAAGCCATTTTTCCTTGGAGGGGGTAGTTCTGAGTCCCCAGGTATTGCAGGGGCAGCTCCTCCGAAAGAATCTTCTAGATCAGCTATTGATGCTCCTGAATCATCTGCTGATACTGAAGAATCGCTAACAGCATTGGTCTTAGGTTCTTCAGTAGTAGTTGTGGTAGCAGAAGTTGTTTCCGTTTTTTCAGTGGTCGCCTCATCAGCCTGTCTTTTACTTTGATCATTACTTGTATTCACTTGTTCATTGACCGGATTGATGCCTTTATTTAGTGGTATAACTTTAACTGAATCGTAGTCTATGGGATCGTAATTTGGTGTAGAAACCGATTTAGTTTTTCTAACCGGCATGTCATAAGGAAGGCTGATCTCCTTCGTTTCTGATGATGACACGTCCAATTCATATGGTATTTCTGGACGCAGTGGTTCGTACAAGAAATTATTTGGAGACAGTGAATATGCCCCATCTTTTTTGGTTTTTGAATCACTACTTGGTGATATCAGATCGTAAGTAAGTAATATATTTTCAGGTAATTGAACTGTACCGTCTACGATTTTAGCTGGTGGTAAAGGCTTAAAACCTTCAAGAGGTAAGAGGAAATGATCTTGTCCTGGTTTCCCTTCTAGACCATGCGCATCCAGGAAAGCTTGCAACTCTTCAGGGAAATTGTCTATCAGCTTATCTGGCAAGTTATAATTTGGCTTTACAGTTTTTTGATTAGATTTAGATGTTTTTGGTTTCGGTGTAGTGCTAGGTAATGCAACTACTTCTGTTCGCGGTGGTCTAGTATAGAGTTCCTGTAACGAGGACCCGTCCCGTGGGGTGTAGGGTAGTACCACCATCAATGTGGGTTCACTCTTTTTTGTAGTCGTTTCAACAATTGTCGGGGCTGATGGTGATAATTTTACAACTTTTTCACTAGCCACAATGTTATCTTTTGGTTTCGGTTCTCGAGGATTTATCTCATTTTCGATTGTACTATAAGGCGTCGTTGCTGTTTCTTTCTTGTCCTCTTTGGATTCCTTCGATGCTGAAGTTGACGATTTTGCGTCTTCAGCTCTTATATCGTTAAGTAATTGCAGTATTTCATCTCTTGTCAGTCTTGGCAAAAGCTGATTTGTTTTTAGTATACTTTGGACTTGTTTAACGGTCTTTTCTACGTCTAGCGCAGCCCTGGAGACTGTCACTAATGCTACTAGAAGGCAGCACCATAAAAGCTTCATTTTCTGTAACAAAAGAAAATAAACAAATTAAAACAATTGGTCTTAAATTTCTACGAATACAAGTCGTTCAAAAGACTCGAGATAAAATTGGGATAAACATTTCAGTGATCAAATAACAGCATTAACTTTGACAGTGGATAGGTCAATGTTTTTTGTTGTGATAAAATGATAGGGCAGCAATTACGAGCTCCAATTACAACCGAGCTCAAGTGACTTTTAGATTTATTTTAAGGTTTTCTATTGTGAACCCACACACAGCATTAGAAGATCCTCTGACAAAATACTTAAAAACTTTTACTCGTCTCATGAATATGAAATATCTTTCTAGACATTGTTTTCTTTTGTGTCGACTACATAACAATACAGCGGCAAAAAAAAATCTAGGTAGCTAATAGGATTTCAAATGACGTCAATATTTTCTTAAAAAATTGAACGCTTCTTGAAAAATATAGTCTCTTTTACGCTGCTGAGGCTAGATGCTGCAAGATTGCTGTACGTCAAGCACTATTACTGTACTCAAATTATCATATAGGTGAATGTAATGAGTGCCAAAATTAACAGCGACTCTTATTCGGAGTCAACTTCTTCGACATGCCATCCGTTTACTTCGAGCGAGCTTCCCTCGAGTGACGTTTTTTTAATGCTCTTGTTTTAATGTATTGGTTTCTTAAAAGAAGGTGGAAGGAATTATTCACAAGTTTCCAAGACGTCATAGTTTTGGAAAGAAATCATGTGCACATTACCAGTTTTTAAAAGAAAACCAAGACACGGAAAACAAAATATGGTTTCTAACAGCGATAATGAACCAAATATTTATACTTAAAGTCTCACCAGACCCTCTAAGGAAAACAGCGTGAAAATAAAGTATACAGGCGACTGTATAAGCAGAGGCGGAGTTATCTCTGTAATTACAGTTTGAGTTACATAGCAGTACCATAATCGTAATTCCCGAAGTTACGAAGGAGGCCAAGATATCGGGAAGTTGTTATCGTTTCAAAAGTTTCGGCTCCCGGATCACTTAAGACTCCCCTCAGACTCTCACATCTGCGTTGTATGAGAAAAATGTTGTGATCTTTTGATAAATAATGATCGGGTAAACTGTTATATGTATCCAATGGGCTTTTGGTTGCTTTTTGGGTACTTTCATTAGCATTTTCCTTGTTATATTTTTTATTAATTGCTTTTGTATCATTGTATTAAAAATCAAAGTTACTGACCAAGTCTGGCTACATAACTTTTAAACTTATTTCGATAACAGCTGGGTATGTCAATTTTGGCACATAATTTTCGCTTGCAGATAAATTATTTTTATAGATACAGGTTTTAATTCAAAACTTCTATTAGTCTCACTCAATTCAAGAAAAAAATAAAATTTTAATCACTTCTACTCGTGTCACTGTCCAAAATTTTTCTAAAACTTTAAAAAGTGTAGTCACGCATGAAGTTAAGATTCTATTATACAACCCCTTTTAAGTTTAAATCCCAGTTCCAAATTACATTCAGTGATTGTTCGTCGAGATATAAGATCGTCAAGAACACGATTGTGCAAATCGGAACTCGAAGTCTTAATACGCTTAAAGTCTGTAAAAGTTAAGTGTCATGGTAACATTCTTTGGAAGATAAGGACCCCAAAGGATGAAAGTGTTAGTTATTGAATTTGGAAACATTGTTTCTCTATCGCGTTAAAAAGAACCGTTTTTATATCAATTGCCCTTTTTAGATGAACAGTCTGCCGTCTGACCTGTAAAATTTTTCATGATCTGATTGTATAACCATAACATAACATAATTAGCCCATTACTGTCCCACTGCTGGGCATGAGCCTCTTCTCAGAATGAGAAAGGTTTAGGCCTTAGTCGACCACGCTGGCCTGGTGCGGATTGGCAGACTACACACACCAATGATAACTTTATAGAGCTCTCTAAGGTGTGCAGGTTTCCTCACCGTATAACCCAATAAAATAAAAAATAGGTTTTATTAAAATAAAACACATTACGAATATAAACTTTTAAGAAAATATAAAATACTATCAACAAATAATAATCGGCCTACACAGTTATATCTCGAGAGCAATGAATCAGCGTCACCAACATAAACAAAACAATGTTAAAATGTTAAACAAAGTTTAACAATAATATTTTTCGATATATTAAGGTTTATGTTGGTGACCCGGGTTTATTGCTCCCGAGATTGTTTATTTCTTGCTTTTCCTTTACAACCTACTTGTAACCACGATATCGACAGATATACTAACATGCTACCAATAAAATAATCGAATAACCTTCATATTATGTATTCACAACATAATTATTATCACGCCTGTATTCCCCAAAGGGTTGAGCAGAGATGTATAGTAACACCCTCATTTCGTCGTTTTGTTTCAAGTCCAATGTAATAGGGGGCGAGCCTATTGCCATCAACCGGGCACAAATCCAAGCTCCGGGCTGCTACTGAGGAATTCCACACGGAAAAACCCAATAACACTTTGCTTGACCTGGGGATCGAACCTAGAACCTCACCGTTAGCAGTCGCGTTTGCCACCACTAAACCAACGAAGCAGTTAATAATGTATTCCATAATTAATTATCAAAATGATCATCAAAATCTGTTAGTATGAATACGCTCTCTAGACTTTTATTTATTGCAATTATGTTATCTAAGATATAAAAGAAAATGAAAACCTACTTCCATGAATTTTCTTTTATAAAAAGTCAACAGGAGAAAAATAGGTTAATATAAGGTTTGTAGGCCACTGGCTGGGTGCAATTAGCGACAAGTGTCATAGAACTTGTCTAGATGGAGCATTTTACGTGCAATTGCGCGAACTAAATGTTTTTTGCGTCTTCATTTTTATCTACAATATGAAAAGATAAGCAGGCGTACCGTTAGGTCAAAATTATGAAGCAAAACCGAATGGCGTAATGCGTATTTACGTATCTTAATTTTACGTGAAATGCCGCGTGATTTCACGTACCTACATACGGATTGCGCGATTTCACGCAGATACGGATTGAATGATTTCACGTAAATACGGATTACGCGGCCCTATGCCGATCATTTGCACGTCTACAACACCACCAAAGAGGCATCCTATGTCAGATAGATTGCATCTTTCTCACTGCTTACTATGAGCTACTTACTGAAATGTAGATATTATCATGCTATATAACAGAACATCACGCGTTATATTTCCTGAAGGGTTCGGTAGAGGTGTTTTTAGTACATCCTCGTTTTGCCACTTATGTTTAAGCGCCATGTAATAGGGGGCAAGCGTATTGCCGTTAACCGGGCACAAATCCAGATACCGGGCTTCTATTGAGAAATTCCTAATGGAATAAAAACATTTTTTACAAAAAATTTAAACCGACGTCAAAAAAGAATAAAATAATTACCATATAAAATTAACAGTTTCAGAAGTCGGTGCTGATCTACGCTGAACCAAATTGAAGGCACCGACTTCTGAAATTGTTAATTTTATATGGTAATTATTTTATTCTTTTTTGTAGTCGGTTTAATTTTTTTTTTCATTATATTGGCCTTAATTAAAACTTGGTTAGACCTACTAAAGACGCTGCTCGTAACATAATCACATCATCACAATATGCGTACTGTTCGTCCCAAATTTAAATGGGACCAATTTCGAAGTATACCCTATCCATTAAAAAAAGAATCATCAAAATCGGTTCACAATTGGCGAAAATATCGATGAACATACACAACAAAAAAAGATACATACTGACGAACTTAGTAACCTCCTCCTTTTTGGAAGTCGGTTAAAAATCCAATAACACTTTGCCCAATCTGGGAATCGATCCCAAGATCCCATGCTCAGCAGTCGCGCTTGCAACCACTAGACCAACAAGGCAGTCAGTTGATATTATAGAAGCTGATAATGTGGACCACAGTACGTAAAAGTGGCCATTTTGCACAATCAACAGTACATAAAATCAAGTAGGTCATTATACCACATACCACACACATACGCAAACATTATCACATATCGCTGTCTTGTTCTGCAGTGACAATGAAATTTTAATTGCATATCATCATGAACAGCGTTCAGCGTGATTTAAGGACTTAACACATTTGTATGGGAGAAACATGCGACGTGAGAAGCATGTTTTCACATTGTTAATATCATTGTTATTCAGAGATGATTTATGCTTCATTGTGGTTGATAAATATCTTAATTATTGGGCTCAAACAATACCTACTTCCAGTAAAATACCATTTTTTTATTGTCGTACACGTAAAACATTCGGCACTCTTGTAGCGATTAACTCAGTTTGACAGGAAGCATTTGGCCAATCCAATATATTGGATTAACATGGTTAAAGAATCTATTCAGCACCGAGTGAACAGAAAAGGACTCTGTTATAGACCTATCACAACTAACTAAATACACCACATAGTTCTATAGAATCGCAACACAAATCCATGCGAATCTTACCGTACAAACGCAACCGGTCCTAAACGACATGTGTACGATCCATGACGTTTGAACACGAAACACTTTCTACGTACTGCCTCGTTAACATTCGTGATGCAACGTCTCTCAGCGCGAATTACAAAGCGTACATAATGTTTGATAATTATATTATTTATTAATATCTTGTAGGCCTTGAGGAACATTTCATGATGGTATTGGTTTTAATTAAATATATAGTGCAGCGACATCGAGAACCCTCCGTGCCTCGGAGAGCACGTTAAACAGTCGGTCCCGGGTGTCATACGAATACCTATGACAGTTGTTACGAAAGTCAGAAGCCCGAAAGTCTGACAACTGGTCTAACCTTAGAGTACCGGCATTGCCCAGTAACTGGGTTGCGGAGGTCTGACGGCAGTCGCTCCGTATAAAATACTGGTATTCAGCCGCATCTGGTTAAACTGGAAGCTGACCCCAACTTGGTTGGGAAAAGGCTAGGGAGAACATAATAGTGTAGCGACACACGTGCCGAAATAATACGGCTAATCATTGGCGTGATTACACGTGTAATGGTTTTTAAATTATCCGTAACACACCAAGTTGATATTATGTCGCGTTTTGTCGATATACACACGGGAGCAATGAATCCGAGTCACCAACATAAACTTTAATATCTCGGAAAACATTGTTGTGGTTATATTGGTGACCCGGATTCATTGTGCATGTGTAACCTCACCAAAGTTCGAATGCGTAATTTCGACACGGCGTGTGTCGCTACGCTACACAAATGTTTTTTTAAAAGGTCGCATTTGTCATGGTTCCTGCGTCCCTAGTCATTAATTGGTTGATCCATCTTTGACTGTAGTGATGGAAAGGGGGAAGGATATAGCATAGGGTGAAAATGGGTTGAAGAAGAAGCAACAAGACATTTCTAGTACGTAACATGAATAGTTTTAGGGGTTGCGATGAATGCACTAGCGAATCTTGCAGCCCTGGCCATAGGTCTTCGGAGGAGCGCAGTGTTAGTTTTAGTCGGTAAGAGTCTCACATAGCCTCCCACCTTTATAGTAGAGGGTATAAGTGAGAATTTTCTACGATAAACAAAAGAAGAGTAACATGAAGAACTCGTGGAAATACTCCTTGCAGATCGATAGATTTACGTGTCAGAGCAAAGTTTCCAGGGATATTCAAGCCAACACAACAACAAGCCTTATATACGTTAGGCTAGCCTTGTTCGGGGTTACGTTAAGCCGTCAGTCCATGCTGTCATACGCACACAAGCATGCCTATACGCCTCAGTCGCTTGACACAATCGGATCCCATTTGACCGTTGACCTAGTCGCTTTTAACAGAACATAACAACACGCCTGTATTCCCGGAACGGTTAGGCAGAGTTGTATAGTAACACCCTCATTTTGTTGTTATTTTTAAGTAATAGGGGGCAAGCCTATTGCCATCAACCGGGCACAAATCCAAACTCCGGGCTGTTACTGAGGAATTCCACACGGAAAAACCTAATAACACTTTGCCCGACCTGGGGATCGAACACAGGACCTCACAATCAGCAGTCGCGCTTGCCACCACTAGGCCAACGAAGCAGTTATATGAAGTCGCTTTTGCCGTTTATATATCCTTACTATCCTTACTTATATTATATAGGTATATAATACTAGCGGACCCGGCACACGTCGTCCTGCCCGCAAAGTTGGTAATATACCGACTGCAGCGCCACCTACCGGGTCCAATTTTGAATCTAAACCATCCAGGGCGCCACCCAAACACATACAAAAAAAAATATTCAAATCGGTCCTGTCGTTTAGGAGGAGTTCAGTGACATACACACGTACAGTCGAATTATATATATAAAGATATATATGATATTATAAACGCGAAAGTTTGTATGTATAAATGGATGTTTGTTACTATTTCACGCAAAAACGGCTGAACGGATTTGGATGAGATTTGGTACACAGATAGGCTATGCCCTAGATTTACACATAGGATACTTTTTATCAGTGTACATTAAGTAGTTCCTCTAGGATGCGGGTAAAACCGCGGGTAATAGCTAGTGAATTATAAACTTGTATTTCAATAAAACCACAACCGTAAAAGTTATTGCTTACAAAATATCGCAGAATCACATGTGACCTAAGCGATATAACCCTGTTTTTGCGAGAACACTGGCTAAACAAACAAAGTCATTTCCAAACGATTTCTATTCATCGGTTTGTCCTTGTTTTCTATGTTATATTTCATGTGTATTTTCTAGAGACACTTTTTATCTTATGGCCTTCGATCAATAGTAATTGATCGAAGCTTATGGCAAAGTTTTTAGAAGTGGAATATTGTATGTTGATATGAAGGACAGTCATTAATATCAAATCAAATAATTATTTGTATTAAACATAGGATAGCAATCTTTTTTTTTCAAATAATTTAATGTTGTACCTAAAGAGGTGTACAAATAAGTAATCTTCATAAAATGGAATAGTTTTTCAATAATTAATATGGTATTAAATTCAAAATCATGTCAAACAAAATTATTATGTAATTAGACAACTTTAGAAGCTTTCGATAATGTTGTGTACCACAAAACAATCAATCAGTAATTCAGCGTATTAAAACCACAGCTGGACATAAATAAATCTTCCCAAATTACGCCACAAAACACGGACTTCTGTAGAGTTGTCTCTAAATTATCTGGCGCTGGTGTGCGAACTCAGCTAAACTCCCCTCTACCTCATACCTCATCAGTGCTGTGCACCCTCAAAGCCTCTGCACCCGGCGCCCCTTCTGCCTCAGCGCCTGGGTGCCCTTCACCCTTTGCACCCCCGCGTAGAGACGGCCCTGGACTTCAGCTTTCTATATCCAGTCTATGTCCAGTGTTTGATCCATTTGACTAAGAACAGTTCCACGCTACGTTTGTGATATTCTAATATCCACCTAGTTTTCTTTTTATTATTATTAACACGCTTACATTAGCTTCGCGTGTAACTAAGTTTTTTGTAAAAAAATCTTGGAATTCGTTTTTTACCTACTTCTACTAGCTGTCGCATCGATGTGAAACTTTGCAAATGTACGTAATTCTGATGACCATACAATAATATGGTATCATCGAGCTGATTGTCATGATGGAGCTGGAAGGTGGGTAGGTACTGGAACCTGTCAGAATACTAGTCGACGTATCAAGTTAGTTCTCATTTGATCTGTTTTGATAAGGTCTAGAGAACAAAAAGGTCTGTTTTTCAGTTTTTAAACTATAATTTTTTATAATTTCAATTCAATTATTTCTCTATGCTCAATAGGTGGAAGCAAAAATAACATACGACAAGTAGGTATCTATATTTTATTTCCATTTCCTATCTGAAAAGCATCCGCATTACATCAAACACATAAAAACGTCTGCAAGTTATTTTCTTAAATAATACATGTCTCAATATTTCTTCTATACATATGAGAATCTACCTTATATGAAGTTTCACCTGAGTCAATATCTCTTGTTTCCCTGTTTTGTGGACGAAGCATTCGTGTTTGTTATACAAATAAATAAAACTGGGACTCGTAACGTACCGGAGAAATGAGCTAGATTCTGTCTAATAGTTATAGCAGGTTTCAGGGAAAAATAGAATAGAATATTTTATTTGTTTTGGTTGAAATTCATTTTGCAAAATAAAAAAGTTCACCTCTGAGCTAGAAGTCGAACGCGAGCCTTTTTCCATCAACCGGGCACAAATCCAAACTCCGGCCTGCTACTGAGGAATTCCACACGGAAAAAGCTAATAACACTTTGCCTGACCTGGGGATCAAACTCAGGACCTCACGATCAGCATTCGCGCTTGCTACCACTAGACCAACGACGCAATCAGTCGAATAATATTGTTGCAATTCGTAACCTAGCGACTGTAATAAAAATTGTATGCTTAAATTATTGCATACATTATATAAATGGCTAGCATTTAGCACGCGATTTCGTCCGCGTGAATTTTCATACAAACTTCCATCCCCTATTTTACCCCCTTAGGGATAGAATTTCCAATAATCCTTTCTTAGTGGATGCCTACGTCACAAAAGGGACCTACTGACCAAATTTCATGTTCCTAGCTTTAGTGGTTAGGCTCTGCATTGATGAATCAGTCAGTCAGGACAAGTAATTATATGTAGAGTATAGATTTCGAATAGTTGATACGATGGGTTGCTAACATTGATTACATATTTTCAACAAATGGAATGCTGTAATGAATGGATACGAAGGATTAATAGGTAGCTTCGATCTTGATAAAGGACGTCTATTGAATCTATCGCAGAGAACCAATCTAGACTAGCCACCCGTTTCAAAATTTTACGATAAGTCAATTGTCAATAGCTTCGGCTTGTTTGAACGGGTACTTCTGTTGGGACTGGTTAGCTCCTTATTCCTATGGCAATCTTTTCATTGCTTTTTATGTAGTTTATTTTTTACATTAATCTACCCTCGGGAGCAATGAATCCGGGTCACCAACATAAACAAAATAATGTTAAAATGTTGAACAATGTTTAACAATGTTTTCCGAGATATAAGGGTTTATTTTTCTTACATTACTTTAATAAAATCTGTCATAAGCAATACTTTTTATAAGAGTATCTATGGAGTTTCTAGCCGACACTTCTCATAAACACATGCAATCTGGTCTACTTCAAAAAAACAAAACTTTGACTTTTGTCTGTGATTATCTCGTTTTGTGTACGAGAATTAAGATAAAAAAACCGAATCAATGGACAACTGACCAGTTGTAAGGTTCTGATTTGGAAGACCGCCTTGACTGCCTTATTGGTCTAGTGGTCGCAAGCGCGACTGCTGAGCATGGGGTCTTGGGTTCTGGAGAAGGGCAAAGTGTTATTAGGTTTTTCTATTAGGAATTTCTCAGTAGCAATTCGGGGTCTCGATTTGTGACCGGTTGATGGCAATAGGCTCGCCCCTTATAACACGAGACTTAAACATAACTGGCAAAACGAGGGTATACTAAAACACCTCTGCCGAACCCTTTGGGCAATACAAGGCATGATCTTATGGTGCGTCCAGACCTGAAGAACGCACCGCGAATGCGCCGCTGGCGAGCCGCTCGCGAGCTGCGCGCGTGCATTTCATGTTAGTACGAAGCTCGCGTGCCATCCGCGCGCCGCTCGCGCGCAAGCTACGCGCCGTACGCGAGCGTCGCAGGTGGTGCGCGCGTGCCGCTCGTGGAACCTGCCACCAACGTCTACTGTTTTTCCTTATAGTTTTTGTCAGTAATAAAATAGCCGATGCTGCAGCAATTATACTAACGGCAGTCGTATGGTCCGACAACTTCGGAAGCATATTCACAACTGAGGCTCATAGTTCAAACGCGGAAGTAGCTATGTGCACACGAGCGGCGCGCGGGCCGCGCGCGCGCTGCACGCGCGCCCCACTCGAGCCTTGCCGGAGTTGCACTAGAGCGGCGCACCAAACGTATGCTGTAATTGCACGCGAGCAGCACGCGCGCAATTTGCAAGCGGCTCGCGAGCGGCGCATTCGGCAGGTCTGGACGCAGCATTATGTATGATTTGGGAGGCAGAGTGGTTTCTTATTACAATCGCAGTCCAGCTTGCCGTCGCCTCTTCTAGCATCAACGTGGAAAAAAGAGTGCCCCGTTCATATTCATGTCACAAGGTATAAACAATCTAGATACCTATATCATGACAGACGTACGACGTGTCTCACCTGACCCATTTATTTCTTCTCACATAACAAACTTTCGTAGAAGTCGGATGAAGTTAGACGGTAACAAGAATTTATTCTGTTAAATTATCTACATATTTCAACACTTTGTTAATAAATTCTGGAAATGTGTTCCAGTTCTCTTGACAATTTGAGTTGGACCACGTGGTGGAAGGTGACAAAGTAACTTTTGTAATTGCTATAATTTATTAATGTATCTTTTGATGATATGATGACATAAATGTCATGATTATAACGTGAGCTGTGAACTCGGAACGGGTAGGCAAAGGTCATATACAGTACGGCCAAAATATCTTGGCTGCCTTGAACTTTCGCGCATGCATACTTAGGTAGGAAATGGTTACTGTGGTAATTATCAAATAAATAATAAGTGATAAACTGTCTCTTAAGGTCTTGGGTTCGATCCTTAGGTCGGGCAAAATGTTATTAGGTTTTTCCGTCAAGAATTCCTCAGTATCACTTCGGAGTTTGGATTTCTGCCCGGTTGTTAGCAATATGCTCGCCCCCTATTACATGGGACTTGAACATAACGGGGAAATGAGGGTGTAACTATACACCTCTGCCCAACCCTTTGGGGAATACAGGCGTGATGTTATGTTTATGTTATATGAATGCCAGTTTAGGTCGTAAAGCTCGCATAAATAGGGTTGAGCTGCAATATGGCTGATTCATGCACGCCATCACTCGTTTAAACTCAAAACCCCAGACATAACCTTACCCAAAATAACAAAAAAAATTTATCTGGACTTTGAAAAATGATAAATACAAAACAATGAGACGGTGACCCTGAGTATGCGTCGGCGTTTCTTAACTGGCCTACTAGCTAGGAAACACCGGAGCCAACTAGCTATAAGTGTTGAAAGTAACTTATTTACCTACAGAATAATCATATAATTTGTGCATTTTGACACGGTTATGACAGCAGAAGCGGCCACATTGTTCTGCCTAACTTTTTCCCAACTATGTTGGGGTCAGCTTCCGGTCTAACCAGGTGCGGCTGAATACCAGTATTTTATACGGAGCGACTGCCATCAGACCTCCGCAAGCCAGTTACAGGGCAATGCCGATATCCTAAGGTTAGACCAATTATTATCAGACTTTCGGGCTAACTTCCTGTAACTACTGTCATAGATATTTGTATGACACCCGGGACTGCCTGTTTAACGTGCTCTCCAAGGCGCAGAGGGGTATCGATGTGTAACGAATGGTCACCTATCCACAGACTGACCGCGGCACGCGTTCCTTAACCTCGCAAATCGTATGATCAATTTGCAAGCCCTCCAACCAGCAGCTTTTCTCATAAACATCAAATATAATATATCTGCCGAAACCAAGTGAAATAAGGGACGGACTCAGTATTCAGTAGTAGGATATATTATTATGTTAGAGCGAGCTCCATATGTCCCTGGATTTACATAGAAGACAATGAGATGGAAAACCGTCTGCGAGTTATTCATGTGTGATAACAATAACAGTGTTTGATGTAGATAAGCAGGTAGAGACAGCCTAACCGTTCAATGCTTGCCTTCCATGCAGAAGCGTCTGAGTTCGACAATGACGAGCACCTTTGACTCAAATTCATGTGCGGATCAAAATTTGATTATCATTTGCGTTAATGGTGAAGGAAACATCCTGAGGAAATTTGAGAGGGCTCCATAAAGTTGTAGATGGTGTGTGTAGTCCGCCAACCTGCACCATTCCAGCGTGGTGGATTAAGGTCTAAAGTCTTCTCTGGGAAGAAGCCCGTGCCTAGCAGTAATGGGCTGATTATGTTAATGTTATGATGTGGATGGTGAATGTAGGGTAGGGCAATTGGCAAGGATAACAACTGCATGACAGTTTTGAGTGTATTAAAATTGCCCCTGAAGCACGCCCCCTTTTTGGGGGTTAAGATGTCAGTTAAAAATCCCTAAAATCTATCTTCACCTATCATTCATCAGCTGTGTTTACGTTTTAGATCATATTTGCAGTTACGGATGGGTCTCGATGTGTATCGAACGCTCAACCATCCAAGGATTGACAGCGGCAAGTGCAGCTTAACCTCGCATATCGTATGATCCGCGCGGTTTTTTGTTAGCTACGAGCCCTAAACTGCTAACTGAACTATATTAGGATTGTGGAGGAAGGAGGTATGGAGTTCCTTCAACGAAAAGGGAGGATCCTCCTACTAGGCGGGTCTTGTGCCAGGCGCGCTACTGCCCAAAGGTTGATGTTGGGAACTTGTGTATATACTATCTGCGTGTCAAATTTTAATATCGCGATGCAGGATTTGAGACATTTCATTTGACAGCTGTCAATGTTGTCGCTGTAGTCTGTTAGACAATCATCGTACTGCATAGTTCTAATGTGGCGTGATAGATGCCGCCACAGGATTTATTATTTTGCGACATAAGTAACAAAATGGCATGATCACTATGGTTGACACAAGTAAATTGATTGGTGAATTACGGCTCATTTACATCAGGATTATTTCTCGAAGCGACATTCGTTCTTTGTCTTTCTCGACGGTGAAAACAGAGACAACATGATTGCAACTGCATCTAGACATTTTAATTGGAGACTTTATTTTCTCTTACCAAGTAACACCTCACATAAACAAGATTAGCATTGAATGATTAGAATATGCTGGCCGCTGACTCATTGTCCATTGACATAAGAGAGTTTCGCTCAGTTTTTTTTTCGAACAATTTTTTCTCTTGGCTTCAGTGCACTTTGCGTGACTATGGAAGATTCTTGCTATTGTGTTATTATGATAAGTTTTGCATTGTTCTTTTCATGAATACTGTGATGTATTTGTTGATAAAGCAGGATAGGCTTAGAAGGTAGAGGAATTGCATATCCTTAATAGACGTAGAGAGATTGTGATAATCATCGTGCCAAGTAATGATAGCCTAGTACCTAGTTAAAGTTATCCATATCTGAATAAAATTAAGTATTAAATATTTATTATTTTTAATAACCTTTTTGTTATCTATTCAACTGTTATAATAAGTTTTTTGTCTTTTTCGAAGAGCTTAATTGCGACCAAAATGTTGACCGGTAGATAATGCCGTTGCATTAAATTCGCCATGTGTACCGCCAACGTACAGATAACTGAGTTAATTGGGTACCACCCTGGTAGTTTTGGAGGCTTTTGTATTGTACCTAGCACTTGTGGTTTCATAAATACAATGGGCATTCATGTATGATTCTGAGGGGCTCCTGACTAATTACCAACCACGAAGATCATAAGATTTGCGAGGCTAAGCTGCGTTTTCCGCAGTCAGTCCGTGGATGGGTGACCATTTGTCTCACATCAAGACCCCTCTGTGCCCGGGAAGCACGTTACACACACACCATCGAGAACTTTATGGAGCCCTCAGGTGTGCAGGTTTCACATGCCGTCGAGAAATATCTCTCAGGCATGCCGGTTTCCTCACGAGGTTTACCTTCACCGTTAACGCAAGTGATAACCAAATTCAGATCAGCACATTAATTCGAAAAATCAGAGGTATGAGTTGGGATTGAACTCAGACCCTCCCGCTAGGCTGTCACTACGTCGTGTGTACATCGTCAGTGGAAAGGTAAAAAGACTAAAGCGCCAATATACCTACTTTACAGTAGAGAGATTCAAAGTATTTTTATGTTTAAATAAACAGTTATTTGTCTTATGGTGCGTCCAGACCTGACGAACGCGCCGTGAATGCGCCGCACGCGCGCAGCGCGCGATCCGTTCGCGAGCTGCGCGCGAGCGGCGCGCGGAGTCTTGTACGAACATGAAATGCACGCGCGCAGCTCGCGAGCGGCTCGCGAACGGTTTGCGCGCTGCGCGTTCGCGGCGCGTTCGTCAGGTCTGGACGCACCATTAGAGTATACATAATTATTAAATAGATAATTAAAATATATACATAAATGTCTACTCATAGAAAAATGAAAAATAACTATGTTTATTTTGTTAAAAAAATACTTTAAATCTCTCTACTGTAAAGTAGGTATATTGGCGCTTTAGTCTTTTTACCTTTCCACTGACGACATGATGTTTAAATAAACTATTAAACAAACAACTCCTTAATCGTTTGTAAACAAACAATAATAACTGCAACAGTTGTTATCAATAAAGACAATATCCGTTAAAATGTGATGTTTATTTGTTGGTACAGTGTGTGTACAGAGTGTTCCGTTGTTATTACGAGAGCAAGGAGTCTTTGTTATTATAAAATAGAGATATTCGATTTCGTAATGGATTTCCGGAAGAAAATATTATATGAAAGATAGCAAAGAGTAGGACAGTAGAGCAAAAAAATAAATAGTTAGTCTATAGTAATATTATAAAGAGGAAAGATTTGTATTTTTGTATGTAACGAATAAACGTAAAAACTACTGGGCCGATTTCAAAAATTCTTTTGCCGTTAGAAAGCTACATTATCACTGAGTAATATAGGCTATACCTATATTTATTACTGTAATAAAACGTTTTACGCGGGCGAAGCCGTGAGGACGCAGGTAGTGGGAAATATAGAAAGAAAAAGAACTACCTACTTACTCTTAAATAAAGCTTCAAGTACAACTGGTTAAGAAACATAACATCACGCCTTATATTCCCCGAAGGGTTTGGCAGAGGTGTTTCATTACACCCTCGTTTCGCCAGTTATGTTTAAGTCCCATGTAACAGGGAGCGAGCCTATTGCCATTGACCAGTCTCAAATCCAGACTCCGGGCTGCTACTAAGAAATTCCTAACGGAAAAACCCAATAACACTGTCAGACCTGGGGATCGAACCCAGGTCCTCATGCTCAGCAGTCGCGGTTGCGACTACTAGACCAACAAGACAGTCTATACTACAGTAAGTGCAACTGGTTAAGAAAATGTTAACGATTTTTTTCTTCAGTGGTACAGGAGAGTCGGTGTTCGATTCGGCCCGTGCCTCTGTCTTTTCAAATTAGATTATCACTTGCGTTAATAGTGAAAGAAAAACTACGTGAAGAAACCTGCACACCTGTGAGGGCTGCATAAAGTTCTCGATGGTGTGTGTAGTCTGCCAACCTGCACCAGGCCAGCGTGGTGGACTAAACCCTTCTCATTCTGAGGAGAGGCCATCACAGCACATTCTGACGACACGTTTGGTGCAGTGGCTGAGCGATTGGCTTCTGCGCTATGAGTCGAGGGGTCGATTCCCGCACGGAACAAATATTTAGAATAGATATTTGTTTCGGGTCTGGGCGTTTGTGCATGTGATTTGTGTCTGTAAACGCACCCATGATACAGGAGAAATACTAGTGCGGGGGAACGTTTGTTAAAAAAAAAGGTTGTGAGCTAATTACGTATGTTATGTTATACGGTCACGAATAGTTTAGTAATCCACAACATGGACGTCATGGTAGTTTCGTGTTATAGAATCGACGACGGCATTAGAATTGACTGCGTCTGATGCAGACATTCAATTTTCGCAATATGACGTTATCAATGTTCGATCGACCCAATACAATCCCTATGTTGTGCTAAGTCAGATTTCAGGCGAGCTATATTACCCCGTAGACATAAGGCAATTCCCACACTGCACTGCATCACGCAGCGTAGCGCGGGAGTGCGTGTTCTTACGTTGTTTGCAAGTATCTGTGTTTGTATAGAAAACACGCGTATTGCAACACACAGAAAACGCATTCACTCGCAGTGTTGTGGCTCCGTCGCCACGCACCCCGTAGCGTAACACGGGGCAGTGTGTGTTTCGCCTTAGTCTGTTACGGTGAATAGATTATAATATCTCCAACCGTATTACCCAAAATAGGGTAGAAGACTAATTATTTTTTATTAGATATCTTTGAAACTTTTACAGAAAAACATTGGCAACAGTGAAAAAAACAATGAAATATTTATTAATATGCCCAAGTTATAGGCGATTTAAAGTTGTTCACTAGACAGTGACACCACTACAAGGCGATGACGTCATACCCTTTAAACTTCATACTAACTTCACATCACTCCGTACAATGTCCCTTTGTCGCGAATAGGACAAAAAGTGTACTCTAAAAAAAACTTTAAGAGCGTGTATTTATTCCATTATTTTTTTATATAAATTACACACACATAACTCTCGCCTTGTATTCCCCGAAGGGTTGGGCAGAGGTGTATAGTAACACCCTCATTTCGCCGTTATCTTTAAGTCCCATATAATAGGGGGCGAGCCTATTGCATCGGGCACAAATCCAGACTCCGGGCTGCTACTGAAAAATGTCTAATGGAAAAACCCAATAAAACTTTACTCGACCTGGGGATTGAACAGTCACGCTTACGACCACTAGACCAATTAGGGAGTCCGTATACATACTACATAATATGAAATTCTTTGTCATTTATTAAATTAACCAATACTACTCTATTGAGCTTTCTGTGTCGCAAAATAGCCTGAAGATAGACACATAATAAAACACGTAGGATCCCATTTCCTAGGCCTGACTAAAGCTAATATATGGCAACAGAGATAAACCCTTTCAATCTCGTCTTTGGAGCCTGATCCAATGTAATTTAAGTTGGATTCCTTGGAGGCAGAGTTATGCACTGAAACATGGTGTGCGTAAGACATTTTTCTTACTACCCTCGCGCCTCTATTCAGTTTAGAAGGGAAACGGTAATTTTGACGAATGGCCTTTTGATATGAATATACTGTACTCAGCAATATCAAGGTTTATGTCGTGTGAGGAGACATTTGCGAACGATTTTCAACCTTGTGACGTAAGAATCAGAGTTTGTTTTTATTCATTGTTGTCATCAAACATTGTAAGGTATCGGGCATAATATTTTCGTTTTTATTGCTTCCGTTTGTCCGTCTATTCACTTACTTAAATTATGTATATTGTGCTGTAACATCCTAACAAAATTTTGTTAACCACAAAGCGCAAAAAATGTTAGCGATTGTGAATCTTTTTCATGTTAAAGTGGGAGAGGAATCTTAATAGAGCTCTTGCGCTTGAATTTAGGTTCTGTTTGTAATATTTAATATTTTTCAAAGTCTTCTTCTTTTCGTGTAATTAATGACTAACCTGGTGTCAGAGTTTATGCCGCCCATGGGCCTCTGACTTGGCTTCACATGCCATCGTGAAATATCACTCAGGCATGCCAGTTTCCTCACAATGTTTTCCTTCACAGTTTTTAAGCAAGTGATAATTATACAATACGCACATGAATCCGAAAAATTAGAGGTGCGTGCCTTGAGTTCGAACTCGAGACCTATGACTTGGTAGTCCGATGGTCACACCACTAGCTTATCACTGCGATAAATTAAGAATTATAATTAAGATAAAATTATTTGAATTTTTCAAATAATTTTATCTAAGATAGTTATTTTATTAAAGTATGTTCACGGTAAGTTAGAATTTGACGGCAAAAACGAGAACAATTGAGCGCAAGTCATTTGCATACATATAAAATGTCTAGATTTGTTTTTATATTACTAACTGATATTGTTCCGGTTTCAGTTGCATCACCCAAAACTAAAAAAAACTTACCCTATTGTGGAAATTTTACTTCAAAATTTTTGCGGTCATACTCTTATGATGTCGATTCGAAAAAATTTGGAATTATTTGGTGTTAATTATATTTTGCTTTACGATATTGCCAACGAGGACAACTATTAGAAAGTAAGTTAGTCCTGAAAGTCTGACAGCTGGTCTAACCTTAGGATATCGGCATTGCCCAGTAACTGAGTTGCGGAGGTCTGATGGCAGTCGCTCCGTGAAAAATACTGGTATTCAGCCGCATCTGAACAGACTGGAATCACACAGTTAGGAAAATAACTAGACAGAACAACACCGATTACAGAAATATCAGCCTTGTAAATCTCCAAGGGGAAGCATACGCGTAATATCTATATCCTCTAATCTTACCATCATAATAGTACTAAAATATGATGCACTACCTTACACGGCGAACATGAGGCAGCTGACCGTACGCCCAGCCATAAACGAGGCTATGTTTATGACGGTCAAAGCTATAAACCGGGGATGATTCATCGACTAGTGTGCCACTAACTTTATTACGTAACTGCTGACCGGATATGTTACGTAAGTGGATAATCTTCATTTTACTTTATAATCTTGTTAAGTAAGAAAGAAAGAATCTGGTCGTAATGTATGGAATTGGGGCAGTGGCGGGACTTATTCTAGGCCGTGTGTGTTTATTTTTGGTTGTCTTCGTTTTCAATTTCGTGGTGTTAGATAGATAGTCTACTTTATTAGAATGGAATAGAATATACTTTATTGTACACCAAAATTGTAACACAGCTCTTACACAATAACAAACATTAAAGGGTACAACGGCGGTCTTATCACTGATAGCGATATCTACCAGACAACCTTTGGATGAACAGGAAGTCAATGAATAAGATAGAGGGGGTAGTCCATGGTGTACTGCATTTATTCTGCATTTACTGAGTGATTGGTCTTACAAATTATTGTAAAGAAATCGTCGTTTGTTTTATATTATATAAGAGCTTAACTCCGAAATAATTGGAGTGAATCTCATCCTTTTAGCCTTTTTCCAATTATATTGGGGTCAGCTTCCAGTCTAACCAGATGCGGCTGAATATCAGTATTTTACACAGAGCGATAGTCATCAGACCTCCGCAACCCAGTAACTGGACAATGCCGATATTCTAAGGTTAGACCGGTTGTCAGACTTTCGGGCTTCTGACTACCAGTAACGTCTGTCATAGGTATTCTTACGACACCCGAGGCATGGAGGGGTCTCGATGAGCGAATCTAAACTGAATAACTGAATCTGAACATAATTTTACTGCTTTTCCTTACTTATTATTCGATTAGTAGTAAAGTACAATGGAAAACTCGGCCGAATGCTTGGTGGAATTTCTACTGACAAGCAAATTGCGTTCAAGGCCCAAAAGAGGTGTGTGCGTGCTGTGTTTAAGCGTAAACCAACAGAAAGCTGTCTTCCGTATTTACAAAAAATTAAGCTCCTAACATTGCCCTGTATGTACATTTTTGAGACAGCAGTATTTGTCAGATCAAACTTCCACCTTTTTGAAACACTGAGATCCAAACGACGCAACAAAGAGATATGCGCTAATCCACATGGCATTGCGCTTTACATAAAAAGCTTTTTAGGAATGGCACGTAGGATCTATAACAAGATTCCTAGACCTACTAATGCACTTGGCAACATACACTGTTTCAAAAAAGCTTTACTTAAACTATTGAATGAAAAAACGTACTACACAGTGAGTGAATACCTAGCTGACAAATTATAATTTTATTTCATTATTGGTCATGATTGTTATACTATTGTTTTTAAAGTTTATTACATCTACTACCTATTGACAGTTTTGGTGAGAATATTTTATTAGTGTTTGTTAATTTAATAAGAATATTTTTATTTTTATAATTTTTAACCAAAATTATACTAAACATGTTTTGTTAAAATATTTGTGCGCCGATTAGGCTAGACATAGCGTTCGTTAAAATAATACCACCTGTAATTACCTACCTATGTTCTACAAATAAAATATTTTGATTTTGAATCCCGCGTCTATATAAAAGAGATTTTATGAAGTTCATCTAGTGCAGACGGATGCTATTACAAATACAAAAACGCCCAAAATACTTTTAAATTTCACGAGACGACAAAGTTTCTAATCCATAAGAGAATTGCACCTCATTCTCGCGTGGTTACACCCGAACGCATGTCGTGACCCTACGCCCACGACAAAAGGATCCTTACGCCCACATCAGTTGTATATAAGTATTTGGGAGTTCGTGGTTGCATTGGTTTGGCGGGAACCCTCATAGTCTCGTGGGTCTACAAAGATAACCGCTATTAATCTTAATATAATTTTGAAATGGCGAAAGGACCAAAATCTGCATAGATTGTGAGCTAAACCTTACGCCTATTAGGACCATTTTTTTTTCATGATTTATTTTGTCATTAAGTTCAGTTTATTAAAATAATAAAGCGAGACTAATATCGTTCTGCCTATCCTTTTCCCAACTATGTTAGGGTCAGCTTCCAGTCTAACCAGATGCGGCTAAATATCAGTATTTTACACGGAACGACCGCCATCAGACCTCTCTCTGCAACCCAGTTATAGGGCAATGCCTATCCTAAGGTTAAACCGATTGTCAGATTTTCGGGTTTCAGACTTCCCGTAACGACTGTCGTAGGTATTTGTATGACACCCGGGACTGACTGTTTAACGTGCTCTCCGAGGCATATGGTCTCGATGTGTTACGAATGGTCACCCATCCACAAACAGACCGCGTCAAGCGCAGCTTAACTTCGCAAATCGTATGATCTGCGCGGTTGTTAATAAGCCCTTCAGCGAGTCTAACATAATTATATAATAATCTTTTTTGACTAATATTTTAACAAGTTTTTGACTTGGTATTGTCCCTGGGGCGCAACTAACTAACATAGCAGAGAAATAATAGAACAAATTGAAAAGAACTGCTTTTTGTTGAGAACTGATTTTTCTTAAAGAAAGTTAACCTTTCATATCGTGAAGTTCAACCTCTTGTAAAGTTCACATTTTGAATCGATATTACAAATTATCTGGTATTTTTTTTCCAAAATCACGAACAATTTTTGTTGTTATTAGCAAAATGGTATGTTATTAAGATTTTAGTTTCGCAATGCAGATTAATATTAATCAAAATTATAGTTTTTCAAAAAAGGTATAATAAAATTGTAAAATTATCGCGTGAGATCAAGATCACATCTTTAGTAAATGCCTATAAACTTCGAAGCTTAAAACAAACTGATTAATTAACTTTACGAGTTTGAAGGCATATGAAATAAACTAGCGGCCCGTCCCGGCTTCGCACGGGTGGACATTTTTCCCGTTTTTGCAGCATTTTTCATTTATGCTCCGCACCTATTGGTCGTCTAGCGTGATGTAATATAACCTATAACCTTTCGTGATAAATGGACTATCCTATACAAAACTATTTTTTCAATTCCAACCAGTAGTTCCTGAGATTAGCGAGTTCAAACAAACAAACAAACTCTTCAGCTTTATAATATTAGTAAAGATAAGCTTCAGCGCATCATATTTCATTTAGTAGGTAGTAGGGTCGTGGCCTCACAAGGCTTAATCACTTCCTCTCTGAAAATTCATGAATTAGAAATACATTGCGAATTTATGCAAGTAAGTACTCAAGTCAGCGTCTCCATATATTTAAATATCATTTGTCGGCCTCACACGACTCAGGCCGTGGACTGGAAAAAGGACTTAAATATTTAAGTCGTATGCATAAGGCCGCATATGAATTAAGTGACTGCAGTGAGGACGCAGATGAGAAATAAATATGCTTCCGTGGAACGCTTTTAAATTGTCGAGGCCGTGGACTGGGATGGGACTTGACAAGTCCGTACGGTTGGTAACGCGATTTAAAACACCGTTTTATTCACTTTGAGTTGCGTGTTATTTAAGTTTGTTGCGGATTAAAACTACGAAAATATTTTTCGAATAAATTGGTTATTCTTATTGTAATCTTCCGAAACGAAATGTTTAATAAATGGCCTTGTCCATGCATTGGGTAATTTTTAACCGACTTCCAAAAAGGAGGAGGTTACTATGTTCGTCTGTATGTATGTTTTTTTTTTTTTTTGTGTATGTTCATCGATATTTTCGCCAATTGTGAACCGATTTTGATGATTCTTTTTTTAATGGATAGGGTATACTTCGAAGTTGGTCCCATTTAAATTTGGTGAAGATCTGATGAAGAACTTCGGAGATAGACAATGGAACTCCTCAATGACGAACAGTACGCATATTGTGATGATGTGATTATGTTACGAGCAGCGTCTTTAGTAGGTCCAACCAAGTTTTTATTAAGGCCACTAAAATGAAAAAAATAAAAACTTTTTTACAAAAAATGTAAACCGACTTCAAAAAAGAATAAAATAATTACCATATAAAATTAACAGTTTCAGAAGTCGGTGCCTTCAATTTGGTTCAGCGTGGATCAGCACCGACTTCTGAAACTGTTAATTTTATATGGTAATTATTTTATTCTTTTTTGAAGTCGGTTTACATTTTTTGTAAAAAAGTTTTTATTAAGTATTCATATTAACACACATTATCTGTTACATTGTATTTTGTATGGTTTAAAGTAACCGCAAACTTGTTTATACTAAAACAAGAGGAAAGATTTGTATTTTTGTATGTAATGAATAAACTTAAAATCTACTGGACTGATTTCAAAAATTCTTTTACCGTTAGAAAGCTACTTTATCACTGAGTAACATAAGCTATATTTATTACTGGAATAAAACTGCTAACGCGGGCGGAGCCGTGAGGACACAGCTAGTAATTAAATAATTTTACTAATATTATAATTTTTGGTATGAACTCAAATTCAATCTAGCACATTCGTCACTATATCGGCCAGATTAGGTACACCTTTGGCGTTGGACTGCTTTCATAAATTTCCACAGGGAACAGTTCTGGGTCTCTCGTATCCAGAAAGTACCTACGACCTTTACCAGATCATCATTCTTTCCTGTCAACCCCGTCAGCCTTCCACAAAATCACGAACTGTAAGGCAAAGCGTTACAGTTTGTGGACTTGATCGGTAACTTTAAAGGCACTCAGAATTTGACATATTTCTAATTCATTTGAAAAAACACTAAAAGGATTCGTGGCTTATTTACAACCACACCGATCATACCATTTGTGATGTTAAGCTACGCTTGCCACGGTCAGTTCGTTACACATCGAGACCCCTCCGTGCCTCGGAGAGCACGTTAAGTCGGTCCAGGTGTCATATAAAATTACAAATACCTATGGCAGTCGTTACGGGTAGTCAGAAGCCCGAAAGTGTGACAACCACGCTAACCTTAGAATACCGGCATTGTCCAATTACTGGGTTGCGGAGGTCTGATGGCAGTCGCTCCATGTAAAATACTGCCATTCAGCCGCATCTGGTTAGGGTGGAAACTGACTCCAATATAGTTGGTAAAAGAGTAGACAGAACGTTTTTGGAAAACACTAAATTCGCACTAAAACCATTTGAATTTGTTTAGCTTCCTGACAAAGTGAGATAACACAAAATTGATTCAGTTATTCGTGAAATGGATTTTAACAAATTTATTTTTCGTTACGTTTACCTATATTCGAGTTTACGCTAAGCTATACATATCGCATCATTTTCCGATTTCACGATCATTCGCATCTCTCGCCTTCAAAACAGTTTCGAGGCCGCGGCCTTATAAACGAATTCAATTTATTTTTACTGTCGCGTTACTTGAACCGTGATGCACCGTGCGTACGTTACAAGTTTTATATTATAATGATAAGGAATATTTTTTTCTTTAAGTAAAATAATTTTATAGTTCCTATGTTTAGTGAGTGCTTTTTTAAACACAGAATTATTCTCCCACGATACAGGAGAAACAATAGTGTGGGGCAACGTTTAAAAAAAATAAAAAAATCGCCTTAATTTCAATAACTCTTAATGGAATGCACATTATCACGGTAGGCCTGTATCTTCATTCGCACGAATTTCATATTTATTTATTTATTTTATACTTTCGCACAAAATTTGTACAGAGGCGGACTTAATGCCTTAGGCATTTTCTACCAGTCGACCTTAGGGTGATGCAGAGAAAACATGGTAGGTGCGCTAAAAAGAACTATGTCATGTGATACGATATTAAAAATAAACACAAAGATAACTGAACATTTTTAACCGACTTCCAAAAAAAGAAGGTTCTCAATTCGACTGTATGTTTTTTTTTTGTATGTTTGTTCCGCGATATCTTTGCTAATTGTGAACCGATTTTAATGATTCTTTGTTGTCTTGTTTGTTTGTTTGTATTTTTTGTTTGAAAGAGTATTCTTTCAAAGTGGTCCCATTTAAATTTGGTGAAAATCTGATGAAGAACCTCGGAGATAGACTATTTGAATTCGGTATTATTTTTGTTAAAAAGATTAATTGGCAATAATATTACCTACATACATATTAATATTTATATACATATTAATAAACTTATAAATAATAGATATTATATAAATATGCATACATTCATATATATTAATTAATATAATATATCATACAATACCTAGATACAAATATATATACAAAGATAAATCAGTATATAGGTATTATTGTCGCAGAAAAATTTTGACACTACCAGTACGCTGCAATAATCGACTATATAGTCATAGAACTTAGGTTTGATACCGAGGGTTTCGGGCTTATAAACAATCGCGCGGATCATAAGATTTGCAAGGTTAAACTGCACTTGCTGCGGTCAGTCTGCGGGTGACCGTTTTGTTAAACGTCGAGATCCCTCCGTGCCTCAGAGAGCACGTTATACACGTACCGGGTGCCATACGAATACCTATGACAGTCGCTACGGGAAGTCAGAAGCCCGAAAGTCTGACAACTGGTCTGATTTTAGGATATCGGCATTGCACAGTAACTGGGTTGCGGAGGTTTGATGACAGTTGTCCCGTGTAAAATACTGGTATTCAGCCGCATCTGGCTATACTGGATGCTGACTACAACACAGTTGAGAAAAGGCTAGGCAGAACAAACTAATTTTAGAGCTCTTATGTTTAGTGAGTGCTTTTACAAACAGAATTATTCGTCTTAATTTTAAAAACTCCTTATTGACACGCACATTATCACGTTGTCTTCATTCGTACGAATTTTATATTATCGTTCCAGAAAAATTCAGTCACTGCCAGTGCGCCCTGCAACAATGCTATACCTATATAGTCATAGTACTTAGGAGTAAATACCGGCTCAACTAATATTTATTAGTTACTAGCGACCCGCCCCGGTTTCGCACGGGTGCAATGTAGATACTAATATGGGGCATATAAACCTACCTCTTGAATCACTATCTATCGCTGAAAACTGCATTAAAATCCGTTGCGTAGTTTAAAAGATCTACGCGTACAGACAGCGGCAGCGACTTTGTTTAATACTATGTAAAGATGCCTAGCCTTTTCCCAACTATATTGGGTTCAGCTTCCAGTCTAAACAGATGCGGCTGAATAGCAACACGGAGCGACTGCCATCAGACCTCCGCAACCCATAATATTTATTAGTAATACAGCTGTAATTAATAAATACCAATTAATAACTATAACAACGCTGTGTTGTTCTTTCAGCGATCAAAGTAACCTCTCATACAATTAATTCGTTTCTGAGAAGACTTCTTGTCTTATAAATAACGTTCAGTTATAAAAGGGTATTGTTTTTATTGAAACCTTCTTGATCTGAAGTGGAATAATACTTTCTAAGTTATCTATACTATTATAAAGCTGAAGAGTTTGTTTGTTTGTTTGAACGCGCTAATCTCAGGAACTACTGGTTGGAATTGAAAAAATATTTTTGTGTTGGATAGTCCATTTATCGAGGAAGGTTATAGGTTATATTACATCACGCTACGACCAATAGGAGCGGAGCATAAATGAAAAATGTTGCAAAAACGGGAAAAATTTACATCCGTGCGAAGCCGGGACGGGCCGCTATTAGAAATAAATGTATTGCGTGTTTAGTTTTACAGAGAAGTTATTTATTGTGTGTGCGTTTACGGACAAACACGCACCCTGACTTGCTTCAAATACCTCTAGGTGGCTCTTGTGCCTCGAATGGTTTAAATCTAAGCGTATACGAGAGCGCAGGCCACGCAGGTAACATAGTTCAGTCAGTTTTATAATCCATACAATTGGGCAATGCCTACACGGGTGGTGCCATCAACCGACATCAAAAGCGTTGCCCAACTGCATGGATTGTAAAATTGTGACTGAACTGTGTTGCCACTGCGGCCTGCGTATACGTGTAGTCTAAGAGTCATGGGTAATAAAGTCGCTTACGTTCTTTCCCGAGGAATAGGTTCCGTGCGAGGATCGAACCATAATAGCCAAACCTAAAGAGTACACTTAACCGAAAGCCAAGCGCTTAGCCAGTGTGCTAATCAGATAAACAATATTTTACGGTTCTCTATTTTAATTCCTACGATTTTATGTCATAATTTAATATTGCATAATGTTACTTGTCCTAACATTAGTTACGCATAATACTCATTTGCCATAACTTTTTAATCATAATTTTTTAATCCTATTTACTATAAGCATAATATTTAATAAGCATACTAGCCAAAAGCATAAGTTTACTTAAGCATAACGACGCATAACCATAACTATTATAAGCATAAAATAACATAAACCTAACCTAACCTAATATAAATACATAAATATTCGTAAAGTACGTTTCCTTTATGCTTTTTGATCATTATCACAAATAACTATTAGACAAATAAACAATATGCTTTACAACTTTATGCATATCAAAGTTATGAATATAAACAATAGGATATACAATATTTATACTTAATAACACAATATGCTAAAAGCAATTATGGCACACTATTATTATGACAAAGAAAATTATGCCTAACTTATTATGACAATTTAAATTAGAACAAAAACCATTATGAGAAAAAAAGGGATCCCATATTTTACATATAGTCCGGTCATTAGAATTTTGTATAGAAAGTAAACAAACTTTTGTTTGTGAAACTTACATTTTGTTTTGAGAATCCATAATGTAAATGTGTATGTTCAACATTTTTGGAAAACAATAGCCCCCTTACGAATAATCGTTGTGTAAAACTATGACAAGCTTATTCATCAAAATATGTATGGTTATACTGATGTTAAACAGCGTTTTAACTTTACACAGCAAATATTTATGTAGTTGAAGATAGATAAGTTTTAAGGTTTTCTAAAAATGGTGGATATTTTTAATGGATTCAAGCAAAATTAATATTTCATGATCAAATGTTTGTTTACCATTTATACAAAATTTTAAAGGCTGGACTATACACATGACATTTTAAAACGTCCGCGCAAAAATAATTTGATCAAATTACGTAACACGTTGCCGGTAAAAGAGCCGCTAGTTCGGTATCATCGATTGACCGCCACCCTCATCAATCAGCCGGTTGAACTGACAATGGTTGTCGCTTCACTCGCTGCTAACAACCGCGGTAAGTTCTAATTATCGTCACGGTAATTTGTGTGGCGTCAGCAGAACAGTAAGCTTATGGTAACAATAATATTCAATTATTCATGTATTGTTACATTGTGAGGAAACCCGCACCACTGGGAGGATAAAAAAAGTACTCGTAGTTTGCCAACCCGCAGCAGACCAGTTTGGTGGTAACATAACACATAACATAACATCACTCCTGTTTTCCTTGAAGGGTTAGGCAGAGGTGTATTGTAACACCCTCATTTCGCCGTTATGTTTAAGTCCCATGTAATATGGGGTGAGCCTTTTGCCATCAACTGGGCACAAATCCAAATTCCAACTGCTACTGAGGAATTCCACACGGAAAAACCTAATAACACTGCCCGACCTGGGGATCAAACCCAGGACCTCACGATCAGCAGCCGTGCTTGTCACCACTAGACCAACAACGCAGTTAGTTAGTTTGGTGGTATGAAGTTTAAAACCTTCTCATTCTGAGAAGAGGCCCATGCCCAGCAGTGGGACAGTAATGGGCTGATTATTATGACGATGTTCAGTGGGGTGTGTCGTAAAGCGCAACTAAAGGGATAATGTCAAGAGAATGGGCAGTAGCATCCTCCTGTCTATTTGTCCATGCTATCCATCATGTGGTTGTCTAAATACTGTTATCACCAGCATTATGGTATTAGATCCTAACGAATGTTCATTATTCTCTTTTAGAATAATTACTTTAACTTCTTCTGCCTTGCCTTTTCCCAACTATATAGGGGGCAGCTTCCAGTCTAACCAGATGCGGCTGAATACCAGTATTTTACACGGAGCGACTGCCATCAGACCTCCGCAACCCAGTAACTGGGCAATGCCGATATCCTAAGGCTAGACTGGTTGTCAGACTTTCGGGCTTTTGACTTCCCGTAACGACTGTCATAGGTATTCGTATGACACCTGGGACCGACTATTTAACGTGCTCTCCGAGGCACGGAGGGGTCTCGATGTGTAACGAATGGTCACCCATCCACAGACTGACTGCGGCAAGCGTAGCTTAACCTCGCAAATTGTATGATCCGCGCGGTTGGTAATATGTCACGAGCCCTTCAGAATAATTACTTTAACATGACCACTTAAAGATTGTAAGCGAAACTTATGTATGGATGAATAAATCGTTTACAGAAATCGCCATAAATTGTACGTTTCTACCTGTTACTTATAAATGCAGGGTTATCACTACCTCTAAACGGAACCAAAGCTATTTTTGTTGCCTAAAAATGCTTGAAAGGAACATCGAAGTCTTTGATATATTTTATTTTACTCCGTAATAAGTAAGTAAGACACATTATATACACCAAAACCAATCAAGGTTCTCAATTCCGGGCATTAGCTAAACGCTATTGACGGCGACCTTCACGAATAATATGTTTGGAAAAAATATTATTAATAAAGAAAATAGAAATATGGAATTTATTTATGTGAATTTTATCTATATTCTGGGCTTAGAAGATGTGTTAGTAACATTAAAAGTTAAAGGCGTGGTTTGAACAGGTTCTAATCTATACTAATATTATCTATATCTGTACTAATATCATAAAGAGGAAAGATTTGTATTTTTGGATTCTTGGATTTTTGTATGTAACGAATAAACTTAAAAACTACTGGACCGATTTCAAAAATTGTTTTGCCGTTAGAAAGCCACATTGTCACTGAGTAACATAGGCTACGGGCGGAGCCGTGACAACACAGCTAGTATTCAATATGCACCATTGTTAGCTCTGAGTCCAATAGCATTATTCACTTGCTTGCTAAGAATTGTTCCTTTTTAGAAAAGATCTATAGGTCACTGAACTCATCCAAAACAAAAAAAAATAATAAGAGGACGTCGTGTTTTACACGGAAAAAGGCCACATTTTCTACATGCGACAAACAATTCCCAAAGGGCTGCCACAGGTTAGAAACAGCAAGCGTATACAAAACAGAACAAATAACCCTAAAACGCAACATTATAAGTCTGTAATTGTAACATCAAAATCCATAAATATAACATAACATTACGCCTGTATTCCCCGAAGGGTTGTGCAGTGGTGTAAAGTAACAACCTAATTTCGCGGTAAAGTATAAGTCCCATGTAATAAGGGGCGACCCTATTGCCATCAACCAGACACAAATCCAAACTCCGGGCTGCTGCTGAATAATTAGACACGGAAAAACCGAATAACACTTTGCCCGACCTAGGAATCAAACCCAGGAACTCACGATCTGCAGTCGCGCTTGCCACCACTAGACCAACAAGGCAATTATAAACCATAATTATAAAGTATGTAATTCATTGTTCCCTCGCTAATGAGCGTACAATCTGTCGTTTGACGAAGCGTAAGCAATAAACGCAGAAAACGAAAACACTCTTGACACGTAACATTTTCATAATCATTGTAACAATTCGTTGAACTCTGAACCGTAGAACAACCAACAACCATTGTCTCAAACCTCACATTACGCTGCTGACATAAAAACCAGTACGTGACAAGTAATCTTTATATTGAAAGTGAAAGGCGTAGCCTCGACCGTATCGCGTGAGAATATTTTTATCACAACATCGACAAAAACAACATCCAATGCTGACTTTAATAAGAATTTTTATCACCCATTCAAAGAGACGCGTCAATGGTTCGCGTGTGTACAACACTTGTCGTATAATGTGAATATCGAGGTAGGTAACTCAATGAGTACGTGTCCATGTCACAGCATTGGCGAAGAGGATTTATATTACGTGATGTACAACTGTGCTAAATATGTTTTATGAGCGTCTTATCACAAGGGAATAAGGTTTAGATTCGTTGGAAGTTTTTGGTATGAAGGTTAAATGTAATGCGTCTAATGGACATAAATTATTGTAAGTAGACACTCAATCTGAGTGTAGTTTTTATTTATTTAAATACATGTCATGAATGAATGTTGTAATCAGCAGAGATGCGAGTTGTGTTATTATTTACTTTCATTTTCCATTGGTACTTATTTGGGGGCTGATAAAGTCGGCAGTTGTCAGTACACATGTACTGACTGCATCTTAACTGCGTTCACGTTGCATTTGGCAGTTGAAAACTTTGCAGTTGCAACTAGATGTGCAGTCCGCTAAACTTGCAGTTATGATTACGAATATAAAACGAAACTACGACGTTATTAGCCTCCCAGGACTGCAAATCTTGCAGTATGGAATTCCAAGTTTCATTAAAAATGGTTAGGTAACGCATAGCATCACTTAACATCACACCTGTTCTCCGAAGGGTAAGGCAGAAGTGTATAGTAACACCCCCATTTCGCCGTTGTGTTTAAGTCCCATGTAGGCGGGCCTATTGCTATCAACCGGACACAAATCCAAACTCCGAGCTGCTACTGAGGAATCCCACATAGAAAAACCTAATAACACTTGCCCGACCTGGAGATCGAACCCAGGATCTCACGATTAGGAGTCGCGCTTGCCACCACATGATTAAAGAGGCAGTTATGACAGTATGTATAAAAAACAAATACAGATTCTTTTTCTTCTCTCTTGTCAACCTGAGATATTTGAGAATAGCTCAAATCGTGGTGAAAAGATTAGCTAATCAGCAAGGTTGGTAGCGAGGCTGACTGCACAGGGTGATATCGTCACTCATGGAGGCTCTTTTAATGTACCCCATAAATAGTATCCGGGGAAGATCCATTCCTTTCATTAATCATCATTTGGACGACACGTTTGGTGCAGTGGCTGAGCGATCGGCTCCTGCGCTACGGGTCGTGGGTTCGATTCCCGCACGGAACAAATATTTGTATAGCCTACAGATATTTGTTCCGGGTTTGGATGTTTGTGCATGTGAAGATTTGTGTCTGTAAACGCACCCAAGGTACAGGAGAAATCTTAGTGTGTGGCAACGTTTTATTTTAAAAAGAAAAGAAAGAAAAGATTATCGTCATCTCCCTGCCCTTATCCCACACTAGGTGGGGTCGGCACAAAACGTATTTCTCTTCCATTCTCCTCTACCAGCCGTCATCTCAGTACTCACTCCTTTCTTCCCCATATCATCCTTCACACAATCCATCCATCTTTTCTTTCGCCTACCTCTACTTATATATCCATCTACATTCATATTTAACACTCTTCTAATGCCATGTCTTTCTTCTCTCCGCATAACATAGTTACCACGATAACCTTAACTCCTCAACTTTTCAGTCACTGGCGCTACTTTCAAACTTCCTCTGACATACTCATTCCTTGTCTAATCCATTCTTGTTACTCCACACACCCATCTCAACATTAGCTTCTCTGCTGCATGCACTCTCCTTTCATCTATTCCATTCTTTTCATATTGAACTTAAATTATCAAAGAACTGTTGGTGTACAATCGCACACCTTTGCCAAGGCAACCGCAGAATAAATAACAAGCATGGCGATAACGGGATAAAAAATGACGATTGAGGAAAATGTCGAGTATTATTTTTATATTATCTTTATTGCAGACATAACATTGAATGTTATTTCTACACGTAACTTCAAGCAATGTATGTACAAGATCTCATTTAATAGATAGAAATACTATCTTACGACAAAATCGTGTTTAATATTTGTTAAGACTAGACCGGCTTAATCACAGTTTATAATTATGTATGGAGATTGAATTAAACACGGTTTTAATAAGTGTTAAATGTTTTGAAGTCCACCTTTCCACACCAGGCCAGCATGGTGGACTAAGGCCTAAACTCTTCTCATTCTAAGGAGCCCGGATGCTCAGCAGTGCGACATTAATTTATTATTTATTTATTTATTCAAACTTCATGTACAATTGGTGGTACATAAGGCGGACTTAATGCCAATAGCATTCTCTACCAGTCAACCTTTGGGTCAAAAATTAAGCACTAATGAACTGATTAGGTATTAAACTTCTGTATATTATGATTATGACTGCCTTCTTGGTCTAGTGGTCGCAAGCGCGACTGCTGATCGTGAGGGTTCGATCCTCAGGTCGGGCAAAGTGTTATTGAGTTTTTCCATTAGGAATTTCTCAGTAGCAGCCCGGAGTCTGGATTTGTGCCCGGTTGATGGCAGTAAGCTTGCCCCCTATTACATGGAACTTAAACATAACGGAGAAATGAGAGTGTTACTATACACCTCTGCCTAACTCTTCAGGTAATACAGGCGTGATGTTATGTAATACAACAAATATTTTTTCACAACCATACCTACTTCTTTTGCCTACGTTCTGGTTGCGAGTATTACGCTAAGTCTTTCGAATTTCAACAAAATTCTTCGACCGGCAAGCCAATCATTCTTGCGCGTAAGTAAGTCATCAATCATACAGCGAAACTATTGCGGATTGACACACATATCGTAACGTCAGCCCAGTGTTGGACAATCGATGGACATCATCGAACAAACGACAACAGGCAACAAATCGTTGCATCGCGTTTCACAATTTTCAGTTCGGTGCAATGTGGTGTCGAGAAAAATGTCAAGAAATAATGTTTCAGCAATCGCATTGAGCGCTAATTGAAAATAGAACTTGATCGTGTCTTTCAATATTCACTCAATCGTTTAAGAATTTATTTGACTTTGCGCTATTTGTACAGAACAACGAAATTATGGCCTTCGGCAATCTTCGTGTAGCCGAATTTGTACGAATTATGTGAACCTATCTACTTATCTTGAATTGATCTAATCATGTAGGTTTCCTCACGACGTTTTCCTTGACCATTAACGCAAGTGATAATCAAAATCTAATTCGGATACGCACATGAATTTAAAAAATCAAATGTGCGTGCCGGGTTCTATCATAGACCCTTTTACATGGAAGCCAAGCATTCAACCGCTATGCTATCAATACCAAATTTTCTATTTATAATAAGTATTTTAAAGTAGCTTTACCCGTAGCATCGCTTGCGTGATTTTATTTCAACCTCTTAGGGGAGGAATTTTGAAACACCTACTGTCAAAATTTCAAGTTTCTAATCCCAGTGGCTTAGGTTTTCCGTTGATAGATCAGTGAGTTAGTCAGTTTCTCCTTTTATATACAACTAGCTGTGTCCTCACGGCTCCGCCCGTAGCCTATGTTACTCAGTGATAATGTAGCTTTCTAACGGCAAAAGAATTTTTGAAATCGGTTCAGTAGTTTTTAAGTTTATTCGTTACATACAAAAATACAAATCTTTCCTCTTTATAATATTAGTATAGATATATTTAAAAAAAACGGTCCGATCCGATTGGGGTAATTTGGGTACTCAAAACTTGCATTTTAAATAACAATAACATTTTTATAATTCACTAGCTGTGTCCTCACGGCTCCGCCCGTAGCCTATGTTACTCAGTGATAATATTGCTTTCTAACGGCAAAATAATTTTTGAAATCGATCCAGTAGTTTTTAAGTTTATTCGTTACAAACAAAAATACAAATCTTTCCTCTTTATAATATTAGTATAGATTAACAATGTGTTTCTTTTTTATTTATTTTCAGAGATACCTTTTTGCCCCTTTCGGATCGGACAGGGTTTTTTATATATTGTATACAGATATTATCAACAATAGGTCTTTACAGAACTGCGTACACCCAACAAACATACACAAAGCAACAATCCAAAAATATCTATCATCCTATCAAATACCTTAACAGTCCACATTACTCCATAGTAACATCGGAATTTATACAAAACGCACGATGTCTACATCTCCCTTATTGAGACCGACGGGTTCAACTTCTGGCTGTCGTGAAAAATATACCGAGAATAACGTTGATATTTCCAGGAAATGAAGGAATGCCTTTGAATTATTTATACGGGTTTGTAAGTAAAAATAATCATAATATTAATGTGCTGTTAGTATCGACGATAGGGTCTCGGGGCTATCGATCAACCTTTGTGAATATTAGATGGGTTGCCGGAGTTGAAACCATCGAGTTTCCTCTGTGCCGGTGGGAGAGCCCCTTGATCTCAGCAGGTATAGTCTGTGGTATAAGTATATCTATAGGGTGTAAACGAATTCTTGTAATTCTTTAAAACCACATGATCTATCACTGGTATAGATTAACCTTGTACGGGATTTTGCTTGAAGTGAACGTAAATTGATTAGGTTAAAAGAAAGAATAAAAAATGTTAAAAAAAGAAAACATTTTATATGATAGAACATTACGACGCTACGTATAAATAAATGGAAGCCCGGTGACACAGCTGGCGGGCACCACTAACATGATATTGTTCCGTGCAGTCAGTTAACTCAGGGCCCTAAGCTGAGTTAGGTGAAGAACAAAATGTTTTTATTTTTTAATTTACACTAATTCGTTTACACCCTGTATAATCCTACGTAAGCAGGATCTTATAAGACAAATCCTGGTTTGGCCTTAACATTTACCATTTACTGGTTACCAGTGTCCAGTGGCACCATGTTAAATAGGATTAACATTTAGCTACATTTAGACAGTCTGGAAACCGACCCAGTAAATAAACCTGTAGTATTATAATGATCCTGTACCACAACATGGCGTTGTCTTAACTGGCGGCTGTTCGCGCGATCGTATGATACCATGGTGCGAATGCTCAATAAAACAATTTGGTCCTAAAAAAACACCCTAAAAGTTTTAATTCAACAATATAACAAACTCACAGATATTTCATTAGATTTTTTTTATCACATGTTCTCGCGATTTCTTGTCAATGAGGACAATTACACGGCGCGGCGCTTCCAAATGCGAATAATGATACGGAACAAATTCATAACTATTATGATAAAAACATTTTTTACAAAAAAATTATGTAAAAAATGTTTTTATTTTTTTCATTTTAGTGGCCTTAATTAAAACTTAGTTTGACCTACTAAAGACGCTGCTCGTAACATAATCACATCATCACAATTTGCGTACTGTTCGTCATTGAAGAGTTCCATTCCATCTACGAAGTTCTTCATCAGATGTTCACCAAATTTAAATGGGACCAATTTCGAAGTATACCCTATCCATTAAAAAAAGAATCATCAAAATCGGTTCTCAATTGGCGAAAATATCGATGAACATACACAAAAAAAAAAACATACAGACGAACATAGTAACTTCCTCCTTTTTGGAAGTCGGTTAAAAAATAATCTGTAATAACTTTTAATTTAAACGGTTTTATATTGCAGTAGGTACCCCTGCGGCATCAGGATTTGAGGACTGTAGGTTGGAATTATTATAATGTTGTATTGTCATGGGAATTGAATTTGTGTGCAAAGTTTCAGGAGAATCAGTTAAGCAGAAGTAGTTGAAAAATCTGTCGCAAGATTTGAAACGGAAAAATATACGAAGTGTGAAGCTAATTCAAACCGTTTAAAAATGAATAAAACTTAATCAAGTGATTTTAACGGGTTGGACATTTTAGTTTTTAATGCAATAAGTTAGAACCTTCTTATATTCTCAGTGGAGGTCACATCACATTTGCGGGTTGCTCAACATGAGCACAATCGTCTGACCTTTAATATTTTGTAACTGTAAATGGTATTTGCATGTTTCTGTTTAAACTGTTAAGTTTTTAGTTATACCAGTTCTGTCTAGCCTTTTCTCAACTATGTTGGGGTCAGCTTGCAATCTAACCAGATGCGGCTGAATACCAGTATTTTACACGGAGCGACTGCCATCAGACCTCTGCAACCCAGTTACTGGGCAATGCCGATATCCTAAGGTTAGACTAGTTGTCAGACTTTCGGGCTTCTGACTTCCCGTAACGACTGTCATAGGTATTCGTATGACTCCCGGGGTCGATTGTTTAATGTGCTCTCCGAGGCACGGAGGGGTCTCGATGTGTAACGAACGGTCACCCATCCACAGACTGACCGCGGCAAACGCAGCTTAACCTCGCAAAGCTAATTAGGCACGAGCCCCTCAATTTTTTGTTATAGGTACCAGTGTAGTATCGCTATTCTAATACACTGTGTTAAAATCAGTACGCTTAACAAACGGATAAGTATTAAAAGTCTGTTGTTATTAAATGTGTGCATTGACTACGTAATTAATTGCGACACAATTGTTTGACACTTATTTCTGTTCCATTCATTCTTAGGGTTTACCACACCCACCCCACCAACATTAATCGAAGTGGATCGATTGGTGTGGTAGCTTTGGCTGATCAATGGATGTGGGTTGCTATATCAATCGATCAACCATCGATCAACATTTTTATTAATCATCGATCGACATTTTGATCAATTATGGATCGACATTTTTATCAATTATCGATCGACATTTTGATCAACCATCAATCCACATTTTGATCAACCATCGAACGACGGCAAGATGTTGCCTTCTTTTTTCTGGAATACTCACAGTAAGGCTGAGGCTACACTTAGCTACATAATTCACCAAAAATCGCTGTCGTGTATAGTGTAACCACACACGTGAATATGAATTCTTCTTCTTCTTTTCGTATGGTTATTGACTAACCTGGTGTCAAAGTTTATGCTACCCATGGGCCTCTGGCTTGGCTTCACATGCCGTCGAGAAATATCTTTCAGGCAAGGTTTCCTCACGATGTTTTCCTTCACTGTTTTTTAAACAAGTAATAGTTATACAATACGCACATGAATCTGAAAAGTCAGAGGTGCGTGCCTTGGGTTCGAACTCGAGACCTATGACTTGGCAGTTCGACGGTCACACCACTAGGCTATCACTGCTGTTAAAACATAAAAAAAATGTTTCAATCGCTTCTGTATTTGTAGCAACACTGCTAAGTGTACCCTCAACATAAAACCAGTAGACCTAAGCTCGAGTATTACTGATAAAAAGAGTAGGTTATTGGAAATTCCTGGAATTGATTCAGAACGTGCCATTCCAGAATACCCTAGGCTTAAACTGATGAGTAATGATAGAAAGCAATCCCGAAAATCTCATAGAAGTTCTGCAAAGGGTCTGTCAAATCAGTCGGACCTATAATCCGGTAGCTCACTGACCGAATATAGGGGAATCCTTTGCCGTAATCCTTTTGATAGAAGGACACTGTCCAAATTATTATAGGTCAGGGATCATAAGACGTTGTATCGGTTTTCTCTTTATGTAGTTAATCTTCATTGGCTGTTCGTTTTGATATGATGAGACATTAATTGGATAATGTTATGTTCTAAGCTTTTGTGGTGGTACCTATCATACATCTGTTAGATAACAAGATCTTTTTTTCAGTACATAACCGCAAAAATGCTTAATATACAATAGATGATTATTCTGTACATATTATAAAAGGAGAAACTGACTGACTGATTAATCTATTAACGCACAACTTAAACCACTGGGGTAGGAAACTTGAAATTTTGACAATGGGTACTTTTTATAAAGCACGCGTTTTTATAAAGGATTTTTCAAAATGTCTCCCTTGAGCGGGTTGAAAAAATTAGGCGAGTAAAGCTGCAGGCAAAAGCTAGTTATAATTATAAAGATGGTGGGTCGCTGTGTATATTTATTATTTGACAGTTTCCAGTACACGTATCTAATTTGTAAAGAGATACAATATGCAACTAAGTTTTGACTTGTCTTAAGTACCTACCTCTTCCTTTCGTGTGGTTAGTGACTAACCTGGTGTCAGAGTTTTTCACATGCCGTCGAGACATATCTCTCAGGCATGCCGGTTTCCTCACGATGTTTTCCTTCACCGTTTTTAAGCAAGTGATAATTATACAATACGCACATGAATCCAAAAAGTCAGAAGTGCGTGCCTTGGGTTCGTATTCGAGACCTATGACTTGACAGTCCGATGGTCACACCACTAGGCTGTCAATGCTTAAGTACCTGTTACATGGCCTATTAAAAGAAAATATTGTTTGTAAGAGCGTTTTAATAATTAAAATGGCTTAGATCTCACCTAGCAAAGTTTCTCCGAAAATCCTTCAAAGTGTAAATAGGATCAAATTACTCGTTATCAGTAGAGTAAGTTTCAAACACTGTTCGATGAAAACTATATTCCTGGCCTGGGGTTGGAGATCAGACTGCTTTTGTTTCATGATATATTAGAAACTATTAATTTCATGGAAGAATAAACTTGTACATGATAATAATGCTTTATTAACTATAGGTATAGTATGACACAACATAGAAGTCGCGTTGGCAGACTTGATCGAACAACCAATGGCAGGCACTCATCATGCGCAAACGATGCGCTTCCATCATGCGCAGAGTACGCGCTAGCCCCAACAGCATCCTGCTAACTATAGTAGACAGGTGGGATAGCCCCATACCCCAGTATGTCCCAACATTGGATACGCCTACATGTCAATGTGGCGTAATTCTAAATCAATAAATTCCTTTTGTTTTCTGGTAGATGTAAGTACTAACATTAGTTTCTATGTTACTTGTATACTAAGCAAATGGACTTTCAGTGTGAAATAAAAGTTTTTTTATTTTTATCATCGCGCCATTCAAACTTATTCTGTCAGCGTAGAGATCATTTTTTACTGCAGTACTAATAAACATTCGAGGTCTTGAACTCGCACTCAGCTCGGAAGTGATTGGTTTTACGAAGTTTGCCGATGCGACATCTTAGTTTGTCGTGCTGTATATCTTAGTTCATAATGAAAGCGAGGTTCTGAGTTGGATTCTAGCCCGCACCTCTAACTTTTCGAATTCATGTTCGGATCAGAATTTGATTATCACTTGCACTTGATTGAAATTTGCACACCTGAGAGGGTAAAAAAAGTTCTCAACGGTGTGTGTAGTCTGCCAACTCGCACCAGGCCACCGTGGTGGACTAAGAAAACATCGTGTGTAAATCTATACACCTGAGAGGGCTATAAAAGAAGTTCTCGATAGTGTGTAGTCTGCCAACCCGCACCAAGCCAGCGCGGTGGACTAAGGAAAACATCGTGAGGAAACCTGCACACATGAGAAGACTCCAAAAAGTTGTGAATGGTGTGTGCTAGTCTGCCAACCCGCACCAGGCCAGGATGGTGGACCAAACCCTTCTCATTTTAAGAAGAGGCCCGTGCCAAATAGTGCGACAGTAATGCGCTGATCGTGCTTAGGTATTTTCACAATGAAAGCTATTAGCAGCGCTATATATCAGGTTAGACATTTATTGGCGAACTAACATGTATAATTGGATATGTCAAACGACTAAATTCAATTAATTACGTTGAACTGAATGACAAACTGCCAAGTGGTTCTGAACTAAGACTAGTGCATCTACATCCCTTTGTTAGGGTACTAAAGACGAAAGAATAATAACATCCAGTGGACGGGCCAGCTGCAATAGGGCCGACACACATCAAAGGGATAACGTCGCAACGCAAAAAGCGGCCACCCACGTTTGAATGTAGTATTGCTTTAGTTCTTAAATGGCTTTAGAATAATGCATTGCGATGTCGCATCGCGTCGTATCGCTTTCATGTGTGTTGACCCTTACCTCGTTCATAATATGTTGCCAGGCGGCTGTCGTTTTGCAAAAACCAGGTCCCATAACTTGGATGGATTTTTTGCTGGTTAAAAATGGATCTATCTGGGGAATACAGGCGTGATGTTATGCTATGTTATCTGTACACAATTTGATACAACAATGCTACAAGCTAAGTGTGTCCTGTCTGACACGCGATGTAACTAGTTCATCTCCATTTTACCGGGTGCTTGTTTAATACACTAGTAATTAGAATCTGATGAATGTTCTGCCTAGCCTTTTCCCAACTATGTTGAGGTCAGCTTCCAGTCTAACCAGATGCGGCTGTATACCAGTATTTTACACGGAGCGACTGCCATCAGACCTTGCAACCCAGTAACTGGGCAATGCCGATATTCTAAGGTTAGACCGGTTGTCAGACTTTCGGACTTCTGACTAGATAGCTACCCGAAACGACTGTCATACGTATGGGTGCCCCGTATGACACCCGGGACCAACTGTTTAACGTGCTCTCGGAGACACGGAGGGGTCTCGATATGTAACGAATGGTCACCCATCAACGGACTGACCGCGGCAAGCGCAGCGTAACAGCTTAACACGATGAATCCTTTTTAGAAATGCAATTAATTATTTAATTTAAAATTAATTCAAAATTAAACTTCATCGCTTTTCGCACTGGATCGCGTCGCTCACCTAGGACAATGGGTAACTTCTTACGCACTGTCTACGTAAGTCAATGTTTGCTTATTACAACACCTTCAGATTAATAGGGGAAAGTCCCTTTTGCATACCAAAAAACACATTAACTCAACATTAACATTTGCACAATTAATAATTTGCAACATTCACTTGAATGTATATGTTGCGGTTTTAAATTGAATGCAATGGCGTCCGCGTAATTATGCCTAGCTAATTATTTTGTGGTAAATCGCTTCACATATCGGTTTTGTTTAATGGTTTCGACTTTGTACTGGAATATTAATGTCGGTTTGTATTGACAGATTGTACCCAAGTGAATTTTAAATTAAAATAGTCGTCTATAATTATTTCGCTTGATTAATTTCAATGGAACTGGTACAGTGATAATTATGAGGCAAATTAAAAAAAAACATGTCGATAATATTTCATTAGAAACTTAAAATAATATTAAAATGTAGTTTCTATCTGAACCGTTGTGTAGTTAAATTGTACTAACCGTCGTCACCAAAGTGCATAAGTCAACAGTATTTTAAAGCAAAAAAAAAAACACCGATATGTATTAAAAGGTAAAGTCAAAATGAAGGCAACATTAAATTATAAACAACCGCTGACATACAAACCCCAGTTTAAAATTATACTAATTATAACCATTCAAAACTTTATATTAAGCCTACACACACAACTAAAACGAAACGCAACTCCTTTCAAAAGAAAAATAAATAAAAGAAATCCAAAGAAAAATAACTTCAACCTACCGCAGCACTAAAATCCAGCGCACACCATTCACTTCACAACACTAGTTCCGTCCGACGGTAGGCACTGTACTGAAGACCGTCAGTTACCACCACCGAGTGGTTACGACACTCGCTTCAATAGTCACAATGACGACTAGTAGTGGTAGTAAATATTATAACTGTATGTTTAGTCTAATGATGTTACAAAATATGTCAGAAGGAAGGCCTGGACCTAATATGGGTCCTTGAGGAATGACTTGAAAAATCCCAATGAATTCATACTTGTAGTGGTAGTAAAAATAACTGCATGTTTAGTGTAATGATGTTACAAAATATGTCAGAAGGCAGGGCCGGACCTAATATGGGTCCTTGAGGGACGATTTAAACAAGTCACTTGAATTATCACTTGTAATGGTAGTAGAAATAACTGTATGTTTAATGTAATGATATTACAAATTATGTCAGGAGGCAGGTCCGGATTAATATGGGTCCTTAAGGGATGATTTAACAAATTGTCAATGAATTATCAGTTGTAGTTGTAGTCGGGATAGTTGTATGATTGTGTATTTTACGCCCAGTGATGCTCTAAAATAACATGTCAGAAGGAAGACAAGGACCTAATACAGGTGTCCGAGGGATAATTTAAAAAGTTAGGTAATTGATTTATATGCCCAGCGAAGCTAGAAGTATTACGACTCTACTTACAATAATTTAGCTGAACTTTGAAATCTCAAGCGTATATGCAAAATGTATACTTATAAATAAGTAATGTAATTACGGAATAATTTTTATTAAGGAAACCGTTTTGCTTATGGATACAAAATAGTCTCTTTATTTGGTAATATGTTTACCTTCACCGGTTAAAATAAATTGCCACTGCAAAGTACTATTTATACGAGTAAGAGAAGGCCATTCTTTTCCGGATAGTTACGTCACATCCTGTATTAGTAGCTCATAATATTTGATGAATGCATCTAAAAGCTATAAGTTACATCCACTACTTTTGTTGATTTAAGCTAATCTATGCAAATACAATTCTGAGACTCGATGAGCGACCGAAATTTTTGGTGTCAATTACTTATTGAATCATTTGGATAAAGACAGTAAAAAAGTGTTGATAGACCCGTAGCCAGCTGAGAAGTTGTTCTACGAAGAAAAGACCGTGGGGAAACCTAGATAGAGTAGAGAAACACAGCACAAAGGGAGAAAGCCCTAATCTCAGCAGAGCCTATAAAACTGCAAACTTAGGTACTTAGTAATCAGAACCGCTGTCTTGATCATGGTTTGACTTATGATGCCTCCCATTAATGGCATTCTATAGGGAATTTGTCTCCAAATACAAATTATTATTTTTATACTGACAATCTCAATGTTCAAGTTATATCTTAATCGTTTCGATAGAGAAAACCTCATCAGCAATTTTTGTTGAATGTCGTAACAATAATAGCAAATAACCAAAAGATCTGAAGCACCTACTACAATAATTTTAAGAGCGGATATAAATTTCATCATACTATGAATAAAAAGGTAAAATAATTTACCGTTCAACACGTCATTTAATATGTTCGGTACGTTTTAAACATTAATGACCTAAATGAACAGTAACCGCACGTCTGCTTTCTGTGCCCAAGGTCGTGATATGGGCCGACATCGTACAAATATTTAAATAATATTCAGATTTTTGATCTAAAATGGCAAAATAGAGACATTGAAGTCCACCGTATTTAAAATTTGAAGTTCCTGGTACAAGGAAAAAAGTACACAAACAAGTAACCTTATATAATTTTATATTATCCGTAGAATCTATATCGGCGTACAGCCGGCAGAGAAAGTTGTTCCGTCGCAATGTCAATAGCGCCGCGGACGAGGACGGAAGCGTTCGCGTAATGATTACGAAACTTGTGACTACTTGGGTATGTTGCATCGGTCAGTGAGTATAATTAGCTTTTTGTATGACTTATGAGGTGCATTACGTCATGAAGATATTAGAAGTGGATCGCGGCGCTTGGATTAAAGACTAGACTTTTTTGGTACCAGTATTATAATGCTAAAGTGCTTTATAAAAAAAAATTGCCATTGCGGGCCGTCTGGCAGATGTGAAAAACCGAACTTCATTTTGTAAAAAAATAACTGACCAAATTAAACCAAAGAGAGCTGACGAGTTACGAAGGTCTGCCATCGTGTGTCTGCCATCGCGAGAGCGTGGCCAGGCAACAGCCGCTCTCACACCTGCACCGCCGCATTAGATGTTCCACATCAAAAACATGAGAAACACAAAAAATGTTGAATGTTGATGACGTAAATGATGCTTTTGATGGAGTATCCAGGTATTAAGCTTATGGTTACGACTTCAGTTATCGCATCAGATACAATGCTCTAGATTTTTACATTTCGTCGTGATAGCAAACCGAAGCAAAGTAAACTATTTTTCCACGAAAAACAAAGCCCAATATTATACACACAACATGTATGTCAAAAAGTGTCAAAAAATATACATAAAATTTCCTCCAGTAACGAAAACTAAAATTCATGAAAAATATTCCACCGAGAAATAGACAAAATAAATCAAACTGTACCAACTATTTTTAGTCTACCGATCCAAACCAGCAAAGTCAAACCCTATCTAGAAAGCATAACAGATTTATTACCTATTAGCAAGGATACGCAAAGGCTGACCACAGAGAAGCGACCCGATTAACTTAATCGACCACGTCTAGTCCTCTGAGAGGGACGCGGCTGAAGGTATTAACTCATGAAACACGGCCACGTGGACCGAATAGATAATGGGTCGTGTGAACCGACACGACGACTTGGTAGGGTCGGTATGCTGAGCCCTGTGTCGGGATAAGGGATTGGAAGTTGTTTGGCTATAAATACTTTACTAGTTGGACGCAGGTCGGGGCATTGACCGCGGAAGCTGATGTGTATGTACCAACTTAGACAAAGTGAATAAAATAGAGAGGGGAAAGCGATTATAGGGGCTGAATAAAGGCTTGCTTGAAATTGACAATTGTGACAGTTCTATTGCAAGATTCAGCACGATATTATTTATTTGGTGCACTTTTACAATTTGGTCGACATCTAAAGACTAGTAGCTCAGGCACATCGATATTTATAATTGCAATCGTAAAAAAGTTCTGCCTAGCCTTTTCCCAACTAAGTTGGGGTCAACTTCCAGTCTAACCAGATGCGGCTGAATACCTACTAGTATTTTACACGGAGCGACTGCCATCAGACCTCCGCAATTCAGTAACTGAGCAATGCCGATATCCTAAGGTTAGACCGGTTGTCAGACTTTCGGGCTTCTGACTTCCCGTAACGACTATCATATGTATTTGTATGAAACCCGGGACCGACTGTTTAATGTGCTCCCGTGGCACGAAAGGGTCTCGATGTGTATCGAACGGTCACTCATCCTTAGACTGACCGCAGCAAGTGCAGCTTAACTTTGCGAATCGTATGTTCCGCGCTGTTTTTAATAAGCCACGAGCCCCTCCTTGATTCAGATCAAGTACCTTCTCAAATGATTAAATTCATACGGGCAGGGAGGGAATCGTTGATAAGGTACCTTCAAAAACATACACGTGCTTATTAACTCATACATGAACACAATGTGCATTAAAAATCGACAGTGATCTGTGAATTTATGAGGTTGCAATGTAGAATAATTCATAAATTGACAGCATTGCAATACTGAAAAGAGATACCTATAACAATACAGTATTTAATACTCCATCTTCATCAACACGCAACGGGCCAGACAGCATTCGCTGGATTAGAAAATTCTAGATGTTGAAGGAACATTATTTCCTTCCTCTACATATGAGACTAATTCATTCCTCTACCCGCCAATATTATGATCAATTGGAGCTACATATAGCCCTTGTTCTGATGGTGCGATTTACGGGCATACCAACAAACGTATCGAGACACATGCGTTGGTGAGATATTAGGATACATTCTGTCCAGATTACGCGTGTAGCGGCACGTGCGGAAATAACGTCTTCTAGACAAGGTCTAATATTTTTTTCTCGTACCGGCCATGACATGAAGAGATTAGTCAGTCAGCAAGAATGGTAGCAAGGTTGACCACCCAAGGTGCGTTGGATGTCAGCTAGTTATGCTTAAGCCATAATCAGGAACTAGTATTCAACATGAATGCAGCCGACAGCTGTGCTCGTCGGTCACCACCGTCTCAAAAGCACGCAAAAATTAACATTCATTATAGATACATGTCAATTGTCTTTATTGCATTGTAATATGCGCTTTCATCTGCTCCGATGCGCTTCGCCAGATGTGAATTGTACCATTAATCTAATTTCTCGATAAACATAAAATTAACTAGTACATTACGATAGCAAATTAGTAACAAGTCGACTTCGTTGGGTCGGTGAGCTTGTTCCAAACTGGGACACGGGATTAAAATTTGGTTTTGGAATTTTGTAATTGGATAAAATATGTACACCCTGTAGTTTGTAGGTACTGATTTATTTTATAAAGGTTGTCCTACAACCTTTTTTTTCTTTTTTTTTATCGTTGGAAAATCCTCGTGGATGTCCCTCGCCCGTGGAATGCTAAGGGGTCTGCCGGACTCTTACTGGCTAAAAACCAACGGTGTCCCTACTTCTAACCTAAGGACAGGGTCACGGGATTCGCTATTGCATGCACCGCAACCCTGGCAGCGTCCTACAACCCTGGTCTTGGTAGAAGCAGGCTTTCATGTATTTCATTGAGGATACAACATGCTGTTTCTAGGATAGTATAGAAGTTTAGTTTTTTCGTTATAGAACTGTTAGCACGGATAAACAGGACCACATGAGCTAGCTGGCCGGACTCACTCGCTGTTCGCGGCAGTTCGCGGCGCAACCATGACAAGAGACCAAGACCGCTGGTTTGCAATCGACGGCCTAGGTACCTGTTTGTAAGTAGTTACCGCCGCCTATGTACATCTGCAACCTTAAGAAGATTGTTGATACTTTCCCAACCTTAGAGACAAAGTTGATAAGTCTCATAAGCCTGTGATTTCACCAGCACCCTTTAAACCGGAACACAGCAACGCTGCTTGGCAGTAGAAATAGGTATGGTGGCAGTACATAACATAATATAATCAGCCCATTATTGTCTCACTGCAGGGCACAGGCCTCTTCTCAGAATGAGAAGGGTTTTAGGCCTTAGTCCATACTGGTCTGGCGGGTTGGTGGACTACACACATTATCAAGAACTTTATGGAACCCTCTCAGGTTTGCAGGTTTCCTAACAATGTTTTCCTTCACTGTTAACTCAAGCGATAATCAAATTATGATCCGCACATGAATTTGAAAAGTCAGAGGTGCAGGCCGGGTTTGATCTCCGACCTTCCTGCATGGAAGGCAAGCGTTCAACAACTAGGCTCTCACTGCTCACTAGTAACTCTACTTACTACTGCTAAACCCTGTCCATATATACGAAAACGGGGACGTAGGTAATCTCTTTCTGTTTTTGTATGGTCGGTGTCGACGGTCACAGAGGGGTGGCAAATGCCCCCCCTTTGAATCCACCCTTAGTGTCGTAAATGTTGACTAAGGGATAAATAATGCGGTGATTACCTTTTACTTTTTTTTTCTACGGTGAACCGGTGACCTTTGGGTTTCGGGGTCGATGCTTATCATTTAGGCAATTTCTTTTTGTTTTTTTTTATCTTCAATAATTATCTAAATATTTATGTAGTGTAAGGTAAGTAAAATTGTTTGATTAGGGCACTATTATTATCTTGATTGCAAACTGAGATATTTTCTTTCTTATTCGTAGAAATAATGAAAATACAGGCAATGTAGTTAACATGAAAAAAAATACTGAAATAATTATATTTAAGTCATGTAGTAAAAAAATTGGACGAATTTATTGTTTTCCTAGATACTAACATACATTTAAAACACAGTAAATCAATACAATTCTTATCAAAATAGGTACCATAATTATAATATTTTGAAATCAGGACATTTCCCGAAAATCTGCAAAAGTAGAGAACACCTTACACTGACCTAGTATTGTGTTAACACACGTTAGACGCTCACATCTCTCTTATCATTATCATCTTATTCCACTTGCCTTACCTTAGGACCTAAATAATATTAAGACTACCTAAGGCTTAGGTAGTCTTAATATTATTAACAAAACTGATGAGTGCCTTCATGTTTAAGTATACTACAAATGCATGACAGCGTTTGCTTGCTAAAACATTTTAGCAGGCGCTTTACCGAATGAAAATGATTGACATTCAAACTAATAAATAGGACATCGATTTAATTCCTAATTGACTCATTTTTTGCGCTTCAATTTTCAATGTGCAGCGCTCTTCAAGACATGGGAAAACAAAAGATAGATAGTTAAATGGTTAGTTCAAACTCGTACGGAATAATATAGTGAAACAATGCAGCAATGCTAGTGGCAGGTAATTATTTATTATGAGAAATTTAAGCCTGCTAAATAAATTTAATAGAATACCCAGAATTACAGGTGGAGTGAATTGCCTTTTTGCAGGCACTACTAAGTAATATTATTTCCAGACCAGCGGAAATAACTGAGCGCTCGTCGTGCATTTTTTCTCAAAACAATTTTAACTAGAACCAACAACTATCTCAGCAATAATTCTGCATAAAATAATACACAAAATACGAATGAAAAAGATCTTATCTTTTTCCTATCTGTTTGAGCCCTCTAACCGTCACCCGGAGCGAGGGAAAGCAAAGAAATTCCGCCGAGACCTTCCGTGTACCGAATTCCAAAAATTGGTATGCAATTGTTACGTAAACAGGAAAAACTGATGACAAAAGTTGTAAACATAAGGACTTATGTGAGCAAAAAGGTAGGAAAAGGAAAAGGGACTTTGATGATAACTTTTATATAAATTAAATTCCACGCAATGTGTTCAACCCTGGAGTCGATAACTGAAATACTTTGAAATGTTTAATTAAACTTTGTGCCGCGTGGCTTCACCTCAAAATAGGCCAAGAAAACGGATTCCATTGTGTGAGCGTCGTAAGATGTAAAATTTGATGGACGGATCAATTTTTATTTTGATGTTTCTCCATGATTTAGATGCACTGTGTTGCTATTATAACTGATGATATAAGTCTCATCGTTTCATTTTTATTTACAACTAGAAGATGACTCGGTGAACTTCGTCGTACAAACAACTTTTTTTTTCTTAATTTTTTTTAAATTTATCACGCCAGTAGTGAGGGGAATAAAACAAAAAATAACGTTTAAATCGAGTTTTTGCAAGACTATAAGCCCTCGTTCGCACGAGAGCTTTTTCAACGCGCGTTAAAAAAGCGTCCAAGGCCCGCAATAGAAAATCTGCGTTAAAAAAGCGCTATCATATGAACACATATACGGCTTGCTATTTGTTGTATTAGAACGCTTTATTAACGCGCGTTTTAAAAGCTCTCGTGCGAACGAGGGCTTACGCACGGCAATTGATTTTTTATAGATTTTGTTCCTAGTAATTAAAAACGTAATAAGTTTGTTGTCATTATCAGACAGGAGGATTCTTCTGCCTATACTTTTAACGTCACCTTTTAGTTGCCTTTTACAACAGCCAAGGGTGGGATAAGGCTAGTCCATTTCTCACCCAGAACTTCACAAAACGTATATCCTCATATTTCACGGCGAACAAAACTCCTCTATAATGTAAGGCTGATTAATTTTAACATAGCCTAAATAACCCGAACCTTTTCATCTAAAACTTGCCTGCTAGTATTACTAAACGTTAATAGAGAAGCGAAAACTTCTGTATAATCGTAGGGTTTCAGCACGTAACCCGGTTGAAGTTGGTAACCTAATATTCTGGCAACGGTTAACATCAATCAACCTCGACGTTCGAGTTGCAGGCAGATTAAACTGTTAGAAAATTTTAAATCTGTCTAAAATTGATAGCATCGACTCCGGGTACATCATCGTCATAAGCTTGCTGGGAATCGTCGCGTGTTATAAGATTCAAAAAAACCCATCACTCTTGGTGGAAGGATATGCCCGCCTGGCTAGCTACCACCCTCACATTAAAGTCCGCCGCCAAGCAGTTTACTGTGTTCCGTCACGTGTATGTGATAGACAGAGGGGTATAGCGGAATCCCTCTATATCTCTGTTCCTTGGATTTTTGTGCTCCATCTTAGATCCTATCTGCACTTACCATCAGGTGGGACCAGGGCGAAATGCGACCAAGTTAAGAAAAAAATTCGACATAGGCCTCTCCAACAGCACGACACTGAGCTAGATCCTCAATTTCTTTCATTCAGCCGCTACCAGCTGATTAGCGAAGATTGTCACTCCTTAGCCTGACCCTACGTTTGCACTTTCGCGGTACATTAATGCTTTATTCAGTTATATTTTAAATCTAAATCAGTTATAGAACCATCAACACCATTCTATTCGTCTAACACCTTGCACTCATCAGGTACCCGTATTGAAATTAAGATTAATGGCACTTTCTAAACCCCATCCATCAGTTAGCACGATTCAGATACGGCCTACAAATACTACTACTGCAAATATTTCATATTCATCTTAGTCGCGTACATTGTTATATAATATCACTCCAATATGCCAATTTGTAGTTTTACATAAGAACTTGGTTGCTTCAAATAGCGTTGGTTCTTCAATGGACTTAATTTTTTTTTTATCGTCTGACATTTTATGCTACTCTTGCCCCCGCTGTGACCGGACCATCCTAGATATCAATCTGTCAATCATACTAACCTGAGAACATATTATTATTACGCTTGTGCTGGATCGCCAATATGACGTAACCATGACATGGCTTTAATCATTGGGCACTTTTATATTAGTTAGTTATTTTATGAACTGCCCGAAAGTTTCTCAAAGTCCCTACAACTCGATCACCACCGATACCGTTCTAATGCAGAGTGAAATTACAATATCGAATTATTGGCTCTGTATCAAATTGATATGATGAGGGGTAATACATTGATGTTAGATCTCGATTTTAGCGGACAGATGCCTTTTGTGCTCCAAGACTGATTGAGTGAGTTAACAGTTGAAGGCTTTCAATTATACCTGAGTAATAGTGATTCAGTGCTTTTGGGTTATTGAAGTGTCTTGGGTTTTCTATTATCTGGTATATAAGTAGACGTGATGGAGTGTGAGATTATTTATAATATTCTAATTTTAATAGTCGGGTCAGTTGAATCAGAATTTGATTATCACTTGCATTAATGGTGACTGAAAATATTGTGAGGAAAATTGCAAAGATGAGGTCCCAAAAAAAGTTCTCTATGGTGTGTGCAGTCCATCAACCTGTAACAGGCCAGTGTGGTAGATAACGGCCCCAACTCTTCTTAATTTGAGTAGAGGCCTGTTTCCAACAATGGGTATTGTAATAGGTTGATAATGGTTGGGTGTGTAATGTTTGGTATAATAACAAATGCTCTAATTTCACTTGAAATAACGTTCATATGATATAATTTTCATATGCCATAATATCAAATAACCTAATTTCATATGACCTAATGTTTTATATCATATAATGTTCCTTTAATATAATAACATTTAGTATAACGTTCATTTTATATAATTTTCAATATGTATAATATTCTTTTTATATAACGTTCATTTGACCTAATGTTCTTTTGACCTAATTTTCATGTTTAATGGTCACAGTTCTAACCTAACTCAAATGGCACCTAACCAAACCTTAAAATATTCTATGCATAGTCGAGGGTGAGCTTGGTCGACGGAGCCCCGCTTCGCGGGGCTCCTACTTCTGGGTGGTTTATAAAAAAATTACCACGAAGGGGATGGCGGGGTATATTCGCTCGCTTCGCTCGCTCACACGACCCCGCCATCCCCTTCTAACCTAACCTGTCCGAGTCGGGGTGCCCTAAAGTCCAGATTGCATCCAGTTTCTCCTGGTAACAGTAGTTGAGGGTGGCAGGTGTATAGGGTATAAAGCGAAGAAAAAAAAAACTTAATACAATATTTATTTAATCATATTTTCTAAATTATATTAAATGTTACTTATAGATTATGAATATTATAGTAAATGAATATTATGTCAAATGTGCATTATAGGAAATGTTCATTATATCATATGAAATTAGGTAAAATGAAATTATATCAACATTTCACTATCTCAACTTGTCGTTATATTAAACAAAAGTATATTAACTGAAATTAGGTCAAGTGAACGTTAGATTTTTTGTTATTATATCAACCGTTACACACCCATAATGGTTATGTTATCATGCATCATTTGAAAATTTGACTTCGTGCTAGGTAAAGTTTCTCTGTTACACCACTTTCTTAGGTTCTGTGCACAATATCGTCCGACTAATGAGTTGGTAATCTAGTGTTCTATCTAATAATCATTATACATTCTCTCTTCCAGCCATTCTAGCCCTGCCCCAATCATTATTTATTTGCATTTTTTAGCCCTCTGAATCGAGAATGACAAGAGTAAAACAATCACCCCTAATATCCAGGAATTTCTAGCTTCATCAATAAAGGTTTGCTTTAGACTAGACTAGATTTTAAATCACAAAATATTTACATACCCCAAAAATCCATTGTTGTATTTTAGCCCACATTTCCTCCTATAATAAACATTTTCAGAGCATATTACCATAATCCGCATGATTGGTAGGATTGGTGGGCGATCCGTATCTAATGTTATTAGTTTGCAAGCATTTGTTACTGTCCCTGTCTGTGGTAATCTCTTAGTTAGCTTCACAAATGAATTTTGTACTTGTATGTCGGATGGATGCAATCGGCATTGGCCTGTTTGGGAATTTGTAAACAATCGTCGGACCGCTGAAGGTCACGGTAAATACAGGCATTTCTAAATCGTTCAATATGAAAGTGTTTGAAGAAGGCAAGAAACAAACTGTGAACCTAGTAATTGTCTACTTGTCCTATTCTAGGCGTGAATGTAGTATATCTGTTCAAAATACGTCAGATTTGCACAAGTGTGCAGTCTGATCTACCTGGACCGTTGTTCTCTGTAACATTTAAGAAAAAAGGGACCGCGTTACTAATTATATTTTTGCAGTTCGTAATAGCGATGACTGGCGCTACTTACAAGTTCAAATTCAACGCATTTACAAATTGATATCCTATTTTTCCGACTGCACATTCTGTCCGTGTTATTTGAGTGTTACGTTTGGATGTATGATGAAAAAAATGACACGTCTAATATTCGTTAGGAGTCTTTAGTGCTTTGCGGTTGGGACTGTAAAGTTAAATCGACTGCTGCTGCAGCCATGAGATCAAATAATCCTAACCTTAACTGCAAACCAGACAGTTATAATTGAAAACACGCTCGTGAATATCAAACAGCTTAATTCACGTTTAACCATACTCTTCCTTGAACCTAGGAAATATTAGTTTGAAACGGATATTAAAACTTTATAATAGCAGTCTACATAAATTATGTGACTCCCTGTATGTCCCTAAGATTGAAGAAGGAAGGGTGATACGCTAAGGAAGCTGCTAAATAATCCCAGTACATGCCCAAAATTCTTGTGGTTAATTTCCAATCGCGCAGCCTGTGGATGAGTCACCGTTCGTTACACATTGAGACCCCGCTGTGTCTCAGAAAGCACGTTAAACCGTCGGTCCCGGGTGTCATACGAATACCTATGACATTCGTTACGGGTAGTCAAAAACTCGAAAGCCTGACAACCGGAATAACCTTAGGATATCGGCGTTACCACTGGGTAACGCCGATATCCTAAGGTTATTACTAGTTACTGAACTAGGGCGTGGAGATCTGATGGCAGTCGCTTCGTGTAAAATACTGGTATTCAGCCGTATCTGGTTAGATTGGAAGCTGACCCCAAAATACAGTAGTTTTAGTTGGGAAAAGGCTAGGTAGAATGAAGTATGCCCAAAACAGGCATAAGGATGTGCCATCAAAGGATATAGTACAGTATGATGAAGGGGGCTGTTTCCCGCAACACCACAACAAAGCGCTTATTTTGCGTGCGGCTGAGAATAAATCTAACCGATCCACCCCAACTCTCCGAAAAAGGCCAACTAGCATTCGATGTTACTGACGATCTCTCGCAGAGTACTCGGATTATCGAAGTACTTAGCTCTGTATTGGCGACTGCAGAGCAGTTCAGTCGCACGTAGGCTGCCATTTCGTCCCCGTCAAACGATATAAAAAAAAAAATTGTCGCTATACTTGATAGGTAATGGGTTGTTGGCTGCAGGGACATTACACTATTTGACGCTGTTGCCTGAAACTGCTTTATGTGTATTTTGGCATGGAACTCGTCTGATACAGCATAATCTGGAACCTGGACACTGAGTGCATTATCGAACTGGAATGTGACGACGAAAAAGGTTTTAAACCTTTTTATTCAGCTGACTTCTTCTTCTATCGTGTCGGCACGAGTTATACGAGAAGAACTCATAATGACATGGTGAAAACATTAGTCAGATAGCAAGGTTGGTAGCGGGGTTGACTATCTAGGGTGCTATACTTTGGTAGCAGCAGTATGCTGAAATGGACACCTTTTTAGTCTCGTGTAGGCATGTTACTTTTTTATTTTGATGTTTTTTTTATTTGTCTTTTAATGTGTTTGTATGTCTGCAACGAGATTTAAATAAATAATTTTCTTTCTTTCGCTGAGCGTACTTAAGTATCATCCCACGTGAAGGCTCTTTCATGCACCTCAGACATTTTATATTGGAGTTGACGACAATATTTAACTCTTTTCTTCTTTGATCTAAGATCATACTAGTTTTAATGGTTAAAATTTTTAACTGAGAATAAAGATCAACCCGGTCGGTTGTCCTATTAAAAGTTTGTAATGTGGCCTAACCGTAACGGTTCGTAAACTCTACTTTATATTAGTTCTTTGAACGGATCGTTTAAGGTGAGTGCACATTGTGGAGTATTGCCAGTTATTTTTACAGTTATTGCAATGGAAGGAAACTGATTTAACGATTTTACGTGTAATGTGTATACGGTTTTACTTGCTTACATATTTTGAGTACGCAGTACTAGTTTTGAACTTAAAAGGTTTATTTATTAGATTGTCACGGCGACTGCTGATCGAGAGGTCTTGGGTTTGATCCCCAAGTCGGGCAGTGTTATTGGGTTTTTCCATGTGGAATTCTTCAGTAGCAGCCTGAAGTTTGGATTTGTGACCGGTTGATGGCAACAGGCTCGCCCGCTTTTACATGGGACTTAAACATAACGGCGAAACATGGATGTTTCTATACAGCTCTGCCCATTCCTTCGGGGAATACAGGTGTGATGTTATGGTATGTTACGCAATGGGGTCTAAATGTAACTAACAAATTAGTTAAGTACTTTTTTTTAATTTTAAAGTTGTCTCTTTTTGATATTTCTATTAAATATTGAGGACTAATTTTAATATCTGGAATGTCCTTATTAACATTAATAATTTTAATTTAAAAAAGGTTTGAAAAGTTAGTTTATCAGGCAATCCTTAAAAATATATTCTTTTAATAATAAAATTCCAATAAAATATTGAAATTAGGTTACTCTAGCGTTCAATTGCATCGGTATTGCTCAGTAACTGGCTGGAGGTCTGATAGCAGTCTCTCCGTGTAAAATACTGGTATTCAGCCGCATCTGGTTAGACTGGAAGCTGACCCCAACATACATAAAAAATGGCTAGGAGGAAAATGTATCAAGCTTATAACTGATTCGTCTCTTCAGTTGCTATTCTTACAAGGTTCTTCAACACCAATTGTTATTAAAGCTGCTATAACCATTAGACATTATTATGCACGAAGTATTTCTACTAAAATATTCCCAAAACGTTTACCTACCTACATAGCAACATCGCTGAACTGTTCACAAAACTTGAAGACGTTTGCTTATCGGAAACAAATACAATTTTATCTTCCTTCCTACCATTATATAAAGTCGTGTGGTTCTTTTGTTTGTATAATGAACATCAATGGGTCACAATGACTACAAATCTGCTATAAATAAGCTGCTTTTCGGATCATTTTCTGATCAGTCTGTGAAAATTACAGCTAGTTCACACAGAAACTGTTTACAGGATCCGTTTTAACTGATTCGTTTTTATTTTGGCGATGGCGCCTATAGTTGTATGAGCGAGTCCACATACACGACAGTATTCCGAATCCAGTAAAAAAACCAGTCGATATTTTTAAATGTTCCGTTTTGTCATCAAAAACTGGATGCCGGGGCAGTATAAAAAACGGAATAGTATTCCGAATCCAGTAAAAAATACTGTTCCGACATTTGCATACACATAAACTAGATGCCAGAACAGTATAAAAACGAATTCGTTCATGAAGATCTATGGAGAAGCATGGGTGCCTTTTCAGGTTTCTTTCCCGGGATCCCAATCCCAGAAATACCCGAGAAAACTATCGATCGGTTTTAGCGGATACGTTAAAACGGATCCGCTGTGTGAACGGGCACTTAGCTAGATGTTATGGTTACCTACGGATAGATTACTCCTTCTGTAAAAGGTGGTGAAAATATTTTTATACAGTACGTAACACAATGAAGAGCAAACCTTGTAACTGATTGATGGGTAAGTTAAGTGTAATACAATCGTAAACTTTTTGTCACTATCCACGCTATCCACTTATCACACAGTGTGAAAACGCGGGCGTATTTCAAGCTATGATATTCAGGATTTTGGGAAATTGTTGATTCCTTACTTGTTAACATTAACATTATGCAGCTGATCTTGTAGGATGATGTTAGTTATATTAACTGACTTCAAAACTGAAAGAGGTTATGAAAAAACCGGCCAAGTGCGAGTCGGACTCGCGCACGAAGGGTTCCGTACCATTATCTATAAAAAAAGCAAAAAAATCATGTCTGTTGTATGGGAGCCCCACTTAAATATTAATTTTATTTTAATTTAATTACATATTTTTAAAGTGAATAATATAACTCAATATTCTGTGAATATTTCAAGCGTCTACCTGTTGCCGTTATCAATATCGTGCAAAAACGAGCAAAAAAAATCACGTTTGTGGTATTGGAGCCCCCCCTTAAATATTTGTTTTATTTTAATTTAATTATTTATTTTTAAAGTGAATATAACTAAATATTATATGAATATTTCAAACGTCTACCTGTTACCGTTATCAATATCGAGCAAAAACGAGCAAAAAAATCACGTTTGTTGTATGGGAGCCCCCTTTAATATTTATTTTATTCTGTTTTTTAGTATTTGTTGTTATAGCGGCAACAGAAATACATCATCTGTGAAAATGTCAACTGTCTAACTATCACGGTTCATGAGATGTATCTCAGGCTGTAGCCTGGTGACATACGGACGGACGGACGGACGGACGGACGGACAGCGGAGTCTTACTTAGTAATAGGGTCCCGTTTTACCCTTTGGGTACGGAAGCCTAAAAATGAGGAATATAAGAATTGGGGAATAGAATGGATAGTGTCAAAAAGTGTATGATGATGCTATACTTTACTTATCCATCAACCAGTATCAAAGTTTACTCTTCATTGTGTTACTTACTATACTTAACAATTAATAATTCTATAATAGGTATCCATTTTCCGTAGCCTTCTCTCATGAAAATAATGTAAATGGGTCAAGTTTCGGTACATAATATTACCTACTCAACAATTCCAGTGTTTTAATAAATTTAAACAATACCATTAGTTAGCAGGGTGCTTATTAAACTTTATTATCCGACTATGGAAAAGGAAGGATAATGAGTTTAATTAAACTTTAAAAGGTGGAGGAAAACATAAAAGTTTGGAATAAGGGCAGGAAGAAGAAGAAGACGCACCTGCGCATTTTACAAATTAAATTAAAAAATAAAGTGTTTTATAATTACAATGATTTAGGATAGTGAGAGAACAATGATCGAAAGAAAACATTCAACATGTTGCCTGTTTTTTCTTTTTGTTTTAATTTATTATTTGTATCACAAATCCATTATTATACTATGGTTATATCTTTTTTTAATCCTTATCTTGATATTAAAATAACTTAAAATAAATAGTTTTCATTCCTATCTTTCAATTGTATAGTTGAAGCAACTCGCTTGAATCATTCTCCACTTTGCTCAGACTTTGTGCCCTGAGGGACGCTGTTGGCACAAGAAAATAAGCTTCATGGTCTGCTCGACTCCATAAACTTGACTATTGTCATGTTAATATTTAAACTGAATATACCTAGGTACTTTGTTGCTGTCGATACCTTAAGCACTTTGCCTTAATATCGCTAAAAGCTGCTCTTGTGTCGTAAAAGAGTGTACAAATTGTTGAATACAATGTCACTATCTTACATACAATAAACGAGTGTACAAGGTTAGTCGGAAAGGGGGTAGTAAGCCGAAATTGTGTTAGAGTACCTATAATAATGAATAACTATTGTTCTACAACTTTCCCCAAAAGTCATTAGTTTCAAAGAAATAGCTGTTCAAAGATTGTATATAAAATACACTAAATTCTATCTATCCTCAGCTATGATCAGCTGTGTTTACATTATAGGTCATATTTGGGATCACGGATTAGAAGCTCCATTTTCTGAATTCGTAAGGATAAGGGATAAGGAATTTTTGAAAAAAACTTATATTAAAATCCGCTTGTATGAAACAAAACCTCGAATTTTAAATTTTAATACTTTCTTTAAAACGATCATCATTGATACATTAAGTGGCCTGCGGCTTAGTACCCCCTTTAGGACTAACCTTGTATAGCCTGTACCTGGATAGATACTTTCATTATGAACAAATTCATCTTATATTTTGTTTCACACTGTGTATAGGGCTAATTACCAACCGCACGGATCATAAGATTTGCAAGGTTAAGCTGCGCTTGCCGCGGTCAGTCTGTGGATCGGTGACCATTTCGTTACCTACATATCGAGACCCCTCCGTGCCTCGGAGAGCACGTTAAACTGTCGGTCCCGGGTGTCATACGAATATCTATGACAGTCGTTAAGGGTAGTCAGAAGCCCGAAAGTCTAACAACTGGTCTAACCCTAGGATATCGACCTTACCCAGTAACTGGGTTGCGAACATCTGACGGCAGTCGCTCCGTGTAAAATCCGTGTAAAGCTGACCCCAACATAGTTGGGAAAAGGCTAGGCAGAACTGTGTATAATGCTACGACATAAGTTATGCGCTTCGGCAATCTTCGTGTTTCCGAATTTGTACGAATTATGCGACCCGGTCGACCTTTCTTTGTGTGTCTTTACTCCGGCTCCGTCCTCAATGGATCAATTCCGGATAAGTCACACCATTGATCGCATAAGTCGTACAAATCATGTTTTTATGAATATTCAATGGCACCGATTCTCTTATTCACCAACTAAACTAAAATTAAACAATTGCTATCGTTGCCTAACAGACAGCGTGAGAAAAGGATGGTGATAGATAAGGACTAAGTTAGAGATGTCAAACTAGTTTACGCTTTGAACTTCACTGTTGTTTTAGTCGACACGTTCCAACGTATCATCTAAAGGACATGGACAAAAAAGTACATTCTATATACTTATACATAGTAAATAATATTGTAAAATAGAAATAGAAAAATGAATTAATACGTAGTTTTTAGCCTCTCTGAACTTGTCAGTTTTTATTACAAAATAATAAGTAATGCAAGATGAATTCAAAGTTCCGTTTGTCAACGTCCGCCATAATGGATCATAGAGAAAGATAAAAAAATAATAATGGACGTCCCAAACCACGCTTACTACTTGTAAACATGTGTGATATGGATGACAAATGCTCTTATTAGGAACATTTTACTCATACAAAACTCATTGGTAATTGTTGCATTTAATAAAATTATCTTATCATAATTTATGTTGATGCGTAAGATAGTTTCTTTTTAATATTTCAGACAAAAAAAAAATACTTAAAACGGAACGCGTTTACTTGTTTGACAGTGTGTTTTTGTCTATGTCAAATGTCAATGTAATATCATATGTCATTTCATTGCGGATTCTTCATTGCGTTACTGTTTGAATTTTTGCGATTATTTTCTCAATTTGACCCCCGCTTATCTACTGACCGATACCTTCTACCACTCAATTACCTTGCTATTAACACTGGACTCTGATTTGCATAGCGTTTCGGATTTGTTTTGTGAATCATTATGAAGTGCATGCATCAACTGTGGAATAGCCACACAAAGGTTGCAGAGGCATCGCATATCCTCGCTTTCTGCACACCATCAAACAACACTTTCGCGTTAGATAACCAATGCTCAACCCCAGGTATGAAGTTGGAGTAGAAAAAACTGAATCTGATTTATGATGAGCCTAATCGTCTTGGACAGTATATTAATGATTATAATATGAACAGAAGACTAACTCTGCATCGCTGTAATGTACCTGTACATTATGCTGTATTAATATTGAGTTATCTAGGTAATTAAAAGCTAACAAAATATTTTTATTTGTTTTCTCTAATAAATAATTATTTATACCTACTCTGTGTTTTATTTTGTGTTTTCCTTGTTAATTGGTAATTAAACTATAAACATATAGATAAGGATAACCTGTTACATTATTACATGTTACATTATAATTCTATACACTTATTGCCAGCGATCTGATTAAAGGTTTAGTGAAACTATTTACGTCTAGTCTGTAGTAATGACAAGTTCTATGAGATTTTTATTTATAGCAATTTAATGTGCCAATAATCACGAATATAAAACACAAAAAATCATTGGTGTACAATAAATTCGATAACTATGCCGACGCCCATACAGAAATTGGCCATGTCCTTTGACAGCTCTCATTTATACCCGTCTCTTTCTTATTTTATGACCGTGAAAGAAATGGCAATAGTCTAAATTAAGTTTAGTTTGTAGATACAGAATCGGTACCAATGTTTATGGTCTGCAAGTACAACACGCAAGAGTTAACTTGAGACTTCGCCCTGATGACGTAAGCGAGCGGTACTGACTGTCAATGGCGAATGCGGTATGCAACGCGGGGGTCGGGAGGGGAGCGCGCATTCCGCTTGAGTCTCACGTTAACTTTTGCGTGTTGTGTTTCTGACCAAACAATTAGCAAAGCTTCCTCTGGCAACCTTTTGCTTCTAATCTATACTAATATTATAAAGCTGAAGAGTTTGTTTGTTTGTTTGTTTGAACGCGCTAATCTCAGGAACTGCTGGTTGGAATTGAAAAAATATTGTTGTGTTGGATAGTCCATTTATCGAGGAAGGTTATAGGTTATATAACACACGCAACGACCAATAGGAGCGGAGCATATATGAAAAATGTTACAAAAACGGGAAAAATGTCCACCCGTACGAAGCCGGGAGGGGCCGCTAGTAATTAATAATCTCGAATATCGTACCTATGAAATACCGTAGGTGGCTTTTAGTCTACTTGAGATCTGAAGACATTAACTAATGTACCTAATTCAAACTATAAATTGAAATTTCGCATGTCTATATCAAACTTCTAACATCAGATCGAACGATCTCTCGAAACTATGCAAGCGATTATTATCTTTGTAATTAAGTGCTGCAAAGGTTACTATCGCGTGAATATTTTAATTAGATGTATCATTACAAGTTCGTATCTAGATTTTATTAGGTTCAGAAGTTAGTCTGTCGAGCTTGTAGTAGCGAAAAGATGTTTCTTACAATAAAATAGTTTTGGCTTTAATTTGTTTAAAATTATTTAAGTTGGTACAGTGAGACCCAACTCACAACGCAGTATGGCTTTGCTTACACCCAAAGGTCGCTGATGACGTAACGTTGATAAGTACAGAAAATCCACTCTAACGCAATGTAGTATTTTCAGCTATCGAACACATTGACGTCAGCCCACAACCATAAGGCTGCGTTTCCACTGAGGTAGAGGTGAGCGGAGCGGCGCTTAGCGGCGCATGAATTGACCAATCACGATGCTCTAAATCTTAATCTAATCTAATCTCTCTCTGGAGGGGCTCGTGGCTAAATAAAAACCGCGCCGATTGTACGATTTGCGAGATTAAGCTGCGCTTGCCGCGGTCAGTCCGTGGATGGATGACCATTTGTTACACATCGAGACCCCTTCGTGTCTCGGAAAGCATGTTAAGCTGTCGGTCCCGGGTGTCATACGAATACCTATGACAGTCGTTACGGGTAGTCAGAAGCCCGAAAGTCTAACAAACGATTTAACCTTAGGATATCGGCATTACCCAGTTACTGGGTTGCGGAGGTCTGATGGCAGTCGCTCCGTGTAAAATACTGGTATTCAGCCGCATCTGGTTAGACTGGAAGCTGACCCCAAGATAATTGGGAAAAAGCTAAGAGGAAGAAGAAGATGCTCTAAATCTCCGCTCCGCTTCAGTGGAAACAGTGTAAGCGGAGCAGAGCGGGGGGCTAAACGGACTTTTCTATACAGGGTTACTGGTAACTCGACGTATTCCTTGCCGGACATTATAGTAGGGTTGAAATGCAACAAATTAAGCCACCAAATGTTCTACCGAAATTCAGTAGTTTTTGAGATATGAATTATTTTAGATGTTTATTGAAAAATCCCAGTTTCAACCATATTTGCAAAAGCGTTTGGTATTTTTGAACTTTTAATTATTAACAGAGATCTGCTATAACATCAGCTATGATAAAAACTTAAACAATACATTTGCACCGTACTTTCTTTTGAATTAGGCTTCAAATGATTGAATCTGGGACTTATTAACAAAAATAAAAAATCTTAAAAACTACTGATTTTCGGTAGAACATTTGGTGGCTTCATTTGTTGCATTTCAACCCTTCTATAATGTCCTGCAAGGAATATGTCGAGTTACCAGTAACCCTGTATAACGTACGAGCACGCGGACAGGACCTAGATGGAACAGAGACGAGCGGTGTGGTGTAGAGCGAAGCGGGGCTGAGAGGACTTTAAATAAATACATGAGCACACAGACCCGAGCGGGATAGAAAGGAGACGAGTAGGACGGGCGGCACTCCGCTCCGCTCAAGTGAAAACACTCACCACTTCACTGCTCTGCTCCACTCCACCTCAGTGTAAACGCACCCTTAGTGAGGGGCTTGCCGGCTTGTGGCACACGTGTGGCCGGTGGTGGCCACTTGAAATGTACGGAAACAGCTTGCGGCCGGCTGTTAGAGGTTGTGGCGAGTGGCCCGTGTGCGGGTGGCCTAAACTCCGACAAAACAAAGATCACGTCAATATAATTGCTACACTACTGAACGTTCTTGAGCGAATATTGGGATACAAACCATGCATTGCAAATTGATATGTGCTGCTTGTCCCTTGTGATCCCTTATCTTCTTCTTTTCGTGTGGTTAATGACTAACCAGGTGTCAGAGTTTATGCCGTCCATAGGCCTCTGACTTGGCTTCGCATACCTTCGAGGAATATCTCTCAGGCATGCCGGTTTCCTCACGATGTTGTCCTTCACCGTTTTTTTAAGCAATTGAGAATTATACAATACGCACATGAATCCGAAAAATCAGAGGTGCGTGCCTTAATTGGGTTCAATTTCGAGACCTATGATTTGGCAGTCCGACGGTCACACCACTAGGCTATCACTGTTGTATCCCTTATGACACCTATAGAAAGAAGTGAGTGGCCTTTTTATACAACAATTAAATACCTAATTATTTGCACAACACATGAATTCGAAAAATTATCAGAAATTGATTATTACTTGCGTTAACGGTGAAGGAAAAACATCGTGACGAAATCTGCACACCTGAGAGCGCACCGAAATGTTATTGATGGTATGTGTAGTCCGCCAACCAAGGCCAGCGTAGTAGACTAAGGCCTAAACCCTTCTCAGAAGAGGCCCGTGCCCAGCAGTGGACCATTGCATTGGAACTTCTGTATCACTTTATTGTGTGCTTATGATTTATGTACTTACATTGAATGACATGTAGGTAATTATTGAGTGAAGGTAAATGGAATATGGTCGGGTAGATTACTAGAGGTTAGTATGACGACACTAGGAGCTTCCTAGTTTGCTGATTCCTGGTTAATAATCATAATGATTATTGCTGAATACACAATGTCTGTATTCAATTAAAAAGCCTTAAGTTTTACAAGGTGAGTAGGAAAGGTACGACTGACTGGTTTACAGCAAGTAGGTACCTATTAAAATTACTGACTCGTTGGTCTAGTGGTGGTGAACGCGACTGCTACAAGTGAGGTCCTGGGTTCCCAGGTCGGGCAAAGTGTTATTGGGTGTTTTCGTGTGGAATTATTCGGTAGCAGCCCGGAGTTTGGATTTGCGCCCGATTGATGGCAATAGACTCGCCCCCTATTACATGGGACTTAAACATAACGGCAAAATGAGGGTGTGACTATACACCTCTGCCCAACACTTCGGGGAATACAGGCATGATGTTATGGTATGTTATTAAAATAACAAAATTAATTTATGTTTATTTCCATAAGTACATTATTTTTTCGAACTATAGGCGATCCTAATAAAGTTCCGGATTCAAAAAATGGAGCTATTAATATGACTGTGACCCCAAATTTGACCTAAAATGTATATACAGCTGATGAAATCTTTGAACGGCTATTTCAATAAAACTTGTTTCTGGAAAAGCTGTAAAACAAAAGTTATTCATTATTATAGGTACTTTAATACCCTTCCGGATTAATACCTCTTTTCTTAAGACTAATATTGTATATGTCGCAGTAGAAATCTAAAATTCGACGTACAACGTAACGTCTAGCTGCAATACAAATCAGCGCTGATTTTTTGCATGGCTAATTGACTTTAAGAAGAAATGTTATACGGCTAAATAAGTATGCACCACATTGTAACAGCGCTTCGCGTTCTGCAATCTAGATAATCATTGCTACAACTTGGCATGCTGCTATATCATTTTTATGTCGCAGCTGATTTCTAGAATTCCCCGTCTATACTAATATTATAGAGAGGAAAGATTTGTATTTTTGTATGTTACGAATAAAATTAAAAACTACTGGACCGATTTCAAATATTCTTTTGCCGTTAGAAAGCTACACTATCACTGAGTAACATAGGCTATATTTATTACTGGAATAAAACTTCTTACGTGAGCGGAGCCGTGAGGACACAGCTAGTATTACATTAATTTAAACCGCTATATAATTTTTCACGATACATGTATACACACAACTAAGCTAAAGGATACGTTACGATACGTTCTCTAAAATGGTAGCCAACCACAATTTTAGTGATCATGTCGTAACGACCTTCCGGGTAAACATCAATTAGGAGCATTAGACAACAGCGCTGTTTTGTATTGCTGCTAGATGTTACATTATACGCCGAATTTTATAATTTGACTGCGACATATACATAATTTGTTATGTTTAATTACAATTTATGTTACTCAGCTCTTGATGTAAATTCTTAACTGTGTTGTGTGCTTCTTGTTCTAGTAAAGTGTACAGTGAATAATGAGAAAAGTTCAACTGCATTGTGCGACAACCACTATGTTAACTGGTACTAACTACACCGTAAGATGGAAACTAGGTTTGTGTGTTTATGTATTTTTAATTTGATACATAAATTCTAAAACCCAACGGGTGCATTTTTTATTTTGAAAAGTTGGTAAACAAGCCGACGTTCTCCCTGATGGAAACTGGTTCCTTACTGCCACCTATAACTTTACATAGTATAAAATAAAGTCGCTCCCGTTGTCTGTCCGTCCCTATGTATGCTTAGATCTTTAAAATTACGCAACGGTTTTTGATGCGGTTTTTTAATAGATAGAGTGATTCAAGTAAAAGGTTTATATGCCCCACATTAATATCTACATTGCACCTGTGCGATGCCAAGGCGGGTCGCTGGTACACTTATAAAACTAAGAGGATTGCTAATGCGTTGTTAACCTTAGAGACAAAGTTGAAAAAGTCTGAGTTAGTACTTTTCGAATTCATGTGCGGATCAGAATTTTTAAGGAATTTATAAGGCGGATCTCAATGGAAACGCCGGTAGAGGACGTCCTAGAAGGACATACATCGATTTTATTGGTGATGTTCCTCACAAAAGACAAGGGCGTAGTACTCTCAACCGACGTACGTGTATGACAAGATGTATGAATTTGGATGTAGCGAAAGGAGTATGTAAAGGTCGTAGCATGTGGCGTTCTATATTTTCTGCCTACCCCCATGGGGAAAAGGCGTGAGTTTATGTATGTATCAGAATTTTTGATTATTACTTGCGTTAACGGTGAAGGAAAACATCTTGAGGAAACCTGCACACCTGAGAGAGCTGCTAAAAGTTCTCAATGGTGTATATAGGTATAGTCCGCCAACCCGCAACAGGGCAGCGCAGTGTTGAGGAATAAGGCCTAAGCTCATTCTGAAAAGAGGCCCGTGTCCAGCAGTGGGACAGTAACATAACATAATATAACATCACGCCTGTATTCCACGAAAGGTTGGGCAGAGGTGTATAGTAACACCCTCATTTCGCCGTTATGATTAAGTCCCATGTAATAATAAGCGAGTCTATTGCCATCAACCGGGCACAAATCCAAACTCCGGGCTGCTACTGAGAAATTGCACACGGAAAAACTCAACTTTTTGCCCGACCTGGGGATTTGACCTAGGACCTCACGATCAGTAATCGCGCTTGCCATCATTAGACCAACGAGGCAGTAATGGGCTTATTATTATAGACTGCTATAATCAACGATGTTTTGTGGACAATAGTAGAACCACCACGCTTCTCAGTGATCGCAATATCAAATTATAGTACCTACTTGTAGCAGAATACAGCCGCCCATTCATCACTCTATCCTTACTATTATAAATGCGAAAGTAATTCTGTCTGTCTGTTTGCTACCTCATCACGACTAAACTAATGAACCGATTTTGATGAAACTTGGTACAGAGGTAGTCTGGGACCCGGAGTAGAATATACACTACTTTTATCCCAAAAACGCGGTATACGCGATTAACGACATCCACGTGGGCGAGGCCGCTGGTGATCTCTAGTGATATTAAAAATAAAATTATAGAAAAATAAACTTTTTTAAAAACAATCTTTTATTACTGGGGAAGTGGGGAGTAAAAAGAACTAAAAAGTTCAAAATAATTTAATATATGTATGAGTATGTAATGTACGTATTTTAGTTGCACCAAGCACTTGCTTGTGCTACTGCTAATGTAAGTGCTAAAAATGGTTTTTTCTATAGGATTTGACAGTTGATGTGACACTAATATTATATTTAGCATTAGGAAAAGTTTGATGCAATCGAGTTTTATTATGATAAGAAATAGGTATACCATTTTATAGGTACATTATATCCCATATTTTTACATAAAAGCGTGTTACACCTTCTTTAGTGTTCTTGCTGTCAAAATGTAACACGCTTTTATGTAAAAACATGGGATATAATGTACCTATAAAATGGTATATTTCTTATCACTATAAAACTCGATTGCATCAAACTTTTCCTAATGCTAAATATAATGTTAGTGTCAAATCAACTGTCAAATCCTATAGAAAATACCATTTTTAGCACTAACATTAGTAGTAGCACAAGCAAGTGCTTGGTGCAACTAAAATACGTACATTACATACTTCATACATATATTAAATTATTTTGAACTTTTTAGTTCTTTTTACTCCCCACTTCCCCAGTAATAAAAGATTGTTTTTAAAAAAGCTTTTTTTTCTTTATTTTTATTTTTAACTTTTTAGTAGGTGTATTTAATTGTATGATTCGAGATTTATTACGGCAATATAGTATGGCGTTCATTAAGTATTTCTAATGTTTTTACACCCTCATACCATTCAGCCCTCGACACGTGCTCACCTTGGCATTGTGTCATCCATCTAATCAAACAGAATGTACATTCATAACAAATGGAACGAACTTATATTCCCAAATCTAAAAGGGTTCCCTGTGGATATTATCAAGGACCAAAGGTCTCATCAAGACAAATCAAACGAGCCCAAACTCGATGCAGTTATGTCGTTTTATTACGGAGATCCTATGGCCACCTTCCAGCTCCATCATCAGACCTTTGAAACCATCTAAGGTTAAAGTTCTCATCAAGACGAATCAAACGAGCCCAAACACGATGTAGTTATGTCGTTTTATTACGGAGATCCTATGGCCACCTTCCAGCTCCATCATCAGACCTTTGAAACCATCTAAGGTTAAAGTACTCATCAAGACGAATCAAACGAGCCCAAACTCGATGAGGTTATGTGGTTTTATTACGGAGTTCCTATGGCCACCTTCCAGCTCCATCATCAGATCAGCTCCACGTTATCATAATATTGCATTGTCACGCGATTTGCATATTCCTGCAAAATTTCAGCTCAATCAGAAAACGGGAAGTGGGACAAATTTAACTTACAAAAATCCATTTCAGACAACGGGACAGGTGAAAATAAATAAAAGCTTGTAATAAATATGAAAGTTTGTGAACATGGATCGATGTTTGTGACTCTATCACTCATAAACCTCTAAACAGATTTGGATAAAATTTTGCATACAAGTAAACCATGTTCTGGATTAACACATAGAATACTTTTTATGAGACTACATGAAGTAGTTTCCCTAGGATGCGAGTAAAGTCGCAGGCAACAGCTAGTATAATACGAGCAGTGTTATGCAATAATGTGTCAACCCACAAAAATATTATGTATTCTGTGTTAACGCCATCTAGTTATTGTGATAGGTCTACTAAACGCCTAGTCCTTTACGATCCAAGCTGCTCGTCTGTGGAATGCTTTGCCACTTAATGTGAGACGTGCACAATCACTGCCAGTTTTTAAAAAGTCAGTGAAGGAGCATTACATGTCGCTTTAATCTGCTATTTATTTTATTCCTCTCCTCCGTTCTTATACATATATTTATTAGTTTATTATTATATTATTTATGTTTTCTTTTCATATTTATGTAATTATTTTGCCATGTATTTTATATTATTAAATTTAAGTAATATTATGTAGGTACGTAGTGTACTTGTACACCTAGATTGCTCGATTTTCTCTTTCCATTCTCCCAGTCCATCCAAAGGTTGTCTAGAAGAGATCGCCTTGCGCGATAAGACCGCCCATTGTGCATTTTTGTATTTAAATAGTTTTTTGTGTTATATTAACCTGGTGTACAATAAAGAGTATATAAATAAATAAATAATAAATAAACGCTTGAAAAAAGGCAAACTGCATTAAAAAAAATTTGATAGACGCTCTATTAAATTTACTACAGTTCTGGGAATTTTTTCAAGCGCTGAGTATAGACCTACCACAAAAACCAGATGACGTTAACACAAAATTCATATTTTTGTGGGTTGACACATTATTGCATAACACGGCCCATATAATTTACAAATTGCCACCCACGGGAACAACTAGTACCTACTCCTTAGTCACGATTCTTTAATGTTCCTTTATTCTTTCTCTCGAAAAGCGAACAGAAGCTTCATTACCTATTCATTATACTTTAACAATGAACTTATTTAATTCACGACAATAAAGTCGCGAAATCAACGACAAAGAAAGTTTACGTTATAAAAAAATCTTCAACCTAAACTTTTAATTTTCAATTAATTGCTACAATTCGCGTTTCGAATTTTGTAAAAGCAAAAGAAATTCCATTGATAGATTAGTTAATTGAATTCGTAGCTAACGATTATAATCAACTTTGAAAGTTACGAAAAGCAATTTGCGAGTTACTTTTAATGACGCACAATATCAATAAATTAGAGTACTGAGCGATTGGTAATCAATTATAAAAAGAAATTTTTAAAATAGTTACTTTTTCAAATATTTTGAAAGAGTTTATTTTAATGGATTTATTTAACTTTGTCAACAAAGGTTATACCTACTTGATTTTCTTTGAAGTGGAACTTTCTAAAAAACCTACAGTCTATGAAGACTTTCTACAATAATAATTAATTAATTCAAAACTGAATGCATAGTTAATCTCTTCTTAGCTAAAACCTAGGCTCTCCATTAGAAGTAGCGATTAATATATTTCTACATAGTTTATAGCCTGCAAGCCATATTCAGGTATTACGTCACTATTTTGTGACAAATTATGGAGTGGCACCTTTGATCTACTTCTCCGGAGGCACCCTATGCTTGGAGGCCCCGCGGTACTAACTTGGGTCCCGGGCAAGAAGTGATCAACGCACCTTTTATCTACCTGTGTGGAGACTCTCTATGTTCGAGGGCCTCGGGGCACTAACAGGGGCCCCGAGGCAGGACGTGATCTGGGTGACTTTTATCTACATGTGCTGAAATTCCCTGTGTACGAAGACTCGGGGCACCACCTCGGCACATCACTACTTGATAATTCTAAATAGACCGCCATAATAATATTTAATTGTTCAAAAGTAATTATATTTTTGCACTGTAAGTAATTTCCTATTATACGGCCTTTAATACCATTGTTTTCACAGATTTTATATTTAAAATCTACCCTTTACTTTACAAAATATTTTCATAGCAGCCCATTGTATATACATTGTACCTTTATTTAGGCTAGCCTAAAGGGTCTTTATAAAGCCGAGTACCCAAAAATACGTTACTTCCCTTTTACAAAAGTAATTTACGAAGTTGCTATCACCCTGTATAATTTAGGTGTATTTACAGGCTTTGTAAGGAAAGCAATAACAATGTTTTAAAAGTTTACACTTTTCATAAAGTTATTAAAAAATTTACTCCCCGCAGTCTGTTAAACGCTTAATAATATTTCTCTTCATTATTTTGGAGTTCATTTATTTATTATAAAGAGTAAGCTTTTCTTGTGGCTTCGGTTTTGTATATGATTTTATTTGTCTACTCAGCTATACCTATATATTGCAATTATGTGGTATGCTTTGAAAGGCAATAACGCTTGTAATTATATTTGACCATTGTGTTTCCTCAATTCCTCAAGACTCTTGGGCCTCAATTGAAAGGTGGTTTCAACAGTGTAACAACTTACACTACGAAAATCACCCATCGAGTGAAGCCCAATAATTATATGCGCGTAAAGATAATAATTAATACAATCTTATAATAAAAGAGCAAAAATACATACGCAGAGAATTATCTTAATTTTTTTGGTAATGTTTTATTTTAGTTATTACTGGTACCTACCTAATAGCCTCGGGCATTTCTATGTTCTGTAAGATTATTTTAACTGCTTTCAAGTTTTACAATTAATTTATTAAATAAGATTGTTTTCCTTTGTTTTATGGTCAAAGTTACTTTGTTGAATTTTATATTAAGTTGGTGAGACTACATCATGCAAATCTTGCTAATACTAATAGCCCGGGTTAGTTAGTCAGAGACGAACAGATGTTGAGTATCTACAGAACACCTACAACGGAACTAGATCATATCGCACATTTAAAGACAAACCGTTTCTAAACGAAAATATCAAATTTTACACAGGAGCAAAAAGAAAAAAAACCTTTTCGCAATAAAATTTAAGTACATGATGCTCTGAGCCATTTTTTGAGGTCATATGATGGATATTTATGTACACTATAACATACGATTACAGAAAAGTATCTTTATTAAATAGAACTTTGTTTATTGTGATTTTTTACGCCGTTTAAAAGTGGAGATTATTTTTTACGCCCTCTAAAAGTGGAGTTTTAAAAAAGTATCAAGTTCACCTTGTAGTTTACGTAATTTTATGAAAGATGGCATTAATAACTCAATTCGTGAAAATTTTCGTTTAGTAACGGTTTGTCTTTAAAGGTGCGATATATAGTGACCGAGTTTATTATTCTTTTATTCATTAACTATACATAATTATAATTTTCATTTTTAATTATTTCTATATAATTATGTATGTAAGGACCGTAGCTTGTGGCGTTCTATAGTTTCTGCCTACATGGGTTAAAGGCGTGAGTTTTATGTATCTATGTATGTAAATATTTCTATATAATTAAAATAAACATTTAAAAAGTAGTAGCCCACCGGCATTAAGAACAGGGTCCAAGCTACCGGTGGTCAGGGCCTCAAAGAGAGGAACCTCCTAACAATACGCGCCGTGTTCAGAAGTATGTACTGCTTTCTGTATCAGGCTCTTGAACCAGCCCCCCAACGAGAGCTTATTATCATTAACGAGTGTTAGAATATTTACGGCCACTGTGCAGGCAGCGTGGCATTTTTTATTGTATGGGACATGTGGGAGTAAGATAACCTCAAACTTTAACAACGTAGAACTCCAGGGCAGCTGTCAAATTCAGGAATAGTTTCAATTATAAATAAAATTAAACACGCTAGTCCGTGGAGGGATGGATTAAAAATATAATTTCCCTCCGTAGCCAAGCTAAGAAGAACCGGGCAGCAGAATTGTGCTCGGAAAATGGCAATAGGCTCGCCACCTGGGTGAATATTCGAAATTTTTTAACATTATTTTAACAAATCATTCTTCTCCCGGGTTGTTAACGTTATAGTATAGTCAGATTGTTTTTATTCTTCTCTTATTGCTTGACGGCAGCGGTATAGTTTGAGTTTTCATTATCATAATTATAGTATTAAACATCTGCATTATTAACTTTGGGATGATGCTAATGACGTTCTCAATTTTTGTTAATATTTTTCGAAGAATGCCCCACCTATTACATGGGACTTGATACTAGAGGCGAAACGTGGGTGTAACTGTACAGATGCCTGTACACTAGGACCAAGTTTGACGACACGTTTGATGCAGTGGCTAAGCGATTGGCTTGTGCGCTACAAATCGTGGATTCAATACCCACACGAATCAAATTTTTGTAGTGCCTACAAATAGTTGTTCCGGGTCTGGGCGTTTGTGTATGTGAAGATTTGTGTCTGGCACCTACGATACAGGAGAAATCCTAGTGTGAGGCAACATTCTATTTATACTAATATTATAAAGCTGAAGAGTTTGTTTGTTTGAACGCGCTAATCTCAGGAACTACTGGTTGGAATTGAAAAAATATTTTTGTGTTGGATAGTCCATTTATCGAGGAAGATTATAGGCTATATAACATCACGCTACGCCTAATAGGAGCGAAGCATAAATGAAAAATGTTGCAAAAACGGGAAAAATGTCCACCCATGCGAAGCCGGGACGGGCCACTAGTTTAAAAATAAACAAAACAAGTTACTGAAGAGCGTCGCTCTTTTCGCTTTTGTGTTGGCATTCTATGAATAATGATCCATTATGAGGGATATCTAATCTGACATGACACACATATTTTATATTATATCTCATTTTCTGCCACTTTACAGATGAGTTGGTAGCTCTGATAGCTCTTTCCGTACACTGCACTTGCAAGTCGTAACTAAATCATCGTTTGTTGCCAGATACGGGGTGTTTTGACAAGACAGGCATTGATAAGGCCCGACTACACACATTGGAGCCAATTTTTTTTCCGATTGTTGATATAATATAATTTTTGAGCATTATTGTAAAGACACAAATTCCCTATTATTAAATCTATACTAATATTATAAAGAGGAATGATTTATATTTTTGTATGTAACGAATAAAGTTAAAAACGACAACCCATAATAATATAATATATAATTTCAAAAATTCTTTTGCCGTTAGAAAGCTACATTATCACTGAGTAACATAGGCTACGGACGTAGCCGTGAGGACACAGCTAGTATTTAATAAATGCATGGAAATGATTTTTTTCATCCTGGCAACTAAATTAAACTGTCAATGTCACGAGTTTCGTCACAGGGTTAGTCGGAAAGGGGGTACTAAGCCGCGGGCCACTTAAAGTATCACTGATGAGTATTTTAAAGCAAGTGTTAAAATTTCAAAATTCGATAATTATTATTTGCATGTAAAAAGATTTTTAATTTAGTTTTTTCAAAAAAAAAGTCATAATTATTTTAGTTATGAATTCAGAAAATTAATTTTCTAATCCGCGACCCCAAATATGACCTAAATTGTAAAAACAGCTGATCATAGCTATGGACAGATAGATTTTAGCATATTTTTTACGAAATCTTTGAAAAGCTATTTTTCTTATCCTATCGAGTTTTGGGGAAAGTTGTAAAACAAAAGTTATCCTTTATTATGGGTACTTTCCGACTAACCTTGTATATGCAAACACACTTCTGCTCGTTTACCTCGAGGATTACGCGTTGGTTCTATTGTTATACCTTGCCTTTTTTTTATCGTTGGGAAATCCTCATGGACTATCCCCCGTCTGGGGAAGACGGGGGGTTTACCGGACTCTTACCGGCTAAAACCACCACGGTGTCCCTCCTTCTGACCTAAGGCCGGGGTCGCGGTTCCGCTATTGCATGCACCACAACCCCGGCAGGTCTCGGCCCACCAGCTTTTCTGGTGGACCTCTCCTGTGGTGGGGCAGTTGCTCCCCCGCCCCACATTCTTCCGAGAGGCGCGCGTGGAACACGGCGCGCATTGTTATTGTTATACCTTGCCTGCACATTTTGGATCAACCACAAATACATTTATTGTGAACAAAAACAAAAGTAATATTAAAACAGAATGTTCAATATTTAATTAAGCGTGAAACGTGTTTATTTTAAAATCAAACTCATTGAAATCACTTATTTCGCTCCATTAACAAAATGAGAACATAATTTTGGTGTGTTTCAATACAATGGGTAGATATTTTCATTTATTATGTTCAATTATCATGTCTAACTATAGCTGTGTATTAACAGGGCCGTATTTAATACACATCTCTCATTTGAGAAATCTCTCTAAGGGCCAAGCCACATCTGACGGAAAATTCGTCGCCGATCTTCCTCCGGTACACATAATCCGGGTCTGTTATGTAAAATACTTCCTGTTCATGAAAGGACCAAGTACTTGGTGGTTCTTGAACAATTTTACAATGATAAATATAAAATTAAAATAAAAAATACTTACAATACGTGTTAGAGAACTGAAAGTTGTCCGTCAACCAATAAATAATTATTATGGTAAAAGAACCAACAAGTATTTGATCCCTACGTTATACACGCTTAAATTTTGATCGTTTTAATCCCTTGGACTGGTGGTTTAACTTACAAAATACTATTCATCAAAAGCTTGCACAGCATTGTAACTCTTAAAACAAAGAAAATAGCAAGTGATAACATAATACTCGCAAAATGCATGAAACCAGCAGTAGCGCCACGAGTTAGTTACCTACGTCGGCGTCGGTCGTTGCGTACCTAACTACCTAACTCCGCCCGATCAAGTTAAGGTTATTGACTCGCGCTCAGCTGAGATTCACGTAAACAAATTAAATGATTCCAAATTTTCCTTTATACTTTTACGGGCTTAGGACCGTCATAATTGCTTTGTGCCTAGGTTTCGGGCCATACCTAATACTATTAAAAGAATTATGCTAAAAGCGGTAGGTACATGTAAAAATAAATCCCTACAGGCCTGCTAGTTATGGCGTATTTAATAATGTGGAATCAAAATTATTTACAATGATTTAAAAAAGAAAAAAGTTCTAATTACTTACACGATTTAAAAAAAGTTCTGTTACATACCTACCTAAATCACCTTTGATTTATTTAACACTAAGCGACACGTAATAATTGTTCATAAAAACGTGTACCTAATCAAATGATTAAAAAAGAATTCTGTTATAAACATAATAATTCATCACCCCTGAATCATCACTGGCTAATACTTCACGATAGCTTAATAATTGTTCAAAGTGCAAACCATTCCTTTAGAGACATAATTTTGCACGTTTAATTAAATTGTCTTTTAATTTCAATATGTAATGTCTCTCTGTCACTTTATAAAACATCGAACGCGTTTACTATCGCACTTTTCATTTGTACACGAGTTTGATGCTCGTTTCTGTACAAAAGATGGCTTCACAAATAAAAATCCAGCGGGGTAAGGTCCGGGCTCCTTGCTGGCCAAACAACTGGACCAACCCGTCCAATCCAGTGATCTCCAAACACGGAAATCAGGTGATTACGTACATTATGCTCGCTTCCCTGTAGACACCGAGCCGCCTGCGCATCAAAACCCGCGATTGCGTAAAATTGCACCATGGCAAGGAACTCCAGGTTGGAGTACGCGTAATTACGAGACGTCATTACTTTCGCGCGACAAGGATAATCTTAACAACAACACACCGATGACGTCCTAAATAAACTGAATTATTTACATGACGTGATCATGTACTCCTGTGCTGCCCTTGGCGCGCGGGGTGCGCGGGGCGCGCGCCTATTGCATTGCCAATCAAATAGGGTTTGGGGGCGGGGTTTGGTCTAGGATTGGCTAATTTTTGTGAGTCCACGTTGACTGTGCGTACGCGTCATTGTTGCTAGAACCGAATGGTGCCTACTAATGGTTCGCATAATTTATTCACTCATGCGAAAATTAATTCGAGTTTTTAAAAAAAAAGTACTTTATTTTTTAATTTTATCTTTACAAATCGATAGTGTTTCATGCACCGGATCGACCCTCCACGGGATTAAAACGATCAAAATTTAACCGTGTATAATAATAATGACTGGCTTAGACAAATCTATAGATACTAATATTATAAAGCTGAAGAGTTTGTTTGTTTGATGGTGCTAATCTCAAGAACTACTGGTTGGAATTGAAAAAAATGTTTGTGTTGGATAGTCCATTTATCGAGTAAAGTTATAGGCTATATAACATCACGCTACGATCAATAGGAGCGGAGCGTAAATGAAAAATATTGCAAAAACGGAAAAATAGTCCACCCGTGCGAAGCCGGGACGGGCAGCTAGTAAATAATAAAACAAGTAAACAAACATTAAAATATAAGTTAAAAAATATGTGGGGTCTATGTTGGGGTCAGCTTCCAGTGTAACCAGATGTGGCTGAATACCAGTATTTTACACGGAGCAACTGCCATCAGACCTCTGCAACCCAGTTACTGGGCAAATGCCGATATTCTAAGGTTAGACCGGTTCTCAGTGTTACGGACTTCTGACTACCCGTATCGACTGACATTGGAATTTTTTAACAAGCGCAAGTATAGCATAATCAGCTCATTAATGCTCCACTTTAGGCACGGGCTGAATAAAAAGGATTTAGGCCTTAGTCCACCACGCTGGCCTGGTGCGGTGGGGGTGTGTATGTGTGGGGGTGAGTAGGAGTCTGTATGTGTACATTTAGTGTGCAATTATACATATGTACTAGCGGACCCAGCAGACGTCGTCCTGTCCGGAAAACCAGCGCCACCTACCGGGTCCAATTGTGAATCTGAACCATCCAGGGCGCCACCCAAACGCATACAAAAAAAATCATTAAAATCGGTCCAGCCGTTTAGGAGGAGTTCAGTGACATACACACGTACAGTCGAATTATATATATAAAGATATGTATTTATCCATAGTATTGCGTATTAACAAATTTTATTGTAGTGTACGTATATAGTATTATAGGTAGTTACAGTCTATTGAGTATATAACTAAATAAAAGCTAGCAGGTATTTATATGATTTCTATATTCATTAAAAAACAATGATAGGTACATAATTTCCGTGATTTATTCTTAACCCGTCAGATTACTACTATTTCGCCGGAGTATCGGGAGTTTGAGAGATCGTGGGTGAGACGCTTGATGAGTCTGCTGCACTAGGAGATGGCGGCGGCGGCGCCAAGGGTGGGGGACATTCTATCATAGTTCTAAAAGTGTAGATCACTATTACGTCGTGGCACAATACAGCTGTAACAAATTATTATTTTATTTTGTGGGTGCTCCACATTACTGGTGACCTTGGTGCGTGCAACATGGAATTTTATAATTATAAAGAGGCAACATAAATCTGTGTCTCCACCAAAGAAAATTTGGCAACGTTTCTGTTGTCAGCACGTGTTTTTTGTTTTGTGGAGACTGAGCTAGCATAATAAAACACAACATTTTTCTCTGGTGAAGACACGGCTTTATACTCACACATTAATTGTAGAACGCCATGTTGCACGCGCCGCGTTCATGACAAAGGGGTCTCGTCTTCAATCATCAATTACAAACATGATTTTGTCACATCTCATACAAAATTCGACAGGATCAATGCTTCAAAGCCGACAGGCTTTGAAGCATTGATCCTGTCGAATTTGAGAGACATCTCACGAGGTCTAGCTGGCAAAGATTTTAAGGAACTGTTGACACGCAGCAGTCCCACCACGTTCCACTGCTGGACACGGGTCTCTTCTCAGAATGAGAAAGGTTAAGGCCTTAGTCCATCACGCTGGCCTGGTGCGGGTTGGCAGAAAACACACCATCGAGAACTTTATGGAGCCCTCTCAAGTGTGCAGGTTTCCTCACAGTATTTTTCCTTCACCGTTAACGCAAGTGATAATCAAATTCTGATCAGCACATGAATTCGAAAAGTCAGAGGTACGGGCCGGGATTGAACTCAGACCCTCCAGTATGGACGGCAAGAGTTCAACCGCTAGGCTATCACTGCACCACGTAAATAATATAAATTCAATAACCGTGTAGTTCTCGGCAAAACAGCCGCCCGTACCTCACCCATGGGAGTAGTAAAGACAACCCAAGGGATTACTTCAATAGGATGGGTTGCACCGTCCTACTGTCTGCTAATAACATCAAACTGCAATCACCAATAGAATAGAATATACTTTATTGTACACCAAAATTGTAACACAGCTCTTATACAATAACAAACATTAAAGGGTACAATGGCGGTATTATCGCTGATAGCGATATCTACCAGACAACCTTCTTCACCAATCTGTCTGTCAAGAGAGATTATGGTCCTCCTTGACCGTTCATTGTTGCGGTCATTGGGAGACCCATGTCCAACAGTGGATATTTTTGGATGATGGTGATGAACTGCCTCGTCGTCTAGTGGTGGCAAGCGCGACTACTGATCCACGAGGTCCTGGGATCCATCATCAGATCGGGCAAAGTGCTATTGGGTTTTTCAGTGTGGAAGCAGTAGCAGCCCGGAGATTGGATAGTCTGGTTGATGGCATTAGGCTCGCCCCCTATTACTTTTGACTTAAATATAACGACGAAATGAGGGTGTTACTATATACCCTTTGCCCAACCCTTCGGGGAAATACAGGCGTCATCTTATGTTATGATGATGAAATTTAATATAAAATCAACTTACTTAATGTAGACAAACACAATATTGCGAAAACCAAGCATAATAAAAAGTGTACGGTTAAGAATCCGGTGCGGATGAAATATAGTACGCCCATTAGCCCGAGTAAGGTGTGGTATGCAGCTACAAAAACACACATCCACAGTGCTATTTCTAAGGCCAACACTTTTGTCTGAAACAAATATAATAATTAATCATCATCTAGGATTAGGAAAACATCGTGAGGAAACCGGCATGCCTGAGAGATATTTCTCGACGGCATGTGAAGCCAAGTCAGAAGCACATGGGCGGCATAAACTCTGACACCAGGTTAGTCACTAACCACACGAAAAGAAGAAGACGATCATCACCCAATAGCAGCCTTAATAGCAGTGATAGGTGGTGTGACCGTCGCACTGCCAAGTCATCGGTCTCGAATTTAAACCCAAGGCACCTCTGATATTTCGGATGCGCGTATTGTATAATTATCACTTGTTTAAAAATGGTGAAGGAAAACATCGTGAGGAAACCGGCATGCCTGAGAGATATTTCTCGACGGCATGTGAAGCCAAGTCAGAAGCACATGGGCGGCATAAACTCTGACACCAGGTTAGTCACTAACCACACGAAAAGAATAAGATCAGCCAATAAACAGAGAGGGGCTCGTGGTTAATTACCAATCGAACGGATCATTCAAATTGCAGGGTTAAGCTGCACTTGCCGCAGTCAGTCTGACCATTCGTGACGTATCGAGTCCCCTCCGTGCCTCTAAGAGCACGTTAAACAGTCGGTTGCGGATGTCATACGAATAGCTATGACAGTCATTACAGATAATCAGAAGCCCGAAACTGACAACTAGTCTAACCTTAGGATATTGGCATTTGTCGGGGTCGCGGTGCATGCAACAGCGAATCCCGTGACCCCGGCCTTAGGTCACAAGGAGGGACACCGTGGGGTTTTAGCCAGTAAGAGTCTGGCACACCCCCCCGTCTTCCCCAGACGGGGGATAGTCCATGAGGATTTCCCCACGTGAGAAAAAAAAAAAAAAAAAAAAAAAGGATATTGGCATTGCCCAGTAACTGGGTTGCGATAGTCTGATGGCAATCGCTCCGTATAAAATATTGGTATTCAGCCGCATCTGGTGAGATTGGAAGCCGACTCCTAAATAGTTGTGAAAATGAAATGAAAAATATTTATTTGGACACAACACAAATAAGACACAGACAAGACAATTAGGTACAGCAAAATAGAACACAAAAAAAATAATACAAAATAAATTAAAAATACCAACATAAACAAAAGTAGGTAGGTATGTGTCTCACGGCTGGACCAAATAGGTTCCAGATCAGCTTAGTGCCAAGTCACAAGTACTTGGCGGTGGTTTTCATCTGGAACCTTTAGCCTCACGGATGTCAGTGCAGAATAATGATTAATTAGGTATAAATAAAATATGTAAATATACAATAAAATATTTAGTGTTAATTCCGCGAAAAAACAGTTGATCAAGCCTGAATGCAGTATGCAGCACCGCCCTCCCTTCCTTTGCTTGTGTGTTGCATGTTATTAATCGCACCTTCTGCATTTGCATATATTTGCGGGCGGGAGGGCGGTGCTGCATACTGCATTCAGGCTTGATCAACTGTTTTTTCGCGGAATTAACACTAAATATTTTATTGTATATTTATAGATCATGGATTTCCGCAAAGTAACGCCTGATTCCATCATATATCTAAAATATGTAACTATAAAAAGGGATAAATACTAATTTAAAAACCAATAAAAAATACAATAAACATATTAAATAATATGAAAAGGCTAGTCTCGATGTGTAAAGAACGGTCACCAATCCACAGACTTACCGCGGCAACCGCAGTTTAAATCATATGACTCCCTCTATTTGTATTCATAACAAAGTATACCATCGCATGTTTTGAAAACAATCTAAGGGTCATCGAAAACCCTTCATACGACTTTACGTCCCAAATCCGGATAGATAAAAATCTTCAGATATTTTAAGATAACTGCTGATGTTGATGTTGTATCGTTAACGAGCGTATGCCCAAGGCAAATTGAAGTTGCTCAAAGAAAACTTTCACATATTATTACATACATTTTTCTTTTGTGCGAACCACAAGCCCGCAGCGAAGGGATCTAAAGGTGGGGTTTATGATAAAATCAGAATCCCTTAAATGTCTTTTGTTGATCTCGAGTAAGATGACAGAACCGTTCGGTTTTATTGTCAAAGCTTCCTTTTAGATTCTTTGGGATATAAAACGATAAAACGGGGAAATATCTTTCGATGTTGAAAATATTGATGTTGTATTTTTAAAGAGGTCTTAAGAATGCGTACCTTTTGTTCGATGCTGTTCTATCGAAAATCATTATGCTGAGATGGCAATCTTATTATCAGCCTACCACTAATAACAGCGGTCAGGACTGCTACACAACATAACATAACATCACGCCTGTATTCCCCGAAGGGTTGGGCAGAGGTGTATTGTAACACCCTCATTTCACTATAATGTTTAAGTCCCAAGTACAAGGTCTAGTGGTGGCAAGCGTGACTGCTGATCGGGTTCGATCTCCAGGTCGGGCAATTTATTATTGGGTTTTACCGTGTGTAATTCTTTAGTAGCAGCCCGGAGTTTGGATTTGTGCTCGGTAGTTGGCAATAGGCTCGCCCCCTATTAAATGGGACTTAAACATAATTAAATTATTCACAGAAAATATTCTTATAAATTTATTGCATAAATATGATTACGTGGAAATAAAAAAAAAGAGGTCTTTTAAATCCGATTATGAATGTTGTGTAGTTAGACCGTTATTGTTGATACTTCGTAAATTATACACTCCTGCAATGTAATTACGCCTGCTTCCCCTTGGGGTATGCAGAGACTATAGATTTCCACCTGCTACGATCCTGACACACGCTTTTGGCTTCATCTACATTCATTAACCTTCTCATGCATGCTCGTAGGTTTAGGGTGATACCTACCTGGCCTTTATAGAGAACGTCCGCGATTTGTTCGTGGTACGTTCGCCGAGGTCGGCCTCTTCCAACTGTTCCATCCACACTCGCCTTGTACACTTGTTTCGTTAATCTCCTTTCGTCCATCGTCTCTACATGACCCATCTTAAAGTATAATATATCATAATGTGTTTTATTTCAATATAGATAAAATAATTCTTTTTATTTCGTAATCCAGTAACAAAAACCCTGCTACACCTGCAAAGGGACTATTAATACTTCAACAGAGATACATAAAGTTCCCATAGTCATTTGAAACAACTATCAAAACCTATCGATCGTACTATATTATGTTTTTGGTGTGGCTATAGGTAAATTAATTTCAATATCTGTTTTATATTTCCACGTAAACACATTTTATTCGACAGACTATAAAATAACATCACACCTGTTTTCCCCAAAGGTTAGGCAGAGGTGTATAGTAACACACTTATTTCGCCCTTATGTTTAAGTCCCATGTAATAGGGGGCGAGCCTATTGCCATCAACCGGGGACAAATCCAAATTCCGGGCTGCCACTGAGGAATTTTACACGGGAAAACCCAATAACACTTTGCCCGACTTGATCGAACCCAGGACCTCATGATCAGCAGTCGCACTTGCCACCACTAGACCAACGAAGCAGTAACTGTAAACTAAGAAAACTGTGATTGTAAAACAAATTTATACTAACTTCAAGTGCCCCTAAGAACAAAAGGGTTCCATTTGCAATCTGCATAGGTATTATTATTAACGTCATGCTTTGAAGTATGGTTGAAATTGTTCCTTTACTGTGTAAGTTAATCATTATGTAGAGGCCTATATAAAAAAAGATTGACATCTGAAAAATAATGACTTTATTCAATCCTTCCGCGTGCAGTGGCAGTCCGAGGGGGGGTCATAGGGACATGACCCCCCCCCCAGAATCGTACACGTCAAATTGACAAACATCCAAAAAATAGATAATTTGCAAAATAAAAATAATTGTGCAGTAAACTCTAATGACATAACATCTTACATTCCCCGAAGGGTTCGGCAGAGGTGTTTTAGTACACCCTCGTTTCGCCAGTGATGTTAAAGTCCCATGTATTAGGGGGCGAGCCTATTGCCATTAACCGGGTACAAATCCAGACTCCAGGCTGCTACTGAGAAATTCCTAACGGAAAAACCCAATAACACTTTACCCGACCTGGGGATCGAACCCAAGACCTCACGATCAGCAGTTGCGCTTGCGACCACTAGACCAACGAGGCAGTTAAATTGACAAATCTCCTAAAAATAGATAGATGTTAACATAAAATTCATATTTTTGCGGGTTGACACATTATTGCATAACACGGCCCAACTCATACTTTGCCTTTCTTTCTAAAAACTACGGAAGACGAGGTGTCGAAGTCGAACCAGCGTATAAGTATGTAAGTTAGATAGTAATAAAAAAAAGGTGAAGGGTGTGACAGTTTCTATGTGGCGTCTTCCATACATTGTCATAGTAATTCGCACGCCAAGAGCACGCAATCAACACGCGACGTGAATATCACACCCAAACACGCTCTCTGTCAGACCAGGCAGCGTTTCTGTCTGTTACGCGAAGTTGATGGTGGTTGTATCTATACAGCATGACTGGTTTAACGAGTGACATATTTAAGGACATGGTAATTTCATGGAACGAAGAAAAATGTTAAAAAATAAATTCGCTAATAAATCATAAAGAAAACCTTTACGAACATATTTCTTGGAATGAGATTGAACCCCAGGGTATGTCAACAAGAACAAAAGGCGGGGAGTTAGGGCCCTATTTCATTAGGACACCATGGTGGCACGACCAGTCGCACCACCATGGTGTCTAGAGCTACCAAGCGAGAAACACCGAAACAAACACTAAGATTGTCAGTTTCAAAATGGTCGTCGAAGAGTTAACAGTTTTTTTGCTATACGTACGACGTAAAAGAAAGTTAAATAATAGTGTATGCGATCAAGAAAACAATCAATAAACATTGTACGCGTGCGGTGCGAATGGCGTCGTAGACGCACAGTGTTGATTCGAGAGGGAGGGAGGGGCATCCCTGGTAGCGCAACTGGTGGCAGAGTGAGTGAGATGCCAAATAGCTTGATACATATTAATGGTTGCGTCACCAGCGGGTGTTTAGGTCGCCGGCAACAACTTGGTTGCGTCACCAAGTTGATACCAGGTGAGATACCCTCCATAAAACTGTACACATTTTGTCGGTGGCGCGACCGGTGGCGCCACCATGGTGTTCTAATGAAATTGGGCCCTATAGGTAGGTTGATATTTACAGTGCCGTGTACATCGCCTCACCGCTTGCAACCTCGCCTCGCATAGTTTTTTGCGCGAATTATTGTTCCCAGGTACTTTATTGGATAAATAGGTGAAATATTAAGTATTAAGCTATTATCTTTTACATAGCAGCGATAGCCTAGCGGTTGAACGCTTATCTTCCATGTAGGACACTCGCGTTAACGGTGAAAGAAAATCATCGTGAGGAAACCTGCACACCTAAAACGACTCCATAAAGTTCTCGATTGTGTGTATAGTCTGCCAACCCGCGCCAGGCCAGCGTGGTGGACTAAGGCCTAAACCCTTCTCATTCTGAGAAGAGGCCCGTGCCTAGCAGTGGGACAGCAATAGGCTAATTATGTTAATTCATACATAAACATCACATCACGCCTGTATTCCCCAAAAGGTTGGGCAGAGGTAAATAGTAATACCCTCATTTCGCCGTTATATTTAAGTCCCATGTAATAGGGGGCCAGCCTATTGCCGTCAACCGGGCACAAATCCAAACTACGGGCTGCTACTGAGGAATTCCACACGCAAAAATCCAATAACACCTTGCCCGACCTGGGGATCGAACCGTGGACTTTACGATCAACAATCAGGATTGCCACCACTAGACCAACGAAGCAATTATGTTATTTATGTTTTTATTTTTTACAAGTTTGTATCGAGAATCGATTACTGAATACTTTTAGTATGTCAATCGTTTGACCAGTCACAATGTATAAATAAAATAATAGATACTTGCAAGCTTTAGCCAACCGATACAAATAACAGCATCTCGGAGTGCTCTTCTTCTAAACATAATTTCGTCTGGACTTAAGGGCCTGACTGCCGTACACACATACATTTTTATATCATGGAATAACTTTCTATATTGTCACGTTATTTTTTTAAGTTGTTATTTTGCACTGCTGTGAAATTTACTTGGAATTTTCATAGCATTATCTTCCAAGCTGTTCCTCTATGATTACTTTACTCTTTGTATGACATTGTGTATGATATCTTGAGTTTGTTAGTTTGATTAGATATGTCATTAGTGTCATAGCTTACTATAGAGATTAGCAACACTTTTTTGGATGTGTATTGTTGTTGATATTCTTAAACAAAAAAGGTTGTAGTTTCTTGTCATCAAAACAATAAAGGCGGATTTACACGAGGGTAGTATGTCTCGAAACAAGACTATTTCTGCCTTTGTCTTTCTCTACGACAAAAACAGAGATAGCATGAGACTTGCTTCAAGAAACTTGCTCCGTGTAAATGAGCCTTAACTGCTTACAGATAAATACGGACTGCCTCGTTGGTCTAGTGGTGGCAAGCGCGGCAGCTGATTGTGAGGTTCAGAGCTCGATTCCCAGATCTAGAAAAGTATTATTGGGTTATTCCGTGTAGAATGTCTGAGTAGCAGCCCGGAGTCTGGATTTGTGCCCGGTTGATGGCAATAGGCTCGCCCTCTATGACATGGGACTTAAACATAACAGCGAAATGAGGGTGTTACTATACATCTCTGCCAAACCCTTCAGAGAATACAAGGCGTGATGTTATGTACACAAAAAAATAAGTGCTAAACTACGTATATACAACGTGTATCAGTTATGCGTGCTCATATTTAAGAGGATTGTTTGGACACTTATTCAGAAGAACATTTGATAAGTGAAATAAAAAAAACGGCCAAGTATTTTCCGATTCTTCGAATTGATCCGATCAGATGACGTCATAATAATTAGGTATGTATGGAGCGTCGAAAAAATTGTAATCTGAAAATGGGATTTCCCATCGGGCACACGGTTAGTATTTCATAAATTAAATTGGCATTTAGAGAAAAAACGCGGCTTAACCTCGCAAATGGTATGATCGGTGTGGTTGTTAATTAGCCACGAGCCCCTTCTATAGGCATACGCACACGACGTCTAAGATGGAGCACATGAATCCAAGAAACAGAGATATAGAGGGGTTCCCCTATACCCCTCTGGCTCCCACATACACACGACGGAACACAGTAAACTGCTTGGCGCCGGACTTTAATGTGAGGGTGGTAGCTAGCCAGGTGGACCGTATAAATCCTACCACCAAGCGTGCTGGGTTTTGTTGAATCTTACAACACGCGTCTATTCCCAGCGTGCGGTGAGGAAGTTTTATATTCTAACCCGTCTAACACGGGACACAATTCAGATTTAATGATGGTTTAGACTAATTAAACTTTTGATACCATCACGCTTCTATTCCCCGAAGGGTTGGGCAGAGGTGTACAGTAACACCCTAATTTCGCCGCTAAATTTAAATCCCATGTAATAGGGGGCGAGCCTATTGCCATCAACCGGGCACAAATCCAAACTCCGGGCTGCTACTGAGGAATTACACATGAAAAACCCAATAACACTGCCCGACCTGGGGATAGAAACCAGGACCTCACGATCAGCAGTCGGACTTGCCACCACTAGACCAACGAGGCAGTCTGAATGTTTGATATAAAATAAATAAAAAATACTTTATTTCAGACCTTATCCATATGATGTTAGTAATACACACTACTTGTAAGCTATGTTAGTAAACAAACGAAAAACGAAAAAGATTTAATTCATATATCTGCTGCACTCATCAGACGCACCGGGTATATGTCCCATGTACACGTACCCAATGCGCCATAATGGTGCAGCACGGCTTATCACTAATGACTACCTTCAGAATGTCATTGCCGCTCCCACGCACTCTGCGCATAAAAGAAGCAGTCTTCTTCCATAAAATGGTACTGTAACCGTCAGTACGTGCTTCCGCAAACATTCCTGACGCGCTACAGTAACGTGGGCGCCCCAACAACATCCTGAAAGTATTATACAAGGTTAGTCGGAAAGGGGGTACTAAGCCGAAAGGGTGTTAAAGAACCGATAATAAGGGATAACTTTTGTTCTACAACTTTCCCCAAAAGTCAATAGTTCAAGAGAATTAGCTGTTCAAAGATTTCATAAAAAATACGCTAAATTCTATCTATCCTCAGCTATGATCAGACGTGTTTACATTTTACGTCATATTTGGAGTCACGGATTAGAAACTCCATTTTATGAATTCGTAACTAAAGCAGGGATGAATATATTTTGAAAAAACTAAAATTAAAATAATTTATCATGGAAAAAAGAAACGAATTTTGAAATTTTAATACTTTTTTTAAAACAATCATCAGTGACACATTAAGTGGCCCGCGGCTTAGTACCCCCTTTCCGACTAACCTTGTATATTAAGTATTATTAGTGATATGAGGAACAATTTATGTTCAGTAATAAAACACAAACATTCTCTGATTAAAAAACCACACTGAGAAGCAAACGAAGTAATTTAAACATTGCCAATACAGCTGTTTTGGTATTCCATTCCAACCGCTGGAATATTATCCAGTTCATGTAGCAACAGATTGCTGTTCACTTAACTTAATAATAACAGACGTAGGTAGGTAAGTGAAGTTTACTTCGTGAACTCTGCTGATAAAGGCAGAGTTATGTGCTGCAAATACAAACGTACTGCATCCTGAAAGCAAGCTAACTCCAAAACGCAGTTATAATCAGGGACTGAAAGCGGTAACGGTACGAAGTTAAACATAACATAACTAGCCCATTACTGTTCCACGGCTGAGCACGGGCGTCTTCTCAGAATGAGAAGGGTTTACGCCTTAGTCCACCGCGCTGGCCTAGTGCGGGTTGGCAGACTAAACACACTATCAAGAACTTTATGGAGCCCTCTCCGGTGTGCAGGATTCCTGGGAGGATGGCGCGCCGAGTTCCGCGCGCGCCTCTCAGAATGAAGTGGGGCAGGGAAACAATTGCCCACCACTGGAGAAATCCACCAGAAGAAGCTGGTGGACCGGGACATGCCGGGGTTGCGGTGCATGCTTTTGCGAATCCCGCGACCCCGGCTGAACGGTCAGTAGGAGGAACACCGTTGGTTTTTAGCCGGTAAGAGTCCAGCAGACCCTCTCGCCTTCCCCGGGTGAGGGACATCCATGAGGATATTCCAACGAAAAAGAAAAAAAAGGCATACCGCGACGTCTTCATTTTTTTTGGCTCAATAAACTAAATACAAAATGAAACATACAACTTTTTAACCGATTAAAATATTCTATAAAAAAGGTAGAATATTTAAAACTAATTGGTACTAATTTCAATAGCGTCAGCGTTTTGCAACGCTTAAAAACTCGCCACCTGAACTCGAACTAATTAAAGTTAAACCAAACTACACAAACTGAACTTCCATTTTGTTCTACGGCAGTCAGCAATTATAAAAAGGTGTATCTTTTCATTCGATTTCTTTTACGACTGTACTCTGGCGCATACTAATTTGATAAAAAAGTAAATAATCTTTATGAGTAACTTTTGTCTGAAATTTCTATTAAAAATTAAAGTATTGTTTAAATCAAATCAAATTTATTTCTAATTGTATTTTACATTTGTTGTTGTTGTTTTTACATACAGATTGTATGTGACTGTTTTTAAAATCTATTTTTTTTAACTGCCTCGTTGGTCTAGTGGTGGCAAGCGTGACTGCTAATCATGAGGTCCTAAGTTCGATCCCCAGGTCGGGCAAAAGTGTTATTGAGCTTTTCCTTGTGGAATTCCTCAGTAGCGACCGGGAGTTTGGATTTGTGCTCGGTTGATGGCAATAGGCTCGCCCCCTATTACATGGGAGTTCAACATAACGGCGAAATGAGGGTGTTACTATACACCTCTGCCCAACCCTTCGGAGAATACAGGCGTGATATTTATGTATGTTTTTTTAGTAAATCAACAAAAGATTGTTAACCTTTTTTTTCAAATTGGTTCGGGCCAAGATATCTTTGACGCCACATATTCTATGTTCAAATATCGTCTTTGAAAAAATCTCTGGCATGTAAATTTTTCTTTTTTATTTACTTAGAAATCGACTTCGATAAAATCAATCAAGAAATTTAACATAACTTTTTGCAGTCCAAAAATTAGTTTTCTCTTCCAATTATTATTTCACGAAGAACCATTCAATGTCAAAATAATGTCCCAACAAAAAGTAATTTTATATTCGAATGACGACTTCGAGTTATAAAAACTTGGTAAAGTTACCGCGTATCATAAATATCTTTTTTATTTCGATATTAAAAACTTGGCAAGGAAAAAAATACAACTTATTTAATATGTTTTTGGTCGTTTTCCGCTAAGGCCATACCCGCATTTGTAGTTATTTTAAGGACTTACATCGTCTCGTAAACATCAATTGTAACAGCTTGTTGAGTTTACATATAAAGGTTGCTTGGTGGTAGTATATTTACGTTCCAACTGGCTAGCTACCACTCTTACATAAAGTCCAAGCAGTTTACTGTGTTCCGTCGTATGTATGTGAGAGACAGAGGGGTGAAGTCACTTTATATCTTTGCTACTTGGATTCATGTGTTCCATCTTAGACCCTGTCTGCGCTTACCATCAGGCGTGACTAGGGGTCAAACTCGACCAAGTAAAAAAGATGAATGGATTTTGTGAAAGATGAGAAAGGCTAGGTCGGAAGTACAGTCAACGACAGGTCGAAATGGCAATTTTCTAGTCATTTTCAATTCACAACTACAAGCAATAACGTGAGCGAGATCGAAATCGATAAACGCAGTCGATGTGGACTCGTGCAGCGCTAAGACTAAGATAGCGCGGGCGCTGTGCGGGTGTGCGGGGCGTCCCCTCCTCCACGGCTCACCTCATACCCGATCGCCATGTCGACCTGTTGTTGATTGTAGATACTGACATGATGACTGATAGAGACATATTGAAGAAAAAGGCTTATTGCAGCGACCCCTAATAAATTGAATTGAGGACAGGTGGATATTGATGATAAAAAAGACAATCATAATAATCCCTCAAAACAACTTTTAAGTTAAACGGTTTTGTCTTGCATTACCCCTGCGGCATCAGTATTTGAGGATTGAAGGTTGAAATTATTATAATGTTGTATTGTCATGGGAATTGAATTTGTCTCCGACGTTTCAGGAGATTCGGTTAAGCAGAAGTAGTTGAAAACTCTGTCACAATATTTGTATCAAACAAACAAATACCTATATGAAGTGAAGGTAATTAAAACAGTTTAAAAATGTTGCATAATTTGTCAATTCGCTCTCTCTCTTTATAGCTATTTGTATCGTCACTCGTGCACCCCAATAAACCACTGAAAATGCCCGATGTAGGAATTAAAATCACCACAATACACTTAATTTGATGACTTGGGGCCTAATTTCGCTAATTAACAACGTTTGACACATGATTCTGATTCAATAAACGTTCGATTAAGGTCATTATATCTTAACCCAATTATATGTGCTTAATTGAAATTAAGCTGATCTGGAACCTAACCGCAACCCAAACAAAACTACGGTACTACTCACAGACAACTAGGGCGGCCATAATACTGCCGGGGTTGCGGTGTATGCTTTTGCGAATCCCGCGACCCCGGCCGAGCGGTCAGGAGGAGGAACACCGTTAGTTTTTAGCTGGTAAAAGTCCGGCAGACCCCCCGCCTTCCCCGGGCGAGGGACATCCATGAGGATTTTCCAACGATAAAAAAGGGCGGCCATAATAAAAGAAACGGCGTATCGTTACGCCAGATTCACACTAGACTTACATGTCATGTCGTGACGCATCAGTAACTCTGTACCACGGAGAGCACACTAAACAGTCGGTCCCGGGTGTCATACGAATACCTATGACAGCCGTTACAGGAGGTCAGTAGCCCGAAAGTCTGACAACCGGTCTAATCTTAGGATATCGGCATTGCCCTGTAACTGGGTTGCGGAGGTCTGATGGCAGTCGCTCCATGTAAAATACTGGTATTCGGCAGCATCTGGTTAGACTGAAAGCTGACCCCAACTAAGTTGGGAAAAGGCTAGGAAGTAAGTCGTGACGCATCAGTAGGTGCATCTGACGCTATCGGATAATATTTTGTATGAAGGCGTGCATACTAGACTTACATGTCGCGTTCCACGCGTCACGATACGTCATACGTAAGTATAGTGTGTATCCAGTATTATTCATTAGTAGATTACGGAAACTGTCAAAATTGTCGGTTCGGCTACGGTTCGGTTGTGATTAATGTTTCTGTTAGCAGAATTAGGCCCCTGGGTTTTCAGTACACGTTAAACTAAGTATCCTGTCAAAAAAAGTAATTGCTATTAAACTACCCACTCCGGCATAGAGTGCAGTTTTCATTGCAAAGCAATTTAAGTAATTGACAAGGCAAGTAACTAGGCCCACGGTAGTCAATCAATTTAAGCGTCAAATGGAAGCTATCTAGTTTAGCAGACAGCGTTTAAAAATGAACAACATGTAATTTTTTAATTTTTTCAAGTATTACATGGACAATATTGCAGTTAAAACTAATGCATTGTACAGATAAAATATAAACAATTATAAAATAGAATAAGAATACACAAAAAAAACATTAAAATATTTAAAAAAAAACATGAAAACCTCGGGATAAAAATAATGGTAATAATGTAATAATGTTCTTTTAATTTTTTTTAGGTATATTGATGTTACATGGATTTGAATATCGGGAGTATGTACTTCCAATATTAGTCCCTAAACGTGCACTGCTGAATATTGGACTTCGTAATTGCCCAAAGCAATGAAAAGTCCTGAGTTTGTGGTAAAATTATCGCTATAATCGCCACATGATACACATCATATGGGCAAAACTCATCACTGAGTGGAGCCCACACTACGTCAGACGATGACGCGGCAGGCACAGAAGGAGATGGCGGGACAAACTAGACACTTATTAGAAGGACTGGCCGCAGAAAAACTTAAACCGAGAGGAGTGGAAGGAGGGTAGGGAGGCCTTTGCCCTGCAGTAGGATGATCATGGCTGAATAATAAAATAATAATAATATAATCATCACTTACGCCATGGCCATGCATGCCATCCTTTGTTACCAAAAGCAGACTGCGATCAGATATCCTCCTATATACTTGAAAAAACCGCGACCACTTAGCTCCTTCTGGGGTGATAATTCAATCTGTATTCTTTTAGAAATACTTCAGAGTATTGATTTATTAATCCAATTTACAAATCACCTATATATCACTGGAAACATTTCCAAAATAAAAACGAAAACACCCCAACATTGACGTCTAACGTAAACATCTCAGTCACTAAGATTATTTTTATGGCGCACTCCGGGCTCCGGGTCTATAATATTTTTACCACAATTTCGCGTTCCGTTCGGATACTCTGAGCGTTTATGGGTTCCAATTTAATTTATGATATAGAGCCGTACAAACAGAAATAAATATGTTTTTTTATCAAGGGATATTTTTAACGATTTGTTACTTCGAACGATGTTACTAGCTTTATGTTCTGTTTCAACCGTTGTTTGTAATTAAGGCTGGATTTATTCAATGTGGTATTACATAGAAGAGTTTGTATCGTACTCTTTATAATTCATCAGTTATCAGTATCAGTATCATAACTGTTTTTTATACAACAGTGATAGCCTAGTGGTGTGACCGTCGGACTGCCAACTCATAGGTCTCGAGTTCGAACCCAAGGCACGCACCTCTGACTTTTCAGATTCATCTTGTTGTATAATTATCACTTGCTTAAAAAAACGGTGAAGGAAAACATCGTGAGGAAACTGCCTGAGAGATATTTCTCGACGATATGTGAAGCCAAGTCAGAGGCTCATGGGCGGCATAAACTCTGACACCAGGTAAGCAAAGAAAAGAAAAAACAGTTTTATTTCGTGCAGTTTATCACTTGCGTGAGGAATCGTGAGGAAACCTCCACAACTGGGAGGCCTTCAATAAAATTCTAGTTGGTGAGTGTAGTACACCAACCCGCACCACGCCAGCGTGGTGGACTAAGGTCTAAACCTTTCTCATACTGACAAGACGCCCGTGCCCTGTAGTGGGACAGTAATGGGCTGATTATCTTATCTAATTTTATACTTTAATTCGGTTTTGAACTAAGATTTCCGAGTTCTTTCGGCAAGAACCGAAACTTCTGTTTCGGCTTTGCCAAATTTTGACCTTCAGTCGAATACTAAGAACCTTCAGTACACTCTCCAAAGTTTACCTAAGGGTCTTTTATGTAATTCGTAAACATAATATTATTTATGAGACGTAAGGCAAAGTGTGCAAGCTATTCATACAAGTCTTAGTTGTACACATCAAAGCGAACTTCTTGTTCGGTCGTATGAATACGGACATGTTAAAAGACTTCGTAGTTTTCTCTGAAAAGGCTTCTTCATGTGGCCAGTTTCGGAAAGATTAGGTAATTTAATTAGGTAAAGTAGTGGTGTATTGAGATATCCCCTAAAAGGAGATATATTTTTAACCAACTTCCAAAAAAGGAGGAGGTTCTCAATTCGACTGTGTTTTTTTTTTGTATGTTTGTTCTGCGATATCTTTGCTAATTGTGAACCGATTTGAATGATTCTTTTTTGTTTGAAAGAGTATTCTTTCGAAGTGGTCCCATTGAAATGTGGTGAAGATCTGACGAAGAACTTCGGAGGTAGACAATTTGAAGTCGGTTTTATTTTTGTTAAAAAGTTTTATTTTTATTTTTACTTGATAGGGATAGGAAGGCAGGACATAGAACAATGACCTGATTGTGGCTAACACCCAGTACTGGTGGTTGCAGAATGGAGAAGGGACAACAAACTAATTCATGTGAAATACTTCCATTCCCAGGATGGTTAAGCTGTCCTTGCCGCGGTCAGTCCGTAGATGGGTGACCGTTCGTTACACATCGAGCACATCGAGATCCCTCCGTGCCTCGGAGAGTACGTTAAACAGTCGGTCCCGAGTGTCATACGAATACCTATGGCAGATGTTACGGGAACTCAGAAGCCTTAAAGTCTGACAACCGGTCTAACCTTAGGATATCTGCATTACCCAATAACTCGGTTGCGGAGGTCTGATGGCAGTCGCTCCGTGTAAAATACTGGTATTCAGTCGCATCTGGTAGACTGGAAGTTGACCACAAACATAGTTGGGAAAGGGCAAATTTTATCATCAATACGGTTGGTAATTAGCACCTCCATATTATGTACCAATATATTTGTACAATTCCAGAGATGTATTGGTAAATTTCTGGGAATCTATACTAATATTATAAAGCTGAAGAGTTTGTTTGTTTGAACGCGCTAATCTCAGGAACTACTGGTTGGAATTGAAAAAATATTTTTGAGTTGCATAGTCCATTTATCGAGGAAGGTTATAGGCTATATAACATCACGCTACGACCTATAGGAGCGGAGCATAAATGAAAAATGTTGCAAAAACGGAATAAATGTCCACCCATGTGAAGCCGGGACAGGCCGCTAGTATTTTAATTTTTTAAAGATATACAAATATTATTGCATTTTCTCTGAAATTTCATCACTAGATTTCACGTTTCACAGTTGAACTAACACTTTGGCTCGTTCACTTTTCACATTCGGACAGAGTTTACTAGAGCAATGCTGGAAAAAGCTCCATCGAATAACATCAATACACGATATCAAGATCGATGGAAAACGCGCCTTGTGACTGTTCACACGGAAACGGGACGCGCCTGTGACGTCGACAATCACTGGAGAATTGTACGTGAATTGATGTTTGATTGTGCAATCCACAGTGTAGTTTGAAACTGGAATTTTTCAAAGTAACTACAATGTACGGGTTTTTGAGGCATGTAAACACTCCGCTGGCCAGATTCTTGAAAGGTATTGAAATTACTTGAGTTAACAGTGAAAGAAAACATCATCAGGAAACCTGCACACAAGAAGGCTCCAAAAAATCTCGATTGTGTGTGTGGTCTACAAACCCGCACTAGGCCAGCGTTGTGGACTCATTTTTCAACGTTATAACCTACAATGTACGGGTCTTTGAGGCATGTTAAACCTCCGCTGACCAGATTCTTGAAAGGTATTGAAATCACTTAAGTTAACAGTGAAGGAAAATATCACGAGCAAGCCTGCACACTTAAGAAGATTCCAAAAAGCTCTCGATTATGTCTGTAGTCTACGAACCCGCACCAGGCCAGCGTTGTGGACAAAGGCCTAAACCCTACTCATTCTGTAGAGCGGCCCGTGTCCAGCAGCGGGACAATAATGGACTGATGGTCTAATATCCGATAGCCTCGACCCACATCTGAACAGGCTCTCGTTAGGCAGCTGGATCCAGAGCTTGATACATAAGGTGGTACTTCTGATTACGGTGCGTATTTTTAGGAGATTTCTTTCTTTAAGGCCCTGACCACCGGTGGCTTGGGCCCTGCTCCTGTCGCCGATGCGTGCTATTTGTAATTTTTTAAATTGTAAAATTATAACATAAACATAACATCACGCCTTGTATTCCCTGAAGGGTTCGCCAGAGGTCTTTTTAGGACACCCTCGTTTCGCCAGTTATGTTTAAGTCCCATGTAATAGGGGGCGAGCCTATTGCCATTAACCGGGCACAAATGCAGACCCCGCGGGCTGCTACTGAGAAATTCCTAATGGAAAAACACAATAACACTTTGCGCGACCTGGGGGTCGAACCCAAGACCCTATGCTCAGTAGTCGCCTCAGCAGTCGCACTTGCGCACACTAGACCGACAAATCAGTCAGGAAAAAAAGTGGTAAAATTTTATCTGAAGAAAATGAATAAAGGAAGGAAGCATTTCTTCCAATATCTTAATCAATTATTACTTCAAAATTTCAAGCCGTACCCATCGTTCCTTCAATTGATCGAAACAAAGTAAGGCCAAGACAAGACAAGGCCCCTTCCTACAAGCCTTCTTTCGAGCAAAGGAATGCAAAATACCTGTGGGAAGGAACAATTAAGTGAAGTTACCAAACTGCGCCGATCTGAAGCTTTAATTACCCTTTTGCTTTCTACGTGTTGCCTCAGTTCACTTTGTTCCTATAGAGAAAGAGAAAAAACAGAAGTCTCAGAAGATTTTTTTTCTGTTTAAACGATTTTTTGATTGTTGGTTCGATTCAAATCTTGCGACAGATTTTTCAACCACTTCTGCTTAATCGATTGTCGTGAAACTTAAAGATAAAGAAACATTTATTTGGACACAGCACAAAGAAACACAACGGATAAAAAGTGTGAAATAATAAAATATAAAATAAAGCTTTGGGTATGTGTCTCACGGCTGGATCAAAAAGGTCTCTAGCACTATAAGTACTTGATGCTAGTTTTCGTGTCTTTGCACACAAATTCAATTTCCATGGCACTACAACATTATAATAATTTCGACTTTCAATCCTTATGCTGTAGAGGTACTGCAAGATAAAACCGTTTAACTTCAAAGATTTTTTAAGAGATTATTTTTCAATTATGTATGTGATCTCGATCTCTGATTTGTAAACATTTTGCTAGATACATTGTCCCGTGAAAGCTTTCTAATGTTCCGTACCAAAATTAGTAAAACGGAACAGTTATGCAATCACCTTTTTGTCTGTCCGTCCGTCTGTCATAGCCATTTTATTGACTTATGAGGAAAGTTGTAGAACAACATATATCCATAATGGGCACTTGAATACCCTTTCGGATGAGTACTAATCCGAAGGTGCATTAAAAGAGCCTTTACACGTGACGATACTCAAGTACCTACATCCAGCGCACAGCGCACCCTAAGCAGTTAGCCCCGCTACCAACCTTGCTGACTGCCAAATCTTTTTAACACGAAGCAAGGAAAGAAGGACCTCTTTCTAAGTAACATTGAACAACATCAGTCAATCCTCGTCTGTTGCGTGCATTACAAGGATGCGGGGCGAGACGAAATGGGGATGTGAATAATATGTATTTCAAAACATTGAACAGCTTAAACCTTCTTCTTTATTTTTTTGAGGTAACGATAGCCATTTATACCAATTTATGCTGCAAAGTTAGCGCTAACAGTTCGCGGTGAGTACGTAGCGATACGCTTCAGGGAATTACTGAGATGCGAGTTCGAGAGGTTTCATGTGAAATTCCAAGTTCATGTGTTTTTGAATGAATTTTGAATTAAAATTCGTGGTGGTATCCGTATAATGTATATGAGGAAAGGCTGGCGTTTTTAAATCTCTGGTTACACAGCCATTAATTTTGAATTCTAGTACATTGTTTAAGTAAACGGTTGTTTAACTAGATACTAATTAATAGTGTTGAGTAGGACATACAAGAGGCAGTACATTTGTCCTGTACATGACGAAATAATGTAAGAGCGGTTCAAGATTTTGACACGTACTACTTCAAATTTATTGTCGCAATACTCTTACTCTTTCATATGACGTGAACTGTAGGGTAAGTAAGACAGAGAAGTAATCACATGTTTCACTTCAATAGCACGTCTTTTTAGAGTGCGCGCAAGATAACTCTGCGCGCGGCCAAAATCGGAACTAATCATGGTCCGCCATGGTGTTGCCGTTTTATTAACTTTGTCACTAGATCTACCTGATTTTAGGAATAAAAGAAAATATAATAATAAAGGTTACCCCATCAGACAATAATAATCATAATGCATTCTTATTCACTCATGCCACATTTATCAGCTTAGTTCTTTTCCTTTGCAAATTACGTAAAAATACTAATTAATTTAATTGATAGGTAGTAAATCTAAACTAACATAACTGAGCTCAATTAAAATATAATAAACCGCAAGAGGGCTGCCCAATTTTAATGCTCACGAATATATTACATTTCCTTAAAAAGTAGGACTTTGCATTTTTGCGATCATGGCAACATTTAGCACGCCCTCCGTCGCGCGCAGAGTTATCTTGCGCGCACTCTAGGTACGCCATGACACTTGTAAGGTAGGACATTAGCCAATACAAAGACAGCAACACTAACACTGTCATACTCGTTACTTCAAATGTACTGTAGACCTTCGCGACAACTCGCCTCATTTGAAGTGAGACATTGTACTGGCACATTACAAAAAAGAGGCTAGGTACTCTTACAAACTCATTTTAAAACCGTGTCCTACCCAACACTACTAATTAAAGTTCGTGAACACCAACCTTAGTGTTCCTAAGAGTATTACTAAATCGTCCATCGACCGTTGTCAATCAATGTCTTTTTTAATCGTTGGGCCTCCTCATGGATACCCTTCGTCTGGAGAAAGAGAAGGGTTATCCAGACTCTTACCAGCTAAAAACCCACGATGTTCTTCCTCCTGACCGTTGGCCAGGGTCGCGGGAATCGCAAAAGCATGCACCGTAACCCCGGCAGGTCTCGGTCCGCCAAAACATGGCGGACCTCTCTTTGTGTGTGTTCTTCTTAGAGGCGCGCGCGGAACACGGCACGCCGCCTCCTTGGCCCTGTTACTGGTCGGATAGCGGGTTTCCTAACCCGCCGCCTGCAGGCCATGTTAATCAATATCATAACCTAACTAACCTAACGGTGTTAAGGATCTATCTGTACAGTCAGCCTCAATAAGATGTATACAATTTGCAATTTAAAAAAGTGAATTATGAGAAAAAGAAGCCACTGATAACTTTTAAATTTATACAAATAACATCTTCCAACATATACGTATACATAGGTTGTTTAATTTAAAGATTCGATTCGCAGGTTGTTCTTAATTTATGGCGCGCCGTGTTCCGCGCGCGCCTCTCGGAAGGAAGTGGGGCAGGGGAGCAATTGCCCCACCACAGGAGAGGTCCACCAGAAGAAGCTGGTGGACCGAGACCTGCCGGGGTCGCGGTGCATGCAATAGCGAATCCCGTGACCCCGGCCTCAGAGGTCAGAAGGAGGGACACCGTGGTGGTTTTAGCCGGTAAGAGTCCGGTACACCCCCCCGTCTTCCCCAGACGGGGGATAGTCCATGAGGACTTCCCGACGTTAAAAAAAAAGGTTGTTCTTAATTTTACATCAAAGTTTTGTAAAATGTATAATCTTATTGAGACTGACTGTACCAAATTTATTTAAGGCCTAAATTGTATCAACACTTATGGCAGATAAATAAACTCAGGAGAAATGAATCCGGGTCACCAACATAAACAAAACAATGTTCAAATGTTAAACAATATTTAACAATATTTTCCAAGATATTATGGTTTCTGTTGGTGACCTGGATTCATTGCTTCCGAGTGTATATTCAATTCAGTTCAAAACCCTGGCTATATTTGAGATTTTTTTGAATAAAAGCTCTATCAATTATATGGTCTAGCCTGGGTATCTCAGACCCTCATTATTAATCGTTAACTCTAGACACATAAAACATAACATATTACTGTCCCACTGCTGGGCACGGGCCTCTTCTCAGAATGAGAAGGGTTTAGGCTTTAGTCCACCACACTGGCCTGGTGCGGTTTGGCAGACCACATACACCATTGAGAACTTTATGGAGCCATCTCAGGTGTGTAGGTTTCTCACGATATTTTTTTCCTTCACCGTAACGCAAATGATAATCAAATTGTGATCCGCACATGAATTCGAAAAGTCAGAGGTATGGGCCAGGATTGAACTCAGACCCCCCCTGCATGAAGGCAAGCGTTCAACCGCTAGGCTATAACTGCTTTTTTACTCTAGACAAATAAGCTAAATGTACTAGGGAATAAACAGAGCCAATCTAACAACACAGTCATGATCCAATCACTTGAACCTACATTTGCTAGCGCGAAGCGTCAGTGACGCTATTTGATATTCCATTTAGGTTCGGAAGTGGCGTCCCCCGGCGCAGACCTCACTAATAAGTAATGCCCCGTAATGACAGAAGGGATGCGCGTCTCTTCCTTTGTCAAAGACAAAAGAAGCGGAAGTGGGAACGAACGGTTGCACAGAATATTAATTTTGAGGCATTCCATTCAGCGCACCAATTCGAAGCACACAAATAGTATTCCTATTATTATAGGTGCTCTTCATATTGGTGCGCTAAGCGGAATGCTTAATCTATCGCAGTCCACTGCTGGATACAGGCCTCTCTTAATTTGCCTCTGCCTCCCGCATCAAGTCTACTCCAGCTGCCTTCTTCGGGTCGTCGGTCTATCTAGTTAGGGGGCGTCCTACGTTGTGTTTGCCGATTGACCGTCTCTACTCAAGGACTCGTCTGCTTCAACTGCCATCAGTCCATTGACAAACATGACCAGCCCACTGCCGCTTTAGCTTGCTGATTCTGCAAACTGTGTCGGTCACTCCAGTTTTTCTGCGGATAAGAAGGGGCACGTGGCTAGTTACTAACCGTGCGGATCATACGATTTGTGAGTTTTAAGCTGCGCTTGCCGCGGTCAATCCGTGGATGAGTGACCATTCGTTACACATCAAATATCCTCTGTGCCTCGGAGAGTACGTTAAACAGTCGATCCCGGGTGTCATACGAATACCTATGACAGTCGTTACGGGCAGTCAGAAGTCCGAAAAGTCTGACTACTGGTATAACTTTAGGATATCGGCATCGTCCAGTCACTGGGTTGCGGAGGTTTGATGGCAGTCGCTGCGCGTAAAATACTGGTAGTCAGCCGCATCTAACTAGACTAGAAGCTAGGCAGAACTATTATTATCAATGATATTACTAAATTAAAAGTATTTATCGGGACTTCCCGTGGCATCATGTTGGCCCTATTTAAAAACCAGCACTGCAGCAGTTTACGCTTACTCAGCATTATTAGCTGCAATAGGGACCTTTTTTCGGTCTCGTACACCATCATAAAGTTACTTAAGTTACGTATTGCTATATAGTTCAACCATCATCCACCGGTTCCTGTCGTGCGTCACCGCCACTTATCAGCCGCGTCTGGCTTCAGCTACACGATCAATTGTGTTAGTGGCCAGTGTGCGAGTACCTTAAAAGTCGTGACCTATCAAAAAACCTTATCAAATTTAGTTTTTTTTCTATCTTTCAAAAAATGATTTTTATTTCTGTAAATAAATCTGTTACAGACACTTTTACAAGTCAATGTAATCTTTTTTTTAAGACTAGATGTCACCTGAATTTCCTATCTGACTAGCTATGAGAAGAAAAGCCGAAACAAACTCAGAGACCAAGGTCTCTTTTAAAGTCCAGACATTATGCTAAAAACTATGCGAGTATAACAACGTCTGGACTGGCCTTTGGAGGACTTTCTTTTTTTTTCCTTGTATTTCTGAAATAAATCTTTCATAATCTTTATCAGATAGATTATGATTTCAGAATCCCTAACCGAGCATCCTGCCAGAATCACATTCGCAGTTCGTATGCAAAACTTAAAGCCTACAAACCATAAATACCGGCCCCTCTGTCACACATTTCAGGCTGATCAAAGATCCACAGAGCTTGTTAGCTATCACGGCTACCCGATATCCCATTTAGCGCAGGGACGCTCCCGGGAATCGAACCCGCTAATAAATAATTCTCGGTAATGACTAGTGGGAGCCGTAGATCAATAGCCATTGAACCTGAACTAAAAATAGATATCGGATGTTCTGGGAGGTATTTTATTCAGGATTGTTTATGTGTACCTACGACCTAATTTGCTTGTGACGTAAGCAAAGATATAGCAAATTTTCAACTAGTAATTGTTAATTTGATCAGTCCATTTATACGATTTCACATAACTTAATTAGACTAACGTTTTACCAAGGAATTATGAGGAATCAAAAAAAAATTTTTTAAATGTTTTTTTTACAAATATTAGGTATTATACTATAGAAACTGGTCATTTTAGATAGAGGAATTCGTGTTGTGCCGAATCCACCTAGTGTAGGATAAGGGCAGGGAGATGATGTTGATGAATATACCTATTCATTTTTAGTCTCTGACAGTAAAATATTTCAAATGGATTTTAGTATAGAGCATCGCCGCGTTTTAGTTTAAAGTTTATTGTTAATTAGCATTTGCCTGCAGCTTCACTTGCGTGATTTTTTTGAATTTTGAAAAATCCTTCATTTTTAGATGCCTACGTTATAAAACGTACCTACTGACAAAATTTCAAGTTTCTAACCCCAGCGGTTTAGGCTGTGTGTCGATAAATCAGTCAGTCAGTTTCTCCTTTTATATATACAGATTTTCGTTTATATCGGGATTTACCGGACGCGTCCTAGGTATCGTAAAATATTTACTACCTTTTCGACGCTAATGCTAAGCAAGCTAGATAGGTTTATGGTAATGATATGAATCAGAGGGTATTGGATACCTTTTGGGCCCAGTTACCTGACATCCTACAACCACGTATCCATTGGGGAAAAATGTCTCGCGAGACGTGGCACCATTGCACCGATGCTGCTTTTTTTTTTCGTTGGAAAATCCTCATGGGTCTGCCGTACTCTTACCGGATAAAAACCAACGGTGTTCCTTTTCCTGGCCGTTCAGCCAGGGTCGCGGTATTTTTTTATTTTTTTTTATTTTTTACTAGGCCTGTGTTTGGCTGCCATCCCGCCTGATGTTAAGCGATGATGTGGTCTACGATGGAGCTCGCTTGCCCAGAAGAAACCGATTCACTCGTGACTTGAAGACACCCAGATTGTAACTGTCGGGGAACACCCACTCAGGCAGTGCATTCCACTGTTTGGCGGTTTTCACAATGAAAGTGGAATCAAAACGCTTCGTTCGGGTTTTTGGTATATCAACCATGAACCGATGGCGCTTTTTCGTGCTTCTGGCCGTCCGATAGAAAAAAGAGCAGGGGGGTATTAGATCATGCAGATCTGACGCACACTCTCCGAAATGTGTCCGATAAAAACCGATAGACTAGCAACTTTGCGCCGATGCTCAAGACTTTGGACCTTGGTCTGAACAATTCTTGTATTCGCAGAAGCATGCACCGCAACCACACCGATGCTGCCTGACATCTGTTTCCACGACAAGTTAAGTCTTATTCTACAAGGGCTGATTTTTCAACCCCAGTAGATAACTAATTTTACTGAGAAAAGAAAATTAAATTGAAACTAGAACATTTAATAAATGAGTGTCATTCGTTAGTAGAGCGGTACGACGCGACGGGTAGCCGATAAGCTAACTTTTGTAAAGATATAGAGTTTTAGTTATAAAACTGTAATTCTTTAGTCTTTGTAACTTTTTAGTTTTCTTTACGCATTATTCATAAGTTTCTGATTTTAAAGAGAAAAGATCTAAATTAGATCAGAAACGAGATTACCTAAAAGTTAGGACCTACAGCTATGAGTTACATCGTCGGATAACTTTCCACGCAGGAGGTTCTCAGTGCGATCCCAACAGGTTTTATACAAGGTTAGTCGGAATAGGGGTACTAATCCGCGGGGCACTTATAGTATCACAGAAATTTTCAAAATTTGATAAGGTATATTTCCATACAAAATGATTTTTACACTGAAACAAATGTCTCGCAACGTCACGCGATGTCTCCCAACCTCAATGGTGACACGTATCACGGGACATTTGTCCGCAATGAACACGCGGCTTTAGGGTGTCAGGTAACATGGCGCAAAGGTATTCAAAACCCTCTGACTAATATCATTACCGTAAAGCTATCTAGTTCGCCTAGCATTAACGTCGAAAAGGCAGTAAATATTATAGTAATCGTTTTTTCAAAAAAAAAATCCCTGCTTTAGTTACGGATTCCGAAAATGGAGGCTTCTAATGTATGACTCCAAATATGACCTAAAATATAAACACAGCTGATCATAGTTGGGGATAGATAGATTTTAGCGTATCTTATGAAATCTTTGAACAGCTATTTCTCTTAAAGTATATATTTTTGGGAAAGTTGTAGAACAAAATTTATTCATTATTATGGGTACTTTAACACCTTTTTGGATTAGTAACCTTGTATATCAATCGAGGTTTTAAAACGTTTAATTTACTATTACAAAAGTTATTAGTAGTTCTTCACAAACTTGGGGGGTTCATGGCTAATTACCAACCGTGCGAATTATACGATTTGCGAGGTTAAGGCGACGCAGTGATAAACAAATAATTTCAAATCGGCCCCCGCGCCCCGCAATCCTCGCACACACCGATAATCTTTACGTAGTGCGATGGACCGGCGCAAACAGCCCGCGCAGTCTAAGGGCGGTCGCTCACGGCGACTTTTTGCAGCAATACAGACGCTTGTTTTGTGAGCGCGCCTCTGCATCGCTACTTTTGGCCGTTGGTTGCATTTGCAACACGCGATTGTATCGATTAAGCATCACGTCTGCATCGATGCATACGCGCGACATTATCAATGCAAACGCGCAACGGTGTCGATTAAGCGTCACTTCTGTATTATGTTGTCCACGGTTACGCTCTAATTGCTTCCGTAAAAGCAGCAACAAAGACAATGCGACCAATGTTGTGTCGACTGATATGAGTCCATTTAACAACTGTAGCGTCCACAGGCATTCACAGGCCGTCACTACAGCGTGTCGAATCGCGACTGTGGCAATGCTGTATCGCGTCTGCATCGCTGCTGTATTGCGTTAGTCGCGATGCAGAATCATAATTACGTGAGCGATTGTATAAGTATCGCGTTTTTGTGTTGCTAAATGTCGCCGTGGGCGACCGCCCTAACTCGCGCGCTTGTCAACCACGTTCGGGAACATAGACGTCATAGAGTCTCCTTTCGTTTTTTTTGTAGATATATTATTTTAAATATTTTTTAAGAAGTGTATTCAGATTTTAGGATATTTAATATGGGGAAAATGTCACAATATATATATAAGTACATTCATAATGTCACGGCTTTTTCCCATGGGGGTAGGCAGAAACGAGGTTATGTAAGTTATTGGAGATATAATTAAATAGATATAACTGCCTATAATATTCATGGTCCGAAGGCTGCTGCTGTCGGCAACAGCTTCATGTACCTAACCCCTCTTGAGAGAAAGCACTTGCTCTACAGTGCTGTGCGACACTAATGGGCTGATGCTGATATACCTACGTATACTTTACTGCTGATATACTACGTAGGCTTTATTAGACATTCAAAATTGCAATTATTGTGCAGGCCTAATATTTTCTGAGTTATGTTATTGGAGTTTATCGATTTGACATAGCGTGAATGACCCAAAAATCGAACATCTCCCAATAGGGAGATAGAAATTGTATGTATGTTATGGAAATATTTCAATATTTTCATAATATATTGTTAAACGAAGCTTTCTTTTTGTCAATACTTCTATAGTATTTAGTTAAATTAAGCTTAGACTCTGTGGACAGAACTTGGCGGATACACTGCCTAGATAAGAATTTGATGATTGAATGAATGAAAAAAAGAACTGGTGTTCACAATGTGTAAAATTATCGACTGGGTGAAAGGGACATCATAATGTATGCGTGTACCATTGATCCAGTATTAAACGGTTAACAGCACAGACACGAAATTTTGTGTACGCATTTTATTATGATAGTCGGTTTTAAGTTTTACCGTGACATGGTTGCTGCACTCAGGGTTGGGTCCTGATAGCAGCACAGACATGAAATTTTGTATGCGCATTCAATTGTGAAAGTCCGTGCTAAGTTTCACCATGAAATACTAAAAAATAAAATTAATAGTAAAAAAAATAATTATAAACAAGCTTTTATTTAAATTCTCTAAAAAACAAGAAAATAATCTTTAAATTAAATCAAAACCATCAATTTATTACATTATACAATAAATTTATTTATATGATATAAAAGCTTGTCGTAAGATACTAAATAAACAAGAATACAATAACTTGACCTTGACACAAGTAATTCTAAAAAAAAATGTATATATTTCATGAAATTATAAATCTCGCGACAAACTTTTGTATCATAATAATTTGAATGTATAATGTAACAAATTGATGGGTTTGATTTAATTTAAAGGTTTTCTTGTTAATAGAGAATTGAAATAAAAGCTTGTTTATAAAAAAAATTGTTTTACTATTAATTTTTTTTGCAGATATTTTTGCTTTATAGTGTACTAGCTGTGTCCTCACGGCTCCGCCCGAGTAATAAATACAGCCTACGCTACTCAGTAATAATGTAGCTTTCTAACTGCAAAAGAATTTTTGAAATCGATCCAGAAGTTTTTAAGTTTATTTGATACATACAAAAATACAAATCTTTCCTCTTTATAATATTAGTATAGATAAAATCATTATTGTTGCCTATCCCAATGCGATAAAAAAACACATAAATATCACCTAAAACAGCAATGAAAATCAAACTTAAAAAGTGCTCCCGATCAGCTATTTTGCTAAAGTTCACGAGCCGAGGATACCGCATTACAGTAGGCACTAGTCACTGAACTAGCGCTACTACTTTGTCTACTATCTCGCTCACTCAAAGTAGCCGACATACCGCTGCGCCGCTAGGAAATTTCGACAAAGCTATAGCGGCCAGTGCCTATGTATATAACAGATGCGTTATTAGGATGCGTTATTTAGACTAGTACTAGATTCATACCATGTACACATAAATACCCTTCCAAAGAATCGACTGACATTGCTTTATTTTTACCTAAGTCCAAAGACGACTCCATGGATTGTCTCTGTTCTGACGACTATTTTCTAAAATATTATTTACATTGTATGTTTTTATTTTTATTTTGTAGCTATACACACATACGTAGCCATAATTTTAATAGTTTTTTTCCCCATTTTTAATAACTAAATATCACTCAGATCAAGATACAATTACTGTCGATAGCGCGCGGGAAATCCAATGACACAGACCCGTCGCTGACACTAGTCAGCAGCGGACTGAGGGGGAATTGATTGCATACAAAAACGCACGCGAACTAGCTTATGCCGTAAGGTCGTAACCGCCAAAACAGTATTTTTCGTTTAAAACAAAGACTATAGCTAATTTTATAAAATCGAATTATTATTTTGAAGTGTATGCTTAGACTAAACTATATACAAAATATTGAGGTTGAAATCTGTCTCGTTTCCCTGTAAAATGAAAATTTATGTCTTTGAAGAGCAGTTTTTGATATTTTTTTCTGTGCTGTAAAAGTAATCCAATCATGTAAAGCAATTATAAAATTGATCTTAAAGACATGATAAATGAAGTGTATAAATATAAGTTCAGAATGTTTTGTAATTGCTGAGAAATATTAAAATCCCTGCCGCCAATATTTTCAATTCGTCGTCTTAAGCTGCGCTTGTCGTGGTCAGTCCGTGGATTGGTGACCGTTCGTTAAAAATAAGACCCTTCCATGCCTCGAAGAGCATGTTAAACAGTCGGTCCCAGGTGTCATACGAATACTTATGACAGTCGTTACGGGAAGTCAGAAAACCCGAAAGTTCGACAACCGGTCTAACCTTAGGATATCGGCATTGCCCAGTAACTGCATTGCGGAGGTCTGATGGCAGTCGCTCCGTGTACCTATAATACTGATATTCAGCCGCATCTGGTTAGACTGGAAGCCGACCCCAACATAGTTGGGAAAAGATAAATGATGGAATAAGGCGTTACTTTTCGGAAGTCCATGACCTACTCCTGAGGATGCCCCGTGGAGGGGCGAAACACGTGTCGTATCTGTTTGATTTGTTTGTGTGTTGCATATTATTAATCGCACCTTCTGCAATTGCATATATTTGCGGGCGGGAGGGCGGTGCTGCATACTGCATTCAGGCTTGATCAGCTGTTTGGCGGAATTAACACTAAATATTATTATTGTTTATTTGTTGTTGGGACTGCCTTGTTGGTCTAGTGGTCGCAAGCGTGACTGCTGAGCATGGGGTCCTGGGTTCGATCCCCAGGTCGGATAAAGTGTTATTGGGTTTTTCCATTAGGAATTTCTTGGTAGCAGCCTGGAGTCTGGATTTGTGCCCGGTTAATGGCAATAGGCTCGCCTCCTATTACATGGGAGAAACGAGGATGTACTAAAACACCTCTGCCAAACCCTTCGGGGAATGAAAGGCGTGATGTTATGTATGTATGTAGTTGGGAAAAGGCTAGGCAGAACAGAACCCAAAGTTCTTCACAAAGGCAAGATGGAAAAAAAATACAAACAACTTTCTGTGTTGTAGTGCACATTTAATAAATGTTGCTGTTAGCCTCCAGCTAAGCTAAACGTGCCCGCTTTAAGAATGAGCTGGCTGGAATAGTTGGCCGGTTCAATTTGAGTTCGCGATTGCCGTCGGGGTATTGATGTTTCAAGTTGAAAATATATCGATACTGTGTGAATTTCACCAGCTGCCACATAGTTTGTGAAAGTGTTGCAGATTATAAGTTAACTAGCGGCCCGTCCCGGCTTCGCACGGGTGGATATTTTTCCCGTTTTTGCAACATTTTTCATGTATGCTCCGCTCCTATTGGTTGTAGCGTGATGTTATATAGCCTATAACCTTCCTCGATAAATGGACTATCTAACACAAAATAATTTTTCTGTTCCTGAAATTAGCGCGTTCAAACAAACAAACAAACTCTTCAGCTTTATAATATTATTATAGATTTATTCAACACTTCCCTGCCATCCAGAAAGGTCTGAATTTGATCCAGGCTGCGATCGGCCCACAGCTCTTACTATTCGAATTCATGTACCTACAGGTCAGAATTTGAGTATCACTTGGTTTACAGGTGAAGGAAAACATAGTGAGAATGATAATTCCGTTCGATACTGGGTAATGAGCTCACCCTATACCATAAACCGTCATTTACTAACATTTCTACCTACCTTTTATTTTTTCAAAAGCCTCGTTGGTCTAGTGGTGGTAAGCGCGACTGCTGATCGTGAGGTGTTGGGTTCGATCCCCAGGTCAGGCAAAGTGTTATTGGGTTTTTCCATTAGGAATTTCTGAGTAGCAATCCGGGGTCTAGATTTTTGCTCGGTTAATGGCAATAGGCTCGCCCCCCATTATATGGGACTTTAACGAAACGGTGAAGTGAGGGTGTCACTATACACCTTTGCCCAACCCTTTGGGAAATATAGGCGTGATGTTATTACGATAATTCCGTCCGATACTGGGTGATGAGCTCGCCGTATACCATAGCCCTTCATTTGCTAAGACTTCTACTAACCCGATCTGAAATTTGAAACAAGTTAATAATGTTTCTCTAATTTACATATTGTTCCTACTTGGAATATAGAAAAATAATTTGGAACAGTCTTTCTCTACCTAGCCATCTTTAGCCTAGTTCACTTTCGCTAGGATCAAGTCAGCAAGTAAGTCGTAAGAGGCGACAAACCTAGCACCATAATTGTGCCCTACAAATGGCAATAGGCCCGCCACCTATTACATTGGACTTAATACAAGGGACGACACGTGGGTGTACAAACTCCTATAATAGGAGAACACTTTCGCTTACCCCTTCAGGGATTACAGGCGTAGGTATATGAAGTAGCCTATTCCACAAAGTTCCAAGCGCTTACTTTACAAAGAAAAATGCGTGACCGATAATACAATCTTAACCGTCTTCAATACAATCTGCTGAACACACGAAATTCTATTAAGCTCTTACTAAAATAGGTATTAGAAAAACGCATTAAGATAAAACCTATTATTCCCCCACTAATCTAAAAGGTCCGGCGTTCTTACGTAATCCCTATTTTAACAAAGAATAGAGGAATCAATTTCTTACACGTATTCTTCATTAAGGCTCCGTTTATAGACGCGGGGCTTAGCGTGGAGCGTGAAATGGGGCGTCCAAACAAAGACGTTAGTAGCATGAGCCACACCATGTTGGGTTGAAGAATTATGATGATAGGTGACACTTTTGACGTGAAATCATCTACAAGTTTACGCCAGATATTGGCTGACACTTCAAAAATCTTGACGTAATGGTTTCAAGACGAAATAATCCCTTAATAAAACTTAAAAAAGTTAAACTTAAACTAAAAGTAAAAGTTAAACTGTTTCGTCTTGTACCCCTGCAGCATCAGGATTTGAGGATTGAAGGTTGAAATGATTATAATATTGTATTGTCATGAGAATTCAATATTTATGTGAATTTTCAATAGATTCGGTTAAGCAGAAGACGTTGAAAAATGTGTCGCAAGATTTGAAACAAACAAACAAAATATACGAAATGAAGCTAATTAAACCGTTAAAAACCATTGAATAACTCAGAAACTAAAAATCCGACGGGGATGGTTTTAGTTTCATTCTAATCGGGATAATAATATACCTACATATGTAGTTTTGTTTCACTAAATAGAAGAAAAGTCATATTGGAAGGAGTGGTTATGAAGGTATTCAGGAGTATACTATGTTCCAAGACTATTTTATGCCTGGAATTTTGTTGGGGGGGGGGGGGTTGATCCCCGAACAAAAAAATAAAGTACACGTTGCCCCACACTAAAATTTCTCCTGAATCGTGAATACGTTTACAGACACAAATCTTCACATGCATAAACGCCCAGACCCGGAACAACTATTTGTAGTGCATACAAATATTTGATCCGTGCGAGTATCGAACGCACGACCCATAGCGCAGAAGCCAATCGCTCAGCCACTGCACCAAACGTGTCGTCAAATTTCAAATGATTTGTAACGAATTTACGTCAATCCCTATCCAGGGTGAGGCAAACTCAGTCAGACAATAAATATTTGTCTTTTCAATAAATCTGGAAGTGCAGTATGGGATTACGGGGTAATTTTGCCCCATAAGTTTATTTTTGAGGACCAAATAAATATAGATGGAGTCGGGCATTGGTCTGCCTATTTTGGGTAATTGTTCTGTTGGCATGGGTGGCAAGTTGACTGAATCTAGACCATTTACCTATTCTTTCCTGTGCCAGGATGGGGCGAGCGCCCCATCCGCCCCTCCTTATATACACCTACACAGTTTCACCCACAGATACTATATATAATCTTTGGTGACTTTTTTTATCTGTAAAACTTGCGTTTACTAGTACATTTGTCATCAAAACATTTCGCGAGTTACTTGTACAAAATGTACACACAAAAGTGTTTTTAAAAGACGTTAAAGTTTTCTATGTAATATCTTATTACAAATAAGTTAGTAGACAGTATTGTTTTCTAAACAACTGTTCTTTGCCCACGCTAGACTTCCATTTAACGGGACAGGGTCGACTTAGGGTGGATGCACGCAGGTGCAAACTTTTGTTCATTTATTTTCTTTAGAAATCGGTGTAAACTAGAAACCGCATTAAAATAAAGTTTAACGTTCTGTCGAATTAGTTGTTTCGCTATATAATGAAAACTGCAAACGATGAAAATTTCTTGGGTGAATATGAGTCATTGTTGCGACGAGAAATGGAGCATGCGCATTCAGGCAGTGATGGCGTCCAATGGTACAGCCATGAGCAACACGTAGCGAAACCCAAGTGATTTTATTCCTAAATATTGGTTGAGTGTATAAAATATTTAACACGTCAAGTATTCGTACGTGTTTCCAGATACTAATATAATTTAATCAGCCCATTACTGTCCCATTGCTGGGCACGAACCTCTTCTCAGAATGAGAAGGGTTTTGGCGCTAGTCCACAACGCTGGCCTGGTACGGGTTGGCAGACTACACGCACTATCGAGAACTTTATGGAGCCCTCTCAGGTGTGCAGGTTTCCTCACGATGTTTTTCCTTCACCATTAACGTAAGTGATAATCAAATTCTGATCCACACATGAATTCGAAAAGTCAGAGGTGCGGTCCGTTCTTGAACCTCGTCTCTTCTGCAAGGAAAATAAGCGTTCGATCGCTAGGCTATCACTGCTCCAGATACTAGGTAGCCATTATTTTAAGATTTACATTACAATCTAGACACGGGGCAGTGTGTCAAGCCAAGTTCGAAATAAAAAAGGGCGACCCACCGGCCGTGACGTAAACACGAACCATTTGGAGCAACTTTTGACCCCCCCATAATTCAAAATCTTTCGGAACTACACACTTGTAATTTTGTTTGTATACAGGGTGTAAACGAAATCATGTAATTCCGTCAAGCCTCGTGATGTACTGCTGACATAGATTAACACTGCACCGGATATTTTTCGATTTAATAAAAAAAATATTACTAGAAGTAAACATGTGTTCTTAACGTGAGGCATTTTAGCGCACCAAGCGGATTGCGCGGTTATCGCTCGCCGCGTGGTTTTTTTAAGTCAGGGCGCTAAAATACTTCACGTTAAGAACACATGTTTACTTCTTGTAATATTTTTTTTATTGAATCCAGTTGTATCCCTTGCAGGGTTAATCTATGTCAGCAGTACATCACGAGGTTTAAAGGAATTACATGATTGTATTTACACCCTGTATTAACCGAATACTTAATTAAATCTTCAATTTTTGTTGAAAAATTCTTCATAAAATGTGTCGATATATTAGTCCTCTAGTGAGATAAATAATTGACATAAGCAAGTGTAGGTCTATCATAGTACACGTCTGCAGTATTCAAGTATTGGTGAAAAGTTTGTGCTAAAGGTAGATAAATATATTCTGAGTACTTTGTAGACAGACAATAATCCCTTTATCTTCTATCTCAGCTTAAACAGCAAGAAATAAGCTTCTTTATTATAAATATTTTACGCCTACACAATTTTTTATTCTATAATCTTACCTTTAAAAAATCTTTACCTTTAAAAAACTTGTACCTTTAAAAAATCCCTCCCTGCCCCGATAGTTTACACAACAAGTACAGTCACTAACAACATGCTATCGTCTTACCACGTACAAAACTTGTTATAGATAATGGTACAAATTGACAAATGGTGTAAACACCCTTGTGTTTACGACTATATCTCTGCTTAAGCAGATCAGTGAGTAATTTGTCACACATAGACGTAATATACCTTATACCTAAGTACCTACGTGTTGAAACCCAAATACAAGTGTACTGTGTGTGCGTAGGTACCTATGTGTATAATATTGATGTGATCAAATTATATTATTTTACTCAAAAATGCTTGTAATGTGGTCATTATTTTGACAACCTTCTTTGAGCAAAGTCGACGTTTCCGCGCTACTTGAATAGGCGCCAGCAAAGTTGTATGGAATTTAATTGCTGGTGAGTTTTAGCCACCAGCAATTTCCTTTGAAAATCCATTATTGTCGAGTTTTGTTTCAAAAATAGTCTGGTGCAAAAAGTTTTTATTCATAATTTGGCTGTATATGTACAGGCAGCACAATCATTAAAGACTTGTTAAAAAAAAACTAAAGCCCGGGGAAGACACAAATCGTTACTTTAAATAAAATCTTACTATACGCTGGTTTTATTTAAATTACTCACATTTTTTGAGTAAAGCACTATACAAGCCTTGGTCCGCAATGACTGCGCTGCTGGCCACGCTATGATGGCCTCGAGCTTAGGTTAGCTACGCTCTCGGCCTTCAATCTTGGTCATCATTGCAGCCTTTGCTGTCTGCGCTATAAAGACCTCGACCTTCGGTCTCGGCCTTTATTCCAGCTTGTCCATCAAGAGCTGCAATGCTGACCGCCCTGTGATGGCCTCGAGCTGCGCTACACTGCGCTTTCGGCCATCATCAGTGCTGCCAGCAACGCAGTCATTACAGACCGCGGCAGTAATGTACTATTACCGCTGTGATTATAAGCAATTATAGCCTAAGGGTGCAACAGTCGCTCGACATCCGTATTTCTGCGGCACTTCTGCAGTACGACACCAACCGTTTAAACTGAAAGCGCCCTAAGGACGCTCGCCTTCCATGCAGGAAGGTCTGAGTTCGGTCCCCGCCCACACCTCTGACTTTTCGAATTCATGTGCGGATCGTAATTTTATTATCACTTGCGTTAACGGTGAAGAAAAACGTCGAAAGAAACATGCACACCTGACAGGGTTCCATTACGTTTGCGATGGTGTGTGGTGTCCGCCAACCCGCACTAGGTCAGTGTGGTGGACTAAGGCCTAAACCGTTCTCATTCTGAGAAGAGGCCCGTGCCCTGCAGTGGAACAGTAATGAGCTGATTATTTTATGTAATTATGAGGGAGTCCGTGCTGGTGGAATTGTGTAGCGGTTTCCTGATATTGACTTTTTTATGTACGGACTTTAATGTTTATAGGTAGTAGTACAATTAAGTTTATATACATACTAGCGGCCCGTCCCGGCTTCGCACGGGTGGACATTTTTCCCGTTTTTGCAACATTTTTCATTTATGCTCCGCTCTTATTGGTAGTAGCGTGATGTTGTATAGCTTATAACCTTCCTCGATAAATGGACTAACCAACACAAAAAGAATTTATCAATTCCAACCAGTAGTTCCTGAGATTAGCTCGTTCAAACAAAGAAACAAACTCTTCAGCTTTATAATATTAGTATAGATGTATTTTTTTAAATCTCTTCTTCTTCTTCTTCCTGCCCTTATCCCACACTAGGTGGGGTCGGCACAACATGTATTTCATAAATCCATGTTGTTACAGGTTTTGGCTTATTTTTTTATGACCGGCCGCCTGCCTGACATCTTCCCTCCTCGGGATTACTCGTTGCGCTGTCGCGCGGGTGACCCAATGTGTTTGCTGATATTATGCACTGGGTCCCAAAATGATATGCTTGTCAATCTTATTGCCGCCAACTAAGTAGAATATGTTCTTCTTGGTGTGGTGTACTTGAAGTTCCTTGATCTACTCATTCAGCTTTGCTAGGGACTTTGGTTCTAATATATATTGGCATAAACATAAAATTGTGGTACCTAAATTTAGATTAAGTAAAACTAGTAAGTCATTTTTCGGTAATGGCGTACGTTTTTATAATAAACTGCCGAAATCTGTAACAGATCTTACAGAGGGAAAATTCAAAACCCATATTAAACGTGTCTTCACTCAAAAAGCATACTACAAGACTAAGGATTACGTTGACGACGGGAATGTTTGGCATTAGTTCTTGCCCATGTGGCTTCCCTGGAACCTCATTAACAACATATGTGTATGTCTATTAACTATCCTCAATTATGATTATTTATTTTTTATTTTTTTATTTGTAGGCATCATTACTCTCAAGATATCTTTATCTTATTTTACAATGATTTTTTAGCTAAGTTTTGATGACATTTAATTATGTCAATTGTTTTTTAAAGTTTAGCTTCCTTTTCACTTTTGTAAATGTGAGAACTTTGTGGACCTGCCTCTATAAATTTGTAAATTACTGTTATTCATATAGTTTTTATTCTATTTTATTTGTTAATTGTTGTACTACATTACATTAGAGCTGTGTTACAATTTTGGTGTACAATAAAGTAAATTCTATTCTATTCTATTCTACATTGCTCATTGGTCTGTGGTCAGGACTCCATTGTTCTCTCACTATCCTGAATCATTGTACTCTGAAATTGTTAAAGATATTATTTTTAAAAGAGTAACCATGGAGTTTCTTGCCGGCTTTTCTCCATAGGAAACGACTAATTGGAACCGTGCATCTAAATTCGACTTTTCATAAGCACCTGTATTGGTTTATGTGAAATAAAAATTTTTGATTATGATTTTGATTTAACACATGGTAAACTAATATAGCACCGTGAGCGTCTCTGTAAAAACATGAAACTTCTCGTACTCGACACTACACACTACATCGTTTACAATAGAAATAAACGGCAATTTATAATAAGAAATCTAAAAACTTAAAAATACTCTAAAAATAAATTTTATAAAATATTTAACTGATATTCGGTTGCCACGATGATGATGTATTTTTTTAAATATAATGTTATATTTAAGTTATAAAATAGGAGGCACCTATGAGGCTTCCACAGTCTCGACAAAAAATTTATTAAAAACAAAACTTTGGCCTGACAATTTTTTGATACTAGTAATTAAAATTTTGAAACTAGCTGGTCACGCAATGTGAAATAAATAATGCTTTTTTAAAGAAAAATTTGATAATACAAAAGAAAAATTACTACATTGGCCTGTATAATTTTGAAACTAGCAGTTTCAATAGGCGTAAGGGACAACAACTTTCTTATCCCTTACGCCAGTCGATATTCTCCGGGGTCAATATTTTATATCAAGTTGTCGCTATCTAGTCATAAGTTAGACACTACTTAAACTCATCTCACTACTCAAACATAGCACATTCAAACGGTAGATTGGTTAGGCAACATTTTTCTAAAAAAATATTTTACGTCGAGTTAACTCAGCGTAACAACCGTTTACGCTGAGTATGCAGTCGCCGCCAGCATACGTATTATAATGCAACTTAGCATTAGATCAGTTTCATGTTATTCAATATAATTGTTTGTTACATTAGTTCAACCTAAGCCTTCAACTTAATATCTTGTTTTTATATAATTAAATTAATGTTTAATAAATAAATATTTTTTTAACTAAATTCCCGATCGCCAAAACATAACTGGCGCAGTCGGTAGGATCGCGACGCTCTAAGTTCGAATCCAACTCTTCGGCTTAAGAGTGACGGTTCTTAAATCGTTCCTTCGTGATCCGCAACGAACCTATCGTGCGGTCGGGCACCTGTATAGAAATAGGGATTCTCCGGAGCATTGGAGGAAGCTGTTGGCTGAGGCGAGACTCGACAGGAGATGCAGTGGCTGCTTCGGTAAGTGCTCACGTAGTACCAAGTGTCCTTGCTCTATTTCCTGTCTTATTATAATTTGTGTATTTTATTTGTAGTGTATGTGTGTCTGTCTATAAGCTATAATCGCAGTAGGCACCCACTTACTATAATAAGCGTTAAGATATTCCGTGTAGGTAATATTACACTTCTATTGTTTTGTTCGAGCGCCAATAGACAGGTTACTTACAGTAAAACAATGTCGCTCAGTGATTATGATGCTAATTATAAACCTTATAAACTTATTGCAGATTTGATGCCAAGATATGATGGCAATCCTAAATTACTTAATTATTATATTAGAGAAGTAGAAAGTTTATTACGGTTAACAAGTGAGATAGATCGTACGCACCCCGCATTATTCTGTCTGATTAAGAGTAGGCTTAGTGGTCGGGCTGTTGATGCGATAGCATACGAAGAATATCTTAATTCATGGGACTCAATTAAAGCAGCTTTGATTAGACGTCTTGGGGAACCACGTAATGAGATACAGGTTATGCAGGAACTCACCCGAGTACGTAGGTCAAAGAACGAGGATGCGGAATGCTTTGGTAAGCGACTCAGAGAACTACTAGACACCTTATACTCAGTAGGCGAACATGGGAACAAAACGTACTATGAGAAGATGGTCATTGAACAGTACGTGAACCAGTTAGACTTCCATGTTTCACTAGGTGTTAGAATCACGAAACCGGATACGTTTGAAGCGGCTATTATTGCGGCTAGGCAAGAAGAGGCTAGGCTTGCATATAATAGGTCTAACTATTTTAATAACCCTTCAACATCCCAAGCGAAACCAGAGGAGTTACCTAAACATCATTCCAGTAATAATCCTTTTCGTAATTCTATAAATCCATATGCGCAGCCTAACTTTGTGAATCAACCTATGGCTCCATATAATCCTCAACAAAATAACTTTCCTCCCCAACAAAATAACATGAATCCAGAACAGCGTCAGCAATGGGTACAGTCTATGATGCCCTGGAAGAACAGACAAACCTCAGGTAACTTAAGACCAGGTGACTCAGGTAATTTTAGAAGTGGGAACTTTAGGAATCAACCTAACAATCCTAAACAACAGGTTAATCCTCCCGTAGTATCATCGGATGTTACTATGCGTACAGCAGGTAAGCCAGCGCAACCACAGTTTGCCTCTCAGGAGCTATTTTATATCCCGAGTCAAATGGAAGGTCAGGAGCAACCAGGACCCAGCCAAAGTAAGTATTACGACCATTTCACAGTCAATAACAACACCTTCGAGCAAGAGGTAAGCTATGATCAGGATTTTACATTGAACCCGGACCAAGACAACCAGACTTAGTATCTATTAACTTTCAAGCAAAACACTTTTTACCTTATATTGAGCTGCCAGAGTTTAATGGTAAGTTTTTAATAGATACAGGGGCCAGCCATTCTGCTGTTGCGTCTGATGTAGTTTTCGGTACCATCTTTGAATACTGTGTAGAAACAGAACCATACCAAATAGTTACGGCACATAGTTCATCAGTCCACGATAAGGTAGTGTATCTGCCGTTGCCCCCTGCGTTTAATAGCGATATAATGCATAAATTTTTAATATTTGATTTCGATCCAAAGTATAAAGGCCTTATAGGATTTGATCTCCTAAAGAAACTAAAGAGTAATATTGATTTGAATAATAATGTGTTACGAACATCTACGGCGGAGATACCCATATATTTCAGCGCTCCACCGCAAAAGATAAAGATCGATCCTAGGTGTGAAAAGATAGTTACTGTTAAAACTAATTACATGGACGGCCATTACTTACACGAAGATTTTTATTGGTCAGATAACTTAAAGTCACCGGCAGCAATAGTTAACGTTACGAATGGTTCTTTTAAAACATCTGTTATTAATTTTAGTGACGATAAAAAGTACATCCCGATTAAGGCTTCAATGGAATTAGAGTTATACTCTAATGCAAATAAAGTCCAAAGTCATAATATTAATACATTACAAGTGCAGCCAGACATTGATCACATTTTAGTAGAAAACTTAAAGAAAATTCATACGGAACACATGAATGAAGAAGAAAAGCGTGAAGTAACTAGGCTATGTTACCAATATAGGGACTTATTCTATTCGGAAGACATCCCCCTTTCATTTACACACGCAGTCAAACACGAGCTTAGACTAAGCGATGAAACACCCATTTTCGTACGTAGTTACAGACAAGCCCCTCAACAACGCGTTGAGATCCGTAAGCAAGTTGATAAGCTTCTAAAGCAAGGCATTGTTAGAGAGAGCATATCCCCTTGGTCATGTCCCGTGCATATCGTCCCTAAAAAACCTGATGCATCAGGAACAGTCAAATGGAGACTTGTAATCGACTATAGACGATTGAATGATCGCATAATCGAAGATAAGTACCCGTTACCTAATATTCACGACATTTTAGATAGATTAGGGCGTGCGCAGTATTTCACCACCCTGGACCTAGCCAGTGGTTATCATCAAGTAGAAATGCATTTGAATGACATTGAAAAAACAGCGTTTACCACCGAACGAGGGCATTACGAGTTTTTAAGAATGCCCTTTGGCTTAAAAAATGCGCCGAGTACGTTCCAACGCTTAATGGATCACATCTTAAGAGGCATAGATAACGTTTATACTTATTTAGATGACGTTATTATAATATCTACATCTTTACAGCAACACACTGAAAAATTAAAGCAGGTATTTGATCGGTTTAAAACGCACAATTTAAAAATTCAGTTAGATAAGTCGCAGTTCTTACAAAAACAGGTAAATTTCCTAGGACACGAACTTACAGACGAGGGCTTAAAACCTAATAAGGAAAAAATTAAGGCAGTATTAAATTTCCCTCTGCCTAAGTCCCAGAAGGATATAAAAGCTTTCCTTGGTCTAGTAGGTTACTACAGAAAATTTATTAAAGACTTCGCGAAACTTACTAAACCCATGACTCTTTGTCTCAAGAAAAATAGTAAAGTTGTTCATTCCCCAGACTTTTTAGAAGCTTTTAATAAGTGCAAGCAAATTTTAACAAATGCCCCAATCTTGCAATATCCTGATTTCGAAGAACCTTTTGTCCTTACCACCGACGCTTCAGATGTAGCATTAGGCGCGGTATTGTCACAGGGTATTGTAGGTTCTGACAAACCAATAGCATATGCACTAAAAAACACTTTCTCCCGTCTAGTAAACACTTTCTCCCGTCTAGTATTAAATTACTTCTGGTCCAGTCTCTTGTGCTTCCCATTATTGATTATGCTGATGTTTGTTACTCTGATGTATCCCAAGAACTTCTAAACAAATTGGATCGACTTCTCAACAATTGCATTCGCTTTATTTACGGTCTTCGTAAATATGACCACATTTCCTTTTACCGTTCTCAGCTTAAATGGCTGCCCATTCGTCAGAGAAGATCCCTCAGATCTCTCTGTTTGCTCTTCTCCATTTTAAACGATCCTTGTGCCCCTGGTTATCTGAAAAGCTGTTTTCAGGTTTTGGGTAGTTCTCACAGTCGCAACCTTCGTGCTTCTGAAAATTTGCTCCTTCAGATTCCTTCTCACCGTACGGGTTTCATTTCCAATTCCTTCGCTGTCTCAGCAATTAAACTTTGGAATGTGCTTCCCCTTGATATTAAAAAGGCTTCCAACAAATTTTTGTTTAAACGCAAAGTCCGTGAATACTATCTGAAATCGCTGCTTCCCTAGTTGACGTTTACAGTTTTCGTCATAATTATAATGAGTATTTATTAGATATACCTACACATTGTTCTTACTTTTTTATTTATTTATTTTTGCTTATATACATATTATAGTAATATTTTATATATATATATTTATTATATATTTATATATGTATTTATAACTTATGTCCTATATTTATAGTTGTTTAGTTATCCATATAGTTAATTATGTCGCAAATATCCATATTTATTTATTTTTTTGTGCCTATCTTTTCAATGCTTTTCTCTTTGACCCAAAGGTTGACTGGTAGAGAATGCCTTGTGGCATTAAGTCCGCCTTATGTACCACCATTGTGCATTGAAGTATTAAATAAATAAATAAATAAATATGCATCTCGGACACTATCAGACACTGAATCTCGTTATTCTACCATAGAAAAAGAGTTGCTTGCGATAGTATGGTCAATAAAATATTTCCGGCCCTATCTTTATGGTAGAAAGTTTGTCATTTATACAGATCATAGGCCTCTTACCTGGTTAATGTCACTAAAAGATCCTAATTCAAAACTAACTAGATGGCGTTTAAAACTCGCGGAATACGACTATAAAGTAGTCTATAAAAAGGGTCGTCAGAACACTAACGCGGATGCTTTATCTCGTGTTAAAATATTTCACGGTAGTGTTGATTCGCTAGCAGTTAATTTAGACGATAATGAGGATGATGAGATCATTAATAGAATATTTGATAACGCACGTAGGGAAATCAGAAATGAAACTGAGGCAGTTGCACCACAAGAAAATATTCAATCGCAAAACCCTAGCGTCCCTGAATCTCGGATAGGAACAGAATCTGATAGTATGAGTATAGTATCAGCCGAGCCTGAATTAGTCTCTACACAGCACACACAACCGGATAATGAAAATAAGGGCATACCTATTATATCAGATGCTATAGATAGGCAACTTAAACAACTATACATTAGGTCAACACCCGGATCGACTTATAGAGTAGATAACAGATCGACTAACTCTAAAATTGTTATCAAAGATGTGTTTATTCCAATCAACAACACAGAATCAGAGATAATTCGGTTTTTAAAGGAACACACTGTCGCCGACCGAGTGTTTCACTGTTATTTTCACGATGAAGAACTATATCACGCCTTCTCTAGAGTCTATACTACGATATTTAACGAGCGAGGCCCTAAGTTACTTAAATGCACTACGCGCGTGACACTAGTAGAGAACAAAACGGAACAGCAGGAGTTAATTAAAAGATATCATGAAGGGAAAACAGTTCACCGCGGTATCCAGGAAACGTATAAGCAGTTGCATAGAAACTACCATTGGCCTAATATGCTACTTACCATTCAAAGCTTTGTTAATCAATGTGATACCTGTTTGAAGTCCAAATATGAGCGCAATCCTCTTAAACCACCTTTAGCTATTACTGACACCCCGCGAAAGCCAATGGAACATATATTTATGGACCTTTATTCAACAGGTGGAATGACATTCCTCACTATCATCGATAATTTCTCTAAATACGCTCAGGCAGTCCCTTTAAACGCGTGTAGTAGTGTGCACATAGCGGAAGCGTTGCTAGACGTTTTCTCAGTTCTAGGTTTGCCAAGTAATATAACCACGGATTCGGATACTAAATTCGATAATGACGTCATAAAAGAGATGTGTGCATTGCACAATATTCATATTCACTTTACAACACCATATAACCCTAATTCTAATTCACCTATTGAACGAGTACATTCTACATTAGCAGAAATAATTAGGATACAACGAATGACTAATAAAGATGATCCCATTCGGCTAATTATGAAGTACTCACTTATAGCATACAACAACGCTATTCATTCGGCAACAGATTACACACCTCATGAGCTATTATTCGGACACACAGCATCTAGAAATCCTTTAGAATTATATTATCCAAAGGAATTCTATCAGGATTACGTCATTAAGCACCGTGCTAATGCTGAAGCAGTTCAAGAATGCATTGCAGCACATATGTCTAAAAATAAGGAGCAGGTAATAGCTAAACGAAATCAACAGGCAGAAGAAATCAAGTTTAAGGTAGGTGAGACCGTTTATAAACAGGTAGCAAAGTCAGCGCGCAGTGATAAAACCAAGCCCGTCTTCAAGGGACCCTACAAGATCATCCACCTTCACCCAAACAACGTGGCTGAAATAATAGGTAACCACCCAAATTCTAAGTCCATTAGGGTTCACTTTAAGCTACTACGGAGGCCTCATCTTGTTGCAGGACCCTCGTTGCAGGAGCCGTCGTGCTCTACACAGCAGGAATCGTAACCCTTGACCCTGTAAATAATGAAAATGGTATCCTTCTCCTGAAACAAGGACAACTCCTTAAACAAGATAACTACTTTAGTCTCGCTTGCGTTTACAATATTAGTAACCTTCATTTTACATCCATTCAACTGATGTCTTTATATGCAAGCACTAAAGCAGCTGAGAGTGTAGTTTCTGGAGAGCTACATAAAACATATAGAGATCAAATAGACTATAGCTTAAATCTTATAGGTAAAAAGATTAAATTTTTAACTCCTCAGATTAGGAAAAGACGAGGACTCATAAATGGTTTAGGTACTGTCGTTAAATCTATAACCGGTAATCTCGATAATGACGATGCAGCAAAATTTGAAGAGGAAATCTTAAATATCAGGAATAGAATCAATAGGGTACAGGACTCGCAAAAAAGGTCCTTAATACTAGCACGAAATACAATAGATGAGTTTGGTAATCAGCTAAGTAAATTGAATAATAATCAGAAAAATTTGGCTAGTTTATTGCAGAATATTACCAGTAACTCTAATGACGTCACTAACCATTTACATTTCCTAGATATATACGTACAGATAGATTTTAGTTTACAGATAATCTTAGATAGGTTAATGTTGTTAGAAGATGCTATGACGTTTGCTCAACTTGGCACCATGCATCCTAGTATAATAAGCCCTCAGAATCTAATAGAGGAATTAATTAACTTAGATAAAATTTATTCATTTAGGCCAGTGGCTGATATTAGTCTGATTAATATAGGTACATAGGATAGAAAAATCTATTAAAGTTAAGGCTTATAGTACAGTACACTCTATAAATTTTATCCTTGAAATCCCATCAGTAGCCCCGATAACCTATGACCTAATTCATCTCTACTCCATTCCCAATAAGAATAACCTAACCATTATACCTAAATCCAAATACCTTGCACTTGGGAACGATGAGTACGCTTACCTGGAAGAAGACTGTCAACCGCTGTCCGATGACATCCGGCTTTGCAAAGTCCTGGACACTAGAAGAATCGAAGAAACTGAAGATTGTATACCATCTCTCATCCAGCATCGTCAAGCCAACTGTACACATGCGAAGATGAACCTAAGAAGAGGAAAAATTCAGAAGATTGGAGATAACAACTGGTTACTTGTTCTTAACGAAGATGAAATCGTCAAAACACAGTGCAATGCCAAGACCGACTACAAAAGGTTAACTGGGATTTATCTCGTTACATTAACGGAAGATTGTCAAATTAACGTCATGAATAAAACATTACGATCACATACAGACACGATCGTCATCAATGAGGTCATACCTTTACCGGAGCAATATCAAATCTTAGAAGAAACAGTTAAATATGAACTTCAACTAGAAGACATCTCGCTAGACAGCATCCATCAACTTATCAACAAGGCTAGCGACCTCTCTGTACCAGAAGACATCAGTTGGCCAATGATAATAGCTACTCCGAGTTGGACTTCGCTACTCCTCTACATCCTGTTGGTAGCAGCAGCATCCTGGAAGCTGTATCAATGGAAGACTACTAGGGGTCTGGAGGTCACCAAAGGCAGCGAGGACGCCGCCAGAAGCAAGAGTTGCTTCTCTCCTATGGTGGGAGGAGTTAACTCAGCGTAACAACCGTTTACGCTGAGTATGCAGTCGCCGCCAGCATACGTATTATAATGCAACTTAGCATTAGATCAGTTTCATGTTATTCAATATAATTGTTTGTTACATTAGTTCAACCTAAGCCTTCAACTTAATATCTTGTTTTTATATAATTAAATTAATGTTTAATAAATAAATATTTTTTTAACTAAATTCCCGATCGCCGAAACATAACTGTCGTCTGTTGTTTTTTTTCTGTATGTACGGCATTTTCTTTTCTTGTAATGCTAATTTCAATTTCTATGAAACTTCAAGTTCTCAATTTGTTAAACTAAGTACCTATACTGTTGTTATAATACGAAAATGTTCTCTTTCTTGTTTAATTTTTATTCGATACAGACACTTTAAAACATGAATTCGTAACAAGAGCATTCAATATGTTAATTTTGAATTTTGTTTGTGATTGTATAATCGTGTTTTAAACACAATGTAAAGTACATAACCGTACGTTAACTGGTGATGGCAAGCGCGACCAGGCAGATCGTGAGGTCCTGGGTTCGATCCCCAGGTCCGACAAAGTGTTATTGCGTTTTTCCGTGTGGAATTCCTCAGTAGCAGCCTGGAGTTTGGATTTATGCCCGGTTGATGGCAATAGGCTCGCTCCCTATTATATGGGACTTAAACGTAACGACAAAATAAGGGTGTTACTATACACCTCTGGCCAACCCTTCGGGGTGTACAGGCGTGATGTTGTTTTATGTTACGCAACCTTCGGTTTAGTGGTCGCGAGCTCAGGTTCGATTTTCTAATCATATGGAATAAGTCACACGCTCGTCGCGGTAGCTGAACAAACTGATATATTTTCGTGTACATTGAACGAATTCACAAGGGCTACTTATTAGTTATTATGTTACGAAATAATTATTTGTAAATAAAAAACTATTTAGGCTTGTAAATTAACTGCTGTATCGCATTAGGTCTGTACCTGTAATGATAGATGTAAGTTTGTTATGTAATAAATAAATAAATAAAGTCATAAAACGCACCTTTCGCACTCAAAGACGTTAATGTCACATTAACTAACGTTTGCTTAAGAGTTGCCAGTATTATTTTATTGGTCACTCTTGAGTAATCGTTAGTTAATGATCCATTAATTTCCACGAGTGTGGCTGTTATTTACATAAGAATTTTTTTAAATACGGACTGTTATTGACAATTTCCTTAAAGAAGCCTGAATAAACTGCCTCGTTATTCTAGTGGTGGCTACTGCGACTGCTGATCGTGACGTCCTCGGTTCGATCCCCAGGGCGGGAAAAGTGTTATTGAGTTTTTCGTGTGGAATGCCTCAGTAGCAGCCCGGTGATTGGATTTGTGCCCGTTTCGTGGCAATAGGCTCGCCCCCTATTTACATGAGTACTATATATACCCTTCGGGGAATACAGGCGTGATGTAAGGATATGACGTGTTAAATCTGAATAACATTGCACAACTTCAAATTCAGACCAAGGACTTCATGCTTGACAGCCGCACTTTTAAAGGATGTTGTTCCGTGTGTACGGTGACGTCTCCGAGTTCTCGAAGCTACAACGACCGCGCCGATCATATGATTTGCGACGTTAAACTGCGTTTGTCGCGGTCAGTCTATTGATGGTTGACCGTTCGTTATACATCGAGACACCTCCGTGCCCCGGAGAGCACGTTAAACCGTCGGGGGTGGGGTGTCATAAGAATCCCTAAGATAGTCGTTACGGGTAGTCAGATGCCCAACAGTGTGACAAGACTAAGGACTAAGTTGACGACAGGGATGTTTGGCATTAGTTCTTGCACATGTGGCTTCCCTGGAACCTCATAAAAACATATGTGTATGTCTATTAACAATCCTCAATTATGATTATTTATTTTTTATTTTTTTATTGCTATCATTACTCTCAAGATATTATTTTTATCTTATTTTACAATGATTTTCTAGCTAAGTTTTGATGACATTTAATTATGTCAATTGCTTTATATAGTTTAGCTTCCTTTTCTCTTTTGTAAATGTGAGAACTTTGTGGACCTGCATCTATAAATTGGTAAATTACTATTATTCATATTGTTTATTTTATTTATTTTCGTAAATTTTTGTACTCAAATCTTTTAGTATTGCATTACTCATTGGTCTGTGGTCAGGACTTCATTGTTCTCTCACTATCCTAAATCATTATACTGTATCCACTGAAATTGTTAAAGATATTATTTTTAAAAGAGTAAATGGAGTTTCTTGCCGGCTCTTTTCCATAGGAAACGACTAATTGGAACCGTGCATCTAGATTCGACTTTTCATAAGCACCTGTATTGGTCTATGTGAATTTTTTTTTTTGATTTTTGATTGATTTTTTTGACAAGCGGTCTAACCTTGGGATATCGGCATTGCCCAGTAACCGGGTTGCGGAGGTCTGATGACAGTCGCTCCGTGTAAAATACTGGTATTCAGCCGTATCTGGTTAAACTGGAAGTTAACTCCAACACAGTTGGGAAAAGGCTAGGACGAAGAAGTCTCCGAGTGCCATTTATTTCTATGCCATATCATCTATTTGCTTCCCGAAACGACACGACATTAGCATCGTTTCCGGAAAAACAGTCAAAAGCTATGTTCAAAACTTGTACGCTTCGCGTTCATTCTCGTTTTCGCGACACTTCTGTTATTCAATGCCAAGATCAGGGAGCTTAACGTGACGACATGTATCCACAATTCATATTTATGATTAGTTACGGTTTACTCACGTGCGTTTTCGGGATTACCCGACTAGTTTCGGACCCAAGCGGAGCCCTTAATCATGAGCTGATCACGCGGCGAGGTCGCGAGTCGAACTAGCGCTGCACCGCGCCGCGTAGCATTGCGCCCGCGACGAGAGGGGCGCGCTCTGTGTCGGTATTGCTCGTGCATCTTCGTCACTTCTCGTGTCCGGGTTTTTGAAGGACTGAGTGCCGGTGAGTAAACCGTAACTAATCATAAATATGAATGTGTCTCACGAAAGTTATAATATCCACAATTCCTCCAAAAAATAGCATCAAGCGTACACAAATATATTGATAAAAACAAAGAACACAGTACAATTGTTTCGCACTTTATGTACAGTGCCTAATTCACGCGGAAATTTCGTTTCCGTGATCCAAATAAAAAGTGAAGTGAAGTGAAAAGATCACAACGTCCTGTCAAACTGTAGTTAACAAAAATGAAACCGAACACAGAGATGAAAAATTAATGAGAAAATAAACGCACAACATCTGCGTCACTGCTTCTGTATCACGACCAATTTCTCTTGACCTATACGACTGTGTATAACTCCGAATATTCGGAACAATTTTGTTAGAACGCGCGGGGCGAGGGAGGTCTTGACACTGGCCGTCAATAGACCCATCATGAAATATTCATTCTAGAATGTTCCCTCGAGCGGGCCGCGATCTCTTTTATTAGCATTTAAGACAAGTTTTGTAATGTAAGTCGGGGTTTCTTTCATGTCTGCGTCTGGCCGGTTTGTTTCTGAATATTGACGGCGATAATTTGAATTTGTTTCTAAGACCTTTTGGAGACTGGGACCACACTTAATGGCATCAATTTGCATTTTATCATTGTCTGTTTATAGAGATTCGTAGTGTTCCGTCGCCCATTAAATTGCCGTTTGATCCATCCACGTTTTCATGAATGTAGTTTTGCATACAAGGTTGGATATTGCTATATGCAATAGCATATGACCGAACCAATGTTTGATAACGAGACAGGTCAGTTAAAGATAGCTCAAGATACGTTTGATCAAACTTCAATATTGGGAAAATGAACACGATACACATACATACAGTCTTCCACAAAATCTTGGTGATCGGCATTATCAGAACATATCTACTGGTATTTAAATCACCGAAAAATTTTCAGTTTTAGAAGACATTTTATAAATAATCGCTTAAAAAATCTTTTAAGTTAAACAATTTTATCCTACAGTACCCCTGCAGCATCAGGATTTAAGGATTTAAGGTTCAAATTATAATAATGTTTGTATTATTATGGGAGTTGAATTTATGTGTGCGAAGGTTCAGGAAAATGAGTTAAACAGAAATCTGTCGCAATATTTGAATCAAACAAATATACGAAGTGAATCCAATAAAAATAAGCGTGTTATAACTAAAACCGTTTAAAAATCTGGACACAACTGTGATTTTAACAATCACGAACCGTAAATAATTAATCTTAAAACGGGCCCTTCAAGAGACTAATTAAATTATTAATACGTTAGTTAATATTACTTTACTAAAATACTAGTTTATTCTACCCAAAAATAAGCAAAATTACCTAATGAAAACAACCGTTTGCGAGAAAATGGAAGTAAAACAAAAGGTACTTGTCTTTCCACGAAAAAATGGTACCTAGTTATAATAATTTATTCAGTTTCGATAGTAGAATCAACTCAACTAATTATGGATGTTATATTTTTTCAAATTAATAAATATTTTTTCACAATATTATTTTTAAATTATCGAAAAATCACGCGCACCATTTACCTAGTAAAATTCAATATGTTAGTAAGGGGCCAGCCCAGACAGCTTTTTTTTTAAATCCATTAATACATGTTTCTAACTTTTAGAAATATAATATTGACTCCTTTCAATTGCGATCTTCAATACTTGAGGTACTTTCTCTCCAGGTGGCGTTCGTTCTTTCCAACCTGTAGAATATTTGTTTAATCGACTAACTAATAAGATTACTAAAACATTACATAATTCGACGGTCCCTACGTATACTATCGAAACTACAAAATCTCAGTTTTTATTTTATTGTGTGTGTACACCAATTACCCTGAGATTTATGATCCGATTTACGTGACTCTTCTTTAGTTTGATGCGGAATAGTTGCCATTTGGTCCCATAAAAAAAATATATTTTATAACCTTTAAGATAACATAATTTTACACATTTTAAGCAGATAAAATAAAACTGAGATTTTGTAGTTTCGATAGTATACGTAGGGACCGTCGAATTGAGGCGTGGAATTTACAAATGAGTTATGTGCCAAAACACAATGAATGAGGAATTAAATAAAATGGATTGCCTGCCCAATGTATCTCCTTTGATATTAAAAATGTTGATGTCCCTTTTTTAAGCCCATTTGTAAATTCCACCGCTCAATTATTATGCCTTATTGTCCTAAAATAATACAGTCTATTTTAATAATTCAAAATCAATTCATAAGTTACAAGAATTTTAATATAATCCCAGTCCCCACATTGAACGAACTAAATGGTCCAAAATCATACATTAAAAATAGGTAACTTTGTTGTAGATTGTTGTTCTAGAAATTTTGAACTAATTAATGATGTATGTAAAAGCAACGGAGGACTTGGCTAACACAAAATTATTATTTTAGGTAAAACAACAGTGTTCTGTGCTGAAGACATAGTGAGTACCTACTTCATATTCTAGGAAACATACGGATAGATAAATGATGCGGGCACGGTCTGTTCCTGTAGTACGAGCATTCATTTACTGGAGTAAACGGACAGGTGCTAATGTTAAACAACAATGCATTACTGTCAAACAACAATTCACTACTGTCAAACAACATTGGTAGGACCTGTCAATTTACTCCAGTAAATTAATAATCCTACTATAATACAATTATTTTTTGGCCCGTACTTTAAAATAATGCTCGTGGGGCTCGTGGCTAATTACCAACCGCGCGGATTATACGATTTGCGCGGTTAAGCTGCGCTTGCCGCGGCCAGTCTTTGGATGGGTGACCGTTCCTTACGCATAGCGACCCCTCTGTGCCTCGCAGAGCACGTTAAACAGTCGGTCCCGGGTATCATACGAATACCTATGGCAGTCGTTACGGGAAGTCAAAAGTCCGAAAGTTTGACAACTGGTTCTAACCTTAGGATATCGGCATTCCCCAGGAACTGGGTTGCGGAGGTCTGATGGCAGTCGCTCCGTGTAAAATACCGGTATTTAGCCGCATCTGGTTAGACTGGAAGCTGACCCTAACGTAGTTGGGAAAAAGCTTGGCAGAACAGAACTTTTAAATAATGCTCAGTTATAAATGTTGATTTGAGATAATGTTTCAGAGTCAAATCAGCTTATCAGATATCCACTACCTTGTTGGTCTAGTGGTCACAAGCGCGACTGCTGAGCATGGGGTCTTGGATTCGATCCCCAAATCGAGCAAAGTATTATTGGGTTTTTCCGTTAGGCATTTTCTCCATAGCAGCTCGGAGTCTAGATTTGTGCCCAGTTAATGGTAAAAGGCTCGCCCCCTATCACATAGGACGTAAACAAAACTGGCGAAACGAGGGTGTACTAAAACACCTCTGCTGAACCCTTCGGGGAATACAAGGCGCGATGTTACGTGTTTCTGGGATACACCCTTATTATAGCAACAGTCTACGCATGTAATTATTTTGTTATTAATAGATTTTCCTAAGTTGGTCTGCCAATGTGTAGACGTATAATACCACTGGCATAAACTTCGGGGAAGTGTTTTGTTAGTTGGAACTAACATCTAATAATAGAATGTTTTCCCATTCATATGTACAAGATTAATTTAACCTTTCATGTGACTTATTTAGAAGTATTAAACATAACATCACGCCTGTATTTCTCAAAGGGTTGGGCAGAGGTGTATAGTTACACCCTCATTTCGCCGTTATGTTTAAGTCCTATGTAATAGAGGGCTATTGCCATCAATCGGGTATAAATCCAAACTCCGGGCTGTGCCTAAGGGACTCCAAGTGGAAAAACTGTATAACACTGGCACAAATTCAAACTCCGGGCTGCGCCTAAGGCATCCCAAACGGAAAAACCCAATAACACTTTGCCTGACCAGGGGATCGAACCCAGGACCTCACGATCAGCAGTTGCGCTTGCTACCACTAAACCAAAGAGGCAGTTAGAGGTATTATTTAATACGTATTTCCTGTTTTCAATCAACTTTTCTCACATTCTGGAAGCCATCTGTAAAAAAGGGAAGCCTTCCGAACTAAAAGACTCATTTAAACGGAGATAGTTTTTCAAAGCGAGTCTCATGCTATCTCTGTTTTCACCGTAGAGAAAGACAAAGACAGAAGCCTGTATTCATTTACTAAGCACGTTAACTGCCTCGTTGGTCTAGTGGTGGTAAACGCAACTTCTGATCGTGAGGTCCTGGGTTCGATCCCCAGGTCGAGCAAAAGTGTTATTGGGTTCTTCCGTGTGGAATTAGTAGCAGCCCGGAGTTCAGATTTGTGCCCGGTTGATGGCAATAGGCTGGGCCCCTATTACATGGGACTTAAAACATAACGACCAAATGAGGGTGTTACTATACACCTCTGCCCAACCCTTCGGGGAATACATTCGTGATTTTATGTTATGTGCAATGCATTCCTAATTCATATGTATCTAGTGTACACGCGTGGCTGCCTACGTTGAAACTCGTCGTATGTTTTCAGAAACGTTTGTTTGGGCTTCTGCGTGCCACTCGCTAAAATATGTAGTAGAATATCTATTTTCAACGTAACGTTTCTAGTGGTATATGAATAATAATTCTACTTTCAAAATGTTATGAATTTCAACTTTATTACCAGTACGCTGAATTCGAATTACAGCCGCACTCATGAAGGTTAATGGGTCATTAACTAATGATTACTTAAGAGTGACCAGCGTAATATCTATAGGTACTAGGAACTTTTAAGCAAACGTTAGTTAATGTTTCATTAACGTCTTTGAGTGCGGAGGTTAGTAACATTTTTAAGGTTCCGTACCTCGAAATGAAAAAACCCTTGTAGGATCACTTTTTGTCCATCAAGATCCTTTTTCTTAGAAACAGCTAGAAGTATCGAGTTGAAATTAATACTAAATTTCTGTCTATAAGGTCTTGCAAAAAACAAATTTCTAAATCAGCTGGTGAAGTAAAGCTTAAGGTAACTCAAACCTGCTATGGCACTTTCCTCAAAAGCCATTCCAGACGTTGTCCTACATTGTTACACTCGCATAGTTTTGATATCACAATGTCTGAACTTTAAAAGAGACCTTGATCTCCGAGTTTGTTTCGGCTTTTCTTCTCAGAGCTAGTCAGGAAATGCCATCGCCACCTAGTCTTAAAAAAAACATTACATTGACTTGTAAAAGTATGTGTAACAGATTTAATATAATATCACGCCTGTATTCCCCGAAGGGTTAAGCAGAAGTGTGTTAACACCCTCATTTCGCCGTTATGTTTAAATCCCATGTATTAGGGGGCGAGCCTATTGCCATCAACCGGGCACAAATCCAAGCTCCGGGCTGCTACTGAGGAATTCCACATGGAAAAACCTAATAACACTTTTTCCCGACCTGGGGATCGAACCCAGGACCTCACGATTAGCAGTCGCACTTGCCACCACTAGACCAACGACAACGACGGTCTGTAACAGAATTATTTACAGAAATAAAAATCATTTATCATTTAAGCTCATCTCATTATGAGAAGAAGCCCATGCCCAGCAGTGGGACAGTAATAGGTTGATCCTTTATGCTCCAACTCTATAGTACACTTTGTTCGATCCAAAACCTCACGATCCACAGTTGAGCTAACTACCACCACATAATTATATTGTATTGATCGAAGTATTACGAAGTTATTAATAACTTAAAACTTCATCCCGTGCGGTTGCTCTCCCAAGTCCTTGGTATTCTCTCAATAGATCTATAATTATTGTTAACTAGAACCTCGGACTTCTCCAAGTTTTAAGTGGTGGTGGCACTCAGCACTTTGATCTTGATAGCTTAATATACAACGTTATTTTTACTTTTGACTGTCTTGCTGGTGTAGTGGCCGCAAGTGCGACTGCTGAGCATAGGGCCCTGGGTTCGATCCTAAGGTCGAGAAAAGTGTTATTGAATTTTTCCATTAGGAATTTCTCACTCCTCCCAACAATAAGCTCGCCCCCATGGGACATGGGATTTAAACATAACTGGTGAAAACGAGGGTGTACTATTATAAACAACTCTGCCGAACCCTTCGGGGAGTATAAGGCGTGATGTTTTGTAATGTTATTTTTTGTTTACAGAAAAGCCTCAAAAAGTTTCTCGTCAGGACTGCCTGAAAATATTTACGGACCATGGGGGATTTTCTGTGAACCCCGTCTCCACCCTACAACATTCATAGGATACGTGTCAATTTGTTCATTGGGACCCAAAAAAGCCTAAAGTACCTGTTTTAGTTGCAAAAACTATTGGGTTTATTTATAATAAAAAAAATACTTTTCGGCAAAAATGTATTTATTTTTAAATAAAAACCATTTTCTCCACAAACAAAAAAGCATATTTCACGTAAACAAATGACGGTTCTATATAAAAAATAATTGATTTCTCAAACTGAAAATCATTAAGTACCTAATAATAACAGTGTTTAAGTTAATATACCGCTTAACTCAATAGTACAGCCAGCGACTATATTCGTGACAATTTAAGAAGTCGGATTTGACAGATATAAAAATACTTTTATTTGTGTGAGGGTAAGGGAAAAAAAATTGGTTGTCTGTAAAGTCGGTTTACGGACCATAGTTTAACGTGACAACGTCATAACAAAACATCGTGCCTCGGAGAGTCACGCTTTTTCGTGCATGCTGCCGGCGTTCATCGTTTTATTAGACGTTGTCACGTCAAAAAACAATCGGTTGCTTTAAAAACCGTTACCTCATATGAAAACATTATTCAGATGACCATATTCTAATCCTTTTTATTGCACACTAAGTACATGTGTTAGTAAAAAAGAAAAAATATATAAAAACAAATATATTATAAAACCTAAACCTTTACGTATCTTTACGTATTTGAAGGACGTCGCCATAGTAAAAAATTATCTATCCTACTATACGCTTCAAATGACACTAATTTCAAATCTGTTGGATGGTGGGGACGTTTCTTCTCATCATCCTTTACCGAGCCTTCCATCTCAGGCCTCAAGGTTCGCCGTACACTGATATGCGTAGATAACTATTGGATCCAAGCTGAAAGAACTTACATAAACATAATTAGCCTATTACTGTCCCATTGCTGGGCACGGACCTCTTCTCAAAATGAGAAGAGTTTAAGCCTTAGTACACGGCGCTGGCCTGTTGCGGGTTGGTAGACTACACACACCATTTAAAAGTTTATGAAGCTCTCTCAGGTGTGCAGGTTTCTTCACGATATTTTTCTTCACCGTTAACGCAAGTGATAATCAAAATCAAAAAAGAAATATTTCACATAAACCAATATAGGTGCTTATGAAAAGTCGAATTTAGATGCACGGTTCCGATAAGTCGTTTCCTATGGAGAAGAGCCGGCAAGAAACTTCATGGTTACTCTTTTAAAAATAATATCTTTAACAATTTCAGTGGATACAGTATAATGATTTAGGATAGTGAGAGAACAATGGAGTCCTGACCACAGACCAATGAGTAATGTAGTACAAAAATTAACAAACAAAAATAAAATAAAAATAAAACTATATGAATAACAGTAATTTACTTAAATGTGAGAACTTTGTGGACCTGCATCTATATGCAGGTCCACAACGTTCTCACATTTACAAAAGTGAAATGGAAGCTAAACTATATAAAACAATTGATATAATTAAATGTCAATAAAACTTAGCTATCAAATTCTCAGTCAAATTCTAATCCGCACATAAATTCGAAAAGTCCGAGGTGCGAACCGGGATCGAACTGAGTCCATCCTGCGTGGAAGGCAAGAATACAATTAAGTTAAAATTAAATGTAGAAAAGCAAATACCTAAAATACCTATATGAAGATACCTAAGTACCTAAATAATTAATTCTAAATCTTTCCTGAAGTAGATCACTGAAAGTTAAAACGAATAGAAATCTCGTTAGAGACGGTTCAGTGATTTACCAAAATAGCGAAGTAAGCGAGAGAGCTGAAATTCAACTTTAAATTATACCTATTAATAGAATGTCTAATTTTAGAACAATTAAATTTATTGGCTGTATACAAATTGGACTGTTGCTACGGCGTAGCTACTGCGATGATGTCACACAGCTACGCCGGCTACGTTGTCGTAGCGTAACCGAGGTCCTACGCGTCGAGCATCCATGAGAAATTGTGTACTGCGTCCGACCTGAATCCGGGAAAATAGATCCGAAGAAACTCGGCTGCAAATCTATGAAATTAGAATTCAAATAAAACTGCAGCATCTTTGCATCGTATTTTGTCGGATTGGGAACGTTCGCAAAGTACAGTCCGCGACAGGTCGACATGGCAATCGGGTATGAGGTTAGTCGTGGAGGAGGGGATGCCACGCACACCCGCCCATGCCCGCGCCATCTTCAGTATGAGTTCGCTTCGACCGCGTTTATCGATTTCGATCTCACTCACGTAGTTGCTTATAGTTGTGTATTGAAAATGACTAGACAATTGCCATGTCAATTTTCGCGGACTGCACAAGCGCTCTTACAGGACGAAAAGTAACTGCGCCGTGGTCGTGTTAATTTAAATACCATTGCATCTCTGTAACTTTAATTTTAATAACACATAACATCACGCCTGTATTCCCCGAAGGTTTGGACAGAGGTGTATAGTAACACCTTCATTTCACCGCTATGTTTAAGTCCCATGTAGTAGAGGGCGGGCCTATTGCCATCAACCGGGCACAAATGCAAGCTCCGTGCCGCTACTGAAGAATTCCACATGGAAAATATCAATTACACTTTGCCTGACCCGTGGATTGAACCCAGGACCTCAAGATCAGCAGTCACGCTTGCCACCACTAAATCAAAGAAGCAATTTAATTTTAATCCGAATGTAATATAATAAAAATAGTTTTATACAAAAAAGCCGTATTAAGAAAGCAACTTCCTTTCATCATCATCTTCCTATCCTGTTCCCAAGTTACCTGTGATCAGCGCAAATGTACTTCTCTTCCATTCTTCCCTGTCAGCCGTCACCTCATCATTTACTCTCTTTTCCTCCATATCTTCCTTCACACAATCCATCCATCTTTTCTTTGTGTCCCTCTCCCCCGCCATCCATCAACATTAATATTTATCACTCTCAGACACACGCTTCTTCCCTCCTCATCACATGCCCATACTAAGACAAACGATTTCTTTTAACTTTTCTGTCACTGGTGCCACTATCAAACTCACTCTAATATAAAACAACTTTCCGTATACCGCAAAAATGAACCTAATTGCAAGCTAAGCAAGGAGTGTATGACGATTTACTAGAATTGAAACGGAATTTACCAATGAGATGAGTAAACCTAAGGATGAGAATTATTAGCCACAATCTCAGTGAAGCCCGGATTCAAAGATATTCAAAACATAGGTATTACTCGGATTTAAATCCGAATAAATCTTGTAAATCGAGAACATCTTGGCTAAAGACGAAACACGAGTAATGGTAATTATATTTTGAAATGAGGTGTTACCGTTTCAGAATTTGCGTAGTCGGCTTTTCTTAGGAATCTTACATTCAAGGTTTCATTTGGGAATAAAATTATTGTTTTATGACGTGAGTTGAGTTGGACTTTTAATTCGATGCAGTAAGTTCGGGGGATACCAGCTTTTGACAAAAAAAAGGTGAAAAATGAATGAAATTAAATGAACTTAATAATATAATTAGGTATATGCAAACTTTTTATTGAATTTGATAACTTTACGATCAAAACAAATTGTGTAAATTAGTTAATTTTATTATTTTTCACATAAATACCCTCTTCCTCCCTTATTCTTATATTGCAAACGAATTTGTAGATATTTATTTAAATTATTGTATTATTTTTTCTCATTCGTTCTTTTCGTAAAATCGTTCACTACCCCAAGACTACGTAACATTATTTTGCTTTGAACTGTCAATTTACTGCATCGAATTAAAAGTCCGATTATTAAACAATTTATCACCACTGAATTGGAATTGATCAATCCGAATTCTCAAAGGCAACTTATCAATAATTCTAAATCAACGCTGCAATCACTGTCATTAAGATTCGTCTTAACTCAACCCTCGCTGTTCGGGTGAACAACTGTAAACAAACTTGTATTCCAATTGATACTGATCACCGGTTCGTTAAATCCCTTTCTTTGAAACATTTATGATGTTCGATGCCTCTTTGTACTTTGTAATTTGAACCTTTTTTTATTATTGAAGGTAGTATATGTTATAAACGTCGTTTGTAAGGAATTGAAGGAGTTTCAATAAAATGAACAATTTATTTTTGTGTTTCTTTTAGATCTTGAGAATCATGGTTGTATTGGAACGGCCATTTTCATTATCAACCAGCAGTTTGACCTACTAGAAATAGAAATTTTACATAAGCTCGATAGAAAACTAATGTCAAATTTCTATCTCCAGATAATAAAGGTTATTAAAAATGGTCGTGAGTAAAGTTACTTATTGATCTTTATTTTAATTCCTTGCGTTCGGTTATGATAAATAAAAGGATAAATGAATTTTATTTCTGTAAATAAATATGTTACAGACACTTTTACAAGTAATGTTTTTTTAAGACTAGATGGCGCCGGCATTTCCTATATGACTAGCTCTGAGAAGAAAAGCCGAAACAAACTTAAAATTTTCTTTTAAAGATCAGATAATGTGGTATAAAAACTATGCGAGTGTAACCATGTAGGGCAACATCTGGAATGGCCTTTTGAGGAAAGTGCCATAGCGGTTTGAGTTGTCCCAACTGACGGCACGCATGCGTCGGCCATCGACATATTAATAATAATTTAAATTCAATTGACATCAGCCTTGCAACGTTCACTTGGTCATATAAGGGGTGAGAGAGAACTACACATAGCAGTCCATTGAATAACCTATAATATTTTATTGGTTTACTATCAAATAAATCAATTTTATGGAGAAGAAACTCAATTTTCTTTTGACTTTTATGTATTCTTACAAGTACGAAGATATTATAATAAACTACAGTCTTGATATGAAATAATATGTGAAAATCTTGAAACCAGACTCATACATATTTGCTTATATTTTCTATATTATGATTCCAAATATCAATACGTCAATAAAATTGAAATTACAGTCTAGAATTCAACATATCAAAGAAATAGATAATATTACGCTGTTCTCTCTCATAAATCTAAATGACCTAGATGAATACGGTCCATTGAGCAAAGTCAATAATAATAACTAATATCTGAACCATGGAATAATAACTAATGGAGTGCTAACATGTGAATGAACGGTGGTGGCACGCGCCGGTAGTGCTGTTACACAGTCCTAATTCTCATGCGATCACCGGATTCATGGCATCTACTTGTAGATTGTCTCCCTGTGCTGCGATTTGTAAATCCTTGAAAGCTTCTGGTAGGAAGTCTTATCAACTTTCGACATCAATATTGCGATTGCCTAATAAAAGACGTTTCTTCCTATTGCGAGTCTGAAATCATTTTATCTTATCATCTTGTAAACGTCCACTGCTGATCATGGGCTTCTAAATTACTGATACAATGAACGGCCAGAGATGTTATTGCCATAATCACCATACTTGGCTGTCGAACAAGAGGATGCTGCTGCATATCCTCTTAATATTCTTGAGTCGCTTTTGCCGCTACCCTCGCATAATGAAGAGATGGTGCCACGACCCTGTAGAGATGAAATGTAGGGCATCTTACCGACTCCCGATAATATAAGTCAGCGTTTGCCTAATGAATGACGTCTCAAGTTTGATATAATCTTTATTGTTTTCCATAAGAATACATAACTCACTTATATAACAACTAATATAAGAAAATTATAACTAAAGTTATGGCTAATAAATACATTTTGTTTGATGTATAGTTAATTAACATTAGTCTAAAGCTGTTTGTGAACGACTATGTGTGTTAGCACCATAAAGGTATAGGTACTTGAATATTTACTTTGGTGTTCTATCTCTCTCTAACTACTTTATTTAGAAAGAGATAGATTTCCAAACTAATTATTCTCTCTTTTTCTAAATAGGTTATTTAAAAAGAGATAGACCACCAAAGTAAATATTCAAGGCCAAATGTTTCGACTTTCAATAAGTGTTCATAGTGTGGTCTCTGTTTTTACCTACATCTTCATGGTTAGCACTCCATTTCCATTATTAATATGTGATGGGTATGCAATAACAATGTTTAGTACGTTGACTAGAATCTAGACAGCGGACTATAAAGCAAACATAGGATTGTTTATCTGCATTCTGAGAGCACTCGAAATCAAAGGCCTGTTTATTAATGCCCTGATTGATTTTGGAGTCTTAGTAAACAGTTGACGGTATTGAGAGAGTAGTGCACACGATTGGATAACCTGTTTTGTTGTTTGTGAACACTTTGACTGAGTGATTTGTAATTGCAGTCGATTCTGTCTAGCTTTTTTCCAACTACATTGGGGTCAACTTCCAGTCTAACCAGATGCGGCTGAATACCAGTATTTTACATGGAGTAATCGCCATTAGACCTCCACAACCCAGTTACTGGGCAACTCCTACCACCTTCCCATGGCCCTTCCAATATGGGCCGAATCGTGAGGCGGCTGCGGACATAGCGCCCTTGGCTATCTTATTTTAGTGTCCGCAGGCGCTGCTTGATCTCTTACAAGTTAACCATGTGTGACCTAGTGCACCTCTCCCAGATGGATGTACTACTATCACAAAACATACATATGTAGCATTTTCCTTTTCCATTTCCAGTCTTTCCATTTTCCTCATTTACTGGGTGGTTTACGGGGCGAGGCTATTGCCATTAACCGGGCACAAATCCAGACTCCGGTCTGCTACGAGAAATTTCTAATGGAAAAACCCAATTACACTTTTCCCGACCTGGAGATCGAACCCAGGACCCCATGCTCAGCAGTCACGCTTGCCATCACAATATATTATATTCTAAATACATTTTGTGGCAGTGCAGTAATGTAATACAGTGAGGTAGTGACCATTTGTGCGTTGTGTCGCAAACATTTCCGATGCGGCAGCGCAACTGTCGTACTATGAGTATTCGCCCTAATATTTTCTATTTTAACATTGAAGTTCCCCAAACATTATATTACGTACTCTTCCAGTAAATAGATCGTAAATAACATGCTATCATAAATTCATTTATCATAGAACACCTATGTAAGTAAAGTCGTAACGTTGGAATTGGTTGCTTATCAAAATTAATATATCACTAAGTAAAAGGTATTTTGATGAAAGTGTATTTCTAAGGGATTCGTTAATATGTTTTCTGAATGTCTGCAAGGAAATTAATGAGGAAATATAGTAAATTAATAGGGAGTAACGTATTGACAACCTAAATAGTTTGATGATAGAGGTTCCGCAATGATCAGAGAACTTATGTGTGTATTTGTTTACCCTTAATAACAGAGTAGGGGTTCATGGCTAATTACCAACCGCGCGGATCATAACATGATTTGCGAGGTTAAGCTGCGCTTGCCGCGGTCAGTCTGTGGATGGGTGACCGTTCGTTACACATCGAAACCTTTCCATGCCTCGGAGAGCTAAACAGTCGGTCCTAGGTGTCTGACAACCGGTCTAACCTTAGGACATCGGTATTGCCCTGGAACGGGGTTGCGGAGGTTTGATGACAGTCGCTCCGTGTAAAATACTGGTATTCAGCCGCAACTAGTTAGACTGGAAGCTGACCCCAATATACCTATAGTTGTGAAAAGGCCTGGCAGAATATTTGTTTACCTTTTAAAACGACACATTTTACTGTATTTTTTTCAACATGATACACACACATACAATGTAATATTTTGCATACATTTTTTTAAGAAATGTTGCCTTCTCTGGTTTTTCTCTTGTATCGTGGTTGTATTTACAGACACAAATCTCATATGCACAAACATCGTTACACACGTAATTAGTTAATTAACTGCTTCGTTGGTCAAGTGGTGGCAAGCGCTATTGCTGATCATGAGTTCCTGGGTTCAATCGTGCCTGGCAAAGTGTTATTGGGTTTTTCCGTGTGGAATTCCTCAGCAGCAACCCAGAGTTTGGATTTGTGCTCGGTTGATGGCAATAGGCTCGCCCCCTATTACATAGAACTTAAACATAACGGCGAAAAGAGGGTGTTACTATACTCCTCTGCCCAACCCTTCGGGGAATAAAAGCGTGATGATGTGTCAATAAAATTACGTATTAAAGATGTTCTTATTCTAAATAAAATATTTAAAAAAGAACAATTTTACGATAGGACTAAAACAGTCACTTAAAATTAATCCCACTACTTAACAGACCGGGTTCAAATATCCAACTACTTGCATCTCAAGCACTATGAACATAATAATTACTGTTTTAATGTCTAATCTAAACCGAATTTTGTTCTGCTACTAGCTGATAAGGCAACAGCTGCATTTTATGCAATTTAAAGCGTGAGATTTGGCCACTGTGCATACCTATTAGCAGGCTAATTTCCGAAATAGGTACATTATTCAACGTTTACTCAAATTATATAAAGCTTAGTTGTCACAAATGTAAAAAGAATAAAACAAATTGTAATGAAAATAATATGAATTTTAGTCTAGAATGAAATGGTAAAATATTATTGAAATAACAAACAAATCAGGTGCGGTTTAACATTTTATGAGAGAATGTCTATTAATGTTTTTTTTAAATCTTTCCTTTCCATTTTGTGGTAGAAAATAAAATAAAAATATAATTTTATTATTTATTTCTTTTAGTAAGCAGTGATAGCCTAGCGGTTGAACGCGTGTCTTCCATGCAGGAGGGTCTGAGTTTGATCCCGGCCCGTACCTCCGACTTTTCGAATTCATGTGCTGCGGATCAGAATTTGATTATCACTTGCGTTAACGATGAGAGAAAAACATCGTGAGAAAAGCTGCACACCTGAGAGGGCTCCATGAAGTTCTCGCTGGTGTGTGTAGTCTGCCAACCCGCACCGGGCCAGCGTGGTGGACTAAGGGCTAAACTTCTTCTCTTCTTCATAGTTATGTTTACGTTTATTTATTTTACTATGGCCGGCCCGTTGCCATTTCAACTTACTAAAACTGACGACTATGTCAACTAGTTTAGTCTTGACTTTTTTATACGTAGGTCAAAATAAACTATAACATAGGTGCCTAATATATTTTAAATTAGTACCTTTACAAATTCCCTGTGAAAATTTACGTCAGCCTTTATCCAAAAGATCCAAAAGGAAAAACCTCCGAAAGAGTTAACACAGGACAGTTTTGTTTGTTCTTTTTTATTTAACTTTTTTTTTATTAAGCCTATAAATGTTTTATTATCTAGTTGTTCGTAAAAAGAAACGTTGCTTTAGTTTCAAATGTAAAACTTTGACAATTGTGAATGGTGGAAGTTTAGAGTGAAAAATTCGACTTGTTTTAAAGTTGAATCGATAAGGTTTATTTTAAGTCTGTTCGGTGGACGTGGTAGGGGTCTTTCATAGGATTTTAGAGTTATTAAATTTAAAAGAAAAAAAAACAATTGTTTCAATGGTTTATTTTATGATTTGGAAAGAAGCTGTCCAAATAGCATAAAACGCGTGAAAGTGAGTTGCTTCTTCTTCTTCTCTCGTATCAGCACGTGCTTTACGAGTATAACTCATGTCATGGTAAAATGATTACCCGGTCAGCAAGGTTGGTAGCGGAGCTGACTGCTCCGGGTCCGCCGGACTCGCGGAACTCAAACAGTTGTTAGGAAAGAATGTATATCATCCACATCACTTTCATATGTAAGAATCCCAAGACTCGAGCGGAATTAAGGCATAATCAAGATACTTGCAGCGTCTCGTCGCATCCACTACCTATAATATCGCATATTATGCGCGTGTCGCTACGCACGTAGCACTCGCGTAGCACGCGCTTGGTACGCTCCATCTGGGCGGCTGCTACGTCATAAAATGTTTCTCTGTAAGTTAACACTGTACATGGTTGAATCCATTCTATCCTCCATACATTCTCGCTTAAATTGGAAATGCTTTTACAAACCCGTAGATATTATAGTATTTTACGTGTACTTACGACTTATGACTTTACGTCGACTTTAGAAAACCAATGGCATAACTTGTGTTTAATGCTCATATTGGAACAAAATATTTGTATGATTATAGCCGTAGTGCAGTTACACCTAGGTGTTTAGCAGCAGTGATAGCCTAGTGGTGTGACCACCAGACTGTCAAGTCATAGGTCTCGAGTTCGAACCCAAGGCACGCACCTCTGACTTTTCGGATTCATGTGCGTATTGTATAATTATTACTTGCTTAAAAACGGTGAAGGAAAACATCGTGAGGAAACCGGCATGTTTGAGAGATATTTCTCGAAGGCATGTGGAGCTAAATCAGAGGCCCATGGGCGGCATGAACTCTGACACCGGGTTAGTTACTAACCACACGAAAAAGAAAGACTTAGGTTTAGCCGACTACAACATGTGCGCTCGATTACAAATGGTTACAAGTAGGCGTAGGTCACGCCTAATTCTAACCAATTACTTATACTTACATAGATATACATAAGCCTTCTAAATCATACCCAATACTAACTCCTTTACGATAATTCCGTACCAAGTTATGACGTCATTAAGCCAGCTATAGTTATCCAAATTATCCTCACATAATGTCTCACATTATATTAACCGTATTACACTTAATTGTACCTAAGCATTATCTTATGTGTATGGTTGACTTATATAATCCTTGTCTAAACCGCTGAAGCCGAACAGCTTAATATACCTATAGAATGGCTTTGGATGTTAAATGACATGTTCTACCTAACCTTTTCCCAACTATGTTAGGGTCAGCTTCATGTCTAACCAGATGCGACTGAATACCAGTATTTTACAAGGACTTTCCGTAACGACTGTCGTAGGTATTCCTATGACACCCAAGACCGATAGTTTAACGTGTTCTCAGAATAAGAGAAACGACGTTTAACTGTGCGTGTATATTAAAAAAAATAAAAAAATAAAACCGATTTCAGAAAAAACGATGAAAAGAATTAAATAATTACCATATTATAAAATTAACAGTTTCAGAAGTCGGTGCTAATCCACGCTGAACCAAATTGAAGGTACTGACTTCTAAAACTGTTAATTTTATAATATGGTAATTATTTTATTATTTTCATCGTTTTTTTTAAGTCGGTTTTATTTTTGTTAAAATGTTTTTTATTTTTTCGTTTTAGTGGCCTTAATTAAAACATGGTTGGACCTACTAAAGACGTTGCTCGTAACTCACATCATCACATTATGCGTACTGTTCGTCATAGAGGAATTCCATTGTCTATCTCCGAAGTTCTTCATCAAACCTTCACCAAATTTGAATGGGACCAATCTGGAAGTATACCCTTTCAAATAAAAAAAATCTAAATCGGTTTATAAATGACGGAGTTATGAGGTAACAAGCATTAAAAAAAAATACAACTGAATTGAGAACCTTCTCCTTTTTCGGAAGTCAGTTAAAAAGACGGTAGTATGTATGCAAAAGTATGTATGCCTATTTTGAGATGCAATCTTAATTTTGGATCTTTTTTGTAGGTTTTCTTTTTCTAATTTATTAAATAGTCCTGATTGCGTAGTTCTTCTTCTCCACCGCTTTTGAGCATTCCAATCCTAATTTTAGTTCTATAATATTTGTGGGGCCATTCTGTGAATCTTTAGAAGACGTTTTAATCTCGACCGTTTTAGTCTCCATTCTGTGCCCTAGATCTTTCATTTTCTCCTGTCAACATTAAAAAAAGTTATTGTAACCTTACATTTCAAAATTCAATATTACACAATACATGAGTACAAGAAGGCGGTTGTATTTACTTTGCAAAATGAAAAGCGTAGGAGCTACGAGATTTCTGATGTCAAATGTAGGATCCATATTTAGAATATTCACGTGAGTTCTTACGAAAGCTGCGTGCCCTTTCGACTTGAAATATCTTCGAATATTATAATACAGAGTAGTTGGAACTTTAGCAAATTGTCTTACAAGTGTATTTTGAGAATTTGTACACAATATTCCGTTTACCAGAAGCTAAAAGTATTGTCGACAACCTGCGTGTTCTGTCTCTTTTTCGTTCTATGCTTCTTTCCCTTTTTCGCTGAACTTCTTCGTTGGTGACCTTTTGCGTCTCATGATCAGCATGCGTTTGTAATAAACTAGTATCTGCAGTACATACATAAAATGAAGTACAGTCAACATCAAATGTAAGTGAATAATTACTTAGTTTCACAATTGTTTTATGAATGAAAACTTGTCAATTGTTATTTTTATTAATTAATAATGATAGAGTAATACACTATTATGATATACCTATGTATTTAGACTAACAATTAACTGTTGAGATAAATAATTTTGAAAGTCCACACTATTCCTTTATTCCAGATGACCACTTCGAAAAAATCGTAAGCTAAATAAATAAATTATAATAATAATATAAAACCAAGCCTTTTCTTCCAAACTTATAATCATCACATTAATTTGAAAAAGGTGAGTTTAATCCCTAAAAGGAAGAATTATCTTCTAGGAAAATAACAGAAAAATTCATAAACAAAATTCACACCTGAGATGTTGGGTATTATAATTTAACATCTTTCCGCTTCAGGTGAAAAAATATAACTCACCAAAACACATCTGTAAAACATAAGCCAAGTGCAACGCGTTATTATTTTTTTATATCTACCTTGGCGTAGTATCAATTGCTGCTACTGACTAAACAACTGATTTAAATGAAACTAGTAGGCAGCACGAATGCTATCGAGTTATTAGTAACTCGAATTACTGTTAAAATGTACGTACATTAATGTTATGTTTACGCTAACATAAACTTAACATTAATGTAAGTAAATTTTAAATCAGAAATACTCGTATTGCACGTCCCATTTAATTAAATTTAAAAAATAAACATATCTATGTATGACACAAATTGTGCATATCGCAAAAAAAATACCAAAATGTTATAGGACAGTAAGTTGTATTTTCGATTTAATAATAATACGTTTACGATATCAAACGTTCGTACTAGGCCTACTAAAGACTTGGACACGTAAGTATGTGCTGATGTCTTGGTCCTATGCTTAATCTAGATCAGGAATATTACTACTAAAGGCTTATTTCTTTTTAGATTTTCTGTTTCAGACCGGTGCTGAACATTTTCAAATAAACATCTAAACGTCTAGACATCTTAAAATGGAAACAATTTTCATCTCTGACGAATCTAAATAAACGAAATAGATCTAGGTTAAGAGTTTTGTTCACAATATAGTTATATTTTGAATGCAAAGAAGAATTGGAGTAAAAATTGTAACTACGTAGCTCGTGTAAATAAAAACAAAACATTAGTCGGCCATTTCTGTTCAAACTTGTCTGACACTGCCGTGCACCCAGGTTCGCCCGCGTCCGAGCATTAATTAAACGAATGAGCCCAATTTCAGGTTACGCCTTTCATGCTAATTGAAATAAATGCAAAGTTTTAATCAACGAATGGAAAGTGGGAGTACCACTGCTAGTGATGGGCGACTTTGCCTTCTAGCAAAGAAAAAACTTTGAAATTTGCGCCGACTAGATTAATTAATCATTAGTCAAACAACGATTTTTCATCATCTTTTAATGGATTAGACTGCTAATCCGAAGTTACTAGGTATATAATAATAATTTACCTACTGAGGTAAATTATTATTTTATTCCTAGTTATTTTTATGAGTGAAATTCATAATTAGGATTATATATTATACAACTTTACTCACTAGTAAACGAGTGTGTAAATTTATATTTCAATCTACGTAAGACAATTCTTAAATAACAACCGCGCCGATCGTACGATTTGCGAGCTTAAGCTGCGCTTGCCGCGGTCAGTCCGTGGATGGGTGACCATTTGTTACACATCGAGACCCCTCCGTGCCTCGGAGAGCACGTTAAGCCGTCGGTCCCGGGTGTCATACGAATATCTATGACAGTCGTTACGGGTAGTCAGAAGCCTGAAAGTCTGACAAACGGTTTAACCTTAGGATATCGGCATTGCCCAGTTACTGGGTTGCGGAGGTCTGATGGCAGTCGCTCCGTGTAAAATACTGGTATTCAGCCGCATCTGGTTAGACTGGAAGCTGACCCCAAGATAATTGGGAAAAGGCTAAGAGGAAGTAAGACAATTCTTACTTTTTTTTTAAACTTCGCCACACCCTACGGTTTCTCCTGTATCGTGGGTGCATGCACTGGTGGTGCATGCAGAAACGCCCAGACCGGAACAACTACTTGTAGGCCATACAAATATTTGTTCCATGCGATAATCAAACTCACGATCCGTAGCGCAGAAGTGAATCACTCAGCCACTGCACCAAAGGTGTCGTCAAATAAAACACAAGAATATAATTATACCGATTGTATCACCGGGATGTTGCTGACTGATTTTCAAAAGCACTAAGCACGCGAGCGCCGCGTCGCGGATACGCAGCGAGACTTCTTGAGTAGACAAAAAACGTTGCGTTCGCGCAACGTCGACGCTGGTCACGTGAGAGAAACGCGCACGCCCGACACGCCAGTGGGATCGGGCTCTTATAAATTCTGCAACTAAAACTGCACACTGTTATAACGTTACATAGTTTAACAACGGCTGTGTTCATAAAGTAACATTACTAAATTCAATGTCACAAAATTACAACAGAAAGCCTTGCATGAAAGCCAGTCCATACGATAGCGTAGTACTGGTCGGAATCAACAAGCTGCTGGACTAAAGCCTTGAGTAAACACGCTCGCTCTGGTCTTGATTCGGAGTGACAATATCCCAAAGCTATGTACAGACTTCAAACTACCTACTTCAGTTTGAATCCTATCCAATTCAAGAAATATATAGATTTGACTTAGTACGTAAAGCGAGCTTGGATTCTTTAAATATAACATAACATCACGCCTGAATCTCCAGAAGGGTTGGGCAGTGGTGTATACTAACACCCTCATTTCTCCGTTGTTTAAGTTGCATGTAATAGAGGGCGAGCCTATAGCCATCAACTGGACACAAATCCAAACTCAGGGCTGCTACTGAGGAATTCCACACTGAAAAACCCAATAACACTTTATCCGATCTGGGGATCGAACATAGGCCCACACGATCAGTAGTTGCGCTTACCAGTACTGGACCAACGAGGCAGTACTTTAAATATTTGATTCGAATACCGAATCTGAAATAAACGGGATCCCGTAATCGAGGTCTTGCCGACATTATCGACGGAAAAAGGTGTGATTACTGTATCCCGCATATAATATAAAATCGAACGAGTTGGTAAATGTGTTTATTTACTGTCTTACCGTGCGTTCACACAGCGGATCCGTTTTAACAGATCCGTCGGTACTGGATGTGTTGTTCACATTTGTACCGATGGATCAGTTAAACAAATGGTAGGCAGGATACGATAAAAATAACGGATTTAGTATTTTTTACTGGATGTGAACTCGCTCATACAATTACAGGCGCCATCACTAAAATTAATACGGATCCGCTAAAACTGGTCCTGTAACCAGTTTTGTGTGAACTAGCTGTTAGGCCTTCAACTTAGGTAAAATCTGGCCTTTCTGTAATAAAATGGAATTCTCAGCTCGTAATCCTCATATTGATCAAGTGAGTTGGTGATAGTAAAGCCATTTCTTTCACTCTAGTGCATATGCTGGGAAGTTTGCTCTACCCACGAAGGTATAGGTAAACCTGGAGACCACATTACGAACACCTAGCTGAAGTCAAAAAATGTAGCCTTGAATATTTAGTTTGGTGGATTTCCAAACGAAATATTCTATCTTCTTTACATAGTATAAAACAAAGACACTCCCACTGTCTGTACGCTTAGATATTTTAAACAACGCAACGGATTTTAATTCAGTTTTCAGCAATAGATAGAGTGATTCAAGAGGAAGGTTTATATGCCCCACATTAGTATCTACATTGCACGCGTGCGAAGCCGGGGCAGGTCGCTATTTTTCTATATAGGGTATGGTTAAGAAAGAGATAGAATTTTTCTACAGGCTCGTGGCTAATTAGCAACCGATCATACGATTTGCGAGGTTAAGCTGTGCTCGCCGCGGGCTGTCTGTGGATGGGTGACCGTTCGTTACACATCGAGACCCCTCAGTGTCTCGGAAAGCCTGTTAAACAGTCGGTCAAGGGTGTCATACGAATAGATACCAATGACAGTTGTTACGGGAAGTCAGAAGCCCGAAATTCTGACAACCGGTCTGGATCGGGATCAACGGGGTTGGTAATTAACTACCAACCCTTCTAGAATTGACGTAATATGCAAGTATTAATCTCATTGGGCCGGCCTTGTTGGTTTAGTAGTCGAAAATGCGACTGCTGAGCATGTGGGTTCGATCCCCAGGTCGGGAAAAGTGTTATTGGGTTTTTCCATTAGGAATTTCTCAGTAGCAGCCTGGAGTCTGGATTTGTACCCGTTTAGTGGCAATAATGAACGAATGAGTGAATGTGGATGAAGCGAAAGGGGTATGTAAGAGTCGTAGCATGTAGCGTTCTATAGTTTCTGCCTACCCCCATGGGAAAAAGGCGTGAGTTTATGTATGTATGTATGTGTAGTGGCAATAGGCTCCCCCTTACATGGGACTTAAACATAACTAGCGAAACGAGGGTGTACTAAAAACACCTCTGCCGAACCCTTTGGAGAATACAAGGCGTGATGATAATCACATTGTTCCACAAAGGAAACGTCCATAAAGTTTCTAAGCGAACTTCCACTTGTCTTAAGCCCATCCCTACAGGCTTCATCCCGCTAATTTGTCGGCTACTTTGCCCTAATTCGGGGAGTGCGGCGATGCGAGTGAGTTTTGTATAAACAAACAGTTGAATAAAACGCCTATTAGTACTTTTTGTACGATTGAATAAACATGCCTGCATAGCTAGGCCACGGCCTCGCGTGAAATGGCCCAGAATTTGCGAATGCATGCGGGAAAAGTTTCGTATATTTACTAAAAAGAAAAGTTTTGTGGGTTATAAAGAAAGAATATAAAGGTTTTTAGATTATTGTTTTTACTTTATTGGTTGTTTTTAAACGGTTTTAATTAGTTTCACTTAGTATATTTGTTTGTTGTTTGATTGTTTGTTTGATTCAAATCATGCGACAGATTTTTCAATTAATTCTGCATCACCATTCTTGTGAGCGGCGGTTGCTTTCTTGGGGAGGGTTGATTGGGGGTGTCATTGAATCCTCTGTTGTGGGAATCCGTGCCGGTGGAATTGTGTAGCGGTTCCCTGATGTCGATATTATAAATATTTCTTTTAAATATACATACATAAACTCACGCCTTTTTCCCATGGGGGTAGGCAGAAACTATAGAACGCCACATGCTACGACTCTTACATACCCCTTTCGCTTCATCCACATTCATACATCTTGTCATACACGCACGCCGGTTGAGAGTACTACGCACCTGACCTTTGTCCTTCTAGGACGTCCTCTACCGGCGTTCCCATTAACATCCGCCTTATAAATTTCTTTTGTTAATCGCCGTTCACTCATTCTCTGAACATGGCCAAACCACCTAAGCATACTCCTTTCAATTATTTTTTTTAAATATGTAATTTTGTTATATTTAATGTTATTCTTAAGTAATAAAATAAGATGGAAATATAAGGCTTGCATAGTCGCGAAAAAGTGAACTAACGCCTCGAAGAAAAATTAACCAAAAGAAAACCAATCCTTCTGAAACTTCGCACACAAATTCAGTTCCCATGACAATATAACATCATAGTAATTTTAACCTTCAATCCTTAAATCTTTATGCTGCAGGGATACTACTAGGAGTACATGAAACCGTAGGTATTTTTTATTAAGGGATTATTTTTAAATCTCTTTAGTATCATTAGCCTTCCTCAAAAGGCCATTCCAGACGTTGCCCTACATTGTTACACTCGCATAGTTTTTATACTACAATGTCTGGACTTTAAAAGAGACCTTAGGGAGCTAGTCAGATAGGAAATGCCGGCACCGTGTATTCTTAAAAAAACATTACATTGACTTGTAAACGTGTCTGTAACAGATTTACTTACAGAAATAAAAATCATTAGATAGATAGATAGATATACTTTATTGCACACTAAAAGAAATAAAACAAGGAATACACATAATTAACAGTACAAATGGCGGTCTTATCGCTTAAAGCAATTTCTTCCAGATAACCATTGGATGGAAAGAATAGTTAAGAAAAAATATAAAGGGCAGTTTGCAGCGTACACATATGCAACCTACTAAAAACCGGGAATCAACTAAATAATAGGTATAATCACAATATATATTTTAAATATATATATATATATATATAGGTATATATATACACACACTCAAATAGGATACATACATAATTAATTATATATACAGATAATTTACTTATATAAACCACTATAGAGCAAGATAATGTTCTTTAACCATTCTTTTGAAAGAAACCAACGACTGAGCACGCCTTACAGGTACAGGTAGTGCATTCCACAAGCGTATGGCCTGAACAGTGAAGGAATGGTCAAAGAATCTTGTGGAATGTATAGGCATCTTCAGTTTCAAGTTCTCCGATGATCTCAAGGATTGTGAATGTGAATCACGCATGAACTCAAAACGCTCTTTAAGATAAGAAGGGGTAGCGGGATTGAACAGAATACTGTATAGTAGGGAAAGAATATGAGCATTCCGACGAAGACGTATTGGAAACCACTTGAGTTTAGCACGAAATTCGGACACATGATCATATTTGCGTAAACCAAATATGAACCTAATACAAAAGTTTTGAAGTCGCTCAAGTTTGTTAAACTGGTCCTCGGTGAGATCGAGATAGCTGGCATCGGCATAGTCAAGGATGGGAAGAAGAAGAGATTGTGCAAGCGCAGTTTTAGTGGCAGTGGGTAAAAAGTTACGAAGTCTTCTCAAGGATCCGGCTGATGCAAACATCCTACGGCTGGTCTCTTGCAGTTGTGGATCCCATGAAAAGTTCTTGTCCATAAAGATCCCCAAGTTTTTTACTTTGTCGCTGAAAGGAACCTGAATACCTTCAAAGAAAACCTGTGGAAGTTGTAACCAGTCAATTCGCGAAACCATCCGAGAGCTGCCCAAAACAATGACTTGTGTCTTGTTGGGATTGACTGATAGTCCGTAGCATTTGCTCCACTCAGAGATTCGGACAAGATCTTTGTTGACATTGATAATGGCTTCTGATAACTGTCCCAACGGAGCCTGTGAGTAAATTTGGAGATCATCTGCATAAAGGTGGTAAGAAGAAAGCAGTTGATGAGAGATTGAATTAATAAATATTGCGAAGAGTAATGGGGATAAAACGCCGCCCTGAGGCACACCAGCAGTCGTATTACTCCACGAAGATAACTTATCCTCAATACTAATACGTTGCCGGCGGCCATACAGGTAACTACGAAACCAATCAATTGTTGTTGGAGATATGTTAAGAGAGCTTAGTATGCCAAGCATGATGTCGAAGTCAACAGTGTTGAAAGCATTGCTAAAATCCAGCAATGCCAGTACCGTTAACTTCCCATTTTCCATGCCTAGCCTGATGTCATCCGTAATATTAACCAGGGCTGTGACAGTACTATGGCCAGGACGAAAACCGGATTGGAAGGGATTTAGAAGTCTATTCTTACAAAGGAATGTACTCAACTGATTGTGAATAAGACGTTCTAGGACTTTGGAGAGGAATGGTAGTATGGATATTGGACGATATTCAGAAAAGGATGCTGGATTGGATTTTTTAGGTAAAGGAATAATTTGGGCGTCTTTCCAGGCATTTGGAAAAGCACCGCTAAGGACAGAGTGGTTAAGGATGTGACATATGACTGGGAGGATTTCGTCGAGGATAGGAAGGATCATATTACGGCTGACACAGTCACTTCCAACAGCGTTAGATGTTATAGACAGGATGCTCTTCTTAACATCACAAGCAGCGAATTGATTAAAGACGAAAGAAGAATAATCGGGAGTCGGAAGAGTAGAAAGATAATTTAGGGTATTTGCTTTGGTTGTCCCATCAAAATTGGACGAGGCAGAGAAATGTAGGTTTAGAGAATTAATATCGAGATTGTGAGGAATTGTATCTTGACGCGATCATTTATCATTTAGAATATCCAGGGTGTTTCACGTCTTCTGCCAGGGTTGCGGTACATGCTTTTGCGAATCCCGCGACCCCGGCCGAACGATCAGGAGGAGGAACACCGTTTGTTTTTATCCGGTAAGAGTCCGGCAAACCAAATGAAATAAGAGTGTTTCACATCTCGACTCGACTTTCTAAATATTTGTCCCATAGTGAGAATCAAAGATACGATAGTCAGGACAGAATACTAGTCTTCGCATTTTATGTCCTCAATATGTGGTAACTTCGTTTGCTCTGACTATAAAGGGTACGTACACTGTTCCAAACTTTTTAAATATAATATAACAGCACGCCTGTATTCCCCGAAGAGTTGGACAGAGGTGTATAGTAAAACCCTCATTTCGCCGTTATGTTTAACTCCCATGTAATAGGGGGCAAGCCTATTGCCATCAACATGGCACAAATCCAAATTCCGAGCTGCTACTGAGGAATCCCACATGGAAAAACCCAATAACACTTTGCCCGACCTGGGGATTGAACCCAGGACCTCAGGATCAGCAGTCGCGCTTGCCACCACTAAACCAACGAGGCTTTTTTTAATAAACGGTGTAAAAAGACCCTTAACGAAGCCGAAAGGCACTTATTCTCCACGTCGCTGCGATCATTTTTTTGTTCTGGACTATGCCTGAGAACTTTCTAGTTACTGAGATATTGGAAGTCAAAATTCCAACATTTTCAACCTTTTTTTTTTAAAATACTAGTTTTGAAGGTTGCAAACGTACTTGAAATACCTCATTACCCATTTACTACTCATTGCATCTATCAGCACAGTGTTTTGAGTGCGTTACAGTTAGCTTTACAGTAAAACGAAATTTTTCACCCAAAAAAAAGTCGTTTCCCAGCGATAATTTTTGCGTTGGGTTACTTAGTTTCATGTACTGAATGCATGGTTGAGAGCTTGGTGAAGGGTCTTTGTACACCTTGTATTTGGCAGCCAAATCCTCGTTAAAGCTTTGGACCGTATCCGTCGTAAGAGTAGTTCTCTTTTGCCTTACCTTCGGCTATTACGCGTATCAGTACGACTCCTAAACTAAACGACTCTTGAACTGAACAAACTTGATCTGCAATACTTCTTATCTCAGCGCATTTTTGCTCAAAAACTAAATACTTAAGTTCGGCAAGTTCACCAACAATTAAACTTAATCGCACGATTAAAATACCAACTTGCATTATGCTCTGTAATTTCTGTCAAACTGTACAGTAGCAAAAACCTTTGCAGCGCACCATGATAGACGAAAACGATCGTTTTCAAGTATCGCTGCGAAATTATCAAACTCTTTTTTATAAACGCAAAGTTGAAAATGATAATTGTTGTGACTTGGTTTTGCTGAAATTTTCAAGTATTAATTATATCAGTATGACCTTGTAGTCCTCTATTGTGAATGGGTCATTGTGTTTCTTCTTGTGGGCATCTTTACAGATGATTTTGGATGATATTTGGTGTCTGGATAGCAGAATTAATTCCTATATCACTCTGTTGAAAACGACAAAACAGTTTATTTTTTAGAAATTGGCTTTCGTCTCTCATAAATATAAGGTCCTGTCGAAATACCAGTTTAAAAGTTTAAGGATTGTTCAGAATTAGTGACTTATGGGGTATCCTGCGTAAGCGACAAACGCGACGCGGTGCGACGCGACGCGACATGACGTGGAACAAATACGCATTACGTCGCGTCTCGCTGCATAGGCCGGTAGTAGGGAATGCCGTTGTCTTGATCGCGTTTGACGCGTTCATCGCGTCGCGTTCGTCGCTTACGCAGGACACCCCGTAAGTGCAACAAAAAAATGGTCACTTTTATTACTTCTCATTATTCTATGATTATTGCCCAAATTTATTCTTAAACATGTCGGTTTAGAAGGGAAGGAGAGGAATTCTCTTCTCTACTCTTGCCAAGTTACGTGCCTGGTTACTATTTAACTATTTTATTTAAATATTTTCCAATGCCGTCGATAGTTCCATGAGTAGTATTTCATATACTTTTCTCGTCATTACCTGCCAGACACACGACATCGTAGCGCGTAGTAAGGCCTGTAAAGGTTGATTCACATTGTATTATTTTGCTGATCAGTAGGATTAGCACGAATCTATACTAATATTATAAATCTGAAGAGTTTGTTTGTTTGTTTGTTTGAACGCACTAATCTCAGGAACTACTGGTTGGAATTCTTTTTGTGTTGGATAGGCCATTTATCGAGGAAGGCTATATAACATCACGCTACGACCAATAGGAGCGGAGCATAAATGAAAAATGTTGCAAAAACGGGAAAAATGTCCACCCGTGCGAAGCCGTGACGGGCCGCCTTTGTCCCGTTCGTCGCTCACGCAGGACACCCCGTTAGGCTTTAGTAATCAATAATTCTCAATAACGGCCTGCATCTGGCTCCCAAAAGGCGCTGGCCACAGGTTAGAAATTCATACATTTGACATTTGTTTAATCTACCTTAATGTCATATTGAAAAAAAACACTTATAGGGTAGGAGATTTCAAAATGTGAATCATTTATTAATGAAGGCTTACGTCACAGGAAAAATAAAAAGAAAATAATAAAAAAAACATCTGCCGTAAGAGTAAAAAAAATATACAGTTTTTATTAAAACCATCCTAATGACACAGATGTCATCATCAAGTGATCTACGAGTAAGATTTTATCGTTTGATGAGGGTTCATTGACCTAGTCCGGTCGCGCGCGCCCACCTACAGCTGTAGTATTATTTTTTGCTTTTTAATCAACGTAACATATAACATCACGCCTTTTGGGCTGAGGTGTATAGTAACACCCTCAATTCGTCGTTATGTTTAAGTCCCGTGTAATAGGGGGCCAGCCTATTGCCATCAGCCGGGCACAAATCCAAACTCCGGGCTGCTACTCAAGAATTCTACACGGAAAAACCCAATAACACTTTGCTCGACCTTTGGATCGAACCAAAGACCTTACGATCAGCAGTCGCACTTGCTACCACAAGAACAACGAGGCAGTTTTTAACTGACATCGTTACATTTTGAACCAAAATTAAACTAGCTATGGTATTTTGGCGACACGTTATTATAACATGTTAATGAAATAACTCAAAACCTCAGATGCCCCAAATTATTTTTTTGTAACCAATTTATTGATCCAATATAAATTATTTATTTTTATAAATTATTATGGAAAAATATTTGTATGTTTGTAGACCTGAATATTCTGATCAGACGATTTCTCCCGGCTCGCCCCGCCGACAACCCCTACATACCTACGTATTGAATTTTATTAGGTAAATAGTGCGTATGGTATACGATAATTTAAATCGTGGAAAATAAAACCTAAGTGTATTAAAAAGTAGTTGAATCCCTTCTGCTTTCCATTCTGAACAAACTTCTTTCAGTTTTTGCGTTATTTCATTGACATGAAATTTATAGTAATTAATCGCATCCTAAAAAAGGAAAGACTATAGTGCGGCCGCTGAGAGAATGCGTTCCTGACAGATCGTGTTTCATATTATAATGTTAACCTACAACACCATACAATAAACTAAAATAGTTTACAGTGTGGCCGCCGAGAGATCCTCACACCATTAAATTTAGCGCTAAACAATTTTAGGTTGACGTTAGAAACATGATCCGTCAGGAACACATTCTCTCGGCGGCCGCACTGTAGTTTTTAGTAACATCCATTGCATGGCACGCCCCACTTGCGCTCCGCGTTTAGTGTGGTGAACGCTGTAGTTTGATTCAGTATGTCAGTCTGAAATACCTACTTTGATGGCTCACTCCTAGGTATCTACTAATGCCCGGTTTCTATAGCCAAAAACAAACCGTTTTGCTTACCAATAGTAGCATTTTTTATTGCCAAACCGGGCATAGAAACTCCTAAGAAAATTTTACCTGTGATAGCTACTAACGTATGGGAGGGTCTACTGTGCAAAGCTATGGTCTTTGCTCCATTATTGGCAGTGGGGTTCATTGATTTTCGAACTAGGTAGGAAGGCATTAGCGATGTCGTCTTTCAATTGTATGCTTAAGCCCATTTTAATACGATTCTGTCCTAAAGAAATCATAGCCGTACACGCTTATTTTATTTATAGGTATAGTAATAGTTAAAGATGTTGTAGTTAATTAAAACTTATTAGGTAGGCACTGCTTATGCAATGCACGCCACTGTTATTGGTAAAGATATAAGAGTCTTAAACCAATAACTTTAAACTTTAACCAATAACGCTTGGTAAATAATAGGAATTGGCCATTAGTTACTACCTTCTTATTCCACTTTCTTAAATTAATTTCACGTAACGTCATGTTTTATAGAAAAGCCGAAATCTAAAATAAAGGTAACCTACATCTCGTTCCACAATTTAACAATTTCATAACCGTGTCAAGAACGTTCGTTTCTACTCTTGTATTCAGATTAATTTTCTTGTAAGCCTCAGAGGTTTTACACGAAGCCTAACTGGTTATACAATACTCAAGTTTTGCTTTATAAAGAGCATGGATTCAATTTCTTGTAGCCTTATAAGTTTATTTGGGTTTTCAATGACTTTGCACGTGTAAAATCTTTCTTGGAAATTGTGGTGTGTGACTTTGTACTTGTATAATGTTTCTTGAAAATTGGCTCGTGACTTACCAACCGTGCGGATTATTATGATTGGCGAGGTTAAGCTGTAGATGGGTGACCGTTCGTTACACATCGAGACCCTTCGTTACACATCGAGACCCTTCGTTAACCGTCGGTCTCTGGTGTCATACGAATACCTATGACAGTTTTTACGGGTAGTAGGAAGCCCGAAAGTCTGACAGCCAGTATAACCTTAGGATATCGGCATTGCCCTGTAACTGGATTGTGGAAGTCTGATGGCAGTCGCTCCGTGTAAAATAATGGTATTCAGCCGCATCTGGTTAGACTGGAAGGTGACCCCAACATATGTATGTAGTCAGAAAGAAGGCTAGGCAGAACAATATTTCTTTGAAATTGTGTTGTGAGTTAGTACAAAGTGAGAGTGAATACGAAATTAAATGATACCATGTATTCTATGATGCGTTTTCGGAACGTACAGTGGTCGTGCTTACGCAGCTGAAAGCAGACGACCATAATTTATGTGCATAAGTGCGTCTAAAACATCAAGCTTTTAGTGAATTGATGCTGATTAATCATGTGATTAGCAGTGTTATCTTCCATACACGAGAGTCCAAATTCAAACCAGATACGCACCTCTGACTTTTCAAATTCATATGCGGATGAGAACTTGATTATCACTTGCGTTAACGGTGAAAGAAATATTGTGAGAAAACCTGCACACCTGAGAGGGTTCTGTAAAGTTCTTGATGGTGTGTATAGTCCGCTAACCCGCACCAGGCCCACGTGCTGGACTAAAGCCTAAACCCTTCTCATTCTGAGAAGAAACTCGTGCCCAGCAATGAGACAGCGGTTCTGCTATATGACTAGAGAATCAGAAGAAGAGAAGAGAAATCTGTTGATGCTCGAAAAATGATTATCGTCAATGTGGAACCTTTAAAATTGTTGAATGTTTCAACTAGATTAGAGCCAAATTGTTCAGCGAAAAATATGTTTTTTCTTTTAAAGTTTTTTCGTTTGAAATAAAATGGCAATATAAACGCTGCCTTTTATTAAAGAGAGAGAAAGCTACAACCCGGTTACTTAACCCGTCAAGTGTCGGGCGCACATACGGGTGTGCGTAAGAAATTCGGACGCGAAGTGTCGGAGGCACACACGGGTGTGCGTAAGGAACGCGCTCCTATGGTAGTGGATTTTATACGTTTTATTTTACTGTTTACACGAGCCGAATTTATAGGAGCGCGTTCCTTACGCACACCCGTGTGTGCCTCCGACACTTCGCGCCCGAATTTCTTACGCACACCCGTATGTGCGTCCGACACTTGACGGGTTAAAGAATTGGATTGACCATGACGGCGTTAACAGAGTTGTCGTTATTTACCTCTCGCTTACACACGTAAGCGAGAGGTAAATAACGACAAGTCTCACTCACAAAGGACGTGTGTCCTTTGTGAGTGAAATGCAAATACTAGATCCGCTGTTTCTAATCCCACTCTTTAAGTTTGTCCTTTTATGAAATATAACATTACGCCAGTTTTCCCCGAAGGGTTAGGCAGAGGTGTATAGTAACACCCTCATTTCGCCGTTATGTTTAAATCCCATGTAACAGGGGGCAAGCCTATTGGCATTGACCGAGCACAAATCCAAACTCCGGGCTGCTACTGAGGAATTCCACACGGAAAAATTCAATAACACTTTGTCCGACCTGCGGACCGAACCCAGGACCTTAAGATCAGCAGTCGCGCTTGCCACCACTAGACCAACGAGGCAGTTTTTGAAACCTAATACAATTTATACACTTCTACATAACCCTATAAAGATCAGACATGATGCTTACATAACGTTGCCGTAATTTCTTAAATGCCTCAGTTCAAAAAGTAATGTCGTCTTGCTTCGCCTTTGAGCAGTGCAGAAACATTCCTTCTTTAATAATTTCCTTTAGCATACTTACAAGGAACATAATCAAATGGAGTTATGTGCTTAAAGGAAGGAGGGAGCCATCAAAATGAAATACCTAAGTAGAATATTTCATTATTTTCTTCCAAGAGCGACACGGGGCTAATTAAAAACTGCACTGATCATAAGATTTGCAAGGTGACCATTTGTTACACATCGAGACCTCTCCATTGCCTCGGAAAGCTCGTTAAGCCATCCCGGGTGTCATAAGAATACCTATGACAGTTGTTACGGGTAGCTAGAAGCCCAAAAGTCTGATAACAGGTCTAACTTTAGGATATCGGCATTGCCCAGTAACCAGGTAGCGGAGGTCTGATGGCAGTCGCTCCGTGTAAAATACTGGTATTAAGCCGCATCTGGTTAGACTGGAAGCTGATCCCAATAGAGTTTGGAAAAGGAGGAATAAGTAGATTCCATTATTTTTTCCATAGAAATGGTAACTAAGTTGGTAGAAGACGGATTAAGAATACAATTTCCTTCCGTCGCCGGTCAAGAAAATCGTTAGAGGCGATGAACCTGGCACTATAAATATTGTGCCCGAAACATGGCAATAGGCTCACGACCTATGGGACAATAGGCGAAACGTTGGTGTACAGATTCCTGTAATAGGAGAACACCCCCAGCTTACCCCTTCGAGGATTACAGGCGTGAATAGTAATAAAGGAGGCTCATGTTCAGCAGTGGACGTTTACGGGCAGATATGGTGATGATGATGACACGATAAAAGAAAGAGATATAAAATCATTTATTTGTGGAATAAAAGTAAACACAGATACATAGGTTAAGAGTTGAGCTAATACAAGTGCATGATTGCGAATCTTGAAATACTAGTTCGACCCTAGGGTGAAAGGAATTTTAAAATGTCTCATATATAGTCTTATATTGGATTGTATCTTTTACTCAATAGGTTTGATCACGAGACATACATATTTTCACATGTTCAATATTGACACACCCATCAAAATCCCAATACAACAAAACAGTAGGGTGAATTCCCCATTTGTCGTCCTAAACCCGATTGACCGTCGAAAGCGTTTGCCGTGAGGACAGCGCTCCTTTTATGGCACATTAGCGACAAAGAAGGACTATTACGTCGGCTGGATTCTCGTAACGACTCTCATAGTTCACGCTCAATCGTTGGATTAAGCCGCAATTTGTATCAGTCAGGAACTGTCGCGTTTACCCTATTTAACAGACGAGAAACGGGATGAAAAATTCCATTGTTAACATAACATTCAATCTCTTTTACTATTTTCGTGTGCCCTTTTATATGTGTAGAAGGCGAAATGTCACTTTCTTTTTAGTTTCTGCTAAAGCCTCTGTAACCGTTAATACGAGTATTAATAGTTGCGAGTCACAAGTACCAGAGAAATATTTGTTTGGTCTAGAGATATTTGTCCGAAGTTTAGATCTGATTTTTGTGAGAGCCTGTAAATGCGACCCACGATACAGGTAAAGGATTTGTTAAGAAACCGTGGGCTTCATGGATAGATAAGAAACATAATTCAATTAAGCAAGCGTGACTAAAAATAGTCTCATAGAATTGTATTTAGTTCATAGTCTTTAGTATGAGAAAATAAGACAGTCTTTGAAACTAGCATTTACTAGTTAATGCAGTTTAAATCAGCAATTACTCTATACAAGCCCATTTAATCCAATGACCACATTTTCTATACGTTTTTTCCCCACATCAATAAAAAAATATATTACGCAATCTCATGATCAGTAATTGGGTGTCACACCTTTCATTTTCCGTCCCTTAGGCTGACCGACACACTTTATCGGTAAATCAGTTGTCATTATTGTTCAACTGCAGAGTACAGGACTCTTCTCAGAATGAGAAAGGTTTAGGCCTTAGTTCACCCCGCTGGCCTGGTGTGGTCTGGGGAACAACACACACCATCTAGATCTTCTTGGAGCCTGTTTAGGTGTGCAAGTTTCCTCACGATGTTTTCCTTCACGGGTAAAGCTAGTGATAATCAACTCATCTTTTTCCTGTACCTATTTCGATGCTTTTCTTTTTAACCCTAAGGTTGACTGGTAGAGAATGCCTTATGGCATTAAGTCCACCTTATGTACCACCATAGTGCATAGAAGTATAAATAAATAATAATCAAATTCTGATCCGCACACGAATTGTAAAATTCAAAGATACGGCCCGTGGTCAAATTCAAACTCTGTCTTGTAAAAAAAAGAAACAGAATCGTGTAGGGGTGCATCTATCATTACAGTTATGTCTAATATCGGTATGTCAGGGTTGCGAGCATGGTAAATAAAGTAAATGAAACCAACATACACTCTCCACTACCGAGACTACTTATATTTGGGTTAGTTGTTAGTTACAGAAGCTAGTTCACAATATAATAATTAACATAATTTACACAAGATCAGAAAATAAGGACAAGCTGATCAGGTATAAAAGGTCAGATTTCTTAGGCTGTTCGACATACAATCCTCTGCTGCGTCGAGTGACCACTGTTTTTATAACGTCGGGTACGTGGATTCACCTTGACGACCCTCCTTTTGCAGTATTGTCGAGTGTTACCAGCTACCGATAACACTCTGCTGGTATATTAACAATCATCTCGAAATACGATACACCAACCGGTCTGACCGTAATTCATCAAATCGAAATCACTGACAGGAATCTGTACACGATAGTGGTTCGGACCGTATCATTCGATAATATTGATTAACATGGTCAGCCACATATCGATGGTGCTGGTGCCGATTCTGATGTGCTCAAACTAAACTTAATTTAGGCTATTGCCGTCTCTTTCACTTTGATAAAATAAAATAGAGACGGTCGTAAACAAGAGTTGACAAATTTAGTTGAACTGAAATTTCCATACAAATTTAAACGACATGGAACGTGTCGACTAAAAACACGGTGAAGTTCAAGGCGTAAACTAGTTTGACGTCTCTAACTTAGTTCTTATCTATCACCGTCCTTATCTCGCACTGTCTGTTAGTAAAAGATAGCAATTCTCTAATTTTATAATAATTTAGTTTGTGAACAAGAGAATCGGTACCATTGTCCTGTCAATTAGGATATTGGAAATCATAGGTAGGTACATCGATATTTACGTGTAACAGTATTTGGGAAGATTGAATACAGATTATGACGTATTTGAATGTACCTTCGTTAATGGGATCACAAAGTTATATCGAAAGTCAAATCAATGGCTTAATTAAGATCTTCCGCGTTGCAGACGTAAGGTCACAGTGGAAACTGGAGCAGATAGGACCCTTGCCTGCTCGGTAGATATTGCTATACATCCATCCAGTAGAATCACTGTGATAGTTTAAATGTTTGATGCTGAAAATGTAAAAGTATGTATAGTCCGGACATTTTTTTAATATGAAACGTAAACAAACATGTATAGAAGATTTGGCTGGAGAGCCATCAGGTCTCCAAGGAGTCCATCGCGGTAGTCTAATAGAAAAATAATAATTTAGAAGGGGCAGTTTCACGTGCTCAGCAGTAATAGCACGTAAAAAGCATGCTTATAAGAGTGCTCAAAAATGAACTGAATTGCGATTCAATGTTCTGTTCTGTCTACCTTTTTCTTATTCAATAGTAAATAAGCATACTCGCAAGTAACATTTTGCTCGATAAAGTATGCTTTTGTGTTCCCGTATTCTTCAACCATTTACATGTGTGTATTTTTTTCTTGCGTTAACGGTGAAAGAAAAACATATTGAGGAAACCTGCACTTCCCTGTGTGTACTCTGCCAACCCGCACCAGGCCAGGGTGGTAGACTAAGGCCTAAACCCTTCTCATTCTGAGAAAGAGGCCTGTGCCCAGCAGTGGGACAGTAATGCGCTAATTATGTTATGTGTATTTTTAAGGGGTTCCTAAAACAATATTTATGTTCTTCTTCTTTTCGTGTGGTTAGAGACTAACCTGCTGTCAGAGTTATGCCGCCCATGTGCCTCTGACTTGGCTTCGCATGCCATCGAGAAATATCTCTCAGGCATGTCAAACCGGCACGATGTTTTCCTTCACCGTTTTAAAACAAGTGATAATTATACAATACGCGCATGAATCCGAAAAGTCAGAGGTGCGTGCCTTGGGTTCAAACTCGAGACCTATGACTTAGCAGTCTGATGGTAATACTACTAGGCTATCACTGCTAAAAATGTATGTTTCAACGATCGAAGGTTTGTTTACCTTTTTACAAAAAAATGGCCATATTAGTACCTTGTTTGTTAAAGATTGTGCAGGGATAACAATATACGCTGTAAGGTCACAGGCAATTCATAAAATTGTATAAAGATTCAATAACCTCATGTTTTCTGTATCATGAAATTATATCGTCCATTTTTATGATCGTTCGTGTACAAGGGTGACATATTTGACCCGGATCGAACAATCGATTGAACCGTAATGGACGGCTCGAATGACGAAATTTCGCGACCCGCGTCACGTACAGTCGACCAAATAAGTGCGCGCTGTGATTTTCATTATGCCTGTTATGGTTTTGTTGTAACATTTTTGGCTTTGAATACTTGTTTATTTTTAGTGCTGTTAAATGCATGCTTGGCGCGTGATGTGCTTTTGTTATTTATTTGCTTTTTATTGTTTGTTATTTATTTTTTTCGTTTTCAAGGACGATGTCGGCGTCCGCATTGAGCTTTGTTGTAGATTGTTTTTGTGTGATTTTAATCCTTAGCACATAAGGAGAGGAGCATAATAGAGTATTTATAATACTATTAGGAGAGGACATAACGGCTTAGGAGTACTTATTATACTATTAAGATAATTATACCGGGTGTAAGAAAAAGTATAATTATTCAAAACTGAAACAGCGAATTCAACCCATTATTCTGAATTGAACAAACTAATCGGAAAGGTTGAAAAATTCCGATCTCCACTTAATTTCTTCAGAATTCGTTGTTCCAGTTTTCGGTACACCGTCCCTTACACCCGATATTTTCACGTGAGCAAAGCTTGAAAGGATTGGTCGTAAAGTGCCGCTATTCACAAATTCTTTGCAAGGGCCTTTCGCCCTTTATCCAGTAAAAATCCAACAATTTACCAACTTGGCAATCAACCGCAGAACCACAAGATCCAAATCGAGCCTCGTTATTACTAGATAAGAAGATTCCCCTAAGGATTTTACATTAAATACTTTCTTCGTTTGACTGAGGTCAAATTGTCATTCACCGTTAGTGACAAATACGAAACCATAAAGAACTAATAACACTAGCGGCCCGTCCCGGCTTCGCACGGGTGGACATTTTTCCCGTTTTTGCAACGGTTTTAATGTACCTTCCTCGACAAATGAACTATCCAATACAAAAAGATTTTTTCAATTCCGACCCTACTGGTCGGAATTGAAAAAAATCTTTTTGTATTTCCTGAGATTAGCGCGTTCAAACAAACAAACCCCTCAGCTTTATAATATTAGTATAGATTAATTTTGAAAATGTTCTTTTTGTTTGAACTTTCATTTTCAGTAGGCACATAATAACATGTAAATTTTCTTCGACTTTTTTTATAATAATTGTCGACAAAAGCTTCAATCTCTTCAATCTGAATTAAGGAAAATTAGTTGGGAACTTTTCGAATAAGTCAAAATTTCGCAAAAGTAAAATTCTATAAAGTTTTGTAAGCCGTCTAATTGTTTTATTAATCTTAGCTTTAAATGTAACTTTTTTGGGAGTTATTTCAACGTCAATGAATGTACGAGAACTTATTAGCTTCAGCTTTTACTAAGAGATAAGCGAAGTTAGTGAACATTACATCGCATAAAAAAAAAAAACATAACATCACGCCTGTATTCCCCGAAGGGTTTGGCAGAGGTGTATAGTAACACCCTATGTTCGCCGTTATGTTTAAGTCCCATATTTGGATTTGTTCCCGGTTGATGGCAATAAGCTCGCCCTCTATTACACGGGACTTAACCATACCTGGCGAAACTAGGGTGTAAGTATTAAAAAACACCTCTGCCGAACCTTTCGGGGAATACAAGGCGTGATGTTATGTTATATGTAAAGTAAATGAATTAATATGATAACAGTATTTTTTTAGTAACAACCCGAACAGAAAGACAGAATCAAATATAATATAATAATTGTTAAAATGATTATTGGGTACAAACAGATAGTTGCTTTAAGAAAGCGATGCTGATGACTTAACTAGGCTGTAACCTTTATCACAGAATAATAAATAAACAGTACTTACCACGCAAAGAAACCTCGCTCCCAAACTAACGCGTCATATCTAAAAAATCTCCGCGCATGCAAAATTGAAATTTAGTGATAGACGAGAGCGCTCACATTCTGCTGTGCGTTCGTGCTCTTATTACACTTCAGTTCAGTCACTATTCTGTACTTTTTTCTGGATATGTACTAATAATCCTTCTAACATCATTTCATATCTTAAAAGCCCTTGCTCATCTATTTTGTTGTAAATTGTTACAAGAGTAACAGCAGTTGTTTCTCTCAACAATTTACAGCTAGTATTACGTAAAGCGTCGTAAAGTATTTATTTCGTAGTAAAAAAAATATCGTAACACGAACAATACCGTTTCGGTTCCTAGTGCACATCTTAAAAGATGAAAATTACGACGCGTCTAGTGATGGCCCTTGAACATCTTTATCGATATCGATATTGTTGATGATGGCATAGGATGAGGTACTGCAGTTATGTGGTTACTGCCCGAATCTGAACGAATAACTCTTTACCTGACTTGGAGACTTGGATCAGAACTTGTAGATGGACGTCATATTCTGCAACTGTCGAACGTAAGGCAGTCTTTCGTGGTAACGCAACTGATTTTGATATAGTATAGAGATAAAAAGATCCTGAAATATTACAAAAAATCATAGATAGCACTGAACCGAATAGCGAGTAAATGATAGTAGATATTTTTAATAATATTTAAATCTAGTGAGAACTGATTTTCCATTCGCAAATCTATACGCAATGTAATTGCTGCACAATTACTGGTGATATTACGTCCAACTAATATTGGATGAAAAAAGAAATTGTCTTCATATGCGCCATGCATGCAAATGATATGCAAAACAATTGGCCGCCTCAGTACACGCTTAGTATCATGAATATGTAAGCTTGTATCATTGCTTTTTATCTGAGTAGTATTCTTAGTCATATCGATGCAGTAATTACAACGATATTCATTTTTAAACGTAAAGTTCGGGAATATTTCTTAAAATCGCTGCAACCTTAGTCTGAATGAACTGTCCATCGTAGTTATAAGTATTTATGTGTATGTATGTATGTATAGATATATAGGTTTGATATGTATTTTTATTGTAATATATAGATATATATAAAGTATATATTTTGTTAGTACTTATGTATTATTTTGTTTTTAATAATTTTTATTTATCTAATCAATATTTGTTTTAAATTCTTTTTTTTTATACCTTTTTCGAAGTGCTTAATTTTTTGACCCAAAGGTTGACTGGTAGAGAATGCCATTGGCATTAAGTCCGCCTTATGTACCACCAATTGTACATGAAGTTTAAATAAATAAATATTGAATAATTATACGGTAATATTAACGGCACAAGCGCTTGGCTGCTACGCGGATCGCGGTTAAGATTTCCGCGCGGAACAAGTATTTGTATAGCCTGCAGAATATAATTATTTCAGGTCCGGGTATTTGTGCATGTGAAGATTTGTATCTGTAAATGAAGGACGGGGAACGAGGGCAACGTTTAAAAAAACGATGACTTGAATGATTACCATCAATATTTTTTTACAGGAAGAAGACGTCGTACACTAGGAAGTCGGCAGGTTGATGAATGTAGTAACCAGTGGTGGCGTAAATAGGCGTGGTGACAGTGAGGCAGACCACTATCCACAAGTCTGATAGATAGACGACATCGTCACAATGCAAGAACTGGACGAGAGTAAGAGAGAACTGGAAATAAAGGCGAGACAGAAAGGCCTATACCGAGTAATGCGATAGTGTGGGTTAAGACGATAGATGTTGTAAGCAAAAATAAAAACAAAATTGAACAATTGAAAATATTATTTTATGAAAACCATACCTATTTGTTGAAACACTTCCAAGGGTTATGGAGGATTGGTATGGTTTCTTATGGCAATGGGTGAAGGGTCTGGCGGTCCAAGATTATAGAGTTTTAAGAACGCTGTAATAAAGAAAATTAAATAAAATCACAAAAAATGTTCCGAACACTTCCAATTATACGAAAACATAAGTTATTGCATAAATAAAAATTCTTTTATAACTCTATAAAACTCTGGGATAAAATTCTCTTCACAGAACAACCGCACTTATTCAATCTCCTATCAAGCAAAAATTATATTTTCTAGAGCCCAATTTATAGTTCGCCGTCTGTCGCACTCAGCAATAATATTTTATCGATATTGGGACCCCATCACTAAGATCGAAGTCTAGTCGTGCATCAAATTGAATATATTCATAAAAACTGGAGTCGGTTGCGTTTATAGACAAAGTTGATTCATTGTTGCAGTTACTGATAGTACTTTAAGTGTATTCAATATTCAATACATTTATGTTATCGATATAAAAATTTCTATCAGCTTTTACTTCATCGTAAATGTATCGTGAATATAAAGAAGACTTAAAATAAGCAGGTAATCTTCAATGTAGCTTTTATATGCGTCATACTGTTGCTACATTGGTTATTTTACTATACGAGACACCTTGAAGCGATCGTACCTAATCAGCATGCAAACAGTATAAACTTAATTATTTGAGTAAGGACATGATCTTAATCAAGGAGGCAAGGCTCGTGGCTAAACAACCGCGCGGAACATACGATTTGCTAAGTTAAGCTGCGCTTGCTACAGTCAGTCTATGGGTGGGTGATTGTTCGTTACACGAAGAGACCCCTTCATGCGGGAGCACGTTAAACAGTCGGTCTCGGGTGTCATACGAATACCTACGATAGTCGTTATGGGAACTCAGAGGCCAGAAGTCTGACAACCTGTCTAAACTTAGGATATCGGCATTGCCCCATAACTGGGTTGCGGAGGTCTGTAGATAGTCGCTCCGTGTAAAATACTAGTATTCAGTTAGACTGGAAGTTGACCCAAACACATTATGATTTTCGCGGAATGACGTTATTAAGGGAGACGAGCAGCTTGGCGTGGAGCGTATTGAGGCGTAAAGGAGACAATTCAAAAATATGACGAAGTATTAGCCTAAGCGTACCTATATAGGGGCGCAGGCAATACAGGTCAGTCACAATTTTACAATCCATAGAGTTGGGCAACGTTTTTGATGTGGGACGATGCCACCACTGTGTTGCCTGCGCTCCCATATACGCTTAGGCTAATACTTCGTCATATTTTTGAATTGTCCCCTCTACGCCTTAATACGATCCACACCAAGCTCCTTGTCTCCCCTAATACACGTCATTTCGCGCATATCATAATAACCTAAATTCGCGCGTCGCAGGTGGACGTGACATACCGGTTCAAAGTACCTAATCAACTTGCAAGTACGTAGGCGCAAAGCGAATCATGCGTTAAATTGATAATGTAGATCAGCTATTACGATGTCATTAATTGGAATAGTTTGGTACACTATGCTTTTAGCTACTCGGAAGAGAATGAGGGCGAAGACATTCCTTGTAGCAGTAGTTTGTGAGGGCTCAAGAGGCTCCTGGCTAATTAACAACCGCGCGGATTATATGATTTGCAACGTTAAGCTGCGCTTACCGCGGTCTGTCCGTGGATGGGTGACCGTTCGTTATACATTGAAATTCATTCGTGCATCGGAGAGCACGTGAAACCGTCGGTTCCGAGTGGCACACGAATACCTAAGACAGTCGTTACGGGACAATGCCGACATCCTTAGGATAGTTCGGTTGTCAGATTTTCGGTCTTCTGCCGACATCCTTAGGATAGTTCGGTTGTCAGATTTTCGGTCTTCTAGTCAGAAGACCGAAAATCTGACAACCGAACTATCCTAAGGATGTCGGCATTGTCCAGTAACTGGGTTGCGGAGATCTGAAGGTAATCGCTCAGTGTAAAATATATTCAGCCGCATCTGGTTAGACTAGAAGCTGATCCCAGCGTAGTTGGGAAAAGGCTAGGCAGAACAGTGCAGCTCCTCCTCTGACTACCCAGAAGCCCGAAAGTCTGACAACCTAACTATCCTAAGGATATCGGCTTTGTTCAGTAACTGGGTTGTGGAGGTCTGATGTTAGTCGCTCCGTATAAACGAATGGTATTCAGCCGTAGATGGTTAAACTAGAAGCTGACCCCAAAGTAGTTGGGAAAAGGCTAGACAGAACAGTAGAGCGCTTTGTGATTGAATCCGGGGAAGTACTACTTACCATATCTATTTTTGCCGCCAAGCAATATTGCTTTGACCTAGTTTGAAGGGTGGTGGAATGTTGGTGGTCACACCTAATTTTAGCCGGCTATAACTAAATGCGACGGGTTGCAGTTGGTTAAAATTACCGCTAGTTCACGCAGAAACCGTTTACTGGTCCGTCTTTAGCGGATCCGTTTTTATTTTGGTGATGGCGCCTGTAGTTGGTTAGGTGTGATCGATTTTTTGACGCTTAAAAACGGGAGCAGCCGTTTTCTTTCGGCTAAAATTAGGTTTAGCCTCTTAAGATCAGCTTAAAATCTGAGCAGTTTGATCTGAACAGAGTGTTCTTTTAACAACACGGTAAGTTTATCGTCCATAAGCTGTAGCAATCGTTAAAACTTTATCTTATTTTAATCCCTTTTCAATAACTAGATTACACCTAATTCTAACTAGGTGCTTAGTGTAAGTGCAATTAGCCGCACCTAGTTGTAGCCGGCTAAACTTAGGTCTAACCTCAATAAGGCTTTTAGCCGTAACATAAACAAAAGATAAACAAACAATATTGTGCCCTAACAATTTGTCACTTTTTATGAATATATTGTCACAGACTATAAACGTAAAGTTGGGAACACTTTGTTTTATATTTATTAGCTAACAAAACGTGGTGACATAAACTCTGCTGAGTCTCTAAAGTGGTAGACTACCATCGTTAAACAAACACTCTTAAAAAGATGCCAAAACGTATATTTTATAAACATAGCGATAACCGCCCTGATCATACGATTTGCAAGGTTAAGCTGCGATTTTCGCGGTCAGTCCGTGGATGGGTGACCATTCGATACACATCGAGACCCCTACATTCCACGGAGAGCACGTTAAACCATCAGTTTCGGGTGTCATAAGAATACCTATGACATAGTCAGAAGCCCGAAAGTCTGACAACCAGTCTAACCTTAGGATATCGGCATTGCCCGGTAAATGGGCTGCGGAGGTCTGATAGCAGTCGCTCCGCATAAAATACTGGTATTCAGCCGCATCTGGTTAGACTGGAAGCTGACCCCAACGTAGTTGGGAAAAGGCTAGGAGGAACAGAGGCCGCAGATCACAGAATAGGCCCGTGTAATTTAATTCCTCATCATCCTAAAGATGAAAGGACATCGGCAGTTTTGGGCCATAACCATTACAGAAATGAAAGCATAATGCAATCCACCACGACGCGCCCCAATCTTTGTTTAAATCGCTACAGCGCAAAAGGTATACCTTTTCGGTGTTCGTAATCACACGGAAAAACCCAATAACACTTTGCCCGACCTGGGGATCGAACCCAGGACCTCACGATCAGCAGTCGCGCTTGCCACCACTAGACCAACGACGCAGTCATTATAATTATAATAGTTAATGCACTACACAATCGTTAACTATTCACAACGCTAACTCAAAATGTTTCAAGTGATTGATACTAATTAAACCTCATTTCAGTGTAGAACGTAAACCGTTCCCGGTTTCAGTTTACAGTGGGTTCGGATATTCGGCCGATCTATTGTGAAATCATGCACAAACTAATTGCAACATTCCATTTCAAAGCTTTGATGCAGTGGGTTATTGCGCTAAATTTAGTGGAGTTGTATGCTTAAATATAAACGGAATATCTGTTGTGAAAGCCCTGAGTTTGGTTTACGAATATAAAATGAAAAAAATGTGGTTTAACCTACTAAAGTGTACCTACTATTCGTCATTGAGGAATTCCATTATTTCTTTACAAAATTTGGTAATAAATTCACTAAATGGAACCATCACGGAGAAAACTATTTTGAGTGGCATAGATACCTAATAGCAAATCACTCGTGATTGCTGTAATCGCAGATTTATGTATTGTTTATATATTATACAATACACAAAACATGCGATTTCGCTGTTATCTATTGAAGAGTTCCATTGTCTATCTCCGAAGTTCTTCTTCATATCTTCACCAAATTTAACTATTTAAATTAAAGGATCATGGGACCAACTAGAAGAAATACTCTTTAGAACAAAAACAAATCATTAAAACTGATTCACAATTAGTAAAGATATCGCGGAACAAACATGCAAAAACATTTTTTACAAAAAAATTAAACCGACTTCAAAAAAGAATAAAATAATTACCATATAAAATTAACAGTTACATTAACAGTTATATGGTAATTATTTTATTCTTTATTGAAGTCGGTTTAAATTTTTTGTAAAAAATGTTTTTATTTTTTTCATTTTAGTGGCCTTAATTAAAACTTGGTTGAACCTACTAAAGACGCTGCTCGTAACATAATCACATCATCACGATATGCGTACTGTTCGTCATTGAGGAGTTCCATTGTCTATATCCGAAGTTCTTCATCAGATCTTCACCAAATTTAAATGGGACCAACTTCGAAGTTTACCCTATCCATTAAAAAAGAATCATCAAAATCGGTTCACAATTGGCGAAAATATCGATGAACATACACAAAAAAAAAAAAAATACTCCTCCTGTTTGGAAGTCGGTTAAAAAAAACATACTGTCGAATTGAGAACTTCTTCTTTTTTTTAAGTCTAACCGACTTCAAAAAATGCTTCTCTTTCGTGAATGTGATACTTTTCAAGCGCTAAATATTTATGTATGTAGCGTGGTATAAAGAAAGGTACAGTAGGCGCGCGATTTGAATGCAGAGCTGAGGAATGTGTAAAGAAAAGAAAGAAAGAAGAAAGAAAGAAATTTATTTGGCACGAAAGCAGTCAGACACACAGACAAAAAAAACCATAGGAGACAAAAAATAAAAAATAAATAAAGTAGCTGTATGTCTAGTGGCTGCGCCAAATAGGTTCAGTGTATGGGAATGCGCAAGTGCTGTCGGAAGACCAGGACAGCACTACAATTGCGGGCGCGCGAGGCGCAGCGTGCAGACGTCAGGGGAGATTCACCTCAGGCCCCGACAGCATTCAATTAGCGCGCCTATTATAGTTGGAAGAGCTTATCGATTGTTCGGGAAACTTTATTCTGATGTATTACATAGCAAGTACAAAGACACAATATCCGATCCTTGACCCCCGCGACATCCCACCGCCGCCGTCCCTGATCCACCGTGCTCACACGCCACAGCCGCGGAGCCGGTCGTACTTACTGAATCCGCAGTCACACCGTTAATTCAGTCCTCATCAAGCTGTCTCCCTCCCAGTCCTCCCGCCAGCAACGCCCTAAACCGAGGTCCAAGTATCATTAGGGGTTGCCCTTACTGCTGTTGTTGCTAGTAGTCATGATGTTAGTAGTAGTAGTAGTTAGCTTAGGTTAAGTATTTTACTCTCGTCCCCATTGGTTGGAGACCCTTCAGGTCTCGCCAATAACTGCCCAGTTACATAGAAACGGTCCACAAGACCATCTACAAGCAGTCCAATAAAAAAAAAGGTCCTTGACTTGTCTCATTGACAGTTCCACATTTTATTTGACAGGAAACCACTAACGAGCCTTTTTCATCTGTTTATAATAATTGTTGTAGTACACGCCAGATTGTCAAGATAAAAAGTTGCAATTACAATTAAGTTCATTTTTTTTTTAATAATATTTGTATGCATTTGCTGGTGACAGTAATTGAACGAATTAAATAGCATACTGATATTACTGAAGATAAGTTGACGGAACTATATAAAGAGGACAAAAAATTATATACATACACTACTTCTTTGTTACGGAGCGACAATGATCAATACTGTAAAGTTTTCAACTTTGGCTTCCATATTTTTTCTGACGTGTAGATTACACGTAAGTTTTTTTTTAATAATTATGATAAATTATTAGCACTTCGTATCCTAATATTGTACTGACTACCTAGCCTATCGCAGTCCACTTTTGAACATATAAAATTAAATATATTAAATAATATATAGAAAATTAAACTTCAGATTTTACGTAACATAACATCACGCCTATATTCTCCGTAGGGTTGAACAGAGGTGTATATTAACACCCTCATTTCGCTGTTATGTTTAAGTCCTTCGTAATAGGGGACGAGCATAATTATACTGCCATCAAATGGGCCCAAAACCAAACTCGGGGCTGCTACTGAGGAATTCCACACGAAAAAACCCAATAACACTTTATCTGACCTGGGGATCGAACCCAGGACCTCACAGGAACAACAGTCGCGCTTGCGCTAACCGGTTATGTAGTAATTTCTGTGTATGTATTTTTCAGTGCCTCAAAATAATTCCAGAGCGCGCCTCAATTACTTATGTAAATGAGACGTATATCAGTAATTCATCCACAAGTGTAAGACGTGCTAGCAGAGGTGGTGAATATATAGCCAATTTGGAGTTTACATTGATAGTGAGGATGGGATACAACGTATCGGTAAGAAATAATCATAATTATCATCAATTTGGCAATCCCAAAACGAGAGCTACAAAGGTTTGGCGAATATTCGCTTTCGCGAGGGCATGAATGTTCGCCAGTGACCGGTTTTTTTTTTCCTATTCGACTGCTTGTAGATAGTCTTGCGGACCGTTTCTACGTAACCGGACAGTTATTGGTGAGACCTGAAGGGTCTCCAACTAATGGGGACGAGAGTAACATACTTAACCTAAGCTAACTACTATTACTACTACTAACATCATGACAAGCTAGCAACAACAGCACTAAGGACGACACCTAATGGTACTCGGACCTCGGCTTAGGGTGTTTTCAGTGTCCGGTTCTTTGGCCCAATAGTTAGAGAATTTGTGTATCTTTGTTGAATCAAGGGTACGTGCCTAACAATTAGAATCATCAATATCGCAATAGTATGGTCCACAAATTCCTCGAAAGTAAACGGTGATACCGTGAAGGTAAAGATAAAGACTGCACCACGAATACCTACTGAAAATCGAAACATTTAAAAAAAAAAAATTGACCTTGAATATTTACCTTAGAATTCTGTCTCTTTCTGAATAGGGTATTTAGAAACAGACAAAATTCCAAAGTAAATATTCGACCAAATTCGAAAAAAAAAACCTTCGTAGTGTGGTTTCCATTTTTTACTATATTTTCATGATTTTAAGTCATATTTGGGGTCACCCCAACTCCGTGAGTAGTGTCTTTTTCTGAATTCATAAATGAAGTTGTCCGTTTGTCTATCTGTCCACCTCTCCATCAATATCATTTTTATCAGGAACGGCTAAAGGTATCGAGTTGATATTAATACTCAAAACTGAAGTCTACAGCCCCATAGTCCAGTAAAATTTATAATTGTAAAAAATATTTCATTTGAGCAGAAGTTTCCTCATAATTGCTGATCATTCGGTATAATGTCTTCACTTCTAATACAACACTCTGGCTATTCTGGAGAGAGAGGTCTATGTCTAGCTCAATGAAAAGCGATAGTTTTAGGTGATAGATTGATTGTCGTGTGACGTTATTATTTTTAAACAGGTCGATGTGATCTTTTACGAATACCTGCATAACGAGTTCAGGAGATCTTTTGTGGAGTTGCACTTCAATTATTGCGATCTTATACTTAGAGATCCTTACGTTGGTAAGATTGTAAGAAGAGCTGGTCTGAATCAGTGTCCGATGCTTCAGGTAAGTCAATCAACCTAATCAATCTGCATGGTCATCACCAGCCTAACCTTTTTCCAACAAGTTTAACAAAGTTTAGTCTTTTGATGCGAGAGTGTAATGAAGCCGGTAAACCAGTTTGTTTATGGTAGTAAGCTACCAGTTTACCTGCTTCATTAGGCTTTTTATAAATGAACAGAACATTGAACTTAGGAGAAAATGTTTGACAATAAACTATTTTGTGTTGCAGGGCAAATTTTCTATGAGGAACGTGAGTTTGAACACCGATATTCCGTCTGTGTGGCCTTTTGAAAAAGGCAAAGCGGAAGTCATAGCCACGGACGATTTAGCAGGAGTCATCATCGCCAAATGGGAAGTTGTGTTGACATTTAAACAGAATTACCGAAATAAGAAGAATTAATCCTTGGTAATTATTTATGGGTCAGGCTGACTCTGCTTAGGTTATAAGGTGCATTTTATCTCATAAAATTTATATTGTTTGATGCATATTGTTGGTGTTGGTATAATTATTTACTTCATTGGTTTGTCTCAAATAGGGAAGAGATGAAGTATTAAATACATTTTATTGATGTCGTTTTTTTATTACGTTTTTCATATTACCCTCGCATTAGAAGTGCTAAATAATACATGACTTATAGCTGGATTTTCCTGGTAGTATTTTATGAAGTAGGAATTCAGGTTCACACATTTTTGTTTGAAGTCATAGTACATGCACTTATGAAATATCAGTAGCATGTTCCAAAAAGTTGGTCCTATGGAGTATTGCCAGCAAGAATTTTCACGCACGGTAACAGATAGCACGTGCAAGTGGTCGCGCCGGTAGCATGCACGAAGCAGGAAATTCCAGGGCACATGCGGCGTTTGCTGCGCAGGATTTCATATGAAACGATGGTCGTGTGCAAAGAGAACACAAAAGGCGAAGGCCACACAAAATAAAATGATGCTATAAAATAATGGCGGTGCCACACCGGTGTCCTTAACGCTAATATGGCATCACATTGGGGTCACAACACTGGTGACACTGACGGCTCGCGGAGGTCGAACCTCTCTACAAATAAAACGTTCGAATAAGTCATCGTGATAAGTCATTAGCCGCCTTTAAACACTCGCTATATCGCGCACGAAACCATTTTTTTCTTATGAAGATAACAGCAGTTAGGAACTGTCATTATGAAAAAAAAATGTATCACGCGTTATAGAGCGAGTGAGTAAATCCAGATATTTAATATGATACTGCAATGTTTACCTTATAAAAATTAAATTACTTGCAATTAGCACTTCCGATAACTAGACCTAACCTGAAAGTGCCGGTGCGGGTGCCCAGCATCGGGTGCCCCGCATCGGATCCTAGCATCGTGTGCCCAGCATCGACTGCCCAGCCTCGGGTACCCAGCATCGAGAGCAGGAGAAGCTGTCTTTATAAAAATAAAATCACGCGTGATAGAGCGAGTTTGTTAATCTGGCTATTTATTATGGTACTACAATACTTACCTTATATAAAAATTTAATTAAAAAAATTAATAACCTCCGACACAAAAAGAACATCTAAAAAGTAAAAAATAAAATGTGTTTATTGGCCTTTTAACTTTATTATAAGTACCTAGTAATATTTTGATCCAAGCGGCGTCGCGTCGGGGGACCCCTAAGTAAATTATCATTACCAAGCCTCTTGTTTTGTATTCTGTTTTTTTTTTATTTTATTTACTGAGTGCCCAGCATCGGGTGCCCAGCATCGAGTGCCCAGCATTAGGCGCCCAACATCGGGTGCCCAACATCGGGTGCTCAGCATCAGGTGCCCAGCATAGAGCGCCTAGCATCTAGCATCGAGAGCCGGAGAAACGCGTACGCAAGGTTGATTTGTCTATTACTAATTACTTTATAATTATATTTTAAATGTCGTCTCACCACGATGCCTTTTCAGCCGATCAGGGGGGGAGGGGGGGCTGGAAACAGACATGAAAGAGGTGATGCATTATTATTAAATCTGCAATCGACCACGAACATAAATGCACGCATACAGCAATCACCAGTTTTAACCTAATCTAATACTTACATACATTATCGCCCGATATTAATAACTGATCCCGATGCAAATCCCTGGATTGTTGTTGGTTTTTGACATTATACCTATTGAATTTCTGTCAAAATCTATATCAATCCAGATTAGTTTTAAATCAATTCGATCGGAGGGAAAGTACTTTAAAATATTAAAAATAACAGCGATCATTTAATTTTTAAACGGTTTAGATTAGCTTCACTTCGTATATTTGTTTGGTTTTTTTCAAATCTTACGTCAGATTTTTCAAACAATTCTGCTTAACCGATTCTCCTAAAACTTTGCACTCAAATTCAATTCTCATGACAATACAATATTATAACAATTTCAACCTTCAATCCTGATGTTGCAAGATAAAACCGTATAACTTAAAAGTTTTTTAAGGGATTGTTTACAGTTAGAAATACTGCATTCACATATTTATTGCTAGAGCCGGGCATCGATCTGACAAATCTAGGAAATGGTACTATCCCGTATTTTATGGAACCTGTTGATCTATAGATATCAGTTGGGTCAATAATAAGGATCAAATCTCTTCAAAAAACACAGTGTGTGAACATCTGTTTTGGGACAACCAGTATATTTCAGATAGAACGGGTTGCAAGAACGGGTTGCAGACATGGACTGCATATTCTAGCTGTGACCGTACAAGCGTCTTGTACAGCGGTCCTATCTGAAAATCAGCGCTGCGGAATTGTGTTTTTTTTTCTTTAAATGTTGCAGCCTTATCCTGAGACAGGAGCCATTTTGGCTTCTTGTAGGTTGTTTTAAGTATAGTTGTCTTTTTTGAATTCTAATATTTTTTCTATTGTCTTTTTATGCTTCTGTGCCTGCCTGTGCGAGTGTAGAATAAATATTTTTTCTTTCTTTCTTCATAAATTAATTGTGGAAAAACGAGGTATGGTGTTCCTCCAACTTTTTTTTTTTTAAACGTTGCCCCACACTAGGATTTCTCCTGTATCGTGGGTGCGTTTACAGACACAAATCTTCACATGCACAAACACCCAGACCCGGAACAACTATCTGTAGGCCATACAAATATTTGTTCCGTGCGGGAATCGAACCCACGACCCGCAGTGCAGAAGCCAATCGCTTAGCCACTGCACCAAACGTGTCGTCAAAAGAGAGAATTTTCCAACCAGGCGGGTCTTATGCCTGGCGGGCTACTGCCTAAAAGGTTTATATTACATGGGACTTAAACATGACGCCGAAATGAGAGTGTTACTATACACCTCTGCCCAACCTTTCGGGGAATACAGGCGTGAGGTTATGTTATATAAATCTCTCCAAAAAATATTCTCTGATAGAACGGCTTCCAGACGGATTGCGTATTCTAGTTGTGACCGTACAAGCCTCTTGTACAACGGTCCTATCTGAAAACCGGCGCTTTGATATTTTAATTCTTTTTAAATGTTGCAGCATGGTGTTGAGTTTGAGGCTCCTGCCTTTTCGGCCTCAAGCAGGTTGTTTTAATTCTTGTATTGTAAACTTCTCCACCTGCCCGTGCGAATCTGGAACAAATATTTTTTCTTTCTTTTTTCTTATATAAAGTAAAGATAAGTGGAAGGGCTTATCGAATGATCGCGTAAAGGATGATTTCCACTAAACGGCTAGCATCGCATCGGATCGGAACGGATTTTACAGTCTTTAAACGATATTAAATCGTGTACACAGTATTTAAAGTCTATATTAACAAGCCACGCACTGCAACATGACGGCGGGCGTCTTCCGCGACGCGCGATCGTAGCCGACAGTACCTATGCTGCGACGCGCGAATGGATGCGTTTGCCAGTCGTCGTCCTTTTTTAAAAAAATAGAACACGTTAACACAGTAAGAGTGAAAATATTTGAATAGGCGCAGAAACTGATACGTCCGCAAGCGACTGCCGGACGCGATGGGCTATCGCCACACCCGTAATTATCCTTTCCGATCCGATGCGATGTGAGCCGTTTGGTGGAAATCATCCCTTACTACATTCTGTTTGACGTGTTTCATAGCAATTAGAACGATACAGAATCTCCGGTCCTTCACCTGTCTCATTGTCAGTTCCACGTTTTGTTTCACAGGAGCCATTGACGAGCCAATTTCATCTGTTTATTTCAAAAGGTACGTCAGATTGTTCAGATAATACTTTAAATAGAGGTTGCAATTAAAAGGACCTTTTTTTGAATAATACGAGTAATTGTATGTTTTAACTGCAGTAATTGAACCTTTTTGAATTGCAAAGGTACTGATAGTATTAAATATAGCTTAACGGACCTTTATAAAAGGAAAACAAAATACCTATATGTACATGTACTTTTCATTTATCACGGAGCGACAATGACCAATACTATAAAGTTTTCAAATTTGCTTTTTATAATTTTTCTAACGTATACATTTGACGTAAGTTTTTTTTAATAATTATCTTTACTCAAAAATGATTGTTATGTGGTCATTATTTTGACAACCTTCTTTGAGCAAAGTCGACCTTTCCGCGCTACTTGATTAGGCTCCAGCAAAGTCGTATGGAATTTCATTGCTGGTGAGTTTTAGCCACCAGCAATTTCCTTTGAAAATCCATTACTGTCGAGTTTTGTTTCCAAAATATAAACTGCAAAAAATTTTTATTCAGAATTTGGCTGTATAGGTACAGGCAGTACAATCATTAAAGACTAATTTAAAAAAAAAGCTAAAGCCGGGTGAACATACAAATCGTTACTTTAAATACATTCTTACTACATTTAGGCTCGATTTTACCAATGTCGGATAGCGTTTATCCAAGGAATAAGACAGACGTGTTGACAGAATTTCTATACGAAAGCTGTCAAAACGTCAAATGTATTCCTCGATTAAAGTTATTCGATGTTGGTGAAATCGGCACTAAGCTGGTTTTATTTAAATTACTCGCATGGTTTGAGTAAAGCACTATACAAGCCTTGGTCCGCAATGACTGCGCTGCTGGCCACGCTATGATGGCTTCAAGCTTAGGTTAGCTACGCTCTCGGCCTTCAAGCTTGGTCATCATTGCAGCCCTTGCTGTCCACGCTATAAAGGCCTCGACCTTCGGTCTCGGCCTTTATTCCAGCTTGTCCATCAAGAGCTGCAATGTTGACCGCGCTGTGATGGCCTGGAGCTGCGCTACGCTGCACTCTCCGCCATTATCAGTGCTACCAGCAACGCAGTCATTACAGACCGCGGCAGTAATGTACTATAAATTATTAGTATTTCATATCTTAATATTGTACAATCACGAGCATAAGTATATTACTATGGGTACATCGGCAATTATATCTGTCCCAGGAACGAGTTCAATAATATCTGTCTGCACGAACCTAAGCAAAAATATGTGCTTTGGGCAGTTGTCACTTTAATGTGATGCCTATGAACGATCAGATGTTTGTGCTGCGAAGAGGTATCACATTATTTTGAAACTAATATCATCACATATTTTTGCTTTGAGAGGTTGTCACTTTAATATGATGCCTATGAACGATCAGATGTTTGTGCTGCGTTCCTGCAGACAGATATTATTGAACTCGTTCCTGGGACAGATATAATTGCCGAAGTGACCATAGTAATATATTTATGCTCGTGACTGTACTCACTACCGAGCCTAACGCAGTCCACCTCTAAATATCATAGAAATATAAAATTAATCTTATTTTTACCCGACTGCCAAGGAAGAGATATGTTTTTCGCGCGTATCTTTGTATGTTTGTAAATTTCTATATTACCTGGTATCTTCCAAACGGCTGGATGGATTTAGACTGTTAAGGTATCGTTATGTTCGTCTTAAAAACCCAAGTGTCTTTAGATAGGTGTCTGGAAAAGATGGCGCATTTTTGGCTAGTAGGTAATAATAATACGTTAATAAAAAAAACCAAACCTATCGAGTAGGGTATCAAAATAAAGGTAATTAAAAGAGGATTACAAAAATTTGTATGAGTTATATGTTTAAATTAAATTAGAAATAATAAATTGGTTCAAAAAGTTTTTGATTGCGTTATAATGGGCCATGTTTGTGTCGGAGCTCGTGCTATCACGGGACACTAAAAAGTCGAAAATAAATTAAAACATTAAAAAATCTAAAATACGACTGCAAAATAAATAATTTAAAAGTAATGCAGTTAAAAGGCCGAAACTAGATTGAGAATAGAAAATAAAATTAGAATAAACCATAAACGAAGTAAATGATAAATGATTTTTATTTCTGTAAATAAATCTGTTACAGACACTTTAACAAGTCAATGTAATGTTTTTTTTTAAGACTAGATGGCGCCGGCATTTCCTATCTGACAAGCTCTGAGAAGAAAAGCCGGAACAAACTCAGAGATCAAGGTCTCTTTTAAAGTCCAGACATTGTGGTATAAAAACTATGTGAGTGTAACAATGTAGGGCAAGGTCTGGAATGGCCTTTTTAGGAAAGTGCCATGGCAGGTTTGAGTTGACCTGTCCTAACTGACGGCACGCATGCATCAGTCATCGCGAAGCTCAAACCTTATTTTAGGGAGCTCAACAACCCGATTGCCGCACAACGCTACCAATCAGCCGGACATTTACGTAGGTCACAAAAAAAAATCTCAAAACCACCAAACAATTACAAAATTAGTTAAAGCTAGCCTACATGGTACTCACATTTACAATTTGACAATAAAAATAAAGACATGACATAATAAATGAAATAAATATTATTGCAAAAAAATCAATAAGATGTCAAAAAGATAAAAAAATAAATAAAAAATATATCATAATATAAATGATTTCAATAATTACAATGATGTGTCTGTGATAACAGCGAGCGGCTCAATTCCATTTTTATCGTTTATGTAATCTTTAACGTTATAGAAACCCTTTTTGCATGGTTTCTGCTTTATATGTATAGGACTTAAATTTATTAAGACTTAAGTCTTGAATATTGCCTAGAATTTTGTTGTAGAAGCGTATACTTTGGCACCTAAAGGAGTTACTGATTTTCTGGAGCCTAGTCATTGGTAGGATGAGTTTATTTTTATTTCTAGTATTGACGTTATGGATGTCGCTGTTCTTAGAGAACAAACTGATATTTTTCTTTATACGTATATAAATCAAATTTTCATGAATATATTGTGATGCGACCGTCATTCTATTAATTTCTTTAAATTTATCCCTCAGTGAATGCCTCAAACTAAGGTTATAAATTGCTCGAATAGCTCTCCTCTGCAAAACAAAGATAGTTTGAATGTCGGCAGCATTTCCCCACAACAAAATGCCGTACGACAGAACACAAGTAAACTCTACTTCGGTTTAAAAGACTTGATTATGAGCTGAAAGCCTAAGTTAAATACCTGCATTAATTTTAGTAGCAGGCGGGACCCAATTGCAAATTATAAACCGAAAGAAAATTAATGGGTTTCGCTTGCTATTAAACTTAATGCGGGTATTTGACTTAGGCTTCCAACTCATAATATAGTCTGTTAAACCGAAGTAGAGTTTACTTTGTTTATAGTTTATTTAAATTTTGTTTTCTATGTAATAATCTTGTTTCGGTCTATTTAGTGCATTATTTTTAAATAAAAAAAAACATTATTTCGTATAATTATGTAGTTTGTCTAACATATACTCAGTATAGAAAACCCAATGACATTATACGGGATTCTGGATTGATGACGGAAGTTCTATATTAAAACTAACGGATTATGTAGTAATTTCTGTATATATTTTTCAGTGCCTCAAAATAATTCCAGAGCGAGCCTCAATAACTTATGTAAATGAGACTTATATCAGTAACGCATCTATAAATATAAGACGTACTAGCAGAGGTGGCTAATATGTAGCCAATTTGGAGTTTACATTAAAAGTGGGGGTGGGATACAACGTATCGGTAAGAAGTAATCATAATTATCAACAATCTGGCAATAACAAAATAATAAGTACAAAGCTTTGGCGAATATTCGTTATATCGCGAGAGCATGAATATTCGCCAAGATCAGACTCTTTGGTGCAGTCTGTTAAATTTGATTGTATGTTAAATTTTATTTTGACTGCCTTGTTGGTCTAGTGGTCGCAAGCGCGACTGCTGAGCATGGGGTCCTGGGTTCGATTCCCAGGCCGAGTAAAAAGTGTTATTGGGTTTTTCCATTAGGAATTTCTCAGTAGCAGCCCGGAGTCTGGATTTGTGCCCGGTTTATGGTAATAGGCTCGCCCCCTACTACATGGGACTTTAAACATAACTGGCGAAACGAGGGTGTTACTAAAACACCTCTGCCAAACCCTCCGAGGAATACAAGGCGTGATGTTATGTTATGTGTTACATTTTATTACATTTAACATTTTAAGTTTTCCTGTAAAAAAATATACGGCTTACTACCTCCTTTCCGACTTACCGTGGAAAATCATGGAGCTGGACATAGATCTCACTCTCCAGAATTGCCAGAGTGTTGTATTAGAAGTGGAGACATTATACCAAATGATCAGCAACTAGGAGGAAACTTCTGCTCAACAGATTTTTTTTACAATTATAAAATATCTACAAATGTCTATCAATAGTCTGGCAAACATTGTGAGGAAACCAGCATGCTGGAGAGATATTTCTCGACGTCATGTGAAGCCAAGTCAGAGGCCCATAGGCGGCATAAACACTGACACCAGGTTAGTCACTAACCATAAGAAGAAGAAGTCTGGCAAAACTATCTAAATAGTTCAGCGGTAGCTGTAGGTCTAAAGCTTGGTTTTTAGATTTCCGTACCTTAAAATAACAAAAAGGAACCCTTACAAGTTTACTGTTGTCCGTTTGTCTATCTGTCCGCCTCTCCATCAATATCATTTTTATCAGGAACGGCTAAAGGTATCGAGTTGAAATTAATACTCAAAACTGAAGTCTACAGCCCCATAGTTCAGTAAAATTTATAATTGTAAAAAATATTTCAGTTGAGCAGATTTTCCTCCTAGTTGCTGATTATTTGGTATAATGTCTTCACTTCTAATACAACACTCTGGCTATTCTGGAGAGAGAGGTCTATGTCTAGCTCAATGAAAAGCGATAGTTTGAGGCGATAGATTGATTGTCGTGTGACGTTATTATTTTTAAACAGGTCGATTTGATCTTTTACGAATACCTGCATAACGAGTTCAGGAGGTCCTTTGTGGAGATGCACTTCAATTATTGCGATCTTATACTTAGAGATCCTTACTTTGGTAAGATTATAAGAAGAGCTGGTCTAATTCAGTGTCCGATACTTCCGGTAAGTCAATCAACCTAATCAATTTTCATGGTCATCACCAGCCTAGCCTTTTTCCAACAAGTTTAATCGGGTCATTTGATGCGAGAGTGTGTCAATGTATTTACTTCACTTAATTAATGTCATAAGAACGCTGCACACCTTCTGCGATTTTCACACACATTAATATATTTACTTTTTGAACTACTACTAAAATTTGAGCGACTAGATTGGCAGGACCTTATATAAATATTTGAAATTAAATTACTGGACTCTTACTACCATAAGAAGACTGGTTAACTGTTTTTTTAGGCTTCGTTGGGCTTCCATAAATGAAAAGAAGATGGAATTAAGGAGTAAATGTTCTACATACAACAAACTATCTTGTGTTGCAGGGCAAAGTTTCTATGAGGAACGTAAGTTTGAACGCTGATATTCCGTCTGTGTGACCTTTTGAAAAGGGCAAAGCGGAATTAATAGCCACGGACGATTTAGCAGGAGTCATCATCGTCAAAGGCGAAGCTGTGTTGACATTTAAAACAGAATTACCGAAATTGAAGAATTAATCCTTGGTAATTATTTATGGGTCAGACTGACCCTGCTTAGGTTGTAAGATGCATTTATCACATAAAATTCATATTATTTGATGCGTGTTATGATATTATTGGTGTTGGTATAATTATTACTTTATTAATTTGTGTTAAATAGGAAATGGATGAAGTATTAAATAATATATAATAAATGCTGATTCTTTTTGTTGTATCATGATTTTCTTATTTTCACACAAGAAGTGCTGATAGATGACTTACTGATCGATTTTCCTCGGATTATTATAATTATATCTCTACGGGCTATTAATGATGGGACAAAAGTCAGACGCAGCAAAATTTTCCGCACTTTCAGTACATCCGAACGTACGACCCTCACTTAGCTTTGTGCCAAACGCATCACACAAGAGAGAAAGTCCCGCCTGAAACGCAGGGCAAACCGCCAGCTGGAGGCCCGCGAGCGAGCTGGTGGGCGATTTTTTTTTTTTTCCTATTCGGCTGCTTGTAAATGGTCTTGTGGACCGTTTTTACGTAACCGGGCAGTTATTGGCGAGACCTGAAGGGTGTCCAACCAATGGGGATGAGAGTAAAATACTTAACCTAAGCTAACTACTATTACTACTACTAACATCATGACCAGCTAGCAACAACAGCACTAAGGGCGACCCCTAATGGGACTTGGACCTCGGCTTAGAGCGTTGCTTGCGAGACGACTGGGAAGGAGACAGCTTGATGAGGGCTGAATCACCGTTGTGAGGTGGGCGAAGCGAGGCGAGGAACACAATATAAACTAAGCAAAGCTATGGCGAGCTAAACTATGTGGGTTCACACCGCGAACTACAGAGCTAAGCTACGCTAACGAGGTGAACGAATAGCATCACGGCATCGTCGGATATTTCGTTCGCATCATTTGTATCACTGGCGTAGCTTATCTCTGTAGTTTGCGGTTTGAACCGAAGTATAAAAAGAAGTGAAACGATGCTCGCCCGGCTCGCTTGCTCGCTCGCCCTTGGTGGTGTGGCCTGCGCTTAAATCATACAAAATTATGCTTATCAAAGATTCGAGAAACTTTATTCTGTCTGACATGTTTCATAACAATTGAAGCGACACAGAATCTCCGGCCCACTGCCTCGCTCATTTCCCCCTTTTATATGACAGGAAACCATTGACAAGCCAATTTCATCGTTTATTTATAAAAATTCGCCAGATTTTATAGATAGTACTCTAAAAGTTCCAATTATAATAAATACCTTTATTGTGTTTGAAATTACTAGTATTTGAACGTTTTATTAAATGATAATATGCTGATTTTATCAATAATCACAGGTACGGCATTTTGAATGGCATCTAAAATGTAAGTACACACGTTTTTGTGTTACCCAGACGACAATGACCAACACTATAAAGTTTTCAACTTTGGTTGTCATATTCTTCCTAACTTATACACTTCACGTAAGTTTTTTTTATGTTATATTATTTTTATCTTTTTGACATCGTATTGATTTTTTTTGCAATAATATTTATTTCATTTATTATGTCATGTCTTTATTTTTATTGTCAAATTGTAAATGTGAGTACCATGTAGGCTAGCTTTATACAGTAATTTTGTAACTGTTTGGCGGTTTTGAGATTTTTTTTGTGACCTACGCAAATGTCCGGCTGATTGGTAGCGTCGTTCGGCAATCGGGTTGTTGAGCTCCCTAAAATAAGGTTTGAGCTACGCGATGACTGATGCATGCGTACCGTCAGTTAGGACAGGTCAACTCAAACCTGCTATGGCACTTTCCTAAAAAGGCCATTCCAGACCTTGCCCTACATTGTTACACTCACATAGTTTTTATACCACAATGTCTGGACTATAAAAGAGACCTTAATCTCTGAGTTTGTTTCGGCTTTTCTTCTCAGAGCTCGTCAGATAGGAAATGCCGGCGCCATCTAGTCTTAAAAGAAAAAACATAACATTGACTTGTTAAAGTGTCTGTAACAGATTTATTTACAGAAATAAAAATCATTTATCATTTACTTCGTTTATGGCTTAATCTAATTTTGTTTTCTATTCTCAATCTTGTTTCGGCCTTTTAACTGCATTACTTTTAAATTATTTATTTTGCAGTCATATTTTATATATTTTAGACTTTTTAGTGTCCCGTGATGGCACGAGGTCCGACACAAACATGCCATGCATATTCTAGCTGTGACCGTACAAGCATCTTGTACAACGGTCCTATCTGAAAACCGGTGCTTTGATATTTTGTTTCTTTTTGTAGAGGTTTGTTGTAGAGGCGTATACTTTGCCACCTAAAGGAGTTACTGATTTTCTGGAGCCTAGTCATTGGTAGGATGAGTTTATTTTTATTTCTAGTATTGACGTTATGGATGTCGCTGATCTTAGAGAACAAACTGATATTTTTCTTTATACCTATATAAATCAAATTTTCATAAATATATTGTGATGCGACCGTCATTCTATTAATTTCTTTAAATTTATCCCTCAGTGAATGCCTCAAACTAAGGTTACAAATTGCTCGAATATCTCTCTTCTGCAAAACAAAAATAGTTTGAATGTCGGCAGCATTTCCCCACAACAAAATGCCGTACGACATAACACAAGTAAACTCTACTTCGGTTTAAAAGACTTTATTATGAGCTGAAAGCCTAAGTGAAATACCCGCATTAATTTTAGTAGCAGGCGGGACCCAATTGCAAATAATAAACTGAAAGAAAATTAATGGGTTTGGCTTGCTACTAAACTTTATGCGGGTATGTAACTTAGGCTTTCAGCTCATAATATAGTCTATTAAACCGAAGTAGAGTTTACTTCGTTTATATTTTAATTTTGTTTTCTATCTAATAATCTTGTTTCGGTCTTTTTAGTGCATTACTTTTAAATAAAAAAAAGCATTATTTCGTATAATTATGTAGTTTGTCTAAAATATACACAGTATAGAAAATCCTATGACATTATACGGGATTCTGGATTGATGACGGAACTTCTATATTAAAACTAACGGATTATGTAGTAATTTCTATATATATTTTTCAGTGCCTCAAAATAATTCCAGAGCGAGCCTCAATAACTTATTTAAATGAGACTTATATCAGTAATGCATCCATAAATGTAAGACGTACTAGCAGAGGTGGCGAATATGTAGCCAATTTGGAGTTTACATTAAAAGTGGGGGTGGGATACAACGTATCGGTAAGAAATAATCATAATTATCATGAATCTGGCATTAACAAAATAATAAGTACAAAGCTTCGGCAAATATTCATTATATCGCGAGAGCATGAATATTCGCCACGATCAGACTCTTTGGTGCAGTCTGTTAAATTTGATTGTATGTTAAATTTTATTACATTTAACATTTTAAGTTTTGCTGTAAAAATATATACGGCTTACTACCCCCTTTCCGACTAACCGTGGAAAATCATGGAGCTAATCGTCTATCAATAGTCTGGCAAACATCGTGAGGAAACCAGCATGCTGGAGAGATATTTCTCGACGTCATGTGAAGCCAAGTCAGAGGCCCATAGGCGGTATAAACTCTGACACCAGGTTAGTCACTAACCATAAGAAGAAGAAGTCTGGCAAAACTATCTAAATAGTTCAGCGGTAGCTGTAGGTCTTAAGCTTGGTTTTTAGATTTCCGTACCTTAAAATAACAAAAAGGAACCCTTACAAGTTTACTGTTGTCCGTTTGTCTATCTGTCCGCCTGTCCATCAAGATCATTTTTATCAGGAACGGCTAAAGGTATCGAGTTGATATTAATACTCAAAATTGAAGTCTACAGCCTCATAGTCCAGTAATATTTATAATTGTAAAAAATATTTCAGTTGAGCAGAAGTTTCCTCCTAGTTACTGATCATTTGGTATAATGTCTTCACTTCTAATACAACACTCTGGCTATTCTGGAGAGAGAGGTCTATGTGTAGCTCAATGAAAAGCGATAGTTTGAGGCGATAGATTGATTGTCGTGTGACGTTATTATTTTTAAACAGGTCGATTTGATCGTTTACGAATACCTGCATAACGAGTTCAGGAGGTCATTTGTGGAAATGCACTACAATTTTTGCGATCTTATACTTAGAGATCCTTACGTTGGTAAGATTGTAAGAAGAGCTGGTCTGATTCAGTGTCCGATGCTTCCGGTAAGTCAATCAACCTAATCAATTTTCATGGTCATCATCAGCCTAGCCTTTTTCCAACAAGTATAATCGGGTCATTTCATGCGAGAGTGTGTCAATGTATTCACTTCGCTTCGTTGAGTTTCATAAGATCGCCGCATACCTTTTGCAATATTCATAGACAGTAACATTTAAACTTTTTAATAATAATAATAAAGTTTATTTCAGACCAAGTCCATATTTAAAAACATTACAATTTTACCTTATTTTAAATATTTAAATGACGCACGATGAGTGGTCATCCAGTGCCACATCATTGGACTGTCCATTCTGTCAGCCACGATAGCCACTAGGCTGTTAGAGCTACCGCGCACTCGCCGCATCAGGGATGCTATTCGTGTCCGCATAAGAGCGTAAAAATCAGGCACGCTATACTCCGCGAATACCCCTGATGCACTGCAATAGCGCGGTAGTCCCAACATAATTCGGAAGGCTTTATTATATTGAACTCGCAGAGCATTGTACGAGCTTTTTGTATAGCCGACCCATAGGGCGCACGTGTACATAGATTGGCAATACACTCTAAATAGTGTAATTTTTACCATCCTAGTACAACGTGCAAACCTACGGGCCAGCATGTTACATCGAACTGCCAATGCTCTGCGTTCCCTCTCCACGTCCACATCGTCGGACAGACTATCGGTGACCCAATGCCCCAGGTACTTGAACTTCGTCACGCTGGAAAGCTGAGCGCCCCCCAGGATGACTGGTGGGACAGTGTCGTAACATTTGTTACCCGCTTTGAAAATTAGAAGTTTACTCTTTGTCGCGTTGTACCTGAGGCCGTGAGCCACCGCATAGTCCTCAGAGATGCCGAGAAGCCTCCTAAGTGCACTGAATTTGGGCAAATTTGGCAATATTTGAACTACTATTAAAAATTTGAGCAACTATGCAAAACCTTATATTAATATTTGAAATTGAATGTCTGGACTCTTCCTACCACAAGCAAACTAGTTTTAAAACTGGCTTTTAGGCTTCATTAGGCTTCTATAAATGAAAAGTAGATTGAAGTTAGGAGAAAATGTTCTACAATAAACTATTTTGTGTTGCAGGGCAAATATTCTATGAGGAACGTGAGTTTGAACACCGATATTCCGTCCGTGTGGCCTTTTGAAAAAGGCAAAGCGGAAATCATAGCCACGGACGATTTAGCAGGAGTCATCATCGCCAAATGGGAAGTTGTGTTGACATTTAAACAGAATTACCGAAATAAGAAGAATTAATCCTTGGTAATTATTTATGGGTCAGGCTGACCCTGCTTAGGTTGTAAGATGCATTTTGTCACACAAAATTCATATTGTTTGATGCATATTATGATATTTTTGGTGTTGGTATAATTATTTACTTTATTGGTTTGTCTAAAATAGGGAAGAGATGAAGTATTCAATACATTTTATTGATGTCGTTTTTTTATTATGTTTTTCATTATTACCCTTGCATTAGAAGTGCTAAATAATACATGACTGATATCTCGATTTTCTTCGTAGTATTTTATGGAGTAGGAATTAAAGTTTACACATTTTTGTTTCCTGTCATATTACATGCACTTATGAAACATCAGTAGCATGTTCCAAAAAGTTGGTCCTATGGGGTATTGCTGGTAAGAATCTTCACGCACGGTAACAGATAACACGTGCAAGTGGTCGCGCCGGTAGCATGCACGAAGCAGGAAATCCCAGGGCACATGCGGCGTTTGCTGCGCAGAATTTCGTATGGGACGATGTTTGTGTGCAGAAAGCACACGAAGGACGAAGACCACATAAAAAAACTGATGCTATAAAAAATGGCGGTGCTGCATCGGTGTCCTTAACACTAATGTGGCATCACATCGATGGCTCGCGGAGGTCAAACCGCTCTACAAATAAAACGTTCGAATTGATAGAAGTCATTAGCCGGATTTAAATACTTGCTGTATCGCGCGTGAAACATTTTTTTTCTTATGAAGATAACAGCTGTTAAGAACTGTCATTATAAAAAAAATGTATCACGCGTGATAGAGCGAGTGTGTAAATCCAGATATTTAACATCTATAATGTTTACCTTATAAAAATTAAATTACTTGCAATTAGCACTTCCGATAACTAGACCTAGCCTGTAGGTAAGTGCCGGTGCGAGTGCCCAGCACTGGGTGCCTGGCATCGGGTGCCCGGCATCGAGAGCCAGAGAAATGCGTAGGTATGATTGTTTTATCCATTACTAATTACTTGATAATGATATTTGAAATGCCGTCTCACCACGATGCTTTTGTCAGCCGGTCAAGCATGGCTGGAAACAGACTTGGCAGAGGTGGTGCATTATTTTTAAATTTGGAATCGACCACAGACATAAATTTACGCATAGAGCAATCACCAGTTTTAACCTAACCTAGTCTTATACTTACAAACATTCACGCCCGATACTAATAACTGATCCCGATTCAAATCTCTGGATTGTTGTTGGTTTTTGACATTATACCTATTGAATTTCTGTCAAAAATCTATATCGTCAGTGGATAGGTAAAAAGACTAAAGCGTCAATATACCTACTTTACAGGGGAGCGATTCAAAGTATTTCTTTAGAAAATAAACATAGTTATTTTTCTCAGAGTATACATGTTTAATATGTCGCAAACACACACCGTTTGTGGAGTTTGATAGAATTGAGTATAGCATAACAGTTTCGACCAGTGTCTGCTTATCAGAAGGTAAAGCTTAAAGTATCCGAAGACATCAGGTCCGGCATGGAGAATTCAAAGCTAACGGTATTGGTTTTAATTGACTTTTCCAATGCTTTTGATACCGTTGATTATGATATTCTCCTCGGCATTTTGGCACAAATAGGGATCTCGTCGTCTTCACGGGATTGGTTCTCTTCATATCTTTGTGGTCACCAGCAGGCAGTACGTGTTGGTAATTTTCTGACTGGTATGACTTAGTAGCTGGCGTTCCGCAAGGCGGTATTCTCTCTCCTCTGTTATTTTCTTTATTTATTAATTCCATTACCAAGCGGACAACTATTGCGGACGACTTGCAACTTTATGCTCAAATTGACATCAGTAACATCGAAAATTGTATTTCCACCCTCAACGCTGACTTACACATGATCAATGATTGGTCTAGTGAATTCAGAGTTGCCGTAAATGTAAGTAAATGTCAAGCAATGATTGTAGGTAGCTCGTTCCACTTAAAAAATACTAATATTCATCACCTTATGCCAATAATGTTTAACCATTCAGTAATTCCTCTCTCACCTCACTTAAAGGATTTGGGTTTGCATATTGACGATAGGCTAAGTTGGAACAAGCAGGTCACTCAGGTTAGCCAGAGCGTCACGGCCATACTGCGATCTCTCAAAGTTTTAAACATTTCCTCCCATCTAACACTAAAACCCTTTTGGTCCAGTCTCTTGTGCTCCCAGTTTGTTACTCTGATTTATCCCAAGAACTTCTGAACAAATTGGATCATCTCCTTAACAATTGCATACGTTTTATTTTCGGACTTCGTAAATATGAACACATTTCACATTACCGTTCTCAGCTTAAATGGCTGCCTATTCGGCAGAGACGATCCCTCAGATCTCTCTGTATGCTCTTCTCCATTATGAACGATTCATGTGCTCCTGATTATCTCTAAAGATATTTTCAAGTATTGGGCAGTTCTCACAATCGCAATCTTTGTGCTTCTGAAAATTTACTTCTCCAAATACCTTCCCATCGCACAGGTTTCATTTCTAACTCCTTCGCTGTCTCAGCAATTAAACTTTGGAACGTGCTCCCCCTTGATATTAAAAAAGCTCCTAGTAAATTCTCGTTCAACCGCAAAGTTAGGGAGTACTACTTCGCTAACACTTCTATAAACTGCTATTACTAAGTCGCTGCACTCCTAATCATCTAATTTAGTCTTCGTCATAATTGCATTAAGATTTTCATAACATTTTGTAATTGATATACACTGGCCTGCAAAAATAAGTATCACACGTTTAAAATTGCAATAACTTTTTAAGTACACAAGATATATTTTCGAAACAAAAAGGACTCAAAAAAGAGTTTAACTTTGTTACTATAGTTTCAAAGAAAGCTGATAAAAATTGCTATAAAACATTTTTTATTTTAAATCTCTAACTTCTATAGTTTAGAAAAAATTGAAATTTTAAAAGTGTGATACTTATTTTTGCAGGCCAGTATATATATATATATTGTAATATCTATATATTTTATTATGTATATATATGTATTTTATGTAATTTATATTTATCTTTTGAATTCCTAGTATATTCAGTCCATAATTGTCAACTCATCTTTTTCCTGTACCTATTTCGATGCTTTTCTTTTTAACCCTAAGGTTGACTGGTAGAGAATGCCTTATGGCATTAAGTCCGCCGTATGTACCATCATAGTGCATAGAAGTATAAATAAATAAATAAAGCGGGTGTTTCGTAAATAAAACCAACATAGACTCTCCACCGCTGAGAGTACTTTTGTTAGGATTAGTTGTTAGTTACAGAAGCTAATTCACAATATAATAATTAACACAATTTACACAAGATGAGAAATTAAGGACAAGCTAGTCTGATATAAAATGTCAGACTTCTTCGGCTGTTCGATATGGAATCCTCGCTCCGTCGAATGACAACCGTTTTTATAACGTCGGGTACGTTGATTTATCTTGACGACTACCCTCCATTATTTTCTAAATTATTAATTCGCCAACAAATAGATAATTTAATTATCTATTTAATATGTATACTCTATCTAATATGTATGTATCTAATATGTATAAATGGTGTTGAGCTCATATTACCAAGCCACGCACAGCAGCTTGACCGTGGGCGTCTTCTACGACACGCGATCGTAGCCGAAAGTATGCCGCGACGCGCGAACGGCTCCGTTCGCCTGTCGTCGTATCCGATTGGATCCTTTCTAAAATTAGAACACGTCAACACGGTAAGAATGAAACTATTTCACTAGGCGCAGAAACGGATACGTTCGCAAGCGACTGCCGGACGCGATGGGCTAGCGCCGCATCCGTTCATATCCTTTCCGATCCGATGCGATGCGAGCCGTTTGGTGGTAATCATCCCTTACTGCATTCTGTTTGACGTGTTTAATAGCAATTAGAACGATACAGAATCTCCGATCCTTCACCTCTTTCATTGTCAGTTCCACGTTTTATTTCACGGGAAACCATTGACGAGTCAATTTCATCTGTTTATTTGAAAAGGTATACCAGATTGTTCAGATGATACTTTAAATAAAAGTTGCAATTAAAAGGACCTTTTTGGAATAATATTCGTATGTATTAACTGCAGTAATTGAACCTTTTTAAATTGCGAAGGTACTGATAGTATTAAATATAGCTTAACGGACCTTTATAAAAGGAAAACAAAATATGTACAGGTACTTTTCATTTGTAACGGAGCGACAATGACCAATACTGTAAAGTTTTCAACTTCGCTTTTTATAATATTTCTAATGTATACATTTCACGTAAGTTATTTTTAATAATTATCTTAAATTATTAGTATTCCATATTTTAATATTGTACTCACTACCTAGCCTAACGCAGTCCACTTCTGAACATAGAAATATAAAATTAATCTCTTATTAACCGATATTAAAAAAAAACGTCCTCCTTTTTTTGAATATCGATACAAACATTAAGAAAAAAAAGTACAGTCGAATTGTCGACTGTACTTTTTTTTTCTTAATGTTTATTACCTCAGAACACCGTCATTTATAAACCGATTTGGACAATTATTTTTTTGTATGAAAGAGTATTCTTTCGAAATTGTTCCATTTAAACTTGGTGAAGATCTGATGAAGAACTTCGGAGATAGACAAAGGAACTCCTCGATGACGAACGGTACGCATAATGTGATTATGTTACGAGCAGCGTCTTTAGTAGGTCCAACCATGTTTTAAGGCCACTAAAATGAAAAAAATAAAATAACATTTGTACCAAAAATTAAACCGACTTCAAAAAAACAAAAAAAAGAATAAAATTATTACCATATTATAAAATTAACAGTTTCAGAAGTCGGTGCCTTCAATTTGGTTCAGCGTGGATTAGCACCGACTTCTGAAACTGTTAATTTTATAATATGCAATTTTTTTATTTTGCTTGAAGTCGGTTTTATTTTTTATTTTGTTTGAAGTCGGTTTTTTACACGACTGCCAAGGAAGGGTTATGTTTTTCACGCGTACCTATCTTGTATGTATGTATGTTTGTAAATTTCTTTATTACCTCGTATCTTCCAAACGGCTGGATGGATTTCGACAGTTAAGGTATCGTTATATTCGTTTTAAAAACCCAAGTGTCCCTAATGAGGTGTCTGAAAAAAAATGGTGGATTTTTGGCTAGAAATAGTAATAAGTTAATAAAAAAAACCAAACCTATCGAGTAGGGTATCAAAATAAATGAAATTAAAAGAGGATTACAAAAATATAATTATATAAGTTATGTGTTTAAATTTTATAAGGAATAATAAATTGGTTTAAAAAGTGTTTGATAGTGTAATAATGGGCCATGTTTGTGTCGGACCTTGTGCTATCACGGGACACTAAAAAGTCTAAAATAAAACAAATAATTTCAAAAATCAACAACCTGACTGCAAAACAAAATATTTTAAAAGTAATGCACTAAAAAGACCGAAACAAGATTGAGAATAGGAAACAAAATTAAAATAAACTATAAACGATGTAAACTACTTCGGTTTAACAGACTTTATTATGAGCTGAAAGCCTAAGTTAAATACCCGCATTAAGTTTAGTAGCAGACGGGACCCAATTGCAAATTGGACGTAGTTAAGCGAAAAGGATCCAACCCACAAAATTATCGAAAATGACTTATTTATATCAAAATACTCCTTAAACTTCTTAAGCCAAACTACACATAATACAATTTTAACAAGTAAAATATTATACATTTGTCTCTTAATTACAATAAAAGTATGAAATTTAAACCAAAGAACCAATGAAGAAATACAGTCTAAACTTAAAAATTAAATATCTTATAACTGTGTGGGTTGGATCATTTTCGCTTAACTACGTCCAATTATAAACCGAAAGAAAATTAATGGGTTTCGCTTGCTACTATACTTAATGCGGGTATTTAACTTAGGCTTTCAGCTCATAATATAGTCTGTTAAACCGAAATAGAGTTTACTTCGTTTATATTTATTTTGTTTTGTATTCTCAATCTTGTCTCGGTCTTTTTAGTGCATTACTTTTAATTTATTTTTTTGCAGCCTTGTTTTTGGTTATTTAAATTATTTTAAATTTTTTTACATAAAACTACAGATTTTATGATATAAAAATCCATTATTTCGTATAATTATGTAGTTTGTATAAAATATTAATTCAGTATAAAAAATTTAATGTCGTCTTCTCTTTTACTTCCCTCTTATATTCCTCTTTCACTTTTAATTCTTGCAACCTTTCTACTTTTATTCTCTCAAGTGCAGTCACAGGAACCCGAACCCGATGGCACCAACGTTTAAACAGACCATGTATCCGGCACATGACAAGATAATGGTCGGTCCCCACATTGGCACCCCGATACACTCTTGTATCTGTGACCTTACTCTTCAGTCTTTCATCAACAACCACAAAGTCAATCATGCTTCTACTATCTTGCCTTTCCCACGTATACATGTGAATCTCTCTATGATTAAACATAGTGTTCATTATAGAAAGATTCTTCTCCACGCATATTTCTAACAAACTCATTCCATTCTCATTCACTCTTTTATCCCCAAACGCACCTAGTGTACTTTCATATCCTTTCCTCTTCACACCTACCCAACCATTGAAATCACCAAGCATAACAATCTTCTCATTTATTCTACACTCATTCACAATACCTCTTATACTATCCCAGAATGCATCTCTCTCCGAAAGGTTAGGTTAGGAATAAATGTACACATATTTGGAAATTCAACCTCTAAGGGGGTGAAATAAGTGTTGAAAGTTTGTATGAGAAATCTGGTACTTTTGAAGTAAGAAGCATGGGGAGAAACTGACCGACTGGCTGACTAATCTAGCAACGCACAGCCTAAACCGCTGGGGGTGATATAAGACGGACGTTTTGGATTTTAAAATGTCACTTTAAAATGGGCTTAACGAGGATTTCAAACTTCACGCAAGCGAAGCTGCGGGCAAAAGCTAGTGTTTCATAACAATTGAAGCGACACAGAATCTCCGGTCCACTACCTCGTTCATTTCCCCCTTTTATATGACAGGAAACCATTGACGAGCCAATTTCATCGTTTATTTATAAAAATTCGCCAGATTTTATAGATAGTACTCTAAAAGTTCCAATTATAATAAATACCTTCATTGTGTTTGAAATTACTAGTATTTGAACGTTTTATTAAGTGATATTATACTGATATCATCAATAATCATAGGTACGGCATTTTGAATGGTAACTAAAATCTAAGTACACACTTTTTGTGTTACTCAGATGACAATGACCAACACTATAAAGTTTTCAACTTTGGTTGTCATATTCTTCCTAACTTATACACTTCACGTAAGTTTTTTTTTATGCTATATTATTTTTATCTTTTTGACATCTTATTGATATTTTTTGCAATAATATTTATTTCATTTATTATGTCATGTCTTTATTTTTATTGTAAATGTGAGTACCATGTAGGCTAGCTTTATACACTAATTTTGTAACTGTTTGGCGGTTTTGAGATTTTTTTTGTGACCTACGCAAATTTCCGGCTGATTGGTAGCGTCGTTCGGCAATCGGGTGGTTGAGCTCTTTAAAATAAGGTTTGAGCTACGCGATGACTGATGCATGCGTGCCGTCAGTTAGGACAGGTCAACTCAAACCTGCTATGGCACTTTCCTAAAAAGGCCATTCCAGACCTTGCCCTACATTGTTACACTCACATAGTTTTTATACCACAATGTCTGGACTATAAAAGAGACCTTAATCTCTGAGTTTGTTTCGGGTTTTCTTCTCAGAGCTCGTCAGATAGGAAATGCCGGCGCCATCTAGTCTTAAAAGAAAAAACATTACATTGACTTGTTAAAGTGTCTGTAACAGATTTATTTACAGAAATAAAAATCATTTATCATTTACTTCGTTTATGGCTTAATCTTATTTTGTTTTCTATTCTCAATCTTGTTTCGGCCTTTTAACTGCATTACTTTTAAATTATTTATTTTGCAGTCATATTTTATATATTTTAGACTTTTTAGTGTCCCGATGGCACGAGATCCGACACAAACATGCCATGCATATTCTAGCTGTGACCGTACAAGCATCTTGTACAACGGTCCTATCTGAAAACCGGTGCTTTGATATTTTGTTTCTTTTTGTAGAGGTTTGTTGTAGAGGCGTATACTTTGGCACCTAAAGGAGTTACTGATTTTCTGGAGCCTAGTCATTGGTAGGATGAGTTTATTTTTATTTCTAGTATTGACGTTATGGATGTCGCTGATCTTAGAGAACAAACTGATATTTTTCTTTATACCTATATAAATCAAATTTTCATAAATATATTGTGATGCGACCGTCATTCTATTAATTTCTTTAAATTTATCCCTCAGTGAATGCCTCAAACTAAGGTTACAAATTGCTCGAATATCTCTCTTCTGCAAAACAAAAATAGTTTGAATGTCGGCAGCATTTCCACACAACAAAATACCGTACGACATAACACAAGTAAACTCTACTTCGGTTTAAAAGACTTTATTATGAGCTGAAAGCCTAAGTGAAATACCCGCATTAATTTTAGTAGCAGGCGGGACCCAATTGTAAATAATAAACTGAAAGAAAATTAATGGGTTTCGTTTGCTACTAAACTTAATGCGGGTATGTAACTTAGGCTTTCAGCTCATAATATAGTCTATTAAACCGAAGTAGAGTTTACTTCGTTTATATTTTAATTTTGTTTTCTATCTAATAATCTTGTTTCGGTCTTTTTAGTGCATTACTTCTAAATAAAAAAAAGCATTATTTCGTATAATTATGTAGTTTGTCTAAAATATACACAGTATAGAAAATCCTATGACATTATACGGGATTCTGGATTGATGACGGAACTTCTATATTAAAACTAACGGATTATGTAGTAATTTCTGTATATATTTTTCAGTGCCTCAAAATAATTCCAGAGCGAGCCTCAATAACTTATTTAAATGAGACTTATATCAGTAATGCATTCATAAATATAAGACGTACTAGCAGAGGTGGCGAATATATAGCCAATGCAGAGTTTACATTAAAAGTGAGGGTGGGATACAATGTATCGGTAAGAAATAATCATAATTATCATCAATCCGGCAAAAACAAAATAATAAGTAAAAAGCTTTGGCGAATATTCGTTACATCGCGAGAGTATGAATATTCGCCAAGATCAGACTCTTTGGCGCAGTCTGTTAAATTTGATTACATTTAACATTTTAAGTTTTGCTGTAAAAATATATACGGCTTACTACCCCCTTTCCGACTAACCGTGGAAAATCATGGAGCTAATCGTCTATTAATAGTCTGGCAAACATCGTGAGGAAACCAGCATGCTGGAGAGATATTTCTCGACGTCATGTGAAACCAAGTCAGAGGCCCATAGGCGGCATAAACTCTGACACCAGGTTAGTCACTAACCATTCGAAAAGAAGAAGAAGTCTGGCAAAACTATCTAAATAGTTGAGTGGTAGCTGTAGGTCTCAAGCTCGGTTTTTAGATTTCCGTACCTTAAAATAACAAAAAGGAACCCTTACAAGTTTACTGTTGTCCGTTTGTCTATCTGTCCGCCTCTCCATCAAGATCATTTTTATCAGGAATGGCTAAAGGTATCGAGTTGATATTAATACTCAAAGCTGAAGTCTACAGCCCCATAGTCCAGTAAAATTTATAATTGTAAAAAATATTTCAGTTGAGCAGAAGTTTCCTCCTAGTTGATGATTATTTGGTATAATGTCTTCACTTCTAATACAACACTCTGGCTATTCTGGAGAGAGAGGTCTATGTCTAGCTCAATGAAAAGCGATAGTTTGAGGCGATAGATTGATTGTCGTGTGACGTTATTATTTTTAAACAGGTCGATTTGATCGTTTACGAATACCTGCATAACGAGTTCCGGAGGTCATTTGTGGAAATGCACTACAATTATTGCGATCTTATACTTAGAGATCCTTACGTTGGTAAGATTGTAAGAAGAGCTGGTATCAATCAGTGTCCTATACTTCCGGTAAGTCAATCAACCTAATTAATCTTCATGGTCATCACCAGCCTAACCTTTTTCCAACACGTATAATCAGGTCATTTCATGCGAGAGTGTGTCAATGTATTCACTTCGCTTCGTTGAGTTTCATAAGATCGCCGCATACCTTTTGCAATATTCACAGACAGTAACATTTACACTTTTTAATAATAATAATAAAGTTTATTTCAGATCAAGTCCATATTTAAAAACATTACAATTTTACCTTATTTTAAATATTTAAATGACGCACGGTGAGCGGTCATGCAGTGCAACATCATTGGACTGTCCATTCTGTCAGCCACGATAGCCACCAGGCTGTTAGAGCTACCGCGCACTCACCGCATCAGGGATGCTATTCGTGTCCGCATAAGAGCGTAAAAATCAGGCACGCTATACTCCGCGAATACCCCTGATGCACTGCAAAAGCGCGGTAGTCCCAACATAATTCGGAAGGCGTTATTATATTGAACTCGCAGAGCATTGTACGAGCTTTTTGTATAGCCGACCCATAGGGCGCACGTGTACATAGATTGGCAATACGCTCTAAAGAGTGTAATTTTTACCATCCTAGTACAACGTGCAAACCTGCGGGCCAGCATGTTACATCGAACTGCCAATGCTCTGCGTTCCCTCTCCACGTCCACATCGTCGGACAGACTATCGGTGACCCAATGCCCCAGGTACTTGAACTTCGTCACGCTGGAAAGCTGAGCGCCCCCCAGGATGACTGGTGGGACAGTGTCGTAACATTTGTTACCCGCTTTGAAAATTAGAAGTTCACTCTTTGTCGCGTTGTACCTGAGGCCGTGAGCCACCGCATATTCCTCAGAGATGCCGAGAAGACTCCTAAGTGCACTGAATTTGGGCAAATTTGGCAATATTTGAACTACTATTAAAAATTTGAGCAACTATGCAAGACATTATATTAATATTTGAAATTGAATGTCTGGACTCTTCCTACCACAAGCAAACTAGTTTTAAAACTGGCTTTTAGGCTTCATTAGGCTTCTATAAATGAAAAGTAGATTGAAGTTAGGAGAAAATGTTCTACAATAAACTATTTTGTGTTGCAGGGCAAATATTCTATGAGGAACGTGAGTTTGAACGCCGATATTCCGTCTGTGTGGCCTTTTGAAAAAGGCAAAGCGGAATTAATTGCCACGGACGATTTAGCAGGAGTCATCATCGCCAAATGGGAAGTTGTGTTGACATTTAAACAGAATTACCGAAATAAGAAGAATTAATCCTTGGTAATTATATAAGGGTCAGGCTGAGCTTGCTTAGGTTGTAAGATGCATTTTGTCACACAAAATTCATATTGTTTGATGCATATTATGATATTGTTGGTGTTGGTATAATTATTTACTTTATTGGTTTGTCTAAAATAGAGAAGAGATGAAGTATTCAATACATTTTATTGATGTCGTTTTTTTATGTTTTTCATTATTACCCTTGCATTAGAAGTGCTAAATAATACATGACTGATATCTCGATTTTCTTCGTAGTATTTTATGGAGTAGGAATTAAAGTTTACACATTTTTGTTTCCTGTCATATTACATGCACTTATGAAACATCAGTAGCATGTTCCAAAAAGTTGGTCCTATGGAGTATTGCTGGTAAGAATCTTCACGCACGGTAACAGATAACACGTGCAAGTGGTCGCGCCGGTAGCATGCACGAAGCAGGAAATCCCAGGGCACATGCGGCGTTTGCTGCGCAGAATTTCGTATGGGACGATGTTTGTGTGCAGAAAGCACACGAAGGACGAAGACTACATAAAAAAAACTGATGCTATAAAAATGGCGGTGCTGCATCGGTGTCCTTAACACTAATGTGGCATCACATCGGGGTCACCACACTGGTGACACCGATGGCTCGCGGAGGTCAAACCGCTCTACAAATAAAACGTTCGAATTGATAGAAGTCATTAGCCAGCTTTAAACACTTGATATACCGCGTGTGAAACATTTTTTCTTATGAAGTTAACACCAGTTAGGAAATGTCATTATAAAAAAATGTATCACGCGTGATAGAGCGAGTGTGTAAATCCAGATATTTAACATCTATAATGTTTACCTTATAAAAATTAAATTACTTGCAATTAGCACTTCCGATAACTAGGCCTAACCTGTAGGTAAGTGCCGGTGCGAGTGCCCAGCACTGGGTACCTGGCATCGGGTGCCCGGCATCGAGAGCCAGAGAAATGCGTAGGTATGATTGATTCATCCATTACTAATTACTTGATAATGATATTTGAAATGCCATCTCACCACGATGCTTTTGTCAGCCGGTCAAGCATGGCTGGAAACAGACTTGGCAGAGGTGGTGCATTATTTTTAAATTTGGAATCGACCACAGACATAAATTTACGCATAGAGCAATCACCAGTTTTAACCTAACCTAGTCTTATACTTACAAACATTCACGCCCGATACTAATAACTGATCCCGATTCAAATCTCTGGATTGTTGTTGGTTTTTGACATTATACCTATTGAATTTCTGTCAAAAATCTATATCGTCAGTGGATAGGTAAAAAGACTAAAGCGTCAATATACCTACTTTACAGGGGAGCGATTCAAAGTATTTCTTTAGAAAATAAACATAGTTATTTTTCTCAGAGTATACATGTTTAATATGTCGCAAACACACACCGTTTGTAGAGTTTGATAGAATTGAGTATAGCATAACAGTTTCGACCAGTGTCTGCTTATCAGAAGGTAAAGCTTAAAGTATCCGAAGACATCAGGTCCGGCATGGAGTATTCAAAGCTAACGGTATTGGTTTTAATTGACTTTTCCAATGCTTTTGATACCGTTGATTATGATATTCTCCTCGCCATTTTGGCACAAATAGGGATCTCGTCGTCTTGACGGGATTGGTTCTCTTCATATCTTCGTGGTCGCCAGCAGGCAGTACGTGTTGGTAATTTTCTGACTAGTGTGACTTAGTAGCTGGCGTTCCGCAAGGCGGTATTCTCTCTCCTCTGTTATTTTCTTTATTTATTAATTCCATTACCAAGCGGACAACTATTGCGGACGACTTGCAACTTTATGCTCAAATTGACATCAGCAACATCGAAAATTGTATTTCCACCCTCAACGCTGACTTACACATGATCAATGATTGGTCTAGTGAATTCAGAGTTGCCGTAAATGTAAGTAAATGTCAAGCAATGATTGTAGGTAGCTCGTTCCACTTAAAAAATATTAATATTCATCACCTTATGCCAATAATGTTTAACCATTCAGTAATTCCTCTCTCACCTCACTTAAAGGATTTGGGTTTGCATATTGACGATAGGCTAAGTTGGAACAAGCAGGTCACTCAGGTTAGCCAGAGCGTCACGGCCATACTGCGATCTCTCAAAGGTTTAAGCATTTCCTCCCATCTAACACTAAAACCCTTTTGGTCCAGTCTCTTGTGCTCCCAGTAATTGATTATGCAGATGTTTGTTACTCTGATTTATCCCAAGAACTTCTGAACAAATTGGATCATCTCCTTAACAATGCTAAAACTTATGCATACGTTTTATTTTCGGACTTCGTAAATATGAACACATTTCACATTACCGTTCTCAGCTTAAATGGCTGCCTATTCGGCAGAGACGATCCCTCAGATCTCTCTGTATGCTCTTCTCCATTATGAACGATTCATGTGCTCCTGATTATCTCTAAAGATATTTTCAAGTATTGGGCAGTTCTCACAATCGCAATCTTCGTGCTTCTGAAAATTTACTTCTCCAAATACCTTCCCATCGCACAGGTTTCATTTCTAACTCCTTCGCTGTCTCAGCAATTAAACTTTGGAACGTGCTCCCCCTTGATATCAAAAAAGCTCCCAGTAAATTCTCGTTCAAACGCAAAGTTAGGGAGCACTACTTGAAGTCGCTGCACTCCTAATCATCTAATTTAGTCTTCGTCATAATTGCATTAAGATTTTCATAACATTTTGTAATTGATATATATATATATATTGTAATATCTATATATTTTATTATGTATATATATGTATTTTATGTAATTTATATTTATCTTTTGAATTCCTAGTATATTCAGTCCATAATTGTCAACTCATCTTTTTCCTGTACCTATTTCGATGCTTTTCTTTTTAACCCTAAGGTTGACTGGTAGAGAATTCCTTATGGCATTAAGTCCGCCTTATCTACCATCATAGTGCATAGAAGTATAAATAAATAAATAAAGCGGGTGTTTCGTAAATAAAACCAACATAGACTCTCCACCGCTGAGAGTACTTTTGTTAGGGTTAGTTGTTAGTTACAGAAGCTAATTCACAATATAATAATTAACACAATTTACACAAGATGAGAAAATAGGGATAAGCTAGTCTGATATAAAATGTCAGACTTCTTCGGCTGTTCGATATGGAATCCTCGCTCCGTCGAATGACAACCGTTTTTATAACGTCGGGTACGTTGATTTATCTTGACGACTACCCTCCTTTATTTTCTAAATTATTAATTCGCCAACAAATAGATAATTTAATTATCTATTTAATATGTATACTCTATCTAATATGTATCTATCTAATATGTATAAATGGTGTTGAGGTATGAGCCTTTTTGGCCTCGCGCAGGTTGTTTTAATTTTCGTTCTTTTTTTTGTATTGTAAACTTCTGTAGGTACCTGCCTGTGCGAGTCTAGAATAAATATTTTTTCTTTCTTTCTTCTTATATAAAGTAAAGATAGGTGGAAGGGATTAGCGAATGTTCGCGTAAAGGACGATTTCCATCAAACAGCTCGCATCGCATCGGGTCGGAACGCATTTTACAATCTTTACACGATATTAAATCGTGTACTCAGTATTTAAAGCTCATATTACCAAGCCACGCACAGCAGCTTGACCGTGGGCGTCTTCTACGACATGCGATCGTAGCCGAAAGTATGCCGCGACGCGCGAACGACTCCGTTCGCCTGTCGTCGTATCCGATCGGATCCTTTCAAAAATTAGAACACGTCAACACGGTAAGAATGAAACTATTTCACTAGGCGCAGAAACGGATACGTTCGCAAGCGACTGCCGGACGCGATGGGCTAGCGCCGCATCCGTTCATATCCTTTCCGATCCGATGCGATGCGAGCCGTTTAGTGGTAATCATCCCTTACTGCATTCTGTTTGGCGTGTTTAATAGCAATTAGAACGATACAGAATCTCCGGTCCTTCGCCTCTTTCATTGTCAGTTCCACGTTTTATTTCACGGGAAACCATTGACGAGTCAATTTCATCTGTTTATTTGAAAAGGTATACCAGATTGTTCAGATGATACTTTAAATAAAAGTTGCAATTAAAAGGACCTTTTTGGAATAATATTCGTATGTATTAACTGCAGTAATTGAACCTTTTTAAATTGCGAAGGTACTGATAGTATTAAATATAGCTTAACGGACCTTTATAAAAGGAAAACAAAATATGTACAGGTACTTTTCATTTGTAACGGAGCGACAATGACCAATACTGTAAAGTTTTCAACTTCGCTTTTTATAATATTTCTAATGTATACATTTCACGTAAGTTATTTTTAATAATTATCTTAAATTATTAGTAGGTATTCCATATTTTAATATTGTACTCACTACCTAGCCTAACGCAGTCCACTTCTGAACATAGAAATATAAAATTAATCTCTTATTAACCGATATTCAAAAAAAAAGTCCTCCTTTTTTTTAATATCGATACAAACATTAAGAAAAAAAAAGTACAGTCGAATTGTCGACTGTACTTTTATTTTCTTAATGTTTGTTACCTCAGAACACCGTCATTTATAAACCGATTTAGACAATTATTTTTTTGTATGAAAGAGTATTCTTTCGAAATTGTTCCATTTAAACTTGGTGAAGATCTGATGAAGAACTTCGGAGATAGACAAAGGAACTCCTCGATGACGAACGGTACGCATGTGATTATGTTACGAGCAGCGTCTTTAGTAGGTCCAACCATGTTTTAAGGCCACTAAAATGAAAAAAATAAAATAACATTTGTACCAAAAATTAAACCGACTTCAAAAAAACAAAAAAAAGAATAAAATTATTACCATATTATAAAATTAACAGTATCAGAAGTCGGTGCCTTCAATTTGGTTCAGCGTGGATTAGCACCGACTTCTGAAACTGTTAATTTTATAATATGCAATTTTTTTTATTTGGTTTGAAGTCGGTTTTATTTTTTATTTTGTTTGAAGTCGGTTTTTTACACGACTGCCAAGGTTTTTATGTTTTTCACGCGTACCTATCTTGTATGTGTGTATGTTTGTAAATTTCTTTATTACCTCGTATCTTCCAAACGGCTGGATGGATTTCGACAGTTAAGGTATCGTTATATTCGTTTTAAAAACCCAAGTGTCCTTAGATAGGTGTCTGAAAAAAATGGTGGATTTTTGGCTAAAATAGTAATAAGTTAATAAAAAAACCAAACCTATCGAGTAGGGTATCAAAATAAATGAAATTAAAAGAGGATTACAAAAATATAATTATATAAGTTATATGTTTAAATTTTATTAGGAATAATAAATTGGTTTAAAAAGTGTTTGATAGTGTAATAATGGGCTATGTTTGTGTCGGACCTTGTGCTATCACGGGACACTAAAAAGTCTAAAATAAAACAAATAATTTCAAAAATCAAAAACCTGACTGCAAAACAAAATATTTTAAAAGTAATGCACTAAAAAGACCGAAACAAGATTGAGAATAGGAAACAAAATTAAAATAAACTATAAACGAAGTAAACTACTTCGGTTTAACAGACTATATTATGAGCTGAAAGCCTAAGTTAAATACCCACATTAAGTTTAGTAGCAGACGAGACCCAATTGCAAATTGGACGTAGTTAAGCGAAAAGGATCCAACCCACAAAATTATCGAAAATCACTTATTTATATCAAAATACTCCTTAAACTTCTTAAGCCAAACTACACATAATAAAATTTTAACAAGTAAAATATATACATTTGTCTCTTAATTACAATAAAAGTATGAAATTTAAACCAAAGAACCAATGAAGAAATACAGTCTAAACTTAAAAATTTAATATCTTATAACTGTGTGGGTTGGATCATTTTCGCTTAACTACGTCCAATTATAAACCGAAAGAAAATTAATGGGTTTCGCTTGCTACTAAACTTAATGCGGGTATTTAACTTAGGCTTTCAGCTCATAATATAGTCTGTTAAACCGAAATAGAGTTTACTTCGTTTATATTTTATTTTTATTTTGTTTTGTATTATCAATCTTGTCTCGGTCTTTTTAGTGCATTACTTTTAATTTATTATTTTGCAGCCTTGTTTTTGGTTATTTAAATTATTTTAGATTTTTTTACATAAAACTACAGATTTTATTATAAAAAAATCCATTATTTCGTATAATTATGTAGTTTGTAGGTATAAAATATTAATTCAGTATAAAAAATGTAATGTCATTATAAGAGATTCTGGATTGATGACGGAACTCCTATGTTAGAACTAACGGATTATGTAGTTATTTCTGTATATATTTTTCAGTGCCTCAAAATAATTCCAGAGCGAGCCTCAATTACTTATGTAAATGAGACGTATATCAGTAATGCATCCATAAATGTAAGACGTAGTAGCAGAGGTGGCGAATATATAGCCAATTTGGAGTTTACATTAAAATTGAGGGTAGGATACAACGTATCGGTAAGAAATAGTCATATTTATCATCAATCTGGCAATAACAAAATAATAGGTCTGGCAATAGCTTTGGCGAATATTCGTATATTGCGAGAGCATGAATATTCGCCAGGATCAGGCACTTTGGTCCAGTATGTTGAATTTGATCGTATATTAAATTTTATTACATTTTCGTTTTAAGTTTTAACACTTGCTGTAAGAAAAAAATATACGGCTCACTACCCCCTTTTCCGACAAACCTTGTAAAATCACGGAGCTAATCGTCTATCAATAGTCTGGCAAACATCGTGAGGAAACCGGCATGTCGGAGAGATATTTCTTAACGGCATGTGAAACCAAGTCAGAGGCCCAAAGGCGGCATAAACTCTGACACCATACTGATTTTATCAATAAATGCACAGTGCGTGCGCAAAAATGCAGAGCAGGGGAATGCGCTAGTCCTATGAGATTACAAGGATAGCAATACATTTGAGAGCGTGTGAGGCGAGGCGTGCGGGCGGCGGATAGGGCCCTTCACATCAGGCCCCGAATGCATTCAGTTCGCGCTCGTACTATAGGTACGAAATTTCAAATAGTAACTAAAATGTATACCTGCACTTTTTTTTTACCCAGGTGCCAATGACCTAAACTTTAAAGATTTCGTTGGTTTTATATATTTTTTTTACTTATACATTTCACGTGAGTTTTTGAAGTGATTGATTTGCTAAGTAAAGTAAGATATGCACTTACAACCACATCCAAGTAATAAAATAAAAATCTATTTATTGTTCCGTTTCTTTGTAGAATATGTTTTATTTTAAGTAGGTAATAAGAATGTCAGTTAGGCGACACCGGTCTTCGTACAAAACATAATAGGAATCATTTGTAGTGGCTATTTTGGACTATTATTATACAAGGTTAGTCGGAAAGGGGGTACCAAGCCGCGGGTCACTTAAAGTATCACTGATGACTGTATTAAAGCGAGTGTTAAAATTTCAAAATTCGATTATTTTTATTTGCATACAAAAAGATTTTATTTTAGTTTTTTCTTAAAAAAAACATTCCTGCTTTGACCCCAAATATGACCTATATTGTAAAAACAGCTAATCATAGCTATGGACAGATAGATTTTAGCATATATTTTAAGAAATATTTGAAAAGCTATTTCTCTTAAACTGAGTTTTGGGGAAAGTTGTAGAACAAAAGTTATCCCTTATTATAGGTACTTTAACACCCTTTCGGCTTAGTACCCCTTTTCCGACTAACCTTGTATAATAGCGACCATCTCATGTGCCAAATCCAATAAACTTGATTTCTTTATCTTTCTCGGTTTTCGCGAGGTTTTCGTCATTCGTGTCAGTGATAGCAACAATAAAAGTCCAAAGTAATTCCAAATTATTTATTTAGTAATTGCTTAATTGCATTTAATTATTAATTGCTTACTTACTTTAACCTTTTTGAAAATGTACAACGATCTCAACGGTGCCAATTATTTCTCCTCCTGGCTCTAGTTTCATAATTTCTACAACCTTGCCTCTCTCAAATGCCAGGTCAAAAGGAATATCTCCATTAAATGTCATATTTAACATAGCATAGTGGCCCTGCAAAATAATTCAAAAATATTATTTTATTTCTTACCACACGAGGGTTCTTTGCTCGCAATACTAATATTTCTCGATTTATAGCTAATATTGCTTCTTCAAAAACTAAAATTGCTCGTAACAGCGCTTATTCTGTGAATTTTATAACGAAACCTGTCAAAAGTGATACAAAAAGAAGTAAGCATGAGCTTTATAACATCACATTTCCCACAAAAATTACAATACAATTGTTTTGCTTAGGCTGATTATTCGCCTTCATAAAAAATTTGGCCTATGTTTAGAAGTGGTCTGAATTCAATCCTGGCCCGCACCTTTGACTTTTCGAATTCATGTGCAGATCAAAATTATGGTTATCACTTGTGGTAACGGTGAAGGAAAACATCGTGAGGAAACCTGCACACCTGAGAGGACTCCATAAAATTCTCGATGGTGTGTGTAATTCGCCAACCCGCAGCAGGCCAGCATGGTGGACTAAGGCCAAAATCCTTCTCGTTCTGAGAAGAGGTCCGTGGCCAACAGTGGGCCGGTAATGGGCTGATTATATTATGTTATGTTAGAAGTGGTAGTTTATGGTCTAAATGATAATGATAATGAAGAACTTGAAGAGAGTCGACAAAATTATTAGATTCTTATTTGGCTTGCTATTAAAGTTGACCAATACCGGCTAATGAGCCAAAATTCCATTGCCGTATTTCAATAAAAAAATTACCAAGCTGGTAACCTCATAGTCCCAAATAATAATAATCCACCACCATCATTTCTGCGAGCTAGAATCGACAGTAGAGCCGAACGAGAAATATCCAGCAATGATGCTAAGTTGGTTCCAGGGAGCTTATCGTGAGTACTGCGCTCTTACAAACTATTAATCATTAATCTCTTTAAACGTCCACAATGTTATACTAGAAGAATATAATATAAATTAATACGAACGAAAAACTGAAAATAATTTCAATTTTTTTTTAGTTAACTACGATGTTACTTTTTGCTTTAATGTAAGAGCTACCCTTGTCGATGTAGTACATTCTATCAAATCCTAATTTCTGGAGCTCCTGATACATAGCAACCTTCTTAGAAGTTCAAATTAAAAATGGTATTATATTTACCACAGGAATAGGGCACTGCGTCATACCAGCCCTCCGAACAGTAGAACCAATAATCTTGTCTTTCAAGATCAATTCACACAACTTGTAGTGGAATTCGATAAAAGTGCGAACATACTGATTGTATTTGCTTCGGTATTCTAACACGGCTATGTGTACCTAGATAGTAGAATAATAAATAAGTTAATTAAACACATAAGTAATAAATATTAAAAACGACATTTATTGAACACACAACAAAACAAGAAAATAAAAAAATATAAATTCATAATTGTCATGATATTGCCGTATACAGGCCCGAGAAGGCAGCGTGCTTCTCGGAAGGATGTGGGGCAAGGCCCCACAGAGGAGAGGTCTGCCAGAGGCTGGCGGACTAGGACCTGCCGGGGTTGCAGTGCATGCTTATGCGAATCCTGCGAACCCGGCCGATGACCAGGAGGAGGAACACCGTGGGTTTTTAGCCGGTAAGAGTCCGGCAGAACCTCTCGTCTTTCCCGGTTGAGGGAAATTTATGAGGATTTATCCACGATAAAAAAAAACGATTTCGCCATATAACACAAAACCCAAAGAAAGTCTTCAACTAGTGCATTCTGTGTGTCATGATTCACGGTGCCAAGATGTGGCCACTGGAAATTGATCCACAAATTCAAGTCACACAAGTTCAGTTGCATGTCACACAGAGAACTATGTTCATTGTTTCTACAAAGGATTAGATTTATGACAATCTTATTTAAAAAAAAAACCGGAATCATTAACGTATTTGGCAGATTCAGCTAACTTAAATGACCTTATGCTGAAAGTGGCCGATGACTCAATAATTGCTGCAAATCTCGATCGCACCTCAGTCAAAAGAACTGAAGTGGAGGATCCGAAGAAGGAACTGAAGAATACCAGATGCGGAAGGCAAAAAACAGAAACAATAATGTAAATAGATGACAACAGAATTCCCGCAGCAGTTGAACGATTAGTTCACGTTTGAATTCCCGTACGGAACAAAATATTAAATTTTGTATGGCCTACAGTGGTTTCGGGTGTTCATGCAATTTGTGAAGAGGGTGTGTGTATGAGACATTAGTTCGGGGAAATGTTAAAAGAACCGGAGGTGACAGCGCAATTTGAAGAAAGCCTTCGTTCAGCAATGGACTGTGACAAGCTAAGTTGATTGATTGTATACAAAGTGGGGATGAAGTAATAACACCCGGGACCGACTGTTCAACGTACTCTTCGGAGTGTTCGCATTTTAAATAAACGAAATATGCTTACTGAAACGTTACTTCCTAATTGTGTCTTGCTGTATCCCTCCATATTAAATACATACTCCCCTCTTTTACTAGATCTGCGTACACTTACAGAAGTGTTGCAAAAGTATTTTTCATTTATAAATGTTATAGCCGCTCGATCAGGTATCACTTTAATGCACTGAAATATAAACCATGTTAATATTCAACAACACGTTTGGAGCTGTGGCTGAGCGATTGGCTTCTGCGCTTCGGGTCGTGGGTTCGATCACGGAACAAATGTTCGTATGACCTACAAATAGTTGTTACATGTGAAGATTTGTGTCTGTAAACGCACCCACGATACAGGAGAAATCCTAGTGTGGGGAAAAGATTTTATAAAAAAAGAACCCACTAATTTTAAAAACTTTTGCGTGTATTTTGGTTGGGATCATTTCTAATTATAAAGAATAGAACACTTGATTAAAATATTGTACAAACGAAGTTTTTTTTTCTAAAGCAGCGCAAATGGCGACGATTCGACGACACGTTTGGTGCAGTGGTTAAGCGATTGGTATCTGCGCTGCGGGTCGTGCGTTCGATTCCAGCATGGAACAAATATTTGTATGGCATAAAGATAGTTGTTCCGGGTCTGGATGTTTGTGCATGTGAAGATTTGTGTCTGTAAACGCACCCACGATACAGGAGAAATTCTAGTGTGGGGCAAAGTTTAAAAAAAAATGGCTTTGCTACGAGTATAAGCGCTTTAAAAATTATTCCGCTTCTGTCGATCGCCAAAGTCTCGTTGCCCACGCCCATGGCCGCCCACGGCAAGTAGGTTGACATTGGCTGAATTTTGATTGATTTCTTATAAAATATATCTAAATATATTTTAAAATTAACATTATATAGGTACTTACATTATAGCAATATGCGCTGAAGACGACAAAAATAATAAAAGAAATAAAATGCCCGAACATTTTGACCGGATGCTCAAAAACCATTGATATATATATATATATATATATGACCTCCTATAAATATAATATTATATATAATATACTCTTGTTATTGTATTTTAAAGTACCGAGATCGTAGCACAGGATAAGACATAATTTAGTTCGGACGTTTAGTTAATAGAAATGATTAAATGTTCACTTTTAGATTTAATCTAGAATAATGAGGTAGATAATTATAAATGTTGTGTTTATTTAAGTGTTTTTGAGGTTAAAGGTTCAAAGTGGCAACAAGGTCATTCAGCCAAATCTAAAAAAATACCTAGACATTTTTTTCAATTGTTTCTCATAAAAACTGCCTCGTTGGTCTAGTGGTGGCAAGCGCGACTGCTGATCGCGAGGTCTTGGGTTCGATCCCCAGGTCGGGCAAAGTATTATTCGGTTTTTCCTTGTGAAATTCCTCAGTAGCAGCCCGGAGTTTGGATTTGTGGCCAGTTGATGGCAATAGGCTCGCCCCCTATTACATGAAACTTAAACATAACAGCAAAATGAGGGTATTACTATACACCTCTGCCCAATCAAGTTGGAGCGACTTGCAATAAATAATCTACTTTGCCGACGCAACAAAGATCTACTTTGAGCAGAATAAATTATAATGTAAATCGTTTATAGTTAATTTTTAATTATAATTGTAACATTTATTTATCATAATTTTAATTATGATGTTTATTTGTTTTTTCATAAAGAATGTATAAGCGAATTATTTATTTCCGTTTACACAATTATTAATTAGTACACAACTACATTCACGCAGACATGCACTACTCATTATACACACACTTGTTAGTTTAAGTGAACGGGCATGACCACTGATACATCCGTAATTAAAGGTCAATAGTATTTAATTTTTTTTTACGTGTTTATTTATTTAAGCACGCTATTCTGTTTGGAACTGGTTTACACCAGTTACGTCATAATGGGTTCAGTTGAAAACCAGCGTCAGGCACTAGTGGTCTGACATTTATGCTGAACTCAACGACCATGTATGGTCGTTGGCTGAACTGAACCAATTTGGCGCAGCCGCTAGACACACAGCTACTTTAATTTTGTTTTTTTTTTGTTTTCTCTCTTATGAATTTTTGTCTGGGTGTCATACGAATACCTATGACAGTCGTTACGGGAAGTCAGTAGCCCGAAAGTCTGACAACCGGTCTAACCTTAGGATATCGGCGTTTTCCCAGTTTTGGTTGCGGAGGTCTGATGGCAGTCGCTCCGTGCAAAATACTGGTATTCAGCCGCATCTGGTTAGACTGGAAGTTGACCCCAAGATAGTTGGGAAAAGGCTAGGCAGCGTCTGACTGCTTTCGTGCCAAATAAATTTATTTCTTTAAATCCTTCGGGGAATACAGGCGTAATTTGTTATTGTTCTCATAAACTGTTTCATGAAAAATATGACTGTTTTGTTACGTTCATATCTCCGTTTCAAACAAACTCACTCGGCAGTCTAGAAAGAATAGTAATCACTAAAATGATGAGTAATAAAATAACCATGTAATATCAAAATATGTATTTATTGTGAAGATTTTTCACGCCATTATCTTTAATACAGGGTGTAAAAATAGCCTTAACGAAGCCTAAGTCTACGTATACTGTACATAAAACTAAGTAACATACAGCAAAAATAATTGCTGGGAAACGACTTTTAGTTTTTGGTTTTAAAAATCAGTTTTTAATTGTAGCGTGCAATGGAAGCGCGCGCGCAGCAGACTGTGCCTACATTTCAAAAATATTGAGAATGTTTGTATAGAAGAATGTTTAGTAAAAACATTTAAACTTAGTTTTCGTGAAAAACGTACAAAAATATGGTGACTTTGACCTTCAATTTCTCCATAACCAGTAGGTTACCAGGTACCAAAAAATCTTTGTAATGATGGGAAGAATACGTGGCTCTCGGCTTCGTTAAGAGTATATTTACACCCGATATATAGGGTGTAACTGAAACGATGTAAATCCTTCAAACAACCACCTGACATAGATTGAGGCATTTGTGCGCCCCGAGTTAAATGATCGCGCGGCGAGCGATAGCAGCGCAATTCGCTCGGGGTACTAAAATGCCTCCCGTTAAGAACACATGTTCACTTCTTGTATTTTTTTGTATTAAATCCATAAGTATCCCGTTCATGGTGAATCTATGTCAGCAGTACATCACGAGGTTTGAAGGAATTACATGATTTCGTTTACAGCCTGTAGGTATATATATTTTTTTTATAAAAAATATTGTTTGTGCAATATTCCGTACTCTCAGTTATTCTGTTTATATTTAGACGCCTTATTTTGCCCTTTCGGAATATTTACTATCACTTCAACGGAGCCCATTTTTTCACCTGTTGACTCTATTTTAAATGACAATTCTATCTTGGCTTTCTCAAATGTTATGTCAAAGGGTACATTACCAGTAAATGTCAAATTTGACATTACAATAGGACCCTGAAAAGAAAATTTTAGATTTTAGATACTTTTAGGTTTTAGATACTTTTTGGTATTTAAGTTTAAGCTCAGGTAAGGTGTATTTTTAAATAACTAAGTCGGTCATCAGCGCTATAGGGTTCAGGGTGCCAATAAAATGGGTCAAGAATATCACAGTGACTTCCATAATACTAGTTTTTTATGCATTCGTATTTTAATAATCGACTTTTACAATATATTCAGGATAGCATTAAATATTACAAACTTTTTTTTCTAGACCCAAGTCGCTCAGAAACTGATGCAAGCCACGACTGAAAATCGACACCAACGAAAAGACCAAGCACGTTTGGGACATCTTAACGCACTTTTGCACCCGCAACATAATGTACCAGTTTTATTTTTATTTTTTTTATTTGTTACTAGGCCTGCGTTTGGCCGCCATCTCACCTGATGTTAAGCGATGATACTGTCTACGATGGAGCACGCTTACCCAGAAGAAACCGATTCACTCGTGACTTGAAGACACCCAGATTTTAACTGTCGGGGAATACCCACTCGGGCAGCGCATTCCACTGTTTGGCGGTTTTCACAATGAAAGTGGAATCAAAACGCTTCGTTCGGGTTTTTGGTATATCAACCATGAACCGATGGCGCTTTTTCGTGTTTTTGGCCGTACGGTAGAAAAAAGGGCAGGGGGGTATTAGATCATGCAGATCTGACGCACACTCTCCGAAATGTGTCCGATAAAAAACCGATAGACTAGCAACTTTGCGCCGATGCTCAAGACTTTGGAGCTTGGTCTGAACAAGGGAGTCGTTGCTGATGAGCTTCTTGCCACGCTTCTCAATGGACTCCAATGCCTCAAGCTGGTATTTGGCTGAGCCATCCCAAAGGTGCGAGCAGTACTCCATGCACGAACGAACCTGGGCTTTGTATAGTTGAAGCAACTGTTCCGACGTGAAGTACCGCCGCACCTTCGAGAGGACACCTAGCTTTTTAGCAGCCAATTGAGCTTTGGACTCAATATAGGAGCCAAAGTTGAGAGTCAACGTCAGAGTAACGCCCAAAATACAAAGAGATTAACTATATGTAGGTAGTATTGAATGTCTTTTACCAGATACGATAAAGGAAAATTAGGGCGGATAATAATTATTGAAATAGGCACACGAGATTGTCGACTTGTGCGAGGTTAACTCAGCAGTCGTTGTGCCGATAGTTGTAACGGCCAATGGCTTAATAGTCAAGAGCCTTGACCGACATCTGATGAGGCTCTCGTTGGGCGGCTGGATTAATGGCCGGATACAGAAAGCGGTACTTTTAGACACAGTGCATATTGTTGGGAGGCTCCTCTCTCTGAGGCCCTGATCACCGGTAGCTTGGACCCCGTTCCCGATGCCGGTGGGCTACTATTTTTTATATATTTAAATATATTTTTTTATTACCTATGTAGAAATGTTTAAAAATGTGATTAATATGTATATTTAAAGAATAAAGGAAATTGAAATAGAATCTTCTATAAATACCTATATATTTATATCTTATTTCTTTCTTTTTATTTGTTCCTTTTGTTATTCATATCAGAGAAGTCTAATAAGTAAGTAAAGGTTAATAAGTATTATTACTTACCACAGGTATAGGACATTCCGTAAGACCAGACATCCGGACATTAGGACCAAACATTTGGTCGTGAAGGATTAATTCACAAACCTTGTAGTGGAAATCCATAAAATTGCGAATGTACTGATTGTATCTGCTTCGGTATTCGTATGTGATTATACTCAACTAGTTGAACAACAGAAAATAATAATAAAATTAGAAAGGCTTGAATATATACTTGACTTGTAATTCGACGTATTTCACGGTGATCGCTGAGTAACATTCGCTTTCGCAAGGCCATTGAAACTGCTTGGACGGGATACGATAGAATAGAACAGGAAAGCAAAATAATAATATTTAAACACACGGTGTGTGTGTACTATGCGTGCCAACTAAGAATAGGATCGCGCTTGCTATAACTTCACACGATAGCTGTCAAATTAGTACTGCCAGCAAAAAAAAAAACTATGAAGAAAAACGTTATATTTTTTTATTCATAGATTAAATTATTATTTATATTCATTTTTATAAAATTTATTTCTTGAATTCCATAAATAGATAATTTTGGATAAATTAATAATATTTGGAAGCAGTATTCATTTAAAAAATGAAGCAATATATATATATTTAACTTCACGAAATGCTACTGGTCACCTTAATATGTCCCCATAATAATAATTTAATTAATGTGTAATTAATTTGGCGTAAAATTGATTAGAAATACCAAAAAAGTGAACAAAAAAGAATTAAACTGAGTATAATTTTTTATACTTTTACTTTTTTGCACACCTTACGCTTTGGTAATGAAGTTCACGAGTATTGCGGATAAAAATGGCGTCTTGACAGTACTATTCTTAGTTGGCACGCATAGTAATCCGCACTGGCGTAACGGCGAAAAAAAGTACAATCGGAAAACACAACATTCCAGCAGTCTATTACGTCGTCACAACATGCGTGCGCGCATGTCGGATTTACGGCTCGTTTCCAGAATCACAACACCCTCATATTTTAGCAGTCATCGTGGCTAGATATAGCCGTGATTTGTTTGGTCGTTCAAACAATTAATACGCACCTTTAGAAATTGGATAGTTTACGAGAAATTGCAATTTTTGCTGGGTTTGGAAAATACTTATATACAACGAATAGGAATACATAACATAACATCACGCCTGTATTCCTTGAAGGGTTGGGCAGAGGTATACAATAACACCCTCATTTCGCCGTTATGTTTAGGTCCCATGTAATAGGGGGCCAGCCTGTTGTCATCAACCGGGCATAAATTCAAACTCCGGGCTGCTACTGAGGAATTCCACACGGAAAAACCCAATAACACTTTGCTCGACCTGGGGATCGAACCCAGGACCTCACGATCAGCAGTCACGCTTGCCACGACTACACCAACGAGGCACTGAATAGGAACACGAATATGAAAAATATCATAGTTAACTTTTATTCAAATGCTTGCTATGAAATTGTCGGTCTGGTCCTAGCACCTCACGGTGTTAGCCGGTGACGGAACGATCTAGTGGGCGTTGTCTGATACTATTCCATACAAAGGATTTTTTTGCATGTGTCGATATGGTTACCGTTCTAGTATTGTAGAGGGCAGAGTCCCTATTAATCTTTTATTAAAAAAAATATACAGCATGTCTGGTTAGTCGCTTTACGGGCTTGTACACAAAACTGCGATGTGACGTCGCATCGTAGAAATATACGAGCTCGCACAACGCATCGCAAAAACTTACGAATTCGTTCGCCTAGTTGATTTTTCCTATATCTTCTTATCATTAACAGCAATGCGCAAATCTTTTTACGAAAATTTATTCTACCTAGTATAAAATACGTTCAAAACGGTTGACGATCGTCGAGGGATTGGTCATCCGAACCTTGGAAGGAAGACGCCTTACCGCACGAAATCGCTCGCAGCAATTTGCGTCGCAGTTTTCTGCATTGCGAATTCGCATCGCGCCGATTCGCAGTTTTGTGTACAAGCCCTACATCCGAAAACCATGAACTCTGCTCATCATTCTGTACAACTTTTACTGTAGAATAAAATATGAATTCGTGAAAAAAAAAATTGCCGTTCCATACAAAATAACAATGTTGCTTGAGGAAATGTATGGAACAGATTTTATTTTTCACGAATTCCGAATTTTAGCCATAGTAAAAGTTGTATAGAATGATGAGTAGAGTTCATGGTTTTCGGATGTAAAGAGACTAACCTGTCATGCTGTATACAAGGTTAGTCGGAAAGGGGGTACTAAGCCGCGGGCCACTTAATGTGTCACTGATAGTTGTTTTAAAGAAAGTGTTAAAATTTAAAAATTCTATAAAAATAATTCCATTAAAAATTGTTTGTATTTTAGTTTTTTTCAAAAATTCTTCACCCTGCTTTTGTTATGAATTCAGAAAATGGAGTTTCTAATCCGTGACCCCAAATATGACGTAAAATGTAAACACGTCTGATCATAGCTGAGGATAGATAGAATTTAGCGTATTTTTTATGAAATATTTGAACAGCTATTTCTCTTGAACTATTGACTTTTAGGGAAAGTTTTAGAACTAAAGTTATCCATTATTATGGGTACTTTAACACTCTTTCGGCTTAGTACCCCCTTTCCGGCTGACCTTGTATACATAATACCTATATATTTCCCTATATTTATATTTCAATGAGATTGACAAAACAGACTTGCAACCTAATTATCGCATTTTTTTGTAACATATTCTTACCGTAACATTGTTTCCAAATGGTTTTTTGTTAAGCACCCTCAAGTTAAACACATACTCCCCTCTTTTGCTAGATCTTCGTACATTTATCGTAGCGTTATAAAAATATTTTTCATTTGCATACGTTATTGCTGCTCGTTCAGGTATCAGCTTGAGACACTGGAATAGATTTTAAAACATGTTACACTCAGTCTGCAGGCACGAAATTAGCGGCGGCCGAGCGATGGCGACAGCGAAGCGGCGCAGGGCGGAGCGAACCGTCAGCGGCCTTTGGCGTGGGCACGAATCGCAACGCGCCACTCTCGCCCGTTTCGTGTGCGTCACTTCAGAATGCTATGCTTTTGATTACGTCGCTGCAGCGCCGCGCCGCTCGGCCGCCGCTTATTGCGTGCCCGCAGACTAAAGCGTTCGCCACACGAATCGTGGGACGCAAGCGGGGCGTGTCATTATATAAAGCATGTAATGTCAAATACGGGAATATCTGAACAGTATTATTATACACAGCAATGATGATAACTATTGTTTTTTAATAAAAATGTGATTTTTTATTTATTTTTTGTTAAAAATCTCATAGTATATACGACTTTTGCACTACCTGCGATTTGCTAAACTATAGGTATATTAGCTACATATTTACAAAGATATCATTTTTGTTAAGTAAGTAGAGCAAGTTTCATACATATTTACTAATTTTAACAATAGTGTCACTTGTTTTTTGAAGAGCGATCAAGGGCAATGATTGCACTCGTGTAGGCGAGGTTAAGTTTCGGAAAACCATTTTTTAATACCCTCCATGGGAAAGACGGAGTGTTATTTCGGACTCTTACCGACTCAAACTACAACGGTGTTCTTCCAAAGATCTATGGCTGGGGTCATGGGATTTGCTAGTGCATTCACCGCAAAACCGGAACGTTTTGTAGTAGTAAAGCTCCTACGAAAGAGCTCGTCCGGGGAAGTACTACTACCGCTCGTCTTTCTGCCGCCAAGCAGCGTTGCTGTGTTCCGGTTTGAAGGGTAAAGGTGCCGGTGAAATTACAGGCACATGAGATTTTCCAACTTTATCTTTAAGGTTGGCAATGTTGGCGGCGGTAACCACGTTCTATCAAGTGGGCCATCGGCTTGCTTGCCAACAAAACTGCTTAGCCTTTTCCCAACTATGTTGGGTTCAGCTTCCAGTCAAACCAGATGCGTCTGAACCAGTGTTTTATACGGAGCGACTGCCATCAGACCTCCGCAACACGGTTACTGTGCAATGCCGATATCCTAAAGTTAGACCGGTTGTCAGATTTTCAGGCCTTTGACTTATAGCCGACCGACGGTTATGAGACCCAGGACCGACGATTTAACGTGCTTTCCGAGGCATGGAGGGGTCTCAATGTGTAACGAACGATCACCCATCCACGGGCTGACCGAGGCAAGTGCAGCTTAACCTCGGAAATAGTATGATCCGTGTGGTTGTTATTTAGCCACGAGTCCCACATCGCCTTGTTTGCCAACCAATTACATTAAAAATACTTTTGGGAAACATAAGTACTTACATCATAGTAATCTGTGCTGAAGAGGACAAATATAAAAAGCGAAATAAACGTATTCACAAACATTTTGGCCGGATACTAAAAAAAGTATCATAAACCTCCTATTATATATACTTATGGGTCTAACTAATTGAACAGTATTTGATTGAACGATAGCATATATAATAATATCCATGGACATTAATTTCTGTGATCATCGCAGCATGTATTGATATTTTTTTTATGCAACAGATAATTTTCAGTTTTTTTTAGGGTTCCGTACCCAAAGGGTAAAACGGGACCCTATTACTAAGACTCCGCTGTCCGTCCGTCCGTCTGTCTGTCGCCAGGCTGTATCTCATGAACCGTGATAGTTAGACAGTTGAAATTTTCACAGATGATGTATTTCTATTGCCGCTATAACAAAAAATACTAAACAACAGAATAAAATAAATATTTAAGGGGGCTCCCGTACAACAAACGTGATTTTTTTGAAACGAAATTCTTAATAATTTAACAGTTAAATTATTAAGAATTTGCATCTAATTTAACAAAATGACACTTACTTTCACGTCATCAATATTTCAAACTCAATTTTCTGAATAGGGACTTTTTGGTACTTATTGGGTTTTACCTCGCACCCCTCAATATTCACTTTAAAAACAAATAATTAAATTAAAATAAAACAAATATTTAAGGAGGGCTCCCATACAACAAACGCGATTTTTTTGCCGTTTTTATAGATAATGGTGCGGAACCCTTCGTGCGCGAGTCCGACTCGCACTTAGCCGGTTTTTTTTAATAATGTAGTTTCACAATGTCAGTCGGGTGTAGTGATCTGAAATGGTATTAAAGTACATATAATAATAAAGAACTATTGTTTTACAACGTAACTCCAAAAGTCAATAGTTTTAGAGAAATAACTGTTTAAAGATTTAATAAAAATACGTTGCAACCCTATCATCCGCTTTGTTTAGATTTTATGTCATATTTGGGGTCACGGATTAGTAGCTAAGTCAGGGTTATCGATTTTTTTAAAATAAATAACAAAACGATGTTTTTCTATGGTACAACTATTGACGCCTTGCATGCGTGCGCGCATGCTGAGCCTAACACACACACATACACACACGCATACGGCATGAGCGGGCGACGCGCAGCGGAACCAGCGTGGGGCGCCCTCTATGGCTCTCTTGCTCCAACGACACCGCGCATGGAGGTCGTGTGTGTAGCATTGTAGCATTGCACATTTTTATTTTGTAACCTGATTACTTTATACATTATATTCGTATTTCATAGTAAACGAGTTTAATTCACGACGCTCACCCGTGCTGGAGTACCTGAGTTCTACAACAACCCAATTTGAAAACGGTCATCACTGATACTTTTAATTGCCCGAAGCTTTCCAAAAATAACCTTGTAAATATACAGAAAGTGTTCCATTTTATTTTATTGTCTTACAATTAATTCCGTGTAAGGGTCAATCATTGAATCACTTATTATCTCTTATCATCCCTTTTTTTACAATAATCACCAAGCTTGCCAGACATATTGGTGATCGTAGTTTGTTGTTATTGGCAGAAAGGAGGACGCTGTTCCCTAAGGGCATTAGCTCACGGGCTGCACGGCATGGCAAGGGATTTTTATGCACCGAATAGGAGTATAACTTAATAGTATGACAATAAAATTGAAATTTCAATGACAATCATCGTAGGAAGATGCGCAGCTTTGTTGTTATACCTACGATGATTATCATTGAAATTTCAATTTATTATCGTACTATAAAGTTATACTCCTATTCGTTGCATAAACATCCCTTGCCGTGCCGTGTCGCCAGTGAGCGCAGGTCCTAATAGATTACTGTTGGGTCGCACCTAACGACACTACTTAATTACAATTGTTGGAAAAAAAAATCTGACAAGCAGGAGTTGTTCTAAATTAATAACTTTGTCATACATCCTTCCTTTCTTACTGACCTGAGGAAATAAGATGGCTCATTGCCTAATATAATTTCGTTCAGTTTCAAAGCCAGGCCAGCCAGTTTGATAGCCCAGTGGTGTGACCGTCGGACTGCCAAGTCATAGGTCTCGAGTTCGAACCCAAGGCACGCACCTCTGACTTTTCGGATTCATGTGCGAATTGTATAATTATCACTAGCTTAAAAACGGCGAAGGAAAACATCATGAGGAAACCAGCACGCTTGAGATTTCTCGACGCCATGTGCAGCCAAGTCAGAGGCCCATGGGCGGCATAAACTCTGACACCAGGTTGGTCACTAACCACATAAAAAGAAGAAGAAGTATCAAACACGATATACAATAGAATAAAATAGAAACGAATAATATTTATTGCCTTATGGATACATTCTGTAGAACATAAACGTAGCACTAAAATTGGTTTCCACAATATTTTGTTGAACATTGGTACCCAAGGTAAGATTAAACTTGTATTATGGCTACGAGAGTGGCTCAATTATCTACATACAATGTCTTATTACATTATGATTGTGTTCGTGTGAGCTTCAGTGTATGTATCTTTATAAGTGACTAGCTTTTGCCCATAGCTTCTCTTGCGTGTTTTTTTTTTCTCCCCATTAGGGGAGGTCTTTTGAAAAATCCTTCTTTAGTTGATGCTTACGTTATAAAAGGTAAGTACCTACTGTTAAAATGTATAGTCAAGCTTGGTATTTGGGATACAGCGGGACAGGAGCGATACAGAACATTGACATCATGTTGTTACAGAGACGCTCACGGTGCTATATTAGTTTACGATGTGTCAGAACCAAAGTCCCTAGCAAAATTGAATGAGTGAGTCGAGCAACTTCAAGTATACTCCACCAAGAAGATAATAGTCTGCTTAGTTGTCGGCTATAAGATTGACAAGCATATCATTTTGGATCCAGTGTATAATATCAGCAAGCACATTGGGTCACCCGCGCGACGGCGCAACGAGTATTCCCAAGTAGGGTTGATGTCAGGCAGGCGGCTGGTCATAAAACAATAAGCCAAAACCTCTAACTACATGGATTTATGAAATACATGTTGTGCCGACCCCACCTAGAGTGGGATAAGGGCAGGAAGTAGAAGAAGAAGATAGATGATAGATTTTTTATTTAGTTTAGGTATCGATTTTTTTCGTAACGGGATGACATTGTTTAGTAATTGAAATCATTTTGGCTTAGGTTTAAGCAATCACCAGATATAATGAAATATAACGCCCAAAAAATCGTAAGTACTTACCAGAATTTAATCCCCATTTTAATATGAAATTATCACCAATAAACGTAAAGTCTGCTAACCTAAAAAAGGCAAGTATCTTCAGAATAATCGCTGAGCTACCCAAAAAGACCACGCATGCACCAAATATGTACTCGCATTTTATTTAAAAATTTCATCCAAATATGTTACATAATTTTATCCTAATAAAGTAAATTAATATACAAAAATCATTGTTTACCCAAAAAATATAAATGAATGAATCTATGCATGGTCGAGGGTGGGCTTGGTCGACGGAGCCCCGCTTTGCGGGGCCACTACTTTTGGATGGTTTATAAAAAAATAACCCGATGGCGGGGTCTATTCGCTCGCTTCGCTCGCTCACACGACCCCGCCCTCCCCTTCTCACCTAACCTGTCCGAGTCAGGGTGCCCTAAAGTCCAGATTACATCCAGTTTCTCGCAGTAGTGATATATTTGGGTAGTAATGACACAAAACTTTGCTAGTTAAAATTTGGTGCACGCGTGGCCCTTTTGGGTTATGAAAAGTTTTTGTAGTGCAGGCATGACTTAAATAGCCCAAAAGATTTTGGTACAGGTTTCATTTATTTGTATATATTATTCTTTTTGGATGAGGCTGTTTAGGGTAACGATTGTTTTTTTGGTGGTCATTCAATTTCATCCCAATCATTTTTAAAAGCAACGCGGCTACCAGCGCTAAAAGTTCGATATCTAAACTGAATATCTTTGACATAACCAAACATAATTATTAAAAAAATCACTGTCAATCAAAAGTAAATGTCTAAAGACCTAAAAAATAATAATAATTACTTATATCCCACAATGGTATATTTATACTATATTTATACTACATGATATACCTATAATTATACGCGAAGGTGGCAGAGCAGAAGAACAATGTCGGAATTATGATTATAAAACTAGCTATAATTTAACATTTTCTAAGTATAAACCAAAGAACAATATGAATATGAATAAATTGCAAGAAAATAAACTGAAAACGTTCTTCCTATGCATACCACTGAAAGCTGGTAATATATTTGTTGGTGTTCTGGGAACGTTGCTTGGTTTTATTGGACTGTTTTTCTTCATGTCAATGTGTGTGAACTTTACACAGTGGAAATCAATATATATAAATAGGTTTGATTTTTATATATGTTTGTATATCGTCTTCGCTACATTAACTGTTGTTTTTTTTTCCAGTCTTGTATTGCTGTTTGGGATTTTTTTAGCCTATAGTATATTCCTGTATGTGTATATATATGGAATTTTGATACATCTTTTAATATTCTGGTTAACGAGTATAGGGTTATTTATATACTGCTTGGTTAACCCTTCATGTTTTCAATGTGCAGGACCGGGATATGTAGTGGTATTATTTATAGCAAATATATTCTACTCTTTGTGTTGGCTGTATGTGATATGGGCCGTCCACAGTTACAAATACATTTCATAGTATTTTTTTGTGTTAAGGTTTTATATAAATATACTTATGTCAGATCAGTGACTCGTTGTTTTTAATGTATCAATTTTCATTTTACCTACACATGTTACGATTTCTCTGCGCAAGGTTAGACTTGCACAAGCCTGCGTGACGTCGTAGTGCCTTGATACCTGGGCAAAATAGATCCACGCGTGACTGAAAAAAAAATGTTTTCTTCTTTTCTTCTCGAAAAAAAAATGTTATGGAAGTGGACCAAATTCGAGATAAACGTCATAGTGTTTGGTGCCATATAATATAGGGCGTTCGTCTCGCCTTGAATTGGACGCGATTTCGATGTTTGCAAAATTATCTCTTAGAAAAAACCGAGGAAAAAAATGCCCAAAATTGGACCTTTTTTGCGTGGGGAAATACGATGCCCTCCACGCCTGGAAAGGCGGAGGGTTATCTCTAACTCTTACCGACTCAAAACATTACGGTGATCTGTCAAAGACCTATATAGTAGCCGGGATCGCGGGATTCCCTATAACATTCACCGCAATCCAGGCAGGCCCAAAATTCTACCTGGGAATTAAATTCAAGATTTTAAAATCTAAAACCATTAAAATCAACGAAAACAACCCAATACTTAACTAATAATTTAATTATTAATTAATTGACCTCAATTTATCTTCATGAAAAACATGTAAAGGTTTGGTTTCCTGCCTCATTGAATATAATAGGTAGGTAGGTATGTGTGGTGATTTTTATTTTAGAATTATAATTTGAAACAATTTAATGAGGGTCATTCATAGCAATTTTACGGTGCAAGGCACAACATATTTTATCAAATGCATTTACATACATACATACATACATAAACTCACGCCTTTTTCTCATGGGGGTAGGCAGAAACTATAGAACGCCACATGCTACGACTCTTACATACCCCTTTCGCTTCATCAAATGCATTTAATTATAAAATACTAATGGCTGATGTTGCAGGATAACATAACATGACATAACGCCTTGTATTCCTCAAAGGGTGCGTCAGAGGTGTTTTTAGTACACCTTCGTTTCGCCAGTTGCGTTTAAGTTCCATGTAATAGGGGGCGAGCCTATTGCCATAGATATAAAACAACGATTATATATTCTATTCACAATATACCACTATATTGCGTGCACATGTTCGCACCGTACGCGCCGCAGTCGCCGCATTTGAATTATTTGTATGAAGTTCTATGCAACCTCGCACACCTGTTCAAGCCGCGCTCGCCGCAGTAGCGTCAACAAAAGTAAACAGAAGCGACGACTGCGGCGTCTGCGGCGCGTACGGTGCGGACAGGTGCACGTCCACCTTTGGTGAACATGGATCTTGTTTTACAGTTAAACGAACAATTAAAACAAGTAGGCAGGAGACAAGGGATACTAGTATAGTATTATTTATCTGTGCAAGTCAGGACATTTACTTGAAAGCGAACAATACCGGGTGTAAGGGAAGGTGTACCGAATATTGAAACAGTGAATCCACCCCATTATTTTGGATTGAAAATAAGTGGAAATTTTGCTAGGAACTTTCTGACGGAATGAGAATGCGGCGTTAGTCAACCACGTTTGCCTAGTGCGGTTTGGCGGACTACACACATCATTGAGAACTGTGCAGATACTCACAATGTTTTCCTTTACCTTTACGCATGTGATAATCTTTGGATCCGTACATGAAAGACAAATGCTTGTACGTAAGTAAATAGAAAAATTATAGTCATATTTCTTAATTTCACATACCGTACCTAACAGCCCACTCACGTGCTCACAAATAGTAAAAAATTACGGATACGTCCAAAAAATGTGTATCTGTCACGACAAATCGTCTTGTCGTCATAAAGGAGCGTTTATATTTGACGCAGCATTTTCTTGCGATTATTTATGACTTTGTGGCGACTATCGCGCCACATGCGAAATATCCTGCATCGCGGTACCAAGATTTGACACGGAGTTAGTATATATACAACTTCCCAACATCAACCGTTGGGGCCCCCCGACCTCCAGTACCTGGAAACCTCTATATGTCGGTTAGGCATGACAGGACATCAGCCGATCACTATCGTGTCGGCCTACAACCCCCCGTCTAGTCTGAGACTTAATCTCGAGAGCGATCTTAGAGCTCTATTCGATCTCGGCGGAGGTTCCGTTATCATAGCGGGCGACCACAACGCCAAACACGCCACTTGGAGTTGCAACTCGAACAATCCGGCCGGCCGCACACTCGAAGAACTGAGCCCTCTGCTCGACTTCGACGTCATAACCCCCATGTCCCCCACTCACTATCCCCATAACTTTGATGACAGACCCGACATACTCGACATTGCGCTCCTAAAGAACGTAGGCCTCGCCATACGCTCTATAGAAACGCATGAAAAGTTAGACTCTGACCACCGTCCCGTTGTTTTAGACCTAGGTCCCCGGGGCGGTCCCCCGGATCCCGGTCTACCCGCGCCTACTAAAACGAGCAAAGATATTTTACGCGTACCTACTGTAATAATCGTTATGATAAAATGTATTAAATGACGATACGGTTTGTAATGTGAACGTCTGTTCGCATTTAACAAATCGTCACTGACGAATGTAGGTATGTGTGAGTGGGCCGTAAGCTAAATATCATTCCACTTCACATCATCCCTAAGAACAAAAAGAAAGCAAAAGGTGTTAAATCGACGCCCGGAAACACTGAATGTCTTCATCAACCGTCGGATTTCGGCAAGAACGCAATTTTCTAACTTTTTTGATCAATTTACCTGAATAATGTTGATGATTTGATTGTCTGACGATTGGAATGGAGGAAAAAGAAAAGTGGAACTAACAATTTGGAAACTATAATTAAATGAAGTGATTCATTGTGTCGTGTTCAAATAGTACTTCCGTTCTGCGCAATGTTTTTCCAATGCTGTTGGGGTCAGCTTCCAGTCTAACCAGATGCGGATGAATACCAGTATTTTACACGGAGCAACTGCCATCAGACCTCTGCAACTCAGTTACTGAGCAATGCCAATATCCTAAAGTTAGACCAGTGGTCAGACTTTCAGGTTTCTGACTACCCGTAACGACTCTCATAGGTATTCATATGATACCCGGGATCGGCGGTTTAACATGCTCTCCGAGGCACGAAGGGGTCTCGATGTGTAACGAATGGTCATCCATCCATGGACTGTTCCGCGCGGTCTCGTTAATAAGCCACGAACCCCTCAATTAAGGTAAGTAAGGTAGTTCAAGTAGTACTACCACCATACCTATTTGGGATACATAAAAAGAACATCCACGAGTGACGATACTTAGGGGTTGCCCTTAGTGCTGTTGTTGCTAGTAGGCATGATGTTAGAGTATTAGTAGTTAGCTTAGGTTAAGTTTTTTACTTCGTCCCCATTGGTCATTGGTTGGTGAGACCATTCAGGTCTCGCCAATAGCTGCCCGGTTACGTAGAAACGGTCCGCAAGATCAAACACAAGCAGTCGCATTGAAATAAAAATGGCGATACTTAAGTACCTCTGGCGTATACTCAGCAGTCAGCTACCAGCTTTGCTGACTGGATAATATTTTCACCACAGCATGAGCTTGTAGGGGAACGAGGTATGGTGTTCCTCCTACGAAAAGGAAGGATCCTGCTACCAGACGGGTCTTGTGCCTGGCGGGCCACTTGCCCAAGGTTGATGTTGGGAAGTTGTATATATACTGACCCCGTGTCAGATCTTGATACCGCGATGCAGGATTTGTGACATTTCATCTGACAGCTGTCATTGTTGTCGCTGTTGTCTGCTAGACATTCGTCGTGCTGCGTAGTTCGCATGTGGCGTGATAGATGGCGCCACAAGCTATTCTCCTATACCTAGCTCGTGCTAAACGAGACGAAACGAAGCTATTTGTAGTGCCAAGCGATGCCGCTTGGCACTACAAATAGATTCGTTTCGTCTATAGCCATGCGGCTATGTTCCGGTTTGAAGGATATTGGTGTAACTAAGCAGTAACTCTATTACTAGCGAGCAAATAAGATAAAAAATGCTACTACTGAAATAGGGTCACGCAGGATGTACAACATCAATCGCAGTTCGAATTTTTTTTTTGAATAAGCTGGCTTGGCCACCCTTCATATAAACACGTAATTAGTTAATTTTAACTGCCTCATTGGTCTGGTTGTGGCAAGCGCGACAGTTCATCGTGAGGTCCTAGGTTCGATTCCCAGGTCGGGTAATGTGTTATTGGGTTTTTCCTTTAAGAATTTCTTAGTGGCAGACCGAAATCTGGATTTGTACCCGGTTAATGGCAATAGGCTCTAGGACCTATTGCATAGGGCCTAAATGGGGGTGTTACTATACACCACTGCCCAACCCTTCAAAGAATACAGGCGTGATGCTATGTAATTTGACTAAAATACAATGATTGAATTGAATAATTCTCTATAGAAGCTCAAATAATTCCACATTTTACTATTACAAATCATAAATAATTTCTATTTCAAAAGCTTTACGATTCCAGTTAAAAATCTATGGTTCAATAATGAATTCCTTAGTCCCCGGAGCAAGCATGGTCCGTAGTCCGTAGTCTACTAGTCTTTTTCTCCTTATTTTGCTCGACGCCGCCGGTAGTGTCTTTTTTTATTAGTTTTTCAATCTGATTTACAGCTTTTTTATAGAGCGTTCACTGTTTTGTACCAGTATTTACAGGCGAGACAACACAACGTGTAAATCTAGATTATAATTTCATAACATAACATCACGCTTTATATTCCCCGAAGGGTACGGCAGAGGTGTTTTAGTACACCCTCGTTTCGCCAGTTATGTTTAAGTCCAATGTAATAGGGGGTAAGACTATTGCCATTAATCAGGTACAAATCCAGACTCCAGGCTGCTACTGAGGAATTCCACACGGAAAACCCAATAACACTTTCCGAACCTGGGCATCAGACAGGACGTCGCCGATCAGCAATTCGCGCTTGCCACCACTAGACCAACGAGAAGTCAACATTTTTAAATATTTATATAAGGTTAGTCGGAAAGGGGGTACTAAGCCGAAAGGGTGTTAAAGTACCCATAATAATGAATAATTTTTGTTCTACAACTTTCCCCAAAAGTCAATAGTTCAAGAGAAATAGCTGTCCAAAGATTTCATAAAAAATACGCTAAATTCTATCTATCCTCAGCTATGATCAGACGTGTTTACATCTTACGTCATATTTGGGGTCACGGATTAGAAACTCCATTTTCTGAATTCATAACTAAAACAGGGATGACGAATTTTTGAAAAAACAAACATAATTTTTCATGAAAAAAATAATAATCGAATTTTTAAATTTTAACACTTTCTTTAAAACAACCATCAGTGATACATTAAGTGGCCCGCGGCTTAGTACCCCCTTTCCGACTAACCTTGTATAAAATTATTTAAAGAATAAAAATGTATGAAGAATAAAATTTCGTTGCTCACCGACATCGGAAACAGGGTCCAAGCTACCGGTGGTCAGGGCCTCAGAGAGAGTAACTTCCTAACAATACACGCCGTGTCCAGAAGTACCGCTAATTAAATTATTATGGTTATTCTCAAATTGACCATAATAATACGTTGGTGGCTTTTCAATAACCTCGCAGATCATACGATTTCCGAGGTTAAGCAACACTTGCCACGGTCAGTCTGTAGATGGGTGACCATTCGTTACACATCGAAACCCCTTTGTGCCTTGGAGAGCAACTTAAACCGCCGGTCCCGGGGGTCATACGAATACGTATGACAGTCGTTACAGGTGTAGTTAGGAGCCCTAAAATCTGACAAGTGGTCTAACTTTAGGATTTCGGCATTGTCCAATAACTGGGTTGCGGAGATCTGATGGCAGTTGCTCCGATTAAAATACTGTTATTTAGCCCTATCTGGTTAGGCTGGAAGCTGACCCCAACATAATTGGGAAAGGGCTAGGCAGAATAAACGGTTCTTTTTAAAATTAAATTCCAAAATTAAACAATAAACTCAAACGCTCATGGTCAGTCTACCGACTGAAAAACAACGTGATGTTGTTTTAACATAAAAATCTCGTTACTCCGGATGCTTTTATGCTTCTGTAAACAAGCCAATGTTGGCTACGCTTTGAAGTTCATTGATGGATTGACATCCACTTTGACGGTTCCCTTTCATACTAATTGAGTGATGGACGTCGAAGTGAATCCAAAGTGGAATATTTTGTACCTGTGTGTGCGCTTCCATTTAATAAATGTGTAAAGCGGATAACAGGTTTTTACCTAGGTGCACCAATTTTTATGGAACATTATTTTGATCTTAATCGTCACTAAAGGGACTCGTAGATGATCGCATTTTACGGCAATGTGTGACCGGCAATGTTATGGCAATATAGTTGTATTACTCGTCAATATTAGGGAAACATTGACAAGTTGCCCGGCAATATTGCCTCAATATTGCTGGTATAGTCGTGTATTGTCGAGTATGGCTGGATACTAGAAAATAATTCTGATCCTGTAGACAGCATGAACATTTTTGATGATCGCTATAGAATAGAAACCTAAATGAGATGTACTGGATTGACATAGGTAAGCTTTCGACCGGCCAAGTTATCTGTAATATCATTTCCATACATTACTATTCTCTGGCGATCATTGATTTGCAAGTGAGCCACACATTATTAAATTGTTCATTGTGATGCTTTAAAATAGTTGCTGCACATTGCCGGCTACATGTTGCCGCAAAATGTTGATCGTTTACCGGCCCCTTTCTGGCCAATTATTGCCTACTTCTGAGAATGGGTGACTTGTTAGAAGTAAGCTTATCAGTTCATCATATTTAGCAGTTATGGTTTAATGTATGGACTGCAGCTAAAAACAAGAGGCAATCAACTGTGTGTTGAACAACTTAGAGTACGCTCAAACCAGCACGTTCAGTTTGCAACCGCGGTGGCGTGCACAGTTTCGATCAGTTACTGCAACTATACTTGTAGCGACGTGTTCAAATCAAACAGGATGCCTTTGGTGGTCCATTTATAGTACATACATACATACAATCACGTTTATTTCCCATCGGGGTAGGCAGAGACTATAGATTTCCACCTGCTACGATCCTGACACACCTATTTCGCTTCATCTACATTCATTAGCCTTCTCATGCATGCTCGTCTGTTACGGTTAGCCTGCATTTTTAGTCAGCCTAACCAATCTCTGCACCTCAATAAAGATATAATACTTATGTTTTGTTTATCATAATCTCAAATCCAAGCCACGTAATAAATTCATCAAGAAATCCTTTTACAAACGGTATCATTGTAAAGCAAGCCTATGTATTTTCACAACAAAGCTCGGATGGCCCGTTAAGTACAATAAGTACCCATCACATAAAGCCTCTAGTATTAAAGTATCTATAGCTTAAAGCCTAAAATCCTTAGCCTACAATAAGCTTAATAAATTACTCCGTCTGTGCTAAGACGAAAGATATTTAACGTTAAATTCATGTATAAATGTATTCGGTTCGTTGGATTCGACAAATGTGTTTACTTAATGTCAGGCTCACTGTCAACTTTAGAACTCTATCAATATTGATTTTAGGTAAAAAAGAATCATAGTATAGCGCCAAATTATGGCGAAATACGCGACGTAACATCTTACATCTGCAATGACTTTTGACGACACGTTTGGTGCAGTTGCTGAGCGATCGGCTTCTGCGCTACGGGTCGTGGGTTTGATTCTCGCACGGAACAAATATCTGTATGGCCTACAGATAGTTGTTCCGGGTGTGGATGTTTGTGTGCGTGAAGATTTGTGTTTGTAAACACACCCACGATACAGGAAAAAACTTAGTGTGGGGCTACTTTTTACTTAAAAAATGACGCTTGACACAACCGGGTAAAATTACGTCGTCTTTTGTTCTGCCTAGCCTTTTTCCCAACTATGTTAGGGTCAGCTTCCAGTCTAGCCAGATGCGACTGAATACCAGTATTTTAATCGGAGCGACTGCCATCAGACCTCCGCAATCCAAATGATACTAGGGAATGCCGATATCTTCTTCGAGATTTTCGGGCTACTGACTTACCGTAACGACTGTCATAAGTATTCGTATGACACCAGGGACCGACTGTTTAACGTGCTCTCTGAGGCACGGAGGGGTCTCGATGTTCAACGAACGGTCACCCATCACGGTCATGACTGATCTCGGCGAGTGCAGCTTAACCTCGCAAATCATATGATCCACGTGGCTACACTGCGGGGTGAGTGGCGACGGAGCCACAACACTGCGCGTGAATGCGTTTTCTGTGTGTTGCAATACGCGTGTTTTCTATACAAACACAGATACTTGCAAACAACGTAAGAACACGCACTCCCGCGCTACGATGCGTGATGCGGTGCAGTGTGCGAATCGCCGAATAGCCTATGACTATTATGGGGCGTTTCACACCCGAGTCGAGTCGCGCATAGTCAATCGCGTGGTTGTGAGATACCTACTAGAGGTTCATATATTCCGTAAAACACCTCGTATGGATAAGCTATTAGATTCGTAAAACATCAGCCTAACACATTTGCAATCGCGATAGCTTTAGTTTTGACAAGTAGCGCTGTTTCTGTCTAGTGAACAATCTAACTTGCGCATTTTATTTTAAAATGCCCGTGGTTTCATTCGCTTCCCAGATGAACTACTTCATGTACCCAGATAAATGTTTATGTGTTAATTCAGGTTAGGTCTACCTGTGTGCCAAAGGAGGACCGGCAATTTAGCCTATCTGAGAAATAACATTAAGCGAAATGTCGTTTGAAAGGTTTTTTTATATTCTACAACTTTTACTATGGCGGTAAGTCTCGAATTGTGGTCAATCATCTGGTAGGGGGCCGGCCAACGCTTCGCTTTCCAGTTCATGATTGCTATTTCATAATCTTCCTAAAAATGGTAACTGAATTACAATTTAGAAAATTCATAAATCGGAACTAGTAACAAAACAAATTTTAATCAGCAAGCAAGTTAATGTACGATTAATTAATACTACAAAATTAATTTAATCATAGTATTTACCCGCTAAGTTAACATTACAGCCAATTAAGTAAAGATGTTTGGTTCAATAATTTCTGGCAAATATTTTAGCCCTCAATTTGGTTATTATAATTTGAAGCTAACATTAACGGTAATTATTATAAAATTATTCTCCACTAGCGACCCGCCCCGGCTTCGCACAGGTACAATGTAGATACTAAGGGTACGTACCCATACTACGTGACCCATTTTTTTTTTAATTTTTACGCCCCTCGGTGACCACCCGTAGTATATGACCAAGTGCCCTTGTGTCCAAGCGTGGTATTTTGAAGACCCCCCTCCCCCCCTGAACGGGTCACGTAGTATTATGTTCCCTAATGTGAGGCATATAAACCTTTCTCTTGAATCACTCTATCTAGTGCTGAAAACTGCATTAAAATCCGTTGCGTAGTTTAAAAGATCTAAGCGTGCAGACAGCGGGAGCGACTTGGTTTTATACTATGTAAAGATGAGTGATGATGATACTAAAGTACGTTCGTCGCATCCTGAGCAGTCAGCATCGCTACCAATCTTGCTGACTGGCTAATCTTTTCATCACGGCAGGAGCTATTCTCGTATAGCTCGTGGTGGGAGAGAGAAAAATGATTATTATGCGGAGGAAAGAGATATGGTGTCCTCCAATGAAAAGGGAGGATCTTCCTACCAGGAGGGTCAAGTGCCTGGCGGGCTACTGCCCAACGGTTGATGTGTTGGGAAGTTGTATATATACTATCTGCGTGTCAAATCTTGATATCGCGCTGCAGGATTTGTGACATTTCATTTGACAGCTGTCATTGTTGTCGCTGTAGTCTGTTATACCAGGTTCACACGATTTGATTCTAGTTGATCAACTGCCAAATCGCACACGATTTGAACCGGCTGAACAGACTTTCAATCAAATTGAATCAATTTGAAGGAACAAAACGTTTCAACTTTTGTTGATCAACTAAAATCGAACCGTGTGAACCCGCTATTAGACATGCATCTTGCTGCGTAGTTCTCATGTGACGTGATAGATGCCACCACAATTATAACATAACATCACGCCTTTGTTCCCCGAAGGGTTGGGCAGAGGTGTCAGATGATAATTCTTGCTTTAAAAAACTATATTATTTTACTTAAACACTTCAACTTAATTAGGACGTTTTTGAAGCAAAAGCACTTCTTTGCGACTTTATAAGCATCCATTTTTTTCGTATTGTATTTATATTTTTATATATTTTTGAACAATGAATAAGGAAAATATATACTTATCGGGGACATGGTGACAACAATGCTTCATATATTCACATCAATGGGCTCAAAAAAATGATTGCTTACAATTTTAATTACTAAAACTATTCTAAATGTAATACTTAAATAATCTTAAAACTATCTTCTGTATACAAGGTGTAATTGAAATAACGCAAAACCTCTTAAGACGACGAATTGAAAATATTGGCGGCAGAGATTTTAATATTTCTCAGCAATTACAAAACATTCTGAACTTATATTTATACACTTCATTTATCATGTCTTTAAGATCAATTTTATAATTGCTTTACATGATTGGATTACTTTTACAGCACAGAAAAAAATATCAAAAACTGCTCTTCAAAAACATAGATTTTCATTTTACAGGGAAACGAGACAGATTTCAACCTCAATATTTTTTATATAGTTTAGTCTAAGCATACACTTCAAAATAATAATTCGGTTTTATAAAATTAGCGATAGTCTTTATTTTAAACGAAAAATACTGTTTTGGCGGTTACGACCTTACGGCATAAGCTAGTTCGCGTGCATTTTTGTATGCAATCAATTCCCCCTCAGTCCGCTGCATAGACTACTATTGTACTGTAGAGATAGACTGGCGACTCGCTCCTAAGCTAACAGCGCCGTCTGGCTGTAAGGACATCAACTAAAATAATTGATAGTGCCATCTAGTGAATATAAAGTGAACTAAAATTGTATTTATAGATATAGGTAGGTATACACATACCTACCCTATAGGTTACTATTGTACTGTAGAGACCTACCCTCCTATTTATTGAAGTTTGATGTACTAGTGTGTATTGTATGTTATGTAAAAAATAGCACAGAGGTGTATTTCACACAGAGGGTTAGGCAGAGGCTAGTTAAATATTATGCCCTTCGGGCAAAGCTGCATTAGGACGAAACAATAATAACCTATTTTTACATAATATAACGATGCACACTAGAAACATCATAAATAAAAAATAGCATTTTCATTTATAATTTTATTTTATTGTTTACACACAATAATTTTACACATTCAGTGTAGCGCCAGTTTGCCTTTGCCTTTTTCGACCTCTATTTTTTGAGAAATACTCAAGAGCTGCTTTTTTAAAATTGTCTTCTCTGTCACAAAGTATAGTCTTGCCTGTGAGGAGATGACTAACTTCTTTGCACCAGATATTTATAAAAAAAATTGTACTTTTTTTAATTAAATAATCACTTAGTTCATTTTTGTGTACTACACATGTAATAAAATTCATGTCAATATTTATGGATATAATTAATTTAATATATTGGGCTATGTTGTTTTTTAGTGCTGCTTTTCCTAAAATGCTGTATATGATTTTCTCAACATGTGCAAAGAAGTCAAACAAGCTCCTTGTCGGATAGCACAACCAACGCTTGTTTTCGTATTCTTTAATTTTGATAAAGCCATGGAAACTTTCTGTATATTCGGTTTCCATGGCTGTAAGGCACGCCTGACAATTTTTGAAAACTTTATTTTTAGCTTGGAGTGCTATCCAACCACTGCAATACCCTATTGCTGCGCATTTTTCAACACATTTTTTATCATTATTATTTATTATGTATGTCGTGTCTGCTAATTCTATATTCATATGCTCGCAGTCCACGACATTAATGCCCTCGTCACAAGTATCCTCGTCCTTCTGTGTTAAAAAATATTTAAGTGAGTCAAGGCAAAACCCGTTATCTATTTCGCAATTTGCGCCTATGGAATGCTTCGACGACAAATTATTTAAAAGTAATGTTTTATAAGCGCCTTCGAAGGACGAGGAATTTGGCATAATATTTGCATATCCATGAGCCCTAATAGCTCCAAAGAAATTTTCGAGGGCATCTTGATTTAAATTTCGCAGCAATATGGAGTTTATACCTTCGGAATGCAGGAATTTAACAATTTTAGAAATATTTTCTATGGTTTTAACCCAGCTCGTTAATGATGGAACTACACCATTTCTTAAATTTGTGTCATATTTCATTGACCGCAAAATAGGCAAACTGTCTCTCCACAATTTTTGATGTGCTGATCTGCGAGTAACAGCGTTTCGAAATTTTCCCACAACAAACTCATGACCGCCGCCATTAACGCTGTCGAAGAGATTGTCGAAAAATAAAAGTAAATGCGCAGTTCCGCTACATTCTTCGGGTAAGCATCCAGTCCCTGAAAACAAAGATATTATAATGTTTAAAGTTACTCATTATTGTAGTGCACTGGTTCCTATATTTTTAAGCTAGAGGGGCATCCCCCCAATCAACCAACTCACTGTATAGTGAGTTATTTTTCCAAAGAAACTAGAAAGTATTACTTGATGATAATTTATAATGGTTTCCAGCAAAAAAGACATCGCAGAAGGCGACTAGGTAGGTAGGCGATAGTGCCACGAAAATATAGTGTGAAAAGATACATACTTGCCATGTGTCCCAGCGCAACTCCAACTGACCGGCTGAATACCTGGGTACAATGCTTGACCTTCATTTTAGGGATGAGCGTTGGCACTACATGGTAAGCTGTCAATTTATTAAACAGCTTCACCCCACAGAACTCAAGCGGTCTTTTAAAAAGTTCCTCAATATGGCTCCATTTGGCTATTTGCTCCTTGCCTTGCATAGAGTATTTTAAATTTTTTGTCAGCAAATTGTTTCTTATGCCCTTCATTAAATGGGGTGGGTCGTATAAAATGAACATTTTCTTGTTTTCAATTTCAAAAAACCCACCACTGTACTCTTCGTTGATCCTTAAATATCTTGCTCTGGTGTCTGCGACTAAAGAATTCATAGCAGCAATGTTAGTGGCACCTTGGTCGCAAATTGTGGCTACTATTTTCAACCCAGTTTCTTGCAGTTTGGTTATCACCAATTTAATTTGTTTTTTTAACTGCAGTGTTTTCGTCATACTTGACGAAAAACTGTAAAATATTGGTTGCTTATATTTTCTTGCAATTCCTCTTACCATGAAAACTAGGACATGATCACAGAACTGATTGCATTTTTCCTCTCCATCATCTACAAATCCTTGTATTGCATCTCTTCCTTTGTTGTAGTAACAAGAAGGAGCTATGGCCATCTCATCAAATACTAAGGTACAGTATTTCAGTTTGTCTGGTAATTTTGCTACCCTTTTCTTCAAATGTTTAAAAAATCTTGCATTATATCCAGGGCCTATTTTAACTTCATGCAATAAAACTTGTAAAGTTCTTCTGCTGGGTAATACGCAGAACTTGCTTAGAAGCCGATACGCTTTAGGCGATGATTTAAGCAATGACAATGCTAAAATCTTTTCATCTGTTGTAAAACGTCGGCCTCTTGCGTGACGTTTTCCAGACTCTCTCACTTGCATATAAAAGAATGTCTTGGCATTCTTAGATAAATGTTTACTTGCAAATTTGAAGGCTTTTAATTTTGCCACATTTTTTGCATGCATTATTTTGCTGTGGGCTTTTCCAAGTCTGTTAGTAATTCTGGGTTTCCTTGTGGTACGTTCAGCAACTGAAAATAAAATCATCAATTGCTTAAGTTTTATGTAAATCAAGGCCATATGTATGGATTTATATGTGTGGAACGGAACAAGTTTCCTATAGTTTTGTAATTGTCAAGTATTAAGGTAGTATCTTTCCCTTTTATTTCGACAACTCTTTTGTGATGTTAGTGTTCACTAACGATAATTCATTGGTTTAACAACTATGTACTAGAATTATAGGTAAAAGTATGTTATAATCGTAAATAAATGGTTGTACAGTGCTGTCCCACTTTTGCTATCACAATTCTATGCTATGGCTATTGATATATGTATTCAAAATCCCTCTGATCCTTTTTACTTTTTGAAATAAAAGAAGTTTCTTTAAAGTAACACTTCCTATATATTAAAATAGTAAAAAATTAAATAGTAAGTAATTAAAATAATTTCCTTAATGTGGCATTGTGATGGGATGCCCTGTATAGTAATATATTTATACACATTAGCTTACCTGGTTCAAAATGTTGTAACTGATTGGTTGGAATGGTAACGGTACTCTCGAGTGCTGAGCCTGAGGATGTTGAGGGAACTTCTTCAAATGACACTGAATGTTCTTGACCTGTAAAAATAAATGTTTAAATATTGAACATGACTGTCTTTGCATAGATTTATTTGTACAAAATATGCCTGTAAGAGGTGAGCATAAGTGTCTTAATTAATGTGTTCCAGGAAACTTGACGTTTACAAGTTGCTCAATATGACACTTCTAAATCCCCCAAATATTATGAAATTAAGTTCACCGCTCTTAGCCCTACTGTCACATAACAATGTACCGAGATAACAGCGAGAAACGATCTCTCGTGTAACATGTTAACAATATCAGGTGTTTAGCACATAAATTATTACACTAGCACCTTGCCCGCGACTTCTTCCGCGTGACCCACAGGAACTGTGCATTTTTCAGGATAAAACATAGCTGCTACTCAGCAATAATGTAGCTTTCTACTGGTGAAAGATTTTTTTTTAATCGGTTAAGTAGTTTTTTGTTTATCCATTACAAACATACAAAAAATCTATTCACTTCTCTGTATAATATTAGTTTAACCCATTGAGTGTCTCATTAGCAGACACAATAGAAAAACAATAGCTTATGTCCCACCGTAGTACATAAGACACGCGACAGGTCACACAAATTAAAGACATTTACCTGCGAGTTGCAGTTGTGGAACTGCTAATCTGCAAAGTCGATTCTTTGGGTACAGGTAACATTCTTTGAAGTGTTTACGGCATACTCGTCGATTATAGTAGACATATGTGGTATCTAACATATCGAGGCCACCAATATTTTCTGCCCAGGTCCTGAATCGTTCCAATTCATGTTCTGGATTTGGAAAACGCTGGAGAGGAATCCCTAGAAGATTACAAACAAATTATTGAATATATGAAAAAAAAATTATGCATTAGATGGCCCACTTATTGAGAGTTTTTAGATTTATCCCAAATTTAATGAGCTGAAACCATGGGACACAACTAGTATCTATCTAAACTAATATAATAAAGCTGAAGAGTTTGATTGCTTGTTTGAACGCGCTAATATCTGTAACTACCAGTCGAATTCGAAAAATGCTTTTTGTATATGGTGGCCAGATTCATGAGGAATAGTACATGCTATTTAACATCACGCTGCAACCCTTAGGAGCCGAGCAAAGGGGGTGACACCGCGGGGCACAGCTTGTAATGTATATTTACCATCATCTTGGGTCACTTCACAGCCAGGCACACAACACTCGTTTCGAGACATGTTGAAACAAACTCGACACAGAGTCACTGTAAACTGCACTCACTACTAAATGGTCCAAACTCCCGTAGGAGGGCCGTAACAAGCGAAATAAACACTTAAAACACGGAGGAACACAGGGGCTCAACTCGACGCGATTTGAAGCGATTATAAGATTTAGTTAAGTGGATCTTTAGTTAACACGGAGCAGCGAACTGAACTCGACGTGAAGACTAATAATAGAATCACAATTAAACTAAATTACAAAAGAAAACGTGCGCAGGAGCATTTAAACGAACCGGCGACATTTTTTTTGTGACGTCAGAAACTAGGTGTTGCCCTAATAACATTATAGGTTCTACTGTAACTTAGAAACATTTACAGTTTTTTTTATAAATTATATATTTTTGTTTACCTAATAGTCATTATATAAATAAGTTAAAGAAATTAATTAATTGAATGTTTTCTTTTGTACTAAAATATATTACTAGATTGTTACGGGATTAGGCTGGTCACACGGTCCATTTTTAGTTTATGCGCTTGGGTAGAGATGGCGCTAAACACAACATTTTCTCAATGTATGGAACTTGCACCCCCCTGGTCCGCTGCTGACTAGTGTCAGCGACGGGTCTGTGTCATTGGATTTCCCGCGCGCTATCGACAGTAATTGTATCTTGATCTGAGTGATATTTAGTTATTAAAAATGGGGAAAAAAACTATTAAAATTATGGCAACGTATGTGTGTATAGCTACAAAATAAAAATAAAAACATACAACGTGAATAATATTTTAGAAAATAGTCGTCAGAATAGAGTCAATCTATGGAGTCGTCTTTGGGCTTAGGTAAAAATAAAGCAACGTCAGTCGATTCTTTGGAAGGGTATTTATGTGTACATGGTATGAATCTAGTACTAGTCTAAATAACGCATCCTAATAACGCATCTGTTATATACATAGGCACTGGCCGCTATAGCTTTGTCGAAATTTCCCAGCGGCACAGCGGTATGTCGGCTACTTTGAGTGAGCGAGATAGTAGACAAAGTAGTAGCGCTTGCTCAGTGACTAGTGCCTACTGTAATGCGGTATCCTCGGCTCGTGAACTTTAGCAAAATAGCTGATAGGGAGCACTTTTTAAGTTTGATTTTCATTGCTGTTTTAGGTGATATTTGTGTGTTTATATTATCACATTGGGATAGGCAACAATAATGATTTTATCTATACTAATATTATAAAGAGGAAAGATTTGTATTTTTGTATGTAACGAATAAACTTAAAAAACTACTGGACTAATTTCAAAAATTCTGTTGCCGTTAGTAAGCTACCTACATTATCACTGAGTAACATAGGCTGTATTTATTACTAGAACAAAACTTCTTACGCGGGCGGAGCCGTGACGACACAGTTAGTGTACTATAAAGTAAAATATCTGCAGAAAAAAATGTATAGTAAAAAAAACATTTTTAAAAACAAGCTTTTATTTAAATTCTCTAAAAACAAGAAAATAAACTTTAAATTAAATCGAACCCTTCAATTTGTTACATTATACAATGAATTTATTTATATGATATAAAAGCTTGTCGCGGTGAAACTTATCACGGACTTTCACAATTGAATGCGCATACAACATTTCATGTCTGTGCTGCTATCCAATGAGGAGTTCCCTAATCAGGACCCAACCGTTAGTGCAGCAACCATGTCACGGTAAAACGTAAAACCGACTATCATAATAAAATGCGTACACAAAATTTCGTGTCTGTGCTGTTAACAGTTGAAGAGTTTCTTTATCTGGAGCTAATCCTGAATGTTGATTTAGGTCATGCTTACCATAAAAATGCATTGTCATTGGAACTGAACAAACATGTAAAAATATTGAAATATTTCCATAACATACATATAGTTTCTATCTCCCTATTGGGAGATGTTAGATTTTTGGGTCATTCACGCTATGTCAAATCGATAAACTCCAATAACATAATTCAGAAAATATTAGGCCTGCACAATAATTGCAATGTTGAATGTCTAATAAAGCCTCCTTGAACACCTATAATAGTATACGTAGGTATATTAGCATCAGCCCATTAGTGTCCTACAGCACTGTAGAGCAAGTGCCTCCTCTCAAGAGGGGTTAGGTAAGCCGTTGTCGACAGCAGCAGCCTTCAAACCATGAATATTATAGGCAGTTATATCTATTTAATTATATCTCCAATAACTTAATTACATAACCTCGTTTCTGCCTACCCCCATGGAAAAAAGCCGTGACATTTTTCCCATATTAAATATCCTACACTCTGAATACACTTCTTAAAAAATATTTAAAATAATATTTCTACAAAAAAACCGAATGGAGACTCTATGACGTCTATGTTCCCGAGCGTGGCTGACAAGCGCGCGAGTTAGGGCGGTCGCCCACGGCGACATTTAGCAACGATGCAGATACGATACAGTCGCAAAAAAAACGCGATACCGTCGCTATGCTATCGCGGATCTTATACAATCGCCCACGTAATTATGATTCTGCATCGCGACTAACGCAATACAGTAGCGATACAGACGCGATGCAGCATCGCTACAGTCGCGATTCAACACGCTGTAGTAACGACCTGTGAATGCCTGTGGACGCTACTGTTATAAGATGGACTCGGTCGACACGACATTGGTCGCGTTGTCTTTGTTACTGCTTTTACGGAAGCAGTCACGATCTTACAGTGTAACCGTGGGCAACATAATATAGAAGTGACGCTTAATCGACACAGTTGCGCGTTTGTATTGATAATGTCGCGCGTATGCATCGATGCAGACGTGATGCTGAATCGCTACAATCGCGCGTTGCAAATGCAACCAACGGCCAAAAGTAGCGATGCAGAGGCGCGCTCACAAAACGCGCGTCTGCATTGCTGCAAAAAGTCGCCGTGAGCGACCGCCCTTAGACTGCGCGGGCTGCCTTGCGCCGGTCCATCGCACTACGTAAAGATTATCGGAGTGTGCGGGGATTGCGGGGCGCGGGGGCCGATTTGAAATTATTTGTTTATCACTGCGTCGCCTTAAGGGCTCATTCTACTCGTTATTATGTACAACTTTTAATAGGAATCAAAGCTGAAATCGCGAAAAAAAACAGCTTTTGCCTACATATTCTCGTGTTATGCGAACATAAATGTATATAGCAGCAGTTTTTGTTTATAATGATGAGTACAATGAGCCCTTAAGAGGTTTTGCGTTATTTCAATTACACCTTGTATTTACTAGAAGAAACTGACTGACTGACTGATCTGTCACCGCACACCCTAAACTGCTGGGAAATTTTGACAGTAATTTTCAAAATTCCTTCCCTAATGGGGTGTAATAAAATCACGCACGTAAAGCTACGGACAAAAGCTATCGCCAAATGTGTTGCTAAGCGCAAAACTTGAGAACGGCTCGACCAATTCGGCTATTTCTTTTTTTATACATTCCTTAAGGCACAAGGAAGGTTCTTATGGAGAGAACAAAAATAAAAATTGCGTGGAAAATAGTAAAACAACACTTATCTTTTCCCACTACAGGCCAATAACTTTTGACGGAACGAAGTCTGTCCGGGCAGCTAGTAAATAATATAAATACCTACATTGTATTGTAGTTTTCCGATGACATCTTCGGAACTAAACCCACTTTATCAGCAACAATTCTCATTTCACTCATAGAAAATGGGAACCTCCCGTCTTATTTTTTTTATTTTTTTCCTATTCTTCTCTTGTAGATGGTCTTGCGGACCTTTTCTACGTAACCGGGCTATTATTGGCGAGACCAGAAGGGTCTCCTAACCAATATCTAAACTAACTACCTAGCTAACTACGCTAACTACTGTAACATCATGACTGACTATTATAGCAGCAACACCTCTAAGGGTGTCCCCAAGGGGGGACTCGAACCTCTTAGGGTGTTGAATGCGAGAGGACTGGGAGGGATACGACAGCTTGATGAGGGCTGTATTAATCACGGAGTGACTGCGCGGAGTCAGAAGGGACGACCGACTCCGAGGCTGCGGCGGGTGAGCACGGTGGATCGGGGGCGGGTTTCCCGTCTTAACTATCGATAGCACACATATACCTACGTCATTGTGGGGTATGCGAGGACATTATTATTTCATTCATAATGCCTACTTCGTAATACTTTTTTTTAATTAGAAACATTCTAAATTACATTGCGGCTGGATATGCCTCAGTGTGATCTGCCTAGCCTTCTCCCAACTATGTTGGGGTCAGCTTCCAGTCTAACCAGATGCGGCTGAATACCAGTATTTTACACGAAGCGATTGCCATCAGACGTCCGCAACTCAGTAACTGGGCAAAGCCGATACCCTAAGGTTAGAGCGGTTATCAGACTTTCAGGCTCCTGACTACGTAACGACAGTTATAGGTATTCATATTATGACACCCGCGACCGACTAATTCACGTGCTCTTTGAGGCACGGCGGTGTCTATTTGTGTAACGAACGATCACTCATCCACGGACTGACCGCGGCAAGCGCATCTTAAACTCGTAAACCGTATGATCTGCGCTGTTGGTAACCATATGCCTAAGTATTTATATTTATTCTTACAATATTTATTTCACTGCGAAACGAGTAAGACCAGACGGTTGAAATGAAATTTATATCACAAACCTAATCATGCTACTAGGCAGGCAATTTGAAAAATTTATACAAATTCAATCATTTTGATATCCCCTAAGCCAATGTGTCTAGGACTCCAGGGAAAATATTTGCTCGTTAGTGAATCATAATTTCACATATAAGTAAGTACCTACTTAGTTACCGTGTCTGGCTCGGGTATTTACCTACTTCGTCTGGGATGTATAGGTATATAGGTATTACATATTTGAAATACAATAAAAAATTAAGGCGTCGCGTCGTTAAGTGAAACAACGATACATAACATCACGCCTGTATTCCCCGAAGGGATGGGTAGAGGTATACACATAACGGCGAAATGAGGGTGTTACTCCCTTACTTACTTGCCGTTATGTTTAAGTCCCATGTAATAAGGGGCGAGCCTATTGCCATACACCGGGCACAAATCCAAACTGCGGGCTGCTACTGAGGAATTATACAGAGACAAACCCAATAACACTTTCCCCAACCTGGGGATCGAACTCAGGACCTCACGATCAGCAGTCTCGCTTACCACCACTAAACCAACGAGGCAGTTATGAAGAAACTCGTTTTGTAAAAGAAAAAGAATTAAGAAACTGGCCGAATCAAACCCAATAGAGCCGATGGGTTACGAAGGTCTGTCGTCGTGTGTCTGGAATCGCAAGCGTCGCCACGCGACAGCCGCTCTCACACCCGGGCACCCGTACCGCCACGGTAGCTGTTTCACATCAAAAGTTATCAAAATGATGTTTTCTTTGGTATCAAGCTTAGGGATGATTCTCATTAGAGCGGGCCGGGTCCGAGCCGGAACCGGGCCGGAGATCACCATCGCATACATTTTGTACCGAAGCAAGAGCTCCGTCGCTTCCGGGCTGGTCCCTGACGTTAAATAACCAGCACTGTGCGACTGAGGTCTTGCTTCGGTACAAAATGTATGCGATGTTGATCTCCGGCCCGGTCCCGGCTCGGACCCGGCCCGCTTTAATGAGAATCATCCCTTATTCACTGTGATTTAGTTAGACTGGAAGCCAATCCCTTTAGTGAAACTAGAACCAAGGCTAAGCTGACGAAATAAAGCGTGCTCTATATTTTTAAGAGTTATATAAATAATAGCAAATATGAAAAATGTGTGTTATTGGGTTTTTCCATTAGGAATTTCTCAGTAGCAGCCTGGACTCTGGAGTTGTGCCCGGTTAATGGCAATAGGCTCGCCCCCTATTACATGGGACTTAAACATAACTGGCGAAACGAGGGTGTACTAAAACACATCTGCCGAACTCTTCGGAGAATGTAAGGCGTGATGTTATGAAAAATGTTTTTAACTTTGGCTCAAGGAACATTAAAACGGCAGTCTCGTTGAAAATGACCATTTTAACTCTAAAGTTGGACTGACGAACATTGAACTATAGGTTCGAACATTGATTCTTCTTTCGCAGGTCAGCTTGAAGAGGTTTCTCTAGAAATAAGCAGTACCTTTGTAGGATTTTACTTTCCAACTTCATTCTCTCTATCTAAAAAGAAGAAAAAACATTTTTTTCGCACAGTGTAAAAAATATGTGATTTTCTGTGTGTAAGTACATAAAGGCTGACATTTAAAAGATTAACTAAATATACAAGGTTAGTCGGAAAGGGGATACTAAGCCGCGGGTCACTTAATGTATCACTGATGATTGTTTTAAACAAAGTGTTAAAATTTCAAAATTCGATAGTTTTTATTTGCATGCAAAAAGATTTTTATTTTAGTTTTTTCAAAAAAAAACATACCTGCTTTAGTTGTGAATTCAGAAAATTAATTTTCTAATCCGTGACCCTAAATTGTAAAAACAGCTGATCATAGCTATGGACAGATAGAATTTAGCGTTTTTTTATGAAATCTTTGAACGGCTATTTTTCTTAAGCTAATGATTGTTGGGGAAAGTTGTAGAACAAAAGTTATACATTATTATGGGTACTTTAACACCCTTCCGGCTTAGTACTCCCTTTCCGACTAACCTTGTATAAGTTTTCGTCAGCGAAAATGTATAAATGATCAGCGGAGAAAACTGTCTCAGATATTCAATACTACGCTTTTCTGGGTTATGAAAAAGAAATAACCACAATGCTAACCTCATTTTTTATCGTTGGAAAATCTTCATGGATGTCTCACGCCCGGGGAAGGCGCGGGGGTCTGCTGGACTCGTACCGACTCTTCGAATAACCTTGCCATCAATCTAATCCTTCTTAGAAACAATGAACATAGTTCGCTGTGTAACTTGAATTTGTGGACCAATTTCCAGTGGCCACGTCTTAGCACCGTAGATCATAACATACAGGACGCACTAATTGAAGACTTCTTTGGGCCTTGTGTTATAATCGTTTTTTTCTATCGGAAAGTCCTCATGCATTTTCCTCACCCGGGAAAGGCGAGGGGTTCTGCCGGACTCAGACCGGCCAAAAATCCACGGTGTTCCTCCTCCTGGTCGTCGGCCGGGGTCGCAGGATTCTCTGTGGGGCCTTGCCCCACGTCCTCCTGAGAGGCGCACGCAGAACTCTCGGGCCTGTATACGGCAATATTGTGACAATTATGTTTTTTTTGTCTTGTTTTGTTTGTCTTGTTTTTTTTGTCTTGTCTTGTTCGGTGAAATGAGGGTGTTATACACCTCTGCCCTACCCTTTGGGGAATACAGGCGTGATGTTATGTAACAGAAAAAATCGATAAATTAAAAAAAACACAATTTTTATTATAATATATTTAATACTTCATCCCTTCCCTTTTTAAAGTAAATAATTATACCAACACCAGATATACTTTAGAAAATCAGAATTTTATGGGAAAATATACATCCAAAAACTTAACCATGGTCAGTCTGAACCATGAATTAACGAAGGATTAAATCTTTAATTTGTGTGCACTCTGTTTAAACGTCAACACAGCTTCCCCTTTGGCGATGACGACGCCTACTAAATCGTCCGTCGCGATCAATTCTGCTTTGCCTTTTTCAAAAGGCCACACAGACGGAATATCGGTGGTCAAACTCACGTTCCTCAAAGAAAATCTGCCCTGCAACACAAAATAGTTAAAATAAAGATATTCTTCCATCTTCAATCTTCTTTTCATTTAGAAGCCCAATGAAGCCTGAAATCCCGGTCAACTAGTTTGATAAGGTTTGTGAAGTTTAGTCACGAGATTTCAAATATAAGGTCCTGCCCGTTTTTTTTTTTTTTTTTTTTTCTCATTGGAAAATCCTCATGGATGTCCCTCGCCCGTGGAAGGCGAGGGGGTCTGCCGGACTCTTACCGGCTAAAAACCAACGGTGTTCCTTCTCCTGACCGTACGGCCAGGGTCGCGGGATTCACAAAAGCATGCACCGCAACCCCGGCAGGTCCCGGTCCGCCAACCCATGGCGGACCTCTCCTCTGTGGGGCCTTGCCCCACGCCCTCCTGAGAAGCGCGCACGGAACACGGCGCGCTGCCTTCTCGGGCCTGTTACTGGTCGGGCGGCGAGTATAAGGTCCTGCCCTAGGATGACTGTAGTAGGTGCGTAGTAAGTGAAGTAGTTCAAAAGTGTAATTATTGATGTTCTGCCTAGCCTTTTCCCAACTACGTTCAGGTCAGCTCCCAGTCTAACCAAATGCAGCTGAATACTAGTATTTTACATGGAGCGTCTGCTATCAGTGCTCCGCAACCGAATTACAGGGCAATGTCGATATCGTAAGGTTAGACCGGTTCTCTATGTATTGTATTTGTATGACACCCGGGACCGACATTTTAACGTGTTCTCCGAGGCACGGAGGGGTCTCTATGTGCAACGAACGGTCACCCATCCACAGACGGACCGCGGCAAGTGCAGCTTAACCTCGTAAATCGTATGATCCGCGCGGTTGGTTATTAGCCACGAGCCCCTGAACGTGTAATTATTGATGTCTTTGAAAAATTGAAAGGTGTAAATCACAAAAAATATGCCAATACAGCAACCTTACTACATTTAAGAAGTATATAGGTACATATAGACACTCTCACATCAAATGACCTGAATAAGTAAAATTAAACTGGTGGAAAAAGGCTAGGCTGATGATGATCATGAAAATTGATTAGGTTGATTGACTTACCGGAAGTAAAGGACACTGATTCAGACCAGCTCTTCTTATAATCCTACCAAAGTAAGGATCTTTTAATATAAGATCGCAGGTATTGAAGTGCATCTCCACAAAAGACCTCCTGTACTCGTTATGCAGGTATTCGTAAAAGATCAAATCAATCTGTTCAAAAATAATAACGTCACACGATAATCAATCAATCGCCTCATACTATTGCTTTTCATTGAGCTAGACATAGGCTTCTCTCAAGAATAGCCAGTGTTGTATTAGAAGGGAAGGTAAAAATCCTAAATTCATTGTGCACGTATTGGTAAAAGATCAAATCGAACTGTTCAAAATAAGAACGTCTCACAACAATCAATTTAATGGTCTCTGACTATTTCTTTTCATTGGACATAGATCTCTATTAAAAATAGTCCTCCCACTCCTTGCTCCTGGGTGTCTAATAAGAAGTGAAGGGATCATGGCTAAACATGGGAAGCTGCTGCCCAACTGGAATAAGAAAATAACAGATCCAAAAACTATAAAAAGGCCTGCGTGCTGAAGTCGATACATAGTAAAACAAACCAGAATGACGACCTACAGTTACCGCTTAACTATTTGACGCAACCGCCAAACTATTGAGAGATATTGTTAGGATAAAAGACCAAAACGCGTGGGGACGGGTTAGAATATAAAACGTCCTCACCGCACGCTTTGTATAGACACATGTTGTAAGATTCAACAAAACCCAGCACGCTTGGTGATAGGATCTATACTATGGATGATCCTAAAAGACCACAACGTGTTCTCAATTAGGATTTTTCATCTTGGGATGTAATAAGAGATGAGTTTTAGAAGTACATATTTTATAATAAAATATTTGTTAAATTGGGACTTTCGACAAATTTGTCAGTCATTGCAGTACTCGGGTATTAACGACACTCATTTTTGAAGCACGTAACCTTAATTCAACCATGATGCACAAATTCTAAAACTATTGGTCCAACGAGCCGGCTCCTGGCAAATATTCGTGCTCTAACGATATCACGAATATTCGCCAAAGCTTCGTAGGGTTTCTTGATTGCCAGATTGACGATAATATTATGATTCTCTTACCGATATGTTGTATCCCAATTTCATTTTTAATGTAAACTCCAAATTGCCTATATATTCACCTCCTCTGCTAATACGTCGTACATTTACAGAAATATTAGTGATATACGTATCATTTACATAAGTAATTGAGGCGCGTTCTGGAACTATTTTGAGGCACTGAAAAATACGCACAAAATTAAAATTTATAATTTAATTTTAACTTTACCGTTCCGTCAACAATCAAGGACCTCTTATTTGGGTTTTCTAATTATTTGCTAAATATGGGTCCGTATACAAAACTGCGATGTGAATTCGCAACACAGAAAACTGCGATGCGATTTCGTGCGGCAAGACGTCTTCCTTCCAAAGTTCAGGTGACCAAACCCTCGACGATCGTCAACCGTATTGAACGTATTTTATAATAAATAAATTTAAATTTACTTTAAAAGAGTAAAGATAATAAAAAGAAGAAGTAGGTAGAATTAATTTGCGTTAAAAGAGTTGCGCACTGCTGTTACTGATAAGAAGATATAGGAAACATCAATTACGCGAATCAATTCGTAAGTTCTTGCGATGCGTCGTGCGAGCACGTATATTTCTACGATGCAACGTCGCATCGCAGTTTTGTGTACGGGCCTTATTGGTATGTAATAATTTAGTTTTTAATTCAAAAAATTAAGGAATGAGATATAAGTACTTTTTAAGAAAAAATCTATATTACGTTATAGACTGCGTTATGGTGCATCTAGACCTGACGAACGCGCCGCGAATGCGCCGCTTAGGCTCAGTAGTGATAGTGATACACCATATTAAGATAGTATGAAGTAATATAACACAAAAAAATACTTACGTGAAATGTATAAGTTAGGAAAAATATGACAACCAAAGTTGAAAACTCTATAGTGTTGGTCATTGTCGTCTGAGTAACACATAAAAGTGTGTACTTACATTTTAGTTGCCATTCAAAATGCCGTACCTATGATTATTGATAAAATTAGTATAATAGCATTTAATAAAACGTTCAAATACTAGTAATTTCAGGCACAATGAAGGTATTTATTATAATTAGAACTTTTAGAGTATTATCTCGAAAATCTGGCGAATTTTTATAAATAGACGATGAAATTGGCTTCTCAATGATTTCCTGTCAAATAAAAGGGGGAAATGAGCGAGGCAGTCGGCCGGAGATTCTGTGTCGCTTCAATTGTTATGAAACATGTCAGACAGAATAAAGTTTCTCGAATCTTTGATAAGCATAATTTTGTATGATTTAAGCGCAAGCCACACCACCACTGGCGAGCGAGCGAGCGAGCCGGGCGAGCTTCGTTTCACCTCTTTTCATACTTCGGTTCACACCGCAAACTACAGAGATAAGCTACGTCAGCGATACAAATGATGCGAACAAAATATCCGACGATGCCAGTCATGCTATTCGTTCACCTCGTTAGCGTAGCTTAGCTCTGTAGTTCGCGGTGTGAACCGAAGTATGAAAAGAGGGAAAACGATGCTCGCCCGGCTCGCTTGCTTGGTCGTGCGCTATGCAACTGCGCGCGAGTGACAAAGGCGGAACGATCCCCTCGCTCTCCCGCCCGCTCTCTTGCCCGTCCGTCCGTAGTTTTCGGTGTGAACCCACATAGTTTAGCTTGCCAAAGCTTCGCTTAGTTTGTATAGTGTTCCTCGCCTCGTTTTGCCCGCCTCACACCGTTAATTCAGCCTATCTCTCTCCCAGCCCTCTCGGGGTCGCCCTTAGTGTTGTTGTTCCTAGCTGGTCATGATGTTAGTAGTAGTAATAGTAGTTAGCTTAGGTTAAGTATTTTACTCTCGTCCCCATTGGTTGGAGACCCTTCAGGTCTCGCCAATAACTGCCCGGTTACGTAGAAACGGTCCACAAGACCATCTAAAAGCAGCCGAATAGGAAAAAAACAAAAACTTCGCCCACCAGCTCGTTCGCCCGCTAGCCACCTGGCGGTTTGCCCTGCATTTTAGGCGTGACTTTCTCTCTTGTGTGATGCGTTTGGCACAAAGCTAAGTGAGGGTCGTACGTTCGGATGTGCTGAAAGTGCGGAAAATTTTGCTGCGTCTGACTTTTGTCCCATCATTAATAGCCCGTAGAGATATAATTATAATAATCCGAGGATAATCGATCAGTATGTCATCTATCAGCACTTCTTATGCGAAAATAAGAAAATCATGATATAACAAAAAGAACCAGCATTATTATATATTATTTAATACTTCAGCCATTTCCTATTTAGCACAAATTAATAAAGTAATAATTATATCAACACCAATAATATCAGAATATGCATCAAATAATATGATTTTTATGTGATAAAATGCATCTTACAACCTAAGCAGGGTCAGCCTGCCCCATAAATAATCACCAAGGATTAATTCTTTAATTTCGGTAATTCTGTTTTAAATGTCAACACAGCTTCCCCTTTGGCGATGATGACTCCTGCTAAATCGTCCGTGGCTATTAATTCCGCTTTGCCTTTTTCAAAAGGCCACACAGACGGAATATCGGCGTTGAAACTCACGTTCCTCATAGAAACTTTGCCCTGCAACACAAAATAGTTTATTGTATGTAGAACACTTACTCCTAAATTCCATCTTCTTTTCGTTTATGGAAGCCCAACGAAGCTTAAAAATTCATTTAACCAGTCTTCTTATGGTAGTAAGAGTCCAGTCATTCAATTTCAAATATTTATATAAGGTCCTGCCAATCTAGTCGCCCAAATTTTAGTAGTAGTTCAAAGAGTAAATATATTAATGTGTGTGAAAATCGCAAAAGGTATGCAGCGTTCTTATGTCACTAAATTAAGTGAAGTAAATACATTGACACACTCTCGCATCAAATGACCTGATTAAACTTGTTGGAAAAAGGCTAGGCTGATGATGACCATGAAAATTTATTAGGTTAATTGACTTACCGGAAGTATCGGACACTGAATTAGACCAGCTCTTCTTATAATCTTACCAAAGTAAGGATCTCTAAGTATAAGATCGCAATAATTGAAGTGCATCTCCACAAAGGACCTCCTGAACTCGTTATGAAGATATTGGTAAAATATCAAATCGACCTGTTTAAAAATAATAACGTCACACGACAATCAATCTATCGCCTCAAACTATCGCTTTTCATTGAGCTAGACATAGACCTCTCTCTCCAGAATAGCCAGAGTGTTGTATTAGAAGTGAAGACATTATACCAAATAATCATCAACTAGGAGGAAACTTCTGCTCAACTGAAATATTTTTTACAATTATAAATTTTACTGGACTATGGGGCTGTAGACTTCAGTTTTGAGTATTAATATCAACTCGATACCTTTAGCCGTTCCTGATAAAAATGATCTTGATGGAGAGGCGGACAGATAGACAAACGGACAACAGTAAACTTGTAAGGGTTCCTTTTTGTTATTTTAAGGTACGGAAATCTAAAAACCGAGCTTGAGACCTACAGCTACCACTCAACTATTTAGATAGTTTTGCCAGACTTCTTCTTCTTTTCGTATGGTTAGTGTCTAACCTGGTGTCAGAGTTTATGCCGCCTATGGGCCTCTGACTTGGTTTCACATGACGTCGAGAAATATCTCTCCAGCATGCTGGTTTCCTCACGATGTTTGCCAGACTATTAATAGATGATTAGCTCCATGATTTTCCACGGTTAGTCGGAAAGGGGGTAGTAAGCCGTATATTTTTTTACAGCTAGTGTTAAAACTTAAAATTTTAAATGTAATAAAATTTAACAAACAACCAAATTTAACAGACTGCGCCAAAGAGCCTGAGCCTGGCGAATATTCATGCTCTCACGATATAACGAATATTCGCCAAAGCTTTGTACTTATTATTTTGTTATTGCCAGATTGTTGATAAATATGATTATTTCTTACCGATACGTTGTATCCTACCCTCACTTTTAATTTAAACTCCAAATTGGCTACATATTCGCCACCTCTGCTAGTACGTCTTACATTTATGGATGCGTTACTGATATAAGTTTCATTTACATAAGTTATTGAGGCTCGCTCTGGAATTATTTTGAGGCACTGAAAAATATATAAAGAAATAACTACATAATCCGTTAGTTTTAACATAGGAGGTCCGTCATCAATCCAGAATCCCTTATAATGTCATTGGATTTTCTATACTGAATATATTTTAGACAAACTACATAATTATACGAAATAATGGATTAAACCGAAGTAGAGTTTACTTCGATTATAGTTTATTTTAATTTTGTTTTCTATTCTCAATCTTGTTTCGGCATTTTACTGCTATACATTAAAAAAAAAAATTGCAGTCGTATTTTTGTTTTATTTATTATTATTTTTATTTTAGACTTTTTAGTGTCCCGTTATAGCACGAGGTCCGACACAAACATGGCCCATTATTACGCGATCAAAAACTTTTTAAACCAATTTATTATTTCTTATTTAATTTAAACATATAACTTATACATATTTTCGTAATCATTTTTTAATTTCCTTTATTTTGATACCCTACTCGATAGGTTTGGTTTTTTTTATAAACGTATTAAGTATACATATTACCTACTAGCCAAAAATCCGCCATTTTATTCAGACACCTATCTAGAGACACTTGGGCTTTTAAGACGAACATAACGATACCTTAACCATCGAAATCCATCCAGCCGTTTGAAAGATACGAGGTAATAAAGAAATTTACAAACATACATACATACAAGATACACGCGAAAAACATAACCCTTCCTTGGCAGTCGGGTAAAAAAGAGACTAATTTTATATTTCTATGTTCAGAAGTGGACTGCGTTAGGCTCGGTAGTGAGTACGGTCACGAGCATAAATATATTACTATGGGTACATCGGCAATTATATCTGTCCCAGGAACGAGTTCAATAATATCTGTCTGCACGAACGCAGCACAAACATTTGATCGTTCATAGGCATCATATTAAAGTGACAACCTCCCAAAGCAAAAATATGTGATGATATTAGTTTCAAAATAATGTGATACCTCGTCGCTTTACAAACATCTGATCTTTCATAGGCATCACATTAAAGTGACAACTTCCCAAAGCACATATTTTTGCTTAAGTTCGTGCAGACAGATATCATTGAACTCGTTCCTGGGACAGATCTAATTGCCGATGTGCCCATAGTAATATATTTATGCTCGTGATTGTACAATATTAAGATATGAAATATGAATCATTTAAGATAATTATTAAAAAATAACTTACGTGAAATGTATACGTTAGAAAAATTATAAAAAGCGAAGTTGAAAACTTTATACTATTTGTCATTGTCGCTTCGTGACAAATGAAAAGTACCTGTGCATATTTTATTTTCCTTTTATAAAGTTCCGTTAACCTATCTTTAATAATATCAGTACCATTGCAATTCAAAAAGGTTCAATTACTGCAGTTAATACATACAAAAATTATTCAAAAAAGGTCCTTTTAATTGCAACTTTTATTTAAAGTATTATCTCAACAATCTGACGTACCTTTTCAAATAAACAGATGACATTGACTCGTCAATGGTTTCCTGTGAAATAAAACGTGGAACTGACAATGAGAGAGGTGAAGGACCGGAGATTCTGTATCGTTCTAATTGCTATGAAACACGTCAAACAGAATGCAGTAAGGGATGATTTCCACCAAATGGATCGCATCGCATCGGATCGGAAAGGATACGAACGGATGCGGCGATAGCCCATCGCGTCCGGCAGGATGTCGACGCATACGATCGACTCCGTACAGTCGCTTGCGAACGTATACGTTTCTGCGCGTAGTCAAATAGTTTCATTCTTACTGTGTCAACGTGTTCTAATTTTTGGAAGGATCCGATCTGATACGACGACAGGCGAACGGAGCCGTTCGCACGTCGCAGCATACTTTCGGCTACGATTGCGTGTCGCGGAAGACGCCCGCCGTCAAGCTGCTGTGCGTGGCTTGGTAATATAGATTTTAAATACTGTGTACACGATTTAATATCGGTTAAAGATTGTAAAATCCGTTTCGATCCGATGCGATGTGAGCCGTTTGGTGGAAATCATCCTTTACGCGAACATTCGCTAAAACCCTTCCACCTATCTTTACTTTATATAAGAAGAAAGGAAGAAAAAATATTTATTCTAGACTCGCACAGGCAGATACAGAAGTTTCTGCCGGGGTTGCGGTGCATGCTTTTGCGAATCCCGTGACCCCGGCTGAACAGTCAGGAGGAGGAACACCGTTGGTTTTTAGCCGGTAAGAGTCTGGCAGACCCCCTCGCCTTCCCCGGGCGAGGGACATCCATGAGGACTTTCCAACGATAAAAAAAGTTAAAGAAGTTTACAGTACAAAAAAAGACAACAAAAATTAAAACATTTCAAAAAAAGGAAAATATCAAACCGCTGGTTTTCAGACAGGACCATTGTATAAGACGCTTGTACAACGGTCACACAAATCGGTGGCATAAATCCAATCCAAACTCCAAGCTGCTAATGAGAAATTCCACACGGAAAAACCCAATAACACTTTGCCCGACCTGGGGATCGAACCCAGGACCTCACCGATCAGCGGTCGCACTTGCCACCACTAGACCAACAAGGCAGTTGTTGTTGCAGGGATTTGATTCATGACATTGACCCTAACTATATCTAATAGATCAATAGATTCCATAAACCCTGGGATAGGACTGTACTATTTCGTTGTTTTGTCATATCGATGTCATGCTCAGGCAAAAAACATATGAATATTTAAAACTGTAAATAATCCCTTAAAAAAGCTTTTAATTTGAACGGTTTTATCTTGCAACTTCAGGATTTGAGGATTGGAGGTTGAAAGTGTTCTAGTGTTGTATTATCATGGGAACTGAATTTGTGCGAAGTTTCAGAAGAATCGGATAAGCAGAATTGTTTGAATAATCTGTCGCAAGATTTGAAAAAAACAAACAAATACCTATAATACGAAGTGAAGCTAATTAAAACCGCTAACTTTAATATTTTAAAGTACTTTCGCTCCGATCGAATCGATCTAAAACTAAAATCTCTGGATTGATATAGATTCCCGACAGAAATTCAATAGGTATAATGTCAAAAACCAACAACAGTCCACGGATTTGGATTGGGATCTGTTATTAGTATCGGGTGTTAATATTTGTAAGTAAAAGACTAGGTTAGGTTAAAACTGGTGATTGCTCTATGCGTAAATTTATGTCTGTGGTCGATTACAGATTTAATAATAATGCACCACCTCTGCCAAGTCTGTTTCCAGCCATGCTTGACCGGCTGACAAAGGCATCGTGGTGAGACGGCATTTGAAATATCATTGTAATGTAATTAGTAATAGATAAATCAATCATGCGTATGCGTTTCTCCGGTTCTCGATGCTGGGCACCCGATGCTGGGAACCCGAGGCTGGGCACCCGCACTTACAGGATAGGTCTACTTATCGGAAATGCTAATCTCAAGTAATTTTATAAAGTTAGTATTTTGGCATCATATTTAATAGCCGGATTTACACACTCGCTCTATCACCCGTGATATTTTTTTTTTATAAAGATAGTTTCGAACGACCGTTATCATCATAAGAAAAAAAATGTATCACGCGCGATATAGCGTGTTTAAAGCCGGCTAATGATTTATAACAATTCGAACGTTTTATTTGTAGAGCGGTTTGACCTCTGCGAGACGTCAGGGTCACCACTGTGGTGACCCCAACGTGATGCCACATTAGTGTTAAGGACACCGATGCGGAACTGCAATTTTTTTTATAGCATCTGTTTTTTGTGTGGACTTCGTCCTTCTTGTGCTCGTTGCACACCACCATCGTCCCATGCAAAATATTGCACATCAAACACCGCATGTGCCCTGGGACTTGCTGCCTCGTGCATGCTGCCAACGCGATCACTTACACGTACTATCCAGTTACCGTGCATGAAGATTCTTGCCAACGCTACTCCATAGAACCAACTTCTTGGAACACCCTACTGATGTTTCATAAGTGCATGTACTATGACTTGAAACAAAAATGTGTGAACTTTAATTCCTACTCCATAAAATACTACGAAGAAAATCGAGTTATAAGTCATGTATTATTTAGCACTTCTAATGCGAGGGTAATATGAAAAACATAATAAAAAAACGACGTCACTATAATGTATTTAATACTTCACCTCTTCCCTATTTGAGACAAACCAATAAAGTAAATAATTATACCAACACCAACAATATCATAATATGCGTCAAACAATATGAATTTTGTGTGATAAAATGCATCTTACAACCTAAGCAGGGTCAGCCTGACCCATAAATAATGACCAAGGATTAATTCTTCTTATTTCGGTAATTGTTTAAATGTCAACACAACTTCGATTTTACCGATGATGGCTCCTGCTAAATCGTCCGTGGCTATAAATTCCACTTTGCCTTTTTCAAAAGGCCACACAGAGGGAATATCGGCGTTCAAACTCACGTTCCTCATAGAAACTTTGCCCTGCAACACAAAATAGTTTATTGTAGAACATTTTCGTCAAACTTCAATGTTTTTTTCATTTATAGAAAGCCTAATGAAGCCGATAAACCAGTTTGCTTATGGTAGTTAGAGTTCAGTCATTCAATTTCAAATATTTATATAAGGTCCTGCCAAGATAGTTGCCCAAATTTTTAGTAATAGTTCAAAAAGTGTAAATATTAATGTCTGTGAAATTCACAAAAGGTATGCAGCGATCTTATGAAACTAAACTAAGCAAAGTGAATACATAGAAACACTCGCATCAAATGACCTGATTAAACTTGTTGGAAAAAGGTTAGGCTGGTGATGACCATGAAGATTGATTAGGTTGATTGACTTACCGGAAGCATCGGGCACTGACTGATACCAGCTCTTCTTATAATGTTACCAACGTAAGGATCTCTAAGTATAAGATCACAATAATTGAAGTGCATTTCCACAAAAGACCTCCTGAACTCGTTATGCAGGTATTCGTAAAAGATCAAATCAATCTGTTCAAAAATAATAACGTCACACGACAATCAATTTATCGCCTCGAACTTTCACTTTTCATTGAGCTAGACATAGACCTCACTCTCCAGAATAGCCAAAGTGTTGTATTAGACTCAACTGATTTTATTTTACAATTATAACTTTTACTGGACTATGGCACTGTAGACTTCAGATTTGAGTATTAATTTCTACTCAATACCTTTAGCCGTTCCTGATAAAAATTATCTTAATGGAGAGGTGGACAGATAGACAAACCGACAGCAAAGTGATCTTATAAAGATTCCGTTTTGTTATTTTAAGTTACGGAAACCTAAAAACAAGGCTTAAGACCTACAGCTACCGCTGAACTATTTAGATAGTTTTGCCAGACTTCTTCTTCTATTCGTATGGGTAGTGACATTAACCTGGTGTCAGAGTTTATGCCGCCTATGAGCCTCTGACTTGGCTTCGAATGCCGTCGAGAAATATCTCTCAGGTTTGTGATTGTACAACATTAGTCGGAGAAAGGGGTACTAAGCCGTGCACAATTTTTACACCAAGTGTTAAAACTTAAAATGTTTAATATAATTACCGTACAAAAATAAATCTAGGTACGATTTTTAAAAACCGACAACCCTGATTTATTTAAGAATTCAGAAAATGAAATCACTCACGGAGTTGGGGTCACGGATTGTCACCCCAAATATGACTTAAAATCATGAAAGTATTGGTAAACATGGAGACCACACTACGAATACCTACTGACAATCTAAATATTTGGTCGAATATTTTCTTTGAAATTCTGTCTTTTTCTAAATACTAGGGTATTTCAGAAAGAGACAGAATTCTACGGTAAATATTCAAGGTCAAATGTTTCGATTTTCAGTAGGTATTCGTGGTGTGGTCTTTATCTTTACCTTCATGGTTTCACCGTTTAGTTTCGAGGAATTTGTGGACCATACTATTGCAATATCGACGATTCTAACGATACCTCCCACGCAAAAAGTCGTAAAATGTTTTTTTGGTAAAATGAGATTTTAGTACTACAGTTCATTATTATAGAAATACTACAAATCCTTGAAAACAATATTTTCATATTTACATTAAATACCAAGATTCTTACCCGGTAATAGTCTTATCATGTTTAAATTCCCGCGCATATGGTCGTGTCAACAGTTGCGACGATTTACGTTGAACTATTGGACCGCGCACCGGCTAATCACGGCACAGTACCGACGTCGTAAGATGTAAAGAGTACAAAATATTACTTTGGAGTTTGAAAATCTAAAAAAAACAAGAAACTGTGTGTGTTTTGTTTTATTAGATACTATACTATGAGTAATGTACGACCGTACAATACTCATAGGGTTCATTATAAAATTAGCTTTAAATAACCAATATGATTCGAACGTGAAAATAACGGCTAGTGAACGTTGACAAAATGGTAAGTTTATTTCTTACTTTAATTTACTATCATGATTTGCATGTTTATCCTAATCGTGTTAGTAAATTGTTTTTAAGTATATACGAAAATAGTGATGAAAATCATTATATTATAATGATTTTCATCGTCATCGTCAGTTTCATCGTTCATATTTTCGTAAGTTAATAATTTGAAATACGTACGACGCAAAACGTCGAAACATGAAAGTTGTGATTTTATGCGCTGTCGATATTATCGTATTTAAAAGATCTGTACGCAGCATAAAGTCTTATGTCTGACATACGACCATATTCGTGCTGTATTCGTTGTGCTTTTTAATAGTATAAGGTCGTAACAAATAGATACGACTTTGCGACAGCAAGAATATGGTCGTAAGTTTTTATTTTTGCCTATTTTTACGAAAATATGAGTTTTTAATTAAATCAAAAGGCCTCATTATCCCCTTTAACCTTCAATCATTGCTATATTCTAAAATTAATCCCACACTATCGTTTGCGGCTGATCAAGATAAAGATGAAGATAAGAATCTCTCTCCTGAAAAATCACAAATTTGGACATACGACCTAATGCGCGGGAGGTGTCGAATTGTTAGGCACGTACCCTTGATTCAACAATGATGCACAGATTCTATAACTACTGGGCCAAAGAGCCGGATACTGGCGAACATGCTCTCGCGATAGCGAATATTTGCCAAAGCTTTGTAGCTCTCGTTTTTTGATTGCCAGATTGATGCTAGTTATGATTATTTCTTACCGTTACGTTATATCCCACCCTCCTTTTTAATGTAAACTCCACATTGATTACATATTCGCCACCTCTGCCAGCACGTCTTACATTCGCGGATGCATTACTGACATACGCCTCATTTGCATAAGTAAGTTTGGCTCGCTCTGGAATTACTTTGAGGCACTGAAAAATACATTACAGAAATTACTACACAACCCGTCAGCGCAAGAGCGACTGTTGATCGTGAGGTCCTGAGTTCGATCCCCAGGTCGGATAAAGTGTTATTGGGTTTTTCCGTGTGGAATTCCTCAGTAGCAACCCGGAGTTTGGTTTTGGGTCCATTTGGTGGCAATATATTATGCTCGTCCCCTATTACGAAGGACTTAAACATAACAGCGAAATGAGGGTGTTACTATACACCTTTGCAAATTCAAAGGTTGTCTGGTAGATATCGCTATCAGCGATAAGACCGCTATTGTACCCTTTAATGTTTGTTATTGTATAAGAGCTGTGTTACAATTTTGGTGTACAATAAAGTATATTCTATTCTATTCTATTCTTTGCCCAACCCTTCGGGGAGTACAGGCGTGATGTTATGTTATGTAAAATTTGTGGCTTTATTTTATATAAAATAAAAAATAAGATTATTTTTATATTTCTATGTTCAAAAGTGAACTGCGATAGGCTAGGTAGTGAGTACTATATTAGGATACGAGGTGCTAATAATTTATCATAATTATTTAAAAAAAACTTACGTGTAATGTGCACGTTAGAAAAAATATGGAAGCCAAAGTTGAAAACTTTACAGTATTGATCATTGTCGCTTCGTAACAAATAAATAGTGTATTATATATAATTTTTTGTTCTCTTTATATAGTTCCGTCAAGTTATCTTTAACAATATCAGTATGCTATTTAAATCGTTTAACTATTGTTATCAGCAAATGCATATAAATATTATTCCAAAATGTTCTTAACTGTAATTGCAACTTTTTATCTTGACAATCTGACGTGTCATTACAAAAATTATAAATAGATGAAAAAGGCTCGTTAGTGGTTTCCGGTGGTTTCCTGTATAAAACGTGGAACTGTCAATGAGACAGGTTAAGTACCAAAGATCCTGTATCTTTTTAATTGCTATGTAGGTAATACGTCAGAATACAGTTTCACGAACAATCGATAAGCTCTTCTACCTACAATAGGCACGCGAATTGAATGCTGTCGGGGCCTGAGGTGAAGCTCCCCTGCCGTCTGCACACCTCGTCCCGCACGCCTGCAAAAGGGCTCCTGTCTCAACACCATACCGCGCCATTTAAAAAAAGGAAAATATCAAACCGCTGGTTTTCAGACAGGACCGTTGTATAAGACGCTTGTACAACGGTCACACAAATCAGTGGCATAAATCCAATCCAAACTCCAAGCTGCTAATGAGGAATTCCACACGGAAAAACCCAATAACACTTTGCCCGACTTGGGGTCGAACCCAGGACCTCACCGATCAGCGGTCGCGCTTGCCACCACTAGACCAACAAGGCAGTTGTTGTTGCAGGGATTTGATTCATGACATTGACCCTAATGATATCTAAAAGATCAATAGGTTCCATAAACTCTGGGATAGGACTGTACTATTTCGTTGTTTTGTCATATCGATGTCATGCTCAGGCAAAAAATATATGAATATTTAAAACTGTAAATAATCCCTTAAAAAAGCTTTTAATTCGAACGGTTTTATCTTGCAACATCAGGATATGAGGATTGGAGGTTGAAAATGTTATAATGTTGTATTATCATGGGAACTGAATTTGTGCGAAGTTTCAGAAGAATCGGATAAGCAGAATTGTTTGAATAATCTGTCGCAAGATGTGAAAAAAACAAACAAATACCTATAATACTTTTTCTTTTAATAAAAAAAAACATTGCCCCACACTAGGATTTCTCCTGTATCGTGGGTGCGTTTACAGACACAAATCTTCACACGTACAAACACCCAGACCCGGAACAACTATCTGTAGGCCATACAAATATTTGTTCCGTGCGGGAATCGAACCCACGACCCGCAGCGCAGAAGCCAATCGCTTAGCCACTGCACCAAACGTGTCGTCAACAATACGAAATGAAGCTAACTAAAACCGCTAACTTTAATATTTTAAAGTACTTTCGCTCCGATCGAATCGATCTAAAACCAAAATCTCTGGATTGATATAGATTTTCGACAGAAATTCAATAGGTATAATGTCAAAAACCAACAACAATCCACGGATTTGGATTGGGATCTGTTATTAGTATTGGGTGTTAATGTCTGTAAGTATAAGACTAGGTTAGGTTAAAACTGGTGATTGCTCTATGCGTAAATTTATGTCTGTGGTCGATTACAGATTTAATAATAATGCATCACCTCTGCCAAGTCTATTTCCAGCCATGCTTGACCGGCTGACAAAGGCATCGTGTTGAGACGGCATTTGAAATATCATTGTAATGTAATTAGTAATAGATAAATCAATCATGCGTATGCGTTTCTCCGGCTCTCGATGCTGGGCACCCGATGCTGGGAACCCGAGGCTGGGCACCCGATGCTGGGAACCCGATGCTGGGCAACCGATGCTGTGCACCCGTTACTGGGCACCCGATGCTGGGCACCCGCACTTACAGGTTAGGTCTAGTTATCGGAAGTGCTAATCTCAAGTAATTTTATAAAGTTGGTATTTTGGCATCATAAAATAAAAATCATCATAAAATAGCCGGGTTTACACACTGGCTCTATCACGCGTGATATTATTTTTTTATAGAGACAATTTCGAACGACCGTTATCATCATAAGAAAAAAATTGTATCATTGTATTGTATAGCGTGTGTTTAAAGCCGGCTAATGATTTATAACAATTCGAACGTTTTATTTGTAGAGCGGTTTGACCTCTGCGAGACGTCAGGGTCACCACTGTGGTGACCCCAACGTGATGCCACATTAGTGTTAAGGACACCGATGCGGAACTGCAATTTTTTTTATAGCATCTGTTTTTTGTGTGGACTTCGTCCTTCTTGTGCTCGTTGCACACCACCATCGTCCCATGCAAAATATTGCGCATCAAACACCGCATGTGCCCTGGGACTTGCTGCCTCGTGCATGCTGCCAACGCGATCACTTACACGTACTATCAGTTACCGTGCATGAAGATTCTTGCCAACGCTACTCCATAGGACCAACTTCTTGGAACACCCTACTGATGTTTCATAAGTGCATGTACTATGACTTGAAACAAAAATGTGTGAACTTGAATTCCTACTCCATAAAATACTACGAAGAAAATCGAGTTATAAGTCATGTATTATTTAGCACTTCTAATGCGAGGGTAATATGAAAAACATAATAAAAAAACGACGTCACTATAATGTATTTAATACTTCACCTCTTCCCTATTTGAGACAAACCAATAAAGTAAATAATTTATACCAACACCAACAATATCATAAAATGCATCAATCAATATGAATTTTGTGTGACAAAATGCATCTTACAACCTAAGCAGCTTGACCCATAAATAATGACCAAGGATTAATTCTTCTTATTTCGGTAATTCTGTGTAAATGTCAACACAACTTCCCATTTACCGATGATGGCTCCTGCTAAATCGTCCGTGGCTATTAATTCCGCTTTGCCTTTTTCAAAAGGCCACACAGAGGGAATATCAGCGTTCAAACTCACGTTCCTCAAAGTAACTTTGCCCTGCAACACAAAATAGTTTATTGTAGAACATTTTCGTCAAACTTCAATGTTTTTTTCATTTATAGAAAGCCTAATGAAGCCGATAAACCAGTTTGCTTATGGTAGTAAGAGTTCAGTCATTCAATTTCAAATATTTATATAAGGTCCTGCCAAGATAGTTGCCCAAATTATTAGTAATAGTTCAAAAAGTGTAAATATTAATGTCTGTGAAATTCACAAAAGGTATGCAGCGATCTTATGAAACTAAACTAAGCAAAGTGAATACATAGAAACACTCGCATCAAATGACCTGATTAAACTTGTTGGAAAAAGATTAGGCTGGTGATGACCATGCAGATTGATTAGGTTGATTGACTTACCGGAAGTATCGGACACTGAACCAGACCAGCTCTTCTTAAAATCTTACCAACGTAAGCATCTCTAAGTATAAGATCACAATAATTGAAGTGCATTTCCACAAAAGACCTCCTGAACTCGTTATGCAGGTACTCGTAAAAGATCAAATCGACCTGTTTAAAAATAATAAAGTCACACGACAATCAATTTATCGCCTCAAACTATCGCTTTTCATTGAGCTAGACATAGACCTCTCTCTCCAGAATAGCCAGAGTGTTGTATTAGAAGTGAAGACATTATACCAAATGATCAGCAACTAGGAGGAAACTTCTGCTCAACTGTTTTTTTTTACAATTATAACTTTTACTGGACTATGGCACTGTAGACTTCAGATTTGAGTATTAATTTCAACTCAATACCTTTAGCCGTTCCTGATAAAAATTATCTTAATGGAGAGGTGGACAGATAGACAAACCGACAGCAAAGTGATCGTATAAAGATTCCGTTTTGTTATTTTAAGTTACGGAAACCTAAAAACAAGGCTTAAGACCTACAGCTACCGCTGAACTATTTAGATAGTTTTGCCAGACTTCTTCTTCTTTTCGTATGGGTAGTGACACTAACCTGGTGTCAGAGTTTATGCCGCCTATGAGCCTCTGACTTGGCTTCGAATACCATCGAGAAATATCTCTCAGGTTTGTGATTGTACAACATTAGTCGGAGAAAGGGGTACTAAGCCGTGCACAATTTTTACACCAAGTGTTAAAACTTAAAATGTTTAATATAATTACCGTACAAAAATAAATCTAGGTACGATTTTTAAAAACCGACAACCCTGATTTATTTATGAATTCAGAAAATGAAACCACTCACGGAGTTGGGGTCACGGATTGTGACCCCAAATATGACTTAAAATCATGAAAGTATTGGTAAACATGGAGACCACACTACGAATACCTACTGAAAATCTAAATATTTGGTCGAATATTTACTTTGAAATTCTGTCTTTTTCTAAATACTAGGGTATTTCAGAAAGAGATAGAATTCTAAGGTAAATATTCAAGGTCAAATGTTTCGATTTTCAGTAGGTATTCGTGGTGTGGTCTTTATCTTTACCTTCATGGTTTCACCGTTTAGTTCCGAGGAATTTGTGGACCATACTATTGCGATATCGACGACTCTAATTGTTAGGCACATACCCTTGATTCAACAATGATGCACAGATTCTATAACTACTGGGCCAAAGAGCTGGATACTGGCGAACATGCTCTCGCGATAGCGAATATTCGCCAAAGCTTTGTAGCTCTCATTTTGTGATTGCCAGATTGATGCTAGTTATGATTATTTCTTACCGTTACGTTGTATCCCACCCTCCTTTTTAATGTCCACTCCGCATTGACTACATATTCGCCACCTCTGCCAGCACGTCTTACATTCGTGGATGCATTACTGACATACGCCTCATTTACATAAGTAAGTGAGGCTCGCTCTGGAATTACTTTGAGGCACTGAAAAATACATTACAGAAATTGCTACATAACCCATCAGCGCAAGAGCGACTGTTGATCGTGAGGTCCTGGGTTCGATCCCCAGGTCGGATAAAGTGTTATTGGGTTTTTCCCAATTTGGGAATTTGGATTGGGAGTTTGGTTTTGAGTCCATTTGGTGGCAATATATTATGCTCGTCCCCTATTACGAAGGACTTAAACATAACAGCGAAATGAGGGTGTTTACTATACACCTTTGCAAATCCAAAGGTTGTCTGGTAGATATCGCTATCAGCGATAAGACCGCTATTGTACCCTTTAATGTTTGTTATTGTATAAGAGCTGTGTTACAATTTTGGTGTACAATAAAGTATATTCTATTCTATTCTATTCTTTGCCCAACCCTTCGGGGAGTACAGGCGTGATGTTATGTTATGTAAAATTTGTGGCTTTATTTTATATAAAATAAAAAATAAGATTATTTTTATATTTCTATGTTCAAAAGTGAACTGCGATAGGCTAGGTAGTGAGTACTTTATTAGGATACGAGGTGCTAATAATTTATCATAATTATTTAAAAAAACTTACGTGTAATGTGCACGTTAGAAAAAATATGGAAGCCAAAGTTGAAAACTTTACAGTATTGATCATTGTCGCTTCGTAACAAATAAATAGTGTATTATATATAATTTTTTGTTCTCTTTATATAGTTCCGTCAATTTATCTTTAACAATATCAGTATGCTATTTAAATCGTTTAACTATTGTTATCAGCAAATGCATATAAATATTATTCCAAAATGTACTTAACTGTAATTGCAACTTTTTATCTTGACAATCTGACGTGTCATTACAAAAATTATAAATAGATGAAAAAGGCTCGTTAGTGGTTTCCGGTGGTTTCCTGTATAAAACGTGGAACTGTCAATGAGACAGGTTAAGTACCAAAGATCCTGTATCTTTTTAATTGCTATGTAGGTAATACGTCAGAATACAGTTTCACGAACAATCGATAAGCTCTTCTACCTACAATAGGCACGCGAATTGAATGCTGTCGGGGCCTGAGGTGAAGCTCCCCTGCCGTCTGCACACCTCGTCCCGCACGCCTGCAAAAGGGCTCCTGTCTCAACACCATGCCGCGCCATTTAAAAAAAGGAAAATATCAAACCACTGGTTTTCAGACAGGACCGTTGTATAAGACGCTTGTACAACGGTCACACAAATCAGTGGAAAAACCCAATAACACTTTGCTCGACTTGGGGTCGAACCCAGGACCTCACCGATCAGCGGTCGCGCTTGCCACCACTAGACCAACAAGGCAGTTGTTGTTGCAGGGATTTGATTCATGACATTGACCCTAATGATATCTAATAGATCAATAGGTTCCATAAACCCTGGGATAGGACTGTACTATTTCGTTGTTTTGTCATATCGATGTCATGCTCAGGCAAAAAATATATGAATATTTAAAACTGTAAATAATCCCTTAAAAAGCTTTTAATTTGAACGGTTTTATCTTGCAACATCAGGATTTGAGGATTGGAGGTTGAAAGTGTTATAATGTTGTATTATCATGGGAACTGAATTTGTGCGAAGTTTCAGAAGAATCGGATAAGCAGAATTGTTTGAATAATCTGTCGCAAGATGTGAAAAAAACAAACAAATACCTATAATACTTTTTCTTTTAAAAAAAAAAAACATTGCCCCACACTAGGATTTCTCCTGTATCGTGGGTACGTTTACAGACACAAATCTTCACACGTACAAACACCCAGACCCGGAACAACTATCTGTAGGCCATACAAATATTTGTTCCGTGCGGGAATCGAACCCACGACCCGCAGCGCAGAAGCCAATCGCTTAGCCACTGCACCAAACGTGTCGTCAACAATACGAAATGAAGCTAACTAAAACCGCTAACTTTAATATTTTAAAGTACTTTCGCTCCGATCGAATCGATCTAAAACCAAAATCTCTGGATTGATATAGATTTTCGACAGAAATTCAATTGGTATAATGTCAAAAACCAACAACAATCCACGGATTTGGATTGGGATCTGTTATTAGTATCGGGTGTTAATGTTTGTAAGTATAAGACTAGGTTAGGTTAAAACTGGTGATTGCTCTATGTGTAAATATAAGTCTAATAATAATGTATAAGTCTAATAATAATGCATCACCTCTGCCAAGTCTGTTTCCAGCCATGCTTGACCGGCTGACAAAGGCATCGTGGTGAGACGGCATTTGAAATATCATTGTAATTCGAATGCCGTCGAGAAATATCTCTCAGGCATGCCGGTTTGTGATTGTACAACATTAGTCGGAGAAAGGGGTACTAAGCCGTGCACAATTTTTACACCAAGTGTTAAAACTTAAAATGTTTAATATAATTACCGTACAAAAATAAATCTAGGTACGATTTTTAAAAACCGACAACCCTGATTTATTTATGAATTCAGAAAATGAAACCACTCACGGAGTTGGGGTCACGGATTGTGACCCCAAATATGACTTAAAATCATGAAAGTATAGGTAAACATGGAGACCACACTACGAATACTTACTGAAAATCTAAATATTTGGTCGAATATTTACTTTGAAATTCTGTCTTTTTCTAAATACTAGGGTATTTCAGAAAGAGACAGAATTGTAAGGTAAATATTCAAGGTCAAATGTTTTGATTTTCAGTAGGTATTCGTGGTGTGGTCTTTATCTTTACCTTCATGGTTTCACCGTTTAGTTCCGAGGAATTTGTGGGCCATACTATTGCAATATCGACGATTCTAACTTTACCTCACACGCAAAAAGTCGTAACATGTTTTTTTGGTAAAATGAGATTTTAGTACTACAGTTCATTATTATAGAAATACTACACATCCTTGAAAACAATATTTTCATATTTACATTAAATACCAAGATTCTTACCCGGTAATAGTCTTATCATGTTTAAATTCCCGCGCATATGGTCGTGCCAACAGTTGCGACGATTTACGTTGAACTATTGGACCGCGCACCGGCTAATCACGGCACAGTACCGACGTCGTAAGATGTAAAGAGTACAAAATATTACTTTGGAGTTTGAAAATCTAAAAAAAATAAGAAACTGTGTGTGTTTATTTTATTAGATAATCGTGTACTTTACTGTTTTGTTTTATTAGATACTATATACTATGAGTAATGTACGACCGTACATTACTCATAGGGTTCATTATAAAATTAGCTTTAAATAACCAATGTGATTCGAACGTGAAAATAACGGCTAATGAACGTTGACAAAATGGTAAGTTTATTTCTTACTTTAATTTACTATCATGATTTGCATGTTTATCCTAATCGTGTTAGTAAATTGTTTTTAAGTATATACGAAAATAGTGATGAAAATCATTATATTATAATGATTTTCATCACTATTTTCGTAAGTTAATAATTTGAAATACGTACGACGCAAAACGTCGAAACATGAAAGTTGTGATTTTATGCGCTGTCGATATTATCGTATTTAAAAGATCTGTACGCAGCATAAAGTCTTATGTCTGACATACGACCTTATTCGTGCTGTATTCGTTGTGCTTTTTAATAGTATAAGGTCGTAACAAATAGATACGACTTTGCGACGGCAAGAATATGGTCGTAAGTTTTTATTTTTGCCTATTTTTACGAAAATATGAGTTTTTAATTAAATCAAAAGGCCTCATTATCCCCTTTAACCTTCAATCATTGCTACATTCTAAAATTAATCCCACACTATCGTTTGCGGCTGATCAAGACAAAGATGAAGTTAAGAATCTCTCTCCTGAAAAATCACAAATTTGGACATACGACCTAATGCGCGGGAGGTGTCGAATTGTTAGGCACGTACCCTTGATTCAACAATGATGCACAGATTCTATAACTACTGGGCCAAAGAGCCGGATACTGGCGAACATGCTCTCGCGATAGCGAATATTCGCCAAAGCTTTGTAGCTCTCATTTTGTGATTGCCAGATTGATGCTAATTATGATTATTTCTTACCGTTACGTTGTATCCCACCCTCACTTTTAATGTAAACTCCACATTGATTACATATTCGCCACCTCTGCCAGCACGTCTTACATTCGTGGATGCATTACTGACATACGCCTCATTTACATAAGTAAGTGAGGCTCGCTCTGGAATTACTTTGAGGCACTGAAAAATACATTACAGAAATTACTACATAACCCGTCAGCGCAAGAGCGACTGTTGATCGTGAAGTCCTGGATTCGATCCCCAGGTCGGATAAAGTGTTATTGGGTTTTTCCGTGTGGAATTCCTCAGTAGCAGCCCGGAGTTTGGATTTGGGCCCATTTGGTGGCAATATATTATGCTCGTCCCCTGTTACGAATGACTTAAAAATAACAGCGAAATAAGGGTGTTACACACGCCATCTTTTTAGTAGCTCGGGACACGTCTTTAGGGGTTGTCGCGCGCATGTTTTAATGTTTGTAGTTATTTTATATTATATGTAGGTATATGATTGAAAGGGATAGGTAATTACGTTGTAAAAATGGTACATACGACTTGTTCTGTGAGAGATTGCAAATCATCTTCTCGTGTTAACAAAGATCTGCGTTTTCATCAATTCCCGCACACCAAAGAAAAGTAAATACCTATTACACTGGTCAGCGAATTTATTTTTTTGAAAAGTTTTTTGTTAAATGGTTAATATTTGTTTTAATTGTCTTAAAAATAATAGAAAACGGTATTCATATGATATATACCACGTCACATTTATCAGATTTAGATGATATAGTATTTGAATACGAAAAAGAACAAAACAATTTTTTTATAAAATGAATGAGAATCATTTGATGATATTTTGCAGTTTTTTTGAGTCTATAGCTATTAGAATACAACATTAAGGTATACATGAAGAAAAAAAAAAAAGTTTCTTTTTGAAAAAATAGCTGCGTTTTGTTGGTTTTCGTTTATGATTTTTTATTTCATCTCTGTGTATCATCCAGCAATAGTCCGCCATCATATTAACGTCCCAACGGCCTTGATATCTTCTTTCCATCTCTTTTATGTCCTGATGATACCGTTCACCTTCTTCTTCATAGTGAAGAACAAGTCGCCTAGATTTTTTGGGAAACAATCAATGTGAGACTTCAAAAAATTAATTTTCAGACTCATATGAGAGCCAATTTTTTTTTTTTTACTTTTTCTCACAGGGGAAAGGCAGGTTAGTAACAATAGACTATAGGATGGTTGGTCATAGAGTATAGAATAGAAATAATATAATATAGATCATGGAATCAATTTTGTAAAAAAACAAACGAGCTTACCGATCTAACGAACTATTATATATTTATCTATATGCAAAAAGAATGTGACGTGATACGTTAAAACAAAGTTTATATTTGCTATATCCAGACCAACATCTACATGTTTGTGATGAATTTATTTAAAAAACTTTTTCATCGCAGACCTGTGTTATTAATATTATTTTAAAGTGTACTGTGAACATTTTGTATTGTGAAAGAAAGAACTGATATTATTCGAGTAGGCAAAAATTTATATTGTCAGGAAGTTCCTCTCTCTGAGGCCCTGACCAGCGGTAGCTTGGACCCTGTTCCCGATGCCGGTGGGCTACAATTTTTCATATTTTTAAATGTTTTTTTTATAATTTTATAGAAATATTTAAAAATGTAATTAGTAAGTTGATGAATAAACGAAATAATAAATATCCATGTAGCGTAGTCATGAGACTGTTATGAATGAACAATTGTTAATAAAAAGTATATAGCAAAATTGATCTTACATAAATGATTATTACTATATTATTGACTATTATTGAGTTGTGACAACCCTAGCCTTATTTCATATTTTATATAAAATAAATACTAAGATTATTTTTATATTTTTATGTTCAAAAGTGGACTGCGATAGGCTAGGTAGTAATTACTATATTAGGATGCGAAATGCTAATAATTTATCATAATAAAATTTCCAGTATTAGCTTACCGGCGTTCCTGTCCTCTGTCCACAGCACCGAAAAGTTGACCGGGAAAATTTTAGCCCCCTCCCTAGTTGACTTTGAAGTGCCGTGCTTGACCGACGCGGTGAACGCCTGGAAAATGGCTTGCCCGGATACAGATCGGCCCGTGAACCCATCTTCCCAGAGGCAGTGGGATGAGCCGCTCTGCAGGTTGGTATGGAATAATCTCATTAATACGTCCACCAACTCTGCTGAGCGTGCCCGTTTGCTGGCTGTGGGTGAGTGGGAATCGGGCCTCTGGCTTCAGACACTACCATTACCCAGCATAGGCACTTTGCTGGGTGACACTACCTTCCGGCTCGCTACTTGTCTGCGTCTCGGCGCTCATTGAGTGGGTCCGCATCGCTGCCAATGCGGTGAAGGTGTCGACTGCCTCGGTCACCATGGCCTATCTTGTAGTAAGAGCGCAGGTCGGATAGCACGGCACGCTAGCATTAACGACATCATCCGTCGTGCTCTTGTCACCGCCGGGGTGCCAGCTGTTTTAGAACCCAATGGCTTGGCACGCGACGATGGGAAGAGACCAGACGGAATGACCATAATGCCTTGGAAGGTAGGTAGGCCTTTGGTGTGGGATGCAACTTGTGTCGACACCCTTGCGCCATCCCATCTTCCTAGCACGGCGGGCTGTGCTGGGGCGGCTGCTGCAGGTGCGGAAAACCTCAAACGGCGCAAATACTCCAATCTTTTTGTGTCTTATATGTTTGAGCCGTTTGGGGTTGAAACACTAGGGCCAGGGGGTCCGAGTGCCCACTTAGTTTTTCGCGACATCGCCAAGCGGTTGGTCGACTCTTCACGTGACCATAGGGCTGGCCTATATTTTGGCCAAAGAATCAGCATTGCCATACAACGTGGCAATGCTGCCAGCCTTATGGGCACTTTTCCTGTCGACAGCGAAGCGGACGAATTTTTTGATGCCCTTTGATTCTTTTACTTTATATTTGTATTTTAGTAGTTAAGATTTATATTGTATAGGTATATTAGGATAATTCTGTAAATAAATGTCATAATAAAATAAAAAACTTACGTGTAATGTGCACGTTAGAAAAAATATGGAAGCCAAAGTTGAAAACTTTACGGTATTGATCATTGTCGCTCCGTAACAAATAAATAGTGTATTATATATATTTTTTTGTTCTCTTTATATAGTTCCGTCAACTTATCTTTAACAATATCAGTATGCTATTTAAATCGTTTAACTATTGTTATCAGCAAATGCATACAAATATTATTCCAAAATGTACTTAACTGTAATTGCAACTTTTTATCTTGACAATCTGACGTGTCATTACAAAAATTATAAATAGATGAAAAAGGCTCGTTAGTGGTTTCCGGTGGTTTCAAATGTAGTGCTGTCTTGGTCTTCTGACAGCACTTGCCCATTCCCATACGCATAGCCATACACATTCCTCAGCTCTGCATTCAATTCGCGCGCCTACTGTACCTTTGCATATACAACGCTACATACATAATATCTACCTATTTAGCGCTTGAAAAGTATCACGTCCACGAAAGAGAAGCTTTATTAACCGACTTAAAAAAAAGGAGGTTTTCAATTCAACAGTAGGTTTTTTTTATATATTCCTTCCGCGATATCTTTACTAATTGTGAATCAATTTTAATGTTTTTTTTTTGTTTGAATGAATATTCTTTCGAGGTGGTCCCATTTAAATTTGGTGAAGATCTGATGAAGAACTTCGGAAATAGACTATAGAACTCTTCAATAAATAACATCAAAATCGCAGCATGTTATGTATATGTTACGCTCAAAGACCGAAAATGCTCATTGAGCGAAAAAACAGCTCACATTGCGTTGTGGTCACTGTAAAACATCCACATCGCAAAATTCGTGTTATGGCTCTTATGAAAATGCTCACGACGCGTTGTAGCAATCACAGAAAGACCACATAGCGAAATTCGTGTCGTGGCTATCATGCTATACGGCCACAACGCGTTGTGGCAGTGAAGAAAAGCCATGGAGCGTAATGAACCATATTAGAATACGACGCACAGTGATTTGCGATATGTATTGGTTGACCCACAAGTAGTAACCTTCTTAACTTCTGCTACATGAATTAAGGTGTTATATTTTCGTTTACCAAATTTTACAACCATCTCTTTTGCAATGGTTTGCATAATGACCGGTGTGGAAACAGTTGTAACATACCTTCAATTGTGGAACCAATTCTAATCTTTGCTCATTGCTGAGCCCAAGGAACTGAGAACAGTTATCCAAGTAATGATCACCAAAGTTTATGAATTAGTTACAGAAGCTAGTTCACAATATATCACAATATAATAACTACCGCAAGATCAGAAAATGAAGACAAGCAAACCGGATATAAAAGGTCAGACTTCTTCGGCTGTTCGACATGGAATCCTCTGCTCCGTCGAATTACCAATGTTTTTATAACTTCGGGTACGTTGATTAATCTTGATGGTTACCCTCCTTTTTTTTATCCTTGAGAAATGCGCACGCATACTGCACTACCACGGGGGGATAATGCAGTTATGTGGACTCAAATCCACTAAAACTCCACGGTGTCCTCCTCTGCCACTTCTCCTCCTCTGCCGGACCCTCCTCTGGGGAGTACCCCCATCACCGGCGCACCAGAACACATGGTACTCCTTGACCACCCCGGGGACCAAACGAGCACATGGGCGCCAGACGACCCCGTGTCTGGGCACCCTTGGTCCCCCTGCGACGGGTCAGGTTAGTTGCCCCGCCGCCTACCACTTTTCGGCCGCAGAGGATAGGGAGCACCGCAATACCGGCACTCCTCTCCCACCGCGGCCTCCACCCTTCAGCAGCGATGCCTCCCATACGACATCGCCGTCCGCCTCAGTTGCGATGTCGCTCAGGCGACACCGCAACCTACTTGGCCGCTACGTCGAGGGCTTCCAGGCCCAAGCCCCGACGAGCAGCCCCTCCTCGGGTTCCTCTTCGCTTCATCGTGGGGGTCTGACGGTTACCCTCCTATGTCAACATTGTCCAGTGTTACAAGTTACCGATAACAACATGAATTCGAAAAGTTAGAGGTACGGGCCGGGATCGGACTCTAACCCTCCTACATGCAGACAAGCGTTTATCCACTAGACTACCACTGTTTCGTACATCAATAGTAAAATAAATTCAATTAAATTTTACTTTCTATTCTATTCTCCTTATTTGGTACCCACTATTCTATTATTATTTATTACCAAGCCCTGTGTCCGGAGAGCGTTGGCGTCGTAAATGGAATATCAAATAGCTTGCTGTCATAGCAAACAATCTTGATAGGTCTACTCGGTGTGTTCAGTGTGCTTGTGTTCGATCTTGTGTACTGTGGATATTAATTAAAATCTGCAAATTATTAAGAAACCACAATATTAGGAGCCTGAAGAGAGGGGCTCGTGGCTAATTACCAACCGCGCGGATCATACGATTTGCGAGGTTAAGCTGCGCTTGCCGCGGTCATTCCATAAATGGGTGACCGTTCGTTACACATCGAGACCCTCCGTGTCTCGGCGATCACGTTAAACCGTCGGTCCCGGGTGTCATACGAATACCTATGACATTTGTTACGAAATTACGGAGTTACGGGAAGTCAGAAACCCGAAAGTCTGACAACCGGTCTAACCTTAGGATATTAGCATTGCCCAGTAACTGGGTTTCGGAGGTCTGATGGCAGCCGCTCCGTGTAAAATACTGGTATTCAGCCGCATCTGGTTAGACTGGAAGCTGACGCCAACATAGTTAGGAACAAGCTAGGCAGAATAATATTAGGAGACTGAAAAAACATGTTTTTTAGCTTCTATAAGGCTGAGGTCTGATGAGCGTTCCGCTGCGCAAAGCGGTTAGAAGAGTGTTAAATATGAACGTGGATGGATATACAAGTAGGTAAAGGTAGGCCAAAGTAAAGATGGATGGATTGTGTGAAGGATGATATGGGTAAGAAAGGAGTGAGCACTGATATGACGGCTGATAGAGGAGAATGGAAGAGGAATACGTGTTGTGCTAACCCCACCTAGTGTGGGATAAGGGCAAGGAGATGATGATGATAAAAGTGATAACATTTGGATTCATACAACATTGCGATTAGTATTTTTGCCACACTAATACCCGGCTCTTATGGCCAAAATGAATCGATTTGCTTAACAATAGTAACATTTTTTATTTCCAAAATAAGCATTAGACCTAACGCTAATTTTGCCTCTGATAATTACTAACGTATGGAAGGATCTGCTATACAAAGCTTCGTTTTATTATTGGTAAGATACAAGAGCAAAGCTAAGGGGCTTTGCTTAATCTAAGCTAATATTATAAAGCTGAAGAGTTTGTTTGTTTGAACGTGCTAATCTCAGGAACTACCGGTTGGAATAGAAAAAATCTTTTTGTGTTGGATAGTCCATTTATCGAGGAAGGTTATAGGCTATATAGCATCACGCTACGACTAAAAGGAGCGGAGTATAAATAAAAAATGTTGCAAAAACGGGAAAAATGTCCCCCGTGCGAAGCCGGGACGGGCCGCTAGTTATTGATAACATACAAGAGTCTTAATTTTAACCATCAACGCTCGGTAAATTATAGGAATCAGCCATAAGACGGAAACTCAGTCCTTTATTAAATCCTTTCAGGAAATTACGCGACTCACTTTGCGCCGCATTAATTACGCTAGTCTGGCTTCAGCCTTTAATCAAAGCACTTACGTATAAAAATCGACCAAAGAAAATAATATTTCTTATTGATTCATAATTATGTAGGCTGTCTGTTACAACATTAATTGGAAGTGTATAAGCCTCTTTGTAACATAAACATCACGCCTGTATTCCTCGAAGGGATGGGCAGAAGTGTACCTATAGTAACACTCTCATTTCGCAGTTATGTTTAAGTCCCATATAATAGGGGGTGAGTCTATTGCCATAAATTGGGCACTTATCCAAACTCCGGGCTGCTACTGAGAAATTCCACACGGAAAACCCAATAACACTTTGCCTAACCTGGGGATCGGACACAGGACCAAGTGATCAGCAGTCCAACGAATCAGTCTAAACAGGTGGTAATTCAAGCCACATTTTCAGTAGAACATAAAAGTCTCGCCACATCTGTCGCTTGTGACATCATGAGGTCGACACACATCGCTCGACATCACCACACATGTGACCAATTCTACTAACAAAATTGTTGCCTAACCGTAAACAAACCACAACTGTCAGTCAGTTGTCATTCACGAAAACTGTCAAAATGTTGTTCTATTTTTGTTGTCAAAGAATTTGACATTGATTGCAAACGAAAACGAGCGTAGCGGAAAATCTTAAAGCGGGCATTATATTGTGGAGGAACGAGGTATGGTGTTCCTCCAACGAAAACGGAGGATCCTCCTACCAGGCGGGTCTTATGCCTGGCGGGCCACTGCCCAACGGATAATGTTGGAAAGTTGTATACCTATATAATAACTGCGTGTCAAATCTTGATATTGCGACACAGGATTTGTGACATCATTTTTGAGAGCTGTCATTTTGCTGTCGCTGTAGTCTGCTACATATTCTTCGTGTTGCGTAGTATTCATGTGGCGTGATAGATGCCGCCACAACATTGTCCAATTTGCAGGGTGCTAGATCAGAGCTGCAGTGCGAGACGAAAAGAACGCACTTATACACTACACTAGCTAGTGAAGCTAGATAGTCAAACTTCCTTTAATTTTCTAGAGACCGACGTTCGGACAGCGCCTTCCTAAGAGCGATGAAACACCATCATAACACCAGAAAGTTGATATTGCCCTAACATTGGTGTCGAGTTCAATCGTCACGTATAAAAAGAAGCGCAGGAAATGCAGATTCAAAAAATATTTATTGTTTCGAAAAACAATGTCCAGCATGAACATTTTGAACGCACTGCAGCCGTCAGACGTCAGGGAGGTTCACAGTTTGAAGAATTACTGATGGTGGTCACACGATACATACAAAATAAAGATACACTCCTTACCCCTCACAAGTTGTAAAAATAATTTGTTTAAAGGTCTTTTTATCATGTGTAAAATAATATTTCAAACATGTTTTTAAAGAGCTAGGTACATATATACATGTTTGCTACATAAAGTATGCATATTTGTAATAATTTTTTCAAAAAAAAAAACTGATATATTTAGAATACATATGTTTTATAAAGTACGACACAACTAAGAAGTCGCATCGGCAAACTTCGTAAAACCGATCACTTCCGAACCGAGTGCCACTCCAAGACCACGAATGTTTATTAGTACTGCAGTAAAAAAATATCTTTACGCTGACGCAATAAGTGTGAGTGGAGCGAAAATGAGCGCCTGCTAGTGGTTGTTCGATCAAGTTTGCCGTTGCGACTGCTTAGTTGTGTCGTACTGTACCTACGTGTAAACAAGGGGTGAGAGATTAACGCTAGATCTATTTACACGATGCGATGTAGTGCACTAGAAGAGCGAACGTGGCAGAGCCCATTATGTCTATGACGAAAACTGTCTGAATGAACGGTCGACTTCAGTTCGGTTGCCATCAACGTTTCTGTTAGCAGAATTGGCCCACTGGTTCCGCGATATTTTCGTGCTATGACAGTCGAGTGATGTTGCCAGGCATGTCACCCAATGTCCGGCAGCGCGATACGTGTCGCGGGAGATTTGTTACCTAATGAATACGCGGGATTAATACGTATCATATTAATAACTCTGGACAAGCGTTGGACTATGCTATGATTAGGTGCTGCCCATTTAAGCATTTTACGTATTTAAACAGTAATTTAATGGTATATTTGGTACGGTGAGTCGCACTAAGTTGTATACATTACAAAATTAAAAATTGAATTTAATAAAAATACCAATGGCAATAGCAATTGCAATACCAGTATTGCAATGGTAATAGGCTCACCCCCTATTACATGGAACTTAAACTTAACGGTGAGATGAGGGTACACACCTCTGCCCAATCCTTCGGGGAAGACAGGCGTGATGTTATGTTATGTTATTTAATAAAAAGTTGCATCTGAAATCTTTTCAAATAGTACACATGACATCTGCCAACACATACAAATATATAGGTTGTTATATTTAAATATTCTAATTTCTACTTGTTCTTAAATTCGCATTTTAATTTTGCATCTTATTGAAAGAAAGAAAGAAACAAAATTATTTATTCTGGACTCACACAGGCAGTTACAGAAACAAAAACAATATAAAAAAAAGAAAGAATAAGAATTTAGACTACCTGCACGAGGCCAAAAAGGACTCCTATCTCAGCATAATGTTACGACATTTAGAAAAAAACAAAATGTCGCAACGCTGGTTTTCAGATAGGACCATAATGATGCCACAGGCAATAACGACACAAATAAATAAATAAACATGTTAAGTACAATATTAAATTTGAATACTACTAAATAAAAGTAATAAATAGTTTTTTATAAACTTATGTGTTACGTGTGTGTGTGTGGAATAGTCAATAAAATTATATAGGTACATAGTTATTAAATAAATTAAATCCAAACCAGAAAAAATAAATATAAAATAAACTCAAGCATTTCCGGACGAGCCAGCCGCTCGACCCTTCTACATCATTCGTCTATGGTTTGTTTATAACCAATGAAGGGACGCGGATCCAGCGCAGGCACCGACCGGCTTGTTGTGTGATTTAAAATGCCTAATATTGCAGCTGACTGTAATCGTAACTAACCTTATTCCAACACAAATCATAACTCTGAACTTATGTATTCATGTAACAAATTCACAGAAATAAACAAAAACCCAATAACTTTAAATAACAAGTAATAAGCATGATTAAAGAACAAATAAATACAAAGCAAATCCCGAAATATTTCAAATGCAACAAACAAAGTCACAAATATTATTTCCTCTTGAAATTCCGTTGTTCCACTCCTCATGACAGCTACAACACTCAGTTACTTGCCAACCGAATTTGAACTTTAGGGCACTGTAATAAAAGTCTTAATAACCCTCTTAACACGGTCCCAGGTGTTTGTCCGGACCAAGAATTGAGGAATAATTCCGAACACCTTTTTCGAATACAGAAACACCTTTTATTCAATAAACGTTTTTAAGACGAATGTCTTGTGATAATAAACTTTACTCGGATTATGTTTCGTTTAACGGTAATGTTATTTATTCATTATCAAAGAATTGTTTTGTAAATCTTCTTTGCTGGTGAAAAATCCCACAAGAAACAAAAAAAAATGCTGAATTAATTATCAAACAAATTTGATTCAATAGAGTACTGAAGTGTATTCCATTTTTTTACTTCCCTACAGTTTATATCATCTATAATTTATAGTCTTCCTTGTCGATTTGGATAACGGCGAGAACCCTAAAAGAATAAAAGAACCCTTCCTAGCATGAGCCCTAATATGGGAACACAAGGACTGCAATAAAGTTGATCGTGCAGGCGCGTGAATTTAATGCAGTCGGGGCCTGAGGTAAAGCTCTTCCCACCGTCTGCACTCCTCGCCTCACACGCCCGCCAATGTAGTGCTGTACTTGTCATCTAACAGCACTAGCGCATTCCCACACGCATTCCTCAGCTCTGCATTCTAATCGCGCGCCTACTGTACTTGTTTTAAAAATTCTGTGTCAGAGTTTCAAAAGCCTTTGAAGAGGCAACTTGGCTCAATATTTAAAGGGGCTCCTTGAAAGTCCTTCGTTTTGTAATCTCCACTTAATCTGAGATTGAATTTTGTGTCCACCGTTCAACAGGTGAAAACGCCTTTTTCTAGAAATTGGTTTATAAGTGGAAAATTCCACGAAACTTTTTACTGTATTTTATTTAATCAAAAGCAGTTGTTTATACTTATTTTTGGAAAAAATACAGTAAAATATGCAACTAGTTTTAAAAGAAAACAAATCGTCTTAAAGATGTTACAAGTATTAAAAATATAAAATAATAATATTCAAGGTATAATTGAAATAACGCAAAACCTCTTAAGGGCTCATTGTACTCATCATTATGAACAACTTTTACAAGGGACCAACCCTGACATCGCGGAAAAAAAACTGCTGGTCCATACATTTATATTCGCATAATTCGACGAAATGTAAAGCAACAGCATATTTTTATTTCGCAATTTCTGGGTTGGTCCCTAGCTGAAGTTGTTCATAATGATGAGTACAACGAGTTCTTAAGAGGTTTTGCGTTATTTCAATAACACGTAAAAATAACTCGAAAAAGAATGAATTACGCGGGACGACCAATCGCTTCCACTTTAAAAAATAAAAGACACCTTTTTCCAATATCTTTATTTAGGCCTAAAATTCCATAGAAAAATAGACTTTGACACTGCTGTTAGTAGGTACATTTTTCATTGTAACTATGTACTTCAACAGAATTTTGTAATTCCATTTGACTGTAATTAGCACTTTTCTTTTGTAGAGAGCTATTATTATGGATTAATTATTTATTACTATTCAACGAAATAAATGAAGCAAATTCAACTTCAGTAAAACAATAAAATGTTATATTAAATCGATCACCTATATTATTGGTTGTTGCTTTTAATAATTATGTTATTATAACAATGACTTTATCCTGACTATTTAGTCTATTTTATTATAAAATCACTTAATATTCGTTATCGTTTCGTTTCTTCGCTTAATTAAAAATAATAATAATATTCGAATTAAATAAATAATGTTTACTTTGTAACAAATAAATCTATCATCTTAAGATATATGAATGTAATAATATCTAAACATTTTAACAAAGAATATGATGCCTAAATACAAATAAAAAAAATGCATAATTTTACACGCTGACAACCGGTCTCACCTTCAGGTATCGGCATTGCCCAGAAACTGGGTTGCGGAGGATGAGTATTCAGCCGCATCTGGTTAGACTGGGAGCTGACCCCAATATAAGGCTAGGCAGAACATTATTATTAGGAAATAATAAAAAGAAAAGAAAGGAAGATGCTAGCCACGTATTCATACCTAGAGATAAGCTACTTATCGTGGCCTGGTTGGCTGTAACTGAAGTCATGAAGGATGATTTAAAAAATAATTGAATTAAAATCATATTAAAAACATATTGAGTTTATGTAACTGAAAGTTACTATTTCTTTATCTTAGTTGTCAGTAGCACAAAATAGCATTATTTTACTTATCTTAATAAACTGTTTAAACATTAATAAAGAAGTGAATATATTCAAACAATGTTTCGATTGGTGTTTTAGAAATGTTCACTTCTCATAGCAATAAAATTAGTTCTGTTAATAAATAAATTATAATAAGAATACTTACTTACAATATAATGTTTAATTCATAGTAAAGTAGTTAATATATAAATCTAATAAGGCTCAATGGTCATTAAAGTACCAATTTAACTGTTACTTCGTTTAATGCATACACAATAACAATTATCACAAAATCGGTACCGCTCCAATATAATTAAAACATAATATTTCCAAACATTATAATATTACTGGAACGATTTGAAACCGGAGCGATACTACCACTATGAAGTTGGCCATACGTGCTCAAGTATACCATTAAAGTCATGAGTATAAAAAAGTAACTCCGCCAGATATTCTCCTTCAGTGATGGCCTTATCTACGTCACAGTTTGGTGTTTTTCCACCAATAACATCAAAGTTTGACAATAGAAGCCGAAGCTTTATTAGTTCATCATTTTACTAGGACCAAGTTATCTGTGAATTAAAGAGCGTCTCTCTCTTCGCTCCTGTGTTGTCATTCTATGAATAATGATCCATTGAAATGACATACATTTTATATTATATCCCATTTTCTGGCACTTTACAGATGACTGTAGCTATGATAGCTCTTTCCGTACACTGCACTCGCATGTCGTAACAAAATCATTGTTTGTACGGGATGTTTTCACAAGACAGGCATTGATAACGTCGACTACACACGTTGAAGTCAAATTTTTCCCCATTGTTGAGATATAATAATTTTCGAGCATTATTGTAAAGGCACAAATTCACTATTAAATATTTAATTAATTAATGCATGGAAAAGATTTTTGTCATTCTGGTAACTGAATTAAACTGTCAATTACACAAGTTTCGTTAATTTGCCATTTCACACAGTTGGTCGAACTTTCGCTACGACGTAGATAAGGTCAGTCATGTGATCTAGCTGATACTTAGTATTGCTTAACCATGATTAAAGTAAGAACACCTGTAGAGGCATTCTGTATCCCCCTTCAACCTAGCTGAGCAAGCGTTGCGTTTTTGCAAAACATGTCCTGCTGCTTAACAAACGTCGAACACGGATTTCACGTGTTGAGTTGCTCCAAGCTGCCCAAATAGTACAAAGCCTTAATTTTATACAACTTTTGTCACTTACATGCTCAATAATTTATAACTGGCATACTTGTGCGTGCACGGCCATCTTCGTTAATGACACAAATTAAAATCTCAACATTTTCTTCTTAATCTACATTTGAATCATAAGTTTTTCCTCTATTTTCTTCTAGAACTACTGTTTACAAATCATGAGGTTAAGATTCAAAGGTTTCAGAATATAGACGCTATTGTTATGTTGGCAGCTCCCAGTTGAGTTTGTCATCGTATCGCTCATTCTCTTTCACAGACTCGAACAGGCCGGATTTCGCGATCATACCTGCGAAATAGTACGTTAATGGTTAAAATGATGTTAATCTGTTCTGTATTTAAAGGAGATCACCCAGTTTATAAGGCGATTACGAGTAAAAATTAAATGTTGGCGGCGAGGAATGAAATATATTTTGTTTAAAATATGGTGTAATGTAAATATCGATGGTAGCAAAGTAAAAAAAGACCTCTACAAAGTCGCGATTTGACAAGAGATCACATTTAGTAAAAAATTGTCTGTCGTTTTGTTGCGATGTTTTTTACAAATCGAGTGTAGAAGTCATCATTTACGTGCCAGATTTTCTTAATTATTTTGAAATTTGAAATAATTTTAATACACATTATAAAAATACTAAATCGGGTCTAAACGCGTAGAAAATTTATAAGGCAGAAAAATACCTTATTTACGGTGGTCACGGGTAGACTCAACGTTTCGATCGAATTTCACCGACCGTGTTCACGGGTAGACTCCGTTGAGTCTCCGTTGAGTCTACCCGTGACCACGGTCGGTGAAATTCGATCGAAACGTTGAGTCTACCCGTGACCACGGTAAATAAGGTATTTTTCTGCCTTATAAATTTTCTACGCGTTTAGACCCGATTTAGTATTTTTATAATGTGTATTAAAATTATTTCAAATTTCCGTGTTCACGGGTAGACTCCGTTGAGTCTCCGTTGAGTCTACCCGTGACCACGGTCGGTGAAATTCGGTCGAAACGTTGAGTCTACCCGTGACCACGGTAAATAAGGTATTTTTCTGCCTTATAAATTTTCTACGCGTTTAGACCCGACTTAGTATTTTTATAGTGTGTACAAATCGCGAAAGTTTGAAAACATTTAATTTTAATACAGCTTGTAGATAGGGTTGACTTAAGCTCATTTTTGTAAGAAATGGTAATGAGGCGAACAAAACAAAAATAAAAACAAATCGGTCGAGCCATTTTCGAGACTAATGCACGGCAAGTGATTTTTATATAAATAGATAGAAAATTAACATTACTTTTATGAAGCTTATGTCTAATTTCTATCCCTACTCTAGTAGGGCAAACCGCCCATAGTTAGGTTATTGAAAATGGCTGTAAAGACTCGTCCATGGATGGTCTCTAACGGAAGTCCGAAATGAAAAGAAAAAAATGATACTCTTTGTACGGACAGGACCACAATGAATCCATGATATTTCAGCGTACCTAAGGGTTTTAATCAAACCTGATTAGTTAATCAAACGATTCTGTGGGATAAAATACATCCGTAGTACGGACGGACGTGGACGAATTGTATTAAATTTTAACAGGCTTTTATTCGCTCCATTTGTCTGAAATTAAATATTATGCTGTTCCCGTTAAATTGTTTTGTTGAACGTATTTCTAATAACTGTCTCGTTGGTTTAGTGGTGACAAGCTCGACTGCTGATCATGGGGTCCTAGGTTCGATCTCAACAACAAATATAAAAACTAAAAAAAATGCGTTTAAATATTGTACGCGACTGGACCAGAGTCAGTATTTTATAATAAAAGAGTGTCGAGTTAATAAAAAATAAAATAAAAATGTACCATACCCACTGCTTTTAAAATGGAAAAAAAAACTTCTAGATGCATTTTATACATATATATGGCATACATACGGGCCAGTATTTTACATAAAAAAATACATACTGTACATCTCCATTAAAAAAATCGATACCAATAATCCGATTACCAAAACGTAATACAAAATGTACGGAACGTTTGGTTTATTATATTTTAATAAATTACTACTTCGACAAAGGGAATACGAAGGGGATTAAATCGATTACGTTTTAAACATAAGGGGATAAAGGTACGTAAGTAAAGTACTTTTTGATGGTTCTCGTTGAAATTATATTTCCACGACAAGTATTTATTTTAAGTCGGACGGATGATTTCCACCAAACGGCTCGCATCGCATCGGATCGGAAAGGATACGAACGGATGCGGCGACAGCCGAACGCGTCCATCAGGATGTCGACGCATACGATCGGCTCCGTACAGTCGCATGCGAACGTATCCGTTTCTGCGCCTAGTCAAATAGTTACATTCCTACCGTGTTGACGTGTTCTAATTTTTTACAGGATCCGATCGGATACGACGGCATGCGAACGGAGCCGATCGCGCATCTCAGCATACTTTCGGCTATGATCGCGTGTCACGGAAGACGCCTGCGGTCAAGCTGCTGTGCGCGGCTTGGTAATATAGACTTTAAATACTGTGTACACGATTTAATATCGTTTAAAGATTGTAAAATCCGTTCCGATCCGATGCGATGCGAGCCGTTTGGTGGAAATCATCCTTTAGGCGGTCAATACACTTGTGAGTTGCTTCCGTAAAATTTATGTAAGTGACTTATGACAATTAATTCGACTTTAAAAATCAGTCGATAAGCTACTTACAAGAGCTGATTGATTGATTGATTTTACATTTACATATTTTGTAAATTACGTAAGGGACTTACGTGAGGTAAACTTACAGATGTATAGACGGCCTAAGGGAAGTCTATACGTATACAATGTGTTACAAAAATACCCCTAAAGCCGAAAGGGGGTTAAAAGGTCCCTTGTAAAGAGTGCATTGGCAATAATTAAAATCCGTAGTATGTCACAAAAAAATATGGATAATACATAATGATAATCATGATTGAAACGCAACCCTGAAAACATAAAACTAAAGAGTAAAATACCCAGAAAGTTATTTACATTCTTACCTAATTTTCTCTGAGAGTTAAATGACAACAACCATAAAAGACTACTTGATTATTTACATTTTTCATGGGGAATTATGTAACACGTTGTATATGAACTTTATGCGTAATGCGTTTTCATTCTAATAAAAATAATGCAGCCAAGGAATGTTACAAAAGGAAGAAAATATATAACAAAATAGAGGGCAATTATCGATAATGAATAGCACATACCGGAACAGAATCCAACTCCGAACGCCAATACCAATGTGGTGCCGAGAGCGGCTAACTGAAACAGCGCCTGGTCAGGACCCGTTCTGGTACCCTGTATAATAAATATTTTAGCTTTAAATGATGACATATTTTTTCTGGTTCTAAAGGACCAAAATGTATGAAGATGGTCCTACCCTCCAATTCACATGAAATGAGTGTAACAGCAGTGATAGCCTAATGCTTCGACCGTCAGACTGCCAAGTCATAGGTCTCGAGTTCGAACCCAAAGCACGCACCTCTGACTTTTCGGATTCACATGCGTATTGTATAATTATCACTTGCTTAAAAACGGTGAAGGAAAACATTGTGAGGAAACCGGCATGCCTGAGAGATGTTTCTCGACAGCATGTGAAGCCAAATCAGAGGCCCATGAACGGCATAAACTCTGAGACTAGGTTAGTCACTAACCACATGAAAAGAAGAAGTGTACGGCAAACATTTCTTTTTCTTGCTTTTCCAATAATGTATACTGTATGACAATCTGTATTTTATAACAAACTACTCGAAAGCTTTAAAACTCTTAATTTTGGAACCTTCAAATGTAAATCATTCAATTAATGTGAATGTAATGATTATCGCTGGCATTAGCGATGAAGGAAAACATCGCAAGAAAACCGGTACTCCGTAGAGGGCTCCATAAAGTTCTCAATGGTGTGTGTAATCACTATCCAGCACCAGGCCAGCGTGGTGGACCAGTGGACCAAGGCCTAAACCCTTTTCTTGCTGAGAAAAAGCCCATGCCCAACAGTGGGATAATAATGGGCTAGTTATTATTGTAGCCACTATATTTTGTCACTATGAAGTAAGAACTTTTCACGCAGGCAGCTTTTCGCGTTCACCTTATAATTCTAAAGTCATATTTACAAAAAAACAAAATCAAACAAACAAACACGTGTCGTATCGGTTTGTTTTGCTTGTGTGTTGCGTGTTATTAATCACACCTTCTGCATTTGCATATATTTGCGGGCGGGAGGGCGGTGCTGCATACTGCATTCAGGCTTGATCAACTGTTTTTTCGCGGAATTAACACTAAATATTTTATTGTATATTTATAAAAAACAAAATGCCTTACACTGGCTATAGGTTCAAAGATGTATTTAAGCTCTTCGCCATAGGTTTCAGCAGTGGCCACAGACGCGAAAACGACAGACAGAAGACCGGAGTATAATCCTGGCATACCATGGAGGTTGTTCACACCGCACGTGTCCAGGATACCGTATTTTTCCATCGCTGGCTGATAGAACAAAATTAAATTAGTAAAAAATATACCGTGGAATTCGTTTATTATGACTTCGCTATTGGTCTATTTGGAACTGGTTTACATCAGTTACGTCACAATGGGTTCAGTTGAAAACCAGCGTCAGGCACTAGTGGCACAAAACAGATAGGTACAGAAGTCAATCACATGTATGTACTTCACTTTTCATACCTACGCTCGGCGGTCGCTCTATCTATATATCTATCTCTCTCAAACGCATGGCACTCGCGCTCGCACTCACTCGCACTCTAGTCCCAAACAGATCGAGATATCGTGTCCGTGAGCAGTGTCTATGTGTGCGTTGCTCGAGCGCACTTGTATGTAGATTGACTTCTGTACCTATCTGTTTTGTGCTAGTGGTCTGGCATTTATGCTGAAGTGAACGTATTTGGCGCAGCCGCTAGACACACAGCTACTTTTATTTGTTTACTTTTTTTTGTTTTCTCTCTTATGAATTTTTGTCTGTGTGTCTGACTGCTTACGTGCCAAATAAATTATGTCTTTCTTTAGAACGATCAGGCGCTTATAGCGACTTAAGAACACCCTTTAGTTAGGTTTTCTTATCTGGTATTTACTGACGCTTATAAGATGTCCGTTTAGTACGACCAAATATCGCCGTCCCTTTGTTGTCGTTATAAGCGGATTCTACTGTACTAGTCTAGAATTACACTTTCCTTTAAAAGAAATTGGCAGAATTATGTCAGCAGTAATTTTTGTATTTCTAAGTAACAGAAAACGCAATGTCATTTGCCCGACTTGTGAATTGAATTTAAATTAATAAGGCGATTTTATTTATGCACGAAATTGTGCAGAGGTGGACTTCATGCCTTAGGGCCAAGCCACGGGTCGCGGTGCATGCAATAGCGAATCCCGTGACCCCAGCCTTAGGTCAAAAGGAGGGCCACCGTTGGTTTTTAGCCGGTAAGAGTCCAGCAGACCTCGCTTTCCCCGGGCGAGGGACATCCTTGAGGATTTTCCAATGATAAAAAAATAAAAAGGCCAAGCTATATCTGACGGAAGATACGTCGCCGATCTTCCGCCGGTACACATAATTCCATATAAACATCTTACACCGTACACATTTGAGCGAAGATGCGTTACTAAAATCTTGGAGTAAATTACGCAATGGAAGATCGGCGATGTATCTTCCGTCAGATGTGTCTTGGCCCTTAGGCCGTATTCAGTTAGAAAGCAGGCAGCCAATACCTATCTACCTGCGCTTATCAGAACCAATCCGCGCCAAGTCGCTAAATAAAGCAAACTGGTAAAAGCAAAAAAAACTGTCTGAGTAGTGTGCTAAATTTCGAGCTATCACTACCCACATAGATCGTAGCAGACCGTACCTTGTCGGTACTGGTAGACGCTTATCGGAACCGTGCCGCCACTCCATACTTGAATGCGGCCCAAGACATTAAATCCGCCTCTATACAATTTCATTCATAAATAATAAATAAATAAAGTCACCTTATTAATTTAAATTCAATTCATAAAGTAGGCAAATGACATTGGAATTAATATTCATAAAAAATCGTGCATGTTATAGCATGCAATAGCATGACGTCGCACCCTGGGACTTAATACCTTCTCTAAAAAAATGTGGATTTACGAACGATTTTAATTATAGGCCGTGCAATGATATCTTAGTGTAAAATATAAGCAAGATGGAAACAGCTCACACAGTTTTTTTACAAATAATTTCAATAAAAAGAGTAAAGATAACTAGAATAAAATAAAATATCATGATTGTTGATATCACTGTCCCGCATGACGAGAACCTTGTGAAAGCCGAGAAAGATAAAGAAATTAAGTATCAAGATTTGGCACACGAGGTTGTCGACATGTGGGAGATTGACTCAGCAGTCATTGTGCCGATAGTCGTTACGGCCAATGGCTTAATAGCCAAGAGCCTCGACCAACATCTGAAGAGGCTCTCGTTGGGCAGCTGGGTCAAGGGCCTGATACAGAAAGCGGTACTTCTGGACACGGCACGTATTGTCAGGAAGTTCCTCTCTCTGAGGCCCTGACCACCGGTAGCTTGGATCCTGTTCCCGATGCCGGTGGGCTACTATTTTTTTATATTTTTAAATGTTTTTATATATTTTTTTTATTGAAATATTTAAAAATGTAATAAGATATGTACATATAATGAATAAACGACTAGAATAATATACAGCAAAGTTGAAGTAACTAAAGGGAATCGGGAAAAAGGCAGTGTCGAAAGATTGAAACGACAGGTCAAACGACAATAAACTGTCTGATGACCGGACAAAAGTTTCAAAATGCTTAAAATAGTTACCGCCTATAGATATCGCTTATCCCGAGGGACTTTTACGCCTTCAATAAAGTTTTTCACAAAAATATTATTAACTTTAACAGTCGGACATTTACGCGAAACTTCACTCTAATTTCGTCTCTAGATAGTTAAACTTTCTTCTTTCGTAGATCTAACGTTTTTGTGGACGAGTGTTTTTGTGGGAGTGTTGGTCGTATATTGGGCTATTGGGGAAATTACGACTTTTTTGAGCGAAACTGAATATTAGAAAACTTAAGTCCAGCTCTGTGAATTCTTCATTTAGGTTGCTTTCAGATTAGGTGGGTTAGCCGCGTGGCTAAGCAGCGCGGCACTTGCATTGCCACCCGACGGGGAACCGTTAGCAACTAGCAGCGCGGCTGTCGCGCTGCAAGTCGCGCTGCAGCCGCGCAGCAACAGCGCGGGAACACAGCACTGCGAGTAGTCACCTCGCGATTAAGCAGCTGTAGTCGCAGTACGGCATATAATATGCTGTATAGTGTAATATTTGATTCATTTCCGCTCGTCCAATTGACTTGTTTCTAACATTGCAAACGCAGTGACAATAGCATGTACCCACCATTGAGCTGATCTGATTGAGGGTTTGGATCGAAAATTTGTTAAGACTACTCCAAAATAGAACATAATTGGACCCGTTCATTTCGCCTTATGACTTTTTTCATTCCTCATGACAATAAGGACTTTGAAGGTCGCTTAGGATGGCACTTAGAACTCTCCAATGACTAGTTGCAGACCCATCGTGTTTAAGCTCGTATGACTCATTATAGAAAGCACTTTCTCACCTCATTAATAATAATCGCTAACAAGGATCACCAGCGACATTATTACAACGATCCTGGTACTTACCGTCAAATATCTGTACCCAGCAACGCTCAGGATTCCAGCGCCAATACCAATAGCTATAGCGCCGCCGGGCGATATGAACATGTTGGCAACAGCGCCGACGGCCACGCCGCCAGCCAGCGTGGAGTTCTGAATATGCACCATGTCGAACTTGCCGGCCTGGTGATTCACCATTGCGGAGAAGATAAAGGATGTCACCTGATGGAAGCATTGGATTATATAGAAAAACAATTAAAATACTCGCTACACTTTTAGCAGAGCTCGTGGTTGATTAACAACCGCGCAGATCGCGATTTGCGAGGTTAAACTGCGTTTTCCGCAGTCAGTACGTAGATGGGTGACAGTTCATCACACATTAAAACTCTTCCGTAGATCGTTAAACTGTGGGTCTCGGGTATCATATGAATACCTATGACAGTCGTTACGGGAAGTCAGAAGCCCGAAAAGTCTGACAACCGGTCTAACCTTAGGATATCGGTATTGTCCGCTAACTGGATTGCGGAGGTCTGATGGCAGTCGCTCCGTGTAAAATACTGGTATTCAGCCGCATCTGGTTAGACTGGAAACTGACCCCAACATAATTGGGAAAAGGCTAGGCAGAACATACCGGAACACATTGTATGTAGTAGAAACTAGTGAACCGACTCGATTCTCTTATAAAATAATTCTTGAAATTGTGTCGATTTTTTTTTTATTCAAACTTTGCCCCATTCTAGGATTTCTCCTGTATCGTGGGTGCATTTACAGACACAAATCTTCACATGTACAAACGCCCAGACCTAGAACAACTATCTGTAGGCCATACAAATATTTGTTCCGTGTGGGAATCGAACCCACGACCCGTAGCGCAGAAGCTAATCGCTCAGCCACTGCACTAAACGTGTCTTTAAATCATGTTTAACTCATCCCAACTGGCTTTATATTACCTAATATGACAATCGTTACAGGCAGGCAGAAGCCCGATAGTCTAGTACCGTCCAATCTTTAGGATATCGGTATTCTCCAGTTCTTGAATTTCATAAGTCTAATGGCAGTCACTCCGTGTAAAATCATGATATTCAGTCAAATCAAATCAAATCAAATCGTTTAATGCAATCCATAATGTACACTTACATACATACATAAACTCACGCCTTTTTCCCATGGGGGTAGGCAGAAACTATAGAACACCACATGCTACGACTCTTACATATCCCTTTCGCTTCATCCACATTCATACATCTTGTCATACACGCACGCCGGTTGAGAGTACTACGCACCTGACCTTTGTGAAGAACATCACCAATAACATCGATGTATGTCCTTCTAGGACGTCCTCTACCGGCGTTCCCATTAACATCCGCCTTATAAATTCCTTTTGTTAATCGCCGTTCACTCATTCTCTCAACATGGCCAAACCACCTAAGCATACTCCTTTCAATTTTTGTCACTACATCATCTTTTAAACCGTAACTTTGTCTAATCTCTTCATTTTTCAATCTATCATTCAAAGTTACACCGCACATACTTCGCAAGGAACGCATTTGTACACTTATATGTGGTAAATAAAAAATAATAGAAACAATTATGGACCCTGTCGGGCACAGCAAATTTTTAAATGAGAGAGAGAGGAAGAGCGCCCTATTAATTTTCCTTGTTACTTAAATTTAAATCAATTTGTATCCAATTAAGTTTTTTTATATTTCCATTCATTTACTTATTCTATTAATATAACATATACAGTCTATCTATTAATTAACTAATTATATTTAATATTGCTTATTTTAACGCTCACTTATAATTTGTTCACTATAGTGTAGTATAATTATTAAGTATAATAATATAATTTATTTTTCTTATTAAATATCTTTTATTCATAATTATGTATTAATATTGAATTTATCCGTTAGATATTCGTGTACTGTGTAATAGCTTTTTTTATTAAATATTGTTTTAATTTATTTAAAAATATACTGGCGTTGTTTAGTTGTTTTATGTCTTCTGGTAGTTTATTATATACTTTTATTGACATGGAATATGGACTAGATGAGTGTAATTTCTGGTTAAACTGGAAGCCGACCCTAATATAGTTGGGAATACTGAAGAATAATGGCTGCGTTATCTAGTCTTACCGTGGCAGATGCTAGTGATAGGTAAGTGTTGATGATCGCTCTCTGATATTCGCTGTCTGAACTTGCCAACGCAGAGTTAAATGATGGCCAGTAAATCCATAGGAAGATTGAACCTGAAGAATAAAATCAATTTTAAAATACGTAGCTTGCTTCCAATGACGACGCATTCGAAAGACGGAACATGGCATCAGATGTTCCGTCTTCTATAGAAAGAACACACACCAGCTAGGCATCTTTTTTAAACATCAAATTGGTTTTTTTCATTATATCGATCAGGGGGACAAGTCTACTCTTGGGCTGGGCAGCCTTTGGCAAACTTCACCGAGTCTTCTCGTCGCCTGTAACGTAGTCTGAAGACAAAAGTCATCAACCAGTACGTTCTGCCTGTCTTGACCTAACCTTGAGATGTGGGTAGTGAAAGTTGGACTAGTCCACAAATGCTCAGCGAACTATGGAGCGAGTTGAGATAAGATTATCTGGAGAAGAACCGGAGTAACCGACAAAGCTTGCAGAATCAAGAAGCTGCAATGGTCGTGGGCTGGTCATGTCTTTCGAAGGACCAATAGCCGTCGAAGCAGACAAGACAAACGCAGCATAGAATGGCCCCTAGCCAAATGGACTGAGGACATGAAGAAGGTAGTGGGGTATACTGGATATGTAAGGCGAAGGACCGAATGTTGTGGTGCAACTTGTAAGAAGCTTATGTCAAACAGTGGACTATAGGCTGTTTTTGTTTTTGTAGGAAAAGGTCTATGGTACGCCACATTTAGTATTGTCGCTCGTTCAGGCTCTTTTCATGTACCCTGGTAAAAAATGTAAAGCTAGTGTACATAATAAATTGCAAGCATACGAACCAATCATAGCAGTAACATCAGACATATAGGTTGGTCCATCCAAACTAACGGCGCCTGGTTCGGGCGGCCCAGTTGGCTTCTTTTTGCGAAAAGCTGCGCTTACTCCAAGACCAAAGTATGCTCCATAGGTGTGAATACACATCGAACCACCAATGTCACTGGCCTAGAATAGAAGAATGCAGTCTTATCATATGCTCTCCGTGTCATGTAGTTACAGTCAAAAGATGATCATCCCTATCTTTGCACCCGTGGGTGTCGTAAATGGCAACAAATGGACGGTTTTTGGTTTTTTAGAATCTATTATCTTTACCAATAATAAAGCCATCGCTTGGCATAGTAGACCCTCTACGTAAGAAGCTATCACAGGTAAAGTTAATTTACGAGAATATTTAATTATAGGCCATTTTGGTAACAAAAGTATTGGTAAGTAAAACGAATATTTTTTTTTAAGAGATTATATCATCAATACCCCTCCGTACCTTGTGGAGTACGTTAAATTGTCAGTCCCGGGTGTCATACGATTACCTTTGACAGTCATTACGGATAGTCAGAAGCCCGAAACTCTGACAACCGGGTAAACTTTAGGATATAGGCATTACCCAGTAACTGGGTTATGGAGGTCTGATGGCAGTCGCTCCGTGTAAAATACTGGTATTCAGCCGCATCTTGTTAGACTGGAAGCTGACCTCAACATAGATAGGAAAAGGCTAGGCAGATATAATTCATAAACAATTAGTATCTTTAAATATGTTACTCACGATTTTCTTAGGTTGGCAAATATAGTCTTCATAAACAAAGGCTTAGGTAATAATATTAATAAAATATTAAGTGGCGACTATAGGTAATAAGAATAAGAATAAGAATAATTTATTGGTCCATTGTTACAATATAAATTTCAAAAATAATAATATAGTATGCTTACTGTAACTAGAATAGTTAACATTCATAATTAAATGGTGGTCCCCAAACTAGGCATCGCCTGTATCTTGGGGGCCTGAGTTGCGTTAACTTAAATAGGGTAGGGAACGATCAATAAAAATAAAAATAAATTGAACAAAAAATATTTCTAAGTAATGTTGTAGTGTGTGTGTATGTGTGAGTGTGAGTGTGTGAGAGTTAGTGTATGGGTGTGTGAGTGTTAGTGTCAGTGTGGTGGTGAGTTGTTGGTGTGGGTTTTTGTGTGAAGGAACTGAATGACTTTGTGAATGACTTGCTTGTAGATTTTGGTGTTAACTCACTAATTCTTCGGTTTCATTAGATGACAGGGAGAGGAGCCAACTTTTTGTGATTCTTTTATATGAATGGGTGTTAAGATCTTTGGTATCGCAGCGCTTGCTTATTTGATTGTAGATATGAATGTGTGAGTAAGAGGGGCACCGTCTGGCCAGAAGACTGTTTGCATTAGGAAGAGGGACATGTAAGATACGTTTAGAGAGCAGGCTTTGGTAGTCAGGTCTGTTTTTAATAGTTTTGTGTGCATGCAGTGCGGTGCTAAGAATATATAGATGACGTACTCGAAGAACCGGAAGTTCTTTGTATAGTAGATCTGTCGGGAACCTAAAGAGCTTTCTAAGCATCACTTTGATAACGGCTCTTTGAGCTCTTTCTATTTCAATAAATATGGTTTTCCCGGCTGCGCCCCAGACGGAGATTCCATACTGGAGTACTGATTGACAGAGACCTAGGTATATAGTTCGAAGAATTTTAATAGGTGTGCAGTCTCGTAGTTTTTTCATAACGTAGATTAGTTTTCTGACACGGCCCGCTAGCAAGTGTATATGAGGTTTAAATGATAATTTTTCGTCTATTGTAATACCTAGATATCTAAGGGAGGAAATGCGGTCTATATGAGTACAACTACAGTTTGTGAGTGGTGGATTGAGATCTTTGCAGCATGTGTGTAATTTGAGTGTCAGTTGGCGAGGAGGACTAGAGGCTATGGTTTTGAAGAAAGTGATAAGCTTAGTTTTTTTAATGTTCAGTGTAAGTAAATTTCTACTAAGAGTCTCGGAGATTGTAAGCAGACCATTTTCGGCAAGATGATACACCTGTTCCCAAGTTTTTGCATGGAATATGATTGCTGTGTCATCTGCATAAGAAATTATTTCACCGTTTTGAAGCGGTGCACTAAGGATGTCGTTCATATAGTACTACCTTGAGGAATTCCAAAGTTGATTGGCAGTAATCCACTAGAGTAGTCACCTACTTTTACTAGTTACCGGCGGTTTGTTAAATAGCTTCGGAACCAGTCTAGAGCGTTTCCTCGTATTCCTATGCCCTCTAGTTTGGACAGGAGAAGATCTATCGATATTGTGTCAAAAGCCTTGGCTAGGTCAAGGAATACTGCCAAGACATGTTCACCCTTTTCAATATAAGAAGCTATGGAGTTGGTTAATAATATAGCAGCGTCTTCGGTCGACTTCAACTTTACACTTAATTTTAAGATAGGCGATACACTTCTTTTGATTCTTCCAAATCCATAATAAATTAATATCGTTCTACATGTACAGTAGGGAAATGAAAAGGTTCGTCAGTTTTTCAAATTCATTCATTTGCCACATCGTGGGCACATGACGAATGCATGGAAAATTGTTTGATTTTTTGGTAGCAAAGATCAAAATTCCTTTTTTTTCCATATGACGTAGTAGTGCCATGTAATGTCTGTGATTTGAAATAAGGAGTGTTGTTGTAAAAATCATGACATCAATCAAATCGATGATCTAATAAATTGACATTACTAGGTCTGTCACCAATTCATCATTTAATATTCTGCGAAAATATACTTTTATTTTCATTTCTATAATGTTAGCAATACGTAGTCGGTAAAATAGTTCGCTTCTTGCACTGTGCAAGCAAAAATAGTCCTTTAGGTGCATGACCTTTTCATTCCTCTACTGTACATCTCGCTGCGATAGTACGTACCTACTATAAGATCACAACTTATATTGGCAGTGCAAGTCCTCATAAAACTCTAATGATCTCGTAATGTATTTTGTTAATTCAGTTCAAACGACTGATTGTCGTGTGTTTTTCAGTTTTCAACTAGTTTCAGGAAGCAATACAAACCTTAAATATATTTGTTACAATGTGCAAATTAATACATCCGACCGCCGTTTCTATGATGGCTATAAACAGCAGTTGGGTACTACTTGCTAGACCCAATAGTGCTCCAAAGGTAATAAGGACTGTTGCTGACATAACGTCTGCCTCTGTAAATGAAATTGAAATTAATGTTATTAATATTAAAGTAGCAGATGTTGGAGAACAATCAGCCAGGCTTAAGTGGGAGTGGGCCAGGCATGTCACTCAAATGCACCCGGAAAGAGGGGCAAAGATCGTCACTCACTGAATGCCAGAAGAAGGACATCGTCGTCGAGGTCGGCCGCGGCGTAGGTGGCGTGACAATCTAGACGTGTTTGCGGGACTGGCATGATTAGAAACGGCACAAAATAGAGTGGTTTGGAAGGCAAAAGGGGAGGCTTTTGCTCAGCAGTAGGACATTACAAAAGGCTTAAAAATAAATAGTATATATATATATATATATATATGGGTAGAGGACAGTTAAACAAAAAATGTCAGCATTATGGTGCCCTACAGTGTCACGTTGCCGCGATATTTGGAGGCAACGATCGCCATATGAGAACAATGACAACCATTAAACACGAACTAATTACGCATATAAACACGTAATTAGTTCATTTTGTTTGGTTTATAGCCAAGTACTCAAACGATACTCAATTTTAAGTTGCTGTTAAGTCTCGTGTTGTCTCTGTCATTTTAAGGCGAAGTGATAGTGACAGCACGAAAATAACGACAACTTACAATCGAGTAGCATTTTAGTATTTGGCCATAAGTGTCCTCTACCCATATATACAGGGTGTACACGAAATCATGTAATTCCTTCAAATCCCGTGATGCACTGCTAACATAGATTAACACTGCATGGGATAGGTATGGATTCAATAAAAAATATACAAGAAATTGACATGTTGTGTTCTTAACGTGAGGCATTTTAGCGCCCCGAGTTAATTGAGCGGCTATCGCTCGCCGCCCAATCATTTAACTCGGGGCACTAAAATGCCTCACGTTAAGAACACATGTTTACTTTTTTTTTTATTGAATCTAAATGTATCCATTTCAGAGTTAATCTATGTCAGCAGTACATCACGAGGTTTGAAGGAATTAGGTACATGATTTCGTTTTCACCCTGTATATACCAGTTACAAAGTGGGTAGCAACTTTGAAAAAAAACAGTAGCGGTAGTGAGGCTACGACAGCTTCCATAGAAAAAATTACGAAACCCTTTAAAACTAATTTGAATGAAATGATTAATAAAGATCTAAAAGCCTACTGAAAATCAACATCTACCTAATTAAATTTCGTCTGTGCCAAAAGAAAATACGAAATTATAATTCAATTTAAAACAATATCAAAACATTTCCCAGATGCTATAAAAGCTTTCTTTTGTGAAACAGTATTAAGAGGAAATTGAGCATTTAAAATTGAAGACAGGATCCCTTGTTATTATTATATACAATACTTATTTGTTTTCGATGAATCAACTTTAGGGATTGAGTGAAGTACGAGGTTTTAGTAAACAATTGAAGGGTTTACCGTTTTGTATGGAAACCTTTTCTATGGATTCAAAGGTCTGTGTCAATAGGATTTCTGTCCATTATACACGGATTTTTTTATTAGTACATACACAACTATTTGGATCACTCTGTATTTCTGTATACAGGGTGTAAACCAAATCATGTAATTCCTTCAAACCTCGTGATGTACTGCTGACATAGATTAACCCTGCACGGGATATTTTTGGATACAATAAAAAAAATACAAGAAGTAAACATGATGTGTTCTTAATGTGAGGCATTTTAGCGGCCCGAGTTAAACGACCGCGGGGTAGGTAATAGCCGCGCAATTTGCTCGGATATCGGCTTGATACTTGTATTTTTTTTATTGACTCTAATAGTATCCCGTGCAAGTTTAATCTGTGTCAGCAGTACATCACGAGGTTTGAAGACATATTTATTTTCGTATCTTATACATGATTCACAATTAGACATCTTAATTTAATTATTTATAGAAACAAACAAAAACTTATTGTATCTCAATGCTGAATAAGTAAGGATCACGTATGTCACCTGTATATTTATAAGTAAAGTAATTCCACGAGATCACGTTTCTTAGAATTAATTAGCAATCCGTGACTTTTCGGAACACCTTAATTGAATGAAATGATCAATTTAGACACACATTTCCTTTCAAAGCAGATCCTGACCTACATATTTTGTCACTTAGGTAACAATACCGCCTAAGTCGAAAATTGGTCATTTGACGTTTTATACCTACGTCATTGGATAGATATTTTCGGCGCGCATCGAATGACTTTAGAAAAAAATTAAAATTATCCAATCACAGCGAGTTATTCAAACAGTTCTGGCACCGCGCAAGTCGTTTGTTGTGTCATTTTAAAGATAATAATCAGTTTTTTGTCTCTCCTGAAAACTTGTCAAATTTAACTTGAGCGGTATTGTTACTTAAGCGACACGATTTGGAGAATACGGAAATCAGGAACAGTGTCTTAAGGCGTGACTAAACTGAGCGTGGCATGGGCGGATGTTACATCAGGACCAAGAACTGAATTACCAAAAAATTACGGTATTTCTATTTTACGATATGACGCCATACTTATTTAAAACGGTTTACCGAAAATTCCGTAAAATTTTAGCAAAATTTTGATACCAAAATTAAAATGACACCAAATTACAATGATTAATCGGAATATATTGGTTAAATAACGGTATCAGTATTTAACCAAAAAAAATATATTGCGGCAGATAGGTGCAGTAAATTTTTCAAGGGCGGAAACTAGTACATTGGTGGTCAGACTTGTCGGCAGTTGATACGGCCGCACCCGTGCACTCCGCGCGGTTAATTCAGAGCATGTTGGTACAGAAATGAAAATTATGTGTTAAATAACGGTGTATTCCTTTTTTGTGTACTTACTAGTGTATTGTTACAATAAAGAGTATACAAGGTTCGTCAGAAAGGGGGTACTAATCCGAAAGGGAGTTAAAGTACCCATAATAATGAATAACTTTTGTCGTACAACTTTCCCCAAAAGTTAATCGTTTTAGAGAAATAGCTGATCAAAGATTTCTTAAAAAATACGCTAAATTCTATCCATTCTCAGCCAAGATCAGCTGTGCTTACGTTTTAGGTCATATTTGGAATCACGGATTAGAGATTCAATTTTCTGAAATCGTAACTAAAGCAGGGAAGAATTTTTTTGAAAAAACGATGTAAAATAAAAAATAATTTTGTATGGAAATAACACTAGCTTCAAAACAATCATCAGTGACACTTTAAGTGGGCCGCGGATTAGTACCCCCTTTCCGACTAACCTTGTATACATAAATAAATACGCGAAAAGCGTTGAGAAAATGGTATTGTTAATTTGAGCTGTTTAAATACCGAAAAACAATCGTTTTCAGTCCTTGATCCGGATAATGCCGCGCACCTCAGTCACTGCGGTGGCAAAATTTGTATCTAGTGAATGCCACCCACCAATCGAGGTACACCTCGAAGAGGCTGTACTAAGCAAGCGACTTAAATGAAAATTTTCTTGGAACAGTTTTTCAGATGACCAGTGATCGCTTCTTGTGTAACGGGGTACCCTGCGTAAGCGACAAACGTGACGCGGTGTGACGCGACGCAACACGACATGGAAAAAATACGCGTTACGTCGCGTTTGGCTACATAGGCCGCTAATAGGGAATGCCGTTGTCTTGATCGCGTTTGTCGCGTTCGTTGCTTACGCAGGACACCCCGCTATACATATGTTCCGGATTGAAGAAGAAACTTACCCAACAACACCTTCTTCGTTATGAGGATGGTATTATCCTTCATGGTCAAGAATGACTGGCACAGAAGAGCCCATTGTATGACCAACGCGGCTAAGAACCAGTTCAATCCCAATGCACTGTAACAGTACTTCTTCAAGAAGGTCATGAGGAAGCCGAAACCAATGAAGATCATAACGTGTGTGTCTTCATAGCCTGGAACAAAATTAATGTTTTCATATATTATCAAGGGCTAATTGTCAACCACGCCAAACATAAGATTTGCGAGGTTAAGCTGCAATTGCCGCGGACAGTACGTAGATGGGTGACCGTTCGTTACACATCGAGAACCCTCCGTGTCTCGAAAAGCGCGTTAAACCCTCGGTCCAGGGTGTCATAAGAATACCTATGACAGTCGTTACGGGTAGTCAGAAGCCCGAAAGTCTGTTAACCGGTCTAACCGTAGGATATCGGCATTGCCCAGTTACTGGATTACGGAGGTCTGATGGGGCAGTTGCTCCGTGTAAAATACTGGTATTCAGCCGCATCTGGTTAGACTGGAAACTGACCCCAACATAATTGGGAAAACGCTAAGAGTTTTCAGATTATACCTATATTATCACACGACAATTATAAATATTCTACCGACCCCATTTCCCAACCATGTTATAGTTGGCTTCCAGTCTAACCATGCGGCTGAATACCAGTATTTGGCACGGATTGACTGCCATCAGAGCCCCGCACCCATGTTACTGGGCAATGCCGAAGATAACCTATCTAACCCCAGGATATCAATTATCAAGCTATTGGGATGGATAGACTTTCGGGCTTCCGATTAGGTATAACGATTGTTATAGGTATATACATGTGAAACCTGGGACCTCGTAGATCGTACAATCTGGGTGTTTATTAATGAGCCCAGAGCCCCTCCGAGCCCATTGCTCCGCAGCCAAGATTTTTAGACGAAAATGTTATCTTATCTATACTCTCTATACTAATATTATAAAGAGGAAAGATTTGTATTTTCGTATGTAACGAATAAACTAAAAACTACTGGACCGATTTCAAAAATTCTTTTGCCGTTAGAAAGCTACATTATCACTGAGTAACATAGGCTATATTTATTATCCTGGAATAAAACTTCTTACGCGGTCGAAGCCGTGAGGACATATTATCTAAAGAAAGTTAAATTGCATGTTTTGTTTGAAACATCTCAATTACAGGGATTAACAAAACCCTTGTAAATTGGGAATTCTTTCAACGGACATTTCTCAAATTAATGGTTCTATACACACATTAGATTTGATCTTGGTACGTGTTTGAAACTATATATTTTGTAATAAATCGGTGATTGGGTGTACTCAACGGTAAAATAGAGATTCCAACGTTATAAAGAGAGAGATTGCTGAGGTACATTATGACGACACGTTTGGTGCAGTGGCTGAGCGATCGGCTTCTGCGCTACGGATCGTGGGTTATTCCCGCACGGATCAAATATAGAGTTTAAACGAAATCATGTAATTCTTTCGAACCCCTGATGTACTGCTGACATAGATTAACCCTGAACGGGATACTTTTGGATTCAATAAAAAAAAAAAAAGTAACATGATTGTGGTCTTAACGTGAGGCATTTTAGCACCCTCCGTTAAATAACCACGCGGCGGGCGATAGCCGCGCACTTCGCTCGGGCCGCTAAAATGCCTCACGTTAAGAACACATGTTTACTTCTTGTAATTATTTTTTTATTGAATCTAAAATTATTCCTTTTATGGTTAATCTATGTCAGCAGTACATCATGAGGTTTGAAGGAATTACATGATTTCGTTTACACCCTGTATATGTATGGCCTACAAATAGTTGTACATGTGAAGGCGATTGTACATGTGATAGGCGTTTGTACATGTGAAGATTTGTATCTGTAAACGCAACCACGATACAGGAGAAATCCACGTTTATATTAAAAAAAAATACAAGGAACAGGCGAAATAAACTATATAATGGCGTTAAATGGGCACGAGACCCAATGCTTGACTTCATCGGTCCTCCATAATGAATCATGATTAATTGACAAGTAGAACTTATCAAATCAAGCCCAGTCCACACTTATTAAGCACCCAACATCAACAGCAACTGTTACATACACAAAAAAAACAAAATGGCGAGCTGATACACAAAATATACGACTGCTATTGAACTTTTTTATTTATTTTTTAAACGCACCTAATACACCCATTACGAACTCCATCACGCATAAAGAGAACAATACATCGACCCTTTATATCTTTCTTTTATCTGTTTATTTTTTCCCGCAACAGTAATTGTTAGAATGTCAAATGAAAAATTGCAAATGAAATTACACAATTCATTGTTTTCTGGCACAAAATGGGCCCTGGGAGGATAATGGGACTTAAAATGGGTAATATAGAACGTGAAACATTTGTGTACTATTTATATTATTTTTTCTTTTATGGCATTAATGTTTTTTTTAGTTAGGTACCTACATAACATAATATCATGCCTTTAATCCCCGAAAGGTTGGGCAGAGGTGTATAGTAACACCCTCATTTCGCCGTTATGTTTAAGTCCCATGTAATAGGAAGCGAGCCTATTGCCATCAACCGGGCACAAATCCAAACTTCGGGCTGCTACTGAGGAATTCCGCCACCACAGTATACCAACGAGGCAGTCCAATGAGTAGGTATTATCAGTCACACACTTCGGTTGTTTAAACTATTCAATAAATAAAATACTGAGTTTATTATACCAAACCCGCCCCCGATCCACCGTGCTCACCCGCCGCAGCCGCGGAGCCGGTCGTCTCTTCTGACTCCGCGCAGTCACACCGTTGTTAATGCAGCCCTCGTCGTAATCGTATCCCTCCTAATCCTCTCACATTCAACACCCTAAGAGGTTCGAGTCCCCCCTTGGGGACACCCTTAGAGGTGTTGCTGCTATAATAGTCATGATGTTACTGTAGTTAGCGTAGTTAGCTAGGTAGTTAGTGTAGATATTGGTTCGGAGACCCTTCTGGTCTCACCAATAATAGCCCGGTTACGTAGAAAAGGTCCGCAAGACCATCTACAAGAGTCGATTAGGAAAAAAAAAAGTAATAATTATACCAAACATAATTTTACCAATTGACAATGGGTGAATAAAAATTATTGAAGATAAATTAATACGATTGTAAATGGATAGATAATGACAGCATTTACATTTATTTAAATTTATAACAGACAAGTATATTTTTACATTATTTGTAGTATAGTTTGTCGGATAAATTGAGTTGAAGTAAAAAAATAAAAGAGACTTTCGAATCCATGTACAGCCACATACAGGGTGTGAACGAAATCATGTAATTCCTTCAATCCTCGTGATGTACCGCTGACATAGATTAACCCTGCACGGGATAAGAAGTAAACATAAACAGTAACAACAACTCCTAACGCGAGGCATTTTAGCGCCCTTAGTTTCATGACCGCGCTGCGAGCAATAGCCGCGCAATTCGCTCGAGGCGCTAAAATGCCTCACGTTAACAATATATGTTTACTTAACCATACTACAAGTATGTGCCCGACCCAGTTCTCGAGAATGGTCATATCACATTGTACTGGGATCGATCTATCATCACCGACAGGACTATTGTTACCAATAAGCCTGACTTAGTGGTGATAGATCGATCAGAGCGTCTCACAATGATTGTTGATATCACTGTCCCGCATGACGAGAATCTTGTGAAAGCCGAGAAAGATAAAGAAATTAAATATCAAGACTTGGCACACGAGGTTGTCGACATGTGGGAGGTTGACTCAGCAGTCATTGTGCCGATAGTCGTGACGGCCAATGGCTTAATAGCTAAGAGCCTCGACCAACATCTGACGAGGCTCTCGTTGGGCAGCTGGGTCAAGGGCCTGATACAGAAAGCGGTACTTCTCGACACGGCGCGTATTGTCAGGAAGTTCCTCTCTCTGAGGCCCTGACCACCGGTGGCTTGGACCCTGTTTCCGATGCCGGTGGGCTACTATTTTTTATATTTATAAATGTTTTTTTATATTTTTTATAGAAATATTTAAAAATGTATAAAATATGTATATAGATAAATAAACGGAATAATATGTTTACTTACTGTATTTTTTTTATTGATATTATATGCATCCCTTTCAGGGTTAATCTACTCGTATGTCAGCAATATATCACAAGGTTTGAAGAAATCACATGATTTCGTTTACACCCTGTATACTACGACCGTTGCGTTCTGATAGTTATTTCAAATGACTAGGTAAAACTTTAGAATCTCTATCGAAGTATTGATAAGCCACTTTTGCTTGTAGCGAGTTCTTTTACATACTGTATTAACTGACTATATTGTTATTGATTGTATTATTATTGTTACATACTGTATTAACTGACTATATTGTTATTGACTGTATTATTATTGACTGCCTTATTAGTCTAGTGGTGGCAAGAACAACTGCTGATCATGAGGTCCTGGTCCCAGGTCGGGCAAAGTGAATGAATGAATGAATCTTTAATTAATCTGAGTGGGTTTATCCGTATGGAATTCCTCAGTAGCAGGCCGGATTCTGGATTTGTGCCTGGTTAATAGCAATAGGCTCGCCCCCTACTCCATGGGACATAAACGTAGCTGGTGAAACGAGGGTGTAACTAAAACTCCTCTGCCGAACCCTCCGGGGAATACAAGGCTGATGTTATGTTTTGAGCAAATAATTTATATCCATATTCTGGTAAATTACTCTTTATTAAATTGTATACACTCAATCACCGATCAATCATGTATCATCGCAAATAAGTGGTAACAAAATTAGTTGAACCTCCCCTTAATTTTGTTATTATAGTCAGTGACCTGTCATTAACCTTTCGGTAATACTTGTTATTTTCGATTGTATGTCAAAGAACTTGCCCATTTCCTCCTACCTATACTATTAATAGTAGATTTTTTGGCATCTTCTTTATACCTATACCTATGATAATGATAATGATAATGATTTTTATTTCTCTCTTAACAAAGGTATGTAAGTACACAATATTTTTAAAACTAATACAGAGTGTTGTTCCTTTGTAAGAGACTGGAGTCCGTACTAGGGAACCCTGTGTGACAGATCACCAGGCTCTCACCCGGAATACATCCTAGGCAACCGAAACATTAGTAAAGAGAAAAATGCATGCAATAATCTTAAAATAATATAGATAGGATGCAAAAGAAGGATAATAATATGAACGTGGTAATATATTGTGTGGTGAGTAGTTGGTTGAGTGTGTGTGTGGGTGTGTGTGGGTGTGTGTGGGTGTGTATGTGTGTGTGTGTGTGTGTGTGTGTGTGTGTGTGTGAGGGTTTGTAATTGTGTGTTTGTGGGACGTACGTAGCGGAATATCAGTATGTGTCTTCCTCCTTACGAAGGAATTACCAAAATATTTTCAGTACTATCGTAGTCAAGGGAGTGTAGCCATTTAGTCAAAACTTTCTTACATTGAGATTTATTAAGGGGATAAATTTTCAAAATTTGATTTATTTTATTATATAAATAACTTCCAAGAAATTCAAAATGTTTATGAGAGAAACTAGTGGTAAATAGTTTAGTGGGGCACACAGCGTGTTTAAGTCTATTATTTGCAAGAAAATTGGGATTATATTGTATATGAGAGTGTTTTTTAAGTAAGGTATTGAGAAGGAAAAGTTGTCGCACGGTTAAGACGCCACAGCGTTGGTAAAGATCTTTGGTCGGATAAAGAAATGGTAGGAACTGACTAACTTTAAGTACTGCTCTTTGGGCTCGTTCTAGTGGTAGCATGAGAGTCTTAGGTGCACCTCCCCATATAGTGATGCAGTATGTTAACAAAGATTGGCAGATCGCGTAGTACATCATTTTTATAACTTTACTATCCGCAACATGACGAAGACTTTTGAAGATAAATATCACTTTTCGGATTCTTGACTCTACCAACTCAATATGTGACTTAAGGCTAAGGCAGTTATCTATCATAACACCCAAGTATTTAATCACTTCAGTCTTCTTTAGTTTAGAACAAGAGCAGATATTGGAGTCTGAGTTGGGACAAAAATGAGCGATAATAGAGAGTTGGTCGGATGTCGGAACCGTGTGATTTCTTAAGGAAAAAGTTATGTATTTAGTCTTTTCTACGTTTAGCGTCAATTTATTATACCTAAGCCAGGATGAAACAGTATTAAATCCAGTCTGTGCATGACTATAGACCTCCGGCCACGTGTCTGCTTTAAATAGAAGTGCTGTATCGTCGGCGAAAGTAACGATCCTTCCATTAGGCATGTTGAGTTCGCAGAGCTCATTAATATATGTGAGAAATAACGTTGGACCGAGAATACTTCCTTGCGGAACTCCATGCTCAATGGGAAGATCATCACTAACCCAGTCTGCAATTCTGACTCTCTGGAACCTATTACTGAGATAATCAGACAGCAGTTCCAGTTGAGTTCCCCTTACACCGAGCCTTTCCAGCTTCTTCTGCAATAGTGGGACAGAAACTGTGTCGAATGCTTTGGCTAAGTCCATAAATATAACAATGACCTTCTTCCTTTTATCCAAGTTTGTTACAACAAAGTCAGTCAGCTCATGGATTGCGTCACTGGTTGAATAGCCACCTCGAAAACCAAACTGGGAGGATGAAAGTATTGAGTTATCTTCCAAATATTTAATAAGACGCTGATTGACAATCTTTTCCAGAATCTTAGATAGGGTCGGCAATATTGAAATAGGTCTGTAATTATTGACACAGCCTCTGTCTCCGCTCTTGTGTATAGGATGAATCTCAGCGAGTTTTAGATCGCTGGGAAATCTACCGGTCTCAAGAGCAGTATTGCAGATATATGTTAGTGGAGGAACTAGAAGCTCTCTATATCTCTTTAGAAAAGCAGCTGAAATGTTGTCACGTCCGACGGAACAATCATTTCTTAAGTTGAGTATAATCCTTTCAACCTCCTCATTATCAGTCGGAAGTAGTACTAATGAGTGGGTTTGGGGCTTATCCGATAAGATAGGGTTAGACGCAGGGGGACACTTCTTGGCAAATTCTTTTCCTATATTGACAAAAAATGCATTAACATCATTCACAGAGGAAGACTCGTTTTTGTAACTTACAAGGTCTATGGCATGTTGTTTGGGTTTTGTCGTTTGTGTTATTGATTTTATTGAATTCCATAATTTTTTATTGCTTATTTTAGCTGCTGTTTTAATATCTGATTTTTCAAATTCAATTTTAACCCTTCTTAATATTTCGTTACAATGGTTCCTATATCTTTTATACGTAGTTACTATAATCTCGTTTTGTGGATTCTTTTTTGCTTTCTGGTGTAATTTGTCGCGGTTTCTCATGCACCTCAATAAACCAGGGGTTATCCATGGCTTACTTACCATTTTGCGGTTCGATATTTTAATTAACTTAGTGTTATGTAGCAGGGTGTTGTTTAATAATTTAATAAACTGAGAGGCAGCAATGTTAACATTTGTATTTAAATAAATATCCGAAAAATTCATATTTTTCATGTCGTTATCCAAGGTATCATAGTTAATGCGTTTTATAGTTTTTTGGGTGTAATTATGGTGAATTTTAAGGTCTAGAATCAATATGAGGGAATCATGGTCTGTAATTGATGTTTCTGCGACGTAACAAGAGGCTGGCAGCCGTGTTTTTAAGAAAACATGGTCTAAGCATGTTTTGGAATGTGTTGGGAGAGTGTGTGCTGGTAACATGCCATGTGATGCTAGTAAGTTAAGGTAGGTGGAGGAATATGAATCAGAGTTGTTAGTTGCAATATCTACGTTAATGTCACCTATTAAAACTATATTAGAAAAATTAGAAATCGATCGGATAAATTGATCTAGCGATTGAATGAAATTGTGTAAGACTTTATAGCCTGGAGGTCTGTAAATTGCTAAGATTACAATTTTGTTATCGAGCTTTAACATGATGCAGTTACAATCCAAAATGGTTGGTTCTTCTATTGTTAAATTAATTGTGTTTTTAAAGTAAACAACTACACCTTCGTTTTGAGTGAGATTTAGATTGGTTTGATAATAGTTATATCCTTCCAAAGACGGTATGTAAGACGTTGACGGTAACCAGCATTCGGTAAGTACTATAAGATCCCACTCAATTTGTGCTCGTTTTATTAATGTGTGGAGACCTGAGCTATTGCGTGTTATACTCCTAATATTCTGATGTAATACTTTTAAACAAGACTTTGGCTTCTTTATGATACTTTTACAATCTTCTATATCGCATATTGACGAGTGAGCAACATTGAGGTGGTCTAGGTCGGAAATTATATCAGTTGTCTTATCGAATTTTATAGCATTTGGTCTGGAATTGAAAAGAACTAGGAATTTTGGAGTTATAGTATTTAGGAGGAACACTGGGACAGTATTGGTAAATTGTTAGGTTATATGTAATAGGTTGACTAAGCAGGCATTGTAAGTGATGAAGGTCGTGATTATTGAGCTTTTTGACATCTTTGTTTGTTATTTTGATAGAATTATTATTATTATTTTTGAACGTAGATTTAGTGTGTAGTGTGTAGTGGCGAGTAAAGCATATTGTGTAGGATATTATTATAGTTGCAAGATGAAAATTTATTTGTAGCTTAGGGTACAATGTGTTGTTATGAATAAGGTGTAATAGTTTTTTTGTTAGGTTGAATTTAAAGTGTAAATAGTTGTATATTGTAATGTAATGTGTAATTAATGTATGGTGTACGTTTTTAATATGTAATTTAAATAATTCTCTTGATAGCAGACAAAGTTTAGTCGAAATTTTCGTTACAATTGCATAGTAAATAATTGTAGATACATGATAAGTAAAGACTAATTTCAGGTTCATGCAGTAGTGATTTAGTAATGCTATGATAATATCTGTAAGTGGTATCGCAATCAACACGTAAACTAGTCACTTTTTAGGCTTCAATTTGTTGAGATCGTCTTCACTATATATACGAATTGTTTTACAGCCGTCATCCTTGTTTAGATAGACATAACCATGTATAAATATATAGTATAAAACAAAGTCACTCCGGCTGTCTGTGCGCTTAGATCTTTTAAACAACGCAACGGATTTTAATGCAGTTTTCAGCAATAGATAGAGTGATTCAAGAGGAAGGGTTATGTGCCCCACATTCGTATCTACATTGCACCCGTGCGAAGCCGGGGCGGGTCGCTAGTAAATTATAAGTAAGGAATTCTTATGGAAGGGTGATCTGCCTAGCCTTTTCTCAACTATATTGGGGTCAGCTTCCAGTCTAACCAGATGCGGTTGAATACTAGTATTTTACACGGACCGACTGCCACCTGTCCTCCGCAACCCAGTTACAGGGTAATGCCGATATCCTAAAGTTAGACCAGTTGTCAGACTTTCGGGCTTCTGACTTCCCGTTACGACTGTCATAAGTATTCGTAGTACACCCGGAACTGACTGCTTAACATGCTCTCTGAGGCACAAAAAGGTCTCGATGTGTAACGAATGGTCACTCATCCTCAGACTGACCGCGGCAAGCGCAGCTTAACCTCATAAATCGTATGATCCGCGATTGATTGATTGAGTCCGTCTGTCAGTGCGCGATTTTCTCTGTAGCCACTGAACACTTTTTGTTACGGTTTTCACGATTAGATAGATTGATCTTCAGGGAAGGTGTATAATTTATAAAAGTATTGTTTATATTAACTGACCTATGTTTGATGAAAACTGATGAAAAAATCCTCAAGCAAGTATTTTATGGTATCCGTAGTACGAAGACAGGGTTACTAGTGAAATGATAAATGGCATACAATAATAAAATTACCGCTATGTGCAGTATGCACCGGCTTGTATTACGTATGTATATAATACTCTGACCATTTGGCTGAGCATCCACCAGAACTGTGCTAAGCTGCGTAGCGAGGAATGTGTTTTGTAAGCACCAATAGAATCACTTCATTTACCTAGCTTCGCTCTGCGCAGCTCTAGTGGATATGGGCATAGCGGCGCGACGTTTTTGTTCATACAAAACAAGCAAGAAATGCGAGCGAGGGATGTGTTGCGAGAAATGTGTTATGAGTAATGTGTACCGCTCCCTCCACACCACCCTCATATTCGAAAAGATTCCACTACCTATCCTCGCACCACTCATTTGTACGCATTACACATTATCCATTACTCGCACAGCTCTGGTGGAAAGAGTCACACCGTTTCACATCCTCGTTACACATTTTCGCACTGCACATTTTCCTCGCACAGCTCTGGTGGATGTCCAGCCTTTCAATTTAATTTTCAAATTAAACTAAATAGCAACCTCAGCTTATAAAACAAATGAACGATTATTTAATTTACCAAACCAAATTAACTACTAACAAATCGACAATCAGTGACCCGAAAGGCATCAAAATTCAATAATTAACAAATATACATTTATTTTGAAACAATTCCATTGTTCCACTACAATTACTCTGCGCCTGAAATCGTGAGGCCACTCCAATTAATTAGAAAATAATTGGAACCTTTGTTAGTGCAAATTTTACTAGTTTGACACCTAGGGTATCTGTTTTCTTGAGTTGATAAATATAATAATTTATGTTTTAATCTTAAATAGTATTTTTAGGGTTCCGTACCTCAAAAGGAAAAAAGATAAAGATATATATTTTATATAAAAAAATGCTGCAGCATGTGTGAATTACAATACAAAATGATATGCATGCAATGGTGTTAATATTCAAATATGAGCTACATGTTACATTTGAAGGTGTGCAAATATGTATTGAAATTTTAATTGCATTAAATTTAAAAAAAAGAGTTATAGAAGCTAAACATTAAAAACTATTAAAATATGTAAACATCAAATTATAGAAATCAACATTTATCATTCAGGAAGTCATGTATATTATAATAAAATTTCTCAGTCAATATCTTTTTTAGTTTTCCTTTAAATCAATTTAAATTTAATAGTTTGATGTCCTTTGGGATTTGGTTATAAATAAGGAACCCTTATTCCTATAAGGGTTCCTTATTTATAACCAAATCACTTTGTTTTCCGTCTGTCTGGATGTCTGTCAGTCCGTCTGTCTGTGTCTCAAGACCCTTTTTCTCATGAACGCGTGAAGTTATCAAGTTGAAATTAATATCAAATACTCAAGTCTACAATCCCTTGGAGCTGTGAAAATATCAAACTTCTAAATCAATGTAATCAAAAGACATGGCCGTTTATGCCGCATATTTTGACACTCGCAAGGGAAACAAAACCTATAGGGTACTTCCAGTTGACCTAGAATCATGAAATTTGGCAAGAAGCAATGACTTATAACACAAGTAAAGGGAAAAGTCCGAAATCCGTAAGTTTGTAGTTTGGTACATCACAAAAAAGAATTTGTACGGAACCCTCGGTGCGCGAGTCCGACTCGCACTTGGCCGGTTTTTTTAATCAAAACCTGTCAATCATTGTGATAATTTTCGTAGACAAAAACTGTCAAAATGTTTTGTTTGATTGCGATCTGTCAACCATTTTGATATTAGATTTGATATTGGATACGGGTACCATAACTAGATCTCTACGCAAAATAAATACCTTTGCACCGTCCTCATCAAGAACCAACCTCGGTCGCAATGCCTCCTTGAATCGATTAATGGCTAATTATAATAAAATAGATATCTGCAACAATATTTATATATTTATAGACTCATTTTCACAATTTCGCAAAAAACATAACTATTAGCGAAGAATCATAATTTCATAACCTACTTTTAATTTCCTTTTTTTACTATTTCAACTTATTGTTTTTTGCCACATGTGCATGCCTCTTCAACAATTTTGGAATGTTCTCTTAATGCACTCGTTATCGCGTTCTACCGTTTTGAATTTTGCATATCAATTTTACTGTTTATTTTTTGATTTTAATGTTTTAATTTTGATTCTAATGATAATATTGATTTTAATTTTTGACATTTTTTTATTCTAATTTCGATTATGATTCTATTTTTTGTTTTTTACTTAATGTTTTGTACATTGTTTCTATTTTTTTTTTCTGTCCTCTTTTTTTTAATTGCGGCTTAATTTATCCCGTGCAGGGTTAATCTATGTCAGCAGTACATCACGAGGTTTGAAGGAATTACATGGTTTCATTACATCCTGTATAATGTGAAATATCAGACACATCAACAGACTTTTATTGTATTTAATTGATCCAGATAAGAATAAAACTATAGTAAATTTCTGCTTAGCCTTTTTCCCAACTACGTTGGGTTCCGCTTCCAGTATAACTAGATGCGGCTGAATACCAATATTTTACACGGAGCGACTGCCATCAGACTTCCGCAACCCAGTGACTGGGCAATGCCGACATCCTAAATTTAAACCGTTTGTTGACTTTCGAGCTTCTAACTACCCTTAACGACTGTCATAGGTATTCGTATGACACCCGGGGTCGACGGTTTAACGTGCTTAGTATTAATAATATATTTAAATAAATTATTATAGAATATTCCTCAACTTTTTATTGACCTGAATATTCTAAGCTGCTTATTCTGATCGGGTCACTACCGCCTCGCCCTGCCTACGTATTGAATCTTAGTGTAGGTAAATGGGGCGTGTGGTTTGCGCTAATATAGAAATTTAATTATGAAAATATATTTATTTATGAAAATATAGGTAGACTACATAATAAATAATTATGTTAAATCAATTCTACTCTCAAATCTGAACAAATTACTTTCAGGTTTTGCGTTATTTCAATAACACGTTGTATTCAGTTGTCTAGTACAGTGCTCCGCAAAGTGTGTGCCGCGGCACACTGGTGTACCGTGCTCATTAATTGGTGTGCCGCAGGAAAAATCTATTTCTTATAAAATTATAAAGGCGGACGGAAATAATGTATTCTTTGCTATCTTTATATGATTAAAATATGATTTTTTATTTATGATGTACCTCTGAAATTCCCCGATTTCGTAGGTGTACCTACCTTGAACAGAAAAAGTTTGCGGAACACTGGTCTAGTACACTAATATTAAGACGACATAACACAATATCACGCCTGTATTCCCTAAAGGGTTGGACAGAGGTGTATAGTAATATTCATATCAATATAATTCGCCTGTATTCCCTAAAGGGTTGGACAGAGGTGTATAGTAATATTCATATCAATATAATTTTGTATAATTGTTTAAGTCCCATGTAATAGAGTAATAGAGCCTATGTAATAGAGCCTATTGCCACGAACCAGGCAAAAATCCAAACACCGGACTGCTACTGAGAGATTCTACGCGTAAAAACACAATAACACTTTGCTCGACCTGGGGATCGAACCCAAGACCTCACGATCAGCAGTCGCTTTTGCCACCACTAGACCAACGAGACACTAATATTATACCTCTTTACATTCCCGTGTGAATCAAAAAATATGATAATATGTTACAATATCCCATTTCAGCCTTTTTTGTACATTTACATAAATATGAGAAAGTTATAATGAAGTTGGTGTCGGCTTTGAATCACTTTCTATGTGTGTTGTAAGGGGCGACCGAAAAAAGATACCAGGTACGAAAGAAATTATCTATAGTCCAGCCATTTAAACTTTGTATAAAAGGTAAACAAACCGTTGATCGTGAAAAATTCATTTTGATTTAAGAATCCTTTAATAATGTACTTTTTTAGGAAACAATAAAATTGAAGAAGCGTTAAGGTTTTTATAAAATGTTTTACTATATTTTATAGATTCTTAAAGCAAAATTAATGTTTCAATTCAATTCATTTATTTCAAATTAATATTACTACAAATAAAATCACAATAACATTCACAGAAAGAAAGAAAATCATAAATAAAATAATAATTTCAATAACTGAATACAAATTAATATAAATTATAAAACATAGTACGGGCAGGCGCTGACATGAATCTGCAGCCACCAGCTTGTTTTAGGACCAAAGGTTTGTTTTACTTTTATTTAAATTTTAAATGGCTAGACTATGGAAATCAACCCATTACTGTACCACTGTTAGGCACAGGCCTTTTTTCAGAATGGGAAGGATTAAGGTCTTATTCCACCACGCTAGCCTGGTGCAGGTTGGCGGACTACACACACCATCGACAATTTCATTGGAGCTCTCTCAGATGTGCAGATTTCCTCACGATATTTTCTTTGACTGTTAACGCAAGTGATAATAAAATTCTGATTCGTACAAGAATTCGAAAAGTAAGAGATGCGGCTCGGCATCAAAATTAAACCTTCCTGCATGGAAGGCAAGCGATCAATGGCTAGGCTATAATATTAGGTCCTTACCTATGAAATTGGCGTTTTTTTCTCACAAATAGAGAACCTCGTCACTTCTATGATTTAAAATATATATCAATTGCTTGATATTATATCGAATAATGACCATCATAGACAACTACCAATAGTAAAAAAACCTTATTACTTATAGTTTTCTAAACATAAAAAATACCTTAAAAATGACTCCTCTTTTTGTTAGCAGAAATGACCACTATTTTTGTTTTAACTTTGCCAAAACTTATTTTGGTCACATAATCTAAGTGGCATACGTTATCTTAGTTTTTAAACATTAGTGCATAAAAGTTTTAAAACATTAGTGTTCATAGTTGTTAAATAAATTAAGAAAATGTTAGTATGAATAACGCAACTTCTTTAAAATTCTCCATACAAAACGCTGATTTCATAGGTAATAACATAATATATGCCGATAATTTGAACAACTGCCTCATTGGTCTAGTGGTGGCAAGTGCGACAGCTAATCGTGAGGTCCTGTGTTCGATCCCCAGGTCGGGCAAAGTGTTATTGGGTTTTTCCGTTGATGGCAATAGGCTCGCCCCCTATTACATGAGACACAAACATAACGGCGAAACGAGGGTGTTACTATACACCTCTGCCCAACCCTTCGGGGAATACAGGCGTGATGATATGTTATGTTAATTGAACAAAATTTAGTACCAACATGTGAAACTGTAGGTACAATATTAACGATATCCTTATACCAATGATAGCTACCATTTTTTTATTATTTCGTGCCCTTAATACCCTCTGACTTGATGGAATTATTTTGTGTGCTATTGAATCATGTATAGAAATAATAAGGGATGATTGTTCTGGCTTAGACACGCTAACAAAGGAGAGATTTTGTCATTGTACAAAATATGCTTCTGTAAGGGTATAAGTGGAAGAAAGAATTTGGTTTGATATAAGGATTTTTCTTGAAGATATTTCTCAGTAAAAGTCTGTGTTGTTAGTTTAGTAAGCTCGTATTTCAACGGCACACGTCACGATACGACATGACACAACACGACACGTCACGACAATGTTGTAGTGACGGCTCCGACCGCCATATATTTTTATAAACCGTACAAATATACAATAACGATTTAGTGTTAATTCCGTCAAACAGTTGATTAAACTTGGATGCAACATACAGCATCGCTCTCCCGCCCGCAAATATATGCAAATACAGAAGGTGTGATTAATAAAATGCAACAAACAAACAACTCTAACCGATACGACACGTGTTTCGCCCCTCCACGGGGCATTGTGAGGAGATGTCGACTCGTCGACGAGTCAACATTTTATCCTAATTCGCGTACAAAAGGTCGACGAGTCAACACATAGACATTAGAAGTATTTCTGTGAGTCAATATCTCCTGAGGATGCCTTGTGGAGGGGCGAAACACGTGTCGTATCGGTTTGAGTTGTTTATGTGTTGCATTTTATTAATCACAGCACCTTCTGCATTTGCATATACATTTGTGAGTGGGAGGGCGGTGTTGCATACTGCATCCAAGCTTGATCAACTGTTTGGCGGAATTAACACTAAATATTGTTATTGTATATTTGTACGTCATGGATTTCCGCATAGTAACTCCTGATTCCATTATTTATTTTATGAATCGTGTCTTAGTAATATCGTGTCGTTTCATAGAAATATTTGGCGCTCGGAGTCGTCACCATATTTAGTGGCGTATCGTGTGCCGTAAAAATACGGCTTAGTGCTACATAACAAGGTTGCCTTTGAAAATATTAGGTAACATGAACTGCTGACTTCGTAATTGTTTGATGCAGTAAACCATTGACTTGTTTAACGGTCGATCTAATAGTGTTGATATTTTGAATATTACATACGCCAGATCAACAATCACGAAATCTAGTGGTAGCAAGCGCGACTGCTGATCGTGAGGTCGTGGGTTTGATCCCCAGGTTAAAGTGTTATTGGGTTTTCCCGTGTGGAGTTCCTCAGAAGCAGCCCGTAGATTGAATTTGTGCCCGGATTCGCCCCCTATTAAATGGGACTTAAACATAACGGCGAAATGAGGGTGTTACTATATAACTCTGCCCAACCATTCCGAGAATACAGGCGTGATGTTATGTTATGTTAGTTCATCAAGCTTAGATACAGTATGACACACCGCCCTAGCCCACAAATATAAAGATGCTATTAACGTAATTCAACAAACAACACAAATCGATACGATACGTGTTTCGCCCCTCCACGGGGCATCATTAGGAGATGTTGACTTCTTTGGACGCGACATTTACTAATGAAAAATATATTCCATTCAAATATCTCCATTTCAATCTATATGGATTTGAATTTCACCCACCCGGATAACAACAACTCCACCCAGTCATGCGCAAATAATCCGGTTAATTGAAATGCAGTAAGAACGCCGGATGACCGCGTTTATTGATAACTGGTTCTGTGCTCAATCCGGGTCAATTGGGGACTTCTAACGTCAAGGCAACGGATATGTCTATTTACCCGGGTTTGAATGAAAATATAGTTGGATTAAAACTAATTGGTGAGGAGTGTGTCGGTATATGTATAGGTATATATTTTAATACGTATTAGAATTGATATTTTTGTTGTAGGTAATTTAATTATTATTTATTTATTCAGTTTTGGACAACAATATAATCCATCTTGTTAGTGAAAAAATACCTTATATATAACTAATGTTAGTGATACAAAACACATAATACATACATACATAACACAGGTTTCGCAGAGAACGGTCAAGCAAGAGATTAGCTACCTAGTTGACCATTCTCTCCACAAAATGCCTCAAAACAGGGGAGTAAGGACTCAGGATACTATTGTTACTGACCCACGTTCGATGCATTGCGTTTCGAAGCAACTTTTTTGTGTATGACTGCCTGGAAACCGTCAGTTTGGTTTTGCGAAAATATCTCTGATGCACTACAGAAACGGGGCAGTCCCAATAGCACCCTAAAAACATTATTATATATATACAAGGCTAGTCGGAAAGGGGGTACTAAGCCGAAAGGGTGTTCAAGTACCGATTCTACAACTTTCCCCAAAAGTCATTAGTTTATGAGAAATAGCTGTTCAAAGATTTCATAAAAAATACACTAAATTCTGTCCATCCTCAGCTATGATCAGCTGTGTTTACATTTTAGTTCATATTTGGGGTCACGGATTAGAAGCTCCGTTTTCTGAATTCGTATCTAAAGTAGGTATGAAGAATTTTTGAAAAAACTAAAATAAAAATAATTTTGCATTGTATTTTTTATAGTCGAATTTTGAAATTTTAACACTTTCTTTAAAACAATCATCAGTGATACATTAAGTGGCCCGTGGCTTAGTACCCTCTTTCCGAATAACCTTTTATATATCTATATTAATAAAAATGAATCGCCAAATGTGTTGCTAAGCGCAAAACTTGAGAACGGCTCGACCAATTCGGCAATTATTTTTATTAATATATTCTTTAAGGCACAAGGAAGGTTCTTATGGAGAGAAATATAAAAATTGCGTGGAAAATAGTAAAAACAACACTTTTCTTTTCCCATACAAACTGTTCTTACCTGTCAAACATTAAATATCACAAAATAAAGGTAGGTAGGTAGGGTAAGGCAGGGTAGGGTAGGGTAGGTAGGTAGCTAGGTAGGTAGGTAGGTAGGTAAGTAGGTAGGATAAGTAGGTAGGTTAGGTAGATAGGTGCGCCCTTTATTAGTGCTACCCGTGCGAAGCCGGGTCGGGTAAGGCTAGTATATGATAAACATGTTGTAGGCTAAGAAACGAGTATCTCATCATCATATCCCATAAGTCGTCATCTTAATTGGAAAACGATTACATGACCATGTGATGAGATCATACAAATTCTCAATATTTTATCGCAGGATAGCTCTCATTTAAGAAATCCCCCATAAGCTTAAACATATACAGAGGCGCAGGCCGCGCAGGCAACACAGATTTACAATCCATACAGTTGGACAACGTCTTTGATGTCGGGCAATACTATCTCCCGTGAAGGCGTTGTTCAAGCGTATACAAGGTTAGTCGGAAAGGGGGTACTAAGCCGCGGACCACCTAAAGTATCACTGATGACTATTTTAAAGCAAGTGTTAAAATTTCAAAATTCGATAATTTTTATTTCCATGCAAAAAGATTTTTATTTTTGTTTTTTCAAAAAAAATGTTACCTGCTTTAGTTATGAATTCAGAAAATTAATTTTCTAATCCATGGCCCCAAAAATGACCTCAATTGTAAAAACAGCTGATCATAGCTATGGACAGATAGATTTTAGCATATTTTTTACGAAATCTTTGAAAAGCTATTTCTCTTAAACTATCGAGTTTTGGGGAAAGTTGTAGAACAAAAGTTATCCATTATTATGGGTACTTTAACACCCTTTCGGCTTAGTACCCCCTTTCCGGCTAACCTTGTAGATTATAAAACTGTGACTGAAATGTGTTACCTGCACCTCTGTATACGTCTAGGCTAAGTGTCGTTTTGATGTCCCATGAGATGCTGAATTTAATAAAATGGGTCGTCAAAAATGTTTAAAATTCTGATGACCTATACATTTTGGCGGCATCACTTGGGATGCTTCTCCCGGGCGGCCATGTTGGGAGAGGTTTATTAATACGGGCTTCAATGTATGAGAAACACCGGTGATTTTTGGAGCAAAAATAAAAAAATAGTTCCTAGAAAACCATCGCAAAAATTTTTATTTTCAAATGTTGAAAATATGAAGACATTAATTGAGCATTCGTACGATTGCTTCGCTTGGTCGTGCGATTGCTTGCCAATTAAGACGACGCCAAACTGATCCCACGTATGTAGGGTTGCCGGCACTAAACTAACGATACCGGATAACGCTTTCAAAATCCCCGGACATTTGGTCACAGTCGGAATCAATTTCCGGACGCCCTTGAAAATATAGAAAATATTTTTTAAGTATTAAAATAACCGAAAAAAATACCCGGAATAAATAATAAATAGTCGTGAGGTCCTGGGTTCGATCCCTAGGTCCGGCAAAGTGTTATTTGGTTTATCCGTGTGGAATTCCTCAGTAGCAGCCCAGAGGTTGGATTTGTGGCCGGTTGATGGCAATAGGCTCGCCCCCTATTACATGGGACTTAAACATAACGGTAAAATGAGGGTGTCATTGATACACCATTGCCCAATCCTTCGGGGAATACAATCGTGATGTTATGTTATCTAGCTTTGATTATAATATAATTATCTTTTATAGCTCATTGTAAAAGTGCACTAATTGAAAAAGGGACGTAATGTCAGATACATTACCTACATAGTAAATGTCGTTCTGCTTAATCTTTTCCCAACTATGTTAGAGTTAGCTTCCAGTCTAACCAGAAGCAGCTGAAGACCAGTATTTTAAACGAAGTGACTGCCTTTAGACCTCCGCAACCCAGTTACTGGGCAATACCGATATTCTAAGGTTAGACCGCTTGTCAGACTTTCGGGCTTTTGACTTTCCGTTACGACTGTCATAGGTATGCTCTCTGAGGCACGGGGGGTCTCGATGTGTAACGAACGGTCACCCATCTACAGACTGACCGAGGCAAGCGCACCTTAAACTCGCAAATTATATGTTCCGCGCGATTGGTAATTAGCCACGAGCCCCTCTCGCTTTAGAGTCTTATAAGACTCACTTTAGAGTCTTATAACATAACATCACACCCTGTATTCCTCGAAGGATTGGGCAGAGGTGTATAGTAACACCCTCGTTTCGCTAGTTATGTTTAACCCTTTATAAGGCAGTGGCAGTATGTTTGCCACCAAGTTTTTTGGCAGTTGTCGCGTAAGGCTCCTTGTTATATTTTTATTTTCAAACCTGGCTGTATGCAATTTTTTAACGTGTTTTTTAATAAAATATAAAAAATTTACTTAGTACAAAAAATATTTGAGATTTTAATTTATTAGGTATTTAAAAAAAGTACCAAATTCTTCGTTATTTACTTTTCCTAAAATCTTCTGCCTTATAAAGGGTTAAGTCCCATGTAATAGGGGGCGAGCCTATTGCCATTAAACGGGCACAAATCCAGACTCCGAGCTGCTACTGAGAAATTTTTAACGGAAAAACCTAATAACACTTTGCCCGACCTGGGGATCGAACCCAGGACGCCATGCTCAGCAGTCGCGCTTGCGACCACTACACCAAAAAGGCAGTCAAATATAGAGTCTTAAGGCTTATTTACACGGTGCAAGTTTCTTGAGGCAAGTCTCATGCTATCTTTGTCTTTCTCTCCGACAAAAACAGAGATAGCATGAGACTTGCTTCAAGAAACTTGCACCGTGTAAATGAGCCTTTATATAAAGGGAAAATTGTCAGGGCACTGACCCGTGTGTCAATAACACTACATTCTCGATCAACGACCTCTTTGCTAATCATGGCTATTAGGGAATTATCTTCCCACGATCGTCAATATATCGGTTTACCTGATAAATCGAATAGTAGTAATTTATACTAATGGGAGGATTACAGGTCATTACTTCTTGTCTGTTTATGTACATACTTATCAAATTACTTTGGATTTCAGCGAACGTGCATGTAATTAACATTATTAAGCGTGATATCATTGTATCAGCAACATAATTTACGGTTAATTAAACTAATCATGCTAATCTTAGTGTTAAGAATCTTACGATGCTTATCGTTTCGTTAACTACTATACAGGGCGTCCCAAATCAATAGTTCATGGAGGAAAAGTAATTTAAATATTTAAAGCAGCAAGAAGACATTGTATTTTTAAAAGCAAGAAATACTGTCTTTTAATCTGGCTCGTCGCTAACTACCAACCGCGCGGATCATACAATTTACGAGGTTAAGGCTGGTTTTAGAGTCGCGCTGACCGTCGGCGCTGACAGCCGAAACATATGACTTCCCCGTCAGCGCTGACCACCGCGCGCGCTGATTATTCTAAAACGCTTCAAGACACTCAAAGCTCGTGGCCCGCGACGCTTAGATACTAACCGCGCTGGCGAAAACGGCACTGAAAGACCAGCCTAAGCTGCGCTTGTCGCGGTCAGTCCGTGAATGGGTGACCATTCGTTACATATCGAGACCCCTCCGTGCCTCGAAGAGTAAGCTAAACCGTCGGTCCCGGATATCATACGAGTACCTATGAAAGCCGTCACAGGTAGTCAGAAGCCCGAAAGTCTGGCACCCGGTGTAACTGTAGGATATCGGCATTGTCTAGTAACTGGGTTGCGGAGGTCTAATGACAGTAGCGCCGTGTAAAATACTGGTATTCAGCCGCATCTCACTAAACTGAAAGATGACCCCAACATAGCTGGGAAAAGGATAGGCAGAACGAACCTTGAACGCCTTACTACAGACAGAGCACTTCCTCCCACGTCACGCTACAAATTCATCGTAATTTTTTGACGGCTATTGACGTTGTTGGGGGCTCAAGCACATTTTCGTTTGACCTCTATAGCCGTCGATGGCGTTCAAAAGTTTAATATTCTTTTTATTGTTATAATATTCTGGCTAACATAGTTGGGAAAAGGCATGGAGGAAGAAGATCGGTTTTCATATTTATCTTATCTGTTCTAAGATGAAAAGTGAGAGAGGACACGCGTTTAGACGAAATGTGGGGCGCGTCTTCGTGAATGGCACTATCTGCACTCGCAGATAAAATATTACTGACTGCTTTAAATCATAGGAATCGGCTATAAATCATAATAAATTGGAAGTCAACAAAGACATATCACTTTGTCAGTCTTTAATTCCCAATATACATGTGAATGACCGTATCTGTATATCACGGGGAAGCAAACATGTCGAATACGTCAGCTCTATTTATAGTAAATAAACAGCGCCCGATACACACAGGCTTCAATTGCAAGATTAATGTGCCTATATTTATTCGGAGGTCTGTTATTCGTTGATGTTTACTTTTAATTATTGTGTAAGATACTGATACTATCGTGGGCGATCGTGCAGCCCATGTAACAAACAAACTTCTTTAAAAATAGATGTTAAGGCTACCGAGTATGACAGATTGACATCTAGGACCCAACGGGGAAAATGGTTGAAGAAGGCAGACGCGCTTGTGGCAACGGAAACGGTTGAGAGAGAACTGACTTAGCAACGTAACAAGTAGGAGGATTGCTCCTACATAATGGCATGTGAAATGAGTCAACTTGCGTGATCTATAGTTAGACTTTTAATTCGATGCAGTAACTTGACAGTTCAAAGCATGTTACCGTACTAAAAATAATAGAGTTGAAAGATTTGGCGAAAAGAACGAATGGGAAAAATAGTTTAATTTAAATAAATCTTTACAAAAGGGTATTTATTGTTTTTACCGTAAAGTTATTAAAAACACGAAGTTTGCATAAAAGTACATTATTCAGTTCATTCAATTTCATTCATTCTTTTTTTCACCTCGCTACCTTTTTTTTGTCAAAATTGGTATCCCTCCAAGTGTCAAGTTATTGCATCGAACTAAAAGTCTAACTATATGTACCTCTATTCCGTAGCCAAGTTTGAAGTCATACCTTTTCTCTAAGTGGTTAGTTGAAGGTTCTTTAGCTACATGATATGTTTCCAGTTACTACGACGAAGCCAGGTAAACGGCAATAAAGAATTCAGTAGCAAAATTGTGACAAATTGACTTTGACTCAATTGACCTTGACTCAGAATCACGTAAAATACACCACTTTAGTCGATTCCATCAAGTGGTTTGAAATGTTAAGTGTTACTAAATGCAAACGCTTTTTTCTTTATTGACACTTTAGCAAAATAAACACCCATTTTTTATGTGGCTTTACTTTTAACTGTTATATGCTGTGCATACCTATGACAGTTGTTACGGGAAGTCAGAAGCCCGAAAGTTTAACAAACGGTCTAACCTTAGGATATCGGCTGGGTTGCGGAGGTCTGTTGGCAGTCGCTCCGTGTAAAATACTGGTATTCAGCCGTATATGCTTAGATTGACTGACCGCAATATAGTTGGGAAAAGGCTAGCCAGAAGAATACGATTACTTTCAATTAGGTCTAGATGTATCTGGGCGATAGTAGCATTCATATTCTGAGGCCTTAAAGTATTTATTTGTGTAGTTAATTAATATTAGATAGAACAAAAATAACATACATAAGTACAAGCCGATTACTTGAAGAATAGAAGTAATTAAATAATGGGAACTAATTTTTACACTCCGCTCTCGGCCACCGCAGCGCGCACACGTGCGCTACGCTCCGTCTCACACCGCACCTCGCACCCCGCACCCGCACGCTCCGTCGTCATCGCGCGCTACGTGCGTAGCGCCCGGCTACGAACGCGTCACCGCCGGCCACTAGCCCCGCCCTTTCGTAGCACCTCGCTACGGATTGTGCGCCGCTTAAGGTCGAAGTTCCGCAGCTGTCTTTTTTAAGACAGCGGACGAAAATTTCCTGTTTCTTTGATTGAGTACTCGTCAAACTTGCCCCCTTCAGGGAAAGTCCACTGTTTTTGTGGCCCTTGGTGGAAACCTAACGGTGCTAACGAAACCAAGTGTGGTGGGGACCCGGCACACCAGTCAATTGTCAGCCGGTAGGGGAAGGGGTAGCCGGCCTTGGGGGATCTCCTAGTCGGTCCCGACCTATAACCCGTTCTCTTCACAGCATTCCCAAGGTAACTAGGGTTGACGCCCAGTTACTAAGGGACTCAGGGAACCTGTCCGCACAATAAGATTGGCGGCAGGTATTCAAGCTTAGGGCACACCGTAGCACACAACCTCCCTGTTTATACCCAACAGGGAGGGTTACACATCCCCGGGTTATCCCGCCCGGGGAGTTAGGACATAGGCCCTTCAGGCATACGAACAACACATAGTGCAGCTACCGAGTTTGTTTGCGATTTTCTTCTCGGTAGTTTACCACTAGGAAAATCGTAAGGGAGGGCTTTTTGCGGGAGTTGTTCGCCCGGGGCGACACGTACGTGTCTCCTCGGGGCTGGTTAGGAGTTTAGTCTCCCCCCACCCCCCCCTCTCTTTCTATTAATTTTTTATTTTTCGCCGCCACCATGGCGGACGCTCTTAGTGACCTATTTTATAATGTCCTTAAGGACATTTTTCAATCTCAACCCCACCTCATGGCCAAGTATATTGACCAACTCCCTACCGGAGTCACTGCTGCCTTACGCTGCACCGTCAAGGCCCCCGCGCACCCCGCGCCGTCCACCCGCGCACCTCGCGCCCGCCCCGCGCCCCTCGCGCCTACCGTCTCGCCCTCCGCGCCGCCCTCATCCACCCCCTCTGGCTCGAACATCGCCGCTTTTAGCGACGTGCTCGAGGCCCCCTCCTCCCCTCCTCCCGCTCGAGCGTCTTCGGCCGCCCCGACCGTGGAGGAGGTGATGGAGGACGAGGCGATGGAGGACGACGGCGACGAGGAATTTGAGACCGAGTCGGAAGAGTCGTGCACCTCGGCCTCCGAATCCACTTCCTCTGAAGACGACTACACGGTCGTCGGAAAGGGGAAGAGGAAGAAGGGCAAGGCACCCTCTAACGCATCCGCACCAAAAAAGGTGGTGGCCACAAAAGCCTCCCCTCCCCCCTCTGTGAGCGCCTTCCTGGCGGGGCGCCCGCCAAGCCCCATGGCCACAGCCACCCCGGCTGCGGCACCCAAAGCCACCCCGGCTAAGACCGCCCCGGCCACCTCGGCCACCCCCGCTAAGTCCCGACCCCTGCCACCCTTTTTCATTCATGATAAAGGGATGTGGCTGGATGTGTCCTCTGCGATGAACGATCGCCGCATCCAATACACCAATGCCCGAGCTATACAGCTGGGCATTAAGGTCACGATTACATCCGAAAAGGGTTATCGTGACATGGCCCATCTCCTCCGCGACATGAAGGTGCCTTATCACACCTACTCGCTCAAAGAGGAGCGCCCCGTCAGGGTCGTCATTAAAGGCGTACCCGTAATCATCCCCACTGACCGCATTAAAAGCGACCTTGAGTCGCAGGATGTCCCTGTCCAGCACGTGCATCGCATGCACCGCAAGAGCGGAGAATCATACGACATGATTCTAGTTGTATGCGATCGCACCGAAGGTCACCATCCGATTTTCAACATCGCGACGATCTGCGGCCTCTATGGCATACCCACTCAACCGCCCGGCCCCCGCCGCCGAATTTCAGCCAACCGCCACGGACCGCGCGGTCTTGTTTATGTAATTTGACCCCTTCTGACCTTAGCGATAAAAACACCTGACGTACGCAAACTACAAGTGCTATATCAAAATAAAAAATACAGATATAAAGCTGAATAATTAAGGAACATACTTATCTATAAACCAAGAGATATAATTATAATTTGAAACTCAAAAAAAAAAGATTAACTTGAAAAACAGTGATGGAAAATTGGAAAAATTTGAAAATTGGAAATTTTTGATGGATAACTCTTAACTTTATATCCATTTTAACAATATTAAAATAAACTAGATTATATTTCCTTTCTAACAATACCAGAATGTATAAACTTATTTTATTCCAATAAGAAGAAAATCTTATAAGAAGTTAGAAACTCCTTGCTGGTTTTGACGCGGCCTCGCGCGCCCGTATACTGTTTATACTATGTATATCGAGTCAAGATAGAATCTTTACGAAACTACCTGTATTTATTTAATTACTACTACCTGTATTTTACTAATAATGAACTATTTTTCCGTTTTCACACATTTTTGGTCAAAATAAACACATTTCTTTGTGTTTACCTTATCAACCGGCAGCCATTGTTCTCATCGCGAACAATAACATTTACAAAAGCGAAATATTGCAACTTGAGATTCTAAAACTACCTACGTGTAATAAAATATTGTAGCACTATTCTTTACGATCCTTTGTATGTATAATAGTGTTAAAAATAAACAATGATGTCAGATTAGCTATGACATATTTACGACCACCCGCCGGCGCCCCGCCGCGCCGCACCCACTTGAGCGATAACAGATGTTTACAAAGTTTGACAATTTTTTTGTTTGACTTTTTGTTTGAAGTAGTGCTGACAAGTGTGATTATTTCGTTGTATAATTTCATAGAGAACGACTCTACTAAAGGTTTTTTCGTAGACAAAACACGGTAGTCGATTTTATAAGGATTTTTTAAACTGTTTCGTTTTGGGTACTGTAGTACCCATGGCGGTTTACTGCTTTTTGACTTCGGGTACTGTAGTACCCGGTGGCGGTTGAGTGGATAAGGATCGAGAAACCACACGCGAGTGGCATTGTAACCCAATGCCACAAGTGTCAGCTCTATGGCCATGCACAGCGGAACTGTTACGGGAAGCCTAGATGCGTAAAGTGTCTAGGCGACCACGGAACAGCCGACTGCTCCCGCCCTAAAGACCGGACCCAATGCACGGAACCACCTAGCTGTGTTCTCTGCGGCGAGTCAGGCCATCCCGCGAACTACCGCGGATGCCCCAAGGCACCCAAGTCCTCGGCCCCTAAGTTGGCCTACCGTAATCAGATGAGGCGGCAACGAGAGGCACCTAGCCTCTCGCAGCCGCCCCCGGTCTCTCTCAGTCCTCAGCGCCCCAGCCCCTGGAGCGCGCTGAACCATCAGGCCCATTTCCCGGCCTTAGGTCCATTCAAACCTCCCCCGCCGCCTCCGGCGCCGGAGGCCCCCGCGCCCCCTGTTAGGCCGACCACTAAGACGGCCGCGCCTCTCGCGGCCCCACCCACCGTTGGAGCTCCTCCCGGAGCACCCACCCCAGCCGTGGCCCCCCCTCTTCGCCCCGCGACCCGACCTCTTCCGCCGAAACCGGCGTTTGATCCATATGACCCCTTCTGGGTCATCACGAGCACCTTCGGGGTATTCCACAGCCCCCGAGGGATTCAAATGTCTAGAGACATTATAGCCTGCAGAGGCGATTACTGTTCACTTGCCCGGGTATACGCGTCTTACCCGGACATCACACAAGCTCTTAGGAACTTGCCCCACAATGCGTAGGTTAGGGCCCCAGTGTCGTAATCTACAGAAACATACCGACGCGCCCCGGCCCCGCCGCCGAGGCCCCCGCGAATTCATGTAAAATCAACCCCGACCCTTGTTTGATGAGCCAGCCCGCGTGCTGAGCCACTAGTTATAAAACAGCCCCTAAATAATCTACCCAGCCCGACCCTTGTTATATTCTCATATCGACCCACTAAGCCGAGGTTCTAACCCCACAGGGGGTGCCCTTAGTGTTCGGTTGATTTCTCTCTCTAGTTTTTAAGCCCTGGCTGGGGGCCTTAATTTGGCCACCCACAGGAATAGTCCGGTTAAGCATAAGCAAAGCTCTCTGAGCTTTATTTGCGAGTGGTCCCATCTAAAAAAAAAAAAAAAAAAAAAAAAAAAAAAAATTTTGAACTGTTATTTAAATATTCGAGATGTTATTATGATCAGTTGAAAAACATATTGAGCAGTTATTTAATTCAATGGCGGTTGATTAATTATTGCGACAGTAAAACATGGACAGTAATAAAAAATCTATTAGTCGGTTATTTTGAATGGAATGAGCGGTTCGATAAATAATTCAGCAGATCATAGCGAGCGGTGACACCCGAACTCAAATTCATTGAAAAGAGAGGTAAATGATAAGTTTATTTTAGCTGCTACTAAGCAAATTCTGTCATTTTAATAACTTAAGTATGTTTCGAATGGGATGAAATTGAATGACCACCAAAAAAACAATCGTTACCCTAAACAGCCTCATCCAAAAATAAATAAATATATACAAATAAATGAAACATGTACCAAAATCTTTTGGGCTATTTAAGTCATGCCTGCACTACAAAAACTTTTCATAACCAAAAAAGGCCACGCGTGCACCAAATTTTAACTGGCAAAGTTTTGTGTCATTACTACCCAAATATATCACTACTGCGAGAAAGTGGATGTAATCTGGACTTTAGGGCACCCCGACTCGGACAGGTTAGGTTAGAAGTTCGTGGTTATTTCTTCGTGGTTATTTTTTTATAAACCATCCAGAGGTAGGAGCCCCGCTAAGCGGGGCTCCGTCGACCAAGCCCACCCTCGACCATGCATAGAATCATTCATTTATATTTTTTCCGTCCGTCACACCGCTATATCTCGAAAACTACTTTACCACCTCATTGTTTATAGAATTGTTTAGAATGAGATTTCTTACCGACAAATTCCGATTTATTACTGCCCACACGTAACCGCTCATTCAATAATTTTTACCGCCCATTTAATTATTTTCCTGCTCAATTATATATTCACTGATCCATTTCATTATTTTTATTACTCATTTCTGTTTACTTTACTGCTTAGTTTTAACTGCTGAACTAGTTATTAAACGTGCCATTTATAATTTTTAACTTACCAAAACCGCTATTTACAACTGCCTCTTTAACTCAGTGCCTTAAATAATTAGCGATAAACAAGTTTGGTCGGCAAAAAAAATTTGCTAGTATGAGCACTGCGACTAGGTTAGGTTAGAAGTGTGATTATTTCTTTTAAGGGTCTGTACACAAAACTGCGATCGTAGAAATATAAGAGCTCGCACGACGCATCGCAAGAACTTACGAATGGATTCGGGTAATTGGTGTTTCCTGTATCTTCTTATCTAACAGCAGTGCGCAAATTTTTTTACCCAAATTTATTCTATCTAGTATAAAAAACGTTCAATACGGTTGACGATCGTCGAGGGATTGGTCATCCGAACCTTGGAAGGAAGACGCCTTGCCGCACGAAATCGCATGGCAGCAATTTTGCGCCGCAGTTTTCTGCGTTGCGAATTCGCATCGCGTCGATTCGCAGTTTTGTGTACAAGCCCTAAACAACTTAGAAAAGCTTATTGTTGAAAATCGGACACAGTTTCTCCGCTGATCAATTATAAATTTTCGCTGACTAAAACCTCAATATTTAGCTAACCACTTAAATGTCAACCCTTGAAGAATAGGATTAGAAACAACGGATATACTACTTGCCTTTCACTCACAGAGGACGTGCGTGAGCGAGACAAAAGGTTTTCAATGACTGCTACAAATGGTCATCATCGCGACTTTTGGCAGTAAGATTGACTTCTATTCACTAATAAATAACGTTTCAATATTTTTTTGAGATATAGCGGTCTATAAGTTAAGTCACGAATATTCCAGAAATCTAAAGTGGAATAAAATCTGTTTCTCCCGAGGAATTTTGTTGAATTGATTGCCAATCGAAGTGTTGATAAGTGGCATTCTTTCCAGTTTATCACAACTCGCACTTGACACACAAACATGGTCTTGTTGACATTTATTAAATTCCTAGACTACGAGCCGATATCATGTAACAAGAAATCAATTCAATTCACACTAGTTCTGAATGACTTTCAACACGGCGGTAAGCGAGAATTTTCAAATAGAATATCCCGATTTCAAACTCAAACGTAGATTTGGTCCATTAACCAAATAGTGTAAGTACAGGCACTTTGAGTAGCATAATAGGCCTATTACTGTCCCACTGCTGGGCATGGACTTCCTCTTAGAATGAGAAGGGCTTAAACCTTTAACCACGCTGACCTAGCGCGGGTTGGTGGACTATTATACACACCATTGATAACTTTATTATGGAGCATTTTCTGGTGTTCTGGTTTCCTCACGATTCTTTCCTTCATCGTTAACGCAAGTGATAATCAAATTCTGACCCGTACAGTCACGTGTAATACTATGTATACACATGTCGAAACTAAAAAGCGATTTCCTTCTAAAATATATATTAGAATTATGATATATTCCGCACATAGTTTCTATAATTACATACGAATTACCGTTTTAAATATTTCTAAATTAAACTTTGTTCTCTAAAAGAAATTCGCTTTTTAAGTTCGCTGTGTATACATCTTATTACACGTGACTGAACATGACTTCGAAAAATCAAGTGTGCAGGCTGGGTTTGATCTCAGACCCTTCTTTCTGCATGGAAGACAGGCGTTCAATCACCAGGGTACCACTGCCTACTTTGAATAGATAAGATTATATCTGTCACGTTCCAAGTTGTCACGTATGTGTCTATGTAGAAGAATACCAACAGACTTTACGTACTAACATAAGACCGTGATCAGAAGCTGAGCTCACAGCCCCTAGAGCAATAAGGCTGTAGACGGTATTGGTGCAGATTCTGTTACGCACAAACTAAACTAAAAATATTGCTATCTTATACTAACTGGCAAAACAAGAAAGAGGCGGAGAACTTTTAGAGTTGTCAAACACGTTTCCTTGTTGAATATCGTGTGGACAAGGTGTCGTCTAAATCTGTTTCTCTAATATTCTCCCATCTCTTTTTTTTTTATCTGCAAGAAAAGGAGACCCAGTTTTAGTGAAATTTAGTCGGTGTTGAACAGAATCGGGGCCAATGTCAAATTATCTCGCCAGCTTTCCGCTCCTCCAATCACAACTCACAGGCATATTATTGCATTGATTGGCACGGACGTTGCACATTGTACTGCAAGATCGTTGTCAGGTCTTTCCCTCAGAGCTGCAGGGCTGGGCAAACGATGTGTGGAAACTGGAGATTTAGTTCGATTTATCTTTAGAGATTTAGAATTATAATCCTTAGGATTACATGTTTAGGGCCGATTTCATTAATGTCAGGTAATTTTTACGTGAAGAATAAGTAAGACGTTTTGACAGATTTCTATACAAAAACTGTCAAAACGTAAAATGAAGAGAACCATTTTTGTGCTAATAGTTGCTAGAATGATTGAAATGAAATCTTTACCAATGTCAGGTAACTTTTAAGTAAAGTACAAGTAAGCCGTTTTGACAGATTTCTATACACAAGCTGTCATAAAGTAAAATTAAGAAGCATTTCTGTGTTAATGTATGTTACGAATAATCGAAATGAAAACTATTAAGCAAATTAATGACACAATACAAAACAGACTACTCAGACTACTTATTGCTTGAACAAACAATTAATTTATATAAATTATAACAAAGATGCAAATCAACAATGACTTTTTAAATTAACAACGTTTCAAAGAGACGAACACTAAGCACACATTCTCTGCTAAAACCAGCTGTATAAACATTTATTAATCTCTGTACTGTCAACCCGACACCTAACAATACTATTTGCAAAGCGACAAAGGTAATCCAAATTCGTATAGGTAATGCAGTCACTGTAATGAGAGACCCACTAAATGAGACATAGAATTTATAATAAGAATCTCCTCATATATGTCGTGAATTCAATTTGTGGTACATTCCCGGGTAGTTGTCATGGATAGGGTTGTGTTAAATTTTACACAATTTTTTTCTTGTTATTTATTATTTTCGTACGACGAATATCTACGCCGCCATTCATGATCCACCGTGCTCACCCGCCGCCGCAGAGCCGGTCTCTTCAGACTCCGCAGTTACACTGTTAATTCAGCCCTCATCAAGCTGTTGACCTCCCAGTCTTCCCGCCAGCAACGCCCTAAGCCTAGATCCAAGTCGCATTAAGTGTCGCCCTTCGTGCTAGTAGTCATGATATTAGAGTAGCAGTTAGCTTAGGTTAAGTATTTTACTTCGTCCCCATTGGCTGGAAACCCTTCAGGGCTCACCAATAACTGACCGGTTACGTAGAAGCGGTCCACAAGAACTATACACAAGCAGTCCATTACAATTTGTTGATGTAGGAGCACTATAGTCAGAGTGTCCACACCGAGCCAACAAAGACCCTCAAAGGCTAACGAACGTTCGTCATTTGTTGAATTTGACCAAACTTTGTAATGAACGAATCCGGCTTCATTTGGATTTAAGTGGTATCAAGCTCCTTCCATTGCAGTTTACGCGACATTTTGTAGAGGTTTCAAAATCAGAACTGCTATCAGTGTTACATTTTTGAAGGGCGTTTGGAATTTTCTTCATATCGCAGTCCTAATAGTCAATTTCAAAACTGTTAGCGTTTCTAAAAGCAACAACCCTATCATCCGTACCTACTCGTTACCGGCCTCGACTACACTCTGGATTAATGTGGAATTTCAAGCAAATTAATTGTAAGCCAGTCCTTATTCACACGGCGAACATTATTTTAATTGACAACGCGCACGATGACATTAAGAATTTAGTGTGTAACGCGATACCGTGGTACTTTTTGTTTATACCTAACTCTGTGTTTATTATGGAGTTATTATTTTTTATGGATGTAGGTAGGGGCCCGTGGCTAATTAGGAACCACGCGGATCATACGATTTACAAGGTTAAGCTGCACTTGCTGCGGTCAATCTGTGGATGCGTGACCGTTCGTTACACATTGAGACCCCTCCATGCCTCGGAGAGCACGTTAAACCGTCGGTCCTGGGTGTCATACGAATATATGTATATGGTAACTAATTACCTGTAGTAACCGGAACTAATTACCTGTAGTCAGAAGCATGAAATTCTGATCACCGGCCTAAACTAAGGCGATTCACACACTGCACCGCATCCGGGAGTGCGTGTTCTTACGTTGTTTGCAAGTATCTGTGTTTGTATAGAAAACACGCATATTGCAACATACAGAAAACGCATTCACGCGCAGTGTTGTGGCTCCGTCGCCACGCACCCCGCAGCGTAGCGCGGGGCCGTGTGTATTTCGCCTTATGGTATTGGCATTGCCCAGTAACTAGTTAGCGAAGGTCTGATGGCAGTCACTCCGTGTAAAATACTATTATTCAGCCGCATGTGGCTAGATTGGAAGCTGACCCTAACATAGTTGGGAAAAGGCTAGGTAGAACGAACGATTTTTTGTGAATGTGGCAGAATGTTCAAGAGGATGGATAGCATCATTGTTATGCAGTACTTACATGCATACAGTGATGGCATACAGTGATCACCATTATTTTTGCCAAGCGAACATATAACGAACTTTTCGTATTAATCACCACTATGTTTTTTCTCATTAGGAGCCCTATTTTCAACAGTGAGTATTTACGGGCAGATGTGATGATGGAACAGGGAAGTGGGGGTTTCTACATGTTTTTTTCTCATAAGTCCATTTTTTCATACTCTTTTCTCACCTATATGCACTGAGCATTCAGTGCATATAAACGTCTCGATTCTTACACGAAAAGAAAAATCAACCAACTAATTATTTTATCCAATAAATCATATTATTAAGGAAAGGAATGGTCACTTGTAGATAATATATCTGCATTTAAAATATTTTATTGCAGATAAATAATGTTTGCAAACATTTCACAAGCGAACTAATTAAAATAAATAAATCTTATACAACACCTACATGTAATAACAAAACTATATTCTACTAACTACATTATAATTTGCATAAAACTAGCTAATTTTAGTTCAGTACGTTATAACAGAACATGCTTGTTTAATAATTAGACCAACGCATATGGATTCATAGAGGAAGCACGAATGAATTAATTGGTTACGTCGAGGATTATTATTAAAATAAAGAAGGAATTTATTAATTGTGTGGCTCGTTAAGACTGCTCTACTATGCAATTGAAGGAGTTCATGTCATCGGTGTCTTAGGGACGTTAATTAATAGGCGCCGTATTATTAATGCTTCTCTTACAAGACGCGTGAATTTTGTAAATACTTCTGAAGATTTATGTACGTATTTTTCGATCCCCAGGTCGGGCAAAGTATCCAAGGAGGGAGCGGAGAGGAAGGGGGAGCTGTCTGCTCATCCCGCCATCCCGCGTCAGACGCATCGGGCCCCAGAGGGCGTGCGACTACCTCCGGTCACCCTAGTGCCTGCGGGTGGTGGGTTAGGAAACCCGCTGCCCGAACAGTAACAGGCCCAAAAAGGCGGCGCGCAGTGTTTCATGCACGCTTCTCAGGAGGATGTGGTGTGACGCCCCACAGAGGAGAGGTCCGCCAGCCCCTGGGCTGCACCGCAACCCCGGGACCTGCCGGGGTTGCGATGCATGCTTATGCGAATCCCGCTACTCCGGCCGACGGTCAGGAGAAGAAACACCGTGGGTTTTTAGGCGGTCAGAGTCCGACAAACCCCCTTCCCCGGGCGAGGGACAACATAGAGGATATCCCCACGAAAAAAAAATTTGGTCGGGCAAAGTGTGGAATTCCTCAGAGGCAGCCTGGAGATTGGATTTGTGCCCGGTTGATGGCAATAGGCTCGCTCCCTATTATGTGGGACTTAAACATAACGGCGAAATGAGGGTGTTACTATACACCTCTGCCAAACCCTTTGGGGAATACAGGCGTGATGTTATGTATGTTTATGCTATTTATGTATTTCATACCGGTGTATTAGTTTGTTCTAAATCAGTTTTTTTTTTTTTATTATACCCAGGTCAAACATCAGCCTAGCCGTTTCCCAACGGTGTTGAGGGAAGTTTCCTGTCTAATCAGACGCTGTTGAAATCAATATACTCGTAGATCCACTAGCAGTCTACATTGAGGAAGTTGACTTCGACTTCGAAAACATCGTGAGGAAACACAGTGTTAGTCTGGTGGTGTGACCGTCGGACTGCCAAGTCATAGGTCTCGAGTGTGAACCTAAGGCACACACCTCTGACTTTTCGGATTCATGTGCATATTGTACCTATATAATTATCACACACTTAAACACGGTGAAGGAAAACATCGTGCCTGAGAGATAGTTCTCGACGACATGTGAAGCCAAGTCAGAGGCCCATGGGCGGCATAAACTCTGACACACACCAGGTTAGTCACTAACCACAAGAAAAGAAGAAGAAAACTTCGACAACCGGCTTTCACTGTCGACACATGCAAGTCGACTTCTGAAAAAAATTACAGATTAAACAAGCACTTGTTTCAATATCTTGTACTATGTTACTTGCAAGTGTATACACGGAGCACACTCATTGGCATGATTATAATAATATAACTTCGCCTGGTATTGGAGCCGATTTTCTTATTCACCAACTAAACTAAAATTAAAGAATTGCTATCTTTTACTAACAGATAGCGCGAGAAAAGGACGGCGATAGATAAGAACTAAGTTAGAGATGTCAAATTAGTTCACGCCTTGAACTTCACCATGTCATGAGTCGTCACGTTCCGACCTGTCGTCTAAATTTGTATGGAAATTTTAGTTCAACTTAATTTGACAGCTTTTTATTTTTTGTCTGTCTCTTTCTTATTACATCAGAGTAAAAAAGATGGCAATAGTCTAAATTAAGTTTAGTTTGTGCAAAACAGAATCGGCACCAATGTCTTTCCGCGATGACCCTATCTACGTCACAATTTGTGATGTTTTCCCACCAATAACGACAAAGTTTGATTCAAGGGGTCGTGGCTAATTACCAACTGCGCGGATCATACGATTTGTAAGGTTAAGCAACGATTGCCGCGTTCAGTCTGTGGATGGATGACAGTTCGTTGCACATCGAGATCCCTCCGTGCAACGGAGAGCACGTTAAACAGTCGGTCCCGGGTGTCATACGAATACCTATGACAGTCGTTACGGTAATTCAGAAGCCTGAAAGTCTGCCAACTGGATATCCGCATTGCCTAGTAATTGGATTGCGGAGGTCTGATGGCAGTCGCTCCGTGTAAAATACTGGTATTCAGCCGCATCTGGTTAGACTGGAAGCTGACCCTAATATCGTTGGGGAAAAGATAGGCAGAACGAACAACAAAGTTTAAAATCAAAAGCTGAAGCTTATGGGTTCATTACCTGGTTTTATCTTTGATTTAATAATTTTATAATGTTATACCTATCGGAGAATAAGTCATTAAGAAGATAAAGGAGGGTAGTTGTCAAGATTAATCAACGTACCCGACGTTGTAAAAAAAGTTGTCATTCGACGGAGCGAAAATTCATGTCAAACCGCCGTAGAAGTCTGATCTTTATTATCGGACTAGTTTGTCCTTTTATATTCTGATCTTGTGTGAATTATATTGCGACTTAGCTCGCGTAACCACGGAATAAATAGTAACGCGTAACTAAAAAATAACCCAAATACAAGTACTCTCAGTGGTGGAGAGTCTGTGTTGGTTTTATTTACCAAATACCCACTTTGCTCTTGATAAACAGACACTTAATTTTAAGGGTTGACCCATATCTGTCAGCACGGAATTACCGTTTTTTTACAATTGCGTTAATCCGCATGTGATAGCACGAGACCGCACGCGATAGCACTCACGCTGTCTTTCTCGCTCTGTTAAATGACGCTCCTTAGCGACAGAAAAGGATAGAGCATGAAAATACGCGATTCCGTTCCGAAAGATGTGGGACAACCCTAATGCTATACTTGCTTCTATCCAATTCTACAAGGTTAGTCGGAAAGGGTGTTAAAGTACCCATAATTATTATTAACATAGTTTTGTAAGTACTTATATTATAATTTACCAAAATATGGATGTACCTTTTCCGAAATAAATTTGATTGATTGATAATAATGGATAACTTTTGTTCTACAACTTTCCCCAAAAGTCAATAATTCAAGAGAAATAGCTGTTCAAAAATTTCATAAAAAATACGCTAAATTCTATCTATCCTCAGCCATGATCAGACTTGTTTACATTTTACGTCATATTTGGGGTCACGTATTAGAAACTCCATTTTCTGAATTCATAACTAAAGCAGGGGTGAAGAATTATTGGAAAAACTAAAATAAAAATAATTTTTCATGGAAAAAAATTTATCGGATTTTTAAATTTTAACACTTTCTTTAAAACAATCATCAGTGATACATTAAGTGGCCGCGGCTTAGTACCCCCTTTCCGACTAACCTTGTATAACCGTGTTAGCGACATATCTATAAAACTATAATAACAAACTCACCTCTAATATTAACATCTGTGTCGGCCCCATATGTGGTGAATATGAAGTATAATATCAGAAGAATTATCTGGAACAGCATCACCGGAAGATACTTCAACCTACCCGCCATCTTATTCATTTTTATAGATTATTTATCTGAAACAAAAAACATTAAATTAGTTTACTATAGCCCTGAGAGGGGCTCGTGGCTAATTTAAAACCACGCGGAACATACGATCGGCGGTCAAAACGTAGATGGGTGACCGTTCGTTAAACATTAAGACTTCTCCGTTTCTCGGAGAGCACGCGAGACATTCGATCACAGATGTCATACGAATACCTATGTCATTAGTTACGGGTAGTCAGAAGATCGAACGTCTGACAACCGGTCTAACCTTACGATATCGTCGTTGCCCAGTAACTGGGTTGCGGGGGTCTTAAGACAGTCGCTCCGCGTAAAATACTGATATTCAGCCGTATGTGGTTACACTGGAAGCGGACCCCAACATAGTTGGGAAAAGGCTAGGCAGAACAGTTAACTGAAATCCTATTTAGGTCTTGAATTGTGCGGACACTGGCTAAAAATAGTACCTATAGGTATATATATATTCCAGAGGTGACCAACCCGGTTGCCCAGCGTAGGGTCCCTTTCACCCACGAAGATAGGGTTCTCCATTTTACATTATTCTCCACCGTTTATGTGGTAGAAGTGTCGATATTGTAGCAACTATACAACAACCTATGATCAGCTGATCAGATAATAAGGTGCGTAATTTATTCACTTATGTTCAACAATCATTACGCACTTTAAATCTCATAAATACGCACAATAAATGAAATGAAATGAAATTATTTATTCTGCAAATTGGATATTTAAAAAATCACTTTTACATGTCGGTTTGTTTGTTTTTTTTTTAAACTAGATGTCGTCGGCATTTCCTATCTGACTACCTCTGAGAAGAAAGGCCGAAACAAACTCAGGGGTCAAGGTCTCTTTTCAAGTCCAGATATTTTTTTGTAACAAAATTTTGTGTGAGGACAATGCAGAGCAACGCCTGGACTGGCCTTTTGAGGAAAGTTCCAGAGCAGTTTGAGAGGGCCTGTCCCAACAGATGGCACGCATGCATCAGTATGTCAGCATGTATCAGCATGTATCATCATCAATACATTACATACAAGAAATTGATTCATTCTTTGTATAGCCTACAGATAGTTGTTCCGAGTCTGGGTGTTTGTGCATGTGAAGATTTGTGTCTGTAAACGCACTCACGATACAGGAAAAATCATAATGTGGCGCAACGTTTCTTTTAAAAATGTAAAAAAAAGAGAGTAAGTGACATAATGGACATGAATAGCAACATTTTTGAGTAGTTCTAAAATCGACACCAGTTGGCGCCACTGCGAATGTAGACCTGTTAAAACTTTGTTCTGTACAGTCAGCAACAGGAGTCGTTGAAAGAACATAATTAAATTACAATATTAGGTATATTTTAATTTAATTAGCTTTACAACATACCAAGACATTGACATTTTGCCTCGAGTATATTTTGACATTGATAGGTCTACTTAACAACAGGCGCCATTCAATGCTGCCATTGTGATTAGCGTTTGTCAATATTGTGAAGTAAGTTTTTACGGCCAGTATACTGCTATACTTATCACGAGATTTTGATAACGACTAATTACCTTTTTTATTATGATTACTATTAATTACGTGAGAGATTAGACTAATGTATATTGCTAGCCTGAATAAGATACACCTGTTAAATTTATAATGAATACTTGGTATACAACAGCTCGTTGGCGTGCATATATCGGGTGTAAAAATACCCTTAACGAAGCCGAGAGCCACGTATTCTTCCCATCATTACGAAGATTTTTTGGTATTGGGGAATACCTGGGAACTGCTAGCTGTTAAAAGCCGCCCGCGTGCGAGCTTTTTTTTTTAGACTCTTCCCTCACTCTTACGATTACTCCTGTATCTTGAGTAACAAAAAACCGAAAAAATTGAAATTGGTCTTTATTAGATGAGAAACTCGATTTGCCGCTCCCTGGCTGTGCCGCCCGCTTGCGGTGCACGCGTTGCACGCCCGCTTACGGTGTCTAAACTAAGTTTAAATGTTATTACTAAATATTCTCCTATACAAACATTATCAACATTTTCGAAATGTAGGCACAGTGTGCAGCGCGCGCGCTTTGCGATCTACAATTAAAAGCTGTTTTTTAATACCAATAAATAAAAGTCGTTTTCCAGCAATTATTTTTGCTGTATGTTACTTAGTTCGGTGTACAATATGCGTAGACTTCGGCTTCATTAAGGCTATTTTTACACCCAGTATAATAACCAGTAGTGGACTGCTATTGGCTCATGTGCTGATCAGAATTTTATTATCCCTAGCGTTAACGGTGAAGGGTGAGGAAACTTGCACACCTAAGAGATCTCCAATAAGTTTTCGATGTTTGCAGTCCACCAACCCACATCAGGCCAGCGTAGACTAAGGCCTAAAACCCTTCTCATTCTGAAAAGAGGCTTGTGCCCAGCAGTGGGATATTAATGGGCTGATTATGCTATGCCTGACGATGAACGTGTACAGTCACGTGTAATAATATGTATACACATAGCGAAATTAATAACCGATTTCCTTCCAAAATGTCTGTTAGAATTATGACATATTCTACACATAGTTTCTACAATCACATACGAATTACAGTTTAGAATATTTCTTAATTACATTATATTCTCTAAAATAAATTCGCTTTTTAAGTGCGCTATGTGTATACATCTTATTACACGTGACTGTACCTTCTTTGAATACAAATATACAATAACAATATTTAGTGTGTGTTAATTCCGCCATACAGTTGATCAAGCCTGAACGAACTATGCAGCACTGCCCTCAAATATTATGCAAATGCAGAAGGTGCGATTAATAACATGCAACACACAAACAAATACCCCAAACAAATAATATCTTCACCGGAAAGCCAATACTACTTAAGCGCCATTTTTGGCCAAAATGAGTTATATATAACGTTGGATTGGATTTTTTAAATGCATATATCGGTTTGATTTGTCTATGTGTTGCATGTGCATACTGCATTCAGGCTTGATCAACTGTTTGGCGTTATTAACAGTAAATATTTTTATTGTATATTAAATTTGTATGTCATGGATTTCCGCAAAGCAACGCTTGATTCCATTATTTATCTACTTTTAATGCCTAGAAAATCTTTTAGAGGTGAACTGAATAATAATTATTATAGTCGTGATAACAAATTACTTTAGATACAGTCTTCTAGAAAAAAAACCGACCAAGTGTGAGTCGGACTCGCGCATGAAGGGTTCCGTACCATTATCTATAAAAACGGTAAAAAAATCATGTCTGTTATATGGGAGCCCTCTTAAATATTTATTTTATTCTGTTTTTTAGTATTTGATGATATAGCGGCAACAGAAATGTATCATCTGTTAAAATTTCAACTGTCTAACTATCACGGTTCATGAGATACAGCCTGGTGACAGACGGACGGACGGACGGACAGCGGAGTCTTAGTAATAGGGTCCCGTTTTAGCCTTTGGGTACGGATCCCTAAAAAATTACAGCATGTTGATCGACAATTTTGCACGAGAAGTAGTTTTTTATTCCCAAAAGTCGTAAAATTGAATAACAACAATTTATAGCTGTTTGTAGTAAACCGTTGTATTCGTCTCTGAAAAGTTATTTTAACTCATAAAAATACATGGTGTATAAAAAAAGTAATTTATTGTTTTTATTTAAAGTTGGTCTCCTGTATCGTGGGTGCGTTTACAGATACAAACTTCACATGCACAAACACAGACCCGGAGCAACTATTTATATGCCATTCAAATTTTTTTTTCAGAGTGGAATTTCCACCAAACTTGTCTTCATTAATTAATTTAGTAAGGTGAACTCGATTGAGGGGCTCGTGGCTTTACCAATGGCGCGCATCATTCGATTTGCGAGGTTAAGCTGCGCTTGCCGCGGTCAGTCTGTGGATGGGAGACCGTTTGATACACATCGAGACCTCTCCCGGGTCCAGTCCCGGGTGTTATACGAATACCTATGATAGTCGTTACAGGAAGTTAGAAGTCTGAGTCTGACAACTGGTCTAACCTTACGATATCGGCATTGCCCAGTTACTGGGTTGCGGTGGTCTGATGGCAGTCGCTCCGTGTAAAATACTGGTATTCAGCCGCATCTGGTTAGACTGAAAGCTAACCCCAACATAATTGGGAAAAGGCTAGGAGGAATGAGAACTCAATTGATTGCAGTTAACAGCTAGACACGTTCCTTTTCCTAAAACGGAGATACTATGCAGTGCATATTATTACTACTGTTATGCCGCCTAAGCTTAAGCGTATAGGGAAGCACAGGATGCACAGAAAACATAGTTCAGTTACAGTTTTACAATCCATACAGTTGGTCAACGCCTACAAGGGCGGTGGCATTGCCCGACATCAAAGACGTTGTCCTACTGTATGGATTGTAAAACATTTTAACAAAAATATAACCGACTTCAAAAAAACGATGAAAAGAATAAAATAATTACCATATTATAAAATTAACAGTTTTAAGAGTCGGTGCTAATCCACGCTGAACCAAATTGAAGGCACCGACTTCTGAAACTGTTAATTTTATAATATGGTAATTGTTTTATTCATTTCATCGTTTTTTTTAAGTCGGTTTTATTTTTGTTAAAATGTTTTTTATTTTTGTCGTTTTAGTGGCCTTAATTATAAAATATGGTTGGACCTACTAAAGACGCTGATCGTAACATAATCACATCATCACAATATGCGTACTGTTCGTCATTGAGGAGTTCTATTGTCTGTCTCCGAAGTTCTTCATCAGATCTTCACCAAATTTAAATGGGACCAATCTGGAAGTATATGCTGTCAAATATTTTTTTTTATCTAAATCGGTTAATAAATGGCGGAGTTATGAGATAAAAAAAAAATTGAGAACCTCCTCCTTTTTTGGAAGTCGGTTAAAAACTGTGACTGAACTATATCGTCGCTACGCCTGCAAAACCCGCTGTGTTTTTATTTTTTGAAAATGTATCTTTGATGCTCTTTTACAATAGTTCTCAAGCCACGTGCAACTGTAAAATACGTTTTCTAATAATTTATTTTGCTATCTTCTTAACCAAATAAATTTAAAAAAACAGGTTTTACAGGTGCACGTGACTCGAGAACTATTATAAAATAGCATCAAAGACATTACAAAAAAACACATACCGGATTTTGCAGGCGAAGCGACGGTATGCTTGTACGAAAAGTGGCTTTACAATGGTTTTACGATTAGGATATGAACTACTGACCTCTTTATCGTCTGTCAATGCTTTAATTGTTGTTCTGTCAGTCGACATTGTTCTTATTATATGTATCTCTAAAAACTCGAAGTGGATGACGTAGTTATATTCTTTTATCTAAAGTGACCTTCCGGTTTTGAGTAAAGCAGCTTCCGTCTCAACTCTTGTAGTTCAATCCAATTTTCTAAGTTATCAGTCTATAGATGCATTGGCTAAACTCTTGGCAGTTTGAGCTAAAGCACCACCACGGGCAGCCGTGTGTCAGTCTACGGCTTAGCTATGAAACAATGCCTACGCGCCGCTTTGCCTCCAGAATGAAACACAAAAGAAACCGAACCAAATCGAACGCACAAAGGAATGGCAGCGTTCCTACCTAATACTAAAGCTCAATCTCATATGCGCGGAGCATTTTCTAAATATAGTGCTTTAGGGAAACTACAAACATGGGAATATTCCGAAAATTACGAATTTCTACTAAAACAGGCAATATTTTTAGCTCTGGCAACGTAATAATACTAGAATGTGTAATGTAATGTTGCCAGAGCAAAAAATATTGCCAGGTTTAGTAGTAATTCGTAATTTCCGCAATATTCCCATGTTCGTAATTATATTTGACGCATAAGTTAGAGAATAAGATTTATGTACCATGCTACGGGTTTGATCCCGACACGCTGACGAAGTTTGTAGGACTTTAAGATTGATTTTTTTCGAAGTCTGTGTGTTTTCGTATGAGATTTGCCTGTAACCCTACCTGTGGGTACTCCACACTTGGATTCCCTCTGTACCATGGTAAAAAGGAAATCTTTACATAGTATAAAACATAATCGGTCCCGCTGTCTGTCTGTCCCTATGTATGCTTAGATCTTTAAAACTACGCAACGGATTTTGATGCGGTTTTTTCTAATAGATAGAGTGATTCAAGATTAATTAATGTATATATGCCCCACATTAGTATCTACATTGCACCCGTGCGAATCTGGGGCGGGTCGCTAGTAATATAAAGTATGGTTAAGATTTAAAAATATTCTTCTGCCTTCGGTCTTATAATTTCCATATCGATTCAATTGCTTCGTCAAAGTCAAAGTCAAAGTTTTTTATTTCAAATAGACCAGATTTCAGACACTTTTAAAACGTCAAAACTAGGTACACGGTTCCAAAAGGTAGGTTCTATGGAGAAGAGCCGGCAAGAAACTCCATGAATACTCTTTTCAAAATAGTAATATAGGACAATTCCATTACAGAATCAAATACTTGTTAGACTAACATCCCATGGAAGCTATATTATAATAACATCATCAAACTATTATTCTTGGAAACTACCATATAAACTCCAAGTATCTATTGAAAATATAATGATTCTCCGAATTTTGAAATGCATGCAAACTATACTACGTCAGTCTGCAAATGGTCCTCTGAATTATTTATTGGTATTTCCTGAAGTCTACATCAAGTTTTCCAAGAGGTAAGTAGAGTACTAAGATAGAAGTTGCCTGCCTCGGCAATCTTCATGTTTCTGAACGGGGCGTGTTTTAAAAGGACTTTAAAATTAATGAAAATAACCACAAAAAATGTTGAAGGCACACTTCAAAAATAATCTACCTCGTTGGTCTAGTGGTCGCAAGCGCGACTGCTGATCGTGAAGTCCTGGGTTCGATTCCCAGGTCGGGCAAAGTGTTATTTGATTTTTCAGCAGCCCGGAGATTAGATTTGTACCCGGTTGATGGCAATAGGTTCGCCTCCTATTACATGGGACTTAAACTCAACGGCGAAATTAAGGTGTTACTATACACCTCTGCCCAACCCTTCGGGGAACACAGGCGTGATGTTATGTTATGTCAAAAATAACGATAAACATAACAAAATAATAGTTTACGGTACATCTAACTTTAAAAATAATGGTTCGCGCTATAATCAATCAAAAATCACTTGTTTCTCGGTGCACCCATTAAAGGAATAGTGGAAAGCGATCGGTAAATCGTTTCTGACCATTTTTGGGACTCGTTGGTGCATTGAGTGGCCACAGGTCTAACATAACCTACCCTTCAGCTATTTATTTATCATTTTATTTCTTATCGAGAAAAAAGCACTGATAGCACTGATTGAATCAGTGCTATCAGTGCTTTTTTCTAAGATATTTAACAACACACATCTGCCGACCCCTTACACGATTAAAGGCGTAACTGACCTATATATTTAGCTACGTTAACAACCGGCTAATGAGCCACTGTCCCAATCTACTAAACTGAACTAATTAGTGTTGTGGCTGTCACAACAATCATTGTGCCCGTTAGAACTCATTGTTCAATGTTCTTCGAGTGGATTCTATTTCATATAAACGTTTATTTAGTTTTTATATGGTTGTAATCAGCTTCACTTAGTATATTTTTTTGTTTGAATCAAATATTGCTTCATATTTTTCAACTACTTCTGTTCAACCGATTCTTATGAAAATTCGCACACAAATTAAATTTCCGTGATAATACAATATTATAATAACTTCAACCGTCAATCCTCAAGTTCTGGTGCTGCAAAGGTATTTATTAGGGGTAGATAAAACCGTTTAATTTAAAAGTTGTTTTATCCTTATCCTTACTTATATATTAACTCATAATATACATATAAGTAAGGATGAAATGCGCAAGTTTGTATGTATGGATGTTTGTTACTCTTTCACGCAAAAACGGCTGAACGGATTTGGATGAGATGAGATTCGGCATACAGGTAGACAGGTAGCCTTGATTAACATAGGATAGTTTTTATCCGGATATATCAAGTAGTTCTCTTTGGATGCGGGTGAAACCGCGAGTAATATAATGTGTAATGTCTTTATATAATTTAAACGCATGTCCAAGTACTACTAATATTATGTGTGCTGTTAAAACTATGAAGATTGAAAAGAATTTAAAATAAAATCACAACAGTCCGGATATAAAAAAAAAATATAAAAAATAAACAAACATCGCAAAATATTAATTTTACTGCAAGAACCGATTAAAAATACATAATTTTATTGATTGAATTAAAAAAAAGTGTTATACCAGGTCCACGCGATTCGATTCTTGTTGATCAAATGACTTGATGAACAAAATTTGAAATGTTTTTGTTGCTTCAATTTGATTGAAAGTCTGTTCAGACGGCTCAAAAAGCATGCGATTTAGCAGTTGCTCAACTAGAATCGAATCGTGTGAACCTGGTGTAAGAGCATACGGTTTTATAAAAAAACAATCGGGCAATGTTTTACAAATAACATAAAAAAATGTATCTTTTTTGTTTAACAGTAATAGGAATAATAAAAAAAAACCAGATTTAAAAATAAAAATATAAAAAGTAGGCTTTCGCGACGTCTTTCATAAAAGTTGGTAGGAAATATGTTCTCTTTGCCTTATTAAGGGTTAAGAGATTCTTAAAATAAAATGAATGTTTCACGATCAAAGGCTTGTTTACCTTTCATACAAAATTGAAATGGCTGGTAATGGCGTATGGTTAAGACAGGAAGTGTGTTTATATTTTCTGATACGATGTTTACAACGACCGTACGTTGCCGATGATTTGATAACATAGGATAGTTTGTAATACATTATCGCTGAGAAAACATTTATCATTAGAACTTAAAAGCCGCCATTGATATAATGAAATGAAAAAAAAATCGGCCAAGTGCGAGTGGGACTCGCGCACTAAGGTCCGTCTATATAATATTGATAAATGACATAAATAAATAATACATACATAATTTAAGATAAGAACAAAAAATGTTAAAAAAAGCATTGTATTCGAGTTTTTTTTGTTTGGGGACCGGAAACCCTCTTTGATTTAAGCCTTTTTATTATTTTTAATATTTGCCATGATAGAGATTATTGTAACATAAATTCTGTGAAAATTTCATCTGCCTACCTTTTACGGTTAAAAATATACGGCCCTATGACTGACGGACGGACAGGGCGTGAGCTTAGTAATAGGGTCCCGTTGACCCCCTTTGGGTACGCGCAACCCTAAAAATAGTCTAAAGCGGAAATCACAGTAGTTAACCAATTAAATACAGTTTTAGATGCAATTTCCATTTAAACGGTAGACGATCGAGCAATCATTATGCAATTCAATGCACGTTAACTGGATGAAAATTTCACATTTTATGCCAGACCGCTTTATTCGAGGGCTGTTAAATATTTGAATAGGACTATCGTAGATTGCTTTTCTATTGGAAAATGTTTGAAAAGTTTCTTGGCCGTTTCGTATTCAGATTCGCTGGGTGATTAGGTTTTTGTTTGCCTTTTTTAAAGTCGTGTGGATTTAATTTTCAGTTTTGTTGAAGTTAGTTCCGAACATGTATGAAGGGGCTTTCGAATCTGTGCATGAGCAGCTCAGTCTATACAGGAAATGGCATCAAGAGATAGAGAGGTCAAAAATATTTTGAACTTTGTGTTGTTAAATAACGGAATACCAAAGTAATGGTTAAAAGGAAAAAGAACGTACTAGGAAATTAAGTGGAGGAAAGCCATGCAAATAAAAAAAATGCAATTGAATTTCATTTTATAAAGTTTTCACGTAAACTACCTACCAGTCTCGTATAAATCAATACTAAAATTCAGATAAATCATTCGTAAATAATAAAATTAATTGATCACTTTTATATCTGAAATAGAGTGGATGCCTTATCAGTTTAAACTCTTATTTAAATTCATCTTCTAAAACATATTTACGACAAGCAAACAAATTTTACTAATTCACCACCATGATAATTATCTATCTATTTATCAAGATAATTTTCAGATCCCCCAAAATTTTAAATAACCACAACATTTTTTTTGCAATTCCCAGATATTTTGCTCGATAAATCTGTCGTCCAAAATGTTTCACATCTGAATCAACATGTCAATATTACCTATAATAATTTTATGTACTTATTATATAAAAAACTCAACCTACCTCTTGTACGTGCGAAGTCCCCCACGGTTCACGTCCGACACACCCGTGATAACGTTTGACGAGCCCCTGTTTGTCAAACATCAATCAACTGTAACTATTACATATGTCGCAGTCACTGTGTACAAAATGACGTTCTCATACTTACTAATAATTTGAAGTCACGATTTATACACAATTATTATGGTGACAATTTACGTTAAATATAATCGATTTGTGAGACATGATTTAATATTTGTTTGGAACGTATGTTATTTGGTACATTATATTTTTCTTTTTCTTTTTTTATTATTCACTCATATTATACAAGGTTAGTCAGAAAGGGGGTACTAAGCCGAAGGGGTGTTAAAGTACCCATAATAAGGGATAACTTTTGTTCTACAACTTTCCCCAAAACTCGATAGTTCAAGAGAAATAGCTTTTCAAATATTTCGTAAAAAATATTCTAAAATCTATCTGTTCATAGCTATGATCAGCTGTTTTTACAATGCAGGTCATATTTGGGGTCACGGATTAGAAACTTAATTTTCTGAATTCATAACTAAAGCAGGTATGTATTTTTTTTGAAAAAAACTAAAATAAAAATCTTTTTGCGTGCAAATAAAATTATCGAATATAGAAATTTGAAATTTTAACACTTGCTTTTAAACAGTCATTAGTGATACTCTAAGGGGCTCGCGGCTTAATACCCCCTTTCCGACTAACCTTGTATAAAAACTTTTATCGTTGAACCTCATAAATAAATGGTAGGTACTGTTGATTTAAAATTTCTAAAACAACTCGAAAATTTAGCTGTATACGCGATGCAGACACATTGAGCGTCGAGCATTTACTACGTTCTATTTTTCCACTCAAAAAATATTTCATTCTGTTCTGCTACATACGTTTAAAAATAAAAATAAATGTTATACAACATTGCTACGTTTACGTTACCGGGTCTTGCTTTAAAAATAGTACAATAGCACATTTCTCATATTTTAAGCGGTCGTCAATACGAAATAATAATATAAGAGTAAGTCAGAGTACAATGGGTGTTGTCGTAATTTATTATCTGTTACTGCACGACAAGATGTTGCGTTTTGCGTTGTTTTGAATGTGTTAGCAGGTGTACGAAAATGTTGTTCTGTAAACAGTTCCGCGTTTTCAACTTTATTAATTCCGTTTATTTTTTAAATATAATTGAAGTCTACTGCCTTTTTGGTCTAGCGGCCGCAAGCGCTGCTGAGCATGAGGTCCTGGGTTCGATCCCCAGGTCGGTCAAAGTGTAATTGATTTTTTTCTATTTCTCAGTAGCAGCCCGGAGTCTGGATTTGTGCCCGGTTAATGGCAATAGGCTCGCCCCCTATTACATGGGACTTAAACATAACTGGCGAAACGAGGGTGTACTAAAAATACCTCTGCCAAACCCTTCGGGGAATACAAGGCGTGATGTTATGTTATGTCTAATTTAAGTGTTTTATGAAGTACAGACAAATGATTTTACCCATGTAATTGTCGGCAAATCATCACCGTTACGAAGACTTCGTCGTGTTTATAACAAATCTCTGATCCGGACTTGAATTGCGATTTATTCCCTCTTTTCTCCTCAAATCTTAAGATCCAAAGTTGTGTTTACTACCACTACACCCAAAGAGGTTAATAAAAGGATAAGTTATTCCACCAACCATAAAACCAATCGCAGCCCAGAAATAATCCTAATATCCCGAATTCGCACCAACACCCACCATCTTTGTCCCCCACTACGTACTAGAAAGAGATGCATATAACCCCACGTCAACATCGGCAGACGGTACTTATCATCTATTTAGCGAATCGAACGCCCTTGCACTTGTATTATTTATGTGCGGTTACGAGAAACGAACTGTTTATATGTTTGTTTGCAACGAAATTGACTTGATTGATTCTTTTGTTTTTGTTTACATTTCGCGAAGGTTTAGAAGTTGTTGTTTGGTTTGAAGAGTCAATGTTGATAGGCACTCTTTTGGCTAGAAAATATATCATCATCAAACTTTTCCCTACTCTAACTAAGAATGATTGTTACTTAAAAATACAATATCTTTTTATGAGATCCGTCAAATCCAAAAGTCAACATCTCTTGTTTAACATCTGTTACTACAATTATTTCACTAAGGAATGGAGTAAAAATCATTTGTCATAGTTATACTCGTGAGGGGCTCATGGCTAATTACCAACCGTGTGGATCATACGATTTACGAGATTATGCTGCGCTTGCTGCGATCAGTCAGACCCCTCCGTGCCTCGGAGAGCACGTTAAACCGTCGTCGGTCCCGGGTGTCATACGAATACCTATGATAATCGTTAGGGTAGTAGGAAGCCCGAACGTCTGAACCGGTCTAACCTAAAGATATCTTTATTGCCCAGAAACTAGGTTGAGGAGTTCTGATGGCAGTCGCTCTGTGTAAAATACTGGTATTCAGCCGCATCTGGTTTGACTGGAAGCTGACCACAACATAGTTGGGAAAAAGGCTAAGCAGAAGAGATTGGTACATACATACTTACATACATTTACACACGGAAGCAATGAATCTAAACACAATATACCAACCGGCAAAGTAAGTGCAGAAAATACGAAACAATCAACTGGCTAATGGAAGTCTTGACCGCGCGAACTCAATACCGAATCTGAAGAAGTAAAGGTACGTGTCCATTTGTAACAGAGCCAACGTAGTTACGGATAGAATCAGGATAGGATACGGATAGAACGCCATTTTTTTTTCTTCTTCTTTTCGTGTGGTTAGTGACTAACCTGGTGTCAGTGTTTATGCCGCCCATGGCTTCTGACTTGGCTTCACATGCCGTCAAGAAATATCTCTCAGGCATTTCCTCACGATGTTTTCCTTCACCGTTTTTAAACAATATTCAATACGCACATGAATTCGAAAAGTCAGAGGTGTGTGCCTTGGGTTTGAACTAGAGACCTATGACTTGGCAGTCTGACGGTCACACCACTAGGTTATCACTGCTATAATTATTTGTTTATTTTTGATAAAGGGATTCCCATATACCCCTCTGGCTCTCACATACATACGACGGAACACAGTAAACTGCTTGGCGCCAGACTTTAGTGTGACTGTGTAAGCTAGCCAGGCAGACCGTATATATCCTACCACAAGGTATAAATGATGATAATTAGCCATAAAGATTTTTACAATAGAAATTAAGGTAGGTAATAGCTATGGAATTACTACACTACTGCGTGCAATGGTTATTAATAGTGTTTGCTACTATATTGGTATTGACAATTTATTGAATATGTTTTAATTGGTTTCAATAATGTTGACCTGACCGTTCTGCCAACGATTTCTTTGCTTTGTTTCTCTGTTACCTTACCCTATTCTGTGGTGTTTCTAGTTTACATCCTACAGTAGCAAGCTGATTACAGAGCTGCTCGTGGCTAATTAACAACGACACCGATCATACGATTTGCGAGGTTAAGCTGCGCTTGCCGTGGTCAGTCCGTGGATGGGTGACCGTTTCTACACATGAAGACCCCTCCGTGTCTCGGAGAACACGTTAAACCGTCAGTCCCGGGTGCCATAAGAATACCTATGACAGTAGTTACGGGTAGTCAGAAGCCCAAAAGTCTGACAACCGGTCTAACCTTAGAATATCGGCATTGACCTGTAACTGGATTGCGCAGGTCTGATGGCAGTCGCTTCGTGTAAAATACTGGTATTCAGCCGCATCTGGTTAGACTGGAAGCTGACCCTAACATAGTTAGGAAAAGGCTAGGAGGAATATATTTGAAGGTAACGGGTTATAAGTAGTAGGGAACACAGACGCAGACTAAGAATTTCACACTTTGGCTGTGCGCATAATAAACTTATAATAAAATTGCTGATCGGGACTCTGAAGTTCCAGGCTTCTTCTTCTCCCTGCCCTTATCCCACACTAGGTGGGGTCGGCACAACATGTATTTCATAAATTCTAGTTTATTTTATTTTATTATATTAAGAAAACTTACAGCTAGTACATTTGAGTATACAATTTCATTTATGTAGAAAATGGCCAATTACAAGTTTTCACTTATAGAAATGATCTGTAAAATTCACAACCGGTAGACAGCGTTAAAAGTATCAGATGTTCAAACTTGCAAAAACTCAAAGTAAATTTAGAAAAAAAAAAATATATATACATACAACATGCAACGTAACCAACGCACACCCTCAAACACCCTAATTCGAATATTATGTTACAATCATAATACATACACTGAAATTTTATTTTTATGCGCTTAAATATTGTTTGTTCAAGAAAATAGTATTACTAAGTAAGTATTAAGTTGTTAGAGGTTTTGGCTTATTGTTTTATGACCGGCAGCCTACCTGACATCAACCCTCCTTGGGAATACTTGCTGATATTATGCACTAGGTCCCAAAATGATATGCTTGTCAATCTTATTGCCGACAACTAAACAGACTATGTTCTTCTTGGTAAAGTATATTTGAAGTTCCTCGACCCACTCATTCAGTTTTGCTAGGGACTTTGGTTCTGACACATTGTAAACTAATATAGCACCGTGAGCGTCTCTGTAAAAACTTGATGTCAATGTTCTGTATCTGAAGATCCAGGTTTACAGTATTTCTGCTGGGGTTGCGGTGCATGCTTTTGCGAATCTCGTGACCCCGGCCGAGCGGTCAAGAGGAGGAACACCGTTGGTTTTTAGCCGGTAAGAGTCCGGCAGACCCCCTCGCCTTCCCCGGGCGAGGGACATCCATGATGATTTTTGAACTATAAAAAAAAGGCTTACAGTATTTAATTTTCAACAAACTCAACTCCAATGTAATGCTACCTCACGAAATAGAAGCATACCCTTAACTGTTTCAGTACAAAACCAGTGCTGTCCAACTAATACCAGTATCATCCGGTTTGTTCCGCCCGTTACCAGTTTAAAAGCCTATGTGACTTACTGAAATGGACTTTGTTTTAGTTCGTTTACTACATCACTCACTTTAATGTATGGTCCGAAGTTTAGAACTAAAATTAATTCGTCTATTTTTGAGACAGCCCTAATGGTGGACTAAAAGCTTTTTAAATATTGCAGGTAGATGTTTTAGCATTTGAATATTCGTTTGGTTGGTAGTCATGAAAAATGAATGAAACAAAATACTTGGATCATTTAAAATAGTTTATTTTATTGTTTCATTTTTAGCCCAAAAATATGTAGTTTAAAAAACTAAAAACACACTTTTATCACGTACTAAAAATTATATAATGATTAAATTGACTTGTTTTTAGAAAATATATAAGTACCTATGTATTTTACTCTAGCCAATATTTTACCTTCATTGTAGATACGCAAACATTTTTTCTTTTTAAACTGTACGTGGTGGGTGATAGATACTTATGTAGTTATTAGTACCCCCCCGGTGGGTTTGCATTATCGTTGCGGGGGGGCTCAGTAGCCGTGGAGTGAATGCCCACGGTGAAGCGAAGAAGAACCCGAGGAGGGGCTGCTCGTCGGGGCTTGCGTGCCCGTGTTCCCGCCAATTGTGGCAGAGGAGGACACCTTGGAGTTTTATTGGGTTTGAGTCCCACATAACTGCACTATCTCCCCGTGGTAGTGCAGCATGCGTGTGCATTTCTCCAAGTCATAATAAAAAGGTAGTTATTAGTAAGTGAGACAGTAATGAACTAATTACAGTATAGTTTATTATACTTGGGAGCAATGAATCCGGGTCGAAAATGTCGAACAATGTTAAAATGTTAAACAATGTTTTCCGAGATATTGATGTTTATGTTGGTGACCCGGATTCATTGTCCCGAGTGTTGATCAACAAAGTATTGTCACTGTTTACTGATACGTTTCTAGGCCCTAAAATTCTTATTCGCAGAACACTAGTTCTATTCTAAGCAAAATTTACATGAATGATAATTTTGCTAACAGAAAAATCAAACGATGCAATGGTATTTCGTCTAGAGTGTAGTGATAGCCATTCTGCAGTGCTGCAAACTTTAATATCCTACTTTTAATAAAAAGCCTTCCTTTATAATATTCGTCTTTTCATATTTTCTGATATAGCAAAGAAAGTTTCGTACAGAATGAGTTATACGCTCATGTTCAAAGTTCCAAAGTCGACAGAAGGAAAAAGTTTATTCTGGATCATGGACACGGTATCAAGCTTGACTGGAAATAAGTTATGCACTGTACGAGCATAAGTTGAACCAGCCTGATGCAATAATATTATATGTGTAGGTATACATATATCCGGCCCGTACCTCTGACTTTTAGATTTCATGTACGGATCTGAATTTGATTACCACTTACGTTAACGGTGAAGGTAAAACATCGTGAGGAAACCTGCACGCCTGAGAGGGCTCCATAAAGTTCTCGATGGTGTGTGTAGTCTGTCAACCCGCACCAGGCCAGCGTGGTAGATTAACACCTAAACCCTTCTCATTCTGAGAAGAGGCCCGTGCCCAGAAGTGGAACAGTAATGAGCTAATTATATTATGTTTATTTACACACCTAATAAAAACAGAAAATATTATGATAATAATTACTGTGAAGTAACTTACATACGTATAATTTAATTGCAATTAAGTATTTTTTTCTTGTTATTTTACATGTGCCGAAACTTGTGTAAGAAACATGTCGCGATACATGTACCGCAACATTTTACTCGGTCACAAATTGCTATAATATCGGTCAACATGTTACGACACTTGTATATGGTACATGGTAATGTTTTGCGACATGCGCCGAAACACTATTCCGTGTGCTGCGTTGTATCAGAGACATGTTACGAACAAGGTTTTTATTATTTGACGTTTATCTGTTATCATTAAGTGGTGAAACGATTGTTAGGGTAGTACTACCCTTTAGAACCCTTTATTGTTACCGATTGACCCGAAATCGAGACGTATTTCGTGCCAATCGATGCTGGATCGGGACGCGTGCACACACCCCTGAAAATCGGGGCACCCTGGCAACGCCAGTTATAATATAACACAGTATTTTTGCTCACCAGGAGCACCGAAGTTCTATGGAAACTTAGCTATAGTGATAGCCTAGAGTTCGAACCCAAGGCTCGCACCTCTGACCTTTCAGATTCATGTGTGTATTGTATAATTATCACTTGCTTAAAAACGGTGAAGGAAAACATCGTGAGGAAACCGGCATGCCTGAGAGATATGTCTCGACGATATGTGAAGCTAAGTCAAAGGCCCATGGGCGGCATAAACTCTGACACCAGGTTAGTCAGTAACCACACGAAAAGAAGAAGATGGAAACTATACCTATAGAATTCCCAATGATGTGTGCTCCTATGTGGCAATAATTATTCACAAATCAAAGAGATCTACCACACTTGTTATAGTGAGTTAAAAAAAAAACATTGATTGGTTCATAATAAGTCGGTATGATAACATTTAGGGCCAAGCCACATCTGATGGAAGACACGTCACCGATCTTCCGTCACGTAATTTACTCGACGAATTTTAGTAACGCATCTTCGGTCAAATGTGTGCGGTGTGAGATGTTTATATGGAATTATGTGTATCGGCGGAAGATCGGCGAGGTATAAAGAAAGAAAGAAATAAAGTAAATGATTTATTTAAGTCTCGTAACAGACATACAAATATATTAAAAGACAAATAAAAAAAACAACAAAATAAAAAAGTTACATGCCTCCGCGAGACTACAAAAGGAGCCCATCTCAGCATAATGCTGCTACACCGAAGTATAGCAGCACTGGTTTTCGGATAGGTCGTGATAGTGAGGCCACGGGCATCCTCGGGCAAATACATACATTAATAAATTATGTAATAACATAAATACACACACGACGACACGTTTGGTGCAGGGGCTGAGCGATCGGCTTCTGCTCTACGGGTCATGGGTTCGATTCCCGCACGGAACAAATATTTGTATGGCCTACAGATAGTTGTTCCGGGTCTGGATGTTTGTGCATGTGAAGATTTGTGTTTGTAAACGCACCCACGATACAGGAGAAATCCTAGTGTGGGGCAACGTTTTTATTAAAAAAAAAAAAAAAATACAATAAATACTTTGATATTTCTATATAGGTATATGAATAAATAATATTTATAGTGTGCCTACGTGTGCATCCGCCTTGACGTTTGACGTTCCACATAAAGATGTCAGTGTCAACGTATCTTCCGTCAAATGTGGCTTCGCCCGTATGATCCAAATGTTTTCTAAACACATGAAAGTATAAAACACAGCGAGCATGTGGTTGGTTATCATGACGGTAAAAACATCCGTATATGTTTTTTCTAAATATTATCAATTATACATACCTCGTCTGTTATATTATTTTCTCTAAGACAGGTCGAGTGAAGAAAAATTCCACACCCATTACCTACCGATTTGTCTTTCGATAAAGTTCTAACACAATATTGCATTTGCTTTCTTACGATTTGGCTAGACTATTACCCGCGGTTTCACCCGCATCCTGGGGGAACTACTTGATGTACCCGGAAAAAAAGTATCGTATGTGTTAATCCAGGGCATAGTCTGTGTACAAAATCTCATCTAAATCCGTTCAGCCGTTTTTGCGTGAAAGAGTAACAAACATCTATACATCCATCCATACATACAAACTTTCGCGTTTATAATAGTAGTAAGGAAGTAAGGATTTGTTAAATTTTCATCTTTAATAATTAACTTCTTTCTAACCTTACCAGCAGCTGAACAGTCAATAATTAAGACTTACAGTCATAACATACTGTCAACTAGTTGCCGACAACCGTAAAGTTCTTCGATTTGCTTCATAATTGCGAGTGTGTACCTATATGTGCGCTTGGTCGCCATCTCTAATGGCCGGTCCCTATAATCTACGGAGCGTTATTGATAAAAATTAAGACAATAAATATACAATAAAATATTTATAGATCATGGATTTCCGCAAAGTAACGCCTGATTCCATCATATATCAAAAATTAAGACTGTTGTATCTATATCAATAATAGCCGTATCCTCACGGCTCCGCCCGCGTAAGAAGTTTTATTCCAGTAATAAATATAGCCTGTGTTACTCAGTGAAAATGTATGTAGCTATCTAACGGCAAAATCATTTTTGAAATCGGTCCAGTAGTTTTTAAGTTTAATCGTTACATACAAAAATACAAATCTTTCCTCTTTATAATATTAGTATAGATTACAATATTAGTATAGATGAAGCAAAGATACCATAACTTTGCATAGTAGACCCTCCCATATAGAAGTAGCTACCACAGGTAAAATTGACTTACGACAAGGATAATCTTAACAACAACACACCGATGACGTCTTAGATAAACTGAATTATTTATATGATATTCATACAATAAATCAGCTACTATTGGTAAGCAAAACGATTCGTTGTTGTTTATGGGAACTGGGCATAAGAGCGTTCATTTGTTATTGTAATTCTTTATTAATAACATTAGTTTTAGTATACAAATACATGATTTTAGTTTTAACCAGTGAAAGCATCTGGTCAGATGTAAGAACTGATGAATTAGAAATTACCTATACTTCTGTAGTAATATTATAAAGAGGAAAGATTTGTATTTTTGTATGTAACGAATAAACATAAAAACTACTGAACCGATTTCAAATATTCTTTTGCCGTTAGAAAGCTACATTATCACCGAGTATCATAGGCTACGGGCGGAGCCGTGGGGACACAGCTAGCCTGTTTATAAATGTATCGGTATACGTATTGGTTTAGAATAAATGCTTTGTCAATTTACAAATAGATATCTATAGTTGTGGTTACTATTGGTCCCAGAAGTATAGATAGCAGTTTTCCCTAAGTGCATTGAAGCGTAAAGACAATATTGGACTTCCCGATCTATTTACGCCTATCTCTATAACATATAAATTGTGCGCCAAAACACAATACAACGATTCTCAGTGCGAGTATTTACAAATTCGTACGCATGTGCGTGCAAACAAAACTATTTATCTTGTGTAACTACGTTCTGGGAGCCTTTGTGATCGTTTGTCAACCGTTTGAGTTCCATGAGTAAGCAATTAGCGTTTTATTTAGCTCTGTGAAAATTGATGATGGTATGTCGTCTTGGTTACGGAAAATTTGATCGTCTGATCAATCGTCAGTTAGGACAGGTAAATTCAAATCTGCTATGGCACTTTCCTCAAAAGGCCATTCTAGTCGTTGCCCTACATTGTTACACTCGCATAGTTTGTATACCACAATGTCTGGACTTTAAAAGAGACCTTGACATTTGAGTTTCTAGTGAGAAAGGAAATGCCGGCGACATCTAGTCTTAAAAAAAATATAACATTGACTTGTAAAAGTGTCTGTAACAGATTTATTTACAGAAATAAAAATTATTTATCATTTGATGATCAGCCGATGTTTTTATGACTTTGGCGTCTCCTGTATCGTCGTTTTGTGGAGATATGCCTCAGTCACGATTCACGATTTAGGAACTGCCTCGTTAGTCTAGTGGTGGTAAGCGCATCTGATGATCGTGTGGTTCGCGGTTCGATCCCCAAGTCAGGAAATGTTATTGGGTTTTCCAGTGTGGAATTCCTCAGTAGCAGCCCGGAGTATAGATTTATGCCCGGTCGATAGCAATGGTCGCCACCTATTACGTGGAACTTAAACATAACGGCAAAATAAGAGTGTTACTATACACCTCTGCACCTTTGCAGCAGTACACCATGGACTACCCCCTCTATCTTATTCATTGACTTCCTGTTCATCCAAAGGTTGTCTGGTAGATATCGCTATCAGCGATAAGACCGCCATTGTACCCTTTAATGTTTGTTATTGTATAAGAGCTGTGTTACAATTTTGGTGTACAATAAAGTATATTCTATTCTATTCTATTCTATTCTCTGTCCAACCCTTCTGGGAATACAGGCGTGATGTTATGTTAATAGTCAACCCATTGAACCACTGCTGGGCACGGGCCTCTTCTACGAATGAGAACAATTTAGGCCTTTGTCCAATGTCCTGGCCTGGTGCGGGTTGACCGACTACACATACTAGCGAGAACACTACAAGAACGGAGATCAGTTGCTACACTATTCAATTACCCGTGATGGCTGTCAAGTATGACAGCTGAAGATGACGTCATAGTGTGCTCTCCTAGGGACGGATAAGTCCGGATACGTCAAAAATTATCACCCATCCAACTTAATCACGACACGCCCCTCTCAACATTAACATTCACGACCTACCAATTAGCGTTCCATTTAGGAAATAGGTGAAAACTGACCCGAGTGTCATTGAATGGTATTTCGAAGGAAGAATTTTAGTATATTTTATTGGTTTGGATATTATTATGTATGATGACGATTTACTTATGTCATTAATAGCGATGATAGCCTAGTGGTGTGACCGTTGGACTGCCAAGTCATAGGTCTCGAGTTCGAACCCAAGGCACGCACCTCAGAATTTTCGGATTCATGTGCGTATTGTATAATTATCACTTGCTTTAAAACAATGAAGGAAAATATCATGAGGAAACCGGCATGCCTAAGATATTTCTCGACGGCATGTGAAGCCAAGTCAGAGGCCCATGGGCGGCATAGACTCTGACACCAGGTTAGTCACCAACCACACGAAAAGAAGAAGACTTACGTCATTAAGCTTAGGTGCTTAAGCATTAATTTCTTTAAATAGATAGTTTGTAATTTAGTTCTATTAGATCTTTTATTTTACAAGTATACTCAGTATGCTCATACTTATATTTAAATTTATACCAACTCTACAAGCGAAGACTTGTCATTGGCTCTCTGATTACTAAATGTTTACGTTATTCTAAGTTTAATTAGCTGTAAGTCTTCCATGTTTTTTTCAATTAAATAAATAAATTAATAATCGGATAGCCGGTAGATAGAATTTACAGCCAATCTTATTGGACATGGCCTCTTTCAAATAAATGGACCTATATTTAGTCACTACGGTGGGAGTATAAATGTACCAAGGGCCAGACTTCACGCACTGACGATGCTCGACCTGCTCGTCACCCGCCCGTTAAAATAGTCAGAGCTATAGCACCGCCGATTAATCTTAACCGCCCTGAACATTTATTTATGCTTTCAGTTTGCGCATGTATAAAGGAAAAAAAATCTTTTAAAAACGATCAAATAAACTTTGCTTAGGAAATGATCGATCCTCAATGATTTTAGTTGAAAGATTTGTGTACGCCATTTTGTTCCTGAAACATAACATAACATCACGCCTATACTCCCAGAAGGGTAGGGCAGAGGTATATACTAACACCCTCATTTCGCCGTTATGTTTAAGTCCCATGTAATAGGAGGCGTATCTATTGCCATCAACGGGCACAAATCCAAAATCCGGGCTGCTACTGATGAATTCCACACGGAAAAACCTAATAACACTTTACCAGACCTGGGGATCGAACCCAGGACCTCACGATCAGCAGTCGCGCTTGACACCACTAGACCAACGCGGCAGTTCTGAAATACTGCACAACCATAATTGTTCAGCTCACTGCATGAAGATCAGGGTGCTTAAGATATTTCGGCCGTACTGTATCGGTCAGCAGTGACAGTGAGTGTATTGCTAACAGGTAATACTGACTTAAAAGAGAGGATGTTATGTACTTTTTTCTTAAGGCAGATTTAGATTACGGAACTATACACTCAATGTATACATCGAGTGTCTGTTTCAAACCCTACTGCGACATTTATTGCGACATCACGCCGAGTCTCGCGTCGAGCACTGTCTGCCGCAGTGTCCAAGTGTGAACAGAACAGCAATAAGTGTCAGAAAGTGTCGAAATTAACCCGGCGAGGATGTGGAGGGGTCATTCTGACCCTGTAGATTTTTAATCGTGTGTAGTTTTTTATCCTGCGATCGAAGAGTTTTGAACGTCACAATAGCTGTTGCTAAGGGACCGGCGCGCACGCCCCGCGCCCCTGTCCAGTCGGCCGCCGCCTGCGACGGGAGCAACACGTGCGTGCAGTCAGAAAGGGTAAATATGACCCCGCGACAACCGCGATGTAACATTTTTATGTAAGGTTTCAATTATATTTTTTACTTAATATTATTATAATTTTAGGTTTTTTCGTACACAATGAATAGCCAGGAGCTTGAGGATGAGCGCATACGTCTTGTTTTAATGCAGTCTGACAGTGAAGACGACTTGTTATCCGACGGTAGCGAAAAGGAAGATCATTTGAGTACGCGCAGTCAAGATAGTGATACTGAGCAAAATGCAAGCAGTGATGGCGAGGATAACGTACCACTGGCAAGAACAAGAGGCAACTTCCAATGTCATTTATCAATACTCGCGGTGCAGCTATATTTTCATCGAAATTTGGCTTTCAAAAGGATATAACGCTCGTGTCTCATATTCCAAAAAAAAAACAAGGTTGTCATACTAATGTCTAGTCTACACCACAACGCTGAAATTGATGAATCAACAGGAGAGAAAAAAAAACTGAGATAAATACGTTTTATAACACCACTAAAGGTGGAGTAGATGTAGCAGATGAGTTGTCGGCGACATACGATGTTAGACGCAACTCGAAAAAATGGCCTCTCACTGTCTTATAGGCAATGCTCAATATGGCTGGCATCAATGCGTATATTATACACAGGTCTAACACGCAGACTATTCAGAAGCGTCGCCATTTTATAAAAACATTAGGCCGATTGCTTGTTACTGAACACTTGAAGGGCCGCATAGAAACACCTCAATTGCCGAGACAGCTACGCAAGAGAATCAGAGAATTCATCGGAGAACCTGAACAAGAAGCACCTGTTAGGGTTCCAGGTGTACGAAAAAGGTGCCAAGTATGTCCTTATGCCCGCCATCGCAAGACAGCCAATGTTTGTGAAGATTGCCATAAGTATATTTGTCCAGAACACACTATTTCATTCTGCCAGGATTGTGCTACAATCACAGACAATAATGATTTGTAGTTCATAATTGATGATAAGACTGTAAGTGCAACTAGTTGATCTCTACGTATGTACCAAATTAAAAGTTAATCGTCTAAGAAGTTAGTTATTTTTTGTTGTTTTTAGTGTAAGTTTAAAAAGTTTATGCAAAAGTTGATTATTTTGTAGTACTTTGCTAAAAGTGATTTAATTATAATATTTTGTACTCTTATCTGCGTTTTATTTCGATAAAACCGTAAAAATAACATGTGATATAAATATTATTGATTAATATTTGGTAACATTAATATAAATTTAGGTATTTTAAACCCAATTATATACAGGGTCAATAAGACCCTCCACAACCTCCACGTTACTATTTTCACCACATCCTCGCCGGGTTAATGTCGTAGTGTACGCACACCTCGACACTCGATTTCTGCACGTGTTTCTTTTTACCACACGGCAAATAGCTTGCATCATCTCGTTACCTTAAGACCTGTTGTTAGACAGTTATTGTTCTTTGTAGTTGGAACACCTGTGCATATTTAGTGCATAGTGCATTGTCGTTACCTGTCTTATGACGTCATTGTCTTGTACCACGTGAAACGGGGCGGGAAATGGGACCTTTTATGTTCCTTGAACAAGAAGCATAATCTACGTCGTTTACAGGGTGATGTTTTTAGCAATGTATGCTACCATGCCTTTCGAAGAGAAATGTTTCCGAAGTCAACTCTTGAGTCTTAACACATATACAAGTTAGTCGGAAAGCGGGTACTAAGCCGCGGGCCACCTAAAGTATCATGATGACTATTTTAAAGCAAGTGTTAAAATTTAAAAATTCGGTAATTTTTATTTGCACGCAAAAAGATTTTTATTTTAGTTTTTTCAAAAAAAATATCATACCTGCTTTAGTGAATTCAGAAAATTAATTTTCTAATCTGTGACCCCAAATATGACTTAAATTGTAAAAACAGCTGTTCATAGTTATGGACAGATAGATTTTAGTATAATTTTTACGAAATATTTGAAAAGCTATTTCTCTTAAAGTATCGAGTTTTGGGGAAAGTTGTAGAAAAAAAGTTATCCCTTATTATGGGTACTTTAACACCCTTTCGGCTTAGTACCCCCTTTCCGACTAACCTTGTATAAACAAAAACGAATCGTTTTGCTTACTAGCATTTTTTATTGCCAAACTGGCCATATAAATAGACTCTGAAGCGAATGTTACCTGTGATAGCTACTTCCATATGGGAGGGACTACTATGCCAAGCCATGAGATCTTTGCTTCAGTATTGGTAAAGACAGAAGAGTTTCAATTTTAACCAATAACGCTTCGTAAATTATAGGAATCGGTCAACATGTATATTGCAAACGAACTTGTTTACAAAAGTATTTATCAAATCGCAAACTCAAACACAAACTCAAACTCAAACTTTTATTTGCTTTCCACAATGGTATTAATAGATGGTGAGTAAATATATATAGTACATCGTGGACCCTGTTGGGCACGCAAAAATATTAGGAGAGAGGAAGGAATTGGTAAGTAATTTTTAACCGAATTCAAAAAAGAAGTGTATTGATAAAATGAAGAAGTGTATCGCATTAAGTGTATTGTGGCTTAAGCCGTAATCAGTAGCGTCCCAGCTCTTTGATGGGAGTTTGTGTTAGTTATTTTCAGTTGGCGTCTAACCTTCAAACTTTAGGAAAGTTAAATTTTCGCGGACTCGTGTGTTTTCATAGTCACCTCTAAGGCCCATATTACACTATCATATATTCATCATATAAATATGATGTCAGATCTGTCAAATTCTATGATCATAATTATATGATGCTGTTCTTCATATCTACATATTACACTTATGATCATATAAACGTCATATTTAATCAAGATGGATAACGATTTAGCCGTGTTTTCCGTTGCTATGAGTGCAATTTTATGAATTGCATTAAAAAAGAAGATAAAACCGGTTAAGAAAAAAACAAAAGATAAAAGACGTATTTGGGTTAGATCATGGATAGCAAGGCGATCAAAGAGAGGGGTCCATAACACCTTACTCGAAGAACTTAGATTGGAAGATAAAAATGTAATAATAATAATATTAATTACTAATTTACAGTTTGGACCCTGTTCCCGATGCCGGTGGACTACTATTTTTTTATATTTTTAAATGTTTTTGTGTTTTTATAGAAATATTTAAAAATGTAATTTGTAAGTATTTTAAAATAAATAAAGGCAAAATATTAATTAATATTTTTGTTGTTTCGATATTCCAGTCGAAATTCTTGCATTTTGACGCCATTTTTGAGATTCGACGGATATATGATCATATTTGTACGCTTGCTGTCAAATAGGATCCCATAACTATGATCATAGATATATGAATCATATGTAGTTATTACACCGTCATAGGTTCTTCATAGAAATATGAATGAAAGACGGCGTAGCTTAGAGCCTATGTACACGACGTCTTTTGTAAGCGTTAGCGTCAAACTCCATACTTAAAAAAACATGTGTATCGTTTTTTTATGTATAGAGTTTAATGTTAACGCGCGTCGTCGGCGCGTAGAAAAGACGTCGTGTGTATAGGCCCTTAGCTTAACTTTTGTAATCAAAAATCGTTATTACGAATTACAAATCATACGTGCAGACCAACCATGTGTGGCTCGTGGCTAATTACTAACCTCACGGGTCATAAGATTTGCAAGGTTAAGCTGCGCTTGCCGCGGTCAGTCTCTGGATGGGTGACCGTTTCGTTACACATCGAGACCTGTAGTGCCTCGGAGAACACGTTAAACAGTCGGCCCCGGGTGTCATACGAATACCTATGACAGTCGTTACGGGTAATCAGAAGCCCGAAAGTCTGGCAACTGATCTAACCCTAGGATATCGGCATTACCCAGAAAGTGGGAGGCGGAGGTCTGATGGCAGCCGCTCCGTGTAAAACACTGGTATTTAGCCGCATCTAGTTAGATTGGAAGCTGACATCAATATAGTTGGGAAAAGGTTAGGCGGAACAATGTGCAGACCAACCATGGAATATATAGGTATACGCAAGAAATAGAAAATTTCATCCAACAAACTGCCAAGAGTCATAAAAACCAAACTAAATCCACCAGAACGATCCATTCTTAACCTAACATTAGCATATTAGCCAGTCTCCCTCCAGCTATAACGTCCCACCCAGGTCCATTGAAGCTTCATCTTAAAATAGAATATTCTCGCCGGCCACATCTTATCTGCTTCCAACTCATACAATATTTATGCGTGAAGAACACAGAATGTCGATTACTCGTCGGTTTGCGCAGATGTTGGTTGTATGGATAGGGCATGAAGCTGGAATATAAACTGTATTCTTTGTAGAGGAAAATAATAAGCTAAAGTCTGTATTAATAAACAGCTGTCACTCAAAAGATCTTTCTTGAGTTTCGTTTTGCCATGAATTGGAGATGAATTTAAAAAAAACTGGCAAATGTATGAAATTCTACATTATGGTAGCTCTTCTTGGTTGATCTCTGTTTATTAATAAGAGCCTAAGTCACGTTAATTCTATAGGTGTACCTCAGGGATATTTACGTACCATACATATTTTATTTTGTGTGGTACCCGCCATGGAATAAGCCACACCTTCCTCCTTCGTGCGTGTAGAAAATGGATTACATGATGAAGATGGGCACAAGAACAAACCGCGATTTCCAATCCGAGATTATAGATATTTGGGAGCCTTGTATGCAGCTGTGGACGTTTACGTTCTGATACGATAATGATGATGTACTAGATTTTCCTAATCTAATCACACCTGCCTTCGATGTCGGCGATAATGAACCCATCTAATTTGCCAAAGTAAATACCATGGGTGCTGATGCGCAGCTCTATCTGCGCATACGTCATAAAGTGCGGGCACAGTGGAAATACGTCGCGGTATAGACGAGTCGAATCGGTACATATTTTTTTATTTCGTGATACTGCAACCACGTTTACTCACCAACCAATACCACGTCCTTGCCACATCCATTCACTCTATATCCGAACTTCCACTCCTCAACTGACGATTCTTAAGCGAGAAAGAGACAGCAAGATTATCACACAACACTTAAGTTTTAGGTGCTCTTTTGTAATCTTTATTGAGTGGCTGTAAATTGACTTTACAAGAAGCCCTCACAACTCAAGGAGTGTAACGTCCTTCTGAGAATATTGTACATTAGACTGAAGATGTTTTTTCTGTTTGGCAAAGTAGCTACATAAGTAAGCGTTTTTTGTGTACCTTTGGGAAATGATTTGGCTCGTGGTTTTAATGTAATAAAAGTGGTTTACTGTTGCGTGAAATATTAACATTGGGGTATTTGAAGATAGTATAATATGAGTATAATGAGATTAGATTTTCATATAATTAAATTTATTTCATCCATCGTAGGCGAAAATATGAAACTCATGTAGAAATAATGTAATGATAAAAGTTTCTGAAACTCAATCTCTTGAGAGCTAAAACATAGAACGTGATTAAGAAACAGTTAAAATTATATGCCTTGGGATTATCTATTGATATTTGATGTCAAAAGTTTATGAGAAATCATTTTTCTATGATTTCGATGTGATTACCATGATATACCTATTACCATTATTAGTTCTTGTTTTGCATAGTCTTTTCCAAACTATACTGGCCTGCAAAAATAAGTATCACACTTTTAAAATTGCAATAACTTTTTAGGTACACAAGATATATTTTCGAAACAAAATGGACTCAAAAAAGAGTTTAACTTTGTTACTATAGTTTCAAAGAAAGCTGATAAAAATTGCTATAAAACGTTTTTTATTTCAAATCTCTAACTTCTATAGTTTAGAAAAAATTGAAATTTTAAAAGTGTGATACTTATTTTTGCAGGCCAGTGTATATTGGGGTCAGCTTCCAGTCTAACCAGATACAGCTGAATACCAGTATTTTACACGAAACGACTAGCATCAGACCTCCGCAACCCAATTACTGGGCAATGCCGATACTCTAAGGTTAGACCGGTTGTCAGACTTTCGAGCTTCTGACTACCCGTAACGACTGTCATAGGTACCTATTTGTATGACACCCGGGACCGACTGTTTAACGTGCTCACCGAGGCACGGAGGTCTCGATGTGTAACGAACGGTCACCCATCCACGGACTGACCGCGGCAAGCGCAGCTTAATTTCGCAAATAGTATAATCCGCTTGGTTGGTAATTAGCCACGAGCCCCTGTATTACCGTTTTTAGTTCTTAAACTGTATTGAATTTTTAAACATTTGTTTATAAACAATATTTAAGAAACATGTATTTATATTCCCGAAAAATTGATAAATTTTACGGTAAACACTACCTACTGACTGTTTTTGATGACAAAAGCTTCGAAACATTGTTTCTAGAAACATTTACTTGATGTTCCAGAAGGTTTTAGAAACTTGTATTTAAAATTGTATCTTTACGGAAGGACGAGTACTATGCGAAGTGCGCTAATCTTGTTTCATTGAAAGTATGATGCTAAATAAACCTGTTTTCAAAATTATTTAATTTTAGAAGTAATTATAAACTTTCATTAATGAATGGAACGGTTCTACGAAGTCTTAAAATAATAATTTAACTATTCAGTACCGTAACCCTGAATAAAATAAAATAAAAATTATGATTATGAAACCCCAAACTGTGTTGTGTGAAACAAAGTGGAAAACATTCTAAAAACAGTTGTGATATTTACAACCAAGATCAAGAATGAGTTGCCTAAACATGGGTCATGTCGTCTTTATCAATCAACTCAGCCTATTGCCGTCCACCGCTGGACATAAGCCTCTCCTGTAATCCCGCTTCCGCCCCAGTTGTGATGCGCTTTTTTCAAAACAGCCTTCAGCAAATACTATTGGTGTCAAAGATAGATATTATTTTTTGTGTAAAATATGTCAATGGATGTCAAGATAAGATAAATGCACTAAAGTAATGGATATATGGATTACTGTGAAACACCGAAAACCTCTGCCCACTACTTTGCGGATCACAGATTTAAAAAGAAAATAATTCTAATAGAATTGAATTGCCTAGTGGTCGAAAGCGCGATTGCTGAGCATGGGGTCGGGCAAAGTGGTATTGGGTTTTTCCATTAGGGATTTCTCAGTAGCAGCCCGAAGACTGGATTTGTGCCCAGTTAATGTCAAAAGGCTCGTCCACTCTTCAATGGGACCTACACATAACTGGCGAAACAAGGGCGTACTTAACCTTCTGCGACTGAGGTGGTAGTCTATTGGACACCACCAAACCCAAAAAATGTTGCCAGATCGTAACATGGCGTGATGTAGCTATGTCTTGCTCAGTACCTTCCTATAACGGCTCGCGCTGACGGTCAGTGAGGCGCGGGCGGCCCAGGGGTGTGTATGTTTGGAGTTTTCGACTGCCGGTGTCCCACAGACGTAAGTACAGTAATAAGCGTTGATTCTGATAGACGTCACCTCACCAATATCTTTTTAGATTCATAGTGTCTGTTAGTCGTTCCATCAGTAACATATTAATACTACCATAGTGTCTCTCAGACTTAACCTCACATTTAATTTGTTAATCTTATAATATTCATAATTTTTTAGATGGCGACTCAAAGTACAGATAGTGGGCCACCAAAACGAGACAGCAGTGGAAGATATACAAATGATGATAGCAGATTGAGGAATGGATTGAAGAATTAGAAGAAGAAACGAGTTTAGCGATTTTGATAATTCGGTAGAAGATCCTAATTATGTGGAAGGAAATGTACAGCAAGAGGAAAACGACGACCTCGAGGAACAGAATGCCCAATCGAGTGAAAGCGATTTTAACTCTGTAGACGAGGAGTTCTTTAGTTTGTGGTGACCAAGGTGGTCCAAACTACATTGGAAAAAACGGATTTTTATTGTCTAAGAAGGAAATAGCGAGGACAAACAGCAACTCCTGCATTGTCCAGGTGCCAAGCTGCGAAGAGGGGACCTTTTACTATCTTTGGCAAGAGAATTGGTTCTTTCCAGCTTAAAAGAACGCGTTTATAATGACAGACTGCCCAGAGAACTCCGTCTTACTAAAACGCGAGTTTTAGGCAATGATATGCCTCCCCCTCCACCCGTGGCTCAGCTTCCAGGTCCTGCTGGTAGGAAGTCATGCAGCATATGCCCCAGTAAATTAAAGAGGCAAACAAGGTACCACTGTTGCGCATGCAAAAGGCCAATTTGCCTATAATGTTCTTCTCCACTAAGTCAAGACTGTAAACTTAAGTTTTGATTTAGGGTTAACTTTGAGATTGATTTGTGCCTAATTGAACCGTGATATCACGTTGCGTTTTTTGTTTTAGAGCTATAAGATAACGCTTAAAAGATTAATATTAACAGTTTTATAGAAGTTTTATTATTTCGTTTTTTTTTAATAGTTTTGTAAGTTTAAGCGTAAAAATAATGAAAATACCGATCTCAATAAATGATTCCATAATATACTCGTTTTTTGTTTTGAGGATGCTTATTCATTTTTATTTCATTATACATAAACCCATTAATCGTAAAATAGAACCAGAGCTCTATTATTTCTAAATGTTATAAACAAATCGTGCTGTATATAGTGACGCCTGACAGACTACACCTCAGTCGAATGTTGATGAGAATCCCACCTCAGTTGCAGAAGGTTAAACATCTCTGCCAAACCCTTCAGGGAATACAAGGCGTGATGTTATGTATGTAGATATAAATACGTATTCTAAAGGACACAAAAAAATTAAATAGAACTTTTTTTTAAACATTAATAGTCTTGTTTTGTTTCAACAGAACGATAAAAAACAATTTTGTTTACTGAAATACAGTTACAGATAACACTGTTTCAAAAGTTTGTTTTCATATCTCATCACTCTTGAGTAAGATATTAAAGAATCATAAATTATTATATAAAAAATATGATTATAATCATATTACCTAATTATAACAATAATTTTTACGTTTTTAGTCCTTTACAATGTACAAACAAAACGCATGCACAGAGATTGCAAATGTAACATAATTAGCAAACATTTTTTATTACTTACGTAATCGCTCAAAATGGCCTTTAAAAGATAAGTCCACCACAGTTTAATTAAAGAAGAATTACAACAAATTACTGAACAAACATTCCGAACTCCAATATCATGTTTATTTTCAGATAATACTGTTAAATTTTGAGTTCGTGAATTAAAATAAAGTGTTTTAGACTCGATGATATTATACCGTAAATTATGCCTTTTTTCTCGCGTTGGAAAATCCTCATGGATGACCCTCGCCCGGGGAAGGCGAGGGGGTCTGCCGGACTCTTACCGGCTAAAAACCAACGCGCAACGGTGTTACTCCTCCTGACCATTCGGCCGGGGTCACGGGATTCGCAAAAGCATGCACCGCAACCCCGGCAAGTCCCGTTCCGCCAACCCTCGGTGGACCTCTCCTCTGTGGGGCCTTGCCCCTCGTCCTCCTGAGAAGCGCGCACGGAACACTGCGCGTCGCCTTCTCGGGCCTGTTACTGGCCGGGCGGCGGGTCCCCTAACTCGCCGCCCGCAGGCCAATGTAAATTATGCCTACCCAGTTTAAGGTAGAACGTGGATGAGCGATAGTACAATCGGTGGCTGATTTTTTGGTCAGCGAAAAACAGGTCACAGAAATCGATGTATAGTCACCGATTTTTAGAGTACCGTACCTCAAAAGGAAAAAAGGAACACTTCCTCATAGGATCACTTCGTTGTCCGTCTGTATGTCTCTCTATCTATCTGTCAAGATCCTTTTTATCAAGAACGCGTGGAGATATCACGTTGAAATTAATAATAAATACTTAGGTCTGCAATCTCGTAGAGATGTGAAAAAATCAAACTTTTAAGTTAACGCAATCAAAAGATATGGCCGTTTATGCCGCATATTTTGACACTCGCAAGTAATCAAAACCTATAGGGTACCTACTTCCTGTTGACCTAGAATCATGAAATTTGGCAAAACGCAATGTCTTAGCACAAATAAAGGGGAAACCTGAAAAGCGAAAATTTGTAGTAAAATCACAAAAAAAATTACATAGGTACTTACATGTTTGTACGGAACTCGGTGCGCGAGTCCGGTTTTTTTTGTTATTCATGTGCGTTGAAGAACGAATTATCTATTTTCGCAAAAATTGTGATCTATTTTACCGACCAAAAATAGGCCACAAATCGACAATTGTCCAATTATTTGAACGTACATTTTGTAAGACGAATCCAGACCAATGGTCAGTAATAAATTTAATAAGTATAATTTAATAAGTAATACATTAGATGACAGTTGAATAATTCCTGGTGATGCTTGATTGGTTCGTACGTGGTGTAAGGTCTCTATTTTGTATAGGTATTATTAATTCTCTAACGCTAGTAGAGAATTATGTGACACCATAAAATTTAGGTAGTTTTATTCTGCTTCCAATGTTTGAAAGTAGGTTTTGGCTTATTCTAGTCCGCTTTGTTTACAGTAAGTGATCGAGTATAAAAGCAGGATTAGACTGGATGACTGATGCCCAGTTCCTTTAAACAAAAACGAATCGTTTTGCTTACCAATGGTATCAATTTTATTGCCAAACTGGGCCTATAAAATATACTTGTAAGCTAATTTTATCCATGATAGCTACTTTTATATGGGAGGGTATTCTATGCAAATTCATGCGGCCTATGGTTCATTATTGGTAACGATACAAGAGACTTAATTTTAACCAATAACGCTCCGTAAATTCACGGCGAGAACCTACAGCTTTTATTTATAAGCGACAAAATTTCGATTTCAAACAGATTTCTACTCTTGATACATCCCAGAATATAAGCTAATCTATCACATAATAAAATTAAAAACACCAAGTCGTCACGCAGTCGTATCGTAACATGTAAATACAATAATCTTTCAACAACGATGTTAATTAAGTATTTGGAACAGATCCCTTCCAAATAGGTTCGGCATTAATATGTTTTGGAAGCAAGTTTATTTCTGTTATATGTATTGTTATTTAGAAAACCTAGTTACACGTATTTAGTTTTGAAACTAGTTTGTGAACTGATTTGACAATGACAGCTGTGAGAGGTGGCTGCATGTTTGGAATCATAAGTTGTTGTTAAGGTGCGTTCACACAGCGAGCATTTGTTAGCGACTATACGAAAGTGAGTGTTCACGTCGTTGTGAAAATTCCATTAGGAGCCAAGAATTCGATTGCTAACAAAAGTTGAAGAATTCACGAGTCTCTTCCCTTTACGTATAAAATGTAGGATGAGGTGGTATTGTGTGTTGTTGGTGCATTTATTTGCCTATTTGCGTAGAAACCAATGAAGAAGGAGACGGTATTGGTGTGTAGATTATCAAAACCCAATAAAAGATCCGAAATTTCGAGTGCGCGCAAATAAATAATCGTGAACGGAGCAGGCGTTCGTTGAAACGTACTCATAAAGAAACTTTGTGGTCGCGTGCCAGCTTTGTAATGTTCGCTTCAATGAACCTTTAGCTGCCCAAATGCTCGCAGTGAAATGTTCAGTATGCGCGAAAGCTTGGAGTGTAGATGTACCAGGTAAGTGTGGACCAAGGCCTAAACCCTTCAAATTGCGAAAAGAGGCCTTGAGGCCTATGTCCAGCAGTGGGACAGTAATGGGCTGATTGTGTATTTATTATGTGTTAGGTAAGCTGCACAGTAATTTCGTAGCACGAGAAATATATTATTTTGTTGTCTCATCAATCTGTTGATTCCTGGGTTCGAGTTCCCAGTCTAGTCTGACGACACGTTTGGTGCAGTGGTTGAGTGATTGGCTTCGGGGCTCCGGCTCGAGGGTTCGATTTCCGCACGAACAAATTCATATTTGTATGGCCTGCAGATAGTTGTTCCGGGTCTGGGTGTTTGTGTATGTGAAGATTTATGTCTGTAAACGTATCCACGATACAGAAGAAATCCTAGAGCGGATAAACGACAGATCTGAAAAAAAAAGTTTTTGACGAGGTTTGAAATTGTACCAGATGAAAGAAGATGGATAAGTAATTAGCGAAATGTTACTGCTAGTAAAATATCACATTGATTAAGGGAAACGATTATGGCGTCATTATTAACAAAATACCAAACAATTTATTAGTTCCTAAAATATTTTCGAACAAAACCACTTTCTGTCAACATTATTCTGAATTGATTACGTTTGACAGCTGCTCCAATAAATTCCGGTTTATAGTTTGTACAAAGAGACAGCCCTGTAGTTTCCTAGATCGGGAAGCAACATTTATTGGGATCTTTGCAGCTCTTTGGTGGGTAATCAAAATTTGTAGGGTTGTCTCAGTGTCGCTAGCATCTTGAGGCAGTACTTTGAAGTTATAACATCAAAGGGTAAATATATTTTAGAACTGATTTGGTTTTCCTTTTTTAGGTAGTAAGGCAAAGTGATATTTCATTTACGGTCTCCTTCCCGGTCTGTACCTCTGACTTTTCAATTTCATGTACTGATTAGAATTTGATTATCACTTACGTTAACGGTGAAGGAATATCATCGTGAGGAAACCTGCACACCTGAAAGGGCTCTATAAAGTTCTCGATGGTGTGTGTAGTCTGTCAACTCGCACTAGGCCCGCGTGGGGCACTAAGGCCTAAAACCTTCTCATTCTGAGAAGAAGCTCGTGTCCAGCAGTGGGACAGTAATGGGCTAATTATATTATGTTTTATATGTCCTTCCTTTATTTTTCATTATGGTTTATTGTCACCAACAAAAATAGACTTTGTATGGTAAAAAGATGTCGTCTGCATTTTTCCTTATTTTTTTTATTTCCGCCCAAAATTCTTTTTATCACGACAACGACGTACGAGGCCGCTGAAATGCGAGCTTCGTGAAAAATTAATCATCCACCACGCCTTATAAGTGCTGACTTAAGACAGAGAAATGATTAAAATTTCATTATCCAAAATGTAAGAGAAAGATTCTATGAATAATTGAGGGGGTGACGCGCAGGTGGTGCCTTTTCGAGGGGAAACAACCAGTATCACTTTACTTATTACGCTCCCAGACTTCAAAAATATTCGTCTTTTAAACTGTGTTTAAAAATAAAGAAGTTTTTGGCGACGACACTTTTATTTTTAGTCTTTGAGAGAAATTTGGATTATTTGAGACAAATTTGGCCGCGATGACCTTTTCGTCTATTCATTTTACAGAGTTCAAGTTTCATATTTTTCTTTAATTTACTTCTTAGACCGACATTTCGATATTTAGAACTTCAGATACATTGGGTCGGTTGGCCATTTTGTAAAAAAGTTTAGGTATCATTTTTGAAACCATACGAGCACGTCGCTCTTCATTTCTATATTTCAATTTATGATATTATTTATGTTAGGTTACCAGCCTACCAGCTTACGATAACGTCATTGCCCTGTAACTGGGTTGCGGAGGGCTGATGGCAGTCGCTCCGTGTAAAATACGGTATTCAGCCGCATCTGGTTAGACTGGAAGCTGACCCCAACATACTTGGGGAAAAGTTAGGTAGAACATATATGTTAGATTACAATAAAAACTATAAATAAATAGATCAGGGTCGAAAATTTTTGAACCCAAATAAAATAATAGTAGGATGAAACCCATTGGAAAAGGAAGAGAATATAACAAAAATTAAAGGAAAAATTAATTACGGGCGATCTGAGGTCGGGAAGTGGATGGGGGTGCGTTTTTAAGGGTAATAAACGGTTTATCTCGATTTCTGGCAAAACTACTAGTCCTATGGAAAAAAGTTGAATGGCAAAGTTGTAGGTAATAAAAAGATCTACAACTTTTGTATTTACACTTTTTTCACATAACCCCAAAATTTATGTGAAAAATTCTAATAACCAAGCTGTGCCCAACAGGGTCCACAATTGTAACATAATTTTCTATTACTACCACCTAAGTAACATTGTGGAATACGCAAATAAATATTGAGTATTGAGTATTGAGTTTTGGTTTTTTTTAATTTTATCGTTAACAAAAAAAATATTTTTTTCACGGAATTTTGTGAAAACTTACCTGTTTATGTCCCAAACACACTGTAATTTTTTTGTTTTAAAATATTTATTTTTGCACCTTATTTCTTATTTCTTATTATTATATTCCTTATTTCTTTGCATTTTCTGAGAACATTTACCATAGTGATGTATATTTTTTACACCATCAGAAAGTAGAGATTTCAACGAACATAAAGCCCACTGACTTTTTTAAAAAAGCTGATATTTTGACGCGAGAATTTTCGATTGAAAATTAGGGTGCTTTTTCGATATTAAGGTAACATAAGGTGAAAAATAAATATTTTAAATCAAAAAATTACAGTGTAAACACAATTTTTTTGATTTAAAATATTTATTTTTTCACCCCAATTTTTACCCCAAGCACCCTAATTTTCAATCGAAAATTCTCGCGTCAAAATATCAGCTTTTTAAAAAACTCAGTGGGCTTTATGTTCGTTGAAATCTCTACTTTATGATGGTGTAAAAAAAATATACATTACTATGGTAAATGTTCTCAGAAAATGCCAAGAAATAAGGAATATAATAATAAGAAATAAGGAATAAGGTGCAAAAATAAATATTTTAAAACAAAAAAATTACAGTGTGTTTGGGACATAAACAGGTAAGTTTTCACCAAATTCCGTGAAAACATTTTTTTTTTGTAAACGATGAAAATAAAAAAACCAAAAACTTGGTTATTTGAGATTTTCACATAAATTTTGAGGTTATGTGAAAAAAGTGTAAATACAAAAGTTGTAGATCTTTTTATTACCTACAACTTTGCCAATCAACTTTTTTCCATAAGACTAGTAGTTTTGCCAGAAATCGAGATAAACCGTATTTTACCCTTAAAAACGCACCCCCATCCACTTCCCGACCTCAGATCGCCCGTAATTAATTTTTCCTTTAATTTTTGTTATATTCTCTTCCTTTTCCAATGGGTTTCATCCTACTATTTTTTTTTCACTTTTTACCATTTTCAAAGGCTTCAGCTCTGGTCTAAAATGGGTATAGTAAAAATCAAACGAATAGGTACATAAATACTTTACGTAGATATTATGTTTTTAATTATAATAGAAACACTAGACGATTTAATTTAAAGCGTGAAAATAATACATACCTTTGTAGACGTTATATTCAGAGAGTATAATTTTCTAAAATCGTATTTACAATTTCTAATTAAATTATTGTTTAACAAATACAAACACACAAATTAATAAGGTTAAGTCTATTCAAAGAAATAGATTTAACAAAACAATTTGGACTAATAAATTATGACCTTAAAAATATATATATTAATTTAATTAATTAAATAAAATACCCCAGTTTCTAAGAGAATTACCCTTAAGGTTATTTAGAGTACACTTAAAAAGATGGCTAACAGAAAAATGTTTCTACACTGTTCAGGAATTTTTGCATTTAAAAATAAGTATCACGGACACTTTTTATTGATAGGTATTAACATGATTTTTATTTTAATTATCTATTTCTAGACTTGGTCACGTTAATTTAAAATTATTGTATGTCCACAATGGACTGATTGCTGTACACTATCACATAAATATATAACAACTGTAACTACTCAATCAAAAACAATAAAGAATACTTTACTTTACTTTACTTTATACTGGTTTTATAGAATTTCTAATTATCGTAGTACATTCTTAATAAATTATTTTCTCGTTTTTAAATAGAGGTCTACAATCTTGGTCTCGGTGTTTACGTGGCATTAGAAGAAGACAATGGTGTCGATTCTCTAGTGCACTTTGACAGGATTAAACTAAATTATGGGTGTTTGTCTCTTTCTGTTTCAATAGAAAAAGAAAGTGACAGTTGCGTTTAGTCTAGTTTAGTATTGTCAAAATGTGTAACAGAATTGACACTAATGGTACTGCAGCCTTTTTATTCTCTTGATATAATAAACCTTTAGAAACTCACGATAAGCAATAATGCCTTCATAGTGGCCTTACCTATCAGATCGTTACTAGTTCTTCTTTCAACTATCAGCAGAAGCTGGTCTGATTATAATCCTACAGGATTCTACCAAAGAAGCGTAAATTATTCTGGATTATTTCACCGACTACAGCCCAACAAAACCAATATAAATATAATAAATAAAATAAAATATAATTCCAAAAAACACACCCGCAAATTCTGTCAAAAAGAACCTTATTTGTTCATATCATTGAGTAGCCTATCGAATCAGATATGGGCAGTCAGTTTGCTCCACAAATACCAAGTCCGGGGTTCCAAGAGGAAAAAATGTATAATTCGTACTTTGGGGCCCCAGTCACGTAGACCACGTTAATTCTCTTGGTATCGCCGCACTGATAAGGACAAAATTGTTCTTTATTTTTTTAGCAACAAAGGGTTGTAAATCTATTGGTGGAAGTTACGGTGGGGTTGTGATTTTTGTGGTATAAATGGATTTTGGAGGGTAATATTTTTAACTACAATATGTCATCATCATCAGTAAAACTGAATTAGTGGGTCGAGGAACTTCAAGTATACTCCACCAAGGAGAACATAGTCTGCTTAGTTGTCGGCAATAAAATTGATAAGCATATCATTTTTGGACCCAGTGCATAATATCAGCAAGCACATTGGGTCACCCGCGCGACGGCGCAACAAGTATTCCCAAGGAGGGTTAATGTCAGGCAGGCGGCTGGTCATAAAACAATAAGCCAAAAACTCTAACAACATGGATTTATGAAATACATGTTGTGCCGATCCCACCTAGTGTGGGATAAGGGCAAGAATAAGATTTCATCATCATCAGCTCGTATCGACCCACAGCTGGGTTAAACCTTGTCTCGCTTGTGCAGTTTATCTGCGTAAAATACATTCAGGTCTTCCCTGCAATTGCTTTGATGTCGTCAACCCATCTTGAGGCTGGCCTGCACATGTTGAGCGTTACCAGTGACGGACGACGACGCTTTAGCCATTCTAGGTTTATTGGTCTCAATTAAGAAACCAGAAAGAAAAAATCGTTCAAAGTGGTGCAAAAACTGGTTGCTCAAATGAAAATGTGCCGACTAACGTCATGTATACTTGATCGCTCGTACACACGTTCAAGTTGACATGACGTTACAAACTTGATCAAGTCGGCAAAATCGAAATTCGATTTTTCCTTCAAGTGGACTTGTCATCCACACTAATGATACACCGTCAAGTTTACTTGACGCCGCTTCAAGTCCGCTGCAAACTTGACAGTAATCGTGATCATGTATGGCCTGCTGTACGCGAAGGTTGGCGTGGTGTGTCAGTCTCTGTGTGGCCTCTTCCATACATTATCATAGTAATCCGCACGCCAAGAGCACGTGATCAACACGTGACGTGAATATCACATCCAGCCACGCTCTCTGTCTGATCAGGCCTTTACAAAAAAAAAAAAGTTAATTTAAAAAATTAAAAAACCCAACTGCGTAAAAAAATAACTTTAAATAAAAATTGAAAAGAAAAAACAAGTTCTAATGTGGACATAGTGACTTTATCAGTCGGGACCCATTACTGGGAAGGTTTGAGCCGGTCTAGATATTAAGATAGTTCGTCGACTTTAATTTTTTGAAAACATAATATATTTTGTCGCTAAATACCCGCCATTTTGATTTTTTATAATTTTATATACCCAGTGATACTCGCGCAATAAAGACATATCTAACGATATACCTACCATTCATCAAAATCGGTTCAGCCGTTTAGTAGTTACGAGGGGACACAAGGACGGACATACATACGTAGGTATGTATGTAGGTATACCCTAAAAAGGAAGGTTATGTGTTTGACCTGTATGTATGTAGATACATACAGGTCAAACACATAACCTTCCTTTTTAGGGTTCCGTACCCAAAGGGTAAAACGGGACCCTATCACTTAGACTCCGCTGTCCGACCGTCCGTCCGTCTGTCACCAGGCTGTATCTCATGAACCGTGATAGTTAGACAGTTGAAATTTTTACAGATGATGTATTTCTGTTGCCGCTATAACAACAAATACTAAAAAACAGAATAAAATACATATTTCAGGGGGTTCCCATACAACAGACATGATTTTTTTGCTGTTTTAATAGAGAATGGTACGGAACCAACCGTGCGCGAGTCCGACTCGCACTTGGCTGGTTTTTTGGCTTCGCCGCGGTCGGGCAAAAAGCAAGTGTGTGGTATTTATGTAATTTATAGGATAACTCAGGTATATGTGTTGTAAAACGATATTATTATGCAATTCCCTACAGACCGCTACAATGAATGGTTATACGAAAAATTACTATGTATAATTACGGACCTCGGCAAGTACATGGCTAATTGTATTGGTTGTTGTAAGTTCATTCTGAATGGTACTACCCGATATAATTACACTTTGATCAATATTTACTTCACAGTAATTGTACGTTAATATTGTTCCGTTGTTTTTTTTATTAAGATTTAACATAACATAACATCACGCCTCTATTCACCGAGGGGTAGGGCAGAGGTTTACACCCTCATTTCGCCGTTATGTTAAGTCCCAGGGGGCGAGCCTATTTCCACCAACCAGGCCCAAATCCAAACTCCGGGCTTACTACTAAGGAATTCCACACGGAAAAATCCAGTAACATTTTGTTCGACCTGGTGATCGAACCCAAGACCTCACGGTCGGTAGTCGCGCTTGCCACCACTAGACCAACGAGGCAGTTAAGTTATTTTGTATTACAGGGCGATGTGGTCGCTCAGCGACAAAGCCCATAATAATTAAAAAAAAAAAAAGATTTATTAGATTTTTTCTTTTAGTTCACAATAAATTAACTCGCCAAATCCACTTGCAAGCTTTGCTACGCAATTTGACTTCTGAAAACGACTTTCAAACTATGGTCACAACCACAGCAAGTTGACTTCTGCAAGTTATACGAACTAAGCGAGCAATGGCTTGCAATAACTTGCAAGTGGATTAGGCGCTGTAGCTTTTCGGAATGCAAGAACAACAACGCTTAAAGATAGAAATACATACATACATACATACATAAAATCACGCCTTTTTCCCATGCGTATGCCGAAAGCATAGAACGCCACATGCTACGATCATTACATACTCCTTTCCCTTCATCCACATTCATACATCTTGTTAAACACGCACACTGGTTGAGAGTACCCGCTCCTGTCCTTTGTGAAGAGCAGGTAGAAGTAATTGTGACGTAATTTAATAACCTATTTAGATCGTATCTAGGTACAATAATGTACAACACCTGGATCGTGTCAAAGGCGTAGCACAAGTCAGACACCGGAGTGTTCCACCGGATATCCAGGAGTCCCCTCTCTTTTGTGCTGAGAATGATCACCGGGTGATTATAGTCAGTACATACCCCTCCCCCTTGCCCCAGATGGAGGGTGTCCACAAGGACTTCCACTCGAACAAAAAGATATGTACAACATAGAAGATGTGATGTACGATTTACCCCGAACGGCGCGCGTCGGATTTTACTATGTGATAAAGGAAATTAAACCGTCTACACAGTAGGTAAATTTCATATTTTCGTGGAATGTACACAGCTTGAAACCCGGTCGGACGCGCGCACTGTTCTTTGAAATGTCCATGCTAATGCATTTCCACCTAAGGACATGATTGTACTATGTAGGTTCCATTACCAACATTGTCAACTCCTTTTTTTTTTTGTTTTTTTTTTCGTTGGAAAATCCTCGTGAAGGCGAGGGGGTCTGCCGGACTCTTACCAGCTAAAAACCAACGGTGCTCCTTCTCCTGACCGTTCGGCCAGGGTCACGGGATTCGCAAAGCATGCACCGCAACCCCGGCAGGTCCCGGTCCGCCAACCCTCGGCGGACCTCTCCTCCTGAGAAGCGCGCACGGAACACAGCGCGCCGCCTTCTCGGGCCTGTATTGTCCACTCCTGAGAATTATTCTTTGGGCCCAATTTACTAACCACACATGATAGCCTAGTGGTTTAATGCTTGACTTCTATGCTGGAGGGTCCGAATTCCAACCCAGCTCGTACATCTTTTTGAATTCATGTGCGGATCATCACTTGCGTTAACGGTGAAGGAAAACATCGTGAGGAAACCTGAGAGGACTTCCAAAAGTTCTCGATGGTGTGCCTAGTCCACCAACCCGCACCTGGCCAGTGTGGTGAACCCTTCTTATACTGACTGGAGACCATGCCCAGCAGTGGGCATGAGTTTAGATTTGGGTTCTGTTTGGCGCAGCAGCTAGACACACAGCTACTTTTTTTTCTTTTGTTTTGCCTCTTATGTATTTATTCCCTGAGTGTCTGACTGCTTTCGTGCCAAATAAATTTCTTTCTTTCAATGGGACAGTGAGGGCTGATTATAATTTATTAACCACAACACCATATTGCGTGCATAGTTTACCTTTGTAGCAATATCCTCTCACGTTTTGTTCCATTGAACACGCTCCCACGCTCGTGTTTGCCTTGCACTAAAAATGAGAGAAAAAAATACGCTCAGTTATCCAACCTACGCTGACGTAGATATAAAAGAACATAGGCATTTTCAAACTATGCAAACTCAGGTGAAAATTTCCATTAAGACCGTCGCAGACAACTTTTACTTTGAAAAAGCATTTACTTTTGCAAATTGATATCTAAACGATAGGAATCTTGATGGATTCAGTAAATTAAAGCGTATTTTTAATCTAGGGTCTTTAGATGGGTCGTGTTATGCAATAATGTGCCAACCCACAAAAATATGAATTTTGTATTAACGTCATCTAGTTCCTGTGATAGATCTATACTCAACGCTTGAGAAATACCCAGAACTGTAGTAATTTTAATAGAGCGTCTATCAAAAAATCTTAATGCAATTTGCATTTTTTCAAGCGTTGGGTTGACCTACCACTATAACTAGATGGCGTTAATACAGAGTTCATATTTTTGTGGGTTGACACATCATTGCATAACACAGCTCATGATATGTCTCAGTTTAAAGGAATTTTATTTTTAATAGTCACATGTAATGGTATAATTGGATTGTGGAATAATACGTTGCCTGCCTCGTTTGTTAAGTGATGGCAAGTGCGACTGCTGATCGGTGAGGTCCTGGGATCAATCCCCAAGTCGGCCAAAGTGTTATTGGGTTTCTTCTTGTGAAATTCTTCAGTAGCAGCCCATAGTTCGGATTTGTGCCCGGTCGATGGCAATAGGCTCGCCCCCTATTACATGGGACTTAAACATAACGGCGAAATGAGGGTGTTACTATACAGCTCTGCCCAACCCTTCGGGGAATACAGGCGTGATGTTGTATTATGTAGAATAATAATTAAGAATCAACAATCTAGTTTTTATTTCCAATTATGTTTGGGTTGACGTCCAGTCTAACCAGATGCGAGTCAATATTAGTGATTTACACGGTGTTTTACCTAACCTCCGCAACCCAATAACTTGGAAAATACCGATATCCTAATATAAAACCGGTTGTCAGACTTTTGGGCTTCTGACTACTCGACTGTCATAGGTACCTATTCGTATGACTACCGGGACCGACAGTTTTACATGTTATGCTATCGGTAGCTGGTAACACTGGATAATGTTGATAATGGTGGTCGTCAAGATGAATCAACGTACCCGACGTTATAAAAATAGTGGTCATTCGATGGAGCAGAGGATTCTATGTCGAACAGCCGAAGAAGTCTGACCTTTTATAGCTGACCAGCGACCCGTCCCGGCTTCGCACGGGTGGATGTTTTACCAGTTTTTGCAACATGTTTCATTTATGCTTCGCTCCTATTGGCCGTAGCGTGATATTATATAGCCTATAACCTTCCTCGATAAATGGACTATCCAACACAAAAATAATTTTTCAATTCCAACCAGTAGTTCCTGAGATTAGCGAGTTCAAACAAACTCTTCAGCTTTATAATATTAGTATAGATTTGTTTGTCCTTATTTTCTGATCTTGTGTAAATTATTATATTGTGATATATTGTGAACTAGCTTCTATAACTAACCACTAACCCAATTTAAAGTACTCTCAGTGGTGGATAGTCTATGTTAGTTTCATGTACTTTATTTACCATGCTCGCAACCCTGACATACCGATATTAGCCACTATTATAACACCCATATTCTAAGACGTTCCTCCAAAACTTACTCGACTCATACTCGACTCAGGACGGCCTCGAAAACACCTGCAAAATTGTATTCTTAGTCGCAATTTCGAATGAACTTTGAGGTTCCTAGACTGAGAGATCCTCAAATGAGTCGAGGTAGAGTGAAATCATTACGTCATAATTTGAATTATCTGCATCGCGCAAATAACGCCGCGATAAGAGTCATAGTCATCAACTGCTTCTATAGACTGTACTTCGGAGAGTGTGCTTTAGAACTCCACTACCTTATCCCACCGGCCCCCTTCTACCATTGGATATCTAAACACACTGCAAGTTACAATCCTTACTTAGTTGCCATTCCACCAATTCGCACTAAGCTCTTCCAAACATCCTTCATAATGCGCACTGCAAAAGAGTGGAACTCACTACCTGCGTCTGTGTTCCCGAACGTATTCAACCTGAATCTCTTCAAAGTTAGAGTTAACAGGCTTCTTCTGGATAAGCTCACTCCATCGTAGACTTTGTCTCTGTCTCCTCTGACCTAGACTAGAGTCAAGAACAAACACATTTTAAATAAAAAAAAATAGTTGTAAGGATTATCGTAAGCTTATTCGAATAAGTTTTCAAAATTAATTTTTGTTACATACGAACTTTGACACTTCTTCCTTAAGGTAGCTTCCGAGGTACCTACCTTGAGTTTGACAGATGATTCCTTATCTCGACTGAAGGAAAATATCAAGTCGAGGACGTTTATGTCAACTATAACTACCGATGGTAGTGAGAAAGACTGATTCGAGGTGGAGTCGAGTCGAGTAAGTTTTGGAGGAACGTCTTAGAATATGGTTGTTAGTCTATATTCACCCCTACAAGAATCTCTTGTATGTATTTTAGAGTTATTCGAAGCACAAAAGATTCTCGATGTGTAAAGAATGGATACCATAAAATTTTACCATGTCATAGCTTACCCTCGTATTTCCATCAATCCGTGTGGTTGTTATTTTGTCACAAGCCCCTAACTCGTAGAATAAATAGTGGCAATAGGTACTACAAACATTTATAGAGTAGAATGTTTCTGAATAAATAAAACATGTATTGCAACACTCAGTGAATCCCACTGCCAGTAGCGTAAAGATTTATTGCAGTGCGGGTACAAAGACCAACAAATTGTCGATTCCAAACACTTTTTCAATGATTTTTAAATGAAAGTAGGGATACCACAATCTGCATTGCATCGTGAGTGAGTTTATTTATGTGATGAATTCCCTTACTATTGCCTTCAATAACAAAAGTAGAATGGAAGAGAAATACATGTTTTGCCGACCCCATTTAGTGTAGGATAAGGACAGGGAGATGATGATTGCCTTCTATAACAAGCTTAGAGTCACTCAACGACCTATAGCAAGAGATATGCTTGGAATTTCCTTACGAGACTGAATCGAACGGGGAAGTCCGTAGAGGAAGTAAGGTCACATAATGTGCAGAACCAACAATAGTTAGAACAGAAAAGTTCTGGAATATTGACCACGAACTGGAAAGCGAAGCATTGGACGGTCTTCCACCAGATAGACAGACGACCTGGTAAAGGTCGCGGATAGTCGTTAAATGCAAACGGCCCAGAAAAGATCGGTATGGAAATCTATCGCGGTTATTGGGGAGGCTTTTGTCCAAAAGTGGAAGTGACCTGGATGATTATGATGTATTAAATTAAAACCACAGCAATTAGTTTACTTGATACTAGCTGTGTCCTCACGGCTCCGCCCTTAGCCTATGTTAGTCAGTGATAATATAGCTTTCTAACGGCAATTTTTTTTTTTTAAATCGGTGCATTAATTTTTAAGTTTATTCGTTACATACAAAAATACAAATCTTTCCTCTTTATAATATTTGTATTGATTTCTTCTGACATTTAAATATTTTTGTACTTTATATTTTAATTTTCCAGATTCTGTCGGCTGCCTAGTGCGAGGTTACATTTCTCAAGACGAACAGTGTTATTGAAATATTTATATCGTTATAAAAATATTATAGGTAAGAAAATACTGTTCTACTCTTTTATGCTTTTAATTAAATAAAATCGAGACATTAGGCCAGTCCTTTAACAACGGTATCGCTTTTTAATCATGTTTCCCTGGTAGCGAAAATCAAAACATATAAATCTATCTGTATATAAACTAAGTTTCATCCACAGATATAAGCATGTTGACCTACTTTGCATGCCACTAGTAGGAGCAATGCTCCTACTTTTTATGCTCCTACCTCAGTTCTCTTTCGACCGATTCCGTTTCTGCAAGCATGTATGGTTCCAGGATGCATGTATTTGCTTCCCAGCAGAAATTTCGCTCGTTACGCAGGTAGTTGGAATACAAAATGTGACACACCTGTTTTCATATAATTTGACAAACTTACGTCATCTATTCAAATCTATAGATATCTGTGGTTCTATCAAGATTTCACACGGCTACAGATAGATTGGCAAATATCTCGAAAATTGAACCTCACATAACTTGAATGCCTGAAATATACCAGGCAAATTACTCAATATAACATAGCTGTGCCCGACTTAGTACTTGGAAACCGCACAGGATTTAATTACAAGGTAAAATATTAGCAACGAAATACCGACTTCAAGTTCTACATTAATTTTCTCGGTGGCATGAACGCAATCCGGCTTCTGTAACTGTCGCCGTTTCAGCTAATTGTTCTGGTTTTAATATTGGTTTGGAGTGATTTTGATGGGAGTAATTAGGAACTCTGTTTATCTTGTGTTTAGATTAAAGTTACTTAGATTTATTTTCGTACTGTTTAAAGACGGTCAGGGACCTCACAGGTCTGTTGTCGGTAGCTAGTAACACTGGGTAATGTTGAAAAAAAAAGTTACAGTTCGGGCGCCAAGTCGTAACCACTCTGAACATAGGCATTGCTAACTTTTTTTTTCTAACTTCTTTATCTTTGGTTGCGGGGCATGCTTTTGCGAATCCCGCGACCCCGGCCGAACGGTCAAGAGGAGGAACACTGTTGGTTTTTAGTCGGTAAGAGTCCGGCAGACCCCCTCGCCTTCCCCGGACGAGGGACATCGAAGAGGATTTTCCAGCGAAAAGAAACTTTGCTAACTTTCGCGCACATTACACTCTTGAAGAAAATAGTTACTGTAAAAACTATTAAATAAACTTTATTTAATTAATGGCCAATTCTAAGATCGTAGTAATTAAATGTAACTAAAAGCTATTTTGTTTCTAATAAAAAATCTATTCCACAATCATCTGCACGATGTTCAGAGCGGCCACGACTCGTCGCCTGGATAGTCTTCTATATGAATTAACGCACCCAATATTATAAAGGCGGTTTTCATTCAATAAAGCAGGGCACTCTGTGTCGATCAGCCGGAGAAGTCTGACCTTTTATTTCATATTTGATTAGCTTGTCCTTATTTTCTGATCTTGTGTAAATAAGTATATTGTGAACTAGCTTCTTCTAATCACTAACTCAAATATAAGTACCTACTCTCAGTGGTGGAGGTACTCGTGGCTAATTACCATATGCGCGGATCATACGATTTGTGAGCTTAAGCTGCACTTGCCGCGGTCAGTTTGTGGATGGGTGACCGTTCAGAGAACTCGTTAAACAGTCGATCTTGGATGTCATAAGAATATTTATGACAGTTGTTACGGGTAGTCAGAAGCCCGAAAGTTTGACAACTGATCTTATCTTAATCGGCATTGCTCAGTTACTGGGTTACGGAGGTCTGACGGCAGTCGCTCCGTGTAAAATACTGGTATTCAGCCGCCTCTGGTTAGACTGAAAGCTGACCCCAAGATAACTGGGAAAAGGTTGGGAGGAAGATTAATTATCATAACTGCAAGTAGACTGCACATTCAGTCGCAACTATAAACTATGCAACTGCCAAATGCAACTTGAAGGCAATTAGGATGTAGTCAGTGCAACTGCGTGACAACTGCCGATTGGATTTGTAACCCACTTGCAGTATCATTTCGAACATAACATCATGCCTGTATTCCCCGATGGGTTAGGCAGAGGTGTATAGTAACACCCTCATTTCGCTGTTATGTTTAGGTCCCATGTAATAAGTAAATAAGAAATGTTCGAGCGCCATCAACCGGGTACAAATCCAAACTCCGGGCTGCTACTGAGGAATTCCTCACGGAAAATCTCGATAACACTTCGGCCGACCCGGGGACCGAACCTAAAACCTCACGATCAGCAGTCGAATATGAAACGAAATATGTTTCTCCAAAGCCGGCGTAATTAGCCCCCCAGGGCGGCCAATACATTTCGGCTGTACTGTACATAATTAAATGACCCATATATCCGTATTCCAATCAACATCACCAAAATAAAAAATCGCCATTAAAATTCAGTTGTAAAAACGTACATCGCTCAAACTTACATAAGGATTCATTATCCGATTTGCGAATAATAAAACCCCCGCGAATCGTTTCTCGACAAAATCCATTCAATTCTGAAATTATTCGCAATAGAAAATTTGAATTGGAGGATTCAATACATTTGGATGTCGTAATCACATCGTCCTAAGATTCGATTTACCCAATTTTGTACGGGGCACGAGTGGACGAATTTCATGCTATTTAGATCATTTTACAAGAAGCTCGATAATTTTTTTTCGAAGATCTAGAATAAAGGAGAATCTGCAGGAATGTATGGCAAAAAGTTTTGGTGTTGCAGATTATGGAGAGGGTTGATTGGGAGCGACCGATTCCTCTGTTGTGGAAGTCTGTGCCGGTGAAATTGTGTAGTGGTTACCTGATGTCGACATTATCTTATACCTTTAAACGAGCAATTCTTGTATATATAATCTGAATCTCGGAAATGGCTCCAACGATTTTCATGAAATTTAGTATGCAGGGGGTTTCGGGGGCGATAAATCGATCTAGCTAGGTTTCATTTAAAAAAAATGTCGTTTTATCCGTGTTTTTAGGCAATGAAAAGCTGCTACAATATCATTAGAATACGAAAGTAAATTTCGCCACCGTTTACAATGTTATAATGGCTCAGGTGGGAAATCGGGCGGTCTCAAAAACCTAAAAACCCTGGTTCGAGTCCTGCTGATTATTTTTTTCCCTTTTTTTTAAGTTCCTTATTTTTTTTTACAAGCTTTTATAATGTATTTTTCTTTTTATACGCTTTTATTTAACTTGCAATGTTTGTATGTATGTATGTTCGGTTGAAATCTTGCAACTGAATTTTGAATCACTTCCTCTTATCCTAAGGAGTTGAATTTAAAAATGTTGGTTCATTTCCGATGACAATACATTTTTTTGGTAAGCATGACCTGAATCGACATCCAGGGTTAGCTCCAGATAAAGGAACTCTTCAACGCTCAACAGCACAGACACGAAATGTTGTGTACGCATTGTATTATGATAGCCGGTTTTACGTTTTACCGTGACATGGTTGCTGCTCTCAGGGTTGGGTCCTGACTAGGAAACTCCTCAATGTTTAGCAGCACAGACACGAAATTTTGTGTACGCGTTTTATTATGATAGCCGGTTTTAAGTTTTACCGTGACATGGTTGCTGCACTCAGGATTGGGTCCTGACTAGAGAACTCCTCAATGGTTAGCAGTACAGACATGAAAGGTTGTATACGCGTTCAATTAGGGGAGAGTCTGTTATTTTGGACCATTTTAAAAAAAATGCGGTTTTGAATAGCTTCTTTGAAAATAGCACAGACAACAGCTGTATTAAATGAAACTATATTTATTTGGCATCACATATAATTAATAAAAATCAACATAATTATAGCAACACTTAAGATAATCATCATTTTATGAGATCAGATATTTGTTTCAATTTAACCAACCGGTAGGATTAATTGGACCACGCGGTTGGCAATTTGGACTTAGAGAAAACTTACCTATAAAACTAAACAAAAACACTTTTAAGAAAAATATCTCTCGTACTACAAACAAGAACGATAGAAAATCTAACTTTGACTAAAAAGACTTAAAAAAAACAGTCAAAATTCTGAATAAGTTTGAAAACGATTAATTCAGACAATCATTACAAACATCGAAAACAACAACAAACAACAACAGTCCATTTTAACGGACCATGTGTGGTCCATTTAAGCAAACTGTTTACTCGCATAAAAAAAACGAATTTGACAAGAACACAACCTATCTAAGCCGGCTAATGTTTATCACCAGTTAATTGTTAATTAATAACGAATCTCAATTAAAAATATGAATATAGACAGCTTACCTTTGCCTTAATTATACCACTAGCAAAGAACACCAAAATTTACATTAAAAATAATGAAATTCGTTTTTCGTTAATGACAACTAGCCGCGCTGTTTTATGAGAAATCCAAAATGGCCGATGTGTAGTGAACTTAGTTGATTGTCGTTTGGCGTTGCCAATTACAAAATCAATATACTACTAAACTGTTATTTGATGGTGGTCCAACTTAACGAATGGTCCAATATACCAAACCTTCCCCTATGAAAGACCGTTCTAAATTTCAACATGATATACCGACTAAAAAATAAATAAATGAATAGTACAAAAAACATTTTTAAAAACAAGCTTTTATTTAAATGGTCTAAAAAGAAAAAAATAAACTTTAAATTAAATCTATCCCATCAATTTATTACATTATACAACTAATTTATTTAAATATTATAAAAGCTTGTCGGGAGATACTAAATAAACAAGAATGCAATATGTATGTACAAAAACTAATAAATGTAAAGTGTAGTAATTCTAAGAAAAAATGTACCTATGTACTTCATAAAATTGTATTTCTCGCGACAAACTTTTATATTGTTTTAATAAATTAGTTGTATAATGTAATAAATTGATGGGATCGATTTAATTTAAAGTTTACTTTCTTCTTTTTAGACCATTTAATTCCTTTTTTTTTCTAACCGAATAACAAGATTTACCAAAAAAAAAACCGAGCTAAGCTCGGTCATCCAGGTACTATTTATTATAAACGATAAATAAAGGTATTTAATGTTTTCGGTAGTATAATTGTATTTGTTTTATGCATTTTTTTAATACAATTTTATATTTAATTTATGAAATAGGAGATACCTATGAGGCTTCCATAGTCAGGCAAAGATTAAAAATAATCTAGTTCTGCCTAGCTTTTTCCCAATTGTGTTGGGGTCAGCTTCCAGTCTAACCAGATGCGGCTGAATACCAGTATTTTACACGGAGCGACTGCCATCAGACCACCGCAACCCAGTTACATGGCAATGCCGATATTCTAAGGTTAGACCGGTTGTCAGATTTTCTGGCTTCTGACTTCGCGTAACGACTGTCATAGTATTCGTATGACATCCGGGACCGACTGTTTAACGTGCTCTCCGAGGCACGGAGGGGTCTCGATGTGTAATGAACGGTCACCCATCCACAGACTGACCGCGGCTAGCGCAGCTTAACCTCGCAAATAGTATGATCCGCGCGGTTGGTAATTAGCCATGAGCCCCTTCAAAGATTAAAAAGAATAATAGCTGCATTTCCAAATCTGTCCCTGGAGGGATGGATTGAGTTATAAATGAAAATAACTATCTAACTGCCTCATTGGTCTATCGATGGCAAGCGTGATTACTGATTGTGAGGTCCTGGGTTCGATCCCCAGCTCGGGCAAAGTGTTATTGGGTTTTTCTGTCTGGTTTTCCTCAGTAGCTGCCCTGAGTTTGAGTTTGTGCCCGATTGATGGCAATAGTCTGGGCCTCTACTACATGGGACTTACACATAACGGCGAAATGACGGTGTTACTATACACCTCTGCTCAGTCCTTCGGGGAATACAGGCGTGATGTTATGTTGAAAATTCTATTCATAAAATCATTTTCCGGCTCAACTTCATCGGAATCATCCACATAACATATTTTATCAACATAAATATTCAAAATCATATAGAAAATCAGTTTTTCCATCAATTTCCACGCTTCTCCTAATGGAGCCGAACGCTGGGTCTACAGAACCGCATTTGTGAATGATGAATTGGCACTTCTATTACAAACGAGATGAAAATAACAAGTATTGATTTGTTACGTAAGACGGGGTTTACCTACGGGTGCTAATTAAGTCGACATAATAATTTTAAGTGGGAAAATAGGTGTAGGGCTATATTATTGTCTAATACACTTATGACACACACAAAAACACACAATAACACAAACACACATACATACAAAAACACAAACACACATCCACACAAAAAACACACACACAAACACACAAGTAGATTCTTTCTTCTTATATTTTATTTTTTTCTCTCTAAGTAGCACTATTACTATGTTTATAATTATAATATTGTAAGAAGTAGGTACATCATACTCCCTTCGCAATTTCCTTTACATCCATAATGGATGAGAGGATGACCCCTGTAACACAGGATTTTCTTAGCATAGGGGGTCATTGATCATTACAATTTGAACCATTCTGTATAATCGTGTTTCGTGTATTTTTGATGCAAAATAAAATTCACATTTCACGGAAAATGGCCATTTTGTGTGAACGTGCGTACGCATGCTTTCTCCTTTTCACATCGATTCAACTTTCGTATGCATCAGCACGCTTACGCATTGCTGTTTTCGCAGCTGAAAGTATCCGATTTCACGGGTGTTGTGGATAAGTGGGTCTAATAAGGGTACTCTAAAAAGATAAACATGATAAATATAGCAATAAATAGTATAATATACATAAATTATTAAACTCCGAATATGATTTGAAATACATAATTTAAATACCTAGACCCAAAAAAAAGTAAAAAAATAATTAAATAAAAGCAAATAAATTCAAAAAACCAAGTTATTATCTACCAACATATCAAACAAAAAAAAACAATTAAACTTCATACTAAACTTCCTATTTCTTTTTAAATTTAATCTAATTTAATAATGATCTTCCTCTTTCCTACTTTGCTGTGCCCAACAGGGTCCACAATTGGAACATAATACATCATTTTCTATTACTACCACTTAAGTAACATTGTGGAATACGCAAATAAATCATCATCTTTCTGCCCTGGTCCAAATAAATATTGAGTATTAATACCATCCATCATTTTTGCGAATTAATGCTGATTATTGTGATCAAGTCGTAATGTGGCTTGATTTAGATTGATAATACCAATATAATTATTTTTAATTATGCTGCATTACATAACATCATGCCTGTACTCCCGGAAGGGCTGGGCAGAGGTGTATAATAACACCTTCATCTCGTCGTTATGTTTAAATCCCATATAATAGGGGACGAGCCTTTTGCCATCAACCGGACACAAATTCCAAACTCCAGGCTGCTATTGAAGAATTCCACTCGGGAAAATCCGATAACACTTTGCCTGACCTGGGGATCGAAACCAGGACTTCACAATCGGCCGTCGCGCTTGCCATCACTAGACCAACGTGGCAGTTACTGCATTATTGATCTAATTATCGCGTGTGTGGCTGTGAAGCGCGAATCCTGTCTTCGAACCGGAATTCTCAGTTAAGCCTGTAATCCCACATTTTCATACCAGTAGTTTGCAGGCATGTATGACGTCACACCTGTGTGTAAGTACGTCACGTGACCTAGAAGGTAAACACAGCTGATGATAACTAACAGATTTTAGGAAATCTTTGATCAGCTATTTCTCTAAAACTATTGACTTTTGGGGAAAATTGTAAAACAAAAGTTATTCATTATTATGGGTACTTTAATATTCTTTGGATTAGTACCCCGTTTCCGAATCACATTGTATATTCAAATTAAGGGTGGAACTAATTTGGACAGATTTTATACAGTGAAATTTCCTTAACTAACAACTAACGGGACAGTTAAAACAAATTGGAAATCCAAAATGGTTGGTGAAAACCAATCACTCTCAATTAATTTTTTTTAATGAAACACTGGCATGTATACATACGTTTTAATTTATCGGTAGTTAATTTACATCCTATTTTATCTTGCTCCAAAAATGTTTTTGAAAATTGTTAGCGGATTCATTAATATACACTTTCATGCTGACGTCATAATTTATTATGAATTGATCATCATTTTATTATTTTATTTTTCAAATAACTTTCATTAGTCAAAATCATAGTTAACAAGTTCTTTGTCGTGTAAATCATATGTGAACATCTCGGTTGTTTAACTATTGTGTCTCATTCGCGGACAATGAATCCGTTAATATAATTATGTAACATAAGTAAGGCCAATCTATATCTATACTAATATTATAAAGATGAAACATTTGTATTTTTGCATTTTTGTATATAACGAATAAACATAAAAACTACTGGACCGATTTAAAAAAATCGTTTTCCTTTAGAAAGCTACATTATCACTGAGTAACATAGGCTACGGGCGGAGCCGTGAGGACACAGCTAGTTACAAATATTTTGTAGATGATCAACGTGGCACTCGTTTTTATACTTAGGGGGAGGGCGGCGTGTTAGGGGACTCGCCGCCCGACCAGTAACAGGCCCGAGAAGGCGGCGCGCAGTATTCCGTGCGCGCTTCTCAGGAGGATGTGGGGCAAGGCCCCACAGAGTAGAGGTCCGCCGAGGATTGGCGGACCGGGTCCTGCCGGGGTTGCGGTGCATGCTTTTGTTAATCCCGCGACCCCGGCCGAACGATCAGGAGGAGGAACACCGTTGGATTTAGCCAGTAAGAGTCCGGCAGACCCCCTCGCCTTCCCAGGGCGAGGGACATCCATGAGGATTTTCCAACGATAAAAAGGGGTATCATGGGAATTGGTTCTTACTCGGTCCAGTGAATAAACTGACTGGAGTAAGCATTTCACTGACTATGACCAAGATCGAGCTGAGTGGAAGAGTAGTACTGTAGTACTTAGAGTTCCCTGTGAAAGAATTCGTTCGAGGAACTACCTACTGCGACTATTCGAGGCGGTGCCGTGTAAGTGTGCGATGACCTTGAATGAGCTGTTTTTGTAGCCTATGTAATTATCTTTTATGATACCCCCGGGACACAGATTGGCTAAGTGACAGCCGTGTGATCACACTTCGTATGTAAGTAATGATTACACTGCGTATGAATATAATTAATTACTTCCATCCCTGGGTCAGGCATAAATAATATATTTTATAATTTCTATGACACGGCCTTGGAGTTATACAGGGTGTTAAAAAAATAATTTGTGGGGTTACTCGGTATCCGAAATTGAACAACTTTCGTTGAACAACTTTTCGAAATTCGCGTTTTTTTTTCCATTTCCGTGACCAAGCTACCCCATAAAATTCTCAGAGTTATTTTTTTAACAACCTATAAATGAATACTAGCGATGGGCCCAACACCTACTGCACCTATTGAATTTCTTGTGGGACTGATCTGCTATGTCTAACCAACAGAAAAAAAGTTACTCAGAGTAGTGAATTTTGGTGGGTCATCAGCTAAGGGAATTGATTTATATCTTTTTTTAATGTAATCAGTTGGCAAGCAAGCCATCTCGACCTGATGCAAAATAGTCACCGCCGCCTATATAAACTAACAACACTAAAAAGATTGCTGATGTGTTGCCAACCTTAATTATTAGGGAATACTTCCCGTGTTCATGAATCCAGTGTTCTTCTTGAAATTGACTTCCTCAGGCTGAGGTTCTGATCTGCCTAGCCTTTTCCCAACTATGTTGGGGTCAGCTTCCAGTCTAACTAGATGCGGCTGAATACCAGTATTATTCACAGAACTACTGCCATGAGACCTCCGCCACCCACATACTGGGTAATGCCGATATCCTTAGGGTTACACCGGTTGTCAGACTTTCGGGCTTCTGACTACCCGTAACGACTGTCATAGGTATTCGTATGACACCCGAGACCGACGGTACTTACGTACCGGACTTAAGTGAAATGTCAAAATAAGCAGGTATTGTATTCACATTGTTGTCAAGTTTTTTGTTTCCTCTTATTTATTGTAAAAATACAAAATTACAATAAAAAATAAACATTCCTCATTTTTGTTTCCCGTTTCCTAACAAATTCGATTTATCCCCTTTGTGACAGTTAATTTATACTCAGCGTGACAGGTGGAGTAACCCCCGTCCTCTTTCTACGACGTTTTGAAGTTTATTATCATGGTTCCGGCTTTGTACCGGTTATTCACCCGGGAATTAAAGGTAAACACGTGGTTCTAGAAATAAAGAAGGTCATATTATTAATACGTGAACATTGAATATTATAAAAAATATTTTTTTTGTATCTTTACATAGTATAAAACAAAGTCGCTCACGCTGTCTGTACGCTTAGATCTTTTAAACTACGCAACGGGATTTTAATGCAGTTTTCAGCAATAGATAGAGTGATTCAAGAGGAAGGTTTATATGTCCCACATTAGTATCTACATTGCACTTCTGCGAAGCCGTGGCGAGTCGCTAGTTTATTGTAAAAGGAGGGGAATGAAACTTATATAATATTCGAAAAATACTGTATTCTTCTTCTCTCTTGTCGGCTCGAGCTTCACGAGAATAGCTCATGCCATGGTGAAAAGATTAGCCAGTCAGCAAGGTTGGTAGCGATGCTGACTGCCCAGGGTGCACTGGACGTAAAACGTCACTCGCGGAAGCTAAAAGGTACTCTGCCATAGATGTGCACAAAAAATAAAACATGTCTGTATGTTGCTGTTAAGGCATGTAAAATAGTGGTGGAACTAGACTATTACCCGCGGTTTCACCCGCTTCCTAGGGGAACTACTTGATGTACCCGGATAAAAAGTATCCTATATGTTAATGCAAGACATAGTCTATCTGTGTGCCAAATCTCATCTAAATCCGTTCAGCCATTTTTGCTTGAAAGAGTAACAAACAGACGTACTACATCCATCCAATATATCCATAAATACAAACTTTCGCGTTTATAATATTAGTAAGGAAGTAAGGATTTCGACCACAAGCTATACTATAATAAGTATACTGTTTGTTTCCCGAAAAGGAATAAAGTACCCACTCTCTGCTCGTAGATGACGCAAAGGGTGACTTAGGGACTAAACACACCTAGTAGCATCAGCATAAACACGCCTAGTACTATATTACTAGAAATAAAGGTAAGCCTCATAGGTGTAGATATCAAATCATCATTTGTCTTAAGTATGATTTTAACCAAACGCCTCGCATCGCGTCGGATTGGAAAGGATACGAACGGGTGCGGCGACAGCCGATCTCGTCCGGCAGGATGTCGACGCATACGATTGGCTGCATACCGTCGCTTGCGAACGTATCCGTTTCTGCGCCTAGTCAAATAGTTTAGTTTTATGTCATAAAGACACGTATGCTTTTGCACCAAACTAATAAATTTTTCTTCTAAATCCATGACTGAGTGAAGTCTGCAGTGCGTGCACTTTCGAAAATGAGTGGTGCCGCCCGGCCACGGCTTTGAGTGCACGCGACGACAGCCGAAAGGATCCGATCGGATACGATGACAAGCGAACGGAGCCGATCGCGCGTCGCAGTATACTTTCGGCTACGATCGCGTGTCGCGGAAGACGCCCGCGGTCAAGCTGCTGTGCGCGGCTTGGTAATATAGACTTTAAATACTGTGTACACGATTTAATATCGTTTAAAGATTGTAAAATCCGTTCCGATCCAATGCGATGCGAGCCGTTTGGTGGAAATCATCCTTTAGACTTTACTCAAGCTGAGTATATTTAGATCAGTGCGTTGAATAGTAACCAATATTATCAATTCTGGGAAATTATTATTATGGCTATTGTAGATACTTTTGAACCATTGCTATTGTTATCCATAATTTCTCTATATTTGTTCAACTACTGTTCTCGGTAGACACAATAAAACGAGATATGATATTAATAGAACCTACAATAACAGACAAGCACGCTCTCTCCTAGAATTTACCACTGACAATGGTATTTAATTAAAGTATCTACATATTTTCTTTGAAAAAGTTTAGCATAATAAAGGACAATGCCAAGATTTCCCACAAGAGTGGGCTAGAACTGACATGGATGACTCATAACGAAGACATAAATTATAGAATTAAATACAATAATAACATTGTATTAACCGCGACGTATCGTCGCCGACGCCTATGATCCTTGCGCTTGCGTCTTGCGGGCGCCCCACTTGCGTCTTGAGGGCGTCCCGCTTGCCCTCTGTAGTCAACGTGCCGCATTCACAAAACGACTATACGTCATGAAACGTATCCTCGTTGATATCAAGCTGACCACCAGATGATGGGCCGTCAACGAACTATCACCTAGCCGTAACCCCGCTGTCGTCCAGCCGTAGGCGCGCTGTCGCCCAGCCGTAAGCGCGCTGTCACCGAACAATAAGCGCGTTGGCAGCTCGGAGGTACTGAACGGTGACCATGGCCGATCCGTGCTGTTTTTGCGGTGACATGGGGAGGCGAATTGGTGCTGATCCGATGCCATGGTGATATGTTTGCACTAACCTTAAATTTCCGCACTTGTGTTTCACCTAATCCCACTCGAGTAACATCGATTGTCTCGCAAGGCATAGCTACCTACTATGTTTTTTTCTCACAAAAAACCTCGGATCTAATTAAGTATGGAAAAACACATAACCACATTTCAATGTGGCTAGGCGCCAGAACACTTATGGCTTAAGTACGTTGCAATGCTAAAACTTGAGCCAAAGTAGAGCACTCTTAGAGCCCGTTCACACAGCGGATCCGTAATCGTAGGACTGTTTTTAACGGATCCGTCGGTATTGGGTGTATTTTTTACATCTCAGTCAGGGTCAGTTAAACAAATATAAAAATAACGGATCGTGTGTGAAGGCACTCATACTTCGCCATACATCTTCTCTTGTGTAAAAATGTATTTTCTACTGGATTCGGAATACTGTCGTGTATATGAACTCGCTCATAATACAGACGCCATCACCAAAATAAAAACGGATCCGCTAAAAACGGCCCTGTAAAAAGTTTGCATGTGAAGTAGCGTTTAGTTGGAGTAAGTAATGCCTTCTAGTTGTGCAGTGAGTGATTTGGATTTACTTAGAGGATAATGATCAAGGATGTTGATAAAAATAATAAAAGTAAAAGAAGTTTAAGTTAAACGGTTTTGTCTTGCAGTACCGCTGCAGCGTCAGGAATTAGGATTGAAGGTTAAAATTATTATAATGTTGCATTGTCATGGGAATTGAATTTGTGTGCTAAGTTTCAGAAGACCTTAGTACACCACGTTGGTCTGGTGCGGGTTGGCAGACTACACACACCATCGAGAACTTTATGGAGTCCTCTCGCCGTTAACGCAAGTGATAATCAAATTTTGATCCGCACATGAATTCAAAAAGTCAAAGGGTACAGTCACGTATAATAATATGTATACCTACACATAGCGAAATTAAAAACCGATTTCCTTCTAAAACGTTTGTTAGAATTATGAAATATTCTACACATAGTTTCTACAATCACATACGAATTACAGTTTCGAATATTTCTTAATTACACTATATTCTCTAAAATAAATTCGCTTTTTATGTGCGCTATGTGTATAACATATCTTATTACACGTGACTGTACGGGCCAGGATTGAACTCATACCCTCCTGCATGGAAGGCAAGCGTTCAACCGCTAGGCATTCACTGCTTTTTTATAATTAATTAATCCGTTTTTAATTTGACGACACGTTTGGTGCAGTGGCTGAGCGATCGGCTTCTACGCTACGGGTCGTGGGTTCGATTCCCGCACGGAACAAATATTTGTTTGGCCTACAGATAGTTGTTCCGGGTCTGGATGTTTGTGCATGTGAAGATTTGTGTCTGTAAACGCACCCACGATACAGGAGGAATCCTGGTGTGGGCAAAGCTTTTTATTATAACAAAAAAAAGCTTAGTTCTGCCTAGCCTTCTCCCAACTATATTGGGGTCAGCTTCCAGTCTAACCAGATGCGGCTGGATACCAGTATTTTACACGGAACGGCTACCATCAGATCTCCGCAACCCAGTTACTGGGAAAACGCCGATATCCTCAGGTTAGACCACCGCAAAAAAAACTTATAGGCATAAAAAGTTGAAATCGCAGTTTCGATTAAAAAATTCGCAGGAGCTTTGAATTCAATTTTCATTACATAAATTCGTCTTCTGTTTAATGATCCATAGAGAACGAATTTATGTGTTCAAAAGTTTAAAGGTGACCTTTGCGATACGGGTCATAGGAAAATAATAGAAGTTGTTAGCAGTCTAAAGGTTAAAGAGCAAAAACTATAAGGACTGGGGCACAAGGTCGATTTTTGATCGATCTACTATCTTGTTAATGGTTGAATGATCAGATTTCAGTAATAAACATAACATCACGCTTATATTCCTTAAAGAGTTGGGCAGTGGTGTATAGTAACACCCTCATTTCGCTGTTATGTTTAAGTCCCATGTAATGGGGGGCGAGCCTAGTGCCATCAACCGGGCACAAATCCAAATTCCAGGCAGCTACTGAGCAAATGTACACGAAAAACCCAATAACACTTTGCCCGACCTGGTGATCGAACCTAGGACCTCACGACCAGTTATCATGCTTGCCACCACTAGACCAATGAAGCAATTTCAGTAATAGAAGGTACAAGATCAACTATATACTCTACTAGCGACCCGCCCCGGCTTAGCACGGGTGCAATGTAGATACTAATGTAGGGCATGTAAAACTTCCTCATGAATCACCCAATCTATTAAAAAAAACCGCATCAAAATCCGTTGCGTAGTTTTAAAGATCTAAGCATACATAGGGACAGACAGACAGCAGGAGCGACTTTGTTTTATCTATACTAATATTAATAAAGAGGAAAGATTTGTATTTTTGGATTTTTATACGTAGCGAATAAAGTTAAAAACAACTGGACCGATTTCAAAAATTCTTTTGCTGTTTGAAAGCTACGTTATCACTGAGTAACATAGGCTACGGGCGGAGCCGTGAGGACACAGCTAGTACTATGTAAAGATAAAGATTTCATCTACAATATACGACCACATTTTAGCAAGGAAATATATAAGAATAAACAACGTGTTTCCTTCCAGCAGAGATTCAACACAGTATAACACTTTTATGAACCTTAACGGTCAAACGAGGTGAGCTGAAACGCTTTACAGAAATGGTTCACAAGATATACGTAGGCTACTTTGGTGGGCCACTTTTGTCTTATGTTATAAGAAATTGAGTATACAGGGTGTGTAAAACTCTCGGGCTTCGTGAGGGTTCTGGGTGTTTGCTCGCTCACCTTGCGAGCTGGTATTTGTTGAACTGATAGATCATGCGAATCCTCGGGCTTCGTGAGGATCACAAATACACTATCCGACGGTCCCTACGTTATTTTGGGCTTATTCAAAAAAAAATAACAGGTTACTATAAATCACTTGTTCATTCCACCTTTGTGGTTCCATTAATATAATGTACAAAAATGAACCTTATAATATATGCTCTATAACTAAACGAAATCATGTAACTCCTTCAAACCTCGTGATGTGCTGCTGACATAGATTAACACTGCACGGGATAGTTTTGGATACAATAAAAAAAAATTACAAGTAGTAAATATGTGTTCTTAACATGAGGCATTTTAGCGCCCCGAGCGAAATGCGCAGCTATCGCTTGCCGCGCGGGTATTAAATTCGGGTCGCTAAAATGCCTCATGTTAAGAACACATGTTTACTACTTGTAATTATTTAAACACTGTTTTAAACTTTCACGGTTTTTAAACACACTTAAACATTCACTTACGGGATAACTTCCGTGATTATAGTTTGATTTGTGTTCCCGATATTTCGACGCTGTTGCAAGCGTACAATAGTAGTCTATGGTTGCAAGCGCCATGATCGCGGGTAAACTGGAGAATGCGGGTGGATGAAAACTTAAAATAAAATAATTATTAAGAGCAGACAAATCTGTCTACCCTCTTTCTTAGTCTTTTACTACGCTCACTACTGGAACTCACACTCGATTGAAAGTCGCGGCAAAACACTCACGGTATCAATAAGTTGTTTGGAGTTTTTATTACGACGTTTTATATTGCGTTTTAGTTGACATAACACTTTCAATCGAGTGTGAGTTCCAGTAGTGAGCGTAGTAAAAGACTAAGAAAGAGGGTAAACAGATTTGTCTGCTCTTAATAATTATTTTATTTTAAGTTTTCATCCACCCGCACTCTCCAGTTTACCCGCGATCATGGCGCATGCGACACCGTCGAAATATCGGGAACTCAAATCAAACTATAATCACGGAAGTTATCCCGTAAGTGAATGTTTAAGTTTGTAATTTTTTTTTTATTGAATCCAAAACTATTCCGTGCAGTGTTAATCTATGTCAGCAGTACATCACAAGGTTTAAAGGAATTACATATTTTCGTTTACGCCCTGCAGAGTTAATTGCAGTTTTCATTACATTGTTTGTTCTGCCTAGCCTTTTCCCAACTATGTTGCGGTCAGTTTCCAGTTTAACCAGATGCGACTGAATACCAGTATTTTACACGGAGCGAATGCCATCAGACCTCCGCAATCAATTACACAAACAATAGATACTAACTGTTAATTGGCAATTCTGAGAAGCGCCTGAAATAGATCGGCAGACAGACGCGTTCTATCATAATACTGATATTTGAAATTTTGTAATAGGTTAGGGAAGGCGCAACGAGTATTCTCAAGGAGGGTTGATGTCAGGCAGGCGGCCGGTCATAAAATAATAAGCCAAAACCTCTAACAATATCGCTTTACAATACTTCATTCCAAACTGTAAAGTATGAGCATCATGCAGCTATTAGTGATACGCTTATAATCATATCATATTACTGCCTATTGTCTGGTAATATGAGTCTGTCATGCTCACTTAAATGTCTTGCTGATGGTGGCGTTGTTTATCCGGTCGTTGAGTTCCCTATAATATGGTTGAGCTGACCGATGCGGATGTGCACGTCATGCTCGTGAACGGGTGCCGTCTGTCGGGACTGGTCAGCTCTTAACTGCTATGGCAATCATAGAAGGCATATTTTTCTATTTGTTACTCTTATGTGAGTTTATTTGTTACATTAACCTGCATTATTCTCATTCTATTTCTCACACTACTGTAATGGAATTGTAATGAACTACTATTTTAAAAAGAGTATTCATGGAGTTTCTTGCCGGCTCTTCTCCATAGAACCTACCTTTTGGAACCGTGCACCTAGTCGTGACGTTTTAAAAGTGCCTGAAATCTGGTCTATTTGAAATAAAAAACTTTGACTTTGACTTTGAACAACATGGATTTATGAAATACATGTTGTGCCGACCCCACCTAGTGTGGGATAAGGGCAGGGAGAAGAAGAAGAAGTGTAATTGATTAGGGAGGGGCTCATGGCTTATTAACCACCGCTCGGATGATACGATTTGCGAGGTTAAGCAACGCTTACCGCAGTCAGTCCGTTGATGGGTGACCATTCGTTATACATCGAGACCCCTCCGTGCCTCGGAGAGCACGTTATACCGTCGGTCTCGGGTGTAATATGAATAACTATGACAGTCATTACGGGTATTTTCAGAAACCCGAAAGACTGACTAACTTTAGGATATCAGCATTGCCCAGTGACTGGGTTGCGGAAGTCTTATGGCAGTAGCTGCGTGTCAAACTTTTTGTATTCAGCCGCATCTAGTTAGGCTGGAAGCTGACCCCAACACAATTGGGAAGAAGCTAGGCAGACCGAGTGTAGGCTAGCACTCACGCTGAAGATCCACCTGATGGTAAATGGTTACCACTGCCTATAAATACCTATAATTCCAAGAGGATTGCTGGTTCCCCCGATTCACCGTGCTCACCCACCGCAGCCGCGGAGCCGGTCGTCCCTTAATGCAGCCCTCATCAAGCTGTCGTATCCCTCCCAGTCCTCTCGCATTCAACACCCTAAGAGGTTCGAGTCCCCCCTTGGGGACACTTAGAGGTGTCGCTGCTATAATAGTCATGATGTTACTGTAGTTAGCGTAGTTAGCTCGATAGTTAGTTTAGATATTGGTTGGAGACCCTTCTGGTCTCGCCAATAATAGCCCGGTTACGTAGAAAAGGTCCGCAAGACCATCTACAAGTAAGAGTCGAATAGAGAAAAAAAGAAAAAAAAAGAGGATTGCTGATACATTACTAACCTTAGAAACAAAGTTGTGAAGTCTCACATGCCTGTATACCCTTTAAACTGGAACCCAGCAATGGTGCTTGGCGGTAGAAATAGGTATGGTGGGAGTACTTCTCCTAGTGAAGTCTTTTACATGTAGCTCGTGTTCGTGTGTTTCAAAGGTTGGCAACGCATCAGCAATCCTTTTAAGGTTGTAGGTGTTCGTAGGCGGCAGTATTCACTTACCATCAGATAAGACGTCGGCCTGAGTGTCAACCTTGTGACCTAGATAAAAAAAACAAACGCAGTTATCTGCTATGTTAGATAAAACTAAAGCTGAATGGTATCCACCAGTTTAGGGAGACCGACATATCCTAAAACCTACGGCGTGCCTATGCCTTAATAAAAATCGGACACGAAATGCAATAGTCTTTGAGAAATTTCATTTTTGATCATCGCCTTAAGGATGATTTCCACCAAATGGCTCGCATCGCATCGGATCGGAACGGATTTTTCAATCTTTGAACGATATTAAATCGTGTACACAGTATTTAAAGTCTATATTACCAAGCCGCGCACAGCAGCTTGACCGCGGACGTCTTACGCGACACGCGATCGGCTCCGTACGCGTGTCGTCGTATCCGTTCAGATCCTTTCAAAAATTATTACACGGTAGGAATGAAACTATTTGACTAGACGCAGAAACGGGTACGTTCGCAAGCAACGGTACGGAGCCAATCGTATGCGTCGCAATCCTGACGGATGCGTTTGGCTGTCGCCGCATCCGTTCGTATCCTTTCCGATCCGATGCGATGCGATCCGTTTGGTGGAAATCATCCCTTAATTTCCATCAAGTGTATTACATCCAATTAGTCGATACATACCTTGTAAGTATACCTTCTAATTGATCAAACAATGGCTGCTAGAGGTATTAAGGCAATGAAACATAGCTAATTGATATTAATAGTTGTTTGTTAAATAAGGTTGCTATGACAACCCGTGTGAGCGGTTTTGGGTTTCCATGTAATTAGATTGTATAATGAGATCTCGAAACAGTGTAGGGTTGTCATTGTAAGGCTTTGAAAATCGAAATGGAAATGTAGATGGAATGAAAAACAAACAAGAACAAAAATCTAAAAGAATTTTCAGGTTTTCGTGTCTTGAAAAAATAGTGCTGTGCTCTACTGTGATTTGACTTGTTCATTAAAACCTGATTTTTGCAAAAAACGTTACGTCACGACTTTTCGAGTGCAGATATACGAACGCCTGACATTTACCATAGAGACAGTGGTCCGCCAGATGTGTCGCCTAGTCAAAAAATGTTCTCTTTTCGTTACGTACCTGTAGGAATATCATATTTCCTAATTTCACAGCTGTTTCGTATATACTCAAAACCCTGCTTTCGCACGTAGTTACCTACTAAGTTCCCAGGGAGGATGGCGCGCCGTGTTCCGCGCGCGCCTCTCGGAAGGAAGTGGGGCAGGGGAGCAGTTGCCCCACCACAGGAGAGGTCCACCAGAAGAAGCTGGTGGACCGAGACCTGCCGGGATTGCGGTGCATGTAATAGCGAATCCCGCGACCCCGGCCTTGTGTCATAAGGAGGGACACCGTGGTGGTTTTAGCCGGTAAGAGTCCGGCACACCCCCCCCGTCTTCCCCAGACGGGGGGATAGTCCATGAGGATTTCCCCAAGCCAAAAAAAAAACGGTACCTACTAAGTTCAATAGTATTTTTCGCTCTCCCATCCTTTTAATGCAAATTCAAAATATATTATTGATAAATTGCTCACATATAACGAAACTAAATTTTTAAAGTTGCACGGGAAGCAGCGACGATTATTGAGCCACTGTGCATATCGGAAGAAAGATTTTGAACGTAAAATATAGAACCTAAACAAAATTAATATAATTTTAATCTTCAATATAAATTAAAATTAACATCGACTCTGTTCAAAGCAGAGAATTCGATTATGTAAAATTAATAACGAAATTGTTTACAAAACCACTTTGTCAACAATTTTATTAGTGTTAAAATGGAAACGGTAAATAAATAATTATAATCCTTGGTTTAGGTACGTCTTTGCTCAGATCCTCCCTTTTTTAAGGGAATTGATCTAATGTGAGGATAAGCTGCGCTTGCCGCGGTCAGTGTGTTGATGGATGGTCGTTCGTTACACATCAAGACCTCTCTGTGAGGAGAGCACGTTAAATAATCGGTCCAGGTACGTCATACCTATGACAGTCGTTACGGGTACTCAAAAGCCCGGTATAACTTTAGGATATCGGTATTGCCCAGTAACTGGTTACAAAAGTCTTATGGCAATCGCTCCATGTAAAATACTCGTATTCTGCTGCAACTTATTAGACTGGAAGCCAACTCCAACATAGTTGGGACCATCTAGGTATCTGTTAGATGTTAGACCTTATTGATCAACAACAGGTGTACAAACTATAAGCACATATGTACATGGCGTAGTAAAAGTGTTTTTTTATTACCAATTTTCAGTGAAAATAGACAAGATGACGACACCCTAAGGAGCGGAGAGGAATGGAGTGGTCCGGAGCTAACCAATAGAATTGCATAAAATTCATGGAGCGATGTGGAAACAAGAGTTTTGTGCAATTCTATTGGTTAGCTCCGCTTCACTCTGCACCGCTCCGCTCTTCTTCGCTCCTCTCTGCTTCTCTTCGCTGTTCTCCGCTCCTCTCCACTTCTCTTCTCTCCGCTCCAGTAGACAGGCAGCCTAAGACACCAAAGTTCATAAAAAAACAATTTAATAATAAATATTGTCTCGTCTGTAAATCATAAAACTGAAATGAACACGGTGCCTCATAAAAATACCTACATATACGAATGTTCATAAATATATATATGTACCTACGTGCAGAGCCCTGTCGTAAACTAGGGAGTTCAAGGTTACGACCAGAATATGGAAATACATGACCGTATAAAATCCGGAAATATGCCTTCTTAGGTCAGATACTGATCTGAGTGTTGAGGTGTCTAAAGCTTCGCTGAATATTGGAAAAGAAACTAATGGAAAGAGATTTTATCTTTGCCTTTTCTGGAAAGTTTGGTGCATTTTTTTAGTAGCAGAGTTCCTTATGAAGTACTTCCACCATTTCTGCCGTCAAGCAGCACTGCTATGTTTCGGTTTAAAGTGTATGGGTGCCGATGAAATTATAGACACATGACACTTTCGAACTTTGTCTCTAAGATTGACAACGCATTAGCAATCTTCTTCGTGTTGTTGATGTAAATAGGCGACAATATAACCACTTTCCATCAGGACGTAGGGATGTTTGCCAACCGATTACTAAAAAAAACGGCAATTTGGAATACAGGATCGATAGTTGAATTACGTATCATCATAGCTAGAAAACCTTTACAATACCTCCATAATACATATGCCTCCCACAGAAATCTACACTCGGGGAGCAATGAATCCAGGTCACCAACATAAAAAAAACAATGATAAAATGTTAAACAATTTTTTCGAGATATTAACTTTTATGTTAGTGAACCAGATTCATTGCTCCCGATTGTATATTATTTATATTTCTATAGTGCCTCAACATGTTACGAAAAAATAAACTTGAGATGGAAAGAAAATATTATTTTGACGAATAGGTTTTTTATAGAAACTTTTCATAGAGATATGCATAACGACCCCTTAAAGCATAAGATCATTCATAGACAAAATTACTTTAAAATGGTATACTACGTTTAATTCTTCAGGGATCACCAACGTTATAAGGGATCCATGTTATTTACTATCCAACTCATGAGAGGAAGGTCGTAATAGCAAATAAATAAGTTTTCGACAAAGTAATGAAGTTTGTTTAGTGAAATGGTGTAGCCATCGCTCATACGAGTCCCTTGTGTGTTGCCAATTCGTTCCCATAAGAATTCCTTAAGAGAAACATTTTCTATTTGAATAAGTAGACTCTTTGACCTTTGAAACGTTAATGGGTATTTTTTAAATTTATAAAATGGGTGGTTTCATACCACCTTTGAAGTGGTTTGGAATATTTTAGAAGCACAAAAGTAGAATGTCACACTAATATTATAAAGTTTATAATTTTCGTTACAATGTGGCTTAGCAACGACTTCAGAAAATGTTAATTTTATTATTTTAGGATTATCAGTTTTTAAACGATTTTAATTAGCTTCACTTTGTATTCATATTTGTTATTATGTTTGCTTGTTTCAAATCTTCTGATCTTGTTTCATTCTGCATAACCGATTCTCCTGAAACTTCGCACACAAATTCAATTTCCATGACAATACAACATTATAATAATTTCAACCTTCAATCCTCAAATCCTAATGCTGCAGGGGTACTGCAAGATAAAACCGTTAACTTAAAAGTTTTTTTAGGGGCTATTTAAGTCGGTTTTATTACACCCCATCACCGTCCACTGTTGGATCTAGGCCTCTCCCAATTTCAGCTGCAACTTCTAGTTTCCGACCTTCCACATCCATTCCATTCCTGCTGTCTTCTCCAGGACATATCCACGCTACATTAATCCTTTCGATTCCATTGTCCTTTCTGCTTACCCCATAGGAATAAAGAGCGTTAAAATAAGGACAACCGATATTAAATCTGACAGGAAGTTATTTGAATTCACTTAAATCTTCCGAAATCGGGTTTAATCCTTTTATTAAAAGTTTTTAATCGGTTTTCGGAACGGTTTAAGGGTAAACTGTATTCAGTTATTATAAGAAAGAATTTCAAAGTTTTATTTTTACGCTTACCAAAAGGGAAAAAATATGAACCAATCGTAAGTTTAAAATAACTAGACCGCATTTATGTGTGTGGAAGGATTTATAGTACATTACTGCCGCGGTCTGTAATGACTGCGTTGCTGGCAGCACTGATGATGGCCGAAAGCGCAGTGTAGCGCAGCTCCAGGCCATCACAGCGCGGTCAGCATTGCAGCTTTTGATGGACAAGCTGGAATGCCGAGAGCGTAGTTAATCTAAGCTCGAGGCCATCATAGCGTGGCCAGCAGCGCAGTCAATGCGGACCAAGGCTTGTATAGTGCTTTACTCAAACAATGCGAGTAATTTAAATAATACCAGCTTATAATAATAAGAATTTATTTAAAGTAGGTAACAATTTGTTTCTTCCCCGAGTTTTAGTTTTTTTTTAATAACTCTATAATGTTTGTACTGCCTGTACCTATACAGCCAAATTCTAAATAAAAAAAATTTGCACCTGACTAATTTTGAAACAAAACTCGACAATAATGGATTTTCAAAGGAAATTGCTGGTGGCTAAAACTCACCAGCAATGAAATTCCATACAATTTTGCTGGCGCCTATTCAAGTAGCGCGGAAAGGTCGACTTTGCTCAAAGAAGGTTGTCAAAATAATGACCACATTACAAGCATTTTTGAGTAAAATCATATTATTGAATTTGTGAGTGAGAGACCTCATATTGAGACCTAAACAATATTATTTTAATACCTACGTTTTCTTCTATAAACCATTTCAATCCCATTCGAAATCAGAACGTGAAAGCCCTGTATTCTAGTTGTAATATTGCAATTTCAGATATGACATAACATAAATAATATCAGTATAGAAATATATTCCTGTAATCCTACGACCTTCTAAGCCTTTACTAGACGCGCGCGTCCCGATCTATCAAACGCTTTCGTCCCGCGTCGTGGTCGCACAGGTGTGCATGGCGCTATAAGATAACATGCGCAGAGCTCGCCACGCGACTGACGCCCCCGCTTCGCGTCCCGCTTTTCGCCTCGCTGACGCTCAGGTTTGGCCGAAGGTTGAGTGGGGGCGGGTATTGTGCAATGGCAGCGTGTATATGCCATTCACTCATACAATTGAATGCATCAAGCGCCATGTAGAAGATTATTTAGTTAATTCACTTTAATATCGCTACTAAATCGCTTCTCCTTGAAATAATTCCTGTATTCACTTTAAATTAATGGGAAGAGAGTGAATTTGCCTATTTTTGTTTCAAGAGCAGACTGCGTAAAGCTTTTCAATAGCCATATAAAAATAAGAACACATAGCAGTGTGTGTTTAGCATACTTCGTTTAATGGGGTAGTAAATTTTATTTTTCCCGACTTGCTATGCAGAAAGGAGGTTAATGGTTTTCAGGGGTGTGTTACGGTGTATTTATTACATGTGCGTTGCCACCTATAAATAAGATGATTGTTGTCCGGTTCACTTTTATGATAAAGCTAAGGCCACGGGTGCTTTGTGCATTGGACATCGAATAGTTATTATGAGTCATCGAACGTAGATTTGGCCAAGTTTCACGCCCAGGTGTCAAATTTCACCTCAACAAGTTAATAACAACTAATCAGAACTGAGTGCATGAATTGGGTTAAACAAGAAAATTAATTTCAAGCCAAATGTCGTGAAACCTAACACAAAAGGAATGTTGAAAGAAATAAATAATAGTACATTACTGCCGTGGTCTGTAATGACTGCATTGCTTGCAGCACTGATGATGGCCGAAAGCGCAGCGTAGCGCAGCTCCAGGGCATCACAGCGCGGTCAGCATTGCAGCTCTTGATGGACGTCGAGGCCTTTATAGCGCGGACAGCAAGGGCTGCAATGATGACCAAGCTTGAAGGCCGAGAGCGTAGCTAACCTAAGCTCGAGGCCATCATAGCGTGGCCAGCAGCGCAGTCATTGCGGACCAAGGCTTGTATAGTGCTTTACTCAAACAATGCGAGTAATTTAAATAAAACCAGCTTAGTATAGTAAGAATTTATTTAAAGTAACAATTTGTTTCTTCCCCGGGTATTAGTTTTTTTTTATTACTCTATAATGACTGTACTGCCTGTATCTATACAGCCAAATTCTGAATAAAAACTTTTTGCACATGACTATTTTTGAAACAAATCTCGACAATAATGGATTTTCAAAGGAAATCGCTGGTGGCTAAACCTCACCAGCAATGAAATTCCATACAACTTTGCAGGCGCCTATTCAAGTAGCGCGGAAAGGTCGACTTTGCTCAAAGAAGGTTCTCAAAATAATGACCACATTACAAGCATTTTTGACTAAAAGAATTTAGAATCGGCTGTGTTCGGCTTCCAGTCTAACCAGATGCGAGCGTAAAATTATTCAATACTTTGAAATCTATCTACACGGTAAACCGAACCGGACAAATGGCGTGTCATCGCTTTCGTTTTAGGGTCACGAGTGTCACGTGCGGATTTTTATGAATTCAGTATTCCACAGCACGTAGAAATGGAAGGCTCAATACGTTAGTTTCTATTTTTAGTCAATTTTATCAGCTAAAATATTTTTAGTACTAATTGTAGCTGCTTGTCATATTTAAAAGGCCAAGATTAGAGTGGTCTAGAATATAAGAAAAGATTTCGTTCATATTATATTTATTAAATTGCTATCTAAAAGTGAAGGTTACATATTAGGTCCCCACCTATGAAATTGGCGTTTTTTTCTCATAAATAGAGAACCTCGTCACTTCTATGATTTAAAATATATATCAATTGCTTGATGTTATATCGAATCATGACCATCATAGACAACTACCAATAGTAAAAAAACCTTATTACTTATAGTTTTATAAACATAAAAAATACCTTAAAAATGACTCCTCTTTTTGTTAGCAGAAATGACCACTATTTTTGTTTTAACTTTGCCAAAACTTATTTTTGTCAATTAATCTAAATGGCATACGTTATCTTAGTTTTTAAACATTAGTGCATAAAAGTTTTAAAACATTAGTGTTCATAGTTGTTAAATAAATTAAGAAAATGTTAGTATGAAAAATGCAACTTCTTTAAAATTCTCCATATAAAACGCTGATTTCATAGGTGGGGACCTAATATTAATCCAACTTACAGTTTTTTTCTTTAGGTACTTGTTTCTTTAAAGGAGCCGGTAAACGATCAACATTTTACGGCAATGTGCGGCGGGCAAGAATGGACGGCAATGTTATGGCAATATGGTCGTATTACCTAGACGAGTTACCCGGCAATATTGCCTGAATATTGCTGGTATGGTCGTGTGTTGCTGAGTACCTATGACTTCTTTCTTCTTCTTTTCGTGTGGTTAGTGACTAACCTAGTGTCAGAGTTTATGCCGCTCATGGAACTCTGACTTAGCTTCACATGCCGTCGAGAAATAGGTATCTCTCAGGCATGCCGGTTTCCTCACGATGTTTTCCTTCACCGTTTTTAAGCAAGTGATAATTATACAACACGTACATGAATCCGAAAAGCCAGAGATGCGTGCCTTAGGTTCGAACTCGAGACCTATAACTTGACAGTCCGACGGTCATACCACTAGGCTATCACTACTTTTGAGTATGGCAGCCGCTGGACTATAGTAGGCAGCGACTAATTACCGGTCGTCAAAGAGTCATACACTGCTTATTTCATGTAAATAGTGACTGCCGTAAAATGTTAATCGTTTACCAGCCCCCTTACAATCAAACGCAACTCTCCCTTAAAAACGTATCTCCAAAATACATTTTACCGTACCGCTAATATTTGTTTAACTTGTCCCAAAATCTGTGACCATTACGACCTTATTTCCCATTCAAGGTACCAATAACTGGCGGTAAAAGTCAATATTTGACGCTTTGGGGCCTAATCCGGCGTAACAGTACTGGAACCATCGCGCATAAAGCCATCATTTCGTACTTAACCCTTGTTTGCGACTGTCCGTTTTTGCAGTTTTAATAAAACGACCCGATGTAGAGACAGGGGGATGACAGAGGCGGCCCCGGGGGATTTTGCTTCGGACGTAACGGCAATTTAATTTAGTTGCCACATGATGGATATTGATAGCACCAATCCACTTTTTCATAGGCTGTGGAAACGTCAAATCGAACGCTTCCTGCGTTTTTTATAAGGTTATATTGAGTGTTGTGATGTGAGATATGGATTGGAGTTTATGGCCTTCGTAATGGAGACACGGTTTATGAACTTGATGGGCTACTTTTATATGGCATTTCGAGGTCGTACCTACATAATTTTATGGAATGTATAATTTAAGTAGAATAAGGGAATTGGGCATTCCACGCGTACGTACGCTTTCACTTTTTTGCAGCGATTCAGCTTTCGCATGCTTCAGCAAGTTTCGGCACGCTTACGCATTCTTTGGAACACTTTCGCAGCGGAAAGCACACGATTTTACAAGTAATGCCGATAATTGTGTCTAAAATTCCAGTTACCTACATCCAATTTTTTTGCAATTTAATGCTGATTATTGTGACTACCTAGTCTCTAAAGGCATTTATTGTCGCGTAATCCATAGCTTAGTACAGGGTTGGTCTTACAGTTGGAGATGTCGGCAGGTGTTGTTAGAGGCGTGTCTAGTTCAGCTTGAGGGTCGCAGCGCCGCGAACTAGTCGCGGCGGTCGGCGGTGACCTCTCGCTTCCGGCCGTGGTTCTGTCCATGGTCGGGAGCGAGACTGCGTGGAAAGCCATCGCCTCCTTCTGCGAGGAGGTGATGGTGACCAAGGAGGTAGCGGAGAGGGAGAGGGAGGGCGCTTCTTCTCTCCCTTCTCGCGCTAGACGCACCGGACGCCGGGGGGTGCGCGACGATCTCCAGCCACCCTAGTGAGTGACCTGCGGGCGGCGGATATCAGACGGGGGATAGTCCATGAGGACTTCCCCACGATAAAAAAAAGGCGTGTCTAGTTATAAAACCGAGAAAACCTACGATTATGAGAAAGTAAAGAGCTGAAGCATGCTTTATGCAGCATTTGAAATGCTATGAAAGCAGCTGTCACATCTGTTGTACTTGTCCAGGAAAAGTATGACTTTGCCAAAGCATAACTCATACGTACTCAAACGAAATAAATCGCCGTTTGTGCACAAGCGTTATCCATGACAAAATTTTGTTGACAAGAATATTTTGTATTTACATGTTAGAATTGAATTTGGTGTCGGTGTTAATTTTGTTCAAATCCCGTGTGCAGTTTAGTTGAAATATTTCTATAAATAGACAAAAATAATAGGTAAGTTAAAAAAGTACAAGAACTAAATATGATAAAAAATAGTATATTTAAAACAAAACGGATATTATATTTCATGGTCTGTCTAAAAATAACAAACAAACCAAATTTTACCGATTTTCAATAACTTCTATCTGGATTAAGTTTAATTTGGTGTGTCTCGACTTCACTGCCACATTAAGAGGTTGTGTATGAGTTGACTAAGCACGGTAAAAAACAGCACCCACCCGAACATTTACTAAAACAATCTTACCTACTGCTATTACTAATTCGCCTATAAGGCACAGTAGTAATAAGACTAACTAAGGACATAAGATCCTAAGTGACAATCTTATGATAGGATATTTGATATTCGATAATATATCTTTACGATTGAAGATAAATCTCAATGTTCCATAAAACTATCTGCAATTTTTAACCCATACCACAAAATTACAAACTACACATCCAATATTTCTTCTCCCAACTCAGAAGCAATAATATCCTTCGCCATTAAATAAACGAAGCAAATACATTGCGGCAAAAATATTGAAAATATTTATTTGAAGGTACTCTTAAAGTTATTACGATCGAGTAAACTGACTTTGGCTCGGATCCAAAAAATTGGTAACCGTTGAGTGCATTGCGGGTACAATGGGTCACCCCTTTTAATTAGGTTAATACTTGGGTAAGCGAATTTATCGCAGAGTTAAATGTCAACCACGGCGCGACGGCTTGCAGTCTCCTAGCCTTTTTTTAAATAAATTACCCGTACTTTTAAAAAGGATTTTATGGTGGGTAGGGAAATTATAAGCTTTGTTTTTCGGATTAAGGTGCTTGTATGCTGATTTATAAATGGAACGCGGAGGACATTAGCTGTTTGGTATTAGTCCGGAATGGCAAAATACCATTACGGGAAATGGGTAATACCTACTGGTAATTTAATGCTTCATAAAAATGCATAAGTACAACCCGAGTACATAAAAAATGGGATTGAAAATGCCTGCGCATCTTGCTTACGTAGGTTCTCTGTAAGTGAAAGATAAATTTGTAGTTAGTCCGCCATCTTCAATCCCATTCTGTAGGTGTGTTGTATGCTATTACTGAGTGTTCCTCCGCAATATTTGACAATGATATTTCTAATAGACTTATTCATTGGTTCGACTGTTTTGCAGTGCCTGTCGACCTCTGTGATCTCTTAATGGACATTAATCCTGTGAATTTTACCAGTAAAGCTTCCACATGCGTAGAAAATTCTGAAAATAAATATTTTGTTGTTATATTTTGTCCCACACTGGGCGCCATAACCGGCTAATGGCGCCTGGTGTGGGACTAAATTATTTATTTTTTATTTTATTTTTAAAACTTTATTTTTTCATATAAACTTAAAATGATAGCAGAAATTGTAATTTAGTAAATTTACAATTTTATATTTTTTTATTCAATAATAATATTTTCGACCAGAAGTCTTTTCTATAATATTCGTAAGACTCGTGTCCGACATCGACGGTGTAATCTGCGGGCACTCCAATATGAATGTTGGTTCTGCGCTTTTGCTACAGAGTGTTTTGCTGTTTCAGTGTTCCGCATCAAATATGATGAAACGGGGTACTCGGGGGAATCAACGTCAGATTTGTCCGTTTGCCAGTGACTCCGATTTCACAGAAACGATGCAATTTAAAAGGCAAGTCAGCAATTAATATTTTGTGGCCTCATGTCATGCCGAATGTGAATTAGAAACCCGAGTGTTATAATAGTTTTTTGAGAGTGCAAAATATTCACAAAACATTACATTACACACATACATACATTTTATATACAATTTAAAGCGAAAATTTGGTTAGATAAAGTGTTGTATCTCTACACCTTCCATCGAGAGGTTTGTTTTTGTTTTGTAGAATATTCTATAACGCAAGGCCTGACTCCAACTTGGCCAGTGTTTGTTTCAACTCGTGCATGTTTATTAACACTTCTATTTTCTTTGCTACGAGTACTGTGTTAGTATTCCAACATGTAACTTGTTGATTTACAGTTAGAGCTTTCACCGTTTTGTTTATAAAGCTACACTGTTCTGGAGGTGGAGAAAAAGTAAACGAAGAGATTTGTTTTGTGTGTATGTGCGAACTGTAGCGTCTACGTTGATTACTCTAATTAACAATCAGGCTATGCTTCGCACGCTGAAAATTGATAGCAAGAATGATGCTTTAAGAATAAAGGTAGATGCTTTATCTCAAATTAATTGATAAAATAACGTTGTTACCTCTAACAGCATAGTCCATCAGTTTCTCAGTCCATCAGTTTCTTACTGCTGGGCAAACTGTCTTCTTAGCTTGACAAGGGTTTAGGGGCCTTAGTCTACCTCGATGACGTAGTTGCGGGTTAGCGGAAAATGTGCACCATCGAGAATTTTTCGAAGCACTCTCAGGTTTCTTTACGATATTTTCCTTCACCTTTAATGCGAGTGATCATCAAATTCTATACAGATACAGAATGTAAGGAAATATCGTGGTAAGTTTCCATATCTGAAACTGTCATGCTAGAATATCCGAAATTTTTAAATAATTCTCCGTGTAAACAAATCTTCAATCCCTTTCTAATCATCAGTAACTCAAACAACACTAATCTTTCATTACATTAACCAATAAAAGATAACAATCTTTGTGAACATAAGCAACGTTTTCAAAGGAAATTTTCCTTATCATATCAATCTGGGCTTGTTGGACAGATTTTTAATAACCGTCCTACTTTTATTCAAGATTAGTTTCCTCAACAAGAGCTTCGTTTTCCATTAACTCAATAATTTTTATTGTAGAGCAAGATTGGTTTTTTATTCGTAATTGTGGGTACATTATATTTTGAATACGAAAATAGCTAACAAACACTCTGTTTGAAAAGATAATAGCTTGATAATTAAGTTTAAAATAGGTACCGTAATAGGAAATTTGAGAGGTTTTTGGCGTTAATTTTGGAATTGAGGAACAAAGGCATGGTTTAAAAGGGTTTCTTTTTATCTTTCCGTTTTCTTAATATAATCAATGTGTTTTTTGCAATTTTCAATTTGTATTTTTTTGGTTTGTATGGAGTCAATGATCAACACTGTTGTGTCTGGGATGCATTAAAACAGCCTCCACGAAAGTGACCATTCAAGTACGTCCAGCGCACCCTGGGCAGTCAGCCCCGCTACCAACCTTGCTGACTGGATTATCTCTTCATTACCATGTGCTATTCTCATACAGCTGATGTCGACACAAAAGAAGAAGAAGTATTGTCATAGGCATACTTTCTTGTATGCTTTTCCCAACTATGTTGGGATCACCTTTCAGTCTAACCAGATGCGGATGACTACCAGTATTTTACACGGGGCGATTGTCATCAGACCTCCGCAACCCAGTTACAGAGCAATGCCGATATTTTACGGTTTGGTTGTCAAACTTTCGGTCTTCTGACTACCCATAACGACTGTCATAGGTATTCGTATGACAACCAGGACCAACGGTTTAACATTCTCTCCGAGGCACGGAGGGGTCTCGATGTGTAACGACCGGTCACCCATCCACGGATTGAGCGCGGCAAGCGCAGCTTAACCTTGCAAATCATAATAATTATGATCGGCGCGGTTGTTAATTAGCCACGACCCTCTCGGGCCCTTGCAACTATATGAGAGGTATATTTATTGATTAATAACTAGCGACCAGCCCCGGTATAGCACGGGTTCAATGTAGGATACTAATGTGGGGCATATAAACCTTCCTCTTGAATCACTTCAAAACTGCATGAAAGTCCGTTGCGTAGTTTAAAAGACCTAAGCGTACAGACAGCGGGAGCTACTTTGTTTTATACTATGTAAAGAGATCGCTTTATTGGACACCAAAATAACAATGCAAGATCAATATAATGCTACTCATGAAATTATCGGCAAATTAATTTAAATTTTTTAGTGTTATTTCATGCTAATTTGACCTAAAAAATTACCAAGAAAGAGGCCGCTACTACGGTTAAGAATTCACCATCAAGCCTCAAAATTATCACAAAATAATTAAACAACAAACATAAAATCACGCCTGTATTTCCCAAAGGGTTGGGCAGAGGTGTATAGTAACACCGTCATTTCGGCATTATATTTAAGTCCCATGTAATAGGGGGTGAGCCCAGGAGGCACAAACCCAAACTCCGAGCTGCTACTGAGGAATTTCACACGGAAAAACCCAAAAACAATTTGCCCAACCTGGGGATCGAACCCAGAACTTCACGATTAGCAGGCGCGCTTGCCACCACTAGACCAACGCGGCAGTTAAAATAATTAAACAACCATTTTTTATTCCCAAAACATTTCCATTATATATGAAAATTAATCAAAGCTGTATCATTCAGTAAATGGAGATTTTACAAAATCGCCGATACATCAGTCTCTGAGCGAATTTTCTTTGTAATAAACATTTTTCTTGCTCACTTTGTAAATAACGTGTTGGCGTTCTGGAGAATTTAATTAAGAATATGCGTCTTGTAATTAATTGAATATTTATTGTTTACTTTATTGATTTCTTTTTATTGTAGTGATAGCCTAGTGGTCGAACAGCAGCGTTCTATGCAGGGGGGCCCTTCTCCGACTTTTCGAATTCATGTGTGGGATCAGAATTTGATTATCACTTGCTTATGTTAACGGCATAGGAAGAACATCGTGAGGAAACCTGCACACCTGAAAGGGCTCCATAAAGTTATCGATGGTGTGTGTAGTCTGCCAACCCGCATCAGGCCAGCGTGGTGGACTAAAGCATAAACCCTTCTTATTCTGAAAAGAGGCCCATGTCCAGTACGACAGTAATGGGCTGATTATGTTCACGTTCTATTGATTTCGAATATTTTGTGGACTGATAAAACTTTAAAATCTTTAAAGATTTTTGAAAAAACACAATGTAACATCACGCCTGTTATCCCCGAAGTGTTGTGCAGAGGTGTATAGTAACACCCTCATTTCGCTGTTATGTTTAAGTCCTATGTAATAATGGGCGAGCCTATTGCCATCAACCGGGCACAAATCCAAACTCCGGGCTACTACTGAAGAATTCCACACGGTAAACCCAATAGCGCTTTACCCGACCGGAGGATCGAACCCAGGACGATCAGCAGTCACGCTTGCTTCCAGCTTGCTGACTGAGGCAGTTTGAAACAAAATTGACTAATAATAACATTTTGCTGTTCTTTTATTCTCGACCTTAATATTAAATAATCCTGCACAAGCTTTTAAAATGAACTGAGTTATTAAATGCACTCTGTTACAGGAAAGAAAACAGCGACCAACTAAACAAAAGTTGGAACAAAAGATGGCATTTAGAGCATGTCCTTTTTGTTGAAAGAAATCTCACAGAAGACGGAGCGGAGGAGACTGGATGTTACAAAATCTTGTTATAGTTTTTTTTTTGTAGTCAGTTGGCAAACAAGGCTACGGCCCACCTTTTTTTATCGTTGGAAAATCCTCATGGATGTCTCTCACCCAGGGAAGGCCAGGGCGTCTGCTGGACTCTTACCGGCTAAAAACCAACGGTGTTTCATGCACCGCAACCCCGGCAGGTCCCGGTCCGCCAACCCTTGGCGGACCTCTTCTCTATGAGGCCTTGCGCCACATCCTCCTGAGAAGAGCGCACGGAACACTGCGCAACGCCTTCTCGGGCCTGTTACTGGTCGGGCGGCGGGTCCCCTAACCCGCAGGCTACGGCTCACCTGATGGAAAGAGATTACCGCCGCCGCCTATGTTCACCTAAGATTGTTGATGCGTCGCTAACATATAAGTTGGAAAATCGCATGTATCTGTAATCTCACCGGCACCGATACCCTTCAAACTGGAACATAGCAATGCTGCTTGGCGGCAGAAATAGGTATGGTGGTAGTACTTCCCAACGCGAGCTCTTTTACAAGGAGCTCTACTAGAGATAAACAACGACATGTCCGGCCCCTCCAAAATTCAAAACGCTTTAATGTATTTGTGAAAGTATTTATAAAGCACCACCAATACTCCCAACGCATGTGTGCGTGTTGAGACAGCCGTCAAACAAAAACTACAACTACATACGCACTTTTTCGTAAAGTTGTGACTAAACACATTGAAATACCAATTTGCAGGGGCGGCACATGTTATCGTAGTTTATCTCTACTACTAAATTGCTACTATACTATACCACTGAAATATTATTTAATAAGGAATTATGAGTATTTTTCAAAAAACTTAAAAAAAAAGATTTTTCTCGGAATCTACTAACTTCCAGCTTAGGGTACCTACATGGGCTGCTAATTTATTGCATATAGGACACACTATCACGCCTTAAAGGGAATACGTCGAATACGAGTTCACCCTGTATACGTAACAAATCATCAATATTGATCAACGCACTGACCAGTTATTGATGTTGAAATTCGCACATGTTTAGTTTATCTCGATGGCATCATCATCGTAAAATTATTTTTTGAAGATTTCATTATTACTGCGTGTTGTTGTTCTTGTTGGACCATGTTAAACATGGTACCATAACAATTTGGGACCAAGTCTAATACAATAGTGTAAATCATTTCAATCGGCTGATGAGGCATCTTCAAGTCCGTACAAAGAAGAAACGATTTTTTTATTGAGAAATTCCTCCCATTTCTGTTTTATTTAAACCCATTTATAAATAAAGCAATATCTGTGTTGTGAACTCAAGTGTGGGCTCTCCGAGCACGCTCGTCGAGATAGCTCGAGTGTTTCACAAACAAAACGGCGCTCTAAAACAATTTGCTGCCTGTGTTCATGTTGGGTGCCTAAGAAATCTTTGAAGCTTGACCAACAGCGGTGCTGTTGTTACGTGTGTGTCAAAATTTTGTACTGTATAGTGTTTACACTATAACTTTGTGTGAAAACCGTTGAAAATTGTGATTTTTTGTTAAAGTTCCTGCATAAAGTATTTGTGTGTGTTAGTTTAAGATAATGAGAAAAAGTGAGAGTATGATGAAGTATGGAGTATTTAGTAAGATTAATGTAGCTTGCCTCGTTGGTGTAGTCGTGACAAACGCGTTAGCTGATCATGTGGTTCTGGGCTCGATCCCCAGGTCGAGCAATGTGTTATTGGATTTTTTCCGTGTGGAATTCCTCAGTAGCAGCCTGGAGTTTGGATTTGTACCCGGTTGATGGCAATGAGCTCGCTCCCTATTGCATGGGACTTAAACATAGCTGCGAAATGAGGGTGTTACTTTACACCTCTGACCAATCCTTCAGGGAATACTTATCTGTTAATGTAGCTTAATAATCATAAAAACATAAACCCTGACTTTTCAGCCGCTCAGTTGAGAGTCAGAAGGGTTTATTGGAATTAATCTATATTTCAGTTCCTTGGATTCGTGTGCTCCATCTTAGACGCTGTCTGCGCTTACCATCAGGTGAGACTAGGGCCAAACGTGACCAAGTCAAGAATGAAAAAAACAGTTTGATAATAAATAAAATCAATTCAATATCGTCACGACGCGACGGTCGTACCACCGCACATTTTCTGAAACAATATCGTGATTTTGAAACACACGCCAGCTGGCGTACTGTTCTGTCCTGTTGTACCTGCGTCGTCCTCCTAACCTTTTCCCAACTATATTTGGGGTCAGATTACAGCCTAACCAGATGTGGCTGAATACCAGTATATTACATGGAGCGACTGCCATCAGATCTCCGCAACCCAGTTATTGGGCAATACCGATATCCTAAGGCTAGACTAGTTGTCAGACTTTTGGGCTTGTAACTACTCGTAACGGCTGTTGTATGATACCTGGGAACGACTGTTTAAAGTGCTCTCCGAGGCATGGAGAGGTCTCGATGTGTGACGAATAGTAACCCATCCACAGACTGACCGTAGAAAGCGCAGCTTAACCTCGCAAATTGTATGATCCGCGTGGTTGGTAATTAACCGAGCGATATTTAAATAAATTTAGCCTGACTTTTCAGTCGCGCAGTCAGGTAACAAATTTAATAAATTCAATATTGTCGGGACTCTCGTACTACCGCAAGTTTTCTAAATCGAAATATCGTAATTTTCATACACACGGCAGCTTCGACTCGTGAGGTATTATTACGCTAATAATCCTACCTGCGTTTTCCCAACTATGTTTGGGGTCTACTTCCAATCTAACAAGATGCGGCTGAATACCAGTATTTTACACGGAGCGACTGTCATCAGACTGGACTCCGCATCCCAGTTACTGGACAATGCCGACATGCTACAATTAGACCAGTTGTCTGGCTTCTGACTAACCGTAATGACTGTCATAGGTGTTCATAATGACACCCGGGACAGACAGGACAGAAAATAGTATAGGGACTGTTGTACCTGTATACCTACAGAAACTAGTTGTTCCATTCATTTAATCAAAACATAAAATAACATCACGCCTGTATTCCCCGAAGGGTTGGGCAGAGGTGTATAGTAACACTCTCATTTCGCCGTTATGTTTAAGTCCCATGTAATAGAGGGCGAGCCTATTGCCATCAACCGGGCACAAATTAACCGGGAAACACTCAATAACACTTTGCCTGACCTGGGAATCGAACCCAGGACCTCACGCCACCACCACTCTCACCAGGATCAGCAGTCGCGCTTGCCGCCACCAGACCAACGCGATAGTTAATCATAACTATCAGTAAGTTACCTAAACTCTCAGGAATAAATTGAGGCTTCTTCCTAGCAAAATGTTTCCCATTGATATTCCTAGTAAATACGAGCCGTATCGAAGGCTTTATAAACAGCGTGTGTATGTAAACAATATCCAAGCTAACGTGCAGCTCGCGTAAAATACTGTATACCGAATGTGTCGAGAATTCTATTTATTGGCGGCCGTTGGCGTTGTCTCCTGGGCTTGAATAGTGCTGAATAGTGACGGTTGTAGGTGAATTTGTGGTACAGTAAAATTGTGGAGCAAATTCATTTGGTTATGGTGTAACGTTGAAGTTTATGGTTAGTTGTTAATTAGTTAGTGTATGTTAGTTTAAGTTTCTTTTTGTTTTTGACGTGACAACGTCTAATAAAACGATGAGCACCGGCAGCATGCACGAAAAAGCGTGAGAAAGAAAGAAAGAAAGAAAATTAATTTATTCAGCCAAGAACACAATGACAGCATAAATAAAAATTAAGAAAGAAAGAACAATGTAAAAAGAATTAAACATACACAATCTATGCTGTCGAGCATGTCCATGCCGAAAAGGTCACCAACTCAGCATATGCTAGGCGTCAAACACCCAGCGCTGATTTTCAGCCGGCACCCCCGCGGTGACATACGGATGGAGGTAGTTCATTTTAAATATATATTCTATTATATTTGAACGGATAAAGGTGTTTTATAATGTGTCAATAAACAATACATATACTAGGTAGATATTGAGATAAACTACAAAAATATAATAAAAATAAAAGATAAAAACTACTTTTAAATTATGACAGTCAACCAAAATCAAATATGGCAATGTCAATTCAAATAGCAGGCGGCGCGGCACGCACTTCCTATTAAGATGAGGCGTTGACATCTATCCATTTTATATCATTGTCACGTTCCGTCTGAGGCGAGCATGCGAGCGAGAGCGAGGAACAAGCGATAGAGAGGCACGATGTTTTGTTATTACGTTGTCACGTTAAACTATCGTCCGTAAACCGACTTTACAGATAACCAATTATTTATTTTTTGTTTTTATCATCTCATCATCATCTACCACACTAGGTGGGGTCGGCACAACAATATTCCTCTTCCATTCCCCTCTATCAGCCGTCATCTCAATACTCACTTCTTTCTTACCCATATCATCATTCACACAATCCGTTTATCTTTTCTTTGGCCTACCTATTGTTTTGTATCTGCATAAGGTGTAGTTGTCTTTTTATTTTTTTTGCGTGGTATTTAATTTATTTTCTTTCTTTTAGAGTGTCTAAACTGGAAAACATCGAATACAATATCGTCTATCGGCAGTGAAAACCACGTATCTGTAAAATACATTTTTTTAAAAGAGATAGAAATAACTGTCTCCTGTAAAAAAATGGCCGATCAAATGTTAATACAAGTTTGTCATCGTACGTCATAGATAGCTTAGAAGTATTTGAATTGAAAGTTTGTTGAACTACGTATATGACGAGTTTATCAATCTAAAGAACAAATAAAACGCTTTTGAACAAAATTTTATTTACGAGGTTTTCACCGCCGAGCGTCCGATATACACCATATAAAATTGTAGGCTAGTCGGAAGATGTTCATTAAAAGATATGTTGATTCCTAAATAATCTATTGCCCAACAACTTGGACGAAGTAAAGGATAGTCAAGATATTTTGGCCATACTGTATACACGCTGTAACTTCGTAGCGCGTAGCGAGAGTGTAGCAAATTTGTAGCTACCGTGTAGCACTTTATAACCAGATTCATAAAATTGCTTCCGGTTGCATTTCCATGCAGAGTAGAATATGTTAGGATAAACGAATCCAATATTATTATAAGAAAACATTTCTGTATTTGTGAAATGTAGACAAAAATTCACAAAAGTTGAAAGCTGAAATTATAAAATCCACCATCACAATATTATATCTGTTCCGCTGCAAATATAAATTTCTTGATAATTGATAGTCGAGAAACGACGTCACAACTGGAAATGTAGGGCGAAATGACGCGCGCAGAAAATATTGTACGTCATCGTGTCGTACTATCGTAAATGCAATAAAATAACGTTGTACAGGTTGTTGTTGCATTCATATCGTATCAGTAAATGATTTTTCTTTACGATATTATGTTTGGTGATGAAATATGAGTGTTTGAGATAAGGACTATGGGGATAGTTTTGGCTGTTCTTCTTCTCTCATGTCGGCCCGAGCTATATGAGAATAACTAATGCCGTGGTGAAAAGATTAGCCAGTCAGCAAGGTTGGTAGCAGAGCTGACTGCCCAGTGTGCGTCTGACGTACCCGCCGCCCGACTAGTAACAGGCCCGAGAAGGCGGCGCTGTGTTCCGTGCGCGTTTCTCAGGAGGATATGGAGCAAGGCCCCACAGAGGAGAGGTCCGCTGAGGGTTGGCGGCCCTGGACCCGCCGGGGTTGCGGCGCATGCTTTTGCGAATCCCGCGACACTGACCGAACGGTCAGGAGGAGGAACACCGTTGGTTTTTAGCTGGTAAGAGTCCGGCAAACACCCTCGCCTTCCCCGGGCGAGAGATATCCATGAGAATTTCTCAACGATAAAAAAGAAGAAAAGGGTGTGGCAAGCATAACAAATCTGGTTAACGGCAGTGATAACCTTGTGATGTGACCGTCGGACTGCCAAGTCATAGGTCTCGAGTTCGAATCCAAAGCACGCCCCTCTGACTTTTCGGATTCATAAGCGTATTGTATAATTATCAGTTGCTCAAAAACTGTGAAGGAAAACATCGCGAGGAAACCGGCTTGCCTAAGAGATATTTCTCGACGGCATGTAAAGCCAAGTCATAGGCCCATGGGTGGTATAAGCTCTGACACAAGGTTAGTCACTAACCACACGAAAAGAAGAATACACATCTGGTTAACCTACTGGCAATGGAAGCCTAAGGGTTGAACGCTTGCCTTTCATGCAGAAAAACTTAAATTCCATCCCGGTCTGCTACTCTTTTTGAATTAATTAGCGGATCTGAATTTGACTATCACTTGCGTTTACTATGAAGGACACCACCGTTGGGAAACTTACACACCTGAGGGTGCTCTAAAAAGTGCTGGATGGTGTGTGTAGTCCGCCAACCCATACAAGATGTGGTGGACTAAGGCTTAACAATTATCAATTTCAAATCAATATTGACAAACGCAAAAAATGGAACAATTACAACGACCTTTGAAGCCTCCAGGAAATAAATTTCAACGGAATAATCTATTAAGTAAAGTTGCCCACCAAGAAATTCAATTTGAGCACTCACCAGGGTTACTTAACACCGCGAAACATTACGACATTTAACATCACACTAAAATTCCCAATACATTGCTGTATCACTACGATGTTACGCCCTCAACTCTCAAACACAATGCGCAATGGATGGCGTTAGAAACATGCAATCGCAACTGCTACTGTGTCCCTAATAAAGCCTTTGTACTGAGTCTTATCTTACCGCAACAAAGGCGAAAATAAACATTGCGCAAGTTCGCTAGAAGCTAGAAACTATGTTATGTATCAACGCAAGATAACAAAAACAAACTTATCGAGGCTTTGAGACAAACATAATTTAGTTCTGAAGGGAAATCTTGTATTGAAACCTTTTAGGACGTGACGCTTAGTTAGACGTTGATTTATGCGGAATATTCTTGGTTGTATAGCTTTGGAGAGCTATTGTAAGTAACTTTGACCTAATCAACTAGTTGTACAATTTCTGACAGAGCGTCAGGAGTTCCTCTATTCGTAGTATGACACATTTCTGGTTCGCATAGAGTAACTGTTCTGTTCTCCCTGGCTCTTTCCCAACTTTGTTGGATCAGCTTCCAGTCTAACCAGATGCGGCTGAATACCAGTATTTTACACGGAGCGACTGCCATCAAACCTCTGTAACCCAGTTACTGGGCAATGCCGATATCCTAAGGTTAGATCAGTTGTCAGACCTTCGGGCTTCTGACTACCTACTTTTGCATAGAGTAAATACGTATGACATATTAAACTCTTGGCAAAAACATTTCTTTGAAGTCTTATAATTTCTAAATGAATCATACATTAGGCTATCACGTCACGCAAATAGATGTGTGGTATGTGGTGTGGCCTATTGATATCCTCTATTTTTTTGGAATGGATTGACGTCATCACTAAAGGCGAAGTACATTGATTTAGACGCTAGATCATATCGAATCATATAATTTACGCTGGCGTCCCCCAACTCTTGCCTCACGCTGGGATCGTGTCTAGATGGCAATCTGTCAATCTCACTGACTGGAGTAACGTATTGGCGGATTAAAATTGGGCCAGTAACTAGATTCAGTAACTGGATTCTTCTTCTTAGCGTATCGATGGCAATCTAAATTGAGTCGGCCTAGAATTTGGCTACGCGTTTAGCGTAATCAGTAGCGCCCATTAGTTCCTGTAAAGCCGTGTACGGGCTGAATCCATACCTACGGCTACGTGTATAAATTTTGAGCATGGTGTCGCACGAGCCAGTCTCGCGACGAGCCGCCGCCAGTCGGTTGATATTCGCGCGTCAAAGGAGCTCACGCGTTACTGGTCTAAAGTGCGACTTGAAATGGATCGATTACGCGTACATTGGAACGCACAATCCGTACGCGGTTTAACGTGCAGTTTATCAGGGCACGCAGAGCATGATGTCAGGAGTCCCACCGTTTGTGGGACAAATCAAATCAAAAGAAACACATAAACCAATACAGGTTCTTATGAAAAGTCGAATTTAGATGCAAGGTTTGAATTAGTCGTTTCCTATGGAGAAGAGCACGCAAGGACCTCCATGGTTACTCTTTTAAAAATAATATCTTTAACAATTTCAGTGGATGCAGTAGGTACAATAATTTAGGATAGTGAGAGAATAATGAAGTCCTGACCACAGACCAATGAGTAATGTAGTACTAAAAGACTTGAGTACAAAATTTAACAAACAACATTAAAAAAGAAAAAAACAATATGAATAATAGTAGTTTACAAATTTATAGATGCAGGTCCACAAAGTTCTCACATTTATAAAAGTGAAAATGAAGCTAAACTGTATTAAACAATTGACATAATTAAATGTCATCAAAACTTAGCTAAAAAACGCACCACAAGACAGCACTACATTTACAAAGCCAAGCTGGAATCTCCATCTGAGCACGTTTTCCTTGTTTTGACCAACCTGGGACTGGAGTCTATTCAAAGACTTACTGGATTGATAACGATCTAATCAAATCCAGCGCTATTAGACTGGATTGAAACATGTTTACGCCACGTTCAATGCCAATCCCGCACTGAATCCAGCTTCTGGGAAAATGTATCTCCGGCTTTAGTCTTCGTCATTATCTCGTGACATAGCTGTCCTCCTTTATTTAGAAAAAAAACATTCCCTTTCCTAAAGTTCAAAAACATTGACGAAATGGAACCTGATATTCTTAAGCCACTTAAACTTTTCTCTTTTCTTGCAAAGTATTATTTTCTATCGTTGTTTTAAATGTTTGTTCCGTTTTCTTAAAGATTCCTGATGTTTTTGTAACGTTATATCCTTAAATAATGATGTCCTAAAACGTCTCTTTGACAAAGGATTATATTTGGGAGATGGACAGGTCGACGTAGCTTCTGAAGAACCGCATGGATAGTACGATCTGCGAGGATACATTCGAGACTTCTCCGTAACATAACATCACGCCTGTATTCCTCGAAGGGTTGGGCAGAGGTGTATTAACACCCTCATTTCGCCGTTATGTTTAAGTCTCATGTAATAGGGGGCGAGCCTATTGCCATCAACTGGGCACAAATCCAAACTCCGCGTTGCTTCTGAGGAATTCTAGATGGAAAAATCTAATAACCCTTCGCCCGACCTGAAGACCGAACTTAGGACCTTACGATCAACAGTCGCGTTTGCCACAAAAATTATTCAGTTTGTCTCTACCTTAAACCGTCAGTCCCGGGTATCATACAAATATCTACGAAAGTCGTGTAGTACGACAGACGGCTGTTGTTTAGCGACGAGCCCCTTTATATGAGAGAACTAGCTGTGCCCGCAACTTCGTATGCGTAGAAGTCGTAGGACAACATTACTTGCTTAACTGAAATTATTATGTAATTATTATTATGTATAGATTAGGTGGGTTTCTTAAAATCTTTCTTTATTCTAACAACTATGAAAAAATACACAAAAAACGGAAACCTCACATAGCTTCGGGTGTTCTATGTTTTTTTCATCAACGGTTTAGGCTGAGTAGATGTTTAGTTTGTTAGATTTGAAAATTAGGATTTTTACTAAACAAAATATGTTGTATTTCTATCAGTAGTCAGTTTCATTGTAATAAGGTTTCCATGTGAACAATGTTATCAGTAGAAACACCACGGTGAAGCGAAGAGGAACCCAAGGAGGGGCCGCCCGTCGGGGCTTGGGTCTGGTAGCCCTCGATGTAGCGGCCAAGTAGGTTGCGGTGTCGCTTCGGCGATATCGCAACTGAGGCGGGCCGCGATGTCGTTTGGAACGCATCGCGGCTGAGTGCGGGAGGCCGCGGCGGGAGAGGAGTGCCGGTATTACGGTTCGCAGGGGGACCAGGGGTGCCCAGACACGGGGTAGTCTGGCACCCATGTACTTGTTTGGTCCCCGGGGTGGTCACGGCGTACCATGTGTTCTGGTGCGCCGGTGATGTGGGGTGCCCCCCGCGCCTCTCAGGAGGTCGTAGGGTGGGGCCCTACAGTGGAGAGGTCCACTAGCAATTGGTGGACCAAGACCTGCCGGGGTTGCGGTGCATGCAATAGCGAATCCCGCGACCCCGGCCTTAGGTCAGAAGAAGGGACACCGTGGTGGTTTTAGCCAGTAAAAGTCCGGCACACCCCCCCGTCTGCCCCAGTCGGGGGATAGTCCATGAGGATTTCCCCACGTACAAATAAAAAAGAAAAAAATAATAAAAATGGATGCGTGCATGTGGCTGGAGAGGCGTCATGGCGCCCTCAGCTTCTGGCTGACGCAGGTACTCTCGGGACATGGCTGTTTCGGGAAGTACCTGTGTCGTATAGACCGGGAGCAGACGCTCGGATTTCACCACTGTGTGGACTGCCAGGAGGACACGGCGCAGCAGACGCTGTAAGTGTGCGCTGCGTGGACAGCGCAGCGCCGTGACCTGGTAGTGGCAGTGGGTGGTGACCTCTCGCTTCAGGTGATGGTCACCGAGGAGGTAGCGGAGAGGGTGAGGGAGGCGTCTTCCTCCCTCCCTTCTCCGGCTAGACACCCCGGGTGCCGGAGGGCACGTGACGATCTCCGGCCAATCCTAGTGACTGGCCTGCGGGCGGCGGGTTAGGGGACCCGTCGCCCGACCAGTAACAGGCCCAGGAGGATTCCGCGTGCGCCTCTCAGAAGGAAGTTGCAGGGCAGGGGACAATTATTTTTTGTTTTTTTTTCGTGTTGTTAGTGACAACCTATAATAATAACATTATTCATCAAAAGACATTACAACTTTATTCATCAAATTGCCCCACCACTGGAGAGATCCACCAGAAGAAGCTGTTGGGCCAAGACCTGCCGGTGTTGCGGTGCATGCAATAGCGAATCCCGTGACCCCGGCCTTAGGTCAGAAGGAGGGACACCGTTGGTATTTAGCCGGTAAGACTCCGGCAGACCCCCTCGCCTTCCCTGGGCGAGGGACATCGATGAGGATTTTCCAACGATAAAAAAAGGGATGTGTGCATAAAGATAGCTTAGATTGCTTAGGTATACAGGAGAGAGCTAATCGTGTGAGAAGCAGCTTCATAGCATAACATAAACTAACCGGAAACTGTACACGTTTAAAACTGAACGGAAAATAGATTACGTAATTTAGTATACACGCAACGCCATCTATTGAGCAAATATGTTACAACAAATGATGCTAATTGTTTTCTTATTGACTTTAAATTCTAATAACTTTAGATTGAGCGAACCGATTAGGATGAAACAGAAACTAAATGTTACTCCGAGATACGCTCAATATTTGTCTATAAAAGTCAATCACACTGAAACAAACAAACCGACAAACAGACAAAAATTCCAAAAATGATCGAAATGGTTTTTTTTTTCTTATCTTTTAACGACTCCCACTATTATATATAAAGTATTTCCCATTGTCAAACACGGCAAGTCCACAGATTTATGATAATATTAATAAAATATATGATTATTTCAAATTCTTCTTCTTCATCCTAGCTTTTTCCCAACTATGTTGGGGTCAGCTTCCGGTCTAACCAGATGCGGCTGAATACCAGTATTTTACACGGAGCGACTGCCATCAGACCTCCGCAACCTAGTAACTGGCCAATGCCGGTATCCTAAGGTTAGACTGGATAATTATTTCAAATTAATCTATCGTATTGCCTTGCACAATTAACAATTATGAATACACTCACTTATGAAATTGAGTGTATTTCTCTTCCACTACCATTCATATAGATAGGTACCTAATAAATTCTAAATAACAATATCTTCGATTTTTTTTTGATAAAAGCATAGTACGTTCTTCATAAAGATAGCATTTCAATAGACCTTCCGTAGACTGAGAATAGGTACCAATTCAATATTAGGTAATCTGTGGATTTATTCGTTGTAATATATTTCCTCACAACGTGATTTGATACACGTAACGCCATCTATTGAAAATAAATGGTATAAACACGCACATGCTAAGTTCTTCTAGAAAACTTAAAATTCGCATATCTTTTGATTGCGTGAACCGATTGCGATGAAACAAAAACGATAGGTTACATGGAGATAAGCACAATATTTGTTTATAAAAGTCAATAACATTGGATCAGTTGTTTTTACGTGATGCTTGCACAAACAAACAGATAAACATACAAACAGACAAAAATTCCAAAAATGTTAAAAATGGGTTCTATTGGTTATCGTTTAACACCCCAACCAATATTTTTCAAAATATTTGCTATGTACAGACACGCCAAGTCTACAGATTTATTATATGTATAGATAATATTTATTTCTAATGGAACTTAGGCAGCAATGACGCGTGCTGTGGTTCTGTATAGATAATGTGTGAACAGATTGTCCTCATTCAATCTTACACTACTGCAACCTGCACGCGCCGCGATCTGTAACATCCGTGACGCGGCCCGTGTTCACTCGTGCATGCCTCTGGATTGTATATGAACCGTAGTCAGTACAGACAATTCCATTCTACAAACACCCAGAGCAAGTTTCCAGTGAAAGAGCAAGCAAACCTCACACGAAATTTATACAGAAACAATAAACACTGTTATTTTATGTTTGAACGCCATTACGCTTCGTATTGACATAAGTTGGAATAGTTTACAAACACGCGGGACGCGAGTTAACGTGAGTGTGAAATACTTGTATAACCCGCGCCAATAAAGAAACGAATCTAAAATGGCGGTTTGTACTTGTAATGACAGATCGGACCGTCAGCAAAACTATTTCCAGTTAGGTGATATTTTTTTAATTATAGACCTTTGTTGTTTGAAAAGTAGTAAGTTAGGATGCGAGTTATTAAAAAAGCCAACCAAGTACGTATCGGAATCGCGAATCGCTAGTTCCATACTTTCCTCGAACGTATAAAACCTAACACCCGATTCTGAGCACATAATTAAAATATAATATTATATTGAATAGTGGTTGCAATCCATTGCGTGAGGCGGACTCACACTTTGTCGTCAAATGGATGATATCGTTCAAGATTATTTTCTTCTTCAAAGTATTTTATAACATTTTATACGATTTCGAAGAATCTTTCCTCGTTTACGCGAGCTCATTTTTTAAAAATAACTACCACATATTTTATGTTATCCATAAACAACAACGAACGTCAATAACTACGAGAAAACTTAACAGAAAATAAAGAATAGTAACAAATAACAAGCAGATCCAGAGACAGTATTTTTTTTGCGTGCTGTACCGATGTGTGTAACTAAAGACAAGAATAATGTACGAGTGAGAGGGAATGATTAGTGCCGCCATTTTAGATTCGTTTCTTTATTGGCGCGGGTTATACGTACTGTATTTTTTATGGTTTTATAGAATGCCAATATCGTCGCTTAGGTAACAATACCACCTAAGTCAAAAATTGGTCATTTGACGTTTTATACGTCGTTGGATAGATAATTTTGGCGTGCATAGAAAGATGTTAGAAAAAAATTAAATTATCCAATCACAGCTAGTTATTCAAACAGTTCTGGCACCGCGCAAGTCGTTTGTTGTGTATTTTAAAGATAATAAAGGCTCATTTACACGGTGCAAGTTTCTTGAAGCAAGTCTCATGCTATCTTTGTCTTTCTCTCCGACAAAAACAGAGATAGCATGAGACTTGCTTCAAGAAATTTGCTCCGTGTAAATCAGCATTAATTAGTGTTTTGTCTCTCCTGAAAACTTGTCAAAATTAACTTGAGCGGTATTGTTACCTAAGCGACGATATTGGATGGTCTGGCCTCGTCCGTATAGTGGTGATAAGCTGCGACTACTGATCGTGAAATTCGATCCCCAGGTCGGGCAGTTTTATTGGGTTCTTCCGTGTAGAATTCCTCAGTAGCAGTCCGAAGTTTGGATTTATGCCCAGTTGATGGTAATAGGCTCGCCCCCTATTACATGGCTTAAACATAACGGCGAAATGAGGGTGTTACTGTATACCTCTGCACGACCTTTTAGTGAATACAGGCGTGATGTTATGTTATGTGAATTCCTCAGTAACAGTTCGGAGTTTGGATTTATGCCCAGTTGATGGCAATTGGCTCGCCCCCTATTACATGGGACTTTAACATAACGGTGAAATGAGGGTGTTACTATACACATCTGCCCGACCCTTCGGGGAATACAGGAGTGATTGCTTTATTGGGTGGTTTTTAGAGTTCCGTACCCAAAGGGTAAAACGGGACCCTATTACTAAGACTCCGCTGTCCGTCCGTCCGTCTGTCACCAGGCTCTATCTCATGAACCGTGATAGTTAGTTGAAATTTTCACAGATGATGTATTTCTATTGCCGCTATAACAACAAATACTAAAAAACAGAATAAAATAAATACTTAAGGGTGCTCTCATACAATAAACATGATTTTTTTGCCGTTTTTATAGATAATGGTACAGAACCCTTCGTGCGCGAGTCCACTCGCACTTGACCGGTTTTTTTGTAAAAGCGTATGCAAGATAACTCAAGAAAACTTCTAGAGAACACACATTATTTGCTTTTAAACTGCGTGTATTTTTATTAGTAAAAAGGTACTGCTGCTTGTGTCATATACAGCCTCAATCCGTGCCAGGTAATGTTGCCAAGTGTCCCGGTTTTTATTTCCCGGGTTAGTGTAATGTCACTACTTACCTATATGCATACCCTGTTGTGTTTTTTTATCCATGCGGATACAGCAATAGTTCCAAGAATCAAGACTATTCGTATCTGTAACTGTAGCTACTCTAGTTTCGAACGCATGGGGCTCACCTCTGGCTCACCTCTGGCTCACCTCTTCATGTGCATATTGTATAATTATCACTTGCTTAAAAACGGTGAAGGAAAACATCGTGAGGAAACCGGTATGCTTGAGAAAATTTCTCGACGGCATGTAAAGCTGTTTTCAAAAGTAGTGATAGTCTATTGGTGTGTCCGTCGGACTGCCAAGTCATAGATCTCGAGTTCGAACCCAAGGCACGCACCGCTGACTTTCCGGATTATATTTCGTATTGTATAATTATCACTTGCTTAAAAATGGTGAAGGAAAATATCGTGAAGAAATGTCTGAAAGATATTTCTCGTCGGCATGTGAAGTCAAGACAGAGGCCCATGGGCGGCATAAACTCTGACACCAGGTACTAACCTGGTGTCAGAGTTTATGCCGCCTCTATGCCGTTTCTTGTCTTCTTTTCATCTAGTTAGTGACTACACTAACCAGATGAAAAGAAGAGAAGAAGAAACTACTCTAGTGTCAACTAATAATGGTTAGTAAATTGTAGGATCTCTGTATTATTATAAGGTAATATACAGTCTCCTGTTATTAATAGAGATTATAATAATGATACACATTACGTATGAACCAGTTTGAACTAATGCTAAATATTAATTAAAAACTATTTTAAATATTCACTCATTTACGTACAAATATCTATGTATTTATTGTAATTCATTAATTTATTTATTTTATTTATGTAATTAATTTATTAATTTTTGTATTTGCACGTGGCTGCCCGTGTCTTCACTACAGGACCCATCTGAAAACCAGCGCTGCTATACTTCGGTGTAGCAGCATTATGCTGAGATGGGCTCCTTTTTTTGTCTCGTAGAGGCATATAACTTTTGTATTTTGTTGATTTTTTATTTTAAGTTTGTATGTCTGTAACGAGACTCAAATAAATTATTTTCTTTCTTTCTTTCTATTTTTAGAATTACACGCCAAAGTTTGATTGTTAATACTATTCATAGTCCAGCCATTAAAATGTTGTATAAAAGATAAACAAATGTTTAATCATAAAACATTTCTTCTTTTCTTTATCAATTTTTTCTCGAAGCTTTAGTTCACTTGGCGTGACTATGGAAACCTCATAGGTACTTCACATTTTATAACTTACATATACCATTATATAACAAATAATTACGTATATAAAAACCAAATTATAATACCTATAAACATTAAATATATATATATATAATAAACAGAATGTGACAAAAGGCTCACCCCCTATTACATGGGACTTAAACATAACTGGCAAAACGAGGGTGTTACTAAAACACCTCTGCCGAACCCTTCGGGGAATTCAAGGTGTGATGCTATATTATGTTAAATATAATGTCAAAGAGAATAAGAATAAGTGTTGATCGGTGGAATCCGCAATAATCATCCATTCACCACGATTTAACATACATACATCGAAAACTTTTAGATAATTTTAAATCATACAGGTATCATCACCTCGTCACTGCGTCGTTGGTCTAGTGGTGACAAGTGCGACTGCTGATCGTGAGGTCCTGAGTTCGATCGGGTAAGGTATTATTGGGTTTTTCCGTTTGGAATTCCTTAGTAGGAGCCCGAAGTTTGGATTCAAGCCCGGTTGATGGCAATGGGCTCGCCCCCTATTACAAGGGACTTAAACATAAAGACGAAATGAGGGTGTCACTATACACCTCTGCCCCACCCTTCGGCGAATACAGGACTGATGTTACATTTATATAATCACCACGTAGGTTCCTATACCCTTTAAGTAGTAACTTACAAGGTTTAGATTTTAACTCTAAAGCGTAGCTAAACAAAAAAGGATTACAGAAAGCCAAATGGCACTTCGTGGAGAGAGGCTTAACGTTCCAGCGAGACGGGAAAGCAGACCAGGCGGTACAGTAGGGGCGACTCAGGTACTCTGACCCACTGTCTCATGTGCGCGACTAATGCGACAACGCGAACCGATGCGTTGAGGCAATATCAAGTAGTATTTCCCACTAGGTGGTACTGGTCATCCTGAAGCGATTTAATATTTATTTATTGATAATCAGAACGACATAACCAGTTAGTCAGTGGGCTAACAAATTAAGAATACAATTTTTTTCATCGCCGCGTTGTCTGTTAAGCTTGCCGTAAGAGGCGACGATTCTGACACCATAATTGTGCCCGAAAAATGGTATTAGACTCGTACATGACACTTAATAAGAGAGCCGAAATGTGGGTGTAAAGACTCCTATTATTAGTGAACACCTCTGCTTACCCCTTCGAAAATCTTAAGCTTGGGTATATGTATTAATGTAAAAATGTTAGATATCTTACCAATCTGTCTTCTCGCAAAACTTTAAGCGTTTCAATTGTTAGTCTCGTCTTCCATTAACCAGCGAACAGATTCAATCCAGTACTGGTACCCGGAAGTGTTAAATGTCTTTAACATAATAATAGAATTATTAAATACATAATATGCATGACATGAAATTACTGTGAAAAACAAGCTATACCATTTCATATACAATAGATACTAATTCTAAATTCTGTAACATTTAATTCTGTTTATTTTGTCATGTTGTGTGATTTTGCTTCACATAGCGTCGCGTCGCATGTACCGCTCACGTAGGACAATAGCCAAGTATTATAAGGGAAGTAATGCTTTAATTGATGACAGTCATTAGGACATGTGTGGAGTGTTAGTGTCCTGACGTCACAAGGCGAAGGTCGATCATTTGTTCCGCCTTTGTGTTAGAAATTATTTATGTTATTAGCTTTTGCCCGCGACTGTGATGAGGAATAGGGTTTTGTTTATTCCTGACAAGAGCTGGTAGGATCAAAACTATATTTGTTTGAATTAAAGCTATGAGTTTGTTAAAATAGTTCAGCGATTGGGTTAAAATTAAACGTTGTAGTTTGTAGTACGACTCAGAGCCCGTTCACACAGCGGATCCGGTTCAACGGATCCGTCGGTACTGGATGTGTTGTTCACATCTGTACCGACGGATCAGTTAAACAAATGGCAGCTGCGTTGCATCTTGTACGCAGAATACGGTAAATATAACGGATCCAGTATATTTTTCTGAACTCGCTTATACAACTACAGGCGCCATCACCAAAATAAAAACTGATCCGCTAAAACGGGTCCTGTAAACATTTTCTGTGTGAACTAGCTGTAGGTAACTATTCGAAACACTGCAGACGTACTCGTAGCATTGCCACGGTAGACAAGGGTTTTGTCGACGTACGACTAGACAAAATGACATATTTTCACGGTGAATATTTCATTCTACGCCTACTGGAGTCGACTTGGTTAGATATTTTCAACAAAATACTTTAATAAAATAATAAAAATAAAAATTTATTTAAAAATCTTTTACAAAAATGAGTGTACAAAATCCATAAAAGTATTAATAGTAAAGTCTAAAATTATGGTTAGTTAGTGCCTAAGTAAAAAAACTGGTATATAACTAAAATAAATTAATAACAAATGCAAAAATTGATTATTCGACATGGACATCCATTATATTATATTAATTTAGCGACCTGCCCGATCTAGGTTTATTCAAACCTGTGTTTCAGGCCATCACTTCATAATATAATTTAAATAGGACAGTAATAAAGTTCATATTGAGTAAAACTAGAAAAATATATCTCCACTGACTATGAAATAAGCAAACTTCGGGTAATATACTTAAGAACTATTTTATAGGTACTAGACAAGTATACAAAAATAAACACTTACGAAGTAATATTAACTTCATACTAATATTTCTAGTATTTTCTCTGTGTCTGTGTAATTAAGTTTCGCTAAGTGTTCCGATAAAATTAAACTACATTCTTTATAGCTCACACTATATATGTTTATTAACTTGTTGAGCTTGTTGTACAAAAAAGGTCCTAAAAATACATAAAATCTATTAGCAAAAGCATGCCTAGTTTGAGGCTTTATGCAAACCAAAACTCTCCTCCTCTTGTCTGATGGTACTGGGTTAAAAGAAAGTTGTGTGTGCTGGTTTAATACGATGTCCCGAATAAACAATTGACGCACGGTTAGTACCTTACATGCTGTGTAAAGCTGGTGTGTTGGGAACCTAAAAGGGCGAAAGGTGGCAACCTTTAGAACTGCTCTCTGAGCACGTTCTAGAGGGAGTAAAATTGTTTTTGCAGCACCACCCCAGAAAATTATGCAATATGTAAGAATGAATTGACTTTAGTTTAAGCATGATATTGGCTAAACATTTAACACGGACCAGAGCCCAAAAGTAGTTGTATTCCCCGAAGGATTCGACAGAGGTGTTTTTAGTACACCCTCGTCTCGCCAGTTATGTTTAAGTCCCATGTAATAGGGGGCGAGTCTATTGCCATTAACCGAGCACAAATCCAGACTCCGGGCTTCTACTGAGAAATTCCTAATGGAAAACCCAATAGCAATTTGCCCGACCTGGGGATCGAATCGCATGCGAAGTTTAGACCAACAAAGCAGTCCAAAAAAAACAAAGAAAAATGTCTAAGTTATAAATGTCTGTTACAAAAACAAGTACAAACGAATCATATAAATACCGAACCAGTTACTTATGTATAGTTAGTTACACATATCCCTTACATATACGCTCCCAATACTTATTCAACGTTAAATTTACATAAAACAAAGGCTCAAATCTAAATTAACAACAGTATTCCCAAAACTAAAGAGCTCGGATTTCGGCTGTAAAGTCGAACAATTCCAATAATCTGCGTTCAGCTAATCCCGCTCTTCAACCTTTGGTACGTCCTTAGTTTCCGTTCCGTCCCTTACAGTAAATTTTACACTATCCATCATAACTAGAGCCGTCACCATACACGATTTTACCCCTATGTGATCCATAACCTTGATACAAAGATTAGCAGGGAAGGTCGGTCTAAAGTGGTTGATTTATATTTCAATATTAAAGACACCTGTTTCCATCTCTTTACGATGTATGGATATTGTGACGAACTAATATTACATTTTGTTAGTTCGAGTTATGGAAATTATTAGTATTACTGTTTCCATGTTGCCTTATGGAGTTCATGGGCTGAAATGTTTTGTTTTGTATTCGGAAACAGTATATTATTGGACAAAGGAATGGTTTGGTCATGTTGAGAGAATGAGTGAACGGCAATTAACAAAAGGAATTTATAAGGCGGATGTCAATGGGAACGCCGGTAGAGCACGTCCTAGAAGGACATACATCGATGTTATTGGTGATGTTCTTTACAAAGGTCAGGTGCGTAGTACTCTCAACCGGCGTGCGTGTATGACAAGATGTATGAATGTGGATGAAGCGAAAGGGGTATGTAAGGGTCGTAGCATGTGGCGTTCTATAGTTACTGCCTACCCCCATGGGAAAAAGACGTGAGTTTATGTATGTATGTAAAGGAATTATTGTATCTGTGGAGGCGTTTTGTTAGGGCAAATAGACTTTAAGTGACGGATCTGAGTGTGTATTCACACGCATACACTACTCATATACACACACAGAGGCGATCACGGTGTTATATTAATTTACGATGTATCAGAACCAAAGTCCCTAGCAAAACTGAATGAATGGGTCGAGAACTTCAAGTATACTCCACCAAGAAGAACATAGTCTGCTTAGTTGTTGGCAATAAGATTGACTAGCATATCTTTTTGTAACCCAGTGCATAATATCAGCAAGCACATTGGGTCACCCGCGCGACGACGGCGCAAAGAGTATTCCCAAGGACGGTTGATGTCAGGCATACGGCCGGTCATAAAACAATAAGCCAAAACCTCTAACAACATGGATTTACGAAATACATGTTGTGCCGACCCCACCTAGTGTGGGATAAGGACAGGAAGAAAAAGAAGATACACACACATGTTGGTTTAAGTGAACGGGCATGACCACTGACTGACATCCGTGGAGCACAAAGGTTCCAGATGAAAACCAGCGTCAAGTACGTATAGTGCTTGACATTAAGCTTATCTAGACACCTTTTTGGTCCAATCGTGAGACACATACCCAAGACTTTTAATTTTTTTTATGTCACACTTTTTATCTGTTGAGTCTCTTTTCGCTGTGTCCGAATAAATTACTTTTTATCTTTTTTTTAGATTACTTATAAAACCATATACCTACACAATGTGTCCGCAATTGTAGTAATAAAAGTTTAATCGACAAAAACACCCCACTTGTGGAATCCAAGTACCTAACAGGGATATAGAGGGATTCCCCTATACACCTCTAGATCTCACATACACGTGACGGAGCACAGTAAACTGCTTAGCGCTGCGGGCTTTAATGTGAGGGTGGTAGCTAACCAGGCCGACCGTATAGATCCTTCGACCACGCAAGTTATTTCAATTGTACTTACATTTTTTTTGATTTCCTTTTTGGTTTATTTGTCGCAAGCACGTTTGCTGAGCATGGGGTCCTAGGTTCGATCCCCAGGTCGGGCAAAGAGTTATTGGGTTTTTCCATTAGGAATTTCTCAGTAGCAGCTCGTGTCTAGATTTGTGGCCGGTTAATGGTAATAGGCTCGCCCCTTATTACATGGGACTCAAACATAAAGAACTGGCGAAACGGGGGTGTACTAAAGCGCCTCTGCTGCACCCTTCGGGGAGTACAAGGCGTGATTTTATGTTGTGTTTTTTTTTATTATTACACAAAATATTATGTTACCAGATGTTTACGTCACATGTGGCCACGAAAAGTGCGTGTATTGTAGTACCAAAACCTTTAATTCAAATGCCATAACCACAAAATTTCATTTCGCTTCGTTACTAACATAAATAACGTTAATAAATAAAATAAACGTGTTTCATGTTATTTGTATGAAAATAAAATAACAAAATAATGTTTAACGTTTAGCGGCAGGTGCCTCTATTTGTATTCGGTTAAAGAAAAATGTGAAAAATAAATTTGAACATGTGTTCTCGATACGTAATGTATGGAAATGTGACTCTTTGATATTTATTTGATTTGATTTTTGTTATAGATATCATATCACAAATGGACAAAGACCGTCACTCGATGGGCGCCTGAAGGAAGAAGTCGTCATCGAGATCGGCCGCAGCATAGGTAGCGTGACGATCTAGACGTGTTTGTGAGGCTGGCATGGTTAGAAACGGAAAGAAATAGAGAGGTATGGAAGGCAAAGAGAGGCGTTTGCTCAGCAGTGGGTCATAATACAGGCTACTAAAGAAAAAAACCGGAGTGTGCGAGTCGGACTTGCGCATGGAAGTTCCGTACTTTTTTTTGTGATGTATCTATGTAGAATTTTACGCTTTTCGAACTTTTCCCTTTAATTGTGCTATAATACATTGCTTCTTGCCAAATTTCATGATTCTAGGTCAACGGGAAGTACCCTATAGGTTTTGATTCCTTGCGAGTGTCAAAATATGCGACATAAACGGCCGTATCTTTTGATTGCGTTGACTTAGAAGTTTGATTTTTACACATCTTCAAGGGATTGCCGATCGGCGTATTTGATATTAATTTCAATTTGATACCTCGACGCATTCTTGGAAAAAGGGTCTTGACAGTCAGACAGACAGACAGTCGGACTACGAAGTAATCCTATGAGGGTTCCTTTTTTCCTTTTGAGATACGGAACCCTAAAAACATATTCAAAGATTAGAGCTCCTTGTAAAAGAGCTCGCGTTGGGAAGTACTACCACCATACCTATTTCTGCCGCCAAGCAGCATTGCTGTGTTCAAATCTTAGCTGATTTCAAGATATTAATTAGATCGATTTTTGCACTCGTATATCTCGGTTCCTACATATATACTAGCACTTAGCCCGCGACTTCGTCCGCGTGAATTTTCATACAAACTTCCATCCTCTATTTTACCCCCTTAGGGGAAGAATTTCCAAAAAATATTTCTTTGTAAATGCCTACGTCACAAAAGGAACCTACTGTCCAAATTTAATGTTTCCAGCTTCAGTGGTTTAGGCTCTGCGTTGATGAATCAGTCAGTCAGTCAGGACAAGTATATGTATATATTTCGCTTACGACGTCCTCGAAAACAAAGTTTTAGTAGAGTCCAGCATATAAAAAATAAGGCAATAATGGGTAATCTCCTTTGTAACCCACCAAGCTTGAAGAAAGTGATGTAAAAATAGATACCTTAATAGAAATATCTTACCTTGACAAGTTAAATAATCTTTTACCTGGAACGGATCGTATCTAACATTCAAACAAACATTTTGTATAACTAAACATTTTTCAAAGAACTTAGGACGACTATTCTAGTACTTGTCATTGTGTCCTGTGTTGAATAAAATACGATTCCCTTCTTTCTTTTTTTCTTTTATACGAGTAGAATTAGGTTCTTGGAAGGTTGGAAGGACTTGAAGGCTTCTCAGATTCTTTCATTATTCTGCTATGAGTAAAGTTATTTTAGTATGAGTAGAGTGCCTTGGCTTGTTATTGGAAGTTAGTCACCCCGTATATCTGGAAATACAAAAACAGTTCCATAGAATACGTTTTGAGTAATACTTATACGACTTAAGTAGACACGTTCCGGCTAAGGCTGCGTTCAGACGATACGCGCCCGCTAAGCGCCCGCCACGCGCGTCGAACTCGCTTTGATGTTTTTTGTATATAATTTGAGTCTTATGACACATCAATAGATCTCAAATTGCATTTATCGAAGTCCAACCGCACACGCCAAGCGCCCGCCTCATGCCATGCTTCGATAAATGCAATTTGAGATCTATTGATGTGAGACTCAAATTATATACAAAAAAATTCAAAGCGAGTTAGACGCGCGTGGCGTGCGTTTAGCGGGCGCGTGTCGTCTGAACGCAGCCTAAGAGTTTATTTAACAGACGTACATAAATTCACGCGTTTTCCCCCTATGGATAGGCAGAAACTATAGAATTTCCCAACATCAATCGTTGGGCAGTAGCCCGCCAGGCATAAGACTCGCCTGGTTGGAGGATCCTCCCTTTTCGTTGGAGGAATACCATACCTTGTTCCTCCACAATAACAACACGCTTTGTATTCTCCGAAGAGTTTGGCAGAGGTGTTTTAGTACACCCTCGTTTCGCCAGTTATGTTTAAGTCCCATGTAATAGAAGGCGAACCTATTGCCATTAACTGGAGTTAATCCAGACTACGAGCTGCTACTGAGAAATTCCTAATGAAAAAACCCAATAACACTGCCTGACCTGGGGATCGAACCCAAGACCCTATGCTCAACAGTCACGCTTACAACCACTTGACCAACAAGGCAGACTCTTTCAGACAGGCTCTTTGTATAATTAATAAAAAGAGCGTTAAATAATTTAAAATTCGTTCTACCTAGCCTTTTCCCAGCTATGTTGGGGTCAGCTTCCAGTCCAATCAGAAGCAGCTGAGTATCAGTATTTTACACGGAGCGACTGCCATCAGACCTCCGCAACCCAACTACTGGACAATGCTGATATCCTAAGGTTAGATCGGTTGTCAGACTTTCAGACTTCTGACTGTCATAGGTATTCGTATGGCACCTGGGACCGACGCGACGGTTTAATGTGCTTTCCAAGGCACGGAGAGGTCTCGATGTATAAAGAATGGTCACCCATCCACGGACTGATAGCGGCGAGCATAGCTTGCAAATCATATGATCCACGCGGTTGTTAACTAACCTCGAGCCCCTCAAAAAAGTAATTTAAAGTACCTATTATAAATTATATACCCAAATAAATAAGAATTATCCATTATATTACAGACATCAAAATTAGAAGCCTAAGATTGTCGTTAATAACAGATTGCTATCAAAGCTAACAAATGAGCAAAGTTGGCTTTAGAACTTTCAAGAGATTTTACTCTGTGACCAAAATTTAGGGCACCGAACGAAAACCGCTAATCGGGGAATGTTAACGAAAGTTTAAACTATTCTGGAACCTACAATGGAAACAGGAGCAATAGATTTTAAGGAGGGAAATGTACGAGAGAATGTCAGGGCGTATGTCTGGCAACGTCGCTCAGAGTGACGTGACTGACTGCATTTGCCACATTTGCAGTTTACGGTTGAAAAAACTAGCACCAAAACTTCGTTTTGAATGAAATTGCTTAGAAAGAACTGTGGTTTTTGTAGAAAGGTTGAAATTTTAGTGGACCTAAAAGTGATATTATAGTCCTCGAAAGATCCATATAAATAATAATTGTAATGATGAGCAAAAAAAACGCAAGGGATAGAGAGTTCTGGAAGAATGTGGGGGAGGCCTTTGCCGAGTAGTGAGATAACATAACGATACACCACGCCTGTATTCCCCGAAGGGTTGGGCAGAGGTGTTGAGTAATACTAATTTCACCGTTATATTTAAATCTCATGTAATAGGGGGCGAGTCTATTGCCATCAACCGGGCATAAATCCAAACTCTGGGCTGCTCCTGAAGAATTCCACACGGAAAAACCCAAAAACACTGCCCGAACTGGGGATCGAACCCAGGATCTTACGGTCAGCAGTCGTGCTTGCCATCATTAGGCCAACGAGGTAGCCGTGGGATAGTACCTACAGGGTAATAAATAAAAATGTATGAGTTGATAATCCAACAATCGCCACTTTGACTTCTGAGAAGGTCTCAATATTCAGTACAGCGTTTCCGATAGGTTCTGAGAATATTGTATCTTTTTTCATGTTCATTTGCTCCCAGTTACTGAAGAAACATTTCAGGAAATATCGTTAATATCATTTCCTTATCCAGACCATTACTGATTCCCTGATTCTCGATAGCATTTATATTCATTCCAAAACGTCGAATTATCCCGCTCAATTTCCAGAATTTGGGTCAGTTAGGAATCAAGAAAACAGGAATATAATTTACGCAAAGAAATACTGCCAAAATATCCAAATTGAGGGTATCAAATGCCTCGTGCGACGTTTAATACTCGTAAAATGATGTATGACGTCACTTATGAAACAAAAGAACGTGTGTTTACGCAATCTATTACGTCACATGTGTATTCAACAGAGCATTAAGTTTATACCCAAGCTAGCTCTTATTTTCAGTACTAAATGTAAAGCTAACAAATTTGATAGGATACTTGAGCAAGGAGTTTAGAAGGGTTTTACTGGTACACCTTATTTTGTAAAATCGGGCTTGAATTACTTGGTATTTGGCTTTTAGGAGATTAAGTTGCGTGGAATTTTGATGTTAGCTTAATCGGTATATTCTATATCTTCTCAAGATCCGAATTCCCGGTAACCATCATACACTCGGGGGCAATGGACTCGGGGTCACCTTTTATCTCAGTTAAACATTGTTCAACATTTTTAACATTGTTTATGTTGGTGGCCAGGATTCATTGCTCCCGAGTGTAGATTTCTGATGGTTTGATATTATGACTTAGGCCAGCCTCCAAACTTTACTGAAACTTAATCGACCGTTCCCGTTTCACAGTCGTCTCGCTCAAACTGTAAGCCTTTTTTAAAGATTTAAAGAGATTTTAGGTGATATTGAAAAATTTGATCTATAGAAGTTCAGTGTATCCACCTTCTGAGTGTCATCTAAACTAATATTATAAAGAGGAAAGATTTGTATTTTTGTATGTAACGAATAAACTTAAAAACTACTGGACCGATTTCAAAAATTATTTTGCCGTTAGAAAGCTACATTATCACTGAGTAACATAGGCTATGGGCGGAGCCATGAAGACACAGCTAGTCACAAATATTTAAACAATAGTTTTATTTCCGTACATGATTTATATATAGGTAGGAAAATCAAAAAAACACATTTTCTTTCTCCTCCTCTTGCTAGTCAAGAAATCAAGACGAAAATATGTTTCAAATATAATTGTATTATACCTATATATCGCCTAAAATCTCTTTAAAAGACTTAGCGCGGTTGTGAAACGGGAACAGCCTCTTAAAACACACTTTGAAAATGTGAAAATTACTTAAGATTAACTTAGTTTATACATTTGTCTACACATAGTACAGTAACCATCATGGATGAAGGAAGTTTGCTAAAAGAAAAGAAAGTTCCTACACGCCGTGTGCTCATGGAAGCGTGCGAACAATTCCTTCCTTTCTTTTAAACTCTGATCTTAGCTATAGTCAGGAACAACGCTGGATGGCGTCTGAACGGTAATGTAGGTAGTAGGAAGATAGGTAGTAAAAATTGTACACGTATAAAGATTTGTTACTTTGTTCTGCGTAGCTTTATTTTTTTATATATATATTTTATAATAATACAGAGACAGAATCAGACTAGTTAGTAGTTAGACTGGCTCGTTGGTCTAGTGGTGGCAAGAGCGACCGCTGATCGTGAGGTCCTGGGTTCGATCTTAGGTCGGGCAATGTGTTATTGGGTTTTTTCCATTAGGAATTTCTCAATAGCAGCCCGGAGTCTGGATTTGTGCCCGGTTAGTGGCAATAGGCTCACCCCCTATCACATGGGACTTAAATATAACGGCGAAATGAGGGTGTTACTATACACCTCTACCCAACCCTTCGGGGAATACAGGCGTGATGTTATGTTACAAAGACAGAACATTCATGTATTTAAAACATAGAATAGGTGGCCTTGTCTTTATCTGCGATTTCTTCCATGCAACCTAAGGTTGGTTGGCAACCGGTAGAATGAATCTGGAGTATAACATAATTTTTAGATCACTTTTGTATACTATTATTAAGCAAATAAAGACGAGTGAACTCGACAGAAAATATGGTTATCTGAGATGAAAACACATTAACAATTATAATGCCCTTTTCCCAACTATGTTGGGGTACTCTTCCAGTCTAACCAGATGCGGCTGAATAGCGGTACTATACAAGGAACGAGTGCCATCTGACCTCTGCAACCCAGTGTCTGGGAAATGCCGATATCCTAAAGTTAGACCGGTTGTCAGACGTTCGGGCTTCTGCCTACCCGTAACAACTGTCATAGGTACACGTATGATACCCGGGACCGACGATGAAACGTGCTCTCCGAAGCACAAAAGTTAAGTTACTTTATCTATACTTCTATATCTATACTAATATTATAAAGAGGGAAGATTTGTATTTTTGTATGTAACGAATAAAGTTAAAAACTACTGGACCGATATCAAAAAATATTTTGCCGTTAGAAAGCTACATTATCACTGAGTAACATAGGTTACGGGCGGAGCCGTGAGGACACAGCTAGTCTGCTATAAATACACACAGATAACATACAGTTCCCTTTACCATGTTTAACGACTAAAGTACTCAACTGAAGTAGGCAAGTAATTAACTAAGTCTAATTGCTCAAAATATCATAATAAACATCGCAAACTCAGTCAGGAGTTAAATCACAAACTACCCAGCACACATTAGAAGTTCTAGGCCGTAGATATTATACAAACTGAATAGCCCACTGAAAAGTTATGCAAGAGGACTGCGCTTGTCTTTGATAGGGCAAATGACCACTTCCTCTAACAATTGTAATTAATGGTCGAGAGTATTTGCAGCTTTATCACTTTGGGATTGTGGAATATGAAATGCATTTTCAGGGTATAAAGTGAGAATATTCTGTGTTTTGCAAAAAACATTCGGCATGTGATGCGGAGGAACGAGGAACATGTCTTGAGGAAAGTATTGCGTATGAATCTGGATGGTTATAAGAGTAGAGGAAGACCAAAGAAGCGATGGATGGATAGTGTGAAATACGATACGGCTAGAAAGGGGGTGACTACTGAAATGACGGCTAATAGACATGTATGGAAGAAGAAGACATACTGCGCCGACCCCAAGTGATAATTATACAAGACGCACATGAATCCGAAAAGTCAGAGCCTGGAGTTTGGATTTGTACCCGGTTGATGTCAATAGGCTCGACCCCTATCACATGGGACTTAAACATAACGGTGAAATGAGGGTGTTAGTATACCTATATACCTCTGCCCAACCCTTCGGGGAATACAGGCGTTATGTTATGTAATATTCCTTCGACATATTTAAGCTGTGTCTGCATCTTTAATACATAGATGACATACTGTCATGCTATCTATCCTCACTTCCGATTCAATCTATATATATAAAAGGAGAAGCTGACTGACTGACTGATCTATCAACGCACAGCCTAAACGGCTGGGGTTAGAAACTTGAAATTTTGACATTAGGTTCATTTTGTGACATAAACATCCACTAAGAAGGGATTTCTCGAAATTCAACCCCTAAGGGGGTGAAAAAAAATCACGCAAGCGAAGCTGCGGGCAAAAGCTAGTTATTAATATTAATGATCACATTGTACAGTAGCGGGATGAAAATTGTATACACCTTAAGGTCTGTTTTTGCTAGCACAGTGCATGAAACGAACTATTTTACCGACTACTTATTGCCAACATTATAGAAATGAAAATACAAATATTTTTTGACAAGATATTATGGTGACAAGGTGATAGATAAGTAATCTCAATTTCTTTAATCATCGATTTGATTGACATCATGGTTTTTATGAACAAAACTCCTTAAATCAAATCAAAGACATTACATTTCATGGCTGTAGAACTTCTATTACGTCATATGGAGACATAAGGCAATTTTGATCTTTGCTAACAAATAATTAAACATAATTTTCCATACATTGCTCTGTTCCGTTCAGCAGTTTGAAAAAGTAACATGTGCCCGCAATGTGCGAAAGGAATGAATTGGACGTAGTTAAGCGAAAAGGATCCAACCCACAGTTATGAGATATTCAATTTTTAAGTTTAGACTGTATTTCTTCATTGGTTCTTTGATTTAAATGTCTTGGTTTTATTGTAATTAAGAGACAAATGTATAATATTTTACTTGTTAAAATGTCATTATGTGTAGTTTGGCTTAAGAAGTTTAAGGAGTATTTTGAAATAAATAACTCATTTTCGAAAATTATGTGGGTTGGATCCTTTTCGCTGAACTACGTCCAATTTGTAAACTGACGAACCTTTTCGTTCCCCCACTGTACATCAAATTATGCGACAAACATGCGTCAACAACGTCCCAACTACATTCCAAGCATTTATCAACTCAAACCCAACTAACACCAACATTTGGGATCCTTACACCTCCCATCCTTATTTATCTAACATGTTCTGCAATTTTGTGGCGTAATTTCGCAATACTCCAGCGGAGAGCCCTAGAAAGGGCTCAGATCGTTACATAAATAATGTACGAACATAATTATGTAGATGTCAATTCACTACGTATGTTTCATTATGAATTCAGGGCGGAGCGTGCAGATCATGCAAAACTTGCGGTCTGAATTCCAGACCCCGTTTAATTAGGAAGCTTTCTGTACTAATCCTTCGTTTCTCGAAAAAAGATTTCTTTTTGTTCGTCGACTGTGTAGAAAGCGCGAATATTGGAAAAATGCGGATACGCCCTTGTTTTATTTTTGCGGATTGGCATTCGTCTGTTTGACTTTATATTTCAGTTATTATTTTTTGCAAGGAATCCGCCATCATCCTTTGGTCAGGGATTATTTTTGAGATCGACTGTTACGACATAAGCTCTCTTTGTATATTTCACTCGTTTTCTGATTAATTAGTACATTAATTAATTTTGAACACACGAATTTTCAGAGCAAGCGACATGGATTACGACTTCTGAATACTATTTTATTCTCAATGTATTAACAATTTCATTCTATATGGAAAACATTGCATATAAATAAGTGTGATTAAAAGGAAATGCGGTTGGCATTTAATCCATACAAAGGTATTCCTCAGTTTCCTCCTTGGATAATGTCACTAGAGCAAATATTTTTTACCATATGATATATATCTACCACCACTATGTCCCTATGTTTTGTTTTTGTCAATAAATTATTTATTAAAAGAACTAGAAACGTTTAAATTTTACGAAAATCGACCGGTTTTACCACCGTTTTCAAACATCTGGCAAACAAATTTGACGTATTTAAAAAAATTAAAGAAAAACATACAAACATAATCCAAGTCTTTCTTAAATTATTACATAAAAAAATATTAAAATCGGTCCAGATTTGAAAAAGGAAACAGGGAAATACGAAAGTACGATTTCGCTAATATTGCACAGGAGAAATCAGTCCGAGATGCAGGTGTCTCTTTCGCGATCAATTAGGAAGGTTTGCGGGAGGGGTGGGACGGAAATAGATCGCAAAAACCTATTCAAATTATTAATATTTTGCAGCCCGCGTTTCCTCTTAAGTACCTACCTAATGAGATAAAACCTGCTTTGGTGTTTTATGTTGGTGCCATATTGGCAAGCGTGAGAGGGGCTCGTGGCTAATTACCAACCGCGCGAATCATATGATTTGTAAGGTTAAGCTGCACTTACCGCGGTCAGTCTGTGGATGAGTGATCATTCGTTACACATCGAGGCCCCTCCGTGCCTCGAAGAGTACGTTAGATAGTCGGTCCTGAATGTCATACGAATACCTATGACAGGCGTTAGGAGTAGTCAGAAGCTCAAAAGTCTGACACCTGGTGTAACCTTAGGATATCGGCATTGCCCAGTAACTGGGTTGCGGAGGTCTGATGGCAGGCGTCCCGTGTAAAATACTGATATTCAACCGCATCTGGTTAGACTGGAAGCTGACCCCAACATACTTGGGAAAAGGCTAGGTAGAATAATTGCAAGCGCGTGAGATCTACACTTTCATTGTAAAAGGCGTACTATACACCACAGAATTTGTAATAGCCGCTTTGTAGTTGCTATAAGATAAGCATGCCAAGCATGGCACAGCTACCTCGTTAGTTTAGTGGTGGCAAGCGCGACTGCTGAGCGTGAGGTCCTGGGTTCGGTCCCCAGGTCGATCAAAGTGTTATTGGGTTTTTCCGTTTGGAATTACTTAGTAGCAGCCCGGAGATTTGATTTGTGCCCGGTTGATGGCATTAAGCTCGCCACCAATAACATAGGAGTTAACGGCGAAATGAGGGTGTTACTATACACCTCTGCCTTACCCTTCGGGGAATACAGGCGTGTTATGTATTGTAAGATAAGCATGCTCGTTGATTATCTTTCTTAAACAAGATTTCTTTTTCGTATTTACGTTAGTGTTTGACGTATTTTTATGCACATATCGATAGCAAGTATTTACTAGTACATTGTGCATTTTCGGCTGACTGCACATGGTCGAGACACAGTTGATCGCTATTTGTTTTTGTAGCTGCGTTTATCGTTTCTTGTAAAGCTGCGGTCCGACGACCCATGACGGCTGCGTTGGACGTTGCCACGCCTGTCGAGACCTGTCGCGGCCCGTGTTGAGTAACTTTAAACCTACCGTCTCTCGACGGATCGGACGGGCGACGACAGGCCACCGCAGATCTCATCGGACGCGACGTACCCACAGCCTGGCCTGTCAAAAAAACAGGCCGTGGGACCGCAGCTTATGGCACATAGCTAAGAACAAATGGTGATACACTGTATCTCGAGCAACTTAGGTCCGTATTAATAAACAGGTCTCATATGAGAGATCTTCCAACAGCAGCTACTATAGAGTTGATTTCCATACGTTTGACAACATATTTTTTTAAATTATAATATTAAAAAAAACACCATAGCAACAAGGATTACATATTAAAAAGTACTTAACACTAGGTAAGTATAATAATGTAATATACAGTATACAATAATAATCCCACAGCATTTGTGGTGATAAAGAGAGGTTTACTTAGAGTTCTGCGTCATTAGTGCGTTGCGTTGCGTCGTCGCAGCGTCAACGCTGCGTCGTTTTCCATACATTTTAAATGACATGCCACAATAAAGCGTTGCGTCGTCGCACGCGACGTTTCAACGGATCGGCGGACGAGAGACGAAGCGGGGGGAGGGTAATGCGCTGCGCTGTGGAAGCTCCAGTGCGACGACGGACAGTGTTCCACTGCTAGAGGTGCATGCGTCGTCCTCTTGCGCTGCGACGTCGTGCGTCGTCGCAACGCAGGTGTGGCATACAATGCATCTATCCGTTGCGACGACGCAACGCAACGCACTAATGAGGCATCGCCCTTATGGTATTGACTCTATCTTCTGAACTAGGCGAGGCCTGATCTCAGAAGATAGCACTCAACTGACAATTTCGTTATTTTATAACCTAAAAACATTGTGTGCTACTGTTTTTATTTATTAGTAAAGAATGTAAGTAATGAATAAAAGTATGTATCAATATTCTTGTCAAAACTACACTTTAGAGGGATCTGTCAAATGACAGCTGTCTATTAATAAAGGCCTTAGTGGCCCATGTATGATCAACCTAAGCAGCACGAGTACTTCAAGCCAGCTGAAATTATTTTCCCAAATACAAAATATTCCAACGAAACTCCCAAAAATATTTAGGCCAGCTACATGAATAAGCAACTACTCCAATATGAAGATAAAGTACACGCAAACTGTGATGAGTGTTCACCTTCATATTATGTTGAAATGACTCCCAACTAATTAAAACGGTGTTAAAGTTTCGCCCTTTGGGTGTAGTAAAAACTTTTTGACATGTCCTCACATGGAACGTCGGGGGCTTTGATGTCGGGTTGCGTAGTGTATTACTGGCTTCCTTTAACCCCTTTATGTGTGACACGAGAAGCCCTCATCGCTTTAGTAGATGAAAGTTTGGTTTGTTTGTAAGGTAAGAAAAATATTTTTGCTAAGAAAAAGTCATCGATTAGACAGAAATCCAGCGCACTCAGCAAACCAGCTCGCGCGGGATCTCAAGGTGAGGGATCGCAGCGTTCGTCGCATATTGAAGGAAAAGTTTAAAGTCAAACCATTAAAAAAAACCTTTCTCAGGAACTCACTGCTTTACAGCGTAGCAAACGGTTGGATCGATCTAAAGAGCTGATTCGCTTGCTCGTCTCCGGCGAGCTTCCCAATTTGGTGTTTTCAGATGAGAAAACTTTTTGCGTTGAACAGTTTTTAAATAAACAAAATGACCGTGTTTTGTTTAAGGGACGTGTCAGCGACCATTTAGACCAATTGCAAGTCAGTCGACGCCAAGGAGCCGACCAAATCATGGTCTGGGCGGCGGTGTCTAAAACAGGCCGTTCTCCGCTCGTTTTTCTTCCAATGGGTCGCAACCATGTCAAAATAAACCAACAAATCTATCGAGACAAAGTCTTGCGACCAGTGCTGGTACCGTGGGCACGCAACACATTCGGTTCAGAGCGTTGGACTTTTCAGCAAGACTCGGCACCATCGCACAGAGCAATTGGAACGCAAAATTGGTTGAAAGCAAACGTTCCAGTGCTGATCGACCGAGATATGTGGCCGTCGTCATCGCCCGACTTGAATCCGCTGGACTTTCGTATTTGGGGTGTTTTACAGGCCAGGGCCTATGCTAAAAAACACACTTCGGTGGAAGCGCTCAAAGTTATTCTTACGCGAGAATGGAATTGTTTGAGTGACGACGTCATTCGAGCAGCCTGCGCTTCTTTCAGAAAGAGACTTCAGCTTGAAGTAAAGGCTAAAGGCAGTTTTATTCCTTCGGAATAAGTCATAATAAAACTTTGAACTTTCTATTTTCACATGGTAAAAGTGTATAAATAAATATTGAAAATTAACAGAAATATTTCATTTTCACATACGGACAGTTCAATCGCCGCACCCGGTAGTAACACCCTCATTTCGCCGTTATATTTAAATCCCAAATAAATTTTAGGAACGATTTATTGCAGAATAAATATATGTATAAAAACACTCTTTTTATGTGTACCTTTTTAAAAAAATCATTGTGACAATTATATTCAGCTAGTTAAGCTATAAATTCGCATACAGTTTTGGTTTTTTGCTTCTTCTTAATGCGATCCCCAGCCAATTCTCCTCACTATCCGTTGCCAATTCCACCCTTGTGCATTCTAAGCGGTCTCTTGGCTCCTCTCAGCTTCTACATTGAAAACAAATTATCGAAATAAATTTTGCAATTTTAGTCAACCAGCACTTTCTGTCTGATAAGGTTTTTACTCTTAGCATTAGTGGTCGCCGAGTTCCCGCGTTGGAGTAACGACACAACTTTTAACTCACACAGACTTATGCCCTGTCTGGGCACTTAGTTTCTTGAGTACTTAGAGATATATTTACCAGTCTACTCTGTCTAATGGTGGAAATAATAAGGGTGTATCTGGAATTTTAAACTGTAAGATTGTTTGAGAGAAAATAATTATAGTGATGGCTAGGTAATTAAGTCCCGTATACAAAAACTTATTATGAAGTCGCACAATGTACATACTAGAACGCACTGCGTTGAATATGACTCTGTGATTTGTGGCCTTTATTTTCGGCAACCAATCAGAGCACACTATGAGACCCTTAGTAACGCTAGTGCAAAAGGTTGTAAGTTTAATGGGAGATACGCTGAGCTGTACGCTTGTGGAATGCGTTGCTGATGTCAAGAAGACAAGCTCAGTCACTGGATTCTTTTAAAAATTAGTTAAAGATCATTTCTTCTCTCAACACGTTTCTAATTCCTCATAAATCAGTACCTCATCATCAATCTACCTTGTTTTCCCTATCACATAATTATATATCATATATATATATATATTACAATATTTATATATATATATGTAAGTATTATGTCTATGTATGGTGTGTAGTATATATTTTGTAGCAGTACACCATGGACTACCCCCTCTATCTTATTCTTTGACTTCCTGTTCATCCAAAGGTTGTCTGGTAGATATCGCTATCAGCGATAAGACCGCCATTGTACCCTTTAATGTTTGTTATTGTATAAGAGCTGTGTTACAATTTTGGTGTAGGTACAATAAAGTATATTCTATTCTATTCTATAAGTCTTTTGCAAAGAACGACGTTGATATAAATAGTCGCACTATCTCGAACAGACAACATGACGTGCCAAATGAATTGACGCAATAAGGTTCAACATACCGCTAGACAGCTTTCAAGTTCTATGGCACTGTGGTTCCGGAACCACAACTCGTTGATACCATGATGTTCTTCTAAACAGCACATCTAGTACATAATAATATTATATCAATGTTTGCATAATAAAAATTCATAAAGCCGGATTTTGACTATATATTACATCCCGCAATTGCTGTTCACACTGTAAGATATATATTTTGGAACAGTTCAGCTTCAAATTCAAAACACGTGATCAGTTGACACGTCTACACACAAACGTCACTATGGCGAGGCAGGGGGAGGCGCGGTGTCCGGGGACGTGAGGTAAAATATACACCTTCAAATGACCTCTAAATATCGCACAGTCGGTCGAAACAATATTTATAGTTGGGGATGTAATATATACTGGCCTGCAAAAATAAGTACTACACTTTTAATGATATTTACTTTTAAAGTGTGATACTTATTTTTGCAGGCTAGTGTATATTATAGCACAGTGTGAACGGTCTCGTACAAAATGTATGACGAGCGATAAAATATTATATCTCAAGATGTAATATATATTATATTATATCTCATAGTGAAAAGCTGGCTTGATGCTATCACCAAGTCTTTTGGAAATTTTAGAGAAGAATGGGCGAAATATTCAGAAGTTGGCTTACTCCTCCTCTAGCAAAGGGTGACATTATGTCATTAGAAAGGTCTTTTTAAGCGAAACATTTGATACTAACACTTGGCAAAAAATAAAATAAGTCCGCTTTTCGTAGGTATTATAAAATGCGATGTCAAAAAGATTCATACCAGAATCTTCATTATGCTCTCTTATTACAACTTAAGTTTAATTTTGCAATTACCATAAACTACTAATTTGTGTGAAACGAACTCAAAACTTACCCAGCTAGAAGCCAGCTTAGAGCTTAAACTAGCAAGCGTACTCGGTCGAGTTTTGGTTACAGCTTACTGCATGATGTCGACCGCCATTGTTTACCGATATACGCCTTATATTCAGCGTGAACTCAAACAGCTACTAACATTGCATAATATTGAAAACAGTTCATCGGTGTTATCGAATGAGAGCTTAATTATTATTTTTTAAACTCTAGTATTTCTACTGTATCGTGGGGGCGTTTGCAGACATAAATGTTCACATGCACAAACACCCAGACCCTATACAAATATTTTGTTCCGTGCGGGAATCGAACCCGCGACTCGTAGCACATAAAGCCAATCGCTCAGCCACTACTAAATGTATATTCTGATCATAAACCGCATTGTGCAGCAATTCTCCATTGTTTCTTTTTCAAGAGGCATTTAACACACTTATCTATGTAACGCCTAGTAGTAAGATAACTATCTATGAATGCAAGTAGGTACCTATAGTGTGAATTACTTATTCACGTTGTACTTAAGTTACTTAGTTGTAGGTGCTATTTGTGAATGAGCTCGTGTGGGGAAATACTACATTCATACCTATTTCTGCCGCCTAGCAGCATTGCTGAGTTCTGGTTTAAAGGGTAAGGGTGCCGTTGAAATTGTGCACATGAGATGTTCCAACTTTGTCTCTAAGGTTGGCAACGCATCAGCAATCCTCTTGAGTATGTCGGTGTAGATGGTGGTAACCACTTTCCATTAGGTGGGCCGTCAGCTTGTACTGCCGTGATCGCGGTGCATGCAATAGCGAATCCCGTGACCCCGGCCATAGGTTAGAAGGAGGAACACCGTGGGTTTTTAGCCGGTAAGAGTCCGGCAGACCCCCTCGCCTTTCCCATGCGAGGGATATCCATGAGGATTTCCCAAGATAAAAAACAACACAAAAGGCAGTCGGCTTGTTCGCCAAAATAACAAATAAAAAAAACAAATGGACTGAAAGAAAAAAACGGAGACTTTTCCAACATCAACCTTTAATGAAATTATTATTAAATAATAAATACTTTACAAAGAATTATTTACATTCAATAGCCTATAGTCTTAAAACTTAACTATGTGAAAATATATTACACAAGAAAAGTGATTTTTTATAATATTAAGTAGCCTTAAATGGTTGAGATGTTGAATTCGTTAAAATTATTTGAGTAACTATAACTTTCATGAGACGTCATCATATTTAAGATTAATTACTGTTTACTCAGTGCATTTTCTTGAACATGCGGCGATTAAGGGCTCCGTTTGGGTCCCAAACGAGTCCGGCAATCCCGAAAAAGTTCACGTGAGTGAAGCGTAAACAATCATAAATACAAATATTTTAATTTGTGCTATTTTTATCACATAATTTAATAAACAAATTGTCGGGCAATCTTAAAAATATGCACGTGAGTAAACTGTAAATAATCATAAATAAAAATAATATTTCTGCTAATTTTACCATATATTTTTATAAAATATGTCTTTATACAATTCAATTTTAATAAGCTTGTATAATTATATCTAACAAAATTTTACAAAAACAGGTAGGTAAGATTAGAGGCTCTGTTGAATTGAATAATCATTATAGGACCTGCAGACCCGGCCCCTGCAGTTTGCCATACATACAAAAATTATGTATTTAGGGTACGTCAATTTATGTACCAACGTATATTGCAAAAGTGTACCTTTTTTGGCTTAACTAAACACAGGTAAAAATAAACACAATTTTATAAGTAAACATGTACAGGGAAAGTAAATATGTGCACCATAAACACCTTGTTTGTATATTATTTTATATTTTTGTTCGCCATTTTACATATCGCACACCTAGATCTAAACTAAGACAATTAAAAAAAAAGTCATTTTTCAGGGGACGAAAAAAACGTATATCTGCATATTTTGTTAATGAAATTACACAATTTAATTTGATTCTATTTTTTTTGAGTTGTCTCAGTTTAGATCTAGGTGTGCGATATGTGTTATAAATTCTGTATATTATACTTGTTTAAATAAACAACTATGGAAATGCAAGGGATGGTTTTTTTAAAATGTGCCAAAATTCTGATCTTTCTTTTCTTCTTTCATGTAATACTTTAATCATTATGAGCTATTATGGATAAATCAGTATTAGAATGGTATGAAGCCACTAAGTAGGCACAATCAATAGCAAAAGCTGATGACTTTTTTAAACATTGCATTCAATTATCGGTGCGTGTCATGATTATTTGAAAATCTCTTCTAAGACTTTTCTTCTCAAGCCCTGTAATTTACTCGTATTACAGTACTATTTTATTATTATCAGTAAAGAAAAAACTAAAAAAAATAGAGGTGGCCCGTTACGGAACCACTTCTTCAGTACCAGGTTAATCATAATGCACTTTCATTTTACATAAGTAATATCAGTTCATTAGAAAAAAATCATAAGGAAACCTGGTCTTAACGTCCTGATATCGCCAATGCATAGTGCGCACTCGTGGTCATCAATTCTCATTCCTTCTCTGTATAAAAAGAGGTATTTGCTCTGCAGATGAACAATAAGCTGGTATTATTGTTATCATCAGTGAAGAATGGTACGGTACCACAGAAATAAATAACCGATAATGGTTCACACACATCAGCTGTGCCTGTGTTTGGTGAACTGATTTCTACGCTTCGAATGATTCACGGCGCTGTACCGTCTAATCAAAACTCAGAATGCAGGATGCTTGCCTGCCCGAGCTACAAACACATACAATGTGTTCGGTATTGAGCTACCGAAAATTTTACGACGTGTAAAACTGATTGATTGTATCGAAAAAAATACCCCCGTTTGTAATACCAACGCCCTCCTCTCCGAATGGCAGCCATTTTGATTTTTGACCTGCTCAGTAATATAAAAAGTAAGATTACTTTTTTTTTCAAAAGTAGTGATAGCCCATTGGTGTTACCGTCGGACTGCCAAGTCATAGGTCTTGATTTCGAACCCAAGGCACGCACCTCTGACTTTTTGGATTCATGTGCGAATTCTATAATTATCTCTTGCTTAAAAACGTTGAAGGAAAACATCGTGAGGAAACCGGCATGGCTGAGAGATATTTCTCGACGGCATGTGAAGCCAAGTCAGAGGCCTATGGGTGGTTTAAACCCTGACACCAGGTTAGTCACTAACCACACGAAAAGTAGAAGACTTTTTTTATTTGGAAGTCCCTCTCTTCTATTGCAATATAAAATGATCTCGATTTAACAAACTCATAAAAACTGAACTATAAATAAATTCGTGCCATTTTTTAACAAAATGTATCAGCGAAATTCTTAAAGGCAGTTATTTTTCACTTACTCGATACTATCTGTATCCGATTGGCGATCTTCCAAAGAGCTGTAACTGTTTCAATGAATATTATTTAACGGTATCTTATTTTTATATTTTACGAGGGTAGCTTAAAAGCTTCCCATGTAACTTGTCGTGGTAATGAATACTGGTTTGTTATATATTTGTTGCAATTAACAAAATTGTGTTGATAAAAGTTGCAAATGAACTGTATGCACGTGTACAAACATTTGGTGAAGAAAAAGAAGTGGTTCCAAACATACTTTGGGATTGAAAACCCTAATTCCATTACACACAGTTCAGTTACCATTGCAATTAAATTTATGTTACGACATTTTCAATTTACAAACAAAAATAAACCTAGCATCAAATTAAGTATTTCTGAAGTAAACATGGAAATAAATAGACGTAACTAATCTATAATAATACATCGTAAAATTAGCACACAAAACGTGAATTTACCTCTAAACATTCTGATTGTAACATTAGCATTTGAAAATGTTTGTGCTATTAACAGAATGTCTAATATTAACACAACCTCAGAGTTGTTTGTAATAATTCAATTACACTGTATGTTTGCGGTCAGTGCTGGGATGTTTGCCCACAAAATATCTAGGCTTGAAATAAAATAGTGTTACATAAAGGAAATGAGGCTTCGGTAATGGACGAGACCCTCCCTTATTGATTTTATTTGTTGTGTTATATGTTTGAAGATACTTAGGAACATCTGCGCATTTATCAGGATTACCGTTAGTCGGTTCGGGGTTTCAGTCTGTATCTATTTTATCATGATTTACAATACTGGGTTAAGAGTCTTTATTTTTGTCTCTTACTGTCAGGTCGTGGCAACTTACAGTGATATTGGCAAAGATTAGCATTTGAATTTTTTGTTTGTTTTAGCGCATGCTACACGTTCAATAAATATCACGATACAGGATCGCGATCCAAATATCCTGATAAAGCATGTGTCTTAGGCTGAGGTCCAACGAGCATAAATACGCCACGCAAAGTGAGTCATGTAATAACGGTTAAGTTTGGTTCCATACAATATCGCGATTAGTGCCCCACAACGCAAAATGGTTGCGATAAATCCTACCAAAAAATTACGCCGTCTTATTTTGCGCGGCGTAATTATGCTCATCTGGCCTCAGGCTCAGAATATTCTCAGTTTAAGCTCAGTATTCCCATAGTTGTATGAAATTTAATATTACACTTCGTTATCAGTGAATTGTTTTCTAGGTAAATGACCATAGATCTCTGTTCAACCCTCCATATTAAAGCGTGATTGTTATGGAAAAATCTCTCCTTACTATTATAGTCCATGTGCATCGTCCGCTGTGTAAAGAATAGAACTACTGAAGTGTGATGATAATTTACATTTTTATTATTCCTCATATAACAATGTTCAATCACTACAAAATAATGTCGACTATGAATACATAATAGATACAGAAACATTTGGTTGGAAACAAATAATTATATCAAATAAAACAATAATTTCATTAGTAAGTTCAAATATTTGAGCTGTCTCATCCATTACCAATAAACGAATTCCTATCTTTACAGCGACATTGGCAAAAGAATTTTTATTATATTTTTACATAATACATTCAAATTCTCATTTCCCCTTAATATTCATAACTCGTATTATATACAATCGATTCATTTTAATATCTCAAATATTTACATAAAGTTCCTCAATAGATTTGCAACAATATAAATGAAATTCCATGATGAGAAAAATTCAAGTTTTCTTTTAGAAAAGTACCCTACGATAAAATTTCTTTTTCCAAGACAATGTCTATCATAATTATTCTTATACTTTATATCACATTTTTTACATAGAATTATATTACTATTTACATTTTCATAAGGTTGTTGAAATTCAAAAGCAAAAGATCTTTTACATAATAATGCTCATTATCGTATGTGGTTGAGAGTTCTTATTTACATTCTTAGTAAGCATTGAATGTTCCATGAAAAATATAGGGCTTAGCAAACAAAACGATTTTAATATTCCTTGTAAGGAGAACAAAAGTAAATACGACGTTTCGATTTCGGTTACTATTTACAATTGCGTGGTCCATATTAGTATCATAAACGCGGACAGGCAAATGGCGATGTTCGAGTCGATCGATGTCGTCTTTGATGATAGTATTAAGTTCCTGTAATCTTTCGCCTCATTTTGCGACGGGTAGGTATACGTTCTATCTGTCACACTTTTGACGTCCTGAGGGCACGGCAGTGTCTCCACTGGTATCTGAAGTAATGTCCTCTCATTTTCACCCTTAACGGCTTTTGGTTCATCAATGTAAGCGTCGTCTGTTTCGTCTTGAAAAAAATCATCCGGATTATCCGAATAATCTCGTATTTGACTTTTGTCATCGCTATCGTACAAATTGTTTGATCCGATAACGCTCCTTTCGAAATAAGTAAAGTGTGAATTTAACGAAGGCTCCGCATTGAATTTGCAAATGAAATTTTCGAGAGACGTTCGCACTTTGACGCTTTTAGCTTCGTGACGAAGCTTATGCATCCATGCGAGATGACAGTCGCACGGGAATTCGTTCCCTGTAACAATTGACACGTTAATTAATTCCCTAATTGGAGTAATGATGACTTCTGAGAGCGCCGTCTGTTCAAACTAATTGATTTTTATTCGTTATTTAAATTTTGCTTCGTCAATTGGAGAATAATTTTCAAATTAAATGTGACAATGAAAAAGACATTTATAGCAGATTAAAAAGTTCTAAAGATTAATGAACAATACGTACCTTCCAAGTAAATGTAGCTGTTCTGGTTCTTCATGTTATCGTAGATCGGATGGAGGTTTTCAAACGTGAACCTCTTTAATTTATTATGTCTTAAATCTAAAGCGGCCAGTCCCCTGACCCCTTCAAATAGGCTGCTGGCCAAAGTTACAAGTTTGTTATGGCTTAAACTCAACTTCCTTAATTGCGATAATCCATCAAACGTCCTCTGGGCCAAAACATAAATTTCATTATAATCTAATAACAATGACTGGAGGTTCCACAGCTCGGTAAACGTAAACGAGTTTAGTTTGGATAATTTGTTTCTTCTTAAATCTAAGCGCTTCAGATTTGCAAGTCCATAAAAACACTCCTTCTTGAGTTCGCTTATATTATTTCTATCGAGTTCTAGGTCAATTAAGTTGACGAGATATTTGAACGCTCCGTCGTGAATGACGCTAACGTTATTACTAGTGAGATATAATTTCTGGAGTGCCGGTAGCTCGTAAAACACCTCAGTCTCTAGTTCAACTATTCTGTTCTCATCTAAAGTAAGTATAGTTAAATTTGGCAAGTTATAAAACGAATGTTTACCGAGATAGACGATCTGATTCTTAGTCAGTGTCATTTCTTGGACAGATGTTACGTTAACAAATGTGTAACTCTCTATCTTGTGGATCGAGCTGTGTTTTATGCTGAAATGTTTTATCTTTCTTAAGTATCTTAGGACTTTCGATGGTACGAAGTCTAGACCGCCGTCTGCTCTTACATTGAAGGCCAATGTTTCTATGTTGGACTGTGAAGTGAAGCTGGTCCATAGAGGGTCTGTTCTTTCTATTCCTCCGTTGAAGACCCAACATTCTGTCTTTACAGCTTCGTTGATTTCTTGGCTGAATTCGCAATAGCAATGGACTTTGGAGTCTCTATCACTGATGTCGCATATATTTGTCGCCGCTGGTATAATTTTCTCTTTCTGTTTTCTTCTGTTGGCATCTAGAGCTTCTATTGCGAAGAGCAACAGTAGCAAGGTAGCGGGTACCTTCGGAGCCCGCATACCTCCTACCTGTAACAAAGGAATTAAGCAATTTAATTTTGCCTTTTACATCAAAAGCTGCAGACCCAACGATTTTCATGTAATATTTTCTTGAGAAGACAATTTTTGTGAAATGTTGCTGAAATTCGTAATATGAAGTATAAGGGTCTGTACAGGTTTCAATATACCTAGGTATTTGAATAATAAATCCTTATTTTGTAAAATACAAAGGAACTATATGAATACCACGAACATAATTTTTTGCTAAGTTTTTTATATAATCCTCTACGGACGTTACCCCATCAATACAAGAGTTTCATCAAAGTATTAGTTGATCAATTATAAAATACATACAACAGAATCTTGCTGGGGTGAATCTATCATTACAGTTATAGCTAATATTGGTTTGTCAGGATTGGGAGCATGGTCAATAAAGTAAAGAAAGCCAACATATACTCTCCACTACTGAGAGTACTTATATTTGGGTTAGCGGTTAGTTACAGAAGCTAGTTCACAATATATCACAGTATACTAATTAACACAAGATCAGAAAATGAGGACAAGCAAATCAGATATAAAAGGTCAGACTTCTTCAGCTGTTCAACATGGAATCCTCTGCTCCGTCGAATGACCACTGTTTTTATAACTTCGGGTACGTTAATTCATCTTGACGGTCACCCTCCTGTGTCAACATTGTCCAGTGTTACCAGCTACCGATAACACAATGTGCAAAGAAATATGACCATATTTAGCCAAAGTGTACACGACGATATGACTCTGTCCAAGATATTATGAAATCCCTTTTAATATGAAAGCGGACAAAACATAAAAATTATTTACTGTTCTATTCCACGTAATAAGACACAAAATACCTACTAATAAAAATAAGTAGCTTCTAAAACGTAATCTCAGTATTAAATTTGTAAGCGAACCTCGCAAATGAGTAAGCAGCTTAAAAGGCAATGTTATGAAAATAAAAAAAAGAACCGACATTCGGAGTTTCCAATTACAAATACCGGATTACGACGGCGATTAAGTAGAAAAATGTATAATGAATGATTCGAAAGCATTTTAATTAAATTATTTTATTATGAACTGTTTGCTTTTGTTTTATTCTGTTTGGAGGGGAAAAAAAGTGATTTAATTAATTCGATATCCATTTAATCGAAAGTGTGACGTCACAGCTTTCCTGGAGCGAGTCGGGTGAAAGGAATTTGTTATACATGGGACAATTAATGAGGTTCAATAAGATGAGTGGGGGGGGGGGGGGTACTGTACGCGCACATTTTTAAGCAGATAATGGTGCCGATTCTCTTGTTCACCAACTAAACTAAAAATTTACTATCTTTTACTAACAGACAGCGCAAGAAAAGGACGGCGATAGATTGAGATGTCAAACTAGTTTACGCCTTGAACTTCACCGTGTTTTTTGTCGACATGTTCTGACCTGTCGCCTTTTGTATTAAAATTTTACATAACACATAACATAACATCACGCCTGTATTCCCCGAAGGTTTGGGCAGAGGTATATAGTAACGAACCCATTTCGCCGTTACGTTTACGTCCCTTGTAATAGGAGGCGAGCCTGATGTCATCAACCGGGCACAAATCAAAACTGCGGGCTGCTACTGAGGAATTCCACACGAAAAAACCCAACAACACTACCAGAACTGGGAATCGAACCCAGGACCAACGAAGCAGTTTCTGTCAATAACCTACATCAATCCAGAGATTTTGGATTGAGATCAATTATTGGTTTCGGCCGTAAAACAAGAGAATCGTGGCATCTGGTAGCATGTTTGCATCCGTTTTCCATTATAGGCATGAATAAATACATCACAGTGTCAAATAAAAAAATCTAAAACTGAAAGCACAGACAAATATTTTGCTGTATATCCATAGTGTGTGCTGTGCACTTCTGTGAATGAGTTATCAGTTCAATTTGCAACAACAAACAGCGCGCAGTTAGCGACAGAATGAAACACTGACAGCTATATTTTGTTTTTATGTATCAAACCGTTGTGCCAGTAATAAATAGAGATTGAATCAATAATTTTTGTTCTTTTTTATATATTTTTGATGTCATAAATTGTTTCATAAGTGCGTAGTACTTATCAGTTCTATATTTCACAATAGCTGCCTCGTGGTGGCAAGCGCGACCGCTGATCGCGAGGTCTTGAGTTCGATCTCCAGGTCGGGGAAAGTGTTATTGGGTTTTTTCGGATGGAAATCCTCAGTAGCAGCCCCGAGTTTGCATCTGTGTCCGATTGATGGCAATAGGCTCACCCTCTACCTATTACATCGTATTTAAACATAGCGGCGAAATGAGGGTGTTATTATACACCTCTGCCTAACCCTTCGGGGAATACAGGCATGTTGTTATGTTATATTTCATAATAACTTGCAAAGAAAAATAATGAACAAAGATGGCGTTAATCGGAATAAAAACATCAGCTCGTAAGAAGACTTTGACCCAGCAGATGGTGGTTACGGGTTAAGGACAGAAGCCCTCGCAATAGACTTCCAGTTCAATATTTTAGTTGATTATAAAGTCTTAACGATGTTAAACAGTCGGTCCCGGGTGTCAATCGAATACCTATGACAGTCGTTACGGGAAGACAGAAGCTCGAAAGTCTGACAACTGGTCTAATCTTAGGATATCGGCATTGCCCAGTAACTGGGATGCGGAGGTCTGATGGCAGTCGCTCCGTGTAAAATACTGGTATTCAGACGCATTTGGTTAGACTGGAAGCTGACCCCAACTTAGGCAGGAAAAGGCTAGAACATAATGAATAGGCTTTAATTATTTTTTGTACATGCTTAACTCTTCGTACTGCATAAATCTCAAGAATCTGGACCAGTTCCAGTCCCAGAAGTACCCGATGCAACAAAACTAATTTATGAGAAGTATTGTGGAAAAGAAAAGTGATTTAAAATAACAATTTTTAATTCAGTTCAGTTTCAAACTGAAACCTCATAATATTCTAATTACAGTGTCGTTTGTATGTTATCCAGACTGGGCGATAAAGGCACAGACTTTGTTAATTAACGTTGTTTTATAAAGTTTAAATAGTTTCAACTAATGTCGAAATTTTAACATTTTTGTGTTTCATTTTTGTGTGATATTTTTGGGGATTGACGGATTATGAATATTTTATCGCAAAGCCTTACAGCTAATTCACACAGAAACTGTTTACAGGACCGTTTTTAGCGGACCCGTTTTTATTTTGGTGGTAGCGTCTGTGATTGCATGAGCGAGTTCACATACACGACAGTATTCCGAGTCCAGTAAAAAATACTGGACCGAAATTTTTACACATTCCGTTTTGTCATCAAATACTGCATGCCGGAATAGTAAACGGATGCGCACATGAAGATGTATTGAGAAGTAGTATGGATGCCTTCACACACGACCCGTTATATTTATTGTATCCTGCCTGCCACATGCGAGGCAGCTGCCATTTGTTTAACAGATCCGTCGGTACAGATGTGAACAACACATCTAGTACCGACGGATCCGTTAAAATGGATCCGCTGTATGAATGGACTCCTAGTTTGTTGGTGTTTCTACGAAAATACCTACTTACAGGAGCTGCAGGTTACCAGGGGATTATAACAGGAAGATATGTAGTTTACTTATGCAATTATATTTTCGCATTTTAGAAATAGTTGAACTTCTTGTCAAATAGTTCGTCCGGGGAGTACTAAGACTACCAGCATACCTATTTTTGCTGCCATGCAGCATTGATCTATTCTGGTTTGAAGGGTGCCGGTGAAATTACAGAGAAATTGAGACATTACAATTTTCATTCTAAGATACGCAACGCATCAGCATTCACGGATTAGTTCGTGTCGTCACCGTCACTTCGCCTTAAAGTGACAGGGACAGCACGAGGCTTAACGCCAACTTAAAATTGAGCAGCGTTTGAGTATTTAGCCATTTCAGATGCTTTACCTTTCTAATGCGATACTTCAGCTGTCGAGATTTAAGCTCCATTTCTGGAGAAAACTATAGCAAAGATATCTTTAAGATTAATTGGTGTCTTAAGCTCCTCCACTACATCCCAGATAAGAACAGCCTCCACAGACACAATCCGGCAGAATTCATCATATTTATCACCTTCCTTACCCCTACTGTTATGATTAAAAGCCTTAACCGTTAAGTCTTGGATTTAGGAACGGTGAATTAATCAGTGCTATAAGGATTTGGGTTTATGGACTGTTTCGTTATTTAATGTCCTGTTTATGATAGCGATGTTTCATTTAAGACATTTGATAAGGATTGCGCACTTAAATGAAATGTTTGATGGAGATGGTTGTAGTTGTTGGTTTTGGGAAGACATTATTAGTGAGAATATTTTCTTTATTTCTTTCTTTCATTAAGATATAAAATTTGATAAAAGCATCAACGAATCTGCGAGAATCATATAAGGTGTTCAACAAATTGCCATAGAAAGGTACTTGTACTATTGTTAAGAGAAAAGGTAGCACTATCCGGTACATCATCGTCATCAGCTTATAGCAGTCCACTGCTGGACATAGGCCTGTTCAATAGAAAGAAAGAAAGATAAAAATGTTTATTTAAATACAGAAACAGCGGAGTGAAACAAAATTAGAATTAAACTGTTGATACATACGTGTCGCCAGTTGGGACAGGTCAACTCAAACCTGCTATAACACTTTCCTCAAAAGGCCATTCCAGACTTTACCCTACATTGTTACACTTGCATAGTTTTATACCACAATATGTGGACTTTGTAAGAGTCCTTGATCTCTGAGTTTGTTTCGGCTTTTCTTCTCAGAGCTAGTCAGATAGGAAAGGACGGCGCCATCTAGTCTTAAAAAAATACATTGACTTGTAAAAGTTACAGTAACAGATTTATTTACAGAAATAAAAATCTATAAATTTTTGTCTGAAATAAATTATTTTTATTTTATTTGTTTATTTATTTATCATGAACAATTACTAAATTTTATTTAAAAGCACGCCATTGAACTCAATCCTCGGCATCTCTCATTCAGCTGTTACCAGCTAACTTGCGAAGATTGTCACTTCTTCTAGCCTACGGTCGTCTACGTTTGCCGATTCGTGGTCTCCACTCAAGAACAGGTCGACCCCAACAGTTATCGGTTCTATGGTTATAGTCCGCGCGGAACTAGTTGGCCGTGCCTTAGGTATGTGAGCGGCAGGAGGGGGGTGCGAAACAATAGACGCGCTCTGTCAGTTTGCTTTGTCTTGTCTACCGTGCACACCTCTCTCCTGCCGCTCACATACCTAAGGCGCGGTCAACTAGTTCCGCGTGGACTATAATATGGCCAGCCCATTGTCTTTTTAGCTCGCGTAGCATGTGGGCTATACCGTATCACCTCATTTCAGATTTGGTCTTTCAATGGACTCATTTTAGCTCGCTTAGCATGTGGGCTATGCCGGATCACCTCATTTCAGATTTGGTCTTTCAAAGAGACTAATTTTAGCTCGCTTAGCATGTGGGCTATACCGGATCACCTCATTTCAGATTTGATCTTTCAAAGGACTCATTTTAGGTCGCTTAGCATGTGGGCTATACCGGATCACCTCATTTCAGATTTGGTCTTTCAAAGAGACTAATTTTAGCTCGCTTAGCATGTGGGCTATACCGGATCACCTCATTTCAGATTTGGTCTTTCAAAGAGACTCATTTTAGCTCGCTTAGCATGTGGGCTATACCAGATCACCTCATTTCAGATTTGGTCTTTCAAAGAGACTCATTTTAGCTCGCTTAGCATGTGGGCTATACCGGATCACCTCATTTCAGATTTGGTCTTTCAAAGAGACTCATTTTAGCTCGCTTAGCATGTGGGCTATACCGGATCACCTCATTTCGGATTTGGTCTTTCAAAGAGACTCATTTTAGCTCACTTAGCATGTGGGCTATACCGGATCACCTCATTTCGGATTTGGTCTTTCAGGGAGACTCCAAGCAAAGCCTTTTCCATAGCGCTGTAAGCGACTTTCAAATTAAGGTCGTCTTGTATGCTAATAAAAATAATATAACCCACAATCCATTTTGTCTAGCGTACTGCCGGTTTTATGTTCAACAATTGACGCTTAAAAGCTGATATTACGACGAAGACAATATGTAGATTAAAATACCGTATAAAAACAAATATTAAAGCTTTATTTTCTCCGTCGTAAAGCTCACTTCCTTTTATTCCATTTCCAATTGAAACCTGAGCAAGATTTTCCGGTATCTTATATAACTCGGCATCTATATTAGTCTCGCCTTCATGTCACATTATGACAGATCTTGAAACGGTTCCACACGTCGTTAGAAACGTGAGATGGTTTTGTACATAAATTTTAATATTTCTTCACTTTATTCGTTTGATGGCAAAGTGTTACTCTCATACAAACATCCATCATATGCCAGTGTGCGTCGACGTTCGACCCAATTCGATTTTGTTAGTGCGAATTTCACTTACTAACTTTTGTATGATTGTACGAAATATGCTGCTTATGACTTGAATAATATATTAGATACTACTGGCTGCTTCGAATACAAATATATTTTTCACTCGATTCTCGCTTTTAGTCATCAAAAGTGAAAAATGCATGCCATATTTTTTTATCGTTGTCAAATAGGAACATTGTCGTATCGTTAGTGATGTTTTGACTATTTTTGATGTTCAAATGATTTAAATGGAGATATTATGACTGTTCCTAATATATTTCACTGAAGTGAAAAGTACAGTTTTTTTTGTTTACGTTGCAGTACCTACATTTCATAAAAAATGTATATTTTATATATAACCTCGTTTGAAAAAATAAACTTAATACTGCCTCGTTGGTCTAGTGGTGGTAAGTACGACTGTTGATCGTGAGGTCCTAGGGCACAGTGTTATTGGGTTTTTCCATTAGGAATTTCTCTGTAGCAGCCCGGAGTTTGGATTTATGCTCGGTTAATGGCAATAGACTCACTCCCTATTACATGGGACTTAAACATAACGGCGAAATGAGGGTGTTACTATACACCTCTACGCAACCCTTCGGGGAATAGATGCGTGATGCTATGTTATGTTATAATAGGTATCCCAAAATCAATATCAAAACTGATTCCATAATTATCCTAATAACTTATCTCTGAATCAACAATAGTAAGGGCTTCGATAATTGCAGTTTAGTTAGCTGAGGATGATTAAACAGCGGTCGGCTGCTAATAATTAGATGATAGATTATAGATGTGTGTGTGCCTTCGTGCTTCAGCGAACATTACGCAGTAAAGCTTGATTGATTTTGGTAGGTAGTACGTTGCTATCTTTGTAATGTAGTATATATTCTCATTTTGGGTCTAGGTTATGTGCAAGTGGTGGATCGCGCATGTGTTTAGATTCGTCGCATCATGTAGTATTGGAAAAGGGTGATCCATTTTTATTAAACGATTTTAATTGGCTTCATTTTCTTTCTTTGTTTGTTTAATTCAAATCTTGCGATAGATTTTTTAACTACTTCTGCTTAACCGATTCTTCTGAAACTTCGCGCACAAATTCAATTCCTATGACAATTTCAACCTTCAATTCTCAAATCTTAATGCTGCAGGGGTACTGTAATAGGAGGACACCTCCACCTTCTACACTATCACCTTCAGTGATAAAAGGCGTGAGTATATGTAAGTAGTAAGATAAATTTATAAGGCTCTCGTTGGGCGGCTGGATCAAGAGCCTGATACAGAAAGTGATACTTCTGGACACCGCGCATATTGTTAGGAAGTTCCTCTCTCTGAGACCCTGATCACCAGTAGTTTGGACTGTTCCCGATGTCGGTGAGCTACTATTTTTTTATATTTATAAATGTTTTTCGTTTTTTGTGTATAGAAATATTTTAAAATGTAATTTACATTTATGGAAGTGAATAATAATATGCATTACAAAATAAAATTAACAGAGAATAATAATTATGATGTTTTCCTCATTTATAACAATATAAGTATGGTTTCACCTCCCACAATAATAATAAAAAATCCAACGCCTAAACTTTCCACAAAAATAGACGAACTTTCCCAAAAAAGAATAACGAATAAATAATAAACTATAACAAAGTTAATTACGCGGACACAATTGTTCCCCATTACTTCTTCTAGCGATAAATTCCCCGATACAACTTTAGCTGAAAGTGAGTAGAAAACGTCCCCAGTTATGAGTGCTACGGTTCAACTATTTACGATTACGGTACACCGAGCCATTTGTGAGCCTAGAACGATAAGATGGAATTGTACCTATTTGTAATAACGTTTCTAGAGATCGCTTCTTCGTCTTTTCTCTTGGTTCATGCGAAATCGCTTTATCTACCAATGATATAATGTTTCTAGATTTATGTGGTACTATAGTAAATAGCCCTCTCCGAAATCTTTAGAAAAGTGTTAGAAAAGTTAGAAAAGTGTTTTTTAGTGTTTTTTTTTTTACTATTTTTGTGAAATAAAATTGTGATACTATGATTGTTCGGATTACAGCTGATTTTATTATCTATACACCTAATAATTCGGTCTCTTATGGCCGATTTCAATAAACTATCAGTCGGCGGTTTGCCCTACTAGAAGTAGAAATTCGACACTATGGTTCATGTAAAAAAATGTGTTAATTTAGAGTAAATGGGTTATTGAAAGCAAACAGGTTTGTAAGGTTAAGCTGCGCTTGCCGCGGTCAGTCCGTGGATGGGTGACCGCTCATTACTCATTGAAAACTCCTCCAAGCCTCAGAGAGCACGTTAAACCATCGGTCTCGGGTGTCATACGAATACCTATGCCACTCGTTACTGGTAGTCAGAAACTCGAAAATCTGAGAACCAGTCTAACCTCGGGATATCGGCATTACCCAGTAACTGGGTTGCGAAGATCTGATGGCAGTCGCACCGTGTAAAATACTGGTACTCAGCCGCATCTGGTTAGATTTGAAGCTGAACCCAACATAGTTGGGAAAAGACTATGCAGAACAAGGGAGGATTACACTATCAGCTATATCTAAGAATATTTATCATCATAAAATGCATATCTCAGTGCTGAACAAAAGCCCCGCCCTGACTAACAGGGTGGGTGACCTACCGTCCTGCAATAAGATAAAAATAGATTTATGTCAAGAAAACTGGGTCATTAGTTCTCCCAACTATGATAAAATCCTTTCACTTCGGCTGTTTGTCTTCTCTAATAATAGTAAAAAGTGATGACCAGTCGTATCGGGTAGATTACGGGAATTAATTACCGCTCCTTTTTGTTCGGGATCATGTTTTATGTATGATAAGATAATAATTTTGATTTATTGTGTATTTAAAGTATTTAGTATGTAGTATTATCGTACGTCAAAAGCTTAACCCCGAGCAGGATAAAATTGTTTTTTTTAAACGTTAATAAAGTTTTAAGAAAAGGAAATAGCACTTTCCAAAAAAAAAATGTATTCATTCTTACTTTCTACTAAACGATCCGGTTAACTTCGTACCAACAAAATTTTTATTTTTTCCAATTATATTTTTTCCTAAGCCAGTATTGAAGAGAACAAACAATAAAGAAATATTTAAAACGGTCGAGCCATTTTCGAGTTTTTGCGAGACTAATTCAAGGCAATTGATTTTTACATAATTATGAAATATAGATCAAAGAAAATAACAACAAAAATGGCCATGTTTTAAAAATAATAATATAAGAAGGCTATAGCGACATATACCAAAAAAGTTAATGGGAAATATATTCCCTTTGCCTTATTAAGGGTTAAAAGATTAAGGCGGTATTGACTTCTTATAAAACTAGACACTTGTTAGTGATGAAATCACCTCAAACCTGATAAGACAACGAAAAGAAAACTACAACAAATTCCTGACCTAAATAAAGATGGCGAAACACTACAACTAAAAGCAACGCTCAACAGAGCACAGAAAACTAAATATAATAAATTCTAAAGTAGAAACCATTTAACTTTCATATAAACTTGATACAGTTGCAAAATCATTATATCGTATATTAAAGCGCGTGCGACGTTCAAAGTTAAAATTCCAAGCGAGCGATGAATGAACATCCAAAGGAAAATATTTAAGTCATATTTTTCACTTGTACCTACTTTTGTACTTTTTTAATACCACTCAGAACGATTGCAACGAAAAATAAGGAAAAAAAAACAGGATAGGTTGACTGCGAGCTGAGATTTATGTATTTACAAGAAGAATTTCGAAAACATTCACATTCAAGAGAACAAAAACAAATGAAAAGGGTAATGTCTTCGCTCGGCCGCGTTTTCAGCTGAATGCAAGGTAACCTGAAATATTTACTTAGTACGGATGTACGTAAGCAAAAATAAGAAACAAAAAAGGTTCGTATTTTATTGTACTAAAATAGGGTAGACAACGTCGCGGCTGGCCCAGAAGGAGATGGCGGGACGAACTAGACACTTATTGGAGAATTGGCCGCAAAAATCTTAAACCGAGAGGAGGGTCAGGCCTTTGCCCTGCTATAGGATGATCACGGATAAATAAAAAAAATAAAGAAACAAAATAAAACATAAATAGATGTACTACATACTAAAATAAGAGATAGAAACGTCGTCAGAATTTAGTTTTGAAATAAGACTTGTGCTGGAATAATTGTGTAACAGGTTCGGGCAAATACCGGGCTTCGAAGAGCATGTTAAGCAGTCGGTCCTGTGTGTCATACGAATACCTATGACAATCGTTACGGGTAGTCAGAAGCCCGAAAGTCTGACAACCGATCTAAGCTTAGGATATCGGCATTACCCAGTTACTGGGTTGCGGAGGTCCAATGGCAGTCACTCCGTATAAAATACTGGTATTCAGCCGCATCTGGTTACACTGGAAGCTGACTCCAACATAGTTGGGAAAAGGCTACGCAGATATATAGGTTCCGGCAAATATAGATTTATGATTGCGATCTGTATATTTGGCGCGCCGTTTTCCGCCAATTACTGTTCCACTACTGTGGGTATGGGCCTCATTTCAGCATGAGAAGGGGTTAACAATAGGTCCAATTGAAAACCAGCGCCAGGGACTTGTTATCTGGCATTGTACTGAACTGGACCTGTTTGGCACAGGCGCTAGGCACACAGCACTACCTTTATAAGATTCGTTTTTTTTATAATCATGTCTGTGTCTTTTTAACCGACTTCCAAAAAAGGAGGAGGTTCTCAATTCGACTGTATGTTTTTTTTTGTATGTTTGTTCCGCGATATATTTGCTAATTGTGAACCGATTATAATGATTCTTTTTTTTTAAAGAATATTCTTTCGAAGTGTAACAGAAGTCCGAAATCTAATACCTTTAAACGAGCAATTCTTGTATATATATATATAATCTGAATCTCGGAAACGGCTCCCACGATTTTCATAAAATTTTGTATGCAGGGGGTTTTGGGGGCGATAAATCGATCTAGCTAGGTTTCATTTTTAGAATACGTAAATTTACAAAAAAAAACCGAGCAAAGCTGGGTAATCCAGGTACTAATACTTAAAGAGCTCATTGTATTCATCATTATGAATAACTTTTACTAGGGATCCACCCTGAAATTGCGAAAAAAAATCAGCCTGTTGCCTACATTTTGTCGAGTTATGCGAACATAAATGTATGGAGCAGCACTTTTTTTGCGATTTCAAGGTTGGTCCTTAGTAAAAGTTGTTTATAATGATGAGTACAATGAGCCCTTAAAGTATTACTTCGGTCTTCTGTTACACGTTGTATAAATAAGCTACAGTAAAACTAACTTCAGTCACGAATTTTCCCAGAACATAACATGGTTCCAAATAATAACATTTCAACTATAATTAAAATAATAATATGTAGTTACATGCAACGCTTTATTAACAGTGAAATAAAGCCGATTTCAGAATATTTGGTATCATGATACACTTATCGGAATATCAAATGAAATTATCGATTTTCCGACCACAGAGCAAAAACAACTGAACGGTTTTGTTGATTGTCAACACTTTTATGTTTTACGAGATCGCTTTTGGGTGTTGTTTCGTTTCTAAATTGCAGCCATTTTGGAAATGGTAAACAAGCAATTTTTGATAACTTTTCTTTTAGAAAAATGGTTTCTGGTTTATTGGTTAGAGGTGTTGGTGTTTATCAGTTTGACAACTGATTTTGATTACGTTTTTTTCTCTCTTTTCGTAAGTGTTGTAAAAGTTAAATAGGTTAGTACACACGACAAAAAATCAAGCTATACATTCCTAGTACAAGCTGACCTCTCATTATACAGAAATTCCTTACAATGAGAGGTCAGCATATTCTGGAGATATACCTAGCTTAATTTGTCATCGTGTATACAGTGAGCATTATACTACTTTTAAATATTTGTTACTAGCTGTGTCCTCACGGTTCCGCCCTCGTAAGAAGTTTTATTTCAGTAATAAATATAGCCTATGTTACTCAGTGATAATGTAGCTTTCTAACGGGAAAAGAATTTTTGAAATCGGTCCATTAGTTTTTAAGTTTATTCGTTACATACAAAAATACAAATCTTTCCTCTTTATAATATTATTATAAAGAGGAAAGATTTGTATTTTAATTATATTTTAATTATCTTATTATTATTATCTCCTTTATTCACACTGTATCATATTATTTACATTTTTAAATACATATAAAAAGAAAACAAAATACATATTTAAAAATATAAAAAATAGGGGTCCACCGGCAGCGGGAGCAGGGTCCAGGCTACCGGCAGTTAGGGCTCCAGAGACAGGAACCTCCTCACAATACGCGCCGTATCGAGGAGGACTGCTTTCTGTATCAGGCCCTTGATCCAGCCACCCAACGAGAGCCTCATGAGATGTTTGTCGAGGCTCTTGGCCATTAGGCCATTGGCCGTTACGACTATCGGCACAATGGTTGCCGATTCCACATCCCACATGTTGACAACCTCGTGTGCTAAGTCAAGATATTTGATTTGTTTATCTTTCTCAGCTTTCACGAGATTCCCATCATGCGGGATGGTAACATCAACAATCATTGTGCGGCGCTCTGATCGATCTATCACCACTATATCAGGTTTATTGGCAACAATAGTCCTGTCAGTGATGATAGATCGATCCCAATACAACGTGATACGACCATTTTCAAGAACTGGGTCGGGCACATACCTGTAATACGGTACCTCCGATTCCACAAGGTTATACTTCAAAGCAAGTTGCTGGTGGATAATCCTGGCCACTTGGTTATGCCTATGCAAGTACTCGCCGTTAGCAAGACGAGAACATCCGGAAATAATATGCCTGAGGGACTCGCCGGGACAGTGGCATGCCCGACATATGTCAACCGTCCCGTCCTTCACAATATACTTCCGGTAGTTATTCGTCATGATAACCTCGTCCATAATCGCACAGACAAAACCTTCGGTTTCCCCAAATAGGTCACCGAACCGTAGCCAGGACACGGACGCGAGGAAATCAACGTCGGGCCCATGGAGGGCCCGGTAAAAGCGTCCGTGTAGCTCCTTGCTCTGCCATATCTCCCTGCGGTCATTAGTACTAAGTACTACAGGCTTGCGCCAGTTCTCTCTAGCCAAGGGTAGTGGGGTGAGTCCTTTATCTACTGCGACCACATCTCGGTGCATCCCCGCGTCAGCATGGAGGAAAAACTCCCTTAGGCTGCACACCTCACGATTGTGGAGGGTCTTAGCATTTAATAAGCCTCGACCCCCACACTTTCGCGGGATGTACAGCCTCATTACTGATGATCGCGGGTGATGCATCCGATTTGCGGTCAGCAAAGTCCGGACTCTCCTATCCAGGGCATCTAATTCAGTCTGAGTCCACTTCAGTATGCCGAAGGAGTACATCAAGACCGGCATGACCCAACCGTTAAAGGCGCGCACCTTGTTTCCGCCTGACAAAAGACTTTTTAGGACTTTTTTCAGGCGGCCAAAGAAGCGCTCCCTCAACGATTGTTTCATGTCGGCCTCGCTGATACCCAACCCCTCCGACATACCAAGGTATTTGTAGGTATCGTTTGCGGAGAGCGGACTGAGGTGTATGGAATCCGAAAGTTGTAGTCCCTCGGATTCCATAATCCTCCCTCGTCTTACATGCATGACTGCACATTTGTCCACACCAAATTCCATCCTGATAGAATTACTGAAAGTTTCAGTTACCTTCAGTAAATCCACCAGTTGCAATTTAGTGGGGGCAAAAAGCTTTAGGTCATCCATGTAGAGAAGGTGGGATACTACCTGACCTCCTCTCCGCAGCGGATAGCCTAGCCCCGACCCCTCCAGCAATGTGCTAAGAGGGTTCAAGGCTAAACAAAACCATAGTGGGCTCAGACTGTCGCCCTGGAATATTCCCCGCTCAATCCTAATCGGTTCGCCGCTCCCCCGAATCGGTTGACACCCTGGATAGCGAAGCACCGTCCTCCATTGCCCCATACATGACCTCAGGAAGGTGCGTAGTGTTGTATTTATTTTATACAGCTCTAGCACCCTCATGAGCCATGTATGTGGCACCGAATCATAGGCCTTCTTATAATCTATCCAGCATGTCGACAGACTCTTTTGGGAGCGACGAACCTGTTGGCTAATGGCCGTATCAATGAGGAGTAGCTCCTTAGTACCGCGGGACCCATTCCTACATCCATTTTGAGAAGAAGACAATACAATTATTATTATATTTGTTATAACAACGAACACCGTATCTTCAGAGTTAATATAATAATTCTAATATTCACATAAATAATAGTTCTGTTTAAAGATCTGATCCGTTAAATAATGTTACCATTAAAAAATCAAACTGTTCTTGTACCAAAACAAACATTTTCGCTAGCCAGTAATTTCATATAGTACCTTTAATTATGAGTTGGTCGGCAATCGATGAAAGCCACAGTCCGAGCGAATAAACTTTATGTAGCAATAACTAGGTTACATGAATGCACGAGTAATATTCCTGTTTATTCTGTTAGAAACAAGAGATAAATATGTATTAGTACAATGTAAACATGCAGTTAGAAATATAAACTATTAGACCGTATTTTTTATTTATAAACTGTGTATCTAAACATTTATCATGTTCTGTTGTTCTGTCTAGCCTTTTCCGAACTATATTGGGGTCAGCTTCCAGTATAACCAGATGCGGCTGACTACCAGTATTTTACACGGAGCGACTGCCATCAGAACTCCGCAACCTAGTTACTGGGCAATCCCGATACTCTAAGGTTAGACTAGTTGTCAGAGTTTCGGGGTTCTGACTTCCCGTAACGACTGTCATAAGTATTCGTATGACACCCGGGATCGACTGTTTAACGTGCTATCCGCAGCAGGGAGGAGTCTCGATGTGTAACGAATTGTCAGCCATCCATGAACTGACCGCGGCAAGCGCAGCTTAACCTCGCAAATCGTATGATGAACGCAATTGGTAATAAAAAAACAAACCCCTCAATAGTTATCTATATAGTCATTTTTCCCTGTAATCATTAAAAAAAACATTGTTCACACTATAATTAGTGTAATGCTTCGAAATTAGAACAACTTTTTTTACAACTGTGATGCGCGTCACTATTTCTAACTATTTTGAGAGAGAAGGTCGTGTAAATGTCTCGCTAGGGATGTGATGGCAACTAAACTGTTAGTTTTATCTTTCTGAACTATGAGTCGTTAATAATTTCTTCTTCTTCTTGTGTTATTATTTTCTGCCGTGCTTTAGTTTGTTAAGAAATACCAGCTCGTGTACGGTAATGTTGTAATTGTGTTAAAGATTTAAAATCCATTTTGTTGGTTGTGTTTTTACTTGTTTGTTTTAAGTAGTTTCTTTTTACTGTCTCGGTGCGGCTACATTACTTTTTATTTACCTCGACGTTTTCTTTCTTTCATAGAGTGTACCACGTTTTTTACTCTTAAAAACATCAAACCTACATACAAAAGAACATGGTTTTGATGTAATTTCAGTTTAATATGTTATATGTTTGACTGCCTTGTTGCTCTAATGGTCGCAAGCGCGAATGCTGAGCATGGAGGCCTGGGTTCGATCTCCAGGTTGGGTAAAGTGTTATTGGGTTTTTCCATTAGAAATTTCTCAGTAGCAGCCTGGAGTCTGGATTTGTGCCCGGTTAATGGCAATAGGCTCGCCTCCTATTACATGGGACTTAAACATAACTGGCGAAACGAGGGTGAACTAAACCACCTCTGCCGAACCCTTCAGGGAATGTAAGGCATGATGATGTTATGTTTATGTTATATTTAGGAATTGCGTTCTATATTCTCAAACTCAAATTCATAATATTAATTTGGGAACTAAGTCTTTACAAGGTCTTAATAAATATTTCGAAACAGTATTAGGTACGAAAGTAATTACTTCTACTTTCATACATCAAAGGGCACCTTCGGTTTAGGTACCTAATAATTGTAACGAACCAATCTTTCCTAAATACAACGATGACTACAATTGACAAATGTTCGCATATACAACTGCTGTAAATCCCGTAGGAAATAACCTACTCGCTCCTTAAAATACCGAAAGCAACAGCTACTGATGAACCGGTTCTTCATTCCGAAGAACACCCAGTAACACTAAATGCATCACATTATTCAAAGTTACATTTTATATAGCAGTAATAACAGAAACACGTATTGTTGCCTCAAATCTCTGTAATAAATGCTATACAGCGTGTTTACTAGGTCCGCCATAAATTCAATGTTTGTCGGATATAATATTTTATTAATATAGAGCCTTAGTGCGTGACATATTACTCTGAGGTCACCGTTTTTCTTCTTGATTTATTTGTTTATCGCGTGCATTGTCATTTAAATAAGTATTTATTACTTTAATCTGTAAGTCACCACACCTTATTCTGATTTATCTTTGGGCCTATAAATCTTCATGTTGTCTTGTTTACTTGTTTATTTTCTAGGCAGCTTCTTAAGGGAGCAAACAAAGAAGACGTTTAGATTATTATGAATTATATTATCGTCACGTTCTATTTTTTTGGTTCCAATCTATTTTCAAATAAGTTTTATCTTTTGTAGATATAGCTCATCACTATTTGTCAATCATTTACTAACATTGTTGAGTTTTTTCAACGACGTTGAAATAAATAGACACGGACACGCTATCTCGTATAGGCAACATGTGCCAAATTCATTGACGCAATAAGGTTCAAACTACTGCTAGACAGCTGTCAAGATCAACGGCACTGTGGTTCCGGAACCACAACTCGTTAACACCATGTAGTTCTTCTAAACATCGCATCTAGCACGTAACTACATAAATTATTATAACAATGATTTATTTGGATAATATCGCAACTTATGAGACTGAACTAATTTGAAATTCTTACAAGCCTGTGTTCAAACAATAATGGGTCTAGTTTTTAGGTCTTAACATTACTAAGCTGCAACATTTCTAACAACGCACGAAATAGTTCTACAAGTTTATTTTTCTAGTGGACTCTGGTGTATAACTTTTTTCATTTAAAGATCGTCCAAATATTCCTTAATTTTACCACACTACGTTATTATGGTGAAAATGAGAAACAAACGGTCACATTGTATAGCCCACATTACAAAACCCTTCCATCTATTTCAATTTACCCGCAAGTTTTAAGGGAAAATTACCCGTAAAAGTAATCCATATTACCATGCGGCCGCAAATGAGGGAAAAGGTCGCGTCATTGGGCCAGATGTGGTAAACATAGCTGCAGACTTGTACAGTATTTGGGGTCTGGATTCCGTGTCTATCGTCAAATTAGGGTTTTCTGCTGGAATTTGGGCATTTGCAACCGAGGGTTGAAACTGTAATCTTATAAAACGTGACACACCTATCCGATATAGATAATACCTTTTAGTAACTATCTCGTTGTCTAGTGATGGCAAGCGCTACTGCTGATCGTGAGGTCCTGGGTTCGATCCCCGGGTCAGGCAAAGTATTATTAGATTTTTCCGAGTGGAATTCCTCAGTAGCAGCCTGGAGTTTAGATTTGTGCCTGGTTGATGGCAATAGGCTCGCCCCCTATGGATATGGGACTTAAACATAACGGCGAAATGAGGGAAGTGGCTATAAACCTCTGCCCAACCCTTCAGGAAATATAGGCGTGATGTTATGTTACCTATAAAAAGACCCCGAAAAGACAAACTCAACACTAAACGACGAGGAAGGTTATACGTTATCAATTCGACTAACTTTTTTGTGTGAATCCCCAACAAAAACAAAACTTCCCTTTTTAGTATAATTATTAAGGGAAAAGTTTATATTACTGTGACCCCACTTTTCGCGGCAACAGGACAAATATTCGTTGTAATAATGTGTGGTATTTTCAACAGGAAAGTAGAATTTTAATTGTTTCGCAAAGTTATTTCATATGGGGTTTTAGAAATGAGGGGTATTCTTGTATGAGGTCGATAAAATGATGGCGAAATGCGGGCTTGTGTGTACATAATATTTGTAATATCAATCCGGAAATGAAATGAAAACATGGAGTGTGTCGTTTTAGGAAATTGGTAGAATTTGAATAGGTTATTATGATAGGTGAAGGGTTGCTAGTACTGATCTGCAAAATAAAATTTTATACTTTGCAAAAGGGTTATGTTGCAAATAGATCGAAGTTTTGTAGAGATGATAAAATCGTAATATTAATATGAACTATTTATACCTAGTCTGGTCATAAATACTGTTACAATTAAAAATAAGAAAGATATTACATTTGTATTCATTACGATACATTGTACAATATTTATGGCAAGACTAGATATAACCCTGTATTTCAACTTCTGTTTTTTTTAACAGTTAACAGTCGCTTAATTTACCATGTTTGTTAGAGAGATTTGATCCTTATAATCGACCCTATCGATTGATGCCATAAAATGACAGGGTTTTATTTTGTCGGCTTTTAGCCGGTTCGATTACAGGGATACGGTTTTCGGATTCATGTGCGTATTGTATAATTATCACTTGCTTAAAAACGGTGAAGAAAAACATCGTGAGGAAACCGACTTGCTTGAGAGATTTTTCTCGACGGCATGTGAAGCCAAGTCAGAGGCCCATGAGTGGCATGAACTCTGACACCAGGATAGTCACTAACCACACGAAAAAAAAAATACAGGGTGTGGCAAGCGTATTTTCAAAAATCTTAGAATGCAGTTTTGCTTATTTTTTTAAATAAAGTTATGTTTCCTTTGAGTAAAATTGGCTGTATGTGTGTTATGTCTCTAGTATTTGAAGTACTTTTCCTCTAGGTGCGGTTAAAAATTTCCAACTTGTATACGTCAATTACTCTGTACCCGCTGAAGGATTAAGACATTAAAAATATTTCAGAGCTGTAATACACTCAACGATTATTCTAACTATTTAACCTTAGGATATCGGCATTGCCCAGTTACCGGGTTGCGGAGGTCTGATGGCAGTCGCTCTGTGTAAAATACTAGTATTCAGCCGCATCTGGTTAGACTGGAATCTAACCCGAACATATGTGGGAAAAGGCTAGGAGAAAGAGAGAGGTAATACACGCAATGATTATACTATAGACAACTTTACTATAACTGACTCGTCGGTCTAGTGGTGGCAAACGCAACTACTGATCGTGAGGTCCTGGGTTCGATCCCCAGGTCGGACAAAGTGTTGTTGGGTGATTCGGTGTGGAATTCCTCAGTAGCAGCCCGGAGTTTGGATTTGTGCCCGGCTAATGGCTATAGGCTCGCTTCCTATTACATGGGACTTAAACATAACGGCGAAATGAGGGTGTTACTATACACCTCTGCCCAACCGTTCGGGGAATACAGGCGTGATGTTATGTTATGTTAACTTTACTATGTAAGTAGGAAAAAGTCGAAAGATTAAGAAAACACTTTATCTCTTATAGAGTAAGCAAATACCCCGGCGTTTAGATTACGAACAGATTAGAACGTTTCATCCATTTAAGTCACTGAACACAGTTACAAAGAGAAATATTTAAAGAATAATGTTTCAACTCCAAGCTGTAGGTAAGTACCAACGACACAAGGACAAGTGTCCTTTAGAATCGACTCAAAGGTGTATTATAAGATAAAATTCCACTCAGAACTATAATGTACTCTAGACGTACGTACGTACAAAGATAGGAATCAGCCCTTTCACAGAGTAAAATCCTAAAATCCACGTTCATATTATGACTTCAGCGAAACTAATCCGGTATTGAAAGGGTTTACTAGCTCAAAAGCTTAAATCGTAGACCCTATTCTATTTAAATGTAATACCAAACATTTTATTTAAGGGGAATCAAATATTCACCCTATTTAAGGGGGAGGACGGAAATACAGATACAGAACCACACAGATAAGTGTTAGATTTTTTATTTACTTTTCGATAATATCATTAGTAATAACACAAACAATATTTAAATCTATATAAATATGATATAAAAGTCAATTGCCGTGCGTTAGTCTCGAAAAAACTCTAAAATGGCTCGAAAAATTGGATTTTTTTTTGTTTTGTTCGCCTCAATACTGGGGTCGTATAGGAAAAAAGAAAATTAGGAAAAATAAAAAATTAAATTAGATGGTACGAAGTTCATAGGGTCATCTTAGTCTATACTAATATTATAAAGAGGAAAGATTTGTATTTTTGTATGTAACATATAAACTTATAAACTACTGGACCGATTTCAAAAAATATTTTGCCGTTAGAAAGCTACTTTATCACTGAGTAACATAGGCTACGGGCGGAGCCGTGAGAACACAGCTAGTTACAAATAAAAATAAAGTAAAATATATCCTAGTATAAAACTATAAACTAAAGTAGGGCATCAAAATATTTCTCCACATCGTTGTCTTGCCCAGACGACTGACCGCATTGTCACGTTGTATGGCAATGCTAATCCTTTGACCAAAGTAAAGGCCAGTCTTCAGATCACGGGAAGTGTCGACTAGCCGCCTTGCAATCACCGAAACTTTTAGAAGAAATATTACCATAATTTTTCTAAATTATACCGAAAATATTTTTTACTATCTCTCTCCTTATTTTAAGTATCAAACTTACCTGACAACTTCAAGCTCACTTCTCGACAGTCGTAATACCAAGCCCCTTCAAAATAAACAATCGTAACAAAAAAACTGAGAGCCTTTCACTCCCATCCGAGGCAGTAAAGCAAAAGAAAAGTCATGAAAAAATAAACATTCTTTTTTTCCTTGAATTTTTCCTCCTTTTTGTGGTGAACAGAAGTAATATCGCTAAATTCGTCAAGCGTTATGGAGCTTAGCATACGTGACGTGAATCACTTGCGTTTTGATCATTGTACGGTCAATCAACACGTAGAGTGGGGACGTGAGTGTGCGTGTATGTGCACGCATATGGATTGGGAGATCTGTGATCGTATGAGGCGTGCTGTTGTAAAAAATATCGTGTGTTCATGTGAGTATGAGGAACAATTGTTCGAAATTATAAGGGTTTACGCCCCCAGGCGGCACGGCATGGCAATGGATTTTTTAAGCTCTAATAATATTAAACCTTATTGTAATACTCTTTAGAACTCGTATTTACCGTACCGCGGAATCCTTCGGCATGCCGCGGCACGACGAAGCATCCCGCGGTATGCTAAGCAAATATGAGTGATAACGGTTTAAAGTTCAAAATTATTTGAGCTTAAAAAATCCTTTGCGATGCAGTGCCGCCTGTGGGCGCAGTCTCTAAGACGTCGTCCTAAAAATGGCGAGAGGTCGTACGGTCATTGTACGAAAGTGCGATCAAACATAATGATTGTTGAATGTTCAATTGAAGCTAGTGCGATCAGTTCGCATGTCCAATTAAGACTCAACAATGTAGGTACGTTTGATCGCATGTTCGTACGATCAATGCGACGATCGCATAATCGTGCGACCGTTCATCAATTAGGAGATTATATGGCCAAATACTCAAACGCTACTCAATTTTAAGCTGCTGTTAAGTCTCGTGCTGTCACCGTCACTTTAAGGCGAAGTGACAGAGGCAGCATGAGTCTTAACGGCAATTTAAAATTGAGTAGCGTTTGAGTAATTACTTATTTATTGCACAATGTAGTTACAGAGAACTTATAAAATAGTTATCCTAAACATACATAGACCCTGTAAGGGTATTGCAATGCAAATAATAATAGTTATAAACTACATGTTATAAGTTAGAAAGGTAACATCATATTTATTAGGTAAATTATATATTTATTATACTTATACTTATTTGGCCAATTGATACCCGTATTGTATGTAGGTTTGTGTGTGTATCCTATTGTGTATTTGTTAGTTGGGTAAACAGGACACCTGTTGCTGTGTAACAAAAACGTTGGAAAGATTGAAGATGTTACGGTTTGTTTGTTAAATCGTTTACTTTTTATCATCCTCCACTTTCAGTTTCAACAATTTCCTTTGGTAGCATTTCGTGTTGAGCATTTCGTATTCATTGCAGCAGTGGTTCAAAATTAAGTCACTTGAAATGTCTGCTGTGCATTTTCCAATGAAAAATTTAAAGCTATTTTTAAAAGAAAATGCATTTAGAGTAATTTAAATGTAGTTGGGAAGCTGTGATATACTAGCGATTCAATACTTGTCTTTCATGCTTGAGGGTCTGAGAAAATTCCCGACCCGGACCTCCGACTTTTTGAATTAATTTGCGAATCGAATTTTAATATCACATGCGTTAACGGTAAAGGACAACATCATGAGGAACCTGGACATGTGAAAGGGGTTCTAAAAGTTCTCAATTGTATTTTTAGTCCGCTAACCCACATCAGGCCACTGTGGTGGACTAAGGTCTTAGCCCTTCTCATTCTGAGAGGCCCGTGCCCAGAATTGGGACCGTAATGAGGCGAGTATTGTGCAGCCATCGATTCGGTTGATAAATGCTCCGTGGTAAAACAGAGATATCCAGATGATCTACACTCTAACATAGTTTAATTCCAGCAAGAGTTCAACCGTCAAAACAATCGCTTTACTGAATGAATTTGTTGAGAGCTGCTCAGATGCCGACATATTTTCTGATAATATTAATGTATTAAAAAATAAAATATTGTTGTTTCTTAGCAGAAATTTCTATGTGTAATGCTTTGCTCTATGATTTTATTTATGGTGAATTTTGTACTTTTTTAATCTCTTTAGCATATAAGCGTTTTAGTGTCTAGACTGTAAGCTTATATTGTTGTAAATGGATAAAATGGATAAATAAAAAAATTTAGTATCTAGGAGTAGAGCTCCTTATCAAAGAATTAGCAGCATTGCTGTGTTCCGGATTGAAGAGTGCCGGTGTCATTATAGGCACATGACTTTTCAACTTTGTAAGTTTGGCAACACATCTGCAATCCTCTTGGTGTTGTAGGTGTACATAGGCTATGGTAGCCACTTTCCATCAGGTGAGCCGTGTCTTGTTTGACAAATTATTTCGAAAAATAAAAGTTAAGAAAAGAAGATGTACCTACCGAGTTAAGATTTTCTTTTCTTATATTTAACACACTAGCAGACACCCGCGAGTTCAATCACGGATCCCTAACTTTTTTGAAAATATTCTATCGCCTATGTTCATCAGGGATAATGTAGGATTCTAATGGTGAAAGAATTTTTCAAATCGGTCCAGTAGTTTCAGAGCCTATTCAATGCAAACAAACAATAAATTTTTCCTGTTTATAATATTAAGTTTAGATAACATAACATCACGCCTGTATTCCCTGAAGGGTTAGGCAGAAGTGTATAGTAACACCCTCGTTTCGCCATTAAGTTCCATGTAATAGGAGGCGAGGCTATTGCCATCAACCGGGCACAAATTCAAACTCCGGGCTACTACTGAAGAATTCCAGAAGGAAAAACCCAATGACACATAGGGATGGAACCCAGGACCTCACGATCAGCAGTCGCGCTTGCCACAACTAGATCGACGAGGCAGTGTTCCTTATGGTGCGTCCAGACCTGACGAACGCGCCGCGAACGCGCCGCCCGCGAGCTGCGCGCGAGCGGCGCGCGGACGGCTCGCGAGCTTTTGTACGAACATGAAATGCACGCGCGCAGCTCGCGAGCGGCGCGCGAGCGGCTCGCGAGCGGCGCATTCGCGGCGCTTCGTCAGGTCTGGACGCACCATTATATTTCTTTCTAGAAAATAAAGTCTGTTCACACACAATGCCCTCCATTTCGCTCAGGATTGTACAAATTAAGTGGAATGTAATTAGAAAACACTTAAACCGTTTACTACTGTTGTTTTATTTGATGTTTGTCCTTTTATTTATACTTACAGTAATTTGTTTTTAAAATGGTATTAATTGGGTTAAAGACAGGCCCGATTTTACCAACGTCGAATCGAAGGAATAAGTTAGACGTTTTGACAGGATTTCTATACGAAAGCTGTCAAAACGTCAAATGTATTCCTGAGATAAAAGTTTTACTACGTCCTACGTTGGTGAAATCAGCACTTAGAACATAACATAACACATATTTTCACGCCTGTATTCCCCGAAGGGTTTGGCAGAGGTGTATAGTAACACACTCTCATTTCGCTGTTATGTTTAAGTCTCATGTAATAGAGGGCGAGCCCATTAAGCGTGCACAAATCCAAACACCGGGCTGCTACTGTGGAAGTCCACACGGAAAACCCAACAACACTTTGCCCGACCTGGGGATCGAACCCAGGACCTTACCGATCAGCAGTTGTGCTTGCCACCACAAAACCAAAAAGCAGTTATTACTAAGTAATATAAGAGTGCCCTATTCTTTAATAGGGCACTCTTATATTACCTGAAGATATCATAAAAGGCGAAAGATAAATAGCTGCTATCTTTTATGCGCTATTAAAACAACTAACAATGATCACCAAGCTGTTTATCAAGTGTGGTGATTATAATACAAGTAGGTATTTATTAGACTGTCCTGTTGGTCTAATGGTGTCAAGCGCGACTACTGATCGTGAGGTCGTTGTGTAATTGGGTTTTTCCTTGTGGAATTCCTCAGTAGCAGCCCGGAATCTGGATTTGTGACCGGTTGATGGAAATAGGCTCGCCCTCTATAACATGGAACTTAAACATACCAAATGAGGGTGTACTCAAACACCTCTGCTGAACCATTCGGGGAATACAAGGCGTGATGTTATGTATTTAACTACCAAACGATTTTTTGGGATAATTATTCCCCATGGTCCAACTTGTATTACGTACCTAGGAGAAACACGACTAAAAAAATATCCCGTGGTCCACCTAAGTAGGCGATTTTTTTAGGATCAAAAAGATACAATTTTTTTGTTCAAACACGTAGGTATTTCCACCCCTTTAATTCCAAGCTTTCAACAAAACAGTTAACAGCATTATGACGTAACGCCACGAGGTCGGAACTCGAAATATTGATGCGATTACTCCAGAGATTTGGGTACGAGATTCCGAATCCTATTTGCTGACACATGTTTTGATTTACAAAATACAGCGCGCCGCCGATCAGGTGATATGAAAGGAACCTTATTATTTTGAATTTATAGACTAGAAGTCATGTTTGGGAAATGTATTGGATATAGGTGTTATCTTCGTGTGAAGGTGCGATTTATTTGGAACTGGAATATTTCTTTTGTAATCCGTATTGAAAATTAATTCAATCAATTGTTTGACAGGAGTGACAATGCTGTCTATAAAACGGATATTAGAAATGCAAAAAAGACATCTGGCTGTCAACAAAAACTCGAGTTTTAATCACGCGTTTGTCGATGGCGTTGTGTTGCGTTTCTCTGAAGTATATCCAATGATTTACATACATACATAACATCACGCTTGTATTCCCCGAAGGGTCGGGCAGAGGTGTTTAGTAACACCCTCATTTCGCCGCTATGTTTAACCGGGCACAAATCGAAACTCCGGGCTGCTACTGAGGAATTCCACACGGAAAATCCAATAACACTTTGCCTGACCTGAGGATTGAACACAGGGCCCTTGATCAGCACTCGCGCTTGCCACCACTAGACCAACGAGATAGTTCATCAAATCCAAAGATTTGTAAATCAATATTCAGTTTGCTAATGCTTGGTACTACGAATTAAATGTTATAAAACGTCTTGAATCTTTTGGCGTGTACTACGAATAAAATATAAACCTAGATTTCCAACGCGGAAATAGACCACTAGATTAGAGACTACTTAACCCGCAGGGAACATACGTGAACAGATTTACTTTGCAGAAACTCCATTCCCACTGCGTTTAAAGTTTCCTTTAGAATTCTGCTACCCTGGTACCTACCAATGAAAGTAGAACAAAATTTTGCAAATACTTCTAAACGCTCTCATTCCAACAACTTAAACAAAATATTTCATACTAAATACTATTAAGTATATATAAACTTAATCTCCTTATTGTAAGATTTTGTTTGCTCACCATTGTTCAAGTTTTCGCTTCGTGACTTTATTAGAACAATGAGATGTTCATTCGGCATTACGTTGGAAATTATGAATTCTAAAGTATTAAAGGCAATTGCTCGTGAAGTCGGATTTACGTCGCCAGTGTCTTTTTGATAGCGTTTTGTCGTAATTAAAGTTTTTGATGTGTGTAAAAGATGTTAGATTTACCTCAATCCAGACCATTATCTACGGTTGAAATTAATTACACTGAGAATCTAGAAAGCTTACCATGGTAGTTTAAAAAAAATTTAAATGAAACCTTTAAAAATATACAACTATTAGTATTAAAATTTGCTACATTTTCATTGGGGTCAATATACCTGTTAAAACAATTATTATAACGCCTCTGCAATACAACATTAATAAAAAAATTGTCAGTAACAAAAGTAAAATTGTGTCCAAAAAAATATTCAGTTAATATTATTCTGTACAACAACGATTGGCATTTTATTCTTCCATTGTATCATCCTTTGTTACGTTAAAAATTTATGTATAGACTTAATATCTTTTTTTAGCATTCATGGCTGTCATGCTCAATGGGTAAACCCTTCAAATGCTAAAAAGGGGGACTGTGAGCGGGCAACGTTTAACGGGTCACGGGGGCCCCATAACGATCGCTCCACATCTAACTCTACTAATGTTTCGACCGCATTTCTGGCGGCGGCGGGTTAAATGAAAAATACCAGGGCCTTTTAACACCAGAGATGGCTTAGGAAAACAAAAACCCCTTCTGCGAATTTTGATATCTAACCGCTGTGTAAAAGGATTTTTTGATGCTGAATGCTGTGATTTAGATATTTTTTTCAGGAGTGTTGTTTAAAAATGTGCTTTATATCTCTAGGTTTAAGTCTGAAATACTTTCCACTGTTCTTGTTCCTTATTCAAAGAAAATGGCGCAAGTTTCTCTAGATATCATCTTACTTTACTTCGCTTTTTTCCTACCCAATGACTGACTTTGGGCGTGTTTATACATACATACACCCTCATTTCTCATTCGGGTAGGACAAACTCCATATGGTGCCAACACTTTCAACGTTATTGTGGTGTGTACTTCATACGATACCGCACAAACGCGCCTTAGATCAGTTGAAATTTGATTCAGCTTGTAGGTACATAGGTTGCAACAAAAAATGAGAACCTGAGCACGTTTATGAGAATGACGTGACCACATTTGGCCACTAAGTTGCTCGAGACATAGATGGTCGCTATTCCATAGCTGTGTACCATTTGGTGTATGGTATGCAGCTAAGAACAAAGAGCGATCAACTGTGTTTTAAATAAGTTAGTCGTACATACGTGGTTAGCCTTACAAGGCTTTACTACTAGCAATATATACTAAATTTTTCTTAAAATTTCGTATTTCTATAAAAATATAAAAAATAGTACACAGGCACCACAGGCATAAGTAAATGAGTTATTCTAACTTTCGTCATTTTCCCAGCTACGCTAAGAATCGGCTTCCCATTTCATTTTACTAGATAGGTACACCAAAATTTCAGTATGCTTTCGCCAATCACAGCGTTTTTCTTCTCAAAATACATTTCGAGGTATCAGCTCCACTTCTAAAGCCACGAAGTTATAACTAGTTTATAAATAATGCTCCCAACTATCTCAGATCCTTCTAGATTTATGATTAGCCTTTGGTTAATACGTAGTTTCCATTCTGATCTTCGAATAAAGGATAAATTTATCGTTGCTGCTTACATTCCCACGGGATTTCAAGCAGAGAAAAAGAATAACTTTTCCACAAAAGACGGATAGCTTCATGCCTCAATTCGTACATTATTACGATATCTGTAACGTTACTTGAAACTCTTTGATATAATTTATCCATTTTTATATTATTTACAACTGGTAATAGAAAAAAAAAAAACTCTGTCATCTATTAAACATCTTTCGCATGGAGCCTGCTTTCGATGACTTTTTTTTGTCTTATCTCATCGGCCATTGTTTCATTCAATACAAATCACACATCAGTTAAATTTCAATGTGTCACCTCATACATCCTAATTCCTATAATAATATGTCCTAAGCATGTGATAAGCTATCCAATATCATGGTACAAAACAATATCGTCTATCAAGTCAAGTATTAGCTGACAGAACGCCAAGTCGTGGTCTACCTAGACCACAATAATATATTTTTAAATGTGTTACATTCTTAAATCCAACATACCAACATTCTGTTCACTTTTATTTACATTGTTCAGACTCCTACACAGTCCTAATGTAAAGAAAATCTAAACAATACCTGTTGTCCCTTGCCTTTTCCTAAATTAGAATTAATGTGTCGTCCACAAAAGCCAATTTGAAGTTACTTATTAGACATGGAAGTAAAATATTGGTTCTATAGACCGGACTGTAATTATTTTGACCCAGAATACGCAATGCCAATTAAGCAATGACTGCAGGCAATAAAGCTGAGCCCTGAAAAAACTTTGGACCGCAGTCTTTTCCGGCGAACTGATATGTTGATTAGTTCGTGCTTTAATCAAATTCGTTTTCGCAAAGTCAATTGGGGTTCAGATAGATACGAAAATATGATTAAAAAACCTTCGGTACAAGGGAAAACTAGGAATACTTTCGATTGTCATAATTCGTTAGACTCATTTATTGATCTTACGAAAACAAAAGAACTCCTAGAAGATTTTTATTGATTCAAGAAAAAACTATTTTTAGTTATAAAAGTACAAGACCCAATGATTTAACAATATCAACGGTCAGCTTTAACATTATAAGCGCCCACACAACAAATAACATTGATTAGGAAGCAAGTGATATAAGAGGTTTGACAAATCAGATGACAGAATCAATTTTAGAAATGTAGAAGTATATAAGATATAGCCAGGAACCCCATAAGCATACTGATTTATTAGACATAATAATATTTTTCCTAGACACAAGTAACTATGTGATAATTAGCGCTGCTATAAATATCAGCCAAATTAATTTATTGGACGTAAAAGAATGTCTTCATGTCTTGTTTATTAGATCATTATCTGTAATTTTATCGCCAGTTAAGAGGAGAAAGAGGCAGTAAATATAATTAAGATCATTGTGACCATCTTCTACAGTTTGGTATTGGGATGTATTCAGGACCTGATTTAGTTAAGAAACTTGATTACGTGCTTATTTAGCAAGCTCACATTCAGTTCCGTTTTCAATATTACTTAATACCTTAACTAATTTGTCCGTTATAACCATTTTATTATTTCTTCTTGGCATTTATCCTAGTTCATAAGCTTAAATTCGTGTGGTCTAACCTTCTAAAATGATTATTATCGTGTTTCTATCGATTCCATGTTTTAATAAAAACATAGTACAAGCCTTTAATTAGGATACAAAATGCAATTGTTCCGAAACTTCAGTTTAGGAATGTAATCAGAAGTTCAAACGTGGATAAAACCTGGCCTAGTCTAGTTCACTACACGTGTATACGGAGCAATTATTGCTAGCGAGGCGAGTTTTAACTCTGAGTGTTGCCAGCTTTTCCGTTGAGGACAGTGACCCAATTCTCTCAGTTGTCTCTTCATAGTGACACGGCAAGATAAACACTACATTTTTATTTTCTTTTAGTGTCCGTAAAGTGCAAATGGCATTGTTAATGGTGTTTTTATTTACATTGTTTTTAACGACGTTTTTAAAATTTCGTAAACATTATACGATTTCATTTTAAGAGAGACAGTTAACAGTATAAGGAGGGTTGACGTCAGGCAGGCGGCCGGTCATAAAACAATAAGCCAAAACCTTTAACAACATGGATTTATGAAATACATGTTGTGCCGACCCCACCTAGTGTGGGATAAGGGCAGGAAGAAGAGACAGTTAACAGTATTTTTATTAAAATATTTTTTTATTCAATACAATATGTTCTAGTCGCAGCAACATTAACTTCATATTTTTATAGGCATATTTCACCTTCGAAAACAATTCCAAAAATAGATCCAACCCTTACCCAGTCACCTTGTTTAACCAAAGGTCGTCCGGGTGAAATAAACTCATTGATTGCCGCAATAGGACCCTGTTTGGTTCAGAATCATTAAAAGCTTTTCATGCCCGTAAAGGATTCTGTGAATGGGCATTGAAACGGCATATGCTGACAGATTTATAACCCACAATGCTTTAAAAGACTGTTTCGGTTACCTGTCGAATCAATGCAATGTGGGGGTGAAATGTGAACTAGGATTTAATTTGTGGTCTTGCGTGTACCAGAACCAGTGCGGCAATGCTTTATTGTCACATCGAATTTGTATTTATAAATGGGTGTTTGTTTTGTGACCTGAAATGGGGATTGAGTTAAAATGGGACTCATTTGTTTGACTTGACGTTAATTGGATTAAAGCTTATTGGCTTTAGAGCCTTAATATCATTTTGGTTTAGTCATACTCAAATAACATACAAAGCGTTTCTTGAACTGAGTAAATTGTAGATTGGAAACTCCTGACATGTATAAAATTGGGAAGTGAGAAACAACAATATTTTTAAACATGTTTGGCAAGAAAACTACTGAATTATTCCTGGAATGCTTAACTTGAATGGATAAATTCTTCACGCGGCAAGGTTACGAGTCAATTATCCATCCGTACGAGTCCGAAACTAGTCAGACACTCCCAAAATATGCCCGTGAATACAACAGTAACACACAAAAATTTCCATTACAAAAATTACAATGCAAAAAAAAGTATGAACATCTGCCTTATTCCACACAAAGTGTCATCCATAACGATTACTTTCTCTGAACAGATAGCTAAACGAGACAGCTATTGCGGGACATTAACACGCCGTTAGTTTTATCTACAGCTGCAGTCATTACTCAATGTGAGAGTTTGTGACTCATTAGAGAGATTTTGAGGACCAGTGTTTTAGAGTGTATTTCACGTTTTTTTTAAATAAATCCTCCTTTATGTTTGCATATGATTGATTGATTGTGTGTTGATGTTGGGACAGGTTTTCATTCAAATAGTAATTTATACGAACTGACATGTACCAAAATAACAACTTTTTTGGTTCAAAGTGAGCTGATCCGTTATTTGTATAATATTCAATCAATCTATGGATTCACTAAAGCAGTCCACTTTTCAATGAAAACTAATAAAAAAATCTCTTTCTAACAAAAATCCCGTTTTTGTGCCAACAAAAATGATTTATACATTTTTGTTTTACACGTAACTTTCAACAAAAATGAAACAAAAACAACAATAGCACACAAAACAATCCCAAGTACACACGAGTTTTTTTTTCAGCCATTTACATACCCGAGACACGGTACCCGAAAAAAAATAGAACATAGAAGAAACACTTTTACTGAAAGCGAACATTTTTATTGTACTAGATTACACTGCCAACGCCCATCCGTCTTTTGTTTATATAAACTTATCTGCGTTAGAACAAAAGCCAAACTATTTTCGTGTAGAACAAAAGGGAATACATTAATAAAAAATCTCATGTTCTTAGAGACAGCGCTTGGTTGGTTTGGTCTTGTAATGTTCTATTTAATGGAGACTAAGTTAGACGCCCTGTTTTTTGTTGCTAGTGTTGTTGGTGTTTTTTATATTTTTTTATTCTTGACTTCTTAGCGTTTGGCCTTGTCTCACCTGACGGTAAGCGCAGACAGGGTCTAAGATGGAGCACTAATCCAAGGAATAGAGATATAGATGGGATTCCTCTATACCCCTCTGGCTCTCGCATACACACGACGGAACACTGTAAACTGCTTGACGTTGGACTTTAATGTGAGGGTGGTAGCTAGCCAGGCGGACCGTATAGATCCTACCACCAAGCGTGCTGGGTTTTGTTGAATCTTACAACACGCGTCTATTCCCAGTGGGCGGTGAGGAAGTTTTATATTTGAGCCTTGTATCTTGCTTTCGTATTATAACAAGAGGGGCTCGTGGTTAATTACCAACCGCGCGAATCATACAATTTGCGAGGTTAAACTGCGTCAGTCCGAGGATGGGTGAGCGTTCGTTACACATCGAGCCCTTACGGATAGTCAGAAATCCGAAAGTCCGACAATCGGTCTAACGTTAGGATATCGGCATTGCCCAGTAACTGGATTGCGGAGGTCTGATGGCAGTCGCTCCCTGTAAAATATTGGTGAATACCAATCCACAAACCAAATTCCACTTTAGCCGCATCTGGTTAAAGTGGAAGCTGTCCCAACATAATTGAGAAAAGGCTAGGCAGAACAGATTAAGGGGTCTGGGTCAGAAATCTAGCCAGGAATCCCGAAAAATATACTTTAGTAAAACATTTTCATAAAACTTCTTATTGGACATACCCGTATATCAAATTTTATAGTGTTGGTACAGATAAGTATATGAATAGTGCGACGGTCAGCTTGACCCACATTTAGCAGTAATGTATTGGGTTTAAGGGTGTTTAAGTACGGACAGTTTCATGGTCGACCCACGGGCCCCATTAAAAAACCCATTCAATTAACTCTTACAAGTTTCTAGAAGTTTGCCAAAAATATACGTTGAAACTATGTTAGGGTACGACATTACTGCAGTCTTTCAAAAAACAATTTTTAAATAAATACAATTCCTAAAAAAGAAAGTTAGATTTGTTGAAATCGTTATTATTGATAGTAATTAATAACTCAAAGGAATACACAGGTGCTATGATGTAGCTGAAGCGTTGATGTGAACGATGTCGAAGCAGTAAGCGTGTTCTTTTAATTTAAACTTTACTCTCAGATGTATATTATGACTTTTTGATTGTACACATAACATCACGCCTTATATTCCCCGAAGGTTCTGCAGAGGTGTTTTTAGTACACCTTCGTTTCGGTGGCGAACCTATTGTCATTAACCGGGCACAAATCTTGGTTCCAGGCTGCTACTGAGACATTCCTATGGAAAAACTCAGCAGTCACGCTTGCGACCACCAGACCATCAAGGCAGTTTTTGATTGTAATCTTATCAAATGTTCGATCCTCCAGCTAGCACAAAAAATACAATCTATACTAATGTTATAAAGAGGAAAGATTTGTATTTTTGTATGTAACGAATAAACTTAAAAACTACTGTACCGATTTCAAAAATTCTTTTGCCGTTAGAAAGCTACATTATCACTGAGTAACATAGGCTACGGGCGGAGCTCTGAGGACACAGCTAGTTCATTATAATGTGCTAACTCTAATGGTGCGTCCAGACCTGACGAACGCGCCACGAATGAGCCGCTCTCGAGCTGCGCGCGTGCATTTCATGTTCGTACAAACGCTCGCGCGCAGCTCGCGAGCGGCTCGTGAGCGGCCCGCGAGCGGCGCATTCGCGGCGCGTTTGTCAGGTCTGGACGCACCATTAGTCCTTGGATTTGACTAATACCGAGTGTCCCAAAACATTCAAATTGGTCATTATAGAAAAGTGCTTAAAAAAATCTGTATCTACTGGAAAAAATGGAGATCATCGGAAGTTCGGAACCATGTTTTTTTTTACACTTCAATGTACTCGCAGTAAAAATTAAGATGCGTACGTCCCACTTCAGTAACATCGTTAAAAAATGTAATGCAGTTATTTCGTTTATTTCATTTTATGTTCAAATGAATGTACAGTTCTGTGTCCAACGAAGTTGTGAAAAATTTTAATGTATTCAACTTCGTACATTGATGCAATGTGCGTTTTTTATGTCGCATTTTCGTGCGACATTATGGTGAAATTTTACGTTGTTTGTGAATAACTGAGTACTAAATTCCTGAAAACTATGCGTTTCCTTTAAACAAAGATGAAAATTTCATATTTTTAAATGTGTGTATTGTGGAATTCGTATTCATTTATTTTTAATTTCTTGCCGTTACTTAACTCCCTTTACTATGGTAAAATTGACAAAAAACCTGTCTGGCAATGCCTAAAAGACAATGAAATAACCCTTGACTAATAACTGCCTCGTTGGGCTAGTGGTGGCAAGCACAACTGCTGCTCGTAAGATCTTAGGTTCGATCCCCGGGTCAGGTGAACTGTTATTGGGTTTTTCCGTGTGGAATTCCTCAGTAGCAGCCCGTAGTTTGGAATTATGCCTGGTTGATGGCAATAGGCTCGCCCCCTATTACATGTGACTTACATAACGGCGAAATGAGGGTGTTACTATACACCTCTGCCCAACCCTTCAGGGAATACAGGCGTGATGTGCATAAAAGACAATAATAGAACAGTCACAGATTTTCCAAACCATTGAAATAACATAAAATATGTTCCTAATATGTAGATTGGTTTCCTTCGGTTTCTTGGCTTAAGTAAATATACGAAAATATAAATTCAAGGATGAAACTTTTCTACTTTATAATTCATGCTAAAAGTTGCTTCCTACGGTCTGACTATATATCATCGCCTGCTTGACATTAAAAAACTAAAATATGTCGTAAATTACAGCCAACAACGACAGGTGTCTGTACATAACTTATGAGAAAGAATTTTTGTGTTATACATAAAGATAGGGTAGTTTTTTTTAAACCATTAGTACGTATGTGAGGTTAGATAGCTTTTATCTGAGGAATAAATTTGACGTTTTGACAGATTTCCTGTATAAAAGTATAAAACATATATGTATATATATATAGTACAAAAGTTGACAAAAGTTATCTGACGTTGGTAAAATCAGCCCTAAGGCTGAGTTGCACCAACTAACTATATAATCGAAACCATCTTCTTCTTTTCGTATGGTTAGTAATTAACCTGGTGTCAGAGTTTATGCCGCCCATGGGCCTCTGACTTTGCTTCACATGCCGTCGAGAAATATCTCTTAAGCATGACGGTTTTATCAAGACGTTTTCCTTCACCGTTTTTTAAGCAAGTGATAATTATACAATACGCACATGAATCCGAAAAATCAGAGGTGCGTGCCTTGGGTTCGAACTCGAGACCTGTGACTTGGCAGTCGGACGGTCACACCACTAGGCTATCACTGCTTTTACCGAAACCATACCAAAATTTCTGTCAAAAAAAAAAAAGTTAGTTGGTGCAACTGAGCCTTAGTATTTTATCTTCCTGATATCGATTAGTTACTTAGGACATACCTACACAAGAAGAATCTTTAAGTCGGGTGTTATTTTATTCAAAAACTTTTGTAAATAAATATCTCCTGTATTTTTTGTATACAAAAACTGTCAAAATGTCTTGTTTGGATGTAGTTTGTTTGCGATTTGTCAAGTATTTTGATAAGAGAATTTGCCCTCTATCAACAAGCACACCAGGTTTGATTTTACGCGTAACTAATTTAGTCAAAGTTTATTCGGAAATACCTAAAAGCAGTCTCTTCATCCATGATATTATACGTCTCTGGTTCTAAGGATTTATTAAAATCTTGATTTGTAAACCGTCGGTCACCGTCTAGTGCGTTTGTACAGTGCAACCGTAAATTGCGAAATTATTGCATTTACAGCGTCAGCATATCCACCACCTTTCATAATTCATTATCATTTAGTTACAATTCAGTTCATTACCGGTCATTGAATGCACCGAGTGTTCTCGCACTTATCAATATCATTTATCACTTAATTCTATCAATATCATTTATTCTTAAGAACTATTTCTGTCTGAACTTTGGTGTTAACTTAGTGCAATAGGACTTTAAAGGACTCGTATCATTTAATATCTTATCAGCTTATCAGTAAAAGCTGTGCGGTACAATACCGTACAGCGTTTATAGAGAACGTTTAAAGTCGAATGGCCATGATTCGGAGGTTTTTCAATTTCGCAAGTATTTATGCATGTGATCCAGCCCGATTCGCTCTCTCGCCCTCCAAAAATATTAAACATCTGATTTAAATTTCCAGTTTATATGCTGTAAGTTAAGGTTTTGAGCACAGTCGGCATGTCAACTTCATTAGTTCAATTTGAACTAGTTTAAAGTCAGGCCAATGAAGCGAAGTCTTACTAACGACTTCAGTGGAGGTTCGTTTGTCAGTTTGATTTGTGAGACTATTTGGAAATGATGTAGAAATAACTTATATTTATCTGTTTACTGTCCCACTGCTGGGCACAGGCCTCTTTTGAGAATGAGAAGGATTTAGGCCTTCGTTGGTCTACGTGGGACAGGTGCGGGTTGAACGACTACACACACCATCGAGATTTTCTTTTACTGTTTAATATTTTTTAAGTTGTCAAGTTTGTATGTTAGATTTACGCTATGAGATGGGTGTCCAACATCTTATATATAGGTAGAATAATTTCTTAAGTTAAGTAAAATGGTTTTATCTTGTAGTACCCCAGCTGCATCAAGATTTGAGGATTGAAAATTGAAATGATTATAATGTTATATTGTCATGGGAATTGAATTTATCTGCGATGTTTCAGGACAATCGGTTAAGCAGAAGTAGGTGAAAAATCTGTCGCAAGATTTGAATCAAACAAACAAATATACGAAATAAAGGTGACTAAAACCATGTACTCATGCAATTTGAACTTACAATTTTATCTGAGAGACACCAGCAGGCCTGGCACGACTGTTGTGACATTAGTAACGTAAACATAACGTTTATGTGAGTAAATTTTGAATTGGCAATACTCGTTTCACACATAGCATTTAATTAAATTGAAAACTTTATTCATATTATCTATGTATGATACAAATTGTGCATGTCGCAAAAAATCTGCCAAAATGTTATAGGACAGTTGTATTTTCGATTCAAAATTCGCTTATATTAGCGATACGTTTACGATACTACCTATACCTACGTCAAATGTTTGTGCTAGGTTTAGAGATGGTTGTCACACTTTCGTCAGTACTCTTACGACCAGTTCCTTCTGACTGTGTGAATCTATACAAGGTTAGTCGGAAAGGGGGTACTAAGCCGCGAGCCACTTAATATGTCACTGAATATTGTTTTAAAGAAAGTGAAATTTCAAAATTCGACGAAAAAAAAACATAAAAATTATTTTTATTTTTTCAAACAATTCTTCATCCCTACTTTAGTTACTAATTCAGAAAATGGAGTTTCTAATCCGTGACCCCAAGTATCACGTAAAATGTAAACACAGCTGATGATAACTGAGGATAGAATTTAGCGTATTTTTTATGAAATCTTTGTAAGGCTATTTCTCTTAAACTAATGAGTTTTGGGGAAAGTTGTAGAACAAAAGTTATCCATTATTATGGGTACTTTAACACCCTTTCAGCTTAGTACCCCCTTTCCGACTAACCTTGTATAAGATACAAATTGCGCATGTCGCTAAAAAATAAACCAAAATATTATAGGACATTTAGAATTCACTTACATTAGGTACCGATACGTTGATGATACTAGGCATATATCAAATGTTCGAGCTAGATTTACTGGTGATATTCCAGGCCCATATCCCCCCTACCCTTCATACATTTACATACATCCTAAGGCAACATTAAAACGTATACTAAAACACTATTACTAACTAAATATTATGGGTCTACGTGGGTCAGAGGATCGCAATATCCCTCCCAAACTCCATATCCGGTATCCCCACGTTTATTACTCAGCCCATAATAATGATGCGAACATTAGGGATACATGTGATGAATTATTACTGAGTTATTAGTATGAGGAAAGTTGGTATGTATTTTAAAGTTTATAATATTGTAAGGGTGAGTACATAATTCTGTATAGAACGCAAATGTACGTTAAGATCGCTCGTCGCGTGGGCTTCATTCAATAAGGAATGGTATGCAAAACGAAAACAGTTCACAGTACCTTGCTGCTATCAAGGGTAGGTAATCTCAAAAGTTCAAATCAGATCGCGCTAGTGTAGTTTCCAAGTAGATACCTACTGAGTGTGATGTTTATTTTCTAAAATTATAACGTTCAATTCACTAGCAATGGTGGTGCCTTTAGTTCCTTAGTTTCCTATTCCATTCGTGAGAATTTGGTAGAACACGTTTGGTGCACTTTTTTAAATGTGTACACACCCTAATAATACTTTATTTTCTCTCCTCTCTGGAAAAAAAGAGATACCTAAGCGAAGTTCCAACTGATCCTCTGTTAGTGGGATCAGAATGTCACAATCATGATCTCCCCTCTGTAAGTTTCGAGAAAAACAACTTATTTGTTAGAATGAATAGATGAATATCCATCTGGTTATTGATATAATAAAGCCAGAAATTCAAAAACAGACGATTGACCTTTGTAACCTTCAGTGAAAACAAATTTCAGTGATGTTTTGCTACATTTCAAGACACACGTAAGAAGTATTATACGACAATATCAAGCCATAATGCCCAGTATAAGCTGACCTGTCATTATACGACATTTCCCTACAATGAGAGCTCCGCTTATACTGGTTTTATAGTTTGATATATCATCGTGTGTAGAATTATAACCCTCTATCATAAACATAAACACCCTCCATGTTTTCTCATTCCCTCCGAAATGTATTAACCCTTACCTTAGTCCCAAAACTTGTCTTCCAAGACACACGCCAACATGAGACTATGTTAGCGTCTCTCCTCAATACACGTCTAATAAAATTTCCAAGTTTAACAATGCCCTTCGGTCGTGACTTTAGGCTGCTTGTTTAACATAATACCTTGCTCGTTAATTTAGGCCAAGTCAACCTTCGCAGCATGTAAGGGTTGACACTTATGAAAATGTAACAAAAGCCTATTGTTAGTTGGTTTCTTCTAAAGGGTTTGTTTGACTAAGTTTCGGCGATCTTAGCTAGTTGCTTTGTTGCATAATTTTGGGAGATTGTTATTTTGGCGAAGACAAACACAAGTGGCGAAGTATATCAATGTACAGTAGCAACAAAAGTATGTTAACACTTTAGTTTTTTAAATCGTAACTGAACACAATAATATTCAAATTTAATCGGAACACGTGTAACAATAAAATAACACAAACTCTTGATAGAAATGCTGAAAAGCAGTATAACGAATAATTTTGGGTCAATTTAAATGTTGTGTAAAAATAACATTGTTAAGCAACTTTCGTTGCTGACCGTACTGTTACTAGCCACTGTTTTAAAGAAAAGATGTATTCAATTACCAGTTGACTTATTTTTCCAATAAAGTAGCTACAGTCCGCAACAGGTCGACTTGGCAATTTTCTAGTCATTTTCAATACACAACTACAAGCAACAACGTGAGCGAGATCTAAATCAATAAACGCGGTCGATGCGGACTCGTGTAGCGCTAACGGGGTGTCCTGCATAAGCGACGAACGCGATCAAGACAACGGCATTCCCTACTAGCGGCCTATGTAGCGAGACGCGACGTAACGAGTATTTGTTACCCGTCGTGTCGCGTCGCGTCGCATCGCGTCGCGTTTGTCTCTTACGCAGGACACCCCGTAAGACAAAGACGGCGCAGGCGCTGTGCGGGTGTGCCGGGCGTCTCTCCCCCCACTACTCACCTCATACCCGATTGCTATGTCGACCTGTCGTTGACTGTATATCAATTGAAGACACTGATACCGATGCTCTTGTTCACGAACTAAACTAAAATGAGAGAATTGCTATCTTTTACTAACAGACAAAGCGAGAAAAGGACGGTGATAGATAAGAACTAAGTTAGTGATGTGAAACTAGTTGACGCTTTGAACTACATCGTGTTTTAGTCGACACGTTCTGACGTGTCGTCTAATGTATGGAAATTTTAGTTTAACAGAATTTGACAGCTGTCATTTACGTCCGTCTCTTTCTTATTTTATCAGAATGAAAAAGATGGCAATAACCTAAACTAAGTTTATATTTTTTTGACCCGTGTGGTTCAGTGGTGGGTTAAAATATAAAACTTAAAAACCACCAGCACGCTTGGTGATAGAATCTACCTATATACGGTCCGCCTGGCTAGCTACCACCCTCAGATTAAAGTCCGGCGCCAAATAGTGTTCCGTCGTGTGTATGTGAGAGCCAAAGTGGTATAGGGGATTCCCTCTATATCTCTGTTCCTTGGATTCGTGTGTTCCATCTTAGACTCTGTCTGCACTTTCCATTAGGTGAGACTAGGACCAAACGCGACCAAGTCAAGAATAAATAAAGTATTTAGTGGAAACAAAATGAGATTGCAAGCGGTAAAGTGATGCACACTGGATGGGTCGTGCTGATCCCCACCTTTTGTACCTGCCGACACACTAACATCAACCTTATTCCAATATATTCAAGGTTTCCTTTGTGACTCGTTAGTGATTTATTTTTTACTTTTTAGTTCGTAACCTAATACGGATAAATTATCATGAATATGTTACTCGTTCAACCAGTCATAGTTACTATTTATAATAATTATGTGAGATAAGTCGGATATAACGAGCTTCACACCCACGCAGTATCATTAGACGGGAATCAATTTAGTGCTAGCAGGAATATCATAAACGAGTTCTATAGCCTACTAATAATACCTTATTATACCTACCGTTATAAGCAACCGAGTCTACGCCGAGAAATGATATTTGGAATCTACAATAAAGATAATATTCTCTGTTCTTTTAATCGTAAAATTTATCGTATCTTATATTTATGCTGTGGTCAAAACTCACCGCTGAGTGGAGCACACAACGTTAGACGACTTCGCGGTAGGCTAAGAAGGAGATACCTGCCGGGGTTGCGGTGTATGCAATAGCGAATCCCGTGACCCCGGCCTTAGGTCAGAAGGAGGGACACTAATGAGGATTTTCCAACGATAAAAAATAAAAAGGCTAAGAAGAATGATAAGAAGAAGATAATGAAGATGTATATATTTTCTTATTATATATTTAGGTATATTATATTTTATTTCATTGCATAAATAAGTAGAAATAAATAAGACAATTGTACACTGGATTTTGCCCTCAACCACATAATCAATTTATCTCTATCACTCAAAGGTTTGCTGGTAGAAAACTCATTTTTGAGTTAAGCTCGCCTTTGTACATAACTTCACTAGATTGTAATTTTATTGCTGTAATTTTTCTTGTGTACAATTAAGAATAAGAAGATGGCAGGACGAACTAGACACTTATTGGAAGAGTTGGCCCCAGAAAACCTTAAACCGAGAGGAGTGGAAGGAGGGTAGGGAGGCCTTTACCTTGCAGTGGGATGAACATGAATGAATAGAAATAAAATGTTTGTGAAGCATACACACCTAGCCAACGAACACATCTAAAAATTAAATGAAAGCGAATTCGTTCTATACTTTGGTGAAATTCAAAAAGTGACGAACATTCGTTCGCTTAGTGTGTACGCCGCTATACAAGAGTTTTGTTCACATAAGAACACCCTAAAAACAATTGATAGAATCGCCCTATTTAATATATCCTACTGATCTTCTCATATCATATCTTATAACGCAAGACTCAAGAACATTCCCATACCGTAATCCGAATACAAACGAACGGAGAAGGAATCCGATATCTCGTTCAGAATCCGCTTTTATCGAGTAGTCGGCAATATCTATTTGTGTTAAACGACTTGTATTATGAAATCGGATAAATCTAACCTCTTGCCCGCAGTATGTGTAGTAGAAAATAACTAATAAAACCCAATGGGGCCTAGTCTCAGAATTTTATCCGATTATTTACTTATACTTGTGCCATTTCGAGGGTTAAGGAATATTTCTTTTTGAGTCGACTTTATAAGAGATTTGGACTTATTTAACGACCGGAGGACTAGTGATAATAGAGAGTTTGGTGAGGATTTCCAGTTTAGTATAATGTTAGTTTCGAAAGTCGATGTCCGTTTTATTGAAATCCGATTTTATTTTCGTGATGGTTGGAAAAAACTAAGTGAATCAGCTTTTAGTGTCTAGTAGTAATCGAATTAAGAGGCATACTATAGAACTTTGCTTACACTAAAATAGTTTTTCTTTTCTAGTTAAATTAGATTTAAAATAGAAATAAAGATAGGTAAGTCTTCAAGAACCTGTTTACTAAACTAGACTGTAATAAATAGCAGAATCGGCGCGACTGCTGATCGTGAGGTCCTAGGTTCGATCCCCAGGTCAGGCAAATTGTTATTAGGTTTTTCCGTGTGGAATTCCTCACTAGCAGCCCGTAGTTTGGATTTGTGCCCGGTTGGTGGCAATAGGCTCGCCCCCTATTACATGGGTCCTAAATATAACGGCGAATTGAGGGTGTTACTATACACCTCTGCCCATCCCTTCTGGGACTACAGACGCGATGTTATGTTAAGTAAATAGCAGAATAACCATAAAACGATGTGCACATCCATCCATTCATCCATAGTGTAAATGCTGACCACTTATCGGTGTAGCAATCTCCATCTTTCTCTGTCCAATGCCAAATCCTTCACTTCTCTGTGTTATTACTGTGTGTGTGTGTGTGTGTGTGTGTGTGTGTGTGTGTGTGTGTGTGTTATTACTGTGTGTGCTACTATAGTAGGTATAGAAGAGTTTTTTAGGAACAAAAATAATGCTACAGTGTAACTTGTTATTGTTTAAGTTTAAGTCTAATTCTTGACATGTTATTTTTTGATTAAGTTGAATGTTTGTTTTTTTTTTTCTTCTGACTAGGCTAATTGTATTTTTTTTTTTATGTTTTTAATTTAACTAAGTTTTTGATATTACTTATTTTATTTTTGACATTTTATCCATATTATTGATTGTAACTTTTATTGATTATTATTATTGTATTAATCTTGTATTCGACACGAATGTATTTTTGTTCAGAATAAATAAAATTCAAATTCAATTCAAATTCAAATTATCTTCTATCTTTTCCTTCAATTGGCCTGTCTACTTTCTTCTTTGTCTACCTGGTTTTCTCTTTGCTTCTAATTTACCTTCTATGATGTTAGTTATAAAGGTGTCGAAGCAAGTGACCAATTATTTTCGAGCTTCTGAAATTTGTCTTTTCACTCTGCTTAGTTTATCTTCATTGGTTACTTAATGTTTTTTTTTTATATCTTACGCGTGGACAGTTTCTTGTTTAAAGTATTTATTTTATTTTAAATAGTCCATTACAGGTGTTTACGAAAATCGAATTTAGGTGCACAGTTCCAATTTGTGGTTTCCTATGGATAGAGCCAGCATCAAACCCCGTGGTCACTTTTAAATTCAACATAAATTATTTAACCATTTCGATAGATACAATAATGATAAATGCCCGGTTCCTATAAACAAAAACTAATAGTTTTCCTTACCAATGGTAGCATTTTTATTGCCAAACTGGGCATATAAATAGACTCGTAAGTTAATTTGACCTGCGATAACTACTTTCATATAGGGTCTACTATGCCAACCTATTAAGTCTGCTTCATTATTGGTAAAGATACAAGTCTCAATTTCAAACAATAACGCTCTCTAATTTATAGTAATCGGGGCATTAGTGGAGTTATGTGAGAACGATGTATCCTTAGATACAAAATCGAATAGAAGGTGTGTTTGTGTAGCCAGACTTTAGAGCTTACTTATCACAGAGATAAAAATAAACAACTTCACGGACGATTACGCTCGTCTTTTCTTTTTCAATCACTTTGCAGCACTTGATATTTCTCTCAGACTACAAAGAAATTGTAGAATCCCTACTAAATTAATTCATTTACATGATGCTCGTATAAAGAGAACAAAAGAACAGAATAGATTTAAATGAAGACGCTTTTTTTCTAGAGCAGGTTTAGACTTAGCTGCGTGGAGGTAATTTAAAAGGTTTTCTTTTAGTGTTAAATGTACCAATGTAAGTATGTTGGTTTTGCCTAGCCTTTTCCCAACTATTTTGAGGTTAAATTCCAGTCTAACCAGATGCGGCTGAATACCAGTACTTTACACAGAGCGACTGCCATTAGACATCCGTAACCCAGTCATTGGGCAATTCCGATATTCTAAGGTTAGATCAGTTGTCAGACTTTCGGCTTTCTGACTTCCCGTAACGACTGTCATAATATTCGAATGACACCTGGGACCGACTGTTTAGCGTGCTCTCCGAGGTACGGAGGGGTCTCGATGTGTAACGAACGGTCACCCATCCACGGACTGACCGCGGCAAGCGCAGCTTAACCTCGCAAATCGTATGATCCGCGCGGTTGGTAATGATCCACAAGCCCCTCGCGGATATAAGGTATGTTGTGTGTGATAAATTAAGCCGCGTATTCATTACACAAATGACCCAAAATGACCCACGACACGTGTCGCTAGCACTGTCTGGCGACATGTGTCGCAGGCTATTTGTCTCCTAATGAATACACGGCTTTGGGCTGCAAACAACGGCTAAAATGGAAAATCGATTCATCATTGCCATTCAGCATAGAAATATGCTTTCCTAACGAATCGGTTATAAGAGTATATTGTTAGGAGCTCGCAAGAACATAACGCTGCCCATCTTCTTAATACTTCCTATTAAGCCCGTTTTTAATAAATATTTGAGAGATTCCTCTTAATTAAAGTGAGTTTTAAAAAAAATTGGATGACATTTTCATTTTGAAAATTCCACTTGGGCTGCTGCTTCCAGACCGCCATGTTTACAACGCTTTTGATGTCGGACGATGCCACCGCCCGTGTAGGCATTGCCCAACTGCATGGATTGTAAAACTGTGGTTGAACTGTGTTACCTGCGAGGCCTGCGCGTCTTGCGCTTCCATATACGCCTAGGCTTAGAGTGGTTTATTAATAAAGGGCTAAACATATTCATAGGAAAAGAGTGGTAGCCTAATTTTGTTACAGGGAACTACTGTCAACAACAAGTCGACATGGCAATCGGGTATGAGGTGAGTCGTGGAAGGGGGTACGCCCCGCACACCCGCACAGCGCCCGCGCCATTTTAGTCTTAGCGCTGCACGAGTCCGCATCGACCGCGTTTATCGATTTCGATCTCGCTCACGTTTAGCTTGTAGTTGTGTATTGAAAATGACTAGAAAGTTGCTATGTCGACCTGTCGTTGACTGTACATAGCTGAATTTGAAGAAGTGTATTTTTTAGTTTTTATTTTATTCACATATGTTTTAATCTCTACTTAGAAGAAGACCTCACTTCACAACAGTAGAGTGGCACCATTAAAAGACGATTTAAAATTAAACCAAACATTTCACGTTGAACCCATTTCCCGGATAACAACTGAACTTTTGTTCCTTACTATCTTAATCACCGAAAAACTTAGTACGAAAATTTAGCTTGAAATTCTTAAACAACTCTCCCATTGTTTTCAACAATGGGTTCGTCGCTATCTGATCTGCAAAGGATACTTCATTATCTCTCGCAGACAAACAAAAGGGATGAACTGTTGGATAGCAGAAATAATGAGCCGATAGTGGTGGGGAATTTCAAGAGAGCGTCACGATGTGATGGTAGCCTCGAGGCTAACGCGATGGATTGCAGAGTTAAATATTGTGCGTTTAAGCCTTGAGGTTTTTGTAAATATTTTGAGATCATAAATGATTGTGGTAACGAACAAGTGGATGACTAAGAAAAAATATAATATCAACATGGATCCTTCACTAATGATGGTACTTTAGGTACGATCGGTCTACCTGAGGCAGTCGACCCCACAATCACAACAAACCTTGTTGATTGGCTAATATTTCCACAACGGCATAAGCTATTCACTACCTCGTGCAGTCAAGAGAGAAAACCAAGAATTCTTTATTTAAAATATTTAGTGAAAAATATTATTTACTTGCTAAAACCAACACAGATAACAAAGAAAACATCGTGCCTAAAATTGAGCAAAATGTTAACGTAACTAACATGTAAAATTCAGTGGAGGACGTGCCTAATTTACGCAAACAAAAGGAGATTAAATTAAAAGTTTATTTGTGTTACTTCTCAGCGGCTGTTACTTAAACTAACACTAGCTTTGAAGGATTTTATTGTCCTAATGAAAATGAAAAAGAATTGGAATAAAATGAAATAAAATCTATTGAATGCTAAAGTAATTGCCTAGTAACCTACAATATGTATAACACATTTTTTAAGTAAGTACTTAGGCATTATCTCAGTCGGTCCCGGGTGCCATACGAATACCTATGACAGTGGTTACGGGTAGTCACAAGCCCGAAAGTCTGGCAACCGGTCTAACCTTGGAGTATCTGCATTGCCCGGAACTGGGTAGGGGAGGTCTGATGGCAGTCGCTCCGTGTGAAATACTGGTATTCAGCCACATCTGGTTAGATTGGAAGCTGACTCTTTTTACTGGGAGTGCTCTAGCGAATTTCGCGATGCCGGTCATAGGTCTTCTGAGAAACACCGTGGTGGTTATAATCGGTAAGAGACTGACATAACCACCCGCCTTCCGGAGATACCCTCTAGGGAACTTCACACTGAAATAATTTTATCAAGTGAAAAAGGTGTCTCTAAAGTTGTATTAAATTATTAATTCAGTAGATAATTAGATCCTATAAAACACGTCAACACAGCATATTCAAATGATGATGGGCATTGAATGTTTGAGAAGTACCTCCTACTAATTTTCTCCCGCCTCTGAAGTGCTTCCTCTAAATATAGCCAACTATTGCCTCAAAATCAGGCCAACAAACACGAACTTTAACAGGAGTTGAACCATACAACAGCCGCGTCAGCAAACAAGTTAATTTCAATATAATTACGTCTAAACCAAAATTAATATGGCCGTTGCTCACAAAGTTGTATTTAACACAAGTGCCACTAAATTCTCTTCATGATCCTTCAACTTTTGAGTGAGTTACGATCTTACAGATATCGTATAATTAAATACCAAGTTTGGGATTAAAATGTTTTGAATCTGCAATCAGAAGAAACAATGTTTAATTATATAAATCAGGATCTTCGTGTTCTAGTTTAAATTAATTAATTTTGTGTGTTTGGCTTGGAGTTGTATGAAAGAAAAGCTATAAATATACAATAAAATATTTAGTGTTAATTCCGCGAAAAAACAGTTGATCAAGCCTGAATGCAGTATGCAGCACCGCCCTCCCGCCCGCAAATATATGCAAATGCAGAAGGTGCGATTAATAACATGCAACACACAAGCAAAACAAACCGATACGACACGTGTTTCGCCCCTCCACGGGGCATCCTCAGGTGATGTTGACTCGTCGACCGCTTGGACGCGAATTAGCGGTCGACGAGTCAACATCACCTGAGGATGCCCCGTGGAGGGGCGAAACACGTGTCGTATCGGTTTGTTTTGCTTGTGTGTTGCATGTTATTAATCGCACCTTCTGCATTTGCATATATTTGCGGGCGGGAGGGCGGTGCTGCATACTGCATTCAGGCTTGATCAACTGTTTTTTCGCGGAATTAACAATAAATATTTTATTGTATATTTATAGATCATGGAATTCCGCAAAGTAACGCCTGATTCCATCATATATCGAAAGAAAAGCTGTTTATCATCTGCTGTGAGATGAAAGAGGATGACACCAATTCTACTATCAAAATTGTTGACAAATCGGTACTAAACTGCACATTTTGACAGTTTTCATGTACGAAATCTATCAAATGTTTGTTTTTCGATGTAGTTTGAATGCGATTTGTCAAAAAAATTGCTAGTAGAATTGAACTGCTGATGTGATGACGCCTTCAAAAATGTTTATGTTTGTATGTTATTCAGTATGCCTTCTCTAATTTTTGAGATTGGGTCTTACTAGTTTCTTAATAATTCATCAGTAGACTTGTGTTTCCCTCTTTTATAAGTCAATATGACATGCAATTTTCTGCATTATAATTAAGTAAACAAATGAATCATATACGATTTCCAAAAGTGCTGACTTATCTTGACTTTGTTTCGATTCTCGATTCACGATACGAAACCAATAATATACATAACAATATAGAAGAATAAGCGTTATTTTTGCAATTCGTTTTTTTGCAATTTTTTGCAATTGCATTTTTTTGGCATTTTCTACCATTCGACCTTGGTTCATTTCGTCTATACAACGCAATAAAATCTAAAGCGTCAATAACTCAATACTCGCAGGGCACATTAATGCCGTTATTGGCACAACTCTATCGCAAAAACGTGCCATCCTCTCATTGCGATACCGACTTATCCCGCCAACAGTGTCCATTTGGCACCAGCAATGTCATTACTGGCACTCACAGATGTCATTTCAGTCACGCCCCAAATAAGTTTAATTAGGAATAGAAATTCCGTACGCAAAACCCTGTTAGTATTGGAATGTTATCTTTTGGGGGATCCGGATTATTTGCCTGTTACGACTTCATGGGAGATTAAATTCTGTATTACTGTTTATGTAAATACAGGATTTTGTTTGCTGACCGTCATTAGACTGTTGGATAACGACTTTCGGTGATTCTGATTTCAAATATTGAAGTTGGATGGTCTTTCTTTAATAACATGATTTCTTCTCTTGGCCAAACGTATTTTTAAAAACCTTGTTGTATTTTATCATTGGTTCATTTTACTTTTTTATTTGTAATTTCTTTCAAAACTCTTTCCACGCCAGCTGCATTCGTAACATGAAAGCGTGTCACAGAAGGGGCAGGCCGGAGGCGATGTACCGGGACTACATGTCAGACAGGATGCTGCTGTGGCGTCAGAGTTCGTTCCCACCCTGTGGCCCCGCTGTCATTCCTGACATGACCGGACGACGCGGACGACATTCTGTATGATGTCTGTTTAAATTATTTTTTATAAAGAACATATTTTTTGAAAATAATGACGCTATGTGAACAAAGACTGTTTCAAAAAGATCACGATAGTCGTTTGTATTAATACTATATTTGAAGGGATCAGGGGAAGAACCACTTTTGTCACCTAATGAACGAACTGAGATATTACTAAATAAAAGAAAAGATCTTGATGATCTTATGGTTGTATTTTTCCTGAACGGTCCGGACATTGGATGTTTTTTCCCTGTATCGATATTTTAAAAGCATGAAAGCTCGGAGACTATGGATGTTATTGCCCTGTTGTTTTTGACAGAACATAGCGACAGGTATAACCATTCAGACTGCATTGCCAGTTGAAAAAAAATAAAAATGTGATAAAAGTTGTTCTTCCCCTGAACCCTTCATTTTTTTAGAAAAAAAAACCCTTTTGATAAAACTATCTTCTATAACTACAAGAGTTTTTTTTCAGTCTCTTTTTGCATCATTTTATTATGCAAACTAGGGTTTGAATAACATTAGATTTAAAGGTCTTAGGTAACTGCAAAAAAACTTACTCATAACTAAGTTACCGCAAAAAAAAACACACAAAGGCACTGCGTCAAAGCTATCAGCTTATAATAATAGTGCACGTATAGATGACACAGCTAGTGTACCGAACTAGATTATTATTTTCCTTACCAAATTAACATGGCAATAATCAGATCATATCTGTTAATTCAGCTCACGTTTTGCCTTGTGTTGGCATTCAGTATATTGCTTGTGTTCAGATAAACGTCTTGTATATATTATAATAAGGCCCTTATCTAAAGCCAAGCAAGCTGCAAGATGGTGTTTCTATAAAATTAACTCATTCTGAATAAAAAATTGAAAATTGTTGTTCTGCTTAGCCTTCTTCTATGTCGGGGTCAGCTTCCAGTCTAACCAAATGCAGCTGAATACCAGTATTTTACACGGAGCGACTGCCATCAGACCTCAGCAAACCCAGTGACTGCGCAATGCCGGTATCTTAGGGTTTGACCGGCCTCAGGAGGACGTGGGGCAAGGCCCCACAGAGGAAAAGTCCGCCATGGGTTGGCGGACCTAGACCTGCCGGGGTTGCGGTGCATGCTTTAGCGAATCCCGCAACCCCAGCCGAACGGTCAGGAGAAGGAACACCGTTGGTTTTTAGCCGGTAAGAGTCCGACAGACCATCTCGCCTTCCCCGGGCGAGGGACATCCATGAGAATTTTCCAACGAGAAAAATAATTTAAAAAAAGAAAGAAAAAAAATAAAGGGTTTGACCGGTTGTGAGACTTTCGGGCTCCTAACTTCCCGTAACGACTAACATATGTTTTCGTATGACATCCGGGACTCACAGTTTGAAGTGCCCTCAAAGAAGCAGAGAAAAAATTTAAAATTGTAACATCAGAATATTTTACAGCATCTAGCCAACTATTTTGACTACTGTCTATTTTAGAGTATATAAATCGATATGTATTTTCTTGATAAACTTTTCTCCCATCCCATTCAAATTGTATTACATACAAATTCTTCACACACGCAAATTCCAAAAAAATCTAAACAGTAATTAATAAATTACAGTCGGTTCTTCAAGGTCACATAATTCAATTGAGGTAACCTTTTTATTGTTTCAGCTTTAGAATCCGGTTTACAATTACCTCATTCAAGCTTGCTTGGGTTAATAAATATACCTTATATAATAAACATTATATAAGTTTACGTCACAACACGGCATCCCTTCCGGTCCTGTGTCAACCTCATCTATTGTGCCGCTTTGACAATGTTATTTAGGTACTAACACTACTTTATTACCGTCTAAACCAGTTCTTATATCAAACAACGATTCGTTTTGTTTAGTAGCTGGTAGTGGCAAACTGATCATGTCAAAATACTGAATTTATCCGTAGACAATGTTAATAGATGAAGGGTCTGCTATTGGGAGCAATTAAAATTAATATTTATTGTCTAGTTGGTCTAGTGGTGACAAGAGCGACTGCTAACCATGAGGTCCTGGGTTCGGTCCCCAGGTCGAGCAAAGTGTTAATGGGCTTTTCCGTGTGGAATTCCTCAGTAGCAGCCCGCAGTTTGGATTTGTGCCAAGTTGATGGCAATAGACTCGCCCCCTATTACATGTGACTTAAACATAACGGCGAAATGAGCGTGTTACTAATGTTACTATACCTCTGCCCAACCCTTCGGGGAATACAGGCGTGAAATTGTTACACACTAGCTGTGTCCTCACGGCTCCGCCCGCGTAAGAAGTTTTATTTCAGTAATAATTATAGCCTATGTTACTCAATGATAATATAAATTTATAACGGCAAAAGAATTTTTGAAATCGGTTCAGTAGTTTTGAAGTTTATTCGTTACATATAAAAATACAAATCTTTCCTCTTTATAATATTAGTATAGATACAAATTTGTATTTATTATTGGTAAGAGAAGTACGAGGCGTAATTTTAACCAATAATTTTCGGTGAAATATAGGAACGGGGCATAAACAAACGACAACTGACTCAAAAACTCTTCTTAATTATTCGGTACCGCAGTAACAACTGCAACGCCTTGGCTTCCTTTGAAATTTATGCAAGCTTAGCGAGCTTACTGTTGAATCGACAAACCGAATCCTTTGAGGCTGAACTCGGTTTCTGCATCCGAATAAATATTTGTAGGGCCTACAAATGTTTGTTCTTAATTTGAATAGAATCGATGTTTCTGCATGTGATTTGCGTGGGTGATTGTTTGGGGAATTCTATTGTGTAGCTGGAGCAGGAAGCGGTGAATTTATATATTGTATTTGATTAGCGAGACTCTGACGATGTATAGTACCTCAGGCTAGTAACAATCAGCCAAGTTACACATAGGTTACTTTCACAAAAAAGAGCTCTGTGCTATCCAACTTAGGAGTGTTGTGTGACTTTGTTCGTAAGAAATATAAGATACTAAATATGTCACCATCACAATGAAACAACGTTCCGCAGACCTCTGCAGGACAGAGATTCTGCCTAGCCTTTTTCTCAACTATGTTGGGGTCAGCTTCCAGTCTAACAAGATTCGGTTGAATACCAGTATTTTACACGGAGCGACAGCCATCAGACCTCCGCAACCCTATTACTGGGCAATATCGATATCCTAAGGTAGACCCGTTATCAGACCCGTTGTCAGACTTTCACGTGCATGTGAACTGAAAGACCACACTGTTATTTCGCAAAGCAAAAATCGTAAATAATTAAATTAAATCCTACGATTTTTATTTTGCGTAATACCATTGTGGTCCCTCAACACGCACGTAGACTTTCGGATTTCTGACTATCTGTAACGAACGTCATAGGTATTCGTATGATAATCGGGACGGACAGATTAACGTCCTCTCCGAGGCACGGAGGGGTCTTGACGGACGGTCACCCATCCACTGACTGACCGCGGCAAGCGCAGCTTAACCTCGGAAAACGTATGATCCGCGCAGTTGGTAATTAGTCACGAGCCCCTGCAGGACGGAGGATTATACCTAAAAGGTTTTTTAGTGTCCTTCCCTTCAAAATGCTATATCCCAAAATAGAACAGCCGATACTTGATTACCAAGTATCGACCTTCGAATATCGTAAACAGGAGAACAGATTTTATCAACTTAATCAACCCCTATACCTATGTATAAGACTGTACGTATGTCATCCTTTCCGGACCCCATGTCAAGCTCATCTATTGTTCCTGTAGCTTTGACAATGTTATTTAGTCATTGGAGTGATACCCCGGGCCGCTGCTCAATCACTGTCTTAACACTTAATAACAGAACAACGGTTTTGGGCGGGGTTTTGAGGAAAACGTGGTGAAAAACGTATGAAAAATTATTTTAGTACATCTGTAGCAAAAGCTACTTTTTCAGCGAGATATTTTTTTTTTGTAACGCCAGCTGTAATTATTTAATATTTATATCTGGCCTGTGTTGTTCCTCCTACCGCAGATCAATATCCATCTCCACCTTTTATTACATATTTCTATTTGCTGCTTAAAGTATGTATACAGTTTAAACATAATTTATTATAATGATCTTGACATAAGCGTTTCCCTTTACTGATCTTGCTCTCAATAGCAAAGCTCCTACATTTTTAATACTTGTCAAATTTTCACACTTAACGATAGTCCATTGCAAACTTACAGGAAAATCAAATCTTTATAGATGGAGGATAATCAGTGTGTGAATAAAATGCATTGACGTTATTGCTGAAAGACGCTGTTGCTTTGTATCTTCCAAAATTCTTTGAATACACAAAATCAAAAGCATGCCCAGATATTTCAAATCGACACACATTCAGGATCAAACTCTTCATATTTTGCGCTTGCAGCGACGTAGGACATTGAACGTTTAATCACCAACGCTGTCGTCCACCCGTCCAACCCTAGCTACGTCTATATAGTACGTCCAACGGAACTGTGTCACCCTCCTCTATTGTTTCCTTGTCATTGTCACAGTTCTATCCGACTATTGGATTGATGCTTGTTCTATCTGCGTAATAACTGTCTTTCCCTTTTTTAGTTTCGAAAATTCCGGGCTATTAGTTTTGTGAAATGCTCCGGTTTTGTGAACTTGGTTTTTCACGAAGAAGACTTTTTGACATTGTTGAGTGTTGCAATAAAAATCGTTTGAAACTTCGGGGAGAATCTTTTTAAATACAATACTGAGCTGTGGTCCCCCCAAAAACTACAGCTGGGTCATTAAATTCAAAGTTGGTTTACTGATCATGTTCCTAGGCTAATCTAAAAGCCTTATTAACTTGGCTCAGCACAGCATTTAAGCGGCTTCAATGCACGCAATTATCCTTGATTGGAGATCCAATCAGTTCATAATGAAATACCAACCTAACGCATGCTTATACTCTATAAACGGAACGATAATCACCAACAAGGAGCCACAGGGTTTTAATAAGCCGCGCCCGAATCACTCCGTTATAATTAACCGCGACTATCCGGACGTCCGGGCGGAAAACCCGCGCGTCATTAATGCAGACATGTCCGGGATATGGTGACAACTCTAATTCTCGCGTACAACCCTACCCGCGTCCCTTCCCCTGTGACATGATCGTTCAATCTCGCTCGTCTTTGTTGACTCACCAACGTGTCCGCTGTTAGGATGTTGTCGTTTGTGTGGTTTTTAAACGGTTTTAATTAGCTTCACTTCGTATACTTGTTTGTTTGATTCTAATCTTGCGACAGATTTTTCAACCACTTCTGTTGAACTAATTCTCGTACAACTTCGCACACAAATTCTATTCCTATGACAATATAACGTTATAATAATTTCAAATTTCAATCCTTAAATCCCGGCAGTGCAAGATAAAATCGATTAACTTAAAATATTTTTTAAGGAATTATTGAAAATGCTTTATTGGTGCTACATTTTATGGTATATCTATGACAATTAAAAAGGCAATATTATTCACAGTTTATTATGTAAAGTCAGTAGTAAAAAAACATTGACTAACATCCGAAATCAATAATAATTAATCGATCTTAGTCGAAAATCTCTGAATTGATGTAGGTTTTTGACATTGCTTGTATTGAATTTTTGTCAAAAACCTTCATTCATCCAGAAATTTGGATTAGGATCGGTTATTTGTTTCAGCCGTAAATCTAGAGCTATAGCTATACAGCTGTAACAGCCTCGTTGGTCTAGTGGTGGTAAGCGCAGCTGATGATCGTGTGGTCCTGGGTTCGATCCCCAGATCGGGCAAAGTGTTATTGGGTTTTTCCGTGTGGAATTCCTCAGTAGCAGCCCAGAGTTTGCATTTGTGCCCGATTGATGGCAATAGGCTCGCCCCCTGGTACATGGGACTTAAACATAACGGCGAAATGAGGTTGGTAATATACACCTCTGCCCAACCCTTCGGGGAATACATGCGTGATGTTATGTTATGTTATGAAAAACTATAGATTTATTATTTACTACTAACGATTCATTCTATATATACATATACCTATATAATTACTTGTCCTGACTGACGTATTCATCAACGCAGAACCTAAACCACTGGAGCTGGAAACATTAAATTTGGACAGTAGATTCCTTTTGTGACGTAGGCATCCACAAAGAAAGATTTTTTGGAAATTCTACCTCTAAAGGGGTAAAATAGGGGGTGGAAGTTTGTATAAAAATTCACGCGGACGAAGTCGCGGGCTAAGTGCTATAAAATATAAAAAAGACAGTTTATATACCTATGTACATCCATAGTTACACACTGTAACAGGAGCTATTCACACCTTTGTAGAGAACGTTGCAGCACGCGCCATTGTGTGCAGTGACCGGTGACATGAACGATTCAATCTTTTCGTTATTACGTCACAAGCCACGCGCGGTTGTTAGTGGGTATGGAGGTTTTGAATATGTGTCGCAGTGGCATTATAAAAGCTGCTATATTATAATTACTCTATTGGAATTAAAGTTCCTATTACGATTGAGACTGATAAATGGTTAAAAATGATTTGGAATCTTTTTTTTAAAAAGCCTTGCCCGACACTATGATTTCTCGTGTATCGTGGGTGCGTTTACAAACACAAATCTTCACACGCACAAACATCCAGACCTGGAACAACTATATGTAGGCCATACAAATATTTGTTCCGTGCGGGAATCGGACCCACGACCCGTAGCGCAGAAGCCGATCGCTCAGCAACTACTCTAAACGTGTTTTTAATTTCTTAACTCTTATTATCTATTATTTTAACACGTCGTGTTAAAGCACGTTAAACTGTCGATCCCGGGGTCCCGGGTGTCATAAGAATCTAGCCTTAGGATATCGGCATTGCTCAGTTACTGAGTTGCGGAGGTCTGATGGCAGTCGCTCCGTGTAAAATACTGGTATTCAGCCGCATCTGGTTAGACTGGAAGCTGACCCCAATGTATTGGGAAAAAGGTTAGGAGGACGACTTTAACACGTCGTGTCTCTTGTCAATTTTGATTAAAGTGTCTTGTTATAATAAGTCTAAAATCAGTAAGTAATATTGTGAGAAATGTGATCGAATGAGACAGAGGACGCCCTAGAAGGACATACATCGATGTTATTGCTGACGTTCTTCACAAAAGACAGGGGCGTAGTACTCTCAGCGGCGTGCGTGTATGACAAGATGTATTTATGTGGATGCAGCGAACGGAGTATGTAAGGAAAGTAGCATGTGGCGTTTTATAGTTTCTGCCTACCCCCATGGAAAAAAGGTGTGAGTTTTTATATGTATGTATGTGATTGAATGACAATATTTAGTTTTATTGTAAATAGCCGACGCCCCCGGCTTCACTCACGGATCCCTAACTTTTTTGAAAATGTTCTATCGCCTATGTTCATCAGGGATAATGTAGGATTCTAATGGTGAAAGAATTTTTCAAATCGGTCCAGTAGTTTCAGAGCCTATTCAATGCAAACAAACAATCAAATCTTTCCTCTTTATAATATTAGTTTAGATAATTACGCTAGAATTTTTATTATATAGTGGGTTTTCCAATATCGCTGTGCATATATTTTCGAAAGTACCATGCAGTAAATATAATACTAATTCGCATCTTTCCAATTCCTTAAACGAATAAGAGTGTACAGACAAAAGTTAAAAGATCCTTATTAACATAATCAAATCAAAATGTTTCCCAAAACAACACCCTAAACAGTTGTATATCTTAAGCATTTATATCCTCGTCTGTAATTACTCCCTTAATCTTGTTGCTTTAAATCAACACCCTGTTTTTAATGAACTCGGCTGCGGTGACGCAACGTGTAAGAAAGAGACAGATATACATCCCCCTCTTCCTGCTAAGTTATTGCTGTACAAGTTATAGTGGAGGTTCTTCTTAACAAGATAAATGTTGTTGGGCAGATGAATTTTCTTATCCTCTTTATTTGGCGATCCTTCCGAGCGATGTGGGAAAGTATGGAGGAGATAAGTAACTTTCGACAATTCTTAATGAGTGACACAATCGTCACTGTCAGGCTGGCCTAAAATGTGCCACTAAAGGATGATTTCCACCAAACGGCTCGTATCGCATCGGAATGGAAAGGATACGAACAGATACGACGACAGCCGATCGCGTCTGGCAGGATGTCGACGCATACGATCGGCTCCGTCCATCGCTTGCTAACGTATCCGTTTCAGCGTCTAGTCAAAAAGCTTCATTCCTACCGTGTAGACGTGTTCTAATTTTTTGACGACAGCCGAAAGGATCCGTTCGGATACGACGACAGGCGAACGGAGCCGATCGCGCTTCACAGCATACTTTCGGCTACGATCGCGTATCGCGGAAGACGCTCGCAGTCAAGCTGCTGTGCGCAGCTTGGTAATATAGACTTTAAATACTGTGTACACGGTTTAATATAGTTTAAAGATTGTATAATCCGTTCCGATCCGATGTGATGCGAGCCGTTTGGTGGAAATCATCCTTAACACGTTCGCTGACAGAACGTCGTTAGGCGGGAAATTCAAATAGTGCGTTATGACAGTACGTATAGAGACGTCTTTGTCTGTCGACGTAGTGTCGCATTTGTCAGGGAAACACATGTCCAACATGACACAACGTCGAGAAACGTTCACGTCCATCGACGTAGTATCGAATTTCGGCAGGCAAACATATGGCCAACATGACACTACGTCGTGAAACGTTTTTCATTTAGTATGGAAAATTCTATTGCCGTAATGTGGTGTCAGGGTAAGTCCTCACTGTCAGCGAACGTGTTAAGTTGTTCAAGACACACTTGATCGCCATTTGTTTTTGGTTGCAGGCCACACCAAACAGTAACTGCAGCTACAAAAAAATAGCGATCAACTGTGTTTCCCATGTCAGGTCAGCCTCCGAACTGTATTGCGCTTTTTGCTAATAGACGCTTTATTCACCCAACAGTAGATCATACTATTTTAAAGGGCCTCGTGGCTCATTACCAACCGCACAGATCATACAATTTGCGAGGATAAGCTGCGCTTGCCACGATCAGTCCGTGGATGGGTGACCATTCGTTACACATCGAGACCCCTCTGTGCCTCGAAGAGCACGTTAAATCGTCGGTCCCGGGTGACACACGAATACCTACCATAGTCGTTACGGGAAATCAGTAGTCCGTAAGTATGACAACCGGTCTAACATTAGGATATCGGCTTTGCCCAGTAATTGGGTTACGGAGGTTTGATGGCAGTCGCTCAGTACCGGTATTCAGCCGCACCTGGTTACACTGGAAGCTGACCCCAATATAGTTGACAAAAAGCTAGGAAGAACAGTATGTAATACTATCTTCACAGAACCGAAATGTATCCAGCTATATCAAATTTTTGGCGCAATTATTGTTGATTGACGTCCATTCAGTGCAACTATCGATGACGTCATTACGCTTGTGACGTAATGACAGGTTCTGTCCATTGTTCGCAGTACTCTATAATCATGTACTGTACATTTTTAAACTGCCTTATTGGTCTCGTAGTTGCAAGCGCGACTGCTGATCGTGAGGTCCTGGGTTCGATCCCCAGGTCGGGCAAAGTGTTCTTAGGTTTTTCCGTGTGGCATTCCTCAGTAGCAGCCTGGGGGGATGGCAATAGGCTCGCCCCTTATTACATGGGATTTAAACATAACAGCGAAATGAGGGTGTTACTATACACCTCTGCCCGTCCCTTCGGTGAATACAGGCGTGATGTTATGTACATTTTTAAACATACGAACTATTGTTCGTCCATAAATCGATCGCGTTCCTGAACTTTAGATAAGTTATTGCTATGCTTAGTCATTACTCTGAAAAAGGGCTTTTACCAATATTTGTTTTGTAGTTACCGAGTGATTTCACTGTGTAGGTTTCTCACAAACAAGTTTTTGTGGCTACGAGATAAATCTAGGTCATATCAAATCACCCTGTTAGTTGTTCTGATACAAAATTATCATTATTTGGTTTTTGTGTTGTTGCAATAAGAAAAACACGATCGATTGGAGTGGTGTTGAGATCAATCACTGCTTGGAATCTACTCTACAGCGGATTTAATCAAGATTAAGCCCTCGTACGCACGAACGCTTTTTCAATGCGCGTTAAAAAAGCGTCCAACGCGCGCAATAGATAAGCTGAGATGGCAATGACATATACGGCTTCCTATTTGTTGTATTAGAACGCTTTTTCAACGCGCGTTAAAAAAGCGTTCTAATACAACAAATAGCAAGCTGTATATGTGTTCACATGATAGCGCTTTTTTAACGCAGCTTATCTATTGCGCGCGTTGAAAAAGCGTTCGTGCTAACGAGGGCTTGTTCTCCTGCCATTAACAATAAATTAGTATCAAGAACTAAAGGGATAATTTTAAGCTTAAAATAAATGAAGCCGTCGCTGAACGCCTGGCAGATGTGAAACATCGAAAATCATTTCGTAAATAAAAAAGCTGGCCGAATTAAACCGAAGAGAGCCGGCGAGTTACGAAGGTTGGCCGTTGTGTGTCTGCTATCGCGAGCGTCGCCACGCAATAGCCGTCCTCACACCCGTACCGCCGCTTTAGATGTTTCACATCAAATATGGTAAAGCATTAATGAAAATGCATTAACAATAAAAAAAATTGCTATGTCGCCGACAAATTGCTATTTATGATTGTTTACAGTTTACTCACGTGCATTTTTCGGGATTGTCCGACTAGTTTCGATCCCAAACAGGCCCTTTAATCATGAGCTGAACACACAGCAAAGTTGTGAGTCAATCTAGTTCGACAATCCCGAAAAATGCACGTGAGTGAATTGTAAATAATTTTAAATATGAATGTGACTCACCAGTTATAATACAAAGACAAATAGCCACACAGTGGTTTGGTTTTTTTTTAATCTCGAGGCCTTTGTTCTCTTTTTCTCGACTATGCAAGCCTTATCACGTACGTCCTATTTTAATGCTTAAAAATAACATTACATATAAAAAAATTACATACATAAAAAATTAAGCAGCGGATTAATAAAATTTTTCGTTTTTCTACATTGTAAAAGTAAGGTACACCAACAATATTCCAATTAGGTTGTTGGTTCTTGAAACCCTCGTCCTGAATCAATAATCCCCAAAACTGGCATTCCTTACATTTCCTTCAACAAACCTTATCGTTCTCAAAAATCCCTTCCCAATTTATACCGCTTCCTTGATATATTGACATACGTAATCTAACTTGCCATTTCTTTGTCTTTATTGGGCTTAAGTAACGAATTTAGGCCCCCGGGGACCGGCCCATTGTCTTTGTACCCACAACTCGAAATCAAAAGGAACGAAGCGTAGTTTGTACTTACGCATGCCTTTTGTGGATAAGGTTATGTTGCCCGTATGAATGTTTTGGCAACCTTTTAAATGTACCTGAAAAGGACCTCTCGATAAAAATACTGATCTAGCAGATCTTGGTTGGTTTATTTTTGATTATGTATTTTCAGTGAGTGGTATCAAAAATTCCACGTCTTGTATTTTTTTAGGGATGGGCTAGTTTTGTTTGGACCGACATTATATCTACGTGGTATCTGGACCTATAAAAATTTTATATTAAAATAATACTATAAAAGGAGGAATTCCATTTAGCGCACCAATTTGAATAGCACCAATTCTAATCACACCAATAGTAAAATTAATAGGAATACTATTCGTGTCTTTCGAATTGGTGCTATTCAAATAGGTGCGCTAAATGGAATGCGTCTGTAAATCGGTCTCAACTGGAATCTGTAAAAGATTTTTGTTGGTTTTAAGAACCATTATAACTAGACAACAACAAACAATATTTATAAACATATAGAATAAATCAAATTGTTGAGGACACCTTTTCAATAAAATGGTTAAACTAATAACTAGCGAAAACTATACTTTATAAAATATAGCTTGATCGTGACAGCTGTCATATCTCTAATTCGCAGGCTGTGCGGCAGCCCTAACACCATCCTACGCATGATAGCCGCCCGGGCTGCTAGCCCGCTTGTGTGGGCGCTGGTCAACCGGACCAATTCATTACTAGTTGTTAAGTATTAACAAGAATAAGTCATTTTGTTACCTACTAACACACTAGACCAAAATGTTGTCTGTAAATATAACGATAAATAAATATCTCAACCAACAAGATAACTTTGAACAAGTGTTTTGATAATAATATCCGTTTCTAACAGAAACATTTTGTCTTACTATTTATAATTAAATAAAAAGTAATATAATTCACATTTAAATTACACGTTATGCCTTAGAATGCATGTCACTCTGACAACTGTCACGTACCAAGCTATGTTTTACAAACTATAGGTAATCACTTCAAATATTAATTCCATACAAAACTGTATCGATACCACAAAAGTATGCCAAACCAGCGAAATTAGATTAAAATTTCAAAGTTTTCGATTCCATTTGCTGACAAATTTTAAATTTCCTTATTTGCAAGTTCCAATATTCATAGTCTCAATGCTCTAATATAAACGGAATATAAGCTGGGAAGTATAATCAGCAAAGGGATGCAAATTTTATTTCTTGTACACGTTGACCCGCCATTTACCAGCATCTCCAGTACCTATTTCAGCATTATTACGCTCTTCACCCGCACATTATTGCTGCAAGCTCTCCAAGTAGTGCTTACATTGTAAATCGTTTCCGTAATAAATCCCTAGAGTCCGTAAATTGCGGATTATTTACGCGTTTACATTTAAAATTTTATTTTCCACCGCTTAGTATTTTACAGCGCTCATGATTGTAAGTTGAATTTACTCGTGTGAGATATTAGTAGAAATACTCGTAATGTGTGTTGTTTATTCATAGAGTGCTATAAAACGTTTAGTAAAAATAAAATTGTTTTCGATATAACATATACCTAACGTGACGCAAAATACGCGCTCAGACGTGGAGTTGCGGACACCAGCCCGTTATACCTTATACCTATATATTTGTTTTGTTTATTTTTTTGTTTTTGTAAGCAATGATAGCCTAACGGTTGAACGCTTGCCTTCCACGGAGGAGGGTTTGAGTTTGATCCCAGCCCGTACCTCTGACTTTCCGAATTCATGTGCGGATCAGAATTTGATTATCACTTGCGTTAACAGTGAAAGAAAATCATCGTGAGGAAACCTGCACGCCTGAGAGGGCTCCATAAAGTTCTCGATAGTGTGTGTAGTCTACCAACCTTCACTAGGCCAGCGTGGTGGACTAAGGCCTAAACCCTTCTCGTTCTGAGGAGAGGCCCGTGCTCAGCAGTGGGACAGTAATGGGCTAGTTATGTTTTATGTATGTTTCAAAATTAAGCGTAGATGGATGTGCTTCGTAAGAATCCCAAGTTTACCATCACGGATAATGATGAAGGTACTTGCTATTGATAGCCAAAGTCTTTTCTTTAAGCCAAACGAACTTTAGCAATAGGCTGCAAAAGCTTCTAGATCAAGAAGAAAACTACTAGTGCTTTCATCTCAAAGCTCTCTCATTGCGAAGTTTGAAACTATCTGAATTACTTCAAAAAGAACTCTAATACAAGTTAATTTAGAAAATTGATGCAACAAATGTAGGTCACTCGTCGAGTTTATAGAATCAAGTATATTTCTGATCGCTGACTTCAAATACCTCTCTTTTATAACGTTAGATTTTTGTGCTGGCCTTTAGAAATGTCCTACTTCCGCTCGAATAAATATTCTTTAGTTATTTTCTATAACAAGGTCTATCTTGAGCCTCGTTGGGGGTGTAATTCTGTATTTTCTTTTAGAATATTGAAAAAATGTTTGTTTGTATTGTTTGTGGGGGACGGATTAAGAATACAATTCCCTTCCGTCACCATGAACCTGGCACCATAATTGTGCCCGAAAAACGGCAATACGCTCTCCATCTAACATGGGACTTACAACTGACGAAATGTGGGTGTACAAACTCCTTCAACAGGAGAAAAACTCTGCTTACCCCTCCGGGGATTACAGGCGTCAATATATTTTTGTATGTACATACATAAACTCACGCCTTTTTCCCATGGTGTAAGCAGAAACTATAGATCACCACATGCTTCGACCCTTACATACTCCTTTCGCTTCATCCACATTCTCGCCTGAAACACAGGGTTACCTAGTTCAGGCAAGTAACACGTGTGAATATGATAATTATATTTTTCTTATCTTATGACTTTGTATTATTTTAGTTGTAATGAATTTTGAATAAATTATTATATTATATTACTAGCTGCCCGGACAGACTTCGTTCTGTCAAAAGTTGCCTGTAGTGGGAAAAGAAAAGTGTTGTTTTTACTATTTTCCACGCGATTTTTATGTTTTTTCTCTCCATAAGACCCTTCCCTGTGCCTTAGGGAATGTATAAAAAATAATCCGAATTGGTCGAGCCGTTCTCAAGTTTTGCGCTTAGCAACACATTTGGCGATTCATTTTTATTTATATAGATTATATCGTTTATTCATTGTATATACATATAAATTATATTTTTAAATATTTCCACAAAAAATATAAAAAACTAAAAATATAAAAAATAGTAGCCCACCGGCATCGGGAACAGGGTCCAAGCTACCGGTGGTCAGGGCCTCAGAGAGAGGAACTTCCTGACAATACGTGCCGTGTCCAGAAGTACCACTTTCTGTATCAGGCCCTTGACCCAGCTGCCCAACGAGAGCCTCATCAGGTGTTGGTCGAGGCTCTTGGCTATTAAGCCATTGGCCGTAACGACTATCGGCACAATGACTGCTGAGTCAACCTCCCACATGTCGACAACCTCGTGTGCCAAGTCTTGATACCTACTTAATTTCTTTATCTTTCTCGGCTTTCACAAGGTTCTCGTCATGTGGGACAGTGACATCAACAATCATAGTGAGACGCTCTGATCGATCTATCACCACTATGTCAGGCTTATTGGCAACAATAGTCCTGTCGGTGATGATAGATCGATTATATTATTATTACATTCATACATCTTGTCATACACGCATGCCGGTTGAGAGTACTATGCACCTGTCCTTTGTGAAGAACATCACCAATAACATCGATGTATATCCTTCTATTTATGTATGTTTTTTATTCTTCCGGTGTTAAAATTATTTATCTTTTCGCTCCATTTCTTTCACATTTAAGAAGAGGAGATTATTGAAGGTGTCATTAGCTGGTGTATCGATATATTTTTTGGATGTACATAATCTTTGTACACGTTTAAAAGTAAATCAATACGTCTTATCGTAACCTTTTAAACTTTTGACTTTATTTTTTAACAATATTGTATTGTTTTTTTTTAAATAGGTTCTTTGCATTCGCATTATAAGAACTCAAGTTTGTTAATATGAAGTATCCTTCTGTACTTAACATACGTAACACTTTGTAGGTAAGGGCTTGCACACAAAACTGCGAATCGGCGTGATGCGAATTCGCAACGCAGAAAACTGCGACGCAAATTGCTGCGATGCGATTTCGTGCGGCAAGGCGTCTTCCTTCCAAGGTTCGGATGACCAATCCCTCAACGATCGTCAACCGTATTGAACGTATTTTTAACCGACTTCCAAAAAGGAAGAGGTTACTATGTTCGTCTGTATGTATGTTCTTTTTTTTTTCTGTGTGTTCATCGATATTTTCGCCAATTGTGATTCGATTTTAATGATTTTTTTTTAATGGATAGGGTATACTTCGAAGTTGGTCCCATTTAAATTTGGTGAAGATTTGATGAAGAACTTCGGAGATAGACAATGGAACTCTTCAATGACGAACAGTACGCATATTGTGATGATGTGATTATGTTACGAGCAGCGTCTTTAGTAGGTCCAACCAAGTTTTAATTAAGGCCACTAAAATGAAAAAAATTAAAACTTTTTTACAAAAAATTTAAACCGACTTAAAAAAAGAATAAAATAATTACCATATAAAATTAAAAGTTTCAGAAGTCGGTGCCTTCAATTTGGTTCAGCGTGGATCAGCACCGACTTCTGAAACTGTTAATTTTATAATTATGGTAATTATTTTATTCTTTTTTGAAGTCGGTTTAAATTTTTTGTAAAAAAGTTTTTTATACTAGAGAGAATTTTTCGTAAAAAGATTTGCGCACTGCTGTTACTGATAAGAAGATATAGGAAAAAGCAATTACGTGAATCAATTCGTAAGTTCTTGCGATGCGTCGTGCGAGCTCGGTATATTTCTCCGATGCGACGTCGCATCGCAATTTTGTGTACAAGCCCTAAAACTCATTCCATTATTTTTAGTAAAATCAACCTAAAGCGTTCGCCAGACCAAAAATACGTATTAGGGGTGGGATATGACGTAAAGATCTAGATCGGTTTAAAGCTTAGAGTCAACGAAATATTAATGGGTACCAATATCATATGCGAGCGGGTCGAGTCGCGCTTCGGCGGGCCCACGTAATTTGTATTCAAAGCATAACTATGAAGCATGTTAAACTAAATGCCTTGTAATTTCTTGAATACACCTCACGCGGGCCCTCCAATGACACGAGCCGCTCACATCTGATATTGGTATTAATATTAGGTCCCCACCTATGAAATTGGCGTTTCATTCTCACAAATAGAGAACCTCGTCACTTCTATGATTTAAAATATTCATCAATTGCTTGATATTATATCGAATAATTACCATCATAGACAACTACCAATAGTAAAAAAACCTTATTACTTATAGTTTTCTAAACACAAACCTTCCTCTTAGCCTTTTCCCAATTATCTTGGGGTCAGCTTCCAGTCTAACCAGATGCGGCTGAATACCAGTATTTTACACGGAGCGACTGCCATCAGACTTCCGCAACCCAGTAACTGGGCAATGCCGATATCCTAAGGTTAAACCGTTTGTCAGACTTTCGGGCTTCTGACTACCCGTAACGACTGTCATAGGTATTCGTATGACACCCGGGACCGACGGCTTAACGTGCTCTCCGAGGCACGGAGGGGTCTCGATGTGTAACAAATGGTCACCCATCCACGGACTGACCGCAGCAAGCGCAGCTTAACCTTGCAAATCTTACGATCGGCGCGGTTGTTATTTAGCCACGAGCCCCCAGTTTTCTAAACACAAACAATACCTTAAAAATGACTCCTCTTTTTGTTAGCAGAAATTACCACTATTTTTGTTTTAACTTAGCCAAAACTTATTTTTGTCGCATAATCTAAGTGGCATACGTTATCTTAGTTTTTAAACATTAGTGCATACAATTTTTAAAACATTAGTGTTCATACTTGTTAAATAAATTAAGAAAATGTTAGTATGAAAAATGCAACTTCTTTAAAATTCTCCATACAAAACGCTGATTTCATAGGTGGGGACCTAATATTTCGTTGACACTAAGCTTTAAATGGATCTAAATCTCCACGCCTTATCCCACCCCTGTTACGCATATAATAATTTTTGCATAATCCCTATCTCCATACTAAAGCTAAGCACCCATGCAAATAAAGCCACTAAATTTATAGCCCCAACAATGTCCAACTCCACATATTATGAGGACATAAAGTCGTTTACCACATTGTAACTTTAAAGCTGCCTAACGTCGAAGGCTTAGCCATTCTAAGTTCCGGAATACTAGGGTGCAAAGTATGTGAGAAAACATTTTTCTTAGTTTTACAGAATGGTGTCATTAGTGAGTCATCATAAGTTTCGTGAGTCACGTTCATATTTATGATTGTTTACAGTTTACGCACGTGCATTTTTTCGGGATTGTCCGACTAGTTTCGAACCCAAATGGAGCGCATCGAGTCGAACAATCCCGAAAAAACCTAAAAAAGACTATTTGACCTTCATTTTGTACCTACACGTGTAAAGTTAGTAGCCAAATGCTATGCATGTAACATTGTTAGCGGCAAACTATAAATTGAACTCTGAACAATTTCACTGGTTGCGTTCCCACTGTTAATCTACTTGAACACATATACAATGTCCAGATAACGTTTGCAGTTAACTGAGAGGTATATTTGGACGGAATCTAAATACGGAACCTATCGCTTTCTGTGGTGCCAGCAAATTGCCGATCGTCTACTAGTACAACAAGTAAGAGTAGAAACTGTTGGTGCGGCTATAATTCAGGGGCCCACAATTCGGTTTTGTCGCAGGCCTGTCCGGCTGAACTGAACGGCACATTTCACGATCGACTTTGTACCTTATGTCGAAGACAACGAGTTCATTTTTTCACTGAGGTTTACTTATGTCTTGTTTTTGACCATTTTTGCTGTGGGCGTAAATCACAAAGTACCTTCATTTTTACTAATTACGAAGTCGGAAGTTGCTCTTTCGTGTCGCATCAAACAAGGTCGCGGGCGAATATTTTGTGGGCGAATCTAGCTAGAAGGTCCTTTATTCGATTCGCTTGGGAAAATGATATACAGCTAATAAATATACATTCAAAAAATTCCATTACACCCACATCAATAAACAAAAACATCAATATTTCAGAATTTTGTTACTTCAAGATAACAAGCATATTGCTTTTATATCAAATATTCACTATTCTCTACATACATAGACACAAATTCGTTCCAATTTTATTACGTATTCCAAGGACATCTCAATAACGATATCGTCTCACCTTTGCCATATTAAATCCATAGTTTAGGCTCAACAAAATGGCGGTGGTTAAAATATTTCATGCTAATCTAATGATCTGTTCAGTCGACTGCGACGGTCTAGACGTTCTTCTACAAATATTGATAATAATATATTATGTAAATGAGCAACATGCTTTTGACATGAGTCCAGAGGCCTTACATATTTATAAGGCCGTGGCCTCGTAACTCTTTGTGTCGCTGGGTTCCGGCTAATATGGACTACAGACCTGAGCTTTGTGCGAAACGACCTTATTATTTCTGTGTAGCCTTTTTGTAGGGTAGGTACAGTTTTTTAAAATATTTTTTGTTACATTTCGGAACGTAGGTACTGAAATAAATCGCGAGGTTGATAAGCGTTCATAATTTTTGTCGGCAATAATAAATATGACATTGTTACATAAAACGAAACGTATAGGTTAGAATGTAATTTTATAAGAACAACATTTAAGTAATTAGCGATTAATTAAAATTTTTATTGGGCCTAAAAATAACTTGATCAGTGAAAAACAATATTGATCAGCGGAGAGATTTTCGATATTAACAGCTAGTTCACACAGAAACTGTTTACAGGACCCGTTTTAGCGGATCCGTTTTTATTTTGGTCATGGCGCCTGTAGTTGTATGAGCGAGTTCATATACGCGACAGTATTCCGAATCCAGTAAAAAATACTAGATCCGTTATTTTTATCGCATCCTGCCTGTCAGATGAGACGCAGCTACCATTTGTTTAACTGATCCGTCGTTACAGATGTGAACAACACATCCAGTACCGACGGATCCGATAAAACGGATCCGCTGTGTGAACGGGCTATAAGTTATTCTGCGGGTTTAAAAAAAAACACATAACCTAATCTAACCAAGTCGGCTACTGATTTAAGTAACTGATCAAGTATTGATTTTGCTGATCGAATATTAATTTCACTAATCAATTAATTAGTTCCCATTTATTACAATAATCTCCAACTACGAATGGAAATCCTATCCGCAGTTTATTAATTTGCAAGATTTGCATGAAAATATACAATGCTAAAGGAGACGGGTTGCAAAAACGTCGCAACATCAATCTGTCACCGTTTGGTGAAAAAATGTAATGCGAAGCGCTCTTTTTCATCGAGCTTTAATAATAAAAGCTTTAGGTTTAATTAAAGTTAGGTACATCAGCTTTGGAGTGCTAACTATGTATAAAAATGTGGTACATGTTGATTTTTTTTATTAATTTATTGGTCAGCTCGATCTCACCTGAAGGAAAGCGGTGGGTGAAGTCTATGAATTTTTATTTAAAATCAAACCGACAGCCAAAGTCTGGAATTCCTTGCATGCGTCCGTGTTCCCTACTACCTGTAACCCGTTAAACTTCACATTAAGAGTGAATAGGTATTTTCTGGGTATGCTCGTTTCATCATAGACCTCATCCATCGCTTTCCATCAGGAGAGAACGAGATCAAGAGCTGAATGATACAGTAAAAAAATACAACTTCGTTCGATTTGTAGCAAATTGAAGGTATCAGTATTCTTCTTTGATATTAATATTGAGAAACATGATTCTAAAAATATTAAGTTCATAGCTTCAAGAGAACTAGAAAGCTAGCAAAAAATGCAAGTAAAATTAATTGTCAATCTGTTGCTTAATAATAATTCGATAATGACAATAGTCGTTATAGCCGACGGCCTAACTAATAGCCAAGAGCCTCGGCCAGCATCTGAAGAGACTCTCGTTAGGCTGCTAGATCAAGGGCTTGAATCAGAAGGCGGTACTCCCAGACAGCGCGTATAGTTAGGAAATTCCTCTCTCTGAAACCCTGACTGCCGCTAACTTGGACCCTGTTCAAGTGGGATATTAGCTATATCTTTATATATATAATTCAACTGTACGTATGTCACTGAACCCTCCTAAACGGCTGGACCGATTTGAATGTTTTTTTTGTATGCGTTTGGGTGGCGCGCTGGATGGTTTAGATTCACAATTGGATCCGGTAGGTGGCGCTGCTGTCGGTATGTCACCAAATTCTCCGGGCAGGACGACGTATGTTGGGTCCTTTAGTAATATAGTACCTGGATGACCGAGCTTTACTCGGTTTTTTTTGGTAAATCGTGTTTTTTGGAAAAAAAAGGGAAAAAGAAGGAACTTGAAAAAAAAGGGAAAAAAATAATCCATCTGGACTCGAACCAGTGTTTTCATATTTCGGGGCTGCCCGATTTCCCATCTGAGCTATTATGACTTTATAGATAGTTGCGAAATTTACCTTCGTAGGTATTCTAATGATATTGTAGCAGTTTTTCATTGCCTGAAAACACCGATAAAACGACGTTTTCTAAAACTAAATCCTAGCTAGATCGATTTATCGCCCCCGAAACCCCCTGCGTACTAAATTTCATGAAAATCGTTGGAGCCGTTTCCGAGATTCAGATTATATATATACATATATATATATACAAGAATTGCTCATTTAAAGGTATTATTTATTTATTTAAATCGAACACAAATGATTCATATTATTGTTAGTAACACTTAAAAACTATGTTAGTAACATTTCTTATTAACATTACTTATTTCTTATTAGATTAGATAGATTAGATTAGATAAAAATCAATTGCCGTGCGTTAGTCACTCAAAAACTCGAAATTGGCTCGAACGAATTTTTTTTTGTTTTGTTCTCACCCCTCACTCCTGCCGTCGTTTACGAAAAAAGAAAACTAGGAAGGAAAATCTTAAAAAAAAAATTTGGTGATACGACGTTCTCCAGGTCATCTAATTATTTTATACTTTTAAATATATCTTGTTTATTTATATAATGTGTATTTTAAAATATATTTGATAAGATTGAATGTTGAATAAGTCCGGCCGCACAATATAAGGAATATTTATCAGAAAATTTCTAACGCGTGCGAGAATCCCCTTTGCACATACATTTTGTACTAGGCCCCGCAGTGTAAGATCCAGCAAATTTCTGATAGTGTGCGGAGTCTAGAACAAAATGTATGCAAAGAGTGCCTTTCAGGAATTTTAAAAAGGATATATTATTATACTTATACGTGGAGGGGCTCATACGTGGCTAATCACCAACTGCGCGGATCATACGATTTGCGAGGTTAAGCCGCGCTTGTTGCGGTCAGTCCGTGGATGGGTGACCGTTACACACCGAGACCCCTTCGTGCCTCGGAGAGCACTGTTCTGGGTGTCATATGAATACTTATGACAGTCGTTACGGGCAGTCAGAAGCCCGAAAAGTCTGACAACTGGTCCAACCTTAGGATATCGACATTGCCCAGTAACTGGTTGCGGAGGTCAGATGGCAGCCGCTCCGTGTAAAATACTAGTATTCAACCACATCTGGTTAGACTGGAAGCTGAATCCAACATAGTTGGGAAAAGGCTAGGGAGAACATATTACTAATATCGAGGGTATTCTGGGAGAACCGGATAAGTATTGATACTGTTATTTTGAGAAAAAGCATTTAAAGTTTTGGTTGATCTTTTTTTTTTCATAAAAAAATGCTAGATATATTCTTTACCTAGAGGAAAAAACCGTTGTGAAAGCTTCGGCAGTTATTTGGTTTGGCCAGATAAAAAATGCGACGAAAACTAAGTATCCTATGTTTCTAACTATTTTTTTTTAATTTTTGCACTTATTCGGTTCTGCCAGAATACCCTCGATATGTGCATTTGCCTAACTTGTCCCCGCTAACAAAAAGACAATGTACACAACTAGACCCGAAAACCTTTCTTCCTTCCATCAATGTATAAATAAACACGGTTAGAACAGCAACAAGAAATCAACACACTATTCTATTATCCTTAGCTAACAATTTCAGGTCAAATAGACATACAACAAAGACAAAAGCATCACCACAATGGTAAATCTAGGTCTAGACTAAATCTGTGGAATCACCTAATGTGCTGAATTGTAATTGAATGTGAGTCATGAATATCAGAGGTTTCTAATTTTAGAGTGACTTGGAACAAGATGCTGAGTGCTCTTGTGTCGGGTAAGATTTGAATATAGGCTTTGTGGTATTAGTAGACGTTTGGACAGTAAGAAATATTCAGAAGAATAAGTCTTCGTTTCTTAGGGGCTCATGGTTAATGACCAACCGCGTAGATCATTCGATTTGTGAGGCTAAACTGCGCTTCTCGCGGTCAGTCAGTGGATGGGTGATCGTTCGTTACACATCGAGACCCCTCCATGCCTCGGAGAGCTCGTTAAACTGTCTTTCCCGGGTGTCATATAAATACCTATGACAGTAGTTACGGGTATTCAGAAACCTGAAAGTCTGACAACCGGTCTAACCTTAGAGTATTGGCATTGCCCAGTAACTGGGTTGCGGAGGTTTGATGGTAGTGGCTCCGTGTAAAATACTGGTATTCAGCTGCATCTGATTAGACAGGAAGCTGATTCCAACATAGTTGGGAAAAGGCTAGGCAGAACAAGTCTTCGTTTCTTTGTGAAAGACGATGAAGTTAATATGGATATGTTTATCTATTGGGGAACTCATAGCGAGACGACAAAGAAATTTCATTGGTTAAAATTGGTTTGATATTATTGCTAATGACAATTTAACTTGTTCTGATTGGTTGTTATCAGGTCTTACTGTGATGCTGCCATCTACTTTCGTTTTGTGTTCGATTTATTATTCTCACACAATATTTTTTTGGGTTTCACCAATTTTATCACTTTTCTATGAATTATTGCAGGCAAATATTGCAACAGTTATTGTTGTTTCAGTTTTTTTTGGTATTTTCCAAATGTACAATAATAATATTTAGTATTAATTTTATCAAACAACGGAAACAGTTTGGCGGAATTAACAATGAATATTGTTTTTGCCTGATTCCATTATTTATCTGAAGTATTTTCCGTAAAATGTTAGATTAGGTACCTATTTGTATCAATAACAGGATTTTACCCCAATTCTTCGAAGAGAAGATTTGTTTATTGTCACAATGAACTGCAACTGCAACATTTTCACCACATAGCTGATATTAGTTCGTTCCCGATCAGATACAATAGCGGGAACAGAAACAATGAGAGCATTCACAGAGCATCGATGAATGTCACTGCGATATCGATGCAACTCTTTAGTCCTGATTCATCGAAACGAAAACGTGAATAATAAAGCTATAAATCATGTCACACGGTGATTGCTATAATGAATTCCGCCCATAGGAGCTTGGAGGAACACCACGGTTGTTTTAGATGGTAAGAGTCGGACACAACCCTTCGTCTTCTCCAGGGAATCCACGAAGATATCCTAACAAAAAGAAAAAACTGAGAAGCGTCAGACAATGAACATGGGTTTCCACATTGACCTCGACAGTGAACGATGTAGGGTAAAACTGTCATAATCATTCAACTTAGGAAGTGAATTAGCAATCGGAGTACGATGTTATCAGCTGACAGGAAAAGCCTCCAAGAGTGATGATATTTAGTACATCCAGCACGCCCTGGGCAGTCAACTTCGCTACCAACCTTGCTGTCTGGCTTTTATTTTATCATGCCGTGATGAGCTATTCTCGTATGACCCGTGCCGAAGAGAAGAAGAACAGAAGATAGCCACTGCCCAGTTTCTTGAATGTGTACATGAATCACCTATTAAAAAGCACGGGAAGACATGGAGTGACTTGTTCATTACAGATGACTGCATAGGAAGATTTATGTTCTACGTAACAAGCAACGGAGTTGCGTTATCTTTAACTTCCATATTCTTTCACGCTCCATGTACTTTACATACATACGCTAGAAAAACACTTATGCAAAACGCTAAGTACCTAACTTTCCCCATTGCCCATTTAAAAGCAGCCAACTAAAATATAACTTACAAAATATCGATCTGGGAGTCATAAGGCGCTTTCTCTAAGTGCCCCATCCGGTTTCATTTTCAAAACAAAGTTTATATACGCCCGAGGCGTGCCCGCAGTGAAAGCTTACAACTGTGTAAACTTCACAAATTGTTTACTACCTTCAAAACTGGCTAGGAACTGTCGTTTGTCGTCTACAATGTACCTACAGCGTGTACTGGGGTGGAAATAAAATTCTCTGATGGTACTGTTGTTCTAAACACTTTTGTTCAAGCAGTATCTTTAGGTGAGTTAGCTACTAAGTTTGGTAATAATTTTGGTAGTTCATACATCATACCTCAAAAGAACTGTGAATATAAATATTCACATCAAACTGTATCTTGTTAATCTGAAAAGCAATTTCAGTATCTTAAGCAAAATAAATCATTACTTTAATGGTCTAAACATGGGTAACTGCCTCGTTGGTTTAGTGGTGGCAAGCGCGACAGCTGATCATGAGGTTCTGGGTTCGATCCCCAGGTCGGGCAAAAAGTTATTGGATTTTTTCGGATGGAATTCCTCAGTAACAGCCCGGAGTTTGGATTTGTGCCCGGATGATGGCAATAGGCTCGCTCACTATTACATGGGACTTAAAAATAACGGCGAAATGAGAGTGTTACTATATACAACTTAGCCCAACCTTTCGGGGCACAGGCGTGTTGTTTATCTTATTTTTAAAATAATTATGCTATTATCGATTGTTCAATTTATCTTTCATCATTACGATTGCCAACATTGTTTTTATTTATGGTACTGGTGCGGAAATAAAATTCCCTGGCTATAGAACGTTGTTCTAAACACTTTTGTTCAGCTGTTATCTGAGTTACGTGAGTCAGCTACAAAGTTAGCGGGTAGGGTTCAATGAGTTGATGTTGCGTCTGATAACTGATGATCTTGTTATTGATGTGGGTTTATAGAACAAATAGAAGTATCCATAGTAATTTGTCGTAATTCATCAACTGTGCTTTTTTATGTCGTCATCGAATTTGTTTTCTGAGCTCAAGAGCGGTTCTTTATTTATTTATTCTTCAACAAATTTACATTTGTGACGAACAGTGGTTTTAACAATAAATGTAACACAAAAATTAAATAATCATAGTAAAGCCAGGAAAAAGACAAACACATTCGATATTGGTCGCACGGGTGTAGACGTTTTTCCCGTTTTTGCAACATTTTTCATTTATGCTCCGTTCCTATTAGTTGTAGCGTGATGTTATATAGCCTATAACCTTCCTCGATAAATAGACTATCCAACACAAAGATATTTTTTCAATTACAACTAGTAGTTCCTGAGATTAGCGCGTTCAAACAAACAAACTCTTCAGGTTTATAATATTAGTATTGCTATTAATTTAACTTAATATTAATTCAAAATTAATATAAATTCAATTCAAAGAAATGTATGTCAATAAAATTCATTAAGATGTAATTTGTCTTGTGTGATTTCAAATTTACATACATACATACTTAAACTCACGCCTTTTTCCCATGGGGGTAGGCAGAAACTATAGAACGCCACATGCTACGATCCTTACATACTCCTTTCGCTTCATCCACATTCATACATCTTGTCATACTCATCATTGACGACACGTTTTGGTGCAGTGGCTGAGCGATCGGCTTCTGCGCTTCGGGTCGTGGGTTCGATTCCCGCACGGAATAAATATTTGTATGGCCTACAGATAGTTGTTCCGGGTCTGGATGTTTGTGTGTTGAAGATTTGTGTCTGTAAACGCACCACGATACATGAGAAATCCAAGTGTGGGGCAACATTTTTTATATAAATCATATTTGAAATTTAGTTTTTCCATAAATGTATCAAATGTTTATGATGCCCTTTATGCCTCGTTTAACGCTTTATATATCTCAGGCTCTATCGTCAGACTTATCTAGAGAAATTCGATACTTTCTGAGTTAAATAAATGATGTTATGCGTGACGAAGCATTTGACCAAATCCCGTGGACCAATATTAAAAAAAAAAAATTGACTGCCATATTGGTCTAGTGGTTGTAAGCGTAACTGCTAAGCATGGGGTCCTCGACCCAGGTCGGACAAAGTGTTATTGGGTTTTTCCGTGTGGAATTCGTCGGTAGCAACTCGAAGTTTCGATTTGTGCCCGGTTAATGGCAATAGGCTCACCCCCTATCACATAGGAAGTAAACATAACGGCGAAATGAGAGTGTTACTGTACACCTCGGCCCAACCCTTCGGGGAATACAGGCGTGATGTCATGTTATTAAAACTTGCATTTATTAACTCGTGAGGTGACGATTTTAAATTAATCTAGTAGTATTTCTACTGTTACTGGTCTAACCTTAGGATATCGGCATTGCCCAATAACTGGGTTGCGGGGGTCTGATGGCAGTCGATCCGTGTAAAATACTGGTATTCAGCCACATCTGGTTAGACTGAAAGCTGACCCCAACATAGTTGTGAAAACGTTAGGCAGAACGAACGGGTATTTCTACTGTTAATTGTGTTACTGAAGATTTGCTACCCAAATTCCTTCCATTCCATTTCATTCCATTTCTCCAGCAATAGAACTGTTTTGTTCTAAACAGTTTTGTTAAACCGTGAACGGTTATCTGCGGCTACGTGAGTCAGCTACAAAGTTAGCGGATTAAAGTTCAGTTAGTTACGACAAGGTAATTATGAACCCGTTACTGTTTAACCCAGTTAATAACAGGAAATCTAAGGATATGGAGGGTAGGTAGAGACCGTAGTAGCTGGTGTCCTATTTAGATGATAAAAGTTTTTTATAGAGATGAAGAAAGCATACACAGAAATGTAAAGATACATCGTAATGTACTTTGTATGGAAAAAGAAAAGGAGATGTTTCATTTTCGGCCATAAGATGTACATTTATCGAAAAAGGGGAAAAAAATCCAAGAATTGAGGAAAAATATTCTTTCGTGAATTTAAACCTGATTTGATGTGCACAAAATATAATAAGTTTTCAATTATTGCCATATTCTATTCAACATGGCGTCCTATAGTTTGCATAGCCTGCTTTCGTTCTGAAATCATGTCAAATCAAAACATAATTCACGTAGACGTTAAATATGAAAGGTATGTGTTCTTGTACAATTAATAATAATTATTATTCTCTTAGCCATCTTTTTCGACTAATTCTAAGCTAGTGTGACGATTTCATCGTTAGAAAAATATGTATTCTTCTTTTTTGACGTGTACTTCTGAACGAAAAATTCAAAATGTCAGGTCACAGTCAGTCAGTAATTAACAAATGTCAATTTCTAGGTTAGGTAAACGTCATCTTTACAACCTCTCACGGCTGTCATAACTCTCACGACAAACGTCAAACATTTTTAACTTTTATTTTGTGCATAAAAAACATTTGATATTATGAAAAAAATTTTACTGTAAGCTGTACAGGGTTTAGTTTCCCAGCTTTTCTAAAAGGTACACCTTATGGCCGGAGTCCCATACAAAAATGAAACATCTCCTTTGCTAGTTTTTAAACGGTTTTATAATTAGCTTAAGAGCCCGTCCACACAGCGGATCCGGCAGTACTGAATGTGTTGTTCACACCATACCATACTTCTCCATACATCTTCATGTGCAGATCCGTTTTTTATACCTACTGATCCAGTTTTTGATGGCAAAACAGAATGTGTAAAAATGTCACACCAGTTTTATTTTCGGGATTCGGAATACTGTCGTGTATGTGAACTCGCTCATACAACTACAGGCGCCTTCGCCAAAATAAACACGGATCCGCTAAAAATGGTTCGGTAAATAGTTTCTGTGCGAACTAACTGTCACTTCGTTTATTTGCTTGTTTGATTCAAATCTTGCAACAGATTTTTCAACTACTTTTACTCAGCCGATTTTCCTGAAACTTCGCACAGAAATTCAATTCGCATGGCAATACAAAATTATAAAATTTCAACCTTCAATCCTCAAATCCTGATGCTGCAGGGGTACTGCAAGATAATACCGTTTTTAAGGGATAAGTTACGTAATTTTTTTTGTTCTTGACTTGCGTTTTGCTCTAGTCTCACCTGATGGTAAGTGCAGACAGGGTTTAAATAGTTGCACACAAATCCAAGGAACAGAGATATAGAGGAATTCCCCTATACCCCTCAAAAACAAGGTAAACATACTTGTAAGTTTAGTTTAAAATTATTATCATTCAATTTTTGATCTTCAGACAGAATTGTTATTATGGATAAGCAGTAGTGACAGCCTAGCGGTTGACCGCTCTCTTTCCATACAGGAGTTTGATCCTAGGCCGTAACCGAATTTTCTAGTTAATGTGCGGATCAGAATTTGATTATCCCTTGCATAACATAACATCACGCCTTTTATTCTCCGAAGGGTACAGCAGAGGTGTTTTAGAACATCCTCGTTTGTTTTAAGTCCCACGTAATGGGGGGCGAGCCTATTGCCATTAACCAGGCACAAATCCAGATTTCGGGCTGCTACTGAGAAATTCCCAATGGAAAATCCAATAACACTTTGCCTGACCTGGGGATCGAACCCAGGACCCCATGCTCAGCAGTCGCGCTTGCGACCACTAGACCAACATGGCAGTCAATGTCCTTGCGTTAATGGTGAAGAAAAATATTGTGAGGAAACCTGAGAGTGCTTCAAAAAGTTCTCGATGGTGGGTAGTCAGCTAACCCGCACCAGTCCAGCCTGGTGAACTAAGGCCTGTACTTTTGTCATTCTGAGAAGAGGCCCGTGTCCAACAGTGGGATAGTAATGGCTTACATGTAGCTTAAAAGTGAAGTGGAGCATGGTACTAAGCTGGAAAAATTCAACAATTAGGAAAATGTTTCTAGAATCTTATACAGGATGACCGCATGTAACTATCTTGTATAAAATTCTCTCGCTCTCTGTTTTGTTATACACGCCTTTGTTAAGCCGCGAAGTGGTTATCTCTGGTATTAAGTTAGTCGGCTACTAAGTCCAAGATTAGAGATAGTGTTAGTTAATGAGCTTACTAGCATAAATACTTAATTATAGCGTAGGGTTTAGTCCGGGATTTCTTTTGTGTTGAGTGCCTTGTTGGTCAAGCGGTCGCAAGCGCGATTGCTAAGCATGGGGTCCTGGGTTCGATCCCCAGGTCGGGTAAAGTGTTATTGGGTTTTTCCATTAGGAATTTCTCAGTAGCAGCCTGGAGTCTGAATTTGTGCCCGGTTAATGGCAATAGACTCGCCCCCTATTACATAGGACTTAAACATAACTGGCGAAACGAGGGTGTACTAAAATCCCTCTGCCGAACCCTTTGGGGAATGTAAGGCGTGATGTTATGTATGTATGTTCTTTTGTATTTTTTTCCTACATTTCAGAATAAGAATCTGGTGCCTTGATATTACTGTACTTTCCATGTATTTTCATAGAAGTTGCTAAGGAATAATATGAGCGAGCAGCACTGTTACATAATCAGCCCATTCTGCCATTCGATTTCTAAAAGACCATTAAGTGACATTTTGTCAAGAATTTTATTAATATAACGTCACGCCTTACATTCCCCGAAGGGTACGGCAGAGGTGTTTTAAACACTCTCGTTTCGCCAGTTACGTTTAGGTCCCATGTTATAGGGGGCAAGTCTATTGCTCCGGACTCCAGGCTGCTACTGAGAAATTCCTAATGGAAAAACCCAATAACACTGCCTGACCTGGGGATCGAACCCAGGACCCCATGCTCAGCAGTCGCGCCTGCGACCACTAAACCAACAAGGCAAGAGTTTTATATACTTCGTAAAAGCACAACTTTTTCTCTATCTATCAGTCTGGTTCATATTTTTCTATCCGATGTCAATTACGAGATACAAGTTTTTTTAATATTGTATATGGTCACATTTCAGTACAAAAAAGCATGACTAAATAAAAACTGGAATTTTAAAAACAATATTAGTCTTGTAACTCATTTAAAATTATGCAATGTAAGCTAAAAAGTAACCCAATGTTTAGGTATAACAAAAACACCTGTATGGCTGCAGAATTTCTAAATCAAAAAATTTCACGTTTTTGCTCATTACTCAAAATTATGTTAGCTCACTTAACGGTTTTTTTAGTAATCAGACGGCAGCTACTCAGTGGTGTAGCTCCTTCTCAGAATGAGAAGGGTTTAGGCCTTAATCCACCACTCTGACCTGCCAAGCTAACGGGGTGTCCTGCGTAAGCGACGAACGGGACAAACGCGATCAAGACAACGGCATTTCCTACTAGCGGCCTATGTAGCGAGACGCGACGTAGCGCGTATTTGTTCCACGTCGTGTCGCGTTTATCGCTTACGCAGGACACCCCTTAACATGCGCAGCGCCACATAATTTTGTCGTCGAATGTCGCGTGACGCTTATCTCGTCTCGGCACGAGATGTGACTACAAAATTATGTCGCGTATACGTTAGGCTTGCTGGTGGCCTGGTGAACATTTTATTGTTGTTTTGTTCATTCTAGAATTTTTCGGCATTACTGGGTGCAATTTCTCGATAAATCGATGTGGACGGACAGTTGTTTTGTGATCGATATAGCAAGGTTTCAAATCACGTCTTAGAACAACGAATTTCTTCGAAAATAATGCTGGCAAGATATGAATGTGGATGAAGCGAATGGAGTATGTAAGTATCGTAGCACGTGGCGTTCTATAGTTTCTGCCTACCCCCATGGGAAAAAGCGTGAGTTTATGTATGTGTGTTATGCTAGCAAGGTTCAATTACGACATAGTATTGCTGATCAAGATAGACAAATACGTACTAATTACATTTATAAATGTTTCCATAAATAAACGAAAACATTTAAAAGTATAAAAAAGCTCACTGTCATCGGGAACAGATTCCTAGCCTAGTCCAAGAGAGCAACCTTCTAACAAAACATGCCGTATCCAGGAGTAACCCCTTGATCCAGCTGCCTACCCAGAACCCCTTCAGCCTCTTCTCATTATATTTACGACTAGCGACCCGCCCCGGCTTCGCACGGGTGCAATGTAGATACTAATGTGGGGGATATAAACAATTCTCTTGAATCACTATATCTATTAAAAAAAACCGCTACAAAATCCGTTGCGTAGTTTTAAAGATCTAAGCATACATAGGGACAGACAGGCAGCGGGAGCGATTTTGTTTTATACTATGTAAAGATACCCAGAAGAACAGATAAAGCAAACCAAAACACATCACAACTACATTTTGACAAAGAAGAAAAAACCACCGTTACATTTAAAGACCGTGAAACACACACGAATCAAAAATTAAAACCCCAGAACAAGAATTCGTACCACAGGGGTCCACATTATTAATATAACATAAGATAACTTTAATTTGTGTTATGTGTGCTGAATATAACATGAGCGTTGGCGCAATGCGGTACTTTTTATGCTCCTGTGCTAATAAGTAGCAGGTGGTATGTACGCCTCGAATAATTGGGGGTCAGTATACGTAATTCTGAATTAGTTTCTGGAAAAAAGATTGAGGATTGGTTGGTAAGGTGACTTTGTGATTATAATATTAAGTAGATGAGAGTCATTAAGTAGATGACTCTCATCTACTTAATATTATAACCTACTCGATTGAGTGGGTGGGAAAAGAGGGTCTTAGTTTGACCGCGGCATAAACCTCTGATTTTTCAAATTCATGTGCGGATCAGAATTTGATTATCACTTGAGGAAAAATATCGTGAGGACACGAGCACACCAGAGACGGCTGTAAAAAAAATGGGGTGTGGCTGTGTCATGGAAACGGCCGTGTGTTGTACGTAAATACTTCGATAGATTTTGACGACAGCTGACGATAAAAACTTAAACGAACATCGTAGCTCCTCCGAGTCAAAAGTTATACTAATTGCAAATCTCGATACGCTGCAAAATAACTTTAAAATGGCGGCGCTTCTCCCTCCACCGCGCGCGATGCGTCACTGTTCTCGTTTATCGTAATGAATTATTTGATCCTTTAGCTATCTAGTGGTATAATTTAATTTTGAATGTAGAGGATAGATTCAAAACTACAACGCCAAACTGTATCCCCCGATTTTGTTATCATTAGGTTTTTTGGATTGCCCCTGTATGGTAGCAAAGACGTATTCACGTCAAAAGTTCTCAATGGCGTGTGACTGTGTAGTCTGCTAACCCGCAATAGGCTAACGTGGTGGATTAAAGCCTAAACCCTTCTCATTTTGTGAAGAGGCCCGTGCTCAGTAGTGGGACAATAATGTGCTGATTATGCTATTCTTATGATATAAGTGGGTGGGCCAATCTCTTGAGGTTGCGGAGGTCAGACGCCATGGTATTAAAACTGTTACTATAAGTCACTGACAAATGAATTACTGATTTTGTGTAAGATTAGTTCTTCAAATCAATTCAACCATGAATGAGTAAATAATATTTGTGTGCCTAGCTAAAGCTCTTAAGCCAAAAATGAAGACCAATGTTTAAAAAAAAAAACATATCGTAAAAGGCATTCCTCTTATCACCATGTACTACGTACCAAGTATGATTATATGTCGCAGCAAGGAGGCCGTAGATTAAGAAACGTCTAAACGTCATTTTTGAACAAAAGAGACAATTGTTTGACAAGTGTCAGTGGGGGTGTCATTCATTGCTCTGCCGGAAAATGTGTGCTGGTGATCGGAAGACCTCACGACCTCCATCCATCATTTTCCATCGCGAATACTAATGTACGAGGAGGAACGCGTGCCTAGAAGTAGCACTCTTGCTTCCTCACCGTCATATATAATAACATTTTGAAATTTTTTATACATGGTATATATTTTACCCCAAAACGATCTTGAACGGAGTGATTATATAAGGGATTCTGGCCCTAAAACAAAATCAAGGTTGTCCTAATCTCGATTAGAAGTGGTTCGCATTTTATTCCTTGCCAAATTTTCGTCTGGGAGTAAGATCAGTTAAGCCCAAAAACGCTTCTCATGAAAAAACCTCTTAGCTTTGGGCAACTTTGCGATTAGACCAAGGTTAGGAAGCTCGATCAAGATATCCTTTTTAATCCTTTGAGCTTTGAATCAGATAAAATCTTATGTAAACACCTTGCTGGTTGCTCCTCGGGTTAAAAATAAACACCCTGTATTTTCCTTCATTCTTATGCATGAAAAAACTGTGTTCACTTCAAAAATATATTTCGAATTTTAACGAGTACTCGTACGTAATAATTAACTTTTTATATATATACTCAAACACTTCAAGTTAATTAGGACGTTTTTGAAGCAAAAACACTTCTTTGCGACTTTATAAGTATATTTTTTTTGTATTGTGTTTATATTTTTATATATATTTTTGAACAATGAATAAGGAAAATATATACTTATCGGGGACACGGTGATAACAATGCTTCATATACTCACATCAATGGGCTCAAAAAAGCTATTGTTGAGTTATAAATGCGTGTTAGAAGGAAAATAAGAGATTCATAAAATGCGTGTTGAATAATGATATACGCTCAACAAAAAAAGCTTTGCACTACTTTTAAATATTAAAAATACATAAAAACATAACTAACCCATCAATGTCCCACTGGTGGGCACGGGCCTCTTCTCAGAATGAGAAGCGTTTAGGCCTTAGTCCACCACGTTGGCGTGGTGCTGGTTGGCAGACTACACACACCATCGGGAACTTTATGGAGCCCTCTCAGGTGTGTAGGTTTCCTCACGATATTTTTCCTTCACCGTTAACACAAGTGATAATCAAATTCTGATCTGATTGACAATTAAATATTGGTAGGTTTTTCTTGGAACTGTATTTTTATTATAATACGTCTTTCGTATATAGTTAGTTATTATTTTAGATTTGATGTTATTGGTGATGTTCTTCACAAAGGTCAGGTGCGTAGTACTCTCAACCGGCGTGCGTGTATGACAAGATGTATGAATGTGGATGAAGCGAAAGGGGTATGTAAGAGTCGTAGCATGTGGCGTTCTATAGTTTCTGCCTACCCCCATGGGAAAAAGGCGTGAGTTTATGTATGTATGTATGTATTTTAGATTTGTAGTATATTAGTCTAAAATATATTATAATAATAAACGCATTAAGATAAAATGCATTTAATGTTATTATTGCCGGTGTTGAATAAGATACTTGTTTCTTGGTTTATCAGCGACCTTAGTTAGACCCTACAGTTTCATAAATGGTAGGTAGGTAGGTACCTATATTTTTTCTACCATCAATAATTTTATTTCGTAAAATCAAAGTAAATATTGCGATATTAACAAGTGGTGCATAACATTTTTGATTAGCGAATGCATATTTTTTGTTAATATATTTTGCATGGGAAAATACTTTTGCAAAAAAGAAGAATAGATATCTCATTTACTTCTGGGTTTAAAAGATATAAAAAAACTTCTTGAAGCTTGTCTGCATCTTGTATACGGAAGAAACAAATACACGTTGCCTTTTATTACGCCGCTGCCACATTGGCGGGATTCGACGAATGTTCGCAATATCGCGACATCTCTGACCAAGCAATTCGTCACATCCCGTTTCGCTGTACACATTGGCGGGATTCGACAATTTGATGTTCGCGTTATCTGGACAACACGCACTGAATGTTCGTGTGACATAAGTGTGACCTCAACATTACTCCTGTATGGACCCATAAAAAGTATGACGGTACAAACTGTTAAAATGAGAAAATTATCTTCAATAAAACTTTTTAACAAAAATAAAACCGACTTCAAATTGTCTATCTCCGAAGTTCTTCATCAGATCTTCACCAAATTTAAATAGGACCACTTGCAAAGAATACTCTTTCAAAGAAAAAAAATATCATTAAAATCGGTTCCCAATTAGCAAAGATATCGCGGAACAAACATACAAAAAAAAACATACAGTCGAATTGAGAACCTCTTCCTTTTTTTGGAAGTCGGTTAAAAAGTATTTCAATGGCTTCCAAATTAGTTCCATTATAAATAATTACGTTACAAACTTTCTTGAGCAAATGAAATATTCTAAGAACATATTTTTTTCGTAAAAGAAAATTTCCTGTGAAACGGTCCGTTGTTAGTTAGGAAGTTTGTATTAAATCTAGATGTGTCATAGAAATAAAAGTACATGAACTCAAAGTGAAGTACCTAATTGAAGATTGAAAGGGACTGTGATTGTATACCCATATTTAAAACTCTGTTATGAAAAGAAATACAATTTTTTCACCCACAGACTGGAAGCTGATCCCAAAATTGTTAAGAAAACGGTATAAATATTATTGAAAATACACCTACTGTTATTTGTCGGCACAATTTATATTTCGTAAATCTATGTTGTTAGAGGTTTTGGCTTATTGTTTTATGACTGGACGCCTGCCTGACATCAACCCTCCTAGGGAATGTTATTGGTGATGTTCTTCACAAAGAACAGGAGCGTAGTACTCTCAACCGGCGTGCATGTATGACAAGATGTATCAATGTTGACGAAGCAAAAGGAGTATGTAAGGATCGTAGCATGTGGCATTCTATAGTTTCTGCCTACCTTCATAAGAAAAAGGCGTGAGTTTATGTATAATAATTACATAATATCACGCCGTGTATTCTTCGAATAATCCCTCATGTAATACGGGGCGAGCCTATTGCCATTAACCGGGCACAAATCCAGACTCCGGGCAGCTACTGACAAATTCATAATGAAAAAACCCAATAACACTTTGCTCGGCCTGGGCGATCGAACCCAGGACCGCTCAGCACTTGTGTTTCCGACCACTAGACTAACAAATCAGTTTTTATGTAGGTATGTATATATTACATCTCAATTTGTATCGAGTATTAAATTGCAATATTGTTAGATGCAGAATTAATTGCGTCAAGACATACGTCATCTCTTCACAACTGTGATACGTTTCATTAAACGTTAGACAGTATGACAGATGCTCGATATCTTGCTAACACGTCTATTAAGTAGAAGTAAACATATTATGTTCTTAACGTGAGGCATTTTAGCGCCCCGAGCGAATTGCGCGGTATCGCTCGCCGCACGGAGATTTTACTCAGGGCGCTAAAATGCCTCTCGTTTACTTCTTGCTTTTTTTTATTGAATCCAAAGATATCCCTTGCAGCGCTAATCATGTCAGCTGTACATCACGAGGTTTGAAGGAATTGCACGATTTCGTTTACACCTTGTAGTGATGTATGGAGCCGGCGAACAAAACAATCTAATAACACTTCTGGTGCTGGTCCTCTTTATGGATTCGTGTATCTATTTCTGCTCTCGTTTTCAATCAAAACGGCCTAAAATTATGTTAAAATCGAGTCAGAAGTTATTGATTTCGATCAAAACAGTATAGTTTCTAAGTATGTCATATAGTTTTTTAGTTCTCCCTCAAAATATGATTGTGTAATTAATTAAACCATTTTGTTGAAAGTTTACTTTAAAATAGAATATAGGTAGGTAGGTACCTATCCCGCAGACGCTCTGTGCAAAATACTGGTATTCAGCCGCATCTGGTAAGACTGGAAGCTGACCCCAACATAGTTGGGAAAAGGCTATGCAGAACATAGGTAGATACCTATGCCAAAACAAATCGCAAAAGAAAATAGACCACCCTAGAAACCCCCATTAAATAAACAAAACAAATCAACATTAAAAATTATATACCCAACATTTGACCTACTTTACACAACACATTAAAACATACCTACGTCACGCATATTATTTTGTCCATTATGTGTAACAAATTAGCACTCCATTTGGTTGGAACCAACCTTTGAGAGGGAAAACATGTTTCAAGGTTTCAAGGGATGCCTACAAAAACATTTTGGGGCCTTCAAGTCCTTACAAACGCCCCTAATTACCCGTAGTCCTAACATAATATGTCTTTATGCGCAGTCGGTTAAATTAAAATTCCTTGTATTTTGGTAGGAGAGATTTTATTAGTACCATCAAGATTTGAAAGCTTTGTACGAATTATGCCATATATTATATGTATCGGAGTCATATTTCTGAGTGAAGGCGTGCACTCTACACGACACGACACGATACATTAGGTAAGTCTAAAGTGAATCTGGCATTACTAGGAATGGGGAAGGCAACGCAAAACTAAAGCAGATGGCAGCACCTCCATACTTAGTTCTTTCCACCAAACAGGACCATCAGGTTGATACTAACAATAATGTCAAACACATTGCAACCAATAAGATTGCAGTGGAACAATTGAAAGTGGCGCCATTAGTTCCACAGTTGCCTACCCCATTGTGATTCTTCTTGACTGATCGGTGACTGGATGGCGACGTGACTGGTATGTGAGTGTATCTTTATAACAACATTAATTTGTTCGTTCTGCGTAGCCTTTTTCCCAAATATGATGGGGTCAGCTTTCAGTCTAACTAGATGCGGCTGAATACCAGTATTGTAGACCAAGCAACTGCTATCAGACCTCCACAATCCAGTTACTGGACCATGCCGGTATCATAAAGTTAGACCGGTGGTCAGACTTCCGGGCTTCTGACTACCCGTAACGACTGGCATAAATATTCGTATGACACCGACGGTTTAATAAGCTCTCCGAGGCACGGAAGATTCTCGATTTGTAACGAACGGTCATCCATCCACGGACTGACCGCGGCAATCGCAGCTTAACTAGCTCGGTAATTAGGCACAAGCCCCTTTATAGCAACGTTAATTTGTAATTTGTTTTCAGGCGATGAAAAACTGCTACAATATCATTAGAATACGAAGGTAAATTTCACCGTTATCTATAGGTTTATAATAGCTCAGGTGGGAAATCGGGTGGTCCCGAAATCAGAAGACCCCGGTTCGAGTTCTCCAGTTGATTATTTTATTCCCTTTTTTTTCAAATTCCTTCTTTTTCCCTTTTTTTTCTTTCCAAAAAACACGATTTACAAATAAAAACCGAGCTATGCTCGGTCATCCAGGTACTCTATCTTTATGCAAGACAATGCTGATTCTCATTTACATGTCTTCGGACTGTTGAGAAAAGATAGAAGTCTCCTAATTTTAACCATACACACTGAATAATTCCAAAAATATTCACAGACACAGCACCCGCCTGAAATCCTGGAGCTAAGAATTATCATAAATGATATACTCGTCTCAATTTCCTGTGAAACTAGCGACCTTCTTGTCTTATTCATGAGTTTTGACACAAACGGGTTATAGAGATACAAAACGACGTTTTTTCATTCCAAATTCTTTTGTCGCCCTTATTTAATTCAGAATTTTAAGCAGAATTTTATACAGTTGGAATGGCTTCGTCAGTTATAAGTTTCAATCTAGGATTTGCTTTGTTTGTTTGATATTATATTTGAAATATAAGTTTAAGAAGAATATTAAATTCTTTGTCCTACTGACAGACTCCGCATTGCATTTACTTTGTGTGTTTGGCGTGTTTCTTCGTCCAACATTTGGTTGTTTCTGGTTTATTTAGAACTAGCTGCATCCGCCGCTTTGCCTACGGAAACACAAGGTTACTGCTCATCACTCAGACTCAATAGCGTGATAATTTGTACCTTATAACCTGACTAGCTCTTTAACGGTTGTGTTCGCCAAATTTCATATGGATCTGTCCAATAGCAATGGCGTGAAGCTCAAACATACAAACGAACAAACAGACAAAAATTCGAAAAACATTTTTCGTATCAGTATCTTTCCTAGGATGCGTTGCTCTTACTTTTTCCATAAATAATGTTTTTGCATCGTTTTGAACTTTCCATTTTATTAATGTTACAAGAATTGTTAGTTTTGTTAGATATACCTAAGCGGCCCGTCCCGGCTTCGCACGGGTGGACATTTTTCCTGTTTTTGCAACATTTTTCATTTATGCTCCGCTTCTATTGGTCGTTGCGTGTGTTATATAACCTATAACCTTCCTCGATAAATGGACTATCCAACACAAAAATAATTTTTCAATTCGAACCAGCAGTTCCTCAGATTTGCGCGTTCAAACAAACAAACAAACAAACTCTTCAGCTTTATAGTATTAGTATAGATAAACAATCATATGACTTTTAGAATCTATTAAAGAAGCCAGATTTATACGATATGCTTCCTATTAACTTTAGTAAAGCTCACTGCGGTTGGATAGCTAATAGCTGAAGGCTACATTACACTGGTAGTCACAATCAATTACCTAATTAATAATATACACTCGGGAGTAATGAATCCAGGTCACCAACATAAACAAAACGATGTTAAACAATGTTTTCCGAGATATTAATATTTATGTTGGTGACCCGGATTCATTCCTCCCAAATGTAGTATGTTATAAAGCCTTGTCATTCTGAGAAGAGCCCCGTGCCCAGCAGTGGGATGATAATGGGCTGATTATGTTACATGTTTATGTCAAAAATTAATCAAAATTTAATGTATTAAAATATTACACGATACAAGAAACTCATTGTTCTATCTGCACAAAGCAGTGCACTTATTCATCTTTAGTATCGATTTAGCTGACATGCACTCTAGACAAAATATATAAGCACGTATATAAGGAGTCTCCTAGATACGTTACATAGTAAGCTTAAACCCATAATAGATTGAGTAACAGAAGATTCAGTTTATACAAATGCAAGGTAACACGAAGAAAGGTGCCCAAAGAAACAAAAATATAGTTTGGTATCGCTTTCTGTGTTGGGCGTCTAGGCGAGAGGGTTAATATGGTATGTGATTATATTTTTTTATTAAAAACCTCGTAACTGTTACAAAAATGATAAGCAACAGTGAAAAAACCAATGAATTATTTAATAAAATGCCCAAGTTATAAACGATTGAAAATTGTTCACTAGACAGAGACAACACTACTACTACAATGACGTCATATCTTAAAAACTTCATAGTTACTTGACGTTACAACATCCGTTACGCAGGACAAGGACAGAAAATGGCCCTTCCAGAAACTTTGCAAGCGTATAGCTCCTTAACTATTACGTCATTTATTTATTTTTCTCCTAATTTGAGTTCTTTCTATACTTTCTTTAAAATAATACTAAATTGTTGTACATTTTTATAGAAGTCAAATTTTGTTACCACAGCATAGCATCACGCCTGTATTCCCCGAAGGGTTGGGCGGAAGTGTATAGTAACACCCTCGTTTCTCCAGTTATGTTTAAGTCCCATATAATAGAGGGCGAGCCTATTGCCATCAACCGGGCACAATTCCAAAATCCGAGCTGCTACTGAGAAATTCCACAAGGGAAAACTCAATAACACTTTGCCCGACCTGGGGATCGAGCCCAGGACTCACTATCAGCAGTCGCATTTGCCACCACTAGAGTAACGAGGCAGTCAAATACCACTTGCTATGAAACAGTCATCAGTGATACTTTAAATTGCCCACGGCTTACAGATACCTTTCCGAATAACCTTCTGCCATTTATTTGACGTCAGAACCTACAATGCGGCGGGGTATATCAAATGCAGGTGAATTTGATGTTTGACTAAGAAAGATAATTGGATATTGTGCGTACCATGCCAAACAGCTGATTTAGTGATGCGTGACGTAGCAAGTGTGTGACATCGTTTCAGCAGTGAACCTTCTGTTCATTCTTTTATCTTGGCATAAGGCTGATAGCAAGCGAGGCTTTGGTTATACGCTTGTAGTACTTATTCAGCATGATTGAGCAGGAATAGTGTACAGCGTGCCTGTTTTCTCTTACGTCGTGAGTAGAAATTCAAGCATTACTGAGTGCCTTGGCACTAAAGCTTTAAGTAATCGTAGCTTACAACCCTTCAACGATAGGTATCATAACATAATCAGCCGATTACTGTCCTCCACACAGTCCTAGTGCGGGTTGACAGACTACACACACCATCGAGAACTTTATGGAGCCCTCTCAGGTGTATAGGTTTCCTCACGATGTTTTTCCTTCACCGTTAGCGCCAGTCATCAATCAAATTATGATCCGAGGATGAATTCTAAAATTCAGAGGCGCGAGCCGGGGTCTAACTCGGACCCTCCTGCATGGAAGGCAAGCGTTCAACCGCTAGGCTATCACTGCTACTCGACTTCGACGATACGTATCACTTAAGAATATTTCCTTCTATCTCCTTAGCCTCTTTCCCAACTATGTTGGGGTCGGCTTCCAGTCTAACCACATAACATCACGCCTGTATTCCCCGTAGGTTTAAGCAGAGGTGTATAGTAACACCCACATTTCGCCGTTATGTTTAACTCCCATGTAATAAAGGACGAGCCTATTGTCATCAAACGGACACAAATCCAAACTCCGGGCTGCTACTGAAGAATTTCACGCAGATAAACCCAATAACACTTTGCCCGACCTGGGGATCGAGCCCAGGACCCCACGATCAGCAGTCACGCTTGCCACCACTAGACTAACGAGGCAGACTAGGTCTAACCAGATGCGGCTGAATACCAGTATTTTACACGGAGCGACTACCTTATTTGTTATTTTACTTTTTTAATAAATTGTGAATGTGAGTACCATGTAGGGTAGCTTTATACACGAATTTTGTAAACGTTTGGCGGTTCTTGAGTTTTTTTTTGTGACCCACACAAATGTCCAGCTGAATGATAGCGTCGTGCAGCGGTCGGGTTATTGAGCTCCCTAAAATAAGGTTCGAGCTCCGCGATGACTGATGCAGATGTGCCGTCAGTTAGGACAGGTCAACTCGAACCTGCTATGGCACTTTCCTCAAAAGGCCATTCCAGAATGCCCTACATCGTTTCACTCGCATAGTTTGTATACTACAATGTCTGGACTTTAAAAGAGACATTGACCTCTGAGTTTGTTTCGGCTTTTCTTCTCAGAGCTAGTCAGATAGGAAATGCCGGCGCCATCTAGTCTTAAAAAAAACATTACATTGACTTGTAAAAGTGTCTGTAACAGATTTATTTACAGGAATAAAAATCATTTATCATTTATTTATCATTTACCATCAGACCTCCGGAACCCAGTTGTTGGGCAATACCGATATCATAAGGCTAAGTGTTTGGCCAGATTGGCAGCGCGGTGCGGGAAGCGGCTCGGGTGCGGGAACGCGCACGATTTACCTGTCCGCAGTGGAGCGTGGCTTCGTTCTGAGCGTTGTCGTGTCCAGTGTTTGTCAAAATATCATATGAATGAAGAAGACTTATTTTTACTGGAAAATTCTTACTAAAAAACGATGTTTCGACATCCACAATGCAGATCGTGCTTGAATAGCACTTATAAATTCTTCAACATTTAATTTTGAAGACGCCATCACAACAACGCGCGTGGTCAGCTCGAACTAGTTTGAGATCCCCCGCTCCCGCGCGGGTTGTCGCTTGCCGCCCGCGCTCTCACTGCGGCCACTTGTATGAACGACCTATGGCGTGAGCTACCCGCGCGCTCCCCACGCCAAGTAGCTCGCACCGCTTCCCGCGCCCGCGTGCCCACTATGGACACTCAAATGAAGTTCTTCTGTTTGAACTCGCCGCACCGCGCCCGCCCCGCGCCCGTGTTTTTAGTCTGGCCAAAGGCTAAACCGTTGTCAAACCTTCGTACTTCTGACTGCCCGTAAAGACTGTCATAGGTATTCGCATGACACCCAGGACTAACAGTTTAACGTGCTCTCCTTTCAGCATTGTAACATTTAGCACGCGTTACCAATAGCACATAAAAGCGAAGCATCAATAGGCTAATTGTCTCCCTTTTCCTATTCGACGCTTCTTGAACTTCAACGTTCAGCGTTGAATGCGAAGTGTTGTGCCTTTGGCGTCATACAGCATTCACATAGCAATGCCACATTGAGAAGTAAGCGTTCACATACGCCCGTCAAACGAACTTAGATAACTTGCTTTCATAAGCGTCACGCCAGCTGTAACGTGAAGGGTGCTTTTAGAAACTCAATTTACTGAAACGATGGTACTAAGTCATGTTAGGTTGGTTATGGCAACAGCATCGCTATTACATAACTTAATAAATTTAGAAAATCAAAAAACACGGCGTCCTGAACTTTAAATAAACAATCAAGAAACGTAACCGCGTAAAAATCTTATACCTTTAAACGAGCAATTCTTGTATATATATAATCTGAATCTCGGAAACGGCTCCAACGATTTTCATGAAATTTAGTATGCAGGGGGTTTCGGGGGCGATAAATCGATCTAGCTAGGTTTCATTTAAAAAAAATGTCGTTTTATCCGTGTTTTTAGGCAATGAAAAGCTGCTACAATATCATTAGAATACGAAAGTAAATTTCGCCACCGTTTACAATGTTATAATAGTTCAGGTGGGAAATCGGGCGGTCACGAAAACCTGAAAACCCTGGTTCGAGTCCTGCTGATTACTTTTTTCCCTTTTTTTTAAGTTCCTTCATTTTTTTTTACAAGCTTTTATAATTTATTTTTCTTTTTATACGCTTTTATTTAACTTGCAATGTTTGTATGTATGATGTTCGGTTGAAATCTTGCAACTGAATTTTGAATCACTTCCTCATAACCTAAGGAATTGAATTTAAAAATGTTGGTTAATTTCCGATGACAATACATTTTTTTGGTAAGCATGACCTGAATCGACATCCAGGGTTAGCTCCAGATAAAGGAACTCTTCAACGCTCAACAGCACAGACACGAAATGTTGTGTACGCATTGTATTATGATAGCCGGTTTTAAGTTTTACCGTGACATGGTTGCTGCACTCAGGGTTTGGTCCTGACTAGGGAACTCTTCAATGGTTAGCAGCACAGACACGAATTTTGGGTACGCATTTTATTGTGATAGCTGGTTTTAAGTTTTGCCGTGACATGGTTGCTGCACTCAGGGTTGGGTCCTGACTAGGGAACTCCTCAATGTTTAGCAGCACAGACACGAAATTTTGTGTACGTGTTTTACTATGATAGCCGGTTTTAAGTTTTACCGTGACATGGTTGCTGCTCTCAGGGTTGGGTCCTGACTAGGGAACTCCTCAATGTTTAGCAGCACAGACACGAAATTTTGTGTACGCGTTTTATTATGATAGCCGGTTTTACGTTTTACCGTGACATGGTTGCTGCTCTCAGGGTTGGGTCCTGACTAGGAAACTCCTCAATGTTTAGCAGCACAGACACGAAATTTTGTGTACGCGTTTTATTATGATAGCTGGTTTTAAGTTTTACCGTGACATGGTTGCTGCACTCAGGATTGGGTCCTGACTAGAGAACTCCTCAATGGTTAGCAGTACAGACATGAAATGTTGTATACGCGTTCAATTATGAAAGACCGTTCTAAATTTCAACATGATATACAGACTAAAAAATAAATAAATGAATAGTACAAAAAACATTTTTAAAAACAAGCTTTTATTTAAATGGTCTAAAAAGAAGAAAATAAACTTTAAATTAAATCTATCCCATCAATTTATTACATTATACAACTAAGTAATTTATTTAAATATTATAAAAGCTTGTCGGGAGATACTAAATAAACAAGAATGCAATATGTATGTACAATAACTAATAAATGTAAAGTGTAGTCATTCTAAGAGAAAAATGTACCTATGTACTTCATAAAATTGTATTTCTTGCGACAAACTTTTATATTGTTTTAATCAATTAGTTGTATAATGTAATAAATTGATGGGATCGATTTAATTTAAAGTTTATTTTTTTCTTTTTAGACCATTTAATTCCTTTTTTTTTTCTAACCAAAAAACAAGATTTACCAAAAAAAAACCGAGCTAAGCTCGGTCATCCAGGTACTTAACTTTAAATAAAAACTGAAAAGGAAAAAACCGGCCAAGTGCGAGTCGGACTCGCGCACGAAGGGTTCCGTAACATTATCTATAAAAACGGCAAAAAAATCATGTTTGTTTTATGGGAGCTCCCTTTAAATATTTATTTTATTCTGTTTTTTTTGTTATAGCGGCAACAGAAATACATCATCTTTGAAAATTTCAACTGTCTAACTATCACGGTCCATGAGATACAGCCTGGTGATAGACGGACGGACAGCGGAGTTTTAGTAATAGGGTCCCGTTTTACCCTTTCGGTACGGAACCTTAAAAACAAGTCCAGTAGTCTAGAAATCTGTTAAGTAATATTGAACAACCACACCATTGAATTCATTTCATGATTGATACACACATAAAACAAATAATAAATTCTAATGCGGAACATAGCGACTTTAACAGTCGGGACCCATTATTGGGAAGATTTGATCCGATCTAGATTTTTAATGGGTCCCGACTGTTAAAGTCGCTATGTTCCACATTAGAATTTATTATGTTTGTTTTATGTGTGTGATGATGGGGTTTTGGCCAGTCAGATTTCGGCACAACACTTCGCCATCCCATGGGCAGTGATCAATGAGGATGGGCCCACGAAAAAAAATGTCTGATAATAATTGTTCAAACTTTTCAGTGTTTAGAAGATAGCCGACAATATTATCAAATCCATTTTTTTAAAATTATTTTAATTAGCTTTACTTCATATATTTGTTTGTTTGATTTAAATCTTGCGACAGATTTTTCAACTACTTCTGCTTAACCAATTCTCCTGAAACTTCGCACACAAAAATTCCCATGACAATATAACATTATAATAATTTCAACCTACAACCCTGAAATCCTAATGCTGCAAGATGAAACCGTTCAACTCAAAAGATTTTTTAAGGTATTATTTACAATTCTGATCAGGTTATTCAGAATTGAGTAATATACACGCAGTAATATAAACAATACTTTTTACGATTTCTGACACATATATCATACAACCCCAAATGACACCAATAATTTTGAGCACATGTCAAAAACGATTATGCATTCAATTTTCTTATTCATGAGATAAAAACGTGACTGCTTTACTCTTCGTATCAAAGCGATGCTTCATCGAAATTGCCTTGTCTATATCTGTTGTAAAACTGAAGGCAGATTTGTTTGTTCGTGGAAAATATTTCTTCTATACTTTTCTGGAACAATTTTGTTCCTTAAGAAAAGACCACCCTGTCCTACAATGAAAAGCAAAAAAAAAATGACTAGAGAATGGGTTCCTGCCGGGCCTATATCACTCCATGGTTTAGGTATGGAAACATGCCTACGCGCCTTGTCACCTCCGGAGTAAAACACAAATGAAAACCGAACCGAATTTTAGGGTGTTACGAACTGAAGTGTAATAAGAGGGTGAACAAACAGAGTTTTCAATTTTATACTATTGCTTAGAGTATGGTTATTTTTTTATTCTTGATTAATTCGCGTTTGGCCCTAGTCTCACCAGCCTGGTGGTAAGTGCAGACAGGGTCTAAGATGGAGCACACGAATCCAAGGAACAGAGATATAGAGGGATTCCCCTATACCCCTCTGGCTCTCACATACACACGACGGAACACAGTAAACTGCTTGATTTTAATGTGAGGATGGTAGCTAGCCAGGCGGACCAGATCCTATCACCAAGCAACATGGTTATTATTGAACTATCCGAATGGTAATTGACTGTAAGTCCGTCACTATACTGTGTAATTTTATCAACTTTTAACAATCAAATCAAATCATTTATTTTGTGAACATAAGTAAAAAATAGGTGGAATAATATGTAAAATTCAGAGACTGTCTATGTTCCGCCGTTAAGCATACAAAATGTTAAAAAAATATTAAATTACACTATCGAAGTAATCTTATCGATTATTGGCCGATTCCAATAATTTACCGAGCGTTATTGGTTAAAATGTAGACTCCTGTAGTTTTACCAATAATGAAACAAAGTCCATGTAGCTTTTCATGGAAGACCAGGCCATAAGTTAGTAGCTATCACACTTAAAATTAGCTTATGACTTTATCTATATGCCAAGTTTGGCAATGAAAAATGCTACTATTGGTAATCAAAACGTTACGTTTTTGGTCATAGGAACCGCGCAATATCGATACCTCAGTTCCAAAGTCTAATAATTCAGAAGCAGGTTCTTTAAAATAATTTGAAAACTAATGAGTACTTTGACCACTGTATTTTTTAAATAGTATTTAAAAAATAATAATATTTCATTTCAGATAAATTAAATAATGATTAAAAAATACACGGGTAACTCACTAGTTATTTAATTTTTCAATTATCTTAAAAGAACCTGTTTCTGAATTATTACACTTTGGAACTGAGGTATCGATATGGTCTTACGTAGGAAAGTAATTAGTGTAATACATATACCAGTTCGACTGGGGAACGCCTGGGAAACTCAATAATTTATCAATTTAATTTAAAGTTCAACTCAAACTGTAGTAATTTCATCCCGTTCATGAACACTAGAATCAATACTTTAGCCAACTGATATTTGATCGAAAGTTCAAAATAATTTAACCTAAATTCAACGGAGCCGAACCACGTGTACGAGCTTGTATCTCGATATAACGTTTGGTACATGTCTAATGAGAGTATAAGGCCACGGGATCGAGCTAAGTGATACTCACGTTACATGTAAGGTGGGAAGCCCTCCCTTATTATATTCCGTACACATATAATATTGTCAGCCATTTTCTTTACGAGGTACCCGAAGGCCCGTGATGGCTATACAAGGTGTCCAATAAGCTTGCTATGATACTTTATCTACCTTATTTGTAGTTAGCTCAGCTGTGGATTTTGTGATACTGGTGGTGTTTATTAGATTCATCAAATATAAATAGGTAAGTCACGACTGTAAATAAAAAAAATTGCAATGTACGGTATTATAAGTAGAGATAAAAATTATGCCTAATAAATAAAAATAGAATTTTAAATCTTTGTCTTTCAATTAATCAATCAATATTTTTATTTGTGAACATAGGTCATAACAGGATGGTATAATAGAAGATACATATTTTAGGATCGCCTATGTACTACGTACGCTCACCGCTGCATCGATTAGTTGACGCCTACGATAGGCAGTTTAGCTCAACTGATATTATGCTTTTCAGCAAGGCTATATTTAAAAAAGAAATTGTTACTATTTTAAGTGATCAGAACCCTAATAATTAAGAAATGTTACTTTTATTCGTTTTATTTTTATATTGTTCTTTCTAACAACTAGTAGATCTGTTTAGTAATATGTGGATAACGTTGTGAGTAGTGTATTTGTTACCTCTATTATTTTCTAACCTATGTTTACTCATTATTACACTGCTGTTTGTTGTCTCTAAATAAATAAGTACTACCATTTATATGGTTTACAAACGCTTAGGATACATATTTATGAATACGTAAAGTAAATTATGTAAACATATCAGGCAATGAATATGAGAAAATATGAATTGAATAATCATTTTATTTTCGATTGATAATTGTATCACAAAGATAATTTTCTAAAGAAGAGTAAAGGATGATTTCCGCCAAACGGCTCGCATCGCATCGGATCGGAACGGATTTTACAATCTTTAAACGATATTAAATCGTGTACACAGTATTTAAAGTCTATATTACCAAGCCGCGCACAGCAGGTCGACCGCGGGCGTCTTCCGCGACACGCGGTCGTAGCCGAAAGTATGCTACGACGCGCGATCGACTCCGTTCGCCTGTCGTCGTATCCAATCGGATCCTTTCTAAAATTAGAACACGTCGACACGGTAGTAATGAAACTATTTGACTAGGCGCAGAAACGCATACGTTCGCAAGCGATGGTACCTACGGAGCCGGTCGTATGCGTCAGGGTGAATATTCGAAATTTTTTAACATTATTTTAACAAATCATTCTTCTCCCGGGTTGTTAACGTTATAGTATTGTCAGATTGTTTTTATTCTTGTCTTATTGCTTGAAGGCAGCGGTAGAGTTTCAGTTTTCATTATCATAATTATAGTATTAAACATCTGCATTCTTAACTTTGGGATGGTACTAATGACGTTCTCAATTTTTGTTAATGTTTTTCGAAGAATACGCCGTCAACATCCTGCCGGACGTGATCGGCTGTCGCCGCATGCGTTCGTATCCTTTCCGATCCGATGCGATGCGAGACGTTTGGTGGAAATCATTCTTAATTCTTTTAATTTAGAAATGATTGCAACTTTTTTTTTAAATAAATCAATACCTTCAGTTATTAGGTAGTTTATTATTAATCTTTGGAAACATTGCGAATATGCTTTCTGAAAGAAAGTGGTTTTGCTTGTAACTAGATTATATATTGTCAATCTTCGTGCATAGAAGGCAAACGTTCAACCGTCTATCACTGCTTATTTTGAAAACACTTTAAATGATTAAATGTATTACTAAGACGGCATACAAAGTACATGCCATTTAACCAAAGCATTTTCATATTATTCCGTACTCCTTTCTCGTAATGGAAAAAGTGAGAACGCGAGAATGAATATGAATGCTAGCACCGTTTCTAGAATCGAATTGAACCTCTTTCGTATGTTGGAACGTATGGCTTCTCATACATTACGTACGGGGTTGGATCTTATCGATAATGATTGCAGTCGATTTAGTCCATTACGGAGTTAAATGATGCTAGGTCATCGTGACTTCGCTTTGGGTTTTGTTAGGTGTTTCTTTTGAAGGTAGCCTTTGGGATTAGGAAAAATTACGTTACTAAAGCCGGTGGTATTGACTGCTTTGTTGCTCTAGTGGTCGCAAGCGCGACTACTGAGCATGGGGTCCTGGGTTCGATCCCCATGTCGGGTAAAGTGTTATTAGTTTTTTCCATTAAGAATTTCTCAGTAGCAGCCTGGAGTCTGGATTTGTGTCTGGTTAGTGGCAATAGGCTCGCCTCCTATTACACGTGACTTAAAATATAACTGGCGAAATGAGGGTGTTACTATACACCTCTGCAGAACCCTTCGGGGAATGTAAGGCGTGATGTTATATAAAGCCGGTGCAGCGCGGGCAGTCAGCCCCGCTACCAACCCTGCTGGCTGGCTAATCTTTTAACCACAGCATAAGTAATTCTCGTATAACTCTTGTCGACATGCGAGAGAATTGCTTTTATACCTGTAGTGTGTATGGCGTTGCTTGCGTTTATTTTAATACTCGACTAGTTTTGGAGTTGACTACAAGGATTTTGATTAAATTGATTGCGTTAAAATGAAAGCCACACGTGTTTCTAGTTTAGTCGTTATTTTGATATAATGACTACCTCGTTGGTTTAGTGGGCAAAGTGTTATTGGGTTTTTCCGTGTGGAATTCTTCAGTAGCAGCCCGGAGTTTGGATTTATGCCCGATGTATGGCAATAGGCTCCCCTGAGGAAATGAGGGTGTTACCATACACCTCTGCCCACCCTTTTGGGGAATACAGGCGTGATGTTATGTGTGTTTTGATATAATTTTTTACTTATTATAATTATTTCGCTTCTTGCTAATCAACTGCTATATATAGAGATTCTGATTCTATAGGGAGTGGCGTGTAAGGCTGCGGCCGCACTGCCAGATGCCTCGCTTAGCGCCTGACGTCTCGTTAGACCAGGCGCCAAGCAAGACATCCATCATCATGAAAAACAGTACGAATTATTTTAAAAATTCAATACATTTTTGTGGCAGTCAAAACATGGTGTATTTATTCTGTTCCTTAGCCGCTTGGTACGACTCCTAAGAACAAAAAGAATAAAGTTTTCGGTACTTTTACGACCTGCTAAGAAAGGAGAGAGAGATGGCCTGCTAAGCACAGAAAACATTACGTCGAAAATACTTAGTCAAACGACGCCGAGGTTAAACCTAGTGAAATATCACCTGCATAATATTTCAGTTTTATTCCTATAAAATTTAACTTATGTGTTTTCTGGGAGAACGGGCAAGCTGTGCATGACAGTACTTTTATTACTTTTAGTTTTCGGAGTGGATTCCTCGAATGTGGAGCGAGCATATTCCGTGCATGATTCAGGCTTTTACCTTCGACGGTTTACATGCGTTTGAGAGCTCTTTTTCGTTCAAAAGGTAGGAGTTCAAGTGGTTTAATTGCGACTGATGTGGTAGTGTGTAAGAGAGAGGGTAGAAATCCAGTACTAGGGTGTTATTGGTGTACATAGATATGGCAGCGACACAAAAAGACAGGATGACCTAAATGATAAATATTTTTTATTTATTTTGACGACATCTTTGGTGCAGTGGCTGAGCGATTGGCTTCTGCGCTACGGGTCGTGGGTTCGATTCCCGCACGGATCAAATATTTGTATGGCCTACAAATATTTCTGGGTCTGGGCGTTTATGCATGTGAAGTTTGTGTCTGTAAACGCACCCACGATACAGGAGAAATCCTAGTGTGGGGCAACATTGAAAAAAAACTGTAAATTAATCTGTTACAGACACTTTTACAATTCAATATAATGTTTTTTTGTAAGACTATATCGCGCCGGCATTTCCTATCTGACTAGCTCTGAGAAGAAAAGCCGAAACAAACTCGGAGATCAAGGTCTCTTTTAAAGTCCAGACATTGTGGTATTAAAACTATGTGAGTGTAACAATGTAGGGCAACGTCAGGAGTGGCCTTTTTAGGAAAGTGCCATAGCAGGTTTGAGTTGACCTGTCCTAACTGACGGCACGCATGCATCAGTCATCGCGTAGCTCAAACCTTATGTTATAATAAAACTTTATAAAGATGGGTTTAGACCAAAGGAACGAATACTCATTCATCCCACTCCATCAAATTCTTTTAGTGTCAAAAGAGACAGAGTATTCTTTCGTTGTTCTATCATGTTTGCGGAGATTCTAGGAAATGTTCTAAGAATGCTCGCTCGCTTGATGTAAACGGCGTACCTACTAGCGCGCAAACAGTTGCTTAGAGCGTTCTTTCGTTTTCGGACGTGCTCGCTCCTCGAAGCGGTCTCTTCAAAGCGTTATTGTGTTCTAGCGACTTGGCCGACAAATTTACCTGATCTAAACATCTCTAGAGCATGAGCAAGAATTCCAGTTCTTCTTTGTTGTCATCTTGCTCGTTGGTATTCTTTTGGTGTAAATGATAAAAACGAATGATCGTTTACACCAAAAACCGGCCAAGTGCGAGTCGGACTCGCGCACGAAGGGTTTCGTACCATTATAGTTGTATGAGAGCCCCCTTAAATATTTATTTTATTCAGTTTTTTAGTATTTGTTGTTTTAGCGGCAAGAGAAATACATCATCTGTGAAAATTTCAACTGTCTAACTATCACGGTTCATGAGATACAGCCTGGTGACAGACGGACGGACAGACAGCGGAGTCTTAGTAATAGGGTCCCGTTTTATCCTTTGGGTACGAAACCCTAAAAAGCAACAAACAACGACACTCTGTGCACTTGTTCTAGCTCTAAATCTGTATTAATTTGGTCTAAACCCACCTTAACAAGTTAGGGATTCCATCAGGAAAATAAAAATCTACACAAATGTTTTTAAGTCTAGTAAAGGATATAAGCACAAAACAGATAGGTACAGAGAAGTCAATCACAAGTATGTACTTCACTTTTCATACCTACGCTCGGCAGTCGCTCTATCTATATATCTATCCCTCTCAAGCGCATGGCACTCGCGCTCGCACTCACTCGCACTCTAGTCCCAAACAGTCCGAGATATCGTGTCCGTAAGCAGTGTCTATGTGTGCGTTGCTCGAGCGCACTTGTATGTAGATTGACTTCTGTACCTATCTGTTTTGTGATATAAAGCTTACAAAAGTTGACTTGTTTGACGACACGTTTGGTGCAGTGGCTGAGCAATTGGCTTCTGTGCTACGGGTCGTGGGTTTGATTCCCACACGGAACAGATATTTGTATGGCCTACAGATAGTTGTTCCGGGTCTGGGCATTTGTGCATGTGAATATTTGTGTCTGTAAACGCACCCACAATACAGGAGAAATACTAGTGTGGGGCAACGTCTTTTAAAAAGAAAAAGAAAGAAAAGTGGCTACATGATCGACCAAAAAATAACTCGTGCGATCATGTTTTTGCAAGCGCCCGACATGTTTTTTTTAGTCGAACGGTCAGTTTCATCAACAAAAACAGACCTTGTCCCAACACGCACCATCGAGAAAGCAATTTTACAATATGTCACGGATTTTGTCCAATCCCTTATAAAACACGACACGACACGTTTGGTGCAGTGGTTGAGCGATTGGCTTCTGCGCTACGGATCGTGGGTTCAATTCCCGCACGGTTCAAATATTTGTAACATAACATCACGCCTGTATTCCCCGAAGGTTTGACGGAGGTGTATAGTAACACCCTCATTTCGCCGTTATGTTTAAGTCCCATGTAATAGGGGGCGAGCCTGTTGCCACCAACCGGGCACAAATCCAAACTCCGGGCTGCTACTGTGGAATGACACAAGGAAAAACCCAACAACACTGGCCGACCTGGGGACCGAACCCAGGACCCCACGATCAGAAGTCGCGCTTGCCACCACAAGACCAACGAGGCAGTAAAATTTTTGTATGGCCTGCAAATAGTTTTTCCGGATCTGGGGGTTTATGTATGTATGTGAAGATTTGTGTCTGTACAACGACACAAATCTTCACATACATACGACAATACAACGTTTTTTAAAAGAAAAAAAAAAGAACAAATATTCGATAAACCCTGTGAGTGTCTTGTTACGTATAGCGTTTGTCTACTGGAATTGTTACAGTGAATGCAATAGCAAATCCCGTGATCCTGGACATAGGTCCTCGGAGAAATACCATGGTTTTAATTGGTAAAACTCTGACATACCCCTCCGCCTCCCACAGGGTGGAGAATACCCATGAAGATTTCCCCACGCTAAAAATAAGGCTTGTTGGAATGGCAATATTTTTTGAGTAGTTCTTAAAATCGACACCAGTTGGCGCCTCTGGGAATGTAGACCTGTCAAAACTTTGTTTTGTACAGTTAGCAACAGAAATCGATGAGTGTACACAATTAAATTATAATATTAGGTATATTGTAGTTTGATTAGCTTTACAACATATTAGACATTGTGATTTCGATTGAGTATTTAACATTGATAGGTCTACATAACAACAGCGCCATTTAATGTTGCCATTGGAAACGAAAAACCTTTGGTATTAGAAGAAGGTACGGCGTCATCTATCACGCCACTTGCGAAGTACGCAACACGACGAATGTCTAGCAGACTACAGCGACAATAATGACAACTCTCAAACATGACGCCACAAATCCTGCATCGCGATATCAACATTTGACACGCAGATAGTATATAATACAACTTCCCAATATCAACCGTTGGGCAATCCCTGATCCACCGAGCTCACCCGCCGCAGTCGCGGAGCCGGTTGCACTTTCTGACTCCGCAGTCACACCGTTAATTGAGCCATTATCAAGCTGTCTCCCTCCCAGTCCTCTCGCAAGCAACACCCTAATCCGAGGTCCTAGTCCCATTAGGGGTCGCCCTTAGTGCTGTTGTTGCTAGCTAGTCGTGATGTTAGTAGTAGTAATAGTAGTTAGCTTATGTTAAGTATTTTACTCTCGTCTCCATTGGTTGGAGACCCTTCAGGTCTCGCCAATAACTGCCCGGTTACGTAGAAACGGTCCGCAAGACGATCTAGAAGCAGTCGAATAGAAAAAAGAAACAACCGTTTGGATCGCCAGGCATAAGACCCGCCTGATTGAGTTCTCCTTTTCGTTGGAGGAACACCATACCTCGTTCCTTCACAAAGGTATGAAGCAGAAAAGTTTGGAAGTTCAATGGCTACATTTTTCTTCTCTCCAAGGTCGATCAACACGATAACATAATGATCACTTTCTGTTTCCATCGTGTTATTTCCTTTGAATGAACAACTTAGTTGTTTACGAAGAAAACTAATTTTAAATGAGCCTATTTACCTGGTCTTTTTCCTGTTACACACTCGACTGATAATCTGAGATCTTTCGCAGTGTTGGGATAAGCTCATTGAGGTAACGATTAAAGGTATCGATGTAAAAAAAGTTCAGTCGCTAACCTGCCACTTTGAATGTAAATTCCTTGGTGATAATACAGAGAGGATAGTTCTATATGCTGAACCACGAAGAAAAAATAAAATAATTAAAAAAAAAAAGACTTCCAAAAGTGTAAAATGTTTATAAGACATGCCTGACTGCCATTTCTCTATCATTTTTTTACATTATCGATACAATTTTTTTTTTATCGATGAACTCTACGCACGTCACTATACCACTCCTCCCTGGGGTGTCTTTAAATGCCTTACGTAACTTATTTGTCCTGGCTCGCTGCCTTAAGCACTTACTTAACCTGCTGATGCTTTTAAGTTTGACGGAAAATTACTATCCCAGTTCAGTCCCCTGGCAGGCTCGGGGAGAGAGATGTGTTCATATTTTATTAATAAAATTCCGGTAGAATGTATACGTACATACGTCTCAGCTTATATCTATACTAATATTATAAAGAGGAAAGATTTGTATTTTTGTATGTAACGAATGAACTTAAAAACTACTGGACCGATTTCAAAAATTCTTTTGCCGTTAGAAAGCTACATTATCAGTGAGTAACATAGGCTATATTTATTACTGGAATAAAACTTCTTACGCGGGCGGAGCCATGAGGACACAGCTACTGAAATATAAAATGGGCGATGGATTGGAATGCCGTCGCACATTCAATAATTTCATTTTAATAAGAAGGTTAAACTAGGTTTACTGCCTCGTTGGTCTAGTGGTGGCAAGCGCGACTGCTGATCGTGAGGTCCTGGGTTCGATCCCAGGTCGGGCAGTGTTATTGGGTTTTTCCGTTAAGAATTTCTCAGGAGCAGCCCGGAGTTTCGATTTGTGTCCGGTTGATGGCAATAGGCTTGCCTCTTATTACATGGGCCTTAAACATAACGGCGAAATGAGGGTGTTACTATACACCTCTGCCCGTCCCTTCGGGGAATACAGGCGTGATGTTAAATTATGTAGGAACATTTAATTTCTCATAATGCGATTTATAAGATAAAGTATATCGATTTTTTTTTTACAAAAAATATATTTTTGCAATACAGTTCGGCCTAGCCTTGCTTTAATTTTAGGGAGACTGATTTCAAGGACTGCCAAGTCATAGGTCTCGAGTTCGAACCCAAGGCGAACCGCTGACTTTCGGATTCATGCGCGTATTGTATAATTATCACTTACTTAAAAACAGTGAAGGAAAACACCGTGAGGAAACCAGCATGCCTGAGAGATATTTTTCGACGGCATGTGAAGCCAAGTCAGAGGTTCATGGGCGGCATAGACTCTGACACCAGGTTAGTCACTAACCACACGTAAAGAAGAAGAAGGAGACTGATATTGGATTTTAGCTGAGTAAAATTTTGACTTAAGCCAAAAATCTTAGACTATAATGTTCATTGACATAGCACATTTTCGCCTTGTTTTCTTTAAATATACTCCGTGTTTGTGTTTAACAGAACTGGCTTCACAAACAGTGTCAAACAAAAATAAATTGAGTCTCGTGAAACGACTTCATTAACGCTTGGGACCTTGTTTTTGGATCTGAGTAAATAATTGGGAATCTGTTCATTTCATGACAGTATTATTTCGTGTCAGGAATACCTATTTTATTTCCATTTTGCACGAATAAACCTGCAATTTGATATTTTTGGAGAGAGTTGACGACCCTATTATAAGAGCGAGACGAAAGTTTTTGTGAGAAAGTCAAAGATTGTCAAAGTGAATGAGGAAAATTGACAGTTGCTATGGTAAATAAATTTAATTAAATACATCTTCTGTGATGTTGGTATTGACATAAATTAACGGGTTTATAAGGTCCTACCAAATTATCTGTCCAGGGTTATTAAGAATGTAGGTATACTTAACACAGCCTCAGCAACTGGGTTGTGGAGGTCTGATGGCAGTCGCTCCATGTAAGATAGTAGTATGGAGTCGCATCTGGTTAGACTGGAAGCTAACCCCAACATAGTTGGGAAAAAGTTAGACAGAATAAATGGTTATCAAGAATGTGTAAATAATCATGTCTGTTAAAAAAATTACGGAAAAAAACAAGAAAAAAAATTAGTTTACTGAAATCTTGAAGAAAATTAAATAAATATCTGGATTCCTCAAAAATATTGCGTCTATACGAGTTAAGAAGCATCTATTCTTAACGTAAAAATAATGGCGCTCCTCCTTTGCATCAAGTTAAGTCCTTTCATATTAATGAAGAAAAATTAAGTTAATTACTCTTATAACCCTAAAAATGCACCTTCTCCTTACACCTCTTTAAATTTGTCTCAGTTTGAGAGGAACAAAAACTTTACGAACAATTATCTATACACCCTCATTGTTAAGTCGTCTCAAAAGCCTTTGGAAGTTCCAAACTTGCCAAGTTTAGTAGCAATGAATTTCAACAAATATTTTTGGAATAAAAATCACCAAACTCTAAAAGAGTCTGGCCGAGAGGCCATTATCCCTACTTGGTGACGTAACAGGCACCTAGCAAAATGGCTAGCAATAAAACTAATGAACTACGTAATGTGTAATGAAAATGCGTAGGCGTTTACTGTCGAAAAGCTATCGTTTTAGTGAACGTTAACATGAACGCTGTTTAATTGTTCCCACAATGACATAGTAAATGTCGGTACAATAATGTATCTTTGTGAGTTAGTACCCATTTGTACAGTCGATCTAATACGATATGAATGTTAAGCACTTGTCATGTGGCTTTTCTATATTAATAAAATAAAGTAGTGGTTCTTCTATTATATATAAAAGGAGAAACTGGCTGACTGATTGACTCATCTATCAACGCAAAGCCTAAACCGATGTGGTTAGAAACATGAAATTTTGACAGTAGGTACCTTTTATAATGTTAGCATCCGCTAAGGAAGGATTTTTCAAAATTCATCCCTAAGGGGGTGAAAAAAAATTCGCAAGGGAAGCTGCCGGCAAAAGTTGATTTATAATTTATCAGAAAATGTATAAGCTGAGCTTTGGAGCTCGTTGCAAAAGTGCACTAACTGAAAGAGTGACGTAATATCAAATGCATTATGTAGTAATAAGTAAATGGCTAAAGAAACTGTTTTGAAGCTGTCATAATAATATGATTTATGCTATTGTGAACCCACAGTATTTATCAATCAATTAACCCAGTCTATCGCAGCCCACTGCTAGAGATAGGCTTCCCCCAATACTTATATCAAACATGAAATAAACTTAAGACATAAAACTGTAAACTTCTCCATCCCATTTGGGATCATAAACTTGGATGCTGTTCGTCTACCCAACGACTCCCACAGGAACATAAAACCTGGCTACACTGGGGGCACACAGTTTGCAGTCCATACTAAAAATACCAACGTAATTAGCAAAATTCTCGAACACCAAACACTTCAACTACACCCATAACTGGCTATAAACGAGTAGCCGACTCCGACCAGTTGCCAGTGATCCATATTATAAATTACATGAATAATATTTGAAAGTTTCACAACTATACGGGTAGATTTCCCTTGGGCGACGGCAATACCAATGTATGGTCACAGATGAAAACTAGTTTCATGCCAATGCGGGTATTGAATATGTTTTTTTAGGCGAGAGTGTGCTAATGCGGTTTCGGGACATGGGATGGAACAAAAACATGGCGTGTTTTAGATGCGGGGGTTTTTGTAACTTTGTGTTTTCTGAGACGGTGTGTGAGTAGATTTTTGAGTAGTTGTTAAGCTACCAATCTGTGTGGTGTTGCTTTTCTGTTGTCGCTGTGGAAGTTCTGTTTTTGGGATGTTGTTGGATTAAGAGCCCTTGTACACTACGTCCGATCCGAATCCGAGAAAATAGGTACTATCCGAGGAAACTCGGCTGCAAATCGATAAAATTCGGATTAGATGCAGTGTACAAATAGTAGGTACCTACCGCAGCTAACTCAGATCCTATTTTGATTTATGATCTTCTAGAATTTATTCTGTCATAACTCTCTTCCTCCTAGCCTTTTCCTAACTATATTGGGGGTCAGCTTCCAGTCTAACCAAATGCGGCTGAATACTAGTATTGTACACGGAGTGACTGCCATCAGACCTCCGCAACCCAGTTACTGGGCAATACCGATATCCTAAGGTTAGACCGGTTGTCAGACTTTCGTGCTTCTGACTTCCCGTAACGACGGTCATAGGTATTCGTTGGTCACCCGGGATCGATAGTCTGTGGTACTCTCTGAGGCGACTTATCGAATCATTTATTCTGTTAAAACTCTGAAGGCAAATTAACTTCCCCCTTAGGCTGAGCATCCACCAGAGCTGTGCTAAGCTGCGTGGCGAGGAATGTGTTTTGTAAGCACCAATAGAATCACTTCATTTACCTAGCTTCGCTCTGCACATCTCTGGTGGATATGGGCTTAGCCGAGCGAGGTTTTTGTTCATACAAAACAAGCGAGAAATGTGAGCGAGGGATGTGTTGCGAGGAATGTGATTCGAGGAATGTGTTGCGAGGAAAGTGTTACGAGGAATGCGTACCGCTCCCGCCACACCATCCTCATATTCGAAAAGAGTCCACTACCTATCTTCGCACCGCTTATTTATACACATTCACACATTACGCATTACACATTTCCTATTCCTCGCACAGCTCTGGTGGAAAGGGTCACACCGTTTCACATCCTCGCTACACATTTTCGCAGCGCAAATTTTCCTCGCACAGCTCTGGTAGATGTCCAGCCTTAGTCCAGTTTTATCTATAAATTAATTATCTAAGTATTAAAAAAAATAACGTTTAGATGGTTCTTTTGATATTCAACTTAAACGAAACTGTGCACTTAAATGGGAAAGACCATTTAAGTGCACAATATTTTACGTCAATTCGACGTGTACTTTGCATGAACAGAAAGTAACCACATTAACAATTTCATGGTTTTCTCTAGCAAGTCGTTCCATGCATATGGCACGCAAGAAAGATGATAAAAAGCACTATTATCTGATGGGTAGTACCACGTTCATAACTCTTATGTAACAGTACTTGAGTGTGAGATTGTTTCTGTAGTTTACGCTACTACTGCGGATGTGTTTAAACTATTCATGATCTATTAGGTAAACGCTAACACAGCGTATTAGTGGCATAAATTACTCTAGAGGTAAATGTGGTGGAACAAAGTGTGGTGTTCTTCCAACGAAAATGGAGGATCCCCCAACCAGATGGGTCTGGTGCCTGGCGGGCAACTGCCCAACGGTTGATGTTGGGAAGTTGTATATACCTATACCTATATGCTAACTCCGTGTCAAATCTTGATATCGCGATGCAGGATTTGTGAGATTCCATCTGACAGCTATCATTGCTGTCGCTGTAGTCTGCTAGACAATCGTCGTGCTGCGTAGTTTTCATGTGGCGTGATAAATGCCGCCACATAACTAATTAGATTTTTTTATTATAGCTTACATGGAACACATTTATGTGTGATTTTTTACAGTTTACTTACGTGCATTTTTCGGGATTGCCCGTCTATTTAAACACGCGGTAAGATAACAAAACAAACTGACGGCTCGCCGCGTGTTCAGCTCATGATCAAGGGCTCCATTCGGGTCTGAAACTAGTGGAATAATCCCGAAAAATGCACGTGAGTAAACTGTAAACAATTATAAACGTAAACTAGTTAGATCGTGAAAAGTAAAACGCTGTTTCATAATAATATGACTGTGGAAATTGGCAAAGGTTTCCTCATAAAATTGGCATCAAAGAGAAAGAGGTCAAAACATTGTTCTTTTAAAGTCAAACCGGACACAATATTGTAGTCCAGATATAGACACGAACGAGGTGCTCGTGGCTAAATAACAACCGCGCCGATCGTACGATTTGCGAGGTTAAGCTGCGCTTGCCGCGGTCAGTCCGTGGATGGGTGACCATTAGTTACACATCGAGACCCCTCCGTGCCTTGGAGAGCACGTTAAGCTATCGGTCCTGGGTGTCATACGAATACCTATGACAGTCGTTACGAAAGTCTGACAAACGGTTTAACCTTAGGATATCGGCATTGCCCAGTTACTGGGTTGCGGAGGTCTGATGGGAGTCGCTCCGTGTAAAATACTGGTATTCAGCTGCATCTGGTTAGACTGGAAGCTGACCCCAAGATAATTGGGAAAAGTCTAAGAGGAAGATATAGACACGAACTGAAACTAACGTCAGAGAACGGACGCAGTTTGTATGAATGTGTAAACGTACATTGTTCGTATGTACAGTCAGCGTTTTAGTAAGTAGCAGTCAAGATGACCAAATAATTAGAAACATCAAAAGTGACCACTTCAATTAACCAAAGTCGTCTAATTATTCATGCCATCCATATTACACAAATATATCGGAACACGAACAAAGTCAAATAAATGAGTTCAATCAAAACTCGCTGGTCTAGTAGTAGCAAGCGCAACTGCTGATCGTGAGGGCCTGGATTCGATCCCCAGATCGGGCAAAGTTTTTATTGGATTTTCCGTATGGAATTCCTCAGTAGCAGCCCAGATTTTGGGTTTGTGCCCGGTTGATGGGAATAGGCTCGACCCCTATTACATGAGACTTAAAGATAAGAGCGAAATGAGGGTGTTACTATACACCTTTGCCTTCCCCTTCGGGGAATACAGGCGTGATGTTATGTGTATATGTATGTATTCAAAACGTTATTAATATGATTTTTATATACATTGACATAAGGTTTAAAATAAAATGTTTGAGCCGCGCTCGTATAACAACATTTAACGTAATTCGTGTTTCGATATATTTGAGTAAGATGGATGGTCTGAATAATTAGACGACTTTAGTTCAGTGAATCTTAATGATCACTTTGGATGTATCTAAATATTTTGGTCTTATTGATTGCTACTTTACGACGCTGATTGTACAGCTCGTATGTATGTAAATGTCCTTATGTCTATGTGTGAGTGCGAACAACATACATAAAAATGTAAATGTAGGTAGTCGTCTGATTCCCTGTTTCTATATCCAAAAACCGATGGAAACTAGGTATATTTTTATATGCACCAAAGATTCTGCTGATCTGATTTTATAAATAGCTTTCGTTGCAAATGGATGCAAGTGTCTTATACGGTAAACTGAAGCTACGCTTCATTATTCGATAAGATAAAATCATCTTAGTTTTAACCAATCTGACCTACCTAGCCTTTTCCCAACTAAGTTGGAGTCAACTTCCAGATGCGGCTGAATACCAGTATTTTATACGGAGCGATTGCAATCAGACCTCCGAAATCCAGTTATTGGGCAAAACCGACATCCTAAAGTTAGACTGGTTGTTAGACTTTCGGGCTTCTGACTTCCCGTAACGACTGTGATAAGTATTCGTATGACAAATCAAATCAAATCAAATCATTTATTTTGTGGACATAAGTAAAAAAATAGGTGGCAAAATGTGTAAAATTCAGAGACTGTCTATGTTCCGCCGTTAAGCATACAAAATGTTAACAAAAAATTAAATTACATTAAAATCAACAATTCATTAAATTACATAACATCAAAATGTCAGAAGAATAAAATGTCAGTACAAGTAAATTAAATCAAATATACGAATAGAAATAATAAATAAAAAAATAAATGTCAACATTATAATTTGTCACTTAAAAAATCGCTAACAGAATAATACACTTTGTCAGTCAATAATTGTTTAAGTCTGCTTTTAAATTCATTGAGGTTGTTACACCCTGTTGGACACCCGGGACCGACTCTATAACGTGCTCTCCGAGGCACAGAGGGTACCGATGTGCAACGAACGGTCACCCATCCACAGACTGACCGCAGCAAACTCGCGTAATTAGCCACGAGCTCCCTCATCTTAGTTTTAACCAATCACGATCGGTAATGCTGTATACACACCTAGTTAATGAACGCCAATGAAAATGAAACCGCATCCGTTCTACATAAAGTTTGGTCAAATACAAATGACGAGCGTTCGTTGGCTAGGTGTGTACGCTGCATTAGATATGAGAAGCAAGCATGAATAGACACATGTGTTCCTTGTGTGAGTATTCGTCTATGTGTGGTTCATACATCTAGCTGACTCCTAACTTACGAAAACTTGGAGAAGCGGAAACTAGTTGAAGCGTATCTACTATGATGTAAATCTGAGTAGTTACTTGAACAAGAATAACTGGGATATGATCACATTTGGTGGTTGCAAGCTAGCGAGAAGCCACTGAAGTTTGTTGTATGTTTCGAAAGAAGTTTGGAAGAAAACAATACGATTTTATTTTTGTGAACAGATAACATAACATATATTATCATCACGTCTATATTCCCCTAAGGGTTGGGCAGAGGAGTACAGTAACAGGCTCATTTCGCCAAAGGGGGACTGACTATTTAACGTGCTCTCCTAGACACGGACGGTTCTCGATGTGTAACGAATGGTCACCCATCCAAGGACTGACCGCGACAAGTGCAGCTTAACTTCGCAAATCGTATGATCGACATAGATATTATATAACATTAGTTATTATATATTATCCGTTTATTCATTTATATTTACATATTATTTACATTTTTAAATATTTCTATAAAAAATATAAAAAAACATTTAAAAATATAAAAAATAGTAGCCCACCGGCATCGGGAACAGAGTCCAAGCTACCGGTGGTCAGGGCCTCAGAGAGAGGAACTTCCTGACAATACGTGCCGTGTCCAGAAGTACCGCTTTCTGTATCAGGCCTTTGACCCAGCTGCCCAACGAGAGCCTCGTCAGATGGTGGTCGAGGCTCTTGGCTATTAAGCCATTGGCCGTAACGACTATCGGCACAATGACTGCTGAGTCAACCTCCCACATGTCGACAACCTCGTGTGCCAAGTCTTGATACTTAATTTCCTTATCTTTCTCGGCTTTCACAAGGTTCTCGTCATGTGGGACAGTGATATCAACAATCATTGTGAGACGCTCTGTTCGATCTATCACCACTATGTCAGGCTTATTGGCAACAATAGTCCTGTCGGTGATGATAGATCGGTCCCAGTACAATGTGATATGACCATTCTCGAGAACTGGGTCGGGCACATACTTGTAGTATGGTACTTCTGCGTCCACAAGGTTGTATTTCAGAGCAAGTTGCTGGTGGATAATCCTAGCTACTAGGTTGTGTCTGTGTAAATACTCACCGTTAGCAAGACGAGAACACCCGGAAATAATATGTCGAATGGATTCACCGGGACAGTGACATGCCCGACAGATGTCAACCGTGCCGTCCTTCACAATATATTTCCGGTAGTTGTTCGTCATCATAACTTCGTCCATAATTGCACAGACAAAACCTTCGGTTTCCCCAAAGAGATCACCGAAACGTAGCCAGGCTACGGACGCTAGGAAGTCTACATCGGGCCCATGAAGGGCCCGGTAAAAGCGTCCGTGAAGCTCCTTGCTCTGCCATACCTCCCTGCGGCCATTAGTATCCAGTACTACAGGCTTGCGCCAGTTCTCTTTAGCCAAGGAGAGCGGGGTGTATCCTTTGTCCACTGCGACTACATCACGATGCATCCCCACGTCGGCTTGGAGGAAGTACTCCCTGAGGCTGCACACCTCGCGGTTGTGGAGGGTCTTAGCATTTAAAAAGCCTCGACCCCCACACTTCCTCGGAATGTACAGCCTCATCACCGATGAACGTGGGTGATGCATTCGGTATGCAGTCAGCAGCGTACGGACCCTCCTATCCAGGGCGTCAAGTTCGGTCTGAGTCCACTTGAGTATGCCGAAGGAGTACATCAAGACCGGCATGACCCAACCGTTAAAGGCGCGCACCTTATTTCCGCCTGATAAAAGACTTTTAAGTACTTTTTTCAGGCGGCCATAGAAGCGCTCCCGTAACGATTGCTTCATGTCGGTCTCATTGATGCCTAACGCCTCCGACATGCCCAAGTATTTGTAGGTTTCGGTTGAGGAGAGGGGTCTGAGGTGTATGGAATCCGAGAGTTGTGTTCCCACGGATTCCATAATCCCTCCTCGCTTTACATGCATGACTGCACATTTGTCCACACCAAATTCCATCCTGATGGAATTACTGAAAGTTTCAGTTACTTTCAGTAACTTCATCAGTTGCAAATTGTTGGGGGCAAAGAGTTTCAAATCGTCCATGTAAAGGAGGTGGGATATTACCTGACCACCTCTTCTCAACCGGTAGCCTAACCCTGAACCCTCCAACAATGTGCTCAGAGGGTTCAATGCTAGACAAAACCACAGCGGGCTCAGACTATCGCCCTGGAATATACCTCGCTCAATCCTTATTGGTTCTCCTCTCCCTTGAATTTGCCGACATCCTGGATAGTGAAGGACTGTCCTCCATTGCCCCATACATGACGTCAGGAAGGCGCATAGAGTTGTATTCACTTTATACAACTCTAGCACCCTAAACTTCCTCTAATATACTTATTATATATTATTATTAATAAGTATATTAGAGGAAGTTTGAAAGTGGCACCAGTGACAGAAAAGTTGAAAGGAAAGCGTTTGTCTTGGTATGGGCATGTGCTGAGGAGGGATGAAACACATGTGACTAAGAGAGTGATGAATATGAATGTTGATGGATGGAGGGGAGAGGGAGACCTAAGAAAAGATGGATGGATTGTGTGAGGGAGGATATGAAAGATAAGGGAGTAAATGATAATGAGACGGCTGACAGGGAAGAGTGGAAGAGAAAAACATATTGCGCCGACCACAAGTAACTTGGGACCAGGGCAGGAAGATGATGATAAGTTATTATAATAACATTGAAAAACCCTAGTATAAGAAATACAAACTTAGAATAACAATTCAGCATTCCTCTTAATGATTCTACCTTCAACTTAGGATGGCAACATTATTTTGGCAAAACAAGTACTTACAACACTCCTTAGTGCGTAGGCACCTATTGTACTTCAGACTCTTGCTAACTCGTATACGAGATAAGGGTTCTACAGTGAGTGCTTCAACCGTCTTGTGCCTACTTCAGTGAACTTATAACACGAACTGCTACGTATCTACCTAAACAGTTTAGTAGTACTCCTTGTGGAAGAGTACGTCCAGGGTTGCGGTGCATGCAGTAGCGAATCCCGTGACCCCGGCTTTAGGTTAGAAGGAGGGAAACCGTTGGTTTTTAGCCGGTAAGAGTCCGGCAGACCTCGCCTTCTCCGGGCGAGGGACATCCATGAGGATTTTCCAATGTTAAAAAAAAGAAAGGGGCGTACTTATCATACCTATTTCTACCACTAACCTTTTAAGCGCGTGGCTAAATATCAATTGCCGTGCCCCTAGCGCGCGACTACGAATCGATAAAATAATACCTACAATAAATAAATTAAGCTTTTTCAATACTTAGAGCTAAGAAACAATTTTAAGTAATTGTTGTAAATAATATCTCTATTGAATAATCGTTTTAGTTGTACCACGCAGTTCATAGGACGAAAATAGAACAAAAAAACCATACATGTTCTCTGTCGCAGAAATACGACACGCGCGGTAGGGGCTTGGAAATATTTGTCGCAGAAATGCGACTCAAGCCACAGATTAATGATATATGTCAAGCGGTTAAAAGGTTAAACAGCATTGCTGTGTTCCGGTTTGAAAAGTATGGGAGCCGGTGAAGTAATAGGCACATGAGACTTTTAGACTTTGTTTCTAGGTTTGGAGACGTATCAGCAATCCTCTTGGGGTTGTAGGCGAATATAGGTGGCGGTAACCACATACCATCAGGCGGGCCATTGGCTTGTTTGTCAACCAATAATATAAAAAACCGGCCAAGTGCGAGTCGGACTTGCGCAAGAAAAATGGCAAAAAAATCATGTCTGTTGTATGGGAGCCCCCCTTAAATATTTGTTTTATTTTGATTTAATTATTTATTTTTAAAGTGAATATTAACTAATATTCTGTGAATATTTCAAGAGTTTACCAGTTGCCGTTATCAATATCGAGCAAAGAAATCACGTTTCTTGTATGGGAGCCCCCTTAAATATTTATTTCATTCTGTTTTTTAGTATTTGTTGTTATAGCGGCAACAGAAATACATCATCTGTGAAAATTTCAGCCGTCTAACTATCACGGTTCTGGCTTCAGCCTGGTGACAGACGGACGGACAGCGGAGTCTTAGTAATAGGGTCCCGTTTTACCCTTAGGGTATGGAATCCTTTTTTTTTTTTTTTTTTTTTCTCGTTGGAAAATCCTCATGGATGTCCCTCGCCCGGGGTAGGCGAGGGGGTCTGCCGGACTCTTACCGGCTAAAAACCAACGGTGTTCCTTCTCCTGACCGTACGGCCAGGGTCGCGGGATTCACAAAAGCATGCACCGCAACCCCGGCAGGTCCCGGTCCGCCAACGCATGGCGGACCTCTCCTCTGTGGGGCCTCACCCCACCACGTCCTCCTGAGAAGCGCGCACGGAACACGGCGCGCCGCCTTCTCGGGCCTGTTACTGGTCGGGCGGCGAGTAAGGGTATGGAACCCTAAAAAGCATGTCACTCCTATGACTGTGACCTGACTGCTTTTATGATATAATATATATTACACAGTACACGCGTGAACTGAATGCAGAGCTGAGGAATACGTGTGGGAATGCGTTAGTCTAGTGCTGTTAGATGACATGGACAGCTCTACAGTTGTGGGCGTGTGAGGCTAGGTGTGCGGACGGCGGGGGGAGCTTTACCTCAGGCCCCGAATACATTTAATTCGCGCGCGTACTGTAACTAGCAATGCCTAAAAACAATGTTTTAATGTAACAATTTTAAATGGTATTATTTGTTGTATTTAAGAGAGAAATAGAATGAAAGAAAATAATTATATTTTATTTGCGTCATGAACGTGACGGGACGCTAATTACCACATTAAAAAAAGTAAAATAAGCTCCAAAATCTAAAACTTTTGTGACGACACGTTTGGTGCAGTGGCTGAGTGATTCGCTTTTGCGGGTCGCGGGTTCGATTCCCGCACGGATCAAATATTTGTATGGCCTACAAATAGTTGTTCCGGGTCTGGGCGTTTGTGCATGTGAAGATTTGTGTCTGTAAACGCACTCATGATACAGGAGAAACATTAGCGCGAAGCAACGGTTTAAAAGAAAAAATATGCGTCACATCCGAGAAAATCGGCCTTTACTCATGCTAATTTTCAGCAACATTCAAATGGTCTGACAAATCAAATACCTAGATAGTTATTTTATTGTGTTTCAATGATTATGTTATATTAATTATTTCAATGTTAAGTTTGTTCTGTTGAGGTCACACATTTCCCACAAAGCGCATCTCGGTAAGCTGAACAAACTCTAGCAAATCAGTAATAATTAGCCGGCCTTTGCACTAAATTAAGCCATTCCTTATTTAAAATATTTTTATAACATCGTCCATATTTTGCAGTGCAAGCAAATGTAGCGCTGAAAATTGCACTCGGTGCGCCAAATCGCTAGTTGTAACGTGTTTCTACGAGTACTGGGTAAGCAATTAAAGTTTGCTGCAGAGTTTATAAAAAGCGAAATAGCCGCTGAGCGGTGCAATCGTTGGGGCGAATTACAGAGGTACCATTTTGATTCGAACGGTATAATGTAATGTTGATTACATTAGTTTGATTCTTGAGGGGATTGTGAGGTACTGAGTGCGGAAATCAGTTCAAATGTGAATTAAAATGGCTGTTTCATTATCTTTACAGCTAGTTCACACAGAAACTGTTTACAGAATCTGTTTTAGCGGATCCGTTTTTATTTTGGTGATGGCGCCTGTAGTTGAATGAGCGAGTTCACATACACGACAGTGTTCCGAATCCAGTAAAAAATTCTGGATCCGTTATTTTTATCGTATCCTGTCTGCCAGATGCGACGCAGCTGCCATTTGTTTAACTGATCCGTCGGTAAAGATGTGAAAAACACATCCAGTACCGACGGATCCACTGTGTGAATGGACGCTTAGGTCTTTATTTTTATACTGTGGTCTGTCTAGTATTAATTTTCCTACTCCTTCATATTAGTAGATAAATAGATATACTTTATTGCACACTAAAATAAATAAAACAAGGAATACACATAATTAACAGTACAAATGGCGGTCTTATCGCTTAAAGCAATTTCTTCCAGACAACCATAAGTAACGTGAGTGGAAACTGAAGTGGATCGTAGCCGATCTATTTGCTAACCAACTTATTGTTTAGTCCGCATAAATAAATCATATGAAGTTAGCTACCACGATGCACATTATCATCACTGCATCACTACATAAATATCATGACTACATCCGCAAATCGCAATCCGCATTACTACATCAAACAAAGTCCGCGGCCGTGTCGGTCTGTGCGTGATTTTCTCCGCAACTACTGAACAGATCGTGTTCTTGTTTTCATAATTAGATAGCTTAATTTTTGGAGAAGGTTAGGTTATACGCATCGTATATTAGCCGAGCTATCACAATTTTTGTCAAGATCGCCGAAAAAAAAAGTTTGATATTTCTTCTTTCTTTTCGTGTGGTTAGTGACCAACCTGGTAGTTATCAGAGTTTATGCCGCCCATGGGCCTCTGACTTGGCTTCACATGCCGTCGAGAAATATCTCCCAGGCATGCCGGTTTCCTCATGATGTTTACCTTCACCGTTTTTAAGCAAGTAATAATTATACAATACGCACATGAATGCGAAAAGTCAGAGGTGCGTGCTTTGGGTTCGAACTCGAGACCTATGACTTAGCAGTCCGAAGGTCACACCACTAGGCTATCACTGCTTATAATGTTTGATGAAAACTGATGAGAAAAACCTCAAGCAAGTAATTTAATGGTAACCGTACGAAGTCGAAGTATAAAATAGATTCAACAAATAATTGGTCGGCCAAAAAATTTAATATTTTATTGAAGTATCCATCAATGACCAACACAGACCAAAGCGATTGTGTCAATATTCATGCAAGACCATTCACCCATGTGTGTGAGAGATCAATGCTCACCAGTAAACATTGTACGTGATTGATATGAAGTGATCGATGGTATCAAATTCCCGTAGCAGTAAGCCGACTCCCTTAACAAGACCATTGTTTCGATAAGCCTGGAAAACAAGGGTAGGCTTACACTATTGTAGCCATGACAATCATGATTACTGTATATTCAGTAGGTATACAATTTTGAAAAGGGGGTACTGACCTGGAAGAGGATTAAAGCACCTATAATAATTAGTAACTTTTGTTCTACAACTTTCTCCAAAAGACAGTTCAAAATGTTAATTTTACATTTTTATTTATTAATTAAAAACTGCTGCCCGGACTGACTTCGTTATGTCAAAAGTTATTGGCCTATAGTGGGAAAAGAAAAGTTTTGTTTTTACTATTTTCCCACGCAATTTTAATGTTTTTTCTCTCCATAAGAACCTTCCTTGTGCCATAAGGAATATATTTTTTTAAAAATTGCCGAATTGGTCGAGCCGTTCCCAAGTTTTGTGCTTAGCAACACATTTGGCGATTCATTTTTATTAATAGAGAAGATTACCATTCGTCTATTAAAATCCCATGTAATAGGGGGCGAGCCTATTGCCATTAACCGGGCACAAATCCAAACTCCGGGCTGCTACTGAGGAATTCCACACGGAAAAACCCAATAATACTTTGCCCGACCTGGGGATTAAATATAATAAAAAAACTTTATTTCCCTATAAATGCATTTACATAATTTAGATCTAAAAATGGCTTGTGTGTATTCCAGAGTGAAAAACCCTGACTTCTAAACTAGGCTTATGAACGGTAGGGGAATAAATAGGTTCGCCAGTTTTCAAATTCATTCCTTTCCCACATCGCGGGCACATGTTACCTTTTCAAACTGTTGAACGGAACAGACCAATGCATGGAAAATTATGTTTAATTATTTGGTAGCAAAGATCAAAATTGCCTTTTGCCTCCATATGACGTAGTAGTACCATATAATGTCTTTGATTTGATTTAAGGAGTTTTGTTGTATAAAACTTTACATCACGGAATTCTATGATTAAATAAATTGACATTACTAGTGGTTGTCATCGTGTCAACATTATAATTTTTGATATCCTGTCAAAAATACTTGTATTTTTATTTCTATAGTTGGCAATACGGAGTCGGTAAAATAGGTTGTTTCTTGCACTGTGCAAGCAAAAATAGACCTTGAGGTGTATAACATGTTCGTTCGCCTACTGTACCTGTATCTTAGGCTGGACATCCACCAGAGCTGTGCGAGGAATGCTTAATATGTAATGCGTAGTGTGTTAATGTATACAAATAAGTCGTGGCGGGAGCGGTACACATTCCTCGTAATACATTCCTCGCCACACATTCCTAGCAACACATTCCTCGCAACACATTCCTCGCAACACATTCCTCGCAACACATTTCTCGCTTCTTTTGATTGAACAAAAATCTCGCACTGATAGACCCATATCCACCAGAGCTGCGCAGAGCGAAGCTAGGCAAATGAAGTGATTCTATTGGTGCTTACAAAACACATTCCTCGCTACGCAGCTTAGCACAGCTCTGGTGGATACTCAGCCTTAGAAGCCAAAATTGAACCCAGGTCCTCATGATAAGCAGTTGCGCTTGCCACCACTAAACAAACGAGCCAGTTACGTACTATTACGATATCAAAATATTATACAATCATCTCGTATTTCCTTATAACATCCCACAACCGCTCACTTGTACAATAACAAAAGACAGTTGTTCCAATTAATTTAGTCGCAGTAATATTGTCCACATACTTTCAAGCTGTTATGGTACAAATGTAATTATGTACCGTATTGGTTAGTATTTATGTCTTTCATTTCCTTAAAGAAATGTAACGAAACAATACAAGATAATTTTTGGTCGAGTGGCTTGGTGTGGACCACGCTTGCTCTAGAGATTTTTATAATATAACTAGCTTTTGTCCAAAATAATTTTGTCTTTTGGATTTCAATTATACTCCACCACGAAGAACATAGTCTGCTTAGTTGTGGGCAATAAGATTGACAAGCATATCATTTTGGGACCCAGTTGATAATATCAGCAAGCACATTGGGTCACCCGCGCGACAGCGACGGCGCAACGAGTATTCCCAATGAGGGTTGATGTCAGGCAGGCGGCAGGTCATAAAACAATAAGCCAAAACCTTTAACAACATGGATTTATGAAATACATGTGCCGACCCCACCTAGTATAGCATACCTGGGATAAGGGCAGGAAGAAGAAGAACTAGCTTTTGTCCGCAGCTTTGCTGGCGTGATTTTTTTCACCCATTTATGGGAGGAACTTTGAAAAATCCTTCCTTACTTTATACCAAGTACCTACTTTCAAAACTTCATGTTTCTAAGCAGCTTAGGTTGTGCATTGATAGTTCAGTCAGTCATAATCAGTTTCTCCTTATATATACAGAATTTCGATCACCAACAGATTTAGATTTTGTGAGTAGCTACCTTAACTCACACACTGACCTATTACTTTAAAATGGTTGGGAAAACGTATACTTTTACAATGTTTGTAAATATGTGAGCACCATGTATCTATTCTATAATTAATTTGTCATTGCTTCATTTTTAATACTTTTTACCTATTGTGGTATAGTAATTTTATTCTAGATGCATCGTCTTCACATATAATTGTATAATTAATGTACCTATGCAAGATATTGTAAGACATTTTAAAAGAGTAACGGTGGAGTTTCTTGCCCATTCTTCTCCATATGAAACTACCTTTTGAAAGGGGCAACTAGAATCAATTCTATTTTTTTTTTGGAAATTTTTACTTTCAAAAGTGCCGTTTATGTGCCTAATTGAAATAAATACTTTGACTTAAAATATTCTTAGGTTCTATAACCATTTTTTTTAATGATTTATAGTATTACGGCTGATAGGTATTAAAAACTGATCTCAATCCAAAATCTCTGGATAGTTTGTATTGTTTACACTGGTAGGTTTATACATACATACATACATAAACTCACGCGTTTTTCCCATGGGGGAAGGCAGAAACTATAGAACGCCACATGCTACGACTCTTACATACCCCTTTCGCTTCATCCACATTCATACATCTTGTCATACACGCACGCCGGTTGAGAGTACTACGCACCTGAGCTTTGTGAAGAACATCACCAATAACATCGATGTATGTCCTTCTAGGACGTCCTCTACCGGCGTTCCCATTAGTATCCGCCTTATAAATTCCTTTTGTTAATCGCCGTTCACTCATTCATTCGTAGGTTTATAATAGAACTTAAATATAAGTAATGTCAAAAATCTACATCAATCCAGATATTTTGGATTGGAATAGGTAATTAATATCGTCCGTAAAACTATGGCAGATGTCCAATTATTATTATTATTTATATTTTGAGATGGATTTGCTCTTGACTCTAGTCTAGGTCAGAGGTGACAAAGACAAAGTCTACGATGGAGTGAGCTTACCTAGAAGAAGCCTGTTCACTCTAACATTGAAGAGATTCGGGTTGTATGCGTTCGGGAACACAGACGCAGGTAGTGAGTTCCACTCTTTTGCCCTTTTCTAGGATGTTTACGGGCTATTAATATTTTCTTATAGAAATGGAGTTATATAGTGAATCTTTTACTTCATACAGTAGGTAAGGTACGTATTTGTAAAGAAATCGTGGAGGTTTGCGGGCCAATCAAGTAGGCGTCCGCCCACCTAACAATCCTGAATGAAGTTAACAGTTTGACATTTGGAATCGTTTAATTTAATTTTATTGTTACCCGACTCTGTGGAAATGTCAAAGGTCTCTTAATATTAAAGGCGATGAACCACTGTACAGAGTGTCCAATATATCGTTGCAGGCGGCGAGATAACGTACTTTTTTAAAAGACTGTCGTCACACAGGGTGCGGATACTATAAGATATCTATATCTGAGCAATATAATTATCTTACGATATTGCTCTTCATAGAAATCAATGGAGTAACACACACGGCGCAGATAATATTTTAGCGTTAAGTATCAAAAGATACTGACATTGCCCAATAACTGGGTTGCGGAGGTCTGATGGCAGTCGTTCCGTGTAAAATACTGGTATTCAGCTGCTGGTTAGACTGGAAGCTGACCCTAACATAGTTGGGAAAATGCTGGGCAAAACGGATCTGAATATACCAACCGATGTCAACACTTTGCACTTTGTTAGATACAAAATATACGTGAAAATAAAATCTGTATTTACGAATTTTATTAGCTGGTTGTATCGGTTTTCATTATATTATCGTATCTTTTATCGTTATTATGCGGAGATACTCGCAGATAAAATATAATAGTATTTGTACCGTGTGTGACAGCCTTAATTGTACTGAATTGATAATTGATGGTATTTTGCTTTTGCAAGTCGTGCCACCGTGCAGTGGCCATTATAGTGGCCGCTCTATACAAATCAGGATACGCATTAAGGTATTACCAAAAATAAAATATAAACTTCATGTTGTGCTTGAAATGAAGTACGTAATGCCATATTTTCAGTGTAAATGTAGCAACAGTGACAGGTAAATTGCCTATAAATTACAACCACCATTATGACCCAATTTTAGTTAGTATTTTCGTTCCGTGAATAAAATTTAATTATTGAGTGGTATTAAATTATAATATGAAATGTTAGTGTGATTAACAACAACAACTCTATATTATATTGTACATAAAAGTAAGCCAGTAGCAGTGATAGACTAGTGGTGTGACCATCGGACTGCTGTCATAGGTCTCGAGTTCGAACCCAAGGCACACACCTCTGACTTTGCGGATTCATGTACTTATTGTATAATTATCACTTGTTTAAAAACGGCGAAGGAAAACATCGTGAGGAAACCGGCATGCCTGAGAGATATTTCTCGACGGCATGTGAAGCCAAATCAGAGACCCATGGGCGGCATAAACTTTGACATCAGGTTAGTCACTAACCACATGAAAAGAAAGAAAGAAAGAAAATACATTTATTTAGCACAGACTAAAAGGCACACAAAACATAAAGCAGAAAAAAAAAGAGATTAGTAGGAAAGTGTGCCTCACGGCTGCGCCAAAAAGGCCCAGTTCAGAAAAAATGCCAGACAACTAGTGCCTGACGCCGGTTTTCAGCTGGACCAAAAAAAAGCAAGAAGAAAAGCAAGCCAAATATATTATTAAAATAAAAGGTATGTTAGTACAGTGGGTGGTTACCTTAAATTTATTCGTGAGTCCAGTAATTGAACACCATGTGATGACAAATGATCAGATAATTAATGTATGCGGATGACGTCAGAGTTAACTAAACGCAGTAAACAAACGGAGATTATGAATATAAATGGTGGTCTGACTAGTTTTGGACTCGACTGGAACCCATTTGCATGAGGTGAGGTCACGAACCAAGTAACCAATCAAACGTTCGAAGAACGATCGCTTATATCAAAACATAAAAATCACTTTTTCGTCTGATAAATCAAAAGTAACATAACATTCCACGCCTTGCATTCCCCGAAGTATTCGGCAGAGGTGTTTTAGTAACACCCTCATTTCGCCAGTTATGTTTAAGTCCCATATAATAGGGGGCGAGCCTATTGCCATTAACCGGGCACAAATCCAGACACCGGGCTGCTACTAAGAAATTCCTAATGGAAACACCCAAAATCACTTTGCCTGACCTGGGGATCGAACCCAGGATCCTATGCTCAACAGTCGCGCTTGCGATCACTACACCAAAAAATCGGTCAAAAATCAAAAAATCTAAAGTACATACTTACATAACTCACGACTGTATGCCCCGAAGGGTTAAGCAGAGGTGGTCTCCTAAAACAAGAGTCTGTACACCCACATTTCGTTTTTAAGTCTTATGTAATAGCTGGCGAGCCTATTACCATTTTCCGGGCACAATTTAACCATGGTTTGCACTTAATACTCAATGTACAGTAGGGGAATAAATAGGTTCGTCAGTTTTCAATTTCATTCCTTTCCCACATCGCGGGCACATGTTACCTTTTAAAACTGTTGAACGGAACAGACCAATGCATGGAAAATTATGTTTAATTATTTGGTAGCAAAGATCAAAATTGCCTTTTGTCTCCATAATGACGTAGTAGTGCAATTTACAAAGTTTGATTTGATTTAAGGAGTTTTGTTGTAAACACCATTACATCAACCAATTCGATGATTAAATAAATCAACATTACTAATGGTTGTCATCATGTCACCATTATATTTTTTAACATCCTGTCAAAAAATACTTGTATAAAAAATGTAAAATACTTTCATTTCTATAATGGTAGCAATACTTAGTCGGTAAAATAGGTTGTTTCTTGCACTGTGCAAGGTGTATAACATTTTCGTTCATCTACTGTACTTATAGTTCCTTCAAGCAAAGCGTTCAAGCCCTACAATTTTAAAATAATTACCATTATGCAAGTCTCTGTACACTCAGCATTTAGTGAACAATGGCTAAGAAAAAAGATGCCCCATAAATGTATAAAAAATTAACTGGAGGAATTTTTAAACCATTGAATTTTACTGCCTCGTTGTTCTAGTGGTGGCAAGCGCGACTGCTGATCGTGAGGTCCCGAGTTCGATCCCCAGGTCGGGCAGTGTTATTGATTTTTTCCGTACGGAATACCTCAGTAGCAGCCTGGAGCTTGGCAATAGGCTCACCCCCTATTACATTGGACTTAAACGTAACGGTGAAATGAGGGTGTTACTATACACCTCTGTCCAACCCTCGAGAAATACAGACGTGATTTTATGATTTTTACGTTCACTATCTCTGACGTCAATCTCCATTTCCTCAGGCATTAGTAGACAATGAAATATATTCAAGAACTTATAAAAATATATCACGCAAAATGTGTGACCTTAAGCTATTAGACCCTTAAAGGCACATCAGTCAATGTCAGGTGGCGGCAAAAAGTGACCGCGATGGAATCTATTTGTAATAAGTATTTTTTGTGGTACCAACCTTAGGAGATTATATGGAACTAAAGTATATTATTATAATATATCTTCAAGCTTGTCTAGAGTAAGAGGGCTCGTGGCTTATTATCAACGGTGGTTGACCGTTCTTACACATCGAGACCCCTTCATGCCTCGGAGAACACGTTAAACAGTCGGTCCCGTCTGTCATACGAATACCTATGACAGTCGTTACGGGTAGTCAGAAGGCCGAAAGTGTGACAACCGGTCTAACCTTAGAATAGTGGCATTACCCAGTAACTGGATTGCGGAGGTCTAATGGCAGTCGCTCCGTTTAAAATACTGGTACTAATCCGTATCTGGTTAGACTGGAAGCTGACCAAAACTTAATTCGGAAAAAACTAAGCAAAACAAGCTTGTCTAGAGTAAGTAGAAGTCTTGATGAGTATGTAGCTGACTACAGTGACAATAATGACATCTCTCAAATATGACGTCACAGAATCCTGCATCGCGATGTCAAGATTTGATAGGCAGATAGTATAATTACAACTTCCCAACATCAACCGTTGGGCAGCTGTTGCCCGCGAGGCATAAGATCCGCTTGGTTGGAGGATCCTCCCTTCTCGTTGGAAGAACGCTATACCTCGTTCCTTCACATTATTTAAACAAGGTCTACCACCCCATAAGTTTTAAAACGTCAATGAAAAGTCTTACTAGTAGTATTGATTGGAGACCCTTCAAGTCCCGATAATAACTGCCCGTTTACGTAGAAATGGTCCGCAAGGACCAACTACAAGTAGACCAATAGAAGAAGAAAACATACTGGTAGGTTACATTACAGATCAGGGAGAGGCGAATTCTCCTGACAAAATTGTTGTCAAACTGCAAACGAATCAGAACCAACAATCAGTTATCGTTTACGAAAATTGTCAAAATATTTTATTGTCTGTAGGAAATAGGATTATGGGAGCAAAAGAAAAATGCAGAGATTAATCGTCGAATTTAGAATTGTTTATTCAGACTAAATATGACCACTTAGAAGATTATAAAATTAGCTAATGTCAGTCTCTTAGCACACTTGAAGATAGAACAACCATAGCTTTTATAACCGGTCAGTATTAAGAATACCAAAGAGGATTTACTATTTGCAGTGTAAAGTAGGATATATACCAACACTGTCAAATATTTGGACAGTTTTAGTTTTTTTAGTTTTAGTGGTTCGTCTTCGGTGCGGCTGCGATTGATGAATGTTTCTGTTAGTAAAATTAGTCCCTGGGGGCTACAACTACTAACACGCAGTCCTGTAATAGTAAGTAATTATAAGTGTGATGTATCTTTACTGTATGTAGACAAACGATGTTACCAGTGCCAAACCTAAGTGTGTTTGTATCACTTAAAATTACATTCAGTAAATATATTGTTACTAGTAGTGCCAGAAAGTAAGACGATAAGGATATAACAAAATTGAATTATTTCACTGTGTTACTTAAATGGTCTGAAATCGCCAACCCGCAGTGAGCAAGCATGATGATCAATGCTCGTTCCTTCTCCTTCTCCTTTGCGTATTATTTTATTTCTAAAAGCTTCCACGAGTGGCAATGTTTAAGTACGCCCGACGCATCCTGAGCAGTTAGCCCCCCTATAGAACTTGCTGACTGGCTAATATTTTCACCACGGTATGCTATTCTCGTATATAGCTCGTGTAGACACGATAGAACTGTTTCTAAGGATTATGAGTTACACACTATGATTGAGGCGTTCGTCAGAGAATTACTCTATATATTTTTAAAGGTCCATAAAAGACTTTATTAGAATCAACTAATGAAAATTAGTCAGTATGAAACAACTGCAGATTGCATGAAGTACGTGACAATAAGGTTTTTAAAAAAAAAATTAGCTTAGGAAAAAGTATTAGTCACAATACTTGCACCACTCAGAGTGAATTTTAAATTCACGCCTCGATAAACCTGGCCTGGTAAACGCAGATAGAGTCTAAGATGGAGCACACGAATCCAAGTAACAGATATAGAAAGGTTCCCCTATACCCTTCTGGCTCTCATATACACACGACGGAACACAGTAATCTGCTTGGGGACTTTAATGTAAGGGTGGCAGCTAGCCAGGCGGACCCCAAGCAAAAACTCGCCTAACTACACTGGCCTGCAAAAATAAGTATCACACTTTTAAAACTTCAATTTTTTCTAAACTATAGAAGTTAGAGATTTAAAATAAAAAACGTTTTATAGCAATTTTTATCAGCTTTCTTTGAAACTATAGTAACAAAGTTAAACTCTTTTTTGAGTCCTTTTTTTTCGAAAATATATCTTGTGTACCTAAAAAGTTATTGCAATTTTAAAAGTGTGATACTTATTTTTGCAGGCCAGTATACTTATACTTTTCCTAGAAATCTCCACAACCAACTGTGCTTCTACAGAGGAACTAATGAAACTATAGTAACTGAAACAAGTAACTAAAACTACGTGGACTCAACACTTACTGCCGGCTGTTATGAAATTGTACTGAATGAAACAATTATGAACGTGGGAATGATTCTTAGATGTAGTTTGGTACTACATGAAGCTTCATGTTCTACCTATTAGCCTGCTGGCTTTTGGCTACAGTTAGAAAGGAATTACATTACTGAATGAAATCTACAGCTTAATATCAACCTCAGACCGCTGTATTGAACAGTCATATGGAAATATTTGGCCGCGACTCCGTCCGCTTGGATTGAGGATTTTATATCAATTTTCAAGTTGATATACATGAGGAATCTGATTTGCCCATACAAACTTCAGTACCACGTTGCACTGCTTATAAGGGTTGTTTAAAACATTCTAAAATACTTGTTTTATTATTTGTATGGAAGAGTATTCTGCCGCGCGATTCATAAACGCAGTAAGTAACATTTTGGTCAAAAATTTGTTGACCATATATTCGTAATCACAATCCTATGGTAATTAAGAATATATATTCAACTCATTTTTGACCAAAATGTTACTTACTGCGTTTATGAAACGCGCGGCAGTATTTATATCGTAGTAAAATAATAATTGTAATTATCTGTGGAGAAACGAGGTATGGTGTTCCTCCAACGAATAGGGAGGATCCTCCAACCAGGCGAGTCGTATGCCTAGCGGGCTACTGCCCAACGGTTGATGTTGGGAACTTGTATATACTATCTGCGTGTCAAATCTTGATATCGCGATGCAGGATTTGTGACGTTCCATTTGATAGTTCTGTTGTCATTGTTGATATTGTTGTCGCTGTAGTCTGCTAGATATTCGTTGTGCTGTGTAGTTCGCATGTGGCGTGTTAGATGCTGCCACATATCTGTGATATGTACCAAGTTTATAGTTGATAAACACAGAGAATACGACTTTCTATTTCACACCCTTAGGGCGCGTTCCCACTATGTCGTGACGATAAATTTATCGGTGGACCTATACCTACCTGTTCCCATTATAACGACTGTTTGTCGTCAATTTTTTTTATCGTTTAGCGACTATCGTATCTAGCTGTTCTCATTGGATCGCGACGACATTTTATCGTTTCACGACAGTCGCTTTGTCGTTTGCAAATCAGTAGCAAGCTACGACGTCACGATATTTTTATCGTGGCCACGACAGATAGTCGTAACAATGACACATCACACGATGTCGTAACGATAAATTTATCATTAGACGACTGTCGTGCTAGCCGTTCCCATTGACTCGACAATCTGTCGTCACTGCAAAAACAAGTCGTGAACGACAGTTTATCATGTCGTCTTATATGTGAACACCTTCATTTAAATATATAAGCCACGACACTTAAAACTACACGACTATCTGTCGTCACGACAAAGTGCGAACGCGGCCTTAGGGGTAGATTTTCGGAAAATTATTTATTAATGCACCTCTAACACCGTCTAAGCACTCGCAATCACTATCTTCCAATTGACTACTAATTATTCTTAACAGATTTCTAAATACGTCCTTTGCTTTTCCTTGCTCCCTAGCAAGAAAAAGCGAAATACCACGTACTATATCCTAACACACGTCTTTAGCTCCGTTTATATTCATCCGTTTTTCATTTTTCATAAATGCACAGAAATGTGTCAGTGCACGCAAAGTTCACAGGCGAATATTGCTTGCACTGACACATTTCTTTGCCTTTGTGATAACGCTTAGCTTTTTATACCGGTTTTGTGAAAGAGAATTTATTTATTTAAGGACTGATTTTATCAACTTTGGATAACTTTTATATGAGGTACATGTAAGACGTTTTAACAGAATTGCTATTACCTAATACAAAAGCTGTTAAAAGATCAAAATTATTTCTGAGATAAAAGTTATCTAACATTTAAAAAATCGTCCCTAATTAAAGCTAAGTCCCATTTCAATGGGACTAACATAATGTAATTAGTAAATAAATATTTTAAATTGCTTTAAAAGAAAATTGAAGTCGGATTTTTTCTTCTTCTAAAATTTTTTATACAACTATTTTCTCATTTTATGTTAACATACAAACTACTGTCATATTTTCTTCAAGTACCAAACATCCACCACAATGGCTCAAGCTTAAGGGCCTACCTACTTCTAGTACCTACGTGATACGTGAGAACATTTTACTTTTTACGTGACGCGTTCCCACTTTATTTTTTATTAGGCCATCACAGAGTCTTTGAAGCTTCAGGACCTGTTTAGGCTTTCGACTATGTTTTAACAGAAATTCAATAGAAGTAATGTCAAAAACCTACATCAGTCCAGAGATTTTGGATTCAGGTCGGTAATTGGTATTGGCCGTTAATTTTGTTCTAGAAACAATTCAGCGTCTTTTCGTTTTCGTCAAAATTTTGATCTAATAACATCTGTAAACAAAACGCAAAAATAGACGGTTTATGTCTGGCTCCCATAATTTAAGGAGCGTTATTGATTAAAATTGAGACGCATTATATTTACTAAAAATGAAGCAAAGACCTCATAGCTTTGCACAGTAGACCCTCCCATACAGAAGTAGCTATCACAGGTAAAATTAGCTTATCTATTTATATGCCCAGTTTGGGAATAAATAATTGGTAAGAAAAACGAACCAGGCATTTATGCGGTAAATTATGTGGTTACTACAAAAGTAATTAGTCTTAAGGATGATTTCTACCAAACGACTTGCATCGCATCGTATCGGAACGGATTTTACAATCTTTAAACGATATTAAATCGTGTACACAGTATTTAAAGTCTATATTATCAAGCCGCGCACAACAGCTTGACCGCGGGCGTTTTCCGCGACACGCGATCGTAGCCGAAAGTATGCTGCGACGCGCTTACGGTTCCGTTCGCCTGTCGTCGTATCCGATCGGATCCTTTCAGCTGTCAACACGATAGGAATGAAACTATTTGAATAGGCGCACAAATAGATACGTTCGCAAGTGACGGTACGGAGCCGATCGTATACGTAGACATCCTGCCGGACGCGATCGGCTATCACCGCATCCGTTCGTATCCTTTCTGATCCGATGCGATGCGAGCCGGTTGGTTGAAATCATCCCTTATACATAATCTTCTTGTATGGTACCATAAGGCATCATTGTTTTTATGCAGGTCGTAAATAATGGGAAACCCATGTACATCACACTGACGGCTTATTTATTTCGTGATAAAAGTGACAGCACACACAAGGTAACTATTTGTATTTTTGCACTATGCTTAGAAAATATCTAACAGCCGCACACATGAAGGCTAATGGTTCATTAACTAATGATTACATAACAGTGGCCGGTATAATTATCTATACTGGAACTGTTAATCAAACGTTAGTTAATGTTTCATTAACGTCGTTTAGTGCGGAGGTAGGAATGTGAAATATTGCATATAGACCTTCAAGAGCTTTGTAATTATCTTATTTATATTTTAATGTTAAACATAAGCTACAAACGTTGCTACAATTGTGTAAAAGGACGGTCACCCATCCACGAACTGACCGCGACAAGTGCAGTGCTAGGGATAGGGATATTGCTGATGATGTTTACCAGTAAGCTGATATATTAAATACATTATAGATTGATTTAACTTATCGCCAGAATCTATTACTAGCCTTTCCAATCCGTAAACATGAATGAAAACTTAATATTTCTCGTAAACTACCGAAAAGATCTCGATATACAAACGATTTATCTCCAAAAGGGAAAGAAAATATAATATGAGAATGTTAAGGAAAAAGAAATGACAAAATACAGAGAGACGAACGTATAAGTGTATGCTCATTTTCCTGTAGACCTTATAGCCGGTTTGACAGCGGCCATTTTGAAATGGTGGTATTTGTCAAGTAAACTGCGGAAGTGAAATGTAATTTTCTGTTTTTCATTGGTTTACTTCGGTCGTAATTCTCGATTAATCTGTGAATTGGTTGTTTTTTTTACTTAAATTGCTGTTTTTTACCGTTTTTACTTCGGCTTAAGCTTGGTAATTTTACAAATATGCTCTCTTGTCGGTTGCACTTTTTCGTGACTTCAAAAATTTTAGTTTTATGTTGTGGCAATTATTTTATGCTTTTCAGTTTTTTAAGTCGGATTCAACTTTTATTTTATTTCATTTATTCCCATTTGATGCACAGTGTGACTCGTTGAGATTTTTTTACCATCAAGCCACACTGTGACACGATTGAGTGTGACTAGTTGGGAACCCATCGGGTAAACAACAGCCAGACGCAAAATGATTCAATTGTAATCTTCTCTTCTAATACAAATTACAATAACTCAATCACGACTCGTGTTCGTCGTTGAGGAGTTCCATTCTTTATCTCCATCAGCTCATAATAAACTTTACGCGGGACCTCAAGACAATAATATTTCAAATATAAAAAGATTCATTTAATATGGGTAGGCATTAACTCTTCTCATAATGAGAAGAGGTCCGTGCCCAGCACTAGATCGGTAATGGACTGATTATGCGTTACTATGCTTAATAAAAACATCTCACACACAGTTTTATTTATTAGCTAATCATGTTAACAATTGCAGTACAGCTTTGTAAGTCACCAAGGATAAAGAGGGTGCAAATAACAATGCTTGTAATAATGGGCGGCTTTTCTAAGGTCCTAGATCGCCATAGAAGTCCGTTTTCCTCAATTCACTCCTACAAATTGCATTCAATGAGACGCAACAGGATGTACTACAGTCCTTGCCTTTCCTAATGAACGAAAAATATCGATATTTTCTTCGTTCTTTTTGCTCTTTTTGTAAGCGGACTTCATTGCAAAGGCACGTTTATTAGCTTTACGGTTGACATTACTTATGATGTGAAATTGTGACAAAATAATGAAGATCACAGCACAGTCTCATAAGTAAATAAAATACGCCATGAAGATTTAAAATTCAGTAAAGGATCGAATTTTTAACGTTAGATCTGAAGAAACTGGTGATTGGCTTTCTACGCTACGTGTCGCGTGTTCGACTCCCATGCGGAACAGATATTTGTTTGGCCCACAAATAGTTGTTCCGTGTCTTGGTGTTTATGCATGTGAAGATTTGTGTCTGCACCCTCGATACAGGAGAATCAAAAATGCATTTATTTCTCAGGATTGTCCGATTCATTTCGGGTACAAACTAATAGGGCACCGTTTGAGTCCGGTACTAGACGGCTAATCCCGAAAAGGGCACGTGAGTAAACCGTAAACAATCGCAAAAAAGTAAACCTATACACTAAATAGAAAATATTATTATCGAATTCATCCAACATTCTGCAAGGCGGATTCCTAATAATCCGGACAGAAATAAATTACGGGGGATAAGGATAGAGCATCGGTCATTATAATCCGGTGTGACGTCACTGTTCGCGATATCAATAGCTGTAATCTGAACTGAGGGGACGTGCCTGAACTTGGCTTTAGATGCTCGAACTTAGTTATAAAATATTAGCTTTCAAAAGGAGGTTATTTTTAAAAAGTTTTTAGTTGTCAGATTTTTTAAGGAAACGTAGCTGAAGTTAATGTTGGTTGAGATAATTATGTTAGTTATAAAGTAGTAACAATAGTTTTTGCGACGTAGTAATAAAATATGATTAACATAAAATAACATCACGCCTTATATTTCCCGAAGGGTTCGGCAGAAGTGTTTTTAGTACACCCTTGTTTCACTAGTTATATTTAAGTCCCATGTAATAGGGGGCGAGCTTATTGCTATTAACTGGGCACAAATCCAGACTCCAGGCTGTTACTGAGAAATTCCTAATGGAAAAACCCAATAACACTTTGCCCGACCTGGGGATCGAACCCAGGACCCCATGCTCAGCAGTTGCACTTGCGACTACTAGACCAACAAGGCAGTCAAATATTATTAATAAAAAAATATAAGTACTTAAGTATATCCGACGCCCCCTATGCATTCAGCCCCGCTACCAACCCCGCTGACTAGCTAATCTTTTCACCACGGCATGAACTATTCTCGGATGGATCGTGCCGACACGAGAGAAGAAGAATAAAAATATCAAAATCGTTTATTTGCGTAAAATGTAGGTAGATAATAGAAGTTAGCGTTATTAGAACGTACTGAGCCATGTAATTTCTGCTTTAGTTTTGGTATGCAAAAAATATTTAATTAAATTACAAATTATTTAAAATAAACTGACCTGTTACCTGTGGGGCTGAATTAAAGTTTATTATCCTAAATTATAGTAAAGAAAAATAACAAATATACACTCGGGAGCAATGAATCTGGGTCACCAACATAAACAAAACAATGTTTTCCGAATTGTTAAGGTCTATGTTGGTGACTCGGATTCATTGCTCCCGAGTGTATTTCAAAACTAGAGAAAATGTACACAATAGAAATAGTCTTAGCCATTGGAGCAAAAGAAAAATGACGAGTAGAAAAGTGTTTAGCTGCAAGGCAACCGGAAAGTTATAGAAATCAATTTTATTGGAGAAAACGTTTCATTGTCTATTCTTTGCACGTAATGGCTTTCATTGATTGCAGGAGTTCTGTTATCACTTAGTGTTAATTCACGATTTAGAGCAGTACGCTTACCAAATACTTATGATATGTGCAAAGGCAGGGAAGCAAAACACTGAACTTATTTGTTACTAGCTGCCCGGTGAACTTCGTAGAACCATTTTTTTAATTTTCTATTTTTCTAAACCAACAAAGTACTAAGGCACCAAAACAAAAAAAAAATCTAATCTGTCGAACCATTTTCAAATGTTTGCGAGACTAACGCACGGCAATTTATTTTTAATATAAACTACCCCGGTGAACTTCGTACCACTTTTTCTTTTTTCCTAAGCCACCCCTGCTTTGAGGAGAACAAAACAAAAAAAAATATTCAAATCGGTCGAGCCATTTTCGAGTATTTGCGAGACGAACGCACGGTAATTGTTTTTTTATATACCTACCTACTTAATATAGATTAATGAAGATGCGAACTATTTTGCTATGTGAAATGGTGAAACCACGTAGTGTGTTCCATAAACCTATACCTACTACATTACCGACAAAGGTAGCCTAACCAATGCCCGAATATTCTTTGCACCATTTCTCTAAATAGAGTTTCAGCTAATCTTGCTTGACCATTAAAGTTCATAAAAGCATCTATGTTGAATCTCTGCCGGAAGCAAATACGTTGTTTATTTCTATACATTTCCTTGCTAAAATGGGTTTTATTTGTCTTTTATATGAAATAGAGTATAATAATGGTAAATGAAACTATTCTATGGTGTATTCACCCTTTCACTAGCAACCGCACTGATGTGTTACTGATACGCTCTTGATACAACCAACGCCATCTATGTTTTACGTACAAGGAACGAATTCGTTCGATGCTTTTTCTACCTATCCTAAATATTGTAATAACTTCAAAATTAAAAATAGAGTTTTTTTAAATTATGCTACTAAGAGCCGATTACACCAACGTCGGATAACTGTTATCTCACGAATAAATTTGTCATTTTGACAGCTTATCTATAGAAATTCTGTCAAAATGTCTAACTTATTCCTTGGATAAACGCTTTCCGATGTTAGTAAAATCGGGCCTACTTGTTTAAAGACTGAAATATTACAATAAAAACATCTGATAAAGAATATTGAAAATAATTGAGACGGTTATGATTTAGATAAAATTTTCTTGTAAAATTATCCACTTTGCTATCACCGAATAATTTATGATAGGTTTTTTGTGAATACATAATCACAGAATTTGGTTCAACTCAATTTATGGACAACTCCTGACCTAATATATCAAAGTACTCGTACTACTATCGTATACATAAAAAATCGTCTGCTTTTTCAACTTTGCAAAGACTCACATGTTAGTTTCTCCAGATTCTAAATATTCTATAAGATAGACCCCTTATTTATCTAACTTAGAACTAAGCTTTATTAGTGCTGAATTCTTTAGCAAGCCTTCTTCTTTTGACTTAATCTTATTAACTAGACCCACTAGCGTCTTAAAGGAAACAATTTCTTCTTGTAAACTTGGATATTTGCCTTATCAAGCCTCACTAATTAATTTGGGCAAGTTGGAGTCAGTGACTGTATAACTGCTGGGCAAAGATCTACTTCACAAAGAGACCACTAACTTTATTAGCATGCTTCTTACAATTTGATTAAAATAGTAGACAGCCAAGTTTTCATTGTAGCAAATCAAGACCTTGTTGACTTCACAGATTTGGGAGCTGATCTTTTAATTGTAGAGAAGTAACTAGCCTTTACTAAACTCAACTAAAAAATTCAAACACGACTGTAGCGTCAGAATGTGAACTAAAAAGTCAAAAATAAAATCTTAGGCCTGCACGAACATTTGACGTATAAGTATCGGAAAAGTATTGCTAATGTAAGCGAATTTTGATTCGAAAATACAAGTGTCCTATAACATTTTGGTTATTTTTTTTGCGACACACAATTTTTTATCATACATCTATACTAATATTATAAGCTGAAGAGTTTGTTTGTTTGAACGCGCTAATCTCAGGAACTACTGGTTGGAATTGAAAAAATATTTTTGTGTTGGATAGTCCATTTATCGAGGAAGGTTATATAACATCACGCTACGACCGATAGGAGCGGAGCATAAATGAAAAATGTTGCAAAAACGGGGAAAATGTCCACCCGTGCGAATCCGGGTCGGGCCGCTAGTAGATGTGAATAAACTTATCAATTTAATTAAATAGTATGTGCGAAATTAGTATTTCCAATTCAAAATTCACTCTCATTAACGTTACGTTTACGTTAGTAAAGCGACAATATTCGTGTAGGCCTACTGAATTTTTATTGCAGTTACGGACCTACAAAAACATACATGTTCCCCTAAACAAAACCGTCCCCCGAATTCCATTTTACTGGATTACTATCTGTAGCAGGTTAAAAATATTAAGATAGTAATCCAGTAATATTTCAATAAATGCGAAAAATATCTTAAAAGTCCTCTCCTGTAAAATTACAAAATGAGCTTTTGTGACTTTGTACCACCGAAAGTGCGAAATATTCAGATCTGGATATTGACTTTTTGTCACGGAACTCGTGTTTTTAATTATTTTTATAATCTTGCCTCCAAGCTTTGGCTACGTTTTTCTCCCATTATCCTATCACTACACACACTACACAGAGGGGCTCGTGGCTAATTACCAACCACACGGATTTGCGAAGTTAAGCTGCACTTGCCGCGGTCAGTCCATGAATGGGTGACCGTTCGTTACACATCGAGACCCCTCCGTGCCTCGTAGAGCATGTTAAACAGTTGATCCCGGGTGTCATACAAATACCTATGACAATCGTTACGGGTATTCATAAGCCCAAAAATCTGACAACCGGTTTAACCTTAGAGTATCGTAATTGCCCAGTAACTGGGTTGCGGAGGTCTGATGGCAGTCGCTCCATGTAAAATACTAGTATTCAGCCACATCTGGTTAGACTGGAAGCTGACCCCAACATAGTTGAGAAAAGGCTAGGCAGATAGATCCTATCACTACACAAATTCTTATATAAATTCTTGTTATTATGAGTATGTAAGATAAACGCAGATTGATATGAGTGTGGATATGAGTGGGTTTTATTAGGGTTTTCACTAACATTCAAAATGTTTTTCGGGGCAGGTTATGCCGCAATAATTTTCGCTCGGAGCCACAGGCGCGTCGGGGCGATAGACGAAATATACAAGTACCCAGATCTTTTTTTACAATTTTATTATACCGTCGGTATTAACAAATACTTTGCATTTAATTTTATTGTAACTACGAAATCTGACCGGATAATGAGTGACCCCCGCTAGTAATTTTACATTTTTGACATTTTGTTTTTTTTTTTAAATGTCGCAGCATTATGCTGAGATAGGAGCCCTTTTTGGCCTCGTGCAGGTAGTATAAATTCTTATCCTTTCTTTTTTTTTGTAAATATTGTTTTTGTTTTTGTAACTGCCTGTGTGAGTCCAAAATAAATAATTTTCTTTCTTTCTAATTACGTGAAAATATTCTTAATCTTCCGGTATAAAATTATATAACCCAAGATTCTACGCTTGTAGCGAAATTAATCCAAATCCATGTATTATTAACTAGCTACCCGGACAGACTTCGTTCTGCCAAAAGTTATTGGCCTTTAGTGGGAAAAGAAAAATGTTGTTTTTACTATTTTCCACGCAATTTTTATGTTTGTTTCTCTCCATAAGAATCTTCCTTATGCCTTAATTAAGGAATATATAAAAAATAATAGCCGAATCGGTCGAGCCGTTCTCAAGTTTTGCGCTTAGCAACACATTTGGCGATTCATTTTTATTTAGATAGATTACAAACACAGGAATACCTTTCGAATTTATAAATAGTACTATGATTAATAAATTGTAAAAATATTAATTAGTACCATTTTTGTGGTTCCACTGTCATCAGATCACCAATTTACTAGGTCCCCACCTATGAAATCAGCGTTTTGTATGGATAATTTTAAAGAAGTTGCATTTTTCATACTAACATTTTCTTAATTTATTTAACAACTTTGAACACTAATGTTTTAAAACTTTTATGCACTAATGTTTAAAAACTAAGATAACGTATGCCACTTAGATTATGCGACAAAAATAAGTTTTGGCTAAGTCAAAACAAAAATAGTGGTCATTTCTGCTAACAAAAAGAGGAGTCATTTTTAAGGTATTTTTTATGTTTAGAAAACTATAAGTAATGAGTTTTTTTACCATTGGTAGTTGTCTATGATGGTCGTTATTCAATATAGTAATAAAGCAATTGATGAATATTTTAAATCATAGAAGTGACGAGGTTTTCTATTTGTGAGAAAAAAACGCCAATTTCATAGGTGGGGACCCAATATTAACACGCATATAATTATAAGTTCATATACTATAGAGGTAAACGTCAGATATTAACTTACGCCCACTTTCGAGTTAAGTATTCAACGTTAAGCAAAAGTGAGGTTTAAGCATGATTTTAAGTATAACTCTATACAAAACGATTCTCAATTGTTACTTATCTTGTACTTATCTTAGAATAGTCGGTAGGCAACAAAATCCTAATCAAAGTCAATAATTAACATAATCCAAAAATAGTCACTGTGGCTTAACAAGTAAATAGAAATAGGCATATATTTTCATCTCCCTGCGTAAGTTATTTTAGTTTACAAAGATAAGAAAAAGAAAGATAAGAGGCTGTTTGGGGAAAGAATAGTATTTATGGCAAGCTTACAATTTATATATTACTAACTGTCCTCGCGACTGCACTTACGTAAATAGTTTTGATTTTTTTTTATCTTTACTACCTTTTTTCAGCACCGCAAAGATTAGAATTTTCAAAAAAACTCTTTCTTACTGGAAGCCCAAATTAAGTAACAAACCTATGTACAAATTTCGAATTTCTAACCTAACGATTTCGACTTCGCGTTAATGAACCACATATGAACGAACATATCGCACACCTAGATCTAAACTGACACAACTCAAAAATCTAGAATGAAATTAAATTGAATAACTTACCTAATAAAATATGCAGATATACGTTTTTTTCGTCCCCTGAAAAATTACCTTTTTTTGAGTTGTCTTAGTTTAGATCTAAGTGTGTGATATATAGAACACAATCATTAATATAAAATTTTTGTTTCAAGAACAATTTAACCATCGGAACAAATTTAGTGAACCATCAAATTAAAACAACTCGATTTTAGCTCTAAAATAGAGTACTGTTTGTTCATATTTCAAGCAAAATCCTTTTAAAATTGAGGCGATAAATTCAGGCGACCTCGGTGACAAACTAGGGACTTTATTGAAGATTTTCCATCTCAAAAAATCTCATATTTCACGTACATCAATTTTCCTAAGTACGCAATATGTATGTTAGAACCGGGATCTCATTCTCAGTCACAAAACTTAATTTACCTTAAAGTATTTTCCATCAAAAAAGATCCGTATAATGATGTTATATATTTATAACTTGGGGTCCATAACTAATTATCTATAAGCGAATTTCATGGGTCACTGAAATTTTGGCCACTTGAACGCCTCCAATCAGAAAAAACGTATTTTATCCACTGAATAAGATGCTTAATTTTGAGTTTGTACCTTATTTTTATTTTTCCACTTGATAAAACAGCGACAATCCACAAAGCGAAGATGAACAAAAATGTCACTTGCAAAAATCCAAAGCTTACCGACAAAAAGAATACGATTAAACGAATCGTAAAATCGTCTCCAATAATTTATCTTCCATGCAAATGCACGATTTCTTTTACAACAATAACGAGGAATACTTTATGAATACAATACCGACACTTCAATAATATTTTACACTAGATAATATTATGAAATAAATATCACTTCACTCACCGTTTTTTTAATCAATCACATTTGCAGCACGTAGAACTAGGTTAAGGAGATAACGGTGTTTAACTTTGTAGGTAACCGTAGTTCGGAATAACCCGCGCCGAATTGTACGCACAACACACGGAGTAACGTCTAAACGGAATAGTTGCCCGCGTAGCACTGGGAGACGCGCAGTCTCCGAATCATGCCCGCACCAGCTCCAAAATGACTCGCGTAGCCGTAGCGTTGCTACGCCGTAGCGTCGACGCTACGACGCTCATAAATTATGATAAAAGCGTTTATTTAATTACGCCGATGGGTGCGACATTTTTTTATTATACAAAAAAAATCAAGTGGCCATAATGAATAGCAATTTTGAACTTGTTTATATTGAATTTGGGTCGGATTTTGTTTTGAGAAGGCCAATAACCTGTTCTAAAAAATATTTCGACATCATCTAAAATTGTATTTATCACCTCCGTATTTTTTTTATATTTTCTAAGTATTTTGTACGAACTAAAAATAAATCTTGGGGTCTTGTCGACTTAGTACACGGCTTAATGCTTAGCTTCGACTATCGTCTTAAGAAGCTTACCTTCAATAGCTAGACTAATCCAGCCATTCAAAGAAAGCTTCTAGGAGTCTAAGGTCTTGACATCGAACGCTGTGATCCAGGATATGGTATACAGCGTGAGGTTTTTCTTGAGTTATCGCTTCCAGGATCTTAAGTCGACAACTGAAATGAATAGTCATGTTACTGCTGATCGTGAGGTCCTGAGTTCGATCCCAGATCAGGCAAAGTGTTATTGGGTTTTCCGTGTGGAATTCCTCAGTAGCAACCCGGAGTTTGGATCTGTGCATGGTCGATGGCAATAGGCTGGCCCCTTATTACATGGGACTTAAACATAACTGGCCAAACAAGGGTATACTATAATAAAACACCTCTGCCGAACCCTTTAAGGCGTGATGTTATAATTATGTAATCAAAAAGTAAAATAAAAATATAAAGAACCATTTTAAACTAAAAAATATATATATTAGACTTCCATCAATTTCTGAGTCACTGAGAAAATTCAGGCCATTACCCTATTTCCTATAACATATACCTGTATACCTACTGTACTATAAAGTTATACCCGACCACAATAGTGTAACAGTTGTGACACGCATCAAGTCTTCTTAATAATAACGTCACCCGTAGCTTCGTACGACACATACTACCCTACTTCTACTGAGGAATTGTACACGGAAAAACCCAATAACACTTTACCCGACCTGGGGATCGAAACCAGGACCTCACGATCAGCAGTGCCGTTAGCTAAAACTAGACCAACGAGGCAGTTAGTTAATAATAATAATAAATAACAATTTATTCATCTAACATACTCAGAAAAAAATAGTTATCGATCAGTTTTTACATGTAGGTCATGTTGTTGAACGTGGTACTGTGTGTCATCTATTTATTATCGTATAGGTACATCTCACACACACCCAGACTCGGAACAATTAGCTGTAGATAAATACTTGTTCTAGGAAACCAATCGACAAACCAACAAGCCTATCAAGTTTATTTTTCTTTATTTCTACATAAACATCTACATAAACTCACGCCTTTTTCCCATGGGGGTAGGCAGAAACTATAGAACGCCACATGCTACGACCTTTACATACCACTTTCGCTTCATCCACATTCATACATCTTGTCATACACGCACGCCGGTTGAGAGTACTACGCACCTGACCTTTGTGAAGAACATCACCAATAACATCGATGTATGTTCTTTATTTATTTGTAAAAATACACCAAAAGCATATATATTTTATCTTTTTCTTATCTTTTTGAGAGTACTACGCACCTGACCTTTGTGAAGAACATCACCAATAACATCGATGTATGTTCTTTATTTATTTGTAAAAATACACCAACAGCATATATATTTTATCTTTTTCTTTATCTAATATTATGGGTACGTTATCTATTATATACACTAATAGTATAGCTTTTCAATTTAAAATGACATTAAATGAGAGCATACCTATATACTATACTCGACCGGTTAAAAAAAGCAATATAAAAGATAATTGCTGCCTTAGAGAGCACGTTAAACCGTCGGTCCCGGGTGTTATAAAAATACCTACGACAGTCCTTACTAATCAGAAGCCCAAAAAGTAAAACCTTAGGATATCGGCATTGCCCAGTAACTGGATTGTGGAGATCTGATGGCAGTCGCTCCGTGTAAAATACTGGTCTTCAGCCGTATCTGGTTAGACTGGAAGCTGACCCCAACGTTGTTGGGAAAAGGCTAGTAGGAAGAGAATCACGAAGTAGGTATGTCTAAACTTGAATTAAATACGTCGTCTATTTTAAAAAGTCGTCAACCTATTGCCATGTTCCGTACTAATTGTTGATCGTAACATATTCCCGTAAGTGATATTAAATATCTAACATAACATAACATCACGCCTATATTCACCGAAGGGTCGGGCAGAGGTGTATAAGTAACACCCTCATTTCGCCGTTATGTTTAAGTCCCATTTAATAAGGTGGCGAGTTTATTGCCATCAACCGGGCACTAATCCAAACTCCGCGCTGGTACTGAGGAATTTGACACTGAAAAACCCAATAACACTTTGCCCGACCTGAGGATCTAACCCATGACTTCAGGATCAGCAGTCGCGCTTGCCGCCTCTAGACCAACAAGGCCAAGATATTAAATGTCTATCCAAAATAATTTCGTACGACCTACATCACCTTTCACTCAAGGGAACTGATAGGTTCTTATTCTGAGAAAACACTTCTAATATCACTTAATTAAGGAAACCTATGTCTGCGCGGAGCTGAAACAACGCGTAATGAGACAGATTTTCGCTGAAGTCTGACATAATCAATATGAGACGTGACAATATGGACGGTTCCTATATCCAAAAACGAATCGTTTTGTTTGCCAAGGGTAGTACGAGTGATTACATATTAAATACAAAAGAACATATTTTAAGAAGTTGTAGTCTTCTTCTTCCTGCCCTTATCCCACACTAGGCGGAGTCGGCACAAATTTTAAACGATGAAATTGAAGTATAGAGCTGTGTTACAATTTTGGTGTACAATAAAGTATATTCTATTCTATTCTATAGGTACTGTAGTTTATTTAGAAACTATCAACTCTAAAAATATAGTTCGCTGTAGTTATAGATCGAAAAATTGCGAAAAACGGCAGCTTTTGTCACTTTCCGATGTATAACTACAACCAATTATATTTTACAGGGTTGATAGTTCCTTAATAAACTACAGTAGCTATACTTCAATTATTTCATCGTTTATAATTTTCGTTAAATTATGTACTCAGCGAGTCATTATTTTTTAACTGATGGCGGCGCCACTTAGCTGTGGGAAGCGCATTAACGTTATAATATGAAGCACGATCTGTCAGGAACGCATTCTCTCAGCGGCCGCACTATAGTATAGTATATACTTGTAGATAAAATATGTATCTATCGGTGGGCTAGAGATGGAAAGAACAACGGCCATAATTGACCTGACCAAATTTGCATAAGACCCGTAACGAGTTATACGTCAAAAAATAGTCAATTAAAGGAGCATTAATTTACAACTATTCAATTATTTATTAAAAGCCGGAATAAAATATTGATATTTTTAAAAAAACCTTAGTTTTTTACGACATTTTTATTAATTTTGAACGCACCTTAATAAATTTCATCGTGTACTGGGTACACGTTTAGTTTTAGCACCAGCATTCAAGCGTTTACGATTTTTAAAATACCAGTTTTTTTTTAAACATTATTATTATGATTATGTTGATTGTGTCGTTTTTATTCTTACAATATTGTTATTTAATGGTTAATAACAATTAGATCAATTACTGGGCCAAATTATCAAATACATTTAATGCTTTCAATAGATGGAACGAAACGTATGACATATTGTCATCCCGGTAGCTATCAAAGCTTCTCCCGCGCAGTAAATTGCAAAGAGTATAGTAATATATAGGGTAGTAAATTGAATAGGTATGGCCAAACACTAAGTCTGAAATAATTCTTTTCATCAAGAAAAACTGTCAATGTTTATTATTTTTGCACAGAACTGAGACTGTGGGTGACACAGAACACGTAGCTAACAATGATTAGCATGATTGTAGTTGTGGTTGTCTAGTTCCCGACTTGTCAAATTCCAACCTCCATAAGAACAAATAAATATTTTCTTCCGCTTCTTAAAAAAATATTTTCTTTAAAGTATGGATTATTATAAGTAGGTGAACCAATTAAACCATATCCCATCAAAAGTCGCGATACTTTATAGTCAGGTCATAGTATGTATGGACCGTGGCCGACGTTCTTTGCCACAAGCTCAAATATCAAACTATCTCTAATAAGGCAAACCGCCTATACACAGGTTATTGGAACCAGGCGTCAATCTCCTATTATAATAAATGTGTCTACCACATCAAATTTTCCAGTGTATTGTCTAAAATATTGTCTAGCACTAACACAGCATCCCTTAGAGACAGATTTTAATCTAAAATCAGGGTAATATGTGTCGTACGAAGCTACGGGTGACGTTATTATTAAGAAGACTTGATGCGTGTCACAACTGTTACACTATTGTGGTCGGGTATAACCTTATAGTACAGCAGGTATAGAGGTATATGTTATAGGAAATAGGGCCTGAATTTTCTCACTTAGAAATTGATGGAAGTCTAATATATATATTTTTTAGTTTAAAATGGTTCTTTATATCCATATTTTTTATTTTGCCTTTTAATTACATAATTATAACATCACGCCTTAAAGGGTTCGGCAGAGGTGTTTTATAGTTCCTCGTTTCGCCAGTTATGTTTAAGTCCCATGTAATAGGGGGCGAGCTTATTGTCATTAACCGTGCACAAATCAAAACTCTGGGCTGTCACTGAGGAATTCACACGGAAAAACCCAATAACACTTTGCCCGACCTGGGGATCGAACCTAGGACCTCACGATCAGCAGTTACGCTTGCCACCACTAGACCAACGAGGCAGTTTTACTTTTAATATTTTTATTTTATTTTTAGCTTACATCAACAGGATATAGGAGATAGGATCAACATTAATTACTGAGCCTGCTCCTTTTGCAATACTACTACAACTTTGTTTATTTATTAAGTTTTCGTACTTATATCATATGTTTATGGTAGCAATAAACATTTTTTCTTTCTTTCTTTCAATAATTAAAAAATGCAATTATTACTATATTATACTAGTTTAGGAGGGGTTCGTGGCTAATTACCAACCGCGTGGATCATACGATTTGCGAGGTTAAGCTGCGCTTGCCGCGGTCAGTCCGTGGATGGATGACGGTTTTTTACTCATCGAGACCCCTCCGTGCCTCGGAGACCACGTTAAACTGTCGGTCCCGGATGTCATACGAATACCTATGGCAGTCGTTACCGTTAACCGGTCTAACCTTAGGATATCGGCATTGACCAATAACTGGGTTGCGGAGGTCTGATGGCAGTCGCTCCATGATAAAAAACTGGTATTCAGCCGCATCTGGTTAGGCTGGAAGCTGACCCAAACTTAATTGGAAAAAGGTTAGGCGGAACTATATAGTTTCGGAGATTCGGAAAATTAAACAAATAATTACAATTCATTTATTCAAATTTTGAATAAAATAAAATGGCTTTCTTTCCATCTATCACGCTTGTAAGTTTTGAACGGTTAAGCAGAGTTTGTAACGAAAACCTCTTTAGTGTTCCGTACCAATATTGGCAAAACGAAGCACTTATAGAGTTACTTCAATGTCTATCCATTTGTCACAGCCACTTTTTTATGTAATATGTCGGCAACCAGGCTTTCGCCCCTCCGCATAGTGGTTAACGCCAGCTACCACCCAAAGCGGTTACCTGATGTGTTATCAGAACTTCCCTAAACATAGGGCGCTCCCTATATCCCTATGTATGTAACGGATTAAGTTTTTTTCTTCATTGGAAGACTTGGACATTGGATACTAGCTTTTGAGTAATAGCCTAGTGGTTGAATGCTCGCCTCCCATGCAGGAGGGTCTAAGTTCGATCCCGGCCCGTACCTCAGACTTTTCGAAATCATGTATTGTGCGGATTAGAATTTGATTATCACTTGCGTTAACGGTAAAGGAAAAATATCGTGAGGTAACCTGCACACCAGAGAGGGCTCCATAAAGTTCTCGATGGTATGTGTAGTCTGCCAACCCGCACTACGCCAGCGTGATGGACTAAGGCCTAAACTCTTTTCATTCTGAGAAGAGGCCCGTGCCCAGCAGTGGGACAATAATGGGCTAATTATGTTATTATGATATATACTAGCTTTTGCCCGCAGGTTCGTTAGCGTGATTTTATTCACTACCTTAGTGGAGGAATTTTTAAAAATCCTTAGAGAATGCCTACATTATGAAAGGTACCTACTTAAAAAACTCAAGTTTCTAACCACAGCGGTTTAGGCTGTGCGTTGATGAATCAGTCAGTTTCGCTTTTTGTATGTAAAAAGAAGACAGAAGATTGACAGTTCAGATACCGTTATAATTTTCTCCAGAATTTTTACATAGATTTTCCTTAATTTCTTAAAGACAAGATAATACAAAAAGGCAAGAGCAAAACTAAATAATCTCACCAAACATTTGACTCAGAATAGCCAGCATCCAAAGTACTAAGGCCATAACGAAACGCCTAAGGTGAATAATCAATCATCTTTCTAAATGACAGCTTAGAAAATTATTTGCCAAAGATGAAAAATTAAAGTAGTGACGATGAGTTTCGATAGAACTTAATTCAAGATTCAGGAACTTTTTCTTTTATGTATTCGGTAGGCTTTCAAGCCGGTGACTCACCTCTTGGAAATTGGTTACCACCGTCTGTGTACAACGTGTTTCAGAAATATGTTGTCATATTTCAGGGGGTTATTGGGACCGTTATTCAAAGCACCATTTGATAGGTTAAACAAAAAAAATCGGACATTTTTTTTCGACTCTCCATACAAATGTCATCAGCTGATCGGTTCAATATGTATGGAGAGTTGACACATTTTTGGCCGATTTTTTTATTTCACCTGTCATATTTATGTTGCTTTGAATAAGAGTCCAAATAATCCCCTTAAATATAACCACGCCTTTCTGTTACACGTTGTATACACTAAGAACAGAAGATCGCTGATGCGTTGCCTTAGAGACAAAGTTAGAAAGTTTCATGTGCCTGTAATTTCAACGGCATCGGTTTCTAGAAACATTTACATGATGTTTCAGAAACAGCTGGCATCTTGTATGTGAAACATTGCTTACAAGTAAGTAAATAATAAATGAATGTATTTACGACACAACAATGGTTCTAGTAGTGTTTACAAAAAATATTTTAACCTAATTAAGTACACAAAACAAAATATAAATTTTCTTGACTTTGTTGCTATTGGCTCTAGTCTCACCTGATTGTAAGTGCAGACAGGGTCTTAGATGAAGTACACGAATCCAAGGGACAGAGATATACAGGGGTTCCTCTATACCCTTCTGGCTCTTACATACACAAGACGGAACACAGTTAACTGCTTGGCGCTGGACTTTACATTGAGGGTGACACCTAGCCAGGGAAACCGTATAGAACTTACCACCAAGCGTGCTGGGATTTATTGAATCTTACAACACGAGTCAATTCCCAGCGTGCTGTGAGAAAGTGTTATATTCTAACCCGTCTGCACACAGTATGAGTAATAATGATAATTGATAATTTTCCAATGCAGCGGACTATCGTGTCTATTCACAATAACGAATAGGATGGGGTTGTTACCGCTCCGAAGTCCGCTAAGCAATGAGGTGGACTTACGTCAGATGGCATCAAACCCATCTGTGTGTACCTCAACAAACATTGATGATGCATTACAGAAGCGAAGCAACAAAGGACCCGCAGACTGTAGCTTTACTAAACCACAGTAAATATATAAGCTAAAGCAGTATGTTAACTGCGTACAAACGCTCGAAACGGCACACACGCAGACGCGCGCATCGACGAGACAGTCGAGCGGCGGTCGTCGTACTGAGCACTTCAACCCCCGCTTTGAGTAATTTCCATACTGCTTGAGCTTAATATTTACTGTGACTAAACTGTGCAACACAGGCATGCACCATCAAAGAGTGACAAATCGTCATCCAATTACTTAAGATCCCCACAATAGCTACGCCACTTAATCCCCACAATACAAGTATGACAAGCACCCGACACTTTCTTTCATTTTCTCTTTACTCGTAAACAAAAGCAACCTATAAACATCCACCTACAACAGTTATGCTCACGAGCAATTTTAATATAATTACGTCATCGGTCCGTACCGCTGGCTTGCTGGTATTACGTCACAAAAAATAGAAGGGCCATTATTAGAGGCTTGGCTCTCTCTGATAGATAGGTGCGTACAGTCGGAATCGCATGTCTTAATACTTTTAGAATTAAAAAATATCTAAACAAGAAATAATCATTTAGATTTTTGAACCTCGATTCTTATGCGCATAGAACAAAGTAAATTGTTTTTATGAGTGTTTTTATTTAAATCTACTTATGTTAAATGTTTTTTTTTTATCTAATTCTTTTTTGACGTAACAACGTCTAATAAAACGATGAACGCTGGCAACATGCACGAAAAAACGTGACTCATTGTCACGTTCCGTCTGAGGCGAGCGTGCGAGCGAGAGCGCGGAACAAGCGATAGAGAGGCACGATGTTTTGTTATGACGTTGTCACGTTAAACTATCGTCCCTAAATCGACTTTACAGACAACCAATTTTTTTATCTAGTGAATGTACGATTTACCTTTAATCACCTTAGTTATATGTTGTGTAGGTAGTAGTTGGTTTTATAGCAGTTGAACTCCTTTTAAAAGAATTCGTCCGGGGAAGTAGACCGATGGTGGTAGACCATTCTATTTCTGCCGTCAAACCGTATTGCTATATTCCGATTTGAAGGGTATGGGCGCCGGTGAAATTACAGGCACATGAGATTTTCCAACTTTGTCCCTAAGGTTAACAAAGCATCAGCAGTCCTCTTGGGGTTGTACCTAGGTGTTTATAGGCTGCGGTAACCACTTACTATCAGGTGGACCGCCGGCCTGAGTGCCAAATTATTAAATAAAACAACACGTAAATATCGCCCCTATGTATTACGTCTACATTTTTTCGTACAATATTTACTAACCTAACCTATAAAACTCACACACGGATTACTGACCTATGCAACTCTCACAGGATCTAGATCTTTATAGTATAATATAAACCTTTTTGTTTAATTATAAATTTATCGTATTTTCGACCCACACCTTTTGCGGAACTTTTAATTGAACTGATTTCTCGGTAAAAGTATTAATAACAGTATTTTTGGAAGCAACAGGAAGGAATATTTAATAGCGTTTTAAAAAGTTGTATTATAGGTATACGTATAGGTAGGTCCTGTCAGGCTCAAATGGGATTGGGCGAGTCACGTCAGCCGCATGCATAACGACCGCTGGGCAAGAGTCTCCACACGAGTCGGCCCAGAAAGAGTTGACGAGATGAACTGGACGCGCACTGCGAGGGCAAGTTTGAGATAGCGCAGGAAAAGAATACATCGCCGTCCCCGGAGAATATAACGGCATTCGCAAAAACACCACTTTTTCAGAACAAAATAAAAACCGATTTTTGACGACTGCTTGCCAAGTACTGCTTGTAACTGGCAAGCAATGCTTGTAACAGTGCCAAGTACTGCTTGAAACTGGCAAGAAGTCGTCAAAAATCGGTTTTTATTTTGTTCTGAAAAAGTTGTGTTTTTGCGAATGCAATTATATTCTCCGGGAATGGCGACATGTAAGTACTTGGAAGAGGCCTTTGCCCAGCACTGGGATAGTTCAGAATTACATAAAAAAAGAAAAGAAATTACGTATGTTAAAAAAAAACTTGATAGCAGAGATTGTGTTTCAAATATTGTAAAACAGTATTTGCCTTAGTTATTCAAAACATTTTGTAGTTGATACCTATGTAAATTATAACAGAAATTCAATTTAGTTAAGGTAAAGTATCAAGATTTAGTTCCATTTTTCGATTTAATTATGTAAGTTTGTTCATTATTAAAGTGACATCGAGTTACGTAATTATTTTGAAATAGATTAATTTGAAATAGTTTTCAAACTTAATTTTGGGTTTTATTTTGTAAGTTAATAGCATTTAAATTAAAAACAGCTTCTAGTGATTTTATATTTCATTGATCAAGGGAATTAACAAAGAATCTTCACACGATTTTTTAAATCTTGTTAGGTCTGTCCAAAAAACTACATAAAAAGAATAATTGTTTATATTTAGTTGTCTGTGGGAGAAGCTTGCCTTACATGCAGGGGGTCTGAGTTCAATCCCGGCCCGTACCTCTGACTTTTCGAATTCATGTGCGAATCAGAATTTGATTATCACTTGCGTTAACGGTGAAGGAAAAACATCGTGACGAAACCTACACACCTGAGAGGGTTCCATAAAGTTCCCGATGGTGTGTGTAGCTTGCCAAGTTGCACCATGCCAGCGTCGTTACTAGGGCAATAAAGAAGCCAGCACTTACTTTAAAAAAAAAAGTTTTATATTCAATTACTCACAATTCAATGTTTTTCATTCATTTTTTTCACGTTACATCTACTAAGTTTACTTTTTCCAAGAACCTTCTTTACTCTGATCATTTATTTATTATTATAATTATTTATTTATATTTTGTTTTATCTTACGTTTACAAAGTTTACTTTTTCCAAGAACCTTTACTCTGATCATTTATTCTCAGAAACGTGTAACACGAGTAACATTGTACCCACCTACGTATAAAGTAGGTACAGGGTAAGGTTGACGAAAACTGATTGCTATCGCACATCGTTCAGCCTCATTTATCCACAGTATCAGTTCCAGGGAGCTTTAAGTACCCTTATCATCCTAACGACTAGCGCCATCTAGCGAGCAAACCTCGGAGTAAAAAATTAACGTGATCTCGAGAATGGGACAAATGTATCCAAAGTAGAGATAATGTTGTTGCTATTCAGACGAAGTCTCATAATAATGAATGTCATTAATTTAATAATGGAAGTCCGAATTAATTATTATTATTCACGGCTATTGTTACAATGTCTATTGTTAACTTATCAACTTGCATGGCGACTCGTTTCAGTCAAAAGGTATTGTTTCATAATTAACTACTTATTAAAAATAACGAACAGTACAAACGAATCCAATTTCCATTGGAATTTGCATTTTGTAATTATCTGGTTGACTCTTATTTTTTTTTTTCGTAATTTCATCCTACATACTTGACCGCTAAAAAAAAGAGATTTTACAGCTAGTTCACACAGAAACTGTTTACAGGGTCGGTTTTAGTGGATCCTTTTTTATTTTGGTGATGGCGCCTGAAGTTGTATGAGCGAGTTCACATACACGACAGTATTCCGAATCCAGTAAAAAATACTGGATCCGTTATTTTTATCGTATCCAGTCTGCCAGATGCGACGCAGCTGCCATTTGTGTAACTGATCCATCGGCACAGATGTGAACAACACATCCAGTACTGACGGATCCATTAAAACGGATCCGTTGTGGAACGGGCGGTTTGCAGTAAGGAAATAAAACTGAGACACTTTTCACACCAGACTACAGAATGGTATTTTTTTTTTAATTTGTTTTAATTGTTGCCCCACACTAGGATTTCTCCTGTATCGTGGGTGCGTTTACAGACACAAATTGTCACATGCACAAACGCCCAGACCCGGAACAACTATCTGTAGGCCATACAAATATTTGTTCCGTGAGGGAATCGAACCCACGACCCGTGGCGTAGCAGCCAATCCACTGCACCAAACGTGTCGTCAATTTTGCTCGACTACTTAGCAAGAAATTCAAATCATTAACATAAATAAATAATCTTTTAAATAATTGAATATTCTTAGCACTTTACTCAACCTCTGTACAGTGCTTGAGTGTTTTGATAGATCATCGGAAATAGGCCCCTTTGTCTCATCTTCCTTACAGCTTTCATTCCGAGGGTCTTGAACGAGGGTGATTTATTAATTCCGTTTGCCTTGACAGCCAAATAAGTGAAATATTATTATATGTTTGCTTGTCTCGGCTTTTTTTCTTGTTCAGTAGTGAAAGGACAGGTATATAAAAGCTACTTGAAGTCGTAATGATGTCACGGATGCGTGGAGCCTTTGATCACTGGGTTGGACAGGTAGACCCTGAAGTCTTGATACCGTGAAGAAATCAAGTTTAGCATAATATGGACTGCTATAAACATAATATAATCAGCCCAATACTGTCCCACTGCTGGGCACGGGCCTCTTCTCAGAATGAGAAGGGTTTAGGCCTTAGTTCACCACGCTGGCCTGGTGTGGGTTGGCAGATTACACACACCGTCAAGAACTTTATGGAGCCCGCTCAGGTGTGCCGTTTCCTCACGATGTTTTTTCTTCACCATTAATGCAAGTGATGATCAAATTCATTCACACATGAAGTCGAAAAATCAGAGCTACGGGGCGGGATCGAACTCATACCCACACATACCATACATGGAAGGCAAGCGTTCCACGGCTAGGTTATCAATGCTTGACATAACATACACGCCTGTATTCCCCAAAGGGTTGGGCAGAGGTCTTTCTTTCTTTTTCGTATGTTTCTAACCTAGTGTCAGAGTTAATGCCGTCCATGGGCCTCTGATTTGGCTTCACATGCCGTCGAGAAATATCTTTCAAGCATGCCAGTTTCCTCACGATGTTTTCCTTCACCGTTTTTAAGCAAGTGATAATTATACAATACGCTTAAGAATCTGAAAAGTCAGAGGTGCGTGCCATGGGTTCGAACTCGAGACCTATGATTTGGCAGTCCGACGGTCACACTACTAGGCTATCACTGCTGTTTTAGCTAAGTGAAAATGAATATTCAACCCTCAGTTCCCCACCGCCGTATCGTCAGTTTGACGTAAGTACCTACGTTTTATTATATTACCTACCAAAAACAAAATTACAGTAATAAACAAGTTAGATTAACTTTTCCTCTTGCTATAATTACATATTTAGTTACGTGTTCCTATTTGATTAAGGGAAAATGAAAGTTATGCAATTAGTAGATATTATAACTTTTTTTATTATATTATTTTATGTGTTGACTGCCTTGTTGGTTTAGTGGTCGTAAGCGCGACTGCTGAGCATGGGGTCCTGGGTTCGATCCCCAGGTCGGGTAAAGTGTTATTGTGTTTTTCCATCAGGAATTTCTCAGTAGCAGCCTGGAGTATAGATTTGTGCCCGGTTAATGGCAATAGACTCGCCCCCTATTACATGGGACTTAAACATAACTGGCGAAACGAAGGCGTACTAAAAACACCTCTGCCGAACCCTTCGGGGAATGTAAAGGCAGGTACAGACTGCTGTAACGTAACATGCAACGTAACATGAAAGGTACGTAGTACGCACGCGTAGTGTGCACGGTTCGTGCGCGCAAGGCGTCCACACTATGGGAATTCTGTTACATTGCGACAATGCGGACGGCAAATTCTTTCATTGCGTGTTACATTGCATGTTACATTTCGTAAGTCTGTACCCGGCTTTAGGCGTGATGTTTAGGTATGTTATGTTTTGTTTTATCTGTAACTTATTTTTCTATGAAGTGGGCTGTGCTATTGACTGAGGCAAAAGACTGGGTAGATATACTTCAACTGACAACCTAGAAGAAAACCCAGTTAAAAAGATGCCTACAGACAAATTCAAATCATCAAAGAAGAAAACGATTGCTTGTTTTCCTAGAAAAAAATATTCTTACGACGGTACTTCCTAAAAATATTCCCAAGCATATTTCCACAAAACAAGCTTTTACAAATAAACAACAGATTTGTTTGTATAAACATAATTTAATTTACGTAGCACTCACCTTCAAGTTTTATTCAATCTACACGACCAAACCTGAACGGATAAGTATAAAGAATATTGCTAGAGAAACAAATCTCGCTTCCTAGAAATATAATTTACACCTGTACTTTTATGTATTCAGAGGAACAAAAAAATACAAACCATATACTCAACACTGGACAGGTATAAGGACGTTAATGTATTATGACTTTTTTAATTTTTTTTATTAGAACAGTGAGCATTTATTTTAATCCCACACGATAAATAAAATAGTACCTACACACAATCCGGGTCACCAACATAAACATTGTTTATTATTTATTATTTATTTATATACTCTTTATTGTACACCAGGTTAATATAACACAAAAAACTATTTAAATACAAAAATGCACAATGGGCGGTCTTATCGCGCAAGGCGATCTCTTCCAGACAACCTTTGGATGGACTGGGAGAATGGAAAGAGAAAATCGAGCAATCTAGGTGTACAAGTACACTACGTACCTACATAATATTACTTAAATTTAATAATATAAAATACATGGCAAAATAATTACATAAATATGAAAAGAAAACATAAATAATATAATAATAAACTAATAAATATATGTATAAGAACGGAGGAGAGGAATAAAATAAATAGCAGATTAAAGCGACATGTAATGCTCCTTCACTGACTTTTTAAAAACTGGCAGTGATTGTGCACGTCTCACATTAAGTGGCAAAGCATTCCACAGACGAGCAGCTTGGACCGTAAAGGACTTGTCATAAAAAGAGGTGGAGTGCTGTTGTATTTTTAATTGAAGATTTTCTGATGATCTCAAGAACCTAGAACCTATTGTTATACATTGTTTAACATTTTAACATTGTTTTGGTTATGACTGGATAGATATAAGGATGTTAATGTATTACGACTTTTTTCTTTTCTTAATTAAAATAGTGGACATTTATTTTAATCTTACACGATGAATAAAATAGTACCTATATCTACTCGGGAGCAATGAATTCGAGTCACCAACATAAACATTGTTTAACATTGTTTTCTTTATGTTGGTGACCTGGATTCATTGCTCCCTAGTGAATAATGTCTTTATTATAATATACACCAAGTAAATTCTCTCTTCCTCCTAGCATTTTCCCAATAATTTTGGGATTACAATCCAGTCTAACCAGATGCAACTGATTACCAGTATTTGACACAGAGCGACTGCTATCAGATCTCCACAACCCAGTTAAGGTAATGCCTATGTTGATGATGATGATGTTATGTTATGTGTCACCGCATATCAGCACACCACAGTGCGCGCGCGCGCTTATAATTATGACATTTCGTATTTCACCGCAATTGATCCGGAAAAAGTAGTTTGTTTTAAAAATATCTGACAGTTGCTATTTGACAGATCGAAGACCTAAGAAAAGTATGTCATCAGCGATCACCGTCGAAGTTTCCGTTATGCTTTAAAACTTAATTAATTTAGATGACACCCCTATAGAACATCAATCAATCAATTTTGCCTATCACAAATTTATTGGGCAGGTTATGGACGTCTTCTAAGTGCCATATTTTCTGCTAAGCAGAGTAAAGATTAAAAGTTTAAGAAGCTTTAATTACGTTCGTTCTGCCTAGCCTATACCCAACTATATTGGGGTCAGCTTCCAGTCTAACCAGATGCGGCTGAATACCAGTATCTTACGCGGAGCGACTGCCATCAAAACGCCGCAACACAGTTACTGGACAATGCCGATATTAGACCGGTTGTCAAACTTTCGGGCTTCTGACTTCCCGTAACGACTGTCATAGGTATTCGTATAACACAAGGACCTGAAAGATTATAGTGCTCTCTAAGGCACGGAGGGGTCTCAATGTATAACGAACGGTCACCAATCCACCGACTGGCCGTGGCAAGCGCAACTTAACTTCATTAACCCGGCGTCATGGGGGTTGGGTCAAAATGACCCGGGACGTTTTTGTTAGCTTACAGATTCGTAACTACGCGAGCGACGTTACCGCTTCTCTCAGTAGCTGGAATTTATGAGTTGCGCTAAGCGTTATTGACAAAGAAACAGAGCTACGTGTGCCCAAAGTTAAAAAAGGGTAAATATGACCCACCCCGTACTCGATGTAACAATTTTGCGCCATTTTCACAATAGATGGTTTTTATGTTTTGTCATTACTTTTGGTGCTATTTTTTGCAATTTATGCTTGAATTATCGTTTCTTGTTATTAACGTATTTGCATTATGTCGGTAGATCGAAAAAAATGGATCGAGAGGAAAGAGAACGACAGAGAAGATGATGAGTCTGATAATTTTTTTGTTTTTTTTTCTAAAGATGTCAGTCTCACTTTTATAAACTGAAGTAAGATTATAAAAGTGCCATAAAAAATTAAATACGGTCAATTAATGCTAAAAAATGTGATATTAGGCTAAAGAACGCCACTTTTGTTGGTTTTTACGTGTTTTTATTTTTATACGTTTAAAGGTTTAATTAAAATGTTATGTAATACAAATTCTTGTTTCATTTAGTAAAACATAAAACAATAAAGCCATTACCTTAAAAAAAATAGTAATTTGTTTTAAAAAAATGAAATATCTTAAGTCTAAATATCGGGTCATAATGACCCACCCCCACGTCCGCGTAACATTTTCCACCCCCATGACGCCGGGTTAACTACGAGCCCGTCCTAAGAAGCTTTAATTATAATGTAGAAAACAAAATGTCTGTCCATTTTACTCCACAAAACTGACCCCTACAATAAAATTTATCTTTTTTATTAACGTCTATAATTGGACCTCTACTTTTTATATCTGTGACTAAAAAAAATACTAAAAAAATTGTTTGTTGTTTGTGCTTTGACAATTTTCGTACGACACACAAATACCTAATGCGTGAGATTTAAAATTTTATGCGAGTCGGTGACAGGTGGCAAGCTCGTCCCCAATATAGGGACCAAGGTTTATGTATTTACGAAACAAGCAAACATTTCCATTTTTAATTTGATGACCGGCTTTTATATTAATGCCATATTATAATGTAAAGAATTTTAAAAAAAACATATCAACTTTTCATAGTATTTAATAATAATAATAGGAACTACTGTCCCGGTGAATCCATTCGACATATTATTTCTAGTTGTTCTCGTCTTGCTAACGGCGAGTATTTGCACAGACACAACATAGTGGCTAGGATTATCCACCAGCAATTTGCACTGAAATACAACCTTGTGGACGCAGAAGTACCATACTACAAGTATGTGCCCGACCCAGTTCTCGAGAATGGTCATATCACATTGTACTGGGATCGATCTATCATCACTGACAGGGCTATTGTTGCCAATAAGCCTGACATAGTGGTGATAGATCGATCAGAGCGTCTCACAATGATTGTTGATATCACTGTCCCACATGACGAGAACCTTGTGAAAGCTGAGAAAGATAAAGAGATTAAGTATCAAGACTTGGCACACGAGGTTGTCGACATGTGGGAGTTTGACTCAGCAGTCGTTGTGCCGATAGTTGTTACGGCCAATGGCTTAATAGCCAAGAGCCTCGACCAACACCTGATGAGGCTCTCGTTGGGCAGCTGGGTCAAGGGCCTGATAGAGAAAATGGTACTTCTGGACACGGCACGTATTGTCAGGAAGTTCCTCTCTCTGAGGCCCTGACCACCGGTAGCTTGGACCCTGTTCCCGATGCCGGTGGGCTACTATTTTTTATATTGTTAAATGGCTTTTTAAAAATTTTATAGAAATATTTAAAAATGTAATTAGTATGTTAAATTAATGAATAAAATAAATAATAAGAAAATAATAGTAATAATTTATTCAAATAAAAAAAATATAAAACATTTACAAAAAGTGTACATTTAGCCAACAGTAAAAGATTTCCCGTGCAATTATAGTGCCTAAAAATAAACTAAACCTAAGATATTATTATTATAGGTGGAAGTAATGGTGGTTCGGAATTGCAACGTTAGATAGCGACCCGCCCGAACTAGGTTAATTTAAACCTGTATTTCAGGCCATTTGAAGCTCTCTAGAAACTGAATATTTTGGGATGCATTAAAAAAGCGTCCACGAATGACGATACTTAAGTACTTCCGGCGCATCCTGGGCAGTCAGCCTCACTACCAACGTTGCTGACTGGCTAACCTTTATGACACAAGAGAATAAAAACTGAAGTTTTGTTGTTGCTGCAGTTATTTTTCTTCAGTTTCTTTCGTATCGATTGACTGAATAAATAATAATAAAACAGTGATAGCCTAGTGGTGTGACCGTCGGACTGCCAAGTCATAGGTGTCAAGTCCGAACCCAAGGCACGAACCTCTGACTTTTCGGATTCATATTCCTATTGTATAATTCACTTGCTTAAAAAACGGTGAAGGAAAACATTGTGAGGAAACCGTCATGCCTGAGAGATATTTCTCAACGGCATGTGAAGCCAAGTCACAGGCCCATGGGCGGCATAAACTCTGACATCAGGTTAATCACTAACCACACGAAAGAAGAATAACAATTCAAGTTCATGTAACGCGTGTATACCGGAGGAGTCGCCTGAAAGCATTCGGCACTTTCCTCCAGGCATTGCTCCCAAATCAAAGCAAACCATCAAGGCAGGAGTCAGCCACGGAAAGCTTCTTCAGAGCGCGCCCAAGAGAGACGAAACAGCAGGAGCCCATCCCAACAAGGGCCGATAAAGGGCAAGTCATCCCACCATCTCTCGCACCTACGTCGGGCCCTACGGACCACGTGAAGAGCGCCTTCCTCGAATACCTTGCAATAGTGACAGCGACCAGGGAGGTCAACCTCACGACTTGCAGGAAGATCCATCAGTCCTTCCAACTAAATATTGAAGGACCGTTAAGGGTAAGGCTAGAGGAAGCCGAGGCAGCGGTATATGACAACGTCAAATCCGAAGTCATCATAGGAAAAATGACGGGGTCATACATGGCAGCCTACAGCGCGTCAAGTGGCTTCGTGGCCTTGAATGAAGTGGAGACGGAGAGCTCGGGCAAGCTGAAGTTCAAAACACCCGACGACGACCCGATAGTGGTTACCGCCAAATGCACCAGAATCATGCTGGACGATAGGATCCTCAAAATGGCGCAATCCATTCTGGGGACCTCAGATGTCGCAGCATCAGAGGAAAGTTGGGCGGTACCCAGTATCAGGTGGATAAACGGAGTCCCGGGATGTGGCAAGTCAACTTGGATTGTCAAAAACTTCGATGGGGAGAAGGACGTGGTAGTCACCACCACAACTGAAGCCGCTAAAGATCTTCGAGAGAAGCTTGCGCGCCGCTTAGGAGATCTCGCAAGACTCAAGGTGCGCACTATGGCCTCAATCTTAGCCAACGGGTTCAAGAAGTCAAATAGGTGCTACCGCCTCACGGTAGACGAGGCTCTTATGAACCACTTTGGGGCTATAGTCATGGCGGCAAAGTTGTCTGGTGCAAGCGAGATTGTCCTCATCGGAGACATAAACCAGCTACCATTTTTGGACAGAGAGAACCTCTTCAAGTTAAGGTATACCCGCCCAAATTTGGTAGCCACCATCACGCAACAGTTGCCTTGTACACACAGCTGCCCGATGGACGTGGCTTTTGCTCTGAGCGAGATATACTCCGGTATATACTCCTCCAAGTCGACACTGTCGTACGCTCACTCCCTGAAGGTGGAAAGGTTCACAGGTGCGCAAATACCGCATATCGCCCAAAACACCCTATTCCAGGTTCACACACAAGAGGAGAAGTCTTCTCTTGTAAACCAGGGATACGGCACCGGCGAAGGGTCGCGCGTCTTAACCATACACGAGGCTCAGGGACTGAGATACGACCATGTCATTGTCATAAACACCAAGACAAAGAGGCTCAAGATCCACGACAGCGTTTCCCATGCGGTAGTGGCGATATCGAGACACACAGTCAGCTGCGTCTATTACACCGACGACGCCGATGACGCCACAGGCCGCTTCGCAAAACGAGCAATGGGTGCACCAACCAAAACGGTCGTCGACTACAATCTAAAGACGGCCATGCAGCACCGAGACGCAGCAGTCGTGGAAGCTCTGCTCAAAGCCGCGAAATCCCTGGCTGGCAAATCCAAAAATCCCTAACCAACACCTTGTAATAAAAATGTCTAAATACCAACTCCAAAAACCTAAATGTGTAAAAATATAATAAAAATAAAATTTGTAATAAATGTAATAATGCCCTCAGCATCCCGGTATCTCCATGAGAGATACCAAGAAATCAAACAAACCATAACATAATTATGTTGATGATGCATTCTGCGTTATCAACTATAGCATGTAAAATTAAAATCATTAAATAATATTTATAGTAGTAATATAGTCTTAAGTGTGTGTGCTGATGCAGGCATCGACTCTATTGAGTCGGCGCATGCATCAGCGCATAGCTAAGTTATACCTGCATGTCAAAATAATGCCTGCCGGTACATGCATCGACTTTATTGAGTCAATGCATGTACCACCAGTATCAACGAAATAATGTAAATGTGTATATTATAAGAAAAAAAAAAAAAAAAAAAAAAAAAAAAAAAAAAACAATATTAAATAAGTAAACATATATATAATGTGATGGACTCGCATAGCTTAAGTAGAATAAGTAATATTTATAGTAATATAAATAATACATGTTGTATTTCCGATACAGGAGTATCAAATAAGTAAAATAAAATAAAAAGTACCTAAACAATTAAATAACAGCAAAAAAGAGCGCGGACGAAATGTCTGCGGTGAATAAACTCATTTAAAAAAAAACGCGTGTATACCAAATTAAACAGCTCCCGAGTTATGCACACCTGGCACACGTCATCACCTATACCAATGCACGGCCCAACAAAGTTCTCTCCAGTGATCACAAACCCGAATACACAAATCGGTTTAGCCACATTATTTGCGTGACATCGTTACGCGAGGTCATCGTCACTTGTTCGCGTTGTCAATACAATCCGCACTGAACTATGGAAATCGTTTACATTTGGTCACAAATGTGTACAATCCCTGCTTGTGTGTCGAACGAATTAGACGCTAATGTACTCGTGAATATGCGAGTATTGGTACATTGTTTAGGTTTGCATACCTATTATGCAGAACAATCGATATACAAGGTTAGACAACGCGTGGATGAAAAATTAATAAATCGGGGGTCTACTGTGCACGGAAAGCAAGTATAGCTATGTTTGAAGTCCTATAGTATACATGTTTTCCTTCACCGTTATCACAACTGATAATCAAATTCTGATCCACACGTGAATTCGAAAAGTTAGATAAGCGGGCCAGGCTTGAACTCAGATCCTTCGACATGGAAGGCTAGAGTTCAACTTCTTCTTTGCGTGTGGTTAGTGACTAACCTGCTGTCAGAGTTTATGCCGCCCATGGGCATCTGACTTGGCTTCACATGCCGTCGAGAAATATCTCTCAGGCATGCCGGTTTCCTCACGATGTTTTTCTTCACCGTTTTTATGCAAGTGATAATTATACAATACGCACATGAATCCGAAAAGTCAGAGGTGCGTGCCTTACTTGCCGGGGTTGCGATGCATGCTTTTGCGAATACCACGACCCCGGCCTAACGGTCAGGAGGAGGAACACCGTTGGTTTTTAGCCGGTAAGAGTCCGGCAGACCCCCTCGCCTTCCCCGGGCGAGGGACATACATGAGGATTTTCTAAAGATTAAAAACAAAAATAGCTGCATGCCTTGGGTTCGAACTCGAGACCTATGTCTCGGCAGTTCGCCGAACACGCCACTAGGCTATCACTGCTATAAGAGTATATATAATAGTTTAACTGTTACGTTATCATTGTTTTTACTCAGGAAAATGCAAGGTAAGTGCTTTGGTATAATTACGAACATGGGGACAACATTAATCTCTCTGACGTAACTGAATCGTCTAGATTAATGTTGCAAGGGCAAAAAAATATTGCCTGGTTTAGTAGTAATTTTCGGAATATCCTTTTGTTCTAATTCGGCTTGTGGAACAAACGCGCGGATCAAAGCTGCGCTTGTTGCGTTAAGTCCGTAGATAGATATCCATCCGTTACACATCGAGACCCCTCCATGACTCGGACAGCACGTTAAACCGTCGCGGTCGGTCCAGGATTTCATACGAATACCTATGGCAGACGTTACGGGAAGTCAAAAACCAGAAAGTCTGACAACCGACCTAACCTTAGAATATCCGCATTGCCCAGTAACTGGGTTGCGGAGGTCTGATGGCAGTAGCTCCGTGTAAAATACTGGTATTCAGCCGCATCTGGTTAGACTGGAAGCTGACCTCAACATAGTTGGGAAACGGCTAGGCAGAGATAATACAAGAAGAAATCAACTGTTTTGATATTTTACAGCACTGAACGGTAACAGAATAATTCATCATCATCATCATCATCAGCCTATAATGTTCCCACTGCTGGGACACAGGCCGCCTCTCTGTGTGAGGGAATGGGCCGTAATCCACCACGCGGGCCCAGTGCGGGTTGGTAAATGTCACATGTCTTCGAATTTTTGGTTTAGGACATGCCGGTTTCCTCACGATGTTTTCCTTCACCGTTTTGAGAGCAGTGGTAATGAAATAAATTACACAAAGTAATGCGCCTGGCTGGGTTCGAACCCACGACATACAACTCGTAAGTCGGGGGGCCGTTACCACTGGGCCACCACTGCTCTCACAGAATATTTATACTTACTCAAATATTATGGTAACGAGGAATATGTAAAAATAACTTCAGTCAAATTTTTACCTTAGACGATCCACACTTAATTCGTGACTTACCTCATACTTCAGAGTATTATTCTTCTTCCTTTTACATATCCTTTTATATGTCCTCTTTTATCTTTTAGAAGTTGATAAAGCTTACATTGTAGTATATGTTTCAAGTCTTAAATATTTTCTATTTATAGTTCATTCTACTTTTATTAAATTGGAGAAGTTTGATTTTCTATTCTTAGATAATATCAATCGTAAAAGTTTTAAGGATAGGTATTATATTATACTATAGGATAGATACTATACATAGTAACACCCTCATTTCGCCGTTATGTTTAAGTCCCATGTAATAGGGGGCGAGCCTAATGCACTCAACCGGACACAAATCCAAACTCCGGGCTGCTACTGAGGAATTCCACACGGAAAAACACTTTGCCCGACCTGGGGATCGAACCCAGGACCTCGTGATCAGCAGTCGCGCTTGCCACCACTAGACCAACGAGGCAGTTATTGATCGAGCCTTGGATTCACTAAGGGACAAGTGGAGCAACATGCCGCGGGACTTGACGTGGGATATCTACGTGAATGTCTCGGGGACAATTCGCGCGCACACACATGCGCCGGCTCTCGAAGCGGCGGCTTGTAACATTGCAACGTTGCGGGGCAGTATGCAACGTTGCAGCATCAGGTAGACTCACTGTTGCGCGTCACGTTGTGGAACATTTTGTCCCCTAGTGAATCCAAGGTCACGGAACTTAAAGGTCCTTTAAGGAGACAGGGTGACAGTGGTCCGTTAACCATCGGAAATGTAGAGAATATTTTTTTAAAAGAACATTATGTATATGATGCTTGTTTGTTATGACATCTCGTTAAACTCTGACCAGGTCTTGAGATATTTCATCACGTATAAATGGCTGAACGGATGACGCCCAGATAGACCATGTTCTGGATCAACACATAGGATCATTTGTATCCAGATTCATGAAGTAGTTCCTCTAGGATGCGAGTCTTCTTCTTTTGGTGTAGTTAGCGACTAACCTGGTGTCAGAGTTTATGCCGCCCATGAGCCTCTGACTTGGCTTCACATGCCGCCGTCTAGAAATATCTCTCAGGCATGCCGGTTTCCTCACGATGTTTTCCTTCACCGCCTTTAAGCCAGTGATGATGTAACACTTTAGGGTGGCTTTAGGAGTCAACCCTCGACTAGCATGTGCACATAAAATTTAGCAGGCGTGTACTTACGGGAGGATAAAGAATAACACTTGTAACCGTACACTATATATATTTAATTAAGAATTTACAATTAGTACAAAGAGAACAACAGGGCGTGGTTCGTACAATGCGAGGAGTCCAGGTCTTCTTCAGCAGGTGTGGCACTTAACTGGGTAACTGCAGCGGCGCGAGAGAGGGCCGATCTGCAGTGCGCCCGACCTTTTATAGGCTTGGACCCCCGCCAGTCAGCAACCACACGTCACAATGATTATACAATAAGCACATGAATCCAACAAATCAGAGGTGCGTATCTTGGGTTCGAACTCGAGACCTATGACTTGGCAGTCCGACGGTCACACGACTAGGCTATCACTGGATTCACTTTCCTGGATTAACACATAGAATCATTTATATTAGTCGTCATGTCAGTAGTTCTTCTAAGATGCGAGTGAGACAACGGAAAACAGCTAGTAGCTATAAACATTGCGAGTACCTTTTGTTGAAGAAAATTGGGCGAAAATAATTCCAGAGTTTATATGTGTTTGTTACAAAGCTGTGTGGTCCCCGGGCTTAGAACACAACACGCCATAAATCCCTAGAGGCGTTGTTAGAAGTGATTATTAAGAGATTATAATATTAAGTACAAGGCTGTAGCATGTACCTGTATCGATAAAATGGCGCTGCTAAAACATGGTTGCTTTATAGGTTATGGAGTTTAGAGGGTAATTCAAGCTGTGTTATGCAATAATGTGTCACCCACAAAAATATCAATTCTGTATTAACGCCATCTAGTTTTTGTTGTAGGTGTACTCAACTTGAAAAAATGCAAGCTGCATTAATACTTTTTTGATAGACGGCGCTCTTTTAGATTTACTACAGTTCTTAGCATTTTTCAAGCGTTCAGTAGAGCTACCACAAGAACTAGATGACTTTAAACACAAAATTCAAATTTTTGTGGGTTGACACATTATTGCATAGCACGGCCCATTCGGTAGTTGACTACTTAAAAAATTAGGAAGAATTTTTATTACACCAAAAAAGGTATAAAAAAAGAAAAAGATTGTTGAAAAAATAAATAAAATTAATCTAAAAATGGAGGAGATACCTACACGTATTTCAAGTTTTTGAATGGCGCTAATTTTTGTTTGTGTCGCACGGAACGGAAATTGTACGATGACTAGCTACAATGACGTCATCGTGCAATGCAGTCTCTGTCTATTAACAATTTTAATCGCTTATTATATATTTAATTGTTCCTGCATCGTTGGTCCAGTTGTGGCAAGCGCGACTGCTGATCGTGAGGTCCTCGGTTTGATCCCCAGGTCGAGCAAAGTGTTATTGGGTTTTTCCATTAGGAAAGGTTGTGCCGGGGCCTGCATTTGTGCCCGGTTAATGGCAATAGGCTCGCCCCTATTACATGGGACTTAAACATAATTGGCGAAACGAGGTTGTTACTATACACCTCTGCCCAACCTTTCGGGGAATACAAGGCGAGATCTTATGTAATGTTATGTACACATTATTATTTTTCAATACGTTTTTATTTCCATTCGATAAATAAAATATACAATGCGTTTTCTATTACGTAGGAGAATAAAAGTCAAATAATACCTTAGGCTATATTTCAATATAAGCTGGGCCGTAACTTGCCTTTATGTCTCAACCTTTGGCTGTATCGCGTATAGAATAACGTTAGTATAAAAAATTATATTATTATTTGTAGCTACAAAACCTTGATTCCTCAAGATTTTAAAGCCAGACAGAATTTAAAAAAGACAAAATTTAAAGATTTTTTTGCAAATATCCATAATTTATTTTTATTTTTTTTTGTACCTCTTTTCGATGCTGTTCTCTTTGACCCAAAGGTTGACTGGTAGAGAATGCCTTGTGGCATTAAGTCCGCCCTACGTACCACCATTGTGCATTGAATTATTAAATAAATAAATTGAAAAAAATATTATACACTTCTTCTTTTCGTGTGGTTAGTGACTAACCTAGTATCAGACTTTTTGCCGCCCATGGGCCTCTGACTTGGCTTCACATGCCGTCGAGAAATATCTCTCAGGCATGACAGTTTCCTCACAATGTTTTCCTTCGCCGTTTTTAAGCAAGTGATAACAATACAATACGCACATGAATCCGAAAAGTCAGAGGTGCATGCCTTGGGTTCGAACTCGAGACTTATGACTTGGCAGTCAGACAGTCACACCACTAGGCTATGCTGTTAATTATACACAATAGATAACTATTTTTTGTCGTGCTTTAAGATTTCAGAAAATGTTAATAACCATTGTTGTATGCTATTTCGTTTATTGGAAATCGGTTTTCTTAAGTTTATTTTTAGGTATCACCTGAGATAAAATAGAAGGTAAATTACAAAAAGAACACAAATTATAAGAAAGTACTTCCTACCGATTCCTATAATATACGGAGCGTTATTGTTCAAAATTGAGACTTGTACATTTACCAATAATGAAGCAAAGATCTCATGACTTTGCATAGTAGACCCTCCCATAATATGGAAGTAGCTATCACAGGTATATTTAGCTTACGGGTCTATTTATATACCCAGTTTGGCAATAATATAACTACTATTAGTAAGCAAAACGATTCGTTTTATTTATTGGAACCGGACATTAGTCTAAAAAACAAAAGAAAACACCCAAACGAATTACCAAGGAAACAAATTCCATAAGAATAACAAATTGAACCTACCTTTCATTTCTGAAAAGCAGTATCAAAATACAGTAGTAATGTTAAGATGGTCCAAGTACAAATTATTTGACTCTGTCGAGTACTTAAGAGTCGTCATTTTTAAAACTAAAGTTTGTATTCTTCTGTGCGGAACTACAGAGCATTTCTGAGTCGCAATGCCGCGGATTTCATTTGAATACATCGTAACAATGGGTTAAGCGGCTGTCTAAGGTATGGAAGATGAGCGTTTAGTAGATTGATTGTTCCTCTTAGCCTTTTCCCAATTATGTTGACGTCAGGTTTCAGTCTCACCAGATACGGCTGAATAGCAGTATTTTACAAGGAGCGACTGCCATCAGACCTCCGCAATCCAGTTACTGGGCAATGCCGATATTCTAAAGTTAGACCGGTTGTCAGACTTTCGGGAGTCTGACTACCCGTAACGACTGTCATAGGTATTCTTATGATAACCGAGACCGACGGTTTAACGTGCTCTCTGGGGTATGGAGGGGTCTCGATGTGTAACGAACGGTCACCCAACCACGGACTGACCGCGGCAAGCGCAGCTTAACTTCGCAAATCGTATGATCTGCGCGGTTGTTAATAAGCCACGTTTAGTAGACTGACTATCAGTGGGAATAGTTTATATTGAGATGTGGAAATCCGATTTTGTCGGGTTACTGCTTGTTGATAGCTTAGCGGTTGAACGCTCGTCTTCCATGCAAGAGGGTTTATGTTCGACCCGACCTGCAACATCTGACTTTTCGAATTCATGTGCGGATCATAATTTTTGATCATCACTTGCGTTAATGGTTAAGGAAAACAGTGTGAGGAAACCTGCACATCTGACAGGACTCTATAAAGTTCTCGATGGTGTGTGTAGTCCGACAACTAGAAACAGGCCAGCGTGATGGACTAAACCCTAAGCCGCTTGCGTTCAGAGAAGATGCCGGTGCCCAGCAGTAGGACAGTAATGGGCTGATTATGCCTACTGCCAGTTGGGATGTCGCACGGGCGCAGGTGTGTCTGAGTGAATTGTTCTACGGGTTTACTAATGTTTGCCATAATTTAAAATGCAATAATTTTATACACCATACTTGTATTGGCCATAATCGTGAAATTACATAAAATCATTTTCACTAATTTCATTGGTCATAATCGATCAAGTGTCATAATAATTTTAATCCATAAATTTATTTACTATATTTTTCATTTTCAATAATGTCGTTTTCCATAATATTTATTCACCATAATATTCATCAAGGAAACTTAAAAATAAACCTAATCTACCATGCATGCTTGCTTTGCAAAAGAGGAAATCTGGCGCTCGGCGGCCGCTGCCGCGGCACGCTCGCTTCGCTCGCTCGCCTTCGCGCGTTGTGTGGTTAGTAGTTCTAACCTAACCTACATTTTACGAATTTGACAAACTGTTTGTTGTCTAAAGATTGTTTGCTGCAATAAATCATTTGATTACGGACCAAATGCCATAATGACAATATCATTTTTTGTACAAAACAATAAACGTTTCTAAATTATATTAGATGTTGCTTATGTCAAGTATCGATTATGTAATGTGTTACTTATAGAAACTAATGATTATAAAACATGTTATTATGGAAACTTATTTTATGGCAAATAAAAGTTATGACTAGTAAGTTGATATGACAAGCGTTATTAGTATAAATGATAATAGTGCAAGTAAATATTATGAGGGGGGACGATTATGGAAAACAATAATAGTACAAATGATTTTATGGAAAACAAGACGATACCTGTTCTACGAAATTAACCCAAAGACATTTACGTAGATGGCCCGCATCAAGTCCCGCATCATTTTGATCCATTGGTCCCCTAATAAATCTAATGCAGCATTCGTCACTTCAGCATCGCTTCAGCTCATAGCTTACACCACACTTTTGTTCTTTTGTTTTTATTTCCTTGCTGCAATATTGCCATGACATCCAGCGTAACTTAACCCCCCTGATTGCCGCTACTCGCTGTGAACATGAAGCAAAAGTTATTTATGTCTTCCTTTAATGAGGTGTCTACATAGACTGGACGTGTTATTCAAATTGGTACATATCTCGATTGCGAATGTTTTCACCATTCATATGATGCCAAGTTTTATTATTTTCTGTCGCAAAAGATATTTTTAAGAGTCCCATATTGGTTTTTTAGTATAATTCCTTGTAAAATGTTGTACTAGGAGACCTTTCTGTTATTTTATTTCATGATATAATTAATGAAGATGGACATTTTTATATTATGAAGTATTTGTTTTATGATTCTATGAAATATTGAAGTCGTGTCAATATTGGAAAATCTGTCAAAACAAAAATAAAAAGTTAGTAATGATTTGTTGTTTAAATATTTAGAGAACGAAGGGCCTTTATTATGGGCAATTTTGATCTAGTTACAAATTCACAAAGGGTGTTTGTGTTATTTTCTGTTGCGAATATTATAAGGTGGAGCTAGTTAGTAATCTACTCGGTGTACGTTATATATTTATTGAAATAACATGTATGGAAAATACTTGCCACATCTATTACATCAAAGAGATTTTCAGTTCGTGTTTGTGTTTGTTTAAAACATTTTGTAGCTAGCAACCCGCCCCGACTTCTTAAGGATACCATTAAATTACTTGATTGAGGTGTTTTTCCTAAATCTTCATCAAAGATTTATTTTTTCTTGACTTCGTTGATAAAGATGTTCTTAGCTCGCTAATATAGACTATACGTTTATAAATTATACGCATAAACCTTCCCTAAAAACAACCTAATTGTGAAAACGGAATAAAATCTGTTCTGTAGTTACTGTGAAAATTGCGTACAAACACACAGACGCGGCGGAGGAATTTGTTCTATATTATGTAATGATGATGAGAGTTTTCTTGTGATTCAGAGCTACTTGAATAATCGTATTTTGTAAGTCATTATTTCTTAGTTAAAAATATTTTATTCAAGCAAGTAGATTTAATGTGTCTTTAAATTCATCCATTTCTGTCTTTTCTGGTGATATTTACCCGGCAAAGAACAGGCCACCCCTTCTATGGGTATCCTAAAAAGCGATTGAAGGGATTACCTGAAGAGAATAGGCAGCAGCGTCCTTTTACTTGCTTCTTCGTCTTTTCGTTTGATTAGTGACTAACCCGGTGTCAGAGTTTATGCCGCCCATAGGCCTCTGACTTGGCTTCACATGCCGTAGAGAAATATCTCTCAGGCATGCCGGTTTTCTCACAATGTTTTCCTTCACCGTTTTTAAGCAAGTGATAATTAAACAATACGCACATGAATTCGAAAAGTCAGAGGTGTGTGCTTTGGGTTCGAACTCGAGACCTATGGCTTGGCAGTCCGACGGTCACACCACTAGTTTATCACTGCTAATTCTATCTGCTAATAACAACAAACTGCGATTACCAATATGACCTGCCGAGCGTTGATGATTATGTCAATTTCCTCTTTGACAGTTAATTGTGACGGTCACTGGGCGTTCCATGTAGAGCAGTGGACAGTGTTTTATATTTTTTATGTTTTATTTGTCGTTTATAATTTGTTTTGTTCTATTTACATAAGTTATCTTTGTGTTAATGTTTTTTCTTGTAACTGGCTTAACATCCGCACGTCATTTAGTTGATCACTGAAAATCAGCGCTGTGTTTGTAGTCCACGCCACAGCACAGCATTATGCTGAGTGGTCACCTTATTGTCACAGTTTTTTTTTATACAATAATGTTTTGTATCTCTGTGACGAATAAATGTTTTTTCTTTCTTTCTTACGGGCTGTTAAAATGGTTTTAATGTAAGACAAAAAAAAATTGTAGCTTGGTAAAGCTGCAATTATATTCAGTGACGAGTAAAAAAATCCTGCTGTAATGCGACATGTTGCAAAAATTATAATAAATATACAAACCAACAAAACCTTGAGAAAAAGCTAGTCTCGCTATAAAGTAGCAATTTACGAATACAAAGTAGCTATAAAAGCTGCTTCGACGTATACTTGTCATAACTTCTAGTACTCACATACGACACTTTACCACAGTAAATAAGGAGATCTGTCCATAGTATTCTACCAATTTATCTTTTGAGTAACCAGAAAGTTTAGGTAGATACAGCGAAGACACTCAATCTGGCTAGAGTTTTCTAGATAATCGAAGCCATTCGCGCATACTCCTTTCCAAATCTCTCCGAACCATTTATAATACTATAGTTTACTACAAAATATTTTTATTTGATTTGTATGGAAAGTAATAAAAAATACGCGTATTCCAAAAAGATGTTCAATTTCAGTTGCCGAGAAACCCCACAAAATTCTTAGTAATTTTTTTTAACAACCTGTATAATCTCTTTGTGCAACATTTCTGGGAATATCCATTTTAGTTTCGACCTCTGTTCTCTTGACCTCTTCGGGTGACAAATTCGAAGTGTAAAGATCTATTTGTCAGACACTCACCTACTTTTATAGAAGGTCAAGTCACTTTTTCTCATTCAAAAATGGAAGAACTGTTCGATATTTCCGACGAATTCATTGAACCTATCCTCCCATGCTTGGACTTATTAGCGAGGGGTAATATTCTGATCTATGTCAAACCAAACAGTTTTTTTAAGAATTACGTGCGCTCGTGTTTTGTTGTATCGTGTATTGTAGTATTCCATACTTCTTTGACAATGTACATGAATAAAGTGTTTAGAGGGGAGCTTCAGTTAGATGAATTGGCGTATGTTGTAAGTGTTTATGCTGTGTCTAATCAAGGTACGCAAATTTTTGTGTAATGAATTTTAATGGATGTTGTTGTATGTTTCTTGCCTTATTTTTTTTGTGAAATAGATTTGGTTGGTAGTAGTTAATACTACGATAATTGATTAAGTTTAGCCTACCAGATTAATAGACACATTAAACTTCTCAAATCCGAGATAGAAGCAATAATGTACTGTGTGTAATGTAAATATTGATACTTTTCCATACCTTTTAGGTTATGTTTTGTCTAATGTAATGAACATTTTCGTTCTTTTTTTTCTTTTTTACCCGACTGCAGAGAAGCCAAAAAAGAAGGCTTATTTAATAAAGCTTTGCCCCACGCTAGCATTTCTCCTATATCGTGGGTGCGTTTACAGACTCAAATCTTCCCATGCACAAACGCCCACACCCGGAACAATTAACTGTAAGCCAAATACTTGATCCGTGCCGAAATGGAACCCACGACCCGTAGTGCAGAAGGCAATCGCTCAGCCACTGCACCAAACGTGTCGTCACACTATAAATGAAGTAGAATGCTAGTAAGCTCAGGTTTAAAATTTTATTTTGCATAGCCAAGGGAAAGCGTTTGTATTGGAAAAGATAGTTAGTTGCCTTTAGTTCAGATGAAACTTTATAATACTGAACATTAAGCGTTACTGAAAATCCTCAATTAACATGATAATGTTTATGCAGATGGAAGGCACACGGAAATATATTTTATATTTCAAGACCGAAGACACATTCTTCTTTGCGCCCGTCACTGTAACTCTATGCTTATTCGCGTGCATTACTATTCAAACATCATGTCTCCTCCTGTTCTCACGTCACAAAACTCTCAAATACACAAGAGCTTCCCAATTTCCTTTTACATTTTTGCCTTCATATTTTCACGAAATACAAAGAACAAAAGACTTGTGTGCCAACGTTTTATATCAACACCTTGCATGCTGTATAGGCTAACTGAACTCTGAATTTCTCAGTCATCCTCAAAGCTACAATAGTGATACTTAACATGAAGGAGATACGGTCGATTATCGTTCAGCTCGGCCACATGTGGAGGACAGAGGATCTCACTGAAGTACAGATTAACAAGAAGAATGCGCTACTGAAGAGACTAAAGTTTTGTTATGCAGGTAGGAACTCGCATTTTAATATATTATACGACTTTTGTAAACTAAACTTGTGCAGTAATTTTGACCAAGGGAGCTCTTAGCGACGTTGTTAGCAGTATGGCTAATTGAGATTTGTACTTAAAACTTCTTTAGCCAGGTGGTCCTACTTGAAATTAATTAGGTTGAGAAGGATTATGTTGGGTGGAGTTCTAAGCCTATCTTAAGTAATTTACTAATTTGGAAATTCCATTAAAAATTGAATGAAAAATTCTGTCTAGAACAACGTTACAGAAAATTAAACACTTAATTGATATAGTTTTTTGGTCGACGAAGTAAATTAATTTGTTTTATTTCTTGTGCTACTAGGCGTGAATATTAAATATTTCAGACTTGTTTACTAAAGCGATATTTAATTTTATTCAACTAAGTAAATACTTTTGAGCAATCAAATTTTGTATATTATGATTATGTATTCAACCAAAACTGCCTCGTTGGTCTAGTGGTGGCAAGCGTCACTGCTGATCATGAGGTTCTCGGTTCGATCCCCAGGTCGGGCATAGTGTTATTGGGTTTTTTCATCTGGAATTTCTGAATAGCAGCCCGGTGTGTGGATTTATGCCCGGTTAATGGCAGAAGGCTCGCTCCCGATTACATGGGACTTAAACATAACAGCGAAATGAGGGTGTTAATATACACCTCTGCCCAACCCATCGGGGAATACAGGCGTGATGTTATGTTATGATATGTATTCAATGATTACGACACGCTATTTGGTGTCGAACCCGTCGACATTTTTTTAACTTATACTTTAATTAGTATGAATGTTTTAAAACAAACTTCTCATGCCATGCAGGTTATCTATACTAATTTTATAAGGAGGAAAGATTTATATTTTTGTATGTATCGAATAAACTTAAAAAATACAGGACCAATTTCAAAAGTTCTTTTGCCGTTAGAAAGCTACATTATCACTGAGTAACATAGGCTATATTTATTACTGGAATAAAACTTCTTACGCGGGCGGAGCCGTGAGGCCACGGCTAGTTCAGAATAAAATCAACATTATCTTCCAAATCTACGTCACAGATATCTTTGATACTGATATTTTCAACATTTTCTGCATCTCTGACGTCATTTATTCGTCCATCGTTCCCGAATCCCCCATCATATTCACGGGCAACATGAGCGACAATGGTCGGGTTACGACCATCTAACGTCATAACTCCCGGCTTTTGTCGAAGTTATTGGCCGCATAAAACTTGTTCCTTTATTATTGTACTAGTTACAATACTTCTTTTCATCGTAATATGGTGATAGGATAGGCTGGACCTTATAATGTTTGGGGTGGAAATTGTGTAAAATATTATAGAAATTATGTAAGTACCTAGGTGTAATTAATTTAAGAAACATGGTGAAATGAGCGCATCAAAGGAAGAAATTAGTACTTGTAAAGCTTTTAGGTGACTATGAAACTTTCAGGGCCGATTTTAGCAACGTCAAACTTTAACCAAAGAATAAATTTGAAAGGACTGTGTGCATAATACACCTAGTTCCGCCAGTCATACATTAATTATGATTCGAAACACCTAACAAAGATGAGCATTTTTAATTATGACGCACATTTATTTATTTATTTATTGGCTTACCTACAACCGTTACACTGATACATACAAAAAATACAAGTTATGGAAATTTAGACTTAATGTACAATATTATGCGGTAAAAATGAAGAGCAAAAATAATATTAAACTAAAAAGAGACAAAAATAGTACAGGAATACAATCAATAAAAAAGAAAACAAAACAAGGATTTTAATTTTTTTAAACAGATAAAAGTTAAAGTTGCATTATATTATAATTAGGTTTATCTACGTACTTAGGTGGACCTGGCGCTTGAATTGTTGAAGTGAAGTGCAACAAATATCTATCCTCTCATCGTGATTATTAAGAAGTCGGCAAAGTCTTGGAATTTGGGAATTAGAGCCGGAAACAGTTTTACGGAATGAAGGATGTAATAGTTTGACAGGCTTAAGTGGATATTATGGGGTAGGTTGAAATTTAACTTGCTTAATAATTGGGGGCAGTCAATTTTACTGTGAAGAATTTTGAACAGGAACACTAAATCACTGATATCTTGGCGTTTTTCGAGTCATTCAGATTCGTCAGTTAATTCCCATTCGAATTGAACCCTTGAACATAATTTGATGCACATTGGCACAGAGATACATGGCTGCGATACCTTTCAAACAAAAGTAGTCTAAGCTGTGGCGGACGTGGGTGTGTCGTCCATACATTTTTGCCCACTATCCCTTTGACAACTTTTGTATAGGAAATCTATCAAAACGTGAAATTTATTCCTCTGATAAAAGTTATCTACATAACATAACATCACTCCTGTATTCCCCAAAGGGTTGGGCAGTGGTGAATAGTAACACCCTCATTTCGCCATTGTGTTTAAGTCCCATATAATAGGGGGCGAGCCTATTGCCATCAACCGGACACAAATCCAAACTCCGGGCTACTACTGAGGAATTCCACACGGAAAAATCCAATAATACTTTGCCTGACCTGGGGATCGAACCTAGAATCTCACGATCAGCAGTCGCGCCTGAAATGTATTCCTCTGATAAAAATTATCTAACGTTAATAATATGAGCCCTTAATATGGTAACTGATTATTTTGGCGTCCATAATATTTTGTTCGTACTGTGAATGTTTTGAGACCAAAATACAATTGTAATAATACCGTTCAATAAAAAAGTCTGACATTTATAACTAAATTATTAAAATAGTCCCTTACAAAAATCTTTCAAGTTTAACGGTTTTATCTTGCAGTACCCCTGCAGCATCACGATTTGAGGATTGAAGGTTGAAATTATTATAATCTTGTAATGTTATGGGAGTTGAATTTGTATGCGAAGTTTCAGGAGAATCGGTTAAGCAGAAGTAATTGAAAAATCGGTCGATAAATAGACGAAGTGAAGCTAATTAAAGTCGTTTAAAAAACAACATAAATTAAACAACTTCCGTAAAAACCTTTTCATAATATAACATAACATAATAAAATAATCAGCCCATTACAGTCCCACTGCTGGGCATCGGCCCCTTCTCAGAATGATTTAGGCCTTAGTCCTCCACGCTGGTCTAGTGCGGGTTGGCGGACTACACACTTGGGACCTTTATGGAGTCCTCTCAGGTGTGCGGGTTTCTTCACGATGTTTTCCTTCACCGTTAACGCGAGTGACAATCAAATTATGATCCGCACATCCTCCAACGAAAAGGGAAGATCCTCAAACCAGGCGGGTCTTATGTCTGGCGGGCCACTGCCCAACGGTTGATGTGGGGAACTTGTATATATAAATACTATCTGCGTGCCAAATCTTGATATCGCGATGCAGGATATGTGACATTTCATTTGACAGCTGTCATTATTGTCGCTGTAGTTTGCTAGACAATTGTCGTGCTGCGTAATTCTCATGTGGCGTGATAGATGTCGCCACACATGAATTCGAAAAGACAGAGGTACAGTAGGGGGATGAAAATGTTATACACCTTAAGGTCTATTTTTGCTTGCACAGTGCAAGAAAAGAACAATTTTACCGACTACGTATTGCTAACATTATAGAAATGATATTACAAGTTTTTTGAAAGGATATTAGGATGACATGGTGACAGACACAAGTAATGTCAATTTATTTAATCATCGATTAGATTGATGTCATGGTTTTTACAACAAAACTCCTTAAATCAAATTAAAATCATTACACGGCACTACTACGTCATATTGAGGCAAAGAGCAATATTGATCTTTGCTAGCAAATAATTAAACATAATTTTCCATGCATTGGGTTGTTTCGTTCAACAGTTTGAAAAGGTATTTGAAAACTGACGAAACTTTTCTTTCCCCTATTGTACAAAAAACCTAAAATATTTTCCTTTTATTCTTATTCTTTATTGTACACAAAATAATAATATATAACACAGTTCCGTTGGTAAATTCATGTACAAAGGCGAGCTTTTACGTATTATTCTCGGCTTTATTTAGTAGAGCACTCCTAAATACGGCTCTAAAGGTGACAGGAGGGGTATTGATAATACCGTTAGTAATAAAAGCGTCATGTTACCCGATGCAGACAATTTTCCTGCAATATGGATATTGCGTACATTCTTTATCTTTCCCTTTTACGAGACTTTACGACCTTTCGTGGTCTATTTATATGAACCATCTTTTAGAATTAACATTCTTTTACAGCTGTTTTTTTTTGGTTTAGCTATTTCGTTGGCAATTGTAATTTAATAAATATTAGTTAAATACTGAGTAAGCCTTGAGACTGCCTTGTTGGTCTAGTGGTCGGCAGCGCGACTGCTGCACATGGGGTCCTGGATTCGATCCCCAGGTCGAGCATAGTGTTATTGGGTTTTCCTATTATGAATTTCTCAGTAGCAGCCCTGGGTCTGGATTTGTGCCCAGTTAATGGCAATAGATTCGCCTCCTATTACGTGAGACAAACATATCTGGCGAAACGAGGGTGTATTCAATAAAACGCCTCTGCCGAACCCTTCAGGGAATACAAGGCGTGATGTTATGTTATGTGGTACTGAGTAACCAGGTATCTATTTATTAAGTCCCTTCATAACTACGTAATAGTTCTAAGATCATAATTTAACTTAACATTAGCCCATTACTGTCCCACTGCTGTGCACGGGTCTCTTCTCATTCTGAGAAGAGACCCATGCACAGCGTTGGTCCACCACGCTGACCTAGTCTGAGTTGGAGGACTACACACACTATCGAGAACATTTTGAAATCCTTCCAGGTTTGGTCACGATGTTTTCCTTCACCGTTAACGCCTGTTATAATCAAATTCTGATCCGCATATAAATTCGAAAAGGCTAAGGTGCGTGCCAGGGTGGAAATTAGACCTTCCTGCATGGAAGACACTGCTTATAAACGCTTATTTGCTTAAAAACGGTGAAGGAAAACATCATGAGAAAACCGACATGCCTGAGAGATATTTCTCGACGACATGTGAAGCCAAGTCAGAGGCCCATGGGCGGCATAAATTCTGACACCAGGCTAGTCACTAACCACACGAAAAGAAGAAGACAGCTTATTTAACTTATTGTGCTATCCCACAATATTGTTCTAAAATTACTCTGCACAAATACTTTCCTATTCTAAATCGCCTTCAAGAATAATTACATCACAAACAAACTCCAAGAGTTCCCAACAAGAATTTCTAACTTTATCGCAACTAGCAACTGCAAGTTTATACCATGTTGTAACATTTAATTATTTTATTTTCTTTACAGTTTTCTACTGGATGAATATAATTGGATCCTGGCAGTACATGATGGCCCCATTATTGGAAACGGTTTTCCGCAAATATATTTTACAACAGGACTGTGGGCTGTTACTACCATTTTCTTGTAGTTTCCCGTTTGATCCTTCTGGGAGCTGGGGAAGATATATCGGTGTATATATTTTTGAGACTTACAGTAGTAAGTGGGGCTTTATTGTTCTTGGAGAACTATTGTCCTTTAGGGACGCTTCTTGATTTATCATTGTGTTGTTTTTTTGGTACGTAGGCCAGATTATGGACGTGAGGTGTTTTGATACTCGAGCTACGTACAGTAATTATAATATGTTTGAAGTTTAAATAATTACGTAATTCGTATCTGAGACACTATTATTAATGTTCTTTATAATATTTGAACTTTGAATTGATTTATGTAACAAAATAACATTTCAAAATTTTTAGTCGTTGCTTGATGATATGGGTAAAAAGGAGAACACACTAGGAACACCTACCGAAATTCGAAATATTTGAACTTGAATATTTACTTTGAATTCTATCTCTTTTTTAGTACGGTATTTAGAAAGAGACAGAATTCTAAAGGAAATATTCAAAGCCAAATGTTTCGATTTTCAGTAGGTGTGCGTAGTGTCGTCTCCATCATTACCTATACCTTCATGGCCATCCATTACACAATTTAAAACTACACTCGGGAGCAATGAATCCGGGTCACAAACATAAACCATAATATTTCGGAAAACATTGTTAAATCTTTTTTAACATTATTTTGTTTATGTTTGTGACCCGGATTCATTGCTCCCGAGTGTATAATTTTAATTGTCTCTGGTTTAGTGAACCACTATAGATCCATTACTAAAGCATCTAAATTTGACTTTTCATAAGCACCAGTAGGATTGGTTTATGTGAAATTAAAAAAATTGATTCTGATTTTGATTTTGAAAGATGCTAAATAAAATTAGAACAACACAACAAAAAAAAAATTAAATCTTATTTTCACATTTGCAAAGACATCAAGTTTCAATAACTTCGTAACCTTACCCAAAGACAGTTGTTTCGTAATTATTTAAAATCTTGAACAGAATTTTGAGTTGTAATAACATTTGCTGAACGTATTAAAGCAATAATTAATTCTAGACAAGCATTTATATTGTTGTTCTTGAATGATTATTCTGTAGAACTAGAGTATCTACTTATTTGCATTTTATTTGCGTTTAATCCTTTGAAGGATGTGTTCGTGTATTTACATTAATCTGGAATGAATGAAGTACATACCTCATCAAATGTTTTAAGTACAGTCATGAACACAAACACTTATACACATAGTGAAATTCAAATGTTTTTTCCTCAAACAGAGCTAGCTGTTTATGAGTTTTTTCGGTGTGCGTTTTTGAGAAGGTCGGCCTTTCTTTGAAACGCATAATCTGTGGATTTGTTAGCAACTGTTGCTTTCTTTGGAAGGGGTTCATTGAGAGTGTCACCGATTCCTCTGTTGTGGGAATACGTGCCGGTGGAATTGAGTACCTAGCGGTTCCCGGATGTCGACTTTTTTATTAAATGTACTTTTGTGATTTTTTATATTTAATGTTATTCTTAAGTACCTAATAAAATAGGACGTACATAATGAGGCTTGCATAGTAGCAATAAAGCGAACTAAGTCCTGGAAAATATTCGAAAAAAAGAAACATATAGGAAGAAAAAGTATTTATTTTTTCGCCCAAGCGGACGCACACGTACCTATGCTTAAAAACTAAAAATATAAAAATTCTTAAAATTAAAAACTTAAAACTACAACAAAAATGTGTACTTAAAGGAGATGTTTCATTTTTGTATGGGACTCCGGCCATAACGTGTACCTTTTAGAAAAGCTGGGAAACTAAACCCTAAATAGCTTACAGTAACATTTTTTTTTCATAATATCAAATGTTTTTTATGCACAAAATAAAAGTTAAAAATGTTTGACGTTTGTCGTGAGAGTTATGACAGCCGTGAGAGGTTGTAAAGAAGACGTTTACCTAACCTAGAAATTGATATTTGTTAATTACTGACTGACTGTGACCTGACATTTTGAATTTTTCGTTCAGAAGTACACGTCAAAAAAGAAGAATAAATATATTTCTAACGATGAAATCGTCACACTAGCTTAGAATTAGTCGAAAAAGATGGCTAAGAGAATAATAATTATTATTAATTGTACAAGAACACATACCTTTCATATTTAACGTCTACGTGAATTATGTTTTGATTTGACATGATTTCAGAACGAAAGCAGGCTATGCAAACTATAGGACGCCATGTTGAATAGAATATGGCAATAATTGAAAACTTATTATATTTTGTGCACATCAAATCAGGTTTAAATTCACGAAAGAATATTTTTCCTCAATTCTTGGATTTTTTTCCCCTTTTTCGATAAATGTACATCTTATGGCCGAAAATGAAACATCTCCTTTAAACATATTATTATAATTACCTGGTAACCCAAACACAAAATAGTTAAAAAAAATACGAGCTACTAATTTATAGTCTATGGTGCATGGGTTACCTAGGCATCCTATATCTACTAACAATACAAACATTTAAACATGCTGAATTTGTGCGTCGCATGGTGCGTAAAAAATTTAGGTCGTTGCTCAGCATTATGCTGAGACTTCGGACGAACCTAATGCCAACACATATGACATATGTTCACAGATACTATTGGCTAATTCCTATAATTTACGGAGCGTTATTGGTTAAAATTGAGACTCTCGTATCTTTACCAATAATTAAGTAAAGACCTCATAGCTTTGCCAAGTAGTACCATATGGAAGTAGCTATCATAGGTAGAATTTGCTTACGAGTCTATTAATATGCCCAGTTTGGCAATAAAAAATGCTACTGTTGGTAAGCAAAACGATTCATTTTTGTTTATAGGAACCTGGCATAATTATAGCAAGAAAGAAAGAAAATGATTTATTCTGGGCTCACACAGGCAGTTATAGAAACAAAAACAATATTAAAAAAAAAAAGTATGACATTGGCATTTGTAATTCGATTCTAGCTTTTCCAATGTCAGACAAAGCTAAACTTTTATATAAGTTAGTTATAAGATAAATTGTTACTATCTATTTATAATATTTTCATTGGGCGATATTGTCGCTAAGCGACAAAGCCTTTCAACAAATAAAAAAAAAAAAAAAGTATAAAAATTTAGACTACCTGCACGAGGCCAAAGGGGCTCCTATGTCAGAATATTGTTGCGACATTTAAAAAAAGAATAAAATGTCGTAACGCTGTTTTTATAATATAGTTATTTCAAGATTTTCATTACAACTCCTTCGTAAATTCACTTTAATATTCCGTTACGTGTACCTATATAAAGAGATATTGCTTTACACATAATTTTTAAATAGAATGTAATTATTCATTTACTCTAAGATCTACGTTTTATTCTGCCTAGCCTTTTTCCCAACTATGTTGGCGTCAGCTCCCAGTCTAACCAGATGCGGCTGAATACCAGTATTTTACACGGAGCGACTGCCATCAGACCTCCGCAACCCAGTAACTGGGCAATGCCGATATCCTCGCGTTAGACCGGTTATCAGACTTTCGGGCTTCTGACTATCCGTAACGACTGCCATAGGTATTTGTGTGACACCCGGGACCGACGGTTTAAAATGCTCTCCGAGGCACGGAGGAGTGTCGATGTGTAACGAATGGTCACCCATCCCGCGGCAAGCACAGCTTAACCTTGCAAATAAGTTGTTAATTAGCCACGAGCCCCTTTAAGATCCATATAATATAATATAATATTGTCCTATGATAACCTTCTCGAAAAGTACAAAATACTTGATCTTAAGTCTAGTTGCACTCTCCTAGAAACAATGTTTTTGTTTGATTTGTGTAGCAATGCATGTGACTGTATAGACATTCTCAACAAATTAAGTTATGTTGTACCCAGAACGACAGTGAGCCGAGGGGTGCGCGCACGTCACCTATTTGCCGTTACTTCTTGTCGTACTAACACTGGCTTGCGAGCACCTCTTCGTCGACTTACTAATAACTATAATAAACGATTCCTCAATGTTGACATGTTTGCACTGTCGGCTGGAAAATTTAAAAGTCTCGTTATTAAGACAATTAATGATTTCAATTAACACTGTTAGTCAGGGTTGCGCAGTATTCCTGATTCGATTTGGATGTGTCAGATTCGTTTAGACACTTGCTGGGCGTGTCTCGCGTTTGGGTCGGATCGGGTCGAGAGTGATTGCGCTGATGGCAATATCCTTGTTTTATCTTTTTAATTTTATTATTATTATTTGCATGCCTTAAATAGATGTTTCCTGTATTATCAAATCAAATTTAACAAATAACCAAATTTTACTCTTATAGTTTGTAGGTTTTAGGAATACAAAATAACACGTTTTTTTCATGTTCATTTTATTAATGTATTCTGTGGAAAATGTTGTTGGTTGCACATTTATTCTCATTTTGTTACCATTTCTTTATCATAAAATGTAATGTGTTACTATTTGTTTTCCCCAATAAATAAAATAAAATAAAATATAAAGAGCATTTAAAATATTATTATTAACGTAAATAATAATTACAAATAATAATATTCGTATACTGTTTACACAACAACAAATCAACATTAATTACTCGATTCCGCGAAAGTACTGAAAATAGACGAAGAGTTTCAATAGAAATTTACATAAGCTCGATAATTTTCCCGGAACAAACATAAATACACATAAAGTATCGTATCAAAATATGTACCATCGCGGACATTTGCGGTGAACCACTTTTCGTCCTTATTACTAATGCTGGGGCTACATTAGCGGGCGAAGATTCGTGTCTAGTTGGCGCGCTAAAACACCGTGTATGGGCATACGCGATGTTCTTGTCTACATCAGGCGGGCGAAGATTCATCGTGCCGGATTGTGTTGTTCTCTGTTGTCTACTACAAAGTCTGGACAACACTGAAGTAACGTAGGTGTAGCCACTCAAGCGAATATTGTCGCGACAAATCACTTTGACGCGCGCCAGTTTACCTACAGTGCCCCGATAGTACATCGTCTTCGCCCGAATACTACGCGTTGCAACGATCTACCCGGCCACACTCATCGCGTTAACACGAATATTCGCCGTAGCCCGCTAATGTAGCCCCAGCATAAGGCAATAAGGTTGAAAAGTGATTCACCGCAAATGTCCGCGGTTGTACGTATAATACGACACAACTAAGAAGTAGAATAGAATAGAATATACAGAAGTAGCATCAGCAAACTTCGTAAAACCGATCACTTCCGAACTGAGTGCGACTTCAATACCGTATTTTCTTCTCCTTCTTCCTGCCCTTATCCTACACTAGGTGGGGTCGGCACAACATGTATTTATATTGTTAGACGTTTTGGTTTATTGTTTTATGACCGGCCGCCTGCCTGACATCAACCCTTCTTGGGAATACTCGTTGCGCCGTCGCACGACCGTACCTAGTTCGTACTAGTAACACGGTTATTAGTAGATACATCAGCAAAAAAATATCTTCACGCTGACGCAATACGTATGAGTGGTGTGAAAATGAGCGACTACCATTGGTTGTTTGATCAAGTTTGCCGATGCGACTTCTTAGGGATGATTTCTACCAAACGACTCGCATCGCTTCGGATCGGAAAGGATACGAACGGATGCGGCGACAGCCGATCGCGTCCGGCAGGATGTCGACGCATACGATCGGCTTCGTACCGTCGCTTGCGAACGTATCCGTTTCTGCCCCTAGTCAAATAGTTTCATTCCTACCGTGATGACAGCCGAAAAGATCCGATCGGATACGACGACAGGCGAACTGAGTCGTACGGAGCTTTACGCGCGTCGCAGTATACTTTCGGCTACGATCGCGTGTCGTGAAAGACACCCTAGGTCAAGCTGCTGTGCGCGGCTTGGTAGTATAGACTTTAAATATTGTATACACGATTTAATATCGTTTAAAGATTGTAAAATCCGTTCCGATCCGATGCGATGCGAGCTGTTTGGTGGAAATCATCCTTTAGTTGTGTCGTACTGTATATAATTGCAAATTGTACCGTTGATCATACCCACAAATTCCATGAATTCAGCAAAATTATTTAACAGAAACAGTATTCCAAAATTACCTGCCAGAGTGTCTATCCTATGAAGCTGAAATTCATAAAATCTTATTAAAATTTCAAACACACAGTCTTAATTTGGTCCCGACTCCGGAACCTTTTTGAACTATTTTGAGAGAGGTGAAATTTCAAAAATTCCTTTCTTCCTTCATTCTCATGTAATGAGTGAAGTCTGCCTGAAATTTCAAGAGTCAACGGTTTCCGGAAAAGGTTGATTCATAGCAAAGGACCTTTTGTGAAATTCTGACTAGTATTTGACTTTGCTTGAATATGTGAATAATGTGTGCCTTAATTTTGAAGTCAGTGAAAATATTTTTTTGTGGTTTTGTTAATCTATCATTTCACTGAGTTTCGTTTTTTTGGCCATGCCTTGAGATGCGTTTGATGAGATAAATGAGTTTGTCCCTAATTTTTAAAGTAGTGTGTTTCACATTCACATTGTTTTACATTCCATAAAATCACAGAAAAAATATGATAATAACTTCTTAGAAAGTTTGTTGGGTTTAATTTAGTTTTTGTTTTGTTCATTTAATTTGAACTGTTTGGCGATATTGTAACTTAATTACATAGTCGTTCAAATATGCGAGTTTTGCTGCATAATATACCATTGATTTAAACGCAGTGTAGATAATACATAGCAGGCCGGATTCAGGATTTGTGCCCGGTTGATAGTAATAGGCTCGCCCCTTATGGACTTAAACATAACTGGCGAAACAAGGGTGTACTAAAACACCTCTGCTGTACCCTTCGGGGAACACAAGGCGTGATGTTATGTTATGGGTTTTGCTATTCAAATACCAGTCGTACCTATGTAGAAGTAAATTAAGTTAAAGTCCAATTGTTACTAAATTAGTCGCCTGACCGCCACTCCGTCGGTGTGTGGTAACCCTTAATTCACTTTCATTCTCGCTAAGTATGTTCGTGCCCATGACTGTACCTGAGATTTTTACCCTAAGAACAACACCACGGTATGAGTTATCTTATAGATACAAAATGTTATATTGCCGCACGTACCTTCAAGCGTATCCGTGTACCTACCAGTTGAAAGCAAAACGTTATTCTTGTAAATCGTGAACTATGAGTATCTATTACCACAAGCTTGATCTCTGAGTTTGTTTCGGCTTTTCTTCTCAGAGCTAGTCAGATAGGAAATGCCAGCGCCATCTAGTATAAAAAAAAACATTACATTGACTTGTAATAGTGTCTGTAACAGATTTATTTACAGATATAAAAATCATTTATTATTTATCATTTAACAATAGCAAATACATGTTTTTATTCTTTTATAATTTATGCCCGGTTCCTTTAAACAAAACGAATCGTTTTGCTTACCAATTTTGAATGCCATACTGGGCATATAAATAGACTCGTAAGCTAATTTTACCTGTGATAGATACTTCTATGTGGAGGGTCTACTATGCAAAGCAATGAATGAGGTCTTTGCTTCATTATTTGTAAAGATACAAGAGTCAATTTTAACCTATAACGCTCCGTAAATTATAGGCCATAGAAATCTCTTTTTTTTCCTCCAAGCATTTTCCCAATTAATTTGGGGTCAGCTTTCAGTCTAACCACATGCGGCTGAATACCAGTATTTTACACAGGGACTGTCATCAGACCTTCGCAACCCAGTTACTGGGCAATGCCGATATCTTAAGTTTAGACCGGTTGTCAGACTTTCGGGGTTTTCACTACTCGTAACGACTGTCATAGATATTCTTATAAAACTCGGGGGAAAAAAAAATAAAAATAATGTATATTGATGATTTGATCACAAAAAAAATATGAGGGAAAAGTAATTACTTAATGTTTTTTTATTACAGTGTTCCACATAGTCTATTTGTACCTGGGCACAGAGTTTCTTATGATAACTTTATGCTCTCACTTAGCGACGGAATTCACTTTGCTTCAAGAAGACTTGCTGAATATCAGACCTACGGACAAACTTGTGGACCTCAAGATTATTATAGCAAAGCATCAGAAATTAATAAGGTAGATATTATACAAGGTTAGTCAGAAAGGAGGTAATAATCCGAAAGGGTTTTAAAGTACCTATAATAATGAATAACTTTTGTTGTACAACTTTCCTCAAAAGTCAATAATTAAATAGGAATAGCTGTTCAAAGATTTGATAAAAAATACGCTAAAATCCTCCATCCATCCTCGGCTGTGATCAGCAGTGTTTACGTTTTATCTCTCCTCAGCTATGATCAGCTGTGTTTTCATTTTAGGTCATATTTATGAATTAGAAGATCCACTTTCTGAATTCGTAACTAACGTAGGGACGAACAATTTTTGAAAAACTAAAATACAAATAATATCGAATTTTGAAATTTTAACACTTGCTTTAAAACGGTCATCGGTGATAATTTAAATGGCCCGCGGATTAGCCCCCTTTCCGACTAACCTGGTATGGTCGTGTTATTTATATTTTGTATCAAAGACAAACAAACTTTTGACCGTTTTTATGAAAAATCCATTAAACATACACATATAATAATACACATTTCTAGGAAACTTTAAACACGTATTCTTCGTTTACTCACGTTCGACTTGCGACCTCGCCGCGTGTTCAGATCATGATTAAAGGCTCGGTTTGAGTCCGAAACTAGTCGGGCAATCCCGAACAAATGTACATGAGTAAACCGTAAACAATCATAAATATAAATGCGTCTCACGAAAGTTATAAAATAAAAACTTATTCTTCAATTATTACTAACCAGCGACCTGCTCCGGCTTCGCACGGGTGCAATGTAGATACTAATGTGGGGCATATAAACCTTCCTCTTAAATCACTCTATCTATTGCTAAAACTGCATTAAAATCTTTTACGTAGTTTAAAAGATCTAAGCGTACAGGCAGCGGGAGCGACTTTGTTTTATACTATGTACTAGCGACTCGCCCCGGCTTCGCACGGGTGCTATGTAGATACTAATGTGGGGCATATAAACCTTCCTCTTGAATCACTCTATCTATTGCTGAAAACTGCACTAAAATTTTTTGCATAGTTTAAAAGATCTAAGCGTACAGACAGCGGGAGCGACTTTGTTTTATACTATGTAAAGATTATTTTTAAATTATTTTAGTTTTCTGTTAATGTGGACGTTTACTGAATCTTATGTTATTTTTATACTCTAGTGAGGCATTGTCTATCGAAGGATTGATGACCGAACAGACAAGGCCTTGGATAGAGCTCGCAAGTCGGCAAACTTGGGAAGCCTCGAGGGCAGATACATAATTAAGACCAGAATTAAGCAGCTGGGGTAGATTGAATATAGGCGGCGAGCAACGAATGTTATGGTGCAATTTAGGTGATGGCTATATCCAGCAGTGAACTGCGATAGGCCGATTGAGAGGAAAAAAATCTAACTTTTCACACAACTCGTTATACACAATTGTTTCTACCACGTACTTGCAAGATGTGGAATGGGCTTCCTCCAGAGGTCTTCTCGTGGAACTTGGAAAATTTGGACACCTTCAAAAGATTGTTGAAAGGAAGAATCTCTGAGAAGAATAAGCAACCCTCCAGCAACGCTTCTGGTACTGGAGATGTCCATAGATGGAGGTGACCACTTACCATCAGGTGGGCCATCCGGTCGTTGGCTAATCAGAGACATAAAAACAATTGCTAAGCAAATTTTCCAGCACATTGGGCCGTAGTAAGACATGCTTGAAGACACAACGCTAGGTCCTACTAGATATTCAAATAATCCCGCAGAATAGACTTGAAAGTGTGCGTTCTAGCAGATGATTCGCTTCCGAGGCGAAGTGTTTAACACCGGAACCTACATTTACGGGGATTGATATTTGATTGAGCTAGTACCCTTTCAGAGTGACTTTGAAACGCTCAATGCATCAATGTCACTTAGAAACTAGAGATGTAAGGATGTAAGGGTTGTTCACACAGAAACTGTTAACAGGACCCGTTTTAGCGGATCCGTTTTTATTTTGGTGATGGCGCCGAGTTCAAACACACGACAGTATTCCGAATCCAGTAAAAAATGCTGGTCCGATATTTTTACAGGTTCCGTTTTGTCATCAAAAACTGGATGACGGAACAATTTTTATCGTATCCTGGCTGCCAAATGCAACGCAGCTGCCATTAGTTTTACTGAACCGTTAAATACGGGTCCGATAAAATGGATCCGCTGTGTCAACAGGCTCTTATTCACCAATGTGCTATCGATTCGGTACCCAAGAGTTCATTCGCTTTTGAATTACTATTAGCCAAATATTCAAACGCTCCTCAATTTTAAGTTACCGTTAATTTCGTGCTGTCCCTGTCTCTTCGCCGTAGAGTGACAGTGACAGCACGAAATTAACGGTAACTTAAAATTTTGTAACGTTTGAGTATTTGGCCATAATAATATGATTTCGTAGTAACAATGATTAAATGTTTTTTTTAGTTTGGCTCAACAACTGGACGGTATATTCAACAAAGTGATCTTTGTTGATTTAACTTCTGCCAGCATTTCAATATGCTTCTTCGGGTTTGGTGCTAAGGTTAGTATGGTTTATAAGCAACTACTCACATAATTGTGTTTAGATATATTTCTCTGGGTGGTACTCGGTTGGTAAGACACAAAAAATAATTGCCAAAATTTGCAAAGATGCGCTCTGGAAGAATTTGCGTGGCTCGCAAGAATGGTGATGGCTTTGCCTTTTGGTGTTGCTTCATCAGAATGGCCCTGTTGCGGTGTGGCAATGCATGGGTTCCATCTAACACACTCAGTTTTGTTTTTGTATTTTATCCTACACTGTTATTTTTTTCGCCGGTTACTTGCTGGACGTTTAGTGACACGTCTGGCGACTAGTCATAGCAAGAAAATGTCGCAGAAACAGAATGTCTAGTAAAGTCGTGTGATGTTGCGGTACTGACGGTTCCATTAGGACCAGCACCCCCTGGAGGCACGGCATAGCAAAGAATTTTTAACGCTCAAATAATTTGAAAACCTTATGTTAATACCATTAGCATTCATATTCGCTTAGCACAAGTTTTGCTTACCATTGACATCAAGTTTTTACGGAGATAATCACGGTGCTATATCAGTTTACAATGTGTCAGAACCGAAGTCCCTAGCAAAACTTAATGAGTGGGTCGAGGAACTTCAAGTATATTCCACCAAGAAGAACATAGTCTGCTTAGTTGTCGGCAATAAGATTGACAAGCATATCATTTTGGGATCCATTGCATAATATCAGCAAGCACATTGGGTCACCCGCGCGACAACGCAACGAGTATTCCCAAGGAGGGTTGATGTGAGGCAGGCGGCTGGTCATAAAACAATAAGCTAAAACCTCTAACAATATGGTTTTATGAAATACATGTTTTGCCGACCCCACCTAGTGTGGGATAAGGGCAGGAAGAAGAAGAAGAAGAAGATTTGCTTAGCACACCGCGGAATGCTTTATCGTGTCGCGGCATACCGAAGCAACCCACGATATGGTAAATACGAGTCCTTAAGTGTATAATAAGGTTTAAAATTATTTGAGGTTAAAAAATCCTTTGCCAAGACGTGCCGCCAGTGAGCGCAGGCCCTTAATTGGGTACCTCCCTGGGAACTTAGGAGGCTTTTATAGTGGACTCTGGTATGGTATGTAATATATACTTTAATTGAGGTGTTTATTTGGTAGCTTATTACAAAGATTATAATGGCGGAGCAGACGTCCATTTAACTGGAAAGATAAGAAGAGACAGAGAGTGAGTGCTGCTATACATATAAAAAAAATGTTCTAAAAGAAAATATTGCGACTTTCAAGCAAAATTTTGCAATATCAACTATTAAGTTACATGTTTGATAATGAATGTATTTAACACAGTTTTCTGTACATGTGTCCCATAGTGACATATCATAACATCACGCCTGTATTCCTCGAAGGGTTGGTCAGAGGTGAATAGTAACACCCTCATTTCGCCTTTATGTTTAAAGTCCTATGTAAAGGGGCGAGCCTATCAACCGACACAAATCCTAACTCCGGGCTGCTACTAACGATTTCTACGCGAAAAAATCCAATAACACTTTGCCCGACCTGGGGATCGAACCCAGGACCTCACAATCAGCAGTCGCGCTTGCCACCATTAGACCAACAACGCAGTTCCCGTAATGAATACGCGGCTAAATAAACCTCACGAATGTTTTCAGGTTGCTCATGGCGCTCTGGATATGGCCAACAATTTCGTTGCTGTAGTCTCATTGATATTTCCATTATTCAATTTGTGCTACTACGGAGAACTGTTGAGGGAAGCTGTAAGTACCTGTAAAAGCCTTTTTTAAATGCTATTTTTGGATAACTCGATTTAAAAATGTTTTCGTGCCTCTCTGAACAAGAGGAATTTTATAATAATCACTGATTTTACAAACGAGTTGTTGGTATTTATTCTACTTTACATTGCAAATAATTAATCCTCTTTGGTTTGCTTAATACTGACCGGTTATAAAAGCTATGGTTGCTCTACCTTCACTATATATTCGTATTACTGTTAGTCTACCTTATTCGTATATAATTTTGTCGATATCGATAAACAATAGAGCACGCATAGCCCAACACTATTTGTTTCGTTAGGTTGGTACAACAGTTATTTGACGTATATTATGTTTTCAAATTGGTAATAGAATGCCATGTAAATTGATTCTAGTGGCTTGTACCTGAGTCCCGTCTCTTAAACGTAGTGGTTATATTCTCTTTGCTTCCCTATACTAAGAGACTGACACTAGCTAATATTATAATCTTCCAAGTGGTCATATTTAATTTGAATAAACCATTCTAAGTTCTATATTCAATATCTGCATTTTTCTTTTCACACCCATTATCCTATTTCCTATACAAGTGAATGAAAAACCGGTTGAATGCGAGAAATAATCGCACTCAGAGTTCCGTACCAACAAAAAACTTGTTGAATAATATTAATTTTTTAAAGAACTCTTGTTGTCATAAAAACGTATAATATGTGAAAATTTCAACTAGCTACCTCTTACGACTGCGAGAAATACTTGTGACAGGCGAACAGACAGACTCACAGAGAACGGTAGGGTTCCATATACGAATCTTCAGATAGGAAATTTTAATGCCGACGCAAACTATTACATAAAGTGACATGTAAAAGAGTTTTTTAAGACATAACATAACATCACGCCAGTATTCCCCGAAGGGTTGGTCTGAGGTGTATAGTAACACACTCATTTCGCCGTTATGTTTAAGTCTCATGTAATAAGGGGCGAATCTATTGCCATCAACCGGACACAAATCCAAACACCGGGGTGCTACTGAGGAATTCCACATGGAAACCCAACAACACTTTTCCCTACCTGGGGTTCAAACCCAGGACCTGAAGATCAGTTGTCGCGCTTGCCACCACTAGACCGACGAGGCAGTTTAGCTTTAACTGCCTCGTCGGTCTAGTGGTAAACTTCTCTTACTTAAGTTTTTTAAGACCTTTTTACAGAATAAACAATTTCAATCCCTTCTACTACACTGCGCTGCGCTGCACGTCAATGTGCTCTGACGCGCTTCGTCAGTTGTGAAGCGTGAAAGATAGATACTTTTATGAACTTCTGTTTTATTTTTCTTAGAGTGCAGGAATGGCAGATTCGGCATACCACAGCTTATGGTACAAAGGCGACATCCGCTATCAGAAACTGCTATGGTTTGTTATGAGAAGGTAATTAAAGCGTCACTTGTCAATAATTTCATTTGAATTGCACACATAGTACGGTAACTTTACGGTTCACTTTGTAATAAACTCATTTTTGTTTTAGATCTCAAAAGCCGTGCTGCATGACGTCAATGAAATACAACCCAATTGATTTAACAACATTCACAACGGTAGATACTAGTACTAATGATTTTGTTTAAAAATATCCGTCCATGTCGTCTATCGTTCGTTTTTAAGTTCCGTACCCACAAGGTGCCAACAGGACCTTATTACTAAGCTTACTGCCTCGTTGTTCTAGTGGTGGCATGCGCGACTGCTGATCGTGAGGTACTGAGTTCGATCCCCAGGTCGGGCAAAGTGTTATTGGGTTTTTCCGTGTGGAAATCCTCAGTAGTAGCTCGGAGTTTGGATTTGTGCCGGGTTGATGGCAATAGGCTCGCCCCCATAACGGTGAAATGAGGGTGTAACTATACACCTCTGCCCAACCCTACGGGGAATACAGGCGTGATGTTATGTACTAAGCTTACGCCCGCCTATCTGTCCGTCCCTCTGTGTATCAGATTTGTATCTTCTATCTATCTTTTTAAACGTAATAGGTACCTAGTCACTTGAAATTTTCACAGAATGCATAATATGTTATTATGTGTTACTATGACCTTTATTAAGGCAAATATTAAAAAGTCTGAATTCAAAAGGGGTCCCATAAAAGAAATATCGAAAAAAATAAACATCATTTTTGCCTATTTGTCGTCGGTAACAGAAATTTGACATAAGCTATGGAGCTTTCTATGGACAAGTAGATACACGAGATTGTGGGTGAACAACACCATATTATAATGCCCTGATAACATTGTAGGGAAACAAGATATTGTGTTCTGCCTACGAAAAGGAGGATCCTCCTACCAGGCGGAGTCTTGTGCCTGGCGGGCCACTGCCCGACGGTTGATGTTGGGAACTTGTATATATATATACTATCTGTGTGTCAAACTCTGATATCGCGATGCAGGATAGTTCGCATGTGGCGTGATAGATGCCGCCACAACATCATACACCTTAAATTTTAATATTTTATTTAATAAACGGTTCAGAGATCCATCAACATTATCTGACATCGAGAAATATGATTATGGGACTAATGACATCATTCAGTATCAATTCGCAAAAAGTTGAACGGTTTCTAGACACAGTTATCCACATTACCTGTAAAAAATGTTTTAACGTGTACTTCCGGCTGCAAAAGCATTCTAGAGCATGTGAAAGGGTGAAAGCATGCGTGCGCATGTTCATACAAAACGCCCGTTTTCTATGAGTGAAATGTGAATTGATTCTAATCAATATGTTTAGTCCTTAATTAGTTGTCTTCACGCTTATATGCATGACTGTACCCAAATCGGCTTAAGCCAATAAATAAAAAATGATATTTCATGCAACAGTCCGCCAGCCCGCACCAGGCTAGCCTGGTGAACTAAGGCCTAAACCCTTCCCATTCTGAAAAGAGGCTCGTGCCCAGCAGTGGGACTGCAATGGGCTGATTATGCTTATGCTCGTGCAACAGGGCATTAGTATTCTACTAACCTTTAAATGGGAAATAATGCTTGAAGATACACAAGAAAGTAAACGCTCTGTTCTTAAGCAAACACGACATCTAATTCCATTTTCTGAAAGTACGTGTCCTATTCAAATAATATCGAAAATCTAATATCTTGTTCGAAGCGATAGTTTAGTTGGAGAATAGTTGGTGCGACGTGATATTGTGAGATCTTGGCTATGTTCCCGTATTATTATGGGTATCAAATGTGTGTACTCGATTTGTTTTAAACTTGCTTAGTAACTTTCCATGTATTATATAAGTGACTAGCTTTACCCGGCCCGGCTTCGCACGGGTAGCATTAAGTATATACGGCGCACCTACCTACTTACCTATCCTACCTACGTACCTACCTACTCTACCTACGTACCTACCTACCTACCTAACTAACCTACCAAGAAACCCTCGTGGGCGTCCTCAGAAGATCCTACCAAATTCTCATCACAATCTGATCAAGTGAGACTAGGGCCAAACGCGACCAAGTCTAGAATAAAAATAAAAAAACGATATTATTACAAGGAAGTATTTGGAAAACCTCATAACTGCTTACTATAAACAAAAACTATTATACCAATGACATTAATTACCCGAGAATAAAACAATAAGAACAAACAACTTCATCTTTTGTTCAACGCGATTCAACGTAATTACGACAAAAAAACAACGCTATCTTTTGACAGCAAGATAAACATCAATCTACCTTGTTTTCCCTATCACATAATTATATAATATCATATATATATATAACAATATTTATAAATGTATATATATATACCTATATGTAAGTAATATGTCTATGTATGGTGTGTAGTATATATTTTGCAGCAGTACACCATGGACTACCCCCTCTATCTTATTCATTGACTTCCTGTTCATCCAAAGGTTGTCTGGTAGATATCGCTATCAGCGATAAGACCGCCATTGTACCCTTTAATGTTTGTTATTGTATAAGAGCTGTGTTACAATTTTGGTGTACAATAAAGTATATTCTATTCTAAATTTACATTGACGGCGTGAATATAAGAAGCCATAAAAAATTCACCATTATTTCTTAATAATCTGGCTCAATTTCAATTCGGTACTTACTTTTAATATTTATTTTCAGGTACTAAGTACAACTTGGTCATACTTCTCTTTGGCATCAAGTTTGTACGAAGATGAAAGTTGAAGGAGTTTTAATTATTTAATTTATTAGTAGTGAAGTTTTATGGTAGTCACACGAAATAGGTTTAGGTTGAGATTAATAGAATTTAAGTGATTTTAAAATGTTTTGATAATGTTTAGGGTGCTCCTTGCTAATTTACCAACCGCGTGGCTCATACGATTTGCGAGGTTAACCTGCGCTTTCCGCGGTAATTCTGTGTATGGCTCGACCATTTGTTACACATCGAGACCCCTCCGTACCTCAGAGAGCACGTTGTACAGTTGGTCCCGCGTGACATACGAATACCTATGACGTTAGTTATGGGAAGTCAGAAGCCCGAAAGTCTGGAAACCGGTCTAACCTTAGGATATCGGCATTGCCCTGTAATTGGGTGGTGGAGGTCTGACAGCTGTCGCTCTGTGTAAAATACTGGTATTCAGCTGCATCTGGTTAGACTGGAAACTGACGCCGACATAGTTGGGAAAAGGTTAGGCAAAATGTAAAATGTTTTGTTGTGAGGTCGTTTTGCTTTTAGGGGTGTTTCAGCTTTGTAAGAACCTTGCAGGGTGGCTCACTCTTACATCTATAAGTAGGCTGCAATTCAATGTATTGTAATGGCCACTTGAATACAAGCGAATTTTTCCATTGCACTAGCTATTTCTAGTCTGCGACTTTAGCAGTTATAGCCTAGTGGTGTGACCGTCGGACTGCCTCATAGGTCTTAAGTTCGAACCCAAGGCACGCACTTCTTTTCGGATTTATGTGCATATTGTATAATTATCACTTGCTTAAAAACGGTGAAGGAAAACATCGTAAGGAAACGAGCATGCCTGAGAGATATTATTTGAAGATGTGATACCAAATCAGAGGCCCATGGGCTGCATAAACTTCACCAGGTTAGTCACTAACCACACGAAAAGAAGAAAAACAAACTACTTTCAGGGTGTGCTTTTATTATGTTACACATTGTATAATACTGATTCAGAAATGTAGGTCATGCTTCAGATTCACGCTTCGTAGGATTTAACAATAATACCGTTTAAAGATAATATTGTTCATGTTGTTTGAAAATAAAACCATTAGAACGAGTTTGGATTTTTATTTATTTTTATTATAAGCAAGTGTCATGTTCTGGTTATGTGTTATTGTTAAAACTGTATTTGTAGTTTTCTTTTTTATAATTTACGTATGTACTTATTTATCAACTAGTTATAGGTGCAAAGAAATTGTTTATATAAAACTTCAAAATTGACACCCATATTCTAAGACGTTCCTCCAAAACTTACTCGACTCGACTCCACCTTGACTCAGTCTTTCTCACTATCATCGGTAGTTATAGTTGACAAAAATGTCCTCGACTCGAGATTTTTCCTCAGTCAAGTTAAGGAATCATCCGTCAAACTCAAGGTACCTCGGAAGCTACCTTAAGGAAGGAAGTGTCAAAGTTCGTATGTAACAAAAAGGAATTTTGAAGACTATCGAATATGCTTACGATAATCCTTACAACTACTTATTTATCGCGGCGTTATTTGAGCGATGCAGTTAATTCAAATTATGACGTAATGACTCCACTCTACCTCGACTTATTTGAGGACCCCTCAATCGAGGAACCTCAAAGTTCACTCGAAATTGCGAGTAAGAATATAATTTTGAAGGTGTTTTCGAGGCCGTCCTGAGTCAAGTATGAGTCGAGTAAGTTTTGGAGGAACGTCTTAGAATATGGGTGTGAGTGTCTTAAGGCTGATTTACAAGAGAATAGTTTCTCGGAGCGAGTCGCATGTTGTCTCTGTTTTCACCGCCGAGAAAGACAAAGTCAGAACGAGTCACGCTTCGAGAAACTATCTTCGTGTAAATGCCCTTAATTCACAATTTGACATGTATGATTGTATTATTATCTTTATCTTCACATAGTATAAAACAAAGTCGCTCCCGCTGTCTGTTCGCTTAGATCTTTTAAACTACGCAACGGATTTTAATGCAATTTTCAGTAATAGATAAAGTGATTCAAGAGTAAGGTTTATATGCCCCACATTAGTATCTTTATTGCACCCGTGCGAAGCCGGGGCGGGTCGCTAGTATGTAATAAATATATGTCTGACTGCCTCGTTGGTCTAGTGGTGGCAAGCCCGACTGCTGTTAGTGAGGTCCTGGGTTCGATCCCCAGGTCGGGCAAAGTATTATTGGGTTTTTCCTTGTGGAATTCCGTAGTAGCAGCCCGGAGTTCGAATTCGTGCCCGGTTGGCAATAGGCTCGCCCTGTATTATATGGGACAGAAATAACGGCGAAATGAGGGTGTTACTATACCCCTCTGCCCAACCCTTTGGGGAATACAGGCGTGATGTTATGTTATGTAAATAAATGTTATGATATTAAATAGAGCTTATTAAAATTATTTTATTAATATTAGCTTTCTTAGCTTTTATTTCTAAGTGCGTGTAGATATGTATTTTAGTTTTTAAAGATTGTGGAAACCAATAGACCGATTTCAATAGTATTTATTTCGGCGACTGAGTTTAACTGAAATCGCACAAAAAAACTTTTCATAGTAAGTATCTAACATTTATTCTACAATTTACTTAAGACTAGCGGTTTCCTCACGGTTCCGCCCGCGTAAGAAGTTTTATTCCAGTAATAAATGTAGCCTATGTTACTCAGTGATAACGTAGCTTTCTAACGGCAAAATATTTTTTGAAATCGGTCCAGTAGTTTTTTAGTTTATTCGTTACATACAAAAATACAAATCTTTCCTCTTTAATAATATTATTATAGAAAGGTAACTACACAACTTATACTACTATTAACCAACTTAACTACTAGTAAACAAGCTGTTGGCTAATTATAATCGAAATTTATTTACTAGCTAGGACTGATCGGCTATTTTTGTCTTTATTTTCAGGGCGGACTAACAGTTAGGTTTTTTTTGTAACGACATTTAATTTAAGCATACTGCAAGCTCGAGTCACTTGTCAGGCAAACCATACTTTTTTGTACCGGGTCAGCGACACGTTGAAAATACCCCGTGTATCGCTATAAAAATTGGCCCACATTTCACAACTACCTACAATATTCACACGACAAAGGGAAATAATAAAACACAATAATTCCGTTAACGCTTACCTACAGCTCCACATAATCTAATTACGTGCACACAGCGCTCACTATTTGCCTTCCTCATTCCGTTTAATTAGAATCTTTTTATCGCCATCGTGAGACCAATAAATTCAATTATTCAAGTTGAAGCTGCGAACAGTTTTTTTCACGTTTTCTTTTATTCAGCGGAATTAGATTTTAGTTCATTGGCTTTGCAATAATTTTATTGTGCAGATTATCTGGAAAAGCAATATTTGCTATCTCGTTAAAGGTTATTGTGGTGAGTAAAAAATTCTTTATTGAAATAGCTTTTAGTGACTTCCCTAGTGTCAAGGTTTATGCAGCCTATGGGCCTCTGACTTGGCTTCACATGCCGTCGAGAAATATCTCTTAGGCATGCCGGTTTCCACACGATGTTTTCCTTTACCGTTTTTAAGCAAGTGATAATTATACAATACGCACATGAATCCGAAAAGTCAGACGTGCGAACCTTAGGTTCGAACTCAAGACCTATGACTTGGCAGCCTGACGGTCACACCACTAGGCTATCATTGCTATAAACTTTGCTAATGTGGGCGTTTCATTTTATGTCGTTTCCAGGAAACCATGACGCAATCCATGAAATAAGAAAAACCTATCTTTGAGCTTTAAAGTTATTTATGAAGATAATTTTCTTAAAGTGAGCTTTTTTTAAAGGGGTTTAATCTGAAGGGTATTATTAATGTACCCATAATAATAAATAACTCGGAGAGCACGTTAATTAATCGGTCTCGGGTGTCATACGAATACCTACGACAGTCGTTACGGGAAGTCAAAAGCCCGTAAGTCTGACAATCGGTCTAACCTTAGAATATCGGCATTTGCATAGTAACTGGGTTGCGGTAGTCTGATGGCAGTCGCTCCGTGTAAAATACTGGTATTCAGCCGCATCTGGTGAGACTGGAAGCTGACGCCAACATAGTTGGGAAAAGGCTAGGCAGAATAATAATGAATAACTTATATTCTACAGCAATCCCCAAGTCTATAGTTTTAGAGGAATAGCTGTCCAAGGTTGTCATAAAAAATACGCTAAAATCTATCTAACACCAGCTGTTTAGGTGATATTTGGGGTTACGGATTAGTAGCTCCATTTTTTAAATTCGAAACTAAATCAGGGTTGTCGATTTTATAATTAAAAAAAGAACCATGTAGGTATGGAAAATAAAATCCACCGTATTACTCCACATTATAATATGCTCAAAATAAATGACCGTAGCTTCTGAGAGATTACATCGATTTAGTAGCAGAATCCGTATGCGTACATGTAGCAGCGATATTATCAAAATGGCTGTATTATAATAACACTAACGAAATAACACTAGCAGTGATAGCTTTGTGGTGTGAACGTCGGATTACCAAGTCATTGGTCTCGAATTCGAACCCAAGGCACACACCTCTGACTTTTCGGATTCATGTGCGTAATGTATAATTATCACATGCTTACAAACGGTGAAGGAAAACATCGTGAGGAAACCGGCATGCCTGAGAGATATTTCGCGAAGGCATGTGAAGCCAAGTCAGAGGCTCATGGGCGGCATAAACTTTGACACCAGGTTAGTCACTAACCACACGAAAAGAAGAAGAGCGAAATTATCAAAAATACAAAATATTGTCAAGCAATCCTATTTCTCACAAAATTTTCCTATTTCTCACAAATATTTCTTACTTGCTGCCATAGACTAAATAGTAACCATAGTTTTTTTTTTTTTTTTGCGTTTGGGTTACCATGTTGTTATATATTATGTTTAAATTTAAGTGTAAGTTTAATTTTAAGAAACATTATATTTATAATCTTAAGTATCCGTGTGCGTCCGCGTGGGTGGAAAATAAATACTTTTTCTTTCTTTCTTTCTTTCTGCCTCATTGGTCTAGTAGTGGCAAGCGCGACTGCTGATTGTCAGGTCCTGGGTTCGATCCCCAGGTCGGGCAAAGTGTTATTGGGTTATCCGTGTGGAATTCTTCAGTAGCAGCCCGGAGTTTGGATTTGTGCCCGGTTGATGGCAAAAGACTCGCTCTCTATTAAATGGGACTTAAACATAACGGCGCAATGAGGGATCAATCCTTCTGGGAATATAGGCGTGATGATATGTTACCTACTGATTTTAGACTAATTATAATTTCGCTGAACACTCGGGGAATTTTCCATTCAAAGTTCATTAAAAATATCGTTAAAGGTCTAAAATATACCCAATGTTGACAATCAATTTCATCAGAAAACCCTTAACAAATTGCCAATTCCTAAGTATACGAAATTTTCCTTATATCAACAGTATAACTTTTCATATTATCTTCGTATTCGCAGAAATGCTGACTTTATCAAAAGTTTCCGTTTAAGTTCTCTCATTAAAATTTAATATAGAAAATAAATGACAGATGTTTTCAACCGTTAATCATATTTATGAAGCCCCTTTGAAAAGTAAACGCTACCATTAAATAGGTAATCTTAGGCGAAACACACACTGCCCCGCGCTACGCTGCGGGGTGCGTGGCGACGGAGCCACAACACTGCGCGTGAATGCGTTTTCTGTGTGTTGCACTACGCGTGTTTTCTATACAAACACAGATACTTGCAAACAACGTAAGAACACGCACTCCCGCGCTACTCTGCGTGATGCGGTGCAGTGTGCGAATCACCTTAGGTATTCTAAAATAGGCCATACCCTCCTCTCTTGGGTGACTTAAAAGGCGACGAAAGCGATTACGTCAAGGGGGTGTTCAGCGCCTCCTGTCTGATTTAAACAAACTACGATCACTAATTCATCTGCCAAGAACGACAACGGTGATTATAACAACCTTTTTCATTGCTTCTTGTAGCGGCCATTGTGAGGAAAAAGATTCAAATAAAGACGTCTAGGAGATGAGAGGTTGGATATATACAACGTGTAACGTAATTAACGCACACCTTCAAACAGCCCAATTAAATATTATGTTATAATCATAATACATACACTGAAATTTTAGTTTAACATGTATATTATGCATTGCTATTTACTAAATTAACATTCTTGAAATAAGGTTTATTTTTCTTTATTTTGTATTGAATGACGGAATTTGTATTAATACAAATAAAATGCACTTTTAAAAGTCTTTTTGCCTTGAGTTACGGTCCATTTCAGTTTGTTTTGACTGTATAGGGGGTAATGTGACAAATTTCCTTAGTTTTAATTATTTTTGGGATAAAAAATTGCCTATGATATTAAAAATGATAGAAATCGATTCAGTAAACGATTCTGAACAAACAACTTTCAGGATGTGCGTTAATTATGTTACATATTGTATAGAGCATTGCCATTCAGACCTCTGCAACCCTGTTACAGGGCAATGCCGATATCCTAAGGTAAGGCTGGTTGTCAAACTTTCAGGCTCCCGTAATATTCTTCCTAGCCTTTTCCCAACTATGTTGGGGTCAGCTTTCAGTCTAACCAGATGCGGCTGAATACCAGTATTTTACACGGAGCGACTGCTATCAGACCTACGCAACCCAGTTACAGGGCAATGCCGATATCCTAAGGTTAGACCGTTTGTCAGACTTTCGGGCTCTGACTTCCCGTTTCGACTGTCATAGGTATTCGTATGACACCCGGGACTGACTGTTTAACGTGCTCTCAGATGCTCGAAGGTTACGGAATATGCGGAATGGCCGCTAATTGTTGGAAATTGTTAATTAACCACAAGCCCCTCAAAATACGAAAACAAAGTTTAGTACATAATTCTCTACAAGGTGTAAACGAAATCATGTAAGTCCTCCAAACCTCGTGATGTACTTCTGACATAGATTAAACCAACAAGGGATTTATTTGAATTCAATAAAAAAAAACAAAAAGTACACGTGTTCTTAGAGTGAGGCATTTTAGCGCCCCGATGGAATTGCGCGGCTATCGCTCGCCACGCGGGGCGCTAAAATGCCTCACGTTAAGAACACATGTTTACTTCTTAGATTTTTTTTTATTGATTCCAAATTTATCGCGTTCAGGTTAATCTATGTTGGCAGTACATCACAAGGTTTGAAGGAATTACATAATTTAGTTTACACCCTGTATACGTCTAGCGTGTGATTTGCACAAAGATCGATAGTCTACGTGACTAGAAGGACCTAGGATTTCCACAAGCAGAGTAGAATAAGCAATTCAACTCATAGAATTTGATTTAGCATTTCTAGTGTAGAAACGATATCGGACGATATTAGTATTCTTGAATAATACTGCCAGTCTTAAGGTTAGAGAAATTATTTTATTGGTAGAATAAGAATTTTGAATTTTGTTCGGAATTTTAATTTGTTGGCCTTCGAAGTCAGTCTTCGATTTTCTCTTGAGACAACAGTGGTATTGAAACTGCGATTGCATTAAATAACGAAATAAGTCTGTGGTCTGTGGTCTAAAAGTAAATATCACATTTTTAGCCAGTAAGTAATGTAGCGCCATCTATGACATGACATCCTACCTACCTACGGACTATACTGTGATGACGTCACAATACCCTGCATCGCGCAAGTAGAGTCTGACATGCAGATTACATATACTGAATTAACTCAACCTAGCCAAACTTTGTGAAGTTGTGGGGTTAGTAGGTATCATTAGTAGAACACATTCAATAAAAAAAATACCTAAACTTTCGTTTATTAGATACCTTAACTAATATAGTAGCGAAGAGCGCACATGTAGTCCTTCTGACTGAACAAGTGTGTAAACAATATGAATTTTAAAATCTTTTATCAAATCATCCAAAAATAAAGTTATCGATGCCGTGTGTAGTCTGCCAACCCGCACCAGGCCAGCGTGGTGGACTAAGATACCCTTTCTCATTCTGAGAAGCGGCCCGTCCACAGCAGAGGGTCAATAATGACCTTACCATACCATTTTTTTTTGGTGGGTAAATTCTCATGGTTGTTCGTCGTCCGGGGAAGGTGAGGGGGTCTGCCGGTCTCTTACTGGCTAAAAACCCACGGTGTTTTCCCTCGTGACCGTCGGAAGAGGTCGCGGGATTCGCATAAGCATGCACCGCAATGACCTGATTATACCTATTGTCATGATTTATTTACAATTTATGATTGTTCTGTGTGCCAGGAGACAACACAGTGTCGGATGGCCGAATGTCATGATTTCCAAATATTAAAATGAATTTGTTGACATTTAAAAATCAAATTAAAAGTATATGATTTGACTTATGTGATTTTTGAGATGGTTTAAAAAGTATCTATTTTGATAGTTAACATTAAAGTAAATGATTTATACAAAAAAAAGGAGGATACGGGAATCATGACGTTCGGGGAGGTTACCTAGTTTTTAAGTTAGTTCTAATTGAACGACGGAACCGATAGGTTGTCTTCGGTAGTTAATTAGTTTGTTAAATAGTTTGTAAGTTGTTAAATAGTTTGTTATAATTATATTAAGTATAATGCTTGTGGAAGATCAGAAATAAAGAAGAACGATATACAGAAAAGGCGTATTCATTTCACTATTGTAACATTTTAGGGTGGCTTTAGGAGTCAACCCTCAACTAGCATGTGCACATAAAATTTAGCAGGCGTGTACTTACGGGAGGATAAAGAATAACACTTGTAACCGTACACTATATATATATTTAAATAAGAATTACAAATAGATCAACAGAGCATGGTTCGTAGCAATGCGAGGCGTCCAGGGTCTTCTTGAGCAGGTGTAGCACTTAACTTGACAACTGCAGCGGCGCGAGAAGGCGATCTGCAGTGTGCCCGACCGTTTATAGGCCTGGACCCCCGCCAGTCAGCCACCACCCGTCACACCATGCTGATGCAGACATTTTTACTTGGAACGTAAGTTTATTGTGCTATCTTTACGAAATAGCTTGATGCTTAAACACTAATAGGCAATTTTTTACTTGTCTCAATTTGATCCCTTTTATAACATAGACAAATTGTAGTAATTAGTGACTACCCACTTTGGGTTAAACGAGACCTAACATAAGCGCCAGTTGAGATTACAATTATGGGCTTAGTTTCCAGTAAAATTATATGCGTCTCGGCAACCTTATCTTATTAATTTTATGAGTGGAAAAGATAGGATGTTTCTAACTACCGAATGGATTGAATAAAATTTGGTATAGAGGTAGATATCCTGGGATGGTTGGGTGACACATTGGAAAAAACTGCTTTATACTAGTTTAAATATAGCTTGTGTTATCGGTAGCTGGTAACACTGGACAATGTTGATAAAGGAGAGTAGTCGTCAAGATTTATTTATTTATTTATTTTTGTACAACTTAAACTATCATTACAGGTCTTACCCTAATGCGACAGTTACGATCTAAATTTTTATTAAAATATTGCCAGTTCTTACTAAACTTATTAACTATTAAAATATATATTTACAATAATAAAATGAGACACTACTAATATAAACAAAATAATTACCACAATATAACATAACTAATCTAACATAACATATTACTTACTTATATATTTAATTATTATTTTGCTTGTAGCATAATATAAATAGTAATACCCTTACGAATTCACTCCAACTACCTGTAAACACATCAATCTGAGTTTGAAGGTCGTTGATGAATCAACGTACCCGACGTTATAAAAACAGTTGTCATTCGACGGAGCAGAGGATTCTATGTCGAACAGTCGAAGAAGTCTGAACTTTTATATCTGATTAACTTGTCCTTATTTTCTGAGATTGTGTAAATTATTATATTGTGAACTAGCTTCTGTAACTAACCACTAACCTAACTATAAGTAGGTACTCTCAGTGGTGGAGAGTGTATGTTGGTTTCATTTACTTTATTTACCATGCTCGCAATCCTGACAGTCCGATATTAGCTATAACCGTAATGATAGATTCACCCCTACAAGATTCTGTTGCTTGTCCTTTACACTTGGATGTAGCTTAGTTTGTCAATGACGCTGTAACGGATTTGTATAGAAATCGTACGTATCCAAGCTTAGAACAGGGACATTTGAATACTACAAACTTTTCACGTTTCATGAGCCGCGTACATGTACTACGGTATATATTTTTCTTTTTATTCTTGATTTGGTCGCATTTGGCTCAAGTCTCACCTGATGGCAAGCGCAGACAGGGTCTGAGATGAAGCACACAAATCCAAGGAACAGAGATATAGGCGGATTCCCGTATACCCCTCTGTCTCTCACATACACGACGGAACATAGTAAAGCCAAGTAGTGGCGTCGGACTTTAATGTAAGGGTGGTAGCTAGCAAGGCGGACCGTGCAGATCCTACCAACCACGACCAAGCGTGCAATTGTTGATACTACGATCATACTTTACCATAGGTAGGATTTACACTGAACGGCGCGCGTCGGAGCAGATTTTACAATTAACAAAGGAAATTAAAGCGTCTAATACAGAAGTTAAATTTCATCATTTCGCTCCAACGCGCACCGTTAGGTGTAAATCGTACTTTATGTGATGTAAAATAAGCTGCAAATGCTGCAACGTAATATGATGTCATGACGTATTATAACGTTAAGCGTCAGACTTAAGCGCAATGCACACAGAGAGGAGGAGACGCGGACGGGACGGACATTTATATGAAAAAGACAAGCATTGGACATGACATTAAATCACGCGTTGTATTCCCCGAAGGGTTTGACAGAGGTGTATTTAGTACACCCTCGTTTCAAAAGTTATGTTTAAGTCCCATTTAATAGGGGGCGAGCCTATTGCCATTAACCGGGCACAAAACCAGGCTCCGGGCTGCTACAGAGAAATTCGTAATGGAAAAACCCAATAACACTTGGCCCGACCTGGGGATCGAACCCAGGACCCGATGCTCAGCAGTGGCACTTGCGACCACAAGACCAACAGGGCAGTGAATTGGACATGATATTTCATACAAATCCGCCCTCTCCGAGTTTTACGTCCATTGTGTCTGGCTTGCGGCTAACGCACTCAGTAGACCTAGCACGCACGTTTGACTTATAGTATCGTAAATAAAAGCGAATTTTGAATCGAAAATACAACTGTCCTATAACATTTTGGTTTAATTTTTTTGCGACGCACTATTTATATCATACATAGATATTAGATCCTTACCTATGAAATTGGAGTTTTTTTCTCACAAATAGAGAACCTCGTCACTTCTATGATTTAAAATATATATCAATTGCTTGATATTATATCGAATAATGACTATCATAGACAACTACCAATAGTAAAAAAACCTTATTACTTATAGTTTTCTAAACATAAAAAGTACCTTAAAAATGACTCCTCTTTTTGTTAGCAGAAATGACCACTATTTTTGTTTTAACTTTGCCAAAACTTATTTTTGTCGCATAATCTAAGTGGCATACGTTATCTTAGTTTTTAAACATTAGTGCATAAAAGTTTTAAAACATTAGTGTTCATAGTTATTAAATAAATTAAGAAAATGTTAGTATGAAAAATGCAACTTCTTTAAAATTCTCCATACAAAACGCTGATTTCATAGGTAATAACCTAATATTATGAATAACGTTTTCAGTTTTATAGCATGTGCGAAACGAGTATTTCCAATTCATAATTCACTCACATTAACGTTACGTTTACGTTACTAACGTGACAACAGTCGTGCTAGGCCAACAGGTGATGGAACATTTGAAACGTCAAAACCATCAGCCGAATTCTACTAACAAAAACGTTTGACCAATCGGAAACTGAACCGAAGCAGAACCGTTCATGCAGACAGTTTTGGTTTACGTAAAACTGTCAAAATATTTGACAGTAAAAACAAAACCAAACATTTTGACAGTTTTGGTAAACGAAAATTGATTGACGGTTGTGATTCGTTTGCGATTTGGCAACAATTTTGCTAGTTGAATTGGCTTCCAGTAAACACATTTGGGCTGATGTTCACCAAAAAATCTCTGGTAATGCAACTGTTAGCCAGAAAATTAATGTTGATGAACAACCAACCTTAGTAACAACGTTAATCGTAGGAATATAGGTTAAGCTATTCGAGTTAGCGTTGATGAAGCCAACACAGGTAATGACTATGTGAATAGACTTTAGATATGAGATTGATAAATATGTACCTACAGTATCAAAGACTGATCATTATGATGCCTTGCTATGGATTTAGGATCTTGCTGGCAAACCGATGAGGGATCACAATATGCTGTTATATAGCACACAAGGAGAGTACTGCTGTACAGTGCACATCTCCTTGATAATAATATGACCTATTAGTCACTTTTTGCGAATTGGCTTGGCGTTTTTTTATCGTGTGTATCTCCACGGGTACCCTCTGTCTGGAGAAGGCGCACGGGTATGCCGGACTCATAATTTCACGCCTGTATTCTTCGAAGAGTTGGGCAGTTAAAACCCTCGTTTCACCGTTACGTTTAAATCTCATGTAATAGGGGGCGATCCTATTGCTATCAACTGGACTCAAATCCAAACTCCGGGCCGTCACTGAGGAATTTCACAGGGAAAAACCCAATAAAACTTTGCCCAACCTGGGGATGGAACCCAGAACCTCACCATCAGCAGTCGCGCTTGCCACCACTAGACCAACAAGGTATGACGGACTTTTACCGATTAAAATCACCCGTTGGCTGTCCTCAGCATAAAAACTCTGGGATCTCCGGTGGAAGGCACCGGTACCCCTCTTTTGCTACGCCTTTCGGGACATGCCCTTGGAAACAACGTTGTGTCCCCAACAACCTCGCGGTGCACAATAGCACGTAACCACTACGCGCTGCTGTCCTTCCTAGGGTCGCTTGATGATCGCTCCGAACCCCCACTCTTAAGCCCGCATCAATAAACAGCTCTCATATGAGAGATCTCTCCTAAGTGTAGTTTTAACATTACTTGAGAAGTATTTAAAAAATAAAGTTGTTAAATGCTTTTGCTATATGGTAGATGCTGTTAAAAGATCTCTCAAATGAGAGCTGTTTTTAATACGTGCCTTAGGGCCCCCAGACCGCGAAGGTCCACCAGCAGTGTTGCAGCACATGCAGCGTTTCACTCTATCTGCCCTTAATGTGGCCTGCTCTATACCAGAAACCACAGAGTAACCAAAACAATAGTTGCACTTCATTACACGCTCCGCTCGCGTTACATAATATCAAAACCAAATTGCTAAAATCCAATGACGTCGAAAGCTAAACGCTTGATAACCGCAGTAATTATTTTCCAGCTTCCAGCCACATGTGGTGTGAAAAGCCTAAATTTTAGCTAGCAAATTTCAACGTCCATTTATAAGTCGATACATGAAGTGTGGAACATTGTTCAGCATCTGCGTTCATGACAAATTACCAACATAAGCGAGTTTACGAACATTGGGACGGTGTCCAAGAGCCGACGTGACTTGGAAATTATTGAGATTAATATACTTATTGTTGCGTTTGGGAGAAAATGTGATATCAGAGGTGTTTGGACTTACATGCTGATTCGGGAATAAAGAAATAAGAAATTGTTAGTTGACTCTCATAAGTAACTAGCTGTTGCCCACTCGTATCCTAGGGAAACTACTTCAATTACTCGAATAAAAAATATTTAATGTGTTAATTCAGGACATAATCTATCTGTGTGCCAAATTTCATCCAAATCCCTTCAGCCATTTATGTGTAACAAACATCATTCTAAAATATTATCTCTGAAAACTTTGCTATAAGTAATTCCAGTCTTCAAAATAATCTTAAAATCAAACGTCCCAGATATAATTTTTAGGCATAACATTATAGGTATTTACTTGCCATCTAAAATAAATAGACTAACTTCAAAGCGAAGTGGTCCAAACCAGAGAACTTTGATTTCAGCTCAAACCTCTTCTTGAAGAACTGAAAGAGTGGAAATTAATTGCAAATAAAGAAAGTTTTGATCCGAGCGCTCTGAAGTTGTTTCTGTTTACAGAAGTGAAAACAATCAGACGCCTAAATGTGGAAACATACAAGTAAGTGAATTGGTGCGGGCACGTCTTTGCAATAATGTCTGGCTGTTACAGTTGGCTCTATTTGAACTTGACTCCACGATCGAAATTTCACCGCACGTTATTCGGAAATTTAGTTTACGAAGTCAATACATTTTGGTATTCAAGCAATAGACTATTACTGTGTTACTCTACTTTAGCTTGTCCCACCGCTGACATGGCATATTTTTTTACGTTTATAAATATGTTTGACATTCAATTCAGCTAGATGTTTAGTTTATTTGAGTTGCTAATTATGTGATCTCTTGATGATGATAAAACATGTAACTTGACAAAAAAAAACATCAACTTCTAACAAAAATTGATACCTAATTATAATTTTTTAGCGCAACTCAATCACAATTATAGCATGTATAGAAACATAGCCAGACCTTGTTAAAATGTATATAGGTAAACAAGTTTCAGTAGTAGCAGAACTCCTTATGAAAGAGTGCGTCCGGGGAAGTACTGCTTCCATGCCTATCTCTGCCACCATACAGCATTGCTGTATAACGATTTGAAAGATAACGAATGCCGGTAAAATTGCTACCACATGAGACTTTCCAACTTTGTCTCCAACTGTTTATTTTATTTTTTTATTCTACTTCTTGTAAATGGTCTTGCGGGCCGTTTCTACGTAACCGCCCGGTTAGTTATTGGCGAGACCTGAAGGATTTCCAACCAATGGGGACGAGAGTAAAATACTTAACCTAAACTAACTACTATCACTACTACTAACATCATGACTAGCTAGCAACAACAGCACTAAGGGCGACCCCTAATGGGACTCGAACCTCGGCTTAGGGCCTTGCTTGCGAGAGGACTGGGAGGGAGACAGCTTGATGAGGGCTGAATTAATGGTGTGACTCTCGTCTTTTCTGACTCCGCAGTCAGAAAAGACGACCGACTCCGCGGCTGCGGCGGGTGAGCACTGTGGATCATGGACGGATTGACAACCCTCTTGGTGTTGTAGGTGCATATAGGTGGTGGTAACCACTTCCCATCAGGTGGGCCGTCGAACTGTTTGCCAACATTCCATAAAAAAAACTCAGAAAGCTCTTTTCACATACACTACAATACGTGTCACACCTGTCCAATTTTTCGTTTTTACGACTTGTTAGTGGGTCGGGTTGTAAAGTATAACGACTACATCAGCCTTGAACACCCCACATTCTGCGTCAAAAGTTTATGGCATATAAACGTACAGCGCCATCTAGTAACAATAACCGGGACCTGAGGCGATGAAACGCTGACAACGCTGCTAACCTTTATGGTTTTGTGACGATACTTATCTTCATTTTAGTGCGAGGTTTTTGGTGTTCAGATGGAAATTTGTCAGTGTTCAGGAACTCGTCATGTTTTCCAAAAAGAAACTGGTCAAAAGCTTGCTGTTCGTGATTTAAAAGTTTTTGTTAAATCAAAAGAAATAGAAAGGTTTAAAAAAAATTGTATGTGCTCAAATAATTTTGGGAATTAGCCATCAGCAAATGAATCTATGCACATCAGTGTACTGCGATAGGCTGAGTTGAATGATTGATTGGTTGAAATCAATCGCTTTCCATTCATACATTCTTTGTTACCCAGTAATTGCTTGATTTGCCATTATTAGTTTACATGACATTAATCTTTCAATCGAACACAATACTAAGCTTCGATTTAAACTCCATAAATGACTTGGAATCAAAGCTATTAGTGTCGCTCCCACAAATGGCCATTAGATTGATACCCTTAATGCCAATACAGCCCGAAGTGCCGATCCAATAGGCTTTAGATTTAGAGGGATTAAAGGCCAAAGTCAACGTGTGAGTCTCAAGTTTAGACCCGTATGTATCAACTGATGAGAATAAATAACCGCTACACAGAGTAAATATTGGCGACTCAAAATTCTGCGTTTGTTGCTAACTTTCAAATGAAATCCTTCAAATTAATGTTCCGTTTATGTTCTTAGCAGACCTAGATATACAGTTGTTTCTTGAAAAAATAACATACCTAGCATTTTTTAATGAAAAGCAAAAGATTCCAATTAAAAAAAAAAGTTAATCCGCCTTTATTATCTAAAATTACATCTTGTGATTGAGAACGGACAGGCCCCAGATTCAGTGATAACGATATAGGTTTTATGTGTCAATACCTAATTAATTAGAATTACAAAGTAATTTATTTGATAACAATTAACAATGAAACAATACCATATCCAAATATTGTGTTGCTGCTAATATACCTACATTGTAAATTAAATTGTTTAATGAATGAAGACAAAGGTCAGGAATACGAACACAAATGTACTCGTATTTATATGAGCCCAATTTTTTAAATAATGGGTTTGAAAACGTCGACGCTACTATTGTTCTCATTATTTGCCTCTCGATCACACATAAACCGTTCATTTCGACAATTTTCGATTACAAAATTTGTCAGATTGTTTGACATCTAAATAAAAACCAAATATTTTGACAGTTTTCGCTTGCAAAACTGTCAACTGTTTAGTTTTGTTTTAAAAACGGTAGAATGGAGTAGAATTGGCCCCCGTAATATTTATTGTTGCACTAGGTAAAATAATTATTATACTATTGTTAAAAATCGCAGAAGAATCAGATACAGAAAACAAAAACTTGATTACTTAAAACAACTTTATTCATGGCCGTATTTTAAAAACCATCTTACATAGACTACGTATTGACAAAATACGTATCGCAAAGATTTTTCTTCTTAAATTCTTCCAGTAACGTTGGATCCAGTAATTTATTTATTATATTAGACACTCTACAATCATAAGGAGCTGTAGCGTGATCAGATTCTATGTGGAACACTTTAACTGGTTTATTAGTGTACTTAGAAAGGTTGTAATCTTCTGCGAGATTTTCTGCTGTTGGATGTGGGATGCCTTTTATAAGAACTAGATCAGAATTCAGCTTGAAATCTGGTTCGTAATTTCTTGCAAACATGATCCTTCTATACGCTGCTTCTAATATACACCACTTGTATTGGTTTGAATAATTAGCCAGTCCTTTCAATGTATACATACAAGCATCGACTTTATGTGACCATTCTTGAGTCTGTTCCAAATATTGATTCAGTTCTTCAGATTCATGTCCAGTCATAAGCTGGTGCAAGTGTTTCAAAACGACATTTTGTAGCTCCGAATCATTCAAGTCTCCTAAATGTGATTTTAGTTGTTTTTTTAATACATCTGGGCTGCTGTCCAAACAATATACGACTCCAATATGTCCTGAAATTTTCAAGTAGTGTAAATTAATTTGAAGATTTGAATGGAAGCCAGCCATTTGTAATAGAGCGCTTTCCCGAATTATTTATGAAAGGAATTTACAATTCTGTGTTTGTTGGGAACCATTGGAGCTTGAAACTGAGTACACTTATGGTAAATGCGAGCAGACGGTATACAAAGACTTGGAATCAAGAATAAACATTGCGTTAATATGAATAATCTAGAAATACAAGTCTATTATGATGAAATTGGAAAGTAATCAGTGAATTGTAACTAAGGTTCCACTTTGAGATACTAAACCGTATTATTGTTTATTCCAACTAAGTAAACAAAGTCAGTTTACATTAATGAGAATTTGAGGGCTAAGCCTATGTTGAACGTATAGAACAGTTAAATTTTACTGTATCACTTAACTTTCTGGCGTCAGCAATACCTATGTTAGTTATTGCTCCGAGTTCTTTTACGTGTCAATCCAATTTCATTATCTGTTTTATATGTTAAACTTTGACTTGCCCTTCAGATATTCATGATTGTGTAGATTTTATTTCTAGATATTAACTGCCTCGTTAGTCTAGTGGTGGTAAGTGCGACTGCTGATCGTGAGGTTCTGGGTTCGATCCCCAGGTCGGGTAAAGTATTATTGGGTTTTCCGTGGAATTCCTCAACAGCAGCCTGGAGTTGGGATTTGTGCCCGGTTGATGGCAATAGGCTCGCCCCCTATTACATTGGACTTAAAAACATAATGGCAAAATTAGGGTGTTTCTATACACCTCTGCCTTACCCTTCGGGGAATACAGGCGTGATGTTATGTATATTTCTAGAATATCATATATAAATTTATTTTTGCCTACAGAGGTATAAAATGATATTGTGACCTATTCACAAACATCTAATCTTAATTACCTTCTTTCTCCAATAACGCAGCCAGCTCTAACGCAATATTCACTCCAAAGGAATATCCCAACAGGTAAAACCTGGATTTGATCTCAAACTTGGTGTTCATGATCTGAAACAATTCATAAGAATTTTTTATTAAGACATTTCATTTCTTGAAGTAATTTGATATAACAAATAGCTTGCCATTATTATAATAGGTAAGCTCTCGGAGGTATTTTTAAAGTAAAATATTAGTAAAATTAGGTTAGCGCGTCTCGAGTTAGGTAAATTGATCTTTTGTCGTCTAAAAAATGTAATGCTTCTTCTTTGGATAGTCAAACGTTTTTTGCTAGTTCAAAAAAAGCAGTATGGTTTACATTTTCAAGAAGAAAATAATTTCGAATAGAAATGTTATAAAATTGGGTGGTCATTGAATAAAAATGACGTTACCTTTCGAACTGTAGCAGCTATTTCTGGTATACTGTTTCCGTCGATATCTGGAGCTAACTGGACAGCCACTGCTTGCACTTTAAGCCTTTCCGCTGCAGTACTAAAGATTTGGTGGCGCCCTTCAAACCCTGGTATCAGCGTCAAGTAAGTTTCAGTTGGGTCAAGGTCAGTCTGCGAAGATAATTTATTTTTTATTTTTTCCCAAGATTAGTTGAAAAGTTTGTATAGTTAGTAGGTGCTGCTGCTAAATCTAGAACAATTATTCATAGGTACTGTCAAAACTAGATATACCCTAGGTTGTTTTTAGTGTAGTATGTTGGCAGTCCAGCCAACGGCCCACCTGATGGTAAGTGGATACCGCCGCCTATAAACACCTACAACTCCAAGAGGATTGCTGATGCATTGCCAACCTTAGAGACAAAGTTGAAAAGTCTCATGTCACATCACCGGCACCCTTCAAACCGGAATACAGCAATGCTGCTTGGCGGCGAAAATAGGTTAAGGTTAATCTTTGAATATGTATCTACCGACCCAGGTACTTGTCGGTAAGAATATTTTGTCCCATCTTATCGCTTTTAGCTAGGTCATCTTTGTTTTACATAATTAGTACTATACTTATTAGTAAAAACGGACCATCAGATCTCTTATCTTAGCTATTATGATTATCTGATCTTACCCGTACAGATGTAATCTCGGATTCTTGACTTTGTTAGATATAAGTAGGTACGTACACACTTACATAGAGTCCTGATTTCGTAGTATAATTTAACTAATGTACAGTAGTAATATATTATTTTTTATTTATACAAATCTACAAGTCCGTGCAGGGACGGATGGAGAATATACCCCTCCGTCGCCCGGGTAAGAGGCGACGAACCTGTCATCATAAATTGTGCCCGGAAAATAGCAATAAGCTTGCCACATGGGACTTGGTACCAGAGTCATAAAATGGGTGGACAGACTCCTGTAATAGGAGAACACCTCTGCTGAGGCTTTCCGGGATAACAAGTATGACTATAATTATGTAGATATGTACAAATATAATCAACACTCCATTTTACCTGAGTACCATTGTTGAGAAGCGTGATCATTGGTACAACGGGATGAGACATCGCAAGAGCCTCTTCCTCATCATCAATGCATGTGTAGAATGCGCCTAAACCATTGTAATCCTTTGGATTTTCTTTGCTGCTATTTTTAATGTTCTTGAGACTAGAATTAAAAAAAAACAATACCAATATTGCCTAACTCGAAAGTGTACAAGCAAAATTCTTAATACGAGAATCATACAAAATATAAACTGAAATACAATGGAGAATGTATAACTAAAAGTTATGATAACAGCAAGACCTATGTCAAAAACTTAAGGCGGAACACTCTGGATACTATCAAACTTAGGGGATAAACCGGACCCAATCAGAGACTTTCGACATGTACCATATCGAGGTCACTACGAAGTACCAAACCGTATCATCCCATCACTACTCGATGCACGTTGCGTACGACCATAAAAAAACTTTGCTCTCTCAAAGCAATTTTCTGTCAAATTTTACGACTGAACACAAAAAGTAGCTGATGCCTTGTTTTCCTTTAGCTCTTATGTCAATGTTGGAATAATAGCTCCTGTTATTCTTTAAGGATGTTATTTCTATAAAATGAATATTGAATATGGCTTTTGTAGTAAGTAGATCAGTGCACACCATTATACATTTTAAAATTGCGATCACAAATCTTTCTATCCTTCTTCTCCACACTATGATGATAAGATTAACCAGTCATCAAGGTTGGTAGAGAGGCTAACTGCCCAGAATGCGCTGTAAGTACTGGCATCACTCGATATTTCAATTGTATCAAAGTAAATGATGATTGTGGCAGCACAATGTTCATTAGTACATATTCAAGGTTAGTCGGAAAGGGGGCACTAAGCCGAAAGGGTGTTAAAGTACCTATAATAAGGGATAATTTTTGTTCTACAACTTTCCCCAAAACTCGATAGTTTAAGAGAAATAGCTTTTCAAAGATTCCGTAAAAAACATGCTAAAATCTATCTGTCCATAGCTATGATCAGCTGTGTTTAACTATTTAGGTCATATTTGGGGTCACGGATTAGAAAATCCATTTTCTGAATTCATAACTAAAGCAGGGATGAAGAATTTTTGAAAAAACTAAAATAAAACTTAATTTTAGATTGAAAAAAAAATCACCGAATTTTTAAATTTTAACACTTTCTTTAGAACAATCATCAGTGATACATTAAGTGGTCTGCGGTTTAGTACACCCTTTCCGACTAACCTTGTATACAGGCTGATGGATAAGAGATTGAAAGTTTGGGGTGCATTAAAAATCCTCCATGATAGACGATACTTAAGTACGCTCGACGCACTCTGGGCAGTCAGCTTCGCTACCAACCTTGCTGACTGGCTACTCTTTTTAGGCATGAGCTATTTTCGTATCGCTCATCCGACACGAGAGAAGAAGAGTATTGTAAAATGTCCAAATAATTACTTAAACTTACCTTTCGACAGTCATGCGCTGGATCTTTTCAATGGAATAATCAATTTGATGTGTATTCTTGATAAGAGTTTTTATTTCTTCCAAATTAACTTCGTTTAGCTTCAAATCATTAACAATAGCTTCATCTTGTGCATTTTCGATTTTTGCAACACCTAGAATTTTATTTTCTTTTATTGACCATACCCTATGCCTTTTTAATTGATTTAACTTTCAACCTCTACAAACTTGAAATCTCTAAGAGTAAAAGAAAAAGTCTTTGCTTTATCTTAAAAAATATAACCAGTCGTATGGAATTATTTGCCTTACCAAAATTTTGAGGTTATCATGTAACAGAATGAGTAAAATATTAACCTCCTTAGTGCCGATTTCACCAACGTCGGATAACTTTTATCTCAGGAACAGATTTCACATTTTGACAGCTATTTATAGAAATTCTGTCAAAATGTCTAACTTATTCCTTGGTTAAACATTATCCGACGTTGGTTAAATATTATTTATTATTTTTATTTTTTAAATCGGGCTTTACTAATAAACAATCAATAAAGTTAGTATTCATCGAATTTATAGATACACTAATGTTATACATGGCGTAATTTTATTCAGCGGTTATTAGTATGGGAGTAACAACATAAAATGATCAGTGATTAATCAGACAAAATATTTTAGTCAAGAAAAATATATTAAAATACCAATAGCAGTTTATCTAAAAGATCCCTCCAAAATTAATGATATATCTAAAATTTAACGATTTACTAGGTAGCATAAATTTGAAATTCTGACCGCAGATACCGTTGAACTTTGTCGGTTAGTCGCTAAATACGTGTTCAATACCCCTATTGGGTACTATTGGCGTTCACTACACCGCACAGCTACCAATACCAGATACATTAATTCCGTTTCAAATCCCGCACAGCAAACTCATTAGGTTCCAACATTACAGCACTTTAGAATTGGAAGCATGTTGCTATGGTAACACAAGCATTGTTAAGTCGTCTGTTAGGCGAATCGCATACCAGACTACAAGTGTTGTGCGTCATACAATTCTACAAGTACACCACAGGTATATCATAGATACATCCTTGTTCTGCCTAGCTTATCTCAACTATGTTGGGGTCAGCTTCCAGTCTAAACAAATGCGGCTGAATACCAGTGTTTTACACGGAGCGAATGTCATCAGACCTCCGCAACCCAGTTACTGGGCAACGCCGATATCCTAAGATTAGACCGGTTGTCAGCCTTTCGGGTTTTTGACTACCCATAATGACTGTCATAGGTATTCGTACACCCGGGACCGACGGTTTAATGTGCTCTTTGAGCCACGGAAGGGTTTTGGTGTGTACCGAATGGTCACCCATCCAAGGACTGACCGCAGTAAGCGCCGTGTAACCTCGCAATTCGTATAATTGGCGCGGTTGTTAATTAGCCATGAGCCCCTCCAGTAATGGGCTGGTAATAAAATGGTATGAATGTGACAGTTATTATTTTGAGTAAATAATAATAAAAAACTTACCAATTATTTTCGCTAATTTAATCAAATAATCATTGCCTTTATTGTCGCTCAAATTGTAAGACAAAACGTTAGTATGTTTTAATTTTAAACTGTTTTCCATTGCGTTGAAAAATACTGATAATATTTGTGGTCGCAAAATTACATTTGAATCCTTCGATATTTTATTCAGCTGCAAGTAAAAATATTATAAAGTGAATCATTATTTACGAATATCATAATACCCTATTCATCATAATATCCTGTTTTACAGGAAAACTTAAAATAAACCATTTTGTAATTTTAGTAAAGCTATTCGTGGAAACAAAAAATTATATGAATAAAATGGACATAATTTTATTGTAATTATTTAATTTTAAATCTTATTCGCCCATGGCGGATTAAAAGTACAATTCCCCTACGTAACAAAATTGTTGCCAAACTGCAAACAAACCACAACCGTCAGTCAGTTTTCATTTACGATAACTGTCAAAACGTTTGACAGTTTTTGTTGGTGAACTGCTCTGCTTCGGTTTAGTTGCGATTGATCAACGTTTTTGTTAGTACAATAGGTCCCCTGGTCGCGCCCCGCGTTTGGTGTGGCGAGCCCCTATGCAATAAGGCGATGTCATTTCAACAAAATACCCAATGTCTAATCAAAATGAATAATTTCTTACCTTAGGTAGGTCTGTTCGTACGATAAGTGCTGGGAAACCACTTTCAAATCTTCCTTGGCATATTCTGTCCCATACTGAGAAAGAAAACTCACTGCTGGTGCTTTGTGAAGGTGGTGCTAGTATGACAAAGTGGCTGAAAGTATAGAAATACGACGATAAATGATGAAGTAAAACATAACTTCACGGAATGCCGGATTCACACTAGACTTACGCACGCCTTCGTACAAAATATATGAATCCGATAGCGTCAGATGCACCTACTGATACGTCATGACACGACATGTAAGTTTAGTCTGAATCCAGCATAAGCCATTCGTTCTGTCTAGCCTTTTCCCAACAACGTTGGGGTCAGGTTCCAGTCTAACCGATTGTGGCAGAATACCAATATTTTACAAGGAGTGACTACCATCAAACCTCTGCAACCCAGTTACTGGGCAATGCCGATACCCTAAGGTTAGATTGGTTGTCAGACTTTTTGTGAACCCAGCATAAGTCACGAATGCCTATAATATCGGCTTTACTTGGATGATTAATTTCTTTGAAAGGCTTCTTTTAAAAATAATTTATTGAAACACGGACTTTGCATTAATAATTCAACAATTAATTTAAATTACAATAGGCAACCTATTTTTCGTAAACCTTTTCGTTAGTTAAGTACTTCCTTTAACCAAAATGGCCGCGGTGGCAGTAGTAATTTATCTTCACCAAGAATAAAGCTTTAAATTTTACCTCAACTCGTTACAATAGTTTTTAGACGTCAAGTCCAGATTTATCACAGTAGCGGCGGTCTTATTGAACTTTCGAACAAATTCTTGTGCATTCTCATCATTTTTATCTTCAATATCTGGAACTATGAATATTCCTTTGATGGATCCAATTCTTGTTGCCTCTTTCAACATTTTCGTGCAACCTTGCTGTGTTTGGAGATTTTCCGTTGATATTTTTATTAAAACGTTGTGTTTGTTCCACGATCTGATGAAATGAAATGTGTTATGGGATACAATATTGTTTCTTAATACTAGCTTAAGCAGTGATAGCCAAGCGGTTGTATGCTTGCCTTCTATGCAGGAGGGTTTGAGTTCGATCTCGGCCTTTTCGAATTCAAGTGCAGATCGAAATTTAATTATCACTTGCACTAACGGTAAAGGAAAACATTGTGAGGAAACCTGCACACCTGAGAAGGCTACATAACGTTCTCAATAGTGTGTGTAGTCTGCCAAGCCGCACCAGACCCACACGGTGGACTAAGGCCCCTTCACATTCTAAGAACCCATGCCCGACAGTGGCACAGAAATGGGCCAATTATGTATGTATGTTAATCCTAGCTTTGTAACTAGTTTGATAGCGGGAATCTGTTCGGTACAAAGCAACCGAAAATCTACGCCAACGCAACAGTTTGCAATAATTGTATTGTAACTTAGGTATAATTACTTCAGTACTATAGACAACGAACCGTCCGGATGCATTCGTAATTAGACAAAACAATATTAAGAACAATTTGTGAGAACTTTAATAAACATTATTTTGAACAATAACTACTACTTTATATTGAATACCACCACAACCTTGCACCCGTACAAATTAGTCCTTCGAGCCAAACATATTGCGGGGCGGTCTTAATTTAAATGAGGTTATGTGTATGTGTTTCCATACTAAAATAATGACGTAGGCATTGCCATGGAGAAAGATGTCATTCACTCCAATGATATTATAAGTAAAAAGGTGTAGATAGGTTACCTACACAACATTCGATCTTCAAAAACGGCACACTAACGCACACATAAAAAACTAAATATTGCAATAGCACACTACATTACGATTAGACGTCAAAATAGGATGGCATGATTCGATTATCGCGCCGAAAAAGAGACAAATGTAATTTGCGACAGTGGGTCGTCTAGTGTAGTAGAAACGCAACACTGAGGTCAAGTCTGGCTAATTAGCCACATTTTGACGTGTCGTTTGCTGAGCGCTTATAACCTATCTACACCTTTTTACTTATAATATCATTGATTCACTCACTCATTTTGGTGAGCTCCATAATTATAATCTTAAACACTTTAAAGCTCGCGTACACAGGCTACATTTCTACGTTCTCATTGGGCGCTTTGATTGACTTGCGAAGCATTGTGAGCCAATGCAAACTTTGAATGCAATCCGTAGAACGCAAAACTGTAACTTTTCAGTGCAAGTTGTTGGTACACTTGATCAAAGAAATTGAATAATTTCATTAAGTGAACTAGTAACACTATTTATTTGATCAAACATTTTGAAATTTCAATATTTTCAATCAAAACAAATTGGTTGCAAAAAAGATTTCGAGGACGATTTCGATGATAAAATTTTTATGTACTCCATTTTCTTAAACTATGACAGCATAATTATAGCACTCGTCAAATTATAATCTTAGACAAAGACATTGATTGAGTGGCAAGAAGCAATCGTAATTTTTTTTTCTCTAAACGACAATAAATACATATACTTACACAAACTTAGTATGCCAATATCCACTGACTTTGGTCCTCGAGTGCAACACAATCCTTCGGGCTCCTCTCTTAACCAATCTGTCAGCTAGTTCGATACCCAGTCCATTTTCATCGCATATGACTATGTACACGCCTTTAGAGCAGTAGTTCATCCTAAAACATGAAATAAAATAATAACAAAAATTGTTAATTTTTTCGTCGCATTTTCGTAATATTCTCATTTATATTGACTCAGCGTCATTTTAGTGAACGAATACATCGTTCACACACACATTTACGAATAAGTACCTCTCGGCTTGACTCAGGGCGAGTGCGAGCTAAGATACTATTCTAAACACGGGTCCCGATAGTGCATAGAGAATCCTGACGCTACGTAGCGAGTATCATAGAGTTACGTAGCGCATAGAGAATCCTAAAATTACATAGCCAATAGAAGGTCCTAAGGTTACGTAGCGAGTATCATCATTATCGGCCCCGATAGTGCATAGAGAATCCTGACGCTACGTAGCGAGTACCTATCCTAAAGTTACGTAGCGCATACAGAATTCTAAGGTTACGTAGCCCATAGAAGGTCCTAAGGTTACGTAGCGAGTATCATCATTGTCGTCCCCGATAGTGCATAGAGAATCCTGACGCTACGTAGCGAGTACCTATCCTAAATTTACGTAGCGCATACAGAATTCTAAGGTTATGTAGCCCATAGAAGGTCCTAAGGTTACGTAGCGAGTATCATCATTATCGGCCCCGATAGTGCATAGAGAATCCTGACGCTACGTAGCGAGTACCTATCCTAAAGTTACGTAGCGCATACAGAATTCTAAGGTTACGTAGCCCATAGAAGGTCCTAAGGTTACGTAGCGAGTATCATCATTGTCGTCCCCGATAGTGTATAGAGAATCCTGACGCTACGTAGCCAGTACCTATCCTAAAGTTACGTAGCGCATACAGAATTCTAAGGTTACGTAGCCCATAGAAGGTCCTAAGGTTACGTAGCGAGTATCATCATTGTCGTCCCCGATAGTGTATAGAGAATCCTGACGCTACGTAGCCAGTACCTATCCTAAAGTTACGTAGCGCATACAGAATTCTAAGGTTACGTAGCCCATAGAAGGTCCTAAGGTTACGGAGCGAGTATCATCATTGTCGTCCCCGATAGTGCATAGAGGATGCTGTCGCTACGTAGCGAGTACCTATCCTAAATTTACGTAGCGCATACAGAATTCTAAGGTTATATAGCCCATAGAAGGTCCTAAGGTTACGTAGCGAGTATCATCATTGTCATCATAAATCATGTTAAATGAATTCTTACTGGACCCCCAAAATTACCGGCGAGAGTGAAACTCAAACTAATTTATTTATTTACCTCGTATTTTTTTATTCATCAAAACTTGGCAATATTTTATAATTTTTCTTAATACTTAAAGTGATTAACAAAAAAAGCTACGATAGCCATCAATCATGAAAATATTAAAAGAAACCTTATTTCCAAATAAATTCTTTTCTACAAAAAGATATCAACAAAAATACGTAGATATAATGTTAAAGAAAATACTCGTAATGTTATGAAGGGCAGTCACAATGGAGGAGTCATATCGACGCTTACAAATAAATATTTGAGTAGACGTCAAATACAGTACAAATGAAAGTCGCAGAACTGTTGACCTGTTACCAAATAAAGTCACTTTATTTGAGAACTATGGAGCTGGCTTTAGTTTATTTAGTGTTAAAGTAACAGTTCCATAAATAAAATTTGTAATTCTATTACTATTTTATTAATGAATTAAGTTTGATGACCCAAAAGACGTAATGTTGGAGCGTCCAAATGTTGTATCTAATATTTCATTTATAACACTGGTGTCGATTTTGTTGCGCACTTTGACAAGATTAAATTAAATTAAGGTCTGTATTACAGAACGAAACTTAAGCATTAATCTCTGTTTAAAACTAGTTTTGAGTAAACTTTTAATTTTAGAACATTCCTCAAGCATAGATTCATTGATCATAGTTCAACTGAGTTTGGCTTTATTTTAGATCGTTACTCAGTTCGTAGATTCGACCCCAAGCAGTGATTTGACCTGTAATCAACCAATCGATTGGCTCGATTTGAGTCTCGTTTCATCTGAGTATAGATTGATTGCCGTTCTGGAATAAGACCGTTCCTCAAGTACTGATTCTATCCTTAAACAGTGATCAACTGATTAAAGATCAAACTGGACTTGAGGAATGTTCTGTAATACGGACCTAAGGGTGTTTGTCTCTTTCTGTTTCAATTGAAAAAGAAAGTGACAGTTGCGTTAGTCTAAATTAGTACTGTCAAAATGTGTTGCAGAATCGACACTACTGACGCTAACTGATCAGCACTGAACGACGGAGGTCTTGCTTCAGTACAAAATGTATACGACGATGATTTTTGGCCCAGTTCCGACTCTAACACGGCACTTAACTTACTACTGCTATCAATATACCTATCAGTACAATTATGTGGACGTTATAATAGGCCTTTTTTCAAGGAATGGGATGGCAAACAAGCCTACGGCCTACCAGATGCAGAGTGGTTACCGCCGCCTATACCTATATACACCTAGAATTCCAAGAGGATTGCTGATTCATGGCCATCCTTAGAAGTAAAGTTGGAAAATTGCATGTGCCTTTAATTTTACCGGTACTGAAACCTTCAAACGGAAACACGGTAATGGTGTTTGGCGGTAGAAATAGATAACTTCTTCGGAAATGTAAATATTGCACAAAAATGTAAAATATATATAGTTACACGTAGTTTTTTTTATATAGGTATCTTATCATCATTATCATTTATTTTCTCGTTTTATATACTTATATATCTAATTATCTATACTAATATTATAAAGAGGAAAGATTTGTATTTCTTTCAATAGTTTTTTTTTATTTAAGCACTCTATCTACTGGTTTGTATCAGTTGCGTCACAATAGGTTCAGTTGAAAACCAGCGTCAGGCACTAGTGGTCTGACACTTATGCTGAACTGAACTTATTTGGCGCAGCCGCTAGACACACAGATACTTTAATTTTGTTTTTCTCTCTTATGAGTTTAGTATCTGTGTCTGACTGCTTTCGTGCCAAATAAATTTCTTTCTTTCGAACGAACGAACGAACTCTTTCACAAGAAACTCTACTACCACTACCTACCTTTATGAACTGTTACTAATACTTCATTAATTTTACTTACCTCGGCACTACATCAAAGCCTTCTTTCATAATCTCAGGGCTCCTCATTCTTATTAGAACTTTGCCCACGTGTTTACTAGATGACAGGAGTCTGAAAGCTCTTGATATTTCAGTAGGTGAATATTCGACCCGAGTTATTGGTCGTACAATTCCTGTTGCTATGCCTTCAGTAATCATGTGTTGGAGAAGCTGGAACAAAATTGCTTGTGTGATTATAAAGAAACAAATGTTTTTTTTAGAAATCCCGTCCATTTTACATTGTCCCCAGAAAAAAATGTGAAAACATTTTTGCCCGGGATTTTTTCCATTAATATAAGATATTCAGCCGCATTTAGTTAGATTGGCAACTGACTCCAACTATATTAGAGCCAGCTTAGTTAGCTTAGAATATACTTATTATAAGCTATGTTTTTTTTTACTAGTTTTTTACAAATTAGCTTAGAATAGACTTATTATTGATATTAATGATGTTGTTTTTTAGTAACAATAATCCATAATTATTATGATTTTGGAAGATGTTTCATAGATTTTAAAATACAAAACAATCTCAAATCTATAAAAAAATAATGCTAACTACGATACAATATCTGGTCCTTAAGTCCGCAGCCCACCTGCTACCAATAAATCAACAAACCAATTTAATAATATAAATTAAAGGAAAGTAGAACACTCCTGAACTGAACAAATTTGCTATAAAAATTAAATTATTCTAACTTGAAAAACATCATTGTTAGCTTTACTCATACAAACAGCGAAAAAAATCTTACGCTTGGCAAACACCCAATTTAGTTAGGAGATTAATTACCTACAAAAAGGTAGACGTCTTTTTAGAAAACGTGGGTAAGTACGGGCAAAAAGAGCTATGTAGGGGTTGTTTTGTTACTTCAAACCAGAAAAGGTTAAGAAAACATGTAATAACATTAGTTTATCTATAATTATGTAATCGTAACGATGCTAAAACTGTACATTATATATTTTTGGAAACATTAAGCACAACGCATCCTAGGAATGGTACTGATGCCAAAACGTCGTTTTTAAATTTACATCTGTTTGTCCGTTTGTATATTTGAGCTTCATGCCAGTGCTACTGTACAGATCCAGTTGAAATTTAGCATCCAACGCTGCTAAAACTGTACATTAAATATTGACTTGAATTGAATTTGAATTTGACGACACGTTTGGTGCAGGGGCTGAGCGATCGGCTTCTGCGCTACGGGTCATGGGTTCGATTCCCGCACGGAACAAATAATTGTATGGCCTGCAAATAGTTGCTCCGGGTCTGGATGTTTGTGCATGTGATGATTTCTGTCTGTTAACGAACCCACGATACAGGAGAAATACCAGTGCGGAGCAACGCTTTAAAAGAAATAAAAAAATAATAAAAAAGTAACTGCATCGCATTATAGTAAAGACACTGAAGCCAAAAATGTAATTTTTAGATTTTTTGTCTGTTTGCCTATTTGTATGTTTGAGCTTTACGCCAGTGCTACTCGATAGATCCAGTTGAAATTGTGCAGCTACATCCGTTAAAGAGCGGGTCAGGTTATAGAGTACAAAGTATCACGCTATTAAGTGTGGGTGATGAGCAGTAAGTTTACATTTCCGTAGGCGAAGCCACGGGTACAGCTAGTTTACAATACGCAGATGACTGTCCTTATAATAGTCTACCACACACAATGTAAATCCTTCCCACGTATGAAGAATATCAAGTAGATGTACAGCATAATCAGCCCATTACTGTCCCACATAAGCAGTGATAGCGTCATGTGACCGTCGGACTGCCAAGTCATAGGTCTCGAGTTCGAACCCAAGGCACGCACCTCTGACTTTTGGATTCATGTGCGGATTGTAATTATTACTTGCTTAAAAACGGTGAAGGAAAACATCGTGAGGAAATCGGCATGCCTGAGAGATATTTCTCGACGGCATGTGAAACTAAGTCAGAGGCCTATGGGCGGCATAAACTCTGACACCAGGTTAGTCACTAATCATGTGAAAAGAAGAAGACTGTCCCACTGCTGGGCTCAGGCCTCTTCTTAAAATGGACAAAAATAATTGAAAAATCTGTGTTAATAAGGTTTTCTAAAAATGTGTGTGTTTGATGGATGCTTAAGGCATTATGTTATTTTCTCTCTGCACCCTACATCTTGAGAAGTGAGTGAAATTTTGAACCATGTCAGAACTAAAAGCATTGGAGCTACTGAAAGCCGCTTATGGAACTAATGTTATGAGCTTAACATTTACAACTGCATGTTACATACTCATGTATTTGCGAAGCTAAGTAATTCTCCTAATAGGTACCTCTGCATGTGTTTCCAAAATAGGTCAACTATTTCTAATCTCTATTGCTATAGCATTCGGCACTTTCCTCCAGGCATTGCTCCCAAATCAAAGCAAACCATCAAGGCAGGAGTCAGCCACGGAAAGCTTCTTCAGAGCGCGCCCAAGAGAGATGAAACAGCAGGAGCCCATCCCAACGAGGGCCGATAAAGGGCAAGTCATCCCACCATCTCTCGCACCTACGTCGGGCCCTACGGACCACGTGAAGAGCGCCTTCCTCGAATACCTTGCAATAGTGACAGCGACCAGGGAGGTCAACCTCACGACTTGCAGGAAGATTCATCAGTCCTTCCAACTAAATATTGAAGGACTGTTAAGGGTAAGGCTAGAGGAAGCCGAGGCAGCGGTATATGACAACGTCAAATCCGAAGTCATTATAGGAAAAATGACGGGGTCATACATGGCAGCCTACAGCGCGTCAAGTGGCTTCGTGGCCTTGAATGAAGTGGAGACGGAGAGCTCGGGCAAGCCGAAGTTCAAAACACCCGACGACGACCCGATAGTGGTTACCGCCAAATGCACCAGAATCATGCTGGACGACAAGATCCTCAAAATGGCGCAATCCATTCTGGGGACCTCAGATGTCGCAGCATCAGAGGAAAGTTGGGCGGTACCCAGTATCAGGTGGATAAACGGAGTCCCGGGATGTGGCAAGTCAACTTGGATTGTCAAAAACTTCGATGGGGAGAAGGACGTGGTAGTCACCACCACAACTGAAGCCGCTAAAGATCTCCGAGAGAAGCTTGCGCGCCGCTTAGGAGGTCTCGCAAGACTCAAGGTGCGCACTATGGCCTCAATCTTAGCCAACGGGTTCAAGAAGTCAAGTAGGTGCTACCGCCTCACGGTAGACGAGGCTCTTATGAACCACTTTGGGGCTATAGTCATGGCGGCAAAGTTGTCTGGTGCAAGCGAGATTGTCCTCATCGGAGACGTAAACCAGCTACCATTTTTGGACAGAGAGAACCTCTTCAAGTTAAGGTATACCCGCCCAAATTTGGTAGCCACCATCACGCAACAGTTGCCTTGTACACACAGCTGCCCGATGGACGTGGCTTTTGCTCTGAGCGAGATATACTCCGGTATATACTCCTCCAAGTCGACACTGTCGTACGCTCACTCCCTGAAGGTGGAAAGGTTCACAGGTGCGCAAATACCGCATATCGCCCAAAACACCCTATTCCTGGTTCACACACAAGAGGAGAAGTCTTCTCTTGTAAACCAGGGATACGGCACCGGCGAAGGGTCGCGCGTCTTAACCATACACGAGGCTCAGGGACTGAGATACGACCATGTCATTGTCATAAACACCAAGACAAAGAGGCTCAAGATCCACGACAGCGTTTCCCATGCGGTAGTGGCGATATCGAGACACACAGTCAGCTGCGTCTATTACACCGATGACGCCGATGACGCCACAGGCCGCTTCGCAAAACGAGCAATGGGTGCACCAACCAAAACGGTCGTCGACTACAATCTAAAGACGGCCATGCAGCACCGAGACGCAGCAGTCGTGGAAGCTCTGCTCAAAGCCGCGAAATCCCTGGCTGGCAAATCCAAAAATCCCTAACCAACACCTTGTAATAAAAATGCCTAAATACCAACTCCAAAAACCTAAATGTGTAAAAATAAAAATAAAATTTGTAATAAATGTAATAATGCCCTCAGCATCCCGGTATCTCCATGAGAGATACCAAGAAATCAAACAAACCATAACATAATTATGTTGATGATGCATTCTGCGTTATCAACTATAGCATGTAAAATTAAAATCATTAAATAATATTTATAGTAGTAATATAGTCTTAAGTGTGTGTGCTGATGCAGGCATCGACTCTTATTAGTCGGCGCATGCATCAGCGCATAGCTAAGTTATACCTGCATGTCAAAATGATGCCTGCCGGTACATGCATCGACTTTATTGAGTCAATGCATGTACCACCAGTATCAACGAAATAATGTAAATGTGTATATTATAAGAAAAAAAAAAAAAAAAAAAAAAAACAATAATAATAATATTAAATAAGTAAACATATATATAATGTGATGGACTCGCATAGCTTAAGTAGAATAAGTAATATTTATAGTAATATAAATAATACATGTTGTATTTCCGATACAGGAGTATCAAATAAGTAAAATAAAATAAAAAGTACCTAAACAATTAAATAACAGCAAAAAAGAGCGCGGACGAAATGTCTGCGGTGAATAAACTCATTTAAAAAAAAAAAAAAATCTCTATTGCTATAGAATTACACCTATGTATTTGTTTTTTTTAATTCATCGTATTTTTATTATGAAATTTTATTATTACAACGTACAAAATTTCGAGAATAAAATATCAAAACGCAGCGCTATTAGTGTGACATAATGATATAATGCTTCATAGTAATCCAAAGAGAGCTACTAGTATTGAATATCTTTGTAGTAATCTCTTGGATACAATTCACGCAGGCCCACCGACGACACGACCCTTTTGATGTGGCGAACGTTCGTATTCTTCTTCCGAAAGAAGAAATCAAAAGAAATTATCTACCTTCTTATCCTCAGCGTTCTCCGGTCTAAATATGTTAGAGAAGTTAACAGCCTTGTAAGACTTCTCTTTTTCTAGGTAATTCATTCCAAAATCTCTGTTCTCGCTCATATCGTGAGCACTGAGATCTAAGAAGTACCCGCAGTAATCGACGCACTTCATTGCAGTCTGAAAAAAATTACAAAGTTTATATTGAAGCAGACCACGGCTAATAACGTCATATTTAGGGAAACGAAATGAATCCGCGTCACCAACATAAACATTAATATCTCAGAAAACATTGTTAAACATTTTAATTGTTTTGGTGACCCGGATTCATTGCTCCCGAGTGTAATATCTAAAATATACAATAACAATATTTTATGTTAATTCCGCCAAACAGTTGTTCAAGCCTGAATGCAGTATGCAGCACCGCCCTCCCGGCCGCAAATCCTCAGGACAATCTCCTGAGGATGCCCCGTGGAGGGGCGAAACACGTGTCATATTGGTTTGATTTGTTTGTGTTGCATATTATTAATCGCACCTTCTGCATTTGCATATACAAGGTGTAAAAAGACCCTTCACGAAGCCGTCAACCATGCATTCAGTACATCAAACTAAGTAACCCTATGCAAAAATTGTCGCTGGGAAACGATTATTTTTTGGGTGAAAAATTTCGTTTTACTGTAAAGCTAAATGTAACGCACTCAAAACACTGTGCTGATATATGCAATGAGTAGTAAACGGGTAATGGGGGTATTTCAAGTACATTTGCAACCTTCAAAACTAGTATTTTAAAAAAAAGTTTTGAAAAAGTTGGAACTTTGACCTCCAATATCTACGTAACTAGAAGGTTCCCAGGCATAGTCCAGAACAAAAAAAAATCGCAACGACGTGGAGAATAAGTGCCTTTCGGCTTCGTTAAGGGTCTATTTACACTGTTTATTATTTGCGGGCGGTGTTGCATTCTGCATTCAGGCTTGATCAACTTTTTGGCGGAATTAACACTAAATATTATTATTGTATATTTGTAGGTTATGGATTTCCGCAAAGTAACGCCTGATTCCATCAAGTGTTTAAAATGTTTAATATTTTTTCTTAGCACGTCTAATATTCACTTACCTCCCGCAAAGGGCCACTGGCGCAGTTAATGACAAAATCGCAGGCTTTGTTCTTTGCATTTGTCCTTATCATGTGCAGGAATGAATCGTTACGTGAGTATGCAATATTATTTTCTGAAACAAAGTTTATTTGATAGTTTTTAGAGTAGGTACTTTTGTTTCCGGGCGCCGGAGGGTGCGTGTACGCGATGACCTCCAGTCACCCTAGTGTGTGGCCTGCGGGCGGCGGGTTTGGGGACTCGCCACCCGACCAGTAACAGGCCCGAGAAGGCGGCGCGCCGTGTTCCTTGCGCGCTTCTCAGGAGGACGTGGGGCAAGGCCCCACAGAGGAGCGGTCTGCCATGGGTTGGCGGACCGGGACCTGCCGGGGTTGCGGTGCATGCTTTTGCGAATCCCGCGACCCCGGCCGTACGGTCAGGAGAAGGAACACCGTTGGTTTTTAGCCGGTAAGAGTCCGGCAGACCCCCTCGCCTTCCCCGGGCGAGGGACATCCATGAGGATATTCCAAAGAGAAAAAAAAAAGGTACTTTTGTTTCTGAGTACGTGCGCGAAAATTCAGAGGGCATAATGTTGTTCAGGGCGGTCAAGACATTGCGGCCGTACTGTACGTTAAATATCGTTACCAGCCGAGGTGAGTATAGACCAGCCATCAAATTTTTGTATAAAAGGTAAACAAATCTTTGATCGTGACACATTCATTTTGCTTTAAAAAATCATTAAACATAAAAACTTACTCTGCAATAGTTTAAACCAGGGATGTCGAACCTTTACGTATCAACGTGCCATTTTTCTAAAGAAATGTTTACTGAGGTCATAGACGTGCCATCAAATAATTTTGAATTAAGGATCACTCGCGTTCGCTCGTCATATAATACCTACTTCACACTTTTTCGTAGTGCATAATGAATTTTGTGATCAGTGACGTGCCCAAAATATTGTGTCGCGTGCCACTAATGGCACACGTGCCATTGGTTCGCCATCCCTGGTTTAAACACTTGTATTATTAAACGATTGTTAAAACAAAATAAATATTTTACGATCAGAGGTTTGTTTACCTTTTATGCAATATTTTAACGACCAGACTATAGATGATATTACTTTAACTTACCATCAAGCTTAGGGAACAATCGAAGCAGCGTTTTCTTTTTACGCTCATTACTGACACTGGTAAACACGGTGCAGTCCAGAGATAGACATACAGCTATCATTGCTTGTCCAAAAGCTCCAGCCCCTCCAGTCACGAACACGTTTTGATGTTTGAGGACATGGCTATGTATTGACTGTAGAAACAAAATATAAGCATAAGTATAATCAACCCATTAATGTCCCACTGCTGGGCACGGGCCTCTTCTCAGAATGCGCCACGCTGGCCAGGTGCGGGTTGGCGGACTACACATACTATCGAGAACTTTCTTTATTGAGGTCCTCTCAGGTTTCCTGATATCATCTCCATGTTTTCCTTCACCGTTAACGCAATGATAATCTAATTAAGATCCGTTGTAGAAAGCAAATTGTAATATACTAGCGACCTGCCCCGGCTTCGCACGGGTGCAATGAAGATACTAATGTGGGGCATAGAAACCTTCCTCTTCAATCATCATCATCTATTGCTGAAAACTCCATTAAAATCTGTTGCGTAGTTTAAAAGATCTAAGAGTACAGCCAGCGGGAGCGACTTTGTTTTATACTATGTAATAAAGATTATAATTATCATCTAATATTATTATGATATAATTTGCGGATATATAAAATATGATCTCACCATAATTGTGTCCGAATCAGTGGAGTGCCTATAGAGCCAGCCCGATATGTTTTTGGTACTTATTTTGATGTGCAAGGTAAATTATGACAATATATTTTATGCTTATCATTAGTAAACCATAATTCGATCTTAAGGTCTCCAACTATATGTTATCAGACGAATTATTAATATCAAAATAAGTACAAAAAAAATACCGGGCTTGTCCTATAGGCACGCCACTGATCCGAATAATGGCATTAGGCTCGCCCCCTATTACCTGGGACTTAATACCAGAGACCAAACATGGTTGTACAGACTCATGTAATAGAAGAACACCTCTGCTTACCTCTTCGGGAATAAGATGTGTATATGTCTGTATATAATTTGAGGAAAATGTGGCTTTCTACATGGCAAATTTTAGTTTGAAATATTTTAGTCGTTAAGTATTTTGAGTAGTTTGTATGAATACCCAACAAGGACAGAGCAGACGTTACGGCTAAGCTGCTCTAATATACTTGTACTGTCCACAATCCCACTTGAAGACCAGCTTACGTCATATTGAGAGAATAAATTAAACACCCGTCCACTGCTGGAGATAATCTCCTAACACTGACTGACTCCTATCTTCAAGTCCCTATTCTGTAGAAAACTGACTCAATTTAACTAAAAATATTGTTTTCTTTTACTAACAGACGTAACTAAAAAGAGACTCAATGTTTTTAGAGCTGTCGAACTATCTTACAACGACTTTTTAGACTAACTATATTTTAGTTGTCAGCACGTTTTAGTCAGCAAATGTTAAGGTGTCGTCTACAGATTTAATCTCATGAATACGTATCAATTCACAAAAAAATTGGATGGTTCCAGACACTGATAAGCATTTCTTGTGAAAGATTGTCGCGTATGCGAAAGTATTCTTTTGCATGTGTAAGCGTACTGATGCATGCGAAAGCTGAATCGATGCGAAAAGATGATAGCGTGTGTATGTATGTGCGGACAAAATGCCCATTTTCTATTAGTGAATTGAGAATTGATGCTGATAAGTATGTTTAGTCCCATAATCTGTTTGAACATTTTAATTCAAAGTACCTAATTTAACAGCTCTAAGTTGCAATTTAATTTTCAGTCTAATCTTGCAAATTAATTTCGAGTCAGTTCTTGTTATCCTGACAGGCTGTCATTTTGCATATACAATTAGTTCTGATGGCAATACACGAATATTTAGTTTTCAGTTTTTTTATAATAAAATACACTAAAAATCAAAAAATATTTGGAGCATCTGGAAGCTGGAAGCTTTGTCATCTAACAGTATTACATAGCTACTTCGATAAATTGACTGCCTCCAAAGCTTTTAGTTTTCAATTTCAGATGCTACAATTATTATTTTTAGTACAATAAAAAACATCCATCTCCTTCTTGTTATATGTACAAGTAAAACACAGCAACATTTTGAGTGTTTAGTCAGTACTTTACAGAATCAAGGCGACTGTCTTCATGTAGAATATTTAAGTCTACACATGATTTCTCGGGAGCGAAATGAACCCATTTAAATGAATATTTTATCAAAAGGAATACTACGGATATTAGGAACTTCCTGCGTTTCTTGAGAGAGGTTATTTGTCTTGAATAAAGCTATTTTGGGCCTTTATAAAATGTAGATGAATGTCGTTAAATTTTGTACGCGTGGCCTTTGAAGAGTAAAATTATTATGAGTGACATTGTGGTGTGATGAATTTGTTTTTATTTTTTAAATACAATTGGTGTTAAGCAATAGATTTAAAATAAGCACTTTACGAATTAAAGATGTGACAATTAATTTAATAAAGTAATTAAATTAAGCAGTGATAGCCTAGCGGTTGAACTCTTGCCTTTCATGCAGAAGGGTCTGAGGTAGATCCCGGCCCGCACCTCGTGACTTCGAATTCATATGGGGATAAGAATTTGACTATCTTTTGCGTTAACGATGAAGTTGCTGCCAACCCGCACCAAGCCAGCGTGGTGAACTAACGCCTAAACCCTTCTCATTCTGAGAAGAGACCCGTGCCCAGCAGTGGGACAGTAATGGGCTAATTATGTATGTAATTAAATTAATCAGATACACTTATATAGCCTCATGCACGTGTATGGTAATTGGTATATCATAACAATACAAAAATGTTCTCACCAAGCAGTAATACGCCAGAGCGTACGGCAGCGGAACGGTGGCAGCATCTTGCAGGCTCCAGTGATCAGGAACAGGCCACAATAATGACGAGTCTGCTTCCACTGTGCTGGCCAATGCACCTCCAGACACTAGACCCATCACTCTATCACCGCTGATGATGAAAATTTCAGTATTAGTAATGAACAAGAAGAAAAAAGACACGAATAGTAGAGACATGAAGGCATAACCTAAGCATATACAAGGTTAGTCGGAAAGGGGGTACTAAACCGAAAGGGTGTTAAAGCACACATAATAATGTATAAGTTCTGTTCTACAACTTTCCCCAAAAGTAATTAGTTTAAGAGAAATAGTTGTTCAACGATTTCATAAAAATGAGCTAAATTCTATCTATCTTCAGCCATGACCGGCTGTGTTTACATTTTAGGTCATATTTGGGGTCACGGGTTAGAAGCTCCATTTTCTGAATTCGTAACTAAAGCAGGGATGAAGAATTTTTGAAAAAACTACAGTAAAATTCATATGGCTTTTTTTTAATCGAATTTTGAAATTTTAACACTTTATTTATAACAATCATCAGTGATACATTAAGAGGCCCGCGGCTTAGTAATCCCTTTCCGACTAACCTTGTATACAGGGTTACTTCGAATTAACTAGTCAAATTTCACAGGATTACTTGATAACATTATTAGAACACATTCAAATAAAAAAGTACCTATACTTTACTTAATTAAATAAAAAGATATCAAACTGATACAGTAGGTACACACGACGACTAATTAATCTATAATTTCCAGTACAGCAAAGAGTGTGCACGTAGTAAGTACTCATCTTGTTATAATCAACTCAAGTTCATTCATTGTAGATTCATTATTAAACAATTAAAATCTCTCCTGTAATGTACAATTCGTGTACAATAAAGTGCATAATAAATAAATAAATCCCAAGACCCCGGTCATAGGTCCTCGGAGCAAAACACCATTGTGGTATTAGCCGGTAAGAGTCCGACATAGCCCACGGTCTACCCCAGGGATATCCATGAGGATATCCCCAAGAATAAAAAAGAATAAACGGAAATTAAAAATAAGTTCCTCATCTTCAAAACTAAAAATAACTTTTTAATTAAGTAGCTTATTGAATGTCCCACTGCTGAGGAAAAGCCTCCCCTTTTGCCTTCCAAACCTCTCTATTTAGTGCCGTTTCTAACCATCGCCACGATCAACCTCGACGACGATGTCCTCCTTCAGACGTCCAGAATAAAAAATAACAAAAATAACATACAAAAATTAAAAGTTCCGCGGCATTTTCTTCATAGTTTAGAAATTGCTTTTGTTAAATTTTCTTTATTGGCTGTAACAGGATTCCAATACAGCGCGCCAAGTATTTCCTAATAAGCCTTAAAAAACTTAGTCTGTAGCGAAAACTTACTCTGTATCGATACCGCTGAAATCCATTCCGAAAGATTTTTCTTCTCCATTATTACTTCCTTCTTCATCATGATCATTTATTTCTTCCCTGTTATTACTTACTGCCTTCTGAGTATCTTTTAATGATATGCCAGCGTATGAAACCTGGGAAACGGAAATGCTTATTGAATTTAATCTTACTATTGTAAATTTTCAAGATATTTCACTCGTAGCCAGATTTTGAAAGTATTAAATTCTCATTTTTATGTTTATTAATGAGTTTGTATAAAGCTAATAACCTTGTTTCTTCGTATGATTCTAAAGGTGCTCAGACACTGAGGTTATAAATTGTTATATTACATTTGTATTAAAACAAAAAAACAAACTAAACAAAATGTAAAAGTGTGGGATCACCATAAGTACTTAGGATTATTATTGTATTATAAAAAGTTAACATCGGGGGGTCAGTAAAAACAGACAAACGTTATAATTAAATAAATTTTTTTAACGTTATATTTAAAAAAAATTTGACGACACCTTTGGTGCAGTGGCTAAGGGACTGGCTTCTGCCCTGCGGGTCGTGGGTTCGATTCCCGCACGGAACAAATATTTGTATGGCCTACAGATAGTTGTTCCGGGTCTGGGCGTTTGTGCATGTGAAAATTTGTGTCTGTAAACGCACCCACGATACAGGAGAAATCCTAGTGTGGGGCAAAGTTTAAAAAAAAAGAAAAAAAAAATTAGGCTGAACGCAAATGAGCCACTAAGTTGCTCGAGATGCAGTTGATCGCTATAATTTGTAGCGTCAGTTAAAGTTTGGCTTATGGCTTGTGGCCAAAAACAAAAATGGCAATCAAATGTGTCTCGAGCAACTTATGTGGCCCATGTGTGGTCAGCCTTACTGAAAACATTTTTCGGTACTTTAGTACTTAAAAATGCTTACCTGCACTAAGTTATTACTGGCAACGGTTGGGGGTGCTTCGACCCACGTGAGATTGTCCAAGCCACCAGTCAAGTTGGTCAGTGTTACGTTCCGAAGATTAGTTGTCTTTGTACCCTGGGTGTAGTAATATCCTCCCCATTGTCCCTGTACACAACATTCACTAATCTGTATATTATTTAACTACGTAAAGCTTATAAAAATGTTCTCACAAATGGTCAAATAAATAATGACAGGAGAAGATGGTTAGATAAAACAGAGAACAATATCCGTGACAGAGTCCGTAGGGCGGGGGGTTGATTATGACTTGAATTCCTCTCCGTCGCTGGGCAAGATTGTCGTAAGAGGCGTTGAATCTGGCACCATAATTATGCCCGCAAATGATAAGAGGCGAAACGTGGGTGTACAGACTCCTGAAACTGGGGAAAACCTCTGCTTACCCCTTTAGAGATTACAGGCGTGAACGTAGGTATGTATGTTTTGAAAATTCCGTGGAAAATCTTTTTTGAATCTAAAAATAAACTAACGTGCTTCATTAATATGGAAAAGTTTTCTCCTAGTAACACTTTTATATTTTTAAACTTATTTCCTTCACGACAGAAGCAAAACTGTACTAAATTCGTGCTCCATGTAGCGATGTGTTAAAAGGCAAAGATTGTGCACGAGACATATTGACAGATCGTTAGCTTGTCGCCTCCAAGCGTCACGGGAAAGCGTTTCGGAACTCGAAAGGAATTATAAATAGCGTTCAATGTTTCTTTACGAAGTAACAAGAGAAAAAATAAAGGAATATGACTCAACAAACCTTTCTAAAAATGTTGATGGCGAGATTTTTATCCAATTGGTCCTTATAGATGGCTTTGTCTGGATTGAAAGATGGTGCATGGAAATCATCGATAACAACTAAGCCTATTTTGTCCACTCCATCGCTTCTCAATTTCTTGACAAAACCTAAAATTTTAAAATATTTAAGGCACTACACATGGTTCAGGAATTTGCACAATCGATGTTTGCATTTCCATTAAAACTTGTATCAAAGCAATCAACGTTATTACTTCATTACTAGCAATAACATAATTATTTGATACGGAAGACATAATTCTATATAATAGTACATACCTAGAGCGCCGCAATATGGCTGCCTCTCAGAAACCAACACCACCCGCTTCGTTCTATTAAGTTCATCATACACGCGCTGTACCCAATCTAATTTATTATCACAATTTACTGGAACATAAGTAACGTCTTTGAGATTCTTCCTTTTCAATAATATGAATATTTGCTTCCCATCCGACATAGAACTCATGACGTTAAAGTGCTCGTTCATAAGTCCTTGAAATTTAGGCACTCCAGATTCTAGTGCTAATACGAAACTGTCCTTTGAAATATTTCGCAGAGTCCCCAATTTCTGGAAAAGGAATGCTTTTGATTTGTCTAATTGGAATTATGAATTTAGGAAATGCTCGATGAAGTTTCGATGTAATTTAATATAAATTAAGTAGAAGTATAAAATATTTTAAAGCATTTATGATAGACGATAATGGACCCAGAAGGAGTCACCATGATTCATTGCGTCAGTAAATAAAAAGGATAATAATTTCTATAAGATCATTCTTACCTTTTCATCTCCCAATAGATTCTCAATAATAAAAACATTCGCTTTGTCAACATCGGAATTTTCAACTAACAAAGTATCAAAATCAATATTGACATTTATTACTGAAGCCATGTCAATCGTAACATTTGGAATATAGTCCGATATCTCTTTGATAATACAATTTATATTCGTATTTGACGTCACGATTTGGGTAGCTTTTATCCCTTTCATTGTAATATTTTCAGCGACGATTTGCAATATTATTTGGAGCGCTGTTTTTTGCTGAAATAAAGTATTAAACATTTTATTTTGTTATCAATTTTGTTAAAAGTATTGGTGGGTATGTAGCTATTAAATATACAACATATTTTAATATACTTCTATAAGTGGTTTTTAAGTGATTGAACATCCATAATAGAAATAAATATTTTCGATATCTATTTATTGTTGATATACTTTCCAACGTTCTATTTAAAGCGCTTGTAGTCACAGGGACACTTATAATATCAGCCAAATAAAATGAACAAAACTTTTGTTCAGTTTTGCCAACGTTTTCACTCTACTGTTACGACTTCATCTTAATATTACTATTACTTTCATTCTACTATTTAAATCTTTTATAGGTATTCCAAGATAATTTAAGTGCTGAAATATCTTTTAGTTTCAAGCAAGCCTCAGAAACAGCGTAGTCAAACGTAAGCGGTAAAAAAAGTGTAGGTGATATTTTTATAGAACCATTCTGGTCCTACTTTACGGTCCGGGTAAAAAGATTGAAAATTACAAAAAAATAGCAGCCCCACTCCGCCATCTTGGTGAATTGTATTTTATTGGTGAAGACCTTAAAACATCATAAACTACGAAGAATTTATGAAAAGCAATAGTTCACTATTCAATTCAACAATCAATTTATCGTAGATGACTGTCACAATATTAATACCAAAAAGTGTAAGCAAATTAAAATTGCATCAATTAATTATATTTTTAGCAAAACTAGTTAGCAATTTTGCCATGTTCTATAACGCTGGCTTTCATCCTAGATGCAAGCCAGATTAAATCCAGTGCCAAGAACGCTCCAACGTGATTGACATTCAATTAAGAATCTGCTTATCCCATAAGAAAATGTGAGGAAACGCTGGCTTTAGACTTGTATTTTCAGCTCGCTTTCAATTTAAATCAGTCTTAGGCTAAACATGAATACGTCATCCATCTCATCACTTCTTATGCAATCTTTGCATAGATCAGGCAGTAGTTTTGAACTAGGTGAAACAATAGCATCAGCTGGCATTATGAAAACATCTACAATATTAATTTTAAAATCAATATTGAGTGAGCTGAGTGTGGGTGCTGGTCGAAGACAATGGAGTTTCACTAATATATAAAAGCACTATAAAGCCATATTTTAGTCGGTGTCTTCTACAGACATGGAAATAATTCTGCCGTCTCATTTCTAAAAGACCGCTAAGTTAGTAAACCTAAATTTGAGCAATGAACAAAGACGTGGAACCTTTTTACTTACTTAGAAATTCTAAAGACATATTTACAGGTATTTTTGTTTTACCAAATTATTGGGCTACTTTTAAGCTTACATAGTACAACTTTTAATGAGTTACGAGACTAAAATTGTTTTTAAAATTTCAGTTTTTATGTGAGTTAACCGTATTTCAGGACGGTACAATCCCAAAAATGATGTAATTAGCCGTATAGGTAGTCGCTGGATCTCGTAACTGACAAAGGATAGACAAATATGAACCAGACTGATAGATAGAGAAAAAATTGTGCTTTCACGTAGTATAATCTATACTAATATTATAAAGCCTAAGAGTTTGTTTGTTTGAACGCGCTAATCTCAGGAACTACTGGTTGGAATTGACAAAATATTTTTGTGTTGGATAGTCAATTTATCGAGGAAGGTTATAGGCTATATAACATCACGCTAAGACCAATAGGAGCGGAGCATAAATGAGAAATGTTACAAAAACGGGAAATATGTCCACCCGTGCGAAGCCGGGACGGGCCGCTCGTAATATATAAAACTAAAATTTGACAAAATGTCACTTAATTGCCTTTTAGAAGACGGACGGGAGAATTCAATACTTACATTAACTTTGTCCATTAAATAGTGTGGATAAAACGCTCTGTTTAGTAAAACTTCAGGCTGTTGTTCGATAATAGGTTTATCTATAAAAGTCACGTTATCTAGTTCGACGCCAGCGCATCTGAAAAATAAATGAGTTATTTTGATTAGAGAAAATTAGTTTTTATTATTGCCTTGTTGGTTTAGTGGTCGCAAGCGCGACTGTTAAGCATGGGGTCTTGGGTTCAATCCCCAGGTTGGGCAAACTGTTATTGAATTTTTTCATCAAGAATTTCTCAGTAGCAGTCCAGTGTCTGGATTTGTGCCCGGTTAATGGCAATAGGCTCGCCCCCATTACATGTGACTTAAAACATAAATGGCAAAACGAGGGTGTATTAAAACTCCTCTGCCGAACCTTTCGGAGATTACAAGGCATGATTTATGTTGTATTTTTTTTAACGTTGCCCCACACTATGATTTCTCCAGTATCGTAGGTAGGTACGTTTACGGACACAAATCTAATATGCACTAACGCCGGGAACAACTATCTGTAGGACATAAAAATATTTGTTCCGTGCGGGTATCAAACCCGTGACCCGCAGCGCAGATGCCAATCACTCAGCCGCTGCACCAAACGTGTCGTCTGTTCACGGCAGCATTAAAGTATCGCGTACATCTACTGAGAATTTCATAGCAGAAAACCCAAGAATCTCATGCTTAGCACCCGCACTTGCGACGTCAGAGTTCAAAAGTATGATAAAAAATGCAATAACACGAACCACTATATTTTGTCCCAACGCTCTTTGAGTCTTTTCTAGTCTTTAGAAATAGTCATATTACTCAAAAAGAAATATAATATCATTTTAAGATTCTTCGAAAGCATTTTGCACTTCTCAAAGGCACCAACGTTATTGAATTAATAACATTGGTAGTTTTACTTTTTAGACAGAAATACATTCAATAAATAATTGAATTTTCCAAAGTAAAAAATAACAGAAATTCTATTAGATTAGATATCTTTGAAAACAATTAAACAAATCTTTGTTCGATCTCTTATAAGATTATAAAGACGCAGTCGAAGTAAACGAACAAAAGCGGGCAAGGTCAAGCTTACTAATATTTCAGATTTAAAAAATATATCGATTATTCAATAAACGTGAAAACACGAAATATTCAATTGAATCATGGAATTTATCACTGGTAATGATAAGAGAACTAAGGGTTAATTAGATTGATGGTTTACTCGTAATTAATAAATACTCTACGTCTTTTTTTTATTAAAACCTCGTGACACTTTCATATTCACAGTTTACGGTTTACTCACGTGCATTTTTCGGGATTGCCCGACTAGTTTCGGATCCAAACTGAGCCCTGACCACGCAGCGAGGTCGCGGGTCATTTCGTCTCGTGACTTCGCCGCGTCGGGCTATCCCGAAGCAAGTGAGTAAACCGTAAACAAGCATTGATACTGTCATCAAAATATTTACATAAAAATGAATAACTACTAGTAAACAGAGGTCTAATAAAACATGTTCATGATGATGTTTTCCTGTTTAAAAATCTGGTAACTGTTATGCTTATATCTAAAAAGTATAAAAAAAAAATTCGATCATAATAATGTAACTGGGCGGTGAATGACTCTACAGCTAGTCCGTAGTAACAAATGAATAGAATAACATATTCTAACTAAATAAAACATAATTTTTGTTCGGCCGGCACTTTCAGATTTAGCCCAAAAATGTGAAGAGGTTGAATGATGTCCATTTACCTTATAACTCCCTGAACATCATTATAGTGAGCAGCATAGCAGTCGACCCCATTAACTTCAACAGTCTTCGATATATATTGCTCCACAACACTGATCCTCAGTTTTCTGATGAACTTGGGAGTGGAAATTCCTTCATAATTCCTCGACAATGTATTTAGCTGAATCAGAGAGTCCAAAAAGGTCACCCAGTTGTTGTTCCAACTAACAAATGCTCTTTGACGGTCTAGGATTGATGATTGGATAGACTGGAAACTGTCCCTGAAACAAAATATAAAAAATTAAGATAGTGACAGTTAAAAGAACTGATTTATGCTTCCAAAGACTTTGATGCAAGTTTTTGTTAAGCGTTGAATCCACTAGCATAATAAATTCTGCAAGTTTACAACTGCAACCGACTTGCACAGTGGACACACCCACAGCAAGTCGACTCTAGAACTTTTACCGATTTGCCTGAATTAACCCAAGCAGTAACAGGTTTTAACAAAACTTGCCTTCAGTGGAAACAAGTAACCACTTGCTTCAATAACTTGTGCACTTTTAGGCTGGTTTTACAGTGCCGCTTTTGCCAGCGCAGTTAGTAAGCGTCGCGGGCCACGAGCTTTGAGTGTCTTGAAGCGTTTTAGAATAATCAGCGCGTGCGGTGGTCAGCGCTGACGGGAAATTCATACGTTTCGGCTGTCAGCGCCGACGGTCAGCGTGACTCTAAAACCAGCCTTACGTGCCAGTGGCATCAGCGCTATAGAATTCAAATCATAATACGGATACTGCTGATTCGTGCCCAAATAATAACAATTTAACCGCCAAATACTCAAACGCTACTCAATTTTAAGTAGCCGTTAAGTCTCGTGCTGTCACTGTTACTATAAGGCGAAGTGACAGTGACAGCACGAGCCTTACCGGTAATTTAAAATTGTGTAGCGTTTCAGTATTTGGCTCTATGACTGAAAGACCAAGTTTGTAGATAAACAGAATAAACCTTAACTAAAAAAAGCAAAACTAACAAATTATACAATTAATTCATTCATTATTATATTAACTGCCTCGTTAGTCTACTGCTGGTAAGCACTACTGCTGATCATGAAGTCCTGGCTTCAATCCTCAGATCGGGCAAAGTGTTATTGGGTTTTTCCGTGTGGATTTCCTCAGTAGAGTGCCCGGTTGATGGCACTAAGCTCGCTCCCTATAACATAGGACTTAAAAATAACGGCGACATGAGGGTGTTACTATGCACCGCTGCCCAAACCTTCGGGGAATACAGACGTGGTACATACGAGCATCTAAATAATAATATTCAAAGAAATAACTGAGAGGACCAGTTAGGAAGTCGAGTCATCTAAATGAAATAAGCGTCTTTTTCAGGAGTTCATTTGATGGGTATTACCTTGTTTACCTTATTACCTTCAATTTTATGTAGCAAGTTTTATGTGAAGTAAAAACGACGACATTTTAATGGTAGGGACGTAAATTGGCTACTATTTTTATACTGATGGAGGAATTAAACCGGAATAAAGTCGGTACATTACCTGATAATGACTTTCGCAAACAGGAAGACTCGATTCAACTCCTTAATTGGGATTTGAAGGTGGACTGACGTTGTAAATACTGGTCATAGGTACAGTCAACAGCAAAAGTCGATGAATATTTTGGAATTTTGATATTAATTAACTTAGGAACTAATTGCTTGTCTACATTATCACAATATTATTCTTTGAACAATTTCCTCCTCTATCGTTAGTTGTTGACAAAAATAATAATTTGTAAGTTTTCATTCATTAAACAATTTTGAAACTTTGAGTAATCATCACTTTCTTTTGATGCTGACTGTAAGTATCAACTATACATGGTGACTTTTAATTCACCGTTAATCTTTCAGGAGGTAAAAGTACTTATGATTATAAACAACTTTCACTATAGTACCAACTATGAAATAGCAAAAAAAATACATATTCATCGGGTAAATATTGCATTTTTGTATGAAACAGGTGATATTTTTTTTGATATTTCAGAGTTGATCCGATACTAAAAGTTGCTCATAATCATGAGAACTTTCACGCCCTGAAAGGTTAACAGTGAATTAAAAATCACCGTGTATAATGTAATACGAGTATAAAGGCATCCATCCACATATCCGCATCGGACGCATCGCACGGATTTCAGTATGCTTTGTATGGTTAGTCATACAAGTGCGTTCACTTATCAGCAATAGATGGAACGCACGCATCGGATCGTTCGGCAATGACAATGCCATGCTCATGACGTCATTCGGATTACCCAATGACAATGTCAAAAGTTCGATTGACCATCTCGTGTATGCTCACGTTTACATTTCGACTGTTGCGAACACATTGGACGCATTATACTTTATGGATCCGTCCGATACATACGCTGCGGACAGATGGAAGATGCCCTTAATATCCTAAGCCTTAAGAATGCAGAATATCCTTCGTTTGAAACAATTATCTATACCTCTATAGCCTCTTACAAAAAAATACCAAGAATGCGAATGTGGGCCACTTAAAACCAAGTCCAAATGCCACACAACACAGAATATCAAAACAGTCTATGAATTTATCCACCTCTTCCCACATAAACAACGCCCTGTAGTTTCTAAAGCACGAAGTCCACTACTAAATTTGACTGAGCAAGTTGACTTTCAAACTGTGGATACGCCCGCAGCAAGTCGACTTCTGCAAGTTTTACGAACTCAGTGAACAATGGAGTGCAATAACATAACCTAACATCACGCCTGTATTCCTCGAAGGGTTGTGCAGAGGTGTATAGTAACACCTTCATTTCGCCGTTATGTTTAAGTCCCATGTAATAGGAGGCGAACCTATTGCCATCAACCAGGCACAAATTCAAACTCCGGGCTGCTACTGATGGCTTCCACACGAAAAAACCCAATAACACTTTGCCCAACCTGAGGATTGAACCCAGGACCTTACAATCAGCACTCGCGCTTACCACCACTTAAAAATCGAGGCAGTTACAATAAATTGCACAATAGAACTTTCTAATGGATTTTCCGCTTTATAGAAGTCCAAAATCTTACTTGTAAGAATATCCTCTAGATTTCAAAATTTTGTACACATCGTCGGAAGTTAGTATGATCTCTTCTTCATCAGTCTCAGTATTTTCTATCTCCTGGTTGAACTTGACTACTTTTACAGCACTCACAACGCCACTTGCAATGCGTGTGTCATCTTGACTCACCTAAAATGAAATGTATGCTTAGATTAATCTTCTTCTTTTCGTGTGATTCGTGACTAACCTGGTGTCAGAGTTTATGCCACCTATGGGATTTTGACTTGGCATCAAATGCCGTCGAGAAATATCTCTCAGGCATGCCGGTTTCCTCACGGTGTTTTCCTTCGTCGTTTTTAAGCAACTGATAATTATACAATACGCACATGAATCCAAAAAGTCAGAGGTGCATGCCTTGAGTTCCAACTCGAGACCTATGACATGGGAGTCCGACGCGACGGTGACACCGCTAGGCTATCACTGCTTATAATAATGCTTAGATTAATTATTGGTCTTCACGGTGCTCCAACTAAATACAGTTCTACCTAAGAACAATAACTCCTTGAATGAGGCAACTCAATACCGACATTTGCAACGATCTTATTTCTTGTAGTATTGTTTTTACACAGTTTCACTACGCAAACCGATATTTTATTTTGGATTGTGAGCAGTTTAACAGAACATGCTGTGACGGGTGGTGGCTGACTGGCGGGTGTCTGGGCCTATAAAAGGTCGGGCACACGGTAGATCGGCCCTCTCGCGCCGCTTCAGTTGCCCAGTTAAGTGTTCTCCTGCTCAAAAAGACCCTGGACTCCTCACATTATACGAACCACGCCCTGTTGTTATGTTTGTACTCTTTGTAAATTCTTAATTAAATATATATAGTGTACGGTTACAAGTGTTATTCTTTATCCTCCCGTAAACACGCCTGCTAAATTTTATGTGCACATGCTAGTCGAGGGTTGACTCCTAAAGCCACCCTAAAGCGTTACAACACGGCACGTCAACGTCACTCATTGGTTGCAACGAGACTGACTCGAGTACGTCGACTTCGGCGTAGTATTAGTTCTCGCATTTTACTAATACGCCGGCGGTATCTACTAGGAGCACAGTGGAGACCAATCATTGATCAAAGAATGTATGTTCAAACAATAGTAGAGAGTCCAGAATGTATGAAGTGGTGTAACAAAGGGTGGTATGAGTCACAAGTTCTTTTTGCTATATTTTTAAATATCATTGTTTGTTTAATTATTTCTAGATTTAAATTGCAAACTGTGTGATGTCACATCAGGAGAGGGGTCAGGCGCATGTGACTAGGACGAGAGATGTGGGAGGATGTGATACATGCTTCTTTATTTGACACGTACTTACCTCAAATTTGCTACTGCCTCTATTGATAGATATACACAGCCTAAGTGGAACATCAGGTCTAATAATAACTTCACTGTGGAAGTGTATGTCTCGGAAGACCACGGACTGGTCCTCGTAGCTTATACCAACGTGCATAGACAAGGTTTCCCATAAAAGTACCAGGATCGCAGATTCTGGGAGTACGTTGACACCTGTAATATATATGGTTAGTATTAGATGGGCATTTTGGGCGATGGAACTCTTGACAAACAGTAGAACGATGGTTTGCCGTCAATAGGGCTATGAATTTTTGACGTATAGTATCGTAAATGTAATCTAATGTAGAGATAAACTACGATAACATGTCCCGCCCCTCCAAATTACTATTTCAATGTGTTTAGTCACATCTTTACGAAAGAGTGTGTATGTAGTTGTAAGCAGTTGTTTGACGGCTGTCTTAACACGCACACATGTGTTGGGAGTATTGGTGGTGCTTTATAAATACTTTCACAAATACATTGAAGCGTTTTGAATTTTGTAGGGGCGGGACATGTTATCGTAGTTTATCTATAATCGAATTTTGAATCGAAAATACAACTGTCCTATAACATTTATTTTTTTGCGACATGTACAAATTGTATCGTACATAGATATGAATGAAGTATTTAATTAAATAATATATGCGAAACGAGTATTTCCGATTCAAAATTCACTTACATTAACGTTAGTAGGTAACTCGACACCATTCGTGCTAGCCTTAAGTTAACCTTATGACAATAGGTTTTGTATCAGTTGTCATGCCCCTAGCATAAAGAAATCGGGAAAATAATATGTATATACGATGAATAGAATTGTGTTTATGTCGATAAACAATTATATTTTAAACACACATATACAACGTGTAATAAAAGTTCAAAATAATATTTAAGGACATGTATCGTCGCTGCGCCTGCAAAATCCGGTATGTATAAATTTTTGAAAATCGGTCTTTGATGCTATTTTATTATACTTCTCAAGCCACATGCACTTGTAAAATCCGTTTTCTAATAATTTATTTTGCTATCTTCTTAACCAAATAAATTATTAGAAAACGGATTTTACAGGTGCACGTGGCTTTGAGAAGTATTATAAAATAGCACTAAAGGCCGAATTTAAAAAAAACAACATAGCGGATTTTGCAGGCGTAGCGACGGTATGTAGGTATATCGAGTAAAGAATCAAAAGCCTCTAAAACTAATAGGGGTTCGGATCGGCTCATGGATTGTTTATAGTGTATCCCATACGCACTTAAAGTATTATTTCGAACTTCTGTTACACATTGTACCTATAGGTTTGGGTGAAATGGACACGATTTTTTTATTTGTTGATAGATATAGCTAACTAGGGCGGTCAAAGGGTTAAGAGCTTATCTTTTATGTATCGTTATCTGTCGCCTTTGGGTGCTATAGCTAAGATAAATAATTGACTTGCTCTATATTATAAACAATCAACGATATTCTTCACCCTTTTGTATTATATTTGTGTTTTTAATAACAGAAACTCAAACGTCGTCAGTTTGTTAATATTTATCTAAGTCACAATATGCACAATGATATTTTTATGTTATTACATATCTACAAATATTTGCAGCTTTATTTTATCTCGCAATAATATCTTTTTCTTTTGATATTTATTTACAGTATCAAACAAAGCTGCTTTGCCTTAAGGCTGTCACACACGGCACAGATACTAATAATAATAAAATTATGTACAAAAAAAATAAATGGCATAATGTTTTATCTACATAAATGAAAACCGATACATTCAGTTAATACAATTTGTATCTGCAGAATTGTCTTCACAAATATTTTTATTCGTGCTCTAAGTAGAATATCTTTGGTGCTCAATGAACAGGTACCCAAAAAATCGGTGCTCAAAGTGGAATACTTCCAAATATTTTGTTTATGATAGATTCTGCTGATATCGGTCAGTATCTTCAGCTAAGTAGGTACTTAACGATAAAATATAATGTAAGTATATTATTTGCTCCGTGTGTGTTAGTCCATTGATTTCTATGAAGAGCGATAACGTAATGTATGCGCTTGTTAGATATTTTATAGTATCGGTACCGTGAGAGGCAACCTTTATTATTTATCGATATTGTACAAAAGATCTTACCGTCTCTTACATGTCCTTCCAAGAACTTATAATCATCGTCCTGCACAGACATGACAAAGTTCCGTGCAGTTGCTGTTCGTACTTCATTCGTTTCTAGGAAAGAAAGCCGGGGCCTGCAAGCAGATTTAGAATCGCAGCAATTTCAAACGTAAATGGTGTTCTTCAATATTTTATTGCACGTAGTGCTACTGACGAAAAATTTATCTATACATTTCCATTATAAGCTGATCTCTCATTCTGTAGAATTTCCGTACAATGAGAGGTCAGCACAAACTGGACATGTATAGCTTGATAATGTGGTCGTGTATACTAATAGTATTTAGGTAAAGATGCTTTACAAGCCAATTGAGAGAGTTTGTGAACGGCGCGGCGGCGATTAACAAAAGGAATTTTATGAAGCTGATGTCAGTGGAAACGCCCTAGAAGGACAAACATCGATGTTATAGGAGATGTTCTTCAAAAATGACAGTTACGTAGTACTCTCAATCGGTGTGCCTGTATAATAAGATGTATGAAGGTGGACGAAGCGAAGCGCTGTAAGGATCGTAGCATGTGGCGTTCTATAACTTTTGCCTACCCCCACGGGAAAAAGGCGTGAGTTTATGTATGTATGTAACATAACATAAAATCATGCCTACATTCCCCGAAGTGTTGGGCAGAGGTGTATAATAACACCCTCATATCACCGTTATGTTTAAGTCCCAAGTAATAGAGGGCGAGCCTATTGCCATCAACCGGTTTCTCCATAACTATGCATCCCGCAATGAATATTGGTGTATTGTTAGAATGAAAGCCATCGTCATTACGAGTGTGTAACAATTACACTACTGGTCTCTAACTAAAGGCGAAATCAGACGGTTCACTTTTTGTTCATTTTGTCTCTTTCAAAGGGAATGAATCGTCTATACACAAAATGAAACAAAAGTGTCGAATGAATTCATTAGTGAACCAATCAAACAATGTTGGATTTTTTCAGTCGGCATTATCATGTTCGTTACGGGAAAATGGAAGTCTGAAAGTCCGACAACCGGTCTAACCTTAGGATATCGACATTGCCCAGTAACTGGGTTGCGGAGATCTGATGGTAGTCGCTCCGTGTAAAATTCTGTTATTCAGCCGCATCTGGTTAGACTGGAAGCTGACCTCAACATAGGTGGGAAAAGGCTAAGCAGAACAGAACAATCATACCTAAATAAAATGCACGTTAGACGCTTAACATGTAAACTGAGCCTACGTGCAAACACTCGGCATGGGAAATTAGGAACGGACGCGACGGGACGTCAGCGTCATGTCATGACGTCATGATAATTAAACTATAAACCGTATATCACTGTGACAAGCTAGGCGTAGTCCAGACTAGACCTACGAGAGAATCCTTCACAAGATGTTGACGTTCACAAGACTGTCATGTTGTTGTAATTATTTTATTTTAATATGTTGATTATTCTTTTTTATAATAATTACTTATTATGTGAAAGAGTGTAGGTACACTTTTAAGGTAGATTTTAAGGAACTAATTATTTATAATTAAGAACTCATGTAAAATGTACCAAAAATCACACCAATAAATGAATTTGAATTTAACAAGATTCAAGTTCAGCCCAAACTTCGAAGTTGAGGCCATGATTATAGCCCGTTTAGAAATCAAGTTTTATGTAATGATTGAATGAATATATTTAATATACGAATGTTTTTTTTGTTTGGTCCCAGTTCCAAGATACGCTACTTATAATATAAAACATAAAACCAGATGATAAATAAATAAATACTAAGAAAACTAAGATAATATAATTATTATACTAATTAATTTAAGTCTGTAATTCAAGGCTAGACCAAATAGGTGCAACGTACAGTCTTTTCATCTGGACTCTTTGTACTCCGGATGTCAGTAATTGGATTCCATATGTACACCTACATTGTACATACCTACACATAATATGATTGTTGTGTAGTTGTGTGAGTGTGATGGTGACGTAGTTTTAGATACTTTACCATTTTTTTTTGGCCTTTACTACGATTTCTCTTGTGTCATGGGTGTATTTACAGACAAAAATGTTCACATGCACAAACGCCCAGACCCAGAACATCTATTTGTAGGCCATACAAATATTTGATCCGTTCGGGAATCGAATCCATGATCCGTAGCACAGCAGCTAATCACTCAGCGATTGCACCAAACGTGTCGTCAAGTTATCGTTATGTCGTTTATGACTAAATACTCAAACGCTACTCAATTTTAAGTTGCCGTTAATTCCGTGCTATCCCTGTCACTTCGCCCTAGAGTGACAGAGACAGCACGAGACTTAACGCAACTTAAAATTGAATAGCGTTTGAGTATTTGGCCACTATACTAGTCTTCTTCTTTTTTCGTGTGGTTAGTTACTAACCTAGTGTAAGAGTTTATGCCGCCATGGGCCTCTGACTTGACTTCACATGCCATCGAGAAATATCTCTCAGGCATGCCGGTTTCCTCACGATGTTTTCTATCACCGTTTTTAAGCAAGTGATAATTTTACAATATGCACATGAATCCGAAAAGTCAGAGGTGCGTGCCTTGGGTTCGAACTCGAGACCTTTGACTTGGCAGTCCGACGGTCACACCACTAGGCTATCACTGTTAATAACTTAAAATTTAATTTAATATTATACTGGTAAACATTGATTTCAAGAAAGATATTATTATAAACAATTAGCTTACCAGTCTTCACTGTGTTCCCACTCAACGAAATGTGATAAAAGCGGTGTTTCGGTTGATACAGGAAATTGTATCTTAGGGTACAGAACATCCACCTTAGGATTCACGCCGACCTCGTATAGTCTGAAATTGAACGTCAATATCAAGGCAACCGCAGACAAGATATTATTTTTTTGACGATCGACGATACTGATCAAGTATTGGAAATACAAGGTTAGTCGGAAAGGGGGTACTAAGCCGAAAGGGTGTTAAAGTACCCATAATAATGGATGCTATAACTTTTGTTCTACAACTTTCCCTAAAAGTCAATAGTTCAAGAGAAATAGCTGTTCAAAGATTTCATTAAAAAATACGCTAAATTCTATCTATCCTCAGTTATGATCAGACGTGTTTATATTGTACGTCATATTTGGGGTCACGGATTAGAAACTCCATTTTCTGAATTCATAACTAAAGCAGGCATGAAGAGTTTTTGAAAAAAAAAGCCTTGGTTTTTTTTTTCGAATTTTTAAATTTTAACACTTTCTTTAAAACAATCATCAGTGATACTTTAAGTGGCCCGCGGCTTAGTACCCCCTTTCCGACTAACCTTGTATACCCATAATATACAAATAAACAATGGAATCCGGCTCAATATTGAGTCATCTGGTCGATCGATTTTCGGCCGCTGGATGCCGCGACTGAACAGTTTCTCTCCGAACAACAAACGCCAGTCGCAGCGATTAAGTGAGGCTCTGGCCAATCTCCGGAACATGGCTAACATGGTTTTTCTAAAAGGCGTGATTTCGATACCGCGATCGAACGCAGAGGGTAACCAAAACGCTATGCAGCATCGATATTACCACTCGTTGATGCAAAATGTATCATGTGTGCACTGGCCCTTACTAGGTCGTTTTGTAAGTGACAGTCGTTACGGACGACGGCGCGCCTACAGCACAAAACAGATAGGTACAGAAGTCAATCACATGTATGTGCTTCACTTTTCATATCTACGCTCGGCGGTCGCTCTATCTATAGGTATATATCTATCTCTCTCAAGCGCATGGCACTCGCGCTCGCACTCACTCGCACTCTAGTCCCAAACAGTCCGAGACATCGTGTCCGTGAGCAGTGTCTATGTGTGCCTTGCTCGAGCGCAGTTTTATGTAGATTGACTTCCGTACCTATCTATTTTGTACCTATAGTCATGCGAAAGAAAGCGATCTCCTTACTGCAGCCTGCATGGTAGTGACAACAGCATTTTGAAGATGATTGCTGCCAGACCGGACTGCCCCTTCTAAATACACTGGGTGGGGATAGTCATAGCTAAATAAATGATTAAGTTGTAAACACTAACAATATTAACTTAATTACTTAAGCACCATTGTTACTAACACTAAAATACTAAAAAAACTATGGACTGTTGTCTGAAAATATAGTTTAATTTATTTATTTATTTATAGTGTCTGGATTGCTTCTAAAATGTGGTGAATCTATACTTCATCATTAGCTGCACGCCCGTTGCATCCTGGACAGCCAACTCCACTACCAACCTTGCTGGCTGAGTAATCTTTTCACCATAAGACCATAAACTATTCTTTTATAACTCATACTGACACGAGAGTAAAACTGAACTTATACAGTAATCATATAATTAAAGAAAACTCCACATAACTGTCTTCAGTAGGTATGCATTTTTTACTTACTTTCCAACAGCTTGCAATAGGAATTTCACACCATCCATATTACCGCGTCTAGTTAGAGGTATGTGCGTGCATTGTTTGTGCGACCTCTTAAGAATGGCCTGAAGAAGCCCGTGGGGGGCTATTTCAACGACTATAGCGTTATCTGGTATCATCTTTGTCATTTCTTCGAAGAGTACTGGTTTCTGTTGAGTGCATAAAAATTATATTGGAATGAAAACAATATTGAAGATTCGAATTCAAATGTGCTATATTAATGTAAATTACGTTGTGCGCCTTCTTCGGCAAATATGTATACACTCGGAAGCAATAAATCCGGGTCACCAACATAAACAAAACAATGATAAAATGTCAAACAATGTTTAACAATGTTTTCCGAGATATTAAGGTATATGTTAGTGACCCGAATTCATTGCTCCCGAGTGTATTATGTCGAAAAACAGAATTTTCGTGAAAGTGCACGTCCACATTCACGTTGTGAATTGACATAAAAAGTTTTGCCGAACAAGCCGCTTAACGTAATTTTTTATTAACGTATGTGTGTAACCCACCTTAAATTAAAAAAATAGTAAAATATTTACAAAGAAAATCTTAACGTACAGTACGCGTAAAATAACTTTGCCGGTCTGTAGCCAGGCTTTCAGTGTTCAGATCCTTACTTCAGAGGAGCAATATTATTTTATTCGTACTTTAGGGTAGGTATATTTTACTTCCATTTTTATTATTGGTATTGAAACTTTGATAGAGTGCGCGCAAGATAAGTCTGCGCGCGACGGAGGGCGTGCTAAATGTTGCCATGATCGCAAAAATACAAAGTCCTACTTTTAAAGGAAAAGTAGTATATTCGTGAGCATTAAAATTGGGCAGCCCTCTTGTGGTTTATTATATTTTAATTGAGCTAAGTTATGTACGTTTAAATTTACTACCTATCAACTAAATTAATTAGTATTTTTACGTAATTTGCAAAGGAAAAGAACTAAGGTTATAAATGTGCCGTGAGTGAATAAGAATGCAGTATGATTATTATCGTCTGATGAGGTCTATTATAATCTTTATTATTATTATTATTTTATTCCTAAAATCAGGTAGATCTAGTGACAAAGTCAATAAAACGGCAACATTATGGCGGAACATGATTAGTTCCGATTTTGGCCGCGCGCAGAGTTATCTTGCGCACACTCTAGTATTTAACGACACCAGATTTAAAAAAGACTTATAAAAAAACTGACCAATAAATTGTTAGTGTGGTATTCAGCAGAGGAATACACTGCATTAGGTTCATCCCACCTGTCTTGAGGTACAGACGAGGATATCCATTTGCTGCTACGTTTCTTTGGGTTTTTGATCACCTCTCGTAATTGTCTGAGTAACTCAGGACCTATAAAGGATAAAATTATATTAAAACATTCAAAACTTTACCCCACACTACTGCCTCGGAGAGCACGTTAAACAGTCGGTCCCGGGTGTCATACGAATACCTATGACAGTCGTTACCATAAGTCAAAGGCCAGAAAGCCTGACAACCGATCTAACCTTAGGATATCGGCATTGCCCAGTTACTGGATTGCGGAAGCCTGATGGCAGTCGCTCCGTGTAAAATACTGGTATTCAGCCGCATCTGGTTATACTGGAAGCTGACCCCAACATAGAAAAGGGCTAAGCAGGACGAACCCCATACTAGGATTTCTCCTGTATCGTAAGAGTGTTTATAGGGATAAATCTGACATACACAAACACCCAGACCCGGAATAAATATATATGAGTACTCGGCTTTACAGAGCCCTGTTGTATTCAGTGTATTACAGATGCCAATGATTTTTTCAGTGAACTTAATTGGTAGCATGAATTACGGATAGGTTAGTCTATTGGTATGGTAAGGAAACATTTTTCTTTTCTTCTTTTCTTTTAAAAAAAACGTTGCCCCACACTAGGATTTCTCCCGTATCGTGGGTGCGTTTACAGACACAAATCTTCACATGCACAAACACCCAGACCCGGAATAAATATCTGTAGGCCATACAAATATTTGTTCCGTGCGGGAATCAAACCCACGACCCGCAGCGCAGAAGCCAATCGCTTAGTCACTGCACCAAACGTGTCGTGAAATTGGGTTTTTAAAATCTAAAATTACAAGTGAAGAACCACATTTTAATATCTTAGTACACAATAGAGGTGTATAAAGAATAGTAACTGCGACAGATATAATAATTTTTTTCATACCATTATCTTTACATAGTATAAAACAAAGTCGCTCCCGCTGTCTGTACGCTTAGATCTTTCAAACTACGCAATGGATTTTAATGCAGTTTTCAGCAATAGATAGAGTGATTCAAGAGGAATGTTTATATGCCTAACATTAGTATCTACATTGCACCTGTGCGAAGCCGGGGCGGGTCGCTAGTTATTTTATATAATATTATGGATTCCGTTTATTTTAAGAATTAAGTATTGTTCGCCAAAAAAATAGTACATAAAATAAATACCTTATCAAAGTCACACGATCTGAAAGTCACGGTTATGAATAAAAAATCAGTAACAAAGAATAGAAAAATCTAGACGTTTAACAAAAATACGTTTCTAAAAAATAAAATAAACGAGGCATCGGCACGTAGGACGTAAAGCCTTTAGATGTTTTTACCTACATGTATTCTAGTGCTTTTCAATAAAGATTATTTTGTGACGCTGAAGCTAACATTGACGCTGACGCTAGACGCTGTAGTACGTATATTGGTAAATCTTTCAATAACTTCTTAAAGCAATGCGGGGTGAGTTTAATTTTAAAATATCTTCGTCAAGTTTTGTTATTCAAACAAAGGTAGGTATTTCTCTATTCAGCTCACTGTTGTGCTACCGTAATACGTAATGGCCTATCTTATTTATATTCATCGGAGACAAAAACACAAACGATAAATAACATGGCCATGATATAACTGGAGATATCGGGCTTGATTTCTAGACCAAAAAATAGGACGTATTTTTTCTAATTTTGTTTTTTTCCAAATCCTGCTTTGATATATTTGTTGTCATTGGTTCTGCCGACTACGATCCTTTATCTTAAGACATTGAGATTGACGGGTTAAACGACTACTTTATTTCAGTACTACTTAACAACCGAGCCGATTATACGATTTTTGACGTTAAGCTACGCTTGCCGTGGTCAGTCCTTGGATAAGTGACCATTCGTTACACATCGAGACCCCTCCGTGTCTCGGAGAGCACTTTAAACAGTCGGTTCCGGATGTTTTAAGAATACCTATGATAGTCGTTACTGGTAGTCAGAAGCCCGAAAGTCCAACGACCAGTCTAGCCTCAGAATATCGGCATTGCCCAGTTACTGGACTGCGGAGGTCTGTTGGCAGTCGTTCCGTGTCAAATACTGGTATTTAGCCGCATCTGGTTAGACTGGGAGCGGACCCCAAGATAATTGGGAAAAAGCTAAGAGGAAGACTAACATAATATAACATCACGCCTGTATTTCCCGGAGGGTTAGGCAGAGGTGTATAGTAACACCGTCATTTCGCCGTTATGTTTAAGTCCCATATAAAAGATGGCGAGCCTATTGCCATCAACCGGGCACAAATCCAAACTCCGAGCTGCTACTGAGGAGTTCCACATACCCAATAACACTTTGCCCGACCTGCGGATCGAACCCAAGACCTCACGATCAGCAGTCGAGCCTGCCACTACTAGATCAACGAGGAATTAACGAGGAAACCTAGTATTTCTTTTACTTACCACAATGTGCGATATATCTCGAATGATACGCAATATTAGCGCAAGGCACTTCTTTAGCAAATATTCCTCGGTTCGTCAGTTCTTCAACGAATTCCTTCATTTTGTCCGCTGGACCAGATATCGTTGAGGATTCAGAGCTGTTGTGACAAGCCACGTCGATTTCTGGTGGACATTGATTAACAATCTGGAAAACCCATTTTAGTTTAAAGGAATATTGAGAAATTACTTAAAAATGCTACACGTCGGACGCACCCTGGGCAGTCAGCCCCGGGATCTACCTTGCTGACTAGCTAATCTTTTTATCACAGCTGCATTAGAGATTGTGAAATGCAGATTGTGATGATAAAGGCCTATTACACATCCATTCCGACAGTCCTGTGAAACACGTCCGTGAAAAATTTACTGTACTCATACACCATTAAAATCGTTTTCTCATTTTATCAGGAATCTGATCATTAAAATAAATTCTGAAATGTTTTGAGGTATCCCATTTGGCGCACCAATTTGAATCTCACCAATAGTATTCCAATTCCTATTACTATTGGTGTGACTCGAATTGGTGCTATTCAAATTGGTGCGCTAAATGGAATGCTGTGATTTTTGATTTATTTTTTAAACTACCTATCTACCATTTCAAATATTGAAATATACAATAGCATTGAAATCGTAAGTACATAGCAACTGTGGCCAGCACGTTCCTTAACTAAGCTCCAATTAGCCCAGTCGTTTTCAAAAAGCCCCGTTTTATGGTACTGAAACTGTACAACAATATTTTACCGCTTGATATCCGACGCCAACAGCAGCCATTGATCCCTTGATGAGATCTGTTTCGTAGCAGACCTTTCCTCGACTGTACGTCGATAGGATCAACTCCTCAGCCGTAAACGTATCGTCATGGTAAGCACATGCCATTTCTCCTAAACTGTGACCTGTGGACATACAATCAAGTAAGATAGTTGTTTCAGTAATCAAAATAGCAGTGATAACCTAGTGGTGTGACCGTCGGACTGCCAAGTCATAGGTCTCGAGTTCGAACCCAAGGCACACACCTCTGACTTTTCTGATTCATGTGCGTATTGTATAATGATCACTTGCTTAGAAACGGTGAAGGAAAACATCGTGAGGAAACCGGCATGCCTGAGAGATATTTCTCGACGGCATGTGAAGCCAAGTCAGAGGCCCATGGGCGGCATAAACTCTGACACCAGGTTAGTCACTAACCACTCGAAAAGAAGAAGTACCTAATCAAGGTATTGGCCGTAATAGGGAGGCACACGCAAAACGAAGGCAGATGGCAGCAGCTCTGTTTGTGCCAATTACAACCAATCAGAACGGGTTAAATTAACATTAGCAATAATGTCAAACAAACTTTAACCAATGAAATTGCGTTGGTACAGTCGATGGTGGCGCCATTAGTTACCCAGTGTGCCCATTCTGTTGAGTACGGACTAAATTTAACTTAAAGTATTGCTATCCTTTACTGGCAGATAAAACAAGAAAGAGATGGAACAATTTTAGAGCTGGTCCAATTAGTTTGAACTAAAATTTTCAAACAGATTTAGACAACACCTCAGCATAATTATGCCGTTTAAAACACGATGATATTCAGCAAGTAAACTATGTAGTTTGACAACTCTAAAAATGTTCTATCTCTTTCTTGTTATGCATGTTAGTAAAAGATAGCTATATTTTTAGCTGTTTAGTTAGTGCGCAACAGAATCGGCACCATGACTGAATTGTTTGTTTTTTCTTTATAAATGATCAGTTCATCACACGATAAATGTCTTTGTTCTGACTTTTTCAACTTCAGCTAAGCGACTTACATTTTGATTTATTTTAATCAATATTAGTAAAACGTTCTCATGTACCCAAAAATAACCAACTATATTTTTAAAACCGTCTACACGGCTGTGATGTATGACCAGTAAATAGATTTTGATGAATCGCTTTTAACTACTAATAAAATCGGAATATTTTCATTTCATTCATTTATCAAACATAAATCAAGCCGGTGGAGCGTTTTGAATAAAAATATATAGGTCTTTATGAAGCTCTATACAGTTTGATAAAGCCTGTCCAATTAACCCGGATCGAAAACTGATTCCAAGAATGAATGCATCGATAACTTCTAAAAAAATAACAACAATCTGATGATCTCTTATCAACTCTTCTTTAAGAGGAAATGCGGTCGGCATTTAGTCCATACAAACGTATTCCTCAGTTTCCTCCTTGGATAATTGAACGTTTTGAATTCTCTTTTTAGTTATTTTATGTTATAAAATAATTATAATTGTACGTGGATAAATAAATACATTTATGACTGAATTGTGATCTGTTTGCGTATGAAAGGAAGATTAAATTGTCAGGTGCATTGTGAGGGCTGTGTGAAAGAGGTGTCTCATATTGTTATATATTTTTTTAAATCATTATTTTTCGTTCCATTGTTTTGTATGTATCTTCTTCCATTCCTGTTCTTTTTTCTATCTTTAATTATTGTAATTGGTCTAAGACCGTTTTAATTAAAGTAAAATAAATAAATAAATAATGTCACTAGAGCAAATATGTTTTACTATATGATATACCTATATATCTACCACCACTATGTCCTTATGTTTTGTTTTTGACAATAAACTAATTATTAAAAGAACTAGGAACGTTTAAATTTTACAAAAATCGACCGGTTTTACCACCGTTTTTAAGCATCTGGCAAACTAACTTGACGAATATAAAAAATAAAAAAACACACAGACATAACCAAAGTCTTTCTTAAATTATTACAGAAAAAAATATTAAAATCGGTCCAGATTTGAAGAAAGAAACGGAGAAATACGAAAGTGCGATTGCGCTAATATTGCACAGGAGAAATCAGTCCGAGATGCAAAGTCCTCTTGCGCGCTCAATTGGGAAGGTTTGTGGGAGGGGTGGGACGGAAGTAGATCGCAAAAACCTATTCAAATTATTAATATGTTGCAGCCCGCGTTTCCTCTTAACTATTCAATCCCCCATAGATTTCATAGTAACGCAATTATACTCAAATGCCTCTTCTGGATCACGCAAAGTGCATTTCCCAACACAAGCGTAGGCACAAAAAAACTATGAAAAATTCTTCAACATCTTACCAAGCATTTAGTCTTATTTTTTAATGCAATCCAGCACATTTCTAATTGTAATTTCTAACGTACTAGTTAGTATCCTTAAACAGCTATTTTGCTAAAACTATTGACTTTTTGGGAACGTGATAGAACAGAAGTTATTAATTATTATAGGTACTTTAATACCCTTCTGAGAAGCCCGTGCCCAGCAGTGGGACGAATAATGAGCTGATTATATAATACCCTTTCGGATTTGTACCGTTTCCGACTGACATTGTATAAAGCTCGTTCATCTGCTTCCCTCCTCAAGAATATAATTTACTCACCAATTATATAATCAGGAACGATACCCATCTCCTTAATGACATCAGTCAGTCCAATTTGTATCGCTCCTATACCGACGAACGCGTTGAGAATGTTGTCAAATATAGTATTATCTAGTTCTGTTACAATCCTTATGAGATTTAGGCCTTTCGGTTCCAATACTTTGTGACATCTAGAAAAGATAAAAGAAAGTGTTTTTTTAGCGCCCAGTTTTGACGCACACATCTTAAACTAAACATAATTAAAATAACTTAATCTAAATACCACACAATACTATAAACTGTCTAAATATTCGGTGCTTGTGGTTCGTAGCGATATGACTAAAACTTTTTTTGTTGAATTGTTTCCCAGATACCTCTAACTGCCTAGCCTTTTCCCAACTATGATGGGGTCAGGTTCCAGTCTAACCAGATGCGGCTGAATACCAGTATTTTACACGGAGCGACTGCCATCAATCTCTGCAACCCAGTTACTGAGCAATGCCGATACTCTAAGGTTTGACCGGTTGTCAGACTTTCGGGCTTCTGACTACCTGTAACGACCGTGATAGGTATTCGTATGACACCTCGGACCGACTGTTTAATGTGCTCTCCGAGGCATCTAAGGGGTCATTCAAGTATTACGTAAGCATTGGTACATTTTTTTTAAAACTGATCAGGTTTCTTTGTTCTTATTCATGAGCAGCAGTTTTTAAGTCTAGAAAAATAAGTAAATAAATAAAAAATTCTGACGTAATCATCATCTAGAACCCTTGTCCCCCATGTCATCCGAGCATTGAATCCTCACTCCTCTTTCGTGCTCACGTAATACTTGAATGGCCCCTAATACCTAAATCTGTTTAAAAGTAGATTAATTTATTCCGTCAATTAACTTTAATACCGAATAAAGAAATATAAATGCTGACACATCCCATAATTTCCTATCGTTACAAGTTCAAGAAAATTATTAAATATTACAAGTCTAAAATCTTTTGAAGAAGCAGTCAAGTATTTGACCTTAATCGCTGTTCTGAGGGTAACAAAACATTAACAAAGGCAATCTATCATAATAAGTTGAAAGGTTCGGTCTTTAACTCCTAAAAATAACTTAAGTTATATCTGGAATTTAGGACTTTTTTGTTTTTGTATCATTCATTCTGCCAACGATAGGGAGGAACGTATAGCCCGGCTGGATTAACTTGTATAAAAGGTAAACACACCTTTGATAGTCAAACGTTAATTTTGCATTAAGAACGGAATTAATATTAAATGTTAACGTTTTCTAAAAATTTAGGGGAACGAGATATTGTTGTTCCGCCTACGAGAAGGAGGATTCCTCCTACCAGGCGGAGTCTTGTGCCTGGCGGGCCACTGCCCAACGGTTGATGTTGGGAACTTGTATATATACTATCTGCGTGTCAAACTCTAATATCGCGATGCAGGATAGTTCGCATGTGGCGTGATAGATGCCGCCACATCACTCCCCCCCAAGACCGGAGGTCGATTTGTAGTGATGAGTCAGCAAGTCGTTGCATATTGAGATGCTTGCCAGGGCCAGGTGAGGGTTCCAGTGAGTCGGAACCGGATGCCGCGTCGTTCACGGTGACTCGGAACTGTGAGCGGTGAGAAGTGGCTGGCTGCTGGCGTCGACCAGGAGAGATGTGCCTCTGCTAGTTGACCGGTCGAATTTGCAGCGTGCTGTGCCATGTTGCTGAAGAGGGCTGAAGGTGTGACCAGGCTTGCGCGTTCGCTGCAAGCTAGTGGTGACACGATGAAGCCGAGGATGCTGGCTGGCTGTGTGACTTGCTGCTTGCTTGAATGTTGAGCAGAGGGGAGTGTGATGATGTAGCTGCCGATGTTTATAGGCTGCGAAGGTTGCGTTAGTAATCGTCACCAATGTGGAAACATTGTCTGTCACGATCACGTCGGGGTCACCAATGTAGGGGAACGAGATATTGTGTTCCGCCTACGAGAAGGAGGATCCTCCTACCAGGCGGAGTCTTGTGCCTGGCGGGCCAGTGCCCAACGGTTGATGTTGGGAAGTTGTATATATACTATCTGCGTGTCAAACTCTGATATCGCGATGCAGGATAGTTCGCATGTGGCGTGATAGATGCCGCCACATGTAGTATGTTTAATGGTTTCTTAAAGCAAAATGAAGTTTTCAAGGTCAAAGGTTTCTTTAATTAAAGAGTATATACAACATTTTAATGTCCGGAATATAGGTCTACAATGGAGGGGCTCGTGGCTAATTATCAACCGCACGGATCATAAGATTTGCCAGGTTAAGCTGCGCTTGCCACGGTCAGTCGTTGGATCGGTCACAATTCGTTACACATCGAGACCCCTTCGTGCCTCGGAGAGCACGTTAAACCGTCAGTTCCGGGTGTCATACGGGTAGTAGCCCGAATGTCTGAAAACTGGTCTAACCTTAGAGTATTGGCATTGCCCAGTAACTGTAAAATACTGATATTCAGCCGCATCTGGTTAGACTGGAAGCTAACCCCAACATAGTTGGGAAAAGGCTAGGCAGAACAGAACTATAGATCTACAATATTATATTATTATATTTATGTGTATGTATGTATTGTATTATAGTAGTTAAGATTCATATTGTATAGGTATATTAGGATAATTATGTATGTATAGATATTAATAGGTTTAATATGTATTTTTATTGTAATATATAGATATATATAAAGTATATATTTTGTTAGTACTTATGTATTATTTTGTTTTTAATCATTTTTATTTACCTTTTCAATATTTGTTTTAAATTATTTTTTGTACCTTTTTCGAAGTGCTTAATTTTTGACCCAAAGGTTGACTGGTAGAGAATGCCATTGGCATTAAGTCCGCCTTATGCACCATCAATTGTACATGAAGTTTAAATAAATAAATAAATAATAATATACATAACTATGAAGTCAACACGATTTTTGAGAAAAAAACATAGTGATTCAACTTCACACTAAATGCAGCTACTTTGTAGGATAGAATGTAAAATTAGCAGAATAGGTTGTTAACTTATTACAACTAGACATTGCACATTTAGCGTCTGAAATTGTGTACGAGACGAAATGTCTCCCTGCGTTTGCAACATGTCAATAGCGCACGCCATCGCTGTATGCAGCGCGCGTGTATAATGAATGACAGTTACCCGCCATGTCAAGTACAGTAGGGAAATGAAAAGGTTATAATACCCCTTAAGGTATATTTTTGCTTGCATAGTGCAAGAAACAAACTATTTTACCGAATACGTATTGCCAAAATTATAGAAATTAAAATACAAGTATTTTTTGATAGTTTAGGATATTACAAATGATAATGGGGACCTGATGACAGACACTAGTAATGTCAATTTATGTTATCATCGAATTGATTGATTGTCATGGTTCTTACAACAAAACTCCTTAAATCAAATCAAAGACATTACATGACACTACTACGTCATATGGAGGCAAAAGGCAATTTTGATTTTTGCTATCAAATGATAAAACATAATTTTCCATGCATTGGCCTATTCTGTTCAACAGTTTGAAAAAGTCACATCTGCCCGCGATGTTGGAAAGGAATGAATTTGAAAACTGACGAACTGGGTTCGATCCCCAGGTCGGGTAGTGTTATTGAGTTTGTTCCGTGTGGAATTCCTCAGTAGCAGCCCGGAGTTTGGATTTGTGCCCGGTTGATGGCAATAGACTCACCCCTGATTACATGGGACTTAAGCATAAGGGCGAAATGCGGATGTTACTATACACCTCTGCCCAACCCTTTGGAGAATTCAGGCGTGATGTTATGTTATTGAATTTGAGCTCACAATTTTTAGATATCCTTACTCATATTATAAACATGAAAGTTTGTATGTATGTATGGATGTTTGTTACTCTTTCACGCAAAAACGGCTTTACGGATTTAGATGAGATTTGGTACACAGATAGAGTATACCCTGGATTAACACATAGGATACTTTTTATCCGGGTACGGGTACGGGTTCCCTTAGGATGCGGGTGAAACCGCGGGTAATAGTCTGATGTATAATATTTCCTTTCATTAATCGTTGGGTAAACATTAATGTAAATAAATGTTAGTAAGTACAGAAGAATGATACGAGTCATAAAAATCTCCTTACACTTTATTAAAGTATTTTATAGTGTGACTCAGCTCCGTTATATTTAGATTACAAAAAAAGATGATAACAACAAAAAAAACCATATATCTCTACAATAGAAATTGTATTCGATTTAGTTTATACAGTATTTACACAAAAAATGCCCGCACAATTCTTTAAAAACATGAGGTTTATGTATAATCTACTTTTTCCACATAGCGAAACAGTATAATTCACAGTTAATGTAACGAAAATTAAAAGCCGCCAAAAGAATATTAATTTTTTGAAAAGAAAAAACATATACCGCCCAAAATGAAATACGGTTGCCAAGTATTTGTTCATCTTTAATTTTTGTTAGTTTTTCATTATATTTGAGCTTACATTTGTCTCAAGAATCTCGAGCTTAAGCCGAGCAAAAATGCTTTAAAAATATTTTCTAATTTATATTTTTTATTGTTAAGTGTATAGAGTGTGTTATATGAATACCAAGTATCTCGAATAATTTTGCAAACAAAGCACTTAAGAGTATCATCGCAGGCATCGAAATTTTTGTTAATTAGATAATAACACACCTTACTACAAGGTGTAAATGAAATCATGTAACTTCTTCAAACCTCGTGATGTACTGCTGACGCAGATTAACCCTGCATGGGATACTTTTGGATTCAATAAAATAAAAATTACAAGAAGTAAATATGTGTTCTTAACATGAGGCATTTTAGCGCTCCTAGTTAAATGACCGCGTGGCGAGCGATATCGCGCAATTCACTCGGGGTGCTAAAATGCCTCATGTTAAAAACACATGTTTACTACTTGTAATTTTTATTTTATTGAATCCAAAAGTATCCCATGCAGGGTTAATCTATGTCAGCAGTACATCACGAGGTTTGAAGGAATTACATGATTTCGTTTACACACTGTATAGCAGTGCTATCAATAAAAATTTCTTGATTCCCTGCGTCGGTGTTGTCAATTCCCCGAAATTCCCCGCTTCTTTTTGATTCATTCCCAAGCGATAGTTGGATAACCTTTTTTTTGACGCTCCCCTCACTCTTTCGATTTCTTCTGTATCTTGGATGCATTTACGAACACAAAACCGAAAAAAATTAAATTAGTTTCAATTCCCCAAAACTACCCGATTTCTGTCATTCCCCGCGTTCTTCCCGCGCTAATCCCCAATTCCCCGCAAGTCGGGGATTTTCCCCGCAAATGCCAGCGCTGCTGTATAGTCCGCGCGCGTGGGCTAGTCACCGCCTGCGGTATGTGAGCGGCGAGAGGGGGGTGCAAAACAATAAGCTCGCTCTGTCAGTTTGCTTTGTCTTGTCTACCGCGCGCACCCCCCTCCTGCCGCTTCCATACCGCAGGCGGTGACTAGCCCTTGCACGCGAGCTATAATAAAGTTCAGGTAATTTTTTTTGTATTCTATCAATAATACCTAGTAACTCTATGAAGTTTCGCTAGTTAATGCGAAACAACCTTATAGGTATATTTTTTATTGCAATTGAAAAAGGACCAGCTATATGATGTCATCCATGCAGGATTTATACCGCTATCTTAAGGCTGAGCATCCACCAGAGCTGTGCTAAGCTGCGTAGCGAGGAATGTGTTTTGTAAGCACCAATAGAATCACTCAGCGCAGCTCTGGTGGATATTGGCTTAGCGGAGCGAGGTTTTTGTTCATACAAAACAAGCAAGAAATGCGAACAAGGGATATGTTGCGAGGAATGTGTACCGCTCTCGCCACACCACCCTCATATTCGAAAAGAGTCTGCTACATAGCCTCGCACCGCTCATTTGTACACATTAACACATTACGCAATACACATTACCCATTCCTCGCACAGCTCTGGTGGAAAGGGTCACACCGTTTCACATCCTCGCTACACATTTTCGCACCGCACATTTTCCTCGCACAGCTCTGTATGATGTCCAGCCTTTTAATGTCCCTTTGCTTATACTACTTTGAATATGTGCAGATGTCGACGATGATCAAATTTTATAAATCCCGGAAAGGCTAATCCTGGAGAGGGGCTCGTGGCTAATTACCAATCGCGCGGGTCATACGATGCGATGTGCGAGGTTAAGCTGCGCTTGTCGCGGTCAGTCCGTGAATGGGTAATCGTTCGTTACACATCAAGGCGCCTCCGCGCCCTGGAGAGCACGATAAATAAACAGTCGGTCCCGGGAGTCATACGAATACCTATGACAGTCTTTACGGGAAGTCAGAAGCCCGAAAGTATGACAACTGGTCTAACCTAATAACTGTCTTGTCTGTCTTGCCTAATAACTGGGTTGCGGAGGTCTGATGGCAGTCGCTCCGTGTAAAATACTGATATTCAGCTGCATCTGGTTAGACTAGAAGCTGACCCCAACATAGTTGGGAAAGGCTAGGCCGAACGAAATTATTGGAACAGAGACTTACTTGTTAATAGCTGCAGCAAACGTCGGTATTCTCATCAGATCCGCTCCCATGCCTGCCCATTGAGAACCCATTCCACTGTACACAAACCATAGAGGACGTTTCACTCCTGGGTAATAATCCACACTCTCGGCTATGCTTATTGTTTCTTTGTTCTCATTTGTGTCTAAAATGACAAATAAAGGAAAATTAAAACATAATATGAACCATGTGTATAATATAGAATTTTAGTAGGAAAGGTGGTACTCGCATTTCCAGTATAAACTGACCTCTCATTCTACGGAAATTTCGTACAGTAAGAGGTCAGCATAAACTGGTAATGTAACGCGTGAAATGTTTTTGTGTGTACTAATCCAAATGGATATTAAAGTACCTATCCATAACAATAAATAACTTTTAAGACTTTTCCCAAAACACAATAGTTTTCTAGAAATAGCATGTAGAAGATTTTTAAAAAATCGCTAAAATCTATCTATCATGATCATAGATCACAGATTACTATTTCCATTTTCTGAATTCGTAACTAAATCAGGGATGTCGATTTTGTTTAAAAGTAAATTGTATGGAAATAATAAAAATAAATTAATCCTGGGTACGTACCCATGATTAATTGATGTAGCCTCGTGTGAAGAATAAATCCCTATTAGTGAGCAATATTAAGACTATTTTCTTCTACACACACTCTAGTTTTAAGAGATTCCTGAGAGGCTTAACGAATGTTGTTGGTAAGAATTTTGTAAGAAAACAAAGAAAACGTTCTCACCAAAGCTTGTAAAAAATGTAAAGAATTTCTTAGAGTTAGGGAATTGTTGGCGAGTTCGGGCATAAGCTGTCACCGGTACCCGGTACGTAACTTACAGCATTTTTCGGCTAATAACAATTTTTTTATAATGTGGCTGACACTTCGATTGTCTCTTCCTCCCAGCATTTTACCAATTATGTTGGGGTCAGCTTCCGGTCTAACCACAAGCGGCTGAATACCAGTATTTTATACGTAGCGACTGCCGTCAGACCTCCGTAACCCAGTAACTGGAAAATGCCGATATCCTAAGGTTCGACCGTTTGTCAGACTTTCGGGCTTCTGACTACCCGTAACGACTGTCATAGGTATTTTTATGACACCCGGGACCGGCGATTTAACCTGCTCTTTGAGGCACGATGGCTGACTCTTCGGTTGATTGATGGTAAATAAGTAATTGATGTTTTAACTCATAGGCGTCTTAATACGTTTTATTCTGCTTACATAAATAAGATTTGATAAATATTTTAGTTTGTTTTTTAATTTGAATTCCACTGTCCTGGCGAAACATGATAACCATAATTAGGTTATTTAAAAAATATGTACCGTGTTTCTGGCAAAAAAACAATTATATTTCTATTTCTTATGTAGCGTAAACACCTTCATTACACATCAAGACCCCTTCGTGCCTCGGAGACCACGTTAAACCGTCGGTCCCGGGTGTCATACGAGTACCAATGACGGTCGTTACGGATTGTCAGAATCCCGAAAGTCTGACAAGTGGTCTAACCTTAAGATATCGGCCTAACCCAGTTACTGGGTTGCGGAGGTCTGATGGCAATCACTCCGTGTAAAATACTGGTATTCAGCCGCATCTTGTTAAACTGGAAGCTGACCCCAACATGGAAAAGGCTAGGCAGAACGATATAGCGTAAACACCTAGCCAACGAGCGCCAACGAGAGGCTACCGCAAAAAATCTTATGAAACCGAATTCTTCTATACAAAGTATGGTCAAATTCTACAAATGACCCGGCTGTTCCACACTGTAAAGTGCTGAACCAATGCGGCGTAAGGGCGCCCCTCCGTCGTCTCTTAGAAACATATAACACACACTTTTCCGATCTTGATATATTTTCACTATCTTCAATTGCTTGCACAATAATTTTTGAATTCTTCCTAACCTAAATCGCCTCCTGCAGATGCGCGGTTTTGTTCGACCGGCGTATCGCCCTCGCCGACGAGGCCCCTCGCGACGTCCCACCGCCGCCGCCCCCGATCCACCGTGCTCACCCGCCGCAGCCGCGGAGCCGGTCGTCCCTTCTGACTTTGCGCAGTCACCATGACGCGAGAATACAGCCCTCATCAAGCTGTCGTATCCCTTCCAGTCCTCTTGCATTCGACACCCTAAGAGTTCGAGTCCCCCCTTGGGGACACTCTTAGAGGTGTCGCTGCTATAATCATAGCCACGATGTTACAGTAGTTAGCTTTGCGTAGTTAGCTAGGTAGTTAGAGTAGTAGGTATTGGTTCGGAGACCCTTCTGGTCTCGCCAATAATAGTCAGGTTACGTAGAAGAGGTCCGCAAGACCATCTACAATAGTCGAATAGGAAAAAAAAAAAAAAAAAAAGCACGGTTTTGTTTTATTTCTTCATAACAGTTTATTCCGCGGACATTGGTGTGGATTACATGTTTACCACTATTACCTTAGTCTGTTGTTTTAATAATAAATATTATTAATATTTAACAATAAAATAAAATGACAAACATTCGTTGATGTTGGTTGGCTAGGTGTATATCTGCATAAAGGCATACATCTAGCGAGGCACAGCGCAGAACATTCTTCACTGTCAAACGACTATTGACTTTGCTGGCGTGTAAATAATATCGAAAATTTCCTTTCGCCTCTAGTCGCTTCGATGCTTTCGTGTACTAGTAATAATGTTAATTGATTTTCAACATTATTTAAACGCCAGCAAAGTCGATACTGGTTTGGCAATGAAAAATGCTCTGCGCTGCGCTTCGCAAGATAATGTTAAACATCAAAGCAACTCACCAAGAATAGTATAACCTCGTCCAGTGTGTCCAGGTATATCGTTTTCATAAACCTTATGAAGGAGAGCCACTTCCTCAGGGTCAATAGGGTGACCCTTCATAATGTCAATAATTGATTGCACGCATTGTTCTTGTCTACCAGAGGCGAGTATTATGTGGGGAACTTGGCTTTTATATTTTTGAGGGTCCTGTAAACAAAAGAAGTTTGAATAGTATGTACAAACCAAGCCAACGAAGCCAACAAACAGAGTGCGTAACAGTTTACATCCAAATGAAACTGGATTTTTCTTAAACATTTGGTCAAATGACGAACATTCATCGTCGTTCGTTGGCTTGTTGTGAACTTACCATAAACTGTGCAACATCAATACTGAACAACCGATTTAATGTTTACTATGTGGTTTTTTTAACAAATTAAGCCCCGATTTTATTAACGTCGGATAGCGTTTATCCAAGTAATAAATTAGATGTTTTGACAGAATTTCTATACAAAAGCTGTCAAAACATTTAACTTATACCTTGGATAAACGCTATCCGACTTTGGTAAAATCGGGCTTAAGGTGAGCAAGCAAACATTTTTTTTTGTTTTATTTATTTTTTTTGCCTAAAATTTAATTACCTTTTCCTTATAATGCCCCTTCAACACAACATGGAAATTGGCACCAGTATAAGAGAAATTGTTCAGCGCAGTGAAGCCTCTACCGAAATCTGCATGTTCAGTGACCACCTGGATTCTTCCATCTTTCACCGCAGGAATTTGATCCTGAGGCTCGTCGTAATGCAGGTTCGCTGGTAACTTTCCTTTGTGATATGCTAGACAAAGCTGAAAAGATTGTTGTAAGTGGAGTTTTCTCCGAACGTTTTATTTTGCAGAATTCGGTTGTCTTTTTTAGGGTACCGTACTCAAAGGGTGCCAACGGGACCCTGTTACTAAGCCTACGTAGTCTGACGCCGCGCCGTCTTGCCGTCTGCCTGTCACATTTTTTAACCGTAATAGTAACCAGTTGAAATTTTCACAAAATATGTGTTATGACCTCTATCATGGTAAAGATTAAAATAATAAAATGTCTAAACACCTAAAAAAAGCATTTTTTCAACTTGTTTTTCTGTTCTATCTTAAAAACGGTAATAAAACGGTACATACAAGCGTTAAACTTGATATAATCATAGTTCATACTTTATCGTTAAACAATAAATAATAAAAAGGAGGAAAACTAGTGGTGTGTGTGCGCTAGTCCGACTCACACCTGGCCGTTTTTTTTAACATTCAACTTTCGTTCGACCTCTATTGTTAATGTAAAATAATTAATAGACTGTGGAGTAAATAATAAACTACTTACCCTACAACAATTTGTCAGGGACAAATTGTTAATCGCTGCATGGTACATAACGTACCTACATTTTAATTAGCATAAATGACGTATTATTATTGTTTACAGAAAATATGCAAATTGACGGCCAAATAGTTCAAATACATTGATGTTCTAAATGCTATAACAACATCATTGAGCTAAGTGGCAATGTATGTAACGCATCATTTTTTTACGTGTAAGTATAAAATGTAAGTATTAAGTAAAAACAACATACGATTCATTTTGCACAATAATGGGCCTAATAATTGACTAACGAACAATCATGATAATATTATCAGAATAATAATATCTTCTCATCATCATTATAATATCTGCTGTTATATTGTCTCAGTTTATGGGCCACTGCATCCACGATACTTTTAGCATCAGGCGATCGGTGACTTTGCATCTGCATCGATGCTGCAATGCATTTTGCATCTGCATCGATGCTGCAATGCATTTTGCATCTGCATCGATACTGCAACGCATTTTGGCGCCCCTCTACATTCGATCGCGGTTTCAAAATCGCATGTTTTGGTAATTGCATTGGGCATTGAACCGTGTTACGAAGAAGCCAAAGCCTCACTTGATCGCTGCGACTACCGTTCAAATGTGTTCAGTCACGGCAACCAGCAACCGAAAATCGATTAAATCGCCAATGCTAAAAGTATCGAATGTGTTTGGTCTCTTTTAATTAATTACCTTAGTAACTGCACACACTCCAGACGCTGGTTCACTATTTCCCATATTAGACTTGACACTTCCAACTTTTACAGGTGCATCTTTAGCGAAAATGTTACCGATCGCCTTCAATTCATTCGCATCCGCTTTTGCGATAGCTGTTAAATTAAATATAATAATTATATCGATCATTTCTATATTAAAGACTGAAGTAACACGAGTTAATAAAGCCTTGATGATGCAAGAGCCATTTCAAAAGGTTTATTTTCAGCCGGCTATTTATAGGTACTGGAATTATTTATAAATCCGTAAATCAAAAGATTATCATTAAAGCTCAATGTGATCAAAGAATTATCGAATCATTTATGATGTCTGTATTAAAATTAAATTCAATAATATTTCGAAAAAAATTAAAACTGCAATATATGACAACTGCCTTTTATCGCAAGCATCCACTTATAATATAATTGTGAAATAATTATAAAACGCATTGATTAAATTAGACAGTTAGATAATATCCTTTATTGTACACCATAGGAATAGTAAAGTTTCAATATCAGTTATAAGTTACAGTAGTTAAGGATACAACGGCGGCTTATCGCTAAAAGCGAAATCTTCCAGACCAGCTTTTGTCTGAACAGGAAATACATGAATAACATGAAATTAATAATTAACAACTCACGTAGTTTAAACCTGGCTGCAAAGATATTAAAATGTAGGTCTATTGCAACGATGTTGAAATAAATAGACACCTTATCTCGTATAGGCAACATGTGCCAAATGCATTGACGCAATAAGGTTCAAACTACCGCTAGACAGCTGTCAATTTTTATGGCACTGTGGTTCTGGAACCGCAACTCGTTGGTACCATGTTGTTATTCTAAACAGCGCATCTAGTATTTAAGTACATAATGATATTAATCGTCTGTTGAATACCTTGCTCTGGCTGCCTATATTTGTCCGACGACACCACACAACTATAGTTCATACAATTACATGATATTAAACTTTACCTGCGCCATGTGCTTCAACATATTCAACGGTTTTAGGATCCAGGTCAATTTCAGAATAGAATTCATTAAGAAATTTCTCAATATCTTCAGTCTCACGGTAGGGTAGGAACTCAGCATCCGGCCTCATGTTGTAATTGCCTTTAACGTGGTAAACTTGAGCGTATATTCTGTGGTAGAGAATATATTTATTTAAGTCATTAGTTTACCTGCATAGGGCCAATGCTATAACAAACTAAAAAATTGTTGCCAAACCGCAAACGCACCAAAACTGTCAGTCAGTGATTGATTTTGTTTTTTTTGTCAAACTATTTGACAGTTTTTTGTAAGCGAAAACTGTCAAAATTAACGGTTTGCTTGCGATTGATCAACGTTTCTGTTATTAGAATTAGGTCCCCTGTCCTTTACACTAATATAATACAAAAAACGGATATCAGAAATAACAGTATAATAACTGCAGTATACTACATTTTTTATTTTTTTGACCCTAATCTGACCTGATGGTAAGCGCAGACTGGGTCTACGATAAAGCACACGAATCCAAGAAACAGATATATGGAGGAATTCCCTTATACCCATCTGGCTCTCACATACACACGACGAAACACAGTAAACTACTTCGCGCCGGACTTTAATGTGAGGGTGGGAGCTAGTCAGGCAGACCGAATAGGTCCTATCACCAAGGGTGCTGGGTTTTCGTGCATTGAGGAAGTTTTTTTTATATTTTAGTTCGTCCGGGATAAAAATTACTGTTAAATACCGCATGAGATAGTGAAAAAAGTGCTAAAAAGGTATTGTGATTACGAGTGTTTCAAATTGTTTGCGGTTATATTTTAAAAAGTTATAATTGCACATGTATTTTTCACAACAAACAAATACGTAATGAATTGTCCATCATCATGAATGCATAAATTAATTTTTCAGTTGCATTCAGATGGCCGTTAAAAAATTCAAAAGCAAAAATATTTATAAAAGAGGCTTCATTAATTTATTAAAATATAAGCACTGGTGTGCCAGTTTTCATTTTTTTATGTAATAATAATAATAATTTATTTGACACAAACACAGGTAAATCTATAGGTGTTATAATAATGATGATAGTCCACTATGTTTTGCTCTTACGAGCGTACAAATACTTATGTGAAGTTAAGAACAACATAATAATATCAGTTTCCAATTTGTATTCAAAGAAATCGTGAATGCTATAAAAATATTTCTCAGCAAGCCACCGTGTTAACTCTTTTTTAAATTTAGAAAATGTCATTGATTTAAAATAATTAGGAATTTTATTGAATATTTTAACACACATTCTATAACTATTATTAGATGTCAAAGTCAGTGTAGTAAATGGTCTGTATAATTTATGCTGATGTCGTGCCCGTCTACTATAAGAACTGGAAGCTTCCCGAAAAAGGTTGTTATGCTTAAATACAAATAAACATGCATCCAAAATATACAAGCATAGAACAGTTAAAATTTTAAATTGCCTGTAAAATGGGCGGTAGCAGTCTATTTGTTGCAGCCCAAATATGACTCTTAGGCATTATTTTTTTTGCATTTGATTATTGTTTTAGATTCAGAACATATTTGAAATCACGTTTTGAATTATTATTATTCTATTTATGACAGGAATACCATCCAAGGGTGAAGATTGTTGTAGTTGTTATGATAGAAGCAATCCATAATCAATGACAGGATTCGGATTTGAATTCGTCAACCATTGTGCCGATAGTCGTAACGGCCAATGGTCTGATGGCCAAGAGCCTCGACCAACACCTCATGAGGCTCTCGTTAGGTGGCTGGATTAAGGGCCTGATACAGTAAACAGTCCTCCTCGACAACGTACATATTGTGCAGAGGTTCCTGTCTCTGGGACCCTAATCACCAGTAGCTTAGACCCTGTTCCCGATACCGGTAGACTCCTATTTTTTGTATTTTTAAATGTATTTTTTTATAGATTTGTAGGTATTTAAAGATATCATATTTTATAAGAATTTAAAATGAATAAAGGAGATAATAATCAATAATATTAGGTACCTGTGTGCATTTTTAGCCTTCTGCAAAAAGAGAACATTGACAGCGTCAGCCCTCACGTATCCATCAGCGTTCTTGTCGAAGCATTTTGTCTTTCCATCCAAACATAGTAAACCAGCCCTAAAAAAAATATTTTTAACACTATTTAATATTTCAGGTCTCACTACAATTAGAAATAGTCTTGCGCATAGTAAGTAGTTCGCGACGGAGATCGCTCAGTTTAGGTCGCCGCGCCTCTCCTAAACGAACAAGTTCGCTCTTCTAGTTCGTGAGCTCCCAGCTCAAATCAGAGGAAGGCAGATCATTCGCTCGTTTTGATACTGCTCCTGCACGGGCACGCGACCAGATTATAGATTGCTGTACTTTTACCTACAATTTTTACACTATAAACAGCAAAAACCTCTGAATGAGTATTCTTAAAAAGTATATCGCACACTTAGATTTAAACTAAGACAACTCAAAAAAGGAAATTTTTCAGGGGACGAAAAAAAACGTATATGTGCAAATTTTGTTAGGGAAGTTTTATAATTTAATTTGATCCTAGATTTTTGAGTTGTCTCAGTTTAGATCTAGGTGTGCGATTTCATTATTGTAAATAATACCTAGGCTTATTGGTGCAATAAATAAATACACACCTTAGTTTAGTTAATAAAAGGTTTCGTTTTTTTTAAAAGACCATAGTGTGTGTAGTTCCATCGGTCACGAACTAACGAATTAGAAAAGATTTATTGTAATTAATCAAAACATTTTGTTTTAAGAGCACCGAGTCACCGACTTCCAATGATTTTAAATGGAAGGTTTTATCTGCAGACTTCGTTTTAATTCTGGTTTTCATAGTTTGTATTTATTTTTGGAACACAGGTGTTTTTTACCTTCAATTCTTTGAAAAATTCCTGTATCCAGTGTCGAGTAAGCGTGACTGTATTAATATACAGTCGTATAGCGCATAACCTGGTACAATAATGATGTTAGAGTTTTAAATATATTTTTAACTAGCTATGTCCTCCCGGCTCCGCCCGCATAAGAAGTTTTATTCCAGTAATAAATATAGCATATGTTACTCAGTCATAATGTAGCTTTCTAACGGCAAAAGAATTTTTGAAATCGGTCCTGTAGTTTTTAAGTTTATCGTTACATACAAAAATACAAATCTATCTCTTTAGAATATTAGTAGAGATAATATTTTTTTTTTTAGTACCAATAAATTTACCTCACTTGGTATACTTTATAATATTTGCATAAACAGTGACTTGATGTTAAAAGTTTTGTATAATTAAAATAAATGTATAATAAATTCATCATACAATTACGAAACATCGTTAAAAAGAACGAGAACAAACATATTACGAACTTGGAATGAATAAATACATATAACAATGTTAGGTAGGTATAACCGAAACAGTGACCTCGGGAAAAACTTTCCAAGTGCGTGTTCAGTCAGACATAAGTGAAGTTCAATAGTAATCGAATGAAAATCCGTTTATTTTTGAAATCAAACGACGGTTTTGATCAATTTCTATAGGGCTTATTGTCCGATTTTTTAAGAACTTCGAATTATCTTGGGATCATAATATTACATATGAGAAGAAAGAAGTCTAAGAAGTCGTAAAAAAATTATAAAAAATTAATATGTTGGTACTGTAAAAATTAATAATAATTAGGAGCAGTGGCGTAACTATACCATCAGAGGCCCGTAGCAAATTCATTGGATGGGGCCCCAGGAAAATATCGTCACGTAACCAAGCGATTGTTGGGCGACCTTTTTATTTAAACTTTCCCCTCACTCTTCGATTTCTCCTGTATCTTGGGTGCATTAACAAACTTACAAACACAAAAAATTTGCCGCCCTAGGCTCTAGCCTATTCAGTCTGTGACTCAGCAGTCGTTGTGCCGATAGTTGTAACGGCCAATGGCTTAATAGCCAAGAGCCTCAACCAACATCTGATGAGGCTCTCGTTGGGCGGTTGGATCAAGGGCCTGATACAAAAAGCGGTAATCCTGGACACGGCGCGTATTGTTAGGAGGCCTCTGAGGCCCTGACCACCGATACCTTGGACTCTGTTCCCGATGCCGGTGGGCTACTATTTATTATATGTTTAAATGTTTCTTTTAGAAATATAAAATAATGTAATTTGTATGTATATGACGATACTTCAGCTCCAAACTATAACAAATTCGAAATTTAGTGAATTTGAGATAAGTGTGAGAAATTGTTCCCAAAACGATTACGCACTATTTCCAAAGAGTAACAAGTCGATAACTGAATGTAGGTAGTTCAATTGTTACACCCAATATTTTTTCCTAAGTCTAGATTATTTTGTTTTCATACAGTAACAACTCTTTGTTTCCTGTCTCATGAAAACCTGTTTCTGAATTGTTACACTTTTGAACTGAGGTATCGATTTAATTAATAAAGGAATCATAATTACTGTTCTGGATTTATGAAAACGTACCTTCTCAAATTCAAAGACACATTTGGATGAACTCCTAAATTAAACCCGCCAACAATAGCTGCATCACATTCTCCAGATTTTATGGAGTTGTAAGCTATTTCTAAACAAACGGTGGAACTAGAACAGGAGTAGTCTAAACCATAGGACGGACCTTTGCTGTCCATCCAATAAGAAATGCGGTTCGCTAACATAGACTTGCTGGATCTGAAAAACATACAACATTCTTAGTTCGTTCATCGTTATCGTCCTGAGTTAGTATATTTATCAATCATAGTTTATTACTGTCTTGTTGGTCTAGTGGTCGCAAGCACGACTGATGAGCATGGGGTCCTGGGTTCCATCCCCAGGTCGGGCAAAGTATTATCGGGTTCTCCCATTAGGAATTTCTCACTAGCAGCTCGGAGTCTAGGTTTATGCCCGGTTAATGGCAATAGCTCGCCCCCTATCACATGGGACTTAAACATAACTGGCGAGACGAGGGTGTACTAAAACATCTCTGCCAAAGCCATCGGGGAATACAAGGAGTGATGTTATGTTATGTCATAATTTATTCTGGATATTGTAAGAAAGTACGAAATTATACAATCATACCAGTTTTCACCTTAAGAACCTTTAAACACCTTTCCTGTGAATTTGTGTTTACACTATCATTAGGTTCAATCAAATTACCTTAATGTGAATACTTGGTCAAAACCTCAGATAAACTGATCAAAAAACGATCAGAAATATTTTGTTCCTAATAATGGAGAAAAAAGAAATGCAAAAATAGCAGGATCCCCTTTTTCTGGCAAGATTGGTGATAAAGAAAGAAAGTGAGAAGAAAGAAGCCAGAAAGTATTTCACATACCCATTGACAACAAATTCACTGCGTTGATTGATATTAAACATCGTCATTGCACTATGATCGATGAAGGATGAGCCAATGAACACGCCCACTTTCTGCCCTCTAAGTGACTGAGGACTTGTACCTAGAAAAATAATGGTAACAGGCGTTACTATGCCGAAATCCATGATATACAAATACACAATTACAATATTTAGTGTCAATTCCGCCAAACTAGTTTATCAAGCTTGGATGCAAGTATGCAGCACCTCCGGTCTGCAAATGCAGCAGGTGCGATTAATATAGTGCAACAAACAACCCAAACCAATACGACATTTTAGCCCCTCCATGGAGCATGCTGACTTGTCAACCGCTTGGATTTAATCAAGTCTTGATAAATATTCTAATTGTATATTTGTACTTAGAAGTAATGAAACGGAATCTTTAATATACAAGGCAATGTCTCCCATTTTGTCTTGTAATGCTCGATCTAAGAATTTCTACAGCGTTATGTCAATACGCTGTAAATCAGTTAATTATTGATGCAAAATTATTACTACAATAAGTTAAAAATATTTCATTCATTGAACTGCCTGTACTTAAAATTCTGTTTGTTAGAACGTCTTTGTTACAATCGCATTGCTATTTGCGTAATGCAAAAATTTGTCTTCATTTAGTTTGACCTTGATGTTAGGTTACGTCGAAATCTAATTACGATTGAAATAACATTCCTCATGTAAATGAGATGCATTCATTCCCAGCTACGATTGGAGTTTATTATCGGACTACAAATAGAAGCTCACGGTGCTATATTAGTTTATGACGTGTCAGGACCAAAGTCCTTACCAAAAATGAATGAGTGTAGAGGAACTTCAAGTATACTCCACCAAGAAGACCATAGTCTGCTTAGTTGTCGGCAATAAGATTGACAAGCATATCAGTTTTGGACCCAGTGCATAATATTAGCAAGCAGATTGGGTCACCCGAGCGACGGCGCAACGAATATTCCCAAGGAGGGTTGATGTCAGGCCTGCCTGCCAGGCCGGTCATAAAACAATAAGCCAAAACCTCTAACAACATGTATTTATGAAATAGGTACATGTTGTGCCGACCCCACCTAGTGTGGGATAAGGGCAGGAAGAAGAAGAAGATGTAAATAAGATGCATAACTTTAAATTGTACCTGAATCAAAAATAGCTGCGTATGCATGTTCTAAGATCTTTCCTCCCATTGGCTCTAGAGCACATGCTACCTTGTAGGTGATTCCAAAGAATTGAGCATCAAACTTGTCGGTGCCACTAATTTTGCCCATGTGTTTGGGTATATCTGGATCATTGCGTTTCCATCTTGGGTCTTCACTAGTTACCATATCAACCTGTACAATGATTTTAAGATTTAATCTATTATTGTTTCTGGCTACGACTGAAACAGCAAATTCAGCTCATCATTCTGAATTGTAAATAAGTGGAAAGTTTTCTCAGATTTTTTCGAACTACCTAGATAGGTAATTAGGTAATATGTAATTTGCTTATAATTTAATTAATGTTTTGAAAGGAAAATAAACTGCTTACAAAAGACAGTTTACCGAACTTTAAATTAAAACTGTGAATTTAATCATTATTTCAAATAGAAAATAAATCTACGTAAGTAGGTACATATTATATCGATGGGATAATATCAACAATCACGAATTTTCTGATTACAAAAATAATATTAAATCTTTGCAAAATGCGGTGTGTGTAATGTTTTTTTTGTAAAATGGGATATTTTACAAAAAAGAAAAGTAATTGTGAAAACAAATCTAAAGAAAATTTTCAATTCATAGGACGCATCACGCTCAATATTTATCTAGATATTCTGAACGCGACCCTGGGTCGTGATATTCATTGCGCGTGCAGCATTTGCCTAATGATGGGCTGAGTTTGTTGTTTCAGTTTCAGTACAATGTATTTCATACTATAATACTAAAAACTATCTTCTGTTATATTATTTCAAATATTTCAAGTGTGATTGCATTACTCAGTTTACCTTATTACAAAAGTCAGTACAATTAATGTTATTGATTGACTTATTTAATAATTATTATTCTAACCTTGTTATATAGATTATCCATAAAATCTAAAACACTGTCTGAGTTTGGAAACAATCCTGAAATACCACTGATGACCACTTCTTCACCGGATAAAGGTCTTGAATCATCTTTCTCCTCCATCTCTTGAGATGAATTCATTTTTTTAATGTTTCGATACTTTTAATTGAAGTAAAACAAATATCCACGTTGTCCCTACAAATTGTATTAGACTACTAAATTAATTTATTCGTCAGAATGTCATTTTATACGCAAGGTCTTTTATTGTCTTCCAACATAATTAGGGTTCCTTACGCATGTTGGAACACATTCTTGGATCGGAATACGAAGATAAATGCGATGTTATGAAATTGGTGATTACAGTCTTAACTTTATTCGTTTATTCTACATTAATTTTATTTATATTTTATATTCTTGACTTGGTCACGTTTGACCCTAGTGTCACCTGATGGTAAGCGCATACAGGGTCTAAGATGAAGCACACGACCCCAACTAATAAAGATATAGAGGGATTCCCTATACCGCTCTGGCTCTCACATACACACGACGGAACACAGTAAACTGCTTGGCGCCGGACTTTAATGTGAGGGAGGTAGCTAGCAAGGCGGACCGTATAGATTCTACCACCAAGCGTGCTGGGTTTTGTTGAATCTTACAACACGCCTCAATTTACAGCGTGCAGTGAGGAAGTTTTATATTCTAGTCCATCCCCACACGGGATAAAAATCACTACATGGTGAGTATTCAGATGATCGCGCGATCGCACTTAACATGATAGCGGCATAGCGGCCAAGCTAGCGGTAGGGTGGTGCGAACATTAATTTTATTGAGAATAAACGTGGAGGTGGCAATGTGTTTGTAGATTTTATACCAAAATCTGTGACAATAGAAAAGGGCTAAGACTAGATACTGGGTGCATCCTATTTTAAGTGAAAGACTCAGTTTAAACTGTGAACATTTTCGTTTGTATCTCAAAAAGCGCGATGTCGCGCGATCATCTGAACACTCTCTAATATTATTCTTTCTTTTCAGTTGAGATATTGATGGCAAACGATGAATAATTAACAATTATGTAAACGATGTACATATAGGTAACATAAATAGAAAATGGTGTATTGGTTATTAATCAAATATCATAGTCAGTATCATCAGCAATAAAGCAGACATTGGCAAAGTCTGGGATTAATGAACCGACGCCAAAAGAAGGTTATTCTTCAATAGAAGTGGTGGTATTAAAAATACCTATTCAATTGCAAAATTTGTCGCAATAGGTATTACGAATGGCAATAAACTCTGTTAGTAGGTACTTACAGTCTAGAAATCAAATGCAGCGTACACGTAACCTAGCCAACAAACGGGGCTCGATACCACAAAAAAAATTGAATGAAAGCGGATTTGTTCTATACAAGGTTTTGTCAAGTTCAAGAAATGACGCGCGTTCGTTGGCGTTCTTTGACTGTTGGCTTGGTGTGTACGCTGGATTACGCGAGCCAAATTATTTGACGGTCAAAGGTCACACAATTTTTTTTTTCATGCCTACTCGTTGTTTTAGTAATAGCATGATGACGTACATGCTTAAAATGTATATAATCAGCCCATTACTGGCTCAGTGTTAGACACGGGCCTCTGCTCAGAATGAAAAGGGTTTAGGCCTTAGTCCACCACGCTGGCGTCGTGCGGGTTGGCAGACTACACACACCATCGAGAACTTTATGGAGCCCTCTCAGGTATGCAGGTATCCTCACAATGTACTTCCTTCACCGTTAAAAAAACATATAGTTAACTTGCCACTACTAGACCAAAGAGGCAGTTAAAAAAAACCTTGCCTAAAATGTATTTCTTATTATTTATATTTTCAGAGTAGCATTTTCAACTCTGTATTACCCACAGTATCAGCCACGAAGGTATCAGGCCCTTGGTTAATAAGCATTGTTATAATTCAAGAATTATTTTTATACGTCCGAACATAAGAAGCCATTTTGACATTTCCACCGACCTTACAAAAAATTCAATTCACCGTGATCACTGTTTGACTCATTGCGTATGTCATTGACTGCGAATCTAGAGGTTAATGTAAACGACATTAATTTGACTTGAACTAAAACAATGAGAGCCTCAAGATTGTACCTAAGCATGTGGAATATTAAGTCCCGATTAATCCATGTAAGCCAAAATTGAGTACATTTAAAATGCGATTTCACGTTTGACCATTCACAAAGATTCATTAAAACTAGATCTTCAGTCATCCGAACCAGTCGCTTCGTGTTAAGAGCGGACGTGTACTGGTGCGACCTCGGCGACCGCCACGACCCGGCTGGCCACATGCAGCCCATAAAAACTTGAATTTTGAATAGAAACGCAGGTAGCAACACGCACGCGGTCGCAGCGTCCCTGCATGTGGTCACCCGGATCGTGATCGTGGCCGTGGTCGCAACTGTACGCGTTCGCTCTTAACCAGTTGCTTTCTATATTATTATTATAGATGAAGGAAAGGAGTCATGGGATGCTTACTACAATATCTGTTAAAATAAAAAAAAGTTCCGTCGTGTCTTTAATCTCATTTATTTATAATAACAACAACGCTATATGTTATTAGTTAAAATTGCTGTTTCAAATTACCAGCGCATTTTACTGCATAAAAATACAGAATTATTACGTTATTAAGCTTTTAAATTAATACCTTTCATAAAAGCTTTGAAATAAAGTTACAGTCGCGAGTGTTCCGTACATAACATGGAACCAGTTTAATTAAAACCATCATAAAAATAAAACAGGCATTTCAGCAAATATCAACTCTTTTGAGTTCCATTATATGAAATGAAAATTTAGTCAGAAATGTTAATAACCGTTCAACTGAATGTTTTATCTTCAATCAAAACTTGTAAACAACAGAATTTTCCACGAAATAATAATAAAATATCATAACATTTTCATTAATCGTCACAGTAGTATCACAATACAACATTAATCTAGAGGTATCGTATGAAATGGCACGAAATCTGATAGCATCACGCCCGGTGGCTCGCTCTCGACACGTGACGAAGATGAACTATCGACTAATGGCACTACATCGCTGCGATATCTCAATCTCCTCTTAAACCATCCCACTATGCATGATGCAATGTATATCAAAATACCACAAGTCACGCCCATCCACATCATAACCGTCTTTGACTCTGTAACGGCGGTAATTTGTATCCAATCACTACAAGATTTTGTGGAAGCGAGTGTTTTAACACACACCCTAACTAAATATTTGGGTATTATCACAGATTGCACGAAGATCCTCGTTTCATCAGCTAACACGCACCAGGTTTGTGGCATGAGATTATTTATATTAATCCTAGGCAACACTTCAACGAAATAAGATAATATTGGTCCATTAGTTACATTCGGAGGGTTCCACTTCATAAAAATATGACCAAATTGGTTTGCGTGCACGTACGAGATGGAAGGAATGTCAGCATTTTTTAAACTGAACGTTCTCACTACACCTTTAGCTGATCTACTACAATGACCACCAGAACAAGCTCTTAATCTAAACTTATAGTCACTAAATGGAGCCAGCCCACCAACTTGGAAAACGTTTCTTGGACTACTAATATTCAAAACGAGAGTTCGCACATAATTACCGAAACTTGAATTGTTTGGTATGATGCTTTCTTGGTTATTACAACCGAAATGGATATCATCGCAGACATCGAAGTACTCCTCTACCATCGCTCCAGGAGTGACTGAAGATAGTACGCCACACATTGATTCACAGCTTCTTGTATATTCTGGAGGTGGCCTTCGTACTAATGCATGACGGGTGTAGTCTGTATCAAATAAATCTTCTCTATACTGACAATAGTCTATTGCAGCTGATTTCTTTTCTATCAAAGCCACATCCAGTTCGTAGTAATCGATGTGAAGAACATAATGTTTATGGTCGACCCATCTGAGTACCACAACGTCTGATGAAGACGCAACTAATTCAACGATGAATGGTGGCTCAGGAATTCCAACAGGCGTTGTAAAATTAAATATATTGCTTCTTATCAATCGTTTCTTCTCAGGGTCATATATTTCGATGCAGAGCGCGTACGTTGATGCTGGTTGTAACGCAGTCAACTCCACAACACCATATGTTTGATCAAATACTGTAGGGACATCGGTAGCATGCCATTCAAATTCGCTGCAAGTCTCAGGAACTATAATTGTCGTGTGAACTCCAGGCGGTAAGCGCACATACAGGGCAGAGTAATGTATATTGTGATCATCTACCGGAGAGAATTTGATCACTACTGAGGACTCATCAGAGACGGTTATTTGAAATTGGAAAGTCACCTCTTCGCATGCACCGCGATAGCCATTGGAACCTTCAGGAATCTCTAACGAAGTTGGCGGTTTCGGGAACCGGTTTTTCACTTCATCAATTTTGGTCATACACAGTACTGGATTCACTTCAAACCTAGCTGTCCCATTATTGATTTTCAGATTCTTTGTTACGGCTGAAGTAAATAATGTTTGAAGATTGTTATTGTGATTAATATCCAGGCTGTATTTGTTATCCTTTAACTCTTCACCTTTTATTGTTCGCAGTGATGACAGAAAATCCAATGATGTTATATCGGAACCTTCAATAGCTATATACTGGGAAACTTCTTGGATTTGACCAAGGTATGCTCTAAGGTCACCCATTGCTCCTGGAATTGCTCTGACGTGGATGACCAAAGATCCGTTTACGTAGACACATCTCTCTGCGTTTTGAATAGAGCTCAGCGACTGTATTTTTAGATCACCACAAGTCTGAAATTTAAATAGAAATTTTATTTTGTTATCCGCCCTAGGGTAGGCTGACAGTCCTCAGTAGTTACTGAGATCTGAAGATGTCTGGACTTTAAAAGAGACCTTGACCTCTGACTTTGTTTCGGTGTTTCGTCTAAGAGATAATCAGATAAAAAAGGTGAGTCGTCATAAAAAATGACTAAAAGAGTCTTTAAAAGATTTACTTACAGTAATAAAATAATTTATCATTATCATTTTATCGATTAATTTTTCCCAAAGTAAAGTGATTAGCCAGTCAGCGAGGTTGGTAGCGAAGCTGACTGCCCAGAGTGCGCCTAACATACTTCGGTACCGACACTAACACAAGGTTCACACGATTCAATTCTAGTTGATTAACTGCTAAATGGCATGCGATTTGAATCGTCTGAACAGACTTTCAATCAAATTAAAGCAACAAAAACATTTCAAATTTTGTTGATCAAGTCATTTGATCAACAAGAATCGAATCGTGTGAACCTGATATCTTGGGGGCTTTTTGAATGCTCAGGATATCTACGTTAATACCTATCGTCACCACGATGATAAAGTAGGTGGCCCCAGCCAGCCTAGCTGTTCTCTCGCCGACAACCATAAACTTATATTAAAAATTACTCACAATTTCACAATTAGTACAAGGTTCACAAGTAATGGGGTTTGTATCATTTTTCAGCCTATAGTCCACGGGACAATAAGAGACACAGGTTTTATTCCACACCCATCGACCTAGCTCCAGACAATCCTCTTCTGTGATGCAATACTGGTTATCCTGAAGAAGTATTCTGGAACAAAATAGGTAATGATGTTTATCAATCTTACTTCCAGAGAGAGATGATATGGGTAAGAAAGGAGTGAGTACTGAGATGAAAGTTGATAGGGGAGAATGGAAGAGAAATATATGTTGTGCCGTCCCCACCTAGTGTGGGATAAGGGCAGGGAGATGATGATAATGACTTCCGGAGAGGCCCATATCCAGCAATGGGCTGAGTTGATTGCTTGACTGCTCCAGCAAAATGATTTAAGCGAAGTTCCCGAACGAAGACATTCACAAATAGCTCTCACAGCAATCAGAATCAGTTTCCATTGCAACAGAAATTTTATGGCGTTTTCAATAGTTTTTCAATCAAATTTACTTCGGACAAGGTACATCCATATTTTGGTAAACTATAATATAAGTACTTACAAAACTATGTTAATAATAATAAATATAAATAAACAATGATTGGTTAAGGCTGTGGCCAATGTAAAATAAAAAAAATTGTCATTAAAAAATCAACTTTATTTGCATAATCTTACAGTTGAATGATAATAAAAAGGACTTACGAATCAGAAGGGCACTGAAGCACACAGTGTCCTTTATACGTATAGTGGCGGCAAACAAAACAGATGTCCTTATTAGTCTTTCGACACCCGATGCACTGCTCGTTGCATTTGTCAGCTTCTGGTCCTTCCAAGAACAACTGGCATTTTCTATGGAAAAGATATAAAATGGTACCTATTAACGTTTTCTACCATGACCTAAAAGGTAACGCTGCCGTCCCATTTACAAAAGACCGTTAAGTGAGTCTACTACAGTGAGTGAGTATGTTTACACAATTTTGAGTAATGAGCAAAAATGTGGAAAGTTTTGTTTTAAAATATTCTGAAGCCATACAGGTGTTTTTGTTATACCAAAATATTGTGCTACTTTTATGTTTACATTGCATAATTTTAAATAAGTTACAAGACTAATATTGTTTTTAAAACTTCAGTTTTTGTTATTCAGTCATGCTTTTCTGTACTGAAGACTATCAACAATATTAAAAAACGTGTATCTCGTAACTGACAAGGTATAAAAAAATATGAACTAGACTGAAAGATAGAGAAAAAGTTGCGCTTTCACGTAGTATATAAAACTCAAATTTGATAAAATGTCACTTAACAGTCTTTTAGAAATCGGACGGCAGAATTCTATTCTTATTCTTTATTCTAAAAAAAAAAAAACAAAAAAAATCGTTGTCCCACACTAGGATTTCTCCTGTGTCGTGGGTGCGTTCACAAATCTTCACATGCACAAACACCCAGACCCGGAACAACTATCTGTAGGCCATACAAATATTTGTTACGTGCGGCAATCGAACCCACGACCCGCAGCGAAGAAGCCAATCGCTCAACCACTGTACCAAACGTGTCGTAGAATGGCCACGTTCTACTTATCAAATGCAGGATAAGATCAAAGGCAGATCATACTATATCAAGTATACGCGCGCGTAAATCGCCTTATCTGGACACGGTCTTAGTAATATAACATAACATAACATCACGCCTGTATTTCCCGAAGGGTTTGGCAGAGGTGTATAATAACACCCATATTTCGTCATCATGTTTAAGTCCCATGTAATAGGGCGCGAGCGATGGGTCTGACAGAAAATATTTGTCTTTTCAATAAACCTGGAAGTGCAGAATGGGGTTATGGGGAAAATAACCCCAATTACCCCATAAGCCCAATTGTCTTATTTTTGAGGTTCAAATAAATATAGACGCAGTCGAACATTGTTCTGCCTATTATAGGTAATTATTCTGTGGACATGGGGGCGAGGTATTTGAATCTAGGTTGCGGTACATTCTTTTGCAAATCTCGCGACCCCGGCCGAACGGTCAGGAGAAGGAACACCGTTGGTTTTTAGCTGGTAAGAGTCCGGCAGACCCCCTCGCCTTCCCCGGGCCAGGAACATCCATGAGGATTTTCCAAAAAAAACTAAAAAAAAATAAAGGTATCTGAACCTAGACCATTTCCCTATTCTTTTCTGTACCAGGGTAGGGTAAGCATCTGTCTCACCCTAAATACGCGCATGGGGCGAGCTTATTGTCATCAATCGAGCACAAATCCAAACTCCATGCTGCTACTGAGGAATTCCACACGGAAACACCCAATCACACAACATCTTAATCTTATCAATCTTAGTAACATGACACATGATATGGCACTACTGTCATTACGAGGTACCAGCTGACACTTGACTCAACATTCATAGCAAATGCATGCTCATTCGCGTGACGTATGTAGCAGTAATGAGACATGACCTGACGTACAATTTACAGTCAAGGACATACTAATCAATGTACCATTTCCGTTTAATAATAGCACCATAAGGTCACTTACTTATTATTCCAGCAGCGATTAGACGAGGCATTCCTTGAACAAGAACAAGGGATGCTGCACTGGATCTGTCTGTCTGATGAACTGATCACATGCCTTGACTTCGGAGCCAAGATCTTCCAGTCAACGGTGTCTATGAAGCAGGCTTGAGGTAATGCCCACATCGTCACCCCTCCTCTGTCGATTTTGAGAAGGCTGTAGAGTCCAATCTGGAAATGAAAATAAATCTATATATTACTGCCTCGTTGGTCTAGTGGTGGTAAGCGCGACTGCTGATCGTGAGGTCGAAGTTCGATCCCCAGGTCGGGCAAAGTGTTATTGGGTTTTTCTGTGAGAAATCTTCAGCTGTAGAAGCCCGGAGTTTGGATTTGTGGACGGTTGATGGCAATAGGCTCACCTCCTGTTACATAGGACTTAAACATACAGTGAAATGAGGGTGTTACTATACACCTCTGCCCAATCCATCGGGGAATACAGGCGTGATGTTATGTGATTACTTTGACCGAGCTATGCGTACGAATAGGTCCCACTGGTATCATTGAAAAGAAATGTACCTACGTCAATGTTAAGATTTCATGGTCTTCCTTCAGTTAAAAACAAAGTGAAGACTAGCGACCCGCCCTGGCTATGCACGGGTGCAATGTAGATACTAATGTGGGACATATAAACCTTCCTCTTGAATCACTCTATCTATTGCTGGAAACAGCATTAAAATCCGTTGCGTAGTTTAAAAGATCTAAGCGTATAGACAGCAGGGGTGACTTTGTTTTGTACTATGTAAAGAAGATACACTTTGCAAACTCATAAACAAAATGCTATAATATAGATTTAAGTCAAAATAGCTGGCGAAACTTCACAGTATTACTAGGTATCAATCATAGAACAAACGATACCACTACGTGCGTCCTCTGTGCAACTGTATTAGTTATGTATTTTGTTATTTAAATAACTAAAGTTTAGGTTTATTTTTTTATTTGAATGCGTTCTATGAGTGATATCTAGTAACCATGTGAAGTTTCGCCAGTAAATGATAATGCGTAACAATGGTGTCGATTCTGTAGCGCACTTTGATAGGACTAAACTAAACTAAGGGTGTTTGTCTCCTTCTGTTTCAATAGAAAAACATTTTAACAAAAATAAAACCGACTTCAACAAAACGAAAAAAAGAATAAAATAATTACCATATTATAAAAGTAACAGATTCAGAAGTCGGTGCTAATCCACGCTGAACGAAATTGAAGGCATCGACTTATGATCTGTTACTTTTATAATATGGTAATTATTTTATTCTTTTTTCGTTTTGTTGAAGTCGGTTTTATTTTTATTAAAATGTTTTTTATTTCATTTATTTTAGTGGCCTTAATTAAAACATGGTTGGACCTACTAAAGACGCTGCTCGTAACATAATCACATCATCACATTATGCGTACTGTTCGTCATTGAGGAGTTCCATTGTCTATATCCGAAGTTCTTTATCAGATCTTCACTAAATTTAAATGGGACCATTTCGATAGAATACTTTCAAACAAAAGAATAATTCTTCAAATCGGTTCATAAATGAGGATGTAGGAGGTAACAAACATTTAAAAATATATACAGTGTGTAAATGAAATCATGTAATTCCTTCAAATCTCATGATATACTGCTGACATAGATTAACTCCGCACGGGAAACTTTTAAAATCAATAAAAAAAAAGTTACAAGAAGTAAATATGTGTTCTTAACGTGAGGTATTTTAGCGCCCCAAGTTAAATGACCGCGCGGCGACCGATACCGCGCAATTCGCTCGGGGCGCTAAAATGCCTCAAGTTAAGAACACATGTTTACTTCTTGTAATATTTTTTTATTGAATTCAAATTTATCCCGTGCAGGGTTAATCTACATCAGCAGTACATCACAAGGTTTGAAGGAATTACATGATTTCGTTTACACCCTGTATACTGACGAATTGAGAACCTCCTCTTTTTTTAGAAGTCGGTTAATAAGAAAGTGATATTTGCATTTAGTCTAGTTTAGTACCGTCAAAATGTGCTACAGAATCGACACCAATGTCTGGACGGTGTCTTAAGTAGAAAATGTTGATCTACTAACATAAGCCTTGTGACAAGGTGTCCGGAATAACCTACAGTTACTGTTATAGCTTATTTTAGTTCCAAAAGAACCAGAGTTTTTTAACTATGTTAAAAAAGTGACAAGTATTTATCATAAATGGAATATTTAAGTTATGATATAAAAACCTATCAAGTAGGTACGTGACTAATCACTCTTAAAGTATAGTTCCGTTGTCTTCATCCATTGTTTGATGAACGAGATCTTCAAATAACATGACACAGATATAGTTTTTTAGTTGCTCAAGTACGGCTTTTTCTATTTCCCTTTTTTCCTGTTTTCAGAGTTTCACCCAGAGCTTTGACATTTTTGGCTATTTTTTTTTTTTATTTATTTATACTTTCGCACAAAGCTTGTACAAAGGCGGACTTAATGCCTTAGGCATTTTCTACCGGTCAACCTTAGGGTGGTGCAGACAAAAAAACATGGTAGGTGCACTAAGTAGTGTTGTGTATGTGAGGCAATACCAAATTAAAAATAAACAAAGATTACTGTGAAACATTTGAAAAATAATATTTACACTTATAAATTATTCGAATATATTAAATAAACATAACATACATAAATATATATTAATAATCAAGCTTTTTTCTATGTATAAAGAGCTTTCGATTGAGGTATATATTAATCTGTTAGAAAACATAACTGTTTTCATTGTACAGTAGGTATAAATAAGTACGTCAGTTTTCAAATTCATTCCTTTCCTACATTGCGGGCACATGTTACCTTTTCAAACTGTTGAACGGAACAGACTAATGCATGGAATATTATGTTTAATTATTTGAGAGCAAAGATCAAAATTGCCTGTTGCCTCCAGTGACGTAGTAGTGCCATATAATGCCTTTGATTTGATTTAAGGAGTTTTGTTGTAAAAACCGTTACATCAATAAATTCGATGATTAAATAAATTGACATTACTAGTGGTTGTCATCGTGCCACCTTTATAATTTTTAATATACTGCCAAAAAATAGTGGTATTTTCGTTTCAATAACGTTGGCAATACGTAGTGGGTAAAATTGGTTGTTTCTTGCACTGTGCCAGCAAAAGTAGACCTTAAGGTGTATAACATTTTCGTTCCCCTACTGTACTTGCAACACACATTATTCGCGAAACTATGAAAAATGTATAAAAGAAATATATAAAACAATTTTTGTTTCAAAATAGTTCCATTCATACTTTGTTGTATAAATGTCGAACGTTCAGTCTGAGTTGTATTTGAATATTTCAAAATTTCCACTCGCGTACGTAACCATTGTTTGCGAGTTTTAATATAAAATTCCATTTGAGCTATCTAAATGCAAATAGTGTTTTTGTCGCCCAGTGGTAAAAATTGACTATCGAATCGTGGATATTGAGTTAATTGATAAAATTTGGTTAACTTCAAAACGCTCCTTTTCGTCAAAGTTGGCTGCTGCTTAGCTTCAAATCCGAGAAATAGCCAGTGATAGCCTATTGGTGTGACCGTCGGACTGCCAAGTCACAAGTCTCGAGCTCGAACTCAAGGCACACACCTCTGACTTTTCGGATTCATGTGCATATTGTATAATTATCACTTGCTTAAAAACAGTGAAGGAAAACATCGTGAGGAAACCGGCGTGCCTGAGAGATATTTCTCGACGGCATGTGAAGCCAAGAGGCCCATGGGCGGCATAAACTCTGACAGCAGGTTAGTCACTAACCACACGAATAAGTAAGTAAGTACCTAAGCATCTGAGAAATAACTTAATGAACAACGACGTTGAAATAACTAGACACGGTATCTCGTATAGGCAACGTGTGCCAAATGCATTGACACAATAAGGTTCAAACTACCGCTAAACATCTGTCAAGTTCAATGGCATTGTGGTTCTGGAACCACAACTCGTTGATACCATGTTATTCTTCTAAACAGCGCATCTAGTACGTAAGTACATATTATATCAATGTTAATGAACGACTTTTTTCAAATTCGCGTACTTTCGGACGGAACGACCGTCGCTTTCGCAACCTCTTCGGTGTCCAGAGGTCTACTAATTTAATTAAAATGACATACAATTAATATATCCCAGTGATACGCTATTGAGATTCCATTACGATTGTGACAGATTGACAATTCTGATAAAATTTCAGTGTTTAATATTGAAGTACAGAATAGAAAATACTTCCATGGCAATTGAATAACAGTTTAATAGAAAGTCAGTGAAAAGCTGCTGTCTTAAATAACTAGCAGAATACCAAATGTCTTAAAGGTTGGCAACGCACCAGCAATCCTCTTCGTATTATTGGCGGCGGTAGCCACTTTCCATTACGTGGGTCGTAGGCCTGCAAGCGTAATATGATCACCGAAGAAAAGGGTATTGTCGACGGAAGAATAGACAATAACACATGTATACAATGGCATATAACATCTTCACGCCTGTATTCCCCGAAGTATTGGGCAGAGGTGTATAGTAACACCCTCATTTCGCCGTTAAGTTTAATTCCTATGTAATAGGAGCCTATTGCCATCAACCGGGCATAAATCTAAACTCCAGGCTGCTACTGAGATATTCCACACGGAAAAACTCAATAACAGTTTTGCCCGACCTGAGGATCCAACTCAGGACTTCACAATCAGCAGTTGCGCTTGCTACCACTAGATCACCGAGGCAGTTATTAAACAATGGCAATATGTCATTTTCTCTTTTCTTCAGTCGACAGAACCCTCGCCTACAGTGATCATGCTACGACTACTGTTCGCCAAACTATTTGTTCACCACATAAACAGGAAATAAACCCTTAAAAAAACTTTTAAGTTAAATGGTTTTATCTTGCAGGACACCTGCAGTATCATCATTTGAGGCCTGAAGGTCGAAATTATCATAATGTTCTATTTTTGTCGAAATTTAATTTGTGTGCGAAGTTTGACGAGAATCGGTTAGTCAGAAGTAGTTGAGAAATCTTTGACTGCCTTGTTTGTCTAGTGGTCGCAAGCGCGAGTGTTAAGCATGGGTTCCTGGGTTCGATCCCCAGGTCAGGCATAGCGTTATAGAGTTTTTCCATTAAGAATTTCTCAGTAGCAGCGCGGAGACTGGATTTATCCCCGGTTAATGGAAATAGGCTCGCCCCTTATTCCACGGGACTTAAATATAACTGACGAAACGAGGGTAACTAAAACACTTCTGCCGAACTCTTCGGGGAATACAAAGTGTTATGGTTGTATGTTTTAAAAATCTGCCGCAAGATTTGAATCAAACAAACAAATACAAAGTTAAATTATTTAAAACCGTTTATAAATGGTGAAGAACTATCCTGATCAAGGACAGCAAATTACAGACCTTATTTTGTCATTATTATTCAATAAATATTAAAGCGTAATTCAATACTGGCATTAGATAGACTCTGTATCTAGCTCTCATCTAAATCTAAGCTTTACAAGTAGTATTCGATTTACCTCTCTGAGATTCGAATTGTCATACACAATCAAGCCGAAATTGTTCAACAACTTAATCCCTCTTATTCTCGTTAGGTTCGGAAACAGCTGTCCAACCGACTCCAGACCTCTCACTCGATAAATGACTAGGTATTCTGTTATCTGAAACACACATAAATAAAGGTACTTTAGGTATATTCTCTGAACGGTGTTAAAGTCAAGCTTGGTATTTGGAATACAGCGGGACAGGAGCGATACAGAACATTGACATCAAGTTTTTACAGAGAAGCCCACGGTGCTATGTTAATTCACGATGTGTCAAAACCAAAGTCCCTAGCAAAACTGAATGAGTGGGTCGAGGAACTTCAAGTATACTCCACCAAGAAGAACGTAGTCTGCTTAGTTGTCGGCAATAAGATTGACAAGCATATCATTTTGGGACCCAGTGCATAATATCAGCAAGCACATTGGGTCATCCGCGCGGCGGCGCAACGGGTATTCCCAAGGAGGGTTGAAGTCAGGCAGCATCATGGATTTATGAAATACATGTTGTGCCGATCCCACCTAGTGTGGGATAAGGGCAGGAAGAAGAAGAAGAAGAAGGTATATTCTCATTAGAGACCTAAGACGTAATCTTTCTTTCATTCTCTCGTTTCGGCAAGAACTGCACAAGATGGTTCTTGGCGTGCAAGTTACTATGACAATGTATGGAAAACGCCACACAGAAACTGCCACACCACGCCAAGCTTCGCGTGGCAGTTTCTGTGTCTTCCATACATTGTCATAGTAATTCGCACGCCAAGAGCACGCAATCAACACGTGACGTGAATATCACACCCAGCCATGCTCTGTTTGACCAGGCGCGTGCCAGTCAGCAAGGTAGATAGCGAGGATGACTGCCCAGAGTGCGCCGGACGTACCTATTTGAGTTTCATCACTCGTGGAGGGTCTTTTAAAGCACACTAAGACGTAATTAAATACTTAGTTATTTTATTTCAAAAAGGTCTAGATTTACCGCCTTACTAATAATCGCTGTGTAAAGTTATAACGCTGTTTAACGTTGTAGCGGCATCTATCACGCCACATGCGAACTACGCAGCACGACGAAAGTCTAGCAGACTACAGCGACAACAATGACAGCTGTCAGATGTAACGTCCCAAATTCTGCATCGCGATATCAAGATCTGACACGGAGTTACTATTACAACTTACCAACATCAACCGTTGGGCAGTGGCCCGCCAGGCATAACACCCGCCTGGTTGGAGGATCCTCCCTTTTCGTTGGAAGAACACCATATCTCGTTCCTCCACAACGTTTTTGATGTATAAGCTTATCATTTTACACAACGATGATTGGTAAGAGGGCTAGCATCAATTGTTTGCCATTATAGAAACCAAGACTTTTTTTAAGTCATTTTTTGTTGCTGTTGTCGTATTAGCCAATGGGCTCATCAGAAATGGATGGATGGATGGACTTCGGTGCAGTTTTGGAGTAGGTATTCCGGCAATTTAATCTTGCAATCTAGGTACGTGTGCGAAGTTGGTAGTAAACATCTATTGATAAATATGTTAGCAATACAAAAGCATAATACTTAGGGATTGGCTCGTGGCTAATTAACAACCGCGCTGATCATGCGATTTGCGAGGTTAAGCTACGCTTGTCGCGGTCAGTCCGTCGATTGGTGACCGTTCGTGACACACTGAGACCCTTCTGTGCCTTGAAGAACACGTTAAAACGTCGGTCCTAAGTGTCATAAGAATACCCATGCCAGTATAGTAGGGTAGTCAGAAAGTCAGAAAGTCAGCCCGAAAGTCTGACGACCGGTCTAAACAGAATATCGGCATTGCCCAATTACTTGCGAAGGTCTGATGATGATGGGTTGCGAATGTCTGATGGCAGTTGCTCCGTACAAAATACTGGTATTCAGTCGCATCTGGTTAGACTGGAAACTGACCCCAAGATAATTGGTAAAAAGGTAGGAGGAAGAGGAAGAGACAAAAGCATAATAGGTACTGTGTTGAATTCTTGCTGGAAGCAAACATGTTGTTATTTCTATATATTTCCTTTTTATACGTCTTATTTATCAAATATTATATTAAATGGAATATAGCACTTCTAATTTCGCTCCTTACCTCTCTAAGATCCCAAAAGGTCATATCCACAAAGTCCTCCTTCTTCGCTTTTTCTATAAAAATTTCAAGGTTTCCAAGAATGACGACGCACCCGTCCAGGCTTTTTAAATCTAAGATGTTTTTGATGAGTCCACCTTTGCATATTCCGGTGCTATTTGGATTCCTTAGATCCATTTTTTGGGGCGATATGCCTCCGAAGAGGAGGAAGTGGATCAGTAACCTGTACAAATGAAGTGTTTTATAAGTTTTGAATCGTTACTTCCGATTTTGAATGATGGAACGGACTTTTGCGGCAAAATTACGAAATGTGTGTTTGTTCTTTTAGAATAGAATAGAATATACTTTATTGTACACCAAAATTGTAACACAGCTCTTATACAATAACAAACATTAAAGGGTACAATGGCGGTCTTATCGCTGATAGCGATATCTACCAGACAACCTTTGGATGAACAGGAAGTCAATGAATAAGATAGGGGGGTTAGTCCGTGGTGTACTGCTGCAAAATATATACTACACACCATACATAGACATAATACTTACATATATATAAATATTGTAATATATATATGATATATAATTATGTGATAGGGATAACAAGGTAGATTGATGATGAGGTACCGATTTATGAGGAATTAGAAACGTGTTGAGAGATAAAATGATCTTTAACTAATCTTTTGTTTTTTCTTTAATAAAACGTTGCCCCACACTTGGATTTCTCCTGTATCGTGGATGCGTTTACAGATACAAATCTTTACATACACAAACGCCCAGACCCGGAACAACTATTTGTAGGCCATACAAATATTTGATCCGTGATCACGACCCGTAGCGCAGAAGCCAATCGCTCAGCCACTGCACCAAACGTGTCGCTAATAAATCAAAACTGTTCTTATAATATTAACTTAAGGTATCTACAATATTAGTCGGAAAGGGGATACTAAGCCGCGGGCCACTTAATGTATCACTGATGATTGTTTTAAAAAAAGTGTTAAATTTTTAAAAATTGATTAATTTTTTTCCATGTTAAATAATTTTTATTTTAGTTTTTTCAAAAATTCTTCATCCCTGCTTTATTTATGAATTCAGAAAATGAAGTTTTTTTTTTGACTCTGGAACTATTGACTTTTGTGGAAAGTTGTAGAACAAAAGTTATCCATTATTATGGGTACATTAACACCCTTTCGGCTTAGTACCCCCTTTCCGACTAACCTTGTATGTTAGAGCCGATTCTGTTGTGCACAAACTAAAATTAATTTAAGCTATTGCCATCTTTTTCACTCTGATAAAATAAGAAAGAGACGGACATAAATAAGAGCTGTCAAATTTAGTTGTACTAAAATTTCCATACAAATTTAGGCGACACGTCAGAATTGTGACTAAAATTTCGGTGAAGTTCAAGGCGTAAAGATTTGACACCTCTTACTTAGTTCTTATCTATCACCGTCCTTTCCTCACGTTGTCTGTTAGTAAAAGATAGCAATTAACTAATTTTAGTTTAGTTGGTGAACAAGAGGATCGGTACCACTGAGTTCTTTTCTTGTATGTAGGTAGGTATGTACCTACAATAATTTTATAATATAGACTACGATAACATGTCCCGCCCCTCCAAATTACTATTTCAATGTGTTTAGTCACTTCTTTACGAAAGATTGTGTATGTAGTTGTAGTTTTTGTTTGACGGCTGTCTCAACACGCACACATGCGTTTGAAGGTATTGGTGGTGCTTTATAAATACTTTCACAAATACATTGAAGCGTTTTGAATTTTGGAGGGGCGGGACATCTAATCGTAGTTTATCTACCAATTTCGACTGAAATTTTCCTTGTGGGCTAAGTAGAGTTCCATATTGTACCAGTTATGGTTTTATATTGTAACTATATTTCTGGAAGCTTTTTTATATGAAAATTCGCACCCTTAATAATAAACCGAAATAATTAAAAAATGATGATTGTTGGGAAATCGCGTTTAGTTTTGCAATTACGATGCAGTCTACATTTTTCCGAAATAATAAAAATAGCGAAACGATACAGTAATACTAGTATGATTTAAGTATTACCAATAGAATAACCTTTCAAATGATGTATAAAAATCATTACTATTATTTATTAATTAAAAAATACAAGACTTTAAAAAAGATACTAGTGACTTAATTCGTTTCTTTGATAAAACATCGCAAAATTTTAATAATAAAGCGTAACAAATAGTAAAATGATTAAAGCTATCATTTAATGTTTAGCCGTAAATCGAATTAAATCTAATTGTTGCCAAATTAAATAACCATCTTTAAAAAGCAAAACATAATAATTTAAAAAAGTTCATTATACAACCAAAATAATAGAAATGCAAGCAGTTATCTTTTTATAATAAAACGAACTATTGGGTATTAGAACAGGCACATACACGTCTCACTCTTGTCACTGCTAGCGTAATCCTAAATGGCGTCGTTTTATGAATATTCATTGGTCCACTCCATCAAACAAAAAGAGGCGGATGGTCCTCTATTTCGCTTGTGGTTGTCCGAATCAAGCGCCCGTTAAACTGCACGTATTCTTTATGTGGTCTTGATGCGTTTTTTGATTAAATGTCAAAAAACCATATAGTACTGTCTATCTTTCTGTTCTTGGTATGAGTTCTAAGATCTCGTGTAATGTTAACTTAAAATAGCTTGATCGCAAATCAATACCTTAACTAGGTACTGTTATGTAGTAATGCTTGATCGCAATTCAACGCCTTTACTACTTTATAGCAACTATAGAGTTTGTAAAGACCCCTAAAGTACGAATAACATAACTTTGCCGCTCTGAATTGAGGAACAGAACGCTCAGAGCCTGGTTTCGGAGCGGCAAAGTTATTTTACGCGTACTGTATATTTGCGTAGTTAATAAATTGTTTTTGATATGAGCTCTGAACTATCCATAGGTTAAAACGTGATAGAGTTAATGTATGGTAAGCATCACCCTATTTCCAAAAATTGGTCAATATCTTCGATTGAGCTCTTACCTATAAAAGGAACAATGATGACCCGTGTTTGAAGACCAACGTTTAAAACGACAAGTCATTGTTATATACATGTTAGTTATAAAACTGCATTTATACAAGGTTAGTCGGAAAGGGGGTACTAAGCCAAAAGGGTGTTAAAGTACCCATAATAAGAGATAACTTTTGTTCTACAACTTTCCCCAAAACTCGATATTTTAAGAGATATAATTTTTCAATGATTTCGTAAAAAATATGCTAAAATATATCTGTCCATAGCTATGATCAGCTGTTTTTATAATTTAGGTCATATTTGGGGTCACGGATTAGATTTTTTTTTTTCTGAATTTATAACTAAAGCCGGTATGTTTTTGAAAAAGCTAAAATAAAAATCTTTTTGCATGCAAATAAAATAATATAAAATAAAATAATCGGTTTTTTTAAATTTTAACACTTGCTTTAAAATAGTCATCAGTGATACTTTACGTGGCCCGCGGCTTCGTACCACCTTTCCGACTAACCTTGTATAAGGAAAACACAGCTCTAGGGTACACAATTATAATACTGTAAGTCGCTATAGTACAAACTCGATAAGATTAATGAGATGAATGTAATGTAAAACATAATTATTAATTTACTTATTTATTTCCTAGGGTCAGTACAAAGTCGAGGAGGTCGGAAGCCATTGATAGTAATCTATTAAGGTGAATGCGACAAGTTGGCCAGCGAAATTTAAAAAAAAATAGTAGAGTTTTTTTTTAATTTAGCTTATAAAACGAAAAACGGCCGTTTTCTGATTTAAGAATTCTAAGATGAGTACAAGTTAAGTAGGTAACAATTGAGAATCGTTTTGTATGGAGTTTTACTTGAAATCATGCTCAAACCTCGCTTCTCTTACTTACCGTTGCATACTTAATTCAGAAACCGGGTGACTGATAGTTACCTACTTTATAGTACCTACTGTTGTTGAACAAAAGAAATGTTGTTTTGTTTATATCCTGTTCTACAAAAATATGTCGTTTTATAAGGTAAATAAATATATACAGAAATACAATGCAATATTAGGTATAGGCAATTAATAAAATTACGTCTTGAAGATGTTCATATTTTAAATCAAATATTTAAAAAAACTCGAAAAAAACGGAAATTTCGCGGGCCGACTAGTCGCATTCCCCTTAAATTTAAAATACACTTGCATAAACACATGTTGTATTGTTTTTAATGTAGGTTCCTTATTAACAAAGGAAGGATTACCTTAAATTTCTTTGTAATAAAAGAGAATGAATTAAGTACACGCAATTAAAACACACTCAACACTAATTGAAAGTCGGCATAACGCGCTTTTGATCACGCGAGTGTTAATCAAGTTTACAAGCTTTAATTTTTTCGAGAAAAAAGTGTGTATGGACATTCTTACGGTGGTGCTCATGTACTGTAGGTAAATCCTAGAAATAGGTCCCTAACTGGTAATGGCTGCAGTCACAATACTATAGAAGACCGTCGGTGACAACAGGGAAATGAAAGGGTACTAAAAGCGGTAAACTTGCAACGTCAGACGAACAATCACACTATGTAGTCGGCATTCAAACATACCTAGAGAATAAAGCCAGCGACAAACTGATCCCACGTATGCAACGTATGCGATGCATTATGACATCTGGACAACATTGTAAACATTTTCTATTTTCATAGAAAATGTAAATGATTTATGGCCGGTTCCTCCGATTTACCGAGCGTTATTGGTTAAAAATTTACTAATGAAGCACAAACCCTTTTGCTGTGCATAGTAAACTCTCCCATACGTTAGTAATTATCACAGGTCAAATAAGCTTACGAGTCTATTTTTATTATATACCTAGTTTGGCAATAAAAATGCTACCATTAGCTAGCAAAAGGACCCGTTTTTGGCCTAAAGCCGGCCACTCACACACCTGCCGCAGAGGCAATCTAGGGCGATGAGGTGGGGAGGACCCTAGATTGCTTCCTTGATTGTAATCGCCCTAGATTGCCCCTGCGGCAGGTGTGTGAGTGGCCGGCTATAGGAACCAGGCATCAGTAACACACTTGTCCTACGCAACGCAATATGTAACAAGTGCGTTTCTAAATCATTAACTTTCATAGAAAATGTTTGTATTGTCAGTTTTCCAGATGTCATAATGCATCGCATACGTTGCATACGTGGGATCACTTTGTCTCTCGCTTAAATGTTTGAAGCTAAAGATGTACCAGTCCGAACTTGGCTTGACACACTACCGTGTGTCTGGAATAAAGGAAATTTTAAAACGTTCCTGATATAATCAATCGACAGAATGAGTGTAAAATTGGGAAGCAATAGACGCTTCTGATCTTCTATGCTATATACCAGGGGTGGACAACCAATCGATCGCGATCGACCGGTCGATCGCGGCTCTTAATCCAGTCGATCATGGCAAGGCAAAGAAAAATATAAGTTTATATAAGTTGAATGAAAAGGTACTGATTATGTAATTGGTAGATCGCACAGAGTCTACTCAGTAAACAGTAAATCTTGGGTCGAATCAAGTTGGCTACCCCTGCTATATATACATATAGGTACATACAAATCAAATTGTAACGCGAGATGCTAAAACTTTACATTAAATATTTTTGGAAAAAGTCAAGTGCAACGCATCTTAGGAACGATTCTGATACCAAATATGACGTTTTTAGAATTCTTGCCTGTTTGTCCGTTTGTATGTTTGACCGTCACGCCAGTGCTACTGGACAGACCCAGTTGAAAGGCAGCCAAATCAATTAAAGAGCGGGTCAGGTTATACGGTACAAATTATCACGCTATTAAGTGTGGGTGATGAGTAATAACCTTATGTTGCCGTAGGCAAAGCCGGGGGTATAACTAGTACTCATATAAGCGCATTTATTTCTTTGTATAGGTGGTAGGTATAACTATCATACACAGTAGGAATCTCAAACAAGTTTTTACACAACACGCGTGGGATATCCATGACAATATCTAGTAATTGAGTATGGGTACTGTTATAATACACATTATTATGTATATTGGATTGATATTGGTATGGTAAAAAACACCGATGGCAACCTTTGAATATGTATAAAACGAGCTTTGGGGAAGCAGAAGTTAAAACCATGATATGTAACTAGATCTTTGTGGTTTAATGTAGTGAGAAACATCATTTCTTTTCTTATTGTGTTCGTTGTCAAGAATAAGAAAATGGAATTACCTACCTACTAATTATTTATTAGAGAGTTCAAATAAAAATTCATCAACCTTCTTCTAGTATAAGAAACATTAACAATTAAAAAAGTAAAAAAGAAATGTATCCTACACGACCATCTCTACACAGTGTATAAAACTGAAAATATACAACGCATATTTAATTACTTAGAGATACATAACTGGAACTCTACTTACCCCTCCAAGGATAATGTGTGAAAGAGACACATACATGCATTCTTCTGTCAAACAAGTTCTGAAATCTTTACTGCTAAACCTTTCTTAAAATTACAAAACATGCTACTAAAATGTTATTAACAAAGTATAATAATAATAAATAATGAAATAAAACTAAAAATAAAACTGGAATTACCATATCAGCGTTTTCGCCATGACACCTTGAGTTTGCCACCAAACTTTTTATACTTTTTCTGCGTACGCGCAGCTAACCGCTTCCTCAATACGAAACGACTGAGTAGCCTCCAGTGTAGGTACCTTACATTTATGGGAAAACACATTGTGCTGCGTTTCCCATGGCCCTATATTGATCATGGGACTTTAGCTATTGTCTGGATCAATTTCTAAAGTATTAACAACAGAATTCTATTAAAAACAAGTAAACGAATGTTTTAAGATAGTGTTGTCTCTTTTTGGCTGGTTAGCAATTGGCAGTGTTGGATAAGGATAGTATAATAATAAATGAAGTTTGTTGACTGAAGTTACTTATATAATTTTGTGATCGTGTAACGTAATTTAATTAAACCATGTAATAAGATAAACAGCTTGTTTATGTACTAATGTAGTGAATATATATTTATTAGGTATATTTAATGATTATAGGTAGGTACTTAGTATAATTTGGTTTATATCACTTACAACCTTATTTTTTGTATACCCTAAACCCGAAAAGGGGTCACTGTACTCATCAATATGAACAACTATTACTAGTATGCGAACAACACTGAAATCGCTAAAAAATCAGCTGTTCCATACTTTTTGTCGAGTTATGTGAACAGAAATGTATGGAACAGCTGCTTTTTTTTGCGATTTCAGGTTTGGTTCTATAGTAAAAGTTGTTCATAATTATAAGTACAATGACCCCTTTTCGGGTTTAGGGTATACAATAAATAAGGTTACATATTAGGTGCCTACCTAAGTTTTTTTTTTCATGTAATGTAATATAGGAGGTACCTATGAGGCTTCCAAAGTCACGCAAAGTGAACTAATGTTTCGAGAAAAAACGAAAAAAAACTACGTATTGAACAAGTGAAGTTACCCGTCTCAACTTAACGATGCTAACAATCTTAAAATCATAAAGTAATCGTTTGAAATAATTATCTTTCATGTGGCAAATCTCATCTACGTATAAGTAGTTAAGTAAAATGGTAAGTACATTAGGAAGGTAAGTAAAATGGTTTTAAAACTAAAAGAGACTGCTCTATCTGTCATAGCCGAAGCATGTGGATATGCTTCGGCTATGACAGATAGAGCAGTCTCTTTTAGTTTAACAGACAGACAATTATCCTTTACTATTATGAATGCGAAAGTAACTGTGTCTATCTGTTTGTTACCATCACAACTAAACTACTAAACCTATTTTGATGAATCTTGGTACAGAAATAGGTTGGAACTCAGAGAGGGACATAGGCTACCTTTATTCTTAAAAACGCGGAATACGCGGTAAGTGACATCCACGCGGGCGAAGCCACAGGCGACCTTCCTCTTAGCCTTTTCCCAATTATCTTGGGGTCAACTTCCAGTCTAACCAGATGCGGCTGAATACCAGTATTATACACGGAGCGACTGCCATCAGACCTCCGCAACCCAATAACTGGGCAATGCCGGTATCCTAAGGTTAAACCGTTTGTCAGACTTTCGGGCTTCTGACTACCCGTAACGACTGTCATAGGTTTTCGTATGACACCCGGGACCGACGGCTTAACGTGCTCTCCGAGGCACAGAGGGGTCTCGATGTGTAACAAATGGTCACCCATCCACGGACTGACCGCGGCAAGCGCAGCTTACCAGGTGACCTCTGGTATACTTATACATTATTATTCTCATAAATATCTAAAATAGTATCATTATCTTTACACAGTATAAAAGAAATTCGCTCCCGCTGTCTGTACGCTTAGATCTTTTAAATTACGCAACGGATTTTAATGCAGTTTTCAGCAATAGATAGAGTTATTCAAGAGGAAGGTTTATATTTATATGCCCCACAATAGTATCTACATTGCACCCGTGCGAAGCCGGGGCGGGTCGCTAGTTAAGTAATAAAAAAAGTATTTCATTTAAGAGCCCTAACACACACGATACATTTAGTATTAGCGATTGGCGATTAATTGCTTTTCAGTTGCTCAATGCCTTGACTGATCACACTTCAGTCAACACACATTGGAACGCCAGTCGCAGCGATTAAGTGGGGCTGGCATCTTCGGAACATGGCTCAGTGCCACATGCAATTGATAGCTAATGCCCGATTCCTATGGCCAATAACGAGTCGTTTTGCTTACCAATAGTAGCACTTGTCATTACCAAATTCGTGATATAAATAGACTCGTAAGCTGACTTTAAGTGCGATAGCTACTAAAAGTATGGGTGGGTCGTCTATGCAAAGCTAATGGGGTCTTTGCTTTATTATTGGTAAAGATACAAGAGTCCCAATTTTAACCAATAACGCTCGGTAAATCATAGGTACCGGCCATAAACTGACGATAACTAAAAATTGACGACACGTTTGGTGCAGTGGCTTAGCGATCGACTTCTGCGGTATGGGTCGTGGATTTGATTCCCGCACGAAAAATATATTTGTATGGCCTACAGATAGTTGTTCCGGGTCTGGATGTTTGTGCGTGTGAAGATTACCTAGTGTTTGTAAGCGCACCCACGATACAGGAGAAATCCTATAGCGGGGCAAAGATTTCATTTCTAAAAAAAAACGCACCGTTTTGATACCGCCATCGAATGCAGAGGGAGGGTCGGCAAAACGCGATGCTGTATCGATGCAGTCCTAAAATCGCCCATCAGATACTGACGATAAAAGTTTCGTGTCTGCAGTAGCCCTAAGTACCTACTGCAATTGATTATATTAATAAGTCCTTGTTAACCTTTTATGAATTGAGTTCATATCGTTATATTACTCATTTCAAATTTTTAAGTAGGTACATAATCCTTACTCCTTACTAATATTATAAACGCGAAAGTTTGTATGTATGGATGTATGGATGTTTGTTACTCTTTCACGCAAAAACGGCTGAACGGATTTGGATGAGATTTGGCACACAGTTAGGCAATACCCTGGATTAACACATGTGATACTTTTTATCCCGGTACATGAAGTAGTTTCCCTAGGATGCGAGTGAAACCGCGGATAACAGCTAGTTATTCATAATATTATAACGATGTGACTGCTTTGTTGGTCTAGTGGTCGCAAGCGTGACTGCTGAGCATGGGGTCCTGGGTTCGATCTCCAAGCCGGGTAAAGTGTTATTGGGTTTTTCCATTAGGAATTTCTCAGTAGCAGCCTGAGTCTAGATTTGGGCCCGGTTAACGGCAATAGGTTCGCCCCCTATTACATGGGACTTAAACATAACTAACGGGGGTGTACTAAAACATCTCTGCCGAACCCTTCGGGGAATGTAAGGCGTGATGTTATGTTATGTGACGTCATCAATGTTGTAACGTTATTGTTACCTATTTATCCATGAGACCGTGTCGCGAAATGCTTTTGTGTATATAGGTACTATCAATACACACTATCCCGTTACGCTCTCTAATTTCGGGTTTTAATATTAACCTAGATTGAACAATTTGCTTCTACACCAAATTACGCCGATTTGTGGGAAATCTAGGATGACTTGGATGTCGTACCAACTCTGAAGCTTTCTTTACTGGTCTCTGAGCCAAATACCAAACATTATTCAATTTTAAACATAAACATAACATCACGCCTTATATTCCCCGAAGGGTTAAGGTATAAGGTATAACGGGCTGGTGTCCGCAACTCCACGTCTGAGCGCGTATTTTGCGTCACGGGTGGTAAGTATAGTTACTCGATCCACCCTAACTCCTCGAAAAAGGCCAGCACACCCTTGATGTTGCTGACAATTTCTCGGAGAGTACCTGGGTTTCCGAAGTACTTGGCCCTGTATGTGGCGACCTCAGGGCAGTTTAGTAGCACGTGGGCTGCCGTCTCGTCCTCCTCCATGCATGCTCTGCACAGTGGGCTGTCTGTAACTCCAATGACAAAGAGGTGTTTGTTAAACGAACCATGGCCAGTGATGGCTGCCGTGACTGTACGTAGTTGTTGCTTTGACAGTCGGTCCCCGAAGGGTTAGGCAGAGGAGTTTTAGTCACACCCTGGTTTCGCCAGTTATGTTTAAGTCCCATGTAATAGGGGGCGAGCCTGTTGACATTAACCGGGCACAGATCCAGACTCCGGGCTGCTACTAAGAAATCCCTAAAAGAAAAACCCAATATCACTTTGCCCGACCTGTGGATCGAACCCAGAACCTTATGCTCAGCAGTCACGCTCGCGACCACTAGACCAACAAGGCAGTCAAATTAAGTTACTCAATTGTATGTTGCCGTTAAATCTCGTGCTGTCCCTGTCGCTCTAAGGCAAAATGACAGTGATAGCACAGAATTAAGCTCTACCCACACATATCAGGGCCGACAACGGGCCGGAGATCAACATCGCATACATTTTGTACCGAAGCAAGACCTCAGTCGCTCAGTGCTGGTCAGTTAGCGTCAGTGACCAGCCCGGAAGCGATGGAGCTCTTGCTTCGTTACAGAACGTATGCGATGGTGATCCCCGGCTCGGTCCCGACCCTGACACCGCCCTGATATATGTGGATAGACCTTTGACAGCAACATAAAATTGAGTACCGTTTGATTATTTGACCATCTATCTGTAAAATGTCTGCTACCAAAAAATGCTACAATTGGTAAGTAAAACTATCCGTTTTTAACCGACTTCCAAAAAGGAGGAGGTTACTATGTTCGTCTGTATGTGTTTTTTTTTTTGTGTATGTTCATCGATATTTTCGCCAATTGTGAACCGATTTTAATGATTCTTTTTTTAGTGGATAGGGTATACTTTGAATTTGGTCCCATTTCAATTTGGTGAAGATCTGATGAAGAACTTCGGAGATAGACAATGGAACTCCTCAATGACGAACAGTACGCATATTGTGATGATGTGATTATGTTACGAGCAGCGTCTTTAGTAGGTCTAACCAAGTTTTAATTAAGGCCAATAAAATGAAAAAAATAAAAACTTTTTTACAAAAAATTTAAACCGAGTTCAAAAAACAATAAAATAATTACCATATAAAATTAACAGTTTCAGAAGTCGGTGCCTTCAATTTGGTTCAGCGTGGATCAGCACCGACTTCTGAAACTGTTAATTTTTTATGGTAATTATTTTATTCTTTTTTGAAGTCGGTTTATTTTTTTTGGCCATAGAAACCGGACATACTACCGGGTCGTACTACAAAAGTTTAGACATTTGTTAAAACCGTGTCTAAAGACAGGTTCAGACGGATCGAATCGCTTTCAACAAATGACTTGATCAACAAAAGTTATAAAGTTTTTGTTACTTCAATTTGATTGAGAGTCTGTTCAGACGGTTTAAATAGCATGCGATTTAGCAGTTGATCAACTAGAATCGAATCGTGTAAACTTGGTATAACGTCAGAGTCCATTAAAATCCGGCGCTAAGCAGTTTACTATTTCGCCGTTTGTATGTGAAAGCCAGAAGGGTATAGGGGAATCCCTCTATATCTCTGTTGCATAAGTTCGTGTGCTCCATCTTAGACCCTGTCTGCGCTTACCATACGGTGTGACTAAGGTCAAACGCGAGCAAGTCAAGAAAAAATATGTTTAAACCCTGTTCAATCTAAACAACTGTGCGACGCGACGTGACACGACATGGAACAAATATACGTTACGTCGCGTCTCGCTACATAGGCCGCTAGTAGGGAATGCCGCTGTCTTGATCGCGGTTGTCGCGTTCGTCGCGTCGCGTTCGTCGCTTACGCAGGACACCCCGATAAATATTATTTTGTGGTATGGCAGTATCTAACGATAAACTAAGTATAACCAACCTAACAATAACAACTTTATCACTAATAGAAACAGAAAACAAATCTATAATGACACGCGCAACTCTAAGGGCGCGTGTCGTGACGTTAAATTTATCGTTGGACGACTGTCGTCTCTAGCTGTTCCCATTATAACGAAAGTTAGTCATCACTATTTTTTATCGTTTAGCGACTATCGTGTCTGCTGTTCCCATTGGATCGCGACGACATTTTATCGTTTCACGACAGTCGCTTTATCGTTTGCACAGCAGTAGCAAGCTACAAGACGAGACAATATTTTTATCGTGGCCACGACAGATACCTAGTCGTAACAACGACACATTACGATGTCGTGACGATAAATTTATCGTTGGACGACTGTCGTGCTAGCCGTTCCCATTGACTCGACAATCTGTCTTCACTGCAAAAACAAGTCGTGAACGACAGTTAATCGTGTCGTCTTATTTGTGAACACTTCCATTTAAATATGTAAGCCACGACACTTAAAACTACACGACTATCTGTCGTCACGACAAAGTGGGAACGCGGCCTAACATAATGTATTATTGCAAATAGCTCAATTATAACATAACAAGAAGTTCCGTTGTCAAAATAAACTTGTCCGTTGTAAGGAATTCTTGCGATTAGCAATGAGTCATATAAGTGGCTTCTGTTAGCATAGAAACTGGACGAGACTGTATGAAGGAAAGGCATTGCTAAACATAAAATATGGCCTATATTCTGGGAGGTATTTCACGGGCACGTTAACTACGCGCGCGAACTGAATGCAGAGCTGAGGAATGCGTATGAGAATGCGTTAGTGCTATCATATGACAAGGACGGCACTACATTTCGACGGTTAACCATCAAGACCTCCTAACTGACATGTTTTGACAACTACTTTTTTTACTAATTCTCCACATGAACACGCAATAGAAAAACTCCTACATAGAATTTGCAATATTTCGGTTACTTTTACTATCGTGGAAATGCCTACTAAATATATCAGCTCAAACTTTGGCGGTAATTGCTGTAGAATTTAAAAAAAAGCAGTTTGTCAAAAAATGTCGGTCTTGGTAGTTAACCGTCGATTTGCGGGCGTGTGAGGCGAGGCGTGCGGACGGCGGGGGAGCTTCACCTCAGGCCCCGAGAGCACTCAGTTCGCGGGCGTACTGTATTGTTATTATTGTTTCATTTATTTTAACTTTCCCCTACACTGCACTGCGTATAAGCTGAAAGCCTAGCTGTAGAACCCTTGCCTTCCATGCAGGAGGGTCTGAGTTCGAGCCCGGCTGGGCCTCTGACTTTTCGAATTCATGTGCGGATCGAAGAAACCATCGTGAGGAAACCTGCACACCTAAGAGGAATCCATAAAGTTCTCAATGGCGTGTGTAGCCTGCACCGGGCTAGTGTGGTGGACTAAATCTTAAATAGTCCCTTCTCATTCTGAGAAAAGGCCCGTGCCCAGTAGTGGGACCGTAACGGGGTTTCTCCGGTATCGTGACTACGTTTACTATCTGTAAACCATATAAATATTTATTCCGCGCAGTAATCAAACCCGTGACCCGCAGAAGAACGCGTGACGCGCAGAAGCGTTATCGGTTAGCCACTGCGCCAAATGAGCGGCCATGTTGTATTGATGTATGGTGTAGAAAATGGATCATAAAAATATTAAGACTAAAGTACGCTTTCATATTTATTAATTAATCTTAACTGCACGAATTTTTTTTTTTGTTTATAAAAAACTTTGCCCCACACTAGAATTTCTCCTGTAACGTGGGTGCATTTACAGACACAAATCTTCACATGCACAAACGCCCAGACCCGGAACAACTATTTGTAGGCCATATAAATATTTGATCCGTGCGGGAATCGAACCCACGACCCGTAGCGCAGAAGCCAATCGCTCAGCCACTGCAACAAACGTGTCGTCTAACGAAATCATTAACACAAAAACACAAAAATTATTGATCTTTGGACATGAACAGCACCCTACCTTCAGCACCAAGAAGTTTCTGTCATGAAAATAATATTTTTAAAACAGAAAAAGAATAGATACAATACTGCCATACAGATTGAAGGACAAAGTGTAACATTCCACATTTAAATAAAAACCGCATTCAAATCGGATCGTTCGTTTGGGAATTACGATGGCAAGCTTATGTTAAGAGACAGAGACAAAGGCTTCAAACTTATAAGATTATAAATACAGGATGAAGGACAAAGTGTAACATTCCACATTTAAATAAAAACCGCATTCAAATCGGATCGTTCGTTTGGGAACTACGATGGCAAGCTTATGTTAAGAGACAGAGACAAAGGCTTCAAACTTATAAGATTATAAATACAGTATGTAAACGAAATCAAGTAATTCCTTCAAAGCTCGTGATGTACTGCTGACATAGATTAGCCATGCACGGGATACATTTGGATTCAATAAAAAAAATACAAAAATTAAACCTGTGTTCTTAACGTGAAACATTTTAACGCCCCGAGTTAAATGACCGCGCGGCGAGCGATAACCGCGCAATTCGCCCGGGGCGCTAAAATACCTCACGTTAAGAACACAATACATGTTTACATCTTGGCATATTTTTTTATTAAACCCGAAATTGATCCATGCACCATAGTTAATCTACGTCAGCAGTACATCACGAGGTTTGAAGGAATTACATGATTTCGTTTACACCCTGTATAATACCTACTTATAAAGCTCTGTTTGCATCGGGATTTTTTCGGAATTTTCGTCCAAATAAATCTGTTCCAATTACGAAGACAAACAAATAATACTAGAGGACCCTCATCAACCGTCAGTAATTTTTGAAACACAAACAGACTTAGAACTTTTTGGAATAATAAACACACCTTATTTTAATAATCAATAGGTATAGGTTATTAGTTGTAAATTACATAAATATTGGTTTATATAAATTTTAATCTATCACATGAGAGATAATTATTGCTAACAATTAATTATTATTTGCAGTTCATCAATTTACACTTGAAAATAATGTCGCATATTGACATACTCTAATTAATTTCAACACGTAGTTATTTTAATAATCATAAAACGTATTCACTAATTTTACCAATAGCCAGGATGGTCCGAATTTAATGTAGAGTGATTAATTACTACCTGCTAATGGCAGATACATGCACAATTCTATATAACATAATTTACAACGAGAACAAAGGATTAGTTTTTCACTAGCGAACACCACTATTTAATTCACAATTTCGTATTCGATCTACACTATTAAGCACTAAGTAAACAAATTATGTGTTCTAACTATTGTAAAATAATAATTATGAGGAAAAATGCCCTCGGCGATTTGATAAAGTCTGTTAGTAATGACGCGTGTACAAGGACTGGACCCGAGTCGCCATGTTATAATTTTGAATTGTTAACAAATTGTCTAATTATTACAGCGATGATTTCGATGAGAGGTAATAAAATGTAAACGTATTTGATCACGACCTTTACAGAGGTTAGGTTTACACAGGATGGTCGGTTATAGTTTTAAATAAAAAAACATTTTAACAAAAATAAAACCGACTTCAAAAAAACGAAAGAAAGAATAAAATAATTACCGTATTATCATTATAAAATTTTTGTTAAAATTTTTTTTTATTTTTCAATTTAGTGGCCTTAATTAAAACATGGTTGGACCTACTAAAGACGCTGCTTGTAACCTAATCATATCATCACATTATGCGTACTGTTCGTCATTGAGGATTTCCATTGTTTATCTCCGAAGTTCTTCATCAGATCTGATCTCTACCAAATAAAGTAAATCATATCGCTTTATAAATGACGGTGTAGTGAGAGAACAAACACTAAAAAAACAGCCTAATTGATAACCTTTTTTTGGAAGTCTGTTAAAAATTCTAATATCTACCGTTTGTACAGAGATCAAAACAAACGCTGTTGTTTTTGTATAGTATCTCTCAGAGTCCTATTAAATAATTATTCTTGCGGTTTTGTGGTTCGAAATACAGCTATTATTTATTTATTAATACATTATGACTGTGTTCTTACAAATATTACATTGCCCCACAAAACAATATTTTGTTATATTAAACCTAGTGGTCCCATGCTTTTGGGCAAAACTACAACCATTTCTTACTAATAATTATGATGAGCGTCTATGGCGTTTATTAGCATTAGTGACTATCTATGACACTATTGCACTATATCGCTTCACCTGCAAGCCCAATTGATAGAGTCCCACTTCACGTCCTAAGAATAGCTATCTCAATAAAAAGGCAAAAAGCCAAAAAAGTGGCCACCCACTATTCGGGCCACTTCGAAATTAAGCTACAACACTCGTTTCTCAGCCTTACTCTAGTTTTTCCAGCTGTCTTATTCCGGCCAAAGTTCGAAGAATACTTAATCCGTTTAAAAAACCCGAAATCGCGTAGGTACTTGAAGTCCTTACTACCATCTTAAAAATTCTCTTACATCTTTCCATCCAGCCAAACAATCCTATCGCGCTAATCAAACCCGTACAACATTTCCTCATAGCCACAGCCGCGTAATCCGAAACCCATTCCGTTAATTAAAAACAATTTATTTCCAAACGAAAAATTAATCTGCGCTGCTCAACAACTTTACTTTTTTTTAATGCGCCATTTTTCCAAGTCGTCGTTCATAACAGTGGTTCGAGTAATGAAACACCCTGTGTACACGGGGACCCGCAGGTCAAGTGGGTCTAACGAGCAATATTGCATTTTGTAACGCTCAGGCCGGGTGCATGCGCTATGATATTGCTTTACGTACTTACGTGTACGATATTGCGGGAATAAATCTTGTTATAAAATAAAATTAGATAGCGATACCTGCATAGCCACTGAGTAGGTACCCTTTTGTAATACAGGAGGAAACCGTTCTTTTTAAAATTAGTTTTGACCGTATATTAGGTCCCCACCTATGAAATCAGCGTTTTGTATGGAACATTTTAAAGAAGTTGCATTTTTCATACTAACATTTTCTTAATTTATTTAAAAATTATGAACACTAATATTTTAAAACTTTTATGTAGGTACTAATGTTTAAAAACTAAGATAACGTATGCCATTTAGATTATGTGACAAAAATAAGTTTTGGCTAACTTAAAACAAAAATAGTGGTAATTTCACAAAAATAGTGGACCCAATATTAAATTAAAATAGGTGCGGCACAGAGCTGATTCTGAGGTGTAATTACGCTGAAGAATATAATATGCTTCTTGCACACAAATCTACATAATAATTATTTAGATTTCTGTGGCTTGTTATCTTTAGGCTAGGTTGATTAAGGCTAGCCGTCTGAGGAACGCATGCAAACTACAATGAATAAATTAAACGAACTCAGTAGGTATGCAGTACCAAGATTCATCTGTGTCGTATATCGTTGGAGAAATTTGCTTGACTTGGAAACGCATTTTACATGCGGATTAATAATTAGGGCGCTTTCTGTCTTATGCCGATGTGGGAGTGCGGATGCGGTTTCCGCACACGGAGTTAACCTCAGAACTGCTTTAGTTATTGTTATGAGGAATTGACACCGTAAAACGTTCGAGGTAAGGCCGTCCGTTTGACAGAGGTACAGAAGTCAATCACATGTATGTACTTCACTTTTCATACCTACGCTCGGCGGTCGCTCTATCTATATATCTATCTCTCTCAAGCGCATGGCACCCGCGCTCGCACTCACTCGCACACTAGTCCCAAACAGTCCGAGATATCGTGTCCGTGAGCAGTGTCTATGTGTGCGTTGCTCGAGCGCACTTGTATGTAGATTGACTTCTGTACCTATCTGCTTTGTGATACTAACTTCTTACGCTTCCACTATCTCCCTATACTATGTTTATAGGTATAGGTACTTGTATCTAGTCATCCTAACAATTTTTTTTATGATGTAGGTTACACATAATATATATACCGAGGTATTATTCAACGTCATCGAGAAGTGCTGATGTTTTTCCTGATTATACGTCTTACACTCAATTAGTGCTTAGATAGTTTCATAGTAGGTATCACTTTGAATCCCATAAAACAAGGAAACCCGTCATGTCCGTCAGTCTGTCTTTCAGAAATACTGTCTGGGAGTGGCGTTTTCTACTTTCACCTACTCTTTTAACTAGAAGAATGGCGTGGTTTTTAAGAAACAATCAGCTCAAGAAGGCGTGTTACCTGCCAAGTATTGTAGCGCAACGCAACTCGGTAAAAGCCTATGTCCAGCATTGGCTGAGTTGATAAAATAATGTAACAATACAATACATTACCTATCCCCAAAAAATCCTTTGAATCTTTTCCTTACGCGTGCTAAATAGAGCTGAGAAAATAATAATAATATAAGTTATTATAGTTATTAGGTTGCATGGTCAAGACCTTTGCCTGCCTCAATTGACAAACATTTAGACAATAACCACAGATGTCAGATGTCGCAAAAATCAGGTGTCAATGTCAACAACATTTCTGTATGTACTTAATACACCATTTCAAGCATTGAATACTCAAGCTATCTCTTTCACTCTTGAAACTATGACATAATGCTATATCTCTTTTTAATCTGGTCATGCGATAGATATTCAATAAGAGTACTGGAACGCCACAAAGTAAAACAACTTTGAGTTTTTGTCTGTTCTGACGACAAAATAAACAATAATTATACGATAATTCTAATTAAAACAATAAACAAACTATTAAAACGACAGTAATATGGCTCAACCGTAAGTATTTATTTAATTAAATATACAGTCCATAATCGTTCCAGGATAAACAGTAACAAAGGGGACTACAGTCCACAGTAATATTTCTAATTATATCTAATAGAATTCATTTTTAATTTCATAGTTTTCTTGAGATTACCATGCTATATATTACAGGCATTATCTGTACCTACATTATCCAAAATTCATAAATTACAAGGCTATAATAACATAACCACACATAATTTTAAAACTATGCAGCGCTAACCTTCAATGCTATATTTTTCTTAAACTTAGACTGTTTATAAGTATAACTTTAATTATATTTTATAATAAGTATTTCTTTACTCAAATTACTATGGTGACAGAACCCTAAAGAAACGAATACCATATCTATTGAATGGTCTGCCAGCTGACATAAGGAGTGATATGAACAAAAAAAGTTTTAAAAATAAATTTAGAAAATATTATTTAGAAATGTGTAGGTATTTCCTCTAAATTATAATTGTAAGTACTAAGTTAATTGAATGTACAGAGATTCACCGACCCCACAGTCAAACCACTACTACGGTTTTGTGGGGCTTAGTTCATAAATTATAGTTACCTCATGTGAATATAAATAAATAAATAAAATAATAAAAAACTAAAAGATAGAAAATATAGTTATTAATGAATGCCTAGGAATGACGGGTTGCATACTGAGAACCGATAGTGCATTAAAAAAAAACTATTAGGTATCTATCAAGCCCAATTTACACACTCATTAATTAAGTAGCCAGTTAACTTGCCGATTTAGTTAACTTCACTGAGCAAGTACTGAACTGAACTCGCCAATATTCATCCAAATGAGGTTTACTTAATGAATAAATGTGTAAATTGGACTTTATTAAACCTTAGCAATACTAAGTCACACACACAATTAAAATATAATTAATTTTGCCACAAATGAATAATAAATAATAAGAATATGAAAGGCTTTATAATGAAAGCTGTAAATAATGGCTGAAAACTCATCACAAAGAAAAAATAACAACAATTTTTTCTTTTTCAGTAATCTTACAGTAGTTGTAGGTAAACGTAAGAAGAGGAAGGAAAATGCTAATAAGCCTACTACTAATTCATTCTGGGCACAGATAAACACTCCTCCCTTTCAACTAGTTCAATACCAACCACAGCCTGTTAGATTACTGACTGAAGTGCCGACAGGGAATGCGCAACCCATACTGATGCCACCCAAGCCAACATTAGTGGAACTAGTTGATGATAATTCACCTCACATACCCAGCAGTACCATGGAAGTTACAAAAATAAATAAAAATCCTGCTGCAATTATTGCTGCAAATACTGCTAAAAGTATTGCTGCAAATATGGCTAAGAAGAAAGCTGCAACTATTGCTAAACAGAATACGATCAAAACCATCGCTGAAAATATTTCTAAAAAAGTTGCTGTAACTACAGCCATACATAATGCAGCTAATGCTATTGCGAATGCTACTCAAAATCCTGATAGTGATAATGATATGCCCGTAATCAATAAACCGAGACCGTAAGTACGTTGAGATACTACAATCAGTATTAGGGACAACGTAGCCAAAAATACAAATAAAATAAATTTCAGATTCTCAAATCAGCAAGAAAAGAAATGGCGAAAATTTCAAGCAAAAATTCAATTGAAAGCAGCAAAGCAGAGGCTTAGTTGGAAAAAATCAGACCCTACCGCAATTCAAAATGAACCCGGTAAAAACGGATTTTAATAACTATTACCTTTGTTACTGTAGATGCCTGGACTGTGGTAAATTATAATATATCTATTACGGGATACCAATTCACTGATTGTTAAATTGCTTACAGAATCTAGTGGCGCACCTCAAAACGAAGAAGCAAATAAAAATATGGCGTCCAATAAAACTCCACAAAGTAGTGAAGCTTTGAATACTACATTAACAGTTGGATCTAGTAAGTTATTTTGCTTCTTATCACTTAATACTAGGGTAGTGCTATACACACTATATTATATTATTTGGGACCCAGTGCATAATATCAGCAAGCACATTGGGTCACCCGCGCGACAGCGCAACGAGTATTCCCAAGGAGGGTTGATGTCAGGCAGGCGGCCGGTCATATAACAATAAGCCAAAACCTCTCACAACATGGATTTATGAAATACATGTTGTGCCGACCCCACCTAGTGTGAGATAAGGACAGGAAGAAGAAGAAGTGCTATACACATACGAGGGGGGCACAAAGGCCAGGCGGGCAGGGTGTTTCCTTATAAGCTACTGGAAACTAATCTCCCTTGTATAGTTGGTGTCAGTCCTTCTTGAGAAGTGGGTGAGGCGGAGCAAGGCCTCCGTGCTCCCCACCCTCCATAAATCTGCCCTTGCAAGCCACTCATGTATCATTAATATTTCTATAGCAATACCAACGATAGATCGCACTACAAAACCCGGAAAAATTACTTTGAAAACGAAGAAAATCCTTAAGAAGGAGATGATGAATCAGCAACTCGCTTGGAGAAAGCCAGATCCTAATGTCACTGGAAGTGAACCTCGTAAGAATTGATTGAATCATTTTATTCTTTTAGGCTGCGTTTTCGCGACAGAGGCGTATGGCTTGATATCGTTTATTAGCCAAAAGATCGAGAAATAGAGTCTCGTCGCAGCTGCAAAAAATATTGCTCAACAGGTCTACACTCAGGGGATAAGGATAAAGACTTAATAATATTTATTATTACAGGGCCCAGTAGCACACCTCAAAGCGAAGAAACAAATCAAAGCATGGCCTCAATTGAATCACGCCAAAGTAGTGAATCTTCTAGTACATCGATAGTGGGATCTAGTAAGTCGATTTACTTTAGATCTTATTTATCTTTAGATCTATCTAGCTTTACCCGCGGCTCCGACCGCATTTTAGGTTTTAGGCTAAAAAGTATCCTACGTGCTTGCATCCCTAGCTGTTATTACAGCTCGGGATATAAGCACCATTTCTCCCACACGATTGCTTTCAGAGAAATCTGACAATGTAGCACAAGATAAACTGTGCTATCTAGCCGATGAACGCTTGCCTCCCATGCAAGTAAGTCAGAGGTTTTGATATCAGTACGAGTTAAAAAAAAACCGGCCAAGTGCGAGTCGGACTCGGTTCCGTACCATTATCTATAAAAACGGCAAAAGAATCATGTCTGTTGTATGGGAGCCCCCTTAAATATTTATTTTATTCTGTTTTTTAGTATTTGTTATTATAGCGGCAGCAGAAATACATCATCTGTGAAAATTTCAACTGTCTATCACGGTTCATGAGGTACAGCCTGGTGTCAGACGGACGAACGGACAGCGGAGTCTTAGTATTAAACCCTAAAAAACGAAATATATAGAAAACTAGCGACCCGACCCGGCTTCGCACGGGTGCAATGTAGATACTATTGTGGGGCATATAAATATAAACCTTCCTCTTGAATCACTCTATCTATTGCTGAAAACTGTATTAAAATCCGTTGCGTTGTTAAAAAGATCTCAGCGTACAGACAGCGGGAGCGACTTTGTTTTATACTATGTAAAGATTTATTAAATATCAATATTTCTACAGCTATACCAACATTGGATCACCACACCCTGCAACCGCAAGTTACAAACGCGAATGTAAGGAGTAATCCTGGAAACTTCACAGGCAGATCACAACCATCTCATCACAGGAGAGGACCTATTGACTATGGTAATGATTTCGTCACAGATATAGAGAAAGGAAGATAATGCAAGTTTGTATAATTGTATGGAAACTACGCGTGACAATTATTTAGTACTATCGATGACGTCAGAAGTGAATTTTAGTGTTCATTATTATCAGGCGTTCTCCTGCTTGCGCAATGGTTTTCTTGTGTAGGTATGTCAATCGCATGATCTTACTTTAGTGACGCTTAAACATTGTTGCGATTCGATCACAAACCCAGTGTTGAAGTCATAGGACATATTAAAACACTAGATACATAACATAACATCACGCCTATAATCCTCGAAGGGTTAGGCAGAGGTGTCTAGTAACACCATCATTTCGCCGTTATATTTAAGTCCCATGTAGAAGGGGTTGAGCCTATTGCCATCAACCGGGCATAAACACAACCTCCGGGCTGCTGCGAAGGAATTTCACACGGAAAAATCTGATAACACTTTGCCCGACCTGGGGATCGAACCCAGGACCTCACATGGTAAAACGTAACATGCAAATACCATGTCGGCAGTAGCGACCCGAATGTGTAAAAATAGGGTGTTTGTTAATTTTGAATGTATTCAATTTGCCGTATTCATTATTGTCAAATGGCCTTTGCAAGCAGTGCCTCCATGATCTGCAAAGGTATTATAGACAGGCGGGCGCCCTGATGCGTGCTTTTCTAAAATCTTATAGAGAATCATGGCTTAGTGAACGTAATAATATCTAAACTGAACAAGCCGCGGAAGAATCTCGAATATTTGCCCAAGCAATAGCTGGGTTAACGGCTTGCGTTATCTATCTTTCCATACCATGAACCACATTAAAGTCCATCGTTAAGCGATAGACCTTAGTGTCACCCCAATACAAGAGCTGCAGCATGAAACTTTTGCCCGGTTCCTATATCGAAAACCTAATCGGTTTACTTGCCAATGGCAGTTATTTCAATGAATACAATACAAAACACTTCCAAAAACAAATTGCCTGCTGATGGTAACAGATGGAAGAGTCTATCACGCTGCGCTTTGGACACTGACTTAATATTTGTAACAGGTGCTTGATTCAAAATGACCAATAACCATGGGTAAGATATAGGAACCGGGCATAAGGTATAGCAGTCCTTTCCTAGAAATAGGCATCTCCTATATATAATACCCATAGTCATTTCACTATACTAGCGAGTTAGTGAAAGTCTTCTAGCTCCAGTAATGCTGTTACTCGTCACCAACCAGAAGAATTTAGCCAGCCAAGCTGCCAAGCTGGATGGTCAACCATTATTCGTCATTAGAGCTTCGTAAGTTAGTATAGTCTGTCAAATAAATGTGTTTACATGTCATTATCATTTAAGTTTGAAAATATCGAACGTTCAAATAGTTTTGTTTTTATTAATAGCTAATTTAGAAAATAAATTTATGCTGCGGTATATTGTAAGTCTTTGTATATTGAAATTTAAACAGAATTACATGTAATACCATTTAACCGACAGACTATGGTGTCGTCCTAACGTGCAATAGGTCGCGCGACCTTTCGTTGCGTAAGTACAAAATTAAATGCTCAATCAAATCGACGGTCCCTACTTATACTATCGAAACTACAAAATCTCAGTTTTTATTTTATCTGCTTAAAATGTGTGAAATTATGTTATCTTAAAGGTTATAAAATAATATTTTTTTATGGGACCAAATGGCAACTATTACGCATCAAACTAAAGAAGAATCACGTAAATCGGATCATAAATCTCAGCGTAATCGGTGTACATACATAATAAAATAAAAAGGCACCGTCGAAATATCTTAATATACGTAATATTCTGTAAGTGAAAATTTTGGCGGTGGCTTTTTAGGACCAATTTTTATTATTTAAAATCGTATAAGCACTATCTTATAATTATATTACGATATTTGATTGACCATTCGCACAATCGCATCGCACGGACGCGCGACCGCCCGCCATTTATAACGTGACAGGTACATCGCGTGCAGGTGAGATTGATGTTCGGGGAAGCAAGATGGCCGCCACAGATGCGACGGTATGTCTGTTTTTTAACACTTCATCTATAAGACTATCAATGTTATAATTTTTGTTTCAGCCCAGTTTCATAAATATCCAAAAGGTACGTTAAATTTTAAGTATTCAAATAAGTGTTTAGCAAAATTACTATCTTTTATTATAATTAATTTTCAATTAAATTTTTATAGGAATACCGAAAAGTTTTCTTTTGCAACAACAAAAGTCACAAGATAATAATGAAATAAGTAAGTTAGAACATGTTTTATGTTTTGTACAATCTCTCACCACTGGTTTCAGAAAGCCTAATCGATTGAATCTCTTGTTAAATCTCATTCCAAATGATGTGATAGTTCGACCAAAATTGTAACAACCATTCACATCGTTTGACATGAGATTTGACAGCTGATGATGCAACCCTGGCGATCGACCAATCATAGACATGTATATTCCCCCTGCACGCCTCACAAATTCCGTGACTGTGATTTTATTATAAGTATTATAACTCCATATAGTGCGTTCAATCCACTTCAGACGCGCCCCAGTCCTTTTTGTGAGAGGTAGCCGCGTTGTGCGTACGAACATATTAGAACTATCGTGTGGCGATAGAACTAACACAATAGCAATTTATAATGCACACTTTTGCACTGTAGCGATTTAGACAAAGAGTGGGGCGCGTCTTAGTGGCTTGAACTATCTGGACTTACTGCTCTGCGGTTATTATCCATCCCCAAGTGTAGAGCCATCTGGCAATTGTGCTAACTCTTTCTCATTCTGAGAAGAAGCCCGTGCCACCAGTCGGACAGTAATGGGCTGATTATAGTATTATATAGTGCCTAAAAGAAAGTAAATTAAACAAGTCCCTATTATATTCTTTCAGTGGCTCCCGATGCACCAATCTGGCCGAATATTAATATGACATTTCAGACCAATATGCCAACATTGGTCCAACCTGCTCCTATGACCTTGAGTGAAAACATCAACGCCGCGCCCTCGCCAATATTTGTTCAAACAGAGAGCCAACTCGATGTCCCACAACCGTATTCGCCTTCGGATATTTATTCGGAGTATGGGAATAATCCTGGTAAGTGAAGATAGAATGTGTTTATGGCGTAGGGCCAGTTTGACTTGCGCCGTCGCCGCGTGATTGGCTCTCCGTTTAGATGTGAAAATGGGAAATCCCGAAAAGTACACAATAATACCTCTTCATTCTCTCGCGTCGGTACGAGTTATACGAGAATAGCTCATGCCGAGGCATTCTGGAAAGACTAGCCAGTCAGCGAGGTTGGTAATGCGGCTGACTGCCCAGGGTGCGCCGGACGTACTTAAGCATCGTCACTCGTGGAGGCTTTTTGGATACACCCCAACAATAACACCGTAAGCAATCATGTGCGATGATAATATGATTGTAAAGCGAGGTAATTATGTCATTTCTCCCTGATGATCATCTTTCAGTAAAGGAAGCTATCAAGATTTTTATTAAAGAGTTTTTTTATTTTTTGTTCTTAACTTGGTCGCGTTTGGCCCTAGTCTTACCTGATGGTAAGTGCAGACAGGGTCTAAGATGGAGCACACGAATCCAAGGAACAGAGATATAGAGGGATTCCCCTATACCCCCCTGGCTCTCACATACACACGACGGAACACAGTAAACTGCTTGACTTTAATGTGAGGGTGGTAACTAGCCAGGCGGACCGTATAGATCTTAGCACCAAGCAAAATTAATATTGTAATACTACAAGCCTACATTTTGACGTGTTGACGGCGTTCATCGTTTTATTAGACGTTGTGTCTAATAAAACGATGAACGCCGTCAACATGCATGAAAAAGCGTGACTCATTGTCACGTTCCATCTGAGGCGGCGAGCGTGCGAGCGAAAGCGCGAAACAAGCGATAGAGAGGCACGATGTTTTGTTGTGACGTTGTCACGTTAAACTATCGTCCTTAAACCGACTTTACAGACAACCAATGTTTACATTATAATAATGAGCTTTTGCATTCTTTCAGAGCCTTGCGAAGACTTAGAATCGTCCGATCAGGCTGGACAGAAGCGACTGAGCGCCTTCCAAAGGTTGGGCCCACTTTCACAGCCGAAGAAACCGAAGCTGACTATAAATTTAACACTGAATAAGGAACAACCTGTAAGGTATGGATGTGGGTGGGTTACTTTAAATGATCTGGATGTTGTGGTGTGAAACTGGTTTAATAGACTACTTCGTTTTTTTTTGGAATGTAATCGTACTAATTTGTCTTTACGATTTTATCGGTGAGGGATTCGTGGCTAAATAGAAGTCACGAGGGTAAGTCTGTGAGGTTATAAGCTGCACTGACCGCGGTCAGTCCTTGGATAAATGACCGCTTTTTTCTTTGGGGCCCCTCCGTGCCTCGGAGTACATTTATTGTCGGTCCTGGGACCGACACGAAACCTCGTACGTCACCTGGGTGATATACGAAGACTTATGAGAGTCGTTACGGGTAGTTGGAAGTCCGAAAGTCTGACGACCGTTCTAATTTTAAGATTTTTCTCAGTAATAGAGTTACGAATGTCAGGTGGGTTTCGCTTGATAACATTGGAAGCCAATTAGTTGAGAAATGGCTAGCCGGATGAGCGTTTAAATTATTTTTGTTGTAACTTTTTGCTTTTTGTAACGCTTTCTTCTCATGTAACTTTATCTCATCCGAACAACTTCCAGATATCGCTTAAGAGTGTTGTTACTAAAAGGTTGACCTATACTGTGATTATGGTAACATGATACGGTATACAGGGTGTAATCGGAATCATGTAATTCCTACAAACTTCGTGATGTACTGCTGACATACAAGATTAACCAGACACGGGATACATTTGGATACAATAAAAAAAAACTTTAAGTAAGTAAACATGTGTTCTTAACGTGAGGCTAAAACCGTCCCGAGCGAATTGCGCGGTTATCGCTCGCTGCGCGGTTATTTAACTCGGAGCGCTAAACTAACGCTCACGTTAAGAACACATCTTTACTTCTTGTAATTTTTTTTATTAAATTGCAATGTATCCCTTGCAGGTTTATCTATGTCAGCAGTTCATCACGAGGTTTGAAGGAATTACACGATTTCGTTTACACTCTGTATTGAGTATAACTGCACGTTACGTGACACGACATGTTTCACGGGTTCTAAAAATTCACGACTCTTTTTGTCACATTCGTGCGTGCTAGGTCTACAGTTTATTATTCAGATATAGTCAATCAGGAACCAACAACGGGCTTACTTTTCAGTATATTACATTCAATAGATTCTTTCTTCAGTATGTTATGTTGAATCATCCCTTGTCACCTCTTATCAAATTCATGTTTAGATATGGTAAGCGATTAGCGGTGTACGGTCGGCAGAACAGATAAATGTGCAGGCAACTAACTACCATCGCATTTTAACGGAGCTGTGCGTTTGAGGAACGGCTTATTCTTTGCTTTTGGCGTCGAGGGTAAAATACCTAGTCTGGCCATAAATACTGTTACAATTAAAAATAAGAAAGATTTATATTTGAATTTGGAATCTGTCATTTTTATACGATTGTTCATTGAGTTTTCTAATTTTGGCGCCAATAAATTGTACAATATTTTGCGATATTAGAATGGAGTGGGGTGATAAAGAGAACCGAATCGCTGTGATTGCATTACACAAAGTTGGTATGGAGACAAATGCAATTTTTAAAACTCTCCATACGCTTGGTATTAGTCAAATGTTTGTGTACCGGGCTATTAATAGGTACAATGAGACCTCCTCTGTTTGTGACAGAAAAAGATCTGGCCGTCCACGTAGTGTTCGTACGAAAAAGGTGGTCAAAGCAGTAAGGGAAAGAATTCGAAGAAATCCTGTCCGAAAGCAAAAGATTTTATCTCGGTAGATGAAGATAGCACCCAGAACCATGTCGCGTATTTTAAAAGATGACTTAGGACTTGCAACCTATAAGAGACGCACTGGTCATTTTTTAACTGATAATTTAAAAAAGAATAGGGTGGTAAAATCGAAACAACTGCTGAAGCGGTATGGAAAGGGGAGGTCACAGAAAATTTTTGTTTACGGATGAGAAAATCTTTACAACTGAGCAACATTTTAACAAACAAAATGACCGTATTTATGCCATATTTAACGTTTCGGACTTCATCAGAGCTGAAGACTGGCCGTCGTCTAGTCCCCGATCTTAATCCGCTGGATTATGATTTATGATCAGTTTTAGACAGTACGGCTTGCTCTAAACGCCATGATAATTTGGAGTCCCTAAAACAATCCATACGATTGGCAGTGAAGAATTTTCCCATGGAAAGAGTGCGTGCTTCCATTGATAACTGGCCTCAACGTTTAAAGGACTGTATTGCAGCCAATGGAGACCACTTCGAATAAGCTTTTTATATTTTAAATTGTTTTATATTTATGTATTAAACTAACACACTGTAAAAGTAATAAATATGATTTGCAATAAAAAAAGAAATTTCTTCGTGACAATATTTATGGCAAGACTAGGTATTATTACACACACAATATCAAGTGCAGTTGCCTGTGTAGTACATTGATGTTCGTTATTTGCCTGCATATTTAACTATTTTGTCGTCTGTATTAAAAGTACGAATGAAATATTTATAATAATACACCATACTAGAGTTCGCCCGCGGTTTCGACCGCGTGGATGTCGTTTATTAAGTATGTCGTATTTTTCGGGATAAAGGTAGCCTATGTACTTCACCGGGTTCCAGGCTATCTCTGTACTAAGTTTCATCAAAATCCGTTCAGTAGTTTAGTCATGATAAGGTAACAGACAGACACAGTTACTTTCGCACTTATAATAATAAGCATTAGCCCATTAGCGTTAAGTACTGAATAGGGGCCTCCTAATAGACTCTGTCATCTCTTTATAATATTAATAAAACCACCAGGGAAGTGGTAAACGCCACAGACGATGACCCAGACCGGTACACACCGGTGCACTTGCGTCAAGACATCATCATGAGTACTGATGAGACCGTCATGAAGTACCTCACGTGTTGGCCTTGGAGGAAGAATGTGGGCATACGGAGGAGTGCTACTGCTAGGAATTCGAGGGTAAGTTATTTTATTTAACTAAGCCCGTGTAAGAAATTTATTCCAGTAATAAATATAGCCTATGTTACTCAGTGATAATGTAGCTTTCTAACGGCAAAAGAAATTTTGAAATCGGTCCAGTACATAGTTTTTAAGTTTATTCGTTACATACAAGAATCCAAATCTTCCCTCTTTATAATATTAGTATAGATTTACAGTGTCTAGTATAGGTACCTTGGCAGGTAGCGAAATAGAAACCTATAGTCCGACCATATCGAAATGGCATATGCTTCAGTGGCGAAGGCTCCATATAACTCGATTCCTATCGGCTTCCCTTTCGAAATATTGCAAATACTAGTATCTATTATTTTCAATTATCATTTAAACAAATAATTAGGTATTTACGAAGTTACATTGCAGGTATAACATTTGCTTATGAAAGTAACAATCAAAGAAATAAATAAACGCCTACATTTTTTTCGGAGCAAAATGTTGAAATGACGCAAAAGAAAACCCGGTCAGGCGCGGCAGGAATCCAGTACATTTAATTCAGTTTCACTTGTAGCGATCGTGACCTTGAGGCAATATAACACCGCTAGATATACGGACGATGGCAAGCCGCGATCCATCGAGTTACGATAAGGACAGAGATATTGATATTGATGACATTTAATTATGTCAATTGTTTTATATAGTTTAGCTTCCTTTTCACTTTTGTAAATGTGAGAACTTTGTGGACCTGCATCTATAAATTTGTAAATTACTACAATATTATTCATATTACTTTTTTAAAATTTTATTTTTGTTTGTTAGTTTTTGTACTCAAGTCTTTTAGTACTATATTACTCATTGGTCTGTGGTCAGGACCTCATTGTTCTCTCACTATCCTAAATCATTGTACTGTATCCACTAAAATTGTTAAAGGTATTATTTTTAAAAGAGTAACCATGGAGTTTCTTGCCGGCTCTTCTCCATAGGAAACAACTAATTGGAACCGTGCACCTAAATTCGACGTTTCATAAGCACCTGTATTGGTTTATGTGAAATAAAAATTTTTGATTGATTGATTGATAGGAAATGCGTACGCCAGAACGAGATGGAAATAATGCTACTGAAGTTCGTAATTTGTTCAGATAGTAATATTTGGATGACAGATTCACAACAGATTTTTTTCGCGCTTGTTCATTATTGTTTTCACTTGTTCATTTGCATTTGATTTGATATATTCGTATCATAATTTAGAATCTTATAGCATTATTCATGTATTATTGTTGAAATTGATTTATTTGTGTAAACTAGTGATAGTTTTGCGAAGTGATAGTGCAGTAAAAACAAGATTAATGGCGTTGTATTATTTGGTGATCGTCTATTTAAATAGGTATTTAGGTAAGTAAGGATTACTAAGATAGTTTTTTTAGTTTGTAGTTTTATTAGAAAGTAGTTATTTAAGTAGTGATTTTGTTATTATTGAGTAAATTCGATACCATGGCGGCATTAGTGAACGTAGAATGCTGTCTGACAGATTATTTGTTGACTGAGGAAACATCCTTTTCAAAGTTGAGTTTTGAAAATAAAAAACATGTAATTCAGTTAGGCCGTGCTCGCTCGCCCTGACATGATTATATTACAAACGACGCGATGGTTTTTTCAAACATTTTAACAGTTCTTTGTAGGTAAGACAAATACCCTTGGCTTACGGGAAGTTGTAAATTAAATAAAATGTTTTGTTTTCCTTGCATATTATTCTCAGATTCTAGTAGCTTATGGAGCCACACGGGATTTAAAGATATTAATAATCTTTCAAATTCTTCCAAAAAACATGTTCAGACCGAAAAACATATCCGAAGTTGTTTATCTTTGCATGATTTCGAAAATCGTAGGATAGAAACATTTTTTGCTAATACGTATGAAGTTCATAATAGAAGAAAAGTAGATCGGAATAGAAGTTTAATGAAACGGTTCATCGACACAGTCATTTTGCTAGGTAAAAAATAATTAGCTTTTCGCGGCCACCACGAAAATCCGGCATCCGATAACCGCGGTAACTATATCGAAACGTTGTTATATTTAAGCAAATATGATACCGTAATCGATTCGCATTTGGAACAATGTTCCTCAACACAGAATGCCACATTCTCTGGCCTTTCGAGTGATATACAAAATGATTTAATACAAAGTATCGCATTCGTTTTACGCGACCAAATTAAAGTTGGAAATAAATAAAGCTCAGTTTGTATCGGTCATGATTGACGAAACGCCCGATGTTAGTCATAGGGAGCAACTAACGGTAATATTTAGGTATTTATCTGAAACTGGAATCGAAGAACGTTTTCTTGGTTTCTATGACGTTAGCATCAGTCGGACTGCTGATGTTCTTCTCATATCCATCCCCAAACGGCTTTTCTCAAAGCCTCTTTTATTATACTTGTAAGACACTGTTTCTATGTATCAGTGCTTACAAGTATAGTGAAAGTGAGCTAAAGCCAATTCATCTGTACAAAATTTCGAAGTCAGCCACAGGGCCACAGCTATACGAGTAGTTACTGGAATTCACGCATCACACTTGAGCAAGGTAAGCATTTTTTGGTTCGGCTTCCCTTTTAAGAAAATTCACCCTTCGCCACTGATATGCTTACAAGCATATGACCTGCCAAGATACATTGGTCTCCCCCCCCCGTACATGGCGGCCTAGGAACAGCATCGACATTAGACAACTTTTTCTGAAGTGTTAAAAGACTCTCAAATGAGAGTTACTTATTAAACAAGGTTAGTCGGAAAGTGGGCACTAAGCCGAGAAGGTGTTAAAGTATCCATAATAATGCATAACTGAGAAATAGCTATTCAAAGATTTCATAAAAAATACGCCAAATTCTATCTATCCTCAGTTATGATCAACTGTGTTTACATTTTAGGTCATATTTGGGGTCACGGATTATAGAATAGAATAGAATTTCTCTTTAATCGAGTATCCATGACTCAAAAGCTGTTAGTAAAACTTATGACTATGTTAGTAAGCACTGAATACACAAAACAACACAACAAATAACGATGGATCACTGCTGCGACAACCCATGAGTTATTGCACAGCAGCGACCCACATAAACACAGTCCAGGCGACTGGCAATCATACTTAGGATACTGTTGGCGCTGCCCCACACCCTGCGCACCAGGGAAGCGCACCTTTTACGCATTGTTGCGTAAAAACAATCTACATGCGCATCTGCGAACATCCCCGACGCACTACAAAAGCGGGGCAGCCCCACCAGCATCCTAAACGCGTTATTATACTGAACGCGGAGAGCACTGTACGATCTTTGCGTACACCTAGCCCACAAACTGCACGTGTAAAATGAGGTACAGTACGCTCGAAAGAGCGTGATCTTGACTGGAAGTGAGCATCGTGCAAACCTGCGAGCCAACATGTTCGTTGAACGTGAGCGGAGGGCATTGTCGGTTAGCCGACAATGCCCTCCGCTCACGTTCAACGTCATTATCGTCTTTAAGGTCAGGGGTTAATATATGACCAAGGTATTTCAAATTCTGTGCTCTGTGCAGAGGTGTGCCGTACAGTAGTACAGGAGGCACTTTGTCTGGGCTTTTACCCCCAGCCTTAAAGACCATGACCACAGACTTTTTACAGTTATACGCCAAACCATGTACTTTGGCGTATGCCTCACACTGGGCGACCAATTTCCTCAAGCCACAGACTGACGCACTCAGCAGCACCATGTCGTCAGCATAACTGATATTATTGACGCAGATACCGTCCACGTAGCAACCAACCCTGGTACTGCTGAGCTCGGCAATCAGTCCATTCACGTAAAGGTTGAAAAGCGTTGGTGAGCTCAACCCGCCCCGCCTCACCCCGCACTCCAACCCGTACGGACGAGAAAACGCCCCAGCCCATCGCACATTGTTGATCTGGTTTCCATACCAAAACTTTAAAATGTTAATGAGTTCTATTGGCAAATCAGCCCGCTCTAATTTACTCCATAACACATCATAGGAAACCAGATCAAAAGCCTTAGACAGGTCCAGGAAGCAGGCGTAAATCGGCGTCTCGAGCTTCGAATAGTAAGTGACAGCATGCTTAAGACACAAAATTAGAAGCTCCATTTTCTGAATTCGTAAATAAAAAAACGAGGAAGAATTTCTGAAAAAACTAAATTAAAAATCATTTTCCATGTTTTTTTTTTATTGAATTTTGAAATTTGAACTCTTTCTTTAAAACAATCATGAGTGATACATTAAGTGGCCAGCGGCATAGTACTCCCTTTCCGACTAACCTTGTATACAGGCCTTACAAAACAACGAGAGGGCCTTTCGTTATTCACCATACTTACCTATTACATAATTCATGTAATTTTTTTTTCTTTTTTGTTTCAGTCTGTAATGATTCTGGAACAAGAGCAAATGGAGGAAGCTTACGAAAAAGACAACTTTTTCATTCAAATTACGGTGAGTTGTTGTAAGAGTCCTTACTAAAAATGTCGAAGTTTGATATTTCTGTCCGGAAATTATCGATTCCTGTCCGGAATCGATTTTCATGAGATTTGCCTCTAGAGATAACTCAAAACCCGGACTAATAAAGATTGTCATTATATAGTATTATCGTTCGATAAAAAGTCAAATTTTCAAGTTTTAGATCTTAGTTTCATCAATATTTACTGTTATAGGTGAAAGGTTATCCATCAACTTGGACAAAGGAACGAGTGTTGGATGCTATACTTGAGAATGTCAGAGGATATAGTCTCATACCTTGTTTCACTGAGGTAAGATAGCTAGATAATAATATTAACTACGACATCTACACACTGCCTAGTGTGCAGAAAGCACAAAAACGATTCATTCCCGCTGACATCAAGAAGAATGAATTGAATTGGCTCAAGTAGTTGTAATTAACATAAGATCACGCCTTATATTCTCCGAAGGCCTCGGCAGAGGTGTTTTTAGTACACCCTCGTTTCGCCAGTTATGTTTTAAGTCCCATGTAATAGGGGGCGAGCCTATTGCCATTAACCGGGCACAAATCCAGACTCCAGGCTGCTACTGAGAAATTCGTAATGAAAAAACACAGGGGATCGAACACAGGACCTCATGCTCAGCAGTCGCACTTGCGACCACTAGACCAACAAGGCAGTCAGTAGTTTTAACTGCATTATTCATTCCTCTTGACGCCACTGGTGATGTGTTTCGGTTGTGTCAACGGGAATGAACCCAAGAACTCCGACCAAAAGCGTGTCACACTCATATTGTGTGTGTATGTCCACATACAATGTAAATGTTTTGCTTGGTGGGAGGATCTATACGGTCCCCCTGCCTAGCTACCACCCTCACATTAAGGTCCGGTGCTAAGCAGTTTACTGTGTTCCGTCGTGTGTATGTGAGCTCCAGAGGGGTATAGGGGAATCCCTCTATATATTCCTTGGATTCGTGTGCTCCATCTTAAACCCTGTCTGCGCTCACCATAAGGTGAAACTAGGGCCAAACGCGACCAAATCAAGAATAAAAAATAAAAAAGGACACACATTTTTTCACATATTTTTTGTATCACTTTCACTATCTATACAAACTTTATTGCAGTTCTACCAAAACGAATGCAAATTTCTAACGCTACGCAGCCGTTCGGCGCTCATAGTTCTCCACAAAACGGGCTTCTACGTCCACAAAGACGGCGTCGAGTTGGCCGTCACTATATCTCAAACGGATTTGACACTCAACCAAATTGATTACATACCAAGAATCATTTTGAGGAAGAGAGTAGCGATGGGATATGTCGACAAACGGCTCAATTTGAGTGCTTTTACTTTACAACATGGTAAGTAGACTAATATGGGATTAGGAATAGCCTGCCCGCAAGTGCTAGTCACCGCCTGAGGTATGAGAGCGGGAGGAGGGGAGAGGGAGTTCGAGATAATAAGCGCGCTCTGTCAGAATGCTTGTCAACTACGCGCACCTCCCTTCTCTGCCCATAAGATGTAAGAGGCAATGGAGTTTAAAGCAAAAAGTAAAGTAGGCGTAATACGTTTATAAAGCGTTTATGTCTGAGGGTAAATCTTGTCATCACAGCAGTGATAAACTTGGTGTGACCGTCAGACTGCTAAGTCACAGGTCTCGAGTTCGAACACAAGGCACGTACCTCTGACTTTTCGGATTCATGTGTGTTATAAAATTATCACTTGCTTAACGACGAAGGAAAATATTGTGAGGAAACCAGCATGCCTGAGAGATATTTCTCGACGGCATGTGAAGCCAAGTCAGAGGCCCATGGGCGGCATAAACTGACACCAGGTTAGCCATTAACCAAAGGAAAAGAAGAATCTTGTAATATTATCATGGCGGACTGGAAGCTGCCTTCCTAAAGGCACTGCCATAGAGTTTAGAATTTCATAACTGTATCTGACAACATTTTTTGAACTGACGCTCGGCTTTTACATTAGAGTCGTTTATTAATAAGGGCCTAACTCTCTAGCTTGGAGACTGAATACCGTCTCCGACAAATGCAAGTGTACAGTAGACACTCCCTTCGGAAAATACAAGTGTGCTGAAGTGTGTAATATTTTCAAAGACATACCTTTAAATTATGACAAAACAGGTCCGCCAATACCCAATACAAATGAACCACAGTATAGAGAATGTATCAGTGCGTTTATATATTCTAATTTTATTTTATTCTATCACACTACATATTTCAGATATTAGCCACTTCATTTACTTCCCGCTAAACCGTATCAGCAACCAGAGCGAATTCATTCAGCTGCAAAGCGTTATCGAATGGGACCATCTCACTCATTTAGATCTCTCGCACAACAGACTAACGTAAGTATAAAGTCTTGTAGTAGGTAAATTAACAGATCAACAGCTACTTTTTGTAGGGTCCGTAGTGAGTTTGAATTCCGGGACTAGTTTGGGAACCTCGGATTTTTTTAGGAAGAATCTCGATTTAGTCTCGCGGTAGCGGTTAGTGATAGTATCTAAAGCAGCACTTGATATGGTTTAAATATTAAAAACACAAAAAAAGTTGGCCTTTTTTATTAAATGTGTGTAGAACATTTCAGTGCCACGCATAAATTAATGGAAGTCCGGCGATACAGCTGGCAAGCATGATTAATGCAATATCGCTCCGAGCAGTCAGTTAACTCAGAGTGCAAAAGTGGCTTTCGTTAAGAATATACAATAATGTTTTATTTTTGATCAAAAATATCCAATCCAAAAGCATCTTATACAGGATCAATCTGAAGTAGACCACGACGTTAGAAGGAATTACACAAATTCGGATACACCTGTAGAGTTCCCGAATATTCCCGTTCATTGGGGCGCTCATAGTTTAGTTTAGTTTACCTGGGCTGTATCCGCACTTAGCCTCTTGATTGGGCCATTGTGCGTATTTAGTCTTACCTTCCTACTCCAACCAACCCAGGTCGTCCCAAAAGGTTAGCAGCCTTCTCAGGCTGCTGCAGGCCTCCGGGAGCGATGCTGGAGATTGAAGAGTCCGTGCCCGTTGTTCGGCCACGCTCCTGCATTCCATAAGCACGTGCAGCGGCCAATATTGGGACGCTCAAATTCAATAGTTGATGGTTTACAGATTGATATTGTTATGATACTTTTGTTTCAGAAACATATCTGGCTTCGACTTGCGCACAGTGACACCGAGGTTGAAGCATCTCAATCTATCATACAATAGTTTAGAAAAGATCACTGTATTGATAAACTGTAGGGATCTGCCTCTAAAGACGATACATTTGGAAGGAAACCCTCTGTGTAACGATTACATTGATCCGGAACGCTATATTAAGGTCGTGAGGATGATGTTCCCAGCTGTTGACCAGATAGTGAGTTCATGATTATAGTCTGGCCATATAAATTTTGCATAAAAGGTAAACAAACCTTTGATCGTGAAACATTCATTTTTGAAGCAAAATGAGAGCTGATGAAAAGCAAAAAAAGAGGTTTTCTAAATGTGTATGTTTATTGGATTCTTAAAAAATGTAACGAACCGTCACCCATTGACGAACTGACCGCGGTAAACTCAACTTAACTTCAGACCGCACAAGCCACGCCTTCATACAAAAATGGATGGACCATGTATGCGTTTCCTTTTGATTAAAAAAATAGAAGAGGGTTCATATCCTCATAACATTTCCGGTACGTCGGCCGCTGCCCAGTCCCTTAAAGGCTTATAATAAGAGTGTTTGCCGCAATGAAATTTGTAAACTTTAATGCACTTTATATGTAACACAAAAACATTTAAAGAGTAAACAGTACCCGGGGGTAGTAAATATTGCACATCGAGCTTTAGAAAGAGATTGGCTAGCTTCGGCCATATAGAGCGTCATCTCTGTCGCACGAAGTGACAAAACGTCACATAGATATGAGTGACAGAGACGACGCTCTGCGAAGCCGAAGCTTGCCGATTATTTCTTTCTAAACTCGATGTGCAATATTTACTGCCAGGTACCTACTGTACATGGAGTTTCATCCCGGCCCTTTTCCATACGACCTACTATTTGAAACCATACAACTTCTTACTTAGCTTTCCATTGGTGCCTGAAAATATTTGGATCGAAGAAAAAAGATTTGAATTAAATGAACGCCTGACTGGGTGGCTTGACCAACAGTCGGACGACTGATGCTTAAATCGAGAACGCCGTCACTGATTCCAAAGAACTGTTTTGCGGTCCAAAACCATGTTGCCCAGTTAAGAAATCATGAGCAGTTTAGGAACTGGTCTACAGCAATATGAGCACTTATAAACTTGATGTCGTAAACCTGAAAATTTATGTTAAAAGATGCCTTTATCTTAGAATCTAACCCAATATTTATTTTCAGGACGATGTACCAATCCATCGAAGTGGAGAATTACCACAATCCAAACAAAACTACTGCCCGGAAGACGCCAAAGAAGTCGCGGAAAAGTTTCTAGATATATACTTCCCATTATTAGACTCTGGGTCGGATCACCGGTCTTTGATACAAGGAATGTATGAAGATGACGCTACGTTGACTATCACATATTGTTATAAATTACGTAGGTTTTTTAATTATAATTATATTAGTTTTATTTTAATATTATTGTTAAGCTTGTGGCTAAAAGGCTTGTAGATTAATTGATGGGAAAAAATTAAGTCTTTAGTAGTCCTAGATCCAAAGATAATACATTTCTAATGCATGCCTACATTACTGGGCATATTAAAAATCAAAATGGCTGCCGTTCGGAGAAGAGGGGCTTAGTATTACAAAATCCCAGGTATTTTTGTCGATGCGCCGGAGGGCGCGCGACTACCTCCGGCCTCCCAAATGTGGTCTGCGGGGGAACAGTAATAGGCTCGAGAAGGCGGCGCGCAGTGTTTCGCGCACGTCTCTCAGGAGGATGCGGAGCGAGGCCCGAGCCTGCCGGGGTTGCGGTGCGTGCCTACGCGGACCCCGCGACCCCGGTCGACGGTCAGGAGAAGGAACACCGTTGGTTTTTAGCCGGTAAGAGTCCGGCAGACCCCCTCGCCTTCCCCGGGCGAGGGACATCCATGAGGATTTTTCCAGGATAAAGAAAAAAAGTATCATTGTCAATAAAATAGTGTTTAACATTTCGTCAATTCAATACCTAACTCATTGTACTAAGCGACATCGGTACAGACTGGTGGATATTTTTAATCCCATTCCACTCGCACACTTTTTTTAAAGTAGCTATTTAAAACATTTTATGCAAAAAAAAACGCTGTTATTCTTAATTTTTGTTGTAGGCTACGGTCAGATATACAGGTGTTTTAGGAACCTCTTTCTATACGCTCGGTTTCTGGATGAAGGGGAGACGGACTCGGTCGTGGGAGCTATGGCGATCACCAAGCTTATCAACCGATGGCCGCACACTGAACACGATCCTTTCACGTTTACTGTCGATGTGCTGTATCATACTGTAAGTACCTATAGTACAGCCATTTAAATTTTGTATAAAAGGTAAACAAACCTATGATCGTGGCAAATCAGTGTTCTTGAAGCTTTAAAGGTACATCAAACATTAATTTATAAAAAAATTACACCTACTGTTAAGGCTGTGTAGGCTTCGATAATAAATGGACTGAATGCTGGTATAAAACTGTGTAATCAATAATAACTTAATTTAAATAACAAGATCTGAATATTCTGGTCTGTTCTGTGGGTGAGCTACACCGTGCGTGCGAGTGACATTCGCTAAGGCGCACCGGCAGCTGGAACTGGCGAGGCGGGCCGCGGAGCCGCCGGTCGCTGCGCGGCATAGGGCCCCGCACGACGCGATCAATAAAGCGCGCGCGCGCCCTCTGGCGAGCTGTATGACGCCGGAACACCTACTCTTCAATTATATTTTAGTTTTCTAATAATGAGTATGTTTAATGGATTCTTAAAGAACACTAATGGGTAGCTATACATATAATATCCGCCAATTAACGCACTGCTGAAACACCTCAGGAAAAGGCAGAGGGTGGCGTACGATGACTTGCTGTGGTTGCCTTCAAAGAATAGCCCCGTCCCCCTCGTGTGTCTCCGAAATGAGACTGAGGAATGTCAATAGCATAGGCAGTGTCCTCCCGCACACTGCATAATCTCCAAAATATGACACAGTATAGAATAAAGAAATTATCAATAATACTTTTCAATCAGGAATCCACAACAATCCTTCGAATCGGCGGCGTGCTAAAGCTCACAGCAGAAACTTTGGCCGAAGACGAACATCTACTAACATTCACTAGAACAGTAGTATTATACTCGGAAGACGGTAAAGAGTACAAGATTCAAAACGAAATGGTGTACTGGGATGAACCGACGGCCGCGACTGCGAGGTCGGCGTTCCGAGTTAACACGGTAAGTCATTATCAATAGCATTGAATCAGTAGATCAATTAGCCGCATCTGCTTAGTCTGAAACCCTACTCCAACATAGTGATTAGGCTATTATATTCAGCGCGTTACTGTCACTCTGCTGGGCACGAGCCTATTCTCGGGCGAGAAGGGTTTAGGCTTTAGTCCACCACGCTGGCCGGATGCGGGTTGGTGGACTACACACACCATCGTGAACATTTTGATCTCTCTCGGGTGCAGGTTTTCTCACGATGTTTTCCTTCACCTTTAACGCAAGTGATAATCAATTACCCAGTTACTGGGCAATGCCGATATCATAAGGTTACACTGGTTGTCAGACTTGGATCTTCTGACTACCCGTAATGACTGTCACCTCGGACCGACGGTTTCAACTTCAAGTGCTCTCTGAGGCACAGAGGGGTCTCGATGTACAACGAACGGTCACTCATCCACGGACAGACCGCGGCAAGCGCAGCTTAACCTCGCAAATCGTTTGATCGACGCGGTTGTTAATTAGCCACGAGCCCCACCAAAAAGGATATCGTCGCTTAAGTTCTAACACAGCGTAACTCAAAATAGTTAACTTTTCAGGAAAGCGAAAAATAGAATTTTTTCTACTTATCATATAATTGTTTTTAATCTACAATATTCTTTTTTATTTTGGTTTTTTCGACGGATCACTTTCGCGACACGATCCAGTATGGAACTCATCTGACTTACACGCTGTTTACATAGCTTGATGGAAAAAAATATTACATACGCGGTGGATTTTGTTTTTGAAATCACGCGTTGCTATTGGATCTAACCATTGATTGTGATTGGTCAAACGATACGTTTTTTGATTAACTATCGAATGACGTGCGTAACGCAAAATACTACTATTTTTCGAGTTACGTGGTGTTAGAACTTAAACGACGATAATATACATACTTGTAATTACCACGTAGGGCAATCCTATTGGCGACTCCTAGATCTCTCGGACGCTGCTACCGATCACCGACCCGTTACCACCGAAAAATTATGGTACAAGTTGTAAACAAATTGTGGAAAGGTCTTTATAAAAGTAGTTGTTTTTAACATGTAATGACCATGTATAAAATGTTTAAAAAACTTGTTTCTCTCTACATACATGTTTGCTATTTGCAGTATGTAGGTATTCGCATTTTTTTAAACATTGACTGATACTATTGAATATTATGTTTTATACCTTGGTGTAAACGAGGGTTTAGAGCATCGTTGAGCAGCAGTAGTCTATTGCGTGCAGGTGAGGGTAATGTTTACGTAAATTAAATGCTGTGTATTTCCTCCCTATACTCTACGGAATCACGGCACCATAGTCCATACTTTTAATAATGTAGTGTGGTTACATAATACATAGCTTAACATAGGTATGTTTGCGGCGACAATACATACCTATACTTGTTCCTGGATATACAAGGTTAGTCGGAAAGGGGGTACTAAGCAGCGGGCCACTTAATGTATCACTGATGACTGTTTTACAGAAAGTGTTAACATTTAAAAATTCGATAGTTATTTTTTTCATGTAAAATGATTTTTATTTTAGTTTTTTCAAAAATTCTTCATCCCTGCTTTAGTTATGAATTTAGAAAATGAAGCTTCTAATCCGTGACCCCAAATATGACCTAAAATGTCAGCACAGCTGATCATAGCTGAGGATAGATAGAATTTAGCGTATTTTTTATGCAATCTTTGAACAGCTATTTCTTTTAAACTAATGACTTTTGGGGAAAGTTGTAGAACAAAAGTTATCAATTATTGTAGGTACTCTAACACCCTTTCGGCTTAGTACCCCCTTTCCGACTAACCTTGTATACGGTTTTACTTCTTTTGGGTACAAAATGCCAATTTTCTATGGGTAAAATGCGAATTGATGTCTGTTCTCTTAAATCCGTTTTCAATAATCTATCTGCGGTTTGCGCTACTGAAGATAGAAATTTGACATAAACTCCATAGAAGTAATGTCAAATTTCTATCTCTAGTAAGGCAAAACACCGACAGACATACGTTAATAAAAACGATTGTATATCGTCGTTGCAGAGTTCAGTTACTAGCGCATTCCACCTGACACACTCGTGACGTCATCAGCGCGAGGCAAATGGAAATTATCTAAACATTAGGCTTTGTTTTGAAGTTGTGACCGATTCAATACGGCGGGTATTGATTTGCATGTAGAGATTGATGCGGGTTCTGACGTGAACACTACTAGTAATACCACACTTTGTTTTAATTGACACTTTCCAATTGTTTTACTAAATATTACTTAACACTAATTGTTTTAAGAGACTTGCGTATCGAGAAATATTTCATTTTCAACACAATTTATAAAAAAATACGCAAAAATTTTTTTGAGAACATAACACTTGATACTTCAGCTGTGCAAACGTAGCAAAAAGACTTACCTACACACTTTTGCATTTACAATGTTATTACTAGTGCAGATTTTCCTTTACATAACATATTGAGTAACTTAAATAAATACAGTAACTTAGGAGATTAATGAAAACAATCATAGGAAAAAATAATTATCTTTATTCATATCCTCGAATTTAAATGTGCTGTTTATAAAGAGTTTTATGAGCATATCTACTTGTATCAATCTGATTATTCACAGAAAATTGTATTTCACATTGATTGTTAATTTATTGTCCATTCCATGTGTTACTTTTTATATTAATGAAATGGACTTAAGTAGACATAAAAATTTGCTTAAAAGGAACAACTTGGCACTATTGGTATGAAATACACTCTTAACATAAGGGCCGCGATAATCGAAATAAAATGGTGAGTCTGTTACAGCCAACTAAATAATTCTCACACTGTGTCCATTGATTCTTCGTTTAGTGGCTCAGTTTCCATTTCCATATCTCTATCATCAGATCCTGACGCATATTTCAATCTCAGTTTCTCGTAATGTAACTGCTCTTTCGCCGATACAGATGGCTTACATTTCGCGAGCGCAGTTCTGAAGTCTTCGAAAACGACAAAAATGTCACCGTCAAGGGTCCCAGTTGTGATGTGATTCGTCAGCGCGTTTGTGGCGGCCGCTCTAACTAAGCCAGCCAGATCGGCGCCCGTGTAACCATCTGAGAGTCCTGCTATAACTTGTAAATCTACGTCAGGTCCCAAATGAGGCTTTGTACCACCTTTGGTAAGTTTCTGCAGTATGTCGAACCGGTCTTCTCTCGCCGGCATTCCGACATACATAACACGGTCCAAACGACCCGGTCTCAACACAGCAGGGTCGATGATATCCGGTCTATTTGAAGCCGCCAACACGAATACTCCTTCACGGCTTTCAATGCCATCCATTTCAGTCAGCAACTGATTTACAACACGAGCGGCGCCATTGTGATCTTGAGATGTACGTCGCGGACATAAAGCATCGAATTCATCGAAGAATATGACGCAAGGCGCAGAGTTTCTCGCACGTCTAAAACACGTACGGACAGCTCTTTCGCTTTCACCAACATACATGTTCAACAATTCAGGGCCTTTCACAGAAATGAAGTTTACCCCTGCTTCATTTGCAACAGCCTTTGCCAATAATGTTTTACCACATCCAGGAGGCCCACAAAGTAAAACTCCACTAGGTGCTGATAACCCAAGCTTAGCAAGTTGCTCAGGGTACTTCACTGGGGCTAACACAGCTAACTGTAACTCTTTACGTACTTGGTTCAAAGATCCAACATCATCCCATGTTACATCGGGGACAGTAACAATACCCTCTCTCACTGCACAAGGTTTGGTAGTCTTAAGAGCTTTTACGAAGTCTTCATGTCTGATAGCAAGTCCATTCAGTTCTTCTAGAGTATAAGGCATGTCATCAAGAAGACTTAAGACCTCATCCATAGGATCTAATGGTTTCTTGATAATTTCATTTACATGATTTGCTTCTGTTTTTACATTTATGTCACTCAATTCTTCTATAGGTGCTTCAGGTATAACAGGTGAGATTTCAGGCTCTGGAACACTCACAGGGGCATCACCTGCACTTATATTTGCAGCAGCTTCTTCACTTTCTTTCTCTCCATTTGATACAATTGATATTTCCTCATTAGATGGAGGTATCTCAACAGGCTCTTTCTCTAGTTGAGCTTTTGACAATTGTATTTCTGTAAAAATCCTCTTAACAGCATATGTGCTGGCCTTATTTACAAGAGCTTGTAAATCAGCACCAACAAACCCAGGAGTTATTTGAGCTAACACATTCATATTCACATCTTCACCTAAAGTAATATTCTTACAAAGAATAGAAATTATCTCTTTCCTAGCATGTAACGAAGGAATACCTAATGTGATTTCCTGTTCGAGACGACCAGCCCTTCTTAAGGCAGGGTCTAAGGCATCTGGATTGTTTGTGGCGGCAAGTATAAGAACAGAGGCATTTGTGTCAGTCAATGCATCTAATGATGCCAGTAACTGGGCTACCATTCTCTTCTCCATGTCTTTTTGTGCATTAACTCTGTTGCCACAAACAGCATCAATTTCATCAATAAACAATACACTGGGTGCAACTGACATTGCCTTCTCAAAGAGCTCTCTGATCCTTTCTTCCGATTCCCCCGACATTCCACCCACTAATTCTGTGCCAGTGATAGCAATCATAGGCAATTGAAGTTTTCCGGCAATAGCATGTGCTAATAAAGTTTTGCCTGTCCCCGGAGGCCCATGCAGCAATGCCCCTCTAGGAGCTTTTATACCCAACTTACTGTACACCTCTGGATGCTTCATATGTAATATTAAATCGCAGATCTGTGTTATAATTGCTGATATACCACCTATGTCATCAAAACTAACCTTTACACTTTTGACATTACCAATATCAACTTTTTTCTTAAGTGGTGCAATTTTAATTGCATCAACTTTTCTCTTTTTCTCATTTGTATGTTGATTCTGTTGAGATTTTGCGGGCGGGTTCTCTGTCGCCGTGCTATTAGCGTTTTTGATCGGTATGTGGGGGGTTATAGTAATTTGGTCATTGATTTTCGGTAATTTCGGCGCCGCACCGCCGTCTTCGTCGCTACTCAGAATGTCAATAGGTTCGCCTGTCTTGTCGGTGTTGCGCCGGTTTGCTGCCGGACGTTTTTTATCCTGCATCTTGTACATGGCGAGCAGGCGGTCGTTCAATGCACTATTATTCTCGTCTAATAGCTCTAAATCGGATTCCTCCTCCGATCCGTCGGATGTAGAAGCTCCGTCAAGTCCGTAACTCTGTAATACGACTTTATATGCACTCTCCACCATCTGACAGAAGGCGTTGTCGCTCCTGTTGTTGTACTCGCGGTAGCGCTCTTTCAATGAACGCGCCATTTGGCTAACATCGACGAATGTCTTGTCCACATTCTCAGCGAGATAATTCTTTACACGCGACACTATAACCGGATCGTTTATAGTCTTTTGCCGAGTTTGGTGTTTCTTCATTTTGTAAGGAATAAAGTTTTAAAATTAATTTAGTTGAATTTATAAACTACTTCTTCGTAAAACGCAATGTTTGACAGCGGCGTTGCTGAATCGATGGAATGCTTGCCATAGACAAAAAATGTTTGTCTATCTGCCTGCTGCACATGGTCTTAAGGCTGCCTATTCACTTTTATTAATATTATAAAACAATTGTTACAGATTTCGCAGAAAAATATAAATCTTAAAATAGAATCAACGACCGATGAGGATCTTCGAGAAAAATTCCTTAAGATTTTCATGAAACTAACGACGATGGATAAAAAAATAAGTGAAAGGTAATGAATATGAAAATAACAAAGATAAAATAGTAAATAATAAAATGCATAATGTTATTAACACTTTATCAATGTTTTTACAGGTGTTTGGAAATTAATAACTGGAACTTCAAACTGGCCCTGGAGCATTTTACTAAGTTGTTAAAAATAAACAACTTGGACTCCTTAACTAAAGAAGAGGTTCCTACCTAAGAACTATTATTTAGAACTGTAAAGTGCAGATTTTTAATAAATAACATTATGATTACTCATTTCACAGATAAATTATTGAGACTGTTCTAAATATACCCACGGAATACATAACATAATCCACCGGTAGAACAGATATGTCTCCTACTGTGGCAGTTAGATCACGTGACTGACCTGTCTACGTCATAGCTACTGATAAACCAGTAAACGTTGGCTTCTGTTGTCAAACTGTGTTGTTATTGGTGGAAAAGTCATAAAGGTTGCCGTCGGGAAAAAAAGAAAGACATCATTAATTTGGGTAAAAAAAAAAGATAAAAAAAATTAAATACTAAATTAATTAATTAAAATGCAATTATTACAGGTATAAATGATATGACGTAATAATTAACGAACTTACAATTTATGATCTAGGAACTCGAGTACACTATAAGAACATTTATCAATTAATTATCTCGTTAAAGTACGCTGAAATGTATGAAACGGAAGTGTTTTTACAGAACTTGGAATTTTATCATACAATTTGATGCACATGATATAACTATTGTTGGATGTCGATGTGAGATTTGTCTTGGGTTGATATAACTTATTCTTATTCATAGATCAAGGGAGAGAATACCTTGTATAGTGCCACCAAATTAGCTGCTCAGTTGCCAAAGACGCAACTTTACTATATTACTTTACTCTTTGGTTGCAACTGCACAAGCGTGACAGTGAAATGACATTTCAAAATATTTAAGGTAGCTTTAGTTCCAATTTTGTCCACCTGAACAGATAGTTTGTGGGTATGCATTACCTATTATACTAAAAATTTTATACAATAAAAAATTGTAAATATTCTGATAAAATTGATACAACTCTCGACTTAGAAGCAACATATACAAGTAAGTCATACATGGAAACGTGGAGCCCCATGTAAATAAGAAGGAAAAATCGATCCCGACGCGCTTAGATAATAATGTCGATTCTGTGGCGCAATTTGACAGGACTAAACTAAGGGTGCTTGCCTCTTTCTGTTTCAATAGAAAAAGAAAGTGACAGTTGCGTTTAGTCTAGCTTAGTACTGTCAAAGTCTGCAACAGAATCGACACCAACAGCTAAGATGACAAATTAATGTTGTAAATAAAAACAACTCTCATTAAAAATGAAATTTTATTACGTCGCGTACATAAAAGGCTAAGTTAAACTAAACAATCATTTCAAGATGTCTGGCGTATTCGATGATTTGCCCCGCGAGTTCAGAAGATGGCAGAACTCCAGCGGCGGCGGCGCAAGTTTCTTCAGCAGCGTTAAAGTGATAACAGTTGTCTGGACCAAGAACCCAGTTACGCTGAAACATTAAATTAGGCTTTTATTACAAGTAGACATAACCCGTGGTTTTTGGTCAAGAATTAACCACCACCTGGACTCCATGTCAGGTGTAATCTTAGGGATTATGTCAAAAGGATAGACAGCATCATTTCACACTCTTGACCGATAGTCATCATCATTGATAGCTTTTGTATGTGGCTTCTCCATTTGCACCAACATAGCAGTATGTTAGAAAAATATGTATTAATCCTACATCAGAAGAAATGATGTGACTGATTGTAAATAATCAAAAAAATAAGGTACCCCTTATAGTTTAATTACCTTCTTGCCATATTCATGAACAGCATGTTGAGATGACAGGTTCAGTCTTCGAGCAGCTTCAGCACATGATATGCATAGGTAAGCCTTCTCAATGCATGCTGCAATCTCTCCTCGGACCGTGTCTAGGAGAGTATCCATGAAGAGAGTGTAGCTTTCTGCTGGCACATTGTCCTGAAAAAATGCTTATATGAATATCTAAAAGTTTATACACTGATAAATCATGCTTTACGTGATTATCATAATTATTACAACTAAACAAACCTTAGCCAAAAAGATCTTATTATAGCTGCCCTCCATCAAATACTGCTCCAAAGCCAACGGGTGCCTTATATACGGGTCAGCCCTGATCACATCCACTGAAAGGCGTTCTAACTCTGTGTGGAACTCGGCTACACGGTTCTGGGAGAGCAGGTACAGTAAGTTCAGTCCAAGGAGCTGGTACATGAATGCTGACTCTGGGAGATGGTCTCTGGAAGTTAAATAAGAAATAATATATTAAGATTTTAAAGCTTTGAAGTACTATTCTGTATTTACTCAGTGATGTACTAAAAGTTTACTCAGTAAAATACAGCATAAGAATATTTTTGATAATTCTAAGCCCATCTTAGTAGTAATTACTTATTGGTCACATATAATATCAGAAAATAGCCAATTAAAATGAATAACAAATACAAAAAAAAAATAAAGGCTTGTTAGCTGATAAATATTGTAGATGGTGGAATAGTTTAGATTAAGAATGTTTTGGATCAGACTTCTGTGTACTGCTTTACTATAAGAGAAGTTTACAAGCAATGATGATAAAGACTGTTTAATTATATTAATCAATAATAAAAACAAAGACATCCATATTAAGGTATGCATAATTATGAGTTTTAATGTTACTTTTAGATAAAGATCAGACTATGGGTGTTTTATAAGTTATTTCCGTACATACTTGTAATCAAAATAGTAGCATTTCAGCTGAGACATGAATCGTTCGAAAGCTTTGACGTCCTTTGCAGCAACCGCCCATTGAGCTCCAATTTCCAATACATCCCGGGCTAAAATTAACTCTTTCTGATTAGCCGCAGTATTGTTACTCGGTAGGAAAGTTAATTGTGTTAGCGCAATCTGTAAAAAAAGTATATTTTGAGTAATATTTTGCTGGGACCTAACCTGCTGAAACAATGATTATTGTCAAGTCATCATTCAGTACTACGTACCTTTATTTTATTCAACAAATCACCACACTTGTCTAGTTTGCGTGGTTTCTTAGCCCACTCAGTTTTTAGATTTTGATATAAAGTCGCGACTTCCTTTACTGAGGCCATTATTTTTTATAATATAACGATACAACAAAATACAATTATAGCGATTGACTGATTGAGGTTGTTTTGCTAACTAGCGTTCAGAACCTTGCACTTGAAGTTTTAACTTTTCCTTACGTATAGAAGTACGTAAATAAAAGTTAAATATTTCATCTACAGAGCAGCAGCTGAGGACTCTTTTTAAAAATATTGACAATTTTAATGATACAATGTTGATTTTTTGATTAGTTAAGAATTTATTTAAAACTCTTTAAAAATTCGAAATATGATATCTATGTCAAGTTTTGAACGCACCATCAACCCGAATGTCAAAGCCGAAATGTTACCATTGTCTTAATTCTTTACGAAGTAGACTCTGTGTAAGGCTTTCTATTCACTGACAATGATAATAATGATAGACGTTCGGATATTAATCTGAGTACCAATAAAATGTTTTCTCAAATGGCAAGTCGTGCCTATCCATTATTGGCTATTATTGAATTTGTCAAAAAAATAATTTGACAGGATTTTCTGTGTCAGTGTGTGCGGAAGGTGAAGTTTTTGCCGAGTCTAAATCGAATTTAATTATGAATTATATAAAAGAAAACAATTTGCTGGTATGCTATGGCAAGCTATGTGTGTTTAGAATGAAATAATGATATGTTGGTGGCACAATGTCTTCGCCTGTGGTGTGCCGTGAAATTTTCGATGAAAACAGTCAACCATCGGCCGAGGGTTTGTATAATAAAATTTAATATTTATTGAACATAAATATTGTTGTTCTAGCTATAATACCCACTGCTACAGAAATAGAATGGATAATGGTTTACGCGAACAGTTAACTGTTTTATGTAGCCTATATTATTTGTATTAATCAATACGCGATTTCAGAAATTTATTTAAGCGAATTCTATTCGATACTACACATTATTTTAAGGGAGGAATTTTATTATATATGAACTGAAGCCGTTTGATTGATATTATGGTAGATGCATGCAAAAAAAACACTCACAATATTTTAATAATTTTAGTATTCTTTCATAATATTTTGGGCATATTTTGCCTCTGCAACAATATTATACAACAAGAAAAAAATATTGGTTTCCAATTTCCAAACCACTAAGCCAAAACATGGACAGATAAATTTTAAAAGCCCTAAAATATGTATTTTTTATTTTTTTATTATACTAAATAAATAATTGCATGTTGTATTTGTAGAAATCTCTGACTATGCTCATCAACTGGGCATTGATCCTGAAAGTGAGAGCCATCTCCTGCCATTGGCTAAAGATGGACTTATGCAAGCACTACCGGCACCATGGAAAGCTTAGTAAGTACATAACATAGACTTTAGTATTTGTATGGCCTACAGATAGTTGTTCTGATTCTCACAATACAGTGGAAAACTGTGTAGAGCAAATTTAAAAAAAAAAACATGCTGCCTCCATTGGCAATAATTTGTGCAAGTTGACTCCTGCAACCAACTTACACTGTGGTTGGCCCCTGCAGCAAATTGACTGCTGGTACTTTTACTGACTATGCAAATTCTTGCTTTAATAACTTGTGCAATTTAACTTATTAGTGGATTTAGAGCGTAGCACTGAATTATCTTACCAATTTTTCATAAGTTGTGTCTAGGCCTTATACTCAACTGTTCACAGTCATTCGATTTTTATACTCAACTGTAATAGCACAGAGTTGTGACGTTCCATACTGCCGTCGTAAGAAAAAGGGGCACAACTGACATTTTTTTCAAAATTTAGTTAAATACATATTTGGAATCAGCTTTTTACGCTGATTCCAAATATGTATTTAAATCAATTTTGCAAAAAATGTCAGTTGTGCCCTTTTGTATTACGACGGCAGCATAGTGGTATGAGGTTTATTTTGAATACTCTTTAGCTACTATTTCAGTAGGCAGCACCATAATTTTGAATGTTAAACGTCATATTAGGATCCTATGGAGGACTCATTTACATTTGTTTTGATAGGAGTGGAATCCTACTTCCTACTAATATTATAAACATGAAAGTTTGGATGTTGAGATTGAATTGAGATTTGGATGAAATTTGGCACACAGGTAGACCATGACCTGGATTAGGATACTTTTTATCCAGGTACATGAAGTAGTTCTCCTAGGATGCAAGTGAAACTGGGTAAAAGCTAGTGAAATATAAATGTAAATAGACGAAATGGAATTAGTTACAAATATGTGTATTATTGATCTGCACAAATATTGAAAAACAGAGAAACCATTGAAGTATGGTGCCATTATGATATCCCTTGGTTTATTTATAAAATACTATAAACATATGTGAGGATGCAGATAGGCATCTGATGGGTTTATTCTGCAACATTAATCTGTAATAACTGAGGCCTCGTTTATAGAGACGCGGAGCTTAGCGTGGAGCATGATACAGGGCGTAAAGTGGAAAACAAACATTATGTCAAAGTATTGGAGTGTTTATCACGACGCGTTTTTTCGCTCGTATTATTTGAGTAGTAGTGTATGACAGTAGGGGGCAGTATCCCCGTCTTCATAAACAAGGCTTGATTGGATGATAGTTTTGGGACTCAAGCAGGCTTGACTCACCTGATGTGAGATAAAAGTCTTCCTAAAGAGTTCTCACACCTTTAACAATAAATACTTATTCCTTATAATATTTATACAGCTATGACGAGAAGATACAATCACATTACTACTACAACGAGGATACCAAGAGCACACAGTGGGAGCATCCACTGGACAATGTTTACAGAGAACTGGTGAAGAAGGCGCGGGATGTGTCCATGCAAGATGACACCTGTGCTTCTGTTCAGGTAGGCTTTACTACAAATTATAAAACAAACAATATAAGTATTAATATGGGGTACAAATAGTGAGGGGCTCGTGGCTAATTACCAACCGCGCAGATCATATGATAGGATATTGGCATTACCCAGGAACTGGATTGTGGAGGTCTGATGGCAGTCGCCCCGTGTACAATACTGGTATTCAGCCGCATCTGGTTAGACTAGAAGCCGACCCCAAGATAGTTGGGAAAAAAGCAAGGCAAAACATGGGATACAAATAGTGCCATCCACGAAGACGTGCCCCACTCTGCACCTAAATCGCGTGTTCACTCTCAGCCCTCATACGCACTAGCGGCTAACCACCAGGGCTTAACCGCTCGGTTTATTTTTAATTTGAAACCACGCGTTAAGTACGCTCTAAATGGCAAAGAAAATTTAACCGCTCTAGCGGTGAACCGCCAGTGCGTATGGGCACCAGTGGCCATTTCCTCCACCCGCGGCCAATCCAAAATTTGCCGCCCCCGAAACCTATTTTCGCAACTGAGCAAAATGTCAGAGAATATTCTGTGATACTTTGTTGCTGTGTTGATTGCAAAAGGTTTCAAAATAAAACGTCTTTCTATAATCATCAAACTTGCAATTTTATTTTGAACAACTTCCACTCGTCCCATTGACTTGAGATTTTGCGTAAATAAGAGTACCTATGTAGTACCGATGACATACAGTTATCTGATCTGATGAGTATGACCTGATGCTGCAGCTTGCCGCCCCTTAAATCCGCGCCGCCCGGGGTCATGGCCCCCTTTGCCCCCCCGCCCACGCTATGCCATTGATGGGCACTTACTCTAAGATGAAGAGTGAGAGAAAACACGTGATTTAGACGAAGAGTGGGACGCGTGTTTGTAGATGGCACTATCTGTACCTATAGGGGAATCCCTTTATATCTCTGTTCCTATGTCGTCCATCTTAGACCCTGTCTGCGCTTACCATCAGGTGAGACTAGAGACAAATGCGACCTAGATAAGAATAAAAAAAATAGTCCCCTGCTACGTCTGTCTGTGTGCGATTTTCTTAATAACTACTGAACAGATTTTGTTCCGGTTTTCACGACTAGATTAGCTTGATTCTCTGGAAAGGTCTATGTGTATAATTTATGAACGTGTTGTTTATAATTATTAGCTGAGCTATCACGATTTTTGTTCTAAAAGTTGAACTCAAATGTTTGATGAAAACTGTTTGAAAATTTCAAGCAAGCCTTTTGTTTTGTCGTGTCTTCGGAGCCTTGAAATAGTTCACAAAGTTTCACTTCAGTTATAGGTAGTTTTAAATTCATTTGCCTAAAATAAACTTCAATATAAAACACAGTACAAAACTTTTTCTATTGTTTTTAATCTAGAAACATTTTCACGCTCCATCTATTCTTACCGAGTAATCGATTAGACATTTCCCATAACGTAAATACCAGACGTCATATCGATTATTTGGTCATTACGATTTTATGTCGTCGTTGCACGTCCAAGGTTGCCGCAGTTCACACCTACGTCTTAAGAGCGCGATAACTTCGTTGTGACCCTATTAACCTGTTAATTGTAACAAATTGAATGTACCGGTTACTTAAATATTAACTTTGTTTTTGTGTGTGAGTCGGAGTTCCAGTATTTGGTATTTTGGTTCCGGATTTGTGTATCTTTAGTGTTATTTAGAAATATCTTATGTTTTATAGCATATCTTTGAATGTTTATTGATTTGGTAGAAACATTAATTTTAATAAGGAGGGGAAGGGCTCGTGGCTATCTACCAATCGCGTGGATCATACGATTTGCTAGGTTAAGCTGCGCTTGCCGCGGTCAGGCTGTAGATGGGTGACCGTTCGTTACACATCGAGACACCTCCGTGTCTCGGAGAGCACGTTAAATAGTCGGTCCCGGGTGTCATACGAATATCTATGACAGTCGTTACGGGAAGTCAAAAACTCGAAAGTCTGATAACCGGTCTAAACTTAGGATATCGGCATTGCCCAGTAACTGGGTTGCGGAGGTCTGATGTCAGTCGCTCTGTGTAAAATAGTGGCATTCAGCCGCATAGAGTTAGACTGGAAGCAGACCCCAACATAGTTGGGAAAAGGCTAGGCAGAACATTAATTTTAATAATATTTTTTGTTGAATATAAATTGCTTCCCTTACAGTTGAAGAAGTACTAGGTACTTTAGAATTATTAAGCTTGTTAATAGAGTTTGGAATCGGTACATTTCGTTAAATGCATTTTTATCCAGTTGGATTTTAATGTTTATGTTTGGATTATTTGGATTGCTGCTTATGCTAAAGAAAAATTATAACATTATTTATAAAAAATTCGTGAATATTTTTTCAATTATTATGTTCAGAAAGTTACCATCCTAATATTTCTTGTTCTCTAACACAAGAACCCTTCACAGGAACTCCTAACATCCGAAGAGAACACAAAAAACCTGGAACGCGTAGAAACCAAAGTCGAAAGCGATGAAGAACTCAGTACGGATAGTGAAAACCATGCGTCTGACGTCAGAGAGAACGCAACGCTTACTGGACCTCGTCGCCTAACACCATTAGGAAGACCCCCACCATCTCCCCTCAGCAGACTCGACAAGAAACTCAGCGACACGCGAATATCACCCTTAAGACGTAGCGTAGATGGTTCATTAACTGGCAAACCGGCGAATCTTATGAGGAATACTTCAGATCGGGATTTACTCAGTCGTCCAGCGTTCGGAGCAGAAAGACCAAAGTTACTATTTAAACAGCAATCGGAGATTATTGACCTGAAGATGCATGTGTTGAATAGTCCTGAAGAAGAGAATTATAGTCCGTTGTTGATGTCTACAAAAATTGATCGGGGGTTGCAGTTAACTGGTAATTGTTTTTGGATTCTTACATGTTTATTTATGGACAAGACATATTATGGGTTATATATAATTTGTGCACACTTCTAAAAATAGTTTTTTACATTTTTCGTTTTATTGTTGAGAATTTTGCAATGGCATCTATTAATAAAGTCAGAGCTTGACGTTGATGTTTTTCATGCCGAGTATTAAATACATACCATAGTTTAAGGTTTTCAGTTTTATAAGCTTAATTGTAGGAATTGCGAAGAAAATTCTGTTCTCGGCAAATATAGCACTGCGCTTGCGCATGAATCGATTTAGATTTTAATCAGGCTCTACAGGCTGTAAAAAAATTAACTCTTAAGAATTTTGTGGGGTCACTCGGTATCAGAAATAGAACAACTTTCGTAGAACAACGTTTAGAAATACGCGAGTTTTTGTTTTATTGTTTTCCAAACACATCAAATATAATTACTTTTTTATTTCTATAGAAAGTAGTAAAAAAAATACGCGAATTTCGAAAAGTTATTCTAGGAAAGTTGTTCAATTTCCGATACCGATTAACCTCACAAAATTATTAGAGTTAATTTTTTAACACCTTATACAACGTGTAACAGAAGTCCGTAGTAATACTTTAAGGGCTCGTTGTACTCATCATTATGAACAACTTTTACTAGGGATCAACTCTGATATCGCGAAAAAAAATAAACTGCTGCTCCATACATTTATGTTCGCATAACTCGACAAAATGTGGGGAACAGCTGATTTTCTTTCCGCGATTTCTTGTTTGGTCCCATAGTAAAACTTGTTCATAATTGTATCTACAATGAGCCCTTAAGAGGTTTTCAGTTTTTGCATTTACACCTTGTATATTTATAATTTGTTTCAGGTAAAGGTAGCATGTTTCTCAAAGTATCAAAGTCCGATCTCCCGAGTCCCGACACAGATAAGTCTTTACCTATAGACTCTGTGACTAAGAGCGATCCACCTAAAGGAATATTGAGAGAGAAAGTAACAGACACATTTCATAAGAAGGTTGATAATATTTTTATTGGGAGGAAAAAACAGCCTTCTAGTTTTGAAGAGGACCGAAAAAGCGTTAGGTGAGTGTTTTTTCCACTTAGTAAGCTTAATTTATTTTGAATTACATATTCTTTTTCAGAAATGAAGCAACACAGAAAATTGTTCTGATGCCGACTGTACTATACTCTGGCCATTACAAACGTGCGAACTGAGTCATAAATCATTTTTATCGGACCTCTCGCTCGCACCTCTAGGCCTTATGGAACTGCCCCAGTGTTGTGTGTAACAGTAAAAAGGCTTTGTCGATAGTCGATAAAAGGTAATGAGGGAGAGGTTAAGGAAATAATGCAAATATTGTTTAGGATGTGTTTTTTTTTATTTCTGCGTCTAAAAACATACTATAAATCTTAAATTAATCTACCTTTCACCTAATTGCATTAATTAGTCATCGACGTACCGCGTTGCCCACCTGCGTCCGAGCGGCATCCCTTTATCGATGACGACTTGCGCAGCATTGTCAAATTCCTTTAACGTAATGATTTATGACTCATTTCGCACGTTTGTATTGGCCCGAGTATAGACACTACAGACTACGTACTTTAAATACACAAAATGATTCAGTCACTTTGAAATTCACAAACCTTTAAATATTAATAGGGTTGTCACATCATGTCACCCCAGTTGCAATAACGGCAACTCGGGACAGCGACGCACTAAATAATGTACCATATGTAGGAACTTTATTGCGCAAAATTAGGGCAATAAACACGTTAATAAAATGAATTTACCCACTATGTATATTGTTAATACCTACATTGTTACAGTCGCATAGTTTTTATACCACAATGTCTGGACTTTAAAAGATACCTTGATCTTTGAATTTGTTTCGACTTTCCTTCTCAGAGCTGACTAGCCAGGAATTTCTGGCGTCATCTAGTCTTAAAAAAAGCATTACATTGATTTTTAAAAGTGTCTGTAACAGATTTATTTACAGAAATAAAAATCATTTATCAATAATAAAACAATACTTACATTAATCTTTATCTTCTTTACATAATATAAAACAAAGTCGCTCCCGCTGTCTGTACGCTTAGATCTTTTAAACTACGCAACGGATTATAATGCAGTTTTCAGCAATAGAGTGATTCAAGAGGAAGGTTTATATGCCCCACATTAGTATCTACATTGCACCCGTGCGAAGCCGGGGTGGGTCGCTAGTTTAAAATAAAATGTACTTTGCCTTATTTACAGGTTCAAACTCGAAAACTTACCAGAACCTACAGTCAGTCCAGGCTCAAACAGTTCCTCCGAACAAAACGATGGTCAAAGCTCAATCATATCAGCTCCCCCTCACCCGTCCATCCCATCACCTATCATTCCGTCATCACCACTCGTCCCATCATCACCACACATGCCGTTATCTCCGGTGATATCACCGCCCATGCCTCAGGTACCGTTGAACCAGATTGTGTTGACCCCTTTAGCTGCGAGACCTCCATTGCCGCCTAGGCCTAATGAAAGTCCGAGAGAAGTAAAGAGTTTGTCTGGATCTGAAAGGGATTCTGTTGGTAAGTTCTTTATATTTTATTTTAGAATTGACGTTTTAGATTAAGTATATGTTTTTTTTTGGTTTTTATTGGTAGATAATAGTTTAAAGTAGTTTACCACGACAGAGTTGACAAGAAAAGGTCTATCAGACTTTATAATGAATTGTTATAATAAAACTATCTCCTTGGTAAAGCACTTCTAATGCAGTAGAGATAAACTACGATAACATGTCCCGCCCCCAAAATTCAAAATGCTTCAATGTATTTGTGAAAGTATTTATAAAGCACCACCCATACTCCCAACGCATGTGTGCGTGTTGAGACAGCCGTCAAACAAAAACTACAACTACATACACACTCTTTCGTAAAGATGTGACTAAACACATTGAAATAGTAATTTGGAGGGGCGGGACATGTTATCTTAGTTTATCTCTCATTAATTTTAACGCTATAACTACATATACCCTATTACCAATATTACTATCATATCCAGATCCTGATATGCTGCCCTCTCTGCCATCCCCTCCTGATGTCCCATTATCGCCAGTTTCATCCCCTCCTGTACCAAAGGCTTTGAACCCAAGATTTTTATCTCCGTTGGTACCAAAACCGAATCCTCTACCGATCTTTAGTAGAGACAGAGAAAAAAGCTCTTCAAGTTCTGAAAGAGATTCTGACGGTACGTGTGTAAGTTTTAAAGTTAGCGTCAATTACATCAGAGCGTTCCGGCGAGCATATTGTAGCCAGAAAATGTTCTTGGCACCCTGTTCTAGAAATAGATTTGGCTCATTTGAAGGTTGAATACACGAGATAACTAAAGTTGAATTTACTTACTTGAATCGTGAAGTACTAGGTACACCCACCCACCACCCACATTGCGTGCAAATCGAAGATTTTTAAACGAGTGAATCACCGTCGTGACTTCGTGTGTTGAATTCTATCGTAAAACGAATCGTGCAATATTGCTCGCTCTGTTGCAACTACATTGTTTATACATTCGCAGTGCACGGCAGTTACTTGATAGAAGCCTTGTTCATGGAGACGCGGGACGCGCCGCGCGGTCCGCGGCGTTTTAAGCCGCGTACTGTCGTACAGTACAACGCAGAAAACTATAACTCAAACTATACACGCGAAAAACGCATCTTCAGAAATGGTTTAATATATCGTTATTATGTTTGAATAGTTCGTTTTACTCCCGCACCACGCACCGCGCTATGTTCCGTAGTCCCCATGAACGAAGCCTTAAGAATCATAAGCCCGATATTTGTAATGTTTTGTGCATTCAAGTAATCTCTCCTTTTTAGATAGTGAAACCCACGCCCGAGGAACTTCACCCCGTCGCCGCGTACTTAGACCACCTCCTGGCGACTACATCAAACCTGATCTATTTCAGAAGAATTTCCAAAAGATATCAGATTTAGTTAGACCGGGCGATATAGACACGTTGCCTGTTAGCTTGGAGGAGCCTGTGTTTTCTGAAAAGGAGGCGAGACCAAGGTATGTTTGGACCATCACATCATTTAACTAAGTACCTAACACATTTGCTCATACGTCTGTTAATCATAGGTTTTAAGAAAAGTCAATTTTTTTTTGTGAAATAGTCTTTACTGAAATATTTATTTTATTTTTATACCAGATTGCATTCACAGATTGAGCAGACTATGATTCGATAAGCCTGATACATATGACGCACTTTATTAATCGACACATGCATTACTATTACCATGTTATGTTATGAATACTTAATTACAGATCACCAATGATACCTCAAAAGAGTAAAATATCAATAAACCTAATGGAAAGCATAGAATCTGAAACATCAATAGATTCCCCAGACAGAGAGTTCGCTAACCTAGACTTAAATGACCTCGACGATTCTAACGATAGAGACAAACATTTCACCGAAAAAGAACTAGAAAAAGACGGCTCTAAATCTGAAGAAAACTCAGATAAAAAGTCAATAAGTTCTGACAAAATTCGTATAAGTGAAAGCATGCAAATACCTCAAATAAAAGTTCCTACACTAGACTTTTCGAAATCAGTCCCTTCGGACTCGGACGATTCTAAGAAAACATCGACTCGCGATGATGAATCGAATCTCACGAAATCGAAATCTCACGAACTTTCAAATATAAAATCTCAAATTAAAATATCTCCTGCGCCAAGTTTGGGTTCAGAAATGAGGTCTCCGCGACTCGACTTTGCTAAGCCTTGGAGTCCTTTATCTACGTTCAAGCCGTTAAACAAAGCTGTGATCGCTCCTCAGATTAAAACCTCGGATTCTGCCTCAAGTCTGGGAAAAGGCCTAACAAGTCCTAGGTTAGACGGAGTGATCCTATCACAAGGAAAATCTAGTTCGGACAATGTAGTCGTAGTATATCAATTTGAGACTCAAGATGAGTCCTTCCAAAAGCCTATAAAATCTCCTATGATTCCTGATATGGGGACAAGAGATTTGATAGAGAGGAACAAAGCAGATGAGAGGAGAAGACTGGAGTTAGCTTTACAGAAGGAGTTGGAGAGTATTAGGGTAGAATGGTCGATTAGAGAGAGAAAATTAAGGGCTGAATTGCATGAAGAGTTGAAAGAGGCGGAGGATAGATTTATAGCGGAGAAGAGAATGAGATTGAGTGAGCAGGTCGAGAGACATCAGAGGGAGATGGAAGAGGTAAGATTTTGTGAACTATTTCAGGTGTAGTCATTAAAATAAGCAATTTATGACGGTTACAAAAATATTTACCCGACCTTTTACCAGAATCATAAAAAAAAATCTAACGTAGGTCTATCACAACAAGAGTATAGAAAAGTAGTTCAATATTTAGAAGTAAATTATTGATGTAATTATAAATGTTTGTTCCAAAATGTGTAGGAAGTGACTTTCAGTAGTGTTCTTGAACCTAATATTGATTTTAAAGGGAGGAGCGCGAGGAAAAGTCGTCATCTTCCTGCCCTGGTCCCAAGTTACTTGGGGTCGGCGCAATATGTTTTTCTCTTCCACTCTTCCCTGTCAGCCGTCTCATTATCATTTACTCCTCACACAATCCATCCATCTTTTCTTAGGTCTCCCTCTCCCCCTCCATCCATCAACATTCATATTCATCACTCTCTTAGTCACATGTGTTTCATCCCTCCTCAGCACATGCCCATACCAAGACAAACGCTTTCCTTTCAACTTTTCTGTCACTGGTGCCACTTTCAAACTTCCTCTAATATACTTATTTCTTACTTTATCCATTCGCGTCACTCCACACATCCATCTCAACATTCTCATCTCCGCTACGTGTAATCTTCTTTCATCCGTCTTCTTCACGGCCCAACACTCTGATCCGTACAGCACGACAGGTCTTATAATGGATTTGTAGATTTTGCCCTTCAGCTTGAGGGGCATCCGTTGGTCACAAGTTGTCCCTGTGACCTGTCGCCATTTCATCCAACCTGAGTTGATCCGATGCGTAACGTCTCGGTCAATTTCACCATCCCCTTGGACGAGTGACCCAAGGTACCGGAAGTCGAAGCAGACTGGTAAGGATATACCAGCGAGAATAATAGGCATAGGACTGGAGAGACCGCCGAAATCGCAAAACATATACTGCGTTTTGCTTCTGCTCATTTTCAAGCCAACACTCTCCAGTCTTTGCCACCATTCCTCCAATTTTCTCTGGACCTCTGGGCCACTCTCGGCAACCAGCACAATGTCATCGGCATACAGCATACACCAAGGAGCCTCTTCCTGGATTTCCGACGTAAGAGCGTCTATTATCACCAGAAAGAGGTAAGGGCTGAGAGTTGACCCTTGGTACAAGCCTACAGCCACATTGAAACTGGCAGTCGTGCCCACTGCGGACCGGACTTGAGTACGGCATCTACCGTACATCGCTCGGATCAACTGCACATACTTTCCAGGCATACCTTTCTTCTTAAGGGCCCACCACAAAACCTCACGGGGTACCCGGTCGTATGCCTTCTCAAGATCAACGAAAACCATGTGCAGATTTTTGTGAGCACCTCTGTATTTTTCACAAAGTTGGCGAATAGCAAAAATGGCATCCGTTGTTCCTCGACCAGGCATGAAACCGAACTGGTTTTGTGAAATTTCACTCTCCTCTCTCAGTCGTCGCTCAATAACTGGAAAAGCGTAGAATATTATCTTTTTATAATATCTTAGTATTTTCTCTTTTACTTTAGACACTAGCGATAGCAGAACAAACCCACAGACAAACGTTAGAACAAGCCACATTGGAACTAGAGGAACGAAATCAACAGGACATCGAATTAGCAGAGAGGAAACATTTAGATAACATGAACAAACTACATCTACAGTACAGAGACAAGTTGATCGAACAACAACGACAATTGGAAATAGGTAAATACTGACTATTTATGTAGACTTTACCTACAGTACGTAACACAACGTAGAACAAAACAAGGTTGATGGGTAGATTAAGTGTAATACTATCGTAAACTTTTTGTCACTATACACGCTATCCACTTGTCACAAGTATCAAAACGCGGGCTCAGTTCAACCTATGATATCGTCGCTCCGCCCGCAAAATCCGCTATCAATTTTTTTTTGGAAATCGGTCTTTGATTTTATTTTATAATACTTTTCAAGCCACGTGCACCTGTAAAATCCCGTTTCTAATAATTTATTTTGCTATCTTCTTAACCAAATAAATAATTAAAAAACGGATTTACAGGTGCACGTGGCTTGAGAAGTATTATAAAATAGCATCAAAAACCGATTTTCGAAAAAAAAACAGCGTATTTTGCAGGCGCAGCGACGATATTCAAGATTTTGAGATTTTTTGTTTTCTTGATTACATTTTGTAGCTGATCTTGTAGGATGATGTTAGATATGTTAACCAACTACAGAACTGAAAGAGGTTATAAAAAATGAGAAAATTAAAAATTGGTGAATAGTGTGGATGGTGACTGAAAGTGTATGATTGCGTTATACTTAACCTACCTATCAATCAGTTTGCTCTTCGTTGTATTACGTACTGTACATAGTAGGTGCTTTAAGGGGAATCGTTTAGTACTCATCTACTGTCAACGTCCATCTTACTTACATGTTTAGCAAGCTCTGACAACCGACCGATGACGGGTCCAATTTGCCAGTGTGTCCGTCACCACGAAGGGACTAGATCCGCGGATGACAGAAAGATACCAGCAGTATCTCTCTCTATTTTTAAAACGGTTCAGTTTACTGCAATGCGCTATTGATGATGTTGTGGCGGCAGCTATCGCGCCACATGCGAACTATCCTGCATCGCGGTATCAAAGTTTGACACGCAGATAATATATATACAAGTTCCCAACAGTAACCGTTGGGCAGTGGCCCGCCAGGCATAAGACCCGCCTGGTAGACGGATCCTCCCTTTTCGTTGGAGGAACACGATTCCTCGTTCCTCCACAATTGTTAAGTGACACTTCGATAGTGTCTGTTTTTGTCTTGGACTCTTCAAGAGTCCTTAGTCAGTTGAGAATTACCGAAAATATAGCGACAGATATAAGGAATGTTGTTTCTTTTCGATGTGGAATTCTTAAAGGGAGGCTTATATGTCCAGCAGATGAAACTGATATGAAGTATCTTTTCAGAAAACGAACGCACTTTATCAGAACTAAAGGACCAACTGCACGCGAACCTGAGCAAAGAACGGGGGCGTATGATAGAAGAGAATAGAGCTACAATAGAGTCGTTGAGAGAAGAACACACTACTAGAGTTACTGATCTGAGGCATGATTATAGAGCAGAGGTAAGTTGTTTAATAAAATGGTAATGTTTCATATAAAAAAATATAAATTCCTTTTAAAATAGAGATACTCACGGTCTGGATAGACTGGGAATTCAAGATAGTTGGGCATAGGCTAGGCTAATGATAATTCAAAATATTTGATTTACGTAACTATTGTGGTAGTCAGCTTGATGGACCCTTTGGGTGGTGGGTGAAAACACCTGCTAAGTCCCGTCATGGGATTTCTAGTCATGTCAATTGTGTAGTAAACCCTCGTAATATGAGAAAATGTGAAAGAAAAGCTTCTAATTCGGAACACTAGCACTAGAGACTACGTGCTCTCTTTGTGACGTGTCAAATTCCACAGGAATGATGAACAGACTGAGCAAGAACGTAGCAAGGTGATGTCGCACTACTTTTGTCATTAGAAAAATGCCTTTGCGTCTCCCCGCGACGTTATCGCCACCTAATGAGACATTTGGTTGTTCTAAACTGTATTCGAAAAAGAAAATCTTCATATTCCAATTCACATGTTTTAACTCTCAGGTTGAAAGACTTCGTACACAACACGCCTGTCACCTAGACGAAGTTAGATCACGTCTAGCAAGTGAACGCGCGGCCGCCGGACGTTTGCATGAAGAACGAGCGCTGCAAGACAAGTACAAGTGTCTCAAGGAGAAGTATGTACGGCTGAAGCACGATGTTAAGGTAAGGAAGCATCCCAGGATGACTGTCTAAGTAGTAGAGCTCCCTGTGAATGAGTTCGTCCAGAGAAGTACTACCACCATACCTGGTTCTACCGCGCAGCATTGCTGTGTTCCGGTTTGAAGGGTATGGGTGCTATAGAAATTGCAGGCACATGAGACTTTCCCCTTTATCTGCAGGGTTGGTAACGCATCGGCATATAAGCGGTTGGCTGCCGGCTCGTTTGCCAACCTATAAAAAACATATTTTTTCGTTCTATTTAATACTGTATACTACTTAACATAAAACCTATAATTGTGTTTTTTGATCCAGATGTCAATAGAACGGCGCAACAAACGTCGCGAGATGAGCATGACCACAGGATCAGAAACTGAGAAATCTAATTCTCACAAAGCCAACCAGTCCCTAGAAAGGTAAAAAGTAATAAAAGATTGCACAATATGCATATTTTTATACTGTTTCATGTCTAAAACTGGTGTAACGCCGATAGTAACCAACTAATCGAATGGCTCAATCACAATGGCGACGGTTGCTTCCAAGTTTTCAATTTAATTTTTAACCCCTTCGCAAAAAGTTAGTGTTATAAGTTTGAGCTATTTGTCTGTTCGTCTGTCTAAAGCACCGTAGCTCGCAAACAGATGAACCGATTTCAATGCGTTTTATTGTTGTAGGTCATGTTTAAAAACTGGTTTTAATGAGGTGCTTCGTTAGCTATGTTTGATGATAATCATTACAGCCATTTCAATGTCGGGGGTTTTTTAAATTATTAATTAATGTTTTATTATTCTTCTAAGGGCCGATTTTACCAACATCGGATAACTTTTATCCTAGGAATAAGTAAGTCATTTTGACAGCTTTTGTATAGAAATTCTGTCAATACGTCTAACTTATTCCTTGGATAAACGCTATCCGACGTTGGTAAAATCGGGCCTAAACTATTCAGTAGCTATCCATACTGGAATATGAATAGATCCTCATGTATAATATTTTTGTACTAAACATTTTAACTTTTCACAGATGTAAAGAAGTCAACGAGATATCAGTAAGCGCCGTTGTCGAGCCCGAGCCGCCTCGTGCTCGCATCAATAACAACCCGAGCGTCAAATACAATGACAACGAAACTTCATACTCCGAGAGCAACGCACACAAACCCATAGACAATAACAACGAAGACTGGAAACTTAGGAGAGACAATGTGAGCATATCTACTTATATACAGTGTCTATCGCAGTCCTCTGTTGGACATATACCTTTCAGAAAAGCAGGTCATCATCATCATCATCTTCCTGCCCTGGTCCCAAGTTACTTGGGGTCGGCGCAATATGTTTTTCTCTTCGACTCTTCCTTGTCAGCTGTCTCATTATCATTTACTCCCTTATCTTTCATATCCTCCCTCACACAATCCATCCATCCATCAAAAGCAGGTATATATCTTCCTGCCCTGGTCCCAAGTTACTTGGGGTCGGCGCAATATGTTTTTCTCTTCCACTCTTCCCTGTCAGCCGTCTCATTATCATTTACTCCCTTATCTTTCATATCTTCCCTCACACAATCCATCCATCTTTTCTTAGGTCTCCCTCTCCCCCTCCATCCATCAACATTCATATTCATCACTCTCTTAGTCACATGTGTTTCATCCCTCCTCAGCACATGCCCATACCAAGACAAACGCTTTCCTTTCAACTTTTCTGTCACTGGTGCCACTTTCAAACTTCATCAAAAGCAGGTATTGCCCGTAAATTGCTCGACAAGCGAGTGCAACTGCAGAACAGACGCAACGATTTTTTTTGCTGTTTTTTTTTTAAAGACTTGTTATTGGTCCTTTCGGACCGCTTCTATGTAACCACGCGAAACTTGGTGGATCTCTAGCCAATGGGGACGAAGTAGAATACTTAACTTAGCTAATTACTATTACTACTCAACATCATTACTACTAGCAACAGCAGCACTAAGGGCGACCCCTAATAAGACTAACCTCGGCTTAGGGCGTTACTGGCGGGAGGTGCGAGGGAGACAGCTTGATGAGGGCTGAATTAACGGTGTGAATTCTCACACCGGTAAGACTCTGCGCCTTCTACAAAGCCAAAACACTGTTGCCTCGCACTGCAGAACAAGACGCGACTACCGCTCATACACAATGTAGTACGGAAGAACGTAGTCAATAGACCTAGCGCGCATTGTTTAGCAAAGTCTTGGCTCCTAACCAGTTGATGCTAGGCATAACGCTGCTATCAGTCACTTCTCTAGTAATAATTTGTGGGCTGGGAATGATGGTTATTTCGCCATCTCGGTGTTAGAGCCTCGTCGGTAGCAGAAGACGAAGTTGTCGTTTGGGGAAGTTAGATGCTATGATCTTTCCCCTTACAATCCGTTGGTGTCTTGTAGTATTTTTATATAAAGACAAGGCTTCAGGCATCTAATGTGACATTAACTTTACGTTGTTCTAGACATTACCATCAGCAGACACATCCCAAGCGTCAGCCGTAAAGGCTCGTCCACACCGTCGCACCGCCGTCGCGTTCCGAGAGCCGCCGCGACGACGACGCGACCGGGACAGAGATACAGGTGACCCCATACTATAAGTACGAAGATACTTTTGTTTTTATTATTTTTATTATAATTAGTTTTTCTAGAAGAAATAAGTATATTAGAGGGAGTTTGAAAGTGGCACCAGTGACAGAAAAGTTGAAAGGAAAGCGTTTGTGTTGGTATGGGCATGTGATGAGGAGGGATGAAACACATGTGACTAAGAGAGTGATGAATATGAATGTTGATGGATGGAGGGGGAGAGGGAGACCTAAGAAAAGATGGATGGATTGTGTGAGGAGTAAATGATAATGAGACGGCTGACAGGGAAAGTGGAAGAGAAAAACATATTGCGCCGACCCCAAGTAACTTGGGACCAGGGCAGGAAGATGATGATGATGAATTAGTTATTCTACATTTTAATCTACTCCATACAGTTCTTCATTGATTTTGATATGAACAGAACTTTGAAATTTTCACAGTATTAAAACTATCTTAAAATCAGAAACGCGAATATTCGAACCCTTATGTTATGTGCCGAGCTGCAATTTAGCAACTCGGGACATAAGTATCGCCAATTTAAACTTTTGTGCGATTTTTAAACAAAAACGCTCGCGTTGCCTAAAGCGACGAACGCACGAGCGGCTAGCCGCCAGGGTGGTTAAACCGCGCGGCTGGCCACTTGTTCTTTTGAATATGAAACCACGCTTTTTGTACGCACTAAATGGCAAAGAAAATTCAACCGCAGCGGCTAGCCGCCCTAGCGGTTAACCGCTAGTGCGTATGGGGGCTAACCGTATGGAGTCAGATATACTGTTATTATACTATGTTCTTTCGGAGAAGAATATGCCTACCTTTACTTGTGGCTTTGGTGAAAATCGACTAAAGAATTACGACAAGAGGGTGGTAGGGTTCTCCTGTACGCTAATAACAACATACTGCGCCCGCCAGTTGAGAATATGCATATGATCCGAAATCTATTGTTTTTTTACAATCTATGGCGATTCCAAGGTAGAAAACTCTCAACATAGGGGCCTGAGAGCTGGCTCCCAAAAGGCACTGCCACAGAATAAAACTTCATGCATGTGACAAGTTTTTTTTTACTTTCTTCTTTATTTGTCTCTAAGGATCTCCCAAATGAGAGCTGTTTAATTATACTGGCCTAAGTCATTGATAAATAATTTATTTATTATTTAGTCCAATAGAAATAACAAAAACTTATATATCTAACACGGAAGATATCGTCCCTTTATTGGTAAAACCGACTATCTGCACTTTTTTTCAAAAATGAGTTTTTACACCAAGCTACTCAACTTTTTGAGCTCTATCTACAGGTAAAACCGATTTTTCGATACGATGCATAGTTTCCGAGGTAGATACGCAAAAAAACAATTATAATATAAGCTTTTAAGTAACCTCTGCATTCAATAACAGCTAAAGTCTTATACCTGTACAATTTTTTGGAAGCCTTGCAATCAAAAACACATTCCGTTTCATATCTTATTTTAGTTGCAATTTACTTACACTCTGAACATACTGTAGCATTGTACTAATAAAAGAAATAGAAAGTAAGTAGTTCTACTTGCTTTTAACAGAACATAATCCTTCGCACTTGTGCAGATTTTAATTCAATTAAAAGAGTATAAGTACTTAGATAGAAAATCTAAATTAATTCATTTTTTCACAATTTTTTCTTTTTTTTTTAAATTGTTTTTTATACTTAGATAAAAATAAAAAGTTAGTAATAAAGTTGATTATTTCCTAATATAATATAATTCTTATTATTTTTCTACTTTATTCAGTTTTTACTTTCATGTAAATAATGATTTTTTGGTATTTTTGTAATTATAAAAAATATAACAATGACCAGGCCTGCTGTAGTTCCTTGTATGAACATTTTGCAGATAAAAAAATAATAATGTTTATTTCACAACTTATGTAAATTACTATTAACCTATGTTTGGAGGCACCTTTTAAGCAGATAGTCTACCACAATTCTTAATTTTACTCAAGTAAAACCAATTATCATTTTTTAAATTTCAATTTGTAGAATGTTTCAGAGTGTTATTTTTACAGTTGTTTTCGGTACCTTATTATTTTCTTCGAATGGTTACGGTGAACCTATAAGATAAGCTCCAAGTGATTTAATTAATGATATATATGCTTATGTCGTTATTCAGCAAAAACCAACTAAATGACCCCCCTGAAGATAGTGTTTGGCATTTTTTCAAGCATTATCAATGAAGTACTTCTATTTTTATGATTTACAAACATACTTCATTAATGTTTTCATTGTAATTACATGATTGCAGGTAAGATTTATGTAATTTAGTTACATAATTTTTCTGTCAAACTTTTAAATCATCATTGCCACAAGTTTAGTTTTCGGTAGATAATCGGTTTTACCAATAAAGGGACGATATTCAAGAAAATTCGAAACGAACGACGTTCGTCGAACATAGTTGTCATTGCGTATTCGTTTACAGGTGCTACAACTGACTGCCAAGACTCGTCTGATGCCACAACAGCCGATGAGAAACCTAAAGAAAATGTCAACGGTAAATATTCCTAAGGTTTCTAACGTCCAATGCCCCACATTGTTAAAAAAGACCTATCAAAGTACAGTATGCGCGCGAATTGAATGCAGTCGGGGCCTGAGGTGAAGCTCCTTCCGCCGACCGAACGCATCGCCTCACACGCCCGCAAATGTAGTGATGTCCTTGTCTTCTGCAAGCACTAGCGCGCATTCCTCAGCTCTGCATTCAGTTCGCGCGCGTACCGAAGTTTGTAACCCATCAATGGATTAGAAATTGACTCGCATATACTTTATAATTTAAAAAGACGTTAAATATACTCCATTTTATTGTTTTATTGTTTCAGGACACGGCCGACGCCGGTGTTTTACAAGATTAAAATCGGCTTCAACATCGCGTTTGAACTACTCTCCGAAGTAAGTCTTGTTCATTCTATTGTCCATATCATTCCATAGGTGGTTTGTGGCGCTTTGGAGTTGTAGGCCACTCGCACACCGGCCACTCACCACAGCGGCAAGTCGTCAGCCACAATCTGTTTCCATACATCTTGAGTGGCTACACGTGCGGCGAGACTCTGTGAAATGTATGGAAAAGTTAGTCTGCAACTTATGACGAGAGCCCTGTATGCCCGTTATATGAATCCCGTGATAGTTCAATTCAAAATATTTAATTCGGACAAGGTACATCCATATTTTTAACCGACTTCCAAAAAGGAGGTGGTTACTATGTTCGCCTGTATGTATTTTTTTTTGTTTTTTTGTGTATGGTCATCGATATTTTCGCCAATTGTGAACCGATTTTGATTATTATTTTTTTAATGGATAGAGTATACTTCGAAGTTGGTCCCATTTAAATTTGGTGAAAATCTGATGAAGAACTTCGGAGATAGACAATGGAACTCCTCAATGACGAACAGTACGCATATTGTGATGATGTGATTATGTTACGAGCAGCGTCTTTAGTAGGTCCAACCAAGTTTTAATTAATACCACTAAAATGAAAAAAATAAAAACATTTTTTACAAAAAATTTAAACCGACTTCAAAAAAGAATAAAATAATTACCATATAAAATTAACAGTTTCAGAAGTCGGTGCCTTCAATTTGGTTCAGCGTGGATCAGCACCGACTTCTGAAACTGTTAATTTTATATGGTAATTACTTTATTCTTTTTTGAAGTCGGTTTAAATTTTTTGTGAAAAATGTTTTTATGGTAAATTATAATATAAGTACTTACAAAACTATGTTAATAATAAGAAATATAAATAAACATTGATTGGGGAAGGCTGCACCAAATGAAAAAAAGTTAAAACTAAAGTAGGTCAGACCTACATCCACCAACCACAACTTCACTCCGACCGCGCCCCTACAAACCGACACCGCGTAGACAAATGAGTATGTACCCAATGTCCAAGGAAGAGGCTATCGAATTTCAAATTAATGCTTATTCATTTTTTGTTCCTCAGACGTGGCGAAGGCTGGTCCAGTCCATTAGAATCTCTTCGGCAGCAGTTGAGAAAATTAGATGATTTAGAAGATCAGTTCCCCGATCTAGCGTTACAGCCGGCATATAGTCTTCGCTACCCGTTTGCTGAATTAGGTATACAAAAGCCAATATGTAAATATAAATGAATTTGATTCTAACTTACACAAATATCAACTTTAAGAACAAGTGTACAGAGTTGATTTCCGAATGACAAAAACCGTGAAATAGGTCATATAACAATAGTTGCAATCGAAATTGTACTATGTATAATGGATCTAAGGTTTTTAATCCCGTAGCATGTTAATTCAAAATTTTTAATGGCTGTAATATACGAGAGAATATTTTGCTCTACTCTTTAGTGACCTCAAAAGTACCTCGAGGGTTTTACGGCCCAGTGATGTTCCCGTGTTTATAACCTGTTAAGAAAAAGCGATCTCATCTCTTCGCTTGGATGTCGTAAACACAGGAGGTCATCAAAACCACCCTTTTGTACTAACCAGGTCCTGTAGCAACAGCGGACACACCCGAACTAGAGTTCGTGCGTCATCGGGCGCTCGTAGAAAGAGAAGGCATGCGACGTGCACGCGCTGCGTTGAAACGAAGGAAGGCTGCTTTGAGGGAAACTAGAGCATCGCTGTCACCGCATAGAGCGCCTTCGGTAAGTTATAATAAACAGCAGTAACACCCGATCTAGTTCGTGCATCATCGGGCGCTCACAGTTTACAAATAGTCATTATTGTACCTCACGCTTTTAAAACGATAGGGATATGAAGCGCCAAATACACCTAGCAAGTTAAATCGCACAGAAGCAAGTGCTCGTTTAATTGGGAAACTTCCAGAAGTTGACTTGCAGTGGGTCTGTTCACAGTTGAAGGTCGGTTGCAGAAGTCAACTTCCGCAATTTAACTTGTTATAGTCCGTGCGTGAGGGCTAGTCAGCGCCTGCGGTATGCGAGCGGCAGGAGGGGGGTGCGCGCGGTAGACAAGACACAGTATGGGTACTACTTGGGCTGTTCAGTAAAACACTCGTTTTGAGAATGATGACGAATTTATTTCTAAAACTATATTTATACCATATTCTTAAAAACTACAAGGAGGGTTGATGTCAGGCAGACGGCCGGTCGTGAAACAATAAGCCAAAACCTCTAACAACATGGATTTATGAAATGCATGTTGTGCCGACCCCACCTAGTGTGGGATAAGGGCAGGAAGAAGAAGATTCTTAAAAACTACTTATATCCTATTGGCTGATCACCGGCCTTAGAAATGTGGTCAGCCAATCAGCGTTTAGTACGCTTAATAAAAACTAGTGGCGGTCAGTGAGCCGCTTAGTAATTTGAAGTTATTCGCTCGATGTTGTATGCCTGAATCCCACACAAAGCAAACCGACACAGCGAGCCTATTGTTTTGCACCCCCCTCTCGCCGCTCATATACCGCAAGCGGTGACTAGCCCTAGATTTATCGCTTAACCTTTCGAACGCGACGCTATAGACAAATGAGCACTTCCCCCTCCACGCCACGCTCCTCATCGTACTTTTTGAAGGCTATTGATGTCATTGGCTGCCCGATCACATCTTCGTTTGATGTCTATAGCCGTTGATCGCGTTCAAAAGGTTAAGGGACTAAGCTTTCCCAAACATTAACTTCACCTGCACATACTGCACTTTTTGTCTACCGAGAAAAACAAAACTGGCGAAATAATCATTAATCTTGCCAGGTAGAAGACGGCCAGCGACGTCCTCGGTCAACTGGCGTCGATATCACAATCTTGCTTATCTAATATTCTTACTACGAGCATTACCCGACTGCTCGACAGCAAAGGCAGGGTTATGTTTTTAGAAAAAAAAGTTACTTCCAGCTATACGCTGAGCTTGGTCGCGTTTGACCCTTGTCGCACCTCATGATAAGCGCAGACAGGGTCTAAGATGGAACACGAATCCAAGTAGCAAACATATAGAGGGTTCTCCTTTTTGTTAGCTTCCATAGACACTAGAGAACTGTTTCATTGAATACCTGAATAAAAACAGGAGGAACGCGAAGTCACAGAGCTTGAGGTAGCGCTGCACCGGGCGCGGGCACTTCTCGGTGAGAAGGAGATAAGGCTGCGACACATCGAGCGTGCGTTGCGACGCCTGGCCGATACGCACCCACCCCCACTTATACAGGTTCTTCGATGTTGTGCAAACTAATTTCAACCTTTTCTGTTACGCTTAAAGCGCTTTTTGGTTTAACTATAATTATGTTGATTTCCCTCTTTGGTGCTGTTCATGCAATTTTCAGCTTTATTTCGTTACTGATAGAGCGATTTTCGTTTTCTTCTAATATTTTATTTGCTTGGTCCTTATATGTTCATTTACCGAACTATTTTGTTGTAGTGGTCGTTATTATTTTAATATCATCGATTTTCGCTGGAGTTTTACGTTCATTTGTCTACGTCTTTCGTTTAGCAGAAACTTCATTGTTTTCTTTTTTTTTCTATTGTGCTATATTTAATCATTTATGTAATCTAGTTGTTGCATTCGTAAGTTCTTGATTATAAATAACAAAAGCTTGATTAACTCGTCTTCTTTAGTACCTTAAAGTTTTATGTTACTGGATTATTCAGAAAAAAAAATCCTTGTGATTAAGGCTAACTTCAAATCAAACTGGAAAGAACTGACAGTATTACGACATCAATTAGACGCCTCGGCAATTTTCGTGTTTCCGAATTTGTACGAATTATGCGACCATTTAAATGACCCTTCCGGCCTCGTTAACTACTCACAAAAGTGACAGCACGCGCAGTTCCTGTATTTGTGTTCCGATATCTAAAGCTACTTATACAAGGTTAGTCGGAAAGGGGGTACTAAGCCGAAAGCGTGTTAAAGTACCCATAATAAGGGATAACTTTTGTTCTACAACTTTCCCCAAAACTCTATAGTTTAAGAGAAATAGCTTTTCAAAGATTTCGTAAAAAATATGCTAAAATCTATCTTTCCATAGCTATGATCAGCTGTTTTTTCAATTTAGTTCATATTTGAGGTCACGCATTAGAAAGTTAATTTCTTAATTCATAACAAAAGCAGGTATGTTTTTTAAAAAAAAACTAAAATAAAAATATTTTTGCATGCAAATAAAAATTATCGAATTTTGAAATTTCAACACTTGCTTTAAAATAGTCATCAGTGATACTTTAGGTGGCCCGCGGCTTAGTACCCCCCTTTCCGACTAACCTTGTATATAAAGAACCTAAATGTTGTAACAGCTCTATATTAGATACCATCTTCGCCCGTTCGTATTCCCGAAGATAAACAAGTATTGCCGAGGCGCATAATTTATGTCGTAGTACTGTACTTTGTTTGGTTGAAGTTCAATAGCAGTGCTTTTACTCCAATTGGAACTGTGACCATCACAAAACTCAAAAGCTACGTTTGATATCAGGAGGCCACGACCAGCGAGGCGTCATCAGGCAGCGAAGCAGCGCCGGCGGAGGCAGGAGGCGCAGTATTACGATCATTGAGGGCTTTACACGCTGATGTTAGAGATATATGGCGAGCGTTGGATGCTAGACGACCGCACACTGGTAGGATTTTAATAAAATATTAAATAAATTATTTATTTAATTTACTGGTCAACGGCTGCAGTTGATAAGTGGTTGAACGCTTGCCGTCCACGTAGGAGTGTCTGAGCTCGATCCAGACCCGCTACTCTGACTTCGAATTCATATGCGGATCATAATTTGACTATCGCTTGCGATAACGGTGAAGGAAAACATTGTGAGGAAACCTTCACACCTGATAGAGCTCCATAAAGTTTTCCATAGTGTGTGTAGTCTGCCAACCCGCACCAGGGCAGCGTGGTGGACTAAGGCCTAAACACTTCTCATTCTGAGAAGAGGCCCGTGCCCTGCAGTGCGACAGTAATGGGCTGATTGTGTTATTTAGTGGTCAACTAATGCTACCAGGAGGCTATAAAAAGCGAGCACTAATAACAAGTACTTGTATAAATAATGCCTTAGAGAAATCTTGACTATACAATACGTGCGCGAACTGAATGCAGAGCTGAGGACCGCCTGAGAATGCAACAAGGACAGCACTACATTTGTGGGCGTGTGAGGCGAGGCGTGCGGGGTGAGGGTGGAGCGAACCTCTTGCCCCGACTGCATTCAGTTCGCGCGTGTACTGTACGTATACATAATGTATGAACTAAATATTTAAATTAAATTTATTTCACAGCTTCACCGGAAACAAGTTCTTGCAACGCAGCAACAACATCTCAAACTCGCATGACATTATCAGCTGTAAGTATTAACAGTAACTTTTCTTGATCTTTTATAGTCATTTGACTGTTTCACAATCAAAGGTTTGTTTACCTTGTAGGGGAACGAGATATTGTGTTCCGCCTACGAAAAGGAGGATCCTCCTACCAGGCGGAGTCTTGTGCCTGGCGGGCCACTGCCCAACGGTGGATGTTGGGAACTTGTATATATACTATCTGTGTGTCAAACTCTGATATCGCGATGCAGGATAGTTCGCATGTGGCGTGATAGATGCCGCCACAACTTTCTATACAAAATCTTTAAGGCCGGATTATATTTCCTTGCGTTCATATCTCAGTTCATTAACCCTCGGTCCGTCGCGTGGGGTCTTTGAATGCCCGGGTGTTGGAAATATTAAGGCAAAACAACAAAATCGAATGCAAATTTTATTGAGAACACTGGCATTTAAATTGTGTCGTCCTCAATTGCAATCGCGGGCCACCATTTCAACTTTGCGTCGATAATTGAAGCAGACCATAAGGCGATTCATACCTCCGCTTCAGGGTATTCAACCTGATGGAAACGAGATTGTTTCTATGAGGAAGCGTTGCGTTCATTGTCCAAGACGAACAGATAGAAAATTAAAATCTATTTGCCACTTTTGCAAGGATAACATATGCCCTACACATACTATACTGGCCTATGAAGACTGTGTTCAAACGAAAAAGTAGTCTGATTTCGTTTGATAAAAGTATTTTTTTTTGTTGGTGAGGTCCAAATTTTATGTTACAATGTTAATTGTTCTAATTTGATCTTATATAGATATAATATAAATTAAAGTTCATTGATTTAGACACAATTTTTTTTGTGATATGATTTCTAATAGAGGCATGTATGTTCCTAATTTTTAATTGTAAGTTTAAACAGTAAATAAATGAATATATTTGATTTAATTGTTCTCATGTTATTGTCGTTAAATAAATAAATAAGAAACTGCTAAAATAGTTAAAAATATACAAGTTATAAGGGATTTTATAGGCTGTTGATTCTTGGGGTCTTCAGGGACCCCACGTGACGAACCGCGTTATTAAAAAGTGCGCGACGGACCGAGGGTTAAAATGGAGGACCTCTCTTAGCCTTTTCCCAATTATCTTGGGGTCAGCTTCCAGTCTAACCAGATGCGGCTGAATACCAGTATTTTACACGGAGCGACTGCCATCAGACCTCCGCAACCCAGTAACTGGGCAATGCCGATATCCTAAGGTTAAACCGTTTGTCAGACTTTCGGGCTTCTGACTACCCGTAACGACTGTCATAGGTATTCGTATGACACCCGGGACCGACGTCTTAACGTGCTCTCCGAGGCACGGATGGAGGACCTATTTGGCCTAAATAAAAACGTCATTTTGGCTGACGTTTTTAATCAATAACACTAACGGGGCTGTTACTGCTGTGCTTCAGATATAAACCTATTAGTTTCTGTGCGCTTTATTTATCACCAGCACCATCAACAGCTTGAAATTACCCACTGTTGGGGATAAGCTTCCCTCTGTTGACACCAACCATCTCTGTCCCGTGCTGATTTTTCTGATATCATCTCCCCACCTTGGTTCTGATCGTCCCACGCTTAAGAAAGATGTATATATTTCCAGCCGGAGCCAGTAATGCAAGATAACTCAGACGGCGGCGTGGCTGAAAGGGCTCGGGGACTAAGAGCTTGGCTTCAAACAGCACCATAGTAGAGGTACCATGTAGTTTAACGCCATACCTATGAGGTTGAACCACGAGTATGTATTAACATTAAACGTAGAACGTGTTTTATGGACCTTAGAGTGCAAAATTGAGTCTTGAGCATTCAAATGTTCGGTTTTTTTTAAACGTTGTCCCTAAGAGCCGGTTACACATTTTCGTAAAGACATATAGTCGTCCTGTTCAGTATCGTGGCTTGTATATTTAAATAGGATGAAAGATGGGTGGACTTTGGGGCTGTCAATTGTACACTTTTACGTTTAAAAAGTAGTGAATTTCAATCCAGTTTAAATATGAGTTTTATTTTGATGTTGAAATGGAGCTGTTCACACACAGTACGGCACAATTAACTGTCGTCCAACGATAGACTCTGTCGTCATGACTGTCTTGCAGCCATAAAACTGTAGTCACGACTCAATGCGAACAGCTAGATACAACAGTCGATCGACGATAAAAAAGTCACGGCCCTGGAAACCTGCTCCACTAGATTTTCTTAATGGTGGGTTTACAAGCACAAACACCCAGATCCGGTAATCAGTGACAAAAAGTTTATGATTGTGCTATACTTTACCTACATATCAACCAGGTACAGGGTTTGCTCTTAGTTGTGTTACGTACTGTATATTTTGCTACTACGCACGCACTCGTCTAACTTCTCTCTTTAAGGTCCATTAATCACGTCTCTAATTCGGGATTCCTACAACTTTACCGAAACGTGTTCGCACAAATTTTGCATTTAAATATAAATCAATATTTATATATTGTCTTACTTTTCCATCCAGTCGTAAATTGTAGATGACGTGTGAAATGTTTAGTATTTCCATTTTTAGAAAATACTAGAAAATATGTCTTAGAGTTGGCACAGATAGTGCGAATCGAAGCGTTTCGCAGAGCAAGCGTGGGTATGCCCGCGGACGCGCTATCGTTCGCTTTAGGCTCAGTTCTCACCATACGGAAAATCCTCACGTACTCTTTTAATGTCACTGAGTAAAGAACAATATCAGTTATGCCTTTAAGTATAAAATCTAACGCAGACATCAAGCGTTTCCTTGAACATACCTTCTTCTTCTTCCTGCCCTTATCCCACACTAGGTGGGGGTCGGCCAAACATGTATTTCATAAATCCATATTGTTAGAGGATTTGGCTTATTGTTTTATGACCGGCCGCCAGCCTGACATCAACCCTCCTTGGGAATACTCGTTGCGCCGTTGCGCGGGTGACCCAATGTGCTTGCTGATATTATGCACTGGGTCCCAAAATTATATGCTTGTCTTGAAAACTTGAAACTTCTCGTACTCGACACTACACACATTCGACATCGTTTTCAATAGAAATAAACGGCGATTTATAATAAGAAATAAAAAAAATTAAAAAATACTCGAAAATTAAATTTAATAAAATATCAAATAAATATATTAATATATTCCTTGAACATACCTGAGCGTCGAATTTTATATTCAAAGGCAATACTTATACATTTCTTTATTCAATGACATTAAAACAGTGCGTGAGGATTTTACCCATTTTGGTAGGAACTGACCCTTGGGTGTTCGAAAGTTGGTGTTGACGCGTTTTCGAGCTTACTGCTATGCCGATAAAGTTGATTATACCTTGTTATCGAAAAACGCTCATCGCCAAATCCACGCCGGCCCTTATAATAATTATTATTATTAAATAGAAAAACACGTTTTCTATATGTATAGCTTTTAGTATATCGAATGAAAACACATTCGGCCATGGGAAGGTATACAATAATAAAATAAGAATTTTCTCGAAAAAAAATGACGTTCTATCAAATTGAATTTGTGTGTGATCTGAATATTATTGACTTAGTGAATAAATCTTATAATTAGCCAAATAATAAATTTTTAGATTAAGTAGTTACTTCTAGTCAATATCACTCATAGATGTGTTGAAATGTGCTAGTTATGAATTAAAATGTAATGTATTAATCAATGAAAAATTAAATTGCCGGTCATAAAATGTATAATGAAAACTATCCGAAAATGTTGTCCCCTTGAAGTAAACGGGACAATAATTTTAGTCAAATAAATTTAATGAAAAATTTGAAAATTACCGGAATATTACGTTCTTAATGTATTTTTTAAAGAACGTACTATTCCGTCATTAAAATGTATTGGTATTTATTATGTGTGTGTCTAAAGCCGTGTCTGCTGCGACAAAAATCTAACAAAACATGTTTAGAGAACACCAGGACGAATTACAACACAGTAAAGAGGCCACGCCCCAATTTTGTTAGAGAAACATGTTAGGGCGGGCTATTTCTAACAAAGATAATAAATATGGTCGCAGCAAACCCGGCTTAAGGAAAGGATTTCTAGTATGGCAATGAATACACTGTATCTTTAGTGATCAATTTGACATTGCAATGGGAAAAGTATCACTGGAAGTCACACCATTCCCGCTGAAATCTACCATGATTTTTAGCTCAGCGATTGTAATAAATTATCTACAGGCTTAGCATGCACTATCGTGACAAGACATGTATAGAATATTGCTTGAATGATGGTGAAAGATAGAGAATAGGTAGGTAACTTTTTTTTACTATAAACATAGGCAACTATGAAAAACTAGCACTTAGCCCGTGACTTCGTCAGCGTGAATTTTCATACACACTTCCATCCCCAATTTTACCCCCTAGGGGTAGAATTTCCAAAAATCCTTTGTTAGTCTACGTCACAAAAGAAAACTACTGTCCAAATTTCAAATTTGTAGCCCCAGCGGTTTAGGCTCTGCGTTGATGAATCAGCCAGGCAGTCACTCGGGACAAGTAATTATATAAGTAAAGATAGACACACAGAGACAGCATTACAGAGCAATGTACGTTATACTTCAAAAACTACATAGCAACTTCACATCACTATGTAGTGTGTATAATGTCCATTTCGCGCAACAAGGACAGTGAAATTGCCCCATCCAAAAAGCGTGAATCTCCTCCATTTTTTTTTTTTTTTTTTATAAATTTCAGTCATCATAGCCTTTTTATACCTTATCTAAATAAAATAATATTAAATTCTTGGTATTTTTTTTAAAGTAGTCATGTTTTATTCTAGATTCCAAAAAATCGTGACACATCTTTTGTCACGGTATAGTGCGTGCTAGACATGTAGGTCGCGTATTTTGTAAAAAGGTGTTAACACATCGATACTCGAAAAAATATAAAAGGAAATTATAATATTAGAGTGTAATAAAATAATAATTTAAAATAATTTGTGATCGGTAATAACTTTCGACTTCTTTCGCACAAAACATTCCAGGCCAAGTGAGAGTAGTATAATTATATTTATTATAATATTTAAACTTAAGGATGAAATGCATTTAATATTCTGTGCCAGATTTACAATGCATTTATTAGAGAATAATTTTGTTTTTATTACGTATATGTATATTGTATGTACTTTATATATTTACGTAACCCACCTGTTGAAATAATTTGTACATTCCAGATATTGATGGCAATAGGCCCGCCCCCTATTATATGAGACTTAAACATAACGGCGAACTGAGGGTTTTACTATACACCTCTGCCTAATCCTTCGGGGAATACAGGCGTGATGTTATGTTTATTTGTTTTTATTCCAGATGTGTAAAGTTCTGTTTTATTAATGCACAATACTTTGTAAAATGTTGCAATTTTTTTTAACCCATTTAATGTCATACTTTCCTATAAATTATACCAATGACAGTGCATTTTGGCCTGAACCTACGCTGTTTTTTATGCACCTATAAACCGATATAGTTACAGATATCACAAAAAAATTGAAATAAGAGCTAAGTTCGGAGTAATTGAAATTATTTGTTGAAATTCTCCTAAAAATATTGTGCATAATTAAAACAGGATATAAACAATTGCGCTTTTCGCATATCATTTGAGCAAATAATAAATAAATTGTGTGTAGTGTCTTATCTTGGCCTCCATTGTAACTTCGTACGTAGTTAGGTACTATTGTATTCCCTCGCTAGGCGGGGCGACTGAGAGACACCTATGTGTTTGTATGGTTCTAGAAAATTCACTATAGTCAATATTTGAGTGTTCTGCCTAGCCTTTTCCGAGCTATGTTGGGGTCAGCTTCCAGCCTAACCAGATGCGGTTGAATACTAGTATTTTACACGTAGCGACTGCCATCAGACCTCTGCAACCCAGTTACTGGGCAATGCCGATATCATAGTCAATATTTGAGTATAAGTACAAATACTTTCCTGTCTGTGCATTCAATTGGTAGACTGATAAATCAGGCAATGAGTTGAACAGAACCTTTCGATAACTTGGACTGACCTTACATGGACCACTTCAGTTGCTTGGGAGTTAGTTGGTCGCCATTTGTTTGGGCTGCATAAACCAAACGGTAATTGCAACTACAAATAAATAGCGAGCATCTACGTCTCGATCTCGAGCAACTTAAGTTACGCTCAAACCAACGCGTCCAGCTTGCAACCGCGGTAGCGTGCACGGTTGTGATCAGTTACTGCAGCTGAACTTCTAGCGACGTGTTCAAACGAAACAGGACATGTTTGGTTTGAGCGTATCTTTAGTGGTCCACGTGCGTTGCCAATATCTGTAGAAGTTTCTTCAGGATCTTGTTTAATCTTCCCTGCACATTGAGTGTTTAATGTATACAGACATATTTTTTTCCAAGAATAAGGGAGTTACGAGTTTTAAGATCCATTCCATTTCGGATATGATTGCGGCTTTTCAAAAGAAGTTTTCTTAAATGCAGCCAAAAAAATGCATGGTTTGAAAATATTCATGGTCAATAACAACATCTATGTATGTCAATGCAAATTTGATTATAGTGAATTTTCTACGACCAAGTATGATGGCACTGTGATAATTATCATTGTTAGGACATAAATGGTCGTGATTATCAGTCATTCATAATTCCATTATTGTATTAATTCGGTCGTGTGGTGAAAACGCAAGTTGTTGGTCGCTAACCGAAAAATGTACATTAGAATTTTGTAGTGAAAATATTTGCACATTGCCAAAACTGCTACCTCTGCTGACAAGACAATATCTTCGTAGGTCACCTAATGATAATAAGAAAACTTTATTTTGAAATTATTTATTTCCATGTTTCTATAAAATGAAGTAACAATCACTTTAGTATCTAGCTATTGTTCATATTACCATAATGAGTATGACTGGTACTTATGGAAGTTTAGGATTCCCGATAGATTTCAGAAAAGAAAAACTTTTTATTCCGCGCCATGGGCCCGTGCCCGTTACCACGTAACATTGGGCCCGTAGATGGTATCTTCGAAAGTCTGGGTTAAGGAATGTCGGGTTTACATAGTGTAATACACATCCATCTTAAATATAAATAGGTGGGCGATTAACAACGGGCATTTTCATATAAACAACAAATAATTATAAGAAACACGTATAAATCTGTATTATAAAATTTTATCATTCAAAAATGTCTCAATAACTACAATAATTATGTTCCTATCAAACCAAACAGATCTTCGCGTATTATAAAAATATATTTTTCAGTATCAACACTTGCTTGCAAAATCCTTCACACATTTATGCCAAAATTGCCGTTTAGAATAAAATAATAATGCCAGTTTAGAATAACTTAATAATAAATTTAAAAAAAAGTTTTATTAAAAATTGGTGCAGTTTTTTTGCAAGCAAGTTTATGTTTATGACCTAGTCACAATATTTTTTACATATTTATGTATTCTTCCAGTACCTATGAGGTGCTTAATTTTTATTTTCTTAAATATTTTCTTCTATTTAAAAATGTTACGTCCAAAATTTATTTACAAAATTGTATAGTCACGAATTTTATTATTAATAATATTTTGAAAAATGCACATTCATTGCGGAGGACTTTTACCATTATTAATATTCTTTGTCACAAATAAAACATTTTGTAAATGGCAAAGGTCTTCCTCTCATTTAATAAGTAGGTTTTTTAAGTGCATAATAACTATGAATTTCAATTATTATTATAATAGAAAAATAATATAAATGGTAACCTACATTATAAAATGTAAAACAAAAAAATATGAATCTCTAAAAAGAGCCAAAAATAATTGTAAAAAAAATATGAGCTGAAGTTACATTAAGTTGGTATTGACCTTAACAATAATACAGTCAGTTTATTTAAAAAATATTATTAAAGTACCTACCACACTAAAAGTTAGAAAATGTATGAAAAGTCGTTTTAATGCTGATTAAAAACTAAAAAATAATAATTAAGTAATGCTCAAAGAAATATTCTTGCACAGATCCACTTATTGTAACTCCAACTTCAAAATATAATCAATCGTTCACAACGATACTCTGCCGAAATAAAATTGAACAAATCACTATTTGGTTTTATTTAAGTATTTGCCCTTTAGTCAGTTTTGATCATCTCAGCAGAAGCAGGGGTATTAGTACTGTGAATATCATACTTGTTAAACCTGCAAAAAAGAGGAGAATCGAGGATTAGATTTTGGTTTTTTTTTTCATGTTAAGGCCGTTTAAAACCGTGGCCGCACTGGTACGGCGACAGCGATGCGACGGCGATTTCGTGAACAAATAAATTCCGCTTGTCGCTTCTGCAGTGCGGCCACGGACATATGTTTATATGAGTTTGTTTTCACGAAATCGCCGTCGCGTCGCTGTCGCCGTACCAGTGCGGCCCCGGCCTTAGTGTCTTGCGGGTTTCGTTACGCACGCGGGTTTGCACGCGGGTTTGACCCGCGTGTATGGGGCCCGCAATTCACCCTTTCATGCGTGCATCACGCATCATGGGCATCATAATAGAGACATGTATGAAAATGTAAAATTCGGGCGCCACGCATGCGGGTCAAACCCGCGTGCGTGACGAAATCCACACGACTCTAAAAACACCGTAAATACGTTCTTATTTCTAGAATCGAAAAAAAATCTCAAATCGACGTAAGTTTTTTTATGTTGAATGTACAATTTTCTCCCTCAACACCGATTGAGTTTAGAAAAAAACACGAATCCTGGAAAAAATTACTTACCTCTTATTTTTCTAAAAAAACATTAGTTAAAACATTTTAAAATAATATCGACCCGTTGCTTAATCTAGCCATTTACTTTGCCGGTGCTGGACAAAGGCCTCTTTCAAGTGGCACCACCACTAGGTCCTAACCTTCAAACGAATTGTAACTAGAACAAAAACATAAGGTCTGGCCAATACAAAAATAAAATAACATAATGTAAGTACCTACTCGTAACAGCCCGCGCTGAATTATATTCGGCAGCATGTCCCTTCACTAGCTGGATTCCGTTACCACTCTCTGGAGTACAAACCGCAACTATTCGTTCACTTGAAGACGTGTAGGAGAGGGCTGACCAGGAATCCCATAGCTTAGACATTGCGTTCCAACCTCTGCCTGCAAAGGCATGGGGTATCTGATGAAAGAAATAGTCCCTTAAAAAAAGTTTATAAGTTAAACGGTTTTATCTTTTAGTACCCCTGCATCATCAGGATTTAAGGATTGAAGGTTGAAATTATTATAATGCTGTATTGTCGTGGAAATTGAAGTTGTGTGTGAAGTTTCAGAAGAATCGGTTAAGCAGAAGTACCTAGTTGAAAAAACTGTCGCAAGATTTGAATCAAATAAAGAAATATATGAAGTGAGACTTTTTAAAACGTTTAACCTTTTCACCGCCACGGACTTCAATAGAAGTTCCAGATTTTCGTGCTTCCAGCGCCACGACTTCATTAGAAGCTCTTCATTTTAACTATGTTATAAAAATAAGTTTACTGTATTTAACAGGTCATCAGCTCATCACTACTGTTTACTATATATTTCGTTATACATTTATAGCTTGGCGCAGGCGAGGCATCGTGTTTTGTGTACGTTGGCAGTGAAAAGGTTAATAATAAAAAAAAACAATGAATACAAGGTAGGTATATTTTCGATGTTCAGGGCACTATAATTGAAAAAACCGACTTGTCCCATTGTTCAGGGCGGTCAAGATAAATCGGTAGAACTGGGCGAGGTTAAAGGATTTAGTAAACCATACCTTTTGGTCTCCAATAGTCCATACCAATTTAGGACTCGGCAGGCCACTGGAAGTGCAGTTGAGCTGAATCACTGGACCAACCTCCAACGTTTCGTTAACTGCCCCAACTTCTATTACAGCATCGGTGGGTGGCACTGTAAAAACATATTTTTTACACTTGTAACATTATTCCAGTGACTGGGAAATCAAAGTTTAGGGTCCAATTTGTTGAAAATACCTTGTATTAGTTTCTGTCCCAATGATACGCCAACATAAAATGTCGTGGGTAAACTATTTTAGTATAGGGGCCGGCATGTAACTTGGCACGGTTTTGGTGTAGTGGGAGTAAGTTCGCGCATGTTCACTTAGTGCAACAAAAAAGGGTCACATTTATTGCTTGTCATTATTCTATGGTTAACATTACTCTTTAGAAGATAGAAGGAAAGGAGAGGAATTCTCTTCTCTACTCTTGCCAAGTTACGTGTCGGCAACTATACAAGTTCTGCTCTAGAGTGTAGGTGGACACATACTGACAGAGTAGGGTATGGTAAGCATGAAGTATTCTGAAGCCGTGACTGCTTCTACTAAGAGTCTAGAGAATATTTCGGACACCTCTAAGAACTGGTAAAACTAAGTCTAAATATTAAGCTTGCATCAATGTACAATGCTCTGTAGTTGAGCATAAAACCTGCTCTAGCTTCTACCTTAGCGATAAGCACGCGCCATTTTGTATAGGTACAACCCGATTACCCAATGGGATTACAAATGGCGAATCACTATTTGACTTTCGCTCCCAGAGAACATTAGTGAGTGAGAGGAAAATAACTTCAACAATAGTAACGCCGCCATTTCTAATTCCATTCTAGTACGTAAGTAGTACTTTTATTCGATGCATGCTACTGTCACGAACGGCGCGATCAAATCTCGTCTTACACTGATTTTCCTTTAGTTTACCATTCCAAAATTAAAAAGCGTGGGTACCTACAGTACGCGCGCGAACCGAATAAAGAGCTGAGGAATGCGTGCAGTTAGATGACAAGGACAGCACTACATTTGCGGGCGTGTGAGGCTAGGCGTGCGCACGGCGGGGGGAGCTTCACCTCAGGCCCCGAATGCATTCAGTTCGCGTACTGTAGTTAGGTACTGATCTGAACAACTCACCAAAAGGATCAATAACAATACTCTTCTTATCCATCCTAAAATAAGGTCTTTCGCCTGATACTTCGCAAGCGATTGTCGAGTTAGTACTCTGTGGCTGGAACAGTTCTATGGTAAGTTTACACGTGCCCATCTCCTGTTGTATCTTGGATTTTGTACAATTTACTATCAACATGTCTTCTGGACGTCTGAACGCTGAAATCCGAACGTCGCCATCTGCCTGAGGAAAAGAAAAGTCGAAGAGCGAAATAGTAAAAGATGTGAGAGACAAATGGGACTTTTATTAGTAACAGTTGACAAGAAGCAGTGATAGCCGGTAGAAGCTTGCCTCCTATGTAGGGGGCAGTGTTTCTTTCAGGTACTACCCCGGAGTAGCCTTAGTGCCCCCCCGGGGCGTTTGGAACTTAATCAATAGCAATAAGTTGCCGCTCGCTCACTTTCGCGCGTCTACAGCAGATTTACGTATATTCGCGATGAATATCTCTACAATTTGGCAAATTATTTAAACCTGGTATCATTTTAGAGCTGGAAACCCTTTATTGACTTGACGTGGCACTCAATCAGCCAATCAGGAATTGATTTTAAATATTACTTTGTTTTCTTTATTTACTCCCCCCCAGATCTCTTAACCGACCCCCTGGAGAATTTTGCCTGAAAGAAACACTGAGGGGGGTCTGACTGAGTTCGATCCCGGTCCGCATCTCGTGACTTTTCGCTTGCGTTAACGGTAATGGAAAACATAGTGAAGAAATCTCCACACCTGAGAGGGCTTCAAAAAGTTCTCAATGGTGTGTGCAGTTCACCAACCGCACCAGCGTGATGGACTTAGTCCTAAACCCTTCCTATCTTGATACGGGCAGTCGCTTTTGATGGCAAAGGCATCGAAACATTGTTCCTAGAATCATTTATTGGTGTTTCAGAAACTACTGCAACTTTTATCCGAAACATTGTCTATATACATAACATCATGCATGTATTCCCCAAAGGGTTCGGCAGAGGTGTTTTTAGTACATCCTTGTTTCGCCAGTCCCATGTAATACGGGGTGAGCCTATTGCCATTAACCGGGCACAAATCCAGACTCCGGATGGTACTTTGAAATCCCTAATAGAAAAAACCGATATCACTTTGCTCGACCTGGGGATCGAACCCAAGACCCTATGCTCAGCAATCGCGCTTGCGACCACTATACCAATAAGACAGTCCTAAACAATTCATGTTTATAGCCAGTATCCTCTAGACCCGGCAGGGTCTAGTGAGTACTGGCACCAGTCACTGGTAGCAACCAGGTAAGGATTTAATTCCTGCGTACTTAGTTACATACTAACATTATTCACGAAGATTATCCTCTAAATACCACAAAACAGTAATCCTCTGTAATTGAAAAACATCTAACAAAAGAGAGGACTGCTATATTTAGAGCACTCAGTAACAGGATGTTTGGTGGCTGACCTTTTGTAAACAAAAATTTAATCATTTTGATCCGTTTAGGGCCGGAAGGATGAGATAATACGATACCTGTACCTACGTATGTTAATTAAAAAATAAATTTCGGTTTGTCATTTCATTTGAGAATGAATTTGTTGGATCTAATTGGGTACCAACTACCATTAAAGCTCATTCATATTGTCTACCGGCTATGAATACTCTATGGTCTTGACCATATACCTGCTGGAAGCTGGGTAGAGGTAGGTTTGGTTACGATGAACAATTGCCCCAGCACTGGAGAGGTCCACCAGAAGAAGCTGGTGGACCGAGACCTGCGAGTTGCGGTGCATACAATAGCGAATCCTGTGACCCCGGCCTTAGGTCAGAAGGAAGGACACCGTTGGTTTTTAGCCGGTAAGAGTCCAGCGGACCCCCTCACCGTCCCTGGGCGAGGGAAATCCATGAGGATTATCCATCGAAAAAAAATAATTTAAAAAAAGGTTTGGTTACGATTCCCTAGAAATGTGACGAAGGGATTAGAATAGTTGTAGCATCGTTTCTTTAGGATCGATAGCGACTTACGGCCGACAATGATGTCGATTCTGTTGCGCACTTTGACAGGACTAAACTAAACTAAGGGTGCTTGTCTCGTTCTGTTTCAATAGAAAAAGAAAGTGACAGTTGCGTTTAGTCTAGTTTAGTACTGTCAAAATGTGCTGCAGAATCGACACCATTAACTACCAATCTCAATGCAGAATGTCTGGATTAATGTCAGACTTTGACATAACTTCTATTGAATTTCTGTCAAAAACCTACATCAATCTATATAGATATTTTGAAGTGAGATCGGTTATCAATATCGGCCCATAGAGGAAAGCTTGCAATGCAGAAGGCTTGCACTGAGCAGTGGATATCTAGGGACCTCAATAGTTATAGGTTATAACAACATATATTAAATTGTATGTAAATGCAAATGTAAATTGATGAATGAATTAAACAAGTTTAATTTAATTCTTGAGTTGGTTGCGTTGACCCTAGTCTCACTCGAATCCAAGGAACAGAGATACAGAAGGATTCCCCTATACCTCTCTGGCTCTCACATACACACGACGGAACACAGTAAACTGCTTGGCGCCGTACTTTAATATGAAGGTGGTAGCTAGCCAGGCGGACCGTATAGATCTTACCACCAAGCGTCAAGCTTAATGGATAATGAGTTTCAAACATTACCAGAGCACAATTAAAAATTATTCTATAATAAAGAAACGATGTAGAATATCGTAGTGGCCCGGGAGTTACGGACCCTCTAGTTAAGCACCGAGTTTCGGATTCAAACCTAGGCATGTAAAGATAAAGATATATTTATTTTGTAAAACATGAGTACAATATTAAGGTCTTCTATGTTTGTAATTAGGTAGCTACATGTTTTGCCATATATGGCGTACAAAATTAGTCTCACTAGGCAGACAAAACTAAAAAATAGAATTTAAAATGGAATGTAAAATTTAAACAATACAAAAAAAATTAAATACAAAAAATTCCAAAAATAAAATTAAATCATGCCAACATCTAAACAAGACCAGAATACAAATTAAATCATAATGCCAAAGGTTGAGTTACATTACACAAATAGGAGACACAAAAATCCAAACGCACTATCAGATTTTTATAGGAAAATGTCATTCAAAAATTCATCCACGCTGTAATAGCATTTCTCAATTAATAACCCCTGAAGGGAGTTTTTAAATTTATTTATAGGCATAGATTTAATAAGGTCAGGAATTTTATTATAAATATTTGGAGCATTACCGAAGAAACTCTTTTTCAATAATGCAGTTTTGCATTTATACTGACATAATAAGTTTTCATATTGGGCACGGATTGGTGTTCTCTTAACTGATGAAAATTTTCTAAATAAATGTTGATTCGCTCTTACAAATATTGCAGTTTCCAATATGTACAAAGATGGCAACGTTAGTATTTTAAATTTTTTAAAGTAAGAAACGCAGCTGTCCGTCGTTCTTAGACCATACATTGATCGTATACATCTTTTCTGCATCCTGAATATGAGTTCCCTATTTGTTGATACCAATTTGACTCTTTCAATGTCATAACTTATTTATTTATTTATTTATACTTCTATGCACTATTGTGGTACATAAGGCGGACTTAATGCCATAAGGCATTCTCTACCAGTCAACCTTAGGGTTAAAAAGAAAAGCATCAAAATACGTAGGTACAGGAAAAAGATGAGTTGACAATTTTGGACTGAATATATTAGGAAATCAAAAGTTAAATATAAATTACATAACATACATATATACAAATAATAAAATATATAGATATTACAATATATAAGGTCTAACATTATTAATCCGAAATATTTAAGGAGGTGAATCTATAGGTTAAAAACATGCCTTGTAGTAAATAATAATTAATATAATAATAAAAAAAATTACACCTTTGCTAAATTTAATTTTAATAATGTTGGTTTCACTTGGCATGAAACGTTTCCTCAATGAATGAACGCGCGCGGGGGCGGGCTCTAGTGCTTGTCGTCCGAGTTCTGAGTCTCCCTCTCTCTCTCTTACTCTGTTGTCAAGTGGCGGGCGGCACTGGTGCATCGTCGTACCGCCGAAACTCCGGTTCCCGCGCAAAAATATCAAACGCTCTGCGTAGGTCATTAACTCAGATCAGCTGCGTCAGAGTACGTACCATTGATAGATCTTATCAGAAATCCTAATTCTAAAATTGCTAATTGACTGCTTAATTAGTTACCTACTCACTCATTAGCCTACCTAAGTAAGTACATAGTGCCGCCCAAACTCCGGTTCCCGCGTAAAAAAACAAACGCTCTGCGTAGGTCATTGACTCAGATCAGCTGATTCGGAGTACGTACCATTGATAGATCTTATCAGAAATCCTAATTCTAAAATTGATAATCCGACTGATTAATTAGTTACCTACTCACACATTAGCCTACCTAAGTACATAGTGCCGCCCAAACTCCGGTTCCCGCGCAAAAAAATCAAACACTGCGTAGGTAGGTCATTGACTCAGATCAGCTGATTCGGAGTACGTACCATTGATAGATCTTATCAGAAATCCTATTTTAAAATTGATAATTCGACTGATTAATTAGTTACCTACTCACTCATTAGCCTACCTAAGTAAGTACATAGGTACGTACTCAACATAATAGCGGCATAGTAGGTACAGTGGCTTGGCGCGACTAGGGCGGTCGCAATTGTCGAGTGAGGCCGCGTGCAAACGACGGTCTTTCTTAAAACCTATTTAATTATTATCTACTGTACCCCTGACTGTATCCCTTAGTACGTACTTATGATTTATCTACTAAACGTCCTACTGTCTGATTCAAATTCTCCATCACACTTTATCAGGCTTTGGACTGACAAATTATTGACACAATAATTTGATTTAGATACCTACCTACCTGTCGTGTTTATTTGTACCTACCTACTTTGCATAGGTACTTAGTTATAATTTTTTCACGAGCAGGATAAAGAGTTCACGGCAGCTTAGCGGTTAAATCGACTGGTGTTCTGAACCAAGTCGCAGGTTCAAGTCCGGCTCGTGAGAGATATTTTTTCCCCCAATTTAACTTCGAGAGTTCGCCCCGCTTGGGTTGTCCTAGGTAATGGAAAGAGACAAGTCGCGACGCGACACAATGCACAACTGACTGCCGCGATGTCAATAAGTAGGTAGTGCGTTTTTATTGTAACAATGGTTAAGAAGGTACTGTTTTCAAGCGTTGTTATTAGAACACAATAAAATTATACTTTACCACTTCGTGTACGCATATCGTTGCGTAAAAAACAATCCGCATTATTAATTAGACTACTCGACAACGTAGGCCACGTGTAGTAACATCTACTTTTTGATATTTCATTTGTTTCGCACTGTGTCGAGTCGCGTCGTATCGTTTCGCGTTGCCGCATTTGTCGCTCACTCACGTCGCGGCGTCGGACAATGCGTCAATGGGTTAAAATAATAATAAATAGGTACTTTGCGTTGTCACACATTTTTACGAAGTCGTAAAAAATTATAATTGTTATAGGTTTTTACTGCATTGTAGGTAGGTAGACAGGTTAAATAAGCTTACAAATTATTACAACAATGTTTTTGGCGTGTTTATAAATTTGAATCAGTCTTATTTACAATGATTTAAATGTACATACCTAACAACTATTTTATTTACACTAATTGCTGCACATATCCGCCTTGCTGTTGGACACAGAGGGCGGCACACTTTATGACATGTTCTTGCACGCGCACTGAAGTGTCTCTGTCACTACTCATCACTGCGAAAGCATTCACAATCCGATTTCTTAGTTCCTCGGCACTAGATATTGTATGGCTATCGTTACCATAAACTAGGTCTTTAGCCCTACCTCACACGTGAAAATCTAATGGCGTTAGATCAGGCGAGCGAGTTGGCCAGGCAACAGGGCCGCCTCGACCTATCCAACGATCTCCGTACTCGTTTGTTAGGTAGTCCCTGACGCGCCTATCATAATGTGCCATCATTTTGGAAGTACATTCGTTGCAGGCAGTCGTACGTCGCCGTGCCGTGCGTCGCGCTCGAAACCTAGAAACACGTGCGCTCACGTGGGCGCCTGCGGGGGGACTACTGCCGCCGCGTCACTAGCGTTTGATTTTCAGCTACGATCAATCAAAATAGGTAAACAGCGCGCGCGCGCCGCCGGCCGCCTTCAATGGCGTGTAGGTACTACGTAGTAACTGGCGTGGATGGATGTAAAAAATAATAAAGAGCCAGTAAATTTATCGTTATTTAAGTCATGTAAAATGTATTTATTTATTAACAATTAAATGGATAAATAAAAAATTTGATATTTGATACGAGTTCCTTAGCATTCATAGATGTACGTCTTAAAATATTTCGGATTAATAATGTTAGACCTTATATATATATATATATATCAATTACAAAATATTATGAAAAACTTAATGCAATTATAACGAAGACTAAATTAGATGATTAGGAGTGCAGCGACTTCAAGTAGTGTTTCCTGACTTTGCGTTTGAAGGAGAATTTACTAGGAGCTTTTTTAATATCAAGGGGGAGCACGTTCCAAAGTTTAATTGCTGAGACAGCGAAGGAGTTAGAAATGAAACCTGTGCGATGGGAAGGTATTTCGAGAAGTAAATTTTCAGAAGCACGAAGGTTGCGATTGTGAGAATTGCCCAACACTTGAAAATATATTTTCAGATAATCAGGAGCACATGAATCGTTCATAATGGAGAAGAGCATACAGAGAGATCTGAGGGATCGTCTCTGGCGGATAGGCAGCCATTTAAGCTGAGAACGGTAATGAGAAATGTGATCATATTTACGAAGTCCGAAAATAAAACGTATGCAATTGTTTAGTAGACGATCCAATTTGTTCAGAAGTTCTTGGGATAATCCTATTTTATTAAGTAGGCTGTGTTATGCAATAATGTGTCAACCCACAAAAATATGAATTTTGTGTTAACGTCTCACCTAGTTCTTTTCTATACTTAACGCTTGAAAAAATACCCAGAACTGTAGTAAATTTCATAGAGCGTTTATCAAAAAAATCTGAACGCAGTTTGCATTTTTTCAAGCGTTGGGATAGACCTGCCACTATAACTAGATGGCGTTAACAAAGAATTTATATTTTTGTGGGTTGACACATTATTGCATAACATACCTCAGTTAATATAGAGTGCGCGCAAGATAAGTCTGCGCGCGGTCAAAATCGGAACTAATCATAGTCCACCTCAATGTTGCCGTTTTATTAACTTTTTCACTAGATCTGCCTGATTTGAGAAATAAAAGAAAATATAATATGTAATAAAGATTATAGTAGACCTCATCAGACAATAACAATCATAATGCATTCTTATTCATTCACGCCACATTTATAAGCTTAGTTCTTTTCCTTTGCAAATGACGTAAAAATACTAATTAGTTTAATTGGTAGGTAGTAAATTTTAACTTACATAACTTGGCTTAATTAAAATATAATAAACCGAAAAAGAGGGCACGAATTATATTCACGAATATATTTATTTTCCTTAAAAAGTAGTACTTAGTATTTTTGCGATCATGGTAACATTTAGCACGCCCTCCTTCGCGCGCAGAGTTATCTTGCGCGCACTCTAAGACCCCACTGACATACTGTGAAGGAAAACATCGTCAGGAAACCTGGACTTAATGATCTGAAATCGCCAACCTGACAGTGAAGAAGCGTGGTGATCTATGCTCGTTCCTTCTCTAAATGAGAAGAGGCTTTTGCCGTGCAGTGAGACTGTTGCAGGCTGGTATTCATCATCATCATCGTAATCAGCTTATTATTGTCCCACTGCTGGGAACGGGCCTATCAAAATGATATGGGTTTAGGCCTTAGTCCACCACCTTGTTGGCCTGGTGTGTGTTGGCAGACACTTTCGAGAAATTTATGGAGCTTTCTCAGGTGGACAGGTTTCCTCACGATGTTTTCCTTCATCATTAACACTGGCGTTATAGGCTGGTATTATTATTTGAGGGGATGGTGACTAATTACCAACCGCGCGGATCATACAATTTGCGAGGTTAAGCTGCGCTTGCTGCAGTCAGTCTACAGATGGGTGACCGTTAGTTACACATCGAGACCCCTTCGTGCCTCGGAGAGCACGTTAACCAGGCGGTCCCCGGTGACATACGAATACCTGTGACAGTCGTTACGGGAAGTTAGAAGCCCGAAAGTCTGACTACCGGTCAAATCTTAGGATATCGGCATTGCCCAGTAACTGGGTTGCGGAGGTCTAATGGCAGTAGCTCCGTGTAAAATACTGGTATTCAGCCGCATCTGGTTAGACTGAAAGCTGACACCAACATAGTTGGGAAAAGGCTAGGCAGAACAGGCTTGTATTATTATTTGATAATGAATTACGGGAAAAAATGTCTCCCACGCAAGGGCAGATCCAAAACAAAGTCAATACTTTAACTTGCCTCATAGCATCATAGCAGTGATAGCCTAGTAGTGTGACCGTCTGACTGCCAAGTTCGAACCCAAGGCACGCACCTCTGAATTTCGGATTCATATGCGTATTATATAATTATCACTTGCTTAAAAACGGTAAAGGAAAACATCGTGAGGACACCAGCATGCCTGAGAGATATTTCTCGACGGCATGTGAAGCAAAGTCAGAGGCCATGGGCGGCATAAACTCTGACACCAGGTTAATTTTTGACGACACGTTTGGTGCAGTGGCTAAGCGATTGGCGTCTGCGCTGCGGGTCGTGGGTTCGATTCCCACACGGAACAAATATTTGTATGGCCTACAAATAGTTGTTCCGGGTCTGGATGTTTGTGCATGTGAAGATTTGTGTCTGTAAACGCACCCACGATACGGGAGAAATCCTAGTGTGGGCAACGTTTTTTTATTAAAAGAAAAAAAAAATTACTAACAACACGAAAAGAACTTACCTCAGGTCTATAAATTAAGAACTGCCGATCATTGTTGTAGAGCCTCACTGACTGTAACGAGTCGTTGGACAGCAGCTCCCAGGAACAAGTCACCTCCCACCCGAATTCTGTCTTCCACGACTTAGTTAAATCCACCTTCATGGTTTGAACAGTCGCTGAAAATAATGAAAGGAAAAGATCTTAAAAAAAATTGAATTGTGCCCAAAGTAAGGTCATTTATAAACAAATATTTCTATGAAACTGCCTCGTTCGTCTAGTGGTAGCAAGCGCGACTGCTGATCGTCAGGGATCGTCATAAAATAGATCAAGTAGGTACACTGCTTAAAAAAATTGAATATACAAAATCTAAATCTATACGAACATCAGGGGCGTACAGAGCGAAAATGGCGCCTAGGACCTAGGAGGCGCCTAGGATCAATGTTGCGCTATTAATATAAAAAAAACAGATACACTAAATAAAACAGTCATAAATCTTAGTCACAAAACATTTATTTCCTACTTTATAAGGAAAGTGAGTCCGTAAAACCGTTAAACTTACAATTGCAGGTTCCTAGCAAACATAATTATCGATTATTATTATATCGTTTATTTTGATTTTTAAATTGAATAATTGGTGATTTTGCGCGCCGCCTTTGAAAGGCGCCCGGGGCACGTGCCCTACTTGCTCCACCCAAGGTACGACTCTAGACGAACATACATTTATTTTCTATTTAAAAATGGTTATCCTTCCAGCCTTTTTATATTAAGTTGCAAAAGCGTAAATTATTCCATATTCCCGACTTAATTAAACAATTAATCAGTTGAATGCATGGCCCACCATTTTAAAGAGTAAAGTCACGCAGAGTACCCATTTAAATGCACGATCAAACACATGATAATAACGTTAGGTACTGTGACTAAATCCAGTTTGCGAACCAAATAAATATGTTAGAATTTCTACGAAAGTTTATTTTGAATATAAATGTGAAGGACCCGTTTTAATATTGCATGTTGCTTTGAAAGTCCTTTGTGAAATATTCCTCACTTCTTACAAAGCTGGTCGATACCTATAGCATATTAAATCTTTATCACGCAATTTCGACGCTTTAGGCACAAAAAAAATAGGTACAGAAGTCAATCTGCATACAAGTGCGCTCGAGCAACGCACACATAGACACTGCTCACGGACACGATATCTCGGACTGTTTGGGACTAGAGTGCGAGTGAGTGCGAGCGCGAGTGCCATGCGCTTGAGAGAGATAGATATACAGGGTGTAAACGAAATCATGTAATTCCTTCAAACCTCGTGATGTACTGCTGACATAGATTAACCCTGCACGGCATACTTTAGGATTCAATAAAAAAATTGTTACAATAAGTAAACATGTGCTCTGAACGTGAGGCATTTTAGCGCCTCGAGCGAATTGAACGGCTATCGCTCGCCGCGCGGTCATTTAACTCGGGCCGCTAAAATACTTCACGTTAAGAACACATGTTTACTTTTTGTAATAATTTTTTTATTGAATCCAAAAGTATCCCTTGCAGGAATAATCTATGTCAGCAGTACATAACGAGGTTTGAAGGAATTACATGATTTCGTTTACATCCTGTATAGATAGAGCGACCGCCGAGCGTAGGTATGAAAAGTGAAGTACATACATGTGGTTGACTTCTGTAGGTACCTATCTGTTTTGTGCTTTAGGTGCCTAATATTATTAAACTTTTTCAATCACTTTTAGGAATAGTTTTAAACCAATCTCTGCCTTGCATGAGAGGAGACGAAGCGCTTCTAATATAGCAGCGGCAATGATGTTGATTCTGTTACGCACTTTGACAGTACTAAACTAAACGCTACTGTCAATTTCTTTTTCTATTGAAACAGAAAGAGACATACCTACACCCTTAGTTTAGTTTAGTTCTGTCAAAGTACGCAACAGAATTACACCAATGGCGTTAATTTTAAGACATACGTCCACCACGCTTGCTGATATGGGTTGGCGAATTACACTCACCATCAATAACTTTTTGAAACCCTCTTTGGTGAGCAGATTTCCTTCACCGTTAACGCAAGTGATAATTTTCTGATCCGCACATGAATTAAACAGATCAGAGGTGCGGTTTGGTATCTAACCCAGACCCTACTGTATGGAAGGCGACCACTAAGCAATCACTTGCGCTATTAGGTCTTCTTCTTCTTCTTCCTGCCCTTATCCCACACTAGGTGGGGTTGGAACAACGTATATTTCAAAAATCCATGTTGTTAGAGGATTTGGCTTATTGTTTTATGACCGGCCGTCTGCCTGACATCAACCCTCCTTGGGAATACTCGTTGCACTATTGGGTACATTGACGTATTTAGTTAACCTGGGCTAGAGAGTTTTATATGACCGTAACAGATATTGGTGAGACCTGGGCTAAACAATGATACGCGTGTCGGTTGTACTGGTATTATGAATTTTGTTCTCAAATGAATATTGTTATCGATTTAACCCGCATAGCGATCATGTTCCAATTGTAGGTAGTTACAAAAAGTACAATTTACCACCCTATTCAATTAACGTCATCAATCAACAGATTCCATGTCGTGTTTTTATATTTTTAAATTAAACAAATTATCTATAACGAGGGGAGGGAGAAATATCTCATTAATGCATATTAACTTACATTTTAAGATATCTAACGGAAAAATTGTATTATTGTTATAATTATGTTGATTTTATTTAATTTTACCAAAACTGTATCTATAGACAGGTTCAGACGGGTCTTGATCACCTGACTTGATCAAATGACTTGATCAACAAAAGTTAATAATGTTTTTATTGCTTCAATTTGATTGAAAATCTGTTCAGATGGTTCAAATCGCATGCGATTTAGCAGTTGATCAACTAGAATCGAATCGTGTGAACCTGGTATATCATAAGCTAGTAACATGTGGAATTGTAGTGGATTGTACATTTACTTATAGCATATTGTTTATCTAGATATAATATACAATGTACGATTGATTGTTTTCCCAAATAAAATAAAAATGCTAACTGTTGGTTCACTACTTCGAATTCAATGCTATTATCAATTTTACTCTAGTTATCGTATCCGTACGTACTCTTCTGGACTTATAATAAAAGGTCGTGCGGAAATGTGATAGCATAGCGGATGAATGCTTGCCTTCCATGCCGGAGGGTCTAAGTTCGATCCCGGCCCGTACCTCTGACTTTTCGAATTAATGTGTGGATCATAACTTGATTATCACTTGCGTTAACGGTGAAGGAAAACATCATGAGGAACTCTACACACCTGAGAGGGTTCCATAAAATTCTCGATGGTGTTTGTAGTTCGCCAACCTGCACCAGGCCAGCGTGGTGGACAAAGGCCGAAACCCTTCTTATTCTGAGAAGAAGCCTATGCCCAGTAGTAGGACAGTAATGGGCTGATTATATATTATGGTATAAGGGAATATCCGGATAATCACCACACTTTACGAAAATATTGGTTATCGCAGTGATGTTAATAGAGCACTAGGAGGTAGGATTGCCAACTTTTTTTACTAGAAATCTTTACATAGTATAAAACAAAGTCGCTCCCGCTGTCTGTCTGTCCCTATATATGCTTAGATATTTAAAACTACGCAACGGATTTTGATGCGGTTTGTTTTTAATAGATAGAGTGATTCAAGAGGAAGGTTTATATGCCCCACATTAGTATGTACATTACACCCGTGCGAAGCCGGGGCGGGTCGCTAATAAAGTATATTTAGATTTGAGAAGGAAACTAGATAGTATTTTAGAAAAATGAACAGTATTTTATTTTTTTAACTTGTTAAAGACATAATTATTTTTAGTGCTTCTCGCACAACTTATCATTTTATTATATTTTTTAAAAGCTTCAAAAAGACACTTAATGTTAGGCATTTTGATGCTGAAAACAGTATTTTGTATACTTTATTTTTGTTTAACAGTAAAAAGTATAATGCAGTGAAAAACAGTATAGTACTGTTACAACATTATAGTACTGTTACAACATTATAGTACTGTTACAACAGTATAGTACCTACTGTTACAACAGTATAGTTGGGAACCCTACTAAGAGGACGCCGCTCATCCTCATGACACTACATTGAATTGTAGAACACTATTTTGTGGTATAAGGACAAGGACCAATATTGGTCCTTAGGTACCTATGGGACCTACGGTTCCATAAAGGGCAATGTTGGCACTTGTATTATAGTATTACTTTAAATTGATTGTTCATTAGCTGCTTTGATAGTTATTTTAATGGAGAAATGAATGTGAAAGGTTTATATTGGACTAATGTAAGTGACGTTGGCTGTAACGTGGTAAATACTAATACTGTAATATAGTAAAATTTGATATTATTTTATATAAGTTATATTCTGCTTAGCTTTCTCCCAGCCATGTTGGGGTCAGCTCCCAGTCTAACCAGATGCGGCTGAATACCAGTATTTTGCACGGAGCGATTGCCATCAGACCTCCGCAACCCAGTAACTGGGCAATGTCGATATTCTAAAGTTAGATCTGTTGTCAGACTTTTGGGCGTCTTACTACCCGTAACGACTGTCATAGGTATTCGTATTGACACTCGGGACCGACTGTTTAACGTGCTCTCCGAGGCACGGAGGGGTCTGGATGTGACGGTCAGCCATCCACGGACTGACCGCGGCAAGCGCAGCTTAACCTCGCAAATCGTATAATCCGCACGGTTGGTAATTAGCCACGAGATTGTTTTATCTAAGTTAATGTAAGTTATTTGTTAAAATTGTTAAAAACATATCGTTTAACATATTTTATCACTAGTTTCTAAGTACCTAATTTAGTTATCCCCGACTCGCAATTAGGTATATCCATATAAGCAACTGACATACCTATTATTAAAAATACAAATTAGTATATAATTTTATGTAGGTACAATACATTTCCTCTGTTATGGCTAAGTTTTTAATTAGTAGCAATTTATTTAATGAACACGCTTCAATATAGTAGAAATACATATTTATGTGTTAATTAGCCATGCACAATTTCACATTATTTTGTGGTCTTTTCGGACGCGTTTACGTTTGTAGATTAGGTAAGTACAGGCGGTAGTGTACCGAAAATAAATAAATAAATACAATTTAGTATAAAGTCTCTGGTCTACTATAGCATTGGCTAGTGTCATGCCTTTTCTCAATGATGTTGGAGTTAGCTTAGTCAAACCTGATGCGGCTGACATAACATAATATCACGCCTGTATTCTCCGAAGGATTGGGCAGAGGTGTACAGTAACACCCTCATTTCGCCGTTATATTTAGGTCCCATGTAATAGTGGATTCAACCGGGCACGAATCCAAACTCCAGGCTGCTACTGAGGAATCCCACACGGAAAAACCTAATAACACTGCCCGACCGCGTTTGCCACCATTAGAGCAACGAGGCAGTTGAATACCATAAAATATCAGTATTTTTGAGCAACTACCATAGCTATGGCATTTGCAAGCTTATTACTGGCGATTGCCGATATCCTAAGGTTAGACAAGTTGTCAGACTCGGTCTTCTGACTATCCGTAACGACTGCCATAGATATAGCGATCGTTTGAAACCTGGAACTGACGGTTTTACAAACTCTCCAAGACACGGAGGGGTTCTCATATATAAAAAAGAACGGCGAGAGTAGACTGGAATATAGTTCTTACTTTCATAAAAGTCGTAATCAGTTAGGGAGGACCAAATCATTTAAAAATACATATATCTAATTGAAACAGTCGCGCGTCGCAAACAAAGGCACACAACCAACCGCTTAGTCTTATGAGACGCTTACTCGTAATTCCCTCAATTGGTCGGTCGTGCGTTCCTTAATGCGTAATGTACCATATTTGGGACATAGAACATGATATGCGTGGATAAGGAAATATAGTTTTTTTCGTTTATGACTTTTTTGTTCTATTGGATTGCTTGTAGATGGTCCTACCGGACCGTTTCTACGGAACCGTGCAGTTATTGGCGAGACCGGAAGGGTCTCCAGTCAAGTTCTTTTATGACAGTGACATGTTTGTGTATAAAATATTTTAGTTCCAATGATGTTTTCGGAATTATTTAGATTTTGACGTTATCCGCTTGTATTGCGGCTGTAAATTGATATTGGATGTATAAATACGTGCAATATTTCCTTTTTGGAAAAGGAAAACCTAATGCATTATGCTCATAATTTATGCAGTGGCAATGTAATACGCTGTTGTATAAATTTAAAGCATTTAAGCGGTTATTGTACCTACTGGGATATTTTATCCTCTGGTCCTCGGGTACCTATTCTACATAAGACATTCTTTTGGCGATTGTTGCAAGATATGTTTAATAGACACTTTTGAGCTGAAGGCAATGAGATGCGTAGAATATGTTACAAAGCGGAGACATTACTTGCTCTATGACGACCAAAATGTTGAAAAAACATTTCGTAGCTAAACTTAAAAAGAAGAAGGTCCTAATGATCGAAGGACCAGTTTTTTTAACAAAACAGATCCAAAAATTAGGCAGAAAAAATACGCTTTGACGCGAAAAAGTACCCATTTTCTTCCTCATTCTAATTTAGCTAAATACCCTATATTAATCCTCTCGTCAGTATTTATTATTGTGTCCCATCAAACGGTCATAATGTTCCTCCATGGGCTGGCATGATATTAAATAATTGATTTTAATTGGCGTTTATTAAACATGTGTGGACGACAATGGGAAAAAATGTGCAACTGTCCACTTGTAGTGCAGACCTTTTATGGGTATTAATAGTCGCTATAGGGACCGGGTAGCCATAATTTTAGCGTTGCAGAATAAGCAGAGAAGCATAAATAACATTTAATTTGAATGCGAATACCAAATTATCTTGACTTAGAAATTGATTGTTTCTGATCTAATCTATAAAGTCAACGTAACTAATCGATTGATTTAATATTTAAGACACGGTCTAAAATATTTATTTCGATCATTCTTTTAGGCGTGAGGATGCGAGGAGGATGTTGTAACTTATTCGATTCATCAGTAAAGTAGGCCGATGAAACGCTTACTTAGAGACGGAATAGATTCAAAACCGCCGTACTACAAACAAAGCCGCGGACTGAACTTCGTAGATAATTGGACACTGTCAATCTTTGTCGACAATGTTTGACATGCGATGTATTTGTCCAGCACTCAATACGATCCAGTTCATTCTGATAACAGACGGCTATAACCTGTTCACATTTCAAGAGCACTGCAGTTGCAAGAATAATTAATTAACTGTAATCGTCGCAAGAGGCGACTAAAAGGGTCATATGAGGCAGCATATCTTTGTCCTGTTTTCGCAAAGGCAGCGCGATGTCAAATCAGAAACATGCTATATTATAGACTAGCTCTGTCCTCACGGCTCTACCCGCGTAAGAAGTTTTATGCCAGTAATAAATATAGCTTATGTTACTCAGTGATAATGTAGCTTCCTAACGGCAAAATAATTTTTGAAATCGGTCCAGTAGTTTTTAAGTTTATTCGTTACATACAAAAATACAAATCTTTCCTCTTTATAATATTATATATAGTAACATAGTATAGAGGAAAGCAGTGATAGCCTAGTAGTGTGACTGTCAGGCTGTCAAGTCATAAGTCTCGAGTTCAAACCCAAGGCACGCACCTCTGATTTTCGGATTTATGTGCGTATTGTATCATTATCACTTGCTTAAAAACGGTGAAAAAAAACATCGTGAGGAAACCGGCATGCCTGAGAGATATTTCTCTACGGCATGTGAAGCCAATTTAGAGGCTCATGGACGGCATAAACTCTCCGGGTTAGTCACTAACCACACGAAAAGAAGAAGATGGATGAATGAAAGGTCATGCGCATGCTTATGAGAGCAACACAATTTCCTTATATCCAAGCGGATCCTAGCAATAGACAGACCGGATAAGTCAGTGAGAAGTGAACTGTTATACCTACCTACCGAACTACTCTTTCAGATGTAAGTAGAAATTCTGAGGGCCGGCTAATCAGAATGACTAATTTAGATACTGCTACTTGTTCTAAGAGATCTAAATAAAATTGAAGTGTCTGTTTGTAACGTCAAAATAACTTTTTACTCAATACATATGAAAGTCCATAGGTAAGGTACACATAACAAAGATGAAATTTAAAAAAAAATGTCTCTCTGTTGTTCCGGCTAATCTCCGAAACGACTAGACCAATTTTGACGGGACTTTCACTGCCAGATAGCTGATTTTATAAGGAGTAACAAAGGCTACTTTTATTTTAGTAAAATAAAGAATGAGGGATCCGCGCAAAAAGATATTTAAAATAAAATAAAAATCCAACCCATATAAAAGTTTTTACGTTAAGGAGGGGCTCGTGGCAATTACCAACCGTGCGAATCATACGATTTGCGAGGTTAGGCTGCCCTTGCCGCGGTCTGTCCGTGGATGGGTGATTGTTCGTTACACATTGAGACTCCTCCGTGCCTCGGAGAGCACGCTAAACAGTCTGTCCCGGGTGTTATACGAATACCTATGACTTTCGTTACAGGTAGTCAGAAGTCCGAAAGTCTGACAACTGGTCTAACCTTTGAGTATCGGCATTGCCCAGTGACTGGTTTGCGGAGGTCTGATGGCAGTCGCTCCGTGTAAAATACTGTTATTCAGCCGCATCTGGTTAGACAGGAAGCTGACCCCAACATAGTTGGGAAAAGGCTAGGCAGATCGTTTCAAATATTATTTCTATTCATTTCATAACTAGATCTAAGGACCAGAAAATCTGACACTGACGCTTCCTATAACACCCATCACCATCTCCGACAATATAGTGATACAGCAATAAATATCTAACCCATCATTGTGTGACTACACGTTGATAAAAATTATATAAACACCTGTTTGGCAGTTTCCTCAGTTCGAATCTGACATCAAAAGATTAAGTAGTGTGTCCCGTAAGCCGTAAAAACGGAAAAGGGTTAGCTGCCATGGTCCTCATAAATAACGGCTTAACAAAATGTCACTGCTTTGCTATAAATCTTTTCAATATATTTCCAGTTAGGTAGGACACACGATTGATTTTTGGTCGCAGTTCGCTCGATAGATGGCAACGTAAAACTTTTATCTACCTATATATCTGTATCTGCCTAGCCTCGTCCCAACTATGTTTGGGGTCAGCTTCCAGTCTAACCAGATGCGGCTAAATATCAGTATTTTACACGGAGCGACTGCCATCAGACCTCCGCAACCCAGTCACTGGGCAATGCCGATACTCTAAGGTTAGACCGGTTGTCAGACTTTCGGGCTTCTGACTACCCGTAACGACTGTCATAACGTGCTTTCCGAGACACGGAAATATTTAAAACGAAAAAATATCTAAAACTTAGCCATAAAATTAAGAGCTTAAACATTCATTACCTACACGCAGAATTCTTGTATTCTACTATTCCAGTTTTTAGTAATAAATAATTGTGACGAATAACTATCATAAATGCAAAACAAACAATTAAAAAAAACATGGTTGATGTAAATACTATATTATATCAAAACTAATTATTATCTTAATAATAATAATTGAATTTAAAACGTTTGGTTCGACATAATATAATTTAAGAAGATTAAATTTAAATAAAACCATAACGACGATAATAGCATTATCGTCCTGTTATGTCAGGGTTTTATAAAGTACACAAAACAATTCCAAAGTATTGATGAAACAAAACAAAAAAGTAATTAAAATCTTACCTAGGATCAAGCACAAACAGAGAACATTCACTAGACATCCCATTTTGTACCTCCAGTATTATAGGTGCACTCACATTAAACTTTACGGTCACTTAAAACCACTATTGTAAACCACTAAAAGCTACTATTGTTATAAATCTACTAAAACATAATAGAACATGGTTTAGATGCGCATGACACGATAGCTTTGAGTGTACTGCACAGAGTACTTATAATGAAGCATGCGCGCGCGCTTACTGTGACGCGTCATTGTTGATTCGAAGAGGACAGGAGCGGTCTTTTATTGGATAATATCTTTTATGTAAGTTTTTGGGTAAATTACGTTTAACGTTTGAAGCTGTTTCAAAGACTAAAATAATAAATAGTTGACATAAATGGAAATTAGGAATTTTACTAAGTTTTTCGATAATTCAAAATAAGTAGCAATTTAATACAATGTGGGTATTGAACTATCGAAAATTTAAGTGCATGTTTAACACTTCATTTTATTCTTAAAACTAGTCCCTTTTGTAATATCAACCACCTCCTCTCCAAATGGCAGCCATTTTGATTTTTACCTTACTGGTAATTTAGGTGTTTAAAAGTGTAATATCTTTGCATCTAGGAGTACGAAAGGCCTTATTTTTTTTTAATTTGTTATTGAGAATCCTCTTCAGCTATTTCATAAAAAAAATATCTCTATAAAGACGAAACACATAAAAAAAATTAAATTTAAAAAAGTTGTTAAAAATATGAACTCGTTTTAGTTATTCATATCACTGCAAACAAAGACGACTACGTTTTGGAAGTAGTAATGAAAACTAAAAAAGAGTACCTACCTACATATTTTTTTAACATTTAATATTTTTAGTATGTCTTCCACCTCGCCAGTAAAATGAAATCATAAAAAAATACTATTAAATAAAACGTTAGTACATAACATAATTAGCCCATTACTGTCCCACTGCTGGACACGGGCCTCTTCTCAGAAAGAGACGGGTTTAGACCTTAGTCCACCACGCTGGCCTTGTGCGACGTTGGCAGACTACACACCATCGAGAACTTTATGGAGCCGTCTCAGGTGTGAAGATTTCCTCACGATGTTTTTCCTTCACCGTTAACGCAAGTGATAATCAAATTTTCAGAGGTACGGGCCGGGATCGAACTCAGACCCTCCTGCATGGAAGGCAAGCGTTATATCGTTACGGGTGGAACAATTTAAATATCTCGGGCACATGGTCACCACTGACCTTGAGGACAATACTGATATCGAAAGGGAACGAAGGGCTCTATCCATACGTGCGAATATGATAGCCCGCAGGTTTGCACGTTGTACTGCAGAAGTTAAGGCGACGCTTTTTAGAGCTTTCTGTACAACCTTCTACACGTGCAGCCTGTGGGAGAAATATTCGCACACGTCGTATGGAGCCCTTCGTGTCCAATATAATAACCCGTTCAGAAAACTGTTGGGGTTGCCATGGCGGTGCAGTGCGTCAGGGATGTTTGCAGCGGCGCGTGTCGATTGCTTTTATACTGTTATGCGCAAACGCGCAACATCACTGGTGACACGAGTCATGGCCAGCCCCAACAGGGTTCTGTGCATGGTAGCTGACAGAGTGGATTGTCCATATATTATTCACTGCTGTCAGTTACATGTACCAAAATATGAAATTTTATACTAATTTTACTAATTTTATGAGTTCGCTTGAAATAAAGATTTTATTATTATTGCCTTTATTTATTTTAAAATACTTACAAATTACATTTTTAAATATTTCTATAAAAACACAAAAACATTTAAAAATATAAAAAATAGTAGTCCACCGGCATCGGGAACAGGGTCCAAACTGCCGGCAGTCAGGGCTCCAGAGAAAGGAACCTCCTCACTATGCGTGCCGTGTCAAGGAGTACTGCTCTCTGTATCAAGCCCTTGATCCAGCCACCCAACGAGAGCCTCATGAGGTGAATATCGAGGCTCTTGGCTATTATACCATTCGCCGTAACGACTATCGGAACAATGACTGCTGAGTCCACATCCCACATGCCGACAACCTCGTGTGCTAGATCAAGATATTTTATTATTTATTTTATTATTTTTTTATTTTATTATTATATTGTCGTTTATTTATTTATATACACATATGATTTACATTTTTAAATATTTCTATAAAAAATATAAAAAAACATTTAAAAATATAAAAAATAGTAGCCCACCGGCATCGGGAACAGGGTCCAAGCTACCGGTGGTCAGGGCCTCAGAGAGAGGAACTTCCTGACAATACGTGCCGTGTCCAGAAGTACCGCTTTCTGTATCAGGCCCTTGATCCAGCCGCCCAACGCGAGCCTCGTCAGATGTTGGTCGAGGCTCTTGGCTATTAAGCCATTGGCCGTCACGACTATCGGCACAATGACTGCAGAGTCAACCTCCCACATGTCGACAACCTCGTGTGCCAAGTCTTGATACTTAATTTCTTTATCTTTCTCGGCTTTCACAAGGTTCTCGTCATGTGGGACAGTGATATCAACAATCATTGCGAGACGCTCTGATCGATCTATCACCACTATGTCAGGCTTATTGGCAACAATAGTCCTGTCGGTGATGATAGATCGGTCCCAGTACAATGTGATATGACCATTCTCGAGAACTGGGTCGGGCACATACTTGTAGTATGGTACTTCTGCGTCCACAAGGTTGTATTTCAGAGCAAGTTGCTGGTGGATAATCCTAGCCACTAGGTTGTGTCTGTGCAAATACTCGCCGTTAGCAAGACGAGAACAACCAGAAATAATATGTCGAATGGATTCACCGGGACAGTGACATGCCCGACAGATATCAACCGTGCCGTCCTTCACAATATATTTCCGGTAGTTGTTCGTCATCATAACTTCGTCCATAATTGCACAGACAAAACCTTCGGTTTCCCCAAAGAGATCACCGAAACGTAGCCAGGCTACGGACGCTAGGAAATCTACATCGGGCCCATGAAGGGCCCGGTAGAAGCGTCCGTGAAGCTCCTTGCTCTGCCATACCTCCCTGCGGCCATTAGTATCCAGTACTACAGGTTTGCGCCAGTTCTCTTTAGCCAAGGAGAGCGGGGTGAATCCTTTGTCCACTGCGACTACATCTCGATGCATCCCCACGTCGGCTTGGAGGAAGTACTCCCTGAGGCTGCACACCTCGCGGTTGTGGAGGGTCTTAGCATTTAAAAAGCCTCGACCCCCACACTTCCTCGGAATGTACAGCCTCATCACCGATGAACGTGGGTGATGCATTCGGTATGCAGTCAGCAGCGTACGGACCCTCCTATCCAGGGCGTCAAGTTCCGTCTGAGTCCACTTGAGTATGCCGAAGGAGTACATCAGGACCGGCATGACCCAACCGTTAAAGGCGCGCACCTTATTTCCGCCTGACAAAAGACTTTTAAGTACTTTTTTCAGGCGGCCATAGAAGCGCTCCCGTAACGATTGCTTCATGTCGGTCTCATTGATGCCTAACGCCTCCGACATGCCCAAGTATTTGTAGGTTTCGGTTGAGGAGAGGGATCTGAGGTGTATGGAGTCCGAGAGTTGTGTTCCCACGGATTCCATAATCCCTCCTCGCTTTACATGCATGACTGCACATTTGTCCACACCAAATTCCATCCTGATGGAATTACTGAAAGTTTCAGTTACTTTCAGTAACTTCACCAGTTGCAAATTGTTGGGGGCAAAGAGTTTCAGATCGTCCATGTAAAGGAGGTGGGATATTACCTGACCACCTCTTCTCAACCGGTAGCCTAACCCTGAACCCTCCAATAATGTGCTCAGAGGGTTCAAGGCTAAACAAAACCACAGCGGACTCAGACTATCGCCCTGGAATATACCTCGCTCGATCCTTATTGGTTCACCTCTCCCTTGGATTTGCCGACATCCTGGATAGTGAAGGACTGTCCTCCATTGCCCCATACATGACGTCAGGAAGGCGCATAGGGTTGTATTTACTTTATACAACTCCAGCACCCTCATGAGCCATGTATGTGGTACTGAGTCGTAGGCCTTCTTATAATCTATCCAACATGTCGACAGATCCTTTCTAGATCGGCGAACTTGTTGGCTAATGGCCATATCTATGAGGAGTAGCTCCTTAGTACCGCGGGACCCATTCTTACATCCATTTTGAGAGACGGACATAATAGAATTATTTATAATATGAGAATTAATTTTGGCTCTCAAAATGGACGTAAGAAGTTTATAGACCGTCGGCAAACATGTAATTGGTCTATAATTCTTGGGTTCCGCAGTACTACCTGATTTATGGAGCAGGTGGGTAACTCCTGTTGTAAGGAACTCTGGAAACGACCCAGATTCCAAAGACGACTGGAATTGTGAGGCCAAACGAGCATGTGAACTGCGCAACCATTTTAGCCAGAAGTTGTGCAGTCCGTCTGGGCCAGGGGATTTCCAATTCGCCATTGGACGGACTGCACTGGTTACGTCTTGGGGGACAATAGTAATGTCCCCCATTTCCTCAATCGGTTCACACGCTCGCTGGACCTCCTGCATCCAGTCACCTTCAATGTGAGTGACAGGCATCGACCAGATATTGCGCCAGAATGTATTCATGACATCATTATCCGGTAGATGCGTGTCACTCACATCGTGATCAGGTCGCTCCCAGGTTCTGTATACCCACCTTTCATCGCTATGAAACATGCGATTCTGGGTATATCGCTCCACTCGTCGCTTATACCTCCGAATACGGTTTGCCCATGCATAAACCTTCTGCTTCAGGAAGTCGATGCGTTCTGTGACACGGGACAAATAATCTCGAGGATTGATATCAGTCCCCGAGAATGCCCGCCTCACAAAGCGCATCACTCTAGGGCGAGTATTGCCCTCCCTGAAGCAGATTAGTTTGCCAATGAGTGCTCTAGCCTCGTTAATACGACGTTCAATCCTGCACTGCCAGGCCGGTACGGCGGGTTTTGGTCGTGTAGCTCTGTCATTATTATCAAATTTGGCGTGAGCTACACGACATGCCGCAACAGCCGCGCAGTACAGGATTGAATGAGTATCTTCGAGGCTTTCGCTGTTATCAAAATAACTTGATAACAGCGAATCCAGAGCACACATTAGCGCCCTATTTTTTTTATTCATGGGCAAACGGGGTATGCGTGGTCTAAGATTCGGCGGAGCGAATCGATACTCCTGAATCGCAAGCTCCAAAGCGCTCCTCAATCGTTCATTGCACTGGGTACTTACATTTGTAACCCTATCATCGCTCTCCTCGTCAGCGTGGATGGGCGGCGGCAGAACCACAGTTGGGGCTTGCGGTTGGGCCGCAGTCTGCGACTGGGGAGAAATGATACGGTTACTCTGTACTTCAGAGCGTAGCCTATCAAGTGCGGCGTCAGTCAACCTGTGATCACGTTGAATGACTCGCACCTGATCCGATAAACGTTGTGCCGAGACGTTGGCAGCAGGCTCAAGTACCTGAAACAGAGAGAGCATCCGACCACGGTACGCGGTCAGGTTAGTTCCCCCCTCTGTAGCCCCAAAGTATGCGCGCATGCAGTTCTCGTTCATACTTTGAGTCCATCGCATGCGCTGCACACTTCCACCGGGAGCGGGGACCCTGTCAGAGGCCGGTGGGCCTCGAGGTCCCATGCAGGCCGGCGGTCGGCCTCTTCCTCGCCGTCGTGGTGGTGGTGGTGAACTTGGCGGCGAGAAGTATTCGTCGCTCGAGCTCGACGCAACTGCAGCGGCCGGTGTCACATCACTCACGATTGAGGAGTCCGGCGGCTGCGAGGCGGAGCTGAGCGACGAGGCCGAAGGTCTTGGGCGTGTTTTCGGGTCTTGCAGTTTACTCCGGCTTCTTGTCAACATTTGTTATATTTTACATTGAGATATTATGTACTAACGTCATTGACTAACATACATATTTTACGAGTATATTGGGTTCCTATTTTTTGGTGATTTCTTCTCTTTTTATTTTCCATTTTTATTTATTAAGTAGGTATCATGTATTTCGTTTTCTTTCTATGCTTTTAGTTTAATTTTGTAAATATTTTCAAAAAAAATTATAATTCAAAAATTTTCTGACGTGTTGTCAGCCGGACGTACCACAGATTATTTTTATTATTATTATTATATCGCTAGGCTATCAATAAAACATTAGTACCTACTAATATTTTGTTTTATTTAATTCTCTGACCGTTAGCATATTATCTGCACGTGGTAGGTATGTTGTTCGAAAAGGGGAAGAGGGATAAAGGAGGTCATGTTGATAAGCAGTATTTGCGTCAGCTGATCAACGTGCTATAACTAGCTGTGTGTTCTACTTAGCCTTTTCCCAACTATGTTGGGGTCAGCTTCCAGTCTAACCAGATGCGGCTGAATACCAGTATTTTACACGGAGTTACGGCTATCAGACCTTCGCAACTCAGTTACAGGGCAATGCCGATATCCTGAGGTTAGACCGGTTAAAAAACAGCAGTGTCACTGGTTTGTGGAAGGCCTCACGACACGTCACGATCACGACAAAATGTGGTAACGACTCCGAGCTTCATATTTTTCTATAAACCGTTTATTTTTGCCCATGACACCTCACATTAAGGTCCAGTTGAAAACCAGCGCCAGACACTACTAGTTCTCTGGCATTTTTGCTGAATTGAGCCTATTTGGCGAAGCCGTGGGGCATGCAATGGTACTTTAGGATTAAGTTGTATCTTAGTGTTAAAATTGTATATTTAATATTGTTATTGTGTGCCTCTGACTGTGGTAAATAAATCATTTTTCTTTCTTTCTTTCTATTCGTCGCATAAAAATCCCTGTCCCTGCCGTGCCGCCAGTAGTCGCAAGCCCTAAGTTGTCTCTGCTATTACAAACCCGCTCGCATGAAATTATGAATACAGGTACCTACTCTTTTTTTGCAAGACATTTGGGAAGACATGCCAATCACAGTTTTAGTAGAACTTTGGTTTATAGAATTTTTCACACCTGCATGTCCTACCAAAGCGTGACATCACATATGTAAAACACACAGAAAATCTCACGTCAACATGACGTGTTCATAAAAGCAAAATAAAAAAACATTTAATAGCCGATTGTTTCTAGCCGTTACAGGCGATGCTTTTAAAATAATAGCCCTAATAATGGACGCCCACTAATTGAATGAACGTACTGTAATCAACCGCACTCGTACATGACTTTAGTTCTAATAGATTCCGTTCACGCCATTACAAAACAATTTCAAACTCATTGATTTTAATTTTATAAGTTCATGTGAAAGCAGTTGAACGCGTGCCTTCCATGCAGGAAGGTGTGAGTTCGATCCCGGTCCCGTACCTTTGAGTTTTCGAATGTATGTGTGAATCAGAATTTGATTAGCAACCCGCACCAGGCCAGCGTGGTGGAGTAAGGCCTGAACCCTTCTTATTCTGAGAAGAGGGCCGTGCCCAGCAGTGGGACAGTAATGGGCTATGTTATGTATCGTCGTTGCGCCTGCAAAATCCGCTGTGTTTTTTTTTTAAATCTGTCTGATGCTATTTTATAATAGTTCTCAAGCCACGTGCACCTGTAAAATCTGTTTTTTAATAATTTATTTGGTTAAGAAGATAGTAAAAAACACAGTGGATTTCGCAGGCGCAGCGACGGTATGTAAGTTCTCGTGTAGGCTCGGTACTATAATATTTGGTCCTTATGCATTCGTTGGAAGAGTTCAAAGGACCAAGCTTATACAACCGTCTTTACTTGTGGATGTCCTTATGACGATTAAGAGATTGTTGTGTCCTCTTGTGCTCTCATTTCAACATATTCATCATAATGGTGATTACCTACGTTCAAGCGGTCCATATTCAGCAGTTTACGAGAATGGACTGGCTGCTGATGCTTATGATGCTTTATCCTTATGCAACCTATCTGACATAGGTTGCCGCCTCTTTGGTGGTGTTACAAGGCAGTATGCAGTTGGTTACTTTTTTTATTTTATTTTTTTCAGCCTGTACTGTCCCACTACTGGGCAAAGGCCTCCCCTTTCTTCCATGTATTATTTTCCTGCGCCACCTCAAACCAGACCTCGCGGCACGTGTTCAGGTCATCTCCCCAACTCTTTCTGGGTCAACCTCGGCGGCTTTGTCCATCTTCAGGCACCCATTGTGTGGAAACTCCTGCCCAGTTGGTTGTACATACAACAATAGTTTTTAAGATTTTATTCTACACTATTATAAAAATAAACACCAAAATCCACTTAGTTATATTGGATTATGAGATTATACCTACACCGTACTCGGTAGTTACTGTAAAATATGCAAATTGTGAAACGACTCGGACGCATATTTTTGTCCGCACTCAATATTTCCGGACGAATTTTCGTCCGCTCCGTCCGGTATTAAAATTATAAAACAATATTAAAATGGTCCCGGTCCGGAAACGGTACGGTTTCACTGAACACGAGGATTAGTACAGATTTTCTGTACATAAATTCAACTAGAAATTACGTTATATAATGTTGGTTTTCATGCTTTGAAAGTTTTAAGCTGACATGAAATAAAATGGCTCGTTGCTCTAGTGGTGGTGAGCGCGACTGCTGATCGTGAGGCCCTGGGTTAAACTCCCAGGTCGGGCAAAGTGTTATTGGGTTTTTTCGTGTGGAATTCCTCAGTAGCAGCCCGGAGTTTGGATTTGGCCCGGTTGATGGCAATAGGCTCGCCCCCTATTACATGGGACTTAACATAACGGCGAAATGAGGGTGTTACTATATACCTCTGCACAACCCTTCGGGAAATACAGGCGTGATGTGATGTCAGGACCCTCTGCTCAGCAGTCGCGCTTGCGACTACTAAACCAACAAGGCACTCAATTAAATACTATGTGTGAAACGAGTACATATTTCCGATTCAAAACTCACTTACATTAACGTTGCGTTAGTAACTCGATAGCATTGGTACATAGGATTACTGCTATATTTTCTTAGTCCCCTTTTGTGATAGACTGTACCAGGTCGGAGTCGAGGCGTATACAAGCCACGGATGCAAAATCCGACGTAAGTTTGTGATATAAGGACTAGTTTACATTACACCGAGCCGAGTGCGAGTCCGCGTCTCGGACGAGGCGCGGTCTTTGTTGTTCGGTCGACTCAGACTCGACTTGGACTGGCACGGTGTTGTATAAAACATCCTTAAGTACAATGGGATATTACAACAACCAAGGGCAAATTCATCTATAGTCCGCGTGCAAGTGCTAGTCACCTCTTGAGGTATGTGAGTGGCAGGAGGGGGGTGTGCGCGGTAGACAAGACAAAGTAAACAAGTGTTGCCGATCGATAGGCGAATCTCGATATCAGTACGGTAGTCTATCGATAGTTAGACGATAGTATGACTATCGTTTATACTATCGATACTATCGGTAGTATCGATACTATAGATAGCTAAGAAGGTGGCAATAGTACTGTCAGAATGCAGTACTATCGATACTATCGAAATATAAGCCACTATCGATTCTGTATAACTGTCAATAATATCGATACTATTGAAGCTTCTAAATAACAATACTATCGATAGTATCGATACGATTGATAGTATTATCTTTAGGAGCTTCGATAGTATCAATATTATCGATACTATCGATAGTCCTATCGATGGAGTAGCTGATTTTCAATTTAAACTATCGATAGTGAAACTATCGATTGTTCGGCAAGACTAAAGTAAACTGACAGCGCGTCTATTGTTTCGCACCCCCCTCCTGCCGTTCTCACGCCTCAGGCGGTGACTAGCATTTGCGAGCAGACTATAACAAAATTGTTGCCATCAAAACGCAATGAGTCGTAAGTCAGTTTTTGTTACGAAAACTGTCAAAATCGTTGGTTTTATTTTTATGGTTGAACAATTTGACAGTATTTGTGAACGAATACTGTCTGAATGAACGGTTTGGCATCGGGTTGATAGCGTTTGATCATTTAAAAAAATGAACTTAAGCTACATAACATAAGTAGACCATTACTGTCCCACTGCTGGGCACGGGCCTCTTCTCAGAATGAGAAGAGTTGAGGCCTTAGTTCACCACTCTAGTGCGGGTTGGCAGACTACTCATACCATCGAGAACTTTATGAAGCCCTCTCAGGTATGCAGATTTCCTCACAATGTTTTTCCTTCACACGCAAGTGATAGTCAAATTCTGATCCGCACATGAATACGAAAAAGTAAAGTCATTGAAATAGGCAGAACCGTGAGATATTCTTGTTAATCAATAAGTAATAAAAACTTCCCAAGTATCCCCATGGTGTTTGAACAACATCACAAAGTTTTAATCGACCCCGTGATTAAGTTCCAGCTTTCTTCGGGAAGTTCCTTTTTAAATAACTTGTAATTTGTCACTTTTTACGCTTCAACTTTAAGGCTTTGTGGGAGTTCTTGTTTTAGAATTATCTTGGATGTATTGTTTTAATAGATTGTGTATTTTTTGCCAGATGAGTTAAGAAATCTTTATCCCGTGTGACGGGCATACACAACTTCCTCACCGCACGCTGGGAATAGACTTGTTGTAAGATTCAACAAAACCCAGCACGTTTGGTGGTAGGATCTATACGGTTCGCCTGGCTAGCTACCACCCTCACATTAAAATCAAGCAGTTTACTGTGTTCCGTCGTGTGTATGTGAGAGCCAGAGGGGTATAAGGGAATTCCTCTATATCTCTGTTCCTTGTTTTCGTGTGCTCTATCTTAGACCTTGTCTGTGCTAACTATCAGGTGAGGCTAGTGCCAAAGGCGCCAAAGTCAAGAATAAAAAATAAAAAAAGAATAGTATAATTATCTACTATGTAGGTAGGCTGTAGATTTGGATGTGACGAAAAAAGATGTGCATGGAGAAGAATTAACCATATTGTAGTGCATGTGGCGAGCAGCGTCGTAGCGTTGTAAGGTAATGTTTACACATTTCCATATACACACATCCATAAATGTATCCATAGAGACGAAACACACTTATAAGCAACAATTAGCATTTCCCTCATAGATTTTTTCTCTCGACGGCTTCGGTTTTCAAAGTTCAGTGCTTCAATCAACTCAGCCTAACGTAGTCCACCGTTGGACATACCTCTTCCAAGTACTCTACTACTTACGACATGTTATACGCTTCAGTAATCTTTATGTTTCCGAATTTGTGCGAATTATGCGACCCGGTCAATCTTTCTTTGGGCCTCTTTATAATACTAAAGACATAGTATAACTCTGATTTCGTCTTCTTTGAATCAATTTCGAATAGATTACTACGTTCGCATAACTCGTACAAATTCGGAAACACGAAGATTGCCTAGGTGCATAACTTATTGTAATACGGTACATGGTGATACCTATAAGGGTTAAACTACATCTGACGGAAGATACATCGCCGATCTTCCGTTGCGTAATTTACTCGAGGAATTTTAGTAACGCATCTTCGGTTAAATGTGTACGGTATGAGATGTTTGTAAGAAATTGTGTGTACCGTCGGAAGATTGGCGATGTATTTTCCGTCAGATGTGGCTTGGCCCTTAGGACCGTTTTTTTTTGTTTTTTTTGTTCTCGTTGGAAAATCCTCATGAATGTCCCTCGCCCGGGGAAGGCGAGGGGGTCTGCCGGACTCTTACCGGCTAAAAACCTACGGTGTCCCTCCTTCTGACCTAAGGTCACGGGATTCGCAAAAGCATGCACCGCAACCCCGGCAGGTCCCGGTCCGCCAACCCTCGGCGGACCTCTCCTCTGTTGGGCCTTGCCCCACGTCCTCCTGAGAAGCGTACACTGGTCCTTAGGACCGCGGTAACTTAGATACTTATTTTTATAACTTTAAGCTGCACTGCGAAAATATGTTAGGAATGTAAATCTAGGTACATAATTACCTAGTCTAGCCATGAATACTGTTACAATTAAAAATAAGAAAGATATTACATTTGAATTTGGAATCTGTCATTTTTATACGATTGTTCATTGAGTTTTCTAATTTTGGCGCCAATACATTGTAAAATATTTTGCGATGTTAAAATGGAGTGGGGTGATAAAGAGAACCGAATCGCTGTGACTGCATTACACAAAGTTGGTATGGAGCCAAATGCATATTTTTAAAACTCTCCATACGCTTGGTATTAGTCAAATGTTTGTGTACCGGACTATTAATAGGTACAATGAGACCTCCTCTGTTTGTGACAGAAAAAGATCTGGCCGTCCACGTAGTGTTCGTACGAAAAAGGTGGTCAAAGCAGTATGGGAAAGAATTCGAAGAAATCCTGTCCGAAAGCAAAAGATTTTATCTCGGGAGATGAAGATAACACCCAGAACCATGTCGCGTATTTTAAAACATGACTTAGGACTTGCAGCCTATAAGAGACGCACTGATCATTTTTTAACTGATAATTTAAAAAAGAATAGGGTGGTAAAATCGAAACAACTACTGAAGCGGTACGCAAAGGGAGGACACACAATTTTTTTGTTTACGGGTGAGAAAATATTTACAACTGAGCAACATTTTAACAAACAAAATGACCGTATTTATGTTCAAAGCTCTAAGGAAGCTTCCCAATTAGTCGACAGAGTGCAACGTGGGCATTATCCGACTTCAGTGATGGTTTGGTGGGGTGTTAGCTATGAACTGAGTGACTGAGCCATATTTTTGTGAAAAAGGTATCAAAACATCGGCACAAGTGTATCAAGATACCATTCTTGAGAAGGTAGTTAAGCCCCTTAACAACACCATGTTCAATAACCAAGTATGGTCCTTCCAACAAGACTCGGCGCCGGGTCATAAAGCTCGATCCACGCAGTCTTCTTTGGAAGTGAACGTTTTGGACTTCATCAGAGCTGAAGACTGGCCGTCGTCTAGTCCCGATCTTAATCCGCTGGATTATGATTTATGATCAGTTTTAGAGAGTACGGCTTGCTTTAAAAGCCATGATAATTTGGAGTCCCTAAAACAATCCATACGATTGGCAGTGAAGAATTTTCCCATGGAAAGAGTGCGTGCTTCTATTGATAACTGGCCTCAACGTTTAAAGGACTGTATTGCAGCCAATGGAGACCACTTCGAATAAGCTTTTTATATTTTAAATTGTTTTATATTTATGTATTAAACTAACACACTGTAAAAGTAATAAATATTATTTGCAATAAAAAAAAATGTTTTTCTTCGTGACAATATTTATGGCAAGATTAGGTATATTACTATTTAATAAATAAACAAACGGTCGGTAAAGCTAAACCGGACAATGGTTTGATAAGGCCAACAATGCATATTATTGATACATAATTCCATTTATGTACGTATGTACACGCATGTGGTTGAAATTTTATCATTATTTGCCTGCCTTAACGGCAACATACACACAGTCATGCTTTTTTTGTGCACAGTACCTTTTGAATAATAAGTTTCATTCTCCTCCTTTTATAACAAACTAGCGATCCACCCCGGCTTCACACGTGTGCAATGTAGATACTAATGTGGGGCATATAAACCTTCCCCTTGAATAACTCTATCTATTGCTGAAAACTGCATTAAAATCCGTTGCGTAGTTTAAAAGATCTAAGCGTACAGACAGCGGGAGCGACTTTGTTTTATCCTATGTAAAGAAGATTCTAAAAATAGTCTGAAAAGAAAAAAAATGTCTCAAGTTCTAAAAAACTGCCTCGTTGGTGGCAAGCGCGACTGCTGTTCGTGAGGGCCTGGGTTCGATCCCCAGGTCGAGCAAAGTGTTATTGGGTTTTTCCGTGTGAAATTCCTCAGTACCAGCCTAGAGTTTGGATTTGTGCCCTGTTGATGGCAATAGGGGGGCGAGCCTATTACATGGGACTTAAACATAACGGCGAAATGAGGGTGTTACTATACACCTCTGCCCAACCCTTCGAGGATTACAGGCGTGATATTATGTTACTAATATAATGATTACAGAAAAACTTATCACTATGCACTACATAAGTTAAATCGAAGACGCCAACAGTAAAAAATTCAAATGGGTACCTCAATGGGTCTGGTAGTTAATCCCATCTTAAGAAAGGCGGGAAAGAATTAAGGAAGCTATTAGTGGGGACACTCAAATATGCAATTTATCCTCATTAAAATAATGTCGTCGGTAACATTAATCACTGTGCTCCATTAGTACGGAATTGCTTTGAACATTTTAATTTTAGGCACTTACAGTCTTTTGTTTTGGAAAATGATGTTCGTTGAACCGGGAAGTGGTCATTATGAATTATAAAAGCCTTTTATGTATTGAGTAGTTAGTTTTTGATTAAGATTTACACGGACTGCCTTGTTGGTCTAGTGGTCGGAAGTGCGACTGCTGAGCATGGGGTCCTGGGTTCGATCCCCAGGTCGGGCAAAGTGTTATTGGGGTTTTCTATTAGGAATTTCTCAGTAGCAACCCGGAATCCGGATTTGTGCCCGGTTAATGGCAATTGGCTCGCCCCCTATTACATGGGACTTAAAAATAACTGGCAAAACGAGGGTTACTATACAACTTTGCCCAACCCTTCGGGGAATAAAGGCGTGATGTTATGTTTGTCTCCTTACGATCAATTCCGCATAGGTCGCTTAATAAAATTAGTCGCATCATTCGTACAAATTCGGAAACACGAAGATTGCATCCTGGATTGATGGTAACAGTATGTTAGTGTTAGTAGGTAGGAGGACGGTGGTGCTCATCTTCTTGACATCATCCTTTAGCCGACTTTTACGACACCCTTAGGTGGAAACGATCTGGCCTATTCATCGTCGAGAATCACACGGTTGTCACTCTATCAACTTCTTTCTACCACCTTCCTTTTCATGAAATAGATTAGCTTGATGTGTACCAGGGACTGAATGCGGTTACGGTACGAGGTTAAGATATCTTTAAAATATAAGTATACCGTTTTCTTGTAAAGCTTGGGCCATAACTTTATTTAATCTTTTACGATTTCGGTACCGAAAAACGTCGAATGATGAATTAATCATACTAATGCTATCTGAAGCTTCATAGCGTTGGACAGGCTGGCACGGCGATTCATCAATGAAAACCCTTATTTATAAAGTTTTGGGTACCGATACCGGAATATACCGTTTCGCATTTTCAAACTCCACATTTCGGCACCGAAATATATTTAACTATCATAATATTCAGGTACCAGTATTTAGGGGTATGACGTCATACCATATTTTAAAGGTATCTTAATTTTCGGCTTAATCAGTCGCGGATGTGTACCTCCATAGCATGATAGGCGACCCGTACGTATGTCTACGGGATCAAGATTGACTGACGTCAATCTTGATCGCGATCCGCAATCAAAATCAATGATCGCGATCCAGATTGATAAAGTACGAATTAGATCACAAAATATCTAGATATTTTGAAATCCAGATTGCGATCCGCTGATCGTGATCAAGACTGAACGTGTAAGCGCAAGATCGCGTCAGTACATGCTGTGCGCTCTTTGAAAATGGACGACGATGACATGCGCTTCCCGTCGCTGCCGATCGAACCGGCGAATTTACCTTCGCTTCTACAATTGGAAGATTTCATCATATTTTTAGAAACGTTACCCAAGCTATGGAATGCCCAGCATAAATATTACACTAACAAAAAATATAAGAGCCAAGCTGGATACGAAAAGTTACTCGATGTTTTTATTACAAGATTTTACTTAACTTGCAATGTTTGTATGTATGTATGTATGTTCGGTTCAAATCTTGCAACTGAATTTTGAACCACTTCCTCTTATCCTACCGAGTTGAATTCTTACATGTTGGTTCAGTTGCAATGACAATGCATTTTTATGGTAAGCATGACCTGAATCGACATCCAGGATTAGCTCCAGATAAAGGAACTCTTCAACGGCCAACAGCACAGACACGAAATTTTGTGTACGCATTTTGCTATGATAGCCGGTTTTAAGTTTTACCGTGGTAGGTTGCTGCACTCAGGGTTGGGTCCTGACTAGGGAACTCCTCAATGGTTAGCAGCACAGACATGAAATGTCGTATACGCATTCAATTGTGAAAATCCGTTCTAAGTTTAAACATTAAATACTAAAACATAAAATAATAGTAAAAAGAAAACATTTTTAAAAACAAGCTTTCATTTAAATGCTCTAAAAAGAAGATAATAAACTTTAATTTAAATCAAACCCATCAATTTATTACACTATACAATTAATTTATTTATAAAAGCTTGTCGCTAGATACTAAATAAACAAGAATACAATATGTAACTTGATCTTGACACAAAAAATTCAAAAATAAAATTATGTTCATAAAATTGTAAATCTCGCGTCAGGCTTTTATATCATCTAAATAAATAAATTGTATAATGTAAAAAAATGATGGGTTTGATTTAATTTAAAGTTATTTTCTTTTTAGAGCATTTAAATAAAAGCTTGTTTTTAAAAATGGTTGTTTTACTATTATTTTAAGAAAATTGAGCCATTTATCATTAACATTTTTCCCCCATCCTGAAGTAGATTTTATAATCGTCAACTTCAGCAGTTATTTGGATTTCATTTAGTAGATTTAAATGAGTGTTTAATTATCTTTTGAGCAACCACTGTTTAACCCAGCGCCTTTTTCGAATCCTTTTCTTCAACGTTAAAGCCAAAACAATGGACACTTTAACTTTATATAAATCCATGACAATAGGTGTTAACGCGGCAGTTACGATACGCGGACTGAAGAAATCAAGATTGACTGTGTAATGTTGTGACGAGATTCTGTGATCCGGGATCACGATCAAAGCTTAACGATCACGATCGAGATTGACTGTGTACAGGCCGCCATAAGGTAGCGTTAGAGACAAAAATACCCATCAATCATGGCATTTCATTCTATAAGAGGCTGACTGATATGAGATCTTTACAATTAAGTAATATTGGCTTCCGAGTAAATTAATTAACTTATCTATACTAATATTATAAAGATTTGGATTTTTGGATTTTTGTGTATGTAACGAATAAACTTAAAAACTACAGGACCGATTTCAAAAATTCTTTTGCCATTAGAAAGCTACATTATCACTGAGTAACATAGGCTACGGGCGGAGCCGTGAGGACACAGCTAGTTATTTATATAGAAGTAGGATGATACCATATAAATTGTAAAGGAAAATTTCCAAATTCTATTTATAGCTTGTGAAATTCGATATAACATCACAACAAAAAAAGTAACACCGCCATACTTACTTCATTATAAAGTGGTGAAATATGTTACAAATTAAGAGTATCATAATATCACTGTCCTTTGTCGGGTCGGGCTGGGTAATCCCCTGAGTAGACAAGGCTACAATTACCGTTAGGAGACCTTTTTTTCATCTGACAAGGGAAAAATGGGGGAAGAAAATTCGTGTAGAATGTTTTTTACATATTACATGTAATTACATTTATGAACGGGGTTAATTTGGGTTACAATTAGTGTTAATGAATTAATAGGGACCGTAGCATGGTTGTGATGCATGCACCTGCGAATGCCGCGACCCCGGCGAACGGTCAGGAGGAGGAACACCGCGGGTTTTTATTCGGTAAGAGCCTTTCCTAAGCCATAAGCCTTCCCCGAGCGAAGGGGATCCAAGAGGATATACCAAGGTAAAAAAAAGGGATCATAGCATAATTGGTCTATTACTGTCCCATTGCTGGCCACAAACCTCTTCTCAGAATTCTTCTTCTTCTTATTTTTCGTGTGGTTAGTGACTAACCTGGTGTCAGAGTTTATACCGCCCATGGGACTCTGACTTGCCTTCACATGTCGTCGACAAATATCTCTTAGGCATGGTATCCACACGATGTTTTCCTTCGCCGTTTTTAAGCAAGTGACAATTATACAATACCCACATGAATCCGAAAAGTCAGAGGTGCGTGCTTTGGGTTTGAACTGGAGACCGATGACTTGGCAGTCCGATGGTCACACCACTAGGCTATCACTGCTATATGCACTGATATATGCGCTGCTTCGCAGAATGAGGGTTACGGCCTTAGTTTGCCACGCATGTCTGGTGCGGGTTGGCGGACAACCGACCATCGAGAAATTTTTGAAGCCCCCTTAGACGTGCAGGTTTCCTTACGATGTTTTCCTTTATCGTTAACGCAAGTGATAATCAAATTCTTATTCTAGGTACCACGATTGTCATTATGAAGTTGGGTCGCAGCCAAAAATTGTTGCGTGCAAAAATGCACGTGAGTTAACAGACATTGAATTCATATTATGACAGGATTTTATTTGGATAAGCTTTCTCTTACCAGTGGAGTTATACAATATTTTATGATAAACAACGTCATAGATATACTTATTTTTCAGCCTTTTTAGATAATCATCTCCGGTCTCCATAGAGACTTCAATAAAATATGTGGGAATCGAGGTGGGAATGATATCACCTGACCTTTCAATAGCTTTCGTCAATCAAGTTCATTCCATTTATGTTTCAATTCCTTGACAATCGCGGTCATTTTGAACTAGAAGGCTGATCAGTTTTTAACAGCGAATTTTATGTTTTCTAGAAGCATCTAAAACTTTACCTATTTAATGTAATAGTGTAAATAGTGTACAGTACCTACTACGCTGTAAGTATTGCGCCTCGGCAATCTTCGTGTTTCTGAATTTGTATGGATTATGCGACCCGGTCAATCTTTCTTTGTGCCTTTATAATATTACTAGCGACCCGCCCCGGCTTCGCACGGGTCAAAGTCAAAGTCAAAGCCATTTATTTGCAATAAATGTGGAACAAAAGATGGTATATAAATACATTTTTAGTACAATGACACATTTCGCCATAAATTGGCATGCAAATATTAAAATATAAGTTTCACAACAATATAAACTCTACACAAATTAATACAATTAAATGTTTTAATTAAACCATAAAATTAAATAACATACTTTAGATTTAGAGACACACAACATAAAATATAAATTAAACTTGTCACAACACAAAACGCAGTGGGTCCTGCAACAGTTAGATATTAAAATAGGTAACGATTTATAACACATTCCTGTAATGATAGGATTGGCAAGAACCTTTTTTAAGAAATTCGGTTATAGAATAAAAACTATGTGAGATGAGCCACTTTTTAAGGACTTTGCAGAACTTTCTATAAGGAAGATCAACTATAAAATTTGGTATCGAGTTATAAATAAGTGGGGCCATATATACACAACTACGTCTAAATAATTCAATTTTAGGTACAGGCATTTTTAATTGGTGGTGTGTAACTTTTCGTTTATTATTATTGTTTTTTATTTCAAATAGTGAAGGATTGGTTTTAACAAATTTAGCGATTTCGTATATATAAATACAAGGAACTGTGAGAAGGTTGTGTGATTTATACGCTGGTCTGCAAGAGTCAGTCCACTCCATATTGAAGATTGCGCGAATGCATTTTTTCTGTGCTAGTAGGACTCTAGAAACTTCGAGAGAGTTTCCCCAGACAATGATACCATATCGGATGACGGAGCAAACATAGGCATGATACACCATTAGCGCAGTTGGTCGGGATGTCTCGTCTTTAACCTTTTTTAGAGTAAAAACAAATCTATTTATTTTCATGCATATTTCATCAATATGATACCTCCACGTGAAATGTTCATCAAGTGTTATACCCAGAAATTTTGTTTTATATATTTGTTCAACTATTTGATCCCTATGTGTTATTTTAAGATGGATGTGTTTACTCTTTTGTGTTTTAAAATTTAATATTTTAGTTTTTTCTACGTGCAATGTAGATACTAATGTGGTGCATTTAACCTTCCTCTTGACTCACTCTATCTATTGCTGAAAACTGCATTAAAGTCCGTTGCGTAGTTTAAAAGATCTAAGCGTACAGACAGCGGGAGCGACTTTGTTTTAAACTATGTTAAGATTATAATTCCGGTTTAGTCCGGTTTTCTATCTGTCTCGTTGGTCTAGTGATGACAAGCGCGTCTGCTGATCGTGAGGTCCTGGGTTTGATCCCCAGGTTGGGCAAAAGTGCTATTGGGTTTTTCCGTGTGGAATTCCTCGGTAGCAGCCCGGAGTTTGGATTTGTGCCCTGTTGATGGCAATAGGCTCGCCACCATTACATGGGACAAACATTACGGACAATGAGGGTGTTACTATACACCTCTGTCCATCCCTTCGGGGAATAAAGGCATGATGTTATGTTTGTCTCCTTAGGATCAATTCCGCATAGGTCGCTTAATAAAGTTAGTCGCATAATTCGTACAAATTCGGAAACACGAAGATTGCCGAGGCGCATCACTTAGGTATGTCGTACTATTCTAGAACTTTCTAATTGACCTCTTTGTCTCATGAACGTCTGCAATCGATTTTAATTACTGCAATAATTTAATCATTTCCCCTTATACGATAATCAGGGTTAAGTAGTCCTCGTTGATCTGAAAAAAAAGAAACCATTCAATAATAATTATCAGCTGTTGTAATTTGTAAGACTTTAACTGGCGGAAGCGACAGGGCTCTTACTTAGGTATTTCAACTATCTTTTGGGTGAACATTCTAATTACCATAACATTTTTTAAACGGTTTTCAATTAGCTTCACTTCGTATGTTTTGTTTGTTATCAAATCTTGCGACAGATGATTCAACTACTTCCGCTTAACTGATTCTCCTGAAACTTGTAACACAAAAATTCTATTCCTATGACAATACAACATTATAATAAATTCAATCTTCAATCCTCAAATCCTGATGCTGCTGGGGTATTACTAGGGGTAGATAAAACCGTTTAACCTAAAAGTTCTTTTACCTTTATTAACAAATCATTATTGTTTTGTGTTATTAACATTATACAAGGCTAGTCGGAAATGGGGTACTAAGCCGAAAAAGTGTTAAGGTACCCATGATAATGGATAACTTTTGTTCTACAACTTTCCACAAAAGTCAATAGTTTAAGAGAAATTACTGTTTAAATAAAAATACGCTAATTTCTATCTATTCTCAGCTATGATCAGACGTGTTTACATTTTACGTCATAATTAGGGTCATGGATTAGAAGCTCCATTTTCTGAATTTGTAACTAAAGCAGGGATAAAGAATTTTTGAAAAAGTAAAATAAAAATATTTTTCATGCATTTTTTTATCACATTTTGAAATAAACTTTCTTTAAAACAATCATCAGTGATACATTAAGTGGTCCGCGGCTTAGTACCCCCTTTCCGACTAACCTTGTATAGTTTGTGTTTTCATTATCATAATTGGAATTTGAAGCATCTTCATTCTTTGGAATGATTACAATGTTCTGCCTAGCCTTTTCCCAACTGTGTTGGGATCAGCTTCCATTCTAACCAAATGCGGCTGAATACCAGTATTTTACACGAAGCGACTGCCATCAGACCTCTGCAACGCAGTTACTGGGCAATGCTGATATCCTAAGGTTAGACTGGAATGATTACAATGATGCTATTAATTTTTTGTCAACGTTTTTCCAAATCCACTCTTTTAAAGTAAGTACATTGATCGCTTTCAAGGTTGAGTTAAAAAACGCAAATTACATCAACACAATTTCCAAAAATCGAACACGATCATAACTCCATTAATTTTCTCACCAACGGATATCCGAAAACAAAACGCACGTAAAAAAATAACTCAATAACAAAGGGCTGTATGAAACAGTCGTAAGCCCCCAACTGTTACGTTCGTTAGGTTTAATGAACGTAGATTTACATAAATGTTTTAAGCCCCTCTACATCCACACTGACCTTAAGCTTCTTATGATAAAAAAAAACATTAACATCTTTATGATAACGTTGAGAGGGAAAACGATTTTGGGACATTCCATTTAGCGTGTGTATAAACGAGGTGTGGTGTTCCTCCAACGAAACGGATCCTCCAACCAGGCGGTTCTTATGCCTGGCGGGCCACTGTCCAACGGTTGATGTTGGGAAGTTGTATACAAGGTTAGTCGGAAAGGGGGTACTAAGCCGAAAGGGTGTTAAAGTACCCATAATAAGAGATAATTTTTGTTCTACAACTTTCCCCAAAACTCGATAGTTTAAGAGAAATAGCTTTTCAAAGATTTCGTAAAAAATATGCTAAAATCTATCCATCCATAGCTATGATCAGCTGTGTTTAAAATTTAGGTCATATTTGGGGTCACGGATTAGAAATTTAATTTTCTGAATTCATAACTAAAGCAGGTATGTTTAAAAAAAAACTAAAATAACAATCTTTTTGCATGCAAATAAAAATTATCGAATTTTGAAATTATAACACTTGCTTTAAAATAGTCATTAATGATACTTTAAGTGGCCCGTGGCTTTTACCCCCTTTCCGACTAACCTTGTATATGCTAACTCCGTGTCAAATCTTGATATCGCGATGCAGGATTTGTGACATTTTCATTTGACAGCTGTCATTGTTGTCGCTGTAGTCTGCTAGACATTCGTCATGCCACGTAGTTCGCATGTGGCGTGATAGATGCCGCCACAAGCGCACCAATTCGATTCACACCAATAGTAATTAACATAACATCACGTCTTGGATTCTCTGAAGGGTTCGGCAGAGGTGTTTTAGTAACACCCTCGTTTCGCCAGTTATGTTTAAGTCCCATGTAATAAGGGGCGAGCCTAATGCCATTAACCAGACATAAATTCAGACTCCAGGTTATTGCTGAGAAATTCCTAATGGAAAAACTCAATATTACTTTGCCCGACCTGGGGATGGAACCCAGGACCCTATGCTCAGCAGTCGCGTTTGCGACTACTCGATCAACAAGGCAGTCCAAAATCACACCAATAGGAATAGGAATACTATTGGTGTGATTCGAAATGGTGCTATTCAAATTGATGCGCTAAATGGAATGCCTCAAAAGATTCTTGTATTCAGATCTTCTTCTTATCGTGTGGTTAATGAATAGCCTGGTGTCAGAGTTTATGCCGCCCATGGGCCTCTGACGTGGCTTCACATGCCGTCGAGAAATATCTCTCAGGAATACCGGTTTCCTCACGATGTATTCCTTCACCGTTTTTCAGCAAGTGATAATTATATAGGTATAATACACACATGAATCCGAAATATCAGAGGTGCGTGCCTTGGGTTCAAACTCGAGACCTGACTTGGTAGTCTGACGGTCACACCACTAGGCTACAAACCTATCGCATTAGGTTAAAAACCTGTAATGATAGATGTGATGATAAATAAATAAATAAATCTTATACTACCTAACTAATGGACAGACCAAAATTTTCGGCGAAAACCTTTTACGAGAATAACACAAAAATAAAACACGATAATCGTTAACATAACAACAAGAAAGGCTTCAAACAAAAAAAAAGAAACACAAGGGAAATCGTATCACTAGTACAGACCAAGATGCTCAGTCAACCCGTTCATTTCATAGAAATCTCAATTTCCATCTAGAGCTAGGTAAAAGGTAAAATAGATTCCTCATGCTTCAGAGTCCAAGGAAATCCGACGTCGATTGAAAAATCTTTGTGGAACGTATGTAGAAAGAACGTGGACCTAAAGTTTTGCTAGATGAGCACTAAAGCTGAATTTCCTTTTGCACTGACGTTGATCGCGTAGCAATTAATACATCTTTACATAATATAAAACAACGTCGCTACCGCTGTCTGTACGCTTAGATCTTTTTGAAATACGCAACGGATTTTAATGCAGTTTTCAGCAATAGATAGAGTGATTCAAGAGGAAGGTTTATCTGCCCCACATTAGTATCTATATTGCACCCGTGCGAAGTCGGGCGGGTCGCTAGTATATACTATAGTAGCCTGTACTATCAGTAAATATTTTTTTAACTATTCTATATTAATAAAATCACTGATGAGGGATGAGTGAGGGGCTCGTGGCTAATTAACAACCGCGCCGATCATACCCCTCCCTTTCTCGGAGAGCACGTTAAACCGTCGGTCCCGGGTGTCGTAAGAAAAATACCTATGAAGTCGTGACAACCGGTCTAACCTTAGGAATTGGTATTGCCTAGTTACTGGGTTGCGGAGGTCTGCTGGTAGTTACTCCGTGTAAAATACTAGTATTCGGCCGCATCTGCTTTGACTGGAAGGTAATCCCAACATAGTTGGGAAAAGGCTAGGCGGAAGAATAAAATCAGCGATATTCTAACGGTTGAACGCCTTCCATGCAAGAGGGTCTAATATCGACCCCAGACCGCACTTCTGAATTTAAATTCATGCAAGGATCTGAAAATGATTATCACTTGACGGTGAAAGAAAATATCGTGAGGAAACCTGTGCACTTGAGAACGCTCCAAAAAGTTCTCGATGCGTTTTGGTAGATAATGAAATGATTATGATACAAGCTCTATAAAAGAAAAATATTTTTAAGAATTTTGTAGTTGGTAGATAAGATAAGATAATTTTATTTGCAGAATATTGACATAAAAAGTATTTTTGTTCAAACAACCACGCTGCTTTTAAATCGAGCGTACTTTGACACTTCCAGTCATCGAATAGTTAAACAGAAAATTCCTATAGGAGATTAGCTGGAAAGCCATAGGTCTCTGAGGGCTTTGTAGTCCTAATAACTTTCCATTCTCTAGTCTCTTTCACGATGAGAGCTAAGAGGTGCCTACTTTTATAATAAAGAGTACTTTAGATGCGGGAAGTCGGGAACTGTGTTAGTTTTGATAGAGGTACTTTTGGGATATGTGTGTTAACACGAAGTTATGAATTACGGCTTTACGTCGTGATGTCGTGAGAAGCAGTTTAGGAATAATTTTAGTACTAGCTTTTGGCTTCCTCTGCGGCGTTGGTATAGAGGTGGCAAGCGCAACTGCTGATCATGAATACCTGGGTTCAATCCCAAGGTCGGGAAAAGTGTTATTATGTTTTTCCTTGTGAAATTCCTCAGTAGCAGTCCGGAGTTTGGATTTCTGCCCAATTGATGGTAATAGGCTCGCCCCCTATTGCATGGGACTTAAACATAACGAAATGAGGGTGTTACTATACACCTCTGCCCAACTCTTTCAGGAATATAGGTTTGATGTTACGTTATGTTATGTAGCTTTTGCCCGCAGCTTCTCTTGCCTGATTTTTTGACCTCGTCAAAGAGGAATTTTGAAAAATCCTTCCTGGATGCGTACGTAATAAAAGGTACTTACTGTCAAAGTTTAGGTTTAGGCTGTCCGTTGACAGATCAGTCAGTCAGTTTCTCTTTTAATATACCTACAGATGACGTCAAAAGATTTTGTATAATTATTACATTTCACGTTATGTGATTATTTTCAGTTTACACAGCCAAGATCAAAAGTGTGATAATTGTGCAGTTTCAAAAGTATTTTATAACAACAATAAATAGCATCACGCCTGTATTCCCCGAAGGGTTTGGCAGAGGTGTATAGTAACATCCTCATTTCAGCGTTATGTTTAAGTCCTATGTAATAGGGGGCGAGCCTATTGCCAACAACCAGGCACAAATCCAAACACCGGGCTGCTACAGAGGAATTCAACACGGAAAAACTCAATAACACTTTGCCCGACCTAGGGATCGAACCTAGGACCTCACGATGAGCAGTCGCGCTTGCCACCACTGGACCAACGAGGTTATTTTATAAATGGAAACTAATTGGTAATTATATTTATTTGTAACAATTCAGGATAAAGTAGAGCGTTTAATAAATAATAGTGTTATAAAGTAAGATAAATAATAAACTCCCGAGATAGAACATTTTTGAGTTTATTTTATTTTTGCCCTCGACACGCTAAGAAGAAGATTAAATTTAATATTCTTTTGCCGTTGACTGTACGACCCGTCATCCGTTTCATTATTATATGCGAGAACTAACAGTCCCTTATCATGTCAACTAATATCGCATACTCATTAGGGGACAAATGTTTCGCGACACGTGTCTCAAACGATTTCCGGCGACATCGACAGACATTGTTTCTGCGACATTTTCGTGCTATGACTGGTCGCTTGACATTTTACGTGATATGCGGTGCCGTCACACATGTCGGGGGACATTTGTCCCCTACGTGGGTACAACCAGATTACCCGAGTAGGTATTGGTTTAGAATAAAACCTATTTACTTCTGCCTTCGCAGCTTTGGTGTCCTAGGATCTGCCATCTAGTCTAGAATAATAAGAATATTGTAGTACAGCGTAGCGGTCGAACGTTTGCTTTCCATGCAGGAGTGTCTGAATCCCGGCCCGTAGGTACCTCTAACTATTCGAATTCATGTGCGGATCAGAATTTGATTATCACTTGCGTTAACGGTGAAGTAAAAACATCGTGAAGAAACCTGCACACCTGAGAGGGCTCCATAAAGTTCTCAATGGTGTGTGTAGTCTACCAATTCGTACCAGATCAGAGTGGTGGACTAAGGCCTAAACCCTTCTCATTCTGAGAAGAAGCCCGTGCCCAGCAGTGGTCCAGTAATGGGCTAATTACGTATGTAGTAATAATTATTGGTCCTAGTTTTTTTTCAATCTATCATATTTTACCCAAACCTTATTTCAATCAGAAATTGATACTGACTCATATAATTCGAATTATCACACATAATACGTTCATTAATGTACATACGCACGAATATATCACATAAGAGGAGCTAATCCGCTGAGCCAAGTCAACGGATTTACTGACACTCAATTAAGTATCTGAGATTATTGTGTAAGGAGGTGTAATGAGAAATACATACCTACTTATAATATGATAAGACGGGTATATTTGTCTTGATATGGTTGAGAACACAGGCAGAACGAATTGTAGCGGTATATTACTATCTTTTTCCCAAACTCACGCCTTTTTCCCATGGGGGTAGGCGGAAACTATAGAACGCCACATGTTACGACCCTTACATACTCCTTTCGCTTCATCCATATTCATACATTTTTTCATACACGCACGCCGGTTGAGAGTACAACGCACTTGTCCTTTGTGAAGAACATCACCAATAACATGATGGCAGTCACTTTGTGTAAAATACTGATATTCAGCCGCATCTGGTTATTAGAGAGAGAGAGAAGTCCGCCGGTAGAGGACGTCCTAGAAGGACATACATCGATGTTATTGGTGATGTTCTTCACAAAGGTCAGGTGCGTAGTACTCTCAACCGGCGTGCGTGTATGACAAGATGTATGAATGTGGATGAAGCGAAAGGGGTATGTAAGAGTCGTAGCATGTGGCGTTCTATAGTTTCTGCCTACCCCCATGGGAAAAAGGCGTGAGTTTATGTATGTATGTATGTATGTTATTCTGGAAGCTGACCCCAACATAGTTGGGAAAATGCTGGGTAGAACGAACCACGCCTGATAAATTAATCAGTGATAGCAGTATGATGTTATCAGCGCACAGGTAAATAGTGTCACCCACCCACTTGAAATAATGCTTTGTGGCCTTCTGTGGTATCCACTGAAAGAGGCTGTAGCCCTTTAAGCTGGTCACAATCCGGTCAAAATATATTCTATAATAACTTGCAAATTAGCTATTAGACCTGGTATGACAAGGATAATTAGTTATGCAAGCAATGCAATGATTGGAGCAAAATATAATTTACCATTGGACTGCTATCGATCTAAATTTATTGAATTATATTGTAACACTTTAGGGTGGCTTTAGGAGTCAACCCTCGACTAGCATGTGCACATAAAATTTAGCAGGCGTGTACTTACGGGAGGATAAAGAATAACACTTGTAACCGTACACTATATATATTTAATTATGAATTTACAAAGAGTACAAAGAGAACAAAGAGAACAACAGGGCGTGTTTCGTACAATGCGAGGAGTCCAGGTCTTCTTCAGCAGGTGTGGCACTTAACTGGGTAACTGCAGCGGTGCGAGAGAGGGCCAATCTGCAGTGCGCCCGACCTTTTATAGCCCCGGACCCCCCGCCAGTCAGCCACCACCCGTCACAATATTCACAGACAAAGCCTGTGTCTACACTAAGATTGATAAAGACACAATAATAACTTCGACCTTCTCTCTTTCGTTAACTTAGGGCCGATTCTTATAATATAGGGAGCGTTATTGAATAAAAAATAAAAATCTTCTATGACGACACGTTTGGTGCAGCTGCTGAGCGATCGGCTTCTGCGCTATGGGTCAGAGGTTCGATTCTCGCACGGAACAAATATTTGTATGGCCTACAGATAGTTGTTCCGGGTCTGGATGTTTGTGCGTGTGAAGATTTGTGTCTGTAAACGTACCCACGATACAGGAGAAATCCTAGTGTGGGGCAATATTAAAAAAAAAAAAAAAAAAACGTAATTACCTACCCTGTAGCTTTATCCATGGTAGTGACAGTGGGTCTTTTTTGGAATATGACGGTATTGCAAATTGGATGATAACAGCACAGTCCTGCCACACCATACATTCCTCTAATGATGACCCAAGCTACCTACAGAACTATCAAATGTTGCCCCAAATTGCTTTTAAACACTGTCAATGTCAATTTTTTTGCTCGTTTGAAGTAGATAGTAGGCTGTACAAAGTCGGTCTTTTTACAGCCTTCTTCAGTCTCGGCACGAGCTACACGAGAATAGCTTATGTTTTAGTAAAAATATTAGCCAATCAGCAAGGTTGATAGCGAGGCTGACTGCCCAGGGTGCGCCTGACGTTCTTGGGTTGTTCTACCTAGCGTTTTCCCAAATATGTTGGGTTACCTTCCAGTCTAATCACATGCGGCTGAATACCAGTATTTTATACGGAGCTACTGCCATCAGACCTTCGCAACCCAGTTACTGGGCAATGGCGATATACTAAGGTTAGACCAGTTGTCAAATTCGGGCTTCTGACTTTCCTTAAAGACTGCCATAGGTATGACACCCGGGACCGACTACTTAACCTGCTCTCCGGAGAGGTCTCGATGTGTAACGAACAGTCACCCATCCACAGACTGACCGCGGCAAGCGCAGCTTAACCTCGCAAAACGTATAGGGTGCCTCTTGCGTATCGTCTCATTTACACGTCGTATTTACAGTATTTCGGTTACAGATATGGTATATTATTATGAACGGTGGTAAAGTCAAGCTTGGTATTTGGGATACAGTGGGACAGGAGCGATACAGGACATTGACATCATAATTTTACAAAGAAGCTCACGGTGCTATATTAGTTTACGATGTGTCAGAACCAAAGTCCCTAGCAAAACTGAATGAGTGGGTCGTGGAACTACACGTATATTCCACAAAGAAGAACACAGTCTGCTTAGTTGTCGGCAATAAGACTGACAAGCATATCATTTTGGGACCCAGTGCATAATATCAGCAAGCACATTGGATCACCCGCGCGACGGCGCAACGAGTATTCCCAAGGAGGGTTGACGTCAGGCAGGCGGCCGGTCATAAAACAATAAGCCAAAACCTCTAACAACATGGATTTATGAAATACATGTTGTGCCGACCCCACCTAGTGTGGGATAAGGGTAGGAAGAAGAAGAATAATCTACCATATCTGGCTATATCCTAACATCACCCACGCTCATCCAAATATGATTGAAGAAAATAAAAGGAAGCACTTCGCCTACACACTCAGGAACAATTCTAACTCAATATCGGATTATTTTTGTCTGTAATTGTCCTCGCATATTGCGAGTGGCAGGAGACAAAATTCTATAAGAGACAGCCCTGTGTTACCTATATCGCTCATTCAGTGTCAGAATTCTGGCGTACGCGTTTTGCGTGGGAATAAATAAATGTAAAAATAGTCTCTTCTTTTCGTGTGGTTAGTGACTAATCTGGTGTCAGAGTTTATGCAGCCCACAGGCCTCTGACTTCGTTTCACATGCCGTCGAGAAATATCTCTCAGGTTTCCTCACGGTGTTTTCTTTCACCGTTTTTAAGCAAGTGATAATTATACAATACGCACATGAATCTGAAACATCAGAGGTGCGTGCCTTGGGTTCGAACTCGAGACCTATGATTTGGCAGTCCGACAGTCACACCACTAGGTTATCACTGCTGTATATGGTGTATAGTAACACCCTCGCCGTTATGTTTAAGTCCCATGTAACAGGGGGCGAGCCTATTGCCATCAACCGGGCACAAATCCAAACTCCGGGCTGCTTCTGAAGAATTCCACACGGAAAAAGCCAATAACTCTTTGCTCGACTTGGGGATTGAACCCAGGACCTCACGATCAGCAGTCGCGCTTGCCACCATTAGACCAACGAGGATTTAATAGTTTTGCGAGTACCTGAACGATACTTCTAGTCGAACAGAATACCGATAAGATTAAGCTTCCCTTTCATTAGGCTAAGGCCAGACGAGCGTAATTTACGCCGAGCGGAATGAGCCCCGATAATTTTTTGAAAGGATTTAACGAACTCATTTTGAATCATCGTGCAGTACGAATCGCGATATTGAATGAGACCAAACAAATTAAGAAGTTTATTAGTAAATTTCGCTAGTCTGGCCTCAGCTTTAAGGGGCAAATATTCCGCGACCCGTATCGCTAGTGAATTCGGGCGACATGCCTGGCGACTGTCATAGCTAGAAAATGTTGCGTCAACATGGCTGAAACGTCGCGCGATGTCGCCGGGCATATTTATTTATTTATTTATATACTCTTTATTGTACACCAGGTTAATATAACACAAAAACCTATTTAAATACAAAAATGCACAATGGGCGGTCTTATCGCGCAAGGCGATCTCTTCCAGACAACCTTTGGATGGATGGATATCAATCAGGTCAGGCATGGAAATCGGAAAATTGACGGTACTTGCATTGCTTGATTTTAGTAATGCTTTTAATGCTGTAGATTTCGATATTTTGCTTGGCGTATTATGCTCTTTAAACATATCTCCATCGGTGATTGATTGGTTTCATAGTTACCTGTTTGGTCGCCGACAACGTATTTGTATTGAAGATAAGTTCTCTTCTTGGTGCAGTACTTCTGCCGGCGTACCTCAGGGTGGCGTTCTATCCCCTCTACTTTTCGCACTTTATATTAATTCTATCTCTCACCAGCTTCCTTCCTCCTACCACGTTTATGCAGATGATCTTCAAATTTATAGCCAAGCCCCACTCGGAAATTTGTCAGTAGCCATTGACATAATTAATATAGATCTGGCTCGAATAGGCGACTGGAGCATGAAGTTTGGTCTGAAGGTCAATCCCACAAAAACTCAGGTGACTGTTGTTGGCAGTTCCCGGATGGTTTCTAGGATTGACTGGTTGATACTTCCTCAAGTTTCTTTTAATAATGTTATAATTCCTATTACCGACAAAGTAAAGAACTTGGGGATTTATATCGACAGTACACTTTCCTGGAAAACACAACTGCAGGAAGTCAGTCGTAAGATGTTCGCTTCAGCGGGCTCCTTGAGACGCCTTCGAAACTTCCTACCTACTGCCACTAAGATAGCGCTAGCACAATCACTTCTTCTCCCAATCCTCGACTATGCTGATGCCAGCTATCTCGATCTAACTGAGGATCAATTTGAAAAGCTTGAGCGACTTCAAAATCTTTGTATCCGATTCATATTTGGTTTGCGCAAATATGATCATGTTTCTGAATTTCGTACTAAGCTTAAATGGCTACCAATTCGCCTTCGCCGGAATGCCCATATTCTTTCCCTACTTTATAATGTGCTCTTTAACCCTTCTACCCCGTTTTATCTAAAAGAAAGCTTCGAGTTCCTCTGTGACTCTCATTCTAGGTTCTTGAGATCATCAGAAAATCTTCAATTAAAAATATAACAGCACTCCACCTCTTTTTATGACAAGTCCTTTACGATCCAAGCTGCTCGTCTGTGGAATGCTTTGCCACTTAATGTGAGACGTGCACAATCACTGCCAGTTTTTAAAAAGTCAGTGAAGTTCTTATACATATATTTATTAGTTTATTATTATATTATTTAAGTTTTCTTTTCATATTTATGTAATTATTTTGCCATGTATTTTATATTATTAAATTTAAGTAATATTATGTAGGTACGTAGTGTACTTGTACACCTAGATTGCTCGATTTTCTCTTTCCATTCTCCCAGTCCATCCAATGGCATAGTTGGCGACACATATAAATAAATAAATATCGAGCAATACTTGCTCCCAAAGACAACGCGGCTTTATTTATAATCTTGATTATGTATGAAGACAGAAGATAAAATAGGTTACGGTCTGAAAAAGTGACTGTGTGTGATAATAACAATTTATTGCCTAGATCTGATACCAGTCACTTCATGTAAAGTCAAGATCGTTCGTTCTTTTCCCAACTATGTTGGGTTCAGCTTCTAGTCTTTCCAGATGCGACTGAATACCAGTATTTTACACGGAGCGATTGCTATCAGACCTCCGCAACCCAGTTACTGGGCATTGCCGGTATCCTACGATTAGACCGGTTGTCAGACTTTTGGGCTTCTGACTACTCGTAACAACTGTCATAGATATTCGTATGACATCCGGAACCGATGGTTTGACGTGCTCTCCAAGAGACTCCTCTCTTGATGTATAACGAACGGTCACCTATCCACGGACTGACCGCGGCAAGCGCAGCTTAATCTCGCTAATCGTATGATCCGCCCGGTTGTTAATTAACTACGAGCCCCCCAAGATGAAAGTCACCAATTCGACTCAAGGCCGTAAACGACTAACGACCCTAAACGATTCCTGAATCGATTATGAGTTTCGATTTAAATCGAAACTTTTTATTTAAACAAAACATTTCCTATGCGAAACGTTATTGTATTTAAATTAACATAGATTATGCAAATGTAGATGAACGGAAGCGCTAGGTGCTGTTATGTGCCTAAGCACACGCCGCATGCTAACTGACAATGAATTACCGGAAGATATGAGTAATCTCTCAAAATAGTTAAATAAAGGTAGGCACGCGATCACTTTCCACTTCTAACTTAACCTAACCGAGTCGTCGTGTTAAGACTTCAGACTTTTAAGTGATAAAATGTTGCATTTTTTTCTATTTAACGTGGGCCAATTGACTATTACGTCTTTGAACGTAGGCCAATTGACTATTATGCCTTTTGAACGCAGGCCAATTGACAATTTTTTCTATTTAACGTGGGCCAATTGACTATTACGTTTTTGAACGTAGGCCAATTGACTATTATGTCTTTTGAACGCAGGCCAATTGACATTTTTTTCTATTTAACGTGGGCCAATTGACTATTACGTCTTTGAACGTAGGCCAAATGATTATTATGTCTTTTGAAAGTAAGCCACATGATTAATTATGTCTTTTGAACGTAGGTCAATTGACCTGATGTCTCATTAAAGTCAGGCATATACACTTTGGTATTTCGACCGATATTGACTTAATGATTTTTATATTATATCATATTTTAATTTAAGGATCTTTTTTAGAATTTAGGCATTTGAGTTTTAGATAATATTATTTTGATACGTAACAATTGTAAAAATTTCAGCATCAAGTCTTGAATTATTAATAAGTAACAACCAAAGTTTTACGACGAGGTTATTAAAACACAATATTTAATAGGCTAACGGGAGGTGCGTGCCTGTAGTTTCTTTTGTACGGTATTAGGATTCAGAACATGTACACCTATTGTTATTGTACAAAGCTAACTTGTTGCTTTCAAAGTTCGAACTAGAATGTTCTGGGAACTAGACAATTGTAGTCGGTAATATTAGTGGTAATTGATAGAAATGGCGTGTCTGCTTTTTTATTATCTTTCGATGAATCATCGTTTTATGAATGACGCAGACATTAATATTCTACGATACCTTCAGTCCAATATGTCCGTTTAAAGTATTTCTGATTAAATAATTAAAATAAAAGCTGGGATAGCATAGCGGTTAAACACATTCCTACCATCCTGGTCTGAGTTCGATTCCAGTCCGCACCTCTGACTTTTCGAGGAACAGTGAGGAAACCTGCTTACATGAAAGGGTTGAAAAAAACTCGATGGTGTGTGGTCTGCCAACCCGCACCAGGCCAATGTGATCAATTTCTGATCCGCACATGAACTAAAAAAGTCCGATGTGTGGGCTAGGATTAAACTCAGACTCTCTTGCATGGAAGGCAAGCCTCTAACCGCTAGACTTTCATTTTTTTCACAGAAAAAAGATATCTACCTATATTATCCCACCAAACAGATTTCAGAACGTATTAATACAATTTAATCAACAAACAACTGGCAAGGTAAGATCCGAAGGTGTCAGATTAACACAGCTTCATTCTAATTCGTTCACCTCGAGTACTTCGGTATTTTCGGCCAAAATTTAAATTTACTGCGCCGCTCAAGCGGGCGGGACCGAATCTCTGTCGTATTCGATTGTCAAAGACTTACCCCGTAAGCTGTAAGCTCCTTACTCGAATAAGGAGATTTTCGAACAAGATCCCCTTGCGAGCGAACTTTGTAGTATTAAAAAAAAAATTAAAGCGCCATCTTTTTTTGTTTCGAACGTGTGAGATTATGAACTTGCTCGAGATTGCTTTAATGAAATGCTTTAGGAATGTTGGGGATTTTCGTATTGATATGATTGCTGGGGAATTATATATTTGTGTACCTATGATTAATATGTTGTGGAATTAAATTTGGAGGTCGTATAAGGAAGAATGTCGCATAATTAAATATGTATGTTCTTTATTTGAGTGTATGTATATATTATATTTATATATACATATATATATATTTAAAATATGTATATATATTATATTATATTTATTTTATTTACTTACTTATTTATTAACTTATATTATTATTATAATATACTTAGTGATTTAGTTGATTATCGATTTTTAATAGATTATACGTTTGTATGCTGCAAACTGCCCTATATATTTTTCTTGACAATTCTTTCCATCCAAAGGTTGTCTGGAAGAAATTGCTTTAAGCGATAAGACCGCCATTTGTACTGTTCTTAATAATGTGTTCCTTCTGTTTTTTTCTTTTAGTGTACAATAAAGTATATCTATCTACCTATCTATCTATCTATCTATAAGAAGCTTATACTCAGTAATTGTTAGATGAAGGCATGTAGTTAATTTCGATGAAGATTATGTTATATAGAAATTAAACATTTTAACATTGTGATATTACGCTTTTCGGCACATTTTAAAGAGGAACAGTGAGAAAGTTTAGTACAATATTAAGACATAAGTTGTGTGCCTCGGCAATCTTCGTGTTTTCGACATAAACAATACCACGCCTTATATTCCCCGAAGGGTTCGGCAGAAATGTTTTAGTACACCCTCGTTTCGCCAGTTATGTTTAAGTCCCATGTGAAAGGGGATGAGCCTATTGCCATTTACCGGGCACAAATCCGACTCCAGGCTGCTACTGAAAAATTTCTGATGGAAAAGCCCAATGACACCTTTTGCCCGAACTGGGGATGGAACCCAGGATCCCATGCTCAGCAGTTGCGCTTGCGACCACTAGACCAACAAGACAGTCTCAGAATTTAAACGAATTATGCAACCAATTAAGTGAACTATCCGGAATTGATCTTAAGTGGACGAAACCGGAATTAATATTAATATTATAAAGACACACACGAAGAAAGAAAGATGGACCGGGTCGCATAATTCGCACAAATTCGGAAACACTAAGATTGCCGAAACACATCACTTATGCCGTAACTTATAGCTTGCTTACTTTTCACTGTTTTCCGCTTGCCCAATAGACTATGTCTAAACAAAGCTATGCTTTGTCGGAAATACGCGAGGAATTAACCAAAGTTACATCTCAGTTTTCAAGTAAATAAATTAGCTTTCCAATAAAGACTGTTCAAGATCGGTTTAGTAATTAACTTTTAATCGCGGCTTGCCTCACTGTTGCACTAACTACTTCACTGCAGCATGCGGTTACAGTTAGCGTACATTCGAGGGTCGATACCGCTAGGAATTAGGAGCAGCGCAGAAGTAGCTGATTATCGTTTTTGATCTTTCTTATTTCGTAACTGATAACATAACATAACATCATACCTGTATTCCCCGAAGGGTTGGGCAGAGGTATATAGTAACACCCTCATTACGCAGTTATGTTTAAGTCCTATGTAATAGGAAGCGAGCCTATTGCCATCAACCGGGCACAAATCTATCCGGGCTGCTACGGAGGAATCCCACATGGAAAAACCCAATAACACTTTGCCCGATCTGGGAATAGAACCAGGACCTATACGATCTAACGATGCCGGCACGTTTGGTGCAGTAGCTGAGCGATTAGCTTCTGCACTACGGGTCGTGGGTTCGATTCCAGCACGGATCAAATATTTGTATGGCCTATAAATAGTTGTTCTGGGTCCGGGCGTTTGTGCATGTGAAGATTTGTGTCTGTAAACCCACCCACGATACAGGTAAATTCCTAGTGTGGGGCAACGTTTTTTCTACAATAGAAAGAAAAGAAAGAAAGAAATAGCAGTCGCGCTTGCCACCACTAGACCAACGAGGCAGTCTATATAATTATTTTAAGGTGACGATACTTAAATACGTCCAGTGTACCCTGGGTCGTCAGCCTCACTATCAAACGTGCTGATTGGCTAATCTCTTCACCACGGTATGAGCTAGAGGTCTGTGCCCAGCAGTGACAGTGCGCTGATTATGTAAGCCATTATCTGAGCTTCTTCTTCTTCTTCTTCTTCCTGCCCTGGTCCCAAGTTACTTGGGGTCAGCGCAATGTTTTCCTCTTCCATTCTTTCCCGGCAGCCGTTTCATTATCATGTACTCCCTTATCTTTCATATCCTCCCTCACACAATCCATCCATCATTTCTTTGGTCTCCTTCTCCCCTCCATACATCAACATTTATAGTCACCACTCTCTTAGTCACACGTGTTTCATCCCTCCTCATCACATGCCCATACCAAGACAAACGATTTCCTTCAGCTTTTGCCATTATCTGAGCTGTTAAAAAGCAATGAATATTGGAGAATTTTATTTTATCTTATATTTTGTGAGTGGCTTCAATGGCCATTATCTTTAGAGTACGCCAGGACAGGTGCCTTAAGGAATAAATTTGTGGATGGATTTGAATAGTATCTACGACCGGTAGGTTTACATCCTTGTCAAGCGAGGCAATAAGGTCCTTTGAAGCGTTCTATTTAAGCGTGTTTAGCGTGTTTAAGATACGGGCTGTTATGTAACCACAAGTATTGAAATCCAAAAAAATAAAAGCTGAAAATGAAAGTTACAACGCAATATTTTCAAAATTATCTTCTTGAAAAGCTCCAAATTGTAAATCTCAAAATTCCCATTCAAATATTACGAACAGCGCAAAGCTCCATTCAGTGACTTTGTTTATCTCCATTTTCAAGATAAAATAATAAAGAGAACTGTATAAATGAGACTCTAGGTGCCGATAAACGAACAAAAGTAAATGCTACGTTAATTTTCCGGTTTGAGGCCGGCTGGGTCCTTTCTGACGAAAGAATGAGCCACCCTTCGCCTTTCACACTTTTACGTCTCATAGACTTCCTTAGCCAGAACTATAGTGATTTATCCCCGAAGAGTCGGATATAAATTCGTTCAGATTAAGCCTTGGACGCCTTTTATATGTTTTCGTTGAACTCACAAAGGAACTACTAAGAAATGTTTAGTATTTTTCGGTAATCGTCCACGTTGGGACGAGGCCCTTTTTGGGAATATTGATTGGTCGGAGATGTTGGAGACCTTTTGCGAGAGAAACAGGTCGTTTTAGGTGTAGATATTTCCGGAACTGTTCTATCACTGCTGATTCATTAGCTCCGTCTAGCTTTTTAACCGACTTCCAAAAAAGGAGGAGGTTCTCAATTCGACTGTTTTTTTTATGTTTGTTCCGCGATATCTTTGATAATTGTGAACCGATTTTAATGATTATTTTTTTTGTTTGAAAGAGTATTCTTTCGAAGTGGTCCCATTTAAATTTGGTGAAGATCTGATGAAGAACTTCGGAGATAGACCATTTGAAGTCGGTTTTATTTTTGTTAAAAAGTGATTATTCCCACTCGGTTGTGGCCAAATTCCAGTATAACCAGATGCGGCTGAATACCAGTATTTTACACAGAGCGACTGTCATCAGACCTCAGTAACCCAATTACTGGGCAATGCCGATACTCTAAAGTTAGACCAGGTGTCAGTTGTTGCTGTTTCATTAGTGACTACTGATGTGGTTGCAAACGTTGGGATCCTGTCTGTATTTTCCTAGGTTGGGTAAATAAGATCCAATTCTGTCCCGAAAGTAAATCCAGTGTCCCGGACTGTTCCGGAGTGCAATGCTGCGGCATTTTAATATTAATAACTAAACAACCTTGTTGAATTTGTATAATTTGATGGTTGTATTTTCTTACAAGCTGCTGCCCCCGGTTTTACTCGTATCCTAGAGAAACTACTTCATGTATCCGGATAAAAAGTATTTTATGTATTAATCTAGGATATGATCTATCTGTTTGCCAAATTTAATTCAAATCCGTTTAGCCGTTTATGCGTGATTGAGTAACAAACATCCATCCATCTTCATAAAAATTCACATTGATAATATTAGTAGGATGTCAAAAAGTCCTTGCATATAAACATAACATAACATCACACCTGTATTCCCCGAAGGGTTGGGCAGAGGTGTATAGTATGACGTTCATTTCGCCGTTAGAAGGCGAACCTATTGCCGTCGACCGGGCACAAATCCAAACTCCGAGCTGATACTGAAGAGTTCCACACGGAAAAACCCAACAACACTTTGTCCGACCTAGGGCTCGAACCCAGGACCTCACGATCAGCAGTCGCGCTTGCCAGCACTAGACCAACGATGCCGTTGTCCGTATATGTATCTATGTTTATCCAAACGTCCTTTGTTTTGTCCATTTCTGACCCAAAGTGTCTACGTCAGGTCAGGTGCTAAGAATAACTTAGTGTAACCCATTCATAGTGATTACTTACGTGATCTAATAAAATTGAATTCTCCAGATAAACGTTTCCGTTTACAGTTAAGGAAAAGAAAATTAAGTCGCCAATCCTATCGATTTTGTGCGGAGTCCTTGAGATTTTAAACGAAATGGCTTTAGTTGCGGACGCTATCGAGCAGCTTTGCGAAAAAAGCAGGAAATTTTTAAGAAAATTGTGTTTTCTCATGCTGATCTACCAAATGCCAAGTTTTTTTTTTCATTTATGTAGACCAGATTACATATATTTTGAAACGTCAAAAATTTGGTGAATGGTGGTTCCAAATAGAAAGTGCTATGGAGTTGACCCAGCGAGAAACTCCAAGAATAGTCTTTTAAAATTATTGTTACCAATTATTTATTTCAGAAAATTATTAGTATTGAATAGTTTTCATCCTTTCTAATTACTTGTTAGTACCTAATTGATTGTTAAAACTTTGAGGGTATGCAGGTTTTAAGTGTTTATTGATACCCATCAATAACCACCCTTACCCTACCAACTACTTTGATAAACCTATAGGTATGCATTAAGTGTCCTGGTGGCTCGAGGCAACGGATATTTTTTTCTTTTTTAAATAAAACGTTGCCCCACACTAGGATTTCTCCTGTGTCGTGGGTGCGTTTACAAACAAAAATCTTCACACGCACAAACATCCAAACCCGGAACAACTATCTGTAGGCTATACAAATATTTGTTCCGTGCGGGAATCGAACCCACGACCCGTAGCGCAGAAGCCGATCGCTCAGCCACTGCACAAAACGTGTCGTCAAACATAAATAATATTAAACACCAGGTTGCGGGTTCAAAACCGGACATGTTCCAATATGATATTTCGATACCATAATGTCACCTGACTAACTGATATTTCTCGACGGCATGTGAAGCCAAGTCAGAGGCCCATGGGCGGCATAAACTCTGACACCAGGTTAGTCACTAACCACACGAAAAGAAGAAAAAGACCTGACTAACAGTGAAGGAAAACATCGTGAGGAAATGATAAATGGTTTTTATTTCTGTTAACAAATCTGTTAGGTACATCCACTTTTACAAATCTACGTATTGTTTTTTGTTTAAGACTAGAAACCTGGTCTTTTCTGTCTAAAATCACTAGACCAAAGCAAGCAAGCGTGGTGATCAATACTCCTTCCTTCTGGGTATGAGAAGAGGCTTGTCCCCTACAGAAAATAGGCGCAAAGATAATCGATTTCACGCCAAACTTTTACCCCAAAATTTCCATCCCAAATTACTATGCAAATATAAGTAACATTGTAAAAATTGACGCCGGAAAATGACATGCAAAAAAACACACAGCGGATATTTGTAACCATATTCGAAATTTCAAAGTCAGTTTTAAACACGGTTCATCTTCATAACAGGCCAAGTTTTCATTCCGGACCTCCCCTGGGGGCAGGCGTGATAAAGTTTAACGTGCACAGATCTCATTACCAGGCTTTGTTCATTACCGTGTTCCTGTGTACGTGATGGGACGAGTTAGCAAGTTTTTGAGCACGGGAGTGACGGGACATGTCTTGTATCAAATTTTGTGAGCGATAAATTTTATTTTTTGGCAGTACGACACAACTGAGAAGTTGCGGTACCCTTGATCGAGCAACCAATGGCAGTCGCTCATTTTCGCGCCACTCACACTTTTTTTATTGCAGTCATACTTTTTTTAGTGCAGGTGGTCTTGAAGTCGCACTAAGTTCGGAAGTGATCGGTTTAACGAAGTTAGGCCCGGTATCCACCAAAGCGGAGAGGAGACGAGACGAGAGGAGATGTACTGCATAGCTGGCAGGTTATTTCCACCAAAGAGGAGAGGAGAAGTGTAGCGGAGAGGAGATGTGAGCTTTGTGTACCAGAGATGTGAGCTGTGAGAGATCGAAACCAGTCAAGTTCTATCTACGAAAGGAAGGCGGCCGCCGGACTAGACACTTCTCCGCTCTGCCGCGCCGCTTGCTCGCTCGCCCCACAAAATTCTATAGAAAAATGAGACATCTCCTCTCCTCTCCGCTTGATCCATTTCCACCCAAGCTAAGCGGAGAAGAGATCTGGAAATAACGAAATCGGATTGGTTTATTCAAACACATCTCCTTTCGTCTCCTCTCCACTCCGCTTTGGTGGATACCGGGCCTTAGCCAATGCCACATCTTAGTTGTGTCGTACCGTACAGTTGGTTCAAATGAATTGTTTTTGTTTTTTTTTGTTTGTCGTGTCATATTTATTTTCCGAAATGGTAGGGAGAGACGCACTGGTATAATACGACATAAGCTAGGCACCTCGGCAATATTTGTGTTTTCAAATTTGTTCGAATCATTTATTTATTTCGTTTTTCACTGCCTTGATGGTCTAGTGGTCGCTAGTGCGACTGCTGAGCATGGGGTTCGATCCCCAGGTTGGACAAAGTGTTATTGGGTTTTTCCATTAGGAATTTCTCAGTAGCAGCCCAGAGACTGGATTTTGTGTCTGGTTAATGGCAATGGGTTCGCTCCCTATTACATGGGATTTAAACACTACTGGCGAAACGAGGGTGTACTAAAAACACCCCTACCGAACCCTTCGGGGAATACGAGGCGTGATGTTATGTTATTTATTTTTTGGCTATCCCAGATACTACCTCCTTCAGGTCATCAGTCCATCGGCAAGGAGACGAAACCGAGCAAAACAATGATTTCATTAGATATTTGAACATTTTAGCTCACGGAATCTTCTGCATTCCATATTTCAGGGGTCTGCGATAAGACCCCAGCTGGGCATAAACATTCTAAAAAGTGAGACAAAGCCCGTAACATCCATTAAGGTCTAGTAGCCAATAAATATACCACCAGAGCAGGGATGTTAATGGTTAGCTACTCTACGACTACGCTAGTAACCTAGTTTCCCAGTCTCGTACATTTAGCGCCGGCTGATAACCAGCTCAGATACTGCATGTTTTTAGAATATTTTCAGGTCAAAGTAGCAAAAATGTTCATATATTTCTGCTTTAAAAGCGTTGGATTTAAATGTCCTTACGAACGGAGTCTGTAAGTAGAGTTATCGATATAAAAGTTTTTTTTAGTAGGTGTATTATAGAAGCAGTCTTCTTCTTCTTTTCGTGTGGTTAGTGACTAACCTGGTGTCAGAGTTTAAGCCGCCCATGGGGCTCTGACTTGGCTTCACATGCTGTCGAGAAATATCTCTCTCAGGCATGCCGGTTTCCTCACGATGTTTTCCTTCACCGTTTTTAAGCAAGTGATAAATTATACAATACGCACATGAATCTGAAAATTCAGAGGTCTTGGGTTCGAACTAGAGACCTATGACTTGGTAGTCCGACGGTCACACCACTAGGCTATCATTGCTGTTTTGTTGTTTGCTGTGTGTTGTGTAGAAGCAGTGATAGCCTAGTGATTGAACGCTTGCCTTCCATGCAGGAGGGTCTGAGTTCGAGCCCGGCCCGTACCTCTGATTTTTCGAATTCATGTGCGGATCAGAATTTGATTATCACTTGCATTAACGACGAAGGAAAACATCGTGAGGAAACCTGCACATCTGTGAGGGCTCCATATAGGTAGTACCCGATGGTGTGTGTAGTCTGCCAACCCGCACGAGGCCAGCCTGGTGGACTAAGGCCTAAACCCTTCTCATTCTGAGATGAGGCCCGTGCCCAGCAGTGGGACAGTAATGGGATAATTATGTATGTACTAAAAATAAGTAAAGTAAAACACATTGTGTATTTTATGAATGTATCAATATAACACATGTGCCTATTTTTTACTCCCACCGTGCCCATATTAATAGCCAAACAGATTTTTACATTCGCTACAGATATTTATGACACTGAATAAAATATAGGCTGCACTTTATTTAATTCAACAAAAGCGAAGCCTCTGATAAAATATAATAATAGATTTAACCATGTTTACTTTGCACAAATTAAATTATTTTCACCTAAAACGACGCCCACTCTCATTCATTATTATAAAACCCGCCCACATGGTTCAGAAAATCAGATTGTAACCCTAAACTCATTACCAGACGACACTAAAAACTAAGCCCTAGCCACAATGTAAGACAAAGGAGTTCGTAAACCAACAAAAAATAAAGCCTTACTACGGGTCTCGTGTCAATGGCACATTAAGGGTTAACACGTATAACCAGCATTATTTTACTCGGCAAAAACATAAAATGAAAATGTTACTGCGGACTGAGGGCGTGCGGCAATAAATCCGTGCGACTGTACAGTCGCAGCGACAAATCGTTGATGGCGTTTTCATATGTGGAGCGATTATTACTTTGATATTAATTTGTTATGTTTTCCGCGGTGTGTATTAATGTATGTTGCGTTTATTTTGTGTTTTAATGTGTTCGGAATAATGATTGTTTTGCAGCGACTGTTTATTACTTGTACAAAGATTGTAATGCCTATCAAATTAAACGGCTGTCAGTATTATTAATAAAGCAATGTTATAATGCATCTGTAATTATTATTTTTGTGGCTGAAACAGACACACAGCACCAGTTTTCATTGATTGATTAATGCCCGGTTCCTATAAACAAAAACGAGTCGTTTTACTTACCAATGGTATCATTTTTTATTGCCAAACTGGGCTACTTTCATATAGGAGGGTTAATTATGCAAAATCATGAATGAGATCTTTGCTTCATTATTGTTAAAGCTTCAAAAGCCTTCATTTTAACCAAGAACTCCGTAAGTTATAGGAATCGGCCATAAATGTGCTATATTCGACGAAAAATAAATACGTTGAAAAATATTTTTTAACAGTTCTGAAAATGAAAACTGATATTACTGAGGCGGTTGCTAAGGATTTGATTTATATAAGTATTTCATCTTATTAGCAATCCTGCCACCAATTCTCTCATGCTTATCTCCTTATATAAAACACTAGCGGCCCGTCCGGCTTCGCACGGGTGGACATTTTTCCCGTTTTTGCAACATTTTTCATTTATGCTCCGCTCCTATTGATCGTAGCGTGATGTTATATAGCCTATAACCTTCCTCGGTAAATGGACTACCCAACATAAAAAGATTTTTTTTTAATTTCAACCAGTAGTTCCTGAGATTAGCGCGTTCAAACAGACAAACAAACTCTTCAGCTTTATAATATTAGTAATAGCCTATAACCTTTCTTAATAAATGGACTATCCAATACAAAAATATTTTTTAATTCCAACCAGTAGTTCCTGAGATTAGCGTGTTCAAACAAACAAACTCTTCAGCTTTATAATTAGTATAGATAAACATAACCTAATCAGCCTATTACTATTATTAGAGGCTGGTGGCTAATTACCAACCGTGCAGATCATACTGTTTGATAAGTTAAGCTGCGCTTGCCGCGGTCAGTCTGTGGATGGATGACCGTTCGTTACACATCGAGACCCCTCCGTGCCTCGGAGAGCACGTTAAACAGTCGGTCCCGGGAGTCATATGAATACCTATGACAGTCGTTATGAGAAGTCAGAAGCCTGAAACTGACGACCGGTCTAACCTTAGGTTATCAGCATTGGTATTGGATTGCGGAGGTCTGATGGCAGTTACTCCGTGTAAAATACTGGTATTCAGCCGCATCTGGTTAGACTGGAAGGTGACCCCAACATAGTTGGGAAGACGCTAGGTAGAACAATCAGCCCATTACTATCCCCCTGCTGGGCACAGGCCTCTTCTCAGAATGAGAAGGGTTTACTCCTTAGTCCACCCCGCTGACGTGGTGTTCGTTGGCATCACTCCATACGGGTCTGATTTACAAAAAACTAATTTGCTATCTGACGTATGCAACCCTCAGGGACATCTGGAAGGCAATATTACGTTATCAAAGAATTGCTATGCTATGCTCTAACTGTCATCATAAAACTCAACAAGTATACTCTTGGGGGAACAGCTTCTTCCTCCCACCCATTATTTACCAATGCAATAATTATCAATTACCCGGGGAAGCTCGTGAATTGTTGCTCAGTTAATATTTAAGCATTGCTTCTAATTTTGGGCGTTCCGCTCTAGTTTTAGTTGTTATTGGCGGTATCAATCGTAAAATAGAGGCTTGTTAATGTTTAATGTTTGAAATGGGTCTCCCAATGGGCCGCTTGCAGGTGCAGATAGCTGATAATGACCGCAATATCATGTTATTAGCTATTATTAGCACGTAAAACCGTCGGTCGTGGTTGTCATGAGAATACCTATGACAGTCATTACGGGTAGTCAGAAGCCCAACAGTCTGACACCCGGTCTAGCCTTACGATATCGGCATTGCCCTGTTACTGGGTTGCGGAGGTCTGATGGCAGTCGCTCGGTGTAATACTGGTATTCAGCCGCATCTGGTTAGACTGGAAGCTGACCCTACATAATTGGGAAAAGGGTAGGAGGAAGAGAGTTGTTCTTGTTGCATTTTGCTGTCTATCGTTGTGCTTTTATCTTTCAGTTGCCCCTCACGACACCTATAGAAGACAGGTGCAATAAAAAGCTATCACAACCTATTACTGTCCCACTGGTACGGGCCTCTTCTCAAAATGAGAAGGGATTTTTTAAGCCTTAGTCCACTACACTGGCACGGTGCGACGGACTCCACACATCATCGAGAACTTTTTTTGGACTTCCTCTCTGTTTTGGAGGTTTCGTCGTGATTTTGAACGCAAGTGATAATCAAATTCTGATCCACACATGAATTCGAAAAGTCAGAGGAGCGGGTTGGGGTCAAACTCAGATCCTTTTATATGGAAGACAAGCATTCAACCACTAGGCTATAACTAACCTGGTGTCAGAGTTTATACCACCCATGGGCCTCTGACTTGGCTTCACATCCCGTCCAGAAATATCTCTCAGGCATGCCGGTTTCTTCACGATGTTTTCCTTCACCGTTTTTAAGCAAGTGATAATTATACAATACGCACATGAATCTGAAAAGTCAGAGGCGCGCCTTGGGTTCGAAACTGAGACCTATGACTTGGCAGTCCGACGGTCACACTACTAGGCTATCACTGCTTTTGGTGGAGGTGTGCGTCATGAAAACACGAATAAATAATTTTTCTTTCCTTTCTTTCTTTTACCGCGGATAGATGTAATGAAGATTTGCGTTGTAGTCTAGACTAACAGAGTTGTGAAAGGCAAAGAAACTATGTTAGCTTTTAGCAAAAAACCTTTTTAGATGTACCTTTTGTGCTCGACTGCACGTATTAACATCTCACGGCTACTAGCTTCGAATTTACGTGTTAGAGACGCCAATCTTCGTTCATGAAGGAATTTATTTTGTGGACCTAAATCAATGATTTTAAACAAAAAGAAGTAGATACTTAAGTCATTGACACCCCAAAAGTGACGATCGAAAATACGCTTTGTGTTGAAAATACGCATTGTGTTGAAAATACGCACTTTATTGAAAATACTTATTTTATTGGTTATGTAAATAGACGCCGCCGTTGACGGATATAGATTAGGGGTTGTAAAGTGATTCTACTTCGTAGTAGCAATTTAGTAATTATAACTGCCTAGCATAAATGCTGTCAAATTATTAAAGTAAGCCTAACGTTAATGTAAGTGAATTTGAATCGGAATTACTCGTTTCACACATGTACTGTTTAATTAAATTGAAAACTTTATTACTTACTTCCTCTTAGCCTTTTCCCAATTATCTTGGGGTCAGCTTCCAGTCTAACCAGATGCGGCTGAATACCAGTATTTTACACGGAGCGACTGCCATCAGACCTCCGCAACCCAGTAACTGGGCAATGCCGATATCCTAAGGTTAAACTGTTTGTCAGACTTTCAGGCTTCTGACTACCCGTAACGACTGTCATAGGTATTCGTATGACACCTGGGACCGACGGCTTAACGTGCTCTCCGAGACACGGAGGGATCTCGATGTGTAACAAATGGTCACCCATCCACGGACTGACCGCGGCAAGCGCAACTTAACCTCGCAAATCGTACGGTCGGCGCGGTTGTTATTTAGGCCACGAGCCCCTCTAAATTGAAAACTTTATTAATGATACAAAAAAAATAAAAAAATGTTATAGGACAGTTGTATTTTCGATTCAAAATTCGCTTATATTAGCGATAGGTTTAAGATACAAAACTTCAAACGTTCGTGCTAGGCTTGCTGTAATACAGATTTAAATTACCTACCACAGGCACCAATGCTTCACAACAAACATTTCCTATAAGCATACTTGTTTATGCCAATAAAAAATAAATGGTGGAATCAGGCGATACCTTGCGGAAATCCACGACTTATAAATATACAATAACAATATTTAGTGTTAATTCCGCGAAAACAGATTATCTATCTAATACCTTTAAACGAGCAATTCTTGTATATATATGTATATAATCTGAATCTCGGAAACGGGTCCAACGATTTTCATGGAATTTAGTATGCAGGGGGTTTTGGGGGCGATAAATCGATCTAGCTAGGTTTAATTTATAGAAAACGTCTATTTACCAATCTATCTAATAATAATACCTTTAAACGAGCAATTCTTGTATATACATATATATATATATATAATCTGAATCTCGGAAACAGGTCCAACGATTTTCATGGAATTTAGTATGCAGGGGGTTTTGGGGGCGATAAATCGATCTAGCTAGGTTTCATTTTTAGAAAACGTCTATTAACTAAAAAAAAAACGAGCAATGCTCGGTCATCCAGGTACTATTATACCTATATATTTTGTGCATTCCAACAATGTACATAACTGTGCGATTAGTTCTCGTCGGGGCGTGTGTTTCTATCAAAGAGGTGGACTCCACCCGTAGAAGGTTAGTACCTTAGGTAGTCCTAAAGGAAGCTACAGAGAATGCTATCTAAAAAAAAAACAATATTAACTTGTCTTGGAAATCGAACCGAAGTCCTCTCGGTCAGCAACTGTGCTTACGACCACATGACATATAAAGCAGGTAATGAAACCTTCACATCCTTTCACGCACTACAAAACAAAACTACCGTAAAATTAAGTCACTTATATGGTAATGTTGATGGCATATTTATACGGGCCATAAAGTCGAGAATCCATTGCTGCGCACGGCCATGCTACGCACGTTTTTCAACTTCGCTTTGTATGAAAATTTAGGTGGGATTGTCGACTGCAGCGCTCAGCCACGCTGCCCACGAATGCGTGGCTCTATGACGTCACAGATTCAAGATTTGTTTTTCAAACTAGATGACCCGGTGAACTAAATAGAAAGTATTATTTCTTTTTCTTGATTTTCTTTTTTCCTATACAACCAAAGTATTGAACGAAGAAAAAAAAAAATCAAACCAGTCAAGCCATTTTCGAAACTCAAATTTATTTTTATATATGTAGATAGGTACAGTACACGCTCTTAAGAAAAGTCGAGAATTTAATTGCATAGTTCCAAAAAGTTGGTCTTATCGAAAACAGCGTGACTAAAATGCATGACTTGGTCGAATGTGTCGCCGACGGCTCGCTGAGATGCGTGGGGGCAAGGGGAAGGGTAACTGTGTGCCGCAGCCCGCAATGTTACCAACGTTGCGTTACGTTTGTCATACATCGAGAGCCCTGCGTCCTTCGGAAACCACGTGATTTCGTCGCTCCCGGTTGCCATACGAATATTGACAGTTACAAGCAGTCAGTACCCCGAATTCTCACAACTGGTCAGCTGATATTACGTAATCATATCGTAATCATAATCAGCCCATTACTGTCCCACTGCAGAACACGGGCCTCTTCTCAGAAAGAGAAGGGTTTACACCCTAGTCCACCAGGCTGGATTGGTCAGGGTTATCTTCTCAGGTGTGCAGGTTTCCTCACCATGATTTCCTTCATCGTTTATGAGTTCGAAAAATTAGACGTGTAAGTTGGGATCGAACTCAGATCCTCCTGCAGAAAGACAAGCGTTCACTCGCTAGGCTATCACTGCTTTAGGAATGATATTAGCACTGGTAAATCAGTTTAGATATTATCACATTTCTAGTGGTAGCAAGTGCGACTTCCGATTGTGAGATCCTGGGTTGGATCCCCAGGTCGGGAAAAAGTGTTATTGGATTTTTCCGTGTGGAATTCTTCAGTAGCAGCCTGGAATTTGGATTTGTGCCTGGTTGGTGGCAATAGGCTCGCCCCCTATTACGTGGGACTTACTTAAACATAACGGCAAAATGAGGGTGTTACTATACACCTCTACCCAACCTTCAGGGAATACAGGCGTGATGTTAAAAACTAATAGTACGTTTACTGGTATATTTCATCAATAGTTATAACAAACAAAACATCAATAAAGAATATCTAAAGGGCTTGGATTAAACACATCTGCAACTGGATTCCAACCACAATATAATTCGCACATATTGATGCTAAGATGATCCCTTCCCAATCTCTTCGCTGTTACTTTCAGGCGTTCAATGAGCATCGTCAGAACATTCCTTACCATAAAAGCTTCTATGAACAAACTGTACAAATGAACACAGTTTTCTATAAGAACAATGTTATCTATGTTAACATCTTCATCATGATTCACTCTCTCAAAAGTTTTATTATACTCGCAAATGTGAATATTTTCCAAACTTGGGCAGCGGCTTAAAATTTCAAAAAAGATCTGGTATTGAACATTTTCCGAAGTCACCATAAAATTCTTTAGCTTCGACAGATATATTGAGTTTGACAAAGACTGAGTGTAGTCACGCATTAAAATAAGGTTTTCGGTGTAAATATCTAAAGTGACTAATTTAGGACATCCGTAGAACAAACTAGTGAAGAAGTCAGGCTCGAGCGGTACGTTATGTATCCTCAAAAACGTTAAAAGCTGTATCATTTTAGAACCCTGCCGAAAACTAATTGGTTGTTCACATCTCATTATTCTGCAGCCGTCTCGTCGACAATAATCTGTCAACGTAAGTTTTTCTGGTATATCGCTCAAGTCTTTATCAAAGCTCTCACAACCATCTACGCAGTACCAACTGCTTGGAGACTCGATAATCTTCATTTTTGTTTTGTTTTGCATGCAAACGTAAGTAGGAAAGTAGTCTTTTAAGTCCAAGAGTAAATTATTGAAAAATGCATCATCAAAGTTCGTTGACTCCTTATTCCAAGCCAAAAAAATTATATTACCATCTATCATAAAATTTTTTGTTAATACAGGACTGACTTCTACTTTTAAATCCTTGCAGTTAACTGTGAATATACTTAAAAATATTGGCGATACATAAATGACGATTTTCTTCAAACACATAATGAAAATGTACTCTATTTGATCGAAATTTAATTTCGAAACTATGTCCAATTGTTTAGACATCTTGTGCGACACAGCACAATCCCGATATTTATAACTCAGCTTATTAAAATTGGTTTCAATTTCGTTAGGATCACTAACACTAGTTCCTTGGTGGTCTAAATCGAAGAAATCTTTATAATTATCAGATATTGTTAATTTCAAATCTTTTACTAGAGGCACGTCGTTTAGGAACAATAATGGCGACGCCGAAACAACAACTTCGAAGACCACAAAGTGAACTACCTCAAAGTGTTGCTTTATGAATATCTCTCTACATTTAGTTTTGATTTTTTCATTTATAAAACTGCTGGGGCTTTTAAAGAAATTAATGCCGATATTTGTAACACTTTGCGGACACACTTCTGCTATATCTGATAGGTAGATGTTGGTGAACGTTAGATCTAAAGATTTAAGATTCAAAAATCTTTTCATATGAGGTTTCAGGTTCTCTACAGTCAGGTCTTTTATCCCGCTCAGATTTAAGTCTCTTATGTGTTCTCCGAGGTTCACAAACAACTTCTGGTCCAGCGTTTTTACAGTTGCTAAGGTGCTTCTGGCAAGAATCACATTCTTCAAGTGACACCACCCTGAACCGAAATAGTCTCTGACTTCGGTGCAACTGCTATAAACATCGAATTTTGTTGGTGTATCTAAATAATTAAAAATTGTCACGCCTGCTTCAACTGGTAGATCTAAAAAATTCATATTAGATTGTTTCCAAAAATTTGTTTTAAAAATACTTTAAATCCGAAAAATGGCTTTTGACAGTGACGTTATAATATATTTTCACAGATTAATGATATATGTCTACTATATCTTTTTAATATTGGTAAGGAGAGGACTTCAACCTCTTTCGCAGAACAATGAAAAAAGTTTCAAAGATAGTGTTCTTTCTTTTGCGCTTATATTACTATTTGTGGTGAGTAGCTGAGCGTCACACCCAAAAGTAGCGATGAGGTCAACTTTTTCTGGTTTCATCTGCTATACTTTGTCATTAAAAACAACATACTAAATAGAACTCTACTATCCAATAGACCTCAGACCAATTAGGTTTGAGCAGTAGACATACAAAATATTGTATGTACACATTTCGGGGCCTGATAAGAGCTTTACTTGCCACTTTTTATAGATGAGTTTAAAAATAATTCTAAAATGATTTACTTAGATTATCGGTATTGCCAGCAACTGGGTTGTGGAGGTCTGATGGCAGTCGCTCCTGGTATTCAGCCACTTCTAGTTATATTCGAAGCCGATCCCAACATAGTTGGGAAAAGGCTAGGGAGAGCCGAACAAAATTATAGTTTTGAACGTCAAACATCTGTAGCGACAATGCTGGAAAATCGATATTTTCTACCAAGGCTACCTATTGTCTGCTGAGAAGCGAGTTCGAATGTTCGACTTCAGCTTGAAATAATACGTCTTGTCAAAGTCAATGAAATGCTGCTAGTTGCAATGCTATTCTTGGAAGTTTTTTTTTATTAATATTGCAATAATGGAGACAATTTAGATATGGCACGTTTTCATACGTAACAAATTGTAACTTTTTCATCCAACGATGTAGCAATGGATTCACGCCTTAAGGCGTAAGGTCCTTATTTGAATAACATAGCACAATTTGTATTCGCACGCAACAAATATGTAATTGTTTGCGATAATGTGTTATTTATTTAAAGGAGGTTTTTTAAATGTTACTTCCTATATGGCTTTTTGTTTGTTATGGTCCACTAATTAAGGTTGTTGGAGTTGTTGGTACAACCTGTATTCAAGATATCCGTGACTATGGAATTAGTTTAGAAGCAAGTTAGGGTTCTGATGGATGAGCGGCACTTTGCCGACGACAGAGGTAGCTTCAGCCGTCGCCACTTGTGACGGGTGCCGGATGCTTTATACAAATTCACATAGAGATTGGTACATAATCGAAAATTCAATAGTTTTTGTGAAATGATGCCGATTAAGAGACAAAAACCAGCATGAATTTGCAAGTAGCCAGATAGTTTTAGACTTTACCATTTTTTTTTCACTCGCATAGTTTTTATACCACAATGTCTGGACTTTAAAAGAGAGTTTGATCTCTGAGTTTGTTTCGGCTTTTCTTCTTAGAGCTATTCAGACAAGAAACGCCAGTGCCATCTAGTCTTAAAAAAAAACATTACATTGACTTGTAAAAGTTTCTGTAACAGATTTATTTACAGAAATAAAAAATCTTTCATTATTAATTTACTGCTTCGTTGGTCTAGTGATGGCAAGCACGACTGCTGATCGTGAGGTCCTGGGTTCGATCCCCAGGTCGAGCAAAGTTTTATTGGGTTTTTCCGTGTGGAATTCTTCAGTACCAACCCGAAGTTTAGATTTGTGCCCGGTTGATGGCAATAGGCTCGCTATTACATGGGACTTAAACATAACTGTGAAATGAGGGTGTTACCTTTGCTCATCTCTTCGGGAAATACAAGCGTCATGTTATGTCTTATTTTTATTAAATTATATAGGTATTTGTGAAAAATTTCGACACAATCGAATTCTTTTAACTGCGAAAGCATCTCAGTATTCCTAGAAAGAGTTTGCAAAATACAAAAACGGCAATAGTTTACGTGAGCTCGCTAAACTATCTCTCTTACACACACCCGCAAGAAAAGAGACGAATATATTATTCGGTTGAGCGGGCTCACAAAAGTACAGAGCTCACCGGCTCATAAAATACCCGCGTTGAAATTCGAACGCTATTATCCTAATTGTAATTACAAATGATAATCTTTTAAAATACGCGCTACAGCCTCGTAGGTCATCGTTACACGAACAGATTCTCCTAATCTTATTATGTTAAATTTTAGGGTCTCTGGACCTTTTTTTATGTGTAATTAAGTGTTTTACGTCCAATGTTTTGAATGGCGCACGTAGGTTCGGATTCATTAGGAGTCGCTTATTTATAAATGTCTCTTTAAGCGTTATGACTTTAAGTGCTTGTTTAAGAGATTAAATTAATTTGAAAGGGTCGTTTAAATATATTTTCGTGTTGTTTGCTAGTTTGTGTAAACATTTTAGTATCGGTCTTTAGATTAGTGTAACTGCACTCTTTCTAACCGCCTGCAGTAGGCGGGTTGCTGGGTGTATCTGTTTGACTTCAAAGCCCGTTCACATAGCGGATCCGTCGGTACTAGATGTGTTGTTCACATCTGAACCGACGGATTAGTTAAACAAATGGCAGACAGATATATGATGGAATCAGGCGTTACTTTGCGGAAATCCATGATCTATAAATATACAATAACAATATTTAGTGTTAATTCCGCGAAAAAACAGTTGATCAAGCCTGAATGCAGTATGCAGCACCGCCCTCCCCCCCGCAAATATATGCAAATGCAGAAGGTGCGATTAATAACATGCAACACACAAGCAAAACAAACCGATACGACACACAAAAGAAACACACAAGAAACATCAGGGGCGAAACACGTGTCGTATCGGTTTGTTTTGCTTGTGTGTTGCATGTTATTAATCGCACCTTCTGCATTTGCATATATTTGCGGGCGGGAGGGCGGTGCTGCATACTGCATTCAGGCTTGATCAACTGTTTTTTCGCGGAATTAACACTAAATATTTTATTGTATATTTATAAATGGCAGACAGGATACGATAAAAATAACGGATCGTATGTAAAGGCACCCATACTTCTCCATACATCTTCATGAATGGATCTGTTTTTTATACTGTTCCGGCATCCAGTTTTTGATAACAAAGCGGAACATATAAAAATGTCGGACCAGTATTTTTTACTGGATTCGTTATATGTGAACTCGCTCATACAACTACAGGCGCCATCACCAATATAAAATCGGATTCGCTAACACGGGTCCTGTAAACAGTTTCTGTGTGAACTAGCTGTCATACACCACAAAGATCTTCCAGACTCTTCAAAGTGATGATGCTTAAGTACATCCGTCGCACCCTGGGCAGTCAGCCCCACTACCAACCTTGCTGACTGGCTAGTATTTTTACGATAGCATAAGCTATCCTCGTGTAGCTCGTACTACAGAAGAAGAAGGTAACGGCACAGAATAATAAATAATACTACTGTGACGGCATCTATAACGTGAGAATTACGCAGTACGATGAATGTCTAGCAGACTACAGCGACAACAATGGCAGCTGTCAGGTGAAACGTCACGAATCCTGCATCGCGATATCAAGATCTGACACGGAGTTAGTATATACAGGGCTACAGGTTAAGTCAACCTAGATCCTTTAAGAGGTTGTAGTTACCATCACTTCTGACTGATTTGACTATGAAAAACCGTACCCCAAACTTAACCGGTTTCACGATATTGGAAGATGATGTTTTTTTTTAAATTGCCGATATTTTGTCTATTGGGCTATTTTTTTGGGTATATTGCCTCTAATTTATTTGTGTTTGCGATTTTTGTCTCGTAGATAAGTTGTTTTATTGTTCTCAACGCTAAAATTGCAGTAAACTGAACCAACTGGGTCGTAGTAGACGATTGATAGTTATAAAATGAAATAAATTCGTCAAAAATATTTTTTTTTCTTTCAGAAATATTTAAGTAAATGTCTATGACTGCCATGCTGCAGATATGCTTAAAATATTCTATGTTTCATTAGCTGTCCAACAAGGTATAACAAGCTAGGTTATTATCAGAATTCTTAGAAAAACACTTTGGTGAAAGGCTCCCCGGTAGTAGTAAAAAATAACGGTACTTAAGCATCAAATTTATCACTTGGGTCAGAAAACAAAATAAAACAATACAAATTGGTACAAAATGACGTTTATTATTATTTTTACAGAAAGTCTACGATTACAATTCATGTTCCACGTATCCGCCTCTGTATCGCACACATATTCTCATTCAGCAGTAGAATAGGCATGCAGTCGAATAGGGAACAAAAAAACAACCGTTGGGCAGTAGCCCGCCAGGCACAAGTCCTGCCTGGTTGGAGAATCCTCCCTTTTCGTTGAAGGAACACAATACTTCGTTCCTCCACACTACGTACAAAAACTTCACTTCGTAACTAATGCGTCCAGTACCTACCTAGAAAATTGTGCTCCGAACATTTTTGAGCTTTAGTGGAGGACTCTCAGTCCTCTGTACGTTCGCGCTCTTATTACATCACGGTTCGATTACTTACTAACATTCAATACTGTTTGTAACGGATTTAATTAGCTTACTTCGTATATTTGTTCAAATCTTGCGACAGATTTTTCAACTAATACTTAATCGAATCACTGTTATATGATTAATGTAATGACGAACAAACAAATGACTCAGAGGCAGGCGTATTATTAATTGTATTTATTTTATGATTTTAATTTAATTTTGATTTTATATATAATTATTATAGTTAAAATTATAATTTCACTAACAATATGATCTTTAATGGATTGAAATAAATGATTTTTGAATTTTGAATCTCCAAAAAAAAAATATGCAACAAAAATCATGCAAAAATATTCAATTTCCATGACAATACAACACTATAATAATTTCAACCTTCTTTCCTTAAATGCTGATGCTGTAGGGGTACTGCAAGATAAAACTATTTAACTTCAAAGTTTTTTTAAGTGATTATTGAAATCGGTCCCGTAGTTTTTAAGTTTATTCGTTACATACAAAAATACAAATCTTTCCTCTTTATAATATTAGTATAGATTAAGTTTCATGCCCACAATTCCGCATTACGTACACATCGTCCCTCCCACCCGCCCATTGATAACACTGTTAAAAAACATAACACCCTCTTTTTTTCGGCGCAGTCAAGTAATACGTGACGTTGAGATTCACTAGTATTCTAAGGGTTTTAAATAAAATATTTTTAAGAGATTATTTATAAAAGAAACTATAATGTCAGTGGAGAGGTAATATACTTACTTTACTGTATTATTATATTGAAAGTATTTTTTTAAGAAAATAAACATAGTTATTTTTCTTAGAGTATACATATTAAATAGATAATTTACAGTAAAGAAATTCAAAGTATTTTTTTAAGAAAATAAACTTAGCTATTTTTATTTAGAGTATACATATTAAATAGATAATTAAATTATCTATTTAATATATTATCTATTTAATAAATTATCTCTCTACTGTAAAGTAGGTATATTGGCGCTTTAGTCTTTTTACCTTTCGACTGAAGATATTAAGAAGCATCAGACCACTTAGAATATAGCTTTACTCAGCTCACAAAGAAAACTGCTCTAAAATGAATAAGGCAAGAATAGTTCAGAATCGTACCTTCTCTTGTAAAATTCATACACGGTATCAAGAATTCAAGAGGCACTATACACCGCATTAGATGATAGAACAGTTTATAAGTAGGTATGATCGGATACAAAGCTGCATTCGAGTGATTTAGCTACTTATAAAGCTTGATGCGGTATTTAAGACTCTTACAAGATCAATACGATGAACATGACGACACGTTTGGTGTAGTGCCTGAACGTTTGGCTTCTGCGCTACGGGCGCTAGGTTCGATTCTCGCATGGATCAAATATTTGTATGGCTTACAAATAGTTGTTCCGCGTCTGGGCGTTTGTGGATGTGAAGATTTGTGTCTGTAAACGCACCCACGATACAGGAGTAATCCTAGTGTGGGGCAACGTTTTACTAAAGAAAAAGAAAAGAGAAGCAGTAAAGCCCAACGTCAAGTATTACTTGACTGCGCCGAAGAAAAGAGAGTGTTATGTTTTTTAACAGTGTATCAATGTGCAGGTGAGTAGTAAGTAACACGGAACTGAAGGCTCTTACAGAAAACTTAATCTATACTAATATTATAAAGCTGAAAAGTTTGTTTGTTTGTTTGAACGCGCTAATCTCAGGAACTACTGGTTGGAATTGAAAAAATATTTTTGTGTTGGTTAGTCCATTTATCGAGGAAGGTTATAGGCTATATAACATCACGCTACAACCAATAGGAGCGGACCATAAATGAAAAATGTTGCAAAAACGGAAAAAAATCCTTCCGTGCGTAGCCGGGATGGGCCGCTAGTACCTAATAATCCCTTAAAAACTTTTAAGTTAAACGGTTTTATCCTGCAGTACCCCTGCAGCATCAGGATTTGAGGATTGAATGTTGAAATTATTATAATGTTGTTTTGTCATGGGAATTAAATTTGTGTGCGAAGTTTCAAGAGGATCGGTTCAGCAGATGTAGTTGAAAAATCTGTCGCAAGATTTGAAACTAACAAACAAATATACGAAGTGAAGCTATTTAAAAGCGTTTAAAAACACGCAACTAGCTCTGGAATTGTCTAATTACTAGCAGATAAACTTCCACTGCAATGAGTACCTATTAATTTACATTTCACTCATAGAAAATGGTCATTTTGTATGTATTCCTGTTTCTATCTTTTCACATCGATTTTGCTGTCGCATGCATCAGCATGGCTATTCATTCTGTAGAATTGCTTTCACAGCTGAAGATACACAATATCACAGATGATGCGGATCCAAAACCATCCATATTGTTGCGAATTGATGGTGATCATGTGGTTAGTGCCTCCACGGGTGTAGATAATTATGTAAGTCCGTCGCATCGGCGCACATGTTTTAAGGTTCAGTAGTATGTAGAATACTTTTAAGATAAATCTTTCTAATGTATGTACTTACTAATTTTTATTAAAAAAAAAGTTTATGGCATTTCGGCGACCATGCGATACAATTGTACATACATACATACATACAATCATGCCTGTTTCTCATTGAGATAGGCAAACTCTATAGATTTCCACCTGCTACACACCCCTTTCGCTTCATCTACATTCATTATCCTTCTCATGCATGCTCGTCGGTTTAGGATGCTACCAACTTGGTCTTTTTTGAGAATGCCCGCGATTTGTTCGTAGTACGTTCGCCGAAGTCGGCCCCTTCCAACTGTTCCATCCACACTCGCCTTTACACTTGTTTCGTTAATCTCCTTTCGTCCACCCTCTCTACATGACCAAACCATCTTAACATACCTTTCTCAATCCTTCTCACTACATCTTCTTTCACTCCACAACGTTCCCTTATCACGCTGTTCCTTACTTCAATTGTACGGGGTGCATAAAAGAGCCTCTATGACTGACGATACTTAAGTACGTTCGGCGCACTCTGGGCAATCAGCCTCGCTACCAACCTTGCTGACTGGCTAATCTTTTCACCACGGCATGAACTATTCTCATAGCTCGTGTCGACACGAAAGAAGAAGTGTGATTAGTCATAAAGTTAAGAATTATCTTAATTTCGGAGTCTTTTCTTCTTTTTCGTGTGGTTAGTGACTAACCTGGTGTCAGAGTTTATGCCACCAATGGGCTTCTGACTTGGCTTCACATGCCATCGAGAAATATCTCTCAGGCATGCCGGTTTCCTCACGACGTTTTTAAGCAAGAGACAATACATTACGCACATGAATCCGAAAAGTCAGAGGTGTGTGCCTTGGGGTAAAACTCGAGATCTATGACTTGGCAGTCCGACGATCACACCACTATCACTGCTGAATTTCGGAGTGAGACAAAATAAATCATGGTGAAGTGAAAACATTGCAATATGAAGTTTGTTACCTACAAGTAGATAATCTACCTCATTCACTGTCTACATGACGATTCATATCCCCAAAATATCGCTGCATCTAGGCTATTGGAATACTCATGAATAAACAACTAGGCCAGATATGAGCAACAGGCACCACTAAACGGCTTACTCCATAAATTCCCTCTCAGTTCGCTCCCCTTAATATTTAATTCAACTGCAATAATGCACGTAGATAGTATTACCGTATACCGCAAGGAATACCTGAGGTAAAAGTGCGTAAAATATACAAGAAAACAGGTAAACATTTCTTGTGATGGCTGAGAGCCAATATTTACGGAGCTAACACGTTCCTGAGGGAAATAGTGTCGAATATGAGTCGCGTGCCCGCCATCTTGTTTGCACACGATATAAAAACTAGCTGAAGCGGTTTCTTCGAATATTTTTTTGTGTATTTTTGTAATATTGGAGTGGAAATTGTGGGGTCAGATTATTATATTCTGGATTTGGGGAAAATCAGCTATTATCACTTGCGTTAACGGTGAAGGAAAACATTGCGAGGAAACCTGCACACCTGAGAGGTGAATTGTTCCGCACTAGGCCAGCTTGGAGAACTAAGGTCTAAACCCATTATGAGAAGAGGCCGGTGCCCAGCAGTGAGACAGTAGTGGACTGATTATGCAGCTATTATGCGCTACGCAAGAAAACTCCAATATTTTCCTGTTCAATCTCTGGCTAAAAATTACAGAAGTAACACACAACATTAAAGTAGTAACTGCCTCGATGGTCTAGTGGTGGTAAGTGCGACTGCTGGTCGTGAGGTCTTGGGTTCGATCCCCAGGTCAGGAAAAGTGTTATTGGGGTTTTCCGTGTTGAATACCTCAGTAGTGGTCCGGAGTTTGGATTTGTTCTCGGTTGATGGCAATAGGCTCGCCACCTATTACATAACGGCGGGACTACATAACGGCGAAATGAGGGTGTTACTATACATTTCTGCCCAATCCTTCGGGGGATACAGGCGCGATGTTATGTTATATTATGTAAGTTCGTTCTGCCTAGCTTTTTCACAAGTATGTTGGGGTCAGCTTCCAGATTAACCAGATGCGGCTGCATACCAGTATTATACACGGAGCGACTGCCATCAGACCTCCGCAACCCAGTTACGGGAGCAATGTCGATATCCTAAGGTTAGACCAGTTGTCAGACTTTCCGGACTTCTGACTTCCCATAACGACAGCCTTAGTTATTCGTATGACACCCGGGACCGACTGTTTAACGTGCCCTCTGAGGCACGAAGTGGTCTCGATGTATAACGAACGGTCACCCATCCACGAATAGACCGTGGAAAGTGCAGCTTAACCTCGCAAATGGTATGATAGGCGCAGTTGGTAATTAACCACGAACTTTGCTAGCTGTTATGTTATGTAAGCAACATACAAAATCTATACTAATATTATAAAGCTGAGGAGTTTGTTTGTTTGTTTGAACGCGCTAATCTCGGGAACTACTGGTTGGACTTAAAAAAATCGTTTTGTGTTGAATATTCCATTTATCGAGGAAGGTTATAGGCTATATAACATCACGCTACAACCAATAGGAGCGGAGCATAAATGAAAAATGTTGCAAAAACGGGAAAAATGTCCACCTGTGCGAAGCCGGGACGGGCCGCTAGTATAAAATATATTCTGTTACAAGAATGTAGCAGATTAACGTTGTTTATAAGCCATTACCGTGCTGGCTTTAGGCTTTAAAAGCTTCTACTTATGCACTGTTACAAATTTTAAATGCTCCGTTTCACGCCACTTGCTTGCTTTTAGATAAAAACACACTAATTGCGTCCTTCAGAACTTGAAGAATACGAAACGGATGAAGAACATTTTATTTTCTGGAAATCGGAAATCGTAAAATGATCAATCGGATTTTTGACATTGTCATTCAGTAATCGGAATGACGTCATCGGTACGCACCGTATTCCCGAGAATCCGATGCGTGCGTTCCATCCGTTTCTGATTGGTGATCAACCTTGTAGGTATTACCAGCTGCTGGGGTGATTATAAATGATGGTCAAGTTGTTATTATGTAACTTTACTAGTACCAGTGTCCAAATACATAATTATCTATACTAATATTATAAAGCTGAAGAGTTTATTTGTTTGTTTGAACGCGCTAATCTCAGGAACTACTGATTGGAATTGAAAAGTTCTTTTTATGTTGCATAGTCCACTTATCGAGGAAGGTTATAGGCTATATAATATCACGCTACGACCAATAGGAGCGGAGCATAAATGAAGAATGTTGCAAAAACGGGAAAAATGTCCACCCGTGCGAAGCCGGGACGGGCCGCTAGTTTATTATAAACTACTTACTATGGACCTAACTGTATGGCTGCGGGTAGACGACTGTTGCACCGCGCTAATACGATGCGCCTTACACAAAACAAATGCGTCAGCAGTGTCCCTACATCAGCCTTACAAATAATACTGAACGTGCCTCAGATAGCACGTTAAACAGTCAGTCTTGGCTGTCATATGAATACCTATGACAGTCGTTATGGGAAGTCGCAAGCCTGAAATTCTGACATCGGCATTGTCCAGTAACTGGGTTGCGGAGGTCTGATGGCAGTCGCTCCGTGTAAAAGACTGAAGTTGACCCTAAAATAGTTGAGAAAAGGGACGGACCCGGAGGACACCCGGGACCGACTGTTTAACGTGCTCTCCAAGGCACGGAGGGGTCTCGATGTGTAACGAACGGTCACTCATCCACGGACTGACTGCAGTAAGTGCAGCTTAACCTCGCAAATCATATGATCCTCGCGGTTGGTAATTCGCCACGAGGTGAGCCTGACTGTATCTAACATAACATAACTAGCTCATTAGAGTTCCACTGCTGGGCACGGGCCTCTTCTCAGAATGAGAAGGGTTTAGGTCTTAGTCCACCACGCTGGCCTGGTGCGGGTTGGCAGACTACACACACCATCGAGAACTTTATGGAGCCCTCAGGTGTGCAGGTTTCCTCACGATGTTTTTCCTTCACCGTTAACGCAAGTGATAAACAAATTCTGATCCGCACATGAGTTCGAAAAGTCAGAGGTGTGGGCCGGGATCGAACTCAGACCCTCCTGCACGGAGTAAGCGTTCAACCGCTAGGCTATCACTGCATCTATCCTATAAAATTTTTAAAACGTTGTTGTACTTTTAGTTTCGTCAATCGTCATCCAAAAGTGGCACCCCAAATCTTCATTCGAGGAAACACAATTCACCCATGTCAATTAAAAAGCCCACCAGCCCGTTATATTCCGCACACTTACACGCTTCTTTCAAACGACGTAGCTTCTAATGCTTCATTTCCTATTCCGCTCCTCATAATGGTTCTTTCGGCAATTAAAAGAGAAAATGGTGGCCAATTACTAACATGATTCTGCATTACTGAATCAGCATTTGTATGTGACTTCATTGTGGAAAAAGTATTTGGGGTTAGCATATGAATGTTGATTGCAGAGCTAAAGTTTTAACTAGATGTGTTTCGAAGGTGTTTCGAAGTAGGTTTGTTCTTTTTAACCGACGAAAAAAACGGAGGAGGTTCTCAATTCGACACGTATACTTTTTTTATGTTAGATCACGCATAACTTTTTACAGAGTAGACCAATTTTGATAATTCTTTTTTTAATGGATAGGGTATACCTACTCCGAAATTGGGTTCATTTTTTTGGTGAAGATCTGATGAAGAATTTCGGAGATAGACAATAGAACTCCTCAATGACGAACAGTACGCATAATGTGATGATGTGATTATGTTACGAGCAGCGTGTTTAGTAGGTCCAACCATGTTTTAATTATGCCCACTAAAATAAAAATAAACTTTTTAACTAAAATAAAACCGACTTCAAAAAACCGAAGAAAGGAATAAAATAATTACCATAACTACAAATTAACAGTTTCAGAAGTCCGTGCTAATCCACGCTGAACCAAATGGAAGGCACCGACTTCTGAAACTGTTAATTTGTAATATGGTAATTATTTTATTCCTTTCTTCGGTTTTTTGTAGTCGGTTTTATTTTTGTTAAAATGTTTTTTTTAAGCATGGAAGTCGAGTTTCAGTCTAACCGGACCACTAATTGCGCAACACAATAGCAATCGCAAATAGCTCTGATTTTGACGGTTTGACTACAATGTCCATTGCATGTTTAAACAATCTGTCTTCACGAGATTGCAATGAATATTGTTGTATTATCAAGATGAAAACTATTGCGATTGCGAGTGTTTTACGCAATTGGGGTTCCGATGCCGCTGAATACCAGAACTTTACATACAGGTAACTTTTTAGTGGCTGCCAACTTTTCTGCGCAACATAATTAGGAGATTGTACCGATATTATAAGATTAGGCCGGTTGACTTTTAGCTTTGCCAGTAAGGGCTGTTAATAGGTAATATTATCTGGTATCAGTATGACATCTTTGATAAAGCGGGTTGAACAAGGCAAGGAGCGGGTATTTAAAACTCGATTATATGGTTTAGTCATCGTGTATATTACAAGTCCTTCTACTAGTCGTCGCTTTAGATAGAACTAATTTATTATACTACTAGCTGTGTCCTCACGGCTCCGCCCGTAGCCTATGTTACTCAGTGATAATGTAGCTTTCAAACGGCAAAAGAATTATTGAAATCGGTCCAGTAGTTTTTAAGTTTATTCGTTACATACAAAAATATTAAAATACAAATCTTTCTTCGTTATAATATTAGTATATTTAGATAAGCACTAATTTATGTTACTTCTATAATGAGGGTCAATTTTACTAACTAAATTTTAGCTAAATGCCAAACAAACCACAATCGTCAGTCAAAATGTTTGATTTTGTTTTTATTGTTTAACCATTTGACAGTTTTTAACCGACTTCAAAAAAGGAGGGGGTTCTATATTCGACTGTGTGTATTTTTGTAAACGAAAATTATGTGAATGAACGGTTTGACTTCGATTCGCTAGAGATTTATAAACGTTTCTGTTAGTAGAATCACGCTGCTGTTTTGTTACTTTAACTTCTAGACTCGCTTTAACGCTGAACATTTGACATCGTCACGACAAAAATCCCAAAAAAGAAACTCCAAAACTTTTTCAACAGCCACTTCCATAAACATTGGATGAGTAATCGCGGCGCTATTCCATATTGAATATTGTTAGCGTGTAAAACGTTGGAAATAGCCTGTTTTGGTTTTAATGTGGGCTTCTCACGATACACGCCGGCTTTCCCGGGAGTCGTGACTCACGGCTATGGAAGTCGGTAGCCCTTGAGCTTCGCCAAAGTTTTTAACATCTACCTTAATTAGATGGTGGTATTGTAAATTGTTTTTCGTAAGGTCAATAAGGTATACTTATGTTGTTACGTTTTTTATGTAACCTAGAGAGTTTTATGGAATTATTTTGGAATTTCTTTCCGTGTGTTGGGGGAATTGAAATGTTTTGCTGTTGCTGGTTTGATTTTAATTTGTATTAACCCAGCTAGTCAGTGGAAAGTGATGTATGAATATTGTATGAATAGAATTTATCATATAACTGATACCTGGTAAATGTTTTGACGACACGTTTGGTGCAGTGGCTAAGCGATTGGCTTCTGCGCTGCGGGTCGTGGGTTCGATTCCCGCACGGAACAAATATTTGTATGGCCTATAGATAGTTGTACCGGGTCTGGGTGTTTGTGCGTGTGAAGATTTGTGTCTGTAAAAGCACCCACGATACAGGAGAAATCCTAGTGTGGGGCAATGTTTTTTTAAAAAGAAAAAAAAAATGTCTGCTAAGCAACATAGTCATCTCTTCTTCTTCATTTCGTGTGGTTAGTGACTAACCTGGTGTCAGAGTTTATGCCGCCCATGGGCCTCTGGCTTCACATGCCGTCGAGAAATATCTCTTAGGAATGCTGGTTTCCTCACGATGTTTTTCTTTACCGTTTTTAAACAAGTGATAATTATACAATACGCACATGAATCCGACAAGTCAGAGGTGCGTGCCTTGGGTTAGAACTGGAGACCTATAACTTGGCAGTCCGACGGTCACACCACTAGGCTATCACTGCTCCTCTCTTAAAGACCACAATCAAATGATACTTGGTAACCTTAATTTGGAGATAGATCATGAAGAACATTTTTGATTGAAATGTAATGTTATTAAAAATGACAACATAAAATAATCAGACCATTACTGTCCCACTGCAGGGCACGGGCCTCTTCTCAGAATGAAAAGGGTTTAGGCCTTGGTCCACCACACTGGCCTGGTACGGGTTGGCAGACTACATACACCATCGAGAACTTTATGGAGCCCTCTCAGGTGTGCATGTTTCCTCACGATGTTTTCCTTCACCGTAACGGAAATGTTTTTAAAATAAGATCAAAACTATTGTTTTTTTTTTTATTTTTTTATTTCAAATATTTTTCCGAGGCATTAGTTCGCCCTTCAGCGACTATGCAAGCCTCATTGTGTACGTCTTATATTATTAGATACTAAAGAAAAACATTAAATATAAAAAATCACATACATAAAAAAAACAAGAAAATATATAATATCGACATCAGGGAACCCAATTTCACCGACACGGACTCCCACAACAGAGGAATCAGCGACACTCCCAATCAACCACCTCCAAAGAAAGCAACAGCTGCTAACAAACCCACTGATTATGCGTGTCAAAGAAAAGAAGGGCCGACCTTCTCAAAAACGCACACCGCACAAACTCATAAACAGCTACCGCTTCCCTCGAAAGAATTGTTTTTTTGTATCGTAATTGTTTGGCAAATAAGCTGACGCTGACGCCCACCTGATGGTAAGTGGTTACCGCAGCTTATATTCCCTATACAACAACAAGAGGATTGCTGATGCATTGCCAACTAAGGAGACAATGTTAAAGCATCTCATGTGCCTGTAATTTCCCCGACACAACCCTTCAAACTGGAACACAGCAATACTACTTAGCGGAAAAAATAGGTATGGTGGCAGTATTTCCCCGGATGACCTATTTCACAAGCAGCTCTACTGTTTTAGGTTTAATTATATTAAAACCTAAAACAAAACCTAACTGCCTCGTTGGTCGGGAAAAGTGTTATTGGGTTTTTCCGTGTGGAATTCCTCAGTAGCAGCCCGGAGTTTGGTTTTGTGCCCGGTTGATAGCAATAGGCTCGCTTCCTATTACATAGAACTTAAACATAACGGCGAAATGAGGGTGTTATTGTGCATCTCTGCCCAACCTTTCGGGGAATATAGGCGTGATGTTATGTAAATCCATGGGGTGATCTCTTAGTACCATGACCAATATCGTTCATAGCTATCCTTTGCATTTTCATCAGAAAAATAAACAGAAAATTTATTCCCATATATTACGCTATACAAATTCCAAACTGGGCTGCACGGCTCTCAGCCTTGCATATTCCAGTAATTGGGTGGCAAACAAAAGTAATGTCCTACAATAAATCTTTTAGACCAAATCATTCCAACTTGACCTCTATTACCGAAGCGCTATAAAGCAGTCCATCACATTTTTCTTCGCAAAAAATAAATGTAGTAGCCACATGCATATATTATGATATATCATCTACATCAACGCTGACAAATGTATGGAATAAATCAAAGGAGCGCGGCCGAGAGTCGTTTCATGCGACATGACGCTTCTAACACAAAACAAAAACCTACAGAATTCATCTTCCGAACAAAACTGAGAACAATGCTATCATTATATGTTTATTATGTTCTGTGACACTTTGTTATAGTCTGCGCGCAAGTGGTAGTCACCCCCTGAGGTATGGGAGCAGCAGGAAGGGGGTGCGCGAGGTATACAAGACAAAGCAAATTGACAGCGCGCGTCTATTGTTTCGCACTCCCCTCCTACCGCTCTCATACCTCAGGCGTTGACTACCACTTGCGCGCAAACTATATCGGGTTCATTAATCAGGCATAAGAGCTTCGCTTGGTGCCACGATTGATTAGTAGCGTGGCTCGAAGCACGCAGTGTGGCATGCTCAAGTATAGTACGCGCGCGAACTGCATACATTTGGAGCCTAAGGTGAAGCTCCCCCTGCCGTCCGCACGCCTCGCCTCACACGTCCGCAAATGTAGTGCTGTCCTTGTCATCTAACAGCACTAGCGCGTTCCCACACGCTTTCCTTAAAGGCCTGGTCAGACTGAGAGCGTGGCTGGGTGTAATATTCACGTCGCGTGTTAATCGCGTGCTCTTGGCGTGCGAATTACTATGACGATGTAGGGAAGACGCCACATAAAGACAGCCACGCTTTCTGTCTGACTAGGCCTTTACTCTGGGTTCGCGCACGTAGTGTAGGTGCTAGGTGCTACGCTGTTATCTCGTCCTTTATCTTGTTGAGTCGACGCTTCCGTTCACTCGGAGACTCATTATGTAACTAATAGTCATGCAATGCGGTTCCAAGCGTCAGTGTGGTCATTGCAATAGTACCTACTTTGGTTCGCCAGGTTATGTCACCTAGCACGCAGCGTAGCACTGTCTGTGTGGCTTGGGCCTTAATCACTGTCTCTGAGATCTATCATATGTGTGCATGAGTTTATCATCACGGAATGTACAGTGCGCGTCAAATAACTCGATCCAAGATGGCGTCGACTGCGTGATCTATGTGAGGTTCGGGTGATTCGTTTTAATGAGTCCGATAGATTGCACTTGATGTTTAGGGTCTGATGATGGAGCTAGGAGGTGGATAGTGAAACTTTTTAGTAGCTACTAGTAAACCCCTCAAGTTTGACAGTCGACGCCATCTTGGTTCTAATTAGCGAACCTTCTGTTTTTTTTCTATTTTATAGCGTCAGTCGTATTTTTATCGCGTAATGTTTTAATAGTATGTTTTTAGTTATGGAGGTCTTTATGAAGCGTGTGTGATGTATTCCGTTGATGTGATAGATTGATAAGGAACGTCCTAGATACATATTTACGTGTGTCGCCGGCCTAATAACGATCACTTATTATGTGTAGGAAAACGACATTTTTGTTGTAGGAAAAAGCTTTTTTTTTATGTAATGTATGGTATTAATTTAAACATGGTGTTTTTTCTTGAGGTGACGATGTATTTTTTTTCATATGCTGCTTATTATGAAATGTTTTTTGAAGGATAGACTTTGTCTGCGTACATTATTTTTTTTCTGAAAGTACTTTATTTTGAACACATACAAGTCAGTGTTTTAGGTATTTTTAAATCTAGATGGCGCCGGCGTTTCCTATCTCTGCAAAGAAATGCTGTAACAGATTCAGAGATCAAGTTTTTTTGGATTTTGTTATCAAGCAGCTACAGTAATAGTAGACTCGCATTTCTCAGTTTGGAGAAATTATTCGTCCAGGTTAATCTATAGGTTTTTATAATATTAAACAACTCTGACTTCGTCCTCTTTGGATCAATTTCGAATAAGCCACTTAATTGTTCGCATAATTCGTATAAATTCGGAAACACGAAGATTGCCAAAGCGCATAACTAATGTCGAAGTACTGTATCATCATTCTCCTAGCCTTTTCCCTACTATGTTGGAATCAGCTTCCAGTCTAACCACACGCTGCTGAATACCAGTATTTTACACGGAGCGCCTGCCACCAGACCTCCACAACCTACTTACTGGGCAAATGCCGATATCCTAAGGTTAGACCGGTTGTCAGACTTTCGGGTTGCTGACTACCCGTAACGACTGACATAGGTATCCGTATGACACTCGGGACTGGCTGTTTTACGTGCTCTCCGAGGCACGGAGGAGTCTCCATGTGTAACGACCAGTCACCCATCCGCGGACTGACCGCGGCAAGCGCTGCTTAACCTTGCAAATCATATGATCCGCGTGGTTGTTAATAAAAAAAAATAGTTTTACAAATAAAATGAATTTATTTTTCTCTGCACAAATTTTCAGTAGTAGAATAGGTACTTAAAATCAATTGAATTTGTGAGAGACTGGTGCCTGAAATAGGCACTGCATCGCCTGTAGATTGGGTCACCAGGGCCCCCCCACTCCTCTAATTTAAAGAAGCTCTGCACTGTCAGTCAGTCACGAGCCCCTCAAAGTACTGTATACAACGTGTTACATAATGAAAAATGTAAATAATCAAGTAGTATTTTATAGTTATTGTCATTTACCTCGCAGAGGAAATTAGATAAGAACATAAATAACTTTCTGTGTAGTCTACTCTTTAGTTTTGTTTTCAAGGTTGCGTTTCAATGATGATTATTTTATGTTTTATCCAATTTTTTTTCGTTTCATACTACACTTTTCAGAATAGCCAATAGACTCTTTACAAGGGACCTTTTAACCCCCTTTCGGCTTTAGGGGTATTTTTGTAACACGTTGTATGCTTATTTCTTTTTCCATCATCTCCATAATGTCTAACCCATGTCAATAGAACTAAAACGGATATTGTGTTCTATCGCTAAAAGCTTTGTTTTCGAATCTGCATTGAGTGTGTCTATCCGGCTGTCTATACCGTCCATCTATCGACTAATTTGGTCAGCAACGGATATAAATGGGATTGCAGGTGAATATTTTGGTGTACCTATGTCTGGCAATAGCCAGGTGTCGCCAGATTGTGAATGTAGGTTTTAATCAAAATCATTTTTTATTTTATTTCACATAAACCAATACAGGTGCTTATGAAGAGTCGAATTTAGATGCACGGTTCCAATTAGTCGTTTCCTATGGAGAAGAGCCGGCAAGAAACTCCATGGTTACTTTTTTAAAAATTATATCGTTAACAGTTTCAGTGGATACAGTACAATGACTTAGGATAGTGAGAGAACAATGAAGTCCTGACCACAGAGTCCACAGACCAATGAGTAATGTAGTACTAAAAGACTTGAGTACAAAAATTAACAAACAAAAATAAAATAAAACAATATGAATAATAGTAATTTTCTAATTTATAGATGCAGGTCCACAAGTTCTCACATTTAAAAAAGTGAAAAGGAAGCTAAATTATATAAAACGGATGACATATCTATTTACATCAGCAGTGACAGCGGCTCTGTGAAGTTATGAAGTCATTATGAAGTCTTCAATTTTGTGAAAAAAAAGTATTTTACTCCGTGCTAATTCGAAGTGGTTCTCTAATGCTCGGTTCCTATGGCCAATAACGAATCGTTTTGGTTACCAATGGTAGCATTTTTTATTGTCAAACCAGGCATATAAATGAACTCGTAGGCAAGTTTCACCTGTGATAGCTACTAACTTATGGGAAGGTCTACTATGCTAAGCTATGGGGGGGGTATTTGCTCTATTATTGGTAAACAAGGGTCATAATTTTTACCGATAACGCTCTGTAAATCATAGGAACCGGCCATAAATCCTCACATACATAACATCACGCCTGTATTCCCCGAAGGGTTGGGCAGGGGTGTATAATAACACCCTCATTTCATCGTTATGTTTAAGTCCCATTAAGGAGGCGAGGCTGGCATCAAACGGGCACGAATCCAAACTCCGTACTGCTATTGAGGAATTCCACACGGAAAAACCCAATAACACTTTGTCCGACCTGGGGATCGAACCCTGGACCTCACGATCAGCAGTCGCGCTTACCACCACTAGACCAATGAGGTAGTACAACTAAGTACGTCATAGGTAATTTTTCTAATGCGTTAGTACAGTATTCCAAATAATACAAATTCACACTTCACTCATTCAAAATCGGTTCGGCTGGTCCAGAGAATAGAATAGAATAGAATAGTTTATTGATTAAAAGACCGACACAACTTAAAATTTTGTAATATGAGTCATATTTGGTTCACAATATGAAGGTATAGGTAAACATGGAGAACCTACGAACACATACTGAAAGTCAGAACATATGGCCTTGAATATTTACTTTCATCATCAGCCTGAAGTCGTCCACTGCTGAACAAAGGCCTCCCCCTTAGACCGCCACATCGAACGACAATCCGCCATTTGCATCCATCGGTTGCCCGCGACTTTCACAATGTCGTCGATCCACCTAGTGGGAGGCCTACCTACGCTGCGCTTTCCGATTCGTGGTCGCCACTCAAGAACCTTTCTTCCCCATCGGTTATTATCGGTCCCTCGAGCGATGTGGCCTGCCCATTGCCACTTCAGCTTGCAAACCCTGACATCTATGTCGGTGACTCTGGTTCTTCGGCGAATATCCTCGAATGTTTACTTTGGAATTAAATAGTCTATTTTTAAGCACCCTACTTAGAAAAAAACATTTTAACAAAAATAAAACAGACTTCAAAAATAATAAAATAATTATCTTATAATAAAATTAAGTTTCAGAAGTCGGTGCTAATCCACGCTGAACCAAATTGAAGGCACCGACTTCTGAAACTGTTAATTTTATAATAATTGGTAATTACTTTATTCTTTTTTTCGTTACTTTGAAGTGGATTTTATTTTTGTTAAAATATTTTTTTTTAGTGGCCTTAATTAAAAAATGGTTGGATCTACTAAAGACGGTGCTCGTAACCCAATCACATTAAGTGTATTGTTCGTCACTGAGGAGTTCCATTGTCTATCTCCGAAGTTCTTCATCAGATGTTCACCAAATTTAAATGGGACCACTTCGAAATAATACTCTTTCAAGGAATAAAGAAATTTTCCAAATCGGTTTCTAAATACATGACGGTGTAATGGGGTAACAAACATTTTAAAAAAGAAACCAGTTTAATTGAGGACCTCCTCCTTTTTTGTAAGTCGGTTAAAAAGAGACACAATTCTAAAGTAAATATTCATGGCAAAATGTTTCGACCTTCAGTAGCTGTTCGTAATGTGGTGTCCTTCTTTACCTATAGTTTCATGGTTCACAATAATTAACACTTCTCTATAACCATTAAAGACAGTTGGAAACATTCGATAATTGAAAGTAAAGATAATAAAGATAGTTATCAAATTCACCCATTACATTGGCAAGGGGTTGGTCCCCATGGGACTTCATGGAAAATTTGTGGGGGGGGAATTGTCATATATATCGCGCATTATATGAACCTGGCATGAAAATGAGCCGAATTTACTGTGGCTTTTAGCCTTAGGCTCAGTTGCACCATTTAACTATAAACATAACCAGACAAAAAATCTGTCAAATTAAAGTATGGTTACAGTTATAGTTAGTTGGTGCAACTAAGCCTTACATTTAACCATAGATTTTTAGCAGCTTAAGTTAAGTTATCAAAGTGTAAAACGTCATCGGAATTTCATATACAAGATTAGTCGGAAAGGGGGTACTAAGCCAAAAGGGTGTTAAAGTACCCATAATAAGGGATAACTTTTGTTCTACAACTTTCCCCAAAACTCGATAATTTAAAAGAAATAGCTTTTCAAAGATTTCGCAAAAAATGTGCTAAAATCTATCTGTCCATAGCTATGATCAGTGGTTTTTACAATTTAGGTCATATTTGGGGTCACGGATTATAAAATTAATTTTCTGAATTCATAACTAAAGCAGGTATGTACATATGATTTTTTTTTTGAAAAAGCTAAAATAAAAATCTTTTTGCATGCAAATAAAAATGATCGAATTTTGAAATTTTAACACTTGCTTTAAAATAGTGATTAGTGTTAGTTTAGGTGGTCCGCGGTTTAGTACCCCTTTTCCAACTTACCTTGTATTTGACAAGTTCTTTTTTTATTTATTAAGTCAGCGTTTCTAATGATATCAAAATTACACTTATATACCCACAACAAGCTTAAGCTAGTGTTCACCAACATTAAATAACTGGTTCAATAACCGTTCATTTAAAATTAACTGTTGTTTAACTATACAATTAATATTGCTGAACACCAGCCTTTTTTATCCTGATTTTTAATTTTCTCGGCACTAATTGAGATATTAGTCTCTTTCAATCGGCGATGAAAATTAAGAGACGGCTGGATGGAAAAATCAAATAAGGTACTTAAATATTTATGAAACGCATTTGGTACGTAAAGCCGGCTCTTCTGCAACCATGTTTTTGTTAGAAACAGTCCCAACATGTTTTTCTAACAAAATTGGGGCGTGACCAAATTGTTTAACATAACATCACGCCTGTGTTCCCCGAAGGGTTGGGCATAGGTGTATAGTATAGCCTATTGCCATCAACAGGGCACAAATCCAAACTCCGGGCTACTACTGAAGTATTCCATACAGAAAATAACACTTTGCTCGACCTGATTTTGGGGATCGAACCCAGGACCTCGCCATCAGCAAACTGTTTACTGTGTTATAATTGGTCCCAGTGTACACTAAAGATGGTTAGGTTACATTTTTGTCGCAGCAGTCGCTTTAGGCCACGACGATACTCTGTGAACACGCATCACAAATCATAATTACAAAGGGGCCGAAATCAAGATAATTATCGGAAATAATCTTCAGATAAGTACTTCACAGAGTAGCTCTTAGTCGTGATCCCGATTTCCCGAGATATTCGGTTAGTGTCTCTTTCTGTCAGCGACGTGAATTGAGAGATGCATTCGGAGATCTAGTCTGATTGATTTTCCATGTTGCGTTTCGGATACATGTTTGGACAGGATTGTAGGAGGGAAGTGGCTATTGATTGTGTGTTAGGACGTGGGACTAAATTAGGATATTATATTCTTGGATTGATTAGGTTTAATATTTTAGAGACTTCTTAAAAAATTGTATGCATGTTAAAATATTGTTAGAATACAAAAAATTATGAATAGGTAGGTAATAATTTCCGTTTTTTGCAAGGTTAAGCTGCGCTTGCCGCGGTCAGTCCGTGGATGGGTGAACATTCGTTACAAATCGAGACCCCTCCGTGCCTTGGTCAGCACGTTAAACCGGCGGTCCCGGGTGTCATATGAATACCTACGACAGCCGTTACGGGTAGTCACAAGCCCGAAAGTCTGACAGTCGGTCTAACCTTAGGATATCGGCATTGCCCAGTAACTGGGTTGTGGAGGTCTGATGGCTATATAATATAATACTGGTATTTTGCCAAATCTAGTTAGACTGGAAGCTGACTCCAACATAATTGGGAAAAGGCTAGAAAGAAGAGACAGATGGATTTTCCTTGGATTTCTCCTGTATTGTAGGTGAGTTTATGGATACAAATCTCTCATGCAATAACATACAGATTCCAAAAGAATATCAAGAAGACCATGCAAGTATTTATTACATCATTTCAGTACGCAAATGTACACTGCTGAACATTGAGATCCTCGCATATTAAAGTACCATTATTGAATTCATTATTTTATCTTTACGATAATGCCACTATTCTTTTCGCCTTATTTTCACACGACATATTGTACCTTGATTTTTAGATAGAAGCACTATCTACTCATCTTATTTTCCTAGCAAATACCATACTAAAAATATTAGATTTTTGAATAGTGCCACTATTCCTTTCGCTATTTACACGGGAAATACCGTAGCTACTGGGCCAGCAGAGACTCAAAAACTAAGAACCTTTTATCAAACTACTAAACGAGTGTCCGATTTGATGCATGAAAACAAACTCAGTATTCGTTACGTTGATGCTGGTAACATAGTCTGAACGTCAGTTAACTTCGTTAAGGTTCTTGTTGTACCATTTTTTATTCCATCGAAAGTTGAAGTTTTCAGACACCTGAATTCGGGTATGAGGCGTAGTGGGATCTAATTGGACGATTTTCTTTTATCTTTGCAGCAAAGTTTCGTCTGGGTTTATGTTGTAATTAAACATGCATTCCACCATGTCGCTCCCGGAGAAGAATACGCTATCTTTTGTCACTGACGTGAGTTATAGTCTATTTCAAAATTTTAAGATTTTAGGGTGGAAACAAAATTACCATGGATGACGATCTTCATCGACTCTTATTAAAAGAGAGGCCTGTTGTGGTACGCCACAACAGGCCTCTCTTTTCTACAAAATTCATAAAAATACGAACCTTTATTCGACGTTTTCCAAAAAACTATCTTTTTTTAGATAGGTCTCTATAATTCTAAAGGTGCGATATATCAAAAAGCCTCGTTGCCTCTCCCTTGTTGATCTAGTGGTGGCAAGCGCGACTGCTGATCGTCGGGCAAAGTTATTGGGTCTTCCCGTGTGGAATTCCTCAGTAGCAACCCGGTGTATGGATTTGTGCCCGGTGGATGGCAATAGGCTCGCCTCCTATTACATGGGCCTTAAACATAGCGAAATTTTTACACCTCTGCCTAACCCTTCGGGGAAGGCAGGCGTGATGTTATGTTTATGTATGTTTATATCAAAAAGATGAGTAGCAACCTCCTATTAGGTAATATTGTGTAGTAGTAGAGGTCTTTGTGAAAAAGTCCGTCGAGGAAAGTACTACCAACATTCCTATTTCTGCCACCAAGCAGGATTGATGTGTTCCACTTTGAAGGAAATCGGTGCCGGTGAAATTACCAGTACCTACATGAGACTTTCCAATTTTGTGTTTAAGATTAGCAACACTTTAGCAATCCTCTTGGTGTCGTAGATGTAGCGGCAGTAACCGCTATCCAGGTCACCCGCCCATTTGTTTGCCATACTATTACATTTAAAAATAAAAAAAACTTTTTTAAGTTAAACGGTTTTATGTTGCAGTACTCGTGCATAATCAAGATTTGAGAACTGAAGGTCTAAATTATTATAATGTTGTATTTATTGTAATGGGAATTGATTTATGTGCAAAGTTTCAGGAGAGTCAGTTAAGCAGAAGTCGTTTAAAAATCTGTTGCAAGATTTGAATCAAGCAAATAAACAAACAAACAAATCGCACCCTTAATATAATAAAGGCCTATTTCAAAAATATTAGCTTTTGGGAAAACGTGTTTAAAGATTCAGGGAACCCTATGTTTTCACAGTATTTTTTACAGTATAATTACAGTATTTGCTTTAATATTGTCTTTTTTCTCTTTCTGTGAAAGCCGAGTGGTAGAACAGTTGATATTGAGACCATCTAACACAGAAACTCAAAAACTTAATATTTCAAGTTGTGCCCTTACATTACGTTTACCTTTACCTTACATTACAGTGAAGCTAATAAAAACCGTTTAATATTAAAAATACCAATGTCAAAAAGTCTGACAGGTTGAAAAACTGCGTCATCAGAAATAAAATAAAAACTACAGATGTAACAATCAAAGTCAAAAGACTTAAATGGAGATGGGCCGGCCACGTGATAAGAGGACACGACAAATGGAGCAAAAGAGTGACACGATGGTACCCCAGAGAAGGCAAAAGGAAGAGAGGTAGACCGCAGAAAAGGTGGGATGACGACATCAGACAAGTGGCGGGAGTCATGTGGAACAGAGTGGCTCAAGAAAGGAGCGAATGAAAAAGTTGGAGGAGGCCTTTGCTGACTAGCAAACAGATCTAGGGATGATAACCAAGGAGCAGATATTAGTTTAAATGGTTTACTTAGTTTAAGAGTCTAACATTAGTTTTAAGTTTAAATTCATTGTAATCAGTTTTTAGAGATCTGAATTAAGGGCTATATTATTATTATTATATTAAAAATACCACTCAAACTGATCCCAATGCCAAGTGTAGTGATTATGCATCTGTACTCTCAAGTCATGTTCAGCACTGGACATTAACAGGCTATTCTATATGCACGGCCAGAAAACCTTCACACTTATCTTTTCCGAAATATTTCACACAAATATGTAAAACGCATCCCTTTCCCTACAATAAATAAAACCTTATCATTTAACTTATTTATCTCTATGTATAATTTTATTGCATTCGTTAAAACTGCCAATGTTATCAGTACGATATCAGTGGGAGTAGAATATTCATTGCAAAAGTAAATCCAGTGTGCACCGAGCGAGATAAATCTTCATTAAATAACGCTTATCTTGGGTACGTGGGGGGTTTCCATGTGGACGGTGGAGGGAGGGACATTTTAGATGCGAGCATAGCTTTTGAAACACACGTGCATAATGATTGTAATCTAGAGTGAAGTTGCAGCTAATGTAGTTGCAATTTCTGCATATTTATAGTGTTTTCAAAAACCGCGTTTTGCGCTAGTATAGTCTGTTAGAATATTTTTTTTGTTGTGGCCTTTTTACTTATTCATTATGTTTAGGTCACTGTTGAACTGCACCAACTTATAAGTAGCAAGAATGAAAGGTCGTGTAACAATAATATTGTATAAGTAGAAAAAGAAGAAGATTGGCGCGTCTAAAACAAATAATGAAAAAAATATCCTTGCCCCAGGATTACACCTGTATCGTGGGTGCGTTTACAAACACAAATCCCACATGCACAAATACCCAGACCTGTACAAATACTTCTGCCGTGTGGGAGTCAAACCCACAACCCCGTATATTATGTCGTAGACACGTCAAAAGTGATGATTCAAGAACACGCCAATTGGCAGCAGCTCTTGCAAGATAGCTAGCTATCTTGTCTAGTTCTTTGAACGTAAAATATCTATATAATATCAAGGAATATTATCGTTAAGGAATATTGTCGCGGTGGCTATGCCTGGAAAATGGAAAATGTTCGAGGATGTGTGATGCCCATCCTCTTGAAGATATATTTAAATGACTTTTGACGTCACCCACGGGAAGAAAGGGCCTATTTTTTGATGGCTGGAAACCACATAAGATTACAGCAGTAAATATTTGTCTTGGCTGACTTTCTAGAACGTAAGTCAAGTCAGTACGTCAGTGTTTCTGATTAAGAATATGATTCCCCTCCACCGTTGGGCAAGCGAGTCGTAGGAGGACGATCTCGGTACCATAATTGTGCCTGGAAAATGACAATAAGACCGACACCTATCATACATATGGGACTTAATACCAAAGCCGAAATGTGGTACAGACTCCTGTAATAGGATATCTTCTTTCTTTTCGTGTGGCTAGTGACTAACCTGGTGTCAGAGTTTATACCGCCCATGGGCCTCTGACTTGGCTTCACATGCTTGCGAGAAATATCTTTCAGGCATGCCAGTTTCGTCACGATCTTTTCCTTCACCGTTTTTAAGCAAGTGATATGAATCCGAAAAGTCAGAGGTGCGTGCCTACGGTTCGAACTCGAGACCTATGACTTGGCAGTCCGACGGTCACACCACTAGGCTACCACTGCTAAAATAAATACTGCTACTAAGTAATAGGAGATAACCTATTCTTACCTGTTTAGGGATTACAGGCATGTATGTATTTAAGTATGGAACTCTGTAATCTCCCCATCCTAATATAATTACTTCAACTTTAAACAGGGTGGAAATAACGTCGCAGTTTGTATCGTAGTCGATGTAATGAGCACCATTAAACATGGCCACCCTAACCCGGCCACCCATACTGAAGCTTCACCGAGCTACCCTAACTGCTAATAGATTTTTACTAAAAGCAATTCTAACCATTTAATGGTTTTTAAATTCATATATTTAACAAATAAATGCTCGTTTAGAACCTGTATCTTGGTGTTTAGAGGTTGTTATAAGATGCCTAGTATATCTTGACACCTCATGGTGGCGCTGCTCGCTAAGGTCAACAATACGTCAAATTTGGTATATTTTAATTTAGTTCAATATTTTTCCGGGTGTCAACTTGTACTGGGCAGTTTGTACATCATTTACTTTTGGTTTTGATGCATCGGGAACATGACGCTCGTTAGGGGAACAGGAGTTACTATAATATATTCTCAAATGGACATGCAACATCGTAACACAGATATTTTATGGTAGATAATGAGAGATGATAAAGGGTGATATATATAATATAGGGTGGGGTTTCGTTCAATAAAGTGGAATATTTGTTATTATTAGAGAAAAAAAGTCGTGCGCGAAGTGCGTTATGATATTAGTAGGCCTCTTTTTAACACGCTTATTATTCTGCAAGCAAAACAATGATAACCTAGCGGTTGAACGTTTGTTTTCCATTCAGGAGGGTCTGAGTTCAATCCCAGCCCGTACCTCTGACTTTTCGAGTTCATGTTCGGATCTGAATTTGATTATCACTTGCGTTAACAGTGAAGGAAAAACATCACGAGGAAACCTGCACAACTGATAGGGCTCCATAAAGTTCTCAATGGTGTGTGTAGTCTGCTAACCCGCACCAGGCCAGCTTGGTGGACTAAGGCCTAAGCCCTTCTCATTCAGAGAAGAGGCTCGTGCCCACCAGTGGGACAGTAATGGGCTAATTATGTTTTTTTATTATGCAAGACATACCTAAGTAACGTGTTAGTAATTACATAATAGTTACAGTAATTAAGTACCTTTGAGCTGTGTTATTCAATAATGTGTCAACCCACAAAAATATTAATTCTGTGTTAATGCCATCTAGTTATTGTTGTAGGTCTATTCAACTGGAAAAAATGCAGATTAAGAATTTTTTGATAGACGGTGCTCTATTAAATTTACTACAGTTCTTAGCATTTTTTTCAAGCGTTCAGTAGAGCTACAACAAGAAATAGATGACGTTAGTACAAAATTCATATTTTTGTGGGTTGACACATTATTTATAACACGGCCCATTTCTAGTTGTGGTTTTGGCCTAATTCCACTAATATAAACGTTTATCAATTGCAAACGAACCGAAGCCAAACTATCTATATATAAAAGGAGAACCTGACTGACTGACTGATCTATCAACGCACAGCCTAAACGGCTGGAGTTAGAAACTTGAAATTTTGACAGTAGGTACCTTTTATAACGTAGGCATCCACTAAGAAAGGATTTTTCAAAATTCCTCCCCTAAGGGGGTAAAATAAATCACGCAAGCGAAGCTGCTGGAAAAAGCTAGTTCATTCATAAAAGTTTACGTTTACCAAACTGACAAATTGTTTGACAACAAAAATAAAACGAAACATTTTGACACTTTTCGTCATAGAAAACTGACTGATGGTTGTGGTTCGTTTGCGGTTTAGCAAAGATTTTGTTAGTACAATCGGCATTAAAGTTTTGACCTCCAGGTCAACCATTTAATGCCGACTGATAAGAATGGGCTTATCTATAGCCTTGTGCAAAGAATGTGAAAATTAAAATTATAACAATTTAAACTGCCTCGCTGGTCTAGTGGTGCCAAACGCAACTGTTGATCGTGAGGCCCTGGGTCCGATCTCCAAGTCGGGCAAAGTGATATTGGGTTTTTTAATTAGGAATTTCTCAGTAGCAGCCCGAAGTTTGGATTTGTGCCCGGTTGATGGCAATAGGCTCGCCCCCTATAACGGAGAAATGAGGGTGTTACTATACACCTTAGTTCAATCCTTGGGGAATACAAGCGTGATGTTATGTATGTAACACTTTAAACATAAATATATAATATACATATTTTTACGTTTCAATTGTTTTGTATATTTAGAAATTAATAATATATAAAAGTAAAAAAATAAATATATTTATTTTTAAATCAGTATGTAGATATTTCTATAATATAATATTGCTACAACCTCATGATGGGATAGTTAATTCTTTGTCAAGGCACACAAGCATAAAACTAACCTACTTTATAAAAATAACAAATCAAAAAAAAAAAACCTGAAATAATATTCCCCGAACATTTGGAAAAGTTGGCCTGACCCTTATTGAGAACGGGGACCGCTTAGGGTTCTCAACGAGGCCAAAAAAGGTTTCTTGTTGTCAATTTGAGACTACCTTTAGGATTCAATTGGTTGGTATTTTGCTTTCTTTTTTCTTTTTTAAGGATGGGTTAGGTGACCTAAATGGTACTTGCTACGTCAGCTTTAAGTGTTTCGGGTTGTTGATTTTTCTATTTGTTCTGAGTCTGGGTGTTTGTTTTATTAATATGTCGATGTATGTAGGTACCTTATTCACTCAGTACAAAGATAATCCTAGTGTAGATATGTAGTAGTCGTTTATTCATTTATTATTTATATTTTTAAATATTTCATTAATATTAAAATATTAATGAAATATTTAAAATATTTCATTAAATATTATTTATATTTTTAAATAATTTACATTTTTAAATATTTCTATTAAAAAATAAAAAAAAAAAACATTTAAAAATATATAAAAAATAGTAGCCCACCAGCATCGGGAACAGGGTCCGAGCTACCGGTGGTCAGGGTCTCAGAGAGAGGAACTTCTTGAGAATACGTGCCGTGTCCAGAAGTACCGCTTTCTGTATCAGGCCCTTGACCCAGCTGCCCAACGAGAGCCTCGTCAGATGTTGGTCGAGGCTCTTGGCTATTAAGCCATTGACCGTAACGACTATCGGCACAATGACTGCTGAGTCAACCTCCCACATGTCGCCAACCTCGTGTGCCAAGTCTTGATGTAAATATGTTATTATTACAATAACAATACCTACGTACTTATATTTATGCAAGAATGTCAAAAACAGTAAATATCTCCTGAACATAGAATAGAATTATCAAACAAATACTGTCCCACTGGTGGAGACGGGCCTTTTTTCAGAATGGGAAGGGTTTAGGCCTTAGTCCACCACGCTGGCCTGATGCAGGTTGGCAGATTACTCACACCGTCGAGATCTATTTAGAGTCCTCTCAGGTGTAGGTATGCCTTAATATAACAAAAAATAGCCCACCACTGTCCCATTGCTGGGCACGGGCCTCTTCTTAAGATGGGTTTAGGCCTTAGTCCATCACGCTAACCTGGTGCGGGTTCGCAGACTACACAAACCATCGAGAACTTTATGAAGCCCTCTCCTGCCTCCGCCCGTTATGGTTTCCTCACGATGTTTTTCCTTCACCGTTAACGCGAGTGAAAATCAAATTCTGATCCGCATATGAATTCGTAACGTCAGAGGTACAGGCCGGGATCGAACTCAGACCCTTCTGCATGGAAGGCAAGCATTCAACCGCTAACCTATCACATATAGCGACTACAAACTATTTTTTTTACTAAAAATAACTTGACTAGTGGCAATAACATAACATCACGCCTGTATTCCCCGAAGGGTTGGGCAGAGATGTATAATAACCGCCTCATTACACCGTTATGTTTAACCTTTTGAACGCCAGAGCATAAATGCATCGTCGTACCCCCCACACCAAGGTAACTGTAATCCCATCGTTTTTGTCACATATTTGTGACGCTGGCGTACAGGACAAACTTTTGTTTGTCACATATGTATGACAATGGCGTCCAAAAGGTTAAGTCACATGTAATTGGGAACGAGCCTATTGCCATCAATCGGGCATAAATCCAGACTCCGGGCTGAGAAAAAGTGAGACTGAGAAATTTCTAATAGAAAAACCCAATAACACTTTCCCCGTTCTGGGAATCGAACCCAGGTCCCCATGCTCAGCAGTCGCACTTGCGACCATTAGACTAACAAGGCACTTAATACAACTAGTGGCAATATACCTATATTCAAGAATCCATACACAACAGTAATAAATACAAAATCTTAATATTATTAAAATTTGAAACATCAGAATTTCCAAATTATCTCTCTACACCAAACGTAAGAACGCAATGCCACTCACTCAGTATAATTGATGGTGCTATACCTACACCTATTTGTATACAGTGCCTACAATAGCCGCCTATTTCGAGCATTTCGGGCTTGACAAGACAAGAGACTGACAGCTACACGTCTGTGCCGTTAATTTATCGCCAAATAAGCTTTACAGCAACAATTTTAACAATACACTTGATTAACGAACGTTTCTCATTTAGATTACTGGTTGGGAATTTGGGTTACTTCCACGCTAAGTAGTAGAAAATTTGTCGGAAAGGGGGTACTAAGCCGCGGGCCACTTAATGTATCACTGATGATTGATTTAAAGAAAGTGTTAAAATTAAAAAATTCGTTAAAAAAAATTCTATGAAAAATTATTTTTATTTTAGTTTTTTCAAAAATACTTCATCCCTGCTTTAGTTATGAATTCAGAAAATGGAGTTTCTAATCCGTGACCCCAAATATGACGTAAAATATAAACACGTCTCATCATAGCTGAGGATAGATAGAATTTAGCGTATTTTTTTTGAAAACTATGAACAGTTATTTCTCTTGAACTATTGACTTTTGAGGAAAGTTGTAGAAAAAAAGTTATGCATTATTATGGGTAATTTAACACCCTTTCGGCTTAGTACCCCCTTTCTGGCTAACCGTATATATTTGCTGATTGTTACTTGCCACTTAGCAGTGATAGCCTAGTGGTGTGACCGTCGGACTGCCAAGTCATAGGTCTCGAGTTCGAAACCAAAGCACGCACCGCTGACTTTTTGGATTCATGTGCGTATTGTATAATTATCACTTGCTGAAAACGGTGAAGGAAGACATCGTGAGGAAATCGGCATGCCTGAGAGTTATTTCTCGACGGCATTTGAAGCCAAGTCAGAGGCCCATGGGCAGCATAAACTCTGACACCAGGTTAGTCACTAACCACACGAAAAGAAGAAGACTTGCCACTGGCAGTGTTGTACCAAAGGGTGCACGCAGCTTTGAATCCCGCGGCCCCGGCCAACGGTTAGGAGGAGGAACAATGTGGGTTTTGAGCCGGTAAGGGGCCATTCAAGTATTACGTAAGCACTAAAGGGGGGCTTTGCTTAGCTTATTTTTGATGACATGGGGGACGGGGGTGTCTAGATGATGATTACGTCAACAATTTTTATTCCTTTATTTTTCTAATCTTGAAAGCTGCTGCTCATGAATAAAAATAGAGAAATTTGAACAGATAAAAAAAATGTTTACGTAAGCATAGGAGAGGGGGTAAAAGCTTTGCTTACTTTTGCTGACAAGGGGGAGGGGTGGGTCAAAAATGACTAAAATTCTGCATAACCCCTTGCCTTCCCCAAGCAAAAGATACCGAAAAGAATTTAAACACGAAAAATAAAAAAATGTTAGCAGTAGATGAGATTAGCTATATTTTTAGAATTTCATTATCACTTGCGTTGACGGTGAAAAGAAAACCATCGCGAGGAAACCTGCACACCTGATTGCTTGTAACAACTGTCATAGGTATTCGTATGACTCGATACCGACTGTTTAACGTGCTCTCCGAAGCACGGAGAGGTCTCAATGTGTAAACGGTCACCCATCCACAGACTGACTGCGGTAAGCGCACCTTAACATCGCAAATCATATCGTCGCTGCGCTTGCAAAATCCGCTATGGGGAAAAACCCAAGTTTACAGGAGAAGCAAAAAACAGTTTTTTTCCCAAACTGATAACATCATTTAAAAACTTAGTAGGTATGCAGAAAATTAGACTTTATGTCGAGACATCATAAAACATTTTTATTTTGTTTTTTTCTACGACACAACAGGTGCTAGGATTTTTTTTAAGTGAATTTGGTCACAGCGAATTTTTTTTTGGGTCGTAAATACCGCTATAGGTATAAATTTTCGCCACATGACGGATTTATGCTTCTACTAGATAATTTTCATTGTTGGTCTTCTTAGAACACTTAGCGGATTTTCCACACTATTATAAAATAACAAACCCGCTATGTGTCACATTGAAGCGCGATTCTAAGAGGCGCGCATGGAAATAAAAATACGTTAAGTGTTTCTTTGCACACATAGAGGATTTTTGAAGCCGTTTTTGGCCAAAATTACATAGCTGATTTTGCTATCTCCTTAATCAAATACATGATTAGAAAACCGATTTCACAGGCCTACATGGCTTGAGAAGTATTATAAAATAGCATGAAAAACCGAAATTAAAAAAAAAACACCGCTGTGTTGTGCAGGCGCAGCGACGATATGATCCGCGCGCTTAGTAATTAACCACGAGCCAGTCTCGCATGGAAGAATAAATAGCACCCTCATTTCGCCAATTATGTTTAAGTCCCATGTAATAGGGGGTGAGCCTAATGCCATCAACCGGGCATAAATCTAAAACTTTGGGCTGCTACTGAGGAATTCCACACGGAAAAACCCAATAACACTTTGCCCGACCTGGGGATTGAACCAAAGACCTCACGATCAGCAGTCGCACTTTGCACCACTACACCAACGAGGCAGTTAGGCCGCGTTTCCACTTTGTCGTGACGACGGATAGTCGTGTAGTTTTAAGTGTCGTGGCTTATATATTTAAATGGAGGTGTTCACATATAAGACGACACGATAAACTGTCGTTCACGACTTGTTTTTTCAGTGACGACAGATTGTCGAGTCAATGGGAACGGCTAGCATGACAGTCGTCCAACGATAAATTTATCGTCACGACATAGTGATGTGTCGTTGTTACGACTATCTGTCGTGGCCACGATACAAATATCGTCTCATCGTAGCTTGCTACTGATTTGCAAACGACAAAACGACTGTCGTGAAACGATAAAATGTCGTTGCGATCCAATGGGAACAGCTAGATACGATAGTCGCTTAACGATAAAAAAATTGACGACAAACTGTCGTTATAATGGGAACAGCTAGAGACGACAGTCGTCCAACGATAAATTTATCGTCACGACATAGTGGGACGCGCCCTTAGGTAACAATATTATGTTAATACCTTTTTAGGTCGATTCTTCAATATTATTAGCACAGCCAGTAAGCACAAGAACTTTTAGTACCAAAAAAATAAATGTTTTTCGAAGGCAACGCGATCCAGATTTCACGCGACTCTTCATTGATGGCGCTAATTAGAAATGGCAGGAATTTTGAGCGTCAATCTTAATTTTGTATTTTATTTCGTAATTTGGTATGTAGGGCAGTATTGATAAGGGTCCTGTATGCTGTAGGTAGGGAATAAAAGCTAGGAATATTTCAGGTAGCTAATATTGCCTTTTTCCAGAATAAAATTTCAAAATTTATTTTCGTGTTATTCTTGTTTGGTTTACGAGGAAATTTATCTTTTTTGTGCAGCATTTTACTTTGAATTAAGCTTCAGTATGATGGGAATAACAAAATACTATTTTTAAACAGTGATAGCCTAGTGGTGTGACCATCGGACTGTCAAGTCATAGCTCTTGAGTTCGAACCCAAGACCTCTGACTTTTCGAATTCATGTGTGTATTGTATAATTATCACTTGCTTAAATACGGTGAAGAAAAACATCGTGAGGAAACCTTCATGCCTGAGAGATATTTCTCGACGGCTTGTCAAGCCAAGTCACAGGTCCATGAGTGGCTTAAACTCTGACGCCAGATTACTAACTACACGAAAAGAAGAAGAATTTTTAAACGGTTTTATAATTATCTTCACTTCGTATATTTGTTTGTTTCAAATCTTGCGACAGATTTGTCAACTACACCTGAAACTTCGCATACAAATTCAATTCCCATAACAATACAATATTATAATAATTTCAACCTTCAATCTTCAAATCTTGTTGCTGCAATGGTATTAACATGGGTAGATAAAACAGTTTAATCAAAAAGTTTTTTTACCTCTATTATTTACTAGCGACCCACCCCGGCTTCGCACGGGTGCAATGTAGATACTAATGTGGGACATATAAACCTTCCTCTTGAATTACTCTATCTATTGCTGAAAACTGCATTAAAATCCGTTGCGTAGTTTAAAAGATCTAAGCGTACAGACAGCGGCAGCGACTTTGTTTTATCTATACTAATATTATAAAGAGGAAAGATTTGTATTTTTGTATGTAACGAATAAACTTAAAAACTACTGGACCGATATCAAAAATTCTTTTGCCATTAGAAAGCTACATTATCACTGAATAACATAGGCTACGGGCGGAGCCGTGAGGACACAGTTAGTACTATGTACAGATGATTTAAAGTAACAACAATGAGGACTAACTACTTTGCCATATTACCGTACACCTCAACGCTTTTTTCCGTATGGAAATCCTCATGGCAAATCCTCCGTCTATGGAAGGCGGTGGGGTATGTCAGACCGTCACCGACAAAAGCCCCACAATGCCGTCCTAATCGCATTAAGTCTCCGAGATTTCCTGCGGAACCCTTTGGGTAACACCCATTGTTTCACCAACCACGTTGATAATGCCATGACTACCAAAAGCACACGATTGCCTGTGGACCAGATTGACTTTCAAATCTGGTCGGGCAGTCATGTATAAGAGAACATAACAACAGGTCTTGTATTCCCCGAAAGGTTAGGCAGAGGTGTATAGTAACACCCTCATTTCGCCGTGAAGTCTCATGTAATCGGGGGCGAGCCTATTGCTACAAACCGGGCACAAATCCAAACTCCGGGCTGTTACTGAGGAATTCCACATGGAAAAACCCAATAACACTTTGCCCAACCTGGGGATCGAACCCAGGTCCTCATGATCAGCAGTCGCGCTTTGCCACCACTAGACCAACGAGGCAGTTTATATAATTATATGCATTATTTATTTTATGAAATGGTTCATATTCTATCAAAATAAATAGGATTTATAAATAAAGAAAAAAAACCTTTTTTAAAAACAAGCTTTTATTACTGGGGAAGTAACAAGAACTAAAAAGTTCAAACTAATTTAATATATGTATGAGTATGTAATGTATGTATTTTAGTTGCACCACGCACTTGCTTGTGCTACTGCTAATGTTAGTGCTAAAAATGGTCTTTTCTATAGGATTTGACAGTTGATTTGACACTAACATTATATTTAGCATTAGGAAAAGTTTGATGCAATCGAGTTTTATTGTGATAAGAAATATACCATTTTATAGGTATATTATATCCCATATTTTTACATAAAAGTGTGTTACACCTTCTTTAGTGTTCTTGCTGTCAAAATGTAAAAAAAATCTTGTAAAAAATAATATGCTATTAGGTAGATAATCACTGTTATTGACATCGAAATGTTATACATTTGGTAACTAACCTTACTTTTTATTTTAAACTTACACAAATGGCCTTTACAAATACATACATACATAAACTCACGCCTTTTTCCCATGGGGGTAGGTAGAAATTATAGAACGCCACATGCTACGATCGTTACATACTCCCTTCACTTCATCCACATTCGTACATCTTGTCATACACGCACACCGGTTGAGAGTACTACGCACCTGTCATTTGTGAAGAACATCATCAGTAACATCGATGTATTCTAGTGCGTCCGCCTAACCTTTACAAAATTTACTTACATTAATTTTAACAAAAAAAAAACGTGTTAGAAACACCACACTGCGCTCTATATCGCAAGTAGCAGATGTTGGAGAAAAAACAGCCAAGCTTAAGTGGGAGTGGGCCGGTCATGTCGCTAGAATGCACCCGGAGAGGTGGGCAAAGATAGTCACTCACTGGACGCCTGAAGAAGGACGTCGTCGTCGAAGTGGGCCGCGGCGTAGGTGGCGTGACGATCTAGACGTGTTTGCGGGGCTAGCATGGTTAGAAATGGCACAAAATAGAGAGGTTTGGAAGGCAAAAGGCCTTTGCTCAGCAGTGGGACATTCCATTGAATAAATAAATTTAAAAAAAAAACTTAACTGCTTTAAGAAAATCACAAATACTTGCACCGACAGACCCCAACCACTGACAACCCAAATAAAAAAAATACAAGCGTCATAATTCGAGCATACTCAACAGATATATTGAGCTGAACCCACCTGATCTCCGACCTACATCACAGTAAATTCTAAGCGGAATCCAACAGAATCCGCGATATAATTGGTGTGAAAAGGTCTCCAATATGTGCTTGTCTTTTTCCGCCTTCGACGGAGGGTGCCCGATAAAATAGCGAATGGCTATGGTAGAATGCTATCACATGCACCTGTCGATTTTTCAACGAGAACCTGTAGTAGATAGTGTGGAATAGGCTTTTTAGTTGTTAACTATATTGACGAGTTTAAGGCCAGATCTACCACGAATGTCGTGATGTCAGTAATGTTAATGTGAGTGATTTGTGAATCGGAAATACTCGTTTTGCACATACTATTTAATTAAATTGAAAATTTTATTCATATCTACAAGGTTAGTCGGAAAGGGGGTACTAAGCCACGGGCCACTTAATGTATCACTGATGATTGTTTTAAAGAAAGTGTTAATATTTCAAAATTCGACAAAAAAAACTGTGTAAAAGGATTTTTATTTTAGAATTATTTCAAAATTCTTCATCCCTGCTTTAGTTACGAATTCAGAAAATGGAGCTTCTAATCCGTGACCCCAAATATGACCTAAAATGTAAACACAGCTGATCATAGCTGAGGATAGATAGAATTTAGCATATTTTTTATGAAATCTTTGAACAGCTATTCCTCTTAAACTATTGACATTTGGGGAAAGTTGCAGCACAAAAGTTATCCATTATTATGGGTACTTTAACACCTTTTCGGCTTAATCCCCCCTTTCCGACTAACCTTGTACCTATATGTGATACAAATTGTGCATGTCGTAAAAAATTAACCAACATTGCGTTTACGATACTATTTATCAAATGTTCTAAGAACGCGTCTTTTACGCGCGTCATAGCGTGCTTAACGCTCCACCGTCACGTTGTAGGTATATTACAATAACTCAGTCTTAACTTTGGACGTGAATAAAGAAACTTTATTAATTTAATAAATCCAACACCTTTATGGACATTTTATGCGTAGGTAGTTTAATATTACGGGGTGACATTAGAAATAGAACCTGTCTCGCTTGTTAACAAAGACATTCATCTTGTTAACCTTCATAATCAGCGATGCCTGTAGCCTCCTCCGGTCTGAAAATACGCTCACTACTCCGCAGCTAATCGATGAAATCAGATCAACGCAAATGAGCGATAAGGATTTTTTTAAATCTTACCCCTAGGCCACAGCCAAGCGCGGCGCGGATTGCGGCGCGGTGTGAGGCGCGTCAAGCGGTGAGCAGCGAAAACAAATGGTAGACAACTTATAGAAGTATGCCACAGCTACCGGCGACGCGCACTGCGGCGCGACCTGCGGCGCGGGGAGAGTCGCGCGGCACGCGGCGGCGACGGGCTGCGCGGTGTGCGAGTGAAAAAAATGTACTAGCGAGTATCGAGGCGGCCACAGCTCAGAGCGGCGCGCGCGGCGGCATCGGTGGACGCATTCAGGCGTCGCACGATCGAAACAAATAATTTTGTTTATATCGCGCGTTGAGCTCATAAAAATAATGGATATGGAACAATTTAATAGTGAAATACTGAGTAGACCAGCAATATGAATGTCAAAACATCCACATCATAAATATAGGCATATTATAAAAAAAATGTGGGAGGAAATAAAACAACAATAATATAAAAATAATAACAAAATAAAACAAAAAAAATTCGGGATAGTTCCTATATTCATAATAAAGAGTGTGAAATTCTCCATGTTCTCTCCTTTGCTGGTTAACTGGGTGCGTTCCTATTCTTGACTGAATGATATCTTGAGCTAAGAACGCACTTGTTTTAAGGCAATACCGTGTCACTTTTGATAGGGGCATTTTAATAGTTTAGCCGTTCTCTAAATACGTCCACCGCTGACGCCGCCGCGGTCGCAACGCATACCACCGCAAATCACGCCGCCCGCCGCGCCTCTCGCCGCACCGCGCCCCGCACCGCTAGAAACTGTGGCCAGGCCCTTAGGGAAGGACTACGAAATATCAATTACAAATTTTGTTTTACATACAGAAAATATTCGGTATTGCAGCAAAAATTTCGCAGCGAAGCAACTTAATATTTTTGGGTAAAATTCCATCTGCATACGAAGGTTTCAATTCCATCTTGAATGCAAAGATTTGAAAACACCCAAATAATATCCATGGCAGCAAAGTAGATACGGACATCTACATATTTACAATAATGTTTTTTTTTCAAAATTTTTTACTAAATGTGCTCTCCTGTAAAATTGCGATTTTGTAGATGTCTTCTTTTACTTTGCTACCATCAATATAAGAAATCATTACCACCATCTCCCTGCTCATATCCCACACCAGGTGTTTTTCGGCAGAACATGTATTCCTCTTCTATTCTCCTCTATCAGCCGTCATCTCAGTACTCATTCCTTTCTTACCCATATCATCCTTCATACAATAATAATAATAGAAGATATATCTATTTAAAATCTACGATGTGCTACTTTAGCCCTGTGACGTGAAATTGAGGTAGGGCTTACCTTTTCACGTGACAAAATTACAAGTTCCAAAAATAGGAACCCTTTTTCGATAACCTTCGTCCAGGACATGTATTTAGCTAAATAAATCATGTCCAACACGGACAATAGTTTGCTTCGTTCCATTATAAACACAAAGCGTCTCGCTTACAGTGTTGCTTGCTTGTTAATTAAATAGATTTTAATTTTCGTTTGTGCACGCTATTGCACCAAAAGTACTGTGTTTTGGTGGTGTAATGGGTTCTTCGCCATTTTGAAGTGAGCATATTACATGGGTACTCTTATTGTCAGGCTTCCTTGAAAAAGGATGATGAGGTGCTTTATTTGAAACATAATCAGCCATTCAGTAGCCAACATAATCAATCAGGAATTCCTCAGTAGCAGCCTGGAGTTTGGATTTGTGCCCGTTTTATGGCAATAAGATCGCTCCCCATTACATGGGACTTGAACATAACGGCGAAATGAGGGTATTAATCAGACCATCACTATGCCACTGCTGGGCCCGGGCCTCTTCTCAGAATGAGAAGGATTTAGGCTGTAGTCCACCGAGCTGGAACAACCTTTCTGGAGCAAGGCTTTTATTTGAAATGAGTACTGTAATATACGTGAAAATACGACGTAGGAAAATTGTACATGTTCGTTCTACCTAGCCTTTTCCCAACTATGTTAGGGTCAGCTTTCGGTCTAACCAGATGCGGCTGAATACCAGTATTTTACACGGAGCGATTGCCATCAGACCTCCGCAACTCAGGTTTGAGCAATGCCGATATCTTAAGGTTAGACCGGTTGTCAGACTTTTGAGCTTCTGACTTTCCGTAACGACTGTCAAAGGTATATGTATTACACCCGGAACCGAATGTTGTACATGTAAATGATACATTTTATTTTGATAATTATTTTATTTGTTCGTTCTGCCTAGCCTTTTCCCAACTATGTTAGGGTCAGTTTCCGGTCTAACCAGATGTGGCTGAGCACCAGTATTTTACACGGAGCTACTGCCATCAGCTCTCCCTAACCTAGATATCGGAATTGCCGATATCCTTAGGTTAATCCACACACATCAGTCAGCCATCCTCGATGTGTAACAAACGATCACTCATCCACGGACTGACCGCGACAAGCGCAACTTAATCTTGCAAATCATATGATCCGCGCGATTGTTGATTAGCCACGAGCCCCCTGATAATTTCTTTGTATACTACTAAAACAGCTATAGAAATTTGTCACTTGACACCAAAACTCTTAGATTTTTACTACAAGCTTCGTCATTCTACGAACTGGACGGAGATTCATCATATAATCCATGATAATATCAAATCGTGGAACGACTACCATCTAAGTTCCGCAGTCCTCTGGGAAATCAGGTATTTGCAATACAATGTTTATAATACTGCGGGATTTGTTGTTCCACTGTTCGTTCACCTGATAATAGACTGTTTGGAAAAGGTTTGTTACAGCCGTCATGGGCCAGGTTACATAACATCACGCCTTACATTCCCCGAAGGGTTCGGCAGATGTGTTTTAAAACACCCTCGTTTCGCCAATTATGTTTAAGTCGCATGTAATAGGGGGCGAGCCTATTACCATTAACGGGGCACAAATCCAGACTCCAGACTGCTACTGAGAAATTCCTAATGGAAAAACTCAATAACACTTTGCCTGACCTGGGGATCGAACCCAGGACCCCATGCTCAGCAGTCGCGTTTGCGACCACTAGACTAACAAGGCAGTCGTCACGGGCCAGGTTACCTTCTGAATAATTTTTGGATAGCGGTAGTTTCTAGTGACGAGAACGTTAGAGGTCTGCCTACATAATACGGATGTTAACTGCTTCGTCAGTCTAGTGGTGACAAGCGTGACTGCTGATCGTGAGATCCTGGGTTCGATCCCCAGGTCGTACAAAGTGTTATTGGGTTTTTCCGTGTGGAATTCCTTAGTAGCAGCCCGGAGTTTAAATTTGTGCTCGGTTGATGGCAATAGGCTTGCCCCCTATTACATTGGACTTAAACATAGGGGCGTAATGAGGGTTTTGCTATACACCTCTGCCCAACCCTTCGGGGAATACAGGCGTGATGTTATATTAAGCTGCATGATCGCACGTAACATTCTTGGAAAAAAGCCAAGAAGAGTATAACAAAATTAATAATAATAAAATTAAGACTTAATTAGCTATGTAACGTAAAGGTAGTAACAGTAGAAGTTTCGAGAAGGTAAATGCTGCATAGTTTATCTGATTTTACTCTCATTACGTGAAACTTTTCCAATTTTCAGCTATTAACAATTCTAGCTTTACACAAAATGTTGAAACTAACTTGTATTTTAACTACTTGCCGGCAGCAGCTGCGACTACGTGAAAAGTCCTTAGATTCAGGATTAAAACTTATCAGCTGTTATAGCTAATTCTGGATTACTAGGTCAGTAACAAAATTTAAATCAGCACAGTCGTAAACAATGTATAACAGTAATAAGAATATCTAAACATAAAGGCATTGTCTTAAATGGCGAGAGGTCGCGCGATCGTGTGATGCGAACCATCGCATTTGCACCAGCAAATGCACAAAAAAAATATCTTATAGTTTGTCTGGTAGAGGTGTATTACGCGTGTGTCGAGTCGCGCCTAACCAATCACGCGATTGTGGATACTAGAGGTTCATACCTTCCGTTCAAATGCAGTTGCGCGTTTTGCTGCTCGCGCGTGAATCGCGTGCGAGTCAATAGAACCTCGACTCGTGATAGTGGCGCGCGTTTTGCGAGATACTAGGGACGCCATTGCTGCATCTAGTACACGCGCGATAGTTGCAGTGAGAGGACATAATGATTTTACAAAAATGGAACAGGATAGGCCCAAACGCTCGCTCGTAAAACGCATCATGTGGACGCAACTACAAGCGTAAATCACCTTATCTGGACACAGTTTTAGTATTGTCGCAAGACCGTTTGTCAAATAGGACAACGCCAAGACACCGCAAACTTTTTTTTATAAAATTAGTACATACGTAAGAAAGATTTATTTTAAAAGTGTTCTTCATACTTCTGAGCCTTAAAAGTATAAAGGGTGTAATGTGACGATGTAGGGTGAGTGTCAAATCTGGTTCCGGACATTTCGTTCCCAATCTACTGTCCCCCTGAAAAAAGGAAATCTGGCTTTTATACCTTGCCGTTATAACTTGATCTCCCTCGGAGCTTGGGAGTTCCCCTTTGTGCCGCCCATTTAAGGAAAGGAGGAGAGAAGGGGAGGTCGTAATAAAATGGTATTGTTATAATAGGTATTGATCAAAGATTTGTATCGTCGTCGCATTATTTTGCGGTAAAAGGGTTCCGCTATGGGATATTGTGTTATTTTTTAGTAGCAACACCCGAACGTGAGTTCGCAGGAATATGTTTTTGGTCGTTGTTTCTTTGAATATATTTTACAAGGAATCCTTGTTTAATAAAGTGAGACCTCATTTCAGGTGTGACGAAGACAGGTTATTTATAAGTTGCTTATGCATGTTAGACATTATAACTAACTATACTAACTTAAAGAGCGCTGTGGATATCTGAAACCTGGTATCATAGTGAGCCAATGAAATATTTAAAATCTAATGGCCAAGTAATAAGCATTGTGGCGGCATCTATCACGCCACATGAGAACTACGCAGCACGACGATCGTCTAGCAAACTACAGCGACAACAATGCCAGCTGTCAAATGAAATGTCACAAATCCTGTATCGCGATATCAAGATTTGACATGCAGATAGTGTAATTATTTCAAGTTCCCAACATCAACCGTTGGGCAGTAGCCCGCCAGGCATAAGACCCGCCTGGTTGGAGGATCCTCCCTTTTCGTTGGAGGAACACCATATTCTTAAAAACCTCGTTCGTCGTTCTCAATCACCTCGTTCCTTCATAGCATTTCAACTCTTAATAAAACGGTTTTAAGAAAGTAAATAACAAACAATTTGGCAATTTCTTTTTTTGGAAAATCTTATGCAAAATAAAATTGCCAGGTTTAAAAATAAAAACATAACAAGGAGACATCCGCGTCATCTTCCAAGAAAGTTAATGGGAAATATATATATTGCCTTATTAAGAGTTACAAATGTTTCCAATTCAGGTGCTTACATCTATTTCGGCAACTTTAGGTCTTATACGGATCTTCTCATTTCTGATTCGATCTTGTAAATAAAATATTTATTTACCAAGCATATCTCTCTCCATAGCTCGCAGAGTGACCTTCAGCTTTCTTATGAAGCCCATAGTGAGCGACCACGTCTCTGTGCCGTCTTTGTATATACAAATGAAATAAAAAAGTTATACGAGTAATCTAATATTGTCTTAATATTTTCTCTGTCACTTTGATTGATTGCCAAACCTTGAATACAATACGACAAATATTTTTGTACGAATGATTTTACTAAAAATGTTTAATAACGGAGATCGGATGTCAGAATCTAATTTCTTTTCGAATGTCACGATTTCTTAGTATTTAGGTATTTTCGAAGACTCAAGTATAACTACTCAAAGATAAGAAAAAACTGCTCTTTATTTATCGTCATTTTTTAATCCATTTTTTCTCGAAGTGTTAGTTACCTTTGCGTGACTATAGAAACCTCATAGGTACCTCCTATTTTACAACTGAACAAAATGTATCAGTAATTCTGGAATAGTGTAAGTAGGTTCTTTTCTAGAGTGCGCGGCGCATCTTGCAATTTCTTGTCGACATTCGGGCAAACATGAGATGGTGGAATAAGCATCCTACCCACCAGCCCCATTGAATGTAGAACGGCAAAGAGCAGCAATGGACTGCCGCTGTGTTGGTGAATATGAAAAGAAAGAAAGAAAGAATATTGATTTAAGGACTCGCACAACACCTTATAATAATTTACAAAATAGCAAAATAATAAAGTAAAAAATATAGTATTAAATAACTTTATTTTATATCTAGTATGGGCCCGCTGTTTTAAATTTTGTTTGTGAAAATTAATTATTACTACGTAATTAATAAAATCGTCACGTTACTAAAATTGTACATCAAATATTTTTGGAAAAAAGTAAGTGCAACGCATCCTAAGAATGATACTGATACCAAAAATGACGTTTTTAGAATTTTTGTCTGTATGTTTGAGCTTCACGCCAGTGCTACTGGACAGATCCAGTTGAAATGTGGCAGCCACATCCGTTATAGAGCGGGGGTTATAAATTATCACGCTATTGAATGTGGATGATGAGCAGTAACATTATTCCCGTAGGCAAAGCCGCGGATACAGCTACAGTCAACGACAGGTTGACATGGCGATTGGGTATGAGGTGAATCGTGGAGGGACGCCCCGCACACCCGCACAGCGCCCGCGCCATTTTAGTCCTAGCGCTGCACGAGTCCGCATCGACCGCGTTTATCGATTTCGATCTCGCTCACATTGTTGCTTGTAGTTGTGTATTGAAAATTACTAGAAAATTGCCATGTCGACCTGTCGTTGACTGTAGTTATTAAATAATAAGGCATAAGACCGAAAAAACGTCCCTATTAATACTGCGACATTAAATAAACACAAAAACGCATAATAAAATACTTCCTTTCCCGAGTCTTCAATTATAATTTCCTACCACTACCCATTCTTTATTTTCCAAGTAACTATCTAGTTTCAGCCCGAAGCTTTCATTTCATAAGTATCTTAGGACAACGGCTATGAGAGGGTAGTTGAAAAAAATCCATTTTTCCACAACAATGTCTGTCGCAGTGTTTATAAGAAACCGGTTTGTATGGAGCGCCTTCATTATTCCGAGACGGAACTAAGATGGCTTAAAGTTGCCTGTTCATGGTAAGACTAGTCGTTTTGTAGTGCAGATATAATCGTAGATGCGTTTGTGTTTGTTTGAATTGTTAATGAAGGAGATGGAAGATGTTTTTCATAGCTATGCATACCGTACTTTGATAAAAACTTTGTTTCGTAATAAAACTCAAATTGTACGAATTCAGAACGCATTCTTCCGATTTTTTTTACGGTTGGCAGCATTGAAGTTCATAGTCAGCTTTGGTCAGCATAGGATTAGTCGTAGTGGGTGGATCCTTGCCGGTTGATGAAAAAATATTTCAGTTATAGTTTTGTGTAATTATTTATTCTTTATTGGGGTTTTGGGGTTACTTTCAAATTCCCTAGAAAAAAAAGGAGGTATCATAGTAATCATAGTTTGACATCACCATTTTTTTTTCTCTATAAATAATAAGAAAAAATATAATTTTATTCAAGATATAAACATAATAAACAAAATCGATGTGTGTATTATTTATTTTTTTGCTCTCGTATTTCAAGACAAAAATACATTTCAATTTTGAAATTGATCAAAGTCACCCCGTTCTAGCAGTACTTGAGACACCATCTTGCCCCGGCGAGCTCGTGATGCTGTCAGTTTTAATTGTCTTACGAATAGGTACGCGTCAAAGTCTTTACGGGCAATCAGAAACTAAAAGCCTAACAATCTAACATAGGATATAAATATCAAACGGTAATGGCCGTGATATCTTCTGAGAAATGTCTAGGCTGAATATGAATGAATAAATTGGGTTGAAATAAGCGCTGTTTGATAAGGTATTTATTATGCGCATATTTCCTAAAATATTTGTATTCATACTGAATGAGTACTTTCATTCATAATATTGCGATATACAATTCATCATGATACACAGTGCTTCTATCCAAAAAATAAAGCCAGACTTTAATACGAGAATGCTCTATAAAGAATGCAGGCGCACTAAAACGGTCGCATCATGAATGCCAATCTTGCAAAGAGATTGTTGCAAGAATACAGAGCAGCACTGTTGAAATTCAAAAACTAAACGTTTTTCGTCTCACAAAGTAACCAAAAACTAGATACACAGAAGTACTAGACCCAAACTATGTAAAACCAAGCACTGAATAACATAGATGTGGACTCCGTACTCAAGGATCCATATTGCTCGATTACATACAGTCATAACGTCGCGCCTGTATTCCCCGAAGGGTTTGGCAGAGGTGTATAGTAACACCCTCATTTCACCGTTATGTTTAAGTCCCATGTAATAGGGGGCGAGAAAACAACAACACAAATCCAAAATCTAGGCTGCTACTGAAGAATTTCATATGGAAAAACCCAGTTACACTTTGCCCAACCTGGGGAACGAAGGACTTCACGATCAGCAGTCATCCTTGCCACCGATCGAAGAGGCAGTTGCTCGATTATTATCCAATCAAAAAGCGAGCAAATGTCAATTATTCCCAATAGTCCCCTCTAGCCCTGTCCCCCGGGGTGACAGCTGGGAATTGTCTTCCCAGTTGTCACCAGGGTGACAATTTGTGCCGACTGTTCCCTTTGAAAACTGACTAGAGGGGACAAATGGGAAGTCTGTTTCTCAGTTGTCACCGGGGGGGGGGGGGGGGGGGTGACATTTGACATAGATTTCAGCTTTTTTTATTTCTTATGCTACATAGAATCAAATAAAAAAATCAACATTGTTTCCTTTCATAGGAAAGTGACAGTGAAAGTGAGACCAAGTGTGAGTCGGCCTCACGCAAAAGATTGCAGCCACTATTCAATATAATATTTTATTTTAATTGTGTGCTCATAATTAGATGTTAGGTTTTATACGTTCGAGGAAAGTACGGAGCTTGCGGTCCGCGAGTCCGTTCGTAGTTGGTCGGCTTTATTAATAACTTGCTTACTAACTTACTACTATTCAGTTACGTCCATACTCTGCAAGACTATGGAACGTATACTTAATAGTAGGCTCCTAACGTACCTAGAAGCTAATGACCTCCTCAGTAACCGGCAATACGGATTCCGCCGAAACCGGTCTACTGGAGACCTTCTAGCGTACGCCACTTACATATGAAGTGAGACCATCAAAAAACATGGAGAAACGCTCGCCGTTTCCCTGGACATTTCGAAGGCTTTCGATAAGGTTTGGCATGACGGCCTTATTCGTAAGCTTTTTTCATTTGGCTTGTCCACCGGATTCGTTGCGTGGTTATCGGACTTCCTGAGGGATCGTTCGATTCGAGTGGTCATTGATGGCTGCTCATCAGATCGAATGGCTATTAATGCCGGTGTCCCCCAGGGGTCAGTGCTCTCTGCGACGCTCTTCCAGCTGCATATCCACGACCTGCTTAAGCCCGGAACCTTTGGGTACGCAGACGACAGCCCTGTGGTAGAGAGTTACGTAGCCAATGCACGGACCAGTGGACCACAAATCCAGTCTCTGAGAGAGGCCATGGTCGAGCACTTGAATTTGTCCCTTAAGGCAGTCTCCGATTGAGGCGATGCCAACCTGGTCAAGTTCAATGCATCAAAGAGGAATAGGTACTAATGAGTTCAGCGGGTAAGTCCGTTTCATTATTATTAAGATATTTTTGTAAGTACTTATATTATAATTTACCAACATATGGATGTACCTTGTCCGAAATAAATTTGATTGATTGATTGAAAGACCCAGGCGTGTCTGTTCTCTGCCAAAAGGAGGCCATTCCAGCTGGCTCCTACTTTTCGAGATGTGTCTATACCGATAACTGACCATCTTGAGCTCTTACGGCGTTACTCTGACGTCAACCCTCAACTTTGGCTCCTATATTGAGTCCAAAGCTCAATTGGCCGCTAAAAAGCTGGGTGTCCTCTCGAAGGTGCGGCGGTACTTCACGATGTACAAAAATATCTTAATAATAATGAAACGGACTTACCCGCTGAACTCATTAGTACCTATTCCTCTTTGATGCATTGAACTTGACCAGGTTGGCATCGCCTCAATCGGAGACTGCCTTAAGGGACAAATTCAAGCGCTCGACCATGGCCTCTCTCAGAGACTGGATTTGTGGTCCACTGGTCCGTGCATTGGCTACGTAACTCTCTACCACAGGGCTGTCGTCTGCGTACCCAAAGGTTCCGGGCTTAAGCAGGTCGTGGATATGCAGCTGGAAGAGCGTCGCAGAGAGCACTGACCCCTGGGGGACACCGGCATTAATAGCCATTCGATCTGATGAGCAGCCATCAATGACCACTCGAATCGAACGATCCCTCAGGAAGTCCGATAACCACGCAACGAATCCGGTGGACAAGCCAAATGAAAAACGCTTACGAATAAGGCCGTCATGCCAAACCTTATCGAAAGCCTTCGAGATGTCCAGGGAAACGGCGAGCGTTTCTCCATGTTTTTTGATGGTCTCACTTCATATGTAAGTGGCGTACGCTAGAAGGTCTCCAGTAGACCGGTTTCGGCGGAATCCGTATTGCCGGTCACTGAGGAGGTCATTAGCTTCTAGGTACGTTAGGAGCCTACTATTAAGTATACGTTCCATAGTCTTGCAGAGTATGGACGTAACTGAATAGTAGTAAGTTAGTAAGCAAGTTATTAATAAAGCCGACCAACTACGAACGGACTCGCGGACCGCAAGCTCCGTACTTTCCTCGAACGTATAAAACCTAACATCTAATTATGAGCACACAATTAAAATAAAATATTATATTGAATAGTGGCTGCAATCTTTTGCGTGAGGCCGACTCACACTTGGTCTCACTTTCACTGTCACTTTCCTATTAAAGGAAACATAATGTTGATTTTTTTTATACCTAGTAGTTAATATTTTTCTAATGTTGTAAGCGTGTTGACATTGTGTTATTTTTTTTATTTGATTCTATGTAGCATAAGAAATAAAAAAAGCTGAAATCTATGGTAATTACATTATTTTTCTGGGAAGGAATCGTAGCAAATGTCACCCTCCCCCCCCCCCCCGGTGACAACTGAGAAACAGACTTCCCATTTGTCCCCTCTAGTCAGTTTTCAAAGGGAACAGTCGGCACAAATTGTCACCCTGGTGACAACTGGGAAGACAATTCCCAGCTGTCACCCCGGGGGACAGGGCTAGAGGGGACTATTGGGAATAATTGGCAAATGTGAAGGGTTCTAACGGAGTGCTAACTCTTCTAACAGAAACTCTTCTAACGCAACCGAACCGAAATCTAACCGTTCATTCAGAATTATTATCCCGTGTGGGTTAGAATATAAAACTTCTTCACCACACGCTGGGAATAGTCGCGTGTTGTAAGATCAAACAAAACCCAGCACGCTTGGTGGTAGGATCTATACGGTCCGTGGTAGCTATACCACCGTCCCATCGAAGTCAAGCCAAGCAGTTTACTGTGTTCTGTCGTATGTATGTGAGAGCCAGAGAGAGGGAGTCCCTCTATGTCTCTGTTCCTCGGATTTGTGTGCTCCATCCAGGGTCTAAAACCTGTCTGCGCTTACCATCAGGTGAGACTAGGGTCAAACGCGAATAAGTCAAGAATAAAAAAAAACAGTTTTTTTTACAAAAACTGTCAAAATGTTTAACAACAAAAACAAATATTTTGACAATATTCGTAAACGAAAACTGACTGACCGGTTGTGGTTCGTTTGCTTTGTTAGTAGAATTAGCCTCAAGGTCTTTTTCAGTAAATTTATAGATATCTTTATGAAGAGCACACCTGAAGGCGCGGTTTTGAGACGGCCATGTGCGTGTGGACCACCCTTTCTGTGAGAGTCGTAAACAGCATACAAGAGTTTTTTTTTTGTTGTTTTTTTTTTGTTTCATTGACGTACAAGCAGTGCAATGTAACGTGCAATGTAACACGCAATGTAAGAATTTGCCGTCCACATAGTCGCAATGTATCATGCAATGTAACAGAATTCCCATAGTGTGGACGCCTTGCGCGCACGAACAGTGCACACTACACGTTACATTGCATGAGTTTACTTTTCATGTTACATTGCATGTTACGTTACAGCAGTCTGTACCTGCCTTAACAGTGAAATGCTTGCCTTCTTTGCGGGCGGGTCTGAGTTCAACCCAACCCGCATCTCTTACTTGTCAAATTCACGTGTGGATCAGAATTTGATTATCACTTGCGTTAACGGTGAAGGAAAAGCATCGTGAGGAAACCTGTATACCTGAGAGGGCTCCACAAAGTTCTCTATGGTGTGTATAGTCCACCAACCGGCATCAGGCCAGCATGGCAAGGCTTTAACCTTTCCAATTCAGATAGGAGGCCCGTGCCCAGCAGTGGAACAGTAATGGGCTGATCTGATTATGATGTATGAGGGAGGTTATCATGGATAGTACGAAGTGGACCTTCTTGATACTATTTTGTTAGAATGTCAGAGATCAGATATGAAATGTTAAGATATTGCCAGCTTGAACACATTGAGTGGAGGAAAGCACCGTGATACTATTGTAATCATTCATTTTTTATTTATTTAATGTATTTTTATACCTACAGTAAGAATCTCTTGACAGACCACTATTAAGATATTGGTCGCGTCATGTTAAAATGTTTTATGTTTAATAGTTGATGTTTTCAGAGCAAGCAAGTCTAAGAGTATGAAGCTGAATATGAATTCGGTTATTTTGACAGTGGGACATTTAAAATGTGATTTTATTAATCTACCTTTTGCAAGATATAGGGAGGCTATCATGGGCGTAGCCAGGATTTTGTCCAACGTGGGGAAAAATCAGTCAGACGGTAAATATTAGTCTTTTCAATAAATCTGGAAGTGTAAAATGGGATTATGGGGCAATTTTGCCTCATAACCTTATTTTTGAGATCCAAATAAGTATAGACAGAGTCGGGCATTGGTCTGCCTATTTTGGGTAACAGTTCTGTGGACATGGGTGGCGAGTTGACTGAATCTAGGCCTATTACCTATTCTTTCCTGTGCCAGGGTGGGGCAAGCGCCCTATATTAATGAATGAATAATAATATTGAATAAATAAACCTACGGAGGTTAATACTCAATACTCAATCATTTATTGCATTCCACAGTGTGTACTTAGGTGGTAACTTAAAGAAAATGAGATCATTATGGACCCTGTCGGGCACAGCAAAATAGCGAAATATTAGGAGAGAGGAAGCTTTAGCTTACTAATCTATACCTATTTCTAGTGTTAACGTAATTTTCTGATTTTTAAATAAATATAATTTCTGTTCTTAGTATTATTGTTAAATAATGTTGCAGCTAAAATTTGTCATTTAAATATTCATTTATAGTATAATAGTATTTTTTTAATAATAATTGTTTTAGTTTTCTTATAAATAAATTATTTTTTTCTTCTTTTTTATTAACGCAGGTAACTTATTATATATTTTTATTGACATTCCGTAGGGGCTTGTAGAGTATATTTTTAACCGTGAAGTTGGTATATTTAATCTTGATTTATGTCTGAGTGTGTAACGTGATTGTATTTATACCACTCTTGTCTTATACCAACGGAACTGCCAAAGATTAATATCTAAAAGGATACACAGTGGTTTGTCGGACCCTACAAACATAACCCAAGACGTCACAAATCTATAATCAGCCCATTATTGTCCCATTGCTGGGCACGGGCCTCTTCTCAGAATGAGAAGGGTTTATGCCTTAGTCCACCGCGCCGGTCTGATGCGGGTTAGGGAACTACACACACTATTGAGAAGTTTTTTAAGTTATACGATGCTTTTCCTTCACCGTTAACGCAAGTGATAGTCAAATCCTGATTCACACATGAAATCAATAAGTTACAGGTGCAGGCAGAGATCAGACTAAGACCTTCCTACACACATACACATATCACGCCTTGTATTCCCCAAAGGGTTCGCCAGAGGTTTTTTTTTAGTACACCTTCGTTTCGCCAGTTATGTTTAAGTCCCATGTAATAGGGAGCGAGCCTATTGCCATTAACCGGGCACACGTCTTGACTCCGGGCTGCTACTAAGAAATTCCTAATAGTAAAAACCCAATAACACTTGGTCCGATCTGAGGATCAAACCCAGGACCTCATGCTCAGCAGACGCGTTTGCGACTACTAAACCAATAAGGGAGTCCTTCCTGGGTTGAAGGTTAGCGCTAAACCGCTAAGCTACCACTAGCATCACATATCACATATAAAAAGATGGATAACATCACGCCTGTATTCCTTGAAGGTTGGGCAGAGGTGTATAGTAACACCCTCATTTCGCCGTTATTTCCCATGTAATAGAGGGCGAGCCTATTGCCAACAACGCCTATTGTCGCCTAATTGTCATGGGGCACAAATTCAAACTACGGGCTCCTACTGAGGAATTCCACACGGAAGAACCCAATAACACGTTGCCTGACATGGGGTCGAAATCACGTCCTCACGATCAGCCGTTGCGCTTGCCACCACTAGACCAACGTGGCTGAAAAGATGGAAAACATCGTGAAATTATCCCTTAAAATACTAACATATTATTATCCAAGTTCTTACAAGTTCCACTGTGATACTTCTAGTAAGTTATAACAGACATATAATCGTTAGTTATGATTAATGTTGGTTTTGACTGGTTGTTAGTTACTCGTAGGAAAATCCCTTGTGTTTGTCTGTTCACAATGGAATGAGTGATTCTAAGTACATTACTGTTATAGCTGTGATGTCTAACATCAGGTAGAGGTGTGATATCAGCCATGGTTGGCTGATGACGTCGTTAAGATCGTATGTAATAGAGGGCGACCCTCGTGTCAATTTCTTGCCCTTTTGTGGTCCGCTAAACGATATATGGACATGGACACAGGACATTTCCAAAGAAATAGTAATACCTATGTGGGATTTGACGTTTCCATAAAACCACCGAATAAATAAGTGTAGTAGTAACACGCCTTCTAACTGAAAGAAAGCCGAATTTTTATTCACTTCAATTTTTTTTTCAACGTTGTTCCTCACTACGATTTCTTCTGTATCGTGGGTGCGTTTACAGGCACAAATCTTCACACGCAGAAACATCCAGACCCGGAACAACTATCTGTAGGCCATACAAATATTTGTTCCGTGCGGGAATCGAACCCACGACACGTACCGTAGCGCAGAAGTCAATCGCTCAGCCACTGCACCAAACGTTGATATCGCGCACCCATGCTAAAATGCATCTAATTACTAGTGTTGATAGGTGCCAAATCCGACCTATTAGATTGAGTGATCTGTACTGCTCGTACGGAGAGCCAATTCTACTAACAAAATTGTTGCCAACGAACCACAACAGTCAGTTACATACATACAAACACACATAAACTTACGCCTTTTTCCCACGGGGGTAGGCAGAAACTATAGAACGCTATATGCTACGATCCTTGCATACTCCTTTCGCTTCATACATCTTGTCGTACACGCACGCCGGTCACGGTTTAACCGTCAGTTAAACTTTTGTAAACGAAAATTTACAAATTCTGTCAAAAACAATTTGACAGTAAAATGTCAAAAACAAAACCAAACATTTTGACAGTTTTCGTAAATGATAACTGACTGACGATTTTGGTGCGTTTGCGGTTTTGCAACAATGATGCCAGTAGAAATTGCCCCCAGCTGGGCACGTTTAGTAGCCAGATCGTTTTCCACACACTTCACACTTATCTTAGCTAACCAAATCACCAACCTAGGGCATTTGTGCTATCAAGTTGTGTTAAACATAGCTGGATCATACGACGATAGCGAGGTTAAGCTGCGCTTGCCGCGGTTAGTCCGTGGATTGGTGACCGTTGGTTACACACATCGAGAGAGTTCTCCGTGTCTCGGAGAGCACGTTAAACCGTCGGTCCCAGATGTTATACGAATACCTATGACAGCCGTTACGGGTTGTCAGAAGCCCGAAAGTCTGTCAACCGGTCTAACCTTTGTAAGGATATCAGCATTCCTAAGTAATTCAGTTGCAGAGGTCTGATGGCAGTCGCTCCGTGTAAAATACTGGTATTCAGCCGCATCCAGTTAAACTGTAAGCTGACCCCAACATTGTTTGCGAAAAGGCTAGGCAGAACACCTTTAAAATCGAAGATGTTTTTATAAATTATTTACATCGGATTTACATCCGTCACCTCACACTTCAGGTCCAGCTGAAAACTAGCGTCAGGCATTAGTTGTCTGGCATTTTTTGATGAACTGGGCCTTTTTGGCGCAGTCGTTAGGCACACTTTCCTACAATTTTTTTTCTGCTTTATGGTTTGTGTGCCTTGAGGTATAAGGTATAACGGGCTGGTGTCCGCAACTCCACGTCTGAGCGCGTATTTTGCGTCACGGGTGGTAAGTGTAGTCACTCGATCCACCCTAACTCCTCGAAAAAGGCCAGCACACCCTTGATGTTGCTGACGATCTCTCGGGGAGTACCTGGGTTTCCGAAGTACTTGGCCCTGTATGTGGCGATCTCAGGGCAGTTTAGTAGCACGTGGACTGCCGTCTTCTCCTCCTTTGTGTGCCTTTTAGTCTGTGCTAAATAAATGTATTTTCTTTCTTTCTTTCTTTCTATAATTATTGCAAAATTGCGTTTCCATTTACATTTCACTGCTCGATCCGGTTATCAAACTAAGCCAGCCATTCTTGCTACCACAAAACCACTGAGCTCTGTATAACAGACGTATAATCGTTAGCTATGATTAATGTACGTTTTGACTGGCTGCTTGTTACTTTACACAGTGGAACAACGCCTTTCACTGTGTGTACTTATGTGTACTATGAAATGATTTCGTATTTGATTATGACAAACACTATTGTGATTGGTGAAGGTACAGTCAACAGCAAAAGTAACTGATGATTGTTCAAAATGGCAGTATTTTTTGATTAGTTCTAAAATCGACACCAGTTGGCGCCACTGCGAATGTAGACCTGTTAAAACTTTGTTTTGTACAGTCAGCAACATAACAGTTATCGTTGAATGAACACAATTAAATTATTAAACACTAGCTGTGTCCTCACGATTCCGCCCGCGTAAGAAGTTTTATTCCAGTAATAAATATAACCTATGTTATTCAGTGATGATGTAGCTTTCTAACGACAAAATAATTTTTGAAATCGGTCCAGTAGTTTTTAAGTTTATTCGTTACATACTAAAATACAAACCTTTCCTCTTTATAATATTAGTATAGTTATAGATAATTAGCCCATTACTGTCCCACTGCTGAGCACGGGCCTCTTCTTGGAATGAGAAGGGTTTAGCGCTTAGTCCATCACGCTGGCCTGGTGCGGGTTGGCAGACTATACACACCATCGAGAACTTTATAGAGCCCTCTCAGGTGTGCTTCCTCACAATGTTTTTCCTTCACCGTCTACACAAGTGATAATCAAATTTTGATCAGCACATGAATTTGAAGAGTTTTATAAGGGATTTTATTTTTGCTTGGTATTAGAATCTATACGATCTGCCTGGCTAGCTACTACCCTCATATTAAAGTCTGGCGTCAAGCAGTTTACTGTGTTCCTTTGTGTTTACGTGAGAGCCAGAGGGGTATAGTAAAATCCCTCTATATCTCTGTCCCTTGGATTCGTGTGCTCTATCTTAGACTCTGTCTGCGCTTACCATCACGTGAGATTAGGGAACAACACATCAAAACAGAATTAAAAAAATGAAGACTGTACTAACCACAAAAAAGATACGAATAATAAGTGCATTCAAACGTAAAAAGGTTGGTAGTGGAAATAAAACTTAAGTAACATTATAAACATATCTTTACCATTATTTATATTATGACATTTTAGTAGCTTATTCCGCCCAGTACATTGGTTCAAAAGGTCGGAATGCCGCCACAAACTGACTCCTAAAACCCATAAGATAACTCGTACCCTTATTTGGCTCCGGTCCTTATTTCATTCTTGTTTAGCAAGAATGAATTTGAAGTAAGTGTTAGGTATTATATTGTGTTTGTTTTAACGATTTTAATTAGCTTCATTGCGTATATTTGTTTGTTTGATTCAAATCTCGCGACAGATTTTTCAACCCATTCTCCTGAAACTTCGTACACAAATTCAATTCCCATGACAATACCTACATAACATAACATCACGCCTTACATTCCCCGAATGGTTCAGCAGAGGTGTTTTAATACACCCTCGTTTCGCCAGTCATGTTTAAGTCCCATGTAATAGGGAGCGAGCCTATTGCCATTAACTGGGCACAAATCCAGACTCCAGGCTGCTACTGAAAAATTCCTAATGGAAAAACCCAATAATACTTTACCCGACCCGGGGATCGAACCCAGGACCCCATGCTCAGCAGTCGCGCTTGCGACCACTAGACCAACAAGGCATACCTACAACATTATAATAATTTCAATCTTTAATCCTCAAATCCTGATGCTGCAGGGGTATGTTTTTTTTTCAATCGTACTGGCTTATGCTTAGTTGCACCAACTAATAACCGAAACCGTTACAAAATTTCTGTCAAATCAATACAAATATAACGTAAATATGGTATGGTTATGGTTACAGTTAGTTGGTCTTCTTTTCGTATGGTTACTGACTAACCTGATGTCAGAGTTTATGCCACCCATGAGCTTCTGACTTGGCTTCACATGCCGTCGAGAAATATCTCTCAGGCACGCCGGTTTCCTCACGATGTTTTTCTTCACCGTTTTTAAGCAAGTGATAATTATACAAGTTAGTTGGTGACACTGAGCCTTAATATCATCATCCTCCTGCCCTTATCCCAACTTATTTGGGGTCGGCGCAGTATGTCTTCTTCCATACATCTCTATGAGCCGTCATTTCGGTAGTAACCCCCTTTCTAGCCATATCATCTTTCACAGTATCCATCCATAGCTTCTTTGGTCTTCCTCTACTCTTATAACCATCCACATTCATGCTCAATACTTTCCTCACGACATGTTCCTCGTTCCTACGCATCACATGCCCATACCATGACAACCGGTTTCCACCCAACTTCTCAATCACCGGCGCCACTTTCAGGCTTCCTCTTACATACTCATTTCTAATTCTACCCATACGCGTAAAACCACATCCCTCAGTATCCATCTTAGCATTCTCATCTCAGCTGCATGCAATTGCCTTTCATTTATACTTTTTGTGGCCCAACATTCCGATCCATACAAGACAGCAGGTCTAACCATGGTTTTATAGAGCACTGAGCCTTAATAATTGACTAAAAAAATAAAAAATAAATTATGTGGTCATTATTTTTGAAGTCGGTTTTTACTTGTTTTTTTTTTAAGTTTATTTATTTTAATCCACCTGTCACCACTAACCTAGGCATGGTGACTTATTACATTAAAGCCTTACAGCTAGTTCACACAGAAACTGTTTACTGGACCGTTTTTAGCGTATCCGTTTTTATTTTGATGATGGCGCCTGCAGTTGTATGAGCGAGTTCACATACAAGACAGTATTCCGAATCCAGTAAAAAACACTGGTCCGAAATTTATACACATTCCGTTTTGTCATCAAAATAATGTAAAAAACTGATCCGTACAGGAAGATGTATGGAGAAGTAAGGGTACCTTCACACACGATCCGTTATTTTTATCGTATCCTGCCTGCCAGATGCGACGCAGCTGCCATTTGTTTAACTGATCCGTCGGTACAGATGTGAACAATACATCCAGTACCGACGGATCCGTTAAAAACGGACCCGCTGTGTGAACGAGCTCTTACATGGTAACTAAAAATAATCGTCCCATTAGTAGAAAACGTTGTATCTGTAAAATGTGAACTTTTCAGGAGAGCGGTTTCTCTACATTCGGTTCGCTTCAAAATAGCTTATATGGAATGAAATGATATTTTTATCTCGATTGATGAAATAGTCAACTGGAGATATACAAATATCTTATTTTATAACGAACCGAGCGAACTGGAACTTTAAATTCCAATTCCAAAGGCCAATTCTACTAACAGAAACGTTAATCAATCGCAACCGAACCGGAACCTTTAATTCAGACAGTTTTCGTTTACAAACATTATCAAATAGTTTGACAAACAAAAACAAAACCGTTGTTTTGTCAGTTTTAAAACTGACTGACAGTTGTGATTCGTTTGGGAACGATAGCTATTTAATTAGTAGAATTATTGGCCCTTACGTGACGTTTTTCACATGTAACGTATTCTACTAATCGAACGAAATATTTATTTCGTTTTTCTAATATCAGCCAATACCAAACGTAAAACCTATTCCACCCACAAATAAATGTAACCGATTGATTGATAAATGTGTATCGAATACGGCCCGTACATTCAACGACCGATCACCCGTAGCCCGTAACTCACCAAGTTACGTACTAAAAACATTTTAAATCGCCACTCTCAACAGACAAACGTGCCTAAATCCATCAAGTGGGTTAAAAGCGAACTCGGTCAAGCCCGCGACATACGTGAACCAATATTTCTATATAGTTACGGATCGTAGAATAAATGGAGATACGACAAAGAGGACGTAAAAACCTAACATAACATCACGCCTTGTATTCCTCGAAGGGTTCGGCAGAGGTGTTTTAGTAGGTACACCCTCGTTTTGCCAGTTATGTTTTAAGTCCCATGTAATAGGGGGCGAGCCTATTGCCATTAACCGGGCACAAATCCAGACTCCGGGCTGCTACTGAGAAATTATTAATGGAAAAACCCAATAACACGTTGCTCGACCTGGGGATCGAACCCAGGACCCCATGCTACGCAGTCGTGCTTGCAACCACTAGACCAAAAAGGCAGAAACACCGAATTTGATTATCACGGTGTTAACGGAAGGGCTCGTGCGTTATTAACGACTAAGCTGATCATGTGATTAGCGAGGTTAAGCAACGCTTGCTGCGGTCAGTCCGTGGATGGGTGACCATTCGTTACACATCGAGACCCTTCCGTGCCTCGGAAAGCACGTTAACCGTTGGTCCCGGGTGATATACGAATACCTATGACAGTCGTTACAGGTAGTCTAAGCCCGAAAGTTTGACAATTGGTCTAACTTTAGGATATCAACATTGTCCAGTAACTCCGTAAAATACTGGTATACAGCCACATCTGGTTAGACTGGAAACTGATCACAACACAATTGAGAATAAGCTAAGCAGAACGAACGGTGTTAACGGTGAATGAAAACATCGTGAGGAAACCTGCACAACTGAGAGGGCTTCAAAAAGTTCTCGATGGTGTGTGTAGTCCGCCAACCCGCACCAGGCTAGCGTGTTGCACTAAGGCTTAAACCCTTCTCATTCTAGAAAGAGGCCTATGCCCAGCATTGATATAGTAATGGGCTAATTTGATTATACATACTACGCTATAAAAAGGTTAAAAAAATGGCTCCTTTTGGATAAAATAGAAACCAGACATATTTAAAAAGGTTAGTATAATTTATGTCAAAGGTATGTTGATAATCGTATGACACCCGGGACCAACTGTTTAACCTACTCTCCGAGCCACGGGAGGGTCTCGATGTTTTAACGAACGGTCACCCATCCACGGACTGACCGCGGCAAGCGCAGCTTAACCTCGCACAGCTGCGCAGTTGGTAATTAACCACGAACCCCTAAATAAATGTTAATAAAAATATAACCCGCAAAAGTTATCATATTTCACATTCACGTAGCGAGGTGTATAACAGCAATCTGCACAGCCATTAACCAATCAGAGTCAACCGCTGCGGCATTTTATCTTTTCGTTAACCGAATACCGGTAATCCTAGCTCCCATTGATGTACAATAATTTAGTATATTTTAATTAAAATCATTATAACGAAATGAGTTCGCACGTAATTGCTTTTAGTTTTCGGGTAGCGTAAATTCAATATGCAGCTTTACGGTCCAATGAAATATGGAAACGAACTAGTTCCTGAACAAAAGCGAATTCAGCTTTATTTTAAAACGAATTCCTATAATATACGTTTGGTTGATTGTGGCTTTGTTGTTCGCGATTCATATTACACGAGGGTTGTATATCAATTAGGAAATTGTTAAACGATTTCAATTGAACAAGTTTGTATGAGGTTTGTAAATTAATGGGTGTGTTTACTTACTCTTTATTTATTATTTCATTTTTGATGTGAAACATCAAATATGGTGGTACGGGTGTGAGAGCGACTGTTGCGTGGCGACGCTCGCGATGGCATACCTTCGTAACTCGTCGGCTCTCTTCGCCTTGATTCGGCCAGTTTTATGTTTATACTAAATTTGTTTCGATGTTTCTCATCTGCCAGGTGACCCGCAACCTTTTTTTTTTCCTTATCGACGCTTGTACGTAACCGGGCTATTATTGGCGAGACCAGAGGGGTCTCCGAACCAATATCTAAACTAACTACCTAGCTAACTACGCTAACTACTGTAACATCATGACTATTATAGTAGCAACACCTCTAAGGGCGTCCCTCAGGGGGGACTCGAACCTCTTAGGGTGTTGAATGCGAGAGGACTGGGAGGGATACGACACCTTGATGAGGGCTGTATTAACGGTGGCTGCGCGGAGTCAGAAGGGACGACCGGCTCCGCGGCTGCGGCGGGTGAGCACGGTGGATCGGAGGCGGCGGCGGTGGGACGTCGCGAGGGGCCTCGTCGGCGAGGGCGATACGCCGGTCGGCGGCGGCGGTGTATGTGTATTGTACTAGTCGATTTATTCGCCTCCTGGAGGAGGGTGATCTCGTCATCGGGCTCTAGTAGCGCATGCCTGGGACGGCGTACTAAACTGATTTGGAAGGGTTTATAATTGGAGGTGACCCGCAACGGCATCATTTTGTTTTTATTCTTAACTTGGTCGCGTTTTGTCCTTGCCACACCTGTTGGTGAGCACAGATAGGGGCTAAGATGGAGCGCACGAAGCCAAGTGACTCTCACTTACACATGACAGAACACAGTAAACTGCTTGGGACCGAAATACAAGGGTGGTAACTAGCCAGGCGAACCGTATAGATCCTACTACCAAGCGTGCTGGGTTTTGTTGAATCTTACAACACGCGTTCATTCCCAGCGTGTGGTGAGGAAATTTTATACTCAAGCCCGTTCCCATGCAGGAGTGTAAATATTAGCTGGATTTAAAAGTCGTGTGTTCCCGAACTAATCATTTGGTCATCCGGTTAATTACTTATGGGCCCTTAATCATTATGACATTTAAGAAAAACAGACAATTAACGCGACCAGGTTACAATTATATTTTGCTTTCCAAGGCAACGCCAGCATGGTGGGCTTCTTATTTTGAGAAGAGGCCCGTGCCCAGCAGTGTGCTGGTTATGTATGAGTATAAATCATAAAAAAGATAAAAAAGGTTTATTGCAGAAACTTGTACATTTTTTTTTTTTTTTTTTTTTTTTTTTTTTTTTTTTTTTTTTTTTTTTTTAGATGGGACCACTCGCAAATAAAGCTCCGAGAGCTTTGCTTATGCTTAACCGGACTATTCCTGTGGGTGGCCAAATTAAGGCCCCCAGCCAGGGCTTAAAAACTAGAGAGAGAAAATCAACCGAACACTAAGGGCACCCCCTGTGGGGTTACAACCTCGGCTTAGTGGGTCGATATGAGAATATAACAAGGGTCGGGCTGGGTAGATTATTTAGGGGCTGTTTTATAACTAGTGGCTCAGCACGCGGGCTGGCTCGTCAAACAAGGGTCGGGGTTGATTTTACATGAATTCGCGGGGGCCTCGGCGGCGGGGCCGGGGCGCGTCGGTATGTTTCTGTAGATTACGACACTGGGGCCCTAACCTACGCATTGTGGGGCAAGTTCCTAAGAGCTTGTGTGATGTCCGGGTAAGACGCGTATACCCGGGCAAGTGAACAGTAATCGCCTCTGCAGGCTATAATGTCTCTAGACATTTGAATCCCTCGGGGGCTGTGGAATACCCCGAAGGTGCTCGTGATGACCCAGAAGGGGTCATATGGATCAAACGCCGGTTTCGGCGGAAGAGGTCGGGTCGCGGGGCGAAGAGGGGGGGCCACGGCTGGGGTGGGTGCTCCGGGAGGAGCTCCAACGGTGGGTGGGGCCGCGAGAGGCGCGGCCGTCTTAGTGATCGGCCTAACAGGGGGCGCGGGGGCCTCCGGCGCCGGAGGCGGCGGGGGAGGTTTGAATGGACCTAGGGCCGGGAAATGGGCCTGATGGTTCAGCGCGCTCCAGGGGCTGGGGCGCTGAGGACTGAGAGAGACCGGGGGTGGCTGCGAGAGGCTAGGTGCCTCTCGTTGCCGCCTCATCTGATTACGGTAGGCCAACTTAGGGGCCGAGGACTTGGGTGCCTTGGGGCATCCGCGGTAGTTCGCGGGATGGCCTGACTCGCCGCAGAGAACACAGCTAGGTGGTTCCGTGCATTGGGTCCGGTCTTTAGGGCGGGAGCAGTCGGCTGTTCCGTGGTCGCCAAGACACTTTACGCATCTAGGCTTCCCGTAACAGTTCCGCTGTGCATGGCCATAGAGCTGACACTTGTGGCATTGGGTTACAATGCCACTCGCGTGTGGTTTCTCAATCCGTATGCCATAGAGGCCACAGATTGTCGCGATGTTGAAAATCGGATGGTGACCTTCAGTGCGATCGCATACAACTAGAATCATGTCATATGATTCTCCGCTCTTGCGGTGCATGCGATGCACGTGTTGGACAGGTACATCCTGCGACTCGAGGTCGCTTTTAATGCGGTCAGTGGGGATGATTACGGGTACGCCTTTAATGACGACCCTGACGGGGCGCTCCTCTTTGAGCGAGTAGGTGTGGTAAGGCACCTTCATGTCGCGGAGGAGATGGGCCATGTCACGATAACCCTTTTCGGTTGTGATCGTGACCTTAATGCCCAGCTGTACAGCTCGGGCACTGGTGTATTGGATGTGGCGATCGTTCATCGCAGAGGACACATCCAGCCACATCCCTTTATCATGAATGAAAAAGGGTGGCAGGGGTCGGGACTTAGCGGGGGTGGCCGAGGTGGCCGGGGCGGTCTTAGCCGGGGTGGCTTTGGGTGCCGCAGCCGGGGTGGCTGTGGCCATGGGGCTTGGCGGGCGCCCCGCCAGGAAGGCGCTCACAGAGGGGGGAGGGGAGGCTTTTGTGGCCACCACCTTTTTTGGTGCGGATGCGTTAGAGGGTGCCTTGCCCTTCTTCCTCTTCCCCTTTCCGACGACCGTGTAGTTGTCTTCAGAGGAAGTGGATTCGGAGGCCGAGGTGCACGACTCTTCCGACTCGGTCTCAAATTCCTCGTCGCCGTCGTCCTCCATCGCCTCGTCCTCCATCACCTCCTCCACGGTCGGGGCGGCCGAAGACGCTCGAGCGGGAGGAGGGGAGGAGGGGGCCTCGAGCACGTCGCTAAAAGCGGCGATGTTCGAGCCAGAGGGGGTGGATGAGGGCGGCGCGGAGGGCGAGACGGTAGGCGCGAGGGGCGCGGGGCGGGCGCGAGGTGCGCGGGTGGACGGCGCGGGGTGCGCGGGGGCCTTGACGGTGCAGCGTAAGGCAGCAGTGACTCCGGTAGGGAGTTGGTCAATATACTTGGCCATGAGGTGGGGTTGAGATTGAAAAATGTCCTTAAGGACATTATAAAATAGGTCGCTGAGAGCGTCCGCCATGGTGGCGGCGAAAATAAAAAATTAATAGAAAGAGAGGGGGGGGGGTGGGGGGAGACTAAACTCCTAACCAGCCCCGAGGAGACACGTACGTGTCGCCCCGGGCGAACAACTCCCGCAAAAAGCCCTCCCTTACGATTTTCCTAGTGGTAAACTACCGAGAAGAAAATCGCAAACAAACTCGGTAGCTGCACTATGTGTTGTTCGTATGCCTGAAGGGCCTATGTCCTAACTCCCCGGGCGGGATAACCCGGGGATGTGTAACCCTCCCTGTTGGGTATAAACAGGGAGGTTGTGTGCTACGGTGTGCCCTAAGCTTGAATACCTGCCGCCAATCTTATTGTGCGGACAGGTTCCCTGAGTCCCTTAGTAACTGGGCGTCAACCCTAGTTACCTTGGGAATGCTGTGAAGAGAACGGGTTATAGGTCGGGACCGACTAGGAGATCCCCCAAGGCCGGCTACCCCTTCCCCTACCGGCTGACAATTGACTGGTGTGCCGGGTCCCCACCACACTTGGTTTCGTTTACACCGTTAGGTTTCCACCAAGGGCCACAAAAACAGTGGACTTTCCCTGAAGGGGGTAAGTTTGACGAATACTCAGTCAAAGAAATAAGAAATTTTCGTCCGCTGTCTTAAAAAAGACAGCTTCGGAACTTCGACCTTAAGCGGCGCACAATCCGTAGCGAGGTGCTACGAAAGGGCGGGGCTAGTGGCCGGCGGTGACGCGTTCGTAGCCGGGCGCTACGCACGTAGCGCGCGATGACGACGGAGCGTGCGGGTGCGGGGTGCGAGGTGCGGTGTGAGATGGAGCGTAGCGCACGTGTGCGCGCTGCGGTGGCCGAGAGCGGAATGTGTGAGAAACTTGTACAAGTTTTACAGTCAATCTTATATCGACGCTCGGCAGTGAAAACCTCGTAAATAAAATTGTCTTCTAAAGCGTTTTATTTGTTCTTTAGATTGATAAACTCGTCATACACGTATTAGTTTAACAAACTTTCAATTTGAATACTTCTAAGCTATCTATGACGTACGATGACAAACTTGTAGTAACATTTGATCGGCCATTTTTTTTCAGAAGACAGTTTTTTCTACCTTTTTAAAAAAAAATATTTTACAAATACGCGGTTTTCACTGCCGACCAACGATATAGGGGCCTCCTTTTTAACCGACTTCCAAAAAGGAGGAGGTTACTATGTTCGTCTGTACGTATGTTTTTCTTTTTATTTTATTTTTGTGTATGTTCATCGATATTTTCGCCAATTGTGAACCGATTTTAATGATTGTTTTTTTAATGGATAGGGTATACTTTGGAATTGGTCCCATTTAAATTTTGTGAAGATCTGATGAAGAACTTCGGAGATAGACAATGGAACTCCTCAATGACGAACAGTACGCATATTGTGATGATGTGATTATGTTACGAGCAGCGTCTTTAGTAGGTGCAACCAAGTTTTAATTAAGGCCACTAAAATGAAAAAAATAAAACTTTTTTACAAAAAAATTTAAACCGACTTCAAAAAAGAATAATTAATTACCATATAAAATTTACAGTTTCAGAAGTCGGTGCCTTCAATTTGGTTCAGCGTGGATCAGCATCGACTTCTGAAACGGTTAATTTTATATGGTAATTATTTTATTATTTTTTGAAGTCGGTTTAAATTTTATGTAAAAAAGTTTTTATAAGTAAAAGATATACCTGTGCTAGGAGGCTCGAAAGCCCCGAGTATGAAGTGAATGACTGTACTATTCAACACTTTAATGTATATCCATAGTTTACCCCAGGAACACAGAATGTTGTCAGTAGCTTTTAGGTAGATTAGGAATCTCAAACTGATGTTAATATGTTCTCAGTTAGGTTTGGTTTAATTACAATTAATGTAATACCGGATTCACACTAAACGTACGTGTCTTGTCGTGATGCAACAGTAGGTGCATCTGACGCTATCAGATTCATATATTTTGTACGTGGGGCTCGTGGATAACTACCAACCACGCGGATCATATGATTTGCGAGGTTACCGCGGTCCGTCTGTGGATGCCTCGAAGAGCACGTTAAATAGTCGGTCCCGGGTGTCATACGAATACCTATCACAGTCGTTACAGAAAGTTAGAAGCCCGAAAGTCTGACAACCGGACTAACCTTAGGATATCGGCATTGCCCAGTAACTGGGTTGTGGAGGTCTGATGACAGTCGTTCCGGGTAAAATAGTATTCAGGCGCATCTGGTTAGACTGGAAGCTGACCTAAACTTCTTCTTCTTCTTCTTCCTGTCCTTATCGCACATTAGGTGGGGTCGGCACAATATGTATTTCATAAATCCATGTTGTTAGAGGTTTTGGCTTATTGTTTTATGACCGGCCGCCTGCCTGACGTCAACCCTCCTTGGGAATATTCGTCGCGCCGTCGCGCGGGTGATCCAATGTGCTTGCTGGTATTATGCACTGGGTCCCAAAATGATATGCTTGTCAGCCTTATTGCCAACAACTAAGTAGGCTGTGGTCTTCTTAGTGGAGTATACTTGCAGTTCCACGATCCACTCATTCAGTTTTGCTAGGGACTTTGGTTCTGACACATCGTAAACTAATATAGCACCGCGAGAAGAAGGAAGCTGACCCCAACATAGTTGGGAAAAGGGTAGGTAGAACATATTTGTATGAAGGCGTGCACTCAATTCTGACGTGAAGCGCAGGACGCGATAGGTACGTACGTCTAGTATGAATCGTCAGCTGTACATACAAAGTGTAAAGATAATTTACTTGTCACTTCGTACAATGGTTCGGTATTCTCGGCGAAGTTTTGCGAGTCATAAACCGTAGCTGGTAACAACACTAGAGTGGTTCATTGTGTTAAAAGATAAACGAGTTGCTTAGTTGGATTGTTAAGAATTGTTTTTAGGATCTAAGTATTTCACGAAGAGGTTTTCTTGGACTTTGTGGCCCATTATACACGTAAATGGTCATCTTATACAAGGTTAGTCGTAAAGGGGGTACTAACCCGCGGGTCACTTAATGTATCACTGATGATAAATTTAAAGACAGTGTTAAAATTTAAAAACTCGATTAGTTTTTATTCCATAAAAAAATATTTTAATTTTAGTTTTTTTAAAAATTCTTCATCCCTGTTTTAGTTATGAATTCAGAAAATTAAGTTTCTAAACCGTGACCCTAAATATGACCTAAATAGTAAACACAGCTGATCATAGCTGAGGATACATAGAATTTAGCGTATTTTTTTATGAAATCTTTGAACAGCTATTTCTCTTGAACTATTGACTTTTGGGGAAGGTTGTAGAACAAAAATTATCCATTATTATAGGTACTTTAACACCCTTTCGGCTTAGTACCCCCTTTCAGACTAACCTTGTATATAACTCAGGAACTATTTATAAGAAGATCTGAGTGCGGGAGCAGCATCCTAAGTGTAGCTGTCAAAATGTAATCGTTATTCGAATTTCATACGTTTCACAAAAAAACAAAATATTTACCAACACCCTCAACTCGAAATGAGGTTGTTACTATACACCTCTGCCCAACCCTTCGGGGAATACAGTCGAGATGTTATGTTATATACGAAATCTGCATCGCAAGTGATATCAACAGGGCACTCTCTCTCAAATGGGAGCTTTTTATTATATAGGCCTTAAGGAGGGAAGAGAAGAATTTATAATTTTTTCGTAGAAATTATGAAGTACGTAGATTAATCTGGTTTACTATTACTACGTTAAATCGAAAGACACGCTCACCGCACTGTTCTGAGTAGGGAAATCCCTCAAAATAGAGGCTCCATTTTTTATATACGTAATTAAATTTGGGTTGTCGTTATTTAGAAAAAAAATGTATGGAAATAAAAACAAACGATTTTTTTATTTTAATTCTTATCGTCAATCGTCATAAGTGATACTTTAAACTTTCTACGGTCTAGTTTCCGACTAACCTAGTATAAATATCTCGAGGCAAAATGACCTAACCGTCTCATATTTTATTAAAACCGGAATGAGACGCAAATTAAACATCCGATATTTTTCTTCCATATAAAGTTAAAGGCTTCTCATTAATTGGATTCCGTTGTATAAGTAGAATGAATGAACTGAATATCGAGCGTAATGAAAGCTTCAGGTATCACTTGAACTGGCCGCGGTTACCGCAGCGAACGAATGATGGACGATTCATACCATTGATATTTTGCATTTATGTTCTAGAAGTGGCTTTGGATGGTTCGGATCTTGTTTGTTGAAGAGAATACCGAAGACTTGTTACTTTGATGTACTGGAATTGAATTTGCACGGTTTGGTGAATTGTATTCGTGATCCATGGGCCTCCTAATGACCGCTACAAGAAACAGTCAAAGGGTCACAATCACCATGTTTGGCAGGCCGAATGGTGATAGCAATAGTCCATGGATGGGTGACCATTCGTTACACATCGAAACCCCTTCTTGCCTCAGAGAGCACGTTAAACAGTCAGTCCCGGGTGTCATAACGAATACCTATGACAGTCGTTACGGGTAGTCAGAAGCCCGATAGTCTGACAAGCGGTCTAACGTCAGAGTATCGGCATTGGCCGGTAACTGAATTGCGGAGGTCTGATGGCAGTCGCTCCGTGCAAAATGCTGGTATTCAACCGCATCTGGTTAGACTGGAAACTGACTACAACATAGTTGGGAGAAGGCTAGGCAGATTTTAGTAGGCAAGAGGACGTGAGTAAGGACGCATGTCTGAAAGTGGCGCCGATGACTGAAAAGTTGTGTGAAAACCGGTTGTCATGGTATGGGCATGTGTTGCGGAGGTATGAGGAAAACACGTCGTGAATATAGTTTTGATTATGAATGTGGATCGTTACAAGAGTAGAGGAACACCAAAGAAACAATATATCGATAGTGTGAAAGATGATATGGCGAGAAAGGGGGTGACTACTGAGATGACGGCTAATAGAGATGTATAGAAGAAGAATACATACTGCGCCGACCCCAAATAAGTTAGGATAAAGGCAGGAGATGTATATACTAGGGGTAAAAATAGCCTTAACGAAGCCGAAGTCTACGCATATTGTACATCAAACTAAGTAACATACAGCAAAAATAATTGCTGGGAAACGACTTTTATTTTTTGGTATTAAAAACAGCTTTTAATTGTAGCGCGAAATGTAAGCGCGCGCGCTGCAGACTATGCCTACATTTCGAAAATGTTGATAATTTTTGTATAGAAGAATGTTTAGTAATAATATTTAAACTTAGTTTTCATGAAAAACGTTCAAAAATATGGTGACTTTGACCTTCAATATCTCCATAACCAGTCGATTCCCAGGTATGGCCCAATTCCAAAAAATCTTCGTAATAATGGGAAGAATACGTGGCTCTCGACTTCATTCACCCGATATAAATATAGCAGGTAAGAGGACGCTGCTGCTTTGTCTCTTGAAAAATACCTTATTAGCTATTACGATACCCACGGGTGGAGAAGAGGTGGTCAATTCTTTATCGTAAATCAAACGGAACAGCAGTTAATATTTCAAGGCAACTTCATATTATTACAATAAAAGTAGTTCACTTTAATACAACTTCGAATTCCGTATTTCCTACAAAGAAAACCGGTTATGAAAATATAAAAACCGTCTTAACGAAGTTTCACGGTGGAGCTATAATGAATGAACCCGATATCGCTCGTTATGAGAACTCAGGTAATACGCGAAGTAGCCGCCCGGTTACCGCAATACGATACGATACATTCATACCGTTGATATTTTACTAAGATGTCGAAGTTATGTTTTGCAAGAAGTGCTATTTAAAGTAATTTATTGGTGTTATTAAGGCACGCTTGCACGAATATACAATTAGCGCTAAACATAATATTTTTAAATGTCTGTGTTAACTTCATCATTTCACAGAAATAGAATTATTGTTTTTAGCGCTAATTGTTTATAGTAAGTCGTCCTGCAAGCTACTCTTAGAAAAGGTACGATAAATAAAAGTAATAATTAGAGAATAGGTATCTTAGTGTCATGAATCGTGTGCTCTTTGAAAGCCCTACAACAAATTTTAATTAACTAAAGACATACAATAAACGTTAATGTCCGGCGCCAAGCAGTTTACTGTGTTCCGTCGTGTGTATGTGAGAGCCAGATGGGTATAGGGGAATTCCTCTATATCTCTGTTCCTTGGATTCATGTGCACCATCTTAGACCCTGTCTGCGCTTTCCATCAAGTGAGACTAGCGTCAGATAAATCAAATCGTTCCCACAGACAACCCGTGATAACGGTTTTGTGGGGCATAGTATTTAATTTAAGATTTTTGTAAACTTCCTTTAATAAATTAATTAATAATAAATAAACGCGAATTTGCCTTGAAATACAACCTTGTGGAATCGGAAGTACCGTACTACAGGTATGTGCCCGACCCAGTTCTCGAGAATGGTCATGCCACATTGTACTGGGATCGATCTATTATCACTGACAGGACTATTGTGGCCAATAAGCCTGATATAGTGGTAATAGATCGATCAGAGCGCCGGACAATGATTGTTGATATCACGGTCCTTCATGACGAGAACCTCGTGAAAGCTGAGAAAGATAAACAAATAAAATATCTTGATCTAGCACACGAGGTTGTCGGCATGTGGGATGTGGACTCAGCAGTCATTGTCCCGATAGTCGATACGGCGAATGGTATAATAGCCAGGAGCCTCGATAAACACCTCATGAGGCTCTCGTTGGGTGGCTGGATCAAGGGCTTGATACAGAGAGCAGTACTCCTTGACACGGCACGCATAGTGAGGAGGTTCCTTTCTCTGGAGCCCTGACTACCGGCAGTTTGGACCCTGTTCCCGATGCCGGTGGACTACTATTTTTTTATATTTTTAAATGTTTTTTGTGTTTTTATAGAAATATTTAAAAATGTAATTTATAAGTATTTTAAAATGAATAAAGGCAATAAACGCGACAAAGTTAAGAATAAAAAAGGATGCTGGCATACCCAGGTGGACCTGTTTAAGGTCCATTGGTGATCACAGTACAATATCAACAATCAAAATAAATGATGCATCTTGAAAATAATACTTAACACCCTTTATGATACCTTAGGGCAGAATAGTTTTTGTAAGCAGTGATAACCCAGCGGTGGAACGCTTGCCTTCCATGCAGAAAGGTCTGAGTCCGATCCCGGCCCGCACCTCTGACTTTTCAAAATCATGGGCGGATCACAATTTGATTATCACTTGCGTTAAAGGTGAAGGAAAAATATCGTGCGGAAATCTGCACACCTGAGAGGGCTTCATAAAGTTCTTGACGGTGTGTGTAGTCCCCCAACCCGAACTAGGCCAGCGTGGTGGACTAAGGCTTATACCCTTCTCGTTCTGAGAAGAGGTCCTCGCCCAGCACTGGGTCAGTAATCAGCTGATTATGTTATTTCTCTTGCAATCCCGGGCTTTTATTAATGTTTACTATTTAAAGAAGAATCTCCTTCAAGTATCAGTGTAAAAACTGAATGATGATGAATTTTATAACATAGAATAAGAACAAAGCTTTCATACCACGCTCATACCACATCTATTGATGAGCCATCCGGTTATCGTATGTCGACAACTTTCTTCCGTGCACACAAAAGCTCAGTTGGTTTGAAACCGCGGCGGCTGGCGGTCGCGTTTACCGATACCGGTGCAAATCACGCGTTGTGTTCGACTAGTTACGATCGGTATAGTATTTTTTTAAATTTTATTATAATTGTAATTTTGTCCCCCGATTTCACCCTCAGTGATTTTGATAAAGTGATTTAATTGTTGTTTTTTTTCTTACGTTTTGAAATAGTAATAAAATAAGTTTGTGGTCGTATCAATGAATGAATTTGTGGTCTTGTTCCAAGATGGGTGAAGTCGGGTATTATGGACAAGTATGTTATTTTCTAGTTAAATATTTGTGTCATTAATATTGTTTTAATTTATGATTAGGTATAAGTCGGATAATGTGTTATTAATTTCTTTACGTAACTCGACACTTTATACGACAAAGTTGATGGGTTAGAATTAATTAAGGTTGTAGGTACTTAGATTTTGTTTATTTTTTAACGTATTTATTAAAAAAAACGTGTTTTAACACATCGTTAAAAGGCGGTATTTTTACCTGGATTTTGTGTTGAAGCCACACAAAATATCATAAATAAACGTATAGAGTGAAAACTTTTCGATTATTTATCGAGAATTCGATTTCGCTCTAGGTAGGTACTTAATAAGATTTTGTTTTATCTGGACGAAGTTTGGACATTATGATCACATTTATCATTGAGTTGAAAACAAACATTAATATTTTTGAAGTTGACCCAAATTAAAATTATTTGATTCGCATAAACCTGATAATAAATTAACTACAGCGGATAATTAGGTACTGAATTAATTAAATTCACGTTTATAGTTGAATATGTTCGATAATTATGATGGCGAACTAACTGTAACTATTACAATAATAGCATTGAATTTGATCCGTTTTGATTGTACGCATTTTGTAATTTAATTTTAATATTATAAGCGGATCGAATATACTACAGAAACGAGATTGAATTAAACATTTTGTTCTTTATTACAAACTGATTAAGGAGTAAAATAAAAACGTAAACTATTTCAGCCAGTCGTCTTGCATTATTTTATAGAAAGAGTGAGGGAATTACTGTTGTTATATAAGTAGGTAACTTTAAAAATTGGCACAGGTTAACAACAGGACAATTTCACTATCTTATCTTCTTCTGTATATAAGAAGGAGAAACTGACTGACTGATAGACTGATCTATCAACGCACAGCCTAAACCGCCCGGGTTAGAAACTTGAAATTTTTACAGTAGGTACCTTTTATAATGCTGGTAAGGAAGGATTTTTCAAAACTCCTCCCCTAAGGAGGTGAAAAAAAATCGCGTTAGCGAAGCTGTGGGCAGAGGCTATCTATAAATATAATAATACATAATATAATTAATGCTGAAACTATCTATTTATGTTACGTGAAAGTGGCGCTCATTGTAGCTTCTAAGTTGTCTAACTCGGTAATAGATACTATCACATCACATGTATGAAGGATATTTATGCATTTATTGTTTAGGGTTAGCACCGTTCCGCTTTTTAATAATTTACGTACGGTCAGCAACAAAATTCGGTTAACACTGTTACTTTTACATAACATCTAAAATACACAAAATTATTCGATACACTGCTTTTCAGAATTTAATATAATAGTCAAGAGTTTGTGTCATTTATTGTTACATGATGTGTTCCGATTAAATTTGAATATTATTGTGTTCAGTTATGATTTAAAAAACTGAAGTCTTAACATACTTTCGTTGCTGACTGAACATCCACAAATAGGTAGGTTGAAATTGAAGTAGGTACTCTCTATTTTGGTGACATATTGCTGAAGACTTTATAATTATGGTGCTAACATTGCATTGCATTACAGATTCTAGCATTATTACGTAGCCGGAGCTAAAAATATTGCCTAGTTTATTAGAAATTCATAATATTCACAATTATTTATTTATTTATTATATTTTTTAAGAGGTACATAGTAAGCCTTAAGATCTAATAAAGTGTCCCACAAAACTGTATAAACAGTTTGACTTTGGAATCAAGTAATCTTGTATCAGATTATAATTATCACATTTAGATTTATGGAGTGCACTTCTATTAAGATATGGTATTTAGAAGATATTTTTTTAATATTTTTTTTCTAATATTCCCATGTTCGTAATTACCCTGAAGTATTATACTAAAATTATTGTTTGAATTTGCAGTATAAATCCAAAGACGTTTTATTAATTTAGCTTGCAATTATTTTCAATTTGATTCAGTTATGTAAAGTAAATTATAGCTTAGACACCACCTGTTAATATTCCCGCGCAATTTGTGACTTGATTAAAGAATATGAATGTCTTTGTTTAAGCGTAGTCTGTAATTGTTTAAGAACGATTGCAAAGCTCATACAAAATTATACTTTACCTCTTTACCTGTTTTTAAGTATTTACCTATTATTAGGTACAAAGGAAAGACTGATAATGATGAGTTATTTTTTAAAGTGGGATTAACCGGCTGGAATATTTTCTGAAGGCAGTGGCCCCCGCCAAGTCGAGTAATTGTTTTACATTTTTTATTTGAACTGACCTAATCATCTATATTTTTCTTAGTGTTATGATATTTTAATTATAGTGTGTTTGTTTTGTGCTTCAATTAATTTATAATTTTGCTCCTCAAGAGATAAAAAGTAGATAAGTGAGCAGTATTAAAATGTTTACTTAATTTTGCGTTATTTATGAAGATAAGGTTATCATGTTCCTGTTATGAAGTAGGTACGTATCATTGTCTTGTTTTATTAATTTGAGTTTTAAATTGGTCATCAAATCTGTTTGTCTTAAAAAGTAGGGTCACATAATTTTAAGCAATATAGAAGCTAGATGCAATTACATTTAAAGTTATATTGTTTAGTAATCAGCTAAGTATATTGACCTTTTAAGATATGCATTTAAAGAGCCCGAGTCACGATACTTAAGTACGACCGGCGCTCCCTGGGCAGTCAGCCTTACTATCAACTTTGCTGAATGGTTAATCTTTGTCCCATGACATGACACGTATAGCTCGTGCCGACACAAGAGAAGAAGAAGATAAAACGTAAGTTAGTGTAAATTAAATGACCCATGAAAGTGATTAGTTTATTTAGACAACAATAGAGTTGGCCAACATTTCCCATTGTGTATAGACGTCATAAATATTTAAATAAAGCATACATTTCGAATGGCCTATTGCCAACAACTGCAGCAGCCGTTCCATTTATGTGTAATTGCATATCAAATGGAAACAATAATGATTATTGAAACCGACATTTTATATTTGGCACGCGTTAGTGATGCAAAATAAGTACATCGGGAGTCCAAAATTCACGATTAGTGTTATTTTAAATTTCACTGTTGATACTGATTACAGGACTTGGTGATCTTTTTTTAAGGTTGTTATTTAATTTTATTTCTAGAAAAGTGTGACGCACTTTTCTTGAGTCATGAATTATAACATAACATCACGCCTGTATTCCCCGGCGGTTGGGCAGAGGTGTATAGTAACATCCTCATTTTGCCGTTATGTTTAAGTCTCATAATTATAATAGCCGTCATCCGGGCACAAATTCAAACCCCGGGCTGCTACTGAAGAATTCTACACGGAAAAACCCAATAACACTTTGCCCGATTTGGGGATCGAACACAGAATCTCATGATTAGCTGTCGCGCTTGCCACCACTAGACCAACAAGGCAGTTCATAATACCAAAATTATTGCATAGAAAGGGCTATGTTTCAAGCCTATGAATTTAAGAATCGTTACGTGAATAGCTCATGACTTGGTGAAAAGATTAGCAGGAAGGTTGGTAGTGAGGCTGACTGCCCAGGGTGCGTCGGACGTATTTGAGTATCGTCACTTGTGGAAGTTCTTTAAATGCACCCTATGAATCAGTACCTAAGTACCAACTTTCTAAATTATATTATCCTAGCGACCCGACCGGCTTCGCACGGGTGCAATGTAGATACTAATGTGGGGCATATAAATCTTACTCTTGTATCATTCTATCTATTACTGAAAACTGCATTAAAATCCGTAACGTAGTTTAAATCTAAGCGTACAGACAGCGGGAGGGAGTTTGTTTTATACTATGTAAAGATAAAGACTAATCAATTCCCGTATCGTAAAATATATTTGATAAAAGTATTTCTGTAGCTGCTAGAGAGGCTTGTGGCTAATTACCAACCGCGCGGATCATACGATTTGCGAGGTTAAGCTGCGCTTGCCGCGTTCAATCTATTTATGGGTGACCGTTCGTTACACATTGAGACCCCTCCGTGCCTCGGAAAGCACGATAAACAGTCGGTCACGGGTATCATACGAATACCTATGACAGTCGTTACGGGAAGTCAGAAGCCCAAAAATCTAACAACCGGTCTAACCTTAGGATATCGGCATTGCCCTGCAACTGGGTTGCGGATGTCTGAAGGCAGTCGCTCCGTGTAAAATACTGGTATTCAGCCGCATCTGGTTAGACTGGAAGCTGACCTCAACATAGTTGGGAAAAGGCTAGACAGAACAGTTCTATAGGTGCTAGGAGGTTAATTATCGTTGTGTAAACGTAAATTATTACACAATATATTTAATATTCACTTGTTTGGTACGTGTCACTGAAAGTTAGGGAACGATAATTATTGTCGTCATCGTAATTACGATAAAAAAATCGTCACCTGACAATTCAATACTTTCATGGCGTATTATTATAGTTTATTATTATTATATAATTATCGTGTAATTTGAGAGTTATTTCTGTATAATTACGAGTGGCCGCCGTAATTAATTAATTATTCAAAATGAAATATCGCACAACTGTCTATTTTTATGATGGTCCTTTTTGAGAATTTCATTTATAATTAACTAGCGACCCGCCCCGGCTTCGCACGGGTGCAATATAGATACTAATGTGCAGCATATAAACCTTCCTCTTGAATCACTCTATCTATTGCTGAAAACTGCATTAAAATCCGTTGCATAGTTTAAAAGATCTAAGCGTACAGACTGTGGGAACGACTTTTTTATACTATGTAAAGATTATAAAGAAAAAAGAAGCTTTTGTAAAAAAAAAATATGGCAATCTGAACATTAAGTGGTTCCGTTGTGAATATTTCACATACATTTTTCAATATTTATACGTACAAAGCTTTCAACTTAATATGCTTATATTTTACGTCATTTGGTCTAGTGGTGGCAAGCGCGACTGCTGATCGTGAGGTCCTGGATTCGAACCCCAGGTCGGGTAGTGTTATTGGGTTTTCCGTGTGTAATTCCTCAGTAGCAACCCGGAGTTTGGATTCGCGCCTTGTTGATGGCAATAAGCTAGTGCCTTATTACATGGGGCATTAAACATAACGGCGAAATGACGGTGTTACTATACACCTCTACCCAACCCTTCGGGGAATACAGGTGAGATGCTATGTTATGTTTATGTCAGTTTTATTAAAAATATTCATATTTTATACTTATGAAATATGAATATTTTTAATAAAAATGTTACGAAATTGGAACAGGTCCAATTTGACCGGTGTTCCCCAGAATATTCGGACAATAATTTCGGGCTGTGTTTTTTAATATTGGTATTCTTAATACTGTGTTGGCTACATGAATACAACCTCGCCTAATACAACATGAAGGGTAAGCAGACTTGTAAAAACGAGATCTATACCAATGTTTAAAACCATGTTTGGTGGTGGGATAAAATTATGTGAATCACAAGTAGTCAACTCACTTGTATGTCCATTTTAATTTTGCATAATAAAAGTCAAACAAATCTTTGATAGTGAAATATTCATTATGTTTTAAAATTCCAGTATGAATATAAATACATAAATAATCAGCCCATTACTATCCTACTGCTGGGCACGGGCCTCTTCTCAGAATGAGGTTTTTTTTTGAAAAACCTACTTGATAACATAAATAATTGAAAAATACGTAAATATTAAGGTTTTAAAACATGGGCGTATAGAGGATTCTTAAAACACAATGAATACTTCACAATTAAAGGTTTGTTTACATATTATACACAATTTAAATGGCCGGACTATAATTAAATAGTACAATTGGCAGTCATTAAAAAAAAGGATCGTAGCATGTGGCGTTCTGTAGTTTCTGCCTACCCCATGGGAAAAAGGCGTGAGTTTATGTATTTTAGTATTTGTATGTACGTAAAAAAAAAAACTGTATGTAAAAAAATCACGAAAATCAACTATCAAGAATAACTATATTCAGCGTTCTACCACGTTATATTATTTACATAACATGTGCCACATTACCATTTTTATAACAATCTCAACGTCCATTTTGTATACAAAACAAAAAACTGACCAACAATAACGGCACACGCTCATTTATTTTGTACCTGACTAAAAAATTAAAAATTCCTTATTTTACTTGTAGGGTACACCGAAAATGCGTGCGTTATAGTTATTTGGGTGAAATAGGTCATTAAAACAAATGGCCGGGTACCGAATGATGTTCGGTATAATAAATAATCAAGCCACAACGCTGCGGGGTGCTAGTTATAATTTTTATAGATGTAGTCAGAAGTTGAGGAAAAATTATATTTTGTAATGCAGGAATGATTGCCTACCGGTACCGGTACCGGGTACAGGACTTTTTCTGGGGGGCACGAGGGCCCGATTTGCAAGGAGTTTCCTTTTATGATACTAATATTTTGAGACTTAAATCTCCCGTTGTATGGTCGATATCGACTGTCTGGGGGGCTAGTGCCCCCCGTGCCCCCCGTGTCCCCCATTTACCCTTTATAAGGCAGTGGCAATATGTTTGCCCCCAACTATTTTGGCAGATGTTGCATAAGGCTCCTAGTTATATTTTTAAACCTGGCTGTATGCAATTTTTTTACATTTTTTTAATAAAACATAAAAATTCTGCCTCATTGCAAGTAAACTGCGTCGTTCTTAGAAAAAGGATGGTTTTATTCTCATAACAAGACATGGCATGGTAAGGTGTTAGGAAGTTTGTTTGCGTTTCTTCACTTTCTTTCGATTTTTTAGTTTTCTTCATGAGAAAATATCGATATTGCTTGACGCAAACTCGCTATTTTCTGAAACGAGTTTTCTAAAATTAAACCTGGAGGAAATAGAGTTTTCCGTAGATACTTATCTATATCACAATATTAGTTGAACATTGGTAAATTATAAGAAAGCGTGGGAGTAAACGTTTCAAACTAAAACTTCTAACTTGAATTCCAACTCCATTGAACAGTTACTGTTGTTAATTTATTCCTGTGACTGCTTCGTTTGAAAGTATTAATACGAAATTAAATATGTACCCTTTAATTTCAAATTGCAAGGGTTCACCTCTCGTACACCCACAGTTAAGTTAAGAAGGGATAATTGAATTAAGGTGAGGCAACAATTTCCATTCGCATCATCGTAGCAGGCCTACGCTCGGTCTACGAACTCGTAGCAGTCGTAGCATCGCGTCTACGTACAGTAGCGAAATGTTACTATTTACTACGCTACATACATTGGCATTGGGAAACAAGAAAGATAGAATTGACGTGTTAAAGCGTGAAAGGTTGATAGGACTAATCTGAAATACGGTATCGGCCTGTATCGGCCGGGCTTCCAAAGTGAACGTAACAATATGCTATTATTTTTACTTTTTTTTTAAATGTTGTTGTACCTTTAATGGATAATGATGACCTGCACACGTCATCATTGTGCGTTTGAATGTAGCTCATCCAAGCAGGAAATAAACTCTCACATTTCATAAGTAAGTACGAAAAGCATGTGACTTAGTTGCGTACATCTTTCTTGAAGTAACCCCACCAATTTTACGTAGAAATTCTACGGTGAAGCGAAGAGGAACCCTAGGAGGGGCTGCTCGTCGGGACTTGGGCCTGCAAGCCCTCGACATAGCGGCCAAGTAGGTTGCGGTGTCGCTTGGGCGACATCGCAACTGAGGCAGGCCGCGATGTCGTTTGGAACGCATCGCGGCTGAGTGTTGGAGGCCGCGGTGGGAGAGGAGTGCCGGTATTACGGTGCGCCGTTCTCCCTACCTTCCGCGGCCTTGACGGGGCCGCCACCGTCAGATGGCGGACGCGTGGGGCCGCAGGGGGAGAGGAGTGGTGGTGTGTACCTGGCCGCCCTTTTTATCCTCTGCGGCCGAAAAGTGGTAGGCGGCGGGGCCACTAATCTGACCCGTCGCAGGGGGACCAGGGGTGCCCAGACACGGGGTAGTCTGGCGCCCATGTACTTGTTTGGTCCCCGGGGTGGTCACGGCGTACCATGTGTTCTGGTGCGCCGGTGATGTGGGGTGCCCCCCGCGCCTCTCAGGAGCTCGTGGGTGGGACCCTACAGTGGAGAGGTCCACCAGCAATTGGTGGACCAAGACCTACCGGGGTTGCGGTGCATGCTTAGGCGAATCCCGCGACCCCGGCCGAAGGTCAGAAGGAGGAACACCGTTGGTTTTTAGCCGGTAAGAGTCCCGCAGATCCCTCGCCTTCCCCGGGCGAGAGACATCCTAGGATTTACCAACGCAAAAAAATAAAATAAAGTATGTCTCATAATATCATACTGCACAAATGTTTCGGCTATATTTAATGACCGGCCGCCTGCCTGACGTCAACTCTCCTTGGGAATGCTTTTGCTGGTGGCAAGCACCATTTTGTTTCACATAATTATCATAATATGAAAAAAATTATATATCTTATAAACATTTTACGTACATTATAACAAATTGTTTTTGGTCTTGCGTAGTAATAATATATCTATGGTCTTACTGTCTGTTTACTGTCAAATTATCGTATACCTACGAAAAGTTAATAAAAGTTCAGCTAGTAATTGAGTGAGGTCTATAGTCCTGACGGCTATTCCCATAAGTTACAACTTTTTTTATTTACCTCTAAGTTTCAGGAAACAATTTCTTACTTGGAAATAGTTTTATTTTCTTCGGACGCGGATGTAATTATTTATTAAAATAAAAAAAAGTGACGTCATCATATCAGCCAGTTAATGCCTTCAGCTGACAGGAGTTTATTAGTAGACCCCCCCCCCCCCCTCCCTTTCTCTTAGGCTTGTCCCGACTATGTTGGGGTCAGCTTCCCGTCTAACCATATACGGCTGAATACCAGTATTTTGCACGGAGCGACTGCGATCAGACCTCCACATCCCAGTAACTGGGCAATGCCGATATCCTCAAGTTAGACTGGTTAGTCGAATCTTCACGTGACCACAGGGCTGGCCTATTTTTGGCCAAAGAATCAGCATTGCCATATAACGTGGCAATGGTGCCAGCCTTTTGGGCACTTTTTCTGTTGACAGCGATGCGGACAAATTTTTTGATGCCCTTTGATTATTTTCCTTGGTTTGTTATATACTTGTACATATTATTATTTTATACTAGCTGCCCGGACAGACTTAGTTCTATCAAAAGTAATTTGCCTGTAGTGGGAAAAGAAAAGTGTTGTTTTTACTATATTCCACGCAATTTTTATGTTTTTTTCTCTCCATAAGAACCTTCCTTGTGCCTTAAGGGATATATAAAAAAAATAGCCGAATTGGTCGAGCCGTTCTCAAGTTTTGCGCTGAGCAACACATTTGGCGATTCATTTTTATTTATATATATATAAGTAGATAGATTATGTATCCAAATACAATAAATAAACATTAACATTAAAATTACTCTAGTGAACCGATTAAAAAACCGACATAATTTAAAAACGTTCCACTTCTAATTTAACATAAACCTAGAAAGGTTAATTAAATTGTAGTAGGTACCGCAAGCGCTGTCAATAAACAGAACCTAATTGGGGCGCCTGAACTTTTGAGTTCACACATGTAACGGTACAGCTCGTTTAAATCTAACTAGTTTTCCTGTTAATTTGAACAGTAATTAGCTGCTTATTTTCATGGGGTTACGTGAAATATAGGGTAACTAAGGTAGAATGTGTATTTATGTTATTGGAAATGTTTGTAATCCGTCATTATATACAATTCCTAGGAAATGTATAATAATGCCTAAAATCGACAGGAAATGTGTGAAGTAAATTTGACTTAGGTACTTCAAACAATGTCGCGATCGTTTTTTGACGAAATGAAACAATAGCAAATATGAATATTAATTTTTATACATTTCCCGGTACTATTTAGGAATTGCATACAATACCTAGGAAGTATATGCATATCCTAGGTAATATATGTATTAAACTATTGACTACTATTGTAACTATTGACTACTATTGACTATTGAGAATAAATCCTGATAGGATTAACCACACGAAAAGAAGAAGAGGACTTTAGATACACATTTTTAAAAGAGACCTTGATCTCTGCGTTTGTTTCGGCTATTCTTCTCAGAGCTAGTCAGATAGGAGAAGGTGGCGCCATCTAGTCTTAAAAAATACATTACATTGACATGTAAAATTGTCTGAAACAGACTTATGTACAGAAATTAAAATAATTTATCATTAATATTAAACATATGGGAACATAAAATGGTACAAGTGGATAAATCAATACAGACAGTATTCAAAACGGTCATTGCACAAATCTTCGTAAAAGGATTGACCTTTTTAACGACGTGGCATCTACAAGAAAATAGAAAGGACTATTCCTGTCCAAAAGTTACACAGATAATGGTCTTTGGTTAAAGCCTATGGCCTAGGATACAAAGTAATGAATGACAATGACTGTGTATTTTGTATAATAATATAGTATAATCAGCCCATTACTATCCCACTGCTGGGCACAGCCTTCTTTTCAGAAGGAGAAGCATTTAGGGCTGAGTCCACCATGCTAGCCTACACAAAACATCAAAAACTTTTTTTGGAGCCCTCTCAGGTGTGCTGGTTCCTCAAAATGTATTCTTTCACAGTTAACGCAAGTAATAATCAAATTTTGATCTGCACGTGAATTTTTAAATTTTGAGATGCGGATTATTTTGCAAATGTCCTAATCTTCAATATCACGAGGCTTTTGATGGATTAGTCCCTAAAATGATGTTCCTCAAAGAACTCTTGACTGACGTCATAAATGTAAACTTCATACCTACATCCCAAGGGAGAAAAACAGCGGACACAAAAGTGGTTCAATCCTCAAGTTTGTTTGAACACCTAATGGATTTGGTTTAAATTTTACGTATTTCTACTGAGGAAAACACTTATGGTGCCCATGGGAGGAGGAAATTAAGTTTTGTGTGGAGCAGGAAAATGGTTTGGAAATTGGCCCTGAAGGACGCTAAAATATAGTCATTACATACGTATTACGTCATATAGGATGTATTGTGAAACCCAAGTAAAGCGATTCCCGCCAAAAGGTTCAAATTAAAAATAAATATTTATTTGTTGTAAGCAGTGATAGCCTTGCGGTTGAACGCTTGCTTTCCAGGTATGGGGTCTGAGTTCGATCCCGGCCCATACCTCCATGTTAGAATTGATTTGCGAATCAGTAGAAAAAACATTGTGAGGAAACCTGCACACCTTAGAGGGCTCCATAAAGTTCTCGATGGTGTGTGTAGTCTGCCAACCCGCACCAGGCCAGCGTGGTGGACTGAGACTAAACCCTTCTCATTCTGAGAAGAGGCCCGTACCCACCAGTGGGACAGATGAGCTAATTAGGTTATGTTATGTATTTATTGTTGTGTAATTTATCCTTCTTCTTCACTCGTGTCAGCACGTGCTATATGAGACTAGCTCATGCCGTGGTGAAAAGATTAGCCAGTCAGCAAGGTTGGTAGCGAGGCTGACTGCCCAGGGAGCGGCGGACGTACTTAAGTATCGTCACTTGTTATAATAATGTCAATTGCATGTTTTAGCGAGTATAATATCCGTCGTTTGGTGCAGTGGCTGAGCGATTGGCTTCTGCGCTACGGGTCGTAGGTTCGATTCCCGCACGGTACAAATATTTTTATGGCCTAAAGATAGTTTTAAATATTTTTTTAATTTGCCCCACTTTATGATATTTCCTGTATCGCGTGTGCGTTTACAGACACAACTTTTTACATGCACGAACGCCCAGACCCGTTACAACTATCTGTTGGCCATACAAATATTTGTCCCACGACCCGTAGCGCAGTCGCCAATCGCTCAGCCACTGCACCAAACGTGTCGTCGTGTTGTTCCGGGACTGGGAGTTAGTGCATGTGAAAATTTGTGTCTGTAAACGCACCCACGATACATGAGATATCTTAGAGAGGGCCAACGTTTAAAAAAAAAACAATTTTATTACTATCAGCTCTTACATAGCACTATCCTTATGCCACCAAATTCCTATAGAAACACAGAAACACAAAACCATCCACGTAGAAGAAAATTGTTAAAAGATCAGAATCGACCCAAGAATCTTGTACGTTTTTATTAAAGTTCCAATGTGTAATATCTGGAAAATTACGACAGGTGTAACCACCTGTTAGGTTGGACATCAAATGGACGCGACCTGAATGCACCGACCGGTAGTCAACTTGGGGACAAAGATATTGTCATACCGGTTGCCCATAGGGGTGGACAATATAAAGAAAATATTGGAATTGTGGCTCGGGACGGTTGGCGTGAACGGTAACAGGTTTTTGTCCCGCAGTTATAAAAACAGCTGTGGGAGATGAAGGCTAGTTGATGGAAACATTAACCTTATTCATATTCAAGTTTAACATAACATCACGCCTGTATTCCGCGAAGGGTTTGGCAGAGGTGTATAATAACACCCTTATTTCACGTTATGTTTAAGTTCCATGTAATAGGGGGCGAGCCTATTGCCATCAATCGGGCACAAATCCAAACTCCAAGCTACTATTGAGAAATTCCACACGGAAAAACCCGATAACACTTTGCCCGAACTGGGAATCGAACCCAGGACCTCATGATTAGCAGTAGCGCTTGCCACCACCACGAGACAGTTTAAGTTTATTCAAGTGTAAGTCAAGTGATTTGTCCTTCACGTAAACAGGTATCATGATTGTATGCTTGCCTCACAAGTTTTGATTAACATATTCGAATTAATTTATAGAAATTCCTGTTTAAACAGGCAATACTTATTCGGACTTAGTTTTACCTAAATTGTAATTTGCACTTTTTTTTTTCATTCTTTGCAGCATATAAATACTATAGCATCATACCTAAACGCTTGACTTTTCACTGACTAAAATATATACATTCAGGAGCAATGAATCCAGGTCACATTTTAAAATTGCTTTGTTTATGTTGGTGACCTGAGACCTGGTGATCGAGACCCCTCCGTGCCTCGGAGAGCACGTTAAGCCGTCGGTCCCGGGTGTCATACGAATACCTATGACAGTCGTTACGGGTAGTCAGAAGCCCGAAAATCTGACAAACGGTTTAACCTTAGGATATCGGCATTGCCCAGTTACTGGGTTGCGGAGGTCTGATGGCAGTCGCTCCGTGTAAAATACTGGTATTCAGCCGCATCTGGTTAGACTGGAAGCTGACCCCAACATGATTGGGAAAAGGCTAAGAGGAAGTTATGTTGGTGACCCGGATTTATTATTTATTATTATTTATATATTGCTCCCGATTGTATTTATATGGGCTACAATTATGTTTCCAATTCTGGGTATACGCCCATGTATTCTTTACCGATGGTACAGATGTGAGATTCGTTGAGTTCCCTATAATATGGTTGAGCTGACCGATGCGGATGTGCACGTCATGCTCGTGAACGGGTGCCGTCTGTCGGGACTGGTCAGCTCTTAACTGCTATGGCGATCATAGAAGGCATATTTTTCTATTTGTTACTCTTATGTGAGTTTATTTGTTACATTAACCTGCATTATTCTCATTCTATTTCTCACACTACTGTAATGGAATTGTAATGAACTACTATTTTAAAAAGAGTATTCATGGAGTTTCTTGCCGGCTCTTCTCCATAGAACCTACCTTTTGGAACCGTGCACCTAGTCGTGACGTTTTAAAAGTGCCTGAAATCTGGTCTATTTGAAATAAAAAACTTTGACTTTGACTTTGACTTTGATGGAATCAAAGTGTGGAGCATGGTTTTCACAGGAACAAAAAATACGAGGATGACTGAACGTTATATTACGAAATGTGACCTTCAAGTTGCTCCATTCCTACATTTACATGATCCTTCTATAAAGAAATACTTTTCAGAAAAGGGAAAATGTTAGGTTTAGGTATGTTTACCTTAGGCCTTGTTTTTGGAGACGCCGTACCCGCCACGAATTCCGCCGCGTTTTCTGCCGCGTACTGCCATTCATACAACTGTTCTGCCTAGCCCTTTTCCTACGATGTTGGGATCAGCTTCCAGTCTAACCAAATGTGGCTGTATACCAGTATTTTACACAGAGCGACAGCCATCAGACCTCCGCAACCTAGTTACTGGGCATGCCGATATCCTAAGATTAGACCGGTTGTCAGACTTTCGGGCTTCTGACTCTCCGTAACGAGTGTCATGGGTATTTGTATGATACCCGGGACCGACTGTTTAACATGCTCTCCGAGGCATGAAAGGTCAACAACAAGTCAAAAAATTGCGCGTGGAAAAACGCATCTCCACAAATGCTCTAAAACATTGTCATTGTTTGAGCTGAACAATTTTCTTCATTTTTTTTTATTTTTTTGGCTGATTGTTGAAGCGTCCGCTTCACGACCCATATCACGCTTCGCGCTCAGCTCTGCGTTTCCATAAACGCGGCCTTAGAAGATGGCGTAGCCACCTTTACTTATCCTAGTGACATATTTATATCCAAGTCCTACCTACGCTTGGCAACTGCAAAAGATTAGTGTCACTTGTATTCATTATTATTTAATTTATCGGAATTTAAACTCCATTAAAAGCGTGTTTTGGCAGTTAAATATGAGCTTCCCTTAAAGCTCACTTACACGTAGCAATGAAATTAAATTTTAATGGCTTGCCGAATCGTCAATTTATTGCATTCAGCAGGCAATCCAATTGATCTGTTTAAATGGGAATAATAGATCGCTATGATTACTAGGCGTGATTAGAATTATATTCCTTATTAACCATGTTTGGGAAGCGTGACGGCGATCGCAGTATATTGTGTTAAGAATTATGGATACTGCAGTCCATTTCTCGGCCACTTATGGTACTCTGGGCATGTATGGCACCCAAGTAAAGAGTATTCATTACAAAGAACTATCAGGTTTCTTTGATATTTACTTAATTTGTAGTAATTTTTATTTATATTGTTCTCAGCTCCACGTGAAAGGAATTATTATTATCGTTTCATGATTATATTATTATAATAAATAATCTTTACTTTAATCTCTCAGTGTTATCTGCATCGATTGCTCCATTTCAAAGGCGTTTGTTCCTGACAGTTAGGCTTATATCGTGAATCAGGAAGGTCTTTAGCGTTCCCTCAGAACGGAAGCCCGATCAAGCCTCTTTGTGCTCCTTCGTTCATTCTTTATGTTAGTTCTCCGAATTGTAATGCTAGGGCCGCCCTTACCGGTTTTAACGACATATTTTGTTGTTGCAATGTGTAGAAAAATAAGTATAAAAAAATGAAATAAATTAATCAAAAATTTATTAATTAATTGCGACACTGCCGTACTTGCACGTTGAATGATAAGTGCACAGCGTGTACAGTGTTTTTTTTAGGTATCAATTTAATATTTCTAGTGAATATTTGATTATTTAAAAAAATAAAAAAAACATTTTGTTTTTCAATTGTATTTTTTTTGCATGTATGGACGCTATACTATTGCAAGTTAACGGGAACGCCTTTTGTTAGTTAACATACTGTTACACGGCAAGGAGTGTTGCCTTTAAGCTATTAGAAATGGACCCTAATAGCTTAAAGCTTGAATGTTTTGTTTTTTATTCCTACATTCTGCCCTATTCCCTCAATAACTGGTAAACAAATTGCAAATTATTCGTGACAGTCGGTAATCAAGTGAATATTCATGAGCGTGACGCTGCCGCTGTCGACTTGAATATTTTAATTATTGATCGCGCGTGATTGCTGTACAGTGATTTACATTGCATTAGTCGCCGTATCACAGTATCACTGTAATTAGTCCATTTTTTATTTAATTTTTAATTCGTAAATTAATTGTTGGTTAGGCAGCTGTGGTTAAAAATAATTATAACTATGGGAATATGATCGTGACAGAGGATACGTGTGGTGCGATTTACGGGTAATTTGAATAGCGTGTTTAGGATCAGGCGTTTTTTTTTGTTGTGTCTAGCGTTTCGTAGGCTGGTGTCACTCCATGATTTATGTATGAAAACATACCTGTACGCCGTTGCACCTTCAGAGTAGTCGACAAAACTAAACAAACCTTTTTGTCTGTCCGCCATTTTTGTTCACGCAGAAGAAAACAAATAAGTAATTCGCTTGATGATTTGGATGTCTTTATGAGGGATTAGCCGAAAAAGGCAATGGATAGAGGGTTGTGGAAAAATATGCGAGAAGTCTTTGCCCATCGGTGAGCCAGTACAGGCTATAAAAAATAACAGTACAGTGAACAAGCAGTTATAGCCTAGCGGTTGAACGCTTGCCTTCCATGCTGGAGGATCTGAGTTTGAACCCAGCCCGTACCTCTGGCTTTTCGAATTCATGTGCGGATCAGAATTTTCTTATCAGTTGCGGTGAAGGTAAAACATCGTGAGGAAACCTACACACCTGAGAGAGCTCCATAAAGTTCTCGGTGGTGTGTGTAGTCTGCCAATCTGCACGAAGCCAGCGTGTTGACTAAGGCCTAAATCTTTCTCATTTTGAGAAGAGGCCCATGCTCAGCAGTGGGACAGTAATGGGTAGATGAACTGTTCAGTACAATAAACTTCACTCACAACACATAAAAGTTTCAGAAACATAAACAATATTAACAAGGTTTTAAACTACATTGTAACTTAAGTTCAGATAATTATGTTACGATACAAACCAGACACAGTGAGATATTATATATGAAAGCGGAGTTTCAATATACTACGAGTACTTTATACCTATATTAAGTGGTATACAATAGCGTAGGTAGTCTGATGAAATTTATATGTGTCGATAATTTCTGGAATGGATGCCGTAGATGTTGGTTTAAACAGATATGCTATTAATTATTTATTTTTAATTGTAGCTAGCATTATTTCACGCAGCAATGGAGCTTAGTGGTGTGACTGTCGGACTGCCAAGTCATAGGTCTCGAGCCAAATCAAACTCAAGGCATGCACCTCTGACTTTTCGGATTCGTGTGCATATTGTATAATTATCACCTGCTTAACCCGGCGTCATGTGGGTAGAAAATGTTACGCGGACGTGGGGGTGGGTCATTATGACCCGATATTTTGACTTAAGACATTTCAATTTTTTTAAACAAATTTGTAATTATTTTAAAGTAGTGGCTTTATTGTTTTATGGTTTAATAAATGAAAGAAGAATTTGTATTACATAACATTTTAATTAAGCCTTTAAACGTATAAAAATAAAAACACGTAAAAATCAACAAAAGTGGCGTTCGTTAGCCTAATCTCACATTTCTTAGCATTAATTGGCCGTTTTTATTTTTTATGGCACTTTTTATAAACTTAGTTAAGTTTATAAAAGTGAGACATGTGAGACGGAATCCTTAAGAAAAAATCCAAAAAAAATATCAGTCTCATCATTTTCTCTGTCGTTCTCTTTCCTCTCGAATCATTATTTTCAATCTACCGACAAAAAGTAAATATGTTAATATCAAGAAACGATAATTCAAGCATAAAATGCAAAAAATAACACCAAAAGTAATGATAAAACATAAAAACCATCTATGGAGAAAATGGCGCAAAATTGTTACATCGAGTACCTACGGGGATGGGTCATATTTAACTTTTTTAACTTTGGGCACACGTAACTCCAGGCACGATCGCCGTACAACTGATTCTTTGTCAACAACACTTAGCGCAACTCATAAACTCCAGCTACTGAGAGGAGCGGTAACGACGCTTGCGTAGTTACGCATCTGTAAGCTAACAAAAACGTCCCGGGTCATATAGACCCAACCCCCATGACGCCGGGTTAAAGACGGTGAAAGAAAACATCGTGAGGAAAACGGCATGCTTGAGAGATATTTTTCGACGGCATGTGAAACTAAGTCAGAGGCCAATGGGCGGCATAAACTCTGACACCAGGTTAGTCACTAACCACACAAAAAGAAGAAAAAGCCTAATAAACTAGCGTCGATCGCTCTTATTGCATGCTAATCCCTGATAACATTCTTCTTCCTCCTTCTGGCTGAATACTACGGAGCGACTGCCATCAGACCTCCGCAAACCATTAACTGGGCAATGCCGATATCTTAAGGTTAGATCGGTTGTCAGACTTTCGTGCTTCTGACTACCCGTAACAACTGTCATAGGTATTCTTATGACATCCGGGAACAACGATTTAACGTACTCTCCGAGGTATCGATGGGTCTCTAATAACATTATGGTTCGGTAATTCATTTATTTGGTCATTAATTTAATAATAATTTATTTGTACTGGACAAATGATTACTCTCCTGGTATTCATCAAATTTACCAATTGTTGCGTATGTTATTAATACTTTCCAGTAATTATTAAACTAACCGGATTTATCATACCGTAAAATAAACACTCGAGAGCAATGAATCCGGGTCACCAACATAAACCTTAATATATCAGAAAACATTGTTTAACATTTTAACATTATTTTTTGTTTATGTTGGTGACCCGGATTCATTGCTCCCGAGTGTACATTTAGTCACTTTCTTTCTAGAATACACCTTAGGCCGGCCATATATGGGCTACTCGAGCAGTTTGTCAGTGATCAAAATACACGGACCGCTCGTGCAGTCAACGTCAACTGCTTGAAGAGGCCATTGAGCAGTTGAAACTGACTGCTGCAGCAGTCGGTTTCAACTGCTCGACAAGTCACAATTTCAAATCAGTAGCAACATGGATTTTGTGGAAGAAGCAAGAGCAGTGGACAGCTCGAGCGGTCGGTGTATGCCTGCGGTCAAGCAGTCGCTGCTTGACCGCACGATGAAATTTCACCGTGCTGCTGACCGCCCGGAGCTGTCGCAACTGGTCGAGCGGTTTTGTGAATGTATGTAAATAGAAGACTGTAGTTTACTATGCAGTCGCAGCTTGAAGCAGTTGATCCTGACTGCTTCAAGCTGCCCGTGTATGGCTAGCCTTATTCCTATCTACATAATATAACATCACGCCTGCCGAAAGATTGGGCAGAGGTGTATAGTAATGCCCTCATTTCGCCGTTATAGCAGGGGGCGAGCCTATTGCCATCAACCGGGACAAATCCAAACTCCGAGCTGCTACTGAGGAATTCTACTCGGAAAAATCCAATAATACGCTGCCTAATTTTAATTAATTTAATTTAATTTTCTAATCTAACCAACGAGGCAGTTATTCTTATTCCTATCTTTATTTATTGTAGGATCTCCTACAAAAGATATACACAAAACATTACATATTGTTAATACCGAACAAAGTATTTCGTAGGTGTACTCCTTCAATTACAGGAGACCACAGCATGCACAATAAAATGAACAAATAAGATAACAAATTAAATAATTAATAATAAAATAAATTTTGAAAGAGGAACATAAAAACACAACAAATTCTGTTAAATATTAAAACAGAATAAAAATCCCTAAAATTAAAATTAATAATTACTATAATTAAAAAAGAAAAAACATTTACATTACAATATTTTTTTAAGACTTTTCTTATATTTATCGAGAGATTGACTGATATCTAAATTTGTAGTTTTAGTTATTATCTTATTATCGTATATCGAACAAAAATCTTCCGCACCCTTAGTACTTGTAAGGGCACAACTCTAAATATTGAGTTTTTGAGTTTCTGTGTTAGATGGTCTCAATAGCAACTGTTCTACCACTTGGCTTTCACAGAAAGAGAAAAAAGAGAATATTAAAGCAAATACTGTAATCATACTGTAAAAAATACCGTGAAAACATCGGTTTCCCTGAATCTTTAAACACGTTTTCCCAAAAGTTGATATTTTCGAGTTGTGCCCTTACATTACTAAGGGTGCGCTTTGTTAATACTTTAAACCCGAATAACTAGGTCATACATCGAATCATACATCTGTGTTTCACACGCGGATGGTTCGGCTTGTTTAATCGCTCACACAATAATTTCGTACGTGATATCTGCTTTTAACGTAACCATAACGTAAACGTTACGCAAACTACGTCGTTTGTGTCAAAGGTGGGAAGTCAAGTAAGTAGGTACCTATAGGGACGAGGGTAAAGGGAATCTTGCGAATTCTGTATTATGAGAAATTGTTTAATTTGCGAGAAGTGTGTGATATCTTGTTTGGTTTGATTTTCAAATACTTGCTACCTGTGTTGTTGCAAGGTCAGCTGTTAAACGTTGGTTAACAGGTTCACTTCCCTCTCGGAAAACTGTTTTTTTTTTGTTCTATGATACTTCGTTGCACCACACTAGTATTTCTCCTGTATCGTGGGTTCGCTTACAGACACAAATCTTTACACGCACAAACTATTTGGATTATTAGATGCAAAAATTCTTAATTTTAATTAGAGTACCAGAGAGGCTCCAAAAAATTCACGATGGTGTGTGTTGTTCACCAGGCCAGCGTGATACACTAAGGTCTTAACCCTTCTCATTCTGAGAAGAGGTCCGTATCCAGTAGTGGGACTGCTTGGTCAACGACAAAAGATATGTCCAGTACTTTTTCTGTATGGGGTCAAATGAGCATCAGATAACTGTGAGTTATGACAAATACACCTCATATAGCCGTGACGGCTATGAATGTGTTATTACTTTACCTATAATAATTAAATCTGTGAAATGTCGTAGTAGCCCGGAGGTTACGGACTCACTTGTTACGAATCAGATTTCTGGATCAAACCCAGGCATGTACCTGTCTGCTGGAGTTGCGGTGCATGCTTTTGCGAATCCCGTGACCCCGGACGAACTGTCAGGAGGAGGGTGTCCCTCCTCCTGACAGTTCGTCCTGGGTCACGTCCGTTTTTAGCTGGTAAGAGTCCGGCAGATACCCTCGCCTTCCCTGGATGAGGGACATCCATGAGGATTTTCCAACGATAAAAAAAGGCCTGTACCTATACGACTTTTTTAAATGACATAATATGTACTTTCTCAGTTAATTTAAGACACCACCGACATAGGTGAAGGAAAACATCGTGAGGAAAGCTGGACTTAACGGTCTGAAATCGTCAACCCGCAGTGAGCAAGCGTGGTGATCAATGCTCATTCCTTCTCTGAATAACAAGAGGCCTTTGCCCCACAGTGGGAGAGTTACTGACTGGTATTTATTTATTTTACCTTAATCGCCTCTTAACTGCCTCGTTGGTCTAGTGGTGGCAACCTAGAGGATCGTGAGGTACTGGGTTCGATCTCCAGGTCAGGCAAATTGTTATTGGATTTTTAACCTAAAACACAACATCACGCCTTGTATTCCCCGAAGGGTTCGGCAGAGGTGTTTTTTTATACACCCTCGTTTCACCAGTTATGTTTCAGTCCCATGTAATAGGGGGCGAGCCTATTGCCATTAATCGGGCACAAAATCCAGATTCCGGGCAGCTCCTGAGTAATTTCACATGGAAAAACCCAATAACACTTTGTCCGACCTGGGGATCGTACCCAGGACCCCTTGCTTAACAGTCGCGATTGCGACCTCTAGACAAACAAGGCAATTGGATTTTTCTGTGTGGAATTCCTCAGTAGCAGCCCAGGTTTTGGATTTGTACACAGTTGATGGCAATAGGCTCGCCCCCTATTACATGGGACTTTAAACATGACGGCGAAATGAGGGTGTTACTATACACCTCTGCCCAACTCTTCGGGGAATACAGGCGTGATGTTATGTTCATGTTGTGTTTAATTTAATCTGTGAGCGCATTACAGTATAGCAAAAAATATTGAGTGCTTGCTAACGCCTGTCAGTAGCAATACAGTTTCAATACCGAGCTGCCTTTGTTTTCAAATCGATTCACTAGCGCGGCATATTCGATACAAAATGCAGCGGGATCGTATAAATGTGGCAGGAGTAATCTTTTAAATCGTTGCTGTATTACGAAAATATGCCTGTGTTTTTTTTTTCAAATCATTAACTTGGTAGCGTTTGACACTAGTCGCACTTCAAGGTAAGTGCAGATAGGGTTTAAAGGTGCGTATCAACGGTCGGCAGTGAAAACCACGTATGTGTAATTTTTTTTTATAAGATATAGAAAAAACTGTCTCCTGAAAAAAATATGTTTATACAAGTTTGTCATCGTACGTCATAGATGGCTTAGAAGTATTTGAATTGAAAGTTTGTTGAACTATGTATTGTTTTAAATTTCCATGGTTATTGACGTTAGTAGAATAAACTATGTCGGGATTTACACCATGTACCTTTGAACTCATTCTCGTTCTTCCGTGATCATGGCGCATGCAACTGCGCCGAAATATCGAAGTCTCAAAAATAAACAGTTAAATGGTGTAAATCCCGACATAGTTTATTCTACTTTGTTGAACTAGTACGTGTATGACGAGTTTATCAAACTAAAGAACAAATAAAACGCTTTTGAAGAAAATTAGATTTACGAGGTTTTCACTGCCGACCGTCGGTATAGATATCGCGAAGCATGCGCCGCGAATGGCTTGTCACCCCTGCCTCGGGCTGTGTGGATGGGGTGGCTCAATATGAGTGGCGAATGCCTCGCGATGTCTGTATGCACCTCAAAATGGAGCACACGAATCCATGTAGTGAAGATGTAGAGGGGCTCCCCTATACCCCTCTGGCTCTAGACGGAACACAGTAAACTGCTTGACTTGTCTAAATAAACTAAACACTTTCATTGGTCATTTAATTTACATTAACATGCGTTATATCTTCTTCTTCTTTCGTGTCAGCACGAGCTATTCGTGCATAGTTTATGCCGTGGAGAGAAGGATAGCCAGCCAGCAAATTTAGTAACGGGGCTGACTGCCCGGAGTGCGCAGGACGTGGTTGCGGTGCATGCTTTTGCGTATCCCACGACCCCGGCCGAACGGTCAGGAGGAGTGGCGCGCCGTGTTCCGCGCGCGCCTCTCGGAAGGATGTGGGGCAGGAGAGCAACTGCCCTAGCACAGGAGAGGTCCACCAGAAAAGCTGGTGGGCCGAGACCTGCCGGGGTTGCGGTGCATGCAATAGCGAATCCCGCGACCCCGGCCTTAGGTCAGAAGGAGGGACACCGTGGTGGTTTTAGCCGGTAAGAGTCCGGCACACCCCCCCGTCTTCCCCAGACGGGGGATAGTCCATGAGGAGTTCCCCACGTAAAAAAAAAAAAAGGAGTAGGAACACCGTTGGTTTTTAGCTGGTAAGAGCCCGGCAGACGCCCTCACCTTCCCCGGGCGAGGGATAACCATGAGGATTTTCCAACGATAATGGGTGCGCCTGACGTTCTTAAAGTATCATCACTCGTGGAGGCTCTTTTAACCCAGGGTGCATTAATATCGCTATAATTGTCATAATAACATAACATAACATCACGCCTTATATTCCCGAATGGTTCGGCAGAGATGTTTTAGTACACCCTCGTATCGCCATGTTTAAGTCCCATGTAATAGAGGGCGAGCCTATTGTCATTAACCGGGCACATATCTAGACTCCGGGCTACTACTGACAAATTCCTAATGGAGAAATCCAATTACACTGTCAGACATGGGGATCGAACCCAGGACCCCATGGAAAGCAGTTGCGCTTGCAACCACTAGACCAACGAGGTAATCTACACTGGCCTGCAGAAATAAGTGTCACACTTTTGAAATTGCAATAGTTTTTTAAGTACACAAGATATATTTTCGAAACAAAAAGGACTCAAAAAAGAGATTAACTTTGTTACTATAGTTTCAAAGAAAGATGATAAAAATTGCTATAAAACGTTTTCTATTTTAAATCTCTAACTTCTATAGTTTAGAAAAAATTGAAATTTTAAAACTGTGATACTTATTTTTGCAGGCCAGTGTATATAGTCAATTACTTGTCCTGTGTGACAGACTGTGGGGTAAAGAAATAGTCAGGTTTTTGTTACACCAGTATATTTTCGGGCAGCACTTCGTCCTTGGAGTACAAGTTAACAATAGCACCAATTTACACAATCCTTCTACTTTTATATGGCTCAGAAGCAGTTACAATACAATTTTACTTAACAAATATAAGGTACATCAATCTCTAATGACGTCACTACCGGTAAGTATTTAATATGCATGAACAATTACATTATTGATCTTAATTTACAATTACTTCATAGTTTTGATTCTAATTATTAATAATTAAACAATAATATTAATAATCAACATGCTCCCAATAATTATTTATAATAAATCAAAATATATTAATTATATAATCATAAGGATGGGACGTATGCTGCGATGTGGTGTCACTAGGGCTGATGATTAGTCGCTAACACCTGACTGACGTATTCATCAACACAGAGCCTAAACCACTGAAGCTGGAATTATGAAATTTGAGCTTTAGGTTTCTTTTGTGACGTAGACATCCACTAACAAAGGATTATTGGAAAGTTTGTGCCTAAGGGGGTAAAATAGGGGATGGAAGTTTGTATCAAAATTCACGCGGAAGAAGTCGCGGGCTAAGTGCTAGTTTATAATATTGTCAACGACGTTGCCCGATATTGCCGATTGAGTATTACATTGTTGCTAGGTACATGTTGCTGTGAAGTATTCCGGGTGTTGCCCATAATTCGGCAATTTTAATCGCCCGTGTACGAGCATCTCAAGGTGGTTCTAACAACGTGGTTTATGGTTTAATACACATTGGAAGCGTCGTAAATTCACATTATGTTCGCTGCCAAGTTATGACACTTGGAGTTTATTCATGAGTTTTGCCGTGTAAAATACATCTTCATCTTAACGTTACCTCGTACTATAGGAAGATACGCTTTGTTTAACCGTACGTATAGCTTTATGATCTGAAATGGGTTATTCTTCTTACATTTTTATGCAAGTGGTTTCCTGGTATAAAAGGGAATTTAGTTGAGAGGCTCGTGGCATATTACCAACCGCACGGATCACATAATTTCCGAGGTTTAGCTGCGCTTGCCGTGACCCGTGAATGGGTGATTGTTCGTTACACATCGAGACCCCTCCTTGCCTCGGAGAGCACGTTAAACAGTCGGTCACGGGTGTCATACGAATACCTACGACAGTCGTTACGGGAAGACAGAGGTCCGAAAAGTCTGACAACTGGTCTAACCTTAGGATATCGGCTTTACCCGGTAATTGGGTTGCGGAGGTCTGATAGCAGTCGCTCCGTGTAAAATACTGGTATTCAGCCGCATCTGGTTAGTCTGGAAACTGTCTCCAACATAGTTGGGTCAAAGATAGGCAGAACAGAACATGTAAATAGCAGAGCCTAGGTTAATAGGTACAGAGTAGAAGGTGAGGCTTATATCTTATATTAGTCTGTTGGTTACAGGTTCATGTTATAGGCAGTGTCCGACCGAAGCTTGGGAAAAAACGGTTGAAAGTTTAATTATAATCTGAATTATATAATGATCTGAACTACCATAACTTCAAGATTTTGTTACACTTTCGGCTTTTACTTCGTCTGTTTTGCGAAGCTCCGGTCGGACACTGTTGGTTTAGGCAGCAACCACCGCTACAGAAAGTGCACTAGGGAGCAATGAATCTTGGTCACCAACATAAACAAAAAAATGTTAAACAATTTTTTCCGAGTTATTAAGGTTTATGTTGGTGACCCGGATTCATTGCTCCCGAGTGTACTAACAAAATCTTAATTATTCATTAAATTGTAGCCGTTCCTTTTTCAGGACTGGAAAACCGGCTACTTAATATGTTTATTAGTCGTGCCGCGTTGGTCTAGTGGTGGTAAGCGCGACTGCTGATCGTGAGGTCCCGGGTTCGAACCCTAGGTCGGGCAGTGTCACTGGATTTTTCTGTGTGGTATTCCTCAGTAGCAGCCCGGAGTTTGAATTTGAGCCTGTTTGATGGCAATGGGCTCATCCCCTATTACATGGGACTTAAACATAACGGCGAAATGAGGGTGTTACTATACACCTCTGCCCAACCCTTCGAGGAATACAGGCGTGATGTTATATTAATATGTTAAGTTTTTTTTCTATTCCAAAGGAAAATAATTAAAGGGCACTGCTGTGTGCTCAATTATTACGATATTTGGATCGCGATCCTGACTTGTGATATTTATTGAGCGTTTAAATCAGTGTATTGATGGATTAAACGCGCGATAAATATCATGATCCAGAATCGCGATCAAAATATCGAGCGGGTAGCATGTACATTACAAGTATTTTATTATAGGAACAGTTTAATAGTAGTATTGTTAAACTGTGGTAGTAATGTTGAGTAGGTACTCCCATTCGCATACTAGTAAAACGGTAATGTTTTATATCCTAATATCTAAAAACTTACCGTACAAAATTTCACTAGCGTAAACCGAAAATGTAGAAAATTAGGTCGCGACTCATTTTCGCCCACTTTTCACAAGTTAAATGTTTAAGTGAAAGCCGGGCTACAGTTTTCTTGCCAGCTTGCTTGGCATTTATTAGAGACTTTATTTTTTTAAGTTCTTTAATTTTTGATGATTAAGAAGGAGAGTTGGTGTTCTTAATTTGATTAAATATTTTTTTCTAACCTAGATGTAGATTACTCGTAGGCGATTTATCGTAATATTGGTGTACTTAAGTACATACAATTTTATTTCCCTCGGGTATATGAATTTGTCAGTGAACAATCTATGTATTTGAGTGTACGCTCTACATTGGTCTTAAGCGTATGCAACACGGTCAATAAATATCACGATCCAAGATCGCGATCCAATTATCGTGATGAATAGAATATATAATAGAATGCGCCTTAAAAATACTATTTTACTCTCACTGGACAAATGTTATATTCTGGTTATATTTTGTGAATTGGATTATAATTTTAATTAAGACTTTTATCGCAATGTAGACGTATTTATGTCTTTTGGTGATCACTTGCTTTAATGGTGAAGGAACACATCGTGAAGAAAGATGCACACCTGAGAAGGCTCCAAAAAATTGTCGGTAGTGTGTTGTCCGCTAACTCGCAGCAAACCAGCATGGTGGACTAAGGCCTAGATCCTTCACATTCTAAAAAGAAGCCCGTGCCCAGCAGTGGGACAATTCTTCTTCTTTTCGTATGGTTAGTGACTAACCTGGTGTCAGAGTTTGCGGCATAAACTATGTGCCTCTGACTTGGCTTCACATGCCGTCGAGAACTATCTCTCAGGCATGCCGGTTTCCACGCGATATTTTCCTTCACCGTTTTTAAGCAAGTGATAACTATACAATACGCATATGAATCCGAAAAGTCAGAGGTGCGTACCTTGGGTTCGAACTCGAGACCTATGACTTGGCGGTCCGACGGTCAGACCACTAGGCTATCACTGCAAGTGAATATGGGCTGGTTCTATAATTATCATTTCATCGCGGTAAGAACGTATTTAAAACGTTTATGGCCAAATACTCAAATACTCAAACGCTATTCAATAAGTTGCTGCTAAGTCTCGTGCTATCACTCTCACTCTAAGGCGAAGTGACAGAGACCGCACGAAATTAACGGCCACTTAAAATTCTGTAGTGTTTAAGTATTTGGCCATTAATTGTTTATTTGTCTTTCAATTCTATTCGGCTCACCTCTGTATCGATTCAAAATCGTTAACAAAATCCAAAACTTCAGCATATCCCCTACAACCGTAACAATTTTCGAAGTTAAACTGCAAACCGGATAGCACCGTTTAATAGGATCTAACGAGTAACAATAAAACTTTACGGTTATACCTTCGAACGGTCTGTTAGGCCAAATTGAAATGTATGTAGCGTTCGCTTCGATGTGGTAATTAAGTTTTTGATAATTGGAAAAGGTGGTGAAGGTCCCTTGGGATGGTATAGTTTTTAGTTCGGTATTTTGGGTACGTATTTATTGTTAGCATTTATTTAGATGGGGGGTAATTGTGTCACTGGCTATCGCATTTAATTAAGCAGATCAACTTCGTCATTTGTTTGATACAGCAGTCGAAACGAGTTTTATTTTCTTTATATTTTTCAAAGGTTTCGTGTAATCTTGTTGATTATTGCCCGGTTCCTATGGCTAAATAAGCAGTATTAGTCTAGTGGTGTGACCGTCTCGAGTTCGAACCCAAAGCACGCACCTCTGACTTTTCAGATTCATGTGCGTATTGTATAGCCGGTATGGGTCAGTTTTTTTGACGACCGGCTGCCCATATTGGCTACCTTTTGGAAGGGGCAACTAGAATCAATTCTATTTTCTTTGTAACTTTAACGTTCAAAAGTGCCTTTTATGTGCCTAATTGAAATAAATACTTTGACTTTGACTTTGACTTTTATAATTATCACTTGCTTAAAAACGGTGAAGGAAAACATCGTGAGGAAACCATGTCTGAGAGATATTTCTCGACGGCATGTGAAGCCGTCAGAGGCCCATGGGCAGCATAAACTCTGACACCAGGTTAGTCACTAACCACACGAAAAGAAGAAGATGGCTAAAATAGAGATGGCGTTATTGGTTGAATTTATTTAACTGTTTACTGGTAATCTATATCCTATACTAATATTATAAAGAGGAAAGATTAGTATTTTTGTATGTAAAGAATAAACTTAAAAACTACTGGACCGATTTCAAAAAATCTTTTGCCGTTAGAAAGCTACATTATCACTGAGTAACATAGTCTATATTTATTACTGGAACAAAACTGCTTACGCGGGCGGAGCCGTGAGAACACAGCTAGTTGATAAATATTTTTATCGATAATGTTATTGGTTGAAAATATCAGTAATTTATTTCGTTGAAAAATAAATTTTGCTAATGTTAATCATGAATGGAATGAACTACCAACAGTAGTAGGTACCAATACCAACAACCTATAATTGTTAAAAGATATATTTATTCGATAACGGTAATTTTATTTATTGATTAGAAGTGTTTTTTGTTATCGTAAAATTGATTGGTTTTTGGATATATTTGCCAATACCAGCTAAAACCGTTTTACTCACCAACGGTAGAATTTTTTATTGCCAATCTGCGCGTGTTTATTGACTCTTAAGCTAATTTTTACCTGTATGGGAGGATCTTCTGTGCAAAGGTATGGAGTCTTTGCTTCAGTATTGGTTAAGATACATGAGTCTTAATTTAGTCGCCTTTTAAGATTGTTGAAGGGATTAAGGTAATTTCTACTTGTGGGTGATTGAAAACACTTGACACGTCTCTTTGCTTTTAGAATATTTTATTTGTACCTACTTATCTTATAAAATGTATTAGCTAAACTAGTGAACTGTATGAATGATTGAATGTGTGAGGGCAGTGTGTCTGTGTGTGTGAAAGGTTTGCTTTACTGCTAATTGGGCCGTGTTATGCAATAATGTGTCACCCCACAAAAATATGATATTTTTGTTAACGTCATCTAGTTTCTGTGGTAGGTCTATACCCAACGCTTGAAAAATACCCAGAACTGGTAGTAAATTTTAATAGAGCGTCTATCAAATAAATCTTAATGCAGTTTGCTTTATTTCAAGCGTTGGGTAGGCCTACTAGGTCCCAGGGAGGATGGCGCGCCGTGTTCTGCGCGCGCATCTCGGAAGGAAGTGGGGCAGCGGCAAAATTACCCCATCACTGGAGAGGTCCACCAGAAGAAGCTGGTGGACCAAAACCTGCCGGGGTCGCGGTGCATGCAATAGCGAATCCCGTGAGCCCGGCCTTAGGTCAGAAGGAGGCACACCGTTGGTTTTTAGCCGATAAGAGTCCGGGAGATCCCCTCGCCTTCCCCGGGCAAGGGACATCCATGAGGATTTCCCAACGCAAAAAAAAACAATAAACCTACTAGGTACTATATAACTAGATGGTGTTAACACAGAATTCATATTTTTGTGGGTCGACACATTACTGCATAACACAGCTCAATTAACTATTTGGACAAAGATATGCATGGGTGTCCTATTGTTTGCAGGGAGTCACACGGAACTATGTTAACTGCTGGGTGATTGCGTAATACCTATGAAATCGATTTCATTTTAACAGCAATAGGATAGTTCAGGTATTTTTTTGAATCAGGGCATGTGCCGTAATCCTGCAATTTTCTGTAATATAAAAAGCTGTCAAAATATTTAGTTTTGTTTTTATTGTCAAACAATTTGACAGTTATCGTCAAAGTTTCTTGTTTCAAAAAATACCTGAATTAGCGTTCAGTTCATTGTACGTTTTGTTTTTGTTCATTTTGGTTTCTTGAACTGTCAAAATGAAAGCGATTACTATTACGAGAGTGATACGTCATTAGACAGGTCGAGGTCGATTAGTTCGGTGATTGATTACACGAAATCCGTTTTAATTACATAGGTACCTACATCGTGTCATGTGTCAAATGTCGTGCGGGGAGCACACACGATTTATTAATCGGTGAAATTATACTTGAGATTTTTAGGCGGTCGTTTTTTTATTCTCGAGAATTTTGTTATGAGATGAATGATGGGTTAATATCACATAAATTACTGTATGTAGATATCTATAGGGTATAAACGAATACATGTATTTCCTTAAAACAACACGACCTTTTAGTGGTATAGATTAAACTTTACGGGATCTTGTTTGTTTTTTTTTAATCCTTCTATTGTGGTACGTGATCGTATCTTAACCACTTGATAGGGCCTAAATAAAAAAAAGAATAAAAAAATATGTTTGTTTGTTTTTGTTTTTTTATAAAATCGTTGCCCCATACTAGGATTTCTCCTGTATCGTGGGTGCGTTTACAAACACAAATATTCACAAGCACAAACATCCAGACCCGGACCAACTATCTGTAGGCCATACAAATATTTGTTCCGTGCGGGAATCGAACCCACGACCCGAAGCGCAGAAGCCGATCTCTCAGCCACTGCACTAAACGTGTCGTCATAGAACATTTCGATGCTACGCATAAATTAACGGAAGCACGGCGACACAGCTGGCGGGCACGGCTAGCGTGATATCGCTCCGTACAGTCAGTTAACTCGGGCGCTAAACAGACTCACGTTACGGTGCGTCCAGACCTGACGAACGCGCCGCGAATGCGCCGCTCGCGAGCTGCGCACGTGCATTTCATGTTCGTACGAAGCTCGCGCGCTAGCTACGCGCCGTACGCGAGCGTCGCAGGTGGTGCGCGCGTGCCGCTCGTGGAACCTGCCACCAACGTCTTCTGTTTTTTCTTTTAGTTTTTGTCAGTAATAAAATAGCCGATGCTGCAGCAATTATGCTAACGGCAGTCGTATGGTCCGACATCTTCGGAAGCAAATTCACAACTGAGACTCCATAGTTCATACGCAAAAGAAGCTATGTGCGCACGAGCGGCGCGCGACCGGCGCGCGCGCTGCACGCGCGCCCTACTCGAACCTTGCCGGAGTTGCACTAGAGCGGCGCACGAAACGTTCGCTGTAACTGCACGCGAGCAGCACGCGCGCAGTTCGCAAGCGGCTCGCGAGCGGCGCATTCGGAAGGTCTGGACGCAGCATTAAGGACAACATGTTTCTCTTTTTTTTTTACCTTTTGAACGCCGCAGCATAAATGCATCGTCGTACCCCCCACGCCAAGGTAACTGTAATCCCATCGTTTTTGTCACATATTTGTGACGTTGGCGTAAAGGGTAAACTTTCGTTTGTCACATATGTATGACAATGGCGTCCAAAAGGTTAAAATTGAATTTAAGGAAACCCATGCGGGGTCAATAGTAGACCACAAGGTTTGAAAGGATTACACACAGATGATAACACCTTCATCATATTGCTATAATCAAATTACTAACCATGAGTACCCAATCATTTTGTCAGGTAGATTAGTGATGACCAGCTTTTAGACTTTATTCATGTGCTCTTAGAGGCACGGAAGGGTATCGATGTGCAACGAACGGTCACCCTTCCACGGACTGACCGCGATAAGTGCAGCTTAACCTCGTAAATTGTGTGAGCAAAGCGGTTGGTAATTAGCTACGTGTCTTCTGCGTAATGCTTTCATCTTTACATAGTATAAAACAAAGTCGCTGCCGCTGTCTGTCCGCTTAGATTTTTTAAACTACGCAACGGATTTTAATGTAGTTTTCAGCAAGAGATAGAGTGATTCAAGAGGAAGGTTTATATGCCCCACATTAGTATTTACATTGCACCCGTGCAAAGCCGGGGCGGGTCGCTAGTAAAACTATAAATTACATAACAAAAAATCGAGCTTGTTTTCCCCGAAGGGTTGGGCAGAGGTGTATAGTAACACTCTCATTTGGCCATTATGTTTAAGTCCCATGTAATAGGGGGCGAGCCTATTGCTCACTTACTATAAAACAATTACTTTCCCAATATAGCAGTCTTTTGCAGACCTAGTTAAAGTATCGACAAAAAACGTGGCATCCCAGTAGCACGCGTCAGTTGTCACGACAATTAAGCGTGTAGTTACGTTATAACGGGACAAAGGGGCTGTCACGCAGCGTGCGACACGTGTGCACATAATCACGTTTTTTTTTTGTAATTTGAAGTTTTCATGGGTATGGCATGTCGAGATTTGAGTAACAAAGTTTTTAATAGTCGTGACTTTATTCTTGGTCCAAGTTAGAATTAACTGATACTTTGTACATACAAAGCAAACTGCCTCGTTGTTCTAGTGGTGACAACCGTGACTACTGATTGTGATGTCCTGGGTTCGATCCCCAGGTCGGGCAAAATATTATTGGGTTTTTCCTTGTGGAATTTCTCAGTAGCAGCTCGGAGTTTGGATGTGTCCAGTTGATAGCAATAGGCTCGCCCCTCATTACATGGGACTTAAACATAACGGCGAGATGAGGGTGTTACTGAACACCTCTGCCTAACCTTTTGGTGAATACGGGCGTGATGTTATGTTAATATACTAAAAAAAATACTAATACGAGATAAAAAAAACTAAAATTCTATTTGTTTATTGTACCAGGAGTACATAACGCTCGGAGCGTTCCAAAAGCTAATAAAGCAGAACAAGGGGCGTCACGCACACCACGCCACGTGTGCCCATATTTTACACGATATGACGTCATTTCACACAAATGTTCCAAACGACCATTTTTTTTGTTGGTAATTTAAGTTCTCGCGCTTGTTTTGACAATTTTACGGTTTTTTCTGTTTGTACGGAGTTTTACATCAGTAGAATCAGCTGGAACGTAATTTTTTGCCGGTTCGTGACGGTAATGTTTGAGGCTTTTTATCATATTTATGTAATCACTCATGTTGAAATGGGAATCAAATGAAAATGTTTGGGATTCTGCTACTTCTATAACGAATGTCACTCGCTCTACCTACAAGTATATGCAAAAAATGAAACGTCATCAATAAAAAGGTGACCCTCGGTGTTTGGTTGATCGTCAGTTGTCAATGTCTATGTTCCACATTAAATATTATTACTAGCTCTGTGCCAATTTATCTGTTTGGAATCGTTAAATTCAAAGTGATGATTATAAATGTCTTAGACGGGCTCAGTGCATGGAAATAATATTACTTTCCTGCCTCCCAAGATACAGGTTTTTCACCTAGTTTGGGAGACAGCAAACCATTATTACACTATGCCTTTCCCTAAAATTGTCCAATAATAACTAAACAGTGATCTATAATCTTATCTGATTTTGTTACTTTATTATGTTCTACTGCATTCTGATTTGATACAATAACCGTTTTTATTACTATAAAAAAAATTAAAAAGTGTTGGACTGTGTCCAGTTAAGGCGATTTAAGCGCGTAAGGTGACAAGCGTATACGCCCGTTAGTTGCGTTATATACACGAGCATTTGGGCCCATCCTACTCCATTTTTGTGAAAACAATGGATCCTCTCGCTGCAACTATCGCGCGTATACTGGACGGAACAATGGCGTCCCTAGTATCTCGTCTCGCGCGCAGAACGCGCACCACTCGCGCGGTACAAGGTTTTGGCGACATGCACGCGATTCATACGCGGGCAGCAAAACGCGCGACTGCATGTGGACTGAACGTATGAACTTTGTGTCTCACAATCGCGCGATTAGCTACGTGCGACACGCTAAAACGCTTCATCTGGACAAGCTGTTAGGATCAAAAGAGAAGTCGTAAAAATTTAATGGGTCATGACAAGCAACTCGTGATCGTATCGTGATCCACTGGTGAATAGATAAACCTGTCCAAAAAGGGGGGCATTCCATGTAGAGCACCAATTTGAATAGTACCAATTCGAATCACTCGAATAGTATTCCTATTACTATTGGTGTGGTTCGAATCGGTGCTATTTCAATTTGTGCGCTACATGGAATGCCTTCAAAAAGGAAGAAGAAGACTGTAGTCGCCATGCTGGGCCCATATGTTAGTGACCACAAAGACAGTCATAGAAAATAACGAACAATTTCGGCAACTGACCCCCGGTCACTTACTGAAGAACAAAAGTCCAAACTCAAGATTTGCCAACGAGCAATGATGCGTAGAATCCTGGGTATTAAACTAACCGATCGTGTTAGAAACACCACCTTGCGCTCCATAACGCAAGTAGCAGATGTTGGACAAAAAACAGCCAAGCTTAAGTGGGAGTGGGTCGGTCATGTCGCTTGAATGCATCGGAACAGATGGGCAAAGATCGTCACATACTGGACGCCAGAAGGAAGACATCGTTATCGAGGTCGGCCGCGGCGTAGATGGCGTGACGATCTAGACGTATTTGCAGGGCTGGTATAGTTAGAAATGGCACAGAATAGAGAGGTTTGGAAGGCAAAAGGGGAGGCCTTTGTTCAGCAAAGGGACAATTAAAAGGCTACTACAAAAAAACCCAGTTTCTCCAAGACTGATCGATGCAAAATTAAATAATCTGCCGTCAAATCATATGTCCAGTTCCCAGTGAGTCCGTTTCTACGCAGTGAAGTGGTACATTTCTTTTCTTTTTTTTTAACGTTGGAAAATCTTCATGCATGTACCTCGCCCGGGAAAGGCGAGGGGGCCTGCCGGATTCTTATCGGCTAAAAACCAACGGTATTCCTTCTTCTGACCGTTCGGCCGGGGTCGTGGGATTCGCAAAAGCTTGCACCGCAACCCCGGCAGAGTGAAGTGGTATCTTGGGGTGGAGCTACTCTAAATCCATCCCACCTTGAATCAGAATATTGCCTGGGGGAAGCTACTATTGTGTGCCCGTCTCTCATTATGACATCTCATACAGCTCTTCTCATAGCCTGTAACCCAAGATGTGTCTGCACGACGCCGAGACTGAAGGACTCGCGTCGTGTATATAGCCGTCAAGTACGCGCTTAGCTGCCGTTAATGTCAAGGTTCTTTGAATATCAAGTAATGACATCTTCTTCTTTTCGTGTGGTTAGTGACTAACCTGGTGTCAGAGTTTATGCCGCCCATGGGCCTCTGACTTGGCTTCACATGCCGTCGGGAAATAACTCTCAGGCATGCCGGTTTCCTCACGACGTTTTCCTTCACTGTTTTTAAGCAAGTGATAATTATATAATATGAACATGAATCCGAAAAGTCAGCGGTGCGTACCTTGGGTTCGAACTCGAGACCTATGACTTGGCAGTGCGACGGTCACACCACTAGGCTATCACTGCTATACAGTATATAGTAATGACATTTGTTGTTAGTATTGCGGTCGACCAATCACATTCGCAGACATGAGATTTGATAACAGAGTAAATTGATCTAACTCTCGAAAATCAGGCCTAAATCTCCCATTAAAATGGTATTGTTATTTAAAACATACAAAGCTTTATTAAAATTATACAAATATATTTAATTTTGTAAAACGTAAGTAGTTTATTTCTTTGATATGAGAATACGTCTTGTTATTTTTCTTTTTTGAAATTAGCTTATAATTTTCCAAGAATAATATTGTAATATTAAGATTTATATTATTTTTACACAGTAATAAAATGTCTTATTACGTGACAAGTTATTACATTTGGGTTTTAATATAACCTGTAATTTGAAACCTATTTTGTGTGAAGATTTTTTTAATATATTTTCTAGAGCATATCTATTTTATGTATATCCGCCTTACCTTTTCCCAACTATGTTGTGGTCAGCTTTCAATCTAACCGGATGCGGCTAAATACCAGTATTTTACACGGAGCGACTGCTATCAGACCTCCGCAACCCAATTACGGGGCAATGCCGATACTCTAAGGTTAGTCCGATTGTCAGAATTTCAGGCTTCTGACTACCCGTAACGACTGTCACAGGTATTTGTATGTCATCCGAAACCGACCGGGAGGAGTCTCGATGTGTAATGAACGGTCACCCATCCACGGACTGACCGTGACAAGCGCAGCTTAACCTCACAAATCGTATTATCAGCGCGGTTGGTAATTAGCCACGAGTCTCTTATTTTCTACACCATATATGGATGATATAAAGGAGGCTTGACAGCAATAAATTCTTTCGTACAGTACGATGACGGTATTACGAGCATGTCCATCACCTATTATCGGATGCAGTCTCAAACTAGGCAGAAAGAATACCCTAGACTAGAAGAAGGCACCACCTAAATAACTACGCCTGTAGTTTTGGCGGACAAAACAATGTCAATTGGGAACACATTTAGTAGTCCAGCCGTGCTACTACTAAGCCAATGAAGACAACACTAATTATTATTTATGTACTGAACCCTGTATTCCCCGCACGCAATTTTTCACAAAAGATTTGATATAGTGCAGGGTTGACCTCGACACAGCTCATATATTATTACGACGCACCTGTCTGGGTAGGCCCACAATACCATTTAATTCAGAAGTTTAACTTATACTCAGCTTATGTCAGTCTATTATCGACCAGCTTGCTGATGACACTGTTACTCGTCAGATATTTGGGCTGGCATGGCTGATTGATTATAATGATTTCCCGCATTCTTGGTTGCACGGCGGCAGCAGCCATAATCAGCCCATTACTGTCCCACTGCTCGGCACGGGCCTCTTCTCAGAATGGGAAGAGTTTAGGTCTTAGTCCACCACACTGGCCTGGTGCGTGTTAACGGACTACACACACTACCGGTAACTTTTTGGAAAAATCTCAGGTATGCAGGCTTCCTCACGATGTTTATCCTACACCATTAACGCAAGCGATAATGACGTATTGTAGCTACACTTATCGCTTCTTGACAAATCTTCACCAAGCTCTGTAGTGACCAAATACTCAAACACTGATCAATTTTAAGTCACTGTCACTGTCACTCTAACTAAGGCAAAGTGTCAGTGACAGCACGAACTTAATGGCTACTCAAAATTGAGTAGCGTTTGAGTATTTAGCCATAAGTGTGCTATTGAAGTAACAGAGATTACAGAGCTGCGGTTTGTTCCAAACGTACCTCAAGTATGCTCTAGCTACTAGATTGTAGTGGTACTCATGTTCCATCAGGTATCTGTCTGAACTATTTATCGTGCATTGTACGTAGTGTACCTTCTGTTCCTATCTTTTTGTGTTACGACCCACCTGTCTGGCTTATGACCTCAGTTACAACGTACGCATCCGACGTGACGCGTGACAAAATATTGTTTATAATGTAGTCGTGACCAAATATTGTTTATATACTCGTGACAGCGTTCGCTCGCGTGTTTTGTTATAATTAAATTAATAACAACACTTATAATTAAGGGTTTGTTTGATTTAGACTTTAACTGAAAATCTGCGTGGTGAGCGACAAAAAAACCATTTTATTTTATTGTTAAATGTCTTTGCTCTTCCTTTAGTTATCCCTTCTAACTTTTTTTTTATCGTTGGAAAATCCTTATGTTGTCCCTCGCCCAGGGAAGGCGAGGGGGTCTGCCGGACTCTTACCGGCTAAAAACCAACGGTGTCCCTCCCTCCTTCTAATCTAAGGCCGGAGTCACGGGATTCGCTATTGCATGCACCGCAACCCCGGCAGGATCTCTTCTAGCCTGGGGAAAGCAAAATGACACGATTTTTTAAAAAACTAATTATGTATTTTAAAACAGATCTTAGTCCAAAATTAACAAAATTACACACTAGGCATATTATCATGATCAGCCGTATAACTGACCCACTGATAAATGATTTTTATTTCTGTAAATAAATCTGTTACAGACACTTACAAGTCAATGTAATGTTTTTTTTAAGACTAGATGGCGCCGGCATTTCCTATCTGACTAGCTCTGAGAAGAAAAGCCGAAACAAACTCAGAGGTCAAAGTCTCTTTTAAAGTCCAGACATTGTAGTATACTAACTATGCGAGTGAAACGATGTAGTCTGTAGGGTAAAGTCGGGAATGGCCTTTTGAGGAAAGTGCCAGAACAGGTTCGAGTTGACCTGTCCTAACTGACGGCACATCTGCATCAGTCATCGCGGAGCTCAAATCTTAACAACCACTAACTGAGCATGCGCCTCTTTTCAGAATGAGAAAGGTTTGGCCTCAGTCCACCACACTAGCTTGGTGCGGGTTGGCGGACTAAACAACATCGAGAACTTTTTCTCATGTGGTGCATATTTCTTGAATATGCGTTCCTTCACCGTTAACGACCACTAGGCAAATTAAAACATACATAACATAATTAGCCCATTACTGTCGCACTGCTGGACACGGGCCTCTTCTCAGAATGAGAAGGATTTAGGTCCTAGTCCACCACGCTAGCCTGGTCCGCGTTGGCAGACTACACACACCATCGAGAACTTTATGGAGCCCTCCCAGGTGTTCAGGCTTCCTCCGGCAAGCTCCGGAATCGAACTCAGACCCTTCTGTATGGAAGGCAAGCGTTCAACCGCTAGGTTATCACTAGGCATGTTATCAAAGATATATTAACATATTATAGTAAACCGAGGTCATACTATTAAACCGACCTTTAGTAGCCTGATTATATCTATTATATTGACCTTTAACACAAGTATTTGGAAGTTCTTGAAATGTCGTAACTAACGAGACAGATTATATAGGTATAATTATTATTTATTTTACAAAAGATAGATGATAGATATTTTAGGCAATAGATTCCTTCAAAATATTTCTATTTTAAAACAAGTAGGTACAATCAATCAAAGTTATCAGTTTCATCATTAGATTAAAACTTAAATAAATCATGAAAGCTGATATTCAAAAGAATATAATTCAGACGAATGAGGGTCTCAGAAACGAACTCGTTATTTCGTTTCGACTTTAGATCAAATATCAAATAGTTTTAAAATGGAATCTTCAATATTCTAGATAGTAAGGCATTGGTAATACAGAGAGCGACGAATGTTGATGATTAAAATGTAAAACATTTATTAATTTTATCACTTCCAGGCAAGGGTTTTGTCGACTGAAGTATAGATAAAATAACATATTGCTATTGTGCATATGTCATTTTATCTATTCTTTCGTCGACTAAACTCCTGTCTACGGTTGCCATACTACACTTCGTCGCTGCGCCTGCAAAATCCGCTATGTGTTTTTTTTTGAAAATCTGTCTTTGATGCTATTTTATAATAGTTCTCAAGCCACGTGCAACTGTAAAATACGTTTTCTAATAATTTATTTTGATATCAAAGACAGATTTTCAAAAAAAAAAACTCGTAGCGGATTTTGCTGGCGCAGCGACGACTTGCTGGCCAGTATCTAGTGAAGGCTTCTGTTGGTATTTTCACATTTTGCTTCCTGGACATAATACCCGGCCCAGCTGCTACTGAGAAACGCATTAAATAAATGTATTTTCTTTCTTTCTTTCATTCAAGTAAAACTGAAAAGCTTAGCCCAGTACCTCACGAACGGCAACCTGGCATTAGACAACTAGACTAATGTGGCAATGTATATAATGTCTTCAGTTTTAATAAAAAAATAGTTCTATGTTGCAAAGTATATTTTTTACCTTATTTCAAACCGTTAAGATTTTACTAGAAATAAAATCGCTGCCCGCTATCTATACGACGAAGCTCGAGATAAATACGATCCGAATAAAATTGAATTTTAAATAAAACGTGCGGTCAATTGATACGAAGTTAAATTATAAATCACTGGTTTTTAGGCTCCACGAAGGCTATTTTCGGAATGGTCAATAACAGCCTAGCAGCATGTTTAAGTGAAACAATATTTAAACCGTTCACTGAAAGTAATTTTCGTGTGTAAACTCCAATAACGATCGCTAACCAAATATTGGCACGGTATTTATTGTACAACTCGTGTTCGTGCCAAATTACGTCATAGTTCATATTTGTTAATATTTTAATTTAATTTTATTGATATTTGCCTCGTTGGTCTAGTAGCCACAAGCGTGACTGCTGAGCATAGGGTCCTGGGTTCGATCCCCAGGTCGGGCAAAGTGATATTGGGTTTTTCCATTAGGAATTTCTCAGTACTAGCCCGGAGTCTGGATTTGTGCCTGGTTAATGGCAATAGGCTCGCCCCCTATTACATGGGACTTAAAAACATAGCTGGCGAAACGAGGGTGTTACTAAAACACCTCTGCCTCACCCTTCGGGGAATACAAGGCGTGATGTTATGTTATTTTATATTCAGAATACAACAGATACTGTTGTATCTGTTGTATTCTGAGAGTACAACATAACTAAGATGTCGCATCGGCAAACTTCGTAAAGCCAATTACTTCCGAGCTGAGTGCGACTTCAAGACCTCTAATGTTTATTAGTACTGCAGTAAAAAATGATCTTTACGCTGACGCAATAAGTTTGAATGGCGCAATAATGAGCGCCTGCCATTGGTTGTTCTATCAAGTTTGCCAATGCAACTTCTAAGTTATTCCGTATAGGCACATAGAAACTAAGTATCTATTTTTTATAAATGTATTATGTTGGCACCCAGGCCGACCTACAGCAGGCCTATGTCACTCCGCGGTTTAGATTCGAAAACATGCCCACGCGCCGCTTCACCTCCAGAGAGCGCTTTCGTCTCTAAAGTTCAATATCGCAAGCGTGGCACGCATTTTCCTAGGTATCTAGCGCACTATTTATTATTCTGTGTCGACGGCCCACTTGATGGTAAGTTATTACCGCCGCCTGTAAACACCTACAACCCTAAGAGGATTGCTGATGAGTTACCAACCTAAGAGATACAGTTATAAAATCTCAAATGCCTGTAATTTCATTAGTATCCATACCCTTCGAACAGGAACGCAGAAATTCTGCTTGGCGGCAGAAAAGGGTACGGTGATAGTACTTTCTTACGTAAATGGCCATTGTAGCATAGTCTATTCCTATCTAACAATCAAGGTATTATTTTAACGACCTTCAATCTGAATAAAACCTTATGACTTAGTAAAATAGTCACTTCTAAAGTGTACAATTGAAACAAAGTTGAAAACAATTGCAAAAATGTGTAAAAGATATTGTCTGTACAAAACAAATTGAGAAACATCCATTATTATAACGAGTATGTGTAATAATTACTACAAACGTAAACCATCCCAACATCGAACTCAAAATAAAACTCAAAAGGGTATTGTATTAATAAATAGCTCTTGCATAAAAAATATACATTTTATTATGAACGTGTTTCATCCCCGACGGACATAAATCAACACACTTCACATACAAAGGGATATTAAAAGGCTTTTTAAATAATTAACTGTTTGATGCAATTGTCATTGGCCCTACTATGAAATTAATATTACAATTTGCATTGTCAATTAATTTACATACATACATAATCAACCCATTACTGACCCTCTACTGGACACGGGTCTCTTCTCAGAATGAGAAGGATTGGACTTTCACCATAACACAATGCGTTGAAACTATGAAGCTAATTAGGTACCTATAAACTTGTTTGACACATTGTTGATAAACAGTGTTTCATCAACAAGAATCTACCTGCATGTTTTTGAAACGTTCAAGTCATGTTGCGGACATGTTTACGGCGAAAGTTCCTAAACATTTACGTGGTGTTTCAGAAACTGTTACGGTGGTCTTGTAGTATAACAGCAGTGTAGCAGTGTGACCGTCGGACTGCCAAGGCATAGGTCTCGAGTTCAAACCCAAGGCACCTCTGATTTTTCGGATTCATGTACGTATTGTATAATTATCACTTGCTTAAAAACGGTGAAGGAAAACACGTGAGGAAACCGACATGCCTGAGAGATATTTCTCGACGGCATATGAAGCCAGTCAGAGGCCCATGGGCGATAAACTCTGACACCAGGTTAGTCATTAACAACACAAAAAGAAGAAGAAGAAACTGTTGGCAACTTGTATCAGAAACATTGTTTACTAATGAATATATCGCTTACAAAACCGGTGCATTTTGTATCACGTAAAATACTCGATCGAGTACAATACTCTCACAAAAGAACGCGTATCCATAGTAGTCCCTACCCATTACAGACAGGTTCCCGTTATAAAAACGCACATTTATTTTAATTAAGCATTCGGTTATCGACTTAATTAAAACTGATAGTTTGGCGTTCCCGCCACATATGCGTTATTAAAATTGGGTAATAAGTAATAATCGTGCTGACTATTAATTATTTTTTAATTAATTATTTTCAAATTGAAGCGGTTGGAATAATTAATTGGTATTAAAACGGGTCGGTTTTTAGGTACTTAGCAGAGGGGTGTTTCTGAATAATATGCATACAGAGTGAACTCGAATTCGATGTATATTTGCTTCTGTTTATTTGTAAAACAGTATCCCAATTTTTTTTGAAAAATTTAACCAAACAAGTACATGGGTGCCAGACTACCCCGTGTCTGGGCACCCCTGGTCCCCCTCCTGCGACGGGTCAGATTAGTGGCCCCGCCGCCTACCACTTTTCGGCCGCAGAGGATAGAAAGTGCGGCCAGGTACACACCGCCAATCCTCTTCCCCTGCGGCCCCACCGTGTCCGCCATCTGACGGTGGCGGCCCCGTCAAGGCCGCGGAAGGTAGGGAGAACAGCGCACCGTAATACCGGCACTCCTCTCCCGCCACGGCCTCCCGCACTCAGCCGCGATGCGTTCCAAACGACATCGCGGCCCACCTCAGTTGCGATGTCGCCGAAGCGACACCGCAACCTACTTGGCCGCTACATCGAGGGCTACCAGACCCAAGCCCCGACGAGCGGCCTCTCCTTGGGTTCCTCTTCGCTTCACCGTGGGGTTCACTGCCACGGCTACTAAGCCCCCCCGCAACGACAATGCGGGAACCCAACCGGGGGGATCTTCCTCAAAGCCTTGCTCAACAACGCCTTACATTATTTAAAAAACATTTATTTGATATATTATTGAACAAAACTTATTATAGTGTTGAAGAATTTATAGACGACAAGATAATATAAAAAATAGGTGACATTTTTGTAATTATATAAAATTGTGTGTATTAATTTATGGAATATCATTTTAACTCGTTTATTCATTCTTTATACATATAAATTATATTTTTAAATATTTCTACAAAAAATATAAAAAACATTTAAAGTCATTTTAACTATTATTAACTTCATTTAAATTTGCACGCCGCATAATATGGCAGAATATGTCGGAATTTATAACACTGCAAGATCATTGTACATACCATGTTCTAGCAAATAAACGATTTGAATTTGAATTTCCTTTAAGGCGTGATAGTATGTTCTATATGCAACAAATTAGCACCCCATGTACCCTAGCCGAAAGTCAGTAGATTTCGAGAAACTTAATTTTTTATAGATTTTTGTAAAATACCCAGAATTCGGTATCTATGCTTAAGACTATCTACAACGTGACTTAGGACGTTTTTGAAACGCTTACTCACGGAACAATACGTACTAGTGTCGTAGGAAAAGATTCATAGAAAAGTATGGCGATCGGAGTCGTCGCAACATTTATCGGATCGTGTCGTGTTATGTGATGTATAAAAAAAGTGTTCTAACAGACGATAATCAGACCAAGGGCATCATAATTTAACATATACAGGGTGTTACAAAAATACCCATACAGCCGAAAAGGGGTTAAAAGGTGCCTTGTAAAGAGTCTATTGGCAATATTTCAAAATTGTAGTATGACCCAAAAAAAAAGAATTTGGTTAAAATATAAAATAACCATCATTGAAACGCAATCCTGAAAACATAAAACTAAAGAGTAGACAAACCAAAATGTTATTTACATTCTTACCTAATTTCCTCTGAGAGGTAAATGACAACAACCATAAAAGACTAGTTTTGATTATTTACAGTAATAATAAAAAGAGGTTTCGTTTTAAACTGTCTCCGATTTAGATGTATGCTCATGTTTCTCAATGTATGACGAATTGGAACAAAATCACGAAATAGTCTTTAAGTTGTGAAATGTAAATGTTGATTATTGATATGACTTGTAATTGACACCATATTTTTTCTTGTCTTTTTAAGACGCCAGTACTTAAAGCGGTTTGATTTGCTTCTATTGAGATTGCAAACCTTTTTAAATATTATTAAAGTAGGCAGTAAACAGTTATTATCTTCTGTTAAAATAATCTATGAAAATTCAGTTTCATTGGCATGACAGGTTATTAGGGTTGGCACTTTTTTCGGTTTAATGAATATTTTCTTTTTCGTAGGGAATTATGTAATACGTTGTATATGGTTGAAGTGAATAGGTAAAAAGATATCATATATTTACAAAAAAAACTAAAATTTTTATCAATGAATGAATCAAAATAAAACCTTTACAATTTATTGATTTCTCTGAAGCATTAAGTATAAAATATTTTTTATTAAGTTCGTGCCTACTATAATAATATTATGTACGGTCGGCAAATGAGATAAGTGTGCAGACAGCTTAATACATCCACATAATTAAGAACTGTCTCGTTGGCCTAGTCGTGGCAAGCGTGACTGCTGATCGTGAGTTCCTGGGTTCAATCCCCAGATCGGTCAAAGTGTTATTGGATTTTTCCGTGTGAAATTCCTCACTAGCAGTCCGGAGTTTGGATTTGCGGCTGGTTAATGGCAATAGGCTCGCCCCCTATTACATGGGACTTACACATAACAGCGAAATGAGGGTGTTACTATATACCTCTCCCCTACCCTTCGAGGAATACAGGCGTGATGTTATGTACGTGCGTCAAAACTTACCTGTAACGCACATAACAACTACCTAGGTTTTGACTGCTTAGTGATGTCAGTTAGTTGCTAGTTGTAATTGTTGTTAGTTATTGGAGTGTATAAAAGAGCCGAGTGGCGATATTTAAAACTAGCGGCCCGTCCCGGCTTCGCACGGGTGGACATTTTTCCCGTTTTTGCAACATTTTTCATTTATGCTCCGCTCCTATTGGTCGTAGCGTGGTGTTATATAGCCTATAACCTTCCTCGATAAATGTACTATCCAACACAAAAGGATTTTTTCAATTCCAACCAGTAGTTCCTCAGATTAGCGCGTTCAAACAAACAAACAAACTCTTCAGCTTTATAATATTAGTATAGATACGTCCGCGCCGCCCTGGGCAGTCAGCCCCGCTACCAACCTTATTCACTAGGTAGCTAATCTTTGCACCACGCTATGAGCTATTCTCGTAAAGTTCGTGCGGGCACGTAAGCAGAAGTGTTATACACTTAACTTTTTTGCCGCAGCGACGTTGCCGTACATAAATAGACCACAGAATATACAGAATGATTTTTATCACCATCCAATTTTTTTTAGGCATTAAGAATTAGGTAAACAAAGAATCTCTATAAAAAAAACTTTTTAAACGATGACTGCCTTCTCGGTCTGGTTGTCGCAACCAGCGCTAAGCATGGAGTCCTGGGTTCGATCCCCAGGTCGGGTAAAGTGTTCTATTAGGAATTACTCAGTAGTAGCCCGGAGTGTGGATTTGTGCCCGGTTAATGGCAATAGGTTCACCCCCTATGACATGAGACTTAAACATAAATGGCGAAACGAGGATGTACTAAAAACACCTCTGCCGAACCCTTCGGGAAATATAAGGCGTGATGTTATGTTCTTTTTAAAATATTTTTCCCGATTTGCTCCCGTTCGCCCTATGGTAGGGCATAGAGCGAATGGGAAGGCTCTGCATCAGAATTAGTGATCTACCTAATCATTTTTCAAAAAAAAGGAATATTTTAGTCCTATCAATTTTAATATAATTTTTTAAAACTCAGTCCTCGCCCGCGACATTACAGGGACGCGGGGGATGACGACTAAAAGATGATTTCCAATAAACGGCTCGCATCCGTCCGTATCCTTTCCGATCCGATGCGATGCGAGCCGTTTGTTGGAAATCATCTTTTAGTCGTCATCCCCCGCGTCCCTGTAACGTCGCGGCCGAGGACTGAGTTATCCGGTCGGACTATAGTCCTATTAAGTTTTTTCAATTTAGTCCTATCATATAATCCTAACGCCTAGAAAAAATTTGGATGGTAATTAAAAAATCAGCCTGTATTTAAAGCGACGTGAAATAATATTTCTGCAAAGGCTAAAGATAAGCTTAGTCTACATTATTCACGAATACACCCTCATTAATGTATGAGAGGTCAAGTCTAAGTTACGGATTAGCTTCCACTCGCCTCTACAAAGAATGGCTAAATAGCTAATTATTGTACTAAAACTTGAATACTTTGTTCATATCTAATATTGTTCTCCTTCTACAAATGTGTGTAGATGCTACAAAAGTTAACATAAAAGATAGATACAAATACCTACAATGTGTAAAAATAATTTGAAACCATTTGGTTTTGTACGACTGTAATAATCTATACTAATACTAACGGACCTGGCAGACGTCGTCCTGCCCTAAAAATTTGGTGACATACCGACAGCAACGCCACCTACCGGGTCCAATTGTGAATCTAAACCATTCAGGGCGCTACCCAAACGCATACAAAAACATTCATTCAAATCGGTCCAGCCGTTTAGGAGGAGTTCAGTGACATACACACGTACAGTCGAATTATATAGGTATAAAGATTATAAAGTTGAAGAGTTTGTTTGTTTGAACGCGCTAATCTCAGGAAATACTGGTTGGAATTGAAAAAATCTTTTTGCGTTGGATAGTCCATTTATCGAGGAAGGTTATAGGCTATATAACATCACGGTACGACCAATAAGAGCGAGTATAAATGAAAAATGTTACAAAAATGGGAAAAATGTCCACCCGTGCGAAGCCGGGACGGGCCGCTAGTACATACATATACCTACTCACGCCGATAGTCCCCGAAGCGGTAAGAAGAGGTGTTTACCTATTACAGGAGTCTTTACACCCACGTTTCGCTTCTTCTTCTTTCTTCTTCTTCGGTGTCAAGTGTTTTGACATTTTTCGGGCACATTGCTTTTTTTTTCCTTTCCTATTCGACTGCTTGTAGATGGTCTTGCGGACCGTTTCTACGTAACCGGGCAGTTATTGGTGAGACCTGAAGGGTCTCTAACCAATCCCGACGAGAGTAAAATACCTAACCTAAGCTAACTACTATTACTACGTCTACTACTGACATCATGACTAGATAGCAACAACACCACTAAGAGCGACCCCTAGGGGGGACTCGAACCTTGGCTTAGGGCGTTGCTTGCGAGAGAACTGGGAAGGAGACAGCTTGATGAGGGCTGAAATAACGGTGTGACTGCGGAGTCAGAAGGGACGTCTGGCTCTGCGGCTGTGGTGGGTGAGCACGGTGGATCAGGGATAGCGGCGGTGGGACGTCGCGATGGGCCTCGTCGGCGAGGAAGAAATGCCGGACGGCGGCGGACGTTGTGTAGTGTGCTGGTCGATTTACTCGCCTCCTGGAGGAGGGTAATATCGTCGTTGGGCTCTAATAGCGCATGCCTGGGACGGCGTACTATGCTAATTTGAGAGAGTTTATAATCTGCCGCGGCGGCCACTAGAGGGTTCCGGTGCCTCGGGGCATTATCGAAATAACGCTTGGAAATGCGTTTGAGGTATTGCCTGACGGTCGGCATTTTTAGATCTAAATGAAGCTGTTCGTTGCGCATGTACCACGGAGCGGCCGCGGCCTTGCGCAAGACGCGATTTTGGAGGATTTGAAAAGGTTTAAATCGGGAGGGCTTAACGTGTGCGAACACGACGCTAGCGTAAGTTAAAATGGGGCGGATGCACGACACGTAAAGTCTCAGCTTATTTCTAAGTGATGCACAATTTTATAAGTTTTACAACATTATTGTAGCCACTCAACCACCCGGCCCCCGCCGCCGAATTTCAGCCAACCGCCACGGACCGCGCGGTCTTGTTTATGTAATTTGACCCCTTCTGACCTTAGCGATAAAAACACCTGACGTACGCAAACTACAAGTGCTATATCAAAATAAAAAATACAGATATAAAGCTGAATAATTAAGGAACATACTTATCTATAAACCAAGAGATATAATTATAATTTGAAACTCAAAAAAAAAAGATTAACTTGAAAAACAGTGATGGAAAATTGGAAAAATTTGAAAATTGGAAATTTTTGATGGATAACTCTTAACTTTATATCCATTTTAACAATATTAAAATAAACTAGATTATATTTCCTTTCTAACAATACCAGAATGTATAAACTTATTTTATTCCAATAAGAAGAAAATCTTATAAGAAGTTAGAAACTCCTTGCTGGTTTTGACGCGGCCTCGCGCGCCCGTATACTGTTTATACTATGTATATCGAGTCAAGATAGAATCTTTACGAAACTACCTGTATTTATTTAATTACTACTACCTGTATTTTACTAATAATGAACTATTTTTCCGTTTTCACACATTTTTGGTCAAAATAAACACATTTCTTTGTGTTTACCTTATCAACCGGCAGCCATTGTTCTCATCGCGAACAATAACATTTACAAAAGCGAAATATTGCAACTTGAGATTCTAAAACTACCTACGTGTAATAAAATATTGTAGCACTATTCTTTACGATCCTTTGTATGTATAATAGTGTTAAAAATAAACAATGATGTCAGATTAGCTATGACATATTTACGACCACCCGCCGGCGCCCCGCCGCGCCGCACCCACTTGAGCGATAACAGATGTTTACAAAGTTTGACAATTTTTTTGTTTGACTTTTTGTTTGAAGTAGTGCTGACAAGTGTGATTATTTCGTTGTATAATTTCATAGAGAACGACTCTACTAAAGGTTTTTTCGTAGACAAAACACGGTAGTCGATTTTATAAGGATTTTTTAAACTGTTTCGTTTTGGGTACTGTAGTACCCATGGCGGTTTACTGCTTTTTGACTTCGGGTACTGTAGTACCCGGTGGCGGTTGAGTGGGTAGTCTACCTATAATTTACGGATAACATGATGACAAAATTAAATGAAATTAGAAAAAAAGCTTAAAAAACCTTCGACAAAAAATGTTCCCTACTTCTTTGTTAATTTATATACGAGTTTTTGATGCCCTCTTTTATTTAGTTAATAGATTTGTGTTAGGATATAATTTTTTTTTGTGTACTAGCTGCCCGGACAGACTTCGTTCTGTCAAAAGTTGTGGGAAAAGAAAAGTTTTGTTTTTACTATTTTCCGTGCAATTTTTGTTTTTTCTCTCTATAAGAACCTTCCTTGTGCCTTAAGGAATATATAAAAAATATGGTCTAGCCGTCCTCAAGTTTTGCGCTTAGCAACATTTGGCGATTCATTTTTATTTATATAGATTATGATTAAAAATAATGATAGACATATTTTTTTGATTATTATCTTATAACTTTGAAACTGCCTCGTTGATCTAGGGTGGCAAGCGTGACTACTGATCGTGAGGTCCTGGGTTCGATTCCCGGGTCGGGCAAAATAATTATTGGGTTTTTCTGTGAGGACTTCCTTAGCAGCCCGGAGATTGGATTTGTGCCCAGTTGATGGCAACAGGTTCGCCCCTTATTACATGGGAATTAAACATAACGGCGAAATGAGGGTTTTACTATACACTCACAACTACTATATACTCTGCCCAACTCTTCGGGGAGTACAGGCGTGGCGTTATGTTATATTTGTATCAATTACGTAAAAAATCTAACGAGAACACACACGTCTCATGATACTATTAAGTAATGCGATTTTCTTTGCCATCATAGCGGCGTCGACTTCTGCCACATATAAAACAAAAACATGATTCTCACCGATAACCTTATGGAATGATGGAATGCATGGAATGGAATGGATGGAAGCACTAATTACTTTTTTAATAGACCGCAAGCAAAGCAAACGAATAGGACACAAAAAAATATCTTTACCTTTATTCTCATTTTTCTATCCTAACAAATATATAGCAGTGATAGCCTAGTGGTGTGACCATCGGATTGCCAAGTCATAAGGTCTTGACTTTAAACCCAAGGCACGCACCTCTGACTTTTCGAATTCTTGTGCGTATTGTACAATCATCACTTGCTTAAAAACGGTGAAGGAAAACATCGTGAAACCGACATGCTTGAGAGATATTTCTCGACGGCATGTGAAGCCAAGTCAGAGGCCCATGGGCGGCATAAACACTAACCACACGAAAAGAAAGATGACTCTAACAAAGCAAACTCTTGTTCAAAACACAAATGTCAACAAACCATATTCGTAATCAGCACAAAAGTTTCAGATCCTGATAAATAAGGTACGCGTATAAAAGTTAGTGTTTAATTTCATATCCCTAGACTAGCGAGTTAAAACTCCCCGTCTAATTTACTACGAAGTTACTCTTCGTAAAATCTGTTAAATCGTCCGCTACCTATGGAAATTTTAATCGAGTAAGTGACTAGATTGCTGCAGTTTTGCGAGTAGTAATTAGAACAATTATCGTTTTAAATAAGAGTACCTGGATGACCGAGCTTTACTCGGTTTTCTTTTTGGTAAACCGACGTTTCCTAAAAATGAAACCTAGCTAGATCAATTTATCGCCCCTGGAACCCCCTGCATATTAAATTTCGTGAAAATTGTTTCAGCCGTTTCCGAGATTCAGATTATATATATATATATATACAAGAATTGCTCGTTTAAAGGCTTTAGATTAGATAGATAACTAGCCGTTAAAATGTTGATTATAATGGTGTGAAACTGTGAAAAATAGAAAGAAAGAAAGAAATTTATTTGGCACGAAAGCAGTCAGACACAAACAAAATATTCATGAGAGAGAAAACAAAAATAAAGCGTCTAAAATATATATATAGTAATAAACAAAAATAAAGTAGCTGTGTGTCTAGCGGCTGCGCCAAATAGGTTCAGTTCAGCATAAATGTCAGACCACTAGTGCCTGACGCTGGTTTTCAACTGAACCCATTGTGACGTAACTGATGATAAGAAAAGAAGAAATAGGCATCTCATGGCCAAATACTCAACGCTACTCAATTAAAAACAATCAAAAACACGTTTGGTGCTGTGGCTGAGCGATTGGCTTCTGCGCTACGGGTCGTGGGTTCGATTCTCACACGGATTAAATATTTGTATGGCCTACAGATAGTTGTTCCGGGTCAGGGTGTTTGTGCATGTGAAGATTTGTGTCTGTAAACGCACCCACGATACAGGAGAAATCCTAATGTGGGGCAAAGTTTTTACATAAAAAAAAAGTTGCTGTTAAGACTCGTGCTGTCACTGTCACTTCGCTATAAATTGACAGAGAAAGCACGTGACTTAACGGCAATTTAAAATTGAGTAACGTTTGCGAATTTCGCTATTTGACTCCGGCAGAGGCGACTACTGCCCCGTTCCTGTATCTTACTACCCGTAATTGGTTACCACTAGGGTTCCTTTTTTTGTTACTAATAATAAAGCATATTCTTAATAGCGTAGCGTAATAAAACCATAGGGGGTTACCTTTAGAAGAATTTGCAGGTAAATTAGGTATTTTGTATGGAAATCAAAGAGAAAGGCGCGCGACGAGTCGTCCGTGCCTTGCAGTCTTCATGCAGAATAGATATATGTGTGTGTATATATGTGTACCTTCTCTTATAGTTAGAGATAGGCAAGCAGATAAATATACTTAAACCGTAAATAAAGAAAATAAAGAAAAATATACACGAGGTTAGTCGGAAAGGGGGTACTAAGCCGAAAGGGTGTTAGAGTGCCCATAATAATGGATAAATTTTGTTCTACAACTTTCCCCAAAAGTCATTAGTTTAAAAGAAATAGCAGTTCAAGATTGCATAAAAAATAAGCTAAATTCTATCTATCCTCAGCTATGATCAGCTGTATTTACATTTTAGGTCATATTTGGGGTCACGAATTAGAAGCTCTAATTTCTGAATTCGTAATTAAAGCAGGGATGAAGAATTTTTGAAAAAACCAAATTAGAATTAATTTTGTTTTATTTTTTTATAGAATTTCAAAATTTTTACACTTTCAGTAAAACAGTCATCAGTGACGCGCGACATTAAGTGGCCCGCGGCTTAGTACCCCCTTTCCGACTAACCTCGTATATTTATTCGGCTTCAAAGCGAGACATTACAACAATACAAAAAAAAGTGTTGACCAAAATTAATAATAAAAAAAATCAATACAAGAAACTTATAACAAATTTCTGTGCCTCACAAAAATAAATTTCACTAAATACTCGGTATTAATAAACATAACATCACGCCTGTATCTGTGTTGGGCAGTTACGTTTTTAAGTTCCATGTACCTAATAGGGGGCGAGCCTATTGCCATCAACCGGGCACGAATCCAAACTCCGGGCTGCTACTGAGGAATTCCACACGAAAAAACCCAATAACACTTTGTCCGACCTGGGGATCGAACCCAGGGCCTCACGATCAGCAGTAGCGTTTGCCACCACTAGACCAACGAGACAGTAAATAAGTCTGTAATAATAAGTTAATAAATACTCGTTTTTAGTGTATTGTGTTTATGAGTATCCACTAGGCCTCGAGAGAGTTTCCGAGTACTGTATTGAGTAATAAGCGTAGGACATTTTGAATGGTATCAATGCCCTAAACTCATAAACGAAATGACCTATGGGAGCCCTTTGTTCTGATTTCGATATTTGGTCTAATGAATTTTTTAATGAAAGTTATTAACACTTTTATTTGAACGCGACCCTTACCACAGTAAAAAAAATGAATATTTATTAAAACTTAATAGCTTCATTTAAAATCTTTTTTTATTTTTACGATACGAAGTCATATTTCGTTTTTACGACTTCGATTAATTGATGATGCGTATAAAGTTTTTTAATGAAAAATATATTAAGTAATTAAACGTTCAATTCATGGCCGATTCCTATAACTTACGGAACGTTATTGGTTATAATTCAGACTAATGTAAGTTTTTTTTTTTGAAATGGGTTTGCTCTTGACTCTAGTCTAGGTCAGAGGAGACAGAGACAAAGTCTACGATGGAGTGAGCTTACTCTAATTTTGAAGAGATTCAGGTTGAATGCGTTCGGGAACACAGACGCAGGTAGTGAGTTCCACTGTTTTGCAGTGCGCATAATGAAGGATGTTTGGAAGCGCTTAGTGCGAATTGGTGGAATGGCAACTAAGTATGGATGGTAACTTGCAGTGCGTCTAAATGTCCGATGGTAGAAGGGGGCCGGTGGGATGAGGTTGTTTACCAATAATGACGCAAAGGACCATGGCTCTGCATACCCTTCCATATGGAAGTAGCTATCACATGTAAAACTAGCTTGCGTGTCTATTTATATGCTCAGTTTAGCAGTGAAAATGGTACTGTTGAGGAATGAGGTATGCTGCAGTTACTCCAACGAAAAGGGAAGTTCTCCCAACCAGGTGGAACTTATGCCTTTTTTTTTTTTTTTTCTCGTTGGAAAATCCTCATGGATGTCCCTCGCCCGGGGAAGGCGAGGGGGTCTGCCGGACTCTTACCGGCTAAAAACCAACGGTGTTCCTTCTCCTGACCGTACGGCCAGGTTCGTGGGATTCGCAAAAGCATGCACCGCAACCCCGGCAGGTCCCGGTCCGCCAACCCGTGGCGGACCTCTCCTCTGTGGGGACTTGCCCCACGAGGTGTAACTTATGCCTGGCGGGATACTACCCAACGATGTGTGTTCGGAAGTTGTACATATACTATACGTCGCTGTAGACTGCTAGACCATCGTCGTACTGTGTAGTTCGCATGTGGCGTGATAGATGGCTCCACAGTACCATTTGTAAGCAAAACGATTCGATTCTTTTTTTTCTTTTTTGGTAATCCATCGAAATTAACTAAAAATTAATTATTGTCATCAGTGCTATTTTTATGCAAAATTACAACCTCTCTGGATAACAGGAACTAGCTCCAATTGACTAGCAACCTTTGTAGCAGACAGACAGACAAAAAATAACAAAGCCAGCTAAATAAAAGCTTTTATTGCCTCGTTCGTCTAGTGGTAGTAAGCGCGACTACTGATCGTGAGGTCCTGAGTTTGATCTCCAGATCGGGCAAAGTGTTATTGGGATTTTCCGTATGGAATTCCTCAGTAGCAGCCCGGAGTTTAGATTAGTGCTCGGTTGATGGCAATAGGCTCGCCCCTTATGACATGGGACTTAAACATCACGGCGAAATGAGGGTGTTACTATACACCTTTGCCCAACCCATCGAAGAATAAAGGCGTGATGTTATGTTATGCTTTTAAAGTTGGTTTTAAAATATTCAGTAATGCTAGTTGGTTTATGTCATTCTGAGAATCTCGACTATAACCTTAGTTACATTTGGACTCAATCCACTCAAGTGTACCTACATACATTTGTCAGTAGCCGTGAATTCTCAGAAAACATAATATTATTTTGGTCAAATAAAGACCTTCTTATTTAGATACAAAATCTAGGTGTGTAGTCCGTAGACACATTTTGTAGTCAAGTCCTTCAGCCGTCTATATAATCATTATGTGTCGATTGTAGGTCGTCTGGCCTGAATTTCAGCCTAGATTTGTCATATATTCAATTTTATTTTATTACTTTTAATGATATGGAATAAAAGCTAATTTATCATAATGGATGTAGCATAACTGCAACACGTTTGGTGCAGTGGCTGAGCGATCGGCTTCTGCGCTACGGGTCGTGGCTTCGATTCCCGCACGGAACAAATATTTGTATGGCCTACAGATAGCTGTTCGGGTCTGGATGTTTGTGCATGTGAAGATTTGTGTCTGTAAACGCACCCACGATACAGGAGAAATCCTAGTGTGGGGCAGCGTTTTTTTTAATGAAAAACAAAACTAACCCATCAGGAAGCCACTGCTGGGCATGGGCCTCTTCTTAGAATCAGAAGGGTGAAGGACAGTCCACCACGTAGGTCAGAGAATTATTTATACTAATGTGGGTCATATAAACCTTCCTCTTGAATCACTCTATCTATTGCTGAAAACTGCATTAAAATCCGTTGCGTAGTTTAAAAGATCTAAGCGTACAGACAGCGGGACCGACTTTGTTTTATACTATGTAAAGATTACATCTAACGTTTTTCTTCGAAATTAATGTAAACGAAATATAGGCTCACAATAATAGCTGTCATAAAAGATTTTCAAACAAATATTCAGTATAAATAAAACGGGGTTATATCTACATTTATTTTATCCTTTGGGATATTAGTAAAGGTAGAATGGAAAGCAAAATTAAATGTATAACAGTTTGATAATGACATGCGTAAGTTTGTCTGAAGTCTCCCTTGAGAGATCAGTTCACAATGGCCTGGATTCTGTAAAGCTCCGAATAAAATTAGCCAAATAATATATTGCGATCTTTTTATTTAATAGATGGAAGACGATTTGAATTGCCAGATAAGGTTGGATTAAAATTTTCAAATTGATATAGACTCTCAGAAAATGGTGGTTAAGGAACTTATCATACTAATCAGCATATAATTTTATTTGCAAAAATTTGCTAGTTGGTTTAAAAGCGTGTGGTTCCAACTGCAAAAGCATTCTATACAATGTGCTGATGCATATTGACGCGCGCTGAAGCATTCTGACGCGCACTGATGCGTGCTAAAGCATGCTGTAGTATGTGAAAGCAGATTTGATGTAATTAAGTGAAAGTATACGTTCTCATGTTCATAAAAAAGCCAATTTCCTATGAGTGAAATGCGAATTGTTTGATGCAGAAGTCGAATATGGAAAATAGTTTGTCAGTTTAAAAGAACATCCGTCTCTTTCTTGTTTTACGTATAAATAAAGGATAGAAATGTTTTTACTCCACAGAATCGGTGCCAATGAAATGTTGACCATTGACCTGACTGTTGAGACTCGGTGTATTTCGTTTTGTGCCGCTGTGATTGAGTAAAAGAACTATTGTTTCGCCGCCAGTTGAGGTATAAAAGAAGTATTTAACTGTTCGTCTACTCCGTAAATTGGTCAATTGAAGATGAATTAACTTTGCTATTGTTATTTTCGTAGCAGGATTATAATTGTATTGTTGTATATACAGGACGGATTGGTGATGACAATATCGTCACCGGAAAGCCAATACTACAGCGCTATTTTGGCTAAAATTAGTTATGTATTATATTTTTGGATTGGATTTTTATTCTGCGTCGATTAGTTGGGATTTTGTAATATAATAGAATAAAATACGAAATCCCAACTAATCGACGCAGAAAAAAAATCCAATCCATAGATATAATATATAACTCATTCTAGCCAAAATGGCGCTTAAGTAGTATTGGCTTTCCGGTGACGATATGTAGTTATTAATTACTTGTGCCTGGGAGAGCATGTTAAACCGTCGGTTCCGGGTGCCATACGAATACCTATGACAGTCATTACGGGAAGTCTGTCCCGAAAGTCTGACAACCGGTCAAACAGGATATCGGCATTGCCCAGTAACTGGGTTGCGGAGGTCTGATGCCAGTCGCTCCGTGTAAATTACTGGTATTCAGCCGCATCTTGTTAGACTGGAAGCTGACCCCAACATAGTTGGGAAAAGGCTAGGCAGAACTAGTATGTAGTTATTAACAGAGAGAGATTGGGTCTGTTATTCTTAAAAATAATTAACATAACATCACGCCTGTATTCCCCGAAGGGTTCGGCAGAGGTGTATAGTAACACCCTCATTTCACCGTTATGTTTAAGACCCATGTAATAGGGGGCGACCCTGTCGCCATCAACTGGGCCCAAATCCAAACTCCGGGCTGCTACTGAGGAATTCCACACGAAAAAACCCAATAGCACTTTGCCCGACTCGGGGATCGAACCCAGGATCTCACGATCAGCAGTCGCGCTTACCACCACTACACCAACAAGGCAGTTTAAAAATAATTATCTGGTTAAATATCCGTTTACCTATAAATTGTAGTACATTTTTCAGGTAAATCGATCCGCGGGATTATGTAATCACGAGCTCACGTGATTTTCAGAAATAATTACCAGGCATTTGTATGTGTTATGTATTGTATTAGCATTGCAAGCTGGAAACCATACAAATGTATCCTTCTAATGCAACATTTGAAACTGTGATCCCCAACACAAAAGGCTTACGTCCCGCTGCGCTTTGCTTCATCAAGTATTTGATATACTCGCTAATTAATGAAATTAATTATTTTAGTTACCCTAAGGCAATGTTTTCAATCTCTAACTAAATAATTGTGTGCATTGCCATTGCTACGAGTTCGTGCTACGGGTTTTCGCTACGAGTTGTAGCGGTATTGCTACGATGCTACGCGGTGTAGCATTCGTAGCATTGTACTCGTAATAGAAAAAGGTGTTTTTTTAGAATAGTGCTTACTAAAATTTGTCCTCACATTGTTAATTAAAGGTTCTTATCATAAGAGGCTATCTGTACAGTAGAAATAATACTTCAAGCTATCTCTAGAGTTAAGTGTATATCTAAGAAACATCATAAAGGCAGTCTTCCTGGTCTTTAACCGACCGGTTTTATTTAAACTGATTATATATCTTTGATCAATTATCCACACTTGATTTTAATCACTGATATTAGCGAGAGGGGCTCGTGGCCAATTACCAACCGCGCTGATCATACGATTTAAGCTGCACTTGCCGCGTGCAGTCCGTGGATGGGTGACCATTCGTTATGCGGGCGGTGCTGCATACTGCATCTATGCTTGATCAACTGTTTGGCGGAATTAACACTAAATATATATTGTTATTATATATTTGTTCCGCAAAGTAAGGCCTGATTCCATTATTTATTTACAATTTATCCAAACTCAATTTCAACTACCAATCATAGCATTAAAATACTCATTTCCCAAAAGAAATTAATCACAAATTGTACGTACACTGATAATAGCGTCCCATATTTGTCAATTATGATTTTAGCGCGGCGTACAAATTGAAATCCGGCTCGGCGTCCACTAATGAAGCCATTGTAGTTCCACCGTACCGGTTTTTACCGTGCAATTAACTCGACAATCCGGACCGGTGCGGTCGACTTAATCAGTAGTGAATGCTGACACTTGAACGTCGAGGGTTACCTATGAATTTGGGCTACGAGGTGTATTTGTACAGGAAATTGTTAGTTCGATAGCGAGCGATTTGAAGGTAGTATTGTTGCGTTGCGTTTTTCGGTACGGATTGAAAAATGTGGTACCGAATATGGAATCAGGTAGGAGAGTAGGATGCTTTATAAGCTTTTTGACTTGAATTGTAGGTTTGTCGATTTTGTATATGAATGGGACTTTAGCTGACGCTGTACGCACATGCGGTTGCGTTTTGTTCCATTGCGTTTTTTGGTACGGATTGAAAGATGTGGTACCGAATATGGAGTAGGAGAATAGGATGCTTTAGAAGCTTTTTGACCTGAACTCTAGGTTTGTCGATTTTTATACGAATGGGACTTTTGCTGACGCTATACGTTTGCGTCACATCTGCCTAAACCAGGGTTCGAGCCACGGGCCGCGAAGTGATTTTTAATCTTTAGTTTTGTAGAATATTTTTAAGTAGGTATTTTTTTTATTTTTCCTACAATTTAACATAACATAACATTACGCCTGTATTTCTCGAAGGGTTGGGCAGAGGTTTATAGTGACACCCTCATTTTGCCTTTATGTTAAAGCCCCGTGTAATAGGGGGTGAACCTAATGCCACCTACAGAGCACAAATCTGAACTCCGTGCTGCTACTGAGGAATTCCACACGGAAAAACCGACCTGGGGATCGAACGCAGGACCTCACGATCAGTAGTCGCGCTTGCCACCACTAGACCAACGAGGCCTTTAATTGAAGACTGATAATATTTAGTTTCTGTTACGGCCTGCATCATGACGTAATTTGTATTGGCCCGTAAACATCTCCGGCCTGGACAGCCCTGCCCTAAGCCAAGATACTCAGGAAGGCATGACTTCTCAGATAAGGTTGCCTTGCCTTGCCATCTGATAAATCTTCTTCTTCTTTTCGTGTGGTTAGTGACTAACCTGGTGTCAAAGTTTATGCCGCCTATGAGCCTCTGACTAGGCTTCACATGCCGTCGAGAAATATCTCTTAGACATGCCGGTTTCTTCACGATGTTTCCTTCACCATTTTTAAACAAGTGATAATTATAAAATACGCACATGAATCCGAAAAGCCAGAGGTGCGTGCTTTAGGTTCCAACTCGAGACCTATGACTTGGCAGTCTGACGGTGACATCACTAGGCTATCACTCCTACCTGATAAATAATTGTCACCTTAATTGACTTAATATAATCAATAATTTTCCTTAGATCTTCATTAGTATGAAGCCCTTTTAACCTAAGAAAAACCACAATAATATTCTGTACTTAAATAATTAACCATTAGCAGTAATAGTCTAATGGTGTGACCGTCAGACTACCAAGTCATAGGTCTCGAGCTCGAACCGAAGGCACGCACCTCTGACTTTTCAGATTCATGTATGTACTAGCTTTTGCCCGCAGCTTCGCTTGCGTGAAGTTTGAAATCCTCGTTAAGCCCATTTTAAAGTGACATTTTAAAATCCAAAACGTCCGTCTTTTATCACCCCCAGCGGTTTAGGCCGTGCGTTGCTAGATTAGTCAGCCAGTCGGTCAGTTTCTCCCCATGCTTCTTACTTCAAACATACCAGATTTCTCATACAAACTTTCAACACTTATTTCACCCCCTTAGAGGTTGAATTTCCAAATATGTGTACATTTATTCCTAACCAGAAACCTTAATATTTAATTTCATCTTTCTTACTTCAAAAACGACGCACTTACATACAAACTTCAACCCCCCATTTCACCCTCTTAGGGGTGGAATCTCCAAAAACCCTCAAACACTTATACGTTTATTTCTTACCAAAAGCCTAAATATTTAATTCCATGTTTCTCACTTCAAAAATACCAGATTTCTCATACAAACTTTCAACACTTATTTCACCCTTTAAGGGTTGAATTTCCAAAAATGCTCAAACAAATGTCCGTTTATTTCTAACCAAAAACCTTAATATTTAATTTCAAGCTTCTTACTTCAAAAATGACGGACTTACAAACTTAAAAACCCTATTTCACCCCCTTAGGGGTTGAATTTCGAGAAATCCCTTCTTAATGGATGTTTACGTTACAAAATGAACCTACTGTCAAAATTTCAAGTTTCTAACCCCAGCCGTTTAGGCTGTACGTTGATAGATCAGTCGGTCAGTCGGTCAGCCTGCTTCTCCTTTTATATATACCTATATATAGATTGTATAATTATCACTTGCTTAAAAACGGTGAAGGAAAACATCGTGAGGAAACCGGCATGCCTTAAAGACATTTCTCAACGGCATGTGAAGCCAAGTCAGAGGCCCATGGGCAGCATAAACTCTGACACCAGGTTAGTTACTAACCACACGAAACGAAGACGACGAGTCATCATCATCATCATCATCATCAGCCTTTAATGTTCCCACTGCCGGGACACAGGCGTCCTCTCTGTGAGAGGGAATGGGCCGTAAACCACCACGCGGGCCCAGTGCGGGTTGGTAGATATCACATGTCTTCGAATTTTTGGTTCTAGGACATGCCGGTTTCCTCACGATGTTTTTCTTCACCGTTTTGAGAGCAGTGGTGATGAAAAATTATACAAAGTAATGCGCCTGGCTGGGTTCGAACCCACGACATACAACTCGTAAGTCAGGGCCGTTACCACTGGGCCACCACTTCTCTCGAAGACGACGAATAATTAATCCCAAAAAGGGATAAAAATAATAACAACCCATTTCATAATAATTAAGGATTAAAATTAACGTTTCAACTGAACTAGATATCCAAACTTAAAATGTTCGAATCAAACATTTAATTAAAGCTAGGCACTCATGAATTGACGTTCGGATTTTCCGATTTGCGGTCAGTTCCGGCAGCCGAGTTTCGCATGTGTAGCCGCCCTTAATTAGGGACGACCTTTGGGCCGCAATAAATGAGATCTGCGATTTATTTACATAATTAATTGGTGTAAGATGATACTTTTGGCTTTAATTAGACGCAAAACAAGTTTAAGGTAAGATTGTAATTTTGTGTGGGAACAGATTCTATGTAAATATCAGGCGTATTGTAGGTGTTGTTTTAAAATATCGTGCTTAATTATCTATCTTAATTGTAATTGGCTATGAATATCGAGTTTTTATTAACCAGTTTTAATTAGCTTCACTTCATATATTTGTTTTTTGGATTCAAATATTACGATAGATTTTTCTACTACTTCTTCTTAAACGATTCTCCTGAAACTTCGCACACAAATTTAATTCCCATGACAATCCTGATGCTGTAGGGGTACTGTAAGATAAAACTGTATAACTTAGAAGTATTTTAACCGACTTCCAAAAAAGGAGGAGGTTATCAAATCGGCTGTATTTTTTTAAGTGATTGTTACCTCATGACACTGTCATTTATAAACCGATTTCTTTTTTTTTTTTAATCAAATAGTATTCTTTCGAAGTGGTCCCATCTACATTTCGTGAAGATCTGATGAAGAACTTCGGAGATAGACAATGGAACTCCTCAATGACGAATAGTATGCATAATGTGATGATGTGATTATATTACGAGCATCGTATTTTGTAGATCCAACCATGTCTTAATTAAGTCCACTAAAATGAAAAAAATAAAAAACATTTTAAAAATAATAAAACCGACTTCAAAAAAACTAAAAAAAGAATCAAATAATTACCATATTATAAAATTAACAGTTTCAGAAGTCGGTGCCTTCAATTTGGTTCAGGGTGGATTAGCACCAACTTCTGAAACTGTAAATTTTATAATAATGGTAATTATTAGATTTCTTTTTTTGTTTTTTTGAAGTCGGTTTTATTTTTGTTAAAATATTTTTTTATTAAGGGATTATAATTTTTGTACAATGATGTTTAAATGTGCAGGTGAAAGCGGTTGCTTTTCCATCTGACATGATTACTGCCTGATCTCTAAAGAATATATTTTTCAAAACTGACTTACTGATGTAGTCTCCCTAGCGATTCCCGAGCGTGTGTGTTCTTCGAACGTGTGATGGCCGCGAACGCGACGGGCTAGGGTGGGAACGGCCGTAATCCATCTTTGACCCGTATCTTATAATATAATACCCAAGAGAAATTGCAGGGGAGCACCGTTCACTTATCTACACAACACAGACCTCATCTCTGATTTTACACCAGCACAAAACTAGCATAATAAAAATAAAACTAAGAGCCCGTTTACACAGCAGTTTTTAACGGATCCGTCGGCACTGGGTGTGGTGTTCACATCTGTACTGACGGATCAGTTAAACAAATGGCAGCCGCGTCGCATCTGGCAGGCAGGATACGATAAAAATAACTGATCGTGTGTGAAGGCACCAATACTTCTCCATACATCTTCACGTATGGATCCGTTTTTAATACTATTCCGGCATCCAGATTTTGATGACAAAACGGAATGTGTAAAAATATCGGACCAGTATTGTTTACTGGATTCAGAATAATGTCGTGCAAGTGAACTCGCTCATACAACTACAGGCGCCATCACTAAAATAAAAAAACTTATTAACAAAAATAAAACCGACTTCAAAACCGGTTTTTTGAAGTCGGTTTTATTTTTCTTAATAAGTTTTTTATTTTTTTCATTTTAGGGCCTTAATTAAAACACGGATGGACCTACTAAAGACACTGCTCGTAACATAATCACATCATCTCATCATCATCATATGTTTATCTTTAACAACAAATTTTTTTATTTACCTACAATATATGCAAATAAAATTCTATTCTATCATCACATTATGCGAACTGTTCGTCATTGAAGAGTTCCATTGTCTATCTTCAAAGTTCTTCATCAGATCTTCACCAAATTTTAATGGGACCACTTCGAAAGAATACTCTTTCAAACAAATAATCATTAAAATCGGTTCACAATTAGCATAGATATCGCGGATGAAAAATACAAAATAAATAAAAACTTACAGACGAATTGAGAACGTCCTCTTTTTTTTTGGAAGTCTGTTAAAAAACGGATCCACTTTAACGGTCCTGTATACAGTTTCTGTGTGAACTAGCTGTAAGTAAAACCTACATTTCATGCAGTCCAACTTTTTCGCCGGCCTGGTACGTGGCGTGTTCAACGAAGTTTGTATTTCAAGCGAGTTACTAAAAACTGTATTTTACAGCAAGCATAGTTGAACTGGGACGTTGCGTATAAACATTATTCTGTTGGATAGTTTAGAAAATTACCTCAGGAGCACGAGCTCCACGAGGCTTATTATCATACGATTTGCGAGGTTAAGCAGCGCTTGCCGCGGTCAGTCCTTGGATGGGTGACCGTTCGTTACACATCGGGACGCCTCAGTGCCTCCAAAAGCACGTTAAACAGTCGGTCCCGGGTGTCATACGAATACCAATGACAGTCGTTACGGGTAATCAGAATCCCAAAAGTCTGGCAACCGGTCTAACCCTAGGATATCGAAATTACCCAGTAACTGGGTTGCTTAGTCGCTCCGTGTAAAATACTGGTATTCAGCCGCATCTGGTTAGTCTGGAATCTGACCCCAACATAGTTGTGAAATGGCTAGGCAGAACAGTTTAGAAAATTACCGCGTTTGCATATTTATGACCAAGAAATGCAGCTACAGCAAATAAAAACGACTTAAGACGAAATTGGACTGGTAATAAAAGAAAAAGGAGGATTTGTTTTGACAGAGCAACGTATTTTGTAGAAAAAGAAACAAATATCGCATGTGTAACTCTCATTACTGGCCAAAAAGAAACTGCACTCAGTTTAAAGCCGCAGAGCAGTTAGCATTGCAGTGTTAAAATTGAAGAGAACTTTCAAAAACGACGCTCGTATTTTTCGGCTTGCTTCGGGCATTTTCGGGCTTGTTTCGGGCATCAGGCTATAGAATGGTTATATAACATAACAGTACCTGGATGACCGAGCTTTGCTCCGTTTTTATTTTCTTGGTAATAAGAAAGGTTCTTGAGTGGCGACCACGAATCGGAAAGCGCGGCGTAGGTAGGCCTCCCACTAGGTGGATCGACGACATTGTGAAAGTCACGGGCAACCGATGGATGCAAATGGCGGATTGTCGTTCGATGTGGTGTGAGGGGGATCCTTTGTTCAGCAGTGGACGTCTTTAGGCTGATGATGGTGATGATGATGACGTGTTTTTTGGAAATGAAACCTAGCTAGATCGATTTATCGCCCCCGAAACCCCCTGCCTACTTAATTTCATGAAAATCCTTAGAGCCGTTTCCGAGATTCAGACTATATATATATATATGTATACAAGAATTGCTCGTTTATAGGTATTAGATATATAACATCACGCCTTTTATTCCCCGAAGGGTTTGGCAGAGGTGTTTTAGACCCAGGTAATAGGGGGCGAGCCTATTTCCATTAACCGGGTAAAAATCCAGATTCCGGACTGCTACTGAGAAATTACTAATGGAAAAATCCAATATTAATTTGCCCGACCTGGGGATCGAATCCAGGACCCTATGTTCAGCAGTTGTGCTGGCCACCACTAGACCAACAAGGCAGCTATATACCTCTAAATAGTAATGGTTATATAAATAGATAATAATCTCATTACTGTCCCACTTTTAGGCACGGGCTTCTTCTCAGATTGAGAAGGGTTAGGCCTTAGTCCACCACGCTGGCCTGGTGCGGGTTGGGGGACAACACTATCGAGAACTTTGGAGCCCTTTTAGGTGCGTAGATTTTCTCATGATGTTTTCCTTCACAGTTAACGCATGTGATAATCAAATTCTAATCTGCACATGATTTCAAAAAGTCAAGAGATGCGGACCGAAATCGATCTTAGATCCAACTGCATCAAAGCAAAGCGTTCAACCGTTATGCTATCACTGCTAGAATAGTTATACATGCTAAATACGAGTATACAACTTACAAATAGTTATTTGTGGGATGCAGTCGCATAGTTATGAATGTACCTCCATATAGTTTAGTTAGTACAGACAGCGAAACAGTTTATATGCTCTGCAGCTAACGAATATCTATGCACCATGCAGGCAACTAACATTGTATTCGCGTGTGTAATTTTTATGCACCAGACACACTCAGACAAGGGCTTAGTCACTTAGCACACACAACTCTTTCAAAATGCAGATTTTAATTGCCTGCATACGTATCTCTTCTGCGGTCTGTACTTATGTGTTGTTATTGTTAAATTATAGCGTATTTAATGCATATTATCTTGTGTGGATGTGTATGTGGGACTTATATGTTGGGCTTACCTTTAATTAGTAATTGTAACATTTATTTATCAGTTTTAATTATGTTATTTATTTATTTTTTACATAAATAATGTGTAATCGAATTATTTATTTCCATTTAAACAATTATTATAAATTAGTACAAAGCTATATTCACACACACATGCACTGCCCATATACACACTTATGTTGGTTTAAGTGAACGGGCATGACCACTGAGACATCCGTAATTAAAGTTCAATAGTATTTTTTTTTTTATTTATTTAAGCACGCTATTTATTTATTTATCTATTTGGAACTGGTTTACATCGGTTACGTCACGGTGGGTTCAGTTGAAAACCAGCGTCAGGCTCTAGTAGTCTGACATTTATGCTGAACTGAACCTATTTGGCTCAGCCGCTAGACACACAGATACTTTATTTTTTTTGTTTATTTTTTATTTTGTTTTCTCTTATGATTTTTTTTTGTCTGTGTGTCTGACTGCTTTCGTGCCAAATAAATATCTTTCTTTCTTTCTTTCATTAATTCTATGTTAATTAAGTATGAAATTAAATGGATGTTAGATCGTATAGCGCGGAAGTGTAAGCAAAGACAATTTTATTAGTGTTTTATTTTTTGTCTCAAGTCATAGTAAGCTCCTGAGGCGGATTGCAATAGGTTCAGTAACTATAAAATGTTACAAAAATGTTTAAAAAAATCTTTTCCTTACACTAAGATTTCTTCTGTATCGTGGGTGCGTTTCCAGACACAAATCTTCACATCCACAAACGCTAACACCCGGAACAACTATCTGTAGGCCATATTTGTTCCGAGCGGGAGTCTAACCTGCGACCCGTAGCGCAGAAGCCAATCGCCCAACCACTGCATCAAACGTGTCGTCAAATATTGTGTACATAAAGTTTGTGCTAAGTTGTAGAATATCTTTTCTTAAGAAACACTGTCTTGTAAGACCAACAATGTACCAAAAAACGCGAATAAACGATTTAATTTGATTTTACACAGATGACGTCATTTCAACCCTTACTTTACTACTTCATAACTCATGGCTTTAAATTTCATATGAGCGTTCATATTGCTTGGAGGACCGCTCGTGTATCTCATAATATTACCTCAATTTAATACTACACCGAGTCGTAACTCTAATCCACAGTGCAATGAACGCCTAATTCCTTGCGAAGCAAATTATCTACCTTATTTTTGACGGTATTACGAAAAATCCGCCTCTAAATAATATACATGGTCATACACGCTAATCCAACTAGTACATCTCCCTACCTGAAGCTTAGAAAATATTCCACCAACGTACATTGCAAAACCAACCTTAGTTCATCGTCGTAAGGTTGATAATCGCTTGTGTGCTATTCGTAAGTAGCGGTATAAATTTATTAGACGATGATCCTAGGGGCCGAGGTCCCCAGTTACACAGTCTGTTAGTCAAAAGGCCGTTTACACCCGTAGGTGGTCGCATGCACAATGCACTAGCTTAATTATCTTTGTTACACGAAGTTAACGATCTGGAAGAGACATGTGGGACTAATTTTGGTACTTAAGAATTTGACTGCCTCGTTTGTCTAGTGGTGGCAAGCGCGACTGCTGATCTTCAGGTCCTGGGTTCGATCCCCAGGTAAAGTGTTATTGGGTTTTTCCGTGTGGAATTCCTCAGTAGCAGCCCGGAGTTTGGATTTGTACCCGGTTGATGGCAATAGACTCGCCACCTATTATATGAGACTTAAACATAACGGCAAAATGAGGGTGTTACTATACACCTCTGCACTACCCTTCGGGGAACACAGACGTGATGTTATGTTAAAAATTTGAACAGCTGAATTAATGAGTATTGGATTCCAATAAACTTTTCTGTACTCGCAATATTTGATGAATTCATATATCATTGTTATTTTATCAAACGTATAATGTATAACGCAGGACAAAGGCACGCCATGAAGAATATCAAAATAAATGGTTCTAAATGATCTGCCATCTGTCTGATAAACGGTGATGCTACATTTAAGAATCTGGTTCTTAATCGCAGATCAGAAAACTTTTTTTTAATGCATCGCTTCTCTGAGCAATTGATATTTAAATATGCAACCCACTATTACGATAACATCATGAATTTTCGGTGAAGTTCAAAGGTTTGCTCCCGCCATTATTCATCAGAGCTTCTTGGCTCAGTGCAAGGCTGCACCGAGAGTAGGTGAGATAAATGTTTGCGGTATTTTGCTTAAAATCACCATCACCTCAGGCTCAAGGTCCTAGGCCTTTTCCACGTTCAGCCATAACACTAATTCCTCTATCATTGTTAACTTAAGCTCTTCCTCCTAGCCTTTTCCCAATTATATTGGGGTCAGCTTCCAGGCTGACCAGATGCGGCTGAATACCAGTATTTTACACGGAGCGACTGCCATCAGACCTCCGCTACCCAGTTACTGGGCAATGCTAATATCCTAAGGTTAAGTAACGACTGTCATAGGTATTCTTATGAAACCCGGGACCGACGGTTTAACGTGCTCTGCGAGACACGGAGGGATCTCGAAGCGTAAAGAAAGGTCACCCATCCACGGACTGACCGCGGCAAGTGCAGCTTAACAGCGTTGTTAATTAGCCACGAGCCTATTATTGTTGATATACAAAATTAGAAGAAAGGGGGTACTAAGCCGAAAAGGTGTTAAGTACCCATAATAATGGTTAGCTTTTGTTCTACAACTTCCCGAAAAGTTATTAGTTAAGGAGAAATAGCTGTTCAAAGATTCCATTAAAAATACGCTAAATTCTATCTATCCTCAGCTATGACCAACTGTGTTTATATTTTAGGTCATATTTGGGGTCACGGATTAGAAGCTCCATTTTCTGAATTCCTAACTAGAGCAGGGACGAAGATTTTTAAAAAAAAATTAAAATAAAATTCAATGTGCATGGAAAAAAAAAATTGTTTTTTTTTAATTTTAACACTTTCTTTAAAACAATCATCAGTGATACACTAAGTGGCCCGCGGCTTAGTACCCCTTTCCGACTAACCTTGTATACTGACTTCCAAATAAAAACATAATAACAGCCTTGTCGCATCCAGCAACATTTTCCCCTCACTGTTCCACGTTAATTATCAACATAAACATGTCCCTTCACGGTTTTGTCTCGACACTCAGTCATAAACCAGTCCCGTATGCTTTATAATAGAGGTCGTTAGCACACAAAACGAAATTTAATGGTCAACATTTTGAACACAAACTTCGCTACTCGCTTACACTTAATTGACGTTTAGGAGTTGGACTTCTGTTGGTGACTGTACTGCGGCTATAAGTTCAAGCTTGTTTTTGGTTGATAGTTAGTATTCTTTATTGTCTTGTAAATGTTCAGTTCAATATGGATGACCTTCATATAACTTTTTTATTTTTATTTAAACGGTTTTATCTTGCTGTACTGCTACGGCATCAGGATTTGAGGATTGAAGTTTGAGATAATCATAATGTTGTCATGGAAATTGAATTTATGTGCGATGTTTTAGGATAATCGGGTCAACAGAAGTACTTGCAAAATCTGTCATAAGATTCGAATCAAACAAACAAATATACGAAGTGAAGCTAATTAAAACTGTTTTAAAATTAACCATCTTAAGATGAGCGTGACCAGCTTTCCAGGCAAATAATACCGCCAGCTTCAAGTCTTCTTCTTCTTCCTGCCCTTATCCCACACTAGGTGGAGTCGGCACAACATGGACCTATTTCATAAATCCATGTTGTTAGAGGTTTTGGCTTATTGTTTTATGACCGGCCGCCTGCCTGACATCAACCCTCCTTGGGAATAATAATCGTTGCGCCGCGCCGTCGCGAACCTTACTGCCACCTTCAAGTATAAGCACAATTTTTTCTTTCTAGTAGGTAAAGTAACATCCGTGCTCTTTGAAAAGTTAGCAAGAATACATTCTAGTAGCACAGTTACGAAAAGTTGGTCTAGTTCTGTGGAATAAATTGACTAGAAACTCCATTGATAATCAAGTTAAGTCAATTCTCAGTGGTACTTTTAATATGAAATATGAATAATGATATAATGAAATATGTCTTTACGGCTCCGCCCACGTAAGAAGTTTTATTCCAGTAATAAATATAGCCTATGTTACTCAGTGATAATGTAGCTTTCTAGCGGCAAAAGAATTTGTGAAATCGGTCCGGTAGTTTGTAAGTTTATTCATTACATACAAATCTTTCCTCTTTATAATATTAGTATAGAAGTATAGATAGTATAGATAATAAAACTAAGTCAATTCTCACTGCTACACATACGAAAAGTTCATTGTCCCACTGCTGGGCACGCGCTTCTTCTCAGAATGAGAAAGGTTTAGGCCTTAGTCCACCACATTAGCCTGGTGCGGGTTAGCGGACTACACTATCGAGAACTTTATGGAGCCCTGTCAGGTGTGTAGGTTTCCTCACGATATGTTCTTTTACCGTTAACGTAAGCCAGCTTAGAGCCGGTTGTTTCACGACTACATTACTAACGGGTAACAGTTAAAAATGGCGTTAACGATGGTTAAATAAAAATAAGCGTTGTTTCACGCGTTGTCGTTCTTGACATACGTCAAAAGACATACAACGCTCTGCGTTTGACGGACGTTAAACATACTACGTAATAGTTAATATTTGACTAACGTAACATACTTTTACTGATCGTTTGAAACAACCGGCCCTTAGTACCGAATAACCTTGTTTATGCAAGGTGTTGTTTGAATAACGCAATACCTCAGATACCCCCTCAGATACCCCAACTGATTTAAAGTTTTTTTTAAATATTTCCGTACATTATAAATTGTTCAATCGATTCTACTCTCGATACAATAAAGCGGGGTTACTTTAATTCCTGGGGTTACTTTGATAAAAACTTCGTTTCGAAATAAAATTCAAATTGTACGAATTCTGAACGCATTCTTCCGAATTTTTTTTTACAGTTGGCAGCATTGAACGTCATTGTCAGCGTGTGATTAGTCGTAGTGGGTGGATCCCTAGTTGATGAAAAAATATTTAAAATATGTATGGTAGGTAATAGTTTTGTGTAATTATTTATTACTTATTGGGTTTACTTTCAAATTCCTTAGAAAAAATGGTAGTTATCATAGTAACCCCAATCGTAGTTTAACAATAAACACCAACATTTTCTTTTTCTTATAAAAGTAATGAGAAAAATTATAATTTTATTCAAGAAACAGACAAAATAAACAAAATCGATATTGGCTTTTTTTGCTCTCATTTTTCAAGAGAAAAACACCCTTCCATTATGAAATTGGTCGAAGTCACCCCATTCTACTAGTACTGAACAAACTAATTTCAGGTTTTGCATTATTTCAGTAACGTGTAATTAGAGTAGGTACACCCCACTACTTCATAATTGGACACTTATTGTCAGATCTCCAATTCTTCATCTATCATTACCAGCTATCGAGAAGCTAATATTTATTACTATATTGTTACATGAACGTTCATAATCACCATATTGACCCATCAAAAAATCTATAATTACTACCAACAAAACACTATCATACAAAATGACCGCCAATTAATTCTTATTCTAATATTCTCAAGGTAACACGTCGAAATATCGATTTACTTTTGTTTTTTTGTTGGATAATATCATGTTTGGAAGTCACGATTTCATTCACTAAGGGTCAACTCATACTAGAGCAGAGTCGAAGCGCATCGAAGCGTCAAATTCTTCACAAGTAAAGCGAAGAACCAATCAGCGTTGCTTGTGCTCCGACGCGCGAATTCTGTGGAATGCGCGGGAATTCGCGCGTCTTTTTTATCTCAGAAGAAATATTGAGGAGATAAGGGTGAATATACCATGTTAAGTTTCAGATTGACGCTTCTATGCGCTTCGACTCTGCTCTAGTATGAGTTGATTTTAAAGTTGGGTAGAATAAATCATACATACGTTTTATACTAAGGGGTAAGCAGATGTGTTGTCCTATTATTACAGGAATCTGTACACCCACGTTTCGCCTATTGTATCTTAAAGCCACCTATGATATGGGATTTATCCAATGTCATAGGTAGCGAACCCATTGCCATTTGTCGGTCACAATTATGGTGCCTCGTTGGTCTAGTGGTAGTAAGCGCGACTGTTGATCATGAGGTCCTATAACATTTTGTTTAATTTTTTTGCGACAGCATAATTTGTATTAATAGTATACATAGATATGAATGCAGATTTTAATTAAATTAAATAGAATGTGTGAAACGAGTATTTTCGATTCATTTTGAATCACTTACATTACTTACATTAATGTTAGTAACTCGGCAGCATTCGTGGTAACCCTACAGGTTTATAAAATACTACAGTGTTCGTTTACACAAACTGTCAAATTCATCATCATCATCATCATCAGCCTATAATGTTCCCACTGCTGGGACACAGGCCTCCTCTCTGTGAGAGGGAATGGGCCGTAATCCACCACGCGGGCCCAGTGCGGGTTGGTAGATGTCACATGTCTTCGAATTTTTGGTTCTAGGACATGTCGGTTTCCTCACGATGTTTTCCTTCACCGTTTTGAGAGCAGTGGTGATGAAATAAATTACACAAAGTAATGCGCCTGGCTGGGTTTGAACCAAAGACATACAACTCGTAAGTCGGGGCCGTTACCACTGGGCCACCACTGCTTTGTCAAAAACTGTCAAATTGTTTGACAATAAAAACAAAACCAATCATTTTGACACAACCAATATCCGATGTTGCAAAAAGATAGTCAGTTGGTATACTGTATTGGTTAAATTTTCCCTTTTAGTGCCGATTTCACCAACGTCGGATAACTTTAATCGAGGAATAAATTTGACGTTTTGACAGCTTTTGCATAGACAAAACGTCTGTCTTATTCCTTGGATAAACGCTATCCGACGTTGGTAAAATCGAGACTTAGTATTAGATCTAAGTATTTGTTTATTGTAGATTGCATAAGGCATGATGGGATTGACGTATCCACATAGATAAAAACCCAAAATTTATTGAATAATGATAAAAAAACATTTTGACAGTATTTGTAAACAAAAACTATAAACTGGTGTCGATTCTGTTATACATTTTGACACTACTAAACTATACTAAACGCAACTGTCACTTTCTTTTTCTATTGAAACAGAAAGAGACAAACACTCTTAGTTTAGTCCTGTCAAAGTGCGCTACAGAATCGACCCTATTATTAACTTCCTGGATGCCTGCGTCATACCTATATTACATAAAGATTTAAAAATTCGTTCGCGTCATTTTGAGTTTGACAGACATCTATGTCATATATATATTTGTCATATATATGAGACATAAGTAAAATCTATATATAAAAAACATTTTTTGTTTGCATTTTTTGGATGTGTACAGACCCGTGACATACCATAAAATCTAAGTTTCAAATAATATCGAATAATTTTTTTCTGGAATCCAGGAGGTTGGAGAAACCTGCACGCTTCAAAAGAATACCTGATTTACCTACTGAACTCAATAACCTAACAATACCAATCTTCCACTTCTCCACATTTGTAATCCACGCTATGCCCCAGAATGTACTGTAAGCAAGGGGTAACATATCCTGTGATCACTCAAAGCCTTTCTCCTTTGAGCTCTTGAGCCAGTTCTCCCCTAAGCAGGGTGCCCTCAATGCAAACCCTTTAGGCCTCAATCTGTACCGGTCATATGGAGTGTTCCCATACCGTTTCCCTTTGAAGTAACAGGCATAATGGTGTATTTGAAACTATGCTGATGTTACTGTTCAATGTTTATATGAGACCTTCGCTTATTCGATTAGTTAATTGCGTATCTTGGTGTGTGCACATATTTATTGGAGAAATAGTCTGTTATACCACAGAATATATAACAGCACAAGTAGTTATACTATAGTTTGTGTGACAATTGGGAGAGATATGTCCAGTAGTGGACTGATAGGCTGAGTTGCTTAATTAATTGGAGTTTTAGAAAATGTATAACACAACTGGTTAACTGCGAATTTATTACTCTGTGAATGAAATTTTAAATGATAGTTCATTATAATAACTAAGTGAAAACCATTCATTTTTACGTTTAATATTAAAATTAATAAGTATACTTACATAGTCTAGCTAATTAAATTTCTTTTCTGTTTTTCTTAAAGCAAAATAAATGTTTCACGACCAATAGTTTGTTTACTTTTTATTATGCAAAAGTTTAATGGCCGGACTATACCTATATAATATGTTACAATGTTCGACCTAGCCTTTTCCCAACTATGTTGGTGTCAACTTCCAGTCTAACCAGATGCGGTTGAATACTAGTATTTTACACGGAGTGACTGCCATCAGACCTCCGCAACCCAGTTACTAGGCAATGCCGAGGTTAGACCAGTTGTCAGACTTTCGGGCTTCTGATTACCCGTAACGACTGTTATAGGTATTCCTATGACACCTGGAACCTACGATTTAACGTGCTCTCCGAGGCACGGAGGGGTCTCGATGTGTAGCGATATCCACGGACTGAACGCAGCAAGCGCTGCTTAAGCTCGCAAATCGTATGATCCGCGCGGTTGTGTAATAAGCCATGAGCCCCTATTTATATCATATTACAGAACTTTATTTACGTCAAAAGATTGACGGAAATAAAGTACTTTCTTTCTCTATATTTACTCGTATTATAACCATCTCTCCGTTATGTTCTTATAACCAAATATTTAGAATTAATCAAAATAACTTTTCTTGACAAAGTGTATCCGTGTTTGTTTTGACAATATACCTTTGTGTTATATCGTCACAGTTAAATTATTAATATACCTAGCTCACTTTTCCATGATAATACACAACACTACCATACGCCATTATACGCCATTTGTACTGTTCTTAATAATGTGTACTCCTTCTGTTTTATTTCTTTTAGTGTACAATAAAGTATATCTATCTATCTATAACACTTAAAAAACACGTTCACTTACTTTTAATCAAAGATAAAGATAATTTATTTTGCAAATATAGGTACAGTACATGGTATATAAAAAAAAAATGGTTCAGCCATACCAGTGGGTATGCAAAATTACATAATAAATCAGAACTATATGTAGGTATGTGTCATAAATTTCAAATAACAAAAACAGAAACCAACTTAGATAACAGACAAAAAATGTTCTATTCCATAAACAACAACGGTTTTCAACATTCTACATAATTGAATGTAATTATATAATAATAATAGTTATTTTTTTTTTTGAATTTTATTTTGTATTAATTTTTGTATGCCATTGATCATGGCAAACATGATGATCTCTATTGTTACTTTAACATCATGCATATATGCTGACAATTGTTTTAGTATGTATGTACACTCATGTTTGAGCAAATAAAAATTATCTTATCTTATCTTATAAAAAAAAACTCGCATATACTATAACAAAACAAAACACAACTAGCCTATATTAAAATACAACAGAGTGCAACACAATAAAAAAACTGACAACTGTTAATAAAACAAAATGTCTTAATAATTGTCTAATTAAGCTTTATTAGTTCCGTGGCAGGATGCAGGCGGGCATAAAGGATTAGAAGGAATTAAAAGTTTAATTATGATTCTTAATAACATCTTCAATTTGATGCCGTGTGGGTCTTATAAACATTGGACTGCTTCCTATAAGGTCGTTGACCTGAATCTTTACATAGTACTAGCTGTCCTCACGGCTCCGCCCGTAGCCAATGTTACTCAGTGATAATGTAGCTTGCAAACGGCAAAAGAATTTTGAAATCGGTCCAGTAGTTTTTAAGTTTATTCGTTACATACAAAAATCCAAAAATACAAATCTTTCCTCTTTATAATATTAGTATAGATAAAACAAAGTCGCTCCCGCTGTCTGTACGCTTAGATCTTTTAAAATACGCAACGGATTTTAATGCAGTTTTCAGCAATAGATAGAGTGATTCAAGAGGAAGTTTATATGTCACATATTAATATCTAAATTGCACCCGTGCGAAGCCGGGGCGGGTCGCTAGTTGAATATAATCGAATTATCCGTTTTGTTTGTGTGAAAATCCTCCTGGATATCCTCCGCTCGGGAAAGGCGAAGGGTTTCGGACTCTTACCGGCTAAAAATCCACGGTGTTCCTTCTCCTGACCGTTAGCCGGTGTCACGGGATTCGCTGCTGCATGCACCGCAACCCCGGCTGAAAAATCTTTAACAATTTATTTCAACTTGCTGTTAAGGAGAATGCGATCAGTCAGACCGCGAAAGTCAATTTTTTTTGAGTTTTTTTATTATGTTTTACGTAGGTAAGTATGAACATCTTTAAAGGCCGGTTCCTATGATTTACCGAGCGCTATTGGTTAAAATGAAAACTCTTGTATCTTTATCAACAATGAAAAAAATACGTTTTACGTAGTAGATAGTAGCCATCATAATTGTAAAATTTACTTGCGAGTCTACTTATAGGCTTAGTTTAGCAATAAAAAACGCTACTATTGGTAAGTAAAACGACTCGTTTTTGGCCCTAGGAAACGAGGATAAGAAGTTATTTTATTAATTATCTGTATCTAATATTGCATTATATATATGTGTGTATTTACTTACCTTATAAAATTACACATTTTACTGTATTTTTCTCAAACATGAAATAAACAACTTTTCTGTCATTTGTGTTGCGGTTCAGGTCGCGAAACAAGAGACTAAGATGCAAGACAGAAACCGTCACTTGACATATATGAGTACATGTTGTAACCGGCGCGTGCACGACACCGAGACGAGAATGCAACGGTCTCTACCCAGGAGCAATGGTGTAGTTCGTCTCGCCCGAAACCGCGTGCTAAATGATTTAACTCGACATTGTTAAGACGACATTAAATTGTTTTAATAATAGACACTTGATTCAAATTAAGAACACTTTAAAGTGTTAACCACAGTTAAATTATGTGAAAGAAAATTAAACTCTGTAAACGAGGTAGCACAATCATAATAAGTTTTAAAATGTTTTATAACATTAATTGAGTATAACTTCTAGAAATAAAATTTAACTTCTGTCTGTGTCAATTAGCGTCGTCGTAATAACACCTTATCCGACTTCCATACAATCGAATCATCAACTTTGCTAATGTAAAAAATACGGAAAAAGATAAAAGAAAACAAAAGGAACTCACTAAACGCTCTCCTTTCTTTTGTTACAGATAAAAATCGCTCTGATGTGAAAAAGGAACAAAAATGGACCTTAAATATCTGATCCTAATGATTGCCTTCGCGACAGTTGAAATAAACGTTACTGAGAGCAGACAGAACGACAAAAGGCGATGGAAGAACGACAAGATTTACTCACACTACGTTAATATTTGCGATATACAGGACCGAGGGTCCAAAGTTCATTGTTACTGTGAAAGTATAAAGATAAAAACCGCCACAAAAGCCGATTGTTGGGTTTTCAACGGCGGTATAGCTGAAGATGATCCGTTCTGGTCGAACTTTTATTCACAACCGAAAATAGAAAAGTTAACATTCAACGTCAGAGCCGACGGTGGACTGACGTACATACCCGCAAAAGTGATCGTTAGACTGGAACGATTACAATACCTCAATATACAGTACGCAAACATTTATAGTATACCATCGTTCGCATTCACCAACTCGACTACGCTCAGAGAAATAACACTTCCTAAGAACAAAATAGGGAAATTGGAAAAGATGTCATTCGCTCATCTAATAATGCTGTCAAACGTCAGCTTAGTAGAAAATCAGATATCTGAATTGAAACGGGACGTGTTCTACGTCCTCCCCAATTTGCAGAGGCTGTATCTGTCGAAGAACATAATTAGCGTCCTCCACGAAGGATGTTTCAAACATCTAAACAATCTTATAAGATTGGACCTCGACAACAATCAGTTGACAGTCGTCATTAGGGAGAACTTCCAAGGCTTGTCTAATCTTATCACGTTGGATATGAGAAACAATAAATTAACGATGATAGGGGACCTTGCGTTCGCAGAACTTTGGAGTCTTCAGGAACTTTACCTGGACGGCAACGAAATAGAATTTATATCCGAGAGGGGTTTCGGAGGATTGACTCAGCTGCGAAAACTTTCGCTGGCCGATAATAAGTTGGGGACATTAGACGACGGTGTGTTAGATGATATTCAAAAGTTGAATGTTTTGGATTTGAGGAACAATAACTTAGAAACGTTGAAGCAAGAAGTAGTACAAAATGTTTTGGAAAACATGAAGTCCAATTATGCGTTAATCTCTTTAGACGGTGAGTTGGATTTTGACAAGTTTGTTCGTCATTTATCTTTGCTCTTTCAGTTGTGTATTTCTTAACAATTTGTGTCGATATTCGACTTTGTAGCTGCTGACATTTGTTAAGATAAATACGTATTTTGTTCTTTGTTCTCTTTAACTCTTTTGAAATATAGGAAGCGAAGTATGAACAAATGAGGATGTCGTAACTCGACCTGCTCTCACATGCTCGTTTAAAAGCTAGGGCCCGGAAATAATTCAGTCTAATATATAATGAGAAATTATAGCTGTCCTGTAACAAGATATAAATATAGTACTCCATATTGTTTATTCAGCAGATAGTATAGGAAAGGTTTTCATTTAAAATGCAAACTACCATTTTAAGGCCCATAAAACGACAAAAAAACTATCATTAATAACATCTGTGTGCGCGGTTAATTACCGGACCGCAGTGATGTATGCTCCTTCAGTAACCCGTTGGTAATATATCCCGTGTTGAAAATTAACCGGAATAGTTCAATTAACCGCACGATTAGCTGCCATAGCTATTACGTCACGGTTCTTTGGGTTATCATGATGTATTATTATTTGTAAGTGTGTTAATTATAGAACAAGATATGAGCTACTATTTTATTGATGTATTATTTTCTTTTGTATATTGTTATTTATTTATTGTTTCTGTTATTTGTAAATTTTTGTTTGATCAACTTGAAGGCACGTAAATGCTCATATTTACATTGTTCCGAAACAAAAATTTATAGCATTTTTTATTTAACAATACATGCAACGAAAACCAAATTAAGCTTGTTCATTTTGATAAACGTTATTTAGCTTTGTAATCTTGTACTCGTAGTATTCCAACAACTCACATTAATCTTCCAGCTAAATCTACTTACAACTAACTAACCCCAAAAAACTCAGTCCACAATCCGTGCACTTAGACCATCCTGGGACATTACTAACCCGAACTACAATGAATCAGGCCTTGAAATACTGTGTTTAAGTGCTCTGTGACAATTTAATAGCGTCTATATTTTGCGGCAGGCTAGATGTTATATTTTCGCAACTGCCGAGCATTGCTGTTGGCTATGATTTAATACCTTTGTCCAGCGTTAATTTGGTTTCGTGGCTTGTTTATTGTATGGATGATCCTAGTTCTGTGTACATCTGTCGGGATTTTGGTTGGTATTGCAAGAGTGCTAGATTGATGTGGGTTTGTTGGGTTGGATTTGTATTGTATTTCTATTATTTATGTTTTACATAATATTCTGTTTGATAATACTCGAATGTGGGGTGTAGGATTATCTTTTGTATTTGGATATATTTTATGTAATACCTGTGCTAAAAATTATAAACTGGCTTTTGCTGCTTGCCATTCGTGGTTAGAGCTCTCGTCCTGGTAATCGGTTCGAACCAGTTAAACCGGATTAACAAATATTCTAACGGAAAATTACTATTCAATAACCCTTCTACAATACGCTTAATAGGTTTTATTTTTAAAGTAGTCAATTATTTTTGGAATACAAACATGATGTCAATATCTCATCACTTCTTTTGTGTAAACTACTTCCTCTTTTTACAGGTAACAAGTTGACCTGCGACTGCCGTCTATCCTGGCTCCACAAACTCCGTAACGAAACCAGAAGCAAACGCGTCAAAGCCTCTCTATCCCGCCTTAACTGCATTATGGATTCAAAAACAAATTTAGGTGCTGCTAAAATCGAAAAACCTCCAAAAGTAATTCCAGGCACATACAAAAAGGATTTAGATTATGAAGAAGAGGAATTCGAAGAGAAACATTACGATGACGCAATGCAGGATCAGGAAACAGAAAATGATGATACTAAAATTGAATACAAAAGGAAACTGCTTGAAATACCGACGGAGATGCTTCCATGTCCAAACCGTTTAATTTACGAGGCGTCGTACTCGCCACCGACGCAAGACGAGGTCAAATATTACAAGACTTCATCAAGTCTGATGCTGGTAGTAACAACTACGAATTTGTTACTACTAGCTGGCTTCATAGCAATATTGTAGCGTATGAATTGAAATGTATATAATTCTGTGATTTCATTGTGCATTTATTGTTTAACTGTTCCGGGTTATTCAGATTTTATGTTTAGACAGTTTCCTACATTTTGATCAATAAGTTATTAAGTCATACTTAGGTACATTGATTTTCAATTTTAAAATTTGATTAATATAAAATATACTGATTTTAAATATTTGTAGGTAGGTGGGTATATATGCTTATTTTCTTTAACATAAGGGGAATTTTTATTAAATTATTATAATCATCTTTTTCACTGCTTTCATTAAGTCTTAGATTTTAGGTTACGTATAGGGATTAGTAGATTTAGGTGAATTTGGACCCAAAGAGCTAATGCTGTAAATAATCTACACTCATCGTAAGTCACCATTATTTCTGTGTAAATAATATTTCTGTAAGTTTTGCTATGTATTGAGGATGTAACCTATTTAAGTAAGGGCTGAGATTTGTTTACGCAATCTTTAAGAATTTCGAAGCTAAGAACTCAATGGTGAATTATAGGTATAATGTTTAATACGATTAAAAGTCGCCTGGGTCAGGTATGATCTTCGATTAGCTGATGGAAAAATATTTTTATGCAAGTGTTGAAAAAATACAATAGAAATATTTCTAATTAATTTGACGACACGTTTGGTGTAGTGGCTAAGCGATTGGCTTCTGCGCTGCGGGTCGTGGGTTCAATTCCCGCACGCAACAAATATTTGTATGGCCTACAAATAGTTGTTCCGGGTCTGGATGTTTGTGCATGTGAATATTTGTGTCTGTAAACGCACCCACGATACAGGAGAAATCCTAGTGAGGGGAAACGTATTAAAAACAATACCTTTGCTAATGTAAATGGAACATTCTTGATATTTAATTGATATTGCGAGCTTGAGGTTGTGATGGTTTTGAAAATAGTACTTAACTATAATAATTGCGTAAACGCTTCATAGCCCTTATGCTGGTTCACTGTATCGCGTTGTATCTTGATAACGATGTTACCAAAGATATCTATATCTGTGGATGTTACTATAGCTATAATAATATTCCCTTTATGAGTTATATTAATATCAGAAGGTGTGGTACTAACTGTTAACATATTAGCAACTTCAGAACCTCACGTGGCCGTTACCATAGCAACGTCATCATTATTTTATAAGTAGCAGAAAATATTGCTTGTGTTGTTGAATATAAAGGAACAAATGCCTATTCTGTAGCGATAAGAAGAGTTTACCCAAATTATGTTAATAGAATTATGTATTCCAAATTATATTTACGATAGAGTGAATTAATCACTTTCCTAGTTCTACACATTGAGGTATAATGTCATAAAGTACATATATCAATGGTTCTACAAGGAAACCTTGAAATACAAACCGAATTTGTCGTAACTTGAAAGTTTGGACCGTTTGTGTAATTTTCTTGTAATATTCCTGTCCTTCAGTAGTTTTCATTAAGTGAGTTAGTTTTATTTTAATTTACAAGACGATTAGAATGTATGCTTGGGTTTCTTGGGTGAATTATATTTTTATAGATGTAAATTTATTTATAAGGCTGTACGCAGAGTAAAGAATGGCAGAAGATTCACTCGTACAATGCTTGAAAACAAACAAAACACGATGAAAATAATAAAACACACACACAGCGAACTGAAAGCGTGAGGGAGGATGCGATATTTAATTTCAATTATAATACTTTCGATTTAAAGTCAGTTAGGCATAATTTTTTTAACAATATAAATCTGCAAAAGCTCTTTCTCATTCCTCACCCTTCATTCACGATGAAATTCACGCCTTCGCTTAGCAGTGAGTGGGCTGATCGCGATTGGTTCCACCATAAGTTTGTTTTTGTGCATTACGTCAAGTGGAACTTTGTCTAGTTATCTTGTTTGTGGTGATAGTGATTTAAATACCAAAGGTTTTCTTAACACGAGTTTAATCTATTATTTGTCTTTGGTCTCAGAAGTTTTCTTCTCACACAATGTAAATAAACACGTCAAAATTAACAATTATCTATCTATTCTATTCAGAGTGTGGAAACAATAAATTGATACTTTTCCAATTTGGATGTTTTATTTGGGATTCTTGGTTGGAATAAAAAATCGATGGCTAGACAACGTGACATATAATAAATACTAGGTAAATCACAGACCATTTTATAAACCTTTTTAGATTAAGAATATGCTAACACAGTCGTTTTAAACCTTTTAAACCCCATCGACGGCTATTGACGTCAAACGAAAATGTGCTCGAGACGCCGCCGTCAATAGCCTGCAAAAAAGTGCTATGAATTTGTAGCGTGGCGTGGAGGGAAAGTGCTCATACGTCTATAACGTGAGATGGCTGTTCTATGGCCACGTTCCCACTTTGTCGTGACGACAGATAATCGTGTAGTTTTAAGTGTCGTAGCTTTAAACTAGCGTCCCACACCGGCTTCGCACAGGTGCAATGTAGATACTAATGTGGGGCATATAAACCTTCCTCTTGAATCACTCTATCTATTAAAAAAAACCGCATCAAAATCAGTTGCGTAGTTTTAAAGATCTAAGCATACAAATAAGGACAGACAGACAGCGGGAGCGACTTTGTTTTATACTATGTAAAGATGGAGGTGTTCACATATAAGACGACACGATTAACTGTCGTTCACGACTTTTTTTGCAGTGACGACAGATTGTCAAGTCAATGGGAACGGCTAGCACGACAGTCGTAAAACGATAAGAAAACGTCACGACTTATCGTGACGGTAATTCATGTGCCGTTGTTGCGACTACCTATCGTAGCCACGATAAAAATAACGCCTCGTCGACTGCAGAGTTTGTAGCTGGCTACTGATGTGCAAACGACAAAGCGACTGCCATGAAACGATAAAATGTCGTCGCGATCCAATGGGAACAGCTAGATACGATAGTCGTCCGACGATAAATTAACCGTTACGACATAGTGGGAACGCGCCCTAACTGGTAAGTGCTACAAATGGCTACAATGGTGACGATTCTATTGTTAACCAACTAATTTAAAATTAAAAAATTGCTATCTGTTACTAAAAGACGGCGCGAGAAAAGGACGGTGATAGTAAGAACTAAATTGGAGATGTCAAACTAGTTTAAGCTTTGAACTTCATAGCATTTTTAGTCGAACCGTTCTGATATTTTAGTTCAACTAAATTTGACAGCTCTTATTTACGTCCGTCGCTTTCTTATTATATCAGAGTGAACAAGATGGCAATAGCCTAAATAAAGTTTAATTTGTACACAACATAATCGATACCCTATTGATAACATCATAATAATCAGACGTATTCCGTATTTTGAAACAGACCCTAGATAAGATGGGTCATTTAATGATATCTTTGTACTAGTATAGAGTGGCCCCTTTCAATGTAGTAGGTATTGCTATGAAGGAGTTTCATGTTCCGTACTGGATTCCATCGAGCAAAATGTTTTTGAGAAATTCTTCCACTATTTTTACACTGCAAAGTAAGTATCGAACTATTGGAAAAATAAAACTATCTGGATACTTTCTTTAAAAGTACACGTGGTTTTTTTATACGACAGATTTCAGTCAATGTATTAAATATTCTTGGGTCGTACTACAAAAGTTTAAACACTTGTTGAAACAGTATCTAACGTCAACTCCATACATGAAAAAGGTTTTTAAACCCTATTAGTCTTAACAACTCTTATGGCCAAATACTCAAACACTACTCAATTTTATGTTGTCATTAATTTCGTGCTGTCACTGTCACTTCGCACTAAAGTGACAGTGACAGCATGAGAAACTTAACGGCAACTTAAAATTGAGTAGCGTTTGAGTATTTGGCAATTATGATTGAGGACTAGCGACCCGCCCCATCTTCGCACGAGTGCAATGTAAATACTAATGTGGGGCATATAAACCTTTCTCTTGAATCACTCTATCTATTGCTGAAAACTGCATTAAAATCCGTTGCGTAGTTTAAAAGATCTAAGCGGACAGCGGGAGCGACTTTGTTTCATACTACACTGGCCTGCAAAAACAAATAAGTATCTACTACACTTTTAATGGTATTCACTTTTAAAGTGTGATACTTAGTTTTGCAGGCCAGTGTATGTAAAGATTATGTGATAAGACAGTCTTTTTTCTTCCATTTATAATTTTGATACAAAAATGAGGTAAGTACCCCAAAATATAGGCACTTTTTTTTGTCTTCCTTTTTAACCAAAAAGGTAAAAACGTACAAAATGAATTGTGACCGGAATACATAATTAACGTCTGTGTCTATCAAAGAAAAAAAAAACAGAACATGAAACCCAGTTCTTACCTTTGTCGTGCGTTGCTTTTGACAATTCTAAAGTAGGTCTGCGGGCAGATTGCTTTGATAAGATCGTGGTACCTTAAGGTCGAACCACACACATCCACGCAATGTCTAAAGATCTGGCAGTACCGTAATCCTGTCACGTGACTTCAGAGTCTGTTATAGCATTGACACGCACATGGTCATGGACTGTGTTAATAACATTTAAACATAACGCCGAAATGAGTGTGTTATACACCTCTGCCTAACCCTTCGGGGAATACTGGCGTAATGTTATGTTGTGTTAATGAATAACTAAAGCTTATGATATTTTTATTTTTAAGAAAAAACGTTGCCCCACACTAGAATTTCTCCTGTATCGTGGGTGCGTTTACACAACCTTCACATGCACAAACACCCAGACTCGGACCAACTACACTGGCCTGCAAAACTAAGTATCACACTTTAAAAGTAAATATCATTAAAAGTGTAGTACTTATTTTAGCAGGCCAGTATATTTGTAGACCATACCAATATTGGATCCGTGCGGAAATCGCACCCACGACCCGTAGTGCAGAGGCCAATCGTTCAGCCAATGCACCAAACGCAGGCCCGGACTGGCCATACGGGCAAATCTGGCAAATGCCCGATGGGCCGGTTTGGCCTGATGGGCCGGTCACACAGTCGGAGAAATCGAAAGAGTGAGGGGGACGTCAAAAAGAAAGGTCGTCCAACTAAGATTCCTCTTCCGATTAATTTCCCTTCTCTTCTAACACATTCCTCTCCCGAACTGCTTGTGGCGCTGGTGAACTTCATTCGCCACAATAATATAAAATTATAAATTAATCTAAATTGGTGTGGTATACCTGTATGTTTATTGTTATTTTGTGTTATAACAGTATTTATATATCTCAATTTTTTTTTATGTTTGTGTCAGTCCTATACTAATCCAACAAGATATTCATGTTCAACAGTTTCAATTTTTTTTTAATTTCTTTTGTCTATGTCTACGGCTGGTATTTTTTTTTTAATATGCTCACTTGCTTTCAGGGCACTTTGACATTGGCAGAATTGTCGACATCGGCATTGTTTGCCATTTATTAAAAATAGAATAGAACTATCGCTTATCGCTTGAAAAAGAAGCCGCAAATTGTTTGTGTTTGTAAATGCACCCAAGATACAGGAGAAAGAGTGAGGGAAGCGTCTAAAAAAAACGTCCATCTAATCGCTTGGGCCGACCGTCTCTCAATTGTCCGGGCCGATTTCAGATCCCAGTGCGGTCCTGACCAAACGTGCCGTCAAGCGTGGTTTGTGTGATCATGTGTAGGTTTACAAGATATACCTACAGATATCGAGATGAATCGAGGGGACACCGACTTACGCTGTTGCGAAAGAACTGAACTGACCGTGACGTCACGCAGCTACCACACACGTTGCTGAAACAACACTATCCAAAATAACATAACATCACGCCTGTATTCCCCGAAGGGTTAGGCAGAGGTGAATAGTAATACCCTCATTTCGCCGTTATGTTTAGGTCACATGGGAGCGAGCTTATTGCCATCAACCGGGCACAAAATCAAACTCCGGGCTGCTACTGAGGAATCCCACACGGAAACACCTAATAAAACTTTGCCCAACCTGGCGATCGAACCTAGGACTTCACAATCAGCAGTTACGCTTGCCACTAGTAGACCAACGAGGCAGCTATTAAACTACTATCCAAAACGTATTAATAATAACATTTAAAGTTGTGTACAGATACTTCGATGTCATTGTAACTTTGTTACGAAACAATTTCGTTCGCTCGAGTGCACCCGTCTTTAACGGGCGAAACCAGGGCAAACCACTAGCCCCAAACAATAATAAAACTTGTTTATTTACTTTGTTCAATTGTTCGTTGTTTATCAATATAAATATTGTTAAAATATATATAAACTGTTGATTATGATAATAAAAGTTACGAGGGCGCTTCCCAGAAATTGTATTCGTTGTTATATTGGTGGCAAGCGCGACTGCTGATCGTGGGGTCTGGGTTCGACCCCCAGGTGGGACCCCACTGGCTGTACCGATAACCTTGTGGCGGCATCTATCACGCCACATGAGAACTACGCAGCACGACGAGTATCTAGCAGACTACAGTGACAACAATGACAGCTGTCAAATGAAACGTCACAAATCCTGCATCGCGGCGTCAAAATTTGACACGGAATTCGTATATATACAAGTTCCCAACATCAACCGTTGGGCAGTAGTCCGCCAGGCATAAGACCCGCCTGGTAGGAGGATCCTCCCTTTTCGTAGGAGGGACACCATACTTCGTTCCCCTACACCCTGAAAGAAGTGTTAAGCGAAGAATGAACGTAGACGATTGGGTGGAGTAACGTTTTAACGGTAGGATGGGTTAGATTATAAAACTTCCTCACCGCTGGAAATAGACGCGTGTTGTAAAATTCAACGAAACCCAGCACGCTTGGCGGTAGGATTATAGCCCACCTGCCTAGCAACCACCCTCACATTATCGCCCAGCGCTAAACAATTTACTGTGTTCCGTCGTGTGTATGCGAGAGCCAGAGGGGTATAAAGGAAATCTCTCTACATCTCTGTTACTCGGATTCGTGTACTCCATCTTAGAACCTGTATGCTCTTACCTTGAGGTGCGACTAGGGTCAAACGAAACCAAATCAAAGAATAAACATCGCTCGGGTCATACCATGTCCAAGTCTAAAGCTGCACAAGGACCTGTCCAAAAGTGCTTACCTTATTTTAGACCTACGTAGGTGCTAAGCTAATTGAGTTCTCAGTATTTACTTGGTTATGTTATCGATAAATTACATGTAGGCAGAAGGTCTGGTTGTGCATTCAATATGTTAAACAAAAGTAGCAGTAAGCAGTGATAGGCTAGTGCTGTGACTGTCGGACTGCCAAGTCATAGGTCTTGAGTTCGAACCCAAGGCACGCACCTCTGACTTTTCGGATTCAGGTGCGTATTGTATAATTATCAGTTGCTTAAAAACGGTGAAGGAAAACATCGTGAGGAATCCGGCATGCCTGAGAGATTTCTCGACGGCATGTGAAGCCAAGTCAGAGGCCCATGGCGGCATAAACTCTGACACCAAGTTAGTCACTAACCACACGAAAAGAAGTAGTTAGACAATAGATTTCTTATATTTAGATTGCCTCGTTGGTCTAGTGGTGGCAAACGCGACTGCTCGTCGTGAGGTTCTGGGTTCGATTCCCAAGTCGGGCAAAGTGTTATAGGCTTTTTCCATTAGGAATTTCTCAGTAGCAGTCCGGTGTCTGGATTTATGCCCGGTTAATGGCAATGAGCTCGCCCCTAATTGCATGAGACTTAAACATAGCTGGCAAAACGAGGGTGTACTGAAAACGAGGAATACAAAGCGTGATGCTATGTTATGTTATTTCTTATTTGGAAAGCAAATCAATTGCTTGAAAAACCAGCAAAAGCAAGCGTTTTTTTTTATTCAAATTTTTCTCGATCCATTCGTTCACTTTGCTATGAAAGCCCTCTGTGTACCACTATTTTTTAATTTTTTAACTTGAAAATAAAATTATATGTATAAAGCGATATTTCATTCCCGTTCAGTTTCGTGTTACATTTCGGAAGTCCATTAATGGCCATTTTATATACCTAACTTATCTATCGATAGTAGGGACTATGGATAGAAATTTGACATAAGCTCGATAGAAGTAATGTCAAATTTACGCCGAGAGATAAAACCGAAACCTGTCCATGAAGGTACAGGTAAAAATAGAGACATCTACTGAAATTTGAAACATTTGGCCTTAAATATTTACTTTGGAATTCTGTCCCTTTCTAATTACCCCTATTTAGAAAGAGATAGATTTCCAAACTAAATATTTATCTTTTTCTAAGTAGAGTATTCAGGAAGAGAGAGAATTTTTCAAGGTTACATTTTTCGACTTCAGTTACGTGTTCATAGTGTGCTCTCCATTTTTACCTATACCTTCATGAACCTACCCATAGATAGGTTATTGAAAACGACTGTACCTACTAATGTTCCGTTCCGAAATTACTGTTCCTGTCTCATCTTTCTCCCTTTTCGTTTTCTGTATAAGGCTGAGCATCCACCAGAGCTGTGCTAAGCTGCGTAGCGAGGAATGTGTTTTGTAAGCACCAATAGAATCACTCCATTTACCTAGCTTCGCTCTGCACAGCTCTGGTGGATATGGGCTTAGCAGAGCGAGGTTTTTGTTCATACAAAACAAGCGCGAGCGAAGAGCGAGGGATGTGTTGCGAGGAATGTGTTGCGAGGAATGTGTTACGAGGAATGAGTACCGCTCCCGCCACACCACCCTCATATTCAAAAAGAGTCCGCTACCTATCCTCGCACCGCGCATTCACATTACACATTACCCATTCCTCGCACATCTCTGGTGGAAAGGGTCACACCGTTTCACATCCTCGCTACACATTTTCGCACCGCACATTTTCCTCGCACAGCTCTGGTGGATGTGCAGCCTAAGCTGCGCCTTAAGGTAAGCGTCCACTTGTCCGCAGCGTACGCATCGGAAACAAATGACGTCATCGACACTCGCGGTATTGCCGACATTCCGATGCGGTACGCACGTGTATGACTAGCTGTACTAAAATAAGTTTAACGTGATCCGTTCGATGCGTACGATGCTGACATGTGAACGGTACCTTAAAACGCCTACTCGCATAGATTGGGAAGTAAGTTTCCTCGTTCATTCAAACTTATAACAACCCTTATAAAATTGTGAATCGTGTTGTTATGAAACTTGTAAGGAGTTATAACCTGTTTAATAATGAACTCAATGGGATATTAACTTAGGAGTTAGTAATACTTATATAAAGTTACGAATTGGCAAGACGAAGAAGATGAGAGGCGGAACAGTTAAAATTAGAACATAATCAGCCCATTACTGTCCCACATCTGGGCACAGACTTCTTCCCAGAATGAGAAAGGTTTAGGCGTTAGTTCACCACGCTGGCCTGGTGCGGGTTGGCAGACTACACACACCATCGAAAACTTTATGGAGCCCTCTCTGGTGTGCAGGTTTCCTCACGATGTTGTTTCTTCAAAAAGTTTGTTAAGAAAGCAGTGATAGCCTAGTGGTTGAACAATTGTCTTACATGCAGATGGATCTGAGTTCGGTACCTTTGTCGGTTTTTTCGAATTCCTGTGCAGACCACAATTTGATTATCACTTGCGTTAACGGTGAAGGAAAAACATCGTGAGGAAACCTGCACACCTGAGAGGGCTCCAAAAAGTTCTCGATGATGTTCATAGTCCGCCAACCAGCATGAGGCTAGTTTGTATTCTTCCTAAATGTTTCCCAACTATGTTGAGAGTCAGCTTCCAATCTAACCAGATGAGGCTGAATACCAGTATTTTACACGGAGCGACTGGCATTAGACATCCGCAGCCCAGTTACTGGGCAATGCCGATATACTAAGGTTAGACCAGTTGTCACACTTTCAACGACTGACATACATAGGTATTCTTATGACACCCGGGACCGACGGCTTAACGTGCTCTCTGATGCACAGAGGGGTACGACTATCAACATGATTTAAATTTCTATCCATAGTCAGATAGCTATTATAAGGGCCTCATTAGTGCGTTGCGTTGCGTCGTCGCAACGGATCAACGCATTGTATGCCACACCTGCGTTGCGACGACGCACGACGTCGCAACGCAAGAGGATGACGCACGCACCTCAGTCAGTCTCGTTTGCCCCTCTAGTAGTGGAACACTGTCCGTCGTCGCACCGAAGCTCCGACAGCGCATCACCCTCCCCCCGCTTCGTCTCTCGTCCGCCGATCCGTTGAAACGTCGCGTGCGACGACGCAATGCAACGCAACAGATTTGAGCTACGCGATGACTGATGCATGCGTGCCGTCAGTTAGGACAGGTCAACTCAAACCTGCTATGGCACTTTCCTAAAAAGGCCATTCCAGAAGTTGCCCTACATTGTTACACTCACATAGTTTTTATACCACAATCTCTGAGTTTGTGTCGTCTTTTCTTCTCAGAGCTACTCAGATAGGAAATGCCGGCGCCATCTAGTCTTAAAAAAAACATTACATTGACTTGTAAAAGTGTCTGTAACAGATTTATTTACAGAAATAAAAATCATTTATCATTTGACGCACTAATGAGGCAGATGTCTAAGCAGTTTTAAATCCGTCGTAAGGCAATGCTGCTTCTCACTGTACCTTGAAAAGGATGTCAAAAGTGGGTTTACAAAATATAACGGGTGTATATCATCGTTATCCTGAACCAAATTGGTAGGGGAACGTGCTTCGGATTAAATCAAACTGTACGAAAGTTGCTCAACAAATTCCACCTTTTTTTTTATCAATCCCTTGGAATTGGTCAGCGTTGTGGATTGTGGATATGAATTATTTTTGTTCTAAATTGGAAAACGGAATTTGTAACCGGTTTCGACTTAGTAATCTTCGGTGGGATTAGAAGTGGCAATTTGAATGTAAAAGAGGCCATGTAGCCGTGTACCTGATCGAAAAGATATGTAGGGCGCGTTTTTGGGAGCTGTCTTTTTTAAAGGTGTATTTAAAATTTATTAACCCTTTATAAGGCAAGGGGAATATATTTCCCAACAAATTTTTTGGAAGATGTCGCGAAAGCCTCGTTGTAGTATTTTGATTTTAAAACAGCAATTTTTTTTCTGTAATAGAAAATAAAAACACAGAGGCAACTACATACAATATAAACTATTTTTTTATTATTTATTTATAAAAATGTGCCAAATTGTTTGTTATTTTCTTTTCTTAAACCCTTCTCCCTTCTTGTAAAGGGTTAAGAAATATACTGGGTGGAAAAAACTTACGAAGCCGAAGTCTACGCATACTGTAAATAAAACTAAGTAACATACAGCAAAAATAATCCCACCAAAAACATTCTGTAAAAAACTAGCCAAGTCTCTATGGAGCTGCTTGTTTATCTCTAAAAAGTAATGAAATCTAGACAAAGTCGTGCCCAGTCTAAGGTTCCTTACTGCGATTTCTTTATTATTATAGTTAAGGTTGTGTGACTTGCCGGTACACAAGGGTACAAAACCAGGTGCTCCATGACACCATTGCACCAATCTGTCGCCAGAACCGCTACCCATTGACGATGGAAAATTGCCACTCGGAAAACGTTGATTCAATAACCAGTCAATTGTAGGCTTGATAAAGCTGCGTATTTCAATAATACTTATGTATAGGCGAGCCTAAAACAAACAGTATAAAAAAAAACCAGTACAGACGGACTTCTAATCATTGATAGAAGTCCGTCTGTACCTGTCCCGTTGACTTGTACCCACTAACGTATAAAGAATGTTCAACGGCCAAGTCACACAACATTAACTATAATTATAAAGAAATCGCAGTAAGGAACCTTAGACTGGGCACGACTTTGTCTAAATTTCATTACTTTTTAGAGATAAACAAGCAGCTCCATAGAGACTTGGCTAGTTTTTTACAGAATGTTTTTGGTGGGATTTCACTTCTTTTTGTAGAAACGTGGGGCATATTGTTTTTTTTTTTTTTTTTGACGTCAAATGAAGCGGCCTACCAAGTTGAATATTTTTTGTAAAGGCGGTATGTCGATCTCTAATAGTTTGGTTGGGCTCTTGTGTTTTCTAATCAGGGTCACCAGGTACTCCAGATCTTCTATTATCCTAGTTTTTATATTTTTCCCTTTATGTGGCCATTAAACCCTAACTCTGTACCAAATTTCAGCTCTCTGAGTTTATGGGAAGTACTAGTTCTATTCTGATGATCATGAGTGAGTGAGTGAGTGAGTGAGTGAGTGTCATAAATGCGAAACTTTGCTTTCCCTTAACTTCGGAACTAAATGACCTACAGACTTGAAATTTTGTATTTTAAGTATGTGATTATAGCTTACTGGATGACGAAAATTTCTGCGTTCTGGTCTTATCCAGAGGTTCTCAAATAGGGGCCTGAAAATGCGGTGAAATGGTTCCAGTAAAGGATGGTACGGCAGTGTTTGCTTCGCGCTCGACTTGGCGGGGGCACTGCCGTGCCCCCCGATTGCTGGGAAATGAGTTTTATTTTTTGTTTGGTATTAAAAAACAGCTTTTAATTGTAGCGCGCAATAGAAGCGCGCGCGCAGCAGTCTGTGCCTTCGTTTCAAAAATGTTGATTATGTTTGTATAGGAGAATGTTTAGTAATAACATTTAAACTTAGTTTTCGTGAAAAACGTACTTAAATATGGTGACTTTGACCTTCAATATCTCCATAACCAGTCAGTTCCCAGGTATGGCCCAATACCAAAAAATCTTCGTAATGATGGGAAGAATATGTGGCTCTCGGCTTCGTTAAGGGTATTTTTACACCCGATATAGGTTTCATTCAAAGTCGGTAGTTCTGCGCGGTAAACCGTTTTTGCTGTTGTGACGTACATGCATACTTGTGCAAATAATATTGAGCAGCCAGACAATAATAGGGGGGAACCTACATCCATTTTCCGAATCAAATTTAAACAACAGGCTGCTTTTAGGATCTTCATAGCTGCGTTCTAACACAACCAATGAGGTTAATCTATGATAATCCAAATGTCGCAGTGGAGGTACTTTCGCCTTCTTTGATCATGGCTGTGGTTTTAATACACAAAGTGAACCACATTATTTTGTAGTACGAATATTCCGGTCTACTAAAATAACATAACATCACGCCTGTATTCCCCGAAGGGTTAGGCAGAGGTGTATAGTAACACCCTCATTTCGCCGTTATGTTTAAGTTCCATGTAATAGGGGGCGAGCCTATTGTCATCAATCGGGCACAAATCCAAACTACAGACTGCTACTAAGGAATTCCACACGGAAAAACCCAATAACACTTTGCCCGACCTGGGGATCGAACCCAGAACCTCACGATCAGCAGTCGCGCTTGCCGCCACTAGACCAACGAGGCAGTTAAAAATTTATACAGGAAGACATTGAATTCAGTGGCAATATTCTAGTCCAAGAATCTAATTGAGGAACAAATAATAACTAATGCTAGTAAACTGTTCAAAAATAATAACCCAGGGTTTTCCCAAAATGATCAAAAAAATAAAAAGGATCAAATTGTGATTGCGCGCTATTTAAAATGAACGAGTGCCGCCGAGTGACACGCACGCACACACGCGCCATCACCGTGTCGACACGCTCCATTCATTTTTTGCGCGGGAACGGCACGTGGGCCTCGCAGCGCCTGCGCCGGCGCCGGCGCGGCGCATTGGTTTGGGTCGCGAACTCAAAATCACGGTGTCGCAGCTTCGATTTTCTTACGGAACTAACGTGTAACTTGTACTTAAATTAAATTTAGTTAGGATCGAAAGTAATTAGAATCATGACAGAAAGCAATTTCGAAAATAACAAAAATCATGAGAGAAAATCACGAAGCACAGTAGCACACGTTTATCTACCCTCCGTCTGTCAAGCAGACTGATTCAGTCTGGTGTCAAAAAACCGCTATCTGTCAAGCAGACTGAATAAGCTGCAAACTCATACATCCATGAGAAAGCAAATTAAAAATAGGGGCCACTTCGGCGCATAAAACAATGAAATATGGCAGATATCACATAATGACACAATAATGAGTTGTGCTACGTAATAATTGTCAGCACTGTTGGCACAGTGGCTGAGTTTGTGGCTGCTGCGTTGCGTTTCGTGTCGCGAATTCGATTTCCGCACAGAAAGATTTAGGTAGGTAAGGTTTGAGTTTGTAAACGCACCCAGCACATTACCTCCAAGAGTAATAAGTATTAATTAGCGTTGGAAATGTTTTAAAAAAAGAAATAAGATTGGAAAATTTGAAGTGATTTAAACTTTTACTTTGGTGTTCAAAGTAAAAAAGTTATTGTTAGTAAGAGTTTCAAATTACATCCAATGATTGTAATATCATTAAAAATTACTAATTTTTTCAGTATTTTTTCTGCATTAAAGTCGGCTAAAGTGGAAAAATTACTATCCCTAAAATTATCTCAATTAAATTCGATAGCAAAATGCCTAATGAGTGACGCGTCTGTTCTGTTATTCAAGCGCTGCTGGCTGACTGCTGATACGTTTTTTGTAGAGATCGCGCGATGGCGGAGCGCAGGGCGGTACCGGCGCGGTTTGAGCGATACAGCATTAGACTTTTATTTATTTTGCGGCCGGCGAGTGCGTGTGTGTATGTAGTTATTTAGTAAAGTACATACATAATGCGCTGACCGCGCGTGAACTTTGGCGAAACAGCTGATTGGGAGCACTTTTAAATAATAAAACTGAATTCCACACGTAGCAGTTTCACGTCAAATAACTGAGTGGTTTTTTTTTTTTATCACATTAATACTTTTGGTGTTAAAGTGAAAAAAAAAAGAAAGTGAAGTTAAAGTTGATTAATAATGACCGGATAATTAATTTATTGTTTTCGATCTGTCCGTTTGTGTAGGTATGTAAGATTTGCGTTTGATTTAGAAAAAGGTTTTTTTTAGAGAAAGAAATAAATATTAAACTTACAACTTAGGCACTTACCTACGTGTACTTTAAGAGGTGCTCGAAGTGTTCACCTTCACGTTTTGTAGCACAAATGTACGCGATTTAACAATTTCGAAAGCCGTAACAATCCTTTGTTTTAACTGTTCGCGGCTTTCACTTTCTTGCTCGTACACAAGTCTTTTAACTTCACCCCACAAAAAAAAGTCTAAGGGCGTCAGGTCAGAGAACCGCGCCGGCCAAGGTACAGGCCCGCCGCGTCCTATCCACCGCTCGCCGAATCTCCGGTCGAGGAAGGCGCGAACATCTCGCTGGTAGTGTGCTGGGGCTCCGTCGTGTTGGTAGTACAACTCGGACTGATAGCTATCAGGCACGTTCTGCAGCTGCTCTTCTACAGAGGTCTCTAACAACCGGAGATAGCGTTCTCCGGTCAGTCTCTCTTCAATAAAGAAGGGACCTATGACACAGCTGTTAATTATGCCTGCCCACACATTCACCGAGAAACGATTTTGAAAGGCATGCCTCCGATTTACGTGAGGGTTCTGCCCACGCTGAGCCCACCAATGCTCGTTGTGGACATTAAACAGCCCGAGTCGGGTGAACGTGGCCTCATCTGTCCACAGGATATTTTTGTCAAGGTTCTGTAATAGCCAATTACAAAATCGGACCCTGGGCGTGTAGTCAGCCAACACCAACTCCTGCACTTTTTGAAAGTGGTAAGCGCGCTTGGGCATGAGTTGGTACGTGAAACGATGCAAAGTCCAGCAAATTTTGAGTTGACCTCAAAATTCGGTCTCTTGATGGGATTGGTGCATCGGGATAGCGGCGGTGGAACATCAGACGGGTTCGTGGCAAACTGTGCGTTCGGTCGTAAAATAACACCATATCCAGGTATTGCTGGTTCGTGTACACTGCACTACGTGGTCGAGGCATATTAGTTACGGTTTACGGTTCACAGAATTTTTCGCGAATTACACGTCACGCACTTGACCTATTAAACTCGTAACTGAAGCGGCGCACGCGCCCGCACACTTGCATTACTTTGCAGGGGCGGGGGCGGGTGCATACCGCGTCCCCCGAGGACACCCCCGCTGCCTAGCGCCGCGCGCGGGAGGCCCCGATTAGGTAAAAAGTTTGTTCTCGCTGAATACTGTTTTGGCGGCATTTCTTTTGAAGGACATGCCTACTGAATGAGCGCTCGTACTCGTGCATTGTAGCGTAAGTAATAATACCGCGTAGTAAAATGGTAAACTAGCGCGGACGCATCTTGATATTTTAAATTTATTGAAGTTTTGATTAGCATTTTTATTTTTTATTTTTTTGTTGTGTTTATTCATTTCGGACTTCATTTAGGTAAATGTCAAGAAATAACACGTTTTTAAAATTAATAATTTGAAAATTTTAATACATGATATTATTTGCTTAAATGAATAAGTATCATGGATAGAATACGAGGTTAAAATATTGCCAATGAATTAAATGTCATCCTGTACATACAAAATAATAAAGGTCTAGACTAGATTAAAAGAGGCTACGCTAAAGACTTAAGTAAGGCTGGTTTTACAGTGCCGCTTTCGCCAGCGCGGTTAGTAAGCGTCGCGGGCCACGAGCTTTGAGTGTCTTTGATCGTTTTAGAATAATCAGCGCGTGCGGTGGTCAGCGCTGAAAGGGAATTCAGTCGTTTCGGCTGCCAGCGCCGACGGTCAGCGTGACTCTAAAACCAGCCTAAGTCCAGTGCAACTTAGGCAGTCAGCCACGCTGCCATTTTTTTATCGTGGGGAAATCCTCATGGATGACCCTCGCCCGGGGTAGGCGAGGGGGTCTGCCGGACTCTTACCGGCTAAATACCCACGGTGTTCCTCCTCGTGACCGTCGACCGGGGTCGCGGGATTCGCAGCATGCACCGCAACCCCGGCAGGTCTTGGTCTACCAACTGCTGGTGGACCTCTCCACTGTGGGGCCCCCACCCCACGACCTCCTGAGAGGCGCGGGGAGCACCCCACATCACCGGCGCACCAGAACACATGGCACGCCGTGACCACCCTGGGGACCAAACAAGCACATGGGTGCCAGACTAACCTGTGTCCAGACACGGGGTAGTCTGGCGTCCATGTGGCCTAAGCCCCGACGAGCAGCCCCTCCTCGGGTTCCTCTTCGCTTCACCGTGGGGATCTACGCCACGGCTACTGAGCCCTCCCGCAACGACAATGCGGGAACCCACCGGGGGGGCACTACCTACCTTTCTGACTGGCTCATCGTTTTACCCCGAAATGAGCAGCAGCTATTTTCGTATAGATCATTCCGAAATCAGTGAAGGAAAAGCACACATAAGGTTCCTGCCCATCCCTTTACGATATTACCTCTAAACTTTCACACTATACAAGTAGCTTAACGTATCGTAATCACGAATTCACACCTCATACCTACATCTGCAGTGCTAATTCCGAGGTGATCGCTTCGACACGGTAACATCGTATCATGTCAACCTGGACCGATGCCAAATCAATAGTGTTAATGTTGGCTCTGCCTTTATGTTATGCATACGTAGAAATTGAAATAAAACCCCGTCTCGACTCTGATATAAGGGTTGGTTAGACCCTTGTCCAGTCCCTAGCAAAACTGAATGAGTGGGTCGAGGAACTTCAAGTATACCCCACCAAGGAGAACATAGTCTACTTAGTTATCGGCAATAAAATCTTATTGCCGACAACTAAGTAGTCTATCTGCTTGTCAATCGACAAGCATATCATTTTGGGACCCAGTGCATAATATCAGCAAGCACATTGGGTCAACCGCGCGACGGTGCAACGAATATTCCCAAGGAGGGTTAATGTCAAGCAGGCGGCCGGTTTATGAATGACATGTTGTGCCAACCCCATCTAGTGTGGGATAAGGGCAGGGAGATGATGATGTTTACTAATAAACAGTGATAGCCTAGCGGTTGAGTGATAGCCTTCCATGCAGGAGGGTCTGAGTTCGATCGCGGCCTGTACCACTGACGTTACAAAGTCATATGCGGATTAGAATTTGATTATCACTTGCGTTAACGGTGAAGGAAAAACATCGTGACGAAAGTTGGACACCTGAGAGGGCTCCATAAAGTTGTCGGTGGTGTGTGTAGTCCGCCAACCTGCACCAGCGTAGTCGACTAAACCCTAAACTCTTTTCATTCTGAGAAGAGACCTGAGCCCAGAAGTGGGACAGTAATAGGCTGATTTTGTATGTATGTGCTAGGTCACACCAACCCATAAGCCTCCACTGCTGATCATAGGCCTCTCTTAAATTGCGCCACAACAGTTGGTTATTTACTTTCGGCCTCTAATCAACCTAAACCGTCTTCTTGAAGTCGTCAGTCCATTTTGGTCAATTATCCTATCCTCGTTCAACTACCTCGTTGGTCTAGTAGTGGTAAGCGCGACTACTAATGAGCTCCTGGGTTCCATCCCCAGGTCAGGCAGTGTTATTTGGGTTTACCGTGCGGAATTCCTCAGTGGCAGCCTGGAGTTTGGATTTGTGCTCGGTTGATGGCTTTAGGCTCCCCCCAAAACATAACGGCCAAATGAGGGAGTTACTATAAACCTCTGCCCAACCCCTTGGGGAATACAGGCGTGATGTTATGTTATCTTATCCCAGAATTAAATCAAATCTGGGTCCGCACATGAATTCGAAAAGACAGAGGTGTGAGTGGGACAAAGGCGTAGCCAGAATTTATTTAAGGGGGGCGGCAGTCAAGGGAAAACTAATAATATTCATGCTATAAAACGTTTATTAATGGTAAAAAAGCGACTGTAAGACATGCATAGCGAATAAACTTCTGAATGATTTTAAATGCAACGATGCTCAGAATTATTATCAGGCAACTGAGGCCCACAGAAAAAATACACAAAATAATCTTATACAATAATAAACTAATACATACTAAAAAAAACCTTATTAATTAAACACGTAACGTTGTCGGCGGCGTCGTATTTCGCTTCGTGGTGTCGCGTAACCGACCTCGGAAACGTCGATATACGATACTCCTCGGCCAAGAGTCCTCTTTCAAGAAGGTCTGTAGCTGGTGGGTTGGAACCCGAACCACGAACGGCTTAAAGTTGATGTTGTGGCGCGGTTCCAACCTTTCGACCCTCAGACTCTTAAATTACTATCACTGCTACTGATGTAGCACAGTAAATTAAATTTAAACAATTACATTACTACAGTCAATTAAAATAAACTACATAGCTTAATAGCTGCTGTGTTGTTACTTAAGACGTTCAATGCTTCTTGAAAATTTTAATATCAAAATATTATTTAATTTATACTGACACTTTGACAGAGAAATTGGACGTTTAGAACGTTCCCCTATAAGAACGACACTAGCAAAATATATATTTGTAGGTGTGACACACTATATCTCGAGGCAGGCGGGCTGCAAACGACGTGCAACGAATATTGTTACAACAAATGTATAGTTTAAGGAGAAGCGCTTTTGTGTCGAACGACTCGTAGTGGGCAAAATTAAATAAAGGGCTGTAAATAATAAAGTTATCTTTAGATTTTTATTGAGTGGAGCTGATTGTCATAAAATAAATATTGTGCAAATATTAGTATCTAATTAATTAATTAATGTAAGCAAGACGAAAGTAATGGTTTTTGAAAGAGATGCAGATGTATCTGAGTGTAAAGTAAAGATAGGAGATGAAAGTATTGAACAGGTGAATGAGTTAGTTTATTTGGGAAGCATGTTTGCAAGAGATGGTAAGATTGACGAAGATGTGGAAAGGAGAGCAAATGCGGGAAATAAAGTAAATGGTGCTTTGCATGCGGTTGTGGCTAGCCGGTCGATGTCCAAAAAGGCACGACTGGCTGTCCATAATGGTGTGTTGGTACCTACGCTTATGTATGGAAGTGAATGTTGGTCGTGGCAGAAGAGGCATGAAAGTAGAATAAATACCATGGAAATGCGTTCCTTGCGAAGTATGTGCGGTGTAACTTTGAATGATAGATTGAGAAATGAAGAGATTAGACAAAGTTGCGGTTTAAAAGATGATGTAGTGACAAAAATTGAAAGAAGTATGCTTAGGTGGTTTGGCCATGTCGAGAGAATGAGTGAACGGCGATTAACAAAAGAAATTTATAAGGCGGATGTTAATGGGAACGCCGGTAGAGGACGTCCTAGAAGGACATACATCGATGTTATTGGTGATGTTCTTCACAAAGGTCAGGTGCGTAGTACTCTCAACCGGCGTGCGTGTATGACAAGATGTATGAATGTGGATGAAGCGAAAGGGGTATGTAAGAGTCGTAGCATGTGGCGTTCTATAGTTTCTGCCTACCCCGATGGGAAAAAGGCGTGAGTTTATGTATGTATGTATGTATTAGTATCTGATTCCTTTTGTGATTCCTACCAAAATTGGAACACTATTCGCTATCACGTGGTTGTCTAACTATTACAGTTTTTACAACTTTTATTTCAATAACTAACATTATATCACCCATTGTGTTCCCCGTAGGGTTCGGAAGTGTTTTAGTACACCCTCGTTTCACCAGTTATGTTTAAGTACCATACAATAGCGGCCGAGTGTATTGCCATTGACCGGCTACAAATTCAGATTCCGAGCTGCTAGTGAGAAATTATTAATGGAAAAACCCAATAATACTTTGCCCGACCTGAGGATCGAACCTCGATCGACCCCATTGCTCAGCAGTCGCGCTTGTGACAACTAGACAGGCAGTCTGATCAAAAAGGCAATTATTTTATAATAATTAAATATTATTATTATTATAATGATACGGTAATGTTAATAAAATATTGTTTTACAAATAAATTAGGGTACTTCAGAATTCAATATGCGTTTCGTTTATTTGTGGGAAATTATTTTAGTATCGAATTAAACCAGCGCTATTATTTTGATTGCGCAACATTTTCATAAAAGCCATTTTATTTCATTTGACAATGTAGAATTTCAATTATTTTCCATATTTTCCAACTATTAACGGACAAATGGAGCTATTATTTGCACTTTGTGTTGACGGTCACTGTCTGCAATTAAAGTTATTATTTTTGCTGGATAAATAATTTTAGTGACCCCAATTTCAATCAATAGTTACAATAGTGCATAGTTACATTACTTTCTGTGAAAAAAATATCTAGCAAAAAATAAAAGAAATAAAAACAAGAAAGATGTTAACAGCACTTGGTTACAACGCATTTTGCTGTCACTATTATTATCACCAATTAAAGTCCCCTAATTTCTTTAAAAGAAACGTAAAAAAAACAATGTCTAGGTCTTTTTATTCTTTTATTTCGTTGCATTAGTTCCTTTTTTGCAACTTTGCAAACCTCATAGTTACGTACGTCCTATTTTATTACTTAAAAATAACATTATAATTATATTTCTTTAATACTTCTTTTTTTACGCCCAACACAACTCCCCCTTAACAAGACACATTATTTAAAGGGCAAAGAATGGCTCCCGTTAGTTGCGCCCGATTATCATCACGCCAGCGACGGATGGGGGCGCCAGATGGTCTACACATTAACACTGATATTGGCTCTAACTTAAGCAGTAGTGTTAAGAGATTTGCAACTTAATGACAGTATTTTGTGAAAGTAATTAGACAAAGAAAGGAGGGGGAACAGTATGATAAATGTGTGAATGAGGCGAGAATATTAATTTGTTTTGTATATTAAGATACCTAATGTCTCAGAACATCTGTCTCTCCCTTAAGTTAGGTATCGGCAATCGAATTAAATCTTTAGCTTCGTCGATGTTTGATCTTCTATAACTAGAAAGAAAACTACGTAGGTATACCTAGTTATTCAAACTTTTTTTAATTCTGAGGCGTCGTCGTTTGCCATTCGTACGATGCGAAGGTGTATTCACACCTCATTTAAATATCGTAATATTAGTAGTATTTTCTAATTGTAACTTTTACGATGACTTTTTAGGACCAAATTCTTTTATCCACAATTGTAAAACACAATTTGTTATCTCATACATTAATGGTCAATTCTAAAATTTTAGAAACGTTATTGGTTAAAATTGAGACTCTTGTATCTTTACCAAAAAACCGGCTAAGTGCGAGTCGTACTCGCGCACGAAGAGTTCCGCACCATTATCTATAAAAACGAGCAAAAAATCATGTTTGTTGTATGGGAGCCCCCTTAAATATTTATTTTATTCTGTTTTTTAGTATTTGTTGTTATAGCGGCAACAGAAATACATCATCTGTGAAAATTTCAACTGTCTAACTATCACGGTTCATGAGATACAGCCTGGTGACAGACGGACGGACGGACGGACAGCGGAGTCTTAGTAATAGGGTCCCGTTTTACCCTTTGCGTACGGAACCCTAAAAATTAAGCAGATACCCCATAGCTTTGCATAGTAGACCCTTTGATATGGAAGTAGCTATCACAGGTAAAATTAGCTTACTAGCCTTTTTATACGTCAAGTTTAGTAATAGAAAATGCTACCAATGGTAAGCAATAAAATTATTTTTTTAACCGACCTCCAAAAAAGGAGTAGGTTCTCAATTTGACTGTATGTTTTTGTATGTTTGTTCCGCGATATCTTTGCTAATTGTGAACCGATTTTAGTGATTCTTTTTTTTTGTTTGAAAGAGTATTCTTTCGAAGTGGTCCCGTTTAAATCTGGTGAAGATCTGATGAAGAACTTCGGAGATAGACCATTTGAAGTCGGTTTTATTTTTCGTAAAAAGTGATTATGTTTATAGGAACCAGGCATAAGATATTGATATAGAGCATTCGCAAAGCACGTGATCTTTGGTCACTTAAGACGATGACCGGTCAGCAAGCCAGGGTTATGTTTATAACATTCTAATGGTCACAACAGAATTTGCATCCAGAGCCGACGGTTTAGCGTGCTCTCCGAGGCACGGAGGGGTTTCGGTGTCCTCCCGCGGCTGTGCCTGCGTAAATAAATTGATTAACGCGCCACCTATCGGATCCCAGTATAGCTAAAAACTATCGTCTCAATAAAACAAATAAATGTGCAAATATTATCTTAATTGGTAAAGTTGTTCTCAAGTTATGGCGTGACCAAGAGTAATAGGGATTCAGTTTTATAGATATTCGATAAATCGGTTTAATAGTAACTTTAGTATTTAATTTAGCCTTGCATAATTTACTATTCACATAGTTCTGCCTAGTCTTTTCCCAACTATGTTGGGGTCAGCTTCCAGTCTAACCTGATGCGACTGAATACCAGTATTTTAACCCAGTTACTGGGCAATGCCGATATCCTAAGGTTAGACCGGTTGTCAGACTTTCGGGCTTCTGACTTCCCATAACGACTGCCATAGGTATTCGTATGACACCAGGGATCAACTGTTTAACGTAATCTCCGAAGCACAGAGGGGTCTCTATGTGTAACGAACGGTCACCCATCTACAGACTCACCGCGGCAAGCTTAACTTCGTAAATCGTATGATCCGCGCGATTGTTAATTACTGTTCACATACCGATAGATTTTTTATTGACCTACTACAGTACTCCTTATAGTCGGTTCAATAGTAACTTCAAGATTTAATTTAGCCTTCCATTCACTTGCCGACCAAAGCATTGCAATCGCTTCATCGGTTACTCTAATAAGCTCCTTGTTTGCGAGGGAGGAAATTGATGTAATATTCTGCACGCTGGCCAACATTGGCGCGCCAACTATTCTATTACTTACATTGTTATAAGCTGGTATTGCCCAAGGCTTCCTATTACGTTTGAAATTGAAAAATACATATTTACTGCCCACTCAGTTGGCGTAACTTCATCGCATCAGGCTGCAACTACTGTTATGATATTTACTTGAGGTCATAAACGTGACTGAGTTAGAATTTTTTTGCTGGTTTATTTGTAAGTAACATAACATCACGCCTGTATTCCCCGAAGGGTTAGGCAGAGGTGTATAGTTATACCCTCATTTTTCCGTTATCTTTAAGTACCATGTTATAGGGGCGAGCCTATTGCCATTAAATAGGCACAAATCCAAACTCTGGGCTGCTACTGAGGAATTCCACACGGAAAAACTCAATAACACTGCCCGATCTGGGGATCAAATCCAAGATCTCATAATCAGCACAGGATCAATGAGGCAGTTAATTTATTTATATGTAAATATGTTGGTTTTTCAAAATGTTTGTTGGATTGATCCTGGGAGAGGACAAAGTCAAGAGATGATCACTAGCATCATAATTGAATGATGAATAAATGAATGATGTTTATTTTAGTCAATAAATCTGTTACAGACACTTTTACAAGTCAATGTAATGTTATTTTTTAAGACTAGATGGCGCCGGCATTTCCTATTTGACTAGCTCAGAGAAGAAAAGCCGAAACGAACTCGGAGATCAAGGTCTCTTTTAAAGTCCAGACATTGTGGTATAAACTATGCGAGGGTATCAATGTAAGGCAATACTATAATATTTTGGCAAGTTTAGCAAACTATAAGTAGATACTACAAGGTTAGTCGGAAAGGGGGTACTAAGCCGCGGGCCTCTTAATGTATCACCGATGATAGTTTTAAAGAAAATGTTAAGATTTAAAAAATCGATGATTTATTTTTCATGAAAAGGACAATTTCTGTATGGGCGTCGGCATAGTTATCGAATTTATTGTACACCAATGATTTTTTGTGTTTTATATTCGTGAATATTGGCACATTAAATTGCTATAAATAAAAAACTCATAGAACTTGTCCTTACTACAGACTAGACGTAAATAGTTTCACTAAACCTTTAATCAGATCGCTGGCAATAAGTGTATAGAATTCTAATGTAACATGTAGTAAGTTTTTACAGGTTATCCTTATCTATATTTTTATAGTTTAATTACCAATTAACAAGGAAAACACAAATTAACGTATTTTTTATTAAATCTTTGAACAGCTATTTCTCTTGAACTATTGACTTTTGGGGAAAGTTGTAGAACAAAAGTTATCCATTATTATGGGTACTTTAACACCCTTTCGGCTTAGTACACCTTTTCCGTCTAACTTCGTATATTCAGCAATTTTTCAGCATTGATGTGCTCTAGGCATAAAGATTTTGATGCCGCCATCAAGCCTCCCTTTCTCTTGTCTATGCTTTAGTTATTTAGCCATGACTGAATAATTAATGAATTAATTAACAGACATCGCTAGCTTACAAGTTAAGAGCCAGTAATAATAACAAATCAAGCTGCTGCACAAATTAGCTTCAGTACCCGTAGCCTCATTAGACACTACTTGGTTAATACACCCAAATTACTTACCGAAGTGTGCTTAAACTTGGTAGAGCGCATAAGATGGCGCTGGGTAGTGGAAATTTGCTAATATTCTAACTATATTCCATTTTAAAAAAAATTACTCGGGTTTCTATACAGGGTGTGAACGAAATCATGTAATTCCTTCAAACCTCGTGATGTACTGCTGACATAGATTAATCAATCAATCAATCAATCAAATTTATTTCGGACAAGGTACATATAAGGTATATGTTGGTAAATTATAATATAAGTACTTACAAAAATATCTTAATAATAATGAAACGGACTTACCCGCTGAACTCATTAGTACCTATTCTGAAAAATTGGTACTCAAACCAAAAGAATTATGTTTAGTGGGCAGGTTCTAAATCCGTTTCTTACGGACTGAACTGTGGTGTAAGATTAACCCTGCATGAGACACTTTTGGATTCAATAAAAACAAAATTACAAGATGTAAACATGTGTTCTTAACGTGAGGCATTTTAGCGCCCCGAGCGAATTGCGCAGCTATCGTTCGCCACGCTGTCATTTAACTCGGGGCGCTAAAATGCCTCACGTTAAGAACACATGTTTACTTCTTGTAATTTGGTTTTTATTGTTTTTTTTGTCATACTTCTAATTACAGAATTTCATACACTTCTGTCCCCGTCATCCGTTTTCGGTTTATGCTGTGTTTCGGTTTGAAGAGTAACATAGGTAGGTACTTACCGGTGAAATTAAAGACACATAAAACTTAACAAAGACTCTAAGATTGAAAACGGATCAGCTATCCTCTTGGTGGTTTAGGTTTGGGGGCGGTAACCACTTCCATTAGGTGATAAAAAACCTGTCATCAGCTACTTTCTGAACCCACGGGCAGATCTTAGTAGGTTCGTTTGATATTTCATTTTTAAAACGAAAGATACCTAAGTACAGAAGGAGCGCGAATTGAATGTAGACCTGAAGAATGCGTGTGGGAATGCGCCAGTGCTGTTAGATGACAAGGACAGAACTACATTTGCGGGCGTGTGAGGCGAGGCGAGCGGGCGGCGGGGGGAACTTTACAACTGGCCTCGACTGCATTCAATTCACGCACCTATTGTATATAAGATCTATATTTATATTTAGATATTTAAGACACAAATAGGTCGTACCCTTTTGGCTACACAAATAATCTAATAGGTACTTCTTTAATGTAGAAGATTAAAAAAAAACAAAATTAAAATATCAAGTTTCTTTCACTCTGTTGTAAATCTTTATTTTTTATATAAAATCGTAATTCTGACTATTTATAAACTTGGTACGAACTAAACAATATTAAGGGAGTGGGTGAGACGCCCTTGATTTATGTACAGACAGACAGAAAAGATAATTACATAAAAAAACTTAAATAACGCAAAAAAGAAAAATAGCAAATATAAGTTGGTAAACAAGTAGATAGAGACAAATCTCAGCTAAATTAATATTTCAAAGAAGTATAATTTATAGTTTCAAATTTTAAATGAGTCTAAACTAAGTATCACACTTTAAAAGTAAATATCATTAAAAGTGGTAGTACTTATTTTTGCAGGCCAGTATATATACAATTCTGAGTAGGTATATCATAAAAAATATATTTTACATCAACAAGTTTTTCAAATAATGTGAAGTTTTAAAATACAAATGTTTAGCTACTTTGTCCGCTGACTGTACAAAATAAAAGGCTAAAAATCTTGAGATAAAAATGCGATTATATTTTTGTAATGTGATGAATGAGATTATCACCCATATTCTAAGACGTTCCTCCAAAACTTACTCGACTCATACTCAACTCAGAACGGCCTCGAAAACACCTTCAAAATTGTATTCTTAGTCGCAATTTCAAGTGAACTTTGAGGTTCCTCGACGGAGTCATTACGTCGTAACTTGAATTATCTGCATCGCGCAAATAACGCCGCGATAAATAATTGTAAGGATTATCGTAAGCATATTCGATAAAGTCTTCAAAATTATTTTTTGTTACATACGAAGTTTGACACTTTCTTCCTTAAGGTAGGTTCCGAGGTACCTTGAGTTTGACAGATGATTCCTTACCTGGACTGAGGAAAAATCTCGAGTCGAGGACGTTTATGTCAACTAAAGGCTGAGTCGAGGTGGAGTCGAGTTGAGTAAGTTTTGGAGGAACGTCTTAGAATATGGGTGTAAAGTTAGTGAAGCGACTAAAAAAAGAACATCCATGGAGTTTATTGCCAGCTCATATCAGACCTACCGCGCACTTAGTACTGACGTTTCATTAGTAATTGTAATTTAGTCTAAGATTAATTTTTCTTTTTTTGACTAAAGGTTTCCTTCAAGAGGTACCAAACGGTGTCTTCCTACTTGCTAATACCAATAACTGCAATCACCAACCTTTATGCCAAGCCTGGTGATGGCAATTACCTTCTCCATCTCTCATTGCAGCAATTTATATCCGGGTACATGAAGAAATTCCCTTGAGGGGCTCGTGGCTAATTACCAACTGCACGAATACCTATGACAGCCGTTACGGGAAGTCATAAGCCCGAAAGTCTGACAACCGGTCTAACCTTAGGTTATCAGCATTGCCTAGTAACTGGATGGCGGAGGTCTGATGGCAGTCGCTCTGTGTAAAATACTGAAAGCTGACCCCAACATAGTTAGAAAAAGGCTAGGCAGAACATGGTGAAGTTCCCTTAAGATGCGAGTAAAACCGTGGGCATCAGCTAGTAAGCAAATAAAACTATATTTCAAGTTACTCAAACATTATACTATGAAGTGCCTGAACAAGCCTATTGAACTTCTAATCGAAACAACGTGTTAGCAGCTATTAATCAAATATAAACCTCAAATTCGAGTCCGTAAATCTTGTGAACAAGCTAAAATGGCCGGCAAAGTGGGTCAGTACTAGGTTTGTTTAGAAAATAACATGCTTGCCTTGTATTGAATGAACTAGATACAGAGGAATTGTTTTAAGATTGAAGGAAGGAAAGGAGAATGGGGAAATCGAAGTTTAAATGTTTTTGGATGGATTAAGAATGTTGAAATGAGTCTCGTTGGTCTAGTGGTGGCAAGCGCAACTGCTGATCGTGAGGCCCTGGGTTCGATCCCCAGGTCGCACAAAGTGTTATTGGATTTTTCCGTGTGGAATTCCCCAGTAGTAGCCCGGAGTTTGGATTTGTGCCCGATTGATGGCAATAGGCTCGCCCCCTATTACATGAGACTTAATAACATAACGGTGAAATGGGGGTGTTACTATACACCTCTGCGCAACCCTTTGGGAAATACAACGTGATGTTATATTTATTAAGAATGTTCACTTAGAATGTGGTCAGTGGTTTAAAGATTTTCTGTCGCATTCCGCGGATGTTAACATGAAACTTAGCCGCGTATTCACGACAAATGTCACGAGACATTTGTCGCTCACGACATAATAAAACGTCGACAGACATCGTTCGATGTTGCAAGACACCTGATTGCGACTATTTTGAGACTATGACCAGTCGCGCGATATTGCCAAACATGTCAAGCAATGTCCGGCAACGTCGACATCGGTGGCAACACGTCGCCGCAAGACAGTTAATTTTGTGTCCTAATGAACACAGCTTTAGGCACAATATCTATATTTAGACAGTATAGCTGCATATTAGAACGCGCCGAGTGTGTTTATACCAAAATGAAGAAGCATTCCAAGAGGAATCCCACCAATAGTAGGTATTTCTATTAATATTACCATTGGTGTAGTTCAGATTGATACTATTCAAATTAGTGCGCTAAATGGAATGCCTCAAAATCAACCTCATGATTTCTTATCAAGCTCAATAACATGGTCGTATCTGGAGTCGTCAACAGATGGTTGAATGTTTGCAGGTAATATACTATAGTAAGATTATAAATTCACTGGAGTAAATTGACAGCTCCTACCATTGTTATTTGACAGTAGTGCATTGTTGTTTGACAGGTGCATTGTTGTTTGGCATTTAGCACCTGTCAGTTGACTCCAGTGAATTATTAATCCTACTATAGCAACTATACTGGCCTGCAAAAATAAGTATCACACTTTTAAAATTTCAATTTTTTCTAAACTATAGAAGTTAGAGATTTAAAATAAAAAACGTTTTATACCAATTTTTATCAGCTTTCTTTGAAACTATAGTAACAAAGTTAAACTCTTTTTTGAGTCCTTTTTGTTTCGAAAATATATCTTGTGTACTTAAAAAGTTATTGCAATTTTAAAAGTGTGATACTTATTTTTGCAGGCCAGTGTATGATCCCATATATTCTCATAGTAATAATTCCAAGATCTACAAGTTCTCGGAGGATGGACATTTATTCAAGTTCAGCTTTTCCATGCAAACTGCCAAAGTGGGACCATATTTCTCCGTGTCGCCTTACTGATAGTTACATGCATTTTGCTTGGCAAAGCACTTTAAGAATTGAATACGTCACAGTTGCAGTTTAGCAAGATGCTTAAAATGCAAGGAGTATGTGTACGAAAATTGTTATGTGTTACTTCAATATTTATGTTTATTATTTGAAAAATGATTAGAGAAAAATTTACTAGGTAAATAATAGGTAATAATTCTTTTACAGTATTTTTTTTTGAAGGGAGATATTGCACAGGATTGGAACTGTAAAGTGTAACAAAGAAAGGTATTAATATAGTCCTGGCTACTGGTAGCTTGGATCCTACTCCCGATGCCGGTGGCCTGCTATTTTTACATTTTCGAATGTTTTTTGATATATTTAAAAATCTTCTTCTTTTCGGGTGGTTAGTGACTAACCTGGTGTCAGAGTTTACGCCGCCCACGGGCCTCTGATTTGGCTTCACATGCCGTCGAGAAATATCTGTCAGGCAAGGTTTCCTCGCAGTGTTTTTCTTCACCGTTTTTAAGCAAGTGATAATTATACAAGGTTAGTCGGAAAGGGGGTACTAAGCCGCGGGCCACTTAAAGTATCACTGATGACTATTTTAAAGCAAGTGTTAAAATTTCAAAATTCGATAATTTTTATTTGCATGCAAAATTATTTTTATTTTACATTTTTCAAAAAATAAAACCTACCTGCTTTAGTTATGAATTCAGAAAATTAAGTTTCTAATCCGTGACCCCAAATATGACCTAAATGGTAAACACAACTGATCATAGCTATGGACAGATAGATTTTAGCATATTTTTTTTTACTGTAAAGCTCAATGTAACGCACTCAAAACACTGTGCTGATAGATGCAATGAGTAGTAAACGGGTAATGGAAGTATTTCAAGTACATTTTAAACCTTCAAAACTATTTTTTTTTTTAAAGTTGTGAAAAAGTTGGATCTTTGACCTCCAATATCTCTGTAACTAGAAGGTACCCAGGCATAGTCCAGAACAAAAAATTATCGCAATGACGTGTAGAATAAGTGCCTTTCGGCTTCGTTAAGGGTCTTTTTACACCGTTTATATAAACCATAAATGTGATAAATGTACGGCTGGTCTAACCTTAGGATATTGGCAGTACCCAGGAACTGGGTGATGGAGGTCTGATGGCAGTCGCTCCGTGTAAAATACTGGTATTCAGCTGCATCTGGTTAGACTGAAAGCTGATCCCAAGATAGTTGAGTAAAAGCTAGGCAGAACATGTGATAATATGTACGGAACAACTTGTAGGTGAACAAAGTTCGCAGAACAACCCGGTCGCCCCACAAATACACCTCTGTAGTCAAATTATCAACATTTTAACGAAGCAGACTGTACCTTCCCAAACTTTTTTAGAATATAACGTAATCGAAGCTGAAATTACATTAACGCGAAATGGGATTTACATTATTGGATTTCTAATAGGAATATCATTTTTAGAAATTTTTGGTTCGGCCAGATTGCTTTAAAAAGGTTGATGTTTAAAAAAATATTTCTATTTACTAAAGTTTATATGTAGGACCGTATATCTGCTTAGCCTTTTCCCAACTATGTTGAGGTTAGCTTCCAGTCCAACCAGATGCGGCTGAATACTAGTATTTTACACGGAGCGACTGCCATCAGACCTCCGCAACCCAATTGCTGGGCAATACCGGACCGGATATCAGAATTTGGGGCTTCTGACAACCTGTAACAACTGTCATAGGTATTCGTATGACACCCGGGACCGACTATTTAACGTGCTCTCCGAAACACGCAGGGGTCCCGATGTGTAACGAACGGTCACCCATCCACGGACTGACCGCGACAAGCTCAGCTTAACCTCGGTAATCGTATGATCCGCAAGGTTGGTAATTAGCCACGAGCCCCACGAGATGTAGTGACGTCTTCATATATAATAGACTAGCTGTATCCTCACGGCTCCGCCCGCGTAAGAAGTTTTATTCCAGTAATAAATATAGTATAATTATGTTACTCAGTGATAATGTAACTTTCTAACGGCAAAAGAATTTTCGAAATCGGTCCAGTAGTTTTTGAGTTTATTCGTTACATACAAAAATACAGATCTTTCCTCTTTATAATATTAGTATACCTATAGATTTCCTTTACTATTTTGAGTCTTAATTAGTTCCCGTACGGCGCCATTTTATAAGCCCACAAAGTGCCGTCTACCGGTTACGTTGGTGTATTCTATAATAGACACTTACTAGAATTATTATTAGTAAGACTAATACCCGATACGCTTATTATAGGTAGGTATATAGTATTGTAAAACGTATGTGTCGAATTAGTCGATCGATTTCACAATAATACCTTTTGCAAACGATATCACTGCCTCGTTGGTCTAGTGGGGACAAGCGCGACTGCTGATCGTGAGATCCTGGGTTCGCTCCCCAGGTCGGGGAAAGTGTTATTGGGTTTTTTCGTGTGGAATACCTCAGTAGCAGCTCGGTGTTTGGATTTGTGCTCAATTACGTGTCCCCTATTACGTGGGATTAAACATAACGGCGAAATGAGGGTGTTACTATACACCTTTGCCCAACCCTTCGGGGAATATAGGCGTGATGTTATGTTATCTTTTACAAATATTGTTCGCCCACACTACGTGCAAATGGTGTTGGAGTTTAATCTATAAGACTTGCTGTGTACTGGATATAAAACTAAATTAAACTAAAGCTAATAAAAATAAGTTATCCAGTTTTCTTCATTAGGATGAGTTGATCGATAATAGTTAACATAACATCACGCCTGTATTCCCCGAAGGGTTGGACAGAGGTGTATAGTAATACCCTCATGTCGCCGTTATGTTTAAGTCCCATGTAATAGGGGGCGAGTCTATTGCCATCAACCGGACACAAATCCAAACACCGGGCTGCTACTGAGGAATTCTACACGGAAAAACCCAATACTACTGTCTGACCTGGGGATCGAATCCAGAACCTCCCGATCAGCAGTCGCAGTAATAATAAACACTCCACAAATTAATCAACTCAAAACTCATTTTATTCAAAATTAGCGGCCCGTCCCGGCTTCGCACGGGTGGACATTTTTCCCATTTTTGCAACATTTTTCATTTATGTTCCGCTCTTATTGGTTGTAGCGTGATGTTATATAACCTATAACCTTCCTCGATAAATGGACTATCCAACACAAAAATAATTTTTCAATTCCAACCAGTAGTAGTTCTTGAGATTAGCGCGTTCAAACAAACAAACGAACCTTGAACGTCAGTGTTACAAAAGACAGTCCTCAAAACACCCGCCCTTCGTGAATGATTTTGATTACAATTAATAAAACCTTTAACAGTAATGATAACCTTGTGGTGTGACCGTCGGACTGCCAAGTCATAGATCTCGAGTTCGAACCCAAGGCACGCACCTCTGACTTTTGGGATTCATGTGCGTATTATATAATTATCACTAGCTTAAAACAGCGAGGAAAAACATCATGAGAAAACGTCTGAGAGATATTTCTCAACGTTATGTGAAGCCAAGCCAGAGGCCCATAGGCGGTATAAATTCTGGCATCAGGTTAGTCACAAACCACACGAAAAGAAGAAGAAGACCTTGGTAAAGATTTCTTAGAGGGTTAGATGAAAAAAAGTCTGAAGCTTTATTTTTAATCCCTGCTCAGCTTCGCCGCAACTTTCACGATAGCGAGTGACTTCTGCTGTTCAAAAGTTCGCATTTCCAAAACTCGTACCCAGTGAACTTAACATCGACTAGGACTCGTAGCAATTAACGAGTAAAATAATCGAAAGTCGGAAACTCAAGTAATCGAAAACTCACATGACAGCTACTGTCTTCTCTTTAATTACGTTAATTCCCGGGGAATAGGTTTTTAGATATTTCTTGGAAGAAGTTAATTACCGTCTATTATTTTTGTTGCTATCTACTAAAGACTGTGAATTCTTTGAAGAAGGTAGCAACAAGAGTATTTGAAAATTAATATTTTGTAAAAAATAAAGATAATTAACTGCCTGCCTTTTTGGTCTAGTGGTCGCATGCGCAGTCTGGAGCAGTCTGGAGTCTGGATTTGTGCCCAGTTAATAGGAATAGGCTCGCTCCCGAACTTAAACATAACTGGCGAAACGAGGGTGTACTAAAACACCTCTGCAGAGCCCTCGGGGAAGTAAGGCGTGATGTTATGTTATCTAAAGATAATTAAGTCACACAGTACTACATAACTTAAGGCTGATTTACAAGAAAATAGTTTCTTGAAGCCAAACTCGTTCTGTCTTTGTCTTTCTCTACGATGAAAACAGAGATAGAATGAGACTCCTTTCGAGAAACTATCTCCGAGTGCCTTTATACAGAAGTGTGAGTTTCTGAACTCATCAGCCTTGCCCTTTATGTTGGGATCAGCTTCCAATCTTACCAGATGCATTTGAATGACAGGTTTTTACACGGAGTGACTGCGACCTCCACAACCAGGTACGGGTGGATTTAGTACTGTGGCGTCATCTATCACACCACAAGAAAACTACGCAGCACGACAATTGTCTAGCAGACTAGAGCGACAAACAATGACAGCTGTCAAATGAAACGTCACAAACCCTGCATCGCGATATCAAGATTTGACACGCAGATAGTATACTAGGTATATATAGGTACAACTTCCCGACATCAACCGTTGGGCAGTAGCCCGCCAGGCATAAGACTCGCCTGGTTGGAGGATCCTCCCTTTTCGTTGGAGAAACCCCATACCTCGTTCCTCCACAGTACTCTAAAATAAAATGGGTTGTCACATTTGTGAGATAACCATGACCAATGGCTTAAGATGTTCATCAAGGTACGGGGTCTCCATGTGCAAAACAGTCCTATACCAAGACCTATCCGCGGCTTTCGCAGACTAATCGATTTCGCGCTCTAAAATTGTTCTGTTCTGCCTAGCCTTTTCCCACCTATGTTGTGGTCAGCTTCCAGTCTAACCAGATGTGGCTGAATACCAGTATTTTACACGAAGCGACTGCCATCAATGCCGATATCCTTGAGTTAGATCAGTTGCCAGACTTTTGAGTTTCTGACTACCTGTAACGACTGTCATAAGTATGACATCCGGGGTAGACTATTTAACGTGCTCTGCGAGGCACGGAGGGGTCCCGACGTGTAACGAACGGTCACCCATCCACAGACTGACCGCAGTAAATGCAGCTTAACCTTGGAAATGCACGTTGCGCTCTAAAATTAAAACAATGAAACTCATTTACCCATACTGTGTGGTTTATTATATGTAAAGAGAAACAGAGGCGATACGTTACAAGGGACAAAGCAAAAAACCAAGCCAACTCGTACGACGGAACACTTAACTAAGTTCGCACGCTAACCGACAATTAGTCGACTTGTGACTGGTATTAGCTGCAAACTTATTGTTTAACTAGTATCGTCTTTTGGTGGCGGCTGCGATTATCTGCACGATTTTTTTTATTGTTGTAAAGAGAATTGTAGTTATATTTTACGATGGTCAGACTTTAAAGCACATAATATTTTTTTGAAAATATGTAAACACTCGTAAGCAAGGCAACTGGGCACCCGCGCGAACGCTCAACGAGTATTCCCAAGGAGGGTTGATGTCAGGCAGGCGGCCGGTCATAAAACAATAAGCCAAAACCTCTAACAACATGGATTTATGAAATACATGTTGTACTGACCCCACCTAGTGTAGGATAAGGGCAGGAAGAAGAAGAAGACAATCGTGAGCAAGGAATCCAGGTCACCAATATAAACCTTTATAACTCGGAAAACATTGCTAAACATTGTTCAACATTTTAACATTGTTTTTTTTATGTTGGTGACCCGGTTTCATTGGTCTAGAGTGTATAATAATAATTCGTACATGGAATTGTAGCCCAGATAACTATAAGGGCCAAGCTACATCTGTCGGAAGATGCGTTGCCGATCTTCCGTTGCGTAATTTACTCGAGGAAATTTAGTAACGCATCTTCGGTCAAATGTGTACGGTATGAGATGTTTGTATGGAATTATGTGTACCGGCGGAAGATCGGCGACGTATCGGAGTTTGGATTTGTGCCCGGTTAATGACAATAGGCTTGCCTCCTTTACACCTCTGCCGAACCCTTCGGGGAATACAAGGCGTGATGCGTATGTTATGATTAAAGACGATCTATTACCTGACGTATCCAGAAAATATATCACTGACTGGCAGTTAGCCCATCATAGAATAGAATAGAATATACTTTATTGTACACCAAAATTTTGTAACACAGCTCTTATACAATAACAAACATTAAAGGGTACAATGGCGGTCTTATCGCTGATAGCGATATCTACCAGACAACCTTTGGATGAACAGGAAGTCAATAAATAAGATAGAGGGGGTAGTCCATGGTGTACTACTGCAAAATATATACCTACTACACATCATACATAGTCATAATACTTACATATATAAATATTGTAATATATATGTATGATATATAATTATGTGATAGGGAAAACAAGGTAGATTGATGATGAGGTACTGATTTATGAGGAATTAGAAACGTGTTGAGAGAAGAAATGATCTTTAACTAATTTTTTAAAAGAATCCAGTGACTGAGCTTGTCTTACTGGCATCGGCAACGCATTCCACAAGCATACAGCTTGGCCTGTGAACGATTTGTCATAGAATTTGGTAGAATGCGAGGGCATCGAAAGTCTCAAATTTTCCGATGATCTTAAGTCTCTAGTATGAGTGTCATGAAGGAACTTAAAACGTTCTTTGAGATAAGGGGGGGTTGCAGGGATGAACAGAACACTGTAAAGCAATGATAATATATGAGCATTATAGCATCATAATATGATTTTATCAATGTTTGTGTGAACGGCTCTGCCCACCTAATAATATAATAAAATCTTGGTTCCTTTTAGAGCACCCACGTCAAAAACGTGGGAGGTGTATTATTGTGTAAAGACGACGAGAGAATATAAACGTAAAATATTTTTAAGAGTATAAACATAACATCACGCCTGTATTCCCCGAAGGGTTAGGCAGAGGTGTATAGTAACACCCTCATTTCGCCAGTTATGTTTATGTCCCCGGCGAGCCTATTGCCTCGAACCGGGCACAAATCCAAACTCCGCGCTGCTACTGAGGAGTTCCACACGGAAAACCCAATAACACTTTGTCTGACCTGGGGATCGAACCCAGGACCTTAAGATCAGCAGTCGCGCTTGCCGCCACTAGACCAACGAGGCAGTTAAAAGTATAAATTCATATTAATATTGACTGCTTTCTTGATTTAGTGGTCGCAAGCGCGACTGCTGAGCGTAGGGTACTGGGTTCGATCCCCAGGTCGGGCAAAGTGTTATTAGGTTTTTCCATTAAGAATTTTTCGGTAGCAGCCCGGAGTCCAGATTTGAGTCCGGTTAATGGCAATAGGCTCGCCCGCTATTAAATGGGAGTTAAACGTAACTGGTGAAACGAGGGTGTACTAAAACACCTCTGCCGAAACCCAAGGCGTGATGTTATGTTATGTAAATAAATATTATCTTAAGTTCCCAGTTTTGTTCCGGAATTATAGAATAAAGATATTCTGTCATCCCCTAGGAACCACTCGCAGCGGTAGATCTCAAAGAATCGAAATATGAAATTCAAGTCAACATCTTTGAAATATTTCTGATAAAATATTTTTCCATTTTTCATATTACGTTTATCTTCGCTGATTGTCAGCCTGAAAACTGAAAGGTTTTATTTGGTTCTCGGAGATCTTTTTGAGGTGGAGGTAACGTTTAAAACCGATTTCAACGATAGCGCCGAGTTCTTATATCAAAAATAGATTCTTCTTCTTTCGTGTCGGCACGAGCTGTACGAGAATAGCTCATGCCGTGGTGAAAAGATTAGCTAGTCGGTAGGGTTGGTACCGAGTCTGACTGCCGCAGGTGCGCTGGACGTAATTAAGTAATGGTGATGTCGCCCAAGCGCCACCGCAACCTACTTGGCCACTGCATCGAGGGCTACCCTGCCCAAGCCCCGATGAGCGGCTCCTCCTCGGGTTCCTCTTCGCTTCATCGTGGGGATCTACGCCACGGCTACTGAGCCGCCCCGCCTCGAGAATGCGGGAACCCACTGGGGGGATATTCTCAAACCTAACATGAAAAGGCATTTTGTCAGGGTCTATTTTGTTTCAAACAACTCCTGCGACCATTTCAGGGCGCAATGTTAACTTAATTAATTAATATACAAGATAATGTTTTTACGACAACCAGGTGATTTTAAATCGAATTATTCCAATCTTCTTTTCGTGTGGTTAGTGACTAACCTGGTCTCAGAGTTTACGCCGCCCATGAGCCTCTGACTTGGCTTCACATGCCGTCGAGAAATATCTCTTAGGCATGCCGGTTTCCTCACGATGTTTTCGTTCGCCGTTTTTAAGCAAGTGATAATAATTATACAATACGCACATGAATCCAAAAAGTCAGAGATGCATGCCTAGGATTAGAACTCGAGACCTATGACTTGGCAATCCGATGATCACACCACTAGGCTATCACTGTTGTTACTATTCCAGTATGAATTCAATATAGAGTTCAAGGACTACGACGTAATTTGAACAAATTAAAGTAAATTTACTAAGTATGGCAATTTGGATAGGAGGAATTTGGATAGGTTTTCCGATGAATAGAACTTCCTCAGCAGATCAAGTATCTCGTCACCCATTCGCTGAAGTCTTATCGACATTAATTTATTCTACTCGTTACAGACGTTATTTACGTTTTGTACGCTCGTAATTAACCTTTATTTATAGTTTGTAAATAGTTTTCTCAGTAAGTGAATTTATGTAATTCTTATGAGAAAATAAAATTCTTAAACCTTTACAGACAGAAAGAAATACGTACGAACGTAGTGCAATGGAGAATTTATGAGTCATCTAAAAGAAATGAACGCACATAAGTTTGATAAAGTGAAATAAATAAAATATGTTTTTTTTTCTATATCACAACAGATTGTCATGCAAACACTGTAATTTATTATTTTGATAGAGTGTGAATTCGTATTAAGGCTGTCACACACGGCTCAGATATTAAAAGATATCTATAATATCTGAGCATATTCTTTAAGCCGAGGTCTGAGTCCCATTAGTTGTCGCCCTTAGTGCTGTTGTTGCTAGTAGTCATGGTGTTAGAGTATTAGTTGTAAGCTTAGGTTAAGTATTTTACGTTATCCTCATCGGTTGGAGATTCTTCAGATCTCGCCAATAACTGCCCGGTTACGTAGAAACGGTCCGCAAGACCATCTACAAGCAGTCGAATAGAAAAAACAAAACTTACGGTATCGCTCTTTATTAGATATCAATAGACTAACACACACGACTCAGATGATTATATTTTATCGTTAAGTATCTGAAGATACCAACCGATAACAACAGATTCTAATTGATTCCAGCAGTGATAGCCTAGTGGTGTGACCGTCACACTGCCAAGTCGTAGGTCTCAAGTTCGAACCCAAGGCATGCATCTCTGACATTTCGGATTCATGTGCTTATTTTTTTTTTTTTTTTTTTATTTCAAATATTTTTCCGAGGCATTAGTTCGCCCTTCAGCGACTATGCAAGCCTCATTGTGTACGTCTTATATTATTAGATACTAAAGAAAAACATTAAATATAAAAAATCACATACATAAAAAAACAAGAAAATATATAATATCGACATCAGGGAACACAATTTCACCGACACGGACTCCCACAACAGAGGAATCAGCGACAATGTGCTTATTGTATAATTAACTATCACTTCCTTGAAAACGGTGAAGGAAAACATCGTGAGGAAACTGGTATGCCTGAGAGATATTTCTCGACGGCATGTGAAGTCAAGTCAGAGGCCCATGGACGGCATAAACTCTGACATCGGGTTAGTCACTAACCACACGAAAAGAAGAAGATTGATTCTGATTCAGATTCGATTCTGTCAGATACAAAATATACGTGAAGATAATATCTATAGATATAAATTTTATTAACCAAATGTATCAAAATCAGACTCGGAATATTAAATACTCGCAGATACAATATTATAGTATCTGCATCGTGTGAGACACAGCCTTTAGAAATTTCTTTCGTCAAAGTCAACTCAAAGTCAAAGAGAACTGTTTTGGTGAAAGTTATAGGTGTTAAAAGCCTGAATATTACTTGTACAACCTATAAAAGGCTATTCAGTGTAAGTAGCAAAGGTCACGTAATAATGTAGAGTTATAAATATACCAAATTATATATTTATGAACATTATACGTATTGTGTTGTTAGCCATACGAGGGGCTCGTGGCTAATTAACAACTGCGCCAATCATACGATTTGCGAAGTTAAGTTGCGCTTGCCGCGGTCAGTTCGTGGATGGGTGACCGTTCGTTAATCGAGACTCTTCCGTGCCTCAGAAAGCACGCTAAACCGGGTCCCGGGTGTCATAGAAATACCTATGACAGTCGTTACGGGTAGTCAGAAGCCCGAAAGTCTGACAATTGGTATAACCTTAGGATATCGGCATTGCCTAGTTACTCGGTTGCGGAAGTCTGATAGCAGTTGCTCCGTGTAAAATATCTGGTATTCAGCCGCACCTGGTTAGACTGGAAGCTGACTCAACATAATTAGAAAAAGGCTAGGAGTAAGTCATATGTTTCAGGTACTCGGTCTATTTGCGTAGATGTCGTATAATAAAATTTAGTTAGTTGCTAAACCAAAAAATATCAACCCTTTCTTACATTAAATAAACATTTTAAAATTCAACTCAGTTTTCTAAGAAAATGAGCTTGTTAATACATATTTATTTTTCCTAGTGTTATTTCAACTTATATTAAACGTTTCTCAATCCTCCAGTACCATCTTGAGATTAAAAAGAGTTACAAGTAGTCAAAGGCCATTTAAATTTTATATAAAAGGTAATCCGAGCTTTGATCGTCAAACGTTCATTTTGCTTTATGAATCAAAACAAAAATAAATGAAGCATAAATGTTAAGATTTTATAAAAATGTATGTTTATCGATGTTTATTATTTATACGTTAATTTAATGGCCGACTATAGAAAGATTTCCACTGATGACCAGAAAGTTCCTTATAGAATGTATTAGGTTCTTAATTTTCTACTTCTTTTTAGGGTTTCTTGTCCAACAGAAACCTTTAGGCAGGGTTCGCTTTTGGCACTTGGGCCACTATGTTGCTCGAGACCGAGACACAGTTGATCGCGGGCCTCTATGTTGCTCGAGACACAGTTGATCGCGATCCTCTATGTTGCTCGAGACACAGTTGATTGCGGGCCTCTATGTTGCTCGAGACACAGTTATTGCTGGCCTCTATGTTGCTCGAGATACAGTTGATCGCAGACCACTTCGTTTCTTGACACTGTACGATCGCGGGCCTCTATGTTGCTAAATTGAGCGCGGGCCACTGTTGCTCGAGACACAGTTGATCGCTATTTGGTTGTAGATACAGTTACCGTTTGGTGTATGATCTGCAGCGAAAAAACAAGTGGCGATCAACTGTGTCTCGAGCATCTTAGTGGTCTAAGAGTGGTCAACTTAAGTTTTCTTTACGTCGTGCACAAAAAATGCAGACACATCTTTACTCAAGTAAATAAAATATGGAGCACTCAACTGAATTTTATTTATTATAAACTTTTTTTTTGTTAAGAAACCGTAGAAATATAATATGATTGTCGCACGCAGACGACTCTTATATAAAATGGAAAATAAATCAATGAAAATGGTTTTCTATTTTTGAAATATTCTATGTTATAATTTATAGCGATGTGTAGTTTGACATTGAGAGGGGTGGGCACTGACCGCTACGATGGCATGATATGGACAGCCATAACATGGTTGATTTCAGCTGTCGAATTATGTTAAGTTAGGTTAGATTTTAGATAAAGATAAGTCCAATATACACTCACGACTTTTTAAAATTCTTGTTATTTTTATTCGGAACCATCGTTTGTTAATATAAGTAACTGAATGATCGAGCTTTGCTCGGTATTTTTTTGGTAAATCGACGTTTTCTAAAAATGAAACCTAGCTAGATCGATTTATCGCCCCCGAAACCCCCTACATACTAAATTTCATGAAAATCGTTGGAGCCGTTTCCGAGATTCAGATAATATATAAGGTCTAACATTATTAATCCGAAATATTTAAGGAGGTGAATCTATAGGTTAAAAACATGCCTTGTAGTAAATAATAATTAATATAATAATAAAAAAAATTACACCTTTGCTAAATTTAATTTTAATAATGTTGGTTTCACTTGGCATGAAACGTTTCCTCAATGAATGAACGCGCGCGGGGGCGGGCTTTAGTGCTTGTCGTCCGAGGTTCTGAGTCTCCCTCTCTCTCTCTTACTCTGTTGTCAAGTGGCGGGCGGCACTGGTGCATCGTCGTACCGCCGAAACTCCGGTTCCCGCGCAAAAATATCAAACGCTCTGCGTAGGTCATTAACTCAGATCAGCTGCGTCAGAGTACGTACCATTGATAGATCTTATCAGAAATCCTAATTCTAAAATTGATAATTCGACTGCTTAATTAGTTACCTACTCACTCATTAGCCTACCTAAGTAAGTACATAGTGCCGCCCAAACTCCGGTTCCCGCGTAAAAAAACAAACGCTCTGCGTAGGTCATTAACTCAGATCAGCTGCGTCTGAGTACGTACCATTGATAGATCTTATCAGAAATCCTAATTCTAAAATTGATAATTCGACTGATTAATTAGTTACCTACTCACTCATTAGCCTACCTAAGTACATAGTGCCGCCCAAACTCCGGTTCCCGCGCAAAAAATCAAACACTGCGTAGGTAGGTCATTGACTCAGATCAGCTGATTCGGAGTACGTACCATTGATAGATCTTATCAGAAATCCTATTTTAAAATTGATAATTCGACTGATTAATTAGTTACCTACTCACTCATTAGCCTACCTAAGTAAGTACATAGGTACGTACTCAACATAATAGCGGCATAGTAGGTACAGTGGCTTGGCGCGACTAGGGCGGTCGCAATTGTCGAGTGAGGCCGCGTGCAAACGACGGTCTTTCTTAAAACCTATTTAATTATTATCTACTGTACCCCTGACTGTATCCCTTAGTACGTACTTATGATTTATCTACTAAACGTCCTACTGTCTGATTCAAATTCTCCATCACACTTTATCAGGCTTTGGACTGACAAATTATTGACACAATAATTTGATTTAGATACCTACCTACCTGTCGTGTTTATTTGTACCTACCTACTTTGCATAGGTACTTAGTTATAATTTTTTCATGAGCAGGATAAAGAGTTCACGGTAGCTTAGCGGTTAAATCGACTGGTGTTCTGAACCAAGTCGCAGGTTCAAGTCCGGCTCGTGAGAGATTTTTTTTCCCCCAATTTAACTTTAGAGTTCGCCTCGCTTGGGTTGTCCTAGGTAATGGAAAGAGACAAGTCGCGACGCGACGCAATGCACAACTGACTGCCGCGATGTCAATAAGTAGGTAGTGCGTTTTTATTGTAACAATGGTTAAGAAGGTACTGTTTTCAAGCGTTGTTATTAGAACACAATAAAATTATACTTTACCACTTCGTGTACGCATATCGTTGCGTAAAAAACAATCCGCATTATTAATTAGACTACTCGACAACGTAGGCCACGTGTAGTAACATCTACTTTTTGATATTTCATTTGTTTCGCACTGTGTCGAGTCGCGTCGTATCGTTTCGCGTTGCCGCATTTGTCGCTCACTCACGTCGCGGCGTCGGACAATGCGTCAATGGGTTAAAATAATAATAAATAGGTACTTTGCGTTGTCACACATTTTTACGAAGTCGTAAAAAATTATAATTGTTATAGGTTTTTACTGCATTGTAGGTAGGTAGACAGGTTAAATAAGCTTACAAATTATTACAACAATGTTTTTGGCGTGTTTATAAATTTGAATCAGTCTTATTTACAATGATTTAAATGTACATACCTAACAACTATTTTATTTACACTAATTGCTGCACATATCCGCCTTGCTGTTGGACACAGAGGGCGGCACGCTTTATGACATGTTCTTGCACGCCCACTGAAGTGTCTCTGTCACTACTCATCACTGCGGAAGCATTCACAATCCGATTTCTTAGTTCCTCGGCACTAGATATTGTATGGCTATCGTTACCATAAACTAGGTCTTTAGCCCTACCTCACACGTGAAAATCTAATGGCGTTAGATCAGGCGAGCGAGCTGGCCAGGCAACAGGGCCGCCTCGACCTATCCAACGATCTCCGTACTCGTTTGTTAGGTAGTCCCTGACGCGCCTATCATAATGTGCCATCATGTTGGAAGTACATTCGTTGCAGGCAGTCGTACGTCGTCGTGCCGTGCGTCGCGCTTAAAACCTAGAAACACGTGCGCTCGCGTGGGCGCCTGCTGGGGGACTATTGCCGCCGCGTCGCTAGCGTTTGATTTTCGGCTACGATCAATCAAAATAGGTAAAGAGCGCGCGCGCGCCGCCGCCGCGCCGCCACTTCAATGGCGTGTAGGTACTACGTAGTAACTGGCGTGGATGGATGTAAAAAATAATAAAGAGCCAGTAAATTTATCGTTATTCAAGTCATTTAAAATTTATTTATTTATTAACAATTAAATGGATAAATAAGAAATTTGATATTTGATATGAGTTCCTTAGCATTCATAGATGTACGTCTTAAAATATTTCGGATTAATAATGTTAGACCTTATATATATATACAAGAATTGCTCGTTTAAAGGTATTAGATAGATACCTACTTTAATTTTGTAAAGCCTATATCTGTATATTTTTCTGAGAAGAGCGCTGATGTCTGAAATACAGATGCTTTTACAGTTCAAACACAAGTGTCTTGCATCTGTTTAGAATTAGGCTCCATAATGTATATAACATTGTTCTTAAGGTTGTAATCCCTTATTATAAATAAATAAAATAAAAAAACTGCCTCTTCGCCATGCGGCTGTTAATCGGTGAGGTCCTGGGTTCGATCCCCAGGTTGGGTAAAGCGTTATTGGGTTTTTTTATGTGAAATTCCTCAGTAGCAGCCCGGAGTTTGAATTTGTGCCCGGTTGATGGAAATAGGCTCGCCCCCTATTATATGGGACTAAAATATACCGGCGAAATGAGTGTGTTATTATACACCTCTGCCCAACCCTTTGCGGAACACAGGCGTGATGTTATGTTATATTATGTATGAGATACAGTGCACTACGTGCCAGTGGAACTGTGTGTTGACAAGACTTAAAAGGTGGTGATGGTATTGTCTTACCAAAGAAGGTGATCTATGATAAAATGGTCTGCAACCTGTCAGCTTCTGATCTGTTTCCAAGGTTTGTATTATATAAATCTATTGGTCTTATTTTTTATTTCTTTTAAACTTGGTGATCTCCACCGGAATAACCTCAACCTTGAGGAAGGTGGAGGGTTATTTCAGATTCTTACCAACTAAATCCACCACGGTATTTCTGCGAGGACCTATGGCCGGGAGCAGGAAATCTAGTAGTCTACCAGTAGAACAAATGATTGCTATTAATACTACCTGCGTCTGTGTTCCTGAACGCATACAACCTGAATCCCTTCAAAGTTAGAGTGAACAGGCTTCTTCTGGTTAAGCTCACTCCATTATAGACTGTCTCTGTCACCTCTGACCTAGACTAGAGTCCATAAGCAAACACACCTAAAATAAAAAATAAAAATATAATTATCTATCCACATGAAAAAATGGTGAAGCGTAGTCAATCGACACTAAATGGCTTTTGTTATTGACAATTTCCGTAAGTCACCATAAATTAAAATTACCTTCATAGAAAAACCCTTCACAACATAATAATCTATATTGAAACTCACAACTGTAAAACAACTAACATAATATATTCAAACCACTTCGTGCACATGCAAGCAAATGCCTTCCATCAATTACAACAATAACTAGAAAAAACAGGTAGTGCTGGCAAATGTTTTTAAATATATATATTGCTAATGTTTCCAATTATATTGTGAATGGGAACACATAAAGTTTATGGTTTTATTGCTGTTGGTGTAATTATGTAATTTGATTTAGAATTTATAGGGTTAAATTGCTTGATGTATTGACTTAAATTATTGTTTGGCCAAAATGTGGTTGCCTACATAAATTCTATGTTTTATGACCTCTCTGGTCGTTGTTCTTGTGGTGGCAAGCGCGACTGCTGATCATGGGCTGGGTTTCATCCCCAGGTTGGCAGTGTTATTGGATTTTTTCGTGTGGAATTCCTCAGTAGCAGCCCGGAGTTTGGATTTGTGCCCAGTTGATGGCAATAGGCTCGCTCCCTATTACATGGGACTTAAACATAACTACGTAATGAGGGTCTTACTATATACCTCTGCCCAACCCTTAGGAGAATACAGGTGTGATATTATGTTATTTAAAAAAAGTGTGTCTAAAAGAAAGGACCGATTTTAATACAACTTGTCTGCACGAATCTCAGCAGGTTAGCAGGTCATGCAAATCACCTGCCGGGGTTGCGGTGCATGCCTTTGAGAATCCCGCGACCCCGACCGTACGGTCAGGAGAAGGAACACCGTTGGTTTTTAGCCGGTAAGAGTCCGGCAGACCCCCTCGCCTCCCCCGGGCGAGGGACATCCATGAGGATTATCCAACGAGAAAAAAAGGGTACACTGTTAAATAGTGCACATTCATTTCTTCTCGGAAGTATCATATACAAGGTTTCCTAACTATAAGAGCCTCGTGATATTAATTAAGATAACTACATAAACCTAATACTAGTAATATTATCGATACTAATTACATTTGTCTAACAAACTTGCAATTCAGTATACCTACTCACTGGATGCTTGTTTTGTCCAATCTATTATGTTGCCGTGCCCGAACCGGGTTTATGTTGGAACTTACTTACATATGAACAACTAAATGAACACGTGAATGCAATAAAGAGTTTGAGTTTGAGCTCGGACGGTAAATAGTCACTTCAAAAAAACCAGAAACTTTTTTTGTCGCGTCAATAAACTTGTCGATTTTTTTTTTACCAATATACTTAATATTAAAGAGATGCAAACCCGTAATACACCTAGGAGCAATGAATCCGGGTCACCAATACAAACAAAACAATGTTGTCCGAGATATTAATGTTTATGTTGGTGAACCGGATTGCTTGCGAGTGTATTAACCGACTATTTCCTCGTATAATCAAGAAACTTACTCAAAAATGCTTGTAATGTGGTCATTATTTTGACAACCTTCTTTGAGCAAAGTCGACCTTTCCGCACTACTTGAATAGGCGCCAGCAAAGTTGTATGGAATTCCATTGCTGGTGAGTTTTTGCCACCAGCAATTTTCTTTGAAAATCCATTATTGTCGAGTTTTGTTTAAAAAATAGTCAGGTGCAAAACGATTTTATTCAGATTTTGGCTGGTACATGCAGCATCATCATCATTGCCTAATTTAAAAAAAATATAATCTCTAGAAAAGCGATTCTGAATTTGTAACTGTATTTTAAGTAAGGGTTATGTTTTTAATAATTTTATTACTTAAAAATAAAAACTTTTTTACAAAATAATTAAACCGACTTCATAAAAGCGTAAAATAATTACCATATAAAATTAACAGTTTCAGAAGTCGGTGCTGATCCACGCTGAACCAAATTGAAGGCACCGACTTCTGAAACTGTTAATTTTATATGGTACGTAATTATTTTATGCTTTTATGAAGTCGGTTTAATTTTTTTGTAAAATAGTTTTTATTTTTTTCATTTTAGTGGCCATAATTAAAACTTGGTTGGACCTGCTAAAGACGCTGCGTAACATAATCACATCATCACAATATGCGTACTGTTCGTCATTGAGGAGTTCCATTGTTTATCTCCGAAGTCCTTCATCAGATCTTCACCAAATTTAAATGAGACTAACTTCAAAGTATACCCTATCCATTAACAAAATAATCATTGAAATCGGTTCACAATTGGCGAAAATATCGATGAACATAAACAAAAAAAAAAAACATACATACAGACGAACATAGTAACCTCCTCCTTTTTGGAAGTCGGTTAAAAATAAATTCTTACTATACTAAGCTGGTTTTATTTAAATTACTCGCATTTTTTGAGAAAAGCACTATACAAGCCTTGATTCGCAATGACTGCGCTGCTGGCCACACTATGATGGCCTCGAGTTTAGCTTAGCTACGCTCTCGGCCTTCAAGCTTGGTCATCATTGCAGACCTTGCTGTCCGCGCTATAATATATTTATTCCAGCTTGTCCATCAAGGGGTGCAATACTGACCGCGCTGTGATTGCCTGGAGCTGCGCTTTCGGCCATCATCAGTGCTGCCAGCAACGCAGTCATTACAGACCGCGGCAGTAATGTACTATAGCATATCGTAGGAGCTGTTATCACTTAAGACCTAAATAACCCAAGATATGCATCGCATCAAGATGCTAATCAATAAACACACTACTGAATAATTAATATTGAAACCCAACGTATTTACTTTAGCTGTACGAAGTAAACATATTATGTATTCACTTACGAGGTCATTGTTTATTCGCCCGCAACTATAAGTGGTGCGAGTCCGTTGCGGAATACTGTATTATGTTAGAAATATTTATTGATATCTTGATTCATCCCGACAAATCTCAGGGATTCGGCAGTGGGTGTGTTCACTGAGTTACGTGAAGACTTATTTTAGAAGTTATTGATATTGTCCGACCGAACCTTCGGATTCGGCAGTAGGTATGTTCACTTAGTTACGTGAAGACTTATTTTAGAAGTTATTGATATTGTCCGACCGAACCTTCGGATTCGGCCATCTTCGGCTTAAAATACCATCTTCGGCTTCGGCCAAGATGGGCCGAGGGTTTCTAGCAAGCGCCGAAACTGAACGAACTGTTACGAATGCGCAAGAGCGCGATGTAATTTGCTAGTCTAGTTTCACACTAGTTGAGAAAAACTGAGACTATTTGTGATTGTTAAATTTCTTTTTGTAAACATTATTTGACATTATTTCGAAGTCTTACTATTTTTGACAAGTTGCAAGTTAATTTTAATGAATTCTTGAAATAAATTCCTTAGGATTATTAAACGTTCGGCTTCGGCTTCGGCCTGAAATTGACTTTAGGCCAGACACTACGTATTGATGAGTACTATCTCGATCCGCACCTCTGACTTTTTGAATTTATGTGCGGATAAGAATTTGATAATCACTTGCGTTAACGGTGAAGGAAAACATCGTGAGGAAACTTACACACCTGAGACGGCTTCAAAAAGTTCTCGATGGTGTGTGTAGTCCGCCAACCCGCACCAGACCAGTGTGGTGGACAAAGGTCTAAACCCTTATCATTTTCAGAACAGGTCCACGCCCACTCAAGAGGGGTTAAACAAAATACTGGTTAATAATTTAACTTCGAAAACGTTTTGTAGGCTATTCTAAAGCTTTTTAGTTCCCTTTGACTTCCTCTAGTACTACAGTATGGGTCCTAAGGGCTTCCAGCTGACAATAGAAAAATTAAATTATTAAAATCTGTGATGAGTTATTCTCAATGAAAACCAAAATTCAGCAAAAATTCTTTAATAACATTTAAAAGTAATCTTACAGGATTGATGTTCGGAGACAACTCCATTTTTACCAGGCGACAAAACAAAACACGACACTTATTCGAAATTTAAACCACGCGGCCTGTAGAGTGGTCTATTATAAAGGAGGTTTTAATGCAGATTAAATACTCGTTACAAATCGAAAAAAAATGTTGGTAAAGGATATTGTTAGCAGGATGTCAGGTAAGAGCCCGTTCACACAGCGGATCCGTTTCAACGGATCCGTCGGTACTAGATGTGTTGTTCACATCCGTACCAACGGATCAGTTAAACAAACGGCAGCTGCGTCGGACCTGGCAGGCAGGATACAATAAAAATAACGGATCCAGTATTTTTTACTGGATTCGGAATACTGTCGTGTATGTGAACACGCTCATACAACTACAGGCGCCATCACCACAATAAAAACGGATTTGCTAAAACGGGTCCTGTAAACAGTTTCTGTGTGAACTAGCTGTAACATGAAGGCAGACAATGTCGCCAAGTGTGTGTATGAGCTTCTTAAATCATTATACCTTTCTGCCTCCATTACGCCTTGCACGGGACTTATGACGTTAGTTACGTAAACGTAACGTTATTGTGAATGAAATTTAAATTAGAAACTCTAGTTTCGCACATACTATTTAATTGCGAGGTTAAGTTGCGCTTGCCGCGGTCAGTCCGTGGATGGGTTCGTTACACAGCGAGACCCCTCCGTGCCTCGTAGAGCACGTTAAACTTTCGGTCGCGGCTGTCCTACGAATATCTTTGATAGTCGTTACGAGTAGTCATAAGCCCAAAAGTCTGAAGACAGGTCTAACCTTAGGATGTCAGCATTGCTCTGGAACTGGGTTGCGGAGGTCTGATGGTAGAGTCGCTCCATGTAAAAACTGGCATTCAAACGCATCTGGTTAGACTGGAAGCTGATCCCAATATAATTGGGAAAAGGCTAGGTAGAAGAAGCATATTACTTCCTCTTAGCCTTTTCCCAATTATCTTGGGTCAGCTTCCAGTCTAACCAGATGCGGCTGAATACCAGTATTTTACACGGAGCGACTGCCATCAGACCTCCGCAACCTAATAACTGGGCAATGCCGATATCCTAAGGTTAAACTATTTGTCAGACTTTCGGGCTTCTGACTACCCGTAACGACTGTCATAGGTATTCGTATGACACCCGAGAGCGACGGCTTAACGTGCTCTCCGAGGCACGGTAGAAGAAGCATATTATACTATTTAATTAAATTGAAAGCTTAATTCATATCTACTTATGATACAAATTGTACATGTCGCAAAAAATTTACCGAAAATGTTATAGGACCGTTGTATTTTCGTGATACTATACGTCAAATATTCGTGCGAGGCCTGCAGTAAATAAGCATCAAACAACAATAGAATGTTATTATCATATTGATGGCAGCAAAGTAAAAGAAGACATCTACAAAATCGCAATTTTAGAGGAGAGCACATTTAGTAAGAAACAGAGGCCATTTTGCTGCGATGTTTCTTAGAAATCGAGTATATATAGGTATGTCTTTATATACATGCCAGATTTTCTTCATTATTTTGAAATTCGAAATTATTTTAATACAGACTAAAGAAAGAAAAGAAAGAAAGAAAATTATTTATTCGGGGCTCACACAGGCAGTTACAGAAACAAAAACAATATTTAAAAAAAAGAAAGCATAAGAATTTAAACTACCTGCACGAGGCCAAAAAAGGCTCCTATCTCAGCATAATGCTGCGAGATTTAAAAAAAAAAACAAACTGTCGCAACGCAAGTGATGCCACGGGCAATAATGACACAAACAAATAAATAAACATGTTACGTACAATATTAAATTTGAATACAGATTTGTAGATAGGTTTGATTTAAGCTCATTTTTGTAAAAAAAGCATTTTGGTAAAAATGTAGATGTCCGTATCTACTTTGCTGCCATCGATATCCAAAACCGATAGCTTCCCACTTCGTAATACAACAGTGTCCAGTCGAATTATTAATAAGGTTGTTAGCGTACTGGCGTTTCGATTTAGGCTTAAATACTGGTGACATGTCAGTTTTCTGTAAACTCATCGCCAACGCTTTGTTTGACCGTTGCATTATTAATCTAGATTATACAAGCGAATTCGTGTAATTCCTTCAAATCTCGTGATTACACGGATTGACAATGCATGGGATTATATCAGATTCAACCAAAATATAATCGAAAAGATTCTTGCTATCGGAAGCTGGTAACACTGGACAATGTTGATAATTGAATCAACGTACTTGACGTTATAAAAAACAATGGCCATTTGACGGAGAAGAGGATTCTATGTCGAACAGTCGTTGAAGTCTGACCTTTTATATCTGATTAGCTTGTCCTTATTTTCTGATCTTGTGTAAATTATTAAATTATGAACTAGCTTCTGAAACTAACCACTAACCTAAATATAAGTACTCTCGGTGATGGAGAGTCTATGTTGGTTTCATTTATTTTTTTACTATACCCGCAATCCTGACAGACCGATATTAGCTGTAACTGTAATGATAGATTCACCCCTACAAGAATCTGTTGTTTGTCATTCAGACGTCAGGGTTAGACCCGTTGTCAGACTTTCGGGCTTCTGACTACCCGTAACGAATGTTATAGATATTCGTATGATAACCGGGACCGATGGTTTATCCGGTTTAATGTATTCTCCAAAGCAAGGAGGGTTCTGCATGTGTAACGAACGATCACCTTCTATAGACTAACCCCGTCAAGTGTAATTTAACCTCGCAGATCATACGATCCGCGCGGTTTTTATTTAGCCACAAGCCTATAAGAGTTATGTTTGACCTTATCAATATGATTGATATGAATTCTTTTCAAAGAACGAACATTTGTCTTCCCAAAATAAGACAGAATCTTTTCACAATATAGATAGTGAAACTGTTTGAGCCTTAGTTTCACTAAGGGACAAAATGTTCTCCAACATGACGCGCAACATTGAGTCAACATAATGCTGCAACATTGTGCGGCATTTATACGAGACACGGGACATATTGCAAGCCGCCACTACGAGAGCGGGCGCAGGTGTGTGCGAGCAAATTGTTCCGCGACATTGTCCCCGGGACATTCACGTAAATGTAACGCGTCAAGTCCCGCGGCATGTTGCTCGATGTGTTCCTTAGTGAATCCAAGGCTTTACGAGTGGTAACTAAAGCAGGTCGCGAAAATGTTAGAACAAAGAAGATTAGCCACCTACTTTCACGAATACGTTCAAATATTCAGCGACAAAGTACCGTATTCTAAGCCCACGTACTACGGCGAGGATTCGAAAATAATTGGATAATTAAATTAAATAATACTCTAGTGACTTCTGAATCACAAATGTTTCCAATTAACAAATAAACGATGACGTGGTTAAATCGTTATTGTTCATATATCTTCATTCCTTGTCACCAACTGTTGTTTGTGGGCCTCATGATTTTGCCAAAAAAATATCCTATGTAATTTCCCACTTCTGAGCAAAGGCCTCCTCTTTTGCCTTCCAAACTTCTCTATTTTGTGTCGTTTCTAACCATGCCAGCATCACAAACACTTCTAGATCGTCACGCCACCTACGCCGCGGCTAACCTGGACGACGATGTCCTCCTTTAGGCGTCCAGTGAGTGACGATCTTTGCCCATCTGAGCTGTCCACTCCCACTACACTCCAACTAAAGTCGCAATCCCCCTTAACACGTTTTCAAACCAAATCTATGAGTCTACTATATTATGTAATATTTTTTCATTATTAAAAAAGCCGTTGCCTCTTATTATGATTTTCCTTGTGTCGTGGGTGTGTTTGCAGACACAACGGAGGATGGCCAAAAATGGAATGGATAAAAAGCTGGGCCTAATAATACTCGTTACAGATATAAAATAAGTATGATGGCAGAGTATTTCATGAGCATTATAATTAGTTTTATTTTCCTCGTTTTTGTGGAACTGCGGCGTTTGGGACCAAATGGCTACTATTTTTTGCATTTTTTATCACATGTAACGCCTCGCCATATGCCAGCCGAGCCACGACAGAAATATGCGTTAAACTTATTAATTACGTCATGCCTGCAGTTGGTTGGTGGTGACGTCACAACCGGCTTACCATCGCCATATCGCCTGATTTAGGGTGAGAGATTATGATTATATAGTCTGGGGAGCTCATTTCATGTGTGGATTCTGTCTGTACACTAGAGTATAAGCCAAAACTCTGTCCAATTATTGACATAAATAAATAGTGTATAATCAACTCCCTGAGTGTTTCCATTCGTTTGTTTCATTAGCCAAAGCTCGTGTCAGCACGTTACGTTACGTCAGTTATATGAGAATGGCTCATGCCGTGGTGAAAAGATAAGCCAATCAGCAAGGTTGGTAGCGAGGCTGACTGTCCAGGAGTGCGACGGACGTAATCACGCGTGGAGGTTCTTTTTTTATTTTTAAATATGCTTTTATTTCTGTAACGGTTTTGGCCTAAAATTACCGATGTCTTTTCGGTCTTTTCACATACACAAATATTCAGAACAACTCGGATTAATAATCTGTGGCAACACAAATATAACTTATTCCATGAGGAAAACGAACCAAGCATTTTCGAAGATGGTAGATTGTGAGCGTAGTAGTATCATCACGCGTGGAGATTATTTTCTTTATTTTTAAATAGGTATGCTTTTATTTCTGTAAACGGTTTTGATCCAAAATTACCAATGTCCTTTCTCATGCACAAACATCGAGAACAACTCGGAATTAATAATCTGTGGCCACACAAATTTAACTTGTTCCATGCGGAAAACGAACCTAGCATTTTCTAACAAAACTCTGGTAGATTAGGAAATGAAAGATTTATATCACAAAAATAAAAGCAACTAAATCTCTTCCATATTTCGAATATAATGATTTCAAAATAGATTTTCTATAGTAAACAGCGCTTTTCCTATTTCCATATTCGCACTAAGCCTATACAATGTGTAACAGAAATGCGTGGTCATATTTAAGTGGGTCGTTTTGAGTCTTATTCAGAGCAACAATTGAAAGGTCAAATAAATAAAATAGGCAAAAAAAATTTTGATGTCATACGAATTTACCTTTTTTTTCTATTTGACTGCTTGTAGCTCGTCTTTGCGGACCGCTTCTACGTAACCAGGCAGTTATTGGCAAAACCTGAAGGGTCCCCAGCCAATAAGGACGAAGTAAAATACTTAACCTAAGTTAAGGGAACGTACCCATACTACGTGACCCATTTTTTACTATTTTTTACCTCCCCCCCCCCTCGGTGACCACCCGTAGTATATGCCAATACCCCCCCTCTAGTTTTCACGTGGTAATATATAAATATGGTTTGAAATCATTTTTTGCAAACAGAAAGTTAAACAAAGAAATATTTGACTCATATGTGCGAGTGTTGCCACCTGTGAGTTCAAAAAGCGCTAAACTCTGCGCGTCATATTTGAATATAGCTCGAAAAAACTCGAGATTTCCCTAGAGGGTATTAACTACGTGACGAAAATCTAAGCCCCCCCCATCAACGGGTCACGTAGTACGGGTACGTTCCCGAACTACTTAGATACCCTAACATCATGACAACTAGCAACAACAGCAATAAGGGCGACCCCTAATAGGACTCGGACCTCAGCTTAGGGTGTTGCTGGCGGGAGGACTGGGAGGGAGACAGTTTGATGAGGTATTAACGGTAAGACTGCGGAGTTTGAAGAAACTATCGGCTCCGCGGCGATGGGACCGGTGGAATCATGAAATAAATTCACCTGATCAGCTGATGCCGTTTGTAACGAAGAGTCGAATAAAAAATATCCGATTTTTTTTGGACCTGTCTAATGTTGCTTTGAATAAAAGTCCAAAGAAACCCCTCCAATACGACCACGCATTCCTGATACACGTTGTATAATGCGACGTGGATTCTAAACTAATTGGTTAATTCATTGAAACATTATCCCACTGGCTTCTGAATCATAAATGGTACAACACTACCAATTGCATTTACCAGCAAAAACTTGTCAAACTCGAAGTTGGAATGTTAGAACTTAGTTCTCTAATTGTATTTTGTACCTAATAGAATTAACTTTTATTAAATAGTATTTTAAAAAGTTTTGTTAATTATCTTCTGTTAGATTGAAAGGCGATGTTAAAGTTTAATTATTAAGTTTTTGTGTTTTTCTTTTATTAAGATGATTGTCTGATTATTTCTACTAATTGGTGCTTTTTTTTACTTGTATTGAAATATTCGTATATCATTGTTATAATATTCGTTGAAAACCCAGCATGAAAACAAAAGAATATACCTAATTAAAATTCATTTTGAAACTAAATATTAACCCTAAATTTTTCTCTCTGTTTTTTCGAATATTTAAATACAAAACTATAGTCTGTTGAATTTTTATTTTAAACTGCCATAATGTTTCAAGACCTCACTTATGGCCGATTCCTATAATTAGCTGAGCGTTATTCGTTAAAACTGAGACTCTTGTATCTTTACCAATAATGAAGCAAAAACCTCACTGCTTTGCATAGTAGACCCTCCCATATGGAAGTAGCTATCACAGGTGAAATTAACTTACGAATCTATTTATGTGCCTAGTTTGGCAATAAAAACACTACCATCGGTAAGCAACACGATTCGTTTTTGGCATTAGAATTTATAAATAAAATTATCTATGAAATATCTATGGTATAAATGATTTAAACAACCATAGATCAAATGAGATTAGATGCCAATGAATTTAAGTGTGCAGCTATTATAGTACCGCAGGGAATGTGGTAACTGGTAATGTGGGTAGAGAGAGCCAAATGTTCACAATGATTCAAAATATTAAACCGTTGTGATTGTGCACGGGATTTGGGCATGCATTTTATAGGCACAATATTTTATAGACACTTATGTCTATTCATATAGAGGCCTCGAATGGATCGGGATATGAAAACAGAGATAGTGTTGGCTGTGTGGATTTGAAAGCTTAAGCGCAACGGGTTTCAAACGAAAGTACGGTATGTATATACTTCAGGGAAAATTTGAGGTTTCTTATTAGCCTCCCTCTTGTTGTTCTAGCTCGCGCAGTTATACTGCCGTGCCATTCATAAACACAGTAACATTTTGGTCAAAAATTTGTTGATCATATATTCGAAATCACAATCCTATGGTGATTACGAATATATATTTAACTCATTTTTGACCAAAATGTTACTTACTGCGTTTATGAATCACGTGGCAGTATATAAGAAAAGCTCATGCCTTGGTGATAAAATGTATCAGTCAGCAAGATTGATAGCGAGGCTGACTGCCCAGGGTGGGCCGGACCAGCCGGGGTTGCGGTGCATGCTTTTGCGAATCCCGCGACCGCGGCCGAACGGTCAGGAGAAGTAACACCGTTGGTTTTTAGCCGGTAAGAGTCCGGCAGACGCCCTCGCCTTCCCCGGGCGAGGGACATCCATGAGAATGTTCCAAAGATAAAAAAAAAAGTTTGGGCCGGACCTACTGGAGTATCGTCACACGTAGATACTCTTTTAATACACAATATAAAAATAATTGAAGCCTAAGATTCTTTGACAGGACCAGAAAATATGCCAAGAATTTGATTAACTTTATAACACGATAAGTACTTGACAATTTCGATATTCGCCACAAATATTATAATCTATACTAATATTATAAAACTGAAGAGTTTATTTGAACGCGCTAATCTCAGGAACTACTTTGTTGGAATTGAAAAATTATTTTTGTGTTGGATAGTCCATTTATCGAGGACACGCTACAACTAAAAGGAGCGGAGCATAAATGAAAAATTTTGCAAAAACGGGGAACACGTCCACCCGTGCGAAGCCGGGACGGGCCGCTAGTTATACTATAAGGAGGATTTAGCCGTGGCCATTATAAACGAAACAATAAGTCACAACTATGTTTTTGAACAATACCAACCTATTAAAATATTGTCGCTTTACTACTACTTGATCGCTCCGTGCCTCGAAGAGCACGTTAAACAGTCGGTCCAGGTGTGATATGAATACATGACAGTCGTTACGGGAAGTCTGCCCGAAAGTCTGACAACCAGTCTAACCTTAAGATATCGATATTGCCCTGTAACTGGGTTGCGGAGGTCTGATGATAGTCGCTCCGTATAAAATACTGATATTCAGCCGCATCTGGTTAGACTAGAAGCTGACCGCAACATAGTTGAGAAAAGGCTAGGCAGACATTGTCTCTTGACTAAAGTACTAATAATTTTAATAATACCAAAATAGCTCTCACACTAAAATTTAAAAGCTTTTATCACCATCCCATAGAGCGAATTAACGACACACTCATTAACATAAGCTCTGCATCACGGCGACATGAAAATACCCCATGGCGAAACACCATGGCAATAAATCATGATATACTTTTTATTGTGGGGCTAAAATTTTTTAAATGTACCTATGAATAAAACATTTAATTTTAAATGGTGTTACATCTTTAGTGGAAAGTTTTAAACGATTTTGGAAATTGAATGACGTTGTAATTTCGTATTGAGGGATAATTTGATTTTTGGTTCATCGGTTTTAAGTTGGGTCAATGAAACAATATGGATGAAAGTGATGTTGTTAGAATTGTTTTAAAATGGTGATTGAAGTTCTTTTGTTCTAAGTACTACTTTTGACTTTAAATACTGAGACTTTAAATTATTGTTGCCTAAGAAATAAATCTAGAGCGAATATAAACACTGTAACATAACATAATTAGCCCATTACTGTCCCACTGCTGGACACGGGACTCTTCTCAGAATGAGAAGGCCTTAGTTCACCACGCTGGCCTGGTGCGGGTTGGCAGACTACACACACCATCAAGAACTTTATGGAGCCCTCTTAAGTGTGCAGGCTTCCTCACGATGTATTTTCTTCACCGTTGACGGGAGTAATAATAAAATTCTGATCCGCACACGAATTCGAAAAGTCAGAGGTACGAGCCAGGATTAAACTCAGACCCTCTTGCATGGAAGGCAATCGTTCAACCGCTAAAGCTATCATTGGTTTAAACATTATAACAGCTTTTATTTGAAAACTTAGAATACCTAGACAGTCGTTAGGCTAGTCAGAAGCCTGAAAAACTGGCAACCCGTTTGACCTTAGGATATCGGCATTGTCCAATGGTTGTAGAGGTCTGATGGCAGTCGCTTCGTGTAAAATACTGGTGTTCAGTCGCATTTGGTTAGACTGTAAGCTGACCACAATATAGTTGAGATAAGGCTAAACAGAACATTATTTGTATATTTATATGTTAGCAAAATAAATTATTTGCTAACGTTATACAGCACTGTAACGGAGAGCGTATCACTTGTAAAGGCTTTCGCGTCGCCAATGATACGGAAAGTAAGCCAGTCCGACCTCTTTTTGTCTGGGTAGAGTTCTGTATACCGTCGTTGTTTTTGTAACTTTTTATTATCATATTCTTCTATCCAGTGGGGCTTGTGGCTAATTACCAACTGCGCAGATCATACGATTTGTGAGGTTAAGCTACGCTTGCCGCGGTCAGACCGTGGATGGGTAACCGTTCGTTACACATCGAGACCCCTCCGTGTCTCGGAGAGCACGTTAAACCGTCGTTCCCGGGTGTCATACGCATACCAATGACAGTCTTTTACGGGAAGTCAGACGTCCGAAAGTCTGACAATTGGTCTAACCTTAGGTTATTGGTATTGTCCAGTAACTGGGTTGCGGAGGTCTGATGGCAAAATGATGGGTCTGAATAGGAATAGGTCTGATGATGTGTAAAATATTGGTATTCAGCCGCATCTGGTTAGACTAGAAGCTGACGCCAACATAGTTGGGAAAAAGCTAGAGGGAACGGAACGATTTTTGTATCCAGTACTTCTGTAATACTAATAGGAAATTAAAAATTAATTTTAAGAGGGTTATCAGTGTAGCAGATTAATTACGAGAAATTGAGAATTAGCACAAACGCAAGGATTCTGGCGACATAACTGAAAATTTTCGAAAAATAATACGTCATCATCATCATCATCGTCTCCCTACCCTTATTCCACACTAGGTATGGTCGGCACAACATATATATTCCTCTTCCATTCTCCTCTATCAGCCGTCATCTCACTACTCACTCCTTTCTTATACATATCATCCTTCACACAACCCATCCATCTTTTCTTTGGCCTACCTCAGCTTATATGTCCATCCACATTCATATTAACACTCTTCTAGCGACATGACTTTATATAATGTAGGTATTATGAGCCAAATCATTTATTATTACAAAATGATACGTATCGCAGCAAAAAAATGTTGACATTCAGAGCTCAGTTCAAGATTAGTATGTAACATAACATTACGCTTCTATTCCAAGGGTTGGGCAGAGGTGTATAGTAACACCCTCATTTCGCCGTTATGTTTAAGTCCCATGTAATTAGGTGGCGAGCCTATTGCCATCAACCGGGCACGAATCCAAACTCTAGGCTGCTTTAAGGAAATCCACACAGAAAAAACCAATAACTCTTAGCCCGAACTGGGGCGAACCCAGGACCTCACGATCAGCAGTCGCGCTTGCCACTACTATACCAACGAGGCAGTTTTTAGATTACTATGTATTCTTCCAACTATTTGTATTCAAGTTAAAAACAAATTAAACTATCAACACTCCTATAAATTCTATTCGTTTACAAATCCAAGTGATAAGACATAATTAAACCCCACAAGTATCTTAAAACACAAACCATACAAATACCTATCTTTTCCTGAAAAAAAAAACAATCCATGCAATTTCCTCGTCGTTTCATTCTTAGTCTTTCTAAAGAAATACATTAATCAGAGTTCTTGAGAAATGTATGAATGAATAATTTGTGTGATATTCATTATTACCCTTCTCAAGTTCCAAACGTGTACGTCAAATGTTAATTAATGTGCGTGTGTGATATTCAGGTAGATTGTTTGGACGGTAACAGTGCTATTTACCCTATGAAGGTACTAATTGTGGCAGGCATCTAAATATTAAATGATGATTCGAGCCTTGATGTATTTATGGCTTAACGACATGTCATGTTTTCTTAACGATACGTTTGGCGTAGTGTGTGGGACGAAAATCTAACTGTTGTTATAACAACAGTTGCCATAGATTTTACAACAGGCTAAATTAACCAGTCTTTCAAAAACTGTCACCTGTTGGACCGTTAATTCGATGCAGTAACTTGACAGTTCAAAGCAAAATAATGATACAATATTAAAACTAATAGTGTTGGGTAGTGAACGATTCCACGAAAAGAACGAATACGAAAAATAGTTCAAATTAAACAAATCTCTATAAATTCTTTGTACTTCTTCACGATGCTGTTCTCTTAGACCCAAATTGACTGATAGAGAATGCCTTATGACATTAAATCCGCATTATATACCACATTTGTGCATTAAAATATTAAATAAATAAATAATTAACCTCATGTTCAGTTATTTGACGCTTCAAAAACGTCATATCAGTAGTTACTAGAGGTTACAGCTATTTTTAATAGTCATATATCGTGTTTTGATCCTCAAGTTATTAAATTCAATAAAAAGTATGCATATAGGTACATTATTAAGTTCATTTGATTTCAGTCATTCTTTTTTTCACATCACTACCTTTTTTTTGTCATAAACTGGTATCCCTCTAACTGTCAAGTTATTGCATCGAATTAACAGTCCGACTATATGTAAAATTTGTCACTTTTAAAATACGCGGCTCTCAAAGGAGTACTTGAAGACTTCTAAGGATGTCAAAAACTCTTGTCTCAATCGAGAACATAACCTGCACCGTCTACTTATGAAACCAGGAAAGATTTGTGGTACTCTTTACCCTTAAACCGATCAAGTTCTTTAAGTCCAGAAAGTTTAGGTATCGCAAAATTTTGAAACAAACACGATTCCAAAATCGTTTATTCAGCGGTTTCTTTTCGATATACCTACTTAATTTGAATGTTTTTCCTGTTACTTACTTTTGGAAGTAGTTCCAAGGGTTTCCCCTTGTGTTTCGTAACGGTACCCTAAAAATAACGTCTCCTTCGATACTAATATAATTTTCTGCTCGACTGCTTACAGTTAACGAGAACTTCTTAATTTGATGTGCTCGATATTTTTTGATTGTTAGCTGTTTACCGGTTATTCAACAAGCTTCTGGTGTAATATAATCCCTATTATAAAACAAAAATCAGAGATGCCTGTATTCTAATTCGCAATCCAGATAGATTTTTATTTAATCATGTCTCAACGATTGAATAGGTCAGGAACAAAAAGTGTAATTTGCCATTTTGACTCGATTTTTTTTTCTTCCGAAACTTTGAATTTTCTCTATTTCTGAAGATATTTAGTTCAAAAAGTGCCATAGTGAAGAGAAAATAGCATCTCCAAATCGCATTCTGATCAAAAAGTGACATTTGCAAAGCAAACAGACCTAATAGTGAAAAAGAAAATTCTATTTTTGAACAAAAATGAAAAGTGTACATGACTCTGATCGTTTCCGAGCTTCTCGATTGATTTTCATCCAAGATAAAAATATAAACGAAACAAATCGAATCAATCGTGGCGTATTGAGAACTTCTTTTATTGAAATCGGTTAAAAATACAGTGAACGAGTAAAATTCAGGCAGTAAAATATATTGTAATTTACGAATTTTACAATTCAATGATATTCATCAATATTAAACGAACTCGATATTTTTATACGCTTTATGAAGATAAAAAGTGCACATTGTTTGTTGAGTTATTTTTTGCGATACGTGAAACGCAAATATGTGCAACACTTAGCTTTGGTCCGTTTTGAGCTGTGTTTGAACGCCGTGTTGACTTTTAGTGCAAATAGTACTCTTTATTTGATGAATGGATTCAGGTACCTTTTTTAAATTCATCTTATTTTATGTAGTAATACTCAAAGTACCACTAACTAGGTACTTATAATTCGGAGTATTAATAAAATGTTTAAATTAGTCGCATTCGACCGTAGTCGCTCCTGATGGAGTGCAGACAGGATCTAACACGAATCCAAGTAGCAATGATATAAAGGGACTCCCAGACCCCTCTGGCTCTCATACATACGACGGAACACAGTACACTGCTTGGCACCGGACTTTAATGTGAGGGTGGTAGTTAGCAGACGGAACAGATCCTACTACCGAACAAAATATATCTTAGTCTACACACATAACATCATACCTGTATTCCCCGATGGGTTGAACAGAGATGTATAGTAACACCCTCATTTCGCCAGTAGGGTAGGAGCCTATAGCAATTCACTGGGCACAAATCCAGACACGGGCTTGCTACTGAGGAATTCCACACGGAAAAACCCAAAACACTGGCTGACCCGGGGATTGAACCCATCAGGACCCCATGCTCAGCAGTCGCGCTTGCGACTACTAGCCCAAGAAGGCAGACAAAGGAAGGTATCTTTGTCTAATAACGTTTTTTTTTTGTGTTCAGTTAATTCGATACAGTGCGCGTCAAATAACTAGAACCAAGATGGCGTCGACTGTCAAACTTGAGGGGTTTACTGGTAGCCACTGAAGAGTTCCACTATCCACCTTCTAGCACCATCATCAGACCCTGAACACGAAGTGCAATCTATTGGACTCATCAAAATGAATCATATGACCAGAACCTCACATAGATCACGCAGTTGACGCTATCTTGGTTTTAGTTATACAAGGTTATTCGGAAAAGGGGTACTAAGCCGCGGACCATTTAAAGTATCACTGATGACTATTTTAAAGCAAGTGTTATAATTTAAAAATTCGATAATTTTTATTTGCATGCAAAAAGATTTTTATTTTAGTTTTTTCGAAAAAATATCATATCTGCTTTAGTTATGAATGCAGAAAATTAAGTTGTTAATCCGTGAGCCCAAATATGACCTAATAATAATCACAGCTGATCATAGTTATGGATAGACAGATTTCAGCATATTTTTTACGAAATCTTTGAAAAACTATTTCTCTTAAATTATCGAGTTTTGGGGAAAGTTTAGAACAAAAGTTATCCCTTATTATAGGTACTTTAACACCCTTTCGGCTTAGTACCCCCTTTGCGACTAACCTTGTATAAGACACGCACTGTAAGTATGAATGTGACTTTAATGTAAGCATCATAATAGTTATAATATCTGCAGCTGTCTTCTTTTCAACTTACGTAATTTCATACTCGTCCTTCAATTTCATATTTTTACAGGAAATATAAAAATCACTTTCTACTTAAACCGTACCTAAACTCACATGGTATCAATAAACATGCAAATTCTGTGTCAGAGAGTGACATCCAACATTGCGTGCAGCTACCTTCCTGTTTGTAGAATCTGAATCAATGTTGTGCGTTTGTGGCCCAGTTAGAATGTAAATAGAAGGTCATTAGGGCTTACTCACATCAATCAGCATGAATTCGCAAAAAGCTGGATGCTTATGCGTATAAATTACGAACTATCTGGTTGGTCTAGTGGGGCAAGCGCGACTGGTGATTGTGAGTTCTTGAGTTCTATCTCCAGGTCGGGCAAAATGTTATTGGGGATTTCCGTATGGAATTCCTCAGTAGCAGCCCGGAGTTTGGATTTGTGGCTGGTTGGTGGCAATAGGCTCGCCCCCTATTACAGATTTAAACATAACGACGAAATGAGGGTGTTACTATACACCTCTGCCCAGCCCTTCGGGTAATACAGGCGTGATGTTACATTATATGACGTATTAGGGCCTACTCACATGAATCGGCATCAATTCACAAAAAGCTGGATGCTTATGCGCATATATTACGATCGTGTGCCTATAGCTACGTAAGCATGCTTAAGCGTGTTTTAGCGTGCAGAATGAGAAAGGTTTAGGTCTTAGGCCACCTCACTGGTATGCGAGTTGAAAGAATAGACACACCACCGGGAACTTTTTAGAGCCCCCTCGGTTTTGTCTCGATGTTTTCCTTCGCTATTAACGCAAATAATTTAATTCTGATATGCACTTTAAATGATAAAAAAAAAAAAATTATGTAAATAAATCTGTTACCTGAGGCACTTTTACACGTCAATGTAATATTTTTTATGACTAGATGGCATTTCCAATCTGACTAGCTCTGAGAAGAGAAGCCGAAACAAACTCAGAGATCAAGATCTCTTTTAAAGTCCAGACATTATGGTATAAAATCTATGCGAGTGTAACAATATAGGGCAATATCTGGAATGGCCTTTTGTGGAAAGTACCAATAGCAGGTTTGAGTTGACCTGTCCTAATTGTCAGCACGCATGCATCACCCATCGTGTAGCTCAAACCTTATTTTAGGGAACTCAACGACCCGACGCGTCGGGTCCGGCAACGTCCGGCTGATTGGTAGCGTCGTGCGTCGCGACGCACGACGCTACCAATCAGCCGGACATTGAGAGGAAATGCGGTCGGCATTTAGTCTATACAAACGTATTCCTTAGTTTCCTCCTTGGATAATGTCACTAAAGCAAATATTTTTTACCATATGATATATATCTACCACCACTATGTCCCTATGTTTTGGTTTTGTCAATTAAATCATTATTAAAAGAACTAGAAACGTTAAATTTTACAAAAATCGAACGGTTTTACCACTGTTTTTAAACATCCGGCCCACAAAGGGGATTGTCCATTTAGTATGAGACTTTGGCCTGGCATGAACAAACATTGACAAATATATTTTCACAACAATTAATTAGTAAGCAGTTCTAAGAAAAATAATATATGATTTAGTATCAAAAAAGTTTAAATAGAATCTATTACATGTGACAAATAAGGTTACAAATGTGAAATAAAACACATTTTTATGAATTATTTTTATTTTATTCTGATTCATAAGTTAACAATATATTATCTAGAAATTGGGCAGGTGGAGATATATGTTCATAAAAATGGCCAATTTCCTTTGTTTCATAGACGACCGGTATTATAATCATAAAAATCAAATAAAATACTGGTAAAATACATATTCATAAAAGTGTTGATTGATACAAAGATGTAATCAGAAAGACTTGAAAAAAATATGAAATTATTATTGTTAAAATTATTAATTTTGTAGCATTATGTTCACGCGTAGCCTAAAATGGACATTGCCCTTTGACGCATATAAAAATAAAAGAAAAACATACAGACATAACCAAAGTCTTTTTTAAATTATTACAGAAACAAATATTAAAATCGGTCCAAATTTGAAGAAGGAAACAGGGAAATACGAAAGTACGATTTCGCTAATATTGCACAGGAGAAATCAGTCCGAGATGCAGTTGTCTCTTTTGCGCTCAATTTGGAAGGTTTGCGGGTGGGACGGAAATAGATCGCTTAAAAACCTATTCTGCAAATATTTTGCAGCCTGCGTTTCTTCCTAAACTTCCGATGTCTTTTATCGTCAGCGTAAAATCGTAATTGTGTTTCAACTCTAACTTCGAAAATGCGACAAAACATGGGTGCAGCGAATACCTGTCTTGACTGAAGGATCACAATCAATATGTGGTGTGCGTTTCTGGCCTCGGTCTACCGGAGCGATCTTTGAGGGAGGTAGAGGGACATTTCTCTCGTCGTACGTGCGTAAAGATGGTTTCGACAACGCAGCGTCTTTGATTTTTCTACATTCACACCGAAATTTTGATGGAATTACGTTCTAGTTGTGAGGGCTTCGGTATTTATACAGACTGGGACACAAATATCGCGGTATATTTGTCACCTGCAACTTCATGAGACTTAGAGTATTTGTCGACTGGCGACATCTACCACGCCAAATGAAAAACTAAGCAGCACAACGATTGTGTAGCAGACTGCAGCGACAATAATGACAACTGCCAAATATGACGTCACAAGAACCCTGCATCGCGATATCAAGATTTGACACGCAGACAGTATTGTACTTCCCAACATCAACCGTTGGGCAGGAGCCCGCCAGGCATAACACCCGCCTGGTTGGAGGATCCTCACTTTTCGTTGGAGGAACATCGTACCTCGTTCCACCACAATCTATTCTCATACAGCTCATACCAACAACAGAGAAGCAGCAGGATTTTACACTACAATCTACATAATTCACAGCATAAGGCTGAGCATCCACCAGAGCTGTGCTAAGGTGCGTAGCGAGGAATGTGTTTTGTAACCACCAATAGAATCACTTCATTTACCTAGTTTCGTTCTGCGCAGCTCTGGTGGATATGGGCTTAGCGGAGCGACGTTTTTGTTCATACAAAACAAGCGACAAATGCGAGCTAAGGATGTGTTGCGAGGAATGTGTTGCGAGGAATGTATTACGAGGAATGTGTACCGCTCCCGCCACACCACCCTCATATTCAAAAAGAGTTCGCTACCTATCCTCGCACCGCTCATTTGTACACATTAACACATTACGCATTACACATTACCCATTCCTCGCACAGCTCTGGTGGAAAGGGTCACACCGTTTCACACCCTCGCTACACATTTTCGCACCGCACATTTTCCTCGCACAGCTCTGGTGCATGTCCAGCCTTATAACAAATACTACTGCCTATAAAAACATAGTCATGTTTTACAACGCTTCTAACAAGCAGTGCTTCATAAAAGTTCCCTTAAATTAAACAACTTATAACTTATATAATAATAAAAACAACGTCTAAAACACGGCTAGTATATAGCAGAACTTGAAACATCAACTTCATGAACTTTATAAGTAATTCTGCTAAGAAGCGTAGGAAAATAAGCAAGCAATCTATGCAAGTACTATAAATTCTCTCGACTTGAGCCATAGAGAGATAACTTTTGAAATGGTGCATATAAAAACGGTACTACTCATGACTTCCAACTAGTTTTCGATAGGGTAGTGGAATTCGATGGCTTTTTTATTGTATAAGGAGCGCGCATCTTACAAGATTTTCCGTATTCTTCTTCTCTCGTGTTGGGAAGAGATATTATGAGAACAGCTCATGCCGTTGTGGAAAGATTAGCCGGTCAGCAAGATTGACGGGGCTGATGGACCACGGGTACTTACTTAAGTATCGTCACTCGTGGAGGCTCTTTTAACACTCTCCCTGCCAACAATATATAATACATTTTACGTTCAGGAGGCCATGGAGGCCCCCGGCGGGTCCCACCAGATTCTGTTTGTGAACACCATGAGTCAACAATCTAAATTATTACAAGCGGCCGTGATATACAAAAAAAAATCTTTCTGGACGCCGTGGGATCCGCCCTGATCTCCCGAATTCAAATAGTTTTTACAATTACTGGCGTGCTGTTATGGAAAATGTGATAAAAGTATTAAAAAATGTGCTTTGGCCTGCTGAACAAAATTTTTTGGGGGTCGTCGGCGGTTCCCATGGCAGGGAGAGTGTTAATGTACCTCAATTGTCTTTATAAATATAGTATTCTGATAGCCAAATACTCAAACGCTACTCAATTTTAAGTTGCCGTTAATTTCGTGCGTGTCAGTGACAGTACGAGACTTAACGGCAACTTGAAATTGAGTAGCGTTTGGATATTTGACCATAAAAGACTAAGTTTTCATCTTGTCTACGTGCGTAGATTTTAAAGAACGCAAAGTAGTATTTGGTTTTATATGTATAAAAAAATTGCCAGTAATTTTAAGCGAGTTCTTGTTATGAAGTCTCATTAGTTTTTAAGTAAGCAAAAAGGAAATTATGTTTTAATCAACCTAATTACAGTACGGCCACCAAGAGAATGCGTTCCTGACAGTCCGTGATTCATATTATAACGTCAATCTACAATAAACTAAGTTAAGCGCTAAATTTAATGGTGTCAAGAACTCATTCTCTCCGCGGCCGCACTATAGTTGCCTGTCTCTATAAAGAGTAGGTAATAAAAAAATAAAGCGTCTTTATGAAACAAGTATAAAACCACACAATTTTCTTTTGATCGTCAGCGGTTTCATTCTCGTATCAAGCAAGCCTGTTTTCAGCATACCAAACGAAATTCAAACACAACCTTGCATGTCTTACTGAAATAAACCCAGCACATTACAGCACGGTGTAAAGGATGAAATTTAAGGAGCGTTCACACTTGACACGCATTGAGACGCACGAACCCCCGAATCTGAAATAGTAACACTATAGGACGTGAATTCTTTAGCTATTCAGTTATTGTTTGCACGAATTTTCTGTGTTTTCCTACGAATAGAGGAACGGGGAACGAAGGATTCTTTTCTGTCCATTTTGCCTTTATTTTTAAAAGATACTGTTAGTTCAATGTCTGCTTCAAATTATTTCTGAACAGTTTTATTTGATTTAAGTTTTTAATGAAGCCAATTGAAATAGTTTCATAATTTTATACATCATCATCTTCCTGCCCTGGTCCCAAGTTACTTGGGGTCGGCGCAATATGTTTTTCTCTTCCACTCTTCCCTGTCAGCCGTCTCATTATCATTTACTCCCTTATCTTTCATATCCTCCCTCACACAATCCATCCATCTTTTCTTAGGTCTCCCTCTCCCCTTCCATCCATCAACAATCATATTCATCACTTCTTAGTCACATGTGTTTCATCCCTCCTCAGCACATGCCCATACCAAGACAAACGCTTTCCTTTCAACTTTTCTGTCACTGGTGCCACTTTCAAACTTCCTCTAATATACTTAGTTTCATAATTTTATACAAAGAAAATAAAGTCGTTTCAATTGCAATGTAAACAGTAAATGTGAATTTGAAATTATTACAATATAATAACAGAACTTAAGATCACGCCTTGTATTCCCCCAAGGGTTCGGCAGAGGTGTTTTTAGTACACCCTCGTTTCGCCAGTTGTGTTTAAGTCCCATGTAATAGCGGACAAGCCTGATACCATTAACCGGGCACAAATCCAGACTCCGGGCTGCTACTGAGAAATTCCTAACGTACAACCCAATAAGTAAGCCCGACCTGGAGATCGAACTCAAAACTCCATGCTGAGCTGTCGCGCATGCGACCACTAGACCAACAAGGCAGTCAATAGGTTTATTTTTTAAATAATATTTTGTAATAATAATAACAGATAATTATGAAGAAGTATTATTACCACATTAGGTAAACCGCAATGGTTACCATGTCCTATCATATTTTTAGTTTTTATCAAATTATTCACAACTAGTTGTGTCCTCACGGCTCCGCCCGCTTAGGAAATTTTATTCCAGTAATAAATATAGCCTATGTTACTCAGCGATAATGTAGCTTTTTAACGGCAAAAGAATTTTTGAAATCGGTCCAGTACTTTTTAAGTTTATTCGTTACATAAAAATATACAAATCATCATCATCATCCTCCTGCCCTTATCCCAACTTATTTGGGGTCGGCGCAGTATGTCTTCTTCTTCCATACATCCCTATTAGCCGTCATTTTAGTAGTCATCCCCTTTCTAGCCATATCATCTTTCACACTATCCATCCATCGCTTCATTGGTCTTCCTCTACTCTTATAACCATCCACATAAAAAAATACAAATCTTTCCTCTTTATAATATTAGTATAGATAGAAATACCTACAGGAAACAGACAGGCGACGATACCATAAATATTTCGTTGCAATTTAGGTACGGAGCTCCAAACGAACCCTTCATATTGAATTCGTCACGCACTGGACATATCTGTCATACCGAAAATTTTGGGGCGAGGGAACCCTTCTGACCGGTTCCCGCCATTCCTATGCCACTTTGGTGTATAAATAATTAATTATCTGCGTGTGTATTGCTCTTAACTCTTCCAGAATCAATATGCATAGTAATGATCATGGTTCGTTTGTAGTTGTGTCCTCCACGAGGTATGGTCTTCCTCCAACGAAAAGCGAGGATCCTCCAACCAGGCGGGTCATATGCCTGGCGGGCTACTGCCCAACGGTTAATATTGGGAACTTATTATTATAAAAGACAACAGAAACTTACAGGGATGAATCTATCATTACTACAGTTATAGCTAATAACAGTATGTCAGGATTGGGAGCATGGTAAATAAAGTAAATGAAACCAACATAGACTCTCCACCACTAAGAGTACTTTTAATTAGGTCAGTGATTAGTTACAGAAGCTATTTCACAATATATCACAATATAATAATTAACACAAGATCAGAAAATGAGGACAAGCAAACCAGATGTAAAAGGTCAGACGTCTTCAGCTGTTCGACATGGAATCCTCTGCTCCGTTGAATGACCACTGTTTTTATAACTTCGGGTACGTTGATTAATCTTGATGGTTACCCTCTTTTTTTTTTTTTTTTTTTTCTTCACGCGGGGCAATCCTCATGGCCTATCCCCCGTCTGGGGAAGACGGGGGGTGTGCCAGACTCTTACTGGCTAAAACCCCACGGTGTCCCTCCTTCTGACCTAAGGCCGGGGTCACGGGATTCGCTGTTGCATGCACCGCGACCCCGACAGGTCTCGGTCCACCAGCTTCTTCTGGTGGACCTCTCCTGTGGTGGGGCAGTTGCTCCCCTGCCCCACATCCATCCGAGAGGCGCGCGCAGGACATGACGCGCCATCCTCCCTGGGCCCGTTACTTGTCGGGCGACGGGTTCCCCAACCCGCCGCCCGCAGGCCACTCACTAGGGTGGCCGGAGATCATCACGCGCCCTCCGGCGCCCGATGCGTCTAGCGCGAGAAGGGAGAGAAGAAGCGGTCTCCCTCTCCCTCTCTGCTACCTCCTTGGTCGCCATCACCCCCTCGCAAAAGGAGGCGATGGCTTCCCACGCAGTCTCGCTCCCGACCATGGACAGAACCACGGCCGGAAGCGAGACGGTTACCCTCCTATGTCAACATTATCCATTGTTACCAATAACATTATACAAAACAGCTGATCATAGGGATAGATAGAATTTAGCGTATTTTTTATGAAATCTTTGAACAGCTGTTTCTCTTAAGACTTTTTGGTAAACTTGTAGAACAAGAGTTATCCATTATTATGGGTACTTTAACACCCTTTCGGCTTAGTATCCCTTTTCCGACTAACCTTGTACACTATCTGCGTGTCAAATCTTGATATCGCGATGCAGGATTTTTGTGACGTCATAGTTGGCAGTTGTCATTGTTCTCGCTGTAGTCTGCTATACAATGGCCGTGCCGCGTAGTTTTGCATGTGGCGTGGTAGATGTCGCCACACAGTATTTAGTTGATATGAAACAATTGTGATATATAGCCCGATTTACGGTCATTTTTAATAATCTGTCTATCCGTGGTTTCCCGGTTCCCCTACTAGAGATAGATAGATAAGCTCCACTTTTATTTCCTAGTACGGCAAACCATTGAAAACGGCGGTAAAAATATCGATGAACATACACAAAAAATACATACAGACGAACATAGAACCTCCTCCTTTTTTTGGAAGTCAGTTATAAACCGTTCCCCGTCTTTTGAATATATTTCAAGATGAAAACGTCATCTTATATCCATATGGTAACTTAAATTATGCATAGTTTACACGAGTTTAGTACTTTTCATTAGGGATTATAGCTTAGTACCGACTTGTCGCTTAGTAAATAGGATTAGCTGCTATTCACTCGCACTTGCAGTTTCACTAATACTTACGCTAATTCAGCATGTTTATACGCAAAGTATCTATTAGTGTAAGTGACAAGTACTGCGCATTAGTTACTAAGCTCATGTAAACTAGGTAATATACATAATTTACACGTACTTATATTTGTGAAAGTGCAAAGGCGTGTGAAGCCGATCATATTCACTAAGCGGCAAGTAAGTTCAGCATTTTAGGAGTCGTCGATCTATTTCTTACATTCTTCTTTTTTTCTTTTCGTGTGGTTAGTGACTAACCTGGTGTCAGAGTTTATGCCGCCCATGAGCCTCCGACTTGGCTTCACATGTTGTCGAGAAATATTGCTCAGGCATGCTGGTGTCCTCACGATATTTTCCTTCACCGTTTTTAAGCTAGTGATAATTATACAATATGCACATGAATCCGAAAAGTCAGAGTTGCGTTCCTTGGGTTCGAACTCAAGACCTATGACTTGGCAGACCGACGATCACACTACTAAGCTATCACGGCTAATTTTTACATTAGATCTACGTAACTGCCTCTTTGTTCTAGTGATGGCAAGCGCGGCTGCTGATCTTGAGGTCCTGGGTTCGATCCTCAGGTCGGGCAAAGTGTTATTGGGTTTTACCGTATGGAATTCCTCAGTAGTAGCCTGGAGTTTGGATTTGTGCCTGGTTAATGACAATAGGCCCCCTATTACATGGGACCTAAACATAACGGCGAAATGAGGGTGTTACTATAATACTCCTCTGCCTAACCCTTCGGGGAATACAGGCGTGATGTTACGTTAATGTTAGATCTAAACGGTGTAAATAGACCCTTAACGAAGCCGAAAGGCACTTATTCTCCACGTCATTGCAATATTTTTTTTGTTCTGGACTATGCCTGGGAACCTTCTAGTTACGGAGATATTGGAGGTCAAAGTTCCATCTTTTTCACAATTTTTTTTTTAAATACTAATTTTGAAGGTTGCAAATGTACTTCAAATACCTACATTACCCGTTTACTAATCATTGAATCCATCAGCACAATGTTTTGGGTGCGTTTCATTGACCTTTACTGTAAAACGATATTTTTCACCCAAAAAAGAAAAGTCATTTCCCAGCGACAATTTTTGCGTAGGGTTATTTAGTTTGATGTACTGAATGCATGGTTGACGGCTTCGTGAAGGGTCTTTTTACAAGGTATATATGTAAATAATACGGGTCTTATATTATTACAGGAGTTTAACAACCTCGCAGTCACCCATGCTACTTCAGCACTAGCCGATGAGGCTTGCATGTAAGACACGCCTACAGATTGCCCGCTGGTTTCTTTTCAATGTCCACCCGACCCTATTATTGAGGTCATACCCTTGTCTTGGCTGATCCAAATCGCCAAAACCTCTACATCAAGTATTTTTGGAACCTTAGCTGTGTGGTCATCATCATATTCTTGAGGTGACGTCATTGGCGGATAACATGATTCCAAGGACGCTAGTAAAATATGAGTAAAATGAAAGCATAATACAATAGAAAACCATACTATAATAATCTTCTTTACATAGTACTAGCTGTGTCCTCACGGCTCCGCCCGCGTAAGAAGTTTTATTCCAGTAATAAATACAGCCTATGTTACTCAAAGATAATGTAGCTTTCTAACGGCAAAAGAATTTTTGAAATCGGTCCAGTAGTTTTTAAGTTTATTTGTTACATACAAAAATACAAATCTTTCCTCTTTATAATATTAGTATAGATAAAACAAAGTCGCTCACGCTGTCTGTACGCTTAGATATTTTAAACTACGCAACGGATTTTAATGCAGTTTTCAGCAACAGATACAGTGATTCAAGAGGAAGGTTTATATGCCCCTTATTAGTATCTACATTGCACCTGTGTGAAGCCGGGGCGGGTTGCTAGTATAAACCATATATATTATATCATCACGAGGGGCTCGTGGCTTATTAAGGACCACACGGATCATACGATTTGCAAGGTTAAGCAACGCTTGCCGCGGCCAGTCTGTGGGCGGGTGACCATTCTTTTCACATCGAGACCCCTCCGTTTTTTTTTTTTTTTCCTAATCGACTATTGTAGATGGTCTTGCGGACCTTTTCTACGTAACCTGGCTATTATTGGCGAGACCAGAAGGGTCTCCGAACCAATACCTACTAATCTAACTACCTAGCTAACTACGCAAGCTAACTACTGTAACATCATGGCTATGACTATAGCAGCGACACCTCTGAGAGCGTCCCCAAGGGGGGACTCGAACTCTTAGGGTGCCGAATGCAAGAGGACTGGGAGGGATACGACAGCTTGATGAGGGCTGTATTCTCGCGTCATGGTGACTGCGCGGAGTCAGAAGGGACGACCGGCTCCGCGGCTGCGGCGGGTGAGCACGGTGGATCGGGGGCGGCGGCGGTGGGACGTCGCGAGGGGCCTCGTCGGCGAGGGCGATACGCCGGTCGGCGGCGGCGGTGTATGTGTATAGTGCTAGTCGATTTATTCGCCTCCTGGAGGAGGGTGATCTCATCATCGGGCTCTAGTAGCGCATGCCGGGGACGGCGGACTATGCTAATCTGGGAGGGTTTATAATCGGACGTGGCGGTCACGAGGGGGTTCCGATGCCTCGGGGCATGGTCGAAGTAACGCTTAGACGTGCGTTTGAGATATTGCCTTACCGTTGGCATTTTTAAGTCTAAATGAAGCTGAACGTTGCGCATATACCACGGAGCGCCCGCGGCTCTGCGCAATACGCGGTTTTGCAAGATCTGGAATGCTTTAAAGCGACATGGCCTAACGTGTGCGAACACGACGCTGGCGTAGGTTAATATGGGGCGAATGCACGTCAGGTAAAGTCTCAACTTATTTCTAAGCGAGAGCTTACTGCGTGCCCTAATCATAGGGTGTAACCGGCCCACAACAAAAGAGGCGCGAGCGTGCACCTTCCTGATGTGTTGCCGGAACGAGAGGTGGTGGTCCAGGATAACCCCCAGGTACTTGACGCTCAGTTCCCAAGGGATCTCTTTTCCAAACATGACTACTGGGGGACAACGCGAGTGGTTATCGCCGTGCCTCTCGAAAAGAACTGCTGCGCTCTTTTCGGGATTCACCTCGACACGCCACTTCCGAAACCAAGCGCCGAGGCGGTTGGCTGCGGTCTGTAAGATGCGAGAGATCGATTTTAAGTCACTACCCGTGTAGTAAATAGCCGTGTCGTCGGCGAAAAGTGCCAACTGGGCCTTGCCATGAGTGGGAATGTCGCTGGTGTACAGCGTGAACAGAAGGGGGGCTAGCACGGAGCCCTGAGGGACTCCGGCTCGGATCGGATGTGGAGACGAAAGCGTGCCGTCTATTCGGTAGCGAAAGGTGCGATCCGACAGAAAGTCTCGAATGATGAGCACGAGACGGTCTGGCACGTTGAATTGGTACAGTTTATATAATAAACCGTTGTGCCAGACCTTGTCGAAGGCTTTCGCTACGTCGAAGAACAGCATGCCTGTCTTGTATGAAAACATGAAGCCGGAGCTTATGTGTTCGACAATACGGTGAAGTTGCCTAGTGCAGCAGTGGGTGGGACGAAAACCAAACTGCTGGTCGGGAATGAGGTTATGGGAATATGCGAATCCCTTTAAACGCGAATAAATGATACGCTCATAAATCTTCCCAAACGAATTGAGAAGGCTTATGGGGCGATAACTGGACGGCTCACACTTGGGTTTGCCGGGTTTGGGGATGCCTATAACTGTGGCTTGTTTCCAAGCTTGCGGAAAGAGGTTATTGCTAAGAGCGCCATTGAAGATGGCGGTCATTAGTACTATGAGCTGGGCGGAAAAGAGTTTAATCACCTTGTTCGTGATGCCATCGAGACCGGGGGCTTTCCCGGGCTTAAGATTCTTGATTATCGCCTGCACCTCATCCGCGGTGACAGGGGGCAGGGGACCATCAGGATCTTCTACGGGGGGGAGAGACCCCTCCGTGTCTCGGAGAGCACGTTAAATCGTCGATCCTGGGTGTCATACGAATACTTATGACAGTCGTTACGGGTAGTCAGAAGCCCAAGTGTCTGACAACTGCTCTAACTTTAAGAAATTAGCATTGCTTTAAGATATTGGGTTGCGGAGGTCTGATGGTAGTCGCTCCGTGTAAAATACTGGTATTCAGCCGCATCTGGTTAGATTGGAAGCTGAACCCAAAACAATTGGAAAAAAGCTAGGCAGAACGAGAATCGAAAATCATACTGTGGTTCGCGTAATTTATGAGTATTTTATTCAGTCGCAAATAATTTAGATACAGAATTTAGTCTGACCCAAACCAATTTTATAAAAGGTAAACAATAGATCGGTGATTTATTAAAAAAGTAATAAAAAAACATTTACGTCGTTTCAACAAAAACTCCTATGTAGAATACACATAACATAACATCACACCTGTAGTCCCTGAAGGGTTGGGCAGAGGTGTATTATAGTAACACCCTAATTTCGCCGCTAGGTTTAAGTCTCATGTAATAGGGGGCGAACCTATTGCAATTAACCGAGCACAAATCCAAACTCCGAACTGCTACTGAGGAATTCTACACGAAAAAACTCAATAACACTGCCCGACCTGGAGATAGAACCCAGGACCCCACGATCAGCAGTTGCCCTTGCCACCACTAACTAGATCAACGAGGCAGTTGAATAGGTACTATTGAAAACAAAACAAAAATGTTAATAGCAGTTTCAGGTAAAAACTCACAATAATATTGTTTGTACCTACATAATGTGCATGTAGGAGGTTACCCACATTACGTATGGCATTGTACATGTCAGGCTGACGTATACCCAAATTACGTAAACATGACTTTAAAAAAAGTCGGACACAGCCGCGATATTCCAAAACTGTCTATCCGACGATTTTGTTTAATTATTTCTACCGAGAGATTTATGTTCCGTTAAGTGTCAACGTCAATATAGATGGCGACGGTGTGGAAAATAACTTGCAATTTATTCCCGGGCCGAAGTAGCCCCTATTCTGTTGGCCCGAAGCGAGCGCTCGTCAAATTCGCTGATGTGGTAAAAATGTATGGATCTGAATGTCGACGCGATGCGAACAACAGTTTATCATTATGAATGATAGGCCTGTTGTGTGCTGAATTTGTAGTTTGTCTTTTCTGTGAACGATATAAACTACACAAATCGAATTTAAAAGGTTTTCTTTGCGAGAAAGTTCGTTTGTCTAAATCGGTTGGGTTAGTTTGGGTTTTCGACTGGTTCTGTTTTATTAAATACAGTTGCCAGTTCCAGTTATATCATACATTATACAAAGCCGTCTGACCTACGTCATCCTTAGAAATATTTGGTTGTAAATCAAGGTCTAGTTCCTTAATAGTTTCCTTCGATATCTATGGACGAACAGTTCAATTCTGAATCACCCGACTCGAGAATTGAAGTTCAATTTATTGAACACGACCAAGATATACAAGACACCTTTATTCAAAGATGAAGTAAAAATCCTTCCACGCCTGACTACTGAAAAAAGTCCCTAGTACCTACTATCTCCATCTTCCTGCTCGGTTCCCAAATTGCTTGTGGTCTGTTCCCAAATTACTTGGTGTCTTCCCTGTCAGCCGTCACCTTATCATGCACCCCTTTTCCTTCATATCCTCCCTTACACAATCCATCCATCTTTTCTTTGGTCTCCCTCTTTCCCTCCATTCATCAACAACAACATCTCTCGCTCTATTAATTACGTTTCCTATTTTCATTGCATGTCGATATCTTCCAGAATAGTGCCACAGGTAGTCCGAAGCCAACAACCCATATTGTGAAGTGTCGGGACTAACTTTTGTATTGGTGTCAAATTTTTATTTTTAAAAACTTCACAACCAGCCTTCCACGCTTATGCGCTTTTGAGTTTATAATTTTAACATGCATAATTTCTGCATGGGATGAAAATAAAATTATGATATTTTTGCAATTTTTTATCAGAGTTTGTAAATAGATATTGAAGTTTTCAATTTGTTGGCGCGGACGCATTATCGATTTTGCTGAACAAGAAAAGTTTAGCCTATGTTTAATAATGGATTTGCTATTAATGTGGACTGATTACGATCGACTTATTGCTCGCAACATAAACATACAACTTAACATCACGCCTTTATTCCCCGAAGGGTAGGGCAGAGGTGTATAGTAACACTCTCATTTCGCCGTTATGTTTAAGTCGAAAGTAATAGAGGGCAAGCCTATTGCCATCAACTGGGCCCAAATACAAATTCCGGGTTGCTACTGAAGAATTCCACACGGAAAAACCCAATAACACTTTGCCCAACCTAGGCATCAAACCCAAGACCTCACGATCAGCAGTCGCTCTTGCCACCACTAGAACAACGAGATTGATATTATGTACCTACTTGATACATTTATTGCGTAGATAGTGACAAAAAGTGTACGATTGTATTACACTTAACCTACTCATCAACCAGTTTAAGGGTTGCTCTTCATTGTGTTACATAAGTACTGTATATCTCTTTTTATACTTTTTTCGGTGGAAAATCCTCATGGATGTCTCTCGCCCGGAGAAGGCGAGGGGGTCTGCCGGACTCTTACCGGCTAAAAACCAACTGTGTTCCTCCTCCTGACCGTTCGGCCGGAGTCGCGGGATTCGCAAAAGCATGCATCGCAACCCCGGCAGGTTCCGATCCGCCAACCCTCGGCGGACGTCTCCTCTGTGGGGCCTTGCCCCACATCCTCCTGAGAAGCGCGCACGGAACACAACGCGCCACCTTCTCGGGCCTGTTACTGGCCCGCAGGCCAAGGTACTGTATACCTGTAAGTATTTAGAGTATTCACTTTATGAGCAATAATAGTAAAATACTTATAAGTGCAATTCAAAAAGCTATGTTAGAACATTTAAATTCGAATGCACTTTACTTCCTCGTTCTAAATAAGTTCATTCCGTATTCTCAGTTTTATTACGACACACGATGCAAACATTTAAAATTTTACACTAAAACTTGATACATTCCCAAGTGGCTATAAAATAGAGTTTCATATTCAAAGCTAAGCCAACGAGAAAAGAATAAAATTGTAAGAGGAGTCCATAATTTTAATACTTTTTAACGTCATAAAAAACGTCACTGGAACTAAAATCCTTCTCCTCAGTAGAGTGGATCAAACTTTGTGTAATTTGAAACTATAGTTTAAGCCGAGCTTAAACGGTTGATTAACGAGGTGATTTAGTAGAAAGTTGGCAAGTTTTACCGACTAACTATCACTACTCAAATCGGCGAGGACTGTTAAAGCCGTTTTTCAATTTTCTTCAAAGTTTAGAGTTGAGAGTTTTTAATTAGAACGCGTGATTAAAGCTTTTATGAATTTTTAATAAGGAGTTTGACCTGATTTTGGAATAAAGGTGGAGTTGGAGTGTTGGGCGTCAGCTGCTTGTGATCCCGCGCAAGTATCGAAGAAGATAATTTGTTATGATCTCCTACTTTCAAGGAAAATATTAAGATCTGGATGCGATTATGGGAAGACAAAAGGAGTGATATGAAGATTCGAATGACGTTATTGCGACGCACGCTAATTCGAAAAACTTTACGAGTGGTACGCCAGTTCGAAAACACATTGAGTTGAAAACCGTTATATCGAATGACGTTATTGCGACGCACGTTATTTCGAAAAACTTTACGAGTGGTACGCCAGAATCATTTGGGTTAGGTTAGGTTAGAACAGTGACCATTAACGAGCGAAGTAGCGAGCGAAGCGAGCGTGTCGCGGCAGCGGCCGCTAAGCGGCAGATACCCTCTATTGTTGGTGAATCATTTGGTATACACTGGCATACCCCTCGTAAAGTTTTTCGAAATAGCGTGCGTCACAATAACGTCATTTGATATAGCGGTTTTCAACTCAATGTGTTTTCGAACTGAAATACCACTCGTAAAGTTTTTCGAAATAGCGTGCGTCACAATAACGTCATTCGATATAGCGGTTTTCAACTCAATGTGTTTTCGAACTGGCGGACCACTCGTAAAGTTTTTCGAAATAGCGTGCGTCGCAATAACGTCATTCGAATGTTCAAATCCCTCACGAAGACAAACGTTCAATTTCTTTTTTATGATAACACCGCCCGATTCTAGTTTACACTTCCGCAATACTTGCAGTACTTTTTAGGGTACGTTCAAACTAACGCCTTCAGCTTACGGCCGCAGTGGCGCGATGGCGTAGACGGTTGCGATCATTTACCGCAACTGCACTTGTACCGACGTGTTCAAACCAAACACGTCCTGTTTGGCATGAACACGTCACTACGCGTTTGGTTTGAACACGTCGCTACGCATTTGATTTGAACAACACGTCGCTAAAAGTACAGTTGCAGTAGCTGATTGGAACTGTGCACATCACCTCAGTCACAAGCTGGATGCGTTGGATTAAGCGTACCTTTACGTTTAAAAATCTCTTTTTTTCCGTTTTTTTTATTCTCGACTTGTTCGCGTTTGACCCTAGTCTCACCTGATGGTAAGCGCAGATAGGATCTAAGATGGAGCACACGAATCCAAAGAACAGAGATATAGAGGGATTCTCTTATACCTTAGACCTTGATCTCTGAGTTTGTTTCGACTTATCTTCTCAGAACTAGTCAGATAGGAAATGCCGGCACCATCTAGTCTTAAAAAAATCATTACATTGACTTGCAAAAGTGTCTGTAACAGATTTATTTACAGAAATAAAAATCATTTATCATTTACCTACCCCTTTGGCTCTCACATACACACGACGGAACACAGCAAAATACTTGGCGCCGGAAAAAAACCCTTTTAAGTAAAATAAGCATTTTTTTTTAATATTTAAAGTACTTTCCCTCCATGACCATGTGTTTTAGGACAGCCGGTATATAAAGTGACAATAAAGCAGTTAGCCTTAGTGATTAATTAGCCTCTTTATTGTTAACACATGGAGCTTGCCACAACAAAGCGCTATCGTTCTACCGATTTGTTACCTGTCAGTGTGATCGTTTTTTTTCTGTATTGTTGAATGTACTAAATGGTAGGTGATTGGATAAAAAAATTGTGTGATTTTGGAGTTCTTTGGTAGTGAAAATATCTTTAAGGAAAAGAATATTTATATAGTTTGCTGGTAGAATGTGCTATTCTGGTACATTCAACAGCAAAAGTCGTTGAATATTTCGGTCTCCACTCGAAAACCTTTTTGATCCATTGGGTATCAGTTCTACGAGCTATGTGCCCCCCCCCCACTGCCGCTTCAGCTTAGGTACTAATCCTTTCTGCTATGTCTGCAACTTTAGGTCTTCTAGGTCTTCTACATAACATAACCTCACGCCTCTAGTCCCCGAAGAGTTGGGCAGAGGTGTATAGTAAAACTCTCATTTCGCTGTTATATTTAAGTCCCATGTAATAGAGGGCGAGCCTATTGCCATCAACCGGGCACAAATCCAAATTCCGTACTGCTACTGAGGAATCCCATACGGAAAAAAAAATAACTCTTTGCTCGTTCGGAGGATAGAACCCAGGACCTCACGATTAGCAGTCGCGCTTGTCACCACTAGACCAACGAGGCAGTCAATAATTAATACATTTCTTGAACCATATTTCGTTGCCTTGCTGATTCAATTAAAATATTAATTACTAGACTATTAAACGCGGTTTCACCCGCATCCTAGGGGAACTCCTTGATGTACCCGGATAAAAAGTATCCTATGTGTTAATCCAGGGCACAGTCTATCTGTGTCCCAAATCTGATCTAAATCCGTTCAGCCGTTTTTGCGTGAAAGAGTAACAAACATCCATACATACAAACTTTCGCGTTTGTATTATTAAGTAAGGATTACGCCTATATTTTATACCACATAGGTACCTAATGCGTAGGCAGAAACGATTCTAATTAACATGAAGTCACTTGGTTAGTTTACTTAGTTCTCTCATGAGTTTACTTAGCCAAACTTCATTCTAAACTTGGAAAGCCTACAGCTTACTTCGGAAACATTCTCCAAGTCAACTTAAACGACACTTCTACAAGTGTCATATTCTCGGTGTAAAACACTTATGGACAAATACTCAAACGATACTCAATTTTAAGTTGCCGTTGTCTCGTGCTGTCACTGTCACTTTACGGCAAACTGACAGTGACAGCACGAAATTGACGGCAATTTAAATTTGACTAGTGTTTTAGTATTTGGCCATAAGTTGTTTAAAATGTAGTTGACAATAATTATCAAAAAAAAAATGGTTGCCGCTGAATTAAAATACCATATTTTTAATTTCTTCTTCTTAAACCCAGCCTTTTCCCAACTATGTTGGGGTCAGCTTCCAGTCTAACCAGATGCGGCTGCATACCAGTATTTTACACTGCGAGCGATGAGCGATGAGCGACTGCCATCAGATCTCCGCAACCCAGCTACTAGACAATGCCGATATCTTAAGGTAAGACGAGATGTTAGACTTTCGGGCTTCTGACTACCCGTAACGACTGTCATAGGCATTCGTCTGAACCCTGTGACGCTGTTTAACTTGCTCTCTGAGGAACGGAGGTGTTTCGATTTGTGTTGAACGGTCACACATCCAACGTCTGACCGCGGCCACCGCTACTTAACCTCGAAGATCGTACAATCTGCGCGGTTGATAATTACCCAATAGCCCTTATTGTTAAGCTTATGATTTAAAATGAAGATAAATAAATCTATACTAATATTATAAAGCTGAAGAGTTTGTTTGTTTGAACGCGCTAATCTCAGGAACTACTGGTTGGAATTGAAAAATTATTTTTGTGTTGAATAGTCCATTTATCGAGGAAGGTTAAAGACTATATAATATCACGCTACGACCAATAGGAGCGGAGTATAAATTAAAAATGTTGCAAAAACGGGAAAAATGTCCACCCGTGCGAAGCCTGGACGGGCAGCTAATAGAACTATATTTTGTGACAATATATACCTGGGACTAAATTTGTCTAAAAACGGTTTGCAGTGCCAACTCGTTGCCTATCTATTGCGCAGTTTAACCACAATCGCTAAGTCAAATTATTTAGACCGCTAATATAAAGAACAATACTAACTTAGTTTTATCTGTAAATTAGCGACCCGCCCCGGCTTCGCACGAGTGCAATGTAGATACTAATGTGGAGCACATAAACCTTCCTCTTGAATCACTCTATCTATTGCTGAAAACTGCATTAAAATCCGTTGCGTAGTTTAAAAGATCTAAGCGTATAGACAGCGGGAGCGACTTTGTTTTATACTATGTAAAGATTTGCAGAACCATAACAAAACAATATATTAACTGCCTCTTTGGTCTAGTAGTGGCAAGCACGAGTGCTGATCGTGACTTAGGTCCTAGGTTCGATCCCCAGATCGGGCAAAGTGTTTTTGGATTTCTTCGTGTCGGATTCCTCAGTAGAAGCCCGGAGTTTGGATTTGTGACCAGTTGATGGCAATAGGCTCGGCCCCTGTTAGATGGGACTTAAATATAACGATGAAATGAGGGTGCTACTACACACCTCTGCTGGGGAATACAGGCGTGATGTTATGTTCTATTAAAAATGATTAAAAGTGTATTTAAATTCTACACTTAAAATAAGTGTAGAAAATTACGTATTTACAGAGTAACAAAAAATAGTAGTATGGTTGTAGTACTTTCCCGGTCGAACTCATTCATTGCTGTGAATCACTTTTCAACCTTATTGCCTTAGTAATAAGGTCGAAAAGTGGTTCACGGAAAATGTCCACGATTGTACCTAAATCTGCAAAATTAAGCCTTGTATTCATTAAGGGATAAATTGAGTAACATGCCACGGGACTTGACGCGTGACATCTACGTGAATATCCTGGGGACAATGTCGCGGAACAATTCGCTCGAACACATCTGCGCCCACTCTCGAAGCGGCGGCTTGCAATATGCCCCGCGTCACGTAGAAGTGCCGCACAATACTGCGCGTAACGGCGTGGGGCAGTGTGCAACGTTGCAGCGTCAGAGCGGAGGCACACGATGCGTTGCAGCGGCGGTGCGGCGCCGGAGCGGTGTCGCTGCGTCGTCTTACATAGAAATATCTGTGGCATGTCACACGTTGCGCTGCGGCGCCGCAACGGACTTGCAACCACCGAGACGAGGCGGGAAGGGGTGAATGCGTTGTGACGTCGGAGTGGCAACAATACAATACAACATAACAACGTTGCGGCGCCGCACCGCTCGTGTGCCCGCCGATATGGTGCAATCTTTGCGGTCCGGCACCGCAACGCATCATGTGCACCCGCTCTCACGTAGACTCAATTTTGCGTAATTATGTTGGGAAACATTTAGTCAAAGCTTTAAATATAAATCACAAATTAACACAGTTATTCCTAGTTTTCTAACTAGTTAACTGTTGTAGTTTGTTAACTGCCTCGGTGGTCTAGTGGTGGCAAGCGCAGCAGCTGATCTTGAGGTCCTGGGTTCGATCCCCAGGTCGGGCAAAGTGTTATTGGGTTTTCCGTGTCAAATTCTTCAGTACCAGTCCGGAGTTTGGATTTGTATCCGGTTGATGGCAATAGAGTCGCCCCCTACTACATGGGATTTAAACATAACGGCGAAATGAGGGTGTGTATTACTATACACCTCTGCCCAACCCTTCGGAGAATACAGACGTGATGTTATGTTTATTCCCAGTTTTATATCGAAGTATTTTTGTTCACAAACATATTACACAAAATTACCAATTCCCAAAATTAATAGCGTACATATCTTTCGAATAGAAGTCGTAATTATAAGGTATGTGATAAATTTACGCGGCACTTGAACTCACGTAATGAGCTACTTATGTTCTCTACTTCCATAATTAATTGCCTCCTGATAAATTATTCAGAACGGAAAGCCGAAGCTATTACTGGGGGACTATTCTGTTAGCGATCGATGGGAATGATACAAGTCATAAAAGTGGGTACAGACTACTGTAACGTAACATGTAATGTAACATGAAAGGTACGTAGTACGCACGCGTAGTGTGCACGGTTAGTGCGCGCAAGGCGTCCATTCTATGGGAATTCTGTTACATTGCATGATACATTGCGACAATGTGGACGGCAAATTCTTTCATTGCTTGTTACATTGTATGTTACATTTCGTAAGTCTGTACCCGGCTTTACACGGTACGGATTCTTCGTTTTTACGTCTGACGCAAATAGAGTGCTGTTATACTTTTGAACCCTTTGCATACCCTGTATGTATGTCTGTGGCTCCGTAACGCCGGAACAGACTTTAATTTGGTTTTTTTTGTTAGAAAGCTCATTTAATTAGAATATTTCTCAGCTACATTTGACAGCTCATGGCTAATTAACAACCACGCCGATCGTGAGATTTGTGGATGGGTGACCGTTCGTTACACATCGAGACCCCTCCGTGCCTCGGAGAGCATGTTAAACCGTCGGTCCCAGGCGTCATACGAATACCTATGACAGTCGTTACGGGTAGTCAGAAGTCTGAAAATCTGAAAACTTATAGTATCGACATTGCCCAATAACTGGATTGCAGAAGTCTGATGGCAGTCGCTCAGTGTAAAATACTGGTATTCAGCCGCATCTGGTTAGACTGGAAGCTGACTCCAAACATAGTTGGAAAAAGGCTAGGGGAGGGATCTTAGCTACATTTGGTGATAACTCTTCAGACAACTCAAAGTCGGGAATCTTTATGTTTAAGGAAATAGAATTAGAAATATTATGCGAAGAGTCCCGTGTCCACCAGTAGATAATGCGTTGATTATATATGTATGAGTTATGATGAAGCAAAAGGAGTATGTAAGGATCGTAGCATGTGGCGTTCTATAATTTCTGCCTACTTTCATGGGAAAGAGGCGTGAGTTTATGTATACAACATGTAACGTAATTAACGCACACCCTCAAACACCCCAATTAGAATGTTATGCTATAATCATAATACATACACTGTTTTAGTTTAACATGTATAATATATAGGTATATTGTTATTTACTAAATTAACGTTCTTAAAATAAGGTTTATTTTTCTTTATTTTGTATAACATGGTGGAATTTGTATTAATACAAATAAAAATGCACTTTTGAAAGTCTTTTTGCCTTGATTTACAGTCCATTTTAGTTTGTTTTGACTGTACAGGGGTCATGTAAATAATTTCCGTAGTTTTAATTATTTTTGGGATAAAAAATTACCTATATTAAAAATGATAGAAATCGATTCACTAAACGATTCTGAACCAACTACTTTCAGGATGTGCGTTAATTATATTACATATTGTATATGTAGGTATGACAGTTTAATAATTTTGATCATTTTCAAGACTTTTTTTATCATACTCTTTCGTCCTCGTTTGAACACCGAAACTCTTCTACAGAATACGTACACAGAACATCTCAAAAGTACGTGAATGTTATAGGTAATCTAATTTGTTTCATAATTACGGCGTAATTCATTGCTTCGTGGGGAATTAATAATAATTATGACCGTTGTTATTGAGATGTTTCTTGTTGTTTAGGAATCATTTAACTGTGTATCAATTTAATTGGAAGTGAAGATCTTTTTTTTATTTATCCAAAAGTTCTCCCAGTCTATGATAATATGAACTAGCGGCCCATCCCGGCTTCGCACGGGTGGACATTTTTCCCGTTTTTGCAACATTTTTCATTTACGCTCCGCTCCTATTGGTCGTAGCATGATGTTAAATAGCCTATAAGGGTGAATATTCGATTTTTTTTAACATTATTTTAACAAATCATTCTTCTCCCGGGTTGTTAACGTTATAGTATTGTCAGATTGTTTTTATTCTTGTCTTATTGCTTGACGGCAGCGGTATAGTTTCAGTTTTCATTATCATAATTATAGTATTAAACATCTGCATTCTTAACTTTGGCATGATGCTAATGACGTTCTCAATGTTTGTTAATATTTTTCGAAGAATGCCCCATAACCTTCCTCGATAAATGGACTATTCAACACAAAAATATTTTTTCAATTCCAACCAGTAGTTCCTGAGATTAGCGCGTTCAAACCAACAAACAAACTCTTCAGCTTTATAATATTAGTATAGATATAAATCCTTTGTTAAAAACCCATTTTTCTTAGTTCTTAGAATAAAATAAGTTTTACCTAAAGTATTATTATTTGTTAAAAAAACCCATTTTTCTGTTCTTAGAATAAAATAAGCTTTATCTAAAGTATTTTATTGTTACGTTGGTATGGTAATCTATAATCTGACATGTTCAAGAAAACCGGACTTATGGCCAAATACTCAAACGCTACTCAATTTTAAGTTGCCGCTAAATCTCGTGCTGTCACTATCACTCTAAGGCGAAGTGACAGTGACAGCACGAAATTAACGACAACTTCAAATTGAGTAGCGTTTGAGTATTTGGCCACTTGGCAGTCTTTTGTTCTTACATAGACAGGTCAGTGCGAAAGATCTAACGGCTGTAGTACTCTGAACGGCTGATGTTAGGAAACGATACAACGATGATTCTTTGATAGACTACTTGTATGTTTAATATTATTTACATACCTATGGATAGAAATAAGCAGTACCTTTACACTTTATTTTTCTATTAGAGGTAGGTAGATCTAATGAAATTTATTATATTCAGATAATTATGGCGACAAATTAAGCTCATTATACATGAAAAAACCGCATCTGCACTATATTGGCAATTCTCGTCCGTAAAATACATCCTTCGTATAATAAAGCGTACTTTATAAAGTGTTCTGCTAAAAACTGAATAAAACAAGATCCATTCTATTAAAACTTTCGTCAAATTTAAATGACGAACGTTCGTTGACTAGGTGAATATGCTGCATTACCTACTGTCATTCCAAATTCAAATACTTGTAGAATAAATAATAATCTTTCTATTTTTGAACACTTCTAAATTCAAAAAGCTTTGACGTCATAAGTCCTCTTCTAGATATACAAATTCAGTACCAACGATGATCTATATGTTTTGCTAACAGTAAACTTGTGTGGCGTTTAATCGATAAATCTCTACGGCCATTAACTGGCTTTCTACTCGGGGAGGATATTAAGCTACGGATGGTTTCGAGGCTTGTAGACGACGGATCGTAATTGGCAACGCTTGCACTTCTTGCAATGCAAAGTTAGCTTTATCATTGCAATATTTTTTCTCGTGAGTAGGATTTCATTTTAGGTGAAATGAGTTTGAAATTGTTTAAAACTAGTTTAGTTGAAAGTCATTAATAGCTATATAGCTGTAGAGGCTATTTAGAGACTATAGTCGGACCGTTAATTTGATGCAGTAAATTGACAGTTCAAAGCAAAATAATGATACCATACTAAAAGTAATAGTGTTGGGTAGTGAACGATTTTACGAAAAGAATGAATACGAAAAATAGTTCATTTTAAACAAATCTCTACAAATTCTTTGTACCTCTTCACGATGCTGTTCTCTTAGACCAAAATTGACTGATAGAGAATGCCTTATGACATTAAGTCCGCATTATGTACCACAGTCGTGCATTGAAGTATTAAATAAATAAATAATTAACCTTATGTTCAGTTATATGATGCTTGAAAAATGTCATATCGATAGTTACTAGTGGTTACTATTATGGTATATGGTTATTTTTAATAGTCATATATCGTGTTTTGATCAAGTTATTAAATTCAATAAAAAGTATGCATATAGGTACATTATTAAGTTCATTCGATTTCATTCATTCTTTTTTTCACATCACTACCTTTTTTTTGTCATAAACTGGTATCCCTCTAACTGTCAAGTTACTGCATCGAATTAACGGTCCGACTATTAGGTAATCATTCTAGGTTAAGAACTGAGAACCGTCGTCAAACTAGCGTCTATTCCGCTAAAACATCAGTAGGATAGTTTCGAAGTGTTGCTTTGTCAGAGGTAGGTATTCTGCCTATTACCACTACCTTCTACGTTTCCCAAAATGAAAAAAAAATACAAGCAAAAAAATTAAAATTGCAAATTTTGTTAGCGCGATTCAGGCTGTTGCTTCAATCATAATTTTGTACAGCGCCATCTATCCGCACTCAAAGCAATCTAGCCCCTACACGTCAACCGTTGCCTGTGTAATTTTCAGTGCCCGTAATAGTTTTCTACGGTGTAATCGATGGGTATTATGGGGTAATGACGTCATGCGATATGCTTATCGTAACGAACACTTGCTCGTGGTAATTTTTAGTTATAGTGAGCTGAGGAAGAAAAATGAAAATGCAGTGTTTTTGCATGTTATGCGGGCTTTTGTTTTGTTTTATATCCGTTTTCAAATTACGTAAATGTGATTCATTTATTGATTAAATTACAAAAAAAAAATTGATTGAGCAATTTTTTTCTATAGATGTCATAAAAACATTAAAATGTTTGATATTTATTTTAGATAAGATATATACGAAACTAACAATATATACTAAATAACATGATTTCTTACGAGAGAAAAAAAACATAGTATTCAAGATTTAAAAAAATGGCTAACCGATATATTTTATTCCTAGTGTATTAGTGCATATCAGATTTTTGCCTGTAAACGCACCCACGACACAATCATGAGTAAGATTAAGGGCGGAATCATATTAAAAAAAGTTGAGTGAGTTTTATCTAAGGCCTATGGCCGGATTTACACCTGTAAGTTTTCCTCACGTAAGTCCCTTACGTAAACTCTCTTGTAAGTAGCTTATCGACTGATTTGTAAAATCGAATTAATTGTCATAAGTTACTCACATAAATTTTACGGAAGCAACTTACAAGTGTAATGGCGGCCTAAACCCTTCTCATTCTGAGAAGAGGCTCGTGTCCATCAGTGGGACAGTAATGGGCTTAGAATTATCTTTATGTTTATGAGTTTTATTTTACATGCTTTTGCCAACACAGATTTTAATATATGTAGTTAATTTAACGAAAACTTAACCCTGTTATAACTGTCAGATTTATATTGACGAGCCATAGGTAACTCCGAAACCCAACCAAAATATTCATACCAATACACCCATTAAAATATTTAGATTCATGTCTATTCTGTACCTACATAATATTCCTATAGTTCCAGTTGAATAATTTAACACTCGCTGCATTGATGTGGGCTGACTGACGGCCCAGAAAATGGTTTTTCACGTACACTATATTATGGAGATGGCTTGAAATTAAATCCCACTATGGAGCGATTTTTCGGTCGAAAAAAAAAGGATTTTGGATGGAAATTTCTCTTTTTGGGAATAGTTTTGTGTGTTGTTTTGTATTTACAATTTCAATTATAAATCTATGACATAATATTATTGTTATCGGTAGCTGGTAACACTGGACAATGTTGATAAAAGAGGGCAGTCGACAACATGAATCAACGTACCTACCCGAAGTTATAAAAATACTTGTCATTCGACAGAGCAGAGGATTCCATGTCGAACCGCCGAAGAAGTCTGACCTTTTATATCTGATTTGCTTGTCCTTATTTTCTGATCTTGTGAAAATTATGATATTGTGATATATTCTTTGATTAATCACTAACCCAATTAAAAGTACTCTCAGTGGTTGAGAGTCTATGTTGGTTTAATTTACTTTATTTACCATGCTCCCAATCCTGACATACCTTCTTCCTTCTTAGCCTTTTCCCAATTATCTTGGGCTCAGCTTCCAGTCTAACCAGACGCCGCTGAATACCAGTATTTTGCACGGAGTGACTGCTATCAGACCTCCGCAACCCAGTAACTGGGCAATGCCGATATCCTAAGGTTAAACCGTTTGTCAGACTTTCGGGCTTCTGACTACCCGTAACGACTGTCATTGGTATTCGTATGACACCCGGGACTGACGGCTTAAGGTGCTCTCCGAGGAACGGAGGGGTCTCCATGTGTAACAAATGGTCACCCATCCACGGACTGACCGCGGCAAGCGCAGCTTAACCTCGCAAATCGTACGATCGGCGCGGTTGTTATTTAGCCACGAGCCCCTCGTGACTAAATAACAGCTGACATACCAATATTAGCTATAACTGTAATGATAGATTCACCCCTACAAGATTCTGTTGTATGTCTTTTACATTATGATCTTTTTAAGTAGCTTCACTTCGTATATTTGTTGTTTGTTTGCTGTTGTTAATAGCAGTGATAGTCTAGCGGTTGAACGCTTGCCTTCCATGTAGGAGGGTCTGAGTTCAATACCAGCCAGCAACTCTGACTCTCAAATTCATGTGCGGATCATAATTTGATTACCACTTGCGTTAACGGTGAAGGAAATACATCCTGAGCCAACCTGCACACCTGAAAAGGCTCCATAAAGTTTTCGATGGTGTGTGTAATCTCCTGAAACTTCGCACACAAATTGAATTCCCATGACAGTACAAAATTATAATAATTTCAACCTTCAGTCCTCAAATTCTGATGTTGCAGGGGTACTGCAAGATAAAACCGTTTAATTTAAAAGTTTTTTTAACACTCTCCCTGCCATGGGAACCGCTGACGACCCCCAAAAAATTTTGTTCAGCAGGCCAAAGCACATTTTTTGATACTTTTATCACATTTTCCATAACAGCACGCCAGTATTTGTAAAAACATTTCGAATTCAGTCAGGGCGGGTCAGGGCGGATCCCACGGCGTCCAGAAAGATTTTTTTGTATCCCACGGCCTCTTGTAATAATTTTGACTGTTGACTCACGGCGTTCACAAGCAGAATCTTTGGGACGCGACGGCGGCCTCCATGGGCTCCTGAATGTAAAATGTATTATATAGGTATATTGTCGGCACGGAGTTATCGTTGCGGTTTGAAGTAGGCTACTGTTTGGCAATGGATGTTTAGGGGCTATTCACATCTATCCGAATCACCTGTGGACTCGTGTGCTTTCAGCTGCGAAAGCAAACGTAAGCATGCCGCGCAAGAGAAAACTGAATAGATGCGAAAAGTCGACATGGCAATTTTCTAGTCATTGTCCATACTCAACTACAAGCAACAACGTGAGCGAGATCGAAATCGATAAACGCGGTCGATGCGGACTCATGCAGCGCTAAGACTAAGATGGCGCGGCGCTGTGCGGGTGAGCGTGACGTCCAAAACTCACCTCATACCCTATTTCCACGACAACCTGCCGTTGACTGTAAGCATATTTAGACAAATTACCAATTTCCTATGAGCCAAATGCGAATTGATGCCATTGATGAAAATTTTAGTCGATACAGGGTGCAAACGAAATCATGTAATTCCTTCAAACCTAGTGGTATATTACTGGAGCGCCGAGCGAATTGCGCAGTACCGCTCGCCATGCAGTCATTTAACTCGGGGCACTAAAATGCCTCACGTTAAGAACACGTGTTTATTTATTGTAATTATTTTGTTAATGGAATCCAAATGTATCCCGTGCAAGGTTAATCTATGTCAGCAGTTACTCACCAGAGGTTTGAATAAATTAAATTATTTCGTTTACATCCTGTATTACTTCTGGAATTGAAACTTCCAAAACCACTGCACTTGAGCATTGAAAATCGCTTGTAAGAAATCGCATTCCAGAATAATGTTGGAGCTCTCCAGAACCTTTTTATTAAACTTAATGAAATATTCGCTCCCATATCATCCTTCACAAAATACGTGGAAAATTTTGCAAGGATGAGGAAATATAATATTAATTCTTCACTTCATGTCGAGAGTATAGAAGATGTCAAAGATAATGAAGTATATAAAGCTTCCGTTGTCAAGTAAAGAACAGTTTTGTTATACAAGGTTAGTCGGAAAAGGGGTACTAAGCCGCGGGCCACTTAATGTATAACTGATGACTATTTTAAAGAAAGTGTTAAAATTTCAAAATTCGATAATTTTTAAATTCATGCAAAAAGACTTTTATTTTAGTTTTTTTAAAAAAAACATACTACCTGCTTCAGTTATGAATTCGGAAAATGAAGTTTCCAATCCGTGACCCCAAAATTAACCTATATAGTAAACACAACTGATCATAGCTATGGACAGATAGATTTTAGCATATTTTTGAAGAAATCTTTGAAAAGCAATTTCTCTTAAACTATCAAGTTTTGGGGAAAGTTGTAGAACAAAAGTTATCCCTTATTATGGGTACTTTAACACCCTTTTGGCTTAGTACCCCTTTCCGACTAACCTTGTATAATAGGTTGGCAAAATGGCCGATAGCCCATCTGATTGAAAGAGGTTATCGCCGCCTATACATGAGTCCGGGTTTGTAGTAATAAAACTTTAAGGGTGGTATACAAAGTGTAAACGAAATCAAATAATTCCATCAAACCTGGTGATGTACTGCTGCTGACATAGATTAAGCCTGCACGGGGTACTTTTGGATTCAATAAAAAATAATTACAAGAACTAAACATGAGTTGTTAACGTGAGGATTTTTAGCGCCCCGAGCGAATTGCGCGGCTATTGCTTGCCGCGCGGTCATTCAACTAAGGCCCTAAAATGCCTCATAAGAACACATGTTTACTTCTTGTAAATTTTTTTATTGATTCCAAAATTATCCCATCAAGGCTTAATCTATGTCACCACTCACCAGTACATCATGAGGTTTGAAGGAATTACATAAATTCGTTTACACCCTATACAAGGTTAGTCGGAAAGGGGGTACTAAGCCGCAGGCCACTTAAAGTATCACTGATGACTATTTTAAAACAAGTGTTAAAATTTCAAAATTCGATTCATTTTGTTTCCATCAAAAATAATTTTTATTTTAGTTTTTTCGCAAATTCTTCATCCCTGCTTTAGTTTTGAATTCAGTAAATGGAGTTTCTAATCCGTGACCCTAAATATGACCTAAAATGTATAAACAGCTGTTCATGGCTGAGGATAGATAGAATTTAGCGTATTTTTTATGAAATCTTTGAACAGCTATTTCTCTTAAACTATTGAGTTTTAGGAAAAGTCGTAGAACAAAAGTTATCCATTGTTATGGGTACTTTAACACCCTTTCGGCTTAGTACCCCCTTTCCGACTAACCTTGTATACATTCAATTTTATCAACAAAAGCATCTGACATGTAGGGTCAAGACACCGACGCCAACTAGTTTAAAAAAATAAACCGACTTCTAAAATGATTTTTTTAAATATACAATTTACAAATTAAATAGTATCAATGCATTAAATATTTTTTCATTATGCAAACAAAATCAATATTTAACTTAGGTACTACAACACTATAACTCATCCGAATCAAAACACGGACGCTAGTTAACCCTTCAACTGTCGTGAGTTGGTAACAATTTGCTATTGCGAGAGCCCTCTTGGACCCCACTTGTAAACTTGCGCGATTTGTCCGAGCATTAACCGAATTTAATACGCCTCTATGTAGACCCGTTACGTGTGACTTGCTGTTTTGTTACTGTGACCATGAAAATGCTACCTAGATATTTTGGGAATCATTATTTTAATTTTGTGTGACGTAACGCATTGCGATATGCCAGCCGATCCGCGACGGGAAGATGCGTCAAACTTATTACGTCGAGCCTGCAGTTGATTGGTGGTGACGTCACAACCGGCTTACCATCGCCATATCGCCTGAGTTAGGGTGGGGGATTATGATTATGTAGTCTGGGGAGCCCATTTTACGGTTAATTCTGTCTGTACACTAGAGTATAAGCCAAAACTCTGTCCAATTATTGACATAAATAAATAGCGTATAATCAACTCCCTGAGTGTTTTCATTCGTGTTTCAGTGATATGAAAAAGAAAAGGGATTAAAGAAAATCTTCTTGCTCTTCCTCTGCCTGGGATCATAGCTAAGTAGCCACCGCGCTGGTCAATCGATCTGCAAGGTACAGCTGTGCTTGCCGCGGTAAGGCTTTGGATTGGTGACGGTGCTTTTCACAAGAATATCTCTCCAAGCCTCAGAGAGCATTAAGTCGTTTATCCCGAATGTCTTAGGAATACTTCTAACAGTCGTTACGGATAGACAGCAATCCAAAAAGGCGTAGGTATTCCCTCGTAATTGGTTAATGAATGCCTAATGGCAGTTGTTTTGTGTCAAACTGGAATAGAATAGGAGCTGGTTTTCATGACTGGGCAAGGCTAGGCTGATGAAGGTCATAATGAAAATTACAGATTAAGCTCAAAAATATTTTTAAATCATGTTCTTATATCAAGATATAGTACGTCAATATGGTTGCCCTACTCAAGCCGTATGTGTGTGACTCGTTAACATGTGCAGAAGGCTAATCTCATGTTCTTCAAGTCCTGACCTTTTGATTTAATAACTTTACGACTGACCAAACTTTGAATTACATTAATTAAATGTTTCCTTTATTAGTTAGAGGTGCCTTGCGGGCGAATTGGGGCCCTAACTTCCAAGTATCCGATTTCTGAATTGCTTAAGGGTTTAAGCTTGTTTAGAGTTTGTTTTAACTTTTTAAAACAAAAATTTGTTTATGTTCCATGTTTGCGTTGGCGTATAATTATTGGAGCGTGTTTTTTGAAGTTTGGTCGTGAGTCAAGTCGAGCATGAGTTCTGGGCGTGACGCAGTTACATAAAATGTTAAGGATTCTTCGTTTACTAACTTATATTCTAAAAGACGATTAAAGGTCAAGTCAAACCATAAACTTTCACCATTAATCCGTTAGTCACTTCAATTTATACTTAAGGTTAGACTTTGTGAGATCCTGGGTTCAATCCCCAAGTCAGGCAATAAGTTATTGGGTTTTTTCATGTGAAATACGTCAGTAGAAGCCCAGAGTTTTGATTTGTGCCCGGTTGATGGCAATAGGCTTGCCCGCTATTACATGGGACTTAAACATAACGGCGAAATGAGGGTGTTACTATATACCTCTGTCCAACCTTTCGGGGAATACAAGCGTGATGTTATGTTATGATAGACTTCAGTCTCTTTTTTAAGTTCTACTATCTTTGCTTCGTAAGCAGTTTTTGTTTTATACAAGCGCAAAACCAATATCGACGCTCGGCCGTGAAAACCTCGTAAATAAAAGTTTCTTCAAAAGCGTTTTATTTGTTCTATAGATTGATAAACTCGTCATACACGTACTAGTTCAACAAACTTTCAATTCCAATACTTCTAAGCTATCTATGGCGTACGATGAAAAACTTGTATTGACATTTTATCGACAATTTTTTTGCAGGAGACAGTTATTTCTATCTCTTTTAAACATTTGTATTTTACACATACGTGATTTTCACTGCCGACCGACGATATGCAAATTTATTACTAATATACTACATATAGAAGACAAGTTCTCGGAATGCAACAATATCAGCGGTATCGATAACATGTCTGTTCCTATCAGATAGTGAAGCCCGCAATGCTCATGCCACAGAATCGATGAAGGATGAAGACATTAATACTATCTAAGATATGACGTCATCGAGCTGTGTTGCTACAGCGAGGCACGTGTTCCGATAATGTATCGGGTTTACAGTTGGCAGTAAAGCACAATTAAGGATGATTTCCACCAAACGGCTCGCATCTCATAGAATCGGAACGGATTTTACTTTTTTTAAACGATATTAAATCGTGTACACAGTATTTAAAGTCTATATTACCAAGCCGCGTACAGCAGCTTGACCGCTAGCGTCTTCCGCGTCACGCGGTCGTAGCCGAAAGTATGCTGTGACGCGCGATCGGCTCCGTTCGCCTGTCGTCGTAACCGATCCTTTCAATAATTAGAACACGTCAGCACGGTAGGAATGAAACTATTTGACTAGGCGCAGAAACGGAAACGTTCGCAAGTGACGATACGGAGCCGATCGTATGTGTCGACATCCTGCCGGACGCGATCGGCTGTCGCCGAATCCGTTCGTATCCTTTCTGATCCGATGTGATGTGAGCCGTTTGGTAGAGATCATCCCTTAGGGACATTTGCTTGCCTGTCAAGAACGAGCAGTGTAGGGTTACCAATTATTTTTGTTACTTTCCTTTGTGATATTGTTTCTTTGAGGGGCGAATTCGAATTCCTGGGGTATTAAAAATTATTTGAGTGGTTTTTATGATCATCATCATCCTCCTGCCCTTATCCCAACTTATTTGGGGTCGGCGCAGTATGTCTTCTTCTTCCAAACATCTCTATTAACCGTCATTTCAGTAGTCACCCCCTTTCTAGCTATATCATCTTTCACACTATCCATCCATCGCTTCTTTGGTCTTCCTCTACTCTTATAACCATCCACATTCATACTCAAAACTTCCCTCACGACATATTCCTCGTTCTTCTGCATCACACGCCCATACCATGACAACAGCTTTCAATACCATTAAGGAGGAAATACGACTTTGTACAACAACTGTCGAAATACGAAATAGATGTCGGGACTGCATTCACAACAGAGGCCAACAATTTGAGCAGGGTTAGTAAAAATTATGAAATAAATGTTAAACATGCAATTTTGTTTTTTTTATTTCAAGTAAAACCTAAAAAAGATAGAGATACGACAAAGATTTTACCTTATAAGAGTGAGATAACAGATTTAATAGGTTTGTCAGGTATCATTTAAGATTTTTTTTTAAATCATAATTTTTAATATTAGCCTTATGTGACTCGATTCACAATTATAGCGAAAACACAAAGTTGTTAAAAGATTTTTATGGCATGTGGCACATCATTAGCAAGAGGATAGACTAGAGAACTTTTGAGGGAGTTGGAAAATCCCGGTCGCTTTTGGGTTTTTTTTTTGTAACCATGTAAAGTCACAGTTTTAATTTAAGTTTTACATACATTCCGAAACTAAGCGAATAAATTTAAAAAAATAGATGACTAATGTCACTAGTTTTGTATTTAAAAGTACTCTGAAACAATACACATCTAAATAAAATTAAAATTCACAGGCTAAGCTTTATATTTTTTTTATTATTTGTATTTGAATGTAACATTTGGGTCCTTTTTTAATAAAAAAATAAAAAGTCGATAAAAAACATTCCACAGGGCATGAAAGGATAGCAGATGACCCTTTCAGTCGACCATTTTAATTTGCCACACGATGCACTAAACAACGTGTATATACAGAAGATTACGAATGAAAATATTTTTTGTAATATAATATAATAATAATAATAAATCATTTATTTCAGAATACATCCATATTTGACTTAATAACTATTAGGTGCATAGAAATTGTAATTCAAACCTATTTTGAGACATTGAAGAGCGGTCTCACATGCATCACTGTCCAATGTCTCAGGATCTGGCTATCTATCTATCTAATATATACAAGGTTAGTCGGAAAGGAGGTAGTAAGCCGCGAGCCACTTAAAGTATCACTGATGACCATTTTAAAGCAAGTGTTAAAATTTCAAAATTCGATCATTTTTATTTGCATGCAAAAATATTTCTATTTTAGTTTTTTCAAAAAAAAAAACATATTGTTTTAGTAATGAATTCAGAAAATTAAGTTTCTAATCCGTGACCCTAAATATGACCTAAATAGTAAACACAGCTGATCATAGCTACGGACAGATAGATTTTAGCATATTTTTTACGAAATCTTTGAAAAGCTATATCTCTAAAACTATCGAGTTTTGGGGTAACTTGTAGAATAAAAGTTATCCCTTATTATGGGTACTTTAACACCCTTTCGGCTTAGTACCCCTTTCCGACTATCATCATCTTCCTGCCCTGGTCCCAAGTTACTTGGGGTCGGCGCAATATGTTTTTCTCTTCCACTCTTCCCTGTCAGCCGTCTCATTATCATTTACTCCCTTATCTTTCATATCCTAACTAACCTTGTATTAATTTCACGTTATGTTTTTAAAAAAATAATCCAATAAATGCGCTAAACGATATTTTTTGGTCTTACCCATTACGTAGCTACGAGGAAATATTTTGATACCTGTGAAATAAAAATACAACAAAAGAAGGGACCCCAACTTCAATAAAACAATTAATTACAAAATAAAAACACAATGTTTATATTTCAAATTGTTTACGTCCTACGTAAACAATTAATTCATACTATAACACCTACAATATGTTGTCCTAAAAAAACAAAAACAAAGTAACATTGAATATTTACGTACATTACCGTCAAACTTCTGAACCAATCACCTTTTGCATACAAGCCAACGAATGAGGGAACGATTTCCGAAGTTAAGCTGTGCTTGCCGCGGTCAGTCCGTGGATGGGTGAGCGTTCGTTACACATCGAGACCCCTCTGTGCTTCGGAGAGCACGTTAAATAGTCGGTCCCGGGTGACATACGAATACTTATGACGGTCTTTACGGGTGTCAGAAGCCCGAAAGTCTGACAACCGATCTAACCTTAGAGTATCGGCATTGCACGTTAACTGGGTTGAGGAGATCTGATGGCAGTCGCTCCGTGTAAAATACTGGTATTCAGCCGCATCTAGTTAGACTGGAAGCTGACCCCAACATAGTTGTGAAAAGGCTAGGAGGAAGAAGAATAAAGAAATAAAATGCTTGTTTGTCGTATTTTCTAATGCGTGCTTGTTTTATTTAAAAAAAAAACAGTTGAGCAGCACATTTAATACCTTAATTAATTTAATACATTTAATTTTATACTACATACTATTTTTATATTATTTTCTCCACAAAAATAAAGAAATATAATGCTTGTTCATGAAATTATTTTTATGCTAGCCGATTTGTAAAAAAAACTAGCTTTTGTAATATGATACCACTAGCTTTTGCCCGCAGCTTCGCTTGCGTGAAGTTTGAAATCCTCGTTAAGCCCATTTTAAAGTGACATTTTAAAATCAAAAACGTCCGTCTTTTATCACCCCCAGCGGTTTAGGCTGTGCGTTGCTAGATTAGTCAGCCAGTCGGTCAGTTTCTCCCCATGCTTCTTACTTCAAAAGTACCAGATTTCTCATACAAACTTTCAACAGTTATTTCACCCCCTTAGAGGTTGAATTTCCAAATTTGTGTACATTTATTCCTAACCAGAAACCTTAATCCCACCAAAAACATTAAATGTAAAAAATGCCAAGTCTCTCTATTCAATTTTTCCACCGTAAAAAGTCTTGGGATCTCATAGAAACCAAGTCCTATTCAATTTATTTTGTAGTTAGTTATCTACATATCTAGTGACTGTATCAATAGTTTTATTTCTATTATAATTATAGTGACTTGGCAATGAGCAAAAATTAAAAGCTGCTTGCTGTGTGGAATTATGTAACTGTTATTGATGAATTGATATCTATGAGTACTATGATTAGATTAGTTGTTATTCTAATGTAATGTAATTCATTTTTTACATATAATGTTTTTGGTGGGATCTCATTTATTTTTTGTAGGTGGGTCTTTTTTTTCTTTTTACTCTAAATCTATAACTAACAGATTAAATATATAACAAAACTATATATGTAGAGGACAACCAGTCAAACACACAATTCGTTGAAAGGCACTTGCCGTATTTATTCACAGATCAAAATAAATATTTACATTAATACAACTTTAGCACTCATTCGGTAGAAACCTAAGCGACTATACGTTCTTCATTTTTCAGCTTCAGGGTTCAGGGTTCAGTTTCATTTTTCAGCTTTAGGGTTCAGGGTTCAGTTTCATTTTTCAGCTTCAGGGTTCAGGTTCATTTTTCAGCTTCAGAGTTCAGGGTTCAGTTTCATTTTTCAGGTTTAGGCTACAGGGTTCAGAGTTCAGTTTCATTTTTCAGGTTCAGGGTTCAGATTTCAGTTTCATTTTTCAGCTTCAGGCTTTAGAGTTCAGTTTCATTTTTCAACTTCAGGGTATTTTTCAGCTTCAGGGTTCGAGTTCAGTTTCATTTTTCAGTTTCAGGGTTCAGGGTACAGTTTCATTTTTCAACTTCAGGGTTCAGGGTTCAGTTTCATTTATCAGCTTCTGGCTTCTGGGTCCAGGGTTCAGTTTCATTTTTCAGCTTCAGGCTTCTGGGTTCAGGGTTCAGTTCTTCATGTTCGATGAATGAGTGCCGGTGACTGCCTCTGCCAGAATAGTTCGTGTTCAGCGCCTGTAGATCGTACAGATTGTGCCAGCCGACTGTCACTGCGAGAACGGTTCGGTGTTCAGATTCTGTAGTTCGTACAGTACAGTGCCAGCCGACTGTGGTCAGTGGATCAGTAAAAATGCAGCGGATGCTGCTCATTAAGTACCGTTCAGGGGGGCACAAGTCGCGTATGATGTGCCCCACGATACTTTCCGTCTTCCATCTGAATATTTTCTAAAGTTCATGATCTGTAGCTAGTGGTCATGTTGTGCTTTATACTATGACGTATTTTATGACCTTGTTTGTATCTTTATAACATAACGGCTGTATAATTATTCCCCGAAGGGTTAGGCAGAGGGGTATAGCAACACCCATATAGCTAATTTAGGCTTGACGTCCGCAACAATGTATATAAATTACTATTTTTAATAACTAACTATTTAAGTAACTAAACTAATATTATAATTTTTTAGTTTCTTAGTGTTTTTTTTCATAGATAGATGGCGCTAACATACGAAAATATCCGAGATTTTTTAAAGTATTATTACTACGACCTGTAACAAAACCATAGTGCGATTTAGAAATCAGGTATAACGCCATATATCGAGCGAGCATAGACAATTTATTGCATTACATTGATATTTTAATCAAGTTTTTTAGTTAGTTATTTATTAAATTAATTGTTAACTCTATGTATTAAATTTATTTTTAACTTTAATAAATAACAATTTATAAATAATCTACACCAATTCAATATTTTTGTACGTAAACAAAGAACAAAGTTAACAATGCAGTCGAAATTCATACACCATGTTCCTGCAAAATGGCAAATATGAAATTGTTTTCTATATATAACTATTTATTAGTGTTTTTATAATTTTTCCTTTATATGTGCCTAATAATCTATCTTGGTGCCAAATTTCAAGGTTCTAGGTCTGCTAGAAGTATCTTAGATTTTTGATGATCGGTCAGTCAGTGAGTGACAATATGATGTAATTTTAGTCGATGATAACTCGTAAACTGTAAGTTCAAATATCATTTAATTTGGAAATTTAGCTAGTTATAATGATTACTCTTGATTACCAAAAGTTCAAACTGCTAACTTTGTCCACAGCGAAGATATAGGGGGGGTGAAAAGGCCGCGAATCGCTTCGAGAAAAGATGGTTACGGCCGTGCTTTGCTCGAGACATGGCAGGGGCACTGCCGTGACCCAGATATTTAATTCCATATTTCTCACTTCAAAAATACCAGATTTCTCATACAAACTTTCAACACTTATTTCACCCCTTTAAGGGTTGAATTTCTAAAAATGCTCAAACACGTGTACGTTTATTTCTAACCAAAAACCTTAATATTTAATTTCAAGCTTCTTACTTCAAAAATGACGGAGTTACATACAAACTTAAAAACCCTATTTCACCCCCTTAGGGGTTGAATTTCGAGAAATCCCTTCTTAGTGGATGTTTACGTCACAAAATATACCTACTGTCAAAATTTCAAGTTTCTAACCCGAGCCGTTTAGGCTGTGCGTTGATAGATCAGTAAGTCAGTCAGTCAGCTTCTCCTTTTATAAGTATAAAAGATTGAATTTACTTTTCCACAAAGTTCCTACCACATTTTTCACGTTTGAATTCATTTTATATTTTCGAAATTCGCACAAACATTTAATATAAATATTTCTGCGAAACAGTGTTTTCATTATTTAAATGAAGTTTCAAACGGAATGGCATTAATTTAGTTGAATATACCTGGGGATCGGATATAGTCTGCTTTTTATTAAATTTGTATAAATATAATTATAGCAGGATTATCTACATTCATTTTATAAAATGCAAGGAAATGAGATTTACATTAATTATTCTGTAGATTTTCTTAAGAGGAATTGCCGTTGGCATTTAGCAAAGAGTATAGTAATATATAGGGTAGCATTTAGTCCATACAAACGTATTCCTTAGTTTCCTCCTAGGATAATGTCACTAGAGCAAATATTTTTTACCATAATTATGATATATATCTACTACCACTACCTCCCTATGTTTTGTTTTTGTCAATAAGTTAATTATTAAAAGAACTAGAAACATCTAAATTTTACAAAAAATTACCGGTTTTACCACCGTTTTCAAACATCTGGCGAACTTCGACGAATATAAAAAATGAAAGAAAAACATACAGACATAACCAAAGTCTTTTTTAAATTAATACAGAAAAAAATATTAAAACCGGACCAGATTTGAGGAAGGAAACAGGGAAATACGAAAGTACGATTTCGCTAATATTGCACAGGAGAAATCAGTCCGAGATGCAGGTGTCTCTTTCGCGCTAAATTGGGGAAGGTTTGCGGGAAGGAAATAGATCGCAAAAACCTATTAAAATTATTAATATTTTGCAGCTCGCGTTTCCTCTTAAGTTTTTTATCCTTTGACTACACGCTAATGAATGGAAATTGTCGGAAAACATCGAAAGAATACATCGAATGATTTTTATTTTAAAAGTAGTATTTTTTAATTGACGTGCCATCCGGTTTTTGCAAGATGGTATGTGTTTATTTGATACAAAATATTTTTGAAGAAACAACAATAAAGAACAACATACAATTTAAAAAAAAAAACGTTATCTCGTTGGTCTAGTGGTGGCTAGCGCGACTGCAGATCATGAGGTTCGATCCCCAGTTCAGGCAAAGTGTTATTAAGTTTTTCCGTGTGAAATTCCTCAGTAGCAGCCCGAAGTCTGAATTTCTGCCCGGTTGATGGCAATAGGCTCGCCTCCTATTACATGGAACTTAAACATAATGGCCAAATGAGAGTATTACTATACACCTCTGCCCAACCCTTCGGGGAATACAGGCGTGATGTTATGCTATCACAATAAGTGGCATTTCATCATAGTAAGCCGGCAGGCTAAATATATTTTCACAAATACGAAACTAGGTATTATCCAAAATTATGCAGAAAGGATTTAGAAATCCAAAAAAATAAAAAACAATACACGACATTCGCTGGTACATAATAATCACAATATTTCATAATAGCGTGATACGGCAGGTGCGCGTGCACTTGTCGCTGTAATCGGTTCGAACCGCCCATAACTGGTAATATCACACTTCGTCCGCGAACCGAGCCCGATAATTTTGCAGGCGAGCGCTCTAGAAAATATTGTTCTCATTATTTTGTTCGATTTTCACTGCAGAAGTCACTGCAGGTAAAACGAGATTTGAAAGGATTTAGATTGTAATAACTTTATTATAAGTAGTTAAGAGTAAATGAAGTATCAGGAGTAACATAAAATCACGCCTGTATTCTCCGAAGGGTTGTGCAGGGGTGCATAGTACCCCCCCGGTGGGTTCCCGCATTGTCGTCGCGGGGGGGCTTAATAGCCGTGGCTTAGATCCCCATGGTGAAGCGAAGAGGAACCCGAGGAGGGGCCGCTCGTCGGGGCTTGGGCCTTGTAGCCCTCGATGTAGCGGTCAAGTAGGTTGCGGTGTCGCTTGGGCGACATCGCAACTGAGGCGGGCCGCGATGTTGTTTGGAACGCATCACGGCTGAGTACTGGAGGCCGCGGCGGGAGAGGAGTGCCGGTATTGTGGTGCGCCGTTCTCCCTACCTTCCGCGGCCTTCATGGGACCGCCACCGTCAGATGGCGGACGCAGTGGGGCCGCAGGGGGAGAGGAGTGGCGGTGTGTATCTGGCCGCCCTTCCTATCTTCTGCGGCCGAAAAGTGATAGGCGGCAGAGCCACTAACCTGACCCGTCGCAGGGGGGCCAAGGCTGCCCAGAAACGGGGTCGCCTGGCGCCCATGTACTTGTTTGGTCCCCGGGGTGGTCACGGCGTGCCATGTGTTCTGGTGTGCCGGTGATATGGGGTGCTCCCCGCGCCTCTTAGGAGGTCGTGGGGTGGGGCTCCACAGAGGAGAGGACCACCAGCAGTTAGTGGACCAAGACGTGCCGGGGTTGCGGTGCATGCTTAGGCGAAACCCGCGACCCCGGCCGACGTTCAGAAAGAGGAACACGATGGGTTTTTTCCCGGTAAGAGTCCGGCAGACCCCCTCACCTACGTCGGGCGCGGGACATCCATGAAGATTTTCCCACGATAAAAAAGGGGTGCCTAGTAAAACCCTCATATTGCCGTTATTTTTAAGTCCCATGTAATAGGGGGCAAGCCTATTGTCATCAACCGGGCACAAATACAAATTCCGGGCAGCTACTGAGGAATTCCACACGAAAAACTCAATAACACTTTGCCCGCTCGGTACTGGTACTCGTTAGTTAATGACCCATTAACCTTCACAAGTGTGGCTGTAATTGTTTTATAATATTTTAATAGTAACTTAGGTTTTATAGACAACATGGTAAATAGAATCATAGATACAAAAACTTTAGATTTTTTAAAATTTTATTTATAGTTAATTAACTCAGAAGAATACCAATTACATTAATTAACATGGAAAGAAAATAAAACTAAACAATGCAGACAATTGTGTCATAAACAATTATTCGCTACTTACTAACATGGAACAGTGGACACTTTTGCATACTGTTTCTCACAGAACATCAAACATACGCGATTAATTTTACTCCATTCGTCCGCAAACAAATCACATTCAGGGTTAGCCATCAGAAGGGCATTGAGCATCCTTAAAGTACGACACACAGGCGATTCAGCTCTGGCGGATTCTTCTGGATTTTTATTAACATATGGCGTGAAAGTTGATTCCATTTTTTTCGTTGGAAATTCCTCGTGGATGTCCCTCGCCCGGGGAAGGCGAGGGGGTCTGCCGGATTCTTACCGGCTAAAAACCAACGGTGCTCCTTCTCCTGACCGTTCAGCCGGGGTCGCGGGATTCGCAAAGCATGCACCGCAACCCCGGCAAGTCCCGGTCCGCCAACCCTCGCCGGACCTCTTCTTTGTGGGGCCTAGCCCCACATCCTCCTGAGAAGCGCGCACGGAACACAGCGCGCCGCCTTCTCGGGTCTGCTACTGGTCGGGCGGTGGGTCCTCAAACCCACGGCCCGCAGGCCACACACTAGGGTGGCTGGAGATCGTCGCGTACGCGCACCCTCCGGGAAGGGAGGAGAGCACACCGCTCCCTCTCTCTCTCCGCTTCCTCCTTGGTCGCCATCACCCCCTCGCAAAAAGAGGCGATGTCTTCCCAAGTACAGTACGCCTAGCACGAATATTGTCACATTAGCAACGCCAACGTAACGTTAATATGAGTGAACTTCCAATTGGAAATACAACTGCCCAATAACATTTTGGTTTTTCAACATTCACAATTTGTACCACACATAGATATGAATGAAGATTTCAATTTAATTAAATAGTATGTGCGAAACGAGTATTTCCATTTCAAAATTCACTCACATTAACGTTATCATTACTTTATTAATGTGTCAGCATTCGTGCCAGGCTTACAAACTACAAAACCATTCCAAAAAACTCGCTCACCAAGTCTTCTTCTTTTCGTGTGGTTGGTGACTAACCTGCTGTCAGAGTTTATGCCGCCCATAGGCCTCTGACTTGGCTTCACATGCCGTCAAGAAATATCTCTCAGGCGTGCCGGTTTCCTCACGATGTTTTTCTTCCTTCATACGCACATGAATCCGAAAAGTCAGAGATGCGTGCCTTGACACCTATGACTTAGCAGTCCGAAGATCACACCACTAAGCTATCACATAAGACTGAGGCCTTACATGAAGCTTTCTTGAAAAATGATAGTACTTAAAAATACATTCACCCCGTCATAAAAGACTAATGCCAACATATAAAACTGTACCATCGACAACATAAACAAGCATTACGTTAACGATGCACCGAAGAGTTCCACAACCAATAAACTATACTCATTTAACTTCCCGCATAACACCACTATCTCCTGGCGCATTAATGCATGCAATATCACCGTGAGCAGTGTTTGTTCCCTTGTCTATAAGATTGATGTATTGCTAACGGTATGCTCTCACATAATTGGAGTGAGTGACGGCCACTGCCACAATTTCATAAATCAATGGCAACCATGTCTTCGGTGAAAGCTGTTAGTACGATAGTACTGGCTTTGAATATGGATGTAGGCGTTTCATGTCTTTTGTGTGCTTGGCTGTATGTCATATGTGGGATAGGGCTGTTTGTGTAATAGAAGATTTGTTGGATAACGTTAACATGTCGTCTATGTAGGCGATGGTTTTGATTTAGAATAGAATAGAATAGAATATACTTTATTGTACACCAAAATTGTAACACAGCTCTTATACAATAACAAACATTAAAGGGTACAATGACGGTCTTATCGCTGATAGCGATATCTACCAGACAACCTTTGGATGAACAGGAAGTTAATAAATAAGATAGAGGGGGTAGTCCATGGTGTACTGCTGCAAAATATATACCACACGCCACACATAGACATAATACTTACATATAGGTATATATATATACATTTATAAGATTTACAACGAATGTCTAAAAGCATTATTGAGTACAAGGTGTGGGCGTTTGTTTGTATCTATAAACTAGTTATCAAATTCAATATTAAAATATCTAGATCTATTTTAATAGAATTATCTATCCAAGTCAGTTCAGGGGATAGAATCTAATTTTGGATAGGTCCTTTATAGAAATGGATTGTGACCAAACTTAATATAAGACAGGTCGTGTCCAATAATTAATTCAATCTAAGTTACTTAAACAACGGGGGGAAACAGAAACAAGAGTAGACCCCAAAAAACTTCTAGAACTTCGAACCTGTCCACTGGAACGTATTCACGCAAGCCCCACTAAAACTCGACACCTAGTTCGGAACTTCACTAACCTTTCGCACGAAAGTAGTTAATTTTATCGGAACAAGAGTAACAATTAGTCAGTGATTTCGCGCTTCGATTTAAGGTGTTTTATTGCGCTCACACCCGAAAGTTCCTAACATTCCACAACAATGTTACATTTAATGCCAACCTTAATAAATAGACAGAAACAGGACCTTATTTTAAGAGACCTAAAGTCGAAAATAGTTGTCCGAAAATTGTTCTGAAGAACACGTCAGCTTTGTCGAATAAATATCTTTTTCCGGGAGATTCTTTATCGTGTCCGGAATGGTTCCGGTGCTGATGTAAAAATAATTGTTCAGAACCCTCTTTTTATGGGTTCCGTCAGTCGGATAAACGTGAAGCTGGATTTCTGGGAGTGGATTTAGATATTTTTATCGTTTACAATGCGATATGTTTATTACGCAAGCTTATGTAAATGAACAAGATAATCTCAGTAGTTATGTGTATTGTGGGTCTTAAAATTCTGAGCTCATTTTCGTAAATCGAGGTAATCTTTTCTGTGTAATGTAATTTTTTCAGCTGAAATATTTTGTTATGTCTGCTTTTAAGATTGTTTTAGCCTACTGTCAAAGAAATATTTGCTTTTAATAAAATCTACTTCTATAAGGTTAAATGGTATGAAAGTAAAAAACTTGATATTAAAACATAGTATTAGAAAATATTACTCCTGAATTTAAAACAAAATAAAAGTAAGACTGTCACTTTTTAGCCCTGAAATTTAAGAAGATTTAAAATAACTAGTAGACATTGTTTCACAAGACGAATATTACAACACTAGCTGTGTCCTCACGTCTCCGCCCGTAGCCTATGTTACTCAGTGATAATGTAGCTTTCTAACGGCAAAAGACTTTTTGAAATCGGTCCATTAGTTTTTAAGTTTATTCGTTACATACAAAAATAAAAATCTTTCCTGTTTTTAATATTAGTATAGATAACATCACGCCTGTATTCCCCGAAGGGTTGGGCATAGGTGTATAGTAACACCCTCATTTCGCAGTTATGTTTAAGTCCCATGAAATAGGGGTCGAGCCTATTACCATCAACCGGGCACAAATCCAAATCCCGGGCTGCTACTAAGAAATTCCACACGGAAAAACTCTATAAAACTTTGCCTGACCTGGGGATCGAACCCAGGACCTCACGATCAGCAGTCGAATATTATTATGATAATTATCCGACTCCAAGATTTACTTGACTAGTTTTACTTAACTAAGATGATTTTACAACGGCTATTACACGAACTACCAACGGATTATCGGAAGTGCGAATCCAACTTTAGAACTTTCGCCTTAGGGAAGTCACTTTGGCACACTCTGGCACAATGGCATACATTTAACTTTGTGAAAGATTTATTTGAATATTTAATGTATCGTGTTGCATATGTAAACCATGGCAATAATATTGTTAGAAAAAAAGATGAGAATTCTTCTACAAATGAAGTTGAAGTTTCACTATAACATGTTAGTAGCCGACTTCGTTATAGTAATACGCACAATCGAACTAAAATTACTGCAATAGTTTACCTTGTACTAGAATGGCCAGCTGAAGCCCGAAATCTAAAAATAGATAGGCCTCACAAAACAGAAGCAGAAAACAATAAACAAAATAAAATCCTTCTCAAAGTCCCCACTATAGCTAAAAGCATTTTAGCTTACTTTCCAACTTGGTAAGTAAATAATAAAATTTCCTACCGTTAATTTTCCGTCTCGTCGCCGCGTCGTTGGGGCACCTAAAAACTTTGTCCTGCCCGCCTTCAGAAAGTTCCACTATGAGCCATTCAATCAATGGACTGCTGTTTTGAGATTTTTTGGACTGGACTATGAATACACCACTTCATCAGTAACTATGGAACTAGAAACGGTGACTGATTATAATTGAACCTGTCTGAAGAATAGATGCTTTGAAATTCATTCTCATAATTTTTCACTAACGTGGTCCTTGTCGTATTTATTGTTCTTAAAGAAAATATTGGTTTCAGGAAAGTTATCATTCGTTCGTTCTGCCTAGCCCAACTATGTCAGGGTCAGCTTCCAGTCTAATCAGATGCGGCTGAATACCAATATTTTACACGGAGCGACTGCCATCAGACCTCCGCAACCCAGTTACTAAGTAATGCCGATATCCTAAGGTTAGACCGGTTATCAGACTTTCGGTCTTCTGACTACCCGTAACGACTGTCATATGTATTCGTATGACACCCGGGACCGATGATTTAACATGCTCTCTGAGACTCGTAGGGGTCTCGATGTGCAATGAATGGTCACCCATCCATGGACTGACTGCGACAAGCGCAGCTTAACCTTGCAAATCATATGATCCGCGCGGTTGGTAATAAGCCAAGACCTCCCTAAAAGTTATCGTTAGTATTATTACTTTTATCGTTATTATCACTTGTAGTTTCATCATCATTAATCAAAAAGCTGATGGAAATGAAAAGAACTTTTACAACCCATTGTAGTAGTAGACCACATTTTACCTGTTTCCGCAAACTGGCGTGTGTAGACGCCACAAAATACATTGGCTCTACCAGCATAAAAAAAACATGATATAGAGACAAACTTTTACAACTATCAACATAAGATCTAGGGTTGGTTCTTATCATAAGTTTTTAGATCATTAACATGCAAATGGAGACAGAAATACTAATCCAAAAAGAAACATACAACTTAGTTCGTACCATACACTTGATGTCTCAAGGTTGAATTTTGTCTAACAATACTGAAGGTCATGGTCTTGAGTTCAAGGCCGTACGCCGTGTGCAGTTAATGTTGAACGGCTCACAATGACTTAATTGTAGTGCGTCTGACATTAACTACTTGTGGCAGTGAATTTAAACGAGGGTGCTTTTCAGGTGTTGCCTTGATTTAAGTTCGCTGTAATATTTTGCTTACGAGGTTATGCTGTTGTGGTACAAGAAAGATTCTTGTGAATTTTAAACAGTTTTAAATTAGTTTTACTTCGTGCATATACACATAACACCACGCCTATATTCCCCGAAGGGTTCGTATATTTTGTTTATTTCAAATCTTGCGACAGATTCTTCAACTACTTCTGCTTAACCGATTCTTCTGAAATTTCGCACACGAATTCAATTCCCATGACAATACAACATTATAATAATTTCAACCTTCAATCCCACAACCCTGTTGCTGCAATCCCGCCTGTATTGACCGAAGGGTTGGGCAGAGGTGTTTAGTAACACTCTCATTTCGCGGTTATGTTTAAGTCTCATGTAATAGTCAAATCCAAACACCAGGCTGTTACTGAGGAATTCCACACGGAAAACCCAATAACTCTTTGACCAACCTGGAGATCGAACCCAGGTCATGAAGATCAGCAGTCGTTCTTGCCACCACTAGACCAACGAGGCAGTTAACTACAGTTAATAGTACTGCAAGATAAAGCGGCTTAAATTAAAAGGTTTTTTTTTACCTTTATAACGGTTTATGTTTGCTTAGTTTGCTTAGAGAGTCCAGTGAGGAATTAGTTAAGAATGATTTGACTTAATCTATAGACTAGTTATTCCTTGCCGTGTCTTTGTTCTTTACCACCCCCTATCAGCCCGCTCGTATAAGGTGACTAAACGGTTTATTTTAAAGTTTCTAGTTATTTTTACAATGTTAGCAAAACAAAGTATGTTTTAACAGAACTGAGAGATCAGGAGGCTAATTCTACTAAAAAAAATGTTTAAAATTGCAATCGAACCCAGTTGAACTACGGATATTTGCTTGTTATCTCTATAAGAAAAAAAAGCGGCCTTGTGTATGGTGCAGATTCGGTTTGAATGCGATTTTAAAATTTATTTTAGTCAAATTAGAATCCTTGCTGGTACCATCATGCCACTATGTGATTTGATGTTGTCAGTATAAAGATTTTGTTTTTATTAGTGTGGGTAGTGTGTGTCTACCTTTACTTGTATTTTTATTGTATGTCCTTTATTTGTGTCTAAATAAATAATTTCTTCTTCTTCAAAATGTTGAGCACTATGGTCTTCCTTTGTGCTTGTAACAATATTATCATCAATCTGTTTCCCAAGTTTAGTAATTATGGCAATTTTGCAAAAACGATCCGTGAGTTGGTCCATGTTTAGCAGTAAAACAGTACTGAATATCAATAAAACATTTTTACGAGCCCAATTTAACACAGTAATACCGCTTAAAACAAATAAGTACGGACCAGTCCTTCGGAACACAGACCATTCCACACATATTTAAAAACCACACGATTAATATCAATTAATCAGACCACAAACGCAATCTGTTATCTGCCTAGCAGAAAGAAGTCTGGCGGGGACATATTTTTTTATTGCCATTTATGGGTGGACCCAAATCGGGCTTTTTAAAACTGTAATTAATCAAAACCACAAAGCATCTATTGTCCTAGAGGATCGCAATACATTTATCATAAGCGATCCAGTTGAAACAGACGACAATGGTGGTAACGATTTATGAAATTTCACATATCCTTCATAAGGTTTTTATGATGGCCGTTATGACATAACGGGTGGTTTGAAAGAACATTATGAATGCTTTTCGGGTGTTTGGGAAACGTTTGTATTTTATTAAAGTTGACCGCACATGGTAATAGCCGGTAATGGCCGGTTCCTATAATTTACGGAGCTTTATTGGTTAAAATTATATTCTTGCATCTTTACCAATAACGAAGTAGTCCTCATAGCTATCACAGGCAATTAGTTAGTTAATTAGTTTAAGAGTCTATTTATATGCCCAGTTTGGTAATAAAAAATATTAAGGCGACTTTACACGCTTGCTACTTGTTACTTGCCGCAAGCCCCAAGCGGCCCCAAACGCTCAATCATGCACTAACGTGTGGATGCATTGCAAGCGCTTGCCTCAAACTTCCTTTGATTTGTGCACAAAAACCAATACTAGAACGGACCGGTGACAAACACCTGCAAGCTTACGCAAGCCTAGCCAAGCCAAATAACGTATCCCCACACGTCTTTGCTTGTGGGAGCTTGCTATTGTTTGGCAAGCGTGTAAAGCCGCTTTTACCATTGGTAAGCAAAATGATTCGGTCTTGTTTACATGAACCAGGCAAAAGTTACTCGAAGCACAGTTGTTTTAAACTGCAGACCATACACCAATCGGCACCTGTACCTACAAACATACTTAATTATTATGGCGACTAACACCCATATTCTAAGACGTTCCTCCAAAACTTACTCGACTCATACTCTCGGCCTCGAAAATACCTTCAAAATTGTATTCTTAGACGCAATTTCGAGTGAACTTCCTCAAATGAGTCGAGGTAGAGTGGAGTCATTACGTCATAATTTGAAGTAACTGCATCGCGAAAATAACGCCGCTATAAATAGTTGTAAGGATTATCGTAGCATATTCGATAAAGTTGTCAAAATTCATTTTTGTTATATACGACCTTTGACACTTCCTTCCTTAAGGTAGATTCCGAGGTACCTTGAGTTTGACAGATGATTCCTTACCTCGACTGAGAAAAAATCTCGAGTCGAGGACGTTTATGTCAACTATAACTACCGATGGTAGTGAAAAAGGCTGAGTCGAGGTGGAGTCGAGTCGAGTAAATTTTGGAGGAACGTCTTAGAATATCACCCTATGTCTCAAGCAACATGTGCGATCAGCCTAAGAATGTTATGGTTTCATTAATTACAATCCAGATTTTTCTTCTGGCTTGTAACACTATTGATGCTGGACTGAAAATAGACCACTTCATCTTGTCGCATTCCATTTGCATTCTCTATTTATTTTACTTCAAATGGAATGGCCGAAATCGAAAAAAATACCGTTGAGCCGATTTCCATCAAACATAGCTAAAAATCCTCCAGACTAAACCAGCTTTCAAACAAAAACTACCGCATAGACATCAGTTCATCTACGATACCACAGACAGACACACAAAGGCTTCAAACTTATAATAGGTACCCGTATTTTTGCGTCAAGGGTAAGAAAAAGGACACACTTATTTTTTGCGTCGAGGGTTAATAAATGAAAGGCAGCATCAATACAATAGTGGCAGTTGGCAGTGATTGTAGTCGATATGCGGAAAATAGAGAAACCATCTGTTGTTCTTTCTTTTATCCTGTGTGTGAAAGGGATAGAATATAAAACTTCCTCACCGCACGCTGGGAATAAACCCGTGTTGTAAGATTCAACAAAACCCAACACTGTTGGTGGTAGGATCTATACGGTCTGCCTGGCTAGCTACCACCCTCACGTTAAAGTCAGGTCAAGCAGTTTACTGTGTTCCGTCGTGTATAAGTGACAGCCACCCTATGATTAGGGCGCGCAGTAAGCTCTCGCTTAGAAATAAGTTGAGACTTTACCTGACGTGCATTCGCCCCATACTAACCTACGCCAGCGTCGTGTTCGCACACGTTAGGCCATGTCGCTTTAAAGCATTCCAAATTCTGCAAAACCGCGTATTGCGCAGAGCCGCGGGCGCTCCGTGGTATATGCGCAACGTTCAGCTTCATTTAGACCTAAAAATGCCAACGGTAAGGCAATATCTCAAACGCACGTCTAAGCGTTACTTCGACCATGCCCCGAGGCATCGGAACCCCCTCGTGACCGCCGCGTCCGATTATAAACCCTCCCAGATTAGCATAGTCTGCCGTCCCCGCATGCGCTACTAGAGCCCGATGATGAGATTACCCTCCTCCAGGAGGCGAATAAATCGACTAGTACTATACACATACACCGCCGCCGCCGACCGGCGTATCGCCCTCGCCGACGAGGCCCCTCGCGACGTCCCACCGCCGCCGCCCCCGATCCACCGTGCTCACCCGCCGCAGCCGCGGAGCCGGTCGTCCCTTCTGACTCCGCGCAGTCACCATGACGCGAGAATACAGCCCTCATCAAGCTGTCGTATCCCTCCCAGTCCTCTTGCATTCGACACCCTAAGAGTTCGAGTCCCCCCTTGGGGACACTCTCAGAGGTGTCGCTGCTATAGTCATAGCCATGATGTTACAGTAGTTAGCTTTGCGTAGTTAGCTAGGTAGTTAGAATAGTAGGTATTGGTTCGGAGACCCTTCTGGTCTCGCCAATAATAGTCAGGTTACGTAGAAAAGGTCCGCAAGACCATCTACAATAGTCGAATAGGAAAAAAAAAAAAAAAAGTATGTGACAGCCAGAGGAATATAGAGGACAGCACTTCCTCTATATTTCTGTTCCTTTGATTCGCGTGTTTCATCTTAGACCCTGTCTAAGCGCATAGGTGAGACCATGGTCAAACGCGATGAAGGCAGGGTTTTTTGACGTGACAACGTCTAATAAAACGATGAACGCCGGCAGCATGCACAAAAAAGCGCGACGCATTGTTACGTTCCGTCTGAGGCGAGCGTGCGAGCGATAGCGTGGAACAAGCGATAGAGAGGCACGATGTTTTGATATGACGTTGTCACGTTAAACTATCGTCCGTAAACCGACTTTACAGACAACCAATTTTTTTTTCATTACTTGGTTCTATAATATGGAAGGATTCGACTCGATTTGTAGAAGAAGACAAAGGCATCGTAGGATTATTACAGAATGAATATATTATTCGCATATCACAAATATTAAGTAAATATAACAAAAATATATCTATGTACAGTCACGTGTAATAATGTGGAGACACAGCGAAATTCAAAAGCGATTTCCTTCTAAAATACCTACTATTAGAATTATTCCTCCTAGCCTTTTCCCATCTATGTTGGGGTCAGCGTCTAGTCTACCCATATGTGGCTGAATACCAGTATTTTACACGGAGTGACTGCCAACAGACCTCCGCTACTCAGTTATTGGGCAATGTAGATATCCTAAGGTTCGACCGGTTGTCAGACTCGGGCTTCTGACTACCCATAACAACATAGGTATTCTTATGACTAACGGGACCGACGGTTTAACGTGCTCTCCGCGGCACGGAAGGGTGTTGATGTGTAACGAACGGTCACCTATCCACGGAATGACCGCGGCAAGCGTAGCTTAACCTCGCAAATCGCATGATCGGCGCGGTTGTTAATTAGCCACGAGCTCATCTACTATTAGGATTATGTAATTATATTACACGTCTTTTCTACAACCTACCTTAACCTACCTGTTTTTATCTACAAATTATAGCATTATAATTATAGTTATTATAGCAGTGATAGCCCAGTATGACCGTCGGACTGCCAAGTCATAGGTCTCGATTCGAAATCAAGGTACGCACCTTTGACTTTTCGGATTCATGTGCGTATGTATACCTAATTGTCACTTGCTTAAACGGTGAAGGAAAACATCGTGAGGAAACGCCTGAGAGATGTTTCTCGACGGCGTGTGAAGCCAAGTCAGAGGCCCATGGGCGGCATAAACTCTGACACCAGGTAAGTCACTAACCACACGAAAAGAAGATCTTCAAATTATTGTGGTTACCAATATTTCTTAAACAATCTCTTTTAAATAAATTCGCTTATTAAGTTCGCTACGTGTATACACACATATATATGTATATTACTGTGACTGTACAGACATCCGAGTGGGAGAAATTTAATTTTCTGGAGAACTGAAAATAAACGATAATAGTCCACGTTTCCACCTTTCAAAGTAAGGTCAGTGACCTATTACAATGAGGGAGGAATTTTCAGGAGATCGGTTTACGTTAATCCGAACAATAAAATGAAAGGAATAAATTGGGAAGATGAGTATTATAGGTAGGTAAGTAGGTAGGTATAGGTAGAAGATACCGTGTTATTCCTGGGAAAGAATAGCCCACCCTCTCTCAAAATGTGGGTGTCGAAAAGGTGACGTAAAGGGTTTTATCAAAAACGGACTTATACAGGGTCTAAACGAAATCATGTAATTCCTTCAAACCTCGTGATGTACTGCTGACATAGATTAAAACAGCACGGGATACTTTTGGGTTCAATAAAAAAAATATTACAAAAAGTAAACGTGTGCTCTTAACGTGAGGCATTTTAGTGGCTCAAGTTAAATGACCGAGCGGCGAGCGGCAGCCGCGCAATTCGCTAGGGGCGCTAAAATGCATCACGTTAAGGACACATCTTTACTTCTTGTAATTTATTTTTTATTGAATCCAAAATTATCTCGAGCAGGGTTAATCTATGTCAGCAGTACATCACGAGGTTTGAAGGAATTACATGATTTCGTTTAGACCCTCTATGATGATCATGTGATGGAACGAGGTATGGTGTTCCTCCGACGAAAAGGGAGGCTCTTCCAACGAGGCGGGTCGTATGCCTGGCGGGCTACTACCCAACGGTTGTTTTTTTTCTTTTTTTTTTGTTATTCGGTTGTTTGTAAATGGTCTTGCGGACCATTTCTACGTAACCGGGCAGTTATTTGCGAGACATGAAGGGTCTGAACCAATGGGCCCAACGGTTACTGTTGGGAAGTTGTATACATACTATCTGCGTGTCAAATCTTGATATCGCGATGCAGGATTCTGTGACGTCATATTTGGGAGTTGTCAGTATTGTCGCTGTAGTCTGCTACACAATCGTCGTGCTGCGTAGTTCGTATTGAGCGTGATAGATGTCGCCACAACCATAACATTTACATAATACTATCGTCATCACTGGATGACGCTGCTAGCTGACTGATGTAATCCGACATACGACATCCAAGTTACGATACCTACGTTTGGGGAACGGGTAGTCTATGTTATGCCAAAATCACACAGAACAAGGTACCATAACGTGGATATGAAAGAAATCTCTGTCAGAAAATTTCTGACGCGTGCGTGAATGTGCGCATAAACTTTGTACTAGACCCCGCAGGCTGCTGAATCCGGCAAATTCTGACAGAGTGCGGTGTCTAGTACAAAATGTATGAGCAGAGTGCCTTCTAGCGTGCGACACAAATCTGACAGACAATTTCTTACAATGTGAAAAAAAATCGCCGTCACGTAACTTACTATAAGAACATGGATTTACGAATTACGTGTTGTTCCGGCCCCACCTAGTGTGGGATAAGGGTAGGAAGAAGTAAGTATGTGAAGCCAAGTCAGCGGCCTATGGGTGGCATAAACTCTGACACCAGGTTAGTCACTAAACACACGAAAAGAAGAAGAAGTTATTATTACAGTGTATTTTTTAAAGGTTTTGGCTTATTGTTTTATGCCTGATATTTCTTTGACTTGGTTTCACATACCGTCGAGAAATATCTCTCAGGCATGCCGGTTTCCTCACGATGTTTTCCTTCACCGTTTTTATGCAAGTGATAATTATACAATACGCACATGAATCCGAAAAGTCAGAGTAATCTATACTAATATATAAAGCTGAAGAGTTTGTTTGTTTGATTGTTTGTTTGATTGTTTGTTTGATTGTTTGTTTATTTGATTGTTTGTTTGATTGTTTGTTTTATTATTTGTTTGATTGTTTGTTTGCATGAACGCGCTAATCTCAGGAACTATTGGTTGGAATTGAAAAAATCTTTTTGTGTTCGATAGTCCATTTATCGAGGAAGGTTATAGGTTATATAACATCACGCTACAACCAATAAGAGCGGAGCATAAATAAAAAATGCAGCAAAAACGGGAAAAATGTCCACCCGTGCGGAGCCGGGACGGGCCACTATGGTTAAAATGGCTGATCACATATCCTCTTTTATGTCACCACATTTTTGTTTGCACCACCCATATTTGCAAAATAAATATCTTTTACCTTTATCTTTTGTTTTTATCCTTTATCTTTATATTTTATCTTTAACTTTATCTTTTGTCTTTATCTTTGCCATTATATTTATCTTTATCTTTTGGTCTTTATGCTTTATATTTATCTTTATATTTTATTTTTTACCTTTATCTTTTGTCTTTTCCTTTATATTTATCTTTTATCTTTATCAATATCTTTTATCTTTATACTTCGTATTTGTGGCGGCATCTATCACGCCACATGCGAACTATCCTGCATCGCGGTATCAAGATTTGACGCAGAGTTAGTATACCTATATACAACTTCCCAACATCAACCGCTGGGCAGTGACCCGCCTGGCACAAGACTCCGCCTGGTAGGAGGATCCTCCTTTTCGTAGGCGGAACACCATATCTCGTTCCCCTACATATTTATCCTTATCTTTATATTTTATCTTTATCTTTATATTTATCTTTTATTTTTATAATTTTTATATTTTATCTCCGTGGATGGGTGACCATTTGTTACACATCGAGATCCCTCCGTGCCTCGGAGAGCACGTTAAGCCGTCGGTCCCAGGTGTCATACGAATACCTATGACAGTCGTTACGGGTAGTCAGAAGCCTGAAAGTCTGGCAAACGGTATAACCTTAGGATATCGGCATTAACCAGTTACTGGGTTGCGGAGGTCTGATGGCAGTCGCTCCGTGTAAAATACTGGTATTCAGCCGCATCTGGTTAGACTGGAAGCTGACCCCAAGATAATTGAGAAAAGGCTAAGAGGAAGATCTTTATCTCCCTGTGAAAAAGTTCGTCCGGGAAAGTACTACCACCGCTATTACTGCAGTCAAGCAGCGTTGTTGAGTTTCCAGTTTGAAAGGGTGCCGCTGAGTTACAGGACATGATGACTTTGCAACTTTGTAATAATGTGTATAGTCTGGCCATTTAAATCTTTACATAGTAAAAAACAAAGTCACTTCCGCTGTCTGTCTGTCCCTGTGTATACTTAGATCTTGAAAACTACGCAATTGATTTTGATGCGGTTTTTTTAATAGATAGAGTGATTCAAGAGGAATGTTTATATCCACCACATTAGTATCTACATTGCACCCGTGCGGAGCCTGGGCGGCTCGCTAGTAATATATAAAATGAACTATACTTCATAAAAGATAGCTTGATCTCTGCGACAGTTGTCAGTAAAATCACGCCTATGAAGTCCTGAATTTCATAATAGTACAGACAGTCCTGTCAACGTCATACTTTATGGGCATGCCGACCAAATGAATAGGAATGCCGACATAGGAATGTCAGTTTGACATAATTATGCCGCAGATATCAAGCTATCTTTTATGTAGCATAATAATAACAACTGTACTCTATCAATGTAACATATACTGAAAAACAAAATGTAAGCAATAACATAACCTGGAAAAAGGGGTCGGGCGCTAACGAAATGAAGTCCAAGTGGAACACAAATAAATCAGTTGGCGTGCGCGAAATCACGTCCGATCTAACGCAGCTTGTTAACGCGAGTAAACTTGTTCTCTCGTTTCAATGCATGAGAATAAAAGTGCGGTGTCGGTGTAAATGACACGGAAGGTGTACTTAACACCGACATCTACACCGTCACCTCCAGTTTTTTAATTTAAATAAAGCAGTGATAGCCTAGTGGTGTGATTATAGAGCCCGACGACGATATTACCCTCCTCCAGGAGCCGAGTAAATCGCCCAGCAGACTACACAACGTCCGCCGCCGGCCGGCATTTCTTCCTCGCCAACGAGACCCTTCGCGACATCCCTGATCCACCGTGCTCACCCGCCGCAGCCGCGGAGCCGGTCGTCTTTTCTGACTCCGCAGTCACACCGTTAATTCAGCCCTCGTCAAGCTGTTTTCCTCCCAGTCCTCTCGCAAGCAACGCCCTAAGCCAAGGTTCGAGTCCCCCCTAGGGGACGCCCTTAGTGGTGTTGTTGCTATGTAGTCATGATGTTAGTAGTAGACGTAGTAATAGTAGTTAGCTTAGGTTAAGTATTTTACTCTCGTCGGGATTGGTTGGAGACCCTTCAGGTCTCACCAATAACTGCCCGGTTACGTAGAAACGATCCGCAAGACCATCTACAAGCAGTAAAATATGAAAAAGAAAAAAAATAGTGGTGTGATAGTCGGACTGCCAAGTCATAGGTCTCGAGTTCGAACCCAAGGCACGCACCTCTGACTTTTCGGATTCATGTGCGTATTGTATAATTATCACTTGCTAAAAAACGGTGAAGGAAAACATCGAGAGGAAACCGGCATGCCTGAGAGATAGTTCTCGATGGCATGTGTAGCCAAGTTAGAGGCCCGTGGGCGGCATAAACTCTGACACCAGGTCAGTCACTAACCACACGAAAAGAAAAACATTTAAATACCTATACATATTAACATACATAACATCTCGCCTCGTATTCCTCGAAAGGTTCGGCAGGGGTGTTTTTAGTACACCCTCGTTTTGCCAGTTATGTTTAAGTCCCATTTAATAGGAGGCGAGCCTATTGCCATTTACCGGGAACAAATCCAGACTCCGGGCTGCTACTGAGTAATTCCTAATGGAAAAATCCAATAACACTTTGCCCAACATGCGGATCGAAACCAAGACCCCATGCTCAGCAGTTGCGCTTGCGACCACTAGACCAAAAAGGCAGCAAGGAAGTTTATTTAAATGTCGATTATTAATGTCTACAAGCGGATTCCAATGGTTTACTGAACGTTGTAGTGATAGCCACTAGGCTATCACTAGGTTGAACGCTTTCCTTCCATGCGGAAGGTTTGAGTTCAATTCAAAGAGGTTGAATTCATGTGTGTGTCAAAATTTGATCATCACTTGCGTTAGCGGTAAAAGAAAACATCGAGAGGAAACCTGCACACCTGAGAGGGCTCCATAAAGGTCTCGATGGTGTGTGTAGTCTGCCGACCCGCACCAGGCCAGCGTGGTAGGATAAGGCCTAAACTTTTCTTATTTTGAGAAGAAGCCCTTGTCCAGCAGTGGGACAGTAATGGGCTGATTATGTTATGTATGTTACCGAGCGTTATCGGTTAAGGTGAAGACTTGTATCTTTACCAATACTGAAGCAAATACCCCATAACTTTGCATATTAGACCCTCCCATACTTTAGTAGCTATTACAGGTAAAATTAGCTTACGAGTCTATTCCGAGGTTCCTTATCAGATCTTCACCAAATTTAAAAGGGACCATTTCGAAAGAATACTCTTTCAAATAAAAAAATAATCATTAAAATCGGTTCAATTAGCAAAGATATCGCGGAATAAACACACAAAAAAAACATGGTACAGTCGAATTGAGAACCTCCTCCTTTTTGGAAGTCAGTTAAAAGCACCCAGTTTGGAAATAAAATTACTACTATTGTTAAGGAAAACGATTCGTTTCAGAAACCGGGCATAAACCAGTAACTCTTTTCTTGCTGTGAATTTTATGCCTCTGAAGCATAACATTCATTGTTGCCACATTTTTGGATGCCTGAAAAGACAACTGAAAACTTTTGTTGACGAATTGTATACGAAGATAGCAATGGACGTCGATGCAGCTGCTTGGGCAACTCTAAAGCGTTCGTTCTCTCTAGCCTTTTCCCAACTATATAGGGGTCAGTTTCCAGCCTAACCAGATGCGGCTGAATACAAGTATTTTACACGGCGCGACTGCCATTAGACCTCCAGGGTAATTCCAATATATAACAATATAGGTTAGACCAATTGACAGACTTTCGGGCTTCTAACTTTCTGTAACGACATAACGTACGAAAATACCAATAAAAGATAGTTCCAAATTATCCCTACCGTTGATAGTAGAATGATGAGATACACTATTACCTACCCACTCCCTCTGGTACAATTTTCTGCTTCTCTTACGACAGTTTGAAGATGGATATACGTAATCATCTAAAGGCTTCAGTGTATATATCTAATGACGTAGTGTATTAATATCTATTCTCTGATGAATACAATGGAACAAGTCAATTCATGCGTGTGGAATCATTCGGTGCCATTGAATCACCATTGACAATTCCCTTAATCGTGGTATTGTGTTAATGCCTCATTAGACGAGTGGTCGCAAGATTGACTGATGTAAAGTCATTTGGCTAAAAGCTATCTGATAGAAACATCTAAGCTATAACCTAGGTTGAAATCTTATCGGGGTTGCGTTGCATGCTTAGGCCAATCCCGTGACCCCGGCCAATAGTCAAAAGGAGGAACACCGTAGGTTTTAAGCCGGTAAGAGTCCGGCAGACCCCCTCAACTACCCCGGGCGCGGGACATCCATGAGGATTTTACCACGATAAAAAAAAGCTTGAAATCTTATCACAGCTCAGTGTTACGTTGGGTAGACTTTGACTCAATGGGCCTTGAGTTTCAAATCCAGGTGGTGGATGAATCTTTGCACCGCGCACCGGTCCGTTCCTGCGAAGATCCTGGAAGCCTCTCCTTTGTACTGAGGATGGCTACCGGATGGGTGGGACCGACATACCCTTCCACCATCCCGAGACGGAGCTTCTCCGTAATAGATGTAATACACGAGGACAGTTTCTCGGCGCGAGATTCGTCCCGTCTTTGTTTTTCTTTACGATGAGAACAGAGATGACATGAGACTCGCTTCGAGAAAATATGTCCATGTAAAATGGGCCATAAGGAATCAAAATAGAGTAAAAAAGTTTTTATTAAAATTGTGCGTGGAAGCGTTTTGTGGACTCTATACAAAATAGTATTATTTAACATGTAAATTCAGTTTTCAATAGGTACAACTTTACCCGTGAATGTTGCTGCCCACAACACTATTAATTATTTAAATGCTTTACGCCAGTTCATAACCTGAAAAACTCTGAAACAAAAAAGTTAAAACACGAAAGCAAGCATTCTTTATAAAACGATACCTAGAACCGAAATTATAGAATTTTTAATGAATGAAACTACCACGAGGGCGCGCCACCTGTCAAGTTAAAATTATGTCTAGTCTCTTCATATTATTAACGGTCTATTAATTAAGAGTCTCAGGGGTAAGGAAATAGTTGCACGAATATCATACGTTCATTTATGGGGAAAAAAACTGTACAAGCTAAAAGCTCGTTTATAATAAGTGTCTTATGACATGTTCTCATTTGTGCACGTGCACGATGCTAACGTACCACAAACTGGGGGCCAATCTACTGGCAGCAACGTTGATCAATGATAAATGATTTTTATTTCTGTAAACAAATCTGCTACAGACACTTTCACAAGTCAATGTAATGTTTTTTTTAAGACTAGATGGCATTTGCTATCTGACAAGCTCTGAGAATAAAAACCGAAACAAACTCAGAAATCAAGGTCTCTTTTAAAGTCTAGACATTGGGTATAAAACCTATACGACTGTAACAAGGGTGTCAATTCTGTTGCGCACTTTGACAGAACTAAACTAAGAGTGTTTGTCTCTCTCTGTTTCAATAGAAAAAGAAAGTGACAGTTGCGTTTGGTATTGTCAAAAGGTGCAACAGAATCGACGCCATTGTTGATCAATCACAGCCGAACCGAAGCCGTACCTTGCTCGTCTTGGTGACAGTATAAAAAAGATCAACAATACCATCTCATTCCATTTGGAAGTCCAATCGGAACGCGTTAACCCGAATTTTGTCCCGAGCTGGGTTGATGCAAGTCGGGATAATAGCTCCGCACAGATCTCCCCAAAGCCCCACATGATTTCGATGCAAAAATGGTCCCGTTGATCGACCTAATAAGGAGAGTTGATAAAAAAAGTTGATAAATTGACCTCGAAGGACCATAATAGGCAAAAATATATTAAATTCATGATTGCGAATTTGATTAGGTACTCTACATTTCGTTTGAAGATCTAGTCCATCGTTACGCAATGATTTCATGAATAAAGCCTTGTATTTTTTTAGGGTTTTGTATAATTTCTTCATTGAATATATTTCGTTATCTAGATTGAATAATTAGCCTACCTTTTGTTTCTACTGATTATGGAAGTCTGAGCCTATAACAAGTCTAAAATACGTCACTGTATTTATTTATTGCTTTTTATTTAGGTAAGTATAAACTGTAACTTATCTCTTTTAGCAATTTTATTTATTAGGGACAAAATATATTTACATGCTGAAAAATACAGAGAAAATCTTAAACGAATATTTAACAAACATGTAACCCACACCATTGTCCACGATTTAACTAAAGGTTAATAGAAGTGGCGAAGACAAGAGAAAGAAAAGAAGGAAAAACAGAACAAAACAATGGTCGCTACTACAATGATGCTATGTTACTTAGCTTAGCTTAATTTAACTAAAATTACGCTTAAATTAATCACCAGACAAAACATCCAGAGCCATTTTCTTAAATAATTGTTTAGACAAAGAAAATATATCCAATTCCATAAAATACGTGTTGTAAGAATCAACAAGGCGTCGAAGAGGTATTCGTTCCCCAGCGGTAGTCCTGCACATGTCTGTATGGAACAGTTGAGGCATACGCACCCCCCTGCGAATAACACTTATGGGTACCTTGTAACATAATTTGTTTATAATTTAAATGGCTATAAAGATTACCCCTGGCTTTTGAAAGACTGATCAATTTGTTGTCAAATCTCATGTCCCTTATTCTCTATGACTTTTAAGAGCAACCCGACCACGTTACAATTTTATTGTTGCAGTTCATGGTTGAGTTGCCTGCAAAGATAATTGGACATTCAAATAATGGCTAATACAGTACATTTAAAATAAACACCCTATTTGTCCGATTGCACATCAGTGTTATTTGGGTGCAACGTTTTGATTTGTCATAATGAGTAAGCCTCCTGCTGTGATTCATCATCAACTCCCTGTCCTTATCCCACACTAGGTGGAGTCGGCACAACATGAATTTCTTTTCCGTTCTCCTCTGTCAGCCATCATCTCAGTACTCACCCCTTTCTTATCCATATCATCCTTCACACAATTCATCTATCTTTTCTTTGGCCTACCTCTACTTATATATCATCTATTTAACACTCTTCTAGCGACATGACTTTCTTCCCTACGTATAACATGTCCATACCACGCTAACCTATTACTCCTTTACTTTTCAGTCCCTGGCGGTACTTCCAAACTTCCTCTGACATACTCATTCCTTATCTTAAGGGCTCCTGCTGTGATTGGTTGACCAAAATATTAACAACCAATCATATCACTTGACATGATGCGTTGATCAACCTTTCAAAAATCGAACGTAATTTACCGACGTTCAGTATCAGTCTGTTCCCAAAACATTATCTACTTACAAAGTAAACACCTCCAACAGATTTTTCATATACCCAAAACTCGTTAACACAAAAAATCAGGAGTCAATCGCGGAATGCAATAAATAAAACCCTCAACTGATGTGGGGCTACAATCTCATGCGGGAAGTCGGCAGTAAAAAAGTCAAAGTTAGATGTTGTACACAATTTATATGCTTAACTTTGTACCGCTGGACGTTATCGCGAAATTTAAAACATTCGTACCGCGAGGTTTTATTTTAGTTCACCAAGTTTACTCTTGATACGCAGGGATACAAATTAAAAAAAAATGTTTGTTGTGTTTCGTAATGATAATGGCTTTTTTTGTTTGTTTTATGCATAATCAGCCAGTTACTGTCGTACTGCTGGGCGGGGTCTCTGGCCAGAACGAGAAGGGTTTAAGTCTTATTCTACCACACTGGCCTGGTGCTGTGGGCGGACTACACACACCGTCGATAGCTTTGTAGAGCCCTCTTAGCTATATAAGTTTCCTTACGATGTTGGTGATCTAATTCAGCCGCACATATATTCGATAAGTCAGCGCGGTGCAGGTGCGGACCGGTTTCTAACTCTGACCAGGCAATTTGACTATGAAGGCCAAGCGATCAACCGCTAGGCTTTCGCTATTTGTTCAAAAGCTCGACGTTAATGGCGGCAACGTAGATCGGACGGTTTGTGAGGTTAAACTGCGCTTGCCACGATATCTTTTTTGGGTGGCCGTTCTTTACATGTTAGAATTCTTTGTCTCGGAGAGTATATTAAGTTGTCTTCAAAATGCCCGAAAACACGATATCCACTCAACAGTCTAGGAAACCTGCATTCGTTCTTTCTTTAAAAAAAACTAATGCCCCATACTAGGATTTCTCGTGATCGGAAATCTCCCACGAATGTCACATGCAGAACGCCCAGACCATGAACAACTATCTTTTGGCCATACAAATAAATTAATCTGTGCGGGTATCGAATTCAAAACCCGTAACGCAGAAGCCAATCGCCCGACCACTGTACCAACCATGTCCTCAGACTTTGTGAAGCACGCTCTCTTTGGGATGCTGAGAAGTAATTCCTTCATCGAATATTAATTCTTGTTCTAAGTAGAACGATAGCAGACCTCAAGTTCCCATAGCATACTTTTATTTAAACCTGCAAGAAAACTATGACGTTTGTTTGCTTGTTCAGCAATAACAAATATAACTAACCCAATTACACACACAAGAACCCACGGAACCATAATTGTCAGTCTTTTGGAAATAGGACGGCAGACATTATGTCTGCCGACCTATTTCCAAAAGGCTGATAAGTGAGTAAAACTAATTTTGAGTAATGACCAAAAACGTGGAAAAGTTTGTCCTTAGAAATTCTGAAGACATACAGGTGTTTTTGTTATACCAAATTATTGGGCTATTTTTAAGCTTACATAGTACCTACAATTTTAACGAATTACGAGATTAGTATTGATTTAAAAATTTCAGTTTTTGTATGAGTTAACCTTATTTCAGGATTGTATTGTCTCATCTCGTAGCTCATATTTTTCTATCCCTAGTCAATTACGAGATACTGACAAGTGATGGAAAAATATGAACCAGACTGATAGATAGAGAAAAAGTCGCGCTATCACGTAGTACATAAAACTAAAAAAGGGGCTCGTGGTTAAAGTTGCCGCGATCAGTATATGGATGGCTGACCGTTTGTTACACATCGAGACTCTTCCGTGTCTCGGAGAGCACAATAAACAGTCGGTCCCGGGTGTCATACCAATACCTATGACAGTCATTACGGGAAGTCAGAAACCCGAAAGTCTGACAACCGGTCTAACCTTAGGATATCGGCATTTCCCAGTAACTGGGTTCCGGTGGTCTGATGGCAGTCACTCCGTGTAAAATACTGGGATGCAGCCGCATCTGGTTAGACTGGAAGCTGACAAAAATATAGTTGGGAAAAGACTAGGCGGAACATAAAACTCAAATCTGTCAAAATGACACTTATCTGCCTTTTTGAAAGCAGACGGCAGAATGTTTGTATTGGGTCGAAACTGTGCCAAACTTTAACCGCATAGGTGTATGAAATACAACCGTCGTAGACTACTAACTCACGCATTGCGGTGTCCCGGCTGCAAACGAGCAACCCTATTTCTTGTTGTAGGTTTGATAAAAAGCATACCTAAAGTCCGGCTATTTAGATTTTGTATAAACCGTTAAAAAAATCCTTCTAACTTCAAAGGCTCCCACAGTAAGAAATAAAATGACCAACAAATAGCAGCAAGGTAGCTTAGGTTATGTTAGAATTTGACCACTCAACGCACGAGCCGAGCGAGCGAAGCGAGCGGTACCGCGGCAGCGGCCGGTGAGTGCCAAAAACTAGAAACAAACATTGTTCCTAGACCACAAAGGATTCGCCGATCACTTTCCACTATTCTTTTAATGGGTGCTTTCAAAACTTTGTGGTTTTCGATTGATTATAGCGCGAACCATTATTTTTATAGTTAGAAGTATTAAAATGAAAGTGAAATTATTATTTTGTTGTGGAAAGCATTATTTTTTAACTGTGGCTCAAACATTTTGTTGTTATTTTCATTAATTTTAAAGTGCTTTTAAATACAATACATCCCATTTAACTGCCTCGTTGGTCTACTGGTGGCAAGCGCGACTGCTGATCGTGAGGTCCTAGGTTCGATCCCTAGGTCGGGCAAAGTGTTATTGGGGTTTTCCGTCTGGAATTCCTCAATAGCAGCCCGGAATTTGGATTTGTGCCAAGTTGATGACAATAGGCTCGCCCCCTATTACATGGGACTTAAACATAGCTGTGAAATGAGGGTGTTATTATACGCCTCTGCCTAACACTTCGGGGAACACAGGCGTGATGTTATGTATGTAGTACACTCGTTGATTATGGCAATTGCCCGTTGCCCGTTGGTGTTAAACTAGGCAGTAGGCCGACTTTAGACCATAAGTCTCTGCGCTACTCGGCCGACATTTTGTCAGTATCGTGAATCGTAGCGGTCAACAGAAGCTTACATTAGCATTCACAGACTATTACGCCTCATAATTCCTAGCTCAATTCAGGTACCTGTAGTCGGCACATTCACAGTGCTAACTCAACAATTTAAGGTAGCGTTACCAATAGTCGTCCGTAACTTCCAATAATTAGTCTCCTGCACTGGGCGCGATTGTACTCAATTAAACAGTTCGTTCTGCCTAGCCTTTTCCCAACTATGTTCGGGCCAACTTCCAGTCTAACCAGATGCGGCTGAATACCAGAATTTTACACGGAGCGACTACCATCAGAACTCCGCAACCCAGTTACTGGGCAATGCCGAAATCTTACTGTTAAACCGGTTGTCAGACTTTCGGGCTTCTGACTTCCCGTAACGACTGTCATAGGTGTTCGTGTGACACCCGGGACTGTTTAACGTGCTCTCTGAAACACGGAGGGGTCTCGATGTATAACGAACAGTCACTCATCCACGGACTGACCGCGGCAAGCGCAGCTTAATCTCGCAAGCGTATCGATGGCAGCAAAGTAAAAGAAGACATCTACAAAATCGCAATTTTACAGGAGAGCACATTTAGTAAAAAAACAGAGGCCATTTTGCTGCGATGTTTCTTAGAAATCGAGTGTAGATTTACATGCCAGATTTTCTTCATTATTTTGAAATTTGAAATTATTTTAATACAGACTTGTAGATAGGGTTGATATAAGCTCATTTATGTAAAAAAAAGCATTTTGGTAAAAGTGTAGATGTCCGCGTCTACTTTGCTGCCGTCGGTATGATCCGCGCGGTTGGTAATGAGCCACGAGTTAGTACTGTGTAGTCGTCCATAATTTCCAATAATTATTCTCCTGCACATGCACTGGGCGCGACTGTACTCAATTAAACAGTACCACCATAAATCATAATCACATGATTAAAGTACATTTGCGTACACGCGCCTCTAAATTGTTTCCAACACGCTAATTAGGTTGACTTACGTTGAATTATGTAGTAGGGTTCTGTACAAAGATTAAATTGTTTTGTTTGTGCTTGTGGTTTGTCTCGTTGCCTAAAGGTAGACTGTGTAACACTTTAGGGTGGCTTTAGGAGTCAATCCTCGACTAGCATGTGCACATAACATTTTGCAGGCGTTTACTTACGGGAGGATAAAGAATAACACTTGTAACCGTACACTATATATATTTAACTAGCTGTGTCCTCACGGCTCCGCCCGTAGCCTATGTTACTCAGTGATAATGTAGCTTTCTAACGGCGAAAGAATTTTTGAAATCGGTCAGTAGTTTTTGAGTTTATTCGTTACATACAAAAATCCAAAAATACAAATCTTTCCTCTTTATAATATTAGTATAGATAGTATAGATTAAAGAATTACAAAGAGAACAACAAGGCGTGGTTCGTAGAATGCGAGGAGTCCAGGGTCTTCTTGAGCAGATGTGGCACTTAACTTGGCAACTGCAGCGGCGCGAGAGCGTCGATCTGCAGTGTGCCCGACCTTTTATAGGCCCAGACCCCCGCCAGTCAGCCACCACCCGTCACAACTGTTAATTTAAGTTCTCCCTAAAATAAGGTTTGAGCTACGCGATGACTGATGCGTGCTGTCAGTTAAGACAGGTCAACTCAAACCTGCTGGCACTTTCCTCAAAAGGCCATTCCAGACGCTGCCCTACATTGTTACACCCGCATAGTTTTTATACCACAATGTCTGGACTTTAAAAGAGACTTCGATCTCTGAGTTTGTTTCGGCTTTTCTTCTCAGAACTAGTCAGATAGGAAATGCCAGCGCCATATAGTCTTAAAAGAACATTAGATTGACTTGTAAAAGTGTCTGTAAAAGATTTATTTACAGAAATAAAAATCATTTATCATCATTTGTCATTTATTATTAATATTATTGGGTTTGATTTAAGAATATAGTTGTATTCCAAATTGATGGAGCCGTGATAAGTGGTTGCTTGAACTTATAACTGTTTTTATAATCTGGATGTTTTGATACATAAATTATGACTAAAATAAAAACACTAACTTCCTCGTTGTGTGTGTGGCAAGCGCGATTGTTGATCGTAAGGTCCTGGGTTTGATCCCTAGGTCGGGCAGTGTTATTGGGTTTTTCCGTCTGGAATTCTTCAGTAGCAGCTCGGAGTATTTGTGCCCGGTTGATGGCAATAGGCTCGCCCCCTATTAGGTACATGAGACTTAAACATAACAGCGAAATGAGAGTGTTACTATACATCTCTATCCAACCCTTCGGGGAATAAAGGCGTGATGTTATGTTTGTGATTTATAAAAACATTGGATATGTGCACATTTATTTATTTATATACTCTTCATTATACAACAAAAACAAAGCTCTATTATGTAACAAAAATAAGAAATAAACTACATAAAATAACGCACATGGCGCCAATTTTAATGACCTTTAATCATATCCCGTTGCAATAATACCCTAGCAATTTTATAAAACTGGACCATACAATTTGCGATGTTAAGCTGCGCTTGCTGCGGTCAGTTTGTGGATCGGTGACCGATCGTTACACATCGAGACCTCTTCGTGTCTCGGAGGGCTTGTTAAGCAGTCAGTTCCGAGTGTCATACGAATACCAATGACAATCATTACGGGAAGTCAAAAGCTCGAAAGTCTGACAACTGGTCTAACCTTAGGATATCGGCATTGCCCAGTAAGTGGGTTGCAGAGGTCTGATCACAGTCGCTCCGTGTAAAATACTGGTATTCAGCTGCGTCTGGTTAGACTGGAAGCCGACCCCAACGAAAAGGCTAGGCAGAACGAATTTTATAAAACTGGTATACTATTGTTCGTATTGACATCAAGTTTTTACAGAGACGCTCACGGTGCTTTATTAGTTCACGATGTGTCAGAACCGAAGTCCGTAGCAAAACTGAATGAGTGAGTCGAGTAACTATTATTATTATTTATTTATTCATATAACAATTTGCATTGTGTTTGAATTATGTAGTACATTAATAATTACAGTTAAAAAAATAAATAAATTATGAATTTCAAACTGTAAATTTCACTCAAAATAATTAATAACATATGATAAATCTTATGGCAACAGGATTTAAATACTTACTCTATAAATGATAAATATTATTATGTCAAATAATTGTAAATTATTATTATGTCAAATGATTGTAAATATTATATGTCAAATGTTTGAAATGTCAACAAATTTAATCTTTAACTTCAAGTATACTGCCCCAAGAAGAACATAATTTGCTTAGTTGTTGGCAATAAGATTGACAAGCATATAATTTTGGGACCCAGTGCATAATATTAGCAAGAACATTGGGTCACCTGCGCGACAGTGCAACGAGTATTCCCAAGAAGGGTTGATGTCAGGCAGGCGGCCGGTCATAAAACAATAAGCCAAAACCTTTAACAACATGGATTTCATAAATACATGTTGTGCCGACCCCACCTAGTGTGGGATAAGGGCAGGAAGAAGAAGAAGTTCTATTATTGTTCGTAATTCTAGTCAGTGACCCAAGACTATCTCAGGAATTAATATTACAGAAATAATTTCGCATATTCAAAGCTCACACACAAATAATAAAATTTACCACGAAATACTTAAGAAGAATTGTTACACTGAAGTGGAATAAAGGTCTCAATATTACAAACATATACAATAAAACAATCCCAAAAAATCCTATGCAAACGGAATATGTATTCAGGTTTGACCAAAAAACTTTGAAACTTCGTAAAACCAATATTTACATTGGTTTACCATACGCGGATCCCTAAAAACACAGAGCTTTCCTCAAAAATTTTCTGCCCTATTTGCATATTGTGACACCGTATTTTTTTTTTAAATGGGTTTTGTCGCGGGCCCCTTTTTTACAAATATTTTTATAATAATTATTGCTATAATTAATTAATCCACTGTAGTTTGGGTTACAGAATTCTGGGCTTGTTTTGGATAAAGGAAAATGCGTTTATTCACGTAGGTACAGGTAATTTTCTTTTGTTTACTTTTTTAACATAGGAGGTTAAGTACGTACAATATTTTAATTACAGGAAGTTAGTGACGATGTGGCCTGCGGGCGGCGGGTTGGAGAACCCGTCGCCCGACCAGTAACGGGCCCAGGGAGGATGGCGCGCCGTGTTCCGCGCGCGCTTCTCGGAAGGATGTGGGGCAGGGGAGCACCTGCCCCACCACAGGAGAGGTCCACCAGAAGAAGCTGGTGGACCGAGACCTGCCGGGGTCGCGGTGCATGCAACAGTGAATCCCGTGACCCCGGCCTTAGACCGGTAAAAGTCCGGCACACCCCCCCGTCTTCCCCAGACGGGGGACAGTCCATGAGGATTTCCCAACGTAAAAAAAAAAAAAAGAAAGGAAGTTAGTGACGATAGTTTTATGGGATGCTAATTATAAGTTTTCAGTGAAGTTGAAACGAGTTTTTGATGACATGATTGACTGAGTGGTTGAGCGTTTGACTGCTGCCCAACGTATCGGGTTCACTTCCCGCACGGAATTCCGTTGCGGAGGCCTTAATCATGAGCTGAACACGCGGTGAGGTCGTTTAAAAAACACATCTACCCCATTACTGTCCCACTGCACGCGCCTCTTCTCAGAATGAGAAGGGTTTAGGCCTTAGTCCACCACGCTGATTTGGTGCGGGTAGCCAGACTACACACACTATTGAGAACTTTATGGAGCCGTCTCAGGTGTGCAGGTTTTCTCACGAAGTTTTTCCTTCACCTTTAACGTAAGTGATAATCAAATTGTGATTCAGATTCAAAAATGTATTGAAGAAAAATTTATAAGAGAAAAACCATAAATTCCATTTACTATTTCCATTTTCTACTTAATTACATTTGATACTGAATAACCTGTTTAGACTCTTGGCTAATAAACAACCGCGCGGATCATATGATTTGCAAGGTTAAGCTGCGCTTGCCGCGGTCAGTCCGTGGATGGGTGACCATTTGTTACACATCGAGACCCCACCGTGCCTCGGAGAGCACGTTAAACCGTCGATCCCGGGTGTCATACGAATACCTATGACAGTCGTTACTGGTAGTCAGAATCCCGAAAGTTTGACAACCGGTCTAACCTTAAGATATCGGCACTGCCCAGTAACTGGGTAGCGGAGGTCTGATGTCAGTCGCTCTATATAAAATACTAGTATTCAGCTGTATCTGGTTAGACTGAAAGCTGACCTCAACATAGTTGGGAAAGGCTAGGCAGAACGAACTTAATAACCCGTTTATATTGTTAATACTTTCAATTGACCTAGTACCTAAGTCTATTCTTAAGTTATTATTAGCTATGTTATAGTTATTAGCAGTTGCTCGCGGACGGGAAACACGTTTTCCGTGGCACGTTTCAACGCCGGAAACAATTCATTATATCGAAATATGTCACTGGTGTTTTAGGAACACCTTGCAGTGAGACATACGGTGTTTTCCGAAAATGTGACAATTTTAAAAACGACTTTTCGTATAATCGTGCCAATTGTTCACAAACTTAACTAAAATTAGAGAATTGCTATCTTTTACACACAGACATACCGAGAAAAGGACGGTCTTCTTCATTTCATGTGGTTAGTGATTAACCTGGTGTCAGAGTTTATGCCGCCCATGGGCCTGTGACTTGGCTTCACATGCCGTCGAGAAATATCTTTCAGGCATTTCCTAACGATATTTTCCTTTACCGTTTTTAAGCAAGTGATAATTATGCAATAATACATGAAACCGAAAAGTCAGAGGTGCGTGCCTTGTGTTCGAAGTCGAGATCTATGGTCACACCACTAGGCTACGAACTAAGTAAGAGATGTCAAACTAATTTACATCCTGAACTTCACCGTGTCTTTAGTCGACACGTTCTGACGAGTCGTCTAAGCATGGAAATTTTAGTCGTCAACTCTTATTTATGTCCGTCTCTTTCTTATTTTATTAGAGTGAACTAGATAGCGTTAACCTGAATTAACTATAGTTTGTCCACAACAGAAACAGCACCAAAATCTGGTATTTGTTTTCTGGTCAATAGAAATATGATACTTTTTCCAAAATGTTATATAAAGATACTAATTTTATGCAGTAGGTAGGTATAACTTTTTTACCCTTTTTTGTTATAACCCGTTTAGGTAATCCTTTTATTTGTTCTAAACTCTACTCAGTCTAGTCTCAGTTCGTTAGTTCTACGGATTTAAACAAGTCAATAACTTTTTTCATCAGTGTGATTTTGCAAGAGATTATTCTTAGAAAATGGAATCTTTGGTCACGTACCTACAAATTGACGAATGTTCATCAAATACGCACAGCACAAATATGCACAATTTCACGCAAGCCAGTTAATCCTTCAATAAAATCCCGACTATTGTTCCAAAGTACCAAGAAGAAGAAGTATTTCAAAATTAAAATACAACACAATACTCAATACATTGTTTTAAAACCAAACACAGTGCGATACAACGATACTACAAACCGAGGCTGCCATAACCTAACATTGTTTACGTTGGCAACAAACTGGTATAACTGGTATAATAGTTATACGAATATGAGCGCAGTATGCGGTAAGGCTTAACGTCAGGCCACGGCTCTTTACAATTCTAGGTCATATTAATATGCTCCGCTTGCATTTAATTTTCCTATCATTGTTATTATAATTACTTAGTTATAATTAAGCTGTTTTTCGTTATATTGAACTAATTTGTTTTCTAATTAGGTTTTAGAACGTACTTAGGTCTGAAACTAACATAGTTAAAAGTTAATTGCAGAGTTTTTTTGTTAAAAATAACTACATTGTACTCAGTAAAGGTTACCACTCTAATATACACACACATGTTGGTTTAAGTGAACGATGACCAGCACAAAGTTTCCAGACGAAAACCAGCGTCAAGTAATTCTAGTGTTTGACATTAAGCTGATTTGGACACCTTTTTGGTCCAGCCGTGAGATACGTACCCAAGACTTCTTTTTTATATCACACTTTTTATCTGTTGTGTCTCTTTGTGCTGTGTCCAAATAAATGTTTCTTTATCTTTATCTTTTAGATTATAAAATGAAATGGTCGAACTGAGTACGGAAGCTCTTACAGTATTGGCCCCATTTTCGGGAGAGATCGTTGACCAGCAGCGACCTTAATAGTATATTCAGACACTAATTAATATGCATCTTATCGCTCGAGAGAACAGACTTCATATAGGGCAATGTGTCCCTAGGGATGCATCGTCTCGGGAAACACTGGCCTTGCCAGACCATATCGTAAGTACTCATTAACAGTACCTCGCAGTAACGAGGGCACATCCTTGAATACTAAATTTTTGATTGAAGAACGAAACAGCAATTTTCTTCAAGGCATAATTTATTACGATTTTTATGCTGCTATAAAAATAAAAAGTAAGCGGATAAGACGGCTTTAATAAAATTAAGTGAAAATTTTATTCTTTTTCTTTCGTCGTCTTCCTTATTCAAAATTTTGTGGTCAGATGCTTTTGTTTGTTTGATTGATATTTTTTTATATTGAGAACGTTTGTTTGTCTTTTTTATTTCAATTGTTCCAGCATGAAAATTATGGGGTGCATTAAATGAACGTCCACGAATACGTTCGGCGCATCCTGGGTAGTCAGTTTCGTTACCAATTTCTGGCTGACTGACTGGCTTATCTTTTCCCCACGGCATGAGCTATTCTCGTATGCCTCGTAAAACACGAAAGAAGAAGAAGAGGTATGACAGGCATTTATCATTTGCCGGCCTTCGGTCAGGTTTCAAACTAACCTGATGCGGCTAATTAGCATTTTGCACTAAGCTACTGTAATTTAACCTTTTTAGGCTTTTAACTATCCGTCATGGACAATACGATAAAGGGAATGACAATGTAAGGTGAAAGGATGGTTTAATTTCACCGTAAACGCAAGTGATAATCAAATTATCACTTGCGTCAGACGTGCCAGGATCGCTCAGATCCCATGAAAGACAAGCGTTCAACGGCTAATCTATCTTCCCTCTTCCTCCGAGCCTTCTCCCAACTATGTTGGGATCAGCTTCCAGTCTAACCAGATGCGGCTGAATACCAGTATTTTACATGGAGCGACTGCCATCAGACCTCCGCAACCCAGTTACTGGGCAATGCCGATATCCTAAGGTTAGACCGGTTGTCCGACTTTCGGGCTTCTGACTACCTGTAACGACTGTCATATCTATTCGTATGACACCCGGGACCGACAGTTTAACGTGCTCTCCGAAGCATGGAGGGGTTTCGACGTGTAACGAATGGTCACCCATCCACTGACTGACCGCCGAAATCGTATTATCCGCGTGGTTGATAATTACACAAGAGCCCCTTTTGTAGGAAAATTAAATAAACGCAGAAAAAAAGTACCATTAACTTGCAAACAGTGGAGTCACAATCCGTAGCTAGTTTACAGAAGATGAACAGTTGCAAATAAAGGAAGAGAATTTATCAAAATTGTTGACTTTAAAAAAATATTATCCGCTTCCAACGGAGATCTTGTAAGATTAAGTCTGAGATAATCCTACTTTCAGTTATTCCCGGCCGAGTTTGAGGATAAGTTTCATTGATGTTTTCTGTTTGTTCAATGTTAAAGAAATAAATGTATAACTGTACAGATTTATAGGAATGTCATTACTTTATTTCCTTTATTCATCTTAAATCTTATAAATTATATTTTTAAATACATATCTATAAAAAAATATAAAAAATAGGGTACCACCGGTATTGGGAGCAGGGTCCAAGCTACCGGTGGTTAGGTTCCCAGAGACAGGAACTTCCTCACAATGCGTACCGTGTCGAGGAGAACTGCTTTCTGTATCAGCCCCTTGATCCAGCCATCTAACGAGAGCCTCATGAGGTTGAGGCCCTTGGCCATCAGGCCATTGGCATTCATTCATTAATTTGATTGTTTTCGTGTTTATTTAGCTAAGACCGAATGTGCCAGTTTCCAAAAGTTTTAGTTTCCTGAGATTGAAAGTAGAAAGAAAGAAAGAAAGAAAATTTATTTATTCAGCCAAGAACACTAACAGCATAAATAAAATAAACAAAGAAAGAACAATACAATAAGAATTAAACACAAATTTTATGCTGTCGAGCATGTCCATGCCGAAAAGGTTACCAACTCACCATATGCTAGGCGTCAAAACACCCAGCGCTGATTTTCAGCTGGCACCCCCGCAGTGACACACGGATGGAGGTAGTTAATTTTAAATAAGTTAATTTTAAAATTTAATAAGTACACTATGTTCCGTTATTGATTTAAAGTAAGTTCTGCCAAGAGTCATCGAAATCTCAGCAGTGTTTCTCTAGTAGACATACGTCGCTCTTGTCTACGAACGCAGCGCTGCCGCAGCGACATGTTTCTTCTAGAGAATCGTCTTGATAGTAGAAGATAAACCGTGAAGGAGAAAGGAGAATAGTCTTCATAAACTGTTATAATTAGCTTCAATTCGTATATTAGTTTGTTTGATTCAAGTCTTGCGACAGATTTTTCAACTACTTCTGCTTAACCGATTCGCCTGAAACTTCGCACACAAATTCAATTCCCATGACAATACAACATTATAATAATGTCAACCTTTAATCCTCAAATCCTGATGCTGCAGGAGTACTGCAAGATAAAATCGTTTAACTTAAAAGTTTTTTTAAGGTATTATTAGATATTAGTAGTTAGATAGCAAGTCAAAAGTAATCTGTTTGTAAAACTTTTCATTAAGAATGTTTTACATTCGCAGATCCAGATGACGTAAATAATTTCTAAACTGAAAACAGTGTTGGATCTGATACAAAGAATATTTTGTACCTTCCCAGTCTTGCAAAAGTTTGGAACACGAGAGCTCGGTGAAAACTAAGTGAATATTTACAGCGTGTTTTGTAGTGTTTGCATTAAATTTGTCGTTGAGTTTTCAGAATTTTGGATAAGTATATGCTGCTTTAAGAAGTTAAAGCGTTAGTTTCTACTTGTATCTTTTAATTTAAGGTGTAGGGGAGGAGCACACATCAATTACAGTTTTCAAATGTGTATTCTCAGGAAAACGGCTGCTGACTGACACATTTGGAAAAGAATAATCATCAGGGACATCGCTTCGACTTTAAATTCGCACTGATATGGAGTGTTATAAATTCTTTTAATTAAATGCCGTTTACTAATTCTCTCAACATGACCAAACGACCTAAGCATACTCTTTCAATTTTGTCACTACATTATCTTTTAAACCGCAACTTTGTCTTATCTCATCATTTCACAATCTATCATTCAAAGTTACACCGCACATACTTCGCAAAGAACGCATTTCCACGGCATTTATTCTACTTGTGGCCTCTTCTGCCACGACCAACGTTCACTTCCATACATAAGCGTAGGTACCAGCACACCATTATGCGTGTATGACAAGATGTATGAATGTGGATGACGCGAAAGGAGTATGTAAGGGTCGTAGCATATGGCGTTCTATAGTTTCTGCCTACCCCCATGGGAAAAAGGGCGCGAGTTTATGTATGTATTTATAAGGAGTGTTACTGGTGCGAATGGGCTGATTAATAAAATTGCTTAATTATGACTACTTGCAATTGAACACTTACTTACCATGCAGGAGGGTCTGAATTCGACCCCGACCCGTACGTCTGACTCTTCGAATTCATGTGCGGATCAGAATTTGATTATCACTTGCTTTAGCGGTGAAGGAAAAACATCGTGAGGAAATCTGCACACCTGAGAGGTCTCCATAAAGTTCTCGATGGTGTGCGTAGTCTACCAACCCGCACCAGGCCGGCGTGATGGACTAAGGCCTTCTTATTCTGAGAAGAGGCCCGTACACAGTAGTGGGACAGTAATGGGTTAATTATGTTTATGTTTTATGACTAACAGCAGTACCGTTTTTAAGGCCCTGACCAGACGACGTTTTTGTCCGGCGGACTGCCGCAGGCAAGCATAATACTGGTTGGAAGTTGTTGCCTGTTAATTAATTACTGTAGTTAATTATTGTCCGCGGCAGTCTGCCTGACAAAAGTCCATCGTCTGCTCAGGGCCTTAAGAAGAATAAAAGTCCTCCATAGGTTTTGATTTTACCTTGTAAGTCTAGTGGTCGCAAGCGCGACTGCTGAGCATGAGGTTCTCGGTTCGACCCCCAGGTCGAGCAAAGTGTTACTGGGTTTTTCCATTAGCATATTCTCAGTAGCAGCCCGAAGTCTGGATGTGTGCGCGGTTAATGGAAATGGGGTCACCCCCATTACATGGAACTTAAACATAACGGCGAAATGAGGGTGTTACTGGACACCTCTGTCTAACCCTTCGGGGAATACAGGCGGGAGGTTATGTATGTTTTTGACTCATTTCGAAATAGACAGAATAGTTGATTATATTATTTTATCTCTATGGCAATAAACTCCGGTTACGCAATAATTAACACTACATTAACAAAAGCGTACAGTTATACACAAAACCAATTTCCTGGAACTTCAAACAATACCTTTAAAATCACTGAAAGCCGCGTTGTTATTTGACAACAACTAACGAGTAGATAATTATGGCGTAAATTAACATAAGGGAAATGATACCGCACGATTCTAGCTATACGTAGAATATATACATAAGGTGGGTTTGCGGTTATATCTGCTCGCAATAGATACCGCAATAGACACTAGTTTATTGACAAGTAATACGTTGTGTTCACAGAAATCTAAATATATTATTTAGATTTCTGTGGATGTGGATTTTCTATCAACAGTTCACCGCTCATCTTTACATAGTACAAAACAAAGTCACTCCCGCTGTCTGTACGCTTAGATCTTTTAAACTACGCAACGGATTTTAATGCAGTTTTCAGCAATAGATAGAGTGATTCAAGAGGACTTTTATGTGCCCCACATTAGTATCTACATTGCACCCGTGCGAAGCCGGGGCGGGTCGCTAGTATCATTATAAATGCTATTTACATATTTGCTCAGGTTACGCTACGCCCCACGATTTTATTTTTGAGTCTGATCAATGCCTTACATTGATGAGGACAGTGGTGTAATGACTAGTACCTAGGAACTACCTAATTATTTTTTATCTTTTATTACACTATCTAGATCATTACTATGCCATGTTGGTTTAGTGGTCGCAAGCGCGACTGCTGAGCATGGGGTCTTGGGTTTGATCCCCAGGTCGGGCAAAGTGTTATTGGGTTTTTCCATTAGGAATTTCTCAGTTGCAACCCGGAGTCTGGATTTATGCCCGGTTAATGCCAATAGGCTCGCCCCCTATTATATGGGACTTAAACATAACTGGCGAAACGAGGGTGTACTAAAAAACACCTCTGCCGAACCCTTCGGGGAATATAAGGCGTGATGTTATGTTATAATCTCTCTTCTCAAAAAAACCGTTTAACTTAAAAAAAACCTCTCGTCACGGTCCAGAGTAAAATTTAAATGTTGGTAGAAAATGTGTCAAGCTGCGATGGGTGATTCTTCGAAATTTTTTAACATTATTTTAACAAATCATTCTTCTCCCGGGTTGTTAACGTTATAGTATTGTCAGATTGTTTTTATTCTTGTCTTATTGCTTGATGGCAGCGGTATAGTTTCAGTTTTCATTATCATTATAGTATTAAACATCTGCATTCTTAACTTTGGGATGATGCTAATGACGTTCTCAATTTTTGTTAATATTTTTCGAAGAATGCCCCGTATCCATTATGCGCTCCTGGCGCGCGTGCCATGAACACCCGCGCCGGGAGTGCGTTCCGCGGAACGCGCTTCAAATATTTAAATGATATCAACTAAGCGCACATGGCGCGCGCGCCACATATGAGCTTCCTTTGATGCGCGGTAAAAAACCGACTCTAAATGGAACGGGCCGCTCTAAGTTCGAGCGTTCCAACAAACAAATTGGCGCGCGTTCCAAAATGGTAACGATTTCGCGCGGCCGGAACGCGCGCCAATGTTCGTCCTCTTGGAGCGCGAAGTCGATACGCGGCTTTAACCTAAATACCGGGAATATTAATTTGTGGGGATATACTAATTTGTATCGTTCGGTTATTGAATCCGCGACCCTGAAATTCAAGTGTTCAGACTCTGCCAAGAATAGTGATTATTGTAGGATCCATGACCAATCACATCTTTTGACCCTCCACATTGTTGGAATAAACCAACAGTGTGGAGGGTCAAAAGATGTGATTTCAAAGATGATGTAGTGACAAAATAAAAATTTAAAGGAGTATGCTTAACCGGTTTGGTCATGTTGAGAGAATGAGTGAACGACGATTAACAAAAGGAATTTCTATGGCGGATGTTAGTGGATACGCCGCGCCGGTAGAAGACGCCCTAGAAGAAGATACATCGATGTTATTGGTGATGGTCTTCACAAAGGACAGATGCGTAGTACGCTCAACCGGTGTGCGTGTATGATAAGATGTATGAATGTGGACGAAGCGAAAGGAGTATGTAAAGATACTATACTATATTACTATACTATATATAGATAATGTACTATAGTCTCTGCCTCACCATATGGGGAAAAGGCATGAGTTTATGTATGTATGTGGAGGGTCATATTCAGCAGTGGACGTTTACAGCCTGATATGACGTCAATAGACTAATTTATATAATTAGGATAATGTATGAAGATGTTTACCTTTGCACACGCAAACCTGTTTACCTCATCAGAATCTCATCACGACACGAAATGATTAAATCCACAAGCGAGAGACAGGCAATTATAAATAGCTCAGAGAAATTGAGTCCAAGCTAACAACCGGCCAAACTCGCCTTGAACAAAATCAAGTAAATTGGTCTGCTTCAAGCGAATGCAACGTTGCATCGATCAGGGGCACCTAAACGCTGCACCCACACTCGAAAAGCAACCATAAAATTTAGAAGTTAAAGTACTTTTTCAATTGAGTGATCTCATGAAAATTCTGGCGAAATTTTCGTTGTGCAAGTACTTTGAATCTTTGGATACTTTATGTACGTACACAGAATAATGTAGTGTATAAAGTAAGCGGTAACTCAGTGCTTGTACTTTAATGAATTTTATAACGATGGATTTTCCTAGCGATGTCCCGAAGCATTTGTTATTTGAACTTTTTGATAAACAGCAATTTGGACGTGTTTCATAACGCCAATTTAAGTTTCATATTTTCATGATATAAGTTTTGAATAAGAATACGTGTTTATGCAGGAATTTAGGTTCAGGTTGTCATTTTCTTTGAAAATTTTCATCTCTTGATTTTAAATAGCGGAGTTGGTAAGTGACACTGGTTTGAGAGGATTGGTTTTGTGGTCATCAACCCTTATGTTTGTGACAACTACAGCATTCATTCCTTCTTTGGAAGGCCTTTTTAAAAGCAAAGAGGCTGTCGATCCACATGAAAGAAAATGGTTATCCTCGCCTATATGCACTTTTGTCACCAGGGGATTGCTGTTGCGTTGCGAACCTTAGAGATAAAGATGAGAAATCTCATGTGTTTGCAATTTCACCGGCCCCAATAAACCTCAATCCTGAATAAAGCAACGCTGCTTCGTGGCAGAAATAGGTCTGGTGCTAATACTTCCCTGGACGAAATCTTTTGCAAGTAGCTTTGTCTAGCTGAGAATCGAAACTGGCAGGATAAGCATGAAGACTTTTTATTACTAAGCTGAACACTCAATATTAGTTGGCAACACTTGTTATGATAAAATAAATGATTCTGATTTTCATAATGATGTCACATAAAAATATGACGTATTAATAAATGTGAACTTTCAAATTTTTAGGCAAATCGAAAACTGAGGATGTTGCAAGAAAATAAATAAAATCGGGTAGGTCTAACTAGTAACGGAGTCGACGCTCGTTCAGCTAGTTTTGGCTGTCAATAGACAACGTGCAAATATCAAGTGTTACAAAATCATTTTTTTTTATTACAGTACCTAAGTATAATTTGATTTTATTACTTTGTTTACTTTTCTAAAAAGCTATATCTAGCCCGGAACTGATAAGACTATGTAGGCTTCTTATCAAAAAGAGTATCAGAAGATTTTCGTTTTTTTGTTAATCTCTACTTAAAACGATTAACAAAATAAAATTACTCTACAAAGCGATTATGTCATCCGCCAAATTGAAACATAATTGAACTGAAATCAATTTAACTATAAGCTTACCATTGAAAACAGCTTTAATAGGTTAATTAATTTGTAAAACCTCGGTTTCCAATGATGTAGTTATATTCTATACAGTGATATCCCAAATTAAAACGTCAATAAAGTGGAATCTGTTTAATCTATTGCTACATGGTTTAATTTACTCTATATTTTTGTTAACAGCCTCAGTAGGTTTAACAATTTGTCAATCTCGGTCTGAATGATTATATTCGTTAAAGTTACCATGTACTACCAAATTAAAACGTCGATGAACCAGAATCCATATAATTAATTCCGACGTGACGCGGCCGAAAAACTCAACGTCAATTAACTTAATGACGTCAGACGTGTTAATGCAAATTTTCTGTATAATTTAATCAAAATTTAAATTCTGTTTTCGATTATTAGGTGTTGAAGCGATGATAGACTGGTGGGGATTTAATCAGTGTGTTATAATTTGGGAATGATTTTAAATGTTTGAAACGGCTTGGTGGTTGAAATTATTAATTTTGGTTGAGAGTTGGGTATTAAACGGTTTAATTTTAAAATAGATTATGATAGAGATTATGTAGCTGCTGATTCATTTAATAATAATACTATATTGGTTGTTAGTAGGATCTATACGATCCACCTAGCTAGCTACCACCCACACATTAAAGTCCAGCGAGAAACAGTTTACTGTGTTCCGTCTTATGTATATGAGAGCCAGAGGGGTATAGGGGAATCGCTCTATATCTCTGTTCCTTGGATTCGTGTGCTCCATCTTAGACCCTGTCTCCGCTTACCATTAGGTGAGGCTAGGATCAAACACGACCAAATCAGGAAAAAAAAACATAACATAATTATAACTATAATATAGTATAATAACTATAATATAGATTGATTATGGTATTTGCGATATTTGATTATATTCTTTGTAGCGATTAATATAAGCAGTTCTTATGATGTATATGTTCATTGTATCATTATACCTATTTGGGTTTTACTTAAGTACTTATTTACTGACCCTTGAATAATTTTTATCTTCTTCTAGATGAAGATTGGACTTACTATTATATTATTCATAAAACCTCAACTTTTTTATCCGACGATACGAATAGAGAATTTAACTCAAATCTCACTAAATTCGTTAGTTGACTACTTAAAAGATTAGAAAGAATTTAATTTAATTTTTATTATATCAATAGAGGTATAGAATTAAATTAAACGATCGTTGGAAAAATAAATAAAATCAATCTAAAAATGGAGGAGATACATGTTTTTTTTCTTTTTTAATGGCGCATTTTCTGTCTGTCGCACGAAACGCACATTGTACGGATTAAATGTCAAGTTACTATGAAGTTTTGAACAATGACGTCATCGTGCAATAGTGCGGTCTCTGTCTATTAACAATTTTAAATCGCTTATAACTTGGGCATTTTATTATATATTTCATTAGTTTTTGCATTGATGCTTATGTTTTTAGTAAGTTTCTATCCAATTAATTAAAAAAATATTGCCAACTACCTACCCTACTCTATATCAGCTTAAGCATTTCTCTGGGCTAACATCCCTTAATTTTGCAATTCCACCTACCTACATATGTATCTCCTGCCCTGGTCCCAAGTTACTTGGGGTCGGCGCAATATGTTTTTCTCTTCCACTCTTCCCTGTCAGCCGTCTCATTATCATTTACTCCTTATCTTTCATATCCTCCCTCACACAATCCCTCCATCTTTTCTTAGGTCTCCCTCTCCCCCTCCATCCATCAACATTCATATTCATCACTCTCTTAGTCACATGTGTTTCATCCCTCCTCAGCACATGCCCATACCAAGACAAACGCTTTCCTTTCAACTTTTCTGTCACTGGTGCCACTTTCAAACTTCCTCTAATATACTTATTTCTTACTTTATCCATTCGCGTCACTCCACACATCCATCTCAACATTCTCATCTCCTACCTACATATATCGTAAGTAAAACAATGTTTGCAACATATTTCCGTATACGTATATACTTTGATTACTCTAGTTTACGATATCATAGTTAAAATGTGGTCGGAAACTCATGCAAACCAGCAAAGTTTTATGTTTGATCAGTAGTTGCCAACAATTGTTTGGAGATTAGGGTCGCCTCTAGGAAGCGGAACCAATATTTCAATTTTAATTAAAAACAATGCTTGAATTAAAATTTGTGGGCAAAGTTGTGTTTTATTTAAAACAATTTGGTGATTGGTTGTTCAGCTGTGTGTTTCCGCCTTAAAATAGATTTTAATAATAGGCCATTTATTAAATATCATAATAACTTAACATCACGCCTGTATTCCCCTAAGGATTGGGCAGAGGTGTACTTTAACACCCTCATTTCCCGTTATATTTAAGTCCCATGTAATAGGAGGCGAGCCTATTGCCATCAACCTAGCACAAATCCAAACTCCAGACTGCTACTGAGGAATTCCACACGCAAAAACCCAATAACATTTTGCCCGACCTGGGGATCGAACCCACAACCTCACGATCAGCAGACGCGCTTCCCACCACTAGACCAATGAGGCAGTTCAATTTAATAATTATGAAAAATGAATAATAATATATGAAAAAAGCTCCGAGTAAATTCATTTTCAAACGTAAAGTTCGGGAATATTACTTAAAATCGCTGCAACCTTAGTCTGAATGAACTGTCCATCATAGTTATAAATATTTATGTGTATGTATGTATGTATAGATATATAGGTTTAATATGTACTTTTATTTTAATATATAGATATATATAAAGTATATATTTTGTTAGTACTTATGTATTATTTTGTATTTATTAATTTTTATTTTCCTTATTTGTTTTAAATTCTTTTTTTGTACCTTTTTCAAAGTGCTTCAAAGTGCTTAATTTTTGGCCCATAGGTTGACTGGTAGAGAATTCCATTGGCATTAAGTCCGCCTTATGTACCACCAATTGTACATGAAGTTTAAATAAATAATACCAAAAGAACGATGGATGAATAGTGTGAAAGATGATATTTCTAGAAAGGGAAGATTACTGAGATGACGGCTAATAGAGATGTACGGAAGAAAAACATGCTGCATCGACCACAAATACGTTGGGATAAGTGCAGGAGGATGATGATGATGAATATAGTGATGTAAAGTGTCTTTGGGATTATATCAAAGACATGGGCCGAGCTCCAGCATCATTCTCCGATTGTTTCCCTTAGAGTTGAAGTCAGAAAACAGTTGCTCTTAGTGGGACCAGAAAATCACCAAATTGATAAGCGTTTGTGGATTAAGTATATTAACTAGAAAGCATGTGATGTTAATATACTAGGTGGAAAACATAAGAATGAGATACAAGATTAAAATAACCCGGTTATATACTATGATTTTGCATAAATTCAATAAAGAGCGTTTCTTACTCCTTTAACAGTGTGGGGAATAGTTGCCCAGCATTGGCCTAAAAGAAGTTAAGTATCCATATATCCGGGAACGGCCTGGAATGTTTAAATGAACTAGGTACGTCAGAAGAATGCGTGTCGGGTACTTATGGTCCAATGCGATGTTATATTATATTACCTATATGTAAATGTCACCACTGCGACTGCTCCGAGGTCACGGCGCTGCACACACTGCAGGCGTGTCCAGCTTGGGGGTCACAGCGCCGCGAACTAGTCGCAGTGATCGGTGGTGACCTCTCGCTTCCGGCCGTGGTTCTGTCCATGGTCGGGAGCGAGAGAGTGCATGGGAAGCCATCGCCTCCTCTTGCGAGGAGGTGATGGCTACCAAGGAGGAAGCGGAGTGGGAGAAGGAGCGACGTGCTCTTCTCCCTTCCCGCGCCGACATCCATGAGGATATTCTAACGATAAAAAAAAAAGATTAAAAGGGGCTCGTGGCTAATAAGGTACCAACCGCGCGGATTATACGATTTGCGAGGTGAAGCTGCGCTTGACGTGGTCAGTCCGTTCGTTACACATCGAGATCCCTCCGTGCCTCGAAGAGAACGTTAAACAGTCTGGCCTAGGTATCATACGAATACCTATGACAGTTGTTACGGGATGTCAGAAGCGGAAGCCCGAAAGTTTGATAACCGGTTTAATATTAGAGTATCGTCATTGCCCAATAACTGGGTTGCGGAGGTCTGATGGCAGTCGCTCCGTGTAAAATACTGGTATTCAGCTGCATCTGGTTAGACTGGAAGCTGACCCCAACATAGTTGGTAAAAAGCTATGCAGATGTATGTAAGTATTATTCAAGAAGATAACCTTGTCCAAGAGAATACTGCCGACAAACTGTACTGCAGTTTGGCAGAAGATTTGTGTTATACCAATATGTACAACTTCTATAAATAAATGAATTGCAACAATAAATTTAAAAATGATAAGTAAACAGATACGAGACTGCCTTGTTGGTCTAGTGGTCGCAGGCGCGACTGCTGAGCATGGGGTCCTGGGTTCGATCCCCAGGTCAGGCAAAGTGTTATTGGATTTTTCCATTAGGAATTTCTCAGTAGCAGCCTAGTGTCTGGATTTGTGTCTGGTCAATGGCAATAGGCTCGCCCCCTATTATATGGAACTTTAACGTAACTGGCGAAACGAGGGTGTACTAAAAACACTTCTACCGAGCCCTTCGGGGAATACAAGGCGTGATGATATGTAAATACGTGTATCATTCAGTTAACCTCTCAATATCACTATAGGAGATACAGCGTTGCATATTTCTTTATGCGCCAATATGAAAATATTCATAATTTATTTGACTGCCGTTTCCAACTCTTAACGAGGGCTGTTGACCGAGTGCAGTCAACGTATCGCCACTCATGTCAATATTAAAGTGGGTTTCAATTTTAAAACTCATATTATTCGAGATTCAAAAGTGGTTTGTAGTACTTTTATCTTTTTTTTTAATATTACGGAAATTTTACTTGAAATTTTGGTGTGGGAAAACTACTTAGCTTTGTTGGAGTAAGGGAAAGTGTGTCTGTTCGATAAAAAGCTTAGGTTTTTGGAAATCGATTAAAAAGGGTAAATAAACAAATCCACAGGATAAGCCTAAAGGATAAGGAAAATCCAATTCCACTTGGTCTAACCTTAGGGCAGCTTAAAGTCCCACTGCGACTGCCCCGAGGACACGGCGCTGCACACTTTGCAGGCGTGTCCAGCATGGGGGTCGCAGCGCCGCGAACTAGTCGCGGCGATCGGCGGTGACCTCTCGCTTCCGGCCGTGGTTCTGTCCATGGTCGGGAGCAAGACTGCGTGGGAAGCCATCGCCTCTTTTTGCGACGAGGTGATGGCGATCAAGGAGGTAGCGGAGAGGGAGAGGGAGGCCGCTTCTTCTCTCCCTTCTCGAGCTAGACGCACTGGGCGCCGGAGGGCGCGTAACGATCTCCGGCAACCCTAGTGAGTGGTCTGCGCGCGGCGGGTTGGGAGCTCGTCGCCAGACCAGTAACGGGCCCAGGGAGGATGGCCCGCCGTGTTCCGCGCGCGCCTCTCGGAAGGATGTGGGGCAGGGGAGCAACTGCCTCACCACAGGAGAGGTCCACCAGAAGCGCTGGTGGGCCGAGACCTGCCGGGGTTGCGGTGCATGCAATAGCGAATCCCGCGACCCTGGCCTAGGTCAGAAGGAGGGACACCGTGGTGGTTTTAGCCGGTAAGAGTCCGGCACACCCCCCCCGTCTTCCCCAGTCGAGGGATAGTCCATGAGGATATCCCCACGATAAAAAAAAGAAAAGAAAGTGCAGCCTAAAGTCAGACCAAGTTCGGATTCCGATTCATTTTTACATCTGAATAGGAAAGTCCTATTAACCAAACGCTCAGTAGTCGCAGTGGCGACCACTACACCAATATAATGTCCTTTAAAAATCAGGTTCTTATATTTAATAATCAATGGCCAAATACGTAAACACTGCTCAATTTTAAGTAGCTGTCAAGTCTCGTGCTGTCACTGTCACTCTAAGGCGAAGTGACAGTGACAGCATGAACTTAATGGCGACTCAACAATGAGTAGGGTTTGAGTATTTGGTCATATGAGTATCAATCTGTATTAGATAGAAATTTCAAGAAACAAGTTTAAAGTGTTTTGTATTTTCGTATCATGAATATCAACCGGTCGGTTAAAATATTATTTTTCTTTGAATAACATAATTACATTAGCGAGACTGAATCACTTCTACAACAGATACACTACATAAATACTGCACATACACACACACTCACACACACATTCACTCAAATGACCTTGTTTTTGATTATGTACAAATTTGTTGTACAAATATGGTTATCAAATAAACTATTTTTATTTATTTACAATTCCTGTGACATTGAAATAACATCAATGGCCTCTGCTGCAATTGAAACTTGGGCCATGTCTTAAGCTTTGAATAACCATCTGGATAATATATGGATATATTACTATACTCTTTGATATATGGTGATTTGACAGACTGATATTCTATAGAGAAACTTTCAAACCGTCATATTTATCTCTCAATTAAGTGTCGTGCTGTCACTTAAAGCGAAATGACAGTGACAGCATGAGTCTTACCAGCTACTTATAACTGAGCAGCGTTTGAGAAATTTGGCAGTCAATCTTTAAATAATTAATAACAACTTAAAACAATTTTCGTGGCAGCCCTGACAGATAGTTAATGCACAAAGAAGTTTGCAAGTTGCGGAACTTAGCTGATATATAAGTTTGTGACTATTCATTGTTTTAGTTTTCACATTAAATACAGTTACATACATTTTTAAAGTTTGCTTTGACGTTTGTTAGTTCATTTTAAGTGGACTGAATACAAATAATGATACAAAGGAAAAATCGTGAGGAAACCTGAAAACTTGAGGGCTTAAAAAAGACTTCTCGATGGTGTGTATAGTCCGCCAATCCGCACCAGGTCAGCGTGGTAGACAAAGGCCTGAACCCTTCTCATTCTGAGAAGAGTGCTGTGCCCAGTGGGAGAGTAGCAGGCTGATTACGATGATGATGATCTAAGTTGTTATTACCGTCAAATAATTGGAAACAATCCATCCAAGATATACCAGCAACATTTATAACACATAATATCACGCCTGTATTCCCCGAAGGATTGGACAGAGGTGTGTAGTAACACCCTCATTTCGTAGTTATGTTTTTAAGTCCCATATAATAGGGGGCGAGCGTATTGCCATCAACCGGGCACAAATCCAAACTGCCAACCAATAACACATTGGTCGACCTGGAGATCGAACCCAGGACCTCACGATCAGCAGCCGCGCTTGCTCCCACTAGAACTAACAAGGCAGTTACAGATCAAGTCTTTATTACTCAGTAACATAACAACAACCCTTTCAAACAATAAAGTAACCCAAATAGTTAAGAAATCCTTCCGACCAACGTATTACAATAGTTGAATAGTTTAATTGAGATACAAACAAGGGGACGGATGCTGCAAGAGTTATTATCCACTGATTTCAGTGTCTTCAAAACAATGGGTCCCTTTCAGAGCCCTTTCTTGAGTGACAAATGGAAGGTATATTTCCTTAATCCGCTGGGAGTTAGTATTTGAATGTGAGGTTGAGTTATAGGCCGGAACGGTTTGACGAACTTAAAATTGAGTAAATTAGATTTTTGTTAGCTTCACTTTGTATAATTTGTTTGTTTGGGTCAAATCTTGCGACTGATTTTTCAACTACTTCTGCTTCACCGATTCTTCTGAAACTTCGCATACAAATTCAATTCCCATGACAATATAACATTATAATAATTTCAACCTTCAATTCTCAAATCGTGATGCTGCAGGGGCACTGCAAGATAAAACCATTACACTTTAAAGTTTTTTTAAGGTAGTATAAATATGTCTGATCCGTTGGAAATAAACCGATTTAGCTAAGTTACGAATACGGTAGATGATGGAGTGGTTGACATACACGGTATACATGCTCCCCAAACTAAAGTGGCAGTGAATTGGTCAGGTCTGGCTAAGGATCTATAGCACCTGGGGCAGACAAACCATGGTGGGGACCACAAATCGGTAAACACAGCGTGGAACGCCCCGCAGCTGGATGGACTGATGACCTGATAAATTAAGCTAGGATAGACTTGATGACGAAAATTGGGAGTGGCTTATGTACAGCAGTGGACATAAGCCTCTTAGTTTTCTCACTCTTACGGTAGCCATCATAAAAGCTGGAAGTCGAAATACTTTAATTAAGGGTATACTCAAACGAACGCGTTCAGCTTGCGGCCGCATTGGCGTTGTTCTGTATGGTTTGAACACGTTCGTACGCGTTTGGTTAGAACATGTCGCTACAAGTACATTTGCAGTAATTGATCGCAACCGTACACGTCAACGCGACTGCAAAATGCACGAGTTGTTATGAGTGTCTTCTTAAAGTCTAATCTTCTTCTTTTCATGTGGTTAGTGACTAACCTGGTGTCAGAGTTCATGCCGCCTATAAGCCTCTGACTTGACTTCACATGCCGTCGAGAAATATCTCTCAGGCACGCCGGTTTCGTCACGATGTTTTCCTTCATCTTTTTTAAGCAAGTGATAATTACCTATACAATACGCACATGAATCTGAAAATCAGAGGTGCGTGCCTTGGGTTCTGACTCGAGACCTATGACTTGGCAGTCCGACGGCCACACCGGCTATCACTGCTAAGTCTAATTAAACTCCTGCTCTCAATATATCGGGTATATAAATACCCTTAACGAAACCGAAAGCCACGTATTCTTCCTATCATTATGAAGATTTTTTGGTATTAGGCCATACCTGGGAACCTTATGGTTATGGAGATATTGAAAGTCAAAGTCACCATATTTTTGTACGGTTTTCACGAACACTACCTAAGTTTAAATGTTATAACTAATCATTCTTCTCTACAAACATTATCAATATTTTTGAAATGTAGGCACTAGACACAGTCTGCCGCGCGCGCGCTTCCATTGCGTGCTACAATTACAAGCTGTTTTATAATACCAAAAAAATAAAAGTCGTTTCCCAGCAATTATTTTTGCTGTATGTTACTTAGTTTTATGTACAGTATGCGTAGACGAAGCCGATCGTTAAGGCTATTTTTACACCCAGTATACACAAAAATCTTTATTTCCATAAATTCCATCAACAACAACAGATATTCAACAACACGTTCAGTCCGGTATTACAACGGCCCGTATGTTTACAGGACCGGGTCCGTTTTGAATACGTTAGTCCTACATGAGCCCAAATGCCTCAGGGCGACCGCAGACACGTTAAGTTCCTGACGGGGACTTAAGGGATTGAGAGGTTTTCTATAAACTTTATGTTATTAACCCGTGCTGCGCGTGTGTACTTATGTTTTGTAGGAATTAAAAATTACAAGTATTATAGTAGTAAGAATTTTTATTTTATTACAAAACTGTTTTTTAATTAGTTTTACTTCGTATATTTGTTTGTTTCAAATCTTGCGACAGATTTTTCAATTACTTCTGCTTAACAGATTCTCTTGAAACTTCGCACACATATTCAGTTCCCATGACAATACAACATAATAATAATTTTAACCTTCAATATTCAAATACTGATGCTACAGGGGTAAGTACCACTAGGAGTAGCTAAAACAGTTTAACTTAAAAAAAGCCGTTATTATTTATTAAGTTAAAGCAAATCATTTATTTTTGAATGAAAAGAAAGTGCCGGCCAACGATAATGAATACAAGACACTATACTGGATGTCCCACAATGCGTGGTCATGGCAAATTTTACGTAGAGGAGACTTCATTTTTTTGTAAGAGTTCGTAATCAGTTATTATCTCACTGACATACCTACCTATTATTTGTTATTCACTGAGATAATTAATAATAACTAGCTGCCCGGACAGACTTCGTTCTGTCAAAAGGTGGGAAAAGAAAAGTGTTGTTTTTACTATTTACCACGCAATTTTTATGTTTTTTCTCTCCATAAGAACCTTCCTTGCGCCTTAAGGAATATAATTATAAAAACAATGCCGAATTGGTCGACCCGTTCTCAAGTTTTGCGCTTAGCAACACATTTGGCGATTCATTTTTATTTATATAGATTATTCATTTGACTTTTTATTACTTACCACTAGACATTTAATCTTGATTTATATAAAATTAGTTACTAATAAGTGTTATATAATGGCTTTAAATTCTGACTTGTCCTTTGTTTAAAATTAATTTATTTAATTCAATATTTGCATGCCTTCACAAAGGCTGAACACATTGTGCTGCACATTCATTTGTAAAACATGTTTCTGCGAAAAAAAAATCAATTCTATTTATCATTATTTACACAACTTCGCTTTACCCTAGTATTCTCATAATCTATTAACAGAGTCCTATATTAAAAGCAACAAGGTCCACGCTAATAAGCAAAAACATCGCCAGTTGTGACAAGTTCATAGTTTTACGCAATGCGACTACCATCTGACCTACAAAACTGTTTTCGCAGCAGATAATCTGGCCTACATAGACGGAATAATACGACTTATTCGGTGGAACAGCTGACACTGAGAGGCCAGACGGCATTTCCTCTTGGAACTATGACGTAGAATCAGATGTAGATACAAATTGCTGATGAATACAGCCAATCCTTTTAACACGTCAACGCAAAGGCGTACTGTTGTCTTCACAGCAACCCAGTATAGGCAATACTGACATCCTAAAGCTATACCCATATTCTAAGACGTTCCTCCAAAACTTACTCGACTCAGGACGGCCTCGAAAACACCTTCAAAATTGTATTCTTAGTCGCAATTTCGAGTGAACTTTGAGGTTCCTCGGCTGAGGGGCCCTCAAATGAGTCGAGGTAGATTGGAGTCATTACGTCATAATTTTAATTATCTGCATCGCGCAAATAACGCCGTGATAAATAGTTGTAAGAATTATCGTAAGCGTATTCGATAAAGTCTTCAAAATTCATTTTTGTTACATACGAACTTAGACACTTCCTTCCTTAACGTAGGTTCTAAGATACTTTGAGTTTGACAGATGATTCCTTACCTCGATTGAGAAACAATCTTGAGTCGAGGACGTTTATGGCAACTATAACTACCGATGGTAGTGAGAAAGACTGAGTCGAGGTGGAGTCGAGGTGAGTAAGTTTTGGAGGAACGTCTTAGAATACGGGTGCTAGGCTCTTAAATAGCAGAGATTACCTAGTGATGTGACCGTCGGACTGCCAAGTCATAGGTCTCGAATTTGAACCCAAAGCACGCACCTCTGACTTTTCGGATTCATGTGCGTATTGTATAATTATCACTTGCTTAAAAAGGAAACCGGCGTGTAGAAAAAGTAACGGCTGTCACTACTACTAATTCCAAAATAAGCAGCAACAACCTACAGGTCAAAGAGTCCACCAGTAAACTAAAAGATTCACGACACGATTAGACAGTAACGCCGCAACAGCACAAGTTCTTGATGCATCGCCTTAAAAGTAAAAGAAAAGTTCTACGGACGAACTCAAAAGAACTCAAAAGAAGAGAGGAAACAACTTTACTACCCATTTTGTGAACAAATGGCGTTGTACTAACATTTTCTAGAGAAACATTGAAAATACTGCGCTGCTCGTAAAACGTGTTGATGCTGCATTATGATATGACGTATGTAATTTTAGTGCAATTCAGATGAATACTTTGGGTGGTAAAAAGGTATTTTGGGGTTGAAAAATACTTTATGGAATTAAGAATTGTTTTCTTGGTTTCTGATTTGGAGATACGAGGTGTTTTCGAAATTATTTTGAGCATAATTTAAAAAGTATAAAAGGCAGAATAATAATATTCAATATTTTTTTACAGCATCAAAAACACGGACTAAATTACATACATACATACATAAACTCACGCCTTTTTCCCATGGGGGTAGGCAGAAACTATAGAACGCCACATGCTACGACTCTTACATACCCCTTTCGCTTCATCCACATTCATACATCTTGTCATACACGCACGCCGGTTGAGAGTACTACGCACCTGACCTTTGTGAAGAACATCACCAATAACATTGATGTATGTCCTTCTAGGACGTCCTCTACCGGCGTTCCCATTAACATCCGCCTTATAAATTACCTAATTTGTATTGTCTATTCTGTGTATTTGTGGCTCATGGCTAATTAGAAACCGCGTCGATCATATAATTTGCGAGGCTAAGCTGCGCTTGCTGCGGTCGAGTCCCCTCCGTGCCTCAGACAGCACGTTAAACCGGCGGTCTGCCCATGACAGTCGTTACGGGTCCCAAAATCTTGAAAGTCTGAAAACCGGTCTAACCTTAGGATATCATCATTGTCCTGTTACTGGGTTGCGGAGGTCTGATGGCAGTCGCTTCGTGTAAAATATTGGTATACAGCCGCAACTGGTTAGATTGGAAGCTGAGCCCAAGATAATTGGGAAAAGGCTAGGAATTCTGTGTATTTGTGGTATGAAGTGCCAAATCCACTAGCAATGTTTTTTGCGCAAATAGACTTGCGCAACCGACTCTCTAGCGCCGCACCCTGCAGCAAGTCGATTTTTGCAAGTTTTACTAACTGAGCGAGCAATGAAGTGTATTAACTTGCGCAATAAAAATAGCACTTGGATTTGGCGCTTATGAAGAAAACAGCTTCTCCAATCGTCGACCTTTTCTGAACGTGGTACACTCTGCTCCGGACCTATAATGGCGTCATGTAATTGATTGACTGATTCTTAGTTGAGATCAAGCTGCAATTTATATTTTTTATTAAATAGATATCAGAGTGTAGCTATCCCACTACTGGGCATAGGTCTCTTCTCATACAGAGAAGGAAGGAGCATTGATCATCACGTGTGCTCAATGCAGGGTAACGATTTTAGAGTTTAAGTCCAGTAGGCCTATCACAAACATTTTTGACGTATATTATTGTAAATGTAAGCGAATTTTGAATCGAAAATACAACTGTCCTATAACATTTTGATTTATATTTTTGCTATATGCATAATTTACGTCATACATAGATATGATTGAGTTTTCAATTCAATTAAATAGTATGTCGACGGTCGGCAGTGAAAACCACGTATGTGTAAAATACATTTTTTTTAAAGAGATAGGTTAAAGTGTTAAACTTTCTACTGAAAAAAAAAGACCGATCAAACGTTAATACAAGTTTGTCATTGTACGTTATAGATAGCTTTGAAGTATTTGAATTGAAAGTTTTGTATGACGAGTTTATCAATCCAAATAATAAATAAAACGCTTTTGAAGAAAATTTGATTTACAAGGTTTTCACTGCCGAGCGTCGATGTGCGAAACAACTAATTCCAATACAAAATTCACTCATATTACCGTTACGTTTAAGTAACTAACGTCATAATATTCGCGCTAGGCCTGCTAGTTTCTTTACTATGTTTTTCTTCACCGTATGTCAGATTAGCTAGCTACTACATAATATATGACATTGAAAAAGTCACATTGGTCTAGGTTTGAATCCACAACCGTATATTATACCAAAAAAATATTATTCGCATAGATATTTACATACCTACACAAAATTATTCTAAAAACCCAGTTGAATTCAACTGCGGCATACACCACTGTACTATAAATTCATGTAAAATATAAAATTACGTTGTCTCACTAAATAATCACCTCTATTAGAAAACACGAACAAAAACCCGCAAGTTTATTTATGCAAGATAAAAAGAATAAAAGCGTTTACACAATGTGCTCACAAATGCATAGGTTTTAGGGTACGACGCGCGCTCCGAACGAACCCCGCAATCGAATACGAAATAAACGAGCTATGTAACGCGTGTAAATAGAATTGCACGTTGTATGAATGCTATGTGGCTGTATTTTTTGTTTTGCTGGCTTGTATGGAAATGTTTTGCATGCATATACAACGTCGCACTTTGGCCTAAATCGCGCTGCGAGGGAGCGGGAGTACGAACAGTATTGTGCTTTGAGAGGCGAGTTTTCTGCATTGGGACGAAATAATAGATAGGTTATATTCTTTATTGTATACCACAGGCGTCGTAGAGTTGCAATATTAGTTATATTAACAGGATTCGTTTGGTTTGAATACGTCAATAAAAGAAAAAAACATTTTAACAAAAATAAAACCGACTTCATAAAAACGAACAAATTAACAGTTTCAGAAGTCGGTGCCTTCAATTTGGTTCAGCGTGGATTAGCACCGACTTCTAAAACAGTTAATTTTATAATATGGTAATTATTTTATTCTTTTCATCGTTTTTATGAAGTCGGTTTTATTTTTGTTAAAATGTTTTTTTATTTTTTTCGTTTTAGTGGCCTTAATTAAAATATGGTTGAACCTACTAAAGACGCTGCTCGTAACATAATCACATCATCACATTATGCGTACTGTTCGTCATTGAGGAGTTCTATTGTCTATCTCCGCAGTTCTTCATCAGATCTTCACCAAATTTAAATGTGACCAATCTGAAAGTATATCTGAGTTATGAGGTAACAAACATAAAAAAAAAAACATACAGACGAATTGAGAACCTCCTCCTTTTTTGGAAGTCGGTTAAAAAATGCAGTAACTGATCGCCACCGCGGCCGCCGCCGTGAACACAGATTGGATGCGTTGGTTTGAGTGAGGCTTAAGGGTACAATGGCGGTCTTATCGCTAAAAGCGATATTTCCAGACAACCTTTGGACTGGACGGAAAAGACATGAAAAATTTGAAAATGGGGGTACTAATAATATGGATTTACTATAGACATTTTTTCTTAAAAATAAATATACCTACCACGTTCATCTCTAAGAATAGTTTTCCTATCTTGGGAGCGTTTACAGACACAAATCTCACCTATCCTACAATGCACCCAGAAATATATTCTGTCGGGATGTTCATTAAATGTTGTGTCAATTCTATGTAGATGTCGTGAAGGGCTATGATTTTTGTTTTTTATTCTTGGTCGCGTTTGACCTTAGTCTCACCTGATCGTAAGCGCAGAAAGAACAGAGATATAGAGGGATTCCTCTATACCTCTCTGGTTCTCACATACACAGTGAACTGCTTGGCTGACTTTAATGTGAGGGTGGTAGCTAACCAGGCAAACCGTATAGATCCTACCACCAAGCGTGCTGGGTTTTGTTGAATCTTACAAAACGCGTCTATCCAGCGTGCGGTAAGGAAGTTTTATATTCTAGCCCAACAGAATAAAACTATCAAAACACAACATGGACGGTACATGAAATTTTATTTACCCATTCAAGAAAAAATGGTGTACAGCTAAGCATAATTTATACACTTTTCCAGCCATATATTATCCTTACGGAACCCTTCCAATACACGCGGCTCTACCAACCTTTTGGTCACCAGTTATTGCTAGCCATAAATATGAATTTACGATCCCTAATGCAGGCTTCTGGTCACTGTGTAGTGCATCTATGCCGATGTCCGATACGATCGTTTTCAAATAAATATCATGTCAGGACTTCGCCTTTTTTATGTTAATAGGAGTACATTGTTAGTGGAATAGAGATAAAACATTTTTATGGGTACGTGTAGCCATTTTGTTTGGTGGATTAGGGGGCGAGATGGCTTTAGAATGTCTAATAGTCATCACATGTATGGGTTCAGTCAATAATTATGAGTTATGGCAGGTTTCTAAGAGTAACCAAGCGTTATCGGTTAAAAAAAATATAATAATAATATAGCAGTGATAGCCTAGCTGTGGTGTGACCGTCGGACTGCCAAGTCATAAGTCTTGAGTTCGAACCCAAGTATTCACTTGCTTAAAAACGGTGAAGGAAAATATCGTGAGGAAATCGGCATGCCTGACGGATATTTCTCGACGGTATGTGAAGCCAAGTCAGAGGCCTATGGACGGTATAAACTCTGACACCAGCTTAGTCACTAACCACACGAAAAAGAAAGATCGGTTAAAATTAAAACACTTGTATCTTTATCAATAACTATCACTTAGCCCGTGACTTTGCCCGCGTGAATTTTCATGCAAACTTCCATCCCCTATTCCAACAATCTTTTCTTAATGAATGTCTACGTCACAAAAGGAACCTACTGTCCAAATTGCATGTTTCCAGCTTCAGTGGTTTAGTCTCTGCGTTGATGAACCAGCCAGTCAGGACAAGTAGGTATATATAGGTATAACATGTATAGATTAAGCAGACTCCCGTCACACCGTTTATTCAGCCCTCATCAAGCTGTCTCCCACCCGGTCCTCTCGCAAACAACGCCCTAAGCCGAGGTCAGAGTCCAATTAAGGGTCGCCCTTAGTGCTGTTGTTGCTAGCTAGTCACGATGTTAGTAGTAGTAGTCAAAGTCAAAGTTTTTTATTTCAAATAGACCAGATTTCAGGCACTTTTTGCACGGTTCCAAAAGGTAGGTTCTATGGAGAAGAGCCGGCAAGAAACTCCATGAATACTCTTTTCAAAATAGTAGTTCATTACAATTCCATTACAGTAGTGTGAGAAATAGAATGAGAATAATGCAGGTTAATGTAACAAATAAACTCACATAAGAGTAACAAATAGAAAAATATGCCTTCTAGGATTGCCATAGCAGTTAAGTAAGTTAAGTAGTAGTTAGCTTATAGTGCGTCCAGACCTCCCCCCCGGTGGGTTCCCGCATTGTCGTTGCGGGGGGGCTTAGTAGCCGTGGCTTTGAGCCCCACGGTGAAGCGAAGAGGAACCCGAGGAGGGGCTGCTCGTCGGGGCTTGGGCCTGGAAGCCCTCGACGTAGCGGCCAAGTAGGTTGCGGTGTCGCCTGGGCGACATCGCAACCTATTTTATGCGCCCTCAGCTTCCGGCTGACGCAGGTACTCTCGGGACACGGCTGTTTCGGGAAGTACCTGTGTCGTATAGGCCGGGAGCAGACGCCCGGTTGTCACCACTGCGACTGCCCCGAGGACGCGGCGCTGCACACTTTGCAGGCGTGTCCAGCATGGGGGTCGCAGCGCCGCGAGCTAGTCGCGGCGATCGGCGGTGACCTCTCGCTTCCGGCCGTGGTTCTGTCCATGGTCGGGAGCGAGACTGCATGGGAAGCCATCGCCTCCTTTTGCGGGGGGTGATGGCGACCAAGGAGGTAGCGGAGAGGGAGAGGGAGGCCGCTTCTTCTCTCCCTTCTCGCGCTAGACGCACCGGGCGCCGGAGGGCGCGTGACGATCTCCGGCCACCCTAGTGAGTGGCCTGCGGGCGGTGGGTTCGGGAACCCGTCGCCCGACCAGACTGCCCCACCACAGGAGAGGTCCACCAGAAGAAGCTGGTGGACCGAGACCTGCCGGGGTCGCGGTGCATGCAACAGTGAATCCCGTGACCCCGGCCTTAGGTCAGAAGGAGGGACACCGTGGTGGTTTTAGCCAGTAAGAGTCTGGCACACCCCCCCGTCTTCCCCAGACGGGGGATAGTCCATGAGGATTTCCCCACGCTAAAAAAAAAAAAAGAAGGTTAAGTGTTTTATTCTCGTCCCCATTGGTTGGAGACCGTTCAGGTCTCGCCAATAATTGCCCGGTTACGTAGGAACGGTCCGCAAGACCATCTACAAGAAGTCGAAAAACAAAAAAAAAAACGCGAACTCCCGATTAGCCTTGCAGAGTAGACTCTCTCATACATGACTCTCTCGTAGTATCTGCGTATCATGAGTAAAATTAGTTTATGAGTCCATTTTAAATTATGCCCAATTTGCCAATAAAAAATGCTACGATTGGTAAGCAAAACGATCCGTTTTTGGTCATAGCTACCGGGCATTAGTACTACTTTTTTTCTAGTCTTTATTTATGAAAAACTTTTAAACACTGTTAACATCAGTTCCATCATAAACTCAAACTAACAAAATACCAACAATGGCAACGATTTTATTATTATTTCAACGAAATATTTTATTATAGCGTGTCTTGAGATGGAAGTTGGATGGAGGCGGTCCAATAGACTGATAAGAAATTATCAGAATACTTGGTCCCAGAACTGTAAAAAAATACACGCATAATTACCCATTTTGGGTAGACAGAGATGATCTACAGACTTGCACAACAATTCTACTGACAAAATTGATGACAAATTGTAACCAAACCTTCTTCTTTTTCTTCCTGTCCTTATCCCACACTAGGTGGGGTCGGCACAACATGTATTTCATAAATACATGTTGTTAGAGGTTTTGGCTTATTGTTTTATGACCGGCCGCCTGCCTGACATCAATCCTCCTTGGGAATACTCGTTGCGCCCGTCGCGCGGTTGACCCAATGTGCTTGCTGATATTATGCACTGGGTCCAACAATGGTGTCTTCTTGGTGGAGTATACTTGCAGTTCCTTGAATCACTCATTCAGTTTTGCTAGGGACTTCGGTTCTGATACATCGTAAATCATAGCACCGTTAGCTTCTCTGTAAAAACTTGCTGTTAATGTTCTGTATCGCTCCTGTCCTGCTGTATCCCAAATACCAAACTTAACTTTGAACACCGTTCACGTCCATGACTTTACATTTGTAGTCAACTCCGATTGTAACTAGGAATGATGGATTGTAGTCTCCCGTTGTGAACGCTAGGATTATGCCGGATTTACCCACACCGCACTCACCAATAAAATAATTAACAATTTATAAACGAAAAATAAATAAGCGAAAATAAATTTTATAAAATCGTAACCAATCCACTAAACCTAAAATTTTGTACGATAAAAACTGTCAAAATGTTTTGTTGCGACTTTCTTAGATAACAAGACTGCCTAGTGGTGGTGCGACTGCTAAGCATAGGGTCCTGGGTTCGATCCGCAGGTTTGGCAAAGTGTCATTGGGTTTTTCCATTAGGAATTTTTAAGTAGCAACCCGGAATCTGGATTTGTGTCCGGTTAGTGACAATAGGCTCGTCTATTACATGGGACTTAAACATAACTGGCGAAACGAGGTTGTACTAAAAACACCTCTGCAGTACCCTTCGGGGAATATAAGGCGTGATGTTATGTAATAATTTTAGAATTGGCCCCCTTCAACCACAGCTCGCTAAAAGTATTGGTTCAAGGCTTAGAAAGAGTTCACAATGTTCAATCTTCCTTCTAAAATGTAGCTCACTTTATAAATACTTCCACAAAAAGAGTCGCGGCGTCGATGGTACAAGCTTGTTCGTTGAGCGCATTGTTTGTGCTGCGGCGTGATGTGTGGACCGGCCCAGTTCTTGAGAATAAAAATATGGATACTACTACTTGTTACATGATATAAATACAACAAAAGTATTTACTGCCTAATTATTAACCCATAAAACAGCTTAGATCATGTTTTTTTTATCGAACAAACAAACATAATTAGCCCATTACTGTCCCAGTGCTGGGCATGGGCCTCTTCTCAGAATGAGAAGGGTTTAGGCCTTACTCCATCTCGCTAGCCTGGTGCGGGTTAGCAGACTACACACACCATCGAGAACTTTATGGAGCCTTCTCAGGTGTGCAGATTTCTTCACGATGTTTTTCCTTCACCGTTAACGCAAGTGATAATCAAATTCTGATCTGCACATGAATTCGAAGTCAGAGGTACGGGTCAGGATCGAACTCAGATCCTCCTGCATGGAAGGCAACTGTTCAACCGCCGTCTATCACTGCTTAAACTGCACTGCAATAAACAAATATTAGAGAATTCATTTGTTTATTTACTGGACAAGTATTTATCCTGTACTTAATGGTTTGAAATCGCCAACACACAGCGAGTAAGTGTGTGGTGATCAATGCGCGTTATTTATATGTATAAGCAGAGGCATTTGGCCAGCAGTTGGAAAATTGGACGTAGTTAAGCAGAAAGGACTCAACCCACACAAAGTCACTTTTGAGTTATTGACGTTTTAAGTTCAGAGTGGTTTTCTTCAGTGATGCTGTATTCAGATTTTGTTAAGTAATTACACATCCTCGCTAAAATCGGTGGTTGATGGTTATATTGTGTATTTCTGGATTTATTTAGGAAAATATAGAGTTGGATGATTTAAGCAGGTTGGGTCTTTATAGGTAATAAAAAGAAAATACCAGCCTAATATGTGGTTTGGTTCCCTGTCACAAAAAACGTATTTCTTTTGTTTATTTCTTGGATCTTTTTTGCTGAATGAAAGGCCCTACCTCATATTCTGGTACCAATAACTCATTTATGACAATTTTGTGGATTGAGTCCTTTCTGCTAAACTACGTCCAATTATAGATACACTCACAGGAAGAATAAGTTCCTAAATACGTTAGCAAACCAATGGTAGTGGTGTGGAAACTCGTAGCGTAGTTGAAATCGCGACTCAATTCAGTGGAGAAACGAATTGCTGTTCCTAAAAACGGTGCAGCTCAAAGCCGTTTCATTTTTCAGTTGAAAAATTGCATTTTTACTTACATTGTTTGGACTTTAGAGAGCTAATGTTTGCAGTGGCTTGGACTCACTTGTAAAAGAGTGCATCTGAATGCATATGACAGATGATACAATATAGAACCTCGACTAAGAATTATTCACAATTTTACCGTACTATGGAACAGAACGGTTTCTCCTTGGTGGTAGGGGGCCATTCAAGTATTACGTAAGCACAAAAGGGGGGTGAGGGGGTCTTTGCTTAGCTTATTTTTGATGACATGGGGGACGGGTGTGTCTAGATGATGATTACGTCAGCAATTTTTATTTATTTACTTATTTTTCTAGACTTAAAATCTGCTGCTCATGAATAACAATAATATACCAATGGGATAGGAGGGGGGCTAAAAGCTTTGCTTACTTTTGCTGACAAGGGGGAGGGTTGGGTCAAAAATTACTGGAATTCCGCTTACGTAATACTTGAATGGCCCCTAGGATCTATTTGGTCCGCCTGGCTAGCTACCACCCTCACATTAAGGTTCGGAGCCAAGCAGTTTACTGTGTTCCGTCGTGTGTATGTGAATTCTTCTGTCTCTGTTCCTTGGATTCGTGTGTTCCATCTTAGGCCCTTCCTGCGCTTACCATCAGGTGAGACTTGGGTCGAATGCAACCAAGTCAAATATAAAAAAATAAAAATATAGCATAATTATAACTACCTATAATTATGGTATCTACGATATTGGATTCTATTCTTTATAGCGATCCAGAAGTTAGCAGTGAAGTGAAGTTAGAAGTTAGTTGAAGTTAGCAGTGATAGCCTAGTGGTGTGACCGTCGGACTGCCATGTCATAGGTCTCGAGTTCGAACCCAACCCAAGGCACGCACCTCTGACTTATCGGATTCATGTGCGTATTGTATAATTATCACTTGCTTAAAAGCGGTGAAGGAAAACATCGTGAGGAAAACGGCACGCCTGAGAGATATTTCTCGACGGCATATGAAGCCACGTCAGAGGCCCGTGGGTGGCATAAACTCTGACACTAGGTTAGTCATTAACCGCACAAAAAGAAGAAGAAGCGATCCATAGAAACGGTTCTCATGATGAGTGTTCATTGTATTAAAATACCTATTTGTTGTACTAAAATACTTATTTACTGACCCTTAAATATTTCTTATCTTCTTCTAGATGAAGATGGGGCTTACTATTTTTTTATTCTTTAATAAATTTCACTTTTTCGGACCCTGTCTGCGCTCGACATCAAGTGAGACTAGGGTCAAACGCGACCAAGATAAAAATAATAATAAAAAAAAGAAATAAAACTGAGTGCTTGACAAATGTTGATAATACCTACCTGATGAATGGACCGCAATAATACGATTTATACGTAAATTTCACATTTTGTGTGAGGCCAAATGTATCGCGAGACTAAAGCGACCAGCACTGAAAATCACATCTTATGGTGCATCCAGATCTGACGAACGCACCGCGAATGCGCCGCTCGCGAGCCGCTCGCGAGATGCGCGCGAGCGGCGCGCGGACGGCGCGCGAGCTTTTGTACGAACATGAAATTCACGCGCGCAGCTCGCGAGCGGCGCATTCGTGGCGCGTTCGTCAGGTCTGGACGCACCATTATGCCTTGACTTTCCAATTTTCATATTTCCATATTCTTGAATCACTGATAGAATGAAGGGATTGTTTTATTAATTTTTGTTTCAGTACGAGCTATATGAGAATAGCTGTGGTGATAACATTTGCCAGTCAGCAAGGTTGGTAGCGAAGCTGACTGCTTAGGGTGCGTCGGTGTCCCCCCCGGTGGGTTCCCGCATTGTCGTCGCGGGGGGGCTTAGTAGCCGTGGCTTTGAGCCCCACGGTGAAGCGAAGAGGAACCCGAGGAGGGGCTGCTCGTCGGGGCTTGGGCCTGGAAGCCCTCGACGTAGCGGCCAAGTAGGTTGCGGTGTCGCCTGGGCGACATCGCAACTGAGGAGGGCCGCGATGTCTCATGGGAGGCATTGCGGCTGAAGGGTGGAGGCCGCGACGGGAGAGGAGTGCCGGTATTACGGTGCGCCGTTCTCCCTACCTTCCGCGGCCTGACGGGGCCGCCACCGTCAGATGGCGGACGCGGTGGGGCCGCAGGGGGAGAGGAGTGTCGGTGTTTAGTTGGCCGCTCTCCCTATTCTCTTCTGCGGCCGAAAAGTGGTAGGCGGCGGGGCCACTAACCTGACCCGTCGCAGGGGGACCAGGGGTGCCCAGACACGGGGTAGTCTGGCGCCCATGTACTGTTTGGTCCCCGGGGTGGTCACGGCGTACCATGTGTTCTGGTGCGCCGGTGATGTGGGGTGCCCCCCGCACCTCTCAGGAGGTCGTGGGTTGGCGCCCTACAGTGGAGAGGTCCACCAGCAATTGGTGGACCAAGACCTGCCGGGGTTGCGGTGCATGCAAAAAAAAAAAAAAAAAGGGTGCGTCGGTGTACTTTAGTATCGTTACTCTAAGGGCCTTGCCACATGTGACGGAAGATACGTCGCCGATCTTCCGCTGGTACACATAATTCCATACAAACATCTCACACCGTAGACATTTCACCGAAAATGCGTTACTAAAATTCCTCGAGTAAATTACGCGACGGAAGGTAGGTGACGTATCTTCCGTCAGATATGACTTGGCCATAGAGACTCATCCAAAGTGTTAATAGTCCACGAAAAAAATTGTGACAATTTCATTCTGTAAAGATAAAATTAAAAACTAAAACTGATGGAACATTCTCTTATGTAGTTTTTGTTGTAATTACCTACAGTTCTCGCTGGAAAACATTTCACATTTGTGAAGTAAGAAATTAAAGAAAGAAACTGTAATAAAAATGCAATTAAAAGAACACTTGGAAAATATAACAGCAATGTTAAGCGAGATACTTGAAAATTCTTCAAAATAATTCATTGAAATGATAAATAGAGGTGCCTTGTGTATTCTTATTTCAATTTTGTGTAAAGTTAGTCTTTCAATTAGCTGGTTTACATAAAATAATAAAAAAAAAGAAAAAGCATTTAATAATTAATAGACACACCAAGAAGTGAAGAAGACGGATGAAAGGAGATTACATGTAGCTGAGATGAGAATGTGGAAATGGATATGTGGAGTGACGCAAATGGATAAAGTGAGAAATGAGAATATTAGAGGAAGTTTGAAAGTAGCATCAGTGACAAAAAAGTTGAAAGGTAATCGTTCATCTTGATAAGAAAGGATGAAACGTGTGACTAAGAGTGTGATGAATATGAATGTTGATGGATGGAAGGGGAGTGGGAGATCAAAGAAAAGATGGATGTATTGTGTGAAGGAGAATAAAAGGTAAAGGCTGTAAATGATGAGGTGATGACTGACATGGAAAAATGGAAGAGAAGGACATATTGCGCCGACCCCAAATAACTTGGGAACGGAGCAGGAAGATGATTAGACACACCAAGAAGAAATTATACAGGCAAACTTAGACTTGATTACACCTGCAAAGATTTTTATATCGGCAAGACGCGACGTATTTCAGCCTGGTGTGTTGCGAGTATGGTACGTGCCTAACTTCTAGTAGCTCCAAAGTTCGGTGAGGGGTTGCGCAGTAACAAAACATTAGGTGCTACTGCACAACTCACTACTCGACGAATTTCAAAGCGATCTAAAATTTTTGCGCGTACATTTAAAAAGCTTTGAAAGTGTAACAACATAACATCACGCCTTATATTCCCCGAAGGGTCCGGCAGAGGCTTTTTTAGTACACCCTCGTTTCGTCAGTTATGTTTAAGTCTCATGTAATAGGGAGTGAGCCTATTCCCATTAACTGGGCACAAATCCAGACTCCAGGCTGCTATTGAGAAATTCTTAATGGAAAAACTTAAAAACACTTTGCCTGACCTGGATATCGACCCCAGGACCTCAAAGTCAGCCATCGCGCTTACCACCAATGAGAAAGTTAAAAGAAAGTGAAAAAAAAAGCTGTTAAAAGTGTATTTACGCCAAAATCCGGTCACGTAATTTGGGCATGGTGCCATGGTGTGTTTCTACACTTAACCATCATGTAAATCTATACAACCTGTTACAAAAATACCCCTAAAGCAGAAAGGGGTAAAAAGGTCCCTTGTAAAGAGTCTATTGGCAATATTTGAAAACCGAAGTACGACACAAAAAAAAGAATTTGGATAAAACATAAAATAATCATCATTGAAACGCAACCTTGAAAACATAAAACTAAAGAGTAGACTACCCAGAAAGTTATTTAGATTCTTACCCAATTTCCTCTGAGAGGTAAATGACAACAACCATAAAAGACTACTTGATTATTAACATTTTTCATGGGGAATTATGTAACACGTTGTACTGATCATGCTCGTATCATTAATGATACGTTTTTGGTTTTCAACATGGATGTCTAACAGTCTCCCTTATAGATGACAACAATGGAAGGTAGTAAGGGAATAATGCCATAATCATCAAGCTTGCCAAAAATATTGGTAATATCATGAAATGCAATATAAAATGCACGATTAAAGCGAAATCATCGTACCTCATTATTGTTACTGAGAATTTTACTTGATCCCTTGGGTAATTACGAATGCACGCGCGTTTCAATGAGCGAATATCCTAATTATAAGTTGACATATGTGACAGAAGTCATTAACCTCTTTCACTTTTGCTTCCGTTGTTATTGTAGAAACTGGATTATTATGACACATTCCATCAAATCAGCTTAAAAACGTTCACTGCCTCTGATTCGATAGCATGCGTAAGCATGCTTCTTTTTCGTCTTTTCGTATGGTTGGTGGCTAATCTGGTGTCAGAGTTTATGCCGCCTACGGGCCTCTGACTTGGCTTCACATGCCGTCGAGAAATATCTCTCAGGCTTTGTTTCATCACAATGTTTTCCTTCACAGTTTTTAAGCAAGTGATAATTATACAATACGCACATGAATCCGAAAATACAGAGGTGCGTGACTTGGGTACGAAATCGAGACGTATGATTTGGCAGTCCGACGGTCACACAACTAGGCTAGCACTAAGCGTGCTGATGCATGCGAAAGACGTACCGATGCATGCGTAAGCATGTTCATACCGGTTAATGCTTACTTTTTATGAATGAAATGCAAATTGATGCTGAGATTGCCAAATAAGGTTCAGTATACGTCTATTACATTAGATTATGAGACAAATCCTAAACAAACAAACCGAAACTCAAATGTTTCTATATGTAGATGATTGCAGATCTTCCTCCACTATCTACATTGGAAATTCTAACAAAGCTGCGCAGTCTGAATTATATTTTGCATTATTTACTCTGGATGGAGTGCAAAAATTCGCGTAGTTTTATCTAGTATCTCATTTCTAGAAGATTGGTTCTAATAATGCAGGGGAAATTTATTATAGCTCTGACCTGGATATTAAATAAGAAAATAGTGTATCAGCTGCTTCCGTCTGAGTAACTGGAGGTTTTTTTTTCTATAAAACAAAGCGGTTTAAGACAAAAGTTGTGCGGTTGGAACCTGATAATTATTTTTAAAAAAAAGTCATTTTTATTATTTTTAAACGGTTTTTATCACCTTCACTTCGTATTTTTGTTTGTTTGTTTCAAATGTTGCGATAGATTTTTCAACTACTTCTGCTTAATCGATTCTCCTGAAAAACGCACACAAATTAAATTCTCATGACCATACAACATTATAATAATTTAAATGGTTAATGATAATTTCAACATTCAATCTTCAACCCCTGATGCTGCAGGGATACTATTAGGAGCAGAGAAAACCGTCTAACTAAAAATATTTTATAAATATATTTTACTTACTGATGAACATGTGTGAGACACTTGACTGACGTTATAAGTCGATAGATGAAAATGTACCTACAAGCTCCTTCAACTTCGGGAAAATAATAAAGCTACGTTCACATGGTGAAAATATATCGTTGCGCTGTTCGGAATCGCGCGTCTTGCAATATTGATAAAGGCATACAATAGTTCTTACGTGCGCCAACCATCGACCGCGCGAATTTTATCTAAACTAGATTTAAGCGATCAATAAAATTCAGCATTCATATGTAGAGAATAGCTTTTTTTTATTAAAATTTGATAGAACGTTACCTGTGCTACAGGTATCAGTGTCTTTTACCAACTTTTTTATACCTAATACAATTTATACAATTAAAATAGGACTAATACCGGTGCGTGTAGCTACAGCAATCGCGCGTTGTCGCGTAATTACACCGCTGCCAAGATATTGTTTGGAACTTTTTACAAGCATAATATTGAACCCAGTCTTATGGCCAAAACACATAGGTACACACGATAAGACGTCGCATCGTAGCACTTTGCGACGTCGCGTCCTGTCGTGGAAATCTACGACGTGTATCGTAAAAAATCGCGACACGACGTCACAACGTGCCAAGATGCATGGCACGTTTTCTATACGATGTCGTTGAAATTTGAAGAAAAATTGCCACAGTTGATCCGGAGAATTGAACCGCACAAGACGTGGTCTTACTGTCATTAAGAAGACGCTTAAAAACAGACCAAAACACAGAAAGTACTGGGTCCATCCAATTTATTCCATCATGAATAATAGAAATCACTTTAAGAATATCGCACCGACGTAGGATTGCATCGTCAGTTTACACGACATGACGTCGTGCTGTGGATCATACCACGATTCGACATCGTGTCGTGAATTTTTACGATGCACGTCGTAGATTTCCACGACACGAAATCTCATCGCGACACGACGTCGCTTTGTGCCACGATGCGACGTCGTATCTTGTGTATGTGTTTTGGCCCTTAGCGCGGGGAGGATGCACTTAGAGCTAGACCCATCTTATAAACAAAATAGAACGCGATGACGCGGTAACTGAAACTGACATATGTTTTACTGGTTATAAAATAAGCAATCCCAGGATTTAATGAACATGCATACCATGTGACGTTTATTGGCATTTCGAAGAAATATTGCCGCTCGCCCTGGCTTTACTGAACGAGTATGTTTTGAGAGATTTTATTGAATTATTAACAAGATTGTTTTTAAACAAGATTAATATCCGCGCAGTTTTCACTCGTGTCAGTACGTCATTCGCTCTCAAAATCAGCCTATTACTGTCCCACTGTGCACGGACCTCTTCTCAGAATGAGAAGGGCTTAGGCCCTAGTCCACCACGCTGGCCTGGTGCGGGTTGACGGACTATACACACCATCGAAAACTTTATGGAACCCTCTCAGGCGTACAGATTTTCTCACTATGTTTTCCTTCACCGTCAAAATAAAAGTATATAACATAACTTCACGCGTTATACTCCTTGAAGGGTTGCGCAGATGTGTTTTAGTACACCATCGTTTTGCCAGTTATGTTTAAGTCCCATGTAATAGGGGGCGAGCCTGTTGCCATTAACCGGGCACAAATTCAGACTCCTAGCTGGTACTGAGAAATTCTTAATGGAAAAACCCAATCAAACTTTGCCCGACCTGGGAATCGAACCCATGACCCCATGCTCGGCAGTCGCGCTTGCGACCAATAGACCAACAAGGCAGGCAAAAAAGTAATGTATAGTAATAACAATATTCATTATTTTTAAACTATTGTTTGTCCAGATAATCCTTACAAAGAGATGATATCAAGCCAAACGGATCGTTTGCATTGTCAAATCTTCCATAAAAGGCCCGTGACGGCAAATCCGGGTAGGTATAAAAACGAAAGGAAATTTTTAGTGTCAAAACTCAACGTCGTAAATGAAAACCGGAGCAGTATCTGATGGATTTTTTTATGGTTCTATTTAGTACTTTTCATATTAACTAGTTCTTTCACGTTGGTTTACTTTCTTTCTTTTTAAAATAATCCCAAAAATATTTTTTAGTTAAACGGTTTTATCTTGCAGTACCCCTGCAGCATCAGGATTTGAGGATAGAAGGTTGAAATTAATATAATTTTTATTGTCATGGGAATTGATTTTGTGTGCGAAGTTTCAGGAGAATCGGTTAAGCAGATGTATTGATAAATGATGTAATGATTTCAATCAAACAAACAAACTAATATCCGAAGCAAAGGTATATAAACGTTTAAAAACGTTGCCCCACACTAGTATTTCTCCTGTATCGTGGGTGCGTTTACAGACACAAATCTTCACATACACAAAAACCCAGACCCGGAACAACTATCTGTAGGCCATACAAATATTTGTTCCGTGCGGGAATCAAACTCACGACCCGTAGCGCAGAAGCCAATCGCTCAGCCACTGCACCAAAAGTGTCGTCTACTTTGGTAGAACCTGTTTAACTATTTGGAAGGTTATTTTTTTTAATAATTATTAAATATAATAATATAATGAAGTACAAGTTGGACTCACACACCGAGAGTACAGGATCAAGAATAATTAATCGAAAAAAAAAAACTTGTACAGTCAACACCAGGCCAGCGTTGTGGACTAAGGCCTAAAAACCCTTCTCATTCTGAGAGGACATAAAAACCCTTCTCATTATGAGAAGACCTAAAAATCTTTCTCATTCAGTGGGACAGTAATGAACTTATTATGTTTTATACTACTTCCCGGGACGAGCTCTTTCACAAGGAGCTGTACTACTAAACATACAGAGATCGATATAACGGTTTAATTTCAAACGATCGGTTTTACGAGAGCATCCGATATAACTGCTTGGGTTTATACACACTTACCATTAGAACAATGAATTTATCGACCGAGTTTTAGTACAGTTAGGCCATACGCGGGCAATTACAGAACTTACATTGTTGTGATGGTAGTATGTTGCATGCAAACGTTTTATGGCTCGTTTACACTAGCATGCGTAACATGACCACCGTACACAAGGGTTTTGCCGACAGAAAAATTAATAGACAAAATTACATATAAACAATGGCAATGTCATTTTATCTATCCTTAGGTCGACAAAACCCTCGTCAATGGTGATCAAGCTACGCTTGCAGGTCGACAGATCTACTTCACTTGCCTACCGAAGCCGGCAACCAACCAGATGTAAATGACTAGTCGTTTGACGACAGTTTTCAGTCGAAGTCGACCGACTCGACACTGTCGGGCGACTCGGACATCTTCAGCAAGCGACGGTCAGCTGGACGGAACGATGAGGATTGTTTGTGCTGACTTGATGCTTTGGCCGAAGTCGGCAATCAACTCGGTGTAAACAGCGCTTCGGATGCGTCGCCTTTAGCAAGCCGAAGTCACTCGCCGAAGGCGGCAGACGACTCGGTGTCAACAGCACTTCGAAAGCGTCGCCTTCGGCTAGCCGAAGTCACTCATCGAAGGCGGCTGTCAACTCACTGTAAACAGCACGTCAACTGCATCGCTTTCGGCAAGCCGAAGTCACTTGCCAAAGGCAGCGGTCGACCTAGTACCTAGACCTAAACGAACCATTAGTAGTTCGTATGTGTTTATTTTTTAAAGCCTGAATTAATATTGGTGGAGGATATAAAGTTATTTAGCTTCACGCTTGCTTTGTTCATGGTAGCAATTTTGATGTAGGTTTTTAGACACATTGTGTAGTACCTAGTTCCGTGTATAGACGGTTGCGTGTGAAAACACTTTGTGTATGTATGTATGCGTGTCTGAGCATGTATTTGTTCTGTTTCATTATTTATGTTTTAACTTTAACCTCATTATTTTGGACTACATTTTGTATCCTTTAATTAATTGTGTGTAGTATAGAGTACCCGTGTAAAACACGATCATATTTTGTGGGTACGCTCTGGTTTGTTTTTGTCTCATTTTTTGCAAAACTGGCTCATTCGGCTTGCATACATTTTGAGTTCTGATCATCTTTATTTCAAGTCATTCTAGTAGTTGTAAGGCTTGTAATAAAGAAATCTGTTTGAGAATTAAGGGGTTCTTGTTCTGCCTAGCGTTTTCCTAACTATCTTGGGGTCAGCTTCCAGTCTAAGGGAACGTACCCATACTACGTGACCCATTTTTTTACAACTTTTTACCCCCTCCCCCCCCCTCAGTGATCATCCGTAGTATATGCCAATACCCCTCCCCTCCCCCTCTAGTTTTCACGTAGTAATTCATAAATATGGTTTTAATTATTTTTTTTGCAAAAAGAAAATTTGTTGGCTCAATGTGAGTCAATGTTGCCACCTGTAAGTTTAAAAAGCGCTAAACGCTGCGCGCCATATTTGAATATAGCTCGAAAAAGCGCGAGATTTCCCTAGAGGATATTGACCACGTGACGAAAACCTAAGCCCCTGTGACCAAGCGTGGTATTTTAAAGACCCCCCCCCCCCTGAACGGATCACGTAGTATGGGTACGTTCCCTAACCAGATGCGGCTAAATACCAGTATTTTACACGGATCGCCTTCCATCAGACCTCCAAAATCCAGTTCCTGGGTAATGCGAATATCCTAAGGTTAGACCAGTTGTCAGACTTTCGGACTGTCATAGGTATTCTTAAGACACCTGGGACCGACCGTTTAACGTGCTGTCCGAGGCAAGGAGGGGTCTCGATGTGTAACGAACGGTCACCCATCCACGGACTGACCGCGGCAAGCGCAGTTTAACCTCGCAAATAGTAAGATCCACGCGGTTGGGAATAAGCTACGAGCCCCTCCTTTCCTTTCCTTTGTGTAGTGCAGAGTACCCGTGTAAAACACGATCATATTTTGTGGGTACTTATTTCTGGTTTATTTGTGTCTTATTTCTTGCAAAATTAACTCCTTTGCCTTGAATACTTTTTCGAGTTCTGATCATCTTTATTTCAAGTCTAGTAGTTTTACGTAATATTTATTGTTAGGCTTTTAATGAAGGAATCTGTTAAAAAATTAACACATAATATCACGCCTATATTCCCTGAAGGGTTGTGCAGAGGTGTAAGTACCACCCTTATTTCGCCGTTATGTTAATGTCCCATGTAACAGGCGGCGAACCTATTGCCATTAACCGGTCACATGTCCAAACTCCGGGCTGCTGCTGAGGAATTCCACACGGAACAACCCAATAACATTTTGCCCGACCTGGGGATCGAACCCAGGACCTCACGATCAGCAGTCACGCTTGCCACTGTTAGACCAACGAGACAGTTCCAAAAGAAAGTAAAGAAGATGTATTTATTATTGATTTTATTATGAGATTTTACCAAAATACAAAATAGTAGCTTAACTAAGATATAACATGCACATATTGCCTGAGCGTCGTAAGACTATTAAAGCGTTCGCTACACCAAACGCGGGGCGAGAGCAGGGTGTGTCCTTGGCGGGTCCGCGTGAGTTCTATTTGAGGGATTACTATGCAATGCGAGCGCGGGGCGCAGCGAATCGTGGCGACGGCGCCGGTTTAACTCATCTCAAACCTTAGAAAAGATAATATAATTTAGACAACTTTGGCCTGCGCTAGCTTTGACTGCAAGCAACTGACCTGCCAAATTTCCATATAGTTTGGAAGTCTTACGAATTCAGATGTACGTAATTTTGCTACTACACTTCATACCCGAGTTTCTGTGACAAAGAGTATTAACATCCGCCGGGCACTATTCCAACTATTGCAATTGAGAATTTCCTAATAGAAAATTCCAATTACACTGCGAGATCCTTATTGAACCTAGAAACTTCCAATATGCTACCAGGCTTGCAGCACGCCAGTGTCAATCGGCGGTTTAGGTATGAAAACATGCATACGCGTCGTTGCACCTCCGCGGTTTAGGTATGAAAACATGCATACGCGTCGTTGCACCTCCGGAGTGGAAAATCGGAGGTATTCCATTTAGTGCACCAATTTTTTGAATAGCACCAATAGTATTCTTAATACTGTGGCGGCATCTATCACGCCATATGCAAACTATGCAGCACGACGAATATCTAGCAGACTACAGCGACAACAAAAAGACAACTCTCAAATGTGACGTCACAAATCCTGCATCGCGATATCAAGATTTGTCACGCAGATAGTATATAATTATACAACTTCCCAACATCAACCGTTGGGCAGTAGCCCGCCAGGCATAAGACTCGCCTGGTTGGAGGATACTCTCTTTTTGTTGGAGGAACACTATCACCCATATTCTAAGACGTTCCTCCAAAACTTACTCGACTCAGGACGACCTCGAAAACACCTTCAAAATTGTATTCTTAGTCGCAATTTCGAGTGAACTTTGAGGTTCCTCGACTGAGTAATTACGTTTGAATTATCTGCGTCGCGCAAATAACGACGCGATAAATAGTTGTAAGGATTATCGTAAGCATATTCGATAAAGTCTTCAAAATTAATTTTTGTTACATACGAACTTTGACACTTCCTTCCTTAAGGTAGATTCCAAGGTACCTTGAGTTTGACAGATGATTCCTTACGTCGACTGAGGAAAAATCTCGAGTCGAGGACGTTTATGTCAATTATAACTACCGATGGTAGTAAGAAAGACTGAGTCGAGGTGGGGTCGAGTCGACTAAATTTTGGAGGAATGTCTTAGCATATGGGTGTAGGTATACCTCGTTCCTCCACATTACGATCGGTGTGATTTGAATTGGTGCTATTTAAATTGGTGCGCTAAATGGAATGCCTCGAAAATTGAACCGTATCTTAGTGAGTGACAGAACCGAAATGTCATAAGAGTGCGAATGCGCAGTGTAATGAGAGCGCTCTCGCCACACACTAAAGCTCAAATTCACATACGCGCAGCACACAATATTTACGTTACGTATTTGACGTATTTATCCTTTCCCTGCTTTGATAGTGGTTCATGAATGACTCTGAATGCGGCAGTTAAGGGCTAAGGTTGGGTGAGACGTGGATAATAAGGCCCGGCTCAAACAGTTCATTTCATTATTCGTCCATTTTCATTTTTTATTCATTCGGCCTCTTTCACTAGTAATGAAACATCTGAACACAGCATGAAACAAAAGTGAACGTGAAATTAAATAAAAATTAACTTTCACTCAAATGAATGTACTCCCGAGTGAACGAAAAATGAACCGTCTTATTGCTGCTTTGGACAAAGGACCTAAAATGCATCATATCCTTCTTACAGGTACACAGCAATGTCTGATTATAGAATTAAGGAGATAACAGCCTCTTACAAATCAACACGCAGAATATAATCATAGAGTGGTAAAAACCCACACCGCGAAGTCAAAAGTCCCATAAACGTAACATATAAAAGTTCTCTAACAAAAAAGCTAGTATCGCGTGATTCCTAACATAAAACGCTTCGTACTTCACAGGGTCGTTTGTAAGAATAAACAGTAAGGGGGAAATAACCACTCGTAATAAATACATCAAATGTAAATATATATTTTAGGGTTCCTTACCTAAAGGCTACGACCCTATTATTGAGTTTACGCTACGGTGTTTGTCTGTCAGTCTGTCATAAGGCTCTATCTCAGTAATTGTAAGATGGAGCCGATTTTTAGGATTCCATCTCCAATAGGAGTTAACGGGATCCTATTTATTACTGAGCATACGCTGTTTTTCTATCCATCTATCACAAGGCCCCATCTATAACGGCAAGAGGTAACTACTTAACATTTTCACCGATCACGGCATGAATTTTGGCATATTAAAAAAGTAGTTTATTTTTGGCTAATTACTAACCGTGCGAATTATAAGATTTGCAAGGTTAAGCTGCACTTGCCGAAGTTAGTCTGTAGATGGGTGACCATTCGTTACACATTAAGACCCCTCCATGCCTCGGAGAGCACGTTATACTGTCGGTTCCGGGTGTCATGTGAATAGGTACCTATGACAGTCGTTACGGGAAGTCAGAAGTCCGAAAATCTGAAAACTGGTCTAACCTTAGGATATCGGTATTGGCCAGTAACTGGGTTGGGAATACCTGATGGCAGTTGCTCAATGTAAAATACTGGTACTCAGCCGCATCTGATTAGACTGGAAGCTGACCCCAATATAGTTGGGAAACAGCTAGATAAAGTGCGGTCGCGGTGTAGTAAGAATTTCGTACAATGACACGTCACTACTTATCTCTGTCGCTCGCGCAGAAATATCTTGCCGTCGCGCTCGCACAGATGCGATGACCGCCGTCAACACAGATTGCAATTGGTTGTAGGCACAAAGGTCATTGTACGAGATTCTTCCTGCTCCGCGCCTGGACTTTAGAACAGTAAGCATGGTACGGAACGATCAATGCTCGAGTATCACTGGTACTTGGACACTTTTTTATATGAACTTTAAGACCGCATTTATGAACTGGTGTTTTTACTGTACCTTAAAAATTTACAAGCGCGTTTTATGGTTTGATTCATGTTACAAGCATTATAATTGTTATGTGAAATACGACCGGTAAATATCGCCGGAGAAATTAGAATGGCATAATGTTTTGACACAAAACATAATGACGCTCGGCAGTGAAAACCTCGTAAATAAAGCGTTTTATCGACTAGTTCAACTAGGGATATGACAGAATATTCGTCTGAATATATAAGTATAAAACGCTGCATCCTCCAGGGTAGCATATTGGGCCCTATCTTATTTCTACTCTACATAAACGACATAGTCAATGTTAGCAATCATAAGTGCTTCCTTTTTGCCGATGACATTTCCATAATTGTTACTAATGATAAAAAATATAAATCAATTCCGGATCATGAAGCAGACATAAATAATACAATAGACAATCTAGTTAACTGGTTAAATAATAATAATTTATCTATTAATTTGAATAAATCAGTGTATATACAATTTAATCAATATTTTAATAAAACGCAAGTTGATACTGTATGCACTAAAATTAATAAATTTGTTTATGCTTTGAGACAAATAAAGAAAGTCAATAATATAAAAACGGCTGTGATGTCATACCGCGCATTATGTTGAGTCTTCATTACGCTATGAACTAATTATGTGGGGAAATAGTACCGACCACAATAGAGCATTTGTCGCCCAAAGAAATGTATACAGGCTATATACGAGATTCCACTTAACGAATCATGTCAACCTATATTCAAGGAGCTTGGTTTGCTACCGTTACCTTCTTTGTATATTTATGAAGCATGCATGTTTGTTCAAAAACACAAAGAACTGTTTAAAACAGCACAGGAAATAAACTCTCGAAGTCGGCGTGACCAATACAGACTTGTGCTGGATGTGCTGCCTAGATCAGCGACATATAATAAAAACTCTCTGGCTATGTGTGTAAGTTTATATAATAAATTACCAAATATGTTTAAAACATAAAATTATAAAAAAAAAAACAATTATATAAATGGCTCAATGATAATAATTTCTATAATATTAAGGATTTTTTAATTTGACATTCAATGTAATATAATTATTTCAATGTCATAATGTATTTTAGTAAGTTTGCATGCTTTAGCTTTAAGCAAAACATGTTCGGTCTAATATTTATAATAACACCTTGTATACCATGTTTTATGCAAATAAAATATATCTTATCTTAACAAACTTTCAATTCAAATACTTTTAAGCTATCTATGACGTACGATGACAAACTTGCATTAACATAATTATGATGGCCATTTATTTTTTGCAGGAGACAGTTATTACTATCTCTTTTAAAAAAATGATTTTTACACATACGTGGTTTTCACTGCCGACCGACGATAACACAATACACAACACTTTCATATTAAAAAGTTTATTTTTATACAAACTTTTATGAAAAAGAAAATTGCTTTAATCCGCACACGAGGGCTAGTCACCGCCTGCGGTATGTGAGCGGCGAGAGGGAGGAGCGATACAATAGACGCGCTCTGTCAGGTTGCTTTGTCTTGTCTACCGCGCGCACCCCCCTCCTGCCGCTCCCATACCTCAAGAGGAGACTAGCAGAGCAGTTACACGCGAACTATAGTACATATATGGTACAATAGATGTTACAGTAATTTGGTTTCGGTATATCCTGCCATAATTCTGTACCTGAGAAGCATAACACTGTAACTCCGTTTTTTACGATTTTGTGTTTTTTACAGTATCCTATTGTATGTGTTCTTCCCTACAGAGTCATAATACTGTAAATAATAAAATCAACTTTACGTGAGATTTCCGAAATTGTATTATAATGTATTTCTGGAAAACATTCTAAAGCATAATATTTTAAATGATTATATATTAAAATACATCGATCATTTAATTTACACGTTACTGGATGTATGTAGCTAAAAATATTAACCCTCCCTAGTATATACATCCTAGAAACTTGTAAATTTGTAAGAAAACATAAAGATTTTTACACAACAAGAGAAGAAATACAAACTAACTACAGTCTAAGACATAAAAACAGATTAAACCTACCTAGCTCAAAAATAAAAATGCATTCATCTAGTCCTTATGTTATGTCAATAAAAATATATAATAAGCTACCAAAAAAAATTAAAAATGAAGACAAAGATAATATATTCATAAACAAATTAAATAAATTATTACTACAAAAAAGCTATTACCAAATAGAAGAATACTTAAATGATACATTTTAAGAACAGGTACTTAAATGATAAGTTTTACTATTCCTAATATAACATTATGATAATAATAAATAACGATAACATAAATAAGTAATATATTTTAAATGCTTAGTAAATTCAATACCTTAATATAATAAAAAAGTAAATTAATATCCACAATGTAAGACAACATTAATAAAGCTTGCAAATATCACTATGTTATCTATACTACATTTGTATCTATAATAATAATAAACATTTACATAACTAGATAGGTACCCACATAAACTTATATGTAAAAACTAAAACTACAGATAAGTACATTATAATTATAGGTAATTAAAAACTAATAAATATAAATAGTCAAAACAATACTTAGGTACTATCAATATTGAATTAGGAATACGAAAATCTACCTAGATACTTCAATAAATAAATAAAAATATATACGGTCGAATTGAGAAACCTCCTTCTTTTTTGAATTCGGTTAAAAATTACTTACCAATTCCTTCCTCTCTCCTAATATTTTTGCGTGCCCAACAGGGTCCACGATGTACTTACTATATATATTTACTCACCATCTATTAATACCATTGTGGAAAGCAAATAAAAGTTTGAGTTTGAGTTTGAGTATGTATGGAGCTACATTGTTTTGCCGCTACACTTTGTTGATTTTACAGTTTATTTTTGATTACTTTATTAGAATTTTAAGTTAAGTAGCTGACTGAATTAATATAGGCTTAAAGTTGTGTAAAAGCATAACACTGTATGTAATACAGTTTTTTTATTTCCTTTATAAAACTACCAAATTGATCTCAATATTGTTACCTACATACATACATAAACTCACGCCTTTTTCCCATGGGGGTAGGCAGAAACTATAGAACGCCACATGCTACGACTCTTACATACCCCTTTCGCTTCATCCACATTCATACATCTTGTCATACACGCACGCCGGTTGAGAGTACTACGCACCTGACCTTTGTGAAGAACATCACCAATAACATCGATGTATGTCCTTCTAGGACGTCCTCTATTATTAGCAAATTAAAGTTTAATAGTGTAGTTATTAGCTAATAAAGCATTTTCTCCAAAATGTTAGCACATTTTATATCACAAGCTCTTTAAAGTTAATATTGTCAGTTATTTTTGAGAAAAAACTGTCTCCTGTAATGTTTGGATTTTGGTGCTTACAGTTATATGCTTCTTAGGCACAGAATTATGGCGTGAACATACATTTAGCGTCACTAGGAATACATTTAAATGACTTATAGGTACTGTCGACTTGTTCTCTAAATACTCCTTGATCGAATAATATTTTTTAAGTAATAAAAGTTTAAATAATATTATTTTGAACACGGTTAAATTGTTGTTGTGTTTTATTTTTTTTTGTTTTTATTGTTCTATGTGGCATATTTTTCCTGGAACATCCTAGTTTTCACGATACAGGGAATCCTCGCGTGAGGACCAATGAATTTTTTTAAGCGATGATTTTTTTAACATTAAATTTTATTTTATTTATTTTGGACATAAAAAGTTATACTTATAGCTGGTAAACACTGCTGAATATGGGCCTCATGAGTGACCGCTTGAACGGATTCAAATAATGGCATAATCTGCACCAGTGGTCGAAATAGGTAGTGCTATTTAAAAAAAATGTTATGCCCGCTTACGCCCGTAATAATAAGCCATACTCAACATGGCGGTCAGAAAGCAACATTTTAAGACTAGCTGTCGTACTATAAAATGTCATCAAAATGTCATATATTTGACAACTTTTTTTTCTTATCAAAACAAGAGAGGTAGTTCTCAAATATTGATATAATATACTGTACAGCCAACGACAGTTCGACATGGCAATTATTTTCTAGTCATTTTTAATACACAATTACAAGCAACAACGTGAGCGACATCGAAATCGATAAACGCGATCGATACGGACTCGTGCAGCGTTAAGAATAAGATGGCGCGGGCGCTGTGCGGGTATGCGGGGCATCCCCCCTCTGCGACTCACCTCATACCCGATTGCCATGTCGACTTGTCGTTGACTGTACTGTTTTACTTACGTACGACATGCGCTGTTTAGAAGAACAACATGGTTTCAATAAGTTGTGGTTCCAAAACAACACTGCCATAGTTGTTGTTCGCGGAGGTTCGCACAGATGGCTTCCACGCCATCATGCGAAAGAAAGCGGTCTCCTTAATGCAGCACCTGCATGTTAGTGACAACAGCAATTTGGAGATGATTGCTGCCAGACCGGACTGCCCCTTCCAGAGACACTGGGTGGGGATAGTCATAGGTCTAAATAAATAATTAAGTTGTAAACACTAACAATACTAACCTAATTACTTAAGCACCATTGTTACCAACACTAAAATACTAACAAAACTATGTACTGTAGTCTGAAAATAAAGTTTAATTTATATTTTTATTTTATAGAACTTGTCAGCTGTCTAGCGTAAGTTTGAACCTTATTGCGTCAATGCATTTGGCACATGTTGTCTATACGAGATAGCGTGTATATTTATTTCAACGTCGTTGCTGTCAAATGATAGTCTGTATAATATAAAAGTTAATCCCTATTTCCCTTGGTCACGCCATAACTTGAGAACGACTTTACGATTACTTTTTTTTGAGAACATATTTACACAATATATTTGTTTTGTCGAGACGATGGTTCGTAGCTACGCTGGGAACCGATAGGTGGCGCTGTAGTCAAATTCTTTACGCGAACGCAGCCGCGGCAGAACAGCTAGTTGTTTATAAATACGAGCCTCAGTCCGTTTTTATAGCACCCATGGAGATAGAGGGGGCGTATTTTTTTATCAATTCAGTTCCTTTATTTGCATAAAATAACAAAACCGGGAACGACGCGACAAATGTCAATGAAAGTTTATTTCGATAGTTCTATATCTGTTCTGTTTATTTAAAGCTACCGTCATCGAACGTTGAGCACTTATTGTGAAATAGTCCGCGGCCCACCTGATACCATCGCCTACGTACACCTACAACACTAATGGCCAAATACTCAAACGCTACTCAATTTTAAGTTGCCGTTATAAATAATTTTTATTTCTGTAAATAAATCTGTTACAGACACTTTTACAAGTCAATGTTATGTTTTTTTTTAAGACTAGATGGCGCCGGCATTTCCTATCTGACGAGCTCTGACTAGAAAAGCCGAAACAAACTCAGAGATCAAGATCTCTTTTAAAGTCCATACATTGTGGTATAAAAACTATATGAGTGTAACAATGTAGGACAACGTCTAGAATGGCCTTTTTAGGAAAGTGCCATAGCAGGTTTGAGTTGACCTGTCCTAACTGACGGCACGCATGCATCAGTCATCGCGTAGCTCAAACCTTATTTTAGGGACCTCAACGACCCGAATGCCGCACGACGCGACGCTACCAATCAGCTGGACATTTGCGTAGGTCAGAAATAAATACTCAAAACCGCCAAACAGTAAAAAAAATCGTGTATCAAGCTAGCCTTTTTTTTTGTTGCGTTGGTAAATCCTCATGGATGTCCCTCACCCGGGGAAGGCGAGGGGGTCTGCCGGACTCTTACCGGCTAAAAACCAACGGTGTTCCTCCTTCTGACCGTCGAGGCGCGCGGGGCACCCCACATCACCGGCGCACCAGAACACAAGGTACGCCGTGACCACCCCGGGGACCAAACAAGTACATGGGCGCCAGACTACTCCTTGTCTGGGCACCCCTGGTCCCCCTGCGACGGGTCAGATTAGTGGCCCCGCCGCCTACCACTTTTCGGCCGCAGAGCATAGAAAGGGCGGCTAGGTACACACAGCCACTCTTCTTCCCCTGCGGCCCCACCGCGTCCGCCATCTGACGGTAGCGGCCCCGTCAAGGCCGCGGAAGGTAGGAGAACGGCCCACCGTAAAACCGGCACTCCTCTCCCGCCGCGGCCTCCCGCACTCAGCCGCGATGCGTTCCAAACGACATCGCGGCCCGCCTCAGTTGCGATGTCGCCGAAGCGACACCGCAACCTTCTTGGCCGCTACATCGAGGGCTACCAGACCCAAGCCCCGACGAGCGGCCCCTCCTTGGGTTCCTCTTCGCTTCACCGTGGCACCGTAGCTACCGTGGCTACTAAGCCCCAGCTGCGGCACTGTCGACAATGCGGGAACCCAACCGGGGGGGTATCAAGTTAGCCTACATGGTACTCACATTCACAATTTGATAATAAAAAAATAAGAACATGACATAATAATGGAAATAATAATAATTGAAAAAAAAACAATATATGTCAAAAAGATAAAAAATAAAATAAAAAATAATGTCATATATAAATAATTTCAATAATTACAATGATGTGTCTGTGATAACAGCGAGCGACTCAATTCCAAGCATATTTATCGTCCATATAATCTTTACCGTTAAGTCTCGTGCTGTCACTATCACTTTAAGGCGAAGTGACAGTGACAGCAAGAGACTTAACGGCAACTTAAAATTGAGTAGCGTTTAAGTATTTGACGAAAAGAGGATTGCTTGTGCGTAGTTAACTACCTCGTTGGTCTAGTGGTGGAAAGCGCGACTGCCAATCGTGAGGTTCTGGGTTCGATCCCCAGGTCGGGCAAAGTGCTATTGGATTTTTCGTCTGGGATTCCTCAGTAGCAGCCCGGAGTTTAGGCAATAGGTTCGCCCCCTATTACATGGGACTTAAACATAAAAGCGAAATGAGGGTGTCAATGTGTATGTCTCTGGCCAATCTTTCGGGGAATACAGGCGTGATGTTATTTTATGTTAAGTTAGTTAGCTTTAGCGATATAGTTGGAAAGTTACGTGCGCCTCTAATTTCACCGGAATCCATACTCTTCAAAAACAGCAATGCTGCTTAGCGGTAAAAATAGCTGCGGTGGTAGTACGTCATCATTATCCTCCTGCCCTTATCCCAACTTATTTGTGGTCGGCGCAGTATCTCTTCTTCTTCCACACATCTCTATTAGCCGTCACCTCAGCAGTCACCCCCTTAGGAATATCATCTTTCACACTATTCATCTATCGTTTCTTTGGACTTCCTCTACACTTATATCCACATTCATACTCAAACCTTTCTTCACAACATGTTCCTCATTCCTCCGCATCACATGCACATACTGAGAACTGGTTTCCACACAACTTCTCAGTATCGACGCTCGGCAGTGAAAACCTCGTAAATGAAATATTCTTCAAAAGCATTTTATTTGTTCTTTAGATTGATAAACTCGTCATACACGTACTAGTTCAACAAACTTTCAATTCAAATACTTCTAAGCTATCTATGACGTATAATGACAAACTTGTATTTAAATTTGATCGACCATTTTTTTTGCAGGAGACAGTTATTTTTATCTCTTTCAAAAATGTGTATTTTACACATACGTGGTTTTCACTGCCGACCGACGACATGGCGGTAGTACGTCCCCAGATGATTTGTGTCTTAAGCAGTTCTACTACTACTAAGGTTAAGTCTGGGAATAGTTTATCCGAGAAATGGCGATAGGTTAAACTCAATACCGTTTTCAGAGAAATTGTGGGTGTTCTATAGCGCCGTTAGACGGGAAACTTACGAGAAACCTTTGATAAGCTAAGTATAGGTATTGCAGAATATCAACAGAGGCTCGCTTAGCAGTGATAACTCATCTCAGGAGTAGGTGGTGACCTGTCGCTGCCGGCCGTGGTCGAGTCGATGGTCGGTAGCGAGGAGTCCTGGGACGCGGTGGTATCCTTTTGCGACGCTGTCATGTCGCAGAAGGAGGCTGCGGAAAGGGAGAGGGAGATCACCCCCAATCACCCGGCCCAGCAGCAGACGCACCGGGTGGGCCGGAGGGCGGACAACGCCCTCTTCCAGCCCCTCTAAATGGGTCCAGGGGCGACGGACTTGGGGAAGTCCGTCGCCCCCCATACATCAGGACCCGAGGCGGCGGCGCGAGGTGTTCTACGCGCGCCCCTCTTAGACGTCGCGGGGGGAGTCAAACACCTCACTCCGCCCGCTACCTTGAGGAAGCCTGCAGAGACGGGCCGGCACTATCCGGGGGTTGCGGAAGTATTGTAGATTCCCGCGACGCCCGGCGCAAGTGTGAGATGGAACACCGTGGTGCTTTTAGCCGATAAGAGTCCGGCACACCCCCCCGTCATCCCCAGACGGGGGATAGTCAATGAGGATTTCCCCACGCAAAAAAAAAGAAAAAAGCAGTGATAGCCTAGTGGTGTGACCGTCGGACTGCCAAGTATGGTCTCGAGTTCGAACCCAAGGCACGCACCTCTGACTTTTCGGATTCATATGCGTATTGTATAATTATCACTTGCTTAAAAACGGTGAGGGAAAACATCGTGAGGAAACCGGCATGCATGAGAGATATTTCTCTACAGCATGTGAAGCGAAGTCAGAGGCCCATGGGCGGCATAAACTCTGACACCAGGTTAGTCACTAACGACACGAAAAGAAGAAGAAAAGAGGTTCGTGATATGCTGGTATGTTAAAAAGACATGAGGGTTTAATTGTAGGTACCCATCGTATCCGCTATTGCATTTAAGGATTTATTTCTTACAAGTGTCTTTCTAAATAATGGAATCAGGCGATATATTGCGGAAATCCATGACATACAAATATACAATAACAATATTTAATGTTAATTCCGCTAAACATGTTGGGCCAACGCCTATCATGACGCCAACTATGTTGAGGCCAACTTCTAGTCTAACCAGATGCGGCTGAATATCAGTATTTTACATGGATCGACTGCCATCTGAGTTCCGCAATCCGGTTACTGAGCAATGCGGACATCCTAAGGTTAGACCGTTTGTCAGACTTCCCGTAACGACTGTCATAGATATTCGTATGACACTCGGGACCGACGGTTTAATGTGCTCTCCGAGGCACGGAGATATTTTAATTGATATTATCTACCAAGATATTATTATTGCGTTGTAAGATAACTATAGGTACAATAATATTGGGCTAAATATTCAAGTCGCAGAAAGAAGTTAGCTAGGTACTTGCATCTACTACTGTAATACGGTTTAATGTGCTCATTGAGGCACGGTAGGATCTCGATTTGTAACGAACGGTAACCCATCCACGGACGGACCGCGACAAGCGCAGCTTAACCTCGCAAATCGTAATTAGCGCGTAATTAGCGCGAATGGTAATTAGCCACGAGCCTTTATGCTTTATTAACTTAACCAAATTAAAATAAACATCAATTAAAAACAGAAGTTCAAACTAGACCTTAAGCGTATTTCCAAACACAATTATTTCAAGAACTATAATTTCTCAAGTTTCGCGCAATAATAAACAATTAAAAACTTTATGCTAAGAAATAATAAGCTGAACACTTTAATTAACTGACACCACAAAGGAAATTATGCTCTACACGAATTTGAATGGGGACACACTGAGGGATGAGTGTTGAGATTTGCTCGACACACCAGCACCTTGTACAGTCGCGGAACATTGAGATATAATGTACTTACGTTAGTACATAATATCTCAATGTCGCGGAATGATAATGTTATATACCATAAGGTCTATTTTTGCTTGCACAGTGCAAGAAATTAACTATTTTACCGACTACGTATTGCCAACACATTATAGAAAAGAAAATACTAGTATTTTTTGACAAGATATTATGGTGACATGGTGACAGACACGTAATGTCAATCTAATTAATCATCGATTTGATTGATGTAATGGTTTTTACAACAAAACTCCTTAAATCAAATCAAAGACATTAATTACATGGCACTGATACGTCATAATGGAGGCAAAAGACAATTTTGATCTTTGCTACCCAATAATTAAACATAATTTTCCATGCATTGGTCTGTTCCGTTCAACAGTTTGAAAAGGTAACATGTGCCCGCGATGTGGGAAAGGAATTAATTTGAAAACTGACGAGCCATATCATTCCCCTACTGTACCTAGAATAACAAGGTATCCTAAGCCTTTGGCCAGACTGCAAACGCGGGCGCGGGGCAGGCGCGGTGCGGCGAGTTCAAACAGAAGAACTTCATTTGAGTGTCCATAGTGGGCACGCGGGCGCGGGAAGCGGCGCGGGCTACATGGCGCGGGGAGCGCGCGGGTAGCTCACGCCATAGGTCGTTCATATAAGTGGCCGCAGTGAGAGCGCGGGCGGCAAGCGCCGACCCGCGTGGGAGCGGGGGATCTCAAACTAGTTCGAGCTGACCACGCGCGTTGTTGTGATGGCGTCTTCAAAATTAAATTTTGAAGAATTAATAAGTGCTATTCAAGCACGATCTGCACTGTGGATGTCGAAACATCGTTTTTTAGTAAGAATTTTCCAGTAAAAATAAGTCTTCTTCATCCATATAATATTTTGACAAACACTGGACACGACAACGCTCAGAACGAAGCCACGCTCCACTGCGGACAGGTAAATCTCGCGCGTTCCCGCACCCGCGCCGCTCCCCGCACCGTGCTGCCAGTCTGGCCAAACACTTACAGGTACTTCACACAGAAACTGTTTACAGGACCCGTTTTAGCGAATCCGTTTTTATTTCAGTGATGGCGCCTGTAGTTGTATGAGCGAATTCACGACACTATTCCGAATCCAGTAAAAAATACTGGATCCGCTATTTTTATCGTATTCTGCCTGTCAGATGAAACGTGGGTGCCAATGTTTAACTGATCCGTCGGTACAGATGTGAACAACACATCCAGTACCGACGGATCCACTGTGTGAACGGGCTCTTGTCCGCTCAAACCAACGCGTCCAGCTTACGGCCGCAGTGGCGCGCACGGCTGTTCTGCCTAGCCTTTTCCGAACTATATTGGGGTCAGCTTCCAGTCTAACTAGATGCGGTTGAGTACCAGTATTTTACACGGAGCGACAGGCATCAAACCTCCGCAACCCAGTTACAGGGCAATGCCGATATCCTAAGGTTAGACCGGTTGTCAGACTTTCGGGCTGCTGACATCCCGTAACGACTGTCATAGGTATTCGTATGACATCCGGGACCGACTTATTAACGTGCTCTCCGAGGTACGGAGGGGTCTCGATGTTTAATTAACGGTCACCCATCCAGGGACTGGCCGCGGCAAGTGCAGCTTAACCTCGTAAATCGTATGATACATGCGGTTGGTAATAACTGTAATAAGCCACGAGCCCCTCACGGTTACGATCGATCAGTTATTGCAATTTTAATTGGACGCGTTTGGTTTGAACACGTCGCTACAAGTACAATGGCAGTAACTAATCGCAACAGTGCACGCCACTGCAGCCGCAAGCTGAACGCGTGTGTTTGAGCGTACCTTTAGGCTACATGAGGTTCAAAGCGGGAAATAATGCTTTCCTAAACATAATCCTGCCTAATGTCCGCTGCGACTGTATAACAAAGTATTCAACTAGCCTAACCTAGTCCACGCATGGAGGCTTGTGGCCAACAACCCGCTTGCCCATACCTAGCGTGGCAACTGGTACAAAGCAATTCATGAGGAGTCCTTATAATAATCCACCTCAAGGTTTTGAAGAGAGATTTTGCAAGAATAAAACCCTAATGGTGCGTCCAAACCTGACGAACGCGCCGCGAATGCGCTGCTCGCGAGCCGCTCGCGAACTGCGCGCGTGCATTTCATGTTCGTACGAAGCTCCCGCGCCGTCCGCGCGCCGCTCGTGCGCTAGCTACGCGCCGTACTCGAGCGGCATAGGTGGTGCGTGCGTGCCGCTCGTGGAACCTGCCACCAACGTTTTCTGTTTTTCCTTTTAGTTTTTGTCAATAATAAAATAGCCGATGCTGCAGCAATTATGCTAACGGCAGTCGTATGGTCCGACATCTTCGGAAACCAATGCACAACTGATAATCATAGTTCAAACGCGAAAGAAGCTGTGTGCGCACGAGCGGCGCGCGAGACGCGCGCTCGCTGCACGCGCGCCCCACTCGAGCCTTGCCGGAGTTGCACTAGAGCGGCACACCAAACGTACGCTGTAACTGCACGCGAGTAGCACGCGCGCAGTTCGCAAGCGGCTCGCGAGTGGCGCATTCGTCAGGTCTGGACGCACCATAAGTCATCCTTTTTTTTATTGTCTAACCTAAATTCACTTTAAATGACTACGCAAGACTATTTAAAAACTTAGAACATTAAAAATCATTATTTAAAACAAGTCGTACATTTAAAACACAATCAGCCCATTACTACCCCACAGTAGGGCATGGGCCTCTTCTCAGAAAGAAGACCTAGCCTTGTGCAGATTGGCAGACTACACACACTATCGAGAACTCTATGAAGCCCTCTCAGTGTCACCTCTCGTCTCACCCTCTCAATGTTTTTCCTTCACCGTTAACATCATCTTCCTGCCCTGGTCCCAAGTTACTTGTGGTCGGCGCAATATGTTTTACTCTTCCATTCTTCCCTGCCAGCCGTCACATTGTTTTTCCTTCACTGTTAACGCAAGTGATAATCAAATTCTAATCCGCACGTGAATTTGAAAAGTCAGATGTACGGGATCGAACCCAGAACCTCTGGCATGGAAGGCAAGCGTTCAACCGCTAGGCTATCACTGCTTTAAAACAATTTATACATAACATATATACAAAACATCACGCCTGTATTCCCTGAAGGGTTGGGCAGAGGTGTATAATAACACCCTCATTTCGCCAGTTATGTTTAAGTCCCACGTAATACGGGGTGAGCCTACTGCCATCAACCGGGCACAAATCCAAGTTCCGGGCTGCTACTGAGGAATCCCACACGGAAAAACCTAATAACACATTGCCCGACTTAGGGATCGAACCGAGGACCTCACGATCAGCAGTCGCCCTTGCCCCCACTAGACCAACGAGGTTGAAAACAAAACAGACAAAACAAGTTATACTTTACAATAACCATAACCCAAGCGTTAGTATTTTAATATGTCAAGCTGTTCAGCCTAGCGCGGAGTGTGTCGCTATTTAAAGTGTCGTATAAAAATGCAATTTAAAACTGTCACAGTGAGGCGAGAACTTTTAAAACAGTGACAGAAACATAAAGTATATTAAAATAGCTTTCTTATCGCGAGAACTAACACGGAGCTGTTTATTTAGGAATCTCAAGGATACCTACTTCTAGAAAGTATGTGTAAAGAGTCCTTGAAAACTGCTACGTGATTTTTGTTGACCTTAGAATTTACATACCGATTTAAGGTACGCTCAAACTAACGCGGTCAGCTTGTGGCCGCGATGGCGTGCACGGCGATCCGTTACTACGACTATACTTGTAGGGACGTGTTCAAATCTAACGCGTTCTGTTTGGTTTGAACACGTCACCACGTGTTTGGTTTGAACACGTCGACCAGAACGCGTTGTAGTTCTTGAGATCATGCAAATCTCAAAATTATACCACTTGCAAAAACAACCAGAACGCGTTGTGGCTAACTCGAAATGACCACAAAGGGAAATTCATGTCATGGTTCCAACTATATTTGAACACAACGCATTTTGGACTTATTTTCGCAAAAATTTGATCTTTTACTCCCGGCTCCTATGAACATAAACGAATCGTTTTGCTTACGAACGGTAGCATTTTTTATTGTCAAACTGGGCATATAGAATAGACTCGTAAGCTAATTTTACCTGTGATAACTACCTCCATATAGAAGGGTCTACTATGCAAAGTCATGAGGTTTTTGCTTCATCTATACTAATATTATAAAGCTGAATAGTTTGTTTGTCTGTTTGAATGCGCTAATCTCAGAAACTACTGGTTGGAATTGAAAAAATATTTTTGTGTTGGATAGTCCATTTATCGAGGAAAGTTACAAGCTATATAACATCACGCTAAGACCAGTAGGAGCGGAGCTTAAATGAAAAATGTTGCAAAAACGGGGGAAATGTCCACCCGTGCGAAGCCGGGACGGGCCGCTACTTGTTGATAAAGATCCAAGAAATTCAATTTTAATCAATAACGCTCCGTAAATTATAGGAATCGGCCAATAGCCTAACATGAAAAAAAGTGTCTATAAAGCAGATTTGTGTGACTTCTAATAAGAAAACACAATCGCACTTTAGATGACGTCATATTCAAATTCAGAAGCTCGGAATCATTAGTGATTTGAAGTCATTCTTGTTAGACACAGGCATCCATAATTTCACCCTTAGGGACTAGACGCACTTATGGTTTAATAATCTTTATTTCTTAAAAATAACACATTATTCACGTCTATGATAAAACAAAAAGTCAAAGTCAATGTCAAAGCCATTTATTTGCAATAAATGTGGAACAAAAGATGGTATATAAATAAATGTTTAGTACAATGACACATTTCGCCATAAATTGGCATGCAAATATTAAAATATAAGTTTCACAACAATATAAACTCTACACAAATGAATACAATTAAATGTTTTAATTAAACCATAAAATTAAATAACATACTTTAGATTTAGAGACACACAACATAAAATATAAATTTAACTTGTCACAACACAAAACGCAGTGGGTCCTGCAACAGTTAGATATTAACATAGGTAACGATTTATAACACATTCCTGTAATGATAGGATTGGCAAGAACCTTTTTTGAGAAATTCGGTTATAGAAAGGGAAACATAGTTAATTAAAAGACGGTTTCGCAATAACAAGTAAAAAAAAGGAAAAAACTTAAAAAAATACAACATTAAAATTTCTTGAAAATAAGAAAGATCTGTACAAAATACGGTGCTATGGTAATTTATCAAGAACGATTTGCATTTTAATCATAGAAAATAACTATTGTGTATGAAGATGCATACGCATGTTCACGCTTTTGCATCAAACTGAAGTAATGTGCGTAAAAACGTAGCTAATGCATCCGGATGCTGACGCGTGCGTAAGCATGGGAAATCATGCTTATGCATGCGGAGTAATACTTACGCAGCTGATTGAAATCGAACAAATCTCACATCACTAGAGATGCGTGCTTGAGCATACTTAAGCAATCGGCAGCACACGATTGTAATTTATAAACGAGTCTAAAACCACCCAGTTTTTTGCGAATTGATGTGTTTAGACCCTTAATCATCTGCATCAAACTCTGCATCATAGCACCAAGGACTTCTGTGGTCGCATTACACACACAAATCGCATGCACATACATTGAGACCGAACAAAAGTAGGCTATGCAGATCTTTGTTCCCATGCGGGCATCAAAACCGCGTCTTCCTGAAAGCGGATACTATTGTACCGTAGTTACTAGAAGTTGCTTAAGCTAGCGTTTGTTTGTTTCAATTAGTGTGAATAATCTTTAATGAGGATTCGACATGAATAATGATAGTAGTTATGGAAGGTGGGGAACAGATTATACTCAATCATTTATTGCATTCCACAATGTGTACTTAGGTGGTAACTTAAAGAAAATGAGATCATTATGGATCCTGTCGGGCACAGCAAAATAGCGAAATATTAGGAGAGAGGAAGCTTTGGCTTATTAGTCTATACCTATTTCTAGTGTTATTAAACATAATTTTTTAATAAATATAATTTCTGTTCTTAGTATTATTGTTAAATAATGTTGCAGCTAAAATTTGTCATTTAAATATTCATTTATAGTATAATAGCATTTTTTTAATAATAATTGTTTAAGTTTTCTTATAAATAAAATATTTTTTTCTTCTTTTTTATTAACGCAGGTAATTTATTATATATTTTTATTGACATTACGTAGGGACTTGTAGAGTGTATTTTAACCGTGAAGTTGGTATATTTAATCTTGATTTATGTCTGAGTGTGTAACGTGATTGTATTTCTTCGCGTTTTGTATAAAACTCTTGATGCTTACGAACAAATTTACATGTTTCTAATATATATATACTGGGGAGAGTTAAAATGTTATGTTCTTGAAAGTAAGGTTTGCAACTGTCAGTTTGATCTATTTTTACTAAAATTCTAACTATTTTTTATTGAAGGGTGAATAGTTTTGGTGCGTCTGTGCTATTTCCCCAAAGGGTAACGCCATAGCTAAGTCATGCATAAGCATACGCATAATAGGTGGTAAACGCTGTTTGTAGGTTGGTGGTTTTCTTAATTTCACGGAGAGCGTACGAAAATTTTGAAATTTTTGATCTAATCCTTTGTATGTGTGATTTCCAGTTTATATGTGTGTCTAGTGTTAGTCCGAGTAAGGTAAATTCATTAACAGTTTCCAATGTCGAGCCATTAAAAGTATAATTTAGTATAAGAATAATCAGCACATTAGTGTCCCACTGCTGGGCACAAGCTTCTCCTCAGAGTAAGAAAGATTAAAGATCTTAGCCCACGACGCTGGCCTGATGCAGGTTGGTAGACTACAGACACCATCAAGAACTTTTAGGATTTCTCCTGTATCGTGAGTGCGTTTACAGACATAAATCTTCACATACACAAACGCCCAAACCCGGAATAACTACCGGGTCTCAATGTGTAAAGAACGGTCACCCATCCACGGGCTGCCCGCGCCAAGCGCAGCTTAACCCCGCAAATCTGTCGATCGATGCAGTTGTTAATTAGCCAAGGGCTCCTCACAAACAATATATACCTATTACATAATAATTATGAACGCACAGTTAGAACAGAAACTGTAGCACTTTTATTCAAACTTAAATAACAAAACTTTACCTATTCAACAAGTACCTACTTAACTTACTAAATTCTTGCGTGTACATTAATCATTAATATTTTAGTTAAGCCTTATCCCACTCCCACTCCACTCTCCCACTTAATCTTAATTATACTTGTGATAAAAGGGGGTCATGACCAGTTAGTGTAGCAGCAGACCTTCACGGTTTATGTATGAAAACATGCCCGCCCACGCGCCGTTGCAACTCCGGCGTGAAACACAAAAGTAAACCGAACCGAATGTTGGTGATTGTTCTGCCTACCCTTTTTCCCATCTATGTTGGGCTCAGCTTCCTGTCGAATCAGATTCGGCTGAATACTAGTATTTTACACGGAGCGATTGCCATCAGACCTCGGCAACCCAGTTACTTATTCCGATATCCTAAGGTTAGACCGGTTGTCAGACTTTCAGGATTCTGACTTCCCGTAACGACTGTCATAGGTCATAGGAGAGGTCTCGATGTGTAACAAACGGTCACCCATCCACAGACTGACCGCGGCAAACGCAGCTTAACCTCACAAATCGTATGATCCGCGCGGTTGGTAATTAGCCAAGAGCCTTTCGAATATTAGTGAATGACCGAACCGAAATGTAATAAGAGCCCTAACGCACAGCAGAATTAGAGCTTCCTTGAATAGTAAAGAGTCCCAGCGCTACATATTTCGATACTAGTTTTATTGCGATACTAGTAATGTCGTAAACGGGTAATAGAAACTATGCTCAGAGCCGTCACAACATTTTCTCAAGTCGTGTTGTTAGCCGTGAAAAAGCTGCTATAAGGCTTTTAGTCCGGCTCTGTGCTAATTACGTGCGTAAAAAAATAATTAATAAATTACGGGCCTCTATGATGCTGATGAAAATAAGTGGAACCTTAAAAAGGAAAGCTACAACACTATTCTGGTTGGTACATAATAAACTCAAGTCCACATTATCGTCAGGCAAAGTCTTTTAAGCTATTACCGCTTAAAGCGTAATTTAGAATTATGAATAATATTCATTACTTCATAATTCAGCGCTGTTTTGCTGAACGTTAATATTCTTGATAGTAATAACGATTTGTTAAGCCATTATTAGACCACTTAAAGTCATTGTTGTGCTTAATCGCAATCTTGTGTGATTAATTTTATATTATCTAGACGTTTTACTAAGAAATATGATTTCATTTTATAATAGCAATAAAAACAGTAACTTAAATAAATTCTCCTTACTTCTTTTAAAACATAACATCACGCCTTGTATTCTCTGAAGAGTTCTGCAGAGATGTTTTTAGTACACCCTCGTTTGGCTAGTTATGTTTAAGTTCCATGTAATAGGGGACGAGCCTCTTGCCATTAACCGGGCACAAATCCAGACACCGGGCTGCTACTAAGAAATACCTAATGGTAAAACCCAATAACACTTTGCTCGACCTGGGGATCGAACCCAGGACCCCATGCTCAGCAGTCGCGGTTGCGACCACTAGACCAACAAGGCAGTCGGTACTTCTTCTATTTAATATTTTTAAGCGAATATTTTATGTAGTCGGCCAATAGTCTAATAGACAAGAGCCTCAACCACCATCTGAAGAGGCTCTTGTTAGGCAGCTGGATCAAGGGCTTTATACAGAAGATAGTACTCCTGGACATGGCGCGTATTGTTAGGAGGTTCTTTTCTCTGAAGCCCTGACTACTTGTAGCTTGGGCCCTGTTCCCGATGCCGGTGGGCTACTGTTTTATGTATTTTATATTTTTAAGATATTTATTTTAAAAATTACCTTTATTTGTGTATAAAAATGAATAAAGGAATTGTATTATTTTTAGGTACAAATGTCGATAAAGTTTCAAATAATTTTTCTTTTTGAAATTACCACTGTTTATTTATGCCGAGTTCTTATAAATAAAAACGAATCGTTCTGCTTGCCAATGGTAGTATTTCTTATTTCCAAACTGGGCATATCAAAAGACTAGTAAGCTAATTTTACCTGTTATAGCTACTTTCGTATACGCCTTCGATTCATTATTGGTAACGATACAAGAGTCTTAACCAATAACGCTCCACAAATTATAGGAATAGGCCATTAGATGATCAAGCTGAGTTAGATAAACATACAATTTATTATACACCTATACCAATACCTATTTACTCGATAACATATTACTCGATATACTATGCTGTTTTGGTTCTAGTATCCTTAATTAAAAAATATTGTGTTTTAAGAATAACAATAGTCAAGAATTAGGCACTATGTACCAAGTAGACATATAAGTAAATTTATAAATATATAGATAGATAGATACATAGATATACTTTATTGCACACTAAAAGAAATAAAACAAGGAATACACATAATTAACAGTACAAATGGCGGTCTTATCGCTTAAAGCAATTTCTTCCAGACAACCATTGGATGGAAAGAATTGTTAAGAAAAATATAAAGGGCAGTTTGCAGCGTACAAATATGCAACCTACTAAAAACCGGGAATCAACTAAATAATAGGTATAATCACAATACATATTTTAAATATATATATATACACACACACTCAAATAGGGTACATACATAATTAATTATACATACAGATAATTTACCTATATAAACCACTATAGAGCAAGATAATGTTCTTTAACCATTCTTTTGAAAGAAACCAACAATTGAGCACGCCTTACAGGTACAGGTAGTACATTCCACAAGCATATGGCCTGAACAGTGAAGGAATGGTCAAAGAATCTTGTGGAATGCATAGGCATCTCCAGTTTCAAGTATAGGTACTTTTATCTAATTAGAGCCCTCAAATATTGCAACACCTGAAAAAAGCTAAGGTGTACCTACTCTATATAATAAGACCGGTACTATTTTACGTTAGTGTGCAAATAAATAGTTTGAGTTTGATATCCGACAAAGTGTAAAATATCCACAAACACGCTCGTATGTATAAAAAAAAAACTCAACTCAATTATTATTTTCGTGTGGTTAGTGACTGACGTGGTGTCAGAGTTTATGCCGCCCATGGGCCTCTGACTTGGCTTCACATGCCGTCGAGAAATATCTCTCAGGCATGCCGGTTTCCTCACGATGCTTTCCTTCACCGTTTTTAAGCAAATGATAATTATACAATACGCACATGAATCCGAAAAGTCAGAGGTTCGTGCCTTGGGTTCGAACTCGAGACCTATGACTTGGCAATTCGACGGTCCCACCACTATGCTATCAATCATATACCTATATATATCACTCAACTTAATGAAACGAAAAGAAAAGCAACAAAAATACTGTCGACAATTAACACTAAAAGCGCGTAAGTTATTATTCATGTAATTTTCTAAAAAATAACTCAGTTCGTCATGTTTGTGTGCGTGCTCGCGATCATTACTCAAATAGAAAAAAACTGATAACACTTGTCACATTAATAATTTGTAAACAAAAACACGTTGACAATGGAACGACGCACGGTGATGTGAAAACATTTTTTTTTGTATGTATAAATTGACTGTAGTTCCAAATAAATTGTTTGGTATTGGCCTATTATGTTGTTAACAAAAAAATTATTTGCTTGTTTAATAGCCAAATACTCAAACAATACTCAATTTTGTGTTGCCGTTAATTTCGTGCTGTCACTGTCACTTCGCCATAAAGTAACAGCATGAGAACGGCAATTTAAAATTGAGTAGTGTTTGAGTATTTAGCCATAAGTGTTACATAATACAGAAGATGACAAGAAGGAGATCACCTGGTCTTGACGGGCTCAGCGTTGAGCACCTGCAGCATGCTGGTCCCCACTTACCTAGAGTGCTGCCACTTTTATTTAATCTGTGTCTCAGTCATTCACATCTTCCGCCTGATCTAGTGCGAGCTCTGGTGGTGCTGATGATCAAAAGTATGACTGGAGATGTATCGGACAAGTCTAACTATAGGCCTATTTCACTCGCCACCGTCATAGCCAAGGTACTTGACAGCGTGCTCAACTCACATTTAAATAAACATGTGCAACTCTGTGACGCCCAGTTTGGATTCCGGCCTGGGTTGTCAACGGAGATGGCTATTGTTACCTGTTTAGGACCTTTGATCTTGTCCCATACGATCTTCTTTGGAAAAAACTAGAAGAGACGGCACTGCCGCTAGAGTTTACATTAGTCCTCAGGCACTGTTATCTGTACCAGGAGACTCAGGTGTGATGGGCGGGTGAGCTGTCGGAGCCATGCCGGTCGGAGTGCGGGGTGAGGCAGGGGGGTAGGCCCCCCGATACAGACCGAAGAGCAAAGCTGAGGATAGGTCCTCGGCTCAGCGGCACGCGTGTCGGTTGCTACGTTGATGGAGTTTGTTTTAACAACATTAGCTATGCGGACAACATGGTGCTGCTGGCTCCCTCGATCGGTGCTCTCCGTAAGCTACTCAATGTATGCAAGTCGTACGCTGTGGCTCATGGATTAATTTACAACTGCAGTAAGACAGAATTCATAGTCTTCAGGTCTGGCACCACGTGTCCCACTACAGTCCCTCCTCTTTTTATGTAAGGTCACCCGATAAACAGGATATACAAATGTAAATATCTGGGCCACCTGGTAACAGATGACCTAAAAGATGATTTGGATTTAGAGAGGGAACGCAGAGCATTATCAGTAAGGGTGAATATGCTGACCCGCAGGTTCTCTCGATGTACACCTACAATCAAAATAGTCCTTTTTGAAGCATACTGCACATCGCTGTACTCGTGAGCCCTGTGGTTCACATATACCCAAAAGTCAAAGTCAAAGTATTTATTTCAATTAGGCACATAAAAGGCACTTTTGAACGTTAAAGTTAAAAGAAAATAGAATTGATTCTAGTTGCCCCTTCCAAAAGGTAGTTTCGTATGGAGAAGAATGGGCAAGAAACTCCACCGTTACTCTTTTAAAATGTCTTACAATATTTTGTATAGGTACATTAATTATACAATTATATGTGAAGACGATGCACCTAGAATAAAATTACTATAACACAAAAGGTAAAAAAATGAAACAATGACATATTAATTATGTGATAGGTACATATTTACAAACATTGCAAAAGTATACGTTTTCCCAAAAATTAAAAAGTAATAGGTCAGTGTGTGAGTTTAGGTACTTACTCATAGAATCTAAAATAAACGGCTGTAAAAAAATAAATTATACAATTAAAATAGCAACCAGTTTGATTTTGTCTAGACTCTAGATTGTCCTATGGAGCTGGACCAGCAGCAAAAGGCTTATAATGCTCTGCGTATCCAATATAATAATGCGTTCAAGGTATTGTTACGATTGCCACGCTTCTATAGTGCCTCAGCAATGTTTGCCGGCGCACGCACTGAGAGTTTTGACGCGTTGTCGCGAAAGAAATCTGCCTCGCTACTCCACAGGCTGCGTGGCAGTCCCAACACTTTCCTGCAATCGATAGTAGCCCGGGCACATAGCCCGCTAGTGTGGGCGCTAACTAATCGCACCCAATTTGTTCTAGTTATTAAGTACTAACATAGGCTAAGTGATATTGTTACTAATACAGTGGACCTCTCTGTAGTCTGTTAAATAAATAATAATAATACCAGCCCGTAACTGTCTCACTACTGGATAAAGGCCTCTTCTCAGAATGAGAAGGGTTTCGACCTTACACGCCACCTACGCCGCGGCCGACCTCGACGACGATGTCCTCCCCTTAATAAACATATTAAGATATAAAAAATATCTTTCAAATTACGATATGTGAATAGTGTAGTGTAAATAACGAAATCCAAACTCGATTTAATAGCTACGAGTACCACTAGAAAATTTCCACTTTCAACATAATTTGCTGTACTTTATTTACGATTTATAAAAAACGAGGTCCGAAGTAATTTTATGGTTAACTGTGATCCCTAGCCGAGAGTAATTGAAAGGAATTGGACCAGAGTATATTTAGTTTAGCTCAGCTTTCTCGAGCCATGATTTCCTATTTTTATATCTCGAGAAATTCGAGCTAAGTGAGAGTAAATAAGAAATAATAGAGTTTATTTTTAAAAGATATGTTCGGAACTACTTAAATTGTTTTGTTATTTTCACTTATTTATAGAAAGATTTATATAAACGGTGTAAATAGACCCTTAACGAAGCCGAAAGGCACTTATTCTCCACGACATTGCGATATTTTTTTTGTTCTGGACTATGCCTGGGAACCTTCTAGGTACGGAGATATTGGAGGTCAAAGTTCCAACTTTTTCACAACTTTTTTAAAATTCTTGTTTTGAAGGTTGCAAATGTACTTAAAATACCTCCATTGCCCGTTTACTACTCATTGCATCTAACAGCACAGTGTTTTGAGTGCGTTACATTGTGCTTTACAGTAAAACAAACATTTTTCACCCAAGAAAAAAGTCGTTTCCCAGCGACAATTTTTGCGTAGGGTTACTTAGTTTGATGTACTGAATGCATGGTTGACGGCTTCGTGAAGGGTCTTTTTACACATTGTATAAGCAGTGACAGGCTCTCGGTTAAATGATCGAACCTGGCCGCACCTCTGACTTTTCAAATTTATGTGCGAATATTTTGAGAAATAATAGTGTAATATAAAAATGACTCGTGTAAAAATGAGTAGGTACATAGGTACCTAATACTATTTATTGAGTTTCAATACAAAATAAACATATTGTGTTCATAATTAAATAACTTTTTTTTTAAGTAAAACGTTGCCCCGCACTAGGATTTCTCCTGTATCGTGAGTGCGTTTACAGACACAAATCTTCACATGCACAAACATCCAGACCCGGAACAACTATCTGTAGGCCATACAAACATTTGTTCCGTGCGGGAATCGGACCCACGGCCCGTAGCGCAGAAGCCGATCGCTCAGCCACTGCACCAAACGTGTCGTCATTTACTTCCATAATTAATATTAAATCCTCCTATTGAAGATTGCGAAGATAATATATTTGTTACTCAATCACGCATCAACATACGTCCTCGTGAAAGGCGCGCGCGTAACAAGGTGCGCCTCTGTCTTGGGCCAATACCCAACTTCTAGAACGACGGGCCCCCAAGCCTGATGGCTACCATCTACTGTGGCCGGAGGTCGCTAAGCAATCTCTGGCATCTTCTGTGGGAAGGGGAGAAGTAGTCTCCTCCATCTCCTTTTTCACTACCTCGTTAGGGCTCATCACTGTCCTGCAAGGCTTTGTCTGACTTGAGAATGAAATCAGGACCTTACGATTGGCCGTTGCACTTCGGCACACCAATAAGCTTTTTACCTCTATAATAAATCATCCATTTAAATAATTTGTTTTTCGGAGCAACATGTTAAAAGGTTAAAATAAGTGATTTGTATGAATACAACATTTTCAGTTAAATACCACCATGTAGATTCATCAATCAACAAAAACGCCATTAAAAAAATGAGTTTGGATTGATTTACTCGTTAGTAGATTAACTGTTTTTGATTTATGTTTATTCAATGACAAAGTTCTTCATTCTAGGACAATGTACTATTGTTTTTTTTTTTAATAATAACACCTACTTTTATTTAGAGCACTCTTGAAATTATATCAAAAATTTTGCTTTATTGGGTTATAACTATGTTACAGAGTCAATTTCGAACCATGCGAAACTAATTTTAGAAATTGAATGTATGAACTTACACAATAAATAACCTAACTTAATAAATAGTTACCGAAGCACTAAGTTTTAAACGAACTCGATCGTAGCACCACGCTACGCCGTAGTTCGCTACGCAGTGCTACGGGAGCTACGGAAGCTACAAACGTTAAACAATTTTCGAATTACTATCACTTACGTATACGGCTTACGCTAATGGAAGTAAGATCAGTTTCTTCAGTTTTTAGTACCTTGACGAAGACTTCCTATGCTAATTAGCCACATACGACAGCCACTAAATATTCAAGCGAGTTTCATTCTGATCTACGCCTTATTTAAATCTAGTTTAGTGGTATTGATATCCTTTCTTTGATATTTGTAACCATTAATTGCTTATTAGGGCATCTATGAAAAGAGCGAGGACTGTAATGGACAATACATATATACATATCAACACGCCTATAATCCACGAAGGGGTAGGCAGAGGTGTTCTCCTGTTAAGTACAGGAGTTTATACACCCATGTTTCGCCGCTGGTGATAAATCCCATGTGATAGCAAGCCTATTCCTATTCATCGAGTACAGAACAATGGAAAATATAAAACTAAAACAATGTTTTATGTATATGCAAATCAATTTTTATTACAACAAAGGATTATTATTTAAAATTTAATGAACTATATCCAACGTTTTAGGCCAAAAATTCATTAACTTGTATTGTTAATTAATTTTTACTATGAGTTAAGTTTCTCTACTGTGCTAGAGTTTACAGGTTTCATAGTTAGAGAGTTAAAGATACTGATAAATCGAGGTAGATACAATCTTCTTTTTATTATAATTAAACAGTTTTAATTAGCTTGTTTGTTTCAAATCTTGCGACAGATTTTTCAACTACTTCTGCTTAACCGATTCTCCTGAAACTCCGCACACAAATTCAATTTCCATGACAATACAACATTTTAATAATTTCAATCTCCAATCCGCAGGGGTACTTACTGCAACCCACCGCCCGCAGGCCCGGGAGGATGGCATGCCGTGTTCTGCGCGCGGCTCTCAGAAGGAAGTGGGGCAGGGGAACAATTGCCCCACCACTGGAGAGGTCCCCCAGAAGAAGCTGGTGGACCGAGACCTGTCGGGGTTGCGGTGCATGCAATAGCGAATCCCGTGACCCCAGCCTTAGGTCAGAAGGAGTGACACCGTTGGTTTTTAGCCGGTAAGAGTCCGGCAGCCCTCTCGCCTTCCCCGGGCGAGGGACATCCATGAGGATTTTCCAACCATAAAAAAGGAGGGTACTTACTGCAAGATAAATCCAATCCTGACGCTGCAGGGATACTGCAAGATAAAACCGTTCAACATAAAAGTTTTTTTAGGGGATTATTAAAAATAATTATTACCATCATTTAACAAACTTATTAGGTAGCAGCCTTGTTAAGTGTTTGGCCAGACTGGCAGCGCGGTGCAGGGAGAGGAGCGGGTGCGGGAACGCGCGCGATTTACCTCTCCGCAGTGGAGCGTGGCTTCGTTCTGAGCGTTGTCGTGTCCAGTGTTTGTCAAAATATAATATGGATGAAGAAGACTTATTTTTACTGGAAAATTCTTACTAAAAAACGATGTTTCGACATCCACAGTGCAGATCGTGCTTGAATAGCACTTATTAATTCTTCAACATTTAATTTTGAAGACACCATCACAAAACGCGCGTGGTCAGCTCGAACTAGTTTGAGATCCCCCGCTCCCGCGCGGGTTGTCGCTTGCCGCCCGCGCTCTCACTGCGGCCACTTGTATGAACGAGCTATGGCGTGAGCTACCCGCGCGCTCCCCGCGCCAAGTAGCCCGCGCCGATTCCCGCGCCCGCGTGCCCACTATGGACACTCAAATGAAGTTCTTCTGTTTGAACTCGCCGCACCGCGCCCGCCCCACGCCCGCGTTTGCAGTCTGGCCAAAGGCTAAAGAGTTCATCCGCGGAACTACTATAGCCATCCCATTTTTGGTGCCAACCAGCATTGCTGTGTACCGGATTGAACTCAGCAATGATATTGGTTGTAACAGTGGTATTGGTGTGGGTGCTGCTGAATTTACAGTCAAATGAGACTTTTTAACTGTGTCTTTAAGCTCGGCAGCGCATCTGCAATCCTCTTGGTATTGTAGGCGTAAATAGGCGGCGGTAACCACTTTCCATGGGGGTACATTCCGAGGAAATGTGGGGGTCGAGACTTTTTAAACGCTAAGACCCTCCACAACCGCGAAGTGTGCAGCCTCAGGGAGTACTTCTCTTGCGACCTCGCCCCGGTGGGCGACCGTCAGTCTGTCTGCCAAAATTTCAAATTAAAAAAGTTTTCAATTGTCATTTCGTCTTCTTCTTCTCGTATGGTTAGTGACTATCCTGGTGTCAGAGTTTATGTCGCCCATAGGCATCTGACTTGGCTTCACATGCCGTCGAGAAATATTTATCAGGTATGCCCGTTTCCTCACGATGTTTTCCTTCACCGTATTTAAGCAAGTGATAATTATCCAATACGCATATGAATCCGAAAAGTCAGAGGTGCGTGCCTTGGGTTCGAACTCGAGACCTACGACTTGGCAGTCTGACGGTCACACCACTAGGTTATTAATGCTGTAGTCCCACTGGTGGACATAGACCTCTTCCATTAGGGATTGAGATTAGATAGGATAACTGTCTGCCCTCTCAACCATACAATTAATATCTGATATTTTGAAAGTAAAATCTTAAATTACTCTGATCATAAATCGCCTTGCCTTAACAAATTTAATATTTAAAATTTTCATCGCAATCATGCTAACAGTGTATTGTCGGATAAATTAAATTAACCCTTATAAAGCTGTGAAATTACACGAGGCAATTAGGTCGAAACGGCCGAGCAATTTGGGGTTAGAATTAAAATATCACGACAATCCGTAGGGTCGACCCATCTCGCCGACTTTTTTCTAAACGCAGTGGAAGGGTTAAATTTTAATTATGCCGTATGTTTTAGAACAAAAGAAATTGTGGTGACGTCAGCAAAAAATGTTGTTGACATTAATGTTTGTGGAATGTATGCACAGAGATTACCAGTGTTGTGGGATTTTGTTATTTTTTACTCTCGGCTGAATACGACGTAAAGTTTAATTGAGTTTTCTAATGTTAATTGTAAGAATGTGCAAGAAGCGTGTATTATTTGTATGTTACTGAATTTCAAATATAGCGGCCCGTCCCGGCTTCGCACGGGTGGACATTTTTCCCGTTTTTGCAACATTTTTCATTTATGCTCCGCTCCTATTGATCGTAGCGTGATGTTATATAGCCTATAACCTTCCTCGATAAATGAAGTATCCAACACAAACATATTTTTTTTAATTCCAACCCGTAGTTCCTGAGATTAGCGCATTCAAACAAACAAACAAACTCTTCAGCTTTATAATATTAGTATAGATAGGTACGACGATATGATTATAAGTGTATCACTAATAGCTGCATGATGCTCATACTTTACAGTTTGGAATGAAGTATTGTAAAGCGATATTATTAAAATAAAATTAAAATGCAAATTGAATAATTTGAATAACTAGTAAAAAATAAAATTGATAAAATAATGTACGGGTTTATTTTAAGTCAATAAAAAAGAAGAATACCAGAAGTAAACATTAAAAATAATTTCAGGTCATACAACCGGATAGGTACAAAAGATAATAAAAATAATATAATACAAGCCAGGTTAGACAGGGTCAGAGGGTCGCAATGTGCAGGAAGGAGTTTCTGTTGTACGCCAGGCATCTTTATCTTCAATATACTGATTTATACTGCAATAAGCTTTAGACATTAAAATGCGCTTGATAAGTGGTTTAAATATTTAACATAGTTAATTTCCATGAGAAGAAAAATGTTTAAGGCGTAAAGACAATCAACTTCTTTTCGTAAAAAACCCAAGAAAAAAATACCTTACGACGTAATTTTAAAACAACCCCCTTCACCCGGTCCTTTAACCCAAAAATACTTGAGTCATTAGACCGATATATCGTAGAGATTGAGTTCCGTTCAGCTGCGGGGCAAGTAAAAACTTGTCCGTGAGCCGAGGTGCCCAAGGAATTAATTGGGTTTCGACCCTACCCTTGTATATGTGTGCTCGACAAAATTCGACCCCTGCCCGCCCGCTTAATTTCACCTTACTGTACTTTACTTTTTAAATACAGATGTTTGGGTGGATTTTAAAGAAAATTGGGCCTTTTTACGGAATTCGGAAGTTAAATAGTTGTAGTTTGTGTAACATACCATCACGCCTGTATTCCCTTAAGGGTAAGGTTGGGCAAAGGTGTATACAAACACTCTCATTCCGCCGTCATGTTTAAGTCCCATGTAATAGAGGGCCAGTCTATTGCCACCAACTGGGCACAAATCCCAACACCGGGCTGCTACTGAGGAATTTCACACGGAAAAACCCAATTACACTTTGTTCGACCTGGGGATCGTACTCAGGATCTCACGATCAGCAGTCGCGCTTGCCACCACTGGACCAACGAGGCAGTTTGTGTATTATTAATGAATTGAAGTGAGTCTGATATGCCTCGATTTACCAAGGATCTTAAGATTACGTAAGTTGCTAATAACATCTCCGGACGCGTTCTGATTCTAAATTTTATATTAATGGAGGTTACATTATAGAACACGCCATATTTCCAACAATCCTGTATTTTTTTATTATTAATTAAACGGTTTTAATCACCTTCACTTCGTGTATTTGTTTGTTTGATTCAAATCTTGTGACAGATTTTTCAACTTCTTCTGCTTAACCGATTTTACTGAAACTTCGCACACAAATTCAATTCCCATGACAATACAACATTATAATAATTTCAACCTTCAATCCTCAAATCCTGATACTGCAGGGGTACTGCAAGATAAAACCGTTTAAGTTCAAAAAAATATTATTAAAAAGATTATTAATAAAAGGATTATTTAATTCTATATTTGACAGTTTATTACGATGAGATAGATTTTGCCATCTGATATCATCAAAAACATACACCCATATAGATATATAGATTTTCCTCCAAAACTTACTCGACTCATACTCGACTCAGAAAGGCCTCGAAAACGCCTTCAAAATTGTATTTTTAGTCGCAATTTCGAGTGAACTTTGAGGTTCCTCGACGGAGTCATTATGTCATATATTGAATTATCTGCATCGCGCAAATAACGCCGCGATAAATAATTGTAAGGATTATCGTAAGCATATTCGATAAAGTCTTCGATATTCATTTTTATTACTGACGAACTTTGACACTTCCTTCCTTAAGGTAGGTTCCGAGGTACCTTGAGTTTGACAGATGATTCCTTACCTTGACTGAGGAAAAATCTCGAGTAGAGGACGATTATGTCATTATGTCAACTATAGGCTGAGTCGAGGTGGAGTCGAGTCGAGTAAGTTTTGGAGGAACGTCTTAGAATATGGGTGATAATCCCCGCTTCAAAAACATTAGTGCCAGAATCTTTAACACGCGACACAGCTAAATTGTAAGCAATGCGTACATATGAAATATTTTCACCCCCTACCCCAACCCCTCAAAAAACAATAAGCTTGTTATAAAGACATCACGTTCCTACGACGTGTATCTTACAACGTAATGCTTTCAACCCTGTTTGTGCGTGGCCACGATAAAATATTTGAAACCCCCTCTAATATTTACACGAGTAAAAAAAAACGGTGAAGTTATTTTCTGACTTTTCTTTGATCCCGTATAATTTGAACTGTCACTCCTTGCATTAAGTATGAAAGTATAGGTCAAGCAGACTGGTTGTATCTCCTGTGTAGTTCGTCAATGCTAGTGAAACTTTACTATTTTCAAATACAAGATTAGTACATACGTTTACAGGTTAAAAAATAAATAAATATAATTGTTAATAGAGTGGGTGAAGCTGTGACATACCAACGAATTGCGGAAACTAAAGAAAAACCCATTTATCCAACTAGTCTGAGGAACCCTAAAAACGCCAACAAGAAATATACGTTTTTTTGTAATACCATGGTTGAAGAAAAATATCGTCGGAATAATTTGCTCGGGAAAATAGTAGGATTTTCGCGGAAGGTTGGCTCTCGGTCTTTAGGCAGACCTACTCAGAATTTTGTAGCTATTAAGGTCCTTAGGCAGCCGGTAGTGTAATACAGTGTAAATAGAATTGGTGAACAGAATTAGAACAGGTTGCGGTTTATTTCATATTTAGACTTTTTGAGGAAAATCTTTTTTTTTACCTTGACAATCTAATTAAGGTTGAAAGTGTGAAGGAATGCATTTGTAAAAAAAAAACAAATACATAAGTCTTTCGCCTATTATTAATTTAAAATTGTACCTAAATGAAGAAATGGATTAAATCGGATATGAAGTAATAACAATGTTAAGAATAATTATCAAGACTTGGCACACGAGGTTGTCGACATGTGGGAGGTTCACTCAGCAGTCGTTGAGCCGATAGTCGTTACGGCCAATGGCTAAATAGCCAAAAGGCTCGACCAACATCTGATATAGAAAGCGGTACTTCTGGACACGGCGTGTATTGTTAGGAAGTTCCTCTCTCGGAGGCCCTGACCACCGGTAGCTTGGACCTTGTTCCCGATGCCGGTAAGCTACAATTTTTATGTTTTTAAATGTTTTTTTATTTTTTGTGGAAATATTTAAAAATGTAATTTATACGTATATTTAATGAATAAAGGAAATGTTAATAGAAATAATGAAATACCTTTTTATTATAACTTTAGTGAGTCACATTCATATTTTATGATTGTTCACGGTTTACTCACGTGCACTGTTGCACATTTATGCACCTCCGTAAAACATAACTCTCGGCCTTCCCCAGGGTAGAGGTTACGGTTTTTTTTTGTTGTTTCATCTGTCTTACTTACAGTGTTCTGTTGAACACCAGCGTCAGGCACTAGTTGTGTGGCATTATGCTTAATAGAGATTATTTGCCAACACTGGATCATGTTCTTTTGGTGAATTGATTTTAGTATTTTTTGGTAGAGTTTTTTTTATCAATGGTATTGTATTTTGTTTTGCAGCCGAATTTTGTTTCTTTCTATCCATGATAAATTAAAGTAAAAAGACAAGATTTAGCAGTAGACGTTTGCATAATGATGACGGCGATGATGAAGAACTTCTTACACTGGCAGCACTTCCCATCCACAACCGAGAGTAATTCCAGGAAGACCACCAGAAATTAGACCTTACCAATAAAACTATACGACAATACATTTGTTCAGCCCTCGGACCCAAGCCAGGCTATTGATAACTACGATCGCAATACGATGAATTTTTGATTTGTGGCCGGCCGCAACCTAGTTTCGTTTACGACTATGTGAACACGGCTTATATTTATTTTTGCTAATAATTTATGGGTTGAAGTAAAGTGGGTAGGTAATGCTTGCAATTTTATGTTACCTAAGGTACCCAGAGTACTATATTTTGAAAAAGAATTTTTGATTAAAAATATGAACAAACAATTTTATTGTCACTGTCATAAACCTCACACCTATATTCCCCGCAGGGTAAGGCAAAGGTGTATAGCAACACCCTCATTTCGCCGTTATTTTAAAGTCCCATGTAATAGGGGGTAAGCCTATTACCATAAACCGGGCACAAATCCAAACTCCGGGCTGCTACTGAAGAATTCCACACGGAAAACTCAAGGACCTCACGATCAGCAGTCGCGCTTGCCACCACTAGACCGACGAGGTAGTTAAAAATAATCTCGTCTACGTTAATTCATTCCAATCAGTATCCAAAATCCTTTCACCTCGCAGACTAAATTTTAACTGGAAAATAACGTTCCTACACGGTAACGGTTATGAGAACGGGCAGGAAATTGAAATGGGCGTACCGCTGAATATTGGCGGGCGGGTTTCACCGGCTTCCAATAATTCGCAGGATGTTGTCTGAAAGACGGCAGACTGTTTTATAACAGCTCGATTGGGAGCGACGATGAAAGGAGCGAGATTGTTGGAAGTGAGAATGGAAAGAGCGATATTTTTGTTGGAAGTGAGAATGGAAGGAGCGATATTTTTGGGAAGTAGAAATGTGTGATGGTTAAGGTAAGCTGAGCGGGAGTTACGAGTTTAGTTAGTAGATGCTGTGACGTAATAGTGTGAAAAGTTGGTGATAGTTCAACATTAGATGGATAGTGAAGAAAGGTTTAGTAAAAATATTTTACATAAATAAATATTTTGAAAGAATTAGAAAAAAAATACTTTCATTATCAACACTCGGGAGAAATGAATCCGTGTCACCAACATAATTAAAACAATGTTAAAATGTTAAACAATGTTTTCTGAGATATTAAGGTTTATATTGGTGACCCGAATTCATTGCTCTCGAGTGTATTTCATAAGTTTTTGTTAGTTATATTTGGCGGTTGCTCCGTGTAAAATATTGGTATTCAGCCGAATCTGGTTACACTGGAAGCTGACCCCAACATAGTTGGGAAAGGGCTGGGCAGAAGAGTACTTTAAGAATAACTTAAATAGTCAGTAGTAATAAAAAAAAACTGCTGAAATGTAATTTTTAAAGGAGATAAAATTTGTGGACCGGTAATTATCTTGAATAGTAACTGGTACGGTGATCTTAACTTCTAATTTTTTAAAGGATCAATCCCAAAGTCAAAACTCTTTGCCAACAAAGACATAGCGGCCAATACTTGATTCAATCGAGTGTGTACACTCGTAGAGCTTGTAAAGTTTAGATCCTTGGTGTATTCTAACTAAAAATCAATCGTTTGTCTGGAGCCTAAAGCGTTGTCTAAGGGAACAAAGCCACCATTACAGCAGCAAAGTATACGTAACAATATTGCGAGGCAAACCCTAAGTGGCTATTTGTTATAATAGATTATTTTGCGAAGAAAATGCATGTTCAAAAATTTAAAGCCGAGAGGAACGTATTTCATCTAGCAAATAGATTTTGTTCTTCATTCTGGTTAGAGAGACTTTGAGCTTTATTATCTTATGGCCAAATACTCAAACGCTGCTCAATTTTAAGTTGCCGTTAAGTCTCGTGCTGTCTCTGTCACTTTAAGGCAAAGTGACAGTGAAAGCGCGAAATTAACGGCAACTTAATTTTTTTTTTATTTTTTTTTTTCTTAAACAAACGTTGCCCCACACTAGGATTTCTCCTGTGTCGTGGGTGCGTTTACAGACACAAATCTTCACATGCACAAACATCAAATTGAGTAGCGTTTGAGTATTTGGCCATTAGTATTTGAAATAGTATTTAAAAAAATGTAGGTTTTTATTCAGTTGTCAGTAACATTTTATCGTTTCGCCCATTTACTAATTTTTTCACTGTTGATCTCTTTCAAACTTGGTGTTAGGGCTAGCATTGTTTTAGTAGTTTCAAAATCGACATCAGTTGGCGACACTGAATGTAGATCTGTTAAAACATTGTTTTGTACAGTCAGCAACAGGAGTCGCTGAATGAACACAAATAAATTACAATATTAGGTATATTGTAATTCAATTAGCTTTACAACATACCATAAATTACTGGCTCATGTAGTAGACATTGACATTTTGATATTGATAGGTCTAAATAACAAAAGCGCCATTTAGTGCTGCCATTTTACTATCAACAGGTTTTGCTATTATGTAGATAACAGAATATTATATTTTCCGTGAAATGATGTGCTTTTCTTACTAAGAATTGTGTGGAACTCATTTGTTAAAGGTTTTATTATTGCGTCAAGATACAAAAGCAAATCAGAAACTTTCATTTCTATTCTGCTGCTTGAAGGTTGTTTTGCGGACCGTTTCTACGTAACCGGGCAGTTATTGGCGAGACCTGACGGGTCTCAAACCAATGGGGACGAGAGTAAAATACTTAATCTAAGCTAACTACTACTGCTACTACTACTACTAACATCATGACTAGCTAGCAACAACAGCACTAAGGGCGACGCCTAATGGGACTCGGAACTCGGCTTAGGTCGTTACTGGCGAAAGGACTGGCAGGGAGACAGCTTGATGACGGCTGAATTAACGATGTGAACAAATCAGAAAATTGCAAATTACACATATAATAGTTACTATTATTCGATGTTTTTTGTTTTCATTCAAATACAAATAAAACAACTTCTTAGAATTCCAGAATACAAATATAAACAATTGCTCACCAAATAATTTTAAAAGATTTTTTTATATGAAGAAACGTTTTTTTGTTAATTTACCTGTAAACTGTCACAGCGTAATTAGGCGTCGTTCTACAAAAATGGCTTTTTCAATAATTAACGAATTCTTTCCGGTAGGTCAATTAGTGATGGCTTGATCAAAAACAACGCGAGAAGAATATAAATTGAAACAATAGGAGACAGGATAATTAACAGGATAATTATTATGATCTCTAAATTAAAAGCTTTCAAATCAGACGAGGTCACTTTTGTCTTTGTTTAGCTAAATGTCAAGAATATGAAAAATTACAAAATATTATATAAAAAAAAATGTTTCTTTGAACCACTGCGTGACATTTCAACCTTAAGATTAGTAAAGGTAAAAGAACCTTTAAGTTAAATGGTTTTATCTACCTCTAATAGTACCTCTGCAGAATTAAGATTTGAGGATTGAAGGGTGAAATTATCATAGTGTTCTATTGTCATGGGAATTGAATGTGTGCAAAGTTTCAGGAGAATCGGTTAAGCAGAAGTAGTTGAAAGATATGCCGCAAAAATTGAAACAAACAAATATACGAAGTGGAGCTAATTAAACTCGTTTAATAGCTTACGTTCGAAACTAAATGAGAAGTGTAATACCGTGAACTACTTTAAATAACGGTTTTATACCGAACACCAGCACCTTCTTTTCAACTTTCGGGCGTTTGTGTGTGTGAAGATTTGTGTCTGTAAACGCACCCACGATACAGGAGAAATCCTAGTGTGGGGCAACGTTTTTTTAAAAAAAAAAAAACCTTGTTTCAATATTTGATATTTTCTTTAAAAAAAGCAGACTTGAATACTTATTTTTTTTCGAATAGTACTAAGACTGTTTGCTTAAATTTTTTATGGTAGCTGTCATGATATAGAAAAATGGAACAAAGGATACAATAGGTAGGTGACGAGTTGAAAAGGTTACTAACCGAGCATGTGATTAATGTAAGAGATCGTTTTACCCGTGTTAAGGCTAGAATAAAACTTCCTCACCGGACGCTGGGAATAGACACGTGTTGTAAGACTCAACAAAATCCAGCACGCTTGGTGGTAGGATCTATACGGTCCGCCTGGCTACTTACCATCTTCACATTAAAAGTCTGCGACAAGCAGTTTACTGTGTTCCATCGTGTGTATGTGAGAGCCAGAGGGGTATAGGGGAGTCCCTGTATATCTCTATTCCTTGGATTCGTGTGCTTTATCTTAGACCCTGTCTGCGCTTACCATCACATAAGACTAGGGTCAAATGCTAACAAGTCAAGACTAAAGAAGATGATATAGTTGCTCCAGGTTAACTTTACCATTTCAAGGTCAAGGTCACCTTTAAGGATTTAAATAGACCCTAGTCAGAGCGTTCCGGGAACTAAGATGGCAAAAGATGATATTAAATATTCTAATATAAATTATTACAAAACAGACAGGAAGCATGACGTGTCATCAAATATTACTAATCGGCTAATGGCTTTTAGAATATTTGTTGAAGAAAAGTTAGAAAATAATAAGGCTGAGCTAAAATTCGGGATAATGTCTGAAGCGGCGCCGTGGCAGTGACATTATTGAATCTTGAGTAAGTAATTAAATATGGACTGAGAATACCTATTGTTCCATTGATTTGAATTAAGAATACTCGAGACTATTACACATTTTTTTTATGGCCAAATACTCAAACGATACTCAATTTTAAGTTGCCGTTAAATCTCGTGCTGTCACTGTCACTTTAACGCAAAGTGACAGGGACAGTACGAGAATTAACGGCAACTTAAAATTGAGTAGCGTTTGAGTATTTGGCCATTAATTAATCAAATGTAAGATTTTTGTTTATTCTATACTTACTTATGTCATACTTAACCTCAAATAGTTATTAGGAGCCATTTTGGACTGACAAGTAGATACTGGAATAGTCTAAGCTGGAAATAAAATGAAACCTTTACCAACATTATACAGGAGCTCTTATCTATGCCAGTCTGTTAAAAATGAAAAGATTCTTAATAACATAGCAAAATAAGTTACTATAGTACAGTCAGCGACGAACGCAGGTTAACACCGTTACTTTTACATGACATATAAATTGACACAAAATTATTCGATACACTGAATTTCATGTAATAGTCAAGAGTTTGTATTATGTTATCGTACATCGATTCCGATGTTTTTTATATGTTTTATGTTGTTTTGATTTAAAAACAGAAGTCTTAGGCCGGCTGCATATTGCAAGAAAGTATCTGTCAGAAATTTTCTATGCAGATCCGGCCAAATTTTGACAGTTTGCGGGATCTAGTACAAAATGTATGTGCAGAGTGCGTTACGGCGCGCGTCAGAAAATTTCTGACAAAACATAATATCACGCCTGTATTCATATACCTATATTATATAAAATCTTCATATACCTATATTTTGCGACCTACTTTAACCTACTTTTGTCATTGACTTTACCTACAAAAACTAAATTCGGAGTACATTTGCCAAATTCAATGAGTTTTCGCTTTCTATCTAAAAAATATACCTGAATAATTTACATCACGCGTCCTGCGTCTCTGCCACTACCGCTCCTGATTAGTAAATACGAGACGAAAAAAAAAATGAACGCAATACTCAAATATGAACATAAGACTGCGTTGCTTAATTTTTTGAATAAATAATACGAACACTTTGAGTGGGAAGTGTAATGCTTTGAAATATTCAAGAATACTGTGAACGACGCGGTGCAGACTTGGCGACATTGCGGCTATGAATTTTGTTGAAGTTGGATGGATTCACTTTGAAAATATTGGGGTAGTGAAACTTTTTGGTTGTTTTATCTTTATAAATGATAAATGATTATTATTTCTGTAAATAAATCTGTTACAGACACTTACAAGTCAATGTAATGTTTTTTTTAAGGCTAGTCAGCCGGCATTTCCTATCTGATTAGCTCTGAGAAGAAAAGCCGAAACAAACTCAGAGATCAAGGTCTATTTTAAAGTTCAGGCATGGTGGTATAAAAGTACGCGAGCAAACTGAATGCATTCGGGGCCAGAGGTGAAGCTCCCCCCGCCGTCCGCACGCCTCGCCTTACATGCCCGCAAATGTAGTGCTGTGCTTGTCATTACTCAGCTCTGTATTTAGTTCACGCGCGTACTGTATGTTTATTCTATCTTTTATACACCATAAAATTTTGATCCCTTTCATCCTTAACACACGTGAAATGGCAGGTCTTGCTGATAGCTATCTCTCTCTCTCTCTCTTATACTTTTTCGTATCTTCGTCTGTCTTACTCTTAAGAGATACTAAGGAAAATAATACAGGATAATATATAAAATGCAGATTTCTATGAATGTTTTTTCTATTGTGTCATTGCTCTCTTCTGCTTACACCGGGAATAACAGTTCCAATGGTAACGTTATCAATACAAAAACTCAATCCATCAAAGTTGTACCAGAAAGCAATAAAATGTCCCTCTCAGTGTACCAGTTCGAACACGGCTCTGTCGCAATGCGTGTCCGACGTCCCACGGGACGGTTTTACTGTACTGTCCTGGGTTACACACGTACCTAGCGGGTAGTGTAGCGACCCCGAGTTTGATAAAGTCAATCTAACGTGTGTTTTGATGGAATTAAAAATGTGTGTGTGTGTGTTTAAGTTTGTTTTTATTTTAAGTTAGAGTTAGAACTGTCACGAAACTTATTACTATAGAAATACAACCAAAACTTCGTGTCGGTTGAAGAAAATATATGGAAAAATCAGTTTACAGGATCATCATCATCATCCTCCTGCCCTTATCCCAACTTATTTGGAGTCGGCGCAGTATGTCTTCTTCTTCCATACATCTCTATTAGCCGTCATTTCAGTAGTCACCCCCTTTCAAGCCATATCATCTTTCACACTATCAAACCATCGTTTCTTTGGTCTTCCTCTACCCTTATAATCATCCACATTCATACTCAAAACTTTCCTGAGTTTACAGGATATCCTAGTATTAATTAGTAATCGGTTCATCATCTCCCTGCCCTGGTCCCAAGTTACTTGGGGTCGGCGCAATATGTTTTCCAGTTCCATTCTTCCCTGTCAGCCGTCACATTATCATTTATTCCCTTTTCTTTCAATCTTCCCTCACAGAATCCATCCATCTTTTTTTTGGTCTCTCTCTCCCCCTCTACCCATCAAAATTCATATTCATCACTCTCTTAGTCACATGCTTTTCATCCCTCCTCATTACATGCCCATACCAAGACAAATGATTTCCTTTCAACTTTTCTGTCACTGGTGCCACTTCCAAATTCCATCTAATATACTTATTTCTTACTTTATCCATTCGCGTCACTCCACACATCCATCTCAACATTCTTATCTCCACTACGTGCAATCTTCTTTAATTAGTGATTGGTTATGTTAATCTTCTTCTTTTCTTGTGATTAGTGACTAACCTGGTGTCAGAGTTTATGCCGCCCACGGGCCTCTAACTTGGCTTCACATGCCGTCGAGAAGTATCTCTCAGGCATGCTGGTTTCCTCACGATGTTTTCCTTCACTGTTTTTAAGCAAGTGATAATTATACTATACGTACATGAATCCGAAAAGTCAGAGGTGCGTGCCTTGGATTCGAACTCGGGACATATGACTTACTAGGCCATCAATGCTTGTTAATAAAAAGTTTTTTACCATTATTATTTTATAGTGTGAAGACGAATTCTGTCTAATGCTATGAAGCGAAATTGAACTTAGCTGAAGCCATTAAATGGTGTAAATGCACTTCAAACTCGTAATGCAGGGAGAAGTAGAGGGTCTAATGATAATGTCTTAAGACATTTAAGCGTCATTTTCAAGCGTACCCTAGTTAACTAGCTACAGCTGTTTGTATTTATAATTGATTCACGAAAAATATTTTTCGAACAACTCGTTCCAAAAATTTAATTAAAATAATAACCTAATATCACGCCTGTATTCCCCGAAGCGTTAGGCAGAGCTATATAGTAACACCCTCATTTCACCGTATTATTAAAGTACCGTGTAGTAGGGCGCGAGACTATTGTCATTAACCGGGCACAAATCCAAACCCCGAGCTGTTACTGAGGAATTCCACACGAAAAAATCTAATAACACTTTGCTCGACCTGGGGATCGAACCCAGGACCTCACAATCAGTAGTCGCGCTTGCCACCACTAGACCAACAAAGCAGTTTATTTAAAACTAGCGGCCCATCCCGGCTTCGCACGGGTGGACATTTTCCCCGTTTTTGCAACTTTTTTCATTTATGCTCCGCTCCTATTGATCGTAGCGTGATGTTATATAGCCTATAACCTTCCTTGATAAATGGACTATCCAACACAAAAATATTTTTTCAATTCCAACCAGTAGTTCCTGAGATTAGCGAGTTCAAACAAACAAACAAACTCTTCAGCTTTATAATATTAATATAATATTATAAACATAAAAAGTTTTGGTACTTGTAGTTCAAAAGTATTTGAATCTTAACTTTCTAATCCACAGAACGGCTTATTGAAAAAAATATTAAAGAAATGTAAACTTGAGACAATCGCCCTGAAAAACTTTACTTCTTTGGACATACTAGAGATTAACGACGGCCAAAGTTTTTACGTTCACCTAAGCAAATGAGAAAAAATTACAATTTAAGAACAAAGGCCACTAAACAATAAACATTTTAACGATTATTATCAGTCCTAAAAGATCCACTTTTGATTACTCAATTTGACTTGACATAAACAAGTTATTCGTATAGGTACTAACCTACATATTCGACATCGACATTAATATTCGTAAAAGTATAACTGAAATGGTACATCAAACTCAGTAATTTGGACATTTTAGTGTTTTCAACACCGAGTCTATTTTTCTTCTTCTTTTATATCTACGACTCCCGCATTCCCCTTAAACTTAAGGGGAAGATCTTATAAAACAATGGTTAGACCTGCTGTCTGGTATGCATCAGAATGTTGAGCCACAAAAAGGATAATTTTTTTTTTTTTTTTTTTTCTTATCAAAAACGTTGCCCCACACTAGGATTTCTCCTGTATCGTGGGTGCGTTTACAGACACAAACCTTCACATGCACAAACACCCAGACCCGGAACAACTATCTGTAGGCCATACAAATATTTGTTCCGTGCGGGAATCGAACCCACGACCCGCAGCGCAGAAGTCAATCGCTTAGCCACTGCACCAAATGTGTCGTCGACATGAATGAAAGGCAGTTGCATGCAGCTGAGATAAGAATGCTAAGAGGGACGTATGGTGTTACGCGAATGGATAGAATTAGAAATTATTATGTAAGAGGAAGTCTGAAAACGACCGTAAGTCTACTAGACATGCAAAATATGAAATAGTAGCGGCCCGTCCCGGCTTCGCACGGGTGGACATTTTCCCCGTTTTTGCAATATTTTTCATTTATGCTCCGCTCCTATTGGTCGTAGCGTAATGTTATATAGCCTATAACCTTCCTCGATAAATGGACTATCCAACACAAAAAGAATATATCAATTCCAATCAGTAGTTCCTGAGATTAGCGCGTTCAAACAAACAAACTCGTCAGCTTTATAATATTAGTAGGTATAGATATATACCGCAATGCAAATTCAATATTCTTATTTTAGTTCATCTTCTGTATATAAAAGGAGAAATTGACTGATTGACTGACTGATCTATCAAACCATAACCCCTAAACTGCTGGGGTTAGAAACTTGAAATTTTGACAACAGGTACCTTTTATAACGGGGGCAAGCTCTAAGCCTTTGGCCAGACTGCAAACGCGGGCGCGGGGCGGGCGCGGTGCGGCGAGTTCAAACAGAAGAACTTCATTTGAGCGTCCGTAGTGGGCACGCGGGCGCGGGAAGCGGCGCGGGCTACTTGACGCGGGGAGCGCGCGGGTAGCTCACGCCATAGGTCGTTCATACAAGTGGCCGCAGTGAGAGCGCGGGCGGCAAGCGACAACCCGCGTGGGAGCGGGGGATCTCAAACTAGTTTGAGCTGACCACGCGCGTTGTTGTGATAGCGTCTTCAAAATTAAATGTTGAAGAATTAATAAGTGCTATTCAAGCACGATCTGCACTGTGGATGTCGAAACATCGTTTTTTAGTAAGAATTTTCCAGTAAAAATAAGTCTTCTTCATCCATATGATATTTTGACAAAGACTGGACACGACAACGCTCAAAACGAAGCCACGCTCCACTGCGGACAGGTAAATCGCGCGCGTTCCCGCATCCGCGCCGCTCCCCGCACCGCGCTGCCAGTCTGGTCAAACACTAAGGGAGTGAAAAAAATCACGCAAATGAAGCTGCGGGTAAAAGCTAAGCTAAGATAAGATAATAGTTCAACTTTGAACAACTCCCATCTATAATATACTCATCCAACACATTAATATTCTATAAAGTACAATCACTAAAACGTAATCATCAAACCGGTTACGAACAGCTTTAATAAGTAATACAGGGTACCAAGTTTTAGTATTGTGAAAATAAAATTTTGTTTAACGATGTCGCTGGGCCCCGAGGAAAATAGCCCATTTGATCCGCGAATAATGGGCGCAGAGCAACAGACGTTACATCAATGTGGTATAAAGATGCTGCTGGGGTAGAGCTAAGAAAAATGGAGGCGTATATTATTATAATATTTAATTTGTAATATTTTATAGTGCGGTAACAGAATAAAGCGCCCGCAACGTGCGCATCGGACATATCGCATCGAACGCGAGCATACGCAAGATGAGTAATCGGGTTTTTACGTCATCGGCAAGCGCGGCTTTGCCGACGATTCGATGCGTATATTCCGTCTGATACGTGCGATGCAGACACGTGCGTATCATCAAATTTTTTTCCTCTTAGCCTTTTCCCAATTATCTTGGGGTCAGCTTCCAGTCTAACCAGATGCGGCTGAATACCAGTATTTTACACGGAGCGACTGCCATCAGACCTCCGCAACCCAGTAACTAGGCAATGCCGATATCCTAAGGTTAAACCGTTTGTCAGACTTTCGGGCTTCTGACTACCAGTAACGACTGTCATAGGTATTCGTATAACACCCGGGACCGACGGTTTAACGTGCTCTCCGAGGCACGGAGGGGTCTCGATGTGTAACAAATGGTCACCCATCCACGGACTGACCGCGGCATGCGCAGTTTAACCTCGCAAATCGTACGATCGGCGCGGTTGTTATTTAGCCACGAGCCCCCAAATCCCCCCAAATCGTGCGTATCATCAAATAAAGGTACTTTTATATTGCTTTTTAAAAATTTTGCCCCACACTGGGATACTGTATCGTGGATGCGTTTACAGACACACATCTTCACATAGACAAATAACCAGACCCGAAACAATTTATCTGTAGGCCATACAAATACTTGTTTCGTGTGGGAATCAAACCCGCGACGCGTTGCGCAGCAATCAAGCGTCCACGAGGCTAATTTTACTAACAAAATGATTCAAAATCGTAATCGAACCGCAGCTAAACTACGGCCGTTTGACTTGTTTCTTATAGAGGTAATGGTCGCACGGCCCGTCATTCAGCTACGGTAAAATTGCGAGCAATGATAGCCTAGTTGTGTGATCGTCGGACGGCCAAGTCATAGGTCAAGGCACGCCGCACCTATGACTTTTCGGATTCAAGTGCGTATTGTATAATTATCACTTGCTTAAAAACGGTTAAGGAAAATATCGTGAAGAGACATGCCTGAGAAATATTTCTCGACGGCATGTGAAGCCAAGTCTGAGGCCCATGGGCGGCATAAACTCTGACACCAGATTAATCACTAGCCACACGAAAAGAAGAAGAATTGTGATTTCAAACAATTCAGTTAGCACATTTTGCCTCTAAGGCACATATTTAGCAGTGCACGCGCGATGCGTGTTAATGTCCTCCGTGGAACATCTATACATCACTATAGTGAACAATCGTGTTATGTCGTAGCCGCAATTGGCAGACGGATTAATGATCATTTCGTATATTGAAAAATGTACAACATTGGCGCTGTTCCAATCGTTATTAATCGATAAGACGCACCTCTTATATTGCCATTCAAACAGAATTGTATTTTTGTTCTAAATGCCTTTTTTTTAATAAAAAACACCAAAATATAAAAAAATGTACTAAAAAATAAAAAAATAATTTGGAAACTAAAAGTCATTGCCATTAAAACTATTTCACAATTATTTTGAGTAGCAATAAATCCGTCAGAAATAAAATAATGTACTCACATTTCGCAAAACGTTTTACTCTATTATGGTGCGTCCAGATCTGACGAACGCGCCGCGAACGCGCAGCGCGCGAGCCGTTCGCTAGCTGCGCGCGAGCGTCGCGCTGAGCTTTGTACGAACATGAAATGCACGCGCGCATCTCGCAAGCGGCTCGCGAACGGCTCGCGCGTTGCGCGCGAGCGGCGCGCGAGCGGCGCATTCGCGGCGCGTTCGTCAGGTCTGGACGCACCATTAAGACTAAGATAGTACCTACTAGTGAAAATACTTACGATGAAAGCAGTTCAATAAGTATTTCAATACGTGTGTTGAAACTTTTGTTCCATTTTTTTCCGATTCCGTTTCATTATTCAAACGCAAAGCGATAATGACTTTGGAAACACACATTGCAATTAAGTAGAACACAATATGCTTTTAATTTATGAATCGGAAAATTTTCACACACTGTTTTTAGAAATTGCCTTATATGTTTCAGCACTATACAATGCAAAATTAATTTTGAGAACCTTACAAGTCCTCCAACAAAAAATACTCGCTCTTTTGTCCAGTTTATCAATTTGCAACAGAAATTACACACATTTGCATTGCTTTGTCATATCGCAAAATAATGTGCGGTCCAGAACGTTTTTGCCGTCTACTTTAGTTGCAAAACGGGTTAAAAAGCATTACAAAGGGCAGTTTGGGGTTGGCTGCTTTAAAAACATATTTTATGCACGTCGTAATTAAAAATTCACAAGTTAAAGTATAATCGTGCTTGCTTTAGGAATGGAACATGTTTTATACTGCGATTCTTGGGAAGCAAGCTTTGGGTTTTTGAAGATTTCTGAGAAGATGAGTGAAATACTTGTATAAGCAGGTACCTGATATTTGATATGGCACGTCGGGGACAACCGTTAAATGTTCGGCTATGATCGGCTATCTTCGGAGTATTTTGTCTGTCGTACGGTGCGCTGTCAATCTCATATCTATATAGAGTTGTTAAAACCATTTGTCGTCAAAAAAAATGGTAATCATTTTACTATGTAATGGCATGTCAACTTGAGGTACGACACATTCGGATGAAAGAGGCAGGATAGCCTATTCTAACCCAGCCACACTCTTCATCGGTTTCTGCCAGGCTCTCCTCCTCAGTTTTTGCACTTAAATCATTTAGAAGGTATAAGTACTATACAACTAAGAAATCGCATCGGCAAACTTCGTAAAACCGATCACTTCCGAACTGCGTGCGACTACAAGACCACGAATGTTTATTAGTACTGCAGTAAAAAGTGATCTTTACGCTGACGTAATAAGTGTGAGTGGCGCGAAAATTAGAGACTGCCATTGGTTGTTCGATCAAGTTTGCCGATACGACTTCTTCGCTATTCGACTGCAAGGATTTAAATGCATGCATTTTAAGGATACTTTTTCTTAACTTCAGTGATCGGACGAGAACCGGTGTATTCAACGTAGTATGGACATACCTTAGTGAGGTTTAATACTGCGAGTGGTCCAACCTAAAAAAAAAAAAGATACTTTTTCTCCACGTAGATACTTTTTCGTACTTGCGATAATAAAAATACCGCATCTGTACCAACGTCATTGAACGTCACCCACCAAAGACGCTACTTCGCAGACTTTATTGCAAGAAATACGTATCTATAAGCAGAGTACATATTTGAAAATTTCCTCCTTAACGCTCGCCGTTCGCAATGAGACCGTCTGTTAATGTCCTTATGATAGGTACCTAGTCTATAAAAAAACTTGTCTTAAAATGTTAGTTTAATGTTTTGAAACGACCATTACAAGGTAGTGACTTGGAATGTGTGAAGCTTGGCCACTTGCGAAGTGAAGGAGGAATTCAATATTGTGGAAGCAGTTTTGTGTTTTTCCTCGTGCATTTGAAGTAAAGAGGAAGACAAAAGTATTTTATCACTTAGGTTGAAGAGAATAGGTACCAGAACAGCTAGTACCGTGGTGAAAAGATTAGTCAGTATGCAAGGTTGATAGAGTCTTGGAGGACAGGATAGGACTCTGTGTCTCGGAGAGCCCGTTAAACCGTCGGACCCGGGGGTCCTAAGAATACCTATGACAGTCGTTAGGTAGTCAGAAGCCTGAAAGTCTGATAACCGGTCTAACTTTAAGATATAGGTATTGTCTAGTTACTGGGTTACGGAGGTCTGATGGCAGTCGCTTCGTGTAAAGTACTGGTATTCAGCCGCATCTAGTTAGACTGGAAGCTGACCGCAACATAATTGGAAAAAGGCTAGGAGGAAGATTGGTGTCCACAGAACAAGAATAGAAGTGCATAGGAAGATCTTGCTGCTTAGGCTCGTGATACAATATTTCTCCGTTAACAAAACCTACAGAAAAAGGAGACCCCTACTTACAGCCAAGAATAACACGGGACTATTCCAATTTATAACACAACAACACAAAAAAGAATACCACCTGAATAAACTCCAGCAATAATAAATTCTAAGCGCGTATTCCTTGGAACACTCATCGCGACGAGTGATAACAACTGTCACCCCGCAAAGAACCGTCCCGGCCTGGATACATCAACTGCAAAGTTTCTTTTACAATATCGTGGAACTAGTTCAAACATGTTTCTTTGAAGCTGTTCGAACGAAAGGAAAATGTAAAGTGTACTTTTTTATTTTACAACTTACCGACTCGGTAAGAATCAATTAAGGGTAACAGTTTGTTGTTGTGGAAGATAGAGGAAAAATATTAATTTTTCAGTATTGTGAAGTAGTCAATTTGTGCGCTGTGGTTAATGGTATTATCAGCTCTATTACTGTCCTACTACTGAGTACGGACTTCTTTTCAGAATGAGAAGAGTTTAGGCTGTAGTCTACCATGTTAGAATGGTGCGGGCTAGTGGACTACACGTAGTCGAGAACTTTATGGAGTCACCTCTGGTGTGCTGGTTTCCTCATGATATTTTTCTTCACAGCTAGCACAAGTGATAACGGTTTTTAGCATTCAGTAGCTGCGCCCGCGACTTCGTTTGCGTAGAAGTCGGATGGGTTTTAATTTTTTTGCGCGGGACCCTTATTCTTTTTCTTTTCCTAAAATGAAAGTAGCCGCAGTTACTCCTTATAACATCAGCTATCTGGCAGTGAAAGTCCTGTCAAAATCGGTGTAGCCGTTTCGGAAATAAACTGAAACAAACAAACAGGCAGACAGACATTTTTTTTCTTTTTTTTTGTTTGTACCTTATATACTTTCATATTAATTTAGAAAAAAACTGTTATTTAGACTTTACCAGGCAATGCTTTAATGAACATTCGGCATTGGTCATACTGAAATAAAAAAATAGATATTATTTTTTAACACAGTAATGAAAAATACACTGTGAAAGCTTATTTAATCATTGTCGCTTCTCTTGATTACTTTTAGTAAAACACGAAAGAACGTTTCGCTCAAATTATATTTTTAAGGTTGAATAAAAAAATATAATAAGCACTTAATGGCTGCCATCTTGAATTTGGTTTCAAGAATTTTTCCAGCCATAATTTCATTACTTAAAATTATTGTTCTTAGCCTAAGTACTGTTGTAATTTGAAAATATTGTTTATTTTTTCTAATCTTGGTACTTTTCAGCGAATTTAATAAGCTATAGAGTTAATTTATGTGCAATTTATTTGTAAATCAAATAATATTTTGAATAGGTACTAAAAAGTTTTTATAGACTTTAATAATGACTTTGATAAATATTATGATCGAATCTAGGGATTCAAAGCAGTCATGACTTATGTGAATTAACAGAATTTATACAGGCTTTTTACAGGTAAAAGCTTTTACAGACTTTTTTTATCGACTTTATGTGACCTAGTAATAATATATGAAACATCCACTCACATTAGTAAAGAGTACAGTCAGAAGTAATAATATCTGCCTGCCGACAGATTTAAAACAGCCAATAACAGCTATACTATGCGTGCTAATTAAGAATAGGAGCGCTTGCTACAACTTCACACGATAGCTGTCAAATTAGTACTGACGGGAAAAAAAGCTATGAAAAAGAAAAATGTTTTATTTTTTTATTCATAGATTTCATTATTATTTATATTCATTTTTATAAAATGTTATTTCTTGAATTCTATAAATAGATAATTTTGGATAAATGAATAATATTGAAAACAGTATTCATTGAAGAAATGAACCAATATATACCTACAGTTAACTTCACGAAATGCTACTGGTCACCCTAATATGTCACCATAATAATAATATAATTACTTTGTAATTAATTTGGCGTAAATTAATTAGAAACACCAAAAAAGTGAACTAAAAATAATTAAACAGTATAATTTCTTTATTTATTTTTTTGCACACCTTACGCTTTGGTAATGAAGTTAACGAGTATTACGGATCAAAATGGCGTCTTGACAGTACTATTCTTAATTGGCACGCATAGTACAAACCAAACTAATAGAATAACTGTGGCTATATATTTATCTGTTCTATCCTTCGTCAAAGAGTTTTTTTTATGATTTTAAAACCGTCGGTAGGCAGATGTTTTGCTTCTGAACGTTGCGATATGAGCAAAAACATAATTTGAGACTATCCGAATAAAGCCCAGCGCAGACAAGGGACAGTCGTCGGCGTACATTTTGTCCGTGAAGACTTACGGGGTGTCCTGCGTAATCGACAAACGCGACGCGATGCGACGCGACACGACGTGGAACAAATACGCGTTACGTCGCGTTTCGCTACATAGGCCGCTAGTAGGGAATGCCGTTGACTTGATCGCGTTTGTCGCGTTCGTCGCGTACACCGGACACCCCATTAGAATACAGGTACATGATCATTTTAGTCCGTCCGCGACGTGACCGTTACGCGATGCAGTTCTAATGGCCAAAATACGCAAATGCTACTCAATTTTAAATTGCCGTTAAGTCTCGTGCTGTCACTGTCATTTCGCCTCAAAGTGACAGTGACAGCGTTTGAATATTTGTCCGTAAGTGTTTTATTTTCACGGACTAAAAAAGGCCTATGTCGTTTACTAGTAGTCGCTATTTTTTTGTCGAAGATGTACACAAACTCGCCAAAATATTCCAACTAATGGTAGTACATACTAGATAACCATTCAATTATTCAACCCGTCCCTAATATCCTATTCAATAATAATATAATATTTCATACCTATTCTTACAGCTACTTGCACTACCCCATTCCAAATGCTTGATTGATTGCTGGCGATTAGCGATTGCTTGACCGTCAATCCGTCGCCATGACAACCGACCTTCCACGTTAGAACCATTTTACAATGACCCCTCTGTCCTTCACATAACATTTGAATACAGAACACTTTTACAGCTCACTAGCAGTTGGTTGATAGAATGTATTGACAAAAATAAAAATGCGGTTTAGTTCATCTCTGTTTTGTGAGCTGTAAAGTCGAAATTTGTTTGTGTGGGTGTTCGATTGAAATTAAAGCGAGTTCTACACGTGCGTTGATTGGCTCAGCTGACAGATAGGAAGATAAACGATCGTTGTCATTTGTCATTCGTGTCCCGAACGCCGCTGACGAGTTCTTGCACTCGCCATATTAAATGCATATTATAATGAGAAATTTCGTACGTTGATTGATGAATGGCGTCGTGTAGGCTATTGGCGATCTAAGGCAGATAGTTGTATGTGAATAAAGGGTTTTGAATCATTGTTTTGGTTTATTTTGTTAATTTTTACTAAACCTAAAGAAAAACAAATGCTAAAATAGAAGTTTGGATGAGTTGAGGTGAAAAAGGTGAAGTGAAATATGAATTATAATTTTTTTTAATTTAAATTAAATAATAAAACTAATAAATTTTGTATTATTATAAGTTTACATTAAAAATGTCATATATTAATAAAATATTAAATATTATAAAATAATTTTAATAACTATTAAATAATTTAAAATTAATTATAATCAAGATTTTATCGATTAGAATATTGACTTTTATGGATCAGAATTTGATTATCACTTGCGTTAACGGTGTAAGAAAAACATCGTGAGGAAACCTGCATACTTGAGAGGGCTCCGTAAAGTTCTCGGTGGTGTGTAGTCTGCCAACACGCACTAAGGCCTAAAGGATGACTCACGCTAGACCGTGTCGAGTCGAGCCAAGTGTCGGCCGTAGCACGGTCAAGTAATATTACATATATTTTGTATGAACATACGCTATACCGAGCGGCAACCGAGACCCTTTAAACCCTTCTCATTCTGAGAAGAGGCCCGTGCTCAGCAGTGGGACAGTAATGGGCTAATTATGTATGTATGTTTATCGATAAAGTTACATGACCACGAATATTGTCATAGTTACGTAAATGTGACGTTAATGTGAGTGAATTTTGAATTGATAATAATAACTTCGCACATACTATTTAATATAATTGAAAACTTTATTCAAATCTATGTAGGTATGATAGAAATTGCTTTAAGCGATAAGACCGCCATTTGTACTGTTCTTAATAATGTGTACTCCTTCTGTTTTATTTCTTTTAGTGTAGAATAAAGTATATCTATCTATCTATCTATGATAAAAATTGTGCGTGTCGCAAAAAAAGTTATCAAAATGTTATTGGACAGTTGTATTTTCGATTCAAAATTCATTTACATTAGCGATACATTAACGATACTATGCGTCAAACGTTCGTGCTAGATCTATTGACGTTTACGTCATCTACTGCTGAAGATATCATCTTAATGTTCAAGAAAAAGTTAAAAATAACTTACATAACATAACATCACGCCTGTATTCCCCGAAGGATTAGGCAGAGCTGTATAGTAACACCCTCACTTCACCGTTATGTTTAAGTCCCGTGTAAAAGGGGGCGAGCCTGTTGCCATCAACCGGGCACAAATCCAAACTCCGGGCTGCTACTGAGGAATTACACACAGAAAAACCTAATAATACTTTGTCCGAACTGGGGATCGAACCCAGGAACTCACGATCAGCAGTGGCGCTTGCCACCGCTAGACCAACGAAGCAAGTTAAAAATAACTACTTAATTAATTAAAAATATATGTACACATTATACTAAATGTCTGATGCTCGTAATTTCATTACAACATTCACGGCTTCGTCCGTCCATTAAAATTCTAAATAAACTTTAATTATTATTATTCTATAATTACTATTCTAATGACCAATTAACTTAAAGCTTTGAAAGTCCAAGTTAATTTTCTGTTGGATAAACAACAAACTTAATTTCGTTTATGACAACAAACAACCAAAAATAGCCCAGTTCTGGGTATAAGGATGAAGCCAATTAAAACACCTTTCCATAAATAGAATATTCTCCCAAAAAAATTCCAAGAACATGTCCGTGAGGAATCTCTTTATCGCTTTTTTGGAAAACTTAGACAATCATTCTGCCTTCCTTTTCCTCAATTGTGTTGGGTTCAGCTTCCTGTCTAACCAGATGCGGCTGAGTACCAGTTATTTTATACAGAGCAACTACCATCAGATCTCCGCAACCCAGTTACTGGGCAATGTCGATATCAAGTCGATAAGTTGTCAGACTTTCGGGATTCTGACTACCTGTAACGACTGTCATAGGTATTTGCATGACAGCCGGGAACGACGGTTGAACTTGCTCTTCGAGGCAGAGAGGGGTCTCGATGTGCATCCATCCACGGACTGACCGCGGTAAACGTTGCTTAACCTCGCAAATCGTAAGATCGCGGTCGTTAACAGGCCAAAATCCGCTCAAAAACCAAAAAAACAGTTTTTATTTTTTTTGTTCTTCTTTGAAGTCCTTCTCGTGTCGGCATCAGCTATATGTAGCAAGAACATGAGTCGGCAAGGTTGGCAGCGGGGTTAATTCCTCAGCTATGGGATTCTCTTCATCTACGTCGCGTCACTGCGGCAGCGCTGCGTTTGTAGACGACTCCGCGCCGCAGCGCTGTGTTTCTACTAGAGAATCACATTGTAGGATGTAGTGGACTTACTGAAGTATCGTCGCAAGTGTAGGTTCTTTTAATACCCACCCTAGTGAGTGGCCTGCGGGCGGCGGGTTAGGGGTCCCATCGCCCGACCAGTAACAGGCCCGGGAGGATGGCGCGCTTTGTTCCGCGCGCGCCTCTCAGAAGGTCGTGGGGCATGAGAAAAATGGCCCCACCAATGGAGAGGTCCACAATCATCTGGTGGACCAAGACCTGCCGGGGTTGCGATGCATGCAATAGCGAATCCCGTGACCCCGGCCATAAGTTAGAAGGAGGAACACCGTGAGTTTTTTTGTCGGTAAGAGTACGGCAAACCCCCTCGTCTTCCCCGGGCGAGGGTAATCCATAAATATTTTCCAACGATAAAAAGGCTCTTTTAATACACTCCCTATTATTCTATTATTTGAAATTAATTAAACCCTCAATAGCTGTCTTTTGGTAACTTCTTTGCAAAATAATTATGTAGCCACAAAAATGTGCGTATATTAAAGTTCCTAATATTGTATCGTATATAGGTAGATATACCATAACATTTCGTAATAAGAACTAATACTATATCCTTTATTCCATTCCACTTTCAAATTCCACAGTCAGCATAAAGAAAATCAAACACAATGACACAATAAAATGGATTATAAAATGTAATCACATCAATCACTATACAATAAATAGATGGTACAAGTATTGTCCGGATTACCGCGTGTCCCCTTACCCTGATAACTTTGACGGACAATCTTTTATCTCCCCTTTGCACAAAGACCCTTTTGTATATCGACTACATTTTTCTTATTAACTGACCCTACCTTTGAAGACCCGCGAGGACTTCTTGGTAATGTTGGCGATTTAATTATAATATTATTTTTATACAGGGTGTAAACGAAATCATGTAATTCCTTCAAACTGCGTGATTTACTGCTGACATAGATTAACCCTGCACGGGATACTTTTGGATGCAATAAAAAAAACATTACAAGAAGTAAACATGCGCACCTTCGGTGGAACAAAGTCACAATAGCTCATTTTGTAATTTTACAGGAGAGGACTTTAAAGATTTTTTCGCATTTATTTAAATATTACTGGATTACTATCTGTAGTAGGTTAAAAATATTTAAATAGTAATCCATTAATATGGAAATATATGCGAAAAACATCTTAAAAGTCCTCTCCTGAAAAATTACAAAATGAGCTATTGTGACTTTGTTCCACCGAAGGTGCGAATTTATTGTTCTTAACGTGAGGCATTTTAGAGCCCCGATAAATGACCGCGGGGCGAGCGATACCGCGCAATTTGCTCGGGGCGCTAAAATGCCTCACGTTAAGAACACAATATGTTTACTTCTTGGATTTTTTTTATTGTATCCAAAAGTATCCCATGCAGGGTTAATCTGTCAGCAGTACATTACGAGGTTTGAAGGAATTACACTTTTTCATTTACACCCTGTATACATACATAATATAAACTCACGCCTTTTTTCCATGGGTATAGGATCTGGTCACGCTAACTCTGCAGAGGAATTATGGCAACATTGCAAACAATTACTGTAAAAATCTTTGTAGTGTCGTTATTATTCCAATCAGAGTTGGTGTGATACTCGTATATCCATACCCACATATCTAGCCCGGCAGAGCCAATTCTGATTGGAATAATAACGACACTGCAAAGATTTTTACAATAATTCTGCCGTACAGAGCCTAAAATGCAGCATTAGTTTTTTTTAACATAGAATATTAAACTTTATGCGTCTATACTGTGATTTAATATTCTATATTCCAAAATAACACTTACTGCATTCTAGGCTCTGTACGGCAGAATTGTTTGCAGTGTTACCATAATTCCTCTGCAGAGTTAGCGTGTCCAGACTCTAGGCAGAAACTATAGAACGTCACTGGCTACGATCCTTACATAGTCCTTCCGCTTCGTCCACATTCATACATCTTGTCATACACGCACGTTGGTTGAGATTAAGACGCACCTGTCCTTTTTGAAGAACATCACCAATAACATAACATAGAGGGGCTCGTGGCTAAATAACAACCGCGCCGATCGTACGATTTGCGAGGTTAAGCTGCGCTTGCCGCGGTCAGTCCGTGGATGGGTGACCATTTGTTACACATCAAGACCCCTTCGTGCCTCGGAGAGCACGTTAAGCCGTCAGTCCCGGGTATCATACGAATACCTATGACAGTCGTTACGGGTAGTCAGAAGCCCGAAAGTCTGACAAACGGTTTTACCTTAGGATATCGGCATTGCCTAGTTACTGGGTTGCGGAGGTCTGATGTCAGTCGCTCCGTGTAAAATACTGGTATTCAGCCGCATCTGGTTAGACTGGAAGCTGACCCCAAGATAATTGGGAAAAGACTAAGAGGAAGAAGATCACCAATAACATATAATTATGTAAGTCCTTCTAGGGTGTCCTCTACCATCGTAGCGTCGTCTCTCTATATTATTTTTGTTCATATATTATCTTTGGTGTGGAAATAAGATAAGACGGTGATTATTTACATATTCTTTCAAAATATAATTAATTTTATTTTTATTCCGTGGGGGTATATTTTCCCCTAAGTGCTTCGAGCTATTATTTTGTGTCGTCACGTTCTGTTTCTTCGTTGGGGTAAAATACTTGGATCATCCGTATTATTTACGTGTTACCTACTTATGAGATTTTAAGGTGACAAATGACGTGATATTAATTCATCCCTTGAAAGCGTGTTAGTAGGTAACATCATAATATATTTTTAATAACTTTTATATTAAAATTATTATATTCCACCACAATTCGCCCACGCTACGGCTCAATTTCTATTTGGAAGCAAAACGACATTGTTAATGTTGAAATTAATTATCAAGTTACACTTTTCTAATAAGCAACGCAATGACGCACCTATCAGCAAAAATACTGGCATGAAGACATTTTTGAAAACAGTACAACATAAAAACTAAAAGTGACTACTTTTTCTGTGTCTCCAGATTACTTTACCGTTGTTTCCAAAATTGGGTAGACCAACATCCAATAACAACTACGTACACTAAGCAAAGCCGCTGTGTAAACATTGTGTACATATTATTGAGCGTGCGACGGTGTCAGCGGCCCATGAAATTATGCCACCCCGCGCTATTGTGTTGCACCCTTATTACGGTGCGGAGTGAGGCATAAGAGGTAGCGATTTGGGGAAAATTATAAGCATAAAAGGGGTTGAGACCGTTTATCATGTCAATATTTTTCTTCAAAATACTATAATCAACGAATACTAGATAAAAAGATGCTTTTGATCTCATAACTGTTCTCTGTCTCGCGTTATCTTTTTCTAATTTTCAAAAAGCCACGAATATGCACATTTATGAGTGCATGTAGAATTTTTTAATGTAAAAATGCACTTCTTTTGGTGTAAATGACACCAATGAAATTTTCACGTGCATTTTCACGCGGGCAACTTGTTTTATTTTTCTAAAAAAAAACGTTGCTTCTACTTTAGGAATACACAAATCTTCACGTACACATTTTTGCGTGTTTAATAGAAGGTTGATGAACATTGGGTTATTTCCAGACAAATTAGGTCTGGTAAGATAAATAGGTATCCGAACTGTCAATCATTAGTTAGTCGCAGGATTATGTGCAGGTGACATTTTCATAGCGAGATGTTCCTTACACTCTTCTAAACTTAAAAAGAAAGACATCAAGACCGGGCGATAAACCGCCATTGTACCGTTATTTTAAATTTTTCTGTTTTTTGCTATTGATATAGTGAACGATAAAACATATTCTATGTATCTAATTTTATTTCTTTACTGAAACTTAGATAAGGAAGTTATTTTAAATAAAAGTGGCACAAAAAATGTTCGACGAAATACAAAATCGCCCCCGCTACCGCTCCCGCCGCTTTCTCATAAACTAGACCACTACTCGTCAGCCATAGGGAATTGGGTACTATAGGGAGCTTTGGTGTAATACCTGCTCTTTAGTTATGTTATGAGATCATTAAAGAAAGAATTTTAATACGAACATTTTTGACGCTGCCCCCAAAAATGTTAATAACAAAAGGTGTTCTGCATATTATTCGTAGCATGCGGCTCAAACTGCATTTTTGTTTTAATTTTTTGGCCGTTAATGGAGGTTTGCAATGCAAAACACTGAAATACTAATTGTAGTTTGTTCTTTACCGTTTTTTTTATTTAATAATTTTGCCCCACACTAGGATTTCTTCTGCATTGTGGGCGCGTTTACCGGACACAAGTCTTTACATGCACAAACACCCAGACCCGGAACAACTACCTGTGCGCCATACAAATATCTGTTCCATGCGAGCATCGGACCCATGACCCGTAGTGCAGAAAGTCAATTGCGCAGCCATGACTGCGCCAAACGTGTCGTCCTTTTTAACTCATAATATTTATTGGATGTTGCTATACTACTCAGTTATTCAGTCAATATTACTTTGATTGTTTAGATTCTATAATAACATAACAACGCGCCTTGTACCCCCCAAACGGTTCAGCAGAGTTGTTTTAGTATACCGTCGTTTCGCCAGTTATGTTTATGTCCCATGTAATAAGGGGCGAGCCTATTGCCATTAACCGCGCACAAATTCAGACTCCGAGATGCTAATGAGAAATTCCTAATGGAAAAACCCAAAAACACTGCCCGACCTGGGGATCGAACCCAGGAATGCTCAGCAGTCGCACTTGCGACCACTAGACCAACAAGGCAGTTATCAGGGTAGATTCTATAATATTATTTTAATTTGATTATTTAATAGCTAAATACCCAAACTCTACTCAATTTTAAGTTGCCATTAAGCCTCATGCTGTCACTGTCGTTTTAAGGCGAAGTGACAGAGACAGCACGAAATTAACGGCAATTTATTTGGCCAGAAGTCTTCTAGGCTAAGAACAATTCTTCCCTTCTGTTGATTTCTACGACTTGCTCAACATAAGCAGCTGATTCCTAAATTCTGTTTTCCATTTACTCCAGAATCCGAGAGAGATAAGAAGATATATGTAAATTGTATGTATATGATAATATTAGGGTGGAAGAAATGTAAGGCTTGAAAACACTGATTCCCACCTACCTTGATGTGAACTTATCTATGACATAAAATAAAGAGAGGCAGAAGGTATACAGCATTAAATACTGGATAACAAAACGACTTAATTTGACAATTTTCACATTAATAAATTAAGCAATAAAACTATCTATAAAGATGTATACAAAATAAAACTCCACTTAAAATAATTTCTTAAAAGAACTTTTAAGTTATACGGTTCTATCTTGTCCAGCATCAGGATTTGAGGGTTGAAGGTTGAACTTATTATAATGTTGTATTGTCATGGGAATTGAATTTGTATGCGAAGTTTCAGGAGAATTGGTTAAGCAGAAGTAGTTGATAAATCTGTCGCAAAATTTAAAACAAACAAACAAAATATACGAAGTGAAACTAATTAAAACTAAGATATTTTTTTAAAGCCATTACGGTGAAAAATTCTCTAAAATGTAATAAAAAAAACATAACTCATAAAGTACAATAAATCGCGGAATATACACGGAGTATTTTCGAATGTTACTGGGTATGACGAATAATTTTTTTTTCTTTGAATGTCACGATTTGGACCACCCCGATGATGACTGAAAGTGGGACTTCTGCAACTATCTTTTTTGTTGCTTAAGCATGTATTTTACGAACAAAATATTCCACTCGTTTTTCTCAGGAAGCAGAAATGTACAGAATATAATGTCGTACATTATCTTTAAATATATAAAAAAAATCGTAAAATTGTGTTTGTTTGTAGCGCGATAATATCACCATGAAACGTGGTTTGTGTGAGATTATGGTGAACATTCATGGTGATTTAGGCCTTCGCGAAAGGATGCCATGAAAATCTATGCTGTTCATTTGATCAGCTCACAAAAGATTTACAGAACCTTTGGGATATGGATTTCCATATATTTTTTCAAAAGATTTTTAGTTTTGTACTGACAAACACTAGCCTTGACAGCGTGACCCTGAACTTTGTTTAGTAACTATTTGATGGCTAAAAATAATTACAGCATGGTTGTCTCTTCAGATCATATGATTTGCGAGATTAACCTGTGGTTGACGCGGTGGGTGAACGTTCGTTACACATTAAGACCCTTCCGTGCTTCGGAGAGCACGTTAAACCGTCGGTCCCGGGTGTCATACGATTACTTATGACAGTCATTACGGATAGTCAGTAGCCCAAAAGTCTGACAACCGGTATCTAACCATAGGATATCGGCATTGCCCAATAACTGGATCGCGGAGGTCTGATGGGTGTCGCTCCGTGTAAAATACTGGTATTCAGCCGCATCTGGTTAGACTGGAAGCTGACCCTAACATATTTTTAAAAAGAGTAGGTAGAACGATTGGTCGTCTCTTCAGATCCACGAGAATTACAACGGTCGCCAATCGGTATCGAGGAGCACACAACGACTACTTAATAAAAATTCTCCGTACTATTTTTAGACAATAATCAGAATAACAATACTGTTCTAAGAATAACCCACATAGGTAACACACCTCATATTTCGCCGTAAGCCAAACGAAGCCGTATGCAAAAACTCCCTTGAAATATGTATCATAGTTACTGACTCCCACAATATGCGGTGTCGTCTTCGAGAATTCTAAGGCGCGTTATGTTGTCGACAAGAGCTGAAACATCACGTGGAGACAATAAAAACTCAGGTAAACGGGAGTAGGCATTCTAAATGCCGCAGCGCAGACATTAATAAGCATTTTGTTTACATTCTTTTCGTGGAAGAGTTATTTTGAAAGCAAGAAGGTTATCAGTTTTCGACTATTGTGTATTTTAAAGCGTTTTTGATTGTGGTAGATTGCGCTCAGAGTTAACTATAACGTATTCAGAGAAGCAAGGCTTAATGTAAACATGTCGTCAGTAGAAAGGTAAAAAGACTACAGCGCCAGTATACCTACTTTACAGGAGAGCGATTCAAAGTATTTTTTTAAGAAAATATACATAGTTATTTTATATAATTTAATTATCTATTTAATATGTATACTCTAAGAAAAATAACTATGTTTATTTTCTTTAAAAAATACTTTAAATCGCTCTCCTGTAAACTAGGTATATTGGCGCTTTAGTCTTTTTACCTTTCCACTGACGATACACAACCCACTTTACAAATATCGCTAAATGTTTTCTGTAATTGACACTTCATAACAAAGGAATAAAATTATGCTACCATTGTTAAGCGAAATGATTCGTTTTTGTTTATAGGAACTGGGAATAAGAGAACAATCGCTAAATGTAGGTCATTATTGGACTGATGGCTAAATACTCAAACGCTATTCAATTTTAAGTTGCCGTTAAGTCTCGTGCTGTCACTGTCACTATAAGGCGAAGTGACAGGGACAGCACGAAATTAACGGCAACTTAAGATTGACTAGCATCTGAGTATTTGGTCATGAAGCTCACAGTTTGGGCACATTTTTTCTCCATGATCCACCGTGCCCACCTGTCGCAGCCGCGGAGCCGCTCGTCTTTTCTGACTCCGCCGTCACACCGTTAATTCAGCCCTCATCAAGCTGTATTCCTCCCAGTCCGCTCGCAAGCAACGCCCTAAGCCGAGGTCCGAGTCCCATTAGGGGTCGCCCTTAGTGCTGTTGTTGCTAGCTGGTCATGATGTTAGTAGTAATAATAGTAGTTAGCTTAGGTTAAGTATTTTACTCTCGTCCCCATTGGTTGGAGACCCTTCAAGTCTCGCCAATAACTGCCTGGTTACGTAGAAACGGTCCGCAAGACCATCTACAAGCAGTGGAATAGAGAAAAAATATCACCTTTTTTTTGTTTGATTCGTTTTATCTTTTCTGTGGGTTATAACCGTACAATAAATTATCTACGCTTTTATCTGAATAATTCACAGAAACCCTAGCAAATTAAACAAATATAATTATTCAGACATCAGTCACTGTAGCGCATAATTACCATTTGATATCGTTCCACCGGTGCCTATGAAAGCTGACAGACAGACAGACCCCTTTATTTATTTTTTTATTTAGAGAAAGATATCCTCAAACTCAATTACAACGCGTCACATCACTAAAATTATGCACCCCTGAATCAAACAAGTTTTGAACAACGCCCTGTACAATGCACCCCGGGTAATGGGTGCATCGGATCACGGGCCCTCGAACAATGAGCAATCAATGGCTAAATTAAACAACTGCCTTTATATACCTTTGCGTAGAAGTTAGGTCGCTGGAAGTGGCTTTAAAAATTCCCAAATAGGCGTCCTATGACCCCTTCAAAAGATCTCGAATGTTATTTGTGTTATCATTTTTACGTCTATGATTAGCAACTTGATGTAACTCTAACAGGTAGGTATATCAATTCTTCTTCTATCTTGTCGGCATTGACTTGTTCTCACATTATGAGAACAGCTAATACAGTGGTGTAAAGATTAGCCAGGGTGCGCCAGACGTACTTAAATAAGGAGGAGGTTCTTTTCATGCATCCCGGTATATCAATTGATTGTGTCAGATTTTTATCAGGAAACACACCCACGATACAAAAGAATTTGTAGTGCGGGCCACCTTTTTTTTAACATAGATGGACCGACTGTAACGGCCTTGAAAAGTTGCAAAACCAAGTTCGCTCAACATTGATTATCCCACACTGTCATATCTAGTCCCACTACATCCACATCCTCTATCCCCTTGTTTACTTAGCGTGAAGATGCGCTCGTTGAGTGATCGGCTTATTTCGGCGAAGATAATTAAGTCGTGAACAAAGGAAATGCAGCCCAAACATTACACGTATTATGAGTGAAGAGAATGACATGTGCTATCATGCGTGTGGGTAATGTGACACGTGTAATACGTGTGTAGGTATATTATAGTTCAGAGAATTATATGAGGGGCTCGTGGCTAATTACAGCTTACGAAGTTAAACTGCAGTTGCTGCGGTTATTCTGTGGATAGGCGACCGTTCGTTACGTGCCTCTCCGTGCCTCGAAGAGCACGTTAAACTGTCGGTCCTGGTTGTCATACGAATACCTGTGACAGTCGTTAAGGGTAGTCAGAAGCCCGAAAGTCTGACAACCGGTCTAACCTTAGGATATTGGCATTGCCCAGCAACTGGGTTGTGGAGGTCTGATGGCAGTCGCTCCGTGTAATATACTGGTATTCAGCCACATCTGGTTAGATTGGAAGCTAACCCCAACATAGTTGAGAAAGGGCTAGGTAAATCATTATAGTGAATATAATTTTGTGCCTACCAAGGCTGTTCGGTTGTAAAGCGACTTCAAAAAGGAGCTTCGTAATAGTGAATGTGTATCATTGAACTGGTGGTGATATTTAATAAGAGTGGTTTTGAGGTTTACTAAGCCGTTGTGCCTTTGTGGGATTTTGAAGGATTTATTACGTGAGTTGTATTTTTTTAAATAAAACAATTTTTCGTCAACAATATTCTATTGCTTTTTCTATGACTTGTGTCCTTCACAGCCAGCATGAAGTTCTATAATTGACCCTTAAGGCTCATTTACACAAGGATAGTTCCTCGAAGCGAGACTCAAATGACTTTGTCTTTCTCGGCGGTGAAAACGGAGACAATATGAGACTCGTTCCGAAAAACTATCTTCGTGTTAATCAGCCTTTATGTGACGAATGTATGTAATAAATCGTCGGACTGCCAAATCATGGGTCTCGAGTTCGAACCGAAGGTACGCACCTCTGACTTTTCGGATTTATATGCGTATTGTATAATTATTACTTGCATAAAAAACGGTGAAGGAAAACATCGTGAGGAAACCGGCATGCCTGAGAGATATTTCTCGACGGCATGTGAAGCTAAGTCTGAGGCCCATGGGCAGTACAAACTCTGACACCAAATTAGTTACTAACCACACGAAAAGAAGAAGTTGTAATAAATAAATATGATCCAATAAATATAAATACTTATATACAAAAGAAACACACATACTACAGAACTATCTTTCCCATTGTGTTAGATACAAAATCAACAAGTTCCAAGCCACTGAATCCGAAGCAAATATTCATACGTCTATTACAAGAAGTTTCAACAATGTAGACGAAACAAAGTAGCCGTCAGATCACGAACATAGCGATAGGATATTTTCGCGATACACCAAACGTTCCGACGTAGTTTCTTTAAGTTTACGATGGCTCTCTATACGGTACAGTCGTAAACCGAATCCTCAAAGGGAACTAACAAACTGGTGTATTGGTGCGTCTTGTAAACTTGGAACTTGGGATATTGTTTGTAGAAGTTAAAGTTCTGTTCTGCCTAGCCTTTTTCAAAACTATGTTGGGGTCAGCTTCCAGTCTAACCAGATGCGGCGAACTACTAGTGTTTTACACGAAGCGACTGCAATCAGAGCTCCGCAACCCAGTTCCTGGGCATTGCCGGCATCCTAAGAGTAGACCCGTTCTCAGACTTTCGGGCTTCTGACTACCCGTAATGACTGTCATAGGTATTCGTATGACATCTGGTACCGACAGTGTAACGTGCTTTCCGAGTCTTTCGATGTGTAACGAACGGTCACCCATCCACGGACTGACTGCGGCAAGCGCAGCTTTACCTCGCTAATCGTATGATCCGCACGGTTGTTACTTAGCCACGAGCCTCGTTAGTTTGTAGAAATATAAGTTAGTGAGGAAAATAAAATCGATTCTAATGGTGCGTCTAGACCTGACGAACGTGCCGCGAACGCGCCGCTCGCGAGCTGCGCGCGTGCATTTCATGTTCGTACAAAAGCTCGCGCGCAGCTCGCGAGCGGCTCGCGAGCGGCGCATTCGCGGCGCGTTTGTCAGGTCTGGACGCACCATAAGATTAGAAGATTGCTTTTTTTGTGACGCATAAAGTTGTTAAATGCGTAATAATAAATAGCAAACAATAGTAGGTTATTTATAAGAGGTTTATCACTTTGAAAAAGAAATTGGTAACCAATTCACTAAGGTAAACAGCATCATTTTAATAATAGAAAATTATATTATTGAACTATATAACATTTATCGTCGTAAACAAAGATAATAGAAAGTAAGTAAACCATGAAAAAAAACATAAATTATTCTGGTAAATAATTTTGTTGGAACACATTACCTAAAGGTTCCCTTAATTTGCTAATTAAGACAATACTTCGTTACAAAAATGTTCCTTAGTTCACAGTCTTCCTACTCATATTAAAGAACAATAAGTTACATCGACATAAGTCGAGCAAAGACGTTCAGTGTTCTCCTGCGCACGAGTATAAAATAAATGCTATAAAACTTATATTAACTGCTTTGGAATTCGATATAAACCTAAGATACTTATTGGCGAATTGGAAATATTGACTCTAGGTATTTTATTATTTCCATACTAAAGTTGCCCTGGGAATTTGACTAGACTTAGGTAATAATAAACAATAATATTAGCCTGTAACTGAGGGGCTCCACTGATCATACGATTTGCGAGGTTAAACTGCACTTGCTGCGGTCAGTCCGTAGATGGCTGACCGTTCCTCATCGAGTCCCCTCCGTGCTTTGAAGAGCACGTTAAACCGTCGATCTCGAGTGTAATAAGAATACCTATGACAGTCGTTATGGGTAGTTAGAAGCCCGAAAGTCCGACAACCGGTCTAACATTAGGATATCGGCATTGCCTAGTAACTGGGTTGCGGAGGTCTGAGGCAGTCGCTCCGTGTAAAATACTGGTATTCAGCCGCATCTGGTTAGACTGGAAGCTGAGCCTAAGATAATTGGGAAAAGGCTCGGCGGAATAGATCAGCTTATAACTGTTCCACGGCAGAGCAAAGGCAAAGTTTTTTATTTCAAATAGACCAGATTTCAAGCACTTTAAAACGTCAAAACTAGGTGCATGGTTCCAAAAGGTAGGTTCTATGGAGAAGAGCCGGCAAGAAACTCCATGAATACTCTTTTCAAAATAGTAGTTCATGACAATTCCATTACAGTGATGTGAGAAATAGAATGAGAATAATGCAGGTCAATGTAACAAATAAACTCACATAAGAGTAACAAATAGAAAAATATGCCTTCTAGGATTGCCATAGCAGTTAAGGGCTGACCAGTCCCGACAGACAGCACCCGTTCACGAGCATGACGTGCACATCCGCATCGGTCAGCTCAACCATATTGTAGGGAACCCAACGACTAGATAAACAACGCCACTATCAGCAAGACATTTAAGTGAGCATGACAGACTCATACTACCAGACAATAGGCAGTAATATGATATGATTATAAGTGTATCATTAATAGCTGCATGATGCTCATACTTTACAGTTTGGAATGAAGTATTGTAAAGCGATATTATTAAAGTCATAATTATAATACAAAAACCTATTTTGCCAGAGTATTAAATAATTATTAAAATGCAAATTGATAAATTTGAATTATTAGTAAAAAATATTAAAATTGATAAAATAATGTACAGGTTATTTTAAGTCAATAAAAAAGAAGAATACCAGATCACCATGCTTACTGACTGCATGTTGGCAATTCTAGACCATTAGCTCCAGGTTTCCTAACGATGTTTTCTTTGACTGTAACTCAGTGGACCTAGATATTATATTTTCTTTATTCATTAAATCATATAAATGAAATTTTTAAATATTTCTATACACAAAAAAAAACATTTAAAAATATAAAAAAATAGTAGCCCACCGGCTTCATAGGGTCCAAGCTACCGTTGGTTATGGCCTCAGAGAGAGGAACTTCCTAACAATACGCACCGTGTCCAGAAGTACCGCTTTCTGTATCAGGCTCTTGATCCAGCCGCCCAACGAGAGCCTCATCACATGTTGGTCGAGGTTCTTGGGTATTAAGCCATTGTCTATTACAACTATCGGCACAACAACTGCTGAGTCAACCTCCCACATGTCGACAGCCTCGTGTGCCAAGTCTTAATTCTTAATTTCTTTATTAGATATTATAACAGTAGCAGTATCCAATATTTCATTAACAGTCCTCAAGTGTAGTGTATCTCTCATAATCTCATAATATACGCCAGACGAACTTTTTTTGTTATCTTGGCCATCTTAGATGTAGCTATGGGGATCTTCTCGATTCCAATAAGCTATAGCTCCGTTGAAGTTTCCAAGTGCAGACTACCTCATACAGCTATGAGTTCACACTTTGCTTTAAATATTTTGAGTACCTATCGTCGCAAGTAACTTTGTGAAAAATGTTCCCATAATAACATAACATAACATCACGCCTCTATTGCCCGAAGGGTTGTGCAGAAGTGTATTGTAACACCCTGATTTCTTCGTTGTGATTAAGTCCCATGTAAATGGAGGCGAGCCTATTGCAATCTACCAGGCACGAATCCAAACCCCGGGCTGCTACTGAGGAATTCCACACCGAAAAATCCAATAACACTTTGCCCGTACTGGGGATCGAACCCAGGACCTTATGATCAGCAGTCGCGCTTGCCACCACTAGACCAACGAGGCTTTTTCAATAATCTTTACACAGTATAAAACAAAGTCGCTCCCGCTGTCTGTACGCTTAGATCTTTTAAACTACGCAACGGATTTTAATGCAGTTAGGTTTAAATGCCCCACATTAGTAACTATATTGCACCCGTGCGAAGCCGGGGCGCGTCGCTAGTCTATACTAATATTATAAAGAGGAAAGATTTGTATTTTTGGATCTTTGTATGTAACGAAAAAAATGAAAAACTACTGGACCGATTTCAAAAACTCTTTTGCCGTTAGAAAGCTACATTATCACTGAGTAACATAGGCTACGGGCAGAGCCGTGAGGACACAGCTAGTTCTTTATAAAATAACAAATAGGTAGTTATCTATCTTTCAGTGCTACACGGAAACAACTCTTTAGCTACATGCGACTCAATACTACATCAACGGCATAACATTTATCATTTCACGCATCTATCCAGTAAATACCAGCGGTGAGTTATTAGCCTGTAATGCAGCCTGAATGTTCGCGCTTCATTCTTTATGCTTCTAACACACGCACACGTAGATTATAGACTAAGCAAATAATTTACAGAAGGGACTCAATGTACTTAGGTATTTGGGTGCTGATTCTTCTTCTTCTTTCTGCCCTTATTCCACACTAGGTGGGGTCGGCACAACATGTATTTCATAAATCCATGTTGTTAGAGGTTTTGGCTTATTGTTTTATGACCGGCCGCCTGCCTGACATCAACCCTCCTTGGAAATACTCGTTGTGCCCGCCGTCGCGCGGGTGACCCGATGTGCTTGCTGATATTATGCACTGATTATGCGATAAAAATAGGTTTTTGGGTTTTCAAATATCTATTTATTTACTCTTCAAACATAAAGAAGTGCTCGTGCCTCGTCGTGGCTTATTAAAGACCGCGCGAATCATACGATTTGCAAGATTAAGCAATGCTTTTGATGGGTGACCATTCGTTACACATCAAGACCCCTCTGTGCCTCGGTGAGCACATTAAACCGTTGCGTCAGTCCCGAATGTCATACGAATATCTATGACAGTCGTTACGGGTAGTCAGAATCCTGAAAGTGGGACAATCGGACTAACCTAAGGATATCGGCATTGCCCAGTTACTGGGTTGAAGAAGTCTGATGGCAGTCGCTCCGTGTAAAGTACTGGTATTCAGCCGCATCTGGTTAGACTGGAAGCTGACCTCAACACAAATGGGAAAAAGCTAGGCAGACTCTTTAAGCACAAAATTGTATATTAAGAGTGAATAGATTACAGAATAACAATAATTAGTAAACAACATAACATCACGCCTGTATTCCCCGAAGGGTTGAGCAGAAGCGTATATAGTATACCCTCATTTCATTTCATCACGTTATGTTTAAGTCACATGCAATAGGGGGCGAGCCTATTCTTCCCATAAACCGGGCATAAATCCAAACTCCGGGATGCCACTGAGGAATTGCACACGGAAAAACCAATAGCACTTTGCCCGACCTGGGGACCAAACCCAGGACCTCACGATCAATAGTCGCGTTTGCCACCAACGGGGCAGTTATTATACAATAATAATTATTATGGTAAATAATATCAATTAATCCTAAAGAGAGCTGGATCAAATTGTTATTCACTTCAATTGATATATGCATGCAATTGAATCGTTTGTGATAATCCATGTTTATGCCAGAGGCCACTGACGTATCCAGTAGCTTTAAAACCTTTGAAAGCAATAAAATATATTTTTCCCGCGGATATCAGCTGTCAAAAAGAACGTTTTTTTTTTCAGGATTATACCCTTTGTTTTAATGCGAACGAGAAAATTATGCATAATATTTTTATCTACTGGCGACCAAACCCTGTTGAATAAAATACTCTTTCTAGAAGTAGGGAGGGACTGTCATTGGATATCTAATAAAGAAAGTCTGAGTAAGAAGCAGTAAACCTAATCGTGCCTCTATACGTATTGAATAATACCAAGGTTTCCTTGAACGAATACGTTTAATCAAAGTACGTTTTAGGCCGCGTTTCCACTTTGTCGTGACTACAGATAGTCGTGTAGTTTTAAGTGTCGTGGCTTATATATATTTAAATGGAGGTGTTCACATATAAGACGACACGATAAACTGTCGTTGACGACTCGTTTTTGCAGTGACGACAGATTGTCGAGTTAATGGGAACGGCTAGCACGACAGTCGTCCAACGATAAATTTATCGTCACGACATCGTGATGTGTCGTTGTTACGACTATCTGTCGTGTCCACGATAAAAATATGGTCTCGTCTTAGCTTGCTACTATTTGCAAACGACAAAGCGACTGTCGTGAAACGATAAAATGTCGTCGCTATCCAATGGGAACAGCCAGATACGATAGACGCTAAACGATAAAAAAAATTGACGACAAACAGTCATTATAATGGGAACAGCTAGAGACGACAGTCGTCCAACGATAAATTTATCGTCACGACATAGTGGGAACTCGCCTTTAGACCCTCTACAACTCTCGGTAACGAAACCATAGCGCGATTGAGGATATCGAGCGTACTGCACAACGCCATCTAGTTGCAACATATGAACTAAAATCAATTTTATGCAATTTCGTGGCTTGTGGTTTCTAATTTAAATGCAAGATTATACATTCCGCCCACCATGGACAGAATGTCCATTGTTCCCGCCCACCATGAACCAAACTCATTCGACAAAATGGACTGTATAAAGTTTAGTTAAGTATAAACAATTTATTTTCTAGTAACATGCACGTAGAAACGGCAGAAATATCTCTTAATCAGAATAGGCCTTTGCCTTGAAGTGGGACAATGAGCTCGTCTCTTAAATTTAGAATTTTACGAAAATCAATCACTTTTATGAAGTTAATAATAGTGGTAAAAAGAAATCCATATTCCAAAAAACGACGAAGTCATAGGCATTCAAAGTGAGCACTTTTTAAAATTCCTACTGTCTGCGCTATAATAGCACGTGACGTCATCCGAGATAAGTATTTTTGAAGTGTTGTGTCGCGTGACGTATGCGCTAGATACGGCGCTTTCAAAATATATTTGCTCACAACTTCAGTAATAATAGGAATTTTTAAAAAAATCAATAAGTATTGTGCTCAGTATAAACCAAGTAACTATAAAAAGTAAACTGATCTTTTACTACAGTAGGCAAGCTCATTAGAAGATGGTACTGCTGGTGTTTTAAGTTGTAAAAAAACTGGGTTTCTGATCCGGGTACTTATCTCTTATTTTTCAGTTGGTATACCAATATAGGTATATTATTTGAAAAGAGTATCCATGTTATTTGCCAGCTCTTCTCCATGGAACCTACTTTTTGGACTCGTGCAACTAAATTCTCGACTTATTAAGTGCATGTACAGTAGGGGAACGAAAAGGTTCGTCAGTTTTCTAATTCATTCCTTTCCCTCATCGCGGGCACATGTTACCTTTTCAAACTGTTGAACGGAACAGGCCAATGCATGAAAAATTATGTTAATTATTTGGAAGCAAAGATCAAAATTGTCTTTTGCCTCCATATGACGTAGAAGAGCCATGTAATGCCTTTGATTTAATATAAGGAGTTTTCTTGTAAAAACCACGACATCAATCAAATCGATGATTAAATAAATTGACATTACTTGTCTGTCACCACGTCACCTGCTTATTGTTCTGAGATGTCACCATAATATTTTGTCAAAAAATACTTGTAATTTAATTTGTATAATGACGGTAATACGTAGTCGGTAAAATAGTTCGTTTTTTGCAGAGTGCAAGCAAAAATAGACCTATGTGAGATAAAGGTGTGGATTTGAAATAACTCACCGGGATCTTCTCTTCCACTGCCTCGCGCTCCTTGAACTCGGCGGTGTGGTCGATTCGAATCCGGCTAAATCCAGCAGGGACACCTTACACCAACAGTTCCATAGACGCTAGTCTTACGTACGGTCGAAAGTGTGAGTTGCGGAAATAGAAAGCGGGGCTCAACACAACAAAGTACTATTTTTGATTTTTTTAACGCGGAGCGTGGTTTTCGCCGTGTGGACAAGGATCACAGAGAGATCGTTCCCCGAATCGCCGCTTGGAGTGCTAGTGCAGCTACTTCACGGTGCCGTTATTGGCTACCGAATTTGACCACTAGCCAATCGGATTGCTCAGCAAGCTTCCGTTCAAATACCAGCGGTCAATCAAATCACACTGAATATCAATACACATACTCAAAAATAAAAGTGTCGTGTGATGAAAAAATCGAATTATTTTATATAATATTATTGTTTCGGGACGGAACAAGACCTTAAGGTGTATAACATTTCTATTCCCCTACTGTACTTACAGTACGCGCATGAACTGAATGCAGAGCTGAGGAATGCGTGTAGGAATGCACTTGTGCTGTTAGATGACAATGATAGCACTTCATTTGCGGGCGTGTTAGGCTAGGCGTGCGGACAGCGGGGGGAGCTTCACCTCAGGCCCCGAATGCATTCAGTTGCGCGCGACTGTATGTTTACATACATACCTGTGCATAAAATAAATTAAAACAATTGCATCTTTGACTTCATCAGTGTATCTGGCTGATCCGGTATTTTATTGTAAATTTAATTAATTAAGTAACAGGTACGAACGGCCATTAATAACGGTCCTACTGTTTCCAGTTCCTCCTAAAGGATTGCTTCGTGTAGGCAAAAACTAACAAATACAGCAAGTGACGTATCTACACAATTTTTTACACATGATACCAATAACATAATAAAAATTATTTTTTCCTTACCATTGGAAGACTGTCGGCCATTTTGGAAATATTATAAATATTTAAAAATATGTTCTAGGTCACATGTTAACACAGTTTCGGATATCGAGAATGTTGTAGACATTATAGTATGATACAACTAAAAAGTCGCATCGGCAAATTTCGTAAAATCAATCATTTCCGAACTGAGTGCGCCTTCAAGACCACGAATGTATACAAGGTTAGTCGGAAAGGGGGTAGTAAGCCAAAAAGGTGTTAAAGTTTAAGAGTAAAAGTAAAAGTTTAAGTATTTAAGAGAAATACCTGTTCAAAGATTTCAGAAAAAAGCTGCTTAATTCTATCTATCCTCAGCTGTGTTTACATTTTGACAAAGCAGGAACGAAGTATTTTTGAAAAATACTAAAATGAATATAATTTTTAATGGATATTTTTTTTTATCAAATTTTGAAATTTTAACATTTTCTTTAATACAATCATCAGTGATACATTAAATGCCTCTTTCCGACTAACCTTGTATATTAGTACTGCAGTATAAAATTACGCTGACGCAGTAAGTGTGATTGGCGCGAAAATGAGCGACTGCCACTGGTTGTTCGAACAAGTTTGTCGATGCGACTTCTAAGTTGTGTCATATTGTACCAATAAACTAGCATATTATTATTATAGTAAATGTCTGGTACGTAAGATAGAATAAAAAAATGTTTAGGTCTCGAGATATTGGTTTTGGGGGTGTATTAGAGGAATTCAATTTATCGATAAGACCTCAATGACTTTTTATTACGGGGTTGGTATGGTAATAAGGTAACAATATTTACGATAACATTAGTTTGAGTATTTCTTGTTATGAATATAAACTATCTTGGGTTACGTTTCATTACCGTTGAGTCGCTTCTTGTTTGAATAATAAACATAATATAATATCACGCTTGTATTCCCTAACGGGTTGGACAGAGGTGTATAGTAACACCTATGTAATCGGGGGCGAGCCTATTGCCATCAATCTGCCTAGCTTTTTCCCAAGTACCTGGGGTCAGCTTCCAGTCTAACCAGATGCGGCTGAATACCAGTATTTTACATGGAGCGACTGCCATCAGACCTCCGCAACCCAGTTACTGGGCAATGCCGATATCCTAAGGTTAGACCAGTTTTCAGACATTTTGGGCTTCTGACTTCCCGTAATGACTATCATAGGTATTCGTATGACACCCGGGACCGACTGTTTAACGTGCTCTCCGAGGCACGGAGGGATCTCGATGTGTAACGTACGGTCACCCATCCACGGACTGACCGCGGCAAGCGCAGCTTAACCTCGCAAATCGTATGATCCGCGCGGTTGGTAACTAGCCACGAGCCCCTCCACGAGCCTATTGCTATCAACCGTGTACAAATCCACACTCCGGGCTGCTACTGAAGAATTCCACGCTGTAAAACCCAATAACACTTTGCCAGACCAGGGGATCGAACTCAGGACCTCACGATCAGCAGTCGCGCTTACCACCACTAGATCAATAAGGCAGTTTTGATTACTTTCTAAATTAATGACGTATCGCAGATTATGCTTAGAGGATGGTCCACAGCATCCTACTGACGTCTAATAACAACATAGGTACTATAATCACCAGTCCGTCTAACAAGCGTGGTGATACCACCCGTGTGGGGACGGATTAGAATATAAAACTTCCTCACCGCACGCTGGAAATATACGTGTGTTGTAAGATTCAACAAAACCCAGCACGCTTGGTGGTAGGATCTATACGGTCCGCCTGGCTAGCTACCACCCTCACATTAAAGTCCGGCGCCAAGCAGTTCACTGTGTTCCATCGCGAGTATGTGAGAGCCAAAAGGGGTATCCCTCTATATCTCTGTTCCTTGGATTCGTGTGCTCCATCTTAAACTCCGTCTGAGACTAGAGTCCTATAAGGCAGAACGCGAACAAAACAAGATTTAAAAAGGCAATATCCCCCTTATGACCTTTCATTACCGAGTTATTGGGATAAATATGTATGATTATGACTGCTATCAAGTGCCTATTATTATCAAAAGCCTATAGTAGAAGAGTAGGACTAGCAGAGGCCTATGCCTCTTCGAAACAGGAGTAACTTTTAATTTGTCTATTTAGACCTATTATTTCGATAGAGGGGCTAGTGGCTAATTAAAAACCGCGTGAATCATATGATTTGCAAGATTAAACTGCGCTTGCTGCGGTAAATCCGTGGATGGGTGACCATTTGTTATACATCGAGACACCTCCATGCCTCGGAGAGCATGTTAAAATGTCGGTGCCGGGTATCATACGAACACCTATGACAGTCGTTATGGCTAGTCAGAAGCGCAAAAGTCTGACAACTCGTCTAACCTTAGAATATCAGCATTGCCCAGTAACTGGGTTGCGGAGGTTTGATGGCAGTCGTTCCGTGTAAAATACTGGTATTCAGCGGCGTCTGTTTATATTGGAAGGTGACCCCAACATAGTTGGGAAACGGCTAGGAGGAATAGACCGACATAACCCCCCACTTTTCCCAGAATGAAGAGTATCTAAGAGGAATTCCCCACATACATAAAAAAAAACTTCGATACAGCAAAAATCTGCTTACAATGTTGTTTATTCAGAGCTCATCAAAACACATCACACAATACCACTTTAAAGTAGCAAGAAATACTCAACAATACATATTCTGTTAAAACTAAATATAAAATTTTACAAAACAACTCCCAATAAACATTAAAGACCGTGTAACAACATATTACTTACGTTTGAAAGAACATTAAAAGGTTCGTAGTACAAAAATAACACAATTAATCCAGTTTGGATTCCATTATTATTATAAGTTTAAAATGTTGCTGAATATTTGGGGGATGGCCCACAAAGGAATCTTTATTTCCGAATGAATGACTTTTGTGTAACAGTTGTGGTGAAATTTACAAAAACTAGCGACTTTTGAATGAGTGAGGAGATTGAGGGACTTCTTCTTTTTTACGTGTGGTTAGTGACTAACCTGGTGTCAGAGTTTATGCCACCCATGGGCCTCTGACTTGGCTTCACATGTCGTCGAGAAATATCACCAGGCATGCCGGTTTCCTCACGATGTTTTTCTTTCACCGTTTTTAAGCAAGTGATAATTGTACAATACGCATATATCCGAAAAGTCTGAGGTGCGTGCCTTGGGTTCGAACTCGAGACCTATGACTTGGTAGTCCGACGGTCACACCACTAGACTATCATTGACGAATGATGTGATAATAAGACAAAATTGACAAAGATGCTGTAGTAACAAAAATTTGGAAGAGTATTCTTAGGTGGTTTGGTCATGTTGAGAGTATGAGTGAACGGCAATTAACATAAGAATTTATAAGGTGGATGTCAGTGGAAACACCTCTAGAGGACGCCCTGGAAGGACATACCATCGATGTTATTGGTGATGTTCTTCACAAAGGACAGCCCTTAACCGGCGTGTGTGTATAACAAGATGTATGAATGTGAACGAAGCGAATGTATGTAAGGATCGTAGCATGTGGCGTTCTATAGTTTCTGCCTACCCCCATGGGAAAAAGGCGTAAGTTTATGTATGTATCGGGGAAGCTCACTGTTGGCATTCGCCGCTCACAGTGAGCCACCCCGTTTACACAGCCCGAGGCATGCTTGGCAAACCTGAGACGTATGCGTGACAAGCCATTCGCGGCGCATGCCTTCCGATGTCTGTACGCACCTAACAGTTATTTAACCAGAGACTATCACCCGTATTCTAAGACGTTCCTCCAAAACTTACTCGACTCGACTTCACCTCGACTTGACATAAACGTCCTCGATTTGAGATTTTTCCTCAGTCGAGGTAAGGAATCATCTGTCAAACTCAAGGTACCTCGGAACCTACCATAAGGAAGTGTCAAAGTTCGTATGTAATATAAATTAATTTTGAAGACTGTCGAATATGCTTACGATAATCCTTACAAGTTTTTATCGCGGCGTTATTTGCGCGATGCAGATAATTCAAATTATGACGTAATGACTCCGTCGAGGAATCTCAAAGTACACTCGAAGTTGCGACTAAGATTACAATTTTGAAGGTGGTTTCGAGGTCGTTCTGAGTCGAGTAAGTTTTGGAGGAACGTCTTAGAATATGGGTGTAAGTTGTTTAACACCATATTCTGCTGCTAACAATAAACGCTGCTCGCTGCTCACTTGCACCAAAAGTGACAAGGGCATACAACAATGCATCCCTGTTTCGCACGTGAGTTCATCGCATCGATCAAAATGATTTATTTGCATCCGATGAGGGCCAAAGTTTTTGCCCTTATTACATTAATAGTATTATTCAGAAAGTTTTCTGAAGATTGAACTGTTGGGGCAACGGAATTGTTAGAAGGGCTTGTCTTGGTTTGGGCTTGGGTTGTTGATTTATTATATAATATTATATCGATGGCATCAATGTTGATACGGACATCTACATTTTTGAGAAAATGCTTTTATTACAAAAATGAGCGGTGGAGTTTCTTGCCCATTCTTCTCCATACGAAACTACCTTTCGTTCAAAAGTGCCTTTTATGTGCCAAATTGAAATAAATACTTTGACTTTGAGCTTATATCAACCCTATCTACAAGTCTGTATTAAAATGATTTCAAATTTCAAAATAATAAAGATAATCTCGCACGTAAATGAAGATCTACACTCGATTTTTAAAAAAAACATCGCAGCTAAATGGCCACTATTTTTTTTTACTAAATGTGCTCTTCTGTAAAATTTCGCTTCTCAATACTCAATATCTTTATTGCTTTACCATAATGTGTACTTAGGTGGTAACTATGGGATAAAACATGAGACTTAAACAGAACGGCGAAAAGAGCGTATTGCTATACACCTCTGCCCAACCTTTCAGGAAATACAGGCGTGATAATTGAGAATATTATGGACCCTGTAGGGCACAGCAAAAGGGTATGAGAGAGGAAGCCCTGTTTTAGGAGATAATGAACAGTAATATTATTGCTATATTATTTAATTTATTATTATTGCTAATTTATTTCATCATTAGGTCATTTATTTGTTTATTTATTCAGTAGATGTGTTCTTTTACTTTGCTGCCATCGATCTGATATTGGGTTTCGTAACATATTACAAAAAAATATTTAACCAGCTAGATTAAGGCTCGCTTGCTTGACAACTCATAACATACATAATTAGCCCATTACTGTCCTACTGCTGTACACGGATCTTCAGAAGGGTTTAGGCCTTAGTCTACCACGCTGACCTGGTGCGGGTTAACAGACTACACACGACACTATCAAGAACTTTATGCAGCCCTCTCAGGTGTGCAGGTTTCCTCCCGATGTTTTTCCTTCACCATTAATGCAAGTGATAATCAAAATTCTGATTAGCACATGAATTCGAAAAGTCAGAGGTACGAGCCAGGATCCAACTCAGACCCTACTACATGGAAGGCAATTGTTCAACCGCTAGGTTTTCACTGCTTTTTAACACACTAAATAAAATTAGCGCTAAACATAATTATAAAATCAGTCTATCTCCATCAACATTTTTTTTTATAATATTTCTTAACGACTTAGCAAACTATATGTATAAGATAGTACCAGACATCAAAATGGTTATTTTTGCTGATGACACAAGTGCCGTTATGAACGATATCTCTGTAAGAGACTTAGAAAATAAAGTGAATCATGCACTGTCTGCTTTTGAACATTGGTTTTCCACTAACAATTTAAAACTCAATGTGGAGAAAACTAAATGTATGTATTATTATTCCTTACGCATTATTCCTTACGGTTGATATAAACTATTCAAATCAACCGTGAGGAATAATGATAGTATTAAAATAGCTTCATTGAGAAATAAAGTGGAAATTGTACAAAACTTACGATTTTTAGGGATACAAATTGATGCGCTCTTAAGCTGGAAACAGGAACTGGAAGCAATCACAAATACTCTCAGCAGTGCATGCTATGCCTTGAGAAGTTTAAGGGACGAACTAACCATTGCTCAATTACGAAATGTTTATTTTGCCTTAGTTGAGTCCAAGCTGAGGTACAGTATTAAACTATGGGGGAACAGTTATAAATACAATATGGATGCAGCCTTTGTTATGCAAAAAAGAGCCCTCAGAACTGTTCTTCGCATGGACCAGACTGAATCTTGTAGAGAGCATTTTGTGAAATTAAAAATTCTACCTGTACCTTGTCATTATATTTTGGTTCTACTAAGCAGTTTTCTAAAAAACCTAGAGAAATACGAGATAAAGGAAGAAAGGGAAACTAGGGTGGAAACGCGCAGGAAAGATTTGCCTAATTATTTGCAGCCAAAATTAAATGTTGTCAAACATAGCTCTAAAGTACAGTCTGTACAAATTTTCAATAAACTGCCATTAGAACTAAAAATGATTAATAGTCCTAGAATATTTAAATTCAAATTAAACTCATTCCTATTGACCAAGTGCTACTATAAGTATAGAAGAGTTTTTTAGGGACAAAAATAATGCTACAGTGTAACTTGTTATTGTTTAAGTTTAAGTCTAATTCTTGACATGTTATTTTTTGATTAAGTTGACTGTTTGTTTTTTTTTTTTTTTTCTTCTGACTAGGCTAATTGTGTTTTTTTTTTAATGTTTTTGATTTAATTAAATTCTTGATATTACTTATTTTATTTTTGACATTTTATCTTTTTATTATTGTATTAATCTTGTATTCGACACAAATGTATTTTTGTTCAGAATAAATAAAATTCAAAATTCAAATTCAAACATCAAACAATTGACAGAAATACAATAACATTTTAAATAATGTTTAGCGCTAATTGTATTTAGCGAGTCGTTGTGGAAGCGGGTCTTAGTCTATTTATTTTTTTATGTACACACAGAAAAATAGTGAGAAATATGAAGTAGGAAAATAATGTACAAAGGTACTGCAATTCTAAAGAAATCTCTTTCATCAGACCTATGAGAAGAGAGGGGGAAAAAGAAGAAAGGGTTTTGAACATTTTTCTATGGAAGCTGGTATAACCATCCTGCCGCCATTTTCATTATTTTCAAAGTTGCGGTGCACATTGCATCTGGTATATATGGGTAGAGGACACTTAAACAAAAAAAAAGTCAGCTATATGGTGCCTTAAAGTGTCACGTTGCTGTGATATTTGGAGGCAAAGATCGGCATATGAGAGTAATGACAATCATTAAACAAGAACTAAGTACGCATGTAAACACGAGTTAACAGCAGTGATAACCTTGTGGTGTGACCGTCGGACTGCCAAGTCATAGATGTCGAGTTGGAACCCACGGCACGCACCTCTGACTTTTCGGATTCATGTACGTATTGTATAATTATCACTTGCTTAACCTTTTCACCGCCACGGACTTCAATAGAAGTTCCAGATTTTCGTGCTTCCAGCACCACAACTTCATTAGAAGCTTTTCATTTATGTTATAAAAATAAGTTTACTGTATTTAACAGGTCATCAGCTCATCACTACTGTTTACTATACAACATGCAACATAATTAACACACACCCTCAAACACCCCAATTAGAATGTTATGTTATACTCCTAATACATACACAATTTTATTTTTATGCGCTTAAGTATTGTTTATTCAAGAAAATAGTATTACTTTTTCATTGTTAACTTCATTTAAAATTCAGTCTTATGCCCTTGACATAAGGCTCAATTTTCGTTATGCCAATTAAAAGACTAATTAGTAAAAAACACATTTATAAAAAAAATACACAATAAAAATGGCTGAAGTAGATTCAGCAAACGATTCTGAACAAACTACTTTCAGGGTGTGCATTAATTATGTTACATATTGTATATTTCGTTATACATTTATAGCTTGGCGCTGGCGAGGCATTGCGTTCTGTGTACGTTGACGGTGAAAAGGTTAAAAACGGTGAAGGAAAACATCGTGAGGAAACCGGCATGCCTGAGAGATATTCTCGACGGCATGGGAAGCCAAGTCAGAGGCCCATGGGTAGCATAAACTCTAACATCAGGATAGTCACCAACCACACAAAAAGAAGAAGAACACGAGCTACGCAGAACCTTTGAGACAAAAAAAAAATGGTGGCATGGTGACTATGCCGCAAAGGTTCTAACCTTTTAGAGAACTCAATAAGAAAGTCTATTGCTAGACGAAAGACCCGAACCGAATAAACCGAACGAGTTTCATAACACATAACATAACATCATGCCTGTAATCCCCGAAAGGTTGGGCAGAGGTGAATAATAACACCCTCATTTCGCCATTATGTTTAGGTCCCATGTAAAAGGGGGCGAGGCTATTGCCATCAACCGGGCACGAATCCAAGTCCGGGCTGCTACTGAGGAATTCCACACGGAAAAACCCAATAACAGTTTGTCCTAGGACCTCACGATCAGCAGTCGAGTTTGCCACCACTAGACCGACGAGGCAATGACTTTCAGTTAAGAATTATACGAATTCATTCTTTGATAGAGTGCGTGGCTATAGTTACTTGAGTTTTTGTTTAGTGACTTGATTCATGTAAAGAAGTTTAGTAGGCCTTTATTTTTTTTATTTTTTTTTATCGTGGAGAAAATATACACTCGCATACTGCACTACCACGGGGAGATAGTGCAGTTATGTGGGACTCAAACCCACTAAAACTCCACGGTGTCCTCCTCTGCCTCTTATGGCGGGAACACGGGCACGCGTAAGCACTCATCCGCGAACCCGCCGCGGCTGTCCGTCACCGGACCCTCCTCTGGGGTACTCCCCCCGTCACCGGCGCACCAGAACACATGGTACGCCGTGACCACCCCGGGAACCAAACGAGCACATGGGCGCCAGACTACTCCGTGTCTGGGCACCCCTGGTCCCCCTGCGACGGGTCAGGTTAGTGGCCTCGCCGCCTACCAATTTTCGGCCGCAGAGGATAGGGAGAGCGGCTAACGACATACCGACACTCCTCTCCCCCTGCGGCCCCACCGCGTCCGCCATCTGACGTTGGCGACCCCGTCAAGGCCGCGGAAGGTAGGGAGAACGGCGCACCGCAATACCGGCACTCCTCTCCCGCCGCGGCCTCCACCTTTCAGCCGCGATGCCTCCCATACGACATCGCGGCCCGCCTCAGTTGCGGTGTTGCCCAGGCGACACCGCAACCTACTTGGCCGCTACATCGAGGGCTTCCAGGCCCAAGCCCCGACGAGCAGCCCCTCCTCGGGTTCCTCTTCGCTTCACCGTGAGGATCTATGCCACGGCTATGCGGGAACCCACCGGGGGGGAAGTTTAGTAGGCCTAGTACGTATGTTGTCACATTAGTAATCTAATCGTAACGTTAATGCGAGTGAATTTTGAATCAGAAACACTCGCTTCGCACATGCTATTTAATTTAACTGAAAACTTTACTCATATCTATGTATTAGCGGCCCGTCCCTTCGCTCTGGTGGACATTTTTCCCGTTTTTGCAACATTTTTCATTTATGCTCCGCTCCTATTGGTCGTAGCGTGATGTTATATAGCCTATAACCTTGCTCGATAAATGGACTATCCAACACAAAAATATTTTTTCAATTCCAACCAGTAGTTCCTGAGATTAGCGCGTTCAAACAAACAAACAAACTCTTCAGCTTTATAATATTAGTACAGATGATACCAATTGTGCATGTCACAATAAAATTAACTAAAATGTTGTAGGACAGTTGTATTTTCGATTCTAAATTCGCTTACATTGGCGATATATTTACGATACTATACGTCAGACGCTCGTGCTAGGCCTACAGGTAGTATTTAGTATTCCGTCGAGTAATTAATTAAATGATATGAATGATATGAATGAAATAAGAAAATGCACTTTTATACTGATAACTTCGTAGTGCATGCAAAAATATATTTTCCACTTATTTCCCAACGTAAGCTGTGGTAATGAACGGGAAGTATAAAGCAGCAAATATACGAAGCTCGGTGCGATAAAATGCAATCGTAACAAGCTACGACGTACAATGCAGTCAGCTTGTGTTAATTAGTCAGTATTTATTAGATATTCTATTCTTCCTGCTTGTTGGTGGTGAATAAATAATAATTTTCAACTAAATATCGGCTTTGGTAAATGAAGAAGAAATAAAACGGTTAATTATTCAGGAAATAAATAGAAAATTCAACAGTACAGTCAGTTCTTTTTCCGTCTTAGTTTTTTTAAGTTCCTGTAATCCCAGATTCAGACTAGACTTACGTATCATATTGTGAGGTATCAGTTTCGGGAAGTACCTGTGTCGTATAGGCCGGGAGCAGTCGCCCGGATGTCACCACTGTGTGGACTGCCGGGAGGACACTTGCAGCGGGTGCCGCGCCGTGTCCTCCCGGCGCAGCACACGCTGCAAGTGTGCGCTGCGTGGACAGCGCAGCGCCATGACCTGGTTGCGGCAGTGGGTGGTGACCTCTCTCTTCCGGCTGTGGTTCTGTCCATGGTGGGGAGCGAAAATGCGTGGGAGGCCGTTGCTTCCTTTTGCGAGGAAGCGATGGTCACCAAGGAGGTGGTGGAGAGGGAGAGGGAGGCGTCGTCCTCCCTCCCTTCTCGCGCTAGACGCACCGGGCGCCGGAGAGCACGCGACGATCTCCGGCCACCCTAGTGAGTGGTCTGTGGGCGGCGGGTTAAGGGACCCGTCGCCCGACCTGTAACAGGCCCGGGAGGATGGCGCGCCGTGTTCCGCGTGCGCCTCTCAGAAAGAAGTGGGGCAGGGGAACAGTTTTCCCACCACTGGAGAGGTCCACCAGAAGAAGCTGGTGGACCGAGACCTGATGGGGTTGCGGTGCATGCAATAGCGAATCCCGTGACTCCGGCCTTAGGTCAGAAGGAGGGACACCGTTGGTTTTTAGCCGGTAAGAGTCCGGCAGACCCCCTCGCCTTCCCCGGGCGAGGGACATCCATGAGGATTTAACAACGATAAAAAAAAAACAAAATGTGCATCTAACGCTATCGGATTCATATACTTTGTATGAAGGCGTGCACATTAGACTTAAGTGTCGCATCCCACGCATCATGAAACGACACGTAAGTCAGGTGTGAATCCGGCATAACAATTGATTAGAGGAAAGTTATTGTATTATATTTTCAAGTGCAACAGACACCGTTTTCTTTATACTTAAATCATTCTAAGACTGTTGTTCAACATCATACATTCCCTGGTTAAGCAACCGTTTACCTAAAATTCAAAATTGTAGTGACTGTCGAGATTCAGACATACCGTCGAAAGTTCTGATCTCTGCGACTCCAAAGAACTTATACTATCGCAGATTGATCACTTCCTGAGCAAAACAAATTTACAAAGTATGACGACACAATTTGAGTAGTGGATGTAATCCATTTGTCTTTTACGATACGATGACATGAACGGGAATAGAATTAGTTTTATTCTTATCGGGGACTTCAAATAGTAAAGTCAGAATAATCAAAGTTATTTTGATACTAAAAAGCCCACTCGCACTACGATTCTTCTTACACACGCTAAATATATTTAAAACTAGCTGTGCCCGCGACTTCGTCTGTGTAGAAATCAGATGGTTTTTTTTTTTGCGCGGATCCCTTATTCTTTTTCTAAAATAAAAGTAACCTTGGTTATTCCTTATAACAGCAGCTATCTGCCAGTGAAAGTCTCGTCAATATCGGTCCAGCTGTTTCGGATATTAGCCGAAATAAACACATAGACACACAGACAGACAGGCAAAATATTTTCAAATGGTTTTTTGTTTTAAGTACCGTTTATACTTTCATATGCATTTAGTAAAGAGCTGTTATTTTGAGATTACAAATAGATACTTCAATTTTATTTATTTGTATAGATGTAAATTAGCAGTGATAGCCTATCGGTTGAACGCTTACCTTCCATGCAGAAGGGTCTGAGTAAAACCCCAGCCCGCACCTCTGACTTTACGAATTCATGGGCGGTTCAGACTTTGATTATCACTTGCGTTAACAGTGAAGGAAAAACATCGTGAAACCTGCACACCTGAGAAGGCTCCATAAAGTTCTAGATGGTGTGTGTAGTCTGCCAACCCGCACCAGGCCAGTGAGGTGAACTAAAGTCTAAACCCTTCCCATTCTGAGAAGAGGTCCGTGTCTCTATGTTATGTCATATTTAAAATGTCATTGTATTTCAGTCAATTGTATGAAGCTGATAGAGACAAAATGACATCTATCTATATAAATAAAAATGAATCGTCAAATGTGTTGCTAAGTGCAAAACTTGAGAACGGTTCGAGCAATTTGGCAATTTTTTTTTTATATATTCCTTAAGGCACAAGGAAGGTTCTTATGGAGAGAAAAAACATAAAAATTGCGTGGATAATAGTAAAAATAACACTTTTCTTTTCCCACTACAGGCCAATAACTTTTGACTGAACGAAGTCTGTCCGGGCAGCTAGTTTGGGCGGCTCTCGCCATCAAACGTAAAAATTTGGCGAGTTTAAAATTAAGTAACACCACTGTATTTCAAATTCAATAAAAAAAATAAAAATTGCGCTAAATTTATTTAGCGAGTCGTGCAAGCGGGCCTTTAGTTCCAGACCCAAAATATTGATGGACATCTGACACATTTTTTTTCTCAAAATCCATCTGAACAACAAACACACCAAAATCTTAACACACGAATTTAAAATAATCCCTTTCCCTCTGAATACGTACAATCGCGTACAATAGACGATACAAAGATTAATCTAGCGAGATTCAGATTACATGTTTGATACTATTGTATGCGACTGTACGGGGTACTTGTATTGTAGAATAATGTATTATTATGTGATCCGTGAAAGGTCAGGACATCGAGTGATGTTACTATTGAAGTGTGTTAATTGTGAATAGCGATTCTGATTTTGATATGAATTTAAATAAAGAAATAGTGCCTCGTTGGTCTAGTGGTGGCAAGCGCGATTGCTGATCGTGTGATCCTGGGTTCGATCCCCTGGTCGAGCAAAGTCATATTGAATTTCTCAGTAGCAGCCCGGAGTCTGGTTTTGTGCCTAGTTAATGGCAATAGGCTCGCCCCCTATTACATGGGACATAAACATAACGGCGAAATGAGGGCGTCACTATACACCTCTGCCGAACCTGGAAACACTGGACAATTTTGACATAGGAGGGTAACCGTCAAGACGAATCAACGTACCCGAAGTTATAAAAACCGTGGTCATTCGACGGAGCAGAGGATTCCATGTCGAACAGCCGAAGAAGTCTGACCTTTTATATCTGGTTTGCTTGTCCTCATTCTGATCTTATGTTAATTATTATATTGTGAACTAGCTTCTGTAACTAATCACTAACCTAATTATAAGTACCCACAGTGGTGGATAGTCTATGTTGGTTTCACTTACTTTATTTACCATGCTCCCAATCCTGACATACCAATATTAGCTATAACTGTAATGATAGATTCACCCCTACACGTTTCTGTTGTATGTCTTTTATAAACCCTTCGGGGAATACAATGCGTGATGTCATGTTATGTTTTTAAAATACCATATTCCTAACCATACCCCATATGCAAGGCAACCGAAGAAATAATATAGTGCATCGTTAAAGAAATAGTGCCTCGTCTAGTGGTGGCAAGAGCGATTGCTAATCGTGAGGTCCTGGCTTCGATTCCCAGGTCAGGCAAAGTGTTATTGGATTTTTCTGTGTGGAATTCTTCACTAGCAGCCTGGAGTTTGGATTTGTGCCCGGTTAATGACAATAAGCTCGCCCCCTATTACATGGAACTTTAACATAACTGGCAAAACGAGGGCGTACTAAAACACGGGGAATAGAAGGCGTGATGTTATGTTTATAAAATACCTACCATAATCCTAACCATATCCCATATGCAAGGCCAACCAAACCAATAAACTCCGCAACTAAATCCATAACAAATACCATCAAATCTACCAGTTCAATTTCAAAATACCAAGCAATATCTGCCACAACATTTTACAAATCCAAATATTTGTGAAATACCGTTGCTCGACCATCGCAAATACCGCAAACGAATCGCCGGCTGCCCCGAGAAAGGCTATCCGTTCACTATGACGTAACGATGGACATTCCCCATTCGGTGGATAATATAATGCCGTAAACGTTTTGAGTTATTGAATGAATGATACTAAGATATGGGTGCTGAATGTGCTACAAATGAATGAATTGAATAGTATAGAAACGCTTGCTTTGATTTGTGACCCAGTGCATAATATAAGCAAGCACATTGGGTCACCCGCGCGACAGCGCAACGAGTATTCCCAAGAAGGGTTGGTTCCCGGCAGGCGGCCGGTCATAAAACAATAAGCCAAAATCTCTAAGAACATAGATTTATGAAATACATGTTGTGCCGACCCCACCTAGTGTGGGATAAGGGCAGGAAGAAGAAGAAGAAGAAGAAACGCTTGCTTTGAAGTAACGTGGACTCTATTCGGCAGTGCATTGCGAATATGAGCTTTTTTTAAACGTTACCCCGCAATAGGAACTTCTCCTGTACTTACCTGTATAGTACACAACTTAAAAGTCGCAATGGGAAACTTGATCGAACAACCAATGGCAGGCGGCCATTATTGCGACATTCAAACTTATTGCGTCAGCCTAAAGATATTTTTTTACTGCAGTACTAATAAACAAAGGTCTTGAAGTCGCACTCAGCTCGGAAGTGATCGGTTTTACGAAGTTTACCTATGAGACATTGTACTATAATTAACTATACCGTTGTTTTGTTTACGTGATCGGTACTCGATTGGCAACCAAGCCGATGGCTCACCTGGTGGGAAATGGTTACCGCTGCCTACAACACCAAGAGGACTGCTGATTCGTAGCCAACCTTAGAAAAGAGTTGTAAAGTCTCACATGCCTTTAATTTCATATTTACTTTTAACTCAATGCCATTAAAATTCACGCTTGTTAGAATTTAGAACAGGAAGCTAAATTATACCAACAAAATTGTTTTAAATCGAACCGCAGCACAACCATAGTCAATTGACCGCGATTTTATTAAAAAAAAATAAAAATAACCAGCGCGGGACGCCTGGCAGATGTGAAACATCGGTACTCATTTTGTAAAAAAAAACTGGTCGAATCAAATCGAAGAGAGATGACTAGTTACGAAGGTCCGATGTCGTGTGTCTGCCATCGCGAGCGTCGCCACGCAACAACCGCTCTCAGACCCGTACCAACGTATTTATTAGATGTGTCACATCAAAAATGACAAATAGCCATGGTTGAGCCGCGGTCCGATTTTAGTTGAATTGGCATCCTGAGTTATCGATACATATACTCGTAGCTTATATTGCATACAAAAACAAGGAAAACAAAACTATAATATTCCATCAAAATCTTTGGGGAAATAAATAAATACACATTGAGATGCAATAAATTACACACGCATACGGTTCCTTACACGCGAGCATATTTATCAAATTCAGCATATTATAAGGAAAACATAAACAATAAGTTTTGTAAGGATCAATTGGATATTACGGCAGGTAGTTGAGGATATTACAATTTTTTGTTTAACCTTTATGAAAAACTAGCGGCCCGTCCCGGCTTCGCACGGGTGGACATTTTCCCCGTTTTGCAACATTTTTTATTTATGCTCCGCCCCTATTGGTCGTAGCGTGATGTTATATAGCCTATAACCTTCCTCGATAAATGTACTATTCAACACAATAGTATTTTTTCAATTCCAACCAGTAGTTCCTGAGATTAGCGTGTTCAAACAAACAAACTCTTCAGCTTTATAATATTAGTATAGATTAATTAATTAAAGTAAGTTAAGTATAGATAAATATAAAGAAAGAAATAATGTTAGTTTATTCAAAGTACCTATATTCATAGCCTAGTACTATATATAGTGTATACTAGTGGTATAATAGCCTTGTTGGTCTAGTGGTCGCAAGCGCAACTGCTGAGAATGAGGTCTTGGGTTCGATCCCCAGGTCGGGCAAAGTGTTATTGGGTTTTTCCATTAGGAATTTCTCAGTAGCAGCCCGGAGTCTGGATTTGTGCCCGGTTAATGGCAATAGGCTCGCCCCCTATTACATGGGACTTCGGCATAACGGCGAGATGAGGGTGTTACTATACACCTCTGCCCAACCCTTCGGGGAATACAGAGCGTGATGTTATGTTATGTAGTATATCAACATTAGCAACAAAAAACAGCATCTAGTAAACGATCAACATCTAACGGCAATGTGTAGGCGGCAATACCCAGCAACTATTTACAGCATCATGCTCAATCGATTACTAGCAATAGATTGAGTAATGTGTGGCTCAATGATTATATTATCGGTTAATTTTTGTCTACTATCGCCCAGCGGCAGCAATATTCAGCAACGCACATCATACCAACAATATTGAGATAATATTACCGAGCAACTTATCAATGTTGCCCAAATATTGTCGTGTAATACGACCATATTGCCGTAACATTGCCGGCCACATATTGCCGTAAAATGTTGATCTGCCCGTTTATAGCTAGGATAGGAATAAAAAGTGGAGCCAATCTCCATAGCAACACGTCTCTATCCTTATAATAATCAATTTAATTAAAAGAATTGATCAGGTAATCAGGTATATCAACTGCCACCAAGTAACGACGTAGGTATGTGTTTTTGCAACTTCACACCCATGTTGCATACAGATTCGGTTCTAAAAAATTAGGTTGTTTCTAAGTAATTTGGCAAAATTATTTGTTGGGAGTTGGTGTTCAATTCGTAACCAGTCGGTCTGTCTGTTGCTGTACAGAATCAGTACCTTTGAACACAAAATTTGGGTAGTTTCTAAGTATATGATCGGTTGACAATCAGACCGACAGTGGTTATCCCGCCTATTTCAACCTACAACACCAAGAGGATTACTGCTGTGTTGCCAATCTTAGAGACAAAGTTGCAAAGTCTTATGTGCAGTTTCACCAGCAAAATCAAAATCAATACCTCTTTTACGTAAAGTGGACCGAAATACTTTTTAAATGTAAAAATTATAGCAGACAGCTCCCAAATCCACCCACGGAGTAGTGTTGCCAGGTTAGGCAGTATTTCGCCATTTAGGCTATCTCGAAAGATGTCGGGACGATCAAAAATTGCGATTGGCAACTGGTCGCCGAATAGGTTATCCCATAACAGATTTTTTGCAGAAAGCTAAAAAGATCGATGGAGAAGATCTGTTTTCGATGATTTCAGGCTATTCGGCGCCAATTTACTGACGATTTGGACCGGACTAGATCTTGCAACACTACCATGGAGATGGCACCACTTCCTAGTGCATATGCTGGGAAGAAAAATAACCCTTACCCTTCAAACCGCAACTCCACAAGTTCAGTATATTCAATTATAATCTACAAGCTCATCATATTACGTAGTAGGCTTAACTTGTTGCACCCTAGTCGACGGTTACCTCGTCGCTCCATTTACTAAAGTACCTTCTGCTAGTACGTTGTATGGGTACTCATTCGATTTCCACTTGTTGAAGATTACAGGGAATTACATTTTCCAGTTTGGAATTACAGTCTGTGATGAGAAGATCCCAGAAAATAGTTTCTGGATACCAATTACGGGTATCGGTCCGTTTTCAGGGATCCGTACTTTAAAATTAAAAAATAACGGAACCCCTATAGGATTATTTTGTTGACCGCCTGTCTGTGTGTCCGTCAAGACCCTTTTTAACCGACTTTCAAAAAAGGAGGAGGTTCTCAATTCGACAATATATTTATTTATTTTTTGTATGTTTGTTCCGCGATATCTTTGCTAATTGTGAACCGATTTTAATGATTCTTTTTTTGTTTGAAAGAGTATTCTTTCGAAGTGGTCCCATTCAAATTTGGTGAAGATCTGATGAAAAACTTCGGAGATAGACAATTTGAAGTCGGTTTTATTTTTGTTAAAAAGCGATTATTCTCAGGAATGGATAAGGTTATCAAGTTGAAATTAATACTTAATACTAAAGTTTATAGTCTCATAACAAAGCAAGTTTCTAACTGAATGCAATAAAAAGACACAGTTTTTCAAAGTTTATTTTTATACTGACAGACTGACACACCAAAACCTATTGATATTATTAGATAGTTGACAAACTTAATTTTGCGGATATTTTCATACAGTTTAAATGAAAGAAATCGCAATACTCAGTTTGCCTCGTAATAATTCCAGGCGTCTCTTCACAGCGTGAGCCCTACTCGCTCTTGGCCGGTTGTTTTTTAAATATGCTTCGAAATTGCTATAGGACCGGTCGTGAGGCCTATCTCCAGCTGTGGACTGCGATTTGTTTTGCGATCCAAAGTCTACTATTTCATTAAATTTGATTTGATGGAAATAATTTTTTTAACAAAAAATTCCGTTTATTGTGTCGAGTCTGTACGACGGTACTAATGTGCCATTTGGTTCTAATTTATGCAATAAAGTTCGTTTTATTTCTTAAAAAAAAAGTTGACATAGATCTCAATAGATCAGGAAAACTAGAAAGAACTAGGTAAAGAGGTAAGGTAAGCTTTTGCTTTGCACTGGAAAAACAAGGTTCTGTTCTGCCTAGCCTTTTCCCAACTATGTTGGGTCAGCTTCCAGTCTAACCAAATGCGGCTGAATACATTTTAAACGGAGCGAATGTCATCAGACCTCCGTAACCCAGTTACTGGGCAATGCCGATATCCTAAGGTTAAACGGGTTGTCAGACTTTCGAGCTTCTGACTACCCGTAACGATTGTCATAGGTATTTGTATGACACCCGGGATCGACTGTTTAACATGTTTCCGAGGCACGGAGGGGTCTCACAATGTGTAACATATGGTCACCCATCTACGGATTGACTGCGGCCATCGCAGCTTAATCTTGCAAATCACAGAATCACGAGCCCCTCGGAACAACAAGGGTTTACAAAAAAATGTTTCGCAGCATCAGGAACAACTTCAGGAACATAATTATGTGTCAAACATACAATATTTAACGGTTGTTTTTACCTTTGAGGGGATCAAATTCACCCTACAGATTAAAGAAAGCCCCACCGATTTGTCAGTTGGAAAAACACAATGGTCTACAGCTGCGTGGGTCCAATTAAAACATATCAGATTAGATTCAATCTCGGGACAAATGTATTATGTCAAATGTTCCATCACAAGCTACTAAGATCAATCTCTTGTAAACAAGAGAAGCGATGGATAATAGGAAAATATGTTGGTTTGATTGGTTAAATTGAAAAATTATTCTTAATATTCAGCTATGTATTAATTTGTAAACTTTTTTTTATAAACACTGTTTCAGAAACAAGCTACTGTGTTTAAGAAACATTGATACATGTTGCGGTAAACAATACCGTGTTACATTATCTTTTACGGTTTGTTGCAGTGCTTCTCTGGAAAGCAAATTGAAACATTAGTTTCACAACAGATGTTTACAAAATGTGGACGTGTTTCATTTGTTTATAATCTACATATATAAAAATGGTCACGCCATAAATTGAGAACGACTTTACCGATTGAGATCATATTTACACAATAATATATTCGTTTTATCGAGACGATGGTTCGTAGCTATGCTGGGATCCGATAGGTGGTGCTGTAGTCAAATTACTTACGCGGGCACAGCCGCGGGAGAACAGCTAGTCATAAATATAATGATACATCGATAATTTTTTAGAACTCTACACATAGACACAGCAACTGCTGACTGATGTATGCGGCAAAAGCTCAAAGACATTGTTTCTAGAAACATTTACGTGATGTTTCAGAAACTAGTGGCAACTTGTATCTGAAACATTGTTTATAATACAATCGGGAGCAATGAATCCAGGTCACCAACATGACGTTAACATCTCGTAAAACATTGTTTAATATTGTTTTGTTTATGTTGGTGATCCAGATTCATTGCTTCCGAGTGAATAATATTTGCCTGTTAACACGATGGTGCAACAGCTAATGTTAAATTTTGTACTCCAAGATTAGACTGTGGTTCTTGAGCATGAAACCCGTCACGAAATTCCCTGGTAACACTCACGGCCACTTTCATCCGCAGACAAAGTGGACGTGCATCATCACCATAAATATACGTTATCACCGCGCCGGGGTCGATGTGGCCCCACGGATATTTCGATTTATGGGAATTAGGGACACCGTTCTGTTCAGATTATTTATGTCGCGCTCGCTTGCCGCTCTGTATATGCGAGTTTATTTGGGACAGTTTTTCGAATCTATTGTGCACTATTGCAATATAGAGAAATTGAGGATTACGAGTGATGCCGTCTGGTTTCTATGTGAATCCATTTAAATTAATAAAATGGCTACGGCTGCTAAAGGGTCTTACTTTGATTTGCCAAATAAGTATTCTTTTGCAGATTTGTATGATTGTTTTTTAGCAACATTGTTTAATGATGTTTGCACCATGGTGGTATATTATTCTGCAAATCATTATGTTGTGAGCAATGATAGCCTAGCGGTTGAACGCTGGCTTTCCATGCGGGATGGTCTGAGTTAGTACCTCTGACTTTTCAAATTAATGTGCGAATCAGAATTTGATTATCACTTGTGTTAACGTTGAAGGAAACACATCATGAGGAAATCTGCACATCTGAGAGAATTCCATAAAGTTCTCGATAGTGTGTGTAATCTGCCAAGTCGCACCCATCCGGCTTGGTGGACTAAGGCCTAAATCCTTCTCATTCTGGCTTATTATGTATGTGTTCGATCTCCGGCTAAATCGCAACCAGTTTATTAAAAAATCTTAAAATTCAGTTTTTGTTTTGTCCTAGAGCTCACGACTCCGATGAAGACTTTTTTCTATCCCTAATAGCTTCAGATTTTGCCCTGGAGCCTTATCCGAAACACTCTCCCTGTATACGCTAATTTTCTAAACAATTTTATTTACCTACATTTTTAAAATTAAAATTGAAAATGAAGCTGAAGCACGTCAAAACATCATATTTCATCAAAAATATTTTATACATTTTATTCTCTACTCTGTCGACGGCTTTTTACCACTATTCCATTTGGAAACACACAAAAAAATGTTCCTATACATTTTCACTTCTCTCTATTGTGGGAGAGCATATTATTATAACCTATCACTCATAAGTTTACTTGTCATGAGTTACGAATGTGATGATTGATGCTTAACTCAACATTTCCGGCTACAATGATGCAAGATGTTTATATAATTTGTTCTACGATGTTGTATAGCATTAGTTGTTTTGAGTTCTTCTAGGTACTATGTGAATTTAGTGGCCTAGGGGCAGCAAGCTTGAGGGCCTGTTGGTCCACCAGCAGCTGGTAGACCAAGACCTGCCGGGGTTGCGGTGCATACACTAGCGTATCCCGTAACCCCGGCCATACGTTACTAGGAGAAACACCGTGAGTTTTTAGCCGGTAAGAGTCCGGCAAATCCCCTCGCCTTCCCCGGGCGAGGGACATCCACGAGGACATAGCCACGACAAAATAAAAAGAAAAAAAGATGCTATGTGAATTAGTGGAGACCTCCGGGTGAAGATATTGGTTCCTGAAAGCAGGCTTCATCTTTTAGGAGCTTTAAAAGGTTAATTATCCCGGTCATTTCCAGAAATAAGCGTAAGCATAATCAGTCCATCACTGTCCCACTGCTGGCCACGGGCCTCTTAACAGAATAAGAAAGGTGTAAGCCTTAGTCCACCAATCTGGCCTGGTGCGGGTTGGTGAACGACACACACCATTGAGAACTTTATGGATCTCAGGTGTGCAGATTTCCTCACGATGTTTTCCTGCACCGTTAACGCAAGTGATAATCAAATTTTGTTTCGCAATGCGCTTAATTCGAAAAAACATGAGTGCGGTCTAGGATGGTCATAGCCAGGATACAAAATAATACTCTTTTTCATTAAATTTCTGAGGACAGACTTGATACCTACCTACATAAAAAAATATAAAAAATATTTTTCCAACGTCCGAGACTACGCAAAAACCAAAAAGAATATTTCAAACTGGGCTAGACATTCAAACTGATTCTAGAATAAAATGTTAAATATACCTTCCCTATTTCCAGTTCATTTTAATTTTTTACTCATTCAGAAAATGTTTTTAATAGATGTTGACAATGTGATCCTTATTAAAAAAAGACCAACGTATCTCATTTCACGGCTTTCAAAAAGGAATACGCTAATAACAACACACTGCCATCATCGATATTGAATTAAATAGATACCGGAATTGTATGAAAATAAGCTTGTCACATTTTTTGTTTTAAAGTACGTATGTAACGAAGGTCATTTGTTGCTGGGAAGTAAACATTGCGCACGCCTCCCGCGCTTCTTCGTAGTTACTGGTCGCACATACGTATCCTGCAACGGTCGAGAGGGAACTGACTTAGCAGCGTCACAAGTAGGAGGATTGCTCCTACGGAATAGCATACAAAGTAAGCCAATTTGAGTTATTTATTTTACCTCTATATCTGTGTCTGTCTCGGTGGTCTAGTGATGGCATGCGCGGCTGCTGATCGTGGGGTCCTGAGTTCGATCCCCAGGTCGGGCAAAGTGTTATTGGATTTTTTCCGTGTGGAATTCCTCAGTAGCAGCAAGGAATTTGGATTTGTGCCCGGTTGGTGGCAATAGGCGCGCCCCCTATTACATGGGACTTAAACATAACGGCGAAATGAGGGTGTTACTATACACCTCTGCCCCACTCTTCGGGAAATACAGGCGTGATGTTATGCTATCTATATCTGTGGCCATCACCGACCCGGGGTCAAGCGTGTTGGTTATGGAATTGTACCTTGTGGTTTTAAACCGTACGAGGCGTATAACACTGGACGTTTACGGACTAATATGAAGAACGTAGCAATAGGTGGTTTGTATGTAACTTAAATATAAGCTCATTCATTATAAATCTAGTCTAGTTTCCCCAACAAAATAGTACAAAAATATTGAAAATTCAACAATGTTACGTGAATTACGCAACTGGTTGGCCCAGTTTCCAACTCTGTTGGTGAATTAACTGTTTTTAGGTAAATCCTATCTCAGGTTCTACCACACTGGTTTGCAGAAAATTAAAATAAATATTGCAAATGTATGTGGAATTAAAAAACTAGTTCTCTGCAGACTAATGAACATACATAGTTTTAGGTAGAACTAGTCTTGTCGGTGTGCTGTAATGAAATAATAAAAACTGGTTAAGTGTGAGTTGTACTCGGGTACTGAAGGTTTCGATCGATGTAAATTGTAAGTAAAATTGTTGATATTTTGTCGCCGTTTATTTCTATTGTAAACAATGTCGAATAAGTAGTACCAAAAGTTTCAAGTTTTACAGAGGTCCTCACGGTGCTACATTAGTTTACGATGTGTCAGAACCAAAGTCCCTAGCAAAATTGAATGAGTGGGTCGAGGAACTTCAAGTATACTCCACCATGATGAACACAGTCTGCTTAGTTGTCGGCAATAATATTGACAAACATATCATTTTGGGACTCAGTACATAATATCAGCAAGCACATTGGATCACCCGCGCGATCGCTCAACGAGTATTCCCAAGGAGGGTTGATATCAGGCAGGCGGCCGGTCATAAAACAATAAACCAAAACCTCTAACAACATGGATTTATGAAATACATGTTGTGCCGACCCCACCTAGTGTGGGATAAGGGCAGGAAGAAGAAGAAGTTTGTAAGAATATTTTTTTTGTTTTAATTCATTAATTATTACCTAAATGTTATGTATAATTTTTATTATCCTCCTCGATATTCATAATTTAATTATTGCTACGCCTAGTATTCCCTGAAGGGTTCGGCAGAGATATTTTAGTACACCTTCGTTTCGCTAATTATGTTTAAGTCCCATATAATAGGCGGCGAGCCTATTACCATTAACCGAGCACAAATCAAGACTCCAGGCTGTTACTGAGAAATTACTAATGGAAAAACCCGATAGCACTTTGCCCGACCTGGGGATTGAACCCAGGACCCCATGCTCAGCAGTCGCGCTTGTGACCACTAGAATAACAAGGCAGTCCATTGTAATTAATATTAACTTTTTTGTATAGCTTCAATTAATTTATTTACTTAACAGACAGAATTGTGTGGCTGGGGAGTTTGTTGCGTCGTTTCTTCTTCGCAGTATAAACACTAGGAAACGGTGAAGAGTGAGCGTTTTTGGGGGCTATCTTTAGTAACATTGACGTTCAAAAAGAAGTAAGTAATTCTAGTCTTTTTTTAAAGTTTTTGGTTATTTTGTGGTAGACGAGATGAACAAATGGTAGACCAATACTAAATCAGGTAGGCCTAGTACCTATACTACGTGACCCATTTTTTACCCCCATCCCCCCCTCGGTGACCGCCCGTAGTATATGACAAAGTGCCCCTGTGACCAAGCGTGGTATTTTGAAGACACTCCTCCCCCCCTGAACGGGTCACGAAGTATGGGTAGTTGGGTACGTTCCCTTACGATAATTACTATACAATATTACTATACTATACTACTGGTCTTTTCGACACCTACATGTCGTAACCTGGGTGCCTAATATTGGTTCAAGCACGTATGCTTTAACCAATACGACACGTTTGGTGCAGTGGCTGAGCGATTGGCTTCTGCGCTACTAGTCGTGGGTTCGATTCCCATACGGAAAAAATATTTGTATGGCCTACAGATAGTTGTTCCGGGTCTGGGCGTTTGTGCATGTGAAGTTTGTGTCTGTAAACGCACCCACGATACAGGAGAAATCCTAGTGTGGGGCAACGTTTTTTCTAAAAAGAAAAAAAAGAAAAATAAATATTAGGCACTCACACAATTCATATTTAGGCCGTTTGTGCCGACGTGTGCCGTGGAAAACGTGCTGTTCTCAGACGTGTGCGCACCCTAAAATCCACATTAAAAAACATTATTTTTTTCCATGTACCTTTATTAATAATCCGATATACTCACTATTAAAATTTATATTGAACATTTATTAAACTTCGCCCAAAGCTTCATATTATATTACTTCAGTCCAAACACAACAGACAATAAAACTCCATGGGAGATTTTTTCTCATAATAATCTCTTTATCAAAAGAACCATAACACCGTGACGTTCTTTTGTACAACAAAACACTCAATAACCAACCCTATTCGTGAAGCTGTAAGGTGCAAAATTGATATGAAATATAATTCAACATTAACATAATTTCATAACTAGGGGTGAACAGATTTCTAATAACATATTTTGATTTTTTTATTTCCCTCTTTGAAAAGATATTTCGCATTAATGGGTGGGATAAGACCCGTCCGATTATGACCACGACTTTTGTTTGGTACCCTATTGTAATAGCGTGATGTTTGAGAGTGGTCGTTAATACACCGGGGAAGTTTCCGGTTACAATATTGGGGTATCTAGAAATAAAGCTTGTATTTAGGGTATTTGACTATTATTTTTCTTACTGAAATCTCGGAACTATTTCAAAATGATAAACAATAATGAAAAAAACCATGTAATCACAAAGTCGCACCCGTTGTCTGTACGCTTAGATCTTTTAGACTACGCAATGGATTTTAGTGCAGTTTTTAGTAATAGATACAGTGATTCAAGAGGAAGGTTTACCATATATGCCCCACATTAGTATCTACATTGCACTCGTGCGAAGCCGGGGCGGGACGCTAGTATTTAATAAAATGCCCTAGTTAGAAACAATTGGAAACAGTTCACTAGACAGAGACAATACTACTACAACAATGACATCAACGTCAGACCTTAAAAACTTTATAGTAACTTGAAATCACTCCGTACAATATCCGTTTTGCGTGACAAGGAGGGAAAATGCTTCCTCCACAAACTTCGAAAACGTGTAGCTCCTCTATCTTTCATCTATTTTTCTATACTTTCTTTAAAATAATACTACATTATTGTACATTTTTAATAGCAATCAAATACCCTATTATATAGGAAGATTTGTAGGACCTTAAAATCACGGAGGTCACGGGAACTGGCTCGCTTACTGAGTCTTGTACACCAAATGGTAGTTGTAAATGAAAACAAATGAGATTATCATAATAAGTTTCATTATGTGGTTTGAAGTATTCGTGATCTACACTTTTTTGCTCAAAAGAGATTCAGTACCTAATTATAAGAGCCTCAGACAGCTTCTACTCTAACAAATTCTGTCTGAACGTCGCCCAATCTTGCATTATACGTAGTTATTTAAATGAAATTAAAAATGTGTTACTTTACTCTAATCCAGCCATACTCAACCATTTTAATAGGGGCCACAAACACGTTTCAGTCATGGTGTCGAGGGCCGCAAGCAAAAATTATTTAGGTCTTAATTAAAACGTAATTCCAAGTTAACGATGTAGTTACTTCATTAATGAAATAATAAGTTTTAACAAAGATGTTGCATGCGCATGCGGCTCGCGGGCCGCAGGTTGAGTATAGCTGCTCTAATCTAATGTTACGTTGGTACCTATCAACCCAACGAACGGACTTTGTCACCGCTTACATCCGAATGAAACCAAAATCATTCTAAAAAAGTTTTTGGTCAAAACAAATGACGACGTAGTATTCAGACCAATCATTGCATTTCGCAATTAATGTATGAATTTAAGAGTATTAACACACTACGGCAAACAAAAAGGCACGAAGGTAAAAGGAATCTAACCCCTACAAATAAGGGAAAATGAGGGGAACGGATAAAAGGACTTCATAGGTAGAATCAAGAGGCTAAGTCATTGCTTTCAAGGGTCATTACGTTACCCTTCTCTTTTGTTGGTTTTGTAACACGATTGGGTATTGCCAGTGATGCGATTCCCTCAGGCGATTTACTACATAAGTAATGTATATTATGGTTTCATATGATCACAATAATATAAGTGATCGTGGCTACTAATACAAATACCTGTACCTGTAAGAAGCCTGTAGTAAGAAGCCCGAAAGTCTGACAACCAGTCTTACCTTAGGATATCAGTATTATCCAAAAACTGGGTGACGGAAGTCTGATGGCAGGCGCTCCGTGTAAAATACTGGTATTCAGCCATATCTGGTTACACTGGAAGCTGACCCCAATATAGTTTGGGAAACGTCTAACAGGGAGATGATCAGAATAATATAAGTAACTAGCTGTGTCCTCACGGCTCCGCCCGTAGCCTATGTTACTCAGTGATAATGTAGCTTTCTAACGGCAAAATAATTCTTGAAATCGGTCCAGTAGTTTTTAAGTTTATTTATTACATACAAAAATACAAATCTTTCCTATTTATAATATTAGTATAGATAAAGAACGGGCAATAGTCTAATAGTAGTAGAGTTCCTTGTGAATGATGTCTTCTAGAGAAGTAGTACCACCATACCTATTTCTGCCGCCAATCAGCATTGCTGTATTCTGGTATGAAGGGTATGTGGGTGGCTTTAGTTGGCTTGGTGTGGACATTCCATTACGCAGAACCCACTCGCTCAGCCATCGCGTCAATCGTGCCGTTATTGATCCCTCTGCAAAGAATTCCGTACAAAAAAGGCATCTTTTTCTTCCCTTGAGTGTTGTAAAAGATGACGTCATAAGGATTATTAGTAACATCGTTCTTCTATCCATCAATGTATTAGATAAAGTCATCGCGTAGTCGCTCATGAGACAGCAATATAAAACTAAAATACTGCATCTTTCCATCGTAGAGGATATAATATACATTAAACACATAAAGAATGGAGTCTATTTCTCATAAATACAAGAATATGGAGAAACTGACATTCTGTGACAGTGAGTTGGCTAGCATTAAAATTTCACCAAGCGAAAAAACGGCACGTGATATGAGACAGGCGATACGATGCTTTGTCTCAATTTTCTTTCTTATTTCCAGATTTCCTACTGTAAATAATAAATGATAAATAATATTTATTTTTTATTTCTGAATATAAATCTATTACAGACACTTTTACATGTCGATGTAATATTTTTTTAAGACTAGATTGCGCCGGCATTTCCTTTCTGACTAGATCTGAGAAGAAAAGCCAAAACTAACTCAGAGATCAAGGTCTCTTTTAAAGTCCAGACATTGTGGTATAAAAACTATGCGAGTATAACAATGAAGGGTAACGTCTGGAATGGCGTTTCGAGGAAAGTGTCGTAGCAGGTTTGAGTTGACCTGTTCTAACTGACGGCACCCATGCATCAGCCATCGTGTAGCTCAAGTGTTTTATGTAGTCATGGCTACATCTACAGGTTTATAATCTAAGATATTAATCTGTCCGTTATGCCAAGTGAAGTGTTTATGGCAATATTATCATCTCAAGGACTTTCATGAACCGCTACAAAAGCGGTCTATTTAATAATGTCCCCGTTTTCAGGAAAGGATGTCTATAGGCTGATATGATGTTGTAGCAAAACGTGGTGATTATAGCACATAATCAGCCCATTACTGTTCCACTGTTGGACATGGACCTCTACTCGGAATAAGGAGAATTTAGACTTTAGTCCACTACGCTGATCTGGTGCGGGTTGGCAGATTACAGACACCACTGAGAACTTTATTCTTGTTATGCTGGTTTTCTCACGTTGTTTTCTTTCACCGTTAACGAAAGTGATAATCAAATCCTGATTTTGGAACAATAATTCTGCTAAAATATAAATTGGATTTTATTTTAGCAGTTACCCAAGGGTGGTTGTTATTCCGTGGGTACTAGGTGTAGCCGTGGCTTTGCCTACGGAAACAGAAGGTTACTGCTCCTCACCCACACACAATAGCATGATAATTTGTTGTGTGATAACTGACAGCATCCATCAGCCATGGCTTAGCTGAAAACTTATTTTAGGAATTTAGATTAAATAAAAAACAAGTACTTAATTGTAAACAGCTCAGCTAAACAACCCAGCACTGAAATTCCCTAGTTCTACGGATAAGCTTAAGAAAACAATAAAATTTCTCCAAACTATCTCTCAAGAACACAATGTAATTCCGACTTTTCAAGTGCCAAACAATAAGTTCTTTGCGTGCAGTCCAGTAATAAAAGTTCTTGGAGTGCAAAGGACAATGCGTTTTAGTACGGAACTCTTTTGTCGTTTGTTTTCTGTGACAGGTAACTGAGTTTCATTATGGAAGATGGGAAGTAGGGTGCGAGTTTAAGTGTTTCCTAGTAAACGTGTCAATCAGATTAGGTGGAATTATTTTAATCATGGTCTTCTTCGTTTCGTGTGGTTAGTGACTAACCTGGTGTCAGAGTTTATAGGCCTATGGGCCGCTTCTTGGTCTCTGACTTGGTTTCACATGCCGTCGAGAAATATCTCTCAGGCCGGTTTCCACACGATGTTTTCCTTCATCATTTTTAAGCATGTGATGATTTTTATTTCTGTAAATAAATCCGTTACAGACACTTTTACAAGTCAATAATATATACAATACGATAATTATACAATACGCACATGAATCCGAAAGGTCAAAGATGCGTGCCGACGGTTAAACGAGACCTATGACTTGGCAGTCCGACGGTCACACCACTAGGCTATCACTGATATTTTAATAGAAGTTAAGAATTGGCTATTGGGGCACTTAAATTTAGAGGTCAAGTAAAACTTGTGTTCAATTATTATAACCTATAGTTGGAGCGGAGCAGAAACCAAGGCTGTTGGTCTTTCCCCTCAAACAAAAAAAAACCTCTGTACCAATAACACAATTTCGTTATAAATAAACACTTTTAACAAAAAATCGTTGACACTCATTGACTGCCTCATTGATCTAGTGCTGGCAAGCGCTACTGCTGTGAGGTCCTGGGTTCGATCCCCGGGTCAGGCAAAGTGTTATTGGGTTTCTCCGTGTGGAATTCCTCAGTAGCAGCCCGGAGTTTAGATCTATGCCCGGTTGATGGCAATAGACTTGCCCCTGTTACATGGGACTTAAACAGTACAGCGAAATGAAGGTGTTACTATACCCCTCTGCCCAACTTTTCGGGGAATACGGGCGTGATGTTATGTCAAAATAAATAAATAAATGCAGGCAGGTAAAACGCTAACAAAAGAGCCCTACACTCAAAACGGGCGCGCTAATACTCAACAACTATTAAAGGTTCATTGTTCTAACACACAATAAGAAGTATAGTTGGAAGGATCCTCATAAAACTGGCGTTAAGATCTTATTATAGAACATTTACGGAGACAAAAGACTCGCCTCTTTACAGAAAATTAATGTACCTGTGTTGTTTAGTGCAGTGCTTGCGGATATACGCGGAACTTGTGAATAAAATTAATTAACCTGGCCTGTCTTTGTAGCTAAGGAAAGTGAAGTAAGGCATGCGCTAGCTCATAAGCGGTAGTGGTTTTAGTAGCTCCTTGTGAAAGAGCTCGTCGTATGCGTGCCGGTGAAATTACAGGCACATGAGATTTTCCAACTTTGTCTCTAAGGTTGGCCACGTCTCAGCAATCCTTTTGGTGTTGTAGGTGTATATAGGTGCTGCGGTAAGTTTCCATCATGTGGAAAAAAAGCAGAGGAGTAAGTTTCACATAACATAATCAGCCCATTATCATCCCACGCAGGGCAAGGTTCTATTGTCAGAGTGAGAAGGGTTTTAGGCCTTAGTCCACCATGCTAGTCTGGTGTGAGTTGGTGGACTATACACGCCATTGAGAATTAAATGGACCCATACGAGGTGTGTAGATTTCCTCACGATGTTTTCCTTCACCGTTAATACATGATGATACATACATACATAAATTCACGCCTTTTTCCCATGGGATTAGGCAGAAACTATAGAACGCTACTTGCTACGATCCTGACATACTCTTTTCGATTCATCCACATTCATACATCTTGTCATACACGTACGCTGGTTGAGAGTTTAACGCACCTGTCCTTTGTGAAGAACATTATCAATAACATCGATGTAGGGCGTCCTCTACAGGCGTTTCCACTGACATCCGCCTTATAAATTCCTTTTGTTAATCACCGTTCACTCATTCTCTCAACATGGTCGAACCACCTAAGCATAATTCTTTAAATTTTTGTCACTACATCATCTTCTAAACCGCAACTTTGTCTAATCTCATTATTCCTCAATCTATCATTCAAAGTTACACCGCACATACTTCGCAAAGAACGCATTTCCACGGCATTTATTCTACTATCATGCATGATGATCCGCACATCAATTCAAAAAGTCAGAGGAGTGATCCGGTATCATTTATTTAGACCATCCTGCATGAAAGGCAAGGCTATCACTGCACCACAATACCGGTAAAAAGTTGTCGACCCCTTTCTGCACCTTGGGGAGTCGTAAAGGACGAGTAAATGATTATATCTTTCTGTCTGCTAATAACAACACTGATTGACTGTGATTATGTTAATTTTGAAAAGGGTAAAGAGGGTCTCACTGAAAATGGGAAAAAAGTTCGTCCCAATGGAGGTCCAGGTTCACCAGTGGATGTTTACGGGCTGATATGAAGACACTAGACGCAGAAAAAAATTGACATGACACATCAGAATAAAAATAATCACTTTTTAACAAAAATAAAACCGACTTCAAATGGTCTATCTCCGAAGTTCTTCATCAGATCTTCACCAAATTTAAATGGAACCATTTCGAAAGAATACTCTTTCAAACAAAAAAAGAATAATTAAAACCGGTTCACAATTAGCAAAGATATCGCGGAACAAACATACAAAAAAAAAACATACAGTCGAATTGAGAACCTCCTCCTTTTTGGAAGTCGGTTAAAAACATGCCACTAAGCATACGACACGTTTGGTGCAGTGTCTGAGCAATTGGCTTCTGCGCTACGGGTCGTGGGTTCGATTCCTGCACGGATCAAATATTTTTATGGCCTACAAATATTTTTTCCGGGCGTTTGTGCATGTGAAGATTTGTGTCTGTAAATGCACCCACGATACAGGAGAAATCCAAGTGTGGCGCAACGAATTAAAGAAAAAAAAAGTAGTATAAACCGGTCCTAAATATTTAAGTTGAAGTTTTAAGCCTTTCTTGCAGAATATGCAACGTACATACGTATTTTCCTGACAAGTTATCTGGCTGACGTCATCTTAAACTTCATTTGCCGGTTTGCGGTTTCCTATTGAGATGTCGTCTGCTCCAAGAGCCATCAATTCTCTGACATATTATTAAGTGGCTTGCAAATTGGGAACTGCTGTTCCTGTTGCCGTTTCGAAAACACTGACGCTTTATTTAAACTGCTAAGCACGTACTATAAGATACAATTTACGGTTCACATATGTTTCTATAACCCCATCTTTCTTTGCAACTAGTACAGTAATTAGGTTCTAAAAACCAACTCTACAAACTATTTATCGGGCATAAAACAGACAAATCTAAACCTTGATAAGTATTCCTTCCTCAGCCTTTTCCCAACTATGTTGGGGTCGGCTTTCAGTTTAACTAAATGCGGCTAAATACCAGTATTTAACACGGAGCGACTGCCATCAGACCTCCGCAACCCAGTTACTGGGCAATGCTGATATCCTAAAGTTAGTCCGGTTGTCATACTTTTGGGCTTCTAACTACGCGTAATGACTGTCATATGTATTCTTATGACACCCGGGACAGACAGTTTAACGTGCTCTCCGAGGCACGAAGTACACCTACCCTTAAACCATCTACGAAATGTAGGAACGACTTTTATTACACCTAAAACTCTAGTAGACGTGACTTGGACATACATTTAGACTACTAAAGTCTCCTACGAGCGAACAAATTCTACCTGTGCGTGACCACTTGGCGCTCCACTTGCTCCGAGAGAGGAAATTTGGCGTAAGATCTTCTACATGGCTACATAAAGGCACTAAAAATCTGGTGTTGAAATACCAGAGCTTACAATAGTAGTTTCGTAAAGATGGATTATTTTTTTGCGCACAGCGTGTGTGCTTGTTTCATACATCGACTTTATATAGGTATACGAGTGCCTATATGTGTGTGATAGACGGCTGACGCGTCAGTCAAATCAAAATTGCATATTGACAAGCTCACGCATACATAGCGCTCCGCGCAAATAATTTTGAATCTATCTATTATGCGAGCATTGATATTTTGTGAAGTGATTTTTCTGCCAAGCGGATTCCAGCGATATTCTTGCCCTCTTTCAATGATAAATGATTTATTTTTCTGTAAATAATTTTACAAGTCAATGTAATATTTTTTTTAAGACTAGATGTTGCCGGTATTTCCTATCTGACCAGCTCTGAGAAAAAAGCCGAAACAAATTCAGACATCAAGGTGTTTTTTGTCCAGAAATTGTGGTATATAAACAATGCGAGTATAACAATGTAGGGCAACTTCTGGAATGGCCTTTTGAGGAAAGTGCCATAGCAGGACGGGATTGCTTTAAAACTGTCTGGCCGTGAGATTATTGAAAAGCGGAATACGATTTGTACCTTCTAAGATGTGGCGTACATAATAACTTCTTCTATAAATGTATGTTAGGATATGATAATTAAAATAAACGATTCTATTATATATTGGTGTGAAGCAAATAAAATGCTATTTGACTTTCAAAAGTTCTGACGAAATCAAGTCCTACTATGAAATGAAAAATAATTATGTTCTGTGAGTAATTCAAAAATCGGTTAACTGTTTACCATTCACACAAGCAGTTTACTGTGTTCCGTCGTGTGTATGTGAGAGCCAGAGAGGTATAGAGGAATCCCTTTATATCTCTGTTCCTTAGATTCGTGTGTTCCATCTTAGACCCTGTCTGCGTTTATCATCAAGCGAGACTAGGTTCAAACATGACCAAGACAAGAATAAAAAAAGGTGTATATCAAAGTTCTTATAGTATTATTCAACGAAGCGTTATTCAACGAAGCGTAAATAGAAACTAAGTGCAAGCTGCAAAACAACATTAAATAAATACGTCCATACTTTAGTATTAGATTAACGTTCTGCTTTATAATTCTGATAATTTCAAAGATAGCAACAATCAAATTGAAGCCAAAATACCCATTGTTTATATACACCTACCCTTCGTTTAGGATAGGATCAATCGTAGGGATGTCACGTCGCGTTTAATTTTTATCGGAATAAGGATTATGAAATAAAAAATAGTACCCACAAGCAAATTTCTATATCCTTACTTATTTTTTAGCCTTTTTTACTCAGTTTATGTTTTCAATTCTTTTTTAATTTTTGTTGCCGAGATAATAGCGTTTCAAAGTGTACTTATTCCAGATGAAAGGCTCATTCTACGTCAGTTTACCTTTTATTTCCAGACCTCTCTAACAAAAAATCACTTCGCTCCTGCGTGAAATAAACATTCAACATTCTTTCTACTACACGACGTCACGCGACAACCCTAAGGCAACGTCATAAAAGGATGAGTCACAAACGCCACCTGCCCCCAATAATGTTATTAAACAATCTATACGTTCACCCGATGCCAAACATAACATTATTTGATTAACTCTGTGATATAGATAGATATATTGTATTGAATTTTTATTACGCTGTTTAGTCATAGATAATAATAATAAGTTTTTATTGAAAGTAGTTGGTTAATTTAATGGCTTTTAGCTTTATTAACCGGCTTCCTTGGTGAAGCCAAGCCGCCGGTTCCGGTTCCTACGTCAGTCGTTAAGGATAGTCAGATGCCCGAAAGTCTAACAATTGATCTAACCTTAGGATATCGGCATTTCCCAGTTACTGGGTTGTGGAGGGCTAATGGCAGTCGCTCCGTGTGAAATACTGGTATTCAGCCGCATCTGGATGACTCCAACATGGTTGGAAAAAGGCTAGGAGTTAGAAGAACTGGTTTCCTAGATGAAGTAAAATTCTATCCTTCTATGACTCCTAAATATAGGGCCAAAGTGGTATTATCGGTTTATCATGCTAAATACATCCCTTGACCATATTTTATAACATAGATATAATAATATGATGCTATCGCCATCATTTTGAGCCATCGCCTTTTCGTAGAGGTCAATGTCCAGCCATGAACAGCAATTAAAACAATTAAAACTGTTAAGATGGGGACATTTTTTTTAGACACGCTCATATCTTTAAACATTTTAGCTGTTGTATGAAATGTTGTAATGATTGTGATCACAAATCATTAACTGTACTGTTTAATTTCTACATAAATGGTCCCGAAGACCAATAACGACTACACATAATTATAATTATGTCATTAGGAAGCTATTTCAATGTACTGCATTAGTTATTTTCGAGCGAGTCATTTTAAATCGCAGTGAGACAAAAATGATGACGTTCTAAAATGCAGCATTTTTCCCGCGATTGGTAAGATCGGACAAAGTGCTGCTCAACACCTAAGCCCACACATAAGCTTTCTATAATGACATAAATGTTGTCATTATTGGTCTTGAAGACCAAGGTCCATATATTGCCCATAAATTTTTCCCGAAGACAGTGGACCTCATAGATATGAAAGAAGAAAGAAAGAAGAAAGGGAAGCGGGGGTTAAACCGGTAAACCAATGTCTTCACATAATTTTCCACTATGGTTACAAAATCTTGCCAACGCTTCGTGGCTCCCACGGGATATCATTAGTACCGGTGGTCCAGAACATAGTTACTAGTAAACCTCACTAATCATGTGACCTCGGAGATTTATATTACCCACTATTTTCCCTGTAAACATAGGAACATGTTTCTCAGCTAATTTGGCGGTCAGCAGGCCTCAAGCATATACCGACTGATTTGTTGACTTAGGACCAGAGATGAGCAACTTAATTATTCGTGCCGTGTTTCTTTTTACGGGTAGTAAATAAATCTTTGCTACGTTCTTGGTTTAAGAAGATTTATTTGGTCTGAACTGAAGGGTCAGATTTTTTGGGTCAATTCTTTTGATTTTTAACCGACTTCCAAAAGGAGGAGGTTCTCAATTCGACTGTATGTTATTTCGTTTTTGTTTTTGTATGTTTGTTCCGCTATATCTTTGCTAATTGTGAACCGATTTTGATAATTCTTTCTTTGTTTGAAAGAATATACTTTCGAAACGGTCCCATTTAAATTTGGTGAAAATTTGAAGAAGAACTTCGGAGATAGATAACGGAACTCCTCAATGACGAACAGTTCGCATAATGTGATTATGTCATTGCAACTTGCGTTAGTAAAGTTCAGTAACAAATAATACAAAAAAAATCCTACGATTCTGAAGTAACAGCCGAAAAAATACTCTCGAGCTTCAAAACAATCCAAAGCTGTTGGTAAGTACCAACTTAAAACTTTGAAAACTTAAATGGAATTCTTTTCAAACGACGAGAATAAAAAAAATATACAACTAAAATCTTCTTGCTGAGTATACACAATACCGTTATTGCGAAAGGGTATTAGAAATGTTTTTTCATCATATTCAGAAAATCATAGCAAATCCTCTTATCTGTCTGGAGTTCACCCTAAATTATTTACATTACCTTGGCTGTCCATTACAACCCCTAAACGTGTCCACTCCCCGCTAGTTTTGGGAGTCCACGCCCCGCGTCGCACAGCCCAGTTGTCATCTCGCACCCGATAAGGGAAGCACGCGCGTTCGCTCCCCCAGTGACTTCAACTTTACGAATTCGTCGCATCATTTCCAAACTTGATACTCTTTTTTTTTCTAGTATTTATTTTGTGGATTGTGTGAAGTGGTTTGGTCGTGTTGGGATTTTCAGAGGTGAGGATTTTTTAATTTACTTTATTAATATGTTGTGTTTATTTGAATGTTTTTTTTTATTATTGATTTGTTAATACCTTTTTTATTTATTCTACCCTTGGTAATATTACTTAATCAACTTAATTCATCAATTCATTACAAATATTGGTTTAACACTTCATGTTTTATTATTCTCCTTTGTCATAACACGTAATTTTGCTGTTTTTTTATTAAGAAGCGTTTTAATTTCTTTTAATTCCACGTGCTTCATTTTATTTTTTTGGATCTTCAGTAGGTTAGGTACGTACTGTTATCGTAGATATTATTCCTTGTCGATTTTTTTTGTTTTTATTAGCGGAACTTATGATTTTTTCATTCTTGACTTAATTTGAAAATTCAAGTGTTCACACCAAAATTGAATCTGTTGTATTGCCTCCTCCTGATTAGCCATTTGGTTACATCTACCTAAGACAATCTAAGTCTATGTATCTATAGCTATGTATCCAGATCAATTCCATTGTCCTCCCGTCCGGCTTTCCTGCATCGATAACAGGCACCAAGCCTATTCTTAGTTCTAAAGCCATTTCGGATCTATCTGTACCACACTGCCTGTATGGATGTCATTTGCAATATTGGCTATAACAACCAGCTACAGAAGTTTGCAATTTACTAAGACGAATGTGATGTGTACATAATTTAGGGGCGCAAATAACTTAGTCAATAATGACGGAAAATTTAGTTTTAGAAATTTGGTCGGTAAATGGATATTGTTTAGAAAATCTAGAGATTTGAATGATGTTACTATTATGAGTAAGCTTTGCAAGAAGATCAGTAAAAATAGTTCTTACTGCAAATTATAAAGAAGTTATGTTCTGCCTAGCCTTTTCCAAACTATGTTGGGATCAACTTCCAGTCTAACCAGATGCGGCTGAATACCAGTATTTTACACGAAGCGACTGCCATCAGACCTCCGCAACCCAGTAACTGGGCAATGCCGATATCCTAAGGTTAGGCCGGTTGTCAGACTTTCGGGCTTCCGACATCACGTAACGACATTTTATATAACGACGATAGGTATTCATATGACACCCGGGACCGACTATTTAACGTGGTCTCCGAGGCACGGAGGGGTCTCGATGTGTACCGAACGGTCACCCATCCACAGACTGACCGCGGCAAGCGTAGCTTAACCTCGCAAATCGTATGATCCGCGCGGTTGGTAATAAGCCACGAGCCCCTCCTTATAAATTAAATTCATTTTATAAAGAAGTGGTTGATACAAAATGAACAAGCGTATCTAATAACGGAGTTGTCGCCTTGCGCGATAAGACCGCCCATTGTGCATACATACATACATAAACTCACGCCTTTTTCCCATAGGGGTAGGCAGAAACTATAGAACGCCACATGCTACGACTCTTACATACTCCTTTCGCTTCATCCACATTCATACATCTTGTGATACACGCACGCCAGTTGAGAGTACTACGCACCTGACCTTTGTGAAGAACATCACCAATAACATCGATGTATGTCCTTCTAGGACGTCCTCTACCGGCGTTCCCATTAACATCCGCCTCATAAATTTCTTTTGTTAATCGCCGTTCACTCATTCTCTCAACATGGCCAAACCACCTAAGCATACTCCTTTCAATTTTTGTCACTACATCATCTTTTAAACCGCAACTTTGTCTAATCTCTTCATTTCTCAATCTATCATTCAAAGTTACACATTGTGCTTTTTGGTATTTAAATAGTTTTTCATGTTGTGTTAACCTGGTGTATGTACAATAAAGAGTATATCAATAATAATAGTAATTCAAGAGGTTTTTATTGAAACTTTTTTAAAAGTCAATGTTATTTTACTGATATTAATGATATTTTATGATTTTAGAAGTAGTTTTGAAATAACAAATTATAACTGTTGTTAAGATTTATTTAACCTTTTTGACGAGTTTATGTTATATTATTATTCCCCGAAGGGTTCAGCAGAGGTGTTTTAGTACATCCTCGATTCGCCGTTATGTTTAAGTCCTAGGGGGCCAGCCTATTGCCATTAACCGGGAACAAATCCATATTCCAGGTTGCTACTGAGAAATTCCTAATGGAAAAACCCAATAACACTTTTCCCGACCTAGGGATCGAATCCAGGTCCTTCGCGCTTGCGACCACTAGAGCAACAAGGCAGTCAAGAAACATTTAAACGCAAAAATGTCAATTGTTAGAATTCAAATACCCATTTATTGAAAATATTTTGATTTCGACGCTGTTCATGACCTTAGCCATTTCATTTTAAGCACATCATCTCTTGAAGTTATTGTAATAAATCCTTTCAGATTGGCTATAAAATTTTATCAAGTTTACAACGCCGAAAGTAATAACTCGTTTGCATAACAGTCGATGTTGGGACTCACGAGAATAGTCCATCGTTCTGTTCACCTACAGGACATGAGTTTATTGTTCACTTAGTGTGTGCGGGGGCGTGGTGCGCTTGCGCGGCGGCCTTCCTCATCTGTGTAAGCACGTTGCTGAGTTCTTCACGCTTCCTCTTAGCACGGATGTGTGTGCCCAGGCGACGCTTCAGGAACTTCAGGGCGCGCTTATCTTTTGGCACCATAAGCAACTCCATAGCCCTCTTCTCATATTTAGCGTGTCCAAGGACCTCACGGACCAGGTCACGCACAAACTTTGAGTGCTTGGTTTGAAGACCCTTTAGCCTGGCGGGTCTGATTTTGATGGCTTTGTCTGTAATACCCTTCTTGCCAGCGGATATTTTAGTCGTTTTGTGCCCTTTCGGAGACCGACTGCTAATTCAAAGCGGGGAGCCATGATTTCGGATTGACAGATCCGACCAGTATTATCTGTCAATCGAAATTAATCTGATTCCATCATGGATACGAACAGCCAGTCAATAGACGTGAGCCGTAACTTATTTATGAACCGTGAATCACTACGATTCTTGTTTTTTATTTTTTTTTGGTTAATGACTAACTTGGTGTCAGAGTTTATGCCGCCCATGGGCCTTTGACTTGGCTTCACATGCCGTCGAGAAATATCTCTCAGGCATACCGGTTTCCTCACGATGTTTTCCTTCACCGTTTTTAAGCAAGTGATAATTATACAATACGTACATGAATCCGAAAAGTCAGAGGTGCGTGCCTCGGGTTCGAACTCGAGACCTATGACTTGGCAGTGCAACGGTCACACCAGGCTATCACTGCTGTACGATTCTTGTGTAATAACGATTCATAATAACCATGCTGAGAATAGAAGTTCATATCTTCTGCCTGTGGAGGAACGAGGTATCGTGTTCCTCCAACGAAAAGGGAGGATCCTCCTACCAGGCGCAGTCTTGTGCCTGGCGGGCCATTGCCCAACGGTTGATGTTGGGAACTTGTATATATACTATCTGCATGTCAAACTTTGATACCGCGATGCAGGATAGTTTGCATGTGGCGCGATAGGTGCCGCCACATTACTTCCCCCCAGACTGGAGGTCGATTGTGGTTGTGTTTGTGCTTGAGCCTACGTACGTGCGTGCGTGCGTGCGTGCGTGCGTACAGCGGGCGTGCGTGCGTGCAGCGTGCGTGCGTGCGTGCAGCGTGCGTGCGTGCAGCGTGTGTGCGTGCGTGCAGCGTATGTGCGTGCGTGCAGCGGGCGTGCGTACTCATCACGTCGGGGTCACCAATGTAGGGGAACGAGATATCGTGTTCCGCCTACGAAAAGGAAGGATCCTCCTACCAGGCGGAGTCTTGTGCCTGGCGGGCCACTGCCCAACGGTTGATGTTGGGAACTTGTATATATACTATCTGCATGTCGCAGCGGGCGTGCGTGCGTGCAGCGTGCGTGCGTGCGTGCAGCGTGACTATCTGTATGTCAAACTTTGATACCGCGATGCAGGATAGTTTGCATGTGGCGCGATAGGTGCCGCCACATGCTTATATAATTCTTCTTCTGTTTAGCGTAATTAAACCCAGCTTAAAGTCCGCCTCTTTGAAGTTAATAGTACAGTTCGGGTGACGAGTTGTGGCCGCTCTGAACATAGGCTTTGCGAACTTTCGCGCATGTGCACTCTTGAAGAAAACAGTCACTGTAAAAACTATTAAATAAACTTTACTTTAATAATGGTCAATCCTAAGATCGTCGTAATTAAATGTTAATTAAAAGTTATTGTATTGCTAAAAATATATTCCGCAACCACATGTACCTACGATGTTCAGAGCGGCCACGACTCGTCACCCGAACTGTAAGTATAGAAACATAACATTCAATGTTTTGTGTAACACACCAATAATTCAGCCCTCATCAAGCTGTCTCCCTTCCAGTCCTCTCGCCAGCAACGCGCTAACCTGAGGTCCGAGTCACATTAGGGGTCGCCCTTAGTGCTGTTGTTGCTAGTAGTCATGATGTTGGTAGTAGTAGTAGTTGTTAGCTTAGGTTAAGTATTTTACTCGTCCCTATTGGTTGGAGATCCTTCAGGTCTTGCTAATAACTGCCCGGTTACGTAGAAACGGCCCGCAAGACAACGTACAAGAAATAGAATACAGATAAAGAAATTTTATAAATTTCTCAAAGATTTCTCTGATAATCTCCTTAGTCCTTAAAGATTTACAAATGTATCTCTTGTAATTTCAAACAACGTTACAGAGTAAACATTTCATCTGTATCTACAAAAAGTAAAGACGTTTTCAAAGAAACACGCAGTTTCAGCCAGCCAACCTTTCAAACGAATACATTAGTAATACTACCTCGAAGGCTAATCCAATATTAGACACACAAAAACATAATGCCTCCCAAAAAAATTGTCAATTACTCCCATTCACTGGCGAAATTGGTCTCATCGCGAATTTCTTTACAAAAAAATTTAAAGACAGGCTCTTTACGTGTAATATCCTGGCCCTTAATAAATGGCGGAAGAAATACGGCAGGGAGGTATTTCGAGAGATTTTTTTAAAGAATTTTCATTGTGAGTGGTCGTCCACAAAGACGGGGAAGCTCAACACCAATTAGTGTCACTCGTTTATTAGTTCGCGAGGCTTCGGGGAGGCGGTAAACCCCGGTGTGTGGTCCGAGGGTTGAGCGGTAGGGAGATGAGACGTCGGTGCTTTTATGTTGTATTTGTATATATTGGGGTATATCGAAAATCTTATTGCAGACTCCAATAATTTAAGAAGCGTTTTTTTAGTAGCCTGTGGCATATCCCACTGCTGACCAAAGGCCTCCCCTTTTGCCTTCCAAACCTCTCTATTTTGTGCCGTTTCTAACCATGTGAGCCTCGCAAAAGCGTCCAGATCATCACGCCACCTACGCCGCGGCCGACCTCGACGACGATGTCCTCCTCCAGGCGTCCAGTTAGTGACGATCTTTGCCCACCTGTCCGGGTGCATTTCAGGGACATGTCCGGCCCACTCCCACTTAAGCTTGGCTGTTTTTTCTCCAACATCTGCTACTTGCGTTATGGAGCGCAGGGTGGTGTTGTTAAGAAGCGTTATTGGTTAAAATTGAGACTCTATCTTTATCGATAACTAGCTGTGTCCTCACGGCTCTGCCCATAGCCTATGTTACTCAGTGATAATGTAGCTTTCTAACTGCAAAAGATTTTTTGAAATCGGTCCTGTAGTTTTTAAGTTTATTCGTTAGGTACATACAAAAATCCAAAAATACAAAAATACAAATCTTTCCTTTTTATAATATTAGTATAGATGAAGCAAAGAGCTTCATAGCTTTGCATAGTTGATCCTCCCATATAAAAGTAGCTATCACAGGTAAAATTTGCTTACGAGCTTTGAATTTGCCATTTTGAATACGCTTACTATTTATATGCCTAGTTTGACAATGGTTTCGATTCTGTTGCACATTTTGACAATACGAAACTAGATTAAATGCAACTGTCACTTTCTTTTTCTATTGAAACAGAAAGAGACAAACACCCTTAGTTTAGTTAAGTCCTGTCAAAGTGCGCAACAGAATCGACACCAATAAAAAAACTACCATTGGTAAGCAAAACGATTCGTTTTTGTTTAGGTATAGGTACCGGGCATCACACTATTTGCGGTGTTACATGGTGCGGCTGACATTAGACGAACTTTACAATCATGACTTAATATTTCAGTTGCACCCTAAATATCACAGTCGTAAAATACGGACTCAGTAATAACTGTAGTAAAATATACATTTACCTTGCCAAAATGTTATTGTCTACAAATAAAATAAAATAGTGACAGCTGTCACCGCACCGTAGTCTATTACGTCATCTCAGTGACAGTGAAATTTCTATATTTATAGATATTTTTTCTACACCTATGACAGTCGATAGTTAAGCTCACCTTACCTTAGGCTATCGTTCAGTTAAGAAGTGTATAAAGTTATGAGTAGTAGATGATTCTTAGTATCTGTGCCGAGTATCAAAGAAGTAACTAGGTTGTCACCTAGGCCGCACTCTGTCTTGATTATTATTAAGTTTAAACATACAAAACAGTTTTGGTTTCTAATCACGTTTACCTACCTACTTATAATTTTTTTTCAGAGCTTTTCTATATACTGTATTCCTCGGAATAAGTCTATAGGTACACCTTTTTATTACTTGTGGAAATCGTCATGTATTCCACCCTGGAGAAAGTGGACAGTCGTGTCGGATTCTACTGACAAATACCCGATTCCTATGACGAATCGTTTTACTTATCAATGGTAGCATTTTTTATTGCAAAACTTAGCATATAAATAGACTCTTAAGTTAATTTTACGTGTGATTGCTATTATCGTCTGGAGGGTCTACTATTCAAAACTATGGGATTTTTGCTTGGTTATTGGTAAAGATACAAAAGTTTTAATTTTAACCAAAAACGCTCGGTAAATTATAGGAATCGGCCACCTTTGTGTTCCTCCAAAAACCTATGGCTGGGGTCGCCGGATTTGCTACTGCATTCACCACAACCCTAGCATGTCTTACTCTGCCGGCTTCTGGCTGACCGTTCCTTTTCTGGGGCCTCGCCCCACTCCCTTCTATGCCATGGGTAGGCCTGAGCATATTTTTGTACTATTTACACTTATACTTTTTAGTGAAATCGCTTATATTAGAAAGTTAAATCGCTGTAAGCTGATGCCTTAATATCCAGATTGGTTCCTGGGCCATTTTGCAGACTAAACCTAGCGTAAATAGATGTTACAAGAGCGGTATCTAATGAGACCCATATTTTTCAACGGTATAGCATTAGAATATTTTAATTTGAATGAATTATAATATTCATTTTGTACTTTATTTTATTATTTAAGGATCTTTAGTTTCTTGACCCGATGAACAATCAAACGGGAATAGCGTAATCAGTCTATTACTGTTCCACTGCTGGGCACGGGCCTCTTCTCAGAATGAGAAGGCTTTAAGCTTTTGTCCACCACGTTGGCCTGGTGTGAGAAGGCCCCAAAAAGTTCTCGATGGTGTACTTTTTGGAGTTTTCTCAGGTGTGCAGGCTTCCTCACGATGTGTTCCTTCACCGTTAATTCAAGTAATATTAAAATCAACGGGGTCAATGTTATCATCACCGTAGTTGGCAGACTAATTGATGATCTGACAGGAGAACGCTGCTGCCTACCCACTTCACATATCATTTACTCTCATTTAGTTTAGGAATAAAAATCATGCCTCCAATATTCTATGAGCTTGTCTGCTATAGTAAAAGATCATTTTGTAGTACTGAATAATCTTCTACAAATAATCTTGAATTTTGAAAAATTCCTAGTATTTCTGAAGTTATGAGTATATATATTTTGAAAGCGCTGTATCTAGCGCATACGTCACACCTCCATACAATACTTATGTCGGGTGACGTCACATGCTAATAAAGCGGTAGTAGGAATTTTAAAAAGGGCTCACTATGATTGTTATTCGAAATATTTTGAGACATTGAAAATTGTTTTTACCTGTTTTATTAAAAGTGATTGTTCTGCCTAGCCTTTTCCCAACTATGTTGAGGTCAGCTACCAGTCTAACCAGATGCGGCTGAATACTAGTATTTTACACGGAGCGACTGTCATCAAACCCCCGCAACCCAGTTACTGGGCAATGCCGATATCCTAAGGTTAGACCGGTTGTCACACTTTCAGGCTTCTGACTTCCCGTAACGACTGTTATAGGTATTCGTATGACACCCGGGACCGACTGTTTAACGTGCTCTCCAAGGCACGAAGGGGTCTCGATGGTCGATCGACGAACGGTCATCCATCCAAGGACTGACCGCGACAAGCGCAGCTTAACCTCGCAAATTGTATGATCTGCGCGGTTGGTAATTAACTACGGGCCTTTCTAAGAAACTTAAATTTAGAAGACGAGCTCGTTGAAGACCGTCAATTTTATTTTAAAACGTTATAGAATATAATCTTTATTGTTTACAATGTTTCATTGACGTATAATGCCCAAGGCCGCCCAGCTAATTGCCGACAAGAACGCAGATCATGTTAGTCTGTATTTATTTTTAAATCTTAAAGATGTTAGGACAAAATAAATAAGTATTAATTAGGTATAACTCTAGTAAGAAAATCTTGAATAAAGAATAGCTTTTCAGAGGCCGTTCCCGTTTCACAACCGTCTCGCTCTAAATTTAAGCCTTTTTTAAAGATTTTTTAAAAAGATACAAAAAAAACAAATATTCACGAAATAGCATATCCATGAATTAATATGTAATTTAGTTCAATGGTTATAAAAAAGAGTATTATCTTACGTTTTCTTTCAATTTTCCCATATTTGACATCGCTTTCAATTAATAAACTTAAAACAAAGGAGTTGTTCTCTATGAGGTAGTCCCATACAATTTTCCTACGGAGTAGGAAGAGTGGTGAACCTTCTATTCGTTAGTAGCATGAGTCAGTTAAACTAAGTGTCAACTTTGATTCATAGGAACCTATTGCACCTTACGGTTCGTAGCAAAAGACACGCTGCATAAGTAAAACGCCACGTTTTTTGCCCATAGGAACAGGGCATATATCGTCACCGGAAAGCCAATTACTACCTACTTAAGCGCCATTTTGGCTAAAATGAGTTATGTCTTATATCGTTGGATTGCATTTTTTTTCTGCGTCGATTAGTTGGGATTACATAAAATAATAGAATAAAATACGAAATCCCAACTAATCGACGCAGAAAAAAAAACCAATCCAACGATATAATACGTAGGTAACTCTTTTTAGCCAAAATGGCGCTGAAGGCTGGCGCTGGCTTTCCAGTGACGATCATCAATGAAAGGTTCGGTATAAAATAAACCCATTTTCGAAAGCACTTCATGTAATAATATTTGTATTATATTTGTCACGAAAATGGAAACGAAAAAGTAATTTAAATACAATTCAAAGCAAGGACTAAAAACCCAATTAACTCAATTAATTGTTTCCTCTAATTTACGTCTGTTGTGACTTAAAACATGTATTGTGTCTTTATTTCGCCATTTGCCATCCTAGCCTTTAGAAATAAAACCGGCAAACAGCACATAAAACGAAGACTCGGCTAGCTTCAATCGAGTTCCGTCTACTCTGATGAAGACCCTCACTACAACTATAGGGCCATAAAAATACAATTCGAAATAACAACTTTAATGAAACACGAATAGAGACGAAATTTCTCTGTTTTAACGCTGCTGTCAAATTTCCTTTACAGTGTTGAATTATTTCTCTATACGACATACAATAGCTTGATGACGGATGGCCTGAGAACTGAGATATATTTCAAACTTTGTACTGTGATGTACGAGCAATCACATTGTTTGTAACAATCCAAAATTTTATACAGATTGCAAAATTTATAGCAGATCGAAATTGGAATTCTGTTCAAAATTGAAAAGGTACAGACAGCTGCATTAATTGGGTAGCCTCTGGTAACTTTTGAGGGTCTAGGTAGCGTTTTTATTCTTGACTTGGTCGCAAGTCTGACAACCGGTCTAACCTTAGGATATCGGCATTACCCAGTAACCGGGTTGCGTAGGTTTAGTGGCAGTCGCTCCGTGTAAAATACTGGTATTCAGCCGTATCTGGTTAGACTGGAAGCTGACCCCAACATAATTGGGAAAAGGCCAGGCAGAACGGACGAACGAACTTGGTCGCGTTTGACCCTAGTCTCGCCTGATGGTAAGCGCAGATAGGATCTAAGATGGAGCATACAAATCCAAGGAACCAAGATATAGAGCGATTGCCCTATACTCCTCTAGCTCTCACATACATACGAAGGAATACAGTAAACTGCTTGGCGCCGGACTTTAATGTGAGGGTGATAGCTAACCAGGCGGACCGTATAGGTCCTATCACCAAGCCTTTTTGTCCTTTATGAATAAAATAGGAATCAATGTACTCTTGAATACCCGTCATAAAATCTGTATCTACTAGTAGTACTAGGATGTATTAATAGCCGTTTTCAATAAACTATCTATTGGCAGTTTGCCCTACTAGAGATACTAATTTGACATTACTTCCATCTGTCTCTAGTAATGGAAACTGCGTATAGATAGGTTATTGAAACTGACCGTAAAAGAGCTTCCACTAGTTACCAAAAAGGCTACCCAACGGAAGCAGGTATCTGTACCTTAAAGGTAGAATTCCGTAGTCGACTGCAGGTAGCAGCAGCAGGCGACGTGTCGCCGCTACACTACTAGTTTCTATGTATTACTAGGCAGGCGACGTATCGCTAGCTACGGGAGGTGTTTTTTCATAGTAAAAACCAGTATTGTCGGCTACGAAATTCTACCTTTATACATGTAAAAGTTAAATTTAAAATTCTTCTTGAATTAAGGACAAAAAGAAAAACAATTTGAAACAGAAACCTCAACCTGTAATGTTTATTAGTTCGTATTGTATTATATTTCAATCAAAGTTGCTGTACAATTTCAAATTTACAATAGACTGTCAATCAAGTTTCAGAAGGTTTTGTAGACATAAGTACTTCATTAACTCCCAGGTACGAGTTGAAATTTACTGTTCTAAGAATAATAATTAATGCTGATCGGCTCAAAGTTTCAGAACCGTCGGCTATTGATTTTTCAAAACTAAAATATTTCTTATAAAAGTTTGCCATAATACAATGAATTGAACTCGCTAAGCAAAAGTTTATTGAAGTTGTTATAAGTTGTCTAGTGCTCGTTATAGCAGCGTGTTGATGTGGGCGTATTTAATATAACATTTTAACATTATTAAATAAATTTGAAACAAAGAGAACGGAATCTGTTGGAAGTTCATTTCTTAGCTTATTAACATTTAAAAAGATGGTGAATAGATGATAAAATATACGTATTGAAAAGAATTAATGATTGAATAATCTATTTATGTATAAGGCAATTAGGTAATTTTGTAAATTGTTTGAGGCCTAACATTGATCGTAGGATCTAAGGAATAACTGATAGCGAAGACGTTTAAACTAACAATATAAATGATTAATTAGTCAATACTACGACTACTTAAATTGGGTCTTTGATTTGATTAAAATATCAGTCTGCTGTTCAAAGGCGTGCGTGCTTGTTACTAATAGCCGATTTTTATAATTTACGGAGTGTTATTGGTTTAAATTGAGACTCTTGTATCTTTATCAATAATGAAGCAGACTTGTGCTTTTGCATAGTAGACTCTCCCATATGGGAGTAGCTATCACAGGTAAAATTAGCTTACGAGTCTGTTTATATGACCCGTTTGGCAAATAAAAAATGCTTCCATTAGTAAGCGAAACGCATCTTTATGTTTATAGGATCCAAGAAAAAGAGATCGATATATCTATACCAATATTATAAAGAGGAAAGATTTGTATTTTTGGATTTTTGTATGTAACGAATAAACTTAAAAACTACTGGACCGATTCCAAAAAATATTTTACCGTTAGAAAGCTACATTATCACTGAGTAACATAGGCTACGGGCGGAGCCGTGAGGATACAGCTAGTAATTAATATAGATAGGCAAATAATTATACAAAGAATGGTTCTGAATAAAAAAAGTTGCCTCACGATGATTAATAAAGAAGTTCGTGTTGAAAATCTCAGTTAAAATGTTATCTGGACTGGTCACAATTCCGATAATACCAGGACCTGAGAGCGCTTGTGCACTAATATCCGATCCGAATTCAAGAAAATACGATTCGAACAAGCTGCAGTACTATTTGTATGAACGTTTGTGCAGTGCACTACATCCGATCCGAATTTCATAGATTTGCAGCCGAATTTCCTCGGATCGTATTGTCTTGAAATTGGATCGGACGCAGTGCCCAAGCGGTCTAAAACCGTATTGTTCACACTGTATTACCTACACTATGGTAAATAATATTGTACACTGAAGTCTTCCCAGCTTATAAGCAGTGATACCTTAGCAGTTGAACGCTTGCCTTCCATGCAGGAAGGTCTGATTTCGATCCCGGCCCACACCTCTGACTTTTCATGCCTGTGCATCATAATTTGATTATCACTTGCGTTAACGGTGAAGGAAAACATCGTGAGAAAACCTGCACACCTGAGAGGGATCCATAAAGTTCTCGATGGTGTGTGTAGCCCTCCAACAAAGGTCCTGGACAAAGGCCATTCATTCTGAGAAGACGCCCGTGCCCTGCAGTGGGACAGTAATAGGCTGGTTATGTTATGTTATAAAGTCTTCCCAAAATTTAAAATATTTTATAGCAAATTAAAGGCGCTTCAAAAAATTTCATATTTAAACATAATATCTAATGTTTAAAGTTCTACCGTTTTTATGACTTTAATTTTTAAAGCTTAAATTGTCTTAAGTGTCTACTCGTCTGTTTTAACACTTAGTTAATTCACTTAATAAGACTTAGCAAGTCATTCGTCAAAGTTAACTTGCTCCAAGTTTGCGGGATCCATCAGTGAGATAAAAGCTAGTTCATTGTGTGAATTTAAAATAATTGTAGTAATTACTTATTTAACTTTAGATAATGTTGACGGTGTTGACGCTGTAGCTATTCAGATACAATTAATTAAGCTTACAATATTTGTTACAACAGGGTGATCTTAAGAAATATTTGGACATATTGTAATTCTCAAAAAGCCAGGATTGGACCGTCCGACATCATAGCCAGAACGGTAGAAAGATGAAGAAGAAGAACAACAAATAGGTCAAAATACGGATATGTTAATGCGTAATTTGTTATCTTAATCTCGTTATATTAATTTGCCTACACCACATACCTATAGAAGCTAATACACACGTAGAATTCCTAATATTCTACTGTAATACAATGGCAATAAAATTGCATTACATTTTATTCCACCTGTTACAGTATAAAATTTAAAGTTAACTATAAATACAATGCTGCAAGCTTAGACTAGCAAGTTATTGCGGTACGTGGCTAAAACTACACATCATTTACTATTAAACTAATATTGTATACCTAAAAGACTTCACGTTATGATTCATATTATAAACGTGGGCGATCCCGATATGAACTATTCTCGATTATATCTTAAAATAAATTTGCTTGGCGAAGAAAATACTACATAGCAATAAATGAAAACTAAAGTGCTCAAAACAACCGGAAACCTAAGAAAGACCCGACGACCGCAAATAATCCAACAAAAACAAAGAAACAAACGACGAATCCTCTATTAAATTAGTGAAAGAACTAGAAACAAAAAACCAACACTAAAGTTTACCAACCTAAAAACACTTCTGTCCAAAATAGTTCGGACTTGACCAAGCTGTACCCATTCATAAGCCGGGCATGGCCGTAAATTTGCCTAAAGGCGGCTTCCATTATACACCTATACGAACAGCCTACTGCCGCTGACAGGAACTTACGAGACGGTTACGGGTCTCATACCGTACCTGTTTATAAATACCGCCTTTTATTTTTTTGGGTTTTCCTAAAGAAAGGATTGTGGTTCAAATGGAAATGGTACCGTGGCGTATCCTTTTGATGGTATTATGATTGTTACTGTGAGTATTGTATAGTAAGAGGAAGCTTTAATTTTTGATGATTGGGGTTCTCAGATTTCTGATTTGAGTAATTTGTCGTTGTCTTCTACTTTGACCTTAATATTATCAGTTTCTTATACAAGGACCGCTTTGTACAAAATAATTTGTCATGCACTCATTAGCTAGGCAAGACCAATTCTTTCATTATGACTGTGCAAGACTGATTATTATAAATTATTAAACTCTGACTCGACAAAGGGACGCGCATCTTATAGCATTTTTTTTTCGAACAGCGTTGAAATTTTTGGAAGATAGTGACCGTTAGCAAACTTCTAATTATGTTGCTTTCATAGATACATAATTATACTCAGGCCTGTAGACCCCAAAGGGGTAAGCAGAGGTGTTCTCCTATTACAGGTGTCTGTACACCCACGTTTTGCCTCTGGTATTAAATTCCATGTAATAGATGGCGAGCCTATTGCTATTTTTTGGGCAAAATTATTGTGTCAGATTTGTCGCCTTTTATGATTCCCTTGCCCAGTGATGGAGAAGAATCGTATTTTTAATCCATCTTGACGAGAATGTTTGCTTAAACTAAAGGTTAAAACAGTTTTGTAACTATCGCTGAATCTCCTAGATTTTTTTTATACCCTCAGTGATAAAAGATACCATTTAGTAAACTACACAGCTACCTTTGGGGGTCATGGTTTCGTCTCTATCTCGTTGATTGCGTCATCGACTAAGTTATGGTCTTCTTTATGGGGAATGTTATAGTGTATCTTTACTGTTATGGAATGAGTACGGACGTGCCGTTTTTCTCAAGTTAAACTTGAAAGAAAGGCAATATTCTACACAAATGGTCTACATGTTTTAGTTTTTGGGATCTACGATATTGGTCGTATATTATATCAGTATAATTTCGGAATTACTCAATAGTAAATTATGACATGTATACAATTTACAATGTATCTGGGTAGAGAATGGTTTATTTTCTCCTTCTCGTGTCAGCACGAGTTATACGAGAATAGCTCATGCCGTGGTGAAAAGATTTGCTAATCAGTAAAGTTGGTAGCGAGGCTGACTGCCCAGGGTGGGCCGGACATACATGAGTATTGTCACTGGGGGAGATATTATTATCTTAATCATCTTCTTCAGTGCGAAATCGATGGCATCCACTGTCCTGACATTAAAGCGTCGATAATGGAGACGTGAAGCGTAGCGTGGAGCGCGAAGCCGTGCGTAAAGTGGAGACCAAGCTAACGAAGGTCAGCGAATGTTAGTCATTTGTTGAATTTGACCAAACTTTGTATATAACGAATCTGCTATCGAGCCCAGTTGGTTGCGTTCGTTGACATTTCATGGTTTGGTGTGGACGCACCATAGCTGTAGTTGTATTTAAGATAGTACGTGGTGGAGAAAGTGGCGGGGTGTGCCGCGGATTCTGCATCTCCATAAACGATGCCCGACAGTGTAATTTAAGGATGTATTTTTTTTAAATTGTCTTTGTAGTAGGTATTAGAGCTTTGTGTGAAGGGGCTCGTCCGGGGAAGTACTACCAACATACCTATTTCTGCCGCCAAACAGCGTTGCTGTGTTCCGGTTTGAAGAGTGTACGTACCGGTGAAATTACAGGCACGTAAGATTTTCCAACTTAATTTCTGAGGTTGGCAACGCATCAGCAATCCTATTGGCATTGTAGATGTATATAGGCAGCGGTAACTACTTTCCATCAGATGGACCGTTGGCTTATATTTTGCCAAACAATTACATTCTCTGGCCGTCATTGCATTGATTTGCCTCAGCCTTTTTCTCCGCAAATCTATACAAACAAGGGACACTCGTCAAAAAAACCTAACAAAAGCTACTTTTAGAGTTTTCGTTACACAATTACTTCAGAGAATCGCACAGTGTGCCTATTAAAGAAATTGAATAAACCCAAAGAATTCTACCCGCAGGTAAAATTGTATTCCTATACAAAGCGACAGGTAAACGTGCCTAGTGATAAATTTGAAGGATTCTGTTAGAAAAAAATCTCCAAAGGTTGTTTAAAAAAGGTACAGGTACAAATAAATAGGCAGGTAGAGTTGATAATAATTTGTGCGAATGCACAGTGGGATTTACAGATTGTTGTTAGGCAAAAAAAATTATATTCGCCCACATTTTTTTCTGCTGTCCTGTGGTAATCTAATAGAACCTTACAAGCCGTATAAAGACTATCTAAAACACATCAAACTTCTTAATTACTGAAACTTGAACATTTTCAACATTAACATTATTTTATTTCAATCGCAATTTTTCAAACACATAAATAATAAAACTAAGTTAGCTCAGTATAAAGGTACGCTCAAACCAATGCGTTCAGCTTGCGGGCCGCGCTAGCGTGCACGGTTGCGATCACTTACTGCAATTGTACTTGAAGCGGCATGTTCAAACTAAACGCGTAGTTATAAGTACAATTGCAACAACTGATCGCAACTGTACACGCCACCGTAGCCGAAAGCTGAATGCGTTGCCTTGAGCGTACCCTTACAATCTCTCAAAAAAAAACATTAATTTGTATTATATTCTAATCTTTAAAAGATCCTATTATCAAGATACGTCTCGATTCCCTCGGCATCAGCTCAGAATTGGCGTAAAAGACAATGTTCTTAAAGGATTAACGTACTCTATAAGGTTAAGACGATTTCCATCTAAGTAGAAAAAGAGAAGGCTTACCATATACAGTATTCGAGTATTCCGGGAATTTTCTCGATGTCAGTGTTCGTGTATTTTCGGGCATTTTCGTAATGTTAGTGAATCCTCTTAATTGAATTTAGGTTGTGATTTCTCTGCCTGAACGTCGGGGGAATCGGTTTAATGTTTATTTTTGGTTTTATTGTTATTTGAGAATTGAATGAATATTACCTGTTGATGTTTTAATATATTCAAAGTGAATTAAGTTATTTAATTGGTGTGGGTTGGGTGAAATGTAGATATTTTTAAATCTTTCCTTGTATTTTCTTACAACCTACATAAATTTTGCCTGAAGACACAAAAGTGACCTTTAATAAGGCATTCTATTAAAAACCACGACCGTAGGTGTACTCAATCAATTATTATTATGTTAAAACCATTCAAGTAACACCTACATTTTTACAATACCCTAGCAAAGTTACTAAACCACTCATGTCATAATAACCGTTTGAATCTCTACGAAATAAATGCAAAATATGACCCAACCAATAAAATCCTAACTAATTCATTGACCATAAACAGGCTATAATATAATCGCCAATAATTTCGCAGAAAGGGTGCCCTCGAAAGCCGAAAAGACGTAATATTTTATCAAAACAAATTCTGCGATAAAAGCTCACGACCGAACGTTCGGGCGTTCGCCTAATGGAACTAGAGCTTAACATTAAGTAAGCACGTAGCTCCCTCGTATTATTTTAATGTCGCATTTTGCGAGCGTGACAAAGATCAAAGCAGTGATTTTACACACTTGTCTACAGAAATTATGTGAGAAATTTCGTAACAATAATTTTCTTTCACAATGTTTTCTGTTTCATTAGTTTTTATTAGTTAAGGGTTAATCTTTTGGATTTAAATAAAACTAATTTTACGGATTATTTCGCTTTTATTGTTTGGATTTCGTTTATGTTTTCAGACATTCTGGGTCTAACATCTTATGATTATTAGAAAATTACTTTGTTTAGAATTAGAAACTAACCTTTTGTTTTATAACAATACAACTGTTGACTTTCAAAGGCTCGACTTGATTTAATGAACTAACTTCCAAATACATTTTTATGTCGTCTAACGCCCGGTTCTTATAAACAAAAACGAATCGTTTTATTTACCAATGGTAGCATTTTTGATTGCCAAACTGGGCATATAATTTAACTCATAAGCTAACTTTACCTGTGATAGCTACTTCTATAGGAGAGGGTCTACTATTCAAAGGTCTTTGCTTCATTATTGGTAAAGATACAAGTCTCAATTTTAACCAATAACGCTCCGTACATTATAGAAATCGGCCATATATCGCATCTTGAACTCATCCTTGCCTTTTTTTAATCATATTATACACAAATCTGTCACTTTAAAGAAGTTTATGGGCGTGATATAACAGTCATGTAGCTGAACTGTATAGTACTGAACGCAAAGTTAATGCTCGTTCATTCGTTCACATCCATTATAGTGTTCAATTTATAGTTTCAATGATTTATCCACCATTTATTTAAATTAAACGCCTACAATATTAATTTAATGTTGGTGCTGATATGAATTTCCAATCGTAACAGTTGCAGGATATTAGTTATTCCGACACAACGCCAGCGGCTGGTCATCATACGTATTGATTTCATCTAAAATAACCGATTTCAATGCAGACGTTTCTAAGGTGGCAGCTTAAAGTAAGCGGACGTGGGAGCGGAAAAAGTATTTTTAAAGTTGAATATATTAAGGGATTACTATTTGTGTATTGAATTGAATTTATGTTTATACAACACTACTACCATTAATTTACATTTGTTGATTCTAAAATCAAAATATCTAACGTACATATCTATGTAGAATTTAAAGTATCACTGACTTTTTGTACAGCAAATAACAATTCACTGTAAGCCCAATCAAATAACAAACAATGGTATGTGTTGAATTTGAAAATATAAAATCTTTAGTATTTTGATCACTGTTATGCATATTGCCAAATTCCATACACCAACTGTAGGTGAACTATGTAGAACATATTTACGAATAATTAATTACAGTTGAAATAACTGACGCTTCAGCTTAAAATAATTTTCATTTGAATAATTAGTAAAGAGCTTTTTATGAAATGTAACGAGTTATAGCTTGCATTTTTGCAGTTGCCTATGTGGATGACGGTATTATTTACATCAATGCGTTATGTTTACAGACTAATTTTGTGATTTTAATGGTCAGTCACAGTATAATAATATCTAATTATTACGACATTATTTTAATGAGCATAATGGTAAAAATGCAGACCAAACTACGAACACGGTATTGAAAGTCGAAACATTAATTAACCTTGAATATTTACATTGGTGGTTTATCTCTTTATATAATTATATTCTATTTAGAAAAAGATAGATTTCTAAACGAATTGTTCTATCTTTTTCTAAATAAGGTATTTAGAAAGAGATAGACCACCAAAGTAAATATTCAAGGCCAAATGTTTCTACTTTAGTAGGTGTTCGTAGTATGGTCTCCATTTTTACCCATACCTTCATGGTAAGGAGATAGTTTGGGGTAAATCACACGTCAAAATTAGTAAACACTAATCGATATTACGTGTGATCACGTCTATCAAAAACTTATTTTTACACGCACAACTTCCTACCAACAACCATCAACATCAACCACCATCAACATCACCATCACCATCAACATCATCAACTATCAACCTAAATCCTATTAGCTATGTTGCTGTGCCTCAACCTCTCAATTTCCCAAATCTAATTTAAACTAAAAAGCAAGTGTTTTTAGTAATAAAAAACGGTCCCAAATATATTGATAAACATTTTTTGCTACCGAGCAAAGTTTACAAAGACCCATGTTATTAGTATTTAAGTGTATTATTGTTTCTGTCCTCTGTCAATATACCCCAAACATAAATCAAATAACTACAGAAGGACATTATATTAAAATAGAATACTCAGTTTTTGTTCGCAATACAGTCTAAATAAAAGAAAAAACAAACTAACAAAAGCTCCCAAAACGAAACGCTGGACTTCTAACAGTGTCTTTTTACAACTTCACTCCAAATAGGTATTGCGGGCGCGATGCCGGAGAGAATTAAATTTGAAAAAAAAAAAACCCGTTCGAGTGCGGTTCGAACGATCTTTCTGTGGAAAGTATAATGATATTTAAGAATTCGATTTCTTTTGAAATGTTAGATAGGAGTATCGTTTTTTGTTATGAAATAAAAAATAAACTAGTAATCGCTTGGCTTTGTCTAGTAGTAGGTAGGTTCTAGTGTACATACATACATGCATAAACTCACGCCTTTTTCCCATGGAGGTAGGCAGAAACTATAGAACGCCACATGCTACGACCCTTACATACCCCTTTCGCTTCATCCACATTGATACATCTTGTCATACACGCACGCCGGTTGAGAGTACTACGCACCTGACCTTTGTGAAGAACATCACCAATAACATCGATGTATGTCTTTCTAGGGCGTCCTCTACCTGCGTTTCCATTGACATCCGCATTGACATTCTAGTGTAATACAGTAAAATCCGTCTTTTTATAAAAATTGAGAATTTTCTTGATAAGTAAATAATTTGTTATTTCATGGTACTCCATTACCATACCGGCAAATTGAGAGTTTATTTTTAGTTATTTTTATTACGTATTATTTATTTAATGTACTTTAAAAGTACATAAAATAAAGCTAGTAGGTACACAAAGGAAAAGTCCACCATTGCATTTGAAGATATTTGATGATTATAGACGGAATCTCTGTTAGTGATATTGATAAATGACTTCACCGCAAGGTAAAAAGTAGACACTTTATCTATTTCAAGCATTTTAGTAGATCAAACTTGACTTCTTATATGTACATAATCATTTATACCTAAATATACAACAGAATATATAATTATCAAAATGAAGAGAATATTTTCAAGTTTCAAGAGAAAACTTTGAAAGCACTCACAAGACAAAGGCGCTCACTTCTTCAAAGCAGCTTTAAAAAGTAAAAGGCAAACATGATTCGCGAATCTTCGCACGATATTAAACTTTTTGCAATAACAAAAGACTTAACTGCCGAACTTTAGCATCTCGATGTAACAATCCCTTTAATTAAAAACGTCGCGAACGCGTCAAGGGATGCCCTTAAAATTTCAATCCCTAATAACCATTTGGAAGAAACAAAAAAGTCTGCATACAACGTTTTTTGTTTCGCTCGCACTGATTACTGTTCCCATTCGTGTGAAAAAGAAAAACGTTTTTAATTAAACACGCTGATGAGCTAGTTTCGTGATGTGTAATTTTCTTTTGACGACAATGCTATTGTCTTTTGTTATTCTATCTGGAGCAAATGGGTATAATAAAAAATCGCTGTGAGGAATATTTGAGTTATATTAGTTAATTAAAAAACCTATTTGAATTAAATTTTCTCAGTAGATAGCAAACAATGGAACCACGTTTTTATTGAGTTTTTTTATGTCTTATTTCAACATATTACTTATATGTATTTAAATTTGCATTTTTGTGTTATTCTTTATGATCTATTGATTTATTTATCAAATTCTTCACAGAAGACGAAATAGAGCGGTAAAAGCTATCCTAAATAAACAAAATGAAACAAAACGTGCTAACGGTCAACACCATAGATGATAAATTATTTTTACCTTCCCCTCTTGGAAAGCATATTATCAAAGTAATTACGGTAAAAAAATTATAACAAAAAGCCGAATTTACAGAGAGGGTGAACGCAGCATAAATGACTCAAAGTCACGTGACATGTTCCGGTGCGTTCATTACACGCCTCCCCACAAATTAGGCTGAGTGCAGGCGATACATCCGATACCCACTCCAACAAGTCAATGGGCGAATGAATTACGATCAGTTTTGGTAATAAAGTAGGCAGCCAAACGCTGAGTCATTGTTTTAAAGCCTACTGTTTAAGTGATTATGTAAATTTACAACAGTTGGCTACCGTTAGGCTTGTATTTTAGCTTAGAATATGGAAAAACTTGTTTAATATGGTTGGCAAGAATTTAACATTTTTTAAACACGAATTTTCAGGCATATTAGGTATTTCAAAAATTTTAAGTGATACTTATTACAAATAATATTTTATTGTGTAAGTAGGTACAAAACGTTGATTTTAATATTAATAAAGCCTCTTCCAAGTCAAAACTTTTATTAAAACATGCTTCAAATGTTTTGTAACATTATCCCTGACTTTATGCTAGAGCGCTCTCAAAACAACTCTTTAATTTATATTTTGTTTGTTCCAGGTTAGTGAAAAGGCAAGGGGGACATGGAGACCGTCGTCCAATATTTACTCCTAGCTTTGGCTCTGACTTCAGTGCAAATATCCTACACTGAAAGCCGTCTAAATGAAAAACGCAGGGATAAAACGGAAAGGAGGTACCATGGGACGCAAGTAAAAGATAACATTTGCGAGATAACGAACAGAGAATCTAAAGTACATTGCTACTGCGAAAGCACCGATGTCAAAACCGCTACAAGAGCTGACTGTTGGGTTTTCAATGGAGGTATTGATGAAACAGATCCAATATGGTCCACTTTCAACTCCCAGCCTTATTTGGAAAGGCTAACATTCAACGTTCGATCCGATGGAGCTCTAAAATTCATTCCATTCCACGTGATCCACCGCATGAAACGGCTACAAAAATTGTTTATACACTACGCTACACTAAACAAGATTGAGAAAAGAACATTCTCAAACATAACCACACTAAAAGAAATAACACTGATGAACAACAAAATAACTGAATTGGACTTCTCGTCGTTCACGAATCTCCCGTCGCTCGTAAACCTAACTATAAAAGAGAATAAAGTAACAGAAGTGCAGAGGGATGTGTTCGTCGATTTGCCGAGTCTCAAATATCTGGATTTGTCTTTTAACAGTATCAATCTGGCGCACGACGGTTGTTTTGAACATCTGACAATCCTAAACGATCTGATACTAGAGGCTAATTCAATTACGGTACTGACTAGAGACACATTCAGGGGTTTAGCTAATCTGACGAGATTGGATCTGCGGTCCAACAAGTTGTCAATGTTGGGTGATTTAACTTTCACAGAGCTGTGGAATCTTAACGAGCTACTTTTGGATAATAACGAATTGAAATTTCTGTCTGAAAGGGCTTTCGATGGTCTCGCTCTGCTACAGAAATTATCTATGACAGGGAATAAATTGAAGTCTATTAATGACGGGCTATTAGAAGGTGTGCGCGGGCTTGAATTATTGGATCTGAGGAACAATGAGATAGAACATTTTACTTACGAGACAATAAAACCGATATTGGAAAATTTGAAAATGAAGAATTCTGTTCTGTACTTAAGTGGTAAGTTGTATAACTTATGTTTATCACTTTTATAACATCGTTGTTTTCAGATTTATAACTGAACTAAAGAAAAACATTCAAACATGAAATCTTCAGTTTAAACGGTATCATATTACTAATCCTTAACTTTCGACCGATAATCCTTTGCGAAGGGTCTTTCATACTGACCCTTTAGTATTTTTGTCACACGTATTACGTTCCCCTTAGCAATTATTTATAATAACTTCAAACACCACTATTTGGATTATAACAGGAAACTCATATTCAATTCTAACAATGTCAATGTCATTATACAAAATGAACGACATTACTTTGCCATTATAATGATATTACGCTTCCATTTTTCTTGGCAACATATTATTTACGAATAAATAGCACACAGCGTATTTGTAACTTTTGGGAAGTTAAATAAGTATATTTTGTGCAAACAATGGGGAATTCCCTCCTGTATTTAATCCCCCTGCTAAAGCACCCTTCACATTAAGGACAATTAATGAATGTAACAGCTCCCTTTATCGACTCAAACATAGCAATAACTCGATTTTATAACAATGCCCATAGTTTTATTAAATACAAACATGTTGAAATTCAACATTTTGATTAAATTGGCACGTGTATCCAGATAATTGAGAGTATTATTAAAAAAGTTTGTGATATAGGATGACTCGTGTTTTAAATTGACTTTTGTTGTATGTTTAATAACTAATAACGTTGAATGCTAAATTATACAACTTTTAACTTCCATGATATAAAAAAGCACATATGATGTATGGGATAATATGACCATTCAACGGTCTGACCTCATTTCTTGGGTAGAAAAAGAGTCTTTTGAATAAGACTTCCGAAATTCGTTGGTCGTGCGTCAATCATTCTACTATATCAATTGACATCGAAGTGTAGCCATCTGAGTCTCTTCTTTATACTTCAATAACTGTATCCTGACTGATATGTATAATAAGCAGCTGTTTTGTTAAACATTCTCCTAACTGCATTAAGATAATGTAAAGCTATATCAAATACGTGGGTATGTCAAAAAACTAAGATACTGTCAGCTTATCAGCAGATGTTGTTTTTTTATGTCAAGACTTCATTTTTATTAGCCCCTTTCCCGACCTTTATTCACTCGCGCAGAAATTTGAACTTGAACTTACTGGAGCATAAAATTTCAATCCCATGATATTATGTGATTATAACTTTCACGTCTCAAGTATATTTTCTTAAGTAGATATTGTATTTTTTGTTAAAACACTCTCGAAGTTTGGGGCAATATTTGAATAATTCATTTCCTTCGCGATATAAATGTAACAATATGATATTTTATTTTATAACTATCTTATAGGGTTTTCTCATAGATATTGATGTATTCCTATGAGTATTGTACAAATAGAGCTATTATAAACGTAATATTTTATTTTTTCAGGTAATAATCTGAGTTGCGATTGTCGTTTATCTTGGATACAAATTCTAAGGAACGAAACAAAGAGCGAACCCCTAAGAATGGCTTTAGATGGCGTTACATGTGTCCTCAATACTGGTGATAAAGTAGAAAGTACATCAAACGATGTGATTTCGACTTTCAACGATATAAAACCCTCAAAATCTGAACAACTCTACGAGATAGAAACAAATGGCGATGTCCAACAACAAGACGGCAATGACGAAGAATTGTATGAAGATTCGAACCCATACAAATTTGAACCGACAGTGCAACCAGTTGTAGCTAATCAACTTACTATAGTTAACATGCCTGTAGAAACCTTGCCTTGTCCTCGCGAGCTGGTTCGAAGCGGTGAAGACTCTCTGATGCTTTCATCAAAAGACGAAAACTACTGGCAACCAAATGCCAGCATACAGGTTCTCTCTAAATTAACCTTAGTATTGACGTTGTTATCAATAAGTGTATTTCAATTGTGAAGTAATGTTTAAGTTACCTGTGTCATGCTATGAATTATATTAGTGCTGAAACCAACGGTAAGGTTCAAGTAGCGGCGAAAAGAACAATCATTGTACAGAAAAATACCTTCTGATTTTAAGTGGATCACGTAATGGTTATAGAAGCCATTACTGGGCCCTTGGTCACGATGTCTCCTTTAATACTCTAATCAGCGATAATGTTATCGTCTCACACATTTTTCCTTTTGTATATTCCTGGTGTTTTAATATCGGATCTACTAAAGATTGAAAGCGATAGCTTGAATTTAAGCGTAAATATGTCAGCAATAAGAGCTATAATTTTTCTACTTCTGATAGTGTGCTTAATTTTTAGATTCTAAGAAAAAAGACTGGTTTAGATATTTAATTAAATTATTTCTTAGTAAGTGTAATTTAAAAACCCAGTGTCATATTCTATCCAGTTTTAAGGATTCTACGAAATATTAGGTTCGATAGATCCATAATGTCAGTAACATAACCGTTTGCAACGTGATTTTGGAAATGTTCCAACTTGTTGAAAACGTATATGGGGACGTATCTCCAACCTAGATGTGATTACAATGTGTAGAAACTATTTTTTATATTCGATAACAGATTAAGTCTTGGAAGGATAAGACTCAGAGCATTCGATCAGTTTATATCATGTTCGTACAGAATTATATTCTACTGAATAAATAATATACCCAAACAGACGGTATTTTTAAAAAGATAGTGGAACCACTCTCACAATAAAAAGTTTTAGCGATCAGCGGCTCGATCTTTTGAAACTTAGCTTTTAGATAAAAACTTTAAATAATAAATTTGACTATAAGATGTATTTTAAAGGCAAATAATGAAAAAAAAAATATTTAAGTGCTGTACAGAGTTGCAAGAAAAGATTCCATTGCAACGAAAGTTTAGAAATTCTACTATTGCTGATCTTCTATATGTACAAATACAAATAGTTATGGAGGTAAGCAAATGCTGTATATTGTCATGTATTAAAAACAAATTAGTGCTGACATCCATTACAAAGCTAAGAGATTAAAGGTTTTACCAGTAAGGCTTAGTTGCGCCAACTAACTATATAACCTTAGCAAAATTTATCTCAAATCAATACAAATTTAACATAAATATGGTATGGTTACGTTTATAGTTAGTTGGTGCAACATGCCTGTCTTTAAATGCTATAAAAATATAGGGTTCAAATATCAAAATAATGGTTTCCAATCCTATCCCTACTAGTATTTTAAATGTCGTGAATGCTATTACAAACACAAATCATACGCTCAAACATCTAGACGTGGAAGTAATATCTATTAATACAGATTTATGTCCCGATGCGGAAATCGAATCCTATTCAATGTATGTAACCACTTTAAATGTGCATGTACCAGAATTTTTGTGAGTTAGGTCTGTGAATGTCGATAAGAAATTGTATTATAGTAATCATAACTCGTGTAAATATTGAAAATAAGGATTTGGCTATTATAATTAGATAATAGATTGACATTAATAAAAGTTTTGAGATTATGATAATTATTGTATTCTTACTATTTTGACTGATAAATCCAAATCGTTGAAAATACCATCAAAAAAGAATAACACAAAAGAAGTCTTTTTTGATTACTTGTCAACTCACGACAATGATGAATGAGTTGATAAAATATCGTGATTTTTTGTAGATATCAATGTAATAAAAACTTTTATAGGTTCTGAAAACCTCATAATACATTTGCGTTGGAAACTGGCCATTGGATCACCATTGGACTGCGAGCTAGATTCTACTACTCATTTTTGATAGACATTTTGTCTTCGGTCCGATGTGTATTATTATGGTTTATTCACTACATTATCTTTACTATCTATATTTTCTTTGTTCCATTACGCTGCTTAAATTTTATATTAAACTAGCTGTTGCCCGCGGCTTCAATTAAATCCTTTATTTATTTTTTATTACGGTTGCCGTGGCAACCGAAATGTGACATTTTATAAAATTTATTTTTCCCTTTTTTACATTGATATAATTTGTGAATTATTTTATCGGTGAGTACGGTGTCGGTAAATCCTAGCGTTCACAATGGGAGACTACAATCTATCATTCTCAGCTACAATCGGAGTTGACTTTGTAGTCAACTCCGATTGTAGCTGAGAATGATGTACATTTGTATGTAAAGTCATGGACGTGAACGTGAACCAAAGTCCCTAGCAAAACAGAATTAGTGGGTCGTGGAACTGACCCAGTTCATTGACGTCAGGCAGGCGGCCGGTGATAAAACAATAAGCCAAAACCTCTAACAACATGGATTTATGAAATACATGTTGTGCCGACCCCACCGAGTGTGGGATAAGGGCAGGAAGAAGATTTAATTTTTTTATCGTTGGAAAAACCTCATGGACGTCCCTCGCCCGGGGAAGGCGGGGGCCTGCCGGACTCTTACCGGCTAAAAACCAAAGGTGTCCCTCCTTCTGGCCTAAGGCTGGGGTCACGGGATTCACTATTGCATGCACCGTAACCCCAGCAGAGGGGAACTACTTCATATACCCGGATAAAAAGTATTATATATCCTAATCCAGGTCATGGTCTACCTGTGTGCCAAATTTCATCAAAATTCATTTAGCCGTTAAGGCGTGATTGATTCACAAACATCCAAACGTTCACGTTTATAATATTAGTAAGAAGTACAATGTGGGGCGTAGTAGTTTATACTAATATTATAAAGAGGAAAGATTTGTATTTTTGGATTTTTGTATATAACGAATAAACTTAAAAACTACTAGACCAATTTCAAAAAATCTTTTGCCGTTAGAAAGCTACATTATCACTGAGTAACATAGGCTACGGGCGGAGCCGTGAAGACACAACTAGTATCAAATAAATAGAATTGTTGTCGATTGCAACGACTATAATTTAATGCCAAATTTTACGCCTAGCTTATACCTAAATACATTCTAACAAGTAAGGCGAGTCCCACACTACTGAAGTAGGATAGAATGTACTTGTTCCATAAAATACCACAATTAATGGCTTTTGGTCGCCTGCATTCAACTGACCCGCGTGACCTTTAGAGAGCGTCACTACCTCTGGGGAGTCTTAACACCTCTTGGTTCACAGTGAAAGCAGTCCGGCAAACCCTCTATTCCTTGTGGGATTTCCAGTCCGGGAGTGTCCCCTTTGCGTGCCTTTTTCTCATGAAATTTAAAGGGCATTCTCGTAAGGTCTATTTTGCTGGCAAATAAGTAACGACGGATAATAAAATACACTGATGGTATTTCAATCAAAAATATTCTTCAGTTGAATTCTATTTCACTATATTCTTATTAAACTATTAACTGTCTCGTTGGTCTAGTGGTGGCACGTGCGACTGCTGATCGTGAGGTCCTGGGTTCAATCTCCAGGTCGGGCAAAGTGTTATTGAATTTTTCCGTGTGGAATTCCTCAGGAGCAGCCCGGAGTTTGGATTTGTTCCTGGTTGATGGCAATAGGCTCACCACTTATTACATAGGACTTAAACGTAAAGGTGGAATGAGGGTGTTACTATACACCTCTGCTCAACCCTTTGGGGAATACAGGTGTGATGTTATGTTGTGGTGAATAATCTTATTAAAATTTTGAATAATAATTTTAAGTTTTAGAGTAAATCGTGTGAATCAAATAGCATTACGTCACACATACGAATATAGATAACGCAATCCAAATCCCACATATTTGGAGTAACTAATACCAAATTTGGAACAATAAGCCGAACAAAAGGGAACCAGTAACTACGCGAGACTGATTCCAAAAGTTCGCTAATGACAGAGAATTATAATGGAGTTTTGTTACCTCTGGGAACTAACACCAAGTTTTGTACGTGTACTGATGTACAAGATCCGATACATAACATATTTGTTGAGTTATTAGAAGCATAATGCTACGTAATTTATATTAGGTGTCTGATTGTGCCTACGATACAGTAAATAGACAGGATGTAGTATAATATCTAGATAAACTACGTCTTGTGCGTGACCTAAATAACATACTATTCGTGGAAGCACAAGGACTTCCAGTAGGTGTAGATTAAAGTGATTTATTGTCTATGATTCAATATTCTATAACTAAATAACCAGCTAAATTAAAAATGTCAATGGGTCCACCTAAGGAAAATACTTACTTTCAAACAACAAAATAATCATTAAAATCGGTTCACAGTTGAAGGCTTCTTCTTTTCGTGTGGTTAGTGACTAACCTGGTGTCAGAGTTTATCCATGCTTCTGACTTGGCTTCACGTGCCGTCGAGAAATATCACTCAGGCATGTCGGTTTTCTCATGATGTTTTCCTTCACCGTTTACAATTGACGGCGATATCACTAAACAAATATTCAAAAGAATAAAAACTGAAAATAAGAACCTCCTTTTTTGAAGTCGGTTAAAAAAGGGCTCGAATATGTATAATAAAAGTCTAAACCTATATCCCTACGAAAAGTCACAGCTAATAAAAATTGAGTATAATAATATCATAAATTGCATAAGTAGGTATATAAGTTATTCAGACAGAATATTAGGTACCTACCGTACGCAAAATTACAATATTCATCTTGGTGGTAAATTATCTTTGAATTATTTATGTTAAGACTCTCATAGCGGGTTCACACGGTTCGATTTGAGTTGATCAACATTAAATTTGTTGATCAACAAAAGTTGAAACGTTTTGTTCCTTCAACATAACATAACATCATAAAATCACGCCTATATTCTTCTAAGGATTAGGCAGAGGTATATAGTAACACCCTCATTTCGCCAGTTATATTTAAGACCCATGTAATAGGGGGCGAGCCTATTGCCATTAACCGGGCACAAATCCAGACTCCGAGCTACTACTGAGAAATTCCTAATGGAAAATCTCTATAACACTTTACTCGACCTAGGGATCGAACCCATGCTGAGCAGTCGCGCTTGCGACCACTAGACTAACAAGGCAGTCCTTGTTCCTTCAAATTGATTCAATTTGATTGAAAGTCTGTTCAGACGGTTCAAATCGCATGCGATTTGGCAGTCGATCATCTAGAATCGAATCGTGTGAACCTGGTATCATATGAAGTATTAGTTTATTCAATTCGTACCTACTTAGTTATGATAGTAGAATTAATACAATCTCGGAGGTACTTTATTTAAAGGAGAATCGGTAAGATGTATTAAACCTGGTCCTCGACAAATAATGACCATAAATACGTACTGCCTCTTTGGTCTAGTGGTGGCAAGCGCGACTGTTGCTCGGTGAGATCTTGGATTCAATCCCCAGGTCGGGCAAAGTGTCATTGGATTTTTCCGTAGAATTTCTCAGTAGCAGTCCGGAGTGTAGATTTGTGCCCGGTTGATGGTAATAGGCATGCCCCCTATTACTTGAGACTTAAACAACGGTGAAATGAGGGTGTTATTATACACCTCTGCCTAACGCTTCCGGCAATACAGGATGTTATGTTGTTGTTGAACATTTACTCTTCGAAAAAAAACTAGGAACGTTAAAAAAAACCGACTTCAAAAACTAAAAAGTATAAAATAACTTAGTATAAAATTAACAGTTTCAGATGTCGGTGCTAATCAACGCTGAACCAAATTGAAGGCACCAACTTCTGAAACTGTTAATTTTATATTAAGTTATTTTATAGTTTTTAGTTTTTGAAGTCTTTTTTTTTTAACGTAGTTTTTTTACTTTTTAGTGTCTGTAATAGGTTGTTACATCAGGTAGAATAATTGCATCGTCCACGTAAACTAAAATGTTCATAAAAGAAAAAAAAAAATCATAAAATGAAAACTACTGGGCCAAACTATATTAAATTTTTATGGGACCAAATGGCAACTATTTCGCATCAAACTAAAGAAGAATTACGTAAATCGGATCATAAATCTCAGCGTAATTAGTGTACATACATAAAAAAAACCAATCGAATAGAGAACCTCCTCCTTTTTGAAGTCGGTTAAAAATCAACACCTTTAACAATTTTTATAAATACAATACAGTACCTACCCAAATATCGTAAATATTTATATGTAGTATAATCGCCACGCCGCCGTTACTGTGAGTAGAATATCATTAAAATCCATCACACCAACGGATGGACTCGTAACTTCTAAAAGAGCTACAGGAAATCGGATTTGTCAAAGTTTGAGTGAGTCAACTTGTTTAATTTGTCGAGAGCAAGCCCGGAGTGAAGTGAAGTGTCCCCTTTCTAGACCTTGTGGTTTGAAGGGTGCTGAATATAAAGACAATAGAGAATTCGAGTTTGGTAATTATATTATCAGATTATAAGATTATGAATTACAACATAATGCAATCGCCAAATGCTAGACGGCCAAGTATAGTGACACTATACCTATATTTTTAGTAAAACTTAATAATCTGCACTTTCTATGAGCAAATAACAAACAACAATAGTTTATTATGCTGTGTGGTGAAGTGAGGGCTGGTGGAAGCGAGGTCGCGACGGCGTCACCATCAAACTACCCAGCATAACTATCTTAGGCCGGTGAACGCTATCACTGTCACCGGTGGTGCGAGAAAACTAGTGTCGCGACGACTAGCATGTTTTGTCCATTAATGAGTGTATTTTTGGGAAGAGCCGTTGAACAGCAGTAGTCTATGCAGTCGATCATATTCAATTATGGACGTCAATGGGGTGCATTAAAAGAGCCTCCACGAGTGACAATACTTAAGAATGTGCAGCGGACCCTGGACAGTCAGCCCCGCTACCAACCTTGCTGACTAGCTAATCTTTTCACCACGGCATGAGATATTCTCATACAGCTCGTACTGATACAAGAGAAGAAAAAGATGGACGTCAAGCTTAAATATTTCGCTAACAGGTAAGCTTGAAAATTTTGTTCGCCATAAGAACATGACGATATTATGATAATGACAACAATCCTCAAGCCCGTATAACAGTAATCCCTAAAACACCGGATGGAAACAAGAAACAAAAACAAGCAAAAAGGCGCTGACAGTTTTGTTTTTTAAGTAACAATGCTAAGTAAAAGTGCAAAAATGTAGACGGAGCTTTGTACCTTAAAAATTCCGAGGTAATAAGTACAAGTATTTTACTTCGCGCGGCACGGCACCTTGAACCCTCTACTACCGGTTTCCGTGAGAAGTAGGCTTACATTGAGAAGAGATTTGTAATATTTGACACACTTGGGTAAGTAAGAACTTGTGACATCCATGTGGAACACATTGATGGCGAAAAACGAGTATTCGTTATAACATTTAAATATTTCCACTAATGTTGTAAATAATTACCTACAATGAAACTTAGCCGTCTCTTACAAAAGCTACGAATTAACATAAATATATGGAAAAAATCCCTCAAAAAATCTTTTAAAATAAACGGTTTTATCTTGCAGTACCCCTGCTGAATTAGGATTTGAGGATAGAAAGTTGAAATTTTTATAATTTTCTATTGTCATGGGAATTGAATTTATGTGCGAAGTTTCAGGAGAATCTGTTAAGCAGAAGTAGTTGAAAAATCTGTCGCAAGATTTTAATCAAACAAACAAATACACGACGTGAAGCTAATTAAAACTGTTCAATAAAGATAAATTTTCAGTTCCATGTTGAGCAGTGGATTTCTACGGGCTGCCTAATGATGCTAATACACAGGAAAAAGAATGCACTTTCTTCTGTTTTACCGGCCTCTATCGGTTCTTCATCTTTTAAAAGATCTTTATAAGATCAGCGAGGTTGATAACGGGGCTTATCTACAGGGCACGTCAAGCGTGCTATCGCTTAAAACTAACTAACTTCTCGTATCTTCGTCATTAACGAAGCGTATTGATCACAGCTTAGTATATGAGATCATTTTACCCTTTAGAAATGATTTTAGATAAAATTACACAAGAGTATCTTTTAAAGACCAGCAGTAACGGCCGACACCAATAACCTATCTAACCATGGTTTAGCGTACTAGATATAGAAATTTCACATTACTTCTCTGTGGAGCTTATGTTAATTTTCTATCTCTAGTAGGGAAAACCGCCTATATATAGATTATTGATATCGGCCGTTAGGCATTACGAAATGCTACGATTGGTAACCAATGATCCGTTTTAGGAAAGAAACGAGCATAAGTGATATAAACCCGACAAACAATAGTAGCATCCCAGTGCGGGCATGATTCCCATCTCAGCGGATGTTAATGCCCCGCCGCATGATGGGTACCATTTACTGTTATTACACCTTCTTTCGCCGAACACCTCTATCACGAAAATAATGAGCACCTAAATAACTTATTTTGTCAAGTCCCCTTCTCGTTTGAATATGTTACGTATGTTAAGTGCTCTTTTGACGCGGATTTGAGGGGATGAATTCCATTTGCGAGTTAACGTTCAGCCGAACGTGTTATTTATACGGCCATGTTTATTTTTGATGATAAATTTTTAGACAGATATTTTCGTGTCGGATGGATGAAAATGTTTTTTTGAGATCTCTGGTGAAATTTACGAAGTTCATATCGATTTTAAATAGTTATTACTTAATATAAATGCAACTGTCCATGTTCTCCTGAACGTCACGGACAACAGACCTCTGAAAATAATTCCTCATTATTTCATAGCATTTTAACCCTCAATAGCCAGGCAAAGGGAATATAAACACATTTCCCACCAATTTTTTTGGAAGATGTCGCGAAACCTCCGTTTTTTATTTTTATTTTTAAACTTAGCAATATTTAACAATATACTATTTCCTTTAATAGAAAATAAAAATAATAGGTAGGTACCTACCCATATTTTTATATTTTTGTAAAAAATTACCAAACTTTTACTTTTCTTAAAATCTTAGGCCCTTGCAGTGATGAATAATTTTCGTAGTCAACGGAAATATATAGCAAAACGTAAAGTATTCGTAGATAATAATATGTCTGAATACAAGTCGAAAAAACCAAACTGTCATATCGATATAATAACCATAAACTGCAATAAAATTAAACTGGTATAATCGACTGAAACTAAAAGCATTTGCATTTAGGAGCAATTAAACGTCAATGATTTAATGGCAGCGATCCAGAATTCAGTACAATTAATATTGCATCGTACGTTCAACTGGACGGCTATTTTGAAGTCCTCAATTCACTACACAGTAAGGCGGGCATTTTAGTCGTTTGGTTTGGTACAAGTTATGAAATGAAAGCTACATAAACAACACACCTAAACTTATTTGAAGGATCCAAAGGGTCTGATAAAGGTAAAACAATAATCAACAATCAAGAAGGTGTCTCTCATAATTTACCAAGCACAATTTTTGATCCTGATCACTCATGTGTTCCTTGTATTTGTGTGCTCCATCTAAGACCCTCTCTGCGTTTACAGTCATGTGAGACTAGAGTCATATGCGAACAAGTAAAGAGTAAAGAAAAAGTTAGATCTGAAAATGCTACCCAGTACATAGTTTTACTTTAATGACAACACACAGAGCGCTGAGCTCGTTACAGTTATACTTCCAAGCTACAAAGAAGACTCAATATTTGAACTAGCAGAACATAAAATGCAAATACAAATAGCAATGTTTAAAATGCTTATGACTTGACCCACTCCTATAGAATAATAAATGCACCAATAGAACAAGAAGGAAAATTGTCAACAGCAATCCTCAATAACGTAAATTGCTGTGCAATTATTGTACGACCACTATTTAAGTAATTGTCTACTATTAAAACTCGGGACCTGAAAGTTGTATAGAATAAGCCAGTAAAGTCTTGTTTGATAGACTAAATGTTCATGAATTCCGAAACATCGGAACAAACGTTGATACAAAGGTATTAGATTACCAATTATTTATTAATATTTGATTTGGGAACTTTCTATGTAAGTGAAGTATAAAATTAAAACATTATAATGTAGAAGGACAAAGGATAGCTTTGTTATTGGCTTTTACCTTGGCGTGAACTAAAATTGAAGTAGCCGTTCGGATAGGTCATAACCGTTGAAGTAGAAATGTTCTAGAATGTTGGCCATATACTAGAAAAAGAATATAGCGTTAGACGGTTCTCGAGTAGAAGGACCAATGAACTGCTGAGAGATGTGGAAAGCTATTAGATACATATGGCTAAGAACCATTCGAAACGTTGTCTGGATAGTATCATAAATTACGAATGCATTGAAGTTTAGTTATTAATAATTGAATTTCGTATGCGAATTTGTAGGCCTAGCATGAACATTTGACGTATAGTATCGTAAACATATTGCTAATGTAAGAAAGTTTTAAATTGAAAATACAACAGCTGTCCATTTTTAACCGACTTCAAAAAGGAGGTGGTTCTATATTCGATTGTTTTTTTTTATGTATGTACACTGATTACGCTGAGATTTATGATCCGATTTACGTGATTCTTCTTTAGTTTGATGCGGAATATTTGCCATTTGGTCCTATAAAAATTTAACATAGTTTGGCTCAGTAGTTTTCATTTTATGAACATTTTGAACATTTTTTGTTTACGTAGACGATGTAATTGATGTAATCTAGAAAAATCCTACTGTAGTTTACAGGACAACCTATTACAGACACTAAAAAGTAAAAAATAAAAAACTACGTTTAAAAAAACCGACTTCACATACTAAAAAGTATAAAATAACTTAATAAAGATTTAATTTAATACACCTCTTATGCAAACTTAATACCTTTATTTTATATTATGGTGAAAGTATTAAGTTTGCATAAGAGGTGTATTAAATTAAATCTTTATTAAGTTATTTTATACTTTTTAGTATGTGAAGTCGGTTTTTTTAAACGTAGTTTTTTTATCGTTCATTTTTTTTCGACATGCTCAATTCGCTTCATACTAATATGAATAAAGTTTTCAATTTAATTAAATAGTATGTTCGAAATGAGTATTTCCAATTCAAAATTAACTCACATTAGCGTTACGTTTACGTTACTAACGTCACAGCATTCACGCTACGCCTAGCCAAAATTACTGTTGTTAAGTAGGTTAATGGAGTACCTATAATTGGAAGTAATTTGGAGCTGTTTAATACGTCATTGACGTATTTAAATTCTTCTTTTGTCTCTGTCTCACCTAACACATTAAGTGTGATTATTATAACTTTAATTATATTATATTTTCTGTTTAAATTAACATTTTGGTCTATATTTTCTTCAGTGCTTTCTAGGTGTTTTCGGATGATGATTATTTTTCTAAATATTCACTGCTTGACACTCCTTACTTCTATACACTAGCGTAATATTCTAAAAATACATAACCTTAAATTATTGAAGTAGTACTGTATAACATTTTGAATCGAATAGTGCAATGGAGTAGGTACCTACTCATTTTTATGCAACAGTTTTTATTGCATTAATGTTCTTGTTTTATAATTTTTGCAACAAAAATGCACTAAATATTTCGTTCGGTAAGAAAAAATCTTTTTATAAGCGGATTTAAAAAAGTTGTATTTTTCCTGATCCTGATAAAATACTCAGTTGAAAAGTATAACAAGGTGCTAAGCGATAACTTAAACAATGTCAGTAAGAATTTGTTAAAAGGATTAATTACGTTAACTAATGAAGATAGATAGTATTTGCTGAGACTTTACTGAAAGGGTGATATTTCGTAAAACGCTATACCTACAATTTTATGATAAACAGTATGACATGGATCAATTTGTAAAAGATTTAACGTACCTACTTAAAGTGTTCAGTTTTTTTTAAGTATTAAGTTCGGTATTCTAAAACAATGTAATGTTATGAATCTCGACTTGAACAATTGAAATCGAAATCGAGATTCATAATTGAAGATTGTTTTAGAATACAATACATTTTTACAAACAGACAGATACAACTTATTTTCTTATAGCTTAAAATATGATGCCTTGCGTTCCTATCTTGCTTGATTCATTAATTCCTTCCTTCATTAGTTTGGTTTCCATTACATAGTCATTCGTGAATATTGTTGCTCACATTCATCCTAAAACATCACATAATATCCATCCATTCTTTCCTCTTCATTCTTCTTCTCCAAACATTGATTTAAATGTCCAAAAACTTTTTTCTCATTGTCATTACAACCAACAATAGCGAATAAATAACCAATGTCAATACCATACAAGCATAGGGTTCCCCCAAGCGTCGGTACCCATTGTGGTGCTCTCAGCTCAATATTACAATAATAAATGGTCCACAAACAGAATTAAAAGCATTGTGAGAGGAATCGTATTACACTCTGCCGCGTTATTAAAGGCTACAAATCAAGTACTTATAAATACATTTACATGAAGGGACGTTTCATGTTGACGTAAAAAATATTTGGACATATGATTTGGAAATAACTTTTGTGTTCGTGTGACGAGTACGTATTTTTTTTTGTCGGTTGGACGTTTTTGTTAACTATAAATTTATATTTTTTGTTCACAGATGTAGATTATTTTATCCAAGGTTTATTTGTAGGTTTTTTGTAGGTTTTGATCATATTTAATGTGTGTACAGGTTTCTTTGAGTAGTTTGAGGATAACTAGACGAGAATATATTATACTAAATAGAGACTAGATGATATTTAAGGTTGAAATAATGAAAATAACTAAAAAGAATTCTGAAGAATACATAACCGTGTTTATTTGCAGTTTGACATGTTAATTCGGTAAAGCAAAAAACAAAAAGGTTGCTAACATTTTTAGTTGCGTTCTCAAATATCAACAAGATTCCATTGTTATTTTTCCTGAGAATTCCGAATTTTTGTTTATCGTTTCAAAATTCATGTGTAATAAAAACATGCATCTGTTTACTTATTAGTGTTAGAATATTGTTTTTATCTGTTAAATTTTAAGTGCTTAAACATTTTATTCAGCAATTCATTTAAACCGAGTTTTAAACTATAATCTAGATTAGTTAATTTGGTGAACAATTTAACTCTAATGTAAAATTAAAGTTTTGGAATGCGGTTTCTGTTTAGGGTTGTAAAGTTTATTTTGTGTCATTAAATAGAGGACATACATCGAATCAATGTGTTCTGAACAGAGCAATTTGCTACGATATTCTATATTTTATCCATAAAAAACCTATATTTAAAATATTTATAAACTTTTATCGAAACGAAAACACACATTATAACCGCACAACACAAAAAAAACGCCTAAAGACAGATTTTGTTTGACAGCTTCAGAAAATAAATTACAGAAAATAGTACAATTATCTCTCGTGTCGTCTCGAGCTATAGGAAAATAACTCATTGAATGCGGAGGTGAAAATATTAACCAGACAGCAAGGTTGATAGCGAAGTTGACTGCCTAGGATGCGGTGGATGTGGGCAAAAAAATACACTTGGGAGTAATGAAGCCGGGTCACCAACATAAACAAAACAATGTTAAAATGTTAAACAGTGTTTTCCTAGATATTAAAGTTTATGTTAGTGACCCGGACTCATTGCTCCCGGGTGTAGATCAACACAAAAAAATAGAATGAAATAGAACAATGGAACCCATACATATTCTGGCATCCTCCAAACGGGATCATCTAAGCCTTCGTACTGTTTCAACAAAGTTAGACATTAAGAAGCCAATAACAAAGTTTGAGGACCTTAATAAACAAGCTGAAGTACTAGAAACGCAATTAGTGCTCTCAGTGAAACAGATTACACAAGTTTTAGTTTGGTGTTGTAAAAACTTCGAATCAAATTTGGATGGAAGGGATCATCAAGAAGTCGGTAGCAACGTTCTTCTGTCTGTTAATAACAACAGCGATCATCAAGTCTGCCAAGCGAGGTGTGGAAAGGAGATCGGAGGGGAGCAGTCCAAGTGGCGTCGGATGATGAGACTTATTATATTATAAGCTCATTATAAAGGGATACTTTTTTCTATGGGTGCTAAAAAATCTATCCATGAAGAAAAAAGGTATTGGTTAAAGTGAAATAATAAAGTATTAAAATATGAATATTCAAATACTTATATAGGTACATAAAGCCATTTTTATGTTATGATAATTACTGTTCATTTGCATGTGTCTGAGTCAAAATAGTTCAAACCCGTGGTATTTCTTTTATAACCATGGTTAGCAGTGGAAGTTTACGGGCTGATAATAGTGTGGCAAATGACTAACAGTTGTTATTTCTATAACAGGTTCAACGTAACTTACCAATTATTTATTTCAAACATGCCACCAAAGTACGTAATGGTTTTAGTGTTTGCTTTAACACCAAAAGGTTTTAACTTCAACAGGCCTTTAAGTAAAAGCTTAGTTAAAATTACTCCAGAGGGATTTAAGGCCTCCTAATTTTCGTTTGAACGGCCTACCCCTAAGCTCGGTGGCGCCATCTTTTATTCTGGCCATGAATTGCCGATGTCAAGTACAAAGAGAGTCTCGTGGATAAATAATGACTGCGGGGGTCGTACAATATGCGAGGGTAAGCTACACTTGCCAAGGTCAACCTGTGGATGGGTGACCGTTAGCTACACATCGAAACCTCACTGAGCCTCGGAGAGCACGTCAATTCTGGTTAGACTGGAAGCTGACACTACCATAGTTGGAAAATGGTTAGGAGATAGATGTATAAGTACGTAAGTAGTACAAAGTGTGTCAATAATTGTGTTCTGGTACATACGCTTATACAAGGTTAGTCGGAAAGGGGATACTAAGCCAAAACAGTGTTAAAGTACCTTTAATAAGGGATAACTTTTGTTCTACAACTTTCCCCAAAACTCAATAGTTTAAGAAAAATAGCTTTTCAAAGATTTCGTAAAAAATATGCTAAAATCTATCTGTCCATAGCTATAATCAGCTGTTTCTACAATTTAGGTCATATTATTGGGGTCACGGATTAGAAAAGTAATTTTCTGAATTCATAACTCAAGCAGGTATGTTTTTTAAAAATAAAAATAAAAATAAAAATCTTTTTGCATAAAAATTAAAAACGAATTTTGAAATTTTAACACTTGCTTTAAAATAGTCATCAGTGATACTTTAGGTGGCCCGCCGCTTAGTACCCCCTTTCCGACTAACCTTGTATAATATATGAAAATGAATGTTGGTCGTGGCAGAAGTGGCAAAAAAGTAGAATAAATGCCGTGGAAAGGCGTTCCTTGTGAAGTATGTGCGGTGTAACTTTGAATGATAGATTGAGGAATGATGTGATTAGACAAAGATGCGGTTCAACAGATGATCTGATGCAGGGACAAAAATTGAAAAGAGTATGCTTAGGTGGTTTACTCATGTTGAGAGAATGAGTGAACGGTGATTAATAAAAGGAATGTATAAGGCGGAAACGCCAGTAGAGGCCATCCTGGAAGGACATACATCGATGTTATGGGTGATGTTCTTCACAAAGGACAGGTGCGTAGAACTCTCAAACGGCGTGCGTGTATAACAAGATGTATGAATATGGAAGAAAGTGAAAGAAGTATTTAAGGATCGTAGCATGTGGCGTTCTATAGTTTCTACCTACCCCCATGGGAAAAAGGCGTGATTTTATGTATGTATGTATGTAGTACAAACTATATTAATAAAAGCAAAATTCTATTTCTGACTCGTGCGATCATCAAATTTTCTTAACCTTACAAGAGGAAGGTCATGCAATATTGTTAACCACGTGAAGTAATATAAGCACAAAGCATTTACTACCTACCCTAATAGCAATAAAGGAATTCCATCGAAATAGTTCAATGAAACTCCTCATAGATACAATTACCACATCAATGATCACGCTTAATCTTCTGACTGAATTTACCAACTTTAATAATGCATTCTTATCAAACCTTATTTTCAAAGTTATAAAGACTAATTTCGCTTGTATGCTGTTGTCGCGAAATTGCAATTCCTTTCCCGTACGTTCTTTCTTGTGATCTGTTGAACTAAAAACGTTTCCTCGACATAATGGGGGTAGGTAGCGAGGGTGATAAAGTGCGGATATCGTATGAAGTTAACGAGACAAGGAGATATTATTGTTAGAGGTCTTTGTATAAAATAGTATCTATGTAGGTATGGGTATCACAGTGTAATGTATGTATGACCAAAAGTTTCAACGGAAATTGAATTTTCCTTGTTCCTGTAGATGCGGTAACAGACAATTATTATGGAAATGATTAAATGTAATGCATCCACAAATAACTATATGTACTTAGATTAATGATTGGTCTCCGCTGAGCTTCAACTAGATACCAAAGAAAAATAGCTCCTTGAATGCGACAATTTTATATCGATATTTGTTACTATCTTATTTCTTGTAGTATTGTTTTTACACAGTTCTACGTATTAATTTCCAAGAGGTAGACATACTCGGCAATACACGACCATACCAGCAATATTGCAATATTGCCGGGCAACTTGTCAATGTTTCCCCAATATTGACGAGTAATACGAGCTTATCATCGAAACATTGCCGGCCATACTTGCCGACTACACATTGCCGTAAATTGTCATATTTACCGGCTCCACAGCGAATGTTATCTTACTTGTGGGATATCGATATCAGGCTCTCTAATAGTCTCTTTAAGGACGGGAATAGATAATAGTGAGTCTCGATATGCAAGGTCACCGTCAAAAGCCTTGGATTCACTAGACAAAATGTATCCGAACATGATGCGCAACATGGAATCTATATGACGCTGCAACGTTGTGCGGCATTTCTACGTGACGCGGGGCATGTTGCAAGCCGCTGCGTCGAGAGCGGGCGCAGGTGTGTGCGAGCGAATTGTTCCGCGACATTGTCCCCGGGATATTCACGTAGAAGTCCCGCGGGATCTTGCCGAATTTGTCCCATAGTTAATCCAAGGCTTCAAACAAAACACGGCAAGCGATTTCCGAATTCAATTTTTTCTTAAAATTCCTATTGATTCTTACTTCATACCAGCACAGAATACGGTTGTTATGATAACACTATTTTCTTCGTTCACGTCCCGGTCAGTAGCGAAACTAAATAGCATTTGACCATTTAATTTCCTACTGCCATCCTCGAACTTGTATCGCACTCAATATTCAAATGCTAGTAATATTGGAGTCGCTAGATTCTGACCCAGTCGTTTGCGAGAATATTGCATAAAATATTATTTTATTTTAAAAGATGACTATTAATTATAATATTCAAGAAGTTGAAAATAGTATTCATCATGTTTTTATTGTTGTGCATCATTCATTTTTCTTGTGAGTTGTTTTATTTACGTTCCATGCTGGGCATATTTAATAGGCATCAAAGACTGGGACTTGCTCAAAAAGTACTTTAATTTATAAGATCTTCAAATATTGTTTTTACACGCTTAAGTTAACAAGTTAAAAAGTTCAAAAAAAAGTTAAAAAGTAACGTGATATTATTTAACAAGTTAAAAAAAAAGTTAAAAAGTAACGTGATATTATTTAAATATTAGTAAAGTCGATAATAGTATGGAGTGAAAAATGCTCTGCGCTGCGCCTCGCCAATCTGCGTCGGACCTTATCCGTTCCAGATCCGTGGTACTATCATTTTGTATTACTGGCACATAGTGCAACAAAGTCGCATTATGAGCCATGGTTCTACCAATTAGTAGTACCACCTTTACACCGTTTAAAACAAGTATCATGGTTCTACCAACCAGTAGTAGTACCACGGCTAAACTTATAGAGTAAAAAATTCTTTGTCATAATGGAGTATTTGATTACTATTAAAAATGTACAACAATTTAGTATTATTTTAAAGAAAGTATAGATAGAACTCGATATATGCGAAACAATGAAAAAATCGATTAAAAAGTGGAGGAGCTACACGCTTGCGAATTTTCTGTCCTTGTCGCGCGAAACGGGTAGTTTACGGAGTAATGTCAAGTAACTATGAAGTTTTTAAAGTCTGACGTCATTGTGGTAGTAGTGTTGTTTCTGTCTAGTGTACAATTTTTAATCGTTTGTGACTTGGGCATTTTTCCCGTTTTTGCAACATTTTTCATTTATGCTCCGCTCCTATTGGTTGTAGCGTGATGTTATGTAACCTATAACCGTTCTCGATAAATGGACTATCCAACACAAAAATATTTTTTCAATTCCAACCAGTAGTTCCTGAGATTAGCGCGTTCAAACAAACAAACAAACTCTTCGGCTTTATAATATTAGTATAGATTTCAGTGGTTTTTCACTGTTGCTTATCATTTTTGTAACAGTTTCGAGATTTCTAATAAAAATATAATAGTCAAATACTACTTCATAAAATTAAGGGGAATACACTCTAACCTAATCAAAATCATGCAAGCCATGCGGTCGTTCCAAACAGGTGCTAAGTAATTAAATTGTGAAATGGTCCATTCCGTTTAATTACATTTTGCCTAGCGGTTAAGCGGTTGACTGCTATTTATAACGTAACCTGACTAGAGAACACTATGTCGAATATTATGACCGCACAATGGGGAAGGCAACGCAAAACTAAAGCAGATGGCAGCACCTCCATATTTAGTTATTTCCACCAATCAGAACCATCAGGTCAATAATGTCAAACACATTGCAACCAATAAGATTGAAGTGGAACAATCGAAAGTGGCGCCATTAGTTCCACAGTTGCCTACCCCATTGTTGCAAATGGCAGCAACTGATCTAAATTGCATCCAGTCTATTGCACTCTGAAAGTTGTCATGCAGTTATGTATGAATTTAATAAAGACACATAAAACATAACATCACGCTTGTATTCCCGGAAAGGTTGGGCAGAGGTGTAGTACACCCTCATTTCGCCGTTATCTTTAAGTCCCATGTAATAAGAGGCGAGCCTGTTGCCATCAACCGGGCACAAAATCCAAATTCCGGGCTGTTAATGAGGAAAAACCGAATAACACTTTACCCGACCTGGAGATCGAACCCAGGACCTCATGATCAGCAGTCGCGCTTGCCACGACTAGATCAACGAGGTTATCAATTTAATGTATAACAATAATATTTCCTGCCTTGTTGGTCTAGTGGTACCAAGCGCGACTGCTGAGCATGGGATCGTAGGTTTAATCCCCTGGTGGGGCGAAGTGTTATTGGGTTTTTCCATTAGAAATGTCTCAGAAGCAGCCCGGAGTCTGGATTTTTGCCCGGTTAATGGCAATAAGCTCGCCACCTATTGCATGGGACTTAAACATAACTGGCGAAACGATGGTATACTAAAACATCTTTGCCGACCCTTCGAAGAATACAGGGCGTGATGTTATGTTAATAATATTTCCTTTAGTGTCCCATGTGGTTCCCGACATTCCACGCAAAGCATAGGCCAACCAAGAGATTCATAATCAGCCTATTACTGTCCCTAGGCACGAACCCATTCTTGCAATGAGAAGGTTTTAGGCCGTAGTCCTGTAAGCTGACTTGGTTGGCAGACGACACTGACCATAGCGAATCTTTTTTTTGAGTCCTTCTGGTGTGCAGGTTTCCTTATGATGTTTTCCTTCACCGTAAACGCAAGCGATAGTTACATTCCGTACATGAATTCTAAATGTTAGAGGTGTAGGCAGTGTTCAAACTCAAATCACCCTGAATTGTCCTGTAAAAGGGATTCCGTCAAGAGAACGGGCAGTAGTCAGTGGCGTGCCTATAGGCCAAACCCGATATATTTTTTTGGTACTTATTTTGATGTGCAACGTAAATTATGACAATATATTAGGTCCCCACCTATGAAATCAGCGTTTTGTATGAAAAATTTTAAAGAAGTTGCATTTTTCATACTAACATTTTCTTAATTTATTTAACAACTATGAACACTAATGTTTTAAAACTTTTATGCACTAATGTTTAAAAACTAAGATAACGTATGCCACTTCGATTATGCGACAAAAATAAGTTTTGGCTAAGTTAAAACAAAAATAGTGGTCATTTCTGCTAACAAAAAGAGGAGTCATTATTAAGGTATTTGTTATGTTTAGAAAACTATAAGTAATAAGGTTTTTTTTGCTATTGGTAGTTGTCTATGATGGTCATTATTCGATATAATATCAAGCAATTGATGAATATTTTAAATCATAGAACTGACGAGGTTCTCTATTTGTGAGAAAAAAACGCCAATTTCATAGGTGGGGACCTAATATTTTATGCTTATCATTAGTAAAACATAATTCAATCTTAAGATCTCCAACTATTTGTTATCAGACGAATTATAAATATCAAAATAAGTACCAAAAAATATCGGGGTTGCCCTATAGGCACGCTACTGGCAGCAGCGTCCTCCTGTCTGTTAATAACCTCAAACTGCGTTCAGAAAACCGTCTTCCAAGCTTGGTGATTATGGCAATTTTCTCTTGACCGTTTATTGTAACGATCATTGAGATGTCCATGTTCAACAGTGAATGTTTACGAGTTGGTATGATGATGTGTGATAAATTGCATCTAAAGTAAAGTAGGCACGCAAATTGAATGCAGCGGGGCCTGAGGTGAAGCTCCCCCGCTGTCCGCACGCCTCTCCTCACACGCCTGCAAATGTAGTGCTGTCCTTGTCATGTAACAGCACTAGCGCATTCCCACACGCATTTTTCAGCTCTGCATTCAATTCGCGCGCCTACTGTAGTAATATCTCTTTTTTAAGCCAAGTAGGTATACTGATAAAAAATTATAACACCAGAGTTTAGTGATACTTTCGTTTATTATTACTTCTTCTTCTTCTTCCCGCCTTATCCCACACTTGGTGGGGTCGGCACAACATGTATTTCGTAATTTCAGTAGTTGTTAGAGGTTTTGGCTTATTGTTTTATGACCGGCCGCCTGCCTGTCATCAACCCTCCTTGGGGATTCGTTTATTGTTTCTGAATCGGCAATTTTAAGTGGCTGGTCATGTCTATCGAAGGACCGATGGCCATTGGAGCAGACGTGTCCATGAGTGGAAACCGCGAATCGGCAAACGCAACGAAGGACGCGCCACAGCCAGGTGGACCGACGACCTGAAGATAGTTGAAGTATAGATGCGGAATGTGGAGGACCGTATGTTGTGGCGCAGCTTCGGAGAGGCCTATATCTAGCAGTAGGTATTGTTAAATACGATAGCTCATTAATAAGTATTATAATTATATTTAAATTGCCTTTAATGACCAACATACATTGGAGTTGTGTTTGTGCAATTGACTTGAGACGGAAGGGAACAAAGATGCACGCGCAACTGTAGATTTCGACACAAGAAAAGACCAGTAAAGCAGGCACAGACCAAAACCCATAAATCCTACAAGTGGTCTGCGATAGGCTGAGTTGATTAATTGTATAATTTCTAAGTTTGAAATCTTTTCAGCGCCAGTGTTAAGCTCAGACCCCAAAAACAATGAGTAGGAAAGGTATAATATACTTCAACAAAAGTCTTACGAAAGGCGCTCGTATAATATTTCAAAAACAAAAAAGTGTTATGTAACGCGATCCGTGTAATTACGAAGTCGATTATCCTGCGGTTGACGGTTCCGCGGTTGGCTGTCCATTAATATAGACGGAACCGACAGCGGGAACACGTCAACTCTGACCGCCCGGACGTGCGAAGCTGCAATGGCTGCTCTGAAACCTCATTACTTTAAACGCACTTTGTACGAAGATTTATTCAGTTTTTTACGTGTCTCTTGTGAGGGAAAATAAAGGGTAATTTACTACTATTAAAAATGTAAATAATTTAGTACACTCGGGAGCAATGAGTCCGGGTCACCAACATAAATAAAATAATGTTAAAATGTTAAAGAATGTTTTCCGAGATAGTAAGGTTTATGTTGGTGACCCGGATTCCTTGCTCCCGAGTGTATTATGTTGAGGAAAGTATAGAACGAACACGCTATGAGAAAAAATAAATAAAATCGATGAATAAAAAACATTTTAACAAAAATAAAACCGACTTCAAAAAAACGAAAAAAAGCATAAAATAATGACCATATTATAAAAGTAACAGATTCAGAAGTCGATGCCTTTAATTTGGTTCAGCGTGGATTAACACCGACTTAGTCGGTGTTAATCCACGCTGGTCGGTGTTAATCCACGCTGAACCAAATTAAAGGCATCGACTTCTGAATCTGTTACTTTTATAATATGGTCATTATTTTATGCTTTTTTTCGTTTTTTTGAAGTCGGTTTTATTTTTGTTAAAATGTTTTTTATTTTTTTCATTTGAGTGGCATTAATTAAAGCATGGTTGGACCTACTAAAGACGCTGCTCGTAACATAATCACATCATCAAATTATGCGTACTGTTCGTCATTGAGGAGTTCCATTGTCTATCTCCGAAGTTCTTCATCAGATCTTCACTAAATTTAAATGGGACCATTTTGAAAGAATATTCTGTCAAACGAAAAACAATTTTTTCAAATCGGTTCATAAATGAGGGTGTAGTGAGGTAACAAACATTAAAAAAAAAGAAAAAAAAAACATACAGACGAATTGAGAACCTCCTCCTTTTTTTGGAAGTCGGTTAAAAAATAGAAATGCTTCACGCTTTAGAAATTTGTGTAGATAGCGTTTTCTGTCTTTGTCGCGCGAAATGGATTGTTTGAATTGATGTCAAGTTACTATAAAGTTTTTAAGACTTGACGTCATTGTGGTAGTAGTGTTGTCTCTATTAAATCGGTTGTTACTTGAGCATTTTATGAAATATTTTATTGGTTTTTTCACTGTTGTTTATCATTTGTGAAATAGTTTCGACATTTCTAATAAAAAAAATGTCAAATACTAACTAACTGGAATTAACATGAAATTAACTTTATGCACTCAGCTTTTCGACCAGTAACCCTAGTACGAGCTTGCAAGTGAGCTTGTTAAACTGAATAATATATTTCTCTCTTGTTTTTGCGGGTATGTAAGAGAAACAGAGTTTAACGAGCTCACAAAAAGTATTACGGATTTTAAAATTGGCAACCTCGTACTAGAGGTAGATACAGGTTTCACTGAGTTTATGAATAATGAGTAAACATAGGTTAGAACTTAATAATAGAGGTAACAAATACACTACTCACAACGTTAGGGAACGTACTCATACTACGTGACCCGTTTAGGGAGGGGAGGGAGTTCTTCAAAATACCACACTTGGCCACAGGGGTGGGTCGGGGCTTAGGTTTTCGTCACGTGGTCAATATACTTTAGGGAGATCTCGCGCTTTTTAACCGACTTTCAAAAAAGGAGGAGGTTCTCAATTCGATTGTTTTTTTTTTTTTGTATGTTTGTTCCGCGATATCTTTGCTAATTGTGAACCGATTTTAATGATTATTTTTTTTGTCTGAAGGAGTATTCTTTCGAAGTGGTCCCATTTAAATTTGGTGAAGATATGATGAAGAACTTCGGAGATAGACAATTTGAAGTCGGTTTTATTTTTGTTAAAAAGTGATTATTCGAGCTATATTCAAATATGGCGCGCAGCGTTGAAACTCACAGGTAGCAATATTGACGCACATGGAGCCCAATAATTATCTTTTTACATTTTTTTTATTTAAAACCATTTTTATGACTTGCTACGTGAAAACAAGAGGAGAGGGGTATTGGCATATACTATGGGTGGACACCGAGGCGGGGGGGGAGGGGGTAAAAAGTTGTAAAAAATGGGTCCCGTAGTATGAGTACGTTCCCCTATCCACATATTACTAAACAGATCTACTAGATATTAGAAAGAACGATATAAAAATAAACCGAATAAAAGTAAACATTACTTATTAGGGTTCTGATCACTTAAAATAGTAAAAAAATCTTCTTTTAATATAGCCTTGCTGAAAAAAATAATATCAGTTGAGCTAAACTGCCTATTGTAGGTGTGAGAAATTGAAGAAGCAGCGAGATTACTCTGTGACGGTTTCACAATGCCGAGCATACTGTTTGGCGGTGCATTAATATGTTTCTTTTGCGTGGTGGTAGAATCTATACGGTCCCCCTAGCTAGCTATCACCCTCACATTGATATCAAGCCAAGCAGTTTACTATGTTCCGTCGTGTGTATGTGAGAGCCAGAAGGGTATTGGAAAATCCCTCTATATCTCTGTTACTTGGATTCGGATGCTCCATCTTAGACCCTGTCTGCGCTTACCATCAGTGGGGACTAGGTTCCAACACGACTAAGTAAATAATAAACAAAAAAATTGGTATGTTAATTATTTTTCGATTAATAACGTTAGCATGTAACGCGAAAGTTTAAAAGTAAATATTATTCGATCTGTTTCAAGAATAAAGCGACATCAAGCCTTTCTTGGAAATAGACACGCCAGGAGCAATCTTGACAAAAATATTACATAGGTACTATATATTTGATGACACAATAAGCCAGCCGAACTTTTTCTTTCTTCAAAATACTGTCATTAAAATTGACAACGAGCATAAATTCGCAATTTTCTTAAATAAAATCAGTCCTACAATGTTAAGGTAAGCAACATTTAAATAAAGTTGTCCATACAATAGATCACAACAAGTAAGCCGTGTTTCACGCTTACTGGAGCTTAAGTAATAATCGAATGAGCAAAAAAAACGACTCATGTCGTAACGATACTCCCGAAGAATTGATACACACTGGTGATCCGTTTGTTCAACTCATGGGAAATCATAATATGAATTATTATAGTACGATAGTAAATCAATAATGTCAAATAATCAATAGTCCCTAGCAAAACTGAATGAGTGGGTCGAGGAACTTCAAGTATACCTAGGCTATCTATAATATACATAGTCCACCAAGAAGAAAATAATCTGCTTAGTAGTCGGCAATAATATTGACAAGTATATCATTTTGGGACCCAGTGGATAATATTAGCAAGCACACTGGGTCACCCGCGCGACGACGCAACGAGTATTCCTAAGGAGGGTTGGTGTCAGGCAGGCGGCCGGTCATAAAACAATAAGCCAAAACCTGTAACAACATGGATTTATGAAATACATGTTGTGCCGACCCCACCTAGTGTGGGATAAGGGCAGGAAGATGAAGAAGAAGTAAATCAATAATGTCTTAAACAATATATTTTCTATTCCGTGTACAGTAAAGCATAATATAAATCTATCTGTCGCAATAACGTGGTTATAGCTGTTATTATGATCATGTTCCTAGTGCCATGAAACGTTTTCTTATCGATCAATCATATCGCTAGGAATTTGATCATATAACGCCTATAAACATGTTACTGCGACATATACAAGGTTAGTCCAAAGGGGGATACTAAGCCGCGGGCCACTTAAAAATCACTGAAGACTATTTTAAAGCAAGTGTTAAAATTTCAAAATTCAACAATTTTTATTTGCATGCAAAAAGATTTTTATTTTAGTTTTTTCAATAAACAATAACATTCCTGCTTTAGTTATGAATTCAGAAAATTAATTTTCTAATCCGTGACCCCAAATATGACCTAAATTCTAAAAACAGCTGATCATAGCTATCGACAGATAGATTTTAGCATATTTTTTACGAAATCTTTGAAAAGCTATTTCTCTTAAACTATTGAGTTTTGGGGAAAGATGTAGAACAAAAGTTATCCCTTATTATGGGTACTTTAACACCCTTTCGGCTTAGTACCCCCTTTCCGACTAACCTTGTATAAATAGCTATCTATATTACCTATATATTAGACTGTAATTGTCCCACTGCAGGGCAAAAATCTCTTTTCATACAGAGAAGGAACCTATATGACCCATTAAATCTATATTATGTTTACTCACGATGTATTCCTACACCATAAGTCTGTAGTGTATTCGATTAACTATGTAAGAAAGCATGTATGTAGGTATATTATACTACAGTCGGGAGCAATGAATCCGGGTCACCAACATAAACAAAACAATGATTTCCGAGATATTAAGGTTTATGTTCGTGACTCGGATTCATTGATCTCGAGTGTATTTATTTTAAATTATTTTTACGACTTTAATATTTAATTCCTAGCCAGTTTCAAATATTTAAAGAAAAACGACAATCGAGTCTATTAATTATTACATTCTTGGCCAAAGAGATCACAACATAATTCTTGTATTATGCTACGGTTAACGTTAGGTTGATGGATAAAACTAACTTCATTCAAATAAATTATTGGATAATTTTAGCTTTATTTTTATGAATAAATAAAGCCGGCTTTTCACTACAGGATATATATTAATATAAATTAATATCGCTTACAATATTTTTTAATAGAACCCTTTACACTCAGATATAATATATATTATGTTCCAGTCGTGGGATTTCACTTATATCTTGTGATATAATATATATTATATCTCATAGTGAAAAGCCGGCTTAATTTACCTAAAATTAACCGTAACACTTTATACTGCGAAAGAGGTTGTAGCTAGGTACTTAAATATAATCCACGAATCCTCTCAAGTATCCAATATTAGATAAAAAGAATATTTATCCGAAACGAACCCATCAATCAACGTCTAAAAACAGATAAAAATAAAACATAACGACAGCGCTGTCATCGGTTTGATATGTAATTCAATTTGGACGAAAACCCAAATTGTTTTGTTTTCAATATAAAATAGTTGGACGATTGAAATCGTGTTATTGTTCGCTCCTTTTTGTTATTTTTTTTTTTTGTAATGGATAACTCTCTTTATAAACTTACTTTTGAGGTGATTTGGGAAAGGAGGTTTTATAATAATCATCTCCTTATTGGTCGTCGGTACGTTAAACATTCTGTGTGTTTGGCGACGGCCAAAACTGTGGCCGAATCACCGTTTGGGACTGGTCATTGGTTTTGGCCGATAGAAAACGTAAAATACCCGGATATGGTTCTTACTTCTAAATTCAAATTGTGTCGCATAAACGCCAATAGACTCGCCACCTTGCCACCTATTACATGGGACTTAAAACCATAGGCGTAACGCGGGTGTACAGACTCCTGTAATAGGACACCTCTGCTTTCCCCTTCGTGGATTACAGGTGTATGTAAATGTATACATGTTGTTCTGCCTCGCTTTTGCCCCACTTTGTTGGGATCAGTTTCTATTTGAACCAGATGCGGCTGAATACTATTATTATTTTACACGGAGCGACTGTCATCAGACCTCCGCAACCCAGCTACTAGGTAATGCCGGTATCCTAAGGTTAGACCGGTTGTCAGACTTCTGACTTCCCGTAACGACTGTCATAGAGACTCGGGTGTCATATTCGTATGACACCCGAGAACTACTGTTTAACGTTCTCTCCGAGGCTCGATGTGTAGCGAACGGTCACATATCCGCGGCAAGCACAGCTTAACCTCACAAATCATATGATCAACGCAGTTGGTAATAAGTTACGAGCTCCTCCTTGTAAATGTATGTGTATACAGGGTTTTGGTAATATGACGGCAATTCGTTAAGGGAATGTAGGAGAGATCATTTGCAACAAAATGACCCCCTATAACCCCTATGCAAATGTCAAAAATGTGTTATTCGGTTGCAAATGATCTCTCCTAAATCAAGGAGTACCGTCACATTACCAATAACCCTGTATGTATCAATAAAAAGCAGACTAAAATATAGTAGACTATTTTGTCGTCATACCGTTCGTCAATCTCTGTAACAATGTGTAATCCTTATAAGCGTGCTTCCTTCAAGTAATTTTCCACTTGATCAGTCTGTTGATTTTTTTCTCCCTTTTTCTGTTTCCCCATCGCAAGTCAAGTGTGAGCTTATTGGCCTGCTAAGAATTCTAATAAAAGTTAGGTAGGTACATCAAGTTAGTAGAACTAAGTGGCTCTTTACCTCAGCCCGATACTGAATTGGGAATCCTGATGGCTCTTGATTTAAATACGGGGCATATTACGTGATCTGGATCGTTAAGGATTTTCTTGATACTTCTTTTAGGGTACCGTACCCAAATGATAAAACGGGACCATATTACTAAGACTGCGCTGTCCATCCGTTCGTCTGTCACCAGGCTGTATCTCATGAACCGTGATAGTTAGACAGTTGAAATTTTCACAGATGATGTATTTCTGTTGCCGCTATAACGACAAATACTAAAAAACAGAACAAAATAAATATTTAAGGGGGCTCCCATACAACAAACGTGATTTTTTTTGCTCGATATTGATAACGGCAACAGGTAGACGCTTGAAATATACACGGAATATTTAGTTGTATATTCACTTTAAAAATAAATAATTAAAGTTAAAAAAGAAATTTAAGGGGGGTTCCCATACAACAAACGTGATATTTTTTGCCGTTTTTATTGATAATTTACCCTTCGTGCGCCAGTCCGACTCGCACTTGGCCGGTTTTTTGTTTATTGTCTTCGTAGCGTAAAACAATTAAATCAGCAACTGTTTGAGATTAGAATAAAAATTCAAGTGTTTTTGAATTTCTTTGTACTGAATTTTAAGCTCCGTTCCTACTGACGCTGCTTGCCAATTATAAGCATCGTTGTTTTGTAAATCTATGTTATTATTTTCTTTTATAATGTTTATGATGGATTCAATTAGCAAATACGTAGAAGAAAGAGATTTAGATTGCTACTCATATTTTTGTTTACTATAACAATACATTTTTTCAAACTTTCGCGATTTGTACACATTATAAAAATACTACATCGGGTCTAATCGCGTAGAAAATTTTATAAGGCAGTAAATACCTTATTTATCCCGACGTTTCGACTGAATTTCACCGGCCGTGGTCACGGGTAGACTGAAATGGTGGAGCAGTTGTCATCTTCGTGAAGCAAGGGTATTTTCATCTACCCTCACTTGATTTTGATTTTTAAGAATATTATTATGGTCGGTACTTCGACACACCACACTAACGACATCTTTACACTCGCCTAAAACGGGATAAATAAGGTATTTTTCTGCCTTATAAAATTTTCTACGCGATTAGACCCGATGTAGTATTTTTATAATACTATAACAATTTTATTAATTCTGTATTTAGCTACAAATCTTTCGCAGAATTTCCTAGCTGGGTAGCGCGTTGCATTGTGTTGCGTCGGGCAGCGCGTCACGGTGCAGTCGACGTGTCCTAACAGCTACGTTGTAATACAAGGTGTAAACGAAATCATGTAATTCCTTCAAACCTCGTGATGTACTGCTGACATAAATTAACCCTGCACGGGACACTTTTGGATTCGATAAAAAAATTACAAGATGTAAACATATTGTGTTCTTAACGTGAGGCATTTTAGCGCCCCGAACGAATTGCACGGCTACCGCTTGCTGCGCGGTCATTTAACTCGGGCCGCTAAAATGCCTCACGTTAAGAACATATCGTCACCGGAAAGCCAATACTACTTAAGCGCCATTTTGGTTAAAATGAGTTAGGTATGTATTATATTGTTGGATTAGATTTTTTTTCTGCATCGATTAGTTGGGATTTTGTATTTTATTCTATTTTCTTACGAAATCCCAACTAACCGACGCAGAAAATAAATCCAATCCAATGATATAATACATAACTCATTTTAGCCAAAATGGCGCTTAAGTAGTATTGGCTTTCCGGTGAGGATATGTTTACTTATTGTATTTTTTATAATGAATCCAAAAGTGTCCCTTATATTTTTAATCTATGTCAACAGTATATCACGAGGTTTAAAGGAATTACATGATTTCGTTAACACCCTGTATAGTATTTGATAAGTAAAGCTAAATTCCTATTCAAGTACACGCGCCGCCCTGTTAGATGCACTGCTCACGTAGGCCACTAGAGTAGAAGGCATATCACTTGTTATTTCCGTGACGCAATGCTTGACGGAATGCAACACACCGCGCTGCCCAGTTAGAACAAAGAGTAAGGAACTTAAAACAAATTTTATCATTACTATCATATACTCTGTACACACACAAAAAACATAATCAGCCTATCACTGTCCTCTCGGCACGGGTCTCTTCTCAGAATGAGAAGGGTTTAGGCCCTAGTCCAATACGCTGGCCTGGTGCGGGTTGGCGGGCTACACATAGCATCGAGAACTTTTTGGAGGCCTCTCAAGTGTGCAGGTTTCCTCACAATGTATTCCTTCACCTTTAACGCAAGTGATAATCAAATTCTGATCGACACATGAATCTGAAAAGACAGAAGTGCGGGCCTGGATAGAAATCAGACTTTTTAAGTACCTATGTGTGCTGTAATATAATCTACACCATAGAAAAACACTTCTTCTTTAGTCTCGTAGAGGCAGTACTTAAATATTCTATCTTCTTTCTTCCTTTCGTGTGGTTAGTGACTAACCTGGTGTCAGAGTTTATGCCGCCCATGGGCCTCTGACTTGGTTTCACATGCCGTCGAGAAATATCTCTCAGGCATGCCGGTGTCCACATGATGTTATCCTTCACCGTTTTTAAGCAAGTGATTATTATACAATACGCACATGAATCCGAAAAGTCAGAGGTGCATGCCTTGCGTTCGGACTTGAGAGATATGACTTGGCAGTCCGATGGTCACACCACTAGGCTATCGCTGCTGTAAATATTCTATGAGAATAGCACATGCTGTGGTAAAAAGATTAGCCAGTCAGCAAGGTTGGTAACGGGGCTGACTGCCCTAGGTACGCCAGACGGTTTTGTATAGATTAGTATTTAATTAGCGTACATTAAACGTTTGGCGGTTCTTGAGTATTTTTTTTGACCCACACAAATTTCCAGCTGATTGATAGCGTCGTGCAGCGGTCGGGTTGTTGAGCTCCCTAAAATAAGGTTTGAGCTCCGCGATGTCTGATGCAGATGTGCCGTCGGTTAGGACAAGTCAACTCAAACTTGCTATGGCACTTTCCTCAAAAGGCCATTCCAGATGTTGTCCGACATCGTTTCACTCGCATAGTTTTTATACTACAATGTCTTGACTTTAAAAGAGACCTTGATCACTGAGTTAGTTTCGGCTTTTCTTCTCAGAGCTAGTCAGATAGGAAACGCCGGCGCCATCTAGTCTTAAAAAAAAAATAACATTGACTTGTATAAGTATCTGTAACAGATTTATTTACAGAAATAATAATCATTTATCATTACACTCCACGAGCAGCTTTATAAACTCACCAAATCCATGTTTCAATCCGTAAGCGTTATTTATCCATTAGAATATTCAATTAGGAAAATGTTAAAAGTAAAACTCTGTTATTATCAGCCGTTTTCAATTACAACCCTCTTGGAAACTTCGTTATTTAGATCTTCGTAAGGCTGTTACTCGTTATGAGCGAAGCGGAAAAGACAGATTTTATTGGTGTGTAAAAATTATCTGATTTTATTCTGTCCAGAAAACACATCAGTACAAAAAGAGACACGTGTTTCCAATTTAGAATGATGAACAGCAAAACTTAGTATAAAAAAAACTTAGAGTGAAAAATCTAGAAGGCGATCCATTAACAGAATATTTAGGGCCAGCGCAGATTTGGCGAGGCGCAGCGCAGAGTATTTTTCATTGCTAAACCATTATAGACTTTGCTAGCTTTTAAATAATATCGAAAACCACCTTTCGTTTCTAGCCCCTTCGATGCTGTCGGAGTCTTGGAAACTAGTGGTTGTGTTAATCGATTTTCGATTTTATTTCAACGCTCACAAAGATGATAATGCTTTGGCAGTGAAAAATGCTCTGCGGTGCGCTTCACCAAATCTGCACCGGCCCTTAGAGCCAGGCCACATCTGACGGAAGATACGTCGCCGATATTGCGCCGGTACACATAGTTCCATATAAACATCTCACACCGTACACATTTGACCGAAGATGCGTTACTAAAATTTCTCGAGTAAATTACGCAACGGAAGATCGGCGACGTATCTTCTGTCAGATCTGGCTTGGCCCTTAAATGTTCTTCACGCTACCTTTAGTAAGTAGTAGTAGTAGTAGGTAATTTAGTAGCTCCTTCGTCCGGAGATGTACTACCACCATACCTATTTCTATCGAAAAGCAGCAGTGCTGTATTCTGATTTGAAAGATATGGGTGCTGGTGAAATTTCTGGCACACGGGTTGGTAATGCACCAGCAATGTTTTTGGTGTCTTTAGAGGCAGCTGTAACTGCTTTCCATCAGATGGCTCATCGAATGTTTGCCATCCTTACTATAATAAATGCGATAGTAACTCTGTCTATTTCTTCGTTACCACATCACGACTAAACTACTGAACCGATTTTGATGTAACTTGGTTCAAAGAGAGTCTGAAGCCCGAAGAAGGAAATAAGCTACTTTTATCCTGAAACACGCAGAATACGCAGTAAAGGACATCCACGCGAACGAAGCCGCGGGTGACATCTATCTATACTAATATTATAAAGAGGAAAGATTTGTATTTTAGTATGTAACGACTTATAAACTACAGGACCGATTTAAAAAAATCTTTTTTCCGTTAGAAAGCTACATTATCACTGAGTAAGTAACATAGGTTATATTTACTGGAATAAAACTTCTTACTCGGGTGGATCCGTGAGGACACAGCTAGTGTTATATAAAGAAAAAATAAATAAAAAATATCACGTAGATATAAATTAGGATAGATTACTAATCTTATAAATGGTAAATCTTTTCTACCATTAATAACAACATCATTCCGCCAACTGCTCATAACTTCAGCTCAACAATTTGATTCGATTTCAGTTGTTGAACAATGTTTAGGTTTGAACACAGTTGATCCGCCCGGAATAATCCTTTTGGAGGATGATGTACTCCCTATCTAATTGAAATATAAAGTATCTTTCGACAATATTGAGGGTAATCCGTTTTGTGCTCTCAAATTTAGCTAAAAGTAATCGAAACCCAATTGTGTGGAAGTATACTTTCACGTGAATCCCAGGAAATGGGGACATACATACATAATTAGCCCATTACTGTCCCACTGCTGGGCATGGGCTTCTTTTTAGAATGAGAAGGGCTTAGGCCTTAATCCACCACGCTGGCCTGGTGCGGGTTGGCAGACTACACACACCATCGAGAATTTTTTTATGGCGCCCTCTCAGGTTTCCTCGCGATGTTTTTCCAAGTGATACTCAAATTATTTCTAATTCGCATATGAATTCGAAAAGTCAGAGATACGGACCGGGAACGATCTCAGACCTTCCTGCTTGGAAGGCAAGCGTTTAACCGCTAGGCCATCACTGCTTCATGGGAATGAAACGGAGAACTCATAATAGTTTCTGTCACCGTGTGATTTCACACAAAACCATTCTCACGTTGATACCATAAAAGACGACTAAAGAAGTATTTCAAGAGAACAGGCATTTGTATCATTCTTTACTAGTAGCATCATCATTGTATGTAATTATAGCATCACCATGCATAATATCAGTAAGCACATTGGGCACCCGCGCGAACGCTCAACGAATATTCCCAAGGAGGGTTGATGTCAGGCAGGCGGCCGGTCATAAAACAATAAGCCAAAATCTCTAACAACATGGATTTCTGAAATTAATGTTGTGCCGACCCCACCCAGTGTGGGATAAGGGCAGAAAGAAGAAGAAGCATCACCATGATCACTGTGATCATTGGGTATAGGAGTAAATGTCTAAGAGCTGATACAAGAATATTGTTTTTTGACTAAATTCTTGTATCAATCATAGAAGATTTATTTATAAAAGTGTCAAAAGAACAGACATTGTGGCATCCGTCTTTACTAATAATAGCATTATAATCATAGCATGAAGTCCATTAACTGCCTCGTTGGTCTAGTGGTGGCCAGCGCAACTGATGATCGTGAGGTCATATCGATCCCCAGGTCGGGCAAAGTGTTATTGAGTTTTACCGTATGAAATTCCTCAGTAGCAACCCGGAGTTTGGATTTGTGCCCGGTTGATGGCAATAGGCTCGTCCCCTAACATAACGGCGAAATGAGGGTGTTACTATACACCTCTATCCAACCCTACGAGGAATACAGGCGTAACATTATATTTATGTTATGAACACCATAATCTGATTATGATCAGTGTAACCATCACGCATATGTTATCGGTAGCTGGTAACACTGGACAATGTTAACACAGGCGGGTAATTGTCAATACGAAGCAATGTACCGGAAGTTATAAATATATAACAGTGGTCATTCGACGGAGCAAGTGATTTCACGTTGAACAGCCGAAGAAGTCTAACCTTTTATATCTGGTTTGCTTGTCCTCATTTTCTGATCTTGTGTTAATTATTATATTGTGATATATTGTGAACTAGCTTCTGTAACTAATCACTAACCTAATTAAAAGTACCTACTCTCTGTGGTGGAGGGTCTATGTTGGTTTAATTTACTTTATTTACCATGCTCCTAATCCTGACATACTGATATTAGCTATAACTGTAATGATAGATTCACCCCTTGCAAGATTCTGTTGTCTGTATTTTATACATAAGAGTGAATGTCTAAGAGCTGATATAAAAATATTTTTCTTATAATTTATTCCTACATTATTTTTTGTTTCCAGAATCCGTGTCAGCATTAAAATTTAAGTTCAAATCCATTTAAGTTTAACTTGTAGCATAATGAAACCAAGAAGTCACCGACCTTATTGCTTAATGTTTCACTGTTAACTTGGCACTGTTTCAAGTTAACGCGACTACAAGGAGTAACCAGTACAATTAACTGGGAAGCTTACTGAATACGAACAGTTTTCGCAAATCTTGGATTGAATTGGACTCTTATATTCAAGTTTTATTTTACTTCTTCATTACAGTACATTCTTCTTTATTTTCTTTTGAAGATTTAGGCTTCTTTAAGAGTGTATTTGCTACTTTCTTTTGGGGTGTGAGTAAAGGTGTAGGTGTAAGGTGTGAGTAAAAATGGAGACCACACTACTAAACACCTACTGAAAGTCGAAACATTTGGCCCTGAATATTTACTTTGGTGGTCTGTCTCTTTCTAAATACCCTATTTAGAAAGAGATAATAATATATATATATAGAGATTTAATAATTGTTGTTGTTAATTAACCACGAGGGGCTCGTGGTTAATTAACAACCGCGCAGTTTATATGATTTGCAAGGTTAAGCTGCGCTTGTCGCGGTCAGTCCGTGGATGGGTGACCATTCGTTACATCTCGAGACCCCTCCGTGCCTCGGAGAGCACGTTAAACCGTCGGTCCCGGGTGTCATACAAATACCTATGACAGTCGTTACGGGTAGTCAGAAGTCCGAAAGTCTGACAACCGGTCTAATCTTAGGATATCGGTATTGCCCAATAACTGGGTTTCGGAGGTCTGATGGCAGTCGCTCCGTGTAAAATACTGGTATTTAGCCGCCTCTGGTTTGACTGGAAGCTGACCCCAACATAGTTGGGAAAAGGCTAGGCAGAACATAGATTTCCAAACATACTATTCCATCTTTTTAACCAACTTCCAAAAAAGGAGGAGGTTATAAATTCCGTTGTATTTTTTGATTTTTTTTAAATGTTTGATTCCTCGCTACACCGTCATTTATAAACCGATTTGGATAATTCTTTTTTTATACGAAAGAGTATTCTTTCGAAGATATGCCATTTAAACTTGGTGGAGATCTGTTGAAGAACTTCGGAGATAGACAATGGAACTCCTCAATGACGAGCAGTACGCATAATGTGATTATGTTACGAGCAGCGTCTTTAGTAGTTCCAACCATGTTTTAGGTTCGGTATCTACCGAAGCGGAGAGGAGAGGAGATGTCTCGATCAACCAACAGGATCGTGTTATTTTCACATCTCTCCGCTTAGCTTCAGCTCAAAACGAAATCCTATTGGTTGTTTACGAGACGGTGGAGTCCGGGCCTAATTCTACCACAGCTCTGGATAAAAGCAAAAAAGAAAAATATTATTTTAGTAACTTTTTAAAAAAATGTTCCAACCCTTTACCAGCGAAGTCATTATAGACAAAGTTGAAAGATAAGTTAGTAAAGTCTTTTAGAGCTCCTAAGAATTGTCTGTCTGCTGAAAACTAAGCTAATGGATGTTACAAAATCTTTAAAAGGCCCCAACGAGTACATCTATTTGGTAAAACCGATTGGGTGTTACTTTGAATTAATTAGTTTGATTATGAACTGACAAGCCTTTTAGTTTAACTTTTTTAAAGTGTTTTTCAATTCAGTTTGGATATTAGATATTTTTCAGTACTTCGGCTTGTCGGTTAATAATTTATTGAAAATGATATCAGTCTCTGTGGATTAAAAAAAATGTTTTTTATGTTGGAAAACAAGCCCACCGGATAGTAAGTGGTTACCACACCCTATACAACATTTTTTTTAATCTTTGGAAAATCCTCATGGATGTCCCTTGCCCGGGGAAGGCGAGGGGGTCTGCCGCACTCTTACCGGCTAAAAACCAACGATGTTCCTCCACCTGACCGTTCGGCCGGGGTCGCGGGATTCGCAAAAGCATGCATCGCAACCCCGGCAGACCCCCTATACACCTAGAACACCAAGAGGATTGCTGATGCGTTGTCAACCTTAGAGACAGTTGTAAAGTCTCATTGTGCCTGAAATTTCACTGGCACCTATACCCTTCCAACCGGAACACGGCAATGCTGTGCGCGGCAGAAATAGGTACGGAAGTACTTCCTCGGACGAACTCTTACACAAGAAGCTCTACTACTCTTGTAATTCCGAACTTAACAACCTAATACTGCCGAATTGTAGCCTCATACCTCCATCAAATGAAAAAATACTCGTATGGATTTATTAAGAGACTGTGCCTATTTTTGTGAATTTGTGCCCGGTTAATGGCAATAGGCTCGCCCCCTATTACATGGGACTTAAACATAACTGGCGAAACGAGGGTGTACTAAAAACACCTCTGCCGAACCCTTCGGGGAATACAAAGCATGATGTTATAATAAGAGACTGTGCCACTTGTTAGTGGACATCATCATTTTGTGATACAATTGACGTAAAATGTGGCCTTCTGAGCGGTGACCATGTCAACTAATTGATTCATCACTAGAGTTGACATAGTTGACATGATAACCGTAATAGATTTGACACAAAACTTTAGGGTCCGTACACAAAACTGCGATGCGACGACGCATCGTAGAAATATACAAGCTCGCACGATGCATCGCAAGAACTTACGAATTGATTTTTCCTGTATCTTCTTATCAGTAACAGCAGTGCGCAAATCTTTTTACGCAAATTTATTCTACCTAGTATAAAATACGTTCAATATGGTTGACGATCGTCGAGGGATTGGTCACCCGAACCTTGGAAGGAAGACGCCTACCGCACGAAATCGCATCGCAGCAATTTGCGTTGCAGTTTTCTGCGTTGCAAATTCGCATCGCGTCGCATCGCAGTTTTCTGTACGGACCCTTAGTCTGCCAAACTTTCAAAATAACAATTAATTTCGTATAATTATTATTATCATCTTATACGCTAAGTTATATGAATAATATCCTCATCTGGTTTATCCCAAAACATGATCATATAATAAAAAGTTAACACAAGTATAATAATATAACAAAAATAACTTTTACATATATTTCGTGAGGTGTGAAGTTTGTTTGTTTACGCTCTCGCGCCCTCTGGAGTATCTCAGCTGAAACTTATTGGGTTTAACTTATTTGATAACCTCCCTCCGTGGGATTTCACTGTATGAAAATATTAGATACAATATGATTTACGTTTATTCTTCTCCATTAGATATATTTGGAAGAGTTTGTGGTATTTTCTTATTGAATAAGACAATGTGTGTCATACTTGTGTATTACTGCCTACTTGCTGCGTCGTTGGTCTGGTGGTGACAAACGCGACTTCTGATCGTGAGGTCCTGGGTTCGATACTCAGGTTGGGCAAAGTGTTATTGGGTTTTACCGTATGGAATTCCTCAGTAGTAGGCCGGAGTTTGGATTTGTACCCGGTTGATAGCAATAGGCTCGCCCCCTATTACATGGGACTTAAACATAATGGCGAAATGAGGATATTACTATACACCTCTACCCAACCCTTCGGGGAATATAGACGTGATATTATGTTGTGTATAACTAAACTGATGTTGAAATAGTCAACTTTAATTCTTCTGCATAAATGTAAATTCAGTACAGATTTAAATAATTAAATATAGGTATATACCTAGTACTTAACACAACAAAGAGCAAACCTAGTAACAGGTTGAAGGGTAGGTAAAGTATAGTACAATCATATACTTTTTATCACTATCCACGCTATTCACCAATTTTTACTTTTCTCATTTTTGTAGTCGGATAACATAGTCATCATCTTACAAGATCAGCTACACAATGTAAACAAGTAAGAAATCAACAATTTCTCAAAATCCTGAATATCATTGCTTGAACCATGCCCAGGTTTTCACACTGTGTGGTAAGTGGATAGCGTGGATAGTGACAAAAAGTTTACGCCTTTATTACACTTAACCTTATCAACTAGTTACATGGTTTGCTCTTCGTTGTGTTACGTAGGTAGGTACTATATAAATATACAGGTAATAATGATAGTTTTTTATCTATACCTATATATTTTTGTTTTAAATAACAAAAAAACCTTTTTTTTTCGAGTGTTTGTGAAGATAAAGAAGAACTATTAATATCATATTTATCATATAATTGAGCCTGAGTTAAGAATTGAAAACAACACCTCAAGCAACATTGTAATATACAATAACCGTTACCGTCTCAACTCGAGCCCACAATTTCTCGTAGAACATCAACTCAACATGTCATTTATGTGGCATCGTTATAAAGCCTCGTTTACACCGAGTACCATGTCGCGATATATATGTCGCAACTTGTGTCAGGGAAATTCATGATCCACCGTGCTCACTCGCCGCCGCCGCCGAACCGGTTGTCTTTTCAGACTCCGCAGTTACACCTTGCAGCCCTCATCAAGCTGTCTCCCTCTTAGTCTTCCCGCCAGCAACGCCTTAAGCCGAGGTCAAAGTCCAGTAGTCATGATGTTGGAGTAGTAGTTAGCTTTACGTACTTTACTTCGTCCTCATTGGCTGGAGACCCTTCAGGGCTCGCTAATAACTGCCCGATTACGTAAAAACGGACCACAAGGACCATATTATACAAAAACGCCACTAGAAAAAAAAACATGGACATGTCGCGATACGATTATGACAAATACTCTATAATAATTCTATAATATTCTTTCTTTTTTTTATATTGTTTTTGTTTCTGTAACTGCTTGTGTGAGTCCAGAATAAATAATTTTCTTTCTTTTCTTTCTTTCTTTCTTTCAAATATGACATCATGATAAACATGGACATGTCAAACTTTGCGATATGTGCCGAAACGGTTTACCGTGTACGACGACTTGTATCACTTGACTCGACTTGTTGACTTGCGAAATATTTCACTTTTTTTTCTTTTCGTGTGATTAGTGACTAACCTGGTGTCAGAGTTTATGCCGCCCATGGGCCTCTGACTTGGGTTCACATGCCGTCGAGAAATATTTCTCAGGCACGCCGGTTTCCTCACGATGTTTTCCTTCACCGTTTTTAAGCAAAGTGATAATTATACAATACGCACATGAATCTGAAAAGTCAGAAGTGCGTGCCTTGGGATCGAACTCGAGACCTATGACTTGGCAGTCTGACGGTCACACCACTAGGCTATCACTGCTATAAATATTTCACTGGCACTGGCATTTGTATCTGACATTGGCAATATCTGCGACATGTGTTTTCCACTATTGCGATACTGTGTAGGTATATCGCAACAAACGTGTCCGGTATGGACGAGGCTTAAGGACGGAAAAGGATAACAGTTTTAATTACTAGCATTTGGTGGTCTTCCATTCAGTAATACTCTTTGTTGCTCGTTAAATTGGCTACGAGTATTATTATATTAAAATATCAAAATTATTTTATGGCATATCATGTTCTTTATTCTTTTAGAGGGGCTCGTGGCTAATTACCAATCGCACGAATCATATGATTTGCGAGGTTAAGCTGATCTTGCTGCGATTAGTCCGTGGATGGGTGACTGTTCGTTACACATCGAGACCTCTCCGTGCCTCGGAGAGCACGTTAAACAGTCTGTCCCGGGTGTCATACGAATACCTATGACAGACGTTACGGGAAGTCAGAAGCCCGTAAGTCTGACAACCGGTCTAACCTTAGGATATCGGCATTGCCCAGTAACTGGATTGCGGAGGTCTGATGGCAGTCGCTCCGTGTAAAATACTGGTATTCAGCCGCATCTGGTTAGACTGGAAGCTGACCCCAACATAATTGGGAAAAGGCTAGGCAGAACATCATCGCCGCGAACTAGTCGCGGCGATCGGCGGTGAGCTCTCGCTTCCGGCCGTAGTTCTGTCCAAGATCGGGAGCGAGAGTGCGTGGGAAGCCATCGCCTCCTTCTGCGAGGAGGTGATGGCAACCAAGCAGGAAGAGGTAGCGGTGTGCTCTTCTCCCTTCTCGCACCAGACGCACGGGGCGTCAGAGGGCGCACGTACGCGACGACCTCCAGCCATCCTAGTGTGTGACCTGCAGGCGGCGGGTTAGGGGACCCGCCGCCCGGCCAGTAACAGGCCCGAGAAGGCGGCGCGCAGTATTCCGTGCGCGCTTCTCAGGCGGATGTGGGGCAAGGCCCCACAGAGGAGAGGTCCGCCGAGCGTTGGCGGACCGGGACCTGCCGGGGTTGCGGTGCATGCTTTTGTGAATCCCGCGACCCCAGCCGAATGGTCAAGAGGAGGAACACCGCTGGTTTTTAGTCGGTAAGAGTCCGGCAGACCCCCTCGCCTTCCCCGGGCGAGGAACATCCCGGACATCCATGAGGATTTTCCAAAGATAAAAAAAGCCGAACATCATGTTCTTTATTATAAAACACAAGTACCTACGTGTAACAATCGTAAGTATAATATTTATAAATGAAACTTGTACATACACGGTAATATAAATATTGTGTTTTCGGAAAATGTTCTCTTTTTACAAGCTTTTATTTAACTTGCTTCGTTCGTATGTTTCCGGTTCAAGTGATCCATGTTTCAAGCACTTCCTGGCATCCGATTGAGATGAAATTTGGCATACCTATGTAACTTCGGCGACAGTGCAATAATATGGTACCATAGAGCTGGTCTGATGTTGGAGCCGGAAGCTTAAAGCTTGTTTTTAAAAAGGTTTTATTCATCTTTTTTCGCCTCCACAAGTGACAATACTTTTTTTTTGTTTATTCAACGAAAAAAAATTACACAAAATTTTATAAAAACATCATGCCAAACTGCAGAGCAGTTTGTCGGCAGTATTCTCGTGGACACACATTTATCCTGGTGTTTTTCATAGATACTATTGTTATGTTGTATTGTAGGTCAACATCAAAAGCAAATGATGATTGTTCAAAGTTTCAAAGTTGTTGAATTGCTGTTAACATATTCATTGCCACCAACGCACCATTTACGTTGATCGAGATTACTACGTCATACGAGGGCGGTCCGATAAGTACTTAGCCTTACTGCCCAATGGTGCCACTATCGCAAGAGAAATACACGTGTATTTCTCTTCTAAATAGATCAAGACTATGGTAGTTTTAGATAAACAATAAAATAATATTAATTTTACTTACGTGCGTCCGACGCATCCTGGGCAGTCGGCCCCTCTACCAATTTTGCAGACTGGCTAAACTTCACAATGGCATGACCTGTTCTCATTATAGCTCGTGTCAGCACAAAAGAAGACAAAGTCGAAATAATACGAATTGTAAAAATTAATGTAAAACATAAAATTTTCTCGAAAACAAATATTCACGAAGGTAAGTCCTCATCCGTAATGGAATGAGACAAGAATTTCCAAGATCTGCGGAAAGCAATACGAATATTAGAAAATCCCCATACGGTGATACTGTTGGGGCTACGAGACGCCCGAATTTATTTAATCCCGTTATTATATTTTTATTGTTTGCGTATTTTAGCTTTATCACGAGAAAAGGCTTGAAAATAAAATTTTGTTGTGGTGCTGTGGGAATTTAAGAATTTTAGTAGCGACATGGGAACGTTAGGTGCATATTCTTTGGTTATTTATCTTTGTTCTTCTTTTGCATTCCTGGCGATTGCGATTATGGCGATGTCCGTCGAAGAAAACATCGATCGATTGATGTATCGATCTGGTAGAAGAAAATGGTGAACAGAGCGAAGTAGGAAAGATCTTCGGTTCCGAAACGGAATCTGACTTACATTAGGAATTAAATGAAAGACGATGGTAAGTGCCTCGTTGGTCTAGTGGTGGTAACCGCGACTGCTGATCGTAAGGTCCTGGGTTCGATCCCCAGGTTGGAAAAAGTGTTATTCGGTTTTTCCGTGTGGAATTCCTTCCTCAGTAGCAGCCCGGTGTTTGGATTTGTCCGTGATTGATGGCAATAGACTCGCCTCCTATTACGGGGGAATTAAAACATAACGGGGAAATGAGGATGTTACTATACACGTCTGCCCAACCCTTCAGGGGATAAAGGCGTGATATGTTATGTTACCACGGTGATGTGGATGGTTATAAGACTAGAGGGAGACCAAAGAAACGGATGGATAGTGTGAAAGATGATATGGCTAGAAAGGGGGTTACTATCGAGACGACTGCTAATAGAGATGTATGGAAGAAGAAGACATACTGCGCCGACCCCAAATAAGTTGGGATAAGGGCAGGAGGATGATGATGATGACGATGGTGATGTGTGCAAGGATTTTTTTAAATTGTTTTATGGAATTGTAAGTATTAGATAAAATAATATATGAATTACACCCAAATAAAATTGAGCAAATAAAATTTGTTACTATTTTTATATTTCAAACGAAAGACATTACTTGTCAACTTCGCTCAGTTTATCACTTACCATAATATAATTCACGCCCACTTTAGGGCCCGTAACTCAAGATATTATTTCTGAATTCCTTCGGAAACATACTTAACAGATTTGAAAACTTTATCTGTATTCGCTATAAGACATTGAATTATTCGAGCATATGAGATTTGAACAGTGATAGCCTAGTGGTGTGACCGTCGGACTGCCAAGTCATAGGTCTCGAGTTCGAACCTAAGGCACGCACCTCTGACTTTTCGAATTCATGTGCGTATTGTATAATTATCTCTTGCTTAAAAACGGTGAAGGAAAACATCGTGAGGAAACCGGCATGCCTGAGAGATATTTCTCGACGGTATGTGAAGCCAAGTCAGAGGCCCATGGGCGGCTTAAACTCTGACAACAGGTTAGTCACTAACCACACGAAAAGAAGAAGAATTATTCGAGCTTTTTAAAATCGTGTTAGGTATTATAAATACGTATGAATTTTAATCCCAGATAAAGTTGGTAGTCTTATTTTTCATGCTGTTGACTTTTAGAATTAAATTTAACCAAAAAGGAGTGATCGCCTGGTGGTTTAAAGCTTGCCTTCCAAGCAGGAGAGTTTGATTTTATTTGATTTTAATCCCAGCCCGTACATATGTATTTTAATCCCAGTAAACGTTCCTTGCGAAGTATGTGCTGTTCACATTACTCAGCTGACCTAAACAGAACCTGTCGCTGTTATTCGAAGGATCCGTGAACCCATCGACCACGACCGAATGGGAATTGCAACGGAAAACCTCGCCAAGACGACAGTTTAACTCATAATACGCAACTGATGCCCAATAAAGAAGGTCCTGGTAGGAAACTCGGGCAACTTCTCTGGGCGGTTCCGAGTCGTCTGAAGGTGGGGAGTACGCTGGAGGCGGCGTATCAGGCAATTCCGAACTAGCTGATGGAGGAAACCCTGATCCTGAGTAGGAGACATTATGATGCATTGACGGTTCCGCTGTCCTTTGGAAGGGTAATAAGGAGTGTCCTGGAGCGAATTCAGAATGTCTGAATATTAACACTGGTGGAAGGACGGGGCTCTTTGAATGATAGATTGAGGAACGTTGAGATTAGACAAAGTTGCTGTTTAAAAGATGATGTAGTGACAAAAATTTAAAGGAGTATGCTTAGGTGGTTTGGTCATCTTGAAAGAATGAGTGAACGGCGTTTAACAAAAGGAATTTATAAGGCGGATGTCAATGGAAACGCCGGTTGAGGACGTCCTAGAAAGATATACTTACATCCACGTTATTGGTGATGTTCTTCGCAAAGGACAGGTGCGTAGTACTCTCAACCGGCACGCGTGTATGACAAGATGTATGAATGTGGATGAAGCAAAAGTAGTATGTAAGGATCGTAGTATGTGGCGTTCTATAGTTTCTGCCTACCCTCATGGGTAAAAGGCGTGAGTTTTTGTATGGGTATGTATGTAAAAAGTTGGTTGACTTCTTTTTCATACCGATGACTTCTTGAATTAGATTTGATCAAAATGGAGTGATAGCCTAGCGGAAAGCTTGTCTTCCACGCAGGAGAATTTAATTTTGATCCCGACTCGCACCTCTGACTTTTCGAATTCATGTGCAGACTGCGGATAAGAATTTGATTATCACTTGCATTAACGGCGAACATGGAATTGGCTTGTGGAAGTCGGATAGCAGTCGTTCTTTATAAAACACTGATTCGGAAAGAAATTGTCGTCCATCGTTGAACCCGAAGGTTTGATTTAGACCCCAGCCCGCACGTCTGACTTTTCAAATTCATGTGCAGACTGCGGATAAGAACGGCAAACATGGGATTGGCTTGTGGAAGTCGAAATAGCAGTTGCTTTTTATAAAAAACTGATTTTTTTATGAAAAACTGATTCAGAAAGAAATAATCATCTATCGTTCGACTCCCCCTCCCCCTATATTATAATAATAATTTCCCTTGACCTTTAAAAAATCTAAATTCCGAAAAATTCCAGACAGGACCACGTTTCCAGCAACAATCTATTTTAACGAACTTCGTTATATTCTGTATTCTGTATATACTTAGCTGGTTCCGAGGGACACTCCACCATTATTATTATATTCTCGCAATCAGTACCTACGCCTTCATTACGTATTCTCCTCGGCCAAAGGTTCCGTACTTGTATCTTAGGTGTACAATAAAAATAGATGAACCCTTTATACGGGCCCCTGTAATTTGTTTTAAGCAAAGTGCTTTCGTCGCACATTGCTGCGAAGAGTTGTTTTTAGACATAGTATTTCTGGAAAGGAATTGTTGTAGAAGGTCATTCAATTTAATTTTGTAATAGGTAATTACATTTCCGGAAAATGAAACTCATGTACCTAAGATATTATAAGACTGTACCTGTAAAATACTAATTTGAACTACAAAAAATATTTGGATAAAAATAATAGAAAAAAAAACACAATCGAATTGAGAACCTCCTCCTTTTCGGAAGTCGGTTAAAAATAACTTGTTTTTCATTATCATTTCTCAATATCAGGAAAATAATTATAATTAATAAAATAACTGGCTTGCTACAAAAATACCCTCATAATATCGCACGCGCTGTTTGCTGAGAGGCCTTTGTTCAGTACCTACATGTATATGCCCGATGTTAGATGATAACTTATGACAAATTATGGTGTACCTACCTACTTCAAAGTCAAAGTTTTTTATTTCAAATAGACCAGATTTCAGGCACTTTTAAAACGTCAAAACTAGGTGCACGGTTCCAAAAGGTAGGTTCTATGGAGAAGAGCTGGCAAGAAACTCCATGAATACTCTTTTCAAAATAGTTCATGACAATTCCATTACAGTAGTGTGAGAAATAGAATGAGAATAATGCAGGTTAATGTAACAAATAAACTCACATAAGAGTAACAAATAGAAAAATATGCCTTCTAGGATTGCCATAGCAGTTAAGGGCTGACCAGTCCCGACAGACGGCACCCGTTTACGAGCATGACGTGCACATCCGCATCGGTCAGCTCAACCATATTGTAGGGAACCCAACGACCGGATAAACAAAATAATAAACAAAAATTCGGACGTAAACTTAAAAAACATTTATTGGAAACTATGTAAGTGGTATTAAGTTGCAAGTATATAGGTTATAGATGTACCTAATTATGTTTTACTATGTATGAGAGACTCAACGATCTCACAGTTAAACTGCGTAAGCAGTTTTGTGGGGCAATGTACTTAGCTCTAAGAAATTTTTAAGTGAATAAATCGTCATTAATTCAATTCAATTCAAACAACGCCACCATCAGCAAGACATTTAAGTGAGCATGACAGACTCATACTACCAGACAATAGGCAGTAATATGATATGATTGTAAGTGTATCACTAATAGCTGCATGATGATACTTTACTTCAATAATATCACTCGTTGAATTAGTCATACGGTATGTCTCTTCCAGTATCCATATTTCCAAACTTCCCTCCTCCAAGGTAAGTACCATGGCACGTGGTTAGCGTAACGCGGTACCAAACTTTTGCTGTTCAGTCACGCTACATTTTAGCTTAATTACATTTTCAGAATGTACACTTAGTTACCTGCCTAGTAATTGTACAAGGGTAAAAGGATATTTATTTCAAATAACTTCGGACAGTTTAGATTGGTTGAAAAAACTTTAAAATAATAATTAAATTTTATTAAAGTAATGATGAATGGCAAAACCTGCTTTCCATTCTTCTGATATACTAGCTTGCTTTATACATGAATTTTGTACTGTTTGGCGATTTTGAGTTTATTTTTTTGTGACCTACGCAAATTTCCGGCTAACGGTAACGTAGTGCGTCGATTTGTTGAACTCCCTAAAATAAGGTTTGAGCTACACGATGGCTGATGCATGCGTACCGTCAGTTAGGAAAGGTCAACTTAAACCTGCTATGACACTTTCCTCAAACGGCCATTCCAGACGCTGCCCTACATTGTTACACTCACATTGATTTTATACCACAATGTCTGGACTTTAATAGGGACCTTGATCCCTGAGTTTATTTCAGCTTTTTATCTCAAGACTAGTCAGATAGGAAATGCCGGTGCCATCTAGTCTTAAAAAAAACATTACATTGACATCTGTAACAGATTTATTTACAGAAGTAATAAACCTTTTATCATATATCATTATCCCTTGGCGAACCTAATGATGCCCTATTAGTAGTTTTGACTCGTAAGACCAACTAGCTATTAAGCAATGAAAATCAAGAAGAGCTAAGGACCAAACTCATTACACAACGATGCTCAGAAGCAACTACAATTTAGTCTATAAATGCTAATTGCCAACCATAAACTACACGGCCACATCAACCATAACTAAATTACGTCCAAACCAGGGGTTGTAAATCATTGGCACGTTTCAAATTAATTCACTACTGTACCTGAGTCTAATCCGTGACGTAATCAGCACGCTTTTGTGACCGAAATTGGGTAGTCATGAGAATTTGTTGCGTTAAGTTTTTAAGAGCTCATTGGAATGTTTTTACTAAGTTGCATAATTTTAGTGTCATTTTTGTGAGCAGACTGTCCATAATTTTTGAAAAATATGCGCGCTGCATTGAGAGATTGAAAAAATACAGTCAGGCGAAAAAATATTTTTATTAGTATCTAGTAATTCCCGTATTGAATATAAATATAAATAATATTTTTAAATATTTAAAAAAATATTAGCCCACCGGCATCGGGAACAGGGTCCAAGCTACCGGTGCGGTGGTCAGGGCCTCAGAGAGAGGAACCTCCTTACAATATGCGCCGTGTCCAGAAATACCACTTTCTGTATCAGGGCTGTACCCAGCCGCCCAACGAGAGCCTCATCAGATGTTGATCTTGGCTATTAAGCCCTTATTAGTTATATTGATCCATCCATCCAGCATCTAGTAATTATTATTTGTAACGACAATCGATCCTGTTTCTTAATTAGGACTGAAAGATTTTTTGAGACTAACTAAGGTTAGAGTAATAAAAATGTAAGAAATCGTAAAATAACATTGCCCATACATTTTTTTTAAAATGAAATTTAAAGTTACGTGGAAGAACAGAAATTAAGTTTAAAAAGTATTAAGAGAAGTAAGATAAGGAGAAGAAGAGGGGATGATTGACGATACTTAAGTACGTCCAGCGTAACCTATGTAGACAGCTCTGCTACCAACCTTGCTGTCTGGCTAAAGTATAGCTCTTGCCGATCCGAAGGAGGAAAAAGGAGAAAACTAACGTAAGTAGGTACAGTGGAAGAAAATATTAATTAAACTCCTTTCTTTACACACAGTATTGCGGAAAATGCATTAAAGCACCTATATATGATGTGGTAAATTGTACTTGTAATGTAGGTACCTACTTTTGTTTAAACCTGAACGGTAAAGGAAAAACATCGTGAGGAAACCTGCACACCTGAGAGGGCTGTGCGGTGGTGTGTGTAGTCTGCCAACCCGCACCAGGCCAGCGTGGTGGATTAAGGCCTGTACCCTCTCTTCTAAAAAGAGGCCCATGCCCAGCAGTGGGACAGTAATGGGCTAATTATATATATTATGTTATGTATGTAAAACCTTAAAAAAATATGCTCATTTCTGTAAAATATTATTAAATAAAATATTACTACATTAGCAGGTAGCTAGCGGCCCGTCCCAGCTTCGCACGGGTGGTCATTTTACCCGCTTTTGCAATATTTTTCATTTATGCTCCGCTCCTATTGGTCGTAGCGTGATGTTATATAGCCTATAACCTTTCTCGATAAATGGACTATCCAACACAAAAATATTTTTTTAATTCTAACCAGTAGTTCCTGAGATTAGCGCGTTCAAACAAACAACCAACTCTTCAGCTTTATAATATTAGTATAGATGTATGGACAACACGGTAAACCAAATAACTTGAGCAAAACCGATAAAGATGCATTTATTCATGACAAGTAAAAATTACGGTTTCTTACTAACCACTTCGTGAGACAAAACACAAGAAATACATTGTTTCCTAGAAGCCACCGTAATCTTGGCGATATATTCTCCGTAAAAAAATGCAGGGCCAAAGAATACATAAACTATTTCGGAAAAGTTTATATTCCAACTGTGAGCACCCTGAAACAAACGATATAAGGTTAAATATAATTAATAAAAAAATAACAAACAAATATAGACAATATCTACTTTTCTGCAATAGCAAGTGATAGCCTAGCGGTTGAACGTATGCCTTCAATGCAGGACGGTCTGAGTTCGATCCTGGCTTATACCTCTCACTTTTTGAATTCATGTGCGGATCAGAATTTGATTATAACTTGCGTTAATGGTGAAGGAAAAACATCGTGAGGAAACCTGCACACCTGAGAGGGCTCCATAAAGTTCTCGATTGTGTGTGTAGTCTGCCAACCCGCACCAGGCCAGCCTGGTGGACTAAGGCTTAAACCATTCTCATTCTGAGAAGAAGTCCTTGCCCAGCAGTGGGACACTAAGGCTAATTATGTTATGTATCTAGTTTTGGTTGAACAGGAAAGTTAATGTACCTACTTAATCATAAGATTCAGTATAGAGGGTAGTATACTCGGGAGTAATAAATTCGAGTCACCAACATAAACCTTTATATCTCGGAAAACATTGTTTTGTTTATATCGGTGACCCGGATTCATTGCTCCCGAGTGTAGTATTATTGCTCTTTTACAGCTAGTTCACACAGAAACTGTTTACAGGATCCGTTTTTATTTTGGTGATGGCTGATGATTATATGAGCGAGTTCACATGTACGACAGTATTCCGAATCCAGTAAAAAATACCTGATCCGTTATTTTTATCGTATCCTGTCTGCCAGATGTGACGCAGCTGCCATTTGTTCAACTGATCCGTCGGTACAGATGTGAATAACGCGTCCAGTACCTCTACCATGAGTTGTTATCGAAAAATTACTCGCTAGCGTTGAACTCGCTAGCGTGCTAACGTGGATCAAATAGATTTCGATAATGCTCGCACCATGAGATTTACGGAGTCTTACGCAGGCGCTAAGGTAAGCTCGATAGATCGTGTCGTCTAGCTAACTTCACTCTACTTATGTTTTGTTTCTTTCTTTCCCACTAATAAGAAGAGAGAACGGCTCTTAAGCTCAAAATGTAATCTTATCGCTATGCTAAAAATGTTAAGACAGTCAATATCACAAATAAACCGACTAAATAGAAAAGTTGACGGTTAATAGATTATTTATAGTATTTAGTAGTTTTTAAATTTGTATTCCTTATAATATGTCACTGTCGTCGTATAGGTATGTATGTATACTATTGTAATCTTTGGTCGTTTATTCAATTTGTAATTTTGTTTGTTGACGTTGTGTCACAGCGCTGCGTTGTGTGGTTTAAAAGTGTACAATTAAATTCAAACAGATTATTTAATAAAATGAGGACCAGTGTCTCACAGTTTCAAATGTTGGTGGAGTTCATGGAAATGTATGTTTCAACTTTCTATTGAATTTATTGTATGGATTGTTATTTAAAATAAATAAATTAACAGGTAATTTACGTTTCTAACATTACTTACTATTATAAATTAATGTGAAAGTTTGTGAGGATGGATGTTTGTTATTCATTGACGCAAAAATTAGATGACTTACTATACTTTACTTTCTATTAAGTTATTTAAAATGTAGAGTTATTATTCTAAACGCGGTCACTAACATATTCCATGCCCAAAAAGCTCTTGCAGACATTATTTTGACTTTAGTAGACTCAAAAACGTATATAACTTTAATGTTAACATATGTTTCACACGTCAAAATGCTAGTGAGCTACGTAACTACTATCGTAAGCGTATTATTCGATAGGTTCAGTGAAATTAGTGAGTCATGGTACCGTTTTGTATGGTGACAGCTGAAAAACGTTAGTGACTATCGAATAGAGTACGTTAGGTTTGTAACCTATCGTAATCTATAGTGCTCATGGCACGAATTTTAATTCTTTCTGTGACCGCTAGGGGCGCTGTACAATATTTCATACAAATAATTTACGGAGACGCTAGCGAGTTTGGACTGTGTAAACTCATGGTAGAGGTACTGTACCGACGGATCCGCCGTCTGAACGGGCGGTTAGGGTACGCCCAAACGCGTTCAGCTTGCGACCGCAGTGGCGTGCACGGTTGCGATCAGTTACTGCAGTTGTAATTGTACACATTTGGTTTGAACACGTCGCTCCAAGTACAGTAGGGGAATGAAAATGTGATACACCTTATGGTCTATTTATGCTTGCACAGTGCAAGAAATGAACTGATGAAATGTTCACACAGCGGATCCGTTTTAAGGGTTTTAAGGGGGGGCGCTTACACAATAAATTAATAGAATCAATTCCCACAACATCCACGCGAAAATAATCAAGAAAATACGCCAAAAGCTTAAACATTTTAAACAGCTTAAACATGTCGTACCTTTTTAAGGACACAACTGCGAATATCCACGTATTTTTTAAGTGCAGCGACCAAAACGTGTTGTTGGCACGGTTTGTCGATCGTATAGTCCCATAAAAGATTTTTTCGGTTATTTTTATTAACATTGTGAATTACCACTTTCATCTGTAATCAAAATAATTTTTATTATAAGCAACATATTTATTATGGACTAGCTGTTCTCCCGCAGCTGTGCCTGCGTAAATAATTTGACTACAACGCCATCTATCGGATCCCAGCATAACTACGAACCATTGTCTCAATAAAACTAAGATATTGTGTAAATATGACCTCAATCGGTAAAGTTGTTCTCAAGTTATGGCGTGACCAAGGAAAATAGGGATTCATTTATATATATATATATAGAGATAGATATCGTATTATATATGCCTAGCCTTTTCCCAACTATGTTGGGGTCAGCTTCCAGTCTAACCAGATGCGGCTGAATACCAGTATTTTACACGAAGTGACTGCCATCAGACCTCCACAGCCCAGTTACTGAGCAATGCCGATATCCTAAGGTTAGACCGGTTGTCAGACTTTCGGGTTTCTAACTACCCGTAACGACTGTCATAGGTATTCGTATGACACACGGGACCGACTGTTTCACGTGCTCTCCGAGGCACGGAGGGGTCTCGATGTGTAACGAATGGTCCCCCATATTGCATACTAGCCCGTCCCGGCTTTGCACGGGTGGATATTTTTCCCGTTTTTGCAACATTTTTCATTTATGCTCCGCTCCTGTTAGTTGTAGCGTGATTTTATATAGCTTATAACCTTCCTCGATAAATGGACTATCCAACACAAAAATATTTTTTCAATTCCAACCAGTAAGTAGTTCCTGAGATTAGCGCGTTCAAACAAAGAAACAAACTCTTCAGCTTTATAATATTAGTATGGATAAAAATAATATACAAACTTCATCCATCCGGACGATCTCAGGAAGCGTAAGATTGATAGTTGCTCTGTATATATTATTATCAAATGTTAGAGATGTAGATGTATTTGCTAAAAAGTTTTCTGAGTGTGGACATACGCCAAAATATTTCCAGTGGACAACGTATGGGCCCTGAGAACAAAAAAAAATATTATTATTATATTTTTTTACATAACATCACGCCTATATTCCCTGAAGGGTTGGGCAGAGGTGTATAGTTACACCCTCATTTCGCCGTTATGTTTAAGTCCCATGTAATAGAGGGCGAGCCTATTGCCATCAGCCGGGCACAAATCCAAGCTCCGGGCTGCTACTGAGAAATGCCACACGCTAAAACCCAATAACACTTTGCCCAACCTGGGGGTAGTTTTTTGCGGGATAGATAAAAGTATTGATCTTGTTACTATAGCAAGATTTAGCTTGCCTAGATAACAGCGTTGAACAGGAGCTTATTTTAATGATGACTTAAGGTTGTCGTAGCTGCCTGGTTGGTCTAGTGGTGGCAAACACGACTGCTGACCGTGAGGTCCTGGGTTCGATCCCCAGGTCGGGAAAACTGTTATTGGGTTTTTCTGTATGGAATTCCACAGTAGTAGCCCGGGATTTGACTTCGTATCCGGTTGATGGCAATAGGCTCGCCCCCTATTATATAGGACTTAAACATAACGGCAAAATGAGAGTGTTACACCTCTGCCCAACTCTTCGGGGAATGTTAACGTTGGCATACACTACAATAATTTATTTTAATTATAATTTAAACAAAACACTAAATGTAAAAAAAAACTCCTTAGGTATACATACTTACGTAAGTTTCAGAATTTTTCGGTCCCGCCATTGAAAATTGTATTGACTGCACATAAGATATTATCATCAATATAAATAATTTTAAAATTAACATCACGATAGTCGTTTGCTGTGGTCCATAATCCGAAAATAATGAATCCATAGTAATAGTTTCACATGCTAGCTGAACCCAAAATGCAAATAAATTTGAATTTAATGAAGATACTGATTAGACAATTACTGATGATGATGTAATTGGCGGAGTAATATTACCTGACTAGTGCCACAAAACAGATAGGTACAGAAGTCAATCACATGTATGTACTTCACTTTTCATACCTACGCCCGGCGGTCGCTCTATCTATAGGTATATATCTATCTCTCTCAAGCGCATGGCACTCGCGCTCGTACTCACTCGCACTCTGGTCCCAAACGGCAAGAGATATCGTGTCCGTGAGCAGTGTCTATGTGTGCGTTGCTCGAGCGTACTTGTATGTAGATTGACTTCTGTACCTATCTATTTTGTGCTACTGCGGTGGAGTAGGAGATAATGTATTTCTGATGAAAACCCAATAGAACTCATGGCCAAGTGGTGACCGTCTGAACTTCCGTGTTACAGTAGGAGATGCAAGTAGCTAACATCTTTCTGCGGCTCAAATATTTAGCCCTATATAATTGTACTTTTCTTACTACGCAATAATAATATATTGGTGGATAATATCAATTAAAATATCTCCGTGCCTCAGAGAGCACATTAAACCGTCGGTCTCGGGTGTCATACAAATACCTATGACACTCGTTACGAGTAGTCAGAAGCCTGAAAGTCTGACAACCGGTCTAACCTTGGGATGTCGGTATTGCCCAGAACTGGGTTGCGGAGGTCTGATAGCAGTCGCACCGTGTAAAATACTGATATTCAGCCGCATCTGGTTAGACTGGAAGCTGACCCCACTATAGTTGGGAAAAGGCTAGGCGGAACGGTAGATAATATCAATTCTAGAGTAAACGATAGCAGTATGATATTAACAGTAAATTATGATTATGTCTACTGAATTAAAACTTATCATGCTAGTTAAAAGCGTGAAGAGTATATCTGACTTCTCAGCTTTTAAAGTTTTTAATGTCAATTAAATAATATGGATGATTATTATAACATAACAACACGCCTGCATTCCCCGAAGGGTTGGGCAGAGGTGTATATTTGTTACTATACATCCCTCCCATCCCTCATTTCGCCGTTATGTTTAAGTCCCATGTACGTAATAGGGGGCGAGCCTATTGCCATCAACCGCGCACCAATCCAAACTCCGGGCTGCTACTGAGGAATTCCACACGGAAAAACCCAATAACACTTTGCCCGACCTGGGGATCGAACCCAGGACCTCACAATCAGCAGTCGCACTTGCCGCCACTAGACCGGGGAGGCAGTTAATAAGATATGAATAATGGATTTGTCAATGAGACATGCGGACATAAAAACGTTTAATCTAATAACGACATCATCATGAATCATAAACGCAGCGATGAAACTGTTTATCAACCTCAGGTATCTCTGTTGGAAATTGGAAGAAAACAAAGGACTATTATAATCAACATTTATGCATACAGTTTTGCCTCTTCCATTTAATTATTGCATGTTGATACCATCTTAATAAGTAGGTAGGTAAATAACTAGATTTAATTTTCTTATTAAGGTCTATACATGCGTAAGCTGGTAAAATATTAGTTTTTCTATCAAACGACAATATTTTGTTTGTTTTTATCGTATGCTTACTATCTTCGATTAGCTTATATTTACACGTTTGGTCCATATGTATTTGTTCGTTTTTAACATCAAAATCAAAACAGATGGTTTCTGGAGCTTAATAAATTGTGACTTTTCTATTTAAAATGAATAGTTTTGTGTCAGTATTCAATACAACTCATATTAACAGTTATTTTTGTTCTTCTTCCTGAATAATAACAAATTAGATTTCCAAGTTACCTACCATTTTATAGAGAAAAGTATTAGCGGTAGAGTGCAACGTGTGCAGATGAAGTTACATACAAACATACATAAACTCACGCCTTTTTTCCATGGGGGTAGGCAGAAACTATAGAACGCCACATGCTACGACCCTTACATACTCCTTTCGCTTCATCCACATTCATACATCCTGTCACACACGCACGCCGGTTGAGAGTACTACGCACCTGTCCTTTGTGAAGAACATCATCAATAACATCGATGTATGTCCTTCTAGGACGTCCTCTACCGGCGTAGAAGGACAAATTGAATTGGTAATATTGAATTTCATGTGTTTAATTATACTCATGCCCTTTAAATTTCTGTGCCCATACAATGCCAAACTAATAAAAGGAAAATCACAAAAAGATAAAACTTAAATAAAACAGTAAAATTACATAGGATAACTTTTATTCCCGAATAATAAACACGAAATAATTACATAGGATAACTTTTATTCCCGAATAATAAACACGAAATAATTACATAGGATAACTCTTATTCCCGAATAATAAACACGAAATAATTGCAAATTACGTGAAGATACATTCTTCTAAAAAAAATATAATTACACTCTCTTAGAAAACAAAGCATTTACCAAGATACATATAACATTGCCTTGTTTCGATAAAACATTGATCTTGAACGAATAGTCACCGTAGAAGAAAGATTTACCGAAGAACTGGTGGGCTATCTCAGTGTAGTTGGCTTTAAAAATATATTCTCCCTGCAAAATATAATAGGTATCAATAATGTTTATTATAAAAAAAAATGTGCACTATCAAGAAAGGTTGTTTTACAACAAGTCTGCTTAAAGTGATGTAATAATAATACATTTTTAAGTATCAAGACTTGGCACACGAGGTTGTCGAATTGTGGAAGGTTGACTCAGCAGTTGTTGTGCCGATAGTTGTAACGGCCAATGGCTTAATAGCCAAGAGCCTCGACCAACATCTGATGAGGCTCTCGTTGAGCAGCTGGATCAAGGCCCTGATACAAAAAGCGGTACTTCTGGACACGGCGCGTAATGTTAGGAGGTTCCTCTCTCTGAGATCCTGACCACCGATAGCTTCGACCCTGATCCCGATTCCGGTGGGTTACTATTTTTTATATTTTTAAATATTTAAAAATGTAATTTATATTATATTAATGAATAAAGGAAATAAATTTTAAGAAATGATTAAGAGTATTTTTTGAAATGACGATGTTAAACCTAGTTTTACAATCTGGTTGCAAAAAATACGAAATACATTATTTTCAAACACGTGAATCTTCAATATTATAATTAAATCTTACTAAAATTTTAGTGTGATCATGAAATGTCTCAACTATAAAAAGTATAACAGTTACTTTTTATCCAGGAAAGTTGGCGAGGAATGGGTTACTGCTTCGCTATAAGTATCATCACATTCTTTGCTGTCCTCATAAACCTTAACGAGCGGTTCTAAGAAACTAGCATCTAATGCCTCCTCGCGACTTTAACTATGTCCGTCCATTTGACCTTTCCAAAGAAGATAATATTATACTGCCATTATTTCATCACGCTTCTTCTTCTTTTCGTGTGGTAAGCGACTAACCTGTTGTCAGAGTTTTTGCCGCCCATTGGCCTCTGACTTGGCTTCACATGCCGTCGAGAAATATTTCTCAGGCATGCCGGATTCCTCACAATCTTTTCCTTCGCCGTTTTTAAGCAAGTGATAATTATACAATACGCACATGAATCCGAAAAGTCAGAGGTGCGTGCCTTGCGTTTGAACTCGAGAGCTATGACTTGGCGGTCACACCACTAGGCTAAATAAAATATATAAAGGTAAATAAAATAAGTTCAATAACGTAGAATACATACCGGTGCGACCATACAATTGCGCATATGTAAATACTGTTCCATAAGACCAGTGATCGCGAAATGCTGACACGGTTTATTCACTTTGTAATTCCACAGTGTATTCTTTTGAGCTCCATTGACATTCCACACGACAATTTTTACCTACGGACAACGTAACATTTGAATAAGCTTATTTGCTTTTAAAATAATACAGGGAGAGTGTTTGAACTGGAGTAACTTTAGTCGTAGTGTTTGTATTTTCCGTAGATAACGATTCTCATTTTCTTTTTAGGTTAGGTATGTGTAACTGTGCCAGGCATGCGATGCATGCTTTTGCGAATCTCGCGTCCCTGGCCGACGGTCAGAAGAAGGAACACCATTGGTTTTTAGCCTTTAAGGCGAGGGACATTCATGAGGATTTTCCAACGATAAAAAAAGGTATATGTAACTACCTCGTTGGTCTAGTGGCTGCAAGCGCAACTGCTGATCGTGAGGTCGTGGGTTCAATTCTCAGGTCGGGCAAAGTATTATTGGGTTTTTCCGTGAGGAATTCCTCAGTTTCCGGAGTTTGGATTTGTGCCCGGTTGATGGCAATAGGCTCGCCCTCTATTACATGGGACTTAAACATAACGGCGAAATGAGGGTGCTACTATGCACTTCTGCCCAACTCTTCGAAGAATACAGGTGTGATGTTATGTATGTGATGCGATCTTAATCTTTTCCTTCTTGTCCCCTATCGAGCTATTCGGGAATATAGCTCAGACCATAGTGAAAAGATTAGCCAGTCAGGAAGATTGGAAGCAAGGCTGACTGCCCTGAGTTCACCGGACGCACTTAAATAACGAATCTCGTGGAGTTTGCGATCGTTATTAAATTAACACTGTGTGTATGCAAACCAGTTGTGAGTTATACACACCTGATCATTTTGCGAGACTTTAACCTAATAAGACCAGTGATTTTTACTTACAGCTTGTTCACACAAACTGTTTACAGGATCCGTTTTTATTTTGATGACGGCGCCTGTATGATTGAGTTCACATACAATAATGTGTTCACATAAAACGTTTTTAATTAGTCACAAGGCTCTGCTATAGAAACCCTTTATGATATTAATATTTAAAACGTTTTCTTACCTCATCTAACTTAGCAGTTACGACAAACGTGGTGTTATAGTTAGCAACAGCTCCGTATCCGTCAGTAATGAACGTCGACGATGTAATCGTCGCGTTCTTCGACCGTGGACCACGACATAATCCGTAGTTGTACCATTTGACGGAGTAGAGGCCCTGGTAGGAAAATTATGTGAATAAATGTCGATTTACATTATTTCAAATGTTAGTTGATGGCGGCTGATAGGGGAGAATGGAAGAGGAATACCTAAGTGTTGTGCCGACCCCAGCTAGTGTGGGATAAGGGCAGGAAGATGATGAGTTAGATGCATATATTTTTCTCACTTCATTGAAGACCAGCAGCCTAATTTCTTAACACGTACCACAATAGCTTTAGTTTCAACATTTCAAGATTACTATTGCGATGTTCTAGTTGTCAAGAAGACGGGTTTTTAATGCATACACTGAAACTAAGATTGAAGCAAGTGCGATTGTGTGTTATAAAACAAAGCTGATAAAACCGCATTTAAAAATAAACTTAGGGTGAATATATGTTGTAGTCTGACGACATTCTATGGAACATAATAATTATGTGGAAGGAAGATGAAGAAAGGTTGAAGGCCTGTGTACTGTAAAAGTAACCTTACCATTATAATGTTGAAAAAAATATTTTGATTTATTTAAATAATCTTTGCTCACATTAAACTCTAGATTACTTACATAGTTGTTTGCATTTTTTGTTATAGAAAACTCTAAAGAAGCAGCACGCGATATAAAAATTAAAAACAGAATTCTCAAAACCAACATAATCCACCAGCTTATTCGATACATGGTGTGTTTAATATGAATTTCATATTACCATTATTTGTATACCTTAATGTTTTTATAATGGATCCCCATGTAATGGTTATTTAATATAAATTTTTGATGCGTCCGCAATCACTGATTCAATGTATTTACATGCTTGCGAATTTCATTATCATGAATTACTTACGGATACAGGTAGATTTAATTTTGGCAATAATGCAATTTTGATAGCTCTAATCTTTCTAGATGCTTCGTTGGTCTCATGGTGGTAAGCGCAACTGCTAATCGTGAGGTCCTGGGTTCGATCCTCAGGTCCGAGTTATTGGGGTTTTCCGTGTGGATTTCCTCAGTAGCAGAACGGTGCTTGGATTTGTGCGCGGTTGATGGCAATAGGCTCGCCTCCTATTACATGGGACTTAAACATAACGGTGACATGAAGGTGTTACTATACACCTCTGCCCAACCCTTCGGGGAATACAGGTGTGATGTTATGTTATCTTTCTAGCATCGTAATAAGTCACTAAGGATTACATGTCTTCAGTAAGCTTAATAATGGCAATTATCAAATTCTTATCAGATGCACAATTTCTATTAATATTGAAGCAATTTGACTACTTAATCTAAGCCTACATTAAATCCTTACTTAATGGTGATTGTCTATACAAAATACCAAATGTGTTCATACATTATATCCAGCCATCCATAACTGATTCAGATTAGAACTAATTGCAGCCATGATGTACGACCAACAGATATAGGTGTTCTGTGTGGCTATCTGTTGTTTCAATTAGGACAATTCTAGATACTAATTGAACCATATTAATTATACAACGTGTTACATAATTCCCCATGAAAAATGTAAATAATCAAGTAGTCTTTTATGGTTGTTGCCATTTACCTCTCAGAGAAAATTAGGTAAGAATGTAAATAACTTTCTGGGTAGTCTACTCTTTAGTTTTATGTTTTCAGGGTTGCGTTTCAATGATGATTATTTTATGTTTTATCCATTTTTTTTGGGTCATACTACGGTTTTCAAATATTGCCGATAGACTCTTTACAAGGGACCTTTTAACCCCCTTCGGCTTTAGGAGTATTTTTGTAACACGTTGTATGAGTGTACCTTCATTTTTATACACTTCTACATTTGTATCAAGGGTTTTGAAATACTACTATAAGTAATACTTAGTTAATGGTTCATCAAAGGCTTTGAATGCAGGTATTAACAAATTATGGTATAACTAGCGACCCGCCCCGGCTTCACACGGGTGCAATGTAGATACTAATGTGGGGCACATAAACTTTCCTCTTGAATCACTCTATCTATTGCTGAAAACTGTATTAAAATCCGTCGCGTAGTTTAAAAGATCTAAGCGTACAGACAGCGGGAGCGACTTTGTTTTATACTATGTAAAGATTTAAGCTGGTACTAATTTTATACAGGGAGGGGCTCGTGGCTAACAACTGTGCAGATTATATGATTTGCAAAGTTAAGCTGCGCTGGGTGGGTGACCATTCATTACAAATCGAGACCCCTCCGTGCCTCGGAGAGCACGTTAAACTGTCGGTCCCGGGTGTTATACGAATACAGAAGAAGAATACAGAAGTCAGACAAAAGCCCGAAAGTTTGATAACCGGTCTAACCTTAGGATATCGGCATTATCTAGTAAATGGGTTGTGGAGGTCTGATGGCAGTCGCTCTGTGTAAGATACTGGTGTTTAGCCGCATCTGATTAGACTGGAAGCTGACCCCAACATAGTTGGGAAAAGGCTAGGCAGAACAGAACTGATTTTATACAACGCGATTTTTGTCGTCGCATGACAAGCGGTACTGAGGTACGCGACGGCTTAAACTGCTCTCCAAGACACGAAGGGTCTCAAGGTGTGAATAATGGTCACTCATTTATGGACTGACCGCGGCTAGTTTAACCTCGTTGACCTCATCCTTATCTACTCTAATACATCGATGGCAGCAAAGTAGATACGGACATCTACATTTTTGCGAAAATGCTTTTATTACAAAAATGAGCTTATATCAACCCTATCTACAAGTCTGTATTAACATTATTTCAAACGAGCAGCCCGTCCCGGCTTCGCACGGGTGGACATTTTCCCCGTTTTTGCAACATTTTTCATTTATGCTACGCTCCTATTGCTCGTAGCGTGATGTTATATAGCCTATAACCTTCCTCAATAAATGGACTATCCAACACTAAAATATTTTTTCAATTCCAACTAGTAGTTCCTGAGATTAGCGCGTTCAAACAAACAAACAAAGATACTCTTCAGCTTTATAATATTAGTATAGATTTTAAAATAATGAAGAAAATCTCGCACGTAAAAGAAGACATCTACACTTGTTAAGAAACATCTCAGCTAATTGGCCACTCTTTTTTACTAAATGTGCTCCTGTAAAGTTGCGATTTTGTAGATGTCTTCTTTTACTTTGCTGCCATCGACATACAAGTGAATCATGCATCGCAATTGGCTTATTACGAGTATTATTAATCGTCGCCTTACTATCGGTTATTAAATTATGAGCGTCGATAATTACTAATTCATTACGCTTGTTGGCCATAACGTTTATTTCGATATTAGTTTATATTTAGGGAGCGGGTGCATTAGATTTTTTTTTATGAACGATTCCCCACACTAGGATTTCTTCTGTATCGTGGGTGCATTTTCAGACAATCGCACAAACATAACACCTTGAAGAAATATCTGTAGGCCATACAAAAATTTGTTCCGTGCGGGAATCGAACCCACGACCCATAGCGCAGAAGCCGATCGCTTACGGGGTGTCCTGCGTAAGCGACAAACGCGACGCGGTGCGACGCGACGCGATACGACGTGAACAAATACGCGTTACGTCGCGTCTCGCTACATAAGCCGCTAGTAGGGAATGCCGTTGTCTTGATCGCGTTTGTCGCTTTCGTCGCTTACGCAGGATGTACATTACGTTATCCACTGCACCAAACGCGTAGTCAAAATTTTTCTTTAGTCAAGAATATAATAAGTTCATGCATGAATACGAGCGCCTAGGGCATATGAGTGAAGTGCAAACCACATCACACGTCTGCTACTTACCACATCACGCTGTCATTAAAGAAAATAAAAAGACCACATAATCAAGGGCTGGTTTTGACGCCTCAGTCAAGACTACTGGCATATATCTCAATGACATTCAGCATGTTGGTCCGGTTGTACAGGGCGATTTGTTTACCATTTTGCTTCGATTTAGACACCAGTTTGTGGTGTTAGCTGATGTTAATACAAGATCATTTTTATTTGCCCAAAACATGAGTATACACACACACACATAGAGCATGCAAGATGTTAAATTTATACTAATATTATAAAGCTGAAGAGTTTGTTTGTTTGTTTGAACGCGCTAATCTCAGGAAATACTGGTTGGAATTAAAAATTATTTTTGTGTTAGATAGTCCATTTATCTAGGAAGGTTATAGGCTATATAACATCACGCTCCAACCAATAGGAGCGGAGCATAAATAATAAATATTGCAAAAACGGGAAAAATGTCCACCCGTGCGAAGCCGGGACTGGCCGCTAGTTACATAATAAATATCAGTCATGTTTTACCTTTACGGTGTACAAATATAGGTGAATGGAAATATTAATTATTTATCAACGTTATTTAATTGGAATATTTAATAGTTGAAATTGTAGAGGACAATTTACAATCATTATAATTATAGGTAATATACCTATAATGTCAAATTAATAATCATGAACACAAAAAAGGGAAGAATAGAGAAGATGATTGTATCGACAAGTATTGATACTAGGGTGGCCAATCGTACTCTAAAATAGAGTATTGTGGAGCTTTATTTCATGTAGGTGTATTATATAATTTACTAGCGACCCGCCCCGGCTTCGCACGGGTGCAATTGTAGATGCTAATGTGGGACATATAAACATCTTCAACAACAACCTTCCTCTTGAATCACTTTATCTATTAAAAAAACCGCATCAAAATCCGTTGCGTAGTTTTAAAGATATAAGCATACATAGTTACAGACAGACAGCGGGACCGACTTTGTTTTATACTATGTAAAGATAACACTAATAAAATACGCTAAAATACTCTTTTTACATTAACTCATTATTTTTGGCGTAAAGTTCACTAGTGCCAATCATAACACAAAAAAACTGATATGTTTTAAAATTAAAAATAAAGAATACTCTTTTTTATAAGTCTTACTCTTTATTTACCCTCTCTAAAATCTGATACACGTTCATACTATATACCTACACTTATATACATATAGTTAAATACTTTATTGCTTAAAAAAAAGTTGGCAACTCTAATTGATACAACCTGAACAACGTACAAATTGTTTTTATGGCGTGACAGCGAAGATATGCGTATATGGATTTTTCAGTAAAATATAATGACGTACGACACGATTTCTGCTCCATTCCTTAATACAAGGTGTATATTACAATTAAATACAAAAACTACAAACTGCCTCATTACTAGATGTTTGGAATTCAGGTTACTGAAGCCTACTAGCTTTGCTAATGTCATTGACATGACAGCTGAAACCGTACGTGTAAGGGATGATTTCCACCAAACGGCTCGCATCGCATCGGATCGGAAAGGATACGAAAGGATTCAGCGACAGCCGATCGCGTCCGGCAAGATATCGACGCATACGATCGGCTCCGTACCGTCGCTTGCAAACGTGTACTCATTTTGAAAGGATCCAATCGGATACGACGACAGGCGAACGGAGCCGATCGCGCGTCGCAGCATACTTTCGGCTACGTTCACGTGTCGTGGAAGACGGCCGCGGTCAAGCTGCCGTGCGCGGCTTGGTAATTATAGACTTTAAATACTGTGTACAAGATTTAATATCGTTTAAAGATTGTAAAATTCGTTCCCATCCGATGTAATGCGAGCCGTTTGTTAAAAATCACCCTTTACTTCATCATAGATACATGGAATGATTTCTATGTGGAAAAGTCAGTAACCGATCCTAGACTTGACTGCGACAATTTATCGAACGACCTGCAAGGCCATTTAACGAGCTATAGTGTAATATACCTCGAGGCTCATGGTTAATTACCAACCGCGCAGATCATACGATTTGCGAGGTTAGGTTACGCTTGCCGTGGTCCGTCTGTGGATGGATGATCGTTCGTTACACATCGAGACCCCTCCGTGCCTTGTAGAGCACGTTAAACCGTCGGTCTCGGGTGTCATACGAATACCTATAACAGTCGTTGCGAGTGGTCAGAAGCCAGAAAGCCTGACGATCGGTCAAACCTTAGAGTACCTATCGGCATTACCCAGTAACTTGGTCGCGGAGGTCTGATGGCAGTGTAAAATACTGGTATTCCAGTCGCATTTGGTTCGGCTGTAAGCTGACCCCAACATAGTTGGGAAAAAGCTAGGCAGATAGATAGTGTAATGTATCTAAGTGATTAATATTCTTAATACACACACACACTCACACACATAGTTAAATACACAAGGTCTCATCCTGTTAAAAACACAAGACAAATTGATTATCACCGTCAAAATGTATCGAATCATTCCAGATAAGTGACGAGTAATTAATTAAAACGTTTAATTAATTACAGGACTAAAAGCGTTGTTCATAAATTATGAAAGGCCTTGGACTTGCCCGATGCTGTGGATCCAGTTTTGGTGATACACGGGCGATTGAAATTGGCAAGTTGTGGGCAATACCCGACACTTATCGTGTGGTTCCTAGTAAAGAGTATCCATTTTATTACCCCTAGGTGTCGCAAAGAGACATTTATGAACACCTATGCCTTATTGGTCTCATGGTTGCAAGCGCGACTGCTTAGCATGGGGTCCTGGGTTCGATTCCCAGGTAGGGCAAAGTGTTATTGGGCTTCTTCAAGAGGAATTTCTCAGTAGCAGCCCGGAGTCTGGATTTGTGCTCGGTTAATGGTAATAGGCTCGCCCCCTATGACTTGGGACTTAAACATAACTGGCGAACTGAGGGTGTACTAAAAATACCTCTGCAGAATCCTTCGGTGAATACAAGGCGTGATGTTATGTTCAATCCGTCTACCAAGCGTCGTGATTCCTATGAACTTTCAATGCAGCCGTCAATGGGAAGCCCATGCCCAGGAGTAGACTTTACGGGTTGAATGATGGTACGGCTATATGACGTCATAGCCTTAAAGCAAAACTGAATGAGTGGGTCGAGGAACTGTAAGTATACCCCACCAAGAAGAACATAGTCTACTTAGTTGTCGGCAATAAGATTGACAAACATTATCATTTTGGGACCCAGTGCATAATATCAACAAGCACATTGGGTCACCCGCGCGAACGCTCAACAAGTATTCCCAAGTAGGGTTGTAGTCGGGCAGGCGGCCGGTGATAAAACAATAAGCCAAAACCTCTAACAACATGGATTTATGAAATACATGTTGTGCTGACCCCACCTAGTGTGGGATAAGGGTAGGGAGAAGAAGAAGAAGAAGCCATATACGGCAACATCAGGTATAAAGCAAACGAGTTGCTTCACTGTATTCCGCAAGTGTTAGTTAGTTGCTCTAAAAATTGCCCGTATAGAAGCACCGTTAGGCTTTGTGTTCGCTTTGTGTTGCGCATCAAATATTTATGTTTAATGTGTAGTGGAGGCATTCTCTTTGTGTTCTTAGTTTTGGGGATAATAGTGTTATTTAGGCAGATAAAACATGGCAAGTGCGACTCCAAATGTCGGACAACGCGCGAAATGGCACTCTGTACTTGTCATTCATCGCTTGAATTACTAATGGGCGACTCCTACAATTTACGGAGCGTTATTAGTTATAGTAGAGGACTCTTTTATCTTTACTAACAATAGAGTAAAGACTCATGACTTTGGATAGTCTTGCATACTCTCATATGGAAGTCGCTATCACATGTAAAATTAGCTTATGAGTCTATTTATATACCCAGTTTGGCAATAAAACATGCTACCATTGATAAGCAAAACGATTCGTTTTTGTTTATAGGAACCCGGCATTAGTAAGACAGGTTATCATGCTAAAAAATGCAGATAGATATGGCTAACTGACATAAACTTGGTGCATAATATTACTCAACATTATTAATAGGCATTTGAGATACAGCGGGACAGGAGCGACACAGAACATTGACATCAAGTGTTTACAGAGAAGCCCACGGTGCCATATTAGTTTACGTCAGAACCAAAGTCCCTAGCAAAGCTGAATGAGTGGGTCGAGGAACTTCAAGTATACTCCACCAAGAAGAACATAGTCTGCTTAGTTGTCGGCAATAAGATTGACAAGCATATCATTTTGGGACCCAGTGCATAATATCAGCAAGCGCATCGGGTCACCCGCGCGACGTTGCAACGAGTATTCCCAAGGAGGGTTGATGTCAGCCAGTCGGCCGGTCATAAAACAATAAGCCAAAACCTCTAACAACATGGATTTATGAAATACATGTTGTGATGACCCCACCTAGCGTGGAATAAGGGCAGAAGGAAAAAGATTAATGGGCATTTGAGAGATTATAATCATAATATTTTATTCCAATTTCTAGTAGTATTTTGACAGGTGTGAAACGCCGTCCGCCGAAGACATGACTCGCTTGCGCCCCGCGTTTGGTGTGGCGAACGCTCAACACCCTTCTGCAAAAGAACAGGTGAACATAGTATTTATTACGTTAGGCAAAATGGCTCTTGACAATAGTTCTTAGCCATATTTCATGATATTATCAGAAGAGGGGAGACTGATATGAATAATCCCTTAAAAAGTTAAACGGTTTTATATTGCCATACCCCTGTAGTGTCAAGATTTCGGGATTGATGGTTGAAGTTATTATCATGGGCATTGAATTTGTGTTTTTGGAGAATCGTTTAAGCAGAAGTACCTAGTTGAAAAATCTGTTGTAAGATTTGAATCAAATAATCAAACAAATATACCAAGTGAAGTTAATTAAAACCGTTTGAAAAAATAAACTATGAAAACAAAACTCAGTTGAATATCAGAGAATTTAACAATTACATAAAACAAGTTAAAGGCCAATTTTAATGGTTAATATAATTAGAAACGTAATAAAGAACTGCTGACGACACTAATTTTATTTGGGTAGCCCTTTCTTGGCACCCTACTAGTCACTGTATTTTGAATTGTGCCTCGTTTAAGCTTTGCCTAATTATCGCTTGAGTGAATTTGTTTGTTCCACTATTACAGTTCGAATTTTGAACTGTAGGTATAGCACGAACATTTTGACGTCAGCATCGTAAACGTATCGCTAATGTAAGCCAATTTTGAAACGAAAATACAACTGTCCTGTCCTGTTTTGCGACATGCACAATTGGTATTTATTTATTTACTTATCAGTAAAATTCAGACAACAATATAGTCCATTTTGTTAGTAAAATATCTTATAACTAGTGTTAGTTGTACACAAACAAGAATAAAAAACAAAGTAGGTGTCTGAGGCAGGATGTGCAAAGAACGATAAAGTGAGGAATAAGCTACCTGACCATTCTCCCCACATAGTGCCTCAGAAAAGGGGAGTACATAAATTTAAATGACAGCTGTGATAGCCTAGTGGTGTGACCGACGAACTGCCAAGTCATAGGTCTTGAGTTTTAACCCAAGGCATGCACCTCTGACTTTTCGAATTCATGTGCGTATTTTATAATTTTATTATCACTTGCTTTAAAAACGGTGAAGGAAAACATCGTGAGGAAACCTGCCTGAAAGACTGATGTTTCTCGACGGCATGTGAAGCCAAGTCAGAGGCCCATGGGCGGCATAAACTCTGACACCAGATTAGTCACTCTTCTTCTTCCTGCCCTTATCCCACACTAGGTGGGGTCGGCACAACATGTATTTCATAAATCCATGTTGTTAGAGGTATTGGCTTATTGTTTTATGACCGGTTGCCTACCTGACATCAACCCTCCTTGGGAATACTCGTTGCGCCGTCGCACGGGTGACCCAATGTGCTTGCTGATATTATGCACTGGGTCTCAAAATTACATGCTTGTCAATCTTATTGCCGACAACTAAGCAGATTGTGTTCTTCTTCGACTCACTCATTCAGTTTTGTTAAGGACTTTGGTTCTGACACATCGTGAACTAATATACCACCGTGAGCTTCTCGATAAAAACATGATGTCAATGTTCTGTATCGCTCCTGTCCTGCTGTATCCCAAATACCAAGCTTGACTTTAACACTGTTCACGTCCATGTCTATGACACACATGACACCAGATTAGTCACTAATCACACAAAAAGAAGAAGATAGATTTAAATAAAGTTTTCAATTTAATTAAATAATATGTACAAAACAAGTATTTTCAATACAAAACCACTCACATTAAGGTAACGTTTACGTTACTAGTGACATTATTCGTATTAGGCCTACAGATTTGCATTTATGTCTCAAAACGATTTGTTTAGATATGAAGAGAAGGACGTGAGAAGGAATACTGGCAACTTGAAACGAATTTGAGTAAGTTCCTAGTACTCACATTTGCCGTAAATATTCCACTAATCATGTACTTCTATTAGCCAATGAATCTGGGCTGCTCACATTCAATGGCACTATTACTAAGTCATTGTTGGCCGCAGTACGCTTCATCATGTGTTGTATTTCCTCAGGGATATATAAAAACTTATTCCATTCCCGTGAACCCACGATCCCAGCTAGCTAAACAATAAATGCGACTAGCGTAGTGTCAATCTCAATGTTGTTGATTAAGTTTGATAGAGTGACCCCTTTTATTTTTAAATTCCAATAAAGCCCGGGTATCGTCGTCCGTTCATTTTTTCTATTTGCTTATCTAGGAAAATATTAACCCGCTGAATTTGACTACTGAATTCAACTCAAACTATCACAGTACTTTGCTGAACATAGGCTACAATTTCGATTCATCGCAATTATAACTTTTTTTTTTATCTTTGGTAAATCCCGGGGAAGTCGAGGGGGTCTGCCAAACTCTTACCGGCTACAAACCAACGGTGTTTCTCCTCCTGACCGTTCAGCCGGGGTCGCGGGACCCGCAAAAGCATGCATCGCAACCCCGGCAGGTCTCGGTCCGCCAGAGACTGGCGGACCTCTCCTCTGTGGGGCCTTGCCCCACATCCTCCTAAGAAGTACGCACGGAACACTGCGCGCCGCCTTCTCGGGCCTGTTACTGATCGGACGGTGGGTCCCCTAACCCGCCGCCCGCAGACTACACACTAGGGTGGCTGGAGGTCGTCGCGTACGCGCTCCCTTCGGCGCATCACATTTATACTTAGGCATTTGCATCTTACAGCAGCTGCAGCAGACAGGGTAAGGAAGCGGCGATGAAACTAGATGTTTGTATCTGTCAAGACCTGGTAACAAATCCGGCAAAAGAAAAAATAAACTCACTCCACCCTTAAAATTTCAGAAGAATTTCGTTACTAATAACAAAGTAAATAAATTAAAGCATCTTCAATATAAATACATGTTTAAACTACATCGTCATGTCAGCACTCGCTCCAGTAACTAATCTCATCTAAACGCTCCACAGAACACTGAAGTTATCAGGTGCTACACAGCGGTGTCTTAATCTTTAACGAGTTTACCTTTGAAACTTTTACGTTCCCCGATTATTCTTCTAATTAGCTAACATTCTTGAGTATTTAGTACCTCTTCATGATATTGGAAGATTTTTAGCGTTGATATTATCTGCTACTCTAATCTAACCTTAGGATATCGGCATTGCCCTGTAACTGGGTTGTGGAGGTCTGATGGCAATCGCTCTATGTAAAATACTGGTATTTTAACATAGTTAGGAAAAGGTTAGGCAGAACAACTCTAACTTTCACCATTTTGATTATTGTGTTTGAATTTTTTATTACTATCTATCCTATTTGAACCTCAGCTGCAAGTTATGCCCTTGCTACTACGACTATCTCCAATAATTTCTAGCTAGGTAGAGTCAGAGATGCCCAGTACTGCCCGGCTAGTCTTCTTACCCTTAATTCTCTAGTTACGGGACCGGCAGCATCGTTGAGACGCTGCGCTTGCTCTTTATCGTTACTAATGGACCACATCTCCATTCAAATGTCTCTGTGAAAGATGTGACCCATCATGTGACTATCAGAACGCACAAGTGCACATGACCACGTGTGTCCTGACAGTCTTTCCTATTGTTATACCTGGGAAATTTCTAATTAATACTTCTTCAGTCTGGGGAAGACGTAAGTTATGTGTAATTTGGTATGGGCATGTGACAGTGCTTTGTCTTATTCCTCTTGCAGTTTTTTGCTTTTCTTGTTTATTTATTTTTATTGGTTACCAGAGGTAGTCCACGGGTTCGCCAGCGTGGATGTCGTTTACCGCGTATTCCGCGTTTTTCGAGATAAAAGTAACCTTTGTCCTTCTCCGGGTTCCAGACTATGTCTATACAAAGTTTCATCAAAATCGGTTCAGTAATTTAGTCGTGATGAAGTAACAAACAGGCAGACAGACAGGATTACTTTGTTAGACAGAATTACGTCATTAGAATTGTATATCTTATGCTGAATAAATGTTTATTCCTACTTTTGGTCTGGGGACGGGAATTACTCGCGCATTCGCTTCCTCTTCCCACCCTGCAGATAGTCTATCCCCTGTATTCAGTCTCTCTACTTGATAACCTAAAGATAAAATGTTTCCAATTTTATTTCAAGCAAGCAAAATCAATATTTCTTTTTAATTTGTAACATTTTTAATACAACTGGAAGACGTGGCCGTAAACGTTCTCAACGTTAAAATATTAGAGAAGAATAAGAAACGTGTTTGGAATAATTATTAACAGTTTCTTAAGAGTCTTGGACTGGAATGATTTGTTCTTAGAAAGCAACGCAGTTCGCTATGACAATTATATTTTCCGTTTTATTGTGACTGATCCTACGAAAGTATGGTCTAGTAGAAAGACCAGCATTGACGATTCTTCAGATTATGACAATATCTAAATTAGAGCACCATTTATAAAATAAATAATGTTAATTACTAACGACGTATTTACAAATCTGCTGAGCCACTGTGGCAATCAAGTCATTAACATTTTTAATATTTCTTTATTGGAATAAGAAGCTTAAAACAAACCAAAACTGAAAAAGCACGTTCGATTTGCCCAGCTTTTTCCCAATTGTGTTGGGGTCAGCTTCTAGTCTAACCAGATACGGCTAAATACCATCTATACTAATATTATAAAGAGGAAAGATTTGTATTTTTGTATGTAATGAATAAACTTAAAAACTACTGGACCGATTTCAAAAATTATTTTGCCATTAGTAAGCTACATTATCACCGAGTAACATGATAGGTACGGGCGGAGCCGTGAGGACACAGCTATTATTTTATACGTAACGACTACCATCCGACCTCCGCAATCCAGTTACTGGGCAATGTCGATATCCTAAAGTTAGACCAGTAGTAAGCCACGAGCCCCTCCAAAACTGGACAACCTATAAACTTAAATGAATACAGTTCACCAAAAATTCTGCTAAAATTAGATTTCTAGTTTTGCATCACACATAATGTACCTAGAATCTCTACGTGAATTTTAGGTTCGCCATCTACGTTAGACGCAAACATTTATATTGTTTCGTATGTTAAAATCTCAACTAATTTGGCAGGTTGTCCATTAACGCTATTATACAATGTTTTTATTATGCAATGTGTGGAGAGTGAACCAATATAGCAGAACTATTTTAGGTGAAAATTTTGTTGTGGCTGCTTAAATAAAGGTAGTTTGGAGCTGTGACTATGTACAGTAGGGGAACAAAAATGTAATACACTTTAAGGTCCATTTTGTGCTTGCACAGTGCAAGAAACAACCTATTTTACCGACTACTATTGCCAGCATTATAGAAATGAAAATACAAGTATTTTTTGACAGGATATTAAAAATTATAATAGTGATGATGACAACCACTAGTAATGTCAATTTTTAATCATTGAATTGATTGATGTTATAGTTTTTACAACAAAACTCCTTAAATCAAATCAAAGACATTATAATATTATGGCACTACTACGTCATTGGAAGCAAAAGGCAATTTTGATCTTTGCTACCAAATCATTAAACATAATTTTCCATGCATTGGTCTGTTCCGTTCAACAGTTTGAAAAGGTAACATGTGCCAGCGATGTGGGAAAGGAATGAATTTGAAAACTGACGAATCTATTTATTCCCCTACTGTACTACACTCGGGAGCAATGAATCCGGGACACCAACATAAACCTTAATACCTCGGAAAACTTGTCGATCATTGTTTAACATTTTAAGATTGTTTTATGTTGGTGACCCGGATTCATTGCTCCCGAGTGTATCTGTCGTGTAGTTCCCGGCAAATAATAGGACACTCGCTCTCTGCTCATGGATTTGAAAGTCAGCTGAGGGGCTATATCCAGAAAATGAACAGCAGCGTTCTCCAATAGATAAATAACATAACATAACATCACGCCTGTATTCCCCGAAGGGTTGGGCAGAGGTGTATAGTAACACCCTCGTTTCGCCGTTATGTTTAAGTCTTATGTAATAGGGGACGAGCCTATTGCCACCAACCGGGCACAAATCCAAACTTCAGGCTGCTATTGAGGAATTCCACACGGAAAAACTCACTAACACTTTACCCAACCTGGGGATCGAACCATCAAAAACTTTTTGGAGCCCTCTCAGGTGTGCAGGTTTCCTCACGATGTTTTTCCTTCACCGTTAACGCAAGTGATAATCAAATTCTGATCCGCACATGAATTCGCAAAGTCAGAGGTACGGGCCGGGATCGAACTCAAACCCTCCTGCATGGAAGGCAAGCATTCAACCGCTGGGCTATCACTGCTGCTGATTTAATAAATAAAAAAGAATTTTGGAAAGTTACTGTTAATTCGTAGAAATGGAAAGGGTAGGATTAAATGCATCAGTTATCGTAACCTTCGTTCGTTAAAATTGATATCGGATCGACAAATACAATGCACTGGGCTTCGTTAGTGCACTGTTAATTTACTTTCATGTCACAGTGATTTTACCTTCTACCTTCTGACGTAAAAGCGATTAAAGGTAAGCCTTCACAGGTCCGCATCGCACGTATCGGACGGATCGCATTAAACTGATTTCAGTATTCTTTGTATAGTTAGTCCAAATGCGGTCACTATTTGGCAATGGACGGACTGCGTGCATCGGATTATCGTCAATGCCGCAACTTTTCAGACGCGTCTCGATGACGTCATTCGGATTACCGATCAGTAGATGCATTCTTGCATCCGCAGCAGCCGCTCCGTACAGGATGTCGTCGCTCGTTACTGTTTTATGTTTTATTTTCTCAAGGGCTAGCTAAGTATTAGTCACCGTACGACTAATTGCATGCAAACAAACTACCATAATAAAGTTTTCATCACTTTCCATTGCACACACAATGTCTGTTCGCTACGAAAATCTGTATGACAATATCAAAAATCCGATTGCTCATAAGAGTCGCGTCGGCATTTCGAATGATGCAAATATAGTAGATGCAGTACATTTTACGGATCCGTTTGATACGATCCAATGCGTGCGATGCAGACCTGTGAATGCTTGCCTTTAGGGATTATGTCAAGAAGGGAAGCATCCCACATTGCGCTAGTAAGAACATACTGCAATGACGACGACACGTTTGGTGCAGTGGTTGAGCGATTGACTTCTGCGCTGCGGGTCGTCGATTCGATTCCCGCACGGAACAAATATTTGTATGGCCTACAGATAGTTTTTCCGGGTCTGGGTGTTTGTGCATGTGAAGATTTGTGTCTGTGAACGTACCCACGACACAGGAGAAATCCTAGTGTGGAGCAACGTTTTTCTAAAAAAAAAAAAACAAATCCAAGTTACTGTCCCAGTATTGGGCTCTTCTCAGAATGAAAAGGATTTAGGTCTAACAGCTAATTCACACAGAAACTGTTTACAGGACCCGTTTTAGCGGATCCATTTTTATTTTGGTGACGGCGCCTGTAGTTGAGCGAGTTCACATACACGACAGTATTCCGAATCCAGTAAAAAATACTGGGTCCGTTATTTTTATCGTATCCTGTCTGCCAGATGCAACGCAGCTGCCATTTGTTTAATTGTTCCGTCGGTACAGATGTGAACAACACATCCAGTAACGACGGACCTATTTAAACGGATCCGCTGTGTCTCTTAGGGATGATTTCCACCAAACGGCTCGAATCACATCGGATCGGAAAGGATACGAACGGATGCGGCGACAACCGATCGCGTCCGGCAGGATGTCGACACATACGATCGGCTCCGTCGCTTGCTAACCGTTTCCGCGCCTAGTCAAATAGTTTCATTCCTACCATGTTGAAGTGTACTAATTTTTGAAAGGATCCGATCGGATACGACTAGAGACGAACGGAGCCGATCGCGCGTCGCAGTATACTCGTGCGTGGCTTGATAATGTAGACTTTAAATACTGTGTACACGATTTAATATCGTTTAAAAATTGTAAAATCCGTTCCGATCCGATGCGATGCGAGCCGTTTGGTGGAAATCATCCTTTAGTCAACCGCGCTGGTCTAGTGCGGGTTGGGGACTACACAGGTCAAGAACTTTTTGGAGCCCGCTTAGGTATGCAAGTTTCCTCAAAATGTTTTCCTTCACCGTTAACGCAAATGATAATCAATTTCTGATCCACACATGAATTAAAAAAGTCAGCATATACATACATGGTAGAAAGAGCTGTAGAATATGGGTAGTTACCTGATATTGTCAACTGAATTAATAGATTTAAATAAAATTTTACAGATAGGAAGCAAGGCCAATTCTTGCAAAAAATAAATGATACCAATCGACCCCGTTTACTATAACAGAGTGTCCTGCATAAGCGACAAACGCGACGCGTGCGACGCGACACGACACGGAACAAATACACGTTACGTCGCGTCTCGGTACATAGGCCGCCAGTAGGGAATGCCGTTGTTTTGATCGCGTTCGTCGCATCCGCTGCATCGCATCGCGTCGCGTTTGTCGCTTACGCAGGACACCCCGTTAGGATCAAAAGACTCCTTCAGACGAACGGAGGTTAGAGTACTATTAAACTCGGAAATCATAAAAAAAACCATACATTTCGTATGGAAATCAATCATTCACCATGTTCGTGTAGATATATTAGTAACATTTCGGTAATATTGATTGATCTATTTACTAGGAAATCTATCCAATGTATTCCTTTTGATCCTGTAGCATACGTCCACATGCAAAGGGGAATTCCGGGAAAGTCTGAAGTTCAAATACGCTGGAGAGATCATGGCGTGAGTATCCAATTTAATATACCGTTTAGAACGCTACTGCAGTAACTGAGTCCCCTTCGGTATGTTAAACGTATGAAGAAGATTGAGAATTAGGGTCCGTACACAAAATTGCGATGCGACGTCGCATCGTAGAAATATACGAGCTCGCACGACGCATCGCAAGAACTTACGAATTGATTCGCGTAATTTATTTTTTAACCGACTTCAAAAAGGAGGAGGTTCTATATTCGATAAGTTTTTTTTATGTATGTACACCGATTACGCTGAGATTTATGATCCGATTTACGTGATTCTTCTTTAGTTTGATGAGGAATAGTTGTCATTTGGTTCCATAAAAATTTAACATAGTTTGGTCCGGTAGTTTTCATTTTATGAACATTTTAATTTTTTTATCAACATTTTAGTTTACCTGGACGATGTAATTATTCTACCTGATGTAATCTAGAAAAATCCTACTGTAGTTTACAGAACAACCTATTACAGACACTAAAAAGTAAAAAATAAAAAAACTACGTTTAAAAAAACCGACTTCAAAAACTAAAAAGTATAAAATAACTTAATATAAAATTAACAGTTTCAGAAGTCGGTGCCTTCAATTTGGTTCAGCGTGGATTAGCACCGACTTCTGAAACTGTTAATTTTATATTAAGTTATTTTATACGTTTTAGTTTTTGAAGTCGGTTTTTTTAAACGTAGTTTTTTTTTATCCTATATCTTCTTATCAGTAATAGCAGTGCGCAAATCTTCTTACGCAAATTTATTCTACCGAGTATAAAATACGTTCAATACGGTTGACGATGGTCGAGGGATTGGTCACCCGAACCTTGGAAGGAAGTCGCCCTGCCGCACGAAATCGCATCGCAGCAATTTGCGTCGCAATTTTCTGCGTAGCGAATTCAAATCGCATCGCATCGCAGTTTTGTGTACGGACCCGTAGACCTTTATGGTTTAAAAAAGGAGAAATATCACTGAATATAACAAATTATTAGTAATTGGAAACGAACGTTTTAACATAATATCACGCCTGTATCCGAAGGGTTGGGCAGAGGTGTATAGCAACACCCTCATTTCGCCTTTATATTTAAGTCCCATGTAATAGAGGGCGAGCCTATTGCCATCAACGTGGCCTATTGCGTTTTAACTTTTGAAGAATATAATATTTGCGTTATGTAATTTAGAAAAAGTTGATTACGTTAATGTTGTAGGTACTTATTTATTTAAGTTTTTCAGGAATAATCTTAAATAAATACTAAAATAATAAATAATAATAATTGATTTTAGAATTTATGTCAGGGATCAAATTTAATAGTTTTAGCAACAAACCCGTTACAATAAAGGCAAGTACATTGTTTAATGTTCTGCCTAGCCTTTTCCCAACTATGTTGGGGTCAGCTTCCAGTCTAACCACATCCAGCTGAATACCAGTATTTTACAATGAGAGACTACCATCAGACCTCTGCAACCCTGTTACCGGGCAATGCCGATCTCCTAAGGTAAGGCCGGTTGTCAGACTTTGTGGGCTTCTGACTTCCCGTAACGACTGTCATAAGTATTCGTATGACACCCGGGACCGTGCTTTAACGTGCTCTCCGAGGTACTGAGGAGTTTCGGTGTAACCAATGGTCACCCATCCACAGACTGACCGCGGCAAGCGCAGCTTATCCGCGCAAATCACATGATCCGCGTGGTTGGTAATTACCCACGAGCCCTTCGTACATTATAATATACTAGTTCAACTAAGCACCAACGCCGCCCATAAGCCGCAAGTACGAACGTAATTGCGATAATATAATATCACTTACCCCACCGGATCGCACGCATCAAACAAGACTCACCACTAAACGCGAGTGGGACGGTGCTGGCGGCAGGCGTAATAAAAAGTAGCGTGTGTACTTATATTTACGTCTGGAGACGCGGGAAGGCGCGGGAAGCTTTCCAGCCTTTATTATTTACGCGCCGCGACAGACGTGTTGACACTGGTTAAGGTTGGAACTTAATGCTGCGGATCTTCTTCTTTTCGTGTGGTTAGTGACTAACCTGGTGTCAGAGTTTACGCCGCCCATGGGCCTCTGACTTGGCTTCACATGCCGTCGAGAAATATCTCTTAGGCATGCCGGTTTCCCCACGCTGTTTTCCTTCGCCGTTTTTAAGCAAGTGATATATATACAATACGCACATGAATCTGAAAAGTCAGAGGTGCGTGCCTTGGGTTCGACGGCAGTCTTACTTGGCAGTCCGACGATCATACCACTAGGCTATCACTGTTGATAATGCTGCGGGTAATTGGAGTAGTGTGTGCAGATGAAAGTGTTATTTTAGAGCGGGAATCGAAGATGAAGGCACTGTGTGGTCTTTAACAGTCTGCCTGTTCTCTCGAGCGTGAGTGCTAAAGCCTATGCTCCCAGAGACCTAACTTTGAATTAAAAACATTTTTTACAAAAAATTTAAACCGACTTCAAAAATGAATAAAATAATCACCATATAAAATTAACAGTTTCAGAAGTCGGTGCTAATCCACGCTGAACCAAATTGAAGGCACCGACTTCTGAAACTGTTAATTTTATATGGTGATTATTTTATTCTTTTTTTTTTGATTTCGGTTTAATTTTTTTGTAAAAAATGTTTTTATTTTTTTCATTTTAGTGGCCTTAATTAAAACTTGGTTGGACCTACTAAAGACGCTGCTCGTAACATAATCACATCATCACAATATGCGTACTGTTCACGATGTTTTCCTTCACCGTTTTTAAGCACGTGATAAATATAATACGCACATGAATCCGATAAGTCAGAGGTGAGTGCCTTGGGTTCGGCAGTCCAACGGTCACACCACAAGGCTATCACTGCTTTTTTTAGAGAGAGTGGCAGTGAAAACACGAATCTTAACGCCAACTTTAAATTGTGTAGCGTTTGACTATTAAGCCATTAGACTAATAGTAACTGGTATCGGAAATGATATTCGCGGCAGTGGAACCGTACCTATAGTACTTCAAAATTATGAAAGGTGCCCGATGAAGTAGCGTTGTGAGTCGGCCACAGAGAATATAAACCGCACACCCGGCGTGCATACACGTCCGCGTTTTACAGGGATTGCATTCAAACAAAGAAAATCTACGTCGCGTTTTTTACACGTTTTTGGCGAAAAAATAAACGCAATAATGAAACCGTCGAAAACTTCGATATTTTCTGTTCAATTCGGAAAGTAGTGAAGTATGAAATTCGTTTGAATGTTTTATTTGCATATTTTATTTTAGGAAATAATTTTTCTTACTCCTTTTAGTAGCTTTTACATATATACATAAACTCACGCCTTTTCCCATGGGGGTAAGCGGAAACTATGGAAAACCACATGCTACGATCCTCACACAACTCCTTTGGCTTCATTAACATTCATACATCTTGTCATACATGCACACCGGTTGAGAGTACTACGCACCTAGTATTAACCGTCACTCCCTAATAATAAATCAGACCGGCCAATGAGATGTAGTCATTCTTATTGTTAATCACTATATTCAGCCAGCTTCTCGAAACTGTTGGAAATAGAGCGCGGAAAACGATATCATATCATTTTTTTTTTTAATAGTGCGTTCGTTATTTGTATGTTCGTACGGCTGATAGAGGAGAATGGAAGAGGAATACGTGTTGTGCCAACCCCACCTAGTGTGGGATAAGGGCAGGGAGATGATGATGATGTTTGTATGTTCGTCTTCTATGCGTTCGCGCATCGTTCATCCAATTGAGTTGAAACTTTATACAAATACAGTTGTTGTTGGCGCTTGCGCGAAACTTTCTGACATGGTATCACCAAAAAACTTCTAACGCGGAAGGAGCCCGCTCATGTGATAAAAAAATATCACACGAGTAAGCAGTATAATTTCATATAATACAAGGTGTAAAAAGACCCTTCATGAAGCCGTCAACCATGCATTAAGTACATCAAACTAAGTAACCCTATGCAATTAATGTCGCCGGGAAACGACTTTTTTTTTGGGTGAAAAATTTCGTTTTGCTGTAAAGCTCAATGTAACGCACTCAAAACACTGTGCTGATAGATGCAATGAGTAGTAAACGGGTAATGGAGGTATTTCAAGTACATTTGCAACGTTCAAAACTAGTATTTAAAAAAAAAAGTTGTGAAAATGTTGGATCTTTGACCTCCGATATCACCGTAACTAGAAGGTTCCCAGGCATAGTCCAGAACAAAAAAATTATCGCAATGACGTGGAGAATAACCTTTCGGCTTCGTTAAGGGTCTATTTACACCGTTTATATCTGCATAGCCTTATCCCAAGTATGTTGGGATCAGCTTCCAGTCTAACCAGATGCGGATGAACACGGAACGACTGCCATCAGACTTCCGCAACCCAGTTACTGGGCAATACCGATATTCTAAGCTTAGACCAGTTGTCAGACCTGTAACGACTGTCACGGGTATTCGTATGACACCCGGGACCGACTGTTTAACGAACTCTCCAAGGCACGGAGAGGTCTCAAGAGTAACGAATGATCACCCATCTTCAGACTGACCGCAGCTTAACCTCGCAAACCATAAGCCACGAGCTCAAACCGTATAATTTCATAAATATTAATTCCACATTTAGTGCAATATGAAAGTTTTCACATCAGACTATTGCACTTGATTCGACTCGTCCATGCGTACGCAGAATTTCAATATCCGTCCATGGGTTTATATGTAGAGGTACTTCCACTCTGTAGGCTGCTTATGCACCCGCGATTAAACGATATTAATATTCTACCTATATATTTTGATGATATTTTTTGACCTATTTATTTTTATTGAGAGCAGTGGTGGCCCAGTGGTAACGGCCCCGTCTTACGAGTTGTATGTCGTGGGTTCGAACCCAGCCAGGCGCATTACTTTGTGTAATTTATTTCATCACCACTGCTCTCAAAACGGTGAAGGAAAACATCGTGAGGAAACCGGCATGTCCTAGAACCAAAAATTCGAAGACATGTGACATCTACCAACCCGCACTGGGCCCGCGTGGTGGATTACGGCCCATTCCCTCTCACAGAGGGGAGGCCTGTGTCCCAGCAGTGGGAACATTATAGGCTGATGATGATGATGATGATGACCTATATATTTTAATATCGCGATACGTGCTGCATCGTTGGTCTAGTGGTGGCACGCGCGACTGCTGATCGTGAGGTCCTAGGTACGATCCCCAGGTCGAGCAAAGTGTTATTGGAATTTTACCGTGTGGAATTCGTCAGTAGCAGCCCGTAGTTTGGATTTATGCCCGGTTGATGGCAATAGGCTTGCCCGCTATTACTATACACCTCTGCCCAAGCTTTGAGGGATGTAGGCGTGATGTTATGTTATGTACTGATCAAATTTTCATCATCTGAAAATCTGGCTCTTGCATATTTGAAAGCACGTCGTTTATGTTAGGTGATAAAAATACGTAGGTCCTGTTGTTCTGAGCAGACATACGTGTACAGAGTCAAATGGAGCGCTTTTATTATCAGGCTGATGCATTTCGGGTCTTCATTTTAACTATTACTAGGTTGTGACAGCGACTTTGTCTGTGTGCACTTCAAAATTCAAAGAACACCATCTATTGACAAAGTTCAGAAGTGTTTGTTATTATGGAAAGAACATTGTTAATTGTCGCATGGGAACGCATTACCGGGATAAAAGTATTTTATGGGTTAATCCAGGATATGGTCTATCTGTGTGCCAAAATTGATCCAAATACGTTAAACCATTTAATAATCCAACAGCAATAACATTTTAAGTTCAACTTCACTTAAGCTTACCTACAGATATTTTATGAACATTTCCTTTACCTCTTAAACCTACTACGACCATGTTTTTGTTAGAAATAGCTCCTAACATATTTTTCTAACAAAATTAGGGCGTGGCCTGTTTAGTGTGTTGTAATTGGTCCGAGTGTTCATTGAACATGTTTTGTTGGTTTATTTTGCTAGATTTTTATCGCAGCTGATCCGGCTTTAAATTCAACATTGTAAAAGTTATAACTGCCTCGTTGGTATAGTGGTGGCAATCTTGGCTGCTGAACATGAGGTCCTGGTTTCGATCTCCAGGTCGGGCAAAGTGTTATTGGGTATTTCCGTATGGAATTCCTCAGTAGCAGCCCGGAGCTTGGATTTGTGCCCAGTTACTGGCAATAGGCTCGCCGCCTATTACGTGGGACTTAAACATAACGGCGAAATGAGGGTGTTACTATACACCTCCGCCCAACCCTTCGGGAAATACAGGGGTGTTGTTAAAAGTTATAAACGTGGAGGGTATTATGGATGCGTCTAAAATAATGACCACCATTTGTCAAGGTTATTAAGACTCCAGCGTCGGCTGGGCATGTTGCCAAATGCAGCCTAAAAATGGAAGGCACTATCATAATAATGTCATCTACTCTTACTGAAACGTGGGCATATAATGAGTGTTCACGAGGTGCAGTTATTATAAAAGCTAAGCATAAAACAGACAGAGGATAGTTCCTGTTAGGGACCTATCTAAGGACTTTAAATTAAAGCAGTGGACTGTAGAATAATGACTTATAATAAGTAAAATAGGTGCAATATTGAGTGAAACTGTGAATGCGCGAGCGTGTCGTCGTTGCAGATCTGTACCAAAGTAGTCGGCCCCTTGGCCCCATGCACCGCGCGCCCGCGCCTGTCGCCGCGCCGCCTCGCCGTCGGCCAAAGATTCGCGAAGGCGCCCGAACAGATACATTGGCAGTCAATTGGACATTCAAACGCTACTCAATTTTTGTCGTTAATTTCGTGCTGTCACTATCGTTTTGCCTTTGAGTGAAAGTGACATCATGAGACTTAGCGGCATTTCAAATTTAGTAGCGTTTGATTGTTTGACCACATCTTTAATCTGTTCTGTGTTTGACCAAATGAAATGTAAATTAGCTTGATTTAAGTAATGAAATGCAAACAATATACATACATAGCTCACACCTGTTTTCTGCTGGGGTAGGCAGAGACAACTGCCTGCCGGGGTTGCGGTGCATGCTTCTGCGAATCCCGCGACCCCGGCCGAACGGTCAGGAGAAGGAACACCTTTGGTTTTTAGCCGGTAAGAGTCCGGCAGACCCCCTCGCCTTCCCCGGGCGAGGGACATCCATGAGGACTTACCAACGAAAAAAAAGGGCAGAGACAACTGAACGCCACCTGCTACGATCCTGACACACACAACATAACCTCGCAGACCAATTGATGTACGCGGTAGCCAATCGGTAACGATCTCTTTCCTTTTTTTTTCGTAGGAAAATACTCATGGATACCCTTCGCCCTTGGTTGTGCCGGAATCTTACTGGGTAAAACCCCGCGGTACGCTTCTGAGGATCTATGGCTGAGCGTTGCGGGGTACGTTATTTTATGCACCGCAACCACGAACCCCTCAGTGTTAATAATATTATTTTTATTGATTTATTTAATTAGAGGGGCTCGTGGCTAAATAACAACCGCGCCGATCGTAAGATTTGCGAGGTTAAACTGCGCTTGCCGCGGTCAGTCCGTGGATGGGTGACCATTTGTTACACATCGAGACCCCTACGTGCCTCGGAGAGCACGTTAAGCCGTCGGTCCCGGGTGTCATACGAATACCTATGACAGTCGTTACGGGTAGTCAGAAGCCCGAAAGTCTGACAAACGGTTTAACCTTAGGATATCGGCATTGCCCAGTTACTGGGTTGCGGAGGTCTGATGGCAGTCGCTCCGTGTAAAATACTGGTATTCAGCCGCATCTGGTTAGACTGGAAGCTGACCCCAAGATAATTGGGAAAAGGCTAAGAGGAAGAGATCCTTAACAACTATCATAACAGGTTTAAACATAATGTGACAGTGTGTTTTCTCGACATCATACTATAAACGTTAAACAAAATAAAACTAGCTTAATATCTAAACACAAATAAATACATGTAACTGTTATTTAAGAAAAATAAATATTATGTAATAGGTATATAGCAATAGTATGATGATGCAGATATAGCCCAATCAACCAAATCATTTTGAGATGTGGACGTCAAGATACCTAGTCCAATCGAGATCAAGTCGTATCGCGATATAGTCTTACTGGTAACCTAGACATATCGAAATATAGACATAAAAATACCAACCCCTAATCGTTCTGCCTAGCTCCTTCCCAACTACGTTGGGGTCAGCATGTAGTCTAACCAGATGCGCCTGAATACCAGTATTTTACACGGAGCGACTGCCATTAGATCTCGGCAACTCAGTTACTGGGCAACGCCCGTATCCTTAGGTTAGACCGGTTGTCAGACTTTCGGGCTTCTGACTTCCCGTAACGACTCTCATAGGTAAATGATATCTGGGACCAACGGCTTAATGTGCTCTCCGAGGTATGGAATGGTCTCGATGTATAACAAACGGTCACCCATCCAAGGACTGACCGCGGCAAGCGTAGCTTAACCTCGCAAAGCGTATGATCCGCGCGGTTTGTAATTAGCCACGAGACCTAATAATATACTTTATAAACGGTGTAAATAGACCCTTAACGAAGCCGAAAGGCACTTATTCTCCACGTCATTGCGATATTTTTTTTTGTTCTAGACTATGCCTGGGAACCTTCCAGTTACGGAGATATTGGAGGTCAAAGTTCCAACTAGTTCACAACTTTTTTTTAAATACTAGTTTTGAAGGTTGCAAATGTACTTGAAATACCTCCATTACCCGTTTACTACTCATTGCATCTATCAGCACAGTGCGTTACATTTACAGTAAAACGAATTTTTTCACCCAAAATAAAAAGTCGTTTCCCAGCGACAATTTTTGCGTAGGGTTACTTAGTTTGATGTACTGAATGCATGGTTGACGGCTTCGTGAAGGGTCTTTTTACACCCTGTATATTATGAAGTGTAGAAATTCAGAATTTTTTATAAAAATATAAATACAACGAAATTGTTTGGTAGTAAAGTCCACAGGAGCGTAATGACAAAACGTCCGCGAAATCTGTCTCATACCAAAGTTCACGGGAAAATTTATTGTCAGCCGATTTATCTGCGCTGATATCGCCCCAAATCTTGAAGCAGTTCAAGCAGAAATGTTTGGAGACATAATCATTTTCAGGACGTGGGCAATCGATTCGAAAGAGCTACAAAAGTGATTTTCGCGAATCAATAGAAATTAAGAGCGTCACTTATTATTACCTTAAGACTGTTTTTAATGAAGGAAAGGCTTACGTGAGACGCTGTCCTTGAATAACTAAGAATCAAAAGCTAGAGGTATAAGTTGGGTTGGGTTCAGTTGAAAACCAGCGTCAGGCACTAGTGGTCTGACATTTATGCTAAACTGAACCTATTTGGCGCAGCCGCTAGACATACAGCTACTTTATTTTTTGTTTATTATTATATTTTTTTTGTTATTTTTATATTCTATCTTATGAATTTTTTGTCAGCGTGTCTGACTGCTTTCATGCCAATTTTTTTTTTCTTCCTTTCTAATTTCGATGCTAAAGCCGCCATATTCTTCAAATCAGACTGGGTTTATTGCTGTCTTCGTGAAAAATATTATTAATATCATAACATAACATCACGCCTGTATTCCCCGAAGGGTTAGGCAGAGGTGTATAGTAACACCCTCATTTCGTCGTTATGTTTAAGTTGCTTGTAATAGCGGGCGAGCCTATTGCCATCAACCGGGGACAAATCCAAATTGCGGGCTGCTACTGAATTCCATAAGGAAAAACCCGATAAAACTTTGCCCGACCTGGGAATCGAACCCAGGACCTCACGATTAGTAGTCGCGTTTTCTACCACTAGACCATCGAGGCGATTAAAACTAAAAATATTATTATTTCCTTTATTCAGCCATGATCATCCCACTGCAGTGCAAAGGCCTCCCTACCCTCCTTCCACTCCTCTTGGTTTAAGGTTTTCTGGGGCCAATTCTTCCAATAAGTGTCTAGTTAGTCCCACCACGTACACTAGCTTCTGTGTAGCCACGAAGTCGACTAAAAGAAATTGAAAATAATAATTATAACATAACACAACATCACGCTTTGTATTTCCCGAGGGTTCGGCAGAGGTGTTTTAGTAACACCCTCGTTTCGCCAGTTATGTTTAAGTCCCATGTAATATGGGGCGAGCCCATGGCCATTACCCGGGCACAAATCTAGACACCGGGCTGCTACTGAGATATTCCTAATGGAAAAACCCAATATTTCTTTGCCCGACCTGGGCATCGAACCCAGGACCCCATGATCAGCAGTCGTGCTTGCGATTACTAGACCAACAAGACAGTCATTAATAAACTTAATAAAATAATAATCTATACTAATACTAATAATAAAGAGGAAAGATTTGTATTTTTGTATGTAACTAATAAACTTAAAAACTAATGGACCGATTTCAAAAATTCTTTCGACGTTAGAAAGCTACATTATCAGTCCGGTCCGCAGTGGGCACGACTGCCAGTTTCAATGTGGCTGTAGGCTTGCACCAAGGGTCAACTCTCAGCCCTTACCTCTTTCTGGTGATAATAGACGCTCTTATGTCGGAAATCCAGGAAGAGGCTCCTTGGTGTATGCTGTATGCCGATGACATTGTGCTGGTTGCCGAGAGTGGCTTAGAGGTCCAGAGAAAATTGGAGGAATGGTGGCAAAGACTGGAGAGTGTTGGCTTGAAAATGAGCAGAAGCAAAACGCAGTATATGTTTTGCGATTTCGGCGGTCTCTCCAGTCCTACGCCTATTACTCTAGCTGGTATATCCTTACCAGTCTGCTCCGACTTCCGGTACCTTGGGTCACTCGTCCAAGGGGATGGTGAAATTGACCGAGACGTTACGCATCGGATCAACTCAGGTTGGATGAAATGGCGACAGGTCACAGGGACAGCTTGTGACCAACGGATGCCCCTCAAGCTGAAGGGCAAAATCTACAAATCCATTATAAGACCTGTCGTGCTGTACGGATCATAGTGTTGGGCCGTGAAGAAGACGGATGAAAGAAGATTACACGTAGCGGAGATGAGAATGTTGAGATGGATGTGTGGAGTGACGCGAATGGATAAAGTAAGAAATAAGTATATTAGAGGAAGTTTGAAAGTGGCACCAGTGACAGAAAAGTTGAAAGGAAAGCGTTTGTCTTGGTATGGGCATGTGCTGAGGAGAGATGAAACACATGTGACTAAGAGAGTGATGAATATGAATGTTGATGGATGGAGGGGGAGAGGGAGACCTAAGAAAAGATGGATGGATTTTGTGAGGGAGGATATGAAAGATAAGGGAGTAAATGATAATGAGACGGCTGACAGGGAAGAGTGGAAGAGAAAAACATATTGCGCCGACCCCGAGTAACTTGGGACCAGGGCAGGAAGATGAAAGCTACATTATCACTGAGTAACATAGGCTACGGGCAGAGCCGTAAGGACACAGCTAGTAACTAATAAAATAAATAGTAATTATACATTTAATTAATATTATTTACTATCATCGCAATATCAAGAGAGCCTTCACTAGTGACGATACTTAAGTAGGTACGTCCGGCTCATCCTGGAACGTCAGCCTTACCTACATAGCTGACTGTCTAATCTTTCTACCACGGCATGAGCTATTCTAAACACCGCATCTCTATAAACCAGGCTGGCAGGTGGAACTCTGAGCTGGTTTTAATGTAAGTAAGCTCATTAATACAGTAGGTAGGATAGATATTTGTAGAGACTATGCATCTTGCCACAGCGTTGCATAACAGGATACTTGAGAACTAGGAGTTTAGCAATATTATAATGTAGGTATACATATTACATGTTTGCCGCAACTTGCCTTCCAAGTTCTTAGAATAATATTATGTATGTACATATATTTGTTACAAGCAAAACTTTGTGTATGGTCAAAACTAGTCAAGTAATGTTATTAGTGTTTTTTCTGGCGTACTACAATTTTAGTCTATCCGTTTTAGTCCACCAATTTTAGTCCTCCAGTTACAATCATTTATGCCCGGTTTGTAGAAACAAAATTGAAACGTTTTGCTTATCAATGGTAGTATTTTTTTTTTGCCAAACGGGTCATATAAATAGACTCGCAAGCTAATTTTACCTGTGGTAGCTACTTCCATATGGGAGGGTCTACTATACAAAGCTATAGGCAGGCAGGCGGCCGATCATTAAACAATAAGCCAAAACCTGTAACAACATGGATTTATGAAATACATGTTGTGCCGACCCCACCTAGTGTGAGATAGGGGCAGGAAGAAGAAGAAGACTATACAAAGCTATGACGTATTTGCTTCATTATTGGTAAAGATACAAGGCTCAATTTTAACCGATAACACTCCGTAAATTACTGGTACCGGCCATTAATCACCGCTTACGTAAAGATTTTCTTCAATGATACATACATACATAAACTCACGCCTTTTTCCCATATGGGTAGGCAGAAACTATAGAACACCACATGCTACGACTCTTACATACCCCTTTCGCTTCATCCACATTCATACATCTTGTCATACACGCACGCCGGTTGAGAGTACTACGCACCTGACCTTTGTGAAGAACTTCACCAATAACATCGATGTATGTCCTTCTAGGACGTCCTCTACCGGAGTTCCCATTAACATCCGCCTTATAAATTCCTTTTGTTAATCGCCGTTCACTCATTCTCTCAACATGACCAAACCACCTAAGCATACTCCTTTCAATTTTTGTCACTACATCATCTTTTAAACCGCAACTTTGTCTAATCTCTTCATTTCTCAATCTATCATTCAAAGTTACACCGCACATACTTCGCAAGGAACGCATTTCCACGGCATTTATTCTACTTTCATGCCTCTTCTGCCACGACCAACATTCACTTCCATACATAAGCGTAGGTACCAACACACCATTATGGACAGCCAGTCGTGCCTTTTTGGACATCGAACGGCTAGCCACAACCGCATGCAAAACACCATTTACTTTATTTCCCGCATTTGCTCTCCTTTCCACATCTTCGTCAATCTTACCATCTCTTGTAAACATACTTCCCAAATAAACAAACTCATTCACCTGTTCAATACTTTCATCTCCTATCTTTACTTTACACTCAGATACATCTGCATCTCTTTCAAAAACCATTACTTTCGTCTTGCTTACATTAATTTTCATCCCTTTCATATTATATGCTCCATTCATCATAGTTACCATGTCTTGCAACTCTCCCGCCGACGATGCAAGCAAAACTTGATCATCTGCGTAGAGAAGACATTTGACAGGCAACTCATTCATTTTCAATCCACACTCACTCCCTTTTAAATCTGTCAAACAACTATCCATGTATAGGTTGAACAGCCATGGAGACGCTACACAACCCTGTCTAACACCTCTGGAGATGCCAAACCAGTCTGTGAACGCCCCATTTATCCTAATACAAGCACTGGAATCCCTGTACAGCGATTTCAGTGCCCGTATCAAGCGCCAGTCCACCCCGTACAAAGATAGTGTCGACCACAATTCTTCCCTCCACACACTATCATGATGATTTCTTCAATGATGTTGGTAAATAGACCGTTGGCCCACCCGATGGAAAACGGTTAACTACACCTTTAATCTACTACTAGTAGTTCTCACCAAAGATTAGGGTAAGCCTAAAGTGTGGTGTTATCACCTTTATCTATCATGTATGGGAAAAACATACAAAGGAAACAGATAGGAAAACCTGCACACCTGAGAGGGCTTCATAAAGTTCTCGATGGTATGTGTAGTCCACTAATCCGCACCAGGCCAGCATGATAGTCTTAGGCCCATAATCTTCTCATTCTGAAGAGGCCCATGCCCAGCATTGAGACAATAATGAGCCAGAAAAATTGTACGCCAATTTTAAAATTCTAATACAGATTTTACGCGTGACTTAGCTCTCGCACCACTTGTTACTGTTAATAATAAACGAATAATATTATTTTACCAAGTCAGTGATCCGACCGAAGATGCCGAAGTTCCCAGAGTAAGTTATTACGAAGTTACTTAAGTACATTTAGTTGGATAAACTTGGTTTGTTACCCGTTCTCGCGAAAAACATAATTTATTCTGTAGTGAGTACTAGCAAAGAATATTAATAGGTAGCTCTTCAAAAAGCTTATTTAGGAGTACTTTTACACTTGGTCCAGATAGTGGCTGTGAATAGTCATTGAAAATGAAGATGTGCTTTCAGGATTAGATTTTTTGTTTTCTTTTACATCGACTAATTGGTGTTTTGTAAACATTGCATAAACATTTATTTTTTAGTTTCATTTACCTTGCAGACTAAAACGTAGGTCAGATGCATTTATAAAATCGAATGTAGAAAATCAGTGCAGTGTTGTGCATTTTTTTTTTTTTTCGTTGGAAAATCCTCATGGCTGTCCCTCGCCCGGTGAAGGCGAGGGGGTCTGCCGGACTCTTACCGGCTAAAAACCAACGGTGCTCCTTCTCCTGACCGTTACGCCAGGGTCGCGGGATTCGCAAAGCATGCACCGCAACCCCGGCAGGTCGCGGTCCGCCAACCCTCGGCGGACCTCTCCTCCTGAGAAGCGCGCACGGAACACAGCGCGCCGCCTTCTCGGGCCTGTTACTGGACGGGCGGCGGGTCCCCTAACCCACCGCCCGCAGGCCACACACTAGGGTGGCTGGAGATCGTCGCGTACGAGCGCCCTCCGGCGCCCGGTGCGTCTGGCGCGGGAAGGGAGGAGAGCACACCGCTCCCTCTCCCTCTCCGCTTCCTCCTTAGTCGCCATCACCCCCTCGCAAAAGGAGGCGATGGCTTCCCACGCACTCTCGCTCCCGACCGTGGACACAACCACGGCCGGAAGCGAGAGGTCACCGTCGACCACCGCGACTAGTTCGCGGCGCTGCGATCCCCAAACTGGACACGCCTGCAGCGTGTGCAGTGCCGTGTCCTCGGGGCAGTCGCAGTGGTGACATCCGGGCGTCTGCTCCCGGCCTATACGATACAGGTACTTCCCGAAGCAACTGTGTCCCGAGAGAACCTGCGTCAGCCGGAAGCTGAGGGCGCCATGCCGCCTCGCCAGCCACTCCTCCATGACGGGTCTTACCGCCGCTATTGTGGCGTGCCCTGCGCTGGGTAGCGCAAGTCGTTCCCCCCACTTAGTCACTAGGATCTGGCGGAGCTCGCTACGCTCAGGCGTCTCCTCGCGCTGACGATATCTCAGCGCGAGGGCTCTTGCCTCCAGATCCCAGGGTACGGATCCGGCTAAGAGGCTCGCCGCCTCGAAAGAGATCGTACGGTATTCCCTTATCACCCTGACGGCCATCGCCCGTTGCGGTCTCCGCAGGATAGCGGCGTTACGGGCTGTCAGGGTGTCCGGCCAAATTGGCGACCCGTAAAGGGCCATGGACCGTACGATCCCCGCGTAGAGCCTCCGGCAGGAGGTGTGTTGTGCCTAGTGATACCCAGCATCATGTTGAATGGGAACCTCATTGTCACACCTATGATGTGGCACTTTCAATTGAATGCAAGTTTACATTTTAATATTAAGGGTCCTTTGCATGTTTTTATGTTTTTTTTTCTTTTGTGTCGCAGTCTTTCCTTTCTTTCTAGAATAATCTATTTCTTAGTCAAATAAATTGGCGCACATCTGACGATTTTGGGTAAAATGTAAATTCACCTTAAATAAAAGGCCTCGAGAGCGAATTATTAAGCATAATGATAATGAAGCGAGCCCAATGGGGTGGAAAAATTACAAGATTTTCGCAATATGCCGCTAGACACGCTGTCTTATATTATTTTTTTAAATAGCCGTCGTTGCCAGTTGCTACTTTTTTGGTAGTGTACCAAAATGGTACCGAAGGAACCCTTAGACATCTTGTACCTTTTTCGACGGAGCTATGCCCGGATAAGATTTTTGCCGGATGTAGGTCCGTCATGTGGACAAAGGTACATAATATAAACTAGTACACCGCCGTTGTTCTTACGTTCTACTTAGCCTTTTCTCAATTATGTTGGGATCAGCTTCCAGTCTAACCAGATGCGGCTGAATACCAGTATTATGCCGGAGACCGGTTGTCAGACTTTCGGGCATCTGACTTCCCGTAACGACCGTCATAGGTATTCGTATGACACCGACCGACTATTTATAGTGCTCTCCAGGCACGGAGGGGTCTCGTTGTGTAACGAACGGTCACCCATCCACAGACTGACTGCGACAAGCGCAGCTTAACCTCGCAAATCGTATGATCCGCGCGGCTGGTAATTAGCCACGGGCCCCTCACGAGCCACCGTTGTTCTTACGTACGACCATGGTGATTTCACCGTGGACAAAAGGGCTTATTGGGACCGCAGCGTTGTCCATCCGTCCGTCTGTTATCTTGGTTATTTGTACAGCTGTCGCAACGAAATTTGGCAGTAGAAGGCAGCAAACTATAAAACTTGCGTGCCTGCATCACAAGACACCAAAAGTGGAGGTACTTATTTTTTTTCATTCCCATGACAGTAAAACTGCCTCGTTTGGTCTAGTGGTAGCAAGCACGACTGCTGATCGTGAGGTCCTGGGTTCGATCCCCAGGTCGGGCAAACTGTTATTGGATTTTTCCGGGTAGAAATCCTCAGTAGCAGCCCAGTGTTCGGAATTGAGCCCAGTTGATGGCAATAGCTCGCCCCTTATTGTATGGGACTTAAACATAACGGTAAAATGAGGGTATTACTATACACCTCTGCCCAACCCTGCGGGGAATACAGGCGTGATATTATGTTATAACGACAATATCAGCTCCTTACAGAAAATAATAGCTCGGAAACTTCTAAAACATGCACACCTTTTACGTTCTTAAGGCGCTTCAGCATCCATGGGTCAGAAGGAACAACACTAAGCTTAGCAAGAGAGCATTCAGCTAGCTTGATTGCTAGTTGCCATATTTCTACCGCCTAGCCTTTTCACAACTATGTTGGGGTCAGCTTCCAGCCTATCCAGATGCGGTTGAATACCAGTATTTTACAGGGAGCGACTGACATCAGATCTCCACTGCTCATTTACTGGGCGAGGCCGATATCCTAAGGATAAACCAGTTGTCAGACTTTCGGGCGTCTGACTACCCGTAACGACTGTTATAGGTATTCGTATGACACCCGGGTCCGACAGTTTAACGTGCTATCCGAAGTACAAAGGAATCTCTATGTGTAACGAACGGTCACCCATCCACGGACTGAACGCGACAAGCGCAGCTTAACCTCGCCCCCCCGAGCTACGTAATATACAAAACAAAACAAATTAGTTGACGAAGTTTTATATAAGATACAAGTAAGTCTCATAGTTTAATAGGTCCACGACAAAAGTTTATGTAAGTAATTATTCCTCTTTTTTAGGGTTCCGTACCCAAAGGGTAAAACGGGACCCTATTACTAAGACTCCGCTGTCCGTCCGTCCTTCCGTCCGTCCATCTGTCACCAGGCTGTATCTCATGAACCGTGATAGTAAGACAGTTGAAATTTTCACAGATGATGTCTTTTATTAGCCTTTAAAGCTAGAATAAGGATGAATCAGGCAACGAGTATGATTGACGATTTGGAAAGAGTGAAGAAAAGATACACCGAAATAAAGGCGGAAGTAAAAGAGATAGTAAAAATGAAGAAGAATGAAATGGAAGATAAGTATAATAGGAAGTTCTCCGACAACTTCAGGGTCAATGTTAAGCTGTTCTGGCAACAAGTAAGATTGGCTCGTGGAGTTTCGGGGACATCAAATATGAATATAGTTAGAGGAGGAGATGGATGCTTGTTAAGTGAAGAATGCAAGGTGTTGGAACGCTGGAAGGTATATTTTGAAAGTTTATTTAGTTGGCAGGATAGTGTGCAAAGAGTGGGTAACTGGGCGGAAGCGAGTGAGTCAGACATTGACTTGGATGAAGATGAGGAAAATCTGATTGAAATGGATGAAATTGTGAAAGCGCTGAAATGTATGAAAGTTGGAAAAGCTGCTGGATGTGACAGAGTGTCTACCGAAATGCTTAAGGGCGGTGACGGGGTGGTAGCAAGCCTGCTGTACCGGATCTTTAATATGTGTTGGAGATTCGGCCAAGTGCCGGGCGACTGGTGCAAAGCTGTAATCGTACCACTATATAAGGGAAAAGGTTCACAGCAGGAGTGTAAAAACTACCGCGGCATTAGTCTTTTGAGTGTGGTCGGCAAACTATATGCGAAAGTTTTAATTAACAGAGTGATAAGAATAACAGATGAGAAAGTATGGGATGTTCAGGCAGGGTTCAGAGAGGGGATGGGCTGTATGGATCAGATCTTCTCCTTGAGGTGCATAGCCGAAAAACATCTGGCAAAGCACAAGAAAGTGTACTGCGCTTTCATTGATTTGGAGAAGGCCTATGATAGTGTGTGGAGGGAAGAATTGTGGTCGACACTATCTTTGTACGGGGTGGACTGGCGCTTGATACGGGCACTGAAATCGCTGTACAGGGATTCCAGTGCTTGTATTAGGATAAATGGGGCGTTCACAGACTGGTTTGGCATCTCCAGAGGTGTTAGACAGGGTTGTGTAGCGTCTCCATGGCTGTTCAACCTATACATGGATAGTTGTTTGACAGATTTAAAAGGGAGTGAGTGTGGATTGAAAATGAATGAATTGCCTGTCAAATGTCTTCTCTACGCAGATGATCAAGTTTTGCTTGCATCGTCGGCGGAAGAGTTGCAAGACATGGTAACTATGATGAATGGAGCATATAATATGAAAGGGATGAAAATTAATGTAAGCAAGACGAAAGTAATGGTTTTTGAAAGAGATGCAGATGTATCTGAGTGTAAAGTAAAGATAGGAGATGAAAGTATTGAACAGGTGAATGAGTTTGTTTATTTGGGAAGTATGTTTACAAGAGATGGTAAGATTGACGAAGATGTGGAAAGGAGAGCAAATGCGGGAAATAAAGTAAATGGTGCTTTGCATGCGGTTGTGGCTAGCCGTTCGATGTCCAAAAAGGCACGACTGGCTGTCCATAATGGTGTGTTGGTACCTACGCTCATGTATGGAAGTGAATGTTGGTCGTGGCAGAAGAGGCATGAAAGTAGAATAAATGCCGTGGAAATGCGTTCCTTGCGAAGTATGTGCGGTGTAACTTTGAATGATAGATTGAGAAATGAAGAGATTAGACAAAGTTGCGGTTTAAAAGATGATGTAGTGACAAAAATTGAAAGGAGTATGCTTAGGTGGTTTGGTCATGTTGAGTGAACGGCGATTAACAAAAGGAATTTATAAGGCGGATGTTAATGGGAACGCCGGTAGAGGACGTCCTAGAAGGACATACATCGATGTTATTGGTGAAGTTCTTCACAAAGGTCAGGTGCATAGTACTCTCAACCGGCGTCCGTGTATGACAAGATGTATGAATGTGGATGAAGCGAAAGGGGTATGTAAGAGTCGTAGCATGTGGCGTTCTATAGTTTCTGCCTACCCCTATGGGAAAAAGGCGTGAGTTTATGTATCTATGTATTTCTGTTGCCACTATAACAACAAATACTAAAAAACAGAATAAAATAAATAGGTATTTAAGGAGGCCCCCATACAACAAACGTGATTTTTTTGCTCGTTTTTATAGATTGTACGGTACCCTTCGTGCGCGAGTCTGACTCGCACATGGCCGGTTTTTTTTTTTTCCTGCCTGACAACGGTGCTCGTAACCTAAGCGTTGAAGGCAGCTAGTAATAGTTCTAGATCGTAAATTATAATTTTCTTTACCTACGTTATAAGATGCTGCTTATTCAGGCTACTTTAATTTCCTAGGATATTATCAACTTAGGTTACGTTCACATAAGTTCGCGCGGTAGTGGCGCATAATATATTTCTGTGCCAGTTATTTTATTTTTATAAAAAGCTATGTTATGTGCGTCACTCTCACGTGAATAAACGGTTTTTCTTTCTTTCTTTCTTCTTTCTTTCTATAAGGTGGGTACGGTACTGAAATACTATTAATATCCTGACTAATTAATTGGGGTGCATTAAAAGAGTGTCCACGAGTGAAGATATTAAAAGTTCATCCGGCGAGCCCTGGGAAGTCAGCCCCGCTACCAACCTTGCTGACTGGTTATTTCATCACGGCATGAGCTATTCTCGTATAGCTCGTGCATGAGTGAAGAAGAAGCCAGATTTAAAAGCCTGATTTAGTATTGAAAGTAAGACTTGCCTTAGCTTACTGCCTAGTAGCATCCAGTGTTAAATTGATTAATAAATAGTATTTACAACATTTTACTAATTAACGGATCTAGTCGCACCCAGAGCGTTAAATTGTTTAATAAATAGTACAACATTTTACTACCTAATTATGTAAAATTGTATATTTAATATATTGTAAATGACATAATATGGCTGGTTCCGATAAACAAAAACGAATAGTTTTGCTTATCAATGGTAGTATTTTTTATTGCCAAACCTGGCATATAAATAGATTCGTAAGCTATTTTTACCTGTGATAGCTACTTCCATAAGAAAGGGTCTATGCCAAGCTATGAGGTATTTGCTTCATTATTGGTAAAGATACAGGAGTCTCAATTTTAACCAATAACGCTCCGTAAATTATAGGAATTCGCCAATAGTGAGTAATAGTAGATACAACTAGCCCGGTAACAATAGAGACAATTAGACCACAAATCATAATTTTCATCCATAAAAAAAACAGCTCTCAACGTTTTCATATTTCTCCATGAGACTAATTAACAACCGTGCGGATCATATGATTTGCAACGTTAAGCTACGCTTGCCGCGGTCAGTCCGTGGATGGGTGACCATTTTGCACACATCGAGACCCCTCCGTGCCTCGGAAAGCACGTTAAACCGTCATACGAATACTTTTGACAGTCGTTACGGGTAGTCAGAAGCTCGAAAGTCTGACAACCAGTCTAACCTCAGGATATTGGCATTGCCCAGTTACTGGGTTGTGGACATCTGATGGCAGTCGCTCCGTGTAAAATACTAGTACTCAGCCGCATCTGGTTAGACGAGAAGCTGATCCCAACATAGTTGGGAAAAGGCTAGGCAGAACGAACACTTTCATACTCCATAACCGGTACCAAATTGAATACTACACAAAATCCAATGTCTTCTTCTTTCTTTTCGTGTGGTTAGTGACTAACCTGGTGTCAAAGTTTATGTATGTCGCCCATGGGCCTCTAACTTGGCTTCAGATGCCGTCGAGAAATATCTCTCAGGCAAGCTGGTTTCCTCACGATGTTTTCCTTCACAACTTTTTAAGCAAGTGATAATTATACAATACGCACATGAATCGGAAAAGTCAGAGGTGCGTGCCTTGGGTTCGAACTCGAGACCGATAACTTGGCAGCCCGTCGTTCAAACCACTAGGCTATCAAAATTTAATGTATAGCGGTTTAATTAATATTCCAACAGCCTATTTAGTAGGTATATCCAAAGACTTCAAAACAATGTTAAGAGATTCACCATTTTAAGTAACATTTCTCAGGCGGAATCGCGAACACCGATTGTTTAATGTACTGCACAGACTTTAGTCGGTGTCATAATCGAAGCAGTCAGCTGTGCTCTAAATAGATTCACGTTATCGAAGTTTAATGTACGCGCGATGAGGTTAGAAGATTATGGGGTGCTACCGCATAAGGAAAGTAAATAAAGAGAGAGGGATAGACTTTTTAACTATGTGGTTCTTCTATAGCGGTGATAGCCTAGCGGTTAAACGCTTGCCTTCCATGCAGGAGGGTTTGAGTTCGATCCCGGCCCGTACCTCTGACTCTTCGAATTCATATGCGGATCAGAATTTGATCATTCACAATCCTTGAGATCATCGGAGAACTTGAAACTGAAGATGCCTATGCATTCCACAAGATTCTTTGACCATTCCTTCACTGTTCAGGCCATACGCTTGTGGAATGCACTACCTGTACCTGTAACACGTGCTCAGTCGTTGGTTTCTTTCAAAAGAATGGTTAAAGAACATTATCTTGCTCTATAGTGGTTTATATAGGTAAATTATCTGTATATATAATTAATTATGTATGTATCCTATTTGAGTGTGTGTATATATATACCTATATATATATATATATATATATATATATATTTAAAATATGTATTGTGATTATACCTATTATTTAGTTGATTCCCGGTTTTTAGTAGGTTGCATATTTGTACGCTGCAAACTGCCCTTTATATTTTTTCTTAACTATTCTTTCCATCCAATGGTTGTCTGGAAGAAATTGCTTTAAGCGATAAGACCGCCATTTGTACTGTTAATTATGTGTATTCCTTGTTTTATTTCTTTTAGTGTGCAATAAAGTATATCTATCTATCTATCTATCACTTGCGTTACCGGTGAAGAAAAACATCGTGAGGAAACCTGCACACCTGAGAGGGCTCCGTAAAGTTCTCGATGGTGTGTGTAGTCTGCTAACTCACACTAGGCCAGCGTGGTGGACTAAGGCCTAAACCCTACTGATTCTAGGAAGAGGCCCGTGCCTAGCAGTGGGACCCTAATCGGCTAATTATGTTATGTATGGTTTTCTGTCATGACAGCACCGGCTGTATGATATTAGTTCATGATGTAGTGAAAAGATGTGTTACTCAGCAAGGTTTCTTCAAATCTATTGAATTTTGGAGATAATTGTGGAACAAAACATATTCATTATTATGGGTACTTTAACACCCTTTCGAAACAGTACATAACAAAAGATACTACTGAAGGTGACTGCGTTGATCTAGTGGTCGCGAGCGCGACTGCTGAGCATGGGGTCCTGCGTTCCATCCTCAAGTCGGGCAAAGTGTTATTGGATTTTTCCATTACGAATTTCTCAGTAGCAGTCCGGAGTTTGGATTTGTGCCCGGTTAATGACAATAGGCTCGCCCACTATTACATAGGACTTAAACATAACCGGCGAAATGACGGTATTAAAAAAACATTTTTTACAAAAAATTTAAACCGACTTCAAAAAAGAATAAAATAATTACCATAAATAAAATTAACAGTTTCAGAAGTCGGTGCCTTCAATTTGGTTCAGCGTGGATCAGCACCGACTTCTGAAACTGTTAATTTTATATGGTAATTATTTTATTCTTTTTTGAAGTCGGTTTAAATTTTTTGTAAAAAATGTTTTTATTTTTTTTCATTTTAGTGGCCTTAATTAAAACTTGGTTGGGCCTACTAAAGACGCTGCTCTAACGTAATCATATCATCACAATATGCATACTGTTCGTCATTGAGGAGTTCCATTGTCTATCTCCGAAGCTCTTCATCAGATCTTCACCAAATTTAAATGGGACCAACTTCGAAGTATACCCTATCCATAAAAAAAAGAATCATCAAAATTGGTTTACAATTGGCGAAAATATCGATGAACATACACAAAAAACAAAAAAAAATACGTACAGACGAACATAGTAACCTCCTCCTTGTTGGAAGTCGGTTAAAAAATACCTCGGCCGAACCCTTCGGAAATACAAGACGTCATTTTATGTTATGCAAAGGGTACTACGTCGAAAGGGTGTTAAAGTAACCATAATGATTTTAACAAACATAGTATATTTCTTTTTTTCCTTTGATATATATTGGCATCACTATGGTCCTATTTGAAGACCAGCGTTGCAACATTTTGTTTTTTTTTCTAAATGTCGCAACATTATGCTGAGATAGGAGCCCTTTTTGGCCTCGTGCAGGTAGTCTAAATTCTTATTCTTTCTTTTTTTATATTGTTTTTGTTTCTGTAACTGCCTGTGTGAGTCCAGAATAAATAATTTTCTTTCTTTCTTTCTTATATTGTATTTCAACATTACCAAAGAATTATTTTTCTTCCTAGCATTATTCAGGTCTATAAACATCTGGTCTGGCTTTTGGATTAGCCACCTCCACTCCACGAGATCTTCAGCAACTTTAGGATAGGTTGCTGGCTCTCATGTCAGCCTTTAGAACATCAGGACAGGACTTCGGCTGCCGCGAGATCCCACTGCCGGTAGCACTAGTCCAAGACAATCATTACCGCCCTTGGCCACGTAGTACGTATAGATACGACACAACTAAGAAGTTGCACCGGCAAACTTGATCGCACAATAAATGGCACTCGCTCATTTTCGCGCCACTCACACTTATTGCGTCAGCGTAAAGATTTTTTTTTACTGCAGTACTAATAAACATTCGCGGTCTTGAAGTTGCACTCAGTTCGAAAGTGATCGGTTTTACAAAGTTTGCTGATGCAACTTCTTAGTTCTGTCGTACTATACCTACTCTTTCCTAACGCTATTTATCTACCACTAGCAGCCCGTCCCGGCTTCGCACGGGTGGACATTTTTCCCGGTTTTGCAACATTTTTCATTTATGCTCCGCTCTTATTGGTCGTAGCGTGATTTTATATAGCCTATAACCTTCCTCTATAAATGGACTATCCAACACAAAAATAAAGTTTCAATTCCAACCAGTAGTTCCTGAGATTAGCGCGTTCAAACAAACAAACTCTTCAGCTTTATAATATTAGTATAGATATCACGTACTCCGTGAATAGCAGCTAACTTATAATTTGCAGTAATTGTATCTTTGTTTGCTTTGAAAATACGGCTGTCTCATATGAATAGAACACATGCATAGTTCAACTCACTAAATTATAAGCCAGTAGATAATAGGCCACACACAATGTTATCGAGGTACAGCACGGCTTATTAAGTTAAATGTTTGTGAGGAATTACCTGACGATTAGAATTAGTTGCGGCTAAGATTGGCATTATTATTGTCTATTGTCTTAGATGCACGCTAGCTACCCGTGCGTAGTAATCACTTGATGATAGACCGGACTGTTGTTGATGGAGTCAATTTAGATATGCAACAGGATGAAGGACTATCGGTGGAATTGATAGGACTGTTTGTATCACGGGGAGACGAGGCCTGCCTACAAGTGGCGGGCGGAGAATGCGTGAGCGAATCCAACATCCCTGGCCAAAGGCAGTAGGAGAATCACCGTTGCGGTTTTAGTCAGTAAGAGTTCACCCTTTAACTTCTTCAGGCAGAGGGTATCCATCAAGATTTCCCCATTTTCAAAACAAAAAGACGGGAGTGTTTGTTTATGAAAATTGGGGTAAGTATCTAGTTGGGCAAACAAAAAAGGCTCATTGAGCAAGATCTTCTGACTCCTGATTGACATACATCATTATACTGACAAGAATGGTAATGCCGACATTGGAACCTAGTGAGCATCCAGTAGCAGAGTGCACCACTTGCAGGTTATGATGACGTTTGATGATAAACTTTTTCTTCTACCTACCCCTAGTAGGTAATCTTACTAAATACTTAGGTATTAAAGAAAATGCTTTAAACCTTTCATGTCCGAATATAAAAAAATGGAATAGTAAACTATTCCATTTTAGAGAACGTTGAATTTATTTAAACGCTCCTACATCATTGGCACACAAATGTGGGCGAGTCATACTTTCCGAGTTAGAAAACTACCTAACTGGAAGTTGGAGTGCTGTTAGCGGACTTTAAATATCGAGGTAGAACTAATTCTTGGAGTGTTTCACTAAGAACCACTTCTGTGTTAGCGGTAAGTAATATGAAAAGTGTTACTAGTGTTACTTAGGAGTTGTAATTTATTATAATATTTAAAACTAGCAGTGCTGCAGTGCACTGCATTGCTCAGAGCAATGCACAGAGCAGAGCACAGGAACGCTGCTTGGCGGCAAAAATAAGTTCAGTTCTGCCTAGCCTTTACCCAGCTTGGGGTCAGCTTCCAGTCAAACCAGATGCGGGTGAATACCAGTATATTATACGGCGGGAGTGCGATCAGACCTCCGCAACCCAGTTACTGGGTAATGGTGATATCCTAAGGTTAGACCGGTTGTCAGACTTTCAGGCTTTTGACTTCCGTGACGACTGTCATAGGTATTCGTATAACCGACTATTTAACGTGCTCTCCGAGGCATGGAAGGGCCTCAATCTACGGATTGACTGCGGCAAGCGCAACTTAATCTCGCAAATCGTATGACATTACTTTTAAAAGTACTATAATCTACACAAAAACAAAGTCGTTTTTCTTTTTTAATTCATCATAGTCACTGACCCTGAACGCTATACAAATATGTACCTATATGTATTTGTGATGATAATGAATTGATCGTCAGTTGGTTATTGCCACTCGCTATGGTAACATCTATAGAGATACGCCATTTTATTGTTGTTTAATTTTTAATCGTGTTATATATTGTTATCTAGAGATATAAATGTCGGTGACCGATGAAGCAATCACGGTGATTGTTCTGAGTTGAGAACAGTGTCTGTGAAATGTGATAGGAATTGAAAAAAAAGTAATTAATGTTGTAAGTTTTTTTTTTTGAGATTATAATAGATTTTTTTGGATTTGAATTTGGTTTGGCCAAAATTTTACGTTCTCACCAATGGCGTATGTTTACTCGTATAGTTAATGTTTATATAAAGATTAACTAATCTATCAAACAGAATAATATTTTTAACAAATCAACATACTCACTTTGATAAAATATCCAGTTTTGTTAATGCTTTTTAAATTGACCAATACTTTTTTAATTATTATCGATGTTTGTCGAGCAACAAGTTATTATACAGGGTGTAAAAAGATATTAACGTGTGAAATTCCATTTCTATTATGGTGCACTCAAACCTTTTACTCTAAAAAACACAGTGAAAAGCTTATCTACATTATATTTGACTAATATTATTATATTACAGGTGACGATCAATTTAATGGTTTTTTGATCATCAAGCAGTAATTACAGACTGTGTGAGTTTTTTTTTACAAAAAAGTTGTAAATACAAGCAAAAACATAAATTAACTTCTGACCTTGTTGATCTAACAAAAATATAAGTTCCGTGTTATAGAAAAAGTAGTTGAGAATTATTTAGACGGTCCTTACGAGGAATCTGTTAAATTGGTTCCACCACGACCCTTTTTTTTTATTTATCGTGGGGAAATCCTCATGGATGTCCCTCGCCCGGGGTAGGCGAGGGGGTCTGCCGGACTATTACCGGCTAAAAACCCACGGTGTTCCTCCTCATGACCGTCGGCTGGGGTCGCGGGATTCGCCTAAGCATGCACCGCAACCCCGACAGGTCTTGGTCCACCTACTGCTGGTGGACCTCTCCACTGTGGGGCCCCAACCCACGACCTCCTGAGAGGCGTGAGGAGCACTCCACATCACCGGCGCACCAGAACACATGGCACGCCGTGACCACCCCGGGGACCAAACAAGCTCCACCACGACCCTGACAAAAGAGAAAATAAAAAAAAAACTTTTTTTATTTTGCTTTATTGCACCTAAATGCACTGATTCATATTTAATGGGACTCAAGTTGACTTACAAACCAAGTAAAACTTGTATTATGGGAGTCAAGGTGCTCTCTTGTTTTCAAGGAACTTTAATGCAGGTTTTGTGCGAGGATAAACAAAGGTTAACAAAATAAAACTTATACACGGTGATTTTTAATTCACTGTTAACCTTTCGGGGCGTGGAAGTACTCATGATTATGGGCAACTTTCACTATGAGACCAACTCTGAAATATCGAAAAAAATATTAGCAGTTTCATACGAAAATGCAATATTTACCCGATGAAAATGTATAAAACAGATGTATTTTTTTTTTGCTATTTCGTAGTTGGTCCCATAGTGAAAGTAGTATATAATCATGAATACTCTCACCTCCTGAAAGGTTAACAGTGAATTAAAAATCACCGTGTATACAATGGGGAATTAATAATTTACCAATTTTGACAAAATATAGGTTAATAATCTAACTAGTACATAGTTCATAATATTATCAAAATAAAATCTTTTTGAACGGTCTTTAAAGACGGGTTCGTTCAAAAGGCCATGACGTCACAGCGCTTATAATTTTTATTCTCCTTTCAAACACTACGTAAAACATTGAATTTTTAATTAGACTGAAAGTGTTCCTTTATTTTCAAATGCGAGGTATGAACAAAAATAAAATCTTTTCAGGAAAACAATGGCAGCAAGAAATTTAATATCAAGAACCGCCCAACATATATTAGGTTCCAGAAGTGTTTCTATAAGTTCTAGAAAACTAAGCAGTATTTGGACACCAGATAATATTATTAAATCACCACACAAAGACGTGGATATACCTAATAGAACTGTTCCTGAACACATTTGGGAGAACCTGGAGCGATGGGCTGATAAAACAGCACTCGTATGTATTTTCATAACAACATCACGCCTCTATTTCCCGAAGGGCTTGGCAGGGGTGTATTAGTAATACCCTCATTTCGCCGTTATGTTTAAAGTCACATGTAATAGGGGGCGAGCTTATTGCCATCAACCGGACACAAATCCAAACTCCGGGGTGCTATTAAGGAATTCCACAAGGAAAACCCAATAACACATTACCCAACCTGGGGATCGAACCCAAGACTTCACGATCAGTAGTCGCGCTTGCCATCACTAGACCAACGAGGCACATATTTAACTTTTTTTAAACAGCAGTCCATCTACTGCATACCATATATTTTACGCGCATAGCTACTGATTAATTATATGTGAGTCTGCATTTTAGGTATGCGGAGTAACAAATCGATTATACACTTATCACCAATTATACAAATACTCACGGAATTTTGCTGCAAAATTACGCACGCAGTTGAAAATTAAAGATGGAGACGTCGTTTGCATTATGATGTCGAACTCTCCTGAATATGCGTTGGTAGCCCTGGGAGCATTGGAGGCCGGAGCTGAAGTCACAACTGTCAACCCTATTTACACTGCATGTAAGTTATCAAACAAAATGGTAAATAAAGGAATAAGCGATAATTGTGCCAAATGTAGAATTTTGTTTCCAGAAAATCACTGGGAATTAAAATTTATCTTTTTTTTGTCAGCTTAGCTTTTTATTTGAGATTGTATCAAAAAAGTATTGATATAGATCCCTTTATAACTTGACAACATAATTTGGTCTTATGTGGCAGGATACTAACTTATAGCCATTTATTTTATGCCACCAAAAATATATCTATTTAACATTCATCGTTATATTTTAATAATTTATCTTTATGGCTCAACATTGTTGATATCATCAAAATATTTACAATCGGTATTTTTTAGTCTGAACAAAATTCACTATCTGCGTTATCGTTAAATGTTTTAACATTTATAATCTAAAAACTATCGAGTTACATAAATGTCATAATTGTATGACTCCGAAGATAATGTTATGATATAACATAAGCTAAAATGCTTCACCATTCACATTATCTTACCAACAACTAAAATTGCGATCTAAATCTCACCCGATATTTTGTTACAGATGAAGTAGAGCGTCAAATAAAACAATCAAATCCCAAAATTTTGATCGGTGTGCCGGAAACTATACCAATTCTCGAAGAAGCTTTATTGTTAGCTAAGAAAGATTTACCAATTATCACAGTCAAAGGACCTGATGGCATTCTTCCTCCGAAAACGATTTCATTCCAAGAATTTGCTTTAGCTGACAATGTTGATCACAGTGTGCTAAAAGAGGTTTCAAGAAAGCCTGAAGATGTGGCCTTTCTTCCATATTCTAGTGGTACTACTGGTCTTCCAAAAGGCGTGGAATTGGTACATAGAAATATTGTTGTCAACTGTCTTCAGCAAGATGTCGAAAGTATCCGACATTATGATGAAACCACAAGTAAGTTGAACGATTTGTGTTTCTTTTTTTATAAGAAAAATATCGCCTTTACGATTTTTTTAATAGTTCGATGGTTCTTCGAAAATTGTGCTAGATAAAATATTGATTTTACAGTTAAAATCGCTGGTCATCATTTTATTGCACTTTCAACCAGCAACTATGTGCACTTATAAATAAATCTGAACTGTCACTATGAATGGCATATCCGGGAACAACGGTTGTTGCGTTTATTTATAACATTCATCTTCTATTGAACTGGATGCTTCAATTGAATAAGTTTCGAAATAGGAATCCATTGGACTTCGTACTTGATTTTCTTCATCATAAGATTCTTTTGCCTTAATTGATGGTTTGAAACCACTTTGCTTATAAGCTGGCCTTAGTAAAAACCATGGATATATTATTTCACTACGAATTTATGGTAAAAACCGATGATAAGTCATGCCAGTAGGCCTAGGACGAATGCTATCGAGTTACTAACGTAAACGTAACGATAATGTGAGTGAGTTTTGAATCGGAAATATTCGTATCGCACATACTATTTAATTAAATTGAAAATTTTATTCAATTTTTTTTATTCATTATTTTATGTATGATAAGGAAACGTGAGGAAACCTGCGCAGCTGATAGGGCTCCATAAAGGTCTCGATGGTGAGTGTAGTCTACTAGACCCGCACCAAGTCTGGTCGGTGGACTAAGGCCTAAACCCTTCTTATTTTGAGAAGAAGCGCGTGCCCAGCAGTGGGACATTAATGTGCTAATTATGTATGTGTATGTATGTATGATACAAATTAGGCAGGTTGCAAAAAATAAACCAAAATTTTATAGGACAGTTTTATTTTCGTATCAAAATTCGCTTACATTAACGATACGTTTACTAATCAAACTCATCGTCAAACTTTCGTGCTAGGCCTGGCCTGCAGATGGTTAAGGTCATACTCTTGTCAGTACTCTTATGATCAGTTCCTTCTGACTGTGTGTCTATATTTTCGCAGTTTGAATTGAAGAATAATGCTCATGATCTAACACTTTTCGTACTTCTTACTACGCCAGTAGGGAGAAATCTTTGGCCCACACTAGTCAACTAATTCAAAATTAACTGATTTTTGCATGTGATAGTAAATCATGATAACAAAGAAATTTGGTAAAATAATACTTATTTTCATTACAGAAACCAATCAGGATGTAACTTTGGGTGTGTTACCATTTTTCCATATATACGGTTTATCTATAGTTTTACTACATAAACTATCAGTGGGATTCAAAATGGTGACTATACCCAAGTTCCAGTCAGAAATTTTCTTAAATGCAATGAAAGAGCATAAGATTAACTTGCTTTGTACTGTTCCTCCTCTAAGTAAGTAAATAATAGTAATACCAGTCTGTTATTATTCCATTTCTGGCGAGGACTTCTTCTCTCTTCCTCCTAGCCTTTTCCCTATTATCTTGGGGTCAGCTTGTAGTCTAACCAAATTTGGCTGAATACCAGTATTTTACACAAAGCGACTGCCATCAGACCTCCGTAACCCAGTAACTGGGCAATGCCGATATCCTAAGGTTAGACCGGTTGTCAGACCTTCGGGCTTCTGACTACCCGTAACAACTTCATAGGTATTCTTATGACTTCTTATTATTTTATTGACTATTCCACACACACACACGTAACACATAAGTTTATATTAATCTATTCATTGCTTTTGTTTGGTATTATTCAAAATTAATATTGTATGTACGTAACATGTTTATTTATTTATTTGTGTCGTTATTGCCCGTGGCATCACTATGGTCCTATCTGAAAACCAGCGTTGCGACATTTTGTTTTTTTTTCTAAATGTCGCAACATTATGCTGAGATAGGAGCCCTTTTTGGCCTCGTGCAGGTACTATAAATTCTTATTCTTTCTTTTTTTTAATATTGTATTTGTTTCTGTAACTGCCTGTGTGAGTCCAAAATAAATAATTTTCTTTCTTTCTTTCTCTTTATGACACCCGAGGCATGGAGGGGACTCGATGTGTAACAAACGGTCACCCATCCAACCTCGTAAATCGCATGATCGGTGCAGTTGTTATTTAGCTTCTTCTCATATAGATAATTAAAATTAAAGAATTTAAAAAAAAGATAGAGACGAGCATTGGTCACCACGCTTGATCACTTCCAGTCGGCGATTTTAAACCTTTAAGCCCTGGGTGGCTAATAATGTATGTACATATTGTACTGTACTGTATAAGATGAGTGGTAATGGTGCCCAATGTTAGCAAAATCACCTTACATTATGCAAATACCTTTTTTCAGTGATGTTCCTTGGTTCACATCCTGGGGTTACAGAAGAACATTTGGCGTCCATGAAAACGATTACTTCAGGGGCTGCTCCTTTGCCAAGAAAGGATATTATTAGAGTTCTTGACAAATTTACGGTACATATAAGATTTACAGATGCGGTGTAACTTTGAATGATAGACTGAGAAATGAAGAGATTAGACAAAGTTGCGGTTTAAAAGATGATGTAGTGACAAAAATTGAAAGGAGTATGCTTAGGTGGTTTGGTCATGTTGAGAGAATGAGTGAACGGCGATTAACAAAAGGAATTTATAAGGCGAATGTCAATGGGAATGCCGGTAGAAGACGTCCTAGAAGGACATACATCGATGTTATTGGTGATGTTATTCACAAAGGTCAGGTGCGTAGTACTCTCAACCAGCGTGCGTGTATGAAAATATGTATGAATGTGGATGAAGCGAAAGGGGTGTGTAAGGGTCGTAGCATGTGGCGTTCTATAGTTTCTGCCTACCCCCATGGGAAAAAGGCGTGAGTTTATGTATGTATGTATATAAGATTTATGTTATAGTCTTAATTTATACTACAATTAATTACCTTCAACGGTGAACTCAATACATTTTAATGATTACGGCACTCCTACAGGTGCTGATTATAATTGTAGCCTCAATTCTTATCAGCTTGTAGTATATAATAATAAGCAGCGTGAAGATAATAAAAATATTGTTCAAGACTTTACTTATGTTTAAAGTGAACCTTAGTATTTTAGTATCGTCCCACGATTACTTGTATTCAATTTAAAAGTTTTAGTTTTAGAAATGAACTAAGCAAGTACTCTTCTTTTACTAATATTAGATCTTTATTTTACGGTCTACGTAGACATCAATGCTAAAAGTCTATTAATACTGAAGGCGAAAGAAATCTATGACTTTTACAAACCAGTTGACCCGTACAATATTACAACTTTGAACACTTAGCCTCCATTAATGTAAATTAGCTATAACAAACATTTCAAAAATCTTAACTGAAGAAATCCTCACGGAGCCATTCTTGCGAAGATAAATGAAGAAAACAAAAATAATCCAACTTGCTTTGCATAATAAAATTAGTTGAAACTTAGAAACATTAATATCCTTCAAAGTCGTTTTTCTAGATTGAGTTTTATTTTCTCCTGAATGGCCTATTTATTTTTTATTATAATTTGAAGACAATATCTTATGATGGATATATAAAACTTTATATTGAAGTCTCGCCATTTTCGGAATTACTTTGGTACCAACACATGGGACTTAAACATGATTACATACATGCTCGTAAAACCGCTTGTCAAAATTTAAAATAACATACACGTCGTAATACTAATTTGTAGATGAAGTTCAAAAATCTAACCTGAACTAAGTACCTTTAAAGTTTAACACTCAGATTCGTCTAACCTTCATTTAATATGTTTTTCTCTTATCAGCAAAAAATCGACTTCCTCCAACTTTATGGTTTATCAGAAACATCACCTCTTGCTACTGCAATGTTGCCAGGAGATGATAACTATTCTACTGTGGGTTACGTTGTATCGAATACTGAATTAAGAATTGCAGACTCGGAATTACGATCATTGGGACCTAATCAGGTAATTTATATTTTATCAAAAGTTGGTAACACCCACATTTCGCCGTTATGTTTAAGTCTCACATAACAGAGGGCGAGCCTCATCAACCGGGCACAAATCCAAACTCCAGGCTGCTACTGAGGATTTCCACACGGAAAAACCTAATAACACTTTGCCCGACCTGGGGATCAACGATCCCGACCTGGGGATACAGGACCTCACGATCGGCAGTCGCGCTTGCCACCACTAGACCAACGAGCCAAATGTGGATGTTACTTTACACCTCTGCCCAACTCTTCGGGGAATACAGGCGTGATGTTATGATATGATGTTATGTCATAAGTTGGTTTTTGAATTTATGATTTTTCATCGTTATTACGTTATATCGTGTATATTTATTTTCATATTTAATTTAAATCCAAAACAAACTTTCGACAATAATCATTAAAGAGACCTCAGATTAATATCAAACTAAAAACAAAAGCCTTAAAACTTTCTACTTACAGGTCGGTGAACTTTTGATTCGTGGTCCTCAAGTAATGAAAGGTTATAGAAATAACCCAGAAGCAACAAAGGGAGCTATTACTGAAGATGGTTGGTTTAGATCTGGCGATCTGGCAAGCATCGATGAGCATGGAGTAGTTACGATAGCTGACCGACTCAAAGAACTGATTAAGGTACGCTCAGACTACATGGTAAATCAAAACGTGATATTTTCTGAGAGAAATCAGATTTTTATTTGACGATTGTTCTATTTTTGAAACGACTAATGTCTACTGCCGTAATTATTGTCCCTGTTGTATACACTTCGAAAGCACTAGGTATTCTTTATTCAAAAATTCATGTCGACTTCGTAATGTTTCTATAGTTGTTTCTTGAGGCGTACCAAGATCACGACTACTGTTCAAAAGTCCTGAATATTTTATTTGTCAAGTTATTTCACAATAAAACATTAACAGTTATATTAATTATTGTGAGTTTAACAATTATATTAGTATATTTGAAATTTTCCCCAGTCAAAGACAAGAGTGATATTTTCTAATATTTTCAGGTAAAAGGCTATCAGGTAGCACCAGCCGAGTTAGAAAATGTATTGAAAGAACATCCAAATATTCTAGACGCAGCTGTGGTTGGCATTCCTGATGCAAGAACGGGAGAAGCTCCCAAAGCCTTCATCGTTATAAAAGATGGGCAAACATTAGATGCCTATAGTGTTACTTCTTTTGTATCGGAGAGAGTTGCAGAGTACAAGAGAATAAAAGAGGTCATGTTTGTAGAAGCTTTACCAAGGAATCCTTCTGGGAAAATTTTGAGAAGAGTATTGAAAGAAAAATATTGTTGATCAAAGATTATTTATTATGAAATATACTTAAATGCAAAGGAGATCGGATACATCAGTCACCAGCAAGCACATTCGAGCTGACATCCTAAAGTAAACCTGAAGTTATACCAGAAAGCTATGCCTGAAATTCATTCATTTATAAATGTCTTTACAAATATTCCTACTATTATGTCTGTACTCAATTTTAATTAGATAGGCTCAAAATATTAAAAAAGGATGACTGCCTTGTTGGTCTACTGGTCGCAAGCATGACTGCTGAACACGGGGTCCTGGTTCGATTCCCAGGTGAGGCAAAGTATTATTGGGTTTTCCCATTAGGAATTTCTCAGTAGCAGTCTGGAGACCTGAATTTCTGCCCAGTTAATGGCAATAGGCTCGCCCTCTATTACATAGGACTTAAGCATATCTGGCAAAATGAGTGTGTACTAAAAACACCTCTGCAGAACCCTTCGAGGAGCACAAGGCGTGATGAAAGTTTATTAAAAAGTCAATTTAAAAATTTTGTTCAGACTTAAAACATTGTACGTACTACCTACCACATTACTTAAAAACATTACGTCAATTTGCATAGAAGGAATAAAGTATACAAACATTTCTAAAACAATGGTGCCGATTGAGAGCCAAGCTTTCAACTTCGTAAAATACTGTGCATTATTTTAACTAAACTTTTTTTTTTCATTAACATCAAGGAAAACTGAACAGCTTTTTGAGGTAGGAGGAAAATATAACCCTTTTTTTTTAATTAAACGAAACGAATAATTTTTTATTGCTTCAAAATAGTCCTCATTGACACTTAAAGATGATGTACATTCGTTTTCACTCTACTCAAAGAAAAACTAGACTCGAACAAAAGTAGACTATTTGTGTGATGTATTTTCTGCAACTTTTCAATGTTGTTCTGCCTAGCCTTTTTTCTACTATCTTGGGGTCAGCTTCCAGTTTAACCAGATGCGGATGAATGCCAGTATTTTATACGGAGCGACTGCCATCCGACCTCCGCAACCCAGTTACTGGGCAATGTCGATATCCTAAGGTTAGACCAGTTGTCAGACTTTCGGGCTTCTGACTTCCCGTCTGTCTTAAACAGTTTAACCTACATTTGGTTTCGTCTATAAAAATATTAATAATATTCAGCAGTAAGCTAAAGGGCCGACAGGATATACGAATATCTCACAGTTCTTATGTTAACTTTATAAAAACTTGCTAAATACACATATTTGTGTCGCTACATTATGTTACCTAAAAATTTACCGCTACGTACACCATTTACCAGGTTATTATGGACATCAACTACGAAGAATGGAGGGTCACGTACGTTCATAACAACTGAACTTTTGCTACTGGCACACCACTTTTGAATTTCGAACGCGGATAGCGAACGTGTTTTTTTTTTCTATTTGCATATTTACTTTTCTGTAGATGTAGTTTTAGAATGTTCACGAAAACTATTTTTCAAATCTGATGTAATAAAAAATGTTGTACCGAATCATAGAGTTATACATGATTTTAAATGCAGGCAGTAAGTACACTTTACTTGATCACTTGACTAAAACCATATAGACGCCGTGGACATTAACGCTGAAATTAATTTAACAGAATACAAAGATTTCTGTCAGTTCTCTTTACCTCCGTGTTCTAATAAAACCGTCTAAACAACTAAGATAACATTTTAAAACTTCTCTTCCAACCTGACACCTCAAAATTTAGCTCTACCCCTGTGAGATAGAGTCCAATTTCAGATAACGTTACCCACTCGCTTACGATAGTCTAAACTCATTAAAGCCACTTTTGACTCCCATAACTACAAAGTCTAGGTGCTCTGAACAACCGAATCCACTATCAGACGTCAACTGGCGAAAATAAGCACATTACTAAATTGGCCCGACAACGAGAAAACCATTTAAGTCCTGCTGTTTTCCTCCTGCTATGTTGGGTTCTGGCGTACCGTGTACACCGTAGTGTGTGGCTTTATTGAAATCTTCGACGACCCTCCTTCTGGCATATTAGCATAAAAGGCTTAAAAACAAAGTCATGTCAATGCGTTCTGTGACCTACAATGTCGAAACGTGGGCACTCACAGCTACGCCCGTCCACCAATCGATAGTCGCTCAGCTGGCTATGGAGAGAGCTATGCTAGAAGATTTTAAAAGGGTAATAATTTATTAACAACGCGATTATTAGGTGAGGAGATACTGATATAGCTAAGAGAATCAAAAAGTTATGTGGTAATGGGCCCTCCATGTCTATCTAATGATGGCTTTAGTAGAAACCATGGACCATCTATCTAAAGACCTAAATGAACGACCTACAGAAAGTTACTGTAGCCTAGATACAGAAAGTGTGAGACGAAGTGTAATGACGCAAGTCTGGGAAGAAATATGTCCATGATAACATGAACTAAAAATTATGATTGTTGTGTCATAAAAGAGACTTATTTTTAAGTGGATATTTCAATTTAAAAAATATACAGAACAAGATTTTAATCATCCCACCGAAAAATCAAAAGAGTAACTTTAGTTTATGTAAATGTCATAATAATTAGCACTTGTTCGTATAAAAAATACTGTTTTAGAACAAATGCAGTTAAAGACTAAAAAAACATAGAATAAAAGCATCCACATTCAATAAAAATATCCCATTATCCGTTTCCACAAACTTCTACATTAACAACGAAATGATGCATTACCCAAAATCTCTGAGTAGAAACTTGATCAGAACTTGTCAATAAAGTTTGGCCGTAAATAGGACGTCTGTCCCTGCGTAGACGGCAACAAAACCGTATTAGGAGACAATCTTAACTTCAAGTTTCCTCGACCGACCCTCCTAAGAAACGTGGTAGCAGATTAACCGAGTGATTAATTAGGGACGCCCCAATGCAGTCTAATGATGAGAATGACCATGAAGCTGGTTCAGCACAATTTTATGGTCTGTGGACCCTTCGTTTGAGGAAAAAAGGAAGATAATATTATGTTTATGTACAACACTTTAGTTTGGGCTATAGAAGGAAACGAAGTGTTTCTACCGCTTATCTAAGCGACAGATACTGCTTACGGACGTGCAGGAAGATTTGCATAAATTGAAACAGGCAGTTGAGACAAACTAGAATGGGTGCTCCTTGAGAACTTTTTATGGTTATACGTGATGGGCATAAACTATGGGTCTCTTTGGATCGGACAGAACATGTATAACATGCTGTATAGTCCTTTTTTTCGATTACGATGAAGACGACCCTAAAAATAAATAACAGGTTTTATTCTGCAGGACAGCAGAGCTGTTTATCGAGTCTTGAAATTGGGTATTTAAAAACCAAAATCGGTTGAGTGAACTATATTAGGACTCACGCCAGAAAGTAAATTTTTTGAAGGTCATCGTCATCAAAATTGATACGGAGGATTATACATCGATTTCTATTTCGCTGTATGGGGAAATAATAAACCAAAGGAGTTACAGGAACACACTTTAGTCGGCATTTGTTTTTTTTTTGAAAACGGTCTAGCGTGAACTTTTATTAAAGATAATAAAGTTGAGGATAATATTATGGTAAGTATATAGGTATAGTTGTCTATCGTTCCTGAAAATATATCATCCGAAGTATAAGAACATTTTGGTAACGATTTCGCGAATGAAACAATAACAAGATTGAAATCCCACACAGTTTCTATTACTAAGAAAAATACCTGTATAATAATATAGGGATTGACAGTAACCCTGTTGACTCCTTCAACTAAGACAAGAAAATTGTAATGCTGTTTAGTAGATTCAGGTCATACTTTATTGACTGTCACAAAATTTTATGTGGAGGTTGGGTTCCCGGCGAAGAAAAGGCCACTCCATAGAGAGTACCCGAGGGAGTAATGCAAGGCGATTAAGGAATTAAATGACATCTGAGTTTGAAGAGTAGACACCAGTACTCTATGCCATAACACTACTAATACATCTACCAAACGTGGTGGTAGTAACATCTTTCACGACCATTCATTGTGACGGTCAAGTAGAAGCCCCAAGTCCCAGTGGGTCTTTACGGGCGACCCCATTCCCGTAATATAACATTACATAACGGTGTAAAAGTTCCCAATGAGATCACCCTCCCAGCAGTTCTAGGTTAACCCGTCGCCATTTCTGAAAGTATAATGGGAATCTCGGATTAAACTAAAGTTTTAATTAGTTGCAATAGTGAATTGGAAAAGTCAGGACGTCCGTTTTCGGAAACGCGCCGCCATATTTGAAAGTCAAATGGGTGGTTTGGAACCAGACAATTATTTCATTGCCACGTTTTTCGAAACATTCCTTTTTAATTGTTTTCGAGTACAAGGAGTAATTTAAATAGTATAACTGGTGGATCAATAAGGTTCAAGTGAATTTTTGTATCTTGGTTAAGTATTAAAGTATCTTCGGAATTATTTCTTCGTCATTTTAATCTACTTCAGCTTATATACCTATATCCAGATGTGCCATGTTTCCCTGTTATGCTTCAATCACATCCAAGTCTAATAATCTACATTTGCCTATCATGTGTGGGAAAACACGAAAACACGCAGGAAAATCTGCATACCTGAGAGGGCATCATAAAGTTCTCGATCGTGTGTGTAGTGCACTAACCCGCGCCAAGCCAGCGTGGTGGACTTCGGCCAATAGGTACTGTTCTCACTTTGAAGAGGCCCATGCCCAGCAGTGAGACAATAATGAGACAGACATTCTTAACGCCACTTCTAAAATTCTATTACAGATTTTACGCGTGACTTAGCTCTAAGCTTAGACTAAGGCCTAAAGCCATAAAGGCATTCTGAGAAAAAGTCCATGCCCGGCAATGGGACAGTAATGTGCTGATTACATATTATAAAAAAATGAATTTTCTATTTTAGGAAATACCAGATAATATTTTATATTAATTGACTTTCTTGGACATGTGGTCAAGAACGGAAACAGGTCATTGAATTCGTAGCCAATACACCTAACAGTTGGACCACAATTTATGTGGGGTGCCTCTTCGCATTCAATGCGTTATTGCTCTGTACAGTGCCAAAGCAACTCACTTTTGATATATAGCAATAGTATATTGAATTTGAAGTCTGCAAAAAATGCTATAGTTTCCAATAACAAATGTTCAGTTATGTCAATAAAATACATACATACATAAACTCACGCCTTTTTCCCATGGGGGTAGGCAGAAACTATAGAACGCCACATGCTACGACCCTTACATACCCCTTTCGCTTCATCCACATTCATACATCTTGTCATACACGCACGCCGGTTGAGAGTACTACGCACCTGACCTTTGTGAAGAACATCACCAATAACATAGATGTATGTCCTTCTAGGACGTCCTCTACCGGCGTTCCCATTGATATCCGCCTTATAAATTCCTATTGTTAATCGCCGTTCACTCATTCTCTCAACATGACCAAACCACCTAAGCATACTCCTTTCAATTTTTGTCACTACATCATCTTTTAAACCGCAACTTTGTCTAATCTCAATAAAATGTGATTTTATATTGGTACAACATATTGAAAGTATTGTAATACATAATATTTTAGAGCAAGAGAAAATTAAGAAGCAGAAATTAATTTCCAATGCACAGTGACTTCGTCTACTATAGTAAAAGGTCAGTTTACGTTTTGCAGTCACTAGTTAAATGATTTATACTGAGGACAACAATATTTGAATTATTGAAAAATTCCTATTATTAGGAGACTGAAGTTACGAGCAAATATATTTTGAAAGCACCGTATCTAGTGCATACATCACGTGACACAACACCCCTCTATATAAAACTTATGTCGGATGACTTCATCTATACTTCTATACTAATCTATACATAATATTATAAAGAGGAAAGGTTTGTATTTTTGTGTTTTGTATTTTTGTATGTAACGAATAAATTTAAAAACTACTGGACCGATTTCAAAAATTCTTTTACCGTTAGAAAGCTACATTATCACTGAGTAACATAGGCTATATTTATTACTGGAATAAAACTTCATACGTGGGCGGAGCCGTGAGGACACAGCTAGCTAGCTATAAAGCACAAGCAGTAGGAATTTTAAAAAGTGCTCACTTTGAATGCCTATATCTTCGTATTTTTTTGAGATATCGTAATTTTTTTATTAGAGCTGTCAGTTACTTTTTAAACATGATAGATTTTCATAACAATCTAAATTTAGGAGACGAGCTCATTGGCGTCAAAATGGTTTAGATTTTAACAGCTTCACGTTACAGCACTGTTTTTAAAGAGAAATGCATCATACTATTCATTAAAACCATCTAAACTTCGCCAGGAATCAAAGCGTTTTAGAAATACATAGTTTCGAAACAAATTCTATGAAACGAAAATATTTTCGATTAAAAATACACAACCCACTTTTATAGAATAAAAAAAATCAGCTCCATTGTTTTTATGAATCAATCTTCTGTTTAATTTGACCTATCGAATACTAAAATCTGAATTGAAAAACGTCATTCATCGGCTCCATGGATAGTTTTAACGAGGTTCGAAAAACAATAAAAATTAGACCCTCAAAACTTTCCCTAACAATACAGCGAGTTACAATACAGTTTGGCTCGCAAAATTTCAATGCGCCGAGAAACAAAAAAATGAGTAGGTATACTTTTTCGATTGATTTACTGTTTCTTTTTTTTCCAATAAGGTTTCAATCTTTTATAAAGAGCTATACCTACTTCTTTTTTGGTAACTGTGAAGTTCATCACAAGATTTGTTTTAATGTATATGCTACTAGTAGCTGTGTCCGAGACTTCGTCTGCGTAGAAGTCGAAGAACAACATTACACGCTTAACTGAAATTAGGTGAGTATTTTTTAAATCTTTCTTTATTCTAACAACTATGAAAAGATACATAAAAAACGTATTATTATCTATACTAATATTATAAAGCTGAAGAGTTTGTTTGTTTATTTGAACGCGCTAATCTCAGGAACTACTGGTTGGAATTGAAAAATTATTTTTGTGTTGGATAGTCCATTTATCGAGGAAGGTTATAGGCTATATAACGTCACGCTACGACCAATAAGAGCCGAGCATAAATGAAAAATGTTGTAAAAACGGGAAAAATGTCCACCCGTGCCAAGCCGGGATGGGCCGCTAGTTTATAAAGAAACCTCTCATAGCTCCTGGTGCCCTATGTTTTTGCCAACAGTTTAGGCTGAGTGGATTTTTAGTTGTCAGACTATTTGTAACTTAGGATTTTTACTAAACAAAACTTGTTGTATTTCTATCAGTAATCAGGTCCATTATAATAAGGCTTCCCTGTAAACAATGTTAGCAGTAGATTCACCAGGGATGTGTGCATGCTGCAGGTGTGCGCTGCGTGGGCGGCGCAGCGCCGTGACCTGGTTGCGGCAGTGGGTGGTGACCTCTCGCTTCCGGCTGTTGTTCTGTGCATGGTGTGGAGTGAGAGTGCGTGGGAGGCCGTTGCTTCCTTTTGCGAAGAGGTGATGGTCACCAAGGAGGTAGCGAAGAGGGAGAGGAAGGCCGCTTCTTCTCTCCCTTCTCGCGCTAGACGCACCGGGCGACGGAGGGCGTCTGACTATCTCCGGCCACCCTAGTGAGTGGCCTGCAGGCGGCGGGTTAGGGGACCCGTCGCCCGACTAGCAACAGGCCCAGGGAGGATAGCGCGCCGTGTTCCGCGCGTGCCTCTCAGAAGGAAGTGGGGCAGGGGAGCAATTGCCCCACCACAGGAGAGGTCCATTAGAAGATGCTGGTGGACCGAGACCTACCGGGGTCGTGGTGCATGCAATAGCGAATTCCGTGACCCCGACTATAGATTAAAAGGAGGAACACCGTGGGCTTTTAGCCGGTAAGAGTCCGGCAGACACCCTCGTCTTTCCCGGGCGAGGGACATACATGAGGATTTTCCAACGCAAAAAAAAGGGATGTGTGCATAAAGGTTGCTCAGGTTACTTACACAGGAGAGAGCCTTTTAGAGCTAACCGTACGAGAAGCAGCTGACACTAACGGCTAAACCTGCAACCTTGTTGGTCATAGCATAACATAAGCAGACCGGAAACTAGCACGTTTAAAACTAAATGAAAAATTGATTACACGATTTACATACACGTAACGCCATCTATTGAGAAAATATGCTACAAACAAATGACGATATTTTCTTCTTGATAACTTTAAATTTTAATATCTTTTGATTCAGCGAATCGATTACGATGAAACAAAAACTAAATGTTACTCCGAGATATACACAATATTTGTCTATAAAAGTCAACCCAATTAAGTCAGTGCTTTTTACGTGCGGCGTGTACAAACAATCTGACAAACCGCCAAACATTCAAAAATGATTGAAATGGATTTTATTGGTTATTTTTCAACCCGACCGCTACTTTTTTTAAATTATTTCCAATGTACAGACACGCCAAGTCTACAAATTTAATGTAGGTATAATAATATAGAAAAAGAAGATTTTTGCACGGTGGTTTTTCTCGCAACTTTTCTTTGTTCCCGGTCTTCAACGTCAATGCCAATACCAATTTATTATTAGATTACCTGAAGAAGTCTTTATTTCGCAACTAATCACCTGGGTCAATCTGGAATTTTAAAATACTAAGGTGATCCTAAATAGACAGGTGGTATACATCTAATATTCAGTTAACAGACCTGAGTACTAGAGGAATGCTTCAGACACGCAGGCGGCAGTTACTTAACTCCATTAGATCGCAGATAATGCATGCAGTTCAGAACGCAGCTTACAATCAAGTTACCAATTCTATTCCATAGATAATAATACCTATCGTCTACCGTGTCTTTTCTTATCTATGTTGGGGTTGACTTAAGTCTCACCAGATGGGGCTTATAACCATCAAAAACATAAAGACAACATCACGCCTGTATTCCCTGAAGGGTTAGGCAGAGCTGGTGTATAGTAACACCCTCATTTCGCCGTTATGTTTAAGTCCCATGTAATAGGGGGCGAGCCTATTGCCGTCAACCGGGCATAAATCTAAACACCGCGCTGCTACTGATCATTTCTACACGAAAAACCCAATAACACTTTGCCCGACCTGGGTATAGCCATCATCAGAACAATAAGCGTCTCCGAACTGACCTCCACAATCCAATTTCACCGAGGGATACCCAAAGGTTGGAAAATTTGTCAAATATTTCGGCTTCCTGACTGCCATGAATATCGACAGCCTAACGAGATACGGAGGGACCTAGATGTGTAAAAAACGGTCTCCCATCTAAAACATGACCGCGGCAATCGTGCCCACTGCGGTGTTACAGTTGCGTTGATCTGTGAAATTGTCATTTAGCCACAAGCACCTCAAAATGAGAAGCCCATTAAGGAAGAACATGAACGAAAAATATGTATCAATACACTCAACGACCTCAATCAAACTGTTTTTCCAATCGTTTATGTAAATGGTATAACCCATTCAACTTTATGCCCGTTATCGGAGTCCAACTGTGGCCAATAAAGTTGGTAAATATGCAATTATTATAACTAGTTAGTGGACAGATAATGGTTATGGGAAACATTTCCAGTGGTACCATCGATGATTGTGTTCGTAAATATTTTTTTAGTTTCGAAAATAGGCCAATGGAGTTCGCGTCTATAAAATTGCTAGTTTCATGAATATTATTCGGAAAAAATTGTGATACTAAATATTTTTAACATGGCGTCAAAAAAGGTAGAACCTAAGGACTAGCGCGCACTGCCTTGCGTTTTTTAACGTCCGCACCTTCGGTGGAACAAAGTCACAGTAGCTCATTTTGTAATTTTACAGAAGAGGACTTTTAAGATTTTTGTCGCTTTTATTTCCATATTACTGGATTACTATCCAAATATTTTTAACCAACTACAGATAGTAATCCAGTAATATGGAAATAAATGCGAAAAAATCTTAAAAGTGCTCTCCTGTAAAATTACAAAACGATCTATTGTGACTTTGCTCCACCGAAAATCTGAGAAGTATGGAGTCTCATAGAAGAGCGCGCACTGCGTTTTATACACCGCAAACTGCTTTACTTGTATTTACCTATTTCGTTTGTGGCTGTGAAAAAAACGCACCGCAAGTCACCGCACCGCAGTGCGCGCTTGCACTTGAGGTCAGTTAGATGCTTTTGTACGCCCATTGTAGTAGAGGATGATCCTATCTGTGTTTTAACTGACAAATCCAATCATTCTGTATGTGTGACCTAACAAGGGCAACTCAAGGACTCAAAATTTCTTACGGTTGTAATAATATTATTAATTATTAGTATAATATTAAGAAATCCAGGAGGTAACAATGTTATTTCACAAATTTTACAATGAAAATAACATAAAAGAAATAAATTGATCAATCAACACGTACAAAAGAAAACGTACTTATCATTTAATGATTTTCTTCTAAATACCTACATATAACCTGAACAAAGTGCGACGCAGAAAAAAATAACGATGTCGACATTCAATCGCAAATTAAAAAGCGAACTTGAATTGATGCGTACTTCAAAACAAATCAAGTGTAAAAATAAATTTTCCTTAAAGAATCTTCTGTAACAATGTTGAAAGTGTCTTTCGTTTAAAAAGCTAATTCGAAGGAATAGATATATCGAATTTCGCTGAGACTGGGTGCATTGGAGTGAGTGACAGTAATTGCTCGCTGCATCCCGTCGCCATTACGTTGCTTCGACAGATTTTTAATGGCGCGAACACTGGAACAAGATTTACGAGTTATTAACGAAGTCACTCTTGGTTTTTAGAACTTATTTTCAATGGTAAATTCTGAGTTTTAAACAGTTCTAACAAGACTTTGTTGTGTTAGATATTGGATCACCATTCAATGTCGTTGCTATAAATGGGCTCATGGCTAATTACCAGCCACGCGTTACGATTTGTGAGGTTAAGCTGCGCTTGCCGCGGTCGGTCCGTGGATGGGTGACCGACCGATATACATCGAGACCCTTCCGTGCCTCTGAGAGTCCCGGATGTCATACGAATACCTATGATCGTTTTTAAGGGAAGTCAGACGCCCGAAAATTTGACAACCGGTCTAACCTTAGAGTATCGGCATTGCCCAGTAACTGGATTGCGTAAAATACTGGTAGTCAGCCGCATTTGGTTAGACTCTGGAAGCTGACCCCAACATAGTTGGTAAAAGGCTAGTCAGATTTTTTATTTTTTTATTTATTTATTTTTACTTTAATTACAACGGTCTTGGACCAATCACAATAATTAAAGATATAGCTATAATTGCGTAGGCAGATATAGCTATTAAAAAAAACATAGCATTACGATACCATGTTTTTTCATTGATTTGTCACCGCTATTATCATTATTTTTCCAGTCTCGGGCCAGTGTCTACGTTTAGAATAAACTATATGAAAATAGCTCATCACATCAACCAGGAATAGAGGTTGTTAAAATTAATTTAGACCTTTTTCGAAAATTATCTGATATAAAAAAGACTCCAATGCGTTCTCAATACATAAATAAATTGTGCGACATAAAATGCAGAACCACTTTGATGAAAAATAGTTTTTTTTGGAATGGCTTCAAAAATCTATACTAATATCATACGTAAAGCTGAAGAGTTTGTTTGTTTGTTTGTTTGAACGCGCTAATTTCAGGAACTACTGGTTGGAATTGAAAAAATATTTTTGTGTTGGATAGTCCATTTATCGAGGAAGGTTATAGGCTATATAACATCACGCTACAACCAATAGGAGCGGTGCATAACTGAAAAATGTTGCAAAAACGGGAAAAATGTCCACCCGTGTGAAGCCGGGACGGCCCGTTAGTTTATAACAAAATACCCGATAGTTTAAAAAATATGCCCCTATCAAAGTTTAAGAAAGCTCTCACTTCACTATTATTGGAAAAATGTCATTATACTGTTCCAGATTTTATAAATGTTTTGTTTTTAATTTTCTTTGGATTTGTTTTTACTGTTTTGTTTTATTCCGTTTTTAAGTTTTTTTATTTTTTTAACATTTGAATTAATTTTTCTACGCCTTCACGGCAAAACATAGCGTCCAAATATGTTAACCTAACACCTTTATGTAAATACCTACCTATGTTTTTCAAATAAATATTCTAATTCTGATTCTGAGTTTGATCTATACTGGCCTGCAAAAATAAGTATCACACTTTTAAAATTGCAATAACTTTTTAAGTACACAAGATATATTTTCGAAGCAAAAAGGACTCAAAAAAGAGTTTAACTTTGTTACTATAGTTTCAAAGAAAGCTGATAAAAATTGCTATAAAACGTTTTTTATTTTAAATCTCTAACTTCTATAGTTTAGAAAAAATTGAAATTTTAAAAGTGTGATACTTATTTTTGCAGGCCAGTGTATTATTAGTTAAGAGCCAGACGGTTCTTCAATTTAACCTCGACATTCCCAATTAAGCTTAGTTAAAACCCATTCAGTACTTCGACTTCCAAAGTTCAAGGGTTAGGACACCCGCTATCTATATCCCAAATCCTCTATTAGATCTTGCATTAATTTGAAACAATTTTGGAGACGAAACAAATTGATAGCCATTTGTCAGAGAACTAACCACGATTATTTGGCTGTCAAGACGAATAGAAATGAATTATTACTATCTAAATTATGTTACGGTCGATGAAAACTATTTGAAATGTACTATTTGTCATCCCAAATGATTATTATATGGGAATATTTTTTTATTAACGTTATTTTTATTCGTTTGGCTGTTTGTAAGAATTTTTCTTTTAATGAACGATGCTGTAGATTGCGTTTAGGCAATTTGTCATAATAATCTAGAAAATACCATTGCACAAATTGTTTCATTAATCATTTTAAGCGGTTTCTGTTTATCTGTTATCATTATCTTCTGCCATCTAATCAGTAATATTTGATATTTAGGTAATACATTACCTAATTGTTTCTGATAGCATTTTATACCTATCTACAGTACCTACTACGTCATAATTTATGCGTTTCGGTAATCTTCGTGTTTCCGAATTTGTACGAAATATCCGAGTAGGTCGAACTTGCATTCTGTGTTTTCATAATATTATTTAATTCCTGCTTCGTCCTCTTTGGATCAATTCTGAATAGGTTAATTAGCAACATAATTCGAACTGCCTCATTGGTCCAGTGGTGGCAGCCGCTACTGCTGATCGTGAGGTCCTGGGTTCGATCCTCAGGTCAGGCAAAGTGTTATTCGGTTTTTCCGTGTGGAATTCCTCAGTTGCAACCTCGGTGTTTGGACTTGTGCCCGGTTGATGGCAATAGGCTCGCCCCCACTTAAATATAACGCCAAAATGAGGGTGTTACTATACACCTCTGCCCAACCCTTCGGGGAGTACAGGTGTAATGTTATTTTATGTTATAATTCGAACAAATTCGTAAACACGAAGATTGCCGAGGCGATCGTAGTACTGTACAATAATTCACTTATCTTGAGTAAAAATGAACTCGACATAAAAAAACTCAAAAGGTGTTCTACTACTGGTAAAGTTCTAGTAGTCTTAGATTAAAGTCTTTGCAGCGTTGATCCAAACCGTCTTTGTAGTCGAGTCTAATAAATAACTCAGTAAAGAAATCTAAGAGTTCAGATGTCAGTTTAAGCTGTGAGCTAGGGTCTTGCGAGTACTGGGGCGAGAAGAAGCCACAATAAAAGCAAAGGACAGAAGTAAATGACCAGAGATATTGTTTAGTCATAGGGACACGGAAAGGAAACATTCTTTTGACTTTGCCGTGTTTGAGCCTGGCTGCACCTGACGTTATATGCTTCGCTACACCAAACGCGGGGCGTGACCAGTTCGTGTCGATGGCAGGGCCGTGCTCGATTTTCATGTGACATGCTTCATCGTATTCCATTCAATACTACTAACGCGGGTCCTGTGACGACACGTCCCGCTCGTGACCCGCCAGCGTCGCGCGCTCGCATTTTGTGTGACATGCTAAATAGTAAGCTGCTGAATAATACAAACGCGGGCCCGGTGACGACACGCACCGCTCGCGCCCCGCATTTCGTGTGGCAAAGCCTTAAGAGCAGACAGGATCTAAAATGGAGCACACGAATCCAAGTAACAGAGACGTGGTTCTCACATACAGCACGACGGAACACAGTAAACTGCTTGACACCGTACTTTAATGTGAGGGTGGTAGCTAGCTAGGCGGACTGTATGGATCTGTGGCAACAGCTACCACACCATATGCGAATTACGCAGCAAATATGACGTCACAGAATTCTGCATCGCGATATCAAGATTTCACATGCAGATATACCTATATACAATTTCCCAACATCAACCGTTGGGCAGTAGCCCGCCAGGCATAAGAGCTGCCTGGTTGGAGGATTCTTCCTTTTCGTTGGAGTAACACCATATTTCGTTCCTCCGCAGATCCTGTCACCAAGCGTGCTCATTGCGTGCGGACTTTTACAGCTAATAAAGAAGTGTAGATTCAACAGCAAAGGTAGAGTAATATTTATTACTAGCGGCCCGTCCCGGCTTCGCACGGGTGGACATTTTTCCCATTTTTGCAACATTTTTCATTTATGCTCAGCTCCTATTGGTCGCAGCGTGATTTTATATAGCCTATAACCTTCCTCGATAAATGGACTATCTAACATAACAATAATTTTTCAATTCCAACTAGTAGTTCCTGAGATTAGCGCGTTCAAACAAACAAACTCTTCAGCTTTATAATATTAGTATAGATATTAAAATCAATTATTGTAGGATGAACAGTTTGGAGTGTCCTTCTGTTTACTAGTAACATCAAAGTGCGAATAATAATCCGTTGGTGTGGTGATTGGCAATTATGGAAAACAAAGGAATCCAAAAAAAATTGCGGTGAGAACTAACCTACCGCCATCTACCAGCTCGTTGTAAAAACTAAACAAAAGAAGTCACGAGCCAAATCTTTTAGCTCCGGCTGTATCTGATGCTTACACAATCTGCAGTAAGGGCGGGTATACAACGATGTGGGAAAATTATGAATTTTATAGTAGAAATTCATGAACCTTTAATATGCGTTGGAGAAAATCTATACTAATATTATAAAGCTGAAGAGTTTGTTTTTTTGTTTGAACGCGCTAATCTCAAGAACTACTGGTTGGAATTTAAAAAATATTTTTGAGTTGGATAGTCCATTTATCGAGGAAGGTTATAGGCTATATAACATCACGCTACGAGCAATACGAGCGGAGCATAAATAAAAAATGTTGAAAAAACGGGTCAAATGTCTACCCGTGCGAAGCCGGGACGGGCCGCTAGTCCGGATATACATAACATCATAATCATAATCACGCCTGTACTCTCCGTAGGGTTGGGCAGAGGTGTATAGTAACACCCTCATTTCGCCGTTATATTTAAGTCCCATGTAATAGGAAGCGGGCCTATTGGCATCAACCGGGTACAAATTCAAACTCCGGGCTACTACTGAGAAATTCCACACGGAAAAACGCAATAACACTTTGCGCGATCGAACCCAGGACCTCACGACCAGCAGTCGCGCTTGCCACCATTAGACCATCAAGGCAGTCTATTTAAACCAAGTCAATTTTAAAACGAATATATCCCAGCTTGGAAACAAAATAAAATGCTACATATTACCTACTTATAATACTGTGCACGTAGTAGAAGTCAGCTGAGGAAAACAGAGATCGTAAGCGATATAGGCCAAAAAATTGAACTCTACTGCGCTCAGCTTTGCTGCAATGTCGATGTGGCTTTTATTTTTTACTAGCGGCCCGTCCCGGCTTCGCATGGGTGGACATTTTTCCCGTTTTTGCAACATTTTTCATTTATGCTCCGCTCCTATTGGTCGTAGCGTGATGTTATATAGCTTATAACCTTCCTCGATAAATAGACTATCCACCACAAAAAAAAAAATTAATTCCAAGCAGTAGTTCCTGAGATTAGCGCTTTCAAACAAACTAACAAACTCTTTAGCTTTATTAGATTAGTATAGATTATACGAGGGGCTCGTGGCTAAATAACAACCGCGCCGATCGTACGATTTGCGAGGTTAAGCTGCGCTTGCCGCGGTCAGTCCGTGGATGGGTGACCATTTGTTACACATCGAGACCCCTCCATGCCTCGGAGAGCACGTTAAGCTGTCGGTCCCGGCTATGACAGTCGTTACGGGTAGTCAGAAGCCCGAAAGTCTGACAAACGGTTTAACCTTCGGATATCGGCATTGCCCAGTTACTGGGAACTTGCGGAGGTCTGATGGCAGTCGCTCCGTGTAAAATACTGGTATTCAGCCGTATCTGGTTAGACTGGAAGCTGACCCCAAGATAATTGGGAAAAGGCTAAGAGGAAGAAGAAGAGATGTATAGATTATACTTGTGATCCAAACCATACCAAGTACTCGTACTCGAGTTATTCCTTTAAGGGCCAAGCCACATTTGACGAAAGATATGTAGCCAATCTTCTGCCGGTACACATAATTCCATACAAACATCTCACACCGTACACAATTGACCGAAAATGAGTTACTAAAATTCCTCAAGTAAATTACGCGATGGAAGATCGCCGATGTACCTTCCGTCTGATGAGGCTTGGAATATTACTATTATAATATTTATCGTATTTGTGTATCTATCTATCAAAATGAAAGCAGTTACGATTTCCAGTGTGTTACGCAAGACAAGCAGCCTTGCTGTGTGTGAAAAAATTCTTCCAAATTATGACCACTGCATCCAGAACTATTTTTTTAAATTGTGCATCATTATTCTGATGTAATTTTGGCCTCTTGCAGGTTGTTTTAATTTTTGTTTTTTTTTTTTGTCATGTTACTTCTGTACGTATCTAGAATATTTTATCTTTCTTGTTTACTTCTATTCATATCAACAAGCCACTTTACATATTTTCTACTTTTCCCAAACTTCCAACAATCTTCTTGTACGTGAGACTTATCTGCTAACTAATTCATGATGTACCTCATTTGGTAGGAGTTAACATTCCACGATCGCAATGGCTGCATATTCATACGCCCGCAACCAGACTTAAGGCCGACTTGAGTGGTTTATTCTGCTATGTTAATCGAGCTGGTAACGAAGAATACTACTTATTTGCATGTTTTATCTTACCAAATGGGCAAAATTCCAAACTCGTCTCAGTTTTGGAGTGTGTGTAGTCGTATCAAAATTATTTTTGTCGATAATTTCAAAAACTGAATCTTAACTACTACAAAAGATCATCCTTAAGATTAATATTCACTACTAAACATGAGTAAACATTTGTTTATAAACATGTCTCAGAACAGAAATCTACGTGTTTCTAAAACGCTGATACACGTTGCGGTAAACACTAGGTGTATAGACGACGGCAAAAGGACCGAAACATCATCTCTAGAAATATACTACAGTGCGGCCGCCAAGAGAATGCACAGATCGTGTTTCCTATTATAATGACAACCTACAATAAAATAAAATTGTTCAGAGTGCGGCCGCCGAGAGAATATCTTAGTGACACCATTAAATATAGCGCTAAACTATTTTAGTTTAATGTTATAATATGAAACACGATCAGTCAGGAACGCATTCTCTCAGCGGTCGCACTGTAACTTAATACGTAATGTTTCAGAAACTGTTCGCAACATGTATCCGAAACATTCTTTACTATTATAAGCTGTGATAGCCTAGAGGTGTGACCGTCGGACTGCCGAGTCATCATAGGTCTCGAGTTCGAACCCAAGGCGTGCACCTCTGACTTTTCGGATTCATGTACGTATTGTATAATTATCACTTGCTTAAAAACGGTGAAGGAAAACATCGTGAGGAAACCGCTATACCTGGGAGATATTTCTCGACGGCATGTGAAGCCAAGTCACAGGCCCATGGGTGGCATAAACTCTGACTCCAGTTTAGTCACTAACCACACGAAAAGACAATGATTGTTTACTGGTGAATTAGGCATTGTATTCACTGAAACAGTCTTGATATTTTTTTTTATTAATGAATACATAGATTAATAATAAAATAAGCTTCAAGTTCCATATTAATATTCAAAAACAGCCTGAATGACCCTAAAAATTGAAATGTACTTAACAAAAGTTGGTTGAACCGATAAATTACAGTTAATTGTCCGCCATTTTATGTGTCTTGTTTTAAGCGGTGTTCAATTCGTTCTGATTTATGGATTCGCATTGTACGAGAATAAGAAAAGTGAAATTGGTTAATAAATTGTCTTATGAAAGTCCTTTATTGACTTATTTACCAAAAATAATATTAATTCAAACGAATTTTATAACTGAAATCAGATTACAGAGTGTATAATCAAGATAATTACAAACAATACTGATATCAAAAAACGATTTACTTGTAGATACTTGGTACGTGTACATTATTTCATCATTTTTCAATCGATACTTTAGCGGAAAATCGATTTTGGATTTCGTTATGTGTATTATTCTCTTTAGACGTGACTGTACATTATTACGTTATGTACTTGTCACTCTATTGAACATAACATAATCAGCCCATTACTGTCCCACTGCAGGGCACGCGCCTCCTCTCAGAATGAGAAGGGTTTAGTCCTTATTTCAACATGCTGGCCTGGTCCAGTTTGGCAGACTATACACACCATCGAGAACTTTATGGAGTCCTCTCAGGTGTGAAGTTTCCTCACGATGTTTTTCCTTCACAGTTAACGCAGGTGTTAATCAAATTCTGATCCGCACATGAATTTGAACAGTTAGAGGTGCGGGCCCGGTTCCAACTCAGACCCTCTTGCATGGAATTTGAACGAAATACACATTTTAATGCCTAAACAGCCTCTTACCTTATCCTTGTTGATAAATAAAGCATATTATAGCATTTCGGAATTTTTGACAGATAAAATGTAATTACTACTTTGACCTTAGTTATTCTTAGTTCTCATTGACTTAGTATGTTGTTGGGTTTAGTTCCATTAATTTAACATTACACGTGATATTTTTGTATTATTTTAATCATTAACTTACATACTAATTACATTTTTAAATATTTCTATAAAAAATATAATAAAAACATTTAAAAATATAAAAAAATAGTAGCCCACCGGCATCGGGAACAGGGTCCAAGCTACCGGTGGTCAGGGCCTCAGAGAGAGGAACTTCCTGACAATACGTGCCGTGTCCAGAAGTACCGCTTTCTGTATCAGGCCCCCGACCCAGCTGCCCAACGAGAGCCTCATCAGGTGTTGGTCGAGGCTCTTGGCTATTAAACCATTGGCCGTAACGACTATCGGCACAATGACTGCTGAGTCAACCTCCCACATGTCGACAACCTCGTGTGCCAAGTCTTGATACTTAATTTCTTTATCTTTCTCGGCTTTCACAAGGTTCTCGTCATGTGGGACAGGGATATCAACAATCATTGTGAGACGCTCTGATCGATCTATCACCACTATGTCAGGCTTATTGGCGGCAATAGTCCTGTCGGTGATGATAGATCGATCCCAGTACAATGTGATATGACCATTCTCGAGAACTGGGTCGGGCACATATTTGTAGTACCTATGGTACTTCTGCGTCCACAAGGTTGTATTTCAGAGCAAGTTGCTGGTGGATAATCCTAGCCACTAGGTTGTGTCTGTGCATATACTCGCCGTTAGCAAGACGAGAACAACCAGAAATAATATGTCGAATGGATTCGCCGGGACAGTGACATGCCCGACAGATGTCAACCGTGCCGTCCTTCACAATATATTTCCGGTAGTTGTTCGTCAAGATAACTTCGTCCATAATTGCACAGACAAAACCTTCGGTTTCCCCAAATAGGTCACCGAAACGTAGCCAGGCTACGGACGCTAGGAAATCTACATCGGGCCCATGAAGGGCCCGGTAAAAGCGTCCGTGAAACTCCTTGCTCTGCCATACCTCCCTGCGACCATTAGTATCCAGTACTACAGGCTTGCGCCAGTTCTCTTTAGCCAAGGAGAGCGGGGTGAACCCTTTGTCCACTGCGACTACATCATTATTATTTTAATTATTATTATTATTGACACTATTTTTATACTTTTCCATTTTGACGTTTATATAATTATTTTTTCTTTGTTTTTTTTTTAAATTTTTGTCAATATTAATTAATACTATATGCATTCCATTAATGTAGTTATGTTATCAATTTTAATGTCAATAACCGCTGTATATTTGTACGCCTTCGGGTATAACATAGCGCGCTTGTAAATTTTTATAACATCTATTTATTGTACCTGTGTTAATGACTTATGACTTACTATCCCCATTCTTAGAATCACAATAAACGGAAATATTGTCTGCTCTTTTCCCAACTATGTTGGTGTCAGCTTCCAGTCTAACAGGATGCAGCTGAATACCAGTATTTTACACGGAAGGACTGCCATATGACTTCTACTACCGAACTGGCTAACAGTAACTACGGTTACTGTTCAATAAGCGATATCTCATGGCTAGATGAATTGTCGTATTTTTGGGCTTCTGACTACCCGTAACGACTGTCATAGGTATTTGTATGGCATTCGGGATCGACGGTAAAACGTGGTCTTCGAGGCAGGCTGACCACAGTAAGCGCAGTTAAACTCCGCAAGTTAGTTCATCTGTGCAGTTGTTAATTAACCCCACAACGAAAATAAACATAGGTACATACATACATAAACTCACGCCTTTTTCCCATGGGGGTAGGCAGAAATTATAGAACGAGTGTTGTTGGTCGTGGCAGAAGAGGCATGAAAGAATAATAAATGCCGTGAAAATGCGTTCCTTGCGAAGTATGTGCGGTGTAACTTTGGATGATAGATTGAGAAATGTTGAGATTAGACAAAGTTGCGGTTTAAAAAATGATGTAGTGACAAAAATTGAAAGGAGTATGCTTAGGTGGTTTGGTCATGTTGAGAGAATGAGTGAACGGCGATTAACAAAAGGAATTTATAAGGCAGATGTCAATGGAAACGCCGGTAGAGGACGTCCTAGAAGGACATACATCGATATTATTGGTGATGTTCTTCACAGAGGTCAGGTGCGTAGTACTCTCAACCGGCGTGCGTGTATGACAAGATGTATGAATGTGGATGAAGCGAAAGGGGTATGCAAGGGTCGTAGCATGTGGCGTTCTATAGTTTCTGCCTACCTTCATGAAAATAAACATTATAATTTAATTTCTAAAATATCTGTCTAATGGTACGTCAACGTCTAAATTATGAACGCTATAATTACGGTTATAATTAATAAATTGACAAACACTATTCTTAGTCGGGTCCCCAAAATTCTTGTCTTGAAATTCATTTAGGCGCTCGTCGACTATTTACTTGATTAACGGAGAAAGACGGGCGCAGACGAAAATCCATTAATCAGACCCGCCTTTTTATGGATGCCAACTAAGCATTCCCTTTTGTAGTTGCCCTTATCTTCAATTACGTTATAATATTTTGTCAGAAATTATGTCATTAGGGATTAGTTTTGGTTCGAATTTCTCGTGAGTCAAGTATTAAGTTATGACTTTTACCGTGAAATAAGGAGTACAGTTTTTTTTCCGAGGGTCCTATAATGCAAGGTGTTACTTAATTGTATAGAAACTTAAAAGTAAATTATTTAAAATGGACTTGAATGAAAGTTGTTTAATGTATAACATAGGTAATACCAGGTTCACACTATTCGATTCTAGATGATCAACTGCCAAATCACATGCGATTTGAACCGTGTGAACAGACTTTCAATCAAATCAAGGAAAAAAACGTTTCAAATTTTGTTGATCAACTAAAATCGAACCGTGTGAACCCGCTATAAGATAAAATACTATAAAATAGATGAATAATGAAATGTGTTAATATAGTACCGTGGATTGATCTAATTATTTATTGTTATTATTGCAAATGTTTTATTAGTAATTAGTATTAAAACATTTAAGTAGGTAATGGTTGCATAAATTCAATTATTAATTTAATTAATTGCTATAATATTTATAATTATGTAATATTATGTAAACATGTGCATTAAAATAGCCTATACGAGTAACAATTATTTATTTATTAAGTTTTTAGAAGGAAAAACATTGATCTAAAAGCTCGAGTGAGGTACGTGGTTAATAAAAAACAACCGCGTGGATCATAAGATTTGCGAAGTTAGCTGCCCTTGCCGCGGTTAGTTCGTGGATGGGTGACCATTCGTATCATATCGAGACCCTTCCGTGCCACAGAGAGCACGTTAAACTTTCGTTCCCGGGTGTCATACGACTATTTAACACAGTCGTTACAGGTAGTCAGAAGCCCGAAACTCTGACAACCGGTCTCACCTTAGGGTATCGGCATTGTCCAGTTCCTGGGTTGCGGAGGTCTGATGGCAGTCGCTCCGTGTAAAATACTGGCATTTAGCCGCATCTGGTTAGACTGGAAGCTGATCCCAAACATAGTTGGAGAAAGGCTAAGTAGATAAACGCTCAATAAATATCCAGATCAAGGATCGCAATCTAAACCACCATCTCCCTGCCCGTATCCCACACTAGGTGTGGCACAACATGAATTTTTCTTCCATTCTCCTCTATCAGCCGTCATCTCAGTACTCACTCCTATCTTACCCATATCATCCTTTACACAATCCATCCACCTTTTCTTTGGCCTACCTCTATTTATACAAGGTTAGTCGGAAAGGAGGTACGAAGCCGCAGGCCACTTAATCTATCACTGATGATTGTTTACAAGAAAGTGTTAAAATTTCAAAAATCAATAAAAAAAGTCCATGCAAAATGATTTTTATTTTAGTTTTTTCAATGATTCTTCATCCCTGCTTTAGTTACGAATTCAGAAAATGGAGCTTCTAATCCGTGACCCCAAATATGACCTAAAATGTAAACACAGCTGAGGATGGATAGAATTTAGCGTATTTTTTATGAAATCTTTGAACAGCTATTTCTCTTAAACTAATGACTTTTGTCGAAAGTTGTAGAACAAAAAGTTGTCCACTATTATGGGTACTTTAACACCCTTTCGGCTTAGTACACCCTTTCCGACTAACCTTGTATATCCATCCACATACATATTTAACACTCTTCTAACGACATGACTTTCTTCCCTCCGCATAACATGCCCATACCACGCTAACCTATTACTCCTCAACTTTTCAATCACGATATTTAGATCCCAATCTAAATATCGTGATGAATATTGAACGTGTAACTTGCACCTAAAAGTACTCGTCACCTCAAGTATTGCGTAAAAATCTCTATTTCATGTATTCATAATAGTTATCTTCAATCAAGAGTCAGTTCTATGGTGATCGCTAGGCAATCTATATCGAGGTGTTATTAGGTTCCAGAGCGGCGCGCCAGGTGCACGTATGTATATTTGATGCCCAATTTGATAGGTGCCCGCTCCTACCTTAATAATGGTAGTAAGATTATCATACTTACCTACTACATCACTTTAGACTGAATTTAGATTACGTACCTACAAGGTGTTTTCGTAGATTTCCTGTATTAATGAATCTATAACATAATATCACGCCTGTATTCCCCGAAGGATTGGGCAGAGGTGTATAGTAACCTCATTTCGCCGTTATGTTTATGTCCCATGTAATAGGCTCGCCTATTGCCCATCAACCGGGCTGCTACTAAAGAATTCCACACCGAAAAACCCAATAACTGCCCGACCTGGGGATCGGACCCAGGACATCGTGATCAGCAGTCGAGCTAGCCAGCACTGGACCAACGAGGCACTTAATGAATTTATAATACTACTAAAATAATGATAGTAATTAATTATAGTCCGTGGGGGGACGGATTAAGAATACATTTCGACGGTTAAAAGGAAATAGGGGATAAGCGACAAAAGATGAAATGTTCAGGAGAGCCGTTCAAAGTTTTAAATTTTAGAAAAACTGACGTATTTTTGTCATTTATGAAGATATTGTGAAAAGTGAAACAGTTATAAAATCATCGTAGAGCCATGGGAGTAAGCGCATTCGAAAGAGCAGAAAATTTCAAGTCCAATGGCATATATAACTCATTTTTGACCAAAATGTCGCTTATGCCCTATTTCCTTTTAACCGTCGATTTCCTCCCCCTCTTCGGTCAAGCTAGTCGAAAGAGGCGACGAACCTGGCACCATAAGTTTCTCCAAAAAATGGGCAATAGGTTCGCCACCTATTACATGGTATTAGAGGTCAAAAGTGGGTGTACAGACTCCTGCAATAGAAGAACGCTCTCTGCTTATCCCTTCTTCTTTTCGTGTGGTTATTGACTAACCTGGTGTCAGAGTTTATGCCACCCATGGGTCTCTGACTTGGCTTCACATGCCGTCGAGAAATATCTCTCAGGCATGCCGGTTTCCTCACTATGTTTTCTTTCACCGTTTTTAAGCAAGTGATACTTATACAATACGCACATAAATCCGAAAAGTCAGAGGTGCGTACCTTGGGTTCGAACTAGAGACCTATGACTTGGCAGTCCGACGGTCACACCACTAGGCTATCACTGCTTACCCCTTGAATCACTATTAATCAAGATATCATAAGCATAATTGGGCCATGTTATGCAATAATGTGTCAACCTACAAAAATATGAATTTTGTATTAAAGTCACCTAGTTCTTGTGGTAGGTCTACGTAAAGCTTGAACAAATGCCCAGATCTGTGGTAAATTTAAAAGAGTGTTATCGGTAGCTGGTAACACTGGACAATGTTGACATAGGAGGGTAACCATCAAGATGAATCAACATACCCGAAGTTATAAAAACAGTGGTTATTCGACGGAGCAGAGGATTCCATGTCGAACAGCTGAAGAAGTCTGACCTTTTATTTCTGGTTCGCTTGTCCTTATTTTCTGATCTTGTGTGTATTATGTTGTGATATATTGTGAACTAGCTTCTGTAACTAATCACTAACCTAAATTAAAAGCACTCTTAGTGGTGGAGAGTCTATGTTGGTTTCATTTACTTTATTTATCATGCTCCTAATCCTGACATACTGATATTAGCCATAACTGTAATGATAGATTCACCCCTACAAGATTCTGTTGTATGTCTTTTATAAGAGCGTCTATCAAAAAAATATTTATGCAGTTTTTCAAGCGTTGAGTAAACCTACCACAGTAAATAGATGGCGTTAACACAGAATAAATATTTTTGTGGGTTGACACATTATTCCATAACACAGCTAAATTATAACATGCTTCTGATAGACGTCACAGAAATGAGTCATCCATACACGTGATTACTAACAGCCACAATAATTAGCCCATAATTAATACCTCATTCAGTTCTATTCGAGTGTGTATAAATTTAATTGGATTATGTCTAAACAGTCGACATTTAATTATAATTACCACAAAGCCAGATCTGTCCACTACTATGCACAAGTCTTGTAGCCCTGTAATTAATCTTCTATCTATATATATCTAGGTATATATACTACTAACTCTTCTTCTGCGGCTGTGCCTGCGTAAATAATTTGACTACAGTGCCACCTATCTGATCCCAGCCTATAGCTACAGCATACCTATTTGGCGCAGCCGCTAGACACACAGCGTTTTTTTTTTTTTTTCTCTCTTTTGATTTTTTGTCTGTGTGTCTGACTGCTTTCGTGCTAAATAAATTTCTTTCTTTCTTTTCTTTCTACAAACTATCGCCTTGACACAACAAATATATTGTGTTAATACAGGGTGTAAATGAATTAATGTAATTCCTCAAACTTCGTGTTGTACTGCTGACATAGATTTATCCTGCACGGGATACTTTTGGACTCAATTTTTTTTTACAAAATGTAAACATGTTTTCTTAACGTGAGGCATTTTAGCACCCCGAGCGAGTTGCGCGGCTATCGCTCGCCGCGCGGTCATTTAGCTCGGACCGCTAAAATGCCTCACGTTACGAACACATGTTTACTTCTTGTAATTTTTTATTTATTGAATCCAAAAGTATCCCGTGCCGGGTTGGTCTATGTCAGCAGTACATCAAGAGGTTTGAAGGATTTACATGATTTCGTTTACACCCTGTATATCTTTATGTACTACTAGCTATGGCCTCACGGCTCCGCCCGTAGCCTGTGTTACTCAGTGATGATGTAGCTTTCTAACGGCAAAAGAATTTTTGAAGTCCGGTAGTTTTTAAGTTTATTCGTTACATACAAAAATACAAATCTTTCCTCTTTATAATATTAGTATAGAAGTATAGATAAAAGAGTTATAAACATCAAAATGTCTGATATTGGAGATATTTTTACGAAAACTGGCCAGGAAAGCTGCTGCCGCAAAGCATCGTGTGGCCTGGCACAAACAAATTCCATAAAAATATATGGATGCCACCTAGTTAAAATGTAATTAATGTTAACTCGTTGGTCTAGTAGTGGCTAGCGCAACTGCTGATCGTGAGGTACTATGTTCGATCCCTGGTCGGGCAAAGTGTCATTGGGTTTTTTCGTGTGAAATTCCTCAGCAGCAGCCTGGAGTTTGAAATTGTGCCCGATTGATGGAAACAGGCTCGCTCTCTATTACTTAAAAATAACGGCTAAATGGGGGTGTTCCTATACACCTCTGCACAGCCCTTCGGGGAATATAGGCGTGATGTTATGCTGTGTGTAAATTAATTTATATTTGAAACAAACATGTACAACATAAATAAAACAACACAATTACTTAACCCATTATACTGCCAATCAACGAACAAAAACTTAATCAAAATTCGGACGAAAAAAAAACCCGGTCACCGAAATCGTTTGACAATGCAAGCCAAGCTGGCGCTAGTCTAAAATCAAACCTCAAATCACACACACCCATTGTCCCCACAGTACAGAGGCGGGCACAAGTGAATTGTAAATTGTTCAGTGCACCCAACTGTATTTTCGCTCGCTGGCTCAAATCGCGCCGATTGAATAAGCAACTGATATCGAGGAGATTTGGCATAGCTACGGTTTGAACGCTTAATGTAATGTCGCGTTTAGAAATGTTATTTACACTTCCTGTTGGCCTCAAGTGTAGATTACTGTTGGTGCAGTCTGAGTAGCTGAATGAAGTGTTTACGGACTTTTGTACTCGATTTTGATGGTTTGATTTTTGGTTAATAGCACAAAATAGATAGGTACAGAAGTCAATCTACATACAAGTGCGCTCGAGCAACGCACACATAGACACTGCTCACGGACACGATATCTCGGACTGTTTGGGACTGGAGTGCGAGTGAGTGCGAGCGCGAGTGCCATGCGCTTGAGAGAGATAGATATATAGATAGAGCGACCGCCGAGCGTAGGTATGAAAAATGAAGTACAAACATGTGATTGACTTCTGTACCTATCTGTTTTGTGGTAGTAGGGTCCTGAATGAAGTGTTTATGGACTTTTGTACTCGATTTTGATGGTTTGATTTTTTTGCTAATAGTTTGGTATACCTAGTTACGATCCGAAAAGTATTTAGTCAAATACATAAAGAAATTACATAATCTTCTTTTCGTGTGGTTAGTGACTAACCTGATGTCAGAGTTTATGCCGCCCATGAGCCTCTGACTTGGCTTCACATGCCGTCGAGACATATGTCTCAGGCATGCCGGTTTCCTCACAATGTTTTCCTTTATCGTTTTTAAGCAAGTGATAATAATACAATATCAAAACGAAAAGCCAGAAGTGCGTTCCTTGGGTTCGAACTAGAGACCTATGACTCGGCAGTCCGACGGCCACACCACTGGGCTATCACTGTTACATAATAATACCTATGTATGTTATTTCTTCTGCCTTTTAAACGGCCCTCAAATCAAATGAAATATTCGGTAATCATGATAGAAGCATTATTGGAAAAACATTCAAATGGCATAACCTTTGTTTATCTTTAACAAGTTCAATTATGCTTTTCATTAATTTGTTTGCAAAACAATTGACAAAAGTAGACCCTATTTATTTAGAAGGTCCCAAATCTTTTGAAAATAGAATTGCCAATAATTTCCTTTAGATGACAGCCGTGTTCCATTTCCATAAAATCCGTTAAGTTCAAAATTAGTACGGTACAAAATTTAATACTAATTAGATGCACGCAACGCTAAAAACCTTTTGTCCAGAGAAAAGTCAGGAGCAGTTAATGTGTTTTGGACAAACGACTGGGTTCCCAGTTCCCAGTATTGTACTATATCCCCAAGTCCGAAGAGGCGTGATCAGTAGGAGTGGACATTGGGCCTATTGTCCTGTTTGAAATATCGTCGTTTCGTTGTGACAGTGTGTTGGGAAAATTCCTGCTTTGTTGGACTTGATTGATATTGGGTAGATTTTGGAAGTTTTGGAGTAGGTACTATAATTGGACAGTAGACTACTTTAAAAAATTAGGAAGAAAATCATTGAATTTTTATTATATCCAAAAAGGGAAGATAGAAAAAGATCGTTGAAAAAATAAATAAAAACAATCTAAAAATGGAGGAAATACACGTTTTTCAAGTTTTTGAATGGCGTATTTTTCGCACGAAACTGACATTATACGGAGTAATGTCAAGTCACTATGAAGTTATAGCAGTGATAGCCTAGTGGTGTGACCGTCGGACTGCCAAGTCATAGGTCTCGAGTTCGAAACTTCGAACCCAAGGCACGCACCTCTGCCTTTTCGGATTCATGTTCGAATTGTATAATTATCGCTTGCTTAAAAACGGTGTAGGGAAACATCGTGAGGAAACCGGCATGCCTGAGAGATATTTCTCGACGGCATGTGAATCCAAGTCGGCCCATGGGCGGCATAAACTCTGACACCAGGTTAGTCACTAACTACACGAAAAGAAGAAGACTATGAAGTTTTTGAAGTATGACGTCATCGACCAATAGTGCGGGCTGTGTTTACAATTTTTTTTAAACGCTTTTATCTTGGGCATTTTGTTATAACACACACAGATGTCATTGGTATTTTCATTGTTGCCTATGTTTATTGAAAAAGTTTCGAGACAATAAATAAAAAATGTCAACTACCCTATTGCGTAATAGAATCTGATTTTCAGTTGAGAGAACGGGTTGTACCATCTGGCGCGTTCTCCTTCCTTCCTTCGTTCTCCTTACTGCGGTCATTAATCCTAGCCTAGTGATTATGGTTATTATATTCTTTTGGATCATTCATAGTTACTGTAAATGGTCCTAAGGAAATAGTTACTTAGTTAGATATACCTAGACCTTTGGTTCAAATTCAAGACCTATGACTTGGCAGTCCGACGGTTAAACCACGAGGTTATCACTGCTACTATGCTATAAACTATGCATCTAGTTTGTCATCAAAATATTTTCTTTCTCATAGACGTCAAATCTATACTTAATATTATAAAGCTGAAGAGTTTGTTTGATTGTTCGAACGCGCTAATCTCAGGAACTACTGGTTGGAATTGAAAAATTCGTTTTGTGTTGGATAGTCCATTTATCGAGGAAGGTTATAGGCTATATAACATCACGCTACGACCAAAAGGAGTAGATCATAAATTAAAAATGTTGCAAAAACGGGGAAATGTCCACCCGTGTGAAGCCGGGACGGGCCGCTAGTAAATTATAAAAAGAAAACACTAAGCTAAACCAAGTATCTCAATCTGTATAAATAATCCTTAATGCACATCAGAAGCTCCTACGAAATAAGTTCATCAATAAACCAAACACTCATTTACATTAATCATGTACTATTGCCTGCGTGGCCACAGACGATTATATTGACTAGATGGCCTAGAGACTTATTAAGATAAGTATAGCTAGCTTTATTCACGAATTTTGTAACTGGTTGGCGGTTTTAAGTTTTTTTTTGTGACCTACACAAATGTCCGGCTAATTGATAGCGTTGTGCAGCAGACGGGTTGTTGAGCTCCCTAAAATAAGCTTCGAGCTACGCGATGACTGATGCCATCAGTTAGGACAAGTCAACTCAAACCTGCTGGCACTTTCCTCAAAAGGCCATTTCAGACGTTGCCCTTCATTGTTACACTCGCATAGTTTTTATACCACAATGTATGGACTTTAAAAGAAACCTCGGTCTCTGAGTTTGTTTCGACTTTTCTTTTCAGAGCTAGTCAGATACGTGAGAAAATTCCGGCGCCATCTAGTCTTAAAAAATCATTACATTGACTTGTAAAAGTGTCTGTAACAGATTTATTTACAGAAATAAAGATCATTTATTTTTTAAACAAGTGCAGCTTTTAAGAGAACCTAATAAACCGCTTCGAGCCACGTCTTCTCGGTCTTAGCCTTCTACTTTGCCTGTCGTTAGTCTTTCGATATTATCGATATTTTGGGCAATGCGACCTAAACATTGTTCATTGTCATTCTTCGACGACGTTTCAGCTTCTGCGCTACGGGTCGTAGGGTCGATTCCCGCACGGAGCAAATATTTGTATGGCCTACAGATCGTTGTTCCGGGTCTGGGCGTTTGTGCATGTGAAGATTATTTTGTGTGTGTAAACACACCCACGATACAGTACATACATACAGTACATACAGTACGTACATACATAGTGAGGGACAAAGTTTTAAAAAAAATGTATTTATTCTGCAAAGGCAGAAGACCGACGATTTTGCTGATCTGCCTTCAACTCTTTCAGTATGGATACATTTGTTATATGGGTTATCCAGGGAATTTACAGTTAGCGACGCCAACACCATATCTTGAACGCGTCTATTAATTTCTTGTCAGTGGCTTCAAGGGTCCATGTAACAGAGCCATAAACCCATATTCTAAGACGTTCCTCCAAAACTTACTCGACTCGACTCCACCTCGACTCACTACCAAGTTGACATAAACGTCCTCGACTCGAGATTTTTCCTCAGTCGAGGTAAGGAATCATCTGTCAAACTCAAGGTACCTCGGAACCTACCTTAAGGAAGGAAGTGTCAAAGTTCGTATGTGATAAAAATGAATTTTGAAGACTTTATCGAATATGCTTACGATGATCCTTACAATTATTTATCGCGGCGTTATTTGCGCGATGCAAATAATTCAAATTATGACGTAATGACTCCTTCGAGGAACCTCAAAGTTCACTCGAAATTGCGACTAAGAATACAATTTTGAAGGTGTTTCCGAGGTTGTTCTGAGTCGAGTATGAGTCGAATAAGTTTTGGAGGAACGTCTTAGAACATGGGTGTTAAACCCTTTTCAAAATCTCAAGGGTATTATTAAGTCTGCACAAATGTCCATGTTTAATTTCATATAGCTAATTATAGTTACAAAGGTATTAATTAAATACTCAAATGCTTGCTTCGTTAGTATGTTCTTAATTCCGAAAACTAGCCTTTTTCAAGTCTACGCTCGCAACCCCAACCTTACGTAAGCAATTACGCACTTGGGGATCGTTAAACCGAGGGTTGGAATCGAGATAATTAAAGTTCCCTACATTCGTGGCTTCAGAGGTCAAACATTATGTTTAAATAATTAACTGGACCTTCTCTAAATACTTACGAAAGTGGTTATGGAAACTTTCATATCCGGACGCTAGTGGCGAAAAGGGTAATGTCGGCTGAATATTGCTGTCGTTTAGGGCACTTATGCTGATGTTAGGTACAAGTCAGGCGGTCGTACTACTTTAAAAACTATTATGGTCAGTTGCTGGTATTAGGTTAGGCTTAATGGTTGTTGATGATACTTTTAGCGGTTTAGTTAAATTCAGATTTTGAACCTCTATAGTCTGGCCCTTTAAATTTTGTATAAAAGGTAAACAAACCTTTGATAGTGAAACCACAGATTACTTAATAGTTACTACAGTTAAACATTTGTTTTGCTTGAATAATTAATTAAACAATAAACATAGGTTCCCATTTAAAGAAAAACTAACATAACATCACGCCTTGTATTACCCAAAGGGTACGGCAGAGGTGTTTTTAGTACACCCTCGTTTCGTCAGTTATAATTAAGTCCCATTTCATAGAGAGCGAGCCTATTGCCATCAACCGGGCACAAATCCAAACGAATTTCACAGGAAAAAACCCAATAACACTTTGCCCGACCTGGGGATCGAACCCAGGATCTCACAATCAGCAGTCGCGTATGCCACCACTAGACCAACGAGGCAGTTCTGCCCATTATCTTAATTTTCTGGTTCCATTTGGTTCTCGGCAAAGAATGGGCCACCCCTCCACTCGTAGGTGCCGTAAAGGTGACGAAGGGATTTCAAGTGGGAAGGGAGTCAAGAGGGTAGACCGCAGTGTCCCCCTGTCTACAAACAACAACCAACTGTCATCACCAATCTTCACAATTTTCAGTCATTATGCCAATTTCCGCTTTGACCGTTCATTGCTCCATTAGTCCATGTACAGCATGAACATTTAAAGGCTGATATTGACATACAATCTTCTTCTTTTCGTGTGGTTAGTGACTAACCTGGTGTCAGAGTTTATGCCACACATGGACCTCTGACTTGGCTTCACATGCCGTCGAGAAATATCTCTCAGGTTTCCTCACGATGTTTTCCTTCACCGCTTTTAAGCAAGTGAAAGTTATACAATACGCACATGAATCCGAAAAGTCATAGGTGCAAGCCTTGGGTTCGAGCTCAAGACCTATGACTTGACGGTCCTACTGCTGTTATGATATACGATAATCCTCTTAATGTTATTGTAATCGTTGAAGCTCTCATGCCTTACAATAGCGAATTTGCATCAACGAATTAGTTTCATGTTCCTGGAATACATATTGCAATCATTTATTAATGTATAGATTAAGATAATATTAGGTAGTCATATCAGTACTAGCTTACTGTCCACATATTCATTGGCTATTATAATCTCTGTAAGTAATGAACATTAATGGTACCTAGTATACAACCTTATTTGTTCATACCGTTCTGCCTAGCATTTTCCCAATTATGTCGGGGTTGGCTTCCAGGCTAACCAGATGCGGCTAAATACCAGTATTTTACACGGAGCGACTGCCATCAGACCCTGCCCTGCCCTGCGAATGCCCTGTAACTGGGTTGCGGACCATCAGACCTCCGCAACCCAGTTACAGGACACTGCATTATTTTTTGTATATCATAAACCCAAAAAGGGGTCACTGTACTCATCATTATGAACAACTTTTACCATGGAACTAACCCTGACGGCAAAAAAACATCTGTTGCATAAATTTTATCGAGTTATGTGAACATAAATGTATGTGTAATGTTTTTGTTTTCGCGTTTCTTAGGGTTGGTTCCATAGTAAAAGTTCTTCATAGTGATAAGTATGACCCCTTTTCGGGTTTATATTCATTTTGGTTTAAGAGTAAAAAAATATCTTAACAACATGCGTGTTCTATCTTAAGCCACTGCAAGACTTTCATGTATATAGGTAGTTAGAAGATAAAATCGTGATGTCCCAATTGGTGTAATGGCTAACTGACTGGTTTCTACACTACTGGTCGCGATTTCGATATCCACACGGAACAAATATCTTTATGGCCTATAGATACTAATTGTTCTAGGTTCAGATATTTTCTCCTTTTTGTTAGATTTGAACACACCAACGATACAGGAGAAAGTCTTTTAAAACAATGCTCAGTTATGAATCTCGAATACAGATTTGTATACAATTCTGTACTCAAACCTCTAGTCAAATCGAGATTTATAACTGAGCATTGTTTTAGAATACCGACCTTAGAGTATGACAAAGATTTTTTTGAAGAAAAAAACTTGTTCCGTTTCTTAGACGATCAACTTTCTTTGGACCGACAATAGTCGGAAGTTAATGGATACAAACCAGTGATCGATTAAAATCGATCAGACCTTAAATAAAGAGGTGCTCGTGGCTACTTAACAACTGCGTAGATTATACGATTTGCGAAGTTAAGCTGCGCTTGCCGCGGTCAGTCTGTGGATGGGTGACCGTTTGTCATCGAGACCCCTTCGTGCTTTGGAAAGCACGTTAAACGTCTGTTTGTTACAGGAAGCCAGAAGCCCCGAAAGTCTGACAACCGGTCTAACTTTAGAATATCGGTATTGCCCTCTAACTGGGCTGCGGATATTTGATGGCTGTCGCTCCGTGTAAAATACTGGTATTCAGCTGCATCTGGTTAGACTGGAAGCTGACCCCAACTTAGTTGGGTAAAAGTTAGGCGGAACATACCTTAAATAAACCATTAAAGTGCTCGTCTTTTTACCCGGGCTGCTTGTTTATTTACATACATACATAACATACATAAACTCACGCCTTTTTCCCATGGGGGTAGGCAGAAACTATAGAACGCCACATGCTACGACTCTTACATACCCCTTTCGCTTCATCCACATTAATACATCTTGTCATACACGCACGCCGGTTGAGAGTACTAGGCACCTGACCTTTGTGAAGAACATCACCAATAACATCGATGTATGTCCTTCTAGGACGTCCTCTACCGGCGTTCCCATTAACATCCGCCTTATAAATTTCTTTTGTTAATCACCGTTCACTCATTCTCTCAACATGGCCAAACCACCTAAGCATACTCCTTTCAATTTTTGTCACTACATCATCTTTTAAACCGCAACTTTGTCTAATCTCTTCATTTCTCAATCTATCATTCAAAGTTACACCGCACATACTTCGCAAGGAACGCATTTCCACATTTGTTTATTTTCCACCGGCAATTCATAATTCAATTGAAAGAAAGACATAAGTGAGGTAGAGAAGACGGCATTGCCTAAAGTTATATTAATCAATGTCACGTCGAATTAGCTTTTGTCTGCTAAAGTTTATGTGAGCTTATGTGCGGATGTAAGTTAAGAGCGGGGGCGAGAAACAAATCTGCGACGTTAATATAAGACAGATAAGATAATTTACCAAAACACACACTCACATAATAAATAGATGCAGATGTGTGTGTAATTAAACAGGATTGGATTCACTAGGGGACAATATTCCACAACATGACGTGCAACAATGAGTCTACTTGAAGCTGTAACAATGCATACTGCGTCGCAACGTTGCGAGCAACATATTGCGGCATTTCTACGTAACGTGGAATATGTTGCATGCCGCTACTTTGGTCGCAGTTGTGCACGGGCGAAGGTGTATACGAGCAAATTGTTCCGCGATATTGTCCCCGGGACATTCACGTAAATGTCCCGCGTCACGTCCCACGGCATGTTGCTCGATTTGTACCATACTGAATTCAAGGCTTTAAACAACAAAAGAAAAAAAACGTGCCGCGTGGCAATAAGAATTGACTCAGCAATGTTGGCAGTGCGCGCAGTGATTAACCACGCACTGTTCTTCTTCTTGCCCTTATCCCACACCAGGTGGGGTCGGCACAACATGTATTTCATAAATCCATGTTGTTAGAGGTTTTGGCTTATTGTTGTATGACCGGCCGCCTGTCTGACATCAACCCTCCTTGGGAATACTCGTTGCGCCGTCGCGCGGGTGACCCAATGTGCTTGCTGATATTATGCACTGGGTCCCAAAATGATATGCTTATCAATCTTATCGCCGACAACTAAGTAGGTTATGTTCTTCTAGGTGGAGTATACTTGAAGTTCCTCGACCCACTCATTCAGTTTTGCTAGGGACTTTGGTTCTGATAAATCGTAAACTGATATAGCACCATGAGTTTCTCTGTAAAAACTTGATGTCAATGTTCTGTATCGCTCCTGTCCCGCTATATCCCAAATACCAATAACTGTTCTATACTGGTTTTCAGCCCGTCCCATTTACTACAAAAATAAAGCATAAACAAAAGCACTACTACAAAATAAACACAGGGGCCTCGTGGCTAATTAACAACCGCAAGGATCATACGATTTGCAAGGTTATGCTGTATTTTCCGCAGTCAGTCCTTGGATGAGTGACCTTTCGTTACACATCGAAACCCCTCTGTGCCTCGGAGAGCACGTTAAACCGTCGGTCCCGGGTGACATACTAATACCTATGACAGTCGTAGTCAGAAGCCTGAAAGTCTGACTGCTGGTCTAATCTTAGGATATCGGCATTGTCCAGTAACTGGGTTAGAGGTCTGATGGCAGTCGCTTCATGTAAAATACTGGCATTCAGCCGCATCTGGTTAGACTGGAAGCTGACCCCAACATACTTGGGAAAAATGTAGGGAGAAATTGGGTCATTAAAAAAAGAATTCTCATTACTTGCACCCTCCGTCATTCTTCGAAGGTACTCTTATGTACAATTATTTTTACTAAGTTCTCGGAGTGCCTTTGTAAATAAGTAACACATGAATGATAGCGTATTATTCGATGAGAATTCACACCTAATACGTCACTCAATATTAATGATTAACTTCCACCGAAACATCAGTCGTAATTGATGATCTCTCTAAAGCCTTTGATAGGGTTCGACACGCTAGTCTAATTAGCAAACTACCTTCATATGTGATACCTACCTGTCTATGCAATTGGATATTCAGCGTCCTAAGTGAACGGTCATTACGCATGGTCTTCGAGGTTTACTCATCCTACCCAATGGTAATTAATGTTGGGATGCCTCAAGGGTGTATTCTCTGTGCAAGTCTATTCTTGATGCATATTAACTTATAAGTCTAATCCGGTTAACTTGACAAGTCTTTTAGAGGAATTAAAATGCAACTTTATTATTTGTATATATCTTTCAAATATAAATCTATGGGCGATATTGAAATAAATAATTAGCCCATTACTGTCCCACTGCTGGACACGGGCCTCTTCTCAGAATGAGAAGGGTTTAAAACTCAGTCTACCACGCTGGCCTGGTGCGGGTTGGCAGACCACACACACCATCGAGAACTTTATGGAGCCCTCTCAGGTGTGCAGGTTTCCTCACGATATTTTTCCTTCACCGTTAACGCAAATGATAATCAAATACTGATCCGCACATAAATTCTAAAAGTTAGACGTACGGGCCGTGACTCAACTCAGACCCTCCTGCATAAAAGGCAAGCGTTCAACCGCTAGGCTAACACTGCTGCTGAGCTCCAAAAGCACATAAAATCCAAATCAACGCTTTAAAAGCAGTATTTAGTACAATCGATGGCGCTTTAAAATTCATCACGGCTCCTACGTAAAAATAATACAAAAGTTCGACTTTATCACCACTTTTCGCCAAAAATATACACATACTTTTGCCGTCGTGTTTGATAAAATAATAGTACATAATTCGCTATAACGAGCGTCCCCCAGTGTATTTCCAATGAAAACCTACAGTTTCCTCTTGCGCGGAGTAAAAAAATGGAATAAATGAAAAGTCCGCTCGCTGCCCGAAAGCAAATAACGTTTGTCAAAAACTTTTTAAAATTTCTATCAAATTCGCCGATGCTACGGTCTATGGAATTTTATAGGTTTTATCGCTCAATATTTTTAAAATTTTGTTTGTAACAAAGCGTGATTTTACAAAGCCTGTATCTAAACTTCCGCTATTGAAATTTATAAAGTGGTGTTACATTGACGAGATTTTAACTAAAAGGATTGACAATTTCACATTTCTATCATAAATGAAAATTTGAAAATAATAAAAACGATAGGGTTTGCTTTGAGTCTGTGTGTCAAAGCCTAACTACTATATTTTCATTTTGTACTTCATCGTGTCCAATGGATACCTACTCTGAAAAAATCTGAATAAAACAATAAATCAAGTTTATGAGTTCGGCAACTTATTTAAGCATAAATAATATCAGTCTATTATAGTCCCACTGCTGGGCACGGGCCTATTAAAATGAGAATGGTTTAGACCTTACTCCACTACGCTGGCCTGGTACGAGTTGGCGGACTACACACGCCGTCCAGCACATTTTGGAGCCCTCTTTGGTGTTCAGATTTCCTCACGATATTTTCTTTCACCGTTAACGCTAGTGGTGGTTAAATTCTGATCCATAGTGCTGATGAGCAATAACAGCCTAGCGGTTGAACGATTGCCTTCTATGCAAGGTCTGAGTTCGACGATAAACCGCACCTCTGACTTTTCAAAAATATTTATATCAAACTAAATTGAACGCGAAATTGCAGGTAAAAGCCAGTGAGTACGTAATTCAATAACCTAGCCGTCTAACTTCACTGGTTTTAGTAACGGTCGATAGTTTTTATTGTACACTAGTTTTTTAGGAAACAAATAAAATATATGAATTTTAATGTGGGCACACCATGCTTGTCGGTTGTTATTTTCTATATTTTTTTCACCATGTGTACCTACCTAATATACAGGGTGTAAATGAAATCATGTAATTCCTTCAAATTAATCCTGCAAGGGATACATTTGGATTCAATAAAAAAAATACAAGAAGTAAACATGTGTACTTAACGTGAGGCATTTTAGTGCCCCGAGTTAAATAGCCGCGTAATTCGCTCGGGGCGCTAAAATGGCTCACGTTAAAAACGCATGTTTACTTCTTGTAATTTTTTTTATTGAGTCTAGTAGTCACTCCATGCAGGGATAATCTATGTCAGCAGTTTGTGACGGGTGGTGGCTGACTGGCAAGGGTCTGGGCCTATAAAAGGTCGGGCACACCGCAGATCGGCTCTCGCGCCGCTGCAGTTGCTCAGTTAAGTGCCACACCTGCTCAAGAAGACCCTGGACTCCTCGCCTTGTACGAACCACGCCCTGTTGTTCTCTTTGTAATTCTTAATTAAATATACCTATATAGTGTACGGTCACAAGTGTTATTCTTTATCCCCCCGTAAGTACACGCCTGCTAAATTTTATGTGCACATGTTCGTTGAGGGTTGACTCCTAAAGCCACCCTAAAGTGTTACAAGTTCATCACGAAGTTTGAAGGAATTACATGATTTCGTTTAGGTACATCCTGTATACATCATGGAAAAAAAGAATACAAAAATAAATTCATAGGTACTAGGTACGACCAAAATAGACACTTTCCCAATATACCGGCTCACATCTAACAATGTTTAGTATCCGATACATCATTCTGCATAAAGCCGTGCGCTAACTGACAAGTAAATTAAAGTGTCGATCATGTTACATAAAACGTGGGTAAAAGCCTGTTACATCCGTTTTAGTTCCTAAACATTTTTGCTTAGGAATTCAGCATCCGTATCGAACCAAATTTGGCGTACCAACTGGTGTTCTGAACTGAATTGAAAATAAAGGGTTACAGGTAGTTCACACAGAAACTGTTTACAGAATCCGTTTTAGCGGATCCGTTTTTATTTTGGTGATGGCGCAGTGGCGTGGCAGTGGGCTGGCCATATTTGCCGCAGAACCGATAACCGTTGGGGTAGCCGAGTTCTAGAGTGGAGACCGCGAATCGGCAAACGTAGTGTAGGACGTCCTGCGACTAGGTGGAGCGACGATATACGTAGGGTAGCTGGCAGCGACTGGAGAAGGAGAGCACAAGATCGGGCTCAGTGGCGTGCTTTGGGAGAGGCCTATGTCCAGCAGTGCACTGATGTAGGTTGATGATGATGATGATGATGATGATGCTTGTAGTTGAATGGTGACTTCACATACACGAATTCCGAATCCAGTAAAAAAACTGGATCCGTTATTTTGTCTGCCAGATGCGACGCAGCTGCCATTTGTTTGACTGATCCGTCGATACAGATATGAACAACACATCCAGTACCAACAGATCCGTTAAAACGAATCTGCTGTGTGAACGAGCGTTTAGGTACAGTAAGTTAAAAATAAGTTTAAAGTTTAGTCTGTTGATTAAGCATTGATTGATATGGCAGTGGTGGCAAGCGCGACTGCTGATCTTGAGGACCTGGGTTCGATCCCCAAGTCGGGCAAAGTGTTTCTGGCGTTCTCTGTGTGGAATTCCTCAGTAGCAGCCCGAGGTTTGGGTCTGTGCCCGGTTGATGGCAATAGGCTCGCCTCCTGTTACGTGGGACTTAAACATAATGGAGAAATGAGGGTGTTTACCTATACACCTCTGCCCAACCCTTCGGGGAATACAGGTGTGATGTTATGTTCTCTCCATAAACGAGTCATATGAAAGCAGCAGAAACGACTAATTACGTAACCGCAAAATAGCAGAGATTTTTCCAAAAAAGAAAATGGTATTTTCACCAAAATACGTACACAAAACTTAATTAATTTGCTTGAACAAGTTCAAAGACTCTTTTACGCAATTTGTCAGCGAAAAGTTCCATTGAATTAATATTATTTCCAGTTCAAAAAAATAGTGGAACGTTTTCATTAATATAGTGATTTTGCTAATGCAACTTGAATGAAATTTTCGTTCGGTAAATCCTTTCTTTGTGCATTATTCACATTTAATGAAATATTGGAAAAGTAACTGAAAAAATAATGGGTAAGTACAGTCAGTATCACGACTGATTGGTTTTCCAATAGGTACCTATCTACTTACTATCTATATATTAAAAAAAATAAGTTCACAATTCAATGTACCTATATATATTTGTCTTTTTGTACAAACCGGGAAAGTTAATAAAAGGCAAAACAGGGAAGACAGAGCTACTTGAAAAATAATTTGTGGAAGTACAGTCAGTATTTAAAGAATGAACTTCACTTAATAAAAATTACGCTTTACGTGTAAAATACATAAAGTTGCACAAGCGCGGTAGAAAGCCGCGTCTTTTAATTAAGGGTATGCTCAAACCAACGCGTTCAACTTGCGGCCGCAGTGGCGGTGCACGGTTACTATCAGTTACTGCAACTATACTTGTAGCGACGGGTTCAAATCAAACGCGTCCTATTCGGTTTGTATACGTCGCTATGCGTTTAGTTTGATCACGTTGCTACAAGCACAGTAAACTGATCGTAACCGTGCACGCTACCGCGGCCGCTAGCTGAACGCGTTTGTTTGAACGTAGCTTAAGAGCCCATCCACACAGCGGATCCGTTTTAACGGATCCGTCGGTACCGGGTGTGTTTTTCACATCTAATATCGACGGATCAGTTAAACATATGGCAGCTGCATCGCATCTGTCTGGCAGGATACGATAAAAATAACGGATTCAGTATTTTTTACTGGATTCGGAATACTGTCGTGTATGTGAGCTCACTCATACAACTAAAGGCGCCATCACCAAAAAAAACGGGTCCTGTAAACAGTTTCTGTGTGAACTAGCTATAAAATGATCCCTAGCTTAGTATGAACTTTGTATAACTTTATTGTCAACTCTAAAAATACATAGTACTACAGGAACAGAAAAGATAAATAAGCGAGTAAGAGTCTCGAGAATACATTGAAACCATACACGTCGACCCATAAAAGGTTTATTACGACGCCCTATCGGCTGATCATAGAATCAGTAGCCTACACGAGATCCTTTGTAACATTAGCAGTCCTTTTCATTACAAAAGAAAGTTCCAATATGTTCGTTTTTGGAACCTCGATAAAATATACGAGCTGTCCTGTCTCTAAGGATTATTATAACGTAGACGCCAGGAATAAAAAAAGAATGTCAGAAAGGGATTTATTTGAAGCCCTTTTGGTGGCAAATGAGGTGGAATCGACGTCAGCGTTATATCGTCTGGATTTAACGAAGGCGTCGAATTTAGATGGAGGCCTGTCGAAAGGAAATTTCGATAAGGACGGTGTACAGTATCAGGGAGATTTGCAAGATGGAACTATGATCAAGTATCTTACTGGCAATTTGTATTCGGTATCTATCGCTTTATGTTTGAGCCTATTTTCAAATAGTTCGCTGAATAAATGATGACTTAGGTCATAATTCACAGTTCCCCAATATCGGCTTACTTTTATACTCACTACCTACCGTTCTCTCTACTCAAATAACATACTACGGGAACTTTGCCACATTTTAGGCCATATGTAGCGTTGGTTAGGTTAGCTTCTTACTAAAGAAACTTTGCGGGGTGGTTTTAAGGCGAACTCTCCACCCTCAATCAAATCTGATCACAATCGTTCCAAGACATCATCGCGAGAGCATTGAGGCGAGATTTAATATGAAAACCCATATATGGTTTACCGTCTTCTTCTGTCGTGTCGGCACGAGCAATACGAGAATAGCTTATACCGTGGAGAAAGGATTAGCTAGTCAGCAAAGTTGGTAGCGAGGCTGACTGTCCATGGTGCAACGGACATATTTAAGTATCGTCACTCGTGGAGACTCTTTTAATGTACCTATGGAGGAACGAGGTATGGTGTTCCTCCAACAAAAAGGGAGGATCCTCCTACCTGGCGGGCCACTGCCCAACGGCTGTTTTTTTTTTTTTTTAGGTAGGTAGGACCACTCGCAATCAAAGCTCTCAGAGCTTTATTTATGCTTAACCGGGCTAGCCCAACGGTTGATGTTGGGAAGTTGTATATATACTAACTCTGTGTCAGATTTTGATATCGCGATGCAGGATTTGTGACATTTCATTTGACAGCTGTCATTGTTGTCGCTGTAGTCTGCTAGACAATCGTCGTGCTGCGTAGTTCTCATGTGGCGTGATAGATGCCGCCACATACCCCAACCAAGGGTTTACCTAACAGTACCTTGTAGTTCCCAGCAAAAGATAAGTCACTTATCTCCACTCCTGAGGAGTTGGAAGATCGGCAGCGTCTTCCTTTCTGCTAAACCAACTGCAATCACCAGGCCGTCTGCCAAACTTGGTGAATACAGCAATATCCATCTCCACACAAACAGAAATGGAATGAAACACATTTTAAAGGCATTTAAAAGTATTCTAAATGGTAAAGCGTTTAAACCCGGGCGATAATGGAAAACATTTTATTGATAAAACTAATAAGGGATTGGGAGGACTTTTGTTGCGGAATAAAAAGGTTTTTTGTAACCCTAAAAATCTCCAATGTTTTTTATCAAAAATATATTGAGTAAATAATTTTTCGAGCTTTATTGGAGAACTTGCTGCCCAGCGTCATGCGGAATAAAAAGGTTTTTTTTACCCTAAAAAACTCTGTTTCATGTTTTTTGTCAAAATATATTGAGTAAATAACTTTTCAAGCTCTGTTGAAGAAACTGTTGCACAACGTCATTTCTTAATTGTGTCGTTTTTTAGCTGAAGATTGCAATGGAAAAAAGGCTAAAATAATAAAATCTTTTTGTTTAAAAAATATCATCTGATTTTAGATACGATAAAAAAACGAGGTTTAGCTGCGTCAAATTCTACGTAATTATGTTGGGGAAATGAAAGTTGAACGTTAAAAATAATACAAGATTAGAATAACGTTTTAGCGCCTCGGGCGCAGTGGTTGCCGGCTACCAAGATATTAACTATCTCCATTCTAACTGTGGAGCCACAGAGTAAGATATTTAACTTTCGAATTAAAAAAAAGTCTTGACTGCAGTCAAAACTGAAGATAATACAGAGCTGCAAAGCATTGAAAATTTGTATGGAAAAGTAGCATCTGCCAGGCAGATTCTACCTCTTCGAAAATGAATCAGGGTTTACATAAGCTACGAGAACAAGAAGCGCTTTGTGCGTTAGTTACCCTACGGTAGTTTTGCCGAAGACAGATTAATTATTACTGATCTAAGCTATTTCTACACTGTACCGGTTTTTACTTATCAGGGGCGTGAGAAAAGACTTTGGTTATAGACCACGCGTAAGTGCTAGTCACTGCCTAAGGTATAAGAGCAGCATGAAGGGGGAGCGCTCTTTCATTTTTGTTTTGCCTACCGCACGCTCCCTCCTCCTACCACTCCGGTGCGCTTGAATGAGTAGAAAAATCTTCCTATTTCGAAGTCAACTTACTTATAGAAAGATCTTCTGACTAGAATTTTATAATTAGACATGCACTGCTGAACAGCCGGTGTGTATGCTTCTAGCTAACGGTACGTGTATCTTATTAACTGTATCCGTAAGAAAACACAAATGTTGAATGGTTTGGCCGGTCCATAATTCTTTAGGGAACAATATATCAGCCATCCCTGCGCATCAACAGCACAGTATGCGGGAGCAGAGCGATAGTGTCTACAACAACAAGTTCCCGCTTCCGCGTTGTACTTGCGCAGCTGTGCATACCGCTGTTCGCCACGCGACTGACTCTCCCGCTCCGCTACCCGCTTTCCAGAGCTTCAAGGTTCAAACGCCCAGTCTATACCGCCGATTTAGCAGCCTCGTCTTGAAATTAATTAAAGCGCCAAAGAATTTCTAGAAAACTCACAAGTATCTGGGAGTGGTAATTCCATTCTTTTAAGTGTCAAATAATAGGTAATTATCCGAGCGAGCATTCTTAAAACTATAAGTATGTTAGTGAAAATAATAGAAGCTTTGAACTGGAAGGTTATTACATTTTTAATTGGTTTGGAGTGGCGGGAACTCTGATCCCTACTGCGGTAAATGTTTCGAAACAGTTTAAAATGGTTTTTATATTTGATTGCTTTTGGAATGGAATTTTTAAATGTTAAACATCATTACTATGCTGTAAAGTAAACTACAGTATTTAGTAGCATAAAATCAGAGTTTTGTTGTTTGAAAAAAGCAACTGAATAAAAAATCATAACAAGTATCCACCAAATGATGTACGACCTCGAATTAGATCACGTAAAGCTCCGGCGAAACCTACGCGTCAGCAAGGCGGGAGCGCCACGGTAGCGTCTACAACGCGAAACTAGACGTGCACACCTGCCGAATCGCGTACTTCATTCTACACTAGACGCATGCATCCCGCTCTGCTGACGCGGTCGTCCTGCGTTTTGGTCGCGTAGCCGTGCATGGCGTCATAAGATGTTATGGGTCGCGTCTGATGCGCGGCTGACGCTCCCGCTTCGCAATCGCTTTGGTCGCGCAGACTTGGCCGTATCTTAAAGATTGCAACAAACTTTTAAATGCGTCAAGGGTAGGTATTAATTGATTACTATATTTTATTTTGTACTCCACATTTTTTACCCCTTATTCCGGCATATCATTTTGGAATGGTATTTTTTCGCTAAGACTTAAATGTTGACATTAATTGAATTTATGCACCATGCACGTTCAGATACAATTTCTTTGTTCATTACATTTTTTGATACGGGTCCTCATGAATATTAGCAAATCTGGTATCACTAAATCAAAAGCTTATTACTCAAAATCATGAAATTATTCTATTATATTTAATTGTAAAACAATAACGATTGTAATCATTTGAACCACCCTTAATTATTAAATAAATACTTTTCCTTAATAAATACAAAAATAATTTTCCAATTCTAGTCTTAGTTTTCGTAAATTTAATTCGAAAATTTCGTATTGTACGTTGAAACTATTAAATCATAGTTATCAAGAGAGCACAGACAGAATTCTCAATAAATTTTAAATCACTTGAGTACTTTAGATAAGTCGTTGGATTGAATTCTATTTCCAGTTAAAGGTATTCTATTAGCAGTAGAGATATATTATTCGTTTGTATAGATAAATAATATTGATTACCTTCACAAATACGTTCCATCTTCTCTGTAGTAAGCCGAGAATAGAAAATATTTACTAACTTATTAACAAAAATATAGGTCATCACTTGCTTATCAAAGTAAATTAATCTATTAAAAAAACTTTTAAGTTAAACGGTTTTATCTTGCAGTAGGAGCAGTCATAGCCTAGTGGTGTGACCGTCGGACTGCCGAGTCATAGGTCTCGAGTCCGAACCCAAGGAACGCACCTCTGACTTTTCGGATTCATATGCGTATTGTGTAATTATCACTTGCTTAAAAACGGTGAAGGAAAATATCGTGAGGAAACCGGAATACCTGAGAAATATTTCTCGATGGCATGTGAAGCCAAGTCAGAGGCCCATGGGCGGCATAAACTCTGACACCAGGTTAGTCACTAACCACACGAAAAGAAGATCTCGCAGTACCTCTGCAGCATCAAAATTTGGGGATTCAAGGTTGAAATTATTATAATGTTGTATTGTCGTGGGAACTGAATTTCTGTGCGAAGTTTCACGAGAATCGGTTAAGCAGAAGTAGTTGAAAAATCTGTTACAAGATTTGAATCAAACAAACAAACAAATATACGAAGTGAAGCTAATTCAAACCGTTTAATAAAAAGACCGTAGGCTAGTAAAAATCTGCCTAGTTGGTCTTGTGGTGGCAAGCGCGACTGCTGATCATGAGGTCCTGGATTTGATCCCCAGGTCGGGCAAAGTGTTATTGGGTTTTTCCGTGTACAATTCCTCAGTAGCAGCCCGGAGTTTGGATTCGGGGCCGGTCGATGGCAATAGGTTCGCCCCCTGTGCAATACTGTGCACCCCTTCCGAAACCTTTGGGGAATACAGGCGTGATGTTATGTTATGCATAATTATTCCTATTTTTTTTTTATTCTATCCGTTTTTTCCATTGAAACATGTTTAGTTTTTCTTTAAATGGGTATGTTTATTGTTTAATGAATTCTTAAAGCAAAACGAATGTTTAACCGTAGTAACTATTAAGTAATCTGTGGTATCACTATCAAAGATTTGTTTACCTGCCATACAAATCAGAACATAACGTTCATGTTTTTTTAGTGAAAATACACATTCTATGACTATCATCGACGACAATTCAACTTTAAGAATCAAAATATCTCGTTATTTGTTCAAGAAAGATGAATCATTCAGTCAACGCTTTAAAATTAATAACATTTACAAGTTCAAAACTTGTGTAATTGTGGGAAACAACTTCGTATGCCCGCAATTTCTGACGAAATTAAATAAAATTTTGAGAAAAAACAGCTTTTTCACGACATTCCCCTCTTGAAGTTGGCAGCTGCATAGAAATCGCCGCCAAATATTCATTTTGTATCGCATCGTGCACCCGAATGAACGGTATGAAGTGACACAGGTGTTTTGAAAATGGCGCAATTGGAAATTTTCGTAATCTCATTTCGTGGTTTATCGGTTCTATTTTTATTTCTTTGCCCAAATAACGAATATGCTTGATTGTGTCCGGTTCTGTCTTGAATGTTCATTTTTGCCTAAGGACGTAAAATCTTAGTTACAGTGCGGCCGCCGAGATAATACGTTCCTGACAGTTCGTGATTCATATTGTAACATAACATCACGCCTGTATTCCCCGTAGGTTTGGGCAGAGGTGTATAGTATCACCCTCATTTCGCCGTTGTTTTAAGTAACATATAATATATTATATTAATTAATATATATGAATGTATGCATATGTATATAATATCTATTATTTATAAGTTTATTAATATATATATATATATACATATATATTTAAATATATAATATGTATGTAGGTAATATTATTGCCAAAAATGTTCCCTTATCTTTGTGTTTATTTTTAATATTGTATCACATGACACAGCTCTTTATAGCGCATCTACCATGTTTTCTCTGCATCACCCTAAGGTCGACTGGCAGAAAATGCCTAAGGCATTAAGCCCGCCTCTGTATAATTTTTTTTTTGTGCGAAAGTATAAATAAATGAATAAATAATAGGGGGCGAGCCTATTGTCATTAACCGGGCACAAATCCAAACTCCGGGCTGCTACTAAGGAATTCCACACGGAAAACCCAATTACACTTTGCCCTACCTGGAGATCGAGTCTAGGACCTCACAATCAGCAATCGTGCTTACCACCACTATACCAACGAGGCAGTTATATTATAACATCTTACTTCCTCTTAGCCTTTTCCCAATTATCTTGGGGTCAGCTTCCAGTCTAACCAGATGCGGCTGAATACCAGTACCTATTTTACACGGAGCGACTGCCATCAGACCTCCGCAACCCATTAACTGGGCAATGCCGATATCCTAAAGTTAAACTGTTTGTCAGACTTTCGGGCTTCTGACTACCCGTACCGACTGTCATAGGTATTCGTATGACACCCGGGACCGACGGCTGAACGTGCTCTCCGAGGCACGGAGGGATCTCGATGTGTAACAAATGGTCACCACGGACTGACCGCGGCAAGCGCAGCTTAACCTCGCAAATCGTACGATCGGCGCGGTTGTTATTTAGCCACGAGCCCCTCAGTTATATTATAACATCAACCTACAATAAACTAAAATTGTTTTCAGTTCGGCCGCCGAGAGAATGAATTCCTGACACCATTAAATTTAGCGCTGAACTACATTAGTTTATTGTCGGTTGATATTATAGTATGAATTACGAACTGTCAGGAACACATTCTCTCGGCCGCCGCACTGTAGTATAAAATAATATAAAGATACTCCGATATTGGTGCCGATTCTTTTGTGCACAAACAAAACTTTATTTAGGATATTGCTATCTTCTTCACTCTTATAAAATAAGAAAGAGAAAGGCATAAATAAGAGCTTTCATATTTAGTTGGACTAAAATTTCCCATACAATTTTAGACGACACGCTGGAACGTGTCGACTAAACACTGTGAAGTTAGTTAGGTTAGTTAGTTTGACATCTTTAATTTAGTTCTTAGCTATTACCTTCCTTTTTTCGCGCCGTCTGTTAGTAAAAGATAGCAATTCTTTAATTTTAGTTTAGTTGGTGAATAAAAGTGTTATCGGTGGCTGGTAAAACTGGACAATGTTGATAAAGGAGGGTAATCGTCAAGATGAATCAACGTACCCGAAGTTATAGAAACAGTCGTCATTCGACGGAGCAAAGGATTCCATGTCGAACAGCTGAAGAAGTCTGACCTTTTATATCTGATTAGCTTGTCCTTATTTTCTTATCTTCTGTAAATTATTATGTTGTGTTATATCGTGAACTAGCATCTGTAACTAATCACTAACCCAATTAAAAATACTCTCAGTGGTGGAGAGTCTATGTTGGTTTCATTTACTTTATTTACCATGCTCCCAATCTTGACATACCGATATTAGCTATAACTGTAATGTTAGATACACCCCTATACGTTTCTGTTGTATGTATTTTATAAAAGAATCGGCGCCATTGTTTAATCTTTTGGCAGCCAGTATAGTCCTAGGAATGCCATTTCAATAGAGAACATCTCACACAGTTACTATAACATTATTGTTTTCGAAGCAAATGTTCGCCCTTGTGTTGCTTGTTCTAAGACTGACCCGACGTGGAAATCTGTAGAACCTTTGTACACCGAACGGTCTAAACACAAACCCGTAAGCACAGATCACTCAACATTTGCACGGCCTCGTGCTGCGCAAATATTTGATCCAATCCTATCCCTCGATATTTGCACGTAGGCCATACCAAGCCACGAATATCTCCCATTCATTCATAGGCTTACGTTTATACACGTTAAGCCAATATTGGTTGGTGTAAGGTATAAATGCAGTTTTTCTTTAAAAGTAAAATAACGTCTCCTCTGAGTAAAATTTGCTAAATTCAATATTTAAGGTAGGTACTTAACCTCCAGCCAGCCTAACATGCTCAGCGTGATATAATCTTGCCGTCGCATTATCTCGAGCCAAGACGAGATAAGTCGTACATTATCTCATATCGGCAGGTGGTGTTACTTTTTCCACTGTCTCTTCCTCTAGCCTTTTCCCAACTATATTAGAGTTAGCTTCCAGTCTAACCAGATGCGACTGAAAACCAGTATTTTACACGGAGCGACTGCTATCAGACCCACAACCAAGTTAGTGGGCAATACCGATATCCTAAGGTTAGACTAGTTGTCAGACTTTCGGGGTTCTAACTACCCGTAACGACTGTTTCCAGTATGTATGTCCCGGATAAATTTGAGGTAAGCCCTCATAGGGTAGGAACTCAATGCTAATCCTGTTAAAATACAAGTGCATATGAAAATGCACCCTCACGCAACATTAGCCGTCTCCCATTACAGTGTTATCATCCCTACACATCCCTTATCCGCCATTATATGGAAGTAGTGAAAACATAGAGGAAATAATTGTGTGCGGAGACGCAGCAAAGCATATCAATTCTTCATTGCTGATTTCATTCCGCTTGCAGCGTTGTTTTTTTTTTTAAACGGTTTTAATTAGCTTCATTTCATATGCTTTCGTTTGTTTGTTTGATTTCAATCTTGCGACATATTTTTCAACTACTTTCGCTTAACCGATTCTCTTGAAACTTCGCACACAGATTCGATTCCCATAACATTATAATTTCAACCATCAATCCACAAATCCTGCTGCTGCAGGGTACTACTAGAAGTAGATAAAACCATTTAACTTATAATTTTTTAAATCTTTATTTATATAAAGAAAACCGTTGAAATGCGAGGCAGTATTGCGCACCGAGAGCTAAGTGCTACATAATATTTTAAAAAGTTTTTCTTTTTGGAATTCAATTGTCTGAATCTTCTTTACTTAGATATTTTTCATCATAAGTCGAAAACTATGCAGCATTATCAAATCAACTGTTTTGACAACTCGATTGATACGTTTTGACAACTATTAAGGTTAAGAGTTATCAAAACGATACTTCGCGCTCAAGCTGGAGTTGATTAATATAGACCTAAGAACTAAAAGTTGCTTAATGAAAGAACGTGTTAGAATCTCCGCGTTTCCACTCCGAAAAATACTCCGTAGATTTCAATGAAGGGTGGAAGGAAATCGTTTATAAATAAACACATTAGTGTGAAAGCCGGATTTTGAGGGTGTTAACAATAACAATAGTATTGGAGATTCATCGCACGACGCGATACATACTGACAACTGCTTATGTACCTACATCTAATTTATGAGCATGTAGGTATCGAGTTATGAATATTCGATTAGATATCGATTGAGAAGATAGCGGTATATTACATTGGTTATTACACAATCTTCTCGATAACTATGCACTACGCTATAAATTTTTGTACGCAATTAGGGTGATTGAATTTAGAATATGTACAAACCTACTAATCCTTAATTAACTACTCGATAAAACCATCATTGTGATTATTTTAGCAAACCGCGACGAGCTCGTCGGTTTTGCAACGGTAAAATATTAGTATTCACTAAATTATATGAAGCTACACTCGCACTATGCGGCAAACAATTTGGCAATGGTATACATACTACATACAACTAACTGCGCGGATCATTATGATTTGCGAGGTTAAGCTACGTTTGTCGCAGTGAGTCCGTGGATGGGTGACCGTTCGTCACACATCGATACTCCTCCGTGCCTCGGAGAGCAGGATAAACAGTCTGTCCCGGGTGTCATACGAATACCCAATGATATTATAAGTAAAAAGGTGTAGATAGGTTATAAGCGCTCAGCAATCGACACGTCATAATCACTTTTTAACAAAAATAAAACCGACTTCAAATGGTCTATCTCCGAAGTTCTTCATCAGATCTTCACCAAATTTATATGGTACCACTTCGAAAGAATATTCTTTCAAACAAAAAAATAATCATTAAAATCGGTTCACAATTAGCAAAGATATCGCGGAACGAACATACAAAAAAAAAACATACAGTCGAATTGAGAACCTCCTCCTTTTTGGAAGTCGGTTGAAAATGTGGCTAATTAGCCAGACTTGACCTCAGTGTTGCGTTTCTACTACACTAGACGACCCACTGTCGTAAATTACATTTGTCTCTTTTTCGGCGCGATAATCGAATCATGTCATCCTATTTTGATGTCTAATCGTAATGTAGTGTGCTATTGCAATATTTAGTTTTTTATGTGTGGTTAGTGTACCGTTTTTGAAGATCGAATGTTGTGTAGGTAACCTATCTACACCTTTTTACTTATAATATCATTGCGAATACCTATGACAGTCGTTACGGGAAGTCAAAAGCCTGAAAATCTGACAACTGGTCTAACCTTAGGATATCGTCATTGCCTAGTAATTGGGTTGCGGAGGTCTGATGGCAGTCGCTTCGTGTAAAATACTGGTATTCAGTCGCATCTGGTTAGAATGGAAGTTGACCCCAATAAAGTTGGGAAAAGCTAGGCAGAACATTTCTCCATACATTTTGAGCTTGATTGGTCTTGTTCGTCTTTTCGCGTAGTGATATCTTGCGGCAGCTTCGAAGGTGATTTATCTGCGGACTCGTCTCCCAGTGCTAATATCTGCCCGCGTGCTATCGGATTTCGTATTAATGCCAGCTAGCTAGGCGACTGTGTGTCTACGTCATATCTACAGTAAACCAAAGAAGATAACACAGAAACAGGACAATATCTAATAATTGATTTTCAATTCATTATACCATTTTGATTATAATATCTGATGACCAAATTCGATAAATGACTACTTTAAAAAATCAGAAAGAGTTTAATATTATATCAAAAAAGGTATAGAAAGAAAACCATCATTGAAAAAATAAATAAAATCAATCTTAAAATGGAGGAGATACACGATTTTTCAAGTTTATGAATGACGCATTTTCTGTCCTTGTCGCACGAAACAGACATTGTACGGAGTAATGTCAAGTTATTATGAAGTTTTTGAAATATGACGTCATTATTCGATAGAGCGGTCTCTTACTAGTTAAACATTTTAATCGCTTATAAATTGGGCATTTAATTATAAATTTCATTGGTTTTTTCGTTGTTGCCTATGTTTTTTGTAAACGTATCGAGAATCTATACTAATATTATAAAGAGGAAAGATTTGTATTTTTGGATATTGTATGTAACGAATAAACTTAAAAACTACTGGACCGATTGCAAATATTCTTTTGCCGTTAGAAAGCTACATTATCACTGAGTAATTAACACTGTAAAAACCAAAATAATTGTATTTAGTACAACAGCTCGTAATAAAGATAACATGACTATCGCACTTAATGAAGTTTAAATTGACATAGTTAATGAAGTAAAGTTTCTAGGGATATACATTGACAAATATTTAAATTGGAAAAGGGAATTGCAAGCCATTAATTCTTATATTTCCTCAGCGTGTTATGCCTTACGCAGTCTTAGGGATGAAATAGACATAAAACACCTTAAAATGGTATACTATGCTCTAATAGAATCAAGGTTGAGATGTAGTGTTCAGTTTTGGGGAAATAGTTTTAAATACAACTGTCAAAGAGCCTTTGTACTCCAAAAGAGAGCCATACGAACTGTCGGACACATTTTATAAATTTAAAAATTCTTACAGTGCCAAGCCTCTATGTTTTGGTATTGTTAGTGAAGTTTAAAAAATACCTTCACAATTATGAAACAGATGAGGAGAGAGAGTTGAGGGAAAGTACGCGCAGGAAAGATTTTAACAACAAAATAATACCCCAACTTAATATTGTTCAACATAGTCCTCAATATCAAGCAGTGCGGATTTTCAACAGGTTGCCATTGGACTTAAAAACTATAATTTACAAAAGCTCATTTAAGTCGAGACTCAAAGCTTTCCTATTGGAGAAATGTCTGTATTCTATAGACGATGACATATCCACGTTTTAAAAAACATAACATAACATCACATTTGATTGACATAAATTGTATATTGATTTTTTTATTTTGTAATGTAGGTAATTGAATTTTAATTTTTTGTTTTTTTAATATTTATGATTTATTGTATTAATGTAGTGTATGTAATGTAATGTATTTGTTTTATAATTTTAATAAGCGTGACTATTTACTATGTATCTTTCAAACACAATGTAATTTGTTCTTGAATAAAATTGAAATTGAAATTGAGTAACATAGGCTACGAGCGGAGCCGTGAGGCCACAGCTAGTTAATAATAATAAAAAATACACCTACCCAATTGCTGTATCCCAGTATTTAATGTGTCGGAGATCGGACGCGACTCACGGATGGAACTTATCGAATACAGGCTTATGGGTCAACGGGTTTATACCGGAAGCCGACACCATCATAGCTGTAAAAACTAGATGGGTGAAGATGAGATAAAGAAACCTTCAATACTGGTAGGCCGGAAAAACAATGGATAAAGAATATTTTATTCTATTATTTTGTCCTGGTAATAGGTTAGGTTACTTCAGATGGACTAAACGCAAATAACCCAAGGCTACTAATTGTTTTCTTTCAATTTCCTCTGATAAATGCTGTTTTTGAAATAAATGTTTACTGTTTTACGTAGGTAACGATGTTTTAGCCTGTTTTAATTACCGAAAAAGTGTATTTTCAATATCTACTTTTTGTCGGTGAATTTGGATCTGTTTTGGTTCCAATTTGTTTATAAAAACAAAATGCCTGAAAATATTTTTTTATTGCTTTTGTTTAGCTTTTTTTGTTATTATATTTGATACTTATTAATAATGACCCTATCGATCGGTGCCACTACACAGTACCTACTACAGTTGTTGAAAATGAAAATGATACTTTTTCACAGTTTTTATCGATTGGATTCCCGACGCATTCAAGCCATTTTTTTCGTACGGATGAAGGCAATTTTTTTTTTGTTTTGTAAATAGTATATGATCTCCTTTCAGTATGCTACCTTCAATATTTAAGGGTTCCAGGTGGCGCTAGCAATTTTCTACCCTGTATAATATGTTGTATGAATAAATCCTTTACCCAATTATGTTGGGGTCAGCTTCTAGTCTAACCAGATGCGGCTGAATACCAGTATTTTACACGGAGCGACTGCCATCAGACCTCCGCAACCCAGTTACTGGGCAAAGCCGAAATTCTAAGGTTAGACCAGTTATCAGACTTTCGGGCTTCTGACTTCCTGTAACGGCTGTCATACGTATTCTTATGACACCCGGGACCGATGTTTTAACGTTCTCTCCGAGGCACGGAAGGGTCTCGATGTTTAACGAACCGTCACACATCCACGGACCGACTGCGGCAAGTGCAGCTTAACCTTGCAAATCTTATGATCGGTGCGGTTGTTAATTAGCTACGAGCCCCTCCATGTTGTATGAATAAATAAACTTTAATAAAAAATGTAAAAACCGACTTCAAAAGATTTAAAGGCATATAATAATATGAAAAATTAAAATCTAAATGCAATAGAAGGCACTGACTTCAAAAAATATTCATTTTATTAATGTGGTCATTATTATAAATGCTTTTCAATTTTTTTTAAGACGGTGCTTACTTTCTTCTAAAAAAAATTGTTTTATTTTTTGTGGATTAACAAATTGAGGACCTCCTCCTTTTTTGAAATCAATAAAAAAATCACGTAGCGTAAACATACATTATCATCATCATCATGTCCCTACCCTTATCCCACACTAGGTGTGGTCGGCACAACATGTATTCTTCTTCCATTCTCCTCTATCAGCCGTCATCTCAGTACGCACTCCTTTCTTACCCAAATCATCCTTCACACAATCAATCCATCTTTTCTTTGGCCTACCTCTACTTGTATATTCATCCACATTCATATTAAACACTCTTCTAGTGACGTATCTTAAACATACAAGCTCATAATATTTTTATGAATGGATGTCGAAATGTAAAGAGTTTTTCGGACAAACGCGCACCATCGGAACATGATTGATTGGACTATTACAGGACTGATGTATAATCAATCAATCGGGTTGACTGGAGTGATTGAAGACTATACCGACATCAGATTAATTTGTAACTTCATGTCGTTTTATATTGGTCGTGGACTTCCTTGTTCCATTTCAAACATCACACAAATACAGCGTGTATTAGAAATGCTTGGACATATTTAACGGGGTTGTTTGGACTCTTATTTGGTGAAAATTTGATATGCCAAACACAAAAAATCGTTTTTTTTTCGACTCTTCATGTAAATGGCATCAGTCAATTCGTACGGAATGTCGAAAAAAAAATTGGCCGATTTTTTTTATTTGACCTATCAAACCCCTTAAATATGACCACGAATTTGGTCACACGTTGTATACAAGGTTAGTCGGAAAGGGGGTACTAAGCCGAAAGGGTGTTAAAGTAACCATAATAAGGGATAACTTTTGTTCTACAACTTTCCCCAAAACTCGATAGTTTAAGAGAGATAGCTTTTCAAAGATTTCGTAATAAATATGCTAAAATCTAACTGGCCATAGCTATGATCAGCTGTTTTTAAAATTTAGGTCATATTTGGGGTAACGGATTAGAAAATTAATTTTCTGAATTCATAACTAAAGCAAGCATGATTGTTTTTTGAAAAAACTATTTTTTTTTTGCATGCAAATAAAAAATATCGGATTTTGAAATTTTAACACTGGCTTTAAAATAGTCGTCAGTGATACTTTACGTGGCCCGCGGCTTAGTGTCCCCTTTCCGACTAACCTTGTATATATATATTCTACTCTTAATTGTACATAATACACCAATAAACAAAAAAAACTAATACACACAGTTACACAATATAATAAATACAATGGTCTTATCGCACAAGACAATCTCTTCCAGACAACCGGATGGAAATGAAATGAATTTATTTGCAATCCGTTTAATGCGACCCGTCCGATGCGTACGATATGGACACGTGGGCGACTGACCTGTATCTTATCGTGTAATGTTACATGTTATAAACTGAGCATCCGGACAATCAGTACAGTGAGCAATAAGTTCGGGACGAACATCGGGGATAACGTTACAAGCTCGCTCCAAATGTAACATACAACTGGATGCTCAAGTCAGTCGCCACTTTTTCTTTTTCTCTCCTCAATGAAGCCAGTAAAGGTCATTTTCTTCTTATAAAATTATGTTTGACTGTCGAATAATGAAGCCAACCTAACCCAAGCGTCTTCTTTCTTTATTTTGTTATAGAATAGAATAGAATATACTTTATTGTACACCAAAATTGTAACACAGCTCTTATACAATAACAAACATTAAAGGGTACAATGGCGGTCTTATCGCTGATAGCAATATCTATCAGACAACCTTTGGATGAACAGGAAGTCAATGAATAAGATAGAGGGGGTAGTCCATGGTGTACTGCTGCAAAATATATACTACACACCATACATAGACATAATACTTACATATATATATATATATATATATATATATATATATAAATATTGTAATATATATATGTGATATATAATTATGTGATAAGGAAAACAAGGTAGATTGATGATGAGGTACTGATTGATGAGGAATTAGAAACGTGTTGAGAGAAGAAATGATCTTTAACTATTTTTTTAAAGAATCCAGTGACTGAGCTTGTCTTACTGGCATCGGCAACGCATTCCACAAGCGTACAGCTTGGACTGTGAACGATTTGTCATAGAATTTGGTAGAATACGAGGGCATCGAAAGTCTCAAATTTTCCGATGATCTTAAGTCTCTAGTATGAGTGTCATGAAGGAATTTAAAACGTTCTTTGAGATAAGGGGGGGTTGCAGGGATGAACAGAACACTATAAAGCAATGATAATATATGAGCATTCCGGCGAAGGCGGATTGGCAGCCACTTGAGCTTAACACGAAATTCGGAAACATGATCATATTTGCGTAAACCAAATATGAATCTGATGCAAAAGTTTTGGAGTCGCTCAAGCTTATCTAGCTGCACTTCAGTAAGATCAATTATAATGTTCAGTTATAATGTTCTGGATAAGCCGGGTTCCATAAAACAGGTTCTTCTCTATATTTGTCTATGAAATCCGGACTTTTTTTGTTGTCCCACTCAATCTTTTTAACAGGAAATGAACACAACAAATAAACTAAAGGGCCGAAGTACCTAGAATCGACTTCTGTGCCACGTGCGCTCGTGACAACTACCCGCGGTATACTGACAGCCTGACTAAAGCGCGTAACACTCAAAGGGATTCGCCAAAAAAACCGACAGCAGGTGAAGCACTCGGAACGAGCAACGAGCGGCTCGTTGCTCGCTTATTTCCCCGCACTGCCGCACGAATGGTCGCTTTGTAACATGTAACATTACGTCCCGTAACACCGGTCAGTACTCATCTTTAGACTCTGAATCAAAGCCTCAGTGACATTTCGCTCTTGTGAACGAAATTGTCTCTGAAGCAAACATGAACGTAACAGGTTAACAGCTTTCAGAGTTCCCTCGAGTAGATAGAAACTTTTTCATTACAACTCTTGTGCAAGATGTCGACAAATTCGCTTCTGTATTTACAAGTTAGTCGCAGTCAACTATAACTTCGTCTGTACCAGTGTCCTGTTCCAAATAAAATAACAGTGGACTTGTTTTTTGAGATTTCTCAACTTTATCTCTTTGAAATTATTATAATGTTTGATTTCGCTCTTTATTTAAAAATAAGATAATGAATATTACAAATTCATGTCTCAGATGTATCTAATAAAAAATTATAAAATTATGTACAAGTCGAGTTCTGATTTAGGAATAAAGATTTTTTTATTAAGCTATATAACACAATTGAAAATCGGTCAAGTGCGAATTTCACTCGTGCATAACAAACTTTCCACCACAGTTAATTTATCAAAAACTTAGTATGCTCGGTCAACTAACAACCAAAATTCTCAGTAGGCCTAGCACGAACGTATGACGCATAGTATCGGAAACTTATTGCTAATGTAAGCTAATGTAACATTTTGGTTAATTTTTTGGCGACATGCACTTATTATTAATGTACTTATTTATTAATGAATCAGTATGTGAAATGAGTATTTCCGATTCAAAATTCACTTACATTAACGTCACGTTTACGTTAGTATTTCGACAGCATTCGTGCTAGAACCCGCACTGGGTCCGCTTGGTGGATTACGGTCCATTCCCTCTCACAGAGAGGAGGCCTGTGTCCCAGCAGTGGGAACATTATAGGCTGATGATGATGATGATGATTCGTGCTAAGCCTACAGGTCGCATGCAAGGCGAGCTCTCAACAAGATTACGGTAAAACGTTCTGGTGCCGAAGTAATACGATGATAGTAAGGCGATGAGGTGGGATGATAATAATACGGAGCCAAGCTGAATATGACGGATGTTTTATAACAAACATACAGGTATTAGATGTAACTATATTTTAAAGCATAACATGACATACCATCTTCCCATTGAATACTAATATGAATCATAGAAACGGAATGATAATAGTTATCGTATTATTGCAAAATCTTCCCACGGCTTATTAACGCTCGCGGAAATAATAAGGATTAATATATAAATAGAAAAAATCTTTACGAACATTCATTTGTAGAAAAACCCTTCTTTCGGCCGGTCACTATGATCATTGAAACTTTAACCTTATTACTTATAGTGGATAAATTGAAAGAAACAGAAAGCTATGCATCGACATCAAGAAAAATGCAGCCTGCTGAACCATTGGTGGAAGCTGATAATATGAATTCCGAGGAAATGTTGCGAATCAAGAATTACCTGCAAGAAGTGAACACTAACAATGATGATCAAGAACCTCGTATGAAAGATCCGAGCAGTTACTGTCGTTCTTTTAACAGTTGCCACGAATGCGTGACTAGTAATTGGTTTCCATGTGGCTGGTGTCATAACTATGGTTGTACAGAAAATCCTCAAAAGCTTTGCCCGCTCGCTGACACTAAATCTGATAGATCCAACACAACTGGACAAATAAAATCTTGTCCATACATCCAACATGACCAACCAATATTAGTTCCCGGTGGCGTGAGATTTAACATAAAAGTTAAACTGAATGTACCTGATCCTGTAATGTATAATAAAGATATTATATGTCAGATCAAGGTTAAAAACACTGTGAACCATCTCAAAGGATTGATTATAAACGATGTCGTTAATTGTTATCCTGTTATTTTGAATTCAACCGCTGTACATTTTGGTGAAACTGACGCTGGTACTCTGAAGGTTATTTGGGGTGGTGCTGAACCTTATTCAAATGATATTCCGTTGATTGTGTACGATTGTGAAGTTTTCGCTGTGGACTGTGAATCTTGTAGGGTAATCCCAGCCATTTATAGTTGCGGATGGTGTGACCCAACATCAAAATGTGTGATTCGAGACAAATGTTCCAACGATATGAAGAAATGGACTCTGAATAAGTTAACTTGTGAACATCATGGTAAGAAATTACTATTCATTTAAATGTAATTATGGACTAAGAAAAAGTAAGTAAAACGTTATTCAAAGAAAATTTATCATTTATGGGTAGGAAAAACGACGCTGCCGAGGCAGACCAAGGAAACGCTGGCGCGACGAATTGGACGTCGTTCTGGGGAACTGGCCGGAAAAGGCAAGGGATAGAGAGTTGTGGAAAAATATAGGGGAGGCTTTTGACCAGCAGTGGGATAATATAGGCAAATAGAAAAAATAGGTAGGATAGTTATGTAATAAATATTAATATTTATTCATTGAAAGACAAAAAAAAATATAATGATGACTCGTGGTTTTAAAATTATAATAGTTTGTTTTCAGTAAAAAAGTGTCATCCTCCTATGCAACAACACTTTATTGTTCGGATATTAAGAGTGATCTCATAAATAAGTCATCACTGATTATCACAGTAGTCTTATTTGTAAACATTTTCGTATCTAATGTTATAAATAGATTAAACACTGTCAAACAGTTTTTGTTAGTGTTAGTTCTTTGAAAGAGGTTGTACTGCTTATATTGTTTATAATTATTCGACTTCAAAATCTTTGTAAGTAGTTCCGTTTTTAGGATACCGTAGTCAAACTAGGAATCCATGTGGTTTCATCACGTGTGTGTCCATCCGTATGTTACAGCCATTTTTCTTGAAGATAATTGGGACTACATGGTTGAAAATTTTCAGGTAGGTGTCTTCCGGAAACCGATATAAAAACGTGTAGGAAATTTACAAAAAAAAATTTAGTGACTCTCCATACCTACATGAAACAGAGTGATGACAATTTACTTTAATGTCCCTTATTCTTTAAAAATAAAATAAAGATTTCTAAGTAACTTCTTCGTTTAGTTTAGGTGAATTTTTATTTGGTGAGATATGATTGCGAAAGTCTTTTCAATATGTCCCCGGGTCCCCTCTAACTTTCCAACCATATCATCAAAAAATCTGTAAATAATCAAGCTTTTAGCATCTACCTAACGTGCGCTTCCTATATTCCCTTCCTATTTTGAACAAGATTCGTTAATAAGTATTTGAAATAACGACTATTTTCAGTTGAATGCTATTTTGATTTTATAGACTGCAAAAATAACGTTGCATTTCACAATATTTTACATTGCTACTTAGTATATGTTACGGAACCCTACTCTGTGCATCCGCCACGATGGTCCGATACGCATTTTGCCGGTCTTTACTGTTTTGCTCACTTTATATCCTAACAATTCATCAGAAATAACTATTTATATTTCAGGAAGACCATATGCTATAAATATATCATAGAATCAATAGAATAATAAAGAACGATGTTAAATTATTATAAAATGGCCTGGGTGATTTTCACATTCATTAAATTCTCTGAACAACATCACACACAAACTGCCCAAAGAGATTCAATCCAGGGTTACTGTACTTCTCACAACAGTTGCTGGGATTGCAAGAGGGCTGGCTCGCAATGTGATTGGTGTCATGAAATCGGATGTACCCACTACCCAACTCTTCATTGCCCTCAAAAAGTCTTTATGGATAACGCATGGCAAAAGAATTCTCTAGAAAGATATTGCACTGAAATTGTATCAAGTGATCCGATATTTGTTCCCGCTACAATAAGCAGGTACATCAAACTGAATTTGAGAATAGACGATTTAACACTTTACAAACGGACTATCATGTGTGAAATACACTTAGAACAATCGATCGTAAGAATTAGAGGATCAATCGGGCAAAGTTCGTTGTATTGCGATATGACAAGTTTAAGAATTAGCCGGAGTGTAGTTTTGGGCTATGTGAGACTACTGTGGGGCGGTGCAGAACCATATTCCAATATGATCTTGATGATTGTATACAGATGCGAGCTCATGGCAAACGAATGTCTGGAATGCCAAGCTTTGGATAAAAGATTCAACTGTGGTTGGTGTGAAGAAACTTCAAAGTGCATTTTGCTGGAGGAGTGTCCAAGACAATCAGGTCCATGGATAGACAGCAAAAGTTTATGTGGTAAATATAGAGAAATTTCTTATTATAACAAGAAGGATTTCGGCGGACTGATGAGATACAGAACGTAGATGAATCACATCACAATTTGATTTTCATAAATTATAATATGGTTTGTAAACAAGTGTATCAAACCTTTTATAGTAAAATAATAAATGTTTTGTTTATAGATTGTATAATAAACTTTATACTGACAATAAAACAGTCGAATCGTATTTTTACATTTTCATGATTTCAGCAGTGAGTTTGTTTACGAGTACCTATTTTATCGTAAACCGTTTATGCAAGAGACATGATATTATTGATACGATTCTATTCTAGAATTGTACCTATATATGTGAGACATTTTTGAAAACACTAACATTTGCAAGTTATGATTCGGCTAGCTGTTTGTTCTCCTATTAGGACTATCAGAACCTATACCCTATTCGCGGAACGAAAAAACAAAAACGTAAACAACACTTGACTACTCTTAATAGAGATATTTTCTGTAAAATATTTTATAACATTAATTTCTAACAAAAAAGAAATTGTGTGAGTTAAATCTATTTGAAACACTTCTTATCCAAGTAAGTTACGAATTTTTCATTGACTTTACAGAAAGTAATAATAATTAAGAATAGTCAAATGTTGTTTACATTTTATTTTTTCGTTCCATGATTAGAATGTAATAAATAATGCTCTTAGATCGCTCCTAAAAGCCACAGATAATACAAGTTGTAACATAATTAACAAGAAACCATTAGTTTGTGTGACAACCTAATAATCCATTTCAGCAATTTTTAATAAAGTATTTCTTGTAAATCGGTTAGTCAATTGATATACAGAAAATTAAGGCTTACGTCAAGGTGATTAGACTGAATTTTAAATTCTGTGTAACAGTATCTGTCTGTATATTTTTATGATGTAGCAATAGGTACTGATGTTCAACTAAGGACAACCCTGGATGACAGTTGCCTATATGGTAGAATATTTTCTAATTTGGGATCCTAAAGAATATAAACTATGGTACCCTACGACGGGTTCCCTAACCCGCCGCCCGCAGGCCACACAGTAGCGTGGCTGGAGGTACCATTACCAGCCTGCCCTGATGCAGAAAAGTCGTCATGAAGAGTTTTCCGGATCTTTTCATCTTTTAAATGAAGACTTTAGGTACACAGACAAATTACTTTAGAAGCTCTAAAACATCAATATCATTTGTTCTAATCCCCAAACCATTTCTTTGTACAACTTGCGGACGACATTAATTCTACCGCAAATGCAATATGTCTCCCGGAACTTTCCAATTTACACAAACCTACCGTAAATCTGTGGAAGCTTTTGTCTCGAAATTTTAAAATATTACTGGTTGTGCCGCCCGCTGTATCGCCCCAAGAACGCCCCGAATTATATTTTAAGGGTTGAATGATTTATTTTGTTTAAAAGTCTTTGGGAATATCGGATAAATAAGAATCGATTCACGTCACAAACTTTTTCGTTTAACTTTTTAGGGACGATCCTGGATGAAGATCAAATTGGTTTTTCGAGTCTACCCCTAATTTTTTTAGAGCACCGAGTCTCAATGAGAAAAATAACGGAACCCTTATAAGATCACTCGCGAGTTTCTTCGTATGTCACAGCTGATTTTCTCAGAAACCATTCGATGTAGAAAATTTTAATTAAGCATTAAGGCATGATTCTGAACGACAATGTATGTAAGTTTTAGGACGAATGGTAAGAATAACATTAACTTAATAAAAACCCAAAAAATATTGTAACAGACAGGATTTATTTATTTATACCTAGATAGATTATGTTTAGATTATCTATAGATATTTAAAAATGTTGCTTGCCAATTACCTCGTTGTTCTAGTGGTGGCAAGCGCAACCGCTGATCGTGAGGTCTTGGGTTCGATCCCCAGTCGGGCAAGGTGTTATTGGGTTTTTCCGTACAGAATTCCTCAGAAACAGCTTGGAGTTTGGATGATTGCCCGGTTCATGATAATAGGCTCGCCCCTTATTACATGGGACTTAAACATAACGGCGAAATGAGGGTGTTACTATACACCTCTGCCCAACCCTTCGGGGAATACAGGCGTGTTGTTATGTTAAAAATGTTGCTTCTAATCAATTTACAATAATAATTCTTCTTCTTCTTCTTCCTGCCCTTATCCCACACTAGGTGGGGTCGGCACAACATGTATTTCATAAATCCATGTTGTTAGAGGTTTTGGCTTATTGTTTTATGACCGGCCGCCTGCCTGATATCAACCATCCTTGGGAATAATCAAGCTATTTTTTAATTTACAATAATTATTATGTTAAGTAATAAAAACTCTACGAAGTGGTAGGAGTCGCGTGCGAGCTGTTTAGGTACACCATAGTATTTAGATAAGAGCAGTAGCTGTTACTACAATTAGTCCCGCCAGCAACGCCCTAAACCGAGGTCCGTGTCCCATTAGGGGTCGCTTTTAATGCTGTTGTTGCTAGTAGTCATGATGTTAGAGTAGTAGTTAGCTTTGGTTAAGTATTTTACTTCGTCCCCATTGGCTGGAGACCCTGCAGGTCTCGCCAATAACTGCCCGGTTAAGTAGAAATGGCCGCAAGGACCATCTACAAGCAGACCAATAGAAAATAAAATAAAAAAGTTAATTTAAAATAAAATTAAAATACCCGACTGCGTAAAAAATGAACCTACAACACAAATAATAAATTCTAATACGGAACATAGCGACTATAACAGTCGGGACCCATTATTGAGAAGATTTGAGCCGGTCTAGATTTTCGATAAGTACAATTCAAATACATCTAGCATAGACCTCTTAACTCATCGCAAAACACGCAAACGAAGGTCCGATTTTTCAATAACCAGATATTTTTTATCTGTGGAATATATTTGACGTTTTGACAGCTTTTGTATAGAAAATATGTCAAACCACCATATTTATCCCTCAGATAAAACTTACCTGACAGTTAAAAAATCGGCCCGAAGAGATATAAATACTCTTTCGAGAATCACAAATACTACTATAGCACCTGTTATATTAAATAAAAACACGCCAACAGAAACGCATAAACAGCGAAGGTATGTATACCTTTTAGCATAATGAGAATAACGCCAATATCCGTAGGCTGAACACTTTTCTATCTGTGCCGAAACAAGATCTAGTAAAGCGGGAAAATTGAACAGATGCTACTGAACGAGTGCCTTCACCAGGTTACATTACTATTGGCAAAATAAAGGAGTGGATAGAGTAATAAAACTGTGGATGCGGCATTTTGTGTAAGCGGTTTAAACATACCTAATACAATTAATTTACTGCCTCGTTGGTCTAGTGATCGTGAGGTCCTGGGTACGATCCCCAGGTCGGGCAAAGTGTTATTGGGATTTTCTGTGTGGTATTCCTCTGTAGTAGCCCGGAGTTTAGATTTGAGAGTTCAGAGGGGTTCGTGGCTTATTACAAACCGCGCGGATCATACGATTTGCGAGGTTAAGCTGCGCTTGTCGCGGTCAGTCCGTGGATGGATGACCGTTCGTTATACATCGAGACCCTTCCGTGCCTCGGAGAGCACGTTAAACAGTCGGTCCCGGATGTCATACGAATACCTATGACAGTCGTTACGGGAAGTCAGAAGCCCGAAAAGTCTGACAACTGGTCTAACCTTAGGATATCGGCATTGCCTAGTAACTGGGTTGCGGAGGTCTGATGGCAGTCGCTCCGTGTAAAATACTGGTATTCAGCCGCATCTGGTTAGACTGGAAGCTGACCCCAACATAGTTGGGAAAAGGCTAGGAACTGATGGCAATAGGCTTGTCCCCTATTACATGGGAGTTAAACAGAACGGCGAAATGAGGATGTTACTATACACCTCTGAGCAACCCTTCGGGGTTTACAGGCGTGTTGTAATATTATGTGTACATTTTATTTAATCTGATGTCAAATCTCACGTAAACGAATGTGATTTGTCGACCAAAATCACAGCAGTTGACATAAGGTTGACAGCAGCTGATTAGTATGTTTTTGTGTTAAACTGCCTTTTAGAAACCAGGGGTTACACCAGATCCAAATACCCAGTCTAAATGTCTTACTTTTGAGTCAAGTTACGGACATTGTACGGTTGTACGTTTATATGTGATGATTGATTAATTATATTTTTATCGGTTTATTCACGGTTAGAAACAGCACAAAATAGAGAGGTTTGGAAAGCAAAAGAGCGGGCTTTTGCTCAGCGGTGAGACATTCCATAGGTTATTTAAAGAAAAAACATGTGCATTGTTTTTTTTTAAACAGTCGCTCTCTACAATTTATCCTGGTGTGTTTGGTAGACACAATTTACACATGCACGAACAACGAACACCCAGACCCGGAACAACTATCTGTAAGCCATACAAATATTTTAGTAGTAGTCGGCAGTAGTCGATACGCTAGTGCACCAAAACGTGCGGAGAATGCCTCGTAACATCGACGCATGAGAGGAAAGCTCAAGAGCTCCAGTAGAGTCCGAAATTTATCGAACATACCCGAAATCTCAGCGCAGGAAAAGTCACATACTTCCACGAAAAATATTTCACACAAAAGTTACTAAGCAAGAATTGATTAATTTGCCACCTCCTAAATCTTCCTAAATCAAATACTATCGACTACACGGCATAAACGTCTGGACATTGATTTCTACAAATTGGTTCCGTAAGTGTATTGTGTTGTAAAAATCCTTTGCACTAAGTGGATGAGCAGGAAGAAGAACACAAGTGTTCCCTAAAACTGATTAATGTTTTAAACAATTCCTCAACTCTAATTAAAATACCACCTTTTTACTTATCCATCTTTCTTAGTTTACTGATATGTTTGTCGGAGAATAAATCATTTAGAAAATAAAGGAGGGTAGTCAGCAAGATGAATTAACGTACCCGACGTTATAAAAATAGTTGTCATTCGACGGAGCGAGGCATTCTATATCGAACAGCCGAAGAAGTCTGACCTTTTATATCTGATTAGCTTATCCTTATTTTCTGATCTTGTGTAAATTATTATATTGTGAATTAGCTTCTGTAACTAACAACTAACCCTAATACAAGTAGGTACTCTCAGTGGTGGAGAGTCCATGTTGGTTTTATTTACGAAATACCCGCTTTACCTTCTGATAAGCAGACACTGGTCTAAACTGTAATGCTATACTCAACTATCAAACTCTATAAACGGTGTGTGTCTGCAACATATTTATTTTAAATTGCATGGAGTATCTAGCTGCTTGCCATCCCTTAAAAATTGCACTTTGAACTGAAATACTATCTTAAATGTGTAAGACTTTATCGCATTCTCAACACTAAAAGTACAGCTACATGCAGCCACTTGCATACGCAAAAGGCTTGTGCAAACATTTGCGCAAACGGTACTGTCGGTACACTCCGCGGTATACCGTTTTGCCGTCTTAAAGTAACGCATGTTATTTGCACAGATTCTAATTTGCACATTTATCTGGGCAAATAAGGTTGAGCATGTAGCCGGACCTAATTGTCCGCCATAATAGCCACAGATGGCGATGGGGAGATAGGCATTTTTTAACGGGAACCACATAAACTATTATGCCTATTAATATTCTTCGTTTCTTTCGTTTATGCCGGTCATGGGCCTCTGACTTGATTTCTCATGCCATCTAGAAATATCTTTCAGGCATGCTGGTTTCCTCACGAGGTTTTCCTTAAGTGATAAATTATACAATACGCACATGAATCCGAAAAGTCAGAGGCGTGTCTTGGGTTCGAACTCGAGACCTATGAGTTGTTAGTCCGACGCGACGGTCACACTACTAGGCTTACACTAATGCCTATTAATAATATACCTAGGTATATATCGTATTCTCGCTTTTAGCTTTTTTCCGGGAACGGCAATACCCGCCGCTTAATATTATTTGGCAACCCTGTTTTATAAATCTTGCTTCAAAGCTTTTATCTTCGCATGATATTTTCGGTACACATGAAATTTTTAAGCAAGCTGTACTCTTATGTAAGAGGCTTATGCGACTTACCGTGCGTTTGCACAGTATGGCAACTGACAAGTAACGAGAAAAGTGGATCACACAAGATTACACTGACATACTCGGAATAATTCTCTTATGTTTATTTCGTAGGAAATTCTGCACGTTCGAAAATTAAAAGAGGAATACCTGTATTTTTTTTTAGGTTCTTATTTTAATTTAACTGAATGCGCAGATAGGTGGTATTTAGGTATGTTTTTGACATGTTGGTGGTCATTGGCTGGCCCATGTTAAAACGTGGACTTTACGGGCTAATATGAAATGTATAAAAAACTGTTTTTCTCGATATCTTGCTTTTGTAGTTGGTACCTTCTTTAACCTCAGTTGATCTGAAAGTCGTTTTTAAAGGAAATGGAACCGATCGACGTCAATTTTTTTTGTGAGAGTTTGCCTTTTTTCACTGATTGTACTATTTATTTCAAAATCTGTAAATGTAGTTCACAATATCTCTAAAAGTTACAGACAGTCTTTTATTCAACCAACCAAATAAACGCACAGCTTGAAAGTAGTTTGTTAAGAATCGGCTACTGGATCGATATCAGCCATTTTGAAAACATTTAAAAAATTGTAATATGTATATTGTGCTTTTTACGAATCAGTCTTTTAATTGAGATAGAGAATTTTTAGCCCTATTTCAAGGCCATTAGATTGAATTTTAAATGCAGTTAACACAATATTTAGACACATAAAAGTAACATTCCATGAGAGGTTCGTGGCTAGTTATCAACCGCGCAGATCATACGATTTGCGAGGTAAGCTGCGGTTGCTGCGGTCAGTTCGTTCGTTATACATCGAGACCCCTCCGTGCCTCGAAGAGCACGTTAAACAGTTGTTACGGGAAGACAGAAGCCCGAAAGTCTGACAACCGGTCAAACCTTAGGATATCGGCATTGCCCAGTAACTGGGTTGCGGGAGTCTGATGGCAGTCGCTCCATGTTAAATACTGGTATTCAGTCGCATCTAGTTAGACTAGAAGCTTTGGGAAAAAGCTAGGCAGAAAATAAAAGTAAAATTTCAGTGTACCTGTGTATGTATTATGATTTTAACTGAATATTCTAAAATTTATTTATTTATTCTTCTGAAAGCTTACAGTCTAATATCTTTATATGTAAGTTATGTACAATAGCGCTTACAATTGCCATTTAAAAGCTTCCACAAATTACCATACCATGTACCTAAAATAAAAACATAAAAATACAGAGATAAAAGTAAAATAAAATCCCTTGCATATAACTTAATAAATTCCTCATTAAACAAAATAAGTTCTTCTAACAAAACATAAAAATATCTTGAAAATGAATCATTATTAATATGTTACATGTAACTTACAGTTTATTACTGGTGCTAAAAAAAGTAAAAAATTGGTTGTTATTCCTGTTACGTGTTGTATTTGTACCCAGTGAGGCAAAACTCCAAACTTCCTCTTAGCCTTTTCCCAATTATCTTGGGGTCAGCTTCCAGTCTAACCAGATGCGGCTGAATACCAGTATTTTACACGGAGCGACTGCCATCAGACCTCCGCAACCCAGTAACTGGGCAATGCCGATATCCTAAGGTTAAACCGTTTGTCAGATTTTCGGGCTTCTGACTACCCGTAACGACTGTCATAGGTATTCGTATGACACCCGGGACCGACGGCTTAACGTGCTCTCCGAGGCACGGAGGGGTCTCGATGTGTAACAAATGGTCACCCATCCACGGACTGACCGCGGCAAGCGCAATTTAACCTCGCAAATCGTACGATCTGCGCGGTTGTTATTTGAGGCAAAACTCCAAACATGAACAAAATAATAAACAAAACCACAATATACCTACTATTACCAAGATATAATATATAGTCTGCCTTATTGGTCTAGTGGTGGCAAGCACGACTGCTGATCGTGAGGTCTTGGGTTCGATCCCCAGGTGGGGCAAAGTGTTATTGGGTTTTTCTGTGCAGAATTCCTCAATTCTGTACTAAAACACACCTCTGCCGAACTCTTCGAGGAATACAAGACGATGTTATGTTATCGTATAGGTATTCAGAAAAAAAAACATGAATATTCTTTATATTTCTGACTCCAATTTCATTCATTGTCGTTCCATAATTCCAACAAAATTTTATACTCCAATCGTAATTCTTTTTCGTAGATAATCTATAATACTTTTCGGGGGCGACTGATCCCAGCCAAATAGCTCGTAAATCTGTCGGCCAATAAAATTTTTGTTATACCCTCGTTCTAGGTGCTTCACTGCACCTGTCACTGCTGTTGCTATCTCGCTTACACACAGAATTTGTAACGTAAAGCTCTAGACACAACAAACGTGTCATTTTTTAATAATAATAATACCAGCCTATTGTCCTACCATCTGTTATCGGTAGCTGGTAACACTGGACAATGTTGACATAGGAGGGTAACCGTCAAGATAAATCAACGTATCCGAAGTTTTAAAAACTGTGGTCATTCAACGAAGCTCAGGATTCCATGTCGAACCGCCGAAGAAGTCTCGACCTTTTATATCTGATTTGCTAGTCCTTATTTTCTGATCTTGTGTAAATTATCATATTGTGAACTAGCTTTTGTAATTAATCACTAACCCAATTAAAAGTACTCTTAGTGGTGGAGAGTCTATGTTGGTTTAATTTACTTTATTTACCATGCTCCCAATCCTGACATACTGATATTATCTATAACTAGTATAATGATAGATTCACCCTTACACGTTTCTATTTGTATGTATTTAATACATCGTAGGGCAACGGCCTCTTCTCACACAGAGAAGGAATGAGCACTGATGGTGATTAGTACATAAAAAGGTCAAGTTACTATGAAGTTTTTAAGGTATGACGTCATTGTGGTAGTAGTGTTGTCTCTGTCTAGTCGACAATTTTACATCGTTTATAACTTGGGCATTTTATTAAATATTCCGTTGGTATTTTCACTGTTGCTTATTATTTTTGAAAAAGTTTCGAGATTTAACATGACATCACGCCTGTATTCCCCGAAGGGTTGGGCAGAGGTGAATAGTAACACCCGTATTTCGCCATTATATTTTTAAGTCCCATGTAATAGGGGGCGAGCCTATTGCCACCAACCGGGCACAAATCCAAACTCCGGGCTGCTACTGACGAATTCCATTCGGAAAACCCAATAACACTGCCTAACCTTTTTTATTTTTTTCGTTGGAAAATCCTCATGGATGTCCCTCGCCAGGGGAAGGCGAGGGGGTCTGCCGGACTCTTACCGGCTAAAAACCAACGGTGTACCTCCTACTGACCTAAGGCCGGGGTCACGGGATTCGCTATTGGATACACCGCAACCCCGGCAGGTCTCGGTCCACCAGCTTCTTCTGGTGGACCTCTCCAGTGGTGTGGCAATCTTTCCCTTCCCCACATCGAACCTATAACCTGACAATCAGCAGTCTCGCTTGCCACCACTAGGCCAAGGAGGCAATTTCAAGATTTTTAATAAAAAAATAATAATCAAATGCCCTATTGTTTTGCGACATGAAATTAAGACTTTTAATGTAAAGTTTGCGACCTTTAAATGACAATTCTAACTCGTAAGTACTTAAAATCATAAAAACTTTTCTTTAGATCTGTAATGCCAACAAGAACCTTTTATCTTCTTTACATGGTATAAACATATATGTATGTCTAACCTTAGAATATCGGCATTGCCCAGTAACTGGGTTGCAGAGCTCTGATGGCAGTCGCTCCGTGTAAAATATTCAATTTAATTCAGCCGCATCTGGTTAGACTGGAAGCTGACCCCAAAATGGTTGGGAAAAGGCTAGGCAGAACGAAATAGTATAAAACAAAGTCGCTCCCGCTGTCTGTACGCTTAGATCTTTTAAACTACGCAACGGATTTTAATGCAATTTTCAGCAATCGATAGAGTGATGCAAGAGGAAGGTTTATATGCCCCACATTACTATCTATATTGTACATGTGCGAAGCCGGGGCGGGTCGCTAGTTTATTATAAGAAGAAACTACACCAGCCCTGTGTCACCTTTAACCTCATCTCCGGAACCCAGGCTATTGTATTTCATGGCATCAGCCACTACCAATCCTGCAATAAAACCAGAAAGCTTTAACTCACAAAGCAAACCATTCACCGGTCAGATGACCGTAGCTGCACAGCGTAGACCTGAAAACAGTGTGAATTGACCCTTACAAGCCTGTTTTCTAATTTCAAGTGGAAACCTACTCAGGTTTATTACAAGCACCTAGACTGTACGTTACATTAACTTTTCCATTCCATTTTTTAGTTCGAACAGACATTTAGATTTTTTATGAAGAGACTTTGTTTCTACCTGACACTTAAACACAACATGTCATTATAATTGTAGATGTACGGTGCGTCCAGACCTGACGAACGCGCCGCGAATGCGCCGCTCGCGAGCTGCGCGAGTGCATTCCATGTTCGTACGAAGCTCGCGCGCCGTCCGCGCGCCGCTCGCGCCGTACGCGAGCGGCGCAGGTGGTGCGCGCGTGCCGCTCGTGGAACCTGCCACCAACGTCTTCTGTTTTTCCTTTTAGTTTTTGTCAGTAATAAAATAGCCGATGCTGCAGCAATTATGCTAACAGCAGTCGTATGGTCCGACATCTTCGGAAGCAAATTCACAACTGAGACTCATAGTTCATACGCAAAAGAAGCTATGTGCGCACGAGCGGCGCGCGAGCCGCGCGCGCGTTGCACGCGCGCCCTACTCGGGCCTTGCCGGAGTTGCACTAGAGCGGCGCACCAAACGTTCGCTGTAACTGCACGCGGGCAGCACGCGCGCAGCTCGCGAGCGGCGCATTCATGGCGCGTTCGTCAGGTCTGGACGCACCATTATATTTTTATTTATTTACTTTATACATGCATACATAAACTCACGCCGTTTTCCCATAGGGGTAGACAGAAACTATAGAACGCCACATGCTATTGTCACATAACAGATAGGTACAGAAGTCAATTACATGTATGTACTTCACTTTTCATTCCTACGCTCGGCGGTCGCTCTATCTATATATCTATCTCTCTCAAGCGCATGGCATTCACGCTCGCACTCACTCGCACTCTAGTCCGAAACAGCCCGAGATATCGTGTCCGTGAGCAGTGTCTATGTGTGCGTTGCTCGAGCGCACTTGTACGTAGATTGACTTCTGTACCTATCTATTTTGTGCTACTGTTCTCGGTAGCTGGTAACACTTGTAACTGGTAACAAATTGTTGGTAAACTTGTTGTAACTGGTAACAAATGTTGATAAAGGAGGGTAGTCGTCAAGATGAATCAACGTACCCGAAGTTATAAAAACAGTGGTCATTCGACGGAGCAGAGGATTCCATGTCGAACAGCTGAAGAAGTCTGAACTTTTACTTATATCTGATTAGTTTGTCCTTATTTTCTGATCTTGTGTAAATTATTATATTGTGAACTAACTTCTGTAACTAACCACTAGCCCAAATATAAGTACTCTCAGTGGTGGAGAGTCTATCACCCATATTCTAAGACGTTCCTCCAAAACTTACTCGACTCGACTCCACCTCTACTCAGTCTTTCTCACTACCATCGGTAGTTATATTTGACATAAACGTCCTCGTCTCGAGGTTTTTCCTCAGTCGAGGTAAGGAGTCATCTGTCAAACTCAAGGTACGTCGGAACCTACCTTAAGGAAGGAAGTGTCAAAGTTCCTATGTAAAAAAAATGAATTTTAAAGACTTTATCGAATATTGCTTACGATAATCCTTACAACTATTTATCGCGGCGTTATTTGCGCGATCTGGATAATTCAAATTATGACGTAATGACTCCACTCTACCTCGACTCATTTGAGGACCCCTTAGTCGAAGAATCTCAAAGTTCACTCGAAATTGCGACTAAGAATACAATTTTGAAGGTGTTTTCGAGGCCACCCTGAGTCGAGTATGAGTAGAGTAAGTTTTGGAGGAACGTCTTAGAATATGGGTGTATGTTGGTTTCATTTATTTTATTTACCATGCTCGCAATCCTGACATACCAATATTAGCTATAACTGTAATTATAGATTCACCCCTACACGATTCTGCTGTATGCATTTTACACTATGTTCCTTACATACTTCTTTCGCTACATCCACATTCATAAATATTGTCATACACGCACGCCGATTGAGAGTACTACGTACCTGTCCTTTGAAAAGAACATCACCAACCCTCATCATCCTTATTCAATTAATGAGCACACAGAAATTTAATGAAAAAGATAACATATTGTGGTGTATTAGTGTGCGTGCGTGACGTGTGTGTGTGAGCGAGACACCGCGCGACGTCAGTCACGAATAAACGGTTGTTAACTAATTACGTGTGTATTATTTCTGCGAATATAACAGTGGCGACGAGTTTGGAACTATTTATGGAACTTGGAAACTATTTCGGTGAAAATGGGTATAGGGAAGCTATCAGAGTTCAATGTGAGGTCCGGGAATTGGACATTATATGTAGAACGTGCTGAAATGTATTTTCAAGTGAATAGTATTGACGAAAAGTTATGGCTACCTACATTAATCGCGGCAATGGGCGATGAATCGTATGAACTATTAAGTAATTTAATAAGCCCGGTGAAACCAAGTGATAAGACTTTTGCATCGGTGGTACAGGTGATGAAAGAACATTTACAACCTAAGCCATCGTTTATGGCGGAAAGGTATCGATTTAGACAAAGAAGACAACAACCACGGGAGACCATACATCAATACATTTCGGAATTAAAAAAATTGGCAAGATACTGCGATTTTAAAGAGGTATTGGAAGAAAATTTACGCGACCAATTGGTATGTGGGTTGAGCAGCGAAACTATAAGGCAACGAGTATTCGCCGAAGATAACCTACAATATGCTAACGCGGTGAAAATAGCGTGTGCGATGGAAGCGGCGGAACGAGACGCGGCAGCAGTGGAGCAGGTCAGTAGCACCGGCGAGACGGCATCGAGCAGCGCAAGCGGCGCCGAGGTCCTTTACACAATGGCGAGGCGTGGACGCGGTTCTGCAGGCCGAGGCGGCGCGCGCTTTCTGTCAAAGTCACGGGGACAATATAGCGACAGCGGTGGGAATAATTCGTGCACGGGTTGTGGGGCGTCTGATCACCATAATAAGGATTGTCGCTACAAAACATTCATCTGTGGAAAGTGTGGACAACGAGGTCATCTTCGCAGGGTGTGCCCGTCGCGCTTGACTGGATCGCAGGATCGGCGCACAGCCACCGACTTGGTGGCGCATGTGCAAACCGGAAACCAGGAGCTCGATGTGGGGTGTGGAACGGTGATGTCGGGACACGACGAGGCTTTACAGTCTGAAGAGGAGTTTGAAGAGGAGGATCTTCACCAACTCTGTTTAAATGGCTATAAGCCGGTAAGATTATCTTTAATAATTGATGGAATGGAATTACCCATGGAATTAGACACCGGGTCATTAGTATCTTGTATTAGTAAAAGAACATATGTTAAATATTTTAATAACAGACCTTTACAAGAATCGAATTTAGTGTTTAAGTTTTATAATGGAGCTAAGATTAAACCTCTCGGGGTAATAAAACCATTAGTGAGCTATGGGAGGATATCAAAGTTATTAGAACTTTTTGTAATAGATGGCGGCACTACCTCCTTGTTAGGAAGGCAATGGATTTCCGAATTAAAAATAAAAATCCCTACTTTGTTTAATAATGTGATGATTAAAGATAAAGAAAACAATTGTAATAACAATTTAATGTCATTGCTTTCCAGGTATAAAGAATTGTTTACGGAGGGACTGGGTCGGTTCAGGGGAGGCAAGGCTCGGTTGCGGTTGCGCGAAGGGGCGACGCCGGTGTTTTGCCGGGCGAGGGCCGTTCCTTACGCTCTGCGGGACCGCGTGGATGAGGAGCTGGACTCAATGCTACGAGCTGGTGTCATCGAGCCCGTGAATAGCTCGGATTGGGCAACCCCGTTGGTGCCAGTGCGTAAGGCTGATGGTGGACTCCGCATTTGTGCCGACTATAAGGTGACATTAAATCCTGTTTTGCTGATCGATAGATATCCTCTGCCGCGCATCGACGACCTGTTAGTTAAACTTAATGGGTCTAAAATACTGTCTAAAATTGATCTTTCCCAGGCTTACAACCAAATAGAATTGGAGGATCCTGACAACTTGACCGTTATTAACACGCATAGGGGTCTATTTAGGTATAAAAGATTAGTATATGGATTATCTTCGAGTCCAGGGATTTTCCAACGTATAATGTCAAACCTGCTGAATGATATTCCCAATGTTCAAGTATTTCTGGACGATATTATTATAGGATCAACTACGATGACTCAACATTTAGAGATTTTAGAGAAATTATTCGAGAGATTACACAGTAATGGAATTAAACTTAAAAAAAATAAATGTTCCTTTATGACCAAGGAAGTTAAATATTTGGGATTTATCATTACAGCAGATGGAATCAAAGCGGACCCAGAGAAAGTAGAAGGTATATTAAATATACCTCCTCCTAGGAATGTCACTGAGTTGAGGTCGTTTTTAGGTACGATAAATTTCTATGCCAAATTCGTGAATAACTTAAGCGCTATTTTAGCGCCCGTGTACAACTTACTTAAGAAAGGCATCACGTGGGAATGGGACCATGACTGCGAAGTAGCTTTTAGAAAAGTCAAATCCATTTTAACTAGTGTGGACGTTTTAGCTCATTACGACCCAAACAAGCCTTTGTTTTTGACGTGCGATGCTAGCGCACGGGGTTTAGGCGGAGTATTAACTCAACAGTGCGATGGGGAAGACGCAGGTGGCGTGCGGGAGCGACCGGTTATATATGTTTCGCGCACGCTCACCAGTGCGGAAAAGCATTATTCACAAATTGAGCGAGAGGCATTAGCGATTGTGTTTAGTTTAGAAAAGTTGCATCAGTATCTTTACGGTAGACGTTTTACGTTACGTACCGATCACAAACCATTGGTTACAATATTTGGGCCCAAACAGGGGATTCCGGCTATGGCCACGAGTCGGTTGCAACGTTGGGCCGTTAAGTTAACAGCATATACTTACGACATTGAGTATGTAAGATCTAAAGATAACGGGGCGGACGGCCTATCACGTTTACCGGCGCGCTCACCGTGTCAACAAAGTATTACGATACCTGAACAAACGTTTTTACATTTTGCGCAGAATGCAATGTTAATGGACTATCATGAGATTAAAAAGCAGACTAGCCGTGATCTTTTGTTGAGTCGTGTTTTGTCGTATCTTAGAGATGAATGGCCATCTGATAACTTGATTACTTCTCTTAAACCATATTTTAATCGGAAAAAGGAATTATATGAAGAGTTAGGCTGTATTATGTGGGGTTACAGAGTGGTCGTACCGGAGGCATGTAGGTCTAAAGTATTGACGGAGTTACATGAGTCGCACATGGGTATTGTGAAGACCAAATCTTTCGCTCGAAGCTATGTCTGGTGGCCGGGCATGGATGAAGCAATCGAGTCAATATGCCGCACATGCAGAACCTGTATAGCCGAGGCGGATGCACCGTCGCGACACGAGCCGTGTCCTTGGCCCTGGCCTGACAAACCATGGGCTCGGGTACATCTGGATTTCTTAGGACCGATTAATGGTAGAATATTTTTGGTCATGGTAGACGCTAGAACTAAGTGGTTAGAAGTCAGCCAGGTACCGAGTACGGCAGCAAGTCATACGATTAACAGACTAAGTGAGGTTTTTGCCCGTTTTGGACTTCCAAAACAGATAGTCTCCGATAACGGCCCTCCTTTCACGAGTAGTGAGTTTTCGCAATTTTTAAATTCAAATGGGGTAAAACAATTATTTTCAGCACCATATCACCCGGCGTCAAATGGCGCTGCGGATAATTCAGTTAAAATAATTAAAAGGGTAATTAAAAAAGCAATCAGAGAAAATTCTGATATAACCTTATTTTTAAATAAATTCCTGTTGCATTATCGTAATACGGAACATTGCACTACGGGGGAAACACCAGCATTGTTAATGTGTGGGCGAAAATTAAGAACTAAACTCGATTTGTTGAGACCCGATAGGGACAACAAGGTTAGGAATGCTCAATATAGACAGCAAAGGTTTGGGGCGAACGGTACACGGGAAGTAAGTCCAGGGGATGAGGTATGGCTGCGCCAATACAGGGGAAGTGATAGATGGGTACCGGGAAAAGTGACGGAAAAGATTGGTGTAACAGACTATAGGGTGGTCGATGCGGTAGGTAGGGAATCACATAAACATATTGATCAGCTTATGCAGAGGAAGCGGAGTTCACTAATTTGTCCTTCTAGCTTTTCCCCAAACAAGGAGGGCACTAACGAAGTAGTGAAAGAATGTGGAAAGCCCAGTCCGGGTGGTTCTGGGGGAATCGCGCCGACAGTCATAATACATGGGGATGGGGATGTTCAGGACCAGTTCCAAGATTGTGAGGATACATTACCGGATAAGATACCGTCTCCTCTCTTGCCTTCTCCTGAGCCGATCCGGGCCCGCCCTATGCGTCAATGTCGATTAAATAAGTCACCTAATTACAAGATTTGATACTGCATTGTATTAGGTTATAAGTATATTATTAGTATAAGTAGTTTTAAGCAAATGGTAGTTTGTTGATTGTGTTAATTGTATCTCACCGATTTCTTGTTTAGGGGTTTTGATTAAGGGTGGAAGATTGTGGTGTATTAGTGTGCGTGCGTGACGTGTGTGTGTGAGCGAGACACCGCGCGACGTCAGTCACGAATAAACGGTTGTTAACTAATTACGTGTGTATTATTTCTGCGAATATAACACATATGAATTTAAAGAACGAAGACACTTTTTAAATGGTTTTGATTAGCTTCACTTTTTTGTTTGTTTGTTTCATTCAAGTCGTGTGACAGACTTTTCAACTACTTTTGCTTAACAGATTCTTCTGAAACTTCGCACACAAATTCAATTCTCATGACAATACAACAGTATAATAAGTTCAACCTTCAATCCTCAAATCCTGATGCTGCAGGGGTACTGCAAGATAAAATCGTTTAAATTAAAAGTTTTTCTAAGGGATTATTGATATTATTGTTATGCGGTAATTCAGTTGGAGAATTCTTAGTCAGCCCTAGAATTGGAATTGGTTTGACCGGTTTGACCTGTATTACTTGAGGAGTTAATACCTTCATCAGTAAGTCAAAGTCACTTTTAAACGTAAAAATTTACAAAAAAATTAGACTTGATTCTAGTCGCCCCTTCCAAAAGGTAGTTTCGTATGGAGAAGAATGGGCAGGAAACTCCACCGTTACTCTTTTAAATGTCTTAGGTACATTAATTATACAATTAAATGTGAAGACGATGCACCAAGAATAAAATTACTATACCACAATAGGTAAAAAGAATTAAAAATTAAGAAATGACAAATGAATTATGTGATACCTCATACCTGCTCACATATTTACAAACATTGTAAAAGTATACGTTTTCCCAAACATTTTAAAGTAATAGGTCAGTATGCGAGTTAAGGTGCCTAAGATGGGGTTGCACAACAATGTATCTTCTCTTATACTATTATCTCAGCTTTTATCTATCTATTAGTACTCTTCGAGGAATACTGATAGCATTTTTTTAAATTATTATTTATTCTCTCACAACCGCCCTAAATCATACTGTATATCATATCTGCCCAGCTTTTTCCCAACTAAGTTGGGGTCAGATTCCAGTCTAACCAGATGCGGCTGAATACCAGTATTTTACACGTAACGACTGCCATCAGACCTCCGCATCCTAGATATTGGGCAATGCCGATACTCTAAGGTTAGACTGGTTGTCAAACTTTCGGGCTTCTGACTACCCGTAACGGCGGTCATAGGTATTCCCATGACACCCAGGAACGACTGTTTATCTAGCTCTCCGAAGCACGGAATAGTCTCGATGTGTAGCGAACGGTCACCCATCCAAGGACTGACCACGGCAAGCGCAGCTTAACCTCGCAAATCGTATGATCCGTGCGGTTGATAATTAACCACGAGCCCCTCCCTAAATCCTAACTCTAAATTATACTGTATTTACTGAAATTGTTAAAGATATTGATTTCAAAAGAGTAACCATGGAGTTTCTTGCCTGCTCTCCTTAGCGAGAAATTCGAATCATGCACCTGTTATCGGTAGCTGGTAACACTGGACAAAGTAGACAAAGGTCGACGACGTTATAAAAACAGAGGTCATTCGACGGAGCAGAGGATTCCATGTCGAACAGCCGAAAAAGTCTGACCTTCTATATCTGATTTGCTTGTCCTTATTTTCTGATCTTGTGTAAATTATATTGTGATATATTGTGAACTAGCTTCTGTAACTAATCACTAACCTAAATATAAGTACTCTCAGTGGTGGACAGTCTATGTTGGTTTCATTTATTTTATTTACCATACCCGCAATCCTGAGAGACTGATATTAGTTATAACTATAATGATAGGTTCACCCCTACACGATTCTGTTGTATGTATTTTACACACCTAAATTCGACTTTTCATAAGCGCTCGTAATGGTTAAAGTAAAATAAAAACTAAGAATTAATTTCTTAACATAATTACTTAGCAGAAGTAAGGCCGAAAGCTAGTTTGTAATGATGGCCTAGCAAAAGATGGCCGCCTGCCGTTTACGAGTGTCATACAACTTGGTACCCTCATTTGACTTTTAGTATATACTTGAACTAAGACATAAGCCACAGGCCCACTGTTTTTTTTTTGACGTCACAATTTCCATGCAGATGTGGAAATAGAAGACATAGATACTTTTATTTTTTATTTGTGATACCGGAGGGATGTGGCTACTTACCAACCGCGCGGATTTGCGAGGTTAAGCTGCGCTTGCTGCGGTCAATGTGTGGATGTGTGGGTTACCTCGTTGGTCTAGTCATGGCAAGCACGAGTGTGGAACGTGAGGTCCTGAGTTCAATCCCCAGGTCGAGCAAAGTGTTATTGGGTTTTTCCGTATGGGATTCCTCAGTAGCAGCCCAGAGTTTGGATTTGTGCCGGTTGATGGCAATGTTCTCGCCCCCTATTACATGGGACTTAAACTTAATGGCGAAATGAGCAATTTTGAACGAGTCATTTTATACCAGTCATTTTAACTAAATAGATGAGTAACACGAGTTAGCAATTTATTTTAAATTCATAATAAATTAAAAATCTCCTTAATTGTATTGAAGATGTTAATCAATACCAGTAATGATCGTGACGTAGTCTTGGGCCATCGTGAGAAGAGAATACCTGGCCTAGCATATTATTATACCATACGTACGCTCTCTAATACCCGTCTCCTACGGCCAAAAACGAATCGTTTTGTTTACCAATGGTAGCATTTTTCGTCACTAAACTGAGGGTATAAATAGACTCGTAAGCTAATTTTACCTGTAATAGCTACTAACGGTTGGAAGGGTCTACTATGCAAAGCTATGAAGTGTTTGCATCATTATTTGTAAAGATACAAGACTCAGACTAACCAATAACGCTCAGTAAATCATTGGAATCGGCCATAATAGAATAACTTTCAATCACCCTCGACCATTTTCTTCGAGATGTTTCTGTAATATTCTACTCCTTTGAGTATTTTACTCCGAATACATCTCTTAATAAATTTGTTTTTAATTACAGATTACGGTTAAAATGAAGATGTGCTTCAACAGTAATTAATAAAATTAAATATAACCCAATAAGTTTCTATGTCAACAAAATTATATTGTTTGAGAGTTCAGATATTACAAACTGGAGTTTACATAAAGTACGCACTCATCGCTGCGTACACTTCCTTGCATATTAAGTTGGGCTACATATCCCTTTTTCTATGCAACATTTTACTATGCATACTCTTTGTTAGAGACACTAAAAATGTAAGGTAGGTGCCTATATAACCTTATATATCTATTTTCAAATAAATAAATAAATAATAATTAAAAAATAAATAATATTAATAATAATTATAGACAAATAAATAAATAAATCGGCGAAAGTACCAATAACAAATCGCGGACTTTCTCAAAAAAGGCCAGGATGGTATCACCCTAAACCGACTAGCATGCATGAGAAGGTTAATGAATGTAGATGAAGCGAAAAGGGTGTGTCAGGATCATAGTAGGTGGAAATCTATGGTCTCTGCCTACCCCAATGGGAAACAGGCGTGATTGTATGTATGTAAATAAATATTTATAATTAGTATAGTTAAAGTGTGGCACACTGGTCTTAAACCGATGACATTGTTGAGCAAAATTTTTTTTATTCATTAGCTATGGAAGTAAGTTACTGTACTGTTTAAAAATCAGATTTTTGTCACTTTATTAAAAAAATACTGGTACCTCCTTTCTACTTTATTTATTTTAGAACCAGACCTTAGAAATAGTTCAGTCTTGCCAATCAACAGCACTCCGTCCTAATCTACTCTAATATATAAATATAAAAAATGCGAAATTGAGTTTGTTAGTCTGTCTGTTTCTTACTTCTTCACAACGCGACGTAATAGTAGCTTACTACTAATTACCAATTTTGATGAAACTTAGTGCAAAAATAACCTGAAACCCAGAGAAGCATATACCTTTTATCGACATACGCGAACGTCAACAAGTAAAAAAAACAATAACCAAAACGAATGAATCGACCAAAACAAAAGAATAAAAAAATGGTTCCTTTTCCACGGCCTCAACCTTAACCAGATAATCAAAGGTTAGGGTGCGCTTCATAAGACAGCAATTATTATTTTATTAATTTCTTAAAGAGCCGTCAGTCTCGTGTTACAAGGGAAACGTACCCTAATATGCGTTCAAGTAGTTAATTGCGTAACGTCTTCAGCTGCTGTGAAACTTTGTATAACAATAATTTTTTTTAATGAAAATCTTGTGTTATTTCATTTTGCGGTGGGTGTGCAGTCATGAGCACCAACGTAACATAACATCATGCCGTGTTTTCCCGAAGGATTTGGCAGAGGCGTTTTAGTACAACCTCGTTTCGCAAGTTATGTTTAAGTCCCATGTAATAGAGGGTGAGAGCCTATTGCCATTAACCCGGCACAAATCCAGACTCCGGGCTGTTACTGAGAAATTCCTATTGGAAAAACACAATAACACTTAGCCCGACCTGGGGATCGAACCCAGGACCTCACGATCAGCAGTCGCGCTTGCCACCACTAGACCAATGAGGTAGTTTAAATAGATTTTGCGAACATTGTTCGTCTAACTGCGAAGACGAGAAACAGTCCTCGGCGTAGTTTTTTTCGTAGGAGACAACAGACAAATTGCGGTGGACTTTTTTGTCTGCGAAAATACATAGTATGGAACCCTATGCAATAACGCACTCATAGGTGTAAAAACTAGCAAAACTGAATGAGTGGGTTGAGGAACTTCAAGTATAATCCACCAAGAAGAACGTAGTCTGCTTGGTTTAATAGTAAAGACCCCATGCTTAGCAGTCGCGTTTGCGACCACTAGATTAAGAAGGTAGTCAAAATTTATATTTTGTTCCTAAATACCGATTAAAATGGAATAAAATACGTGTTCACAGGTACTGTGTAAATAATATTTTGAGATGGCTGCAATTGCAAGACCTTCGTGAATTTCCAAATTTCGTAAAAGAATTTTGCTTGGTTTATAGACACGTTGTTAATGTATGGTAATTTCTAATAATGTACGTAAGTTGTTCACTATGTTTATATTTTTCAGTCTCAAATTGAAGGCGACATTTTTCGCTTTATTTTTACGTAAAAATGGTGGCATCACTTCAAGAAAGATGTGTACCTACGCAAAAAAGTTACATGCCTTTCGCATTTACGGATTAAATGTGAGGATTAGCGGGTTTATCTGCTTGGATGAGATACACCCAAACACTGCACGCGTCACCATTATGTATTAAAGAAACAACAAATAAAAAATAAAAAGTGCTAATTGTTACGTTCACGTCGGAAGCCCGGCCGATGCAGGCCGATGTCGTACTTCGAATTAGTCCTGTCAACCTATCTCGCTCTAACACACGTCAATCCTATCTTCCTTGATATCCAAATTGCCAAGTAACGTAGTAAAATAATATGTCTATGATTGGGACAGCGTTTGGCAGTTTTGGAGGCAACTCGGGACATCCTCGCCGTTGGATGACTGTATGGAGAGGAGGCTAAACTGTGACTATACCCAATAAAAAAACAGTATGTTCCTTGCTCTTCTACGTTCATGTTTCATGATCATTAAAAGATCTATGCGGTTGATAAATTAGCCACGTGCCGAAAAAAAATAATCGTTGAATTATACAAGGTTAGTCGGAAAGGGGGTACAAAGCCGCGGGCCACTTAATGTATCACTGATGGTTGTTTTATAAAGAAAGTATTAAAATTTTAAAATTCGGTTGTTATTTATTTATTTATGTATACTTCTATGCACTATTGTGGTACATAAGGCGGACTTAATGCCATAAGGCATTCTCTACCAGTCAACCTTAGGGTTAAAAAGAAAAGCATCAAAATACGTAGGTACAGGAAAAAGATGAGTTGACAATTTTGGACTGAATATATCAGGAAATCAAAAGTTAAATATAAATTACATAAAATACATATATATATATAAATAATAAAATATATAGATATTACAATATATATATATATATCAATTACAAAACGTTATGAAAAACTTAATGCAATTATGACGAAGACTAAATTAGATGATTAGGAGTGCAGCGACTTCAAGTTGTTATATTGTCCATGAAAAAATGTTTTTATTTAATTTTTTTCAAAAACTCTTCACCCTGCTTTAGTTATGAATTCAGAAAATGGAGTTTCTAATCCGTGGCCTCAAATATGACGTAAAATGTAAACACGTCTGATCATAACTGAGGGTTAATAGAAATTAGCGTATTTTTTATGAAATCTTTGAACAGCTATTTCTCTTGACTTTTGGGGAAAGTTGTAGAACAAAAGTTATCCATTATCATGGGTACTTTAACACCCTTTCGGCTTAGTACCCCTTTTATGATTAGCCTTGTTTACCTACCTACGTATTTTGGGTTTGAAGGTACTCGTAATTCATAAAAATATCTACGAAATAATCTTGTTACTACACTAAGAATGCAAAACAGTAATATTTAGGAGAGGAAGTAACACCGGCAGAATTATCCTTAGCATAAGAAAGACTCATAAATTGTAACCTTGAGAGGCCGAGTTGCTAAACTAATTAGGTAGGTACAGGTCGTTCTTTTTGGAGGAAAATATAATACAGGGTGAAAACAAAATGAACTTCACTCCTTTAGTTTTATAATCGTGAAATTCTTAGACGGTTAGTTCGGGTTACATTTTTGGTATAACGCATAAGATCTGCTTATTATCGCTCAAGTTTTTACTGTGGATTTGCCCGGATGGATTTTGTTAGATTTGTATAAGTAATTTTAAATACGATAACACAGATTAGCCGTGTACAATTGAAATAGATATCTTACTTTCTGCGTAATTTTGAGGACACGTTGCAAGAAATGTTACTAAAACATATTTTTTTATGTATAATGATTTCAAAAAATCACTAGCTGTACCATCTTCAGCTAGCCACAAACATAATTATCTACAGACACGAATTCAAATAATCGCTTAAAATAACGTTTAAGATAAACGTTTTTATTTTGCAATACCTACCCCTCCAGTATCAATATTTGAAGATTGAAGGTTGAAATTATTATAATGTTGTATTGTCATGGGAAATGAAATTGTGTGCGAAGTTTCAGGAGAATCGGTTACGCAAAAGTAGTTGAAAAATCTGTCACAAGATTTGAACCAAACAAATATGTGAAGGGAAACTAAAACCGTACAAAAACGGATTTCGCTACAATAAAAAATTATTGGACCGTCAAACATTGTGTATAATTAAATGGACCGTCAAAAATTGTTTATAAAATTATTCATAAGACCGCACCGACAAACAGGCACTCCCATTTATTATCATAGTTGGGTTATGGGTTATGACGATACTATGCAGAACTGTTAAATAATTCACGCGTAATTAAATTTTCTTCAAGTCTTCGCCAGTAACTCGTTGTTTGTTCTATAAATGACGCGGGGAGGGGCGTAATGTGTAGAAACGGCCTGTTTCATTAAGACAATGGGTTTAAATTGCAGCGGTTAGATAGACGGACGGAAAACGCTTGTGGTGTGAACCATAGGCGACGGCGATTATTTCGACTTGAGACATCTAAATAAAATAAATTATCTAATTATAACATAAATAACATATCATCACGCCTGTAATCCCTCATTTCACCGTTGTTTAAGTCCCATATAAAAAGGGGCGAGCCTATTGCCATCAACCGGGCACAAATCCAAACTCCGGGCTCCTACTGAAGCATTCCACATGGAATAACCTACCTACGCTCTGCCCGAACTGGGGATCGAATCCAGACCTGGGGACCTCACGATCAGCAGTCGTACTGGCCGCCACTAGACCAACAAGTAATTAACAAAATATCTATCAACAATAATTAACAAAACATTAATTGCAATTGAACAAGCGCTCTTCCTCTCTCCTACTAAACTATGCTGTACCCGACAGGGTCTATAATTGATCCATATCCATACACAGTCTTAAGCCTAGATACCATCCGATTTAAAATTACATAATGGAATGCAATAAAGAATTCAGTACCTATTGAATATTGACATTTTGTAAGTCAAGACAGTGCCATACACGGAAACGCGCCCCTAATCTTAGTCTAAATCGCGTTTCCTCTGTCACTCTCAGATGAAAAGTCCGAGAATACGCGTTTCGGCGAAGAGTGGGGCACGTCTTCGTGGATGGCACTATCTGTAATCCCGATGTCTTATAGTTTCTGGCATAAAATAAGTCAACCGTTTCACTTCACGTGGGTACCGGAAAATGTGACCTAGGGATTAACTCAGCAAAATGGTAATCCGCCTATGTGTTTGTAACGGGTCCATATTGACTCACCTAAAGTTTTTTACCCGAAATTGTGATTCCTACCGACTTGTAATCCGACTCTTCCTAAAAATTTTATTCCTAAAGTTTTCAGTCACACAATTTGTAATACTACAGACAATGTTCATAACACTCATGTTTCCGAAAATTGTAATTAATAATATCACTAATGTCAATTTATTTAAACTCCTACTGTTGGTTTTCATAACGTTTTTATGCCTAAACATAATTTCCATAATATTTTTACTCATTTGTAGGCGCATGAAATGGTCGACGGAGCCCCGCTTAGCGGGGCTCCTACTTCTGGGTGGTTTATAAAAAAATAACCACGAAGGGGATGGCGGGGTCTATTCGCTCGCTTCGCTATCCCCTTAACCTAACCTGTCCGAGTCTGGGTGCCCTAAACTCCAGATTGTATTAGACGAATAAACAAAAAATAACAAAATCTGTAAAAGCTACTCGAAATTAATGTAGATATGTAATGTTGATTATTATGAATAAAACAAATCTAAATAAAAAAGATATATTATGCCTTTGAATAATAGTGTAAAAGACGGTTTTGTTGAGAAAATATAGGAAAACAAATAATAGTATAATAGATGTTTATTGCCACTGACATTACGAAATTGAGTGATTCGGAATTATGAACATTAGAAACAAAGCAGTTAGGAATTGCGATTGTTAGGATTAAAAATATTAGGTCCCCACCTATGAAATCAGCGTTTTGTATGGAGAATTTTAAAGAAGTTGCATTTTTCATACTAACATTTTCTTAATTTATTTAACAACTATGAACACTAATGTTTTAAAACTTTTATGCACTAATGTTTAAAAACTAAGACAACGTATGCCACTTAGATTATGCGACAAAAATAAGTTTTGACTAAGTTAAAACAAAAATAGTGGTAATTTCTGCTAACAAAAAGAGGAGTCATTTTTAAGGTATTTTTTATGTTGAGAAAACTATAACTAATAAGGTTTTTTTACTATTGCTAGTTGGCTATGATGGTCATTATTCGATATAATATCAAGCAATTGATGAATATTTTAAATCATAGCAGTGACGAGGTTCTGTATTTGTGAGAAAAAAACGCCAATTTCATAGGTGGGGACCTAATATTAGGAAGAACAATTCCGAATCGGAAATTGAAAACTTTATTCATATCTATGTATGATACAAATTGAGCATGGCGCAAAAAATAAACCAAAATGTTATAGGACAGTTGTATTTTAGATCCAAAACTCGCGTACATTAGGGATACGTTTACGATACTATTCGTCAAACGTTCCTCCTAGGCCTACTGCATAGCCTTATTAAAAACGGTAATATTAGGTATGTAATTCACTGTCCGCCTGTAATGCCTTGTTGGCTTAATGCAGTTAGCACCGCGTGTTGTACGATAGCACTGAATTCTAGAGGTACGGTAATAAAATACCCTGTAGTGTACAAACATTGCTCCACATTGCCAAACCTACCACCACAATTGGTATACTAATGGCTAAATACTCAAATGCTAATCAATTTTAAGTTGCCGCTAAGTCTCGTGCTGTCGCTGTCACTTTAAGTCGAAGTGACAGTGATGTGTAGCGACGCGAAATTTACGGCAACCTAAAATTAAATAACGTTTGAGTCATCATCATCATCATCATCAGCCTATAATGTTCCCACTGCTGGGACACAGGCCTCCTCTCTGTGAGAGGGAATGGGCCGTAATCCACCACGCGGGCCCAGTGCGGGTTGGTAGATGTCACATGTCTTCGAATTTTTGGTTCTAGGACATGCCGGTTTCCTCACGATGTTTTTCTTCACCGTTTTGAGAGGAGTGGTGATGAAATAAATTACACAAAGTAATGCGCCTGGCTGGGTTCGAACCCACGACATACAACTCGTAAGTTGGGGCCGTTACCACTGGGCCACCACTGCTCGCACGTTTGAGTATTCGGCCATAAGTTACATAATGTAAAGAGCGCAATCAACAATTATGAAACTCGCTACCGCTTATCAACTACACCATATACCGTAGACAGACGAGCAAAACAGAGGCATAGTTAATTCCTGGCCAAGGAAATAACGTGCATTAGTCAACTGCAGCTAGGGCTTGCTGTAATGAACCCTCATATCTGTTCCGTAGTAATTATTTAGATAACATTCGCCTGTTTCTTCGTAGGTTCGAATAGCCAGTTTAGGGAAATTGCTACCATTTTAGTTAAGAACGTTTTATTTTTTTGCAGTGGCCTTTTTTACTGGGCTTTATTACCTTAAAGTCAGAAGCCCGAAAGTCTGACAACCGGTCTAACCTTAGGATATCAGCATTGCCCAATAACTGGGTTGCGGAGGTCTGATGGCAGTTACTCCGTGTATTACTATTTATATTACTATTTATACACTATACTATAATACTAATGTGTTGACTGGAAGTTGAACCCAACAAAGTTTGAAAAAAGGCTAGGAGGAAGAGATATGTAGGTACTTAACTTATCATATTTTTGGGCACGTCTTTATCAATATTTTAAATTTATTTGTCCAACAGTGGGCCGTCTCGAAAATTAAACCGAAGTTGATTTGTAACTACTTTTTTGTTGCAAAAGTCGATCTTAAGACCCTGATCGAAGACGGAGAAAAGAGTCACAAAAATAGAAGCTCCGTTAGACAGTTTAAAAAGGAAGAAAAATATTATGTAGCCGATAAAATCCGCTGCCTAAAGCTTATATACCTATATTGCAGATTATAAAATCTGTCTTGAAATAATTTTAAAAAAGGTAAACAATCTTTTTGTTCTTTTTATCTAAACTGTTATTAATAATTAAATTAAATCAATTTCCAATTGGATTCTACGTTTGTAGTTTTATCGTTAAAACACGTGACTATTTTTAAATACATTCATACCACGTGCTTCGTGATGCATACATTACTCACAACTATAATTCTTAATGGGGTAAGCAGAGGTGTTCTAATACAGGAGTCTTGTCCCCACGTTTCGCCTCTTGTATGTATTTAGTCCCATGTAATAGATGGCGAGCCTATTGCCATTTTTCGGGCACAATTAAGGTGCCAGGGGGCATACTCCCGAAAATCTAACTACGAAGTTTCGGCTGACGGATCGCACATTTTCAAACCACGAAAGTGTTTCGGATCCGAAGACCGATTAAATTTTCGCGATTTGACATTTTGTCGTTCGTTCAACCTAGTCTTAAATGTTAATTGAAATCTAGTAGTTCGTTGTTTGACAATACTTGGATCGTATATTTAACTAGCGGCCCGTCCCGGCTTCGCACGTGTGGACATTTTTCCCGTTTTTGCAACATTTTTCATTTATGCTCCGCTCCTATTGGTCGTAGCGTGATTTTATTTAGCCTATAACCTTTCTCGATAAATGGACTATCCAACACAAAAATATTTTTTCAATTCCAACCAGTAGTTCCTGAGATTAGCGCGTTCAAACAAACAAACAAGCTCTTCAGCTTTATAATATTAGTATAGACTAGCTGTGCCCGCAACTTCGTATGCGTAGAAGTCGTAGAACTACATTACTTGCTTAACTGAAATTATTATTATGTAGGTACATATAGATAAGGTGGATTTTTTAAAAATCTTTCTTTATTCTAACAACTATGAAAAAATACATAAAAATACGGAAACCTCACATAGCTTCAGGTGCTCTATGTTTTTACCAACGGTTTAGGCTGAGTAGATGTTTAGTTGTTAGACTTGTAATATTAGTTTATATAAGTTTGATGTTCGTCGTTGTGTTGTTTCGATTCGATACTTCGAAGTTCGATTTTCGAAGTAGGCCCCCAGGTTCGACACCACGTACGATTAGCTTGCCCAGCCACAGAAGGGAATCCCACGAACTCAAAATATCTATTTTTAAATAAATCGTCAAGGGATTGTTTAAGTCGTTTCTTTTTTAAATTAGTTCATTCCAGTCTGTACATATAAAAGCAAAGTGCAAACAAACATTTCTAGGTGAAAGAAGTTTCTGTATATTTTCTCTAGAACATTAAGTATAATCACAAACTCGAGTATTTTACGATCGCGAAGCCTCAACTGGCAGGAGCTGGCCGTTATCTCAAACGTGAATGGCTGGCCTGAATAATCAATAGGTGCTTAAATAGTCTAGATACTTTCTTAGTTCAGGTAAAGCTGTCTTTTCGGTTAAGAAAAACACGTTCGTTCTCTTTGTATTTTATGGCGTGAACTACATTAATAAACATGCTATGTATGAAATTATGTAAAAAAAGTTGTACAACTAAAAAATGTAAACAATTATTTTTTATTAATTTTCCTTAAATAGTAGTTTAATTTTTTAAATATTTCTATTAGCGGTCAGTGGTGGTGTGACTGTCGGACTGCCAAGTCATAGGTCTCGAGTTCGAAGGCAAGGTACGCACCTCTGACTTTTCGGATTCATGTGCGCATTGTATAATTATCACTCGCTTATAAACGGTGAAGGAAAACATCGTGAGGAAACCGGCATGCCTGAGAGATATTTTTCGACAGCATGTGAAGCCAAGTGAGAAGGGCGGCATAAAGTCTGACACCAGGTTAGTCACTAACCACACGAAAAGAAGAAGAAGAATATTTCTACTAAAAAAAACATTTAACAGCCCACAACGCATCGGGAACACGGTCCAAGCCACTGGTCATCAGGACTCCAGAGAAAGGAATACGTGCCATGTTGAAGACTATTATCCAGCCGCCTCACGAGAGAGCCTCTTGAACCAGGTTTGGCCATTATTAGCCTTTGGCAATAATGAACGCTGAAATTACCAGCGCATCCCAGACTGTATTTAAACCTACGCAGACTACACTTGAATAAACGTTTTTTCTAGATAGCAAAAAAATACTGTAGGTAGGTAGCTACTAACAGTCAGATCCGAATTATTTTATTTAGGTATTTTTATTCCACGTAACCCAGTATTTATTCGAGAAAAATACATTTTTGTTGCGTTGCGTTCGTGCTGTGCTAATAAAGCGAGTTCAGCATCACTGTTAGCGATCAAAATATTGAACAGATTTTTTTTTAATACTGAAAGTGGATTTTTTTCGGATTTCGATAAAGCTTGTTCGTGGATTACTTGTATATTTATATTTTTTTTTATGTAACGTTGATGTTGAGTCAATAAAGTGAAATAATAAAATTTTGTACCAGGAACTTTTTTTTTCTCTATTCGACTGCTTGTACCTTGTCTTGCGGACCGTTCCTACGTAATCGGGCAGTATTGACGAGACCTGAAAGGTTTCCAACCAATGGGGATGCGTAAAATACTTAACCTAAGCTGACTACTACTACTACTAATATCATGACTACGCGCAACAACAGCACTAGAGGCGACCCCTAAAGGGACTCGGACCTCGGCTTAGGACGTTGCTGGCGGGAGGACTGGGTGGGAGACAGCTTGATGAGGGCTGAATTATCGGTGTGTGTAACAAAAACTGATTGTTTTCTTGGATTTATTAAGCTCACACTAAGTTCAAAAAAGCTAGTGATAACCTAGTAGTTTAATGCTTGCTTTCCATGCAGGAGGGTGTTAGTTCGAACCTGGCTCGCAACTCTGACTTTCCGAATTCATGTGCCGATAATAATTTGATCATCACTGTGTTACCGTTGAAGAAAGAACATCGTGGGGAATCCTGCAAACCTGAGAGAGCTCCAAAAAGTTCTCGATGGTGTAGGGGTGTGTTGGCGACACATAAAATGAGGTTGCTTAGGGCGACGGCATTGTTAACACGTTTGTACTGTCGTATATTTTGCACGCTTTCTTTCGCTCGCCTATTTTCTTCCATTCCTACTGTTTTTCATATCCCTCGCTTACATCAGTATGTAGTCCGCTAACCCGCACCAGGCCTGCGTGGTTAACTAAGGCTTTAACCCAATTCTGAGAAGAGGCCCGTGCCCAGCAGTGGGATAGTAATGCTCATGCTAATAGCTACAGACCCCTCCGTATCTTGGTCTGGGTACCAGGTAAGCATAAGCGTGCAGGACTTTCTAAACGCGTTGTCTTATTGCATAGTATGTGAAGCTCCGAGGGTCGGTAGCCTGTTGCTTACGATCATTTCTCCAATCGCTTTTTACGACTCGAGCAGATAAAAACTTTATATGTATACTGACCTTTCTTTTATAGAGACGTCACGTCGGAAATTATGGGTCTACGGAGAGCATCAGTTATGAGGGAACGATGGCGAAGAAATGGATTAGTTGTAAGATGACCACTATAACTAGTCACCTTTCTATTAATAATGCCATTCTTTCTGAATATTACTACTACTTATGATTAGGTGATAAATTCTTTTTTCAAAGTTATCTTCTAGTGAATGTCTCTTCTCTCGTTTTTTTTCTTTTATTCTTTGTCAAGTAAAAAAACATAACATCACGCCTGAATTTCCCGAAGGGCTGGGCAAAAGTGTATAGTAACACCATCATTTCGCCATTATGTTTAAGTCCCATGTAACAAGAGGCAAGCTTATTGCCATCAACGGACACAAATCCAAATTTCGGGCTGCTACTGAAGAATTCCACACGAAAAAACCCAATGACATGAATGATGATGTATCTAACCTAGGACCTCACGATCAGCAGTCGCGTAACACATAAATAATTCGTTGGATGTCTGTATTATAATCATCCCGGTAAATTATCGTACCTATCAACACTTTTTTTTTTTGTTTTGGTCGTGTTTGACTCTAGTCTCACCTGACGGTAAGCGCAAACAGGGTCTACGATAGAGCACACGAATCCAAGGAACAGAGATATAGAGGGATACCCCTATACCCCTCTGGCTCTCACATACACACGATAGAACACAGTAAACTGCTTGGCGCCGGTCTTTAATGTGAGGGTGGTAGCTAGCCAAGCGGAGCGTATAGATCCTACCACCAAACGTGCTGGGATTAAATCCTATATTATTCTACTGCAGCTGGCCTAAGAACCTAAGTTTCAATTACATTTTTATTTCCATTGCAATAAAAATCCACCAGGCACATGTTTAACATGCAATCCTAAGTACCTCGAGCTAGTGACGAAAAGTTTAGTTATACAAGGTTAGTCGGAAAGGGGGTACTAAGCCGAAAGGGTGTTAAAGTACCCATAATAATAGGTAACTTTTGTTCTACAACTTTCCCCAAAAATCAATATTTCAAGAGAAATAGCTGTCAAAAATTTCATAAAAAATACGCTAAATTCTATTTATCTTCAACTACTATGATCAATTTATTATTGTAAAAGACTTCATTAATTTTTCAACCTAGATATTACCTAATTAACCGCTAATCGCTTGCACTGAGCCCTTATATTTAAATTCGCGAACAAAAGTCCTCTCAGTACACTCGCGGGTGGCATTTAAACGGGGATGCTTAAACTTTTTCGCGTTCATTAAATCATTGTTATCTTGCATCTCTTTTTTTCGCTCCTCCTCTGGGCGCAGTTGTACTCTGAAACTATTTATTTAATTCTTTTTTTAAATCTTGGTGTTTCGGTTTTACTTTCGGATCGGATACGGTTCTTATTAAAGGTTAAAAATTGTACGCACCGTACACGCTGGAGACGCATCTAAGGGCCAAACTACATCTGACGGAAGATACGTCGCCGATATTCCGTCGCGTAATTTACTGGATGAATTTTAGTAACGCATTTTCGTTCAAATGTACGGTATGAGATGTTTGTATAGAATTATGTGTACCGCAAGAAGATTGGCGACGTATCTTCCATCAGATGTGGCTTGGCCCTTAGAATTCTTTGTATAAAATCCTATGGAACGCCCAGAGCGCACCCGCACCGTACGCGCCGTATTTAGTAAAATGCTGTTGGTAGACGAATTCCAACGACGAGTGCGGTTGACGTCATTAGATTCAGTGCGGTCGATGCGTATGGCGAGATTCTCGAGGCGTCATCCGCTTTCTGCCGGCTACTATTCAACATATTATAAGCCTCTTTACTTCAATAACATGACAAGTCCGAACGATCCATATTCGTTTTATTTGATTATTAAAACCACCGTGTACGATTTGATTAAAAAAAAAAAGTGGTTTCCCTTTTATTGAGAGTAAAAAATACCACGATTTTTGAAAAAAATATTCGGACGCAGAGGTTTTTATCATCAAATTAAACAAATAAGAATCGTTCGGACTTGACACATTATTGAAGCAAAGGGACGAGTTATGTCGAATGATAGTCTGGCTATAGCTTTGAAAATATATTTTCTTATAACTTCAGTAATAAAAGGATTTTTATTTAAATTCAAAGTTTTAAAAATCAAAAAAGAAAACACATAAACCAATACAGGTGCTTATGACAAGTCGAAATAAGATACACGGTTCCAATTAGTCGTTTCCTATGGAGAAGAGACGCCAAGAAACTCCATGGTTACTCTTTTAAAAATCATATCTTTAACAATTTCAGTGGATACAGTACAACGATTTAGGATAGTGAGAGAACAATGAAGTCCTGACCACAGACCAATGGGTAATGTAGTACTAAAAGACTTGAGTACAAAAATTAACATACAATAAGAATAATAGTAGTTTGTGGTCACTTAACCCGTAACTACAACGAGTAAACTGATGTTTTATTATGGGAGTTGAGCACATTTTCAGAGAAATCATTGATGGACGTTCCACAGTCAATATGCTGACGATAACGCCTAGATATAATAGAGATTCTAGTCATTAACACTCGACACCCTTGATCCTCCCTACGGGTATCGCGAAGTACTGAGAAGAACGCACAGCATTATAAAAAGTCCAGCAATCTGTCTCTGTCATACATCGTCCTTTAAAAAATGACACGTTATTGTCCCGAGGCGATACTAATGTTTTTGTCACTGGAAATTCTTATCGGCAAACAGGAAAATGGATATAATACGTCACACGTACTTTATAATGTGTACTTGAAACTCGAAATACACTATGAACTATGGCATACACTATAAAATACACTATGAGCTATGGCATACACTATAAAATACATTATGAGCTATGGCATACACTATGAACTATGACACACACTAAGACATACAGTATGAAAAACACTATGACATACACTATGACATACACTAAGACATACACTATGGTATACACTGTGACATACACTAATACATACACTGTGACATACACTATGACATACACTATGAGCTACACTATGACATACACTAAAACATACACTATGACATACACTAAGACATACACTGTGACACACACTATGACATACACTTAAACATACACTAAGACATACACTGGGACATACATTATGACATACTCTAAAACATACACTATGTCATACACTAATACATACACCGTGAGATAGGTACACTATGACAAATACGAAGCTAATTACCAACCGCGCGGATCATATGATTTGCGGGGTTAAGCTACGCTTGCCGCGGTTAGTCCGTGGATGGGTCACCGTTCGTTACATAGTCCCCCTCTGTGCTTCGGAAAGTACGTTAAACAGTCGTTACGGGTAGTCAGAAGCCCGAAAGTCTGACAAGTCTCAAAGTCTGATGGCAGTCGCTTCGTGTGAAATACTGGTATTCAGCCTCATCTGATTAGACTGGAAGCTGACCCCAATATACGAGGGCATAGTGATAAGTCTGGTAAAAATCAACTTAGGAATAAAGTTATCGCAAATTGCATATAGTCTTTTTATTTAACACTCTTTTGAGAATCTAAATGATAACTTTTAGCCAGTTATGTCGGTTATCTTTTTTTTGACAGCCATTAAATAAAAACAATTACTTTAGTTTTCGCAAACACGGAGAAAAGTGGATTTCGTGTGTTGATTAAACATTATTTTTTGCATAAAAAAACTATTACGGAAACGAAACAAAAGCTTGACAAATAATATGGGGACTCCGCTCCGTCGATCAAAATAATTCACAACTGGTTTTCCGATTTTCGTTGTGGTCGTACGAACACAAGTGATGCTGAACGTCCAGGAAGCCCTGTTTAGGTCACGACACCAGAGATGATCGCCAAAATCCATAACATCGTATTGAATGACCGACGAGTAAAAGTGCGTGAGATAGTTGAGATAGTAGGCATCTCAGACGAACGTGTGCGCAGTATCGTACACCAATGTTTAAGCATGAAGAAGCTCTCCGCGTATTGTGTGCCGCGTTTACTCACTGTGGAACAAAAGCACACGCATGTGACCATTTCAGAGGCAGGTTTGGCGTTGTTTCAACGGGATAAAAAGGAATTTATGCGTCGTTTCATAACAGTAGACGAAACGAGGATCCATCACTATACACCAGAAACTAAGGAACAGTCAAAACAGTGGATTGCTTGTGGCGAACCTGCGCCGAAGAAGGCCAAAGCTGTTTTATCGGCCAACAAAGTGATAGCCACAATTTTTTGGAATGCACGTGGTATAGTCCACATTGAGTATCTACAGAAGGTTAAATGATCACCGGCGAATATTATATCAATTTATTGGACCATTTCAACAAAGTTTTAATGGAAAAACGGCCGCATTTGTCTCAGAAGAAAATCCTTTTCCATCAAGACAATGCACGAGTGCACACCTGCGCGATCGCCATGGTCTAATTCCATGAGTTACTCTATGAGTTACTTTCTCACCCACCATATTCTTCGAATTTAACCCCCTGCGACTTTTTTCTGTTCCCGAATTTAAAAAATTGGCTGGGTGAAAAAAAATTGCTCCAATGAAGAGACCATGCACAAAACTAATGCCTATTTTGAAGGGTTTACAAAATCGTATTATATTGAAGGGATCGAAAAGTTGGAGAAACGTTGGATGAAGTGTATGGAGCTAGGGGGAGACTATGTTGAAAAATAAATAATAACTTTTACAAAATATATATTTCTTGTTTAGTTTTTACCAGACTTATCACTCTGCCTACGTAGTTGAGAAAAAGCTAGGCAGAACAGAAAGGGTGTTTTTCAAGTTGCGCCACGACTTGAATCGGTTACCGGTTGTGCCTCTTCTTCAGGTCCTCGCGTCAGTCTATTGCCATATTAACCACGCATGGCACACAGTTTGGTGATCACAGTTTGTTTCTAATAACTGACATGAGGACGCTGCTGCCCATCCTCTTGGCGTAAACTCTTAGGGTGTTACCATTTGTTGCGGTGCATGCTTTTGCGAATCCCGCGACCCCAGCCGAACGGTCAGGAGGAGGAACACCGTTGGTTTTTAGCTGTTAAGAGTCCGGCAGACCACCTCGCCTTCCCCGGGCGAGGGACATCCATGAGTATTTTCCAACGACAAAAAAAAACGACTGTTACCACACCAATCGATTGATAGTCGATCCATGCCAAAAATCGATGGTAGAATGAGATTAATCAACGTCGATCGACAGTTCCTACTACACCAAATCGATCTGCTTGATTGCCCGACTTATTATAGATCGTTGGTCGATCGAGGAACGATCAACGACCGATCAAGGATCCGCCGACAGTCAAATAATGTTTGAAAGATTGTTTAATCGATCGATGGTATCAATCGATTGGTGTAGTGACACCCTTAGACGCTGTCTACGGACGGAACCCACGGGTAGGGAAGGGCTGTTATATTCTTAATTTAGGCATAAAATATTTAAGAAGTAGTGAACGCTTGCCTTCCATGCTGGAGGGTCTGAATCTTGGCCAGCACCTCTGACTCTTAGAATTCAAGATCAGAATTTGATTATATCACTTGCGTTAATGGTGAAGGTATAACATCATGACCTGCACACCTGAGAGGGCTCCATAAAGTTCTCGACGGTGTGTGTAGTTCGCCAACCCGCGTGGTGGACTAAGGCCTAAATCCTATTTCCTTCTGAAGAGAGGCCCGTGCCCAGCAGTGCGACAGATATGGGGTTAATTATGTAACACTTTAGGGTGGCTTTAAGAGACAACCCTCAACTATCACGTCCACATAAAATTTAGCAGGCATGTACTTACGAGAGGATAAAGAATAACACTTGTAACCGTACACTATATATATTTTAATCAGAATTACAAAGAGATCAATAGGGCGTGGTTCGTAGCAATGCGAGGAGTCCAGGGTCTTCATGAACAAGGTGTAACACTTAGCTTGGTAACTGCAGCGGCGCAAGAGGCCAATCTGCAGTGTGCCCGACCTTTTATAGGCCCGGACCCCCGCCAGTCAGCCACCATCCGTCACAATTATGTATATTGTACATAGGTATATTTTCAAAACGAAGTGTAGAAAAGAAGATTAAAAAATGCCAGCGCAAAGATTGGCAGTTAGAGCGGGCATTAAATGGAATAGCATAATTTGGGTTAGAAGAGGCCACTGTGGGTCTTGTAATAATCGTAAAATACCGGCTGGCTGCTACCGAGTTTATTGAACGTTACCAACGAGAATGCTTTTATTGTTTCCTTTACATTAGATGGTGACGAGGTACTAATATAGCATAGCATCACTCCTGAACTCCCCGAAAGGTTGGGCAGAGGTGTGTAGTAACACCCTCATTTCGCCGTTATGTTAAAATCCCATGTAGGTAATAGGGGGCGAGCCTATTGCCATCAACTGGGAGGAATTACTACTGGAGGAATTCCACACGGAAAAACTCAATAACTCTTTGCCCTACCTGGGGATCGAACCCAGGACCTCACGATGAGCAGTCGCGCTTGCCACCACTGGACCAATGAGGCAGTTTATATACTTTTAGTTTATATATATACTTTTGACTTAATACAGTTAAATTATCTTTGTAATCTTGCTTAGACGTTTAATATGTAATGCAACGGTGAAATGGTGAATAGTTTGAAAGTCTGCTTGACCTGTTCGTACAACGAGGGCTTAATCCAATACCCTACAAAATTAGTACTGTAGCGACATCTGTGTCAGATACCGCGAACTATTTAAGTAATGAATTACAAAGATAGATGGCGCTTATTAAAGAAAAAGAGTTCTTAACAATCCTCCGTTGGTTCCCCTTTTATTTTCCTTTATTAGTTAAACTGCCTCGTTGGTCTAGTGGCGGCAAGTGCGACTGCTGATCGTGAGGTCGTGGGTTCGATCCCCAGGTCGGGCAAAGTGTTATTGGGTTTTTCCGTGTGGAATTCCTCAGTAGCAGCCCGGAGGTTGGATTTGTGCCCCGTCGATAGCAATAGGCTCACTCCCTATTACATGGGACTTAAGCATAACGGCGAAGTAAGGGTATTACAAATACACTTCTGTCCAACCCTTCAGGAAATATAGGCGTGATGTCATGTTACGTGTATTAGTTAAACATTAAAATCTATTTAATCGTGTATAACTTTCGTTATTTGTCATCGTTATAATAAGAATCATTAATTTTCTTTTTAATATTTTTCTCCTCTTGGTATGTACCCTCATCTATGTCTACACCATTCCAGCCTTTTGAAAAGATATTATAAAGAGCGACTGGGTAATTATCAGTATTTTACTGGGAGTGACTGCCTTCTTACTTACGTGTCGGGCTCCTGGCTACCCGTGACGATACAATAGTAATTGCAAAACATCCAGCAAGAGCTCTCTTAGAGACAAGGGATCTCTCAATGCTTACCAATGAAAAGTTTGACCGCGGCAATTGTGCTTAACCCGTAAAATCCAACTGCTTGAAAAACAATTAGGATATATAATCTTTTTCCTAAATTAAAGTAAATAAACTGAAACAGAACTAGTAGTCGGGAAACCCATTGTAAACAAACAATAATGTAAATAATAATTTAATCATAATTCTTTGAAATTTAATAACATACCTAATAATTTAAGGAATAGCCAACGTTTAACACAATAATAAACAAAACTCTTATCTAATAAATATGTTCTGCGAAGAAATAACTTTAACAAATAAGTAGAATGTTTATTTGAATAAAAAAACACAGTTTTGATATTTAGGTCAGACCTTGTATTGTTTTCGAAGAAAAAATGTTTATTAGCAATCACTCCATTCTCACATACAGTGAGGAAGAATACAACAAAACAATACATCTTTATAAAATGCGTATCGGAGCGAGAATTATGCATCAGAAGTTTTTGGATGACATCAGAAAGTGATCAATCAACGTCCTAGGCATAGAATACAGTATAATATATGGTCCTAGGATATTGATACACCTATAATACTTCTTCTTTTCGTGTGGTTAGTGACTAACCTAGTGTCAGAGTTTATGCCGCCCATGGGCTTCTGACTTGGCTTCACACGATCGACATGAATCCGAAAAGTCAGAGATGCGTGCTTTGGGTACGAACTCGAGACATTATGACTTGGTAGTCCGAGGCTATCACTGCTATAACACCCATGATATAATAATATAACTCCTCCTGGTATTCTCTTCCCGCGATGTACGCATCTGCGTTACAATTTGAAATATTTTCCCACCAATAACAACAAAGTATGAAAACAGAAACCAAAGCTTGTTAGTTCATCACCAGCTTTGACGTAGTAAAGAACAGTCACATGATCTAGCTGTCACAGGAAGAGACTTGGTCACTGGTCACCAACTTTGCACTCATTCAGAAGTTTTTTATAGTAGAATTAACAAGGTTGATGAAATATTAAGAACGATCAAAAGCGCATTGACTTCAGAAGGTGCTTAGTTAAAATTTATTTACATATCGTTTTAAATTTTAAAATATTACTATAAATAATAAAAATAGTAGCCCATAGGCATCAGGAACAGGGTCGAAGCTAATAGATTCTCATAATAATACGCATACATCCAGAAATTACAACGTAGAAAGAAATGAAGGAGTTGGCTTTGGACAGAGAAAGGTGGCAACAAATGCTGGTGGATCAAATGTTTGGGAAAACGTATACTTTTGCAATGTTTGTAAATATGTGAGCACCATGTAGGTATCTATCACATAATGAATTTGTCATTGCTTCATTTTTAATTCTTTTTACCTATTGTGGTATAGTAATTTTATTCTAGGTGCATCGTCTTCACATATAATTGTATAATTAATGTACATTTTGAAAGAGTGACCTTTTGGAAGGGGCGACTAGAATCAATTCAATTTTTTTTTGTAAATTTTAACGTTCAAAAGTCCCTCTTATGTGCCTAATTGAAATAAATACTTTAACTTGATCAAAAAATACCATGCGATTCCTACCAAAGAAAAGACTAACCCTATTTTCCTTGGATGATGTAGAAGGCGAAGGCTTCATCCTCCTATTCTAATTTAATAATTGCACTCGGGAGCAATGAATCCGGGTCACCAACATAATAAACAAAACAATGTTAAACAATGTTTTCAGAGATACTAATGTTTATTTTGTTGACTCGGATTCATTGCTCCCGAGTGTAGTATCAATGCAGTACAAACTTCTTTTTGCGGTTGTTTTACAATAGAGATACCGTCCATTTGATCCCGTTCGAAGTCAATGTACCAAAAGCAGTAGGTTACCTGTATGCTTTGGTGTCATCTAACTCTTCGAGGTAGATGACAGCTAAAATTAATTGTTAGGAATATCGACGGTTGAAAGGCTTTTTGTACTAAGCGTATTTTTTTTAAGGTTGCAGGAAAGAGATTTATCATTTCGTTTTTCGAAAAAAAAACATTATTATAAAACTATCGAGTAGATTTTGGTAATATTAATATATTATTTCCGTAACATACTTCAGTTTTTCGAGTTAATACCGTCATTATACTTGCTGTATTTTCTGAAATAAATGTCGCTTAACAAAAATGCATCGAATATATTGTTTTCAGGAGTGGTTTAATTGCCTGTAATATATATTATAGCTGAAAGTAAATTATTTCATGTGTTGACACAGTTATAAAGCAGAACAAAGCAAGAAGAGTTATTCTCAAAGACTCAATGAATTGAGTATGAAACAACTAGACTAGAGTAACTTGATACAGACGACAATCAGTGTTCAAACCGAATGAAATAAAATGCTTTTTTACTATTGTAGGGTCAAAGACAGGTGAGGCTTGGAATTCACAAATGAGCTAAGTGCCAAAAAAAAGAATCAAATTTTTTTTTAGCAATTGTGGCGTGGAATTTACAAATGAGCTAAGTGCCAAAAAAAATGAATCAACAATTTTTATGAAAATGGATTGGCTGCCCACTATAGCTCCTTTGACATTAAAAATATTGATTTCGGTTTGTTAGGCACTTAGCCCATTCGTAAATTCCACGCTTCAATTGATCTGGTACAACATCAATACCTAATAAAAGATTTGCTCATTAAGGTTAATTTTAAAATAAATACACAAATATTAAAAGGACTACCTAAACCTATTATTGTGATGGGATGCAAAATGATTCAAGCAACATTACCTATTATTCTGATGGAATGCAAAATGTTTCAAGAGACACAATCAAGTATTTATACAAAAGGCTAAACGCCTCAGGAAAAACGATTCAACAGACAAATGAGATAAAATTATCAAATTTTGTGTCGGTTGGTACAATGGCCTCCAAAATGAGAGCAAATTAAGTGTGGGCTTCAAGCGCCACAAAAATGCTTTTAAAAAATTGAAATCTAGCTCAAACGGCGCTGAAAAATTCGCTGATTCCAAATATGTATATAACTCATTATCGCAAAAAATGTGGCTTAGACCAATTAGCCTTTCAACCGTCGATATAATTCCCAAAGCAGGCATCATAAACAACATTATCAGCTAAGCCAAAGGTCAGTTATCAGATACTATATTTAATCCGCTGATCATTTTTTAATTCAGTGTCAAGACTTCGTTCGTTACAAGTACTTACTTTCAACACAACCATGTGGAAAATGATAATCCTGTCGACGTTATTAGTCACGGTTCTTGCAGAAAACATAGAGAAGTTCTACGGAGAATGGACGCCCATTGCCATGTACCCAGGTGTCGTGTACTCACGGCAGTGCTTAAAATTCTCCTTCTTTGAAGAAAAAGCCACATCACAATGTACTTGTGATGATGGAATAAAGACTACATTGGTTACTGCGGTAATTACTGGAGATAACGTGGATACTCATGTACGTGAAGAAATGCCAATAACAGTAGCGGATACTCCAGATGAAGTTATATCACTTATGAATGTCAAATGTCAGTGTGCCGGTAAAGAACATCCAACACGTGTAGTAGTAAGATCAATTAACGAAAACTTCTTTGTTTTATACATTAAAAAACTGAATCGAAGCTCTGTTTTCGTTTTTGCGAAAACAATACCAAATGCATTTGAACTAGTGCAATTTTTAAAAGACGGTATTGAAGATTTAAGGTCAAGAAAAGGTTCAGTACTATGTAGTTTCAATGACACAAAAACGATTAAGACTGTGAGTTCTACGCGAAGCCAAGATTTGAACTTATAATAATACGCTAGCTTTTTATTTAATATAGTATTTCCTTTTAAAAAATAAACCATATCATTGGATCTACGTGTTTTCTTTAATTTATTTACATCTATAATAATAATAATATGTATTTTGTTTGTTGTAGGAACAACAACAAAATTAATATTTTCACTATGTTGAAAGCTTAGTTTAATATTATTCCAACCTATGTTTAGGCACAAAAACTTTTCGCGAAAAAATCTACATTCTGTATCTTGCTAATGTATAGTGCGACAATTATTATTTTTATATCACCCTCATTGTATTTTCTTTTGCTACGGTTGTGGAATCTATAAGATCGAAGTCCTAGAATTTTATTTAAATTAGCCAGCCATAATACCTAAACTAGAAAGGAGAATTAATTCTAAACCACCTACGTTCACCCATTCAAAAGAATACCCTGTAAAGCTTCTCCATCTATGCACCTAGCTTGTACCATTTGATAGACATTATTCTTGCCTTGTTCAGCAATTTTAGTATCCAAATAAGCTATGATACATGGGTAACCACATGCTCGTACCACCCGAATCTGAATCGAATTGGATATATTTCCTATATAGGTAACATGGTCATTATCAACCTTGTTTATGCCAGCTGTCTAATGTATAGCTTAATCAGTATTTCACTGGCATTTTGACCTCTGCAGTCCAACTATTAACAAAGTTACAATTCCATCAGCATCTTAGTAATATTAAAAGAATAAAGTATTTTTCTTATTAAGAGTAAAGTAAAAATATGATTTTTACTCTATTTATAGCTGTCTATCCTATTAAATTCAACCCACATTCACCCGCTTCAAAGAATGACCTCTTTGTTTATCTTAACGAAGCATCTAGTTTCTAATATTTGATGGATATTGATCTTCCCTTGTTTAACAACTTCATTCTATGTTATAAACAAAGTTGGTTGTAATGATATGCGTGATTTTATCAACAGTTTTTTTAGATATTACTTTAATGACACATAGTCATATCTATGATTGTTTAAGGTTCACCCACGTGAAATTTCCAGGATTACCCGCCTACTTTCGTTCGTTTGTTCAGTTTTCGACATCTCTCCATGTTCAGCACATGATTAAGGGCCAAGCCACATCTGACGGAAGATACGTCGCCGATCTTCCGCCAGTACACATAATTCCATATAAACATCTCACACCGGGCACCTTTGACCGAAGATGCGTTACTAAAATTCCTTGAGTAAATTACGCGACAGAAGATCGGCGATGTAACTTCCATCTGAGTAAATCGTAAATAATGATAAATATATAACATAAGTTTTTGCTATAACAGTAATTTCCTAGGTTTAACAATGGACTAATTATTGTTTAAGATATTACATATCGGTTGGTTACAGCAGTCTGGGTATGGCAGGAATTTATCACCAGGAACTATTACACAGTCTTTACCGACGGCCATGGCACCACAACTGAAAATACAATTTTTATGTAAAGTTATTTAAAGAAAGAAAGAAATAAAATTATTTATTCTGGACTCACACAGGCAGTTACAGAAACAAAAACAATATTTAAAAAAAAGAAAGGATAAAAATTTAGACTACCTGCACGAGGCCAAAAAGGGCTCCTATCTCAGCATAATGCTGCGACATTTAAATAAATAAATAGTTCGGTTCGGTCCGGCAAAATGATTTTCTGCATTGAAAACCGCAATAGTAACACGCAGTTTTGTACTTTGCCCGATAAATTGCAACAGGCAACTCCCCAAGAGCAGATATGGGATTTTTTCTGGGGGATACGAACTAGACGGGCAAAGAGCCATCAGTTTTTTTTTTTATTACAGTTCGTGGAGGGACGGGTTAAGAATACAATAATTCCCTTCAGCCGCCACGCTGGGCAAGCGAATCGTAAGGGGCGGAACAAACAGAAAAGACGAAAGACGAGGACGCGTCGCAGACGTCTATGCCCTGTCTCGTCGTCGGGTCGCGGTGTCCGCGTCTCGTCCGCGCCCTGTCTTCTCTGTTTATTTTGTGTCGCGACGCTTCTATACATTTTGTATGAAAATTTATTGAAGGGGCGCCGCGTCCGTGATGCGTCCTCGTCTTACGTCTTTTCTGTGTGTCCCGCCCCTTAGGGTCAGAAAAATCCTCGCGCACTTTTTTAATGTCACTGAATAAAGCATTGTATCAGTATTGCCGTTAAATATAAATTTCGACGCTCGGGTATGCTCGGGCATGCCCAAGAAAACGCTCGATGTCTACATTGAATTTGACGACACGTTTGGTGCAGTGGCTGAGCGATCGGCTTCTGCGTTACGGGTCGTGGGTTCGATTCCCGCACGGAACAAATATTTGTATGGCCTACAGATAATTGTTCCGGGTCTGGATGTTTGTGCGTGTGAAGATTTGTGTCTGTAAACGCACCCACGACACAGGAGAAATCCTAGTGTGGGGCAACGTTTTTTTAAAAAAAAAAATTGAATTTCATACTTAAAGGTCATTCCAGACGTTGCCTACATCGTTTCACTCGCATAGTTTATATACTACAATGTCTGGACTTTAAAAGAGACCTTGATCTCTGAGTTTGTTTCGGCTTTTCTTCTCAGAGCTAGTCAGATAGGAAAAGCCGGCACCATCTAGTCTAAAAAAAAAACATTACATTGACTTGTAAAAGTGTCTTTAACAGATTTATTTACAGAAAAAAAAAACATTTATCATTTATAAAGTCAATATTGATTACAGTTATTTATTTAGTAAAATTTTAAAAGTGCTCGAGCATCCGCGAGGATTTTTCTTTTTGGTAGAAATTTACTCTAAGAGGCAACGAACCTAGCACCATTATTATTAATGCCCAAAAAAGGGCAATAGGCTCGCCACCTATTACGACATGGGACTTAATATAAGAGGCGAAACATGGGTGTAATCAGCAGACTCCTGTAATAGGAGAACACCTCTGCTTACCTTTGGGGATTACAGGCGTGAGTATATGTATGTATGCATATATACATAAACTTACGCCTTCTTCCCATGGGGGTAGGCAAAAACTACAGATCGTAACATGTTACAGCTATCACACAGAAACTGTTGACAGGACCCGTTTTAGCGGATCCGTTTTCATTTTGGTGATTGCGCCTGTAGTTGTATGAACGAGTTGACATACACGACGGTATTCCGAATCCAGTAAAAAACACTGGAGTCGTTATATTTATCGTATCCTGTCTGCCAGATGCGACGCAGCTGCCATGTTTAACTGATCCGTCGGTACAGATGTAAACAACACATCCAGTACCGATGGATCCGTTAAAACGGATCCGCTGTGTGAACGGGATGCTCACAGTATTCCCTTCGCTTCAGTTTATATTTTATATTATACAATACCACTTTCCATTAGGCAGACAGTCTGTCGTGTTTATAATAAACTAGCGACCCGCCCCGGCTTCGCACGAGTGCAATGTAGATATAATGTGGGGCATAAAAACCTTCCTCTTGAATCACTCTATCTATTAAAAAAACCGCATCAAAATCCGTTGCGTAGTTTTAAAGATCTAAGCATACATAAGGACAGGCAGACAGCGGGTGCGACTTTGTTTTATACTATGTAAAGATAAAGATTAATTACCTAAATATGGAAGTTGTGCCGTCCCGTTGACAGTTGTATTGAACACATGTCCTTCCATCTTGAGGTGAATAACGCTTATTGTATGATAGAACTCTATTGAGATCAGGTACATAACAACCTTCTTGATCCGCTGAAAATAAATAAAAATATCTCGTTTATTCATTTAACATTATTTCTACTTACTAGATATATTTATTCTGCCTAGCTTTTCCCAACCATGTCGGGGTCAGCTTCCAGTCTAATCAGGTGCGTCTGAATACCAGTATTTTATACGGAGCGATTGCCATCAGACCTCCGCAACCCAGTTACTGGGTAATGCCGATATCCTAAGATTAGACCGGTTATCAGACTTTCGGGCGGCTTATTTTCGGGACTTCCCGTAACGACTGTCATAGGTATTCGTATGACACACGGGACCAACAGTTTAATGTGCTCTCCGAGGCTCGGAGGGGTCTCGATGTGTAACGAACGGTCACCCATCCACAGACTGACCGCGGCAAGCGCTGCTTAATCTCGCAAATAGCAATCCGCGCAGTTGGTAATTAGCCACGAGCCCCTCCCCTATTAGTTTTTTTTCTGTTTTTCTTTTTAGTTTTGTCATCTTAGATAACCTGTCTGTTAGATGGCAGGAAGACATTTACCTACTTGAAATCTTTTAGTCAAATTATAATCCCTTACGGCTAGACGTACTGACACTAATGTACAGTCAGCAACAAAAGTATATTAACACTTCAGTTTTTTAAATCATAATTGAACACAAAAATATTCAAATTTAATCGGAACACATGTAAGAATAAAATAACACAAACTCTTGACTATTATATGAAATTCTAAAAAGCAGTGTATCAAATATTTTTTTGTCTTTTAGATGTTATGTAAAAGTAACAACTTAACCAACTTTCGTTGTTGACCGTACCAACTACTTGAAAAGAATCATCTTTTTGAGTCTTTTTATCTAAAACCGTTATTAAACATTAGGGAATAGTTGAAACCAAATAAATATTATTCAAATTGTATTCTACGTTTGTAGTTTTTAACCGTTTATAATACATGGCTAGAAAGGGGTGACTACTGAGATGACAACTAATAGAGATCTATGGAAGAAGAATACATACTACGCCGACCACAAATAAGTTGGAATAACGGCAGGAGGAGGATAATGATGTAGTTTTTAATCGACTTCAAAAAAGGAAGAGGTTCGACTGTATGTTTTTTATTTTATTTATGTATGTTACTTAATATGTCTGGCATTTCTCTGTTGTTGGTTGATCCAGTTTATCGTTAAAAAACACGTTTTTTTTTTTAAATACACCAAAAGTTCTTTTTTTGTAGCCTTTGGATTGTCCCACTGCTGAGCAAAGGCCTCCCCTTTTGTCTTCCAAACCTCTCTATTTTCTGCGGTTTCTAACCATATCAGCCCCACAAACACGTCTAGATCGTCACGCCACCAAAAGCTTGAATACTTTTTTTTCTAATTGGTCCGGAAAAGACTATACAGACCACCGCTTGCTTGTGACTGTAGACTCCTTACTTCGCCGAGTATTTCCACATGAAGACTAAAATAGATAATTAAATCAAAATAATTATACCCATATCCGCAGGCTTTTCAACTGGTTTCTGTATTGCCACTGCACTGTAAACTGTGCCAAAGGACACGGCAACACACAGAAAAACAAACACGAAATTCATTTTAGAAGGCACAACCACTCAACAAACTTCGCGAGCGAGACTAAACAATACGGATATTAATGCTTATATTAATATTGAGACTGAGACTAGTTTTGCCTTTCAGCTCCATTTTGATTTGCAGCAAACTTATCTGCTCATTAAAATTGTATCAATCTAAATTGGCATTTCTTTTTCTATTCGACTGCTCGTAGATGGTCTTGTGTACCGTTTCTACGTAACCAGGCAGTTATTGGCGAGACCTGAAGGGTCTCCAACCAATGGGGACGAGAGTAAAATACTTAACCTAAGCTAACAACTACTACTACTAACATCATGACTATGACTACTAGCAACAACAGGGCGACCCCTAGTTTGACTCGGACCTCGGCTTAGGGCGTTGCTGGCGAGAGGACCGGGTGGGAGACAGCTTGATGAGAGCTGAATTAACAGTGTGAGCCCTTCTAAAATGCATGCATGCATGAGTGCTTATATGCAGGCATAGAGGGAGACATATTTTTCCAACCCTGAAAAAAACTTAGCATAACTTTTCGATCATTTAGTCATAGTAAATATTATAGACCTATGTAAATTATTCCTTAAAAAACTTTTAAGTTAAACGGTTTTATCTTGCAGTACCCCTACAGCATCAGGATTTCAGGATTACTCTGGCAAAATAGGTTTTTGTCTTATAATTATTATTTTAATAATATAGATTTACTTCATTCCAAACTGTAAAGTATGAGCATCATGCAGCTATTGATGATACACCTAAATCATATCATATTGCTGCCTATTGTCTGGTAGTATGAGTCTGTCATGCTCACTTAAATGTATTGCTGATGGTGGCGTTGTTTATCCGGTCGTTGGGTTCCCTACAATATGGTTGAGCTGAACGATGCGGATGTGCACGTCATGCTCGTGAACGGGTGCCGTCTGTCGGGACTGGTCAGCCCTTAACTGCTATGGCAATCCTAGAAGGCATATTTTTCTATTTGTTACTCCTAAGTGAGTTTATTTGTTACATTAACCTGCATTATTCTCATTCTATTTCTCACACTACTGTAATGGAATTGTCCTATATTACTATTTTGAAAAGAGTATTCATGGAGTTTCTTGCCGGCTCTTCTCCATAGAACCTACCTTTTGGAACCGTGCACCTAGTTTTAACGTTTTAAAAGTGCCTGAAATCTGGTCTATTTGAAATAAACAAACTGACTTTGACTTAGGATTGAAGCTTGGAATTATTATAAAGTTGTATTGTCATGGGAATTTAATTTGTGTGCGAAGTTTCAGAAGAATCGGTTAAGCAGAAGTAGTTGAGAAATCTGTCGCAAGTTTTTAATCAAACAAACAAACAAATATACGAAGTGAAGCTAATTAAAACTATTTCATAAAATAATGTTCGTTTGTGTGTTCGTCTCCTATGCGTCCACGTATCGTTCATCCAATTGACTTTGTACAGCTGTTGTTATTTGTAAAAGAGCAAAAGTTTGTGACAAAAAAATACGCGGGCGCCGCAAGGGGCGAGTCTAAAATTTTTATCGATCGTATGCATTTTTATTACCTTTTTTTATAAACAACTGGCCGATCGCATCATTCGCAGTTCAAAAATAGAATTCGACAACTACAAAACAAACACAGGCAACAGCCAGACAGCCTATTTACATACTTTTTACATATCTAAATAAGGTTATACCCCGCGGCCAGTACGTTTTCCGACGCGCAACTCGTTTCGGGGAAGTCGCGCGACGCGTGACGTCATAATGACGTTGATGTTGATGTTGATGATCGATACTCGACATTGAGGTGATCATTTCTGTGTCACGTAATATGACAGTCAGCGGCACGAATTTGGGTATTTTTATCCGAGTACTACCAAGAAGAATGATGGTTTTATTTTAGGGGTAAATGTACTGTTATGGTACGGTTATTCCACTAATTAAATTTTGTGATCATCATAAATCTTTTTCCAGATATGTTTGGGGTAGATTTTTAATTTAACCAGCCTCTTGATTCAGAATCTTTTCAATGAGTCAGTTGCCCTAATACCTGCACGTTACAGGAACTAATGGACGCTCCTGATAACGCTAAACTCTTAACTATTTTCTGAGCCGACTCAATTTAGATTGCTATCGACAGGCTAAGAAAAAGTTGTCTAGCAATTCGGTTCGTTATCATTTTTCTTGTACACAAGTCGAAATTACAAATACCTGAATTAGGCAGCTGATGTAGTCGAGTATCTACAGGGTACAAAAAACCTTTTATCTTCTGGCACCATCATCAGACTACCTTCACGGTACCATATTATTGCATTGTTACCGAAGTTACATAGGTATGCCAAATTTCAACTCAATCGGATGCCAGGAAGTGCTTCAAAAATTGATCACAAATTTTGAACCGGAAACACACGAACGAAGCAAGTTAAATAAAATCTTGTAAAAAGATAGGTACCTAGTGAATCTGTATCGAATCCAGATTACAAGTGCTATTAAGTCATTATACATTCAAATCCTTACTGCAAGATAACTCGGGCCCGATAATTAATGCAGCTTACAGTGTACAACATGGGTAAGTCAATCTAATCTATGTATAACCAATACTACAATCGCAAAAAAATGCTCAATGACTTCCACAATCTAATCTCAATTCACAGAGCTCATTGGAGCGCACAAAAAGACTCGATACATGCACTAAATTAATAGCCACCACACATGAATTTTTCGTTTCTGAAATTCCTCGAAATTGAAACCAGAGCTGTGTACGGGGGCCAAAAAAAAAGTCGTATCAATAGCCGAAGCGTTCACCTTTTTGGCCGCAACGCCACGTTTTGAAATAGAGGTATCGATTGAAAAATAAATTGGTGCGTTGTTTGAAATTCGGCGTGCGTCCAACGAAGTCCGCGTTCAATTTGCACCGTATCATTTTACCAGTTCCGTGTGGTTTCCAGCCGAGAACTGGTTACCCCTTCTCTACCCGTGGTTGTCGAAATAGGCGACTAATGGCCAATTCCTATTATTTACGGAGCGTTATTGGTAAACATTGAGACTTGTATCTTTACTAATAATGAGGCAAAGACCTCATAGTTTTGTATAGTAGACCTTCCCATATGGAATTAGCTATCACAGGTAAAGGTAGCTTACGAGTCTATTTATTTGCCCAGTTTGGTAATCAAAAATGCTACCATTGGTAAGCAAAACGATTCGTTTTTCATAGGAACCGGGCAGTAGGCATTACGTCAAGAGGCTGAACAGTAGCGTCTGCCTGCTTTCTATTAACAACCACTTAATTAAACCCACATAAATAAGCCCATCCGACTGACCGACAGAGAATCAAAAAGTCGACATGGCTCACAGGGTAAGCAAGCTGAAGTGGCGATGGATCGGTCATAGGATTTGTAGAACCGATGACCGTTGAGGGAGACGTGTTCTTGAATGGAGTCAAATTTGCAAACGTAGTGTGGGACGCCGTAGAATAAGTGGAGAAACGATTTTCTCAAGGTGACTGGTACCAGCTGGATGAGAGTGGCTTAGGATTGAGCTCAGTGGCGGACAAATGAAGAGGCTTTTGTCCAGCAGTGGGCTACTTCCGTAGGCTAATAATGATGATGATAACATAAACCCAACATTCCGTTCCAACAAAAAACGGCATTCCCACCCGCTGGTAACATGTTTTAGTTGTTTTGTATACTTACCAAAAATAATAACTAACCGTGCCAAAACATTTTGAGTAATAACTGCCAAGTTCCAATTGTAAAAGATTAGCTGTTATAACAAATTAAATTGAGAATCTTCTCTTCATGTACTTTTTGCCAAATACTAAGAATAGTACTCATGTTTTAATTACTTTCTATGTGTGATATCTACTAAATGTCAATTATTACTATAGATTAACTGCCTCGTTAGTCTAGTGCTGATTGTGAGGTCCAGGGTTCGACCCCCAGATCGGGCAAAGTGTTATTGGAGTTTTCCGTGCGGAACTCCTCAGTAGCAGCCCGGAGTTTGGATTTGTGCCCGATTGATGGCAATAAACTCGCCTCCTATTACATGGGACTTAAACAACGGCGAAATGAGGGCATTTATACATCTCTGCCCAACCCTTCGGGGAATACAGACGTGATGTTATGTATGTATGTCAATTATTTCTATAAAATAAGTTGAAAATATCCTATAAGCATAAAAAAAAACCTCTCGTCATAAAACCGTAGTCATCTTTTCGACACCGTTTTCGGGTGACAGGCGCCCCGCTACCCCTGTATCCCGCGGGCGACGACTCACTTGCTTGGTCTGCCTATAGTTATATCCGATGACGTTACTGTTGGACTCTTGGTGGAAAGAAACAAGTAATACTTATCCAATAAAAACATTCAAATCGAAAGTACAGTTTTGCTTTTAAAGGTCTTCAAATAGTGACAATTGTAGCTTCTTAATCTTCTGTGATTTGCTGATTCTTTGTAGCAGACAATGTACTGGGACATTTACGAGCTGATTATGATGAATCGACTCCACCGCAAAGAAAGAAGGAAAGTTTAAAACTTTGTCGAGGGCCTCTGCCGTGCCCCTAGCAGAGATATTTTTAGATGTGACAGCGTTATTTTCCTCAAATACAATATTGCAATTAACGGAAGAAAAAAAACAAGATAAACTAGTTGTTATCCCAATATAAACGCAGTCATTCCACGCTCGGGTACGGGTGTCACAGGCCTATACGTCGGTGGCCCATCTGATTTTAAAATTAATAATGTGGAAACTAATAATTCTATCAACGTTTTTAATCGTCATTCATGCCACGAGCATACGGAATTTCTATGGAGAATGGGTACCGGTTGCTTTTTATCCAATTTCCACATACGCCCCGATTTGTTTACGCTACATATTCTCTGAATACCCAGAAGACGTGCAATGTACGTGTGGTGACGGAAGAAACACGACTATGGTTCAACTGGAGATGGCCGAGAATAAAGAATCCTTCCTTCGTCAGCCGCTACCGTTGCTAGTAGTTGATACTCCTGGCGAAGTCATGGCGTCGTTAAGTGCTAAGTGCAGATGTGGTGACAAAGATTTTAAGAATCGTGTCGTTGCAAGACTGGTGAACGAGAACTACTTCGCTATGTATGAAAATATCCCACCAAGCATGGAATATACTCGCACTGAGAAGGAAACGAACGTTGTATATCTTTTTTCGAAGAATATTCCGACGCAGTTTGAATTGGTTAAAGTTATGTTAAGTATTGAAGACTTGAGTGGAAGGCAAGGGGCAATAATGTGTACTAAAGAATACTATGAAGAACTAATGAGACATGAAAACAAAGTTTTTGAACCGTAAGAAGTATAATAATGTTGATATCAAAACATGGTTTCTATTATAGTGTTATGTTTCATTAGTTTTGTAAGACAAATAATATGACATGCTTACTTGCTCAGTTATTTTTATTTACCTTCTATAATAATATGTATTATCCATAAGATTACGTGTAGAGTCAGAAAAACAATCAGGTGAATTTAACTTGAAGTTGACATCAAACGGCACTTCATTCTAAATGGTCATATCCTAATAGCATTTAGAACGAGTAGTATATACTTATACCCAAAGACTAGCACCCATATTCTAAGACGTTCCTCCAAAACTTACTCGACTCAGGACGGCCTCGAAAACACCTTCAAAATTGTATTCTTTGTCGTAATTTCGAGTGAACTTTGAGGTTCCTCGACTGAGGGGTCCTGAAATGAGTCGAGGTAGGGTGGGAGTCATTACGTCATAATTTGAATTATCTGCATCGCGCCAATAACGCCGCGATAAATTAATAAAATTAAATAATAATTAAATTAATTAATTAAGGATTATCGTAAGCATATTCGATAAAGTCTTCAAAATTTATTTTTGTTACATACGAACTTTGACACTTCCTTCCTTAATGTACCTAGATTCCGAGGTACCTTGAGTTTCACAGATGATTCCTTACCTCGACTGAGGAAAAATCTCGAGTCGAGGATGTTTATGTCAACTATAACTACCGATGGTAGTGAGAAAGACTGAGTCGAGGTGGAGTCGAGTCGAATAAGTTTTGGAGGAACGTCTTAGAATATGGGTGTAGGTACCAGTTTCACAGTAATCTTCCGTTTACCATGTAGTGTTCACCTCATAACTAAGTACTTAAAATATATTCTTATGTAACTGCCTCGTTGTCCTTGTGGTGGTAAGTGCGACTGCTGATCGTGCGGTCATGGGTTCGATCCCCAGGTCGGGCCAAGTATTATTGGGTTTTTCCGTGTGGAGTTTCTTAGTAGCAGCCCGGAGTTTGGATATGTGCCCGGTTGATGGCATTAGGCTCGCCCCCTATTACATGGGACTTAAACATAACGGTAAATTGAGGGGGTTACTATACACCTCTGCCCATCCTTTCGGGGAATACAGGCATGATGTTATGTTTGTTATAAAAAAAAAATGTAAACTCCCTTCTGGTCGTAGAGGGAAAATACATTATCTATACTAATATTATAAACCTGAAGAGTTTGTTTGTTTGAACGCGCTAATCTCAGGAACTACTGGTTGGAATTGAAAAACTCTTCTTGTGTTGGATAGTCCATTTATCGAGGAAGGTTATAGGCTATATAACATCACGCTACGACCAATAGGAGCGGAGCATAAATTTAAAATGTTACAAAAACGAGGAAAATGTCCACCCATGCGAAGTCGGGACGGGCCGCTAGTCCCTACCCAACTAACATTAGGCGGTAATATAAGAGTTAGAACAGATATATAAAGGAGCTAAACAGATCCTAAGGTCATCAATAAGTGCTATCACATGGGAGTTATAGCGAACTATAACTCTACTATACCCCTGGAATGGGCACAAATTCTTATGGCCTTAGGTTCCACTATGGCGATACAGTGGAGTTACAGAATGAATTTAAGAGATATAGTAGAGCAATTGTGGACGTACAGTAGCGCTAACTGAGACTTAAAGCGCTGCAAGAGTAGTATTTAAGTGACTAGTGACTCCTCAAGCGGTATGGTAGAACTACATGCTGCTTACTGACACTTTGAGCGCTCTATAGGGAGCAAATGTATGAATATAAACTCCGTAAGGGGTATACTAGATCTATGATGTATCTTACTTACTGTTTGAGCGGTTAGAGGGTGGCAATAAGGTAAATTGTAACACCTTGAATTGCAGTATAGATCTACAATAAGAAATTTTAGCGTCTAAGGATATAATTTTTTACTTTTTTTCATAGCCGGCCATAATATATATTTTATAACGTTGTTAGACAAGCAACGTTTAAATGCAGAATATATCCCTTATCAAAAAATCAAACATTGTGTTTACGAAAATAAATGGCGGAGTTGAGTGCTAAAATTTTAACTCATTGTTAGTGGAAGCTGAAGCGAAATTTTCATCGCGAAGGTAAGTAAACTGTGAATATGTGTATATATTATTAGCAAATAATTGAAGGGCCCACTCTTTGTTGTGTATTTATTAATTGCAGCTACTACTCTACCTTCATAACACTTTAGGTTCTAAAGTAAGCTCTATTGCAGCCATAATGATTGTTGGGTAATATGGTTAATCCATATTAGGAATACTATTACATATTCGTAGTTTTCCTTCTACATTAAAAGAAAAATATAATTAAATCATATTATTGCTTTGCTTTTTTATAAACAGTATAATTATTGTCATCTAATGGCCGAGTCCTATAATTTACGGAGCGTTATTGGTTAAAATGGAGCCTCTTGTATCTTTAACAATATCTGCTATGTCCTCACGGCTCCGCCCGCGTAAGTTGTTTTATTCCAGTAATAAATATAGCCTATGTTACTCAGTGATAATGTAGCTTACTAAAAGCAAAAGAATTTTTGAAATCGGTCCAGTAGTTTTTAAGTTTATTCGTTACATACAAAAATACGAATCTTTCTTCTTTATAATATTAGTATAGATGAAGCAAAGAACTGCATAGTAGACCCTCCCAAATGGAAGTAGCTATCACAAGTAAAATTTGATTACGAGTTTATTCTTAAACCCAGTTTATCAATAAAAACTACTATCATTGGTAAGCAAAACGATTTGTTTATGTTTATAGGAACCGGGCAAAGTTATCAAATGAGTCAAAGGTTTATTAACCTTATGGCTATATATAAATCCAGGCTGCTCTGAGCATTTTCATTGCGAATCAGTAAAGCAAACGCATTGGTTATCCGTCAAATAAGTGGGATACAACATGTGGAACGTTATATTTTTGACCGCGTCGCTGGCTGTGGTGCAAGGGGCCAGTCTTGACGACATATACGGAAGCTATGTACCTGTCTTGTTTGCCCCAACATCGACTTTTATACCCTACTGTATACGATACGCCTTTTCGAAAGACAAGAGTAACGCTCAGTGTACTTGTGCCGATGGAAAGAATACCACACTAGTGGAAGTAAAGATGGTGGAAGGTTCAAATCCGGATGGTCCAATGTCTGTGCTTGCACCACCACGTTCAGAACCTCTTCTAGCTGTGGACACTGTGGATGAAGTGAACCCATCCTTAAATATATCTTGCAATTGTGCAGGTGAAGTGATTCCAACCAGAAGTGTGGTTAGAAAAGTAAACAAAAATTATATTCTAATATATTCGATTAATTATGGTTACAATAATAATGAAAAAAACACAGTTCAGCTGATGGCGCAGAAGCTGCCAAGTATTGAAGAGTTGCTAAATGATGTAGTGCTTATTGAGGAGTTGAAACATATTAATGGGGTAGCCATATGTTCCCGAGACGTATATGATCAGTGGCATGCAAAAAATTAATGGATTATATTCTTTAAATGACATTTGATCTTAAGCTTATAAGACAATTGTATACAATAAGACGCAGTTCGATAATAACAATAATGTGTAATTACAAAAATAACAATAATAAACAAAAGCAGTTATTAGATTGTTCATTTAATGAACTCCTAATATTCCTTGGACGACAACCAGTAATGCCAGTGGGATTATTACTTTCCACATGATAAAGACCGTAATATTTCTGTGGCCAGACAAGAAATATAGTTTCTTGACAAGTGTGAAATAAAAATTCTGTTCGATAACTTTTGTATGTAGTTGTATATTTTATTATTGTCTAAGTAACCTAAGGTCACTGAAAGTTAAATTCTTGTAAAACATTTTGTCTAGGTTATTAGATAAAGTTACGAAGACTGATTGGTTTACATTGTAAGAGCTCAAAATAATTTAGCAAACAGTTTTGTATTGTCAGTATATTATCACTTACGATTAAATCGAGGGCAAGAAGTGATGCGGGCTAACAACAAATATTTATGCACATACATTTACTTTAAAAACCTTTTTTAGGGAAATAGTTTGTTATTAAAAAAAAACACATTTGCATCCGAAAATTTGCCTATCAGCATATATCAGGTGCAAATTCTATTAATACGTCATGTCGATGAACTGTTGATTATCATATAATCCTACTATCATTAAAACGCCTCCTTTACATCACGTCATTTGTGTCCACCTCGTCCGCGTGCTTATTTGCTATTTTGACGTTGTCGTTCCATCGAGCTGGCGCGATGGCGTCCCTATGTGCTGCTAATGTAATAACTTGCAATAGTACTAGTACGAGCATACGGCTTATACACCGTAACATTTTAATGAGTCAGGTCAAACTTTTAACTATATCTGCCTAGCCTTTTCCCAACCATGTTGGGGTCAGCTTTCGGTCTAACCAGTTGTGGCTGAATACCAGAATTTTACACGGAGCGACTGCCATCAGACCTCCGCAATCCAGTTACTGGGCAATTCCGATATCCGAAGGTTAGACCGGTTGTCAGGCTTTCGGGCTTCTGACTACTCGTAACGACTGTTATAGGTATTCGTATGACACCCGGGTTCGACTGTTTAATGTGTTCTCCGAGGCACGGAGGGGTCTCGATGTGTAACGACTAAAACTGACCGCGGCAAGCGCAGCATAACCGAGCAAATCGTATGATTCTCGCGGTTGGTAATTAGCCAGGAGCCCTAAATTCAGGTCAAACTTTTAAATACATGACAAAAATAAACAACTTCCCATAAAAACTCTTCAAGCTATTCTGTAACTTTGTATGGAAAAGTTGCATCCTTATTTGTTATCTTTTCAAAATTTGGACCTGGCTCATCGACAGTACTATCAATCAAAACGATCTTTTGGTGTAAGCAGGTAGTTTTCTCTTTCTTTCTGTTCATTACACAATTAATTCGAAACAAACTTTATTTCCTACTACATATTTTGCCTTCTGTGTATCTTGTTGCAAATATTATCGTTCAATAATTTAATTGGATGTTGTAGATCCGTAGAGAACCAAAATTTAAGTTTATTGGAGCAGAAATGGTGGTAATGTATGATGGGCTAACTTATGAAGCATGCCAACATCGTCAAGTACAGCTTTGTTTACCTATGAATAACGTTGAACAATTGGCTTTCGTGTAGGAGTGTCTGAGTACGACCGCAGCCCGTATCTCTGACTTTTCGAATTTATGTGACAGTCATAATTTGATTATAACTTGCGTTATGGGGAAGGAAAACATCGTGAAGAAACCTGAAGAGCAGACGATTTCTAAAATAAAAATGTTCTAGACTTTGTGCGTAGTCCGCCAACCCGCACGAGGCCAGCGTGATGCACCAAGACTTAAATCGATTCTTTTCATTCTGAGAAGAGACCTATGCCCAGCAGTGGGACAGTATAAGGCTGATTATGTATGTAGTATCATTAGAAAGTCTTCGTTTATCTTATCATTGTCCTCAACCCTGTGATATTCTAGTCTTGTCTACAATTACATTTATCAGAGCAATAATTATTAACCCTTGACTTCTTCGATAATATCGATAAAAAGGTTGTGCTGTTTACGAGAATCGAAGGTTGTTGATGTTTAAATTGCTTCTTAGTTAAGGTCATGGCTCTCAGGACTCTTTAATAGACTGATATGTTGGGTAATCTTAATGATTCCCTTGACCCTGTAGCAGAGCTCCAGGTGAAAGTCTTTGTCCGGGGAAGTACTAATGCGGTATCAATTTCTGCCGCTAAGCAGCATTGCTGTCTTTTGGTTTGAAGGATATGGGTGCCGGTGGAATTACAGGCACATGAGACTTTACAATTTTGTCTGCAAGGTTGGCAACATTTGTGCTCATTGCCAAGTCACTATAATTATAATAGAAATAAAACTATTGATACAGTCACTAGATATGTAAATAACTAACTACAAAATAAATTGAATATGACTTGGTTTCTATGAGATCTAAAGACTTTTTACGGTGAAAAAATTGCATAGACTTGGCATTTTTTTACATTTAATGTTTTTGGTGGGATCTCATTTATTTTTTGTAGGTGGGTCTTTCTTTTCTTTTTATTCTAAATATATAACTAACTAACTCTAAATATATAACTAACAGACTAAATATATAACAAAACTATGTATGTAGAGGACAACCAGTCAAACACACAATTCGTTGAAAGGCAAGTGCCGTATTTATTCACAGATCAAAATAAATATATTTACATTAATACAACTTTAGCACTCATTCGGTAGAAACCTAAGCGACTATACGTACTTCATTTTTCAGCTTCAGTGTTCAGGGTTCGGTTTCATTTTCAGGTTCAGGGTTCAGTTTCATTTTTCAGCTTCAGGGTTCAGGGTTCAGTTTCATTTTTCAGCTTCAGGGTTCAGTTCTTCATGTTCGGTGAATGAGTGCCGGTGACTGCCACTGCCAGAACAGTTCGTGTTCAGCGTCTGTAGATCGTACAGATTGTGCCAGCCGACTGTCACTGCTGGAACGGTTCGCTGTTCAGATTCTGTAGTTCGTACAGAACAGTGCCAGCCGACTGTGGTCAGTGGATCAGTAAAAATGCAGCGGATGCTGCTCGTTAAGTACCGTCCAGGGGGGCACAAGTCACGTATGATGTGCCCCACGATGCTTTCCATCTTCCATCATATTTTCTAAAGTTCATGATCTGTAGCTAGTGGTCATGTTGTGCTATACAGGGTTATTTGTAAAACACCGACAACCTCTCAGGATTATGTTACTAACATCATAATCAACAACTTTTGTTCTATGACTTTTAAAAATTCATCATATTTTAGTTCATCAGATTTTCATACAAAAATAAAAATATTTAAATTGACACTGTGTTCGGGTGACAGGCGCCCCGCTACCCCTGTACCCCGCGGGTGACGACTCACTTGTCTGGTCAGCCTATAGTTATATCCAATGACGTACTCTCGGGCTCTTGGTGTGGAAGAAACAAGTATATTCTTAACCAATACAAAGTGCAAATCTAGAGTTCAGTTTTGCTTACAAAGGTCTTTAAATAGTGAGAATTGTAGCTTCCTAATCTTCTTTTGCGATTTGTGGCAGACATTGTAGTAGGACATTTACGAGCTGATTATGATGAATCTTCTCCACCAAAAAGAAAAAAGGAAAGTTTAAACTTTGGCGAGGGCCTTTGCCGTGCACCTAGTAGAGATATTTTTTAGGTATGACAGCGTTATTTTCCTCAAATAAAATATTGCAATTAGCCGGAAAAAACCAAGATAACCCAGTTGTTATCCCAATATAAACGCAGTCATTGCACAATCGGGTACGGGTGTCAACCACGTCGGTGGTCTATCCCATTTTAAAATGTAATAATGTGGAAACTAATAATTCTATCAACGTTTTTAATCGTCACTCATGCCACAAGCATACGGAATTTCTATGGAGAATGGGTACCGGTTGCTTTTTATCCAATTTCCACATATACCCCGATTTGTTTACGCTACATATTATCTGAATACCCAGAAGACGTGCAATGTACGTGTGGTGACTGAAGAAACACGACTATGGTTCAACTGGAGATGGCCGATAATAAAGAATCCTTCCATCGTCAGCCGCTGCCTTTGCTTGTAGTCAATACTCCTGGCGAAGTCATGCCGTCGTTAAGTGCTAAGTGCGGATGTGGTGACAAAGATTTTAAGAATCGTGTCGTTGCAAGACTGGTGAACGAGAACTACTTCGCTATGTACGAAAATATCCCACCAAGCATGGAATATACTCGCACAGAGAAGGAACCTAACGTTGTGTATCTTTTTTCGAAGAATATTCCGACGCAGTTTGAATTGGTTAAAGTTATGTTAAGTATTGAAGACTTGAGTAGAAGCCAAGGGGCAATAATGTGTACAAAAGAATACTATGAAGTACTGATGAGACATGAAAACAAAGTTTTTGAACCGTAAGAAGTATAATAATGTTGATATCAAAACATGCTTTATATTTTAGTGTATACTTCATTAGTTTTGTAAGACAAATAATATAACATGCTTACTTGCTCAGTTATTTTTATTTACCTTCTATGTATTATATTATCCGTACCCGTACGATTACGAGTAGGTTCAGAAAAATAATCAGATGAATTTAACATGAAGTTGACATCAAACGGCACTTCATTGTAAAAGGTCCTATCCTAATAACATTTAGAACGAGTAATATTTACAAGGTTAGTCGGAAAGGGGGTACTAAGCCGCGGGCCACTTAATGTATCACTGATGATTGTTTTAAAGAATGTGTAAAAATTTCAAAATTTGATTAATTTTTTTTCCATTAAAATTTTTTTTTTTTCAAAATTTGTTTTTTCAAAAATTCTTCATCCCTGCTTTAGTTATGAATTCAGAAAATGAAGTTTCTAATCCGTGACCCCAAAATATGACGTAAAATGTAAACACGTCTGATCATAGCTGAAGATAGATAGAATTTAGCGTATTTTTTATGAAATCTTTGAACAGCTATTTCTCTTGAACTATTGACTTTTGGGGAAAGTAGAACAAAAGTTATCTCTTATTATGGGTACTTTAACACCCTTTCGGCTTAGTACCCCCTTTCCGACTAACCTTGTATACTTATTATAATAACTAGCGACCCGCCCCGGCTTCGCACGGGTGCAATGTAGATACTAATGTGGGGCATATAAACCTTCCTCTTAAATCACTCTATCTATTAAAAAAAACCGCATCAAAATCAGTTGCGTAATTTTAAAGATCTAAGCATACATAGGGATATACAGACAGCGGGAGCGACTTTGTTTTATACTATGTAATGATTCAAATGGCCAGACTATACACATTATTACAAAGTTGCAGTCACCATGTCCTATAACTCAGCGGCACCCTTTCAAACTGGAAACTCAACAACGCTGCTTGACTGCAATAATAGTGGTGGTAGTACTTTCCCGGACGAACTTTTCACAAGGAGATAAAGATAATAAACATAAAAATAAAAGATAAAGATAAAAGCTGAAGATAAAGATAAAAGCTAAAGATATAAGATAAAGATAAAAGGTAAATATAAAAATAAAAGATAAAGATAAAATATAAAGACAAAAGATAAAGGTAAAATATAAAGATATTTATTTTGCAAATATGGGTGGTACAAACAAATGTGGTGACATAAAAGAAGATACATGATCAGCCATATTTAACCATTGCGGCCCGTCCCGGCTTCACATGGGTGGTCATTTTTCCAAATTTTGCAACATTTTCCATTTATGCTCCGCTCCTATTGGTCGTAGCGTGATGTTATATAGCCTATAGCCTTCCTCGATAAATGGACTATCCAACAAAAAAAACATTTCAATTCCAACCAGTAGTTCCTGAGATTAGCGCGTTCAAACAAACAAACAAACAAACTCTTCAGCTTTATGTATTAGTATAGATAATAATAATTAATAATAATAATTTATTCAAATAAAAACGTTTACAAAAAGTGTACATTTAGCCAACAGTAAAAAAAATCCATACAATTATAGTGCCTAAAAATAAACTAAAACTAAGATATTATTATTATAGGTGGAAGTAATTGTGGTTCGGAATTGCAACGTTAAATAGCAACCCGCCCGAGCTAGGTTAATTTAAACCTGTGTTTCAGGCCATCACTTTATAATTCAATTGCTTTGGGACAGTAAAATTTAAAGTTAAACTATAACTACGAGAAAAAGCTTAATGGTACATTAATACCTAAAACTAAGCCTATGTAATTATACAAAAGTAAACACTTACGAGGGGATTAAATATCATCATGCCAAAATTTCTAGAAGTTGTTCTGTGTCTGTGTAATTGAGTATCGCTAAATATTCTGATAACATTTTGCTACATTTTTTATATCCTACACTATAGAAGCTTAGTACCTTGTTGAGCCTATTATATAGAAAAGGTCGTAAGAACACTTGAAAACGTTTAGCAAACGCATGTCTAGTTTGAGGCTTTATGCAAACCAAGTCCTTCCGTCTCTTGTCAGAAGGTGCAGGGTCAAAAGGAAGTGCAGTGTGCTGGTGTAGTACTATGTTTAAAATAAATAATTGCCGTACTGTAAGCACATTACATGCTATGTAGAGCTGATGCGTAGGAAATTTAAAAGGACGAAAGATACCAACCTTTAGAATTGCTCTTTGAGCACGCTCTAATGGAAGTAAAATTGTTTTTGCCGCAACACCCCAGGAAGTTATGCAATATGTAAGAATGGATTGACACAAAACTAAATAGACCTGTTTAATTAATTTATAATCGGCTATGTTCCGTAAATTCTTAAAAACATGTATTAATTTGCGCACTCTCGTATACAGTAAATCGATATGTTTGCGGAAATTTAGATTTAAGTCAATGGTGACACCTAGATATTTTAAATGGTCAGCTTTAACTAAAGTGGGTCAAGAACATGCAGTGTCAGCATACGTGCAACAATTATGTGCGCGAATGTTTAAATTAGTAAGCGGTATGATAGTATTTCTCATTCTAAATAAAATGTTATTTGTTTTATCTGCATTTAATGTTAGGAGATTATTACGGAGCCGATTAGACACAATGTTAAAACCATTTTGAGCATATTCATAGACCTCAACTCTTGATTTAGCTGAAAACAATAGAGCGGTGTCATCTGCATATGACATTATTACACCATTTTGGAGTGACAGTCTGCATAGTTCATTTATATAGATTAAAAATAAAGTAGGGCCCAAAATGCTACCTTGTGGAATACCAAAACAACTATTTTTAAGTTCAGAGCTTGTATACTGACCAATTTTTACACATTGATGACGATCGATGATGACGATCGATCGATCAAAAAACTGCATAGTAGACCCTCCCATATGGAAGTAGCTATCACAAGTAAAATTCGATTACAAGTCTATTTTGAAACCCATTTGGCAATAAAAAATACAATCATTGGTAAGCAAAACGATTTGTTTATGTTTATAGGAACCGGGCAAAGTTATCAAATGAGTCAAAGGTTTATTAACCTTATGGCTATATATAAATCCGGGCTGCTCAGAGCATTTTTATTGCGAACCAGTAAAGCAACCGCATCGGTTGTCCGTCAAATAAGTGGGATACAACATGTGAAACGTTATATTTTTGACCGCGTCGCTGGCTGTGGTGCAAGGGCCCAGTCTTGACGACATATACGGAAGCTATGTACCTGTCTTGTTCGCCCCAAAATCGACTTTTATACCCTACTGTATACGATACGCCTTTTCGAAAGACAAGAGTAACACTCAGTGTTCTTGTGCCGATGGAAAGAATACCACACTAGTGGAAGGAAAGATGGTGGAAGGTTCAAATCCGGATGGTCCTATGTCTGTGCTTGCATCACCAAGTTCAGAACCTCTTCTAGCTGTGGACACTGAGGATGAAGTGAACCCATCCTTAAATATATCTTGCAATTGTGCAGGTGAAGTGATTCCATCCAGAAGTGTGGTTAGAAAAGTAAACAAAAATTATATTCTAATATATTCGATTAATTATGGTTACAATAATAATGAAAAAAACACAGTTTAGCTGATGGCGCAGAAGCTACCAAGTACTGAAAAGTTGCTAAATGATGTAGCGCTTATTGAGGAGTTGAAACATAGAAATTGGGCAGTCATATGTTCCCAAGACGTATATGATCAGTGGCATGCAAAAAAATAATGGATTCTATTCTTAGGACATTTTGTTCTTAAGCTTGTAAGACAATTGCATACAACAATACGCAGTTCGATAATAACAATAATGTGACATTACAAAAAAAAATCTAATAATTATTTTGTTAACTGTTTACACTTTTGGAAAACGTTTAGTGTACTTCTTGCTGTAATTGTTAGAAAATAAACAAAAGCAGTTATTAGATTGTTCATTTAATTAACTCCTAATGTTCCTTGGACGACAACCAGTAATGCCAGTGGGATTATTACTTTCCAAATGATAAAGACCTTAATTTTTCTGTGGCCAGACAAGAAATATAGTTTCTTGACAAGTGTGAAATAAAAATTCTGTTCGATAACTTCGATGACATTGTAATTGTATATTATTGTCTTAGTAACCTAAGGTCACTGAAAGTTAAATTCTTGTAAAACATTTTATCTAGGTTATTAGATAAAGTTACGAAGGCTGATTGGTTTACATTGTAAGAGCTCAAAATAATATAGCAAAGGTATTCGAAACAATTTTTTATTGTCAGTATATCGCACTGGTAGATTAATACTGTATCAACTCAAAATTTGATCAATTTGAGATAACTCTTTTATTTTATTTTTTAAAAACGTTGCGCCACACTCGGATTTCTTCTGTATCATGGGTGCGTTTACAAACACAAATCTTCACACGTAATTCATTTCATTCGCTTCAATTGTAATCTATAACAGGAAGTAAATAATTAGTTTTCTGTCGATTCTGAAAAAAGCTTTATTTTGAGTTGATACACTATTAATCTAGTAGTGCGATATTATCACTTACAGTTAAATCGAGGGCAAGAGGTGATGCGGGCTAACAACAAATATTTATCATACATTTACTTCAAATACCTTTTTTAGGGAAATAGTTACATACATACATACATACATAAACTCACGCCTTTTTCCCATAGGGGTAGGCAGAAACTATAGAACGCCACATGCTACGACTCTTACATACCCCTTTCGCTTCATCCACATTCATACATCTTGTCATACACGCACGCCGGTTGAGAGTACTACGCACCTGACCTTTGTGAAGAACTTCACCAATAACATCGATGTATGTCCTTCTAGGACGTCCTCTACCGGAGTTCCCATTAACATCCGCCTTATAAATTCCTTTTGTTAATCGCCGTTCACTCATTCTCTCAACATGACCAAACCACCTAAGCATACTCCTTTCAATTTTTGTCACTACATCATCTTTTAAACCGCAACTTTGTCTAATCTCTTCATTTCTCAATCTATCATTCAAAGTTACACCGCACATACTTCGCAAGGAACGCATTTCCACGGCATTTATTCTACTTTCATGCCTCTTCTGCCACGACCAACATTCACTTCCATACATAAGCGTAGGTACCAACACACCATTATGGACAGCCAGTCGTGCCTTTTTGGACATCGAACGGCTAGCCACAACCGCATGCAAAACACCATTTACTTTATTTCCCGCATTTGCTCTCCTTTCCACATCTTCGTCAATCTTACCATCTCTTGTAAACATACTTCCCAAATAAACAAACTCATTCACCTGTTCAATACTTTCATCTCCTATCTTTACTTTACACTCAGATACATCTGCATCTCTTTCAAAAACCATTACTTTCGTCTTGCTTACATTAATTTTCATCCCTTTCATATTATATGCTCCATTCATCATAGTTACCATGTCTTGCAACTCTCCCGCCGACGATGCAAGCAAAACTTGATCATCTGCGTAGAGAAGACATTTGACAGGCAACTCATTCATTTTCAATCCACACTCACTCCCTTTTAAATCTGTCAAACAACTATCCATGTATAGGTTGAACAGCCATGGAGACGCTACACAACCCTGTCTAACACCTCTGGAGATGCCAAACCAGTCTGTGAACGCCCCATTTATCCTAATACAAGCACTGGAATCCCTGTACAGCGATTTCAGTGCCCGTATCAAGCGCCAGTCCACCTCGTACAAAGATAGTGTCTACCACAATTCTTCCCTCCACACACTATCAATAGTTTTTTACTTCAAAAACACATTTGCATCCGAAATTTTGTCTATCAGCATATATCAGGCGCAGAACCGTCATACGTCATATCGATGAACTATTGATTATCATTATAATCCCATTACTAGGAAAAGGCTTCCTTTATATCACGTCATTTGTATTAACCTCGTCCTCGTCCCTAAGTGCTGCTAATCAAATAACTTGCAATAGTACTATTAATGCAAGCATATAATATGGCTTATATATACACCGTGAAGTTTTAATGAGTCAGGTCAAATTTTTATATACCTACTTGAATAAAAAAACAACAACTTCCCATAAAAACTCTTCAAGCTGTTCAGTAACTTGGTATGGGAAAGTTGTTTCTTTTTTCGTTATCTTTTCAAAATTTGTACCTTTCTTATCGATAGTACTATCGATGAAAACGATCTTTTAGTGTATGTAGTTATTTTTCATTTTTCTTTCGTTACAATTATACAAAATAAATATTTTGTACTATTTCATCTTTTGTTTATCTCGTTGCAAATTAGCGTTCATTAGTCAATAATTTACCTAATTCGACGTTGTAGATCCATAGAGAACCAAACTTAAAGTTTATTGGAGCAGAAATGGTGGTAATGTATGATGGGCTAACTTATGAAGCATGCCAACATCGTCAAGTACAGCTTTATTTACCTATGAATAACGTTGAACAATTGACTTTCGTGTAGGAGTGTCTGAGTACGACCGCAGCCCGTATCTCTGACTTTCGAATTTATGTGACAATCATAGTTTGATTATAACTTGCGTTATGGGGAAGGAAAACATCGTGAGGAAACCTGAAGAGCAGACGATTTCTAAAATAAAAATGTTCTAGACTTTGTGAGTAGTCCGCCAACCCGCACGAGGCCAGCGTGATGCACCAAGACTTAAATCGATTCTATTCATTCTGAGAAGAGACCTATGCCCAGCAGTGGGACAGTATAAGGCTGATTATGTATGTAGTGTCATTAGAAAGTCTTCGTTTATCTTATCACTGTCCTCAACCCTGTGATACTCTAGTCTTGACTACAATTACATTTATCAGAGCAATAATTATTAACCCTTGACTTCTTCGATAATATCGATAAAAAGGTTGTACTGTTTACGAGAATCGAAGGTTGTTGTTGTTTAAATTGCTTCTTAGTTAAGGTCATGGCTCTCAGGACTCTTTAATAGACTGATATGTTCTGTAATCTTAACGATTCCCTTGACCCTGTAGCAGAGCTCCAGGTGAAAGTCTTTGTCCGGGGAAGTACTAACACCATATCTATTGCTGCCGTTAAACAGCATTGTTGTGTTCTAGTTGAAGGGTATGGTGCCAATGAAATTACAGGCACATTAGACTTTACAACTTTGTCTCTTAGGATGGCAACGCGTCAGCATTATTATTGGCGTTGTAGGTTAATAGCAGTGGTAATCACTTTCCATCAGGTAGGCTGGAACGACGGTTTAACGTGCACTAAGAGGAACGGAGGGGTCTTGATTTGTAACGAATGGTCACCCACCACGCAAATCGTATGATTCGCGCAGTCATTAATATGCCACGAGCCCCTCATTGTACCCAAATGAATCTAGTAAAAAAAAACTCTTGTCAGAAAACGCTTCTTAATTTGAAAAAAAAAACAACAACCGTTTTTAGTTCTGTCCTTTATAATTATTAATGAATTCTTATCATATAAATTATGGTCTACACATGATCTGCGGACAACAATATGGGAACATTGCGTGGTACCCTTTTTTTATAATGCAGTTTGGATCATCAGTTGTAACAAAACCGCACCTGGAAATATTCATCATGCCTTAAATATATAAAATGTCAGGGGAAGCACAAAGTACAGTCAGAAACAATAATATCTGCCTGTTGACAGTTTTAAAATCGTCAAAAATAACTCCTTGACAAAGGTTAGAAAAGATAAATATGTGACTTACGTGCTATATTGAACATAGTCACGGGTGCATTCGACTCTCACGCAATCTGGGTGCAACGTTGCGACACCGTCAAAACCAACCATCATACTCAATTGATCAATGTAACAACCTTCTTGGTTCCCTGAAACAAAAGAAAAGATAAAGGGCAATACATCTAATAGTCCGGCTATGCGCTCAATCTTATTTGCGCAATTGATTGCGTAAATTTTAATTTGCGCAAATTCTTATTTTAGCAAATTCAAATTTGCACAAAGTAAACATGTGCATTAAGACAGCAAAATGGTATCCCACGCAAACGGCTTGCACAAACACTTATTGTACACTAGCGACCCGCCCCGGCTTCGCACGGGTGCAATATAGATACTAATGTGGGGCATACAAACCGTCCTCTTGAATCACTCTATCTATTGCTGGAAACTACATTAAAATCCGTTGCGTAGTTTAAAAGATCTAAGCGTACAGACAGCGGGAGCGACTTCGTTTTATACTATGAAATGTAAAGAAGTAAGCATGTACGATAAGACGGCAAAACGGTATACCGCGTAGTGCCATTAATACCGACAATACTGTTTGCGCAAACGTTTGCACAAGGCGTTTGCTCATGCAAGTCAAATTAAAAGTAACAATTTTTGTTCTAAACCGCGCAAGTTATTGCTATCCATTGATCGCTCAGTTCGTAAAACTTGCAGAAGTCGACTTGCTACGGGTGTGTCCACAATTTGAAAGTCACTTGCGCAATAAAACTTGCTAGTGAATTTGGCACTTAGGCTTTTGAAAATATCTATTAAACATGATCTTGTGGAGGAACGAGCCAACGTGTCCCTCCAACGAAAAGGGAGGATCCTCCAACCAGGCGGGTCGTATGCCTGGCGGACTACTGCCCAACGATTGATGTTGGTAAGTTGTATACAAAGTTAGCCGGAAAGGGGGTACTAAGCCGAAAGGGTGTTAAAGTACCCATAATAAGGGATAACTTTTGTTCTACAACTTTCCCCAAAACTGGATAGTTTAAGAGACAAAAGCTTTACAAAAATTTCGTAAAAAATATGCTAAAATCTATCTGTCCATAGCTATGATCAGCTGTTTTTACAATTTAGGTCATATTTGGGGTCACAGATTAAAAAATAAATTTTCTGAATTCATAACTAAAGCAGGTATGTCTTTTTTGAAAAAACTAAAATAAAAATCTTTTTGCGTGCAAATAAAAATTATTGAATTTTGAAATTTTAACACTTGCTTTAAAATAGTCATCAGTGATACTTTCGGTGGCTCGCGGCTTAGTACCCCCTTTCCGACTAACCTTGTATACAATTTGCGTATCAAATCTTGATATCGCGATGCAGGATTTGTGACGTTTCATTTGAGAGTTGTCATTGTTGTCGCTGTGGTCTGCTAAACAATCATCGTGCTGCGTAGTTTTCATGGGGCGTAATAGATGCCACCACAATCTTCTCATACAAACTTACTAGCACTTAGCGACTTCGTCCGCGTGAATTTTCATACAAACTACCATCCCCTATTTTACCCCTTAGGGGTAAAATTTCCAAAAATCTTTTTTAGTGAATGCCTACGTCACAAAAGGAACATACTGTCCTAATTTCCACCCTGCAGCCACAGAGGTTTAAGCTCTGCGTTGATGAATCAGTTAGTCATTCAGTCAAGACAAGTAATTACACACTTTAAATTAGCTTCACTTGTAACTAATTAACTATGTAATAAAATCTTGGAAGTCAATTTAAACCTACTTCTAATGGTCGTATTGAAATGAAACTTTGTATGTATATTCAGTTCGGATGACAATACTATAATATGGTATCTTGGAGCCGATCTGATGATGGACCCAAGAGATGGATAATAAAACTCTTCAGTTATAATTTTTAGTGCGTGATAAAAGCGTGTTTTTTAGTTTTATAAACTACATATTTTTATTATATTTATGTATAGAGTTTACAAAAGTTGTTACTTTCTACAATAGTAAATAGCAGCTAATAATAGCGTGCCATTGTATTTTCGACAACCCTGTTTTTTAAACGTTTAAAAATAACCGTGTCATATGTAATCGGTTAATATTTACGTCAATATCACAATTCCGGTAATTTCCAAGTTTAAACTTCTTTTACTTGCGATGACGTAATCTTGATGATTCAGAATCGAATTATTTTGGCGAAAAGCTAATGATTAAGCATACAAAGATTTATATACATAATCAGTTAGTTTTATTAGAGCCGGAAGAGGATTTCCTCACATTTTAAGATTGATTGGCGATGACGTAATAGCCAAGGTCCGACTGGTTTCTACGAATTTAAAATTTTAGGAATAATGTACGACAAACAAGGCTTTATAAGGTAGTAAGCGTGCCTTCCCAGGCTATTGAGATTTTTCTGTTGAAGAACTAGATCTATCCTACTGGATAGGATCTTCACTACTAGGGATAGAATACGGCAACAGTGTCAGTTTTGGATCCAATACTTCAGGAGTGATAGAAGACCAGTCCCAATCGTTACTTAAGTACAGTTGCCGACGGAACGCAACGTAACTTGGTAAGGTTTTGGCGTAGTGGAAGTATGTTTACGCATGTATACCTAGTGCTACAAAAAAGAGGTCACTTTTATTTCTTGTCATTTTTCTTTTTCCTGCCCTTATACCACACTAGGTGGGGTCGGCACAACATTTATTTCGTAAATCCATATTGTTACAGGTTTTGGCTTAGGTATTGTTTTATGACCGGCCGCCTGGCTGGCATCAACCCTCCTTAGGAATACTCGTTGAGCGTTCTCGCGGGTGATCCATGTGCTTGCTGATATTATACACTGGGTCCCAAAATTATATGCTTATCAATCTTATTGCCGACATCTAAGTAGACTATGTTCTTCTTGGTGGGGTATACTTGAAGTTCCTCGACCCACTTATTCCTTGTCATTGTTCTATGGTTGCCGTAATTTATTTTTAAACATGTCTATTTAGGAGAAAGTAAGAAGGAGAGGAATTCCCTTCTCTACTCTTGCCAAGTTACTATTGACCAATGCTGGGATTGTCAAAACTAATTGATAACAATGAAAACGCTTTAAGGCCCGAATTAATAAATAGCTCTCATTTAAGAGCTGCGCCTCATGTGATGAGGAGGGATGAAACACATGTGACGAAGAGAGTGATGAATATGAATGTTGATGGATGGGGGGGGGGGGAGGGAGACCTAAGAAAAGATGGATGGATGGTGTGAGGGAGGATATGAAAGATAAGGGAGTAAATGATAATGAGACAGCTAACAGGGAAGAGTGGAAGAGAAAAACATATTGCGCCGACCCCAAGTAACTTGGGACCAGGGCAGGAAGAAATTTAAGAGCTGCGTCTTAACTGTCGTTTTGATTTCAGTTGAGAAACTGGTTAGATAAATAAAAATAATGTATAATTTCGATGGCTCCGTCGATTATTCACGTGTAAATAAAACGTATAAGGAACACCGATGGTACACCGAATATTTATTTCGCTATTACTTTAAAACATAATAATGGATAATTGTAGAAAAAAATCCCATCATAACGCCAAAATCTATCGAATAACGTCGCTCTTCAACGTTTTTCGGTAGGACTAACGATGTAAGTGCGTATTATACTTCTAAATCCCTTTCATATAATAATATTCTGCCTAGCCTTTTCCCAACTATGTTGGGGTCAGCTTTCAGTCTAACCAGATGCGGCTGAATACCAGTATTTTACACGGACCGAATGCCATCAGACCTCCGCTACCCAGTTATTAGGCAATACTGATATTGTAAGAATTAGACCAGTTGTCATTCGGGCTTCCGACTTCCCGTAACAATCGTCATAGGTATTCGTATGACACCCGGAACCGACTGTTTAACGTGCTCTCCGAGGCACGGAGGACTCTCGATGTGTAACGAACGGTCACCCATCCACGGACTGACCGCGGCAAGCGCAGCTTAACCTCGCAAATCGTATGATCCGCACACTTGGTAATTAGCCACAAGTCCCTTTCATATAATAATATTAACACGAAATATTTCTTCCTTAATATCTTAAAACAGATTCGAAAGGTCACACTTTTGGCAATTCTTATCTTTAGCATACGTAAGCGACAAACACAAATAATAACGTGTTTAATTAAATACATAATAATTATATAATCGAAGATTTAGAAACAAGTTTACTTAATAAATATTTTAGCAATTTTAATCTTTACAAAAAACTTTTGTTGTGAACATAAAGACCTCGGAAGGTGTTTGTGGAGCCTTGACATCGTCAAGAAGGCTTTTACGGGTCGAAATATAAAATGTCTACTTGATTTTTATTCGGCCGTCTGTCTGACGTTTCACATCACTATAACGAGTAAAGGTACGGTCAAACCAAGGCGTCCACTGTGAACGCAGATGCGTTCACGGTGGCGAACGCGCTGGCAATTAGCCAAACAGGACGCGTGTGGTTTGAATACTTCAAAACAAGAACAATTGCACTAACTGATCGCCACCACGTCTGCCACCGTGAACGCAAATTGAACGCCTTGAATTCAGCGACGGACGACTGTACGTACCATACGTACACCTTCCAAAGACCGCTACAACAATGGAGTCATACGGGGTTAACTACCACACTTGGCAAATGGGTTGGTGATTGTAGTATGTTGTTAGAAGATAGGAACAGAACTTTTTCCCAACTATGTTGGGGTCAGCTTCCAATGGAACCAGATACGGCAGAATACCAGAATTTTACACGGAGCGACTGCCATCAGACTTCCGCTACCCAGTTACTGGGCATTGCCGGTATCTTAAGGTTAGACCGGTTGTCAGACTTTCGGGCTTCTGACTACCCGTCAAGACTGTCAGATACCTATTTGTGTGACATCTGGGACCGATGGTTAAACGTGGTCCCTAGAATCTCCATAAGCAAAGCCAGTAATAAATACTAGTAGTACATAAATTGCAAGGCACTATTCGGCGCTACGTATTAATCATGTTCCTTTATGAATCTCATTAGTTATAATGAGTGTTGTCGAAGTAAATTACAAAACTACCGCTGATGTATCAATTTACATTTTTGTTCGACCATGGTAACATCAAAGGAAAGGCTGTGTGTACACCGTAGTTAATAGTGATGTAACTTGTTGGATTTTGATTTCAAATTAGGAAATAAAGCGCTGTTTACATCGGTTCTAAATAGTGCACTAATATCCTGTTTTGGTCATGAAGTTTGGGTGGCTCTCGGCAAATTAACAACCCCGCAGATTGAATGATCTGTGAGAGTAACTGCACACGCCGCGGTCAGCCTGTGGATGGGCGACTATTCGTTACATTTCGAGATCCCTCTGTGCCTCAGAGAACACGTTAAACCCTCAGTCCCAGTTTTCATACGAGTCAGAAACCCAAAAGTCTTAAACCCTGTCTAACTTTAGGATATCGATATTGCGTAGTAACTGGGTTGCGGAGGTCTCATGACAGTCGCTTCGAATAAAATATTGGAATTCAGCCGCATCTAGGTAGACTGGAAGCCGACCACCGAAAAGGCTAGACAGAACAGAACAAACGAACCAACAAAAAAGTACTTTTCAATAAATTGAGGTAAAGAAAATTAAGACTTAAATCAAGGCAATTAAATTTAATTTCAGATGCAATTAGCTACGTATCCATACACAGAAGGTTTGGCCTCTTTCTAAGCGCCTTTACCAAAACAAAATTAAAAGGGTAAAACACGGAACGAAGTCATTTAGGCAAATTAGTTACGGAAAAAATGCAATAAAATTTATACAAGTTCTCATGTTTCATTATTGTTACTAAAAAAAATTAAATTAAACACTATTACTTTGAAAAAATAATAGGCAATAATCAGACAAATTAAGTGGGGGGCAATAAAAATCATGTCTTTGCCTGAGAAATTAAAATTGATATCGTACAGACCACGTTTCTTAGACTGGCGACAATTGACACGATGTCTTAGTTTTCTACGCCAATATACTGGAAAAAATATACGGGTGGAAAAAAATACCACATTTAGGGAAATTACCTTAAATAGTTAGGATAACAAATCTTATTCTACTATAAAAGAATAATAGAGAAACGTTTAAAAAAAACTACCCTGTATATTAAAAAAAACTAGGTACTATCTTTACGCTACTCCCTGTAGAAATAATCAAGAAAGAAGAAAGAAAGAAAAAGTATTTATTTTTCGCCCAAGCGGACGCACACGTATGCTTAAAAAATAAAAATTCTTAAAATTAAAAACTTAAAACGACAACAAAAATGTGTACTTAAATTTAAACATATTATTATAATTACCTGGTAAACCAAACACAAAATAGTTAAAAAGAAAAAATATATACGAGCTACTAATTTATAGTCTATGCCGTCTATCTATGGTGCATGGGTTACCTAGGCATCCTAAATCTACTAACAATACAAACATTTAAACATGCTGAATTTGTGCGTCGCATGGTGCGTAAAAATTTAGGTCGTTGCTCAGCATTATGCTGAGACTTCGGACGAACCTAATGCCAACAGCGCTGATTTTCAGCAACAACTTTCGTTCGAGTGACGTAATGAAAGCACCAGATAGAACCAGTCGTAAAGTGAGTATTTTACTATCTTAAATGCTGAACGGTGTATAAAATCAAGTTAAAATACTGTGTAGTAGTATAATCAAACCATTACTGTCCCACCGTTGGGCACGTGACTCTTCTAAGAATGAGAAGGGCTTAGGCCTTAGTCCACCACGCTGGTCTGGTGCGAAATGGTGGACTACACACACGATTGACAACACTTTTTGGAGCCCTTCCGCACGTTTCTTCACGATACTTTTAATTCACCGCTTACGGTGAAGATGGGTACTATTGTACCCATCTGACTATAGATAGAATGGATAAATATGTGCCTGTGTATAGAACTGATGGCTGTTCTATCCATAGTTCTCGTGGCTTGGATCAGATAGCCAGTTTTCGCGGTTTTAAATTTATCGGTAGGCAGATATTGTTGCTTCTGACTGTACCAGTAACCTCAAATAATTTCAAAATTATTGGCGTATATTCATAATTTCGTACGATTAACCTAAAAAGAAAAAAATATTTTTATTTTGGAAAATCGCGTCTTTAGAATATCATAATTAAAGTAGCGCTTTCTAGCAAAATATAATTAAAATAGAAGAACCGTGAGTCTCCTTGCATTGTATGAATTCATGACAAATGTAACAGGTTTCATTAATAACTAAAAATCATTTAGTTACGGTATAGATTTACACGTGTGTTATAATCATAAACAACTTAAGGCACGTGTAGATGTAAATATAAACATACTTATATTGACCCTGTATAGATAGATTATGCAAATTAAAAATCGCTTAAATTTACTTTAAAGTTTATCTAAAAAACACTAATTATTATAGAGTTGGATAAAGTTGCGATTTCAAGCATATAAAAACATAATATTTAACCCGCCAGAGGTGATGCAAAATTGCCTTACATAGGTATTTGGTGACGCTGGGTGTCACGGACCTGGCAACCTACTCCGAGAAACGAACGTATACAGGGTCTAAAAATAGCCTTAACGAAGCCGAAGTCTACGCATACTGTACATAAAACTAAGTAACATACAGCTAAAATAATTGCTGGGAAACGACTTTTATTTTTTGGTATAAAAAAACTGTTTTTAATTATAGCGCGCAATGGAAGCGCGCACCCAGCGGTCTGTGCCTACATTAAAAAAATGTTGATAATGTTTGTAATGTTTATTAATAACATTTAAACTTAGTTTTCATGAAAAACGTACAAAAATATGGTGAATTTGACCTTCAATATCTCCATAACCAGTCGGTTCCCAGGTATGGCCCATTACCAAAAAATCATCGTAATGATGGGAAGAATACGTGGCTCTCGGCTTCGTTAAGGGTATTTTTACACCCGATATATACGAACAAAGTATTGTCAAACAACGAACTACTAGATATCAATTAACATTTGGGAGTATGTGTGAACGAAAGACAAAATGCCAAATCGCGAAAATTGAATCGATCGTCGGATCCGGAACACTCGATCGAAACGTGCGATCCGTCAGCCGAAGCTTCGCAGTTCGATCATCGGAGTAGGCCCCCAGTTTCGTGTCAAAACTCCGGAACGTGCCCGCCTCACCGTCGCGATATGGGCTATCGAACGGGGATGTGCAATCAGGCAGCTACTCGAAATCACAGCCCGAATCAGAGGAGGGCAAAAAATAGATTCGATCGTAAACACCCGGTAAGGAAAGTTTTGAGTATGGTTATAGAGATGGTTATAAGAGTAGAGGAAGACCAAAGAAACGATGGATGGATAGTCTGAAAGATGATATGGCTAGAAAGGGGGTGACTACTGAGATGACGGCTAATAGAGATGTATGGAAGAAGAAGACATACTGCGCCGACCCCAAATAAGTTAGGATAAGGGCAGGAGGATGATGATGATGATGTTTCCTTAACACCCGGTCTCACAGAAATAGGCGTCAACACTCGCGGGTTAATTTTTCAATTCAGTTCAATTCAAAATATTTAATTCGGACAAGGTACATCCATATTTTGGTTACATAACAATATCTTAATAATAAAAGTAAGTAGTTATATAGTAAAGTATCACAATAATATCTTAATCTATAAAAAACTGGTTTACGGTTGTAAAACTCCTTGTTGTGAAGCATGGTCAATGTGCCTACATGTTTACTACAGAATAGTTAGAGATGGGTTGCTAACCGACCGCTATTACGACTTACAACCTCAATAACTTGTTTGCCACTTAACTTTTACCATTACGCAGATGATAAGCTTACTCGATAAGAATATAGTTTTTCGGGGAAAAAAAATATATTTATTGGGCTAAAAATTCATCATAAGCCTAAACTTTGGGCCAATAGCGTAACGTTTGGTGAATCATTGTTCGTTCATATCGGAAAAGAATTTGTAAGGAAATGCATCGTTCGTTCTGTCTAGCCTTTTCCCAACTATGTTAAGGTCACCTTCCACATAACATAACATTACTCCTATATTCCCCGAAGGGTTAGGCAGAGGTGTATAGAATAACACCCTCATTTCGACGTTATGTTTAAGTCGTATGTAATAGGGGGTGAGCCTATTGCCATCAATCGAGCACAAATCCAAATTCCGGGCTGCTACTGAGGAATTCCACGTGGAAAAACCCAATAACACTTTGCCCGACCTGGAGATCATATCCAGGACCTCACGATCAGCAGTCACGCTTGACACCACTAGAGCAACGAGGCAGGTCAGCTTGCAGTCTAACCAGATGCTGCTGAATACCAGTAGACACGGAGCGATTACCATCAGACCTCCGCTACCCAGTTACTGGGCAATGCCGATACCCTAAGGTTAGACCGGTGATCAGACTTTCGGGTTTCTGACTACCCATAACGACTGTCATATGTATTCGTATGACACCCGGGAACAACGATTTTACCCTCACAGTTGTAAGGGGCTGCATCCCGACCACAAATGCATTTCGGAGACAGTTACGATGCAGTCAGTGCTACTGCGTGATCAAACTGTCGCATGTATGCGCAGTACATTTGTAGTTACGATGCAGTATCACTGAACGATATATGATTGGATACACCAGATGTGACATTAGCTTATTAGTCCCCTAGTATGGTTTTTGTAGCTGAACAGTATGATTTTGTCCAATATTAATTATTATGCAATCAACTCGTAAAGTATCGATTTTATCAAACTTGTAAGCATGAAATCGATAAAACACAAGAAATAAATAACGCATAAAACTGAATGCCTAGCATGCACTATCGTGAATTGACATTGTATGTTTTACTCAAAGATAAATTGTACTAAAAAGTTCGACCTGGCGACACTCTTTAAGAGGGAACCGGTAAGCAAACTACCAGAAACCGCTTGTTGCGGGTAGGCTTCAAAAAGACATTGAGGAACTATAGTCCACGCTCCGTTACTTTTGAAAGATGCACGGGGCGTATGAAAAAACCCACTACTGTCAGTGTGATTGAGGAACCAGGTGTTAGTTTATTTCAGATGTAGCAAGACATTTGTCACACATTGTGTCATATCTCTCATAATACACTGGGGAGCAATGAATCCGGGTCATCAGCATAAACAAAACAATGTTTAAGAATGTTTTGCGAAATATTAAAAGTTTATGTTGGTGACTCGGATTCATTGCTCCCAAGTGTATATAAAGTAATTAATAATTTATAATGCACACCTTTGCACTTCTGACAAAGAGTGGGGCGCGTCTTCGTAGATTGAACTATCTGTACTGCAAATGTTTATAATGCAGATTATAAAACAAAACAAAACTAGGATATATAATTCCGAAGCAATAAAAAAAATCAAACCATTTCAATATAAAAACGCCATAGAAACAGGAAAAGTCATAACATGCTATGACGTATATATTTATACGAGTATTATTCACGTTATAAAGTGACGCATATAATACGTGGGACTTTAATAAGAATAATTATGCATATTTATGTTTATATGACTGTGTTTACTGATTAATAATTAATCTGCGAGCAAAACGGACATTAGCATCGATTCCGATCGCGTTCAAATTAAAAAAGAAAAAGGTAGGCTACAGTACTACTGCCGGGGTTCCGGTGCATGCAATAGCGAATCCCGTGACCCCGGTTTTAGGTTAGGAGGGACACTGTTGGTTTTTAGCCGGTAAGAGTCCGGCAGACCCCCTCGCGTTCCCCGGGCGAGGGACATGCATGAGGATTTACCAACAATAAAAATAAAAATCGCTACTGTACTATAAACAGCATTTTCTTTGGGACAAGCCCGCCACTACAGCTCCTGTCAGCGTCTACAATGGCGCCATTTTCCCACCCTCTAAAACTCCTGTAAGCTAGGATCTACAATGGTGATCGACCAGAAACGTACCGAAATAAAAATGACAAACTTACGCGACCAAAGCGACGGCGAAGCGGGAGCGTCAGTATGATATCTTAAGGCACCATACACAGCTACGCGACCACAACGTGGGATGACCGCGTCAGCAGAGCGGGACGCACGCGTCTAATGTCAAATGAAGCCCGCGATTCTCGCCGTAGTCGCGCAAGTCTAGTTTCGCGTGCTCCCGCTCACTCACGCATCCCGCATCGCTGACGCGTAGGTTTGGCCGGTGCTTTACGAAGGTATTGCGCGTAGTGATCGCACTGAGTAACCGCAGAGTACGGGCAGTAACGCTATCGATGAAAAGGGTCCCCTTTTGAAAAGGGGCCGGCCGGCCCTTTGCATCGATGACGCTGTTGCCCTCTACCAGCCGGAGGGTTCCAAACTTGCAAATCGGATAGTTCTCCTATACAGGGTCACTAAAAAAAATCGCACGGCTTATTTACTATCATTAAAAGTAACAACTTTTAACTTTTGGAAATAATAAAAAAAAAACAAGAGCTTGCTACTAACTTTTCAATGGTTCTGTATATTCAACTTAATTAGTGGCACCTTGTCACTACAAGTAGGTAACATTTAATCGATGATCAACCCATTTCAGTTCAAAAATAATTATAACATTAATTGAAACTGTTTTGCCTACACAAATTAAATAACGCAAAACCTCAGACACTGATTTTTATTATAATTAATTGATCCAATTATAAATTATTTATTTTTATAAATTATGTCAGTAATGTAGAAGATATTATAATTATTATAGCAGTGATAGCCTAGTGGTATGTCCGTCAGACTGCTAAGTCATAGGTCTCGAGTTCGAACCCAAGGCACGCACCTCTGACTTTTCGGATTTATGTGCGTATCGTATAATTCATTTGCTTAAAAAACGGTGAAGGAAAACATCGTGAGGAAACCGGCATGCATGAGAAATATTTCTCGACGGGATGTGAAGCCAAGTCAGAGGCCCGTGGGTGGTATAAACTCTGACACCAGGTTAGTCACTAACCACACGAAAAGAAGAAGGAGAAGATATTTGTATTTTTTGTTAACTAGAATATTCAGATCAGACGACTACCCTCACCTCGCTGACTGCCCCTTTACTTACCTTCGTATTGAATTTTAGTCTAACATATAGGGGCGTGTGGTTAGTGACAGCTTAGAAAATAACATTGTGAAAAAATAATTATTTGAAAAAATATAACCTACATTAAAAATTTGTTCAATCGATTCTACCCCGAACCAAACAAACTCTTTGAGGTTTTGCGTTATTTCGGCAACACGTTGTGTGTATACATGGTGTTTATATTTGAGTTTAACAACTTTTAAGCTGTGTACTTCCTTCTGATTCCGAACAAAGTTGAAAATTTCACTTGTTGCTGTATGTTTATGGAATTAAAGGGTTTGTTTTTGAGGGAGAATGTTGGAAATGTGTGTTTTAACGAGATTATTATCTACACGTACATTCATTGTGCCGCTAATCAATTTTGAAATTAATTCAGGATACCATTTATTTTTAAATAGATTGTGCCATTGTTTCTTTGATTAAAAAATAATGATTTTCTCTTTGTTATAAAAATAATTAACAACCCAGAAACATTGATTTGAAACGCAGACCGTGACGGATATAAAATAAAGATCTTTATAAAACCGGCCAAGTGCGAGTCGGACTCTTGCACTAAGGTTCTGTACCACCGGTTTTAGACTTTTTATTATTTTTAACACTTGTCATGATAACACCTCTAGTAACACATATTTTGTAAAAATTTCAATGAGCTAGCTACCACGGTTAAAAAGAGAGCCCTGTGACAGACGTACAGGCGAACGGACGGCTAGGCTTAGTATAGTCCGCGCGCAAAAAGTGCTAGTCACCTCCTGAGGTAAGGGAGCGGCAGGAGGGGGGTGCGCGCGGTAGACAAGTCAAAATAAAACTGACAGAGCGCTTCTATTGTTTCGCTACCTCATGGCGATTTGTACCCTTTGAATAGGAGCGCCTGTGTCAATCTCTTTATTTAGGGGCCATTCAAGTATTACGTAAGCACGAAGGGGGGTGAGGGGGTCTTTGCTTAGCTTATTTTTGATGACATGGGGGACGGGGTTGTCTAGATGATGATTACGTTAGCAATTTTTATTTATTTACTTATTTTTCTAAAACTTAAAAACTGCTGCTTATGAATAACTATAAAGAAACCTGATGAGTTTCAAAAAAATATATACCAATGTTTACGTAAGCATAGGAGAGTAAAAGCTTTGCTTACTTTTGCTGACAACGGGGAGGGGTGGGTCAAAAATAACTAAAATTCTGCTTACGTAATACTTGAATGGCCCCTTATATGAAAACCTTGTGAATTTACAATACGATACTGGTTACTTTCAAATTCGATTTCTGTACTTTTGATAAATGATAAGCTACAGCGTGATTGAGTTACAATTACAAAACTTTAGCATTCATAACTTTTTTTTTGTATTTGTTACTAGACCTGCGTTTGGCCGCCATCTCGCCTGATGTTAAGCGATGATGTAGTCTACGATGGAGCACGCTTGCCCAGAAGAAACCGATTCACTCGTGACTTTAAGACACCCAGATTGTAACTGTCGGGGAACACCCAATCGGGCAGTGCATTCCACTGTTTGGCGGTTTTCACAATGAAAGTGGAATCAAAACGCTTCGTTGGGGTTTTTGGTATATCAACCATGAACCGATGGCGCTTTTTCGTGCTTCTGGCCGTCCTATAGAAAAAAGGACAGGGGGATATTAGATCATGCAGATCTGACGCACACTCTCCGAAATGTGTCCGATAAAAAACCGATAGACTAGCAACTTTGCGCCGATGCTCAAGACTTTGGGGTTGGTCTGAACAAAGGAGTCGTTGCTGATGAGCTTCTTGGCACGCTTCTCAATGGACTCCAACGCCTCAAGCTGGTATAACTGCGTTGTTTACGACTAAAGTTTCGAATATAAACAAAATTTAATAACCAAATAACAAATTTAGGACCACATTCCTCAAACTTACATAATAAACAACCATTAGAGACAGTTACCTATTTCGCACCCACTTCATAAAAATAACATCATTTAGCTATTTGGCTAACTAAATCATTGAATCAGGCTAACGGAATCGCATTCCTAAGAAAAACCCCGAATTGTTTACGAATTATTAACTAAATAATTCATCTTATATATCGCTATTTAGTTTTGGTGACCTCTAAATGCTAAATTTGAAATTCTTTTGAATGAGTAGGTCCGGTGTTTTGGTCTACATTTTGGCTTTTGAATTCATAGAGATCTCAAGCCGATATTGTGGGTAGCATCTCTGTGTGTAAGGGCTTGGCCTAACACTATTTCATTTGCCAAGGGTGATATCGTTGAGAAATATTAGGAACTAGGTTTTGCACGCAGCTTCGCTTACGTGATTTTTTTTCACCCTATTAGGGTAGGAATTTTAAAAATCCTTTCCTTGTGGATGGCTACGTTATAAAAGGTACTTACTGTTAAAATAATTTCAAGTTTCTAACCCCAGCAGTTTAGGCTGTGCGTTGATAGATCAGTCAGACAGTTAGTTTCATATACAAGGTTAGTCGGAAAGGGGGTACTAAGCCGAAAGGGTGTTCAAGTACCTATAATAAGGGATAACTTTTGTTCTACAACTTTCCCCAAAACTCGATAGTTTAAGAGAAATAGCTTTTCAAAGATTTCGTAAAAAATATGCTAAAATGTATCTGTCCATAGCTATGATCAGCTGTGTTTACTATTTAGGTCACATTTGGGGTCACGGATTAGAAACTTAATATTTTGAATTCATAACTAAAGCAGGTATGATTTTGTTTTGAATAAACTAATAAAAAAATCTTTTTGCATGCAAATAAAAATTATCGAATTTTTAAATTTTAAAACTTGCATTAAAATTGTCATCAGTGATACTTTAAGTGGCCCGCGGGTTAGTACCCCCTTTCCGACTAACCTTGTATACAGAGATGATAGGCTAACCCAGGGGTCGGTAAGTAGTTACTAGTGGGGTCCGTATTTTTTTTTAAACATAGATCTAGAAAAAATATTGAAAAAAGAATGAAACTCGGGTAATTTTTGATTTTCAAAAAAGAACGTGGCTTGTAATAATCTCATTTTGTTATTAGGTTAATTATAACAATTTTGTGCGGTATGATTATTTACTTACGTAACCATACCATACTATATGTCTTTGTTTTGGATTTGACAGAAATTTTGGTATAGTTACGGTTATATAGTTAATTGATGCAACTGAGCCTTACAGGTCATTTTTTTAAATCATGGATAGGTACTTCATTGAAATGAGAATGCCCAAAGCTAGGCCACAGTTGTCTTTTTTTTGACAGTCCCCTCTTCTGCCACCCGCATTCCGCCATTTGCCCACCGTTGGGTTAGCCCCTCTTCACATTGCATGTCGTAAAACGCGACTAAGGGATAATTTTAGGAGGGTGAGCAGTAGTATTCTTTTTTTTGCTAATAGCAACATACTGCATCATCAATCCTGTCTGCCTAGCATGGTGATAAGACCAGTATCCTCCCTGAACTTCCATTACATATGCAGTGCGGCCACCGAGGGAATGCGTTCCTGATTTGTTCTGTCTAGTCTTTTCCCAACTATGTTGAGGTCAGCTTACAGTCTAATCAGATGAGGCTGAATACCAGTATTTTACACGGAGCGTCTACCATCAGGCCTTCGCGACCCAGTTACTGGGCATTGCCGATATCCTAAGGTTAGACCGGTTATCAGACTTTCGGGCTTCTGACTTCCCGTAACGACTGTCATAGGTATTCGTATGACACCCGGGACTGATTGTATAACGTGCTCTCCGACGCACGGAGAGGTATCGATGTGTAATCCACAGACTGATCGCAGCAAGCGCAGCTTAACCTCGCAAATAGTATAATCTGCGCCACTAGTGATTAGCCATGAGCCCCTCAAGTCGAGTTCCTGACAGACCGTCTTTCATATTATATCGTCAATCTACAATAAACTAAAACAATTTAGCGCTAAATTTAATAGTGTCAGGAACATATTCTCTTTGCGGCCGCACTCTAAACTATTTTAGTTTATTGTAGATTGACGTTTTAATATGAATCGCGATCTACTCGATTTTGCTATAAACTCGTGCTAGGGGGCTCTGTCAGGAACGCATTCTCTCGGCGACCGCACTATAGTGGTATTAATGGTCATGTTTCTCTGTGGACGTTTACGAGCTGTCGACGTCAACGTCCAGCAGACTGACAATACAAAACAGCAAGTTATTAGTGAACTGCCTCGTTGGTCTAGTGGTGGCAAGCGCGACTGCTGGTCGTGAGGTCCTGGGTTCGATCCCCAGGTCGGGCAAGTGTTATTGGGTTTTTGTGTGTAGAATTTCTAAGTAGCAGCCCGGAGTTTAGATTTGTGCCCGGTTTATGGCAATAGGCTCGCCCCCTATTACATGGGACTTAAAAATAACGACGAAATGAGGGTGTTACTATATACTTCTACCCAATCCCTCGGGGAATAAAGGCGTGATGTTATGTTATGTATGAGTGATAAAACTTACAGAATTTTCTCGGCTTTGGTTGCAATTTCTCCATATAGGTCGCTGCGTCCGCCATACCAATAATGAAGGCTAACAATAATATAATTTTTTGCACCATTTCTATCAAAATTAATATTTTGTCCAATACGTGTTACTACGTTATCTAAGAAGGTATGGTTATGTTTTTGAAAACGCAATGAACCAACTCCTGAACATTATTGTGTTATTTTTGTATATTTTTGATTACACGTGTAATTCAATTACCAAATTTGTAGTGTGAAAATGACTCGTGATCAAGTAATTACAAATTATGTATTTTACTAACAAGCTTTTTTCGATATCTTTGGCATAGTTTTCAGGGTTCCGTTTCTTCCAAAGGAAAAAACGAAATCCTTATAAAATCACGCTTACGTCCGTCCGTCTGTCTGTCACATTGTTTACTCAAAAACAACGTAACAATGATATAATGTTAGGACTTCGTGACGCGCACTTACGAGTATTTCAACAGTCAATGATTTTGAAATATACCTACTTACATTTTTAAATATAAACGGACAATTTACAATTTTTTTTTGTTTTGGGCGAAATGTAAAAAAAGACACTACAACATCTAGGTTTCTAAAGCTAGATATTTATTTGTGAACAGCAAAATCATCGCATTATTATACAGTCACAAAAATGCAAACAAAAAATGTGTCAAATAATGTTTAGTATGGAACCCTGATTGCGCGAATCCAACTAGAACCTAACAAAGTACCCAGATACTTGACCTTTCTTCTTGTGGGTGCTTTAGAAGACGATGAAGATATTAATTCCTGGGAAAGGACTACCTTCATCCTGTTTGTACGCTTATAACAGCTTCTTGTGATTATGAATCTCTTTGCATCGTGATGGTCATTGCAATATCAGCACGCTGCAGAGTTGTTGTGTCGCTTCTTTCCAAACTAAACACTAGTAAACAGTCTTCTTCTTTTCGTGTGGTTAGTGACTAACCTAGTGTCAGAGTTTATGCCGCCCATGGGGCTCAATATCTCTCAGACGTGCCGGTTTCCTCACAATGTTTTCCTTCACCGTTTTTAAGTACGTGATAATTATACAATACGCACATGAATCCGAAAAGTCAGAGGTGCGTGCCTTGGGTTTAAACTCGAGACTTATGACTAGGAAACGGTGAAAGATGGCCGTTTTAGGGCCTGTCTTTTATAATAATGATGATCAATTAAATAAAACTTAAAAAACCCTGTGATATGATAATCAAATAACTCAAGTGATTATCATCAAACATAGCTAGAAACATTCCGCTTAAACCAGCTATTAAAATAAAATAATCCCTAAAAAATGTTTAAAGGTTTTATCTGGCAGTACCCCTGCAGCATCAAGTTTTGAGGATTGAAGGTTGAAATGAATATAATGTCATATTGTCATGGGAATTGAATTTGTTTGCGAAGTTTCAGAAGAATCGGTTATGTAGAAGTAGTTGAAAAATCTGTCGCAAAATTTGAATCAAACAAACAAATATACAATGTGAAGCTAATTAAAACTCAAACTCAAACTTTTATTTGCTTTCCACAGTGGTATTAATAGATGGTGAGTAACTGCTTATAGTGACTTGCAGAATTTTGAATAAAAAACGGATTTTATTTTGTTATTTTAAGAACAGTTTCTTTTATATTTGTGGAAAACTATTGTACACATACATACATAAACTCACGCCTTTTTCCCATGGGGGTAGGCAGAAACTATAGAACGCCACATGCTACGACTCTTACATACCCCTTTCGCTTCATCCACATTCATACATCTTGTCATACACGCACGCCGGTTGAGAGTACTACGCACCTGACCTTTGTGGAGAACATCACCAATAACATCGATGTATGTCCTTCTAGGACGTCCTCTACCGGCGTTCCCATTAATATCCGCCTTATAAATTTCTTTTGTTAATCGCCGTTCACTCATTCTCTCAACATGGCCAAACCACCTAAGCATACTCCTTTCAATTTTTGTCACTACATCATCTTTTAAACCGCAACTTTGTCTAATCTCTTCATTTCTCAATCTATCATTCAAAGTTACACCGCACATACTTCGCAAGGAACGCATTTCCACGGCATTTATTCTACTTTCATGCCTTTTCTGCCACGACATTCACTTCCATACATAAGCGTAGGTACCAACACACCATTATGGACAGCCAGTCGTGCCTTTTTGGACATCGACCGGCTAGCCACAACCGCATGCAAAGCACCATTTACTTTATTTCCCGCATTTGCTCTCCTTTCCACATCTTCGTCAATCTTACCATCTCTTGTAAACATGCTTCCCAAATAAACAAACTCATTCACCTGTTCTCTTGTAAACATGCTTCCCAAATAAACAAACTCATTCACCTGTTCAATACGAAAACTATTGTTATTTAGTTAAAATTCACTCATTAGTTTGTTAAAAGTTCACTTTGCACATATTTGTTTCTATTTACAGATATTTTCGAAGATATGAGTTAAATCGATTAAAAACCGCATTTAACTCGATTCATCCGTTTGCAAGCTGCAGTGCCATAGACAGACAAAGGGTTTAAACTTAGAGTACTTAAGATGAATAAAGGGTTTTAAATTTGAGTTGAATACTCCATGATATCATCATGGCCAACGGAAGTAGGTGAAATGAATTTGTTAGATCACTAAAACAAACGCTGGGAGAACTATCCCTTGTCGTTCATTCAATCAATCATGCTTGACAAAGCATTGAAAAATGTTTGAAAACAAATGAAATCTTATGTAGGTCCATCGATGTGTGTAATTTAATGAGTAAATAAAATAATCTACAATTCTCTACGTTTCATACCCATTAGGTGGCTCACGCTATCATAAGCCAAATGTGCCTGCTACACGTCTTAGAATCATTATAATGGTAGTAGACGCGTGTTGCTTGCGTGTATCTTTAAAGCTCGTCGTCCATTTAAACGCTTTTGCACCAGACCAGCACACGATTCAACTAGCAAGAGTGCACGGCGCGCTCTCCCCACGTTGACCACTATTTTCACTTCCACATCTATACTAATATTATAAAGCTGAAGAGTTTGTTTGTTTGATCGCACTAATCTCAGGAACTACTGGTTGGAATTGAAAAAATATTTTTGTGTTGGATAGTCCATTTATTGGGGAAGGTTACAGGCTATATAAAATCACGCTTCAACCAATAGGAGCGGTGCATAAATGAAAAATGTTGCGAAAACGGGGAAAATGTCCACCCGTGCGAAACCGGGGCGGGCCGCTGGTCTAAAATATAATGTGTGGCGCACACCTTAAAGTTCGTTTTTCAGTAACTCAGTTGTGAGGCGAAGCGGTGCTGATCTGGTGCTGAGACGGTTAATGGAGGACGACCTTAAGGCTTGCGTGTTTGCCGGGGGTTCCCAGATGTAAACACACCACGTCGTAATGAAACTGCCTCAAGATATTTTTGGAGACAATGAATTTCCGAACAGCATTTCGGGTAAGTGGTGTTGATAAATCTTATATATTTAATATCGCAGTCATCAACATCGTTTAATATCACACCGCATCTGAAAATAAAACGTTTAATAATTTCAATAATATCTATTTTTAACCGACTTCCAAAAAAGGAGGAGGTTCTCAATTCGTCTGTATTTTTTTTTCTTTTTCTTTTTCTTTTTTAATGTTTGTTACCTCATAACTCCGCCATTTTTAAACTGATTTAGATAATATTTTTTTTACTTGAAAGGATATCCTTCCAGATTGGTCCCATTTAAATTTGGTGAAGATCTGATGAAGAACTTCGGAGATAGACAATAGAACTCCTCAATGACGAACAGTACGCATAATGTGATGATGTGATTATGTTACGAGCAGCGTCTTTAGTAGGTCCAACCATATTTTAATTAAGGCCACTAAAACGAAAAAATAAAAAACATTTTAACAAAAATAAAACCGACTTCAAAAAAACGATAAAAAGATAATTACCATATTATAAAATTAACAGTTTCAGAAGTTGGTGCCTTCAATTTGGTTCAGCGTGGATTAGCACCGACTTCTAAAAGTGTTAATTTTATAATATGGTAATTATTTTATTCTTTTCATCGTTTTTTTGAAGTCGGTTTTATTTTTGTTAAAATGTTTTTTATTGTCACTAGATTTTGGAAACGGTGTGCTCGAAAACTAATCTGCTTACAACACTTATGGTCAAATACTCAAAAGTTACTTTATTTATTTATTCTTCAACAAATTAACATTTGTGTCGAACAGTAGTTTTAACAATAAATGTAAAACAAAAATTAAATAACCATCGTAAAGTCAAGAAAACAACAAACACTACATTCCACATTGGTCCCAATATTATTAATGTATTAATATTAATTATAATAATTTAACTTAATATTAATTCAAAATCAAAATACTATAAATTAAATTCAAAGAAATGTACCTATGACAATAAAATTCATTAAGATGTAATGTCACGATAGAATGTTGGATATATTACTTAAAGTCATTAAAATATAATCACATATTATTAGTTCGAGCCACTATTATTTTTGAGAAACTTAATTTTAAGCTGCCGTTAAGTCTCGTGGTGTCACTTTCACTCTAAGGTGAAGTGACAGAGACAGCACGAAATTAACTGTAACTTAAAATTGAGTAACATTTGAGTATTTGGCCATTAAACTCTGAAGATTAAAGTACAAAACAGTAGCGAAAAAAAATTTATTTTCGGTATATAGAATAAGACTGCCATTAGCTATGTATGAGTATATTACTTCTTCTTCTCTCGTGCCTTCACGAGCTATATGTCAAAAGGTCATGCCGTTTACCTCGTTGGTCTAGTGGTGGCAAGCGCAACTGCTGATCGTTAGTTCCTGGGTTTGATCCCCAGGTCGGACAAAGTGTTATTGCGATTTTCCGTGTGGAATTCCTCAGTAGCAGCCCGGAGTTTGGATTTGTGCCCGGTGGATGGCAATAGGCTCGCCCCCTATTACATGGGACTTAAACATAACGGCAAAATGAGAGCGTGATGTTATGTTATGCAAGCCAGGTTGGTAGCAATGGTGACTGCTCAGGGTGTCGGATGTACGTAAGTCGTCACTCGTGGAAGCTCTTTTCATGCATTCAATTATTTGACTAATAATACTGGTTGAAATCCTATTAACTTACGCTTCGTAGATGATATTTTGTTCGGTGCACTTCATAACATAACAATATCCAGGAATTTGGATTGATTCGTTGTAAGGAATCTCTCTGCCAATTTCGTAGACGTAGCACCCTTTTATATTAGCTGGAAAAAAAGGCATTAAAAGTAAATTAACATAACAGGGCAGAGGTGTCTAGTAACACCCTCATTTCGCCGTTATGTAATAGGGGGCGAGTTTATTGCCATCAACCATGCACAAATCGAAACTCCTGGCTGCTATTGAGGAATTCCACACAGAAAAACCAAATAACACTTTGCCTGAACTGAGGATCGAACCCAGGACCTCACGATCAGCAGTCGTGTTTGCCACCACTAGACCAACGAGATAGTAGAAGTAAATTTTTGGACAAAACGGAGGTAAGGGATGCTACATATATTACTTACGGAACGTTATGAGTAGTAGAAACTTCTTGGCAAATGGGACATTTCATAATAGCATTCTGCCTAGCCTTCTCCCAATTATGTTGGGGTCAGCTTCCAGTTTAACCAGATGCGGCTGAATACAAGTATTTTACACGGAGCGACTGCCACCAGACCTCCGCAACCCAGTTACTGGGCAGTGTCGATATCCTAAGGTTAGACCGGTTATCAGACTTGCGTATGACACCCGAGACCGACGGTTTAAACGTGCTCTTCGACGCACGGAGGGGTCTCGATGTGTAACGAATGGTCACCCATCCACGAACTGACCGCGGCAATAACAAAAAACAAAATTGATTTTAAAGAATAATAAAATAGTGATTTTATTGTTTACTGACCATACTCTTCAGGTATCAAAGGTGGCTCCTCATCGCTCCAGGTCTTGGCACTAATGGTCTCAGTTAACAGTACAAATAAATTAAACCTCAGAAACATTCTAACTTAAAGTACACAATATGAAGAAAAATTTAATAAATATGGCTATTTTTTAGCCTAATGAAAATAAATTATGCGGAAACTTGCTTTTAAGCCAGTCAATACGCAATTAAAATCCTAATTAAAACCAATCAAATGTTAATCCCAACCAATATTATAAATGAGAAATTAGTTTGTTTGTTCCACTTCACGGGTCTACTGAAAGACTGTTCCATTAAATCCATACATAGTAGCCTATCATCGAGATTAGCATAAGAGCTTCAAAATCTGTAGAACCAAAGTATCTATTCGTAATTCGTTCAAAGAAAATGAGCTTATTTATTCGATCAGATCATCGATTCAGCTTTCGAATGCGTCAACGCGTTAACGCGTGCTGTAGAATGCTTTCACAGATGAAAGCACACGATTTCACAGGTAATGTGGATAAGTGTGTCTAAAATCATCCAGTTTTTTGTGAATTGATGCTGATTAATGTGATTAGTCCCTTCTCTGTCTAAATAAGGTTTTTATAAAGAGACAGAATGCCAAATATTCAAGGCCAAATGTTTCGATTTTCAGTAGGTGTTCGTACTGTTCTCGCGCTAGACGCACCGGGCGCCGGAGGGCGCGCGACGATCTCCGGCCACCCCAGTGAGTGGCCTGCGGGCGGCGGGTTGGGAGCCCGTCGCCCGACCAGTAACGGGCTCAGGGAGGATGGCGCGCCGTGTTCCGCCCATTACTGTACCACTATTAGACACGTGCCTCTTCTCAGAATGAGAGTGGTTAAGGCCTTCGTCAATTACGCTGGTCTGGTACGGGTTGGCGGACACACCATCGAGAATTATTTGGAGCCCTCTGAGATACGCAGATATTTTTTCCGTCACTGTTAACTCAAGCAATAATCAAATTCTGATCCGCAGATGAATTTAAAAGGTCAAAGTTGCGGGGCGGTTTCATACACAGACCCTTCTTACATTAAACTGTTGGGCCATCACTCAGCTATACTGAACCAAAATCTTTTCGTACGAAGCCTCACGATTAGGTTATTTTCGCATTACCAAATTAATTCTTCTTAATTGCATTTTTCACAGTATAATGCAGAGACTAATATTACAACGCCAAATCTTACGACGATTTTAATTCAAAAAATCTTACATGTTGTAGGTATTAATTATTATTTTTTCATTTTCGTAGAAATATTCAACCATGTCTAAGGCTTATGTGATCTTTTCAAACTTAATACAGTAGAATAGTATACTGAGCTGAGTTACCCTTTTTCGCGTCCACCAGCTATTTATCGTGGATTATTCCATTTCTGAAAACCAGGATTAACATTGGCATAAATAAGGAAGACACCGAAAAATAAAACGCAGCGTACCACAGGGTACTATCTTGGGACCCAAAGAGAATTTATCCAGATAAGCAAGAATTAAATTAAACTAATTCACCGTTTAATATGCACCAGCCACATTATGGAAAGTGAACGCATATATCGGATACTCAGGATTTTGGGTAACAATAATCTCGTTTACTTTTTAAAAGATTTTTCAAGTTAATCAAGATTACCGGCCAAGGTTAGAGCGCCTGAAAGCAATGCAATAAGGATAACATCACAAATGTGAATAATATATAGTTAAAAAACGAATTGGGAATAGTACACAGACTATTACAAATAACTTATTTGTCTAAACTCTTTATAATTGAATATTATTTTTCGCTTGCTGGTAGGATTTATACAGTCCGCCTGACTAGCTACCATCCACACATTCAAGTCGCCAAGCAGTTTACTGTGTTCCGTCGTGTGTAGGTATGTGAGAGCCAGACGAGTATAGGGGAATTCCTCTATATCTCTGTTCCTTTTATTCGTGTGCTCCATCTTAAACCCTGTCTACGCCTACCATCAGGTGAGACTAGGGCTAAAGGCGACCAAAAGAATAAAAAATAAAAATAAAGTATTTATATATTATAATTTCTAATATTCCCATTCTTCAATTTTCAGATATAAGGTCGTTTTATTCTGTTTGTCATATTCGTCCGCGTTTTCGTCTTCCTCGGTACACCGTCCCAAGGGATGTCTTCCTGGAAACACTTGACTTGTGGACAACATTCTGGGTAAGGGGCTTCGAAGTCAGCTTCAATAACGAGACATTTATCATGATCATGTGACGTGACGCCACATCTAGAAATATAAGAGCATTCATTAAATTAATTTTCGTTTTGCAAGTGTATCAGTTTCTTTAGCATTGGTGGTGCCTCATTTGACTTTGAACTAATTAATAAACGAATTATTAGCATCCACAGCTAGTAACTTCTGGGCTTACGCCCACCGCATATGCATTACAATTGCAATAATTCAATTGTAAAAACTCTAAAGTACCTATGTTTCTTTTACAAGAATAAGTTAGAAGCAGTGTTTGAGGATATACTTACGAAACATAATCGATCTGTTTCAAGGAGCAATGAATCAAATAGCAAAATCCCAGAGCATTGACTGAATCGTTGAAAGGAATTACATCGTTGACTTCCTTGATATAACACCCCGTTCTATTAACTGAAAATAAGATGGAAAATTTATAAGAAATCCTGCTTATTAAATTCGATTTGTTATATCATTGGAAGACTTTAAGGGCTCTAACTGTTGCCAATTAAATTTAAAGATAATCTGCAGTATTAAAACTTAAGACATTAGCTTTGACTGCGGTTTTACACACACAGGCTATGTTTCTGCGTTCAGCGTTTTGGGGTGGCTTGCGTAGCGTCAGCAGCCAATCGAACCACCGCATCGCTTAGGATAACTTTTATCTGAGGAATAAATTTGACGTTTTGACAGCTTTTGTATAGAATTCCGTCAAAGCGTCTGACTTATTCCATGGATAAACGCTATCCCACGTTGGTCAAATCGGGCCTAAGACACGGAAAAATAACAACAGAACATTACCTAATTATAGTAACGAAAAAACACTTACTAAGTTCTTTAGGTTTTGGCGGTAATTTACTGCTCCATCTTATAGAATCTGTACCAACAATCAGTACAAACATAAGAACCTTTGGAATCATTATTTTATCTTCACCGATATTAATAATTCTATATTTTACCGAGTTAATGGAAACAACAATATAATTTTATACAGCTACAAACTTTGCAAGAATCTTAATGAAGCTTGATAGCTGGCATCTTGTGATTATTCAAAATTATCATTTACACACTCTCGACTTTTGTTGCGATTATGCGATTATTTACTTTTGACACTACACCGATAAATAAAAACTTAAATTGACGTGTTTAATACTTGTTAAATGGATTCCCCAGATTTCTTTGCGGTTGTACAATGTTTGTTTCTATATTTAGCACCTCTTATTCGATCATGTTATTATTATTAGATAGTATTTTTTCTGCCACTTAAAGGCGTTTTATTTTTGTAGTCGATTCAGTGAAATGCTATCTTCAATTACCTTAAATTTAATTTTAACTTTCATGTAGGTACGAATCGTAAGTGTGTAAGTAACTCAAGAAGTTAATTTAATAAATCTTAATTACGTTGTTCGCGGTCTGAAACATTATTTTAAATTATGACATGCCGTTTTAAATTCGTACATTCAATTTAATCAATAATACATACGCAACCTTCACGCCTGTAATCATTGAAGGGCCAGTCAGAGGTTAACTGGCATATTTTTACATTTCGTTAAAGACGGTACTTGCATATAAGACTCAGCGAGAACACTAGTAGGTCCAATACAAAACATAACATCACACCTATATTCCCCGAAGGGTTGGGCAGAGGTGTATAGTAATACCTTTATTTCGCCATTATATTTAAGGCCATTGTAATAGGGGCGAGCCTATTACCATCAACTGGGCACAAATCCAAACTCCGGGCTGATACTAAGGAATTCTACACGGAAAAACCCAATAACACTTTGCCCGATCTTTGAATCGAAACCAAGACGTCATGATGAGCAGTCGCGCTTACCGCCACTAGACCGAGACAGTTCAATGTTCAATATTGGTCCAATACGTAAAACTAAAACTGGGCCAACTGATCATACCTGTTAGATGGTGTAAGAAGCTACTGAGGGAATTAAGGCAGACGGAACATTCACCTCAGCCTTTTTAACATCAAATTAGAATAAGTTATTGACCTGCCACGCAAGTATGCAATTCCCATCTTTAACAGCAATTCGATCTGCGGGAAATACCAATGAAGTCAGATCTCAAACAATTACCCACATAAAATATGATTTATCAAACTTTCATATCTTGTCGGGTTAACAGTGAAATTCTTGCAATCAATAATTTGGGAAACGATAGTGAGAGTTGCTCAACTGCATTCACCGTCGATTGGCCGCAATATAATCAAAATGACAAAGAATCCACAAAAAGTATACCAAATAAAACACTCACAGTAATTAAAGTAATATCTAATTCAATAAAAATAAATAAAATCAACAATTTGGTGGCAAGATAGCTTCTAGAGTTTGCATCCAAACTCTTTGAAAAGGAACTCTATCTAAATGTCTTAATGACTCTAGACATCGCATCGTGTCAAAATCATGGCATTATTGGAACACATTTTCGCTCATCATCTTTATTTCTTCGAAAATCTCTTGTCTCAAATCCGAAAATTATCACCCTAAATCAGCTACATCAAAATCTTCTGTATTTTTTAAAATATGTTTTGAAACATTTATTTAAGAAAAATATATATCCATCCATTCAATAGACATGGCACATTTGAATTTCTTCTTCTGAAGCATAATCCTTCTCGTTTATTCAATACACTTAAAATTACAAGTTTCAACAACGCCAGGATTTTAACACGATTATCTAACTTATCCTAAAGGTATAACAGTTATAACTAAAACAGGTGGTTATCCAAATGGCACTTGATGTCTGGACAGCATTCCGGATAAGGTTTACTAAGATCCTGTTCAGTGATGTAACAGTTTCGGTCGTTAGTCATCGCGACACCACATCTGAAAGAAGAATAAAATATTTTTATTTCGAGTAATGATTATCTTATTATAAGATCGATGTATCAGCCCATTACTGTCCCACTGCTAGATAAGGGGCCTCTTGTCAGAATAAGAAGGGTTGAAGCCAAAGTCTACCACGCCGGCCGGGTGCGAGTTGGCATACTACACACAACATCGAGTATTTTTTTGGAGCCTGATTGGTTTTGATTTGGATATCGATGTGTTAAGACACTATAATAAAAAGTCCAAAATTCCACTCGCCTAAGTTCCAGAAGTCAGCCCAATATTATTCCAGAAATGATTATAAAAACCAAACTAACTAATTCTGGAGAGAATTTAATAAGAAGGAGGCACAGTTCTCATTTAGGGCGTCATTCTTATATTACGATACCCAATGCAATGTTTCTAAGGCCCATTCAGCTTCCTAACAACAGCCTCATCTGCCTGAAATGCAATCTACCGCTAAGTAACGAGGTTCTAATGACCAATAGATAACGGGTGAACCATTCAAATTGCCAGGCCAAAGATGGCCAGCTGCATTACCAGTAATACAAAATGAAGATTAAAAACTTTTTGGTGAAGAGCTTTGACGAGCCCAAGCAGTGAACTGCGATAAGTTATTCATATTGTGGTCCAAGAGCGAGGTAATGTTTTTTTTATAAAATAAAATAATTGAAGAGATTCAAAGTTGTATCAATATGTACTTACGAGGCATAGTCGATCATGGTGCTGGAGCAATGTATCCTGTAGCAGTATCCAATGGGAGTCACGGTTGTGCCGAAAGGAACCACATCGTTGATCTCCTCAATGTAACAGCCCGTTTTGTGAGCTGGAAACAAAATATGAAACATCATGAGATAAGGACGCTATACACGTGCTAGAACATAGCGGAAATTCTCTTAAGGTGGAAGACATGCAAAATGTAATAATGTAATGCAACACAATTCACTTATTTGAACTGCTAGACGATAGAGTAACTCTTGAGTTGCAGATGTGTGCACACAATTTAGAACTACTGCGTCAATGAATTAAGAAAATCAAATATTAATCAGCTGATTATACAGTATATAAAAAGTAATCAGTAAACCAAATGATACAAGTTTTGTTAATCAGACAATTCAAAAAACAAGTTTTTTTATTGGGCTATTATGATTTTATTATTACAAAAACACGGATCAACTTTTAGCTTTCTGCAAAACCCAAAACAGTAATAAAATATGATTTACTTGCGTCAACCACAATATTCTGGTTTAAGTTTAATTTAATATATTAACACGTCATTGACACAAAATCAATCCTGTATCATTATTCATTACATAAACTTAATATTAAAGTACATATATTAACAATAAATATTATGGCCTCATGTTTATGTATATTTAAAGTCATTTGTATAAAACTATAATCTTAATTGATTACTCTGGTTTGTGATTTTTTTACGATTACGATTATTAAAAAGTTATACTAAGAAATAATAACAAGCTATAAAATTAATATTAACACCAAATTAATTAATAGTAACCTAAAAACAAAACAAAGCTCAGCGCAGAACGCTATTAAATAAAAAGAAAAAAAAACTCACCAAATTCTTTTGGTTTTGGCGGTACTCTGCCCATCCACGTTGCGGCACTTGCGGTACCAACAATTATGGCAAATACTAAAATTTTTGACACCATTTTTTGGGAGAAAAATCCAATGTAGGTACTAAGACAAAAACGCTAGAAACGATCAAATTTCGCCCAGCAGTAGAACTGTGTAATCTTTACAAAAATTATTAATATTTTAAAAATATTTAATTCACGTTTGGTATAAGAGTATCGCACCGCTATTTAAGTGTAGTTTCGAGCTATCCGAGAATCCGAATGACCGGTCGCCGGCCGTGATCTTGTTTTTGTTCCAAATCAACCGATTACACACTTGCGACTCTAGATATTTTGTACGATTATTCGCTTTTGTTACGACACTAAACTTACATGCATTAACGTGTTAGAATTCTAGTTAAATTGGTTTTTCAGAATTTAGAATAGTGAAAACCCATTTCTTTCCTTTGTTGTCGTCTAATCAGAATCCGATTGAAACCTATTATAAGGTCTTCGTAATGGATGTCCATTACTATTTCGACCAGTTTATCAAAGGCACGTATTATGTTGTAAGTTTTTGTATTTATATGACACCTAATCATCATATTTCGTTTAAGTACCTATTCATTCTTGCTATAACGCCAGTGTATAGTATGTTTAATGCAAAGATGTTTTAAGAAGAATCTTTGGCTGGAGATCCGTCAGGTCTCGCCAATAAACTGCCCGGTTACGTAGAAGCGGTCCGCAAGGACCACAAACAAGCAGTCCAAGAAAAAAAAATGCGAATCCTAGACCATATCGCCTATCAATAAAATTGATCATGTGCTTAAAAAAAAGTAACAATGAAGTTAAATATTTTACATTACCTAAATGTAATACTTATTCCTAAAGTACGAAAAAATGTATGTATTACATAGCTCAAACGATAAAATAATAATAATAAAAAAATAAAATAAAAATGTATTTAAAAATCTTTTACAGAAATGAGTGTACAAAAAGATATGCCATAAAGACATACTTCTGATTTGCTTTATAGACAACGCTAAATATTTCTCGTTTGTAGTGTTTGTAGCTTTATATATGAAGGTACTTGTTTATCACCTACGCGTCTTAAATAGTTTAATTAGTACCAATTTTTAAAACTATGTGGCAAGTTACAACTTTTTTATTATTGAAAATTACAAAAATTATATACTAGACAATTAGAATGTTACCAAGTCATATTTAAACTCATATTTAAGTGTTCAAAAACTGCACCGTCACGATTACATTCGTAAAGCACTTACAAGATAAATAATTATGAACATGTAAAGCAAACTTGCAATGGAATTTATTAACACCATTCATATTTTCATCTGTTCCATAAAGTAGTCTGCAAAGTTCAAAGACATTATCAACTCCAAATAATTGCGACAAAAGATTTTTATTTACAGATAAAGTTAACGATTCTAAAGCTACTTCGATCGTAAGGTGTGTAAGACGCCTAACGAAGGTCGCGAGCAGCATCGGAATGCGTACTTGGGATTTACATGTGATTCATCATTTTAAATGTAAACAAACTTTTTTATTACTAAATTGTTCTCTTAGATCCGTGAAGTATTTTTACTAAAAGATATTGTCACCAAATGACTTTATTATTTTGTCTTTTTGCAAAGACGCAATTTGTTTGTTGTTGTGGTTTTATTTTTGACCACGTATTACCACATTCTTAAGTAGAGGTCAGCATTTCAAACTATATTATGACTTAATATTTTGCAAAGGTACGCTACGCTTGCTGCGGTCATTTCGAGGATGGGTGACCATTCGTACACATCGTGACCCCTCCGTGTCTTGGAGAGCACGTTGTCGGTCCCGGGTGTCATTCGAATATCTATTACAGTTGCTACGGGTAGTCAGAAACCCGAAAGTCCAACAACCGGTCTAAGCTTACGATATCGGCAATGCCCAACTGGGTTGCGGAGATTTGATAGCAGTCGCTCCGTGTAAAATACTGGTATTCAGCCGCATCTGGTTAGACTGTTAGTTAACCCCAACATAGTTGAGAAAAGGATAAGCAGAATATTTTTTCAAATCGTTAAGTATGCGCGCATATTTTTAACGAAATTCGGAAGATATCTTGGTATTTTAAAGAGTATTAATGCATTGGCAAGAGATCGCTCCTATTTACCCTTTCACCCATTAGCTATTCAAGTAAAGGTCCATCTGGTAATAATCGTCAAGGATCAGTAAGTCTAGCACGAACGTTTGACGTATAGGTTGTATCGTAAATGTACTGCTAATGAAAGCGATTTGGACGTAGTTTAGCGAAAAGGATCCAACCCACACAGTTATGAGATATTCAATTTTAAGTTTAGACTGTATTTCTTCATTGGTTCTTTGATTTAATTTATTTATTTCTTCTTGGTTTTATTGTAAGTACCTGGATGACCGAGCCTTGCTCGGTATTTTTTTTGGTAAATCGTGTTTTTTTGGAAAAAAAAAGGGAAAAAGAAAAAGAAGGAACTTAAAAATAAAAAGGGAAAATTATTATAATTCGCCCTATTTCCCACCTAGGCTATTATAACATTGCAGATGGTGGCGAAATTTACCTTCGTATTCTAATGATATTGTAGCAGTTTTTCTTTGCCTAAAAACACGGATAAAACGACGTTTTTTAAAAATGAAACCTAGCTAGATCGATTTATCGCCCCTGAAACCCCCTGCATACTAAATTTCATGAAAATCGTTGGAGCCGTTTCCGAGATTTAGATTATATATATATACAAGAATTGCTCGTTTAAAGGTATTAGATAGATAGATAGATCGATTTATCGCCCCTGAAACCCCCTGCATACTAAATTTCATGAAAATCGTTGGAGCCGTTTCCGAGATTTAGATTATATATATACAAGAATTGCTCGTTTAAAGGTATTAGATTAGATAGATAGATAAATTTGGGTACAAATGTATAATATTTTACTTGCTAAAATATTATTATGTGTAGTTTCGCTTAAGAAGTTCAAGGAGTATTTTGGTATAAATAACTAATTTTCGATAATTTTGTGGGTTGGATCGTTTTCGCTAAACTACGTCCAATTTTGAATCGAAAATACAACCGTCCTTAACATTTTGGTTTATTTTTTGCGACATGCACAATTTGTATCATACATAGATATGGATAAAGTCTTCAATTTATTTAAATAGTATATGCGAAACGAGTATTTCCAATTCAAAATTTACTCACATTAACGTTACGTTTACATAACTAATGTGACAACAGTCGTGCTAGACCTATAGGGGAACTTTTCTTAATGGGTATTCACACACTAATTTTATTCATCTCACTTTATACAACGTGTTACATAAATCCTAGTGATGTGCCAAGTCCGCCATTTTCTGTATTCGAATACTTAAGTACTTGAATTAAACAGAATCGAATCAGAACTCGAGTCACTGACTCGAGTCTAGTACTAGTACTAGGTCAAGTACTCAAGTACTTATTTGGATTCGATTACTCCCATGTTTCTCACTTCTAAAAAAACACAAGCAAAATTAAAATATTGAGTCAAAATACAAAAATGTAAATAATCAAGTAGTCTTTTATGGTTGTTGTCAATTTACCTCTCAGAGGAAATTAGGTAAGAATGTAAATAACTGTCTGTGTATCTACTCTTTAGTTTTGTTTTCAGGACTGTGTTTCAATGATGATTATTTTATGTTTTATCCATTTTTTTGGGTCATGCTACAGTTTTCAAATATTGCCAATAGACTCTTTACAAGGGACCTTTCAACCCCCTTTCAGCTTTAGGGGTATTTTTGTATCACGTTGTATTTCCCATGGGTGACGATATACCCGACAAGGGGTTTATATCAAGTAGACGAGAAAAACAAACACCTTTACGATCACACTAATGGGGTTTTGCATCACCGTGCATGATGGATGTCACGGTCGCCCGTTACAATATTGAATTTCTAGCTAAACTCATGTATAATAATTATTTTGAAACATTGAGATAACTTTGATGATTGAGCTATCGTAAATAGCCCAAGGTCATTTTGTGAACAGAACAGATAAACTTATTATTTGCTGATAAAGCAATTATATTATTTTACTTTTTAGGTATATACTTGGATTCAAAATAACATAATATTTTATTATAACTTACTTGAGTTGTAAACACGTTTCGTATAGGTAATTAGCTTCTAAGAAATTTATCACAGAAAGACTAAACGTTGGCAAGCGGGTCAAATATCGTCGCTGGGCAGTGAAAACCTCGTAAAGCACAAATTCGTTTTTATTTTTTGTTATTCATTTGTTGGGTAAAAACCTTGTAATGCATATTTAGAACGAACGTGCACAGCTCTAAAATAAAATAGATAATAAAACAGAAGAACCTTACATCTACACTTCATACTTTTTTTTTAACAAGTAGTTATTATTTCCTTCTGTAAAATTACGTTCATTGCAACTACGAGGTTTTCACTGCACAGCGACGATATGCAGTTCCCTAGCAAAAACACTTTTTGGTGACTTCACTTCAGTGCAAGGTAATTACTTAATAGCATCACGACTGTATTTCCTAGAGAATAAGGCAGATTTAGTTATTGTTGTTACACCGGCTCAGGTCAATTGAAATTTCTCGGCACAATTCCAAGTTCTGGCCTGCCACTTTCAGAAAAACCCAATAAAATGTTGTCCAACCTTAGAATCTAACCTGGAACTACACATACGAAACCAAGAAATCTGGACTAACAGAATAATGAGGCAGATTCAAAACATTTTTATCAAAATCAAAATATTTTCTATCGCTTCGTCGGCTTCGTCCGCATGGATGTCGTTTATCGTATATTCCCCGTTTTTCGAGGTAAAAGTAAACTATGTCCTTCTCCGGGTTCCAGACTATATTGTTACACTGAGAACTACCTCTCTCTTTTTTTTTCTTGCACTTCATATCCATCCAAAGGTTGTCTGGAAGAAATCGCCTAGTGCGATAAGACCGCCCATTGTACATTTCTATTTTTATAGTAATGTTTCTTGTTTGTTTTGTGTACAATAAAGAGTATTGTATTATATTGTATTGTATTGTATTGTATCTCAGTACCTACCAAGTTTTATCAAAATCGGTCCAGTAGTTTAGTCGTGAAGAAGTAACAAACAGGCAGAGTTACTTTCGAATTTGTAATAGTAAACGATTAACCAGTGATCAAAATTTTTGTACACGGTTCCAATTTGTCATTTCCTATAGAGAAAAACCAACAAGAAATTCCACAGTTACACGGTAATTAAAATCGTCAACAATTTTTTGATGTTAAACATGTAGTGGTACGAATGTGAGAGCGGCTATTGCGCGGCGACGCTCGCGATGGAAGACACACGACGGCAGACCTTCGTAACTCGTCGGCTCTCTTCGGTTTGATCCGGTCAATTTTGTTTTCTTTTTCACAAATTGAGTTTCGATGTTTCACATCTGCCAGTCGTTCCACGACGGCTTTATTTTCTTTTCAACGTTATTTTTATTCTTTTGTTTTGTAATACTAGGTTTTTCCTTAAAACTAACCATTTCGATTTGCAAGTTTCTTTTTTCTCAATGACATTCCAATGAAGACGGAGATATCAGGCTTAATCCGCTTTAAAGTTATGTACCTATGTCATTGATTAAGTATATTTTTATACATAAAATTTTAAATCGCAGTATAGAAGGCTACTCTGTCACGCACAATCTGTAGGTCGAGAGGTTAACCGGCGCTATATAATAGTAAAGTATGTTAAACATGATGTTGATATCATTGGGAATATACGTATACTCAATCTTGCTTTGAATGAAAAATGTAATGTCTTTATTCCATTGCTTCCTCTTCGATTCATCATCATCATGGCCTAAATCTACCCATTTAAGAGACAGGTATTCTTTATTTTTAAACAGTTTTATAATTAGCTTCACTTCGTATATTTGTTTCCAATCTTACGACTGATTTTTCAACTACTTCTGCTTAACCGATTCTCTTGAAACTTCGCACACAAAGTCAATTCCCATGACAATGCAACATTCAATCCTCAAATCCTTACTTGATGTTGTAGGGGTACTGCAAGATAAAACCGTTTAATTAAAAGTTTTTTTAAGGGATTATAATTAGCTTCACTTCGTATTTTATTTGTTTCAAATCTTGCGACAGATTTTTCAAACTACCTCTGCTTTACCGATTCTCTTGACACTTCGCACACAAATTCAATTCCCATGACAATAAAACATTATAATAATTTCAACCATCAATCCTCAAATTCAGATGATGCAGGGGTATTACTAAGAGCAGATAAAACCGATTAACTTAAAAGTCTTTTTACCTTTATAATTATGTTAGAAACAGCACTTGCACCGGAGTATGAGAACGAGATGACACAACAATTACTAACTGCCTTGCCCAGAATTACATACATACATAAAGTCATGCCTTTTTCTCATGGGGGTAGGCAGAAACTATAGAACGCCACATGTTACGACCCTTACATACCCTTTTCGCTTCATCCACATTCATTAATCTTGTCATACACGGACGCCGGTTAAGAGTACTACGCATCTGACCTTTGTGAAGAACGGCACCAATAATATCGATGTATGTCTTTCTAGGACGTCCTCTGCCGGCGTTTCCATTAACATCCGCCTTATAAATTCCTTTTGTTCATCACCGTTCACTCATTCTCTCAACATTACCAAACCACCTAAGAATATTTTCCGAAATTTTATTGTGCAAAACTTCGCACAGAGTTTTATGGGCCTTTTTATCGATCGTATCTTTATTGTACCACGTTTAAAAGGATGATCCTGACATTGTAACGACCAACCTAGATACAAGAAATTTAATTCTCAATATAAATTATTCTCAATAAATCAGCGCAAAAGCTGATGTGACTGATGAAGCAAGTTTTTTTGTTTTGCCTAATGATTGTATCGTAAATTATATTGATGGCATGTCTTCAAACACGCTTTCGGTAACTACGATGTCTGCTTGATCTGATTTATTACTTGAGTGTCCAGACATTCCTTTGGAACTAGTTTCCATAAAGCACGACCTTGCCGAAAGTTGACACGGACATGCAACGATCAGCTTTTTGAAATTGATGGAAAGCAATTTATTTTTTTAACATTGCCCCACACTGGGATTTCTCCTGTATCGTGGGTGCGTTTACAGACGCACATCTTCACACGCACAAACATCCAGACACGGAACAACTATCTATACAATACAATACAATACTCTTTATTGTACACAAAACAAACAAGAAACATTACATTAACTTGAGCGACTTCAAAATTTTTGTATAAGATTCATATTTGGTTTACGCAAATATGATCATGTGTCAGAATTTCGTGCTAAACTCAAGTGGCTTCCAATACGCCTTCGTCGGAATGCTCATATTCTTTCCCTATTATACAGTATTCTGTTCAATCCCACTACCCCTCCCTATCTTAAAGAACGTTTTGAGTTCATGCGTGATTCACACTCACGATCCTTGAGATCATCGGAAAACTTGAAACTGAAGATGCCTATGCATTCCACAAGATTCTTTGACCATCCCTTTATTGTTCAGGCCGTACGCTTGTGGAATGCATTACCTGTGTCTGTGAGGCGTGTTCAGTCGTTGGTTTCGTTCAAGAGAATGGTAAGGGAACATTATCTTGTCATATAGTCGTTTCTAAACTATCGATATTTATAATTGAATATGTATGTTCTTTATTTGAGTGTATGTATATATTATATTTATATATAGATATATATATTTAAAATATGTATATATATTATATTTATTTTATTTACTTACTTATTTATTAACTTATATTATTATTATAATATACTTAGTGATTTAGTTGATTGTCGATTTTTATTAGGTTATACGTTTGTATGCTGCAAACTGCCCTATATATTTTTCTTGACAATTCTTTCCATCCAAAGGTTGTCTGGAAGAAATTGCTTTAAGCGATAAGACCGCCATTTGTACTGTTCTTAATAATGTGTACTCCTTCTGTTTTATTTCTTTTAGTGTACAATAAAGTATATCTATCTATCTATCTATTACTATAAAAATAGAGATGTACAATGGGCAGTCTTATCGCACTAGGCGATATAAATCTATATCTATAGGCCATATAAATATTTGTTCCGTGCGTCCCACAACCCATAGCGCAGAAGACAATCGTTCAGCCACTGCAACAAACGTATCATCAAATTCTGCGGCATCAATTTATTCTGCATACTAATCTAGATTTGGTTTGCTCTCCTTATCCGTTATCTTTTCGACTGTTCGACAGTGGCCTATCCTACAGAGCCATTATGCACTGACGACTAGTTGCTGGCGACCGTAAAAATCTTTTTTTTAATATTTGAAAGTGTTTACGTACTTGTGCCAATTTCATTAACAAAATCATTTAAAATCACAATCAAACCGCAGCTAAAACACGGCTATTTGACTTTTTTTCTTATAAAGATAACACTCAAACGGTCATGGTTGAACATCAGTTCAATTATGATTTCAAAAAAAATATGTTAGCAGAATAGACTTCCTGAGCGACGGACGAGTTGCTTCTTCTTTTCGTGTGGTTAGTGACTAACCTGGTATCAGAGTTTATGCCGCCCATGGGCCTCTGACTTGATTTCACATGCCGTCGAAAAATATCTCTCAGGCATGCCGGTTTCCTCACGACGTTTTCCTTTACCGTTTTTAAGCACGTGATAATTATACAATATGCACATGAATCCGAAAAGTCAGAGGTGCGTGCCTATGTTGCTATGTTATTATTTAAAGAATGGAATGAATATGGCTGCGCGAGCGCTACTATTGTCGTCGTTATTTTCCTCTCGCTCTCACACGTTCTCTGTGAGCGGAAGGTAATCTCCAATGAGTTTGGTTACCGTGGGGACCGTAGACTGCTTGGTTGGAGACCCTTCAGGTCTCGCCAATAACTGCCCGGTTACGTAGAAACGGTCCACAAGACCATCTACAAGCAGTCGAATAGAAAAAGAAAAAAGACCGTGAACTATATAGATAATGGGTATTTGACTTCTTCGGGGCTGTTACTGAATTTTGGCAAGTATTGAAAGTTGATTGATAGGTTTGTGGCTAATCACTAACCGCGTGGATCATACGATTTACGAGGTTAAGCTGAGCTTGCTGCGGTCAGTCCGTGAATGGGTAAACTATCGTTACACATTGAGACTCCTCCGTGTCTCGGAGAGCACTTTAAACAGTCGGCCCCGGGGGTCCTACGAATATCTACGACAGTTGTTACGGGTTAAAAGCCCGAAAGACTCATAACTGGTCTAACCATAGGATATCGGTATGGCTCAGTAACTGGTTTGCGAAGATCTGATAGCAGCTCCGTGTAAAATACTGGCCGCATCTGGTTGGACTGGAAGCTGACCCCAACGTAGTTGGGAAAAGGCTAGGCAGAACATTGAAAGTTGATTGATGTCCTTTTTTCCGTCTTCTTAGAAATTTATTTTTCGACATAATTCCGAGAATTTTGTTGGAGTCTCTACTCCATAAGTGTTGTAAGATAAGTAGTTTACATAACACGATAGGTAGGTTTATCTAAAAAAAAACTTGGTTTGACTTGATTTGATTGATGTGGTGTTCTCTTCTAAAACCATAAATATTGCAGTTCATTAGATATTGCAGATTACAGCATAATAAAACTCAACACTAACATTACCTATTATGTTTGCAAAATTCAAATATTAGTGAAAAAAAAAACTTCGACATAGATACAAAAAGGTTTAGGAATTTGTGTTTGTTTGTCAAACACTATCGTGTTTTCCAATTTTACCTGTTTGTTGTAATAAAAAGTTCTATTATAAATAAAAGGTTACGATAAAAAATAGTACAGTAGGGGAATAAATAGGTTCGTCAGTTTTCAAATTCATTCCTTTCCCACATGTTACCTTTTCAAACTGTTGAACGTAACAGACCAATGCATGGAAAATTATGTTTAATTATTTGGTAGCAAAGATCAAAATTGCCTTTTGCCTCCGTATGACGTAGTAGTGCCATAATTATACTGTCTTTGATTTGATATATGGAGTTTTGTTATAAAAACAATTACATCAACCAATTCGATGATTAAATAAATTGATATTACTAGTGGTTGTCATCATGTCACCACTATAATTTTTAATATCCTGTCAAAAAATATTTGTATTTTCATTTCTATAATGTTAGCAATATGTAGTCGGTAAAATAGGTTGTTTCTTGCACTGTGCAAGCAAAAATAGACATTTTCATTCCCCTACTGTACCCAGGTACCTATAATAAGATTTTTATCATGTTCTGTTGTATAATAAACGTATTTATTGTCCGCGTTATCAAAATCATCATATTCTTGTTCTTTATACTTTTTCAGGTAATTACATTATTATTTTTCCTTAAGTTAACAAAATATACAAAGAAAAACTATGGGTTTAGCATCAACATTGACATAACTATTATTAACCATAGTTATCATTAACTGCCTCGTTGTTCTAGTGGTAGCAAACGCGACTGCTAATCATGAGGTCTTGGGTTCGATCCCCAGGTCGGGCAAAGGTTATTGGGTTTTTCCGTGTGGAATTCCTCGAAATGGCCCCGAAATGTTTGAATTTGTGCCCGGTTGATGGCAATAGGCTCGTCCCCTATTACATGAGACTTAAAACATAACGGCGAAATGAAGGTGTTACTATACACAGGCGTGATATTATGTTATGTTTATTTTAACATTACTAGATTAGATATCCCCACACGAAAGGCCTTAGTAACCTAGGCTGTTGGCAAGCAGCGGTGTTACTGGTGTGGGAGGACTGGTTATGCGGTCGTGACAGCGGACAGTATCTTACTATTAGAGCCATCAGGCATTGCCGGCTTAGTCGTCGGTGACACGGTCTGATAACGGACCCTCACATAACGATTCATGATCAGACGTAGAGTGTGCTTAAAATTAAATCCGGGCGATTTGAGTAAACTCCTTTATAAATGTCTACAGTTTATTACCCGAAAGATTGTAGTAGTAGTAACACCCTCATGTTTAAGTCCCATGTAATAGGGGGCGAGTCTATTGCCATCAACCAGGCACAAATCCAAACTCCGGGCTGCTACTGAGGAATTCCACTCGGAAAAACCTAATGACACTTTTGCCTAACCTGGGAATCGAAACCAGGACCTCACGATCAGCAGTCACACTTGCCACCATTAAACCAAGGAGGCAGTTTAAGTAGTCGTGCTTTATATTAGTGCTTGGAGCCTCTAATTAGTCAATCTTATCTGCTACTGCAATCAAAGAAGCTAATGAGGTGGTCGAGACGCGAATTTATTTAATTTTACCAATAAATTATCATTTTAGGGTTCCGTACCCAAAGGGTAAAACGGGACCCTATTACTAAGACCCCGCTGTCCGTCCGTCTGTTACAAGGCTGTATCTCATGAACCGTGATAGTGACAGTTGAAATTTTCACAGATGATATATTTCTGTTGCCACTATAATAACAAATACTAAAAAACAGAATAAAATAAATATTTAAGGGGGCTCGCATTCAAAAAACGTGATTTTTATACTCGCTTTTGCTCGATATTGATAACGGCAACAGGTAGAAGCTTGAAATATTCACAGAATATTTAGTTATATATTCACATTAAAAATAAATTAATTAAGACGAAACAAATATTTAAGGGGAGCCTGTTATGCCATTTTTATAGATAACGGTACGGAACCCTTCGTGCACGCGTCCGACTCCCTCTTGACCGGTTTTTATTTTAAGAATTCAAATAAGTCCCCATCGAGATATATTATTCGTTTCACAGCTTAATAATGTATAGCACAGTAAATTCCAACCGCCCGCTGTTTTATTATCTAATAATTGTCAATCAATGTGTTAATTTTATATAAAGCTTCATTTTAATATTATTCGAATACAAAACAGATTGTTACTTATTCTTTATGATTAGTTATAAAAACTAAGTTTATATAATATGTACAATCAACAACAAAAGTAGAAGATTATTTTTGAATTTCAAAATGAATTACTCTGCACTTAATTGTTTGTCTTAATTTTTTATAATAATATTCTTTAAAGAATTATTTACTCTTGTTATTAGTTACACAAAAATTATAATTGGCATGTTTTTATTCAAAAAGCACTTTTGAAAGCAGATAACCAATTTTGGGATAAAAAAACAGCGGCCAATGATATAATGTAATTAGGTTCAAAGATTGTACAAAAATATGTATATTTTATTTTTTATAAAAAATAAATTGTTCTGATGTGCCTAAAAATAGCCTACACGAGTGAATATACCTACCTAAGAGCGGCAGGCACACCCTAAGCAGTCAGCCCCGCCACCAACCTTGCTGACTGGCTAATCTTTTGACCACAGCATGAGCTATTCTCATAACTCGTGACGACATAAGAGAAGAAGAATATTAATTTGTATTACAACAAGAAAACCGAACTCGATTGGGGTTTAGAGATATGAAATAAATATACTAAGGCCTTGCTGTATAAATAATTATTTTGAGAATACAAGTTAAGTTTTATTGTTTTAGACGATTCGCACACTGCATCGCATTACGCAGCGTAGCGCAGGAGTGTTCTTACGTTGTTCGCATAGATCTGTGTTTGTATAGAAAATACGCGTAGTGCTACACACAGAAAACGCATTCACGCGCAGTGTTGTGGCTCCGTCGCCACGCACCCCGCAGCGTAGCGCGGGACAATGTGTGTTTCGTCGTAAACAATACACGCATCATTACCAGCATATTTAAGTACATCTATCAGCGTGGCACCTACGTACCATATACCTACTCCACCAGCAGAATTGAAACGGTCATTTGTTTAAATTGTGGACGATTTCCTAGTTTTTTTAAAGTTAGTTATTGCATCGTATCTCTGTTTCCAAATGAATTACAGGACTTTGTAGTACTAAATAATGTTTCTATTTACACTATCTTTAAAACAAAACCTATGTCAATCATGGCCGCTTACATTTTTTTTTAACTCATACAGCATTTCTACCTTCTTGATCTCCTATGTGCAACCATCACTGATGGTGTTGATTGTACATAATTAGTACAAGAACAACTTTTTTTTTCAAATTCATGTTTTGGTTCTGAATTTTAATAGGCTAGCTAACACTAGACATTATAAAATATTATGCCGTCCAATCTAGCTTCACAACCATTTTAATGCTAGCCTTTTTCGACGAAAGATTTGGTCAGCTTATTAGCCTTATTAGTTATTCTGAATATAATCTTTGCGGTGCATGCTTTTGCGAATCCCGTGACCCCAGCCGAGGCCGACAGACCCCTCGCCTTCCTCGGGTGAGGGATCCAAGACGATTTTCCAACGAAAAAAATAATTGAAAATGGTACCTACATAATGTGGTGATATACCTATATTATTGTGATGATTTAGAAATCCTCTAATCAATTACTTAGAAAGTACTGAAATGTAATAACACGGTACCTGCACATATTTCAAATATAAACATAACATATCATCGAATTCCCCGAAGGGTTCGGCAGAGGTGTTTTTAGTACACACCCTCGTTTCGCCAGTTATGTTTAAGTCCCATGTAATAGGGGGCGAGCCTATTGCCATTAACTGGACACAAATCCAGACTTCGGGCTGCTACTGTGAAATTCCTAACGGAAAAACCCAATAACACTGCCCGACCTTGAGATCGAGCCCTGGACCTCAAGATCAGCAGTCGTACTTGCCACCACTAGATCTACGAGGCAGTTACTAAATTGTAAAAACTTTGAGCATTTGAATAATATTAGCCACATATTATAAACGGTGTAAAAAGACCCTTAACGAAGCCGAAAGGCACTTATTTTCCACGTCATTACGAGTTTTTTTTGTTCTGGACTATGCCTGGGAGTTACGGAGATATTGGAGGTTAAAGTTCCAACTTTTTACAACTTTTTTTAAATACTAGTTTTGAAGGTTGCAAATGTACTTGAAATATCTCCATTACCCGTTTACTACTCATTGCATCTACCAGCACAGTATTTTGAGTGCGTTACATTGAGCTTTACAATAAATCGAAATTTTTCACCCAAAAAAAGAAAGTCGTTTCCCAGCGACAATTTTTGCGTAGGGTTACTTAGTTTGATGTACTGAATGCATGGTTGACGGCTTCGTGAAGGGTCTTATTACACCTTATATGTACGGAACAACTAAAACCGCTAGTTTTAACTACCTCCTCCGCTTACCTTTGGTAACGAAGGACAACAAGAACAATTATTTTGACTTCTTCTTCTTAGCGTGTCGATGGCAATCTAAATTGAATCGGCCCAGAATTTTACTACGAATTTAGCGTTATCAGTTACGTCCATTAGTTCCTGTAACGTGCAGGTATCAGAGCATGCAGGGCATGATGTCAGGTGTCCCATCGTTTGTGGAACAGCACTACATTTACACTCCAAGCTGGAATCGTCTATGAATCTTTACCTAAGCAGGTTTTCCTTCCTTCTACCAACCTTGGTATAGAGTCTGTTTATTGACTTATTGATTATTGACTTATTGATTACCTATTGACTTTATTATAATAAACTAGCGACCCGCCCCTGCTTCGCACGGGTGCAATGTAGATACTAATGTGGAGCATATATTTGTTTTTATAGGTTTTTGTTTTTTTAATATGTATTAGTTTATTATTGTATAAGATTATTTTATGTATTTTTTTTTCTATGGGCCTCAGTTGCCTGATAATAAAATGATTATTATTATTATTATATATACGAAGGTATATATGCTCTATAAGAGGAAGCCTCTTGAATCACTCTATTCATTGTTGAAAACTGCATTAAAATCCGTTGCGTAATTTAAAAGATCTAAGCGTACAGACAGCAGAAGCGACTTTGTTTTATACTATGTAAAGATGTTATAGGTTTCAAAGTTGACATGGAAACAGTGTAGCTCTTAATCGATCATTTCTTGCTCAATAAACCCAAAACCTTTTGAATATCTATAGCATTATCACAAGGAATGTGTAAATTTAAATATTAACGACATTGTCCAACGCCCGTAGGTATCATACATCAAAGAGAAAATGAGCTTGATACTTTATCGATATTTTTATATAAAAAACAAAACAATATCAGTCTAGAGTGGCGCCAGTTAAACAATGCGAAGTAAAAGTATTCAATAAAAAACGTAAAAAAGATGAAATTTTATTTTATAATAATCGTATGCAAATGTCGTAGGAGCCGGAATCCCGCGTTGTTTTGATGGCTATTTAACTACCTACTGAATATATTACTGTTAATAAATCGTCTGTTGTATAATTTGAGATATAATATGATACGGACCAGTGGCGCCTGCATATCAATAGATTTATGTAAATTCGCGAAATTATAGTAATATCAACAAAATTCCTTTTTAAAAATAGATCGGTGTTTTGTTTATTCCTTTGAGCACGCGCAGGCAGTCGACTGAGCTTTTTAAGTTAATGTCTCGTCGACTAAAATCTACAAAATTTTAGATGTTTTTATTGTGGATCGAATTTAGGTAAAGATTCACGTGATTCAGTAATGTTATACTCGTACATACCCACCGAATTATCTGTAAAATGGCAGAATGACGAAACTTAGGACATTGACTCTCAAATTCTTGTAATATTTGCCCAGCCTAGCAACAGTTTTTATACCTATTGTATTTGATTTTTATAATATAACTAGCGACCCGCCCCGGCTTCGCACGGGTGCAATGTAGATACTAATGTGGGGCATATAAACCTTCCTCTTGAATTACTCTATCTATTGCTGAAAACTACATTAATATCCGTTGCGTAGTTTAAAAGATCCAAGCGTAGGTACAGACACCGGGAGTGACTTTGTTTTATACTACCTATGTAATAAACATAGCACTTTGCCCGTGACTTCGACCGCGTGAATTTTCATACAAACTTCCACCCCCTATTTTACCCCCTTAGGGGTAGAATTTCCAAAAAATCCTTTCTTAGTGGATGCCTACGTCACAAAAGGAACCTACTGTTCCAAATTCAAGTTTTAGCTCCAGCGATTTAGGCTCTGCGTTGATGAATCAGTCAGTCAGTCAGTACAAGTAATTATACCTACCTATATATGTATAGATAGATAGGTAATGTATGAAAGAGCTTGATGAAATTACTATAAAAAAATAATGCCATGACTAAAAAGACTTTTATTATAAACTAGCTAGCGCACACAACTTCGCTCGCGTGGTATGTCGATAAAAAGTATCCTATGTCCTTTTCCGGGTTTCAGGCTATCTCTGTACCAAGTTTCATCTAAATTGATTCAGTAATTTAGTCGTTATGAGGTAGCAAACAATCTGACAGAGTTACTTTCACATTTGTGAATTTTATAAAATTAAATCACTATTAGGTAATTAAATCACTAATAGGTATTAAACGGTTTGGGTAGCGACAGTTAGCACTGACACCCCGTAATTTAATATAACAGGCATAGATACATTCTATTACATTACAATCATGTGTTTACTGTCAGTTTTTCATGGGTTTTTGTTGCTTTGTTATTGTTTTGCAGCTGTCGCCATCTGATACTGGTCTTGATAGCGAAATCCCAATTTAAACCTGCTTGTAGATGGTCTTGCGGACCGTTTCTACGTAACAGGGTAGTTATTGGCGAGACCTGAAAGGTCTCCAACCAATGGGGATGAGAGTAAAATACTTAACCTAAGCTAACTACTATTACTACTACTAACATCATGACTAGCTAGCAACAACAGCACTAAGGGCGACCCCTAATGGGACTCGGACCTCGGCTTAGGGCGTTGCTGGCGAGAGGACTAGGAGGGAAACAGCTTGATGAGGGCTGAATTAACGGTGTGGAACAGTTTTGTCGAATCAGTGATAGTTTTTATAGTACCTAGTGTAGTCTAATTTTATCTGATTCTTTTTGATGTAAGTGTTGTGTATTAGTGGAGGGGCTCGTGGCTAATTAACAACAATCACGCCGATCATACGATTTGCGAGGTTAAGCTGCGCTTGCCGCGGTTAGTCCGTGGATGGGTGACCGAAACACATCGAGACTCCTCCGTGCCTCGGACAGCACGTTGTCAGTCCCGGGTGTCATAAAAATACCTATGACAGTCATTACGGGTAGCCAGAAGCCTGAAAGTTTGACAATCGGTAAGTATAACCTTAGGTTGTCATTGACAAGTGACTGGTTTGCGGAGGTCTGATGGCAGTCGCTCCGTGTAAAATACTGGTATTCAGCCGCATCTGGTTAGACTGGAAGCTGACCCTAACATAATGGGAAAAAGGCTAGGCAGAACGAAGTGTTGTGTAACTAAAATTCGACCGTGCACGTGATCGCCAGTCCGTTTTTGGCGAACGTGACTAAATAACTTTCAACTTGGTCGCTATAGATAAAAATTGGCTATAAATATGATAATGATTATATTATTGTAACATATTATTATGAATTTTAATTTGCAAGAGTTTGTCATTTAAGTTCGCATACAAATTATAATTGGTCAGTCTTTTAATGGTTTTTGATATTTACGCGATTGAAACTAGTTTTGACGGAATATTTTCTATTTTATTAATCTTAAGCTTGTAAGTTTTTTTAACGTGGAGAAATCCTCTTGATTAGGTACCCTTTACCCTGGGGAAGGCGGAGGGTTATGTACGTATTTACCGACGCCACGGTTTTACGGGGCTATGGCTGGGATCCCGGGATTCGCTAGTACATTCACCGTAATCCCGACAGGTCTTGATCCGGCACTAGGTTAGGCGTCGGACCCCATCATATTTGTGGGTGTTAGCCACATATCCCCCTAACTTCTAGCTTTTGTTATGATGACACCCTATTGCAGAAGAGGATCGGAAATAAATACGTCTCATGGTCTATTGAAACTACAGTTAAGAGGGATCTCCCGATTCTCCCGAATGATAAGTCTTTATTAATACCGGCCTTTATGTCCTCCCCAATAATAATATGATTAATGGACGAGGCGATAAGTAAAATTAAAATTTAAGAAAATATGACATTAGATTATGTCAGAAAACGTAAATTAGTCCGAACACAAATAAAAAATTATTATGGCAAAAAAACCAACAAGTATTTGACCCCCACATTGTTTAATAAATTTACCTGGCTCAAAAAAGATTATGGTACGATAACCAAACAGTCCTTAAAAAACAAATTAACACATATCGCACCCTTAGTAATGTAAGGGCACAACTCGAAAATATCAATTTTTGGGAAAACGTGTTTAAAGATTCAGGAAACTCTATGTTTTCACGGTATTTTGTAAAGTATAATACAGTATTTGCTTTAATATTGTCTTTTTTCTCTTTCTGTGAAAGCCAAGTGGTAGAACAGTTGATATCGAGGCCATCTAACATAGAAACTCAAAACTCGATATTTCGAGTTGTGCCCTTACATTACTAAGGGTGCGATATACTACTTAGCGAATTCTCTGCAAGTGTATGTGCATAATTTTGTATTTGTAATGCAAAATGTATTTGCATGCAACTTTTTTTTTTTCTTTATTTATTTCAAATGTTTTATCCAAACAGATACAGTGGTGACCATATAATTAGAAACAACCATTACTGCATACATTGTTATGATAAAAACTCGGTATAATTTGTTATTAGTCTACCATTGATGACTTTTAACTACGCCATTATGTAGGCCCATCAATAGTGTTTATACATGAGAACAAATTAAGGGAAACAATAAACTTCTAATAACACTAACAATCACTTTGTAAACAGGGTGACATTTGAAACGAACTGAGAACTGGACAAATAATTAGAAACGACAACTTTATTGTTAGAAATTCAAAGTTAAAAATAATTTTGTACTTGAATATTGGCGAATGCTTATTTCTGTGTCATTATTAATCATCTCCATGTTTTCAAACGTTATATTAATTAATTAATTTACTCAAAAACAAAAAGGAAACTTGTGATTCGTTCATACGCTTAAAAACTTATGGATCTGTAAAATGTAACTATTCTTTAAATAAAAAATGTTGCTGTTCGTTTAGAATGTTAAAATACTAAAGTTTGTGATACAATCTATCACTGCAAATTACTCTGCAGGGCTAACGATGTTGCATGAAAGCCTGAATTTCACAAAACGATAGCATGTAAGGATAGCAAGATTGTTCAATTAACAAAAGCAAACCCTTTTCAGGGCCATTATCATATTGAAATATTCAAACTACTGAAACATGTGTTTTTAGTATAAGAGAGCTTTACTTCATCCATTGTTTTCTTTTACTGAAATCCATCTAGAAAGTCTCACATTTTTTTAGAGACTTACTTATTTTTCGATGAATGACGTGCCACCAAACTGTATGAAAATATAATGGATACATAAAATAGTATAGCGTGAACATTTATAAATAATTCAGGCAGGATTCAGAGAGGGGATGGGCTGTATGGACCAGATCTTCTCCTTGAGGTGCATAGCCGAAAAACATCTGGCAAAGCACAAGAAAGTGTACTGCGCTTTCATTGATTTGGAGAAGGCCTATGATAGTGTGTGGAGGGAAGAATTGTGGTCGACACTATCTTTGTACGGGGTGGACTGGCGCTTGATACGGGCACTGAAATCGCTGTACAGGGATTCCAGTGCTTGTATTAGGATAAATGGGGCGTTCACAGACTGGTTTGGCATCTCCAGAGGTGTTAGACAGGGTTGTGTAGCGTCTCCATGGCTGTTCAACCTATACATGGATAGTTGTTTGACAGATTTAAAAGGGAGTGAGTGTGGATTGAAAATGAATGAGTTGCCTGTCAAATGTCTTCTCTACGCAGATGATCAAGTTTTGCTTGCATCGTCGGCGGAAGAGTTGCAAGACCTGGTAACTATGATGAATGGAGCATATAATATGAAAGGGATGAAAATTAATGTAAGCAAGACGAAAGTAATGGTTTTTGAAAGAGATGCAGATGTATCTGAGTGTAAAGTAAAGATAGGAGATGAAAGTATTGAATGAACAGGTGAATGAGTTTGTTTATTTGGGAAGTATGTGTACAAGAGATGGTAAGATTGACGAAGATGAAGAAGAAGACAAAGTTGCGGTTTAAAAGATGATGTAGTGACAAAAATTGAAAGGAGTATGCTTAGGTGGTTTGGTCATGTTGAGAGAATGAGTGAACGGCGATTAACAAAAGGAATTTATAAGGCGGATGTCAATGGAAACGCCGCTAGAAGACGTCCTAGAAGGACATACATCGATGTTATTGGTGATGTTCTTCACAAAGGTCAGGTGCGTAGTACTCTCAACCGGCGTGCGTGTATGACAAGATGTATGAATGTGGATGAAGCGAAAGGGGTATGTAAGGGTCGTAGCATGTGGCGTTCTATAGTTTCTGCCTACCCCCATGGGAAAAAGGCGTGAGTTTATGTATGTATGTATGTATTTATAAATATTATGAATACGTATGTAAGCCTATGTCGTTATCATTTATACTAGAAGGCGTAGGCAGAGCTAACTGCACCAAATAATTTAAGATATGTTATAATATAGGGTGTGGTCATATAATTTGAAACGATTAGTATTGCACCTCCGGCATCGAAAAATAAGTAAGTCTCTAAAAAAAATGGGAGACTTTCTAGATGGATTTCAGTAAAAGAAAACAATGGATGAAGTAAAGCTCTCTTATACTAAAGACACATGTTTCAGTAGTTTGAATATTTCAAAATGATAATAGCCCTGAAAATTTGTTAATTGAACAATCTTGCTATCCTTACATGCTATCGTTTTGTGAAATTCAGGCTTTCATGCAACATCGAGTAATTTGCAGTGATAGATTGTATCACAAACTTTAGTATTGGAACATTCTAAATGAACAGCAACATTTTTTATTTAAAGAATAGTTATATTTTACAGATTCATAAGTTTTTAAGCGTATGAATGAATCACAAGTTTCCTTTATTTATTTTTTTGAGCAAATTAATTCATTAAAATAACTTTTGAAAACATGGAGATGGTTAATAATGACGCAGAAATAAGCATTCGCCAATATTCAAGAACAAAATTATTTTCAATTTTGAAATTCTAACAATAAAGGTGTCGTTTCTAATTATTTGTCCAGCTCTCAGTTTGTTTCAAATGTCACCTTGTTTACAAAGTGATTATTAGTGTTATTAGGAGTTTGTTGTTTCCCTCAATTTGTTCTTATCTATAAACACTATTGATGGGCCTACATAATGATGTAGTTAAAAGTCATCAATGGTAGACTGATAACAAATTACACCGAGTTTTTATCATAACAATGTATGCAGTAATGGTTGTTTCTAATTATATGGCCACCACTGTATGCCAACTCCATCGTGCCTCTTAACATAAACACTTCAACATGCAACTGAGTTTTTATTATTATTTACCTAAAAAGTAATAGGGAACTAACTTATTAGGACAAGCGCTTATTCCCGCCGATAAACTGTTACGCAGTTTGGTGGGTTTAAAAGAATTGTAAACAGGGTTGTTCCAAATAAATTATTTATTTATTTTATTTTAGAATTCATCAATATCTATAAAAAAAATAACACAACATATATTTATACTCACGCCTGTAATTTCCGAAGGAGTAAGCAGAAGGTGTACTCCTATTACAGAAGTATGTACCCACATTTCGCCTCTAGTATTAAGCCCCATGTAAAAGGTAGTAAGAAAGATGGTGAGTCTATTATCATTTTTCGGGCACAATTATGATGCCAGTTTCATTGCCTCTTACGACTCCCTTGCCCGGTGATGGAGGGGAAATGTATTCATAATCCGACCCCCTATGGTCTTACACTACAACTAACACAACAATCAAAATGAGGCTTCCATAGTCACGCAAAGTGAACTAACCACTCGAGAAAAAAAAACAATTCTTATTTACGAAAAAAATAATTCTTATTTACAAAAATCAATTCTTGTTTACATAAATCAATTCTTATTTACGAAAATCAATTATTATTTACAAAAATCAATTCTTATTTACAAAAATCAATTATTATTTACAACAATCAATTCTTATTTACAATATTCGTCTTTCAGTGCTTTTCTAAGTATTTTCCCGGACGGATTTTTCGGAATATTATCTAAGAAGGTGACTTGTTTTATTTTCTTGTAAGGCGCAACTCTTTGTTTAACGAAGTCGATGATTTCCTTATCAGAGGCTTTAGCTCCTGGCTGGAGGACTACGAAGGCTCTTGGTTTTTCTCCTGTGGCATCATCAGGGACACCAATGACGGCTGCATCCAATATTGACGGGTGCTCCTTGAGAACATTTTCTAATTCGGCTGGCGGGACTTGGTACCCTTTAACCTGAAAGAAAATAGTATTTTTTAACGGTTTTAATTAGCTTCTCTTCGTATATTTGTTTGTTTGGTTCAAATCTTGCGACAGTATTTTCATCTACTTCTGCTTAACCGATTCTCCTGAAACTTCACACACAAATTCAATTTCTATGACAATACAACATTATAATTATTTCTACCTTCAATCGTCAAATCCTGATGCTGCAGGGGTATTGCAAGATAAAACATATAAACTTATAAGATTTTTAAAGAGATTTTTAAGGAAAGGATCTCTTACTCTATTTTTAATTATTTTGATGTTCCCTACTTAAATTTAATTATTTACTTATATATTTTTGAGTGCCTAATTTATCCGGTGATTTAAGTTTTCTATAGCTAAATTTCTACAGGGTGTAATGAATTCGTGTAATTTCTTAAAACCACATGATCTATTAACAAAACATAACATCACGCCTGTATTTTCCAAACAGTAGGGCAGAGGTGTATGAATAGTAATACCCTCATTTCGTTGTTTTATGTTTAAGTCTCATTCTAATAAGGGGCGAGCCTATTGTCATCAACCGGGCACAAATCCAAACTCCGAACTGCTACCGAAGAATTCCACACGGAAAAACCCAATAATACTTTGCTGGACCTGGGGATCGAACCCAGGACTTCATGATCAGCAGTTGCGCTTTCCATTACTAGACCAACGAGACAGTTACAGTTATCTATTACGACGATTAAAAATAAAAAAATGTTTTATTTTCATCTGTATCTGACTCTGTCTCTAATCTATTTTTGGACATTAAAGTTTCCAGGAAGGATTAATTATAATAAGTCGAGACATATAAAATTAATTCATTTTGAATACAATAAAGAAATGATAATAAAAAATATTTATCATTGGTCATTATAACACCTGGCTTCGTAATAATCATAAATATTATCTTATGAATACAAATTAGAATATCTATTTTTATAATGCGCCTAATTAATAATAATTCCTATACCATTTTTATTAACATTATTATAATTCTGAGCGCCTTATAAAATTATGATTGCTACCACATCTTTCTGATAGTAGGTTTTATTTTTCGAACAGGCGCTCGAATAAGTTCTTTCTGTGACACAGTAAATGTTTTTAATCTAGGTCTTCCGTTTCGCTAGTACTAACTAGATACTAAATTACCGTCTGGGTTGGCTTCTGGTTTAGATATTAACACAATACCAGTTATTCATAATTTATTTAAGCTTACGGGATACTGCATCCCATGCTTTTTTGGTCCAACTACACGCTCAACATATTTGTACAAATTCTGATTTGCACATGTAAAACGGCAAAGTGGTTTACCGCGCAGTACCATTAATACCAACAATACCATTTCGACAGTCCCTACGTATACTATCGAAACTACAAAATCTCAGTTTTTATTTTATTATGTAGGTATGTACCTACACCGATTACACTGAGGTTTATGATCCGATTTACGTGATTCTTCTTTAGTTTGATGCGATTTGGAATAGTTGCCATTTGGTCCTATAAAAATGTATTATTTTATAACTATTAAGATAACATAATTTCACACATTTTAAGCAGATAAAATAAAAACTGAGATTTTGTAGTTTCGATAGTATACGTAGGGACCGTCGATTTGTGCAAACGTTTGCACAAACTGTTTGTGCATGCAAGTCACTGCATGTAGCCGGATCTTTAACATCATTCCTTAGCCGCCTTTTACAACAAAAGATAGCCTATTATTTGCTATTTGCATAACGTAACAATACCTTGATAAGTTCCTTAAGTCTATCAGCTATTGTCAGCAGGCCAGTTTCATCGACCTTCGCGAGGTCACCAGTTCTAAGCCAGTCTCCATCTACAAACGCTTCGCTGTTGGCTTGTGGGTTCTTCAAGTACCCTTTCATTACGTTCGGCCCTTTGACTAGTAGTTCACCAACCTGCAACAGGAAAAATTATAGTTATTTACCGGTAATTATTATTAGGGGTGGTACGGCGTGTAAATAGCCGCGCCAAAGGCGAACTTGCGTTCTAATATTTTTTTAAGAAAATTGCCCAAAAAATATGGCGGAACAGATTATTGAGCTTTCACCTAGAAATCGGGAAAAACACAAAATATTCTCGCGATGCAGAGATTGAATTGCCCACTCACCTGATCATCGGCCAAGCCCACTTTTCAGCTCTTTTCATCAGATATCTTTCACGCTGTGCCGGCTGGCGAATGTTCATCGGACGCAATCTCTTGCAATCACCAGTGAAAGTTCAAAAAATAACAAGGAGAGTCCAAGGAACGACTCATCGACCTTTATGAAATTATTTTTAAGGACTAGTTAAAGAATACTAGATTTTTTTATGCAGACATTTTTAAAAGACGCACCAAATGAATTACATTATTTTTGGCAGTGATCTGTCAACGGCAGTCAATCACATGCGCAGAGTGATCCAGTCATGCACCAATCGTGACGCAGATAAATGTTGCGAATAGTGCATGCTAGCGCCATCTATGAGCTTCTCTCGTGAAGCTTGGTGCAAGTCACCGATGAACGGGCTCTGCACCAAATACTAGCGTTTTTCACAATGGCCCAATGAAAACCCAATAATAATATAATAAACCCATGGCGCTTTACCAAGGGGTGTTATTAAAAGAGCCTCCACGAGTGTATACTCGACTGCTCTCTTGGCTCGACTGCTCGAGGTGTGCCGGACGAATGTCCGGCACACCTCGAGCAGTCAGCCTCGCTACCAACCTTGCTGAATAGCTAATCTTTTCATCATGGCATGAATTAGTAGCTCGTGCTGATACGATAGAAGAAAATGGTCCATATTAAAAAGTTTTGATGATTCTGCAATTTGAATCGCTATAATTTTACTTATCAATAATTGTAAAGATCCCACTATATTACCCTTATACGCTAGCACGCTACCGTAGCGTCTTTGTGGCAGAAAAAGAAAAATGATCGAAAGTGCAGTTAGGTGAGTAGGGTTGAACAATTCTAGTAACTTTGTTGGGTTGAGTTATAAACCGAAAAAAAATCATAACTGCAAGAATAAATGAAATGAAATAAGCTTTCTGTCATTCCATATTCAATATTTACTATTTACTGGAATTATATTTTTTTTATAAATGAGGTAGAAAGATAGATAGAATATGCTTTATTGTACACCATGACAATAGTAAAAATCAAGATAAATGTAAATTAGAGGTCTTATGGTTAACAGCAATATCTTCCAGACAAGTTTTGGATAGACAAGGAAGACGTGAAAGATAGATCACGAGGGCAGTCAAGTTCAACGATTTATCTAACCAACATCTACAAGACGAAAATAAAATTAAAACTCACCTCGCCAGGTCCCATATTCTTCAAGTTTCCATCAACAATCCTCATCGTTAGGTTTGGTAGGGCATACCCGACGTCCTCGTACGTCTTCTGGCCATGAGGCGTAACGCTCACCAGAGGGGATGCTTCCGTCAAACCGTATCCTTGACTGAATTGGATTTCCCGCTTTAAATTGAAATAAGTGGTTTAGTACTCCGCTTAAATAAAGCCATCTAGTTCCGTTTGTTTCTGGAAAAGAATAAGCCCACCCTTCCCTACAAGGTGACTAAAGGATTACGTCAAGAAAATTTGTAGCAGCGTCATCACTTATGTCTGCTTTAACAGTAAACTGCGATTACCAAACTGTCCGTAGACGTTTTTTAGGGTTCCATACCTCAAAAGAAAAAAAGGAACCCTTATAAGACCACTTCGTTGTCCATCTGTCTGTCTGTCAAGACCCTTTTGCTCAGGAACGCGTAAAGGTATCAAGTTAAAATTAATATCAAATACTCAAGTCTGCAATCTCTTGGAGATGTGAAAAAATCAAAGTTCTAAGTCAACGCAATCAAAAGATACAGCCGTTTATGTCGCATATTTTGACACTCGCAAGAGAATCAAAACCTAAGGTACTTCTCTTTGACCTACAATCATGAAATTTTGCAAGAAACAATGCCTTATAGCACAAGTAAAGGTGAAAATCCGAAAACCGTAAATTGATGGTTAAATCTAAAAAAAAGTGTACGGAAGCCTCGGTGCGCGAGTCCTAATCACACCTGGCCGGTTCTTTTTAAATTAAAAATTGACTTAATACCTGAGCCTTTTCGAAGAGCCTATTAATGTCCGCAGAAGGTAACGGTGCGGCTCCTGATGTCACACTGGTGACGTATTCTAAATGTTTAGCAGTCACTTGAGGATACGTTCCTAGGAACATTACTGTAAGCAAAAAGAATATAATCATTATATATCAAAAGTAGTTCTCTGTGTAAACATTCTTCAAGGACCTATCTACATCTAGCCCTGTGCTAATAAAATAATGTTGTAATCGCCAAAAGCTTTGCCAAAATCGATTACGCAAAAATAATGGTTTTTTTTCAATCCTCTTTCTCATAGCCTTTTCCCAAGTATGTTTGGGGTCAGCTTCCAGTCTAACAAGATGCGGCTAAATACCAGTATTTACACGGAGCGACTGCCATTAGACCTGCGCAATCCAGTTACTGGGCAATGCCGATATCCTGAGAATAGACCAGTTGTCAGACTTGTCTTGTTGTTGTGACTTGACTGTCATGGGTATTCGTATTACACTCGGGAACGAGAGTTTAACGTGCTCTCTGAGGCATGGAGGGGTCTCCTTGTGTAACGAACGGTCACGCATCCACGGACTGACACCGGCCTACAAAATTAAATAGTTCGGGTCTGGGCGTTTGTGCATGTGAAGATTTGTGTCTGTAAACGTACTCACGATACAAAAGAAATCTGAGTGCTGGGCAAGGTGTTAGTATAAAAAAAACTAAGTTGCGCTCACCACCAGGCAAGTCTGACACCAAATATATGCTTGAATTATCATCATAATCCTAGCAGAAAAGACAAATTAAAAGAATTAAAAAATATACCCATAGGCGGTGCCAAATACAGCAGCTGTAGTCTATGCGTCAGCAGCGTGTCCAAGAACATATCCGGTTGAAACTTGGGCAGCGTCACCAACTTCAAGCCGACAGACAGCTTGTGCAGCATACATATACCAAGCCCGTAGGAGTGGAACAATGGTAGTACAACCAAAGTATTGTCCTGGTGTGTTTCTGGAAAGGTCAATTGAATTAATTAATGAGCATGCAATAACTACACTACTGTTGCTGGCTGCGCAAGTCCAAGATTCGGTTTCCAGGTCAGCAAAGTGTTATTGGGTTCGCTTTTAACGGTTTTAATTAGCTTTACTTCGTATATTTGTTTGTTTGTTTATTATTGATGAAATAAAACGTTTTAATAAGAATCACAAGCTTATATTTAATTTAAAGACTCTTAACATAATAATGCAACCCGACATCAGTGCGGCAAGAAACAATGGGAGGTGGGGAGCGAACTCCTGCGTCATCACAGCCGCGCAATAAGCTCAAATGAACAGAACACTGCTATAACGAAACGCTTAAGCGTTTTTTGTGTTTTGCGTCCTATATTTCAACAATTTTTTTGTTTGGTTCAAATCTTGCGACAGATTATTCAACGACTTTTGCTTAACCGATTCTCTTGAAACTTCGCACACAAGTGCACTTCCCAGGACAATAAAACACTGTACAATCTTCAAATCTCAAATCCTAATGCTGCAGGGGTACTGCAAGATAAAACCGTTTATCTTAAAAAAGGGATTATTACAAGCTAAACTTGCAACGTTCGTTTGTATGGCTTTCCACTTCAAAATTGTACTCGATTTTTAACCCACTTCCAATAGAGCTGAAATGCTTACATAGTATGTAGTTCCGGAGACAAATGATTTGATGGTACTGTTGGTTATGGAATGAGCTGATTTGTTACTAGAGCCGGAAAGTGACCGGAACTAAGCGACAGCATGTAGTAAACCATTCGAGTTTGGGCTTATACATACATACATAAACTCACGCCTTTTTCCCATGGGGGTAGGCAGAAACTATAGAACGCCACATGCTACGACTCTTACATACCCCATACTTTGGGCTTATCTTGGTCAGTTAAGCGAATATTCAATTTATTAGATGGCTCTATAAAAGATTGCTTTAAAAAAGTGCTTTTCTTTATTTTTTAACCGACTTCCAAAAAGGAGAAGGTTCTCAATTCGACTGTGTTTTTTTTTTTTTGTTTGTTTGTTCCGTGATATCTTTGCTAATTGTGAACCGATTTTAATGATTTTTTTTTGTTTGAAAGAGTATTCTTTCGAAGTGGTCCCATTTAAATTTGGTGAAGATCTGATGAAGAACTTCGGAGATAGACACTTTGAAGTCGGTTTTTTTTTTGTTAAAAAGTTTAATTATAGAAGACTCCAGTAACAGCCAGTCGTTTGATATCAGGCCTGATAAAATGACAAGAGGTTTATCCACTTTGGGACCTAATATTATAATCACCAATAAAATGTAGGGGCATAACAGTTAGTACATCTCCGCTTACCCCTTCGACACAATAAGGTATTATTTAGTCTTCGACATAATTGCATTAAGATTTTCATAACGTTTTGTAATTGATATATATGTTTATTGTAATGTCTATATATTTTATTATGTGTATATATGTATTTTATGTAATTTACATTTATCTTTTGAATTCCTAATATATTCAGTCCAAAATTGTCAACTCATCTTTTTCCTGTACCAATATATAGGTAGTGCATAGAAGTATAAATAAATAGGTTAAACCTTTAAAAATACAGAATTGTATATTCTGAGAAGAAACTGTATTAATAACATATATGTATCGTGGTACGTCCAATTCACAAAAACGTTTTTAACGACTGTGAAGAACCAAACCACGAATTGCATTGCTTTTTGACCAACCGAAAGACCCAAACGAGCGTTGTGAGTTTTTGAAAAAACTTTGCGACACGAATTCAGTGAGTTGAAAAATTGAGAACGTAGCTCAGGTTTTAGACGTATCTTTTTTCTCATATCGATAGATTTTTCCATTCATAAGTGATATCAAAGTGCAAATCCGAATATGGACATGAGGGGATCCGAACAGTGGAACAAATTGGTCACTCAAATACTGCTATCAACAATTGTAACATCTATAACATTCAGAGTAATATTGGTAATGACATATAGATTCATATTAGCTACTCTGTCTGTTTGACGTACTGGATGAAGATAGGCCAGAATTTTTGTCTAGCGTTTTCCCGATTATGTTGGGGTCAGCTTCCAGTGTAACCAGACGCGGCTGAATACCAGTATATTACACGGAGCGCCTGCCATCAGACCTCCGCAACCCAGTTAAAGGGCAATGCCGATATCCTAAGGTTAGACCGGTTCACAGCCTTTCGGGCTTCAGATTTTCCGTACTGACTGTCATAGATATTCGTATGACATCCGGGACCGACTAGATATTTAACGTGCTCTCCGAGGCACGGAAGGGTCTCGATGTGTAAAGAATAGTCATCCACCCACAGACTGACAGCGGAATACGCAGCTTAACCTCGCAAATAATATGATCAGCCACGAGCCTTCAAAATACGCCAGAAGTATTAAACTAAAATCATTTAAATAAGCAAAAAGTCACTTCCTACTGTGACTTTGGGTTAATATTTATGATTCCAAGTAACTATTATTAAATAGTCTAGCAATGTAGTCCTTAAAATCATAATCTTTCTTTAATCCTAGTATCGATAATGGCGACTAAAGTATGACATAGTAGCAATATAATGTCGGAGAACAAATCATTTGGAAAATAAAGGAACCAGTAGTCGTCAAGATGAATCGACGTGTGGCGACATCTATCACGCCATATATGAATTACGCAGCGTAACGTTTGTCTAGCAGACTACAAGGACAATATTTCCCAACATCAACTGTTAAGCAGTAGCCCGCCAGGCATAAGACCCGCTGGGTAGGAGGATCCTCCCTTTTCGTTGGAAACTCCACAAACGTACCCGACGTTATAAAAATAGTTTGCATTCGACAGAGCAGAGATCTCACACCATTAATTCAGTCCTCATCAAGCTGTCTCCCTCCCAGTCCTCTCGCCAACAACGCCCTAAGCCGAGGTCCGAGTACCATTAAGGGTCGCCGTTAGTGCTGTTATTGCTAGTCTACAAGCAGACGAATAGGGAAAAAAACAACGGAGCAGAGATTCTATGTCGAACCGCCGTATAAGTCTGACTAGCTTCACCTTCTTATATTCGGATCTTGTGTGAATTATATTGCGACTTAGCTCATGTTACTAACAACTAACCCAAATACAAGTACTCTCAGTGGTGGAGAGTCTGTGTTGGTTTTATTTACCAAAAAACCGCTTTGCTCCTGATACGCAGAGACTGTTCTTAACTGTAATGCTATACTCACTTCTATCCAATTCTAATAACCGTGTCCATTGCAACATTATTAACAATAAATGAAATTGTGATCCGAGCTCATATTATGCATTAAATCTTTAGGGCACCATTGGTACTATAATTAATACCAATGATGTTTATCGAACAAAAATTCCAACTTAATGCCCTAAAAGCAAACTCTAGTAGTAAATACAGCTTACTGGTAGTAAACTCATACTGTCTGAATTCAGTATTCTGTTGTTCACAATTTGAAACAACATTTCTATTAGTCAACTGCACTCCTTTTGGCAGTCCTGTAGTACCACTGGAATACGGCAAAAACGCCACGTCTCCATCATTTCTCTTAACTTCATTCAGCACAGTCAGATCTGCGTGATTATCTTCAACTAATTCTTTATATGATGTAGTTCCTTCTGGTAAACTTTCAATTATATTCAATGATATTATAGGAAGGTCTTTCTTGGATAGTTTTAAGGCTTCTTTTACTGTTGGTACTATGTCTTCATTTGTTATGATCATGCAAGTCTCTGATAGAAGAATCTGCCTTTGTATTTCATCTGAAAATTAAATTGGGGGAACTTTAAATTTGTTGATTGCCATTATTTTTGTATTGGTATAGAGATATATAATAAGAAATATTTGCCAAAATCATGCTATTAAGGAATTCACATTATTTGGAAATCGTGATTATCTTTGGATCATAGAACTGGTGAAATCGTCGATAAACAAACAATACAAGTTATAAACAGTGTTGATGATAATAAAAATAATTACGATAAGTTTGCTTTTATTGCAAATGTCATCAAACGCATCTTTATAGCATATATCGGTTACTCATTACATAACAGCTTAAATGTAAGCTGACATATGATTAAAAAAGACTATTATGCCTGTTGGAACATGAACTTCAATAGTTATCACTACCTTGTCAGTTGTCAGGTAAGGTCCTTTTCCAACAATATTTTTCAGTCGTCAATCGATTGACCCTATTGCAATCTATATCTGTGAAGTTTTGCCACAACGCTCTGTTCTTCGCCTTTTGAATCCAATTCATCATCCATCCAGAGATGAAAATCGTCTTTATACAATTATTACTAACTTCCTTCTCCGGCATCATCATCATTATCAACCACAAGACTTCTGCTAGGCATAAGACTCTCCTATAAAATTTATTATAACTAATGGTTTTTATCAGCTTGCATCTCATGGCTTCACACAACCTTTGTCATGTCGCCTGTCCATCAACTTTTGCGTCATAGCAACCTACGATGTTGGAAAATAAAAGTGAACTTACATGCAGTATAAATAGGGTTCATAGTCGTTACTATTCCACCGGCAGCAAGAATGCCGAAGGTGATAATGGGGTACTCTGGAACATTTGGTAGCAAAACGGCAATAGTGTCTCCATCTTTGATGTTAAACTTTTTTCTAAGATTAGCCGCTAAGATTCTTGATTTCGTGTAAATTTGCTCAAATGTGTATCCTCTGTTTGTCTGTCCACAGATCTGTAAATACAGAAGTCATTTAATGAGATTTTCTCATTAAGTACCTACTTAGTTACCGATCTACACTTTTTTGCCAAGCGCGTTTTTGTCAAATATCAGAATCTATTGTTTAAACTCACACGAAAAGACTATTGAGTTATCTTTATCGATGTGACTGGCTATTAGGGCATCTGATTTAGTCTAAATTTTTCTCGTTACTGTAAATATGAGAGATCTCGATGTGAGAATAATGTTTTTTTTTATATAATATTATATTTAAGTTATAAAATAGGAGGTACCTATGTGGCTTTCATAGTTACGAAAAGTGAACTATCGCATAGAGAAAATGATAATTAAAAAAGAGCAATCTTCCTTAACCTCCTAGATAGATCAATCTACACAGCAGGCAATTAGCTACTAGCTCCATCATAGCATTATTATTTCAGTATTTTGCTGTGTGTGCAGAGTCGAGCTGAGAGTTACCGCGGTGCCGCGCCGCATCGGTGACGCTGCTAGTCTATACTAATATTTTAGAGAGGAAAGATTTGTATTTTTGGATTTTTGTATGTAACGAATAAATTTAAAAACTACTGGACCAATTTCAAAAATTCTTTTGCATTTGTAATAAATATAGCCTATGTTACTCAGTAATAATGCAGCTATCTAACGGTAAAAGAATTTTTGAAATCGGTCCAGTACCTAGTTTTTACGTTTATTCGTTTCATACAAAAATACAAATCTTTTCTCTTTATAATATTAGTATAGACAGTATATTTGGGCTGAAAATCCCTGATTTGGGCTTGAGGGTTCATGCATGAACTAATGAGGTATTTTTCTGTTCCCATAAGAACAGACTCGTACAATCGATATAAGTGATAATATTTCATGATTATCGATTAATCTTAATTAATAAATCTAAATTATATAACGATATCACATTCAACCTTAAATTTTATTCTTTTTAACAAAACAAGGTGAATGCAAGTGGTATACTGGTATGGTTGTCATTGATGGTTATTTACATTTAGAATGTATGTTAAAAGAATAAACAATGACGCTTCAATTAACATCCGACCTTTATACACGAACGAATATGATTAGCCAGTTTTACATATTGTAGAAGGTGTAATTAAAGAATTGATTTTATTTCCTTCAACGGGTGACTTCACATCAGCCCGCAACGTCCACTATCGATCATGAAGCCCAGGCATGATCATACCTACGCGACGACCTCCAGCCACCCTAATGTATGGCCTGCGGGCGACGGGTTAGGGGACCCGCCGCCCGACCAGTAACAGGCCCGAGAAGGCGGCGCGCAGTGAGGATGTGGGGCAAGGCCCCACCGAGTAGAGGTCCACCAGTGGCTGGCAGACCGTGACCTGCCGGGGTTGCGGTGCATGCTTTTGTAAATCCCGCGACCCTGGCCGAACGGTCAAGAGGAGAAACACCGTTGGATTTTAGCCGGTAAGAGTCCGGCAGACCCCCTCGCCTTCCCCGGGCGAGGAACATCCATGAGGATTTTCCAACGATAAAAAAAGCATGGTCATATCTTGGCACTCTTGGCAAACTGATTAGTAATCGTAGTATTGTTGTTATTGGCAATTATTCCTATCTAAATAAATATTTTGATAATACTCATTACGAGATAAACGCAAGGTCAATCACCAACACTAGTACTTGTTAACATTTTGCTCTCAAATATTTTTTAACAAGAACTTACACGGACGACCTCGTCATTAATTAATCGCAACCTTGATATTTTCTGATCTCTATAAAACCATACACATTTATAGTTTTACTATAGAAAAAGTAAACTGCCTCGTTGGTCTAGTGGTGGCAAGCGCGACTGCTGACCGTGAGGTCCTGGGTTCGATCCCCAGGTCAGGCAAAAGTGTTATTGGATTTTCCGTGTGGAATCCCGCAGTAGCAGCCCGGAGTTTGAATTTGTTCCCGGTTGATGGCAATAGGCTCGCCCCCTATTACATGGGACTTAAACGTAACGGTGAAATGAGGGTGTTACTATACACTTATGCCTAACCTTTTGGGGAATACAGGTATGATGTTATCTTATGTTATGTTAAAAGGTTAGAAGACTACACAAACCATTGATAACTTTATGGTGCCCTCTCAGGTGCGCAGGTTTCCTCACGATGTTTTCCTTCACCGTTAATGCAAGTGATACAATTCTAATCCGCACATTAATTCGAAAATTCAAAGTACGGGCCGGCATTGAACTCGAACCCTCCGGCGTGTAAGGCAAGGGTTCAACCGCTAAGCTATCATATATCGAAGACTTTGTCCTTGTCACTGTTATACAAACTTACATAAATATGTACAATAAATTGCCTGTGCAATTTAAGAACTCTATGAATTCAAATGAATTCAAGAGAAAATTAAAGTCATTGTTATTGAAGAAATATTACAACATAGAATAGATTAAAATATACTTTATTGTACACCAAAATTGTAACACAGCTCTTATACAATAACAAACATTTAAGGGTACAATGGCGGTCTTATCGCTGATAGCGATATCTACCAGACAACCTTTGGATAGAAGAGTTTCTCAAAGATAGTAAATAGTAGTTCGAACTAATATGTGATTATATTTTAATGACTTTAAGTAATATATCCAACATTCTACCATGACATGATCTTAATGAATTATATTCACATACATTTCTTTGAATTGAATTTATATTGATTTTGAATTAATATTAAGTTAAATTATTATAATTAATATTAAGAGGAAATTCGGTCGGCATTTAGTCCATACAAACGTATTCCTCAGTTTCCTCCTTGGATAATGTCACTATAGCAAATATGTTTTACTGTGTAATATATATATATATATATCTACCACCACTATGTCCCTATGTTTTGTTTTTGTCAATAAATTAATTTAAAAGAACTAGAAACGTTTAAATTTTACAAAAATCGACCGGTTTTACCACCGTTTTCAAACATCTGGTAAACAAATTTGACGAATATAAAAAATAAAAGAAAAACATACAGACATAACAAAAGTCTTTCTTAAATTATAACAGAAAAAAATATTAAAATCGTCCAGATTTGAAGAAGGAAACAGGGAAATACGAAAGTACGATTTCGCTAATATTGCACAGGAGAAATCAGTCCGAGATGTAGGTGTCTGTTTCGCGTTCAATTGGGAAGGTTTGCGGGAGAGGTGGGACGGAAATAGATCGCAAAAACCTATTCAAATTATTAATATTTTGCAGCCCGCGTTTCCTCTTAAGACTAATAATGTTAGAACCAATCTGGAATGTAGTGTTTGTTTTTTTCCTGGCTGTACGATGGTTATTTAATTTTTGTGTTACATTTATTGTAAAAAACACTGTTAAACACAAATGTGTATTTGTTGAAGAATAAATAAATAAATATATACACATGAAAAGTTGACTGACCTGCGATCAAAGCAAATAGCAGGACGCTTATCAACGTACAAAAATTATCAGTAGCGGTTTCAATAAATTAATAATGTTTACAATAAATTAGATATGAAATAATTATTATTTTCATAACCATTCTTTGACTTACAACAGGCCTGCCCTTCCTTTACCCACTACTCCTGATTTAATGTAAAGGTACGCTCAAACTAAGGTGTCCAATCTTCGGTCTCGGTGGCGACCGCAATGACCATCTGTTCTTCCTAGCCTTTTACCACCTATGTTGGGGTCAGCTTCCAGCCTAACCAGATGCGGCTGGATACCAATATTTTACACGGAGCGACTGACATCAGACCTCCGCAACCCAGTTACTGGGCAATGCCGATATCCTAAGTTTAGACCAGTTGTCAGACTTTCGGGCTTCTGTCTTCCCGTAACGATTGTCATAGGTATTCATATTATTATGACATCCGGTTACTATATTATAGATACTAATCTATATAAATAAAAATGAATCGCCAAATGTGTTGCTAAGCGCAAAACTTGAGAACGGCTCGACCAATTCGGCAATTTTTTTTTTATGTATTCCTTAAGGTACAAGGAAGGTTCTTATGGAGAGAAAAAACATAAAAATTGCGTGGAAAATAGTAAAAACAATACTTTTCTTTTCCCAATAACTTTTGACAGAACGAAGTCTGTCCGGGCAGCTAGTAGTATGTAAAACATAGTTACCACAGCAGTTTTGGTGGCCCATTTATCCAAATTGCGGAACATGTATTGGTCCATGGTCAACTGCGGTATATCAACATCCTTATAAGGAGATGTAATAACTTTCTCACTTGTCCATACACTTTTTTCTCTAACACACACACTTACTGAACGCTTAAAACGTGGTTTGAAACGGAATATTATTGTAGACATTTTACGTTAAAAGTATTAAAATAATTATTATACTTGTGTGAGCGACACGTGCGATGAAGCTCACTGTCGCGAGTCTTCTAGTAAATTTATCGGGAATTAATGATTACAGTGACAACCAAAAGAAAAATAGCAGAAGTACAACTAATTTTATTACATGCTAGGACTTTCCAAGAAAACATTAATTAACAACCGCGCGGACCATACGATTTGCAAGGTTAAGCTGCGCTTGCCGCGGTCATTATGTGAATGGGTGACCGTTCGTTACACATCGTGACCCCTCCATTCCTGGAAGAGCACGTTAAACAGTCCATTCTGGGTGTCTAGAATACCTATAACTCATTCACACACACATGCACTGCTCATATACACACACATATTGATTAAGTGAACGGGCATGACCACTGAGACATCCGTAATTTAAGGTCAATAGTATTTATTTTTTATTTGTTTATTTATTTAAGCACGCTATTTATCTATTTGGAACTGGTTTACATCAGTTACGTCACAATTAGGGTTACCATCCTTTTTTTGAACAAATATAGTATTTTTCCCAAAAAATATAGTACATTTGGGAAATAGAGGAAAAAAAGTACACATTTTTTTTATTATTATGTATTTTTCCATGTATGTATAGGTATATGTTATTGCTCTTCGCTATTGCCATCAATAATTAAAATAATTACAGGAAACTGAGCAATTTATATTCATATTAAAATAAAGGAATAATTAATTTTTAATTAAATTAATAGATGCTCTATTTCTTTCTTCTTTCCGTTTTTATAGTGAACATAAAAAAGCGCGACAGTTGAATTAGGGATAAAAATATGGGGCACGCCGCGATAGCGGCGGTAAGACCCGTGATGGAGGAGTGGCTGGAGAGGAGTCACGGCGCCCTCAGCTTCCGGCTGACGCAGGTACTCTCGGGACATGGCTGTTTCGGGAAGTACCTGTGTCGTATAGGCCGGGAGCAGACGCCCGGTTTTCACCACTGCGACTGCCCCGAGGATACGGCGCTGCACACTTTGCAGGCGTGTCCAGCATGGGGGTCGCAGCGCCGCGAACTAGTCGCGGCGATCGGCGGTGACCTCTCGCTTCCGGCCTTGGTTCTGTCCATGGTCGGGAGCGACACTGCGTGGAAAGCCATCGCCTCCTTTTGCGAGGGGGTGATGGCGACCAAGGAGGTAGCGGAGAGGGAGAGGGAGGCCGCTTCTGCTCTCCTTTCTCGCGCTAGACGCACCGGGCGCCGGACGGCGCGCGACGATCTCCGGCCACCCTAGTGAGTGGCCTGCGGGCGGCGGGTTGGGAGCCCGTCGCCCGACCAGTAACGGGCCCAGGGAGGATGGCGCGCCGTGTTCCGCGCGCGCTTCTCGGAAGGATGTGGGGCTGGGGAGCAACTGCCCCACCACAGGAGAGGTCCACCAGAAGAAGCTGGTGGACCGAGACCTGCCGGGGTCGCGGTGCATGCAATAGCGAATCCCGTGACCCCGGCCTTAGGTCAGAAGGAGGGACACCGTGGGGTTTTAGCCGGTAAAAGTCCGGCACACCCCCCCGTCTTCCCCAGACGGGGGACAGTCCATGAGGATTTCCCCACAAAAAAAAAAGGGATAAAAATATAGTGTTTTTCGTACTAAATTATTTTTCTATAATATATAGTACAATTAACCGAAATATAGTACGGTACTATATATTATAGTACGGGTGGCAACCACAGTCATAATGGGTTCAGTTGAAAACCAGCGTCAGGCACTAGTGGTCTGACATTTATGCTAAACTGAACCTATTTGGCGCAGCCGCTAGACACACAGCTACTTTATTTTTGTGTATTATTATTTTTATTTATTTTTTGTTTTCTCTTATCATTTTTTTGTGTGTCTGACTGCTTTTGTGTCAAATAAATTTCTTTTTTTCTTTCTTTGTTGTTTCTATGACAGTCGTTACGGGTAGTCAGTAGCCCGAAAGTCTGACAACCGGTCTAACTGTATAATATCGGCATTGCCCAGTTACTGGATCAGATCAAATCATTTGTCAGAGAAATTTGACATTACTATTCAAGTTGCAGGAAGTGCACAACTGGAAGTACCCATTTTTAGTTAAGAGTAGTTAGGGCTAAGATGCCTTCGTAAATAAAGTAGGTTTAGGTAGGTATAGGTTTTGCTTTTCATATCATACAACTACATAATTATCATTTCATTGTTAGATTTCAAGTGTTGTGTCTCAGATATCGTTATTAAACCTTGCGGGAACTGCCTCGTTAGTCTAGTGGTGGCAAACGCGACTGCTGATCGTGAGGTCTGGATTCGATCCCGAGGCCGGGCAGTGTTATTGGGTTTTCCGAATGGAATTCCTCAGTAGCAGCCTCAAGTTTGGATTTGTGCTCGGTCGATGGCAATAAGCTTGCCTCCTATTACATGGGACTCAAAAACATAACGGCGAAATGTGGGTGTTACTATACTTCTCTGCTAATCTACTAATCTTTCGGGGAATACAGGCGTGATGTTATGTTATGTATGGGAACTTAATTATTGTTCACACAAAACAATAGCGTAAAACATACTTCGTTATTGTAATCAGTTTTATAATATAAAACAAAAACCAACTTAGGAATATTATCTTTCGCGTATGTAATGTTCTGCATCATTAAAAACAAAACACAGTACTTAATCCCATTATTTGAATTAGATTTCACTTAGTTTTTGTGACTAAAGTTAAATACCATAACATTACGCCTTGTATTCCCTGAAGGGTTCGGCAGAGGTATTTTATAGAAACACCCTCGTTTCGCCAGTTATATTTAAGTCCCATGTAATCGGGGGTGAGCTTGTTGCCATTAACCGGGCACAAATCCAGGCTCCGGGCTGCTACTAAGAAATTCCTAATGGAAAAACTCAATATCACTTTGCCCGAGGGATCGAACCCAGGACCCCATGCTCGGCAGTCAAGCTCGCGACCACTAGACCAACAAGGCAGGGAAGGCAAAATCCTAATATATTATATCTGTGATTAAAATTAGGCATATCTTATATCGCAACGCCATGCAATGTATACATTATACATGGTGTCTTTAGGTTTGTATACTGTCTACCATCGAAAGCGAATTTAATTGCTTTAAGCGATAAGACCGCCATTTGTACTGTTCCTAATTATGTGTATTCCTTCTGTTTTATTTCTTTTAGTGTGCAATAAAGTATAACTATCTATCTATCTAAAGCGAAATACTAGTTTGACTAATAGTCTGAGATCAGATGACTTTCGCCTTGCCCAGAGTTAGAAAGTCGCCATAGGTACGCGTATAACAAGGAGTCTTAGAAAATCATAGCGTTCGTTCTGCTAGCCTTCTCCCAACTATATTGGAGTCAGCTTCCAGTCTAACCAGATGACTCTGAATACCAGTATTTTACACGGAGCGACTGCCATCAGATCTCCGCAATCCAGTAACTGGGCAATGCCGATATCCTACAGTTAGACCGGTTGTCAGACTTTCGGGTTTGTGACGTAATGACTGTCATAGAAACACGAAAGAAAGAAAAAAAGAAATTTATTTGACACCAAAGCAGTCAGACATAAAAAAATCATAACGTCACCGGAAAGCCAATACAACCTAAGCGCCATTTTTGGCCAAAATGAGTTATATATACCGTTGGATTGGATTTAAAAAACCCAATCCAACGGTACATATAACTCATTTTGGCCAAAAATGGCGCTTAAGTAATATTGGCTTTTCGGTGACGATAAGAGATGTTGATATTGTTGAGATTGAGGTGTAAATATTGTTGCTATAAACAAAGTCCAGGGCTCGACCCCAGGTCGGGCAAAATGTTGTTGGGTTCATCCGTGTGGAATTCCTTAGTAGCAGCCCGGATGCCCGGTGCTTGGTCGATGGCAATAAGCTCGCCTCCTATTACATGGGACTTAAACATACCGGCGAAATGAGGGTGTTACTTTAAACCTTACGTGTTACTTTTTACCTTCGAGACTTATTTGGAGATCTTAGATCTGTGTTTCCTCACGATGTTTTCCTTCCTGTTATAGGTAATCAAGTTATGCACATGAACTCGAAAAGTCAAAGTGAAGGCCGGGATCGAACTCGGACCTAGTGTGTCAATGGCTTTAGTTTTAATACGGATATTGACAGTTCTAGTTAAAAAACCACACGATTTGGAATTTATAGAACAATTTTAAAGAAAAAATACTTGTCCAAGGAGAAGAAAAGCTATCAGTAAAGAAATAAAATAAAAATAAAGAATTTTATAAAATTGGTTTGTATTTTTTTTTAATAATTAACAGTTTTACAGTAAAGTTATTCACAATAAGTCACAAATATATATTTCAAAAAGTTACGTTTGGAAGAATTTATTATTGTATATACCTTATGCAGTCATCATGTCCTTATACTAAGATCCCCCGTATATAACAAACCAAGTTAACTATGGTTTGACAGTTTAGTGCCTAAAGTCTATTTGTCCAGCTACACGCTCAATCTTATTTGCACAAATTATAATTTGCACAAGTAAGCATGTACAGTCAGCAACAAAAGTATGTTAACACTTAATTTTTTTAATCGTAACTGAATACAATAATGTTCAAATTTAATCGGAACACATGTAACAATAAAATAACACAAACACTTGACTATTACATGAAATGCTGAAAAGTAGTGTAAAGAATAATTTTGGGTCAATTTAGATGTTATGTGAAAATAACAGTGTTAAGCAACTTTTGTTGCTCACCGTACGTTAAGACGGCAATACAGTATATCGCGCTGTGCCATTAATACCGACAATACCGTTTGTGCAAACGTTTGCACAAGCCGTTTGCAAGCCTCTGCATGTAGCCGGACTTCAAGACGATATAATAAGTATGCAAATACTTGTTTGACTCAATTCCTAATTGCGTAAAAAAATCGCAATCGCAATAGCTTTCATTTTGACAATACAACAACATTGCTGTTCCACATCTGGGCACGGGACTCTTCTCAGAACAAGAAGGGCTTAGGCCTTAGTCCACCACATTGGCTTGGTGCGGGTTTTTCGTTTTCTATTGGACTGCTTGTAGGTATATAATCCTTGCAGACGTTTTCTACTAAACCGAGCAGTTATTGGCGAGACCTGAAGGGTCTCCAACCTAACCCGGTGCGGGTTGGCGGACTGCACATGTAATCGAGAAGTTATTTGGAGCCGCCCCAGTTGTTCAGGTTTACTACGATGTTTTCCTTCACTGTTAACGCAAGTGATACTAAATTCTGTTTCTAAACCGCACATAAATTCGAAAAATCAGAAGTGCGGTTGGAATCGGGCTCAGACCAGACCCGTGACGAGAAGACGGATTATTAAAACATTCGGTGCAATAGATATTGTAGACCTATCACCCGCGCGACGGCGCAACGAGTATTCCCAAGGAGGGTTGATGTCAGGCAGGCGACCGGTCATAAAACAATAAGCCAAAACCTATAACAACATAGATTTACGAAATACATGTTGTGCCGACCCCGTCTAGTGTGGGATAAGGGCAGGAAGAAGAAGAAGAAGATATTGTTGACCTGTCAAAATCAAAGCCATTGTGATTGCGAGTGTCATTAGTGTGCTGACCACTTTACAAAAATAAAATCGACTACCTTTCAAACGATAGTTCAGTTGGTCTGTATACGTCCCGACTAAATACCCAATGAGTAAATTAAACTTAATTTCTTACACATTATTATACAAGGTGTAAAAAGACCCTTCACGAAGCCGTCAACCATGCATTCAGTACATCAAACTAAGTAACCCTAAGCGAAAATTATCGCTGGGAAACGACTTTTTTTTGGGTGAAAAATTTCGTTTTACTGTAAAGCTCAATGTAGCGCACTCAAAACACTTTGCTGATAGATGCAATGGGTAGTAAACGGGTAATGGAGGTATTTCAAGTACATTTGGAACCTTCAAAACTAGTATTTTAAAAAAAGTTGTGAAAAAGTTGGAACTTTGACCTCCAATATCACCGTAACTAGAAGGTTCCCAGGCATAGTCCAGAACAAAAAAACTATCGCAATGACGTGGAGAATAAGTGCCTTTCGGCTTCGTTAAGGGTCTATTTACACCGTTTATAAACTTATAAATGGGTATAGTACTACACAACTAAGATTTCGCATCAAACTTCGTACAACCAATCAATTCCGAGCTGAGTGCGACTTCAAGACCTCAAATTTTTATTAGTATTGCTGTAAAAATGATCTTTATGCTGACGCAATAAGTTTGAATGGCGCGATAATGAGCGCCTGCCATTGGTTATACGATCAAGTTTGCCATTGCGACTTCTAAGTTGTGTCGTACATTTTACAAAACATTAAAGCTATTCAAAAATATTTCATCTTTTTTAATCAGAATAACATTTCAATCATTTCTTATAATATCGTTGTTTTTATAAATTTTTATTGTACATCGAAATAGTTTCCAAAATAAAGCCTCTTCGTATAATTCACCAGGCTCCTGTAGGTTCTAAAGCAGTGACGCACAGACTTATTAGGACTAGGGGCACTCGGGTAGACTATGAGCTAAAAGTGAACCATCACAATTGAAAACAATCAAAAAAGTACAAATTACTTAAGTTTACTGAAATAAAAAACCTAGATTGGGCATTTAAAAAACTTAAAAATATTACAGTACCTAGTTTTGTACAAATGCGTAAGAGGCATTCGCTGGCAGGCCGCATGTATATTGACGAAGGGCAGCATGCGGCCCGCGGGCCGCCTTCTGTGCATCCCTGCTCGGTAACGCTTAATAAATTCTATTTATTCCAAAAATATTAATAAAGCGTTGAATAATATTATTCAACGTTTTTCAATACATTGCACAATTAACCATTTCCGTTATCAATATACTTTTCCATCTTAACTATAAATATTTACGTCTTATAATAACATACAACAAACAATTTGACTGAAGATACATATACAAGGTTAGTCGGAAAGGGGCCGAAAGGGTGTTAAAGAACCCATAATAATGGATACCTTTTGTCCTACAGCTTTCCCCAGAAGTCAATAGTTCCAAGAGAAATAGCTGTTCAAAGATTTCATAAAAAATCCGCTAAATTCTATCTAGCCTCAGCTGTGATCAGCTGCGTTTATATTTTACGTCATATTTGGGGTCACGGATTAGAAACTCCATTTTCTGAATTCATAACTAAAGCAGGGAAAATAATTGAATTTTTAAATTTTAACTCTTTCTTTAAAATAGTCACCATACATTAAGTGGCCCGCGGCTTAGTACCCCCTTTCCGACTAACCTTGTATACTCTGTCACAAAATCTTAACACTAACAGTACTGTTCTTTTAAGACCCTTCTCAAAATCTTCCCAGCTGCACTTTTAGGAACATTATCAATGAACATTATATCATCTAACTGTTTGTAAGCTGCAACTTTCTCATTAACAAACTCACTAAGTTCTTTTTGAGAACATTTGTGACCATCCTTAAGTACTACGAAGGCTTTGGGTGTTTCTCCTTTGGTCTGATGAGGTATCCCAATAACTGCTGCGTCGGTGACTGAAGGATGCTCGCGCAAGAGGGATTCCAGTTCCGCTGGAGGTACTTGGAAACCCTTGACCTGTGAAAGATATTCAGTGTTTTGTTATGCTTCGAAAATTGAAGATATTTTCTTCTTGACAATGTCCATTAGGTAGATGGGCAATGGTGTCGATTCTGTTACACATTTTCACAGTACTAAACTAGACTAAACGCAACTGTCACTTTCTTTATCTATTGAAACAGAAAGAGACAAACACTCTTAGTTTAGTTTAGTCCTGTCACAGTGCGCAACAGAATCGACACCATTCACTACTCCTACTAATAACATCCTAAACACCACAAAAATCGTGTTATCTGAAAAACTACCGTTGCTGTCCAATGCCAGTATCTCCGCAGAAAACTTAAAACGCGTTAACAATTTACTGAAAGACCAACTTTTACCCGTCCAAGTGCCTACAATTGGTTTGTCATTTAAATGGAAAAAATGCGAAAATAAATGTTTTCTCCGATAATCCCATAAGATCCAATATTTAAATAACGATATACTTCTTCTACTTTTCGTGTGGTTAGTGATTAACCTGGTGTCAGAGTTTATGCCGCCCGTGGGTCTGTGACTTGGCTTCACATGCCATCGAGAAATATCTCTCAGGCATGCCGGTTTCCTCACGATGTTTTCCTTCACCGTTTTTAAGCATGTGTTAATTATACACTACGCAAATGAATTCGAAAAGTCAGAGGTGCGTGCCTTAGGTTCAAACTCGAGACCTATGACTTGGCCGTCTGTCGGTCACACAACCAGGCTATCACTGCTTTAAAAATGATGATATACTTTATCAATATCGTCTCAATAACTGATGCTCTGCAATGCACTCAAACATACCTTTATAAGTTCCTTTAATCTATCAGCAATAACGACGACCCCGTCTTCGTCAGCTACTGCAAGGTCTCCACTTCTAAACCAGCCGTCAGCTGTGAATGACTCATTGTTGGCTTGTGGGTTCTCTCTGTAGCCACGCATCACTTGAGGACCTCGAATCAAGATCTCACCAGTCTGAAAGATTTAAAACGTGATTATTGGAATTTTCAGAGGAAGTTTTCGGATGTAGTGTTTCCCTTTGGGTAGCTACAGACATACCTAAGTGGACCAGGATAGTCGGTTCGGCAGTATTTGTCGAAAAACAAAGCCGACCCGAAATAATTACTGCACTTGTTCGGCTTCATTCGGCTTGTGCCGATTGAGTAGTTTATTCGGGTTGACACGTCATTCGATTCGGCAGTACTTGTGGAACGAAAAAGCTGACCCGTAGCAACTACTACATACGTTCGGCTCCAATAATAATAATTCTTAGCTGAAACTCTTTTCTGAACTAAAATTTAAGCCGAGCGGGTTGTGGTTCCCGAACATTCAACTACATACATATATTCGGTTTTACCGCCCGGCTTTGCCGATGACTGCCAGCCCACTGATGCTGCCCGCCTAGTGAAAGCCGAGCGGCCTTTTCTCGAACATTCATCTGCATATATTCGATTTTACCGCCCGGCTGTGCTGATTAATGCCGGCCCGCTTATGTGTATAGCTATCCTTAGTCATCCGGACGTATTTTCAGCCTTAATTTATGAGGAACAACGTATTTATCATGAACAGGAAATTTAACATTTTATAATAACGTATAACTACGTAATCTGATGTTCAACTCGAAGTAAAATATTTTATTTTGGAATAACATAACACATAACATCAAGCCTTTCCCCGAAGGGTTAGGCAGAAGTGTATAGTAACACTCTCACTTCACCGTTATATTTAAGTCCCATGTAATAGGAGGCGAACCTACAACCGGGCACAAATCCAAACTCCGGGTTGCTACTGAGGAATTCTACACGGAAAAGCCCAATAACACTGTGCCTGGGAATTTAATCCAGGACCTCACGATCAGTAGTCTCGCTTGCCACTTCACCAACGAGGCAGTTGAGTTAGTTATTTTGGAATATTGAAATATTTTGAAAAAACTCCATAAAATTATGGATTTGAGCTGCTTTGATTAGGCACAATATCATATACATACATGTACTTTAATCCTCCATTGATTATCAGAAGTCGTTGTTTTTTATTCAAATACAAAGCTGGAATATTCAATATATTATCGATACGATGTCTGCATGCCAATGATTTTAACAGTGTTGTTTTTGTCGCTATACTAAAATAAAGACCAAACTACATAGATCAAACCAGCTAAAATAGTATGGGTTTGATTCCCATGTCGAGCACTTTTAAAGTCTTTACTGCAAGCAAATATTTTGACAACCTTGTAATGAAGAATATAAAATACACTTTGCCCCACACTAGGATTTCTCCTGTATCGTGGATGCGTTTACGGACAGAAATCTTCACATGCACAAACACCCAGACCCAGAACAACTATCTGTAGCATTAACAAATATTAGTCGCATGCGGGAATCGAACCCGCGACCCATAGCGCAGAAGCCAATTGCTCAAACACTGCACCAAACGTGTCGTGACTGACACTGATAGGAAATAGGCTAACTATTTTTCCTGATAAAAGATGAGCATTGGACTGTGTGGTTTCCATAGCTCTTGGTACTTCTGTCTTACTACAAGAGTTATCTGCGACATATTCATCATTGTCTTACAAACCTCATTTGGCCCCAAGTTCTTAAGATCCTGGTCTACGATCCTCAGTTCCGTGCTTGGTACTGGAGGACCAACTGCTTCGTACCGCTTCGATCCTTTGGGACTTATGGCGACTGTTGGTGACGTCTCCGTTAGTCCATAGCCTTGTCTGAAGTCAATATCACGCTAAAAAAAAGAAGAGGATAATTAGATAAGGCCTCATGCGCAGCACATCATGCTAATAAAGAAGGTAATGAGCCTAATGAGGAAAGGCCTTTGTCAGCAGTAGACTATAATCAGTGGCGTGCATTGCATTATAGGTAATTAAGCAGTGCCTACCTCATAAGATTTAATTAACTACTCCATCTTTAACAATTACTGTAGTCTGTTCTATAGTCTGCTTGGCTGTCGGCAATAAGATTGACAAGCATGCAGCACCCGCAAGCCCGAGATGGAATAAGATCGTAGGTGGTGCTTGCCACCAGCAAAAGCATTCCCAAGGAGGGTTGACGTCAGGCAGGCGGCCGGTCATAAAATATAGCCGAAACATTTGTGCAGTATGATATGAGACATGCTGCGCCGACCCCAAATGTGGGATAAGGGCAGGAGGATGATGATGATGATGACTCTATTTTTAACAATTACTATAAATAAAATAAGCGTGTATGGCTATGATTTCTTTTGGTCGGAATCGTATTGAAATGGGCTTAAGCGTACAATTGAAAGGCGACATCGCTAGTGCCTGCCTACCTAGTCCGAAAACCAAAGCACACCACTGATAATAGGCCGAGTTGATTTCTTGATATTCTTTGGTATTGTTTTGCCTAACCTGTTCTCAATTCTTTTGGGGTCGGCAGTCATTCTAACTAGATGCGGCTGAATACCGGTATTCTACACAATTTCAATCTAGTTTATGTATGTTCTCCTCCATATGAACGGGTTTGTTCAAATTCATGGCTCATGTCATGTCTTGTGAAAGTACAATTGTTTAGGATATGATGGAACTGACATACGCTATGCGTAAAAGACCCTATAAATAAATAAAGAGAAAAAAAAAAAAAAAAACTCCGAACGTGTCTACGAGAGCTAATGATGCAAGCGCTACTAACAGCGAACTCTAATCCGTCTGCAAAGCTAAATGATAATGGCCATAACATAACCAGCCCATAATTGGCTCACTGCTAGGCATGGGCCGCTTCTCAGTATGAGAAAGATTTAGGCCTTAGTCCACCACGATGTCCTGGTATGGGTTGGCGGACTACAAATACACTCGAAAACATTTTTTTGATGTCCAAGAGGATGTGTACGTCTAAAAAGTCGTGCAGGTTACCTCACGATGTTTTTCTTAACTAATGACAAGTGATAATCTGATCCGCACGTGAATTCTCAAAGTCAGAGGTGCAGGTCGGAATTGAAGTCAAACTCTACAACATAGACAGCAAGCGTCCAAAAACTAGGCTATCATTGCTATTTGCCATAAGCTATGGCAAATATGACTGAAGGCCAATGTTCAGCAATGGGTGTCTAAGGGCTCATATGATTACCGTTTATAGAACCGAACTTAGCTTGACATACTACCGTGTGTCTAGATTATTATAGTTCGCTGAGTTATTTATAGCAGTGATAGCCTAGTGGTGTGACCGTCGGACTGCCAAGTCACAGATCTCGAGTTCGAACCCACGGCACGCACCTCTAACTTTACAGATTCATGTGCGTATTGTATAATTATCATTTGCTTAAAAACGGTGAAGGAAAACATCGTGAGGAAACCAGCATGCCTGAGAGATATTTTCGACGGCATGTGAAGCCAAGTTAGAGGCCCATGGGCGACATAAACTCTGACACCAGGTTATCACTAACCACACGACAAGAAGAAGATTTATGAGAATAAAGTGACTGGTACCTGTGTCCTTTCCAAGAATCTTTCGACGTCGCTGGCAGCTAGTGGTGCAGCCCCGTTGCATACGACCTCGATGTGCTGAAACGTCTTCGTAGTGGCTGCTGGGTGAGACGCCATCATGAGTACTGGAATTAATAATAAGTAAAATTTTAGTATATCTGTACGACATATTTGGCGCAACGGCTGATGGGTTAAGGGTCGCGATTTCGATTCCCGCTTAGAATAAATATTTATGGCCAACAGATAGTTGTTCCAGGCGTGAATGTTGGTGCATGTGGTTTTTTTTTCTGCCTTACGGAAGAAATTCCTAGTGTGAGACAATATTTATTTAAGATATAAAAAACTTATCATATCATAAATTTTGTTCATTTTCAACAAAATAATTATAATTATGTACTTATCATAGAAATTCATGTATGAAGTGTAGGTAGTAACTAGACGCAATTTATCTAACTTATGACGTGTTTCATTTAAAACGATTAAACATTGTCCTTGAAATTGTCGAAAAATCGTAAAAAAAAAATATGCTGTATTTTGAAAAACACTGAAAGCGCAGAAAAGTAAGTATTTTTACGTTTATCGGTAATGATATTCATGTTTCGATTACAGTAAAACGAAATAGAAACTATCCCTGGAGTCATCTTACGTTAAACAGAGTGTAAGGGAGTAAACAAACTTAGCATATCAAGTCGCATTTCACTCATAGAAATTAGGTTTTTTTCAATACTAATATTATAAAGAGGAAAGATTTGTATTTTTGTATGTAACGAATAAACTTAAAAAAAACTGGACCGATTTCAAAAATTCTTTTTCCGTTAGAAAGCTACATTATCACTGAGTAACATATTTATTACTGGAATAAAACTTCTTACGCGGGCGGAGCCGTGAGGACACAGCTAGTGTATAATAAATAGAATGCTTTTGATACACGATTGAAACTTTTCACAAGTTATGCAGATAAGTGTATATAAATCCATCTCGAACAAATAAAGTGTCTTTTAATTTTGATACTGAGATTGATTTCTTTATACATAATAAAGTAAATCTTGAAAATAATGTATGACAACCTGCATTAATGACATCAGCTTATTATTGAACGATTACTTGTAAACAAGTGTATAATCGACAGAGTATACAGCGTTGCAGGCAGAATAGTTTGATATACAAAGTGTTACAAAAAGACTCCTAAAGCCGAAAGGGGTATAAATGGTCCCTTGTAAAGAGTCTATTGGCAATATTTACAACCGTAGAATGACCAAAAAAAAAATTGGATAAAACATAAAATAATCATCATTGAAACGCAACCCTGAAAACATAAAACTAAAGAGTAGACTACCCAGAAAGTTATTTACATTCTTACCTAATTACCTCTAAGAGGTAAATGACAACAACCAAAAAAGACTACTTGATTATTTACATTTTTCATGGGAAATTATCTAACACGTTGTAGAGCGGCTAGCGTTTCTATATGGCAGACTAAACATCACCCGATACTTAGTCGTTTGACTTTTATATAAGAAATCGACCGCCTTGTTGGTCTAGTGACCGCAAGCAGGACTGCTGATAGGGTCCTGGGTTCGATCCCCAGGTCGGGCAAAGTGATATTGGGTTTTTCCATTAGGAATTTCTCAGTAGCAGCCCGGAGTCTGGATTTGTGCCCGGTTAATGGCAATAGGCTTAAAGATAACTGGCGAAACCAGGGTGTTAGTAAACACCTCTGCCGAACCCTTCAGGGAATACAAGGCGTGATGTTATCTGCCAAATGAGTGCTGCTAATTGTTTTCTAAAAAAGACAATATAAATTTCGATACTACTACCACATTCTTCCAAAAAGGTTCATTCTGTAAGAGGTCCGGCTACTTGCAGCGATTTACACGCGCAAACGGCTTGTGCAAACGTTTGCGCAAACAGTAGTGTCGGTACTAATGCCACTGCGTGGTATATCGAACATTCTAATTTGCACAAGTAATTGTGCAAATAAGAATGTGTACCAATGAGAGTATGCAGTATAGAAAATTGAGACATGCTGCAACATGGCATAAAGCAAGGTGTAATTGATAAGCATTTTAAATTAACAATTTACTTCTTATATCAAAGAGTAAACAAAAATAGCCTTACTATCGCCATGAACTGCCTCGAAGCGTAACTGCTGATCTTGAGGTCCTGATTACGATTCCCAGGTCAGGTAAAGTGTAATTAGGTTTTTCCATGTGGAATTCCTCTGTAGCAGCCCAGAGATTTGTACCCAGTTGATGGCAATAGACTCGCCCCTATTATATGTGACTTAAACGTAACGGCGAAATGAAGGTGTTACTATAAAGCTCTGCCCAACCCTTCTAGGAATACAGGCATGATGTTATGTTATCGCCATAAAATACACAATAACAAACAAACAACAGGTCAGTGACCGAATTAACATGTCATAACATGTAAAATTTTTAAAGAATCCGACCGGACACACCTATAACGACCTTGTAGCGAAGTAAAGGCCTATTCAGATATAAGCGATATTCACTACCGCTGTGGGTAGCGAAAACCGAAAGGCCGCGTTTTTTTTAAATGTGTGTTACCTCACTACACTCTCATTTATGAACCGATTTGAAAAAATCTTTTTTTGTTTGAAAGAACATTCTTTCGAAATGGTCCCATTTAAATTTGGTGAAGATCTGATAAAGAACTTCGTAGATAGACAATGAAACTCCTCAAAGACGAACATTACGCATAATGTGATGATGTGATTATGTTACGAGCAGCGTTTTTAGTAGGTCCAACCATCTTTTAATTAAGGCTACTAAAACGAAAAAATAATAAACATTTTAACAAAAATAAAACCGACTTCAAAAAAACGAAGAAAATAATAAAATAATAACCATATTATAAAATTAACAGTTTCAGAGGTCGGTGCCTTCAATTTGGTTCAGCGTGGATTAGCACTGACTTCTGAAACTGTTAATTTTATAATATGGTAATTATTTTATTATTTTCTTCGTTTTTTAGAAATCGGTTTTATTATTTTTATATACCGATGTGGGTAGCGAATATCGCTTATATCTGAATATGCCTTTAATGTGGATTACGTGAAGGATACAAATAGAACAGGTGTGTGAGTGCATATGATCATGAATATTATTACTTTTAACTCACACAAACATGGTTTTATATAAATGCGAATGTAGACGCCATGTTTGTATTGCCATGTCTATGTGTATGTATGTTTATGTTATTTAGCTATGGACATCGTTAATTTCATAGTCAATATTGAATTTAAATATTAGGTACGAAAATTCTTTGTTCCTATTCTAAAACCTTCATTCAATATCCTTAATAGTCGGCACACACAACATACATAATAATAAGCCCATTACTGTCCCACTGCTGGGCATGGGCCTCTTCTCAGAATAAGAAGGGTTTAGGCCTTAGTCCACCACGCTAGCCTGGTGCGGGTTGGCAGACTACACACCCCATCGAGAACTTTATGGAGCCCTCTTAGGTGTGCAGGTTTCCTCACGATGTTTTTCCTTCACCGTTAACGCAAGTGATAATCAAATTCTGCTGGGATCGAAGTCAGACCCTTCTGCATGGAAGATAAGCGTTTAACCGCTAGGCTATTACTGCTTAGCCGGTACACACAATGTGCTAATAAATTTAACAGAAACTCACATGCACAAATTCAAGTATCTGCTAATTTCTTTGAGGATTTAGTAACCTTTGAAAAATGTTTATATCTCACAATCTAAATGATTTTACTACTGCAATATCATTTTTATTTTATTACATTTTGCGATAAAATTTAATGCCACTTGACTTAAAATATTAACACTAGAACCGTAGTGTACCTGCCGGCACGTAACTTAGCAAGGTTTTAGCGTAGTGGGAGTAAGTTTGCGCATGTACACTTAGTGCAACAAAAAAATGATCACTTTTATTGCTTGTCATTATTCTATGGTTATTGCCATAATTTATTTTTAAACACGTCTGTTTAGAAGAAAGAAAGAAAGGAGAGAAATTCTCTTCTCTACTCTTGCCAAGTTACGTGCCAGCTATAGCTGCCTACAGTACAAAATTATAGTCGAAGCTTGTCATTATTCTATGGTTATTGCCATAATTTATTTTTAAACACGTTTGTTTAGAAGAAAGAAAGAAAGAAAGGAGAGGAATTCCCTTCTCTACTCTTGCCAAGTTACGTGCCGGCTATAGCTGCCTACAGTACCTAGAAAATTATATAGCCTAATGAAAATAAAAAATACTCACACAAGGGTGGTGCAACCAACAAAACATTGGTCTTATGCTTCTCTAGGGCCTTCAGGTACGTCTCTGGCTGGAATTTGGCGAGGGTCACCAGCTTGGCGCCAATGGACATCTTGTGGAACATGATGACAGTTGCCGCGTAGATGTGGAAGAGTGGCAACACACCCATTATCACGTCTTGGTGAGTTGCTGGTAAATTAAAAAAGAAAAAAAATCATCATATCGATCCGTAAACGTCTAACGCTGGAGGGGCTCGTGGCTAATTACCAAACGCGCGGATCATACGATTTGCAAGGTTAAGCTGCGCTTGCCGCAGTCAGTTCGTGGATGGATGACCGTTCTTTACACATCGAGATCCTTCCGAGCTCCGGAGAGCACGTTAAACTGTCGGTCCCGGGTGTCATACGAATACCTATGACAGCAGTTACGTGTCCGAAAGTCTGACAACCGGTCTAACCTTACGATATCGGCGTTGCCCAGTAACTGGGTTGCGGGGGTCTGATGGCAGCAGCTCCGTGTAAAATACTGTTAGACTGGAAGCTGACCCCAACATAGTTGGGAAAGAATAGGTAGAATAATTGATCCGGAAACATCTAGTACTGAACAAGCGCATCCATCGGCTGCAATGAGCGATCCAAAGGGAAATTTCCACAATCACAACGTTCGCAGTTTGTTGTTATTAGCAGACAGAAAGACGATGGGGGAATGACAAGGTTCGTTAGTTTTCAAATCCATTCCTTTCCAATATCGCAGGTAGATGTTGCCTTTTCAAACTCTTGAACGGAACAGATCAATGCAAGGAAAATCATGTTTAATTATTTGGTAACAAAGATCAAAATTGCCCTTTGCCTGCATAAGACGTTATAGTGTCTTTGATTTGATTTAAGGAGTACCAATACTTAATCAATACTTAATGAGTAGAATAGTTATTTTCTTGCACTCTGCAAGCAAAAATAGCCCTTAAGTTGTATAGCATTTTCATTCCCCTACTGTACATATTTTGTTTCCTCTGATCCTTTGGTTCCTTTGGTAGTATTTTGCAAACCTGCTTTTAAGCAAGATAAAGGCTTTTTTTATCATCTCACCTGTAGTTTCGTTATGTAATTTGATCAACGGCTCATTAATCTGCTCGCTGTTAGCAATAATATTTCTATGCGACAACTCCACGCCTTTCGGCAGTCCTGTAGTACCGCTAGAATACGGCAGAAAGCAGATATCATTTGTATTTCTTCTGACTTGTTTCAAACAGGACTTATCAACGTGTATGTCTTCGCTTAGTTCGTTGAAGAGCGCTGTTCCTTTCGGAGCCGGGTCTCCATTAGTTTTGACCACGATGACTGGAATGTTCAGTTGGGCAATCTTCAAACCTTCCATGATAGTCGGTACAATCTCTGGTAATGTTACTATCATCTTTGCTCCAGACATCTTTAGTTGACGTTGTACTTCGTCTGCAAAAAAGGAAACGCCTGTCAGTACCTATTACAGTGTAATAAATATTATAATTAGTGCTATTGTTATTAGTGTTATAAAAATGCAGTCTCGTAACGGTTATAAAAATAGTGAGGATTATTGCATTGAATTTTCCTTATAAACTCGATAAAGAGACAATTTATATACATTGTGGGAAAGAGTGTATGTACCTGCAACTTATGTGTGTGTTTTATATAATATCGGAGTTCCATAATTCTAGATTGCAGAAATTTAAATAATCTTACTAGATAAAAACATAAGCTCTCGGGATATTATGCATGTGACAACTTTTTTAAATTCATGATTCAATGTTAAAATCCATTATTCGTATAATTACACCAGTAGTATAAACACAACATCACGCCTGTACTCCCCGAATGGTTCGGCAGAGGTGTATAGTACACCCTCATTTGCCCGTTATATTTTAAGTCCCATGTAATAGAGGGCGAGCCTATTGTCATCAAACGGGCACAAATTCAAACCCCGGACTACTACTGAGGAATTCCACATGGAAAACCTAATAACACTTTGCCCGATCTGGCGATCGAACCCAGGACCTCACGATCAGCAGTCGCGCTTGCCACCACTAGACCAACAAGTACCAGTAGTATCTCCTCTTATATTAATAGTATTGGAACACTAAACTTACGGGCAGTATAAATCGGATTGATGCTGGTTATCACTCCCCCTGCTTGTAATATACCCATAGCTACCAGAGGGTAGTCGGGGACATTGGGCAGCATCACAGCCACCGCGTCTCCATCACGAATCTTGAACTTTAACCTAAGATTCGCCGCAAAGGCATTTGATAGCTTGAAGGCTTGCTCGTAAGTGTACCCTCTGCCTGTCACGGCACAAACCTGAAATTTAAAAAGGTTCAGGTTGGAAACAGAAAGAATACACAATTCTATTTTCATTTGTTTGTAATAGGTACATGAAATGACGGCTTTTAAAAAAACCCAGAAAAGATACAAAAGGATAGAGATAGAGGACAATGGCGAGGTATGAGAAGACTTTAACCTTGAAATAGATGTTGATGGTGACCTAACCCGCTGCCCGACCAGTAACAGACCCGAGAAGGCGGCGCGCAGTGTTCCGTGCGCGCTTATCAGGAGGGTGTGGGGCAAGGCCTCACAGAGGAGAGGTCCGCCAGAAGGTGGCGAACCGGGAGCTGCCGGGGTTGCGGTGCATGCTTTTGCGAATCCCGCGACCCCGGCCGAACGGTCAGGAGGAGGAACACCGTTGGTTTCTAGTCGGTAAGAGTCCGGCAGATGCCCTCGCCTTCCCCGGGCGAGGGATATGTATGAGGACTTTCCAACGCCAAAAAAAGGCTACAGGCTACAGAAGAAGGGTTTTGTATTCATTACAAGATGTATGGAGACTACCATGAATATGATAACAATAATATAATAATATGATAATTGTTTGGTATTTTAAATGAAAGTAAAAAAAGTAGGTACTGTTAACAAAATTAATTAAACAACAACATGAGGGACATATCAAACTTCTTATCTTATGATAGCAATGAAACGAGATCTTTGATAAACTTGTTTACATTATTATGTAAGAAAAAAAATACAAATAAAAAATGAAAATTGCGCAAAGGATTAACTACATCAAGTGGAAACGTTGCAACATTAGCCGCTGTCATGATAACAATCAACATTCTGTCTGTTATATCAGTAATCTGCCTGGCAGGTGGTGTGTGTGTTCTACCTACCCATTTCCCAACTATGTTGATGCGGCTGAATACCAGTATTTTTCACGGAGCGACTGCCATCTGACCTCCGCAACCCAGTTACTGGGCAATGCCGATATCCTAAGGTTAGACCGGTTGTCAGACTTTCGGGCTTCTGACTACCCGCAACGACTGTCATGGGTATTCGTATGACACCCGGGACCGACAGTTTAACGTGTTCTCCGAGGCACGGAGGGGTCTCGATATGTAAGAAACGGTCACCCATCCACGGACTGACCGCGGCAAGTGCAGCTTAACCTCGCAAATCTTATGAACTGCGTGGTTTTTAGTAAGCCACGAGCCCCTCGCCTTTAATTTGCCTTTCAGGTGGTGATTATATTATTCCCGCAAGATCTTTGTTCCACTCTTGGTCCCCTTGGCCCTTTATAGACGCCCGTGTTCAAATTATGTTTACATGTCGCCTCGCACGTAGGCATCCTTCGTCTATAGTACCATTAATAATTGCATTGGTTTTTAATCTTAATGGGTGGTGTTCTTAAACTTAATGGATGGGTTTACCCTTTTCATTATAATAATTAAAAATGCTTCTCTACCACCCAAAATTATTTATCAACAATTATTTCCTATAAATTATAGTAGGTATATTTCCTACAAAACGCTTATATTCTTTAAAGAGTAGGGCAGAGGTGTATAGTAACACCCTCACTTCGCCGTTATGTTTAAGTCCCATGAAATAGGGGGCGAGCCTATTGTCATCAACCGGGTTACGATCCAAACTCCGGGCTGCTACTGAGGAATTCCACACCGAAAAACCCAATAACACTGCCCGAGCTGGGGATCGAACCCAGGGCCTCACGATCAGTAGTCGCGCTTGCCACTACTAGACCAACGAGTTTTTTAATCTTCTTATTAGCTTTTCTTAACTAGTTATTTTTTTGTTTTAAATTCATAATATTTCGATTGTTCCTTTCCTGCTTTCTTTTTGTTTTTCGTTTTCTATAATACATCAATTTCAAAGTGAATTTAAAACTATTTATTAGGGACAGCTAAAATTTAAATAATAATGGTGCCGATTCTGCTGTGCACAAACTACACTTAATTTAGGCTATTGCCATCTTTTTCACTCTGATAAAATAAGAAAGAGACGGACGTAAATAAGACCTGTCAAATTTAGTTGAACTAAAATTTCCATACAAAAGACGATACATCAGACCGTGTTGACTAGGTCCGCCGACGGTTGGCGGACCGGGACCTGCCGGGGTTGCAGTGCATGCTTTTGCGAATCCCGCGACCCCGGCCGAATGGTCAGGAGAAGGAACACCGTTGGTTTTTAGCCGGTAAGCCTCGTTATCCCCGGGCGAGGGACATCCATGAGGATTTTACAACGAGAAAAAAAAAATGACCGTGTTGACTAAAAACACGGTGAAGTTTAAGGCATAAACTAGTTTGACATCTCCAACTTAGCTCTTATCTATCACCGTCCTTTTCACACACTGGTGTCGATTCTGTTGCGCAATTGTCCAGGACTAAACTAAACTAAGAGTGTTTGTCTCTTTCTGTTTCAATAGAAAAAGAAAGTGACGGTTGCGTTTAGTCTAGTTTAGTACTGTCAAAATGTGCTACAGAATCGACACCACTGACTTAGTAAAAGATAGCAATTCTCTAATTTTAGATTAGTTGGTGAACAAGAGAATCGGCGCCAATGTCTTTAGGAGCTACATACATTATTTAACCTTCTGACCGCGCCTAGCGGATTTATACGACAAATAAAAATGTTTTCGTGCCCGCGTCTCCTCAGTCATATGTATACGACTGAGGCGACACGGGCAAGAAAACATTTGTCGTATAAAATCGTCTGGCGCGGTCAAAAGGTTAAAGAGATTCGATTTCCTTTTATTATGTTAATAATTACTATAAATATATTTACGAGCATTTCGCGGTTTTAAGTATCTACGCTAAGAATAAAGGTACACAAATAGCATCACCCAGACGTAATATAACAGCAGTAGACAAAGTTTCGTGTCAAGTTAACATAACATAACATCACGCCTATATTCCCCTAAGGGTTAGGCAGAGGTGTATAGTAACACCCTCATTTCGCCAGTTATGTTTAAGTCCCATGTAACAGGGGCGAGCCCATTAACCGGGCACAAATCCAGACTCCGGGCTGCTACTGAGAAATTCCTAATGGAAAAACCCAACGACACTTTGCCCGACCTGGGGATCGAACCCAGGGCCTCACGATCGGCAGTCGCGCTTGCCACCACTAGACCAACGAAGCAGTAAAGTTAATAAGTTTTAAGTCCTTGAGGGGATGGATTAAGAATACAATTCCCCTCTGTCGTCATCGGGCAACCTGGCACCATTATTTTATTGTGCCCGAAGAATGGCATACATCTATCATACAAAAGGTGAAACGTGGTTGTACAGATGCTGTATTTATGAGAACGCCCCTGCTTACCCCTTCGGAAATTACAGGCGTGAATAAATGTAATGCATATAAAATTTTCTTATCTACTTTTTAAAACCACATCCAAACAGACAAAAATATTTGAAAAATAAATTTGATTGTCCAGTCAAAGTTAGTTCATCGATCTTGTGTGAACAAAAGATACTCTAAAATAATATAAATTAGACCACACGGCATGCACAATTTAAGTTGTAGCTAGCCTTGAGATGAATACATTATTCATTACTAGACTATTACCCGCGGTTTCACCCGCATCCTAGGGGAACTACTTGATGTACCCGGATAAAAATTATTCTATGTGTTAATCCAAGGCATAGTCTATCTGTGTGCCAAATCTCATCCAAATCCGTTCAGCCGTTTTTGCGTGAAAGAGTAACAAACATACATACATACAAACTTTCGCGTTTGTAATATTAGTGAGGATAGTAAGGAAGTAAGGATAAAGATAGTTAGTCATTGCAATAAAATATTGTCAAATTAATTGATAATCATGATGATGATGTAAAATGTCTATGTTAATAGGAATGCCACCACCTTAGATTAATGTTTTATCTCCGCTGTGATGTTGGAGCGCCAATCCTTAGGGTCAAGCGATATCTGACGGAAGATACGTCACCGATCTTCCATCGCGTAATTTACTCGAGCAATTTTAGTAACGCATCTTCGATCAAATGTACGGTACGGTACGGTGTGAGATGTTTATATGGGACTAGCGACCCGCCCCGGCTTAGCACGGATGCAATGTAGATACTAATGTGGGGCATAATAAACCTTCCTCTTGAATCACTCTATCTATTGCTGAAAACTGCATTAAAATCCGACCTATGTGAACTTGGCAACTGAGTATATAATAATTATTTTTTATGATTTTCGTTCGATTGTACTACGTTTGTACCGGATTGTACCGCATTTTAAATCGTTTGTACCCAAAGGGGGTAAGAGATATAGGGGTGAAAAAAAATTGTCACCCGGGTTTACAATAATTATGTTTTATGCCTTCCATTCGATTGTACTATGTTTGTAAAGGATTGTACCGCTTTTTATTTTATTTGTAACTTAAGGGGGTGAGAGACATAGGGGTGAAAAAAACTGGTTACACAATAATTTATTTCTATGACTTCCATTCGATTGTACTATGTTTGTACCGGATTGTACCGCCCTTTACATCGTTTGTACCCTAAGGAGTTAAGAGATATAAGGGAGCGAAAATTTTGGTAACCGGGTATACAAAAAATATTTTTAATGACTTCCATTCGATTGTACTACACTTCCATTCGTTTGTACTATGTTTGTACCGGATTGTATCGCTTTTTAAATCGTTTGTACCTTAAGGGGGTAAGAAACATAAGGGTACAAAAAACTGGGTATACAATAATTAAATTCTATAACTTCTATTCGGTTGTACTATGTTAGAACAAGACTGTATTGATTCTGATCGGTGTTACTATCCGTAGAATCGCGGGTACAAACGATACAAACAATACAGCAAGCGGTACAATAGGGTACAAACGATAAAAACCGAGTTTTATTCGAAAAATTTACACATTCCCAGAAAAATCACTAAGTAGGAAAATACAATTATTATCGATGTTACTATCTGTAGAATCGCGGGTACAAACGACACAAACAAAACACCGAGCGGTACAATAGGGTACAAACGATAAAAACCGAGTTTTATTCGTAAAATTTAAACATCCCCAGAAAAATCAAATGAGTAGAAAATACTATTTTTATCGGTGTTACTATCCGTAGAATCGCGGGTACAAACGATACAAACAAAACAGCAAGCGGTACAATAGGGTACAAACGATAAAATCCGAGTTTTATTCGTAAAATTTAAACATTCCCAGAAAAATCACTAAGTAGGACAATACGATTCTTATCGATGTTACTATGCGTAGAATTGCGGGTACAAACGATACAAACGAAACACCAAGGGGTACAATAGGGTACAATCGATAAAATCCGAGTTTTATTCGTAAAATTGAATCATCCTCAGAAAAATCAAATAAGTAGAAAATACTATTTTTATCGATGTTACTATCCGTAGAATCTCGGGTACAAACGATATAAACGAAACACCAAGGGGTACAATAGGGTACAAACGATAAAATCCGAGTTTTATGCGTAAAATTAACACATTCACAGAAAAATCACTAAGTAGGAAAATACAATTCTTATCGATGTTACTATCTGTAGAATCGCGGGTACAAACGATACAAACAAAACACCGAGCGGTACAATATGGTACAAACGATAAAATCCGAGTAGTACTCGTAAAATTTAAACATCCCCAGAAAAATCACTAAGTAGGAAAATACGATTCTTATCGATGTTACTATCCGTAGAATCTCGGGTACAAACGATATAAACGAAACACCAAGGGGTACAATAGGGTACAAACGATAAAATCCGAGTTTTATTCGTAAAATTTAAACATTCCCAGAAAAATCACTAAGTAGGAAAATACAATTCTTATCGATGTTACTATCCGTAGAATCGCGGGTACAAACGATACAAACAAAACAACGAGCGGTACAATAGGGTACAAACGATAAAAACCGAGTTTTATTCGTAAAATTTACACATTCCCAGAAAAATCACTAAGTAGGAAAATACAATTCTTATCGAAGTTAATATCCGTAAAATCGCGGGTACAAACGATACAAACAAAACACCAAGCGGTACAATAGGGTACAAACGATAAAAACCGAGTTTTATTCGTAAAATTTAAACATCCCCAGAAAAATCAAATGAGTAGAAAATACTATTTTTATCGGTGTTACTATCCGTAGAATCGCGGGTACAAACGATACAAATGAAACACCAAGGGGTACAATAGGGTACAAACGATAAAATCCGAGTTTTATTCGTAAAATTTACACATTCCCAGAAAAATCACTAAGTAGGAAAATACAATTCTTATCGATGTTACTATCCGTAGAATCGCGGGTACAAACGATACAAATAAAACACCAAGCGGTACAATAGGGTACAAACGATAAAAACCGAATTTTATTCTTAAAATTTAATCATCCCCAGAAAAATGAAATAAGTAGAAAATACTATTTTTATCGGTGTTACTATCTGTAGAATCGCGGGTACAAACGATACAAATGAAACACCAAGGGGTACAATAGGGTACAATCGATAAAATCCTAGTTTTATTCGTAAAATTGAACCATCCTCAGAAAAATCAAATAAGTAGAAAATACTATTTTTATCGATGTTACTATCTGTAGAATCTCGGGTACAAACGATATAAACGAAACACCAAGGGGTACAATAGGGTACAAACGATAAAATCCGAGTTTTATGCGTAAAATTTACACATTCACAGAAAAATCACTAAGTAGGAAAATACAATTCTTATCGATGTTACTATCTGTAGAATCGCGGGTACAAACGATACAAACAAAACACCGAGCGGTACAATAGGGTACAAACGATAAAATCCGAGTAGTACTCGTAAAATTTAAACATCCCCAGAAAAATCACTAAGTAGGAAAATACGATTCTTATTGAAGTTACTCTCCGTAGAATTACGGGTACAAACGATACAACTGAAACACCAAGGGGTACAATAGGGTACAAACGATAAAATCCGAGTTTTATTCGTAAAATTTACACATTCCCAGAAAAATCACTAAGTGGAAAATACAATTCTTATCGATGTTACTATCTGTAGAATCGCGGGTACAAACGATACAAACAAAACACCGAGCGGTACAATAGGGTACAAACGATAAAATCCGAGTATTACTCGTAAAATTGAATCATCCTCAGAAAAAGCAAATAAGGAGAAAATACTATTTTTATCGATGTCACTATCCGTAGAATCACGGAAACAAACGACACAAACTAAACAGCAAGCGGTACAATAGGGTACAAACGATAAAAACCGAGTTTTATTCGTAAAATTTAAACATCCCCAGAAAAATCAAATGAGTAGAAAATACTATTTTTATCAGTGTTACTATCCGTAGAATCGCGGGTACAAACGATACAAATGAAACACCAAGGGGTACAATAGGGTACAAACGATAAAATCCGAGTTTTATTCGTAAAATTTACACATTCCCAGAAAAATCACTAAGTAGGAAAATACAATTCTTATCGATGTTACTATCTGTAGAATCGCGGGTACAAACGATACAAACAAAACACCGAGCGGTACAATAGGGTACAAACGATAAAATCCGAGTATTACTCGTAAAATTTAAACATCCCCAGAAAAATCACTAAGTAGGAAAATACGATTCTTATCGATGTTACTATCCGTAGAATCACGGGTACAATCGATACAACTGAAACACCAAGGGGTACAATAGGGTACAAACGATAAAAACCGAGTTTTATTCGAAAAATTGAATCATACTCAGAAAAATCAAATAAGTAAAAAATACTATTTTTATCAGTGTTACTATCTGTAGAATCGCGGGTACAAACGATGCAAACAAAACACCATGCGGTATAACAGGGTAAAAACGATAAAAATCCGAGTTTATTTTCATAAAATTGAATCATCATAGTAACACCGATAAGAATTGTATTTTTCTACTTATTTGATTTTTCTGGGGATGATCTAGACACGCGACAGCGTGTCAAGCCAAGTTTTTGAACTTGGCATGACACGCTACCGCGTGTCTGGAAAAAGAAACTGGCGACGCCGCAGCCGTGTGTTACATTACACGAACCATTTGAAGCCACTTTTTTACGAATAAAACTCGGTTTTATCGTTTTTACCCTATTGTACACCTTGGTGTTTCGTTTGTATCGTTTGTACCCGCGATTCTACGCATAGTAACATCGATAAGAATTGTATTTTCCCACTTAGTGATTTTTCTGGGGATGTTTAAATTTTACGAATAATACTCGGATTTTATCGTTTGTACCCTATTGTACCCCTTGGTGTTTTTTTTGTATCGTTTGTACCCGCGATTCTACGGATAGTAACACCGATAAAAATAGTATTTTCTACTCATTTGATTTTTCTGGGGATGTTTAAATTTTACGAATAAAACTCGGTTTATATCGTTTGTACCCTATTGTACCGCTCGGTGTTTTGTTTGTGTCGTTTGTACCCGCGATTCTACAGATAGTAACATCGATAAGAATTGTATTTTCCTACTTAGTGATTTTTCTGGGAATGTTTAAATTTTACGAATAAAACTCGGATTTTATCGTTTGTACCCTATTGTACCTCTTGGTGTTTCGTTTGTATCGTTTGTACCCGAGATTCTACGGATAGTAACATCGATAAAAATAGTATTTTCTACTTATTTGATTTTTCTGAGGATGATTCAATTTTACGAATAAAACTCGGATTTTATCGTTTGTACCCTATTGTACCCCTTGGTGTTTCATTTGTATCGTTTGTACCCGCGATTCTACGGATAGTAACACTGATAAAAATAGTATTTTCTACTTATTTGATTTTTCTGAGGATGATTCAATTTTACGAATAAAACTCGGATTTTATCGTTTGTACCCTATTGTACCGCTCGGTGTTTTGTTTGTATCGTTTGTACCCGCGATTCTACGGATAGTTGCATCGATTAGAATTGTATTTTCCTACTTAGTGATTTTTCTGGGAATGTGTAAATTTTACGAATAAAACTCGGATTTTATCGTTTGTACCCTATTGTACCCCTTGGTGTTTCGTTTATATCGTTTGTACCCGAGATTCTACGGATAGTAACATCGATAAAAATAGTATTTTCTACTTATTTGATTTTTCTGAGGATGATTCAATTTTACGAATAAAACTCGGATTTTATCGTTTGTACCCTATTGTACCCCTTGGTGTTTCATTTGTATCGTTTGTACCCGCGATTCTACGGATAGTAACACTGATAAAAATAGTATTTTCTACTTATTTGATTTTTCTGAGGATGATTCAATTTTACGAATAAAACTCGGATTTTATCGTTTGTACCCTATTGTGCCCCTTGGTGTTTTGTTTGTATCGTTTGTACCCGCGATTCTACGGATAGTAACACCGATAAAAATATTATTTTCTACTTATTTGATTTTTCTGAGGATGATTCAATTTTACGAATAAAACTCGGTTTTTATCGTTTGTACCCTATTGTACCCCTTGGTGTTTCATTTGTATCGTTTGTACCCGCGATTCTACAGATAGTAACACCGATAAAAATAGTATTTTCTACTCATTTGATTTTTCTGGGGATGTTTAAATTTTACGAATAAAACTCGGTTTTTATCGTTTGTACCCTATTGTACCGCTTGCTGTTTTGTTTGTTTCGTTTGTACCCGCGATTCTACGGATATAAACATCGATAAGAATTGTATTTTCCTACTTAGTGATTTTTCTGGGAATGTGTAAATTTTACGAATAAAACTCGGATTTTATCGTTTGTACCCTATTGTACCCCTTGGTGTTTCATTTGTATCGTTTGTACCCGCGATTCTACAGATAGTAACATCGATAAGAATTGTATTTTCCTACTTAGTGATTTTTCTGGGAATGTGTAAATTTTTCGAATAAAACTCGGTTTTTATCGTTTGTACCCTATTGTACCGCTTGCTGTATTGTTTGTATCGTTTGTACCCGCGATTCTACGGATAGTAACACCGATCAGAATCAATACAGTCTTGTTCTAACATAGTACAACCGAATAGAAGTTATAGAATTTAATTATTGTATACCCAGTTTTTTGTACCCTTATGTTTCTTACCCCCTTAAGGTACAAACGATTTAAAAAGCGGTACAATCCGGTACAAACATAGTACAAACGAATGGAAGTGTAGTACAATCGAATGGAAGTCATTAAAAATATTTTTTGTATACCCGGTTTCCAAAATTTTCGCTCCCTTATATCTCTTAACTCCTTAGGGTACAAATGATTTAAAGGGCGGTACAATCCGGTACAAACATAGTACAATCGAATGGAAGTCATAGAAATAAATTATTGTGTAACCAGTTTTTTTCACCCCTATGTCTCTCACCCCCTTAAGTTACAAATAAAATAAAAAGCGGTACAATCCTTTACAAACATAGTACAATCGAATGGAAGGCATAAAACATAATTATTGTAAACCCGGGTGACAATTTTTTTTCACCCCTATATCTCTTACCCCCTTTGGGTACAAACGATTTAAAATGCGGTACAATCCGGTACAAACGTAGTACAATCGAACGAAAATCATAAAAATTAATTATTATATACTCAGTTGCCAAGTTCACATAGGTTAAAATCCGTTGCGTAGTTTAAAATATCTAAGCGTACAGACAGCGGGAGCGACTTTGTTTTATCTAAACTAATATTATAAAGAGGAAAGATTTGATTGTTTGCATTGAATAGGCTCTGAAACTACTGGACCGATTTAAAAAAATCTTTCACCATTAGAATCCTACATTATCCTTGATGAACATCTATAGGCGATAGAATATTTATGAAAAAAAAACTTCTTACGCGGGCGGAGCCGCGAGGGCACAGCTATACTATGTAAAGATTATGCGTACCGGCGGAAGATCGGCGACTTATCTCCTATCAGATGTGGCTTGGCCTTTAATCTAAGCATTAAAGTATCCAAAGTAACAAATAAAAATTCGTTTAAAAAAATTATACTTACAGAAACAGTCCTCTCCGGCCATTTGTCCAGGTTCAACCAAACATAATCGTATAAAGTATAATTCGGTATTTCAATATTCTTGAACGGCGATTTGATCACTTTATCCTGGGTCCATACACTGTGTTTTCTAATCACAACACTTGCATATTTTGAACTCTGTCTCACTGTGTTTAAAGTCCTTTTCACCGTGAACAAGTTTTTGGCCACCATTGTCCTGTTTTGTTACGCCGTGATCAGACTGAAAGTTTTAAAATGGTTTATTGAAAGTGATAGTAGCTGATATGGGTATATTAAAAATGTTGATAGGAATTTAATATCAGTTTTGTAGATAAGTAAATGATGAACATTTTGTTTGGGTGTGACGTCGAAGTATTGTTGCCATCGAGACTCTGAGTCCCTAATGCTCAGTAAATAATTGAAACTTTGGATAAGAAAATATTGTGTAAATTATTCCGACAGCTTGTCAATTCTTGTTAGAGGTAAATAAGGATAACTAATGTCCAGCTCTTATAATTATTATCTAACCTACAATTATTGGTTAAAACTACAACTTTTACATCTGTTAAGCCCTATTCAGACTACGCTATCTATATCTATACTAATATTATAAAGAGGAAAGATTTGTATTTTTGTATGTAACGAATAAAATTAAAAACTACAGGACCGATTTCAAAAATTCTTTTTCCGTTAGAAAGCTACATTATCACTGAGTAACATAGGCTACGGGCGGAGCCGTGAGGATACAGCTAGTAATATATAATAGCATATAGCATAATAGTTCATAGCACAACTATATCGCGCACCATGCATTATGGACACTGTACTATATAACTGTACTATATATTATTGGTTTATACTTATTTGCTATACTATATAGCACAATAATATAGCGTAGTCTGAAATTAATCATAAAGACGTTTCTATAAAAGATTTTGCATTACGGTTGATACGAAAATAGTCCAGCCATGTCTTTTATGTAAGTATTAAAAACAAACAAGCCTTTGATCGTGAAAAACACTCAGTTTTCTTTCCTGCGATAATGTTAGTAAACGCGTGTGTCAAAATGCGCCTTGTTAATTATGGCGTTATAAATAGCACAAACGAGTGGCTACATCATTATTACACGCGAGTTATCGCTCAAGTTCTAACGTAACTAACAATACCACATCTCATTAACATATTAAATGATTGGTCCCTTCTGCATAATTTCTTAATTGTCGTTAGGTATCGTCGCTGATACATAAAAATGAATCCCTATTTGTTATCGGGTAGCACTGGACAATGTTGACAAAGGAATCGTCAAGATGAATCAACGTACCCGAAGCTATAAAAACAGTAAGTAATCATTCGACGAAGCAGAGGATTCTGTGTCGAACAGCTGAAGAAGTCTGATCTTTTATAATTATCTGATTAGCTTGTCCTCATTTTCTGGTCTTGTTTAAGTTGTGTGAATTATTATAATATTGTGAACTAACTTCTGTAATTAGTTACAGAAGCTAGTTCACAACCACTGAGTTCACCACCAATATTTGGGTTAGTGGTTAGCCACTAACCCAAATATAAGTACTCTCAGTGGTGGAGAGTTTATGTTGGTTTCATTTACTTTATTTACCATGCTCCGATGACTCATACACACAAAACACATACTCCCTGACATACTGATATTAGCTATAACTGTAATGTTAGATTCACCCCTACAAGATTCTGTTGTTTGTATTTTACATATTTCCCATGGTCACGCCATAACTTGAGAACGACTTTACCGATTGAGATCATATTTACAGAGTATATCTGTTTTGTCACGAAGATGGTTCGTAATAATGCTGGTGGCGCTGTAGTCAAATTATTTACGCGGACACAGCCGCGGGAAAACAGCTAGTAATTTATAAATTGATGGAATATTTACACGCTCGAGATCACACAATGACAGAATTCGTTTTCCCACACAGTTTTGTAAGGAACAACGACAGGAAGTCTGTCATTATGGTACTCGTGACAGACTCGCTTGCAGCTATTAGAGATCTACATATTGATGAAGTAGATTAGGTATTCTTTTGTCGCTGTCGTCACGGGATATTGCTACCGTGACTAGTGGAAAAAGAACGACAAAATCACCCAAAATACAACCCAGTTTGTAAGTCTTCTTTTCGTGTGGTTAGTGGCTAGCCTGGTGTCAGACTTTATGCCGCCCATGGGCCTCTGACTTGGCTTCACATGCCGTCGAAAAATATCTCTTAAGCATGCTGGTTTCCTCACGTTGTTTTCCTTCACCGTTTTTAAGTAAGTGATAATACAAGACGCACATGAATCCGAAAAGTCAGAGGTGCGTGCCTTGGGTTCGAACTCTAGGCTTATGACTTGGTAGTCCGACGGTCACACTACTAGGCTATCACTGCTTTAGTTATTTTTGTTTTTCTTAGTTTGGAAGTGAGTTTTCTGTAGGATCATCTTTGAGATTTCTGTAATATCACGCCTTACATTCCCCGAAGGGTTCGGCTGAGGTGTTTTAAAACACCCTTGTTTCGCCGGTTATGTTAAGGTCCCATGTAATAGGGGGCGAGCCTATTGCCATTAACCGGGCACACATCTAGACTCCAGGCTACTACTGACAAATTCGTAATGGAAAAACCCAATAACACTTTGCCTAACCCGGGGATCGAACCCAGGACCCCATGTTCAGCAGTCGCGCTTGCGACCACTAGACCAATAAGGCAGTCAATTTTCTATAGTAGGTACTATTCATTATTCTGTGCAGTAAGCAAGGCTGGTAGCGAGGGGGACTGCCCAGGGTACCTGCGACGTACAACATCGTTTTGGGAGGCTTTAATGCAACCCAAAATAATCTTCCTCCAAGCCTTTTCCCAAATTATATTTGGCAAAAGGCTAGGTCCTAAGTCCCTAAACCTTCGAGGTGCGGGTCTGATGGCAAACGTTCCGTTATAAATACTGATACTTAACCACATCTGGTTAGACTGGAAGCTGACACTACCATAGTTAGGAAATGGCTATGACATAGGTAGTACAAAGCTCGTTCTGCCTAGCCTTTTCCCAACTATTCTGGGGTCAGCTTCCAGTCTAACCAGATGCGGCTGAATACCAGTATTTTACACAGAGTGATTGCCATCAGACCTCCGCAACCCAGTAACTGGGCAATGCCGATATCCTCAGGATAGACAGGTTGTGAGGCCTTCGGGGTTCTGACTACCCGTAACGACTGTCGTAGGTATTCGTGTGACACCCCATGCTCTCTGAGGCACGGAGGGGTCTGACCGCGGCAAGCACAGCTTAACCTTGCAAATCGTATGATCGGCGCGGTTGTTAAATAGCTACTAGCCACTCACCCCAAAATAATGTTGCCACAAAAATGCCGCAATATCAAAAACAAAATAGTACTGTCATTTACTTGTGATTTATAGCATTTTAATGAACAGATAGTATTCTGATAAGCTTGTGGCGATACCAAAATCAAGATAGCAGTAATGATACTGAACATTAACAACAATAACTATTGTTGTTTTTTCTATCTAATGGATGGATGAAATAGTAAACAGATTTTTGGTTACAAAATCAAAGTCAAAGTTTTTTTATTTCAAATAGACCAGATTTCAGGCACTTTTAAAACGTCAAAACTAGGTGCACGGTTCCAAAAGGTAGATTCTATGGAGAAGAGCCGTCAATAAACTCCATGAATACTCTTTTCAAAATAGTAGTTCATGACAATTCCATTACAGTAGTGTGAGAAATAGAATGAGAATAATGCAGGTCAATATAACAAATAAACTCACATAAGAGTAAGAAATAGAAACATATGCCTTCTAGGATTGCCATAGCAGTTAAGGGCTGACCAGTCCCGACAGACGGCACCCGTTCACGAGCATGACGTGCACATCCGCATCGGTCAGCTCAACCATATTGTAAGGAACCCAATGACCGTATAAATAACGCCACCATCAGCAAGACATGTAAGTGAGCAAAACAAGAACCATTGCCTCGTTGGTCTAGTGGTGGCAAGGGCGACTGCTGATCGTGAGATGCTGGTTTCGATCCCCAGGCCGGGCAGTGTTATTGGGGTTTTCCGTGGTGACCAATCTATACTATATAATATTATAAAGAGGAATGATTTGTATTTTTGTATGTAACGAATAAACTTAAAACTACTGAACCGATTTCAAAAATTCTTTTGCCGTTAGAAAGCTACATTATCACGGAGTAACATAGACTATATTTATTACTGGAATAAAACTTCTTACGCGGGCGGAGCCGTGAGGACAGCTAGTATTGTATAAGAGTAAACCTTTTTAAACTTCTTTTTCTGGTAGATACATTAAAAGACAGCGCTGATACGTTTTACGATTATTTAAGGAACATGACAGTGTCTATTTATAGAATGAATGCAACGCGGGCCATGTCTGCTCAATTGACGCAGACGATGATAGTAAATTTATGGCTGTTAATCCAGGAGGAAGAGAGTAGGTACTATTTTAAAGTTACAATTTTAAAAGAGGTGTGGACACTGCTTTTGTAATTATCTATTTCGTACCATGGGCACAGGTTATCACATATTTCTACCGTGTGTATTGACTGGATATTTTTTTAATTATATCGTCTTCTTATAGTGTGGTTAGTAACTAACCTGGAGGGTTTATGCCGCCCATGGGCCTCTGACTTGGCTTCACATGCCGTCGATAAATATCTCTCAAGGATGTCGGTTTTCTCACGATGTTTTCCTTCACCGTTTTGATAATTTTACAATCTACGTACATGAATCCGAAAAGTCAGTTCAGTTCGAACCCGAGATCTATGACTTGGCAGTCCGACGGTCACACCACTAGGCTGTCACTGCTATTAATTATATCGCATGATTAACTATTTTTGGAAAATAATCTCCTAGTGCAAGCTTTATTGGAGACTTTAAATATCATATTACGTGGTGAAACTACATTAATAATAGTCAGTAAACCTATTAAACTAAGCTGATTTCCACGTTTTAGACATAACCATTTTAAACAAAGAGTTTTCATGTAAATTGAAAAACAATGTGAACGATTTGTATTTTATAAATAAACACGAACAAAGGACTCGACGACGTGCCGATGTGAGAGGAGATTGTGTACAATTATAATATTAGTTGTTTATACTGTATGTACCTACATGGATACCTACAACCTTGAATTTAATTCAGGATTCTTTATTCTGAAGGAAACCAGCCACATCTCTCTTTACTCTGAGTTTTTACAAAGTTTCTCTTATCATGGAATAAGTTATTTACTTTTTCGTTCTTCTTCTTTTCGTGTAGTTAGTGACTAACCTGGTGTCAGAGTTTACGCCGCCCATGGATCTTTGACTCGGTTTCACATGCCGTCAAGAAATATCTCTCTGGCATGCTGGTGTTCTCACGATGTTTTCCTTCACCGTTTTTAAGCACGTGATAGTTATACAATACACACATGAATCCGAAAAGTGAGGGGCGTGCCTTTGGTTCTAACTCGAGACCTATGACTTGGCAGTTTGACGAGCACACCACTAGGCTATCACTGTTACTTTTTCGTTTAATTAGTGTAAGTTGCATAAATGAAGGTCTGAAACAAATCACTGTAGAGCAACCATAAGAATTCTTTCAAACGTTCTTTAATTTTCCGCAACACCTCAGAACTGGTAGATTCAACGCATTAGCTGTAGGCCTAGCACAAACATTTGACGTATACACCTATATTCTAAGACGTTCCTCCAAAACTTACTCGACTCGACTCCACTTCGACTTGACATAAACGTCCTCGACTCGAGATTTTTCCTCAGTCGAGATAAGGAATCATCTGTCAAACTCAAGGTACCTCGGAACCTACCTTAAGGAAGGAAGTGTCAAAATTCGTATGTAATAAAAATTCATTTTGAAGACTTTGTCGAATATGCTTACGATAATCCTTACAATTTTTATCGCGGCGTTATTTGCGCGATGCAGATAATTCAAATTATGACGTAATGATTCCGTCGAGGAACCTCAAAGTTCACTCGAAATTGCGACTAAGAATAAAATTGAATAAATAAAATTTTGAGGTGTTTTCGAGGCCGTTCTGAGTCGAGTAAGTTTTAGAGGTACGTCTTAGAATATGGGTGATAGTATCGTAAACGTATCGCTAATGTAAGCGAATTTTGAATCGAAAATACAACTTTCCTACAACATTTTGGTTTATTTTTTTGCGACATGCACAATTTGTATCAAACATAGATATTAATAAAGTATTCAATTTAATTAAATAGTATGTGGGAAGCGAGTATTTCCAATTTAAAATTCACTCACATTAACGTTAAAACTTTACTAATGTCACAAGACTCGTGCTAGGCCTACTCTTCTTCTTCTTCCTGCCCTTATCCCACACTAGGTGGAGTCGGCACAACATGTATTTCGTAAATCCGTGTTGTTAGCGGTTTTGGCTATTATTTTATGACCGGCCGCCTACCTGACATCAACCCTCCTTGGGAATACTCGTTGCGCTGTCGCGCGGGTGACCTAATGTGCTTGCTGAATTATACACTGGGTACAGAAATTGTATGCTTGTCAATCTTATTGCCGACAACTAAGCAGATTACGCCTATTGTTAACACAAATCATGCAGTGCCATTCTGTAAACAAATTCGATTATTGTTTGAGATCTCAGTATTACTATTTTCAACCAAACGTTGTCGATCAATAGGATGTTCGATGAATTGGCATTCGATGCTGTATTTAGTAGCCCTTCTCATAAGAATCATGACCCTAGAATATATTACCTAATATCAGCGATTCGATTTCCGGAAATTCACAGAAGTGAAATCTTACAGAATAGCATAGTAGATCTTGTTCCATATCACATACATAAGTGAGAGGCATGCTTTCTTTTTCAAATTTTTTGTTCGAGTTTTTATTTCGCTTTACCGCGACTATGCAATCCTCATTATGTACGTCCTATTTTATTAGGTACTTAAGAATAACAGAGGCATGCTACACGCTAATTACGAAATACAGTAGTAATCCCCTCGATTTTGACAGTTCAAAAATGTCCACTGCGTCGTATATTTCAACAATCCATCTAACCGACAACTATGCACCACACAATCTTCCTCCTAGCCCTTTCCTAATCGATATCCAAAGGTTAGACTGATCGTCAGACTTTCGGGCTTCTGACCACCCGTAACGACTGTGAATGTTGAAAATGAAATATTTTGCAATTGCGAGCGTGTTACCAAATAAGAGTGCTGGTTCTTATTTCATAACATCACGCCTGTATTCCTCAAAGGGTTGGGCAGAGGTGTACAGTAACTCTTTCATTTCGCCGTTACGTTTAAGTCCCATGTAATAGAGGGCGAGCCTGTTGCCATCAACCGTTCATAAATGCAAAATCCGGGCTGCTAGCTCAAACCAGCACCGTAACAGTATTGAATGGCGCTCTTGTTATGTTGACCTACGTAACATAATTAGCTCATTACTATCCAACTGCTGAGCAGGGGCCTCTTCTCAGAATGAGAAGGGTGGTGGACTAAGGCCTAAGCCTTACTCCAGCACGCTGGCCTGACGCGGGTTGGCAGACTACACAACACACATCATCGAGAACTTTATGTAGCCCTCTCAGGTGTGCAGGTTTCCTCACGATGTATTTCCTTTACCTTTAACGCAAGCGATAATCAAATTCTGATCCGCTCATGAATTCGAATATGGGTCGGGATCGAACTCAGACCCTCATGCATGAAAGGTAAGTATTAAACCGCTAGGCTATCACTACTAGGTATCAATGCCAAATAGGTAATCAATTAAAATTTAAATGTCTAATACATTAGTAATTTATAGTAGGTATGTTGTAAAGCTAATTGAATTACAATATACCTAATAATGTAATTTAATTGTTTTCATTCAGCGACTCCTGTTGCTGACTGTACAAAACAAAGTTTTAACAGGTCTACATGCGCAGTGGCGCCATGTGGTGTCGATTTTAGAACTATTCATAAAATGGCTGCCTTTGCGTGATACGCTCGCAATCACAATAGCTGTCATTTTGACATAACAGCAATGCGCTATTCATTGTGTTGCATAGTTGTGGAGAGGCCGATTGTTAATAAGTACAGTAGAGGAATGAAAAGATTATACACTTAAAGGTCCATTTTTGCTTGCACAGTGCAAGAAACAAACTATTTTACCGACTACGTATTACCAACGTTATAGAAATGCAAATACAAGTATTTTTTGACAGGATATTAAAATTATACTGGTGACAATGATGACAGACACTAGTAATGTCAATTTATTTAATCAACGAATTGATTGATGTCATGGGTTTATTACAACAAAACTCCTTAAATCAAATCAAAGACATTACATGACACTACTACATCATATGGAGGTAGAAAGCAATGTTGGTCTTTTCTACCAAATAATTAAGCATAATTTTCCATGCATTAGTCTGTTCCGTTCAACAGTTTGAAAAGGTAACATGTGCCCGCGATATGGGAAAGGAATGAATTTGAAAACTGACGATCTTTTCATTCCTCTACTTTACATACATTGCTATGGAAATTGTAGACTTGACAAAATCAAAAATATTACGAATTTTTTATGTAGTGTGCATATTCTTATATTATTTCTATTTCATTCGGCGTTTTATATGTGCATGATTTATTTGTGATCGCACGTAGTATGGAATAATTAAACTTCTGTACGTAACTCTTTTTTTAGTGACTGTACGACGAAAGGTCAGGGACGTTGTGTGCATATAAATAAACAATAATAAAATATGTGTCGCAGACACGCCGTTTATAGAATTTGATAGAATTGAGTATAGCATTTCAGTTAAGACCAGTGTCTGCTTATCAGAAGGTAAAGCGAGTATTTGGTAAATACAACCAACATAGACTCTCCAGCACTGAGAGTACTTGTATTTGGGTTAATGGTTAGTTACAGAAGCTAGTTATCACAATATAATTTACACAAGATCAGAAAATAAGGACAAGCTAGTCAGATATAAAAGGTCAGACTTCTTCGGCTGTTCGATATGGAATCCTCCGCTCCGTTGAATGACAACTGTTTTTATAACGTCGGGTACGTTAATTCATTTTGACGACTACCCTCCTTTATTTGCTAAATGATTTATTCTCCAACATATGCGTATTGATATTAAATTCAAGCAAACCATTGAATTGAATCACCATGTTGCAAATTGCAACAATGGTGATTCATTGCACCTATGTACAATTACTGTAGGTATAAAACACTTGAGTCAACTTACAATTCTTAACAATAGTAAGTATGGCAAAATGTTGAGATAGGTGTAGAACTGTATTGTTTTTTATTTTTTTATCTATTCGACTTCTTGTAGATCGTCTTGCGGACCGTTTCTACATAACCGGGCAGTTATTGGCGAGACCTGAAGGGTCTCCAACCAATGTGGACGAGAGTAAAATACTTGACCTAAGCTAACTACTACTACTAACATCATGACTAGCTAGCAACAACAGCACTAAGGGCGACCCCTAATGGGACTCGGACCTCGGCTTAGGGCGTTACTTGCGAGAGGACTGGGAGGGAGACAGCTTGATGAGGGCTGAATAAACGGTGTGATGTAGAACTGTTATTGTAAACACTACTTATCTACCAGTACAAAAGTCAAACCGTATTTCCACGGCTCGCGCACGACACAACAAAATGCGGTCGTGTCATGTTGTAAGTCGTAAAAACATGGCTTTACCTTCTGCATTATCTTATCAACTTTTCGATATTTCAAACCTAACTTAGCGGATGAGAAAATTACTTGAGAAATTCTAGTGAACAAAATAGATGTATAAATAGAAATAAAAAGTATGTACCTATGTGTCAAGAAAATGAAAAGTGAATGCCTATTAAATTTATTTAAATTTGTATTATTGTGGCTGAAAACAATGGGAGAAGATGTTCTACAGTGTTGCATATTTAACTGACAATTATTTAGGCACATTTATTTACTAGATAGTGCCCGAGGTTTCACTAGCAGCCCAGAGGAACTGCTTTATGTACCTACTCGGATAAAAAGAGTTTTTTTTTTGAGGCCTTAGTTCGCTTTTCCACGACTATGCAACCCTCATAATATACGTCCTATTTGATTAAGTAAAAGTGTTTATGCATGATTGAATAACAAACATCCATCCATCTCTACAATCTTACATAACATCACGCCTTGTATTCCCCGAAGGGTTCGACAGAGGTGTTAAGTACACCCTCGTTCCGCCAGTTATGTTTAAGTCCCATGTAATAGGGGGTTCACCTATTGTTATTAACCGGGCACAAATTCAGACTCCGGGCTGCTACTGAGAAATTCTTAATGGAAAAACTCAATGACACTGGCTGACCTGAGGATCGAACGCAGGACCCCAATGCTCAAAAGTCGCGCTTGCCATTAGACCAACAAGGGTGTCTTTACAAACTTTTACATTTATAATATTAGTATAATATGTTATAACAAAGTAGAATAATATATTATACCCATGAGACGATATCCGCAGTTACCATAATATTTTTAAACCTTTGTAATTAATGTAGCAGTACAAAGTTAAAACTTTCCCATACGTTTATCAAAACATCCTCATAATGTGATAAAATCTATTATTATAATTATAAACCACAAAATTGATAAGTACCTACCTATGGTTGGATAATTATAATAGCTATTTAAGATCGTAAAACAAACGGTGATGCTTTTGTTTTATAGATAACATGCGACCCGCCTCGGCTTCGCACGGGTGCAATGTAGATACTAATGTGGGGCATATAAACCTTCCTCTTGAATCACTCTATCTATTGCTGAAAACTGCATTAAAATCTGTTGCGTAGTTTAAAAGATCTAAGCGTACAGACAGCGGAAGCGACTTTGTTTTATACTATGTAAAGAACAGGATCAGGGAGTGAGTCGCGCCGTCCCGCCATTCGTGATCCACCGAGCTCTCGTATCGTAAAACCGGTCGGTCTTCAGACTCCGCAGTCATACCGATTACTCAGACCTCATCAAGCTGTCTTCCTCCCAGTCTCCCTTGAGCAACGCCCTAAACCGAGAGTCAAGAGTCCCATCATCGTCATTGCTTCATTTTTAATTATTTTTACCTATTGTGGTATAGTAATTTTATTCTAGGTGCATCGTCTTCACGTATAATAGTATAATTAATGTACCTAAACTAAATATTGTAAGACATTTTAAAAGAGTAACGGTGGAGTTTCTTGCCCATTCTTCTCCATACGAAACTACTTTTTGAAAGGGACGACTAGAATCAATTCATTTTTTGTTTTTTCTAAATTTTTACCTTCATAAGTGCCTTTTATGTGCCTAATTGAAATAAATACGAATCGCCCTTAGTGCTGCTGTTATTGCTAGTAGTCATGATGTAACAGTAGTAATTAGATTAGGTTAAGTATTTTATTTCCCCTCCCCCCTCCCCATTGCCTGGACACCCTTTAGGTCTCACCGATAGAATAATAATGGTGTCGATTCTGTTGCGCACTTTGACAGGACTAAACTAAACTAAGGGTGTTTGTCTCTTTCTGTTTCAATAGAAAAAGAAAGTGACAATTGCGTTTTCTAGTTTAGTACTGTCAAAATGAAACCGAATATCAATTTTATATTTTTTTTTTAAAAAAACGAGTTTTTTTTTTGATTTCTTATTATAAATCGCTGTTTATTTCTGTTGTAAACGATGTCTAATAGTAGTGTGTAGTGTCGAGTACGAGAAGTTTCAAGTTTTCAAGACAAGCATATCATTTCGGGACTCAGTGCATAATATCAGCAAGCACATTGGGTCATTGGCGCAACGAGTATTCCCAAGGAGGGTTGATGTCAGGCAGGCGGCCGGTCATTAAACAATAAGCCAAAACCTCTACCGATATGGATTTATGAAATACATGTTGTGCCGACCCCACTAATGTGGGATAAGGGCAGGAAGAAGAAGAGTATTGTCAAAATGTGCAACAGAATTTACACCATTATCTCTTGAACTACAGCGCCGGAGTTTTTGTTCTGAAATTATTATTATTCTAACTGTGACCGTGTAGTCAATGTATGATAGCCATAAAGATCATGACAAGAGACATAAAAAACACATGGTTATCACTTTCGCCCCATAAAAGTAATACCTAGTGCGCCAAATACAGACTGAATTAATTGCTAGCGACCTTATCAAACGATATAGAAAGATCTGATGTGAAAAACATTCTCTAGTAGGACAAAACGCCTAGCATAAGCATAGCAGAGTCAGTCCATTACTGTCCCACTGTTGGGCAAAGGCCACTTCGCAGAATGAGAAGAGTTTAAGCCTTAGTCCGTCGAGAAACCATCGAACTTTTTAAATGAAATGAAGCCTTTTTTTTTTCTTTGGAAAATCCTCATGGATGTACCTCGCCTGGGGAAGGCGAGGGGGTCTACCGGACTCTTACCAGTTTAAAACCAACGGTGTTCCTTCTCCTGACCGTTCGGCCGGCGTCGCGGGATTCGCAAAAGCATACACCGCAACTCCAGCAGAAATAAAATTAAGCCTAGCTAAATAGCCTGAATTTTAAATGCTGCTGTGTTCATATATTTTTGGATCTAGGAGTACTAAAGGCTTCTATTTCTAAATGGCTGATTAAAAAACAACGTTGCTTTTCATTTATTTGCTTTTTATCCGACTTCATGTCTTGCCAAGTATTAATTTAGTGTCTATTTTATTTTAATATTTGGTAAGTAGGTACGGCAAGAAATCAGTTAAATTTTTTTTTATCTATCACTTTTCGTGTATTAGGCAATAACTGAGGTAATTTTTTAACGAAATAGATGAGCAGGAATGTCGCGATGAAAATAAAAAAAACAATTAAGCCTTTAGTACCTACTCCAACATTTCCAACAGCCGCACTCATGAAGGTTAATTGGTCATTAACTAATGAAGTTACGATTACTTAAGAGTGGCCAGTATAATAATTATCTAAACTGGGAACTCCGTTAGTTAATGTTTCATTAAAAGTATTATATTTTTTATGAACACCAACACTATTGGGGAGTTTAAAAATCAAAATGGTTGCCATTCGGAGAGGGATGGGGAAGGGGTGGGGAATAGTTGATATTACAAAAGGGGCGATTTTTTGATAAACTTGTGCGGTTAACATGTCGTCAAAGTTTTGGTGCCTAGTGCAATACGTAACACACTGTAGAATATTTTTTCCTCTACCAAAATAACGTAAAAATGATATGCAACCTTTTCATCGTCGCCGCGTAGTAAACATAATGATGATTATATTATGGTCTTTGATCACGAACGCGTACCTATAGGCGTCAAATAATTACCTATCTATCGACATGAATGCAAGATACAGTGTATCTATTTAGACTAGATAGAAGCTGATCCTTATAGATATGTTTGCCTGGTAAAGATTGTTAGGGTCGATTTTTATAATTTTTAAACAGTGTATCCAGTATCCATCCGTGCCAATGTATTATCTATGATCCGTACTATGACCTCATTATGGCAAATTTCATCATGCGCGATGATGTTAGTTGCAATGGCCTTGTTGGACGCCAATGTTTACATTTAACAGCGTTTGAATTTAGAAGAATAGCTATCGCCACCATTATCAGTCAGCTCTTATCCTTTTCCCGTGTTTATGTAAAAAGGCATGAGTATGATTTTACGTATTTAGACGTCAAAGTTCAAAATACTGCACTGAGGTCGTGATATAACATCGCAAGCTTATCAACTTGTCTCCCTATTTGCAATGACATTAACACGATAAAATCTTATAATGTTTTGACTATAATAGTTAGGCTGGATAACAGTTTACTGTGCGTAGCGGTCAAAAGTTTAAACGTAAAATGTACGACAAACACGATAGCGTCTATTTAAAACATTTTAGTATACCCACATCATAAATTTACATAAATCAGCAGTTACTTACACAACAATCCCTATTTAAATCATGTAATCACTGTACAAACAGCTAGAATGTCACAATACCACGCACAAGACCGGTATGTATTAATAAAATAATATTCGAGATATAAAATCGGCGCGACGTCCGAACGCGTCGAAACCGCGTTGTGTACTAAATACAACTTGTCTTGTATTTTAAAAACTACGGAACTATGCAGTATGCGAGTGATTAAAAAACAGTTACGTTATCGGGCGCCCATCCGACGATGTTTACGCGGTGCATTTATTGATATAACATGGTGCACCCGGTTTTGCCAATATATTTATTGCCCGTGGACTTTAGATGAATAAACAAGCTTGAGACAGATATGGTAACAAAGGATAATATTACCTGTATGACATTCCTTTTCAGGATTTGAGCTGCATTATCAATGACAAATACTCAAACAAATGTCAAATACTCGATCAAAATGTCAATGTCAATACGTTAGCTAATAATTTATGGTATGCTGTAAAGTTAATTAAATTACAATATACCTACCTAATATTCTAATTTAATTGTGTTCATTCAGCGACTCCTGTTGCTGACTGTACAAAACAAAGTTCGAACAGGTCTACATTCGCAGTGGCGCCAACTGGTGTTGATTTTAGAACTACTCAAAAAATAGATGCACAAAATTACATACTTGTACATTAACTGTAACATCCATTGTACAATATTCGATCAAACAAACAATTTAATTGATTGATTGATTCTGCGGCGATCAACGGATACTTTAGTCTTCTACTTATGGGACTTTATCTACTCACGACATAGCATTTTGTTTGTCGCTTACGTCACAAGTACCAACATGCGTAGATATTTTTGGGGTCAAACGTCTGTTAATTATGACTCCATTCTCATTCATGGTGTTTACAATTGTTTACGAACATTACGACATGCCATTGGGTAATGGAGTTTGTACCATGCTTAACAGGTTAAAGAAAAACATACCTAGACTTCCCTGACATAAAGTATTCTTTTAAGTTTACACTTAGTCAAAAAACGACATCTTATTCGGCCTTGAGGAAGGCTGGATGAGCCCTTAGCCTATACAGTCCCGTCCAGCCTAGTGGACTGCAACTTCAATTACCTAAGTATAGCTCACTCCCATTTTAATAAAGCCTTTTGTTTAGTAGACGGTGATGGGCTGAAAGACACCAAAGAAAAGGTAGACTGTGCTATTTCTACTCAGACACTCAGTTCAGTTAATCACTAGCGACATCTAGTAAGATTTCTTAGAAGCTTTTATAAAGAGTTTATTACAAGAACAACTAGATGGCGTTACTGATATCAATGCACATTCTACATTATGTTGCTAATAATTTTGTTATCACTGGCATAATATTTATGGACTTTTAATTTTAGCACAGTCATGTAAAGTTTATTATTATTAGTTTATCACCTATGACGTAGTTAGGTAATCTACATGGTCAGAGTTCATCGCAATGAATATCACCTTATAATTTATTATAAGTCTAACAAACACATTTAAATAAAGTTTGAACCTCAGTCTCGCTATCGTAAATTATATACAATGTCAATACCAAGGTTCTTTCACTCTTCAACCCAATTACAATGAGATTAGAAGTGGTGGATCCACTATTTGCCTTTAGCTCCTAAGGAACACGCGTGAGCGAGAATCAAAATAACGACAACAAATGTAACGCCGCCATTTTCAATCCCATTATTTATAAAATGGGATTGAAAATGGCAATTGAAAATAGATTGACTACTTATTCTAGTAATTGAGTCGTAAGTACCTACCGGTGACGTAACGTTGAATGTAGATACCTATTAACTCTATTTACCAGGTAATCCATTCAAGTCTATCAATGGACTTTGAACTTTGGCCAACATAAGATTTCTTTGAATTAATACATTTGTAATTATAGGTATCCTTATTGCCAAATTCGCAAACGCTAGTCAATTTTAAGTGGTCGTTATGTCTCGTGCTGTCACTGTCATTTTAAGGCGAAGAGACAGTGACACCACGAGCTTTAACGGCAATTTAAAATTGAGTGGCGTTTGAGAATTTGGCTGTTAGTGCCTTCTATGCTAAGCTATACAAGGTTAGTCGGAAAGGGGTTACTAAGTTGCGGACCACTTAAAGTATCACAGATGACTATTTTAAAGCAAATGTTAAAATTTCAAAATTCGATAATTTTTATTTGCATGCAAAAAGATTTTTATTATAGTTCTTTTTTTAAAAAACATACCTGCTTTAGTTATGAATTCAGAAAATTAAGATTCTAATCCGTGACACCAAATATGACCTAAATAGTAAACCCAGCTGATCATAGCTATGGACAGATAGATTTTAGCGGTTTTTTTTACGAAACTTTGAAAAGCTGTTTCTCTTAAACTATCGAGTTTTGGGGAAAGTTGTAGAACAAAAGTTATCACTTATTATGGATACTTTAACACTTTCGGCTTAGTACCCCCTTTCCGACTAACCTTGTATATTAACTTCCCATCGGCTACTAGGTCTTTATCATTATCAACAGCTACAGGTAATCTTCACTGCTGAACAGGGGCTAACCACAACATTGAATGTCCATTAGATAACTCAGATGCACAGAACTCAGAACTAAAGTAAATACTTCTTTCACTGTTCTGTGTTCAGAAGGATGTTTCTGCTTTTTCTCTTAACATTTATTTATTTATATAAAATCATCCTTACAACTATCATAACAGGATTAACCCAATGCGATAGTGTGGTATTTATACCTATATATTAACAATATTAAATTAACCTAATAAGGAACTTCTATAACATAACCTAACCTAAATTATATAAATCTCTAACATAACAAAAACACAGAACAACTATTATATAAACTATAAATTAACAACTATTATCTATTATAACTTCTTAACATTTAGTACTAATACTACATAATTATATACAATACAAAAACATATTTTGCATAACCTATCACAACTTATGTGTAACATAGTATAAATAATAGTGCCCTTGCGAGTTCACTCCCAGTAGGCATGTAAATACGTCAATTCGTACGTGAATTTTATTTATAGTGTGTATTGCTCGGGTTATAGGTGTTTTTGCCAGTAAGTTGGTCCTCGCTGGTGGTACCAGCAACAGTGGCGGGCGCCGCCGCCTCCACACGTAGCGGTCCGGTACACAAATACTAAACCGCTGTAGTCCGGATTATTTTGTATTCCGCGGAGTAGTTTAATTATATTAGGTCCTTACCTATGAAATTGGCGTTTTTTTCTCACAAATAGAGAACCTCGTCACTTCTATGATTTAAAATATTAATCAATTGCTTGATATTATATCGAATAATGACCATCATAGACAACTACCAATAGTAAAAAAACCTTATTATTTATAGTTTTCTAAACATAAAAAATAACTTAAAAATGCCTCCTCTTTTTGTTAGCAGAAATGAACACTATTTTTGTTTTAACTTAGCCAAAACTGATTTTTGTCGCATAATCTAAGTGGCATACGTTATCTTAGTTTTTAAACATTAGTGCATAAAAGTTTTAAAACATCAGTGTTCATAGTTGTTAAATAAATTAAGAAAATGTTAGTATGAAAAATGCAACTTCTTTAAAATTCTCCATACAAAACGCTGATTTCATAGGTGGGGACCTAATATATTCAACAAGAGTATAAGAAGGTGCAAAAGTGCCTCCACGAGTGCCGATACTTAAATACGTCTAGCGCACTTTGGGCAAATAAATTATGGAATCAGGCGTTACTTTGCGGAAATCCATGACCTATAAATATACAATAACAATGTTTAGTGTTAATTCTGCAAAAAACAGTCGATCAAGCCTTAATGCAGTATGCAGCACCGCTCTCCCGCCCGCAAATGTATGCAAATGCAGAAGGTGCGATTAATAACATGCAACACATAAACAAATCAAACCGATACGACACGTGTTTCGCCCCTCCACGGGGTATCCTCAGGAAATATTGACTCGTCGACCGCTTGGACGCGTTATTTTTATTGTATATTTACACTTTGAACAGTCAGCTTCGCTACCAACCTCGCTCACTATAGCTAATCTTTTCAGCATGGCAGGAGCTATTCTCGTAATATAGCTGTTGCCAACACGAGACGGAGACACTTTCTATGATGCCCAAGAGTAAAAATAATGGACGGCCTTTTCTAGGCTGGAAGCCGCACAGAGTTATAAAAAAACTGTTTATTCAAAAATTAATTTATTTCTTACAAACTTAAATATATAAACGATATCCTAAGTACTTTGCACCTACCCACATTATCAAATAACTGATAATAAACTTTCGTTATACATATTAAGGCAATGTTTAAGGTCCCTAGATTTCAGGTTTCTTTGAATATTACGGTAAGTACTATCTTACTATCAAAAGGATTTTGTATCTTATGTAATTAGACAAGTAGAATTATTTTTACAACAAGCAGACAAGCTGTCTATTGTATATAGAGATCAATATTAAAATAAAAAATGAAAGGTCTGAATCCAGACAATTTATATCAAAATTAAAACCGTTGCCTATTCGAGGTAGCCTGAAAGGAGTTAACCCAAATGAATAATTGATTTAATTTTCCAATTAATCGAAACCTTTAAAAAAATACAAAATTGTTCACACAGTTTGCCTAATAATAGCCTAAAACGGGTCAACTTAAGAACTGCATAATTAAAATATTTCTTGTGATGTTTCTTTATAATACATACATACATACATAAACTCACGCCTTTTTCCCACGGGGGTAGGCAGAAACTATAGAACGCCACATGCTACGACTCTTACATACCCCTTTCGCTTCATCCACATTCATACATCTTGTCATACACGCACGCCGGTTGAGAGTACTACGCACCTGACCTTTGTGAAGAACATCACCAATAACATCGATGTATGTTATTCTTTATAATAATTATTTTTAAAAGTATTTACAACACGAGGTCATCCACATATATCATTAAACCGTAATTTAGCATCCATATTAAGACTTCAGTATGCCTAGCACAAATGCTGTAGAGTTACTAACGTTAATGTAAGTGAATTTGGAATCGGAAATACTCTTTTCGCACATACTATTTAATTAAATTGAAAACTTTATTCACATCTATACAAATTATAAAATATGTGTCCTCACGGCTCCGCCCGTAGCCTATGTTACTCAGTGATAATGTAGCTATCTAACGGCAAAAGATTTTTTTGAAATCGGTCCCGTAGTTTTTCAGTTTATTCGTTACATACGAAAATCCAAAAATACAAATTTTTCTTTATAATATTAGTATAGACAAATTGTGCATGTTGCAAAAAAATTACCCGAAATGTTATAGGACCGTTATTTTCGATTCAAAATTCGCTTACATCAGCGGTACGTTTACGATATTATACGTCAAATGTTGGTGCTAAGCCTACCAATGGCCTCCCCTCAACATTAAAGGCTTGCAATTTGCAGTAGACAAAATACTGCTAAAATAAAATAAAGACAAAATTCTTTGTGGTTATTGTAAGACGCGTTTACGAACGACCTTTATATAACTTGAAAAATAAAAATATGTTAAAATTACCCAACGAATTTTTAGTAACCTCAACATCCCATTTTACTAAACGTACAACAACAAGGAATTTAAGATTGCCAACTCTTCCACTTGAGTGTGATTTTGTCAGAATAAGAACCTCCTGCAAGTTTATCATGTGCAGCACGACATAATACGACGACAACATTATGTCGCGCTGTGCAAGCTAGCCCGGCTGATTCGATGCAAAATCCGCATGTTATTTTTTCCAAAGAAAAAATTACTCAAGATTTTGGTTTTTTTGATAAAATAACTAATTAACCAGTGTAACTTTGGAAGAACCAACTATTTAGTCCCCCATTGTTAATGAATAGGTATAGCTCAATATCTCAGAAAGTCCCCCATTAAAACCGGTTGCCAATAGGAACCCAGGCTCTGGTTCTAAATCCTCACAAGAAGCAGCTGAGTCAGCAACCTTCTCCACACTATTACGCGTACATCTTCTTCAATTCCTTTCTCAAGATCTTGCCTGACGCAGTTTTAGGAATGTCATCTACAAACATGACCTCTTCAATCTTCTTGTACACTGCTACTTTGCTCGCGACAAAGTTTTGGAGTTCTTCTTCAGAAATCTTCAAGCCATTCTTTCGGATGATGAAGGCTTTGGGGGCTTCGCCGTAGAATTCGTGAGGGACTCCAATGACAGCTGCGTCCTGTACCGCGGGGTGAGTTCGTAAGATGCTTTCTAGTTCAGCTGGTGCGACTTGCATGCCTTTTACCTGGTGATTGAGAGGGAGAAAATTAGTTATATGTGCACTTAGCCCAGAATACGCTTCTAAAGTCATAGCACGTGGTTATCATAGCAGGTAAGGACAGACAGAAGAGAAGGGTAAGGTAAACACTGTATAGAGAAAATCTGAAAATGGCAGATACTTTGCATAATGCGCTAAGAGTCTAGGACTTGTAGGCTTCCAAAAAAACAGGTTCTATATGCACAGAAAGATTTGTTAGTACCCAACCAAGATAAAATTGACTAAACAATTGATCACTTGCCTTAATAAGTTCCTTTATCCTATCAGTGATAAAAACTCCGACGCCTGGTTGAAAGTAGCCCATGTCACCGGTCTTGAAAAATCCATCTTGGGTCATACTCTCCTCAGTTGCTTTAGGATTTTTATGGTATGCCTTCATAACTGTAGGACTCTTGATATACATTTCTCCGGACTGGATAGAAAATTAAAAATAAATATCTCGATTAAAAAAAAAAACAAGTTCGTTTATTTTTCCAAAACTGTTGAAAATATTTCTATTGGCATTATAAAATTAAATCACAATCTTGATCAGGTTACATTTTACATCAAAACTGGTTTCAGTCCTGTTCCTCAAAAACGTCATGGAAAATATTCAAGTCAATTTCGTATTACTTTAGTGCTATTCATAATACTTACTTGCCCAACAGGTACCGCTTCCCCAGTGATGGGATCAGCAAACTTGAGCTGCACACTGGCCATGGGAACACCACAGGCGTTGAAGTTCACGTTCTGCGTGCCCTTGAACGTTGACGTGCCCAATGACGTGGTCTCAGTCATACCGAAACCTTGGTTGAACTCGATGGCATGCTAATAGTAGAAGACAAAGATAAATATGACATAGATAAATTGGTAGGATTGGATTAGAACGTCAAGCCTCATTAGAAATGAGAATAATTGACTTATCGATGTAGATTTAGAGCGATATTCGTTTATCAAGATATGAATTATGAGGCAACATTTTGAGAAGCGCTGAGCAAAATATACATGCTAAGAATAAAATAAAAATTAATGTTAAGTCTAAATTATTTGTTCAATAGTAATTCATTGGATAGATGAATGCTAATATTAAGTATTAATGCATAATGCCTGATTGAAGTTACTGGATTCAACGATACCCAGTTTCACGAAAGCTACTACTTGTCTTTGAATGTTTCTTCGCTAGGCCGGTTTCATAGGAGTCAAAATTGTATAAATTTTAGTATCGTAAATTGGGTCAGGACTTTTCAAATTATTATGGTCCTCTAGTGAAATGTTTACCTTTCCAAATACCCAAGTTTCAATGTTTAACAACAAGCCAACCTCAAGAAGCGTCACAGTTATAACAACATGTTATTCGACATAACTAGTAGAATTATTATGACTCGACCTTAGGACAAGGACGAACCTATTGCCCTATCTTATTATAATAATAGGCACGTCTCTGTAGTTAAAGTTGATGAATCGTGATTCAAATAACTAGGACAACATCATATTTGGTACTGGATACGTTGTTTCTTTATAACAAGCAATTACATACGGTTGAGTCCAAAGGTAAACATGTATGATGAAGGCAAATGACTAGAATAGGTCAATTTTGATATAGGAACAGACAATCTCTTAGCTCTTCTCTAAATTTATTTAGGTACTAGCTGTGTCCTCACGGCTCCGCCCGTAGCCTATGTTACTCAGTGATAATGTAGCTTTCTAACGGCAAAAGAATTTTTGAAATCGGTGCAGTAGTTTTCAAGTTTATTCGTTACATACAAAAATACAAATCTTTCCTCTTTATAATATTATATTAGTATAGATATGTATATAAAAGTACCTACCAGTAACCTGATAGCAAATGGTAAAAGATGTACATTACACTATACTGACAAGACTAACTCAAAAGGTAAAGAGATGAGTAAATCATTTATTAAAGTAGGATGATAAATGTTGAATAAATTCTCCGAATATCAACCAGTATCTAAGTGACCAAGAGAATATCAAAAGCTGTTACATTGATGATGATCAAACTATGTTTAATTGCTGGACATCAGAGTGTAATGATTCAAGACAAAATAGCGTGTAAGCAATGAGAGAATGAGCTGATTAAGTCAGACTTACTTTACTCTTTTGTAAAATGGCATCGACGTCTGAGCTAGCTAATGGCGCAGCGCCGCAGATTATGTGTCTAACATGGCGATAGTGTACTTCATTGACATCTGGATGCTTGCCTAGGAGGATCGCTGGAATCGGAATGAAATTGAATGAATGAAATGGTTTTGAGTTGTAGGAAAATGTTAAAATGTCTAACTGTTTTATCTTCAAGTTTTACAAAAATGTTGTATGTTTCAGTAAAAAATTTGGACATTGTACTGATCATTATTATTATTGTATCATTGTTAACAAGAGAGTTAATTTCGCAAGAAGTCGGTAATGTTGTCGTTTTTACTTGCCTACTTAAAAACTTGACACAATGCTTAATGTGCTTTTTTTTCAAAAAGCGATTTATTCTTTGTAAATGCGTCAATTACTTTTACATAAATGCTATATAGATATATTTCCTTACTTTTTTTAAGCTATTAGCTATTCTGGCTTTGGTTAATTGCTATAAAGAACTACATGAGAGCAACAGAACCTCTTAAAATTAATAAATTAGACCACACGGCATGAACAATGCAAGTTGTAGCTGGCTTTGAGATGGATACATTATTTTTTATAATATATTGTAATAATATGATAATTATTGTCAATGTAATTGACAATCGTGATACTAAAGTAGTTGCTTATGTAAAAAGGAAAGCCGACGCTAATCGTCTCTAAGTTGTAAACCAAAAACACGGGAAAGATTTCAATATTGTGACAATTAAAAAAGAGTTTAACTTACCAACAGGCGGTACGATGTAAAGCAAGGAAGTCTTCTGATTCTTCAAGATGTCCAAATATGTACTGGCAGAGAATTTAGCCATAGTGACCAATTTGCAGCCTTTAGACAGATGTCCCATGAGGCCGATCACGAGGCCGTATATGTGGAAAAAGGGCAGGAATGCCGGGAGAATGTCTTGGAAATCATCTGAAATCATTAAAATACGTACATACAATTTCAATTGATTTTGTTATTTTGAGTCTGAAGAGGAAAAGTTATCGACTGTCATTATATGTAGACATAAGCTCAAAAAATTACCAATACTGATAACTATTTTTGGATAACCAGTGTTTACCAAAGTATTTTCGTTTTGGTCGTCGATTGATTCCCCACGTGTGGGGAAACAGTCCATATCGACGAGAATCCCTTAGTAATATTACTTAAGTCATTTTTTAGCTTTGGATAGATAGAAGTTAGATTCTTAAATTACTTTTCTACTTGTCTTGTTCTTGCAAAAGGGTTATGTTGGTCAATCTACATAGCCTTTCAAAGGTAAACTATTTAAGACAGATAACTTAGCACACATAACATCACGCCTTGTATTTCCGGAAGGGTTCGGTAGAGGAGTTTTAGTATCTAACACCCTCGTTTCGTCAGTTATGTTTAAGTCCCATGTGATAGAGGGCGAGCCTATTGCCATTAACCGGACACAAACCCAGACTCCGGGCTGCTACTGAGAAATTCCTAATATCACTTTGCCCTACTTGGGTATCCAACCCAAGACCCTATCCTCAGCAGAATCAGCTTAAGATACACCAATTACGCAATAAATTTATTTTATTTCTACGTACATAAAAGCTAATTGGATAGAATCATAACAAGAAATAAAAGTAATAAGTAACAGCATTGTTCAAATGTATAACTTTCACATTCGTTTTCGCGAATCCACCTTGAACTTTTGTTTTTCTAGCAGCTAAATACATGACATTATCATATTTATGTAACAGTGTAAACAGATTATTGTAATTCATATGTGTCGTCATATTATGAGAAATAATTAAATCATATACATAAATAAGTAATGAAACTAATACAACGGACATTGTCTGAATCGTACTCTTTTCCGAATTTAAATTTAATGTCTTTTTGCTTTTAATAAAATAAAACTTACCATGTGCAACAATTGGGAAACAGTTCTCCTTTTGGTGCATAGTCTCCATTCCAGCCATAAGATTGCCAAAAGTTATCTCGACACCTTTAGGCAATCCAGTAGTTCCACTCGAAAATGGTATGCAAGCTACATCATCTGGTTTCCTTTCTATTTTATCTAGTAGACCGTAATCAGCTTCACCTGATTCTGCTACTTCTGAATATCTTGTTACGTCATTAGGAACTGGTTTACTAGGAACATCTATTAGAATTACTTTGGCTTTTATGTTTGCTCCCTTCAGAGATTTTGTGACTGTGTCGTAGCATTCTGGGATGGTTACGACGACTTTTGGCCCCGTGATTGAGATCTGGTGTGTGAGTTCGACTGTAAATAAAAATAAATTTGGATTTAGTACGTATGACAAAGGTCTGTAGCAAGAATTGCTTATAGGTCAGTAGTAAAAGCTTATAACAAGCCCACGGATTTACGCAAGACGGCATTGGGTGTCCATATCGGATGTGGACAAGATAATAATGCAGCCTAATTCTAATTTCAGACTGATACCTTTTAACACATCGCTGCCATTCCGCATAAAACAATAGATTTTTAATTGTTTTATGCGGAGTTGGCACGAACCGGTTAAACTTCCTACATGGTTACTACTGAGGAAAATGTGACTCTTCACTAATATTGCCTAATACAGTAACAAGCAAAGGTTTGGAATTAGATAAATTCTTTGTATTCCGTCTATGCTACTTCATATTATGCACGTAACGTGACTTAATATTTCGTTTTATGATCGTAACGACCACAACCCGAATGACTTAATGGTTCGTGTGGTTCATTGTTTTAGTTAAACTTATATCTAAAAGTAAACCTGTCTTTAGAATTTTTATTGCCAATTTCAAACTCGTTAAAACGTTTATAATAATATATGAGTTATTTGATCTTTAGAAGAAATCTCGGAAAGTAAAGAAACATCCGAACTATTTACTTGGGTAATTGGTCGCAATCTCTCGTATCCTTGCTAAAGTGATGGGGTAGATGCTCCTCCAGAAGTGGTGCCTGGTTAGATAGCAAAGGCCTTGCTCAAGTAGTTCAACCTATTGAAGAAAGGTTGTACAGCAATGGTTATGTTTGCAGCTGAGACCACACGCATAGATCCGGCACCGCCTTTCTGATATTACACAATGAGATGCAACTATACGCTAAATCAGGATTAACTCAAGCGTAAATCTTTTTATTATTCATAAACGTAATTACTATCTAAAGCCGTTAAGCGTCTAAGTAAAAGGCCTATTCGGATACGTAAGCAGTTGGACATGATGTCACCCGCATTGCAGGTATTTTATCGCTATCCGGATAAGCGTTTGTTTGTGTTATTTTTTTGATCTGCAAACGTGCATTGGCACTTCCACATATTTTTATACCAATGGCAAATATAGATATTATAGGACCTATATTTGCACTACCTCTTTCAAGTACACTGTATTTAATCAGTGCAATAGCTGCAATGTGTATCATTGAATCTCAAAGACAACTTAGAACTTTATACGACACTATGTCACCTACATATCTACTCATCGAAAACACGATTTTATTTGAGGACATCGTAATGAGACAACAACAAAATTGATTATTTTAATGAATTAACTTTTTCTAACGTTTCGAGGTGGTTTATAATAATGCATAAGTAATAAGAATAACACTGTCAAGTCATTTAGAACTTTGAAGAGCAAACATTTAATTCTTTCCCTTCTATATTTATATACGATAATAGTCAGCCTCTTACGACTGAAACCAATAACCTATCTACGCGTTTTTCCCTACTAGACATAGAAAATTGTCATAACTTCCATAGAAATAATCTCAAATTTCTATCTTTAGTAGGACAAACCGCGTTGGGTACCTGTTTCTTAAACACGGTTAAGAATTGTAACCGATATTAGCCTTGCAACAGAATAGGCAATTTTAATGGTGGAAATTGTTTTGGTTAGTAATCCGAAAGTTAAGTGATAATGGAATTGAATGTGCAAATTACCATGAAGGTATACACTTCGAACACCTACCTGGAGTCGAAAAATTTAGGGTCAAGGCTAAGCCACATCTGACGGAAGATACGTTACTAAAATTCTTTGAGTACCTAAATTACGCGATGGAAGATCGGCGACATATCTTCCGTTAGATGTGGCTTGGCCCTTAATCTTGATAAATTCTATCTGTTTCTAAATACCCTACTTAAGATAAGATAGAATATTTCGTTTGGAAATCTATCTCTTTCTGAATAGGGTATTTAGAAACGGACTGAATTCCAAAGTATATAATCACGGCCAAATTTTTTGACTTTCAGTAGGGAGGTGTTCGTGGTGTGGTCTCTATTTTTCCTATACCTTCATCCACATTACAGACTTAGGAGCTACAGAAATGTTTATAACCAAAACCAGCATTTTGTCGCCGTGTGCTAAAAAAATAAGAAAAAAGTAATATAAAAACAAATGCCGCACTATCACACACGACCAATGTTTTACAATGGAGTAATGACATGATAAAAACTTATCAATTCCTGTTTTTAGACTTGTAAAAGTTTTATCAGTTTGCTGGTGTCATTCGTCGGCGAATATTTATCTTAATGTGCAATAAATGTCTGCGATGATAGCGAAAATATCTAATCTTATTTAGAGGCACAGCACCAGTAGGTGGTTCTTACCACTTGCTCTTTTTAGCATGTTTAGATACCTATTTTTCTCTCAAAAATTTTTTCTTTGAAATCATCTTTGCTCGAAAAGGTACCGGGTGGTAGTATGATGACCTGTTTGATCTGAGCTGGGTTAAGATCCTTATCATCATCACCTCCCTGCCCTTATTCCACACTAGGTGGGGTCGGCACAACATGTATTTCTCTTTCATTCTCCTCTATCAGCCGTCATCTTAGTAGGTACTCACTCCTTTCTTACCCATATCATCCTTCACACAATCCATCCATCTTTTCTTTGGCCTGCCTCTACTTATATATCCATCCACATTAATATTTAACACTCTTCTTACGACATGACTTTCTTCCCTCCGCATGACATACCCATACCACGCTAACCTATTACTGAGTAAGATCAAGTTAAAATCCTTATAAGAAAAACCATTTCAATGAAAAATTTTGTTAAAACAATTTTAAATGGGACTATAAGTGGTCTCTTATCAAACTGTGCTGAAATACAAATATTTTGCAAGTAGATAACAACAAGGAAAAACTATGTATATGACTCATTCTGTTTAGACTTTTACTTTTAGAGGTTGATCAATGACATTGGTATTCAACTTTTTCATCTAATCATTTTCAAATTTATTATGAAACTAGCTACCCGCCCCGGCTTCGCACGGGTGCAATGTAGATAATAATGTGGAGCATATAAACCTTCCTCTTGAATCACTGCTGAAAACTGCATCAAAATCCGTTGGGTAGTCTACAAGATCTAAGCGTACAGAAAGCGGGAGCGACTTCGTTATATACTATGTAAAGAAGACACGATGCTACAAAGTTCTGCATTTTTTACTGGCCAGTCATAAGTCATAATTCTAAGTTCATAAGCTTTACATACAGCAAATCTGTATCTAAAATACATTATCATAACATAACATCACGCTTGTATTGTTCAAAAGGTTGGGCAGACGTATTAGTAACACCCTCATTTCGCAGTTATGTTTAAGTCCCATGTAATACGGGGCGGGCCTATTGCAATCAACCGGGTACAAATGCAAACTCCAGGCTGCTACTAAGGAATTACAGACGGAAAAACCCAATAACACTTTGCCCGACCTGGGGATCGAACCCAGGACCTTATCAGCAGTCGCGCTTGCCACCACTAGACCAACGAGGCAGTAAATCTGTAATAGTGTATCTAAAATTAAGAACACTATAATAATTATTAGAATAGGGTAAGCAATCTTGTTTTACAACTGCCATCCGATCTATTCAACCCTATTATAAGGGGACACCGATATCCGGTTAGATTGGTTTCGGAATTTCGGGTTTCTGACTGCCCTTGACAGCTGTCATAGGGTTTTCGTATGACAACCGAAAAGTATGTTATAAACGGTGTAAATAGACCCTTAACGAAGCCGAAAGGCACTTATTCTCCACGTCATTGCGATCATTTTTTTGTTCTGGACTATGCCTGGGAATCTTCTAGTTAGATATTGGAGGTTAACGTTCCAACTTATTCACAACTTTTTTTTTAAATACTAGTTTTGAAGGTTGCAAATGTACTTTAAATACCTCCATTACCCGTTTACTACTCATTGCATCTATCAGCACAGTGTTTTGAGTGCGTTACATTGAGCTTTAAAGTAAAACGAAATATTTCACCCAAAAATAAAAGTTGTTTCCCACCGACAATTTTTGCGTAGGGTTACTTAGTTTGTTGTACTGAATGCATGGTTGACGGCTTAGTGAGGGGTCTTTTTACACCTTGTATAAGTACTTGTAATACTTGTTTATCTTCTGTTTGTGTTTATTGTCGGAACAGGCGACTCACTACGTGACAAAACAAGTGTCACGCATGGATGATGACGAATTTATCAGACAAAATTTTAGAAAATTACGTCATAACACGGTAGTGCGTGCTTAGTCCTGCTTTGATTAGGTCATGTAAGGAGGAACTGAATCCTATAAGCAAGATTGTCTTTTCTTGTGAGTCGAGGCTGACTGTTCTGGCTAACCTTTCCCCAACTATGTTTTGGTCAGCTTCCAGTCTAACCAGATGCGGCTGAATACCAGTATTTTACACGGAGCGACTGCCATCAGACCTCAACCTAGTTACTGGACAATGCCGATATCCTAAGGTTAAACCAGCTGTCAGTCTTTCGGGCTTCTGACTTCCCGTAACGACTGACAGCGGCAAGCGCAGCTTAACCTCGCAAGTCGTATGATCCGCGCGGTTGGTAATTAACCACGAGACCCCTGAGTCGAGGCTGACTAATACTATACATTTTATTATGGTTCAATAGAGATTAGAAATTATTCATTTATTGATTTAAAACTGTGATGTCATCTTGTAATAAAAGTTGATATCAATTTTTTTACTAGGAACATAGTGCCTAAATATTTATGACTAGCTGTGTCCTCACGGCTCCGCCCGCGTAAGAAGTTTAATTCCAGTAATAAATATAGCCTATGTTACTCAGTGATAATGTAGCTTTCTAACGGCAAAAGAATTTTTGAAAACGGTCCATTAGTTTTTAAGTTTATTCGTTACATACAAAAATACAAATCTTTCCTCTTTATAGTATTAGTATAGATTTACTTAAGATATAAAAAGGTAATACAATATTCTAGAATACTAGCTCTTGACATGTTATCGTGAAATGTTTTCAACGGATAACAAAATACTTATTTTTAGCATATTATTACGTAATATATTATTTGCTTTGGGCAATGCCTTTATTTGGGAGTGGCATATTTATGTAGGTACGGCATTGCACTGCGATATATACCCGAATGATAAACCTGATGATTTATTTACCATCTTAACTTTTAATAACTGAAGTATTAGGCAGAGCCCTGTCGTGTGGTAGAGGGCGTATCTTTCGTCATTTAATTTTATAGAGTATCAATAAATACTTATAAGTAAAGAATAACTAAATAGTTGTACTTCAGTTGGCTTCAAGATTCGCAGTAATTTTATTCATTAATTTAATTAACACTGTTTTCGGAATCTTGTGTATATTTTTAATACTACTATTATATCTGGTCCTAACACGGGTTGCCACTCGTACTATATTTCAGTCAATTGTACTATATATTATAGAAAAATAATAGAGTACGAACAATACTACATTTTTATCACTAATTCAACTGTCGCGCTTTTTTATGTTAACTGTAAAAACGGAAAGAAGAAAGAAATAGAGCATCTATTAATTTAATAAAAAATGAATTGTTAATTTATTTTAATATGAATCTAAATTGCCCAGATTCCTATAATTATTTTAAAGGTAATAAATATATCATTGATGGCCAAAGCGAAGAACACTAATAAATATACCTGGAAAAATACATGATAAAAAATTATTTGTACTTTTTTTTCCTGAATTTCTCAAAAGTACTATATTTTTGTATCATTTTTGGGAAAAATACAACAAATATGTTCAAAAAAGGTGGCTACCATATTTCTAACTATTTGATTTAAAGGTGCCTTGAGACGCAATTAGAGTCAATAATAATATATAGTATTGTCAAAACGTACGATAAAACAGCAAGGCCGAAGCTTTATACTCGGAAATCATAAATACCGCAAATCGTATTTTTTTGTACCTTTTTTAAAAATAATAGTTATTATCACTCGAAAATAGAACAATATTTAATAATCAAAATGCATCTCCATATTGATGGCCGGGAACAAAATTTATATGGGCATCCGATTCCGTTTCTTCTTGCCTCGATAGATGGCGTTGGGATCGAAATAGATCGCGCTATGGTTACGTTACCACGATTTGGCTAGATCGGACTGAAGATCGTTTCTATCTAACTTTGCGCAGAGGCAATATCGTAACCAATGAGGTTTATCCGAGGTGCGATTATTGCTAGTTGAAAACTTTACCAATACCCCGCCGTGTGGACGTGAAATACCGTCCGCGATGGCAATTTTTGAGCGGCTGTAAAAAGCCCAAGAATTCCCTAGAAAGGTTGTCAATCAAACTAGCCTAAGGCCATATACGCATCTACGTCACGATATGTGATATACTCCCACAGACGATAACAACAATGTTTGAAAACAGAAGCCAAAGCTTATTGGGTCATCATCATCAGTGGCTATGACGTAGTATGGGTCAGTCACGAGAAGACACTACCGTAGATTGTTATACCATGCACCGAGACGTAAGCTTAGCTAAGGCACGGTTCTCATAGTCACGGAATGCTTACATAAGGAATCTGTTAGTACTTTGATTCACTATTGAGGTTACAAACGCGACGTATTATTTCTTGTAAGTACTCTAGTTCCATAAAGTCTGCATCGTGTTACGCTTATGACCTAAGATTTAAATTGACACGATTCTCACACACTTGTGGGATTGCGTACCTTGCCATACCGTACCACGTAAATAATAGTACATTACTGCCGCGGTATGTAATGACTGTGTTGCTGGCAGCACTGATGATGGCCGAGAGCGCAGCTCCAGGCCATCACAGCGCGGTCAGCATTGCAGCTCTTGATGGACAAGCTGAAATAAAGGCCGAGACCGAAGGTCGACGCCTCTATACCGCGGACAGCAAGGGCTGCAATGATGACCAAGCTTGAAGGCCGAGAGCGTAGCTAAACTAAGCTCGAGGCCATCATAGCGTGGCCAGCAGCGCAGTCATTGAAGGCTTGTATAGTGCTTTACTCAAACAATGCGAGTAATTTAAATAAAACCAGATTAGTATAGTAAGAATTTATTTAAAGTAACGATTTGTTTCTTCTCTGGTCCTTAGTTTTTTTTTACGAGTCTTTAATTATTGTGCTGCCTGTACCTATACAGCCAAATTCTGGATAAAAACTTTTTGCACCAGACTATTTTTGAAACAAAACTCGACAATAATGGATTTTCAAAGGAAATTGCTGGTGGCTAAAACTCACCAGCAATGAAATCCCATAGGTACAACTTTGCTGGCGCCTATTCAAGTAACGCGGAAACGTCGACTTTGCTCAAAGAAGGTTGTCAAAATAATGACAACATTACAAGCATTTTTGAGTAAATATATTTTTTGCCTCCGAATAAAGGGATGACGGCAGAATTCTTGTATTTTATTTAAAAAAATATGATAAATCTCTCTTTGGCTCTTGATTTTCGGCGTTCTTACGAATAGATAGACAGACAGACATTTTATATGAGTCACACTATTCGTACCTACATCGATTACTATAGCTGTCAACATGAATAATAACTTGTGACCTAATTATATGTATAAATGAACTCATAAAGTGGAATTACGCTCTCCCCCACCCAAACCAATAACAACAAAAAATTAACTCACACTCTTTATAAATAGGATTGACAGTCGTCAGCACGCATCCCGCTTGCAGGCTCCCGAACGCCACGACGGGGAACTCAGGGCAGTTCGGCAGCATGACAGCCACGACATCTCCTGGCTTTAACCCGAATTTCTTCAGCAGTGACGTCGCGAAGACTGACGTGTTCTTCTCCAATTGCGAGTATGTGTAGGCCTTCTTGGTTTCCGCACTTTCCTGGAAAATACTGTTAAGTTAGACTGATGTCACATGGGCCACTGAGTTGCTCGAGACACGTTAATCGCTATTTGTTTGAGCTGCCTTGTCGGTCTAGTGGTGGCAAGCGCGACTGCTGATCGTGAGGTCCTGAGTTCGCTCCCCAGGTCGAGCAGTGTTATTAGGTTTTTCCGTGTGGTATTCCTCAATAGTAACCCGGAGTTTGGATTTGTACCCGAGCGAAATCATGTGTAGACAGACAACGTTGCTAAACAAAAGTTCGCGCTGACTTTCAACACGTTGAGCAACATGTTGTGCGCCAAATGTTGCCTAGTGGATACGAGGCTGTGGGCTTGCCCCCTATTACATGGGACTTAAACATAACGGCGAAATGAGGGTACACCTCTGCCCACCCTTCGAGGAATACAGGCGTGATGTTATATTATGTCAGGCTGACCGCACATAGGCCACTAATTTGCTTGAGACACAGTTAATCGCTATTTGTTTGTTGCTGCATTTACCGTTTGGAGTTAGCATGCAGCTAAAAACAAATGGCTGTCTGTGTCTCGAGCAACTTAGTAGCCCATAAGCACTGATAACCTAGTGGTGTGACCGTCGAACTATCAAGTCACAGGTCTCGAGTTCGAACCCAAGGCACGCACCTCTGACTTTTCAGATACATTTGCTTATTGTATAATTATCACTTGCTTAAAAACGGTGAAGGAAAACATCGCGAGGAAACCGGCATGCCTGAGAGATATTTCTCGACGGCATGTGAAGCCAAGTCAGAGGGCCATAGGCGGCATAAACTTTGACACCAGGTTAGTCACTAACCACACGGAAAGAAGAAAGTAGACAATGTGCAGTCAGCCTTAATTTGACATAATCTCGCACCTTGCCTCTTTTCTTCCAGCGGTAGAATTAACGCTAAAGACTTATTAAGCAATAGGTGGAATTATTAGCTTAACTCAGGTTTAATCACGCCAGACGAGAGGGTCATGGGATTTTTCAAATGGAAATTCCCAATTAGTCTTAGTAATTACTTTGAGCAGTTTGTTAATCTTTATAGCCTATGACACTATGTTCTGATAATAATTGGACGTAGTTAAGCAAAAAGAATCCAACCCACAGTTATGAGATATTAAATTTTTAAGTTTAGTCTGTATTTCATTATTGGTTATTTGATTTAATTTTTTTGGTTTTATTGTAATTAAGGGACAAATGTATAATATTTTACTTGTTAAAATGTTATTATGTGTAGTTTGGCTTAAGGAGTTTCAGAAGTATTTTGATATAAATAACTCACTTTCGATAATTTTGTGAGTTGAATCTTTTTCGCTTAACTACGTCCAATTTTATTTGAAAAAAAAACGTTATTACATAAAACTAGCTGTTTCCTCACGGCTCCGCCCGTAGCCTATATTACTCAGTGATAATGTAGCTTTCTAACAGCAAAAGATTTTTTGAAATCGGTCCAGTAGTTTTTATGTTTATTCGTTACATACAAAAATCTAAAAATACAAAAATACAAATCTTTCCTCTTTATAATATCGCCATCAATCGGGCACAAAATCCAAACTCTGGGCTGCTGCTGAGGAATTCCACACGGAAGAACCCAATAACACTTTGCCCGACCTTGGGATCGAACCCAGGACCTCACGATCAGCAGGTACGATTGCCACCACTAGTCAGACGAGGCAGTAATTATGAAAAACGTTATTATGAATGAAAAAAGGAAAACAACAAATAGGTGGGAAGTTTTGTTCTAAAACACTGCAAATTGTTATATTACCTAGGTAATACTTAGTAAAAAAAGACTTATATCATGAAAAGCGTGGAATTCATAGTATGTAACCAGTTAAATAACAACAGTCTGCGCCCGCGCCGCTGATTGCATCGCAACGAACCGGCAATCAATGAATTATGTTGGCGTATAGGTACAATCATGCGTGACACATTATAGGTACTAGAGGCCATTCTACTAACAAAATTGTTAAAAATCAACCAAATCTATTTGTAATTTTTTTAGTAGCTGAGCCGCGGCTCGATTGCATTTTTAACTTTTTCACCGCCACGGACTTCAATAGAAGTTTCAGATTTTCGTGCTTCCAGTGCCACAACTTCATTAGAAGCTCTTCATTTGAACTATGTTATAAAAATAAGATTACTATATTTAACAGGTCATCAGCTCATCACTACTGTTTACTATATATTTCGTTATGCATTTATAGCTTGGCGCTGGCGAGGCATCGCGTTCGGTGTACGTTGGCGGTGAAAAGGTTAAAGAATTTTGTTAGAGAAACTGGTTTCCTAGTAGTCATGCAAACATAAATTCATCACATTGTATAAGGATCTAAGCAGTGGTTCAACGAATTTGAGATTGACAGTTCGTGCTCTGCGTTAGACGCGTATGGAGTGGCTAGGCTGTGTCATCTCTTGAACATCCACCGATGAATACTATTGATCTACTTCCAAGTCTTTATCTTTTGTCTCGTTCTTTCTGCCTACTAAAACACACGGTTTGGCAGATAGTTTGCGATCACCGAACCACAAAATAGATAGGTACAGAAATCAATATACATACAAGTGCGCTCGAGCAACGCACACATAGACACTGCTCACGGACACGATATCTCGGACTGTTTGGGACTAGAGCGCGAGTGAGTGCGAGCGCGAGTGCCATGCGCTTGAGAGAGATAGATATATAGATAGAGCGACCGCCGAGCGTAGGTATGAAAGGTGAAGTACATACATGTGATTGACTTCTGACCCTATCTGTTTTGTGACTGAACCATCTGCCAAACGTGGTGATCATAGCAATGTCTCCTTTGACAGTTCATTGTAGCAGTCATTACGAGGTCATGTTTAGCAGACGACTTCATAAAACGGGCCTATATTAAACATTTTTAATTAACTGCACTTCGTATACTTATTTGTTTGTTTTTAAATATTGCGACAGATTTTTCAACTACCTACTTCTGCTAAACAGATTCTCCTAAAACTTCGTACACAGCTTCAATTCCCATGACAATACAACATTATAATAATTTCAACCTTCAATCCTTAAACCCTGGTGCTGCAGGGGTACATAAAACCGTTTAACTTACAAGTTTTTTTACCTTTATTACATACATAACATCACGCTTTTTAGTCCCCGAAGGGATCGGCAGAGGTGTTTTAGTACACCCTCGTTTCGCCAGTTATGTTTAAGTCCCATATAACAGGGGGCGAGCCTATTGCCATTAACCGGGTACAAACTCCGGGCTGCTACTAAAAATTCTTAATGGAAAATCCAGTAACATTGCCCGACCTAGGGATTGAACCCAGGGCCCCATGCTCAGCAGTCGCGCTTACGACCACTAGACCAACAAGGCAGTTTTATTACTTATTTTCTTTTAATTTCTTCTTAAAGCCTTTAATAACTATTAAATAATATAATAAATAATAGAACTCTATGTGATGATTATTCCTTTTAGACTATTGACATTCAGTGTTATCTATCTTGCATGCTAGTCTGCAATTAATCGTCTAGTCTGCCTGAGTAACCTAGATAAACAGTACACTTGATAACGGAATATCTTTTAATTACCTCTCTAGAGATTCAGTTGGTGGATCAAGTGGAATAATTAATAGACAGGAATAATCAGCTCATTACTGTCTCATTGCTAAGCAAGGGCCTCTTCTCAGAATGACAACCAGTTCTTAACAGCAGTGATAACCTTGTTGTGTGACCGTCGGACTGCCAAGTCATAGGTCTCGACTTCGAACTTGTAGCACGCACCTCTGACTTTTCGAATTCTTCTGCGTATTGTATAATTATCACTTGCTTAGAAACGGTGAAGGAAAATATCGTGAGGAAACCGGCATGGTTGAGAGATATTTCTCGACGGCATGTGAAGCAAAGTCAGAGGCCTATGGGCGACATAAACTCTGACACCAGGTTAGTAACTAAACACACGAAAAAAAAACTGAATGAGAAAAGTTTAGGCCTTAGACCAGCACACTCGCGCTGGCCTGTTTTGCAAACTACACACACCATCGAGAACCTTTGGGAACCCTTTCAGGTTTTGCCTACAACTGCACAAGGTTAGTCGGAAAGGGGGTACTAAGCCGTGAGCCACTTAATGTATCACTGATGATTGTTTTAAAGAAAGTGTTAAAATTTCAAAATTTGATTATATTTTTTTCCATTTAAAATTATTTTTATTTTAGTTTGTTTCAAAAATCCTTCAACCCTGCTTTAGTTACGAATTCAGAAAATGGAGCTTCTAATCCTTGACCCCAAATATGACCTAAAATGTAAACACAGCTGATCATAGCTGAGGATAGATAGAATTTAGCGTATTTTTTATGAAATCTTTGAACAGGTATTTCTCTTAAACTAATGACTTTTAGGGAAAGTTGTAGAACAAAAGTTATCTATTATTATGGGTACTTTAACACCCTTTCGGCTTAGTACCCCCTTTCAGACTAACCTTGTATAATACCATTTAGCTAGAATACAGAACTCTAAACACTAAACGATATTTGTACGACTGGCCCTGACCTTGCCGACCAAAGTCTACGCATACAATTGTTAAACAAAAATATCCTCAGAGTACATTCCGTATAAATAATAGATCAAATTGATCTTCTTCTTCTCACGAGATAGAAGAGAATAAGCTCATGCCGTGGTGAAAATATGTGCCAATCAGTTTGGTAGTGAGGCTGACTGCCCAGGGTGCACCGAACGTCCGGGAGGATGGCGCGCCGTATTCCACGCGCGCCTCTCAGAAGGAAGTGGGGCAAGTGAGAAATTGCCCGACCACTGGAGAGGTCCACCAGAAGAAGCTGCTGGACCAAGACCTGCCGGGGTTTTGGTGCATGCAATAGCGAATCCCGTGACCCCGGTCTTAGGTTAGAAGGAGGGACACCGTTAGTTTTTAGCTGGTTAGAGTCCGACAGACCCCCTAGCCTTCCCCGGGCGAGGGACATCCATGAGGATTTTCCAACCATAAAAAAAAAGGTGCGCCGGACGTACCTACTTAAGTATTGTCACTCGTGGACAGTCCTGGAGGTTCTTTTAGTGCACCCTTTCTCAAAGTGATAATAGCCCATAGACTGAGGCCCGACCTGAATTACGAGAGATTAAAAGTTTGAGTGAATCAGATCTTAGCACAAGCACATAAAGAGATTGTGGAATAAAAAAAAATCTGCTTGCCTAAATTCCCTGAATAGTTAGGTGAAGGTGCATTGTTGTTTTACTGTTTACTAGCGTCCCGCCCCGGCTTCGCACGGGTGCAATGTAGATACTAACGTGGGGCATATAAACTTTCCTCTTGAATCACTCTATCTATTGCTGAAAACTGCATTAAAATCCGTTGCGTAATTTAAAAGATCTAAGCGTACAGACAGCGGGAGCGACTTTGTTTTATACTATGTAAAGATAAAAAAGATAATTAATAAAAGGTGATCTTGGTGGTATTAAATAAACACGTGTATAAAGTATCTAGGTACCTTTTGTTGCTTAATTGATTCGTATTAGTTGAATAACAAAAATGTTTTCGAATTTATATTGTAGAATACCTACAAAAACATTCAGAATTCAGCAAGTAGGTAACGCTAGAAACTCAGAGGTTACGACCGGGCCACCTTATTTCATTTATGATAATTATTGTACATAATTAGGTATTCACAATAAGTGAATTTAAAAAAATGCAGTGTTTTTGACGACCTTTACGTAGCTCTAGTAATATATTACAATACTAGCTGTGTCCTCACGGCTCCGGCCGTAGCCTATGTTACTCAGTGATAATGTAACTTTCTAACGGCAAAAGAATTTTTGAAATCGGTCCAGGACTTTTTAAGTTTATTCGTTAAATACAAAAATCCAAATCTTTCCTCTTTATAACATTAGTATACACTGGCCTGCAAAAATAAGTATCACACTTTTAAAATTACAATAACTTTTTAAGTACACAAGATATATTTTCGAAACAAAAAGGACTCAAAAAGAGTTTAACTTTGTTACTATAGTTTCAAAGAAAGCTGATAAAAATTGCTATAAAACGTTTATTATTTTAAATCTCTCACTTCTGTAGTTTAGAAAAAATGTAAATTTTAAAAGTGTGATACTTATTTATGCAGGCCAGTGTAGATGAATCAATTATCATGTCTAATTACTTCGGACAATGTCATCAAACATCAAAATGCAAGACAAAAATATCGAAACGACTTTAATAGGGATAGTGAATAATGATAATATTTAAAATAAGTCTATCTGTATATAGGCAGTAAGCCTAACAGTTAAACGCTTGCCTTCCATGTAGGAGGGTCTAATTCGTCCCCACCTGCACCTCTGACTTTTCGTATTCATGTCCCGGTCACTTGTGGCCAAATACTCAAATACTTTTCAATTTACATTGCTATTAATTCCGTGCCGTCACAGTCTTTTCGCCTTAGGCTGAGCATCCACCAGAGCTGTGCTAAGCTGCGTAGTGAGGAATGTGTTTTGTAAGCACCAATAGAATCACTTCATTTACCTAGCTTCGCTCTGCGCAGCTCTGGTGGATATGGGCTTAGCGGAGCGAGGTTTTTGTTCATACAAAACAAGCGAGAAATGCGAGCGAGGGATGTGTTGCGAGGAATGTGTTGCTAGGAATATGTGCGAGGATTTGAAAATATGCGCCTACCAGTCAGTCAATAGATGGTGTTTGGAAGAGGTAGATTCGAAAAGAGTCCGCTACCTATCCTCTCACTGCTCATTTGTACACATTAACACATTACGGATTACACATTTCCCATTCCTCGCACAGCTCTGGTGGAAAGGGTCACACCGTTTCACATCCTCGCTACACATTTTCACACCGCACCTTTTCCTCGCACAGCTCTGGTGTATGTCCAGCCTTAGAGCGACAGTGACAGCACGAGACTTAACGGCAAGTTAAAATTGAGTAGCGTTTGAGTATTTGACCAGTAGTGAGCGCTACCTTGTATGCGATCAACCTTAAAAAATAAAATAAAAACTGACCCCACCGTATTTGGAATAAAGCTAAGGCACCCATAATATTAAGGTGATGACACTCTACCCAATAAACAGCGTAAACCCGGTACCTTGTTACATTGTGACAGAGTCAATATGGGCGGTCTGGGGTCGAACAAAAGGATCTACCATACTGATTACCTTTTCGACTTTTGTAGGTTGATTAGGTACTGCTATCAAAACATACGTAAATCAACATTTATACACTGTGTCCGGGTATGTAATAATAAAACTTTAAGGGCGGTATTTTATATATATTTATATTTATTTAAACTTTATGCAACAAAAAAAAATTACAAAGGCGGACTTAATGCCTTAGGCATTCTCTACCAGTCAACCAAAGGTGGTGAAGAGATAACATGGCAGGTGCAAATTATTGTTCAAGAATAAAATAAGAAAAATTTGAGGTTAAAAAAATAAAAAAAAAGAACTCAAGGCGTAAATAAAACTATAAATGTACACAAGTACAAAATAATTAAAATTCTCCATACTTATAAATGAATAATTTACTATATAAAATCCTATACCATATCCTGTCCTGTCCTGTCCATGTCCTATATTTGACTTACCTATTTAAACCTCTTCATAATTACCCACAACTTAAGACCTAGGCCTCACAGGCTCTATAATTACGTTTCACGGATCATAATGGCCAAAACAGAAGATAATTAAATTAACGTCGACCTCTTTAAAAACCTTCGCTTAGTGTGTGCTTTTGTCGCGAATTCTCAGTCTAAGGCCAATCTTCTTTGACCTTAGCTCAGTTTAAGCTAAAAGGACATGTACATAATAGGTAGTTACTATTTTTCTAAACATGCATATTAACCGGTTTTCTCAATGAGTTATTATTTTTAAAAGCACAAATTTGGAAACAATTACGCAAGCGCCGCCGGGTTGTTTTTCTTTTATTAAGTTTAATGTTGATTATGTAGGTAAACTCCAAAGTTCAATCGTGAGTTGCAGTTATGTTATCTTCTTTAGTGCTTTACGCTTGATAAATTACTTATATTTGATAAGCATTAGGTAGTCAAGTTTTATCAAATCAAATAAAAAAATATCTTGAACTAAGTATATTGATGTAAAAACACTAAGAGTATGATCTTTCAGTAATATAAAAAAAATACTATTGTTTCAAATGCTTTACCAGTAATTTTCTATGTTTGTAGAACTTAACCAGATTTGCATAAATACTGAACTTGAATTATGTATGACGGACAAGACTTGAATAAATAATTATGTATATTGTTGGTTTAATATATTTTTATGTCAGACTAATGATGAAGACACTGTATTGTGTTTTATTATGTAATAATTATCATAATGTTATGTTATGTAAGAAGATTATTTCCATAACAAATACAGACTGAACAGGTTTAATTTTTATTTTAATCCCTTTCCATGCTTCCTTACTTGGCATTACTGTATAACTAGACTATTACCCGCGGTTTCACCCGCATCCTAGGGGAACTACTTGATGTACCCGGATAAAAAGTATCATATGTGTTAACCCAGGTCATAGTCTATCTGTGTGCCAAATCTCATCCAAATCCGTTCAGCCGTTTTTGCGTGAAAGAGTAACAAACATACATACATCCATACATACAAACTTTCGCGTTTATAATATTATACCTATACCTATATACGTCGAGTTACTGGTAACTCGACGTATTCCTTGCAGGACATTATAGTAGGGTTGAAATGCAACAAATTAAGCCACCGAATGTTCTACCGAAATTCAGTCGTTTTTGAGATATGAATTATTTTAGATTTTTGTTGAAAAATCCCAGTTTCAACCATATTTGCAAAACTGTTTGGTATTTTTAAACTTTTAATTACTAACAGAGATCTCCTATGGCATCAGCTATGATAAAAACTTAAACAATACATTTGCACCGTAGATTATTTTGAATTAGGCTTAATGGTTGAATCTGAAATTTTTTAACAAGAATAAAAAATCTCAAAAATTACTGAATTTCGGTAGAATATTTGGTGGCTTAAATTTTTGCATTTCAACCCTTGCATAATGTCAAGCAAGGAATACGTCAAGTTACCAGTAACCCTGTATATAAGTAAGGAAGTAAGGATTTAATTCTACATAGAGAGCCCCTTGACATGGGGTTTTCCCATGTGGAATTCTTCAGTAGCAGCCCGGCGTTTGGATTTGTGCTCGGTTGATGGCCATAGACTCGCCCCCTATTATATAGGACTTGAACATAAGGAATATGTCGTACAAATTACGAATGCCTATGACAGTCGTTACGGGTGATCAGAAGACCGAAAGTCTGACAACCAGTATAACCTTAGGATATCAGCGTTGCCCAATAACTGGGTTGCGGAGGTCTAATGGCAGTCGCTCTGTGTAAAATACTGTTCAGCCTCTTCTGGTTAGACTGGAAGCTGACCCCAACATAGTTGAGAAAAGGCTAGGTAGAGCGAACGGATTGATAACGACAATGCAAGCTTGTAACCTACAAATATCCACATTCGTTCCAAAACTCTAAATTTACAACCGGGTTACGTCAACGACGACCATGAATCGATGGATGCACTATAATTTGCACTAGATAGACCGCTATCGCGCTATGAAAACAAATACGTTACAAGAGATTAGTCATATCTATTTCTGTTACCATAGGTACATCTCGAGACAGTATTCATGCCGCTTTCAGTTCATTGAACCGCTTGTACTAAATACACTTTGAATTAGATGATGAGCGGCGATGAAGAGTGAAGTTCGTGATTTATGGAAATATCTCGAGAATGAAGCCTTCACCTTATTTGTTAACCTTTATAACTGAAGTAAATTGTTGTTTGTTGTACTAGGAGACGTAGGAGTGCAGAGTTGCAATAGATTTGGGTCCCGAAATCAGCACCTATAAATCACTCGTCCGATGCCTCATTCACTCGGCTACCTACTAAAGTTATTTTTCTTGAGCTGTTCAGAGTACCACAATAATGTCACACAGCACACAACAGCTGTTTCGCACATCCAATCTCTCGATCGCCCAGAGGGGCTCGTGTGCGGATCGTGTCATACGATTAGGCCTAGTACGAATGCTGTCGAGTTACTAAGGGAACGTACCCATACTACGTGACCCGTTCGGGGGGGGGGGGGTCTTCAAAATACCACGCTTGGTCACAGAGGCGGGGGGGCTTAGATTTTCGTCACGTGGTCAATATCCTCAAGGGAAATCTCGCGCTTTTTCGAGCTATATTCAAATATGGCGCGCAGGGTTTAGCGGTTTTTAAACTCACAGGTGGCAACATTGACGCATATTGAGCCAAATAATTTTCTTTTTAAAAAAATGAATATTTTAAACCATATTTATGAAATACTACGTGAAAACTAAGAGGGGGTATTGGCATATACTATGGGTGGTCACCGAGGGTGGGAGGGGGGTAAAAAGTTGTAAAAAATGGGTCACGTAGTATGGGTACGTTCCCTAACGTAGACGTAACGTTAATATAAGTGAATTGTGAGTCTGAAATAATCGTGTCGCTCATACTAATCAACTAAATTGATAACTTTATGTATGATGTACGGTACAAAAAAAATAACCAAAATGTTATAGGACAGTTGTATTTTTGCTATAAGCTTCGCTTAACACGGTCAGTCCGTGAATGTCGACTGGTTACCCTTCGCTATACACTGAGACCACTTCTCGGTGAAGTCGTATCAGGTAGCCAAAAGCACGAAAGTCTAACAACCGCTCTTCTTAGGATATCAGCATTGCCTAGTAACTGGGTTGAAGAGGTCTGATGGAAGTCGCTTCGGGGAAAATACTGGTATTAAGCCGCATCTGGTCAGACAGGAAGCCGATCCCAACATGGTAAACGGCTAGACAGAACCCAGATCAGAACAATGTCTCGGTCGCCAGTTAGATATTTTAACAATTGGGCTATTAAACTCGACACACCCAAAGTGTCTTTCCGAATCGTATTCGTATGTAAGAATTATACATGTATAACACATAAGATAACATCACGCCTGTATTCCCCGAAGAGTTGGGCAGAGTTGTATAGTAATACCCTTATTTCGCCGTTATGTTTAAGTCCCATGTAATAGGGGGCGAGTCTATTGCCATCAACTGGGCACAAATGTAAACTTTCGGCTGCTACTGAGAAATCCCACACGGAAAAACCTAATAACACTTTGCCCGACCTGGGGATCGAACCTAGGACCGATCAGCAGTCGCGCTTGCCACCACTAGACCAACGAGGCAGTAAGAATTATAATTATCTTATTAAAGTCTGTCAACTTCACAGCTGGCTGCTGTTACATTTTGTTGTAAGGTTTAAAGTACAGAATGTATTTTTAGTCAAAGTGGGTGTGACGATATTCGTTGTCTAGTCTAGAATTCGATAGTTACTAGGTGACATGAATGCATTGTTTATGCTTACATTTACGTTTAAATTTGGTTCTAAAATAGAAACGCGTAGTGACTAGTGATGCGCTGAATAATCGACTAAGAATTTGTTACTCGATAAAATAGTCGGACTTAATTTTTTTTTAACTGTTTGTATTTGTAGTGCTCCTAGCCAATGTGTTTATTACATAGGCCAATAATTATGAAGATGACGAACTACAGCAATTTTTTTTATCTATGATTTTGAAGTAAATTACAAGCGAGACCTGTGGTGAGTCTTGTGTTGATTTAATGTTTTTAATATTTCTTAGAATCGAAAAAGTACTTTTGCCTTACTATTTCTCACAAAAGTTCCTAAAAACAAATTATTTTAATTTTTTACTATTTTTTTCCAAGGGTGTGTCTGATACCTATATTACTTAGTGGTTATTAAAAAAAACATAATGTCAGTGCTTAAGCGATACCTATTGTCTAAAGTCGATAACCTTTTAAGTATCACTGTTGCTGTTTACGAAATGGTGTCAAGTATTTGTGCATTGTTATTTTACAAATAACAAATTACTGTCTTGAGTTCTATGATTTAATTCATCGACTTTAACTCATAAATAATCATAAGAAGACAAGAAATTAATGATTAAAAAATTGCCCATCAAAGGCTCAATAAAGTTGAAAACGAGACCATACGACGATATAAGAATAATTTGAAACGTCGAGAAGCTTGGAAGCATTTAAATCCAAACTCAATCATCAAAGAGAAAGAGTAACGCCAATTCATAATTTTACATAAGTGAATGGTAATGTCGTGAATGATAACAGACATTAGAGATAGGTAAATAGAATAAACACTCATAGTCATAACAACTCATATCTAACTGTCCAGTAATGAACACGGTCCTTGAGGAATACCTACTACAACAAAATCATTTATATTATTTACATATTAAATTAATATCAACAAAGAATGAATTAACGGCGATTAACAAAAGAAATTTATAAGGCGGATGTTAATGGGAACGCCGGTAGAGGACGTCCTAGAAGGACATACATCGATGTTATTGGTGATGTTCTTCACAAAGGTCAGGTGCGTAGTACTCTCAACCGGCGTGCGTGTATGACAAGATGTATGAATGTGGATGAAGCGAAAGGGGTATGTAAGAGTCGTAGCATGTGGCGTTCTATAGTTTCTGCCTACCCCCATGGGAAAAAGGCGTGAGTTTATGTATGTATGTATGTCAATTAATATTAGAAAACAGAATCACTTGGAAGAGCCAACATTTTTATGACGACTTAAGTACCGGCTGGCGGTCACTAAAACGGTCAGCGTGTGACTATGAGCGTGACCCTCTTCCAACAGTAGACTCTGATTCAATAGACCGATGCAAAAATTATGACGAAGTAATGTTGTCAAAATCGAAACAAATCAGAGGCATCAAGAGTTCAGCTTTTGAAATTGTGACCTCATCTGCTTAGGCACCTACTTGAAAAAATAATGAAAATGAGAAAAAATTAAGATGCAGGTGTTTATTATTTTGGAATTATGTACTATATTTGTATCACAGTGCCCATTGCAAAATCATAATTAAATATTGCAATTGATCGAACAAATGTACGATGGATGACTCGAATCGTCGATAGCCGCGTGAACGATAAATGACATTTTTTTTCTGTAAATAAATCTTATACAGACACTTTTACAGATCAATGTAATATTTTTTTAAGGCTAGATGGCGCCGGTATTTCTTTTATGTCTAGCTCGGAGATGAAAAGCCGAAACAAACTCAGAGATGAAGGTCTCTTTTAAAATCCAGACATTGTGGTATAAAAACTATACGAGTTGCTCTGAAGTATTGAAATATTCGTCAAAGAACAATGAATAAGGACACAAATAATAATAAAACAATCATGCGTAACGTAACTAGTTCACATTCCGAAGCGGAGCAAATTGTTTAACGCAATTGGCAAGTAATTGATGAGTAAGATGTTTTGCTTCTGTTGTACAGTTAAAACGTTTGAATACGATTCGTAGATAGTGTAACTCTTTGCAATGTAACGAATATTCTCTTTTAACCATAAGATAATGGTAAAAAAAACTTTTGTCTACCCCTAGCAGTATCTCTGCAGCGTCAGGATTAGAGGATTGAAGGTTGAAATTAGTATAATGTTGTATTGTTATGGGAATTGAATTCGTGTGTGAAGTTTCAAGAGAACCGGTAAAGTAGTAGTTAAAAATTCTGTCGCATTTGAAAGGAATAAACACAATACATAGTGAAGCTAATACTCAGTTTATGTCCATGATCAAAATTTACTTTTGATTATACTTACAACATAATTATTTTATAGACTATTCTAGCACAAAGTTTTTGATAAAAATTCCAATTAAGTATTAAAAACAAATCGACTAAAACCTTAACCTATACTTAACACATAAAATCATTGAGCACATCACTATAAATTATATTATTTTTAAATACCTACGTAGAATTTTTATATCCCAGGAAACATTATGCCTAATAAAATAAATTATACAAAAATACTTACAAGTGCAACATGATTCTTATATCCCGCAGATTCTGCCCACATACGCTCAATAAACCTTGATTGGGGCACAACAATATCAGGGATAGTCGATTTTATTATAAAATCATCTTTCCTGAACACAACACTAGTAGACAGTTTCCTTTGCCATTTTAAGTTTTTAATTTCGCATAAGAGAAGTTTTCGCGCCATATTTTGCATGTTCGCGCGCGAGTTTGACGGCGGCGAATGAACGACTGATTGTGGAGCATGAAATGTTGCGAGTTACGAGTACCAAACGAATACTGAACTTGATAATTTAACTAATTTGCAATGAATACAATATTTGGGGCAAAGAGCAATGTCTGATAATGATATAGTTGGATAGATTCGCGACATGCACCTTGAATCTTTGACTAGGTAATTTTAACTTTGAGATTTTGGATAAAGAATTCAATAATAATAAAACTTGTTATTTTTTTCTTTTCATTGCTTACTTACTTATAAATAAAGACTGAGATAGGTACATGTAGTTACAATATTTATTTTCAGTTTTTCAGAGTCATCACTGTTTATGTAGAAGTTAGGTATGTGGGTAGGTACTTACTTACCCAATTGTAATTATTATACATAATCAAGTACCTAAGTACTCACTGGAAAATTAAAAAAAAAAAATCTCTTTATCGGTGCCACATAAGTATTTCTAAGTAATAACAAGCACTACCGAATTAAGGAAAAACCTTAAATTAATTATTTGGTCTCCGTTGCGCGATCAGTGATTGGCCTCCGTTGTGCTCCAACTGACATTTACCTAGGTGTTCACTCTACCTAAGAACATGTCCTTGTCCTTAAATGACAATGTCCTTAAATGCTACAACTTTATATCGACATTTGCAGCGATCTTATTTTTTGTAGTATTATTTTTACACAGTTTCTAGAAAAACCGGAATTTTACTTTGGATTATAAATGTCACACATTGGTTGCAACACTCTTAGGTTGCAACGAGACAGAGTACGCCGACTTCGGCATACTATCTATATGTATAACGTATCTAGTTGTAACGTAGTGGAGACCAATCATTAATCTAAGAGACAAACACGCCTCCTTCCTAGCTATAGGTATATTCAAGTTGTAGGTATAAAACCAAACGTCACAGGGACAATTAACTTAATATTTTAGTGGCCGACATTCAGTATAATCGACTGAATAATTATCAGTAGGTACCTACCCAGTCCTACATAACTTATTGACTTCTTAGGAAATAAGCGTTTTAATTAACCTTTATGCAATGACTAAGAGCCAATTAGATAAGGAATTAAATAACGCACTTGACGTCTCACAAGAGTTTTTTCTTACATTTAATTGCTAATCTAGACACAAAGCAGTGTCAAGGCAAATTTTAAAAATAAATTATAATATTGCGTTAATGATTCTTAGCGTTATTCACATAATTATCTGTTGTTATAATAGTTTTATTACGAATAACCAAACGTGACGGTGACCTTGTGAGTAATACGAACTATTTGGTGCTTATAATTTATGACCAAATGTATTTTTGAATTTCGTATAGCAACCGTGTTGTTATTATAGCGAGCTTTAACTTTCCAATAAACCACTGAACTAGGTGGAGGTGTTTCTTTTATTCACATAGAGCATCTTATGCTTCAATCGCTGGAAACCACTGCGTAGGGCTCCAACATACCCTCACAGACCTGTTAATAAATTCACGAAATTTCTGCTTTTATACAATCGTTAAAACTTAACTAGTCTCTAGAACTCAACAATGGTGTCGATTCTGTTGCGCACTTTTACAGGACTAAACTAAACTAAGAGTGATTGTCTCTTTCTGTTTCGATAGAAAAAGAAAGTGACAGTTGCGTTTAGTCTAGTTTAGTACTGTCAAAATATGCTACAGAATCGACACCATTGGCGCCGATTCTCATTTACCAACTAAACCAAATATAAGAATTGCTATTTTTTACTAAAAGACGGTGCGGAGCTAGTAAAAGACGGTGATAGATGAGAAATAAGTTAGAGATATCAAACTAGTTTACGCCTTGAACTTCATCGTGTTTTTAGTCTACAGTTACCAATGTGGCGACTAAATTTGTATGGAAATTTTAGTTCAATTAAAATTTACAGCTCTTATTTATGTCCGTCTCTTTCTTTTTTTATGAGAGTAAAAAAGATGGCAATAGTCTAAATTAAGTTTAGTTTTTGCACAACAGAATCTACACCATAAAGACTGACAATCATTAGACCTTAACGTGAAAAGTTGGCTCTGTGCAATGGAAAACCAGGCATTATACCGAGAACTGGCTGTACGAGAATCTGATGCATTATTCTGAGAACTGGCTTCGAGACTTGGCGACCGAACAGGTTATCGTTTCACCAAAGACTCTCTACTCGTACAGGCATTGCCCTTAGAAAGTGACCAGATAATCGTCTGTTGTGTTATGAGAATATTCAATATTTAGAAAGAAATTGAAAAGCTTCTTGACAAATAAATGTTATTATTATTATTGGTGAATTTCTAAATGATAATTTAATTTGACATTATTTTTTCAGTTTGTTTTCACATTAATACATTATGCTTTGTTTTTAATTTAATTTTACTTATAGGTACTTAATTCTTTTTAAATTTTGTTTTGTTTAAATTACTTTGACATTTATCTCCTTATTATAATTCAATGTAATGAAATCAAACGCCTATTCAGGCAGATTTTGGTGGAACAAATATTAAAACCTATGATCGTGTCTTATCCAAAATGTATAAATAATAAATTATTTTATTTGATTTGGTTTTGATTTGAGAACAATGAACTTGTTTACTACTAGTCATATAGATAGGTATGTATTTTTATGGTGGCTATTTTGATCCAGAGTCTAATATTCTTTATACCTACCAGAAACAAGATATCCTATAAGATTATATTTAGCATAGCGGTTGAACGCTTGCCTTCCATGCAGCAGGGTCTGAGTTCGAACACGGTCCGCACCTCTGACTTTTCGATTTCATATTATGAGGATCGGAATTTGATTAATCATTAAGTTAACGGTGAAGAAAACAAATACGGAGTGAAACTTAAAAAAGCTTTACATAAAGGTAAAAAAGCTTTTAAGTTAAATATTTTTATCTACCCCTAGGTACCACCCTCCCCCCCTTTATTTTTTATTTTTTCTCGTTGGAAAATCCTCATGGATGTCCCTCGCCCGGGGAAGGCGAGGGTGTCTGCCGGACTCTTACCGGTTAAAAACCAACGGTGTTCCTCCTCCTGACCGTACGGCCGGGGTCGCGGGATTCGCAAAAGCATGCACCGCAACCACCCCTAGGTACCCCTACAGTATCAGGATTTGAGGATTGAAGGTTGAAATTGTTATAATGTTGTATGGTCATGGGAATTTAATTTGTGTAGGTACGAAGTTTCAGGAGAATCGGTTAAGCAGAAGTAGTTGAAAAATCTGTCGCAAGATTTGAAAACAAACAAATATACGGAGTGAAGCTAATTAAAACTGTTAAACAATTAAACAATAACGCTCAGTAGGTAGGTACTTAAGTTCCAGGGAGGTAATTATACTAAGAAGAAACCCGCAGAAAAAAAAATCATAAGAGAAAATATACCTACCTAACCTTTTTATTAAGACTGTTCAATTAAACGTTCATATTGGCACAAAAACAAGCGTATTTATCTATGACACACCCACTACACCGAATGTACCAGACTAGAGCTGTTACTAAAACAAGACCAGTTTAAAATAGTTCGCGAAAGCGCAAAGTTCAACGCACGATGAGCGATATGGAATGTGTACAAGGCTGCCAGCTGCTAAGTACAGCTTAAGTTCTTATCGTAAATCGCCAAATACACCAAATATTAAATAAAAAGTATATACAGGATACAGGGTGTAAACGAAATCATGTAATGCCTTCAACTTCAAGTTACTAGTGTCGAGTCTGTTGCACATTTTGACAGTACTAAACTACACTAAACGCAATTGTCACTTTCATTTTCTATTGAAACAGAAAGGGACAAACACCCTTATTTTAGTTTAGTCCTGTCAAAGTGCGCAACAGAATCGACACCACTTTCACATTTTTATTAGTAAGGATGATATTCTTAAGATTTTATTCCATACTAGCTGCCCGGACAGACTTCGTTCTGTCAAAAGTTATCGGCCTGTAGTGGGAAAAGAAAAGTATTGTTTTTACTATTTTACACGCAATTTTTATGTTTTTTCTCTCCATAAGAACCTAACCTTCCTTGTGCCTTAAGGAATACCTAATTATATTTAAAAAAATGCCGAATTGGTCGAGTCGTTCTCAAGTTATGCGCTTAGCAACACATTTGGCGATTCATTTTTATTTATATAGATTAGTGTTTGTATATGACTCGACCCTAGAAAACTTCAAAGACATCTTTTTTGTAAATAAAGAAAACGACACTTTCAATTAAAATCTTCTTTCGTTCCCATTCAAATCAAACAAACAGTTAGTGATCTACGTGGGCTCAAGATGACGTAATCGATGCGAATAACAAGGTCGAGTGGATAGCGACCGTCCGGTGGGTGTGTCTACGTTGGCCATAGTTTGTATTTAGATACAAGGTTTTATTTTTAGGAGAAAAATTGTAAACTAATTTTAAGGTTCAATATTTAAAATCGCACAACTTATTTATCTACAGCACCGAGGTCGTGTTTTTATTAGCTTCACTTTGTATATTTGTTTGTTTTTATCAAATCTTGCGACAGATTTTTCAACTACTTCTGCTTAACCGATTCTCCTGAAACTTCGCATACGAATTCAATTCCCATGACAATACAACATTATGATTTTTTAAACCTTCAATCCTCAAATCCTGATGCTGCAGGGTTACTGCAAGGTAAAACCGTTTAATATTATTATTTACTCCGTCTTATTACAAAATATGGTTGAACACTTTTTGAATAGTCTCGGAATAGTTTAACCTTTTCACCGCCACGACTTCATTAGAAGCTCTTCATTTTAACTATGTTATAAAAATAAGTTTACTGTATTTAACAGGTCACCCGCTCATCACTACTGTTTACTAATATTTCGTTATACATTTATAGCTTGGCGCTGGCGAGGCATCGCGTTCTGAGTACGTTGGCGGTGAAAAGGTTAAGAAAATTAGAATATGATTTAGGTAGGTATAACCTCCAGTAGTTGTCAGAGTACCTAATTGATGTTTTCCGAATTTTTTCCGATGTTTCCGAAACACTTCGTAGTAAAAATAAAGAGGATTTCTTTATGCATCAGAGTTAAAGACGGTGTCCAATTTAATGTTTCTAAAGGAAGTGTAATAATTTCTTATTTATAACCCGCACTAGAATGGATTTATGGGAATGGTGGCTTGTACTTGTGAATGCACGTGTGGTTAGCAAAATTATAATAAAGATTATTGTGTTTTAGATCAATTCTTATGCAAGTTGAATAAATATCGACCTGTCAAATAATTTTGATAAAAAAATTGGCTAATACTATACTAGTACTTCGTGGTAAATAAACAAGTTTTAATAAGTATATTAAAAAAGCTTCCAATTTTGAATGTAACGTTTTTTACAAGTTGTTTTTCCCAACAGTTTTCGTTCACACTGTATGGGGTGAAACAAAGATAGAACATACAATATGAGTGAGAGGTAATGAGTCGTCGTCCGCCATTTAGGTAAGTAGGTATATCCATTATTTAAACGTACGGCCTATACATCTATGCACTAAATAAAATACAACAAAACATTCAGTAAATTTAAATTTATTATAAATCTGTAATTAAATAACAATAATACGTATATTTTAATATACAAAATGTATGTAAAAGATACACAAATGCATATTTTTAAAACATAAGGCACTTCATGGAAGTCTGTCAATAACGATACACTTATGTAACGTTCGTAAGAAAATATTGCAGTAATCACTACACTTGTAGTTAAATATAATATCGAGACAACGACATCACAAAACTAGGGGGCTTATGACGTCATATTTGGTGAATCGTATTTCGTTTCATATTCTTTCTTTTTTTAAAAACGTTGCCTCACACTTGGGTTACTCCTGTATCGTGGATGCGTTTACAGACACAAATCTTCACATGCACAAACGCCCAGACCCGGATATCTGCAGAAGCCAATCGCTCAGCCACTGCACCAAACATATCGTCAAAGACATAGACTACACATCTAAAGTGCGGTCGCGGTGCAGGAAGAATTACGTACAATGACACGTCACTACCTATCTCTGTCGCTCGCGCAGAAATATCTTGCCGTCGCGCTCGCACAGAGGCGGTAACCGCCGTCAACGCAGATTGCAATTGGTTGTAGGCAGTAAGGTCATTGTACGAAATTCTGCCTGCTCCGCGACTGGACCTTAGTTACAACTGCAAACTATACAACTACCAAATGCAGCTTAAAGGCAATTTGGATGCCGTCAGCGCCACTGCGTGACTACTGCCGACTGGATGTGCAGTCTACTTGCTGTCATTATAATAAATATGATTCAGAATATGAAAAGTGTTATTAGGTGTAGTATTCCTCAGTAGCAGCCCAGAGTTTGGAGTTGTGCCCGGTTGATGGCAATAGGTCCGCTATTACATGGGAATTAAACATAACGGCGAAATGAGGGTATTACTATACACCTCTGCCCAACCTTGCGGGGAATACAGGCGTGATGTTATTATGATTCACCAAATGTGACGTTATTAGCCACTCTTAACGTTAATTAAGAAACGCATCAACAATCGCAATAGGGTATCGACAGTTCAACGAGAAAATGCAAGTTTATCAAAATTAATTATGTCCCTATTATAAACGTCCTTTTTAAAATACATAATTTGGAGAAAATTGCATTGTACGCTTTTGATTTGTACAATGTGTCGCAATATGTAGGTAGTAATAAAACTGGTTGCGCCGATTTGATATATTTTTTGTTTGTTGGCAAACGATCGGTTTGGTTGTTGCACTTCTTTATCCCGATCCCTCTCCCGCACACTACCTCTCGTATGCGTGCAAGCGAGACCGCTACACGCAGTGGCGCCACCCCGCGTATTTTTCACCGTAACCCGTTAGAAAAACGTAATGGCCGAACTACCGCACTCACAACAAGTGTCGCTCCACGTAACTTCGAAAAAACTAAGGAAGAAGTGTTGAAACTCGATTGAAAGGCTTCTGTGTCGTCGCTGCAGGCTACTCCCTTGACAATAAAGGTATTGTACATCCTCCTTACAAACAAACTGCTTCTTTCCCATATTTTCTCCTTGCAGTTTGTAGTTACTCGTCGCCCATTTTTTTGCGACAACCGAAACTTAATAATTTTGCTCTCGCGTATCCAAAAACTTTACTTTGCGGGCGCCATATCGTTGGCGTGGTGGATAACTAAATAACTGACAAATTCAAAGTTCCGAGAAAATCGCGTTTGTTAAAATAAAATTCTTAACTTTACTTGTAATAACAATTTTACTGTAAGTAGTCGTTTTTATATGTTGTATATCTTTATCATTTTCATCTTTTGAGATAATTTTTCTAACGTTAACTATAACCGTCAATAAGAAAATAAAAAACAAGTTAAGTATCAAATTTTCCCTCTACCTACCTACCTTTCGGAATATAATGTAATTAATTATTTATTCCTGTCAGTTGTTTATTTCTGCCTAAACTTCATTGACGTGGTCGTACCATATGTTGTAGTGGCAAAATTAAATAAAATAAGTACTTTGTTCAATTGTTTCGTTACTCAAGTAAAGATAATTGCGAGTTATTAATTTATTTCTCCAGTTATTTATTTTTGCTTCTCCTATTTAACGTGAATATAACGATATACATTTTTACCTGGGGTCATTAAATTAGGATATTGTTTTATTGACTTAAGTTATTTAAACGTGAGTAAGACTAAAAGGTGCGGGGATATTTTGGCTACAAGAAAATTTAAAAAGTTAATTTCGACCAAAGTGTTAGTTATTTAGTTCTCCACCTACGCCGACGATATACACACAATTTTTAACAAAATTACCAAGATAGTGGCTCAGATATACATGTTCACACATTCAATGCTCAAGACCTAGATCTCACAGAGACGTGATTTTGGTTTTGTTTAAAAAAACATAAAATACATTTGTAGTTTTAGTATTTTAGAAAATGTGAAAATAATGTATAAAATTTGAATTTCATATCTCATTACAAAAATTCCTTAACTTATGTACGACGTTTTGATACTTATTTAGGTTGTCTATACTGTAGCCTTTCAAATGACATGAAATTTACGCCTCTGTGAGGCCTAGGTCTTAAGTTGTGGGTGTTTGAGTATGTAGAGGCCGAAATAGATAAGTCAAATACTAAAATTAGTCTGTCTTTGGGGGGGTCCCCTACTTGAAATCGAATGACGTGAGATCGAATAAAACTTGCTCGAGAACTTTAATTCGATAGTAAATGAAATCGATGAATTATGAGCTCGACAGTTCACTACCTCGATGCATCAAAATCTCGAATAACTATAAGCTCGAATCATCGGCAGCGCGACGGCCCATTATCTTGAAACATCATTTCTCGAATGATTATCTAATCGATTTACAGAATAGTTTTAAGGATTTTTATTTGAGTAGGTACAATATAATGAAACAATATATGCGTAGAAATATAAATCGACTATAATCATGTACAATAATTATGGTAATAAAATAACATTATAAACAAATAAAATGGGTTGAATAGGGATGCAGGGGTGAATCGGGACGAAACTGTAAAATGACTTTTAACGTTGAAATAATATAGTTTGTTGCCAAAAAGGACTCATAAGTGTTTACTGCATTAGAATTAACGATTAAGTGTCCTTGTCGGCAACAAACTATATTATTTCAACGTTAAAAGTCATTTTACAGTTTCGTCCCGATTCACCCCTGCATCCCTATTCACCCCGTTATATGGTACCTACAATTATTTTACCAAATAGGAATAGGAAGTAAATTTATCTTTGTACGAAATATGGAATAAATGTGGTAATGGGGTAGGGAATCGACCCCAATAGTGGGGTGTTACGTCGATAAAATTGAATGTATATACCGCTCTTAAAGTTTTATTACTACATACTGATACACATTGTATAAATACTATTCTATGTATATCTGATTCTGATTCTATTACATCATGCAATACGTATAATAATTATAATATTGCAAAAGCGTTGATATTTAAGTTTAAACAGTAGGTACCTTTTTTTACAGTACATTTACCTTACATTAAAATAGTACTTATTTACTTAAACTATTTTACAGACTAGTTCTTTTATTGCAAAGATACTTGTGGTAAGTAAACTTTAGATAAAAAAATATCTAAAATTTGATAAAAATATATTAACAGCAAATTACGCCAACCAAAATAATATAATAATACATAATTTGTGGTCTAAACAAAAAAATACTAATGAGCCGACCAAATTATAGTTGCCAGTCGTTTGATGACCAACATCGCAAACAACTATTGTAACACTTATAAAAAACTAATATTTTCCACTAAGAGCTACCAAATTCCCGTAAATATTTACACTATGTATGATTTAATGCTTGTACGAATGTAAATTGTAAAGTATATTTCTAAAATCCTGATTATGTTGTATTCTCCATTAAAAATTACTATAAAAATTCTAAATATCCATCAATAATACTAAAATTGTTAAGATTATTTTAATCGATAGTTTATTTTTGCACTTCTTTTTACCTACATCATAATAAAAAAATATGTCGTTAAGTCTTAGGACTGTGTTTTTCTGTAGTAGTACCTAGCACTGAATTTGGAAGGTACAGCCAGCATCAAAAGTAAGTGATGATTACTGAGTTTCAAAATTGTTTGATGGATGAAAACTTGCAAATTATTATTTTTGTCAACAAGTAACGATAGAGGAGGGAATTCTTCAAAGAACAATATTATGATAATAAAGACAAGTAATTAGTTCCTAAGTCAATTAATATCGAAATTCCAAAATATTCATCGACTTTTGCTGTTGACTGTACGTTCTTAACAATTATACATAATTTTTAGTAATATACAATCATTATTATTGTTGTTTATGGTGTTTAGGTTCACTTTCTAATTGCGACGATGGAACGGTGTGTAGTATAAAAAACAAACGTCCTTTCTTTACGCTGATTTTATTAAGACTAACTAGCGATGTCATTACAAATGCTTATATGACTCGGACATACCGCCCACCAAAAACATGTTTTTATTATAATTTTGTAAAATTCGTTCAATTAATGACATTGCAATTTTGTATGTAATATTATCAAATCTAACAGTGGACTGTATCTAACTATTGATTACTAATTAACATTTTTTATCAAAATCAAAAATGAAGTAACTCATGCATAATATACATCAAAAAATTAATTTACTCATTACACAATTACACACAACAACACATTCGATTCTTTTAACCGCCCACCGTAACTCACTCATTCTTTGTATCTTTCGGGAGCGGTATCAACTTGTACAGAGGTCTTTTTAGCTCATGGTTTCCCATGGTTTGTACCGTCACTACTCTTACAAGGTTATCTGTTCCGGGATGTAGACGTTTTATTTTTCCTAGTAACCATTTTGTTGGGGGCAGATTTTCCTCCTTTACAATAACAATATCTCCAACAGCGGGCGATGGAACTTGTACCTGCCATTTATATCTCTGTTGTAGTGTGTTGAGATATTCTGTTTGCCATTGATGCCAGAAATCTTGTGTCATCTTCTGAATTAATTGCCATCTACTTAGAAGACTGACACCCTTGTGATCATAACTTATATCGGGAACAGTAATCAGTGGCTCGCCTACTAAGAAATGCCCTGGTGTCAGTGGTGTTTCTGTACTGTTATCTATTTGACACAATGGGCGAGAATTCAGACAAGCCTCAATTTGTGCCAGAAGGGTAGTCATCTCCTCGTAGGTTAGCTTTGTGTCTTTATTTATCCTAGCTAAGTGTCTTTTGGCGGACTGGACGCCTGCTTCCCACAGGCCTCCACATGTTGGCATCCTAGGTGGTATAAAGTGCCACGTTGTCCCATCGTTAGCTAGAAGTTCTGCTGCTTCTATTGATAAATTATCCTTGCCTTTCAACAATATTCCCTTTAATTCTTTGGCAGCGCCGACAAAGTTAGTGCCATTGTCACTCCATAAATGTGAACAATGCCCTCTACGCGCCACAAATCTTCGAAATGCCGCTATAAATGCTTGTGAAGTAAGATCGGTAACTGCTTCCAGGTGTATAGCACGAGTGGCCATGCACACGAATAGGCAAATGTAGCCTTTGATAGCCTGGTGTCCACGGCCTTTGGATGTTCTTATGAAAACAGGTCCAGCATAGTCAACACCACTATTAATAAATGCTCGGTGCTGATTAACTCTCACAGCTGGCAACTGACCCATAAACTGGTTCTTTACTCTGGCCTTATCAACAATACAGATCTTGCAATTGTGGATGCATTTCTTCACAGCGGATTTCAGGCCTATAACCCAATACTTACTTCTTACGAAAGCCATCATAATTTGTATACCACCATGCAGTGTTTTAATATGGGCTTCATTGACTAACAATTTAGTTATGTGCTGATTACTAGGTATTATAATAGGGTGCTTAGTGACCTCAGGTATAGATGCGTTTTGTAATCTTCCTCCCACTCTTATCAACCCTTTTTTGTCTATGAACGGTGAGAGCGTGATAAGAGAACTTCTTTTCTTAACTCTTCCGTGTTTCTTTAATTCTTCAACTTCCCTTTCATAAACTGTATTTTGATAATATTTAACGCATTCTTCCAATACTTTGTCTAGTTCACTCACCGTTAAATATTTTTCGTAATTATCAGAATTTTTTTTCTTTAATAATCTTCGACAGTATGCTAATACCCTTTTCATCCTTGAAATTGTGGAAAACCTTTCCCAAATTGGTTTATCTTCTAATGGTTGATGAAATAAAGCCTTCAATTCTAATTTGGTTTGCGGAATGTCACATCTATCAAACTCAACTTTGTCTCGTTTCAACCACACAGGCCCAGCCCACCACAAGTCTTGAGAAGCTAGATCGCTTGCTTTAATGCCTCTTGTTGCGATATCAGCTGGGTTATCGGCTGACTGAACGTGTCTCCAGCGGTCGTTGTCTAGTACTCGTGTAATGTCTGCTACTCTGTTCGCAACAAATGTACGCCAACGACTAGGTTGAGATTGCAGCCATGACATTACGACCATTGAATCAGTCCAGGCATAGATTTTATTTTTAGGAATATTCAATAGTTCTGTAAGGTCGCTTATTAGTTCTGCTAGTAATGCTGCCGCGCATAACTCTAGTTTAGGAACTGATAATTGTTTCAACGGTGCAACTTTGGATTTGGATGCAATCATCGTTACATGTACTGCGTCCTTCTCAATTATCTTAAGGTAAGTAACGGCAGCATACGCATGAGTAGATGCATCTGCAAAACCGTGTAATTCCAAGTCCTTACAATTGTTCGGTGTAGTTTTTAACCAACGTGGTAACTTAACGTTTTGCAAATGTATTAGCTCTGCTCTATACACCATCCACTCTTCGGTCAAATCTGATGGCAATTCATCATCCCACCCTAAACTGCATAGCCACAATTTTTGTATCATGACTTTGGCTATAATGATAACCGGCGCCAACCATCCAAATGGGTCAAACAGACGAGCGACATCAGAAAGAATGGATCTCTTCGTTACTGGACGTCTCATTTCAGGTAAGTTTACTGTTATTTTAAAAGTGTCATCTTTTCTGTCCCATGTCAATCCAAGAATTTTAATAATTTTATCCAGTTTAATGTCTATTTTATCTTTTGTACTGTTCTGTCCTTCTTGTAAATAACTTAAAATTTCTTCAGAATTACTAGACCACTTCTGCATTTCAAAGCCTCCTTTCTTCAATATCGTTCTAATTTCTTCGCACATTTTCTTAGTGTTCTGTATATTTTCATTTCCTATCATCAAATCATCCATATAAAATGACTTCTTTATTACAGGGGCTGTATCAGGATACTCCAGTGCTTCTTCATCAGCTAGTTGATTTAATGTTCGTACAGCTAAATATGGAGCAGCCGCTGTACCGAATGTAACAGTTGTTAAGTTGTAGCTTTCTAATTTTTCTTCAGGGCTATCACGCCAGATGATACTTTGTAACTTCGTATGTTCTTCTGTCATGTCTATCATTCTATACATTTTAACAATGTCTCCAACTACACATATTCTATGCATTCGCCAAGTTATAATTAGGCTTCTAAGATCAGGCTGTAAGACAGGTCCAATCATCATAATATCGTTTAATGAATGACCATTAGATCCTTTTGCAGACGCGTCGTAAACCACTCGAATCTTAGTCGTGTCTTTATCTTCGCGTATTACAGCGTGGTGAGGAAGAAAAATAGATTTGTCATCTGCTGTCTCTGACTTTTTCAAATGACCCATCTCTTTATACTCGTGGATGACGTTGGAATACTCTGTTTGTAATTTAAGTGATTTTTGAAATTTCTTCTCTAATTGTTTAAATCTAATTATAGCTTGTTGTTTTGTATCTCCGCATAACTTTAATGTCTCTTCAATACTCTGCTTTAAAGGTAAATGTACTGTGTATCTTCCATTAATTCTTTTAGTTGTGTTTTTGTATATCTCTTCACACCTTTCTTCTTCTTTTGTCAGTAATTTCCTTTTCTTGTATAAATCTGTTTCTATTTCCCAGAACTTCCTTAACATATCATTATCTTCTGATACCATTCTTGTAACATGTAATGTAATAACTTTGTGTTCATCACTTTGTAATTTGTCTTCTTTTTGACCCGACAATATCCAACCCAAACGTGTTTTCTGAGCCACTATGCCATCAGGCATTTTAATTAATCCTTCTTCTATAATTGTACAAAAGACGTCGGCACCGAGTAATATATCGACTTTACACGGCGTGTTAAACGTAGGGTCAGCCAATTGTAACGTTTGGAGTCCTGGCCAGTTCATCGTGATGTGTTTCGAGGGTAATCTTGTTATTAATGTCTTCAAAACATAAGCCTTCACTCGAATTACTTCATTTTTATTTAATCGCGATGTTATTGACAGATCGACTAAATGTTTAATAGGTATTTGTGTTCCTTCTCCCATTCCAGAGACGACACCGTTGATACTGGTTTTCCTTAGCCCCAAGAGTTCAACTACTCTTGCAGACACGAATGAAGCCTCTGAACCCTGGTCAATTAAAGCACGAAGTATGTGTGTATCACCATCGCTTGACTTAACCTCTACTTGTGCTGTTGCTAGTAACACTTGATGACCCGGTTGTTCTTTAGAGAAGTGTGCGGTTGTTACTTTTTGTTCTGGTTGTGGTTGTTTGTCACGGACCTGACTTGTTTCTTTTACTCGGTGTAAAAGAGAATGATGTCTCCTTCTGCAGACTCGGCACGTTGTTCTTTGTTTACATCTGTATACATTGTGATTCGGTATAAGGCAGTTAAAACATAAATTATTTCTCTTCACGAAATCATGTCTCTCTTCCACAGACTGTTTTCCAAAATCTTTACAATTGAAGATGTAATGTCCTCCCTTACAATAAGTACAAGAAGGTTGTGAACTCATACTTGCGTGTGATGATTGAAATACATTGTCTTCCTCATGTTTGGCCACGACATGAAACGATTTGTGACTTTGTGATTTTTCTCTCGTAGTAATATTGACAATCGGAGCTACTAGTTCAAGAGTACGGAACTTAGATTCCAGAAACTTCTTTAATTCCTCCCATGAAGACAATTCGTCGCTATTCTCCTTATAAGCCTGCTCTTCCCAATCCTTTAACGACTCCGAGTCCAATTTCTGCCCGACCAGAAATACTATTACAGGATCCCAAGAGTCGGTGCTTATGTTCAAATTGTTTAAACTGTTGATACATTCCATGGTTGTGTCGAGCAAAGCTTTAATTTGACTAGCCGATTGGTTGGTCACTTTTTTCTGACTGAACAATCTTTTTAGAAGAGAAGATACAATCATTTTCTTGTTACCAAAACGTCCTTTAAGTAGTTCCCATGCCTGTGTATAATTACTTTCTGTTATTTGAATATGTCGTAATAACATCTCCGCTTCTCCCGAGACACTAGTTTTTAAATAATGCAACTTTTGCACATCGCTTATAGAAGTGTTGTGGACAAGCGCTATAAACAAATCTTGATATGTGGGCCATTCTTCATATCTCCCTGAGAACATAGGTAACTGTATTCTTGGTAGCTTAGCAAACGGTGACTGGCCATTGTGTGACGAAGTTGACATGTTAGAAGCTTCTGCCAATCTCTGTTGTGACGCCAAGCTTGATAGGAGATCGGTTAAATCCCCTTGTAAACAGAGATACATATCTTCGTACGTGTAAAACTCCTCGTTAAGAAAATACGGCAATACACCCCGCTGTTCTCGTGGTGTACACTTCATAAGACTGCCATGAGTTTGTTTAAATGTATCCCAATATTCTTCAATGGATTTCAATCTCGCCTTCACGTAACCTTCTGTTAGTCGCTGTTTCGGGCACTTTTTAATGTTAACTTGCGCTTTCCGTATCATACTAGCCACATCTTCTAATGAAGCTAGATATCTAGATTGTTCCGAAGTTGGTGACGTCATTTTTATAAATCAAATAGTTTTAAATCGTGTACACAAACGAAATCAATCCAATGTCTTCAATCACTATTATTTTATTTAATAAGTTTTATAACTTTGTTACTAAGTTTGCACTAATGAGGTGTCCACCAGTCGTCGAATCCTTATCTAAGGAATGCGGGTTCCTATTGTATTCGCGCACCGACTCTGCTAGCCGCTCCATTCATCAATCCGGCTCGTTTTAGACCATATGTTTATGGTGTTTAGGTTCACTTTCTAATTGCGACGATGGAACGGTGTGTAGTATAAAAAACAAACGTCCTTTCTTTACGCTGATTTTATTAAGACTAACTAGCGATGTCATTACAAATGCTTATATGACTCGGACAATTGTCCAACATACATCTTAAATAAATGTTATCAAATGTATAATCACACTAAAGAGACGGCAGTGGTAAGGGCATAGATTATACCTTTGGTCTCTCTGCTTGTTCTCTGACGATTTATCAATGGAATTTAGTGGGCCGTTCCCGGCGGCACTTCAATGCCGGGCCGACCCGTGACGGGAGTGGAGCGAGCCCCGAACATCCCATCAGTTTACAAAAATCAGTTTAATATACTGGTCCCTCAGTGAGGGAACTTTCAGATATTAAGCTGAAAAGAACAGATACTACACTTTGATCTTAGCCAAAAGGCCGAGAAGCGATAATTGACTAGCCGAAACCGAAGAGGGTCATTCAATCGCGGAGAATCTTAACACCGCGATTCACAATTACGCGTCACGCGAACAACGCCATCTATGGGAGCGCTGAGAACTATACTTTCATACCGTCAGTCGAAATTACTGCGAGTTTGTGTTATAATTATAAGTGACTAAATTTGTATTTAATAATTCAAAACAGCCATAAAATTAAGTAGGTAGTTGGTCATTCGCTGCCTTATTAGTAACTATAACATTCTAAATTGATATAATGTGTAATATAACTAAATACTTATTATATCAGCTACCTAACGACTTATAAAAATCTAATGGCCAAATAAGCAAACGCTATTCAATTTTAAGTTGCCGTTAAGTCATGTGTTGTCACCTGGAATACGTGCAGATAAATTATTAAGGAACTTTAAATATTTTCCGTAGCTTGGCGGACACAGGAGAGGGATACACGCTCGGGGATCGACGTTACAGCAATTTATTTTACGCCGACGACGGAGGACTGGTGGCGGACTCGCCTGCCGGAACGGAGGAGCTGCAGAAGTCGGCCAAGAAGACCGCCACAGCGATTGGCATCACCTTCAACCCTGCTAAGTGTGCAACACTGCACATTTTTGGTGGGGGAGAGGGGGGTGCACGCCCGACCAGTTTTAAAATACAGGGTGCGCGCATGTGTTAAGACAACTTAATAATTTATGTTAAGGACAGATAGAATGTACTTAATATTCGATATCGTGGGCGGACTGCCAATAAGGATCCATCCCTCTCGGGAGCTGCCTCGCCGGAGCACGGCTGTCGTCGTGCGCCTACTGAACAATCCGCACGCGTGCATTGCCACATTTTCAGATTAACATTACCTATAATTATTGTCTTATAACTACCACTATTCAATAATTATTATAGTACAGAAATTATAATCATTGTCGAGAACCGAAGACTTTCATTATACAAATGCCTGCGTTAGAGTCCTCCGAGGCCTACGAACTATTGAGTATTCCCACGGGCTACCAAGTCCGGCAGACACAGCACAATTAGTGCTTCTCAATGACGTCAACAAGATCGACGAACCCTTGCTCGCCCCATGGCAGAAATTCGACGCGGTGGGTCTGGATTTCATTATGCAGGGGGCGGGGGTGACCAGATATGCGTTTGCGATCAAGAGATCATGGGTGTTTCTCCTTACCACCATCAAACTAAAGACAGTATGGCCGAACCGGAGAATAAGGTCGCTAGCCCTAAGGACGAAGAATTCACCATCTTTCTCCCTATCAGAGAGTCGGTGTGCTGTCCGTCGTGCGAGAACCGTAACTAGAATGGTATTATGGAGATTGAAAACTTTAATCGACATATAAAACAGCACCACGTAGGGACAAGTGTTAAATTCGCTTGCTGGAGCTGTGGCTTCACGGCAACGGCCGACAAGCGATATCCAAGCAAAATCGTGACTCAGCACTGCTCTGAGTGCGTCCCCGACATACAGATCGTGCGCACGGGCGCAAGGGATGCCAACTGGCGTGAAAACATCACACGGGAATTATTTCCCGCTCCGGATCCGGCTGTGAATGGGAATGAAGCTGCGCTTCCGCCACGGCGTGCTAGACGACAGAACAACAGTCAAGATCTTGCTCCTCAACGCGTTCCGAAGAACGCACTGTTTCATCAAACTGCGAGGAGAGAGGGAACTACGCTGGAAAGGCTAAACACTCCTCAGGACGCGCCGAAGTTTCAACAGCCGGGGACGAGCCGGGTGACCCCTGGCGTACCAGGGACCCCCGCGGCTGGGGACACAGGACTCGACACCTTTTACAACGCCCGCTTACATCACGCCGTCTCCGCGGCGCAGGGATGCCCCTGCGACCCGGACACAGATAGACCGTGTGGCCCGGGTGGAGCAACCCCTCCGCCGCGCAACAGTCTGCCGGTGCTAACCATCAAGCAACACCTCGCCTCACAGAGCAATCAGCGCTGGTAGCGGAGCTGAATGCGACGACCGATATTCAGCAAATTGAGGCAAATTATGCCTAGTGTTGTCGTCTTCCTTAGAAGGTATAAATAAGCGCGAACCCACCAACAATAACAACAACAACGGTCGCGCCAACAATCGCGGAGCGGCAGCAAGGCGCGCTCCGGGCAACGAGGAAGAGAGAACACAGAAGGCTAAGAAACTCCAACAACTCTACCGGAAAAGCAGGAAGAGAGCACTACAAGAAGTGCTTGCAGATGCCAATAAGCCCTGCAACATCGACATAGCAACCGGTGATGCGCCGGTTTATGGTCAGCGACACTATCCGGTGGTCGAGGGACATAATTATGTGGAGCATATGTCCGGGGTGCGCCATTATAAGGAATAGAGGAGAAATGTGTCCCGACAAGTGATAACGCTACACGAGAAAGGCCGAGCGGCTTAACTATATATATTACCAGCAGGTGAAGTTCTGTGTTTACACCCAGTGTTATCGGTCTACAATGCTGTGATAGCAACCTAAGTGTCAAGAGCGATAAAAATAAGCCAAAGATTATTTTATATGCAGTGCGACTAAATGTACAAATTTAAATTTTATATTTTTCTTTAGAATTTGTCTGTATACAAACTAAGCTATAATTTAATACTGTGCTATGTGATAAGATAAAAGGAAAGGATTGATAAGAATACTCAAATCTATATTTTATACCAAACGAAAATCAAAATAATGTTAATATAAACAAAGCACACTGTCACACACACTAACAAATGTACCTGCCCAAGGCAGGAAGTCTTTCGATAAATAAACAACTTTAATCTTTTTTTTTTTTTATTCGACTGCTTGTAGATGGTGTTGTGGACCGTTTCTACGTAACCGGGCTGTTATTGGCGAGACCTGAAGGGTCTCCAACCAATGGGGACGAGAGTAAAATAGTTAACCTAAGCTAACTACTATTACTACTACTAACTTCATGACTAGCTAGCAACAACAGCACTAAGGGCGACCTCTAATGGGACTCTGACCTCGGCTTAGGGCGTTGCTGGCGAGAGGACTGGGAGGGAGACAGCTTGATGAGGGCTGAATTAACGGTGTGACTGCGGAGTCAGAAAGGACGACCGGCTGCGGCGGGTGAGCACGGTGGATCAGGCACGGCAACTTTAATCTATTGTTTTCAGCTTTATATATGCGCACGGCCGGCTAAAATTCGGTCTGACATCGGGAGCCCTCTGTCTCTCTCTATCTTATGCGAGCGGGAAAGGGACAGAGCGCTGCCGTCAATACTATTCGCAAGGCCGGAATCTCCCTCGATATTTCATTTAACGATTTTGAACCTAATTTCAGGTGACAACACACGACTTAACGGTAACTTAAAATTGATTAGCGTTTGAGAATGTTGCCATAAAATGTACAAAAACTAAATGCACATATTCTGTATACTTACTTTCGTCTTGTCTATATACAAACACTCAACCCTTCTTCAACTAATGTTAACAGTACGTTTCTTTTAATTGCTTCCTTAAAATCTTTCCAGCCGGGTTCTTGGGAATGTCCCCAACAAACTGAACTTCTTTTATTCTCTTATAGATGGTGACTTTGGTATTAACGTATTCTAGTATTTCTTCTTCGTTTACAGTCTGGCCGGGTTGGGTAACTATGAACGCTTTCGGCAGCTCGCCTGAGATTGGGTCGGGGATACCTAGGACGGCACAATCGAGAACTTTCGGATGCGTTCGTAAAACCATTTCTAGTTCTGCTGGAGGCACTTGGAAGCCTTTGACCTGTAAATAATTTACTTTATGGTAAGTTCTATTGGAATAAAATTTTCTAGTGATGTTGCCGCGTATTGAGTGTGGTTTTGTCGTTGTATTAGTAAATATTTTACTGCCATTTGCGATGGTTTCAAATTGACAACATTGGTAGGTCAGCTAGTAGGGACTTGTTTCATATTTTCGCATCGCGTCGCGTCGTTTCAATCACTCACGGAGGACGCGGAAGTTTCGTTACTGTAGTGTTTGTATATCTATGACGTTGTTTCGAGCACACGAGTAGTAGGGGAGTCGCGTGAGAGCCGGTGGCAAGAGCAGACTGCTGTGTAACTGAGCCAACAGTTAACGCCCTTGGTACCAGTAGTACTACAGTTACGATTTTCAGAGTAACAAAATAGTGATCTACCTACTATTACATAGGCTCAATTTTTTTAAGTAACCATCATGTTATTATTTACCTTAATAAGTTCCTTTAGCCTATCAGTGACGTACAGGTACTTCTTCTCGTCGTATCGTCCGATGTCTCCGGTCTTGAACCAACCGTCTTCAGTCAGCACCTCTTTAGTTGCCTCCTCGTTTTCATAAAAGCTCGACATTAAGTTGGGACCGCGGTACCAGATCTCGCCTTCCTGGAAACATAAGTGGTTCTAATTTATAATTGTTATTTGACTCTATAAATTATGGATAAGGGACCAGAGATGCAGGACTCGAGTGAATGCCTACTGGCCTCTGTAACCCAATTACTGGAAAATACAAACAACGTAACCATCGGTTGGGTTACGAAGACCGGTCGTCAAAGTTTCAAACTTCTACCTGCCCGTAACGACAGTCATAGGTATTTGTATGACCCCCGGGACGTGCCAAAGGTGTAGCACAAGAGAGGCACCGGTGCGCCCCCCTCCTATTATGCTGAGAATGGTAGGTAACCGGGTAGTTTTTATGTATATGTTTATAAAGTGCAGATTCCGATGCCAGTCAACGGTTAAAATACTTGCCTCTCCTGGTCCCAAAGCCTCCTTGGTATTGAGATCAGCAATCTTCACCTCGCTACTGGCAAATATGTGTCCCACTGAGGCATAATTGCTATCATCCTTCCGACCCACTGATATACCCCCATTCGTTTCCGTTAACCCGTAACCTTGGCGGAAATAGATGTTTTCCTGGAAAAAGAGTTTTTTTTATTATTATTTGTGGTATTATTTATGCGTGTGCGCATCAGCCAGTGTAAGAACATACATTTATATGAATCACCAGAAAATAATATGTTATTGATGTAAAATCCCAGCGACATTCATGTTGGAATTTTTTTATCAATAATCAACAAAGCATATTTTTGCCATAATGAGTTTCTTTTCTTTGCTTTTGAAACAAAGCGGTGGGCAAAACAAAAGACCTATTGTTACAGGTTTGTAGATTTTAAAACAACTAAGAAGACCATGTGTAAAAGACGCATTCGCAATGGGAGCTCTGGACTTTAGGCTAGGACCTAAAATAAGATTCAGAGGTAGTATTCAGAAAAGAAAGGAAATATGCTATCTACCTCATTAGGCTAATGCTACGTGCCAAGGTTTGGGAAGCCTAAGCTCACAGATTTCTTTTATGAACTTTTGAGTAGTAGCCCAGTCTTTAAAATGTTGGCTTATAATGCTAATGGATGTCTCTCCAACCATATATGACCAAATCCCTCTATTGGTGAACTGTGTTTGCCTAGGGAAGTACATCCCCGTACAGTCCTTCGAGGAATAACAGTCGTGATGTGTATAAAATAAAGTTGAAATTAATTTATTTGAAGGTAGACAGACTTAATTATCTTTACGGGTGTGGGGTCGGAAAAAAAACAATTGATATACAGCGCTATCTAACAAAACAAAGATATATTATCTTAATAATATAAATTATAATAGGTAACAATATTTTATTGTCCCACTATCAGCAATGTTATCGGACCTAAGTCAAGATGTACCTGTCCAAAGGTATTTTGTCGCAATCATCGTGACGCTATCAGGGCACAATGATTGTACAATCAATAAGCAAAATGATACAAGGTTTATTTATTTATTCTTCTTCTTATACACGAGAATAGCTCATGCCATGGTGAAAATATTACATATAACGCCTGCCTTCCCCAAGGGGTTGTGCAGAGGTGTGTATTGAAACCCTCATTTCACCGTTATGTTTAAGTCCCATGTAATAGGGTGCGAACCTATTGCCATCAACCGGACGCAAATTCAAACTCCGGGCTGCTACTGAGGTGCTGCTACTTCCACACAGAAAAACCTAATAACACTTTGCCCGACCTGGGGATCGAACCCAGGACCTCACATTCAGCAGTCGCGTTTGCCACCACTAGACCAACGAGGCAGTTAGAATATTAGAGTTGGTAAAAATCCGGATGAATTATTAGTTTGTCGTTCAATTTTAAAGTCGTTTTAAGGAAATAATTGTTGATAAATAAATTTGGGTGGTAGAGAAGCATTTTTAATTATAATAATGAAAAGGGTAAACCCATCGGAGCTTTGGGAAACTTGGTTACGATAGTAATTAGGCACTAAATATGACTCTACTTACCTACTTAAGGGTGGTAAATAAAAATTATGTCTATTAGATTTAAAATATTTTGTTTGCAACCCAGTTGGATTCGGTTTTTATTGTTTGAATATCATTATGCAATTCCTTCTTCTAAATCTTTTCTGTCTAAATAGTGTTGCATAACTATCGGCAGCGACTTACAATAATGTTATTTTTGTTCCATGTCAACAAAAGGATTTTATTGTCGCTTTTACTAGATGTAAAGATAATTTATTATATAATTGTACGCTAAATTGTCTAAAGTACTTACAATGATTTTAATCTTTTTGTGAGCAACTTTGTACTCAAGATAAACACAAGTACGTTAGCCCGCCAAAACACTTATTATTTTTATTTTGCCATACAGCTAATTAGCTAGTATGATAATTTCGATGAATTCGTCGGTATTATTATACAGGGTGTAAAAATAGCCTTAACGAAGCCGAGGTCTACGCATACTAAACATCAAACTAAGTAACGTACAGCAAAAATAATTGCTGTGAAACGACTTTTATTTTCTGGTATAAAAAAAAGCTTTTAACTGTAGCGCGCAATGGAAGCGCTCGCGCAGCAGTCTGTGCCTACATTTCAAAAATGTTGACTATGTTTGTATAGTTGAACGTTTAGTAATAACAATTAAACTTAGTATTCGTGAAAAACGTTCAAAAATATGGTGACTTTGACCTTCAGTATCTCCATAACCAGTCGGTTCCCAATTATGGCCCAATACCAAAAAAATATCGTAATAATAGGAAGAATACGTGGCTCTTGGCTTCGTTAAGAGTATTTTTACACCCGATATTATTGGTTAGGTATGTTTAACTTTATCATCAAACTCTCAAATTAGTATATTTATTATTAACAACAAGAAAACATAATTATCAGTAACAGTTATTACTGAGAAGCGAGAAGTAGGTCGTACTCGATAATTTTGTCTGTAGTTACAATTTATTAATTTATTGCAAACTGTTCGAAATAGTTCAGACAATTCGAAAAATCGATTTTACCATCGCTGGATAATTTTTATCTCAAGTATAAGTTAGAAATTTTGACAGGTTTTTTATAGAAATTCTGTCGAAACGTGTAACTTATTCCTTGGTAAAGTCGGCCCTTACCTACTGTGGTACTTTAATAAGTAGATTTAGCGCTATGTGCGTGAACCTCGATTCTGACGCCGCTGTTATTACAAAGAACATACTAACGGTTATTACGAAGTGCCTAAGCTTGTACCTACCGATTACACAGATTAGTTTTCGTCGCTTAAGTTTTAACACCGCGTAACTCGATACATAGTAGTTTTGAGTTACGCACGTCATTCGATAGGGAATCGAAAAACGCACCGTTTGACCAATCACAATCAATGGTTAGAAATAGCAACACGTTATTAAAAAAAAAACCACCGCGTATGTAATATTTTTTCCATCGAGCTATGTAAACAGCTAAAAGCAGCTAACAGCTATGTTAACTTAATTAGCTGACTTTACTATTGTCATGGCTGTTGGTTTTCCAAAAGTAAATAAATAAATAAAACAGCGTGTAAGTCCGGTGAGTCCCATACTGGATCATGTCGCGAAAGTGCTCCGTCGAAAAAACCAAAATAAAATAGAATATTGTAGGTTAAAATCAATTATATGATAAGTAGAAAAAAATCTATTTTTTGCTCTCCTGAAAAGTTAACTATTTTGAGTTACGCGGTGTTAGAACTTAAGCGACGTTTTACAGGTATGTCTTTATATGGACGATTCCTATTTCCTATGTTTTACCGAACGTTACTGGTTCAATATTTATCAATAATAAAGCAACGACCCCGTAGCTTTGCATAGTAGACCCTCCCATACATTACTAGCTATCACTAGTAAAATTAGCTTAAAAGTCATTTATATGCCCAGTTTAGTAATAAAAAAATACTACTATTAGTAAGCAAAACGTTCCGTTTTTGGCTAAAGTTGAACGACCTATGGCCACTGACGTAGCTAAATATGTCGCACATTCCTACTTTATATCTAGACAGACTGATTCACTGACCGGTTGTAACTAGACCTACATATATTCACGCTTCTGTTTGTTTGCGGTGCGAGCACAACGATTGTTGCTATTCGTCTAGGAACTCTCAAATTTCAAGAGTTAGGGTCGCCCTCTAAAAATTGTGTAGTGACTTTTGGATGACTATTGATAAACATAGGCGGTCTTCCAAAAGAGCGGTAACGTCCTCGTTAACAGGGGTAATGGTGTCGATTCCTAAGGGTGTTTGTCTCTTTCTGTTTCAATAGAAAAAGAAAGTGACAGTTGCGTTTAGTCTAGTTTAGTAGTGTCAAAATGTGTAACAGAATCGACACCAATATCTAAACGTTTTTTAACCCGTCAAGTGTCGGGCGCACATACGGGTGTGCGTAAGAAATTCGAGCGCGAAGTGTCGGAGGCACACACGGGTGTGCGTAAGGAACGCGCTCCTATAAATTCGGTTCGTGTAAACAGTAAAATAAAACGTACAAAATCCGCTACCATAGGAGCGCGTTCCTTACACACCCGTGTGTGCCTCCGACACTTCGCGCCCGAATTTCTTACGCACACCCATAGGTGCGCCCGACACTTGACGGGTTAACTATCTTTTCTTGACATATTTCATCCCACTGCTGGACAAAAAATTCTTCTCTGGCCTTCCTATAGAAAGAGAATAAGTCTCTTTGTGTTGCCTTTTCAAACTATAGAAAGAACTTACATTTTTAGCAATGACAGCTTCGGCATCTTGTTTTGAGATGGGAGCAGCGCCGCTTACTATCCCGTAGACTGACTCCAGGTGCTTTGGGGTCACAGCTGGATGCTTGCCGAGGAATACCACTGTAATATATATATGTATTATTGTTAGAAACGTACCTACACGGGTCATTTTATTCACGGTGCTATGCTAAGCCACACTATAAGTGTAAACCTATTAGTACCTACATTAGATGCTTTTCATTTTTTTGTACATAGTCGGTTTTAAAAAATATTTAATTTATTTTTCCGTTTTGATTGAACTTAACGCTTAATAGAGCAGTGCATAAGGTTTTAAGAAAAGTAAATAACAATTAAATTTTTTTATAGTAATAAAAAATGTTTTTATGTACTTAAGTAAGTATAAGACTAAATATATATAAGAGCATACCCGAGCATCGGATTTTATACTTAAAGGCAATACTGATACAGTTGTTTATTCAGTGACATCAAAAAATTGCGCGAGGATATTTCCGTTTAGTGGAAACTGTCCCTTATGAGGTGAAGCGTGAAAAAACAGCCTTAATCCCTTATTCGTCCCTTTTGAAATCCACGGAGAAGGTGGATGGTGGTCTATTTTAGCTAGAATAGATAAAGACTGCTTTCTATATAAAAAAATAATATTTTTTCTTACCCATAGGTGGTACCAGGAATAACACTTCAGCCTTGTACTTTACAAGGGTCTGTAGGAAGAGTTCGGGCTTGAAGTACGGCATGGTAACCAGCTTGCAGCCCTGAGTCATCTGGTTCATCATGAGCGCGTTGAACCCGAATATGTGGAAGAATGGCAGTATTCCTGGCAACACCGCTTGGTTTGTTGCTAGAAGAAAATAAAAAATATTTTTTAAATTTTAAACTTGATACTGGAAAAAGTAGGTAGGTTAAGAAGATACGAAGAAAAATTCACCTCCCATTTTAATCCAAAATCATAATCCTTACAACAATGGAATAAAATGTGATTCATACTTGGAATGTTATAAGTACTAATAAACCTAGGCTTCATCACTGTCGTTGTTATAAACAATAAGGGTGCATTGTCGCGAACCTGGCGCGTGCGCAGTGTGCCGTTTTACAGAACGAGTTGAATCTCAGACATTTTCTATACAACGCCACGTTAAACGCATTGCGGTCACGAGAACGCGGTTTAAGAATATCTTGACATGAACTAACAGAAACTGAAGACACTATTATTGTGTGAAATTAAAAAATTACTCTTTTTTTTTTACCGACCTAAAAGAACCGAAAGAGGAGGTTCTTAATTCGAAGCCTATGATTATTTTATTTTTATTACACAGTCCGCCAACCCGCAACGGGCCAGCCCGGTGGACTAAGCTCTAAACCCTTCTCACTAAGAAGACGGCCTTGCCTAGAAGTTTGGCAGTAATGGGCTAAATATGTAAGGATAATTGAGAAGTAAAACTTACCCGTAGTTTCTTTAATAACAACTATTTCGGGATCAATGATCTGCTGGTTCACGGCGACAACACTTTCATGTGTCAGAACCACTGCCTTTGGAAACCCAGTTGTCCCACTCGAAAATGGCAATATAGCTACATCTTTAGGACTTCTATGAACCGATTTCAAACAGCTAGTATCCAGGCTAAAATCTTCGGCGAACTCTGCGAACTTTATGGTACCTTCTGGTAGATCATCATTGTCTATTAAAATAATTGGTATGTCTTGCTTAAGTTCTGCTAAAGCTTGTTTGATGTTGGCATATGATATTTTTGATGCTACTACAGCTTTGCATCTGATCAGTTGCAATTGGCGTTTGAGTTCGTCTGAAAAGGAAAGCAATTGTATAGAAGTTGGTAGGTTCTTCATTCTTGGATCACGATTCAGAATTTCTTTCCCTATTTTAGAAGAAAATTATGCTGTATAATTTTTAATGAACGTAAATCAAAGTCCAAATTCAAAAGGTCGGGCAGTGTTATTGGATTTTTCCGTGTGGAATTCCTCAGTAGCAGCCCGGAGCTTGGGAGTTGTGCCCGGTTGATGGCAATAGGCTCGCCCGCTATTACATAGGACTTAAACATAATGGCGAAATGGGGTGTTCCTCTGCCCAATCCTTCGCGGAATATAGACGTGATGCCATAGCAACATATTATGTTACAAAAAGCTTTTATAAACCATAGGTCAGTAACCCACCTGCAGTATAGACAGGATTCATCATACTAGCAATGCAACCAGCCTGTAGCACGCCCAATATAGTACACGGATATTCAGGTACATTTGGCAATATTATGGCAACTTTGTCATCGTTCTGCAACTTTAGTTTTGTCCGTAAAGAGGCGGCGAACAATACGGACATCCTATGCGTCTGCGCATATGTGTAGCCGTGGCCTGTCACTGCGCATACCTAAAACAAAAAAGACTGTTGTGTATTGAACGGGAAAAGATGGGCTAAAATGCAATAGGCATCGTATTCAGTGGCGCAGACACAATGCTGGGAACAATGTTTAACCTTTTGAACGCCATCGACGGCTCTAGACGTCAAACGAAAATGTACTTGGCCCGCCAACGACGTCAATAGCCGTCAAAAAAGTACGACGGATTTGTAGCATGGCTGGGAAGTTCTCATGCGTGTATAGTGTGGCTTTCAAAAGGTTAACCTTGAATCCTTGGTAAATTTTGAAATAGGAGCCTGAAATTAGGCTGCAAATTCCGTTTTGTTTTTTTATCTTCTCGGATCCATAGCCGACAGGCCCACAGACCACAGCTGGTTGTAAAACTGTGCCACAGCTATATAGCCTTGGCGGTCTTTGGTATAATTATCAGCTCTATGATCATATAGACTTTGGTCCCAAATCAAATCGACAGAGATATCTCATAAGATAAATCTTATGTCTCGTTGCACTCCAAATTTAGTCCTTAAGACAGAAATTATAAATGCCTATCGCATACATTCCGTCGCTGTGCAGTGAAAACTTCGTAATTACAATGAACGTAATTTTACAGAAGGAGATAATAACTGCCTGTTTAAAAAAATTAAGTGTAGATTGTAAGGTTCTTCTGTTTTATTATCAACTAGCTTTTACCCGCGGCTTCGCTCACGTGGAATTAACATGATGTTTTTCCAGGACCAAAAGTAGCCTATGTTACTCTCCATCCTTTCAACTAACTCTATGCCAAAAATCGAAGTCAAGTCGATTGGTTGCTTAGTTAGGGCGTGAAGGAAGGACAAACAAACAAACAAACAAACACACTTTCGCATTTATAATATTAGTATGGATTCATCAATCTATTTCATCTTAGAGCTGTACACGTTCGTTCTAAATATGCATTACATAGTTTTTTACCCAACAAATTAATAACAAAAAATAAAATCGAATTTATGCTTTACGAGGTTTTCACTGCCCAGCGACGATACGTAAACTCTCGCCTTTTTCCCATGGGAGTAGGCAGAAACTATAGAACGCCACATGCTACGATCCTTACATACTCGTTTCGATTCATCCACATTCATACAAATGCCTATCAGTGGATGTATAGCATAATGTATAATACCGTTCTATCCTAGGTTTGTTAACGATTGTTCTTTTACAAGCTAATAGGTTTGTTGTTACTAGGTAATAATATATTTTTAAGTAGATATTAATATTAAAGTGAAATGAGGTAATTATGGAAATTGCCTTTCTTAATTATACAAAGTCGAATTAAAGTCAGAGGTTCAAGGGCGGCATAAACTCTGACACCAGTTTAGTCACTAACCACACGAAAAGAAAAAGTGACTTCGTCTTCTTCTTCCGCCCTTATCCCACACTAGGTGGGGTCGGGGTCGGCACAATATGTATTTCGTAAATCCATGTTGTTAAAGGTTTTTGCTTATTGTTATATGACCGGCTGCCTACCTGACATCAACCCTCCTTGGAAATACACGTTGCGCCGTCGCGCTGGTGTCCCAATGTGCTTGTTGATATTATACACTGGGTCCCAAAAGTGACTATAACCAATATTAAAATTTTACTTAGTTGGGTAATAATGTTCTACTGTAGCATTATAAATTGCTGTTTATTCAAAATTAATATGTATTTACTATGTGGAATCGTAGTATACCTAGATCCAAATACTTAAATTTTCCTTATTAAACGACCTAACTAACAGAGTTGTATTTCTAAAATTTAATTAAACTTTTAAATCAGCAACTGTGAAGATATTTATAATAAATGGAGCAAGCGACCTAACACGCACTGCTGCGACATGAACCATTACGAATTTTGTCGTAGGTATCTCTAAAAAAAAGACACAAATAGTTAAGTAAGTACCTATCTTGTAACTGTAGTACGGTTATGCATTTTACAAATGAAGATAGTTTAATGTTTGATGATGTTTTAATTCGAAACAGGTTATAAATTTGTTGTGGAACCTGATAATGACAATTTACAGATTGTTGTGTTTGTACTAAAAACAAGTAACCTACGTCGACATGTTGAAACAGTTAATGATCAACTAATGACCAAGCGTGGCAGTACCTATGGTCCCTTTTTTTTATCGTTGGAAAATCCTCATGGATGTCCCTCGCCCGGGGCAGACGAGGGGGTCTGCCGGACTCTTACCGGCTAAAAACCAACCGTGTTCCTCCTCCTGACCGCTCGGCCGGGATCGCGGGATTCGCAAAAGCATGCACCGCAACCCCGGCAGGTCCCGGTCCGCTAACCTCGGCGGATCTCTCTTCTGTGGGGGCAGTGTGGTACCTAGCAATGAATATAATATAACACGTGAGTCAGGGGGTTCACGTGAGCAGAGCAAAAGGCAGCCAATGGTCTATGCTAGGCAGGCGCGGTTGCAGCCAAAGACTTAGGGGGGGTGTTATATTAACAGTAAAATAAATTGAGCACATTAGAATTTATCTATTTTTAGTAGGTTTGACAATTTGACGTGTACGATTTTGGAGGAGGGTCATGACACCTACGACTCCCCCCATCTGACTGATCCTAGGAGGATCTGAAACAGCATAGTCATTGGCGCTAATAACATAAATAGTTCGATCACCCTTGTAATAAAAATGCCTAAATACCAACTCCAAAAACCTAAATGTGTAAAAATAAAATAAAAATAAAATTTGTAATAAATGTAATAATGCCCTCAGCATCCCGGTATCTCCATGAGAGATACCAAGAAATCAAACAAACCATAACATAATTATGTTGATGATGCATTCTGCGTTATCAACTACAGCATGTAAAATTAAAATCATTAAATAATATTTATAGTAGTAATATAGTTTTAAGTGTGTGTGCTGATGCAGGCATCGACTCTATTGAGTCGGCGCATGCATCAGCGCATAGCTAAGTTACCTGCATGTCAAAATGATGCTTGCCGGTACATGCATCGACTTTATTGAGTCAATGCATGTACCACCAGTAACAACGAAATAATGTAAATGTGTATTTAAAAAAAAAAACAATAATACCTAATAATATTAAATAAGTAAACATATATATAATGTGATGGACTCGCATAGCTTAAGTAGAATAAGTAATATTTATAGTAATATAAATGATACATGTTGTATTTCCGATACAGGAGTATCAAATAAGTAAAATAAAATAAAAAGTAAACAATTAAATAACAGCAAAAAAGAGCGCGGACGAAATGTCTGCGGTGAATAAACTCATTAAAAAAAAAAAAATAGTTCGATCACTAATCAGCCCCCTGATTCAGAACGATTCGATAAGTCAGTTTTCGAACGATTCGGTTTTTTATCACTTTTCCTCTCGTTAGAAAATCGTAGATGAAACGCTATTATAAACCGAATCGGGCCACAACTGCTTATCGAAAACGTTCTGAATCGAAAGGCTAGTGAGGTTGACGTTAGGGAAAGCAGGGTTTTCGCACCTAGACAACCATAGTCCAAGGATATAACCTTCAAAGGCCGTAGCCAGGAATATTGTTCAAGGGGTTTGAAACAAACAAGAAAATCGATTACAATAAAGAGTGTATACATTTTAAAAGTAATTTAATTGTCTGAGGTTTCGGGGGGGGGGGGGGTGTACCCCCAAACACTTCCCTAGTTACGACTGTGATGACCTGATCTTATGGGTGTGCATTAAAAGAGCCTACACGAGTGACGATACTTAATTGGTTGGAGACCCTTCAGGTCTTGCCAATAACTGCCCAGTTACGTAGAAACGGTCCGCAAGATCATCTACAAGCTGCCGAACAGAAAAAAAAACCGGCCAAGCACGAGTCAGGCTCGCGCACGAAGGGTTGGTTCTGTACCATTGTCTATAAAAACGAGCCAAAAAAAACATGTTTGTTGTATGGCAGCCCACTTAAATATTTATATTATTCTGATTTTGAGTAGTTGTTATAGCGGCAACAGAAATACATCATCTGTGAAAATTTCAACTATCTAACTATCACGGTTCATGAGATACAGCCGGACGGACGGACAGCGGAGTCTTAGTAATAGGGTCCCATTTTACCCTTTGGGTACGGAACCCTAAAAACGACGAAACTTAAACTGTACGTCCGACGCAATCTGAGCAGTCAGCCCCCCACTACCAACCTTACTAAGTGGCTAATCTATTAACCACGAGATAAGATGAGCTTATCGTCACGAAGTAGGTCCACTTTAGGTTGATTAACCTTTCACCCAATTCCAAGTAGGTACTTCCAAAGTACAAGTTTAGGCGATCAATAATACCTAATTGACTGTATACGCGAACAATTAGGTATCATCGATTAGTTAATCTGAGCGATTGATTATCTAGAACTATTCGTATAGTCATGTTTTAATGTTTATCACGATCGGGTATCGAATTAACTGTTCAGTTAATCTTTACCTAACAATCATCCATAGCTCCGAGTATTACAGCCCGATGTAAGACGTGAGGCTCTTTAAAAAGTATTTCGTTGTTGACATTACGCCATACAAGTGGTTTGATGAATGAGAACAGATAATAGAGTTAGCTGTAGCATGTAGGTATATGATAGCAGCCTGTTCTAATAGGTAAATTCTCTCAACGGTGTGAATTAACGAATTCAGCCCTCATCAAGCTGTCTCGCTCCCAGTCCTCTCGCCAGCAACGCCCTAAGCAGAGGTCCGAGACCCATTAAGGGTTGCCCTTAGTGCTGTTGTTGTTAGTAGCCATTATGTTAGTAGTAGTAGTAGTAGTAGTAGTAGTTAGCTTAGGTTAAGTATTTTACTCTCGTCCCCAGTGGTTGGAGACCCTTCAGGTCTCGCCAATAACTGCCCGGTTACGTAGAAACGGACCGCAAGAACATCTACAAGCAGTCGGAAAGAAAAAAAAAGAAAAAACTAATTGGTAAAGGCCCTTCTGATACGGATAAGGAACGACCATGGTTACCTCTCTTGTTCTCTGCATGTTGTTGATTTCAGACAATGGTCCAGGTTTCTTTACTATACGGGAAATCGGTGGCGTCTCGGAATAAAAAATAGACTTACTTAGGTAGCTACCTACAGTACCTACGTAGTTGATACCTCTTAATTATACAAAAACTACCTAGGTAAGTACTTACTATAAGTTTAGGTAGGTATCTTAAGATAAATCATTTGCATAATACGTCGGTAAATACCTATGTAGTTTTTATGGAAAATTTAATAATATTATGAATATTTCATTAGATACCTACCTAACTACAAACCAACGTAGCCATGAAATAGAATTTAATAATATTATCTAACAGTAAGGGCTAATGAAAAAGGTCGTTATTGCAATGCAAGATAACAAAGATATTTTATAATCATTTTTAATTGAAACCGATATTTAGTTAGGTACCTACTTGTCATTTTAAAGCAAATACACACATTGATATAATTTACACTACACATGAAGACTGTGGTGAAGGTAAAAAAGGTTCAGATTTCAAACAATTAACTCAGCCTATCACAGTACAATGCTGGACATTAGTCCAGATTGATCTACATTATAATATTTACCCTCTTAATTGATGTAGCAGTATTTAGGATCTGCAGACCTCTAGGCAATTTTTTGTCGTGTTGTGGGCCCCTATTTTATTCATTCCCCTATATTTGTGCATATATGTATTGAGAACTGGACTCTGATAAGCTGTACAGTCATTCTACCTAGCCTTTTCCTAACTATGTTAGGGACAGCTTCCAGTCTAACTGGATGCGGCTGTATATCAGTATTTTACATAGAGCGACTGCCATCAGACCTCCATAATCCAGTTACTGGGCAATACCGATATCCTAAGGTTAGACCAGTTGTCAGACATTCGAGATACCAGTTTTGTTACATAGAGCGACTACCATCTGACCTCTGCAACCCAGTTACTGGGCCATGCCAATATCCTAAGGTTAGACCGGTTGTCAGACTTTTGGGCTTCTGACTTCCAATACCGACTAACACTGTACTCTGATAAGCTGCACATTATTATGTAAAAAATAAAAAGGTCAAGAAACAGTGTAAAGTACAAAAAGATAACTCACCGTAGCAGTTTTATCAGGCCACCTGTCCAAATTCTGCCATACAAAGTCTGTCACTGTGTAATTTGTTGCTGGAATATCTTTATACACCGATGTTAGAATATTTTTTTCTGATGCATTAGAACTCTTTTGTCGAACCACCGTAGATATTAATCCATTCTGCTTGTTCAAAACTTTTAGCACTTTGCTTCTAACTGCACTGGCCATTTTTCAATTTTAGATAAGACTGAAAAAATAATATTTTCATTAGCTAGAAAAATAAATACAGGCTGCATGGATAAATAATAATTAAAAATCAGCATGAATAAAAAAAGGGAATCGTATATTTAAAACAATAATTTAAAACTATTCAAAAGTCGATACATTTTAAAAATTATCTATATTTTAATTTGATGTGTTGTTGTCCAATACTTACACATAACAACTGTGAACAACAAAAATCTATTTTTGGAGCATCAACTCTTAATTTATACAAAACAATCTCAGATCAATAAAACTTGTCTGTCAGAAAACAACTTAATAATATTTCTATTAGAACCTGATATTCTTTAAGTATATCTTGCAAACTTATAACTTACCTATTAATAATATGGTATTACATTAAAAGTAATAAATTAAGGGCACTGTAATATATTAATTGTCTTGATAGTGAGTGAAAAATAAAAATTGTGTAATAAAGCAATAAAAATATTTACGACTTTACACATACCGTTTAATATACGAGTTTCCCACTCAAGCCGCTGCACGCAACTGAAGAAGTTTATAAAGTTATAAACTGATAACTAAGAATGTATTATTCCCACATAAAACGTCCGTAGTACTATTGTTTAATTCGATAATTGAAAACTAAGTTTACTACAAATCTTTGTGCCCTTGGACTTTGAAACAACGTCCCGAGACCGACCGTACTTTCACTGTTTTCTTATACATAATCCGAACAAATTGAAAGTTTGTAAACATTTAAAAATAGGAGCGCTAGTGGGCCTGTAAATATCACGAGTGGGAAAGAGATAACATATTAGTTCGTGCTCTTTCCGTCCTCCCACTCTAATTACCAATGGAATGCGATAAACAGCTGGTCGACACGTTCCGTTCTACGTGCGATATTATATGTAATTTAATTTCACTAGTTTTTAAAATTAAATACGTATTAATAATATACTTTAAGAAATAGTACTTTATTACCAGAAACTGTATGTATGATAATATATAATGTATGCTAAATTATCCAATTTTACAACATGATCTATGCTTCATTACGACATAAGGCGGAACGAGGGCGGAGCGTGGGCGAAATTGTCGTAAAATTGAGTTGATCAATGAAGAACAACATGACTCCCGTCTGTATACAGCGAGGAAACTTGAAATACTTCATTCATTACTCCATTGGAATACAAGATGTCGATGTACCACGATAGAATACTATTTCTATGGGATTCTCGTATAAAATCAAACAAAAATTTATTAATTTGGTGTAGTGCCCTAGTTTTGCATTTATTGTATACATATTATGCCTATATTTGGCAGTAGAAAATATCTCTCGGAACTATACCCTATTCAAGGAACGAAGAATAAAATATACTTAACAACATTTGACTACTCTTAAGAAAAAGCTGTAAAATATTTCAAAATACAATACTTAATTTCTAACAAGAGAAATGATGTGATGATTGAATACGGTATAGTTCTGATAATAGTGTAGGGAATTAATAAGGGGTGTAATGAAATAAATACATACCTAAATAAATTCTAGTTTATTTAATATCAGAGAATTACAGTGATACAAACTTAACTCAGACCTTACTTTAAACGGCTAAGGGTTTTCAGCAGTCAATGTATAAAGAACACATAAAATTACACAAAATAATAAAATATACCACCCTAAGAAAAGTAACTTACACATTTGTTCATTTAAACAGTTCTCAAGGTTAAAATATAAAGGGAAAAAGGTATTACTAAAGCAGATTTTTTTTCAAAATCATTGAACAATTACCTTTCAAGTATTTTAAACTAAATATTTTACTTATAACAGAGTTGTGATTCAAATTAGTGTCGGAAAAGATATCAACTAGGCAATCCTTCGTGAGACAATTCTGTGAACACAATACAAACTAAAACCTTTTTTTTTCCAGAAGGGCGTAAAAGTAATAAATGCTATTTAAATCTTATGTTAAGAAAGTGACATCTTGAACATATTCTGGTATGAGGTATTCATACCTTAGCCCCGCTATTACCAACAAAATTAAACATATCAAACAAAAAGGTTGTAAAATCATTTCCAAAGTGTTTACGAAGCAAAATTGTTTCATTTCAGTCGCAGATTTTTATCCATCAATACAATAAGTTCCTAGAAATAAAAAAACATAAATCTTCGAGACCAAAGAATCAAAAAACACCTATATAAATATCAGAAGGATTTCTTTAGTAAATTGAACACAATTTGTACCAATATTGGACTAGGTGCTAAGTAAATTTTTGGCAATTAAGGATAAATATACTTTACACATCAAGACCTGTTTCAGATTTGGTAGAAATTCGACAATGAAGACATACAGTTGGACGTTTCGTTCGTACAATTAAGTTTATCAAGACAGTAAACAGGTTTTGCAGTACAAAATAGATAAGTCGTGTATATCAGCTATAAGCTATTGTTAATATTGACTTGCTATGCGTTAATTCCTCACTCAAGTATTTAATATTACTTTACATGGTCTAATGTCTGGTTCCTATAGCCAAAAACGAATCGTTTTTCTTACCATGGTTGTGGTTGCCTTACCAAGCATAGAAATACACTCCTAACATAATTTTACTTGTGATAGTTAAGGCTCATTTACACGGTGCAAGTTTCTTGAAGCAAGTCTCATGCTATCTCTGTTTTTGTCGTAGAGAAAGACAAAGATAGCATGAGACTTGCTTCAAGAAACTTGCACTGTGTAAATGAGCCTATATTGATGTATAGGATGGGGAGTAGACCCCATGTCTTTGCTTCATTATTGGTAAACATACAAGTCTTATTTTTATAGGAATCAGTCACAAGACATTGTCAAAAACAGTGGTTCCATGTGAATATTACAGTATATACCTAGTATGGCAAATATCTGTTAGCATGTGGGATTACAACTGAGACCTATAAAATCAAAGGCAGCTACACGCTTTAAAGTCGTTACATTAGTTAATTATGGCGCCATCTAGTTTAGTTAGTTTGACAGGCTTAGGTGTATTCATTTTACTACCAAATGCAGCTAAGTCACTTAGAAATTCAGTCCAAAAACCGATATTGGCATTTGCTACCTTGACAAAAATATCAGTTTTTGTAACTTCCTGAATATTTGACAGACTTGGATTTAGCTGCCTTTAATTTTATAGGCCTCAACTATATTGTGATTGTTTAAAGCCATGCAAGCTTTCCATATAAAATGCTTGAAGGGACTACAGATAAAATAATAATAAATAGCACGAGAACTCGTACGAAAATTAAGTTGCGATCATTGCTTCCAGATTGTAAAAGTAAAATTAATGTTAATTACATTACCATAGGTAAGAGTACGTATCTAAGGGCCAAGCCACATCTGACGGAAGATACGTCGCCGATCTTCCACCGGCACACATATTTCACACACCGTACACATTTCACCGAAGATGCGTTACTAAAATTCTTCGAGTAAATTACGAAACGGAATATCGGTAACGTATCTTCAGTCAGATGTGGTTTGGCCCTAAAAGGTAAAAACGGAACCCTTGCGGTGAGCCTTCCGTGTCTGTCACAGAACATTTACAATGAATTCCTAAACTGTAATTTTACCCGATTGCGTGACAGCAAAGGCAGGGTTATGTTTTTATCATTACAGTATACAGTAGAAAAGCCAATATTACTTTTTTATTTATTTATTTATTCTTCAGAAAGCTTACAGTCTAATATCTTTATAAGTCATGTACAATAGCACTTACAATTGCCATTTAAAAGCTTCCACAAATTATAATTACTATTGGAATTAAACTGAATCTGGAAGCAGTGATTGTATTTTTTTTTTATAATTATATAATATATACCTAACTAGAGATTGATGATATGCTAGTGAGAAAATGTATGTACTGTAGATCAACCAAAGTGGTCAGACATTTCGCAAAGAACGTCCATAAAGTGTTCTAAGTATTTTGATTTGGGTTATATTCTATTCAACAGCGCTTGAAGCGCTTTTACAAATGCAGCGCGTGCCTCATTGAAAACGTGCCTCAAGCGTTAGTTTTTTGAACTTAGCCTATTATGGGGTGCCTGCGTCGTCTGACATAGTGCCACTTTCATTGTATATCTACAGTCATTAATATGAAGATGACAATCAACGATACTTACCAGTCTTTGCTACACATACAATCAATAAATTTCTTTACATTCTACTGATTTCAGACTATTGATGCTCTTCAATATTTTTAATTTGAGAGCGCTTCCCGTCTTTTTCAACGCCGAATCAATATGTAGGGTTGTACCTACTACAAAATTTTAGACACCTGTTAAATCTGTATATAACGTCAATCTCCAGATATAAAAATGTGTTTACTCTGTTTAATACGATTTTGTGGTAATACAAGTAGAGTTTACCCCGAATGTGAGCTTTTCAAACGAAAATATGTATTGCTTTTTGTTAAGAGCTAGCAAAAATCGTTGAATACGTTCATAGTTCATACATTTGGTAGAAATAGGCATAATGCCAACTATGTCACATGTCAGTAAAAATCAACGGGGCCAGAATATTTGTGACATGGCCCGAACATTGCTCTAATATAAGTTCGTTACCTTTTTGTACCAAAAAAGAATAGTTCCGTATTTATGAAATGCAATACGAAGTCTAGGGAATGGCGTAGAAATCACGTTTAGATATCGATCGATAATGAAGGGTGCAAATCAGATTAGTCGTGTGATGTGATGATATAACATTGGCTCAAGTTGTGGCGTCGTAGAATTACGCCTGGGGAAGACCTATGCATTTTAAATGTTTGTCATTAGGCACAGTTGCGCACGTGTGAAACTAGATAGTGTAATCTGCCCATTTAAAGTTTGTTTGAAAGGTTAATAAACTTTTGATTGTGATACACAATTATTATTATCATAATATACATTTTTAAAAGATTGAAGAATAAGTGTTGACGTTTTCTAAAAATGTGTATGTTTACTGGACTCAAAGAAAAATGAAGGGTCTCCAACCAGTTTTACCATCAAAGGTTTGTTTACCTTTTATACAAAATTTAAAAGATCAGACTATAATACGTCCCACAAAATAATTGACGTTTAGTGAATCCGGGAATGCGTCAGGGAATTCCATTCGTTGCTTCGTTGAAGCAGGATTGAGTAAAAATATCTACTTATTCAGATTTATAGTTGTCTAGTACTATTTTGTATCGCATCAAAAGACTGAAATCAGTTTTTCTACAATCAACAATTTCCATCAAGAAATCTATAAGTCAACATTCAGAATGATATGTTTAACCTATATTTGAACCAAGTATAAGTATGTACCTACCTAGTATAACTTTTCATAATATTTTTTATGACAAAGAAATAAGATTGAAAAGTTATGAGCCTTGGGTGATTTCTTATTATAATGCCTTTATAATGACGTGTGTTTAAACATAACATGTGAATAAGGCGGGCGTAGTAATAATTACCAAAAACTTAACACTTTTAGGTGAATTATTCTTCATCTTCGGTTTCTTTCTAGCTCCACTGCAAAAGAAAAGATAAGACATAAAACATCTTTACATAGTATAAAACAAAGTCGCTCCCGCTGTCTGTACGCTTAGAACTTTTAAACTACGCAACGGATTTTAATGCAGTTTCCAGTAATTGATAAGAGTGATTCAATAGGAAGGTTTATATGCCCCACATTGGTATCTACATTGCACCCGTGCGAAGCCGGAGCGGGTTGCTAGTTACATTATAATTTGACTTCTTAATCGTAATCATTTTAAATTCTTTCCCATAGGTTTTTTAGATAACCCATAGCGTAAGTTAATTATATCAGCTTCCATACAAACCTAACTGTCTTTTTTATATTTTCTAACTAGCGCCTGACTTGTCTTCGTAAAGTACCATTAAATTACTTGCTAGAGGTTTTTATCATCATTTTCATCAAACATTTGATTATTTCGTCTTACTTGACAAAAAACGTGATATATCAATTAATTTATAAACAAACCGTTTATAAATTAAACACATAAACCTTCTCCGAGAATCAATCTATCTAATTGTGAAAACCGGAACAAAATCCGTGCAGTAGTTGTGAAGAAAATCGCTCAAAAACAGACAGACGCCACCGGGACTTTGTTTTAGAATATAATGTAGTGATAGCGTGCGTCTAATGGTGCGTCCAGACCTGACGAACGCGCCGCGAATGCGCCGCTCGCGAGCTGCGCGCGTGCATTTCATGTTCGTACAAAAGCTAGCGCGCCGTCCGCGCGCAGCTCGCGAGCGGCGCATTCGCGGCGCGTTCGTCAGGTCTGGACGCACCATAACAGTCTAACTTTATTTTCATTTTATTTTTATTTAAAAAAATCGTTGCCCCATACTAGGATTTCTCTTGTATCGTGGGTGCGTTTACAGACAGAAATCTTCACATACACAAACATCCAAACCCGGAATAACTATCTATAGGCCATACAAATATTTGTTACGTACGGGAAGCGAACCCATGACCCGTAGCGCAGAAGCCGATCGCTCAGCCCCTGCACCAAACGTGTCGTCAAAAATTAAAAAAATACATACCGTGAATTACTGGAGATTCCCGATATCTTCCTCAAACAATCTTTTCCCGCCTTTCAACATCTTTTCGGAATCATTGCCGAACTTCTTCATATATTCCTCCAGTCTAATAAGCCATTGGGCCCAATGTTCCCTCAGTTTGTCCGGAGCGAGGTGGAATACGTCAGCTTTCGATCCATCAGTGTACGCTATGACAAGTAACGCGTCTCTGACGTTGAAATGCTTGTAGTTTAGGTCGTGGCAAACTGCGCCGAAGTACGCGGCGAGTTGGACAGGGTTGTCGTAAGTATTTGCTATAGACTTGCGAGGCCTATCCGATTTCTTCCATTCGATTAGTGTCGGTTTCTCTCTGGAATTGATAAGAAGCACTTTTATATGTGTTAAAACTTTTAGTTATGTACCTACAAGTTGCGATGTGGCATGGTCAGAATCGAACAAGGTATTATTTTCAATTGTGCTTTTTAGTGATCCTAAAAGATAATTTCCACCAAACGGCTCGCATCGCATCGGATCGGAAAGGATACGAACTGATGCGGCGACAGCTGATCGCGTCCGGCAGGATGTCGACGCATACGATCGGCTCAGTACCGTCGCTTGCGAACGTATCCGTTTCTGCGCCTAGTCAAATAGTTTCATTTCTACCGTGTTGATGTGTTCTAATTTTTGAAAATGTTTGTTGTTGACGTAGTATTGTTGGCTATTGCATTAGAAGAAGAAAATAATCATAAAACACAGAAGAGAAAAAGAAAAACTGGCCACGGCTTTGAGCGCACGCGACGACAGCCGAAAGGATCCGATCGGATATGACGACAGGCGTACGGAGCCGATCGCGCGTCACAGCATACTTTCGGCTACGATCGCGTGTCGCGGAAGACGTTGTGCGCGGCTTGGTAATTTAGACTTTAAATACTGTGTACACTATTTAATATCGTTTGAAGATTGTAAAATCCGTTCTGATCCAATGTGATGCGAGCCGTTTGGTGGAAATCATCCTCAAGATATTTACTATTTTTTTGCGTTTTTACCCGTGGGAACCTGTAATTGGCTCTATGTTTCATACTGTTGGTTTTCCTATAAATAAATAAAATTTGCAAAGGGATGGCATTGCCCAGTAAAGAGACACGATAAGGGCTACTAAAAAAATCGTGTATTATTAATCAAAACTAATAAAAAATTCAACAAAAACATCTGCTTGTATTATTTTATTATGTGAATTGCTTGATAAACAACTGAAAGATGAGCAAATTGATGCCACTTAACAATGATGATGGATTTATTGAATTTATTTGTCACAACACAACAAAATAAGCTAATAAGCTAAATAAGCTAAAAAATAAGTAAGAATTTTCTTTCCATCCCACTCCGTATCTACGTCCATTTCAGAGGAAAATGTTAATTAACATACGAAAGACAACAAACAAATTGCGTCTAAAAGCATATTTTAACGACGTCACATTTTCAGTAAACAGATTGAAATAAGAATACTACGTTTCTAATAGCAAACAATATTCTACGTTCAATTGTGACGTGAATAGATTTGATTGAACTTTTATCAGCGTTTGATAAGGCCACGCCGACGGGCTACTCGCCATAACCATAAGGCTGCCGGTCCTCTGGAGCGGAGCGGTTTGGAGCTAATCAATAGAATTACATAAAATTCACGTCTCCTCTCTGCTATTGGTTATTGCAGCATTTCTATTGGTTAGCTCCAAACCGCTCCGCTCCAGAGGACCGGCAGCCTTAGTGGCCGACTACAAACTGTTTCCATACATTTTGAGTAGCCGCCACCGGCCAAATATGGCTGCGAGCATCTGCAAAATGTGTGGAAGAAGTACTTGTGACGAATGGCTCGTGTGCGGGGGGGTCTTTTCACATCAAACGTAACGCTCACTCACAGTCAGCCGTGAGCTCTATTTATTCGAAGTGGGACACGCAGTGGCAACTTAAACAAACCGATTTTTCAGCGGCTAACTAGAAGTATGGTGTGAACCGTCACGAGGCCAAAAAAAGAAAATTGCTAGTAGGTACATGAAAGTGTTTTATTTAATTGCATTGGGATACAGAGAGTTTGGCACGCGTACCTATCTGTCTGAGAGAGATTATGTGAAGCACGATAACCTTGAGTTATTCCTTGACATTAGCAATCTATTATTCAGAATCGTGGATGTCAGTGACTCCTTTATCGCTGAGGTATTTCGTGGGTGATAATGATAAAGTACGATTATAAATGACGCCGTTAGTGATTTTTTTGTAACGAATGAATTTCACTATTGTGCTATGACTCTGGCATCAGCATAGTTTTTTCTTAACTATTTTGGGTCGGTTCCGATCTAACTATACTTATTCTATTTAATATAACATTAAACAAGTAAGATCTATTTTAGCACTTGTATAGAAATAAGCAAAAATGTTGCTTCCAGCAGAGCAGGTAATCAACACAGTATTAGATGCAGATGTGCCGTCAGTTAGGATAGGTCAACTCAAACCTGCTATGGCACTTTCCTCAAAAGGCCATTCCAGACATTACCCTACATCGTTTTACTCGCATAGTTTTTTATACTACAATGTCTGGACTCTAAAAGAATCCTTGACCTCAGAGTTTGTTTCGGCTTTTCTTCTCAGAGCTAGTCAGATAGGAAATGCCGGCGCAATCTAGTCTTAAAAAAAAAACATTACATTGACTTGTAAAACAGTCTGTAACAGATTTATTTATAGAAATAAAAACCATTTATCATAATCATTTAATGCTTTTATGAACTTTAACGGTCAATCAAGACGACCTGAAACTCTACTGGAAGAAATTAATGGTTCAAAAGATATTAGTGCCTTAGTGGGTCACTTTTGTGTTATGTTATAATAAATGGAGTAAAGGTACAGCTGAATATCAGTATTATACACGGAGCACTTCCATCTGACCTACGCAATTCAAACTAAGGCTGGTATTCCTAAAATGAAATCTCAGGTTAAAAAAATATCTTAATGTTCATACGTAATATTTTTTATTTAAACTTTTTACGATAGGTTTTTAAGACCAAATTGTTATATTCAAAATCGTAAAAACACTGTTTTATCTCATATATTAAGATATTTGATTGAGCACTCGCACCATCGCATCGCATAGCACTATCGCGCGACTGCCCTATTAGGACGACGGGTTATGTTTTCACTTTCGCTGCAAATCATTGACGCAGCTGATTTGATGGCCTTGACGGTGGCCTAGCCGGAGGCGTCGCGTACTCGATTGTACAGTCCGTTAACTAATGTATTACCATGCAAAGACCGTGACGTTACGTGACCTTGCGCAATAAGTCTGGGGCCCGAGATCAATGTATGTAAATGACTATGTGCACTAGACTGTTGCGCTATTGAATAGCGGTTGAATTAATAACACTAGAGTAAAATACTTTCAGAAACGATTAAAGGCTCATTTACACGGTGCAAGTTTCTTGAAGCAAGTCTCATGCTATCTCTGTTTTTGTCGGAGAGAACGACAAAGATAGCATGAGACTTGCTTCAAGAAACTTGCACCGTGTAAATGAGCCTCAAGGCTGGTTCTAGATAAAAGCCGTTTCCTGATATTGTAATATACAGTGGTGGCCATATAATTAGAAACGATAATTACGGTACACACATTGTTATGATAAAACTCGCTATAAATTATTATCAGTCTATCATTAATGACTTTTGACTAAGTCATTATGTGTCATCAATAGTATTTACTTAATACATGAGGACAAATTGAGGAAAACAACAAACTCCTAATAAAACGTACAATCATTAAGTAAACGAACTGAGAGCTGGACAAATAATTAAAAACGACAACTATACTGCTAGAAATTCAAAGTTGAAAATAATTTTGTTCTTGAATATACAAGGTTAGTCGGAAAGGGGGTTCTAAGCCGAAAGGGTATTAAAGTACCTATAATAAGGGATAACTTTTGTTCTACAACTTTCCCCAAAACTCGATAGTTTAAGAGAAATAGCTTTTCAAAGATTTCGTAAAAAATATGCTAAAATCTATCTGTCCATAGCTATGATCAGCTGTGTTTACAATTTAGGTCATATTTAGGATCACGGGTTAGAAAATTAATTTTCTGAATTCTTAACTGAAGCAGGTATGTTTTTAAAAAAAATATATTTTTGCATGCAAATAAAAAATATCGAATTTTGAAATTTTAACACTTGCTTTAGAATAGTCATCAGTGATACCTACTTTAGGTGGCCCGCGGCTTAGTAGGTACCCCCTTTCCGATTAACCTTGTATACGAATGTTTATTTCTGCGTCATTATTAATCGTCTCAATATTTTCAATAGTTATTTTAATGAATTAATTTACTCTAAAAAAATGAAATAATGGAATCTTGTGATTCGTTCATAACTGTAAAATGTAACAATTCTTTCCAAAAACGTTGCTGCATATTTAAAATGCTCTAATACTAAAGTTTGTGACGCGGTCTATCGCTGCAACTTACTCTGCAGTGCCAATGATGTTGCATGAAAGCCTAAATCTCAGAAAACGATACCATGTAAGGATTGCAAGATTGTTCAATTAACAAAAGCAAGCCCTTTTCAGGGCCATTCTTATATTGAAATGTTCAAACCACTGAAACATGTGTCTTTAGTATAAGGGAGCTTTACTTCATCCAATGTTTTCTTTTATTGAAATCCATCTAGAATGTCTCACTTTTTTTTGACACTTACATATTTTCTCGATGTATGACGTGCATACTAATCGTTTCTAATTATAATGGTCACCACTGTATTTCTCGAGAAAACTTGTTTATCCAGAGAATTATAGATAGTGTCATCCACAAAGACGCGCCCCACTCTTTGTCTAAATCACGCGTTCTCTCTCACTCTAAGATGAAGAATATTCTGTAATGTCGGTGAACAGCAGCCATCAACGATGCAACATCTAAAGAAGGAGCCTTGAAATCTTTTTTTATGGCTGAAGACAGACGTTACAATTCTAATATTATAGTAACACAACAATATTTATTAAAATAGCGCATATTAGACAATAATAATCTTGGGCTTTGGTTGTTTATATACAACCAGAAAAACCTAATTGAATATTAATATTCATTTAGGTACCTACCTAAAGTCAAATGGGTATAGGTTTAAAATTGTGCAAGTAGGTACCTACAAAAATATTATTATATTTTTATAATCAATATTTTCCTTATTTATTAAGTAACATGTCAGGAAAACTCCTTATGTCTCTAATATACATTAGGCATAATCACAAACTAAGTTATGCAAAACACCAGCTTCCCCAAATGTCAACCCCACCAGCGATTATATCGCGACTGGTGCAAGTCAACGACCGACAGGTGGCTAGATATCGATCCAACAAGCCAGCAAGAACACTCCAGACTGATCTATTATCAGTCTGGAGTGTTCTTGCTGGCTTGTTCAAAAGAAAATAAGGTGTAATTATCTACTCACTCATAATCAGCAATCGCATCAAATATCCCCCTGTACTTCAACACAGGGTGTATTACATTAGATTCTATGGCTTTCGGCGTTGATATGCTCTTCAAGACATCTCCAACTGACACCCACACTCCTTCGACTTCTTTCTCTATGCGGAGTTGGGTCTGTGGCTGTGTGAAGTAGTTCTTTAGTGTGTTGTGGAATTTGGTGCCGACTGCCATTTGGGCTGTGGAAATGATAAGAAATATAGGTATTATGCATCTAATTTTAGCATTGCTATAAGGAAGATTCTGACGTCAAACCGGCTAGCGCCACGACTTTTTGAATTTATGTGGTGAAGGAAAACATCGTAAGGAACCCTGCAAACCTAAGACCTCCAAAAAGTTGTTGATGGTGTGTGTAGTCCGCCAAACCGTTCCGGGCCAGCGTGGTGGACTAAGACCTACACCCTTCTCGTTCTGAGAACAGGCCCGTACCCAGCAGTGGGACAGTAATGAGTTGATTATGCTTAGGTTATAAATGTGTATAAGTGCTCTGTATATACTAGCACTGTATAAATTGCTAGAATTGTTGGAAGCAAAGTTCACAAAGGCATATGATTGAACATTCATACGACAAATGAATGACATGACCAATATAAGTACCACGAACGACAGAAAATTTTCTAAACAATTGTGACTGAAAATATAACACAATATCATGTGACAAAGCTTCATGGCGCCAGACAAATGTTATATTCCTAAAGCTTCAGATACTGTCACTTTGTACATCACATGTCTTGGCAGTAATTAAGGGCAATCCTTAGGTACACCAACGTTTCTCAGATATTCGTATTTGAGATATTTATAACACTAAAGGGATGTAATGAGCATGTGTAGGAGTTAATTATTTTTACTGCTATTAATAGATTCACTTCCACAGACAATAAGTGTTATTCTAATCGTGCAGTGTCGTGAGTTTTTGTGCAGTAATGATAGATCTAAGAATGATAGAGAAATGAAAAATTACATGTTATTAAATGATGTTGTAATGTAATTTGGCATTTACAAACTAAGATAGTAACAAAACATTTAGACATTTTCAGCACTGGAAATAAATATTAATGATCAGAAATGTGAGGAAAGTTTAATATAATAATAACTTTAAAGTTTAGACATGTACTTACAGTACGAATAAAATAACTTTGCCCCTCTAAAGTGTGGAACAGAACGCCTAAAGCCTGGTTTCAGAGCGTTCAGGAAAGGAGTATACTTAGGTGGTTTGGTCACGTTGAGAGAATGAGTGAACGGCGATCAACAAAAGGAATTTATAAGACGGATGTCAATGGAAACGCCGGTAGAGGACGTCCTAGAAGGACATACATCGATGTTATTGATGTTCTTCACAAAGGTCAGGTGCGTAGTACTCACAACCGGCATGCGTGTATGGCAAGATGTATGAATGTTACAGACACTTTTACAAGTCATTGGTGTGGTTTCTGTTGCTCACTTTGACAGGAATAAACTAAGGGTGCTTGTCTCTTTCTGTTTCAATAGAAAATGAAAGTGACAGTTGCATTTAGTCTAGTTTAGTTCTGTCAAAATGTGCAACAGAATCAACACCACTGTAATGTTTTTTTTTTTAAGATTTGATGGCGCCGGCGTTTCCTGTCTGACTAGCTCTGAGAAGAAAAGCCTCATAGAAACATACTCATAGATCTAGGTCTCTTTTAAAATCCAAACATTGTGGTATAAAAACTACCCGAGTGAACAATGGAGGGCAACGTCTGGAATGGCCTTTTGAGGAAATCACTATGCTCGGCAGACGGAATGCTGATCGGCGTTTGTTCTTATTAGCAGACAGGAGAACACTGCTGCCCATCCTCTTGATGAACCAGGGGTGGCTGGTCTATTCTTTGCCAAACCACATAACGGAATATTAACACGTAGAAGTGTTATGTGCAGAGTACTTTATATGTCATGATTACATTTTATGCAAAATGTCCCATGTATCCCTGGCAAAGAAAAACGATACCACCTTTACACCTGCAGATGTCATAGTAATAGGCGACAAGAATATTTAACAAGAGGATGGCAGCAGGATATTTTATTTATGATAATATTGTTCACCAATCTGTTTATCAAGTGTGGTGATTATGGCAATATTTCTTCATAACTGGTTATTGTTTATAATGTAAGGTGTAGTGAATTGTTTTCCGTGAATACACGACAAAGCGCGCATGTGTGCAGGTGGGGATAAATCTATTTGATCCACTCCAACTCCTCGATAAATGTAGCTGACAATCTCTCAGAGAGTACGAGCTTATGTTATGGGTATTTTCAACTATGAGCTGGTGTGGTTTATCATCACATACAGTATGGCTATAATACACACAGTATATACTGAACAAAAATCTTCATGGATGTCCATTTGATACAATAACATTTGCATGAATACAAAGTATAAACATTCATTTATTTTAAATACAATAACATGTAAGATAATGACGAAAGAAAAAAATGCTGATGCAGAATCTACAAAAGACAGTACTGAATAGTTTGTATTGTGCCAAAGTCAACAACTGTATGTTTATATTTAAACAACAACCGTGTTGTTGTTATGAGATATCATTGACTTGTTTTTTTTTCTGTATGTATGTATGAGTAAGAGATTGATATTGCAAGATAGTTTATTACTTCTGTATTCTAGTAATTTTTATAATATATTTATTTATAAATTCGGTCAATTAGTGGGGAAATTCCCACTGTTATCTTAAAAGCGAAGGTACATTTTTTGGATTTATGTTAATCATGCTAAATGGAATGGGGTTAAGGAATTTGGATGAACCAGAGATAGAATTATATCCTGAAGTTGCACTTTAATATCATCCTCTTGCCCTCATCCCAACTCATTTGAGGTTGGCGCAATATGTTTTTTCTTCCATACATCTCTATAGCCATCAACTCAGCTTGAAGTAGCACTTACTTACGATAATTTTTATCCCCAAAAAGTAAGAACTTTTTGCAAAGCAGGGCCAGACAGTTGTTAGTATTGTGTTGCTATAATTTCTACACAATTCTAAATCTTCAGCAATATTGAAATTTGCAGTAGGTACTATTACTTATTGTTTTATACTATTGAATAGTAAAATCATTAGCAGAATCTGTAGCAGTAAGATCTTTTTGAGGATTGAATAAAAATAATCAGACCTGACATGTAGTTTTAAAAATTAGCTTGGTATCAATAATTATAGTAAGTATATATTTAGCAATGTACCTAAGTAAGTAATTGAATAATAATTTGATGACACACAGACTTATTAAAAATACAAAATTATATATGAATATGTTTTCGGTTATCTGACTCATAAAATTTTCTAGTAATTTTAATTAAAAAAGAAAATATATAATATAGTGTAAGCTCAAAACTGCCTTTTTATTATTAGGTAAAACTGTCCTTAGATTGGAAAAGACTACAGCAACATAGAATTGATTGGTAGATGACTGCTACAAGCTAAATGGTCCAGATGCATGGCAGAATAATACATGAAGATAGTTACATAATAAATGGGCTTATGGGTCCAATTACTAATCTACATGTAAGTTAAAAATATAAGGTAGGTTTCGGCCTAGAATTAAACATCAACATAATGAAGTTAGCTTCTTAAATTTTACAAAAGACGCCACACATACCTGCATAGAATTTTTCAAACTCCTCTACTCCCAATTCAGCAATTCTTTCTTGTTTCCATTTCTCTAATGCAGATCTAGACTCATCAGTCATTGTTTTGTTCAAGATCAGGGTCACAGAAGGATACTGCTGAGCAAAGTCATTCTTGTGCTGTTTTATTTGAAGGATTTTGTCTTCACTTACATACCCAGGCTGTGCTGGTGAGCTACGGGCTGCGTTACATGATGCTGATGTAGCTAAACTCCTCAACACAGTATTATTCAGGACAACCCCAACAAAATTTACACAGTGCCTTGTATTCTGCCACATTTTGTTTTTTAACACATTCACAGCGAGCACAGGATTAGACCTCGAGTATCCAGTCAGTGTCTGACTCCGTCTATGAACATTTCTCTCTGTACTTTCTAAGAATTTCAATGTATTTTCGTTAGAAGCGGTCGCGCCGTTGTTTTGATGTGATGCACTATTTTTAGCTGAAACACACAGATAAAAGCGGTGTTATGCGTGCGCGTGTGTATCTCGCGGCGCCAAAACTGAAATGTCATATGATGTTAATTGGCAAGATTTGCTACGCGGGCACAATTATGGTAGGTACGTAGTAGGTATTACGCATAAATTGATATACGAAAGTCAATATGACTGTCCACACCAATATATAGACAAAAATATCAGATTGCGCGCTAGTCAGACGCAATCACCGATGCAATTGGCTGAGAAGGCTTCCTCATACCATATCACAGCACAGTCTGCACTGCCTGCCTCTTAGAATAGAAAGTAGTTAATCCACTCACTCGCAAGGTTGCGGAAACCTTACAAACAAACAAATCACCACTCACCCGCCTTCTGTAAACGCTGTTTCCTCTGTTTGTTCGTCTCTACCAACGGCCCGAACAATTCTTTATTCTCCTTGTTGTATAATTTCAATTTTTCTGCCGGTTTCAAGATAGAAGCGGGACGAACCACTTTGTACCTGACAAATTCTTTAGATTTCCTCTCAAACAAAATTCTTCGACCGATTGTGCTAACAGGTCGGAACATCATGAATTTTAGAACTGTCCTGTTATTAAAGTATTACTGCTCAAAATTTTAATATAACTAATGATAATAACAATATTTCGTCAGAATCTGCAAATTGACGAATTAATTTGGCGAAATTGGTTGATGAACCCCCTTGAATTTCACAATGATTAAAAATTAAAAAAAAAACATTTTGTCAAGAATAATAGGCAAAGGCATAGACGACATGATGACATACATAGGGGGGGGGCACATAGACCTATGCAACCAATGACAAATCACTATTGACGAACGTCGCTAGTTGAGACTATATAAAAGTTGCCAATTATTCTGCATTTATTCAATTACTGAAAAAATTACCTTTACTTAGTTCGTTCAAAAATGTATGAATTCTCAGATTTAATTATGAATAATATAATTTTATCTATAAAATAAGTTGTTCCTCTTTCTTTGGTTCATCTTGTTTTTTATAGATGTCGCTGTGCTACTCTTGCACAAAATGCACAGACTACATAGAGATACTACGTACAAAATGTTTTGTCTCATCGCTAGATGTCGTCGTGAGCACAATATTATGTGACGAAAATAAAAATTATAACATCTTTGTAGCATTACTCTATAGAATCATTCTACTGAACTTGACTGGACTATAATATCAACAATGAATGAAACTCCTATAGTACGGCTAAATATAAACTCATATTAGTACTTTTAATTTATGCAACAAGTATGCCTTCTGACATTGGACGTGTATAAACCATTAATTTGGCGGGAAAATGGATATCGCGGGATTGTTGTTTGTAGCGGCGGCCTAGCGGCATTTGAAAAACGCCGGCTGGACGCTGCTTGTGTGTAGTCGGGTCTCATCTTGCAAGATCGAAAATTAAATTGTTGAACAGGTGGTCTAGACTATTGGGTGCTAAAATAATTAATAACGCAGTCACCATTACTTTTGTGTCCTAATTATTTTTGATAATGACATAAAGACAATAAAATCGCTCGAAAAAGTGGGTTGAAGTGACAACTTGAAAGAAGTGCTTAAAGTCCAAAGGATTTTACTTCAATTTCTACCTATTGTAAGTATATATATTTTGCCCATTTTTATTTATTAGTGAACAAGTGTAAATAAATACTTACCTAGGTACTTATTAAAATAAAATATCGTGTAGTAATAAGTACCTACTTAGATATTAATTTTTAAGAAAACTTAGGTACCTACCTATCTACTTACCTACCTACTTATTTACTTAAATTAGTTTTTCCTTTAAAAAAGGGAAATTAAAAAAAAATCGTACATATAAATTGTTTAGGTTTTCTTCACATCAAAATTCGAATTGGAGAGTCGCAGATAGCTACAATGAAGTAGGTACCTAGGTATAAAGCACAACGAGCAAGATTTTTTAAATCGTCTATCCATAAATTCTTAAATAAAACTTTTTTCTACTACGCACTCTGAAATGAATCGATTTAAGGATACCTACGTCGATTTCCAGCTTACAATATTTCAAAAACTTTTCAGATCTCACGATTAATTGGACGGAATTCTACAAATATCTATTATTATTTTTTACTTCCCAGTGTTCTCTTTGTTAATAAATATTAACTATTAACATGTCTAGACTACATAATTTATAACAACGGTTTGTAATTAGTTTGTTTAATGACAATAATACAATAAAATAAGATATAGGTAGCTAGTTAATGGTAGGTACCTACCTATATATTATTGTGTAGGTAGGTAGTATAATATCTATGCTTTAATAATTGAGAATGCAGACATTCCATAAAAGTCATCGTTGTTAATTAATCATTCGATCTTTGTAAGTTATATTTGTCAAAGAAATCTGTTCGCCTAATAGATATATTTGTAACCAAAATCGCAGTAAGGTGTTTTTATTTTTATCTACAATTAATCTATCTAAGCCGAAAGATTCACAAACATATTCAAGATCACATGACGAAGATAATAGGTACTTAAATACTTACAATAAAGTATACCTAACAAATTAGTGGCTTTTAAACATTTCGTAAGTATCACCTATTAAGGGCATGCGAATAAACATTAGGAAAACATCACTGTGTACTTGACACCGATAAAACAGTTATGTTTTCACGCCTCTAATTTTTATACCAAGAGTCCTAATAAAAAATACGTGTTTTTGAAATAGGTAATTGGTAACACAAAGTGTAAACAGATCATAGAAGTTACAAGATTTGATTTAAAAGTACGTAGGAGGTATCATTCTAGTCGACATATTTTCCGGAATGCCTTAAATTTTCTTATTCTTTGGAATGGGGAGTTCTATTTAATTGGAAAATACATAAAAAAAGTACCTAGCCAAAATTATTAGTAATTAAGCTGTTTTGAAGCAGTTTTTATTCTTAATACATTTTGAGTGTAGAGATCCGTTACATAAATTGTACACTTTAAAAAAAGATAAATAATACCTACAGATCTTTTTAATTTTATAACAGCACCTACCTACCTAAATATAGGAAATATCTAAGTACCTACCTGTAAAATCATCCCCTTTTCATCTGAGAACATAGGTACCTAAAGCGGCAAGTGCAATCAAACGTCATAAAGATATGAACTTAAAGGTCCTTATGGCTTTTAGGTACCTACCTTAGGTACCTAAATAATCGCAAAAAAAATTGTATTATATCTTTTGTAATTCATTTATACGGTATACACACTTGCATTTTTCAGGAGTAATATATATGTAAAATAATATTTATTTAAATTGAAAAGAAATGTGATATGACGCAATGAACGTCCTGAACGTGCCTCGGTTAATTTACCATGGGCTCCAGCCGCATTTTAACTACTGGAAAAACTAGGTCATGCTATTTTTAGATAGGTATGCCTAGAATGAGAAAACGTTGGGATGAAGATGAATAAGGCATGTAAAATTACAGCACCGAGCACCTTTGAGGCCTAACTTTTTACGTTGAACGCTTAGCTTTCATCCAGGTAACCAATTTACATTTCTGTATGAAGTTCCTCGTAGTTCCAACTGTAAAGCTAACTCAAGTAGCCTTGGAGTATAATATTGTTGTTAAATTAAAATGGAAATTCAGTCCGAGTTATCCAATCTCTTGATACTGATGCACTCGCTCCCCGAGTTTCAGGAATTTGAATGCCACATCTGCTCCGTCGACAAGGTTAGCGGAAATAATAAAACCGTAAAATATAATCGTTTGTACTACACACCTAATATTAATCTAATAGTAGAAGTTCAAATCAAAAGCTATGAATACAATGTAAACTAAATAATAAAAGAAGTTTCTATTTTAAAGAAATTATTATCATAAAACCGAGATAAAATGAAAAGAATTTGCGGTTCAACTTGATAAAATAGCACAAACATTTTTATACCTTAGTGTCCCATTTAAACTGCACTGCACCTGGTTTACGGTTTTCAAATGAATAGCCTAGAGCTTAGACATTAAAAAAATAACACGTAATAAATTCATCTATTCAACAAGATTTAATTTTCTGTCTTAAAGTATTCATTTAGGCAGTTTACGAGACACTTGTGTCATTAAAAAAGATCCCTTGAGTAAGTAAACAGGCCGTTCATTCATTTAACTAATGTAAAGAGCGGGTGTCAGGCCAGCGATAAGATGGTGAAAGAAATTAATTTAAAAATGGAACCATTCAGTGCATCGCGAGAGCAGAATTTTAATTAAAAAATGTCCGCCGCGATGCGAAAGGAGATTTATTTTAACAATTTTTTCCTGCCACACTTAATCTAATTTCAAGTTTAATTTATTTATAGTAGTTAGGGATTTCATTTCTATTTCAAATAAGTTTGCGAGGCTTCGCTCAATTTTGGGGTTCACTTATTGTTGACACAAATTACTGGACATTTTATAGGATAATCCATTATACTAAAGCCAGGTCTGCTGCAGAACTATTTTTGTTAGAAAATAAATATTAGGGCTTGGCCTAACTTTGTTCTAATTGTTCCGAGTATTCAATAAACATGTGTGTTAGATTTTTGTCGCAGCAGACTGGCTTAACTGTTTGTCCGAACATTTCAATTGTTCGTTGAACTTTTGTTTATAAGTTGCAGTATAACGCTATGTTTCGCTATTCAAGTTTACTTTGTTAGATTTTTGTCGCAAAACGGTTCGTATTGTTTTCGTGTTTGATATTCTCAATAGCAACTAAAAACAATAGAAGAATTACCAGAATTTTCCGACAAATATTCGATATAAGATATTTTGGTTACGTCATAGCCGAAATATCCGTTTTCTCAACATCATCATTAGGTCATCTTATCTTAATATCTTATATTTGATCACCATTGTCTAATAGAGTTACGAAGGGTAAAAACCTTTTCGAGACATGAGCTTCAAGTAGATCAAGTTACATAACATCGGGTACCTAATAAAAGTGAGGATCATAAAACTCACGGGCGTAAAACTATCGGTCTCGTTGATACAGCATAGTGCAAAGCTATCTATTGTAATTGGCCATGACCATGTGGGGATATACAGTCCCTGCTATTAAAGTGCCCGAAATTATTGGAAATGGACCAGAAATTGTCGTACGTGAATGCGCATGCTAATACGCTATCGATGGAATTAGTAAACACATTCCATATGCCACTGCATTCAGGAAAATTTATAATACCTACGTGGAAAATTTGGAATAAATTCTAAATTGTATACAGAATCAGACAGATTTCTGAAAAGAAAACTGATATTATAATTAAACATGAGGTTCGGTCGTTTGACTGGTCAATTATATGTTTATGTTTTTTGTTAATATACAAGGTGTAAATGCAAAAACGGAAAACTTCTTAAGGGCTCATTGTATATCATTATGAACAACTTTTACTATGGGACCAATCAAGAAATCGCGAAAAAAAAAACCTTTTCCCTACATTTTGTCGAGTTATGCGAACATAAATGTATGGAGCAGCAGATTTTTTTTTCGCGATTTCACGGTTTGTCCCTAGTAGAAGTTATTCATAATGATGAGAACAATAAGCCCTTAAGAGGTTTTCAGTTTTTGTATTTACACCTTGTATAACAAACTAAACTGTACACAAGATCAAAATATTCCTCGAAATTGTCACGGTATCGTGGTAACAGACTGGAAGGCCTATGACAGGCTCAATACATAAATCTGATACCAAATGGAATTCTTTTCTGGAATAAACTAATCGGGACAGTTATTTCGCAAATGAATGCTCCATTCATATGCTCATTCCCCTTAATGGATTGGAAGATGGAATAACCAAAATAGGTTTATTACCTGCTTTTCAACATCAATGGCCAGTTGTCAGGCAAGGAAGTAATTAGGTTAAGCTCTCACTGTCTTACTTGATAGCCTCTGATAGACAAGTAATTACCTCAAACAAATGGCCATTCCATTAGGAACTAAATCTTTGTCGTTATTAGCTCGAGGCCTAGTTATAAGCCAAGTTTTTATCGAAACCTTTCTGTTGATAACACTATATTAAATAAATCGTAACTTCTTAGAAAAATGTCTCCCGAACAACATTTCTTGGAAAATTGTCTGGAATATCAACAACAGAATAAAAACAATTTATGTTACGTTTTGCCAAGCTTCATTTTTAAGTTTCAGCTTAGCTAGCGTTCATATTCATATCATCGCAATATTCATTAGTAAAGGAAAAACACTAGCTTCTGAATCTAGACCAATACAACCATAGATATTTAGTTAATAGTTACCGTAAGCAAAGCCTGTCCCTGATTTTGTTCAAATGTAACGAGGGAAATTTAGTACTATGAAGTAGATAAACATTGCCCACGCCTCGAGCGCATATTCGCCATTCAACGTTTTCGTCAACCAGGAACTGACTTAGCAACGTAACAACTAGGAGGATTGCTCCTACCAACTGGCACGTAAGATGGGTCAACTTGCGTTATCTATTTAAATCTATATCTGTGACTACAACAAACGATCTTGAGGAGACATTGCCATAATCCTCTCGCTTGATTGGATTGTTGACCGCAGTATAATGTTATTAGTACCGACCCAGGTAGATGCTGTTGCCCGCCATGTAGATATTATCGTATCCGTCTCTTAGGACCACTAGCAATATTAACCCAAATGTTCGCCTTTAGCCTATACAGTTTCAACGTCATCTTCATTCAACGGAACTGTAAACAATAGCTAATATATTCTAAAATATTGTTTACTATCGGGGAAATATGCAGCGGAATCAAAATATTTGCCTTTTGTTAAAACAAAGGAGGCATTTTCAAACGCTGCCTAGCGCAATCAAGCTTACAAAAATAAAACATTAAATGCTATTGTTTGGAGAACCCGCAGTAAATATTTAGCTAGGTACTGGATTGTGTGCAAGGACGTTTGTATTCTAAATAATCTCTGTATAGTGCATAAATAATATATGCAGGATTTATAAGCAGGTGATTCGTTTAGCAACTTTTAACGGATATCCTTTGACCTTCATTGTGACGACTTTAGCTCTTCCATGGTTGATACTGCATTTGTTTTTATAGTGTCTCAAACAGGAAATGTATGATGCAATACATTATTAAATTTATAGTTCTTTAGATAATCAAATATCATTTGTATTGGAAGTATTGGAATTAATGCACTTGCGAAAATACCCTCTTCATAGGTATTTGCGTCTTTTACAGACGACCTAGGCAGCCTTTTAAGAAAAAAAAAAAAAAAAAAAAACACTTCTCCCCATTGTACCACCTAATGTGATCGTGTGTGAAGGCACGCATACTTCTCCATACATCTTCATGTACAGATTCGTTTTTGTACTGTTCCGGCATCCATTTTTTGATGACAAAACGGAATGTGTAAAAATTTTGGACTAGTATTTTTACTGGATTCGCAATACTGTCGTGTATGTGAACTCGTTCTTAAAGCTACAGGCGCCATCACCAAAATAAAAACATATCCGCTTAAAACGGTCCTGTAAATAGTTTCTGTGTGAACTAGTTGTACCACTACCGGTGTCTTTATCAGAATATATTTAATATTTTCCGTCTATTCAAATAGATAATAGGCTCGGAAGATGCTACGAGAGGCAGAGAACAATTATACGCTAGATCATTATGCTACACAATTACTATCTAAACTATGTAAGTTACGCCAGCGGTGAAGATATTGCTAATACTATTCAGTCTAGAGGAATATAGAGAGCAGTTTAACTTCTCAAGTTAGATTAGATAGGTCAACATGTGCGGTGCGGTTCGTGTGGCATCTACGCCAAATAACTTTAGCGCATAGTTACAAACATACTTGTAACAAAGTAACAATGATGTTATATAGCAACAGTGCTTTATGCGTACACTAAGATTTAGTAGTTAGGACTTCTAGAAGAATTTTCGGGCTTCAAAATTCGGAGATAGTCCGGATTTTTATTAAGAAAGTTAAACGGAAGGAGGAAAAGATATTTTGGCAAGGCAACGGGTAGTGAAAAAACTGAATGCGGATATTATTCGTTGTCGTCCGCAGTCTGTGCTCCGAGTGCCGTTAATTTAGGTTGGTATAATATACACCGTGCTTTAAAAAATCTTTCTAGCTTTTTAAAGATGAGGGAGAAAAATATAAAAGAGATACTTATGCTAAATCTAAACTTTTGTGTTCTAGTGCATATCTATTATAGTCCTTGGGTACGAACTTATCCTAAATTTATATTATAGTATCTAGACTAGATCTCGATTTCCACCTTTCCTTAACTTTCCCTATGTCTACAAAGGAATGAACGAGGAAATAAGATGTCAAAAGTAACAATGCAGAAAGCAAGGTAAAGTAAACGTTCTTTTCTATTACGTAATACATTTCTAGGAGTGTTTGTTGTTTGTGCTAACGTAGGCAGGTGATAGAACTAAATAAATAAATTCAGAAGGACCAGTCCAGAACGTGGCAAAAACCATACCTATTGAAAGAAAAAATAAGAAAATATAATCCCATTCGTTAAACATTACTCTGCTAAGCTAAATACGCCTGTGCTGACAATGGATTCAATAATATAATAAAGGATTCGAGTCAGCTAAAAGTATTTTTAAGGTCTTGCCGTTGTCACTGTGAAACAGTAAAAGCTCCCAGCACAATTAGGCCTTGAACTCCTAATCTCATGATACGGTAGTTTGTTATACCCAATGATATGATTCTTCTGTACCTGTCTATTTGTAGTAATAGTGAATACTTGAACTACTTATGTGTCGAATAGCTCGTATCCCACGCGGCACTCCGCCTAGTAGACAGTTCGAGTGTTTCAAGTGATTGTTCGGGCACCTTGCCTACAATCCATTTAATGAACTATGTGTTGTGTATGGTTATTCTAAAATTGATTTGCTTTGTAACAAAGGGATACTACTGTACGTACATACACTTCTATATCAGTCCATCGAGATCTATCAGAAGAAATCCGACAGGTTTTGTGTTACGAAGATGAGACAGATGTAACTAATGAGTGTGTTATAAATACTTATTTTCATTGAAATCATCGCCGTAGCCATGACTTCTGTCAAAAACGGGCTTTTTGATAGCCCGCTCCAAAGACTATTTGGAGAGACTATTCCATAATCACCACTTTTCGCAATGAAAATGATCAATGATTCTGTTATAGCGCATAGGAGTAAGCTGCTGTTCATCCTCTAGAAATATTCCACCCCTCAGGTCGTCTTTTACGACACCCAGAGGCAAAGAGAGGCTGGATTAAATTCTTTGCTGCTTTCAACCAAAAAGGCAGAATGAAACCAACGCTAGTTTTGCTTACTGAAAAATAAAAATAAGTAGATAATTTTTTGCCTCAAATTGAAAGTTTTCACGAGTGAAGCTGTTTGTAAAAGCGAGCGGTTGAAATAAAATAAGATGACATGGCCGAAGTTTTCTCTAAACTTTAATTTCCGTCGTATGTCTTACAGCTGCAACTGCGATGTCTTGTTGTCTTGCGAAGGTTACATTTATTGTGGTGATCAGTGACATTTAGAAAGATCTCAAGCAATACGAGACTAGAAAAAAATAAAGTTATTTATTTTGAAATAAGAACAGCGGCTATTAAAATTTTAATTAATAAGTTGGGGTAAAGTTGAACACTTGGCCGAATTTTTTATCCGCCGTTCATTTGTCGTTATATACTTTTTTTGGCAAGAAAAATTGAATAATTGAGTTACATAAAAAAAAAAGCTAAATGATAATTCAAAGGCAGAAAATAGCGTAATATGTTGCGTAAAAACAGAAAATGTAACTTCACAGCATTATAATGACAAAGTTTTATTTGTCAAACGTTTATTTCATACAACGGAACAAAGCTACGGAACTCAAAAAAGTGCTGGAGCTCTGCTCAACACTGAAACCGCGCTGCTGCAAAACATAACACAAAGAGACCCGTTACCTACGTTACAATAGACATACTTAGTTATAAATATGTTAATGTAGTACCTAGCAGGTACGCTACAATTTTATTACCTTAGTTATTCTGTTTAAAATACCGCTCGTCGAATAGTTCCGGAATATCGATAGCTCGTAAATTTTCACCGGAAAGGAATTCTGCAAACTAGGACTATCTATCTTTTTGATTGTGCTGAGTTCGGGCATAGACGGATGGCATGCTAAAGACTTTGAATTAATTGTGCGGCTATAAATAGCCAAGTTTAAAGGTAATTGTGCTACTAATTTATTGTTTATTTGGATGTTATCGTCATCTCGACTTATAAGTCTGCAGCTGGGCGTAGGCCACTTCTAAATTGGCAAATAATATATTTGATATTCGGCTCATGAATTCTCATCTAAACACAAAGATGGGATTTCACGTAGAACAAAAGACGTCACGTCATTAGCTGCTTATAATTCCACGCAAGTCGTGAAAATTGTTGAAGAAAAGTGCTTTGTCTAATGCACTTTAGAAAGTTTTGAATTGCCATTCTTATGGAAAATGAGGCCTTTAGACGCGCTATGATACTATTTAAAACTCTTCATAACCCACTAGGGAACAGAGGAATGATTTTATATGCATATGTGATGCATGATCAAAAATACATTTCCGATAAAATATTAAAGGTAAAAAAAACTTTTAAGTTAAACGGTTTTATCTACCTCTAGTAGTAGGTATCCCTGCAGCATCAGGATTTGAGCATTGAAGATTGAAATTATTATAATGTTGTAGGTATTGTCATGGGAATTGAATTTGTGTGCGAAGTTTTAGGAGAATCGATTAAGCAGAAGTAGTTGAAACATCTGTCACAAGATTTGAAACAAACAAATATACGAAGTGATGCTAATTCTTTCTGCATAACTTTTTTCCATTTGTGTTGGGGTCAGCTACCAGTCTAACCAGATGCGGCTGAATATCAGCATTTTACACGGAGCGATCGTTGACCAAGTTGAGATATTTTTAAAACCGTTTTAATAAATGTCTCAACTTGATTTGTCAGCATATTTTTTTCGGAAATTCATCATACTTTTTGTTGGAAAGACGGGCTTCATTCAATTTAGCGCGTCCAGTACCTAGTTATCGGCAGCCGCTGCAGTTATATGCATAATTTAACCTGCGACCATATGGACTGACCTACATGCATCGCCCCAGTTTGTCTTACAACTCCGACCCTTCCTTTCGTCAGTATATTTTTACTGAAAGTAAACGCTTGAGCAAATACAGGAAGTTCTTTCATGGAGCGGTGTTTAAGTATATTTTAAATGAAAGACTGCACAGAAACATTTTTTTCGCGCTTGCTTGCACTTCAAAGAAATTAACGGGTTAAAATTAAGAAGCTACTTAGTAGGTACTTATCATTTGATTTGTGGTTGTCGAGTCCATTTCAAACAAAGGTAGAATTAATTGGGGCTTCGACTTCAGGAAATAAAAAAGGTATTCCTTAAAAGAAGGCAAAGTCGTAAAATATTGGTGTTCCTAAACAAATATTTCGAGCGATCGGTTTTGAAACCCTCCATTGCTTACTTAAGATTTGATGGATTTTCATGGCCGTCAAAGTACTTGCTTACCTACTTATTTTTCTGATCATTTCCACCAGGAAGTAGCGTACTTGCATAATTGTAAAATACCTTATATTCTGCTCGTTATTTTGTTAGGATGATATTTCTAAAAGTGATTTTCAGTCTCTTCGCTTCTTTACTAGCCATAGGTAGAAAATCTGACAAGAACATCTTTACCGTCTGGTATTTAAACAGAAATCTAAGTAAGTTACACGTTATTTTGATTTCTGTATATACGTACGTTTCTTTGATACAAATTAAGACCAGAAAACCAGTCCAAACCAGTCGCTTTTTACTAAATGCATTTAGTGCTTTGGCGCTTCGTGTCTGCAACAATAAGGTGACGCAACCCGCCCTTAGTCAAGCAGGCTTTCTTATCAACAATGTAATGAAGCTTGACATCGCGTGCATTCGCACATCAGGCTCAATCTCTTCTTTGGTATGCCGCTGATTGCAACAATTGATTCACTTGTTTTGATTCCGTTTTAATACATCAACACGTATGAATGTGTAGCAAATGTATTATGTGCGAAGATTCTTGATCATGATTCAGCGCTCATCTGAAGCACTACATTTGGAGGGTGATTTGGTAATGTCCGTATGCTATTGGAGCCTACACCAATGTACCCATGAAGTTATAAACTTTCTAATGAATAAGAATTAAGAGATGATTAACAGTTGTTCTTTAGTCATCTGTTATGACTGAATAACAGATTAAATCACGACTCACGACGAGAAAATGTGGTGACGATTGCGAGTGGTTTACATTTCTACGACGCATGCTGCATGCTCAATAAATATCCCGGTACAGAATAGCGATTCAAATATTTACTCACGAGACGACATGAAACTACTACTGTTATAGTAAACGATTTATAGAAATATATGTCGATCGGAACTGCCTCGTTGGTCTAGTGGTGGCAAGCGGGATTGCTGATCGTGAGATCCTGGGTTTGATCCCCGGGTCGGGCAAAGTGATATTGGGCTTTTCTGTGTGGAATTCCTCAGTAGCAGCCCGGAGTTCGGATTTGTGCCCGGTTGATGGCAATAGGCTCGCCCCCTATTAATGAGAGTTAAATATAACGCCAAAATGAGGTGTATAACCTCTGCCCCATCTTTCGGGTAATACAGGCGTGATGTTATGTGTTATTATGGCTATCGGAGTCGTCAAATTATTTTATCTTGTCGTGTCGTGAGCCTTTGAAAAACGGTCTTATTCCCAAACGAAAAAGCATCGGGAAACCGCCACAAGGAAACTGTAAAAAAATGTAGGTATTCTTCTTTGGAAATGATGGAATAGAATCCAGACTTAATTCTAGGTAAACCGGGTTCTGCGTGCCCAACCTTAGACAAAGTTATGAAGTCTCATGGGCCTGTAATTTCATTGAAGAAATAGGTATGGTGGCTGTACTTTCGCGGGCGAACTCTTTTACAAGGACCTAGAGGTCCACTACTACCAATTATAAGTAGGTACTTTGCTAGTACTCAGTATCTGTTCTTTCTAGCCTTTCCCCAACTGTGTTGGGGTCAGCTTCCAGTCTATCCAGAATTCCAGATGCGGCTGAATACCAGTATTTTACACGGAGCGACTGCCATCAGACCACCGCAACCCAGTTACTGGGCAATGCCGATATCCTAAGGTTAGATCGGTTGTCAGACTTTCGGACTTCTGACTTCCCGTAACGACTCTCATAGGCATTCGTATGACACCCGGGATCGGCGACTGTTTAACGTGCTCTCCGAGGCACGGAGAGGTCTCGATATGTTACGAACGGTCATTCGTCCACAGACCGACCGCAGTACGTATCGTATGATCCGCGTGGTTGGTAATTAGCCACGAGCCCCTCCTACTACTAAGTATCTACCTATCTTAAAACCTTAAATTGTATAGTACCTATTCAGAATAGGTAATCGTCACTATCATTGTCGTAACTTTATGTTCGTTCTGACGGTCTACGAGGATGTCGTTACTCAGCAGTAAACGACTGCGGGTTGAATAATGACTTTATCGTATCGAGGTCATATCAAACTTTACAGCTTGACTCATATTAGTGCAACCACCGTTTACAAATTTTGTTTTGTTTGTTTGCATAGAAAAAGTATAACGTTAGTTCATGATAACATGCTTGTGAAGCGATAAGACCATTTTACAGTAGCCACCGACAATGTCTCTTTTGTATTCAGATAACGAGGTTCTGGCAACTGACAGATAAAATTGATAATTAATTTTGTACTTGGGCATTTTATTTACATCGTAGGAAAAATAAAATACGAGCAAACAACAAGATTTTTACAAGTTTATGAATGTTTTCGTTTTTAGATTATTTTCAACATAGGTAGTAGCTGACCCCAAGATAATTGGGAAAAGGCTAAGATAGTAGGTACTTATTGCTGCCATGGATTATTTCGATTTTTGGACTATTAGGAATAATTATTTCTTGATTTCTAGATTTAACCATATTTATATCAAACACTTTGAGTGATGCTTTAGAGGCTAGGACTATTAACATCGGTTCGCCTCTGATTCCCATTTTCCATAAATTTTTGAGCCGGTGTCCTAAAGCCGTGTCTCATGCGACCATGTATTTGTTATAAATCGCCCCTAACATATTTTTTTTAATAACTAAATGGGGAGTGGCTTAACTGTTTACTGTGTTGTAATTAATCCGAATGTTCACTAAACATGTTTAGTTACTTTGTTTCGTTAGATTTTTGTCGCAGGAGACCCGGCTTAAGAAAAATTAAGAACATTTTGGTATCATCTGACATCCACCTTATAAAAATAATTAAAACAAACAAAATCTGTTGAAAACATGACAATAACATGTGCCCTAAATAATATACCATAATATTACACACAAAACGCACAGTGCTCCACCCTGCACCATATTGTAAACAAAATTCAAACAACGTAAATAAATACGAACGCAATGGTTAGACAACACGTGAAAACGGTTCAACGGGTTAACTATCAGTTAATAAATATCCGTAACGTGCAGTTACCGAGAATCTGTGAACATAATCTGGTTAAAATTAAACATTACGCAACATGTCTGTTACAAGCATAAGGGAACTCGTAAGTTGTAAATAATGTTTAGATTCAAGGGTGTTTGGAATTTTGTATGAAGTGAAGACAGACTTAACAATATGTCTAGGAATTTGAAATTACAAGTTTGTTAAGAAAAAAAAACATAATCCTACATTTAATATCGCGCAGGCGGGTAAAACCGTAGGAAAAATGTGTATTGTATTTGGGTAAAAGATGTATTGTGTACACTTATCCGCGCCGAATCGTCCGATTCGGCCGATTCGGATAAGTGTGCGAGGTTTCATAGGATTTCATACAAGTAATTCTAAAATTCGATTCTTTCGGCTCTTTCGCTTCCTTCGGCTCTGATAAGTGTGCGTTCACCTTTAAACCTACCAAACAAGTAGATAAGCTTTTTTGCTTAACAAACTATCCGTTAAATAAAATATCTTATCCGGTTCCTATAAACAAAATCAAATCGTTTTTCTTACCAATGGTAGCATTTTTTATTGCTGAACTGGGCATAAAGATAGACTCGTAAACTAGTTTTACCTGTGATAACTATTTCCATAAAAGAGGGTGTCTACTATGCAAAGCTATGAGGTCTGCTTCATTATTGGTAAATATACTATATACAAGACTCTCAATTCTAACCAATGACGCTCCGTAATTTATGGGAATCGGCCATAGTGTAGGAGCTATTAAAGGTACCTACCACCTACATAGGTGCCTGCTTTTCCACGTTCTTAACAACATCTGTAAGTGGGCTTACATTCCATTTTCCATACAATATTATGTTACTAAGTATTTTCATAATAGGTAGACAAAACGCATTAACTAATTCCAAATCTATCAAACTGGGCCAAAGGGCAAGCTTCTATCAAATTAAACGAAGAATTCGAATAGGGTCTACAATTAGCACATCACAACTCATTAACACAACGATCCTCAAATCATCACATTATTACCATTAATGAACGACTAATTAACGATGCTAACCAAAGCTAATTATGGCGGCAGAGTAAAATCGCGGACTGAAAATATAAAAAAGGGAGTAGGTCAAGCAGTTAGGGTCAACGATGCTTGGATTGTTACTGGTTGAGTACCTGCAATTGTTGCTGAAGCGAAAAGTAACCTTATAGCGAGCCTCGCTGAAGAGTTTTATCCGATTGTATTAGTAGGAGTATGGAATGGTTTGATCTAATATTTAATGTGGGATCTGATATAAATGGAGAAACTGACTGGCTGACTGATCTATCAACGCACATCCTAAACCGCTTTTTCAAAATTCCTCCCCTAAGGAGATGAAAAAAAAAAACACGCAAGTGAATCTGCGGGCAAATGCTGGTATTGTAATATAGCAAGAAGAAGAAATAATAATATGTAGAAGTCCCCATAGCCTGCAGTGATTTGATGTGATCTGATTCCAAAACTGAAGCACTCAAATCCAAGCCAACTATAAATTCTGGTGCATAGAGAAGATATTTATAATATCTACATGTTCAAAATAGTCCTTAATTTTTTTACTTATAAGTACATGACGTACATCACAGTATCATTATTAGTCTGTACTGTCCCACTGCTGGGCAAAGGCCTTCCTCCATTCCATCCGTCTGTCGCGATTCTAAGCAGCTTCATGCTAACTGTCAAGGAAGGCATCCAACTCACGCCGCCATCATTGTAATTAATGTAATTTCCCCGTAGTCACCAATCGATTATGTTCAATTTTCACATGCACGGTATCCCATGTAGCATTGCTAATATTTCTTTCACAATCTTTATGTATATTTCAACTGAAAAACAACGTCTAATTAGTTAATTAGACGTTGTTTTTATTTATGAACTCCATAAGTTATAGTTATAACTTATGGAGTTCATAAATAAAAATTAGAACTTGTTTTGTTAAAGCAAAAGCAGCGTATACACTAAGAAAACGATTTCAGCTCACTACTTCATTAATAACAAGTTATTATCATAGTAACGAACGTTTGATCACAACGCTGAAACAGAATTCTGGGGCACGCCAAATTAATTGTTCCGTCGACGCTTATGGAGCAGAAAGTACAAAATAAGCAAAGAGTTTCAAAAAACTAACGAAAAAATTTACCGTCCAACTTGTTTGGTACAAAGAAGTGCAAAAGTTTAAAAGGTTCTCGTTTTCTGAATTGTCGTCGTGATGTTTATGGAAACACTTTTAGGGCGACAGCCCACGACGACTTATTGCAACGATACAAATCCTACTCTGAAAATCGAACTACGAAATTTCAGCTGACAGATCGCACTTTTTCCAACCACGAAAGTGTTTCGGATCCGACGATCAATTCGATTTTTGCAATTTGACATTTTGTCTTTTGTTCACCCTCCCAAATGTTTCTTGGCATCTAGTAATTCGTTGTTTGTGTTAGTGTTAGTTTTACGGAGTAAGCCCCCAGTAGCGCGTTTCGTGAACGCCTCTGCATCGCGGTATGTGGTCGCTTGTCGCATTTGCAACGCGCGGCTGAAGTGATGCAGTAATACAGTCGCATTGTATTAATTCAGTATCGTTTCTGCCAAAGACTACAATATTTACTTAGAGCTAACCAAGCATCGATTCTGCATCGATACAACAGCGCGACTGTATCGTGCGACATCGAGGAAAGGAAGGGTAAAGTTCAGTGCGGCCTGAGCGTAGGCAGACGACGTAGCAGAATCGGGACTGCGTGTGCTAAGATACACGGCCAACGAAAGCATCGCGTTAGTATCGCGGCCGTTTTGCGACTGTATCTCTATCGTATCGCTAAACAAAGTCGTCATGGGCTATCGCCCTTACTTAAATTTTGGCATTTACGTGAACAAACAGTCGAAGAGTAACATGCTGTATAGAGATTGTGACTGCTCGAAATTGGCATGTTGCTTGCCCATTATTTATCAATGAGTATGAACTAATTCAGCTGTGTGTTTATACTGTCCTCCTCTTCAGTCGTATTCCTGATATTGCTGAGAATAGTTTTGTGTACAATTTCATGTAATGTTGCATCGTGCATTCACTGACGCTAGGTTATGCGACCTGTATTACTCACCAAGGTAAAACATTTAAATGAAGACTTTACCCCTCATTAGCAAGACGTAATAATCAACCAAGCATTTTTTTCCTTTAGAGATTATTTGATTAACAAAAACCACTTTTATGGTGCCATAAGAATAGGCAGCAATGTCCTCCTGTCTGGTAATAACAAGAAACTGCGATCAACAATTTGCCTGCCAGGGCGGGTGATTATAGCAATATTGACCGTTCAATGTTACTGTTGTACTATCATCCAGGGGCTCATGTTCAGTAGTGAACAATAAACATTGCGGCCCCCCAGTGTTTATTGTTCTGATGAAGAAGCCTTTAGGCTACTAAAAACTTAGGAAAGCCAATATTCTTTTACGCCGCTTAATCCTGTCACCGCCAAATCTCCCAACTTGTACCAATCTAGGAAACTTCTCTTTACGACCTCCATCCCGGTGACCTGTTTTACTAAACATCCATAAAGCCCTGCAGGGTATACTGGCCTGGATTACGTCATTGTCGTTTTACGACTGTTTTGTTTGAGTTATAGCGTTCGGCTTTTTTGGCCACTTTGCGGACATAATCACTCAGTGGATTTAGTTCGAAATCCCTCGTAAAATTGACGGTTGGCCCATCAAACTATAAACTTAGAGCCACTTGGCTCACACAATTAAACGTTTCTATTTTTATCTTAACGATTTTCTGAGTGTTCGATCTATTCATAGTCAGAACCTTAAGTTTATAACCCATTAAAATATTCAAAGTATCAACTCACTATTTACGCTGGAATATACATAGTGCTTTTTTAATGTCTAGAAAAAGTTTCACGTTAATATAATAAACGGCTTATGAAAATTTTCGTAACTAGGTACTAAAAAAACACGGTGTACAATTGCTTCCAGTAATCTGTATACCAACAGTTTTTATAGCTAAATAAGTCTAGAAAAGCCTTATTTAACGTGTGCCATAAAGTGTCTATCTCGCTTGTTCTGCACTTCAGTAAGCGTGTGCCAAAATTTAGGGACATAAAAGTGAGAATATTTTGAGAGAATATAAGCTACCTAATTTTGCGAAAGACTTTATGAGACACTTAAATAATTTTACTATGGTTGAAGCCATCGTTCGTTATACCTTACACGCACGCTAAAATAACTTTTCGCAAAGAAAATAGCGTTATAGTAGCAGTACCTAACTGCTTGAAATATAGCAGCAGGGAATACTGTCATTCAAATCTGTTGCTTGGCTTTCATATCATTCCGAGCTTTTGGCTTGACGTGCCCTATTTGCTTAGCAAGGTCATTAAACATTGTCACAACAAGATTTCCATTAACATCTGTTCATTAATTTTTAGTAGATACCAATATGGCGTACCGAAAAACATTAAAGTCGTTATTTTTTTACAAATTTCGTCAGATTACAATGTTGTTTTATGCTGAAGACATAAAAAATATTTCGGCACATAAAATTATAATGAACGATTTTACTACGAAACGAGAATGTGCTATACTAAACAAAATACAAAAATATGTAGGTGTTAGTGCTGCAAGCAAAACACTTAACTTTATATTAAATGCTCTTGTCATCGCTTGTTGACAGAGTGACAGTTATGACTTATTGTGATATATTTTTACGATCACGTATTTACGTTACATCACTATCTTGAACGTTTATGGTTCACGGACGGCACTAGTGATTTTTGTTATCACAACAACTCGATGTTGTTAAAAGAATTTAGTCGAGATGTGGATTACACAATTGCATATTACAGAATAGTACTTGCTAAGACAGAATTACCGCAATAATAGCTCAACAGACTATAATCATACGACCCTGGCCTACCCTGAAAAATGTACTTCGAAGTTTCAGATCGAAATGCAAGAATGACGGACATCGAAATTATAAATATACGATCAAAGAATTGTCAAACAACGAACTACTAGATGTCAATTAACATTTGGGAGAAGGGTGATCGAAAGACAAAATGTCAATACGTGAAAATCGAATCGATCGTCGGGTCCGAAACACTTTCGTAGTTGGAAAACGTGCGATCCGTCAGCCGAAACTTCGTAGTTCAATTTTCGGAGTAAATCCCCGGCATTGATTCTATCGCTGCGCAAGAAACCCATCGCTGCGGCAGCGCTGCGACGCGGTCTTGTCTACGAATACAGCGCTGCCATAGTGACGTGTTCCTACTAGAAAATCTCATAGCTGTTCTTTGACTTGCCATCCCATAACTGCAGAACTTCAGTCAAAAAAGTAATTGCATCAGTACACATTCCATCTTTTCATCCGCATGCGTTAATCTTACCTGTCGTTCTGACGACAATTTGTCGTCAAGGTCTTTATTACGCCAGTGGCTTTAATTAGCACTGCCATAGGAGATTTTAGTCGATGGACTACTAAAGGCCGTTAGTCAGCGTGGGAACGAAGGCTGTTAGCAAATAACCTGCTAAAAGGGTGGGCCTGTTTACATTTGGCTATTATAAGAATAGATTGATTAATGTTCAGGTGGGCCGATGAAAAATGGTTAGCAGATAAAGTGATCTTGCACGGAAACGGTAAAGGTACGGCCAGATATGGTAATTAATTATCGGGAAAACGGTATTGATAAATATTTTGATCAAAGAATAACTTAGAGATTTTTTTATTATAAACGATAGCATGCTAGCTTTACAGCCATAATTAAAATCTTTCTTTATTAATTCTTTCTTTTTCGTGTGGTTAGTGAGTACCCTGGTGTCAGAGTTTATGCTGCCCATGGGCCTCTGACTTGGCTTCACATGCCGTCGAGAAATATTTCTCAGGCATGCCGATTTCCTCACGATGTTTTCCTTCAAAGTGATAATTATACAATACGCACATGAATCCGAAAAGTCAGAGGTGCGTGGGTACGGACTCAAGACCTATGACTTGGCAGTCCGACGGTCACACCACTAGGCTATCACTGCTGTTTCTTTTCCAATACCAGAAGGAATATTTTAATAAGTGAAAAATTTCTAAGAGAATAGCATGAGAAGACAGGGAAAGTGAAAAACGGGCTTTAGCAACAGACGAAATGTATCACTACAAAAGAAAACACCACTGTACTTCCAACATACCTACCTACTAGGTATTTTGCTCCCAAAAACGTTACAACCTAAACCTACGTACTTATATTAAGTTAAGTACCTTCAGGCTAGTAAGTACGAGAATTCCCTACATACACTTAATTAACGCAATCATCTTGCTCCAGAGACTATAAGCCACAGACCAACCTCTTCAAAAAAGTTCCTTCAAGTCCCTCTACCGAACTAATTGTACAAATGTGTTTAATTGACGCGTGACATTATTACTAAACGTGCTATTGGGATTGTTTATAACAGTTTGTTAAGGCTATATCAGTTATGATTCATGTAGGCGATTAATATTTCTCCTTGGAATATGAAGGAGGCAATTTAAGGTCAAAATAGCTTTTATGGTTTGAGCTATTGTGTGCGGTTTTGTTTCTGTGTTTGGCTTATCGTCAAACTGTCAAGTGACTGCCCAGATCTTTTTGTCTTCGACAACTTTGAAGAGCGGGTCAAGCCATCAATATCAGCTTATGTTGTGACGTAAGGAATGACAGAATTGACATCCTTTCCAACTGAGAATGTCATTCGCTTTTTTACATAACACAACATCACGCCGGTATACCCTGAAGGGTTGGGCAGAGGTGTATAGTAACACCCTGCCATTATGTTTAAGTCCCGTGTAATAGGAGGCGAGCCTATTGCCATCAACCGGGCACAAATTCGTACTCCGGGCTGCTACTGAGGAATTAGACATGGGAAAACCCAATAACACTTTGCCCGAGCTAGGGATCGAACCCAGGACCCCACGATCAGCAGTCGCGCTTGCCACCACTAGACCAAGGAAGCAGTTAATCGATTTTTTAATTAGACGCAAACAATTCCTTTACTCACGCAGTTCGTAAATTCAAGTTACCAACGAGTTGTAGTCATGAAATGAGAAATTGTGTTGGATGAAACAGAAAGGAAAAAGTATATACGAAATTCTTGTTTGGCGTTAGTTAATTAGCATTACTGTCTTTACAAGAAAACTTGCTTACAAGTAGTACTGTAGCGACGGAGTCTCATCTAAAGTAAAGAGCAAAACAGTGACAAAGTAATTTGATGCTTATACACCAGAATCTAATTACATCTAATGGACAAAGACCATTATTTCTTAACGTTCATTGTTAGGAACGCGTAAAAATATTATATTTCAAATATCTCTCTTGGATTTTATACTATTGTAGTCTAAGGAAAGATGGAGCAAATATCAGAATATTTGCTCATAACTTTATTAAAAAATATTTGTTGTGTAAAGCATGGATGCCTAACGAAGTCTATGAAAAAAGTTTTGCTATGTCCATTCTATTGTTTGACTAAAACAGTTTTTTTTCTTAGTTTAAACCTATGATAAAATACCTACATTGTTTGCTATTATTGTAATTAAAAGAGGCTCTACGAGTGACGATAAGCATCGTGCTTACGTAAGGCGTACCCTGGGCAGTCAGCTATGCTATACCAGCCTCGCTGACTAGCTAATCTTTTCACTTCGAGAGAAGAATAAGATTGTACTAAATATACATAACATCACGCCTGTATTGGCGAAGGGTGGGCACAGGTGTACAGTAAAACCCTCATTTCGAGTTATGTTTAAGTCCCATGTAATAGGGGGCGAGCCATATTACACACACACGAAGCACATCCACATTCCGAGCTGTTACTGAGGAATTCCATACGGAAAAACCCAATAACACTTTGCCCGACCTGGGGATCGAACCCAGGACCTGGACCAACGAAGCAGTCCGAGACACTGTACTAAATCTGATTATATTAAAATTATTATAACAGAATCAGACGCTGAAAGTAATATATTGCACTATGAATATTCTTAAACAGCAATTATTTAACATTACAGGTTTTGTTTCCTATAAAATCATTTTTAGGGCATTACTCTCGTTAAGATTAGTCTAGTTTAGATTAATTTGATTTCTTTGCGATTGAGTATTTTATTGATGAGTTGTGTATCCCCGAGAACTTTGACACACATATCTACGTTAAATCACTCTATCGAATTAAATTTTAGAATAAAGTAGGATTATTACAACTGAAGTAATTTGACAGATCCTGCCATTGATATTTGACAGTAGTGCATTGCTGTTTGACATTAGCACCTGTCAGTGTAATCCAGTGAATCAATGCTTATATTTTACATAGCACAATTTCCTTCGAAATTGTAAATAGGCAGTTTCCGGAAACAAGATTTTAATCTATGTGTTCTTTGTGATAAAAATAGATCAAAATTTAATGCTCCCAATTAAAATGAACGGCAGTACACTCTATATTCGGGTACCCTTAATCACCGAGTTACTAAATATGCAAATATATTCTCCCAATTTAATCCTAATGAAAACGCGTACAATGCGTTGTGATATCAATTTGGACAATTACACAGCCTGTTCACTGTTACACCATTTAACACGATAAATGGGTCGGCGGACCAAATCGCTCGGTTCAAAGGGTATCATGATTTCAGAGTACATAATATGGGACGTTATTACCATAGATCGGAATTTGGTGAGCTTTTGGGTCAATGAACTTAAATATTAATGATCTATCACGTTAGGGAAAGTACTTTGGTAATTCCAGGCTTCTGAATTTTATAAGTGTTCTGCTTAGCCTTTTTGAACTATGTTGGCGTCAGCTTCCAGTCTAACCAGTGGTTCAATACCAGTATTTTAGACGGAGCGACTGCTATCAGACCTCCGTAACTCAGTTTCTGGGCAATGCCGATATCCTAAGGTTAGACCCGTTGTCAGGCTTTCGGGCTTCTGACTGTCCGTAATGACTGTCATAGGTTACAGGTTAACGTGCTCTCCGAGGCGTGCCCTCTATAACGATTCGTTTTCAGCCATAAGAACCGGGCACGTAAGCACCTATGACGTCACAGCACTTAAATAACCCCTGTATTTTGTTTATTTTGCTGTAACTTTTGCACTTTGCTAACGTAAGCTTCGCATCAAGTTTGATGGTTACTTTAATAGGAGAGTTCGCTTTTAGAAGTTTGCGAGAGTGTAGCAAACACCTGTTGGAATGATAATTTGACCTGCAGAGTTGCTATCAAAACATTAACAAATTGTTACGAGGAATATCACTGCTGGATAATATTTTAATAATGTATCCGTGAAGCAGGTGTTTTAGTCTAGCAGTGAACTGCGATTAGCTTAGATTAGTTCTGACTGAGGTTAAAGTATGTTGAAAAGCATTTTCCTGTGATAAGGTAATTATTCGGGAATCACCAATCTGGTTACCAACATAACATCACGCCTGTATTCCCCGAAGGGTTAGGCAGAGGTGTACAGTCACATCCTCATTTCGCCGTTATGTTTAAAGTCCCATGTAATAGGGAGTGCGCCTTTTGCCAACAACCGGGCACAAATCCAAACTCCGGGCTGCTACTTAGGAATTCCACACGGAAAAACTCTATAACACTTTGCCTTACCTGGTTGCCAAGTCTGGTGATTACTGATTATGACAAATATTCACTCAAGACCGTGCTTTATACAGTTAAGCACTTAACGTGCTGAAGCTGCATTATACCGATGACGACGGATGTCGACTATTTTACGGTTATCAAAATCAACATCAGTAATTAGTCGACATTTGCATATAACTATACCATATGTAATCATAATTAGGAATGTTAGAAATCAAACATCCAACTCAACTACAGGGTGTAAACGAAATCAAGTAATTCCTTCAAACCTCGTGAAGTACTGCTGACATAGATAAACACTGCAAGGGATACTTTAGGATTCAATAAAAAAAATACAAGAAGTAAACATGTGTTCTTAACGTGAGACATTTTAGAGCCCCGAGCGAATTGCGCGACCTCGCTCGCCGTGCGGTTATTTAACTCGGGGCGCTAAAATGCGCTTCTTCTATTTTTTTATTGATTCCTAAATTATCCCGTTCAGCGTTTATCTATGTCAGCAGTACATCGCGAAGTTTGAAGAGATTACATGATTTCGTTTACACCCTGTATAAGACTAATTACAATATACACTGTGTTCATTTACTACGTAATGTTTCAACATAAACGTGCGATAACTAATTTAATGCTAATATTAAACGTTCATACACATCCCAGTAAATCAGGTCATTAAGAAGTACCATTTCTAACAACTGTTGTAAAATTACTCATTAATGTATAGTAGACCAATTTATCTCGTCTGCTCGACGTCCGTATGTCACTGCAGGGATCCAGCAGAATATCAGCGTCAGGTATATTTGCCTGACACATGCTGAGCTGGACTCCCATTTGGTGCAACCTTGAGACGCACACCGCACCTTGTTTTAATTTTTTTTTCTTTTTGTGTATTGGCACCTTGTTTTTATATGTAAAGATTCGTGTAATTTTTTATCTAATAACGATTGTGCTATTGTGTGATGTGCTATGTCTTTTGTGTGCACTGAATAAACGTATTACTTACTTACTAGATATGCCCCGCCACACCCGAAAGAAGACGAGACGGCATTTGGTCTTACCATTAGATGGAAAAGAGCTTGTCGCCATTACTGGGCACGCTACAACGCTTGGGCTACTATTGAGAATTTTTGAACAGAAAATTCTAATAAAAAAATCTCTAACCTGGCAAATTAACATGTACGTGCAACTTGCCAGTAGCCGATGAATCTCTGACGATTGACAGATGACTGGTTTACCATCCTACTTACCGCAGTCTAAGTGCATCAATCATCATTTGTTGATGACAATGACTTCAGTTGGTGACTCGTCGAAATTGCGAGAGGGCTCTTCGATCACCATTTCATTTGACCAGCATATTGGCTACGGACATTAGATACCTATCATTTTGACGACACGTTCGGTGCAGTGGCTGAGCGATCGGCTTCTGCGGTACGGCTCGTGGGTTCGATTCCCGCACGGAACAAATATTTGTATAGCCTACAGATAGTTGTTCCGGGTCTGGATGTTTGTGCATGTGAAGATTTGTGTCTGTAAACGCACCCACGATACAGGAGAAATCCTACTGTGGGGCAACGTTTCTAATAAAAAAAAAAAAAAAAATTGAGAGATGCCAATCGTTCTGTCTAGCTTTTTCCTATATTGGGGTCAGCTTCCAGTCTAACTAGATGCGGCTGGATACCACATCCGTATTTTAGGAGCGACTGCCATCAGGCCTTCGCAACCCAGTTACCCACAAGGCAATGCCGATATTCTAAGGTTAGACCGGTTGTCAGTCTTTCGGGCTTCTGACTTCCCCTAAAGATTATCGTAGGTATTTGTATGACACCCGGGACCGACTGTTTAACGTGCTCTGCGAGGCATGGAGGGGTCTCGATGCGTAACGAATGGTCACCTATCCACAGACTGACCGCGGCAACCGCAGCTTAACTTCGCAAATCGTAATTTTTGAGAGATGCCAATATTTAGTGGAATGTGAAATGCAATAACCTGAGTAGATAACTGCAGTGGACCTTTTATACTTACTTTTCTTATACCTTCTGTCAACTACAATTTATATATGTTGTTGACACGGCAAATATTTTCTTCGCGCGAAGATTAGGCCTAGCGCAACGTTGTTATTATTACAGAGAGTGACATGCTCATCTAATGAAGATGTCACCGATATGTGGGTATTTTATGTACAAATCTATCTTTCTTATAAGTACCTACGTAGGTATCTACCTGTATCTGATGATGGCGAGATACGACTTAAAGTTCGCGACTTTTTGCGATCTATGCTATTCTCTACTATTTAATGCTGCGTGATGGTTCGTCATTAGTGAGGAGAAGGGGCTCGTGGCTCATACGATTTGAGAGGTTAAACTGCGCTTATCGCGGTCAGTTCGTGGATGGGTGACCGTTACACATCGAGATCCCTCCGTGCCTCGGAGAGCACGTTAAACAGTCGGTCCCGGGTGTCATACTAATACCTATGACAGTCGTTACGGGTAGTCAGAAGTCAGAAAGTCTGACAGCTGGTCTATCCTTGGGATATCGACATTGTCCAGCACCTGGGTTGCGGAGGACTGATGGCAGTCGCTCCGTGAAAAGTACTGGTATTCAGCCGCATCTGGTTAGACTGGAAGCTGACCCCAATATACCCAGTTGGGAAAAAGCTAAGCAGAATCGACGGTACGTCATTAGTGAGGTTACTTTTGCAATTGCGTTAGAAGCAAATATTTATCCGTCGGAATTATCAAATATGCAGTAAACTCCTTACATATGAAGTTCAACCTCATAATTTAAAACCGTGCTATTAAATTCTTGGGTTATCAGAAGTGCCTGTAAAGGCCGATATTTGAAATAAAATAATATTGAACTTGAACTATATACAGTATCAGATGATTTCTATTTAATGCGTATTTATCTATTTTCATATATTGAGTTTATTTATATCTTTTTACTTGCTGCACCGGTTGACGTCATCATGTCAAGCCGGCTGTCGCTGAAAACCAGCGCTGTGGCTCTGTCTCGCACGTGAGACACAGCATTTTGCTGAGCGATGGCCGTTTTGCGCGGATGTGACGCATATTTTTCCCCAAGTTTCTTTTCAGTTTTGTTTACTTTTATTTTATTTTGTGCGTCATGTTGGCGCGAATAAATATCTTTTCTTTCTTTCTTTCAACTAATAGATTACACATTGAATTAATCTCGACCACTCCATTGTTTATTCTTCCCGTGTGGGGACGGGCTAGAATATAAAATTTACTTACCGCACGCTGGGAATAGACGCGTGTTGTAAGATTCAATAATACTTGCTTGGTGGTAGGACCTTTATGGGCCGACTAGCTAGCTACCACCCTCACACTAAAGTCCATAAAGCAGTTTTCTGTGTTCCATCGTGTGTATGTAAGAGCCAGAAGGATATAGGCGAGTCCCTCTATATCTTTGCTACTTGGATTCGTGTGCTCCATCTTAGACCCTGTTTGCGTTTATCAGGTGAGACTAGAAGAAAGGGCGAACAAGATAAAAACAAAATGTTTCTTTAAAAGTAAAATAATTCAGCTTCTCGCATCTACAACAAGTAACGTAATTAACGCATACCCTCAAACACCCTAATTAGAATATTATGATTATAATCATAATACATACACTGAGATTTTAGTTTAACATGCATATGCAATGTTATTTACTAAATTAACGTTCTTGAAATAAGGTTTATTTTTCTTTATTTTGTAATGAATGACGGAATTTGTATTAATACAAATAAAATGCACTTTTAAAAGTCTTTTTGCCTTGATTTACGGTCCATTTCAGTTTGTTTTGACTGTACAGGGGTAGTGTGACTAATTTCCGTAGTTTTAATTATTTTTGGGATAAAAAATTACCTATATTAAAAATGATAGAAATAGATTCAGTAAACGATTATGTACAAACTACTTTCAGGATGTGCGTTAATTATGTTACATATTGTACACGTATACTATGTTCCATATACCATCGACCGAGCTCCTAATTATCCTTTATCAGTTTTAAGTAAAGAAGAACTTTGAACACAGCATTGAAACTGCTTAATGAATACGTGACATTTCAGTACTAGCCAGGATTACAAGTACGACTGTAGTGCTAATAAGTAGGACAGAAACATGACGGCACTATTTCTCTTAAACTAGACTTTTTCTACTTTTTCTATACTTACCTATTGTTTTGTTTGGTTTTAGTAAGTACTGACTACCTATCATGTACGTAAGTGAATTCGCCTTTTTTTTTCAAACTTATAGGTACTCAATCAAGACGAACCAGTGGTTCCCCAAGTTGCTTGCACAATGCCCCATTTTAAAAACATAGAAAGTTCGGGGCTCACCCCGTGCCTAACATTATATTATGTTATATTGCTGTTGCAGCATTTTCTTGTCAGTTATTAGTTTCAGTGCGTCGGGACCCATAGGTACTTTAAGAAAGACTGACTTAGACTATTTCTTCTAATAAGAGAGTATAAGTTTGTTCTAAAAAGTAATTCATTTAAAGAAGAACCGACAAGAAACATTTAATAAGTGTGTCGCATACTGATTAAATCAGCACCGCATTAACTATTAACCTTCATTGACTCCTAAAACTAGTGTGGGAACATAGGATGCTGGTTCACTCATCGCCTTTTATCTACCAGATATTTATATAGTAAGGTCAATGTGGGCAAATCCGTATGCGGGGCAATTCCACACACATGCATTTTTATTCCAGAATAGTTAGTGAATATTTTAGTATAGTTAATAACTTAAAAGTGATCCTGTTGTATCGTCCGAGTCGACAACAGCGTAACTATTTCTGGAATGAATACAAATGCATGTGTACGGAATTGCGCCGCAGACGGATTTGCCCACATTGACCTTACATATTATAACTTATGCACGGGGCTTCGCCCATGTGGTGGTCGAAACCCGGTATAAAAAGTATCTTAAGTATCTATTATCTAGGTCATAGTCTATTTGTGCGCGAAATTTCATCCAAATCCGTTCGGCTGTTAAGGCGTGATTGATTCCCAAACATCCAAACTTTCACGTTTACAAGTGAGAAGATTGTCATATACATTTTTGTTGGCAACCGAATTTACTGAAATTCAAGGTATATCTCGACGGGTCCTACGTATACTGGTACAACCCGCAAAAATACGAAATCCACTTTTTCTTTTCTTTCTTTCTTTTAATAAAAAACGTTGCCCCACACTAGGATTTCTCCTGTATCGTGGGTGCGTTTACAAACACAAATCTTCACACGCACAAACATCCAGACCCGGAACAACTATCTGTAGGCCATACAAATATTTGTTCCGTGCGGGAATCGAACCCACGACCCGTAGCGCAGAAGCCGATCGCTCAGCCACTGCACCAAACGTGTCGTTTTCTATATCAATCACCTTCAAATCACCGATAGTTTACTCAATTTCTTTTTTAAATGTAGATAGTTTCGTGGTTACAAATTTGCAAACGAATGGAAATAACAGTATTATTTTATACGAAATATAATAAATATTTAAGATCTTTAAACCGCTCTTCTATAAAGTTGTGTTTTTACACTTGCACCATTATACGTAGGACCCGTCAAACTACAAAATGCTTTTAATCGCCGCTGGCAAAACTGGGGTTGAAATTAGGTGGCCCTAATTTATTATGGGACCACACTGATAAACGCTTGCCTTTCATGCAAAAGGGTCTGAGTTAGAACCTGCAGCCCGCCCGTCTGACGTTCAGAGTTTGAGAAGGAAAACATCGTGAGGAAACCTGCACACCTGAGAGGGCTAAAAAAAGTTGTCGATGGTTTATGTAGTTTGCCAACCCACACCGGGCCAGCATGGTAGACTAATGCCCATCCCCTTCTTATTTTGAGTCTATGCCCAGCAGTGGAACAGTAATGGGCTGATTATGCAGACAAAATAATATCAGGATAAGCCTATGCACTAAACTTACTTATAGATTGAGTACGCGTCAAGTTTCTAGCTCTGAAGTTGGGCGAGTGGTTTTGCAGTACCTAGTTTATACTTAGGTAAATATGCTACATACTGCCAACCACTCGCTGAACTTCGGAGCGACCTAGAAGTTTGATGCATGAAGCCCAACCACAGTTATGTGTCGTGAATACATCTTTTTTTCGCCACTCTTTGTGTTATAGCAAGAGCGAAATGAGTGCTATCTTTAATCTTTCTATTTATTTGGGGACAAAGATTGCACAAGCATTATTTTTTAACATAATAGTTTTAAAGTGGCACCAGTGACAGAACAGTTGAAAGGTAATCGTTTTTGATGGATCGTATGTTGATGGATGGAGGGGGAGAGGAAGACCAAAGAAAAGACGTGAGGGAAGATATGAAGGAAAAGGTAGTAAATGATGAGGTGAAGGCTGACAGGGAAGGATGGAAGAGGAAAACATATTACGCCGACCACAAGTAATTTGGGACCAGGGCAGGAACATGGTGATAATGATGAGTTTAACATATCGTTCAACAAAAATATACTTGCAGCAAACACACAAACTAAAAAAAAACGTAACCTACAAGTAAAACATCTATCAATCACAATGTCCGGTAAACTGATTGTTTCGTGTTTGTCTAATTTACACAAATCGCTTTAGGGTCAGTTTGGTTACAGCCCTCTTAGGGTTCGAATTCCCGTATGGGGCCCATGGGAGCCACAAAAGATCAGCCATATATGTTCCGACGATCCTAAGTTTGGAAACCCCCGAGTGTTATTTGGTGCGTGAATTTAATAACCCTTGTTTTATGGCTTCTTGAAGATATGAAAAGTAGGTAGGTATATACCGCAAGCAATTTGTCAAAAATAGAAGATTTTCCCGTTATGATAGGGAAATATTTTAAATTACATACAAGTGCGCATTTCATTAAGTATTGTTCTACGTCTTTCCAAAATATCTTAAAGACGCTAGGCACAAATTATGAACCAAAATATTTCCAAAAAGAAGTAATTTGATATAATAATTAACGGATACTTTGCAGAAACGGGAATGCTTAATGAACAATAGGGTTAAATACACATTATTCTAAGGGCTACACTTCAGGAATCAAATTTATAAGACAAAACCAATACGTTGTCTTTAAAAAAGTCCATCGCTTTTAGTGCAAAATGAAACCGATCTATTTTAAAGAACTACTCGTAGTTCCGAGAATCAAAGTGGGATTGGAACATTGTCTGAAAAAAATTGAAGCTATTTATCGGCAGTGGCAGCTCTTTATGAATCATTGTATCTTCAAAAAATGTTTGTACAACCTCCATAGAGTTCAACACTATGAAAAAACGTGTGAATTTGTCAGTTTACGTACTGGCGTAGGTGCGAGCTTATATTACGTTTGATGAATCACCCAATCTGCCCTGAATTTTATATTCGTTCACTTCGAATTGTTTCATTGTGAAAATTACTAAGAATAAGAGTTGACCCAGTTTATTTATAGTAAAATAAAATCGTAAACGTACATAATGAATTTATAGTTGAGGGTTTACGTCAAAATAGTTTTTATTGCTTAGGTTGAGCATCCACCAGAGCTGTGCTAAGCTGCGTAGCGAGGAATGTGTTTTGTAAGCACCAATAGAATCACTTCATTTACCTAGCTTCGCTCTGCGCAGCTCTGGTGGATATGGGCTTAGCGGAGCGAGGTTTTCGTTCATACAAAACAAGCGAGAAATGCGAGCGAGGTATGTGTTGCGAGGAATGTGTACCGCTCCCGTCACACCACCCGCATATTCGAAAAGAGTCCGCTACCTATCCTCGCACCGCTCATTTGTACACATTAACACATTACGCATTACACATTCCTCGCACAGCTCTGGTGGAAAGGGTCACACCGTTTAACGTCTTCGCTACACATTTTCGCACCGCACATTTTCCTCACACAGCTCTGGTGGATGTCCAGCCTTATGCTAGAAAACAATGTGGCAAGATTTTTTTGGCTGTGTGTGAATAGACCTTCACTTCCTGTGGAGGAAGGAATAATAAGGATCATGACAGGAAGTTGAACTTCCTCATTTACGCTAATAATAACATAGGTAATGAAATCACTATTCCGTTTGCCTTCTTCTTTCTTTTCGAGTGGTTAAGTAGTGACTAACGTGGTGTCAGAGTTTGTGCCGCCCATGGGTCTCTGACTTGGCTTCACATGCCGTCGAGAAATATCTCAGTTATGCCGGTTTCCTCACGATGATATCCATCACCGTTTTTAAGCGAGTGATAATTATACAATATGCTCATGAATCCAAAAAAACATTTTAACAAAAATAAAACCGACTTCAAAAAAACGACGAAAAGAATAAAATAATTACCATATTATAAAATTAATAGTTTCAGAAGTCGGTGCATTCAATTTGGTTCAGCGTGAATTAGCACCGACTTCTAAAACTGTTAATTTTATAATATGGTAATTAAGTATTTTATTCTTTTCATCGTTTTTTTGAAGTCGGTTTTAGTTTTGTTAAAATGTTTTTTATTTTTTTCGTTTTAGTGGCATTAATTAAAATATGGTTGGACCTACTAAAGACGCTGCTCGTAACATAATCACATCATCACATTATGCGTACTGTTCGTCATTGAGGAGTTCTATTCTCTATCTCCGAAGTTCTTCATCAGATCTTCACCAAATATAAATGGGACCAATCTGGAAGTATATCCTTTCAATTTTTTTTTAATCTAAATCGGTTTATAAATGGCGGAGTTATGAGGTAACAAACATAAAAAAAAAACGTACAGACGAATTGAGAACCTCCTCCTTTTTTTGGAAGTCGGTTATAAAGTCAGAGGTGTGACCTAATGACTTGGCAGTCCGACGGTCACACCACCAGGCTATCACTGCGAACCGTACTATCCGTGATATCCGTTTGCCAACTTCGGTGATTAGGCCTACCTATTAGGATTATCTATTAGGTACCTTTATACCGTTTATTTCAACGGTCTATCCTTCTGCCACCCAGCGAACGATGTATAGGTAATAAATGTCCCAAAACAGTTGTGAGCCGTTTAGATCTGATATCTCCAAAACTATTTTATTTATACTTTTGTGATATAAAATAATCCCTTTAAAACAGTTTTTAGGTAAACGATTTTATCTTGCAGTACCCTTGCAGCGTTAGGATTTGAGGATTGAAGGTTGAATTATAATATTGTATTGCCATGAGAATTGAATTTGTATGCGAAGTTTCTGGAGAATCGGTTAAGCAGACGTATTTGAAAAATCAGTCGCAAGATTTGAATCAAACAAACAAACAAATATACGAAGTGAAGCTAATTAAAACCGTTTTAAAAATACTTCGGTCTTTCAAATCTATGATTTTTATATCAAGGTCAATGTGGGCAAATCCGTCTGCGGGGCAATTCCGTACACATGCATTTGTATTCATTCCAGAAATAGTTACGCTGTTGTCGACTCGGTCGATACAACAGGATCACTTTTTAGTTATTAACTTAACTCTAACTATTCTAGAATGAATAAAAATGCATGTGTATGGAATTGCCCCGCAGACGGATTTGCCCACATTGACCTTAATTACCGTTTTCATAACTTTTGAAGCTTTCAACAACAATCGCTGTAATTTTCTAAACAATATAAAAAATATGTATCTCGTAAGTAGGAGCCAACGCTCATGATCAACAGTTTAAGTTCAAAGTCCGATATGATAATACAGTACTTAATGACACATGAAACTACCTCGTTGGTCTAGTGGTGGCAAGCGCGACTGTTGATCGTAAGGTCCTGGGTTCGATCCCCAGGTCGAGCTATGTGTTATTGGGTTTTACCGTGTGGAATTCCACAGTAGCAGACCGCAGTTTGTATTTGTGCCCGGTAGATGGTAATAGGTTCTCCTATTACATGAATAACGGCGAAGTGAGAATGTTACTATACACCTCTGCCCTACCCTTCGGGGAAAACAGGTGTGATGCTATAAATAAAAAAATATGAAAGACTAGCTGTTGCCCGCGTTTTCACCCGCATCCTAGAGGAACTACTTCATGCACCCGGATAAAAAGTAACCTATGTGTTAATCCAGAATATTGTCTATATGTGTGCCAAATTTCATCCAAATCTGTTCAGCTGTTCATCCTCACAAACCTTCACATTTATAATATAATATAAGTAAGTAGGATAGTGATAGCCTAGTGATGTGACCGTCGGACTGCCAAGTCATAGGTCTCGAGTTCGAACCCAAGGCACGCATCTCTGACTTTTCGGATTCATGTGCGTATTGTATAATTATCACGTACTTAAAAACGGTGAAGGAAAACATCGTGAGGAAACCGGCATGCCTGAGAAATATTTCTCAATGGCATGTGAAGCCAAGTCAGAGGCCCATGGGCGGCATAAACTCTGACACCAGGTTAGTTACTAACCACACGACAAAGAAAGATAGAAGGATAGTAGGATTGTAGTAAGTAACAATTTATTGACGCCCATTTCTGTTGACGTTCGTTCTAATAGGTACTTTCTAAAATGTACGGCTCCTGTAACATGCAGGAATCTGAATTCCCGATAATGTGAACATTTCGGTCAGAGCTTCGCTCGGGGCACGGCAGCCAACGATATCGAGTTACGCCGATGGGAAGCAATCGCACCGTACCTGCGATATATTTTTCACTCACCGTTCCAAATTGATTCGGTGTTATTTCCTTTCAATTGACTTTTGCATTAAAATGCTGTGCACCATCGACTGGATGCCAGATTGTTTTCATTAACGTGGAACAAAAGCTTGTCAGTACAGTCAATATTTCACACATTTTAAAAACAACATAACAACACGCATGAATTCCCCGAAGGGTTGGGCAGAGGTGTATAGTAACACCCGTAACGCTCAGTAATAGGGGGCGAGCCTATTGCCATCAACCTGGCCCAAATCCAAACTCCGGGCTACCATTGAGGAATTCCACATGAAAAACCTCAATAACACTTTTGCCCGACTTGGGGATTGACCAGGACCTCACGATCAGCAGTTGCACTTGCTACTACTACCCCTACGAGGCAGTCGACATTTTTAAATAAGATTAGATTTTCTCATGATTAGCTAAAGAATTATTCGGTACGCTTTGCAAAGAACGAGAATCTTGCTGCGTTTTAATGGTTACTAAATTCAATCGCGTCAGGGCATGAACTCCAAGCGAAACTCCAGAAAAACATTAAGAAAACTTGAGCATAATGAAGAAATAAAATTCAAATAAAAACAGCCTTGTTGGTTTAGTGGTGGCATCCGCGACTGCTGATCGTGAGATCCTGAGTTCGATCTCCTGGTCGGGAAAAGTGTTATTGAGTTTTTCCGTGTAGGATTCCCCAGTACCAGCCCGGAGTTTTGATTCGTGCCCGATTGATGGCTATAGACTCGCCCCCTATTACTTTGACTTAAACATAACATTGAAATGAAGGTGTTACTATACACCTCTGCCCAACCCTTCGGGGAATACAGGCGTGATGTTATGTTATGTAAAATTCATATTCTATAACGACGACAAATTCATCTTTTTAGAATCTGAATAATAATATTGACTGCGGAAGCGACGGTTCGTTTTCCTTCGCCGTTCTCTGTGTAGAATAGCCCTCCATTTTCTTTCTGCACTATCTAAAGTGTATTTTTCAGCTCTAAATCTCGTTCAACAATATTTTTGCGAGGTTAACGACCCGTGAAAACGGTTTAATGGGTGCACAGCTATTCTGTTATGATGAACGATCGCCGTCTGTCTGCAATAGTGTATCGTTAAAAATGCATCAACAATGTTTCATGTTGGAACCGATATGAAGTAGGAATCGTTATGTGTTTGGATACATACTGCTTGTATTTCCTGGTGGGCAGAGGTTTAGGTACTGTACACCCACAGTTTCGGCCATAACAGTATTTTATATCATTTCGCGAGCCTAATGTCACAATTCAGCACATATCCAAACTACAGGCAAGGAGAAAAAGAAATGACACTTTTTCACGACTTGGGAATCGAGTCCAGGAGAGATCAGTGGACTCAGCAGCTGCGCTTGCGACTACTATACTAATGAGCCGGTTACGATCCGAATGTACTTCTTCTTCTTTCCGTGTATTTAGTGACTAACCTGGTGTCAGAGTTCATGCCGCCCATGGGCTTCTGACTTCGTTTCACATGCCGTCGAGAAATATCTCTCAGTCATGCCGGTTTCCTCATGATGTTTACAAGCAAGTGATAATAATATAATACTCATATGAATCCGAAAAGTCAGAGGCATTGAGGCAATGGGTTCGAACTCGAGGCCTATGGCTTGGCATTCCGACGGCCACACCACTAGGCTATCAAGTGTCCGAATGTACTGAACAATATGAAGTAGAAAAAGACAGCCAATACGTTTGATTCTAGTCTTAATTTATTGTTAACGAACAATGAATTTACGATAGATTCGTCTCAGTGACTAATGCAGCAGTTAAGGCAATAGATAGGGAAACGTTGGGATGCACAAGCTGAAGGAATAATGAAGATACCTCTATGGAAATAATGTCAACACGCTTGGCAGACGGGGTGGTGATATCAGCATGTTGTAATTATCTGCCTAAGCCTTTTCCCAACTATGTTGGGGTCGGCTTCCAGTCTAAACCAGATGCAGCTGAATACTAGTATTTTACACCGAGCGACTGCCATCAGACCTCCGCAACTCAGTTAGTGAGCAATGCCGATACTCTAAGCTTAGACCGGTTGTCAGACTTTCGGGCTTCTGACTACCCGTAACGACTATCACAGGTATTCGTATGACACCCGGGATCGACTGTTTAACGTGCTCTCCAAGGCACGGAGTGGTCTCAAAGTATAACGTACGGTCACCCTTCTACGAACCGACCGCACCAAATATAGATTAACCTCGCAAATCGTATGATCCGCGCGGTTGGTAATTAGCCACGAGCCCCTCGGTGCATGTTGTTATTAGCATGGTATACTATAACAAGGTAGTATCTTCCCGTGACAGCTAGATCAAGTGACTGTATGTTATTACGTCATACCTACTGATGAACCAATAAGCTTCGGCTTCTGAGGTCAAACTATTTTGTTATCGGTGGGAAAATGTCACAAATGGTGACGTAATACGGTCCATCGTCGGAAGTTTTTTGTTTTATTATACCATGGTTATTAGCAGACATTTTGGCCCCTACAGTTCCATTACCCTATATAAATAATGAATCTAAATAAATTACGTAGGCAACCATTTATTCGGGAAGTGTCAAAAAAACGGTAATATAATTAAAAATTCTTCTTAGGTACGTTCATTTTTGGGATGCTACACTGACGCAGCAAATACGACGCGGTGATTTTAATTAAAATCATTCGGTTAGGTACGGGAATGCGAGACAAAGATAGAAGATTGAATTACTTTAAAGTTTGAGGGAGAAACTAGATGCCTAAAGTGGCGAAAGTTTGCCTTGTAATCAAACTCCTTTGATTTAAAAGTAACTTAAGCATTATTGGTCTGGAAGTTGCAGTGCTCGAGTTGGGGGTCCTGGTTTTAATTTCGAAGTCAGGCAACGTTTTAGTGGGTTTTTCAACGGTTTTTATTAGCTTCACTTCATATTATAAGTACCTGGATGACCGAGCTTTGCTCGTTTTTTTTTGGTAAATCGACGTTTTCTAAAAATGAAACCTAACTAGATCGATTTATCGTCCCCGAACCCCCCCTACATACTAAATTTCATGAAAATCGTTGGAGCCATTTCCGATATTCATTCAAAATTTGCGACAGATTTTTCAACTACTTCTGCTTAACCGATTCTCATTACAATACAACATTATAATTATTTCAACCTTCAATCCTCAAATCCTGATGCTGTAGGGGTACTGCAGGATAAAACCGATTAACTTAAAAGGTTTTTTAAGGGTCATTAGGAATTTTGCCTGCCTGTAATAAACCACAGTCCCGTACACGTGTTGGACAGACATTTTACACAACACTCCCTCATTTCCACACTTGAAACTCTCCCCTACTTCACACAAGACACACTACACTACTAAGTTTTTTTTAACCAAAAATGGAGGAGGTTCTCAATTCGACTGCATGTCTTTTTCTTTTTTTGTATGTTTGTTCCGCGATATCTTTGCTAATTGTGAAACGATTTTAATGATTCTTTTTTTGTTTGAAAGAGTATTCTTTCGAAGTGGTCCCATTTAAATTTGGCGAAGATCTGATAAAGAACTTCGGAGATAGACAAGTCGGATGATGAAGTCGGTTTTGTTTTTTGTTAAAAAGTTTAATTATTTGCAAAAGATCTAGTTACCATTTTTGAAAAATTGTTTGCCAAACCTTTGGCCTTGCATGCTTCTTTTGCCGTTTTATTGTATTTTAGTTCTAGATAAAGAGAGCGTCTTGACTTCCATAGTACAAGTTATACTTAATTTAAAAGTGAAGAGTTTCACAAATGCGTACAGCCCTATTAAGTGCAATATCCGTGTTTTTTTTTACACAGCAGTTTACCGATTTACACTGTGTCAAAAAACTATACGCTTTTCAGTCGCTACCTAGTTCAACTAGCGGTAAGTGAACGTTTGACCGAATCAACGTTTGACTTTAGAGGTAAAATAATTGCAGTGTAGGTACGCTGAGGACTGTAATTAATGAATGAGATCTGAGCACTCCGACTCGGATAGGTTAGGTTAGGTTAGATTGGTTTTTTTAGCCACGCTTAAATGTTGATACTGTCAAACGTTGATTCAGACTAGGTAGCTATTAGAAAAGCATTAAGATTTTTGACAATGTATACAAGGTTAGTCGGAAAGGGGGTACTAAGCCAAAAGGGTGTTAAAGTAATCATAATAAGGGATAACTTTGTTCTACAACTTTCCCTAAAACTCGATAGTTTTAGAGAAATAGCTTTTCAATGATTTCGTAAAAATATGCTAAAATCTATCTGTCCATAGCTATGACCAGCAGTGTTAGCAATTTAGGTCATATTTGGGGTCACGGATTAGAAACAAAATATTCTGAATTCATAACTAAAGTAGGTATGATATTTTTTTGCAAAATCTAAAATAAAAATCGTTTTGCATGCAAATAAAATGTATCGAATTTTGAAATTTTAACACGCTTTAAAATAGTCATCAGTGATACTTTAAGTGACTCGCGGCTTAGTACCTACCCTTTCCGACTAACCTTGTATATTGGTAAAATATTTCTCTACAACATATACAGCAATAGGCACCTATTTCAATGCACTTTCTACCAAAATTTGTGAACTAAGGTTGTAGGGCTTGTCTTAACCTTCCTCATCAGGGAATCGTTCTACCTAGCCTTTTCTCAATTATGTTGGGGTCAGCTTCCAGTACAATCAGATGCGGCTGAATACCAGTATTTTACACGGAACAACTGCCATCAGACCTCTGCAACCCAGTTGCTGGGCAATGCCAATATCCTAAGGTTAGACCGGTTGTCAGACTTTCGGGCTTCTGACTACCCGTAACGGCTATCATAGGTATTCGTATAATACCCGAGACCGACTGTTTAACATGCTCTCCGAAGGACGGAGGGGTCTCGATGTGTAACGAACGGTCATCCATCCATAGACGGACCGCGGGAAGCGCAGCTTAACCTCGCAAATCATGATCCGCTCGGTTGGTAATTAGCCACGAGCCCCTCATTTCCCTCTATTCCTCTTCAGGGAATAGAGGCATGATTTTACACAAGATAGGTAGGGTTTTAAACCAACTATTACTATGCTGTGAAGAATTTGCTTAGTCAAAATTTCCCTGGTGTACTTTATTTGCCGTCGGCTTAACTTTGCTACGTCATCCTAAGATCTACTTGGTATAATTACCAACTTTACTAGTACTAGACGTAAGTACATACAGGGTGTAAACAAAATCATGTAATTCCTTCAAACCTCGTGATGTACTGCTGACATAGATTAACCCAGCTCGGGATAATTTTGGATTAAAAAAAATGCAATAAGTAAACATGTGTTCTTAACGTGAGGCATTTTGGCGTCCCGAGCGAATTGCGCAGCTAACGATCGCCTCGCGGTCATTTAACTCGGGGCACTAAAATGCCTCACGTTAAGAACACATGTTTAATTCTTGTATTTTTTTTATTGTCTACAAATGTATCCCGTTCAGGGTTAATCTATGTCAGAAGTATATCACGAGGTTTGAAGGAATTACATGATTTCATTTACACACTATATAGTTTGTATCTAAGGCTTGGAACAATCCTAAAATAACATCGAGATTCTTTTCCCCCGAGCAAGAAAATCGATTATTTCCAGATATATGAGTAGCTAAAGCTAGGTTTCTTGATGTAAATGCGTTATGTGTTTCCATTTCGGTGAGGCGGTACTGTGACCGTCGTATTCACAAACATTAGGTACTACTAAAAGTTATAATTCTGGAACTACTTACTGCTTTCATGGCGTACTAAAGATGAGAAGGACTCGGAAATAATGTGCAGTTAGTAGACGATGTAAGGCATTACAGATAACATAACCATCAACCCTATATTTCTCGAACGGGTCAGCAGAAATGTACGTACGTTATATTGTATGGCCACATTTCACCAAAGACAGTAAGTATAATGGTCACACTTATAGATAATGTAAAGGCTCATTTACAGGGAGATAGTTTCTCGAAACGAGTGTCATGCTATCTCTGTTTTCATCGTAAAGAAAGACAAAGACATTCCAACTCTTGCTCCGAGAAACTCTTCTTCTTCTTCTCCCTGCCCTTATCACACACTAGGTGGGATCAACACAACATGTATTTCATAAATTCATGTTGTTAGAGGTTTTGGCTTATTGTTTTATGACCGGCCGCCTGCCTGGCATCAACCATTCTTGGGAATACTCGTTGCGATGTCGCGCGGGTGACCCAATGTGCTTGATGATATTATGCACTGGGTCCCAAAATGATATGCTTGTCAATCTTTTTGCCGACAACCAAGCAGACTATGTTATTCTTGGTGGAGTATACTTGAAGTTCCTTACCTACTCATTAAGTTTTGCTTTGCTAGGGACTTTGGTTCTGACACATCGTAAACTATCTTCGTGTAAATCAGCCTTAATAGAGGGTGAACCTATAGCCATATATCGGACACAAGTGTAAACATGTCTGCTACTGAAAATACCTGATCACTTAGTACTGAGCCGGATTCCAATGTTTATCTATTGTGTCTATATTTCCAGCGATTGATCAATAGAAAAATGTAATGGATATCGGCGCAGGATGGCCGCCTCCACACGGTCGTGTATGGTTGTCCTGCAAGCATCCATTTTTGTGGAGCCTGCCATCCAACGCCGACGTGTGTCCGTAACGTACATCATGAACGGTTGTGCGTAATCCCCATTATTTCAACATGGGAATGGAACATCACGCACAGCAGTCGCGTTTGTAAGAAGATTAGTGAATTTAGAGGGAATCAGTAATCTAAGCACGTGGTTAGAGCTGGAGCTATTCGTAAAAAAAACAAGAAGTAGGTAATCAACATAAAAAGAGACAGTGGGAAAAACCTTTTGAATACGTCTGTCAATACTGCCGAGCGTGCTCGTCTTTTGGCTGTGGGAATGGGAGTCGGGACTTTGGCTTCAGGCACTTCCGTCATCCAACATAGGCACTATGTTGGATGACGTAAGTTTCCGTTTCGCCACTTGCCTGCGCTTGGGCGCTCCATGTGTTGCTCCTCATCGGTGTCATTGTGGTGAAGCAGTCGACAGCCACGGACACCATGGTCTGTCTTGCTGCAGGAGTGCAGGTCGCATAGCACGGCACGCCAATATTAACGACATTATCCGTCGTGCTCTTGCCACCGCCGGCGTGCCAGCTGTACTAGAACCGAATGGTTTGGCACGTGACGACGGGAAGAGACCAGATGGCATGTCGCTATTGCCATGGAAGATGGGTAGGCCTTTGGTATGGGACAAGTGCTACTTGCTCCATCCCATCTTCCAAGCTCGGCGGGCTGTGCTGGCGCTGCCGCTGCGGCCGCGGAGACCCTCAAGCGGCGCGGCGCGAATATAGTAACCTCATTGGTTGCTATGACTTTGAGCCGTTTGGGGTCGAAACGCTCGGGCCATGGGGTCCGAGTACAGATCTTTTCTTTAAAGAAATTGCCCAAAGGTTGGTCGACGCATCGCGTGACCAGAGGGCTGGCTTATTCTTTGGCCAAAGAATAAGCGTTGCCATCCAGCGTGGCAACGCTGCCAGTCTTCTGGGCACGCTTCCGGATGACGGTGATGAGGAGGAATATTTTGACGCCTAAGTGATATTTTTGAATAATTTGTATTTAATAATTTTGTATATAGGTAGTTAGTTTTGACTTTAGATTTGTATGTTTGTAGTTTAGTTTTATATTGTATATATTAGGTTAAAATGTAAATGATAATTGTGTAAATAAATTTACCTTAATTAACAAAAAAAAACATAAAAAGTGAAATATGATTGTTTTTTATGTGTTTTGTGAATGAATAATAGATAATGGTGTCGATTCTACTGCGCACTTTGACAGGACTAGACTAAGGGTGTTTGTCTCTTTCAGTTTCAATGGAAAAAGAAAGTGACAGTTGCGTTTAGTCTAGTTTAGTAGTGTCAAAATGTGCTATAGAATCGACACCTTTAACTATTTTATTGAAAAATAAAATGTATAGTGTAGATAATAGGTATTTATAAAGACTAGTACTTATAATTATAAAAGATCTTATGGTTGGTTATTACGATAAATAGGTACGGTAATTTCAAAATACCAAAATAAAAGTTGTCTTTTTTGGCTGTACTATTCTTCTTAACATAGTATAAAACAAAGTCGCTCCCGCTGTCTGTACGCTTAGATCTTTTAAACTACGCAACGGATTTTAATGCAGTTTTCAGCAATAGATAGAGTGATTGAAGAGGAAGGTTTATATGCTCCACATTAGTATTTACATTGCACCTGTGCGAAGCCGGGGCGGGTCGCTAGTACTGTTATAAATGCGAAAGTGACTCTGTCTGTCTGTTTGTTACCTCACAACTAAACTACTAAATCGATTTTGAGTAAACTTGGTACAGAGATAGTTTGGAACCCGCAAAATAGGGTACTTTTATCCCGAAATACGCTGGCAAAGTCGCGGGCGATCTCTACTAACATTATAAAGCCTAAAATTGACCGAAACTACGCTCAGACATGCAAAGGGATCTACAAGATCCTTTGACAATATAACAAAGGCACAAAATAAATAATAGTAGTAGATGTAACAAAGGTGACGGGAATGGATTGGCTGCGGAGATACGAGACCGCGCAGTAGCCATGTTTACAAAGACACCTTTATCCAATATTGGGAGGTATTAGATTCCTCGAAATGTACTTTATCAGCTGTTTGGTGAAACGCTACGTTCATAGAAATGTCTGGTTATCTTACCTTATCCCAGTACTGTTAGGAGTTTCTTCTTGTATTATATTATGTCTCGTTTTACCAGTCATAAGGTACAAATAGCTTCACTAATTGGTTACCCCTCTCACGAAAAAGCTTGTTCGTGACAAGAGTGGTAACCAATTAGTGTAGCTGTCTGTACTTATTAGGTACATACAAAAACATAATGTGAGCGTAAACGTGTATGTTTATAGGGTGAAGTGGTCGCAAGCGCGAGTGTTGAACATGGGGTCCTAGGTTCGAACCCCAGGTCGGACAAAGTGATATTGGGTTTTTCCATTAAGACTTTCTCAGTAGCAGTCCGGAGTTTGGATTTGGGCTTGGTTGATGGCAATAGGCTTGCCCCCTATTACATGGGTCTCTGCGGGTAATATAGGCGTGATGTTATATTATGATAAGTATGTAGGTACCTAACTTTTCAGGTTATTGCTGTTCGTCGTCATATATGGGCACAAATTAACCATGTTTTCTGTGATCCAGCCCCAGAGTTATCGACCATTCGCAGTACAATTGAAACACTGAATACTGGGTCTGACGAGATTCAAGTTATACGTGCAACTTCTTATAATTGAGTTATGTGTTCCACGTTACATCCACGACACGTGTCCACACGACTAACTATTTTCGTTTAAGTAGGACGTGGAAAAGTGGAGTAGCAAGTATTCAGTGTGAACTAAACTTAATTAAGCAAATATGCAAACCTCGCGAGACGAATTATAACGGTGTCCATTTTTGTTTTAGAATGGAAAAGTAAGGTAACAATGTGTTTACAACCCCTTATAAAGTACAATTAAACCCGGACAAACCACATTTTTTTGCACATTTAAATCCCCTGTAAAAGTTCATAGGGGACCTCTTCTTCTTCCTGCCCTTATCCCACACTAGGTGGGGTCAGCACAACATGTATTTCATAAATCCATGTTGTTAGAGGTTTTTGCTTATTGTTTTATGACCGGCCGCCTGCCTGACATCAACCCTCCTTGGGAATACTCGGTGCGCCCGTCGCGCGGTTGTCCCAATGTGCTACTACTACTATGCACTGGGTTCCAAAATGATATGCATGTTAATCTTAGTGTGAACAACTAAACAGAATATGTTCTTCTCGGTGGAGTATACTTGCAGTTCCTTGACCCACTCATTCAGTTTTGCTAGGGACTCAATGTGCAATTTTTATTTTCAAATTTTTGGACAAGAGTTTTGTTTGATCCATTGCTCCGTGAATTATTCTGGTTAAAATGGAAAACCTCTTTTATTGTTTTAGTGTAAGATTGTTTGTCTGAACGTCTTTCCGGCTAAATTGACAAATTTGTTTTTACTGGCAGCAGATCTGTCTAGCCTTTTTCCAACTATGTTGGAGTCAGCTTCCAGTTTAACCAGATGCGGTTGAATACCAGTATTTTACACGGAGCGACTGCCATCAGACCTCCGCAACCCAATTGATGGGCAATGCCGATACTTTAAGGTTAGACCGGTTGTCAGACTTTCAGGTTTCTGACTACCCGTAACGACTGTCATAGGTATTCGCATGACACTCGGGTCCGACTGTTTAACGTGCTCTCCGAGGCATAGGGTCTCGATGTGTAACGAACGGTCACCTATCCGCGGACAGACCGCCGCAAGCGCAGCTTAACCTCGCAAATCGTATGATCCGTTAGCCACGAGCTCTACTGGCAGCAGATAAAATTTGGAAATCCGGGAAAAATACTGTTGTGTGAAGTGCCTGAAAATACTTTAAAGCATTGTTTCAATAGTTGTACTAGACAGTAACGGCACATAAGGACCCCTTCAGCTCTTACGTATAAAGTATTGTAAGAAACTCGACAAACCTTTCGTTGTAAACGTACCTCAGATACGAGTACCTATTTGATTCATAGTATTGGACAAAGATGAAAGGGGTGGCACGCGAAATTGGGTAAAACAATGGTGTCGATTCTGTTACACATCTTGACACTACTAAACTAGACTAAACCACAAAACAGATAGGTACAGAAGTCAATCACATGTATGTACCGTAAAACCTGGCAACTTTGCCCAAAAAATCAGAGTATTTTTGCATTAGTTGAGTTATTTCCGAAAACGTTAATGTATTTCATATTATTTTTGTACCACACAATACTATATGTTCATATCTCGATATTTATTATTGAAAATATCCAGAAAAATGAATTTGTGTGTGTAAAAAACACAATTATAATTGTTGGGCAAAGAATCACAGGTTTTTGGCAACTTTGCCAACTTGTAATATTTCAGATACTATAAACCGTATCATTATTTTAAAAATGGCTGAATATAAATACAGGGCCATAAAGTATAGTATCAAATTATGAGATGAATGAACATATTCGTTGTCCTTCAAAATTGAGTGGGCAAAGTCAAAAAGCCTCCTAGTACATTTTTCTTACCATAATGGTCAATGTCTAAGGGCTGTCATCATTGAATAAATGCTACATTTAAATACTTAATGATAAAGTTTTTGATGTGGAATATTTCTATTGAGATAATCATAAATTCAATAAGTATGTAATGGATACAAAATGAAGATATACGGTATATTGCCAGTTAAGTTATATTGCTACGATATATTACTAACTTTAAGGTAGCCAAAAGACAAAATATGTGACTAAACATCTACACAATATGTCGGAAGACAGTCACCAGTTGCAGACACTGTTCGAACTAACAAATTCGATGAATGCCTATTAATAAATAGTTCTACACATGTATTGCTGGGAATTGTTTCATTAAATATGTAACATCAGGTTTCATTTCTTCCAATTTGCTAAAAACTAGCGTTTTCTAGTCCAACTTGGTCATTGGACAACCTTATTCATCAGAAGCCACCAAAACATTTACAAGTTTTTCTCTTTTAGCGTTCTATTAGTTTGTGCATAGGTACCTCTTAAAATTATAATAAATTTAAAAATTACAGGTGACAACCCTACGGAAAAAAAATTGGTGGGCAATGTCGTCAACCATGCCTAAAAAACATGCATGTGACTTTGCCCATCAATATATTTTACAATTTTATGAGATGTTTTGTGTGAAATACCAGTCTATATTATTAATTTCATACATATTAACGGTGGCAAAAAAATTAATTACCTACTGTATCTGCAACTATCACTTTTTGATAAAGTTTTTTGACTGGTTTTTGCCCGCTAAAAACAATACCAACTTTTAAAGGTTCCTGACAGCCAACGGAAGTAACATAAGTGACATTACGTCACTTGGTATTGTCAGAAAAATAATCAATTTTCTACCACAGGCAAAAGAATACTCCTAACTATAGACAAATTTGCTATGCATCAAATTTAAAAAAAAATGCACAGCTGGGCAAAGTCATACCTCAAGGGCAAAGTTGCCAGGTTTTACGGTACTTCACTTTTCATACCTACTCTCGACGGTCGCTCTATCTATATATCTATCTCTCTCAAGCGTATGGCACTCGCGCTCGCACTCTCTCGCACTCTGGTTCCAAACGGTCCGAGATATCATGTCCGTGAGCAGTGTCTATGTGTGCGTTGCTCGAGCGCACTTGTATGCAGATTGACTTCTGTAGCTATCTATTTTGTGACTAAACGCACCTGTCACTTTCTTTTTCTATTGAAACAGAAAGAGACAAACACCCTTAGTTTAGTTTAGTCCTGTCAAAGTGCGCACCAGAATCGACACCAGTAGGGTTATTTTCTAAAAGTAAAGTAGGTAACATCCGTAAAATTTAAATCGACGGCCGGCAGTGAAAACCACGTATCTGTAATACACAAAATTTTACAGGAGACAGAAAAAACTGTCTCCTTAAAAAAAATGGCCGATCAAATGTTAATACAAGTTTGTCATCATACGTCATAGATAGCGTTAGAAGTATTTGAATTGAAAGTTTGTTGAACTAATACGTGTATTACAAGTTTATCAATCTAAAGAACAAAAAAAACGCTTGTGAAGAAAATTGGATTTACGAGGTTTTCACTGCTGGGCGTCGAAATTTGAATTAAAGCACTTCATCTAAATGTTCACGTACCTACGTACGTAAGAATTTGATAAGGATTTTAGATATTTGCAACTGTCGCAACCCTAGCAAACTCGGCTAGAATATCAAGGATGCGCTTAGCAATAAATATTGATCATATCGTATCCCATAGTTAATCTCGTGTGACGTACAATAAATCATGGAGGTCCAGTAACTGCCTTCTTGACTCGACAAATGGTTCCTGAAATAGATACTGTTATTTATCTTGTACGTGATCGTATTAGAGTACTTTTGTATCGCTTATTTTAAACTACATACATAACAAAAAAAAACCGGGGTTAAAATAAGTATAATAGTATGAAAGTTGAAGACATTAAGTGGAATCAAAATGTATGAAAAAAACGTTTTCGTTCCACATAACATAACATAACATCACGCCTGTATTCCCCGAAGGGTTGGGCAGAGGTGTAAAGTAACACCCTCATATCGCCATTTTGTATTTCAATTAATTTATCAATCAAGCACAAATACAAACTCCGTGCTGCTACTGAGGAATTTAACACGGAAAAAAACGTTCCTTTTGAGTACAAAAAATATTTGAATAAGCAAAAAAAAACGAACAATGTTGATAGTTTTATTATAAGTTAGTTCTTATTCGATATCTAACAGAACGTTCTAAAAAAATACCTAAGTAGGTACATCTAGTTTCTAGATTGGGGCAGATGTTACAAAAACACGTTACAACCAATTTTGCGTCTGAGTTATAGCGTCCGCAATAAAATAATATTATGGATTGTTATTTTATTCAAGCCCAAGGAAAGTTTATTGAACATCCCAATTTGTTTTAATGCTTCCAATATTTTTACATCACCAAACAAACTCGTAACAATTGTTTCAATAAAATGTATATGTAGGAGTAAACAATTTAATAGTAGATACTACTACTATACAGGGTGTAAAAATAGCCTTAACGAAGCCGAAGTCTACGCATACTGTACATCAAACTAAGTAACATACAGCAAAAATAATTGCTGGTAAACGACTTTTATTTTTTAGTATTAAAAACAGCTTTTAATTGTAGCGCGAAATGGAAGCGCGCGCGCAGCAGTCTGTGCCTACATTTCAAAAATGTTGATAATGTTTGTATAGAAGAATGTTTAGTTATAACATTTAAACTCGGTTTTCGTGAAAAACGTACAAAAATATGGTGACTTTGACCTTCAATATCTCCATAACCAGTTGGGTCCCAGGTATGGCCCTATACCGAAAAATCTTCGTAATGATGGAAAGAATATGTGGCTCTCGGCTTCGTTAAGGGTATTTTTACACCCGATATATTAAGAAAGCGGAATGGTGTTTCCACACTGAGCTATACTATGTAACATGTAACTGTTTGGGCATGGTGGTTAAATTATTGTGTGTAATGGTAAATAATTGAAAGTCTTGGTGGAATAATCGCAGCAGACACTATAATATTACATAACATAATCAGCCCATTACTGTTCCACTGCTGGGCACGGGCGTTTTCTCAAAATGAGAAGGGTTTAGGCCTTAGTCCACCACACTGGCCTGGTGCGGGTTAGCAGACTACATATACCATGGAGAACTTTATGGGTCCCTCTCAAGTGTGCAAGTTTCCTCACGATGTTTTTCCTTCACTGTTAGCGCAAGTGATATTCAAATTCTGATCCACACATGAGTTCGAAAAGTCAGAGGTACGGGCCGAGCTCGAACTTAGATCCTGCACGGAAGGCAAGCGTTCAACCGCTAGGCTATCACTGCTTAACAATATAATATTAAAATAAACTTATAAAATTGAACTTTGCATAATCGACAAAGCACCCTTTTCGCAAGGCGGACCGGAAACAAGTGCATATACAGGGTTATTGGAAGCAAGTGCATATACACTAACAACCTCTCAGGACCATATCACTAACATCATAATCAACAACTTTTGATCTATGACTTTTAAAAATTCATCATATTTTAGTTCATCAGATTTTCATACAAAAATAAAAATATTTAAATTGAACGCTCTAAAGCGCCCCCGCGCGCCGCCCTAACCCCGCTCCCCTCGCTATTTTACTATCGCTTTCTTTTGCTTCGCATACACTTTGTAACATTTAGACCGTTCAATTTAAATATTTTTATTTTTGTATGAAAATCTGATGAAATAAAATATGATGAATTTTTAAAATTCATAGAACAAAAGTTGTTGATTATGATGTTATTAACATAGTCCTGAGAGGTTGTCGGTGTTTTACAAATAACCCTGTATAATACAAGGGTAATGTTGCCATACATTAACTTAAATTTTAGATTCAGTGTTATCAATCAACAATTAATGTTGGGTTGCCAACAGTAACATAAAACTTAAAATGTAAAAGTTATCGAAGAATGTTACAGTGTTACATAATGTTATATGTAACATGTGTGTTTTCAGTGTCGAAGCCTCATAACAAGTAAATTTTTCCCTCTGTTATTTGTCATCATTGTCAAGAATACTTGTAAAATATGTGAGTAAATGGGGACCCGACGCTGTTTCAGTTTTTTCTTTCAAGTACCAACGAAGTCAAAATAACAACGTAACTTTGTCTCAAGATTTGTTTTGTAATATTTTCTTCTTAGTACACTAGTTTTAATAAAATCTGTTTTTGTTACCTGACATTTTTGTTATTCTGAAAAAGGAATGTCTAGCTATCCTTCAACAAGTTATTCAATATACCTTGGGGTTGTATAAAAATACAAAAGTTTCAAATTAAATTCGTGAACATACTCCCGGTGGAGGCGCAGAATGCCAGCTTATTGAATTGAGCAGCCACCTGCGGGATGTCAACGGGCGTTGCCAGTGTTGCCGCAGTTTCAAAAGCAGGAAAATATAATCTTAATTCAGTCAGAAACGCAGTGTTGCCAACTTAACGGATTTCCCGTCAGATCTAGCGGATTAGGAGGTGGTCAAAATGGGAAAAAATATTTATAACGGCTGACGGATTTTTTAACGGAAATATTTTATTTCTGTCATGCCTATGACCACTATTTTTTCGGTCAATTAATAGGTGTACTGTTCATATTACGGCACCCAAGATACGGGAGAAATAGAAAAGTGCGGGGAACGGCTAAAAAAACAGGTCGTCCGACTATCGCTTGGTCACAAGGTGATGATAGAATGAGTCAAAATCAAAAAGAAGCTGAGAATTTCGGGGATTTGACGGAAATACACTACAATTCAGCGGAAATTCAAAATTCTAGTTGGCAACACTGCAGAAACGTTGAGAGAACTTTCAGTACCTACTGTAAAAAGAAAGGATTTACGAGTTTTTGTGAGAGTTTCAAACACCAAATAAGGAATTAAAAGTTTTTCCTATAGATAGAACAAACAACGACAAGAACAAGTAACGAGAATAAAGGGTGTTCTAAGCGATAAAGTCGGTAACTTAAATATCTAAAACTTTTTATAAAGCGTCTTATTTCGATATCGTTCAAGACAGAAGGTGTAAACAATAAAATAAGCAGAATCCTGTAATAAACTGTTCTATAAATAACAGCTTGTTAGGTATGATAATGGATTTAAAAATTACCAGGCGTAGAAGGTAGGGTTGCCATCCGTATCCGTATATATAGTATCGTACGATATTTCAGTCTGTTGTACTATACAAGGTTAGTCGGAAAGGGGGTACTAAGACGCGGGCCACTTAAAGTATCACTGATGACTATTTTAAAGCAAGTGTTAAAATTTCGAAATTCGATAAAAAAAATTTGCAAGCAAAAAGATTTTTGTTTTAGTTTTTTCAACAAAAAATCATATCTGCTTTAGTTATGAATTCAGAAAATTAATTTTCTAATCCATGACTCTAAATATGACCTAAATTGTAAAAACAGCTGATTATAGCTATGGACAGATAGATTTTAGCATATTTTTTACGAAATCTTTGAAAAGCTATTTCTCTTAAACTATCGAGTTTTGGGGAAAGTTGTAGAACAAAAGTTATCCCTTATTATGGGTACTTTAACACCCTTTCGGCTTAGTACCCCCTTTCCGACTAACCTTGTATATTATAGAACAATAATATAGTACGAAATATACTATATTTTTATCCCTAATTCAACTGTCGCGCTTTTGTATTTTCAGTGTAAAAACTGAAAGAAGAAAAAAATAAAGCATCTATTAATTTAATTAAAAATAAATTGTTAATTTGTTTTTACATGAATCTAAATTGCACAGATTCTTCTAATTATTATAAAGGTAATAGATTATTGATGGCCAAAGCGAAGATCAATAACAAATATACATGGAAAAATACGTAACGATAAAAAAAAATGTGTACTTTTTTTTCCTGAATTTCCTCAAAATACTATATTTTTGCATCTTTTTGGGGGAAAAATACTATATTTGTTCAAAAAAAGGTGGCAATCCTAGTAGAAGGTCTTATCTACACAGCTTTATAAAAGGACACGATATATTTTGTCAAAATGTTCTACGTTTTAGGTCAACTTGTTTTGCATAATTTATCAAATATGAAAGAGTTTTTCTTGGGTCTTATTTAGGCCACAATGGACCAGTAGCGCCTTTTCAGTAAATTTAGAAGTAAGCAACAGATTATTTATTCAGATATTCAATTTTTTGACTCGCAGTGGACAAAGACAAACAGAGAGGACTCCTGATTTATTTATATTCTTTGTAGAATCAAAAGAACAAAGCCTCTCTATTGAGGCGCTTTCGGGTTACGTTTGCGATTATTTATACATAGATATCATATTTTTGATTCAGTATTGTGTTCATTTATTATTCAGTATTACTAACATTGTTCCGTCTAGCCTTTTCTCAACTATGTTGGGGTCAGATTCAGTATAACCAGATGCGGCTGAATACCGCCATTTTACACGGAGCGACTGCCATCAGACCTCCGCAACCCAGTTACAGGGCAACGCCAATATCTTAAGGTTAGACCGGTTGTCAGACTTTCGGGCTTCTGACTTCCCGTAACGACTGTCGTAGGTATTCGTATGATACCTGGGACCGGCGACAGTGTAACGTGCTCTCTGAGGCACGGAGGGTCTCGATGTGTAATGAACAGTCACCCATCCACAGACTGAACGGAGCAAGCGTAGCTTGACCTCGCAAATCATATGATCCGCGCGATTGGTAATTAGCCACGAGCCCCGTAGTGTTACTATTATTATATTTTATTATTTATATTTTTGAATACGTACTTAGTGTGGAATGTTAATAGAAGTCGGTGAAGGGTGGGCGTTTTGAGGCGGTTTTGAGGCGTTTTGAGGTGTGCGTGTGAAGCTCTTTTGTAACATTGAATTTGTCACTCGAAAATATCTAATTAATTCTAGTCTATTTTAAATAAATGAGTTTTGAACTTAAAGTTGAACGTGTTCATTCCTTCTTCGGGTCTCAGGTTATAACTGCGATTGTACTGCCAAGTTAGTTCAAGAGTTTAATTTATTGTGAGTACCAAACAGACTGCCTTGTTCGTCTAGTGGTCGCAAGCGCGACTGCTGAGTATGTGGTCCTGGGTTTGATCCCCAGGTCGGTTAAAGATTTATTGGGTTTTTCCATTAGGAATTTCTGAGTACCAGCCTGGATTCTGAATTTGTGCCCGGTTAATGGCAATAGGCTCGCCCCCTATTACATGGGACTTAAGGGTGTACTAAAACGCCTCTGCCAAACCCTTCGGGGAATGTAAAGCGTGATGTTATGTAATGTTACCAAACAGACAGACAAAATCAATTTCGCATTTAAAATAATTATTTAACATCACGCCTGTATACCCCAAAGGGTACGGCAGAGGTGTATAGTAACACCCTCATTTCGCCGTTATGTTTAAGTCCCATGTGATAGGGGGCAAGCCAATTGCCATCAACCGGGCACAAATACAAACTCCGGGCTGCTACAGAGGAATTCCACACGAAAACACCCAATAACACTGCCCGACCTCAGGACCTCACAATTAGCCGTCGCACTTACCACCACTAGATCAACGAGGCAGTTTAAAATATTTGTGTGGAACTTCAAGCTAGGTACAACATGAAACAAAATCGACGGTCCCTACGTATACTATCGAAACTACAAAACCTCAGTTTTTATTTTATCTGCTTAAGGGCCATTCTTCGAAAAATATTAACAAAAATTGAGAACGTCATTAGCATCATCCCAAAGTTAAGAATGCAGATGTTTAATATTATAATTATGATAATGAAAACTGAAACTATACCGCTGCCGTCAAGCAATAAGACAAGAATAAAAACAATCTGACAATACTATAACGTTAACAACCCGGGAGAAGAATGATTTGTTAAAATAATGTTAAAAAATTTCGAATATTCGCCCTTAAAATGTGTGAAATTATGTTATCTTAAAGGTTATGAAATTATATTTTTTTATGGGACCAAATGGCAACTATTCCGCGTCAAACTTAAGAAGAATCACGTAAATTGGATCATAAATCTCAGCGTAATCGGTGTACATCTATACTAATATTATAAAGAGAAAAGATTTGTATTTTTGTATGTAACGAATAAACGTAAAAACTACTGGACCGATTTCTAAAATTCTTTTGCCGTTAGACAGCTACATTATCACTGAGTAATTAGGCTACGGGCGGAGCCGTGAGGACATAGCTAGTAAATAATAAAATAAACACTGAGATTTTGTAGTTTCGATAGTATACATAGGGGCTGTCGAAATATATGTTTATCTTCCGAGAATTCACTCGTATTTCGTTCCAAGGCGGTTCCAGTGTCTGCTTTTTTAAGTTTGCTCTCCATTTCACGCTATCCTGCGTGTCACTTAAAAAAGTGATGCTCGCTGACATTTTCAGACTTCACGTTTTCAGTTTATATCCTTTTTATTTTCAGAAAGATGATAGGTAACTGCCTCGTTGGTCTAGTGGTGGCAAGCGCGACTGCTGATCGTGAGGTCCTGGGTTGGATCCCCATGTCGGGCAATATACTCTATATTGTTATATACCTACTTATTTTATCCCAGACAGCGCATCTGCCTGCGATTTCGCAAACATGGACTTGTAATTCAGTTGATTTTTTACAACAGAAATATACCTAATCAATAAACCTCAATCGATCTTATTTCATATTGGGAAGGAAATAAGTTATTGCATACGTTTTGTTACGTCCATGTAGAGGTTAAGTACCTATATTATATTTTCGGGTGAAGTACCTTTTGCGTTGTAGCATTTTAAACACAATAGCTGAATTTTCCGGGAAAATGCCTATAAACAGATGCAACGTTAATTATAATTAATAAAATGTTGATTAATACATTGTGGTTAAAAGTTAAATAATATTTTGTTTACTTACTAATCATTGGGACAGTAATTGGCTGACAATGCTATTACGCTGTATATGTTTAATTATTTGATAACAACATTAAAATACATACTTCCTCATAGTCTTTTCCGGGTCAGCTTTCAGTCTAACCAGATGCGGCTGAATACCAGTATTTTACACGGAGCGACAGACTTCCGCGACCAATTACTATACTACTCTGTCAGCAACCCAGTAACGGGGCAATGCCGATATCCTAAGGTTAGACCGGTTGACAGACTTTTTTGGCTTCAAAATACCCGTAACGACTGTCATAGGTATTCTTATGACACTCGGGACTAGGGTTGCCAAGCCCAAAAATAGAAAAGCCGGACGCAGATTCATATTTAGCCGGACATTTTGCCCTGAAAGCCGGACACAACGGAGTTTAAAAGAAAAAAAATTGCGCTCGATTGCTTTCGTTTGCCATCTTTTGGCGGGCCAAAAGTCTAAGTCAAAAGTTTTGGTTGACCAAAAGTCTAACAAAAGCCGGACATGTCCGGTTAAAGCCGGACACCTGGCAACCGTACTCGGGACCGACGGTTTAACTTACTCTCCGAGGCAAGGAGGGTCCCGATGTGTAACGAACGGTCATCCATCCACGGACTGACCGCAGCAAGCACAGTTTAACGTCGCATACTGTATGATCGGCGCGGTCAATTAGTTATGAGCCCTTTATCACGAACACAAAAATACCTATTTTAATAAGAATTATTAACATTATACGTCTACAGAAATCTATGGTTAGCAAATGTAACCACACACCGCGAATGATGTCACCGACACACCATATCGTTCACAAATACTTAGAAAATAAATACAAAGCATAATAGTTTCTAAAAATGGGTGTATTTATATTCAGATAGAACGCTTAACAATAAACATGGCAGAAATAAAAACATTGTCATGACTTGTGAGTCACCAAGGACATGGGACACATACTATTTGCGAATTAAGTCATTTGTGTAGGCAGACCTGAGTTAACTGCTAAACAAACCTATTCTGACTAAAGGCTCATTTACATTTTATCACTTTGGATGTTAATTTTGAAGGAATCATCAAAGTCTTCTTCTTTTCGTGTGGTTAGTGACTAACCTGGTGTCAGAGTTTGGCATGGGCTTCTGACTTGGCTTCACATGCCGTCGAAAAATATCTCTCAGGCATGCCGGTTTCCTCGCGATGTTTTCCTTCACCGTTTTTAAGCAACCGATAAATATACAATACAGGCATAAATCCGAAAAGTCAGAGAGCCTTGGGTTCGAACTCGAGACTATGACTTGGAAGTCTGACGGTCACACCACTAGGCTATCACTGCTATAATTGTTATAGTTGTTGTTAGTTTGGAAGTGAGTTTTCTGTAGTAAGTACTGTTTATTATTCTGTGATGTAAGCAAGATTGGTAGCGAGGCTGACTTCCACGGGTACCTGTGACGTACAACGACGTTTAAGGAGGGAAATTTAATGTACCCCAAAATAATCTTCCTCCTAGGCTTTTCCCAAATTACACACCACTAGGCTATCACTGTTATTATCATCCAAAGTGATAAGTGTAGATTGCGACAACAATAAAAATGAACTATGAAACATCAATATGTTTCATAGTTCATTTTTATTGTCATCATGTTTCATAGTTCATTTTTGTTTCATCAACAGTTAGTAGGGGATCAATACTATCTTTTGATGAAAGAGTTGTTTGTCGCACCGATGATTCATCCAGTGAAAGCGCAGTGAATAATGTAAACAAACGATTCTCCGTTCATTTCATTCCAATTAACTATTTACTTCACTGCCTTGTTGGTTTAGTAGTCGCAAGCGCGACTGCTGAGCATGGGGTCCTGGGTTCGATCCCCAAGACAGGCAAAGTGTTATTAGGTTTTTCCATTAGGAATTTCTCAGTAGCAGCCCGGAGTCTGGATTTGTCCCCGGTTAATGGCAATAGGCTCGCCCCCTATTACATGGGACTTAAACATAACTGACGAAACGAGGGTACTAAAAATACCTCTGCTGAACCCTTTGGGGAATAAAGGAGTGATGTTATGTTTAGGTTTTATTTAGTTCATTATGTGAAACCAGATTTTTATGTGTTTTTTTTTAATAATTATTTCAAAACCAACAAAACTGGAAGAAAATATGTACTTAAACAAAGATGATCGTTCTGGATTTCATTCTGACGGTCAAATACTCAAACGCTGCTCAAATATAAGTTGCCGTTAATTCTCGTGCCGTCACTATCACTCTAAGGCGAAATGACAGTATTTCGCCTTAGAGTGATAGTTATTTATTTTCGCTTCGCATACATAACACCCTCATTTCGCCGTTATGTTTAAGTCCCATGTAATAAAGGGCGAGCATATTGCCATCAACCGGCCACAACTCTAAACTCCGGGCTGACTTTCCTGTATACTGTTCTAAGTTGATTCGTGTAGTAACAAAGTTTCCGCCAAATATTTCCTCTTCCTCCTCTTACCTCCCTAAACAACGGCGCGTGTAATGGTGCGTCCAGACCTGACGAACGCGCCGCGAATGCGCCGCTCGCGAGCTGCGCGCGTGCATTTTATGTTCGTACAAAGCACCGCGCGCCACTCGCGCGCAAGCGGCGCATTCGCGGCGCGTTCGTCAGGTCTGGACGCACCATTAGATAAGCTACCCAAGCATCCGTTCCGGTACCAACTAGGTACTTATAATTAAAACCAGTAGGTTCTACCTACCTAGTAAGGTAAATAAAACTTATCAAAGACTTTTATCTTTCAAATTAATTTTGAATACATTAATTAAATATGCAATAATTTTAATTATAAAGATTACAAAGACGATGACGGAAGCACAATATTGTTTGACCGATAACAAGGCATTTTTGTGTTGACTCTTTTTGAAACAACAATTTGAGACGTGTACCGCAGATCTTACATACATCACAACACCATATAATTAATTACTAAGTTAATACATAAGTAGTGAAACAAATGGCGAGCACTTGAGTAAATATCCGTATTGTCCTCATTTGGATACTCACGTGTCGGTGGCTGGTTCTACCTGTGTACGTGTCGCTACTGCATTTATTAAATGGCGTCACACCCGAAATTGATACTTTATTTTCAAATTTTTAATACAATGCATTTCTCAAGTTGGAACGACTGGTCAATGTTCGATTTTGCAAATATAGGTACCTATGCCATAGATAGATAGATATACTTTATTGTACACTAAAAGAAATAAAACAGAAGGAGTACACATTATTAAGAACAGTACAAATGGCGGTCTTATCGCTTAAAGCAATTTCTTCCAGACAACCTTTGGATGGAAAGAATTGTCAAGAAAAATATATAGGACAGTTTGCAGCATACAAACGTATAATCTATTAAAAATCGATAATCAACTAAATCACGAAGTATATTATAATAATAATATAAGTTAATAAATAAGTAAGTAAATAAAATAAATATAATATAATATATATACATATTTTAAATATATACATATATGTATATATAAATATAATATATACATACATTCAAATAAAGAACATACATATTTAATTATAAATATCGATATTTTAGAAACGACTATATGACAAGATAATGTTCCTTTACCATTCTCTTGAACGAAACCAACGACTGAGCACGCCTCACAGACACAGGTAATGCATTCCACAAGCGTACGGCCTGAACAGTAAAGGAATGGTCAAAGAATCTTGTGGAATGCATAGGCATCTTCAGTTTCAAGTTTTCCGATGATCTCAAGGATCGTGAGTGTGAATCACGCATGAACTCAAAACGTTCTTTAAGATAGGGAGGGGTAGTGGGATTGAACAGAATACTGTATAATAGGGAAAGAATATGAGCATTCCGACGAAGGCGTATAGGAAGCCACTTGAGTTTAGCACGAAATTCTGACACATGATCATATTTGCGTAAACCAAATATGAATCTTATACAAAAATTTTGAAGTCGCTCAAGTTTGTTAAACTGGTCCTCGGTGAGATCGAGATAGCTGGCATCGGCATAGTCAAGGATGGGAAGAAGAAGAGATTGTGCAAGCGCAGTTTTAGTGGCAGTGGGTAGAAAGTTACGAAGCCTTCTCAAGGATCCGGCTAACGCAAACATCCTGCGGCTGGTCTCTTGCAGTTGAGGATCCCATGAAAAGTTCTTGTCCATAAAGATTCCCAAGTTTTTGACTTTATCGCTGAAAGGTACCTGAACACCGTCATAGTAAACCTGTGGAAGTTGCAACCAGTCGATTCTCGAAACCATCCGAGAGCCGCCCAATACAATGACCTGTGTCTTTGTAGGATTAACCCTTAATCCGTATGATTTGCTCCACCCAGAAATTTGGACAAGATCTTTGTTGACACTGACGATGGCCTCTGATAACTGTCCCAATGGAGCCTGCGAGTAAATTTGAAGATCATCTGCATAAAGGTGGTAAGAAGAAATCAGTTGATTAGAGATTGAATTAATAAATATTGCGAAGAGTAATGGAGACAAAACGCCACCCTGAGGCACACCAGCAGTCGTATTACTCCATGAGGATAATTTATCCTCAATACTAATACGTTGTCGGCGACCATACAGGTAACTACGAAACCAATCAATTGCTGTTGGAGATATGTTAAGAGAGCTTAGTATGCCAAGCATAATGTCGAAGTCAACAGTATTGAAAGCATTGCTAAAATCCAGCAATACCAGTACCGTTAACTTCCCATTTTCCATGCCTAACCTGATGTCATCCGTAATAATAACCAGGGCAGTGACAGTACTATGGCCAGGACGAAAACCGGATTGAAACGGATTTAGAAGTCTATTCTTACAAAGGAATGTACTTAACTGATTATGAATAAGACGTTCTAGGACTTTGGAGAGAAATGGTAGTATGGATATTGGACGATATTCAGAAAAGGATGCTGGAGGGGATTTTTTTGGCAATGGAATAATTTGGGCGTCTTTTCAAGCATTTGGAAAAACACCGCTAAGGAGAGAGTGGTTAAGGATATGACATATGACAGGGAGGATTTCATCGAGGATAGGAAGGATCATATTACGGCTGACACAGTCAGTTCCAACTGCATTCGAAGTTATGGACAAGATGCTCTTTTTAACATCACACACAGCGAATTGATTAAAGACGAACGCAGAATAATCGGGAATCGGAAGATTAGAAAGGTGATTTAGGGTGTTTGCTTTAGTTGTCCTATCAAAATTGGACGAGGCAGAGAAATGTAGGTTAAGAGAATTAATATCGACATTGTGAGGAATTGTATTTTGGCGCAATTTTCCGATTCCCATTGATCTAAGAAACTTCCAGACCTTCGCTGGATCTCCATTTTCCACTGAACTATGAATGTGTTGGCGTTGAGCATGCCTACACACCTTATTGCAGTGATTTCTAACGTTAACATAATTTCCCCAGTTCAACGAAGTTGGGCGAGACTTATACCGAGACTTAGCCGCATGTTTTCTAGACATGATCTTTTTTATTTCGTCTGTAAGCCACGGTGACGGTAGGTGTTTCACCCTTATAGCCCGAACAGGAGCATGAACGTCGAAGAGTTTGATTATGCTTTCTGTAAACAACTTAACTTTTTCGTCAACTGTGTCCAAAGTCATCAGAGCCGCCCAATCAATGTCATTGGCATCCGCTCGGAGACTTTCGAGACTCATATTAACAAAACTGCGCTGCAAGAGAATTTTTGACTTTGCCTTGGGAGGACGAATTTTATACGAAAGGAATATGAGATCGTGATACGAAAACGCGTCAGCGGAACATTGTCCGTGTTTAGCGACGTGATCACGAGAAGAAACAAAAATTAGGTCGAGAAGCGATGGAACAGAATTAGGGAAATGATGAGTAGCATTCAGAGGGAGAATAGATAAGTTGCTAGATTCTATGATAGAATGAAGAGAAGAAGAACGGGGATCATTTTTATGAAGACAGGTATTAAAATCACCCATAATTATAGTATGACTGTAAGAAGCGACAAGATTTTCAAGAATACTTTCTAAGGAGGAAAAGAAGTTAACACGTAAGGAGGGGCTATAATAAACGCCAAGAAGAATTTTTGAGTGATGAAGCTCTACTTCTAGAAAAAGTTGCTCGCCAGCGTTTGCCGGTGGTGGCTGTGCAGATACATTAACAATTGAAAAGGGTAGCCATCAGCTTTTTTAGCGCCTTCTCGTATCCAAAACCGGTAGATTGGCGCCGTTTAGTTAAATTTAGATTTTTAGTGGCGGAGCCGTCAAACAAGAACTAAAAGCTTATTAACATTTATATACAAATCGGGTTGTGAACTTATAATGGAGAATATCATTCAAATGATACCTATACCTAGGTATCTATGCTTATCTTGTCATAAATATTGTCTGGATGACGTTTTACTTTGTTAGATATTTCGTTTATTCATTTTCCTTATCTATGTACTAATTACATTTTAAAATATTTCTATAAAAAACAAAAACCATTTAAAAATATAGGGGTCCAAGTGGCCGATGGTCAGGGCTCCAGAGAATGGAACCTCCTCACAATACGTGCCGTGTCAAGAACTACTGCTTTTCAAGCCCTTGATTTAGCCGTCTAACGAGAGCTTCTTAAAGTGTTGATTGAGACTCTTGGCTATTAGGCCATTGGCCGTAAATACCATCTGCACAATAACTGCGCAGTCAGTAATGCCCTAACCCTCGTCTTCAGGGCGTCAAGATCCGTCTGAGTCCACTTGAGTATGCTAAAGGAGTACATCTTAACGTCATCTTAAAATTCAGAGACTTAACGTCATCTTAAAATTCAGCAGCGTTTAGGCTTTTGGTCATGAGTGATTCACTTTGAATGTTTATCAATAGTGATACAGTCATCTTAAAATTCAGAGACTTAACGTCATCTTAAAATTCAGCAGCGTTTAGGCTTTTGGTCATGAGTGATTCACTTTGAATGTTTATCAATAGTGATACAGTGTAAATCCCGCTTAACTTAAAAGCTTAATTTGAAAACAATTCGTGTGTATAGGTCAGACAGTATCTTCCGGTGTTTAATGTTTCTGAGAACAATGGAAAACAAAGAATAAATAATTATGACGTCTCGTATTTGTCAGCTGCATCAATAGATATTATTTCCACTTATAGAAATGATTGTAAGCTATTCTAAAACAATGCTCGGTTATGAATCTCCATCTGAGTAAATATATGTATAGAAGTCAGTAAGTTTAGCATGAATGCTGTCGAGTAAACGAAACGTTAATATGAGTGAATTTTGAAATGGAAATACTCGTTTCGCATATACTATTTAATTAAATTGAAAACTTTATTCATATTTATGTATGATACAAATTGTGCATGTCATCATCCTCATTCTCCTGCCCTTATCCCAACTTATTTAGGGTCGGCGCAGTATGTCATCTTCTTCCATACATCTCTATTAGCCGTCATTTCAGTAGTCACCCCTAGCTATATCACCTTTCACACTATCCATCCATCGCTTCTTCGGTCTTCCTCTACTCTTATAACCATCCACATTCATACTCAATACTTTCCTCACGACATGTTCCTCGTTCCTCCGCATCACATGCCCATACCATGACAACCGGTTTCCACACAACTTCTCAGTCACCAGCGCCACTTTCAGGCTTCCTCTTACATATTCATTTCTAATTCTAACCATTCGCGTAATACCACACATCCCTCTTAGCATTCTCATATCAGCTGCATGTACATGCAAATTGTGCATGTTCCAAAATATTATAGTACAGTTGTATTTTCGATTCAAATTTCGCTTACATTAGCGATACTATTGCTGCTAGGCCTGCTGTACTTATATCGCTATTTATAACTTAGCAATGTTTTAGAAAACTTGCCGTAGATTTTCTTGTAAATGAGTTCGTAAGGAAAAGTACTAAAGTGCGGTCGCGGTGCAGGAAGAATTTCGTACAGTGACATGTCACTACTTATCTCTGTTGCTCGCGCAGAAATATCTTGCCGTCGCGCTCGCACAGATGCGGTGACCGCCGTCAACACAGATTGCAATTGGTTGTAGGCACAAAGGTCATTGTACGAAATTCTTACTGCTCCGCGACTGGACTTTAGCACTATTCTTATTTCTACCGCCAAGCAGCATTGCTGTGTTCCGGTTTGAAGGGAATGTATGGGTGTCAGTGAAATTATAGGCACGTGAGACTTTTCAATTTTGTCTGAGCGTTCGCAACGCAACAGCAATCATCTTGGGGTTGTATGTGTTTTCCCGGCCTATTTATACGAGCCTCTTTTGGAGATAGGGATGTGCGCTTATTACAGCGTGCTTAACTCATTTATGTATCCATCATATCTAGAGGATAACAGAATATTATCAGATAGTCAATTTGGTTTTAGGGCCAAAAGATCAACTAGCCAAGCAGTCCACGAATTGACTAACTATATAACTACCAACCTAGATAATGGTATGCATACAATTGGGATCTTTCTAGACCTTGCCAAGGCCTTTGACACTATTTCTTGTACTTTACTTTTGCACAAGCTTGAAACACTTGGGATAAGAGGAGAACAACTTCTACTTTTTTCTGATTATCTCAGCGATCGTCATCAATGTGTAAAAATTGGTCAGTATATGAGCTCTGAACTTAAAAATAGTTGTTTTGGTATTCCACAAGGTAGCATTTTGGGCCCTACTTTATTTTTAATCTATATAAATGAACTATGCAGGCTGCCACTCCAAAATGGTGTTATAATGTCATATGCGGATGACACCGCCCTATTGTTTTCAGCCAAATCAAGAACTGAGGTCTATGAATATGCTCAAAATGGTTTTAACATTGTGTCTAATTGGCTCCGTAATAATCTCCTAACATTAAATGCAGATAAAACAAATTACATTTTATTTAGAATGAGAAATACTAACATACCGCTTACTAATCTAAACATTCACGCACATAATTGTTGCACGTATGCTGACACTGCATGTTCTTGTCCCACTTTAGTTAAAGCTGACCATGTGAAATATCTAGGTGTCACCATTGACTCAAATCTAAATTTCCGTAAACATATTGATTTACTGTGTACGAGAGTGCGCAAATTAATATATGTTTTTAAGAATTTACGGAACATAGCCGACTATAAATTAATTAAACAGGTCTATTTAGCTTTGTGTCAATCCATTCTTACATATTGCATAACTTCCTGGGGTGGTGCTCCAAAAACAATTTTACTCCCGTTAGAGCGTGCTCAAAGAGCAATTCTAAAGGTTGCTACCTTTCGCCCTTTTAGATTTCCTACGCATCAGCTCTACCTAGCATGTAATGTGCTTACAGTGCGACAATTATTTATTTTAAACATAGTACTACACCAGCACACTACACTTCCTTTTGACCTGGTACCTCCTGACAAGAGAAGGAAGGACTTGGTTTGCACAACGCCTCAAACTAGACATGCGTTTGCTAAACGTTTTCATGTGTTCTTAGGACCTTTTCTATATAATAGGCTCAACAAGGTACTAAGCTTCTATAGTGTAAGGTTTAAAAAATGTAGCAAAATGTTATCAGAATATTTAGCGATACTCGATTACACAGACACAGAACAACTTCTAGAAATTTTGGCGTGATGATATTTAATCCCCTCGTAAGTGTTTACTTTTGTATAATTACATAGGCTTAGTTTTAGGTATTAATGTACCATTAAGCTTTTTCTCGTAGTTATAGTTTAACCTTAAATTTTACTGTCCCAAAGTAATTGCAGTATAAAGTGATGGCCTGAAACACAGGTTTAAATTAACCTAGATCGGGCTGGTCGCTATCTAACGTTGCAATTCCGAACCACCATTACTTCCACCTATAATAATAATATCTTAGTTTTAGTTTATTTTTTAGGCATTATAATTGTATGGAAAATCTTTTACTGTTGGCTAAATGTACACTTTTTATGAACGTTTTTATTTGAATAAATTATTATTATTATTAATTATTATTGCCTTTATTTATTTTAAAATACTTACAAATTACATTTTTAAATATTTCTATAAAAACACAAAAACATTTAAAAATATAAAAAATAGTAGTCCACCGGCATCGGGAACAGGGTCCAAACTGCCGGCAGTCAGGGCTCCAGAGAAAGGAACCTCCTCACTATGCGTGCCGTGTCAAGGAGTACTGCTCTCTGTATCAAGCCCTTGATCCAGCCACCCAACGAGAGCCTCATGAGGTGAATATCGAGGCTCTTGGCTATTATACCATTCGCCGTAACGACTATCGGAACAATGACTGCTGAGTCCACATCCCACATGCCGACAACCTCGTGTGCTAGATCAAGATATTTTATTTGTTTATCTTTCTCAGCTTTCACGAGGTTCTCGTCATGAGGGACCGTGATATCAACAATCATTGTCCGGCGCTCTGATCGATCTATTACCACTATATCAGGCTTATTGGCTACAATAGTCCTGTCAGTGATAATAGATCGATCCCAGTACAATGTGGCATGACCATTCTCGAGAACTGGGTCGGGCACATACCTGTAGTACGGTACTTCCGATTCCACAAGGTTGTATTTCAAGGCAAGTTGCTGGTGAATAATCCTGGCCACCAGGTTGTGTCTGTGCAAGTACTCACCGTTGGCAAGACGAGAACAACCGGAAACAATGTGTCGGATAGATTCTCCCGGACGGTGACATGCCCGACAGATGTCAACCGTGCCATCCTTCACAATATATTTCCTATAATTGTTCGTCATCATGACTTCGTCCATAATTGCACAAACAAAACCTTCGGTTTCCCCAAAGAGGTTACCAGAACGTAGCCAGGATACGGACGCTGAAAAGTCAACATCGGGCCCATGAAGGGCCCGATAGTAGCGCCCGTGTAGCTCCTTGCTTTGCCACACCACCTCGCGATCATTGGTACTAAGCACTGCAGGCTTGCGCCAGTTCTCTCTAGCCAAGGCGAGCGGGGTGAATCCCTTGTCCACTGCGACCACATCTCGGTGCATCACCCCTTCAGCTTGGAGGAAATACTCCCTGAGACTGTACACTTCGCGGTTGTGTAGGGTCTTAACGTTTAAAAAGCCTCGACCCCCACACTTTCGCGGAATGTACAGCCTCATCACTGAAGAGCGTGGATGATGCATCCGATGTGCAGTCAGCAGTGCACGGACCCTTCTATCCAGGGCGTCAAGATCCGCCTGAGTCCACTTGAGTGTGCCAAAGGAGTACATCAAGACCGGCATGACCCAACCGTTAAAGGCGCGCACCTTGTTTCCGCCTGATAAAAGACTTTTCAGTAATTTATTCAGGCGGCCAAAGAAGCGCTCCCGCAACGATTGTCTCATGTCGGTCTCGCTGATGCCTAAAGCCTCCGACATACCCAAGTATTTGTAGGTCTCAGTTGGGGAGAGGGATCTAAGTTGTACGGAATTCGGGAGTTGGATTCCCTCGGATTCCGCAATCCTCCCTCTAAATTATTATTATTATTATATACTTAAGTAATACGGAGCAACTAGGGACCATCTGACCTTTACTACTGATAGGGAAATTCTGTAGATACTGTACAATCATAACAACATACTGCGATGTGAACGATATCCGGGAGTATAGCGTCATCTACACATGCCTCAGAAAAATCTCTCAGTGATTATTACTAACACAAATAACTTTCTCAGAATCTCGATTACACGGAACATATTTCATTAATAATTTCGTTCGTTTACGTGGAAATAATACAAAACATCAGAGTATACTGTGACAGTATGAAAACGACCCAAATCATAATTTATAAATCATGCTGTTGAGAGTGTAGCGACATCTACCATGACACATGTGAATTATGCAGCACGATGATTGTATAGCAGACTACATCAACAATAATGACAACTCTCAAATATGACGCCACAGAATCCTGCATCGCGATATCAACATACGCACGCAAACAATATTATATACCTACAACTTCCCAACGTCAACCGTTGGACCATTGGTTGGAGACCCTTTAGGCACAAAACAGAAAGGTACAGAATTCAATCTACCTATACATACAAGTGCGCTCGAGCAACGCACACATAGACACTGCTCACGGACACGATATATCGGACTGTTTGGGACTAGAGTGCGAGTGAGTGCGAGCGCGAGTGCACTGCGCTTGAGAGAGATAGATAGAGCGACCGCCGCCAAGCGTAGGTATGAAAAGTGAAGTACATACATGTGATTGACTTCTGTACCTATCTGTTTTGTGCTTTAGGCCTAGCCAATAACTGCCCGGTTACTTAGAAACAGTCCGCAAGGCCATCTACAAGCAGACAAATAGAAAAAGAAACAACCGTTGGGTAATAGCCCGCCAGGCATGACCCGCCTGGTTGGAGAATCCTCGCTTTTCGTTGGAGAAACACCATACTTCATTCCCCGACAAGAGTATAATTTTCCATGTAATATTAGACCAATATTAATTAAAGTTCCCGAGTAACAGTTTTATCATAAATTGCAGTATTAAATTTTATTCGCCATTCTCAGAATACGTCGGCAAACTTCTTAGCGGATGATCTCAGCGTTTAATGTTTGTAAATATATTCGACGTGCGTTTTGTACGGCCGCGTCGCGGTTTCGAATTGCGAGACAGTATGGCACCGCGCACCAAAGATGGCCGCAGTAACGGTGTAGCACTCAATTGTTCATTCATTTTTATTCTGCTTCATCGATGTTAAGCTATAAAACTTTGCATATGGATCGCTGAGAGTTGCTATGAATGATGCATGACGAATTTAATCATTATTTATGTGTCATGTAACCTTTATTACAGGTGACCGATTTAAAATAAATTATATTTAACTATGTTACTGAATTAAGGATTTATATTTCCTACTTTTCACATATCAAACTTTGAATAAAATCAGCTGTTAATGTTTTCAAAAATCATAAGGTTTACTATCAAAGTATTACCTACATCCATAGTGAAGGTTTTTGGCTTTAAGACAACACGTTGCTTTTAGAATAGGTATCTATAGATTATCATTTTTAGAACTGACCTCATTTTAAAACAAACACATAAAAATATAAAACACTTCCAAGGCCGCTGCAAGTTAGATCTGTATAAATCTTAGAGATTACGAAAACGATTTTTATAGCACCATGATTTACTGGAGCTTTGTGCATTGGGATTTCAAACGCGAATAAATAAACGGACGCGGGCGTTAAATCGCCCCGTGTGTTTCTCCAGCAGTCTAATGGGCGTGAGGCGTTATTACCTAGAAACCTCTATGCGCCTAACGAGAGTCTAAATAAATATTGGTCAAGGTTTCTTTGTGTAGTATTAATGTATTGTGTCGACGATATCGGATTTCTCCCACACAAATTGAGACTTTAATAAAAACACAACATCACGCCTGTATTCCCCGAAGGGTTGGGCAGAGGTGTATAGTAACACCCTCATTTCGCCGGCACAATTCTAAACTCCGGGCTGCTACTGAGGAATTCCACACGGAAAAGCCCAATAACACTGTCCGACCTGAGGATCGAACCCAGGACCTCACGATCAGCAGTCGCGCTTGCAACCATTCTACCGAGGCAGTTAATAATAACATACAAGGTTCTTTTCCTTGGAAGTCGAAAAAGTTGACAATTAGAAAACGGATTACCATTTTAGCTGTACACGGCGGGCGGCGTCGTTTATGACTTAGATAAGCAATGTTGTTCGACATTTGCTGACATCGTATTAAGCAATACTGCCCCAGATTGTTCATTTACAGGGTGTAAACGAAATCATATAATTCCTTCAAACCTCGTGATGTACTGATGATATAGATTAACCCTGCACGGGATACTTTAGGATTCAATAAAAAATATTACAAGAAGTAAACATATTATTCTTAACGTGAGGCATTTTAGTGTCCCGAGCAAATTACGCGGCTATCGCTCGCCGCACGGTCAATTAACTCGGGGCACTAAAATGCCTCACGTTAAGACCACATGTTTTCTTCTTGTAATTTTTTTTTATTGAATCCATAAGTTTATCTTGCAGGGTTAATCTATGTCAGCAGTACATCACGAGGTTTTAAGGAAATACAAACATGATTTCGTTTAGGTACACCCTGTATTGAGGAACCATCGCATCATCGGGCAATCAGTCAATCGAAGGGTTCCTTGTGAATGAGTTCGTCCGGAGACGGACTAGCACCATACCTCTTTCTAACACAAAGCGGCATTGCTGTGTCGGTGAAATTACAGGCACATGAGACTTTTTACCTTTGGCTCTAGCGTTGGTAACGCATCAGCAATCGTCTTGGGGTTGTCGGCGGTGACCACTTACCATCAGGTGGGGCATCGGCTTGTTAGCCAAACGATGGCAATTGCTTTAAAAATGCTTGAGTAGAGCATCTTTCTTCCTTTTCATTTTAATAAAAACGGTGCTCCACACTAGGATTTCTCCTGTATCGTAGGTGCGTTTACAAACACAAATCTTCACACGCACAATCATCCAGACCCGGAACAACTATCTGTAGGCCATATAAATTTTTGATCCGTTCGGGAATCGAACCCACAACCCGTAGCGCAGAAGCCGAACGTTCAGCCACTGCACCAAAAGTGTCATCAAATGATTGTCGCATCAGTAATGATTTGACATGTTGCCACAATTTAGTACCATTTTGGCACTATCAATATATTATTTCAATTAGATGAGCTATTAAGCGGGGTATAAAGCACTGATAGCCTAGCGGTTGAACGCTTGCCTTCCATGCAGGGGGTCTGAGTTCGACTCCGGTCCGTACCTCTGACTTTGATTATCACTTGCGTCAACGGTGAAGGAAAAACATCGTGAGGAAATCTAAACACCTGAGAGGGCTCCATAAAGTTCTCGATGGTGTGTGTAGTCTGGCAAACCGCACCAGGCCAACGTGGTGGACTAAGGCCTAAACCGTTCTCATTCTATGAAGAGGCACCTGCCCAGCAGTGGGACAGTAATGGGCTAATAGTGTTATGTTATTAAGCGTGATTTTTATCTATAGTTGTATTGGTCAAGGGTACTCAGAATTGTCCATGATTTACATAAACTAATTTATAACAGATGATAACAGTTGCGGGGGTGTTACGAGAAACCATTGTGTTTCTCACTTTTATGGTTATGTAAGTCATATCTGATATCCGAGTTTGGTGACCGATTAATTTTGTTTTTAATGGAAATCCATTAATTTTGTCAGACTAAAGCAGCTTACTTGCCAATCGAAATAGAATAGAGATATCGGCTTATAAAATGTAAAATAGCGTAGGTCTACGGGTACCTATCATAGTATTTTGTAACGTCTACGTCGCCGTGTAAAGAGACCTATGTGGGCCCTTATTTATGCCTGACATGAGCATTGTCATAGACTGCTTAAAACCATGATCGATTGGAGCATTGCCATAATAACCTCTCTGGGCCAACGGACTGATTAGAATAGCAGTCTTCTATACCACCAATTTTAATAACCAATTTCAATCCAAAATCTCTGGATCCATGTAGGTTTTTGACAAAAATTCAGTACCTTAAGTAATGTGTACCAAACCAGATATTTTGGATTGAGTTCGTTTATTATAACATTACATAACATCACGCCTGTATTCCCCGAATGGTTGTGCAGAGGTGTATAGTAACACTCTCATTTCGCCGTTACCACCAACCGGGCATAGATCCAACCTCCGGGCTGCTACTGAGGAATTCCACACGGAAAAACCCAGCAACACTTTGCCCGACCTGGGGATCGAACCCAGGACTTCACGATCAGCAGTCGTGCTTGCGACGACTAGACCAACGAGGCAGTTATTAATATCGGCTGCTATTCGCCAAAATTGGGGATATGATGGACGTACCTACGTATTTTAATTTTATTTGAAAAAAATAAGAATACATTTTCCAATTCGGCAGTACCCATGTTTTATTTCGTACTTTAGTGTTGCTATTTTCGCATTATAGTGTTAATATTATAATAGTTCATTTTATAATCAGTGTTATGTTCATTCTTTATTAAAAATACAATTAAAACTTTAAGTGGCTATTTCAGTCATAGCTTCAATGATAATATTGCACTACCACAAATGTGTTCGCATAAATATAAATTAATGTCTCAATACCTTTGGGTAGGATACAGAAGGTCCATATGGAGCATGTTGTCTGTAGCGAACTAGTTAAAGAAAGAAAGAAAGAAAGAAAATTATTTATTCTGGACTCACACAGGCAGTTACAGAAACAAAAACAATATAAAAAAAAAGAAAGAATAAGAATTTAGACTACCTGCACGAGGCCAAAAAGGGCTCCTATCTCAGCATAATGCTGCGACATTTAGAAAAAAAAATCAAAATGTCGCAACTCTGGTTTTCAGATAGGACCATAGTGATGCCACGGGCAATAACGACACAAATAAATAAATAAACATGTTACGTACAATATTAAATTACTAGTACCTACTATTAGTTACTGGATAAAGTGATTCTGTTCACACAACAAGCTCGCGCTTGGAAAATATCGCTAAAGAATCATTTACACTTCAGTCTGTAGTCTTTAGATATACACATTAAGGCTGGTCCATCAAATGTTCCGATCATATCATCGAAATCGCCGACCCGTATCATGATCGGTAGTAGTAGAGTACTCTTTTTTTTTTTTTTCTCACGTGGGTTAATCCTCATGGACTATCCCCCGTCTGGGGAAGACGGGGGGTGTGCCAGACTCTTACTGGCTAAAACCCCACGGTGTCCCTCCTTCTGACCTAAGGCCGGGGTGATACAACCCGTACCATCTCGCGGTTGGCTTTTGTTACGGAGCTAGATATGATGCGCCAAAATGAATTTATTATTTTTTATTTTCTCACTCTTTACGTGATAGTCCGTCGTTAGATGTTTTTAAAAAAAGAATTAGGGAACATTTCCTGTCTACATGACCTGTATGTATGTAGTATTTTATATATTATATTGTATGTATTACGTTTATATATTGTGTGCTATACACATATTTGTTTAGTTTATGTAGATATGTATATTTATTATGTATTTAATTTGTAATTTTATATAACTTGTACACTTAGGTTATTGTTCTCCTCAACATCAAATCTCTCTATCGTTCTAATGTTTGCTGTTAGAAAACTCATTTGTGAGTTAAGCTCGCCTTTGGACATGAATTTACCAACAAAACTGTATTATATAGGTATTATTATTTTGTGTACAATAAAGAATAATAATTAATTATGTGGATGCGCCTTTTTAACCGACTTCCAAAAAGGAGGAGGTTACTATGTTCGTCTATATGTTTTTTTTTTTGTGTATGTTCATCGATATTTTCGCCAATTGTGAACCGATTTTGATGATTCTTTTTTAAATGGATAGGGTATACTTCGAAGTTGGTCCCATTTAAATTTGGTGAAGATTTGATGAAGAACTTCGGAGATAGACAATGGAACTCTTCAATGACGAACAGTACGCATATTGTGATGATGTGATTATGTTACGAGCAGCGTCTTTAGTAGGTCCAACCATATTTTATAATTAAGACCACTAAAACGAAAAAAATAAAAAACATTTTAACAAAAATAAAACCGACTTCAAAAAAACGATGAAAAGAATAAAATAATTACCATATTATAAAATTAACAGTTTCAGAAGTAGGTGCCTTCAATTTGGTTCAGCGTGGATCAGCACCGACTTCTGAAACTGTTAATTTTATATGGTAATTATTTTATTCTTTTTTGAAGTTGGTTTACATTTTTTGTAAAAAATTTTTTTTTGTGCGTAGTGTAGAACCTACGTATCCATGGGGTACTTAAACTAAAGTTAGGTACTTAAGTAATTCGTTATTAGTATATTCGTAATTAATACGTTCCGATACTCAAAATTTATGTGTCTTAAAAAGACACTTTGAAAAAAAAAACGCATGCATTTTGTGATTCAAGGCTCGAAGTGTTTCCGTTTCACCATGATGACTTCCTGTGTAAGAGTTCCTTTCCACGCATTATTTAACATCAAAAAATGCTCAGGACACGCACGGATGAGATAAGCAAAGTAACTTAAGCAAAGATAAGCCTATACTTAACAGTTAGACTTTGAAAGGAGATTATACAAGGTTAGTCGGAAAGGGGGTAGTAAGCCACGGGCCATATAAAGTATCACTGATGAAGTGATGAATATTTTAAAGCAAGTGTTCAAATTTCAAAATTCGATAATTATTATTTGCATGCAAAAAGATTTTTATTTTAGGTTTTTCAAAAAAAATATCATAGGTACCTACTTTGGTTATGAATTCAGATAATTAATTTTCTAATCCGTGACTCCAAATATGACCTAAATTGTAAAAACAGCTGAGAATAGCTATGGACAGATAGATTTTAGCATATTTTTTACGAGATCTTTGAAAAGCTATTTCTCTTAAACTATCGAGTTTTGAGGAAAGTTGTAGAACAAAAGTTATCCCTTATTATGGGTACTTTAACACCCTTTCGGCTTAGTACCCCATGTCCGACTAACCTTATATTAAGACCGGAACTATAGGATATTGGTATCTCCCACTGATCGGGTTGGGAAAGCAAGATGGCCGTCCGTCTAGGTAACAATATTTGTAGGACATACAAACCTTGTTATTGCCGCTGATTGAACCCTTACCTTCTATGCAGGAGCGTCTAATTCAATCCCGACCCGCACTTCAGACTTTTCGAATTCATATGCGGATCTGAATTTTATTAACATTTGCGTTAACGGTGAAGGAAAACATCTTGAAGAATCTGAGAGGGCTCCAAAAAGTATCAGACCAGCAGACTCCATATCAGACCAGCGTGGTAGACGAAGGACTCAAAGGCCTAAGAACTAAAGCCCGTGCCCACCGAGCTATAGAAAATTTGAAGATCGAGGCCAGATTGATCTCGATCTTCCATTCTGGCCGGATTAGTCGTTGTGACGTATATACAACGTGTTAAAAAAATACCCCTGAAGCCGAAAGGGGGTTAAAAGATCCCTTGTAAAGAGTATATTGGCAATATTTGAAAACAGTAGTATGACCCAAAAAAAGATATAATTTGGACATAACGTAAAATAATCATCATTGAAACGCAACCCTTAAAACATAAAACTAAAGAGTAGGCTACCCAGAAAGTTATTTATATTCCTACCTTATTTCCTCTGAGAGGTAAATGACAACAACCATAAAAGACTTCTTGATTATTTAAATTTTTCATGAGGAATTATGTAACACGTTGTATATATAAGGTTAGTCCGAAAGAGGGTACTAAGCCGAAAGGGTGTTAAAGTACCTATAATAATGAATAACTTTTGTTCTACAACTTTTCCCAAAACTCGATAGATTAAGAGAAATAGCTGTTCAAAGATTTCATAAAAAATACGCTAAATTCTATCTATGCTCAGCTATGATCAGCTGTGTTTACATTTTAGGTCATATTTGGGGTCACGGATTAGAAATCCCATTTTCTGAATTCATAACTAAAGCAGGGATGAAGAATTTTCGAAAAAATAAAATGAAAATTACTTTTGATGGAAAAAAAAAATCGAATTTTGAAATGTTAACACTTGCTTTAAAATAGTCATCAGTGATACTTTAAGTGGCCCGCGGCTTAGTACTTACCCCCTTTCTGACTAACTTTGTATATTATAGTTGTCTTTATCGATTTCGATAACGGCGACCCTAGAAGAAATTACTTCCTAGCATGAGCCCTAAATATGGCTCGCTAGGAATGTGACAACCCGGTATTTGAAGTCTGACAAGAGAAGATACGGTTACAAGTGGGATTTCTGTGTTTTCTTTTTACTGTGTTGGTTCGTACTAAAACTTCGCATAAAGATAAATTAATAGGTTGTTTGTGAATGAGCGTTTTGATGCTATTCAGTCAGTGAGTCAACCGCTCATTGCATATCGAATTAATTATTTATTGTACTCATAACGGTAATGCGTTATGTCATAGAAGTGACTCATTTAGTTTATGGTTTAGACACAGTGGGAGCAAGGGGATTAGTTATGATATGAGGTCTTTAGCAAAAAGGATGAAACAAAATTATGGTTTCTGTACCGACAACAACAGATTCTAATTTGGTACTGGCATTTCAAAACATTATTTAGGCAAGTTTTTTATTTTTTTATTTCAGCCTACACTGTACCCCGTTTTCTTCCATATACTCATTCCAAGAATCATTAAAATTTGTAAAGTACTTGGTTTTGAATTTCACAAAGGATAATAAAAAGTAAGAAAAAGTTTATTTGCAAGTTAAATATGACGCACACATTAAACACAACAAAATGATTCACTTGTAGTTTAGGTTCGCTATTTTTTCTTAAATATTTTCTGTTGCCCGACATAGCCTTCTAAAACAACCGACTTTAAACAGTACCTTATCCTTACTAATTTTATAAACGCGAAAGTTTGCATGTATGGATGTTTGGAAGTTTGTTACTCTTTCACGCATATACTACTGAACGGATTTGGATGAAATTTGGCACACATATAGACCATATCCTGGATTAACACATAGGATAGTTTTTATCTGAGTACATGAAGAAGTTCCTCTATGATGCAGGTGAAACCGCGGGCAACGGCTAATATTATCTACTTCAAAAATATCGTGCAGCTAAGTTTTAAACACAGCATTACATGTCTGCTCCTAGCTTTAATCCTTATACAGTTGGTTTAACATTTTAATAGCTGATGCATAGTAAATGCATCTACATTTTGGTTCAGTACCTGCTTTCTATGCAGCACACGTATTTTGATATCATAAATCAAGCTAAATAAGTGAACTGTTTTTTGATATGCTAATATTGTTCCAAAACTAGTAAAGGACAGGACACGGAAAACATCATAGATAAAATTAACTACTGCATTAATAATAATTCCTATGAATGATTCTTGTAAAACATTTTCTTGTTGCTAACTTTCTTGCTAAACAAGACGGTGTTTAACAACAATGTTTGCAACAATAAATAAAATTACCTACTACTATAATTCCTATGAATCAATCTTGTAGAATATTTTCTTGTTGTAAACATTGTTGCTAAACAATACGGTGTTTTGCAAAAATGTTTGCAACAAGAAATAATATTATTTACTGCTATAATTCCTATGAATCATTCTTGTAAAACACTTTCTTGGTGCAAAAATTGTTGCTAAACACCGTATTTTTGTAGTGGCTACAAAAACTTTCAGGGGTTAATATACTAGTTCCGAGGAACGGATTTTATTGTAACCCCTTTAGGAACAAGGAAAAGAAACAATAATTTTCAAACACATTCGAAAATGATCAAAGTCAAAGTATTTATTTCAATTAGGCACATAAAAGGCACTTTTGAACATCAAAATTTACAAAAAAAAAATAGAATTGATTCTAGTCGCCCCTTCGAAAAGGTAGTTTCGTATGGAGAAGAATGGGCAAGAAACTCCATCGTTACTCTTTTAAAATGTCTTACAATATTTTGTATAGGTACAGTCACGTGTACTAATATGTATACACATAGCGATATTTAAAGGCGATTTTCTTCTAAAATATCTATTAGAATTATGAAATATTACACACTTAGTTTCTACAAATACATACGAATCATGGTATCGAATATTTCTTAAATACAAACTATTCTCTAAAAGAAATTCGCTTTTTAAGTTCGCTATGTGTATACATATTATTACACGTGACTGTACATTAAAATTATACAATTATATGTGAAGACGATGAACCTAGAATAAAATTGTTATACCAGAATAGGTAAAAAGAATTAAAAATTAAACAATGACAAATTCATTATGTGATAGATACATGGTGCTCACAAATTTACAAACATTGCAAAAGTATACGTTTCCCAAACATTTTAAAGTAATAGGTCAGTGTGCGAGTTAAGGTACCTACTCGGAAGGATCGATTACTTTATTGGCAAAGGTGATATAAGTATTATAAAATACATACAACAGAATCTTGTAAGGGTGACTCTATCATTACAGTTATAGCTAATATTGGTATGTCAGGATTGGGAGCACGGTAAATAAAGTAAATTAAACCAACATGGACTCTCTACCACTGAGAGTACTTTTAATTGGGTTAGTGATTAGTTACAGAAGCTTGTTCACAATATAACACAACATAATTATTTACACAAGATCAGAAAATAAGGACAAGCTAATCAGATATAAAAGGTCAGACTTCGGCTGTTCTACAGGGAATCCTCTGCTCCGTCGAATGATCACTGTTTTTATAACTTCGGATACTTTGATTCATCTTGACGGTTACCCTCCTATGTCAAAATTGTCCAGTGTTACCAGCTACCGATAACAGTATGTATTTTCTTAATTCCAAAAGTTATCATTAAATGATTTTATAATTAGCTTCACTTCGTAATATTTGTTCGCTTCAAATCTTGCGACAGATTTTTCAACTACTTCTGCTTAACCGATTCTCCTGAAACTCCGCACACAAATTCAATTCCCATGACGACACAACATTATAATAATTTCAATCTTCAATTCTCAAACCATGATGCTGCAGGGGTACCGCAGGATAAAACCGTTTAACTTAAAAGCTTTTTAAGGGCTTATTTTTTACAATTTCAAGGATTATTTTCATAACAAAAATATTTACCCTAAAATAAAATGGCCACTAAAGAACATAACATAACATGACGCCTGTATTCCCCGAAAGGTTGGGCAGAGGTGTATAGTAACACCCTCATTTCGCCGTTATGTTTAAGTCCCATGTAATAAGGGGCGAATATATTGCCATCATCCGGGCACAGATCGAAACTCCGGGCTGCTACTGAGGAATTCCACATGGAAAAACCCAATAACATTTTGCCCTACCTGGGGATCGAACCCAGGACCTCATGATCAGCAGTCGCGCTTGCCACCACTAGACCAACGAGGCAGTTAAAGTTAGAGGCCGGTAAAGAATCACGATGAAAACTGACAGCCGGGCAGACCTTTACCCAGAAAGGAAATGATGCTCGCAGTCACAAGTGCTTACCAAGCTGTTTATACTAATATTATAAAGCTGAAGAGTTTGTTTGTTTGTTTGAACGCGCTAATTTCAGGAACTACTAGTTGGAATTGAAAAATTATTTTTGTGTTGGATAGTCCATTTATCGAGGAAGGTTATAGGCTATATAACATCACGCTACGACCAATAGGAGCGGAGCATAAATGAAAAATGTTGCAAAAACGGGGAAAATGTCCACCCGTGCGAAGCCGGGACGGGCCGCTAGTGTTGATATAAAATACATAAGATGTCTCCAAAAAGAGACAATATCCGAAAACCTCTTTTTATCACTGACCGACCATAGATCCCATGGGTTCCAGCGCCATCAATCAGGCTTAACAAGTGATCCGCCTTTTGATATTCTAATATTATTCCAAAACCACTCAAGGACAGGATTAGACGGTGAGATTAGATTAGTTTGTTTTTAGTGTAGGTGATTTATTATGACTATCTTATTTATTTCAATCTGTGCTTAGGAAGTAGGTACTTATGCCAGGATAATACTGATATGAATACCATATTTGTGCTGTTGTATGTTCCAGTGAATTGGAATTAATTTAACTGCCTCGTTGGTTTAGTGATGGCGCGACTGCTGATCGTGAGGTCCTGGGTTCGATCCCCAGGTAGGGCAAAATGTTATTGGGTTTTTCCGTGTGGAATTCCTCAGTAGCAGCCTCTTGAGTTTGGAGTTAGGAGTTGTGCTTGGTTGGTGGCAATAGGCTCGCCCCCTATTACATGGGACTTAAACATAACGGCGCGGCGATATGAGGGTGTTACTATACACCTCTGCCCAACCATTCGGGGAATGCAAGCTTGGTGTTATGTTGTGTTTCAAAAGCGGTTTTAAATAGTTTTAACTAGCTTCACTTCATATATTTGTTTGTTTGATTCAAAACTTGCGACAGATTTTTCAACTACTTCTGCTTAACCGATTCTCTTGACACTTCGCACATAAGTTCAATTCCCATGACAATACCACTTTTTAATGATTTCAACCTTCAATCCTCAAATCCTAATGCTGCAGGGGTACTGCAAGATAAAACCGTTTAACTCAAAAATATTTTAAGGAATTATTATTTATAGTTAAACACTTGATGATGTTTGTGACTCTTTCACGCAAAAACGGCTGAACGGATTTGGATGAGATTTGGCACACAGATAGACTATGTCCTGGATTAACACATAGGATACTTTTTATCCGGGTATATCAAGTAGTTCCCCTAGGATGCGGGTGAAACCGCGGGTAATAGTCTAGTTAACAATAACTTAATATCAGGGCCCGCTTACACGTCTCGCTAAATACAATTAGCGCCGTATAAAATCTAATTCCATTTCTGTCAATTGTTTGAAGTTGATAGAGACAGAATGATGTTTTAATTATGTTTAGCGCTAATTGTATTTAGTGAGTTGTCATGTAAGCGGGGCTAAAAGTTGATTATGTACATTTTTGTGGCAAAACTTGCTAATGATTAGAAGAACGAACGACGGACAAGTCACTAATCTCTCGACTCAATAAAGGATACATTTCGCGTTAATAATACCTATTTTTAATTTTTTTTTTGTCGTTGGACCATCCTCATGGATGTCCCTCGCCCAGGGAAGGCGAGGGGGTCTGCCGGACTCTTACCGGCTAAAAACCAACGCTGTTCCTCCTCCTGACCGTTCGGCCGGGGTCATTGGATTCGCAAAAGCATGCACCGCAACCCCGGCAGGTATTAATAATAGGTACCCTGTTTGGGGTAATAAAGTCAATTTACCTCATGCTGCGTTATTCAACAAGCCAATATAAAAGCAATAGACTTAACCACGGCTAAATTGTTAATTAATCAATATTATCACTAACTTGATGAAAACATTGCCAAAGCTTTTCCTACTTGCTGCGTGGTCACAGCTAAAACTACAAAACATAACATAACATCACGCATATATTCCCCAAAGGGTTGGGCAGAGGTGTATGGTAACACCCTCATATCGCCGCTCATTTCGCCATTATGTTTAAGTCCCATGTAATAGGGGGCGAGCCTAATGCCATCAACCGGGCACAAATCGAAACTCCGGGCTGCTACTGAGGAATTTCACACGGAAAAACCCAATAACATTTTGTCCGACCTGGGTATCGAACCCAGGACTTCACGATCAGCAGTCGAGCTTGCCACAACTAGACTAGCGCGGCAGTTTAGAACCATAGTAAGTCAAGTTGTGTAGTCAGTCTATGGCTAGTGGTAAGTTAACGCTAACTGCTCAGGGTAACCCTATCACCAGCAGAGCGACGAGGCCCTGACGACTTGCTGAATTAAAGACCTGGCTAGCACGAACGATTGACTGATAGTATCTTCTTCTTATTTTCGTGTGGTTAGTGACTAACCTGGTGTCAGAGTTTATGCCGCCCATGGGCCTCTGACTTGGCTTCACAAGCCGTCGGGAAATATCTGTCAGGCGTGCCGGTTTCCTCACGATGTTTTCCTTCGCCGTTTTCAAGCAAGTGATAATTATACAATACGTACATGGATCCGCAAAAGTCAGAGGTGCGTACCTTAGGTTCGAACTCGAGACCTGTGACTTGGCAGTCCGACGGTCACAACACTAGGCTATCACTGCTAGTACTTATAATATCGTAAACGTATCGCTAGTGAAAGCGAATTTTGAATCGTTATTTTTATAACAAAAATTCCACCACAAAAATTCATCCTGGCAGGGTTGCCATGAAGTATACCCATGAGGATGAATGTTAATTAGTAATAAAACATGTTGGTTTGGAGTCTAGTTTATTACTGAACTTAAAAACACACCGAAATTACAATGAACATCAAATTACTTACTTACTAGAATAATAATGCTTAGCTTGCAAACCATGACGTTATTGCACCGACGACAGTCATAATAGGGATCAGCAAAGGCATGTCCTTACACTTCCTCCTAGCCTTTTCCCAATTATCTTGTGGTCAGCTTTCAGTCTAACTAGATGCGGCTGAATACCAGTATTTTACTCGGAGCGACTGCCATCAATCCTCCGCAACCCAGTTACAGGGCAATGCGAATATCCTAAGGTTTGACCGGTTGTCAGACTTCAGAGCTAAATACTTCCCGTAACGACTGTTGTATTCGTATGACACCCGGGACCGACAGTTTATCGTGCTCTCCGAAGCACGGAGGGGTCTCGACGTGTAACGAACGGTCGCCCATACTTTACTTCTCATGTTAAATAAACAGTTTAAATTATTCATACAAATTACGAAAACATTACATATAATCTTTGTACAAATAACATTTGTTAGGCGTTACGTTTTGCCGTGTACTATACATACATATAACATCTCGTTACAGTGTGTAAGGTTTGTTTATTCTGGACCTATTTGTATATTCGAGGTCAGAAGGGATAAAATAATAAATACCTACACTTAAATGTGTTAAAACATTGAAATTGTAACCGACGATCAAATACTATTGCATCAGGCGTTTTTATCATTATAATGAACTATCTGTGTCCTCACGGCTCTGCCCGTAGCCTATGTTACTCAGTGATAATGTAGCTTTCTAACAGCAAAATATTTTTTAAAATCGGTCCAGTAGTTTTTAAGTTTATTCGTTACATACAAAAATACAAATCTTTCTTCTTTATAATATTAGTATAGATTTATATAGATAGGTCTATGAGTCACATGGAATAATTTAAAAACTTCGTTCAAAATGTCTACCATCTAATATGACTTCTGCGAAATTATTTAGTTGCTTTCAAACGAGTTCTTTCTAAAGAACGAATTCTTTTAGACTTCAGATTCATAAGAAATTGCACTCCCTAAGGTTTAAAAGTAGCTACTTACGTATACAGGGTGTATACAAATTCGTGTAATTCCTGGAAACCACATGATCTATTACTGGTATAGAGTAAACCTACACAGGATTTTGGTTGATTAAAAATAAAGAAGAACCTCGCTTATATATTTTTTTTATATTTGTGTTGTAACATTTCGATACTACACATAAATGAATGGAAGCCCGGCGACAGAGCTGGTGGGCACGACTAGCACGGTATCGCTCCGCGCAGTCAGTTAACTCAGGGCCCTAAACTGACTCGCGCTAAGAACAAAATGTTTTTTTTTAGAATATTAATTTTACATATTTCGAAAAAATCCCCTTCAGAGTCAATCAGTGTTACCACGAGTTTTGAAGGAATTACACGAATTTGTTTACAGCCTCTATAATGTATTACACAGCACTCTTCTTTCATCCCTCACGGGGCAAACAATACCTACTTCAAACGGATCCAATATAATGTGGGTCAATATATCTTAAAGTCACATGTAACAAAGTACATACAAAGTTTTTTATTTTTTACTAGCTGCCCGGACAGACTTCGTTCTGTCAAAAGTTATTGGCCTGTAGTGGGAAAAGAAAAGAAAAGAAAAGTTTTTACTATTTTCCACGCAATTTTTATAATTTTTAATTTTTCTCTCCATAAGAACCTTCCTTGTGCCTTAAGGAATATATATAAAAAAAATAGCCGAATTGGTCGAGCCGTTCTCAAGTTTTGCGCTTAGCAACACATTTGGCGATTAATTTTTATTTATATAGATTATTTGACTCTACTCTCTCTCGCGTTAGACCCTAGACGCACCTGATGGTAAGCGCAGACAGAGTCTAAAATGGAGCACACGAATCAAACTAACAGAAATATAGAGGGATTCCCCTATACCCCTCTGGCTCTCACACACACACACACACGACGGAACACGGTAAACTAGTTACAGCTAGTTCACACAGAAACTGTTGACAGGATCCGTTTTAGCGGATCCGTTTATAGGGTTCCGTACCCAAAGGGTAAAACGGGACCCTATTACTAAGACTCCGCTGTCCGTTCGTCCGTCCTTCCGTCTGTCACCAGGCTGTATCTCATGAACCGTGATAGTGAGACTGTTGAAATTTTTACAGATGATGTATTCCTGTTGCCGCTATAACAACATATATTAAAAACAGAATAAAATAAATATTTAAGGGGGCTCCCATACAACAAACGTGATTTTTTATAGATAATGGTACGGAACCCTTCGTGCGCGAGTCCGACTCGCACTTGGCCGTTTTTTTATTTTGGTGATGGCGCCTGTAGTTATATGAGCGACTTCACATACATGACAGTATTCCAAATACTTAAAAAAAAATACTGGATCCGTTATTTTTATCGTATCCTGTCTGCCAGATGCGACGCGAATAGGTGGCCATACACGCTCAGGTATAACTGACAAGTATGCCTGTTAAGCACACCTCCACTTGCAAGTTGTAAGTGTATATCCAAAATTGTGTTACTCACACCTACAATAATGCCTTTACAAGCTGCCTAAACAGGCATATCAGCTGTCAGGTATACCTAACGTTTATGACTAGCTAATAACACATCCAGTACCGACGGATCCACTGTGTGAACGGGCGCTTACTTTCGAAAACAACTTTCACAGTCTAAACGAAATAGCGAGTCTTAAAAGGACTCTAAACAATACGACTGACATACATTGACAGTATGTAAACATCTAAACAAAATATTGTTCAGTATATTCGAAAGCTGGCCATTGTCCAATTGTAGACCATTTTGGTCAGGTGCATTGGATATTGAAATGGATAATGATGTCATTCTGTGTCATGTCCAACATGTATTTGGAAAACATCGTGAGGAAACCAGCATGCCTTCTTTTTTTTTTCTCGTTGGAAAATCCTCATGGATGTCCCTCGCCCGGGGAAGGCGAGGGGGTCTGCCGGACTCTTACCGGCTAAAAACCAACGGTGTTCCTTCTCCTGACCGTACGGCCAGGGTCGCGGGATTCGCTAAAGCATGCACCGCAACCCCGGCAGGTCCCGGTCCGCCAACCCATGGCGGACCTCTCCTCTGTGGGGCCTCGCCCCACGTCCTCCTGAGAAGCGCGCATGGAACACGGCGCGCCGCCTTCTCGGGCCTGTTACTGGTCGGGCGGCGAGTCCCCAAACCCGCAGCCCGCAGGCCACACACTAGGGTGGCTGGAGATCATCGCGTACACGCGCCCTCCGGCGCCCGGTGCGTCTGGCGCGGGAAGGGAGAAGAGCACACCGCTCCCTCTCCCTCTCCGCTTCCTCTTTGGTTGCCATCACCCCCTCAGAAAAGGAGGCGATGGCTTCCCACGCAGTCTCGCTCCCGACCATGGACAGAACCACAGCCGGAAGCGAGAGGTCACCGCCGACCGCCGCGACTAATTCGCGGCGCTGCGACCCCCAAGCTGGACACGCCTGCAAAGTGTGCAGCGCCGTGTCCTCGGGGCAGTCGCAGTGGTGACAACCGGGCGTCTGCTCCCGGCCTATGCGACACAGGTACTTCCCAAAACAACCATGTTCCGAGAGCACCTGCGTCAGCCGGAAGCTGAGGGCGCCATGCCGCCTCTCCAGCCACTCCTCCAGAGGTATTTCTCGACGGCATGTGAAGCCACGTCAGAGGCCCATGGGCGGCATAAACTCTTGACACCAGATTAGTCACTAACCACACGAAAAGAAGAAGAAGAAGTGTTATGTCATATTTTGGTACACTTACATGAAGATAGCGGTCCTGTTGTTTCCGGCTTTAAGCGTTAGTTTCCTCGGCTCTCCTAAAAGGTGTCACGAAGATTGTGTCATGAGGATGGAAAGTAATATCCTTGTCTTGTCAAAAACGTTGATGTTTACCAACATTATTTATCTGGTTGAACAACCGTTTACTCGAAAAATGTACTAGAATTTTACGTAAACAAGGTTGATGAATACCAACCTTACTTTTTTTTTTCTTTTTTTTTTCTCACGTGGGGAAATCCTCATGGACTATCCCCCGTCTGGGGAAGACGGGGGGGTGTGCCAGACTCTTACTGGCTAAAACCCCACGGTGTCCCTCCTTCTGATCTAAGGCCGGGGTCACGGGATTCGCTGTTGCATGCACCGCGACACCGACAGGTCCCGGTCCACCAGCTTCTTCTGGTGGACCCCTCCTGTGGTGGGGCAGTTGCTCCCCTGCCCCACATCCATCCGAGAGGCGCGCGCAGGACAAGACGCGCCATCCTCCCTGGGCCCGTTACTGGTCGGGCGACGGGTTCCCCAACCCGCCGCCCGCAGGCCACTCACTAGGGTGGCCGGAGATCATCACGTGCCCTCCGGCGCCCGGTGCGTCTAGCACGAGAAGGGAGAGAAGAAGCGGCCTCCCTCTCCCTCTCCGCTACCTCCTTGGTCGCCATCACCCCCTCGCAAAAGGAGGCGATGGCTTCCCACGCAGTCTCGCTCCCGACCATGGACAGAACCACGGCCGGAAATACCAACCTTACTGTGGTTACCATTGTAACATCCCATTGTTATCTGTTTAAGGCCTATCAACTAGCTTTTGCCCGCAGTTAGCTTGCGTGATTTTTTTTCACCCTTTTAGGGGAGGAATTTTGAAAAATCCTCTTGTGGATGCCTTCTTTATAAAAGGTACCAGTTGATAGGTCAGACAGTCAGTTTCTTCTTTTATATAAGGTCTAACCAAAATACCTGGACAAACTTTTACACAGTGTTCAATACGTTTAACTAAACATATCTATGCAAAACAAAACGAGATCCAAGTGTTTTCTTTCTAACCAAAAAATAATTACGTTTGAAATTGCCTGTACTCTTTAAGAATAAACTCATTCATTTTTTATGCATCGACCACCATTGGGGCGCGCGCTAATTCCGTGCCGTTTTTTACCTAAACAGCGAAGTGAAAAATGTTAAAAAAAAATAAAAAAAGTAAAATTAAATTTGAAAAATAATTTTGGTTAGAAAAAAAAAACACTTGGATCTCGTTTTTTTTTGCTTAGATATGTTCAGTTACACGTACTGAACTGTGTAAAAGTTTGTCCAGGTATTTTGGTTGGACCTTATATATCGGGTGTAAAAATACCCTTAACGAAGCCGAGAGCCACGTATTCTTCCCATCATTACGAAGATTTTTTGGTATCGGGCGTTACCTGGGAACCGACTGGTTTTGGAGATATTGAAGGCCACAGTCACCATATTTTTGTACGTTTTTCACGAAAATTAAGTTTAAATGTTATTACTAAACATTCTTCAATATAAACATTATCAACAATTTTGAAATGTAGGCACAGTCTGTTGCGCGCGCGCTTCCATTGCGCGCTTCTTTAAAAGCTGTTTTTTAATACCAAATAATAAAAGTCGTTTCCCAGTAATTATTTTTGCTGTATGTTACTTAGTTTTATGTACAGTATGCGTAGACTTCGGCTTCGTTAAGGCTATTTTTACACCCTGTGTACAGAATGGCCCTTGTTCATGTTCAATAGTAAATATGGGCTTAAAAACATAATTTGGCACTGCAACCTGACCCGTTGCAGTGCCAAATTTTACAATGGTATAAAATGGATATTTTGCCTGCCGATATTAACAATGGCTTTTTCCAGGACCCTGTTTATACAATCTCCTCCAATATCTGGTCTTCTCCACCTTTCATAGTCATTTCAACTCTTACATCATTCCTCGTAACATCTAGCCAGCACCTTTTTGGGCGACCACGAAGTCTAAGAAAATAGTTTCTATTCCATTTTATATACCCAGAAATTCGGAAAGTTCGCTAGACTGTGTATTAACACGCCAGGACGTATCAGTGTTAAGTTAATAAGGGAAAATGAGACAATCTCTAATTACAAGGACAGACTGAACAAGATAGCGATAAACGAATAGATTTCTTTAGCCGAGGTTATCCTAATACTCCCGGATAAGAAGCAAGGGGGTCATAATGTGGGAAAAGTAAATGTAGTTAGTAGTTTACGGTTGCTATTGGGTCTCGAAAAACTTCCAACGACCCGGACGTCGCGTCGCAGACGAAAATGGGCGGGGCGTGCTTGACGCGTACGGGAAGGATTGGGCAACACTTGCACATGAGTTGAAACAGTGAAAGAAGGAAAAGGAGGTCTTTGCCCTGCAGTGGGAAAATATAGTTACGTTTGTATCATGATTGTTTGGCGAAGAAACTAATTCCCATACAAACATAAATTGTAGTTTATTTTAAGAAATGATTTGTTTATGTGAAAAAAATTGTTAAATCTATACTAATATTATAAAGAGGAAAGATTTGTATTTTTGTATGTAACGAATAAACTTAAAAACTACTGGACCGATTTCAAAAATTCTTTCGCCGTTAGAAAGCTACATTATAACTGAGTAACATAGGCTATATTTATTACTGGAATAAAACTTCTTACGCGGGCGGAGCCGTGAGGACACAGCTAGTATAGTATAAATTTATTTATCGTTATTAACAGCAAATAATACAAACCACATTAAAATCCATTCAGTATATAAGTTATTTTACAAGCTAACATAACATTATTTTGCTCGCTTCCGACCGCAGTATATGCATAGAGAATAAATATCATCGATAAAAAATGTTTCAGCTGTCAGACTTTATTCAATTTCACCACAACTTTAATCCTATTTAATTGGTTGACCTATAAATATCTGTTTTATTGCTAACACTATTTCTGTAGTGTGTACTATTTTATCTGTAAGCGCTTCAGTAAACATAGATCAATCAGCGCTTGCAATCACGTTCAGCTGAGACTAAGCTCTACGACGTACGGAGCAAGAATTTCAATATAATGCGACTTTAGCGCTGTCCTAGTTCAAGTTCTGTAATTAAATTACAGTATATTGTTATTAAGCAGTGATAGCCTAGTGGTGGAACGATTGTATTCGATGCATGATGGTCTGATTTCGATCGCGGCCCGCACCTCTGACTTTTGAAACATCACGAGGAAACCTGCACACCAAAGAGGGCTCCCAATAGTTCTCGATGGTATGTGTAGTTCACCAACCCAAGTCCGAACTAAAGCCTAAATTACAGAAATCTAAATATTATTATGTAACCTAAACCCTTCTTATTCTGAAAACAGGCCCATGCCCAGTCATGGGACAGTAATGGGCTGATGATGAAACAGACGGTAGTTTACATATATATACTGTGTAGTTTCCTAAAAGGGATCACCTCCTTTACCGTGGGTTTCTTAAAAGGAGACTTCGCTTCGAATAGCTTCATCTTCTTTTAAGAAGGATGCTGCTGCCAATCCTCATTACCAAGAAGATCCCTTCTGTGTGACTTCTTCTTCTTTTCGTGTGATTAGTGACTAACCTGGTGTCAGAGCTTATGCCGCCCATGGGCCTCTGACTTGGCCTGACATGCCATCGGGAAATATCTCTCAGGCATGCTGGTTTCCTCACGATGTTTTCCTTTTTTAAGCCGTTTTTAAGCAAGTGATAATTATACAATACGCACATGAATCCGAAAAGTCAGAGGTGCGTGCCTTGGGTTCGAACTCGAGACCTACGACTTGGCAGTCCGACGGTCAGGACACTAGGCTATCACTGCTGTCACTGCTGTGTGTGCGTTTTGTGTGACACGAAGATGTGAAGATTGATAAACATTGTATTATAATAGTCCATTAGGATGCCTCAATTAAGCGATGTTCGTTTACTGACTGATAACTCATGATGACGAAAAGCCTTCACGCCTATTCTCCGCAGAGATATAGACATAATTGTAACTTTGTAACTCATTAGATACTTGGGCCATTGGGAGTTTCGTGTGGCCATGTGATAATGTTCTAACACGGCACAATTCTAATCCGGACTACAAATGAGAATAGCCTAGAGAAACCCAATTACATTAGGTACCGGATCTAAGGACCAAAGACAGGAACAGGGCGAGAAAATTGTTCAGATGTTGATTTTATGGAGGAAGTTCTAAACAAACATAGGTACATAACGTTCTAACGTTCAAAAGTGCCTTTTATGTGCCTAATTGAAATAAATACTTTGACTTTGACTTTGACATAACATAACATCACGCCTGTATTCCCCAAAGGATGGGACAGAGATGTATAGTAACACCCTCATTTCGCCGTTATGTTTAAGTCCCACGTAACAGGGGGCGAGCTTATTGACATCATCAAACTTCGGGCTGTTACTGAGGAATTCCACACGGAAAAACCCCATAACACTTTGCCCGACGTGGGAATCGAACCTAGGAACTCACGATCAGCAGTCGCGCTTGCCATCACTAGACCAACGAGGAAGTTGTAAATACCAAGTAAAATCTACTTACTGTGTTATTTGGAAACGATTACATAATGAACGTGGGTTGTCGAAGGTCAGTGTTGGAATATTTCCATGGTTCCATACGTATTAATAAATGAAATAAAATGTATCGAAAAGGACCAGTTTTTGTTTCTATCAGAAATGCAGATGACTGTTTCTTAATGATAGGTACTTAAATTATTTTTATTTCTGTACCTAAATAAATTTGTTACAGACACTTTTATAAGTCAATGTAATGTTTTTTTTAAGACTAGATAGCACCGGCATTTCCTATCTGACTAGCTCTGAGAAGAAAAGCCGAAACAAACTCGGAGATCAAGGTCTCTTTTAAAGTCCAGACGTTGTGGTATAAAAACTATGCGAGTGTAACAGTGTAGGGCAACGTCTGGAATGGCTTTATGAGGAAAGTGCCATAGCAGGTTTGAGTTGACCTGTCCTTACTGACGTCACACATGTGCATCAGTCGTCATGTTGTATCTTTTCACAAGCTTTTATTTAACTTGCTTCCTTCGCATCCGATTGAACTGAAAAATTTGGCATACCTACCTATGTATCTTCGGTGAAAATGCAATAATATCGTCACCGGAAAGCCAATACTACTTAAGCGACATTTTGGCTAAAATTAATTATATATTATATCTTTGGATTGGATTTTTTTTTGCGTCGATTAGTTGGGATTTCGTAAGCTAATAGAATAAAATACGAAATCCCAACTAATCGACGCAGAAAAAAAATTCAATCCAACGATATAGGTAATACATAACTCATTTTAGCCAAAATGGCGCTTAAGTAGTATTGGCTTTCCGGTGACGATATGATACCATGGAGCTGGTCTAATGATAAAGACAGAAAACAAAAGCTCGTTTTAAAAAAAAAAACTAAAGTAATAGGTCACGAGATCGCTGAAACCAATGAAGTCCAAATACATTTCTTTTTTATTTGGAAAACAAAACGTCTTCATCCATTCTTAATTTTAATAGGTGTACAATTCTTTAACAGCCGTCCCCATAAAGCATAGTTTATGGCGCACTGGTCGGATGATCTCATGCCCGCGACAGATTTAGATATCAGCTGTTCAGTTGATGATTCCATTGACTTTACGGGCCCGACCACAATTGATAAACAAACTGGCTTTTGAAAGTGTTTGTGAGAAAGTAGTGTGATTAACTAGTTTAAAAATAACGTCTTTTTAGTAAACATTTGATGACTAAGAAATCCCGGAAATAATTTACTTAATAGTAGCTACGGAATTGCCTTCGGCATAGTAGATGTTACCGTGTACTAATTCCGAAAAAAACTTTATAAAAATCTGGAACTTGAAATTAAAATTATTTGATTACTTGCTTTTGCTCCAATTAAAATCACTTTTTAACCGACTTCCAAAAAAGGAGGAGGTTCTCAATTCGTCTGTATGTATTTTTTTTAATGTTTGTTACCTCGTAACTCCGCCATTTATAAACCGATTTAGATAAAAAAAAAAATTGAATGGGTATACTTCTAGATTGGTCCCATTTAAATTTGGTGAAGATCTGATGAAGAACTTCGGAGATAGACAATAGAACTCCTCAATGACGAACAGGTCGCATAATGTGATGATGTGATTATGTTACGAGCAGCGTCTTTAGTAGGTCCAACCATATTTTAATTAAGGCCACTAATACGAAAAAAATAAAAAAACATTTTAACAAAAATAAAAGCGACTTCAAAAAAACGATGAATAGAATAAAATAATTACCACATAGTGAAATTAACAGTGTCAGAAGTCGGTGCCTTCAATTTGGTTCAGCGTGGATTAGCACCGACATCTAAAACTGTTAATTTTATTATGTGGTAATTATTTTATTCCTTTCATCGTTTTTTTGAAGTCGGTTTTATTTTTGTTAAATGTTTTTTTTATATATTAAAGTAAACTTACAAAAAATAAACATTTTCTCTTTGAAAAATTAACAGTAAAGGTTTCGCCAAATGTAATTTGAACCCGTTGACATCTAATGCTCATCTTCGTAAGACGTCCATCAGAGCACTTTTTAGCTAAAATTCTCGTTAAATAATCGTTTACTAGAAAAATGTACGACAATTTTGGGAAAACGGTTGTTTAATCACAGATTTAATGTTGATGAATACCAGCCTTAGTAATTTATTATTTATTTTCACATCACAAATGCTAAAATTCTTAGCATTCGAGATGCAACAATTCTGAATCCTAGTTTATACTTATACTACCTAGTTTATATTTATACTACTATTATTAGGAAGCTGTGTTGAGCTGTAGTCATATAGTTACTATACAGTGTGTCCCATTATCTATACTAATATTATAAAGAGGAAAGATTTGTATTTTTGTATGTAACGAATAAACTTAAAAACCACTGGACCAATATCAAAAATTCTATAGCCGTTAGAAAGCTACATTATCACTGAGTAACATAGGCTATATTTATTACTGGAATAAAACTTCTCACAAGGCCGGCGCCGTGAGGACACAGCTAGTGTAGTTATAAAACTTTAAGGGTACACATAATTTTATCAACAAAAGCACCTGACTCATGGGATCAAAAACCCACTTTCAAATGACATACAATTTACGTATCTGTGAGGCCTAGGTCTTAAGTTATGGGTGTTCAGATGGGGTGCTTTTGACGATAAAATTGAACGTATGTACCGCCCTTACAGTTTTATTATTACATACTAGGACACATTGTATAATTCCAAGCCATACTTCACACTGTGAAAAAGAAAAAATACATCTCAAAAAAAAGAATCATAAATAAGCAATGTTAGTACCTACCAGCAGTGTGACTCAATGATCGACTGCATCGGAATATGATGTCATGGCGCTCGAAATTAGAAACAGTTCGGAATTGTTCGTGAGCTACTGGCCCATATTGTCACGAACACAACATTATTCCGACGCTTTATGACACAATACATACGCCACATAACACAAGCGGAATAAATATCACTTACTGCAAGATTTCTTTTTCTGTAACAGGCTGTATTTTTACTCTGTGACACTTAAAGTTGGGAAGGGTGTTATTTATTTTGAGTGTATGTTATGTTGGTGTTTCTATTTCCTTTTTGTTATTAATGTGTCTGTATTGGTTAGGAAATGAAAGAAACGTTTTAAATTGCCATATGCGAGCATTGAATTTACTGGAAATATACAATACTTACATTCACCCCTTTAACAATAATAATCATTGTGTAAAATTATGACAAGCTTATACATCAAAAAATGTATGATGGCACCACAAAACATAGAACTTACTCTTTGATTACATAACATCACGCCTGTATTCCTCGAAGGGTTAGGCAGAGGTGTATAGTAACACCCTCATTTCGCCGGTATGTTTAATTCCATCAACTGCACAAATCCAAACGCCGGGCTGTTATTGAGGAATTCCACACGGAAAAACCCAATAACACTTTGACCGACCTGAGGATCGAACACGATCAGAAATCGCGCTTGCTACCACTAAACCAATGAGGCAGTCAAGTCTATGGTTACACCGACGTTAAACAGCGTTTTAGCTTAACACCGCGATTATTAGTAAGTCGGATAATATATCGGGTGTAAAAATACCCTTAACGAAGCCGAGAGTCACGTATTCTTCCCATCATTACAAATATTTTTTGGTATTAGGCCATACCTGGGATTCGAATAGGTATGGAGGTATTGAAGGTCACAGTCACCATATTTTTGGACGTTTTTCACGAACACTAAGTTTAAATGTTATAACTAAACATTCTTATATACAAACATTATCAACATTTTTGAAATGTAGGCACAGTCTGCTGCGCGCGCGCTTCCATTGCACGCTACAATAATTAAAAGCTGTTTTTAGTACCAAAAAATAAAAGTCGTTTCCCAGCAATTATTTTTGCTGCATGTTACTTAGTTTGATGTACAGTATGCGTAGACTTCGGCTTCGATAAGGCTATTTTTACACCCAGTATAATACTTCGTATTTGTTAGGCAAAGGTAAATTATAGGTAACGCATGCCTCACCGTAGATAGCGACCTGTGGGTGGCAGGGTTGGGGACTCGCGTTATCCAGAAGGACGTGCGGCAAGACCTCGCAAAAAGAGGGGACCGCCAGGGGTTTGCGGACCAAGACTTGCCGAGGAATCCACAAGCGAATCCTGCAACCCCGGCTGTAGGTACTCGGGGTAACACCGTGCTATTAGCTACTGCAATATTCGCCTTACGTACGTACACACCAAGCCAATGAACGCCAGCGAAGGCCGACGAACGGGATTCGAAACAGCTTACATCCGAAACAGGAAAAACCCTGCATGAAAACAAGCATTCGGCTGCGAGGATATCACTATTTACCTACTGAATAGAGATAGTGTTACTTTTTATTATAGAATATTAAAAGTAACAATCCCTTCTCTATCCCTGTAAAAGACAAACAATCCCTTTAACATTATACAAGGTTAGTCAGAAGGGGGCACTAAGCCGAAAGGGTGTTAAAGTACCCATAATAATGGATAACATTTATTCTACAACTTTCCCCAAAAGTCAATAGTTTAAGAGAAATACCTGTTCAAATATTTCATAAAAAATACGGTAAATTCTATCTATCCTCAGCTATGATCAGCTGTGTTTACATTTTAGATCACATAGCGGCCCGTCCCGGCTTAGCACGGGTGAACATTTTTCCCGTTTTTGCAACATTAGTATAGATTTGAGGTCACGGATTAGAAGCTCCATTTTCTGAATTCGTAACTAAAACAAGGGTGAGGGATTTTTGAAAAACCTAAAATAAAAATCATTTTGCATGGTATTTTTTTATCGTATTTTGAAATTTTAACGCTTTGATTATAACAATAATCAGTGCCACATTCAGTGGCCCGCGGATTAGTACCCCCTTCTGACTAATCTTGTATAATGCTTTTTTAATTGATTCTAACTTAAAATTCTTTAATTCTTACATTTCTATTAACTAATTCATCCTTGTCTAAAATATACGACCATTCCCATAACATAAGAGATAAAACAGGAGTTGAACGTTCCTATTGACTATTATTATCATAGTTCAACGGCCTCATAATATTAATTAGCCATTACGCTATGATACACTTCTTCTTAAAACTATTAATAACGCACTAGTGAATGTTTATCTAGTTAATTGAATTATTTTCTTTTTAGTAGCTATTAATGTTTAGAATAATTGTTTATTGAATGATGAATTGTTTAAAAAACACATTTGTTATTACTCTTATATTCAGTGTTTATCGTTTCACTGTTGAGCAACAATTAAATATTATTATAATCAATAATTGGTAATAGACTCGCCCCCTATTACATAGGAGTTAAACATAACGGCGAAATGAGGGTGTTACTATACACCAATGCCCAATCCTTCGGGGAATAAAGGCCTGTTGTTATTTTATGTTATAATCAATAATTGTACATTATTTACTCTCGATAAACGATTTTTTTGGTTAGATACTACTTAGAATATTCTTTCTACGGGTTATAAAACTTTCTCACCGTACGCTAGGAATAGACGTGTGTTGTAAGATTCAACAAAACCCAGCACGATTGGTGGTAGGATCTATACTGTCCGCCTGGCTAGATACCACCCTCACATTAAAGGCGCCAAGCAGTTTACTGTGTTCCGTCGTGTGTATGTGAGAGCCAGAGGGGTATAGAGGAATCCCCCTATATCTATGTTCCTTGGATTTGTGTGTTCCATCTTAGACCTTGTCTGCATTTACCATCAGGTGAGACTAGGGCAGAAGACGGCAACCTTTTGAGACGGAAGAGCCAAAAGTTGCAATTTACGAAATTTCCGTTTTTAAAGAGCCACAAAGAAAAATTGTTTCAATATTATAGTATTTGTTTATACAGGGTGTCCTGTAATTAATGGGTAACCTTGAAATGGCGTTTAGCAAAAATACCTTTAAAAAAATACAAAACGAAAATACATTTAGATATAGTTACTATATCTATTTCTCAGCCATAGTCAGTATATTTCAGCCATACTATATTATACTACTCAATTATGGATCGATTGCACGATTTTAAGGATTTTGATAGTAAAATAATTATTTTTTGCGTATGGAACTGGAGAGCCGCAACTTTACATCGAAAGAGCCGCAAGTTGCCGACTCCTGAACTAACGTAAAACGCGACCGACTCAAGAATTAAAAAAAATGTAGTATGTAATGTTGTTTTGAGAAATAGATTATTTTTAACCGTTACTTCACAAAAGATATTCATTATCCTATGATGAAAACGAGACGAGATAAGAGCTTCAACAATTTTACTAAAAGCACTAACATAGGTACTCGTAGAGATACCAAAACTCATCATATTCACCCCACTTCGCGTCATGCATTCTTATTAAATACTCATATTCACTAATGGGGTTAACATGTTGCTCGTGCCTAGATGTTAATGTTAAAAAAAGTAAAACAGCCCGTGTAAACACCGAAATGGGTGTTACTTGTTAAAGAGCGTGTCTGAAAAAGTGTTCTTTTTTTGTATGTTAGTGCTGTTTGAAAAAAGAACATGTCTGTCTCTTTAAATGTAGGCATTATTATGTTCTCTGCGTCCTTTGTTTTAGAATTGATCCATGCTGGATTTGTCGTATCGTCTTTCTAGCCTTTTTTTCAACTACGTTGGGGTAACTTCCAGTCTAACCACATGCAGCTGAATACCAGTATTTTACACGGAGAGACTGCCATCAGCCCTCCGCAACCCAGTTACCGAGTAATGCCGACATTCCAAGGTTAGACTGGTTGTCAGACTGTCGGGCTTCTGACATCCGTAACGACTGTCATAGGTATTCGTGTGACACCCGGAACCGATGGTTTAACGTGCTCTTCGAGGCACAGAGGGGTCTCGGGGTGTAACCAATGGTCATCCATCCACGGACTGACAGCGGCAAACGCAGCTTAACCTTGCAAATCATATGACCCGAGCGGTTGTTTATTAGTGACGAGCCCATCCACCGAATACCATTCAATTTTTTTTTATTTATTTAGTAATAAATAAAAAAAAATTGAATGCTTTGTCCTCACGGCTCCGCCCGTAGCCTGTGTTACTCAGTGATAATGTAGCTTTCTAACGGCGAAAGAATTTTTGAAATCGGTCCAGTAGTTTTTAAGTTTATTCGTTACATACAAAAATACAAATCTTTCCTCTTTATAATATTAGTATAGATTTATCTTGGTCGCGTTAGACCGATTTTTTTTATCGTAGGAAAATCTTCATGGATGTCCCTAGCCCGGAGAAGGCGAGGGGGTCTGCCGGACTCTTACCGGCTAAAAACCAACGGTGTTCCTCCTCCTGACCGTTCGGCCGGGGTCGCGGGATTCGCAAAAGCATGCACCGCAACCCCGGCAGATCGCGTTTGACCCTAGTCACACCTGATGATAAGCGCAGACAGGGTTAAGTAACAAATAACAAAATAAATGTTTCACGGTTTGTTTACTTTCTATATAAAATTTGAATGCCCCGACTATAATGAAGCAACAGTAAAATACTTACGAAATGAACAATATTAAATAGTTTATAGGTAACATAACATCACGCCTTTTATTCCCCGAAGGGTTGGGCAGAGGTGTTTTTACCCTGGTTTCGCCAGTTATGTTTTTTAAAGTCCCATGTAATAGGGGGCGAGTCTATTGCCATTAACCGGGCACAAATCCAGAACTCCGGGCTGCTACTGAGAAATTCCTAATGGAAAAACCCAATAGTCCGACCTGGGGATCGAACCCAGAACCCCATGCTCAGCAGTCGCGCTTGCGACCACTAGACCAACAAGGCAGTTTATAGGTAATTATTTTAAAACCAAATTAGTTTTAAGATAAACGAATGTAAACATTTCTTAGAAAGTTTTAGTTATGAAAATACAGGTACTACCTACTTTTTATCCCGAATAGCTGGGCAAATCTCCTGGGATACAAAAATAAAGATATTTTTCTTACTAATTAAAATCTCAAGGGCTCAATCATTTTTGCTTAAACTCGTAGTAAGTTGACTGTAGTTGGAACGGATAACATAAATGTTATCTTTTATTCAATTAACTGTACAGTACATAGTCTTCTTCTTCTTCCTGCCCTAATCCCACACTAGATGGGGTCGGCACAACATGTATTTCATAAATCGATGTTGTTAGAGTTTTTGGCTTATTGTTTTATGACCGGCCGCCTGCCTGACATCAACCCTCCTTGGGAATATGCGTTGCGCCGTCGCGCGGGTGACCCAATGTGCTTGCTGATATTATGCACTGGGTCCCAAAATGATATGCTTGTCAATCTTATTGCCGACAACCAAGCAGTGTTCTCCTTGGTGGAGTATACTTGAAGTTCCTCGACCCACTCATTCAGTTTTGCTAGGGACTTTGGTTTTGACACATTGTAAACTAATATAGCATCGTGGGCTTCTCTGTAAAAACTTGTACAGTACATACTATTTACATTTTTAAATATTTCTATAAAAAAATATAAAACATTTAAAAATATGAAAAATAGTAACTCATCGGGAACAGGGTCCAAGCTACCGGTGGTCAGGGCCTCAGAGAGAGGAACTTCCTAACAATAAGCGCCGTGTCCAGAAGTACCGCTTTCTGTATCAGGCCCTTGACCCAGCCGCCCAACAAGAGCCTCATCAGATGTTGGTCGAGGCTCTTGGCTACTAAGCCATTGGCCGTAACGACTATCGGCACAACAACTGCTGAGTCAACCTCCCACATGTCGACAACCTCATCTGCCAAGTCTTGATACTTAATTTCTTACATAAATGTTTATTATTAAAGTATTTAATAGACTGCCTTGATAGTGTAGTGGTGGCAAGCGCGACTGCTGATCGTGTGGTCCTGGGTTCGATCCCCAGGTTGGGCAGCCTGGAGTCTGGATTTGTGCCCGGTTAATGGCAATAGACTCACCTCCTATTACATGGGACTAAGAATATAATTGGCGAAATAAGGGTGTAATATAAACACCGCCGAACCCTTCGGGGAATACAAGGGGTGATTTATAATATAGAAATAGATTTGTTATTTTATTATGCATTGCTGGAATTTTAGTTGGCAAAACAAATATTCGTCCCAACGTTGGAATCAAATGGCCGCCATAGGCACAGGGCATGCCACCCTCCCCCCCGGTGGGTTCCCGCATTGTCGTTGCGGGGGGGCTTAGTAGCCGTGGCTTGGAGCCCCACGGTGAAGCGAAGAGGAACCCGAGGAGGGGCTGCTCGTCGGGGCTTGGGCCTGGAAGCCCTCGACGTAGCGGCCAAGTAGGTTGCGGTGTCGCCTGAGCGACATCGCAACTGAGGAGGGCCGCGATGTCTTATGGGAGGCATTGCGGCTGAAGGGTGAAGGCCGCGGCGGGAGAGGAGTGCCGGTATTACGGTGCGCCGTTCTCCCTACCTTCCGCGGCCTGACGGGGCCGCCACCGTCAGATGGCGGACGCGGTGGGGCCGCAGGGGGAGAGGAGTGTCGGTGTTTAGTTGGCCGCTCTCCCTATCCTCTGCGGCCGAAAAGTGGTAGGCGGCGGGGCCACTAACCTGACCCGTCGCAGGGGGACCAGGGGTGCCCAGACACGGGGTAGTCTGGCGCCCATGTACTTGTTTGGTCCCCGGGGTGGTCACGGCGTACCATGTGTTCTGGTGCGCCGGTGATGTGGGGTGCCCCCCGCGCCTCTCAGGAGGTCGTGGGGTGGGGCCCTACAGTGGAGAGGTCCACCAGCAATTGGTGGACCAAGACCTGCCGGGGTTGCGGTGCATGCAATAGCGAATCCCGCGACCCCGGCCTTAGGTCAGAAGGAGGGACACCGTGGTGGTTTTAGCCGGTAAGAGTCCGGCACACCCCCCCGTCTTACCCAGACGGGGGATAGTCCATGAGGATTTCCCCACGATAAAAAAAAAAAAAAAAAAAGGGCATGCCACCCTCTTATTCGTATACACATTAAGTATTTGCTTAGCAAATTCTTTTTTGTTTGCGCTGCTATTTAATATCAGTGCTGGCAACACATACTTGGGGAGTTAAATATTCCTGAACGCAATAATGTCGCGTCTTTAATTTTTATATCCAAACTTTTGCGTTCCAAATACAAATAATTTGGTGTCCCTTGGTATTTGCCGAATAATTTTTGCACTTAAAACTTTTTAACGTTAATTTTGGGTACGCAATTGGGGATTGCAAATGTTGCTAGCATATTTTTTCTTTATAACATAAATCACGCCTGTATTCTCCGAAGGGTTGGGCAGAGGTGTATAGTAACACCCTCATTTTGACGTTATGTTTAAGTCCCAGGTAATAGGGGGCGAGCCGGTTGCCATCAACCGGGCACAAATCTAGATTCCGAGCTGCTACTGAGAAACTCTTCATGGAAACTCCCAATATCACTTTGCCCGAACTGGGGAGCGAACCCAGGACCCCATGTTCAGCAGTCATGCTTGCGACCAGTAGACGAACAAGGCATTTTTTCTTTATATTGTTGTGTATTACTTATTTCAATCCTAAATGGATAATCATTCTAAGTTCTTTTATTTCGATACCTTTATGAAAGACTCCATGGTATGACATTGGTAGATACCTATCGTCGGTCGGCAGTGAAAACCACGTATGTGTAAAGTACAAATTTTTAAAAGAGGTAGAAATAACTGCCTCCTGCAAAAAAATGGCCGATCAAATGTTAAAACAAGTTTGTCATCGTACGTCATAGATACCTTAGAAGTATTTAAATTGAAAGTTTGTTGAACTAGTACGTGTATGACGAGTTTATCAATGTAAAGAACAAATAAAACGCTTTTAAAGAAAATTTTATTTATGTGGTTTTCACTGCCGAGCGTGATTTAGTTTTCAACACAATTTCAGGCCAAATGTTTTGTTTTCGCAACACTCAAAGTACAGAGATAAATCATAATTCTCCAGAGGTTCAGCACATTGAAAACAGATGTTTTCCGTTATTCTGCTTTATTGTTCGAAGTTCAAATACTTTTGACTATCGAATAATGTTTATCCGTTTATTTCTTTTGATGTTTATGATCGGGATTAGAATCGGTTGTATAATATTTTTGTTCGGGACATCATCTCGTATTGCTGTCTAGTGTTGGATATGTCGTAGGATAATCGGAAAAATCGGATCTTTGCGATAATCCTAAGATGATTGCAAAGGATCGGATACTTCGAATCTAAGACAGATTTTCGTAATCATCCGAGCTATTTTAAGGATCATTGCAAAACTCCGGCTGTTCGGCGGTTCGGTAAGTCGCAAATACCGCTCACGTTATGAGCGCTGATTGGCTGATATGATCTTTATCACTTTTCTATGTCTTAGATCTTTGTGAAGAGCCAGGTTCTGACCAACCAGAATAAAGTTGATATAAATCGACTATTAGGTACATTAGCCAATTAGCGTTCATGTTTCCAATCCTCGTAAACAAATTGAGATTTTTGCAATAATCCAAAAAATAACAAATATCCGGTCCCTTGCAATCGTCCTAGGATTATCACAAAGATCCGTTTTTTCGATTATCCTACGACAGATATAAGGTTCTCCCAAATAGTAGGAGACTTTGTAATTTTAAGACAGCGTTGGGGAAGTGGGTTAAGAATTGTATACCCATCTCTCTTGCACCGATGACGGAGTACCACCACGGGCAAGACTTATTTAGGTTAATAAGTTAGTTGATTGCCATCAACCGTCGTAGGTCAGAGACAGGGTACACCTCGCCCTTGCCATAGATTCGGAGGACCACCGTGGTGAATATATACCTACCCAGTTCCTATATACAAAAACAAGTCGTATTGCTTACTAATCGTAGCATTTTATATTACCAAACTGGGTATATGAATAGACTAGCGGCCCGTCCCGGTTTCACACGGGTGGACATTTTCCCCGTTTTTGCAACATTTTTCATTTATGCTCCGCCCCTATTATTATGTTATATAGCCTATAACCTTCCTCGATAAATGGACTATCCAACACAAAAATATTTTTTCAATTCTAACCAGTAGTTACTGAGATTAGCGCGTTCAAACAAACAAACAAACTCTTCAGCTTTATAATATTAGTATAGATTTGTAAGCAAATTTTACTTGTGATAGCTATTTCCATATGGGAGGGTGTATGCAAGGATATGAGGTCTTTGCTTCATTATAGTTAAAGATACTTACAAGAGTCTCTATTTTAACCAATAATTAGTCGGTAAGAGTCCGACATAAACCCCCGGCTTCCAAGAGGGTTTCCAAGAGGATTTCTCCAGATAAAAATAGTTCATCTCGCGCAGGTGAGGTTGACGTTTGCGTCATAATAGTTTCTAATTATAACCTGACTAGTTCTAGAGAGGCTAGTCTAAAATAGCGTGACGTGTGGGCGACAAATAGCGCCGTTCGATTTGAATCAATTTTATATACTTTATTGGGTAGTGATTGCTGCAGCTTGTCGCAATGCTGCAATTCTGTAATATGTTGGCATAGAGAACGCATATTCTCAACACTCATAGAGGAATAAGAGGAATAACTCGCAACTTTTACTTAGAATTACATGTAAAGGAGTTTCACCTACATTCAACTTTTAAAGAAGCTATTGTATACGACCGTATTATATTAGGTACTAGCTGTGTCCTCACGGCTCCGCCCGCGTAAGAAGTTTTATTCCAGTAATAAAATATAGCCTATGTTACTCAGTGATAATGTAGCTTTCTAACGGCAAAATAATTTTTGAAATCGGTCCAGTAGTTTTTAAATTTATTCGTTACATACTAAAATCCAAAAATACAAATCTTTCCTCTTTATAATATTATATAGTATATAGTATCATATAGTATAGATATAGATCGTAATATTAGTATAGATTATGACTCATCTTCTTCCTAACCTTTTCCCTGTAATCTTGGTGTCAGCTTCCAGTCTAACCAGATGCGGCTGAATTTACATGGAGCGACTGCCATCAGACCTCCGCAACCGAGTACCTGGGCAATGCCAACACTAGACCGGTTGTCAGATTTCCAGGCTTCTGACTACCCGTAACGACATAGGTATCATAGGTATTCTTATGAGACCCGGGACCTACTGTTTAACGTACTCTCCGAGGCACGAAGGGGTCTCGACGTGTAACGAAAGGTTACTTACATCTTTCACTTATATCCACGGACTGACCGCGGCAAGCGCAGTTTGTCTTAGGTATTAATATGACCCATGTCAGCCACAATTGCTGTATTTATACAAGGTCAGTCGGAAATGGGTACTAAGCCGAAAGGGTGTTAAAGTTCCCACAATAAGAGATAACTTTTGTTCTACAACTTTCCCCAAAACTCGATAGTTTAAGAGAAATAGCTCTTCAAAGATTTCGTAAAAAATAATGTGATGTGATCAGCTGTTTTTACAATTTAGGTCATTATTGTGGTCACGGATTAAAAAAAATATTTCTGAATTCATAACTAAAGCAGGTATGTTTTTTTTTTAAACTAAAATAAATATATTTTTGCATGCAAATAAAAATTATCGAATTTTGTAATTTTAACACTTGTTCTAAAATAGTCATCATCAGTGATACTTTAGGTGGCCCGCGGATTAGTACCCCCTTTCCGACTAACAACTTGTATACAAGACGTTTGTCCCATGTGGAAACTATAAAATTGGACTAGAATATACATTTTCCTTTCCGCACGCCGTGAATAGACGCGTGTTGTAACATTCAACGAAACCCAGCACGCTTGGTGGTAGGATTTTTACGGTCCGACTGTCTAGCTACCACCCTCACGTTAAAGTCCAGCGCCAAGCAGTTTACTGTGTTCCGTCGTATGTATGTGACAGCCGGAGGGGTTAGTAAGTTCCCATATATCATGGCTACTTGAATTCGTGTGCTCCAGCTTAGACCCTGTCTGCACTTACCATCAGGTGAGACTAGGGTCGTGGCAGAGTTAAAGAATAAAACATACATAACATCACGCCTGTATTCCTCGAAGGGTTGGGCAGAGGTGTATCGTAACACCTTCATTTCGCCGTTATGCATAAGTCTCATGTATGTAATAGGGGGCGAGTCTATTGCCATCAACCGGGCACAAATCTAAACTTCTGGCTGCTACTGAGGAATTCCATAAGGAAAAACCCAATATCACTTTGCCCAACCTGGAGATCAAACCCAGGACCTCACGATCAGCAGTCACGCTTACCACCACTAGCTAAGAATAAAAATGTTACATATACATAGGTAATTAGCCCATTACTGTCCCACTTCTGGGCACGGGCCTCTTCTCAGAATGAGAAGGGTTTAGGCCTTAGTCCACCACGCTGGCCAGGTTGGCAGACTACACACACCATCGAGAACTTTATGAAGCCCTCTCTGGATGTTTTTCCATCATTGTTAACGCAAGTGATAATCAAATTCTGATCAACACATGAATTCGAAAAGTTAGAAGTACGGGATCGAATTCAGTCCCTCCTGCATGGAAGGTAAACTTTCTACCGCTAGGCTATGACTGCTTATGTTATAACAAAAATAAAACAGACTTCAAAAAAACGAAAAAAAAAGATAAAATAATTACCATATTATAAAATTAACAGTTCCAAAAGATGGTGTTAATCCACGCTGAACCAAACCAACCAATAAATGACGGGGTTGTGAGAAAACAAACATTTAAAAATCCGAATTGAGAACTTCCCCCTTTTTTTGGAGGTCGGCTTCGATCAATAATCGTACTTCGTAAGAGACAAAAGCTATTTCGTATCCCAAATTATAAAAGCAAATACTGATCACCCAATATTTCTCATTACTTAAAAATAAGCTCGTCATTTTACAAATGGTGTTATGTTTTATATTTTTACATTAGGTAAATACGGCCTAAGTTGCCTCGTTGCTCTAGTGGTGGCAAGCGCCACTGCTGATCGTGAAGTACTGCATGGGTTCGATCCCAGGGCGGGCAAAGTGTTAATGGGTTTTTTCCCGGCCGTTTTTGCCCAGAGTTTGGATTTATTTATTTTATTTTATTTCTATAGAAAACTTGCAGCTAGAACACAATTATCACACGCAGTATTATAAGATGGCCAATTACAAGTTTTCACGATTAGGAATGAGAATAGAACAGGTCGACATAGATTTGTGCCCGGTTGATGGCCATAGGCTCGCCCCCATGGGACTTAAACATAAAAGCGAAATGAGGGTGTTACTGTACACCTCTGCCCTACCCTTCGGGGAATACAGGCGTGATGTTATGTTATTTAAGTACTCGTTTTATTGAAAAGAAAATAAGTTCCATCTGAGCACTCAATTTCGTTCGCTTCATAACTTGATGCCAACACTAACCGTGGAATTGCCTTCATCGATCAACTGAGAACCGTGAATTCATTTTTACGAGCTCTATCGGAGCGGCAATAAAGAAAACGTTCCCGAACGGTACAGTAAATATGAAGTATTGTGTTATAATGGAAAATTGAAATTGTAATGTAGCCTACCTGAAGAAACGTGCCTAGTTGAAAATTATGTAGAACCTGGAGGGAAGACAAGAAGAAAATATACGAGTAGGGTATGATGAAATTAAAAAACTACCTCGTTGGTCTAGTGGTGGCAAGTGCGACTGCTGATCGTGCGGTCTTGGGTCGATCCCCAGGTCGGACAAACTGCTATTGGGGTTTTCCATGTGGAATTCCTCAGTAGCAGCCTGGAGTTTGGATTCACTCATCCATGTACTGAACGCGGCAAGCGCAGCTTAACTTCGCAAATCATACGATCGGTGCGGTTGTTAATTAGCCACGAGCCCCTCCAAATGAACCTTAAACTATCGTATAGTTACAACCATAAAACAACGCGCTCACCGATGACGCGATCGTCGAACGCGTTTGTCTAGGCCATGAACATTGTTTTTTCTCCTTGGAAAATCCTCATGGATATCCCTCGCCCGGGGAAGGCGAGGGGGTCTGCCAGACTCTTACCGGCTAAAAACCAACGGTGTTCCTCCTCCTGACCGTTCGGCCGGGTTCGCGGGATTGGCAAAAGCGCGCACCGCAACCCCGGCAGGTCCCGGTCCGGCAACCCTCGGCGGACCTCTCCTCTGTGGGGCCTTGCCCCACGTCCTCCTGAGAAACGCGCACGGAACACTGCGCGCCGCCTTCTCGGGCCTGTTACTGGTCGGGCGGCGGGTCCCCTAACTCGCTGCCCGCAGGCCACACACTAGGGTGGCTGGAGGTCATCGTGTACGCGCGCCCTCCGGCGCCCGGTGGCCATAAACCTAGTAAGCAATTTCTTTTCTATAACTGTGATTATAACCTTCTAGCAATCATTTAGAGGCTCATGCTCAGCAGTTGACGTTCTCGGGCCAGGGACCAATTCTACTGACAACATTATTGACAAATCGAAACCAAGCTACAACCCGTCTGACTTAACTGTGCATCTCGCGCTGTGACGTAACTCTGACGTAATGCTAACGTTACTGAACACACGAGGCGAGAGCGGGGTGCCGTGCGGGTACGCGGGAGAGAGGTCGCATTCCAGCGAAGTGCACAGATAAGTCGCACGAGTTGTACATCCAAACCAAGCATTTTTACAAATTTTTCATAAGAAAACTTTCATAATATTTGGTTTGTTTGTGATTTGTCAACAATTTTGTTAGTAGAAGTTGTTCTGCTAAGTATCTCATAAAATTTCAAGGTGCACTCCCATAGCATGCACTTACGTTCGCCATGTACTTAACTTTAATGTCAGGTTGGTCTACCCTTTAAAGTTATTGTAAGCACTTTATAGTTTTCCATGCCATTTCATTTTACGATGGTGCACTGAGAAAGCTATTGCACTAAGTGATTTGGTTCCTTAGTAGTATTACCTAGGTACATTTTATAGAAGTCATTGTCTCCAGGAGCATCTGTTTAACGGTTTTCAAATGTAAGGGTAGATTTTGTATGATATATCATCATGAATAGACGAAGAGGAACTTTAGGCTAATTCAGGTATTTTTTTGAAGCAAAAAACGTGCAGGAAGCCTTCAGTTTTCTTCAATTTTCGTTCACGAGAACTGTCAAATTGTTTGATAACAAAATAATACTATGCGCGTCCAAAAACTAAAACCAAGATGGCGTCGACTGCTAAACTTAAGGAGTTTACTAGTAGCCACTGAAGAGTTCCACTATCCACCTCCTAGCTCCATCATCAGACCCTGAACACCAAATGCAATCTATTGGATTCATCAAAACGAATCATATGACCCGAACATCACATTGATCATGCCGTCGACGCCATCTTGGTTTTAGTTATATGACGCGGACTGTACCAAACATGTACCAAAAAGCACGAATACAGCGCGATGCCTGCTTCAAAAAAATACCAGAATTAGTTTGATTGGGCAAGTACTCTTTGATCAATCAGTATTTCAAGCATACGACCAGCACGCTGTCTTCTTTGCTAGAACGCTTATTGCCATGGAATAGAAATTACTTTGCATCTCTTTTATCTATACTGATATTATAAAGCTGAAGAGTTTGTTTGTTTGAACGCGCTAATCTCAGGAACTACTGGTTGGAATTAAAAAAATCTTTTTGTGTTGGATAGTCTATTTATCGAGGAAGGTTATAACCTATATAACATCACGCTACGACAAATAGGAGTGGAGCATAAATTAAAAATGTTGCATAATTACCACTCGTGCGAAGCCGGGACGGGCCGCTAGTTCCATTATAATCTTAGATTTTCGTCTAATCTTAAGGTTTAACGGCGTGCATAAACTACGACTTTTATTGCGCCACAAACGCCTGACACATATCTACTGTAAATATTTGATTGAGCATTCGCACCCATGGTATAATAAATGCTGCGCCAGGTAATCACCTCCCGTGACAGCTAGGTCACGTGACTGACCCAAGACTACGTCATCGCGGTGGTGTGCTGCCACTATGTGTAAATAAATTACCCGAGCAAAATGCATTTTTTCACTTGCTTCTGTAAAGAAGCAATTTTGAACTAGTAATTTTACACAGTTAACTTTTTTAACTATTAGATAAATAACACGAAATAGCAAATAGCCTAGTTAGCAATTTATTTTATATTCGTTACGAGTTAAAAATCTCCTTGATTGTATTGAAGATGTTAATCAATGGTAACACTGATCGTTGCGCAGTCTTGAGGCATCATGGGAAGAGAATATCTGTCTGACGTAGCATATTATTATACCATGTTCGCACCATCGCACCACACGATCGCGCGACCGCCCGCGCCCGCCATTTAGGACGACGCCTTATGGTTCTATCTCACTTAAGCTTATTTCGACCCAAATCATTTCGAAAAGGCTTAAGCTAGCCAGTGTTAATGGAAACACCTGGTTCTAAACTGGATTTTAGATTTTGTTTGCAATTTCATGTCCGCGTCGAGTCTCTTACCATTTACCAAGGGAGGTTGCGTAATTAGATTAATGTGGAATATTCGTATATACTGACAAAATTTCACTGCAAGATAGTGCCATAATTAGTCTCATTGTGAGACTGCTGAATAAATACAATAATTTGGTATGAAGGGCGCGGTTTTTGCGGCCGTCTCTTGTAAAGTCCCACAGGAGCCTACCTCATCCTTTAGCTATCCTATACGACAGCCTTTATTTATTTAGGTTAACCAACAATTGTTTACACAATACATTAAAAATAATTTCTTAATACTTAGTGCATTTATAACTGCAACAATTACTTAGAGGCTAACACCACATGCGCCATTTATGGTTTTGCATAATACCTATCACAATTATATTGTAATAATATATTATATATATTATATAATATATTGTTAAAGTTATATAAACAATAATACTTCTAGCGTAACAGTAATAATAACATAAATTTCATTGAAATAAGTTGATAAAATTAATATTTATAGGTATAAATTGAGACTTATACACTAGTTTGTACATAGTTTATACACTGCCTCGTTGGTCTAGTGGTGTTGCAAGCGCGACAGCTGATCGTGAGGTCCTGGGTTCGATCCCCAGGTCGGGCAGTGTTATTGGGTTTTTCCGTGTGAAATTCCTCTGAAGCAGCCCGGAGTGTGGATCTATGTCCGGTTGATTGCAATAGGCTCGCCCTTACATGGGACTTAAACATAACGGCGAAATGTGGGTGTTACTATACACCTCTGCCCTACCCTTCGGGGAATATAGGCGTGATGTTATGTACAGTAGGGGAATGAAAAGGTTATGCAACTTAAGGTCTATTTTTGCTTGCACAGTGTAAGAAACGAATTATTTTACCGACTACGTATTGCCAACATTATAGAAATGAAAATACAAGTTGTAGTAATGTCGATTTATTTAATCATTGATTTGATTGATGTTGTGGTTTTTATAGAGTTCTTACAATAAAACTCCTTAACCCTTTATAAGGCAGAAGATTTTAGGAAAAGTAAATAACGAAGAATTTGGTACTTTTTTTAAATACCTAATAAATTAAAATCTCAAATATTTTTTGTACTAAGTAAATTTTTTATATTTTATTAAAAAACACGTTAAAAAAATTGCATACAGCCGGGTTTGAAAATAAAAATATAACAAGGAGCCTTACGCGACAACTGCCAAAAAACTTGGTGGCAAACATACTGCCACTGCCTTATAAAGGGTTAAATCAAATTAAAGACTTTTTACATTTCACTAATACGTCATAGGGAGGCAAAAGCAATTTCGATCTTTGCTACTAAATAATTAAACATAATTTTCCATGCATTGGTATGTTCCGTTTAATAGTTTGAAAAGTTAACATGTGCCCGCGATGTGGGAAAGGAATGAATTTGAAAACTGACGATTCTTTTCATTCATCTACTGTACATAGCCAAAATCTTTAACCAAATCGTTAGCAATGTTTGTTATTTATTGGCTTCTAACATTCAATAGATTGTTATAATGACATTGTCAGTTTACTGTCTCTATCACATGTAATATTTACACAAACATAATTATCAACATCTATTGTACCTTGTAATTAGAACATTTTGGTACCTATGTACACACATAGGGTTTAGTAAAGATTTGAGAAGTGTGCGATAAACATGTTTGTGAAATAATGCAAGACAATGTGATTTTTGATTTAATTTTTTTCAAAATTCTTGCCTGCTTTATGTGGCCTGACTTGTAAGTGGAATGTGTTTTTTTTAATATATTCGTGTTTGAAAGATTTTTTTAAGGTAAGTTGTGCGACAAACTAAAAACTTCACAATATAAATTGAAAAAATGTGTTATACCTACTTACCATTTATTAATATTATATATTTTTGTTGCATTACTTATTAGTATGGAAAGGCTCAAAACAACAGGCCAAAATGGTATTAATCTAAGAATAACCTTTTTTTTTCCTATTCGACTGCTTGTAGATGGTCTTGCGGACCGTTTCTACGTAACCGGGCAGTTATTGGTGAGACCTGAAGGGTCTCCAACCAATGGGGACGAGAGTAAAATACTTAACCTAAGCTAACTACAAATACTACTACTAACATCATGACTAGCTTGCAACAACAGCACTAAGGGTGACCCCTAGTGGGACTCGAACCTCGGCTTAGGGCATTGCTGGCAAGAGGACTGGGAGGGAGACAGCTTGATGAGGGCTGAATTAACGGTGTGATTTAGAATACCCGGTTTCTCTGTCAGTTATATTGCAACGGTCAGACGTCAGTTGATCCTTGGAAAAGAATATTATGTCAAGTTGTCGCCAATGTTACATACCAACATCTAAATCACAATGGGTTCAGTTGAAAACCAGCGTCAGGCACTAGTAGTCTGACATTTATGCTGAACTGAACCTATTTGGCGCAGGCGCTAGACACACGGCTACTTAATTTTTGTTTATTTTTTTCTTTTGTTTTTGTCTCTTATGAATTTTATGTCTGTGTGTCTGACTGCTTTCGTGCCAAATAAATTTCTTTCTTTCTACTTTCTTTCTTTTAAATATTAAAATATATTCAGCGACATAAGGTTTTCCTTCGAAGCCAACATCATTAAACTTACAAAAAAAAGGAAAATAATTTACCTTATGATCAACCAATCTGTCAAACATAACGAACAACGCTGATACGATCTTTCCAAATTCAAATATATTCAAATAGATTCATTATTCAAGCATGCCCAAAAGCTATTCCCCGATCGATATTGCAAATTGTATGCATCCACTGAAATTCTAATCTTTGGTAGTCTTCATCGTATATCAAACTAGGAGACACATTTCTAGGAAATTAATTCCTATATTAAGGACTAGCTCTGTGCTGTTGTGCTCCGCCCGCGTAAGAAGTTTTATTCTAGTAATAAATATAGCCTATGTTACTTAGTGATAATGTAGCTTTTTAACGGCAAAGAATTTTTGAAATCGGTCCAGTACTTTTTAAGTTTATTCGTTACATACAAAAATACAAATCTTTACTCTTTATAATATTAGTATAGACTAGCGTCCCGTCCCGGCTTCGCACGGGTGGACATTTTTCCCATTTTTGCAACATTTTTTATTTATGCTCCACTCTTATTGGTCGTAGCGTGATGTGATATAGCCTATATAACCTTTCTCGATAAATGGGCTATACAACACAAAAAGATTTTTTCAATTCCAACCAGTAGTTCCTGAGATTAGCGTGCTCAAATAAACAAACAAACAAACTCTTCAGCTTTATAATCTTTATATAAAGGGTGTTTTTTTTAGAGGTATACAAATTTAAAATGAAATAAAACACGTAAAAATAAATTTAATCGCCATGGTATTGACTTTGTTTAAAAGATATTCTTATGCCATTAGTGTTTAAACATGATTTCGGGCATATGGGCGCCACGGCTGGCTCGAATGAATCGTAATCGGCAAGTCCAATTTTCGACCACTTTATCGAGCAACTGAGGCCGTATATCGGCAATAACGCGGCGAATGTTCGTTCCAAGTGGTCCAACGTTTGTGGTTGGTCTGCGTAGACGAGTGACTTCACATATCCCCAAATAAAGTAATCCATAGGTGTGAGATCACACGATCGTGGAGGCCAATTCACAGGTCCATTACGCGAAATTATGCGGTCATCAAATGTTTCCCGCAATAAATTGATGGTGTCATGCGCTGTGTGGCATGTTGCACCATCTTGTTGAAACCAAAGCTCTGCCACATCAATACCATTCAAGTGAGGAACAAAGAAGTCGGCAATCATGGCTCTATAGCGCTCTCCATTGATGGTAACATTCTGGCCGGCATCATCTTTAAAAAATATGGGCCAATGATTCCACCTGCCCATAAAGCGCACCAAACAGTGACTTTTAATGGATGTAAGGGCATCTCAACAAAGTCTTCTGGGTTTTCTTCACACCAAATTCGGCAATTCTGCTTATTGACGTAGCCGTTCAACCAAAAATGAGCTTCATCGCTAAACAAAATTTTGCATGGAAAAAGAGGATCAAGCTGAATATTGTTTTCGGCCCATTCACCGAACGTACGGCGCGCATAATGGTCACGCGGTTTCAACTCTTGCATAAGTTGGATCTTGTAAGCTCGTAAGCCAAGATCTTTCCGTAAAATTTTCCACAAAGTGGATCAGCACAGCCCCAATTGCTGTGCACGATGGCGAATCGACTCATTCGGGTCCTCTTCAACACTACGCTCCACAGCAGCAATAACTTCTTCTGTGCGCACTGTATGGCGTCTTTGTGGATGCGTATTATCAACTAGAGTATGCGTGGTGGGAAAACGATCCATGGTTATCCGAATAACTTGCTCGGATGGACGATTATGTCGACCGTAAAATGGACGCAGCGCACGGTAAGTTTGGCGTACTGAACTATGATTTTCAAAATAAATTTGCACAATTTGCAAGCGTTGTTCTGAAGTAAGTTTATTCATTGTGAAATGGCAAAATGTACTGACCATAAATCAACTGCCAACTGTCAAATTGACAGTCACTAGAAAAAGTATTGGCAATTTAAAAATCAAACCTCTAAAAAAAACACCCTTTATATAGGTATAATTCGACTGTACGTGTATGTCACTGAAATCCTCCTAAACGGTTGGACCGATTTGAATGAATTTTTTTGTCTGCGTTTGGGTGGCGCCCTGGATGGTTTAAATTCACAATTGGACCCGGTAGGTGGCGCTGCTGTCGGTATGTCACCAAATTTTTAGGGCAGGACGATGTCTGCCAGGTCCTCTAGTATTAGTATAGATAAGTATAAGTATAGATGAATGCAGTTTTTAATGTTTTTATTTAGTTTCCTATATGTCTTCTTCTTCTTAGCGTATCCATGGTAATCTAAGTTCTAAGTCGGCCCAGAACTAAGCTGCGTGTTTAGCGTTATCAGTAGCATCCAATAGTTCCTGTAACGTGCATGTATTAGGGATGGCGATTCTTTCCGAAAAAGATCGATTTTTAAATCGATTCGAATCGTGACCTAATGAATCGATCCACAAAAAATCGAGGCCAATAAGATCGATTTCTGAAAAATCGATCTTTATTTCAAGTTTTTGTTTATAATGTAATATAAATCTATTTTATTAAAAACAAGATACATATTATAATTTAACGATCTCTTATCAGTAAAATCAGGTAATTCGATGATAAAAAATATTTTTATTACCATATATTCGCTTTACGACAGATAGATTCTACAACAAATAACACAAATAACAAGGATTTGTCCCTTTGCAAAGAAAGTGATAAACTATTCATCAACATGTAGACAAGTTACATCTGGCGTTCCACAAGGAAGTGTACTGGGCCCACTTCTATTTATTATATATATCAACGATCTTCCGAAAGCGTCAAAGTACAACACAATTCTATTTGCTGATGACAGTACAGTACTGTTCCCAGGAGATAATAAGTCACATATAGAACCTGAAATAAATATAACTTTAAATAACATTATAAATGTTGACAGCAAATAATTTACATATTAATCTTAGTAAAACAAATCTCATGACATTAAGAAGTAAAGTAAATAAAATAACAAACATGAATATTAATTACCTAAACAATAAGATACAAGAAGTAGACGTTACAAGATTTCTAGGTGTAAAAATAGACAACAAATTAAATTTTAAGGAACATATCAATACATTATGCACTAAATTGAATACTTTTTCTTATGCACTGTTTAAGCTTAGACAAACGGTCAGTAGCTCAACTGTCCTTACAGCCTATAACGGCTATGTTGCACCTATTCTAAAGTATTGTGTTATTTTTTGGGGAAACTCCACTGAAAAAGAAGCTGTTTTTAAAGCGCAGAAGAAATGTATACGTGCCATAACTAATATAAAGCTAACTGATAGCTGTAGACCATTCTTTTTAAAATTAAACATTTTAACATTACCATGCATATATATATATTAGAGGTTGTATTATTTGTTAGAAAAAATGCAAACTACTTCAAAAAGCTAATCAGCAGGAGACATAAGTTCAATATATGTTTACCAGAAAACAAGACAGCGTTACTAAATAAAAGTATATTATGCATGGCTCCACGTATTTATAATCATTTACCAAACTCGGTCCTCTCCATTATTGATATAAACATATTTAAAAACAGTATTAAAACATTGTTAGTAAAAAAAGCATATTATTCTGTTACTGAATATTTACAGGATAAACTTTTCTAATTCTTCTTTTACTGTCTTTTCTTTTATCATTGGTACATACGTGCATAGTTTCATAGGTACCTATTTTGTAATTTTGCATGCCTCATGGTAGGATATGGCTAATGGTCACTATTGTTTGTATAAGAACTTTTGTACCCATATTCGCAAATGAATAAATGATTTGATTTGATTTGAACAACAAACAAATGAATTTTAATGAATGATGACGCATCAAGAAATGTCAGTCACAGATACAAAAAGTCAAAGATTACAAACAAACGTAACTTTTTTTATTAAAGAGAGGCGAAGGAATCCAAACATACAGCCATCTCGCGAGTTTTTGAATAATTAACCCTTTAACCGGCAACACTCTTATAATACGGGTACTTAAATACTTTTTTGGATTATACCAAAAAAATAAAATAAAATGGAATGTCGATTTTCAAGGGTGAAGTATCGATTCGCTGAATCGATTCAGTACTACATATCGATTTTAAAAAATCTATCTTTTTGGCTCCAAAAATCGATTCTTCGATTAATCGATCTCAGATGGCCATCCCTAGCATGTATCAAGGCACGCCGGACATGACGTCAGGTATCACATCGTTTGTGGAACAGCACCACATTTACACTCCAAGCTGGAATCCTTTAAGTAAAATTAGCTATCTTCATTATTTAAGATATTTCCCTCCAGGTGGTGTTCTTATTCCACCTTGCAAGTATAAGTCCCAGAACTGATAAAAATAATAATAATTTTGTAGTTTAATCAATGTTTAGGTACTTCCCCATGGGATTGAACATGAATTAATTACATAGTACTGTACACTTGCGAGCACACTCAAGTACACATCATGAATTAATATGTACTTGAATTGGATTGACGTGATTCGATTGTCTGTCAAGCTATCCCAAATTGACAAGCAAATCTAATTACGCACATAACAGATGCTATTATAACGAAGATGTATACTTCAGTGCACGTAAGTGTACGGGGAAAATGGAGGAACCGTGTTGAAGTGTAAAGCTGCTTTTATTATAACATCATAAGGATGTCGACTTGGTTATTTCAGAACTATTTCAAGTAACAAACAGAGTTCGTGAGGCGGAATTTCATTTTGTTACTTTCGACAGCGGAGCTGAGTTCAAATTTTATACATGCAGTTTTTATTTTAAAATTGTTCGTGTTATATTAAGAAAACTACGTAGTATGGGTGAAAATGAAACTACTTTGCATTTGCAGTATATATGTATATATTTGAAATCTGAACTAGAAATGTGTTGTCTATAGCAAGTAATTGGCAAGTTACATTTCCACGAAGGTCATAAAAGGCGACTTAGGTTATTTGGTGTATGGGCAGCAGTGTGTACCTAAATGGAATGCTTAATTCCAAAAGCAATCTCATGGTTAATTCCAGAAGCGTGGAGCGCTTTGTTTAAATGAATTAAAAGAACACACAACCAAAAAGCCCCCTACGCTTTTTGAATGAACCATTGGATATTAAATAATTATTTTATAATTTTTAGTGCGTGATAAAAGCGTGTTTTTAGTTTTTTAAACTATATATTTTTAACATCTATGTTTGAATCAACACCTGCGCTCAAACTCTAAAATCGTCAATCCTAAGTGCGCCGAATACTCCAGTGACAGCTACGAGATTTTGTGTCTTCTCCCGCGCACTTTCGCAATCGATTTATTTACTATCCACATTTATAGGTACTTACGTTCCAAAATAAGTTTTTTTTTATTATTTCACAAATCCTTAACAGGCGGTATCATAAATTCGTTTACCGTTAAAGTAGTATCTGCCTACACATCGCGACGGAAAGCTTATTGATGGCGGATCTATAAAATACTGTTTACATTAATCGATATTTTAGTCGTGTCGTTAATCACTAGTTTGAAATATGGAGGATGATGAACTGCGTACATTTGCACTTTCTATGGTGTATGTAGGTGTTGATATTTTTAAGACGGATAGACAGACGAAAAGACACACGGACAGACAGACGGACAGACATACGGGCTGACATACAGACAGACAGACGGACAGGCAGACAGATAGATGGACAGACATACATACAGACAGACAGACGGACAGACAGACAGATGGACAGGCAGACAGACGGACAGACAGATGGACAGATAGAGGAACAGACATACATACAGACAGACGGAGAGACAGACAGACGGACAGACAGATGGACAGATAGAGGAACAGACATACATACAGACAGACAGACGGACAAACAGACGGACGGACAGACGGACAGACAGACAGACGGAGAGACAGACAGATAGACAGACGGACAGTGAAGTGATTCTATAAGGGTTCCTTTTTCCTTTTTAAGGTGCGGAACCCTAAAAATCGCTTAATTTAGACAGACGAAAAGACACACGGACAGACAGACGGACAGACATACGGGCTGACATACAGACAGACAGACGGACAGGCAGACAGATAGATGGACAGACATACATACAGACAGACAGACGGACAGACAGACAGATGGACAGGCAGACAGACGGACAGACAGATGGACAGATAGAGGAACAGACATACATACAGACAGACGGAGAGACAGACAGACGGACAGACAGATGGACAGATAGAGGAACAGACATACATACAGACAGACAGACGGACAAACAGACGGACGGACAGACGGACAGACAGACAGACGGAGAGACAGACAGATAGACAGACGGACAGTGAAGTGATTCTATAAGGGTTCCTTTTTCCTTTTTAAGGTGCGGAACCCTAAAAATCGCTTAATTGCCGGGAATGAAAAATAAAATGGTAGAAAGTTCTATATCGGGTATCATTCTGGAAGAAAAAAAACCGATAATAGACGCGCTCTTTACACTAGATGCAAGTAAGGCGTCAATTAGGACTTATTACGAGAGGTGGTCTAAGTAAAAGCCGGGTATTAAAATATATCCGTATCTTTTAATGTTTTTTTTTCTTCCTATAGGTACTGTCCCAATGCTGGGCAAAAGCCTCCCAATAAAGACAGGCTCTTTTTATGTTATGACGTTAAAAAGTGATGACCATACTTTAAACCTGAATTACATTAGACTCAGTTTAAACCATCTCTCGTAATAATGATTATGATCTGCCCAGAACTTACCTACGAGTTAAGCGTTATCAGTAGCGTCCATTAGTTCCTGTAACGTGCAGGTATCAGGGCACGCAGGGCATGATGTCAGGTGTCCCATCGTCTGTGGAACAGCACCACATTAACACTCCAAGCTGGAACCTTCTATGAATCGTACTCGTATGTATGTAAGTTGTAGCTAAGTTCTGGGCCGACTCAATTTGGATTGCACTCGTCACGCTAAGAAGAAGAAGAACATAATTATAGTCGCAATGTAGATTGTGTTTTTACTATGCACTAACTGCTTACTCAAAATTTAAGGCATAAAGGTCAAAGCACACATATCAACTCGGAAAGGGATCGTCACCGTATCAACTCGAGCCGTTCAGTATTATTTGTATGAAACTACTGCAACGCACACTTATCGGAATCGTAACGTAATCGCCTCGCCTCAGGACAAGCTCACGAACCGCGGTGCGGTGCGTGGTCAACTTGGTTCCCGCACTTACAGCTCGTTGTCCAAGCGCTTACGTCTCTTCGTACCCGAGCTTACGTCTCATCGTCCACCCTTGCCCCTCTCACCCCTCCCGCGGCTTGCATGCAGCACACTACTGTTACTGCGAGCCGTAAGCGCGGCGATGCTTAGTCGTAGCCGACTTGACGTATCGGAGCTGCTGATCCGCTTTGGTTACGTGCTTACGTTAGATTGACGCCTGTTTTTTTTATTAAAGAAAACGTTGCCCCACACTAGGATTTCTCCTGTATCGTGGGTGCGTTTACAGACATAAATTTTTACATGCACAAACGCCCAGACCCGGAACAACTATCTGTAGGCCATACAAATATTTGTTCCGTGCGGGAATCGAACCCACGACCCGCAGCGCAGAAGCCAGTCCCTTAGCCACTGCACCAAACGTGTCGTCGTGTCGTTTGACCGCGAGGCGAAAGGCGATACGGTGGCGATCCCTTTCCGAGTTGATATGTTTGCTTTGACCATTAATCTATTAAGTGCACTGTGTATTGCACAATGGTGTAGATTCTGTTGCACATTTTGACGCTATTAAACTAGACTAAACGCAACTGTCACTTTCTTTTTCTATTGAAACAGAAAGAGACAAACACCCTTAGTTTAATTTATTCCTGTCAAAGTGCGCAACAGAATCTACACCAATGTACCTCTTACCTCTAGGGTAATAAGGCAGCAACTATGATTTTTTAATCCTATTTAAATAAATCCAGAGATTAAACTGTAATTAAGCAAGCCTATGTATGTAGTCAACCCTTTACGCGTCCCGTCTAAAGTTTATGATCCAATGTGCAGAACGCAGTTGTCTAAGTATGGATACATACGTAGAACGAAATTATGTGCTGTCACGGAAGTTATTAGTTTTAAGCAGTATTCAGATGTATGGGGGGCGAGTTAGATCATGGTGGCGGTACTTGCAAAGACTATAATGAAAATCTTCACAATGTCTTTTAGATAAATATTAAGTATACTAGCTGGGCCGCGGTTTGGCTCGCATCCTAAAGAAACTACTTTATGTACCGCAACCTTCGTGTTTCGCAAATACTATTTAATGAAATTGAAAACTTTATTTATATCTATGGATGATAAAAACTGAGCGTGTCTCAAAAAAATACTAAATGTTATAGGACAGTTGTATTTTCGATTCAAAATTCGCTTACATTACCGATATGTTTAATAAGATACTATAACCTCAAACGTTTGTGCTAGGCCTACTGAGGACGCTCTGACCATGGAGCCGGTCATGGTAGCCGGATTCAACTTGACATCTATTATATCTATTACTTGAAATAAAGACATTAAAGCCACTTGCTTAAAACTTAGATAAGCAAATTGATACGTAGATATACCAATTTAGTATGAATGTGACATTGACAAATCTCGTGTGGGTGTAGAATATCTAGAACCTTGCGAAGTAGAGATAGTTGTCTGATTCGATATCTGAGACGCTCGTACGTTGGCGAGCAAATCGATGAATCCAAGAGGTTTAGCAACGTACCCGCGGTTATACACGGTGTAAAAATACCCTTAACGAAGCTGAAGTCTATGCACACTGCACATCAAACTAAGTAACATAGAGCAAAAATAATTGCTGGGAAACGACTTTTATTTTTATGTATTAAAAAACAGCTGTTAGCTGTAGCGCGCAATATAAGCGCGCGCGCAGCAGACTGCCTACATTTCAAAAATTTGTAACTTTGACCTTCAATATCTTCATAACCAGTCAGTTCCCAGGTATGGTCCAATACAAAAATGTCTTCGTAATGATGGGAAGAATACGTGGCTCATGGCTTCGTTAAGGGTATTTTTACACCCGATATATTGGAGGGGTGACCTGCATTACGCAGTTTGTAGACAGGTGGTACTACATGCCAAGTGAAGCTGTCGGTCCTGGCCATTAAACCAATATCTTTGAAGTCGCCTTGGGAAATAAAAGCTTGAAAATTTGCCTCTTGGTCTAACTTTAGTAGATTGTTAACCACTCGATTTGATTGCGTTGGTCAAGCGGGAGTCGCTGGCATAAAATACAAATATTTATTTGTCCTAATATTTTTGAGAAGAGACTACCTAGGTTGAATTACAGATTAACATTAAACATCGTCACGCCTTGTATTCCCCGAAGGGTACGGCAGAGGTTTTTTTAGTACACCAGCGTTCGTTTCGCCAGTTATGTTTGAAGTCCCTTGTAAAAGGGGGCGAGCCTATTGCCATTAGCCGGGCACAAATCCAGACTCCGGGCTACTACTGAGAAGTTCCTAATGGAAAAACCCAATAACACTTTGCTCGACCTGGGGATCGAACCCAGAACCACGTGCTCAGCAGTCGCGCTTGCGACCACTAGACTAACAAGGCAGGCACAGATAACTTAATAGTTACTACGTAACAGATAAAACACTCCGTACAAAATCATGTAAACCTACCGCGATAACAGCCTACAGGGAGTAGGCTCTTTAGGAATGGTTGCGTGCTAAAATGTACCTAAATACTCGAGCATAGAGTTATTATCGCTTCGCAGCCAACAGCAATGGCAGGGACAGATTACTTGCCGGGGTTGCAGTGCATGCTTTTGCGAATCCCGCGACCCCGGCCGAACGGTCAGGAGGAGGAACACCGTTGATTTTTAGCCGGTAAGAGTCCGGCAGACCCCCTCGCCTTCCCCGGGCGAGGGACATCCATGAGGTTTTTCCAACGATAAAAAAAGGGACAGATTACTTAATAGTTACTACTATTTGGATCGCAAAAGGTCTGACGCCGTCTGACCGCTCGGTAGGTAATTGACACGCGTAAGTACATAAAGTACAGTAGGCCTGGTAGAAGTCCCAAAAAATAATTGTGCCGCCCCGTTCGCCGCCCCGTGTGTTTCTGTCCTAACCTAGTTAACCCTCCGAACGCGTCGGTTCCATTTATTATCATATCTAAGCACACACTATGGTCTATTAGATTCTCATCATCAATCACTGCTCGCTTTGCCGCTGCTAACTGTTCCTGTCAAAATAGCAGTAGATATGTTTGAACAACCGTTTTAGATTTTTTGAAGTGTTTCATAATTGATGATTCAGCGTGAATTGGTGTTTGTATTTCGTTATGAAGGTAACGTTTTGTTGTTTAGCAATCAAGTTTTGATGTTAGTTAGACTAACTAGAGTTAGAGGATGCCTCGTTCGGTCTGCCTAGCCTTTTCCCAACTATGTTAGGGGCTGCTATCAGTCAAACCAGATGCGGTTAAATACCAGTATTTTAACACGGAGCGACTGCCAGCCCCCTAGGGGACGCCCTTAGTGGTGTTGCTGCTTATTAGTCATGATGTTAGTAGTAGTAGTAATAGTAGTTAGCTTAGATTGAGTATTTTACTCTCGTCGGGATTGGTTGGAGACCCTTCAGGTCTCACCAATAACTGCCCGGTTACGTAGAAACGGTCCGCAAGACAATCTACAAGCAGCAGAATAGGAAAAACAAAAAAGGCGGGACTGCCATCAGACCTCCGCAACCAAGTTACTGGGCAATGTCGATATCCTAATGTTAGACTGACAAAATTTCAGCTCAATCGGATGTTAGCAAGTGCGTGAAAAATGGATCACTAATTTTGAACTGGAAACATAAAGGAAGATAAAATCTTTACATAGTATAAAACAAAGTCGCTCCTGCTGTCTGTACGCTTAGATCTTGTAAACTACGCAACGGATTTTAATGCAGTTTTCAGCAATTGATAGAGTGATTCAAGAGGAATGTTTATATGCCCCACATTAGTATCTACATTGCACCCGTGCGAAGCCGGGGCGGGTCGCTAGTTAAATATAAAAGCTTGTAAAAAGAAAGCGGTATCAACAAAGACACCTTTGTCCAGCAATGCATTGTGAGGCTGAGTGGAAGGATTGACTGAACTCCTACCATTAATGGAAATACGAGGCATTCTCGTCGCTAATTAACAACCGCGCGGATCATATGATTTGCAAGGTTAAGCTGCGCTTGCCGCGGTCGGTCCGTGGATGGGTGACCATTCGTTACACATAGACACCTCTTCGTGCCCCGGAGAGCATGTTAAACAGGTCTCGAGTGTCATACGAATACCTATGACAATAGTTACGAGTAGTCAGATGTCCGAAACTCTGACAACCGGTCTCACCTTAGGATATCGGCATTGCCCAGTAACTGAGTTGCAGAGGTCTGATGGCAGTCGCTCCGTGTAAAATTCTGGTATTCAACTGCATCTAGTTAGACTGGAATCTGACCCCAACATGGGAAAAGGCTAGGTAGAACGAACTTCAAAAAGAGTAACAAAGGAAACTTCTAAGCTAAGGTAAAAGCTGTGACGTACATAGGAAGGGTAAATATAATGTAATTACCTTCACGGCAGTTTAGTCGGCGTTAGTCACGGGCACAGGTGGCATTTACGACCTAATTTTCTGTTAATCTCAAAAATATTATTACCCTAGTTCTGGAGTAACAGATGTCGTTATGCCGCGCTGTTTAGGGCTAAATTTTTGGGTGTGTATGTACAATGGGTGCGTGTTTTTTATTATGTTTTTTTATGGTTACACCCTGTTAACAAAATCATGTATTTCCTTCAAACCTCCTGATGTACTGCTGACATAGATTAACCCTGCACAGGAAATTATTGGATTCAATAAAAAAAAATACAAGAAGTAAACATGATGTGTTCTTAACGTGAGGCATTTTAGCGCCCTGGGCGAATTGCGAGGCTATCGCTCACTGCACGGTCATTTAAAAAACACGGTCATTTAAACTGCCTCACGATAAGAACACATGTTTACTTCTAGTAATATTTTTTTTATTGAATCTAATAGTATTCCGTTCTGGGTTAATTTATGTCAGCAGTACATTACGAGGTTTGAAGGAATTACATGATTTTGTTTACACCCTAATACGTGTGTCTTTGTAGGATTGATTAACTCAGATTCTAAAACTTTCTTGTCATAATGTCATGAAGACCAATTTTTTTAATATATATTTATATAAGCCCATTACTGTCCCACTGCTGGGCACGGGCCTCTTCTCAGAATGAGAAGGGTTTAGGCCTTAGTCCACCACACTGGCCAGGTGCGGGTTGGAGACAGATGTGTGTGCGGTGTGTGCAGACTACACAAACCATCGAGATATGGAACCGTTAACGTACCTAAGTGATAAACAAATTCTGATCCGCACATGGATTCGAAAAGTCAGAGGTACGGGCCGGGATCGAACTTAGACCCTCCTGTATGGAATGCAAATTTTCAACCGCTAGGCCATCACTGTTGATTTTTAAATAGGCTATTTAATTTGAATACTCGTTAGTATTAAGGCAAGGAAATTTTTATGCATTTTAGTACAAATTAACATCGTTTAAAAAAGAAAAAACCGGCTAAGTGCGAGTCGGACTCGTGCACGAAATGTTCCGTACCATTATCTATAAAAACGGCAAAAAATCATGTGTGTCGTATGCGAGCCCCCTTAAATATTTATTTTATTCTGTTTTTTGGTATTTTTTGTTATAGCGGCTACAGAAATACATCATCTGTGAAAATTTCAACTGTCTAACTATCACGGTTCACGAGATACAGCCTGGTGACAAACGGGCGGATGGTCGGACGGCCGGACAGACAGCGGAGTCTTAGTAATAGGGTCCCGTTTTACCCTTTGGGTACGGAACCCTAAATACAGTGTTGATAAGAATATTTAATGACAATAATTTGTTAGAACTCGAAAATGTTTGAAAACGAGTTTTAAAACTCTAGCTTTAAAAACACGCAAAAATTTCGCGTACAACTATTTCGAATTTCGAGCTACAATTGAGAATAGACAACCAACACAATGACACTGCCCTACTTGGAAATCGAACTCAAACACACGCACAACAGCCATGCTAGTGAATGCTAAACCAAAGAGCCGACTTCAAAACAAAACAGTACCTACAAGTCCGTGGCGTGCATTAAATATAGGCAATTAAGCAGTGCCTACCTCATAAGATTTAATTAACTACTCCATCTTTAACTATCTCGTTTTTGCAACACTTTTGATTTATGCACCGCTCCCATTGGTCGCAGCGCGATGCTATATAGCCTATAACCTTCCTCGATAAATGGACTATCCAGCACAAAAAGGATTTTTCAATTCCAACCCGTAGTTCCTGAGAATAGTGCGTCCAAACAAACAAACTCTTCAGCTTTATAATATTAGTAATAGGTATAGGTAGATAAGCGTGTGTGGCTATGATTTCTTTTGGTCAGAATCGTATTGAAATGGGTTTAAGCGTACAATTGAAAGGCGACATCGCTAGTGCCTGCCTACCTAGTCCGAAAACCAATGCACGCCACTGCTTCATGTTATATTGACAGGTATTTCTCATAATCCACGTATGGATACCCATAATAATAAGTTATAGAACTAGACAGGAATACTTATTATTCTTAATGAAGTATAATATACGAGTTGCAACTATCAGTGTTTGGCCAGACTGGCAGCGCGGTGCGGGGAGCGGCGCGGGTGCGGGAACGCGCGCGATGTACCTGTCCGCAGTGGAGCGTGGCTTCGTTCTGAGCGTTGTCGTGCCAGTGTTTATCAAAATATCATATGGATGAAGAAGACTTATTTTTACTGGAAAATTCTTACCAAAAAACGATGTTTCGACATCCACAGTGTAGATCGTGCTTGAATAGCACTTATTAATTATTCAACATTTAATTTTGAAGACGCCATCACAACAACGCACGTGGTCAGCTCGAACTAGTTTGAGATCCCTCGCTCCCGCGTGGGTTGTCGCTTGCCGCCCGCGCTCTCACTGCGGCCACTTGTATGAACGAGCTATGGCGTGAGCTACCCACGCGCTCCCCACGCCAAGTAGCCCGCGCCGCTTCCCGCGCCCGCGTGCCCACTATGGACACTCAAATGAAGTTCTTCTATTTGAACTCGCCGCACCGCGCCCGCCCCGCGCCCGCGTTTGCAGTCTGGCCAAAGGCTTAGAGTGACGGTTGGTAAGTACCTACAACACGTAACGGTCAGTAGGCGGTACCTTTCATATACATAACATAACATCACGCTTTGCGTTCCCCAAAGGGTTCCGCAGAGGTTAGTGACTAACCTGGTGTCAGAGTTGATTCCGCCCATGGGCCTCTGAGTTGGCTTCTACACCGTTTTTAAGCAAGTGATAAGTATACAATACGCACATGAATCCGAGAAGTCAGAGGTGCGTGCCTTGGGTTCGAACTCGAGACCTATGACTTGGCAGTCCGACGGTCACACCGCTAGACTATCACTGCTGTGTACTATCACTGCTACTACTTTTAGTAAACCCTTGTTTCGCCAGTTATGTTTAAGTCCTATGTAATAGGGGGCGAGCCTATTGCCATTAACCGGGCACAAATCCAGACTCCTACACAGACAGAAATTCCTAATGGAAAAACCCAATAGCACTTTGCCTGACCTGGGGATCGAACCTAGGACCCCATGCTCAGCAGTCGCGCTTGCGACCACTAAACCAACAAGGCCGTCAACCTTTTATATACGCGTATTTATATCTCATATGGATTCCATAACTTGGGGAGCTCGTGGCTCAACAACCGCATTGATCATACGATTAACGAGGTTAAACTGAACTTGCCGCGGTCAGTCCGTGAATGGGTGACCGTTAATGCATCATGATTCAACCCGGCGTCATAGGGGTGGAAAATGTTACGCGGACGTGAGGGTGGGTCATTACGACCCGATATTTAGACTTAAGATATTTCAATTTTTTTAAACAAATCACTATTTTTTTAAAGGTAACGGCTTGTAATAACCAACAAAAGTGGTGTTCTTTAGCCTAATATCACATTTCTTAGCATTAATTGACCGTATTTAATTTTTTATGGCACTTTTATAAACTTGGTAAGTTTATAAAAGTGAGACAGACAATACATCTTTAGAAAAAAAAAACAAAATAATTATCAGACTCATCATCTTCTCTGTCGTTCTCTTTCCTCTCGATCCATTTTTTTTGATCTACCGACAAAATGTAAATACGTGAATAACAAGAAACGATAATTCAAGCATAAATTGCAAAAAATAGCACCAAAACAAATGACAAAACATAAAAACCAACTATGGAGAAAATAGCGCAAAATTGTTACATCGAGTACGGGGTGGGTCATATTTACCCTTTTTTAACTTTGGGTACACGTAGCTCCATGCACGATCGCCGTACAACTGTTTCTTTGTCAATAACGCTTAGCGCAACTCATAAACTCCAGCTACTGAGAGAAGCGATAACGTCGCTTGCGTAGTTACGAATCTGTAAGCTAACAAAAACGTCTCGGGTCATTTTGACCCAACCCCCATGACGCCGGATTAAACAATCAGTCCCGGGTGTCATACGAATACCCATGACAATCGTTACGGGTAGTCAGAAGCCCGAAAGTATGACAACTGGTTTAACCTTAGGATTTCGTCATTGCCCAGTTAGGATGCGGAGGTTTGATGGCAGTCGCTCCGTGTAAAATACTGGTAATCAGCAGCATCTGGTTAGACTGGAAGCTGACACCAACATAGTTGGGAAAAGGCTAGCAGATGTATATTATTTTGATATTCCGCAAATTATTTAAGAAACAAAATTTATTAGAATGTATCCTGTGTTGAGATGGCTACAATATAAAACTTCCTCACGCTTGTTATAAGATTCAACAAACCCAGCACGCTTGGTGGTAGGATCTATGCTATACGGTCCGCCTGACAATTTACTGTATTCCGTCGTGTACATGTGAGAGCCAGAGGGGTATAGGGGAATTCCTCTATGTCTTTGTTACTTGGATTCATGTTCTCTGTCTGCGTTTAACATCAGGTCCGAGTTAGGTCAAATGCGACTAAGGTAAAGCATAAAAAATACAAATAAACATATAAATTGCCTCATTGGTCTAGTTGATTGCGAGGTCCTGGGTTCGATCCCCAGGTCGAGCAAAGTGTTATTGAGTCTTTCCATGTGGAATTCTTCAGTAGCAGCTCGGTGTTTGGATTTGTGTTTGGTTGATGACAATCGGCTCGCCCCCTATTATGTGGGACTAAACATAACGGTGAAATGGGGACGTTACTATACACCTCTGCCCAACCCTTCGGGGAATATAGCCGTTATGTTATGTTATGTTTGCGTCACTACAAGGCCAAGAAAGAGATTATTTTTTCTGTCAGAATTCGCTGTTCAGATGAGGACACGGAGGCAGTAACTGACTTATCATTATAATCTATCCATATAAATAAAAATCAATCGCCAAATGTGTTGCTAAGCGCAAAATTTGAGAACGGTTCGAACAATGCGGCAATATTTTATTTTTATTTATTCCTTAAGGCACAAGGAAGGTTCTTATGGAGAGAAAAAGCATAAAAATTGCGTGGAAAATAGTAAAAACAACACTTTTCGTTTCCCACTACAGGCCAATAACTTTTGACAGAACGAAGTCTGTCCGGGCAGCTATAATGTAATAAAAATGAATACATTCCATGCATTTTTCCCACATTTAAAATCAAATTCTTCCTTCTATCAAGAACCGAGGAGCAGCTTTTTCAATTTGTATAAAATAACCTGTAATATATACGTTTTCCTTGGCTGCCACCTGGTACAAAGTTACGAAGTTAACTAAATCCCATTTGAGAAATGGCCGTCGATCTTTGCCGGAGTGTCGGGGGTTCAACTTAAGCCCACTGCCAATAACGCTTTTTCTAAATCACTTGGATGAATGTTCTACATTTTATCTCAGGCTGCAAGATGTTACTTTGTTTTTGTGAAAGGAACTTATGTGTGATCTCCGAAAAATAAATGAGTTCTTACTGTTTTGGAGTGATCGATTTAGTATAGTTTTTATATTGAAGTCATTTTATTGGTTTAAGTTTATACACCAAGATTTCAAAGATTTGTGAAAATAGGCATTTATGTAAAGTCAAATTTTAGTTGCTCAGATTTATCAGATAAACGGATTTAGTTGAATTAATCCACTGCACTTCATGAACGCATTTTCAATCACAATCAAATATGTTCTCAGTATGTTTCTGCCCATCCTCTAATGATGATCCCTTACGAAGAGTGGAATCGCCTAGTATTAAGATTATAACTTAAAAAAACAAGTGTAAATCCGGCTTCAAAGTTTGATGATCAAATAATAAAATTATCAATTTTTGAAGTCATCCAAATCTGTTCCAAAATTGCAGGGATACGAGGTTAACATACAAAAAAAATTATGCAATCGAATTGAGAACATCCTCCATTGAAGGATAGTCCAGTGAAGTCGAATAAGGCCGGCAGCATATTATAAGGAAGTTTCTGTTAGAAATTGTCTGCGGCAAGTAGCACAAAATGTGTACGCAGAGCGCGTTCCCTGATCTACCGTGCTCACCCGCCGCAGCCGCGGAGCCGGTCGTCTTTTCTGACTCTGCAGTCACACCGTTAATTCAGCCCTCATCAAGGTGTCTCCCTCCCAGTCCTCTCGCAAGCAACGCCCTAAGCCAAGGTTCGAGTCCCCCCTGGGGGACGCCGCTGGTGTTGCTGCTTACTAGTCATGATGTTAGTAGTAGTAATAGTAGTTAGCTTAGATTAAGTATTTTACTCTCGTCGGGATTGGTTGAAGACCCTTCAGGTCTCACCAATAACTGCCCGGTTATGTAGAAATGGTCCGCAAGACCATCTACAAGCAGTCGAATCGGAAAAAAAGGCCTTGCGCCCGAAAACAAAACCTTTCTTACAACATGCAGCCGGCCTAAAAATACGCATTAATACTATTGACGAATATATTTATCACTGATACATTTTACGTATGACAGCAACGTGACATAATTTTAACGTTATCTGCTCCAATACCCTGAAAACATAAAGTTAATATTTACAACTGGGAACCGCCTCGAATCATAAATATTCGTATGATGGAAATCTCGTCGGAATTGGCTCATTACTTTTCGAGATTAATGTACCAAATAAACGAATGTGTCAGTGGGAACTGTGACTTCTGTTTTTAAACAAATTAGTATATCATTTTTATTTTATGGTATAAGGGCACACGCATAAAGGTCTACTATCTACACATATCAGGGCCGTGTCAGGGTCGGGACCGAGCCGGAGATCACCATCGCATACATTTTGTACCGAAGCAAGAGCTCCGTCGCTTCCGGGCTGGACACTGACGCTAACTGACCAGCACTGAGCGACTGAGGTCTTGCTTCGGTACAAAACGTATGCGATGTTGATCTCCGGCCCGGTGTCGGTCCTGATATGTGTGGGTAGAGCTTTACTCTTATTACACAAGGTTAGTCGGAAAGGGGGTACTAAGCCGAAAGGGTGTTCAAGTAACCATAATAAGGGATAACTTTTGTTCTACAACTTTCCCCAAAACTCGATAGTTTAAGAGAAATAGCTTTTCAAAGATTTCGTAAAAAATATGCTATAATCTAACAGTCCATAGCTATGATCAGCTGTGTTTGCAATTTAGGTCATATTTAGGGTCACGGATTAGAAACTTAATATTCTGAATTCATAACTAAAGCAGGATTGAAGAAATTTAAAAAAAACGAAAATATAAATCATTTTGTAACTTTTTTTTTTATCGAATTTTGAAATTTTAACACTTTCTTTAAAACAATCATCAGCGACACATTAAGTGGCCCGCGGCTTAGTACCCGCTTTCCGACTAACCTTGTATATCACAGTATATAATAGTTTGGCAAACAGTTCCACTGCCCACATGACGGAAAGTGGTTACCGCCAACACCAAGAAAATTGCTGATGCGTTGCCAACCTTAGAGACAAAGTTGGAAAGTCTCATGGGCCTGTAACTTCACCGGTAGCCGTCCCCATTAAACCGGAACAAAGTCTTAGTGACAAAAATAGGTATGGAGGCGCTTCCCCTTACGAAATCCTTCACAGAGTTTTACTTCTCCTGAAATACTATTTTCAGCGCCAACAAACGTCAACACTCTCTTAAAATCTTACATTGACAAATTAGAAAACATACAAGTTAGGTTCCTTAAACTAATAGTGGATAAAAAAACTAAAAATAAATATAAAAATGATTATATTAAACTATACAAAATCTGTAAAGTATTGCCGGTCAGACTGAAGCATAAATACATTCTCGCAATCAATAACCATGGCAGTCAGGAGCATGATTCACCATTAATAAGTGTGTGCAACAAGTACAACACCCGAGCGATGTCGTCTGGTAAATATGTAGTACCGAGGGTTAATAATGTCTATGGAGACCGTACATTAGAAAAGCGTATCCCATATTTACTCAACAATTTACCAGACGGAATCAGGGAAGAAAAAACAAAAAATAAGTTTAAGAACAAACTTAAAAAATATCTATTTAGTACACTGCCGTGACATGTCTACATACTTTCCTAATTATTAAAGTATCATCATTAAATTTCTGCATTAGTATATTACAATAACCATGTGCTGTAAAATAAACACTGTGCATATTATAAACTAAGTAATATGGTTCGCAAGATTTAATTCTACATAACATGATACATATTATAAATAAACTACTTAACATAATAACTACTATATAGGTATTATAATGTAATAAAACTGTATAGTGTAATAAGGCTTGCATTATATAAGTGCTTTATCTATGATCCAACAGACAAACTAGTTATATAGTTTTGTTGGACATTGTAATATATTATAGACCTTAATATGTACCTTTTACTATTAAATAAATAAATAAATAAATAATAATAACTATATAGGGTGTAAATGAAATCATGTAATTCCTTCAAACCTCGTCATGTACTGCTGACATAGATTAACCAAGCACGAACATTATTCTTAACGTGAGGCATTTTAGCACCCCGAACGAATTGCGCAGCTAAAGTTCGCCGCGCTGTCATTTAACTCGGGGCACTAAAATGCTCCACATTAAGAACACAAATTTACTTTTTGTATTTTTTTTTATTTAATCCCAAAGTATCCCGTGCTTGGTTACAGTACATGACGAGGTTTGAAGGAATTACATGATTTCGTTTACACCCTGTATAGCTGACAGACAAGGTTTAGACTCTTCATCTACGATAACCATTTTAATCCCAGGTCAAAAAGAGATAGCAGCAATCAGCATCACCGGTTCCAGGAGATCTGATGTGGTCCGCTGGCCTAACAATAAAAAAAATTACGGTTAACAATATTTTCGTCCAGTAAACTTAAAAACGCCTACGACGTACTCTATTCTGGAAATATAAAATATATCTGTGTCCTCACGGCTCCGCCCGTAGCCTATGTTACTCAGTGATAATGTAGCTTTCTCACGGCAAAATATTTTTTGAAATCGGTCCAGTACCTTTTAAGTTTATTCGTTACATACAAAAATCCAAAAATACAAATCTTTCCTCTTTATAATGTTAGTATAGATAGGTAAACCATGGATCATGAGATCATTAATCTCTTGAGCTGTGACTAAGTGACTCATTTTAAACAAAGACTAGGTATATATTGTTCTTATGTTACTTACATGTATTATGCCCGGTTCCTATAAACAAGAACGACTCGTTTTGCTTACCAATGGTAGCATTATTTATTACAAACCTAATATAAATAGACTCGTAAGTTAATTTTACCTGTGATAGCTACTTCCATATGGGAGGGTCTACTATGCAAAGCCACAAGGTCTTTTCTTCATTATTGGTATAGATACAAGAGTCTCAATTTTAACCAATAACGCTCCGTAAATTATAGGAATCGGCCATTAGACGAATTACGTGCATGATGAATATAGGAGGAAATGAAAAACAATTATGGCTCATATTCCTACAATAAGTACTGAGCCAAAACCGCTCTAGCTAGAAACGAATAAAGATGAAGTTTGTTCCTTGATATAACTTAACTAACTTTACTGACTTATAATATTATTATAATACTTCAATCAATGTCGTCGAACTATTTCTTATGTGAAATATTCTAAAAAACAATACTCAGTAACATCCTTCTCAATTTCAGGTGCGGAATATCAAAGGATAAATATGGCATTCTGGAGAGTAATAACACTCGCGTTCGCCATATCAATCTTCGCCGAAGCAAAATGGCATCAACATCAAAAACGTGAAATAACTTCAAACATATGCGACCCCTTATATAACAATACCAATGACGTACAGTGTTATTGTGCTGGGAGCCAATCCATAGATATGGTGCGAAGCGCCAGTTGCCACCTGATAAAAAATGAAGTCCAGCAGGATGACAAAAGTTGGAAACAATTTGAAGCTTTAAAAGACATGAACAAACTCACCCTTTCGAACGCTAGAGGCATCGCCCTTACATATATTCCCATGAATGCTCTGAAAGTCATGCATAAATTAATAAAGGTGGATATCAAGTACGGCAATATTGAGAAAATAGAATCTTTCGCATTCGCCAATTTGAGCCTTATTGAAGAAATAACGCTAAGCGATAATCAAATCAAAATATTGGAAAATAACGCTTTTGCCCATCATAGAGAGTTAACAAATATTGGTTTAGACACAAACAACATAGTCGAGATTAACAGGGACGTATTCGTTAACCTGCCATCATTAGAAAAACTTTACTTAACCAACAATAAAATAACAACGATACACGATAGAGCATTTATTCATTTGATTAATTTAATAGAACTGGAAATAGATAGAAACAGTCTATTTAGCTTGAACAGTGAAACTTTCTCGGGGTTGAAAAACTTGAAAAAATTGGACCTTAGTGGTAACAGTCTCGAAGTGATCGGCGATAACACTTTTCTGCCTCTTATACATTTGAATACTCTGAATCTGGAAGAGAATAAAATTGAGATGCTGGATGAGAAAGCATTTAATGGCTTAGGACAATTGAATGCCTTGATGTTGGCACACAATAAGCTGAAGACTATTGAAAATTTGAAAACATTTGAAGGCATGGTATCTCTCTCTTTGTTAAGTTTGAAAAGTAACCAGCTTATTGAACTAAAGCCACAAGTGATGTCGCCGATTTTGAATAATTTCTACGGCAACAATAGCAACTTGGACGTGGAAGGTGAGATAGTTTGATCCATAATTTCTAAATACTTATTTTTATTTGTCACATCCATGGAATTATGTCTGCTTCAGATTTTAGAAAATTAACATTCGTATGGTGCCTTTTTCGTTGCTTAAAAACGACAAAATACTTCAACATGGCAGCATACCTGTTGATACCTATACTGAAACGGAAACAGCGGATTCAGCCCATTATTCTGAATTGAAAATAAGTGTTTTTTTCAATAATTTTATATTTTTCTCATGTAAAATGACTTATTTTAATCTGATACGCCACATTTAGCAATTTTTTTTATCTGAAATTTCGGGGGATTCGGGGATACCTTCTACCACTGCACTAATAACAACACACTGCGTTTACTAAGTCGTTTGCCATGTGTGAAGATTATGACAATATTCTCAAGTCTATACATTCTAAGCGTTCTATTAATTGAGTTCCTAATGATAATATTTTATGATAGCAGACGTATGTTCCCATATCCAGCACTAGATCAGTCAAACGGAAACGTTTAATCACTCTTAATTCGAATCAGTTTGGAATCAATTGTTTCTCTTTAGACCGGTATAATAATGTTAAAGATTTGCATTTTAATTTTCAGATAACAACTTCCCTTGCGACTGCCGTCTTGACTGGTTCATGACCCTTATGAACAAGACAAAAAACAACCATTTGAAGCTCGCCACAGAAAACCTAAAATGTGTTCCCAGTGTTAGCCTCAAGGAGCTGTGGGCAAAGAACGAAGTTACAGAGAAGAGCGGAAGTCAAGTTTTCGTAGACGAAGAATCTCAAGTTCAAAACACTGACTACGAATACTACGATGAAGCCCCACTCAATGGAAAACTCTTTTATATAGATGTAAGGGATTTGGCAAACTGTACTAATACTAGCCGTCGTGTACCAGTTGCGGAAAATGTTGGCACTACACCGCAAAAAATAGTTATAGAAGCAACTACCAAAGCCACTTCTAGTCCAGCAACTACACCGAAGTCTACACATACCACAGACTATAATATGTTACAGTCATCTAAAGTTACAACCAAAGGTTCATTAGATGCGGCTACAAAGATAGTTGGACCAATTAAAGAAAATGAAACCAAGAATAAAGAATCATTTACAACTGTCCGTCTTGCGACTGTTTCTGCTAAACCGTTAGAACATAATATTTATGACCAAGATATGGCGTCTGATCAGGCGAGACCGGAAAAAATTAAAGCCCATAGAAGCATTCAAGATGAAAACAAAAATACTCCGAAGATGAATTACAACAACGCATGTAGAAATATAAACAGCGTGGCTTTGGTATTCATGATATTATGCTTTAGATTGTATTTTTATTAAATCACTAATATATTAGCGCTTTAGTTAATAATGTTAAACACTCTCTCACAGTCATTAAAATAAATAGATTTAAGATTTAAATGTGTTTTAATACCTGTTATATTTATTACGCAAGTGATGCATTTAATAGATAGAGATGGTTAGATAGAGTTTTAGTTGCATTTTTCTCTAAAAGTAATAGATAAACAATATTAGACTCTAAATACTACACTATAACATAACAGGCAAGTTGGTGATAGACTGGACTTACTGCTGTACAATACAATCCAAATAACAATGAGGGTTTTCTGAAAAATGTTCAACGTGAGATGGCAGCACTGTAGCGTCAGGTCGAACCACCTGGCAAAACAAATACACGATTTGTATTTTTCGATCATTTTTTTGGTTTATTTATTCTTAAAAACGTTACATAAGGAATATTGTTTTCTAAAATGCCACAGTGTTGTGCTGTGCCTATGTGTGCAAATAAAACAGGAGGGTGACTTTTGCGCCTCTCTTTTTGAGCTCAATCTTCAGTTTGGCAACCTTTCTCTGGCCGTAATCCATAATAAAATCAATAACACTTCCAAATACGTAGAATTTCCCTAAAAAATTATACGTTCGGTAAGAATCTGTAGGTACTATCTGACAGCTGTTTGGACCTGACGCAAACGAAGCGCCGTCTGGTGGCAGAAAAAGTATCGAAAGCAATCATTGGAATGATTTTGTGCCATATTTGGCACGAGAGTCTCACGTTACTCTCACGGTGAGACTAACTTTGGCAGGACACGTTTGGTGCTGTGGCTGAGCAATTGGCTTCTGCGCTACGGGTCGTGGGTTCGATTCCCGCACGGAACAAATATTTGTATGGCCTACAGATAGTTATTCCGGGTCTGGGCGTTTGTGCATGTGAAGATTTGTGTCTGTAAACGCACCCACGATACAGGAGAAATCCTAGTGTGGGGCAACGTTTAAAAAATAACATCTTTTGGCAAAATCCCTTAGACGCATAAACACCGGACTCAAGAGAGGGTGGCCAGAGAGGTTAATAACGTCAGATTTTGTGAACTATACTGAGTGTAAAAATAACCTTAACGAAGCCGAAGTCTACGCGTACTGTACATCCAACTAAGTTACACGCAGCAAAAATAATTGCTGGGAAACGACTTTTATTTTTTGGTATTAAAAACAACTTTTAATTGTAGCGCGCAATGTAAGCGTGCTTGTAGCAGACTGTGCCTACATTTCGAAAATATTGATAATGTTTGTATAGAAGAATGTTTAGTAATAACATTTAAACTTAGTTTGACCTTCAATGTCTCCATAACCAGTCGGTTCCCAGGTATGGCCCAATACCAAAAAATCTTCGTAATGATGGGAAGAATATGTGGCTCTCGGCTTCGTTAAGGGTATTTTTACACCCGATATTATTTCGTTTCATATCTATCCCTAGTCAAAACTGCAAGTGTCCTGCACATCCAGTCGGCAGTAATCACGCAGTTGCACTGACTGCATCTTACCTGCCTTCAAGCTACATTTGGCAGTTGCATAGTTTGAAACTGCGACTAGATGTACAGTCCACTTCCAGTAATGATGACGATTATGAAACAAAATATGATTCACCAAATGTGAAGCTAGTAGCCCCCTGATCTTAACTGGGTAACACAGTACCGTCACTGTTCAGCATATAAGTAGGTACGGATAAATAAGTAGGTAGTATAAGTAACATAATAGTAGTATAATACGCACATGAATGAATGCATTCATGTGCGTATTGTATAATTATCACTTGCTTAAAAACGGTGAAGGAAAACACCGTGAGGAAACCGGCATGCCTGAGAGATATTTCTCGACGGCATGTGAAGCCAAGTCAGAGGCCCATGAGCGGCATAAACTCTGACACCAGGTCAATCAATAACCACACGAAAAAAAAGGTATAAGTAAATCCGGTATTGCCCGGTTGATGACAATAGGCTCGCCCCCTATTACATGGGACTTAACATAACGGCAAAATGAGGGTGTTACTATAAACCTCTGCCAAACCCTTCGTGGAATACAGGCGTGATGTTGTTATGTTATAAGTAAAACATAAATCAGCATACAATAATAGAACAATCCTGAATATTTAAATTGACTGAAATGCTACTCAGCATTTACTTAGCAGATACTCATCTATCAACCAAGAAGTATATTGTACTCAGTGGCGTAACTATACTATCAGAGGCCCGTGGCAAATTCATTGGATGGGGCCCCAGTAAAAATCGTCACGTTGTAATTTAATTTTAATAAATCACTGAAGTAGTTACCCAACAGAATTACAATTTTATAATTTATAATTAATTTTGTTAAAAATGTTAGGTTACTTCTGAGCTCGCGGCCTCTTGGGCCGGGGGCCCGTCGCATTTTGCCAGCCCTGCCAGCCTATAGTTGCGCCACTGATTGTATTCCTCTGCTTCTCGCTCGAATACTTGTACCTATACTCATAATTACTAATACCTGGTTCCTATAATAAATGAATCGTTTTACTTACCAATGGTAGTATTGTATTGCTAAACTGGGCATATACATGGACTCGTAAGCAATTTTTACCTCGGATAGCTACTTCCATATACGAGGGTCTACTATGCAAAACTTTAATATGAGATCTTTGCTTCATTATTGGTAAAGATTAGAGTCTCAGTAACCAATAACGCTCCGTAAAATGTAGGAATCAGACATTAGTCAATTTTCTTTCACCGATGTGGATGCCGCTGCAGGCCGTCCGTTTACCAATAGGTACTCGGCAATGCGACGACAGCGACTTTTGAGATATGATGAGCAAAAAACGAAAACGAAAATAGCGATAGCATTTTATTGTTCTGACGACACGTTTGGTGTAGTGGCTGAGTGATTGGCTTCTGCGCTACGGGTCGTGGGTTCGATTCCCACACGGCACAAATATTTGTATGGCCTACAGATAATTGTTCCGGGTCTGGGCGTCTGTGCATGTGAAGATTTGTGTCTGTAAACGCACCCACGATACGAGAGAAATCCTAGAGTGGGGCAAAGTTTTTGTTAAAAAAAAGAGCTATTTTCCACGTCGAAAAACCACCAGTCGTTACCAGCCTGGAGTATTTGAGGGGACCCAAATTAGGTACCTAATCCCGCTACTTATGTGATGTGACAGCATTGTCAATCACCATTACGGTAAGCGTGCAGGTTAGGGTTTAAATAAAAAATAGTAATGGATTACTTTTCTATCAGTCTGAATAATCCTGCTGAACTAAACCCCAACAATTATAAAAAATATTATGAATAGTAGGTTATGAACTTTATGATAATCACTTCAAATATTCGTCGCACACTGCCACCTGTTGGTCTATTGTGGTACTAGCACAAACAACGTCACAAGTTTAACATTTTGTTTTGGTTTCTCTCTAAGAGATGGCGTTTATTTAAACTCGTATTTAAACTCGAGCAAGTCGTTGATTTGAACGAATGAATGCAGATGGCAATTGAATCGCGAGAAATAGGAAGAGTGTTTTCTGAAATCATTACGAAATGCACAAAATTCATAGGCAATAACTTTATACAAGTTGCCCGAAGGAAAATGTAAACCAATGTATGATGCCGTAGACTAATAAAATATGGAGTACTACTAATAAAGTATGGTATTTAATATATCTGAGTAGGTATTTATAGATATTGACATCAAGTTTGCCTGGAATTTGCCTTCAACCAAATAATCAATCTCTCTCTATCACTCAAAGGTTTGCTGGTAGAACACTCATTTTTGAGTTAAGCTCGCCTTTGTATAACTTCACTAAATTGTAATTTTATTGCTGTAATTTTTCTTGTGTACAATAAAGAATAAGAATAAGTTTTTACTGAGACGCTCACGGTGCTATATTAGTTTACGATGTGTCAGAACTAAAGTCCCTAGCATAACTGAATGAGTGGGTCGAGGAACTTCAAGTATACTCCACCAAGAAGAACATAGTCTGCTTAGTTGTCAGCAATAAGATTGACAAGCATATCATTTTGGGACCCAGTGCATGCAAGCACATTGGGTCACCCGCGCGATGGCGCAACGAGTATTCCCAAGGAAGGTTGATGTCAGGCAGGCGGCCTGTCATAAAACATAAAGCCTAAACCTTTAACAACATGGATTTACGAATTAAATGTTGTGGCGACCCCACTTAATGTGGGATAAGGGCAGGGAGAAAAAGTGAGTAGGTATTTATAGAAATAAAAGTACTGTAAAACTCATCAAATACATTTTGTTTTTAACTGAGCAAAACAAAACCCACAAAAATGAAGCTTATGAAATTATATTCAATTAAGAGTTAATTTTTCACTGGGCTTTTTCTCAGTAAGTACTTAATTAAATTTTGTAGGTAAAGCGTTTCCTTCATTCAATTAACCCGCCACAAGCCAAAACGTATTAGAAAACATTTTGAGAATACTTATTAAAAAATAAAACCGACTTCAAAAAAACGACGAAAAGAATAAAATAATTACCATATCATAAAATTAACAGTTTCAGAAGTCGGTGCCTTCAATTTGGTTCAGCGTGGATTAGCACCGACGTATTAGAAAACATTTTGAGAATACTTATTAAATAACAAAAATAAAACCGACTTCAAAAAAACGATGAAAGGAATAAAATAATTACTATATCATAAAATTAACAGTTTTAGAAGTCGGTGCTAATCCACGCTGAACCAAATTGAAGGCACCGACTTCTGAAACTGTTAATTTTATGATATGGTAATTATTTTATTCTTTTCGTCGTTTTTTTGAAGTCGGTTTTATTTTTGTTAAAATGTTTTTTATTTCATTCATTTTAGTGGCCTTAATTAAAACATGGTTGGACCTGCTAAAGACGCTGCTCGTACACATAATCACATCATCACATTATGCGTACTGTTCGTCATTGAAGAGTTCCATTGTTTATCTCCGAAGTTCTTCATCAGATCTTCACTAAATTTAAATGGGACCATTTCGAAAGAATACTCTTTCAAACAAAAGAAGAATTTTTCAAATCGGTTGATAAATGAGGGTGTACTGCGGTAACAAACATTAAAAAAAAAAAAAACAAACAGACGAATTGAGAACCTCCTCCTTTTTTGGAAGTCGGTTAAAAAAAGTAAATAAAAAAAGAAACAAAGCTTGGGGTGTTCCCGCATTGTCGTTGCGGGGGGGCTTAGTAGCCGTGGCTTCCGAGCCCCACGGTGAAACGAAGAGGAACCCGAGGAGGGGCTGCTCGTCGGGGCTTGGGCCTGGAAGCCCTTGACGTAGCGACCAAGTAGGTTGCGGTGTCGCCTAGGCGACATCGCAACTGATGAGGGCCGCGATGTCTTATGGGAGGCATTGCGGCTGAAGGATGGAGGCCGCGGCGGGACAGGAGTGCCGGTATTACGGAGCGCCGTTCTCCCTACCTTCCGCGGCCTTGACGGGGCCGCCACCGTCAAATGGTGGACGCGGTGGGGCCGCAGGGGGAAAGGAGTGTCGGTGTTTAGTTGGCCGGTCTCCCTATCCTCTGCGGCTGAAAAGTGGTAGGCGGCGGGGCCACTAACCTGACCCGTCGCAGGAGGACCAAGGGTGCCCAGACGCGGGGTCGTCTGGCGCCCATGTGCCTGTTTGATCCCCGGGGTGGTCACGACGTGCCATGTGTTCTGGTGCGCCGGTGATGTGGGGTGCTTCCCGCGCCTCTCAGGAGGTCGTGGGTTGGGGTCCCACTGGGAAGAGGTCCACCAGCAGTTGGTGGACCAAGACCTGCCGGGGTTGCGGTGCATGCTGAGGCGAATCCCGCGACCCCGGCTGACGGTCAGAAGGAGGAACACCGTGAGTTTTTAGCCGGTAAGAGTCTGGCAGACCCCCTCGCCTACCCCGGACGAGGGACATCCATGAGGATATTACCACGATATAAAAAAAGGGTGTGGTCATATTAGGTACTAGCTGTGTCCTCACGGCTCCGCCCGCGTAAGAAGTTTTATTCCAGTAATAAATATAGCCTATGTTACTCAGTGATAATGTAGCTTTCTAACGGCAAAAGAATTAGGTATTGAAATCGAAAGTTTATTCGTTACATACAAAAATACAAATCTTTCCTCTTTTTAATATTAGTATAGATGTAATATATCTCTATTGCATTACAATACCCGGTTCCTATAAACAAAAACGAACCGTTTTGCTTACCAATGATAGCATTTTTATTGCGAAACTGGATTTTATTTATAGACTCGTAAGCTAATTATTTTACTTGTGACTTGTACTTTCATATGGGAGGGAGGGTCTACTATGCAAAACTATGAGGTTTTTGCTTCATTATTGGTTAAGATAAACTCTCAATTTTAACCAACAACGCTCCGTAAATTACAGGTATCGGCCAATAATCAGTATCTTATTTTACTTACTTCTACTTCCATACTACACTTTATAGGAAACTAGCGACCCGCCCCGGCTTCGCACGGGTGCAATGTAGATACTAATATGGGGCATATAAACCTTCCTCTTTAATCACTCTATCTATTAAAAAAAACCGCATCAAAATCCGTTGCGTAGAAAGATCTAAGCATACATAGGAACAGACAGACAGCGGGAGCGACTTTGTTTTATCTATACTAATATTATAAAGAGGAAAGATTTGTATTTTTGTATGTAACGAATAAACTTAAAAACAACTGGACCGATTTCAAAAAATATTTTGCCGTTAGAACGCTACATTATCACTGAGTAACATAAAAACATAAAACTTCAAAACAAACTTCTTACGCGGGCGGAGCCGTGAGGACACAGCTAGTACTATGTAAAGAAATAAGTGTGAAAAAATATACATAGATATAATAGGTATACGCCTTAATTGGCTACCTACTGCGATGATCCCAATTTCCGCCAGGGCAAGTAAAACATGTTTTGGTCGTACCAATATTTATTACGGCCACACTGTACTGTGGGTATCACGCAAGCCTACATCACAGGCGGGAAATTGAAAACCATCGAATCATATTAGGGATTTGCGTGAACATCGTAAAATATAAGCAAACGTCTTCGAAATAGCCCAACAAAATAAAATATTCTGGCGTGGTGCGGATATACGAATTGAATTCATTTATTTTATTAATATAGACTGTTTGGTGTCTGCGTCAACACTGTAAGGGTGTGTTCACGTTGTTAAAAGCGATTAGAGTGCGCACATGGTGAACTAAAGCGAGCGAGAAAATAAGTATACAAGGTTAGTCGGAAAGGGGGTACTAAGCCAAAAGGGTGTTAAGTACCTGTAATAAGGGATAACTTTTGTTCTACAACTTTCCTCAAAACTCGGAAGTTTAAGAGAAATAGCTTTTCAAAGATTTCGTAAAAAAATCTATCTATCCATAGCTATGATCAGCTGTGTTTACTATTTAGGTCATATTTGGGGTCACGGATTAGAAACTTAATTTTCTGAATTCATAACTAAAGCAGGTATGATTTTTTTTAAAAACTTAATTTAAATTATTTTTGCATGCAAATAAAAATTATCGAATTTTGAAATTTTAACACTTGCTTTAAAATAGTCATCAGTGATACTTTAAGTGGCCCGCGGCTTAGTACCTCCTTTCTGACTAACCTTGTATAATCTGTCGGGTAGCCCACTTGTCGCCTATTTACTGGTACATTAAGGAGCTAGGTACCCCAAATTTCGCAATTTCGCTACTAATTCGTATTGATCATTCTCGTGTATTAAGCGCAGGTCACACCATGAACTGGCGGGCGAGCGAGCCTTTTCATACTTCGGTTCACATCGTTTAAGTCGCTAGGCTCGGTGAAACGTTGCTCGCTCGCCCGCCAGCTGGCGGTGTGGCCTGCGTTTTATAGGTATAGGTATAACGGGCTGGTGTCCGCAACTCCACGTCTGAGCGCGTATTTTGCGTCACGGGTGGTAAGTGTAGTCACTCGATCCACCCTAACTCCTCGAAAAAGGCCAGCACACCCTTGATGTTGCTGACGATCTCTCGGAGAGTAGGTACCTGGGTTTCCGAAGTACTTGTCCCTGTATGTGGCGACCTCAGGGCAGTTTAGTAGGACGTGGGCTGCCGTCTCGTCCTCCTCCATGCATGCTCTTTACAAAGTGATGGTTTTTTAAGGTTCCGTACCCGAAGGGTAAAACGGGACCCTATTACTAAGACTCCGCTGTCCGTCCGTCCGTCTGTCACCGGGCTGTAACTCATGAACCGTGATAGTGAGACAGTTGAAATTTTCACAGATGATGTATTTCAGTTGCCGCTATAACAAAAAATACTAAAAAACAGAATAAAATAAATATTTAAGGAGGGCTCCCATACAACAGACATGTTTTTTTTTTTGCCGTTTTTATAGATACGGAACTCTTCGTGCGCGAGTCCGACTCGCACTTGGCCGGCTTTTTAAATTCAAAACGTTTAATTTATGTAAGGTAAGACAAGTAAGGTAGTTAAATAATCCCACAAAAATCTTTTAAGTTAAACAGTTTTATCTTCCAGTACCCCTAGCGTCAAGGTTTGAGGATTGAAGGTTGAAATTACTATAATGTTGTATTGTCATGGGAATTTAATGTGTGTGCGAATTTTCAGGAGAATCGGTGAAGCAGTACCTACTTGTAAAATTTGTCGCAGGATTTGATAAAACAAACAGACAAACAAATACATTTACGAAGTGACCTTAACCTTTTGAACGCCAGAGCATAAATACATCGTCGTACCCCCCACGCCAAGGTAACAGTAATCCCATCGTTTTTGTTACATATTTGTGATGTTGGCGTACAGGGTAAACTTTAGTTTGTCACATATGTGTGACAATGGCGTCCAAAAGGAAAACAAAAACAATAATAAAACCGTTTAAAAACGAGTCGGACTCGCGCACGAAGGGTTCCGTACCATTATCTATAAAAATGGCAAATAAACACGTTTGTTGTATGGGAGCCCCCTTAAATATTTATTTTATTCTGTTTTTTAGTATTTATTGTTACAGCGGCAACAGAATTACATCATCTGTGAAAATTTCAACTATCTAACTATCACGGTTCATGAGATACAGCCTGGTGACGGACGGATGGATAGCAGAGTATTAGTAATAGGGTCCCGTTTTACCCTTTGGGTATGGAACCCTAAAAACAACGTGGAATAAAACACCTCTGCTTACCCATTCAGAGATTACAGGCGTGATTATATGTGTAGGTATGTATTGGCGAGTTAAATATGGTGCTTACAATATAGGTAAGTTGGTTAAAAAAAACAGAGTATAATAAATGATTTATTAAAATAGTTTCTGAATATAAATCTAAAACGCTTAAACAACCGTTTAATTAATTCGCTCATTTATTAATAATTTTAAAACAATTGAATATAGTTTAAGGAATTGTTTTACTATAATATATCCAACCTGTATGGTCTCAGTTCGTCTACGTACTTTTGAATTTTTCAAACATTTTACGAATGTTTTAATAATTTTCAAGCACATTTCTATTTTGCTGATCGAAACGACTAACAGCGGGTTCACACGGTTCGATTTTAGTTGATCCACAAAAGTTGAAACATTTTGTTTCTTCAAATTGATACAATTTGATTAAAAGCCTGTTCAGACGGTTCAAATCGCATGCGATTTGGCAGTTGATCAACTAGATTCGAATCGTGTGAACCTGGTATAAGGGTTGATTTTACCAACATCGGATAACTTTTATCCTAGGAATAAATTAGACATTTTGACAGCTTTTGTATAGAAATTCTGTCAATACGTCGTACTTATTCCTCAGATAAACGCAATCCGACATTGGTAAAATCGTGCCTAAAGAGTATAAAGTACCGTGCGCTTTGTATATCCTAGTAGGCTGGATATGCAATCGTTAACTTATCCACTTAATTCAAGCACAGAGCCAAGGAGTCAATACGATGACTGCATCTTTACATCCCTTTAGTCTTGGCTTTTACACACCTACTTCCATTTCACAAATGAAGGGTAGTCTGCTACCACAATCCGCAGCCATCGTTCGAAGTGAGCCGTCCTTATAAACAACTCCACAGTCATTGTTATTGTCATTGTTCCTTTCTTGGTACAAATCGCTGAATTTTTGACCTGTGAAAGAAAAAAAAAGTTGTCAGTTTTCTTGGTTCTTTTTGGTTTTTTTGTTCCTTACCTCAAAAGGAAAAAATGAACCCTTATAGGATCACTTTATTGTCCGTCAGTATGTCTGTTTGTCAAAACCCTTTTTCTCAGAAACGCATGAACTACTCAAGTCTGCAATCCCTTGGAGCTGTGAAAAAATCACACTTCTAAGTAAACGCAATCAAAAGATACGGCCGTTTATGCCGCATATTTTGACACTCGCAAGGGAATCAAAACCTAGGGTACTTCCCGTTGACTTAAAATCATGAAATTTGACAAGAAGTAATGTCTTATAGCACAAGTAAAGGGGAAAATCCGAAAAGCGTAAATTTGTAGTTACACCACAAAAAATAATATTACGACGAATTATTTACATAGGTACCTACAAGTTTGTACGGAAACCTCGTTGCGCGAGTCCGACTCGCACTTAACCGGTTTTTTTGTGGAAATTACATTAATCCATAGGATTCACGGTTTTCAATGTCTAATTGTGAAGAAAGGGGTGGTTTGTTTCTTTGCCATACCATACCGGCAACGGAAAGTTATTTACCTTTTACTGAATAAAAATCGCTTAGAGAAAAGATTCTTCGCACTCCAACAAAATATGTTTCTCCTGAATTTGTCATTTCATTAAGGACATCTGCCTCTGCACTGTTTTCAATAACTGTAAGTATTCCTCCCTCCATAAAGCAGGTCTGCATAGCTTCTTGCCACATCTTGGGCTTTTTATTTACTTTGTAACATTTTCTCGAAACCTTCGTGTATTTGTAATCTGAAATTATCAATGTTTATTTTGTTACCATAGACTAGAAGGGCTCGTGGCTAATTACCAACCGCGCGGATCATACGATTTGCGAGGTTAAGCTGCGCTTGCCGCGGTCAGTCTGTGGATTGATGACAGTTTGTTAAACATTGAGACCCATCCGTACATCGGAGAGCACGATAAATAGTCGGTCCCGGGTATCAAACGAATACCTATGACAGTCGTCACGGGAAATCATAAGCCCAAAAGTCTGACAACCGGTCTAACCTTAGGATATCGACATTGCCCAGTAACTGGGTTGCGGAGGTCTAATGGCAGTCGCTCCGTGTAAAATACTGCTATTCAGCCGCATCTGGTTAGACTGGAATCTGACCCCAACATAGTTGGAAATGGCTAGACAGAACATTTTGTTAGCATAGACTACCACCCTTTTTTTATCGTTGCGAAATTCTCATGGATGTCCCTCGCCCGAGGAAAGCGAGGGGGCCTGCCGGACTCTTACCGGCTACAAACCAACGGTGTTCCTCTTCTAGACCGTTCGGCCGGGGTCGCAGGATTCGCAAAAGCATGCACCGCAACCCCGACAGATCTCTCCTCTCTGGGGCCTTGCCCCACATCCTCCTGAGAAGCGCGCACGGAACACGCCGGCTTCTCAGGCCTGTTACTGGTCGGGCGGCGGGTCCTCTAACGCGCAGCCCGCAGGCCACAATAGACTGTCACCCTGCCACACTCATAGCTTTCACCATCACCCTTTGTACTGCCCTCTCTGGCCTTTTAGTACAACCAAGTTCTGTGAAAAGGTTGTCTTCGTTCTGTGCCAAGGTCTACGGCTCCCGTTTCTGTGTTTGTGGTCAGTACCTAACTAGACTTACCCAGCCGAGTCGGAGTGCCCCGAATTATCGAACTCACAACATTTGGGTGTAACTATAATCTGTTGGCCTGATATAATTATGTAGCGAATAATTGTGAAACAAATTAATTTGCAATCTTTTTTTTTCTTTTTTGCAAATCTTTGCCCCACACTAGGATTTATCCTGTATCGTGGGTACGTTTACAGACACAAATCTTCACATGCGCAAACGGCCAGACCCGGAACAACTATTTAAGTCATACAAATATTTGATCCGTGTGGGAATCGAACCCACGACTCGTAGCGCAGAAGCCAATCGCTTAGCCACTGCACCAAACGTGTCGTTTTTGATTTGAAACATCTAGTGCGGCGGTAGGGGTGTGAGAGTGGCTATTGCGTGGCGACGCTCGTGATGGCGAGCACATCTGCCCGGCGTCCCGCAACAGCTTCATTTTTTTATAAAGAAGAAGAAGAAGAAAATAATTTATTTGAGTCTCGTTACAGACATACAGACATATAAACATAAAATAAAAAATTAACAATATACACAAGTTATATGCCTCTATGAGACAAAAAAGGAGCCCATCTCAGCATAATGCTGCTACACCGAAGTATAGCAGCGCTGGTTTTCATACATACTTTCGTATACAATATGTAACATAATTAACGCATATCCTGAAAGTAGTTTGTTCAGAATCGTTTACTGAATCGACTTCAGCTATTTTTATTGTGTATTTTTTTTTATAAACTTGTTTTTTACTAGTCTTTTAATTGGCATAAAGAAAATTGAGCCTTATGACAAGGGCATAAGACTGAATTTTAAATGAAGTTAACAATGAAAAGTAATACTATTTTCTTGAATAAACAATATTTAAGCACATAAAAATAAAATTTAAGTGTATGTATTATGATTATAACACAATATTCTAATTGGGGTGTTTGAGGGTGTGCGTTAATTACGTTACATGTTGGGTAAAGCAAATAAAAGTATTGTACATTTTGTTGTATGGAGAGTGTATATTGGCGAAAAGATTGCATACCTTGTAGGGACACCGATGCTACAAATATCAACAATATCAAATAATATCAACCCCACAACCTTATCGACCATTGGCTAAGATGACTGAATCGTCAACAGAGCCTGGCCTTACTTAAGAAGACTAATGACCAAATACTCAAACGCTACTCAATTTTAAGTTGCCGTTAATTTTGTGCTGTCACTGTCACTTCGCCTTAGAGTGACAGAGACAGCATGAGGCTTACCGGCCATTTAAAATTGAGTAGCGTTTGTCTATTTGGCTGTTGTTCATAAAAAAAGGTTTCTAACAACATACCGTGATCAACAGTTGGGCACGACTCATTATCGACTCTCTTGCACACAAACGGTAGCGGCGGCGTGTCGAATCTTGTACAGGAGTCTACTCTGAATAATCCTGTGTCTATGTTCATTATAATGCAATTATCCTGGACTGGATTGTGGAAGTCACCAGCTAGCAGTGGAAATGGTGTCGAAAGTCCTGGAAATTCAAGAAACTTATGTGACTTTGTAAAAGCTTAGTATGCAGGCAAACAACGTTAATAAATCATATTATACAGGGTTACTGGTAACTCGACGTATTCCTTGCAGGACATTATAGTAGGATTGCAATGCAACAAATTAAGCCACCAAATGTTCTACCGAAGTTCACTAGTTTTTGAAATATTAATTATTTTAGGTTTTTATTGAAACATTCCAGATTCAACCATATTTGCAGATGTGTTTGGTATATATAAAAATTTAATTATTAATGTAGATCTGCTGTGGCATCAGCTATGATAAAAACTTAAACAACACATTCGCGCCGTACATTATTTTTAAATAGGCTTCAAATGGTTGAAAATGGGATATTTCAAAAAATATAAAAAACTCGAAAACTACTGGATTTTGGTAGAACATTTAGTGGCTTAATTTGTTGCATTTTAACCCTACTATGACGTCCTGCAAGGAATACGTCGAGTTACCAGTAACCCTGTATACAGGGTGTAAATATAGCCTTAACGAAGCCGAAGCCCTTTTAATCAAAGAATTTCGACTATCGATATGCCATGGCAAAGACATTGTATTCTAATCTTGTTGTAGGCTATTTCTGACTACTGCTTTTAAATATAACACAGAGTGATTCAATGAGATGGGTCATTAGGGAGAATTTTTCAACTATCAGAGCTAGTTACAAACCACGGCGTCGATTTATGAGTAAAGAATAATTGCAATTATAGATTTTTTTTTAAATCTCATACACCATATATAAGGTCCAACCAAAATACCTGGACCAACTTTTACACGTGTTCAGTACGTTTAACTAAACATATCTATGTAAAAAAAACGAGATCCAAATGTTTTTTTTTTCTAACCCAAAATTTTATTTCATCTTTCATTTTAATTTATTTTAATTAGGTTTTTTTTACATTTTTCACTTCATCGTTTAGGTAAAACAAGGCGCGGAAGTAGCGCGCGCCCCGGTGTTGATCGATGCATAAAAAGTGGATGAGTTTATTCTTAGAGAGTACAGGCAATTTAAATCCTTATCATTTTTTGGTTAGATAAAAAACACTTAGATCTCGTTTTTTTCTGCATAGATATGTTTAGTTAAACTTACTGAACACTGTGTAAAAGTTTGTCCAGATATTATGGTTGGACCTTATATAACTAACAATTTAGAGGCAGTTGTGACTATCAGTAAGTAGAAGAGAATAGCTATTTATTTCTAACTACATGGTATAATAGCAGTTATTTATTTATTTTCGGAAGACCAATAGTAAACAGTTTGAATTAAGTATACAAGGTTAGCCGGAAAGGGGGTACTAATCCGAAAAGGTGTTAAAATAACCATAACAATGGATAACTTTTATTCAAAATTTTCCCCAAAAGTCAATAGATTAAGAGAAATGGCTGTTAAAAGATTTCATAAAAAATACGCTAAAATCTCTCAGCTATGATCAGCTGTATTTATATTTTAAGTCATATTTGGGGTCACTGATTAGAAGCTCCATTTTCTGAATTCGTAACTAAAGCAGGGATGTAGAATGTTTGCAAAAACTACAATAAAAAATATCGAATGTTAAAAATTTGAAATTTTGAAATTTCATTAGAACAGTCATTAGTGATACTTTAGGTGGCCTACGGGTTTGTAGCTCCTTTTCGACTAACCTGTATAAGTTACTATAGAAAGTCATTCATAAAACAGGTATTCAAGCATAAATATAGTAATGATAGCCTAGTGGTGTGACCGTCGGTCTGCTAAGTCATAGTTCTCGAGTTCCAATCCAAGGCACGCCCATCTGACTTTTCGGATTCATGTGTTTATTGTATAATTATTTATCACTTCCTTAAAAACGGTGAAGGAAAACATCGTGAGGAAACAAGCACGCCTGAGAGATATTTCTCGACAGCATGTGAAGCTAAGTCAGAGACCCATGGGCGGCATAAATTCTGACACCAGCTTAATCACGAACCACACGAAAAGAAGGAGACGCGTAAATACCTGAATACAACAAAGTATGTGGACACAGATGTAGATAAAAAGTGAAAAATTAATAAACAACGCTAATAATATACAGGGTGTAAATGAAATCATGTAATTCCTTCAAACCTCGTGATGTACTGCTGACATAGATTAACCCTGAATGGGATAATTTTTGAAACAATAAAAAAAATACAAGAAGAATACATATTTATGTTCTTAACACGAGGCATTTTAGGGTCCCGAGCGAATTCCTCGCCCGCTCGCCGCGCGGTCATTTAACTCGGGGCGCTAAAATGCCTCACACGTTAAGAACACAAGTTTACTTCTTGTCATTTTTTGTTTTATTGAATCCAAAAGTATCCCGTGCATTGTTAATCTATGTCAGCAGTACATCACGATGTTTGAAGGAATTACATGATTTCATTTACACCCTGTAGGTATGGTATATACAACGTGTAACAGAAGTCAGAAATACAAGTTTATGGGCTCATTTCACTTATCATTATGAACAACTTTTACTAGGGACCAACGCTGAAATCGGGAAAAAAATCAGCTGTTGCCTACATTTTGTAGAGTTACTCGAACATAAATGTATGGACTGCACTATTGAAAAGTGTTATTATTCAATTAATGATTTTTTAAATGATAATAAATAGTAGACTTTGACATTTACTTATTTGCACAACTATAAATAATTTAAATTTGATTTAATTTAAATTCACGCTAACGTTTGCATGCCTAAATTTAAGGTAGATTGAACAAGGATCAAATTTTTTTGTTAACACCTATATTTTAAGTACCTACACTCTATGCAAATAAACCAATATTCTATTCTATTCTATTGAGCAACAGCTTTTTTTACGTGATTTCAGGGTTGGTGCCTAGTAAAAGTTGTTCAATGTACTGTGTAAGTAGTAAGTAGTACAATGAGCCCTTAAAGTATTAGGCCCGGTATCCACCAAAGCAGAGAGGAGACGAGATGTCTCGTAAACAACCAATAGGATTTCGTTTTGAGTTGAAGCTAAGCGGAGAGATGTGAAAATAACACGATTCTGTTGGTTGATCGAGACATCTCCTCTCCTCACCGCTTCGGTGGATACCGGGCCTTATTCCGGACTTTTGTTATACGTGTATAATATTTGGAGAAAAAATCCAGATTAAGAGGAAATGTGGTCGGCATTTAGTTCATACAAACGTATTCCTCAGTTTCCTCCTTGGATAATGTCACTAGAGCAAATATTTTTTACCATATAAGATAGACACTGGCCTGCAAAAATAAGTATCACACTTTTAAAATTTCAATTTTTTCTAAACTATAGAAGTTAGAGATTTAAAATAAAAAACGTTTTATAGCAATTTTTATCAGCTTTCTTTGAAACTATAGTAACAAAGTTAAACTCTTTTTTGAGTCCTTTTTGTTTCGAAAATATATCTTGTGTACCTAAAAAGTTAAAAGTAAAAAGTTATTGCAATTTTAAAAGTGTGATACTTATTTTTGCAGGCCAGTATATATCTACCACTACTATGTCCCTATGTTTTGTTTTTGTCAATAAATGAATTATTAAAAAAACTAGAAACGTTTAAATTTTACAAAAATCGACCGGTTTTACCACCGTTTTCAAATACCTGGCAAACAAATTTGACGAATATAAAAAAACAAAAAAAAAATATACAGACATAACCAAAGTCTTTCTTAAACTATTATAGAAAAAAATATTAAAATCGATCCAGATTTGAAGAAGGGAACCGGGAAATACGAAAGTACGATTTCGCTAATATTGCACAGGAGAAATCAATCTGAGATGCAGGTATCTCTTTTTCGCGCTCCATTGGGAAGGTTTGCGGGAGGGGTGGGACGGAAATAGATAGCAAAAACCTATTCAAATTATTAATATTTTACACCCCGCGTTTCCTCTTAAGCATCCTTCTCTCGTGTAAGAACACTCACCATCAACCGTAATAAATTCTGATAATCCAAATTCGTCATGAATTCCAACGAAGATGTCTGTCACATTGGGTAGTACAGTCATTTTCTTTGTCAAATTCTGTACCAAAGCCCACTCTCCTTTGACCTTCGGATAAAACAGGGTAGCTCCTTCGTCGTCACAAGTCAAAAAAGCCGAATTCCAAGAGGATCCATTTAAGTCCCAGTGGATTTTATAAAAAGCGTCATACTCTTTAATGTAAGTGTAATCTTTTCTATAGAATTGAACATGGCGAGAGGATATCGAAGGCAGGAATAAAGCTGCAAATGCAAAATTATTAAAATAACATAACATCACGACTGTATTCCCCGAAGGGTTGGGCAGAGGTGTATAGTAACATCCTCATTTCGGCGTTATGTTTAAGTCCCACGTAATAGGGGGCGAGCCTATTACCAGCAACCGGGTACAAATTCAAACACCGGGCTGCTACTGAGGAATTTCACGCGGAAAAACTCAAAAACACTGTCCGACCTGGGGATCGAACCCAGGACCTCACGATCAGCAATCGCTCTTGCCACCACTACACCAACGAGGCAGATAATAAAAATAAGACAAATCTCCGATTCCTATAATTTACGGGGCGTTATTGGTTAAAATTTAGACTCTTGTATCTACCAATAATGAAGCAAAGCCTCCATAGCTTGGCAAAGTAGGTGCTTCCATAGGTTAGCAGGTATCACAGGTAAAATTAGCTTACGAGTCTATTTATACGCCCAGTTTGTGCAATAATAAACGCTACCATTGGTAAGCAATACGATTCCTTTTTGTTTATAGGAGCCGGGAATTAATCAATTAGTCTAGTAGGTATCTGAGCACTGGACTGCTTGTTTAAGGGGCCATTCAAGAATTTTAGTAATTTTTGACCCACCCCTCCCCCTTGTCAGCAAAAGTAACCAAAGCTTTTACCCCCCTCCTATGCTTACGTAAATATTGGTATATATTTTTTTAAATCTGTTCAAGTTTCTCTATTGTTATTCATGAGCAGCGGTTTTCAAGTCTAGAAAAATAAGTAAATAAATAAAAATTGCTGACGTAATCATTATCTAGACGACCCCGTCCCACATGTCATCAAAAATAAGCTAGGCAATGACCCCCTCACCCCTCTATCGTGCTTACGTAATACTTGAATGACCCCTAACTCACATACACACGAACACACTTAGCTCATCCAGCGAATAAAATAATATAAAAATAGCTTTCTACTCACCAAATATAAATACACATAAATGAATGCACTTCATGGTTGCAAAATGACCGCACTACACTAAATGAGCTTGATCTGCAAACCCTGTATTTATATACCCCTATTATAAAAATAATTTCTTGTTTATGGGCGGGTAAGAACCTCGTATAAAGCATACATAGACACTTTCGTTATACAGGATGATTAAATACGAATATACAATAACAATATTTATTGTTAATCCCGCCAAACAATTTAACACAATTAATTTAAACAGTTATTTGAAGGGGCTCGTGACTAATTACCAACCGCGCGGATCATACGATTTGCGAGGTTAAGCTGCGTTTGTCGCAGTCAGTCCGTGGATGGGTGACCGTTCGTTATACATCGAGACCCTTCCGTGCCTCGGAGAGCACGTTAAACAGTCGGTCCCGGGTGTCATACGAATACCTATGACAGTCGTTACGGGTAGTTAGAAGCCCGAAATGTCTGACAACTGGTCTAACTTTAGGATATCGGCATTGCCCAGTAACTGGGTTGCGGAGGTTTGATGGCAGTCGCTCCGTGTAAAATACTGGTATTCAGCCGCATCTGGTTAGACTGGAAGCTGACCCCAACATAGTTGGGAAAAGGATAGGCAGAAGAATTTAAACAGTTATTTTTGTTTGGCAGAATTAACACTAAATATTGTTATTGTATATTTGTATGTCATGGATTTCTGCAAAGTATCGCCTGATTCCATCATTTAGGTTGATTAAATACAAACAAGATTGCACAAAAAAAAGCAATATATAATATTTGACGACACGTTTAGTGCAGTGGTTAAGCGATTGGCCTCTGCGCTGCGGGTCGTGGGTTCGATTCCCGCACGGAACAAATATTTGTATGGCCTACAGATTGTTGTTCCGGGTCTGGGTGTTTGTGCATGTGAAGATTTGTGTCTGTAAACGCATCCACGATACAGAAGAAATCCTAGTGTGCGGCAACGTTTTTAAAAAATAAATGAAATAAAATAAGAATAATATTGGAATTACAAAATTATCCCCGTGGTCGTTAGGTCGTTGATTGTTTAAATAGTCAATTAAATAAAGGCAATGTGTTAAGCCCTAGACATTTGACGTAGTACCGTGAGTTGTAAGTTAAGATGCAAGTCGACATAGCTCACTAACTTCTGGACGATTGCTTTTCTGTGCTTTGGGTTATGCATTATTCGCCCGTTTTTAATATCCGTATATTTCGGATGTGTCATGAATAACACTTATAGAATTTTCAGATAAGTATCAGTTTAATAAATTTAAATAAACCAACATAATGTAACCAATTAGCAGTTTATATTGAGAACTAGCGGCCCATCCCGGCATCGCACGGGTGGACCTTTTTCCCGTTTTCGCAACATTTTTCATTTATGCTCGGCTCCTATTGGTCGTAGCGTGATGTTATATAGCCTATAACCTTCCTCTATAAATGTACTATCTAACACAAAATATTTTTTTCAATTCCAACCTCTAGTTCCTGAGATTAGCGCGTTTAAACAAACAAACTCTTCAGCTTTATAATATTAGTATTATATTAGTATTAACAATAAAAAAATCATAAAAAATACAACAATCAGCAAAAAAGAACAATAAATCAGAAAACGAAATAAGTAACATACTGTAATTTTTATCACCAGAGGCCAAAGGTTATGTCTTGCAAAGATAGTGTAGGTTCGAACATACGACATACTTTGTTTGTCGTTGACAATTCACTACTGTGCACTGTACCTACTTATCTACTATCATTCTCTTTAGACATCCTGTTATTTTAATGTTTCGTGGAAACTAAAATACCATACACCACACAGCTATAGACATAAGCTCGGGCTGATTACCAACCGTGCGGATACGATTTGTGAGGTTAAGCTGCGCTTCCTGCGGTCAGTCTATGGGTGACCGTTCATTACACATCAATACCCCTCTGTGCCTCGGAGAGCACATTAAACAGTCAGTCTCGGGTATCATAAGAATACCTATGACAGTAGTTATGGGTGGTCAGAAACCCGAAAGTCATGAATTCGAAAAGTCTGAGGTACGGGCCGGGCTCGAACTCAGACCCTCCAGCATGGAAAGCAAGCGTTCAACCACTAGACTATCACTGCCATATAATTGCCTTATGAACAAAAATAATAATTAAGTGTTTCTTTAGTAGGTATATTAATTAGCTGCCTAGCAATTTTTTTTTAATCGTTGCCCCACTCTAAGATTTCTCCTGTATCGTGGGTGCGTTTACAAACACAAATCTTCACACGCACAAACATCCAGACCCGGAACAACTATTCGTATTGTCTACAAATACAAATGTGCGGGAATCGAACCCACAACCCGTAGCATAGAAGCCAATCGCTCAGCCACTGCACCAAACGTGTCGTCAAACGTCATTGAAAGTAAATGGTAGATTTCGTGACAATAGTTCCTTAGAGAGATTTGATCCTTATTGTTAACCCTATCGATTGGTGACATGATAATTAGCTTTCGAGCTCGATTCTCGACTTCAATAACAAACGTTTTAAAAATCTATAAATACAGTTTTTACTTACTTTTAAAAATAAAAGAAAGTCTCCTTTAAGTAAAGTTTGCAATTTTGGGACACCCTGTATAGTAGAATGATGGATGACACAGAGCAGAGAAATCTAGCTGATAAAGCGAAATTTAATATCGCTTACCTATTTTAATATAAATTGATACATGTTTATACATTGTTTAATCAGTCCGCATCAGCATAAAAATGATTGCTGATATATACAATATCTTTATTATTCCAAAAGTACATTACATTAAATAAATAGATCTCTGGTCTCCACACTAGGATTCCCTGTGAAGTGGAGATATTATCATGACCTACTGTAATCTTCTTCTTCCTGCCCTTATCCCACACTAGATGGGGACGGCACAACATGTATTTCGTAAATCCATGTTGTTGGATGGAGAGTGAGAGATGGAGGTTTTGGCTTATTGTTTTATGACCGGCCACCTACCTGACATCAACCCTCCTTGGGTATACTCGCGGCGCCGTCGTGCGAGTGACCCAATGTGCTTGCTGATATTATGCACTGGGTCCCAATATGGTTGTCAATCTTATTGCCGACAACTAAGCAGACTATGTTCTTCTTGGTGAAATATACTTGAAGTTCCTCGATTCACTCATTCAGTTTTTCTAGGGTATTTAGTTCTGACTTATCGAAAAGTAATATAGCAGCGTGAGCATCTCTGTAAAAACTTGATGTCATTGTTCTGTATCGCTTCTGTCGCGGTCGTAATACGTAATCCGTTTTCGATATCGTTTACAATAGAAATAAACGGCGATTTGTAATAACCAAGTCAAAAGAGATTCCTTTGTGACGCACTCACAGCAGCGAATAATAATTTGATCGCCTCAAATGACCTACTGTAATACAATTATTAATTAAGCATGAAGGTTATGGCTTTTTTGTTTCTAAACGGTTTTAATTAGCTTCGCTCCGTATATTTGTTTGTTTTTATTAAATCTTACGACAGATTTTTCAACTATTTCTGCTTAACCGATTCTCCTGAAACTTCGCACACAAGTTAATTTCTCATGAAAATACAACATTATAATAATTTGAACCTTCAATCCTCAAATCGCGGTACTGCAAACTTAAAAGACTTTTTAATTAAGGAAATATAGTAATATTACTTTCGCATATCCACACTTACGTCGGACATTCAGGAAGAGACTCGCTGGTGTATGCTGTTTGCCGATGATATTGTGCTGGTTGCCGAGAGTGGCCTAGATCTCCAGAGCAGATTGGTATGGTATGGTAGCAAAGACTGGAGAGTGTTGGCTTGAAGATGGACAGAAGCAAAAAGCAGTTCATGTTTTGCAATTTCGGCGGTCTCTCCAGTCCTGTGTCTATAACTCTCGCCGGAATGTCCTAACCAGTCTGCTCCGACTTCCACTACCTTAGGTCACTCTTACAACGGGATGGTGAAATCGACCGAGACGTTACTCATCGGATCAACTCGGGTTGGATGAAATAGTAACAGGTCACAGGAACAACTTGTGACCCACGTTATATGACCCGTTGTTCTGTACGGATCGGTATGTATGGCCGTGAAGAAGACGGATGAAAGAAGATTGCACGTAGCGAAGATGAAAATGTTGAGATAGATGTGTGGGGTGACGTGAATGGATAAAGTAAGTGGCACCAGTAACAGAAAAGTTGCAAGAAAATCGTTTGTCTTGGTGTGGGCATGTGATGAGGAGAGATGAAAAGCATGTGACTAAGAGAGTGATGAATATGAATGTAGATAGATGGATGGAGGGGGAGAGGGAGACCACAGAATAGATAGATGGATTGTGTGACTGCTGACAGGGAAGAGGAAAACATATTACGCCGACCCCAAGTAACTTGGGACCCGGGCAGGAAGACGATATGAGTAATATTACTTTGGTGAAACACATTCATATTTATGATTGTTTACGGTTTACTTACGTACATCTCTCGAGATTGGTTGCATAGCGGTGCAGCGCTAGTTCGACTCGAAATCTTGCCACGTATTCAGAGGGTTCCGTTCAACCCCGAAACTTGGGCAGTCCCAAAAGATGCACGTCAGTAAAACGTAATCTATCTTTATCTTTATTTATACATAGTATAAAACAAAGTCGCTCCCGCTGTCTGTACGCTTAGATCTTTTAAACTACGCAACGGATTTTAATGCAGTTTTCAGCAATAAATGGAAGGTTTATATGCCCCACATTAGTATCTACATTGCACCCGTGCGAAGCCGGGACGGGACGCTAGTATAATTTATACTTAATATTATAAAGCTGAAGAGTTTGTTTGTTTGTTTGTTTGAACGCGCTAATCTCAGGAACTACTAGTTGGAAATGAAAAATTATTTTTGTGTTGGATAGTCCATTTATCGAAAAAGGTTAAAGGCTATATAACATCACGCTACGACCAATAGGAGCGAAGCATACATGAAAAATATTGCAAAAACGGGAAAAATGTCCACCCGTGCGAAGCCGGGCCGGGCCGCTAGTATAATTATAAAAATTAATCCCCTATTTCCCTTGGTCACGCCATAACTTCAAAGCCAAGTCAGAGGTTCACGGGCGGCATAAACTCTGGCACCAGGTTAGTCACCAGCCACACGAAAAAAGAATAAGAACACCATAACTTGAGAAAGACTTTACCGATTGAGATCATATGTACACAATATATTTGTTTTGGCGAAACGATGATTCGTAGCTATGCTGGGATCCGATAGGTGGTGCTGTAGTCAAATTATTTATGCGGGCACAGCCGCGGAAGAACAGCTAGTCAATCATAAATATGTCAATTTTTTCCCACGACTGAACTTTGGAGCAGTCTTTTAGAAGTCCATGGCTCAGTAGTAGTGGGGCTTATGGGTTGATATGGACGATACTGCAAATATCCAGTTACAGGTAGTTCACACAGAAACTGTTTACAGGATCCGTTTTAGCGGATCTGATTTTATTTTGTTGATGGCGCCTGTAGTTGTATGAGCGAGTATACACATACACGACAGTATTCAGAATCCAGTAAAAAATACTGGATCCGTTATTTTTATCGTATCCTGTCTGCCAGATGCGACGCAGCTGCCATTTGTTTAACTGATCCCTCGGTACCGATGTGTGAACGGGCGCTTAGATTTTTAGATTTAAGTACGTGTGCGTTGCAGTTGGGGTTGTTATCAATATTATTGTATACGAGATGCACATAACACATTGAATCCAGTGTATTTGCAACATGTCCGTAGCAAACGTCTGTGGTATAGTAGTGTCAGTGATCCAAGTTGTTCGCTACAAGGGCAATTAAGCCAAGGGGAATCATCGAACCCCCACGCAAACTATGTCCCACTTGCTGTCTTGACTTATGTGCTCCCATACCTGTGACAAGGAGAACCTCTTATGCAAACATATTTAGTTTAGCTTTTGACACGCAAACAGGAAGAATTTGAGAGCAAATGTACAAAAATTAAACGCCGTGCTGCAGATTTGCTGCGCTGCACGCGTGCTGCAATTGATATGTCAGAGCTTTCAGGATTTTAGGTTTACATTAAACATTTTAAAATGGCATTTATTGTGTACTAGCTTTTTCCCGCAGCTTCGTTTGCGTGGAATCCCCTATTTCACCCCTTAGGGGGAGAATTTCCAAAAATACTCAAACACGTGTATGATTATTTCTAACCAGGAGCCTAAATATGTAATTCCGTGCTTCTAACTTCAAATAAACCAGATTTCTCATAGGTACAAACTTTCAACACTTATTTCACCCCTATAGGGGTAAAATTTCCAAAAACCCTCAAACATGTGTATGATTATTTCCAATTAGAAGCCTAAATATTTAATTCCATGTTTCTCACTTCAAAAATACCAGATTTTTCATACAAACTTTCAACACTTATTTCACCCCTTTAAGGGTTTAATTTCCAAAAAATCTCAAACATCTGTACGTTTATTTCTAACCAAAAACCTTAATATTTAATTTCAAGCTTCTTACTTCAAAAATGACGGACTTACATACAAACTTAAAAACCCTATTTCACCCCCTTAGGGGTTGAATTTCGAGAAATCCCTTAGTGGATGTTTACGTCACAAAATGAACCTACTGTCAAAATTTCAAGTTTCTAACCCCAGCCGTTTAGGCTGTGCGTTGATAGATCAGTCAGTCAGCTTCTCCTTTTATATATACAAGGTTAGTCGGAAAGGGGGTACTAAGCCGCGGGCCACCTAAAGTATCACTGATGACTATTTTAAAGCAAGTGTTTAAATTTCAAAATTCGATAATTTTTATTTGCATGAAAACATATTTTTATTACAGTTTTTTCAAAAAAAATAACATACCTGCTTTAGTTATGAATTCAGAAAATTAATTTTCTAGTCAGTGACTCCAAATATGACCTAAATTGTAAAAACAGCTGATCATAGCTATGGACAGATAGATTTTAGCATGTTTTTTACGAAATCTTTGAAAAGCAATTTCTCTTAAACTATCGAGATTTGGGGAAAGTTGTAGAACAAAAGTTATCCCTTATTATGGCTACTTTAACTACCTTTCGGCTTAGTACCCCCTTTCCGACTAACCTTGTATAGGCGGCTTAGGATGTGCGTTGATCCGTCAGTCAGTCATTCAGGACAAAACATTTTATATGTATAGATAATATATAGATATATATAGATATCAGGCGTTGTTAACATGCATACGTACATAAACTCACGCCTTTTTCCCATGGGGGTAGACAGAAACTATAGAACGCCACATGCTACGATCCTTACATACTCCTTTCGCTTTATCCACATTCATACATCTTGTCATACACGCACACTGGTTGAACCGATGTATGTCCTTCTAGGGCGTCCTCTACCGTCGTTAACATACTTTAGGTACCTACACAATATTCTTTGTAGATAACAGCTAAGTAAAAATGAACCCATTTATATGTAAATTTCAAAATAAATATTTCTACTTACGTTTTTTTATACAACTTACGGAGTTTCGTATCAAAATAAAGTATATTCGACTTTATGGTTCGGGCATAAAGATGAAATTGTCTTACAGCGTTAGTTTAAATTCGATCCTTGACAAACGGCCGTATGTGAATAATGGTACGTACACACTAAGACAACGAACGCGAAAGAAGGCCAACGAACGAATATGACGAACGTATAAATGTTGGTGTTAATTGCCTTTGTAAGTAGGTAGGTAACATAAGGTGTTGAGTGAAAATGTAACTTTAGGATTACCTATATTGCGATTTAAAAAATCAATGTAATACCTATCAGTTACAAAACCGTTGTTATTTTGAACACCAAGTTCCAAAACGGTAATTTAACAAATTCCTGTGCACAGAAATCTAAATTATATTTCTGTGGTCGTGTCTTTCTTTTTCGTGTGGTTAGTGACTGACCTGGTGTCAGAGTTTATGCCGCCCATGGGCCTTGACTTGGCTTCATATGCCATCGAGAAATAACTCCCAGGCATGCCGGTTTCCTCACGATGTTTTTCTTCACCGTTTTTAAGCAAGTGATAATTATACAATACGCACATGAACCGCGAAAAGTCAGAGGTGCGTGCCTTGGGTTCGAACTCGAGACCTATGACTTGGCAGTCCGACGGTCTCACCACTAGGCTATCACTGCGGTTGTGGTCGTGTGCATAAAATTAAAAAAAATTACGTCGCACAAACGCCGACAAACTGCCGAAACCTATCTTTCGATGGTTTTCCTTACTAGAGATAGTTTGATATTACTTCTATGGAGCTTAAGACCGTAACCAGGAATTTTGTTCGGGAGGGGGTTGAACTCTGAACAAGAATATCAATTACAATAACCAGTTTACATTGAGACATTTAGAAAATAATTTAACTATCTGAGGTTTTAAGGGGGGCGCGGGTTGAACCCCCATACCCCCCCTCAGGCTACGGCCTTGATGGAGCTTATGTCACATTTCTATCTCTCGTTGGGAAAACCGGTGATAATATGTTATTGGTTTCGGCCAGGTTGGTAGCACCCTAAACCGACGAGCATGCATGAGAAGGTTAATGAATGTAGATGAAGCGAAAAGGATGTGCCAGGATCGTAGCAGGTGGAAATCTATAGACTCTGCCTACCCCAATGGGAAACAGGCGTGATGGTACGTATGGTTTCGGCCGTAATACAGCGAGCCGACTGAATCTGAGCAGCAATTAAGATATTTATGACAAACTTTTACACAGTGTTCAATACGTTTAACTAATCACATCTATGTAAAAAAAAACGAGATCCAAGTGTTTTTTTCTAACAATAAAATAATAATGTTTCAAATTGCCTGTACTCTCTAAGAATAAACTCATCCATTTCTTATGCATCGACCGCCATTGGGGTGCGTGCTAATTCCGTGCCGTGTTTTACCTAAACAGCGAAGTAAAAAATGTAAAAAAAAATAATCAAGTAAAATTAAAGTTGAAAAAAAAATTTTGGTTAGAAAAAAAAACACTTGGATCTCGTTTTTTTTTGCATAGATATATTCAGTTACACGTACTGAACACTGTGTAAAAGTTTGTCCAGGTATTTTGGTTGGACCTTATATATGTACCTCCTGTAACTGCGTCCTTGATCTAGTGATAGCAAGCGCGGCTGCTGATCGTGAGGTCTTGTTGTCAATCCCCAGGTCGGACAGTGTTATTGGGTTCTTCCATGTGAAATTCCTCCGTAGCAGCCCGGAGTTTTGATTTGTGCCCGGTTGATGTCAATAGGCTCGCTCTCTATTACATGGGACTTAAACATAACGGCTAAATGAGGGTGTTACTATACACCTCTGCACAACCTATCGGGGAAGACGGGCGTGATGTTATGTACCGTCCCTAGCGGCCGACCTCAGTGTATACTTCGTTACACAAGTGTATTCTACTCATTTATGACATAAATTATATCTATACGTACTTTCGTTTCATTTTAAGTACGTAATATAAAATTTTGTGGCTCATATAATAGCTTGTTTTTTGTGCCTTACTCGTTTTTATTTTGACAATAATTTAAGCTCTGTTCTTATATTTTACCAACCGTTATTGGTTATAACTACGGATCGTGCATCTGTTTCGAATAAAAGACTAGTTTCTATTTTTCTTCTTCTGTCGTGACGAAACTAGCTATTTGGAAATAGCTCATGCCAGCTCAGAGTTTAGCAAGACAGCAGGGCCGGTGAACAGGAATGAGACTTTAAAACTTTATCTTTAAGGCTACCAACACACCAGCAATCCTGTTGCCGGTGGCGGATTTAAGGGCAGCAGATTTTAAAGCGCCAATATTTTTGTGTAAATGCACCCAAGATACAGGAGAAATCGAAGAGTGAGGTGAAGGTTTAAAAAAAAAGGTCGCCCAACAATCGCTTGGTAATTATCGCCTTTCAAGCGTCGGTATGATTGTGAACTAGGGTATCGAATTGTAAAGATCGGTAGGGGCAGCAAGATTTGAATAGCCTACCCGGTGGCAAATGTGTAAATCCGCCACCGTATTTTTTTTTTATTCGTGACTAGGTCGCCTTTGGCCCAAGACCTCACCTGATGGTAAGCGCAGACAGGGTCTACGATGGAGCACACGAATCCAAGGAACAGAGATATAGAGGGTTTCTCTTATACCCCTCTAGCTCTCACATACACACGACGGAACACATTAAAAAAATATTTAAATAACAGCATTCAGTTTTTTTTTCAACCCTACTCAACTTAATTCTTCACGCGTCATTAAGAAAGCGAAAGTCGCACTTAAAACATGAATGACAATATTTTGCTCTCCGAATAAAAAATATAGATTGCTTTTATGACGTCATTAACTGTCATATTCTGTCGCTTACTTAAAAGCATTTTACGGTCTCTTGTGAAACATTATGAATTCTCCAAAGAAATTGTGATGTGTCTTAAAACGAATTAGTTTTGTATATTAACAATATTCAAATGATTATACAGGCTGTAAACGAAATCATGTAATTCCTTCAAACCTCGTGAGGTACTGCTGACATAGATTAACCATGCATAGGATACATTTGGATTCAATAAAATAAAAAAAAATACAAGAAGTAAACATGTGCTCTTAACGTGAGGCATTTCAGCGCCCCTGGTTAGATGCCTCACGTTAAGAGCACATGTTTACTTCTTATATATTTTTTTATTATGGAAGCCAAACGTATCCCGTGCAGGGTTAATCTATATCAGCAGTACATCACGAGGTTTAATGGAATTACATGATTTAGTTTACACCCTGTATAGTAACAATCAAGCAATCAACCTGTATAGATCAAGCTTGGATGCAGTACCTATGTAGTACCGCCCTCACGCTCGCAAATATATGCAAATGCAGAAGGTATTTTTTTTTTATTTGAAATGGGTTTGCTCTTCATTCTAGTCTAGGTCAGAGGAGACAGAGACAAAGTCTACGATGGAGTGAGCTTACCCAGAAGAAGCCTGTTAACTCTAACTTTGAAGAGATTCAGGTTAAATGCGCTCGGGAACACAGACGCGGGTAGTGAGTTCCACTCTTTTGCAGTGCGCATTATGAAGGTTGTTTAGAAGCACTTAGTGCGAATTAGTGGAATGGCAACTAAGTATGGATGGTAACTTGCAGTGCGTCTAGATGTCCGATGGTAGATAGTAGAAGGTGCGATTAACAAAATGCAACAAACAAAAAAGTCAAACTGATACGACAAGTGTTTCGCCCATCCACGGGGCATCCTCAGGAAGATGTTGACTCGTCGACCGATTGGACGCACTTTAAGCTTAATCAACTGTTTGGCGCAAGTAACACTAAATATTGTTATTGTATATTTGTATTGTCATTTTGACGACACGTTAGGTGCAGTGGCCGAGCGATCGGCTTCTTCGCTACGGCTTCCCGCACGGAACAAATATTTGTATGGCCTACAGATAGTTGTTCCGGGTCTGGATGTTTTAGCGTGTGAAGATTTGTGTTTGTAAACCCACCCACGTTATAGGAGAAATCCTAGTACGGGGCAAAGTTTAAAAAAAAAATGTCATGGATTTCCGCAAGGTATCGCCTGATTCCAACTATTTATATAGCAGTGATAGCCCAGTGGTGTGACCGTCGAACTGCCAAGTCATAGAACTTGAGTTCGAACCCAAGGCACCACCTCTAACTTTTCGTATTCATGTGCGTATTGTATAAATATCACTTGCTTAAAAACGGTGAAGAAAAACATCGTGAGGAAACCGGCATGCCTGAGATATATTTCTCGACGGCGTGTGAAGCCAAGTTAGACGCCCACGACGATGGGCCCCTGATTATTTATATTAGATTATTTATACTAACAATAGTTTAAAGATCCCTTTACAAGGATTTATTTGTACCTAATATAAAAGAAATAATCTAGGCTGACACGGAATGTGGAAGCATTCCATTTAGCGCACTAATTTGAATAGCATCTATTCGAATCACGACAATAGTAATAGAAATAGGAATACTATTCGTGTGATTCGAAATGGTGCTATTCAAATTGGCACGCTAATGCCCTGTTCCTATAAACAAAAACGAATCGTTTTTCTTACCAATGGTAGCAATTTTTATTCCAAATTGGGCATATAAAAAGACTAGTAAGCTAATTTTACCTGTTATAGCAACGTATCGTGAGGGTCTTAGATTGTATACTTCTAGATTGAACCACTGTGCTCATGAGACAGCAATATACAAGGTTAGTCGGAAAGGGGGTACTAAGCCGCGAGCCACTTAAAGTATCACTGATGACTAATTTAAAGCAAGTGTTAAAATTTCAAAATTCGATATTTTTTATTTGCATGTGTTTTGATTTTCATGTAAGTTTTTAAAAAAAGAATCATACCTGCTTTAGTTATGAATTCAGAAAATTAATTTTCTAATTCCTGACCCCAAATATGACCTAAATTGCAAAAACAGCTGATCATATTTATGGACAGATAGATTTTAGCATATTTTTTTCGAAATCTTTGAAAAGCTATTTCTCTTAAACTATTGACGTTTGGGGAAAGTTGTAGAACAATAGTTATCCATTATTATGGGTACTTTAACACCCTTTCGGCTTAGTACCCCCTTTTCGACTAACCTTGTATAACTAAAATACTGCATCCTCCCATCGTAGAGCATACATTGGTGTTGATTCTGTTGCGCACTTTGACAGGACTAAACTAAAAACTAAGGGTGTTTGTCTCTTTCTGTTTCAATAGAAAAAGAAAGTGACAGTTGCGTTTAGTCGAGTTTAGTACTGTCAAAATGTGCAACAGAATCGACACCAATATTCACTAAACACATAACTAATGGATTATATTTCTTATAAATACAAGAATATGGAGAAACCGACGTTCTGTGACAGTGAGTTGGCTAATGGGGAAGGCAACGCAAAACTAAAGCAGATGGCAGCATCTCCATACTTAGTTGTTTCCACCAATCAGAACCATCAGGTTGATAATAACAATAATGTCAAACACATTGCAACCAATAAGATGGCAGTGGAACAACCGAAAGTGGCGCCATTAGTTCCACAGTTGCCTACCCCATTGGTTAACATTAAAAAGTACGCCACCTAGCGAAAAAACGTTAGCGTCAAGCCAGCGTCCTCCAACGATTCCAGGATTTTTATTATATCCAAAAAATAGTGCCTAAATAATGACCAAAACGAAATAATTTATCACTCAATAATTTTCGAGTTACGAGCAGCTATTAGTGGGGACGCTAGCTTGACGTCAAGCCAGCGTCCCCATCTTGTAACTCAGAAAAAAGGTATATAATCTAATAGCGACCCACCGTGGCTTTGCACGGGTGCAATATAGATACTAATGTGGGGCATATAAACCTTCCTCTTAAATCACTCTATCTATTGCTGAAAACTGCATTAAAATCCGTTGCGTAGTTTAATAGATCTAAGCGTACAGTCAGCGGGATCAATTTTGTTTTATACTATGTAAAGAAGGTGAGGGTTTACTATGCAAAGCTATGGGGTCTTTGTTTCATTATTGAAATATACAAGAGTCCCAATTTTAACCAATAACGCTTCGTAAATTATAGGAATCGGCCATAAATGGAATGCCCCGGAATGTGCACTTGCGCATAGATGTTGACTACGATACTCGCCTGCGCCCTATTCTGTATTTATGTTATGTTCTGTTGTTGTTATCTTTTGTTTCGCGTACGATATCCTTTATTGTGAAATAAAATACATTCTATTTCTAACATAACATCACGCCTGTATTTCCCGAAGGGTTGGGCAGTGGTGTATAGTAACACCCTCATTTCGCCGTCATGTGTAAGTCTCATGTAATAGGGGGCGAGCCTATTGCCATCAACCGGGTACAAATTCAAACGCCGGGCTGCTACTGAGGAATTTCACGCAGTAAACCCCAATAACACTTTGACCGACCTGGGGATCGATCCCGACACCTCACGATCAGCAGTCGCGCTTGCCACCACTAGACTAACGAGGCAGTTTCTACTTCTACACTATACAAGGTTAGTTGGAAAGAGGGCACTAAGCCGAAAGGGCGTTAAAGTACCCATAATAATGGATAACTTTTGTTCTACAACTTTCCCCAAAAGTCTAGTTCAAGAGAAATAGCTGTTCAGACTTTATTAAAAAATACGCTAAATTCTATTTATGCTATGATCAGACGTGTTTACATTTTACGTCATATTTGGGGCCACGGATTAGAAGCTCCATTTTCTGTATTCATAACTAAAGCAGGGATGAAGAATTTTTGAAAAAACAAAAATAAAAATTCACACTTTCTTCACTTTCATTTAACACTTTCGTTAAAACAATCACCAGTGACTTAGTACCCCCTTTCCGCCTAACCTTGTAGTATCCAGCCAACGTTTACCTGGATACTACGCGCTCGCACCTATTCTGCTTATTGGATATCTTTGGCTCGTTATGAATTCAAGAAGGTACAACACAAAAGGTCATATTATTGCTACTTACCATTTACATATTTTCCTTAGCATATATTTATTCGGAACTTACCGTAGTAAAGGTAAGTGCTATACTCAACCGATAATGGTATCACCTTAAATATTATTATATGGCATAGTTTGAATATAAAGGGTATTTTATAATATTCAAAGTAAATTCTCTAATAGATTTAATTATAAATCGAGTTGTAAAAGTAGATCTGACAGACTCACTCGTTCTGCCTAGCCTTTTCCCAACTATTTTGAGGTCAGCTTCCAGTCTAACCAGATGCGGCTAAATACCAGTATTTTACACGGAGCGACTGCCATCAGATCTTTGCAACCCAGTTACTATGCAATTCCGATATCCTAAGGTAACGTAACGACTGTTATAGGTATTTGTATGACATCCGAGATGGGACCGACAGTTTAACATACTCTCCGAGGCACGGAGAGGTCTTGATGTGTAACGAATGGTCACCTATCTACGGACTGACCATGGCAAGCGCAGCTTAACCTTGCAAATCATATTATTATGACCCGCGCAGTTGTCAGTTAGCCACGAGCCCCTCCTTTGGATCGAACCTAGAACCTCACAATCAGCAGTCGAGTTTATACATATAAGGTTAGACGGAAAGGGGGTACTAAGCCACAGGCCACTTAATGTATCACTGATGATTGATTTTAAAGAAAGTGTTAAAATTTAAAAATTCGATTTATTTATTTCCATGAAAAATTATTTTTATTTTAGTGTTTTCAAAAATTCTTCATCCCTGCTTTAGTTATGAATTCAGAAAATGGAGTTTCTAATCCGTGACCCCAAATATGACGTAAAATGTTAACACGTCTGATCATAATGAGGATAGATAGAATTTAGCGTATTTTTTATAAAACCTTTGAACAGCTATTTCTCTTGAACTATTGACTTTTGGGAAAAGTTGTAGAGCAAAAGTTATCTATTATTATAGTTACATTAGCACCTTTTCGGCTTAGTACCCCCTTTCCGACTAACCTTGTATACATATATTAGTAGGTACAATTAAGTACAAAAGAGTCTCAACGAAAACCATGTACTCATACACCAAGTACAGTCAAGCACAACACGGCTATACGATTTGCAAGTCGGAACAGCGGGGGGGTAGCTTTGAATATTTTGCGATTGGCGATTTGACTTTAAAATACGGTGCAACCGCTTATCAAGCTGTTCGTTGTTTGCTCAAGTGGTTACTAACAGCCTATTTGTTTTGGTCATTACGGTATCCGATATTCAGCATCTTATTAGACTGAAGAATAAGCCCAACTTGAAGGATACTGATGTTACTGTTACTGATGCCTTGTACAATGTTTGATGTGAGGCTCTCCATTTAAAACGGCTTTCATTTTATAAGGATGATCAAATAGAACAAAACATCTTGAATGTTGGTTAGATACTGGATATACAAGGTTAGTCGGAAAGGGGGTACTAAGCCGCGGGTCACTTAATGTATCACTGGTAATTGTTTTAACGGAAGTGTTAAATGAAAGTGAAGAAAGTGTGAATTTTTATTTTTGTTTTTTCAAAAATTCTTCATCCCTGCTTTAGTTATGAATACAGAAAATGGAGCTTCTAATCCGTGGCCCCAAATATGACGTAAAATGTAAACACAGCTGATCATGGCTGAGGGTAGATAGAATTTAGCGTATTTTTTATGAAATCTTTGAACAGCTATTTCTCTTGAACTATTGACTTTTGGGGAAAGTTGTAGAACAAAAGTTATCCATTATTATGGGTACTTTAACACCCTTTTGGCTTAGTACCCCATTTCCGACTAACCTTAGATTTGGTCCATACAAAGATAATATAAACACACACACTCCTTTAACATAACGTACCTACTTACTCACCACAATTTAAACTGTTAGCTAAATATTGAGGTTTTGGTCAGCGAAAATGTATAATTGATTTGATTTTACCCCGTGTGGGGACGGACGGGTTAGAATATTATAAAACTTCCTCATCGCACGCTGGGAATAGACGCGTGTTGTAAGATTCAACAAAACCCTGCAAGATTGGTGGTAGGATCTATACGGTCCGCCTGGCTAGCTACCACCTTCACATTAAAGTCAAGTAGTTTACTGTATTCCGTCGTGTGTATGTGAGAGCCAGAGGGGTATAAGGGAATCCCTCTATATCTCTGTTCCTTAGATTCGTGTGCTCCATCTTAGAACCAGTCTGCGCTTAACAACAGGTGAGACTAGGGCCAATCGCGACCAAGTAAAGAAAAACATTATTATTGATCAATAATGCATGATCAGCGGAGAAAACTGATGATTATAAAAACTAAGCTTTTCTGAGTTGTTAAAAATAAATAACCACACTTGTAATCTAACAACCTAATCGACCTAACGAACCTAATCGGAGGTGCTCAGACTATTTAATAGGATTTTTTTTGTTGACTATACTTCTATGTTACGTATCATTTAATTACTTCTCATTTAAAATTTCCCCAAGTCTAGTAGATTTATAATACTTTCAGAAACTGGACAGGAAGCTGACCCCAACATAGTTGGAAAAAGGCTAGGGAGAAAATAGCTATAAAGTATTCATATACAGTAAAAATAAATTGAAATAATTAATTCACGTCGAAACAAACTTTACTTTTGCGGTTACGACAACATTGAAACTTATAAGACAATTTGATATCACACAAATTAAATTCTAATTTAATTTAAATGTAGAATCCTTTTCTTCCAAACCCACAGACTTTTTTAATTTCACTTATCGGATCTCTAGTCCAGTAACTATATTTGAACCTAAACTTAATCTAATTTGAAACTTAACAGAGTTAATATTAATCAAAGTTGGAAAGACCCGTCGGTTTAATTTTTCAATGTGACTTTTGAGGTTATTAAGTAAAGAGTCTTCAGTTCATAATGTAATTAGCTTAAAAAACTAATTTTGACATAATCAGACTTTTCGTTAATTACGGTATCAGCCCACTAGTTCACCCACTTCAACTTTCAACATAGTTCCCCTGTAAAAAAGATGTCAATCTTCAATCTATACTAATATTATAAAGAGGAAAGATTTGTATTTTTGTATGTAACGAATAAACTTAAAACTACTGGACCGATTCCAAAAATTATTTTGCCGTTTTATAGCTACATTATCACTGAGTAACATAGGCTACGGGTGGAGCCGTGAGGACACAGCTAGTTTATACTTCTATACTAATATTATAAAGAGGAAAGATTTGTATTTTTGTATGTAACGAATAAACTTACAAACTACTGGACCGATTTCAAAAATTCTTTTGCCGTTAGAAAGCTACGTTATCACTGATAACATAGGCTATATTTATTACTGGAATAAAACTTCTTACGCGGGCGGAGCCTTGAGGACACAGCTAGTTGCTTATAAATAGCACTTCAATGAAATAACATACATAAACTCACGCCTTTTTCCCATGGGGGTAGGCAGAAACTATAGAACGCAATATGCTACGACCCTTACATACTCCTTTCGCTTCATCCACATTCATACATCTTGTCATACACGCACGCCGGTTGAGAGTACTACGCACCTGTCCTTTGTGAAGAAGTTTATGTATGTATGAAATATTTGAAAAATTACATTCGTCGCATTTGGTAGTGGTACTGTCGTGTTTCCGTAATGGCATTTTTTTTTCACAAATCTTCACATGCACAAACACCAGTGGCATGCATTACTTATAGGCAATTAAGCAGTGCCTACCTCATAAGATTTAATTAACTACTCCATCTTTAATTATTACTATAAATAAAACAAGCGTGTATAGCTATGATTTCTTCTAGTCAGAATCATATTGAAATGAGCTTAAGCGTACAATTGAAAGGCGACATTGCTAGTGCCTGCCTACGTAGTCCGAAAACCAATGCACGCCCTTGACAAACACCCAGATCCGGAATAACTATCTGTAGGCCATACAAATATTTGACTCGTGTGGGAATCGAACCCACGATCCGTAGCGCAAAAGCCAATCGCTCAGCCACTGCACCAAACATGTTGTCTTACGCAGCAAATGACTCCTTGAGAGCTGTAAGGCTAGTAGGTATATTTCATCGAAATGTCTATATCGCAGTGATTTGAGATTATCATATTTGCATCAATGTTTAACCTTTATCATATACTGCTAGGATTAGTGACCTTACAGCTAGTTCACACAGAAACTGTTTACAGGACCCGTTTTAGCGGATCCGTTTTTATTTTGGTGATGGCACCTATATTTGTATGAGCGAGTTCACATACACGACAGTATTCCGAATGCAATAAAAATACTGGATCCGTATTTTTTATCGTATCCTGCCTGCCAGATGCGTCCCAGCTGCCATTTGTTTAACTGATTCGTCGGTACAAATGTGAACAACACATCCAGTACCGACAGATCCGCTGTGTGAACGGGCACATATATTTCAACAAGACCCACTAGGATCCTGTTCTCTATGCCATTTAAGAAAACCACGACCGATTCACAATAATATCATTGTATTTTTATCTTATCTTTGCAAGTTTCCTGTCGGTGCTGTTTGCAAAGGTCATTTGACCATACTTATGTCAACTGCCTCCAGTGGTGGCAAGCGCGATTGCTGAGCGTGAGTTCCTGGGTTCGATCCCCAGGTCGGGAAAAGTGTTATTGGGTTTGTCCGTGAGGAATTCTTCAGTAGCAGCCCGGAGTTTGGATTTCGGTGTTTCGGTGCCTTCAATTTGGTTTAGCGTGGATTAGCACCGACTTCTGAAACTGTTAATTGTGTGATCTTTTTCCACCAATAGCAACAAAGTTTGACAACAGAAGCCGAAGATTATTGGTTCATCAGTAGCTATGACGCTGTATAGGTCAGTCACGTGACCTAGCTGTCACGGGAAGAGACTACCTTATTTTTTATACGATCTTCTTTTCGTGTGCTTAGTGCCTAACCTGGTATCAGCGTTTATGCCACCCATGGGCCTCTGACTTGGCTTCAAATGCCGTCGGGAAATATCTTTCAGGCAAGTTTCCTTACGATGTTTTCCTTCACCGTTTTTAAGCAAGTGATAATTATACAATAAGCACATGAATCTGAAAAGTCGGAGATGCGTGTTTTGGGTTCAAGCTCGTGACCTATGACTTGGCCGTTCGACGGTCATACCACTAGGCTATTACTGCTATACCATGATTCACCGTAATTTCGGCGTAGAATATTCTCGCTCCTATCAAAATAGAAACAGCTCCTAAGGTTATATAAGATGATTAGCTCCTAAAATTACATAAACATACTTTTCCCAACAAACCTTAACCCTGCTGTACTATTTGCAACGCAAAGCAGCCACGGACAGCCAGACGTGCTCCGAATACTTTGCGGATTAAGAATTTGACTTTAAAATTAAGAAGATAAAGCGAGTACTCCTTACCTCTTAAGCTGGGAATTGATTTTCAATAAGTATCTAAATCCTCTGAATGTTATTTTTGTAAATGGACAGACGGTTCTGTAAGATTTAAGATGCGCCGTGAGCGCTATTGTCGTTCTATTGTAAGTAACTTTTACAGGAAGTCTATATATAATCTCTTACAGCAATGCCGTTGCGGCGCACAGTGGATCGTCCCCATACAAGAGGTTGGACATAGAATCAAAAATTGAAAACATACATAATTAAAAAAAATACGAACAATAGAACAACAAAAATGGTTACTACGCTGTTTTTATTTGACCAGCACTTTAGGAGCGATTCGATGAAAACTGTTATTTTTGTATGGAAACGAACACAAACATGTCAGTATCTCATGATTCCCTCCTTGTTTCGATTTGCGGTTTTCACTAATGTTATTTACCTATTTTATGTCACATTTTCTTCAAGGACACATGGTGCCCCCAGAGTGCCCCTTCCGAGATATTTTGCCTATAGGAACCATCTTTGTTATTGTATTACTGATGGAATGGAGGTACATTAAGTATACTTATTACTGTAATTAGTATCAGTGTAGTAGTAGGAGTATTTTAAATCAGTATTTTACACGGAGCGACTGCCATCAGACCTCCGTTGTTAGACTTTCGGGCTTATGACTACCCGTAACGACTGCCATAGGTATTCTTATGACTCCCGGGACCGACGGTTTATCGTGCTCTCCAAGGCACGGAGAGGTCTCGATGTGTAACGAACGATCGGATCCAAGGACTGACCGCGGCGAGCGCAGCTTAACCTCGCAAATCGTATGATCGGGGCGGTTGTTCATTTGCCATGAGCACAACAAAATTATGATATTCTATCGAGTGTATTATACAAGGTTAATCGGAAAGGGAGTACTGAAAAGGGTACTTAAAGAGTACTTAAACTTTCTTAGGTTACTAAAAATATCAGAGATGACTGTTTCACAGCAAGTGTAATTTCATAATTTGTTTTTATTTCAATACACACATAACATCACGCCTGTATTCCTCGAAGGGTGTGGCAGAGGTGTATAGCAACACCCTTATTTCGCCGTTACGTTTAAGTCCCATGTAATAGAGGGCGAGTCTATTGCCAGCAACCGGGTACAAATCCAAACACCGGGCTGCTACTGAGGAATTCCACACGGAAAAACCCCAATAAAACTTTGCCCGACCTGGGGATCGAACCCGGGACCTCATGATCAGCAGTCGCGCTTGCCACCACTAGACCAACGAGGCAGTTGCTTTTCATTAAACTTCCTATAACACGTAATATGGCCATTGCCATTGTCACCGCTCAATGTGTTTTGATGAACTTATTTTATTGCCACCCACATTTACTTATTGTAATATTGATGTGCCTACGTTTATTAATTACTAGCTGCCCGGACAGACTTAATTCTGTCAAAAGTTATTGGCCTGTAGTGGGAAAAGAAAAGTGTAGTTTTTACTATTTTCCACGCAATTTTTATGTTTTTTCTCTCCATAAGAACCTTCCTTGTGCCTTAAGGAATATATAAAATAAAATTTGCCGAATTGGTCGAGCCGTTCTCAAGTTTTGCGCTTAGCATTGGAGATTCATTTTTATTTATATAGATTATTGTATTTACTGTGTGTATGAATACAGTTCGCTCCGGCGCTTGTTTATATGTTTACCTAATTTAAAGTGAATCTTGTATTTACTCAGATAAATGAATTTGTATTCTTATGGGAAAATAAATGTCTTAAGAGGAAATGCGGGCTGCAAAATATTAATAATTTGAATAGGTTTTTGCAATCTATTTCCGTCCCACCCCTCCCGGAAACCTACCTAATTGAACGCGAAAGAGACACCTGCATCTCGGACTGATTTCTCCTGTGCAATATTAGCAAAATCGTACTATCGTATTTCCCTGTTTTCTTCTTCAAATCTGGACCAATTTTAATATTTTTTTCTGTAATAAATTAAGAAAGACTTTAGTTATGTCTCTATGTATTTTTTTTATATTCGTCAAATTTGTTTGCCAGATATTTGAAAACGGTGGTAAAACCGGTCGATTTTTGTAAAATTTAAACGTTTCTAGTTCTTTTAATAATTAATTTATTGACAAAAACAAAACATAAGGACATAGTGGTGGTAGATGTATATCATATGGTAAAAAATATTTGCTCTAGTGACATTATCCAAGGAGGAAACTGAGGAATACGTTTGTATGGACTACATGCAGACCGCATTTCCTCTTAAACCAGATAAAAACAGAACAAAATGTATCTGTAAACAGAGTACCTACATACAAAAACTGTGTATCCATTACCAATCAATGCTTCAAGTGTGAAAGAACAAAGGGTGGAATCAATTTAACGTAATTGCATCACTTTTCACTCTTTCGCCATTAACCTAACCTTTTTTAATCGAGTTTTTTCCGCTTCAGACCGGATATTGCTGGACGAGTAACGGTCCACTTATTCGAATCTATTGAATGAGCCTCCAGGACAGTAACTACTACTTTTCGAGTTTCTAACCCGTTTAACGGGTTTTAATAGATTGAGGTTACGATATATGGAAGCAATTTATTTAGCTTTTTTTTCGCCTGTAGTGGTGGTTAGTGCTTATAGCGGGTGTTCCGATCTCGATTGCTTTTTTACCAATTAACTGTAGATTGCTTGGTGGAGTTAGAAGATTTCTGGGTTATTTTTTACGAGAGTAGTATTTTTTATGCTATAGCTAGGTACAACTTTATTATATTAAGAAAAAAAAACATTAAATTACCTCGCTTCGTTTTCTTTTTCTATTCGACTGCTTTTAGATGGTTTTGCGGACCGTTTCTACGCAACCGGGCAGTTATTAGGGAGACCTGAAGGGTCTCCAACCAATGGGGTCCTCCTCGCTTCGAAATTTGACATAAATTATATTTATACCTACTTTTCGAAAGCGTAAAAAAACCTTAAAGTAAGGAAAGCATGTAAATAATTTAACCAATAGTTCCATAACATCCAGCTTTCCAACTCTGATGGTTAACAATTGGGTCGCTTGGATAAACAAGCGATCTGACAGGCTAACATACGCAACCCTGACGGCCCGCAACGTCGCTATCCTGCGGAGACCGCAGCGGGCGATGGCTGTCAGGGTGATAAGGGGGTACCGTACGATCTCCTTCGAGGCGGTGAGTCTTTTGGCCGGATCCGTGCCCTGGGATCTGGAGGCGAGAGCCCTCGCGCTGAGATATCGTCAGCGCGAGGAGGCGCCTGAGCGGAGCGAGCTCCGCCAGATCCTGGTGGCCGAGTGGAAGGAACGACTTGCGCAACCCAGCGCGGGGCACGCCGCGATAGCGGCGGCAAGACCCGTGATGGAGGAGTGGCTGGAGAGGCGTCACGGCGCCCTCAGCTTCCGGCTGACGCAGGTACTCTCGGGACACGGCTGTTTCGGGAAGTACCTGTGTCGTATAGGCCGGGAGCAGACGCCCGGTTGTCACCACTGCGACTGCCCCGAGGACACGGCGCTGCACACTTTGCAGGCGTGTCCAGCATGGGGGTCGCAGCGCCGCGAGCTAGTTGCGGCGATCGGCGGTGATCTGTCGCTTCCGGCCGTGGTTCTGTCCATGGTCGGGAGCGAGACTGCGTGGGAAGCCATCGCCTCCTTTTGCGAGGGGGTGATGGCGACCAAGGAGGTAGCGGAGAGGGAGAGGGAGGCCGCTTCTTCTCTCCCTTCTCGCGCTAGACGCACCGGGCGCCGGAGGGCGCGTGATGATCTCCGGCCACCCTAGTGAGTGGCCTGCGGGCGGCGGGCTGGGGAACTCGTCACCCGACCAGTAACGGGCCCAGGGAGGATGGCGCGTCATGTCCTGCGCGCGCCTCTCGGATGGATGTGGGGCAGGGGAGCAACTGCCCCACCACAGGAGAGGTCCACCAGAAGAAGCTGGTGGACCGAGATCTGCCGGGGTCGCGGTGGATGCAACAACGAATCCCGTGACCCCGGCCTTAGGTCAGAAGGAGGGACACCGTGGGGTTTTAGCCAGTAAGAGTCTGACACACCCCCCCGTCTTCCCCAGACGGGGGATAGTCCATGAGAATATCCCCACGTGAGAAAAAAAAAAAAAAAAGGCTAATATACGCAGCGCGAGTATATGACTTATCTCGTCACAGCGCGAGATAATGCTACGACAAAATAATGTCGTGCTGCGCATGTTAGGCTGTATAACTTATCTCGACTCAGCACGAGATAATGTGACGAAAAAATTATGTCGCGCTGTGTATGTTAGGCTGTATGACATACTCGTATGTCGTTTCAGCACGAGATAATGCGACGACAAAATTATGTCACGCTGCACATGTTAGGCTTGCTGGACGAATATAATTTTATATTAAATAAACAACATGATTACTTAAAGAATGAGTTTGAAAATGGCGGAATTTCGTAGTAATTAATTAATTTTGTTAAAAGATGGCGCTATGTATTATCTATACTAATATTATAAAGAGGTAAGATTTGTATTTTTGTATTTTTTTATGTAACGAATAAACTTAAAAACTACTAGACCGATTTTAAAAATTCTTTTGCCGATAGAAAGGTACATTATCACCGTGAGGACACAGCTAGTATGTTATAAAATAAAATAAAAATGATACTACACTATTGCATTGGGTTTTATCTGTAATAATAGCTGTAAGCAGTAATAAACAAAAAAAATAAAAAAATTAAGAGGCAGTATCTGTATGAGGATTTAGGGCTATTATCCACCAAAGCGGAGACGAGACGAGATGTCTCAAACAACCAATAGTATTGCATTATTTTCGAATCTCTCTAGTTAGCTTCAACTACAGCTTCAAACCCTATTTAACAAGCCAACCTCCTCTCCGCTTTGATGGATACCGGCCCTTAAACTTGTGTTAGGTTTGATTATTATAAATAACATTAGTAAATATTATCTTTATTTTACTGGCAACATTGTCACTGCTGTAAAGTGAGTCACTATTGTTAAAGAGTACGGCATGACAGTGTTGCAGACATCTTGACCAGGGATTGTCTCTCGAGCTTCGGTCGTGATAGGACGTTTAAGCGTAGAATCTAGGACGAAAAGGAGAACTATTGTGATTAATTTAAATATAATTAAGATAGAGGTTTATAAGAGTGAAATAAATAAAGGTATCAAGCAGTGTTTGGGAGTATCATTATACTTGTATATAAACAAATCATAATCCTTAACAAGCAATACGACTCCCAGTTAAATTTATAGAATCACGTAATCATTTACCGCGTCTAAAAGCGACAGCTTAATCCTTTTAAGTTCTCTAGAGAATGTAAGAATATAATTTACCTCAGATTTCGAAGTTCAACAGATAAGAAGGGCAAATTTTAAATTCATTGGATCTCATAATCATTTGGTACGCCTAAAAGCGTCGGGTCCCCAGAGGCCCAGAGGTCAAGGTTCTCAAAGAATTGCTAAGTAGAAACAGTCAGGTCTCTAGTGCTTTGCAAAATAAACGGGAAATCTATACACATTTCTAGTTGGATTAAGATATGCTGGCTGGAAGCCAATTATTTCTCGGAATCAGATACCACAATATGTATGTATTTTCACGAAACCGTTTTCCGTTACTATACTTGTCTCATAAATCAGCGCTATTTTCAGATTTAAAGTTTACGAAGACTGTGTTGAAGCCAAGATATCTATACTAATATTATAAAGAGGAAAGATTTGTATTTTTGTATGTAACGAATAAACTTAAAAACTACTGGACCGATTTCAAAAATTCTTTTTCCGTTAGAAAGCTACATTATCATTGAGTAACATAGGCTACGGGCGGAGCCGTGAGGACACAGCTAGTGTTAAATAAATCATCGGCCATGGTCTGGTCAGCTTCATGTAAATATTAAACATATTAACAACAATTTTTTTGAGTTCTCTCTTCCTTATGAATGTAAACGATTTAACTTACGTATGTTTGACGACACGTTTGGTGCAGTGGCTGAGCGATCGGCTTCTGCGCTACGGTTTGTGGGTTCGATTCCCGCACGGAACAAATATTTGTATTGCCTACAGATAGTTGTTTCGCCGTTAATTTCGTGCTGTCACTATCACTTCACCTTAAAGTGACAGAGATAGCACGAAACTTAACTGGAACATAAAATCGAGTAGCGTTTGAGTATTTGGCCATAAATTTGCTACATTATTCTATAAGGAATGTCAGATCTTCTTTACATAGTATAAAACGTCGCTACCGCTGTCTGTACGCTTAGATCTTTTAAACTACGCAACGGATTTTAATGCAGTTTTCAGCAATAGATAGAGTGATTCAAGAGGAAGGTTTATATGCCCCACATTAGTATCTACATTGCACCCGTGCAAAACCGGGGCGGGTCGCTAGTTATCTTATAAAAATAAACTCAAATTTTCTTTCATAAATACTTCTAATGCTGTCTGTAGGTAAATATTTTACTATATAACGTAAATCACAAATAGCAATGATATATTAACTTAAAGCTCACTAAACATGACAAGCTCTTGCTCACCGGATTAGAATCTAAATGAAACGAGGTGTCATCTAAATAAAACAGGAGAGGAAACATTGAGTCGTGTTTATATCCTCTACCTAAGTATGAATGAGACAAGCTCAAGTTATCGAGCAAAGAGAGCGTGATTACGCAAGCGTGAACTGTTAGCACATAAGTATGAACAAATGCGAGAAGGACGATTTTTTAACCGACTTCAAAAAAGGAAGAGGTTCAATGCTCGACTGTATGTATTTTTATGTATGTTCACCGATTTCTCCGTCAATTGTGAACCGATTTTAATGATTATTTTTTGTTTGAAAGAATATTTTTTCGAGGTGGTCCCATTTAAATTTGGTGGAGATCTGATGAAAAACTTCGGAGATGGACAATATAACTCCTCAATGACGAACACTACACATAATGTGATTAAATTACGAGCAGTGTCTTTATTAGGTTCAACTATATTTTAATTAAGACAACTAAATAAAAAGAAAAAACTTTTTAATGAAATTAAAACAGATTTCAAAAAACGAAAATATATAATAAAATAATCACCGTTTATAAAATTTACAGTTATTTCAAAGTTCGGTGCCTTCAATTTGGTTCAGCGTGGATAAGCACCGACTTCTGAAACCGTTAATTTAGCAGCGCTTGGTGGTAGTACCTAGTACTGCCACCTGACATTATGCGGAGCTGATGGCCCTTTTGGCACTTATTTTTAGTCTTTTTCATGTGTACTTATTGATAGTACTGTGTGCATTTTTCTTTCTTTCTTTCTCTCAGAAGAAGACCTGCCGGGGCCGTAGTGAATGCACTAGGGATTCCCGCGATCCCAGCCATAGGTCTTCAGAAAAACACCGTGGTGTTTTTAGGTGGTTATAGTCCGACATAAACCTCCGCCCTCCTCAGGGTAAAGGGTAACCATGAGGATTTACCCACGTAAAAAAAAGGCTATTACTGTAACTGAAACGACGTAACCACCATTATACAAGCACAATTTTATTACAACGTGACTTTTTTTTCTAATTAAATATTTGCTTCCGTTGTTTTCTGTGCAAAAAAGTGGGCGTACATCATCATCTTCCTGCCCTGGGTGGGCCAAAGTGGGCCTACATAGGAATAAAATCCAGCTATACATTTCCAGTATAAACTGACCTCTCATTGTACGAAATTTCAGCAAAATGAGAGTTCACCTTAGACTGGAAATTATAGCTGGATTTTAGTCGCGTATACGTAAAGTATAGTGTATAAAAATACCTGCTTCCATTTTAGTTAAAAAAATAACAATATTTGTGTATACCCGAAGGTTGACTTATTCATACTCTGAAATATCCTTATTTCCCAGATCATATCCTATTCCTGTGGGTTGCTCAGGCCTCGGGCAACCCTCAGTGTGACAGGTCACGTTTCTAAGGGTTTTGGCCCGTAGTATCTGATCTACCCCTTACAGAGACTTAAAATTCTTTAGTCGCCTTGGGACTCACGTTTGCATGTGGTTTTTGCTTTTACAAAGATAATATTTGTTTATCGTTTTTAGATGTTTTATTTTTATTTTTGTCTTATTCGCCTTTACCTAAGTCTCACCTGATAGTAAGTACCTAGTATTGGCAAATTTATGTAACCAATAACCAATTTTTTGGATAAAAAAAATTAACACTTCTATTCGATAAATAAATTTACCGGTATCGAATGAAAAATATTTGTCGATTACCAGTTAATAGTTAAATAAATTCAACCAATAACACCATCTCTAATAGTACGTTCAAACAGGGACAGTGATGTAGAGGGATTCCCCTATACCCCTCTGGCTCTCACATACACACGACGGAACACAGTAAACTGCTTGGCGCCGGACTTTAAAAGGGTGGTAGCTAGCCAGGCGGACGGTATAAATCCTACCGCCAAGCGTGCTGGGTTTCGTTGAATCTTACGACACGCGCTGTGCATACACACGACAGAACACGGTAAACTGCTTGGCTTGACTTTAAGGGTGGTTAGCTAGCTAGGCGGACGGTATAGATCCTACCGCCAAGCGCGCTGGGTTTTGTGGAATCTTACGACACGCGTCTATTCCCAGCGTGCCGTGAGGAGGTTTTATATTCTAGCTCGCCCCAAAACAAGATAAAGCAATTATCATTTAATTTTGCCTTCTGTCTGCCTTGTTGGTCTAGTGGTCGCAAGCGCGACTGCTGAGCATGGGGTCCTGGATTCGATCACCAGGTCGGGCAGTGTTATTGGGTTTTTCCATTAGGAATTTCTCAGTAGCAGTCCATATTTTGGATATGTGCCCGGTTGATGACAATAGGCTCGCCTTCTATTACATGGGACTTAAACATAGCGACGAAATGAGGGTGTTACTATACACCGCTGCCCAACCCTTCGGGGAATATAGTTATATTATGTTATAAAGTTGAAAAAAAATTTCTTTCAAATCTAAATTCAAATTTTGAAAACAAGAAACTAAGCCCACAATTCCGAAGTTTCACATATAATTCTCCCTTACGTATGACAATGTAGTAGTGGCCATGCATCACGCGACACCCTATTTAATAATCAGTTCGTATCCGGACAGTAAATCATGGGACGGCGTCAATGTAACTAATTAATTCAAGCCACGTAGGGCCGCGATATCTCGAGCACTAGAGCACCTGCTTTACCTATCTTTCAACTTCACCGTTTTCGTTAGAGTAAATAAAGGCAGGCAAATATTTGACCATGTGCTACTATGTCTTTTAAACTTCATATTATTTTTTTATTTTATTTTTACTAATAATGATCCTCCTGTCTCCTACTTTGCAGTGCCCAACAGGGTCCACAATTGTAACTCAATACATCATTTTCTCATACTACCACCTAAGTAACATTGTGGAATACGCAAATAAATATTGAGTATAGTAACAAAAAAAACCGGCCAAGTGCGATTCGGACTCGCGCACGAAGGGTTCCGTACCATTATCTATAAAAACGGTAAAAAAATCACGTTTGTTGTGTAAGAACCCCCTTAAATATTTATTTTATTCCGTTTTTTGTATTCGTTGTTATAGCGGCAACAGAAATACATCATCTGTGAAAATTTCCACTATCTAACTATCACGGTTCATGAGATACAGCCTGGTGACAGACGGACGGACAGCGGAGTCTTAGTAATAGGGTCCCGTTTTACCTTTGGGTACGGAACCCTGAAGAACTGCCTCATTGGTCTAGTGGTGGCAAGCGCGACTACTGATCGTGAGGTCCTGGGTTCGACCCCTAGGTTGGGTAAAGTGTTATTGGGTTTTTCCGTGTGAAATTCCTCAGTAGCAGCCCGGAGTTTGGACTTGTGCCCGGTTGATGGCAATAGGCTCGCCCCCTATTACTTGGGACTTAAACATAACGGCGAAATGAGGGTGTTGCAATACACCTCTGCCCAACCCTTCGGGGAATACAGGCGTGATGTTATGTTAACAAAAAAGAGAGAAATAACTTAAATATTTAGTAATAAGGAAAGTTATTATAACGCGTTTCCTCTCTCTTACTTATTTAAACTTTAGCTGTGCCCGACCGGGTCCATATTATTGTTTCTTTATTTGATACTTACCACCTATATGACTGTGTACGGTTAACAACTAAAGTTGCTTAACACTGTTATTTTTACATAGTTAACATCTAAACTGACCCAAAATTATTCGTTACACTGCTTTTCAGAATTTCATATAATAGTCAAGAGTTTGTGTTATTTTATTGTTACATGTGTTCCAATTAAATTTGCATTGCAATAATGAATTGATTTGAATTGAATTGTATTGAGTAGGTAATTACTATAATTATTGCTTGGCAGACGGGTTCATCACGGATCACGCCTTGTACTTCCCGAAGGGTACGGCAGAGGTGTTTTTAGTACACCCTCGTTTCGCCAGTTATGTTTAAGTCCCATGTAATAGGGGGCGAGACTATTGCCATTAACCGGGCACAAATCTAGACTCCGGGCTGCTACTGAGAAATTCCTTATGGAAAAACACAACAACACTTTGCCCGACCGGGAGGTCGAACCCAAAACCCCATGCTCAGCAGTCGCGTTTACTATTACTAGACAATCAAGACAGTCGTCGGTAAAACGAATAATGCGATCAATTAAGTGACCTATCCGGAACTGATCCAAATAAAACGAAGACGGAGTTATATAAGGTCGCTTAAGTTCTAACACCACGTAACTCCAAAATAGTAGTTTAGAGTTTTGCACGTCATTAGATAGGGAATCGAAAAACGCATCGTTAGACCAATCAAAATCAATGGTTAGATCCAATAGCAACGCGTTATTTCAAAAACAAACACCGCGTACCTATGCAATATTTTTTCCATCAAGCAACGTAAACAGCTAAAACAGCGCGTAAGTCAGCTGAGTTCCATACTGGATCGTGTCGCGAATAATTATGATTTGTATGGATATTATTTAAATGGAATATTGTAGATTAAAAACAATTATAAGTCAGTGGGAAAGTAAAAAGTCTAAAGCGCAAATATACCTACTTTACAGTAGAGAGATTCAAAGTATTTTTTTAAGAAAATAAACATAGTTTAATAATTTAATTATCTATTTAATATGTATATTCTAAGAAAAATAACTATGTTTATTTTCTTAAAAAAATACTTTGAATCTCTCTACTGCAAAGTAGGTATATTGACGCTTTAGTCTTTTTACCTTTCCACTTACGATATGATAAGTAGGAAAATATATATTTTTTGCTCTCCTGAAAAGTTAACTATTTTGAGTTACGTGGTGTTAGAACTTAAGCTACGATAAATGATAAAGACACACAAAGAAAGATTGCCTGGGTCACATATTTCGTACAACTTCGGAAACACGAAGATTGCCGAGGCACATATCTAATGTCGTAATACTTTACATGGTTTATGTTCTGCCTAACCTTTTCCCAACTATGTTGGGGTCTGCTTCCAGTCTAACCAGATGCGGCTGAATACCAGTATTTTACACGGAGTAACTGCAATGCCGATATCCTAAGGTTAGACCGGTTATCAGACTTTCGGGTTTTTGACTTTTCATAACAACTGTCATTGATATTCGTATGACACCTGGGTCCGACTTTTTAACGTGCTCACCGACACGGAGGGGTCTCGGTGGTAACGTACGGTCACTCATCCACAGACTGACCGCGGCAAGCGCAGCTTAACTCCGCTAATCGTATGATCCGCGTGGTAAGCCACGAGCCCCTCAATAATACTTTCCATGGTCTGGTTTAAGAAAACAAGAACAATAATCTAAACATTTAAATACATCACTAAAGATTCTTCCTGCTGAAGTAAAAAAAATATATTTTTATTTTTTCTAAAGCATGCAATTCAATATCCGTAAAACTTTTAAGACTTGGACAATAAACCGTTTGCACTCCATAAAGAAAGGCAGTGTCATGCGGTGAATTTTTCATACTGTTAAGGACAAGCGCTCTTCGTGACATCTTAAAGATATACGTGTAGTGCTTGTGTTCAGATATATTTGCTGCACTATGTTTAAAGTCAATCTGGCAGATACTGCTGGATGTTGAGTGTAGGACCGAGTGTAGTGACGCAACATTGACTATGTGTTTTTTTTTTTTTTGTTGGCTAATTATCAACCAAGCTTATTACCATCATAGCAGTGATAGCCTAGTGGTGTCACCGTCGGACTGCCAAGTCATAGGTCTCGAGTTCAAACCCAAGTCACGCACCTTTGACTTTTCGGATTCATGTGCGTATTGTATAATTATCAGGTGCCTAAAAACGGTGAAGGAAAACATCGTGAGGAAACCGGCATGCCTTTTTCTTTTTTTTTTTTTTTTTCTCGTTGGAAAAGCCTCATGGATGTCCCTCGCCCGGGGAAGGCGAAGGGGTCTGCCGGACTCTTACCGGCTAAAAACCAACGGTGTTCCTTCTCCTGACCGTACGGCCGGGGTCGCGGGATTCGCAAAAGCATGCACCGCAACCCCGGCAGGTCCCGGTCCGCCAACCCATGGCGGACCTCTCCTCTGTGGGGCCTTGCCCCACGTCCTCCTGAGAAGCGCGCACGGAGCACGGCGCGCCGCCTTCTCGGGCCTGTTACTGGTCGGGCGGCGAGTCCCCAAACCCGCCGCCCGCAGGCCACACACTAGGGTGGCTGGAGATCATCGCGTACACGCGCCCTAAACCGGCATGCCTGAGAGATATTTCTCGACGGCATGTGAAGACAAGTCAGAGGCCCATGGGCGGCATAAACTCCGACACCAAGTTAGTCACTAACCACACGAAAAGAAGAAGTTTACTATCTTAATAATCAATTTCTCTTAGATGATTGAGCTATGTGTCTTCATGCGAAACGGTGAGTATAAATACATAAAAGACTTTTGTGTAATTAAGATCCACGTTATTACTCTGTCATTTATTAATGAGTTTGATTGTTGGATTCAGCGGCCGTGCTCGACTCAGTTACTGATTAATTCCATTCTTAATTCAGTATTCGGAAGAACGGGATATGCCTTAATCTGCTATTTTTATCAGTCTGTACCACCCTGAATTTGTATTCAGGGAGGATTTTACGTAGGTATATTTATTACTCTACCGACATCAAATCTAACTATATTTCATTCTGGACCACATGTAATGTGTGTTAAAATATATAACAAAATACCACAACAAATAAAAGACACAAATAGTTTCAATATATATAAAATTAAATTAAAAAAATACTTATCTCAAAAATGTTATTATTGTCTAAAAGAGTTTTTCGAGGACAGAACTAAACTGTAACCGAATGTAAAATATGAATATAATATAATATATCATAATAATATATTATAATAATTAAATAATATAGGGACATATAATAATAATATTTATAAATTTACTAGCTTTTGCCCGTAGCTTCGCTTGCGTGAAGTTTGAAATCCTCGTTAACCCATTTTAAAGTGACATTTTATAATCCAAAACTTACATACAAACTTCAACCCCCCATTTCACCCTCTTAGGGGTAGAATCTCCAAAAACCCTCAAACACCTATACGTTTATTTCTTTCCAAAAGCCTAAATATTTAATTCCATGTTTCTCACTTCAAAAATACCAGATTTCTCATACAAACTTTCAACACGTATTTCACCCCTTTAAGGGTTGAATTTCCAAAAATGCTCAAACATGTGTACGTTTATTTCTAACCAAAACCCTTAATATTTAATTTCAAGCTTCTTACTTCAAAAATGACGGACTTACATACAAACTTAAAAACCCTATTTCACCCCTTTAGGGGTTGAATTTCGAGAAATCCCTTCTTAGTGGATGTTTACGTCACAAAATGAACCTACTGTCAAAATTTCAAGTTTCTAACCCCAGCCGTTTAGGCTGTGCGTTGATAGATCAGTCAGTCAGTCAGTCAGCTTCTCCTTTTATAAGTATAGATAACAAGATAACATTAACATTTTCTAAACTAAAAAATAGTGTTAGTGATTGTAATCTTATTTTATTTCATAATTAATAATATAATAAAATTGTATTGCTGCGGCCCTAACAGGGTATCATGTATGAGCCTACAACTATAATTGTAACATCCTATGTACTCATGATTGCAATAAACATTTGAAGTTGAAGTATTATAAATGCAATTTTTGGGCTCTGGATCACGGATTTCTTTGTACGATTATTTTTGTGGCAAAAAAATGTTTTAGTATTTTTTTCTGGTTTTTCTCCCTCTTATTATTATTTTATAAGAGATAAGAATACCAACGACAGTCGTTACGGGTAGTTAGAAGCCCGAAAGTCTGACAACCGGTCTAACCTTGGGATATCGGCATTGCCCGTAACTGGGTTGCGGAGGTCTGATGGCAGTGGCTCCGGGAAAAATACTGGTATTCTGCCGCATCTGATTAGACTGGAAGTTGACCCAGAGATATTTGGAAAAAGGATAGGAGAAAGATTATTATTATAAGAGATAGTCTAAGTAAAACCAAAGTTCTACAATAACCCCGCCTCTTCTTCTTTACATAGTGTAAAACGAAGTCGCTCCCGCTGTCTGTACGCAAAGATCATTTAAACTACGTAACGGAATTTAATGAAGTTTTCAGCAATAGATAGAGTGATTCAAGAGGAAGGTTTATATGCCCCACATTAGTATCTGCATTGCGCCCGTGCAAAGCCGAGGCGGGTCGCTAGTTTTGTTGTATAACGTTAAAAACTGATATGTATATTTTAAATCTGGGTTTAATGTAGCCTTGGCTTAAACCATTTCTTCGAATAAGGCTGTATTTAAGTTACAAACCACAAAACCAAGCCACCAAACTAAGTTGAACCAAGTTAAGTGAGAAATATAGTTTACTCCTAAAATCTCAAAATAGCCGAAGAACTTTTGTTTTGGTAACAAAGCAGTTGCTTGAGGGACTAATTTTAAATGATTCCACACGAGGACTAAGGGGAGTTTGGGCACAATATCGTAAAATTCAATTCACTAACTTTCCACCGCGCTCCCCCTGGGGGAATCTACGAAACAAAACATTGGACAGTTAGTACCGAAATAGAAGGTTCAATTGAATAAGTTGTTTTTTGTAATGATTTATTGTATTTGTTTGTGTGTGATTTATTATTGGAATTGTTGGATGTTTGTTGGAACAGAATGATGATGTGTAACTAATGGCAACGCATTTTATTTATTTATGATCCCTTTATTGTAAAACAAAAAAAGGTACATAATAAATACACCGGTAAGAAACAAAAAGAACACAAAGATTTACACAATATGTACAATGGGCGGTCTTATCGTACGAGGCGATCTCTTCCAGACAACCTTAGGATGGACTGGAAGAACGGAAATAGATATCGGGCAGTCTTGGTGTACATGCATTTTGTGATGTTTTTGTTAAGAAATTAATTATGAATAATCAGAGCCTTTTCCATAGCTTGTCAGGGTCGGCCTCGAGTCTAACCAGATGTGAATATTAATATATCTATATATAAAATAACAACATAAGATTACGCTGTATTTCCCGAAGGGTTGGGCAGAGGTGTACGGTAACACCATAATTTCGCCGTTATGTTTAAGTGCCATGTTGTAGGGGGCGAGTCTACTGCCTTCAACATACATACATAAACTCACGCCTTTTTCCCATGAGGGTAGGCAGAAACTATAGAACGCCACATGCTACGACCCTTAGGTACATACCCCTTTCGCTTCATCCACATTCATACATCTTGTCATACACGCACGCCGGTTGAGAGTACTACGCACGTTGAGTCTACTGCCTTCAACCGGGCACAAATTCAAGCTCCGGACTGCTACTAAGGAATTCCACATGGAAAAACCAAATAACACTTTACCCGACCTGGGGATTGAAGCCAGGACGACACGAACATACGTTACCATCACTGTACAATCGGTCTGCATAGTAAGTAGTACCTACTTGAAGCGCGCAGAGGCGTCGATTTTCTGATAATGTATCCAAAGTAAATAATTAAGTTTTTTTTCTGCAAGGAAATGATTATAAAACGTGTCCCGTGAACTTAAATCCATTTTTCTTACTATTTTCTTTTTCCAAATTTTATTACAGACTTTTTATACATCAAAGATGGCGTTGTACCAAATTATACAGCGCGAACTCGAGTATCGTAATAAAAGAAAAACTTATGTACCTACTTACAGTAAAATATCAGTACAGTATTAATCTTCGAACATTTTATACGCTTTTTCAACTTAACCAATAAAATAAGTCAGGTGCGTTTATAAAAATATGCGCCGTAAAGTATGTAACTTCGCCTTAACTGGTACCAACGACAGCAGATAAGGTCGATTCAGATATCGCGCATTCTTATTTATGAGGTCAGAACAAAAATACCTAACAATATATTAATGTACCTACATATTTACGGTGTACCTATAGTATTTTATAATAACTCGAAAATTGTCGTTGTGTGTACCGGATTTTTTGGTTTTCTTTTTAGTAGGACACTACTTTTGCCCAATTTATTCATTAAAATAACACAACATAACATCACGCCTGTATTCTCCGAAGGGTTAGGCAGAGGTGTATAGTAACACCCTCATTTTGCCGTTATGTTTAAGTCCCATGTAATAGGGTGCTACTGAGGAATTCCACACGGAAAAACCCAATAACACTTTGCCCGACCTGGAGATCGAGCCCAGGACCTCACGATCAGCAGTCGCGCTTGCCACCACTAGACCAACGTATTTTTGCCCAATTTATGCATTAAGATAGTGCTATATTATGGTTAAAAGGGTTTAAACTCATGAGGCTCCACAAACCAAGACATAATATCTTAATGTTTGACTGGTGGTCAAACTATCCGTAATGACTGTCATAAGTATTAACACGGCATCAGAAACCAATGGTTTTACGCCCTCTCCGAAGCACGAGGGGGTTTCGATGTGTTAAGAATATTCAAGCACCCAGCGACTAACCGCGGCAAAGTCGTTCGATCCACGCGATTGTTATAATAATACCTACGGTATGTGTGTCATTTTGAATTATCGTATTCTCAGTACAATATAAGGGGTTTTTAATTCTTCTTCTTTGTTTCGAGTGGCTAGTGACTGACCTGGTGTCAAAGTTTTTGACGCCCATGGGCCTCTGACTTGGCTTCACATGCCGTCGAAAACTATCTCTCAGGCATGCCGATTTTCTCACGATGTTTTCCTTCACCGTTTTTACGTAAGTGATAATTACATAATACGCACATGAATCCGAAAAATCAGAGGTGCGTGCCTTGGGTTCAAACTCGAGACCTATGACTGGGCAGTCCTAAGGTCACACCTCTAAGGTAGCACTGCTGGTTTTTAATTGAATGTAATTGATTATTCATCACCATCATCGTCCCTTATCCCAACTTATTTGGGGTCGGCGCAGTATGTCTTCTTCTTCCATACATAGAGATGTATGGAAGAAGAAGACATACTGCGCCGAATAGAGATTAGCCGTCATTTCAATAATCACCCCCTTTCTAGCCATATCATCTTTCACACTATCCATCCATCGCTTCTTTGGTCTTCCTCTACTCTTATAACCATCCATATTCATACTCAATACTTTCCTCACGACATGTTCCTCGTTCCTCCGCATCACATGCCCATACCATGACAACCGGTTTCCACACAACTTCTCAGTCACCAGCGCCACTTTCAGGCTTCCTCTTACATACTCATTTCTAATTCTATCCATTCGCGTAATACCACACATCCCTCTTAGCATTCTCATCTCAGCTGCATGCATGTAATTGATTATTATTAAAATAAAACTAGTTGTTTTAATTCGTACGCAGTTGATTTACGCTTACAATTCAGAATTAATTTTGTTTTGCTCGTAGATCGAGGTGATCTTATTGATTGTTTTATGTATCGAATAAATAAAATAAATCGGTCTCCCCGGACCGATGTAAATCGGCTTTTATCCAATCCAAACGCTGGATAATTTGGTTGAAGCCGAAACACGTCAAGTATGGCCCGATAGTAAAATTTACGCAACCTTTTACGGCTAAGGAGGTTTTAATATTTTTACGCCTGTAAGTTATAGGTTTTGTGAAGAGTTTTAGTTTTAATTTATTTACGGTTTGGTTTACGGATGAACGGGTAATGGAATGGGAGATCGATCCGATTTGTTATCGGCTTATTAAAATATCATAGGTACTTACAGCAGGTCTGTCCGTGGATGGGTGACCGTTCGTTACACATCGAGACCTTCTGTGCCTCGGAGAGCTCGTTAAACAGTCGGTCCCGGATGTTTTACGAATACCTATGACAGTCGTTACGGGAAATCAGAAGCCTTCATTCAGAACTCTTCATTCTTCTTCATTCTCGATTATTCTTGCGTACAACCAAGCGGTTGCTTTGCTTACAAATCATCAATCTATATCTATACTAATATTATAAAGAGGAAAGATTTGTATTTTTATATTTTTGTATGTAACGAATAAACTTAAAAACTACTGGACTGATTTCAAAAATTCTTTTTCCGTTAGGAAGCTACATTATCACTGAGTAACATAGGCTACAGGCGGAGCCATGAGGACACAGCTAGTATTAAAAAAATTCAGTTGATTAATTATGCGAGCTTTTCAATTAACAGTAAATTACTTAGCTATAAATATAAGAAGAAACAAACAGCATTCGTTCTCGTTATTTGTTTAATCGTTTATTTAACGACGGACAATGGCACACGAAGAGCATTCACTCTCATGTCGTTTGTAAAAAAAATTAATTAAAAACTATTAATTACTTCGTCACGTAAATTCATTTGCCTTTCAATTCTACTATAACATAAACATAACATCACGCCTGTATTCCTTGAAGGGTTGGGCAGACGTGTATATTAACACTCATTTCGCCGTAATGTTTAAGTCGCGAGCCTATTGCCATCAACCGGGCACAAATCCAAACTGCGGGCTGCTATTGATGAATTCCACACGGAAATACCCAATAACACTGTAGCGGCATCTATCACGCCACATGTGAACTACGCAGCACGACGAATGTGTAGCAGACTACAGCGACAACAATGACAGCAGTCAAATGGAATGTCACTAATCCTGCATCGCGGTATCAAGATTTGACACGGAGTTAGTATACAGAGCGTCCCACGGATATGCCACATGGAGGGAAAGTGCTTTGAATATTGTAGATGGAACATTTTACTGAAAGAAGACATTATTGGAATTTAAAAAAAAATTAAACTGCATTCATAGATATTTAAATAATTACATGGTTGAACCGGGAATCGAACCCGTTACATGAGAAAAATATTCATCCTGTAGCTTTATCATACCGATCGAAAGACTTCATTATAAGGATTATTTTTTGCTAAATATCCACCACAACAATATCAAAAAATCTAAATTAAAAAATCGACAGGGAGCGAAATAATCAAAAGAGTGCGACTTTGTATTCAACAGGAAGGGACTCATTTTGAGCATTTGATAAATTGATTAATTTTGTATTAAAAATGTTAAAATTCATGGTCTTCCTTTTATTTTTGACACTATGTTATTTAGCATAAAATAATCCTTATGATGAAGCCTTTCGATCGGTATGATAAAGCTACAGGGTGATTATTTTTTTCATGTAACGGGTTCGATTCCCGGTTTAACCATGTAATTATTTAAATATCTATGAATGCAGTTTAAATTGTATTTTAAATTCAAATAATGTCTTCTTCCAGTAAAATGTTCCTTCCCTCCATGTGGCATATCCGTGGGACGCCCTGTATATACAACATCCCAACATCAACCGTTGAGCAGTGGCCCGTCAGGCATAAGACCCGCCTAGTAGGAGGATCCTCCCGTTTCGTAGGAGGAACATCATACCTCGTTCCCCTACAACACTTTCCCCAACCTGGGGATCGAAACCAGGACCTCATGATCAGCAGTCGCGCTTGCCACCAAGATACCAACGTGGCAACTCAACTACCTAACATTGTTACTAGAAGTATGTTATAATATTTACAATAGTATTTGCGATGTAAGGAACCCAACTACTACTATTCTGCCGTCGTAAGAAAAAGGGGCACAACTGACATTTTTTTCAAAATTTAGTTGAATACATTTTTGGAATCAGCTTTTTACGCTGATTCCAAATATGTATTTAAATCAATTTTGCAAAAAATGTCAGTTGTGCCCTTTTGTATTACGACGGCAGTATTATACTAGTACCTAATCCTGTGGACATTCGCTGGCTATTAGGTAACAGACGATTACTGATGCCAATCCTCTTGGTACTGAAATCGTATCGGATCGTATCGTAATCGTGAATCGGATGACGTAACAATAGATTGCAAGGTGTATAGCAAGCTTTATCAATGTCATGATTTTTGACACTACGCACAAAGATTTCCGTTGCGCGTTCTAAAAATAAAAATTCAAATCCTAGTAAAATTCTTATTTATGTTCAGCTACAATTCAAATTTTACGACTTTCTTGAAGTCTGAGTATTCAGTTCGATTTGCTTCCGGGTTCTAGAAACCTGGTTTATTGCTGTGCCCAAGCGTTCGGGAAATATCAACGAACCTTTACTGGTTGGTATAAATACCGAAAAATTATATATATATGGGAATAAAGTTTCTTAAATCAGAATAAGATATAGCTTTGCTTAATAATAAGAAAGAATAAAATCGTGTTTGGTTATAATATCATCAAAACTTTGTTTGCATAATTATCATAAGATTTTTTCCCACGGTTCCCACTGTTGGGTCTCATAAGTATCGTGTAGTCACAAATCTCACATGAAAAAAAATCCTAAACTGGAAGCAACTATCGGTACGCAATATAAACATTAATTTGTTCCGTGAGGAAATCGAAATTGCGCACCGCAGCGCAAAAGGCGATCGCTCAGTCATTGCGCCATGCGAGACGGCAAAAATATGGTTCGTGATTCGTGTCCAGCCTAGAGCGCAACAGTGATGGTTAAGACGATTTAACAACTATTTTGCCTGGTACAACTTCTAACAAAACATTACATAACATCACGCCTGTATTCCCCGAAGGGTTGGGTAGAGGTGTATAGTAACACCCTCATTTCGCCGTTATGCTTAAGTCCCATGTAATAGGGGGCGAGCCTATTGCCATCAACCGGTCACAAATCCAAACTCCGGACTGCCATTAAGGAATTCCACATGGAAAAAACCAAAACACTGCCCGACCTGGGGATCGAACCCAGGACCTCACAATCAGCAGTCGAGCTTGCCACCACTAGCCCAACGAGGCAGTTCTTCGAACAAAATCGGCGTTTGTCGCATAGTAGCTGTAATGTCGTGTAATGCAGTGTGAAATAACTTTTATTTTCTTTCTTATGAATGGCATGATCTTCTTCTCTCGTGTCGGTACGAGAACAGCTCATGCTGTGGTGAAAAGATAAACCAGTTAGCAAGGTTAGCGGGGCTGACTGCCCAGGGTACGTCGGACGTACTTAGTACCTTCACTCGAAATGTCATTTTGAGAGTTGCTCATTAATACGGGCCTAATATCCCCCAATTAGATCACTTTAGCGTTCTATGGCTTTTCTGGATATTTTCTGTAGGGAAAAAAACAGAAAAGTTATGAGGATTTTCCAAAGATAAAAAAAGGATATAAAATGTTCTTACACTAACCACATAATAAGCTTTAATTATATCATAGTAATAATCTAATTGTTGCATCCACCAGTTTTTGTCTATACATCATCGGCCAACTGGTAGAAAACACCTACTGCATTAAGTCCGCCTTTGTTATTTTTTTGTGATATATAAAGATGAAAGATTTGTATTTTTGTATGTAACGAATAAACTTAAAAACTATTGAACCGATTTCAAAAATTATTTTGTCGTTAGAAAGCTACATTATCACTGAGTAACATAGGCTATACCTATATTTATTACTGGAATAAAACTTCTTACGCGGGCGGAGCCGTGAGGATACAGCTAGTATTAAATAAATAAGCTTAATTTAATCCCATACAAATCAAACAATTCCCATCTCATATTTAATAATAATATAGTCTGTCTTCAACGTCATCTATACTATCATCGATTATTGAAAAAATATATAAAGATATATTATTGGCACTAAACCCAAAGCGACGAAATAGTGACGAAATAACGATAACGATAGTCTAGCTTTTACTGCGAATAAACTTTATGTTGGCTCTTTCGTTTCGCATCGGATATTTATATGCGAGAACACCATAAAACAGACAGTAGATATTCGTTGGTTCAACAGTAGTCAGTAGAATAGTTTTGGGTGGTTGTATACTTTTTATCTTAGAGTTGCAGCCACTGGTTATAACTCACCGACTCTTATCTCTCCCTCTCTGTATGGAATTATTTATTTCCGTTTAATAATTATAAATTAGTACACAACCACATTAACACACACATGCACTGCTCATATACACACACATGTTGGTTTAAGTGAACGGGCATGACCACTGAGACAATAGTATTTATTTTCATTTATGTTTTATTTGTTTATTTATTTAAGCACGCTATTTATCTATTTGGAACTGGTTTACATCAGTTACGCCACAATGGGTTCAGTTGAAAACCAGCGTCAGGCACTAGTGGTCTGACATTTATGCTGAACAGAACCTATTTGGCACAACCGCTAGACACACAGCTACTTTTTTTGTTTTTTTTTTGTTTTCTCTCATGAATTTTTGTCAGTGTCTGACTGCTTTAATGCCAAATCAATTTCTTTCTTTCTTTATTACTTAAAACTATTGGCCAAATACTCAAAAAGCTACTCAATTTTGAGTTTAAACAGACTCCGGACCCAGGTTCGTCGAACAAGGAAAACCTGCTCAGGTGGAGATTTATACGACGATTCCAGCTTGGAGTGTAAATCTGGTGCTGTTCCATCATCTTATCTTGCACCCGTACCAAGCCGGGGCGGGTCGCTAGTTATGTTATATAATATAATTATGTCACAAAACAAATATTTTCATTCTTTCATCAAAAACTGTTTTGTATAAAACTTGGTATGAAATTGCTGTGGTACCAACGATGGTGTCACCATAAGTTCCCCATTTTCTTACCCCATTAACTCTTATGGTTTCGTGGAAAAAAATAACAGCTCATAAACGCTGTTTATTCTTATTTTAAAAATGTCGTATTCGAAAGAATAAGGGTTTTCAAACGTTTCTTTAAAGAAAAGACCAAAGGTTTATTATGTATAAAAAATAATTACTTTAATCGGATTACGTGTTCCTATTTCAAATCAAAGACTGGTCTTTGAATCGTATTGGACCTTTTTTCTGTTTATGTCTAAACAGACTCTTTTAATTTATGGGTCAAGGAGCTGTTATTCAGCCTTTTTAAATGTTAAATGAAACATATTTTGGTAAGCTGGCTATCGCAAAAAATATTAAAATGATTAAATTACAGAGGTCAAATGAAGTGAAGAACTTAATTAAATGTTTTTAACAGTAAAAGTAAAATAAATATCGTGTTAATAAACTTAATTTGAGTACTTCTTTTTTGTTCTTTTCTGGTCGCGTTTGGCCCTAGTCTCACTTGATGGTAAGCGCAGACAGTGTCTAAGATGGAGCACACGAATCCAAGGAACAGAGATATAGAGGGATTCCCCTATACCCCTCTGGCTCTCACATATACCCAACGGAAAACAGTAAATTGCTTGGCGCCGGACTTTAATGTGAGGGTGGTAGCTAGCCAGGCGGACCGTATAGATCCTACCACCAAGCGTGCTGGGATTTGCTGAATCTTTAAACGCGTATATCCCAGCGCGCGGTAAGGAAGTTTTATATTCTAACACTAGCTTGTCCTCACGGCTCCGCCTGTAGCCTATGTTACTCAGTGATAATGTAGCTTTCTAACGGTAAAAGATTTTTTTAAATCGGTCCAGTAGTTTTTAAGTTTATTCGTTACATACAAAAATACACATCTTTCCTCTTTATAATATTAGTATAGATAACAATAGTCGCTTATTGAACAAAATTAATATTCCTGTAAGAATATTCCATCAAATCAAAAACATTTCAACATCAGCAGTACTGTAACTGCAGCCTTCAGATAAAAAAAATGTAAAAAAAAAGATTACAGCAGGTAATCTTATTCTATAGTTATAAAAATAAACATTCAACTTAAACATTCTTCAGCAAAAGAACCTGCTTCGAAGAAATTTATTTTTATTTAAAGAAAATGTCTTCGAGAACAGATAGAGAAAATAAAGTAAATAGCACGTACAGTTTCTATATAAACTAGCTCAATAGAATATTGGAACCGGCAGTGGAACTTATTGTACTGGGAATCAATAACGTAAGTCGACAGTTAGCGGGTTTCACCTCGTATTTGGCTATAATGCACTTTGATTTAGATTAAACCATTTTGACGTGGAATTGTATTGAATGTGGATGAGAGTAATCTGGTACGGCACGTGCCAAAATTTGGCACCTGCCGAACAAAAATGGTATATTGTATAAGTATTTGTAATAGTACATTACTGCCGCGGTCTGTAATGACTGCGTTGCTGGCAGCACTGATGATGGCCGAGAGTGCAGCGTAGCACAGCTCCAGGCCATCACAGCGCGGTCAGCATTGCAACTCTTGATGGACAAGCTGGAACATTTTATTATAGCGCGGACAGCAACGGTTGCAATGATGACTAAGCTTGAAGGCCGAGAGCGTAGCTAAACTAAGCTCGAGGCCATCATAGCGTGGCCAGCAGCGCAGTCATTGCGGACCAAGGCTTGTATAGTGCTTTACTCAAACAATGCGATTAATTTAAATAAAACCAGATTACATGGTATAGTGAGAATTTATTTAAAGTAACGATTTGTTCCTTCCCCGGTCCTTAGTTTTTTTTAAATTAGTCTTTATTGATTGTGCTGCCTGTATCTATACAGCCAAATTCTGTATAAAAACTTTTTGCACCAGACTATTTCTGAAACAAAAACTCGACAATAATGGATTTTCAAAGGAAATTGCTGGTGGCTAAAACTCACCAGCAATGAAATTCCATACAACTTTGCTGGCGCCTATTCAAGTAGCGCGGAAAGGACGACTTTGCTCAAAGAAGGTTGTCAAAATAATGACCACATTACAAGCATTTTTGAGTAAAATTTATATAAATACGTATAAAATATATTTATTATAAATATTATATATTTTAATTAAACAATATATAATTTTAGTTCTGTAGGTGCCAAATTTTAGCACGTGTCGAACCAAATTACTGTAATCCACGTTCAATACATATAAACATATATTTATTATAAATATAATATTTTTAAGTTGCTTTTGCAAGGCTTTTGTTTGCCTTGTTGGTATAATAGTGGTCGCAAGCGCGACTGCTGAGCGTGGGGTCCTGGGTTCGATCCCCAGGTCGGGCAAAGTGTTATTGGGTTTTTCCATTAGGAATGTTGCAGTAGCAGCCTGGAGTCTGGATTTGTGCCCGGTTAATGGCAATAGGCTCGCCCCCTATTTTATGGGATTTAAACATAACTGGCAAAATTAGGGTGTGCTAAAGAAACCTCTGCTAAACCTTTCGGGGGATATAAGGCGTGATGTTATCTTATGTTATGTTTATATAATACTAGCGACCCGCCCTGGCTTCGCACGGGTGCAATTTAGATACTAATGTGGGGCATATAAACCATCCTCTTGAATCACTCTATTTATTGCTGAAAACTGAATTAAAATCCGTTGCGTAGTTTAAAAGATCTAAGCGTACAGACAGCGGGGCGACTTTGTTTTATACTATGTAAAGATAAAGATTTATAATAAATATATTTTGCAAATACGCACGAAGGTAATTTTAAAATTTAAGGCGAATCTAGTATAGTGCACGGCAAATAAGGTAAGGTGGCGACGTTAGCGCAAGTAAAACCCGGTGTTAAAAAACATTTTTAAACTATTGTACATGTTATATTACATATTTATTTAGTTATACTAAAATAGTTTAAAATATTTTTTGACTTTAAGTTTTATATACGCTAACAGCGCCAGCGTGGCTCAACTTATTTCCCGCGCACTATAATACATAATATGTTAGTATTTTTCAGCCGTCAATATAATTCTTTTTTCAGTTTTCTCGGCTGAGGTAATGCTTTCTTACGTAGACCGCCTACGCTTTGCTACGTTACCGCTACGCTGCCGCTACGAGCAGCTACAAACATGTAGCAAGTTCCATAGAATTGCGTTAAATAAACACAACTTCCTATCTCTGTGATCATACATTCTTAGCACGTATAATCAACTTATTTTTTATTCATACAGTCGGTGAGTATAGCCCTTTTTTCGCGTTTTTTTGTTAAATGATTCACAAATAACAAGGTTTGTGTAGTGCTAAACACCTGTACCCACTCGGCACTTTTTAATTGGAGAGGGTCAAATAATTATTCATGGGCACGCTTGCACCCCTTGTTGGGCTTGAGAGCCTTCGTAAAGAATATTTTTAAATGTTTAATATTTTTTTGTACGACCTTTTTTGGTAGGAATACTTGAAAATGATTAGAAAAAATAATGGTTAAATTTGTGTTATTGACTTTGGGCCTTTTGAGACCGAATATTATTATGATATCCTATTCGCAAACTACCTCGTTGTTCGAGTGGTGGCAAGCGCGACTGCTGATCGGTTCGATTCCGAATTGGGCAAAGTGTTATTAGGTTATTCAGCGTAGAATTCCTCAGTAGCAGCTCGGAGTTTGAATTTGTGCCCGGTTAATGGCAATAGGCTCGCCCTCCATTACGTGGGACTTAAACATAACGGCGAAATGAGGGTGATACACCTCTGCCCAACCCTTCGGGGAATACAGGCGTGATGTTATGTGGTATCCTATTCGTATTAAGGTGGACTCGAGCATCTGATTGTAATGTATCATTTGGAGCGAGCTTGTTACGTTACGTAGCCTGCTAAAATTCGCATAATATGGTGGTTCTGAGCTCAGTAGGCTTAGCGCGGATGTTGTGACGTCACGTAATACCAGGTTCACACGATTCGATTAGAGTTGATCAACTGCCAAATCGCATGCGATTTGAACCGTCTGAACAGACTTTAATAATAATAATAAAATAATAAATCTGTGGTAGGTCCGGCCGTCAAAACATCAGAAAAATTCGGAATACAATATTTTTTGAAAAAATTTACAAAATATAACACTCGAATATAAAAACAATACCAAATACATTATATTTAATAAATAAAAATGAGAAAAAAAAGAAGAAATCTCCAGAACCTAGAAAACCGAAATAAAATATGATGAAATGTTGACAAGAAGCCGGACCAAAACACAAGACACGAGAACACGCCCAAGACCTTCGGCCTCGTCGCTCAGCTCCGCCTCGCAGCCGCCGGACTCCTCAATCGTGAGTGATGTGACACCGGCCGCTGCAGTTGCGTCGAGCTCGAGCGACGAATTCTACTCGCCACCAACGTCACCGCCACCACCACCACCACCACCACCACGACGCGGACGGCGAGGAAGAGGCCGACCACCGGCCTGCATGGGACCTCGAGGCCCACTGGCCTCTGACAGGGTCCCCGCTCCCGGTGGAAGTGTGCAGCGCATGCGATGGACTCTAACCATGAACGAGAACTGCATGCGCGCATACTTTGGGGCTACAGAGGGGGGAACTAACCTGACCGCGTACTGTGGTCGGATGCTCTCTCTGTTTCAGGTACTTGAGCCTACTGTCAACGTCTCGGCACAGCGATTATCGGATCAGGTGCGAGTCATTCAACGTGATCATAGGTTGACTGACGCCGCACTTGATAGGCTACGCTCTGAAGTACAGAGTAACCGTATCATTTCTCTCCAGTCGCAGACTGCGGCCCAACCGCAAACCCCAACTGTGGTTCCGCCGTTGCCCATCCACGCTGACGAGGAGTGCGATGATAGGGTTACAAATGTAAGTACCCAGTGCAATGAACAACTGAGGAGCGCTTTGGAGCTTGCGATTCGAGAGTATCGGTTCACTCCGCCAAACATTAGACCACGAATACCCCGTTTGCCGATGCATAGAAAAAATAGGGCGCTAATGTGTGCTCTAGATTCGCTGTTATCTAGTTATTTTGATAACAGCGAAAACCTCGAAGATACTCATTCAATCCTGTACTGCGCGGCTGTTGCGGCATGTCGTGTAGCTAATAATAAATTTGATAATAATGACAGAGCTACACGACCAAAACCCGCCGTACCGGCCTGGCAGTGCAGGATTGAACGTCGTATTAACGAGGCTAGAGCACTCATTGGCAAACTAATCTGCTTCAGGGAGGGCAATACTCGCCCTAGAGTGATGCGCTTTGTGAGGCGGGCATTCTCGGGGACTGATATCAATCCTCGAGATTACTTGTCCCGTGTCACAGAGCGTATCGACTTCCTGAAGCAGAAGGTTTATGCATGGGCAAACCGTATTCGGAGGTATAAGCGACGAGTGGAGCGATATACCCAGAATCGCATGTTTCATAGCGATGAAAGGTGGGTATACAGAACCTGGGAGCGACCTGATCACGATGCGAGTGACACGCATCTACCGGATGATGTCATGAATACATTCTGGCGCAATATCTGGTCGATGCCTGTCACTTACACTGAAGGTGACTGGATGCAGGAGGTCCAGCGAGCGTGTGAACCGATTGAGGAAATGGGGGACATTACTATTGTCCCCCAAGACGTAACCAGTGCAGTCCGTCCAATGGCGAATTGGAAATCCCCTGGCCTAGACGGACTGCACAACTTCTGGCTAAAATGATTGCGCAGTTCACATGCTCGTTTGGCCTCACAATTCCAGTCGTCTTTGGAATCTGGGTCGCTTCCAGAGTTCCTTACAACAGGAGTTACCCACCTGCTCCATAAATCAGGTAATACTGCGGAACCCAAGAATTATAGACCAATTACATGTTTGCCGACGGTCTATAAACTTCTTACGTCCATTTTGAGAGCCAAAATTAATTCTCATATTATAAATAATTATATTATGTCAGTCTCTCAAAATGGATGCAAGAATGGGTCCCGCGGTACTAAGGAGCTACTCCTCATAGATATGGCCATTAGCCAACAAGTTCGCCGATCTCGAAAGGATCTGTCGACATGTTGGATAGATTATAAGAAGGCCTACGACTCGGTGCCACATACATGGCTCATGAGGGTGCTAGAGTTGTATAAAGTGAATACAACTCTATGCGCCTTCCTGACGTCATGTATGGGGCAATGGAGGACAGTCCTTCACTATCCAGGATGTCGGCAAATTCAAGGGAGAGGAGAACCAATAAGGATTGAGCGAGGTATATTCCAGGGCGATAGTCTGAGCCCGCTGTGGTTTTGTCTAGCATTGAACCCTCTGAGCACATTGTTGGAGGGTTCAGGGTTAGGCTACCGGTTGAGAAGAGGTGGTCAGGTAATATCCCACCTCCTTTACATGGACGATTTGAAACTCTTTGCCCCCAACAATTTGCAACTGATGAAGTTACTGAAAGTAACTGAAACTTTCAGTAATTCCATCAGGATGGAATTTGGTGTGGACAAATGTGCAGTCATGCATGTAAAGCGAGGAGGGATTATGGAATCCGTGGGAACACAACTCTCGGATTCCATACACCTCAGACCCCTCTCCTCAACCGAAACCTACAAATACTTGGGCATGTCGGAGGCGTTAGGCATCAATGAGACCGACATGAAGCAATCGTTACGGGAGCGCTTCTATGGCCGCCTGAAAAAAGTACTTAAAAGTCTTTTATCAGGCGGAAATAAGGTGCGCGCCTTTAACGGTTGGGTCGTGCCGGTCTTGATGTACTCCTTCGGCATACTCAAGTGAACTCAGACCGAACTGGACGCCCTGGATAGGAGGGTCCGTACGCTGCTGACTGCATACCGAATGCATCACCCACGTTCATCGGTGATGAGGCTGTACATTCCGAGGAAGTGTGGGGGTCGAGGCTTTTTAAATGCTAAGACCCTCCACAACCGCGAGGTGTGCAGCCTCAGGGAGTACTTCCTCCAAGCCGACGTGGGGATGCATCGAGATGTAGTCGCAGTGGACAAAGGATTCACCCCGCTCTCCTTGGCTAAAGAGAACTGGCGCAAGCCTGTAGTACTGGATACTAATGGCCGCAGGGAGGTATGGCAGAGCAAGGAGCTTCACGGACGCTTTTACCGGGCCCTTCATGGGCCCGATGTAGATTTCCTAGCGTCCGTAGCCTGGCTACGTTTCGGTGATCTCTTTGGGGAAACCGAAGGTTTTGTCTGTGCAATTATGGACGAAGTTATGATGACGAACAACTACCAGAAATATATTGTGAAGGACGGCACGGTTGACATCTGTCGGGCATGCCACTGTCCCGGTGAATCCATTCGACATATTATTTCTGGTTGTTCTCGTCTTGCTAACGGCGAGTATTTGCACAGACACAACCTAGTGGCTAGGATTATCCACCAGCAACTTGCTCTGAAATACAACCTTGTGGACGCAGAAGTACCATACTACAAGTATGTGCCCGACCCAGTTCTCGAGAATGGTCATATCACATTGTACTGGGACCGATCTATCATCACCGACAGGACTATTGTTGCCAATAAGCCTGACATAGTGGTGATAGATCGATCAGAGCGTCTCACAATGATTGTTGATATCACTGTCCCACATGACGAGAACCTTGTGAAAGCCGAGAAAGATAAAGAAATTAAGTATCAAGACTTGGCACACGAGGTTGTCGACATGTGGGAAGTTGAATCAGCAGTCATTGTGCCGATAGTCGTTACGGCCAATGGCTTAATAGCCAAGAGCCTCGACCACCATCTGACGAGGCTCTCGTTGGGCAGCTGGGTCAAAGGCCTGATACAGAAAGCGGTACTTCTGGACACGGCACGTATTGTCAGGAAGTTCCTCTCTCTGAGGCCCTGACCACCGGTAGCTTGGACTCTGTTCCCGATGCCGGTGGGCTACTATTTTTTATATTTTTAAATGTTTTTTTATATTTTTTATAGAAATATTTAAAAATGTAAATAATATGTACATATAAATGAATAAACGAATAATAAAATAATTTATTTATACAATGGGCACATTTACAATAAATACCTTAACAATTAAAATACAGCACGGTTGCTTATTTGCCTGAACTAGGTTAAACCTGTGCTTCAGGCTAGAAAGTGCCTAAATATTTAATGTAATAAATTAACAATGAGTATAAAGTAAAAGCTTAATTAAAAGTACTACTTACTACTGCTACTTTAAATCAAATTGAAGCAATTTGAAAGAACAAAACGTTTCAACTTTTGTTGATCAACTAAAATCGAACCGTGTGAACCCGCTATAATGTAAAGGTAATTGTAATGTAAGTGAATTATGAATTGGAAATACTTACTAGTTTCACACAATTAGAGGGGCTCATGACCAATTAACAACTGCGTGGATCATGTGATTTGCAAGGTTAAACTGCGCTTGCCGCGGTTAGTCTGTGGATGGGGGACCGTTCGTTACACATTGAGACTCCTCCGTGCCTCGAAGAGCATGTTTAACAGTCGGTCCTAAGTGTCATACAAATACCTATGACAGACGTTACGGGAAGTCAGAAAGTCAGAAAGATATCGGCATTGCCCAGTAATTGGATTGAGGCGGTCTTATAGCAGTCACTCCGTGTAAAATACTGGTATTCAGCTGCATCTGGTTAGACTGGAAGCTAACCCTAACATAGTTGGGAAAGGGCTAGGCAGAACGAACTCGTTTAACACAAATTATTTAATTAAATTAAAAACCTTATATCTATGTATGATACAAATTGTGCATGTCGCAAAAAAATGAAGTAGTGTTGGTGGACAGTTGTATTTTGTGATTCAAAATTCGCTTATATTAGTGATACGTTTACGATACTATACGTCAAACGTTTGTGAGAAGAGAACAGTGCTGTGATTTACGATGTGTCAGAACCGAAGTCCCTAGCAAAACTGAATGAGTGGGTCAAGGAACTGCAAGTATACTCCACCAAGAAGACACCATTGTTGGACCCAGTCCATAATATCAGCAAGCACATTGGGTCAACCGCGCGACGGGTGCAACGAGTATTCCCAAGGAGGGTTGATGTCAGGCAGGCGGCCGGCCATAAAACAATAAGCCAAAACCTCTAACAACATGGATTTATGAAATACATGTTGTGCCGACCCCACCTAGTGTGGGATAAGGGCAGGGAGAAGAAGAAGAAACATTTGTGCTAGCCCTAAGGCCTGATACGCACGAACGCTTTTTAAGCGTGCATTAAAGAGAGAACAATAGGTAAGCTGCGTTAAAAAAGCGCTAACACGTGAACACATATACGGCTTGCTATTTGTCGTATTAGAACGCTTTTTTAAAGCGCGTCGAAAAAGCGTTCGTGCGAATCAGGGCTAACTGTGCCTGTTTTACTAACCGTCGCAACGCTCACTTTGTAACATGTTACAGCTAGTTCACACAGAAACTGTTCAACGGTCCCTACGTATACTATCGTTACTACAAAATCTCAGTTTTTATTTTATTATGTATGCACACCAATTACGCTGAGATTTATGCTCCGATTTACGTGATTCTTCTTTAGTTTGATGCGGAATAGTTGCCATTTGGTCCTATAAAAATTTTTTTATAACCCTTAAGATAACATAATTTCACACATTTTAAGCAGATAAAATAAAAACTGATATTTTGTAGTTTCGATAGTATACGTAGGGACCTTCGTGTTTACAGGACCCGTTTTAGTGGATCCGTTTTTATTTTGGTGATGGCGCCTGTAGTTTTATGAGCGAGTTCACATACACGACAGTATTCCGAATCCAGTAAAAAATACTGGTTCCGTCATTTTTATTGTGTACTGCCTGCCAGATGCAGATAGCTGCCATTTGTTTAACTGATCCGTCGGTACAGATGTGAACAACACATCCAGTACCGACGGATCCGCTGTATGAACGGGCTCTTACGGTGACAAAGATAGGGGTAATATTATTTGCATGGAACAACGGACAGATGTAATAAACATTTGGGTAAAACAATATAAATGAAATAATTATGCGGTTATTGTTTATATTTGTAATCAAAACAGTTTTGTTTGTATTTGAACAAATGTTTGTCATCGACAAGTGAATACAAACATTTTAATTTTGTGGTTGTTTTAATTTAATGAGAATCGTGTTTAAATCAATGCGGAGTTCTAATTTTTATGATAAGGTGCATTAAATTACATACAAACATACACGCACGCCGGTTGAGAGTACTACGTACCTGACCTTTGTGAAGAACATCACCAATAAAATCGATGTATGTCCTTCTAGGGCATTAAATTATTAGCAATTATTATATTTTGTATTATGGTTAGCAGTGATAGCCTAGCGGTTGAACGCTTGCCTTGCAAGCAGGAGGATCTGAGTTCGCAGTCCCGCACCTCTGACTTTTCGAAATCATGTGCAGATCAGAATTTGATTATCATTTCCGTTAACGGTGAAGGAAAAATATCGTGAGGAAACCTGCACACCTGAGAGGGCTTCATAAAGTTCTCGATGGTATGTGTAGTCTGCCAATCCGCACCAGGCCAGCGTGGTGGACTAAGGCCTAAACTCTTCTCATTCTGAGAAGAGGCCTGTGCCCAACAGTGGGACAGTAATGGGCTAATTATGTTATATTGTGGTTGGCGTAAATCATTATTATAGTTGTAACAAATAGACGAGGTTTCTTCTGCTCTCGCATGAACTATACGAGAATAGCTCATGCCGTGGTGAAAATATTAGCTAGACAGCAAGGTTAGTAGCAGGGCTGACAGCCCAGGGTGCGCTGGACGTACTTACACTATTGTGTAAGTACGTCCATGTATTTCATAAATCCATGTTGTTAGAGGTTTTGGCTTATTGTTTTATAACCAGCCGCCTGCCTGACATCAACCCTCCTTGGGAATACTCGTTGCGCCCGTCGCGCGGTTGACCCAATGTGCTTGCTGATATTATGCACTGGGTCGAACTTTACAATCATGACTTAATATATTAGCAGTGATATGCACTAGCCTATCACTGCTAACATATTAACGACGTTCACTACACTGGTAGTGATCTGCGGACTGCCAGATCATAGGTCTCAAGTTCGAACCCAAGTTACGCAAAACTGACTTTTCGGATTCATGTGTGTATTGTATAATTATCACTTGCTTAAAAACAGTGAAGAAAAACATCGTGAGAAAACCTGCCTGAGAGATATTTCTCGATGCCATGTGAAGCCAAGTCAGAGGGCCATGGGCGGCATAAAGTCTAACGACAGGTTAGTCACTAAATACAAGAAAAGAGGAAGAACAACAAAATCACGTAAGAGGCTTCATCGTCTCTCGTTTCGGCATGAGCTATACGGGAATATTTCATGACGTGGTGAAAAGAGTAGCTAGTTAGCAAGGTTGGTAGCGAGGCTGACTGACTAGGGTGCGCCGGACGTAGGTAGCTACTTAGATATCATCACTCGTGGAAGCTCTTTTAATGCATCCCAAGAGGCTTAAACCTAGCATAAAAGTACATAGGGCTTGTACACAAAACTGCGAATCGGCGCGATGCGATTTCGCAACGCAAAAAACTGCAACGCCAATTGCTGCGATGCGATTTCTTCCCTCCAAGGTTCGGGTGACCAATCCCTCGACGATCGTCAACCGTATTGAACGTATTTTTTACCAGGTAAAATAAATTTGCGTAAAAAGATTTGCGCACTACTGTTACTGATAAGAAGATATAGGAAAAATCTATTACGGGAATCAATTCGTAAGTTCTTGCGATACGTCGTGCGAGTTCTTATATTTCTACGATGCGACATCGCATCGCAGCTTTGTGTATAAGCCCATAGTAATCTAGCATTTGACTATTGATCTCTCAACGCTTAAACAACAGTGCACTCTACCCAAACAAGAAATATCATGAATCTCTTAAAAACTTAAAACAGACAACGAAATTCAAAACAAACTTCAACTTTACCAAAAGGCGTAGTTACATTCCAAAGTAAAGCCTAAACTCGTAAACTTCGCAATCCGCGAGTCTGCGAAGTGGGCATCAATTGTGAAGTTTTCCGAATTGTAGCATTAACAGGAGATAGAGGCCTGATAATATTGGCTGTAGTTTTAAAAGCTGGTTTAAGTACTAAAGAACTCGTATGTACTGTGTTAGAAGTTGAAGTTTCTAGTGGACAATATTTTAAGAACTTGGATTTTTAATCCGGTGTTTGTTTCGGCGATATTTATTAAGGTGCGTAGTACTCTCAACTGGCGTGCGAGTATGACAAGATGTATGAAAGTGGATGAAGTGAAAGAAGTATGTAAGGGTCGTAGCAAGCGGCGTACTTTAGTTTCTGCCTACCTCCATGGGAAAAAGGCGTGAGTTTATGTATGTATGTATATTTTTAAGATGGCAGATTCTCATGTTTTAAAATTATTCAAAATAATTTTCTGATCTAGTCTCAATGTCTTAGATGTTACAAACGGTATTCTCCTACACTAAAAAAAAACGTGAATTTATATTGTAATGTGATCCAAAATTGATGGAAGCCAAAACTGTATTCTGCTAACATTCTGAACTGACACTACACCTTAAATAAATGTCAGAACTGAGATTGAAATTAGTAGACTAGATTGAGATAGAATATGTTTTTTTTTGTCAATTCATAATTTATTCATATAATAAGTTCAGTCAAAATTCAGTCATAGTGTAAATTAATTACGAGAATTTTATTGGCCTTCTGATATAGTCAGGCAGGAATACCTATCTTGGTCTTTGATACCCCCCCGCGTCTCGGGTACAAGTATACGGGTGCCCCAAATTAATGAGTCATGGAAAAAAAGGGACTTTTAAAAATACCAAAGGAGATGTTTCATTTTCGGCCATAAGATGTACATTTATCGAAAAAGGGGAAAAAAGTCCAAGAATTGAGGAAAAATATTCTTTCGTGAATTTAAACCTGATTTGATGTGCACAAAATATAATAAGTTTTCAATTATTGCCATATTCTATTCAACATGGCGTCCTATAGTTTGCATAGCCTGCTTTCGTTCTGAAATCATGTCAAATCAAAACATAATTCACGTAGACGTTAAATATGAAAGGTATGTGTTCTTGTACAATTAATAATTATTATTATTCTCTTAGCCATCTTTTCGACTAATTCTAAGCTAGTGTGACGATTTCATCGTTAGAAAAATATTTATTCTTCTTTTTTAACGTGTACTTCTGAACGAAAAATTCAAAATGTCAGGTCACAGTCAGTCAGTAATTAACAAATATCAATTTGTAGGTTAGGTAAACGTCATCTTTACAACCTCTCGCGGCTGTCATAACTCTCACGACAAACGTCAAACATTTTTAATTTTTATTTTGTGCATAAAAAACATTTGATATTATGAAAAAAATGTTACTGTAAGCTATTCAGGGTTAAGTTTCCCAGCTTTTCTAAAAGGTACACCTTATGGCCGGAGTCCCATACAAAAATTAAACATCTCCTTTAACTTAAAGTAGACTTCGTTTATTTTTTTTGATGTAAGAAATACTGCTGTCAAATATTTTTAAAGTCATCCCGAAATCTAACCAACAGAAACGCGAAAAAATATCACCCTGTATTTTATTACCAGAGTATCGGTAATCTATTTCTCTCGATTTTCTTGTCCATCTAGGGTGTCTGCCAAAGATCGCTATTAATATACGTCCATTATACCGATAATTTACATGCAATTTATTCATTTATTAAATGGTAAATGGATACAATAAAGCATATTTTGTATTGTATTACTTTGTTACTAGTACGCCATTTAATTAAAATCCAGGTGGTTGCCGAAATTGCGTGGTAGCTGCTATTATATTAATTACTGTTCAGCAAAAACTTTATTATTTGCAAACCACCAAACTCATTTTGTATTATTGCTGAACGAAAACGATGCAATTATTTTGATAATGAAAAATTTCGTTCAATCCCACTATTTTCAGGACTAACGAAATTATATGTTTACTTTTATCTGTCTAACAGATAAGATAAAATAATAAAAACAAAAGTTTTTTTGGGATTGTAACCGTTGTTTAGTCTGTAGGGGGAACGGATTAAGAATACAATTATCCTCCTTCGCCAGGCAAGTGAGTCTTGAGAGGCGATGACCCTGGTACCATAATTGTGCCCGCAAAAATGGCAATAGGCCCTTGTGAAGGATTTTAAGTCAGGATGCATTGTGATTGCTCCTTCCTTTAGGGTATGGGTTATAGTGTAGACCAGGGCTGTCCAGACAACGGCCCGCGGCTTGTTTTCATGCGGCCCGCTACGCATGTTTTAATCAGAAAATAGTTTTGGACATAAATAGTTTGGATATTAGAATTCTTTGTCAAAACATATAATCAATATTTGGTATTATTTATTAGTTTTGGCTTGAAAATGGGATCGATGATGGGCAGCACTTATTTCTGTGAAAGTGCGTATTCAACAATGAACTTTATAAAATCTAAGTATAGATCTTCACTGTCAGATAAGTCATATCTTCGTGCAATGCGTCTGGCAACAACAAATGTTGACGTTGATAATTTAACGAAGAACCACTATACGTATAAAGAAATGCTTACACTGTACTTTTTTTATTTGAAATCTGAAAATATTTTTTTCTGCGGCCCTCCAGGTTTTGTAGTAAATTTAATTAGCCCGCGAAGGTATGTAGTTTAGACAGCCCTGGTATAGACAAAGCAAAATGAATAATCATTGTTTATTTTGACTTTGGTTTAAATATTTGTCTTTAAAAAATAATAGGATATTACAGAGATTGTGTGTGACACTCAAGATCGTCGTCGGTATAGTGACAAAAAAAATAGGAAGGTTTCAGGCGATGCGATGGTTGTGTACAAAGGTCGCTCTCCCAAAGCCACACGCCTCGTATTGTACCGGTGACCACTAGATGGCGCTAGTCGTTAACACACCTATTACATGGAACTTAATACAAGAGGCGAAACGTGGATGTACAAACTTATGTAATAGGAGAACACCTCTGCTTACAACTGCCTCGTTGGTCTAGTGGTGGCAAGCGCGACTGCTGATCGTGTGGTTCTATGTTCAATCCCCAGGTCGGGCAAAGTGTTATTGGGTTTTTCCGTGTGGAATTCCTTAGTGGCAGCCCGGAGTTTGGATTTGTGCCCGGTTGATGGCAATAGGCTCGCCCCCTATTGCATGGGACTTAAGCATAACGGTGAAATGAGGGTGTTACTATACACGTCTGCTCAACCCTTCGGGGAGTATAGGCGTGAGTATATTATTGCTGCATTCGTATACGAGACCGTGCAGATGCGCTCCCGCAGCGATGTGTTTCTATTAGAGAATCTCATCATTTATACAATAATGAATTAATTAATTCTAATAAATTCATTATTGCATAAATGTTCTCAATTAATACCGTCAATGTATTTAATCCGGATAATTAATGCAATTATAATAAATAATGATAGCTGCAACATTAGTTAGAATTAGGGCATCCGTTATCTGGCATTAAAATTACTTTATGTTGATTATTATTAAATGCCGCAACAGCAGTGATAGTTTAGTGGTGTGACCGTCGGACTGCCAAATCATAGGTCTCATGTTCGAACCCCAGGCACGCACCTCTGGCTTTTCAGATTCTTGTGCGTACTGTATAATTATCACTTGCTTAAAAACGGTGATGGAAAACATAGTGAGGAAACTGGCATGCCTGAGAGATATTTCTCAACGGCATGTGAAGCCAAGTCAGAGGCCCATGGGCAGCAAACTCTGACACCAGGTTAGTCACTAACCACACGAAAGAAGATGCATTACTCTTAGGCGCCATTTCCACGGACGATTGTACCGCGGCGATAGTAACTATAAGAATCAATTTCCACACGGCGATATCATCGCGGCGATATGACGAGCGGGTTTTCACGAGCAAGACGTCGCGGATTCATCGCGTCTCGCGGCGATATCGCCACGTGACGCAGCGTGCCCGCGGCGGTATTTCACCGAACTCCAAACTGAGCTCTTTCAATACAGTTGCGAGGCGCAACGATACGCTGGTGGAATTATCGTTGTATCGTAGAGTTTACTCGACGACACAACGGCATCTTATTATTCTGTTATCCTATGCATAAGATTTTATTATATACTAGCTGTGTCTTCACGGCTCCGCCCGTAGCCTATGTTACTCAGTGATAATATAGCTTTCTACCGGCAAAAGACTTTTTGAAATCGGTCCAGTAGTTTTTAAGTTTATTCGTTACATACAAAAAGACAAATCCTTTCTCTTTATAATATCAGTATAGATTAGTATAGAAGTATAGATCAGAACACGTTCAAACAAGTAATGACAAAAGCTTTGTCAATCAGCAATCGCAAAACTCTATTAATATAATTAGCTCATTACTTTCCCACTGCTGGGCACGGGCCTCTTCTCAGAATGAGAAGGGTTTACGCCTTAGTGCACCACGCTGGTCTGGTGCGGGTTGGTGGACTGCACACCATCGAGAACTTTATGGAGCCCTATCAGGTGGTTGTCTATTGTTTATCCGAAGATTATATACCATAATCATCATATTCCCGAATGTCATTTACCCAAATTTCATTTGCCCGAATGTTTTGTTTGCCCTATGAGACATATGACATACTTTTAACTGCCCGAAACTTAGATACCATAAGATACGAGTGCCATACGTATTGTTTTTCATATTTTTAATTGCCATAATAATTATTAGACATAATATTTAAACGCCATAATGATTATTAGACACGATATTTAAATGCCATAATAATTATTAGACAAATATTTAAACGCCATAATAAAACTATTACTTCTGGGTGGTTTATAAAAAAATAGTCGGGGTGCCCTAAAGTCCCGATTGCATCCAGTTTCCCCTGATATAACAACCGTTACACACCCAATGTCGATGGCAAATGATGTTATGGCATATGATAATTATGGCATGTGATAATTAGGGCATGTGATAATTAGGGCATGTGATAATTAGGGCTTACAATGATTATGACAAATGATGTTATGGTAAGTGACTTTATGGGAAACAAAGCTTCTAGCACGTGACTAATATAGAAAATAAGAGTAGGGCAAATGAATATTACGTCATATAATATTATGTCTGTTGACTATTATGGCAAATGATATTAGGGCTAATAAAATTCGGGCAAACGGCGGTATACCCTATAAGAGCTGTGTTACAATTTTGGTGTACAATAAAGTATATTCTATTCTATTCTATTCTACCTTATCAGGTGTGCAGGTTTCCTCACAATGTTTTTCCGCGAGTGATAATCAAATTTTTAACCGCACGTGATTTCGAAAAGTCAGAGGTACGGGCCGGGATCGAACTCAGACCTTCCTGCATGGTAGTCAAACGTTCAACTTATACTTGTATATTTAATAGCCTATATACTTACACAGGCTATTAAATATTATTGCCTTGTTAGTCTAGTGCTTACAAGCGCGACTGCTGAGAATGGGGTCCTGGGTTCGATCCCCAAGTTGGGCAAAATGTCATTGGGTTTTTCCATTAGGAATTTCTCAGTAGCAGCCCGGAGTCTGGAATTGTGTCCGGATGATGGATATAGGCTCGCCCCCTATTACATGGGACTTAACCATAACTGGCTAAACGAGGGTGTGTATAAAACACCTCTGCCGAACCCTTCGGGGAACAGAAGGCGTGATGTTATGTTATGTGTGTATACCTACTCATTCCGTTTGCTTACAGTACATATCGCCGTCCCCGGAGCATATAACGACATTCGCAAAAACACCACTTTTCAGAACAAAATAAAAACCGATTTTTGATGGCTGCTTGCCAGTTACTAAACATAAGTAGAAACGGAAAAGCCCAAATGATTCATTTGAGCTTTTTCGTTTCTAATTATGTTTAGTAACTGGCAAGCAGTCGTCAAAAATGAAAAGTTGTATTTTTGCGAATGCCGTTATATTCTCCGGGGACGGCGATATACAGGGTTAGTCGGAAGGGGGGTACCTACTAAGCCGAAAGGGTGTTAAAGTACCTCTTAGGCCCGGTATCCACCAAAGCGGAGAGGAGAGGAGATGTGCTGCGAAGCTGGCAGGTTATTTCCACCAAAGCGGAGAGGAGAAGTGTAGCGGAAAGGAGATGTGAGCTTTGTGTAGCAGAGATGTGAGCTGTGAGAGATCGGAACCAGTCAAGTTCTGTCTACGAAAGGAAGACAGCCGCCGGACTGGACACTTCTCCGCTCTGCCGCGCCGCTTGCTCGCTCGCCGCACAAAATTCTACAGAAAAATTAGACATCTCCTCTCCTCTCCGCTTGATCCATTTCCACCCATGCTAAGCGGAGAAGAGATGTGGAAATAACGAAATCGGATAGGTTTATTCAAACACATCTCCTCTCCTCTCCGCTTTGGTGGATACCGGGCCTTAAAATAACTTTTGTTCTACAACTTTCCCCAAAACTAGATAGTTTAAGGCTCGATTTTACCAACGTCGGATAGCGTTTATCCAAGGAATAAGACAGACTTGTTGACAGAATTTCTATACGAAAGCTGTCAAAACGTCTAATTTATTCCTCGATTAAAGTTATTCGACGTTGGTGAAATCGAGCCTAAGTGAAATAGCTTTTCAAAGATTTCGTAAAAAATATGCTAAAATCTATCTGTCCATAGCTATGTTCAGTTGTTTTTACAATTTAGGTCATACTTGTGGTCACGGATTAGAAAATTAATTTTCTGAATTCATAACTAAAGCAGTTTTGTTATTTTTTTGAAAAAAACTAAAATAAGAATCTTTTTGCATGCAAATAAAAATTACCGAATTTTGAAATTTTAACACTTGCTTTAGAGTAGCCATCAGTGATACTTTAGGTGGCCCGCGGCTTAGTACCCCCTTTCCGACTAACCTTGTATAGTTACATAGTTTTTAGGGCCCCTTAACAAGATCTGTTTATACTTCTACAAGACCTGTAAGATTAAACAAATACTTAAGCTACCTACACACGATAAGTGTAACAAAGTAAGGTAACACCTGTAATAAGTTCGGTCTCATCCTAGCCCCGTTTGTCGGCACTCACTTAAAACTCCTAAAGATCGCGCCAACGCGTTAGGGTGACGGTATATACGACTTAAATATTAGGAAATTCTTTTTGACGGTAGGTAGTAGAATGTTTTAATGTGACCTCGTGTTTTGTTATAGTGCCTCGTTGGTCTAGTGGTGGCAAGCGCGACTACTGATCGTGAGGTCCTGGATTTGATCCCCAAGTCGGACAAAGTGTTATTGGGTTTTGCGTGTGGAATTCCTCAGTAGCTGCCTGGAGTGTGGATTTGTGCCCAGTTGATGGCAATAGAGTTGCCCCGTATTACATGGGACTTAATCATAACGGCGAAATGAGTGTTTTACTATACACCTCTGCCCAATCCTTCGGGGAATATAGGCGTGATGTTATGTTGTACATTGTACAGAGTGACATCATCGCCTCAATGAGGGTCTCGCGGCTAATTATCAATCGCGTGAATCATACGATTTGCGCGGTTAAGCTAGGCTTGCTGCGGTCAGTCCGTGGATGTGTGACCGATCGTTACACATCGAGACCCTCCGACTCCGACTTCTTCCTACTGGGTTGCGGAAGTCCGATGGCGGTCGCTCCATTAAAATACTGGTATTCAGCCGCATCTGGTTAGACTGGAAGGTGACCCCAAAATAGTTGGGAAAAAGCTAGGCAGAATATTTAGAAATATAATCAGTGTGTAAGTCAATGAATAAAGGAAGTTATAATAATATTTATTTATTCCAATAACTCAGTACCTACTATGTAACAAATTACAATTTGGCAATAATGAAAACAAACTACTAATCTATTATTAATATTGCTACAGTATACAAATTTTATGAATAAAATATTCGGTAGTATCACAAAGTCACTAAAAGCGGTAGGTAGTTTCTGTGTAGCGGTCACTGGTAGCCCACAGCGCCCACGTCTCCTGCCGCTATATTTCCCTGTTAAATATAGCTACATTAGGCCTCAGTTACACGTGTCAACCCTAGGACTACTATCATGGTGACAAACTATTGTAATGTATGATTTAATTACTCGACAAACGGTCCCACGTGTAACCTTGGGCTGATGTTTACTTACATTAATTCTCTATTTGGACAACCATTTAGCCTTTGGCCAGACTTCAAACGCGGGCGCGGGGCGGGCGCGGTGCGGCGAGTTCAAACAGAAAAACTTCATTTGAGTGTTCATAGTGGGCACGCGGGCGCGGGAAGCGGCGCGGGCTACGTGGCGCGGGGAGCGCGCGGGTAGCTCACGCCATAGGTTGTTCATACAAGTGGCTGCAGTGAGAGCGCGGGCGGCAAGCGACAACCCGCGCGGGAGCGGGGGATCTCAAACTAGTTCGAGCTGACCACGCGCGTTGTTGTGATGGCGTCTTCACAATTAAATGTTTAAGAATTAATAAGAGCTATTCAAGCACGATCTGCACTGTGGATATCGAAACATCGTTTTTTAGTAAGAATTTTCCAGTAAAAATAAGTCTTCTTCATCCATATGATATTTTGACAAACACTGGACATGACAACGCTCAGAACGAAGCCACGCTCCACTGCGGATAGGTAAATCGCGCGCGTTCCCGCACCCGCGCCGCTCCCCGCACCGCGCTGCCAGTCTGGCCAAACACTTACTTTAATTCTAGTACATTTGTCGAGTAAATGGTTGTTAAGACAGATAAATTAATGTTTGTAAATACCAGTTTTTCATGTTATTGTTTTTGTAGAAAGTGTAAACGAAATCATGTAATTCCTTCAAACCTCGTGATGTATTGCTGATATAGATTAACCCTGCACGTGATACGTTGGGATTCAATAAAAAAATGTTACAAGAAGTAAACATGTGTTCTTAACATTTTAGCGCTCTTGAGTTAAATGACCGCGCGGTGAGCGATACCGCGCAATTCGGTCGGGGCGCTAAAATGCCTGATATTAAGAACACAATCATGTTTACTTCTTGTAATTATATTTTTATTGAATCCAAACGTATCCCGTGCAGGATTAATCTATGTCAGCAGTACATCACGAGGTTTGAAAGAATTACATGATTTCCTTTACAAGTCGACCTGCAGAAGTCGACCTTATGCAGGCTAAAAATAAGGACATCGAATTGACCACCTACAGGTCTAATATTATTTAATATTTCGTCACACTTTAAGCGGTCAACCCTCAACTAGCATGTGCAGATAAAATTTAGCAGGCGTGTACTTACGGGAGGATGAAGAATAACACTTGTAACCGTACACTACATATATTTGAATAAGAATTACAATTAGAACAACAGGGAGTGGTTCGTACAATGCGAGGAGTCCAGGGTCTTCTTATGCAGGTGTAGTATTTAACTTAGCAACTCCAGCGGCGCGAGAGCCGATCTGCAGCATGCCCGCCCTTTTATAAGCCCGGACCTCCGCCAGTCCGCCACCACCCGTCACAAGTTTATAGAAACAGTGTCAGATCCAGTTGAAGCGGTCACGTGGGACGTGACCACTCCACCACTGTACTGGCGCCCACGACCATGATAACATATATATGTATTTCCCGAAGGGTTGGGCAGAGGTGTATAGTAACACCCTCATTTCGCCGTTATGTTTAAGTCCCATGTAATAGGGGGCGAGCCTATTGCCATCAACCGGGCACAAATCCAAACTCCGGGCTGCTACTGAGGAATTCCACAATGAAAAACCCAATAACACATTGCCCGGCTTGGGGATCGAACCCAGGACCCCACGATCAGCAGTCGCGTTTACCACCACTAGATCAATGAGGCAGTTATATTTTATAAATGTAACCGAAAAAAAACATCATCATCTCCCTGCCGTTATCCCACACTAGGTGTGGTCAGCACAACATGTATTCCTCTTCCATTCTCCTCTATCAACCGTCATCTCAGTAATCACTCCTTTCTTACCCATATCATCCTTCACACAATCCATCCATTTTTTCTTTGGCCTACCTCTACTTGTATCGATATGCCTAGCCTTTTCCCAACCATGTTGGGGTCAGTTTCCAGTCTAACTAGATGCGGCTGAATACCAGTATTTTACACGGAGCGACTGCCATCAGACCTCCACAACCCAATTACTCGGCAATGCCTATAAACTAAGGTTAGACCAGTTGTCAGACATCCGGGCTTTTGAGTTCCCATAACGACTGTCATAGGTATTCGTGTGACACCCGGGACCGACTGTTTAACGTGTTCTCCGAGGCACGGAGGGATCTCGATGTGTAACGAACGGTCACCCATCCACGGTATGATCCGCGCGGTTGGTAATTAGCCACGAGCCCCTCCTGTGCTTGTATATCCATCCACATTCAAATTTAAAATCTAACGGACAAAAATAATTGTCAAAATTAAATTATAGTCTTCTAAAATCAAATCGGATGCTAACCCTACGCGGTGCTCTAATCTTTTCTCAGGAGTGTCGAATGAAAACTTTTCAATCGGATTTTACTCCGTTTCTTATCTAATCGAGAAGTTTTGTCGAAATTCCGAGAGGCTTGAACTTGATCGAGAGTTTGGCTTAATGCGTTGTGGACGACGAGATATTGTACTTTATTATTTTTAGCTTACGTTTTGTTTTATCCAATTGTTTGGTGTACTTTTATTTGGAATTATTCCGCTTAGTCTGCCTCGTTGGTTTAATGGTGGCAAACGCGACTGCTGATCGTGAGGTCGTGGGTTCGATCCCCAGGTACGACAAAGTGTGTTATTGGGTTTTTTGGATTTGTTGGATTTGTGCCCTGTTGATGGCAGTAGGCTCGCTCCTTATTACATAGAACTTAAACAAAACGGCGAAATAAGGGTGTTACTATACACCTCTGCCCAACCCTTCGGGGAATACAGGCGTGATGTTATGTTATTAATGCAAATGTAGCGTGCAATGCACGCCGAATAAATCACAAATATTATTTACTACAATATTATTTTAGGTTTGGTAAATAAGATACACATAAATTAATATAAACAAATTATTATCGATACTGCTATGTACATTAACTGTTTCAATAACTACATATAAACATACTGGTTATCTATAGGTACTAATATTATAAAACTGAAGAGTTTGTTTGTTTGAACTCTCCATTTATCGAGGAAGGTTAGGCTATATAACATCACGCTACGACCAATAGAAGCGGAGCATAAATGAAAAGTGTTGCAAAAACGGGTAAAATGTCCACCCGTGCGAAGCCGGGACGGGCTGCTAGTCTATATCTATACTAATATTATAAAGAGGACAGATTTGTATTTTTATATGTAACGAATAAACTTAAAAACTACTGGACCGATTTCAAAAAATCTTTTGCCGTTAGGAAGCTACATTATCACTGAGTAACATAGGCTACGGGCGGAGCCGTGAGGACACAGCTAGTGTAAAATATAATTGAACAACATACATAACATCACGTCTGTATTCCCCGAAGGGTTGGGCAGAGGTGTATAGTAGCACCCTCATTTCGCCGTTATATTTAAGTTCCTTATAATAGGGGGCCAGCCTAAAGCCATCAACCGGGTACATCTAAACTCCGGGCTGCTACTAAGGAATTCCACACGGAAAAATCCAATAACACTTTGTCCGACCTGGGGATCGAACCCAGGACCTCACGATCAGCAGTCGCGCTTGCGAACACTAGACTAACGAGGCAGAATTAAATATTCACTAAACTGAAATTTCAGGCTACGCTAATGCTAGTCGTTCGTTCAGATTCAGATTCATTTATTTGCCAACAATGTAGGTACAAGTATAAGATGGTACATCACTAAGTGCTTCTGCTACATTCTACCTTACGGCATGCAAAATCAAAGATATAATTCCAATATAAATAAGGGGAATTATAAAACGATCGAATAAAAAAAAGCTTAGCGACTGATGATGAGATACTGTTTTAATAACTTGAGCGGTATGAATTTGAGTAAGCGAAAAATTAACTAAACTAACGACAAATATTGATTAATAATAAAATCCGGAACGACCTTACAAAAAGTGGGTTGTGATTAATCCATTTCAGATATTAAAATTCTAGCCGTGCGACTGAATTACTAAGTGAGCGACTAGAAATACAGAGAGGGCAATTTCAATATTATAAACAGTTTGTCAAATTCGTAACGTCTAGGTTAGGTTAGGTTAGAACTGCGACCACGCAACGCGCGAAGGCGAGCGAGCGAAGCGAGTGTGCCGCGGCAGCGGCCGCCAAGCGCCAGATTTGCTCCTTTGCAAAGGCAAATATTGAAAAAATGCAGGACGTAACGTTGACACTCAAGCAAATATTAGGTCGCTCACATATTATGAAGCTTCTCATTTTGTATTTTAAGTAACTTAAATTAGTGTTTGTAAGTTGCTGTTTTGTTGATTTCTCGTCACTCGCAGTCAGTCGCTCACTTAGTAATACTATAACGTAAATTAATTATTTTTGTCACTTAAAACTTTAATTTACAGTCACTCGTTTAAATACTACCCTATAAATAACATGTAATATGTCATTCTAAGCTAATATGTCATTCTAATAATTATATGTATTTAAATTCTAGCATTTATTATGTCATTTACAATATATTTTTTATTGTTATATATTTTTATCATTTAAAAAGTCTTTTACACAATAATAACATTTTTCTAATAATAATGCAGTCAACTTAGATTTAAATATTCGTATAGGGTGTTCTTTAAAATTGTGCGGAATTTTATTGTATATTATAGGCCCCATTGACATATTATTTTTTCTTAATAGTGCAGTTTTGTAATTGCCTGTATGTAATAACTTTTCATATTGTATTCTCATAGGACCTGAACGAGATCTAACATCGGTTAGTGACGGAAATATATTTAAATTCGTTCTAACAAAATTAGCAACTTCCAAAATATACAACATTTTACAATTCGTTCATTCGATAATTTCAGTTCGCAAATTCTTTTTTCATCGCCCTCCATTGTAAGTAGGCGCAATAATTTTACAAAAAGACTGTTAAATAGGATATTTCAAAAGGCCTGTCTTAGCTTAGATATCCAGGCTTTATCGTGATGAGACCTTGAGTGGGCTTTGTGCGTTTATAGATGAAATTCTAGTTTGTTATGACTGAAAACATTAAATCTACATTAATTCAGAAACTTGTGTTTTGTTTTTTAAAGTTTGTCTTCGTTTCAGTCGCATTTTTGCTAGCCCGTTACTGTCCACTGCTGGGCAAAGTCAAAGTATTTATTTCAATTAGGCCATAAAAAGCACTTTTGAACGATAAAATTTACAAAAAAAAAATTGCATTGATTCTAGTGGCCCCTTCCAAAAGGTAGTTTCGTATGGAGAAGAATGGGCAAGAAACTCCACCGTTACTCTTTTAAAATGTCTTACAATATTTTGTATAGGTACATTAATTATACAATTATATGTGAAGACGATGAACCAAGAATAAAATTACTATACCACAATAGGTAAAACGAATTAAAAATGAAACAATGACTTATTATTTATGCGATAGATACATGGTGCTCACATATTTACAAATATTGCAAAAGTATACGTTTTCCCAAACATTTTAAAGTAATAGGTCAGTGTGTGAGTTAAAGTACCTACTCATAGAATCTAAAATAAATGGCTTTATAAAAATAAATTATACAATTCAAATAGAAACCAAGGGCACGGGTCTCTTCTCAGAATGAGAAGGTTTTAGGCCTTAGTCCGCCAGGCTGGCCTGGTGCGAGTTAGCGCACTACACACACCATTGAGAACATTGTTTTAAGCCGTCTCCGTTGTGCTTGTTTCCTCGCGATGTTTTCCTTCATGGTTAACGCAAGTGATAATCAAATTCTGATTTTCTTAACGTTTCGTGTAAAACACTAGTATTCAGACGCATCTGGTTAGAGTGGAAGCTGACCCCAGCATAGTTGAGAAACGGCTAGGCAGAACACATAATTATTAATTTTGTATTTTACTCACAATAATCTAACTAACATTTTAAATTTAGATTTAAAAAAAACGTTACCCCACACTAGGATTTCTCCTGTATCGTGGTTGCGTTTACAGACACAAATCTTCACATGCACAAACATCCAGACCCGGAACAACTATCTGGAAGAAAAGAAAGAAAGAAAGAAAAATAATTTATTTTTCGCCCACGCGGACGCACACGTATACTTAAAATATAATATTTCTTAAAATTAACTTACACTTAAATTTAAACATATTACAAGGTGGTAACCCAAACAGAAAAAAAAAGTTAAAAATAAAAATACAACAATCCACATACTCTATGGTTACTATCATAAATAAAATTTAGTAGCTACTATTTAGTCTATCTGTAGGCCATACAAATATTTGTTCCGTGCGGGAATCGAACCCACGACCCGTAGCGCAGAAACCGATCGCTCAGCTACTGCACCAAACGTGTCGACAAAACATTATTCAGGTCACTACATTTTTTCTGTTAAGCCCCTAATAAACAAACAAAAACGCGCCTTTTTCAAACACAACACCTAAAGCCCCTGTAACAATATAACAAAAGGTAACATTAGCGGTGCTCCATGAAAAGACGCCGCGATGTGTAACGCCTGTCGATACACGGTATAGGAATATAGTGAAATTTACAACATAAATATTCGTCAATTCACTGACGTCGGCGGCGGCGTCTGCCTTTGTTGGCGGTTTACAGTGGAACTTTGATTCTGTGCAAGTTATAAGCGGACTGCCTAGGCAAAGTGTTATTCGGGGTCGCGATGCATGCAAAAGTGAATCACGTGACCCCAGCCTTAGGTCAGAAGGAGGGATACCGTTGGTTTTTAGCCGGTAAGAGTCCGGCAGACCCCCTTGCCTTCCCCGGGCGAGGGGCATCCATAAGTAATTTCCAAGCAAAAAAAAAACAAAGGCAGTGTTATTGTGTTTTTCCGTTAGGAATTTCTCAGTAACAGCCCGGAGTCTGGATTTGTGCCCGATTAATGGCAATAGGCTCGTCCCCTATCACATGGGACTTAAACATAATTGGCAAAATGAGGGTCTACTAAAAACACCTCTGCCGAACCCTTTGGGGAATACAAGGCGTGATTATGTTTATAAGCGGTGAGATGGTACTGCTAGTTCACACAGAAACTGTTTACAGGATCCGTTTTTATTTTGATGATGGAGCCTGTAATGAGCGAGTTCACATACACGACAGTATTCCAAATCCAGTAAAAAATACTCGATCCGATATTTTTATCGTATCCTGTCTGCCAGATGCGACGCAGCTGCCATTTGTTTAACTGATCCGTCGGTACAGATGTGAACAACATATCCAGTACCGACGGATCCGTTAAAACCGATCCGCCGTGTGAACGCACAGGTACACAATACCGACGGTTCGGTTAAAAACGGTCCCACGAAATCAGCTCCGCTGTGTGAACGGGCTCTTAGGGTGATTAACGAAACTATGTAATATTAATAGGAATTAGATTCAGCTTTTCTTTTTTACTGTACTTTAACCTAAATAAAGTACTGATGGCAAGTCGGGACTAAGCTAATAAAAATATTTAAAACAGTGGCGAATCGGGATACCTTTTTTGGATGACAAATCGGTATCGTGACGAGTTGGGACTAACTCCAACGAAAGACAGGTTTGTATTTCTGTGAACGGCCATTCACCATCAAATTGGCCAATAAGATTACAGCTTGTTTAAGTGAACGAGTTTATTTATTATTAATTGATCGATTGACTTGAGAAGTTTCAAACTTAGAAATATATTAAAACAATACTCTACAATATGCCAATAATTATTTACGAATAATTTAAACAACACTGAAGAATACGTAAATATTACAATTTATGAGTAAACGACCGTTTTATTTAGTCAAAGCAAATTCTGTTTACAAGCCGAAGTGGATTATTTACATATTGCAAAATCGCTCGCTCCCGCCCATCGCTTGTAACGCTCCGCGTGGCGAACCTGCCGTCTCCCCCACCCCGCGACATTTCCCCGACTATGCCCTCCTCTCCTCGCTTGAGGAAATATTTTATCTTTCTTCATAAAGGAAGCCAACAATGGTGGAGTGATGTATTTAGGAAATAAATGTCAAACCATCACTCAGTGTTCGCTCTAAAGTATATTTCGGACTGTTCTTAACGGCAATACGAAATATTAACATTGCTTAAATCATAAATAAAATACTGACTTACAACCTGAAAATTGTGGGGAACATTTGTAATTTTGTGCGTATATTTTACATGGAAAGGTAAAATTTTCGCAGAAGGTTAAGTTGCGAATCCGCTCACAAAGCGATGTGAACGTTTAGGGACTGTTCACACTAAAGAATGGAATAGTATTTATTTGCATAAAACATGTACATTAAGAGAAAATGCGGTCAGCATTTAGTCCATACAAACGTATTCCTCAGTTTCCTTCTTGGATAATGTCACTAGAGCAAATATTTTTTACCATATAATATAAACGGTGTAAATAGGCCCTTGACAAAGCCGAAAGGCACTTATTCTCCACGTCAATGCGATATTTTTTTTGTTCTGGACTATGCCTGGGAACCTTCTAGTTACGGAGATATTGGAGGTCAAAGTTCCAACTGTTTCACAACTTTTTGTTTAAATACTAGTTTTGAAGGTTGCAAATGTACTTGAAATACCTCCATTACCTGTTTACTACTCATTGCATCTATCAGTACAGTGTTTTGAGTGCGTTACATTGAGCTTTACAGTAAAACAAAATTATTCACCCAAAAAAAAAAGTCGTTTCCCAGCGACAATTTTTGCGTAGGGTTACTTAATTTGATGTACTGAATGCATGGTTGACGGCTTCGTGAAGGGTTTTTTTACACCTTGTATATCTACCACCAACATGTCCCTGTTTTGTTTTTGTCAATAAATTAATTATTAAAAGAACTAGAAACGTTTGAATTTTACAAAAATCTACAGTTTTACCACCGTTTTCTGACATCTGGCAAAAAAATTTGAGGAATATAAAAAATACAAAAAAATCATACAGACATAACCAAAATTTTTCTTAAATTATTACAGAAAAAAATATTAAAATCGGTCCAGATTTGAAGAAGGAGACAGGGAAATACGAAAGTACGATTTTGCTAATATTGCACGAGAGAAATCAGTCCGAGATGCATGTGTCTTTTTCGCGTTCAATTGGGAAGGTTTGCGGGAGGGGTGGGACGGAAATAGATCGCAAAAACCTAATCAAATTATTAATATTTTGTAGCCCACGTTTCCTCTTAAGGTGTTACAAAACATTTTTTATGATCCAAGTGTTCAAAAATGACACAACTAAGATGTCACATCGGCAAACTTTGTAACACCCATCACCTCCAAGCTGAGTGCGACTTCAAGATCTCTAATGTTTATTAGAAATTTCTCAGTAGCAGCCCGGAGTCTGGATTTGTGACCGGTTTATGGCAATTGGCTCACCCTCTATTACATGGAACTTAAACATAACTGGTGAAACGACGATGTACTAAAAACACCTCTCTGCCGAACCCTACGGGGAATACAAGGCGTGATGTTATATTAGTCGTAGCCTCGTAGCGGTCGTAGCAGTCATAGCGTCATCCCGTAGCAAAAGAACGCTACAAAAATCATTAGTAGAACAATCCCATAAGTTCCGCAGTGAATCCAATAACATAAATGTTTTTATAATGTAAATGTTTCGAAACAATAAAATTATTACGTTTTTATCCTGTAGATAAAACAGATATTACTGCCATCACGATGAATATACTTCCATAAATCCACGTAACGTTTATAGAGACAATAGATCAAGCGCAGTGATAGATTATTCAACATGTGACGTCACACTACATTACACACAATATATAACGTGTTACAAAAATACCCCTAAAGCCGAAAGTGGGTTAAAAGGTCCCTTGTAAAGAGTCTTTCGGCAATATTTGAAAACCGTAGCATGACCCAAAAATTATTTTTGATAAAGCATAAAATAATCATCATTGAAACGCAACCCTGAAAACATAAAACTAAAGAATAGACTACTCAGAAAGTTATTTACATTCTTACCTAATTTCCTCTGAGACGTAAATGACAACAACCATAAAAGACTAGGTACTTGATTATTTACATTTTTCATGGGGAATTAAGTAACACTTTCTTCTTCCTGCCCTTATCCCACACTAGGTGGAGTCGGCACAACATGTATTCCATAAATCCATATTGTTAGAGGTTTTGGCTTATTGTTTTATGACCGGCCGCCTGCCTGACATCAACCCTCCTTGGGAATACTGGTTGCGCTGTCGCGTGGGTGACCTAATGTGCTTGCTGATATTATACACTGGGTTCCAAAATTATATGCTTGTCTTAAAAACTTGAAACTTCTCGTACTCGACACTACACACTACTATTGGACATCGTTTACAACAGAAATAAACGGCGATTTATAATAAAAAACGAAAATTATTAAAAATACCCGAAATATGACTGCCTCGTTGGTCTAGTGGTGGCAAGCGCGACTGCTGATCGTGAGGTCTTGGGTTCGATCCCCAGGTCGAGCAAAGTGTTATTTTGGGTTTTTCCGTGTGGAATTCCTCAGTAGCAGCCCGGAGTTTGGATTTGTGCCCGGTTGGCAATAGGCTCGCCCCCTATTACATGGGACTTTAAACATAACGGCGAAATAAGGGTGTAAAAATACACATCTGCCTAACCCTTCGGGGAATACTGGCGTGATGTTATGTTTATGTTCAACTCGAAATATAAATTTTATAAAATATTTAATTGATATTCGGTTGCCATGGCGATGATAGAAAATGACAAGTTCTTATTATGAAGTATAAAAAATTACCAAAAACCATTCTCAACGGAATTGAGTAACAAACAAACCTTTTGGATAATCATGCAGTCCATGGCTATGGCATGAATTGGGTAGGCACGAAATATGAAGGGCACGTTATGGCGGTCTCGATGCTTCCCGTATTCATTCGACCTAGGGATTCGGAACGGATTACGTATTCGCCTTAACCCTATTGAAATAAATGGATATTTCGTCGCCTTAGAGTGAAAACCTCGGGAATGCATTTTTGCTAAAATTTATTTAATTACGTTTTTAGGAAGAAAACTTCGCAACGCACATCCTGATCTGACTAATTTGTTCTTTCGATACTCGTAGTGCCATTTATGAGAGTAAATGAGAAGCTCGTAAATACAGTTTGGCGTGAATACGTTACAACGAACTTGTCGTTTCTTTATGCATTTAGGACAATCTTATAGTATCGAACAGTTCTGGATATAAAAACGGGTTAAATTTTCATATTAATTAATAAATAAAAACTTTTTTACAAAAAAATTAAACCGACTTCAAAAAAGAATACAATAATTACCATATAAAATTAACAAACAGTTTCAGAAGTCGGTGCTGATCCACGCTGAACCAAATTGAAGGCACCGACTTCTGAAACTGTTAATTTTATATGGTAATTATTTTATTCTTTTTTGAAGTCGGTTTAATTTTTTTGTAAAAAGTTTTTGTTTTTTTCATTTTAGGGGCCTTAATTAAAACTTGGCTGGACCTACTAAAGACGCTGCTCGTAACATAATCACATCATCACAATATGCGTACTGTTCGTCATTGAGGAGTTCCATTGTCTATCTCCGAAGTTCTTCATCAGATCTTCACCAAATGCAAATGGGACCAACTCCGAAGTATACCCTATCCATTAAAAAAAGAATCATTAAAATCGGTTCACAATTGGCGAAAATATCGATGAACATACACAAAAAAAAAAAACATACATACAGACGAACATAGTAATACCTCCTTTTTGGAAGTCATTTAAAAAACCTAAAAGACGCCGTACAAAAATTTTACAGCACGCAGTTTTTCTTCCTCCTGAAAAGTTACTGCTTTTACACTTACGAGGTTTTCACTCTAAGGCGTCGATTTGTGCCGTCGTATGAAACTAACCGGAAGATTTCTAACAAAGGTTACGGACTTATGCATCTTCATAGTCGTTTAGCTTTTCGGTGGGCTGAATTTTAACCTGTTATAAGTATCAAGTTTACTTAAAATTTGCTGTTATGTTGTGAAGTATACTGATAAGTGGGTACTTGATTTTTTATCTTAAGTAATATAACATCACGCCTGTATACAAAGGGTTGGGCAGAGGTGTATAGTAACGCCCTCATTTCGCTGTTATGTTTAAGGGTGAAGCCAGACGAGCGTAATTTTTTGAGATGTGAGTCGCGTAATTTCTGCTACATTCGGTTTCATACAAAACTCCTGTTTCTTTCACACGGCGACGCAAAATGAGTTGCCGTGTCGTGTTGTGTTGTGTTGAAATTACGCAACTCACAACTCATTAAAATTACGCTAGTCTGGCTTCACCCTAAGTCCCATGTAATGGGGGGCGAGCTTATTACCATCAGCCGGGCACAAATCCAAACTCCGAGCTGCTACTGAGGAATTCCGCACGGTAAAATCCAATAAAACTTTGCCCGACTTAGGAATCGAAACTAGGATCTCACGATCAGTAGTCGCGTTTGCCACCACTAGACTAACAAGGTAGTGAGTCATTTTTAATTTATTATTTTCAATAAAAGATTTTTTGAAATGACAATTAACTGAATGACTAAGTTATGATGGCGCGAAAATCGTGTCTGTAAGGCGGCGTGCACACCAAAGGCAATCAGCTACAAGGAGTTGGTAACTCGCTACATCACTTGCTATCAATTTTTATGAGACTGCACTCGCATACCAAATTCAACGCGATATAGCCAGTTGCTGATTGCCTTTGGTGTGAAAGCCGCCTTAGAGTGCTTTTGCACTGCGTCCGATCCGAATTCGAGAATATACTATCCAATAACATTCGGTTGGAAATCTATGATGACAAATGTACTACGGCTACTTCGGACCGTGTTTTCTTAGATTGGGATCAATGCAATGCATACGTAGGGAAGCGTGGGTGTGATTCATCACAATCTTTACATAGTATACTAGCTGTGTCTTCACGGCTCCGGCCGTAGCCTATGTTACTCAGTGATAATGTAGCTTTCTAACGGCAAAAGAATTTTTGAAATCGGTCCAGTAGTTTTTAAGTTTATTCGTTACATACAACAATACAAATCTTTCCTCTTTATAATATTATATAGTAAGAAAACAAAGTCGCTCCCGCTGTTTGTACGCTTAGGTCTATTAAACTACGCAACGGATTTTAATGCAGTTTTCAGCAATAGATAGAGTGATTCGAGAGGAAAGTTTATATGCCCCACATTACTAACTACATTGCACCTGTGAAAAGCCGGGGCGGGTTGCTAGTAGTATATAATAGAATAATCAGCACTTATTATCAATTGTAATATTACTTTTAGCGAAGATATAGGCTGAAAAACAGTGGTGCCGATTCTGTTGTGTACAAACTAAACTTAATTTAGGTATTGCCATCTTTGTCACTCTAATAAAAAAAGAAAGAGACAGACGTAAATGAGAGCTGTCAAATTTAGTAGAACTAAAATTTAACTTAGATGACATGTAAGGACGTGTCGAATAAAAACACGATGAAGTTCAAGGCGTAATCTAGCTTGACATCTGTAACTTAGTTCTTATCTATCACTGTCCTTTTCTCGCACTGCCTTTTAATAAAATATAGCAATTCTCTAATTATACTTTAGTTGGCAATTTGAGAATCGGCACCAATATCATAATATCACGCTTGTATTCCCCGAAGGGTTGCGCAGAGGTGTATAGTAACACCCTCATTACACCTTTATGTTTAAGTCCCATGTAATAGGGAGCGAGCCTATCGCCATCAACCGGGCACAGAGCTAAACTCCGGGCTGCTACTAAGGAATTTCCCACGGAAAAACTCAATAACACTTTGTCCGACTTGGGGATCGAACCTAGGACCTCACGATCAGCAGTCGCGCTTGCAACCACTAGACCAAAGAGGCAGTTCGTGGGACCAATGACTTAATCAAAAAAGCTTAAAATCTTGCAAAAGCAACTAGAATTGACTACATTTTCAACAGCGAAGGCTTGAGATACATTTTCAAAAGCTTTAAAATGTATCTGAAGCCACAACAATCACCCTTTTGATGGGGGGCACAAAAGGCAACCGTGGTTCCGTATCTAAATTGGACAATTAGAGACCTTTTGTCATTTAATTGTTTATCTGTCCAAAACAACGCTACGCTTAACTGCAAATCATAAATAACCGGCAACTTAATGAAGTAAATGACTATTGTGGAGATAAAAACTGTGGACTGGTTCCGTATGAGGTTTTTTTTTGAGGGTTGTTTTTTGTCAGGCACAGAGTTAAGTGCTATTTATCTTTATGCACTTAAATGTACTGCACCATACTTCTACCATCATTTTATCTTAACATAGTATAAAACAAAGTCGCGCCCGCTGTCTGTCCGCTTAGATCTTTTAAACTACGCAACGGATTTTAATACAGTTTTCAGCTATAGATATAGTGATACAAGAGCAAGGCTTATATGCCTCACATTAGCAACACCCCTGCGAAGCCGTGGCCGGTCGCTAGTTTAGGATATAATATAAATATACTTTAATAATAATAGTTCCTAGTTCAAAAGGCTCTAGTTTTAAAATTAATAGTTTGCACTTTAATTTGTATACTTCAACTTTAAAATAACACGTTTGGCGCAGTGGCTAAGTGAATGGCTTCTGCGCTACGGATCGTGGGTTCGATTCCCGCACGGAACAAATATTTGTATGGCCTACAGATAGTTATTCCGGGTCTGGATGTTTGTGCGTGTGAAAATTTGTGTCTATAAACGCACCCACGATACAGGAGAAATACTAGTGTGGGGCAATGTATAAAAAAAAAATCTTTGCACTATAATTTTAATACTTCTAACTTGAAAGCCCTCGCAATAAGAAATAAAATGACAAACATAGCTGAGAGGTAGGTTAGGTTATATTATGGGTAGACTGTGATAGAACTGTGACCACTCAACGCACGAGCCGAGCGGGCGAAGCGAGCGGTGCCGCGGCAGTGGCCGGCGAGTCCTACCAGAAATTCAAATTCATTTATTTATCAAATATAAGCTAACAGTTTACACCAAATCGCTTATATCTATGCTAATTCTACAAAATTACATAAAAGTTTTAATTAAAACTTCTTAGACTAAAAAATACAAAAAAGAAACGGAATAAAATAAAATTTGTAAACAAAAAACAACCTTATACAGAAAATTAGAAAAAAAAAACAATTATTTCTTCATATTTCAATAAATATACACATGTTTAGTGATAGTCCATTGAGAGTCAAAAAATAAATCAGCCTCAGGAATATATTTTAGAAAATAATTTATTGAACTAATTGCTCTAGCAGTGGAAGTATTGTTGGTTAGGGGAGCACGCCATGTAGGCGGGTAGCAGAGGAGTCTATGTTGTCGTCTTACAACGCCACGCATATACTGGTCAGGAACATATTTATTGACTCTCGTAGAACGGGACTATCTATCTTATCTACTAAAAAATGATCATAAATGATTTGCTGATCACTTTCCACCATTCCTAAACTTCGAAACTTCGATTTTCGGAGTAGCCGCCTGTATCGCGTTTCGTAATTACGATACATTATTACGTTACATTTACCAAATTGAATCACATAAAAGCGAATGCAATAATGTGGTCGAATTTAATCGACATATAAATCGGTAATGGGCATAGTAGAATTTGTCTTCATTAAACCTATCTGTCATAGAGAAAATAATATAATGGACGAGGTATAATTATTGGTTATTATTGGTCTAATGACACCTCATTTATTAAAATCCATCCAGCCGTTGGGATGCTATGAGGGTGCAAAGAATCTCACATACATAAAGATAAAAGATAAATAAACATTTATTTCGACACAGCACAAAGATACATAAAAGATAACACAAAAGTGTGATATAAAAAAAAAACTTGGGTATGTGTCTCACGGCTGGACCAAAAAGGTTTAAAGAAATTTATTCTTATAAAAGACTACAGTCACTTACATGAGAAATACAATTACAATAGTGCTTATTACTAGGATTTTTCGTCGTTTGTTTTTATTTATGTAAGTAGGTATTTCTATAATGTATTCAGTAGTTATAGTTGGCTGCTATTGGAGATTATATTTTTCGACTACATGTCGAGCAAGTTGTACTTTGAATACATTATAGGAGCTTACATTTTTAATGGTCGACGGTAGTTTGTTATAAATATCTGCGCCCGCATATGTAAACATTGATTTGCCGAGCTTCGTTCTTGTCTTGGGTGTCCAGATCAGTTTAACGTCAAGCACTATAACTACTTGACGCTGGTTTTCGTCTGGAAGCTTCTTGCTCCACGGATGTCAGTCAGTGGTCATGCCCATTCACTTGAACCAACATGTGTGTGTACATACATACATATGTCGCAGACACGGTTATAGAAATGAAAATACAAGTATTTTTTGATAGATTTTAAATTAAATTATAATGTTGAATCATCGATTTGATTGATATCATGGTTTTTACAACAAAACTCCTTAAATCAAATCAAAGACATTACATGCCACTACTACCTCATATGGAAGCAAAAGGCAATTTTTAACCGACTTCCAAAAAAGGAGGAGGTTCTCAATTCGTCTGTATGGTTTTTTTTTTAATGTTTGTTACCTCATAGCTCCGCCATTTATAAACCGATTTAGATAATATTTTTTTGAAAGGATATACTTTCAGATTGGTCCGATTTAAATTTGGTGAAGATCCGATGAAGGACTTCGGAGATAGACAATAGAACTCCTCAATGACGAACAGTACGCATAATGTGATGATGTGATTATGTTACGAGCAGCGTCTTTAGTAGGTCCAACCATATTTTAATTAAGGCTACTAAAACGAAAAAAATAAAAAAACATATTAACAAAAATAATACCAACTTCAAAAAAACGATAAAAAGAATAAAATAATTACCATAAATTATAAAATTAACAGTTTCAGAAGTCGGTGCCTTCAATTTGGTTCAGCGTGGATTAGCACCGACTTCTAAAAGTGTTAATTTTATAATATGGTAATTATTTTATTATTTTCATCGTTTTTTGAAGTCGGTTTTATTTTTGTTAAAATATTTTTTTTTTGATCTTTGCTACCAAATAATTAAACATAATTTTCCATGCATTAGTCTGTTCCTTTCAACAATTTGAAAAAGGATACGTGCCCGCGATATAGGATAGGAATGAATTTGAAAACTCACGTGCCTTTTTGTTCTCGTACTGTACATTAATATTAAGGCGATTCACACACTGCACCGCACCACGCAGCGTAGCGCGGGAGTGCGTGTTCTTACGTTGTTTGCAAGTATCTGTGTATGTATAGAAAACACGCGTAGTGCAACACACAGAAAACGCATTCACGCGCAGTGTTGTGGCTCCGTCGCCACGCACCCCGCAGCGTAGCGCGGAGCAGTGTGTGTTTCGCCTAAGGCTAAAATACACAGTATCCTAAAAAATCCTTCCAACTGTAGGTACATATTATAATAAGTACAAATAATGCCACCATTTGTAAGAAGCTCGAGGCTACACTTTATGAATACGATGTTGAAGGTTAGTCTCCGTAAATAAACACTGGTCGTGTACTACCCACGTTTATAACTGTTCTTCTAGCCTTTTTGCAAGTATGTTGGGAAGACTTCTAGTCTTATCAGATGCGTTTGAATATTGACATTTTACGGAGTAACTGCTATCAGATCTATTTTGTTCTGCCTTTCCCCAACTATGTTTGGGTCAGCTTCCAGTCTAACCAGATGCGGCTGAATACCAGTATTTTACACGGAGCGACTGCCAACAGACATCCGCAACCCAGTTACAGGGCAATGCCGATATCTTAAGGTTAGGCCGGTTATCAGACTTTCGGGATTCTGACTTCTCATCGACTGTCATAGGTATTCGTATGACACCCGGGACGGACTGTTTAACGTGCTCTCCGAGGGACGAAGGGGTCTCGATGTGTAACAAACGGTCACCCATCCACGGACTGACAGCGGCAAGCGCAGTTTAACTTCGCAAATCATATGATCCTCGCGGTTGGTAATTGGCCACGAGCCCCTCTATTGCTTTACCATTGCATCCCTGCTCCTACGATTTGGTGCCATTCATGCAAAATAGGTCATCTTGCGTTATATCTATTTAACTCTACAGGGTGTTAAAGAAATCATTTAATTCCTTCAAACCTCATGATGTACTGCTGACATAGATTAACCCTGAACGGGATAGTTTTGGATGCAATAAAAAAAAGTTACAAAAAGTAAGTCATGTGTTCTTAACATGAGGCATTTTAGCGCCCCGACCGAATTCCGCTGTATCGCCCGCCGCGCGGTCATTTAATTCGGGTCATTTAAGAACACGTGTTTACTTCTTGTAATTTTTTTTTATTGAATCAAAACGTATCCCGTGCAGGGTTAATCTATGTAAGCAGTACACCACGAGGTTTGAAGGAATTGCATGATTTCATTTACACCCTATATACCATCTGTGGGTAAAACTATGTTCCAACGAACTTGCTACTTTCAAAGTATTATTGGGCACTATTCACTCCGCGCCGTTATTGAGAATTTCCTAATATAAAAACCCAATTACACTTTACCTTACATGGCAATCGAACCTAGGAACTTACGATCGTTACTTGCGCTTCCAACCACAAGACCAAACGGGCTGTTTAAAGCCGCGTACAGAATGCGTGTCCCAATGTACGCGTAATCAAGGTATGTTGAACACGCGTACAAATGGATACGCGTACAGGACTTATATGGACTGCGGCGAGTCTGAACGCAATGTGAATCGATCCATTCCAAGTCACGCTTAGCCAGCGCCATGTCTCCGAGAAACACCGGGAACGCATGATCCATTTTGCCGTCCAAATAGAGCGTAGCATCCCCTTTGACGCTCGAACAAAAACCGACTGACGGCGCGGCGGCTCGTCGCGAGGCTGACTCGTGCGGCACGCGTGCTCAAAATGTATACGCGTAGCTGCTGGTATGGATTGCACGTTCCAGTGTACGCGAAATTGAGTACGCGTACATTGGAACGCCCAGTCCGTACGCGGCTTTAGAACAGATGTATTTTTTTTCGTGTATCAAACTTCCCGTGACAGCTGTCTATGTGTTCGCATGACAACCGGGATCGACGCGACAGTGTTACGTGCTCTCTGAGGCACGGAAGGGTATCGGTGTGTTGACGACACGTTTGGTGCAGTGGCTGAGCGATTGGCTTCTGCGCTGCGGGTCGTGTGTTCGAATCCCACAAGGAACAAATATTTGTATGGCCTACAGATAGTTGTTCCGGGTCTGGGCATTTGTGCATTTGTAAACGCACCCACGATACAGGAGAAATCTTAAAGTAGGGCCATTTTAATAGGTCACATTTGACACTTCATCAAAATACTGATTTGCAACGGCAGCCATACGATATTATTTATTTTTTCAAAGTTAGAAGGCACAATTTTACAACATGTTTCAGCTACTAAATATATATTTATTTTAATAATGAAAAAGAAGACTATTTTACGATTTAATTTGACAAACAGACAATAGACTTATATTATGTCAAATGTGGCCTATTGAAATGGCCCTACTTTAGGGGTAGAGAAAAGTAAAAAAAAAACCCGACTGCAAAAAAAAAAAAACATTAAAAGTAATGCACTAAAAAGACCGAAACAAGATTGAGAATAGAATACAAAATTGAAATAAACTATAAACGAAGTAAATTCTACGTCGTTTTAACAGACTATATTATGAGCTGAAAGCCTAAGTTAAATACCCGCATTAAGTTTAGTAGCAGGCGGGACCCAATCGAAAATTATAAACCGAAAGAAAATTTATGGGTCCCGCCTGCTACTAACTTCCTTTGCAGTCGGGTAAAAAGGGGGCTGTTTTAGAACAGATGTAGTATTTTTGGTGTATCAAACTTCCCGTGACAGGTGTCTATGAGTTCGCATGACAACCGGGACCGACGCGACAGCGTTACGTGCTCTCTGAGGCACGGAAGGGTATCGGTGTGTTAACTAATAGGTCAAAATTTTGCTGACATTTAAAATTCATGAAAGAGCAACTAAAAATATCTTTTGCTATTTTTTCGATCGGTTAGACAACCCAATTATACAAGGTTAGTCGGAAAGGGGGCCACTTAATGTATAACTAATGATTGTTTTAAAGAAAGTGTTAAAATTTCAAAATTTGATTATTTATTTTTCCATGAAAAATAATTCTTATTTTAATTTTTTCGAAAATTCTTCATCCCTGCTTTAGTTACGAATTCAGAAAATGGAGCTTCTATAATTTGTGATCCCAAATATGACCTAAGATGTAAACACAGCTGATCATAGTTGAGGATAGATAGAATTTAGCGTATTTTATTTATGAAATGTTTGAACAGCTATTTCTCTTGAACTATTGACTTTTGGGGAAAGTTGTAGAACAAAAGTTATCTTTTATTATGGGTACTTTAACATCCTTTCGGCTTAGTACCCCCTTTACGACTAACCTTGTATGTATATGTATCATTGCCTCTTTCGTCTGGATCTGGATTTTCAAATTGACAATAGCGTTTTCTTGTTTAGAAAATCAATTGCCTCGTTGGTCTAGTGGTGGCAAATGCGACTGCTGATGTTCTGTTCTGCTGGATGTGAGGTTCTGGGTTCGATCCCCAGGTCGAGCAAAGTGTTATTGGGTCTTTCCTTTATTCGTTATTGGGTCCAGGTCGAGCAAAGTGTTATTACATGGGACTTAAACATACCGTCGAAATGAGGGTGTTACTATACAACACTGCTCAACTCTTCGGTGAATACAGGCGTGATGTTATGTTATGTAAAGGACATGGACAAAAAAGTACATTCTATATACGTATACATACTAAATAATATTGTAAAATAGAAATAGAAAAATGAATTAATACGTAGTTTTTAGCCTCTCTGAACTTGTCAGTTTTTATTACAAAATAATAAGTAATGCAAGATGAATTCAAAGTTCCGTTTGTCAACGTCCGCCATAATGGATCATAGAGAAAGATAAAAAATAATAATGGACGTTCCAAACCACGCTTACTACTTGTAAACATGTGTGATATCGATGAAAAATCCTCTTATTAGGAACATTTTACTCATACGAAACTATCTTCATTGGTAATTGTTGCATTTAATAAAATTATCTTAACATAATTTATGTTGATGCGTAAGATAGTTTCTTTTTAATATTTCAGACAAAAAAAAATATTTAAAACGGAACGCGTTTACTTGTTTGACAGTGTGTTTTTGTCTATGTCAAATGTCAATGTAATATCATATGTCATTTCATTGCGGATTCTTCATTGCGTTACTGTTTGAATTTTTGCGATTATTTTATCAATTTGACCCCCGCTTATCTACTGACCGATACCTTCTACCACTCAATTACCTTGCTATTAACACTGGACTCTGATTTGCATAGCGTTTCGGATTTGTTTTGTGAATCATTATGAAGTGCATGCATCAACTGCGGAATAGCCATACAAAATTTTCAGAGGCATCGCATATCCTCGCTTTCTGCACACCACCAAACAACACTTTCGCGTTGGATAACCAATGCTCAAGCCCAGGTATGAAGTTGGAGTAGAAAAAACTGAATCTGATTTATGATGAGCCTAATCGTCTTGGACAGTTTATTAATGATTATAATATGAACAGAAGACTAACCCTGCATCGCTGTAATGTATATTGAGTTATCTAGGTAATTAAAAGCTAACAAAATATTTTTATTTGTTTTCTCTAATAAATAAATAATTATTTATACCTACTCTGTGTTTTATTTTGTGTTTTCCTTGTTAATTGGTAATTAAACTATAAAAATATAGATAAGGATAACCTGTAAAAATATATTACATGTTACATTATAATTCTATACACTTATTGCCAGCGATCTGATTAAAGGTTTAGTGAAACTATTTACGTTTAGTCTGTAGTAAGGACAAGTTCTATGAGTTTTTTATTTATAGCAATTTAATGTGCCAATATTCACGAATATAAAACACAAAAAATCATTGGTGTACAATAAATTCGATAACTATGCCGACGCCCATACAGAAATTGGCCATGTCCTTTAATTGCAGTCCAGGTCTCTCATTCTTTATAACCTTATTCATACCTGGCGTTGCTTGGACAAGCCATTTGATCATAATCAGTACATTGGTTCAATGTATTACAATCACAATTCATATATGCTCAATTACAAGGACAATTAATCTATGTAAAGAATTGATCGTTGATTATAAAAACTATTATAATGTCTATCTTTGAATAAAGTACCGTAAATAATTATTTCCTATTTCCAATAATAATATATACACGTAATTTGACATTTAAATTTAACATTAATTTTGTCATTTTCTTAATAAATCACGTTATCATAATTATGTGACATTCTAATGATATATAGTTAACTTTAATCTATATTAATAAATAAAAAAGCTCATGTAATGCTATTAATAAGCCTGTAACTTTCGCATGCCTACTGCAGGTGAGATGATCTGTGTACCTTCCATAAATCGACGGTCCTTACGTATACTATCGAAACTACAAAATCTCAGTTTTTATTTTATCTGCTTAAAATGTGTGAAATTACGTTATCTTAAAGGTTATAAAATAATATTTTTTTATGGGACCAAATGGCAACTATTCCGCATCAAACTAAAGAAGAATCACGTAAATCGGATCATAAATCTCAGCGTAATCGGTGTACATACATAATAAAATAAAAACTGAGATTTTGTAGTTTCGATAGTATACGTAGGGACCGTCGAAATATAACAGCTTTGTAAAACCATATCTCTAGCGAATAAATGATTCTATTGTATTCTAAAGTTCTCGATTGTGTGTGTAGTCCGCTAACCGGTTTAAAGTCCGCGTGGTCGCCTAAGGCCTAAATCTGTCTTATTACGAGATAGGCTCATGCGCAGCAGTGGAACAGTAATAGTCTGATTATGCTATAACTATGTACAAAAGATTGTAATCATGCTACAGCCTAGGCTTCTGTTATTGAAACTCGAAAAGTGTCCCTAAGGGCGACTCGGTATTCGGGGACTCGAGGTAGACCCGAACAATACCCATCTGCTTTGAATGTCGAAAATAAGGCTGACATGTAAAGCTGTGTATATATATATATAGCTATACATATAAAGACGATGTTCTTATAATTCAAAATGTTTTTAGAGTATATTAAATTTTATTTGACGTGAATTTGTTTATAGTGTTATTCTTTGATCTTTGAGGCTTTGGTAGTCTTGGTTTAATGTCTTTTCGAATAATATTTGTAGCAATTTTTAAGGAGTTTTGAAATGGTTTTGTCTGTTAACATGATTTTCAGAAAAATATTAGCACATTTTTTTTTAAGTTTGCCTACTCTAAGATCTCTTCTGTATCATGGGTGCGTTTACAGACACAAATCTTCACATACACAAACGCCCAAACCCGGAACAACTATTTGTAGGCCATAAAAATATTTGATCCGTGTGGGAATCGAACCTACGACTCGTAGCGCAGAAGCCAATCGCTCAGCCACTGCACCAAATGTGTCGTCAAGTCGAATTCCGTGTCAACCTCATTTTAAAAAAGAAAAGTGTTTTTTTCTTGAAATCTTGGAATTATGTAACATATGATAGAAGATCTCCATATTTTATCGAACCCGTGTCAATATAGCGAGTAAATAAAAAGCTATACAAAAATCATGGGCCAATAAATGAAGCCAATTATAGTGAAAATAACGTGTTACTATTCAGCGCTTTGGTACTTCCAAGAATAGAACACAATAGCATAGAAAGTCTATTTATTGGCACGAAATACAATAATCAATAGGCATATATACAAGGTTAGTCGGAAAGGGGGTACTAAGCCGAAAGGGTGTTAAAGTACCCATAATAATTTATAACTTTTGTTTAACAACTTTCCCCAAAAGTCATTAGTTTTAGAGAAATTGCTGTTTAAAAATTTCATATAAAAAATAAGCTAAATTCTATCTAACCTCGGCTATGGTCAGCTGTGTTTACATTTTAGGTCATATTTGGGGTCACGGATTAGAAGCTCCAATTTCCGATTTCGTAACTAAAGCAGGAACAAAGATTTTTTGAAAAAACTAAAATATAAATCATTTTGCATGGAATATTTTTCTATCGAATTTTAAAATTTTAACACTTTCTTTAAAACAATCATCAGTGATACATTAAATGGCCCGCGGCTTAGTACCCCCTTTCCGACTAACCTTGTATATTAACTCTTTGTCAGATTTTGATATCGCGATGCAGGATTTGTGACATTTCATTTGACAGCTGTCATTGTTGTCGCTGTAGTTTGCTAGACAATCGTCGTGCTGCGTAGTTTTCATGTGGCGTGTTTGATGCCGCAACAAATATATAGTTTAAAAAACTAAGAAACACGCTTTTGTTAGAGTGCTAAAAAAGTAAACATATTATTGTTTGTCATCAGTATTACATACAGTTGCAACACATCGAAGTTAGAAATGGGTGAAAATCGAATACCAACATTTTTATACACATGTATTGCCAAAAACTCAAACGCTATTCAATTTTAAGTTACCGTTAATTTCGTGCTGTCACTGTCGCTCTAAAAGTGCGATTTCGCGGGACGTGGCAGACTGCAGACGGCAGCGGCAGACCGCGAGGTATGTGCCACATCGGCAAAGGCATTACTTTGCAGTATTAACTTGTATGGGACCGATTCCAACATACGACTGCAACTGTCGCGCGACGGGTCGTAAGTTGTTCTGATGCGTAGAGGCAGACGGCACTGCCGCACAAACACAGTATTGTCGTTGAAGTTCGACATTATAGACGTGTTGACAGAAGACACAACCGCAAGTTATTAATACCGGGACGTAACTGCAGTGCCTGCTGTTGGCTTCGGAATCTATACGACGGCAACTGAAGCCCGACAGCATTAATTGGCGGCCGTTTGCCGCTGCCGTCTACCGTCTGCCGCGTCCCGCGAAATCTCACCTTAAGACGAAGTGACAGTGACAGCACGAGACTTAACGGCAACTTAATAAAACTTTTTAACAAAAATAAAACCGACTTCAAATTGTCTATCTCCGAGGTTCTTCATCAGATCTTCACCAAATTTAAACGGGACCACTTCGAAAGAATACTCTTTCAAACAAAAGAAGAATCATTAAAATCGGTTCACAATTAGCAAAGATATCGCGGAACAAAATACAAAAAAAACACTCCTCGTTTTTTGGAAGTCGGTTAAAAATTGAGCCGCGTTTGAATATTTGCCCTTTAGTTACTTGGTGAAACTAATATAAGCGTATCAAAAAGCGTAGGTATTCTCTCAAAGCTGATTATGGAATTAATATGAAAAATGAAAAGAAACAATACAATCCAAATGTTTTATATGGTACTCGAGTTAATATTCCCGTATTGTAAGCCGATTACGAAGTAAGCCCTCGTACGCACGAGAGCTTTTTCAAGACGCGTTAAAAAAGCGTTCTAATACAACAAATAGCAAGCTGTATATGTGTTCACATCATAGCGCTTTTTTAACGCAGCTTAGGTATCTATTGCGCGCGTTGGACGCTTTTTTAACGCGCGTTGAAAAAGCTCTCGTGCGAACGAGGGCTTACTTATGTATTTATTAACAGTCCATGTAGCAGCACATTATAAGTAAGCTGTTTTAAAAAAAGAAACTGCTTTTTTACTTTGTGCAACTTTAAATGTGGTTTCGACTACGAAACAAATTTAATACTCACAACCGGCTTTTGTGTCAGCGGGGATTATCCACCTAGCTTTTTTCCGACTATATTTGGGTCAGTTTCCAGTCTAACCGGATGCGGCTGGATATCAACGCTTTACACAAAGCGCTTAGGCCTAGTACGAACGATTGACGTATTTATTTATTGACACACCAACGACTTATTCACTAAATCATTACATTAAATATATTGTATTTCAACAGTTTTGTGGTGAATTCGTCACTTATAGGTGTGCACAGCACTTGTATAATCTATATAAATAAAAATGAATTGCCAAATGTGTTGCTAAGCGCAATTCCTTAAAGGCACAAGGAAGGTTAGCGCTTTGACGCGCGATAATAACGCGTTCTGTTTGACAAAGCCTTTAATAAAGTTTAAATAGTAAGCGAAACGAGTATTTCCGATTCAAAATTCAGTAACATTAACGTTACGTATACGTTAGTAACTCGACAGCATTTGTACTAGGCGTACTGGAGATTAGATAACATTTACTGGGTAATACTGATAATGACTGGGTGAGACTGAGACTGCCTTGTTGGTCTAGTAGTCAAGCGCAACTGGTGAGCATAGAGTTCTGGTTCTTTCCCCAGGTCGGGCATAGTGATATTGGGTTTTTCCATTAGGAATTTCTAGCCCGAAGTCTGGATTTATGCCCAGTTAATGGCAATATGCTGGCTCCCTATTACATGTGACTTAAACATAACTGGCGAAACGAGGGTGTTACTAAAACACCTCTGCTAAACCCTTCGGGGAATATAAGGCGTGATGTTATGTTACTGATAATATGCTAAGGTTATACCGGTAGTCAGACGTTTTGGCTTCTAACTATCTGCAACGCCTGTCATAGGTAGGACCGTGAGGTAGACCGATATTATTTAACATGCTCTCCGAAGCACGGAGGGGTCTTAGGTGAGTTAGGGCTTGGGTTATTGTAATAAGCAACAACGGACATTTGACGACACGTTTGGTGTAGTGGCTAAGCGATTGGCTTCTGCACTACGGGTCATGGGTTCGATTCCCGCACGGAACAAATATTTGTATGGCCTACAGATAGTTGTTCCGGGTCTGGGTGTTTGTGCATGTGAAGATTTGTGTCTGTAAACGCACCCACGATACAGGAGAAATTCTAGAGCGGGGCAACGAGATTAAAAAAAAAATTAAACGTCACGCGTGAAAACCCGAAGAATAGATTTGTGGCGGCATCTATCACGCCGCAAGCAAACAACGCAGCACAACGCATGTCTAGCAGTCTACAGCTACAATAATGACAACTCTCAAAAATTACGTCATAAATCCTGCATCGCGATATCAAGATTTGACACGCAGATAGTAGTACAACTTCCCAACATCAACCGTTGGGCAGTAGCCCGCCAGGCATAAGACCCGCCTGGCAGGGGATCCTTCCTTTTCGTTGGAGGAACACCATATCTCGATTGTTCACAGATTATTTATAATGTTTCACAATGATTGTTGATATCACTGTTCCACATGACAAGAACCTTGTGAAAGCCGAAAAGGATAAAGAAATTAAATATCAAGATTTGGCACACGAGGCTGTCGCCATGTGGGATGTTGATTCAGCAGTCATTGTGCCGATAATAGTTACCGCCAATGGTTTAATAACCAAGAGCCTCGACCAACATCTGATGAGGCCGTCGTTGGGAGGCTGGATCAATGGCCTGATACAGAAAGCGGTATTTCTGGACACGGCTTGTATTGTTAGGAAGTTCCTCTCTCTGAGGCCCTGACTACCGGCAGCTTGGACCCTGTCCTCGATGCCGATGGGCTACAATTTTTTTTAATATTTAGAAACATTAATTATAAGAATGTATGATGAATAAGAGTGTTATAATGGCCTCACAAATTTATGAAATATAGTTGCAATTATCAACATTTCAATTAAAAAAGTATTCAGGCCATTACATGTACAGTCGGGGAATGATAACGTTCATCAGTTTTCAAATTCATTACTTTCCCACATCGCGGGCACATGTTTCCTTTTCAAACTATTGAACGGATCAGACCAAAGCATGTAAAATTGTATTTAATTATTTGGTAGCAAAGATCAAAATTTCCTGTTGCCTCCATATTACGTAGTAATGCCATATAATGTCTTTGATTTGATTTAAAGAGTTTTGTTGTAAAAATCATGACATCTATGAAATTGATGATTAAATAAATTCACATTACTTGTGTCTGTCACCATTTCACCATAATATCCTATAAAAAAACACTGTATGTTCATTTCTATAATGTTGGCAATACGTAGTCGGTAAAATAGTTCGTTTCTTACACTGTGCAAGCTGAAATAGACCTTAAGGTGTATAACATTTTCATTCCCCTACTGTACCTTGTCTATTTATTGCTGTTAAAACCTATAAATGAGTATTTAATCAGTGATTGTCCAGTTCGGTACATCATTAATAAAAATATTTTTGGCACTTTTACTTGGAACCTTATTAATCCTGTTGGGACATAACGAGGAGAGTGGGTGTGCGTTACACGTGTAAAGACCTTAGTGTTGGGATAATAATAAGTTTATTATGAACCTTTTTTATATAACCTCAGTTAAATAAAGGCACAAGAGTGCTCAATGAAAGTCTTCTAATTAATGAAAAGATATTAATTGATGCAGAATTTAAGATTTAATAATTTGTATTTACAGTAAAATTCCATATTTTAAGCCAATGTGACTGTCACAAACTCCAGATACAGAGTGGAGCGCGGCTGCAGTTGGTAATACTGGAGTCCGATCCCAGTTTAGTTGAGAATAGACTTATTTCATACATTATGATTAAAAATGTAAATCAATATTTAAATGATAGATTGAGGAATGATGAGATTAGACAAAATTGCGGTTTAAAAGATGATATAGTGACAAAAATTTAAAGGAGTATGCTTAGGTGGTTTGGTCATGTTGAGAGAATGAGTGAACGGCGATTAACAAAAGGAATTCATAAGGCGGATGTCAATGGAAACGCCGGTAGAGGACGTCCTAGAAAGACGTATTAGGTCAGGTGCGTAGTACTCTCAACCGGCGTGCGTGTATGACAAGATGTATGAATATGGATGAAGCGAAAGGAGTATTTAAGGATCGTAGTATGTGGCGTCCTATAGTTTCTGCCTACCCCCATGGAAAAAAGGCGTGAGTTTATGTATGTATGTTCAATATTTGATATTGCAACATTTTGCTTAAAACTGGCAACATTTTTTTTTAGAATTATTTTTATACATATGGCAACACTCACTGTCGTCTCGTCGTTTCGTCTTGAACTTACCAATTAAAATATACTTCTGCTCCGCCATTATAATCTTTGTAATAATCTACCTAATAAATACCTCAATAAAGGTATATCAATACTAATATTATAAAGCTGAAGAGTTTGTTTGTTTGAACGCGCTAATCTCAGCAACTACTGGTTTGAATTGAAAAATTCATTTTGTGTTGGATAGTCCATTTATCGAGGAAGGTTATAGGTTATATAACATCACGCTACAACCAATAGGAGCGGAGTATACATGAAAAATATTGCAAAAACGGGAAAAATGTCCACCCGTGCGAAGCCGGGACGGGCCGCTAGTTTTATAACAAAAGCGTGTTATTGTTACTTAACACGCTAGTGGCCCTTTGAGATGAAGAATGTTGACGGACTGCGATAATGATGATTTTCAGCCAAAAAAAGGTTCTTATCTTATCTTTATAGCAATAGGCAATGACAACGAACAGGCTGTTAGCATCAATAACAAATTGACGATACAATTGATTCAGCGGCTGACCGCGTGGCTGCTAAGCAACGGGTCGCCGGTTCAATTCACGTACGGAACAATTATTTGTATGAGCTACAGATTATTGATTTGGGTCTGAGTGTTTGTGCATGTGATAATATGGTATGAGGAATCCAAGAACGGAGCGAGATACATGAAAAAAAAACATAATATCCACTCATCCATGTACCAGAAGTAATTAACAACTTTTTTCAACACTACCTTTGACAGGTCAATTAAAGTATTATTACTAGCAATAGTACTAGATGCATAAAGCTCACATGTCTACGGTACACCGCCTACATAGCCGGTACACAGCACCCCTTCCGGCAAGCAACTATATACCTAACTAACTGTTATACCTAAGTCACAGTTAAACTAGGTCTAACTTAAACAAGGTGTCATACTAAGAGCCGTGTTATGCAATAATGTGTCAACCCACAAAAATATGAATTTTGCGTTAACGTCATCTAGTTCTTGTGGTAGGTCTATAATCAACGCTTAAAAAATGCCCAAAACTAGTAAATTTAATAGAGCGTCTTTCAAAAAATCTTAATGCAGTTTGCACTTTTTCAAGCGTTGAGTAGACCTACCACAATAACTAGATGGCGGTAACACGGAACTCATATTTTTGTTGGTTGACACAGAACTCATATTTTTGTTGGTTGACACATTATTGCATAACACAGTTCTAATTTCCCTCCATCCTTACCAACATATAAATGAGACACATAGGTACATTTACAAAATCGACAGCCCTACCTGATAAAATGTTCGTAAAAACATTCCTACGCGTTCGGGTGCCGCATTTTTAATCTTGGGTAATAATAATACTAAAAGACTCGTCACCCTTAATACCCGAAGATTTATTGTGACGTCTTTGACATCGAAAAATAAAATATAAATCCGCAAAATATACCTACAACCTGTATATTTTTTCGCAGAAAATCCACTTTTTCATATCAGCCTGTATAACGTCACAGATTACCGCTTTCCGCCGTGAGCCGCCATATCACGCGTACGTGTTATCCCGCTCTATCTTGATAGGAATTTCTATGTTTGTCTCTGTTATCGCTTGTTCGCTGTTTCGCGTATAGCAGCTGAAAGTGGTAATCTTCTTCTTTTCGTGTGGTTAGTGACTAACCTGGTGTCAGAGTTTATGCCGCCCATGGACTGCTGACTTGGCTTCACATGCCATCGAGAAATATCTATCGGTTTCCTCGCGATGTTTTCATTTACCGTTTTTAAGCAAGTGATAATTATACAATACGCACATGAATCCGAAAAGTCTGAGGTGGGTGACTTGGGTTCGAACTCGAGACCTATAAACTTGGCAGTCCGACGGTCACACAACTAGAGTATCATTGCTGTTAAAGTGGTAATTTCGAAAGGGCTTACACACCATCGTGCATAATGGACATTAAATACGCACGTCGCCACTGGATGTCAGCCTCCATGGTACTATCTAGTATCGTGCATCGACCGTGTGTTTGTACGGCATCCCCATTACTTTTAGATTGCCACAATGGTCGGTCGTAAGTTACTTTGCCATGCACCATGCAGACAGTAGGACGCTACTGCAGACTCTTGATGTAAACCCTTAATCGCCTTTCACGATGCGCACGGATTGGGAAAAGATGGCCTAATCTTTGTAAAGAATCACACGGAACAAGATTGTTTTTTTATTCTTTGTCACACATGCTCGTAAGCGCAGACAAGGTCTAGAATGGAGCACACGAATCCAAGTGACAGAGATAGAAAGGAATTCCCATATACCCCTCTGGCTCTCACATACACACGACGGAACTCGGTAAACTGCTTGGAACTGGACTTTAATGTGAGGGTGGTAGCTAGCCAGGCGGACCGTATAGATCCTACCACCAAGCAAAAAGAAGGAAGATAAAAAGGAATAAACCTTCTGAATCTTTTCACATTGTCACAAAATGGTGAAATAATAAAGTCTTTGCTCGGGGCCTGTGGAAAGCTACATGACAACGTTAAAATTATGATAATGAGAAAAGTAAGCAACACGAACGCTCGAAGTTAGCCCATAAATTATTAATATCCGTCGAGTTGCTGCATTCGTACTGTAATGCAAAAAATTGTTGGCAACAATATTGTTTGGATGTGCTGTTCGTAATTGAAATTGTCGAATTGTGAATTTATTTAGTTTTTGTTACCATATTTATTGAGTGGTCGATTTTTTATTGTGTCTATTGTATTGGGTGGTTAGTACTTTGTGGTTATGCAACGAATAAATAATAAGAGTTATTATAATAGCAATGAGTGATAGTACAGCGGTTGGACCTGCCTCTATAAATTTGTAAATTACTGTTATTCATATAGTTTTTATTCTATTTTAGTTGTTAATTTTTGTACTACATTACTCATTGGTCTGTGGTCAGGACTCCATCGTTCTCTCACTATCCTAAATCATTGTACTCTGAAATTGTTATAGATATTATTTTTAAAAGAGTAACCATGGAGTTTCCTGCCGGCTCTTCTCCATAGGAAACGACTAATTGGAACCGTGCATCTAAATTCGACTTTTCATAATCACCTGTATTGGTTTATGTGTTTTTTTTTTAACCGACTTCCAAAAAAAGGAGGAGGTTCTCAATTCGTCTGTATGTTTTTTTTTTTAATGTTTGTTACCGCAGTACACCCTCATTTATGAACCGATTTGAAAAATTCTTATTTTGTTTGAAAGAATATTCTTTCGAAATGGTCCCATTTAAATTTGGTGAAGATCTGATAAAGAACTTCGGAGATAAACAATGGTACTCCTCAATGACGAACAGTACGCATAATGTGATGATGTGATTATGTGTACGAGCAGCGTCTTTAGCAGGTCCAACCATGTTTTAATTAAGGCCACTAAAATGAATGAAATAAAAAACATTTTAACAAAAATAAAACCGACTTCAACAAAACGAAAAAGTAATAAAATAATTACCATATTATAAAAGTGACAGATTCAGAAGTCGGTGCCTTTAATTTGGTTCAGCGTGGATTAACACCGGCTTCTGAATCTGTTACTTTTATAATATGGTAATTATTTTATTACTTTTTCGTTTTGTTGAAGTCGGTTTTATTTTTGTTAAAATGTTTTTTATTTCATTGATTTTGATTGTGTTGAAAGCTTGTCTTTCATGCAGGAGGGTTTGTTAGGATCCTCTAACTTTTCGAATTCATGGTGTGGATCAGAATTTGATTATCACTTGCGTTAAAGGTGAAGGAAAATATCGTGAGTAAACCTGCACACGTAAGAGGGCTACATAAAGTTCTCGATGGTGTGAGTAGTCTGCCAACCCGCACCAGGCCAGCGTAGTGGACTAAGGCCTAAACCCTTCTCATTCTGAGAAGATGCCCGTGCCCAGCAGTGGGACAGTATTGGGTTAATTATGGTTTGTATTATACTTATGACTATGCAATCATTGTGGTGCGAAAAGTATCTCAATTAATGCAATAAAGTATAGTAAAGAAAGAAGAAAGAAAAACCGTTTATTCACGTGAGAGTGACGCACATAACATAGCTCTTTTTTTTTTTTGTTACATAATCCCAAGAAATCAAATACAAAAAGTATCTATATAAAAATAAAATAACTGGCACAGAAATATATTATGCGCCACTACCGCGCGAAACGGCCGACGCTCAGCATAAAGATAGTAACACAGTATAGTTAATAATTAAATAATTGGTAAAAGTTATATCATAATGTAGCATTAGCATGATCAGTCTATTACTTTCCCAATGCTGGGCATGGGCCCCTTCTCAGATTCAGAAGGGATTAGGATTTCCTAAACGATAAAGTTATAGTTACTTAAAAACTAAAACAAAGAGTTAACCGAAGTAGGAGTAGCATACAAGTTGTCACATAACATCTTGCAGCCATCTTGGCTAGCTAATTATTTACAACGGCATCACCTGTTCTGCTTAAAGTTGCTTTTAATATTTCATTATTCTAACCTACTTAGTTTTACCCGCGTTTGGCTGTGCAGGTCTCAGAATATTTTCTTATAAGTAAAGGCTCTTGTAGACGAGCGGCAATTGCCGATGACAGGGGTAACTGCAGCCGTCGCCGCTTGTCGACGGCTGCAGCAACTCCTGTCATCAGCAACAGCATTAAGTCTTTAGGCTTTTAGGCTTTATGATTAAACTGGTACCTACAACAAATTATTATATCCAGAATCGCCGTAGAAAACAAATTAAAATCTAGCATTATTAATAATAATTATTAAAAAACACGCCTTATATTCCCCGAAGGGTTCGGCAGAGGTGTTTTTAATACACCCTTGTTTCACCAGTTATGTTTAAGTCCCATGTAATAGGGAGCGAGCCTATTGCCATTAACCGGGCACAAATCCAGACTCCAAGCTTTTACTGAGAAATTCCTAATGGAAAAACCCAATAACACTTTGCCCGACCTGGGGATCGAACCTCATGCTCAGCAGTCGCGCTTGCGAACAGTAGACCAACAACGCATACTTATAATCAGTCGTCATTATAATCTTTTGCCTAAAGGGGCTCGTGGTTAAATAAGAACCACGCCGGTCGTACAATCTGTGAGGTTAAGCTACGCTTGACGCGGTCAGTCCATGAATGGATGACTGTTTGTTACTCATTGAGACCTCTCTGTGCCTCAGAGATCACGTTAAACTGTCAGTCCCGGGTGACATACGAATACCTATGACAGTCGTTATGGGTAGTTATAAGTTCGAAAGTTTGCCAACTGGACTAAACTTACCTACGATATGGGTATTGCCCAGTAACTGGCTTGCGGAGGTCTGATGGCTGTCACTCCGACTAAAATACTGGTATTCAGCGGCATGGTTAGACTAAAAGCCGACAACTACATAGTTGGAAGAAGACATCTAAAAGTGTTGAGCGATTTGTATGAAGAGGCTCCTTGCGATCTTTAATAGGTCGATTTTTAGCCCCTTCTCACAGCTTCCGATTCGTGGCCGACACTCCAAAACCTTTATTTCTAATTACCTATTATTGGGATGGGATTATAAATAAAGGTCATGCTACAGAATACAATTACCATAAGTACAAATTCTATGGCTTTCAATTTTATGCGTAAAATGCCAAGGTAAAGTTCAATTAAAATCTTCATAGAAAATTCTACTTGAATAGACAATGATCTATAAATAATTATAATTACTTCTCCAACTGTATGTACCTTACGAATTCTAAATACGGAGAAGTCTTTGTTATTAAACTTCGTAAAACCAATCACTTCCAAACTGAGTGCGACTTCAAAACCACGAATGTTTATTAGTAATGCAGTAAAAAATGATCTTTACGCTGACGTAATAAGTGTGAGTGGCGTGATAAGATTAGACCGGTTGTCAGACTTTCGGCCTTCTGACTACCCGGAACGACTGTCAAAGGTATTCGTATGACACCCGGGACCGTCTGTTTAAGGTGCTTTTCTAGGCATGGAGGGATCCCGATGTGCAACGAATGGTCACCCATCCACGGACTGACCGCGGCAAGTGCAGCTTAACCTTGTAAATCATATGATCCGCGCCGTTGTTAATTAGCCACGAGCCCCTATAAATCACTATACAAAGTGGAAGAGGGTAATTAAAATCCATGAGTGAAGCAGTAACAACTTGCCGGTAACTGGAAACTATAAGGCCTCAAACATACGAGCAGCACTTTGCCGACGACAGGGGTAAATGCAGCCATCGGCAGTGCCGCTTGTTTGTAGCTGTAACACTTATGGGTAAAGGGTGTCTTTAAGAGACAACCCTCAACAAGCACGTGCATATAAAATTTAGCAGGCGTGTACTTACGGGAGGATAAAGAATAACTCTTGTAACCGTACACTGTATATATTTTAATAAGAATTACAAATATATCAACAGGGCGTGGTTCGTAGCAATGCGAGGAGTCCAGGGTCTTCCTATGCAGGTGCAGCACTTAACTTGGCAACTGCAGCGGCGCGAGAGCAGATCTGCAGTGTGACCGACCTTTTATAGGCCCGGGCCCCCGCCAGTCCGCCACCAACCGTCACATAGCTAACAATGCCAGCAGCAGCTGCTGACGAGCCGACAGCTGCAGTTGACTTTGTCGACGGCAAAGTGCCGCTCGAGTGTTTGAAGCCAAAAAATAAACAGCCCATCTATTTTGTTAAAGTTCGTCTAGAATAATCACTTTTTAACAAAAATAAAACCGACTTCAAATTGTCTATCCCCGAAGTTCTTCATCAGATCTTCACCAAATTTGAATGGGACCACTTCGAAAGAATATTCTTTCCAACAAAAAAAATAATCATTAAAATCGGTTCACAATTAGCAAAAAAGCAAGGCTCCCCAATCCTAGTATAAAAACCGTTCTAAACACTAAAACACACTTTAAATTTCACAATTTGCATAATATATAAAGGTAAGATTTTCCGTAACAAATTAAGGTTGGATAAAACCGGTACCTTATTTAAAGTTGTGCCCCCAACTGTCTGTGTATCCACGTTTCGCTTGTCAAGCTGCGGTTTCTATTAAAAAAGCAAAAATTACATTGTTCGCTGCAGGCGCTCGCAGGGCTGTCAACCTTACATGGAAGGAAAGGCTTTCATTTCAAACTTTTGTGGTGGCACCCGCGTCCTTTGTGTTGACGATGCGAAATTTTATACTTCATTCAAAGCGTGCGGTATTTTTACCGTCCCCATACTCTCGTTTTACTGTATGTATATGAATAACTGCCAACCTTATTTTGGAGTGTGTTAGTGGCTGACAACTTGGTATTGCTCGCTTCGTAATATTACTGGGGAAGTTGTATATAGTTCCGTCGTTTTTTGAAATATCTTGAGTAAAAATGTGTCCACATTTTATCAAATCCTAGGTTTTTTAATTAGATATTTTCTTCTTTATTAACGTTTAGTTTTATAGAAATGCTTTATATTTATTCTACTGTGGCCGCATCTATCAGACCACATGAGAACTACGCAGCATGAAGAATGTCTAACAGACTACAGTGACAACAATGGCAGCTGTCAAATGAATTGTCACAAATCCTGCATCGCGATATCAAGATTTGACACGGAGTAAGTATATATACAACTTCCCAACATCCCGTTGGGCAGTGGCCCGCCACGCATAAGACCCGCCTGGTAGGAGGATTCTCCCTTTTCGTAAGAGGAACACCTTACCTCGTTCCCCTACACTACCAAAAGCAGAACGCCCACACAAGTGACAATACTAAAGGCCTGGTCAGACAGAGAGCGTGGCTGGGTGTGGTATTTACGTCAAGCTTCGCGTGGCAGTCTCTGTGTGGCGTCTTCCATGTAACACTTTAGGGTGGCTTTAAGAGACAACCCTCAAAAAGCATGTGCACATAAAATTTAGCAGGCGTGTACTTACGGGAGGATAAAGAATAACACTTGTAACCGTACACTATATATATTTGAATCAGAATTACAAACAGATCAACAGGGCGTGGTTCGTAGCAATACGAGGAGTCCAGGGTCTTCTTGAGCAGGTGTAACACTTAACTTGGCAACTGCAGCGGCGCGAGAGGGCCGATCTGCAGCGTGTCCCTTTATAGGCCCGTATCCCCGCCAGTCCGCCACTACCCGTCACATCCATACATTGTCATAGTCATTCGCAAGCCAAGACCACGCGATCAACACGCGACGTGAATATCACACCCAGACACGCTCTCTGTTTGATGCCTTTAAGTACGTCCGGCTAACCCTGGGCAGTCAGTCCCGCTACCTACCTTGCTGACTGGATAATTTTTTCATCACGGCATGAGCTTTTCTCGTTATAACTCGTGTCGACATGAGAGAAGATGAACGCCAATAACGACATTATACAGGGTGTAAACGAAATCGTGTAATTCCTTCAAACGTCGTGATGTACTGCTGACATAGATTAACACAGCACGGGATACTTTTGGAATCAATAAAAAAAAATTACAAGAAGTAAACATGTGTTCTTAACGTGAGGCATTTTAGTGCCCCGAGTTAAATGACGTGCAATTCAGTCGGAGCGCTAAAATACCTCACGTTAAGAAAACATGTTTACTGCTTGTAATTTATTTTTTATTGAATCCAAAAGTTTCCCTTGCAGGGTTCATCTATGTCAGCAGTACTTACATCACGAGGTTTGAAGGAATTACATGATATCGTTTACACCCTGTTATACCTCTTTAGTAAAAGCAATGAAAAAAGCGACGAAACGACACAAAAGACATTTAATTTTAAAAGGTGTCTTTCTTTTAAGTACGTTTCAGAATTAAACAATAGTATTCTCAACAAGTAATTAAATACCTACTACCAAATGACTTGTTGAACATAGCATTTAGTGTTCAAATTAAATGAATTCCTCTTATTAACTTTAATAATGAGAAAACCACTAAGATAATGATGTTTTGGAAATCCGTCCAAATACAATATTTCATAAAGGGCCCCACTATAGTATTGTTTCCTTAAACAAAGGAAATTGCCGACCGCCCGAGCTTTGATCATTGGATGAATAAAACCCTTTGTCGATGTTTCACTAATAAAGTTTACCTAAATATAAATTTTGAAATGAATTATTAATATTAAATGTTTGTATTTAAGGGCGGGGTAATTAGCTGATATAGTTAATGTGAAAGTTGGTACTGGTTTGGTTTTGGAGGCAGAAAGCTAAATTGGCAAGCTCGAGAACAGGGAGAGTATAAACTTGGAAAGTCAGAAGCAAACGCGCAGAGTTTAGCTGGAAGTGACACATTTTCTGTCTAGGTTATTCCCAACTAAAAAAAATATAAATAAAACTTTGTTGGGGTTAGCTCCCAGTATAACCAGAGGCGGCTGAATACCAATATTTTACATGCCAATATTCTAAGGTTAGACCGGTTGTCAGACTTTCGAATTCTGACTACCCGTAATGACTGTCATAGGTATTCTTATGACACCCGGGACCGGAGGTTTAACGTGCTCTCCGAGGCACGAAGGGGACTCGATTTGTAACCAACGGTCACCCATCTACAGACTAACCGCGGTAAGCGCAGCTTAACCACTCAAATCTTATGATCGGCGCGGTTGTTAATTAGCCACAAGCCCCTCAAAGTAAGCTTTTGCTCAAGGTAACATAACATAACGCCTGTCTTCCCCAAAGGGTTGGGCAGAGGTGTATAGTAACACCCTCATTTCGCCGTTATAGTTAAGTCCCATGTAATAGGGGGCGAGCCTATTGGCCATTAACCGGGCACAAATCTAAACTCCAGGCTGCTACTGAGGAAATTCGACACGGAAAAACCCTATAACACTTTGCCCGATCTGGGGATTGAACCCACGACCTCACGGTCAGCAGTCGCGCTTGTCACCACTAGACCAACGAGGGTGTTTGCTCAAGTTTCTTCTCCATTATTCTTTATCTATCAATACCGACTTATATGGCGCCTGCTTTCCTATATCAAAAAGCTACTAAAAGTCCCAGTTAATAACTACTTATTAAAATAGTGCATACATACATATACTCACGCCTGTAACCTCGAAAGGATAAGCAGAGTTGTTCTCCTATTACAATATGTTTTCGGGCACAGTTCAATAATTATTACAATTACATGTCCACCACGCTGGCCTGGTGCGGGTTGGCAGACTACACACATCATCGAGAACTTTATGGAACCCTCAGGTGTGCAGGTTATGTCATTCTGAGATGAGGCCCGTGACCAGCAGTGGGACAGTACTGGGCTAATTATCTTATATATACATGTACAAAAAAGAACCATCAAAGAACTCTCGAATTTTAAACGACAGAGCCATATATTCTTCTGAATAAAGGTAAGACGTTACTGAGATTGTTTTATTTATTTATTTATTTCACAAAATCCACAGCCCTTAAAATTTTTATTACGATACATATAAACTAATATTACAGCCAATTATGGATTTACAATTTAATAGCTATACATGCATCAGAAACACATACAGAGTTAAGTGAAAACTGCTAGCACCATCTAAGCATTACAAAGTGTACAGTGTAGGTGTGTATGAGGAGTTGCATAATATATGGGTGTGCGAATATGTTATTGTGTTGTTGTGTTGTGTGGTGATTTACTGTATGTATGTCTATTATTTATTTAATTTAGATTTATTTGTCAGTTCGTCACATACTGACGTTGTTAGTTGTTTCCTGAATAAACCTTTTTTAGTATTAAATATATCGAGATGAGAGAATCTTTTGTTAAAATTACTTAGCGTCCTACCAATAACTGAATTCTGAGCGTAGTTTGTACCACTGTTTATTACACGGTCACCTTTTAAGGCTTTGTCAAATAGAACACGTTATTATCGCGCGCCAGCGCTAGCATTACGCAGCGCCTTTGCTCTGTTTGGCGGTACATCACCATCGCAGTACAACACAGCTCGGCGTCATAGCGCCGCGTTAGGTTAGCGCCCTGACGCGCGACTATAACGCATTCTGTTTGACAAAGCCTTTAATGCCACGTCCAGTCACGATTTATAACGTGTAATATATTTTTAGAGCCCGCAGCATTTTTTAATTGTACCCAATTAACTTTATTCCTGCCGCCGGCTCAGGAAGCCAATTACATGAATTTGGCAAAAAAAAATTTTGAGGAAAATATAAACAATAAAAGATTTTACACCGTTCGTCGTGGCCAATTTATTAGATCAAAACGTAATGGTATCTTTTATCTTAATTATTACTTTCTCTTTTGACCTCTTTCCGAATTGGCAAAGACTTATTGTTTTTGTTCCTTTTTCTTTTTTCACAGATTTTCTACAAGGATTTGACATAATGTCGTATTACGGCGGCCTGTTACCACCTGGAATTACATTACCTTTCTTTACAGTTATTAGGGTTTATAAAAGATGTTTGGTCTGAGATTATCTTTATCTAAAGGTTTATTTTGTTTTACTATACAAATATATCGCACCCTTAGTAATTAAAACTCGATATTTCGAGTTGTGTCCTTACACAACTCGAAATATCGAGTTTTTGAGTTTCTGTGATATGGTCTCAATATCAATTGTTCTACCACAAAGAGAACAAAGACAATATTAAAGCAAATACTGTAATTATACTGTACAAAATACCGTAAAAACATAGGGTTCCCTGAATTTTTGAACACGTTTTCCCAAAAGTTGATATTTTCGAGTTGTGCCTTTGCCTAAGGGTGCGATATAGTAAAATTGATGTGAAGTAAACATTAAATATAATTATACATCTTGTATGATACTCGTATCTACACGGTTTTACCCCTTAAGGCGCGAGCGAATGCCAAGAAAAGTTAAGGAAAAAGAAAATTAACTTTCAAAGGAATGAGAATGGAATAAAAGTCAGAAGTAAGTATATCAACAGTGTTATTTTCTTCGAATTGGAAAGGTAAACTCTCAAATTGAATTGTAAATTATGGGAAAAAGCAAATGCATTTGGAATTAAGTACAATGGTTCTTATGAGTGCGTTGAATTCGGTTAACTAAGTAATATGGCGAAAACTCTTTCATAGCTTTTGGAATTTAAGGAAACTGCCAGTTCCGTTGCGTACAATCAGCACCATTAACAGCCTATCATAGTCTAATTTTGAACATAGATCAGACTTAGTCCTGCACCAAAAAGGTATAGCCCATAGTCACGATGGTAGACTAGCGGGGCAGTGACCAAAGGGTGAGCCAGACCTCTCGCCCTTTTTTTTTTCGTTGGAAAATCCTCATGGATGTCCCTCGCCCGGGGAAGGCGAGGGGGTCTGCCGGACTCTTACCGGCTAAAAACCAACGGTGCTCCTTCTCCTGACCGTTCGGCCGGGGTCACGGGATTCGCAAAGCATGCACCGCAACCCCGGCAGGTCCCGGTCCGCCAACCCTCGGCGGACCTCTCCTCTGTGGGGCCTTGCCCCACATCCTCCTGAGAAGCGCGCACGGAACACAGCACACCGCCTTCTCGGGCCTGTTACTGGTTGGGCGGCGGGTCCCCTAACCCACCGCCCGCAGGCCACACACTAGGGTGGCTGGAGATCGTCGCGTACGCGCGCCCTCCGGCGCCCGGTGCGTCTGGCGCGGGAAGAGAGGAGAGCACACCACTCTCTCTCCCTCTCCGCTTCCTCCTTGGTCACCATCACCCCCTCGCAAAAGGAGGCGATGGCTTCTCACGCACTCTCGCTCCCGACCATGGACACAACCACGGCCGGAAGCGAGAGGTCACCGCCGACCGCCGCGACTAGTTCGCGGCGCTGCGATCCCCAAGCTGGACACGCCTGCAGCGTGTGCAGTGCCGTGTCTTCGGGGCAGTCGCAGTGGTGACATCCGGGCGTCTGCTCCCGGTCTATACGACACAGGTACTTCCCGAAACAACCGTGTCCTGAGAGTACCTGCGTCAGCCGGAAGCTGAGGGCGCCATGCCGCCTCTCCAGCCACTCCTCCATGACGGGTCTTACCGCCACTATTGTGGCGTGCCCTGCGCTGGGTTGCGCAAGACGTTCCCCCCCACTCAGCCACTAGGATCTGGCGGAGATCGCTCCGCTCAGGCGCCTCCTCGCGCTGACGATATCTCAGCGTGAGGGCTCTCGCCTCCAGATCCCAGGGCACGGATCCGGCTAAGAGGCTCGCCGCCTCGAAGGAGATCGTACGGTATCCCCTTATCACAATGACGGCCATGGCCCGTTGCGGTCGCCGCAGGATAGCGGCGTTACGGGCCGTCAGGGTGTCCGCCCAAATTGGCGACCCGTAAATGCCATGGACCGTACGACGCCCGCGTAGAGCCTCCGGCAGGAGGTGTTGGGCCCTCACAGATTGGGCAGCAGCCGTGACAGAACAGCCGCAGCGCCCATCTGTTTCGGCATAAGCTGCCGAAAGTGGGGCCCAAAGTTCCACCGGCTATCGAGGACGAGTCCTGAATACTTAATCGTCGACTCGATACCGATGCGAACCCCTCCTACCACGATGTGGGATCCCGAGGGTGGTCCCCTCCGGGGCCCGTGAAAATACAGGGCCTCGGACTTCTGCAGGGCCACCTCGAGACCCAGCCGCCGGATCCTCACAACGACTTGCGCAATCCCAGCTGTGGCCAGTATGGCCGCCTGTCGGTGCGTTTCTCAGACCTCTCGCCCTGGTGAGGAGAAGGAACCTAACCTAACCATATATTAAAATTGATATAGTTATAATATGGCGCATATGTTGGGTAAGATGGGGCTAGATATTTTAGACAGGGATTGGTAGGGGTGAGGTAAGCGAATAGATGTAGCTTCCCCACATATCAAAAGCATCGCTGCAACCTGACACTGTCCAACAAGATTTCGACGACCAAAAGGTACAAGTTGGCGCAAAATAAGGAGTATATTGCGCCAACATGTTTTGTGCAGAACAACATTCCATGTTTTGCGCAAAACAACGCTCCATATTTTACGCCAACATGTCTTGTCCAAAACAACACTCCATGGTTTGCGCCAACTTCGCATTGCTTGCCTCATCTCCAATCTCTGTGTAAAATAACCAGCTCAATCTTACCCAAAATAATAATAATACAGACATCATACATTATACAAAGGAAACCACAAATTATTATACACAGTGTACCCTATTTAAGTTATATTAGGAATGGCCATGAATTGATTATAATAAAACAATAACGCGGCGGTCAGTTCGCATTATGTTCTCATTTGTGAGGCAACCCTGACCCTACTGGAAATGAGTTATAACATAAAATATTATTAAGCTTAGAAAGAATTGGTAATGCGGATGATTTAAATAAAAATGCTGGCGGTTGATAAAAATATGTTTTTTTCACATTTTTTTTTGAGAATGATTTTGAATTTAGAATAATAATAAGCTTTCTGATAGGGTTGACTCAGCTGTCGTTGTGTCGATAGTCGTTACGGCTAATGATTTAATAGCCAAGAACCTCGACCAACATCTGATGAGGCTCTCGTTGGGCGGCTGGATCAAGGGCTTGATACAGAAAGCGGTACCTCTAGATACGGCGCGTATTGTCAGGAAGTTCCTCTCTCTAAGGCCCTGACAACCGGTAGCTTGGACTCTGTCCCCGATGCTGGTGGGCTGCTATTTTTTATATTTTTAGTTTTTTTATAGAAATATTTAAAAATGTAACTTATTTATGTATGTGATGAAATTATAAGCTTTCTGGAACCTACAGAAGATCTGTTTTGAGTTTAACACGGCTTGTAGTGTAATATTTCGTAGACAGCTGACATTATGTGAGTATACTTGTAATTACAGCTGTTTTGAACTGTTTTTAAACTATTCTATAAAAGTCATTAAAATACTTATGTTCTATCCTTTATACCTACTCTAAATATTAACCCAATTATTTAAGTAAAAACAAATTCTAACATCACAATAAGCTGCCAACGTAACAAAAACACAAAAAAAACAAAACACAGCACAAATGGATACGCCTAAAAAAAGTCTCCGTCGAGGCCGGGGGTTTTTTGTACCCCAGCATAGGGCAGTGGTCAGCGGAGCATTGAAACGGTGCCGGCGTAATTGCACCACTGTCCTTCTAGACCCAGACTGCTCCAATTAACCCAAACACTAAAACAGGGACACAGTAAAGGATTTCATAAAATTGTTCGTTGTACCTACAAGTATTTTTGACGTAAAGAATTTTGTGTTGAAACATTTTTGGTAAATTCCTCCTTGTTTTGGATGACGGGTAAATTCGTTAGATTATGTTGTGAATTATGTAAGGTGGGGTATAGAAGATATATTAAGGTAATCTTAAAGGAGACCATTCAGGTTTCATACAAAGTTGGGCCCAAAATCGAAAGGCCAACGGAAAAGGATGTTTTTAATCCGTTTGGAACATCATCCTAAGCATTTGGTACTATTAAACCAAAGCGGTAGAACCATCATAATAACAGCTGCATAAGTTCGAAAAATCTGGATTCCCATACATTTGACCAAAAATAAAAGTAAACATATCATATATATGTAAAAAGAAAGAAAGAAAGAAATTTTTTTATTCTGGACTCACACAGGCAGTTACAGAAACAAAAACAAAATAAAAAAGAAAGAATAAGAATTTAGAGTCGTAGCATGTGGCGTTCTATAGTTTCTGCCTACCCCCATGGGAAAAAGGCGTGAGTGTATGTATGTATGTAAGAATTTAGACTACCTGCACGAGGCCAAAAAGTCACGTGTACTAATATGTATACACATAGCGATATTTAAAGGCGATTTTCTTCCAAAATATCTATTAGAATTATGAAATATTACACACTTAGTTTCTACAAATACATACGAATCATGGTATCGAATATTTCTTAAATACAAACTATTCTCTAAAAGAAATTCGCTTTTTAAGTTCGCTATGTGTATACATATTATTACACGTGACTGTACATGGACTTATTCAGTGGCTCATTCTCAACGTTTTTGCCATGACTGTAATTCTGTAAGTGTGACTGTAATATAAAAAAAATATTACACAATATTTTACGTTCAACGTTTTTTTTTATATTCCAGTCACAGTTCTAGTGATGAAATCATCGAGGCAAATAGAGTGGCGGTTTTTTTTTCTTCCTTCTAACAATGCTTCTATATTGTGAGTGCATTGGCAAGGACAAATCTTCACATGCACAAATACTCAGACTCGGAATATTTAAGGCCATTCAAATACTTGTACCGTGCGGGCATCCAACGAACCACTGCGCCACTCATGTCGACATTCATTACGACCTTAGCTGTTGTTTAGCTGTAAGAGATAATTATCTTAATTTAAGATATTGAGAGCACCATCTACCATAGAATTGCAAGACCATTTTGAAATCACCAATCTATCAAGCATTAGAACAGAATATAACTGACCGCCTCGTTCGTCTAGTGGTGGCAAGCGCGACTGCTGATCGTGAGGACCTGGGTTCGATACACAGGTCGGGTAAAAGTGTTATTGGGTTTTTCCGTGTGGAATTACTCAGTAGCAGCCCGAAGTTTGGATTTGTGCCCGGTTGATGGCAATAAGCTCGCCCCCTATTACATGGGACTTAAACATGACGGCGAAATGGGGGTGTTATTATACACCTCTGCTCAATCCTTTGGGGAATACAGGCGTGATGTTATGTTATAATCTAGAATGACCTGTTTGAGTGTGGCATCAAATTAAAAATAATGTAAAACATGACGTTAAATACTGAATTATAATTTATTTTTCATAAATATTTAAAGTATACTTATAAAGACTAATTAATTAAATTCAAAAATGTAAAAAAGTTTGATTAAATCTTGTTCAAAAACTCAAACTTAACTACGAAAATAAATGCAGTATATTTTAAATTTGACAGAGCAATAATATACAATCTCTAGCAAACTAAACCTCGGTACATTTAATTGTAAGTACTTACAACACGGTTTAACAGACGATAAATTTTGAACAGATGCCCAAAAATTGAACAAATAAAAGAAACGACAATCTTTGAAGATATTTAAGCAACGTTGGCTTGAGGCATAATATTATGAAACGTGTGCTTTGACCGACAACTGCTGAGTTTAAATATGACGTAACAGCTAGTTCACACAGAAACTGTTTACGGGACCGTTTTTTGGTCAAAGCACACATATCAACTCGGAAAGGGATCGTCACCGTATCGCCTTTCGCCTCGCCGTCAAACAGGCGTCAACCTAACGTAAGCACGTAACCAAAGCGGATCAGCTGCTCCGATACGTCGACTCGGCTACGGCTAGGCGACGCCGTGCTTACGGCTCGCAGTAACAGTAGTGTGCTGCAGGCAGGCCGCGGGAGTGGTGAGAGGGGCAAGGGCGAACGAAGAGACGTAGCTCGGGTACGGAGAGACGTAAGCGCGGGGACGACGAGCCGTAAGCAAGTTGACCACGCACCGCACCGCGGTTCGTGAGTTTGTCCCGAGGCGAGGCGATTATGTTACGATTCCGATTAGTGTGCGTTGCAGTAGGGAGTTTCATACAAAGAATACTGAACGGCTCGAGTTGATACGGTGACGATCCCTTTCCGAGTAGATATGTGTGCTTTGACCTTTTAGCGGATCCGTTTTTATTTTGGTGATGGCGCCTGTAGTTGCATGAGCGAGTTCACATACACGACAGTATTTCGAATCCAGTAAAAAATACGGGTCCGACATCTCTACACATTCCGTTTTATTGTCAAAAACTGGATACTGGAACAGTATAAAAAACGAATCCGTACATGAAGATGTATGGAGAAGTATGGATGCCTTCACACACGATCCGTTTTTATTGCTGTTTGTTTTTTTTTTAAAAAAACGTTGCCCCACACTAGGATTTCTCCTGCATCGTGGGTGCGTTTACAGGCACAAATCTTAACATGCACAAACACCCAGACCCGGAACAACTATCTGTAGGCCTTACATTAATCGGTGTACATACATAATAAAATAAAAACTGAGATTTTGTAGTTTCGATAGTAAACATAGGGACCGTCGATTTGTTTAACTGATCCGTCGGTACAGATGTGAATGACACATCCAGTACCGACGGATCCGTTAAAAACGGATCCGCTGTGTGAGCGGGCTCTAAGGTTGTAAAATGATTACATTTTATTTTAAAACAAAACTTGCTTCAGGCGTCTGTCAGATGAAGTCGACAACATTATTGATAAAGAATAAAAATATATAAAGTATCTTTGTAATAAAAACGTGGAACTGCCTCGTTAGTCGAGTGGTGGCAAGCGCGACTGCTGATCGTGAGGTCCTGCGTTCGATCCGCAGGTCGGGAAAAGTGTTATTGGGTTTTTCCGTGTAGAATTTCTTAGTAGCAGCCCGGTGTTTGGATTTGTGCCCGGTTGATTACAATAGGTTCACTCCCTATTACATGGGACTTACAATATAACGGCGTAATGAGGATGTTACTATATACCTCTGCCCAATCCTTAGGAGAATACAGGTGTGATGTTATGTTATGTGTTCTCCGGTTATTTTCCGTCTAGATTTAATTTAAGTAAATATTTATTTTGATGTAATTTAGGCATTTGTTTCAGTGTGAATGCCTAAAGGTATACACACGGTTTAGAAAATATCAGCATAGATCCAAATTCCTGGCTGCTACTGCGGAATTCCTCGCGGAAAAACTCAATAACACTTTGCCCGGCCTGGGGATCGAACTCAGGACCTCACGATCAGCAGTGGCGCTTATCACCACTAGACCAACGAGGCAGTTACCGGGGAACTTCTATCAATAACTTTGGGCAAATAAAAATTATGCAAACAAGTTGTGACATTTATTGACTAGTTTTTCCCTCGCTTCCAATAGGTACTATTTTCATCAACCGAAACTAGGTCGATCCAATAAGTTGGAACCAGTTGAACAACCCTAGACCACAATACCACGTCAATCATATCAAGTAAAACCGTTCGTTCAAGACCATTAGACTTTGATTGGAGGGACCTTAAACTTGGGGTTCTAAGCTTCTCAGAACCTAACAATAATGACTCCCGAATAAATTATTGGTTACAACTTAATCGTAATTTCAAAAGCAATCTGTTATCCAAATCGTATATTACAAGAGAAGGGTAAGATTTAGACAGATCTCTGAAGCCTTCGGGGAAATCAAGTGATCCAAGCTGCGGCGGCCGGTTCATTGGGCACGGTTGTAACGCGATCCATTGTTAGGTATTACAGCGGTGTTTCACGTAATAGCGTAATTTAAGTTGGTATGTACAGTCGAGCCCAAAACGCTTATAATGTTGCTCAGGGAATTGTAGCTTAAGAAAGTGAAGACCCATGAGTGAATAAAAAAGAGAGAAGAGAATTTAGTTTCAGTAACTACGTTCAATTTATGTTATACTAGCTGTGTCCTCACGGCTTCGCCCGTAGCCTATGTTACTCAGTGATGATGTAGCTTTCTAACGGCAAAAGAATTGTTGAAATCGGTTCAGTAGTTTTTAAGTTTATTCGTTACATACAAAAATACAAATATTTCCTCTTTATAATATTAGTATAGATAGTATAGATGTAGAGGATTGATTGGGAGTGTCATTGATTCCTCTGTTGTGGGAATCCGTGCCGGTGGAATTGGGTAGCGGTTCCCTGATGTCGTTTTTTTTTATATTTCATTTTTTTATGTACTAAACTAGGATGTGCCTACGTTTGAGGCTTGATAGTCGTGAAAAAGTAAACAAACGCCTCGATGATTTTTATTACAAAAAAGCTTCTGTTATAAGTAGTTGTAATTAACTTGTATGCAAATAAAAGGCAGTGTTTGAGACATAATTCAAAGTTGAGTAATCAATCCACTTAAAATTCAAGTTAGTTACCTAAGTCTTAAAATGAATGCTTTTAGCATACTAATGGAAGCAACCGTGCAGAATTTCGGCCACCAAATTTTTAAGCCTATCCTATTAAAATTTTCTTTGAAACATTTGAAGAATTGAGTTAAAAACTAAGTACTGGCAGATACGACTATTTATGAGAAAAATTAAGCAATAAAAATGTTATCAAAGTTGTACGGACCGAGGACCTCTGAAAGATTTTGAAATAATAAATTAAATAAGTCTTCGCTATTACAAATAAAAAAACGTTTTAAATGTTTACTGAAATCGAGCAATTTAAATTTTTTTAAAATGTTATTTCATGTAACATTTAAAATCCCATTACCTTTTGATGTAAAAACCAAATTAAAACCGTTATCATTTTAATATAAATGCAATATACACTTAATACCGCGTCTGTACACAACATGAGACTATCCAAAATTATCTAATGTGTAATGACAGTGTCCGACCTGATGAGGGTCGAGTCCGGGGCCAATCTGAAAGGAATTCCAGTTAATATGCCCGTTACTCCGAAACACCGTACCCTGCTACTAAATAAAACACCTATTTCGTATGCAAAGGGTGTAACTTATTGTTCGAATAACAACGCTGGTTTATCATGACATAGCATTTAATACACCTATACGTAACTGCCAATGTATGTGATATTAATATGTGAAATGTACAGTCGCGGAGTAAAGTGGTAGTAATAAGCGATTAAATCTACAGCCAAGTCTAATGTTATGCACGCATGAATGGTTACAGTAATTCGCAATATTTGTAATGGAAACTTTGATGTAAGTTGCGTTTGTATTTATTTTTACATACGAGTTGCCATTTTATCATGTTAATATACAAGGTGTAAAAAGACCCTTCACGAAGCTGTCAACCATGCATTCAGTACATCAAACTAAGTAACCCTACGCAAAAATTGTCGCTGGGAAACGACTTTTTTTTTGGGTGAATAATTTCGTTTTACTGTAAAGCTCAATGTAAGGCATTTAAAACACTGTGCTGATAGATGCAATGAGTAGTAAACGGGTAATGGAGGTATTTCAAGTACATTTGCAACCATCAAAACTCGTGTTTAAAAAAAGTTGTGAAAAAGTTGGAACTTTGACCTCCAATATCTCCGTAACTAGAAGGTTCCCAGGCATAGTCCAGAACAAAAAATTATCGCAATGACGTGGAAAATAAGTGCCTCTCGGCTTCGTTAAGGGTCTATTTATACCGTTTATTAAGTTGCATTTAACATATCGACGGCCGGCAGTGAGAACCATGTATGTGTAAATTATAAAATTTTACAGGACAGAAACTGTCTCCTTAAAAAAAATGCCGATCAAATGTTAATACAAGTTTCTCATCGTACGTCATAGATGGCGTTAGAAGTATTTGAATTGAAAGTTTGTTTAATTAATACGTGTATTAGAGGTTTATTAACCTGAAGTACAATTAAAACGCTTTTGAAGAAAATTGGATATACGAGGCTTTCACTGCTGGACCTTAACATACAATAAATTTTAATTTAAAATAAAATAATAGGTACGAATTTGATCATTTTTTTATTGATATCTAATTTTAAACTGTATAATAACATTTCTACTTCCCCAAGAAATAGAGGGTAGAAACAAACAAAAGAGTTCTTCACATCCAATCCCCCACGTTCCGCCACTTATTTTTCTAAAAGGATCATGATTAAAACCACAGCACACGCGTCAAACACAGAACAATCCTCGTACCAAATGTAAAAATGATTTTCTTTTTAATTATAACCAACTTGTATTCATGTCATCCAGTTAATAAGAGTTCCGACGTTGTTAACAAACACACAAACAAAGGTGCTATTAAACAAAAGCACGGCAGTTCTCCACAAAAGGATGTCACAGGCAACCCACTCGGAACACAAAACCTCTTTTACATGCCAATTAACCTCTATCACAAACGCTTAAAGACCATTTTTATTTAACCCGACTATTATTATCCTGGTTACGACCAACACTTGGAAAAACAATAAAAATCGCTCGCGGATCACTTTTTTCCTCAAATATCCAATTTATTTATGTGTTTTATGAGTGTCGAAATGTGAATTGAAGAGTCTTGAATTCGATTTTTGGGGCGAACAGAGTAGTTTATTATAATAAAACATCGCGCGGATGTTTTTATGATAACTTTTTATGATACATAAAAGCCAAGAATCTATAATAGTGAGCTATTTGATATAAAGTAGTTCGCTTCGGTTTCGGTGTTGATTCGCGTTTGTATTGCCCACGCTTTTCGCGGTAACGGAGCGAAGGGTACTTCAATTAGGATCTATTTTGTGGTGATATTTCGCTTTCTATATTATTGGGATTTTAAGCCAGATAATTCTCAGTTCTCTGAATTTGTTTTATTGACTGATGAATGGTAACAGGTTCGTTTTCAATATCAGTGGGAATTTAGGATATAGTAACTCTATTCAGTGGCGGATTTAGCCTTTAGCCAGGGGGTGCTAAAAGCAGGCTAATTGGGCCAACTGTTTCTTTTAAATTTCGTATTCCGTAAAATGGGGTGAATAGGGATGCAGGGGTGAATCAGGACGAAACTTAAAGAGGGATTTTAACATTGAAATAATATAGTTTGTTGCCAAAAAGAACTTAATGTGTTAACTGTTATAGCAATGATAGCCTAGTGATGTGACCGTCGGACTGCCAAGTCATAGGTCCCGAGTTCGAACCCAAGGCACAAATCTCTGACTTTTCGGATTCATGTGAGTATTGTATAATTATCACTTGCTTAAAAACGGTGAACGAAAACATCGTGAGGAAACGGCATGCCTGAGAGATATTTCTCGACGGCATGTGAAGCCAAGTCCGAGGCCCATGGACGGTATAAATTCTGACACCGGGTTAGTCACTAACCACACGAAAGAAGAAGATATTTTAACTGTATTATAATTAACGATTAAGTGTCCTTGTTGTCTACAAACTATATTATTTCAACGTTAAAATCCATTTTAAAGTTTCGTCCCAATTCACCCCTGCATCCCTATTCACCCCGTTATATGATACGTATCATGGTGTAACTGCCTCGTTGGTATAGTGGTGATCGTGAGGCTCTGGGTTCGATCTTCAGGACGGGCAAAGTGTATTGGGTTTTCCGTGTAGATTTCCTCAGTAACTGCCCGGAGTTTGGATTTGTGCCCGGTTGATGGCAATAGGCTCGCCCCCTATTACATGGGACTTAAACATAACGACGAAATGAGGGTGTTACTATTGACCTCTGCCCAACTCTCTGGGAAATACAGGCGTGATGTTATGTTGTCATGGTCTTGGGCGCTAGCACGGGGGTGGAGTGGTCACGTCCCACGTGACCTCTTCAACTGGATCTGCCACTGACACCTTGCCATCGGTAGAATAATTTTGTACAAATGTCTGTGGGGAAACTTTTCAAGGTCGTTAAAAATAAAGCCTTTAAAAATACAAAAAATCTATCCAGCTAAAGATACCGTGTCTTAGAAATCTTGTAATTTTGAATATTCAATTTAGTTACAACGGTAGCAAATTTCATTTCTAGCTTTGTTTAATCAAGAATTACCTTAAATAGAACTGGAATAGATTTATGTTAGACTGTTATGAATCTAAATCGAAAATGTTAATGGTAGTCTGTGTGGGCAAACAAGTTATTGTTCTATTATGAACTATAACGTAAGGCCTAACTTCTATGTTATTGCAGCACTCAATCGGAGGCAAACAATATTCGAAAAATCATATTGCTTCCCGGCTACAACAGCGTAGCTACCGTAGTCTTCAGCTACGACGTAGTAGTCGTAGCTATCAGCTACAACGTAGCAAACGTAGCCATCAGCTATGACGAAGCGACAATTTTATTTAGGTAGCTTTAAGAGGTGGCGAGATAACCTGGACGCGTACCGCGAGGGCTGGTTTGAGGTGGTGCAGGAAAATAATACATGGAATAATATGGGGGAGGCCTTTGCTCAGCAGTGGGACAGTATAGGCTGACGAAAAAAAACTTCTTTTAGATTAAATTTCTTCTGTATCGTGTGTGCGTTTACAGACACAAATCTGCACATGCACAAATACCCAGACCCAGAACAACTATCTGTGGGTCATACAGATATTTGTTCTGTGCGGGAATTGAACCCGTAGCACAAAAGTCAATCGCGTGTAGCAACAAAACAATCCTGTTATTCATGACAGTACATTTAACTTAATAGACCGGGAGCTGGTAACAGGTGACGTTCCACGATTTTGTCGTGCATGCCTTTTTAAGGCTTGATAACTAACCCTAAAATATCAATGATAGTCGGGGTTCTAGCCCCGCCGCGCGTCCTCTTCATAAGGAAAAGCGCTTTTCTTTGTGTAGCGGATTTTCGTGTTTTTTCGTGATAGTATACTGCATGCCATTGTAATATATGGAAGTTTAAACGAATTAAAGCTGTAATAATTGATGGCATGCACTCCGCAGCGGCCCAAGATGATCATAGGATTCTGAAAACCTGAACAAAATTAAAGGGCAATTCCGTGTTTTGAAATTGCATGCCGATATAAAGAATGGAAGTTTTTGTAATAAACACACTCTGGAAAAATTGGCATGCACCCCTTGTTGAGAAAATAAATATAAACCGTGACCATCTTTTTTGTTTATTTAAACAATTTTCATGAAGCTACATGCATGCCATTTCGCATTTCAGCTTAAAATAGTATCTACTAACAAAATACAAAGCGGCATGCAGGAAGAAGTCACGGCATTTTTCAGTTTTCTTTTTTCAATTGACTTTTTCCAGAGTGTGTTTATTACAAAAACTTCCATTCTTTATATCGGCATGCAATTTCAAAACACGGAATTGCCCTTTATTTTTGTTTAAGGTTTTCAGAATCCTATGATCATCTTGGGCCGCTGCGGAGTGCATACCATCAATTATTACAGCTTTAATTTGTTTAAACTTCATTGATATTTTAGGGTTAGTTATCAAGCCTTAAAAAGGCATGCACGACAAAATCGTGGAACGTCACCTGTCACCAGCTCCCGGTCTATAAGAGATATTTGCCCTAAAACTATCAAATAGTAATATTACAAACACAGTACATGTGATGTGTGAACGTAGGTGTCTCTAAGTTAAACAATGTGATACAGGGGACAAAGCAAGTGGAGTGGTGGGCCCTCCAGTTTCGAGACCGCCCTTTGTTCTATGACCCTGCCAGTGATGTTTCTTTTGTAAGTGGTACAAGTTACAAGAGGATTGAAAACGGATTTTTTATTTCGATGATTATTTACATAGGTATTAATTATTATATACAAATAAAGAAATATAGTGTTTTAGGGTCATTACGAACATGGGAATATTCCGAAAATTACGAATTTCTACCAAACCAGGCAATATTTTTTGCTCTGACAATTTAGTAATGCTAGAATGTGTAATGTAATGTTGCCAGAGCAAAAAATATTGCCTGGTTTGGTAGTAATTCGTACTTTCGGAATATTCCCACTATATAAATATATTCTAATATTAATACCATATAACTCCATTTTTTTCGAAAAATGGTAAAAGGGTCGTCACATGCGACTTAATACAAGAGGCGAAATGCGGTGGCGACTGTACAAACTACTGCAGTAGAAGAACACCTCTGCTTACCCCTTTGGGGTTACAGGCGTGAGTGTATGTATTTATATCCTTATATAAAACTGTTATTTTGAAGCCCTCTTGTATACTGTATTATTTTATATTCGAATATAATTTTACTTTACTGCCTTGGTATGCTGAGCATGGGGTCCTGGGTTCGGTCTCCAGGTCGGGCAAAGTGTTATTGGGTTTTTCCATGTGGAATTCTTCAGTAGCAGCCCGGAGTTTCGATTTGTGCCCGGTTGGTGGCAATAGGCTTACCCCCTATTACATGGAACTTAAACATAATTGGTGATTCGAGGGTGTTACTATACACCTCTGCACAACTCTTTGGGGAATACAGGCGTAATGTTATATTATGTTGTTCAAAATTGATATCTTAAATTGATATGAGATAGTCTTTAAATTTGCATACTTTTCAAAGTATGTGTGTCAACAAAAATCGCTACATCCTATGAATTGCTCAGCTTCGCTCCCCGCCAGACAGGAAGCCGTGTCTCTTTAAAACAACCACACAAGATCGCTTTTGTGTATCACTGACATGCCCCCCAGACATCGCCTGAACCGCCTGTACATTCTTTAATTCTACCCTCATACCTACCTCGTTACTCAATCAAATGGAAATACCCATTGTCTTCATTTAATTGAAAATTTTCGTCTATGTTCCAAGTAATTTCGAGTTGGGTAATCGAAAAATAAATATGTTGCGGTGTACTGAAGGTCGTGAGTTCTATTCTCGCTTCAATTTGAAAGGCCTACTAATATTTGTTGATCGTCTGGACATTTTAGTCTGTGATTTTTTAATTAATTTGACTGTCAATCTGTTTATATATTTACATAACATAACATCACGCCTGTATTCGCCGAAGGGTAGGGCAGTTGTGTATAGTAATACCTTTATTACGCCGTTATGTTCAAGTTCCATGTAATAGAGGGCGAGCTGTCAACTGGGCACAAATCCAAATGCCGGGCTGCTATTGAAAGAATTCCACACGGGAAAACTCAATAATACTTTGCTCGACTTTGGGAGCGACCCAAAACCCAAAGACCTCACGATCAGCAGTCGCGCTTGCCACCACTAGACCAACGAGGCAGTTGTATTTATTTATTCATAACATATAAAAAGTGCAAGCTAATGGGTTAAAAAAGTTGCAAAAAAGTTCATCTAAATAAGTCACCCTCACTCTTCCCGTGCCAACAATACATGATGTGTGCAATCACAACACACTGCGATCAATCATCTCAATTCAAAATCATGGGGTGATGTAGATTTTTGACTAATACATCTATTGGCCATTCGTTGCCCTACATTGTAACACTCTCATAGTTTTTACACCACAATGTCGGGACTTTAAAAGAGACCTTGATCTCCGAGTTTATTTCGGCTTTTCTTCTCAGAGCTAGTCAGATAGGAGAAGACGGCGCCATCTAGTCTTAAAAAAAATAACTTTACACTGACGTGCAAATGTGTAACAGATTTATTTACAGAAATAAAAATCATTTATCATTTATTAAATTTCGCAATGCAGAGATTTTGGATTGGGATTGATTATTAATTTGAGCCTTTATTGACCTTAATTGATCCAAACAAATTTGTAAACACGAAGATTGCCGAGGCCCAGTACAGCAGTGATAGCCTAGTGGTGTGACCGTCGCGCTGCCAAGTCATAGGTCTCGAGTTCAAACCCAAGGCACGTACCTCTGACTTTTCAGATTCATGTGCGTATTGTATAATTATCACTTGCTTAAAAACGATGAAGGAAAACAACGTGAAGAAACGCATGCCTAAGAATTATTTCTCGACGGCATGTGAAGCCAAGTCAGAGGCCTATAGGCGGCATAAACTCTGACACCAGGTTAGTCACTAACCACACGTAAAAAAGGAAAAGCCGAGACACAACTGTATAGAATATACAGTACTACGACATAAGTGATGCGCTTCGGCAATCATCGTGTTCCCGAATTTGTACGAATTATGCGACCTGGACAATATTTCTTTGTATGTCTTTATAACATTATTTAACTCCGATTTCGTCGTTTTCAGATCAATTCCAGATAGGTCACTCAATTGGATGATAACGCGTACAAAGTCGAAAACGAATAATGCCGAGTCGTATAACTTATGTCGTAGTACTTACTGTGCGTAATTTTTTCAATTACTAGCTGTGTCCTCACGGCTCCGCCCTTAGCCTATGTTACTCTGTGATAATGTAGCTTTCTAACAGCAAAATATTTTTTGAAATCGGTCCAGTACTTTTTAAGTTACATACAAAAATCCAAAAATAGTCTTTCCTCTTTATAATATTAGTATAGATAGATTAATAGCAGGAAATAGGGAATTCCATATTCATTGATATCGTGGAAATATTTCGTTCCTTATGCAAGATACGAGTAGTTTAAAAAAAAACTTGATAAAAAATACATCACCCAGATATACGGTGCTGTTCTTTTGAATTAACACCTCTGCATCTGATTAACTAATTGATAAAGGCTCTCTGTGCGGCATTTCTATGTTAATGCAATGCGATATACAGACAAACAGATGACTCTACTCCAGTAATTGTGTTAAGGCGACGTTCGTTTTGTGTCTAATTTGTTTTTTTTAGATACATCAATCTGGAAGGAAAATATGGGCTGATAAATATTGGCGACTAAAGATGAGGCAACCTATTTATCGAGAACCCTGGTTACACACACATAACATCACGCCTTGTATTCTCCGAAGGGTACAGCAGAGGTGTTTTAGTACACACTCGTTTCGCCAGTTATGTTCAAGTCCCATGTGATAGGAGGCGAGCCTATTGCCATTAACCTGGCACAAATCCAGACTCCAGAAATTCCTAATGGAAAAACCAAATAACACTGCCCAACATGAGGGTCAAATCCAGGACCCCATGCTCAGCAGTCTCGCTTGCGACCACTAGACCAACAAGGCAGTGTCCTGGTTACAGTAATGCCCAGTTTGATGTCATATCAAGGCCGTAACTAATAAATAGCTCTTATGAGAGAGCTCTCATCTTAAGTGACTATTAATACGAGCTCTCTCTTAAGTCTAAATACGGACGTAAGTTTCCTTTCTATATCCAAGACAAGAGATGCAAAAATCAAGTAATTGTTGTGGTAAAAAAGGAAAAAACCTATTTTTACCAACATACTAGAGATAGGCTTATCTTATTTAAAGACATTTTGGGGCCTATTATTGGCCAGAGACAAGTAACATAAAATGAGGACCAGAAATTACAAAGATGATAATTACAAAATTATAAAAAAGAAACTAAAATTAAAACCTATGTATCATAGATAGGTAATTTGTGGTAATATAAACAGCAGTGATAGCCTAGTGGTGTGACCGTCGGACTGCTAAGTCGTAGGTCTCGAATTCGAACTTAAGGCACGCATCTCTGACTTTTAGGATTAATGTACGTACTGTATAATTATCATCTGCTTAAAAACGGTGAAGGAAAACATCGTGAGGAAACCGGGATGCTTGAGAGATATTTCTCGATGGCATGTGAAGCCAAGTCAGAGGCCCATGGGCAGCATAAACTCTGACACCGGGTTAGTCACTGCCCACACGAAAAGAAGAAGAATATGTGATTCTTCTTATCCACTGCCCAATAGAAGGTAAGTAATAAAAAAAATCTTGATCATAGTTTTTTTTTTCAATAAACAGTTTTATCTTTGCTTTATGATATAATCACCGAGCACCTTTGTAATTTCTAGCCCTCCAATATCTAAGAGCCAAGTTAATTACATTTGAAATGAAACCAGTCTCAGGAATTATTCCGCGGTACAAGATTTATACATTAATGCAATCAGTTCCCGGCGTTATGAGAGCTCTGCATTTAGAAACAGTCTAATTCCATTGACGATAAAACTAAGGCATTCAATGTATTAAACTTCATTACAGTTACAAAGAAGACGAAGTCGTTACAAAAAAACTGAGTCATTTTATTACACTGTGTTTCCGATACTTTAACCTTCTGAACGCCAGAGCATAAATGCATCTTCGTACCCCCCACGCCAAGGTAACCGTAATCCCATCGTTTTTGTCACATATTTGTGACGTTGGCGTACAGGGTAAACTTTCGTTTGTCACATATGTGTGAAAAAAGGTTAAGACTGGCAATCCGATTAGGGGGCCAATACTATAATAAATATCAATGCCAAATTATAAAAAACACCATAGACAGCGAAAATATAGAAAACAAAAAAAAAGTGGTATTGGCCCACTTCTTTTCGTTGTGTCTTTCCCTAGAATCCCTAGTTCTCATAATACTAAAACACCGAGATGCATTAAGTGATAATTAAAGCCTTTCCTTTTCAATTAGCGTTTAAAGACTGTAATGTAATTTAAAATAGCCTACCTACAAATTCTTTTTAATAACACAAAATGAAAAGCGCGTTGGCACTGAGTGTACTTGGAACGCAGGTACAGGCCAACACAAAACGCTTCCTCGCCTCGACATTTTCTCACATAATTATTTTTTACTTCACAAGACAGCTGCTAAATTAAAATAAACTCACCTTCATATTACGGAAAGGTGGCGAATTTTTTTTTTTTGTGTATTTTTAATTTTTTGACCGAGTTGTGCCCCCTTAAAATTTGACTGGGATGTTAATTGAAAAGCTAGAAGTGACAAGAAACGTTGAAACAACTTTGTGAGTCCATAGCCCTACGGCGTAGACAGAAACTCACTGCTACTAACACTAGCATGTTGAGTTCTGTTTATTTAAAAGTTTGCTATACTAACCCTGGGTTGCTTAATGTTACTATAATCAAGTAAAACTTAATGTTTATGTTGTTAGCTTACAAATAAATCCAATTGCGTTCAGATATTCTCCGGACTAACAATTGATTTTTTTTAAATGCGCTCCGCGTGACAAGCCAGTTCCAGCCATCACATACCACTGTCCACAACTAATTCCCTGTGTACAGAGTGTCGGAAATTAAATTAGAATAAACATAATTAAACAGTTGGCCCCATTCGCTTCGACTTTCAAAATTACCGTATTTAGGGGATTAAACGCCGCCCCCAATGTTTATAATACAGGATTTTGGGCTTAAAAAGTATATTGTGCTTTTCGTATACCATGGGTAATTTCACTAATTATTTCATTAGCATAGAATTAATTCTTGGTCGGAGTTGCTCGTACGCGTTGAAAGGGTTGAAATCTGTTTGTGTGACACCGTGTTCCTAAATCAAAATTTAAATGTGTCATGTTTTTTTTATATTAGGGACCGACAGCGTCGGGTTTCTTATGTCTGTGGACCTGTCAAATGACGTCATACATAGAATCGCTGGAATACGTCATTAGACGTATTCCAGCAAGGTCCGGTTATTTCCGACGGGTTGTACTGCAGTAAATCTCTTCCTAACTCTTTAGGGCGGTTATATATGTGTTTAGGCGGTTTTTCCTTTTTTTTAAGTAGGTAAACAAACACACCGGCCAGCAATTACCCCTTACGGCTCTGCAACCCCTAATGGGTCACCGAAGCGTCGTAACCCTTTTTAACCGACTTCCAAAAAAGAAGGAGGTTCTCAATTCGTCTGTATGTTTTTTTTTTAATGTTTGTTACCTCATAACTTCGTCATTTATAAACCGATTTCGATAATTTTTTTTTGTTTGAAAGGATATACTTCCAGATTGGTCCCATTTAAATTTGGTGAAGATCTGATAAAGAACTTCGGAGATAGACAATAGAACTCCTCAATGACGAACAGTACGCATAATGTGATGATGTGATTATGTTACGAGCAGCGTCTTTAGTAGGTCCAACCATATTTTATAATTAAGGCCACTAAAACGAAAAAAATAAAAAACATTTTAACAAAAATTAAACCGACTTCAAAAAAACGATGAAAAGAAGTAGTCGGTTTAATTTTTGTTATTGGATACTTGAAAAGGTACTTGAAAATTAACAAAGTTAAATTAAAAATGTCAATTTATAAGTGAGACCGCAATATGGCCTCTAGAAGTTTGTTTAGTAACTTACCACAACCACACAAACATTTTTCATACTATATTCCTTTTGTTCACGTTTGAAGATAATGTTTTGTATTTCTTACAATAAGAAATATGAAGGAATATTTCTCCCAATAGAACAAACGGACGCTGACAAAGAAAACCTTTTGACTCAAAATTTCACGTCGAATATTGCTAAACAAAGCGAAAAATTATTTTCCAAATGTCATAATCCGTACGTGAGTATCGGCAGTGCTTTATACATTGAACTATTTGTTTGTGTACACAAGGTCTCAGCTTCCAGTGGCGCGGCAATGTTTAACAAGTGAGGTGATTCGAACAAGTAAGCTTTGCGCATGTATAGAACATAGTGCAACAGATAATTTTCCCGAGAGCCTCAAATTCAGTAGACTCTGAGCCGCCGTGGGGGATATACGTGCCTCGTACAGGCTTCATATGAAGTTTCCTTCGCATTTCGGTGTTACGAAATTTGAAAATCGAACGCTTTGGTTTTTAAGTGGCAGTTTTGTTTATGGACGAATATTTCTGGGTTGTTTTTGAGGTGAGTTGATTTTTGTGTGGTGTATATTTTTTATTACTGTAATTAATCTTTATTAATTTATCTTTTATTGGAACAAAGTTTTAAATATAAGTGAGTGTTTAGCACAGAAGCTGTAATTATGTTTTATTTGACCAATAAAATATAGTCGACATTTGTAAAATTTTAATTGTCCTATTAATAATTTAGAAAGAAGGAAAAATAATTGCGTAGGCCATTTTTAAAATAACGGTTGGAATTAAATATAAATAAATTACGTAACAAAAAATCGTAAAATACCAAATGTTTGTAGGCTAAGTTAGTTTTTTTTAATATTTTTATTTTGGTACTTAGTTTAAAAAAAAGAAAGGCGGTTGTCGTCCTTTAATTAAAAAATACATTTCTCAACAAACTATTGTTGATAAATTGAACGTGTAAATCTCACACTCGAGTCAACCTGAAAACGGAATCCGTAATCCGCAGCTTAAGCTCTGAGACACATTAAGAGCCTAGATTTATTATATAAGTAATTCCACGAGATCGTTTTGGTCGGCGCGTGATCTTGGCTTATAGGGAGTTAAAGGGGGAGTAAACTGTTCTAAGTGTACCACCAGCCTATTGTGTACGTATTATTACGCACTATATTTTAGTGGTTTGCAGTCACTAAAATATTAAGTGGGGATGACGTAATCACATTATATGATACAACGTACTGTATGATGTGTTCTAGAACCGTACACAAAGTTTCTGATATTTTGAATCATTTTTTATATGATTTTTTATTTCTCTCTTATCTCTAGGACGTCGAAGTGGAAACTTATGTCAGCTTCGGTTCTACAGGGTAAATAAAGATCAATTTAGCTTGAACAGGACCACAGACTTGCAAAAGTTCACGTAGAGATCGTGTTTTTTTTTCTAATCGACTGCTTGTTGATCGTCTTGCGGACCGTTCCTACGTAACCGGGCAGTTATTGGCGAGACCTGAAGGGTCTCCAACCAGTCCCGACGAGAGTAAAATACTTAACCTAAGCTAACAACTACTACTACTACTACTAACATCATGACTAGCTAGCAACAACAGCACTAAGGGCGACCCCTAATGGGATTCGGACCTCCACTTAGGGCGTTGCTTGCGAGAGGACTGGGAGGGAGACTGCTTGATGAGGGCTGAATTAAGGGTGTGCCTGCGGAGTCAGAAAAGAGATCTTGATATGTGTAAAATTATTAAAATCGTATGAAAATTCTTGTCTAAACTATTGAATCGTAGAACGCATAATAGAATAAGTGATATCGTTACAACGATTGTGTAGCAGATTACAGGGAAAATAATGAAAAACTTTCAAGTATGACGTCACAGAATCCTGCATCGCGCTATCAAGATTTGACACGCAGATAGTTTAATGTGTCAAGCCCACTTTGTATAGTGCGTATTAATGCGGATTCAAATTCGTGCTATAAAGAAAAAATCTTCATTAATGCCTGTGTACATTATTGCTGCACAAAGTCTTCTTCTAAGAAAGATAGTTCGTTCGCAGTCACCAACCACAGAGACCAGGGCCAGTTAAGGGCATTAGTGACGCTGCTGCCCATCAATAAACTAAGGTTTCCATGTAGGCAGGTTTTCATCCCGTTATCTGTCGGTCCACCGACAACCACTTTCGACATTTTCGATAAAGGCCTACGTGCGGCAGAGATGAATACATCTATTTTAAAACTCTTTTAACAGATAGCTTGCGTCAGCTGGCTTGCAAAGGCAATAAATGATAAATGATTTTTATTTCTGGAAATAAATCTGTTACAGACACTTTTACAAGTTAATGTAATGTTTTTTTAAGACTAGATGGCGCCGACATTTCCTATCTGACTAGGTCTGAGAAGAAAAGCCGAAACAAACTCAGAGATCAAGGTCTTTTTCATTGTGGTCTAAAAACTATGCGAGTTTAACAATGTATGGCCTTTTGAGGAAAGTGCCATAGCAGGTTGTCCTAACTAATAAACCGAAGAATCTCTATTTCTTCATTGGTTTAAACGACCCGTCATAATGAAGATGTGGGCACAGGACGCAGTTTGTCAATTTGTTTTAACTTATATGGCACCTACGTGTTATGTTCAGGAAGAGATGACATTCTTTACGATTAGTCATCGAGGTCAACGGTCAAGCAACATTTATTTTAGTTGAGGTTGATATAATACAGTCCTCGTGTGAATTAGTGTATATGTTTATATTAGTTGTAAGTTCTATATTGTACTAGATGACCCGGTGAACTTCGTACCACCTAATTTTTTTGTTTTCTTAATTTTCTTTTTTCCTGAACCAACCCAGTATTGAGGGGAACCAAACCAACCCAGTATTGAGGGGAACCAAAAAAAAATTTCTAATCGGTCGAGCCATTTTCGAGTTTTTGCGAGATTAACACACGGCTATTGATTTTTATATACACTGGCCTGCAAAAATAAGTATCACACTTTTAAAATTTCATTTTTTTCTAAACTATAGATGTTAGAGATTTAAAATAAAAAACGTTTTATAGCAATTTTTATCAGCTTTCTTTGAAACTATGGTAACAAAGTTAAACTCTTTTTTGAGTCCTTTTTGTTTCGAAAATATATCTTGTGTACCTAAAAAGCTATTGCAATTTTAAAAGTGTGATACTTATTTTTGCAGGCCAGTATATATAGATTATTTTATTGTATTTTCTTATATGAGCCTTGAAGCCTAATTTTAATAAATCAACAATAATAAAGGCCGCCTAATAAAAAAAAGATAAAATCTGGATACGATCAGCTTCGACCAGGGAAACATGGTACGAAAAGCTTTATTCTTAGTTACTACAGAAATCTAAATAATTAGTTACCGTCCATGTAATCACCCTGTAGTCAGAAAGTAGAAATAGGTTCTCTTTTCATTTTGAATCGCCGAAGTGTAAGTTGGTACATGGAAGGTAACTGAGATCCCAACAAATATTTGTACGACCTACTTATCCCGATGGATACTTGTGTGTGTGTGTGTGTCTGTGTGTGTGTGTATACTAGACTGTTGTACTTATCGCGTATGCTTGTGTGTGTAACTATATCTAAAGCATGGAATCCTAGTGCAATTCTGATACGCACGAATGTGGAAGTTGAATGTTCTATATGGAATGTATGGGCCTACTATTTCGGCAACCCGCGTCGAAAAACGCGCGTAAACGCCTTATTTGGACAAACCATGCTTGTGTGTAATCTTAGTGCAATTCTGATACGCATGACTGTACAATTGGAATGTTCTATATGGATGGAATGTATGGGCCTACTATTTCGGCAACCCGCGTCGAAAAACGCGCGTAAACGCCTTATTCGGACAAACTATTATACTCGTATATTATTAGTGTATACTGCCTAGTGGTGGTAAGCGCGACTGCTGATCGTGAGGTCCTGGGTTCGATCTTCAGGTTGGGTAGTGTTATTGGGTTTTTCCGTGTGGAATTCCTCAGTAGCAGCCCGGAGTTTGGATTTGTGCCCGGTTGATGGCAATAGGCTTGCCCCCTATTACATGGCACTTAAGCGTAACGGCGAAATGAGGGTGTTACTATACACCTCTTTCCAACCCTTCGGGGAATACAGGCGTGATGTTATGTTATGTTGTATTAACTACATAATATATATAGTTACTTATGTACATATTTTGGTGACCCCCGACTAATTTCATCAGTTCAGTACGCGACTTCACGCGGTGAAGAGCTCAGGATTACGGGCTCCGGCTTAGATCAGAAACTATTCGAGTGTCTCTAAATATATTTTACCAACGTGAGTTAAACCAAACCCACTCATATAGCTTTATGAGTTTGAAGCGTTTATAAATTACTAACTTTTTACTAACTCTGTCCGCGTGGTAATTTCGATCAGAATAGTTCACCTACATTTTGACGTGAGTCCTAAATACTTCCAACATCAGTGAAGGTCCCAAAGAATTCGACAATTAGTTTTTGACCGTTACGAGTACGTACAAACAGACAGTCTGTTACGTACGGACTAACGAACGTACGTTTTCCGCGATCAGTAAATTTACTTGATATCGCCTTGTTTTCCATAAAATCATTTGTACTATTATTGTTTTCCATAATCTTCCCCCCTCATAATATTTACTTGCACTATTATCATTTATACTAATAATGCTTGTCATATCAACTTAGTAGTCATAACTTTTATTTGCCATAAAATAAGTTTCCATAATAACATGTGTTATAATCATTAGTTTCTATAACTAACACATTACATAATCGATACTTGACATAAGCAACATTTAATATGATAGGGAGAAACGTTTACTGTTTGGTACAAAAAATTATGTCATTAAGGAATTTCGTCTGTAATCAAATGATTTATTACAGCAAACAATCTTTGGACAATAAACAGGTTGAAGAAACCGAAATAGCTAGGTTAGGTTAGAACTGTGACCACACAACGCGCGAAGGCGAGCGAGCGAAGCGAGCGTGCCGCGGTAGCGGCCGCCGAGCGTCAGATTTCCTCTTTTGCAAAGCAAACATGCAAGGTAGATTAGGTTTATATTATGGTGAATAAATGTTATGGAAAACGAAATTATTGAAAATGAAAAATATAGCAAATAAATTTATGGATTAAAATTATTATGACACTTGATCGATTATGACCAATGAAATTAGTGAAAATGATTTTATGTAATATCACGATTATGGCAACTGAAGCGTTATTTCTAATGAAATTATGGCAAATAAAAGTATGGTATACAAAATTATGGCATTTTAAATTATGGCAAACATTAGTAAACCAATTTACTTACACTGCCGTATTTTTGCGCGTTGCTTACAGCTAGTTCACAGTCGAGCTTGGTATTTGGGATGCAGCTTGACAGGAGTGATACAGAACATTGTGTATAGTAAGTGTGCGCATAATATGCTGTGGGGCGAACAAAGCTTGTTTGTTACGGTCTATGGCACAGTGCGTTTGAATAAGCGAGAATTGAACAGTTTTATACATTATTTTACGTATAAAATGGTGCTTTGCTTTGGTTAGTTTTCGTAATGTTAGTAAAATAATAATACCTAACCCGTACAGTTTTATTACTATGAAAGTATGTAAGAATATTCCTATATCACCGACACTCAATCAAAACTCAATCATACGACTATTAACTTCGAAAGATAGGTACCCTTTACGTAAAAAAGGACCAAAGTATCGTACGCGCCTCGTAGGACCCTCATTCGGTTCGCTGAATCCTAGTTCTATCTCGACCCTGGTTAATGAAGATAGACTGGACACTACAATAGGGCAGCGGTCCGGAAGGATTCAGGTATCTGGACTTAGGATACGAGCTTCTAACGATAGAAGGTTTTTTTTGGGTGAGCTGTTGTATTTAATTGAGAACCTAGGTTCGTATTTATAAACAGCTTTCATTTTAGAGATATTTCAACGGCAGCTACCATAAAATAGAATTCCATACATTTAACAATTTTGTTTTTTAAATACCTCTTACATAACATAATATAACATCACGTTTTATATTCCCCGAAGGGTTCGGCAGAAGTGTTTTAGTACATCCTCATTTCGCCAGTTATGTTGAAGTCCCATGTAATAGGGGGCGAGCCTATTGCCATTAATTGGGCACAAATTTTAAGTTGCCGTTAATTTCGTGCTGTTCCTGTCACTCTTAGGTGAAGTGACAGTGACAGAACGAGGCTTAAGCGTTTGAGTATTTGGCCGTGAGTGTTACATTGCACGTAATTCTCTTATTGGTTCTAGCGGATTTCAAGACAAACTGCTAAGTTGGGACTTCATTTATTCGTCTAGTCTGATGGTTTATTCAGCATCTGTGTGCTAAAGCAACGCCGCGACCGTTTGGATTGTATGGCACAGAATAATAAATAGTAGTAGGTATCAAAACTTCACTACCGTCAAATGACTAAAAAAATGTGTTCCGAGCATACGAAATTGAGCTTTAGTATCAGGCGAGAGAATTCTCATTCCGCTGTGCGTTCGCGCTGTTATTACATTTTGGTTCGGTCACTCGTTAACATTCGGTTCGGTTTTCTCGTGGGTTCCACTCCGGCGTTGCAGCGGCGCGTAGGCAGACTTAATACCTAAACCGTGAAATGACACAGGCCTACTTATAATCAAGTTTTTATTAAACGGTATTAATTAGATTGAGCTCGTGGCTAATTACCAACCACACAGAAAATACGATTTGCGAGGTTAAGCTGCGTCTGCCGCGGTGAGCCCGTGGATAGGTGACCATTCGTTAAACATCGAGCGAGACCCCTCCGTGCCTCGTAGAGCACGTTAAACACTCGGTCCTGGGTGCCATATGAATATCTATGACAGTCGTTTCGGGAAGTCAGAAGCCCGAAAGTCTGATTACTGGTCTAACCTTAGGATATCGGCATTGCCCAGTAATAAGGGCCGCGGCGGTCTGATGGCAGTTGCTTCTTGTAAAATACGGGTATTCAGCCGCATCTGGTTAGACTGGAAGCTGACCCCAACATAGTTGGGAAAAAGCTAGGCAGAACAAGTGTTTTGATTAGCGTCACTTCGTATATTTGTGTTTCTTTGATTAAAATCTTGCGACAGATTTTTCAAATACTTCTACTTAACTGATTCTCCTGAAATGTTGCACATAAACTCTATTCCCATGACAATACAACATAATAATAATTTCAACCTTCAGTCCTCAAATTCTGACACTGCGGGGATACTGCAAGATAAAACCGTTTAATCTAAAAGTTATTTTAAGGGTAAAGTTATTTTACAAGCATAACCTACACGATCGGTTTGCACTTTTTATTTATATTAAAAAAATCATTTAAATAAATATAATTCCGTTATATTAAGTGCTGAACTGGTAACGGCACAAATTCAATTACAAAAACCAATAACCAAATAGGTAATCCATGTTGGACTCTTTTCAGCGTCCATCGGCCCATGGGTACACAAAAGGTCCATTAAAGTACTTACTAATCCATCAATGGACATCAACGTATACCTAACTTAAGCCTTTGTGTAAGCCCCGTTAATAATATTATATATTTATTATAGATTGTTAGATTTGTTAATATTTACGCGAATCATTTGCTAAACCTAAAAAAAACTTACGATATTTTTCGAGTCATAAATTATCTTATACCTTCCTAAAACAGACTAAATGGAATTAGACTATACGTTTGGTGCTTTGGTCGGGTCCCGGGTTCGATTTATGAAAAAATAGGGAAACATGACCGTTAAATGTAGAAGCATCATTCAGCTGACTGACTGACTGACTGATCTGTCAACGCACAGCCTAGACCGCTGGGGTTAGAAACTTGAAATTTTGGCAGTAGGTACCTTTTATGACCTTTTTTCTTTTTTTTGTGGGAAAATCCTCATGGATGTCCCTCGCCCGGGGCAGGCGAGGGGGTCTGCCGGACTCTTACCGGCTAAAAACCAACGGTGTTCCTCCTCTTGACCGTTTGGCCGGGGTCGCGGGATTCGCAAAAGCATGCACCGCAACCCCGACCTTTTCGAACCTAGAAATCTACTAAGGATGGATTTTTCAAAACATTCTTCATCTAAGGGGGTAAAAAAACACCAAAGCTGCGGGCAAAAGCTATTAATGAATAAACGAATAATAATGACTAGATAATAGTGACTGCCTTGTTGGTCTAGTGGTCGCAAGCGCGACTGCTGAGCATGGGGTCCTGGGTTCGATCCCCACTTCGAGCAAAGTGTTATTGCGTTTTTCCATTAGGAATTTCACAGTAGCAGCCTGGAGTCTGGATTCGTGCCCGGTTAATGGCAATAGGCTCGCCCCCTATTACATGGGACTTAAACATAACAGGCGAAACGAGGGTGTACTAAAATCACCTCTGCCGAATCCTTCGCGGAATATAAGGCGTGATGTTATGTTATGTATGTTCATATTTATTGTATATAATATTTATTTATTTGTGTTTTTAGGTTTATTTAAAGTACATAATTTAATGTCTCCTCATTAATTGTTACACTGAGAACTACCTCTGTCTTTTTTTTCTTGGACTTCATGTCCATCCAAAGGTTGTCTGGAAGAAATCGCCTAGTGCGATAAGACCGCCCATTGTACATCTCTATTTTTATAGTAATGTTTCTTGTTTGTTTTGTGTACAATAAAGAGTATTGTATTGTATTGTATGTAGGTAATAGTGTAAGAACTGTTGACAAGTAAGCGAAGCCGTGGGTACGGCCAGTGTTCATAACAAAGTGTCTAAAAATATCAAAAGCAGTAGGCGCGCTTGAAAAGGTTGGTTTATTTTCGACTATATAAATCTGTCACAATATTTTGTTTATTACTCACAGACCTCGTATCGCCTTTTAGAATTTTAATTCAGAGGGCATTAGGGGTACCCTTCAGTCCGGAAATTTAATTTCCTCTATGGTGACTTACATAGATAGATTTATAATGTAATTCGTAGAACGTCAAACGACCATTGAAATGCTTTTATCGACAAAAATAATTTGGTCAAATATCTTTTGGAGTTTCAAACAAATTTCAATATAAGCGTGGGTTGGTTATCTTTTCACAGAAAGGGTAAATATATAACTCTGGGGAACATCAAGTTTAGTTGATAAAACAACTCTATCAGACCACTGCTTTCTTGAAGTTGTTCTGCAACATTATTTAGTGGTATACATATATATTTTATTTACGCCGTAGACCCCGAGGGATAAGCAGAGCTGTTCTCCTTAAACAGGAGTATATCTCTGGTATTAAGTTCAATAGGTGGCGAGTCAATTGCCATTTTCCAGGCATAATTGTTTTGCCAGTAACTTTAACATACGCAACCTAATTATATTGTCGCATTATCTCGTGCCGAGACGAGATAAGAAGTACATTATCTTGACGAATGCGACGACAAAAATATGTCGTATTGTGCATATTAGATTTATCGCTCTTACAACTCGCTTGCCCGGCGTTAGAGGGGAATTGTATTCAATCTGTCCCCCCACGGACTGTAAGAGCCATTTAAGAATAGTTCATGCCGTGGTGAAAACGTTAGCCAGTCAGCGAGGTCGTTAGCATGGCTGACTGCTTAGAGTACGCCAGACGTACTTAAGTACCTTGGCTTCAGTGAAGGTCGTGGAAAAAATCGCCATTATCACCATGCTTTGTAACAGAAGGACGTGATGGCTTGTCTCCTTGACATGGTGCAATCTCTTAGTCCCCTATTTACGTCACCCATTCTTTGGAAACAGCACCACAGTCCTTAGTAAGTGGCGTCATATAAATAATTCTGTACAATTTGTCTCACAACCGACCCTTAGTCCAAAACATTAACTCTAAAGGGTGCTCTGTGCTCTCGAACACAGCATCTTTAGGGCGTATTCAAACCACTGATTTGAATATTCCTTGTTATTCATTAAAATCTTTGGTCAGACGAGAGTTTTACAAGAGACGCAGCAGCCATTAAGAGCGACTGAACTTGAAAGCTCTTTATAATTTGTTGATACCATCAGAATGAATAAAGCTCATTTTCACAAACTCCTAAGCGATTTTTTATAGATTTTTTAAACGGGTCGTTGTAAGAAAGTATGTAAGGAGTAGTCCACCAACTCAAAAACGTTAGATCAAGACCGGTTTCTATATCTTACTGATCGTAATTGGTTAAAACTACGACTCGTATTGGAAGTACTCGCATTTGGAGGATTAGCCATGAAACTGTATACGTTTTGCTAGAAGTCCCAAACAACATATCTGCTTCGGTTTTACATACAGTGGCAAAGATTAATTTATTTCCCTTTGCCCTCATTCTTCTTTATCTTATTTTTAAATACGCTGTGCTGATAGTACATAGAGGCGCTGAGACGTGAACAATATTGTAGTAGTGCTTCTTGTCTTGAAGTTCTACCACCATACCTATATCTGCCGCCAAGCAGCATTGCTTAGGAATGGTACACATGGCTTATCTGACAAAAAAATATAGCCTTTAGTCTGAAAGACGGTATGATGTAGTGCCTATTATTTATGCATGTTCTACTTTTATCTTGAAGGAAAAGCTTTAATCCCTTTCATGTATATCATAGGAAATATTATGTTTAGAGGATGGATATTGTATTATTATATAAAGTAATTTTGTTATCGAATGCTGACATAAGGTCATAGTGTAGGTGTAGGTTTTGTAGAAAAAGAGCTCGTTCAGGAAATACTCCCATCATACCTATATTTACCGCTGAGGAGCAATGCTGTGTTCTGGTTTGAAGGGTGGTGGTGCCGGTTAAATTACAGGCATAGGAGATTTTACCACTTTCTCTAAGATTGGCAATACATCAGCAATCCTCTTGGTATTGTAGGTAGGCAGTAACCACTTACCATCAGGTGGGCCGTCGCGGCGTCGGCTCGTTTTCCAACCTATTACATAAAATAACTGCCTCGTTGATCTAGTGGTGGCAAGCGCGACTGCTGATCGTGAGGTCCGGGTTCGATCCCTAGGTCGGGCAAAGTGTTATTAGGTTTTTCCGTGTGAAATTCCTTAGTGGCAGCCCATAGTTTGGATTTGTGCCCGGTTGATGGCAATAGGCTCGCCCCCTATTACATAAGACTTAAACATAACGGCGAAATGAGGATGTTACTATACACCTCTGCCTTACCCTTCGAAGAATACAGGCGTGATGTTATGTTACATAAAACAATGAGTAGGACACGGCATGGTTATTTTCCATTGCTTACCCCTTTCATAACATCTTATATTACTAATACACGCCTACATTAGTGAAACATCTGCCGTTTCCTTCGTCTTATATTTTCTAATACATACAATCATACATAGTTCTTAGAACGAATATCTATGACAGTCGTTACGGGTAATCGGAAGCCCGAAAGTCTGACAACTAGTCTGAAAAGTATCTGGGTTGCGGAGATCTGGTGGCAGTCGCTCCGTATAAAATACTAGCTGTGTCCTCACGGCTCCGCCCGTAGCCTATGTTACTCAGTGATAATGTAGCTTTCTAACGGCAAAAGATTTTTTGAAATCGGTTCAGTAGTTTTTAAGTTTATTCGTTACATACAAAAATACAAATCTTTCCTCTTTATAATATTAGTATGGACTGGTATTCAGCCGCATCTGGTTAGACTGGAAGCTGATCCCAACATAGTTGGGAAAAAGCTAGGCAGAATGAACATAGTTCTGAGAACAAAACACAAGTAAAGTTTGCTGGGCGCAAATCTTGAGGATCCAAAGCATAAAATTTGCTGTATCCTTTGTCATTAATCTTGTACGCAATTGTGTCTAATTCCTGGAGCTTCCGTTAATGTAATAAATCAACTAAGTAAGTACGAGTGGTGTTGTGGATTTGGGGGTCTTCGTTTTCGGTTTCGGTATTACTGCTGGTTTATTTTTGGATTTTCATGTTTACAATGGTAACGAAAATACTCTTTCGAGTCAACTCCTACAATCTGCCAGCAAAGGATAGCGAGCAAATGTCACACACATAGAAATGACTTTGTTTTTTGCCTCTAGTATTTTATGTTTTTTCTCTATTTCGTTTCGCATATTTTATTAATGGTATAATTGAAGAATATCACCGCCACTTTGAGGTGTTTCTTTACACTGGCGCCCAACGTGGGGCTTGCTCGCTGTCTTTGATTGGCAGATTGTAGGGGTTGACTTCAAAGAGTATTTTCGTTACACAACTGTTTTGTTTCTACTGTGTGGTTCTGGCTAAGAATAGCCATCCTTGCTCCTCGCGTGTGTGTCACTGTGCCATAGGTATTGTTTAAGAAAGCTGGCCAGCGCCATCCTTTGGTGAGGCAAACCAAGATACCATGATCACCAGCCGGTTGTCCAGACAAGAGTGATGATTATGACAATGCTAACTTAACTAAAAATATTGCTATCTTTTATTAACAGGCAAAACAAAAAAGAGACGGAACATTTTTAAGAGCCGACGAACTAATTTACTTGTTGAACATCACCATGTTTATAGGCGGCATATAATTATGCTGAGGTGTCGTTTAAATATTGGAAGTTTTACTTCAACCTAATTTGACAGCTCTTATATTGTTCCATCTTTTTCTTATTTTATGTGTAAGTAAGGGTAGCATTATTTTTAACCGACTTCAAAAAGGAGGAGGTTCTATATTCGATTGTTTTTTTTTTATGTATGTACACCGATTACGCTGAGATTTATGATCAGATTTACATGATTCTTCTTTAGTTTGATGCGAAATAGTTGCCATTTGGTCCCATAAAAATGTAACATAGTTTGGCCCAGTAGTTTTTATTTTATGATTAGTTAAATTTAGTCGGTGCTCAACAGAGTCGGGGCCAATATCGCCCGTTTTGGTTTATCAGGATATTCAGCAGTAATTTGACTGACTTACCAGGCCACTGACAACGCAATTAGCCACTTACTAGGCAAAATAAATATTTTTAGAAGTTTATGGGCTAATGATAATCATATTCTGGGTTTGGACTTTATTATATTCTTCTTCCTTTTTCGTGTGATTAGTGACTAACCTGATGTCAGAGTTTATGCCACACATGGGCCTCTGACTTGGCTTCACATCCCGTCGAGAAATATCTCTCAGGCATGCCGTTTTCCTCACGATGTTTTCCTTCACCGTTTTTAAGCAAGTGATAATTATACAATACGCACATGAATCAGAAATTTCAGAAGTGCGTGCCTTGGGTTCGTACTAGAGACCTATGACTTGGTAGTCCGACGGTCACACCACTAGGCTATCACTGCTTTTTTATTATATTTAAACAAAATAATAAACCTTTACCTATCAGAATTGCATGCTTTCAGTACAGAGCATAAAAAATGTATTGAAATACGTATGCAATGAATGATAATATTGACCATTCATCAAAGTTTAATTACAGCTAAATGTTCCATTCAAACCGCATTGCAAAAACATACAGGTAACGTCAATAGTCATTTCACCGCCTCATTCACGCACTATTACCTCTTCACAAAAATACCCTTTGCCGAATATTCACATTCGCATTACCGAATAATGCGAGTGTTGTTACATCACTATGCGTACACAAATAGTCCCTCGCTCTAGGCGGACTACAAAAGGATTTGTCGAAACAATTGTTTAAACTTTGTATTGTTTTCGGCGTAAACATGACGCATCGTGCGAAGAGGTCCTAATCCTTAAATAATAGTGATGTATAGCACTGAATTAAATGAGCTTTTAACAACAATTGTATGTACGTACTTTTGTAGCTATTTTCGGCATTCTAACGATAATGTATTGATGTGGCTTAAGATGAACTATCAGTCTTTCAGAATGGCGCCATTCTACGGCTAATGGCAACGTTCAGTGCTCGGATCATTTAACTAAAATCTTTAGAAGAAAAATATGTACGTCGAAAGCGCTTAACTTTTATTATATTTTCTTAATATTATTTCTAAGAGCAAATACCATTTTCAAGTCAATTTACTCGGTTCTGTAAGATCTAAGGTTCTTAAGAATGAAGTTAATTGGGCTCGAGGACTTGAACCACGTCAGTGCTTATTAGTTTATAACAATATAGAAAACATTGTGGAGGGACAAATTTTTAGTATTTTAGTGCCTGTATTATAATATAAATAACGTGAAGCGCTCCTGGCTAAATACTAATTGTGCGGATCATAAGTTGAGCTTGCCGCGGTGGATGGGTGACCTTTTCGCTACACATTAAGACCACACGGTGCCTCGGAGAGCACGATAAACAGTCGGTCCCGGGTGTCATACGAATACCTATGACAGTCGTTACGGGTAGTCAGAAGCCAGAAAATCTGACAACTAGTCTAACCCTAGGATATCGGTATTGCCCAGTAACTGGGTTGCAGAAGTCTGATGGCGGTTGCTCAGTGTAAAATACTGGTATTCAGCCGCATCTGGTTAGACTGGAAGCTAACCCCATCATAGTTGGGAAAAAGCTAGGCAGACCTGTAATATAAAAAAATTGAAAAGAGTATGCTGAGGTGGTTTGGTCATGTTGAGAGAATGAGTGAACGGCGATTAACAAAAGGAATTTATAAGGCGGATGTCAATGGAAACGCCGGTAGAGGACGTCCTAGAAGGACATACATCGATGTTATTGGTGATGTTCTTCACAAAGATCAGGTGCGTAGTCCTCACAACCGGCGTGCGTGTATGAATGTGGATGAAGCGAAAGGGGTATGTAAGGGTCGTAGCATGTGGCGTTCTATAGATTCTGCCTACCCCCATGGGGAAAAGGCGTGAGTTTATGTATGTATGTAACTGTAATATAAATAACGTAACATTTCAATAAAATGTTTGGGACCAGTTTTCTTTTTGTTGTTTTTCAAGTCCACAAAATCAAGTTAAGGTCAAATAATATAGCCTTGTTTTTAGTTTATTTCTGCGTCGTTTAATTGAACGAATGAAACGTCTATATAAATCATTTAGGGGCGCAAGAAAACAATTGAATCAGCTGTTTTCTTCCCACGCACCTAGTCATAACATTGAAGGTTAAAGGAAATATGATACCAAAATGTTGTCTATAAGATATAGGTAAGTAGGTTCTAATCGAAAACGGTTTAGGCGTAACAGTACCAAAAAATCAAATGATGTCACGTTATTAACGTAAACGTAGCGTTAAGGCTTTGTCAAACAGAACGCGTTTTATCGCGCGTCAGGGCGCTAACCTAACGCGACGCTATGACGCCGAGCTGTGTTGTACTGCGATGGTGATGTACCGCCAAACTGAGCGCCAGCGCTAGCATTACGCAGCGCCTTTGCTCTGTTTGGCGGTACATCACCATCGCAGTACAGCACAGCTCGGCGTCATAGCTCCGCGTTAGGTTAGCGCCCTGACGCGCGATAATTACGCGTTCTGTTTGACAAAGCCTTTAATGTGAGTGAATTTTGAATTGGGAATACACGTTTCGCACATACTATTTAATTAAATTAAAAACTATATTCATATCTAAGTATGATACAAATTGTGCATGTCGCCAAAAAATAAACCAAAATGTTACAGGACAGATGTATTTACGATTCAGAATTCGCTTACATTTACGATACTATTCTTCAAACTTTCGTACTAGGCCAAAAAAACAATTTTATTAATTTTGTGACAGAAAATATATACCGGGTGTCCAAAAACACAAAATACGAGGATCAGGCAAGTGACTTATTTTTTTGAATGCAGAGTTTCTTATATTTAAAAATAAATTGAAGTCTCCTTTAAAGAAAAATTGTTATTTTAATGATACATTTGAAGCACTTTTCCTCAATGACCATGTGTTTTGGGACAGCGAGTATATTTGAGATCAAGGTTTTATACTGTTCTGGGAGTAAATAAAAACAGAATGTAAAAGATTATTAATTGGATATTGCACTTATAACAGTCTTTTTTAGCTTTTCCATGACTTTAACGAGGACAGATTGAAATGGAAGGAAAAGGTAAAATAGGCAGACTCCTAAATAAAATGGGAGTTATGCCAGAAGGATACTGATTAATGATGCTCATGCTCTTCTTAATCATACATACATTACTATTGACTGCCTTGTTGGTTTAGTAGTCGCAAGCGCGACTGTTGAGCATGGGGTCCTGGGTTCGATCCCCAGGTCGGGCAAAGTGATATTGGGTTTTTCCATTAGGAATTTCTCAGTAGCAGCCCGGAGTCTGGATTCGTGCCCGGTTAATGGCAATAGGCTCGTCCCCTATTACATGGGACTAAAACACAACTGGCGAAACGAGGGTGTACTAAAAACACCTCTGCCGAACCCTTTGGGGAATACAAGGCGTGATGTTATGATGTTATGTTACTTTACTCATGCCTGTAGGTAATCCTGGATGGGGTAAGCAGAGGTGTTCACATATTACGTACATCCACCTTTCGCCTCTTGTATTAAGTCCCATGTTGCCGAGCCTATCGCCATTTTCGGGCACAACTATCATGCCAATTCGTCGCCTTTTAGAACTCGGTTGCCCGGCGACGGAGGAGAATTGTGTTCTTAATCTGTCCAACAGACATTTCTTAATCGTTCTATTAATGCTCTTCTTAATTGTTATGTTTATGCCATTTATAAGCACGGTACTTACTCCCAACACCTTCGAGTTTTGAATCAATCGAGTTCGATTCGAATTAGTTTCAATTTGTACTCTTCAGTCGATAAAATTGCATTGCCGTGCGGAATGTGTTTTTTATCTTTACATATATAAAGTCGCTCCCGCTTTCTGTACGCTTAGACATTTTAAACTACGCAACGGATTTTAATGCAGTTTTCAGCAATAGATAGAGTGATTCAAGAGCAGGGTTTATATGCCCCAAATTAGTATCTAAATTGCACCCGTGCGAAGCCGGGGCGGGTCGCTAGTTTTAGTATAAATTAGAAACTCGACATGTTTGCGCTTTTGCTGATTTCAAGAGTACGAATGGACACTAATTCGAACCAAACTCGATTAATTCAGAATAATACGAAGCTTTTGTAGTAAGCCTCATTTTACATAACATCACACCTATATTCCATTGGTTGTGCAGAGGTGTATAGTAACATCCTCATTTTGCCGTTATATTTAAGTCCCGTGTAATAGGGGGCGAGCCTTAACCCGTCCCCAACCCCTTCCAGCCCAGACCCATCGTCAAAGCGGCCGCGCCCGCAGCGACTCGCCCTCCTACCCTCTCGCCCTTCCAATTCACGGCCCCCCCTAACACCCCGGCGACCAGACCCCCTCTGCACGCAGCGGACCCCAGACGTCCCCCGCCCTCAGCGGCCCCCAGACCCACTCCGCCCTCTGCGGACCCCAGACGCCCCCCGCCCTCAGCGGAAAACCTAGACCCCTTCAGGGTAATTACAAGCACCTTCGGGGTCTTTTATAGCCCCCGGGGTATCCAAATGTCCAAGGACATTGTCGCATGCAACGGCGACTTCTCAGCACTCGCCCGGGTATTTAACTCATACCCGGACGTTACACAGGCCCTCCGCAACCTCCCCCATAACAACCCATAATGCTCCAAACCGCGTGTATCTCTAGACTCAAACCGAAATCCCTAAAGATAGGGACTTTTAACGCCAACGGTATAGCTCCCCAACGTGATGAGATCGCCAATTTCCTCCGCGACTATCACTTAGATATTCTACTAGTGCAAGAGACCTTCCTTAAGCCGCACATGCGCGACCCGAAAATTGCGAACTATCGCATAGTTCGTAATGACAGGTCACGCTGCCACTTCGGAGGTACTCTTATCTACTATAGAAACGCCCTCTACTGCATTCCTATGGACCCACCGTCACTCGCTCACTTCGAAGTCTCTGTCTGTCGGCTAGGTATGACAGGACACCCACCGATCACGATCGTCTCAGCGTATCTCCCTCCTGCCAACTCTGTGGAGATCAACGCCACCATGCGAGACGATCTGACCGCCCTCCTTGGCTTAGGTGACTCCGTCCTTCTGGCGGGAGATCTTAACGCCAAGCACACCTCCTGGAACTCTCACACAACCAGTTCCAGAGGCAGGGCCTTATTCAGTCTTTGCTCTCCCCTCAGTTTTGATGTCATCGCTCCGATGCATCCAACTCACTTCCCTTTTGCCCCCGATCAACGTCCTGATGTCCTGGACGTCGCGCTTCTGAAGAATGTAAACTTGCGATTGCATTCGATGGAAACGATCGACGAATTGGACTCGGACCACAGACCAGTGATCATGGAGTTCGCTCCTAGATCCGGTCCATACGATCCGTCATACACCCCCCGCATGAAAGTGGTCACGGACTGGGAGAAAGTAAGCAAAGCGCTGAAATCTACCACGTCCCCTCACCTAGACCAAATTCCTGACCTAATTGAGACTGTAGAGCATACGGAAGCCGCGATCGGCTTGTTCACGGGTCACGTACAAACCGTCCTGAACGAATGTTCAAGGGAGGCCCCGGCGGCTACTAGTCGCTGGAACCTCCCGGACGATGTGCGTGCCCTCGTGACCGAGAAGAACGCGGCAGTCCGTGCCTACAGGTCCTTCCCATGCGTCGCTAACAAAGTTTTTATGCGCGGCTTACAACGCAAAGTAAGCAAGCGCATCAAAGAGCTGCGTAACGGCCAATGGGATATGATGCTCAATGAACTGGAACCGACCCATCTTGCTTTCTGGGAGCTACAGAGGAAGCTACGCTCCTCTGAAACTTCCGCTATGCCCCCTCTTACTCGCCCCGATAAGAGTGTCGCCTTCGAAGACGACGCTAAGGCCGAATGCCTGGCCGACAGCCTAGAGGCCCAATGCTCCCCCAGTACTCAGCCAGTAGACCCAGCTCACCTCGCAAGAGTGGACGCTGAGGTCGAACGCCGTACCGCACTCCCCCCCGATGAAGACCCGGATGACCCCCTCCCCCCTGTCACACCTGACGAGGTGGCGGAGGTCATCAGGGGACTCAAACCTAGGAAGGCCCCTGGCTCTGACGGAATCAACAACAGGGTTTTTAAACTTTTCCCCCCGGCTCTTATAGTGCTAATGACCGCCATCTTCAATGGTGCTCTGGCAAACAACATCTTTCCGCAGTCCTGGAAGCGGGCCACCGTTATCGGTATCCCAAAGCCAGGCAAACCAAAATCGTCCCCCAGTAGTTACCGCCCCATTAGTTTACTCAATGTCATAGGCAAAATCTACGAGAGGCTTATTTATAAGCGTCTCAAAGACTATGCTGAGGCAAAGAGTCTCATACCTACGGAGCAATTTGGCTTCCGTCCCCGTCACTCTTGTGTCCAACAGGTGCACCGTATAGTCGAACACGTCAGCGAACGCTTTCAGCGCGGCATGATGACTGGGGCCCTGTTCTTCGATATAGCGAAAGCTTTCGACAAGGTCTGGCACAACGGGCTGATATACAAGCTATACCGGCTCGGTGTGCCCGATCGCCTCGTGCTCATCTTACGAGACTTTCTGTCGAATCGCACCTTCTAATACCGCATTGAAGGTGCGCTTTCCGCTCCCCATCCGTTACGCGCAGGTGTCCCTCAGGGATCTGTGCTGTCCCCCCTCATGTTTACCCTATACACGAGCGATATCCCGAAGAGTGGAAGGGCGCAGTTAGCCTTGTTCGCTGACGACACCGCCATCTACTATTCGGGATATAGCCCTTCTTTCATCTCTCGCACCCTCCAAAACTCCGCCAAAAGCCTAGGCGATTGGTTCCGGAGATGGAGGATCGAGGTTAACCCCGATAAGAGCCAGGCGGTCCTATTTATTAGACCGCGTAAAATCAGCCCGCCAAACCCCGCCCCGATCATGATGTTTGACAAGCCGATCCCCTGGGAGGAGCATGCCAAATATCTAGGGGTCACTCTAGACCGTAGATTATCGTTTGCTGAGCACATAAGGACGGTGCGCTCGCGCGCCGCCTTCGCTCTCGGTAGGCTTCATTCCGTGCTGAATGCCCGCAGCAAATTGTCACTCCGGTGCAAATTGCGTATCTACACCGCGTGCATTCGGCCTATCATGACTTACGCGTGCCCCGTGTTCGCGCATACTAGGCCCCACCGAATCCATAGGATGCAGACCCTGCAGAACCGATTTCTCAGAGGCGCCACGGGTGCACCGTGGTGCTTCACGAATGAACGACTCCATGTCGACCTTAAGATCCCCACAGTTAGACAGATTATTAAACGCCTTACCAAGCGTTTCATAGACTCAGCCGCAACTCACCCCAACCCCCTCGTAGTATCGGCCGTCCGTTATACACCATCTAAGATCTCCAAGATTAGGCGCCCTAGGCATACCCTCCTCCAACCCGATGACCCCATCACCCTCATCCAAGAGAGTAGTAGGGAAACCAGTACACGTCGCAGGTACAAAAACAGATACAAACCGCGTTTCCGGCCTCGCCGCCGAGGCCCCTCGCGACTCCCCAGTAACATCACAGACCGACCCTTGCTCGCCACGCCAGCCCGCGAAGCTGAGCCTGTAACGGAAATAAACCAGTCCCCAAATAATATAACCCAGCCCGATATTGATTGCCCACCCCTCAGTGACCCACTAAGCCGAGGCCCGTACCCCACAGGGGGTGCCCTTAGTGCCGCGTCACTTAACTGAAATCCTTAGTTTGTAAGCCCTGGCTGGGGCAGGATAGTCCGGTTAAGTAGTAACAAAGCTCTCGGAGCTTTATACTACGAGTGGTCATTCCAAAAAAAAAAAAAAAAAAAAAAAAAAGGGGCGAGCCTATTGCCATCAACCAGGCACAAATTTAAACTCCGGGCTGCTACTGAGAAATTCCTAATGGAAAAACCCAATAACACTGCCCGACCTGGGGATCGAACCCAGGACCTCATGATCAGCAGTCCCGCTTGCCACCACTAGACCAACGAGGCAGTTACAACATAATTATTATGAGGTAGTTAGTTATAAGGCCTCATTTTAGAAAATTTATTTCCCACAAACTGCAAATACAATAGGTGATACTTCTTCTTCTCCCTGCCCTTATCCCACACTAGGTGGGGTCGGCACAACATGTACCTATTTCATAAATCCATGTTGTTAGAGGTTTTGGCTTATTATTTTATGACCGGCCGCCTGCCTGACATCAACCCTCCTTGGGAATATTCCTTGCGCCGTCGCGCGGGTGACCCAATCTGCTTGCTGATATTATGCACTGGGTCCAAAACTGATATGCTTATCAATCTTATTGCCGACAACTAAGCAGACTATGTTCTTCTTGGTGGAGTATACTTGAAGTTCCTCTACACTCATTCATTTTTTCTAGGGACTTTGGTCCTGACACGTCGTTAACTAATATAGCACCGTGAGGTTCTATGTGTAGTCAACTCCGATTGTAGCTGCGAATGATGAATTGCAGTCTCCCGTTGTGAACGCTAGGATTGGATTTACCCACTACACTCACCGATAAAATAATATACAATTTTTAAGATAGTCAATCAGATGTACCAAATGTACCAAAGGTCATACATAACTGCAAATATATAGGTACAACAGAACAGAATATTGTATAAGAGAAATAATGAAAATATTACAAAAGGAGTGTAAACACGTACATGAAAACTTGATCCTGTACTAAGGCAACATAAAAGCCAGAGGAACAACGCAACACATTCATTTTCTATCCTGTCACTTACTAAGCTCGTGACGTCACCTACCTCGGTTCCGCGACCTAATCTAACCTGACCTTACCGCACACAATATAACTAGTAATAAAAGTAGTAGGTAATAGCCCATTGTGGTTATTTCAAGGGCCTTTTATTGAAGTAGTTCAGCAAGTTAGTAAGTAGATTGGAAAGTTTTAAATACCTCTTCGAGTGTCTGCATACTTGGTGGTTTAGTGTTAAAGTTCTTGATGTTACACACGGGAAAGGTGGCAATCGGTTGGAAATTATAGTTTATTAGCTTTTGCCCGCAGCTTCGCTTGCGTGGTATTTTCACCCCTTTATAGGAGGAATTATGAAAAATCCCTTCTTAGTGGTTTGCTTTGTAAAAGGTATCTACTGTCAACATTTTAAGTTTCTAACCCCACCGGTTTAGGATGTGCGTTGATAGATCAGTCAATCAGACAGTTTCTCCTTTTATACAATGTGTTCCAGAAATAAAACTTTAAGGGCGGTGTAGAAAATGTGAAAATAATGTGTAAAATTGTATATAAAATTTAACTTTCACGTCTCATTACAAAAATTGCTTAACTTATATATGGCAGTTTGATACTTCTTTAGGTTTTTTATGCTATAGCCTTTCAAATTACGTTAAATGTATGCCTAAGGTCTAGATCTTAAGTTGTGGGCGTTTGAGTATGTAGAGGTCGAAATAGGTAAGTCAAATACTAATATTAGGTCCCCACCTATGAAATCGGCGTTTTGTATGGAGAATTTTAAAGAAGTTGCATTTTTCATACTAACATTTTTTTAAATTTATTTAACAACTATGAACACTAATGTTTTAAAACTTTTATGCACTAATGTTTAAAAACTAAGATAACGTATGCCACTTAGATTATGCGACCAAAATAAGTTTTGGCTAAGTTAAAACAAAAATAGTGGTCATTTCTGCTAACAAAAAGAGGAGTCATTTTTAAGGTATATTTTTTGGGTAGAAAACTATAAGTAATAAGGTTTTTTTTACTATTGGTAGTTGTCTATGATGGTCATTATTCGATATAATATCAAGCAATTGATATATATTTTAAATCATAGAAGTGACGAGGTTCTCTATTTGTGAGAAAAAAACGCCAATTTCATAGGTAAGGACCTAATATTACTCTATATTGGGGGTCCCCCCACAATATAGAGTAATATTAGTATTTGACAAAACCCCCTACTTGTGGGGGGACCCCACAAGTAGGGGGTTTTTGTCGATGAAATTTATTGTATATACCGCCCTTATAGTTTCATTACTACATACTGGGACACATTGTATATACAGATTACCGTACCTACAACAACACACATAAAAGTATCTAAAGTAAAAGTGAATTACTGTATTTCTATAAAAATACTGCGCCTATAAATATTGCCAAAAATAAAAAAAATACACAAAAGGATATCTACTAAGAGCGTATCAGTGAATTGCACGCGGAGCAAAAATACGTCAAATCCTAAATCGAAAAACAGATGAAAACCGTAGAGATACTGGAATCCGATCACAAATATATGGTTCCAGGAATTTTATTTAATAACTAGCGGCCGGTCCCGGCTTCACACGGGTGGACATTTTCCCCGTTTTTGCAATATTTTTCATTAATGCTCTGCTCCTGTTAGTCGTAGCGTGATGTTATATAGCCTGTAACCTTCTTCGATAAATGGACTATCCAACACAAAAATATTTTTTCAATTCCAACCAGTAGTTCCTGAGATTAGCGTGTTCAAACAAACAAACTCTTCAGCTTTACAATATTAGTATAGATACTGTATAGTACAGTACTGCTATGTTGGCTATCATGGAAATGTCAGTCGTTACGGCCTGACAGAAGCTTGAAAGCTTGTTAGGATTGACGTGTCTACTAGTGTGGTTGAAGAGGTCACAGTCGGTATGTGTGGGATAACTCTATTCAGTTGCATGTGGTAAATCATAATACTCAGGAATAGGAGGATAATGTATTGAAATATATATAAATAATTTTATGCATGAATATAGTCTGTATACAACGTCTTACATAATTCCCCATGAAAAATGTAAATAATAAAGTAGTTTTTTATGGTTGCTGTCATTTACCTCTCAGAGGATTTAGGTAAGAATGTAAATCACTTTCTGCGTAGTCTACTCTTTAGTTTTAATATTTTCAGGGTTGCGTTTCAATGACGATTATTTTATGTTTTACCCAAAAAAAATTTTTGGGTCGTGCTACAGTTTTAATATATTGCCAATAGACTCTTTTCGTGGGACCTTTTAACCCCCTTTCGGCTTTAGGGGTATTTTTGTGACACGTTGTATATAAAGGGTATCCAGTAATAGAACGACATACTGTGGGGAATGATAGCTTGAGTCAATACCTACCAAAATAGCACACAAGATATTCAGCAAAATGTTACGATTTTTAAATTATACAAAATTTTCCAAAATATCATTAATAGTTTTCTATTGTTGAACACTTTTTTTTGATAAAAATGACTTATTAATATGTAGAGTAACTATTCACAAATAATCTGATGTAAAAAAAATACGGGAAAATGGTTTTTTTTATTACAAGATAGTAAAAAAATAGATTTTTCGACATGGAAAATTTAGGAAAATTTTCTATAACTTGAAAATCATAACATTTTGCACAAAATATTATGTGTTATTTTGATAGGTATTACCCAAGCTATCACCCCCCGCAGTATGTCATACTATTAACTGGACACTGTATAAAAGAAGAAACTGACTGACTGAATGACTGGCTAACTGATCTATTAACACACAGCCTCAACCGCTGGGATTAGAAAATTGAAATTTAGACAGTAGGTAGCTTTTATAACGTAGGCATCCATTAAGGATGGATTTATCTAAATTCCTCCTCTAAGAAGGCGAAAAAAAATCACCTAAGCGCAGCTGCCGGCAAAAGCTAGTTTCATTTCGGATTTATCACAGCCGCTAATAATAACAGCTTTAGCATTATTAGGCTCTTTTCATGTAGGTATATAATGCAGAAGTATTATTTCAAAATAACATTACATTTCAAGCAAAACATCGACAAATAAACGAAAACAATATATCAACATCAAAGAATAATTAGTGTAAGCTCAACTTTGGTAAATTATGGACATTAGCTATCAAAATGCTGAGCAATGCCCCAAACTGGAGCGTGCCAAAGGGCCTTACCTACCAACCACGTAATATGCAAAGTAGACCCTCAGTGGACATTAAATATTTACCATACTCTGTGCGAGGACGTCTTAAGAATTTACACACGCCACACAAGAGGAGCTTACGTTTTTGCTTCAAAGACAGGATAGAGATGTAGATCGTTACTTCTTGTTGTGAGAAGCGTATTATCTCGATAAAGAGGACGTGATTATTCGGACGCTGTAGATTGGCCTTTGCGCCAAAATAGTAACATAATATAAAATATTTGTTTGCTGCAATAATGTCGTATTGTATATTTAAGAGGCAGTTCCAGTTTCACAGCCGTCTCACAAGATTTAAAGAGATTGTAAGTGATATTGAAAAATGTATTCTGTAAACATACTTCAGGCACAGTGTAATTAACTTAGTCCATACAGTGGTTCCTCGAAAGTTTGACATTGACAGTTTTTAAAAGCAGCTCGGACGATGACGTGACAGTTTTGAAGGTAGCTCGGGACATGACGTCACCGCGAAGGAAAACCATAATTATGGAATGGTTAAACTATGCTTCAGGAAAGCATTATAAATATTTGAAATATATTTTCGTCTTGATTTGTTGCCTAGAAAGAGGAGGAGAAAGAAAATTTGTCTTTTGTTTTTTTTTCTATATGAGTCATGAATGGAAATAAAACCATCGTTTAAATATTTGTGATCAGAAACGGTGGATACACTGAACTTCTATCACCTGAAATCTCTTTAAATCTTTAAAAAAAGGCTTAAAGTTAGAGCAAGAGACCTGTGAAACTAAACAGGCTTCTTCCTTATGGTGCGTCCAGACCTGACGAACGCGCCGCGAATGCGCCGCTCGCGAGCCGCTTGCGTACTGCGCGTGTGCTGCTCGCGTGCAGTTACAGCGTACGTTTGGTGCGCCGCTCTAGTGCAACTCTGGCAAGGCACGAGTGGGGCGCGCGGCTCGCGCGCCGCTCGTGCGTACATAGCTTCTTTCGCGTTTGAACTATGAGCCTCAGTTGTGAATTTGCTTCCAAAGATGTCGGACCATACGACTGCCGTTAACATAATTGCTGCAGCATCGGCTATTTTATTACTGACAAAAACTAAAAGGAAAAACAGAAGACGTTGGTGGCAGGTTCCACGAGCGGCACGCGCGCACCACCTGCGCCGCTCGCGTACGGCGCGTAGCTAGCTCGCGAGCGGCGCGCGGACGGCGCGCGAGCTTCGTACGAACATGAAATGCACGCGCGCAGCTCGCGAGCGGATCGCAAGCGGCTCGCGATCGGTGCATTCACGGCGCATTCAGCAGGTCTAGACGCAGCATTACATAAATCAAAAATTTATATTTCACATAAACCAACGAATTTAGATGCACGCTTCCAATTATATTAGTCGTTTCCTATGGAGAAGAGCCGGCAAGAAACTACATGGTTACTCTTTTAAAAATAATATATTTAACAATTTCAGTGGATACAGTACTATGATTTAGGATAGTGAGAGAACAATGAAGTCCTGACCACAGACCAATGGGTAATGTAGTACTAATATACATAGATATTGATACCAAGTCTGGGGTGCTTGTAATAAAAATATTGACCCCGGTTCAACTTCTATTGATGGATAGCCAGCTTTGTAAACAATGAAAGCTATAGTCTGTCTAAATAGGGCTTCGGTAAATATATAGGAATCATGAAACCATTAAAAGTTGTAGTTATGAATATTTTAATGCTCCTAACGCTATATTAGTTAGCGATCAAATCATATGATAAGAGTATTCATACGACACCGGTTTCGACTAGTAATTTAAAACCAATTAGTAGTCGATCTATTGAATAATTCAATATGTACCTGTATGCGTGTATATATAAGTACTTAGGTGTATTGAAGCTCGATATTTTAACAAAGCATGTATTCAAATCAAAGGTTTTCATGACGTTATACATTTCCTAATTTTTCTTTCAACAAAGTATCGAGACTGACCCACAAAAACATAACATAATATCACGCCTGTATTCTCCGAAGGGTTGGGCAGAGGTGTATAGTAACATCCTCATTTCGCAGTTATGTTTCAGTCCCATGTAATAGAAGGCGAGCCTATTGCCATTAACCGGACACAAATCCAAACGCGGGACTGCTACTGAGGAATTCCACACGGAAAAACCCAATAACACTTTGCCCGACCTGGGGATCGAACCCAGGACTTCACAGCAGTCGTGCTTGCCACCACTAGACCAACGAAGCAATTACCCACAAAAAAATTGTTTCTAAATCATTAAACTAAGTAATTGTTTCACCTAAAAGCTCCATTTTTGAAATTAAAGCAGAATTTACTTTATCCACAATTTGAAGGAAAGAAAATTACATACCACAAATTAGGCAGTATGTTTTTATACCTTTGTTTTCCCTTGAGAACAAAAAAAGATAAGGAAAAAAATTAATACTTTCATTTTGTCACTGCCAGTTATTAAATTGTGGGGACGTATTTGCAAAATCTAATAGAATTTTAATAAACATTACTAGTGAAGAACAGTTTAATATTTTCAACAAAATTCATAAACAGAGCTCCCCAGCGTGTACGTTTATTTATTTAATCTTAAAACAATGTTGTTTGTAAAAAAAAAAAAGGTTATGTGGCCTGTCAAAACTTTATTATTTATTTATCCACTGCGCATTTTTAATTAACCTAAAAAATACGGCCGAGGGCCGGCTGCGTGTAAAGTCACGTAGAATATCGTCACCAGCTGTCAAGAATAGAGTTTATAATAAACGGAGTATGGCTAAGGGTCGCCATCCCTTATTTTAATTAAGTTCTCAAGTAATGTAATCTAATTAAAGTCGTAAACAAACAAGTATAGTTAGCGAACAATATGAGTAGTTGGATATGAATATAAGGAGGCTTACCTTCGTCCCGTCAGTGGAATTTTCATTCAATTTCAGCGAGGGCAAGGGCGTCGACGGAATCCTGATTTTTCGTATAAAACTTTTCAACTGCTTCGTTGGTCTAGTGGTAGTAAGCGTGACTGCTGATCGTGAGGTCCTGGGTTCGATCCCTAGGTCGGGCAAAGTGTTATTGGGTTTTTCCGTTTGAAATCCCTCAGTAGCAGCCCGGAGCTTGGATTTGTGCCCGGTTGTTGACAATAGACTCGACCCCTAATACATGGGACTTAAACATAACGGATAATGAGGGTGTTACTGTATAGTAACACCCTCATTATCCGTACCTCTGCCTAACCCTTCGGGGAATACAGGCGTGATGTTATGTTTAACTTTTCAGTTTTTTTAATCAATCTGTTGCCTAAATAAATGTTTAGGCTGACAGAGCGATACGGTTTATCAAAGTTTATTGCGATTTTAACAAAAAATAATCGTCTTTTCAATGTAACCTTTATATTTTGTGACGAGACTGTAGCCTAATGTTTTTGGCCCACATAAAGTCGGCACAAAGTAAATATTTCGCTCAAAATTAATATTTTACTCGTTCTCTCTCGTCCAAACACAAATATATGAAATTACTTTTTCAGTAGAGAGACTGAAAAACTAGTCAGAGGCTATGTAAATATGTAAGCTTTGTAGTACTATTTAGAGTAACGTATATGTAAAAACGTTTTAATAATATAAAGTAGTCGTGATGTAATGTCTAGCAAAATGAATGAGTAGGTCGAGGAACTTCAAGTATACCCAAGAAGAACATACTGTACTTGGTTGTCGGCAATAAGATTGACAAACATATCATTTTAGGACCCAGTGCATAATATCAGTAAGCACATGGGTCACCCGCGCGAACGCTCAACGAGTATTCCCAAGGAGGGTTGATGTCAGGCAGGCGACCGGTCATAAAACAATAAGCCAAAACCTCTAACAACAAGGATTTATGAAATACATGTTGTGCCGACCCCACCTAGTGTGGGATAAGGGCAGGAAGAATAAGAAGTCGTGATGTAAAATAAATTAATATTTATACTAATATTAATTTATTTTACATCACGACTTGAGTTAGAGTAAGTGAGGTAAATCCTGAGGTAAGTTTACCTCAGGATTTACCTCAGGTTTTCGGACTAGGTCGGCAGGCACTAGCAAAGTCGCCGTTCAATTGTACGCTTAAGCCCATTTCAATACGATTCTGACCAAATGAAATCATATCCATACACAGGCGATACACGCTTATTTTATTTATAGTAATAGTTAAAGATGGAGTAGTTAATTAAATCTTATGAGGTAGGCACTGCTTAATTGCCTCTATGCAATGCACGTCACTGCGTATGTACCTATTAGGTATATTTTGAGCGAAACAAAACTAATAGATTTCTGACTAAATTGAAATTTTCTATTTAATTTTGAAGGAGGTTCCATGGACGCCGATAACTTTGGCTGAAGTGTATGAGACCAACATTATAAATAAAGACTATTCTTCTTAGCGTGTCGATGGCAATCTAAATTGAGTCGGCCCAGAATTTAGCGAGTTCGGGCAGGTATCAGGGCACGCAAGGAATGATGTCAGGTGTCCCATCGTTTGTGAAACAGCACCACATTTACACTCCAAGCTGGAATCGTCTATGAATCTCCAGCTTAGCCGGTTTTCTTTGCTTCGACCACCCTGAGTCCGGAGACTGTATAAAGACTTCCAGGTTAATCAAGGCAACTCAGGTCCAGGTGGGAGATTTTCAGCAGGTGGGACAAATAAGATGGGTAGGAAAGCACTATCACGCCAAAGCTTTAATCTTTTTTGAGAATGTTCGCCAGTGAGTCGGAGGACTCACTTTAAAAAGCTGTTTTCAGCCAATAATATATAATAATATTTATCATAAACATAACATAACTAGCCCATTACTGTCCCACTGCTGGGCACGGGCCTCTTCTCAGAATGAGAAGGGTTTAGGCCTTAGTCCACCACGCTGGCCTGGTGCGGGTTGGCAGACTACACACACCATCGAGAACTTTATGGAGCCCTCTCAGGTGTGCAGGTTTCCTCACGATGTTTTTTCTTCACCGTTAACGCAAGTGTTAATCAAATTCTGATCTGCACATGAGTCCGAAACGTCAGAGGTACGGGCCGGGTCGAACTCAGACCCTCCTGCATGGAAGGCAAGCGTTCAACCGCTAGGCTATCAGTGCTTCAATAATATAATATTGCTTGTGCCAAATTGTTGATTTTCCAGAAAGCATACCAAATGTAGGCGTAGATAGATTCACTTGTGTATGCGCGAAGCACTGTCTGTGGGCTCGTCAATATTCAATTTTCCTTTGTGTAACAACGTCTTTTTGTAATACACACGCTAGTTACTGCCTTTGTACAGACAAGCACATGTAGTGCCGCTAGACGATAAGTTGAGATTTCTGTAACTAGAAATAATATTTGGTCTGCCCAGCCTTATCTCAACTATGTTGGGGTCAGCTCCCAGTCTAACCAGATGCGGCTAAATACCAGTATTTTACACGAAGGGACTGCCATCAGACCTCGACAACCCAGTAATAGGCCAATGCCGATATTCTAAGGTTAGACCGGTTGTCAGACTTTCGGGCTTCTGACTACCCATAACGACTGTCTTAGATGTTCGTGTGACACCCGGAACCGATGGTTTAACGTGTTCTCCGAGGTACGAAAAGAACTTTATGTGTAACGAACGATCACCCATCCGCGGATTGACCGCGGCATGTGCAGCTTGACCTCGCAAATCATGTGATCCACGCGGTTGGTGATTAGGCATGAGCCCCTTGATATTTAAATACTTTATATCTTGTTAGAATGAAAGTATTGGATATCTTATGTTATGTACCTGCTTAATTAAAAGTAAATTTTAATATTATGACTGGGCTGGTCACGTCTGCCGCATATCGGACGAGCTGTGGGCAAAACTCATCACTGAGTGGAGCCCACACAACGTCAGACGACGTCGCGTTAGGTCAAGAAGTAGATGGCGGGAGGAGCTGGACACTTATTGGAAGAACTGGCCGCAGAAAACCTTAAACCGAGAGGAGTGGAAGGAGGGTAGGGAGGCCTTTGCACTGCAGTGGGATTATCGTGGCTGTGGCATCCGTATGTAGGAACGGATGTCACAGAAATTGGAAGTATTTTAAACTTCAGCCATTTAAAATAGCTCAGATTCACGATCAAACAAATCGAAAATTTTATGATGGAGGAAATCCTCTTCGTAACCCAGGAAGAATCTGCTTCGTGACGATCTCCGGCCACCCTAGTGAGTGGCCTGCGGACGCCGGGAGAGGACCCGTCGCCCGACCAGTAACAGGCCCGGGAGGATGGCGCGCCGTGTTCCACGCGCGCTTCTCAGAAGGAAGTGAGGCAGGCGAAAAATTGCCCCACCACTGGAGAGGTTCACCAGAAGAAGCTAGTGGGTCGAGACCTACCGGGGTTGCGGTGCATGCGATAGCGAATCCCGTGACCTTCGGCTCAACGACAAAAAAAAAGAAAAAAAGGAAGAATCTGCTTATGTAGACCTTGAAGAAAATAACATGATGAAAATCTCTCCTAGCCAAAATGTTTGTTGCAACTGATATATCTGTTGAGAAAGGATAAATAATAAATTGCACTAGATATGATTGCCACACAGGGGGTCGATCTAACCTAAATCAAAATTCAAGCCACGGACCGAATTGATTTCTTGGAAACAAATAGTCTTGATATTTTCGAGAATGCATAGACGCATTTAATAAATTGAACCAATTTTATACATTACCATTTTAATATTTTTGTTGTCTACTTATATAGAAACGATAGGTACCTACTTCACAGCAAGGGTAGAATACAGAATTATTTTCTAGGGTACAGGTATCTTGAAACTGCCTCGTTGGTCCAGTCGTGGCAAGCGCGACTGCTGATCGTGAGGTCCTGGGTTCGATCCCCAGATCGGGCAGTGTTATTGGGTTTTTTCCTGTGGAATACCTCAGTAGCAGCCCGGGTTTGGATTTGTGCCCGGTTGATGGCAATAGGCTCGCCCCTTATTAATAGGACTTAAACATAACGGTGAAATGAGGGTGTTACTATACACCTCTGCCCAACCCTTCAGGGAATACAAGCGTGATGTTATGTTATCCTCATAACGCCATTATGTTTAAGTCCCATTTAATAGGAGGCGAGCTTATTGCCAAACTCCAAGCTGCTACTGAGGAATTCCATACGGAAAAACCCAATAACACATTGCCCGACCTGGGGATTGAACCCAGGACCTTACGATCAGCAGTCGCGTTTGCGACCATTAGACCCACGAGGCAGAAACTAACACTAAGAATTAGTTATAACTCCAATTTTGATCTAAACTGAATTATTTTTCAACTATCAAAAGTGGATTAAAACATAACCAGTTGATAAACCCACAACTTCAAAAAATGTATCTCAAGAAAAATACTTGAAAAGCCGAAGCTAATCCCACTAAACCTAGTTGTCCTTGAGATAAGCCCAGAAATCCTCAGAGTTAGTAAATAAAACAGCATGATAAGTTATATCGGGGATAAGGTGCTAATAATGTCGGCGAGAGGGCTCAGCGTGACGTCATCAGGCTTTATCTCGGGGGATAGCTCGGCAGATGCCGACTAGCTACACGTTGCAGAAACGTTGGAAAGGGCATGAACGGTGTGCGGCCAGCGGATTGAGATATTAAGCGTTTGCTTTATTTAACCGACGTCTTCAAAAAAGAGGTTCTCAATTCGTCGTGTTCTGTATATAAGGTTAGTCGGAAAGGGGATACTAAGCCGCGGGCCACTTAAAGTATCACTGGTGACTATTTTAAAGCAAGTATTAAAATTTCAAAATACGATAATGTTTATTTGCATGTAAAAAGATTTTTATTTTAGTTTTTTTTTTAAATCATACCTGCTTTACTTATGAGTTCAGAAAATTAATTTTCTAACCCTTGACCCCAAATATGACCTAAATTGTAAAAACAGCTGATCATAGTTAAGGACAGATAGATTTTAGTGTATTTTTTACGAAATCTTTGAAAAGCTATTTCTCTTAAACTATCGAGTTTTGGGGAAAGTTGTAGAACAAAAGTTATTCCTTATTATGGGTAATTTAACACCCTTTCGGCTTAGTAACCCCTTTCCGACTTACCCTGTATATATATGTATATGATTTATATTTGATGTGAAACATCTAACGCGGCGGTACGGGTTTGAGAGCGGCTGTTGCGTGGCGACGCTCGCGATGGCAGACACACGATGGCAGACCTTCGTAACTCGTCGGCTCTCTTCGGTTTGATTCGGCCATTTTTATTTTTACAAAATTAGGTTTTATGTTTCAAATCTGCCAGCAATCCCGCGACGACTTCAATTTTATTTATTTACTAGCTGCCTGGACAAACTTCGTTATGTCAAAAGTTATTGGCCTGTAGTGGGAAAAGAAAAGTGTAGTTTTTAATATTTTCCACGCGATTTTTACGTTTTTTCTCTCCATAAGAACCTTCCTTTGTGACTTAAGGAATATATTTTTAAAAAATAGCCGAATTGGTCGAGCCGTTCTCAAGTTTTGAGCTTAGCAACGCATTTGGCGATTCATTTTTATTTATATAGATCATCATCTTGTTAATAAGAAGAAGCAGTGATAGCCTAACTGTTGAACGCTTGCCTCCCATGCAGGATAAGTTTGATCCTAGCCCACACCTCTGACTTTTTTTTTTTTTCCTATTCTACTCTTGTAGATGGTCTTGCGGACCTTTTCTACGTAACCGGGCTATTATTGGCGAGACCAGAAGGGTCTCCGAACCAATATCTACACTAACTACCTAGCTAACTACGCTAACTACTGTAACATCATGACTGACTATTATAGCAGCAGCACCTCTAAGGGTGTCCCCAAAGGGGGACTCGAACCTTTTAGGGTGTTGAATGCGAGAGGACTGGGAGGGATACGACAGCTTGATGAGGTCTGTATTAATTGCGGTGTGACTGCGCGGAGTCAGAAGGGACGACCGGCTCCGCGGCTGCGGCGGTTGAGCACGGTGGATCGGGGGCGGCGGCGGTGTATATGTATTGTTCTAGTCGATTTATTCGCCTGCTGAAGGAGGGTGATATCGTCATCGGGCTCTAGTAGCGCATGCCTGGGACGGCGTACTATACTAATTTGGGAGGGTTTATAATCGGACGCGGCCTCTGACTTTTAGAATTCATGTGCGGATTTGAATTTGATTCACACTTGCGTTAACGGTGAAAACATTCCGAGGAAACCTGCAAAACCGAGAGGGCACCAAAAAAGAAGTTGCCGCTGGTGTGTGTAGTTTGCCAACCCGCACAAGGCCAGCAGCGTGGTGGACAAAGGCTTTTTTTCATTGTGGGAAGAGGCCTGTGTCCAGCATTGGGACAGTAATCACACCATAAATGTCTTATACCAACTGAACATGAGCCTCCAAATTACAGTTAAAATTAAACATCATTAAAAGACATTACCACTACGCTTAGCAAGCGAATTATTGAAAAAACTCGTACGACATTAAGGCAGATGACAGTCGCCATTTCATATTTCTCGACAGTTTCGCAATTAAGATGAATCTAATGAAACCTCATTTATTGTTGTACATACATAACATCACGCCTGTATTCCCAAAAGGGTTAGGCAGATGTGTATAGTAACACCCTCATTTCACCGCTATGTTTAAGTTCCACGTAATAGGGGGCGAGCCTATTGCCATCAAACGGGCACAAATCCAAACTCTGGGCTGTTACTGAGGAATTCCACACGTAAAAACCTAATAACACTTTGCCCGACCTGGAGATCGAAACCAGGACCTCACGATCAGCAGTCGCGCTTGCCACCACTAGACCATCGAGACAGTTATTTATTGTTGTTATTAAATGATTTAACATTTGTGTGCTCTGCTGTAAATTAAAGGCTGGAATTCACCGACTGCAGCTTGTTTAAAGCGTAATCCGTGTGCAGTCCGCGTTACGTACAGGGCACGTCAAATAATCTAGAACCAAGATGGCGTCGACTGCGTGATCTATGTGAGGTTCGGGTCATAGATTCGTATTGATGAGTCCAATAGATTGCACTTGGTGTTAAGGGTCTGATGATGGAGCTAGAAGGTGGATAGTGAAACTCTTCAGTGGCTACTTGTAAACCCCTCAAGTTTGGCAGTCGAAGTACACTGTGCAGGCGTTTGCTGTTTTCTAAACACACTTAACTGCGACATTTTGTATACAATTAAACTCCTGCTGCAATTAATACTTACAGCACATGCGCTGCAACTGCATTTTTAATCACCAATCAAACTTTTGACAGCTATAGGCCGAGTTGATTATTGGTTCGAACTTTTGACCCAATGTTTGAACAAACTTGATCGTCACCCGTTCACAACTTGCGCCGCAGTCCGTCGTGTCTGTTCTCAGTGCGGGTCGTTTATTCATTATTCACTTCGTCGACGTACCGTTAAACGCGTTACTCGTTTGCGACGGTACCGTTTGGCTAGGACCACTAAATAGGTTAGGCAGAAGACTTAGAAGTGTACTATCAAAGTATACATACAATTAGCTTTGAATAGCTTTGTGGGGCGTTATTTATTTAAAAAGAATGTTACGGATGAAGTGAATCCTTCATTACGTATCATCACGCCTTGTATTCCCCGAAGGGTACGGCAGAGGTGCTTTTAATACACCCTCGTTTCGCCAGTTATGTTTAAGTCCCATGTAATAGGGAGCGAGCCTATTGCTATTAACCGGGCACAAATCCAGACTGGAAAAACCCAATGACAGTTTGCCTGACCTGGGGATCGAACCCAAGATCCCATGCTCAGCAGTCACCCTTGCGGCCACTAGACCAACAAAGCAGAGCAAGGCACCGTCATTACGATCAGTTATAAATTAATTTAAGAAATATTAAACTACAATCAGTACGACCAATTTATCTTGACCGCTCTGAGCATCGTACAGAAGATTGCGGAATAGAATTTTTAGCAACAAAATAGCTTTTAGTTATCATTTAATTACTACGATCTTAGGATTGGCCATTAATTGAGTAAAGTTTATTTAATACTTTTTACATTGACTGTTTTCTTCGCGAGTGTAGGTATATGCGCGAAAGTTCGCAAAGCCTATGTTCAGAGTGGCCACGATTTGTCGCCCGAACTGTACAATTAAAACTTCTATACAAAACAAAACAACAATTGTGAACGTCCGCCCGACGCAACGGTCGCAGCAAAAATGGGGGACGAGTAACTTTTTTTCTATTCGACTGCTTGTAGATGGTCTTGCGGACCGTTTCTAGGTAACCGGGCAGTTATTGGTGAGACCTGAATGGTCTCCAACCAATGGGGACGAGAGTAAAATACTTAACCTAAGCTAACTACTACTACTAACATCATGACTAGCTAGCAACAATATAAGGGCGACCCCTAATGGGACTCGGACCTCGGCTTAAGGCGTTGCTTGCGAGAGGACTGGGAGGGAGACAGCTTGATGAGGGCTGAATAAACGGTGTGGGGGCCGAGTAGCGCACCGCATACTGCTTTTATAGATCATTCTGACAGGTCGTGAAGTAACATGTGCGACTACCCTAATAACATCATTAAATCTACTAATAATACATTAAATTATTTATTTATTTATTTACTTTATTTTACAGAAAGCTTACAGACTAATGACAATTTTAAATAATTTATAATATGCTTGTGGACAATTGCTAATTACAAGCTTCCACATATATATATTAGCAATTAGCAAATGATGAACATACAATTCACAGAATTACACAACTTTGAAGAATAAAAGAACAATACAAACGAAATGATGAAATTGTGTCAAGCCGTGCGATACTTCCCATCATCACCAAAATATTCCCTATTTAGGATGTCTCTAATTTTACGTGCGCTAGTGTTAAATACATCAATTTCCAAGTGTGATGGTAAATTATTAAACGCTTTTACACTACGTATACAGAAGGCGTTGATGTTGATGTTTATGAGAAATGTTCTGGTTTTTCTCGGATCAATGGTGCGACTTTCAAAATTAAAGAAAACATACTTTCACAGTACAATTGGACGTAGTTAAACAGAAAGGACTCAACCCACACAGAGTCACTTTTGAGTTATTGCGGTTTTAAGTTCAGAGTGGTTTTCTTCGGTGATGTGTATTCCGATTTTGTTACGTAATTACACATCCTTGGTAAAATCAATCGTATTTTTATATATATAAGTTGGTTGATAGTTGTATTGTGTATTTCTAGGGTTATTTAGGAAAATATAGAGTTGGATGATTTAAAGAGGTTGGGTCTAGGTAATAAAAAGAAAATAACTACCTAATATGTGGTTTGGTTCCCTGTCACAAAAAACGTATTTCCTTTGTTTATTTTTTGGATTTTTTTTGCTGAATGAAAGGCCCTACCTTATAGACCATTTTGGTACCAATAACTCATTTTTGACAATTTTGTAGAGCGAGTCCTTTCTGCTAAACTACGTCCAATTATACAAGTGCACAGGTGGCGTATTATGACGTGTTAAAATCATAATTGTTCCGTTGTGAGAATGTGACGGCGCTTTATGATCTGCATAGCCGCATCACTTTCTCTCACTGGAACAGTGATGCTTTTAACACGCCATAATACGGCTCCAGGTTGATGTTGTTGACGACTCGTTTGGTGCAGTGGCTGAGCGATTGGCCTCTGCACTACGGGTCGTGGGTTCGATTCCCGCGCAGATCAAATATTTGTATGACCTACAAATAGTTGTTTCGGGTCTGGGCGTTTGTGCATGTGAAGATTTGTGTCTGTAACCACACCCACGATACAGGAGAGATCCTAGTAAGGGGCAACGTTTAAAAAAAAAAATTTAAAAAATAGTTTTAAAGACCACTTCAGATTTTAGTCGCGAGGCCAGAGCCCAGTAATACTAATGAACTAGTCCAGTATATTCTTTTATAAATTTATTTATAACCAGCACTGCATTGCACTGCATTCAGTCCCTTAAGTGGTATTGGATTTTTCGGTTAGGTAATTCTTCGAAGCAACTTGGGCGGGCGGCGTTTTGAATAGTTCCCAGTATAATATTGCAATAGACTTGTCCGCTATTACATGGAACTTAATAGTACGTCAGTGAATGTGGACAGTACAGCTCTTCGAGGAATGAGGGTGTAGTGTTATATATACCGTATGACGTTAGATGACGTCATGCGCGCTCAGTTTCAAAAAGTATTTTCGTAATAGCATGAATATTGGCAAACAAAGACTTCTGTAGTCATCCATTTAGTGGGACCACGTTCCCTGTCACGGTGGAAACTTATTGCAGCCTGACGTCAGGATGTCATTGAGAAAAATGGCCACAGCTGGGCAAGATATTGCGGATGTAAGTGAGACGAGCGCGTGCATGCAAATGAGACTTACACCCATATTCTAAGACGTTCCTCCAAAACTTACTCGACTCGACTCTCCCTCGACTCACTACCATCGTTAGTTATAGTTGACATAAACGTCCTCGACTCGAAATTTTTCCTGAGTCGAGGTAAGGAATCATCTGTCAAACTCAAGGTACCTCGGAACCTACCTTAAGGAAGGAAGTGTCAAAGTTCGTATTAATAAAAATGAATTTTGAAGACTTTATCGAATATGCTTACGATAATCCTTACAATTATTTATCGCGGCGTTATTTGCGCGATGCAGATAATTCAAATTATTACGTAATGACTCCGACGAGGAACCTCAAAGTTCACTTGAAATTGCGAGTAAGAATACAATTTTGAAAGTGTTTTCGAGGCCGTTCTGAGTCGAGTAAGTTTTGGAGGAACGTCTTAGAGTATGGGTGGTATTATGTTTAGTTTATTTGTGAAACAGTGAATTCAGATGCTTGTTGTTTGAGCTGTAGGAGTCAACAGATATATTGGGTTATTATTAAGTGAAAAAGAAGAGATGAAGTACCTCGAAGAGCCCGTTAAATCGTCGGTCCCGGGTGTCATACGAATACCTATGACAGTCGTTACGGGAAGTCTGAAGCCCGAAAGTCTGACAACCGGTCCAACCTTAGGATTTCGGCATTGCCCAGTAACTGGGTTGCGGAGGTCTGACGGCAGTCGCTCCATGTTAAATACTGGTACTCAGCCGCATCTGGTTAGACTGGAAGCTGACCCCAACATAGTTGGGCTAGGCAGACCGATTAAGTGAAAAATATTTATGATAATCGGCCACCAATAGGGTATACTAGCGTGGTACCTATTGACTTTAGCAGTGTCATTTTTGGAAGGTTCCTAGGTCCAACTAACATTGATCTACGAAGACCACTGTTTTTAAATTATCTATACTAATATTATAAAGTTGAGCAGTTTGTTTGTTTGTTTGCTAAGCTCAGGAACTACTGGTTGGAATTGAAAAAATATTTTTGTGTTGGATATTCCATTTATCTAGGAAGGTTATAAGGCTATATAACATCACGCTACGACCAATAGGAGCGGAGTAGAAATGAAAAATGTTGCAAAAACGGGAAAAATGTCCACCCGTGCGATGCCGGGACTGGCCGCTAGTCTATATCTATACTAATATTATAAAGAGGAAAGATTTGTATTTTTATATTTTTGTATGTAACGAATAAACTTAAAAACTACTGGACCGATTTCAAAAATTCTTTTGCCGTGAGAAAGCTATATTATCACTGAGTAACATAGGCTACGAGCGGGCCTGTGAAGGCACAGCTAGTCACAGAGCACTCAGCTAGTGTATAATATCAGTCAACGAACTTGTTTCTAAATACAAAAATATTCAAAATAAGTACTTCCAAGTTTTATTAACATAATAAAGGTCTTAAATCTATACTTTATTAACTTCACTGTCGTTCGTTTTACATTCGATTATTTTTAGAACAAATCGATGTTCCTATATCGATGCAGTGTCTACAGTATTTTACCGAAACGTGAGCACAGAGAAATAAGGCAACGTGAACTGAGCCTAATTGAAATACAAATGCAGTTGCAACGAGCGGCTCTAGCAACTGTTACTGTACGGATTTTACATCTGCGTTAAGGTCCGCCTACACACTCAGTATTATTTGCACAAATTCTAATTTGCACAAGTAAACATTAAGAGGAAATGCGGTCAGCATTTAGTCCATACAAACGTATTCCTCAGTTTCCTCCTTGGATAATGTCAGTAAAGCAAATATTTTTTACCATATGATATATATCTACCAACACTTTGTCCCTATGTTTTGTTTTTGTCAATAAATTTATGATTAAAAGAACTAGAAACGTTTAAACTTTACAAAAATCGATCGGTTTTACCACCGTTTTCAAACATCTGGCAAACAAATTTGATGAATATAAAAAATAAAAGAAAAACACAGACATAATGAAAATCTTTCTTAAATTATTACAGAATAAGATATTAAAATCGGTCCAGATTTGAAGAAGGAAACAAGGAAATACGAAAGTACAAATTCGCTCACAGGAGAAATCAGACCGAGATGCAGGTGTCTCTTTCGCGCTTAGTTGGAAAGGTTGCGGGAGGGATGGGACGGAAATAGATCGCAAAAGCCTATTCAAATTATTAATATTTTGCAGCCCGCGTTTCCTCTTAAGACGGCAACACGCGGCGGTATACCACGCAGTACCATTAATACCGACAATACCGTTTGCGGGAAGTTTTGCACAAACTGTTTGCGCATGCAAGTCGCTGCACGTAACCGGACCTTTAAGCCCGCGGGGGAACATGCCTGAAAACTTGGAATGGGATGTGAAGTTTTAGTAACTAACAATCAACACTAATCCACAGTAACATTCTGTTCAAGTGAGTCTGTCTTACTGGATTTCTGTGTGAAATTATACTGTAGCTAGTAATCTGTCTTCTCGACACAAGCTGTGTGAGAATAGCTCGTGACATGGTGAATAGATTAGCTAGTTAGTTAGTGTTGAGTAGGACATACAAGAGGCAGTACATTTGTCCCGGACATGACGAAATAAATGTAAGAGCGGTTCAAGATTTTGACACGTACTACTTCAAATTTATTGTCGCAATACTCTTACTCTTTCATATGACGTGAACTGTAGGGTGAGTAAGACAGAGAAGGAATCACATGCTTCACTTCAATAGCACGTCTTTTTATTCAGCGACGGACATTTACCGACCATTCTAAAAGATTATAGAGCGACATGACGACGTATTTTATTCAACGACGGACATTTACGCGACCTTTCTAAAAGATTATAGAGCGACATGACGACGTATTCATTCACTCTATTGCATGACATTCATGACAATACAAAGACAGCAACACTAACACTGTCATACTCGTTACTTCAAATGTACTGCAGACCTTCGCGACAACTCGCCTCGTTTGAAGTGAGACATTGTACTGGTTCATTACAAAAAAGAGGCTACTCTTACAAACTCATTTTAAAACCGTGTCCTACCCAACACTACAGTTAGTGGTGTGCGCTGGACATACTTAAGTATCGTCACTCATGGAGGCCCTTTTAGTGGACTCCATTGTAATGATCATGGAAATTTTTTTGACACGTTTGGTGCAGTGGTTGAGCGATTGCCTTCTGCGCTGCGGGTCGTGAGTTCGATTCCCGCACGGAACAAATATTTGTATGGCCTACAGAGATTTGGTCCGGGTCTGGGTATTTGTGCATGTGAAGATTTGGGAATGTAAACGCACCCACGAACAGGAGAAATCTTAGTGTAAAAAATACAGTATGTATATCGACCTTAACTACCACATTTTTTTAAATAAATGTGTTTACTGATCAGAGTGTCTTTCCATGCAACTGATTGTACCATACACAGCATTTTTTCACATCTTCAATTTCACCCAAAAACATAAAATTCAATTCAACTTTAAAGGTATCATTTATTTTCTTAAGGAAACATTGACATTTTCAATCACTACATCGGTATAAGACTTAAACAAAAAATTCCGCCCCAATATTTTCCTCTGCATTACAATAAAAATAAAAAGCGCATATAGCGAAACAATCCATTTACTTCAAAATACGGAATGATGGATCGTTCTCTTTATAACCTCAAAGTTCAGATAGTTGCCCGGACGTAATGGCCTCAGAGGAAATTCTATTCCAATTTTTGCGAACATTTCCTATTCGTACACAATTTAATAAGCAATGAGGGCGGAGTTCGGGGATGACGTCACAATACATGCTCTTAACTAACAAGGTTTGGTCTGGAAGCAAAGACAAGCGCGGCACCCCCCAGTGAAATAACTTATCGATAACTCGCTCCGCGCGGGCGTAATATCGATAGGTACATTATCGATGAAGCAAGTTCGCGCACTCAGCATTAATTTATAAATATTCGGCGACGGCTGTAATTAGTTTCTTGCTCTCAATATTCGGGTATCGATTGCGAAGTTTCCTTTATAAATAATTGGGTTTGAATGTAGAATTTGTTTTGACTGAAGTTTCAGTTCTGTGTTATGTTTTAAACAATGTCTTTGACTTTGTCTTTAACAATGAATTAAACATGTTTTAAGGTTGTTGGGAGACTTCATTTTCTTTAATCTCGACTTATATTTAAGGCTATTATAGTATGAAGCTTAACGTTGTTTATACCTACTATGTATCGATATTGTAAAAGTATCGATTTAGTTCGGAGGCAGCGTCCCTCCAATCGATAGTTACATCATCGATAAACCCAACTTCACCGCACATCGGAGACAATTTCGAGTAAATTGGGAAATCGGTCACGTTCACAATATAATAGCTTTTAATGCATGACAAGGAGTAATGAAGCGTTGAGGCAATCTCTAGCTCGTACAGCATCTTCTATTGATCATTATCCCCTTTACAAGATGGATTTACTTGAACGAAGTATGCTAATGCTGCTATAAATAATCACTTGCTTAGAATTGGAAAACGTTTTAAGTACTTTGAGCCTCTAAGACGATTTCGATAAATCGAGTTCGATTAATCGAACGGAAAATCGAATAAACAAACTCGAGTGATAATTATTTTGGTTAAAGCTGTAATTAATGTTGCAAACTAATAGTTTAATTTGGTTTTTCTCACTAAACTAATTTTGGCGACGGTAATTTTTTTCGACTGTAAGCTTTAAAAAGATCTAATATCAGAGCAAGATTTGAGTAAAAAGGCTTTGATCATTGATATAATATGTACTTACGTCCTAGATGCGCTGTTTAGAAGAACGACATTGTATCAACGAGTTGTGGTTCCGGAACCACAGTGCCATCGAACCTGACACCTGTCTAGCGGTAGTTTGTACCCATTTTGTACCATTTTGTGTCAATGCATTTGGCACATGTTGCCTATACGAGATAGTGTGTCTATGTATTTCAACGTCGTTGGCTTTGACAATATTCTGAAAAATAATATTAGGTAGGTATATATTAAACGTCAAAGAAGGCATTATAATGTAATCGTAAAAAAAAATTTTTCGATATTGAAAACGTCCATCTTGACATTTATATCCGATGCATTATATATAACAAGAAAAAGTTTTTATAAAACACGTCCACAACAGACATGATGTGAAGTCTACTAAGAATTTATTTTCTGATTTATTCTGTTGAAAAAAGTTCAAATCTCGTTGATATTAAATAAGTTGTTTGACATAAATTCTTGGTAAGCGTTTTGGCACAAAATATAAATAACAAAAAATACGATGCCTGGTCTCATTTTAAGCTGACAAAGTTCCTACGCCACTCACCTACATGAAATATATGAAAAAAGTTTGTGATATCGAACAAAAAATTTATAGCGAGCCGCCTTAAACTCCCTGAAGTGATAAATTGAGAAAATATTGCTTTTCATATACAAATAAGCAAGGTGAAACTTGCCTGGGTTAACTTAACGAGGTTCTTGTACCTATCTACGTAATAAAAAAGTATACTGAGTAAGTTAATTGGGTACCTCTGTCGCCGCGACGGTTATGTGAATTTTATTGGTCTATAGAAATAAGGTTTGTGTCTATGGCACGCTAACCTGTGCGCATTTTTGTTTATAACCATACTGTGAAACATAGCTATGATTCTTCCATGATCCACCGTGTTCACCCGTCGCAGCCGCGGAGCCGGTCGTCTTTTCTGACTCCGCAGTCACACCGTTAATTCAGCCCTCATCAAGCTGTCTCCCTCCCAGTCCTTTCGCAAGCAACGCCCTAAACCGAGGTCCGAGTCCCATTAGGGGTCGCCCTTAGTGCTGTTGTTGCTAGCTAGTCATGATGTTAGTAGTCGTAGTTAGCTTAGGTTCATTATTTTACTCTCGTCCCCATTGGTTGCAGACCCTTCAGGTCTCGCCAATAACTGCCCGGTTACGTAGAAACGGTCCGCAAGACCATCTACAAAATACTACAAATTCTTGATAGATGTCGCTAGCGTTGTGGGGCTCGTGGCTTATTAACAACCGCGCCGATCATACGATTTGCGAGGTTAAGCTGCTCTTGTCGCGGTCAGTCCGTGGATTAGTGACCGATCGTTACACATCGAGACCCCTCCGTGCCTCGGAGAGCATGTTAAGCCATCGGTTCCGGGTGTCATAATACCTTTATAAACGGTGTAAATAGACCCTTAACGAAGCCGAAACGAACTTACTTTCCACGTCATTGCGATATTTTTTTTGTTCTGGACTATGCCTGGGAACCTTCTAGTTACGGAGATATTGGAGGTCAAAGTTCCAACTTTTTCACAACTTTTTTTAGATACTAATTTTGAAGGTTGCAAATGTACTTGAAATACCTCCATTACCCGTTCACTACTCATTGCATCTATCAGCACAGTGTTTTGAGTGCGTGACATTGAGCTTTACAGTAAAACGAAATCTTTCACCCAAAAAAAAGTCGTTTCCCAGCGACAATTTTTGCGTGGGGTTACTTAGTTTGATGCACTGAATGCATGGTTGACGGCTTCGTGAAGGGTCTTTTTACACCTATGAGAGTCGTTACGAGCCGAAGCCCGAAAGTCTGACAACCGGTCTAACCTTAGGATATCGGCATTACCCAGTAACTGGGCTGCGGAGGTCTGATAGCAGTCGCTCCGTGTAAAATGCTGGTATTCAGCCGCATTTAGTTAGACTGGAAGCTGATGCCGACATAGTTGGGAAAAGGCTAGAAGGAAGAGAGATGTCGCTACTATTGATGGCGAGGTGAGCTATAATAGCTAGTTTTTATGAAGGACAAAAACCCGCGATAAATGGAAAGAATCGTGGAAGCTCTTTCCCCAACAGTGGTACAATAGGAGCTGAAAAAAATAAATAATAACATCTAATGATGCCCTCGTTGGGCGGCTGGGTCAAGGGGCTGGTGCAGAAAGTGGTACTTCTGGACACGACGTGTATTTTAAGGAAGTTGCTCTCTCTGACATACTGACCATCGTTAGCTTGGACCCTATTCCCGATGCATGAGCTACATTGTTTTTATATTTTTAAATGTTTTTAGTTTTTTTATAGAAATATTTAAAACAATTACTTATATGTATAATAATGAAAAGGCAACAATAGATGTCGCTTACTGATAAATTCAGGCCCATATTATTACTTTAGGACTCAACAAAATATCGGATAATAATCATTTTAAGGAAAAACTTTAACCTTTGTAGGTTTAGGTATAAACACAACCATATTTTCAGTATACAAGTTCTCTATAACAGGCGTGTAACTATTAAAATATACAGCAATTGGGACCACAGCAATTATGGCAACACATTACGAATTCTAATTGCTATTTGAATTCTAAATACCGATTGTGACGTTACAGCGGTTAATAAGGATGGAAATATTACTCAATAGTAACAAGTAAAACGTTAATACTATAGCTCCAATTACATCGTAAAATTATCTTTATTCGCCCAATGCGTTAATTTTTAACGAACAGCTCTGTATGGTTTCTCACACGTGTTTTTAGAGATCCATGCCTCCAAAGGACAAACGGAACCCTTATAAGACCATTATTGAATACGTCTGCCTGTCTGTCACAGACGTTTTTCTCAGAAACTACGTGAAGTAAAAACAAAATTGGCTTAAGGTCATGTTAGGTCTTTCGTGACACGCACGTATTTTGACAGTCAATGATTATGTTTTTTTTTAACTTTTATTGAGTGTAAAACTTACGACCTCAAGTATTTTTTTAATGTCATCTGTCGCTTGAACTGGCTACTGCCAAGAGTTCTAAGAAAATGAATTATTTGTAAAGATATAGCCCAATATAATATGCGAAAAAATATCTCCCCTGAAGTTTACGAATTTTTAGGTGCGTTTTTTTTTCTATTGGACAGCTTGTGATGGTCCCTGCGTACCATTTCTGCGTAATCGGGCAGTTATTGGCGAGACCTGAAGGGTCTCCAACCAATGAATTTTCAGGTGATACTATATATTAATTTATGGTCCCAGGAAGAATCATTTTCATCTCGTAAATGTTCACTACTGCACACGGGCCTTCTATTGAATTCTACAATGAAAGGTCAAAGGGAGAATTGCCATAATCAGACTAGCAGGATTGGTGAACACAGTATGTGGTTATCAGCAGACAGGAGGACGCTACTACCCATCCTTTTGACGTAATCCTTTATCCCCGGTTCCTATAAACAAAGAACGAATCGTTTTGCTTACCATTGGTAGCATTTTTTATTGCAAAACCAAATTATGAATAGACTCGTAAGCTAATTTTAGCTGTGATATCTACTTCCTTAGGGGATGGTGTACTATGCAAAACCATGAGGTCTTTGCTTCATTATTGGTAAAGATAAAAGAGTCTAAATTTTATCCAATAACGTTATTTAAATTATAAACCATTAGTTGCCTTGTACGAAACCCATGGGTGGTGAAGAGGTGGTGTATTTTTGTTTTTTTTTAATAAAAACGTTACCGTTACTAGGATTTCTCCTGTATCGTGGGTGCGTTTACAGACACAAGTCTTCACATGCACAAACACCCAGACCCGGAACAACTATCTGTACGCCATACAAATATATGTTCCGTGCGGGAATCGAACCCACGACCGGCAGCGCAGAAGCCAATCGCTCAACCACTGCACCAAACGTGTCGTAACTAGCTATTCTAGTGAGGACCCTAAGGAGCTACTCATAGCTACATATATAAAACTTTAATACGGTCCCAAATAGGTCGTAATTGTTTATAGGCTTAACATGAATAAAATTATCTTTATTAGTTTTGCCCTTTTAATATAATTTTACGAGTTGTTCGCCTTTAAGCGAACAATACCTTAATTATCATTGAGTAGTTGTACTCGTAGTTTAGTAAGTACTTACCCTAATGTTAATCTAGCTCTGTACGTTCAAATTACATCTTAATACTATCAGTAGATATTGACGTTGCCCTACATCGTTTCACTCGCATAGTTTTTATACTACAATGTCTGGACCTTATAACTTTTTGACAAAAAAAAAACCGACTCCAAATTGTCTATCTCCGAAGTTCTTCATCAGATCTTCACCAAATTTAAATGGGACCACTTTGAAAGAATATTCTTTCAGATAAAAAAAAAATAATTAAAATCGGTTCACCATTAGCAAAGATATCGCGGAACAAACACAAAAAAAAAGAAAACGTACAGTCGAATTGAGAACCTCCTCCTTTTTGGAAGTCGGTTAAAAAGAGACCTTGATCTCGGAGTTTGTTTCGGCTTTTGTTCTCAGAGCTAGTCAGATAGGAAATGCCGGCGCTATCTAGTTTTTTAAAAAAAAAACAATACATTGACTTGTAAAAGTGTCTGTAACAGATTTATTTATAGAAATAAAAATCATTTCTCATTTATGAATTATTGAGTATTAGGGGCTCGTGGATCATACGATTTGCGAGGTTAAGCGGCGTTTGCCGCGGTCAATCCGTGGATGGGTGACCGTTCGGATATCAAGAACCCTCCGTGCCTCGGAGAACACGTAAAACAGTCGCTCCCGGGTGTCATACGAATACCTATGATAGTCGTTACGGGAAGTCAGAAGTCCGAAAGTCTGACAACTGCTCTAACCTTAAGATATCAGCATTGCCCTATAACTGGATTGCGGAGGTCACTACAAATACTGGTATTCAGCCGCATCTGGTTAGACTGGAAGCTGACCCCAATATAGTTAGGAAAAAACATAGGTAACACATTCGTGGGCCGCTGGGACTCGCCGATCTGGCGGCACTGGATGCGATTACACACTGCAGGTGGTCACGTCCAGGGCTTGGCATAAACTGGCACTCCTGTGCGGTGCCACTTTGTGATTTTTATTTCTTTCTGTGGCTTTATTTTTTTGTATGTACTAACAATAGCATTATAAGATTTTTTCTTTTTTTTGTGTCACTAACAGAATATGGAGTACGTCTGAAATAAATATCTTGTTATTATTATTATTGAGTAAAAAAAAGAAATCATTTATTTAGGAGGGGGGTAAGGTTAGCTCGTACAAAAAAGGCATGTTTTTGTGATTTTTTTTTGTGACGACACAGTTAAAACCTCTTTATTAAAACCAATGGTACATTAAAGTATGACATTCGAAGAATATTGTATAAAATTTTCACGAAGATAATTATATTAAAAAATACGGCAATGGCAGCAATTATTCGGACGTAACTCGGAAAAAAAAAGTAGAATTGCGGTGCCCCTCATAACTTGGTGCTGGATCATCTGAAATCAAAAATTTATAGTTCATTCGTTAGATAATAGTTTTCCCCAGATAACGCTGGGAGGGTTTTTTTGAAATATCAATTTTTCACTTTTTTGGAACACTTTGAAGGCAAAAATGCGAGGCAAAAAATCGCGTTTTTCCCTTCAAAGTGTTCCAAAAAATTTAAATTTCGAAATACCCTCCCAGCGTTACCTGGGGAAAACTATTATCTAACGAATGAACTATATTTTTTTGATTTCAGATGATCCAGCACCAAGTTATGAGGGGCACCGCAATTCTACTTTTTTTTCCGAGATACGTAGGAATAATTGCTGCCATTGCCGTATTTTTTAATATATCTTCGTGAAAATTTTATACAATATTCTTCGAATGTCACACTTTAATGTACCATTGGGTTTAATAAAAAGATTTTAACTGTGTCGTCACAAAAAATCACAAAAACATGCCTTTTTTGTACGAATTAACCTTTCCCCCCCACTTACCAGATTGTTCAACACCTACGCAAAATATAATTTTAAAATAAACTGGTTACACGAGTGACACTATGTTTGACAGGGTCTCTATTAACACGTAGAGTGCGCGCCACGAAAGAAGACCCGCGGAAAATTGTGGAACTACATTTTTTTTATGCAATTTGATGCAATGACGTAGACACTAGCGCCGCGTCAAAGGGACTTCAGGGGTGACGCGGACTCTATATACCAACAGTACGGCAATTTTTTTTAGAAAAGGTCACACGATTCGTCCTTCTGTCGAGAGACTTTCATTTTGTTTTATGGATCCATTAAACATACCATTAAATATAGTGATTTTTATTAGAATAAGGTTTTCTAAAAATTTGTATGTTTAATAGACACTTATTCTTCAACCGTTTAATAATCTGTAATTTCAACGATTCATGAATGTTTTACAATCAAAGGATTGTTTACATAACATAACGCTTGTATTCCCCAAAGGGTTAGGCAGAGGGAGTATAGTAACATTTCGCCGTTATGTTGAAGTCCCATGTAATAGGGGACGAGCCCATTGCCATCAACCGAGCACAAATCCAAACTCAGAGCTGCTAATTAGGAATTCCCAATAACACTGCCCGACCTGGGGATCGAACCCAGGACCTCACGATCAGCAGTCGCGCTTGCCACAACTAGATAAACGAGGCAGTTAGGTTTGTTTACTTTTTCTATAACACTAGCTGTGTCCTCACGGCTCCGCCCGTAGCCTATGTTATTCAGTGATAATGTAGCTTTCTAACAGCAAAAGAATTTTTGAAATCGGTCCAGTAGTTTTTAAGTTTATTCGTTACATACAAAAATGCAAATCTTTCCTCTTTATAATATTAATATACATAGTATAGATATAGATTTTTATGGTCGGAGTGTGCAGAGTAATAAAAACCTCTAAAACTCTTGCATTCTATGTGATCTATCGAAAAAGGTCTAACCTGTCACCATTTAGACACTAACTCCTGGGATGACCCTACTTCTTCTTTTCGTGTGGTGAGAGACTAAGCTGGTGTCAGAGTTTATGCCGCTCATGGGCCTCTGACTTGGCTTCACATGCCGACGAGAAATATCTATCAGGATGCCGGTTTCCTCACGATATTTTTCCTTCACCGTTCTTAAGCAAATGATAATTATAGGTACAATACGCACAAGAATCCGAAAAGTCAGAGGTATGTGCCTTGGGTTCGAACTCGAGACCTGTGACTTGGTAATCCGACGGTCATACCACTAAGCTATCACTACTATTACCAATCTACTTTTTTCATTATACAAGGTTAGTCGGAAAGGGGGTACTAAGCCGCGGGCCACTTAAAGTATCACTGATGAATATTTTAAAACAAGTGTTTTTCAAAATTCGATAAATTTTATTTGCATGCAAACAGTTGTTTTAGTTTTTTTTTAAACATACCTGATTTAGTTATGAATTCAGAAAATAAAGTTTCTAATCCGTGACCCCAAATATGGCTTAAATTGCAAACACAGCTGATTATAGCTATGGACCACAGTATGGATAGATAGATTTTAGCATATTTTTTATGACATCTTTTAAAACGCTATTTCTCTTAAACTATCGAGTTTTGGGGAAAGTTGTAGAACAAAAGTTATCCCTTATTATAGGTTCTTTAACACCCTTTCGGCTTAGTACCCCCTTTCCGACTAACCTTGTATATTAGAAAAAATCCAATTATTCTTTTGCCCCAACTTCTTTTATTTAGACTTCAAGGGTGGTATCTGTATTAGCTTCCACTAAACCAATAGACTCACTCACTCATAAAAATGACATCTAAAAACGTGCGATAAATCTTACCTGTCACCGTTTTCTATATAAAATGAGACGATAATTGCGTAAAACGATATTTTTATTAAAGAATTCTTATGAATGAAGAGATTATAAACGGGCTCGTGGCTCATATGATTTGCGAGGTCAAGATGCACTTTTCACGGTCAATCCGTGGATGGGTGACCGTACAAATCGAGTTCCCTCCGTGCCTCTGAGAGCATGTTAAATCGCCAGTCTTAGGTGTCATACGAATACCTATGACAGTCGTTACGGGTAGTCAGAAGCCCAAAAGTCTGACAACCGGTCTAACTTTAGGATATTGGCATTGCCCAGTAACTTGCGGAGGTCTGATGTATTCAGCCGCTTTTGGTTAGACTAGAAGCTTCTTCTTTTTATCATGTGGCTAGTGACTAATCGGGTGTTGCGATACGGCGACATAAACTCTGGTTTATGGGCCATGGGCCTCTGAATTGGCTTCAGTTGCCGTCGAGAAATATCTCTCAGGCATGCCGGTTCCTCACGATGTTTTCCTTCACCGTTTTAAAGAAAGTGATAATTATACAATACGCACAAGAATCCGAAGTCATAGGTGCGTGCCTTGGGTTCGAACTCGAAACCTATGACTTGGCAGTCCAACGATCACACCACTAGGCTATCACTTCACTTCAAAACCCTAGAAGCTGACGCCAACATAGTTGGGATAACACTAGGCAGAACATGAATGAAGGGATTATAAATAAAAGCAGCTGCCTTTATTAACGTATATTCGGTTATATGCATAAGTTCGCTTCGTCGCTTCACAAGGGTGGAGGGGATGCTAAAGGATTACGTTATAGAGACGGCCAACGTCCGCCTATTAACTAATAACATTATATGCGGTCACCAGACTGCCTGTCAAGCGTAGCGAATATTGCAGAATTTTCCCTATATGAGGGCGGCCATCTTGGGCGTTCTCCGAGCTAATATGATCAAGTTGTTTTTGCGCAGAATTTTGAATAGCTGTTGTGTGTGTGATGATCAAAATTGCTTAAGGCGATACATAATAATTATTTTTGAGAGTGTACATAAAAATGTTTATTGAGTAGTAAAAAAAGGTTTCGATCCTCAGGTCGAGCATAGTGTTATTGGGTTTTTCCGTGTGGAATTCCTCAGCAGCAGCCCGGAGATTGGATTTGTGGTCAGTTGATGGCAATAATATATGGGACTTAAACATAACGGTGAAATTAGAGTGTTACTATACACCTCTGCCCCATCCTTCGGGGAATACAGGCGTGATGTTATGTTATGTAGTAATTAAATGATTCGTGATATAAATATTTGTTTACTAAGAAAAATCTGCTTTTCAATCGTCTGAGCATCTTGGCTCGGTTAGGTTAAGTTAGAAGCAGGAAGTGGTTGCTTTCCACAATGTGGTATTTGTTTTTAAAACACCCAAAATTTCTGCTTATTACGTATCGTTGATGTTCATGGCTAATTACGAACCGCGCGGATCAAACGATTTGCGAGGTTAAGCTGCGCTTGTCTCGGTCAGTCCGTGGGTGGGTGACCGTTCGTTACACATCGAGACCCCTCCGTGCCTCGGAGAGCACGTTAAACAGTCGGTCCCGGGTGTCATACGAATACCTATGACAGTCGTTACGGAAAGTCAGAAGCCCGAAAAGTCAACAACTAGTCTAACCTTAGGATATCGGCATTGCCTAGTAACTGGGTTGCGGAAATCTGATGGCAGTCGCTCCGTGTAAAATACTGGTATTCAGCCGCATCTGGTTAGACTGGAAGCTGACCTCAACAAAGTTGGGAAAAGGCTAGGCAGAACATGCATCGTTGATCAATTATTATTATACATATTCACTGACCAAAACTACAATATTTAGTTAAACGTTTAGATGATAGATATTTCATCTCATAGTAATTTCTAATCAATTTGACTACTTAAATAGTCTGTGTAATGATCTCAAAATTGATTTATCGTTTCCAACCTTTTGAGGCCTTAGTCAAATATTTGTTTAGCCTACAAGCCTACACATATTAATTGCTCTGATTGTCAATATTTGTAACCTTCATTCTTGTTTGCTATAGCATCATGGACACAAAGAGTCCTTAGTATTAGAGGGTTATAGGGTTGTATGCGAGACCCAGTGGGGTACAGCGGAATCTCTATACAGGATGTAAACGAAATCATGTAATTCCTTCAAACCTTGTGATGTACTGCTAACATAGATTAACCCTGCACGGGAAACATTTGGATTCCATAAAAAAATATTACATGAAGTAAAAATGTGTTCTTAACATGAGGCATTTTAGCGTCCCGAGTTAAATGACCGCGCTGCGAGCGATAGCTGCGCAGTTCGCTCGGGGTGCTAAAATGCCTCACGTTAAGAATACATGTTTACTTTTTGTAAGTTTTTTTATCGAAACCAAATATATCCCTTACAGGTTAAATATATGTCAGCAGTACATCACGAGGTTTGAAGGAATTAAATGATTTCGTTTACACCCCGTAATATCTGTGTTCCTTGGATTCGTGTGCTCCATCTCAGACTCTGTCTATGCTTACCATCAGGTGAGACTAGGGCCAAACGCGACCAAGGCAAGAACATACAAAAAAAGCAAATAAAAACATTTTTACAAAAAAACAAAAAGTTTTGACAAGAATTACCGTGAGTTTAACCATAATTTTTTATTCAAGCTCCTTGTCCTTACGGAATCCGCGTCCACACACACATCCGTAAAAGACAAAAAAAGCCCATAAGCGTATATTCAATCCCATTAGTTTTAAAAACAGCTCTAAGAAGTAAAAATATATTCCTGATTCAGCCAAGCATGCGAAAAAACCTTTTTTTTTCAATCGATTTGCTTCATCTGGCCGTTTCCACATTTAGAATGAGAAGTTAGCTTAGGTAGTAAAGTTTCTCCGTGGCGACACAGGTTGAGATCCTATTAATAAGCTTCAGCTGGTCAATGAACGTGCAGAGCTTAAATAAATTGAGGTCTATCGTCTGGGTCTCTCATGGGACGGACTTTGTTCCGGACCATCATGACTATATTAGTTTGCGGAGTGCTTCGAGCTTAACAGGTTAAATACAAGATTGACTGTCGATATTGTTTTGCCTAGCTTCCAGTCTAAGCAGATGCGGTCAAATACCGTCATTTTAAGCGACTGTCATCAGACCTCTGTTACCCAGTTACTTGGCAATGTCGAAGGTTTGATCGTTTTTTAGAGTTACAGGCCTAACAATTGTTAAAGGAATTTAAAAAAATGCTTTAAACATAACTTCACGTCTGTGCTCCCCGAAGGGTTAGGCAGAGGTGTATAGTAACACCTTCATTTCGCCGTTATGTTTAAGTCCCATGTAATAGGGGCGAGCCTATTGCCATCAACCGGGCACAAATCCAAACTCCAGGCTGCTACTAAGGAATTCCACACTAACACTTTGGCCGACCTAGGGATTGTACCCAGAACCTCAAGATCAGCAGTCGCGCTTGCCACCACTTGACCAACGAGGCAGGCTTTTAATTCAGGTAACAAAGGAAATCATATACACAAAGTTAAAAAAGAAATTATGTTAGCTGGCATTGTAGGTAACAAGCCTACTGCAGCACTACCGAATGTAAGGGCAATCCAACCTGCGCATGACGCATTTGTATGACTTCTGGGAATTCTTCGCGGCATATGACTTCTGGGAATTCTTCCCGGGCTCGTACCGAAAAACCATCCAGTGGCCGTCCTCAGAACGAAAGAGAATTGTTATCCTACCTAACTCGTTGCCTGTTTACAGACCTTTTGCTAAGTCAAGTTCAACAACTTTCGCGGGATAATAAACGTTGTATTTTGTTTTTCTTTCACTTAAAGATGAGGGTAAAAGCTCAATAAACCGTAGAAGATAAATAAATCATGTTAAAAATAGGTTTAATGTTACTAAATCTATGTATTGGACAGACCATCAACTTAATAGCTGAAGGTCCTGTGGTGGAACGAGGTATGGTATTCCTCCAACGAAAAGGCAGGATCCTCATACCAGGCGGGTCTTATTTCTCGCGGGCCACTGCCCAACGATTGATGTTGGGAAGTTGTATATACAAGGTGTAAAAAGACCCTTCACCAAGCCGTCAATCATGCATCCAGTACATCGAACTAACCCTACGCAAAAATTGTCGCTGGGAAACGACTTTTTTTTGGGTGTAAAATTTCGTTTTACTGTAAAGCTAATTGTAACGCACTCAAAACACTGTGCTGATAGATGCAATGAGAAGTAAACGGGTAATGGAGGTATTTCAAGTACATTTGCAACCTTCAAAACTAGTAGGTATTTAAAAAAATGTTGTGAAAAAGTTGGAATTTTGACCTCCAATATCTCCGTAACTAGAAGGTTCTCAGGCATAGTCCAGAACAAAAAAAATACCGCAATGACGTGGAGAATAAGTGCCTTTCGGCTTCGTTAAGGGTCTTTATACACCGTTTATACTGACTCCGGGTCAAATCTTGATCTTGTGACATTTCATTTGAGAGTTGTCGGTTGTTGTCACTGTAGTCTGCTACACAATCGTCGTACTGTCGTCGTACTGCGTAGTTTGCATGTGGCGTGATAGATGCAGCACAGTCCTTTCCATACAACGCGATAACAAGCTCACAGAACTGCCTTTCAAACGTGACTGCGATGGATGATTGAACCGACAGGCAGCGCACTGTCACAGAAATGAAGCTATTGTGATTGTGTTGTGGAACGTGATTTGATCGGATATACATATGAACAGGTATGGAGAAGAAGAATCAGTCAATAAATTGTCAATATTTAGTTGCCAATGGCATTGAGTGGCTCGTGGCTAATTAACAACCACGAGGATCATACGATTTGCGTAGTTAAGCTGCGCTTGACGCGGTCAGTATGTAGATGGGTTAGCGTTCGTTACACATCGAGACGCTTCTGTGCCTCGGAGAGCATGTTAAACAGTCAGTCCCGGGTGTCATACGAATACCTATGACAGTCGTTACGGGAAGTCAAAAGCCCGAAAGTCTATATAGGTATTTGGGAAAAGGCTAGGCAGAACGAATGCCAATTAGTGAAATATTACAAAAGCTATTGAACTGAAAAATCAAAAAACGCTAAAATAGAACAAGGTACACGTGAGACTAAAATACAGTTACTATAGCTGTAGGAAATAAAGGAATGACGGAAAACATTTTTTTCAATTGCAACATAACATCACGCATAATTTTCCCGAAGGGTTGGACAGAGGTGTATAGTAACACCCTCATTTTGCCATTATGTTTAAATCCCATATAATAGGGGGCGAGCCTATTGCCATCAACCGAGCTCAAATCCAAACTCCGAGCTGCCACTGAGGTATTCCACACGACAAAACCCAAAAACACTTTACCCGACCTGGGGGTCGAACCCAGGATCTCACAATCAGCAGTCGCGCTTACCACCACTAGACCAACGAGGCAGTTATCTTGAAACTAATAATGTTTTGAGTGAACCTTCTTCTCCTGTACTCTTCATATGGAACGCACCTTTGAAATACGCGACATTGCAGAAACAAGAGAACCACCTAAGATAAATGTGGCTTGTGTCGACCCAAGGATGACTTCAGGATTCATTGTCTTGGGCTGGTAGAGCTACCCAAAATAAGATCTCATGATTTGCTTAGGAAGCACTGACTAGATATTGTAACGATAGGAGAACCAATACCCGAATCAAAAGGTTTTCAAAGTCCAAGCAAAGGAGAGAAGACTGAGCATAGGTACCTAAAACCTAAAATAAGGTTTGTGCTACACGAATTCTGATGCATCCGTGCCATCGGTTAGGACAGGTCAACTCAAACCTGCTATGGAACTTTCCTCAAAAGTCCATTCCAGGCATTGCACTACTTCTCACTCGCATAGTTTGTACACCACAATGTCTCGACTTTAAAAGAAACCTTGATCTCTGTGTTTGTTTCCCTTTTTCTTCTCAGAGCTAGTCAGATAGGAAATGCCGACGCCATCTTGTCTTAAAAAAACATTTTAACAAAAATAAAACAGACTGCAAAAAACCTTTTCGGTTTTTAAGTTTTTTTAGGGATTTTTGAAGTCGGTTTTATTTTTGTTAAAATGTTTTTTAGTTTTTTCATTTTAGTGGCCTTAATTAAAACATGGTTGGACCTACTAAAGACGCTGCTCGTAACAATATAATCACATCATCACATTATGCGTACTGTTCGTCATTGAGGAGTTACATTGTCTATCTCTGAAGTTCTTCATCAGATCTTCACCAAATTTAAATGGGACCATTTCGAAAGAATACTCTTTTAAACAAAATTTTTTTTTTTCAAATCCGTTCATAAATGAGGTTGTAGTGAGGTATCAAACTTCTTCTTCTTCCTGCCCTTATCCCACACTAGGTGGGTTCAGCACAACATATTGTATTTATGAAATCCATGTTGTTAGAGGTTTTGGCTTATTTTTTTATGACCGGCCGCCTACCTGACATCAACCCTCCTTGGGAATACTCGTTGCGTCGTAGTGAGGTATCAAATATTAAAAAAAACATACAGCCGAATTGAGAACCTCCTCCTTTTTTTGGAAGTCGGTTAAAAAACATTACTCTGACATGTAAAAGTGTCTGTAACAGATTTATTTACAGAAATAAAAATCATTTATCATTTATTTATTTTATCATCAAAATGGACCTTGGTAGCTGGACTACCATAAAGAAGAAACAGAAGAAGTTGATTTACATAGACAGTACCTTTTGCACCTACTCATTTTATGGCAAGGTGCCAAAGTAGGTTGACATGGGTTCCAGCGGTAGCTCGAAACGACAGGTTGACGGCGGGCCACGTTCGGCAACCACTTGGGAGCGATTACGTGTGCCCTGTATAATCGTTTATTTTATAACCGCTTTATTCTTTATCTGCTGGGAATCGTGGCCTTTGGGCTATTTGGGTTAATATTAATGATAATTAGCAGAAATTGTATGGTACTTAAATGTTACTGTCCTATTAGGGATCGGAAATGGGTATAAGAATTAGGAATACCGCTAGCGCGATAGCAAAGAGCAAATACAGCAAAGCGGTTGTGAAAAAATTAAAAATAATTGTTTAGAATATTTTAACAACACAAAAAAAAAACAAATTAAATAATTGTTTGCTCGAATAATAATATAAATATATGGTACAATGGATGTTTCATCATAATATTCTGCCATACATTGCATTTAAATACATGCATCTATTGTTAATAGTAGAAAGGACACGGTGTCAGACTAATGCCCGGTTCCTATGGCCAAAAACAAAACATTTTACTTACCATTGGTAGCATGTTTGATTGCCAAACTAGGCATTTAAAAAGACTTGTTAGCTAATTTCATGATAGCTACTAGATATGTAGCAGGGTCTACTATACAAAGCTTTGGGGTATTTGCTTCATTATTGGTAAAGATACAAGAGTCCTAATGTTAACCAACAACGCTCAGTTAATTATAAAGATTGGCCATTATACAAAAGAAACAACATGACATATTACAAGGCAAAAGAAGAAGATTATAAAAAACACCTTGACCATTTAAGTTGTGTGTGTTGAATGAAACTATTAGATGGATTTTAACACCACTTAAAGCGTTTATCAAGGAAGGATTTTGTGTATGAATATTTCATGTGCGCCTCCGCGTGGTCTAACTGCTGTAGCTAGGTGTAGGTGAAATATAATACCGGAAGCCTTATTAAGATTAAAAGCTATAATCGGGTTTAGTTAACAGCGCCAGTTTCCTTTAATTTTCTTTTAAATGTCATGTACAGTACTGCTGTAAAATTTCCCTAAATGTTTAATTCTTATTCGTTTAATAATTTCTTCATCGAATGTTTCTAGCTTATTGCCAGAGTTCAGTTTATACAGGGTTACTGGTAACTCGAGGTATTTCTTGCAGGACATTATAGTAGGGTTGCAATGCAACAAATTAAGCCATCAAATGTTCTACCGAAGTTCAGTAGTTTATGAGATATTAATTATTTTAGTTTTTAATAAAAAAAAACCGGATTCAACCATATTTGCAGATATGTTGGAACTTTGAACTTTTAATTATTACGTAGATCTGCTATGGCATCAGCTATGATAAAAACTTAAACAATACATTCGCGCCGAACAATATTTTTAAATAGGCTTCAAATGGTTGAAAATGGGATATTTCAAAAAATATAAAAGCACAAAAACTACTGAATTTCGGTAGAGTATTTTGTGGCTTTATTTGTTGCATTTTAACCTACGACGTCCTGCAAGGAATACGTCGTGTTACCAGTAACCCTGTATATAGTTACTATTATCTGCAACATATCAATAGAAAATATCATCTTTTTCCTCATCTTTTTTTCTCATCTTTTTCCTGTACCTACGTAGTTTGATGCTTTTCTTTTTAACCCTAAGGTTGACTGATAGAGAATGCCTTATGGCATTAAGTCCGCCTTATGTACCACAATAATGCGTAGAAGTATAAATAAATAAATAAATAAAATCACTTCATGAATTTGACGATTCTCTAATTTTACGCGTTCCGTCATGTTTTGAGGACTCCAGTAGGTCTAGCATGAACGTTTGATGTATAGTATCGTAAACATATCGCTAATGTAAGCGAATTTTGAATCGAAAATACGACTGTCCTATAACATTTCGGTTTATTTTTTTGCGACATGCATAATTTGTATCATACGTAGATATGAATAAAGTTTCCAATTTAATTAAATAGTATGAGTGAGACGAGTATTTTCGATTCAAAATTCACTTACATAACGTTATGTTTACATTAGTAACTCAACCATAGGTTTCGAGTTCGAATTTTCTAACCCAAGACACGCACAACTGACTTTTCGGATTCATGTGCGTATTGTATAATTATCACTTGCTTAAAAACGGTGAAGGAAAACATCGTGCGGAAACCGGCATGCCTAAGAGATATTTCCCGACGGCATGTAAACCCATCAGAGGCCATGGGCAGCATAAACTCTGACACCAGGTTAGTCACTAATCACACGAAAAGAGGAAGAAGTAGCTCGACACCATTCGTACTAGGCCTACAGATGTCACTAAAATCCAGATTTTCACTAAATTTACCAAATGGTATCAACTTACGTATTTTTTGTCGTTGATATGTTCAACCCTTAAATGCGTAATTTACGTGTTATAAAAATACCCCAAAAGCCGAAAGGGGGTTAAAAGTTCCCTTGTAAAGAGTATATTAGCAATATTTGAAAACCGTAGTATGACCCAAAAAAATAGACTACCCAGAAAGTTATTTACATTCTTACATAATTTCCTCTGAGAGGTAAATGACAACAACCTTATAATACTACTTGATTATTTACATTTTTCATGGGGAATTATGTAACACGTTGTAGATCTTAATTCATACTACAACCATCACAAGGTTCAAATTGCATTTTATTACCCACACTGAAACCTACACTTCTCACTTCCTTCCAAACACTACAGTAGATAACCTATTTGCCTAATAGTGTTAACATATAGAAATGAGCATGTTGCACAGAATACTAATTTGCGAACGTGTTGATTAGATACCATCCTCCCGCTCTCATTTAGTTCACCCGCCAAGATTACAAGTCTGAAACGAGCTGTGTTGTGAAGGAATCAAATAGTACAGAGTAATAAAAGTGAGACATAGTGTTTATATTTTTTTATTTATATATTCTATTTTTATACGGGTTTTAAGTTTTATATACAAGGTTAGTCGGAAAGGGGGTACTAAGCCGAAAGGGTGTTAAAGTAATAAGGAATAACTTTTGTTCTACAACTTTCCTCAAAACTCGATAGTTTAAGAGAAATAGCTTTTCAAAGATTTCGTAAAAAATATGTTAAAATCTATCTGTGCATAGCTATGATCAGCTGTGTTTACAATTTAGGTCATATTTGGGGTCACGGATTAGAAACTTAACTTTCTGAATTCATAACTATAGCAGGTATGATTTTTTATTGAAAAAACTAAAATAAAAATCTTTTTACATGCAAATAAAAATTATCGAATTTTGAAATTTTAACACTTGCTTTAAAATGGTCATCAGTGATACTTTAAGTGGCCCGCGGCTTAGTACCCCCTTTCCGATTAACCTTGTAGTTGTGTGTTTTATATTGAGAACACAATAAAACAACCTACAGGGTGACAGGGAAATTCAACCTATTCCTTGAAAGGGATTATACTACAGGTCAATGAGCAACAAATTAAGTACAGTTAACTACGGGTCAAAACTGGATGGTTACCGAGCTGAGATGGTTCTTCGATTTCTTATAAAATAAAAAAATGTATAATAAAAATCCGTAAAAACGTGCGTTAGTCTCGCAAACTGGAAAATGGTTCGATCGATTTTTTTCTGTTTCGTTCCCCTTGATGCTGCTGTTCAAGGAAATTGAAAATTAGGAAATATTAAAAAAATAAAGGTTAAGTGGTACAAAGTTCACCGGGTACCAAGTAGAGTATAAAACTTACATATGCATAAGTATTTGTTGTATTTTCTTATACGGGTCTTGATGCATGACTTAAATAAGTAAAAGTAAGTCATAAGTCATTTATTCATTTGTTAATACAGGTACAATAAATAGAGGTTATAAAAATTTACAATCGCGCTATGTTATACCCGAAGGCGTACAAATATACAGCGGTTATTGACATTAAAATTGATAACATAACTACATTAATGGAGTGCATATAGTATTAATTAATATTGACAAAAAATAAGAAACAAAGAAAAATAATTATATAAATGACAAAAAGGGAAAATATAAAAATAATGTCAATGATGCTGCCCAACGAGAGCCTCATCAGGTGTTGGTCGAGGCTCTTGGCTATTAAGCCATTGGCCGTAACGACTATCGGCACAATGACTGCTGAGTCAACCTCCCACATGTCGACAACCTCGTGTGCCAAGTCTTGATACTTAATTTCTTTATCTTTCTCGGCTTTCACAAGGTTCTCGTCATGTGGGACAGTGACATCAACAATCTTTATGTCAATGATGTCAATAATAATTAAAATAATACAAATAGTAAGGTAAGAACTAAACAATTTTTATTCACTTCAGTTTTTCATAGGTAGAAAAGATTGCAAAAACACGAACCCTCTCATTGTCTCATGGTATAAGCAAAACCTGGGTTTTGAAACAGCCCCGTATCTTATTGTTATGTTACATTAGAAAGTGATGGGTATATTTTAAATCTGGGCTTACATTAGTCTTGGTTTAAGCCATCTCTGGTAATAAGAGGGTAAATGTGTTGGCATTACTTGAAACTTTAGCAAGAAGAGTCTCGGATACCCCGATTTAATACGCAATTGTTGAACCTGTCTTTACTCCATTTAACATTAGACAAATATAACCCACTATAGAACAGAAATGTATAGCAATAGGCTACATGTTTGCTTCCAGGAGGTACTCAATACATTATTATGCTTATATGACCTTAACAGTTAACAAGATTGGTTGAATTTTACTAGAAGAAATGGTTCAAAAGATAGTTTTGGCTGGAGGGCTACCTTTGTCTCATGATATATGAAATGGTATACAAGGTGTAAAAAGACCCTTCACTAAGCCGTCAACCATGCATTCAGTACATCAAACTAAGTAATCCTACGCAAAAATTGTCGCTGGGTAACGACTTTTTTTTTTGGGGAAAATTTCGTTTTCCTGTAAAGCTAATTGTAACGCACTCAAAACACTGTGCTGATAGATGCAATAAGTAGTAAACGGGTAATGGAGGTATTTCAAGTACATTTGCAACCTTCAAAATTAGTATTTTAATAAAAGTTGTGAAAAAGTTGGAACTTTGACCTCCAATATCTCCGTAGCTAGAAGGTTCCCAGGCATAGTCCAGAACAAAAAAATGATCGCAATGACGTGGAGAATAAGTGCCTTTCGGCTTCGTTAAGGGTCTTTTTACACCGTTTATAGAAGCTATTAAGTAAGTAAGACTTTAGTTACGTTTTCCGTCACTGACTAAAGTCAAAGAGGTCTTTTTTGAAAAGTGCCGTGGGCTAATTCAGGTACTGCCTAGCCTTTTCCCAACTATGTTGGGGTCAGCTTCCAGTCTAAACAGATGCGGCTAATATCAGTATTTTATACGGAGCAACTTCCATCAGAACTCCGCAACCCAGTTACTGGGCAATGCCGATACTCTAAGGTTAGACCGGTTGTCAGACTTTCAGGCTTTTGACTATGTTACGACTGTCATAGGTATTTGTATGACACCCGGGACCCGACTGTTTAACGTACTCTCAAAGGCAGGGAGTGGTCTCGATGTGTAACGAACGGTCACCCATCCATGGACTGACTGCGGCAAAAGCATATTAACGTTGCAAATCGTATGATCCACGCGATTGGTAATTATCCACGAGTCCCGATTTTTATGAAGCTTTAATAGTACAAAAAGTTTGATTTAATTTTTGTTCTCAAACAATTTGAGTTTTCGTAAACAAAAACTGTATTAAAGAAAACTGCAGGCCTCCTTCACGATTTCTGTTTCAAAAATACCTGAATTAGCCTACAGTAAGCAACCTACATATTCCGGTTACTAATTTGCGAACGTGTTGTTAAGATACCGTCCTCATTAAGTTCAGTTGCTTTTTTTTGGCGTCGCGGCTTTCACTGTTGCTTTTACCGAAACCTAGTTCACTCAGTTTGGGTTACAATTTTGAACCGAGCTGTGTTGGGAAATCAGATCACAATTACACTCGGGTACAATGAATTCGAATCACCAATATTTCGGAAAACATTGTTAAACATTTGAACATAACATAACATCACGCTTTACATTCCCCGAAGGGTTCGGCAGAGGTGTTTTAGTACACCCTCGCTTCGCTAGTTACGTAATAAGTCCCATGTAACAGGGGGCGAGCCTATTGCCATTAACCGGGCACAAATCCAGACTCCGGGCTGCTACTGAGAAACTCCTAATTGAAAAGCCCAATAACACTTTTCTCAACCCGGGAATCGAACCCAGGACTGCAAACTCAGCAGTCGCGCTTGCGACCACTGGACCAATAAGGCAGTCCAACATTTTAACATTGTTTTATTTATGTTGGTGACCTGGATTCACTGCTCTCGAGTGTACCTACATATACCTACATAGAAAATCTAAGTTCTTTTTCGCATGATTGGGAATTGTTCCGTCGTTTAGTCACAGTCCTTCGGTGAATGAATTTTACCTTATTCTGCCTAGCCTTTTCCCAACTATGTTGGGGCCAGCTTCCAGTCTAACCAGATGCTGCTGAATACCAGTATTTTACACGGAGCGACTGCCATCAGACCTCCGCACCCAGTTACTGGGCAATGCCGATATCCTAAGGTTAGACCAATTGTCAGACTTTCGGGCTTCTGACTTCCCGTAACGAATGTCATAGGTATTCGTATGACACTCGGGACCGACTATTTAACGTGTTCTCCGAGGCACGGAGGGGTCTCGATGTGTAACGAACGGTCACCCATCCACAGACTGACGGCGGCAAGCGTAACTTAACCTCGCAAATCGTATGATCGGCGCGGTTGGTAATAAGCCACGAGCCCCACTAAACATAACGATCGATTTTTATCTGATGGAATAAAAAAGTATTTAGTCAGGTTTAGAAGAAAACTATCTAGTGTTGGCATCGATCAAAGTGGCCTCCACGATTGATGATATTTACGTACCTACATCTATTGCACTCTGGGCACTGACTCCCGCTATCAACTTTGTTAGGAGTCAATTTTTTCACCTCAGCATTAGCTATTCTCATAATAGGACAGAAGAGAGAAGGAGATCGATCAAGGCATGTTTAATTATCAAACATAACATCACAGCTGTATTCCCCGAAGGGTTGGGCAGAGGTGTAATGTAACATCCTCATTTCGCCGTTATGTTTAAGTCCCATGTAATAGGGGGCGAGCCTATTGCCATCAACTGGGCACGAATCCAAACTCCGGGCTGCTACTGAGGAATTTCACACGGAAACACCCAATAACACGTTGCCTAACCTGGGGATCGAACCCAAGACCTCACGATCAGCAGTCACACTTGCCACCACTAGACCAACGAGGCAGTTAATTATCAAAGTTTATCATATACTGTCTACAGGTACCTACCTATTACTAATTATAAGCGCATTCACACGACATCGCACGCTTTCATTAGAGAATTGTAATCCACGTCAAACGCCACTCATCAAAACGGCACTTGATGACCAAATACCAAACGCTATTCAATTTAAAGTTGCTATCCCTCTCACTTCGCCTTAGAGTGACAGTGACAGCACGAGACTTAACAGCAACTTTAAATTGTATAGCTTTTGAGTATTTGACCATTAGTGTTACACAATCAGCAGTCCATCTTTTGATAGGGCCGTCCCTGGTAAAGTTCAGTTGGCAAAGCATATTCAATGTTTTCAATTAACTAAGAAGTTTGTAGAGGTGAGTTTTGTCGCTGCTTCGAGTATTCAAGAAATTCATCGTATCATTCGAGAAGGTTCCTTGAACTAGTTGTTGTGTTTCCTTACTGAACGTTCTATACGCGTTGTATATCTGTCGGCGAACCAGTGCTTTTGAACAAAATGAGACCTTATAATATTTATTTATTTATTCATTAAAAATTTACATTGTGTTTGAATTTCACATAATAATTACAAACAAGAACACTGAGTGCATTAATTATTCATATTTATTTTTATTTATTCATTATCATAACGTAACATAACATCACGCCTGTATTCCCCGAAGGGTTGGGCAGAGGTGTATAATAACATCCTCAAATCGTCGTTATGTTTTAATCCCAGATAATCGGTGACGAGCGTATTGCCATTAACTGGGCACAAATTCAAACTCCGGGCTGCTACTGAGGAATTCAACCCAATAACACTTTGCCCGACCTGAGGATCAAACCTAGGACCTCACGATCAGCAGTCGCACTTGCCACCATTAGAACAAAGAAGCAGTAAAAAAAAAAAGTTTATATGTGGGTATATATCATTTATAACCATTTTACGATATTCACGTAGTGGTCTGACACAGTATTTATATTTGTTTAACCCAGGACAAAATGATCCCCGCAAAAAATATTGTGTCTGTAGAATAATCCTGTTGGATTTTTACTTGGCACACTGCCACTTTCATGCATGCGATTACCGTCAGATCTCTACAATTTGGGGGACCAAATGACAGTATTACGTCATCAATGTATGTAAAATTGCATGATTCATCCACCTCGTAATGTATTCTTACTAGCACTATTGCACAAAATAATACTAAAGTACATTATGAGTCTTTTAAAATGCTACTGTTCAGAAAAACATTTTATTTGTGTGTTCCATAAGATGGCGTTACTTTTCACAGAGGTTGTAACCTCCACAATTATAAATTACACTAATGGTTAAGAAAACACACAAACCTATGGATTTGTAAGACTTTTAAGCTTGGCCGCACATTATAAGAAAATGTCTATCAGAAAACTGCTGAAAAGTACTCTTCGCATACATTTTGTACACACTGTCAGAATTTGCCGGATCCGGCAGCATGTGGGCTCTAGTACAAAATGTGTGCCCAGAGGACCTTCGCGTACGCGTCAGTAATTTTCTGACAGTCTGATAATGTGCGGCCCTGCTATATAAGGTACTGACGTTCTATTTCAACACTTTTTCTTATATCAACATCGCCTACTCGATAGCTACACTATTTTTAAACCTACTAAGCTTCTGACATTATTTTATTTTCACCCAAATTGACATTCTCTATTTTCCCCTAAAATCAGCTCCAATTTCGTTCCACAATTTCGAATACATCATGTACAATAAAGGCTGTCAGGTACACAAGTTTCTAGATGAACAGCCTAAACTAAAAGACAGTGCCGAGACGGAAATTGAACGGGGACTTCATCAATATATATCTGAACGAACGCATTGTTAAACAGGATTACTGAGGGTCTGGTTCTGAATTAGAATAATTAATATTATAAAAGAGCTTGTTATCGTTAATCAGCTTTTTGTAAAGCTTATTTTGTGCCTTGAAAGTCTCGTTACCTTAATCTGTATTATCTACGAGATTCTATTTTATTCTCCTTTTTTCTAATTATTTTATTTATTTTTAATCAAGCTAAATCCCGTGCATGCTTAATCTAAAAGAAGAAAAGAAAGAAAGAAAGAAAATTATTTATTCTGGACTTACACACGCAGTTACAGAAACAAAAACAATATGTAAAATAAAAGAAAGGATAAGAATTTAAACTACCTGCACGAGACCAAAAAGGGCTCCTATCTCAGCATAATGCTGCGAAATTTAAAAAAGAAAAACAAAATGTCGCAACGCTGGTTTTCAGATAGGACCATAGTGATGCCACGGGCAATAACGACACAAATAAATAAATTAACATATACATACAATATTAAATTTGAATACTACTAAACAAAAGCAATAAATAGTTTATAATTGCTAAGATATCTACAACAAATAGATGGTGTTTGAAGAAATTACACGAATTTGTTTGCACCCAGAATGAATTCATCTTTGCCGGTAATATCTTGAATACTATATGAGGCACCTATCACATTTAATTCGTAGTTTCAGAACTCTTTTTCCTAACCTTTTCCCAACTTTCAGGCTTCTGACTACCCGTAATGACTATCATACGTATTTTTATGACACCACACAGCCGAGGCACGGAGGGGTGTCGATGTGTAACAAATAATCACCTCTCATCCACGAACTCACCGCGGTAAGCGCTGCTTAACCTCGCAAATCGTATTAGCCCGAGCCCTTCATTCGTAGGTACCTACAGGACGTACCTAATCCAAGCGTGCTCCGCTTTCAAATATAACATAACCTACCACCTATTTCCTGAGGCGTATCGACCGACCTCGTTAGTTCAAATTTGAAACTGATACAACTTTATACTATCATATACTAATAACATTACAAAATCCGAGCTCGTATACGCTTTCCGCTGATATTAATTTCTGCAAGTTGGCAACATCACCTGATGCCTAACTACTTCTATGAAGACACCTTCAGCGTATATTATGGCAACTTTGCTTGCTACATAGCGTTATTGACTTTGTAAATTAGTTATGGGCCCAATTTAAATTTTTGGCAGAAGCTTTTATAATAATCAAATCCCTTAAAAAACCTTTTAAGTTAAACAGTTTTATCTTGTAACACCCCTGCAGCACCAGAATTTGAGGATTAAAGGTTGAAATTATTATAAAGTTGTATTGTCATGGGAATTAAATTTGTGAGCGAAATTGTAGGAGAATCGGTTAAGCAGAAGTAGTTGAGAAATCTGTCGCAAGATTTGAATCAAACAAAGAAATATATCTACGAAGTGAAACTAATTAAAACCGTTCAATAAACATCACAGTTGTGATCCCAGAAACGATAGGCAAAGATCGAAACAAACAGAAAAATCAACACAAACACAAAAAAATCGAGGATTGCTGATGCTTTGGCAACTTTAGAGACGAAATTGAAGTCTCATGTACGTACCTATACCTTCAAACCGGAACACAGCAATGCTGCTCGGCGACAGAAATAGGTATGGTGGTAGTACCTCGGACGAAGTATTTCATAAGGAGCTAGGTTCAGTCAGCATCAAAAGTAAGTGATGATTGTTCAAAGTTTCAAAATTGTTTAATGAATGAAAACTTGTAAATTATTATTTTGTTTAACAAATAACGATAGAGGAGTGAATTCTTCAAAGAATAATATATTGTTAATGTAAACAAGCAATTAACTCCTGACATACTTCATATTAAAATTCCGAAATATTCATCGGCTTTTGCTGTTGACTGTACTACTTATTGAATGGCGCTTTGAAAATATCTAAAATCAATCAATAATAAAGTCCAGGAACCACTGTATGAAGTAGTTAGTTCGACTATGGTAACACTGTGTTGGAATAATTTTCGTTAAGCTTACAAAAATCTTTTTCCCGTCCTAATGTTTCTTGGCCAGTTGCCAAGATTCACTAAAGGAACTGATCGTGCGTTCAATGACAAGCTCAGAGTTCCTTCGGCCATTATATTATGGCGAGTTTTCGACTTTACAGAGAGCAAATACTGTCTGACTTTTGAAAACCTTAGTCATCTGCACCTTTATTGCGAAACACACTGTAATCGCATAACCTTTGTTAGTTCAACACTGTCCATTGCACCATATGTTTTAACAATCGGTCTTCTCAACAACTACATTCGGGAGCAAATTAACCCGGGTACCAACATAAACAAAACAATGTTTAACAATATTTTCCGAGTATTAAGGTTTATGTTGGTGACGTGGATTCATTGCTGTTAAGTGTATGCATCACGCACTAAATTTGTTGTGTTGTGGAAACGAAAGCTATTGCAATTAAAGTGCAGATCCTAGCATTGTTTGTTTAGGGTTTATGTACCCTAAACAAACAATGCTAGGATCTGCAGTTGCAGTTGTATGTACATAAATGAAAAGTGTCACGGATAATGTCGTAATTGAATGAAATTGAATAAAAAATCATGCAAGAGTCGACAAAATTACTAATCCTGTAGCTAACTATTCAGATTAAGATACCCATGGAATTATTATTAATTAAAAGCCAAAAGAACAATATTGTGGTATGAAGGCGAAACGTAAAACTTTTGGCGCAAATTCATGCGTTGCGACATCAACAATAAATTAATTACTGAGAGTAAACGCAATAGCAAATACACGTACATAAATCACATGAGAGAAACACGCAGAAACAAAGAAAATAGCGCTCAATATTTCTGTCATATTTATCAGTGATAAGACGTTATTAATGCGTATGAAAGAAAACACATACCAGTGTTTTCATACAGATTTCCTTATTTTGGCCGCACATTCTAAGAAAATGTCTGTCAGAAATATTCTGAAAGACACTCTGTTCAGACACCGCATACTGTCAGAATTTGCCTTATGCCTGCGGGCTCTAATATAAAAAGTATGCGCAGGGAGCCTTCGCGTAAGAAAATTTCTGATAATGTGCGTCTTCCGGGCTTAACCAGAACATAAGCAATGGCTTTATCAACTCAAATGAAAAGTTTCTTTACAGACCAAAAAATTAGAATATTTGGAAGATTTTTAACTTCAATGTGGCTTCTTCGCAGCATGAAAGATGAAGAATAACATGTATTTTTAGGATTACTAATCATCCGGTTTTCGACGATTTCATAATACACGAAATGCGGCAATGTCTAAGAAAATAATAAGCATAAAATCTCGCAGAATTAATAAACAAACTTTTAATTCTCCATATAAGATGGCGGTGGATGATATACACAACTTTAGCAATTTCGTTTAAAATTCGATCTAAAATCTCGAAAGCGATGGTACATTTTTGCAGAGTTGTATAAAGTTTTGCGAAAATATGTCATCCCATCTCTTACGATTATCCAACTTCCCTTGTTAGTATTCAGTACGTGTTTCATTCGGAATCAACTTTAAAAGTATTCTTAGTGGGATCTAAAATCCCGGTCACACAAATCCGATTTTAACGAAACACAAAAATAGTTGATAAAAACTTTCATCCGCGTTAAAAATGCATTTTAAAACCCCCGAGAGCACTACTTTTAATCCGCTTGCGAAACTTTAACCAAAAGCAACTTTATAGTTTCAAAATCCTAAAAGCCGAAGGCTGACAAAACTGGTAGAGACATCGAATATTCTGTATTTATATAACATTATTCTAGACTCCACTTGAATTTCATTTTAATTAGTTTAAAACTTGTTAATGGAAGAAATTTTTTGCCGTGTCGTGTCCTGGCAATGTGCGAAACCGAATATTTAGGGTTATTTATGAGAGTCATATATCAAAGGGTGACCTGGCCCTTTGTGGGATGCCTGTACTGTTATATGAAAAAGAATATTTTGCCTTTATCTGCGGCACGCCTCCTGTACGTGTAATTACACTGTATGGCAATATATCCTATTTTGGGGCCCCGAACGACAGTATTGATATTGAATCGACATTAATACGAGTCGTGTTTATTACCTTCAATTTTATATGTTTGGCACATGTTTTTATTCTTGGCGATGAACAATAATGTGATTGTCTTTTAGGTTTGGATTCATGTTTACTTTCTGTTAAGGTATCATTTTAGAAATCTATTATTAGTTTAGTTTTAGGCACTAATTTTATTCTTCATGTATATTATCCTATGTAAGCTGAGGTATCGTTCTCGCGTGAAGAGAAACTTACAAAAACAAATTACTTCTCCAAAAACATAAAAAGGCCCCTAAATCTTTGTCTACTTCTATTATAATTTTAGCCCATTTCCTTTGGCTTTCAAGATTTATGAGAAAAGATTAGTGATAATATATTTTTTTCTAACATTTTTAAACATTATGTAAGGAAATTTAGCTCCTATCAAATTAGTTATGGACTATCATTTCTTATCTCAACCTATAAAACTAGAGCAGTTAAGAAAGCTTTTAGAACACTATTATTACCTTCATATTATCCTATCTTAGTAATAAATGACAAAGAGCGGCTCTATCAATAATGTCAAAAGAATCATTTTCAACATAAAAAATAACTTTTATCACACTTGAAGTAGAAAGTTGCGTTGATTATGAACTTAAGATATAACTTGATTTCTAAGAAACTTTTCATTGTTTCAGATAACGACATTTATAGAACAAGAATGGAGCAAAACACTAAATATTTGATCATCATCGCATCATTGATGACTGTCAAATTAACAGTGACTGGCAGCAGGAATGAAGATACTCAACCAAAGATGGAAAGACTTTATTATTCACCTGTCTTTATAAACGTTTGTGACATTGTCGACCGGCGGTCCAAAGTGCACTGCTATTGTGACAGTAACAAGCCAAAAATGGCAACAAGAGCGGACTGCTGGGTATTTGGCGGTGGCATCACCGAGGAAGACCTCATCTGGCCCAGTTTTTCATCTCAGTCCGAAATAGAACATCTCATGTTTAACGTTAGATCAGACGACGCGCTGACATTCATTCCAGCGAAAGCTATTATAAGACTTGACAAACTAAAACATATCTCTATACAATTTGGGACTATTAAAAGGATCCCACCGTACGCATTCACGAATTCTTCAACGGTCAGACAAATTGTCTTGAAATCAAATAAGATCACCACATTAGAGAAACATTCGTTTTCACAGATGATGATGCTATCAAACTTAAGCTTGGATGAAAATCAAATATCAGAATTGAAGAGAGACGTATTTTTCGGCTTACCCAATCTACAGGTTTTACACTTATCGAATAACAACCTAAGTTTGATACACGAAGGTTGTTTTAAACACTTGAATAATTTAATAGAACTCAATTTGGACTTTAATTACATATCAGTAGTAACTAGGGAAATGTTGGAGGGACTTGAAAATCTTTCTCGATTAAATTTGAGGAATAATAAAATGACAATGGTTGGAAATTTGGCTTTTAGTGAGCTGTGGGGGTTAAAAGAGCTGATGTTAGATAACAATGCGATAGAATACATATCAGAGAGAGCGTTTGGTGGCCTCACACAGCTTACGAAATTGACGTTATCCGGTAACAAGCTGACAAAATTTTACGAAGATATATTGGAAGATATAAGGAGCCTGGTCATATTAGACTTGAGGTACAATATGTTGGAAGTGATATCGTATGAAACTGTTCGACCGGTGGTGGAGAATGACAAAGCTGCTTCAACTGCAGTTTATTTGGAAGGTGAGTTAGAACTTTTCTTATTTATGGCCCTAATACCGACTATTAAACCGAATATACGAGCGTTTACGTCACATGACTTTTCATCCGTGAACACCCGGTGCGTATGGGGTTTTGAATATTTTATTCTCTGAATACCATCTAATGCAAAATCCGATTATTGTGGTACCTTTTTCTTTGTTTTTACACAAATCTCCTTGTGAATACGAAAATATAGAAGTACTTCGATCTTTGCATATTACTTACAATGTGATTTGTATTATAGTCAAATATTATGAGCGCTAGTGTGGCAGTGAGAGCTATAACGTTCAAGTATCGTTTGGCAAGGCTCATTTATTGCCCTGAAGCACTCACGCCGTTGTCATTGCCACATCTTGTGTAATTATTTTATTCATAGATTTGATCATTAGTGACGAAATTGCTCCATGACAAAAATCAACCGTGTGTTAAGCAAACAAAGAAAAATTTAAAACGATCATTAAAAGAATTGTGAGCCCTTTGTGCAGTATTATTTACTGGGACCAAACAAATATTTAAAAATAACAATTGTGTCATATCATAGGCCCCGTAATGACAAATGGCGGATAACTGTTATACCCGCGGTATGCCTACGTTTATTTTAGGCAGTTCCAAGGAATACTATCGCGGGTACGAAATAACAATTCCCGGTTGAAAACAAAGACGGGAAATTTTGGTTTAGACCAAAAATAAACACGTATTCAAGACGAATTTCTATCGTATTTTGGGGATAAATGGTTGCGAAAATGGGGGATCATTGTAGCTATAAATTTCACTGTCACGAAAAGGGGTACAATCAATACGAATTACTTTGATCCTATTTAACCGGTTTTCATGAAAGATAGTTGCTGTTGTCGTCATTTCAATTTATATTTTTGTAAGTTCAAGTGACCTCTATTCTTTGATGTAGATTAATTGGTTACGTCGCTTTAATTTATCGGAGTTGGGTAGACTTTAGGCTTTTATAGTAGGTAATTCTCTAATACTCTAGTTTTTGTGAGGGCTGAAACTAGTTCACCGTAAATATCGCACCTTCGGTGGAACAAAGTCACAATGGCTTATCTTGTAATTTTACTGGACAGTACTTTTAAGATTTTTTTCGCCTTTATTTCCACATTACTGGATTACTATCTAAATATTTTTAACCTACTTCGGATAGTAATCCAGTAATATGGAAATAAATGCGAAAAAATCGTAAAAGTCCTCTCCTGTAAAATTACAAAATGAGCTATTGTGACTTTGTTCCACCGAAGGTGCGATATGTTTTTCTGTATGGCATACCTATATTATTATAGTACTTGCGTAAAAAGACGTTGAAACATATTCAGTCATTTATGTCAGTGTTTCGAACAAATATGAATGTAAAGCTCGCTCTATAAGACAAAAATATTGTTGTAAGAATCTAGATTTTTCTCCTACGACAAAATACCAAGTAAAATGTGTTTGGATTAAAAGTGCTTCAATGTTGGCAATATAAATATATTCTTGTTGTTACTAGCGAGATCAGGACCCGTTTCGTTTTAGTAAATCGAAACTAGACAGTCATAAAATAGGTATAAAAATTGCCTGATGCTTAAAATCGTAAACTAAACTTTGTATAGCAAATACTGAACTAAAAATAAACTTCAGTGAAATAGAGAGAACTATTTCACAACTATCTTAATAATGATGGACATAACAATCGAAACGGCTGATATTTCCAAATATAGGGCCATACCTTTGTTCTCCGAGCAATATTTTAGATCTATTTAGTGTAGGTACGTGTGCCCACGGTAACTTATAACTACCAATTCAATTTCGTAAGGGTCGGCCTGATCTGCGTGGTCATCGAAAACGTGTGAGCTCCAGAGGCCATGTCGGCGTCGCAAACGATTTGAATCGATTATTGATTCGATTCAATATTGCTAAATGCGGGATTTTTTCGAAAGGGAATATAAATAGAAGGCTCCTTTGGGTGTTGGATGAAATTTAAATAACCAAATAGTTGTTGTGTTAGTGGAAATAGCCTACATTTATTTTTGATGTTTCTTTCACCCCAGTTTTATTGGACCTAAAACTAAATTGTACCGTAACCGAAGAATATAGGTGTTAAAGTTGTACGTGTTTTCGCCAAGTACCTGTAGACCTCTGTAAATTAAGACCTGAAATTTACACGTGAGATGTTTAGGGTTCTACCAAGTTTCAGGAACAGAGAAAAGTTTACATTACACGTACCTACATTACTCTAAGCAGTCTTAAAAAGTACTAGTCAAAACTCTCTTTGCTTAAAACGTAATAGAGCTGTCCCGAAAATAGCATCGCAAAGAGTATCAGCGGGTAACAACGTGTGCATAGCACTTTAAGCCTCAACGGCTCCCAATATATCGGCCCGTGACGCTTGCAAACGACACTTATATCTCAATCGCATTTGATACACAATTTCGGCTCCGAAAGATACACAAATCCTTTTATTTCTTGCGTTTCATAGACATCGCGTACGTAAATCACCTTTCTACCGTTGGCAGGATTGCACCTATATTTTGCCGAGCGACCCGATAAATTTGGCCGTCCCACCATCGGGAAATAGCTTTTTATTTGCAAACCCGTTTGTTTATTACGTGTTTTGTGTGTTGTATCGGATACAGGTCGCTTATTTTATTATTCACGAGTGGGTTTTGTGACTTATTTGTTTATTTTTTTTATATTACTTTTCTCGTTTCGCTAGCGAGTTTTATATTCTTCTTACTGTGAATAATAAGTTGCGAATGGTACATTAAAATTTTCGGGACTTACGCCGTCGTAAAGAGGGAAAAGTTTTCGTGGATGTTGTCTTTCTTTTGTAATAATAAGAGTTTTATTCTATGTGGAAATTCTTAATAAATTTATTTTACTTTTAGGTTTCAATATTACGAAAAGTATTTCGCATTCAGAAATCTTGAAAGTTGTTTTCTTTTATGACTCATTGTTAGAGTCAGCTGTAGACAAAATACAAAAAAATGTTTTTAGTATCGCTAGGCATACATGTAAAAAGCTTTGTAAGATGATTACTTTTATTTTATAAATTCAATTACCTTACAGTATTTAATTCAATTAACTGCATCAAAGAAACTTTTAATAATTCTAATAACTCACCTTCGAAACAATTTTGCAAATTCGCCTCCGAGAGAACGATCGTTGTGAGTTTCATTTTCTCAATTAAATTTTGGGAATTAGAGGAACGGAGGAAAGGAACTTGGGCATTGCTTAACTAACTGAAGAATAGACGGCTAACCCGTTTGTCAGCTAAGCTGCCGTCTGCAGGATTATTGTGGATACCAGAACTCGACGCATACTATCGAGAATAGTTTTTCGTTTTTAGGTTATCTGGGCTTCTAGATTCATAGTTTTATCTCATTTATCTATATTTAACTTAGTTTCTGCCGAAGTTACAAAGGTCTTTGATTTGGCCGGTTAAATTTCAACAACTTACGATTTTAGAGGTTTATTTTTAACTGTAGTTTTAAATAAGATTTAAAATTATGAAAAAGCAGTGATAGCTTAGTGGTGTGCCCGTCGGACTGCCAAGTCATAGGTCTCGAGTTCGAACCCAAGGTACAAACCTCTGACTTTTCGGATTCATGTGCGTTTTGTATAATTATCACTTGCTTAAAAACGGCGAAGACAAACATCGTAAGGAAACCGGTATGCCTGAGAGATATTTCTCGACGGCATGTGAAGCCAAGTCAGAGGCCCAGGGGCAGCATAAACTCTGACACCAGGTTAGTTACTAACCACACGAAAAGAAGAAGGAGATTATGAAAAAAATCCTCAATGTTGCCTGCAAAATGCAATGGGCTCGTCTTCTGTGATACATTGAACAAATATTGTCGTCACCATGCTGTACTGTGAGGTCTTTAAAAATTTGGTACTACCAGGCCATAAACCGTCCTGATAATACACTTTTGCACGACGATACGATGAGGGTGCATTGTGTCACTTCTGTTTGCATTGTTTGTTTTACATAACATCACGCCTGTATTCCCCGAAGGATTGGGCAGAAGTTAATACACTTCTACAGGCTGTTATAATAATAACACCCTCATTTCGCCGTTATGTTTAAGTCCCATGTAATAGGGGGCGAGCCTATTGCCATCAACCGGGCACAAATCCAAACTCCGGGCTGCTACTGAAGAATTCCACACGGAAAAACCCAATAACACTTTGCCCAACCTGAGGATCGAACCCAGGACCTCACGATCAGCAGTCAGTTTGTTTGTTTTACTATTCCAATCTGCATATTTACGGACTCCATTTCATATAAATGTTCAAATCTTTTGACCTTTGAAACAAAACGCTATCATTCAGAAAATATTTGTTTTACGGATTGTTCCCACCGAGCCAACGGACCTCTTCGAACGTTCGTCATTTTTAGTTGAATTTGACCAAACTTTGCATAGAACGGATATGGTTTAATTCAGTTTTTAGGGGTATCGAGACCCATTCGTTGGCGTTCGTTGGCTAGGTGTGTACTTTCCGTTAGATGGACCATTCTGTTTAGAGCTTAACAAATAAACTTCCTTTTATGTATTACTAGCGACCCGCCCCGGCTTCGCACGGGTGCAATTTAGATACTATTTTTTTTTTAAAAACGTTGCCCCACACTAGGATTTCTCCTGTATCGTGGGTGCGTTTACAGACACAAATCTTCACATGCACAAACATCCAGGCCCGGAACAACTATCTGTAGGCCATACAAATATTTGTTCCGTGTGGGAATCGAACCCACGACCCGCAGCGCAGAAGCCAATCGCTTAGCCACTGCACCAAACGTGTCGTCGCATACTAATGTGGAGCATTTAAACCTTCCTCTTGAACCACTCTATCTATTACTGAAACTGCATTAAAATCCGTTGCGAAGTTTAAAAGATCTAAGCGTACAGACAGCGGGAGCGACATAATTTTATACTATGTAAAGATTCTTGGTAGTAATATATTATGCCGGTATCGCGAATCGTGACGTCACATCTAAAACCTAGTGTACAATCTTACACCTCTATCTTTCGTCCCCCATTAAGATTAAACTCTGCTTGAGAATTACGGATAGTGACACACAAGCGCGTCACTTTGATAAACTAATTCCACACACTAATTGTGCACGTGCCTTTATTATGGTAAGATATTAATCTTAGGGCGATAACACGTATTGAAGGCGCTGAGGTGGACAAATTGCATGTTTTGATGTTGTTTTGTCAATGAATATGCTTTTGCCCTTAATCGCTAGCTTCTGCCCGCCACTTCGCTTGCGTGTTTTTTTTTCACCCCCTTATGGGAGGGATTTTGAAAAATATTTCCTTAGTGCCTACATTATAATAGATACCAACGGTGAAAGTTTCAAGTTTTTAACCTTAACGGTTTAGGCTGTGTATTGATAGATAATTTAGTCAGTTAGTTTGTCCTTTTATATAGGCTGCGAAGTAAATAGTGATTCAGCGTTTAGGAGTCCACACACCGTATAATCAGCTATCATCTATACTAATATTATAAAGAGGAAAGATTTGTATTTTTGTATGTAACGAATAAACTTAAAAACTACTGGACTGATCTCAAAAAATCTTTTGCCGTTAGATAGCTACATTATCACTGAGTAACATAGGCTATATTTATTACTGGAATAAAACTTCTTACGCGGGCGGAGCCGTGAGGACACAGCTAGTATAACATAATTTGAACCACTTTTTACCAAAGGCCTGTTTCTTTTTTTTTTTAAATATCGACTCTGCTTTAGATGTGACTGCACATGATTGTATTCATTAGTTAAAAACAGAAAACAAAATAAAAAAATAATGTAATTTGTTGAAATTACAGCCATTTTAGTAAAGAAAGGTGTCGATTCATCAAAAAAAATAATTCTGAGAGCTATGGTAAAAAATGGTTCAAATTATATTTAATAGCTGAATTAATGAATTTCCACACATACGTAATTACGTATATTCTTCTCATACTTTATTCAGGAAATTTTACCATCGGTTAAACAAAGTGAGAACAGTAAAATTTGGTCACCAAAAGCAGGTTCTATTGATTTTAATGTACAGTTGGGGAATGATAAGGTTCGTCAGTTTTCAAATTCATTCTTTTCCCACATCGCGGGCACATGTTACCTTTTCAAACTGTTGAACGGAACAGACCAATGCATGGAAAATTATGTTTAATTATTTGGTAGCAAAGATCAAAATTGCCTTTTGCCTTCATATGACGTAGTAATGCTATATATTGTCTTTGATTTGATTTAAAGAATTTAGTTGTAATAATCATGACGTCTATGAAATCGATGATTAAATAAATTGTCATTACTTGTGTCTATCACCATGTCACCATAATATCCTGTCAAAAAATACTGTATTTTCATTTATATAATGTTGGCAATACGTAGTCGGTAAAATAGTTCGTTTCTTGCACTATGCAAGCAAAAATAGACCATAAGGTGTATAACACTTTCATTCACCTACTGTACCATTTATAATCTAAGTTCTAAGCTGATCTACACTAAGCTATCCATTATTATTTGGCGAAAAAGATTTTATACTATTCTGAAGCTAGTAGTGCAAAGACTAAAAGGAATAATCTTAAAGACAAAGCACTCGTAGGTAGTTTCTCTAAATGCACCAAAAACGCCTACATGGCGCTTTTAACATCAGTAACTTACCTTTTCTAGTTCGTTCAGTAACTTCATCTATCGACTTTGCCTGGCCACTATTTGTCCAGAATAAGCCGGCAGCGGGGCGTGCCGTGCCGATCGCCATTTTTCTTGTGCCGACTATCTGGCGGAGGCAGGGCGCTGCGTCGGCTACTCTGATAAATCCTCTGCGGAATGCAAATAAAATAGATCACTGACACAAATAAAATTATTAGCCCGAATAAAAGGTTGGAATCATTATATTTATCTTCCTACCTATTATACGAATGGTACTATAGTCAGACGCGGTCGCAGCCAAAAATTTTGGGGGGTCATATTATCAGTAAATAAGTTAACTGCCTCGTTGGTCTAGTGGTAGCAAGCGCGACTGCTGATCATGAGGTCCTGGGTTCGATCCCTAGGTCGGGCAAAGTGTTATTGGGTTTTTCCATGTGGAATACCTCAGTAGCAGCCCGGAGTTTGGATTTGTGCCCGGTTGATGGCAATAGGCTCGCCCCCATTACATGAGACTTAAAACATAATGGCGAAATGAGGGTGTCACTATACACCTCTGCCTAATCCTTCGGGGAATACAGGCGTGATGATGTTATGTTAAGTTGAGCACATTACAATGTATTGCAATTTTTTTTTGTAAATTATCTGTTTTTAGGTTTGTCAATTTGACGTGTACGATTTTGCGGGGGTCATGACCCCCACGACCCCCCTAAACTCTGACCGCCACTGACTACAGTGTATTGTAACAGATTTTTTGGTTTATATTGTAGGTATAAATTTCCGAAACAGTTTTTAATCGTGAATTATGGATCTAAAAGTTGTACTCGAACATTATAAATTACAAACTTTTTTGTCGGGAATATTCGCTCGTTGTCCCTGTTGGGTCAAATATAAGGCGTAAATCACACTATTACGCCATTGTCGTATCATTAACCACTCTCTAATGGAATATTCTTCAAGAAAACAATGGTCGGTTTAGACAAGACTGGGTCCGATACTATCAGAATCGTGAAAATCTATTTCAGAATGAGAAGTATTAGATGTATACCTATACTCTATTCACGGTACGTAAAAATAAAAATGTAAACAATTTGACTACTCTTAATAAAGGAATTTTCTGTAAAATATTTCATAACATTAACTTCTAACAAAAAGAAATTATGTGATGTTAATCTATTTGAAACACTTCTTATTCAAGTACCTAAGTTTCGAATTTTTCATCGATTTTACAGAAAATATCTCTATTAAGAATAGTCAAATGTTGCTTGCATTTTATTTTTTCATTCCGTAAAGTAGCACGATTGCTGTAGAGTTACTAACGTAAACGTGGCGTTAATGTAAGTGAATTTTGAATCGGAAATACTCGTTTCACACATACTATTTAATTAAATTGAAAACTTTATTCATATCTATGTGTGGTACAAATTGTGCTTGCAAAAAAATTTACCAAAATGTTATAGGACAGTTGTATTTTCAATTCAAAATTTGCTTACATTAGCATGCATGCATTACATGTCTGCATGGTAGTCACAACAGCATTTTGAAGATGATTGCTGCCAGACCGGACTGCCCCTTCCAGAGACACTGGGTGGGGATAGTAATAGGTCGGAATAAATAATGAAGTTATAAACACTAACAATAGTAACCTAGTTACTTAAGCACCATTGTTGCTAACACTAAAATACTAACAAAACTATGGACTAATTAACTATGGTAGTCTGAAAATAAAGTTTAATTTATTTATTTATTAGCGATATGTTTACGATATTATACGTCAAACGTTCGTCCTAGGCTTACAGAGGTTTCTTATAACCGTTACAGCTAGTTCACACAGAAACTGTTTACAGGACCCGTTTTAGCGAATCCGTTTTTATTTTGGTGGTTTAACAGCAGTGATAGCCTAGTGGTGTAACCAAAGCACTGCCAAGTATGACTTGGCAGTGCGGTCTCGAGTTCGAACCCGAAGCACGCACCTCTGACTTTTCGGATTCATGTGCGTATTGTATAACTATCACTTGCTTAAAATCGGTGAAAGAAAATATCGTGAGGAAACCGGCATGCCTGAGAGACATTTCTCGACGGCATGTGAAGCCAAGTCAGAGGCCTATGGGCGGCTTAAACTCTGACACCAGGTTAGTCACTAACCACATGAAAAGAAGAAGAAGAATTTTGGTGATGGCGCCTATAGTTGTATGAGCGAGTTCACATACACGACAGTACCTACCTATTCCAAATCTAGTAAAAAATACTGGATCCGTTATTTTTATCGCATCCTGCCTGCCAGATGCGACGCAGATGCGTATTGTTTAACTGATTTACAATGCGAATTGTTTAACTGATTCGTCGGTACAGATGTGAACAACACATTCAGTACCGACAGATCCGTTAAAATGGATCCGCTGTGTAAACGGAATCTTACGCGTTGCATAAAATGTATAATAGGTACAATAACACAAATAATAATTAAGGAAATATAATTGAGTTTTGTCATTTATCGATCACCAATCAATTTTACAGTTTTTGGATTACAAATTTTTACTTTCCAACGTTCTAATTTTTGATACAAAACCAATTTACACCCAAAAATGTACTCAGTTTACAACATGTACGCCATGAAAAACGACTGGCAACAAATTATTCCGTTTCTTTTTTATTACCAGTACTGCCATATAAACAGACCATAGATATTTTGTTAGGTTTTCATTTCGTTTTACAATATACGCGGTGCCGAGCCGATTAGTGCTGGGTTTCAAATTGCTCGTTACTCTATAACGGTACCAAGAATTCCCGATTTATAGAATATTTCTATTCAGTATGGATGAGTTTTTAGTGTGGTAAAAAAATATTTTAAAATACGCGTTTATTTTTTTTAGCGGCCCGTCCCGGCTTCGCGCGGGTGGACATTTTTCCCGTTTTTGCAACATTTTACATTTATGCTCCGCTCCTATTGGTCGTAGCGCGATATTATATAACCTATAACCATCCTCGATAAATGGACTATCCAACACAAAAATATTTTTTCTATTCCAACCAATCGTTCCTGAGACTAGCGCGTTCAAACAAATAATCAAACTCTTCAGCTTTATAATATTAGTATAGATTTGCTTAATTATGGTGATGTTATTTTTTTTCTTGTCTTTGTCGTGTTTGGTCCTGATGGTAAGCTCAGACAGGGTCTAAGATGGAGCAAACGAATCCAAGGAAGATTCCCCTATACCCTCTGGATCTCACATATACACGACGGAACACAGTAAACTGCTTGGCTTAAATGTGATCGTGGTAGCTAGCCAGACGGACCGTATAGATCCTACCACCAAGCAAAAAACCGCTCTTTGCCATTTTACTTTTATAGAGGAGATGGTCCAAAAAAAAACCAGAATCGATTGGGACAAAATGGGTACCAGTAGGTTCATTATAGTGCACAATTTACCCTACCGAAAGGACAATACCGAAATCAATGGGGTATATGAGAATGGCTGACAAAGTGTATTTGTGAAAAAAAAAGTTGACTAACTTGTGATTTTTACCAGTTTTTACAACATGGATACTATATTGACGATAATAATGACTGGATTGCTGTAGTAGTTATTATTATCAATCGTATAATCAGTAATGACTATTTCGAGCAGTAATATGTACAACTTGACTATGACTGTCTTGTTGGTCTAATGGTCGCAAGCGTGACTGCTGAGCATAGGGTCCTGGATTCGATCCCCAGGTCGGGCATAGTGATATTGGGTTTTCCCATTAGGAATTTCTCAGTAACAGCTCGGAGTCTGAATTTGTGCCCGGTTAATGGCAATAGGCTCGCCCCCTATTATATGGGACTTAAACATAACTGACAAAACGAGGGTGTTACTAAAACGCCTCTGCCTAACCCTTCGGGGAATACAAGGTGTGATGTTATGTGTTGTTATTGAGTTGAAAGTCTGTTGTTTAATTATTGAGATAACGTTGATTTTAAGATGCAGGTAACGATTATTACCCTATCAACTGTTTTTATTACTTCTCGAAATAGTGGTTATATGGTTGATAATAATCACTACTACAGTAATCCAGTCATTATTATCGTCAATATAATTATTCATGTTGTAAAAACTGGTAAAAATCGCAAGTTAGTCATTTTTTCACATACACTTTGTCAGCCTATAGCTCATATACCCCATTGATTTCGGTGATGTCCTTTCGGTAGGGTAAATTGTGCACTATAATGACCCTACTGGTATCCATTTTGTCCCAGTCGATTCTGGGTTTTTGGTCCATACATTACAGACCACGTTCTTTAATTAATATAATTACTTAATGTTTGAATGGGCAATCATATTGAGTTCACTAACCTTACATGAATTTATACTGAATAATATGATAAATAAAAACTACAATTGAGGCGTGGAATTTACAATTGGGCTAAGTGCCCAAAAAACCTAACTCAATATTTTTAATGTCAAAGGAGCTACATTGGGCAGCCAATCCATTTTTATTAAAATTTTTGATTCTTTTTTTTGGCACTTAGCCCATTTGTAAATTCCAGGCCTTAATTTATAAAATAATTCTTTATTCAGACATTGTTTACTTCGCTTAATCTTTTCGTTAAGACTGTACCTATTTTGATTTGTTCTACATAGATAAAGCTACGGATACAACTAGTAACTAGAAATAAACACTGGTTCTTGCCATGTCCTTAATTTCACTGAGGGTATGTGTCGTATCGTGTGCCAGCAGATGGCTAAATACGGTTTTAAGTCCGACTTGGGTCGAGAGCGAGCCTATCGCAGTTTACCAGATACAGTCGGAATCTCGAGCGAAGTATTACTATTTTTAAAAGCTTTTATTTAACTTGCTCTATTCGTTTATTGTCTTTTCTGTTCAAAATTGTTACTCGAATTTTAACTTTCTTCCTATTATCCAACCGAGCTGAAATTGTACATACTTATGAAGTCCTGGTGACAATACAGTGTGATGGATAATGGAGCCGGAAGGTAGTTGCAGGAGGAACTCAGCAAAGGCATTAGTAAACCTGTCTAGTTTAGGCTCTTCTCGCTCAGCTAAGTGAGTACTTTTAAAGGGGCTCTATAAAAGCTTGCTATGAAAAAGGTTTTTGAAATATGTAGTTACGTTTTATTATTCTGACAGTAGCATCCTTAGACAGTAGTAGGTTCTAGTATCCTTAATTAAAAATATTGTGTATTAAGAATAACAATAGTCAAGAATTAGGCACTATGTACCAAGTAGACACATAAGTAAATTTATAAATATACTTTTATCTAATTAGAGCCCTCAAATATTGCAACGCCTGGAAAAGGTTGCTAAGCTGTACCTACTCTATATAATAAGAACTGTATTATTTTATCTTAGTTTGCAAAGAAATATTTTGAGTTTGAGTTTAGCCCCCTTATATCATAAGAATCTGTTACGTCTTCGATTGTCATCACATACTCACGACTCGCAAATTACGGTGTTATATTCCAATGACCTCGGGCAAATCACCATTATTTCGGCACAATTCCGATTTTCGAAAAAATAGAACATACTTTTACTCAAAAATGCTTGTAATGTGGTCATTATTTTGACAACCTTCTTTGAGCAAAGACGACGTTTCCGCGCTACTTGAATAGGCGCCAGCAAAGTTGTATGGAATTTCATTGCTGGTGAGTTTTAGCCACCAGCAATTTCCTTTAAAAATCCATTAGGTATTGTCGAGTTTTTTTTCATAAATAGTCTAGTGCAAAAAGTTTTTATACAGAATTTGGCTGTATAGGTACAGGCAGCACAATCATTAAAGACTAATTTAAAAAAAAACACTAAGGACCGGGGAGGAAACAAATCGTTACTTTAAATAAATTCTTACTATACTAATCTGGTTTTATTTAAATTACTCGCATTGTTTGAGTAAAGCACTATACAAGCCTTGGTCAGCAATGACTGCGCTGCTGGCCACGCTATGATGGCCTTGAGCTTAGTTTAGCTACGCTCTCGGCCTTCAAGCTTGGTCATCATTGCAGCCCTTGCTGTCCGCGCTATAAAGGCCTCGACCATCGGTCTCGGCCTTTATTCCAGCTTGTCCATCAAGAGTTGCAATGCTGACCGCGCTGTGATGGCCTGGAGCTGCGCTACGCTGCGCTCTCGGCCACCATCAGTGCTGCCAGCAACGCAGTCATTACAGACCGCGGCAGTAATGTACTATTTCACCGTATTCGGGATTTGAGTTTAGAATCAGTGTATGTAACCACCCAGATTACCTGGCTTATTAACAATATAAACAGTGAAAAAGAAACATAACTAAATGTAAACGTAATAAATCCTCATTAAAACCCAACAAACAAACTTAAAGGTTAATATAAATTTCAGCGAATTAATCCATTTATTGGCTTAAACAAACAGCGCGTAATTATTTATTTATTTATTTATTTATTTATTTATTTATTTATTTCTCAGTATACGGTACATTGAGATCTTAATATTAAAACAGTTTCACTTATACTACCGTTGCCGGTGTAGAAATATTAAAATTGGAGTAGGTGTAACAAATTAATTTATTAAATTAAATTATTTTAAATTTATTTATTATTACTACATCCATAGCAAAATATTTGCAATACCTTCCCCTTTCAAAATTCGCAATCACAAAATGGCGTTCCCGAGCTAAAAGGTAAAAGAATATACCTATATAACCATAAAAACCGGCCAAGTGCGAGTCGGACTCGCGCACGAAGGGTTCCGTACCATTATCTATAAAAACGAGCAAAAAATCACGTTTGTTGTATGGGAGCCCCATTAAATATTTATTTTATTCAGTTTTTTAGTATTTGTTGTTATAGCGGCAACAGAAATACATCATCTGTGAAAATTTCAACGAACCCTAAAAATGAACATTATAATTGTAATTGTTACCACAGCAATAACCACTTAAGGCCAAGCCATATCTGACGGAAGATACGTTGCTGATCATCCGCGTACACATAATTCCATATAAACATCTCACACCGTACACATTTGACCGAGGATGCGTTACTAAAATTCCTCAAGTAAATTACGCGATGGAAGATCGGCTACGTATCGTCCGTCAGATGTGGCTTGGCTCTTAAAAAAATATTTTATAATCCCCTAGATTAAGGTACATCTAAAATTAATAATCCGTAAAAGTAGCTCCAGTTATTCTGTTACAAATTGGCTACGACTCCGCCCACACTACCGTAGATTACTGAAATAAAATTTAAGCACTACAAAACTGCCTCGTAAAGTTTTACGTAGCTAAGAGCCTAGCCCTTGAAATTAGGCTGTATTCGCACTAGGCAAGTGGGCTAAATGACTGTCGTGGTGATTACTTGATCGCTACCAAGTATGACGTTGTCAGTTATTGTGTTGGCTCTGCTTTGAGATTCTCTAATTGAAACACGTCGTTTCGGTAGCGCTTCGGCAGCGCTGCGTTCGTATACGAGTCAGAGTACCGCAGCGCTGTCGCAACGACGTGTTTCTACTAGCGAATCTCACAGGAAGAACTCAGGGTAGATTTTTATAAATACAAAAGTGTAGAGACTCCTAAATGGCGGGGTGCACTTTAAAGACGTGAATCCATATTCATGTGAAATAAGATAACATCACGCCTGTATTCCCCGAAGGGATGGGCAGAGGTTTATAGTAACACCCCCATTTCGCCGTTATGTTTAATTCCCATGTAATAGGGGGCGAGCCTAAGCCCATCAACCGGGCACAAATTCAAACTCCGGGCTACTACTGAGCCCAATAACACTGCCCGACCTGGAGATCGAACCCAGGACCTCACAATCAGCAGTCGCTCAAAGAAGAAATCTTTTCTTTTAATGTTATAGCTTTCATATTCATGTTTGTAATAGACTTCCAGTTTTTATCTTGACTTTTGGGTAAGTAAGTAGTTCACCCATCTTGCATCAGTCGATCCATGTACAGTCACGTGTAATAATATGTATACACATAGCGAACTTAAGAAGTTAATTTCATTTAGAGAATAGTTGTAATTAAGAAATATTCGAAACCATGATTCCTATGTATTTGTAGAAAATAATACTAATGAATATTACCTATTTCTAATAGATATTTTAGAGAGAAATCGCTTTTGTATTTCGCTATGTGTATACATATTATTACACGTGACTGTACCTACGAGCGTACCATATAGCTTATATTATCTTCCGATATTGGGCGACAACGTTGCCCATATTTCGATCAATATATTGCTACCTAGTTTCTTGCCTAGTGAGTACGCTGCTTTATACAAGAGTAGTTGTAGCTCGCTGCTTCGCTCAACCCGTGTCGTGTGTTAACTTAATTGTAACAAGCTCGTGCAGACCATCGTGTGTAAAACATTGAAACGTGTTATGTAACACAGGCTTTCACAATCAATTGAGTTATGTAGAGAAATAGAGTTATAACACTTATAACCAAACAACTCACGAAGATTAGAAATAGGTTTTTTTGTGTGTCCAAGACCTAATAATCTATACTAATATTATAAAGAGGAAAGATTTGTATTTTTGTATGTAACGAATAAACTTAAAACTACTGGAGCGATTTCAAAAAATATTTTGCCGTCAGAAAGCTACATTATCACTGAGTAACATAGGCTATATTTATTACTGGAATAAAACTTCTTATGCGGGCGGAGCCGTGAGGACACAACTAGTAATTAATAAACCGCTCTCATGTGAGAGGTGTCCTCTTAAATGTTGGTTTTGTAACTCTCCCTATGCTGATTTTATAAATTAATAAATCCTATATAATTAAGCAGACGTTTACATTATGACAGCTTGGTTTGAGGTACCGCTACCGAAATTCATCGTTCAACTGAGCGAACTTTGTGAATAAAGGCGCGATTCCATTAGGCAAGTTACTTGTATGCAAATTGCATACAACTTGAACAAACCTGCATACAAGCTACAACTTGTATGAGGTAGTTGGAACTTGTACATTTTTTTATTCAAGTAACGTGCAAATTGAACGCGCAAACGTTAGTTGTAGGTACGTTTCGAATTGCGAACGAGTGACGTGTACGCGCATGGTATCTCTCGCTGTACAAATTATCGAAACATAATGGCTGTTAGGTGGGGGCAAGAAAAAAAAATCAGCACCGACCACAGCAGCACATCATCCACCCATGATATCCTACTCAATTGTTGAACATCTCCACTTGTATGCAAGTAAAACCTGCATGCAATTTGCACACTCTCGAAAACATGTTTCCAACACAAGCATCTTGTACGCAACTGTGACGTCAGACTTGCATGCAAGACTTGTCTAATGGAATCGCGCCTTAATGAGAAAATGAGTTATCACGCACACAATAACAATGACAGTTGCCTTCATAGTACAAAGATGTTCCTTAGTTGACTATAAATACAAAACTCCTTTGCGTGTACAGTCACGAAAGTAGATAAGTGTACGGGCAAATAATTACATATGTATTTTTTTCTTATCTAATCTAATCTAATACCTTTAAACGAGCAATTCTTGTATATATATATATATAAATAATCTGAATCTCGCAAACGGCTCCAACGATTTTCATGAAATTTAGTATGTAGCGGGTTTCGGGGGCGATAAATCGATATAGCTAGGTTTCATTTTTAGGAAACGTCAATTTACAAAAAAAATCGAGCAAAGCTCGATCATCCAGGTAATATTAATTGCCTGACATGTTTACATAACCTACTTAATCCTAAATATGTATCCTAAACGTTTGTACACCATATAAATGGTAGGACATAGCCGATCCTAAAATATGCCTTCTATTATGCCATCCTCTAATGACCTATGGTTACAAATAAAGTTTTTTTTTAACATTGCCCCACACTAACATTTCTCCTGTATCGTGGGTGCGTTTACAAACACAAATCTTCACACGCACAAACATCCAGACCCAGAACAACTATCTGTAGGCCATACAAATATTTGTTCCGTGCGGGAATCTAACCCACGGCCCGTAGCGCAGAAGCCGATCGCTCAGCCACTGCACCAAACGTGTCGTTGATTTTGATTGATTGATTTTAATAGAAATATGATGTGTATTGAGTGGCCAAGTACTTGCTATGGCTTGATTGCGCGTGCCTTGCGCATTAAAAGTTACCTCCATAGTGCATTCATATTTGTTGTTTGCCTGTATCAGTAACTCTTTTCTTGACTGTACTTTATCATAACATTTTCCTGACCTATTGGCATGGCCCGCTTTTCTGAAAGGAACTGGGTCCTCGGCTATTTTCTACGCAGAACGTAGTTAACTTCCGCACGACCTTTACCGCCCTTAGAGAAACTAGATTTATGAACGGTTTTATCAAAGTACGGGTGGAAGCTGTACTGATTTAACGTCACCTCTTATACAGGAAGAGTTGGGTTGGCCTTTTGTTCGCTGACAACCATGCTAATTCATAAAATTATTGAGATGTGAAAATAAAAAGTATGGAAGCCATAAAAGATGTCACATTCTTTGCCATTATATTCTATACGGGGTTTAAACGAAATCATGTAATTCCTTCAAACCTCGTGATGTACTGCTGACATAGACTAAGGCCGAATGGGATACTTTTGGATTCAATAAAAAAAATTACAAAAAGTAAACATACGTTCTTAATGTGAGATATTTTAGCACCCCAAGTGAATTGCGCGGCTATCGCTCGGCGCGTGGTCATTTAACTCGGGGCGCTAAAATGCCTTATGTTCAGAACACATTTTTACTTCTTGTACTTTTTATTTATTGAATCCAAAAGTATCCCGTGCATGATTAATCTATGTCAGAAGTACCTACATGATGAGGTTTGAAGGAATAATTGATTTAGTTTACACCCTGTATCTACCTAGGATCGATTTAAAAAAAACTTTTGGGGATCTTCGGGCGGAGCCGTGAGGACTATATAGCAGAAATATCTTACATTATTTTGTCAATGCCCTCCCGGATTATATGGGGGGGGGGGGGGTAGGTTGATAATACGTAGGTAGGTACTTCTCGTTCCAAATGCTGTTAGGATCTTTTAGGATGCTCCTAATAATATTGCCTAGCATTAATGTCTATTATTATTATCCAAATAATGAGTAAATGCTAAACCAATTTCCAATTTTCAATGTCATGCATAAGTAATGCATATAGGTTATTAATTCAGTACTTAACCACTAACCATATTACTTACCTTTCAAAAATCGATTACTTTTTATGTGACTTTATAATGTACTTTAAACATGCCATACAAAATGGTAGTCCCCAGGTGAGGTGGGTGTACCTATTATCGTACATACTCTTCACCGATGATTAGGTATATAAGATCCTTCTAATATAGGTAGTTTCTAGTACTTACGCGGACATAACGAGCGTTGTATTTTTTCAAAACTTTAAGTATTTAGTATTATGGTATTTAGTAACACCCTCGTTTTGCCAGTTATGTTTAAGTCCCATGTAATAGGGGGCGAGCCTATTGCCATTAACTGGGCACAATTCCAGACTCCGGGCTGCTACTGAGAAATTCATAATGGAAAAACACAATAACATTTGGCCCAACCTGGGCATCGAACCCAGGACCACATGCTCAGCAGTCGCGCTTGCGACCACTAGACTAACAAGGCAATCATACTTACTTTACTTCAAGTATTTAATATATTTACTCATGTATGTGTGGTGTATTCCTGTAGCCCAAGTCTTTTTTTTATCGTTGGAAAATCCTCATGGATGTCCCTCGTCCGGGGAAGGCGAGAGGGTCTGCCGGTCTCTTACCGGCTAAAAACCAACGGTGTTCCTCCTCCTGACCGTTCGGCCGGGGTCGCGGGATTCGCAAAAGCATGCGCTGAAAACCCCGGCAGGTCCCAGTCCGCCAGCCCCTGGCGGACCTCTCCTCTGTGGGGCCTTGCCCCACATCCTCCTTAGAAACGCGCACGGAACACTGCGCGCCGCCTTCTCGGGCCTGTTACTGTTCGGATGGTGGGTTAAGGGACCCGTATGCCTGTGGCCTAAGCCTACGCCGTATTTTACCGAACACTTTAAATCTATGTATATGTAACAACACAGGCCACAAGCACCAATAAATTTAAAAAAAGAATTCTCTATTTTTTAAATATAAAAAGCAAACCAGTCCTCGTACAGCTAAAACAAACATGCTAATAGCTCCTCTCTTTACAGGTAACCCACTCAACTGTAATTGCCGCCTCTCGTGGATATACGCGTTACGCAACGAGACACGAGACCTCACGCTGAAGCACGCCCTCGAGAAAGTATCGTGTGTCACCGACCTTACCGTCGACAGACACTTGAACGACCAGGAAGATAACGAAAACGTCAAAGATAATGTCCTACCCGACGACACTTACGACTATTACGACAAAAACGAGGACTACGCTGAGAGAAAATTCACAAAAAAGGCGACAAAACTTATCGATATCCCCTTAGAAACCCTCCCTTGTCCCAAAGAGTTGATGCAGACGGAGGAGTACGGACACCCAGTACAAAACGAGATTAGACTCAAAGCTTTTTCGAATGTCGATATAATCTCTCCCTGTCTAATTTTAGTTGTATTCATGCTGTTGTGTTAATATTAAGTATGCGACAAAAATATTTGTGATATTAGATGTTAAATAGTGTATTTCTTGTGTACAGATTTATATTGTTCTAAATGTAGATGTTCTAGTCGCCATTTTATATTTTTAAGCATGCGGTGGATGCCCCAACTCTTGGTCGAGTAATAATTTTGTTTAATTAATTGTTATGTTGTGCTGTTTTTTTTATTCTTTGTGTTACAATACACAAATGGCACATGTGAGTACTTTCGATCCATTAACCTTATTAGTTCAGCTTGTAAAAAGAGAACGACGGATTATCTAATTTATCAGCAGCCTTTTAAAAAGTCGGTTCAGTTAGTAAAATAACGTACAAAATTATTAAACTAACACACATCACGCCTGTATTCCCTGAAGGGTTGGGCAGAGGTGATTAGTAACACCCTCATTTCGCCGTTATGTTAAGTCCCATGTAATAGGGGGCGAGCCTATTTCCATCAACTGGGCACAAATCAAAACTCCGGTCTGCTACTGAGGAATTCTACACGGAAAAACCCAATAACGCTTTGCCCGAGTTGGGGATCGAACCCAGGAACTCACGATCAACAGTCGCGCTTGTTACCACTAGACCAACGAGGCAGTTACCTAACGTTACGTATATAAAATATTGATGACGTCATTACTCAAACTACCTAATTTCTTTCACTGGCTTGTCAATTTTGGCTGGTTTAAAAACTGTATTTATAACAACGACAAAACTATTTCTGTATATAACAATATTTATGTATTCAAGTTACAAAATCACGTTAGAAAACTTGGTTCCAAAGAATGCTTTTAATTAAATCGAGTACGTAGCCTCGTGTCAATAATTATCAGCCAGTAATTGGAAGCCCCACCGCACGCCATTTATATTTAAAAAAATAAATGTTCTTTTTTGTTAGGGGTGTCACGTTTCATAGAGTGTACAGGCAAAAAAATCATCTCGTTAAAGGAGTCTCCGTAGGGATTAACCCAATGTGTGATTCGGGCAACATTTCGAATGCGAGCATCGTAAGCCCGGACGCTTAAAATTATCTAGCTTTCGGGAATTTTAGCAAAGGTTGCTCTGCTATATATTTTTAGAACGAAATTGAGCTACGCTTTTAATTTAAATCTGGATGGATGTAAATAGTCCTTTAATTGTTTAAATGTTCGAGGTAATAAAACGCGACATGCTGGTTTTATTTTTAAATATCGAATGCTGAATGCATTTGATTGTTTTTGCATTTTACATTTAGATAAATAATTTATAATACTCTCATTTAATCGGCGTTTGCTCTGTTAGTAATTAAAATTGTTGTTAAATAGAGAAGAATGCATATTTAAACTGAATTCCGCTTTTCATTTTGTTCTTGTTCTTTTCGTGTGGTTAGTGACTAACCTGGTGTCAGAGTTTATGTCACCCCATGGGCCTCTGACTTGGGTTCACATGCCGTCAAGAAATATCTCTCAGGCATGCCGATTTCCTCACGATGTTTTCCTTCACCGTTTTTAAGCAAGTGATAATTATACAAAACACACATGAATCCGAAAAGTTAGAGATGCGTACCTTGGGTTCGAACTCGAGACCTATAACTTGACTGTCCAACGGTCACACCACTAGGCTATCACAGCCTTTTCATTTTGTTAATACATATACACATATCGTATAGAGGAATAAGAATGCATGTCATAGCCAACACTGCGTGCCTGCTACAGCATGACTCGCTGTAACGAACCAGAGACAAGGTAACGGGCTATTTCTGATCAAACAAAATTATATAAAGTCCATGTCCACACAAAAAAAGAAAATCATGAATCTCCAGGGTTCTCCGTACCGATACCTTGACAATTCGGGGAAACAAACAAAATGAAAAATTCAATATGCGTAGATATATTGGGCACACTGTAGGTTTTTCACAATAAAATCGTATCTTGTTGTTTGCAGACAGAAAATTGTTATACGAAGAAATATATACAAAAAAATAGGTCACGAAAACTAGAAACAAACAATTTCTCGTCTCGGTTTTATTTTACAAAATATTGCCGAACATTGTTTTATTAATAATAAATGAGCCTAAAACTTTTGTTGACATTCATATAAATTGCAAATGTTTGCCGTATAACCATTTTGTTATTTATTTTGAGCTATTTATGTCGTCAAAATGTTTTCTATTTCACAAAGTTCAAAATTTTGTTGGTGTATAATTTATGTCAGATTGCCATTTTTGCGTGTTTACATATCATTACATCACGCTTGTATTCCCCGAAAGGTTGGGTAGAGGTGTATAGGTATGCATGCTCATTTTACCATTAATCTTACTTTTCTGGTATCAGTAATTAAAACAACAACTCATTAACATCTTGTATTGACTCTATTGTGACCAATACGAAAAATCCGACTCTACTATCACCAACCCACATGCTCAGCGTACTGGCAAGTACAGTACATAGCTTTAAGTCGAGAACACATGCCTGTAGCTTGCACAATGCCATGCAAGTAGCTTGCATGGTAATGCCAAAAAGCTTGCATGCCAATACCGAAAATTCAAATTTTGTGCAAGCTACAGGCATGACATTTAACAATACGCATGCCTGTAGCTTGTGCAAGTAGCTGATATGCCATTATGTACTACTAGCACGTGTATTCCCGGCTTTTCCCGGAGTTTCATGTCCCACAATGGACTGTCAAAAGACATTAATGGCTTCATATCTGTCAATTTGTAACTGTACATTATCATGCCTAATTGCTACACATTACCAATCATTAACATCAATGTAATATCAATTTCCATATTGGTATCATTATTTGTGTAGATCCTATTACTGTTTAGGATAATTATTACATTACAAGAATATACAATATACAAGGTTAGTCGGAAAGAGGGTACTAAGCCGCGGGCCACTTAAAGTATCACTGATGATTGTTTTAAAGAAAGTGGTAAAATTTCATAATTCGATATTTTTTATTTGGTTTACTGTTTGCCATAATTTAAAATACAATAATTTTATATACCATACTTTTATTTGCCATAATTTCATTAGAAATAACGCTTTAGTTGCCATAATCGTGAAATTACATAAAATCATTTTCACTAATTTCATTGGTCATAATCGATCAAGTGTCATAATAATTTTAATCCATAAATTTATTTGCAATTTTTTTCATTTTTGTATAATGTCGTTTTCCATAATATTTATTCACCATAATATTCATCAAGGAAACTTAAAAATAAGCCAAATCTACCATGCATGCTTGCTTTGCAAAAGAGGAAATCTGGTATGGTCACGGTTCTAACCTAACCTAACTTACATGTTACGAATTTGACAAACTGTTTTGACATCATTTTTTCTACAAAACAATAAAAGTTTCTAAATTATATTAAATGTTGCTTATGTCAAGTATCGATTATGTAATGTGTTAGTTATAGAAACTAATGATTATAAGACATGTTATTATGGAAACTTATTTTATGGCAAATAAAAGTTATGACTACTAAGTTGATATGACAAGCGTTATTATTATAAATGATAATAGTGCAAGTAAATATTATTATGAGGGGGGACGATTATGGAAAACAATAATAGTACAAATGATTTTATGGAAACAAGACGATACTTTTTTATTTGCGTGCAAAAAGATTTTTATTTTAGTTTTTTTTTTTTTAAAACATACCTGCTTTAGTTATGAATTCAGAAAATTAAGTTTCTAATCCGTGACCCCAAACATGACCTGGTATCGTCTTGTTTTCCATTGCATAAGAGGAAATCTGGTCACAGTTCTAAAACTGTGACCAGATTTCCTCTTTTGCAAAGCAAACATGCGTAGTAGATTAGGTTTATATTATGGTGAATAAATGTTATGGAAAACGACATTATTGAAAATGAAAAATATAGCAAATAAATTTATGGATTAAAATTGTTATGACACTTGATCGACTATGACCAATTAAATGAGTGAAAATGATTTTATGTATATCACGATTATGGCAACTGAAGCGTTATTTCTAATGAAATTATGGCAAATAAAAGTATGGTATACAAAATTATGGTATTTTAAATTATGGCAAACATTAGTAAACCACATGACCTAAATTATAAACACAGCTAATCATAGCTATGGACAGATACATTTTAGCATATTTTTTACGAAATCTTTAAAAAGCTATTTCTCTTAAATTATCGAGTTTTAGAGAAAGTTGTAGAACAAAAGTTATTCCTTATTATGAGTACTTTAACACCCTTTCGGCTTAGTACCCCTTTCCGACTAACCTTGTATAGAAATAATATTGTGGATAGGTACTGTTAATTGACTTTATAAAAAATCGTGGTCAAACGTCTAACAAATCAATAGGTAGGCCCTATGACAAGAGATTCTCAATACTTTTTTTTTTCAACCAATATACAGGATGCAACGAAACTTAACGTCATCCCGGGAACAAATGACATGTCAGTACATGACGGTTCAGAAAAAAATACTAAAAAAATAAGAGTTCTATTCTTTTTTAAATACACATTTGATAGTTAGATTTATGAGTTAAGATTTTGTTCATGATAACTTTGAAACTTGAAAACGAGTAAACTTAAAAAAAACATGACCAGTCATAAAGTGCCTTATCATTTGTGGGACGGCTTGACGTTGAGTTTCGGAACAACCTGTATATATCCTATTTCTTCTCATCAACAGTTGTAGTACCTAACTGTTAAGATTTTCCTAGGATTATGAACTGGTAGTGGAGAATGGACCTGAATCTATTTCCATCTTTGATATCGTTTCTTCTTATATTAAAATTATCCATGAAGAAAGTATAATTCATAAACTGAAACCTTATCTCACTATATACATAGCAACAGTAAGCTATCCAGTCGCACGTAATACCAAGAATTTTCTCCCAACACTCAGTACAAAACCAAATAATATAAAATTATAATTAGACGACTCAAATAAAAGCCTTTCGAGTCTAATTTAAGTTTGATCCCCGCGTAACGATACTACCCCCATCTTTATCAAGATTATAGCCCATTTTATCCTTTAATTATACATGAGTCTCACGCCACTGAAGCAGACAAAATGGCCGCGAAATTTTATTAAATATCCTGTTAGTAACGTGAACTGAATTTTTATTATACTCTCATAACACGAGGTAGCTTCAGGACTACTTACTTCTTTATCATTTAGATAATGTATTGCGATTATGTTCTTCTTTTTTCAAGCATACAATATTAAGTAAAGTGGTATAAGTAGTGGTAGCTTGTAATGGCGTTTACTTGTGCTACTTACAACGTAAACAGTGGTGTAATGTATCATGGTTTCATAGAGATGTGAGTGAAGTTTAAAATGGGTTAAAAACTTACCTTACGAGATCATCAAAAATCCAATTAACGAATTTAGTCAAATTACATGTTGCACAGTTGCATTTTAGATTCAAAATTCGCTTACATTAGCGATATGTTTACGATACTATACGTCAAACGTTCGTGATAAGCCTACAGTTTAAGACCCGCTTAAAATCAATAATTATGAATACATCTGTAATGCATCACTTCATCATTCCCAAGGAGGGTTGATGTTAGGCAGGCGGCCGGTCATAAAACAATAAGCCAAAACCTTTAACAACATGGATTTATGAAACACTTGTTGTGCCGACCCCACCTAGTGTAGGATAAGGGCAGGACGAAGAAGACATCTGTAATGCATCATAATTAAAGAGTTGGCCCCTATAAATGTGATAAAATTATTCATTTAAAAGAATCATTAGCAAAGCATAGGACAAGTTAATAAAAATGGAGTCATAATCCCAATTTACCTAGAAACATCCTATTTGTAAGTTCGGATTGAGGTCGGATCAGATATCCTAAAAATTGCGCAAGTTAATAGGACATCTACTTCTCTAAAAATGAGGCATTACGTAAAAAATACCTAGTCAATGTTCACAAATAGCACACAACACCCTGTACTACCCAATTACTTAAAGAATGGGATTAAAAATGGCGAATCTACTATGTGCCTTTCGCTCGTTGATAACGTGCGTGAGCGAGATGAAACGACAATGGTAGTAGCGCCGCCATTTTCAAACCCATTCTTTAAGTAATCGAGTTGTAATTATATTTAAGGCACGAACAAAACCTTTCAATATAATTTCGCGTATTAAAATAAGCTTTATTTATCAAAACATCTGTAAACATAAATCATAATTAATTGTATTGTTCTTACAATTTAAACAATCTAAATTGGCCTGTATTTGTAATGTTAACATAAAATGTTTGATCGAATTCATAGATTTTCATCGTTGAAATATTATAAATTAATTGTACAAAATGTATTCCTGTTAAAGATATCGTGTATATTGTAATTATTAGGTTGTGTATAGTCTTCAATTCTGTTGTAATAAATATTTCTACCCGTGCTGTTTGTATTTCATTTTAATATAAAAACCTCATATCACCATTTCCCGTACGGAACCAAATAGATTTATCTTAATGAACAATAAATGTGTATCTGTATGCGCAGGCGCCGAAAGTAAGGACAGGGATGTGCCAAGCTCAATGTGCATATTTAATCAAATACACGCACTCACACAAACACAAAATCCATCTCTTGTTGTGACAACAGATGATGCTGACCAGTTACAGTAACCACTTCACTAGGGATTGGTCTCAAGGGCATTAATCTACTAAACCTTTTCCTCCTTCAGTAATTAGCGGGAATCGTAGCGGTTTCCTAAAACTAGCAAAAGACTCGCTCTGTCAAGGGAAATATCTTCGAATAAGAAAACCAGCGAGATGTGGGAGTGAAAGTTCTCTATACCTTTGGGAAAGCGTAGCGGAGGCAGGTATATACAAGGTTAGTCGGAAAGGGGTTGAGTCAATAATAAATTATTGTTCAAACCAAAGATTACAATAATTTTAAAATCATCATCATAGTCAGCCCATTACTATCCCACTTCAGGACACGGGCCTCTTCTTATAATGAGAAAGGTTTTAGGCCTTAGTCCATTACGCTGGCCTGGTGCGGGTTGGCAGACAACACACACCATCGAGAACTTTATGGAGCCCTCTCAGGTGTGCAGGTTTCCTCACGATGTTTTCCTTCACCGTTAACGCAAGTGATAATCAGATTATGATCTGCACATGAATTCGAAAAGCCAAAGGTGCGGTCTGAGTTTAAACTCAGAACCTCCTGCATGGAAGGCAAGCGCTCCACCTCTAGGTCAGGGGTCGGCAACCTTTTGAAACGGAAGAGCCAAAAGTTGCAATTTACGAAATTTCACAGTTTTTAAAGAGCCACAAACAAATTCGTTTCAGTATTATAGTATTTACTTATACAGATTGTCCTTTAATTATTGGATAACCTTGAAATGGCGAATTAGCAAAAATAATTGCCTATAAAAAAAATACATTTAGATATAGTTACTATATCTATCTCTCAGTTATAGTCAGTTTATTTCAGTCATACTATATTATAGTACTCTATTATGGATCGATTGCACGATTTTAAGGATTTTGATAGTAAAATAATTATTTTTTGCGTATGGAACTGGAGAGCCGCAAAACATTGAAAGAGCCGCATGCGGCTCGCAAGCCGCAGGTTGCCGACACATGCTCTAGGTAATCACTGCTTTTTTAAATTACTTAAATTTTATTTAAAGTAGCTTTTGTCAACAACTACTTCAGCTCACATACTAGTCATTCAAGTATAAATTCTAATCGACTTAGGCATTTGTTTTCAATTAAAACTTGGTACCTCATTCCACTTCTAATAGACTAGGATTCAGGGTTGGTAACCGTTATCATTGCGAGCTGGCAGCGAAATAACTTCGGAAGTCTTAAGCTTAGTTCACATTGGTAAAGTGAGACGTCTAGTAGGGTTGAGTAGTGATTCCTTTATTAGCCCTGTGAAAATCTTCTGGGCTAGTGAAAGCAGGCTAATGATACGTAACTTTATAGTCTAGTTAACATTGGTCGAGTATAGTAATCTTGTAGGCCAGTGTAATTACCGTAGGTAAGTAGCAGTAAGCTAAAGCATAAACTATGAGTATATTATTTAGAAGTACTGCTCATGCATTTGTAAAATAATCAGGTGCACTATTTATTACATTAGCAACAATCCTCTTCCTACAATCGCTTATATAGATTATAATGATTATTATTTAAAATAATAGATAGTTTCTTACAACGGCTATTCAAAACTAGGCTTTTAAATTAACCTAGTACTCTACCACCCTTACTACACCAATGTAAACGCGGCTTAACGCGACTTTGTCGCACAGACTATCTCGAGTGAGAAGATAAAAAATTATTAGCTTTGAAACTCTAAAACAAAGTCGTAAAGTTGGCAAAGTTGGCAAAAATTTCGCCGTTCCACTTTAACCTTGGACTCCTTATCCTGACTAAGATGATGGATTTTACTGATTTGTTGAACAGATGTATTATCTAACAGGAAAAAAGAAAATTCCTGTCAGCTGCTGGTTTAGTTTCGGTTTATACCTAACTTGTCTTTGAAAGAAAAAAAAAATTAAAGCTATGGGAATTCTAACTGGGAATACGTTCACCCAAATACTGAAAAATACCTTGAGGCCAATTTTATCCGATGTGGCAATCATTTGCACAGAAGGTAAATCATTTGACACCTATGTACTTACGTTATTTTTATGTTTTTTTTATGTCTAACCCTCTCTAATATTTCTTCTGTATCGTGGGAGCCTTTACAAACACAAATCTTCACACGCAAAAACGCCCAGACCCGGAACAACTATCTGCAGGTCATACAAATACTTCTTCCGTGGGGGAATCGAACCCACAACCCGTAGCGCAGAAGCAAATCACCCAACCACTGCATGAAACATGTCGAGTTTATAATTCTATACACATGCAATGACAGTCTTTAGAATAGAACTGATTTTAAGGTTCCTCAGAGTTCTCCGTTATCAGATCTATGGACATTACTTTCTTTATTGCAAAGTTTTAAATCCAACTACAGCATATTTGTTTTTTTTTATACGTAGGGACATCGTCATTGATTCTTTCTACCCTGGGAAAAACCGGATTATTATCGGCTAAAAAACTATGGCTGAAGTCGCGGGATTCGCTGTAGTGCACTCACCGCAACCTGTCTGAGTTACAGCCTGCGTTTGACAGAATAGGGGCTGATGTCATTTCAGTCCAGCAAATAGTTTCTAGAGTGTAGTAAGGTGTTTAATATCAACGATCAAGTTTAAGTGGGTCACTAGCCCAATAGAAATCGGAAGTTAACTCTGAATGGGCTGTTGACGACAAGTGGTAACCCTTAAATAGTTGTTAAGTTCTAACCTCTATACATTGGGCAGTTAAGTTCTATGGCGTTTATCAGTGGGCCATTCAACTAACAGAACGGTTGATTAATCGCAACCGTTCATTCAAACAGTTCTCGTTTACAAAAAATGTCAAAATATTTGAAAACAAGAACAAAACCACAAATTTTGACAGTTTTCGTAAACAAAAACTTACTGACACGGTTGTGGTTTGTTTGTTCTGTGTTGCTAGTGAGCAGCAGAACATTCCGTCTACATTGAGGTTATGTTATACAACAGATATTTAAGAAATGTTACAACAGATTCGTCATCAGTATCATTCTAAATCTGGGGTGGGCAAACTTACACCATCGGCTATTAACAACAATAAAATTGGACGACAAGCGATCGCAAGCAGTTTTTTTTAATGTATATGCATTTTTTGTAGTTGCCTAACTACGTACATATTAAATGTTTTCAATACTAATATTAATGTTTTAATACGTACATATTATTTAGAGGTCGATGAATGCCACTGTGTATTTTCCGCTAATTTCTCGTAGTGTGTCAAACGTAAGCATGAAGACAGATGTTCGCCAGTAAGCCGATTACGGTATTTTGTAAGTATGCACGCGATTGACCCTAAAATCGCTTGCGATTGACCGGTCTACCGCGATCGACTGTTTGCCCACCCCTGTTCTAAATCAAGAACCATCACGCTGCCTCCAGAATCTTTCATAATAATACCTACATCACCTTCAATTTTTATTGTTACTAAATTATGTATTAGGACACTTTTCACGTGAGCGAAGCCGCGGGCACAGCTAGTATCTATACAAACTAAGATTTTGGAAATAAAAACTGTCGTTTTAATGCACGTTTTAAAACTTTAAAATACAGAAATAAAAATGGTATAAATTCATCTTAGTGCACCACATAAATTTGAACGGAATGAGCTCTCTGATGGCATCGTTAACTATTCTTTGACATTCCAGCACTAACTTAACTGCAGTTTTAGAGTCGTTTGATGGTTTACTAAAAATACCGCTCCGGTATTGATGTGTTCTGGAGATTCGGTAGGTGCAAGTCTTTCAATCTCGCCTGCATATAGTGCACCTTGGCGGCACTTCACATGACTATTCGTATTCGCGTATTTGGTAAACAATCACCATGTGTAGATAGTATGTGTAACAAAGTAATAGTCGCTTTTTTTTTTCTTTGTCGCTTTTGACCCTAGTCTCACCTGATGGCAAGCGCAGACATGGTCTAAGATGGAGCACACGAATCCAAGGAACAGAGATATAGAGGGATTCCCCAGTACCCCTCTGGCTCTCACATATACACGACGGAACACAGCAAACTGCTTGGCGCCGGACTTTAATGTGAGGGTGGTAGCTAGCCAGGCGGACCGTATGGCTCCTACCATCAAGCGTGCTGGGTTTAGTCGAATCTTACAACACGCGTCTATTCCCAAGTGAAGAAGTTTTATATTCTAACCCGTCCCCACACGGGATAATTTATTATTTGCCTATTCGACAAATACTGCAAACCGTCAAATAAGCGTCACCGTGCGCTTTACGGTTTTTTGTTGCACATCAAAGGACTCAAATAACCACCGTAACTAAACCGTCCACATACTGGCCATGTTTAGCAGCACCATAGTGTTTGTGAACATATAGTGCCTTTGCTTGCAAAATGTTTGTATGTTTGATATTTGGCCTCATGTGGACGGTCGTATTTGCCAGTATCTGCATGTTTGCCTGTAAGTCATGTATTTTGTCAAATAGAACATACACTCAATAGCGAATACAGATAGCCATATGAAGTACCACCAATAAACGATGCTCTAATAATCGACAGACGGTGGGATTACTATCCAACTCGGCAAATGAAAAACTTCAAGGCTATTATTCTCTATGAAATTTAAGAAAAAAAAGCAAGAAACTCGACCTCATTACTACTGCTAAAGTCCATGCAAATATAAACTCTTATCATTATAGACACATAACTTATCAGCATAATATCACGCCTTATATTCCCCGACAGGAAAGGCAGAGATGTAATTTTTTTTTAGTACATCCTCATTTATTTTTTTCTTTTCTTTCGCCAGTTATGTTGAAGTCCCTTGTGATAGGGGGCGAGCCTATTGCCATTAACCACACCGTCACCACCACCACCGTTATAGACACATGTCAATTATCTTTACTGCATGGTAAATTGTGTTTTAATTCACTCCGATGCGCTTCGCTAGGCAACTCTTTTTTTGCGAAGGCTCTAAGTCCAGCTGTGGACTACAAGCGATTTTCGATGGTTGATGTATTTTATCTTTAACATATTTTTTAAGAAAATAATCTGAAATCGTGCCTGTAAAATCTTTTATTCGTAAGGTCTCGCCAATATCTCCTTTAAGAAAGTTTTATAGAAGCTAAAACGTATCTACAGTGACAATCTAATGTGAATTGAGCCTTATTTATAGTCTTTAAACTCGAACAGCTATAGGTATTCTTCTACCGTTATTTTAACATTATATTTAGTAGCTAGTCCCTAGCGTAAAAGCATAAAGTAATAAGTACAAAACACAAAAAAACATTACACGTAATACCACATTTTTCGTATCACAATCATAAAAGTAACAAAAATGAACACAAACACAAATGATAACCGCACGTTTCCGCCGTAAAAGGAATATTTAACTTCCAAAAATACACCTCCGTCCCATATACACGTTGTATACGACGTTTTGCTCACAACATTTCGCAATGACAATTTCAATTTGCCGCAAAATATAGTTGTTTATAGATTTCCTGAATACACAGTCCATATTTGATAGTTTCACACAATATTACAAAGAGGGGAACACGAAATAAATAAGCTTTCAAAGGTATGAAAGGCCCATACATCTCGCAATGCCGACACGGAAATATTAAAAAATATCTTTTGAATCGAACGCGCTATTTGCAGGTGTAAGGAAATTGGACCGCGGGATAACGTAATGGTTGTATTTCCTCGACCTTTCATTTATTTCAGTTGAAAAGCCCGGCACAGCTGGAAGCATATTTGGACCGCCGAAATTATCTGTAAGGCTCCCAACTAAAGCCACATAGCAATAATCCGAACGAGATCCTGATTAGAAATCCGCCTAGGCAGGGACGACCCTCATTTGAATTGTCATTCGTACCTACAAATTCTTATCTGATCATACTTGATATAATTCAGATGGGTTTATTCATTTTCAATGAAAACGTCAGCCTATTATGTGATTGCGAATTCCGTTTTTCGAGTACCCCGCCGTTTCTAAAGGAGATATTTATAGAAGACCGTTCCGAATTGATAATTTACTTCACTGTATCAAATCAGCAATTTAGTAGAAGCACCGTAAGTGCTGCAGAAAATTTCCCAAGTGGAATTCAAGCCTGTTAAACTTATTTGAGTTTCACAATGTACGTTATGGCAAATATTTAAGTTGGTATAGGTCCCAAAAGACGGCATATCGTATGCACGCGATATTCCATATTGTAGTTTCAGGAAATGTTTCATAAAGATTATAAAGCTTTAGCTAGCAGTATAATAAACAAAGTTAGATTAGCGCTGTTACTAATGTTCGATAAAAAAGTCGAGATCGCCGAGGTATCCAAATAGCCGAATATGCTGCCAAGCTGGAACGTTTCCAAAATCAAGTTTGAACTTCAACATTAATCTGACACTGTAAATTGGTGGGATTATAGTTTAATACAAAATTATATGGGTACACAGGTGCTTTACTTAATAAGTAGTCAACAGAACGGGTTATTAGAAAATGTAATGCAGATTATTGAGGTGGAATGAGAATTACCAACTTTGTATAATCGGATAAGGAAAGTTGTATGAGGATATAAAGGTCTTGTCAAATATGGTTAATTGCTTTTCGGATTAACTTGTGATAGTTAATGAAAGACTTGCTTATACAAGTTAAACGAGTACTATTAATAGTTTCGTTAGCGGCTGTGATTGGGAAAATTGGGGTTATTGTGTAAGTTTGGCAAACAGGCTATTCATGCTTTTATATCACCAGAAGTAATTACTTGGACTATTACAAACACATAAGGAATTTATTTATTAATCTTTAAACTGCCTCCTTGGTCTAGTGGTGGCAAGCGCGACTGGTAATCGTGACGTCCTGGGTTCGATCTCCAGGTTGGGCAAGTGTTATTGGGTTTTTTCGTGCGGAATTCCTTAGTAGCAGCCCTTCTCTAGTAAGGCAAACCGCCGATAGATAGGTTATAGGTTTGGCACACACATAGACTATGCCCTGGATTAATACATAGGATACTTTTTATCCGGGTATATCAAGTAGTTCCCCTAGGATGCGGGTGAAACCGCGGGAATAGTCTAGTTAATACTATAAGTTGTGCACATTAGAAATTATTGCACAAAACTTTTTTTTTTATATTAGATATCTATTTTTAGGAGGTTTGTCAATTTGTCGTTTGATGATTTTGGGGGGGATCATGATCCCTACGACCCCCCCCCCACCCCTCCCCGGACTGCCACTGGATGCACACAGCATCTTTCTATTTGCTTCTTCTTCTCTCATGTCGACACGAGCTATATGAGAATAGCTCATGCCGTGGTGGACAGATTAGCCAGTCAGCGAGGTTGGTACCGAGGCTGACTGCTCAAGGTGCGCCGGACGTACAGTAGAGAAATGAAAATGTTATGCACCTTAAGGTTTATTTTTGCTTGCACAGTGCAAGAAACAACTATTTTACCGACTACGTATTGCCAACATTATAGAGATGAAAACACAAGTGAGGATGTCAGGAACAAATAGTGTCATTTACACCTTTGGCTCGAAGCTTTTTTTTTTCTCATTGTACTCAAAGCTTTGGATTTTATTAATTTCTGAAGAGATTTGGTACAAAAAGTGCCATATTGAAGAGAAAATAGCATCTCACAAGTCGCATGCTGATCAAAAAGTGACATTTGCAAGGCAAACAAAAATATTCTCGATTTCTGAACAAAAATGAAAAGTGTAAATTACACTTTTTGTTCCTAAGCTCCTCATTGTATTTTCTGGTAAGATATTATGGTAACATGGTGACAGACAGAAGAAATGTCAATTTTTGATCATTGATTTGATTGTTATCATGGTTTTTACAACAAAACTCCTTAAATCAAATCAAAGACATTACATGGCACTACTGCGTCATATGGAGGCAACAGGCAATTTTGATCTTTGCTACCAAATAAGTAAACATGATTGTTCATGCATTGGTCTGTTCCGTTCAACAGTTTGAAAAGGTAACATGTACCCGATGATTGTGGGAAAGGAATGAATTTGAAAACTGACGAACCGTTTCATTTCCCTACTGTACTACTTATTGGTATCGTCACTCCGAAAACCAATGCACGCCACTGGTAGGTACATGTATCCTGAGGTAAGTAGTATAAATATTAATTTATTTTACATCACGACTTCTTATTCTTCCTGCCCTTATCCCACACTAGGTGGGGTGGGCACAACATGTATTTCATAAATCCATGTTGTTAAAGGTTTTGGCTTATTGTTTTATGACCGGCCGCCTGCCTGACATCAACCCTCCTTGGGAACACTCATTGCGCCATCGCGCGGGTGACCCAATGTGCTTGTTGATATTATGCACTGGGTAGGTACCAAAATTATATGCTTGTCAATCTTATTGCCGACAATTAGCAGACTATGTTCCTCTTGATGGAGTATACTTGAAGTTCCTCGACCCACTCATTCCGTTTTGCTAGGGACTTTGCTCTTTTCATTCAACCCAATTTCTTTTCTATTTCCTAATAATAACAAAATGCGAACACGAATTCATTTGCCAAATGTGCTGATTATGACCGTTCATTATAGCGGTCATTAGGAGGCCCATGTTTAGCAATGGACGTTTACAGGCTGTTATGATAATATTGATAGTCCAATTATGGCCGAATCCTATAATTTACGGAGCGTTATTGGTTAAAATTGAGACTCGTGTATCTTTACCAATTATGAAGTAAGGCAAAGCGTTGTATAGTAGACCCTCCCATATGGAAGTAGCTATCACTGGTAGAGTTAGCTTACGAGTGCTACCATTGGTGAGCAAAACGACTCGTTTTAGTTTATACCTATAGAAACCGGGCAATTCAGTTTCGAACAGTGTTCTCATAACTAAAGAATTATTCAACGATAGACACCATTGTGGCGCTCGTGGCAAATTAACAACCACACGGATCATATGATTTGCAAGGTTAAGCTGCGCTTGCTGCGGTCAGTCCGTGGGTGACCATTTGTTACACATCGAAACCCCTCCATACCTCGGAGAGCACGCTAAACAGTCGGTCTCGGGTGTTATACGAATACCTACGACAGTCGTTTCGGGAAGTCAAAAGCCCTAAAGTCTGACAAACGGTCTGACCTCAGGATATCGGCATTGCCATGTAACTGGGTTGCGTTGGTCTGATGGCAGTCGTTCCATGAAAAATACTGGTATTCAGCCGCATCTGGCTAGACTAGAAGCTGACCACAACATAGTTGGGAAACGCCTAGGCAGATTAGACATCAGTGTACGTATTTTTCGCACTAAATTCTTGGCATAAACAGACAAAATCACTTCCTCTATTTTCATACTTCCACTCGCGCGGTAATGTCATTTTTCAAGGTTCCTGTGTGTGGCGGAAAGGGTGGAAAAAGTGTCAATTGAATAATGTTACATGGCTTGAGTGACGTGTATAAGTGTGTGTGTAGTTTAAATATCAGAGGTCCATGTGAAAGAGTTCGTCAGAAGAAGTACCTACTACAACTAACCCATTTCTACCGCTAAGCAGCACTCCTGTTATTTGTTTTGAAGGGTATGGGTGCCGATGAAATTATAGGCACATGAGATTTTCCAACTTCGTCTCTAAGGTTGGCAACGCATCAGCAATTTTCTTGGGGTTGTAGGTGGATACAGGCGTCGGTAATTACTTTCAATCAAGTGGACCGCTAGAAAGATTGCGAACGTAAGACATAAAAAAAATTGATCAGTGACTGCTGAATAATAAAAATTAAGTTTATTTTTTAAAGTTCAGTCAGTACTTTCTCAGAAACCCATAATAAAGAGATGTTCTGATTTCCACATCGCAACAAAATAAATCTACATATAACCTCACAGTATTATTTCAGATGTTAATTTCAAGTCTAGATATTTATGTAGGTACCTACCTAATGAGTAGTATGCGTGAACTATACAGTGTGTATCCAAATTGGGGTAATTCCTTCTAAACGCGTGATCTACTGGTGACAGAGATTGACTCTGAAGGGTATTCTGCAAAATCAACAAAAAAAAATCAGAAGAAAACTAGGTGTTCTCACCATCTTTTTTTGTTAGTTAACTTGGCATGCTAAAATGACTCAGGTACATTTTTTTAGCAATTTTTTTGTTCAGATACAAACACTTAAACCAAAGGATTTTTTTTATTATTTTTATTTCAAGTCAAGCTAATCCCGTGCATGGTTAATATATAACATAGATCATATGACTTAAGGAATTACACGAATTCGTTTACACCGTTTACAATAGAAACCCACAACATAAATCTTCTTCTTTTCGTGTGGTTAGTGACTAACCTGGTGTCAGAGTTTATGCCGCCCATGCTTTAACAGGCTTTAACTTGGCTTCACATGCCATCAAGAAATATCTTTCAGGTATCCTCACGACGTTTTCCTTCGCCGTTTTTAAGCAAGTGATAATTGTACAATACGCACATGAATCTGAAAAGTCAGAGAGCCTTGGGCTTGAATTTGAGAACTATGATTTGGCAGTCCGAAGGTCACACCACTGGGCTATCACTGCTAATACAACATAAATGAGAAAAAGCCCTCAAAAAAAACTCTGTTCTCACAGAAATATAAAGGATTTATCACAATTTTATCAAAAGAAACAAGTACGTACATCAAAAACTCTTACAAAGTTAGTATCTCGTCTACATAAAAAACACTTTTCGGCTGACTCGTCTCAACCACCATTATCTTTACTTCCCTCAATTTTCCGGGGCTCAATTTATCTTTTAACCACTCAAAATCCAACTGGCAGTCCGCCAGAGTTCAGCAAGATTTGAGCGATAACGTTGGCAAGATTCTGCATTTACATAAAAAAGCTGTTAATGCGGTGGTTACTGCTGCATTTGGTAGTTGAGATGTAGATTCAAATATTTGGCAAATAAATCCATGCATGTTCTAAATGGAATATGCCTAAACGTGTTACCAATTAGAATAGAGGTTACAGATTTCTACACTAAATTAAATAAAGATTCTAAACTAATTAATTTGTTGGAAGATTCTTCTGTGCTTGATAATTAAAAATGTATTTAAATCATACAGGGTGTTTGGTGCATCGTGTGCCAAATTGAAATGCTCGACTGAAGGGGTCATCTACTACCCTTTCAGACCCCTTAACACCTCTCATGCCCTGTGTTTTTTTTTAGATTGTATTTGAATAAAAATTTGGGTCATCTTTTAATAAAAAAATAAAAAGTCGATAAAAAAAAACCACAGGGCATGACAGGTGTTAATGGGCCTGAAAGGATAGCAGATGACTCCTTCAGTCGACCATTTCAATTTGGCACACGATGCACCAAACACCCTCTATAATATTGAGAATCTTTTCCTGGAGCCTACGAGGATAACTGCCACTACAGCTACTATTGGACAATAAATATATTTACAGGTATTGTGCCTAATAGTAAACAAATAGTAAATCAACTTAACTATAATCATTGTGGACAGTTGATAACATTTCTTAAGGAAGACAAGAAAGTGTTAAATAAGGATATTATTTTACTACCTAAAACTGTGAGTCGCTTGGAAGGATTCAAAAATAAACTTATTAGCAAATTGCTTTATTTGTATTATAGTGATGATCGTAACCCGTTATACAATAAAATTAACTGGTTTTGTACAGAATTTAACTCGATCTTTATCCCCAAGAAGATCTCAGTTAAACAACGTACTGCAACCTTCAGTGAATGGGCAACTATAGCTATAAAAGTAAGAAAAGACTTTATGAGTTCTATGCAGAAAAAACTATAATAATAGTGAATATTTTTTTCAGTATGTTAGAGATTATTCAAAATTATTTAAAAAGGTTTGTCTTTTAGGCAAAATTTAATAAGGTTAGTTAGCAACTTCATCCTGTATATTAATAATATCATAGTTCAAAGATCCTTAAAGGGCAATGAACTCCTGCCCTGGTCCCAAGTTACTTGGGGTCGGCGCAATATGTTTTTCTCTTCCACTCTTCCCTGTCAGCCGTCTCATTATCATTTACTCCCTTATCTTTCATATCCTCCCTCACACAATCCATCCATCTTTTCTTAGGTCTCCCTCTCCCCCTCCATCCATCAACATTCATATTCATCACTCTCTTAGTCACATGTGTTTCATCCCTCCTCAGCACATGCCCATACCAAGACAAACGCTTTCCTTTCAACTTTTCTAAAGGGCAATGAACTACTCTTACAATATCCTTTAAAAAGGTCAGGTGGTATTTAGAACCGACAGGATTCATGCACGAAGAAACAGACACTTAGCTATATTTATGAGTAAAGTTCTCTGGTTCTGCCAACTTCCATGAAACACTGCAAGAACCAAGTTTTGCAGAGATCAAATGCTAGTTCTGCGTAAAATAAAATATTAGATCGAGTTACTGGTTGCGAACTGGTTAGATTTCTATGAAACTATTATTATAATCAAACTTTTTCTTGTGGAAAAATTGTAGAGTTCCAATTTTTCTTGGATGGAAAGAAAAATTGCAATATAATCTTACATCTCTAAGGCCATTGTGGGACTTCGATGAATATTCGTGTTATTATGATAGCCCGACACAGTAGTACTCTCAACTGGCGTGCGTGTATAACGAGATGTATAAATGTTGATGAAGCGAAAGGCGTATGTAAGCATTGTTGCAGGTGACGTTCTTATCCTGCCGGGGTTGCGGTGCATGCTTTTGCGAATCCTGCGACCCCGGCCGTACGGTCAGGAGGAGAAACACCGTTGGTTTTTAGCCGGTAAGATTCCGGCAGAACCCCGGGCGAGGGACAAACATGAGGATTTTCAAACGATAAAAAAAAATGGTGGCGTTCTTATAGTTTATGCCTGCCCACATGGGAAAAAGGTGTGGGTTTATGTACGTATGAACGATAGCCGAATAGAAAACAGTTTTAAGCGATATTTGGCGAATACATATAGTACTACGACATTAAGTTATTCGCCTCGACAATCTTCATGTTCTTCGAATATGTACGAATTTTGTAACCTATTAAGAGACCTTTCCAGAATTGATCCAAAGAGGGCATAGCCCTACTTACATAATATTATAAAGACACACGTAGAAAGAATAAGGGGGGCTCGTGGCTAATTACCAACCGCACGGATCATACGTGTTGAGGTTAAGCTGCGCTTGACGCGGTCAATCCGTGGATGGGCGACCGTTCGTTTCACATCGAGACCTCTCTGTGCCTCAGAGAGAACATTAAACAGTCGGTCCCAGGTGTCATACGACTGCCATCAGACCTCCGCAACCCAGTTACTGGGCAATACCGATACTCTAAGGTTAGACCGGTTGTCAGATTTTCGGGCTTCTGACTACCCGTAACGACTGTCATAGGCATGTATAGGTATTCATAGAAATTGAACTAAAACTGCCCATTGGCCTAGTGGTGGCAAGCGTGACTGCAGATCGTGAGGTCCTGGGTTTGATCCGAAGGTCGGGCAAAGCGTTATTGGGTTTTCCGTGTGGGGAATTCCTCAGTAGGCAGCCCGGTGTTGGGATTTGTGCCCGGTCGATGGCAATAGGCTCGCCCCCTATTACAACGGGATTTAAACATAAGGGTGAAATGAGGGTGTTGCTATAAACCTCTGCCCAACCCTTCGGGGAATACAGGCGTGATGTTATGTGAACTATGTATTATGAAATTAAGGTTTTTAATCTCGAAGCATGTTAATTCTAAATTTAAAATGACTTGATTATAGATACATTTGTAACCAGTACTTACCTGAAAAGCATACTATCTACTACGCAACTTCTTTGAAGATTATTAGTAAAAGGACAAAGCTAGTCTTGTCTTTTATATAAAAGCTAATGAACAGAATAAAAGATAAACATAATGATTAATAAAATCTAGTTCTGATATTAAAGAATTGTTTGAAGACAGATAATTATTGTAAATATCTCTTGTACTCGATCTTTTATTCGGTCAAAGATAAATAAAATAAAAGAGATTTACTATTTACTTTGTCTATTTACATAATTGAAACAAAAGAATAAGTCTTTTATATGTCTAGTTATCTGATTTTTAATAAAATGTTACGGTAGTTATTTTTAGCAATAGGTATTTATTTTGACCTTTAACAGACTTTATATTAACACTAGCGGCCCGTCTCGGCTTCGCACGGACGAACATTTTTCCCGTTTTTGCAACATTTTTCATTTATGCTCCGCTCTTATTGGTTGTAGCGTGATTTTATATAGCCTATAACATTCCTCGATAAATGGACTATCCACCACAAAAATATTTTTTCAATTCCAAGCAGTAGTTCCTGAGATTAGCGCGTTCAAACAAACAAACAAACTCTTCAGCTTTATAATATTAGTATAGATAACATAACATCACACCTGTATTTCCCGAAGGATTGGGCAGAGGTGTATAGTAACACTGTCATTTCGCCGTTATTTTTAAGTCCCATGTAACAGGGGGTGAGTCTATTGCCATTAACCGGGCACAAATCCAGACTCCGGGCTGCTACTGACAAATTCCTAATGAAAAAACTCAATAACACTTTGCCTGACTTAGGAATCGAACCCAGGACCCATGCTCAGCAGACGCGCTTGCGACCACTAGACAAACAAGGCAGTTTAAACCGTGACCAAACATTTTTTTTTTTAGTTTTCTGTTCCTCAAAATGACAAACCGAAACTTTTATAAGATCGGTAAGAAGTTATATAACTACTGGAGGTTTTAATCTACGTCACCCTGGAACGTCATTAGGGACGTACTTATTTCTAATTCAAATTCCACTTTCATCCTCCTTCAAACTCCTGCTTGACATACAACGCGCCACGAAGGACCAATCTTTTACTCAGACCACGTCAAAATTACTGTCCTATTAACTACAACTCGTTCTTCGACGCCAAAGTCACGGAAATGGGTTGCCAATGTTATTTAAAAAGACTTTTAACATAATTTCCTGAGGCGCATTCCAAAGAGGTGGGAGTTAATTTATTTACTCCATCAAATTCAATTTCGTTGTTAAGTAAACAGTTGGTTACCGTACCAAGTTATATTTCGTAGCTTCGTACTTTAAACAAACTGGTTATTAATACAACTATTTACCTCTAAATGTATTTTCAAAGGTTATTTCGGTAATCTCTGGATTTGAATTAAATTCATAGTCAAAGTCAAAGTATTTATTTAAATTAGGCACATAAAAGGCACTTTTGAACGTTAAAGTTACAAAGAAAATAGAATTGATTCTAGTTGTCCCTTCCAAAAGGTAGTTTCGTATGGAGAAGAATGGGCAAGAAACTCCACCGTTACTCTTTTAAAATGTCTTACAATATTTTGTATAGGTACATTAATTATACAATTATATGTGAAGACGAAGCACCTAGAATAAAATTACTATACCACAAAAGGTAAAAAAAAATAAAAAATGAAACAATGACATATTAATTATGTGATAGGTGCTCACATATTTACAAACATTGCAAAAGTATACGTTTTCCCAAAAAATTCAAAGTAATAGGTCAATGTATGAGTTTAGATACTTACTCATAGAATCTAAGATAAACGGCTTTAAAAAAATAAATTATACAATTAAAATAACAACCAGTTTGATTTTGTCTAGACTCTAGATTGTCCTATGGACTTTTAAATTTTCTTTCATTTAATTTGTATAAATGTAATGTTCATAAAATTTCATGATATTTTAACCTTGGCTTGAAAAGATGATTATGTAATACGGCTCTGAAATTAAAACAATAAAAAGGTTTACCTTAATCCGATCGAAGGACCGAACGGACTCGTTGAATAATATTGGTTATAGTCGGATTCTATAAAAAATATAGTATGCTTTCTGTAACTATAGGCAATATAAAATACATTATTTAAAAAATAACAACATTATTTATTATTTATGACAGTTACAGCCTAGTGGTGAGACCGTCGGACTGCCAAGTCATAGGTCTCGAGTTCGAACCCAAGGCACGCACCTCTGAATTTTCGGATTCATGTGCGTATTGTATAATTATCACTTGCTTAAACACGGTGAAGGAAAACATCGTGAGGAAACCGGTATGCCTGAGAGATATTTCTCAACGGCATGTGAAGCCAAGTTAGAGGCCCATGGGCGGCATAAACTCTGACACCAGGTTAGTCACCACACGGAAAGAAGAAGATTTAAAATGTAGGTAGGTACGTTACTGTGCCTAAAACGATATCGGTGTCATCAAATCTAAGGCTCAAAACTAGAACACTGAAGGTTTTGGTTTTAGATATAGGCACGGAACTTGGCAAGAGTAGAGAAGAGAATTCCTCTCCTTTCTTTCTATCTTCTAAACAGACATAAATAAAAATAAATTACGGCAATAACCATATAATATTGACAAGCAATAAAATTGACCATGTTTTTGTTGCACTAAGTGTACATGTACGAACTTACTCCCACTGCGCCTAAACCTTGCCAAGTTACGTGCCGACGACTATACCTAATTTTTTCCTTTTTATAAGAGCTATGAATTGAAATTCGCGTTGTACACTGTCGGCGAGGCTATTTTCAATATTATTTCATTTTATTTACACACTTTGATCATTTTGTCAAATCAGAATTGAAATTCAATGAATTGCATATAACGATAATGAACGTCCAATAGTTGCGGTTGGCTTTTCATATTGCATCTAAATTACCTGCAAACCAACACTATTAAACTAGATATTTTTGCGGTATGTTATATTATATGTGTGTATTAAATTTAAATGTGTCCTATGAGCTCGCTAAAATACTTGGACCAGTCCAGAAGACAAAATAAGAATGAGTGGATAAAACATAACACTGCCTTTGCTGTCGCGCAGTCGGGTAAAAACGGCGGAAGGCCTTTGTCCTGCAGTGGGATCCCGTGCTATAAATTGAACGCGAGAAATACTGTGAGCTCGAACAGAAATGGTCCTTGTGAGCTTGGTCCTTTTAGTCATTGATAATAAGACCAGGCTAGAAGACTCAAAATAAGAATGAGTGGATAAAATATAACACTGCCTTTGCTGTCGCGCAGTCAGGTAAAAAGGGCGGAAGGCCTTTGTCCTGCAGTGAGATCCCGTGCTATAAATTGAACGCGAGAAATATCTGTGAGCTCGAACAGAAGTGGTCCTTGAGAGCTTGGTCCTTTTAGTAATTGATAATAATAAGGACCACTGGTGTTACCGGATGGTAAGTATTTACAGGATTACTCTCTACATAAAACTCCGCCATCTTTCTTTCGTGATTTAATTTGTTGGAATATGAAAATTGTTATTTCAATTTTAAATAAGCAGTAGACGACTGAAAGAAAATTAGGTTGACTCGGGACCCGCAACGAATTTGATGAGAAAAAATATTACGAATGTATTTTTTTTATGTTTCAATTTACACTAAATAATCCTAAAGACATTTTGTATTTCATATATTTATAACTTCCTTGAAAATCTTAATCTGTTTAAGCTTATTAAATGCCCTCAAAAATAATTCAGCTGTTTGACAGGCAGCAGCATAGTACTAAATTAAGTCATCATTGATGATAACCCAAAATTATTTTCTGATGTCATTATCCAAACTGTTTTACCTAGCCTTTTCCCAACTATGTTGGGGTCTAACCAGATGCGGCTGAATACCAGTATTTTACACGGAGCAACTGCCATCAAACAGTTACTAGGCAATGCCGATATTCTAAGGTTAGACCAGTTGTCCGACTTCTTGTTACGACTATCATAGGTATTCGTATGACACCCGGGACCGACTGTTTAACGTGTTCTCTGAGGCACGGAGGGGTCTCGATGTGTAACGAACGGTCACCCATCCACGATCCACCATTATCACTATTCAAACTAATGTTCAGAAATGGACATTAGTTTGAATCGGAGTTGACTACAAATGTAAAGTCATGGACGTGAACGGTGTTAAAGTCAAGCTTGGTATTTGGGATACAGCAGGACAGGAGCGATACAGAACATTAACAGTAAGTTTTACAGAGAAGCTAACGGTGCTATGATTTACGATGTATCAGAACCGAAGTCCCTAGCAAAACTGAATGAGTGGGTCAAGGAACTGCAAGTATACTCCACCAAGAAGACACCATTGTTGGACCCAGTGCATAATATCAGCAAGCACATTGGGTCAACCGCGCGACGGGCGCAACGAGTACCTATTCCCAAGGAGGGTTGATGTCAGGCAGGCGGCCGGTCATAAAACAATAAGCCAAAACCTCTAACAACATGAATTTATGAAATACATGTTGTGCCGACCCCACCTAGTGTGGGATAAGGGCAAGAAGAAGAAGAAGAAGACGTTCAGAAATGGACGTCTCAACGCTAAATTATTATGACATAAGTTTTAACTCAAAGTTGAATTATAAATTGCTGAAAAACCTGCATTATACAGTTTCGTAGTCCAACAACAGTCGTAAGAAATGAGCGAAGAAAGTTTCATTTTTAAAGTGGACAAAAGACTGCCAACCTGTTACATCTTGGTGCACTACAGTACTGTTAGCTACCGTAATTGCTTCCTGGTCCTAGACTTTAGACATGGAAAATTTCTCGCCGTTTTTGTCATCCTATACTAAAACTAAAGACAGACCTAATAGAGACATGAAAATGAGGTTTCGTTTGCAAAAGGTCAAGGGAAACTGTTGTCTGGGGTAATTTAAGACTAGCTGTGCCTGCGGGTACATTTGTGTGTAGTTTTTAATTTCCGGGATAAAAAAAAACTGTCTCTCTCGAAGTATTAAGTTATGTCTCTGCCAAATGTCATCAAAATCTTTTTGGTAGTTCAGCGTCTAAAACATAGTAAACTGGCAGACTTATGGCCAAATGCTCAAATGCTACTCAATTTTAAGTTGTCATCAATTCTCGTGCTTTCCCTGTCATGTCGCCTTAAAGTGACAGTGACAGCACGAGACTTAAAGGTATCTTAAAACTGAGTAGCTTTTGAGAATTTGGCCATCAAGCTGTTTTTCACGACTCACGACACGACATGACAAAATGTGATGACGGCACGACTCCGAGCGTCATAGAATCGTTTAGTCACGAAACGACACGATTTTTTTTTATATACATAAAGGATTTTTCCTGTATCGTGGGTACGTTTACAGACACAAATCTTCACACGCACAAACATCCAGACCCGGAACCACTATCTGTAGGCCATACAAATATTAGTTCCGTGCGGGAATCGAACCCATGACCTGTAGCGCAGAAGTCGATCGCTCAGCCACTGCACCAAACGTGTCGTCCACATTACTATAATAGTCTAGTAAGCGTTTCATAGAAATATATGGCGCTGATATTCGTCAATAGCATCACTTCATGTAGTGTCGTGCGCCAATTAAATTACCTTACTTTCGTATTTATTTACAACTAGACCACATGACTTGGTGAACTTCGTACTACCTACATAATATTTTTCCTAATTTTCTTTTTCCTAAACCGACCAAGAATAGAGGAGACCATATAAAAGTGTGTCTAGCCATTTTCGAGTTAATGCACGGCAGTTGATATTTATATATAGATGTTGCTCGTGATTTCACTCGTATCCTAGGGAAACTACTTCATGTACCCAGATAAAAAGTATCCTTTGTCCTAATCCGGGTCATGGTCTACCTGTGTACCGAATTTCATCCAATTCCGTTCATCCATTAATGCGTGATTGATTAACAAACATCCAAATTCACAAACTGACAAACATCCAAGCTTTACGTATATAATATTAGCAGAATAGGATAGGATATTACAGTGAATTCTGAGGTTCTAGCGTTGAGACTTTGTCGTTGTGTAACCACCTTGGAAAAACGAAGCTGAAAATCACTGTTTCGCAAACATCTCTTCTTCGGAGAGACGAAGAAAAAACGCTTTTAACTAAATGTTGAACTGAGAATTCCTTGCATTTTATTTCTACTTATTATTCATTCCAGCTCTTTCCCTGCCAGAGCCAGCTTTACTTAATCAATAAATTAGCAAATGTACTTATTTCTACGTCTAGGTATAGCCATATTTTTTACCTGGAGCACCTAGTTTTTCAGTCCATAGATATAATTTAGATATTTTCAGTACCGTACTCATAATTACATAGCACTGTTTGCTGAAAGCTGAAGCTAGGAAATTAGTCAATTCTATTTGAAAAAAGCATTTATTGCATATTGCATTCGTAGAAGTAGCCAAACGGCGAAGTACTTCAAGGTACTCTATTGAAATGGTATTTTTATTAGGTCGATACTTGGTATACAGTATGCGGAGGTCTGATGGCAATTGCTCCGTGTAAAATACTGCTATTCAGCCGCATCTGGTTAGACTGGAATCTGACCCCAACATAGTTGGAAAAAGGCTAGGTAGAACAACAACAACTTGGTACCTATACAATATTTTTAGCTTTCGTAAGTACCTAAATTATAACTGCAAGTAATATGATGATATTTATTCATTGATCATCATCATTTACATTTGTTTTTACACAATGTTGGGTATAAACCTCCTTTCTTCAACGCATTGCTTTGTTGAACCGGGGGGTTACTCCCAAAAGCATTGAATTCGTACTCTAGAAATCGACAAGTCCACGACCATTCCGAGTTTTAAATTGAAACTAACTAATTCTAATCAAACACGACTGATACAGAACTCTTATGCCCGGTTCCTATAAACAAAAACGAATCGTTTTGCTTACCAATGGTAGTGTTTTTTATTGCCAAACTGGGCATATAATGGATTCGTAAGTAATTTTTACCTGTGATAGTGTGGCGTAGATTAATTATAATAATTGTACTTGTTCTATAAAATGTTGTTATAATGTAAAATATGTTGTAATAAATAAAAAATTGTATATGCGGACGGACAAATCAATCATATGCATTAGTAGTGACCAAGTCGGTCGGCCGCCTGATCGCTCCATTGTTTAGCGCACGAGGTGGGGGCTCGCAGCCCGGAGCTGGGGCATTCTTCGAAAAATATTAACACAAATTGAGAACGTCATTAGCTTCATCCCAAAGTTAAGAATGCAGATGTTTAATACTATAATTATGATAATGAAATCTGAAACTATACCGCTGCCGTCAAGCAATAAGAGAAGAATAAAAACAATCTGACAATACCATAACGTTAACAACCCGGGAGAAGAATGATTTATTAAAATAATGTCAAAAAATTTTGAATATTCACCCAGCTGCGCCCGCGCATCAGTGCATTCCGGTGGCCCGCCAGTCAGCCTACCGCCTTTAGTGAGACCACTGTGTCATTCGCTCTGCTGTCACGCTTCCGCTAAATAATATTATAACCTTTCGCTTTGCTTTCTGTCTACTCCATCTATCTATCTTGTGCTACTCTTCATTCTTACTGTGCTGTGAACTCTAAACTTGTGTACCTACTGTGCTATCTTCTTCTAATAAACTAAACTTTACCGTGTCGGTGTACAAACTTTTATTTACTTCCGCACGCACATATACCCAAGTAAGTGCACTATTTCCATAAGGGAGGGTCTACTATGCAAAGCTATGAGGTCTTTTCTTCATTATTGGTAAAGATATAAGAGTCTCAATTTTAACATAGCGCTCCGTAAATTATAGGAATCGACCATTAGTTCACAGGCGTAAGCCCACTGTTCCCTGTGTGTTTAATTTATATACCTAGATGATAAAACATTGAATGTATGTACGTTGCCTAACCCAACAGGCATTGTGTTGAAAAATATTTGTCCAACAACAATTTAGATACGTGTACACATGTTATTTGCTTTTAAATTCAAATTGACACAATAAAATAAATATGTATCGGTGGTATGGTCCTTGTTTTTCGAATGGCAGATGCTAAAACACTCCCGGCAAATGTAAAAAAAAACAATTGAAACATCATCGTCTGATTTTACAATGTTCTTTTATTTAGCACACCTATGGTACCATTTGTGTATTTTTTTAGTTTTATCTTTATTGATACCAATTAAAATATACCACATCCACTTGGATAATGGACATATCTCGGTGTAGGTGCCTATATGTACGGTCAACAACGAAAGTTGGTTAACACTGTTACTTTTACATAACATCTAAAAGACATAAAATTATTCGATACACTGCTTTTCAGAATTTCATATAATAGTCAAAAGTTTGTGTTATTTTATTGTTACATGTGTTCCGATTAAATTTGAATGTGTTGAGTTATGATTTAAAAAATTGAAGTGTTAACATATATTAATTGCTGACTGTACTACTGTGGTCACTCTTTTTTCGTGTGAATTATCTAATGTGGTGGTACGGGTGTGAGAACGGCTGTGGCGTGGCGACGCTCGCGATGGCAGACACGATGGCAGACCTTCGTAACTCGTCGGCTCTCTTCGTTTTGATTCGGCCAGTTTCGTTTTCTACAAAATGACTTTCGATGTTTCACATCTGCAAGGGATACCACGACGGCTTATTTTTTTAAATGTAATTGTTTAAATGATAATATATGATTTTTATTTCTGTAAATAAATCTGTTACAGACACTTTTACAAGTCAATGTAATGTTTTTTTTAAGACTAGATGGCGCCGGCATTTCCTATCTGACTAACTCTGAGAAGAAAAGCCGAAACAAACTCAGAGATCAAGGTCTCTTTTAAAATCCAGACATTATAGTATAAAAATTATGGGAGTGAAACGATGTAGGGCAACGTCTGGAATGGCCTTTTGAGGAAAGTGCTATAGCACGTTTGAGTTGACCTATCCTAACTGACGGCACATCTGCATCAGTCATCGCGGAGCTCAAACCTTATTTCAACCTTGTTTGGCTAACAATCCGGCCCACCTGATGGAAAGTAGTCACCATCACCTTATAAACCTACAACACTAAGAGGATTTCTGATGCGTTGCCAACCTGAGAGATGAGGTTGGAAAATGTGCCTGTAATTTCACCGGCCACCTTCAATCAAACCGGAACACAGCAATTCTGCTTGGCGGCAGAAATAGGTATGGTGGTAGTACTTCCCAACGCGAGCACTTTCACTAAGAGCTCCACTACTACAAAACCTACACCTACCTATGATAATGATAAATGATTTTTATTTCCGTAAATAAATCTGTTACAGACACTTTCACAAGTCAATGTAATGTTTTTTTTAAGACTAGATGGCGCCGGCATTTCCTATCTGACTAGCTCTGAGAAGAAAAGCCGAAACAAACTCAGAGGTCAAAGTCTCTTTTAAAGTCCAGACATTGTAGTATACAAACTATGCGAGTGAAACGATGTAGGGCAACTTCTGGAATGGCCTTTTGAGGAAAGTTCCATAGCAGGTTCGAGTTGACCTGTCCTAACTGACGGCACATCTGCATCAGTCATCGCGGAACTCAAACCTTATTTTAGGGAGCTCAACAACCCGATCGGTGCACAACGCTATCAATCAGCTGGATATTTGTGTGGGTCACAAAAAAAAAAACTCAAGAACTGCCAGATGTTTACTAAATTCGTGTATAAAGCTACCCTACATGGTACTCACATTCACAATTTATTAAAAAACTAAAATAAAAAATAAGGCGATGGTAAAATAAGAATAATCCTTGAAAAAATAATTCAATTATAAATGTAAAAAATAATAATGTTATAATATGACTATACGACATTATATCAGCATTGGGTAGCAATACTACTTGATATACTAATAAAGGGTGTTTTTTTAGAGGCGGTGAACTTTAAATTTAAATAAAACACAGCGAAATGTTTTTCGTTCTACCTAGACTTTTCCCAAGTGTGTTGGGGTTAGCTTCCAGTCTAACCAGATGCGGCTGAATACCAGTATTTTACACGGAGCGACTGCCATCAGACCTCGACAACCCAGTAGCAGGGCAATGCCAATATCCTAAGGTTAGACCAGTTGTCAAACTTTCGGACTTCTGACTACCCGTAACGACTGGCATAGGTAGGTATGACACCCGGGACCGACGGTTTAACGTGCTCTCCGAGGCACGGAGGGGTTTCGATGTGTAACGAATGGTCACCCATCCACGGACTGACCGCGGCAAGCGTAGATTAACCTCGCAAATCGTATGATCTACGCGGTTGGTAATAATTATTTTTTAAATTGAAAGTAAACAACAACAAACATTGAAATAAACTTTTTTTAATATCCAGGAAATTGGTACCTATTACTTGAAAGATAATTTTTTGGTAGTAATCGTTGAATGTAATATGATATCTGGCATGCGGCCGCGGCCAGCGCGTAAATGGCGTAATCAGAGGTTCAATTTTCACACACTCTTCGCAGTAAATCAGGCTGTATTTCAGCAATAACGCGTTGAAAGTTGGCTTCCAAGTGCTCAATTGTTTCTGGTTTATCGACGTATATATGCAACTTTACATAGCCCCAAAGAAAACAATCTAATGACGTCAAACCGCACGAACGAGGTGGCCAGTTAACAGGTCCAAATCGTGAAAAAAATCGCAAGCAAACCTTGATCTTAGAATGATTTACGGTATTTACGCGCCAGCCGCGGCGGCCACATGCCAGAAATCATATTCAAACATTCTTCTTCCTCTTAGCCTTTTCCCAATTATCTTGGGGTCAGCTTCCAGTCTAACCAGATGCGGCTGAATACCAGTATTTTACACGGAGCGACTGCCATCAGACCTCTGCAACCCAGTAACTGGGCAATGCCGGTATCCTAAGGTTAAACCGTTTGTCAGACTTTCGGGCTTCTGACTACCCGTAACGACTGTCATAGGTATTCGTATGACACCCGGGACCGACGGCTTAACGTGCTCTCCGAGGCACGGAGGGGTCTCGATGTGTAACAAATGGTCACCCATCCACGGACTGACTGCGGCAAGCGCAGCTTAACCTTGCAAATCGTACGATCGGCGCGGTTGTTATTTAGCCACGAGTCCCTCTTCAATCATATTCAAACATTAAAGACTACAAAACATATTTTTCAAGTTCTCCGCCTCTAAAAAATACACCTGTGACTTCTTACCCATCCTTAAAACATAATATTTCCTATAATACACATGAAAGGGCTTAAAGCTTTTCCTACAAGATAAAAAGTAGAACATGCATAAATAATAGGTACTACATCTTACCATCCTTCAGACTAAAGCCTATATTTTTTCTGTCGGATAAGCCATGTGTACCATTTCTAAGCTTTCTAGAAAATATTACTTAGGGACAGAACACAACGGTGCGGTGCGGCGCAACGATGCAAAAGTATCAACGCAAACACATGCGCACCGCACCAATCTCATCGCAGAGTTGACCATTCTTGCGACGCTCAATGCATGTGTTGCGGGATGTGGGGTCGTAGTTTTTGCGTTGCGGTGCTGTTCTGATGTGTTTACATCCTTAACAAAACATGTTACTATTTGCCTAACAATACAACAATACATTTAGACAACAGTTACTGATGTTACCCATTACGCTTGCGTATATGACTCCATTTACTTTCATGGGAACCTAGGAATACCCGTGGAACAGCAACTAAGATGTCTATTAGATGTAATGTTTGAAATAAGTTACATTTGTCGTATAATTATGAACATTACCTACTGCATTATTCGTTTTGTTTTGAAATAAATTAGTTTTTCATTAGTTAGCAGATGTCTTTTAGGATTTTAAATGTATTTTAAGTTATTAGAAATAACATAACATCACGCTTGTATTGCCCAAAGGATTGGGCAGAGGTGTATAGTAATACCCTCATTTCGCCGTTATGTTTAAGTCTCATGTAATAGGGGGCGAGCCTATTGCCATCAACTGGGCACAAATTGGAACTCCGGGCTGCTACTGAAGAATTCCACACGGAAAAACCCAATAACACTTCTGCTCGACCTGGGGATCGAACCCAGGACCTTACGATCAGCAGTCGTGCTAACCACCACTAGACCAACGAACCAGTTTAAATAGAAATAGGTAGTATAATTTGGATTATATGTAGGTAAGTAACTTTTTTATACAAGTTTAGTCGGAAAGGGGGTACTAACCCACGGGCCACTTAATGTATTACTTATGATTTTTTAAAGAAAGTGTTAAAATTTCAAAATTCGGTATTTATTTTTTCCATGCAAAATAATTTTTTTTATATTTTTTTCAAGATTTTTTTTATTCCCGTTTCAGTTACGAATTCAGAAAATGGAGCTTCTAATCCGTGACCCCAAATATGACCTAAATTGTAAACACAGTTGATCATAGCCGAGGATAGACAGAATTTAGCATATTTTTTATGAAATCTCTGAACAGCTATTTCTCTTAAACGAATGACTTTTGGGGAGTTTTGTAGAACAGAAGTTATCCATTATTATGGGTACTTTAACACCCGTTCGGCTTAGTACTCCCTTTTCGACCAACCTTGTATAAGTATTGTTATTTTTGAGTTATAGGAGGTATCCATAGTTTTAGGCTTCCATAGTATGCAAAGTGAACTACAGCCTCTAGTTTATTTATAATAAAAAAAATAGAAAAGGAATAACAGCTGGAAAGAAAAACATTTCAGTTGTAAGATAATTTGTTTTGTTAAAATCGTGTTTTTTTATATAATAGGTTGGCAAACCTGCCGACTACTCGTCTAATGGAACGTGGTTACCGCCACCTATTTACTCCTACAACACAAGGAGGATTCCAGATGGGTTGCCTACCTTAGAGAAAAAGATTTTGATATTTACCGGACACAGTTTCCTATCTTCGGGCTATAATGGCTAAGGAAAAAACGTACTTACGTTCTAGCGAACTTCGAAATCGATCTCACACATTCACAAGGTGGAGCAATGGGTACCACAAGATCAATGGGATATGTTATGTTATTTAAATATTCTACAATACAAAAGAAAAAGAAGAAAAAAATCTTAAGAAGAAGAAAAAAATTGGAAAAAATTAAGTTTATTTACTTAGTGTTTAATTTATTTATCTTATTTCTGGAAGAATGTTAAGAATCTTTTAAAAGATTTTTAATGTCTCTTTTCTGAGTTGGAAATCGAACCAACACAAACGCGAAAAAATATCAACCTGTATTTTTATGCCACCTATCGAATTGGCAAATAATAGGGATCAAATCTCTCGAATAAATATTGGGTCTTAAACTGAGGAACATCATGAATAAATAAATGTTCTTATAATAGTATATTACAAGCTTACTTAAGCTATTCTCCATACAAGAGTTTCTCGTACATTCGACCCAATTCCCAGTTTCAACACGCAGCATTATTAATGTTCCCAAATGAACCATATAATTCATAATTTATTCTAGAATTTTGAAGACTGACAGCTTGTTTACACACTCGATACGCTTAAAAGTACTTAAAATGTTTCTGTACAATATTTGTATTAATACTATAAGTGTATATAAGCCTTAACAAACAGAACAAAATTATTATAAAAGCTTCTAATGTTACTCGGAACAATTCAGGTAAAGCCCTGACATTGAACTTCTAAAAACATCCTCCATACTTATGAACTCTCCAACACGTTTATAATTGAGCTTACACTCTGCTGAAAGAATTTAAGTTTTAATGCTTCAGTAATAAAGTCGAAAATATTTAAGGAACCAATTAGTTGTGTGACAGATTATTATTGAAAAGTCTTAATTTTGGTGGCAGTATGGTCGCATATTTAGGAACTATATTTAGGAACGGATTTCCACAACTCAGCAGTTGTGGAAGTCTGTTCCTAAATATTGATAAGGGTGTATAACTTATCTACCAGACCGTTGTCATCTGCCTAAACTTTGGTACCTACTATTCGGATATTTGGTGAGAGAATAATAAATTTAAATCACACAAATGTTTTGAAAATAATGAAAAATATTAGTCAATTGGTAATTGGTATATTTGTCAGTGGTTACGGGAAGTCAGAAGCCCGAAACTGTAACAACCTGTCTAGCCCTAGAATATCGGCATTGCCGAGTAACTGGGTTATGGAGGTCCGTTAGCAGTCGCTCCGTGTAGATATTGGTATTTAGCCGCATCTGGTTAGACTGAAAGCTGGCCCCAACATAGTTAGGAAAAAAAAGGTAGGTAGAATAACAGTAATTGGTATATTTTAGTTACTACATAATTGCAAAAAAAAATTGTAGTGAAGGAATTTTTCAAATCCGAAAATATAAAGGAAAGGAGATGTTTCATTTTTGTATGGGACTCCGACCATAAGCTGTACCTTTTAGAAAAGCTGGGAAACTAAACCCTGTATAGCTTACAGTAACATTTTTTTCAAAATATCAAATGTTTTTTATGCACAAAATAAAAGTTAAAAATGTTTGACGTTTGTCGTGAGAGTTATGATAGCTGTGAGAGGTTGTAAAGATGACGTTTACCTAACCTAGAAATTGATATTTGTTAATTACTGACTGACTGTGACCTGACATTTTGAATTATTCGTTCAGAATTAAAATAAATATTTTTCTAACGATGAAATCGTCACACTAGCTTAGAATTAGTCGAAAAAGATGGCTAAGAGAATAATAATTATTATTAATTGTACAAGAACACATACCTTTCATATTTAACGTCTACGTGAATTATGTTTTGATTTGACATGATTTCAGAACGAAAGCAGGCTATGCAAACTATAGGACGCCATGTTGAATAGAATATGGCAATAATTGAAAACTTATTATATTTTGTGCACATCAAATCAGGTTTAAATTCATGAAAGAATATTTTTCCTCAATTCTTGGATTTTTTCCCCCTTTTTCGATAAATGTACATCTTATGGCCGAAAATGAAACATCTCCTTTGATGTAGATAATCAAAGCTGCTATTTAAATCATTGGCTGGAGACCCATCAAGTCTCGCCGGTAAGTACCTGACTCCGTAGAAGCCGTCCGCAAGGACCAACAAGCAGTATAAAAGTGAAATAAAAAACACTCTATTCAAATAATCGTTAATTCTCTAAAACAGTAAAAAATAACAGGCTGATCTATATGTAATGAAAACCACATCTTCGCGTTTAACTAATAAAGGTAAAGGGTAATGTACTACAGAAGTTTAGATTTAAATCCTCCTTTAATGATGGAATCAGGCGTTACTTTGCGGAAATCCATGACCTATAAATATATATACAATAACAATATTTAGTGTTAATTCCGCGAAAATCAGTCGATCAACCCTGAATGCAGTATGCAGCACCGCTCTCCCGCCCGCAAATATAGTCAAATGCAGAAGGTGCGATTAACAACACGCAACACACAAGCAAAACAAACCGATACGACACGTGTTTCGCCCCTCCACGGGGCATCCTCAGGAGATGTTGACTCGTCGACAGCTTGGACGCGAATAACCACCATATTTAACATCAAACTCCATACACAAAAAAGTGTTCAAGCCCTGTAAACAACTGTCTAACACGATTTTGAGGTAAGGCTGTAAAAGATAAAACCATAAGAAAAGCAAAAGTAAAGTTATCAATGACGCTCAGAAGGCGAGTTCCGTACTTACTTGTGAGCGACTGAACACGCACTTAAGTAAGCATAATTGTTTGAAAACCGACGAGACGTGCATCTGACGTACAAGATTGATAGGACCTTTGTGGAGATATAAAATAACTAAAAGTGACACAGCTGGGTTGTCTCTAGTTACAAATAGGCATTAATTTTATTGAAGACAAGCTATTCTTGACCCCTCACAAGATCAAGGAAAACTACATATGAATGGTTGGGAACCAAGCGACGCAGGTGCCCTGACGGAGATTCTTGGAACACCAGTGCGGCGGCGCGGGCGGCGATATTATCAGCTATTCTGTTCGGCGCAAAGCTGGCTCATACACGCAGTATTGTTATCTTCGAGGTTCTCAGTGATCGTTGGCTACCGAAGTAAAGCCATCTGTCTAAAAAAGTAAGAGGAAGAAATGAGAAAAGAATATTGTCCAAAGACCATTGGACTGTATAGCTACGAAAAGAGAGGATTTGCGTCTTTATTTTTCTTCATAAGACGCTAAACCTTTTCCTACTAGAGATATAAATGTTTAATTACAGGCAATCAGTGCCTTTCGCTGTAGGTACTTATCTAGGTATAAGCGGCTCACTTTGGATCCGCCCAAAGTGTTATCTACTTGAAAGGCGTATAAAGTCCACAACGGACGTCTTTCAAGTAAAATGACAATGACTATAAAGTTGACTTTGGACTTTATCAATAGGTAACATTACAGTGATGATTAAAAATAATCACTTTAAAAATAAAAGTCAAAGTTACTACAAGTAACTTCAAGAGAAAAAATCAAGAATTATTCCACAAATATAATAGAAAGGTCCAAAGTAACTTGAACACTTTTCGCTAAAACATTATTTTTATAAGAGGCTCAAACGATATTGACGAAAACTTTTTGTATTTAGCCTCGAAGCCGAGAACTAAAAACAAAGATATAAAGCGCGTTATCCGACTCAGTTGGAGCGCACTCCATCAAACTTGGCTCTTCCATTTCTCCCAAATTCTTTTATGCCCGAATTTACCGAGCCTACTAAATTAATCTTCGTACAGATTGGGACAATGGGGGACTTAGCAACATAATACAGAATTCTTGTAGGCAAAATGTTGCGCCTACAAAAGATTTGTTCAAAATAAATCGAGCTTACGGTTTAGGGATCTCTTTATAGCTTGTACGAGTTAAATTTGATTTTTGGAAACAATGATGGCGAAGTCACCGTTTTACCTGCATTGTGCCTTTTGTTCGCTGCCGATCCCCTCGACTGGCACCTTAATTATGTCCGTATAAATCGACAGGGCCGAAAACAGTCGTAAAATTCGTTCACAAAGGGAAATGAGTAAAATTGTACGAACGAAAATATCCGTTAGCCTTTCATTTGGAGTAACTTATTCACTTGTTGTAATTTTATGGGAGAAATGTAGCTATTCTTGGAAGTTTTATGTTTTCATTCGTCAGTCAATCAGCCGGGCCTATTGTACTTCAAATTACGCTATGTTTTACACCTGGTTTTCCACCATACAAGGTGTAAAAAGACCCTTCACGAAGCCGTCAGCCATGCATTCAGTATATCAAAATAAGTAATGCTACGCAAAAATTGTCGCTGGGAAACGACTTTTTTTTGGGAGAAAAATATCGTTTTGCGGTAAACCTCAATGAAATGCACACAAAACATTGTGCTGATGGATGCAATGAATAGTAAACGGGTAATGGAGGTAATTCAAGTACATTTGCAACCTTCAAAATTAGTATTTTAAAAAAAGTTATGAAAAAGATGGAACTTTCACCTCCAATATCTCCGTAACTAGAAGGTTCCCAGGCATAGTCCAGAACTAAAAAATTATCGCAATGACGTCGAGAATAAGATTCTCGGCTTCGTTATGGGTCTATTTACACCGTTTCTATACAGACTACTCTAGATTCTCCTCAGAACAATGTCATGCATATTCACAAAGTCTTACGTGTCGTGTAGTGACACATCAGTAAGTGCATCTGACACTATCGGATTCATATACATATTTTGTATGAAGGCGGCACAGATTACATGCACACTATTCTGACGTGATGCGTACGACGCGACATGTAAGTCTAGTGTGAATCCGGCACTAAGCATGACTGAACAACAGTCTGACATAGTACTACGACGTAAATTAAACGCTTCGGCAATCTTCGTGTTTCCGAATTTGTACGAATTATTCGACCCGGTCAATCTAATCTTTCCTTGTGTGTCTTTATACCTAATATCATATAACTCCGGATTCGTCCTCTTTGGATCAATTACGGATAGGTTACTAATTTGGTTGCATAATTCGTACAAACCCGGAAACACGAAGATTGCCTAGTCGCTTATGTCGTAGTACTGTACTTAATTAAGCTTTCGGTAACAAAACAAATGTGACGTCACATTAACGGCTAAAATCTGTGTTCTTCTTCTTCTTTTCGTGTGGTTAGTGACTAACCTGGGGTCAGAGTTTATGCCGCCCATGGGCCTCTGACTTGGCTTCACATGCCGTCAAGAAATATCTCTCAGGCATGCCGGTTTCTTCATGATGTTTTCCTTCACCGTTTGTAAGCAAGTGATAATTATACAATACGCACATGAATCCGAAAAGTCAGAGGTGGCGTGCCTTGAGTTCGAACTCGAGCCATATGACTTGACAGTCATTATTTTAACATAGATAGCGTAGTGGTGGTCACACCACTTATTTATTTATACCTTTGCACAAAAAAAACATTTATACAGAGGCGGACTTTATACCTGAGGCATTTTCTACCAGTCGATCTTAGGGTGATGCAGAGAAAACATGGTAGATGCGCTAAAAAGAGCTATTTCATGTGATAGGATATTAAAAATAAACACAAAGATAAGTGAACATTTTTGGCAATAATATTACCTACATACATATTATATATTTACATATATATATATATATATATTAATAAACTTATAAATAATAGATATTATATACATATGCATACTTATCTATCTGTGTTAAAAATTGTTTATACCTTTAACTCGATCTGAATATTTATATGACACTTGCTACCTTCAGCAGTCATATTTGCTTTCTATTTACCAATTTAAATTGAATTTATCATTCAATGTTTATGTCTACGATTCCTGAGTGGTTACCTAGTCGGTACCTACACTAGGGTCTCTCAGACTAAGGAATTGGAGTATTCATAACTCAAATACCTACTATTCACAAATGAATTCATATCAAGACCCACCGTTGGCTTTTGTTTTAGACGTAATATACTGCTATGTACTAGAATAGCAATACCTAAGCCCTTTACTAGGCATTATATAATGGCCAATTTCTATAATTTACGGACCGTTATTGGTTAAAATGAAGAGTCTTGTATCTTTATTAATAACTAGCTGTGTCCTCACGGCTCCACCCGTAGCCTATGTTACTCAGTGATAATGTAGCTTTCAAACGGCAAAAGATTTTTTGAAATCGGTCCAGTAGTTTTTAAGTTTATTCGTTACATACAAAAATACAAATCTTTCCTCTTTATAATATTAGTATAGACTAGCTGTGTCCTCACAGCTCCGCCCGTAGCCTATGTTACTCAGTGATAATGTAGCTTTCTAACGGCAAAAGATTTTTTGAAATCGGTCCAGTAGTTTTTAAGTTTATTCGTTACATACAAAAATACAAATCTTTCCTCTTTATAATATTAGTATAGATGAAGCAAAGACTTCATGGCTTTGTATAGTAGACCCTCCCGTATGGGAGTAGCTATCACAGGTAAAATTAGCTTACAAGTCTATTTATATTCCCTGTTTGGCAATAAAAAATGCTACCAATGGTAAGCAAAACGATTCGGTTTTGTTTATAGGAACCAGGCATAAGAATACCTACCAAGGCTTGATTATTTTGTTTGTAATGGTGCTCTCAAACTTAGATTATAAAATTTTATACACCATCTTTATCTTGACATAGTATAAAACAAAGTCGCTCCCGCTGGCACTGTCAGTACGCTTACATCTTTTAAACTACGCAACGGATTTTAATGCAGTTTTCAGCAATAGATAGAGTGATTTAAGAGGAAGGTTTATATGCCTCACATTAGTATTTACATTGTACCCGTGCAAAGCAGGGACGGGTCGCTAGTTTTGTTATATAACAAGAAGTTCGCATTGTCACGACATCTCTGGGCAAGCAATTCGTCGCGTCGCGTTTCACTGTTTGGGCCACATTGGCGGGTTCGACGAATGTTCGCGATGTAGCGAGAACACGCCACGAATGGTCGTGTGATAGTGTAGTCCCAGGTTTATACTAATGTTAACTATTATTAATTTAATCTGTGCTTATGTAAATATTAAAATAGAACCCATCAAACACTTATTGAATGTCAATAAACGTTATACGTCAAGAACTGCTTCGTTCTAGTAGTGGCAAGCGCGACTGCTGATCGTAGGGACCTGGATTCGATCCCCAGGTCGGGCAAAGGGTTATTGGGTTTTTCCGTGTGGAATTCCTCAGTAGCAGCCCGGAGTTTGGATTAGTGCCTGGTTAATGATAATAGGCTTGCTCATTACATGGATCATTCATTAAGTTTTTCATAACGTTTTGTAATTGATATATATATATATTGTAATATCTATATATTTTATTATTTGTATATATGTATTTTATGTAATTTATATTTAACTTTTGTTTTCCTGATATATTCAGTCCAAAATTGTCAACTCATCTTTTTCCTGTACCTACGTATTTTGATGCTTTTCTTTTTAACCCTAAGGTTGACTGGTAGAGAATGCCTTATGGCATTAAGTCCGCCTTATGTACCACAATAGTGCATAGAAGTATAAATAAATAAATAAATGGGTCTTAAACATAACGGTGAAATGAGGGTGTTACTTTACACCTCTGCCCAACCCTTCGGGTAATACAGCCGTGATGTTATATTATGTTTAATTCCAGTCTTTTATACCTGAAATATTCGTTTCAGCTTTCACGAAAATGGATACTCGCCTTAAAAGCAATCTAATGGTCTAGTTATTAAGTCAGTTCCCAAAGTAGCACTTACGTGTCAATGGCCAAGTACAGTAACGACAAAACCTAGTATTGAACGAGGTCAAGTTAGAAGCCGGCTAGTGATTATGTGGCCTGTGAAATATAGGTACAACCTGACTACTTTAAGAATTTATTTATTGCAAGGAAGATACAACCAAATAATAAATGTTTTCAAACTTTCGCGATTTGTACACATTATAAAAATACTGAATAGGGAGGGTCTAATCGCGTAGAATTTTTTTTTATAAGGCAGAAAAATACTTTATTTATCCCGACGTTTCGACCGAATTTCACCGGCCGTGGTCACGGGTAGACTGAAGTGGTGGAGCAGTTGTCATCTTCGTGAAGCAAGGGTATTTTCATCTACCCTCACTTGATCTTGATTTTTTTAAGAATATTATTATCGTCGGTACTTCGACACACCACACTAACGACGCACAGTGTTGCCGAGGGCGGACAAAAACCAAATTTTAAAGTTGAATATAGATGAAAAACAATTACCGAACTTGCAACTAGAATATGTATGTTATAGGAATCCAAAAAATGGAGAATAGTTTTCTAATAAAAATGAGAAGATATCACTTGTCAAAGTACGCTGTCGACAACTACGGTTTCAAGAAGAGAAAACTCAACGTAATTCAAGGAAATACAGTTTTGATATTTATTGTTATTTGCATAATCAATAACATGGATTCTGAAGTGCAAGGTATTGTCTTTTAGATATGATATAAATGTTCTTGAAATATAAACATAATGTATGTATATAGACAGTTTCAATTAACGACCAAAAATACGTCTAAAATAAAAATTCACAAGGCTATTAGTAAGTGTTTTCCGTAACTTTCTATAACAATTTATTTACACAAATAATCTCTGGGCTTTATATTATTATATTGTAATAACAAACTTTGTTACTACATGCTACCTAGGTTGTTATTATTAAATGTTTCTTGTGGGACGCGTGGTTGAATTTACTCGTCGTGACTTTGTTATTTCAAGATCCTGTACAGAATTGCAGTCAAAAGGGCTAGAATTATTAGCTATGTAGGTACCTAATCATTTAATTGAATAATTACTCGTCTGAATTACGTAATTTTTTTTTCTTAACTTTTTTCTTAATCCTACTAATATTATATACCTATCTGAAAGATTATGCGTGTGTGTGTGTAACTATTGTTATTCTATTAGAGGATTCGGATGAAACTTAATAGTTTAGAACCTGAAATTGGTTACTATTTAATGTTTTATCCAGTGTAAGGCGAGTAAAGCCGCGGGACACAGCTAGTGCATATTAAATTATGGTTATTCTATTAAATACATATATTTTCTATACAATACTGATGATAGGTAGTAAATTCACATCACAAATAATATTTTCCGTGTCTTACTATGAACCGGCAACACTGTGCGACGTCTTTACACTCGCCTAAAACGTCCCGTCGACGATAACACTTACTGATGACCGGATTCCATGATGTTGATAGTTTGTATCCATCTTCCCGACTGAAATTCTTGTACTTCTTAATTTCAATCGCTTCACGTACTATTCTGGGATAATAGTGACGATCGGTGGAGAGGATTTTTGGACTATGTAATTCTATCCAGTTATTGGAACCGGACTCCAGAAAATGCTCGGCTATTGCGGACTTGTTAATCTGGCGGTTCTTGACTGCAGCGATATGTTCCTTGACCCGTTCTGCTATTGTTCTTTTGGTCTGCCTGATATAGGAACTACCGCAGCTACAGTCAATCTTGTAGACGCCAGGTGTCTGAAGAGGAATTACATCCTTTGGAGTACGCAGTTGATACTTTGGACACTCCCTTTAAATATGGCATGAAAGCTGGCACTCTGTTTACCCCTGGTTTTTTCTCTTTCCTCTTCGGACGTCGTAGGTACCCACTATATCCGTTTGTCTTCAATACCTCCTGAACATGAGCGAGCTCCCTGTCTAAATGTTCAGTGTCGCACAGATCGTATGCTCTGTTCGTCAGTGAAGTAACAACTGATTGAAGGTGACGCGGATGGTGGTGTGAATGGGCGTTAAGGTACCTATCTGTATGTGTCAGTTTTCAGTATACAGTGTGTCCTAGGGTACCATCATGTCTCACGTTTACCTGTACATCAAGAAAATGTTATGTTAATGTTATGAAAATGTTCAGTCAGTCAGTGATACTTTAAGTGGCCCGCGGCTTAGTACCCCCTTTCCGACTAACCTTGTATAAATAATCCTGTGCTAATTGCCTGGCCTGAAACATAGGTTTAAATTAACCTAGACCGGGTGGGTCGCTATCTAACGTTCCAAACGAACCACCATTACTTCCATCTATAATAATAATATCTTAGTTTCAGTTTACTTTTAGGTACTATAATTGTATGGAAAATCTTTTACTGTTGGCTAAATGTAGGTACATATCTGTTTTTATTTGAATAAATTATTATTATTATTATATTAATTACAAATCTACACAGATAAATTATAAAAGTAAACATGAGAGCAGGTATTATCGTAACATTTTGTTTTTTATTTAATTTGAGTTTGCTCTTCACTCTAGGTCAGAGGTGACAGAGACAAAATCTACGTGGAGTGAGCTTACCCAAAAGAAGCCTGTTCACTCTAACTTTGAAAAGATTCAGGTTGTATGCATAACATAGGATATTTTGAGAAGAATTATACCTAGTGTGCAGTATTGACCATCAGGAAACAAAACCAAGACAAACAAGAGTGTTATTAATGATGATGATGTGCATCAGAATTTGGATTAACAAAGAAATTATTGACTAAAAGTTTTGTAACTGAAGCAGTGCTTGAACAAAACAAACCAATCTCAAACGATGATTGAAAGAGTTACACGCGCGCGAGGCGAAAGTGTTCGCTCTGTGCTTTGTCTTGTCAAATGGGACTGTTAGGAGTGCACGCGAATGCCATTAGAAATGGCGGATCCACTATTTGCCTTTCGATCACAGAGAACGTGCGTGAGCGAGAGGCAAATAACGACAACAATTAGCGCCACCATTTTAAATTTTAAGTAATCAGGTTATACGTAGTATTGAAAAAGCTATCATGATCTTAATTACTGCACAATTAGTTTGTTTGTGTATGATAAATGTTTTTGATTTCTGAAAACCGAAACAAACTAAGAGAACAAGGTCCCTTTTAAAGTTCAGACTATGCGAGTGTAACGATGAAGGGCAACGTCTTTAATGACCTTTTGAGGAAAGGGCCATAGCAGGTTTGCGATGTCTTAACTGAGACTGTATTGTTTGTTGAAGATGTTTATAAAAAAACCAGTGATGAAGGTCCTAGGACCTAGGAGGCGGAGAATCTCCTCATTATGGTCAATCAAGAAGGACCATTACAAGATAAAAGAAAGGCCATAAAAATAATGAAATCAAAGTTTAAGCTCAAGATTTTAGTATAAGACCAAATAAATTTAAAAGTATGTCTGCAATTTTGTAACGAACAACTTTCAAAATTGTTCTGGGTGGCACTAAAAACTTCAACCACTTCAATTCCCGGTAGAGCCAATGTGGCTGCCACTGTCAACTTTATTTTTACAATTCATACTTACAAGAGTCGTTTAGAGACTTTTCTGTGAAATGAAAATTAAGGTGAATTGTAACTGTGACGTCCATCAGACTTTCTATAAATATAATTAAGAAACTATACATATATACATACATAAACTCACGCCTTTTTTCCATGGGGGTAGGCAGAAACTATAGAACGCCCTTTGCTACGATCCTTACATACTCCTTTTGTTTCGTCTACATTCAAACATCTTGTCATACACGCACCGGGTTAATGACCGATTCCTATAATTCACGGAACATTATTAGTTAGAATTGAGACTTTTGTATCTTTACCAATAATAAAGCAAAAACATCACAGCTTTGCACAGTAGACCCTCCCATATGGAAGTAGCTATCACAGGTAAAATTAGCTAACGAGTCTATTTATATCCCAGTTTGACAATAAAAAATGCTACCATGATTTTGCTACCATTGGTAAGCAAATCGAATTGTTTTTATTTATAGGAAACGGGCATAAGAGTACTAGGTACGCACCTGTCCTTTATGAAGAACATCATCAATAACATCGATGTATGTCCTACTAGGGCGTCTTCTAGCGGCGTTTCCACTGACATCCGCCTTAAAAATTCCTTTTGTTAATCGTCGTTTACTCATTCTCTCAACATGACCAAACCACCACTACCATGTATCTTACTGAATAGAGCCCGGTCTAAAGGGCCATAGATAGTGCCATCCACGAAGACGCGCCCCACTCTTCGTCGAAATCACGTGTTCTCCCTCTCTCACTCAAGATGAAAAGAGAGAGAGAACACACGTTGAGACGTATTGGTGACCGTAGTTAGATGATTTTAGAACTTACCACACGTAATAGGTACTTTATTCAATAGTAGGTACTACTATCAATGACTTAAATACTTCTTAATGAAACTGTAGGCACGAAGGTTTGACGTATAGTGTCGCTAATGTAAGCGAATAACATTTTGATTGATTTTTTTGCGACACGCACAATTTGTATCACACATAGATATGAATAAAATTTTCAATTAATTAGTCTGTGATAAATGAGTATTTTCAATTCAAAATTCACTTACATTTACGTCATTAACTAGACAGCATTCGTGCTAGGCCGACTGTACTTAGACACTTTCATAAAAACCTATAAATTGAGTAAATAAATCAAAATAAACTAAATACCTCTCCATTAGTCACGCGGTCACGCGCCCAACGTTCACTTCTAGGTAAACACTTCGTAAACAGTCAATCACGTAATTGCTTCATCGAAATCAAACCAATAGCGATCAAGTTACGGAACATGCCTTGACGTCACATAGAAAGACATATCTAGCATTTTCCCAACTATGTTGGGGTCGGCTTCCAGTCTAATTAGATGGAGTACAATTCACCCGCCCTAAGTACAGTGTGAGTGTGGGACCCCTTCGTAGGATATGACCCATCTATGTTTCTGCCCGTTTTGCACGACCCTCTGCACTCGACTGGATTTAAATAATGTTAACGACAGGGCCGTTCAAGTCCCTACATTTTGGTAACAACAATATTTTTTGGCCTATTGACATGAAAAGAAGAAGACCATCTGACCTTCGCAACGATAGCCTAGCAGTGATACCCTAGTGGTGTGGCCGTCGGACTGCCAAGTCATAGGTCTTGAGTCTGAACCCAAGGCACGCACGCACCTCTGATTGTATAATTATGCTTCTGTGTTTCGTTCTCGAGATTAGATATATACACTTGTAGTCACACATACAATGTCGCCACTAATGCACTCAGTTCAAAGATAATAAATAAAATAAAAAATAATATGATGTGGGTAGATTGATACTTCTTTATACATTTACTGCGTTCAATTCGTCATTCACATTTCAGTGCTCCGCCACTTTGTATCTCTTATTGCGTTCTAGTTTTTTATCGGCAGTTATTGTATTTCTGTGTTTAAAATGCCGAAGAGAAAACGGGATGAAAAGGATTCATACAGTTATATTAAGAAGAAAATTAAAAAGTTAGAAAGAAAACTGCTAAAAGGACGCCGTAGATCTTCATCATCTTCGGATTCTGAGCAGATGTTGTCAACACCCCAAGGTACCTAATTTGGATCATTCTATAATTTTGTGGATTCACGTTACAACGTACGAGTTGTAATTTATCCCTTTTTTTATAAACTCGGGTTCACGATGTAACGCCTTGAGTTCATCTTACCCGCTGTGTCTGCTTATGTGTTCACATATTATCTATGTTACCTGTTTAGGTAATTATAACCACGTAATAAATAGTATATTCATTAGACTCGGGTTCACGGTGTAACGCCTATGATTTCATCTTACCCGCCATGCTCGTACATTTGCATAATAAAATCTGTTATTGTTAAGGTATCTACCTACAAAACACATTTTATAATTATGACAATTATATAATTATAAACACGATTTTCGTACTCTTTAGTGCATTGCATTGCACTAAAAAATACTGTTAATGCAAATGGAATAGCAAGTTATAATTTCCGATTGCAGATAACGCAATTATGGAATCGGATAATAATGAATGTCTACCGGTGGACTTTGATGAACCGGTACCATCAACTAGCGCATCCTGCTTAGAGTCACCGCAGATGACGAATGTACCTGATGCGCCGGAACCTCCTCCTCAGTCAACGGCTGACGAAGCTGCTGCTGTTACAAAGGAAGATCAGCATCAGGAGTTAGACGAAGCCATGTTGGAAATATTAGGGACTGACCCATTAACCACTACATCTTTTGGTAAAGACATCCAGAAGGACTTAGCTATACGTTATGAATTCATAGCCACTTCCGGTTTGACGAAAGAACTCCGCAAGGAGCTCTTAGAATTGCATTTACCTCCAGCACTGACGTCATAGTGAAGCGAGACAAAGCTATGCAAGCGAAACAGAAACAGATTGGAAGTGCTATCGCTTGTCTTAGTGAAGCTATTACTATTCTTTTGTCTAAAGAAGCAAAAGATACAAATATACTGAGATTACTCGTGGACACAGGGCGCATCTTGTGCGACTGTCAACATAATGATTCTGTCACCAGACGTAATTTTATCCTTGCTGTGTTAAAAAAAGATTTAAAGGATCAGATGCAGCTGACCAAAATTGATAGCCTACTCTTCGGACAAGAACTCGCTGACACGTTGAAAACAGCTAAAGCTATAAATAAGTCAGGAGCTGAATTGAAGTCTGTTCCGCCACCCAAAGCTATAGCAAACAAGCCAAAACTTCCACCATCCAACAGGAATTTAAACTGGAAGAGTCCAGCCCCGTATCGCAGACCGACGGGGCCTCGGAGGACGAAGGAATCTGCACCCTCGACGAGGCAGCAGCACGCGCGGTCATCCAGGAAGTCACATCCGAGCAACAGCCGCACTCGCCAATAGACACCACGGTAAATTATGCTGGTAGGCTATGTCATTTTTACAATCAATGGTCACAAATAACAACAGATCAAACTGTACTGTCATGGATTAAGGGTTATGAAATTCCCTTTGCCCAAACTCCTTTTCAGATGAATATACCGCCGTCTAAAAATTATTCACGTTCTGAAAAATGTGATTTTGAACAAGCTATAAATAGCTTACTGACTATAGGTGCTGTTTCAAAATGTCAACCTTGCGATGGGCAATTCATATCTAATATTTTCTTGGTACCAAAACCAAACGGCAAAACTCGCTTAATCCTAAATTTAAAAAAAAAAAAAAAAATTAACATGTTTATAAATACTAAGCATTTTAAATTGGAAGACCTTCGGACGATTATTAAGCTCGTTTCAAAAGATTGTTTTATGTCGACAATCGACCTTAAAGATGCATATTTTTTAATCAAAATACATGATAATTCTAAAAAGTATTTACGATTTAAATGGAAAGATAGCTTATTTCAGTTTAATGTTCTGCCGTTTGGTCTCAATACCGCACCTTACGTTTTTACGAAAGTCATGAAACCTGTTGTCAAATTATTGAGATGTACTGGTAAATTGTCAACAATATACCTTGAAGATTTATGTCTTGTATCACACAGTTATAGTGATTGTGTCGATAATGTCGAAATTACAAAGACATTACTTTGTTCTTTGGGCTTTATTTATTATAAACGAATCTAAAAGTTGTATGATTCCTAGTAATTCATGCAGATTTTTAGGTTTTATTATTGATTCTAAAACAATGGAAATTAGCTTACCTGTTGAAAAACGTGATAAGATAAAGAAGGAATTAGTTAAATTTAAAAACCTCAAGAGGTGCAAAATAAGAGATTTTGCTCGTTTAGTAGGAATTTTAACGTCTGCCTGCCCTGCCATTGAATATGGTTGGCTTTATAACTACTAAAGAGTTTGAGAGATGCAAATTCTTAAGTCTAAATGGTGATGATAATTATGAGAAATTCATGACCATACCTTCTTCTTTAGATTCAGATTTTGATTGGTGGATAAATTCCATTGATAAATCAGTTTGCAAAATAAAATTCGATAAATATAAACTGGAAATTCAATCTGACGCCTCAACTACGGGATGGGGTGTAGATTGTGCGGGGAAAACGGCAAGTGGTAGTTGGAGTCAAGAGGAAAGAAACCAACATATAAATTATTTAGAGTTAATGGCCGCCTACATAGGTTTAAAAATATTTTCAAAAAATTTATTCGGATGTCAAATCATTTTACGAATAGACAATACGACGGCGATCTCTTATATAAATCGTATGGGAGGTGTGCAGTTTCCCCATTTAACAAAACTTACTAAAAGTATATGGCAATGGTGTGAGGCTCGCAACCTCTTCGTCTCTGCTCTGTATATTCCCTCAATTGAAAATACTATCGCCGATGCTGAATCAAGACGAGTTCACCCTGATATTGAATGGGAATTATCAGACTTTGCTTTTCAAAAAATTATTAAATCTTTCGGTCGGCCTGATACAGACATGTTTGCAAGCCGTATAAATAATAAATGTACTAAATATGTATCATGGCATAAAGACCCTGACGCATACAATATTAACGCTTTTTCAATATGTTGGTCGGAATGGTATTTTTATGGCTTTCCTCCGTTTGCAATCATTCTAAAAACATTAAGAAAAATTATTAATGACAAAGCTAGAGGAATACTTGTTGTACCGGCATGGCCGACACAACCGTGGTATCCCTTATTCAATAAGCTTCTAGAAAGTAAACCTTTGACATTTCATTCTTCTAAGAAATTAATAATCTCTCATTCCAGCAACCGTCAGATACATACGCAGATTACCCTGGTTGCCGGAGTATTGTGCGGGAATCTCTACTGAGAAGAAGTATTCCTCCCGCATCAATTCGATTCATGTTGGCGTCTCTCTCCAAAAATTCTATAAAGCAATATGATACTTGTTTGAAAAAATGGTATCTTTTTTGTCAGAAAAATAACATTAATATTTACGAGGCCTCCATACCAAAAATCATTTATTTTTTTACCGAACTATTTGAATCTGGTGCTCAATATGGTACACTGAATACTTGCAGGTCAGCGCTGTCTTTAATTTTAGGCCATCAAATCAGTAAAGATGATCGGGTAATACGATTATTTAAAGGGTTATTTAGACTTCGCCCATCCTTGCCAAAATATGACTCGACCTGGGATACTTCATTAGTTATAGAAACTTTAGCTAGATGGGTACCTCACAATTGTTTACCGCTAGATAAAATTACAAGAAAAATAGTTACTTTACTTGCACTTGTTACAGCCCACAGGGTTCAAACCCTATCAAAAATTAATGTTAACAATATAAGTATCTCACCTAATGAAATATCTATTAAAATCCCTGATTTAATAAAAACATCTTCTGTAAAATCAAAACAACCATTGCTTATACTACCATACTTTCGGGAAAGACCCGAAATATGCCCAGCTAAATTATTAATTGATTACTTACATGTAACCGAACCGTTACGTGGCAACCACACCTTTCTCTTTATTAGCACCAAAAAGCCGCATAATAAAGTCTGTGCTCAAACACTAAGCAGGTGGATTAAGGGTACCTTAGAAGTCAGTGGAATCAATGTTAATTTATTTTCTGCTCACAGTACTAGACATGCCAGTACTTCTCGAGCGCATAAAATGGGTGTGAATTTAGATCTGATAAGAAAAACTGCCGTGTGGTCTGGTACATCCAAAACATTTGCTAAGTTTTATAACAGGCCCATATCAACTGATACCAGGGACCTATTTGCTAGGAGTATTTTAATTGATAATAATTGATAAATCAGTACCATCATTGTGTATTTGTTTAAATTTAAGTTGTGATAAATTATTTAATGCCTTATATATTTATACCTACTTAATAATCATTTGTGATTATTCAAACTAAAATTAAAACTTTGTTAATGAATCCTTCTGACCTTTCAATATTTTATTCATTACCAGTATACCTGCATTTCACAAGGAGCTCTCAATATCTACAAGTGTATATATCTAATCTCGAGAACGAAACACAGAAGCATAATTAATGATTAAACGAACTTACCTGTAAGTGAAGTTCTATCATAATTATGTGAGGTGTTTCGTTCGAAGAGATTAGTATCCCGCCCTCCCTAATATAACCCCCAAAATTGTGAAATGAATAATGATCTCTAAACTAAATGACGAATTGAACGCAGTAAATGTATAAAGAAGTATCAATCTACCCACATCATATTATTTTTTATTTTATTTATTATCTTTGAACTGAGTGCATTAGTGGCGACATTGTATGTGTGACTACAAGTGTATATATCTAATCTCTTCGAACGAAACACCTCACATAATTATGATAGAACTTCACTTACAGGTAAGTTCGTTTAATCATTAATTATCACTTGCTTAAAAACGGTGAAGGAAAACATCGTGAGGAAAAAAACCGGCATGCCTAAGAGATATTTCTCGACGGCATGTGAAGCCAAGTCAGAGGCTCATGGGCAGCATAAACTCTGACACCTGGTTATTCACCACACGAAAAGAAGAAGAAGACCTTCGCAACGCACTAATTGGGGAATACCGATATCTTAAGGTAAAACCAGTTGTCAGACTGTAGGGTTTCATAGGTATTCGTATCTTAATTCAACCGACGGTTTATTGTGCTCTCCGAGGAACACAATGTTCTCGATGTGTAAAAAAACACCAACCTATCAGCATACTGACCGCGGCACGCACAGTTTAACCTCACAGATTGATCTGCCAGTGTGGTTGTCATTTAACCACGACCCTCTCTGACTGTCACATCTCACCGTCACACACAAAATAACAACGACACAATCCCAAAAATCCAAAACAGGTGAAACCACAGGTAAAACGATTATAGCCACAAACGTTATGTAGGTCGAATAATCCGGAATTCACAAATTCCAAGCCGTTTGATCGCAATCATTACGTCTGACGTATCAAACAGAAAGATCCATGACATAAGCTTCCCCTTAAAAAATGAAAGTTGCAAGCAGGCCATAAAATCCGTCAATTTTACGGATTTCCGAATTTCGATGTTCGACTCACCGTGAATAGGATGCTTGGGCGACCGAAAACTTACAACAATAGACAGTTTTCTAGCGCGTAAATCTACCTTTTGGTCGACAACCCTATCTGTGACTATTTTGAACGGCGTGATTTTCTATTTCATCGTTTTATGTCCGTATCTATTGCTAACCCTAATTTTACGTGACCTTTAAGAGCCTTTGTGATATTTCAAGAGATATTTATTACACCTATGATATTCACGCTCGCTCAGCCGGTTCTATACAGAAATTGCTGTCATTTGTGATAATACTCGTAATTTAAAACGACAACAGCCCTAAGGGTTGCTGATCGGAGGGTCGTGGGCTTGAATGTGAATCTATTAGGTCATTACCCACAGACAACTTATTCGACCATATCTTCCTGATGACTCGTGCAAATTACAAGAACGACATCACCTCGTAAACACACACTGCTGAACGTTTTGAGCTTCAATAGACCGTTACAATTAACGATAGTGGGGAAACAAGCGATAATCACTCCATTTGGAAACAATTTTGTAATCGCAATACAGTGCTACGACATAAGTGATGCGCCTCGGCACTCTTCGTGTTTCCGAGTTTACACGAATTATGTGACCTATTAACAGCCGAATCCCGTAATTTACGGAGCGTTATTGGTTAAAATTGAGACTATTGTATCTTTATCAATAATGAAGCAAAGACCACATAGCTTTGCATACCTAGTAGACCCTTCCATAATTATGGAAGCAGAATTAGCTTACGAGTCTATTTATATGCTCAAAACGATTCGTTTTTTTTTTATAGGAACCAAATATAAGTGGCCTATCCAAAATTGATCCAAAGAGAACGAAGCCAGATTTATAATTAAATTATTATTATAAAGACACAAAAAAGATTTTCTGGGTCGGATAATTCGTAAAAAATCGGAAACACGAAGATTGCCGAGACGCCTAACTTTATGTCGTAATACTGCATATTGTTATAAATTCACAGAATGATGCCGCTCCTCATTCTCATGGCAATCTCTCTGTCGCCTTTCTTACACCCACGGGGAGAGAGGGAAAGGATCATTCTTTTCCGGGACCTTAAAGCGATTTACAATAATTAATATACTAAACTTCGTCTATAGTTAGCATGAGTTAGGCCTGGAATACACATGCTATTAAAAATCATGCATAGGGTTACTAACATAGGGTTTTCGAGAATATTTACCCCGTATGGGGACGAGTTAGAATATAAAACTTCCTCATCGCACGATGCGTGTTGTAAGATTTAACAAAACCCAGCACGCTTGGTGGTAGGATCTATACGGTCCGCCTGGCAGTTTACTGTGTTCCGTAGTGTGTATGTGAGCGCCAGAGGGGCATAGGGGAATCCCTCTATATCTCAGTTCCTTGGATTTGTGTGCTCCATCTTAGACTCTGTCTGCGCTTACCATCAGGTTAGACTAGGACCAAACGTGACCGAGTCAAGAATAAAAAAATATCATGCCATATTCGTTAACATGTTCTAATTGTTTGCTACTTAGTAGCATCTGATTGAAACTAGCATGATTTTGTGTTAGTACTTACCTTGTGTATTCCAAGCTTTATGTAGGCCGCTAGTTCATTAATTATATAGCTTCGAATACCTAAATAAACATGTAAATGACTTTTAATTAGACCAAACCAGCGAAAGTAGGCAATGATAACCATCAATGATTGCGGTTGGTCGCATAGCGAACGTAGAACATTTGGGCCAAATTTATTTAGACTAAACTACAATTTGGAACAGAAATCAATGTAACGTCAAAATACTAGGTCAAAAGTTAGCTAAGCAGACCACGAATACATTTCAGGGTCATTTAAATGATTTCACAGTAATGAAGGCGCTTTCAATTTAAACGGTTGGTGTCGTGCTATAGACGTGGCGCAGCAGTGAGGATGTCGTGCGACTGTCGTGCTGCGGACGGGTGGTTCTGTTTTTTCATATAGTTGACGCGACGAGAGAGCAGTGCGTCAACCGTACTGCCGCCGTGCGTGCGTGGTACGGGTGGTGCACTGCTCTCTCGTCGCGTCAACTGTATGAAAAAACACAACCGCGCGTTTACCGCCCGTTTACAGCACTGCAGCCGCTCTGCTGTAACATGGCTGTTGTCCCAAACCAACCGACTAAATTGAAAGCGCCTTAGGACTTGACGATATAGAAAATACTATGCAGCAAAGTTAGTGGTGCAGAATGATGTCTTGAAAAATTTTGTTCGGAGACTGACTGACTAGGTCAACCAGTGATCCGTTTTTGACAGTTCAAATTGTGAACGAAGTTGCTATTTACCAACCGCGCAGATCATACGATTTGCGGGGTGAAGCTACGCTAACCGCGGTCTGTCTGTGGATGGGTGACTATTCGTTACAGATCGAGACCCCTCCGTGCCTTGGAGAGCACGTTAAACAGTGGGTTAAAAAAACGTTACGGGAAGTCAGAAGCCCGAATGTCTGACAACCGGTCTAACCTTAGGATATCGGCTAGGATGTCAGACTTTCTGGCTTATGACTACCCGTAACAACTATACTGGCCTGCAAAAATAAGTATCACACTTTTAAAATTTCAATTTTTTTCTAAACTATAGAAGTTAGAGATTTAAAATAAAAAACGTTTTATAGCAATTTTTATCAGCTTTCTTTGAAACTATAGTAACAAAGTTAAACTCTTTTTGAGTCCTTTTTGTTTCGAAAATATATCTTGTGTACTTAAAAAGTTATTGCAATTTTAAAAGTGTGATACTTATTTTTGCAGGCCAGTGTATAATTTGTATTGGTATGACATGACAACCGGGACCGACGCGACAGTTTAACATGCTCCCCGAGGCACGGAGGGGTCTCGATGTGTAACGAACGGTCACCCATCCTCGGACAGACCGCGGCAAGCGCCCTTAACCTCGCAAATCATATGACCTGCGCGGTGGCTAATTAGCCACGAGCCCTTTCATATTTTTGCTGACGTTGAAATTGTATATTTAATAAAATACAATAGTGATAATTGAAAAGTGGGGTAGTTGTTCGTTTCCATTTGGTTAAATACGTAAATAAATGTGGTTTCTCTTTATTAGATTTGTTACATAATATGGCTGGAAAGTTACATAAGGTGACAAATGGATGACGTAAGCACAAAGGTACCCTAAATAGAAAATGAATGTAATGTATTTTTGAACTTACAAGAGTCGGAACTCAATTAGTGTCGCGATACCTTCTTTTATTTTTAATGACGCGTTCCTTTGTTCGCGGTGTACAATTATCTGTTACGGAAGATCCAAAAGGATCTTAAATCTTTGGAATCGGAATCAACATAAAAGATTCCTTTGTAGAGCTATCGGAAAAGATTGTTAATTAATTGTAAGCAATTTAATTTAAAAGAATCGAGAACCGTTTAAAAGAAGTTGATTGATTGGAGTTTTTACTGAATACAAGTTTAAAATTTAAGGAGGCTATTTGAAATGCTAGTTTCAGTTTTTTTTCTTATTAAAAACGTTGCCCCACACTAGGATTTCTCCTATATCGTGGGTGCATTACAGACACAAATCTTCACATGAACAAACGCCCAGACCCGGAACAACTATTTGTAGGCCATACAAATATTTGACCCGTGCGGGAATCAAACCCACGACCCGTGGCGCAGAAGCCAATCGCTCAGCCACTGCACCAAATGTGTCGCCAAAACAAAACAAAAGTTATTCATTAGGTATTCGCTTTTCCAAATTAAAATAGTTTCTAAAAACTTATATTTACATTAGAGAAGTAATTAAATGATTCGCGATATACATATTTGTTCAGCAAAAAAATCTTCTACTAAATAGTCTGAGCACCTCGACCAGGTTAGGTTAGGTTGGAAGTGTAATTATTTCTTTTTCTTTTTAACAACTCAAAAAAGCTTATTGTTGAAAATCTGATACACTTTTACTGACCAAAACCTCAATATTTAATTAACCGTTTAATGACAACATTTTTTTTTACATGCGCGTGAAAAATTTAAGCTGTCGCCACACATGCTGTGTGGCGAGCGCTTCACGCGTTAGGAGTGTTACGTCATTCTCTTATAACTATTTCATAATTTCTCTAGAAAACAGGTTGTATTTAAAAGGTTCTTTAGCTCCTTCAGCGTAGATAATTATCAGAAAGAAAACTGGAGATCCTCTTAATTATAAACGTAGTAATTAAGGACAATCATGTATCACTTCTAACGAGATTAACTTTGTCTGGTGCATTATTAACTTTCTTGTTATTCGCCCTCTTAAAGGTAAACAAGTACCCTAGTGTTAAGGAGTAAAGTCAAGGACAAGGATTAGGGTGATCCCACGTTACAATAATCACCGTTTTTGGCAAACGGAGTAGTGATTCCTTGATGTGAACGTGCTGGAAATGTAAGCCAAAAGACCACAATTGGAACATAACATCACGCCTGTATTCCCCGAAGGGTTTAGCAGAGGTGTATAGTAACACCCTCATTTGGCCGTTATGTTTAAGTCCTATGTAATAGTGGGCAAGCCTATTACCATCAACCGGGCACAAATCCAAACTCCGGGCTGCTACTGAGGAATTCCACAAGGAAAAACCCAATAAAACTTTGCCCGACCTGGGGATCGAACACAGAACCTCACGATCAGCACCCGCGCTTGCCGCCACTAGACCTACGAGACAAATGGGATGTCTTCACTAAACTTCCCTCTCGACCTCAGAATTATGAATAAGGCCTCAGTTATGGAGACACGGAGCATAGCGAGACGTGTGATGCGGGGCGTGTAGCGGACAATCCAAAGTATGACGATATATGTATGTATGTATGCCTTTATGGAGACGCATTTTTCCGTGCGTATAGTTTGAGTTGTGGTGGAGTGCGCGGCGAAATCCACGTCTTTATAAACAACGCCTCAGGGATTGATATGTCAAAATTATGTGCAGCAGCGCGTACTCCTGGGTGCTAGGAACGATATATTACTATCAATCGCGAATCCATCTGCCAAGAGTAGTGGTTATGGCTACATCCCCCTTGTTAGTAACATTTACTGACTGATATGATAAAACAATCATTAATGCCCAATTCCTATAAACAAAAACGAATCGTTTTGCTTACCAATGGTAGCGTTTTTTATTGGCAAACTGGGCATATAAATAGACTCGTAAGCTAATTTCACCTGTGATAGGTACTTCCATATGGGAGGGTCTACTATGCAAAGCTATGTGGTCTTTGCTTTATTATTGGTCAAGATACAAGCCTCAATATCAACCAATACCGCTCCGTAAATTATAGGAATCGGTCATAAGTCGCTCTATTACGACATTTATACAAAAATACGTCATGTAGATATTACAAAAGAAGTAAATGTTCGCCAATTAAAACGCGGGCCGCGAGCATGGCGTCGGTGGGCCCGAGTGAATTGTATACAAGGGATTACTTTAAAGCATGTCAGAACAAATACGAGCACAGGACGCGAGCAGGTCATTCCGACAACGCACCCGTGAACATATTTGGTGTGGCGTAAGCTTTATACCTATAGGTATTTATTCTAGCAAAATATTCTAGAATATTTCCACTCCTAACCCTTCCGCCGGCGAATTTCCCTAAAGAAAGTTGCGGAATCAATTTTGTATTTTATTTCTCTCTAGTGAGGGATGCAATCAATACACATTATGCCGTAAACGGTTTCCCAAGTTAAGTTTCCCCTGGATACAGGTAAATACATCTTATTTATAATAGAAGCGTGATAAGTGGCGGGGCGGTTTCTATTCTTCGACCAATTTATAGCTATACGTATTGATCCCTTTTGGAACTGGCTGTTGGTGTTCGAGAAATTTTATGCATAAGAAAAATATTGGGAATTTCTAGATTGATTGTGTTTTGGTAGATACGTTACGGTTCTGGAACGATTTAAAAATAAAATTGCTCACTTTAAAATACAATTTACAGACACAGATTTGTTCTGTGCGGGAATCGAACCTGCTACCCGTAACGCCGAAGCTGATCACCCAACCACTACACCAATCGAGCAGCCAAACACAGTCGGAGAAGCAATCTCAAACCATCAAATCCATGTTACGAGCAAATAATGCCATTGGCGATTCGGTAACAACACAATGGGTTTTGTAGGGAAGCGAAAGACATCAAAAAAAATCCAAATAATGTCATGCAACCTAAAGCTGACCATACATTTATTTATTTATTTCTATGGAAGACTTACAGCTTAATATGGACATATGGACATACATACATACATACATGGACCACTAAAGTTGCTCGAGACACAGTTGATCGGTATTTTTTTTATTTGTAGCTGCAGTGATAGCTTAGCCTTTGAACGCTTACCCGCCATGCAGGAGGGTCTGGGATCGATCACGGCCCCGGCCCGCACCTGTCCTTTCGAATTCATGCACTGATCAGAGTTTTATTATCACTTGCGTTACCAGAGGAAGTCGCGTACCTGAGAGGGCTCTAAAAAGTTCTCGATCCGGCAATATATATTTCTCATCCTAAGAAAAGGCCTGTGCCCAGCACTGGGACAGTAATCGACTGATTATTGTGTTCATAAAAAGTTACGGTTTAGTAAAACCGTTTGGAATGCAGTTAAAAATCAAATGTGTCAACTGTGTCTCAAGCAACTTAGGGCGCTTTCAAATTAGACAATTGGTGTCGGAGCGGCTCTCTCGTCACGTCAATTGTATGAAAGAACACAATCGCCCATGCGCAGTACGACAGTCGTACCGCTGCGGCACGGCTACAGTCCGACAACAATTGTCTAAATTGAAAGCGATCTTAGTAGCCCATGTGTGGCCCGCCTAAGTGCAGAGCATTACTGAGGAAAGTGGTAGTGGGTAGATTCAAGTTGCAGATGACGAGTCTATTATTATTTATCGCATATGCACAGATACAATTCTAGTTTGTAACAAGTTTTTCTTTAAGTTACCTTACCGCTTACAGACAACAGCCCGGAGAAGGAACAAAGTAGTGCAGGAACTTTATTTTATTACTTGTATTTACATAAAAACAAATAGTATTTGAAACAAACTAGCGATCCAGCTGCGGAGTGAGTTGATGACAATAAAACAGTGTTCTATAAGAAAATTGATATGTCAGGTTAGTTGATTTGTACGGAATACTTTTACCATTATAACCATCAACCCGATTCTGAACTTTACGATAAGTGAGCTAGTGATGGGTTTGCAGCAAGCACATTGGGTCACCCGCGCGACGGCGCAACGAGTATTTCTAAGGAGGGTTGATGTCAGGCAGGCGGCCGGTCATAAAACAATAAGCTAAAACCTCTAACAACATGGATTTATGAATTACATGTTGTGCCGACCCTACCTAGTGTGGGATAAGGGCAGGAATAAGAAGAGCTAGTGATGGATTCTTACTGGAACAAATTTAATACTCGATGTCGAGTAAGTACTCATAAACACATAAACATAATTAGCCCATTACTGTCAGAATGAGAAGGGTTTAGGCCTTAGTCCACTACGCTGTCCTAGTGAGGATGGGCAGACTACACACATCATCGATAATTTTATGGAGCCCTCTCAGATGTGCAGGTTTCCTCACGATGGTTTTCCTTCTCCGTTAACGCAAGTGATAATCAAATTCTGATCCGCACATGAATTCGAAAAGTCAGAGGTACGGGCCGGGATTGAACTCAGACCTTCCTGCATGGAAAGCAAGCTTTCGATCAGCTGTAACTGCTATATAAACACAATAGACTAAAAACGCATATTTACTAACTTTTTATTGTTTAACGAGTATTTACTATTTGAATATGTTATCAGTAGCTGGTAACACTGGACAATGTTGACATAGGAGGGTAGCTGTCAAGATTAATCAACGTACCCGAAGTTATAAAAACAGTGGTCATTCCACGGAGCAAAGGATTCCATGTCGAACAGCTGAAGAAGTCTGACCTTTTATATCTGGGTTGCTTGTCCTCATTTTCTGATCTTATGTTAATTATTATATTGTGATATATTGTGAACTAGCTTCTGTAACTAATCAGTAACCCAATTAAAAGTACTCTCAGTGGTGGAGGGTCTATCTTGGTTTCATTTACTTTATTTACCATGCTCCCAATCCTTTTTTTTTATTTATCTTGGAGAAATGCGCACGCATACTGCACTACCACGGGGCGATAGTGCAGTTATGTGGGACTCAAACCCACTAAAGCTCCACGGCGTCCTCCTCCGCTGCTTATGGCGAGAACACGGGCACGCGTAAGCACTCATCCGCGAACCCGCCGCGGCTGTCCGTCACCGGACCCTCCTCTGGGGAGTACCCCCCATCACCGGCGCACCAGAACACATGGTACGCCGTGACCACCCCGGGGACCAAACGAGCACATGGGCGCCAGACGACCCCGTGTCTGGGCACCCTTGGTCCCCCTGCGACGGGTCAGGTTAGTGGCCCCGCCGCCTACCACTTTTCGGCCGCAAAGTATAGGGAGAGCGGCCAACGACATACCGACACTCCTCTCCCCCTGCGGCCCCACCGCGTCCGCCATCTGACGGTGACGGTGACGGTGTCGCTGACGGTGGCGACCCCGTCAAGGCCGTGGAAGGTAGGGAGAGCGGCGCACCGCAATACCGGCACTCCTCTCCCGCCGCGGCCTCCCCTTCTGACCCTTCGGCCGCGATGCCTCCCATGAGACATCGCGGCCCGCCTCAGTTGCGATGTCGCCCAGGCGACACCGCAACCTACTTGGCCGCTACGTCGAGGGCTTCCAGGCCCAAGCCCCGACGAGCAGCCCCTCCTCGGGTTCCTTTTCGCTTCACTGTGGGGATCAACGCCACGGCTACTGAGCCCCCCCGCAACGACAATACGGGAACCCACCGGGGGGGATGCTCCCAATCCTGACATACTGATATTAGCTGTAACTGTAATGTAATGATAGATTCACCCCTACAAGATTCTGTTGTATGTCTTTTATAAATATTTATCCGTTTGCCATCTCTAAAGTGAGCTGTTGACCAATTCACTTAATTATCTCGTTTTGAGTACGACAAAAAACGAAGCAAACCGAATCAGTCGACCACTGACTTATCGCAAAGCGCCAAATTCACAAGCTATTTATAACACGTAAGTGCTCGCTTAATTCGTAAAATGTGTGTCCGGCGTATCCATTGCGGCGCACTGCCACGCTTAGCTTCGGGTGTTGCCAACCCAATGCTCGTTCGATTTAATTTTAATTTTAAGTATTAAATAGTAATAATATTAATTTTACCTATTAACTTAAAATAAGTAAATTTTTCTATCGTATAAATACGATTTTAATGGTACGGTTGGCAACACTGCGATGCTTAGGTATCCTTCCCATACCCTCGCGCACCTCAGCGAGGCCACGCGTTTGTGGTATCCGCTGCTACGCGTGTCCGTGGGTGACGTGGGTGATCTAGTCATGCTTATGTTTATGACGTCATAAACCCATGAATTCGTGCGTAGCGTGCTGCTACGCGGTAGTGGATACTCTCTTCTACATTTTCATACAAATCGAAGTTGAAAAACGTGGGGCCAGATATCAAAAGCGATTGGTGCCTGTCTAAATGGTTACTACAATACTCAATATCCAATCGATTTCGTTCTCCCTAATAACATAATTATCAACAAGTCCATAGTGAATCCATTATGATTCGTATCCGTTATTTTTAACCGACTTTCAAAAAAGGAGGAGGTTCTCAATTCGTCTGTATGTTTTTTTTTAATGTTTGTTACCTCATAACTCCGCCATTTATAAACCGATTTAGATATATTTTTTTTTATTTGAAAGGATATACTTCCAGATTGGTCCCATTTAAATTTGGTGAAGATCTGATGAAGAACTTCGGAGATAGACAATAGAACTCCTCAATGACGAATAGTATGCATAATGTGATGATGTGATTATGTTACGAGCAGCGTCTTTAGTAGGTCCAACCATATTTTAATTAAGGCCACTAAAACTAAAAAAATAAAAAACATTTTAACAAAAATAAAACTGACTTCAAAAAAACGATGAAAAGAATAAAATAATTACCATATTATAAAATTAACAGTCTTAGAAGTCGGTGCCTTCAATTTGGTTCAGCGTGGATTAGCACCGACTTCTAAAACTGTTAATTTTATAATATGGAAATTATTTTATTCTTTTCATCGTTTTTTTGAAGTCGGTTTTATTTTTGTTAAAATGTTTTTTATTATATTTTGTTTTATAAGCAACAAAACAAGTTTTCCCAAACAAACTTTTCAAAGTAATTATATGATACCAAAGGTAGACAAGTTCTCATTATCAACACTTCTGAAGCATTAAATATTAAAACATTCATAACGCTATATACACCTCCACCTACTTTGATAATATACTTGAATATACTCCTTAAAGTAACTGGCGGTACGGGCATAAACTTACCTAAAGCGGGGTGCACATTACGAAACTAGTGTTGTAACACTATAGCTTGAAAACTTTCAACTTGTTACTCCTATCATTTAAGTGTGCAGTCAGCATCAAAGATACGTTTATGAAAGAAAACTTTGCAACTTAAGACAAATAATTAGTTACGGTGATAGGTATTTAATTTGGAAATTTAAATCATCAATTTTTCAGTCTTCATTCCCGGTCTTCTTCTTCATCTTCTTCATAGCCCATTGACCATTCAAAACCTGCTCAGATGAAGATTCATAGATAATTCCTGCTTGGAGTGTAAATATGGTGCTGTTTCACAAACGATGGGACACCTGACGTCATGCCCTGCGTACCCTGATACCTGCACGTTATAGAACTAATGGACGCTACTGATAACACTAAACTCATAGCTAAGTTCTGGGTCGACTCAATTTAGATTGCCATCGACACGCTAAGAAGAAGAACCATTTCAGCTATTCCAGGTCAACCATCCAGGTCAGCTATCCAAGTCCGCCATCTAGTTCAGGTTTTCAGGTTCAGTAACACGATCCAGCACCAGGCCTAATGTGCTTATGACGATGACTATACAAATCGCAGTTGCGATCCAACAGTGCTTGCGCCGACGGCGTATTTGCGCAACGCGGACGCACAATGACATGCGCCGTGCCGTGTGTTGCGCATGTGCGCTATACTGTGTGAACGCAGCATTGACCTCGCACATACGCCGTGTAGGCGTGTCACTCGCTGCCGTCACGCTTCACCGACGCCAACGCTGAACAAACGCTAGTTCGATATCACCCTTTGTCCCATACAACAGAAAAATACTGTTCAGATTGTAGTACCATATACTCGTTTCTAATTCCTCATAAATTAGTACCTCATCATCAATCTACCTTGTTTTCCCTATCACATAATTATATAATATCATATATATATATATATTACAATATTTATAAATGTATATATATATATACCTACATATAAGTATTATGTCTATGTATGGTGTGTAGTATATATTTTGCAGCAGTACACCATGGACTACCCCCTCTATCTTATTCATTGACTTCCTGTTCATCTAAAGGTTGTCTGGTAGATATCGCTATCAGCGATAAGACCGCCATTGTACCCTTTAATGTTTGTTATTGTATAAGAGCTGTGTTACAATTTTGGTGTACAATAAAGTATATTCTATTCTATTCTATTCTACCATCTTTAGCCCCAAATACTATCATGTGAATGTTAATTTTACAGTAATTGAAATATTATGAACCTATAACTGCACGACACTATTTTAGTAATATAAATTCTACTTTAATAAGGTGGCAAGTTAACCTCAATGAATTTGCTAATAAAATACTTTAGAGAATATTAATAATCTCTCCATTTGTAGGAATTTCTGAATTAAATTTAATATCCTTTTAAAGTTGCAGTGGAGATGGTACTTCAATAAGAACGAGTAAATATTTGCCCTACTTGCATTAACATGCGACTTAGTTACTATATTTTTTATCTTTTATTCCTATCGCCTCTCGCCTGAAGCATGAAAGACTATTTCGACCTAAAAAATTGCGTACTTTTGCTTTAACGTCGATTTGAGTAAAAGAAAAAAGAGATAGGCACAGCCTTATAACAGCTGCTTATCACTCTGTAAGTCAGTAATACCGTTTTTCCATGACTCACGACACGACACGACATATGTAGTGACGACTCCGATTACTACGACATTGTAGTGCCTTAGTTTCGTACGTAAACGTTTCATAGAAATACACTCGGGAGCAATGAATCCGGGTCACCAACGTAAACCTTAATGTCTCGGAAAACATTGATGATGTGAAACATCTAATGCGGCGGTACGGGTGTAAGAGCGGCTATTGCGTGGTGACGCTCGCGATGGCAGATTCAAGATGGCAGATCTACGTAACGTCGGTTTGATTCGCCCAGTTTTTTTTTTACAAAATGATTTTAGATAATAATATTTTAGTTAGGTCAGCTCTATCAAGCGTCACGCGACAGCTGCATTTTTTTAAACATTGTAAGCAAAAATGTTAAGACATTTTAACATTATTTTGTTTATGTTGGTGAATCGGATTCATTGCTCCCGAGTGTGTATGGCGCTCGGAGTCGCCACCGCCTTTTGTTATGTGGTGTCGTGAGTCATGGAAAAACGGCTTCAGTCATAAAGTTAGATCAGGGAAAGGGTTTTATTTTTACTAAAGATAGGGCTGATTAAAGTTCTGTTGTCATGTTAACGTTTATCAATCTCAGCCGACCAAGCATATTTTTTATAAATCTTTGTTAATATTTAGAGTTTTTATCCAATAAGGAAATGTAAACCCCATCATACCTTATTCCAATGTTCTTAGAATCAAATACTAAAACCCTGAAATCAAATACTAAAAAAGCAAGCTTTGTGGCACAGCTGGTGAGAGCCCTATGCAGCTACAAAAAAAGGTGGTAAGTAGTGTTGCAATAAGCATTCAAGTGTTGTTATTAGGTATTTTAATTTCCTTACACTTTTATTAAGAAAAGTTCTTCTTGACCGCCTTGTTGGTCTAGTGGTCTGCGCGACTGCTGAGCATGGGGTCCTGGGTTCGATCCCCAGGACGGGCAAAGTGATATTGGCTTTTTCCATTAGGAATTTCTCAATAGCAGTCTGGAGTCTGGATTTGTGCCCGGTTAATGGCAATAGGCTCGCCCCCTATTACATGGGACTTAAACATAACTGGTGAAACGAGGGTGTTAGTAAAAACACCTCTGCGAACCCTTCTTCTACAATTATTTTCGTCTTATTCTGATCGACACAAATAATCCCACTTCCGACAATCCCAGTAAAAAATGTTGTTTTTTCGCTCCATAATGACTATCGAACCTCCTCCGTACCTAAAAATACGTTAAGTCCGTCTCAGCTAAGTGATGTTGGTCGTTAAGGCATAGGCCAGATAACTGAAGAAAATAAAGTGGGGCATTACAGCTGACTTCTGCCGGCAGCCAATTATCATAACACATTGCCATGTTCTTTGAGAAAAGACCTTGGCTTTAAATCTCAGGAAAAAAAAGACAAAATTACAAAAATTTCTAAATTTAAAAATATGACCGCCATTATTTGACATCCAATCAAGTTCCTTTTTCAAACCTCTTTATGCACAGATTATCTCCTATATAAAGAGGTTTGTAAAAGGAACGTGATTGGATGTCAAATATTGGCGATCATATTTTCAAATTTAAAATTTAGAAAATATAGTATTTTTCTTTTTCATCACAAAAAGAATAGTGGCCACATACCGAAATACTAATTTCAAACGTTGAATACGACCTATGTTAAGAACGATAATATTGTCCCATGGAAGTAATAAATACAACATTGTCCTGATATTATGCAGTTAATACATTCTCACAAACGTATTCAAGCGAGGTAAACGGTTACTGCTAGTGAACTGTCACTAGCACAACGCTTTTAGCTTAGCAATGAAACTCCTGTCGCATAGAATTTAGCTTTCTAAGCGCAAAGAGCAAAGCAATACGTGCATAATTAATCGGATTCAAGTTGTATTCCTGTCGCCTGTGTACATTTTACATAAAATTTGAGCGTATTTTGTTTGTATTACATTCGTTTTTGTTATGAAGAATCATAGTACTATTCTAACTGCATCATTGGTCTAGTTGTGGCAAGCGCAACTGTTGATCGTGAGGTCCTGGGTTCAATCCCCAGGTCAGACAAAGTGTTATTGGGTTTGTCCGTGTGGAATTCCTTAGTAGCAGCCCGGAGTTTGGATGTGTGCCCGGTTGATGGCAATAGGCTCGGCCCCTATTACGTGGGACTTAAACATAATGGCGAAATGAAGATGTTACTGTACATCTCTGCCCAACCCTTCGGAGAATACAGGTGTGATGTTATGTTATGTAGTACTACTGTCGCCATAATTTTTACTTATATTTATGTGTGCGAAATTACTGTAATTCGTTTCAATATTTATAATTGTGGAGAAAATATTTCCTTCATCTTGTGGTAAACATTTTATTTTTTTTACATTGTGGAAAAGTTCCACTTTTAAATGTAGGTATTAAATAGTAAAAAAGAAAATATACGTTGAAATGACTATCACGGGAAATACTTAATTCAGAAAACACCATTTTTATTTTATTTTATGTTATAAAGATAGCTTTATTGGCAATAAAAAGAAATCGATAACATTTAGGTATCTGAAAGAATTTGTTCCTTTAAATTGTTCAAGTCAGAACTACAATCGTAGCCTAATAAATTCCACCTTTAGCATTTATAAATATTTCCCCGTATCTCAGGATATCAGCGCTCCGTTTCAAAGAAACCTGTACGCTTCCACGCTTACAACTTATGTAAATATAACCGTCAAAGGATTTACATACGAACGTGTATTCTAGCAAAAATCTGAAAAAATTTATACTAAAACCTTTACACAAAATCAACATCTTAACTAAATTCCACCGTAGCCGCTGACACGTCTGTCATAACTGTCTCGAAACGTCAAATTTCAGTTTACAAATTTACTATAACCAACTCAAAAAAGACACATTAATCTATTTTGAACTCTATGCCTTTGTCATAAAGGCTGTACATCCACTTAATTAGCTTCCTCACCCGCATTTACAAGATTGCCACGGATTATGTTAACTAGGTTAGCCAGAAAATGTATGTCAAAGAGATTTTGGTCGTTTGTCGTATTTTCTGACAGAACTTTCAGTGTTTTTAAGTACATATGACGAATAATTTATTATGTTTTTGCTGTTTCAATATTTTTATGCATAATATACGAGTTGTATTGTATACTTTCTGACCGGCTAAAAAAATAGATTTTCGGTCAAAGGTCAACCGGGTAATTCGTCTTTGAACTTTATTCTGTACCGAACACATCTCTAACAAAACTTCTTTGTAAAAAATAAGATAAAAAAACTAAAGCATGAAAATCTTCCCGCAGTCAATTTAGTTGTATTTTCATGGGATATCACTCATTTTTTGGACCAGTCAAGCTTCCGGGCTGTAAGTGATTACATAAAGGTTATAGAAAAAATGGCATAGAGTAAAATATGTACTGAATATTGCCTGAAAGGTTCTCTTTCATTTGCAATACATTCCGAAATCACAAATTAGATATTAACCTACATATAAATGTAGAGAAATATTTATCTAAATAATATATACTTCAGCCGTTTTTCCACGACACAAGGTACGATACGACAAAATGTGTGAACCGACAACGATCATACTCTCAGACAACGATCGCTCGCTGGCTACTTACCAACCGCGCGGATCATACAAATTGCGAGGTTAAGCTGTGGTTACCGCAGTCAGTCTGTAGATGGGTGACCATACGTTACACATCGAGACCCCTCCGTGCCTCGGAGAACACGTTAAACAGTCGGTCTCGGGTGTCATACGAATACCTATAACAGTCGTTACGGGAAGTCAGAAGCTCGAAAGTCTACCAACCAATCTAATCTTAGGATATCGGCATTTGCCTAGTAAATGGGTTGCGGAAGTCTGATGGCAGTCACTCAGTGTAAAATACTGGCATTCAGCCGCATCTGGTTAGACTGGAAACTAACCCCAATTTGGTTGGGATGAGGGTAGGTAGAACTTACGGAATGACATGACATTAAAATGTCATAGCAAACGGTACATAGAAATATATGGCGCTCGGAATCGTGACTACATTTGTCGTATCGTTTCGTGTGTCATGGAAAAACGACCTAATAGTCATTTTCGGAACTTAGTTCCTGTTCTCAACCGCCGTCCAAATAAATGTACATATTGCAAAGCGATGCTGACCTTTCAACTGTTTTAGCATTAATTATAACTAGAAATATTCAACACATCAAGGACCATCAAGTTCTTCTTCTTCTTTTCGTGTGTTTAGTGACTAACCTGGTATCAGAGTTTATGCTGCCCATAGGCCTCTGACTTGGCTTCACATGCCGTCGAGAAATATCTCTCAGGCATGCATTCCTCCCTGTTTTCCTTCACCGTTTTTAAGCAAGTGATAATTATACAATACGCACATGAATCCGAAAAGTGCGTGCCTTGGGTTCGAACTCGAGACTTATAACTTGGCAGTCCGACGATCACACCACTAAGCTATCACTGCACCATCAAGTATACTTTATGTAATTATATATTTTCGTTCGTTCTGCCTTACGTTTTCCCAACTATGTTAGGGTCAGCTTCCAGTCTAACCAGATGCGGCTGAATACCAGTATTTTACACGGAGCGACTGCCATCAGACCTCCGCAACGCAGTTACTTGGCAATGCAAGTTAGACCGATTATCAGACTTTCGGGCTTTTGACTTCCCGTAAAGACTGTCATAGGTATTCGTATGACACCCAGGACCGACTGCTTAACCTGCTCTCCGCGGCACCAAGGGGTCTCGGTGTGTAACGAACGGTCACGCATCCATAGACTGACCGTGGCAAGCGGAGCTTAACCTCGCATATCGTATGATCCGCACGGTTGGTAAATAGCCACGAACGATATGATTATATATTATTGTATAATATTAATATACCAGCCTATAATGGTCCCACTGAAGGCCAAATGGCTTCTTCCTAATCAACGGATTTTCACTGCATGTTGGCCTTTGTGAAGGAGTTCGTCCGAGGAAGTACTGCCACCATACATGTTTCAGCCCTCAAGCAACAGTGCTGAGTCCCGGATTAAGGTCTATAGGTGCTGGTGAATAAGATTGACAAGCATATCATTTTTGGGACCCAGTGCATAATATTAGCAAGCACACTGGGTCAACCGCGCGTCGGGCGCAACGAGCATTCCCAAGGAGGGTTGATGTCAGGCAGGCGGCTGGTCACAAAACAATAAGCCAAAACCTCTAACAACATGGATTTATGAAATACATGTTGTGCCGACCCCACCTAGTGTGGGATAAGGGCAGGAAGAAGAAGGTGCTGGTGAAACTGAGGTTGACAACGTACCAGCGCTCCTCTTGGTGCTGTAGATGTTTATTGGCAACTACTTCCCACCAGCAGGGCCGTTGCATCGACCTATTTATCAATCAATTACGTGAAAGAAGAAAAGTTGCGTATTGCAACTGGTGCGGGGTTACAGTGATAGTCTAGCGGTTGAACGCTTGCCTTCCATGCAGGAAGGTCTGAGTTCGATCCCGGTCCGTACCTCTAACTTTTCGAATAAATGAGCAGATCATAATTTTATTACCACTTGCGTTAACGGTGAAGAAAAAACATCGTGGGGAAACCTGCACACCTGAGAAGGCTCCATAAAGTTCTCGATGGTGTGTGTAGTCTGCCAACCTGCACCGCGCCAGCGTGGTGGACTAAGGCCTAAACCCTTCTCACTCTGAGAAGAGGACCATGCCCAGCCACTGCTGGAGACTACTTTCCCACTGGAGAGTAATGGGCTAATTGTATAGGTATGTTTATGTTATGTAATGCACAGTATTACGACATATTTTGCGCTTCGGCAATCTACGTGTTTCCGAATTTGTACGAATTTTGCGACCAATAAGTAACCTCTCCGGAATGGAGTACCAAACTAGGGAGCTAATGGCGCCACCATCGACTGTACCAACGCAATTTCATTGGTTAAAGCTTATTTGACATTATTGCTAATGTTAATTTAACCCGTTTTGATTGGTTGTAATCGGTACAAACAGAGCTGCTGCCATCTGCTTCCGTTTTGCGTGTGCCTAATTCGTACAAATTCGGAAACACGAACGTTGCCGAAGCACATAACTTATGTCATAGTACTGAACCCATTTATGAATATCGTAGCTGCTTACCGTATAAATAGCACCTGGGTAATAGAAATGAGAAATTCCATAACTTTCGTAAGCTGCTCTCAGGCAATACTATCACATTGCAGACTCTAATCCTCCACGATATTGGTATACAGAGCTTCAAACGGCATCGAGTCACCTTGCAACGGGAATTGCGTCACTTCAAAAATAGAATTCTTAGTACTTATACTATACAAGGTGTTAAGAGGAAACGTGGGCTGCAAAATATTAAGAATTTGAATAGGTTTTTGCGATCTATTTCCGTCCCACCCCTCCCGCAAACCTTCCCAATCGAGCGCGGAAGAGACACCTGCATCTCGGACTGATTTCTCCTGTCCAATATTAGCGAAATCGTACTTTCGTATTTCCCTGTTCCCTTCTCCAAATCTGGACCGATTTTAATATTTTTTCTGTAATAATTTAATAAAGACTTTAGTTATGTCTGTATGTTTTTCTTTTATTTTTTATATTCGTCTAATTTGTTTACCAGATGTTTGAAAACGGTGGTAAAACCGGTCGATTTTTGTAAAATTTAAACGTTTCTAGTTCTTTTAATAATTAATTTATTGACAACTAGCTGTGTCCTCGCGGCTCCACCCGTAGCCTATGTTACTCAGTGATAATGTAGCTTTCTAACGGCAAAAGATTTTTTGAAATCGGTCCAGTAGTTTTTAAGTTTATTCGTTACATACAAAAATACAAATCTTTCCTCTTTATAATATTAGTATAGAAAACAAAACATAGGGACATAGTGGTGGTAGATATATGTTAAAAAATATTTGCTCTAGTGACATTATCCAAGGAAAAAACTGAGGAATAAGTTTGTATGGACTAAATGCCGACCGCATTTCCTCTTAAACAATTAACTCTAAGAATTTTGAGGGGTTACTCGGTATCGGAAACCGAACAACTTTCGTAGAATAACTTTTCGAAATTCGCGTCCTTTTTTTACTACTTTCCATACAAATATAAAAAAAAATTGATTTTAAGGAAAACAATAACAACAATACGCGAATTTCGAAAAGTTGTTCAACGAAATTTGTTCAATTTCCGATACCAAGTAAACCCACAAAATTCTTAAGCTGGGTATAGACTTACGAAATGTAACATGCAATGTAACAAGCAATGAAAGAATTTGCCGTCCACGTTGTCGCAATGTAACAGAATTCCCAGAGTGTGGACGCCTTGCGCGCACGAACCAAGCACACTACGCGTGCGTACTACGTACCTCTCATGTTACATTGCATGTTACGTTACAGCAGTCTGTACCCGGTTTTAGCGTTAATTTTTCAACAGCCTGTATATTATACGTACGTAGGTATGTATTTATTGTACTTTGCTATTTTGTAATGGAATATTTGGTTGTTTGATCTTAGCGTAACTGCCTCGTTGGTCTAGTGGTGGCAAGCACGACTGCTGATCGTGAGGTCCTGGGTTCGATTCCCAGGTCGGGCAAAGTGTTACTGGGTTCTTAAATTAGGAATTTCTTAGTAGCAGCCTGGGGTCTGGATTTGTGCCCGGTTAGTGGCAATCGGCTCGCCGCCTATTACATGGGACTTAAACATAACTGGTGAAACAATTGGTACTAATACTAAAAAAAACCTCTGCCGAACCCTTCGTGGAATGCAAGGCGTGATGTGATGTTATGTAAGTCGGCCATTAATCACCTTTTATGAAACCCGTGGGTTCAGAACCACATGGAACTGGTACACACTTGGCAGGATTTTTTACTTCAGTTAACTTTCTCAAACTTCAAGTATACCCCACCAAGAAGAACATAGTCTACTTAGTTGTCGGCAAGAAGATAGACAAGCATATAATTTTGGGACCCAGTGCATAATATCAGCAAGCACATTGTGTCACCCGTGAGAACTCTCAACCAGTATTCCCAAGGAGCGTTGATGTCAGGCAGGCGGCCGGTCATAAAACAATAAGCCAAACAAAACCTCTAACAACATGGATTTATGAAATACATGTTGTGCCGACCCCACCTAGTGTGGGATAAGGGCAGGGAGAAGAAGAAGTTAATTTTCTCAAACTATTTTCCATTTACATGGTCACCCTTTTTTTCTTTTTTTTCTCGTTGGAAAATCCTCATAGATGTCCCTCGCCCGGGGAAGGCGAGGGGGTCTGCCGGACTCTTACCGGCTAAAAACCAACGGTGTTCCTTCTCCTGACCGTGCGGCCGGGGTCGCGGGATTCGCAAAAGCATGCACCGCAACCCCGGCAGAAAGCTAGCATACCTAACGTCTATTCATTCACGTAAAACATAGCCAAACATTATTATTATTTATTGTGGGATAAGGGCAGGGAGAAGAACAAGTTAATTTTCTCGAACTATTTTCCAAATACATGGTCACCCTACAAGTATGTATGATATAATGTTAACTTTGAGGAATTTATGTGACAGGCGTAGTAACGGGTGGTGTTACGAATTAATTACCGCGTTCAAGGGCTGCGGTTAATTAAACAGGTAACGGTACCCCAGACGTTGGTATACCACCAAATTATGTGTGTTAATTACGTATTTAGTCGGGGCATATTGTAAAACGTCCATGGAAAAGATATTTCCTTGTTATAAAAAAATGGATCAATTATAATATAAAAACTTGTATGGACTTTTTATTTTATGGAATGGATACCAAATACATGAAGGATAAAATCTGTAAAATGGCTGTCATAATCAGCCTATTACTGACCCACTACTGGGCACGTGCCTTTACTCAGAATGAGAAGGGTTAGGCCTTAGTCCACCACGCTGTCAAGGTAAGGTTTCGCAGACACACAACACTATCGACAACTTTTTGGATCTCTCTCAGGTGTGCAAGCTTCCTCGCGATTTCTTTTCTCTACAGTTAACGCAAGTGATATCAAATTCTGATCCGGATGGGTTCGAAAAGCCAGAGGTGCGGGCTGGGATTGAATTGAACTCAGATTGTAAAAGGAAAAGCAATGCATTAACTCTACTGCCCAACGTCAACCTTCTTACCGAGTGGACCACGAGGGCGAGGAAATAGGCCAATAAGTATTAAAGATTTGGATGGCATTTAATCTTTTAGTACTTACTAGCGACCCGCCCGGCTTCGCACGGGTGCAATGTAGATACTAATGTGTGGCATATAAACCTTCCTTTTGAATCACTCTATTTATTGCTGAAAGCAGCATTAAAATCCGTTGCGTAGTTTAAAAGATCTAAGCGTACAGACAGCGTTTTAAAAATAAAATCCCTTAAAAAACCTTTTGCGTTAAATGGTTATCCTAAAATAACCCTGCAGCATCAGGATTTGAGCATTGAAGGTTAACATTTTATAATGTTATATGGCATGGCAATCGAATTTCTGTGCAAAGTTTCAGGAGAATCTGTTACGCAGAAGTGGTTGAAAAATGTGTTGCAAGATTTGAATCAAACAAATATACGAAGTGAAGCTAATTAAAACCGAATAAAAATGTTGCCCCACACTAGGATTTCTCATCTATTGTGGGTGCGTTTACAGACAAATCACACATGCACAAACACTCAAACCCGGAACAACAATCCATACATCTCCATCAGTCGTCATCGCAAAATTCACTTCCTGAAAAAACCTATATCGTTGCACAAAATGTTCTACCTAGCCTTTTCCCAACTATGTTGGGGTCAACTTCCAGTCTAACCAGATGCGGGTGAATACCAGTATATTTCACGGAGCGGCTGCCATCTGACCTCCGCCACCTAGTTACTGAGCAATGCCGATATCCTAAGGTTAGACCGGTTGTCAGACTTTTGGGCTTCTGACTACCCGTAACGACTGTCGTAGGTATTCGTATGCCATCCGGGACCAACTGTTTTACGTGCTCTCCAAGGCACGCAGCAGTATCGATGTATTACGAACGGTCACCCATGCTCAGACTGACTGCGGCAAGCGCAGCTTAACCTCGCAAATCGTATGATCCGCGCGGTTGGTAATTAGCCACGAGCCATTGCACCTAATATTGGTTAGCAATAATTAATATTTACACAAAAAATATTTACATAATTTTACAAACACAATTCTTCCTCTTAGCCTTTTCCCAATTATCTTGGGGTCAGCTTCCAGTCTAACCGGATGCGGCTGAATACCAGTATTTTACACGGAGCGACTGCCATCAGACAATTACAGAAGAATATATCCTAGTAGTATAAAACTATAAAACGTAACATAACATCACGCCTTATATTCCCCGAAGGGTTCGGCAGATGTGTTTTTAGTACACCCTCGTTTCGCCAGTTATGTTTAAGTCCCATGTAATAGGGGGGCGAGCCTATTGCCATTAACCGGGCACAAATCCAGACTCCGGGCTGCTACTCAGAAATTCCTAATGGAAAAACCCAATAACACTTTGCCGGACCTGGAGAGCGAACCCAGGACCCCATGCTCAGCAGTCGCGCTTGCGAACACTAGATCAACAAGGAAGTTAAAAAAAAACTATAACCTAAAATATTATATTTAGCTACATACTAAGATTTTGCAAACACGGTTTTATATACCTACACCTTTCTGTTCTAGTAAAACAGTATGAAACGCATAACTTGCAATATACTCAAGTTAGCCAACTTGCAAGCGATACTGGCAACTTCAGGTAACTCGTAGGTGACCAAACTGTCATCACTTGTTCCTTGTTCAAACGTGCCAACTAACTTAGCTAAACTAAAACTTAATGCTCTACTTGTTTCAGGAGGAAACAGTGTAGAAATAAATACATCTTGTTTATGACACTTATATTTCGTTCCCAGCTACAATCGGAGTTGATTACAAATAGAAGTTCATGATGCTATATTAGTTTACGACGTATCAGAACACAACGAAAGTCCCTAGCAAAACTGAATGAGTGTAGAGGAACCTTAAGTATACTCCACCAAGAAGAACATAGTCTGCTTAGTTGTCGGCAATAAGATTGACAAGCATATCAGTTTTGGACCCAGTGCATAATATCAGCAAGCAGATTGGGTCACCCGCGCGACAGCGTAACGAATATTCCCAAGGAGAGTTGATGTCAGGCAGGCGGCCGGTCATAAAATGATAAGCCAAAACCTCTAACAACATGTATTTATGAAATAGGTACATGTTGTGCCGACCCCACCTAGTGTGGGATAAGGGCAGGAAGAAGAAGAAGAAGATTTTGTTCCCTGCACAAGCCGAAAGAAAGTACACTGGCCTGCAAAAATAAGTATCACACTTTTAAAATTATTTTTTTTCTAAACTATAGATGTTAGAGATTTAAAATAAAAAACGATTTATAGCAATTTTTATCAGCTTTCTTTGAAACTATAGTAACAAAGTTAAACTCTTTTTTGAGTCCTTTTTGTTACGAAAATATATCTTGTGTACTTAAAAAGTTATTGCAATTTTAAAAGTGTGATACTTATTTTTGCAGGCCAGTATATTTTGATAGAAAGATCTTATCGAGTAAAAGTGAAATAGCTACTTAATAAATCTCTAAATGTCGGACTTACGGAGAACGCACAGCTTAAATTGGTGGATCTAGAAACATGAAATTTTGCACACGAGGTCCTTATAGTAATGTAGGTGAGTAGGTGGTAGGTGATTCCTAAGGAAACAAATATTTTGTTATAGTCTGAAATCGCTGAAACGCAGTATGCTTGTTGCTTCTCTGTATAACAGGAGAAGATATCTTTGTCCAGCGGTGGGACAATTTACGGCTGAGGTTATTGAAATTATTAAATGCCTCGTTGGTCTAATTGTGGCAAGCGCGACTGCTGATCGTGAGGTCCTGGGTGCGATCCCCAGGTCGGGCAGCGTTATTAGGTTTTCCGTGTGGAATTCCTCAGTAGCAACCCGGAGTTTGGATTTGTGCCGGGTTGATGGCAATAGGCTCGTTTCCTATTACATGGGACTTAAAACATAACTGCCGTACCCTTCGGGGAATGCAGGCGTAATGATATGCTATGTTATAAAAGTTCTAGAATAACATATATATCTAAATAACAACAAATCCTATATAAACCATTGACACCCACTTACTGATTTCACTTAGCAATCACATACGTCGACAATATAATAATCTATATTGATATTCCATTATATCCGAACCCCAATCTATTTAGGACCTTGTCACTTACATTTAGGGTGTATAATAGTGTGGGTAGAAATACTTGTAATCAAAGCTCCAAGCCTATTTCATTATAGGGGAACTAACCAGATTTTGGTGGAATAATTACTTGCTATTGAAATAGGTCTTTCGCTAAGGACCTGTTTTAATCTATACTTAGCTATCTAGACAAATAAGCTAAAAATAATAAAACCAGCCAAGTGCGAGTCGGACTCGCGCACGAAGGGTTCCGTACCATTATCTATAGAAACGGCAAAAAAATCACGTTTGTTGTATGGGAGCCCCCCCTTAAATATTTTATTTTAATTTTAATTACATTATTAATTTTTAAAGTGAATATATAACTAAATATTCTGTGAATATTTCAAGCGTCTACCTGTTGCCGTTATCAATATCGAGCAAAATCGAGCAAAAAAATCACGTTTGTTGTATGGGAGCCCCCTTAAATATTTATTTTATTCTGTTTTTTAGTATTTGTTGTTATAGCGGCAACAGGAATACATCATCTGTGAAAATTTCAACTGTCTAACTATCACAGTTTATGAGATACAGCCTGGTGACAGACGGACGAACGGACAGCGCAGTAATAGGGTCCCGTTTTACCCTTTGGATAAATGCACAACAGCATCAACCACGCCCTACAAAAATTCAAAGTGGAACCAGTTATTCGTAGCTGGATCACTGAATTGGTTAGTAAAAGGGCGGTTCAAATAGTGGTGAATACTACCACGAGGGCAAAGGTGGTTAGAGGGTGCCCTCAGGGGGGAGTCTTATCACCACTTCTATGGAACATAGTAGTGGACAGCCTCATAAGAAGGCTAAATGATAGAGGTTACACTACTATTGGTTATGCAGACGACTTAGCAATACTGATAAATGGAAACGCCGAAAACGTCCTATGTAAGGTCATGCGGTCGGCCCTTCAGATTGTGGAAAAATGGTGTGACGAGCAACGACTGTCAGTAAACCCGAAGAAGACAGAACTTATCCTTTTCACCAACAAAAGGAAGTTACCAGAACTCCAACTACCAAAATTATTTAACACCAAACTCTCCCTATCAACACAAGTGAAATACCTGGGCGTCATACTTGACAGCAAGTTGAACTGGGCAAATCATATAGAGGAAAAAACAAAGAAGGCCTGCATAGCTTTTTATCAGTGTAAGAGACTTGTTGGTAAAAAATGGGGTCTCAATCCGAAAATAACACTTTGGCTATACACATCAGTCATCAGACCTTCTATGACTTACGGATCAATTGTATGGTGGCCCAGAACACAATTGACCACGATAAAAACAAAACTCCAGAGCCTACAACGCCTAGCGAGTGTAGCTGCTACTGGATGTATGAGAACCACCCCATCAGCCGCAATCGAGTACCTCCTCAACCTGAGACCATTAGATCTGGTCATACAAGAGGAAGCGAGGGCAGCCGCCCTAAGACTTAGAGCTAACGGCTTATGGAAAGTAAACATAGAAACAGCTCACTCCAAAGTTCTGCAAGGGGTCTTGAAAGAATTTCCTCTTCTTGAGGCGCCCATGGACAGAACACCATGTCACCACGTCTTCGATCGAAGATACAATATCCAACTCAACGCAGAAATAAAAGACAGCTCTGGCAGTCGCGAAGTTAGGATATACACAGACGGCTCCAAAACCTTACACGGTACCGGGGCAGGCGTCTTCTCGAATGACTTAAATATCAAAATATCAACCACCCTAGACAGAGTAAACACAATATTCCAAGCGGAATGTATTGGCATCACCAGAGCGGCACAGGCGGTTGCAGCCAGAGACGTCAGAGACCAAAAAATTAAAATCATCTCAGACAGTGCATCCGTACTTCAGGCCCTACAAAACAATACCATAACTTCTGTCCTTATACTGGAATGTCACAACAGTCTCCAGTCCATCGCAAGTACAAATAAAGTGACTCTGCAATGGATTAAAGGACACAGCAACTCGCTCGGAAACGACGCAGCGGACGACCTGGCCAAAATGGGGTCAAAAACAATAGCGTACGGACCGGAGCCGCTACTGCCCATACCCCAGGCCCAAATAAAAACATGGCTGCGCACAAAAACAGAAAAAACCCATTTATTAGAATGGACAAACAGCGAGGGCTGCAGGCAAACTAAAAATGCGATTCCGGTAGCATCAAAAAGATTGTCCCGCAACCTCATCAGATTTAAAAGGGGCGACATCCGGAAGATTATTGGAATCTTAACAGGACACTGCCCTCTAAACAAGCACCTATTCACCATAGGTGTAACAGATAGTCCCCTGTGCAGAGGATGCATGGAGACAGAAGAAACGCCGCTGCACGTGCTTATGGAATGCAGGAGCGTGGCCGAACAACGGGCACGGATTCTTCAATCACCAGCATCGCTCCCGGAGGCCTGTAGCAGCCTGAAAAGGCTGCTAACCTTCTGGGACGACCTAGGTTGGTTGGAGTAGGAAGGTAAGACGGAACACGCACAATGGCCCAATCAAGAGGCTAAGTGCGGATACAGCCCAGGTAAACTAAACTAAACTAAACTAAACCCTTTGGATACGGAACCCTAGAAAGAAGGACTATGGATGTATTACGTACTTACTTGATTAGGCTAGAATTTAAATATATGACTACTGTAGGTCTAGCACGAAGGCTCTCGAATTTCTAACGTAAAAGTAACGTTCTTCTTCTTTTCGTATGGTTAGTGACTAATCTGGTGTCAGAGTTAATACCGCCCATGGGCCTCGGACTTGGCTTCACATACCGTCGAGAAATATCCCTCAAGCATGTCGGTTTCCTCACGATGTTTTCCTTCCCAGTTTTTAAGCAAGTGATAATTATACAATACGCACATGAATCCGAAAAGTCTGAGGTGCGTGCCTTGTGTTCGAACTTGAGACCTATGACTTGACAGTGCAACGGTCACACCTCTAGGCTATCACTGCTAAAACGTAACGTCAATATAAAGTGAATTTTGAATCAGAAATAGTCGTTTCGCATATACTATTTAATTAAATTGAAAACGTTATTCATTATGTACTTATGATACAAATTGTGCATGTCGTAAAAACATATACCAAATTGTTATAGGATAGTTGTATTCTCGATGCAAAATTCGCTTATATTAGTGATACGTATACAATACTTGTGTTAGGCCCCACAGATCTAGCATCTGAGATTTTTACGCTTATATCTAAAAAATATCAAAAATAATTGAGGCCATGAGGACCAGAGTGGATGAACGAATTTTGAAAATTGTGTTGATATTTTTTTATATTCGTAAATGATAGATAGATAGATATACTTTATTGCACACTAAAAGAAATAAAATAGAAGGAATACACATAATTAGAAACAGTATAAATGGCGGTCTTATCGCTTAAAGCAATTTCTTCCAGACAACCATTGGATCGCAAGAATTGTTAAGAAAAATATAAAGGGCAGTTTGCAGCGTACAAATATGTAAGCTACTAAAAACCGGGAAATGATGAAAGTAAGAGTAATAATGAGTAGTAAGCCACAGTGGCTTTAGTGTGCCTGCGAGTGGTGCCATCTATTGACAAATTATAGAATCAGTTTTAGGTCATTGTGGCTCTATTACTTTTATCATTTGCGACAGTAAACAAAATTCGTTAGGCCACTCTGGCCCTCATGACCTCAATTTATTTATTGCTTTGTTAGTCTAGTGGTTACAAACGCGACTGCTGAGCATGGGGTCCTGGATTCGATCCCCAGGTCGGGCAAAGTGAAATTGGGTTTTTCCATTATGAATTTCTCAATAGCTGCCCGGAATCTGGATTTGTGCCCGGTCGATACTAGGCTCGCCCCCTATTACATGGAATTTAAACATAGCTGGCGAAACGAGGGTGTACTAAAACACCTCTGCCGAACCCTTCGGGGAATACAAAGCGGAGAGTTATGTAATAATTTATTTTCACATAAAACAAGGAGATTATACACAAAGAGGATAATTTAATCTAACATATTGAAGAATCGACAAACATTGGTATACGTATCTTTTTAACTGACGACGTACACGAAAGGAAAAGCGGTGAATAACGAAAGAATCTAAAGGGACATCATTTTAGTAAATGGATGGGTGACAAATATTTGTTAGAAGTCCTATTCCGACCGTGATATAAACGTTATTGAAGTTTATGAAAAAGGTCTATGCCTACTGTTAGATTTCAGTACTTAATTCAGAATTGATGACACTGGCGCAGTGGCTCAGAGATTGGCTTCTGCGCTACGGATCGTGGGTTCGATTCCCGCACGGATCAAATATTTGTATGGCCTACAAATAGTTGTTCCGGGTCTGGGCGTTTGTGCATGTGAAGATTTGTGTCTGTAAACGCATCCATGATACAGGAGATATCCACTAGGATATCTCCTGTATCATGGGTGCAAAAAAAAAACGAAAAAAAACGTTACAAAAAAACAACGTAAAAAATAACGTTGTAGTAATTGTTAACAACGTTAAAAAAACGTAAAAAATAAATAAAGTTATCGTCGAAGCGCATGTGCCAATTTTGCGGTCACTCCCTGGCTTGCCCGTGTGGTAAATACGAGTAAACTTTGCCCACAACAATATTCCATGTCAAAGCAGCTATAGCAACGAAAATCTGCAACAGACTGGCTGTGAAGACACCAACATACATACATAGGTACATAAACAGCCCATTACTGTCCATGGCCATGGGCCTCTTCTCAGAATGAGAAGGGTTTAGGCCTTAGACCACCACGTTGGCCTGGTGCGGATTGGCAGACTACACACACCATCGAGAACGGGTACGCAGACACCAACCTACTTCTTAATAATAATTAAAATCACACCTTTATTTCCCAAAGGGTTGTGAAGTATTTATTGTAATTATTTAATTTATGTATTTGCCCATGGCTGTCCATGGCCTCACTATCAGGACCCATCCTAAAACCAACGCTGTTATACTTCGGTGTAGCAGCATTATCCTGAGATGGGCTCCTTGTTTAGTCTCGTGGAGGCATGTAACTTTATTATTTGTTGTTTTATTTTTTATTTGTCTTTTAATGTGTTTGTGTGTCTGTTACGAGACTTAAATAAATCACTTTCTTTCTTCTTTCAAAGGTATATAACACCCTCATTTCGCCGTAATGTTTAAGTCCCATATAATAGGGGGCGAGCCTATACACAACTGGGCACAAACCCAAATTCCAGGCTGCTACTAAGGAATTCCAAACAGAAAAACCCAATAACACTTTGCCCGACCATGGGGATCGAACCCAGGACCTCACGATGAGCAGTCGCACCTGCCACCACTAGACCAACGAGGCAGTTCTTTATAATAATAAGTCTTTATATAAAAAGGCAGCACGCCCCCCTTTTTAATAGCAGGGTAGATTAATATAGGATTTAATGAAAACCTTTTAAGAGGAACATGAATCACAGGGCCATTGATGGTGGGGCTTATTAGCCGGGGATAAAGACTGTCACAGGCGGCTTTCAACGTAAACATTCTTGATAGTTAGATTTATTGAATATGTTTCTACTCCCGCACTTGATATTAAGTTGGCGATATATTCTTCTTCTTCTTCCTGCCCTTATCCCACACTAGGTGGGGTCGGCACAACATGTAGGTATTTCGTGAATCCATGTTGTTAGAGGTTTTGGCTTGTTGTTTTATGACCGGCCGATTGGTTGGCGATATATTGATATAGGTAATATTTTTACCTGCCTCGTTGGTCAGGTGGTGGCAAGCGCGACTGCTGATCGTGAGGTCCTAGGTTTGATCCCCAGGACGGGCAAAGTTTTACTGGGTTTTTCCGTTTGTTTGGATTTGTGCCCGGTTGACGGCAATAGGCTCGCCCCCTAATACATGGCACTTAAACATAACGGCGAAATGAGGGTGTTATTATAGACCTCTGCCCAACCCTTCGGGGAATACAGGCTTGATGTTATATTAAATTTATATAAGTAATATTTTTTATTCATATGTTTTTTTTTTCGTTACCATGTAATTTCCGGGAAGAACACATTAATGCGCCGCGTTGCGTTGCGTCGTCGCAGCGTCAACGCTGCGTCGTTTTCCATATATTTTAAACTAGCTGTGTCCTCACGGCTCCGCCCGTAGCCTATGTTACTCAGTGATAATGTAGCTTTCTAACGGCAAAAGAATTTTTGAAATCGGTCCAGTAGTTTTTAAGTTTATTCGTTACATACAAAAATACAAATCTTTCCTCTTCGTAAAAGATGACATGCCACATTAAAGCGTTGCATCGTCGCACGCGACGTTTCGACGAGAGACGAAGCGGAGGGAGGGTGATGCGCTGCGCTGTCGGAGCTCCCCGGTGCGACGACGGACAGTGTTCCACTGCTAGAGGTGCGTGCGTCATCCTCTTGCGCCACGACGTCGTACGTCATCGCAACGCAGGTGTAGCATACAATGCGTTGATCCGTTGCGACGACGCAACGCAACGCACTAATGAGGCATCGCCCTAAGTTGTATCGTTAGCCCAAAGTTAACCAAATAAATCCGTGTCACAGCCATACAAAATACAAAATTTACATAGAATTATATACACACGCATACACATACGCGCATACGCACATACATCAAACCAATCCGTAGACGTACTGAACATGAGCCACTTCATAGATATTCACAACTCTTTACTTACGCCTGAAATATATTAAACAAGGTATTTAGGAATGAGTACAAACTTTACCAAACTAACAAAAAGACAAAAATTCTTTATCCAAACAAGTTTAAACTCTAAGTGCATCATCACAACCTGCAAAACAACAATGCCGTATGCAACTGACACCTACACACTCCACTTTCCTCATAAATTAGCATACAAAGAACAGCAATTTCATAAGAACGACGAGTGCATAGGTGTGTGCAGCCCGCCTTATCAAGCCATGTCCACGCCAACATACACTCAGCTGATTGCACAAGTTAAATTGAATGTCTTGACTCCTCGAGAAACACAGGGGAATACACAACAATATCATTCCGACCTTTTTCTAAGAGGAAACTAAATATTTTTATCTTTTACGCTGATTATTTTATTGTTTTTATAAGAAAAAGAAAATAGAAGATCTTCAATAGTTTAGAGTTTTCTTAAAGTTACGTGACTTATTTTTTGTTGAGCTTAGTTTTTAAAAGTTTGCATGTTTTATACATAGAGCAATATAGTTATGATGATGTACTTTTTAATTATATTCACACGTATTTTGTATACCTATATATAGTTAGTTTTTACCCTAGATTTGTACCTATATTATACTAGTTTAGATTTATATTGTACTAGCTGTTTTCCCGCGGCTGTACCCGCGTAAATAATTTGACAACAGCGCCACCTATCAGATTCTAGCATAACTACAAACCAACGGCTTAATAAAACAAATATATTTTGTAAATATGATTTTAATCGGTAAAGTCGTTCTCAAGTTATGGCGTGACCAAGGAAAATAAGAATTCATTTTTATATTATATACAGATAATTATCTTTGTTATCTAAATTTCTTTGTTACTATAAATAAATCAGTTTATATGAATATAATAGTAATTTATACCCACTATGGTACAATATTTGTTTATTACAGTATAATAATTATAGTAATAGTATTATAGTATAGTAGTTATTTTGATAACAGCGAAAACCTCGAAGATACTCATTCAATCCTGTACTGCGCGGCTGTTGCGGCATGTCGTGTAGCTCACGCCAAATTTGATAATAATGACAAAGCTACACGACCAAAACCCGCCGTACCAGCCTGGCAGTGCAGGATTGAACGTCGTATTAACGAGGCTAGAGCGCTCATTGGCAAACTAATCTGCTTCAGGGAGGGCAATACTCGCCCTAGAGTGATGCGGTTTGTGAGACGGGCATTCTCGGGGACTGATATCAATCCTCGAGATTACATGTCCCGTGTCACAGAGCGCATCGACTTCCTGAAGCAGAAGGTTTATGCATGGGCAAACCGTATTCGGAGGTATAAGCGGCGAGTGGAGCGATATACCCAGAATCGCATGTTTCATAGCGATGAAAGGTGGCTATACAGAACCTGGGAGCGACCTGATCACGATGTGAATGACGCGCATCCACCGGATAATGATGTCATGAATACATTCTGGCGCAATATCTGGTCGATGCCTGTCACTCACACTGAAGGTGACTGGATGCAGGAGGTCCAGCGAGCGTGTGAACCGATTAAGGAAATGGGGGACATTACTATTGTCCCCCAAGACGTAACCAGTGCAGTCCGTCCAATGGCGAATTGGAAATCCCCTGGCCCAGACGGACTGCACAATTTCTGGATAAAATGGTTACGCAGTTCACATGCTCGTTTGGCCTCACAATTCCAGTCGTCTTTGGAATCTGGGTCGCTTCCAGAGTTCCTTACAACAGGAGTTACCCACCTGCTCCATAAATCAGGTAGTACTGCGGAACCCAAGAATTATAGACCAATTACATGTTTGCCGACGGTCTATAAACTTCTTACGTCTATTTTGAGAGCCAAAATTAATTCTCATATTTTATATAATTCTATAATGTCCGTCTCTCAAAATGGATGTAAGAATGGGTCCCGCGGTACTAAGGAGCTACTCCTCATAGATATGGCCATTAGCCAACAAGTTCGCCGATCCCGAAAGGATCTGTCGACATGTTGGATAGATTATAAGAAGGCCTACGACTCAGTACCACATACATGGCTCATGAGGGTGCTGGAGTTGTATAAAGTGAATACAACTCTATGCGCCTTCCTGACGTCATGTATGGGGCAATGGAGGACAGTCCTTCACTATCCAGGATGTCGGCAAATTCAAGGGAGAGGAGAACCAATAAGGATTGAGCGAGGTATATTCCAGGGTGATAGTCTGAGTCCGCTGTGGTTTTGTTTAGCCTTGAACCCTCTGAGCACATTGCTTGAGGGTTCAGGGTTAGGCTACCGGTTGAGAAGAGGTGGTCAGGTAATATCCCACCTCCTTTACATGGACGATCTGAAACTCTTTGCCCCCAACAACTTGCAACTGATGAAGTTACTGAAAGTAACTGAAACTTTCAGTAATTCCATCAGGATGGAATTTGGTGTGGACAAATGTGCAGTCATGCATGTAAAGCGAGGAGGGATTATGGAATCCGTGGGAACACAACTCTCGGACTCCATACACCTCAGATCCCTCTCCTCAACCGAAACCTACAAATACTTGGGCATGTCGGAGGCATTAGGCATCAATGAGACCGACATGAAGCAATCGTTACGGGAGCGCTTCTATGGCCGCCTGAAAAAGGTACTTAAAAGTCTTTTATCAGGCGGAAATAAGGTGCGCGCCTTTAACGGTTGGGTCGTGCCGGTCTTGATGTACTCCTTCGGCATACTCAAGTGGACTCAGACTGAACTTGACGCCCTGGATAGGAGGGTCCGTACGCTGCTGACTGCATACCGAATGCATCACCCACGTTCATCGGTGATGAGGCTGTACATTCCGAGGAAGTGTGGGGGTCGAGGCTTTTTAAATGCTAAGACCCTCCACAACCGCGAGGTGTGCAGCCTCAGGGAGTACTTCCTCCAAGCCGACGTGGGGATGCATCGAGATGTAGTCGCAGTGGACAAAGGATTCACCCCGCTCTCCTTGGCTAAAGAGAACTGGCGCAAGCCTGTAGTACTGGATACTAATGGCCGCAGGGAGGTATGGCAGAGCAAGGAGCTTCACGGACGCTTTTACCGGGCCCTTCATGGGCCCGATGTAGACTTCCTAGCGTCCGTAGCCTGACTACGTTTCGGTGATCTCTTTGGGGAAACCGAAGGTTTTGTCTGTGCAATTATGGACGAAGTTATGATGACGAACAACTACCGGAAATATATTGTGAAGGACGGCACGGTTGACATCTGTCGGGCATGTCACTGTCCCGGTGAATCCATTCGACATATTATTTCCGGTTGTTCTCGTCTTGCTAACGGCGAGTATTTACACAGACACAACCTAGTAGCTAGGATTATCCACCAGCAACTTGCTCTGAAATACAACCTTGTGGACGCAGAAGTACCATACTACAAGTATGTGCCCGACCCAGTTCTCGAGAATGGTCATATCACATTGTACTGGGACCGATCTATCATCACCGACAGGACTATTGTTGCCAATAAGCCTGACATAGTGGTGATAGATCGAACAGAGCGTCTCACAATGATTGTTGATATCACTGTCCCGCATGACGAGAACCTTGTGAAAGCCGAGAAAGATAAGGAAATTAAGTATCAAGACTTGGCACACGAGGTTGTCGACATGTGGGAGGTTGACTCAGCAGTCATTGTGCCGATAGTCGTTACGGCCAATGGCTTAATAGCCAAGAGCCTCGACCACCATCTGACGAGGCTCTCGTTGGGCAGCTGGGTCAAAGGCCTGATACAGAAAGCGGTACTTCTGGACACGGCACGTATTGTCAGGAAGTTCCTCTCTCTGAGGCCCTGACCACCGGTAGCTTGGACCCTGTTCCCGATGCCGGTGGGCTACTATTTTTTATATTTTTAAATGTTTTTTTATATTTTTTGTAGAAATATTTAAAAATATAATTTATATGTATATAGAATGAATAAACGAAAATAATAGTAATAGCGTATACACAACTCTCTGTGAGTGCTGGTCTGTACTAGGTTAGAAACCTGTCTATCAAATCACCTTCAAAAATATAGTTAATAGCAATTAGAACTAAAAATATTGAGAAACCGAGTGGTTGGTACAAAGTACAAATTAAATCTAAAAAGATGTCTTACACTATGCATGTAAGTGTGTTGTATGTCTTTTTTGTGTTATGGGTGTGTGTATGAAATTGTCTGTGAGTGTGTACTTCAGGGAATCCCAAACTGGGTTCCGCGGAACCTAGGAGTTCCGTAGAATAGTCATCAGGGTTCCGCCAAAATTATTTATTATTAGCTATTAAATAATACCACGGTAAATTTCAGTGTTGATTTGTAATCATTTGATATGGGGTTCCTTAAAATAACAGGTATTTGGTTGGTGTTCCGTTATCTTTATAGTTTAGGAACCCTTGTATTACTTGAACAATTGCAGGGCCATTCGATTGACAAAATGAATGCCTTTCAAAATTATGCGCCGCGCGGCTTATATCTAATGGTGCGTCCAGACCTGACAAACGCGCCGCGAATGCGCTGCTCGCGAGCCGCTCCGTACCGCTTGCGAGCTGCGCGCGTGCATTTCATGTTCGTACGAAACTCGCGCGCCGTCCGCGCGCCGCTCGCGCGCAGGCTACGCGCCGTACGCGAGTGGCGCAGGTGGTGCGCGCGTGCCCCTCGTGGAACCTGCCACCAACGTCTTCTGTTTTTCCTTTTCGTTTTTGTCAGTAATAAAATAGCCGATGCTGCAGCAATTATGCTAATGGCAGTCGTATGGTCCGACATCCTCGGAAGCAATTTCATAACTGCGCAAGCCGAGCGCGCGCTGCACGCGCGCCCCACTCGAGCCTTGCCGGAGTTGCACTAGAGCGGCGCACCAAACCTGCGCTGTAACTGCTCGCGCGCAGTTCGCAAGCGGCTCGCGAGCGGAGCATTCGCGGCACATTCGGCAGGTCTGGACGCAGCATAATACACTCTCGCTCAACAAATTATATGACTTTTGAGAACTCAATTGACTACGCAATGGCAACGTTTAAGAGTTGTTCTTGCACGGAAAAATATTACTATGACGTACAGATAATAATTGTTATAGATTGTATGGTACATGTGTGTGGGACCCACGGTACAAGAGAAACCAAACAGCGGACAATGTTTTTAAAAAAATATCACCAATTTATCCCATTCTACGACATACATTTTTTGTAATATTTCTTAACAAAACAACTACAGCATATTTCCCTACACAACTTTACCCATAAACAATACATCCACCCTTTGTATACGAAATACAAGCAAAGGAAAATATTATATTTTCATATTTTCAGGCGCGCGTTATATTGATCATGTAATATGAGACTGTTATTGAAAATGCCTAGCAAATATGTACTGATATTTATGACGAGTTATCGCGCCCGACTTCCCACGGTATGTGAAATAAGTTATTTTTCAACTTCTCAAGATATTCCTGGGAAGCATGTGAGCTATATGAAAATAGATCATGCTATGAGAAAAGATTTAGGCCTGTTAATAAACAGCACTCATTTGAGAGTTCCCTCTTTAATGTAGTTTAAACACCACAAAAGAGGTATCTATACAAATATTATAAAGCTGAAGAGTTTGTTTGTTTGAACGCGCTAATCTCAGGAATTACTGGTTGGAATTGAAAAAATATATTTGTGTTGGATAGTTCATTTATTGAGGAAGGTTATAGGCTATATAACATCACGCTACGACTAATAGGAGCAGAGCATAAATGAAAAATGTTGCAAAAACGGGAAAAATGTCCACCCGTGCGAAGCCGGGACGGGCCGCTAGTTTAAAATATAACGACAGATGTACGGAACGACGGATGTACTTTATGGTAGCTGCTGGTTGAATATCTCTCAAATCAGAGCTGTTTATTACATAACATAACATCACACCTGTATTCCCCCAAGAGGTTGGGCAGAGGTGTATAGTGACAACCTCATTTCGCCGTTATGTTAAGTCCCATGTAAGAGGGGGCGAGCTTATTGCCAATAACCGAGCACAAATCCAGACACCGGGCTGCTATTGCGAAATTTCTAATGGAAAAACCCATAACACTATACCCAACCTGGGAACCGAACTCAGGACCTCACAATTAGCAGTCGCGCTTGCCACTACTAGACCAACGAAGCAGTCAATATGTGAAGTATATGGAATTTTAATTTATGGTGACTGCTAGTTGACGATCTCTCAAATGAGAGCTGTTTATTAATAGGGGCCATATGGGCAAATACTCTGACGCTACTCAATTTTAAGTAAAGCCGCGTTCCCACTTTGTCGTGACAACAGATAATCGTGTAATTTTAAGTGTCGTGGCTTATATATTTAAATGGAGGTGTTCACATATAAGACGACACGATTAACTGTCGTTCACGACTTGTTTTTGCAGTGACGACAGATTGTCAAGTCAATGGGAACGGCTAGCACGACAGTCGTAAAACGATAAGAAAACGTTACGACACCGTGACGGCAAATCATGATAAATGATTTTTATTTCTGTAAATAAATCTGTTACAGACACTTTTACAAGTCAATGTAATGTTTTTTTTAAGACTAGATGGCGACGGCATTTCCTATCTGACTAGCTCTGAGAAGAAAAGCCGAAACAAACTCAGAGGTCAAAGTCTCTTTTAAAGTCCAGACATTGTAGTATACAAACTATGCGAGTGAAACGATGTAGGGCAACGTCTGGAATGGCCTTTTGAGGAAAGTGCCATAGCAGGTTCGAGTTGACCTGTCCTAACTGACGGCACATCTGCATCAGTCATCGCGGAGCTCAAACCTTATTTTAGGGAGCTCAACAACCCGACCGCTGCACGACGCTATCATTCAGCTGGACATTTGTATGGGTCACAAAAAAAACTCAAGAACCGCCAAACGTTTACAAAATTCGTGTATAAAGCTACCCTACATGGTACTCACATTCACAATTTATTAAAAAAGTAAAATAACAAATAAGGCGATGGTAAAATAATAATAATCATTGAAAAAAATAATTCAATTATAAATGTCAAAAGGATATAAAATAATAATGTTATGAAAAAATTTCAATAATTACAGTGATGTGTCTGTGATAACAGCGAGCGGCTCAATTCCAGGCATTTTTATCGTCCATATAATCTTTAACGTTATAGAAACCCTTTTTGCATAGTTTCTGCTTTACATAGGACTTAAATTTATTAAGACTTAAGTCTTGAATATTGCCTGGAATTTTGTTGTAGAAGCGTATACTTTGGCACCTAAAGGAGTTACTGATTTTCTGGAGCCTAGTCATTGGTAGGATGACTTTATTTTTATTTCTAGTATTGACGTTATGGATGTCGCTGTTCTTAGAGAACAAACTGATATTTTTCTTTATATAAATCAAATTTTCATAAATATATTGTGATGCGACCGTCATTATATTAATTTCTTTAAATTTATCCCTCAGTGAATGCCTAAAACTAAGGTTATAAATTGCTCGAATAGCTCTCTTCTGCAAAACAAAGATAGTTTGGATGTCGGCAGCATTTCCCCACAACAAAATGCCGTACGACATAACACTATGGAAGTAACTAAAATATACCAATCTGGCTGTCTCTACATCAGTTAGCTGGCGTATCTTATAGACCGCGTAAGCTGCAGAACTGAGTCTTTTCGACAATTTATCTATATGTGGGCCCCACTGCGGTTTCGAATCTAAAGTTATACCCAAGAACATAGTGGTGTCCACAAGATCCAACTCGTCTCCATTTATTACTACACTGGTTTTCACCTGCTTAACATTAGGTGTCAAAAATCTGATACATTTAGTCTTTTTCTCGTTCAAAAGTAAGTTATTAACATTAAACCAGTGCACTACTTCATGTGTCGTTGTTACGACTATCTGTCGTGGCCACGATAAAAATATCGTCTCGTCTTGTAGCTTGCTACTGATGTGCAAACGACAAAGTAATTGTCGTGAAACGATAAAATGTCATCGCGATCCAATGGGAACAGCAAGATACGATAGTCGCTAAACGATAAAAAAAATTGACGACAAACAGTCGTTATAATGGGAACAGCTAGAGACGACAGTCGTCCAACGATTAATTAATCGTCACGACAGTGGGAACGCCCTAACCGTTAAGTCTCGTTCTGTCACTATCCCTATTAGGCGAAGTGACAGTGACAGCACGAAATTAACGGCAACTTAAAATTGAGTAGCGTTTGAGTATTTGGCCATTTGTCTTGAAGAGTTGACTGCCTTGTTGGTCTAGTGGTCGAACGTACGACCGCTGAGCATAAGGTCCTAGATTCGATACCCAGGTCGGGCAAAGTATTATTTTTTTGTAGCAGCCCGGAGTCTGGATTTGTGCTCGCTTAACGGCAATATGCTCGCCCCCTATTACATGGGACTTAAACATAACTGGCGAAACGAGGGTGTACTAAAAACACTTCTGCCGTACCTTTCGGGGAGCACAAGGTGTGATGTTATCTAGCTAATACATTTAAACGAGCAATTCTTGTATATTATATAATATAATATATATAATCTGAATCTCGGAAACGGCTCCAACGATTTTCATGAAATTTAGTATGCAGGGGGTTTCGGGGGCGATAAAACGATCTAGCTAGGTTCCATTTTTAGAAAACGCCGATTTACCAAAAAAAAAACCGAGCAAAGCTCGGTCATCCAGGTGCTGCTATTTAATAACAACAAGATCTTACCAACAACCTCTGCTTATCACGTCACCTTTCCCAATACTAAATGTAGGTAGGATCGGTAGCACTACTAGTTCTGAAATAACTGGCCAGTTTCATTGCAAAATTCCAGATCGTATATCAGAGAAGAGCACGTTTGAAGTTGAGTAGTTTTTACGTGTTCGGACTAGTAATAGTAGGGAACTATCAAAATGCAGCTCTTTTAGCTATCGTTAACTAATATAGTGCGTTCAATCTATGAAGACGCGCCCACTCCTTTTTGTGAGTGGTAGCTGCGTGGTGCATATTGTTACAACTGACACTTCGAAGGTCTTTTTAACAAAGGAAACTGATAATGAATTATTTGGACGTAGTTTATCAGAAAGGACTCAATCCACAAATTATCAAAAATTAGTTATTGGTACCAAAATGGTCTATAAGGTAGGGCCTTTCATTCAGCAAAAAAGATCCAAAAAATAAACAAAGGAAATACGTTTTTTGTGACAGGGAACCAAACCACATATTAGGCAGGTATTTTCTTTTTATTACCTATAAAGACCCAACCTGCTTAAATCATCCAACCCTGTATTTCCCTAAATAAGTCCAGGAATATAGTCCAGATACATAGGTACATCGATTTCTGCGACAGATGGATATACAGACGGACACGAAAAAACTATAAACATTCCTTGTTTTACTACGAACGTACAAAACAAAACTGTCCTTTCATTTCCTACTGGGATTTGACGCCTATAGATCTAAAACCCGCTTCAATGAATCCACAAAAGCACACACACACTTATAATATCAATTTAATTGAACAAGCAAGTTTACTAATCGAAGTTTGAACAATACTCGTTACACATATAAGTTTGTCTTTAGCTATTTGTTTAACCCACATTTGAAACTTACGCTTGATCTCGTATTAAATTGATCCAAGAGGCACTAAGTATATAGTTTTGGATACTATGATGTATATTACATTGTCTGTCGTGAAGTCTGCTTGGATATTAGGTTATTTAGTAAGAAGAAAAAATGGTTGAGGACCTGTCAAGATAGAAGAAAGATATTTGTTAAAAATTTCTAATGTACCACATAAAACGGCTCTATTTAACAAAAGCTTCTTTGGCATTGCATCAAAAATATACAACAAAATACCTATTGACATTCTGAACACTAAGGAACTTCCAGTATTTAAACATAAATTACGAAACTTTTTAATTGATAAAGCATACTACACGATCCAAGATTTCTTGAACTATTGATTGAATTGTTTACCATGTATTAGTTTCACTGTATTTTGACATTTATAATAACTAAATTTGACATGTAAAATAATTTTAAATTGAATGCCAAATGCCAATACCTACATAATTATTGTATGCCAATAGGCATACAATAATTATGCCTGCCTAATAAGGCAGGACATATTGGAACTTTAATTTATTGTTAAGACCTGTAACTAACATATACCCACAATAAATATAATTTGAATTTGTCTCCCCGCCAGCAACGCCCTAAGTCGAGGTCCGAGTCCCATTAGGGGTCGCCCTTAATGCTGTTGTTGTTAGTAGTCAGTGTTGAAGGAAAACATCGTAAGAAAATCTGCACACCTGAGAGGGCTCCATAAAGTTCTCGATGGTGTTGATTAGTACACCAACCCGCACCAGGCCAGCGTGGTGGACTAAGTCCTAAACCCTTGCCATTCTGAGAAGAGGTCCGTGCCCAGCAGTGGGACAGCAATGGACTGATTATGTATGCTTATGATAATGAGACTTAATTAGTAGTTGCAGACGGAACAACAGAACAGAACGAGGAAAATCTTATTTAAGGGCTTGTACACAAAACTGCGATGCGACGTCGCATCGTAGAAATATACGAGCTCACACGGTGCATCGCAAGAACTTACGAATTGATTCGCGTAATTGATTTTTCCCATATCTTCGTATCAGTAACAGCAGTGCGCAAATCTTTTTACGCAAATGTATTCTATCTAGTATAAAATACGTTCAATACGGTTGACGATCGTCGAGGGATTGGTCACCCGAACCTTGGAAGGAAGACGCCTTGCCGCACGAAATCGCATCGCAGCTATTTGCGTCGTAGTTTTCTGCATTGCGAATTTGCATCGCGCCGATTCGGATTTTTGTGTACAAGCCCTAAGTATGGTCTTAAATAGACTGACATACATATAAAATATGCCATAGAGTACACATAAAGTCCGCGCGCAAGTGCCGAGGAATCGGGGTCGGGGGAATCGGGAGAGTGCGAGCCGCGCCGGACCGTCGCTTCTTAAAGCCTTGGATTCACTAAGGGACAATTGGAGCAACATGCCGCGGGACTTGACACGGGACATCAACGTGAATGTCTCGGGGACTATGTCGCGAAATGATTCGCTCGCTAACACCCGCGCCCGCTCTCAAAGCGGTGGCTTGCAACATATCCCGCGTCTTGTAAAAATGCCGCAACGTTGCGGGGCTGTGTGCAACGTTGCAGCTTCTCATAGACTCAATGTTGCGCGACGTATTGGGGAACAGTTTGTCACCTAGTAAGTACAAGGTTTTATTCTAAAAAAATTACGTTTATTGCTAACCAGGCACTTGACATAATTAATATCGATAATATAGTATTGACGACACTTGTTCTTTACGTCTACATTCCTAAAGATTCCTCAGAGCTCGCGCACAGACTACCTAATGATAAATTAGCTGACTTTATCACAGATTTTAAAATAATGTATGCTCGAAGATAAATGAATGCTGTAACTACGTGGCCTGACTACGATGCAACTGACGTCACTTCTACGCCGGCTACGCTCGCTACGCGGCCGTAGCAAATGGCTACGATTGGTTACAAATGTTTGTTCGTTAGGAAATTCGATCGGCTTTGTTAGGTGATGGACTTATTATATTAAACTTTAGTAGATTTAGAATTATTTAATCTTAATAAAGAAAGAATCTATAAAGTACAAGCTGGTTATTACATAGTTTTGATATCAGCGACAATAATTACCTGCCCACAAAATAATGAATAATAACATAACATCACGCCTGTATTCCCCGAAGGGTTGGGCAGAGGTATATAGTAGTAACACCCTAAATTTGCCGTTACGTTTAAGTCCCATGTAATAGGGAGCGAGCCTACTGCCATTAACCGGGCATAGATCCAGACGCCAGGCTGCTACTGAAAAATTCCTGTTGCAAAAACCCAATAACACTTTGCCTGACCTGGAGATCGAACCCAGGAACCCATGCTCAGCAGTCGCGCTTGGTACCACTAGACCAATAAGGCAATCAATAATTAATAATACTCATTAATTAAAATCCTTACCTAATTTTATCTTTAAAAGCTTAATAAACTCAAACTATTTCATATATAATGTTGTATCCATACGTATATTGTTGTACCTAATTAACAAATCAAATGAACAGTAAAAATGTTTGTTTTATTTGAATTGGGTCAAAGTACTAATTCTGCCGGCGTAATACAAAAGGGCACAACTGACATTTTTTGCAAAATTGAGTTAAATATATATTTGGAATCAGCGTAAAAAGCTGATTCCAAATATGTATGTAACTAAATTTTGAAAAAAATGTCAGTTGTGCCCCTTTTTCTTACGACGGCAGAATTATGGACTAAGATCAACAGTGGCTTAATGCATCTGAGTTTTTTTACAACGAATTGAAAAGTGCAGAAGTTTTACTTCTAAGTGAAACGTTCGATAAGTGTCGTACAGTTAACATCAAAAATGTATGAATCCTTAGGAAGTTTTAAACTAAGTATCATAATAATCCGCCCATTACTGTCCCACTGTAGACCACGAGCCTCTTCTCAGTATAAGAAGGGTTTAGCTCTTAGTCCACCACGCTGGCCTAGTGCGGGTTAATGGAATACACACACCATCGAGAACTTTTTTGGAACCTTCTCAGGTGGGCGGGTTTCCTGACGATATTTTTCCAACACCGTAACGCAAATGATAATGTAATTCGGATCTTCTTCTTTTCGTGTGGTTACTAACCTGGAGTTAAAGTTTATACCGCCCATGGGCCTCTGACTTGGCTTCACATGCCGTCGAGAAATATCTCTCAGACATGCCGGTTTCCTCACGATGTTTTTCCTTCACCGTTTTTAAGCAAGTGATAATTATACAACACGCACATGAATCCGAAATTTCAGAGGTGCGTACCTTGGGTTCGAACTTGAGACCTATGACTTGGCAGTCCGATGGTCACACCACTAGGCTATCACTGCATTCTGATGAAAAACATGAACATGAAAAGTTAGAGGTGGGGGAGGAGCAACGTCAAACGTAGATCCTTCTGCATAGAAGGCAAGCGTTCAACAACAATAATATCAATAGCACGAGGTTTACGAAGTGGACCTTCTGTAATCCATATTCCGATTGAATTTAAATAGTGGATACTTTAAAATCTACTTTGTGGACTCCTCGGACCGTTAATTAAAAGAAAATAAACGATTACGCTGATGCTGCTCCGTGAATAAATAAGTTACAGCTCGATTCGATCATTTGATCTTTGTATGCAGATCTTAAATTAATTACGCGAAAAGGAATATTTGAATTGCCACAAGTATTGGATTTCTTAGCTTGTACAGTCTACGACATAAGTTTTGCACCTCGGCAATCTTCGTGTTTCCGAATTTGTACGAATTAAGTGACTCAGTCCATCTTTCGTCGTGTGCCTTTATTTATATATTTTCTTCTATATATAAGTATAATTTTATACATACCGGTAAAATGAAGGTATTTGAGAACCATGAGGTTAATTGGAATTCAGTTATGGAACGTAGGTACTTCTTATACGTATTTACGATTTCAATGAAATTGTATATTTATTATTATAAAAATAAATATTAAAATTGAAATTATTCATAGTTACTTAAAACATAATATCGAAAAAATCTCCTGTACCTTGTTTATCTCCTGTACCTGTCCAGTTAACCCCATGACTCTCAAATAGCCCCATTTTACAGTATATAATTACTTGTCCTGACTGACTGACTGATTCATCAACGTAGAGCCTCAACCACTGAAGCTGGAAACATGAAATTTGGACAGTAGGTTCCTTTTGTGACGTAGGCATCCACTAAGAGAGGATATTTGGAAATTTTACACATAAGGGGGTAAAATAGGAAATGGAAGTTTGTATGAAAACGGACCAAGTCGCGGACTAAGTGCTATAATTCATATAACTCCAGCTTCGTCTTCTTTTGATCAATTACGAAAAAGTTACTTAATTCGTCGCATAATTCGTACAATTTCGTAAACACGGAGTAATAATCTGCTGCTGATGTTAATTTCAATCGACTCGACACTCATTGCATTTAATACCTACTATCATTAGTAAAATGTGTGTGTGTACATCAGTACACCTCTTACTAAACTTCTGGGGGACATTCGTACTCACTTTAACAAATGTATTACGTCCAATCAAAGCACAATCATTAAGGTATTAGAGAATCATTAGTAAGCTACTCTACAGATATAGGGTGGAAACGAAATCATGATTAGATTAAACTTGAGCGGGATACTATTGGTTTAAATAAAAAAAATTACAAGAAGTAAACGTGTTCTTAACGTGAGGCATTTTAGCGCCCCGAGTTAAATGACCGCGTGGCATGCGATACGGCGCAATCCTCTCGAGGCGCTAAAATGCCTCACGTTAAGAACACATGTTTACTTTTTGTAAATTTTTTTAATGAATCCTAAAGTATCCCGTGCAGGTTTAATCTATGTCAGCAGTACATCACGAGGTTTGAAGGAATTACGTGATTTCGTTTACACCCTGTATAATATAAACTAGGCCAAGTGTGTAATTAAAAAAAAAACTATGATTTCAAGGTTTCAGTGTACATACTGTTGGTAGGTAATAATTGTCCGTCATTTACTTTTTTATTGCGTTGTTTACTTACAAGTAGTTGTTACTATATTTCTGATAGTTGTTTTGTATTATTTTGGTGTAAAGAACGGTTGGAAAATCTCGTAGTACTCTCAAACGGCGTGCGTTTATGTCAAGATGTATGAATGTGGATGAAGCGAAAGGAGTATATAAGGATCGTAGCATGTGGCGTTCTATTGTTTCTGCCTATCCCCTTGGGAAAAAGGCGTGAGTTTATGTATGTGGGTATATAAATAATGAGTGAGAAATGTACAATCATTTAATAAATCGAGTTATTTATTTGTTATCATAGGCATTTGTTCTTAATTATGTTAAGTAGTTAGCATTAACAAAAATATATATGTAGTTAATAAGCCCAAAGTTATGAAATAATAATCCCTTAAAAAAACTTTAAATTTAAACGGTTTTATCTTGCAATAAACCTGCAGCATCAGGGTTGAAATTATTATAATGTATTGCCATGGGAATTGAAATTGTGTGCGAAGTTTCAGGAGAATCGATTAAGCAAAAGTAAGTACTTATATTATAATTTAACAACATATGGATGTACCTTGTCCGAAATAAATTTGATTGATTGAAAAGTAGTTGAAAAATCTGTCGCAAGATTTGTGTCAAACAAAGAAACATACGAAGTGAAGCTTATTAAAACCGTTAAAAAACAAAAAGGTGCTATACTCTATTTAATATAACATTAGACAAATAGGACCCATTTCAGCAAGGAAATGTATAGAAGCTAACAACATGTCTGCTTCCAACAGGGATTCAACACAGTATTATGCTTTTATGAATCTTAAGGGCCTGCTCAGAAGAGGGACAGTGGCGGACAAAAAGTCCGCGGTGTGTTCTTATTAGTACTGCAATAAGGTTGCATTTTGTCCGCGCTATACCTCATGTCGACATGAGGTATTGGCGCGGACTAAGAGTCCGCCGTGCGCTCTTATTGCAGTACTAATAAGAGCGCACAGCGGACTTTTTGCCCGCCATTGTCCCTCGTCTGCGAAGGCCCTAAAGGTCAAAGTTGAAAATATACCTAAGGAAATGGTTCAAAAGATATTCGTGCCTTTGTGGGCTACTTTTGTCTAATGTTATATGACATTGAGTACAGAGTACCGTCAGATCCAGATCCAACCAATCAGCTGTGTGTCGATGTAGTGCAACGGGCGTGTCGGGTGACGTAACAATAAATGTTCTTACCCCTCACTTACATCTAGGTTTAAAACATGTTTTCTACATATCGTAAGCGGAAAGGTAAAAGACTAAAGTGCCAATATACCTACTTTACAGTAGAGAGATTCAAATTATTATTTAAAAAAAATAAACATAGTTATTTTTCTTATGGTGCGTCCAGACCTGACGAACGCACCGCGAATGCGCCGCTCGCGAGCCGCCCGCGAGCTGCGCGTGTGCATTTTATGTTCGTACGAAGCTCGCGCGCCGTCAGCACGCCGCTCGCGCGCCATCTAAGCGCCGTACGCGAGCGGCGCAGGTGGTGCGCGCGTGCCGCTCGTGGAACCTGCCACCAACGTCTTCTGTTTTTCCTTTTAGTTTTTGTCAGTAATAAAATAACCGATGCTGCAGCAATTATGCTAACGGCAGTCGTATGGTCCGACATCTTAGGAAGCAAATTCACAACTGAGGCTCATAGTCCAAACGTGAAAGAAGCTATGTGCGCACGAGGGGCGCGCGAGCCGCGCGCGCGCTACACGAGCGCCCCACTCGAGCCTTGCCGGAGTTGCACTAGAGCGGCGCACAAAAGGTATGCTGTAACTACACGCGAGCAGCACACGCGCAGTTTGCAAGCGGCTCGCGAGTGGCGCAGGTCTGGAAGCAGCATTAGAGTATACATATTAAATAGATAGTTTAATTATCTATTTAGTATGTATACCCTAAGAAAAATACCTATGTTTATTTTCTTAAAAATATACTTTGAATCTCTCTACTGTAAAGTAGGTATATTGGCGCTGTAGTCTTTTTACTTTTCCACTGACGATATTATATCTGAGAATTTTTTCGAAAAAATAATTACTATCGCATACTTTAAGTGGCCAACAGGAATGTACTCCTAGATCTTTAAAAGACTTGTTTTAAATATTCTATACATGTTCATTACGTGTTAAAACCAAGTAACTACTTTTAAAAACACCTTTAAACAATTTGTTTACAGCTTGTATCACAACTTGCTTATACGTGTAAACGAGGAGTTATACAGTTAAGTACGTGTGTTTGTTTTCATGTAATAAATAGTTTATAGTGTAATCTTACAAAGCTTTATAATGTTATCGGTAGCTGGTAACACTGGACAATGTTGACATAGGAGGGTAACCGTCAAGATTAATCAACGTACCCGAAGTTATAAAAACAGTGGTATTTCGACGGAGCAAAGGATTCCATGTCGAACAGCCGAAGAAGTCTGACCTTTTATATCTGGTCTGCTTGTCCTCATTTTCTGATTTTGTGTTAATTATTATATTGTGATATATTGTAAACTAGCTTCTGTAACTAATTACTAACTTAATTAAAAGTACTCTCAGTGGTGGAGAGTCTATTTTGGTTTAATTTACCATGCTCCCAATCCTGACATACTGATATTAGTTATAACTGTAATGGTAGATTCATCCCTACAAAACTCTGTTGTATGTCTTTTATAATAAGAATATAATTCTGCGTCCCAATTTCTGATGACAACATAATTCGTACGACTAAGTTCGCAAACTCGCCAGATCCCTGTGGATGACAGCACAAAGCATCAATAGCAGCCAGAAGGTTAACCGCAGTCAAGCTCGCCACAGTCCACGCATGGTGTATGATGGATGACAAACACGTTTTTATTTGTATATAAGTTGTTTAGTTTTTCCTCTAAAGCCTTCATTTACTTGCGTTCTGTATCCGTAAGATAATTATTTAGATAATTATTATTATATTTTTCTTGGTCATAGGATCTATACGCCCGGCTAGCTACCACCATCACATTAAACTCCGGCGCCGAGCAGTTTACTGCGTTCCGTCGTATGTATGTGAGTGCCAGAGGGGTATAGGGAAATCCGTCTATATCATTCTTCCTTGGATTCGTGTCCTTCATCTTAGAGGCCGGAGCGACCAAGACAAACATAAAAATAGTTCACTGGAAAACATAAAGGACTAATCACACCCATTCGCAAAAATGCTGAAAAGTTTCAGACACATTTATTCGCATACACCCGTAAAATCGTGTGCTTTCAGCTGCTATAGCAATCTACAGAGCGCTGAAGCGCGCGTAAGCGTGATGAGGCATGCTGAAGAATTTGAAAGCTGAATCGATGCGAGAAGGTGCAAACGAGCTTACGCATGTTCATATGAAATGCCAATTTTCTACGAGTGAAATTCGAATGATACTTATATATGCTCAGTCACTAACAGACAATTACAATGAACAATCGCTACAGAACGCTAAGGTTCTGTATATTTAGAAAAAAATACAATTCACATCGTACCTTGTGGTTCCTGGCATAAAATAGATCACTAACTTCCTTATCGGGGTATGTGTAGGACTGTCTATTAAGGTTAAGTATTTTTAAATCTAGACCCATAGTTAGGTACCTACTCGCGCCACCGCCACCTGTCCGGCCACGCTAGTGAGTAGCCTGCGGGCGGCGGGTTAGGGGACCCGTCGCCCGACCAGTAACAGGCCCGGGAGGATGGCGCGCCGTGTTCCGCGTGCGCCTCTCAGAAGGAAGTGGGGCAAGGGAAAAATTGCCCCACCACTGGAGAGGTCCACCAGGAGAAGCTGGTGGTCCGAGACCTGCCGGGGTCGCGGTGCATGCAATAGCGAAACCCGTGACATCGGCCTTAGGTCAGAAGGAGGGAAAACGTTGGTTTTTAGCCGGTAAGACTCCGGCAGACCTCCTCGCCTTCCCCGGGCGAGGGACATCCACGAGGATTTTCAAAAGATAAAAAAAGGTAGGTACCTACTCAAATAACTTTCTTATTTCCAAAAACATTATGCTACCTGCGACGCGATCGGCTCCGTTTGCCTGTCGTCGTATCCGACCGGATCCTTTCAAAAATTAGAACACGTCGACAAGGTAGGAATGAAACTATTTAACTAGGCGCAGAAACGGAGGCCTAAGGCGGACATAATGCCATATTCATACATCCTCAAAGTAATTACATCCTCACTTCCTGTAACGACCATATTATAATTAGTTCGCATGACGTCATAAGACGTCAATAGCAGAGGAAGGTTAACCACAGCGAAATTACAACGTCCACGTCTTCGCTCCGATGCCGGACACCGGACGATCGACCCGGATTCCGGACGAACGTCCAGATGCCAGACGTCAGACCGGAGACCGGACGTCATGCACCTTTTAAAATAAAAATATCAGAAGAATTTTATATTTTGTAAGTTCGATCCATTTCTTTGTACTGACAATTCTGATTTATGTATGTTTTTAATAAAATGTTGAATGTAGTATGATCAATTTATTGTAGTAAAGAGAATTAATAAAATAATTTAATAGTAATTCAATTATTTCGAGATTCGTTGGCAAGCATAAATATTTTGGTGCATTACTGCCCCACTGCTGGGCACGTGCCTCTTCTCAGTATGAGAAGGGTTTAGACCGTAGTCCACCAAGCTGGCCTGATGCAGGTTGGTAGACAACGCACCATCAAGAATTTTATAGAGCCCTCTCAAGTATGCAGGTTTCTTTACGACGTTTTTCCTTCAGCATTAACGCAAGTGAAAATCAAATTTTCATCCGTACATGAATTCAAAAAGTACGGGCCGGGGTTGAACTCAGACCCTCCTGCGTGGAAGGCAAGCATTCTAACGCTAGGCTATCACTGTGTTAGTAATTACTTAAGCATTATTTTTTTACATTTATTAGCCCTTACCAGCCCACAGACGTCCTCTGCTGAACTTGAACCTCCAAATGACCACTGCATTCAACAGTCAAAGGTCAGCAGTCGATGACTCTTGCCTACTAAATATCTAAGAAAGAAGAAAGACTTCATGAATTACGCCAATTACGCCTCTATCGAATTATAATAAGGTATAACGGGCTGGTGTCCGCAACTCCACGTCTGAGCGCGTATTTTGCGTCAATCTATCGAATTATTAATACGGTGGAGGATGCCGCTAGAAAGACATACATCGACATTATTGATAATGTTCTTCACAAAGGACAGGTGCGTATAACTCTTATGCGTGTATGAATGTGGATGAAGCGAAAGACGTATGTAAGGATCGTAGCACACATGCAACGCCACAGCGTTCTATAGTTTCTGCCTACCTCCATGGGAAAAAGGCATGAGTATATGTATCTATGTTCAGGAATTACTTATAACTTTTACTCGACTATAGATATGAGTGTGAAACTGCTAGGCTATCTTTCAAGTTAAGTTATAACACGAAAAACCTTCTTAAAAATCATCAATGTAAATCCCCGAGATAATACACTGGCCTGCAAAAATAAGTATCACACTTTTAAAATTTCAATTTTTTCTAAACTATAGAAGTTAGAGATTTAAAATAAAAAACGTTTTATAGCAATTTTTATCAGCTTTCTTTGAAACTATAGCAACAAAGTTAAACTCTTTTTTGAGTCCTTTTTGTTTCGAAAATATATCTTGTGTACCTAAAAAGTTATTGCAATTTTAAAAGTGTGATACTTACTTTTGCAGGCCAGTATATTTCTAAAGCTGTCTCCACAACTACACGACGGTGACTGTACACAGCCCAACGTTTAGAAAATTACGTCCATTACTAGGCTAGTATGCAAGAGCTCCATTAAAGCTGTTAGTAATGGAGCAATGGACATAATTTGTGGTCCAAGCCTGGCTAGTGTAAGAGCATTGTTGATTGCATTGCAGGATAAGTTAATGAGGTCAACGTTGAGCTCAAAACTTTAGTGACTACACCGACTAACTCATTATCATTGCGGTGCACTAACAAAGCCCCCACGAGTGCTCTTTACGGGAGTCATTACGTCATATCGCTATGCATCGTAAGCTTGAACTACTGGTTAGAAGAACCCGTCGCACAAGGCCGCAGTCAGGGGGGTTTAGGGGTTCAAACCCCCCCGAAACCTCAGACAATTAAATTACTTGTAAAATGTATACATTCGTTTTTGTAATTTGGGTCGAGGAACTTCAAGTATACTCCACCAAGAAGAACATAGTCTGCTTAGCTGTCGGCAATAAGATTGACAAACATATCATTTTGGGACCCAATGCATAATATCAGCAAGTACCTACATTGGGTCACCCGTACGATGGCGTAACGAGTATTCCCAAGGAGGGTTGACGTCAGGCAGGCGGTCGGTCATAAAACAATAAGCCAAAATCTTTAACAACGTGGATTTACGAATTACATGTTGCGCCGACCCCACCTAGTGTGAGATAAGGGCAGGAAGAAGAAGACGCTTGTTATTGTAATTGATTTTCTTGCACTCTCCTTCCTCTGAATAAAATTCCTGCCTACGCTCTTACCACCACAGCCCGTTAATTAATAAACGAATAAGCATTTTATGCCTTACAGTAAATACTCAAACACAATCAAGCTAGCGCCAGCTGTGTCTCCAAATTATTAAAGAATATCGGTTAATATTTTCATATTTACTTTTCGTTCGAGCCAAATTAGTTTAATCAATTTCTGGGTATAATCAATATTGTGTGCTCAAACTTTAATCCCGCCGTGTTGATATAACAGGTGCGAGGTCTGCCTGAATCAACAAGCCCCATATCGATGCCATACGCTTCGCCGGTAATGTATAAGCCATTTAACTTACGTAACTTGAACAACATAAAACTACTTAGCACCTTGTTTAGCAAAGCGAAAAAGAATGACAAAGAAATATTTCTGTTGAAAAGTCACGACGTCAAAGCAAACTTCTTGGAAATATTCTGAGAACGAGACGGTAACGTAAACCAGACAGCCACATACCAAAATGATGCTAATAGTGTTCCATTTTTCCAATTTCGGTAAGAAACACTAAAAATGTTGACAGAATATTCGCAATAAGGAGGCAATACACGCATTGGTACGCGCGGCAAGCATGCCAACCACCCAAAAGTGATAAATAACCTATCGGTACCTAATAACGTGAGACAAAAATAAACAATATATTATCGTCACCGCAGGACGAGTCTCGTTTGTAACCCACCTATTACGTAAGTTTACGAGCTATAAACCGGACAAATGAAATAGTTTGTCGTGCGAACGCAATAGTAGCGCGTCGGCCCGTCAATTTGTCAAGTCGTATGTTTCACTGGCTGCCTCAAAATTGCTTTTGTATGCTCCACGTTTAGAGTTGGTTGCGCGTAAAGATAAGCGAATGTGAATTATATTGCCTAGACCGTAAAGCCGTCTTGAAAGAGATAAAATGATATTATTTCTAAATGTTTGTATGGGTTGCGCGTTTCTGCTTTATGCGTATAAGAGTTGTATGTTAAACTTAACACATTTGCATGAGGGGTACTGGGTGTGACACTAACACCCATATTCTAAGACGTTCCTCCAAAACTTACTCGACTCGACCCCACCTCGACTACGAGGTAAGGAATCATCTGTCAAACTCAAGGTACCTCGGAATCTACCTTAAGGAAGGAAGTGTCAAAATTCGTATGTAATAAAAAAATATTTTGAAGACTTTATCGAATATGCTTACGATAATCTTTAAAAAAAAAATATCGCGGCATTATTTGCGCGATGCAGATAATCCAAATTATGACGTAATGACTCCATCGAGAATCCTCAAAGTTCACTCGATATTGTGACTAACAATACAATTTTGAAGGTGTTTTCGAGGCCGTTCTGAGTCGAGCATGAGTCGAGTAAGTTTTGGAGAAACGTCTTAGAATATGGGTGTAAGTTCGGTCACGCTCGGTGTATTCTTCTTCTTTTCGTGTGGTTAGTGACTAACCTGGTGTCAGAGTTTATGCCGCCCATGGGTCTCTGACTTGGCTTCACATGCCGTCGAGAAATATCTCTCAGGGATGCGGGTTTCATCACGATGTTTTCCTTCACCGTTTTTAAGCAAGTGATAATTATTCAATACGCACATGAATCTGAAAAGTCAAAGGTGCGTGGCTTGGGTTCGAACTCCAAATCTATGACATGACAGTCCGACGGTCACACCACTAGGCTATCACTGTATATGATGCATATGCTCGGTGTAGTAATTTTATTTTATTTTTCTCTTTTGCGTTTCCGAAGCCATTCACTTACCTGCACGCTGACAGTACTAACTACCTTTTTGGAAAAGATCTATGTCCAGCAGTGGACCACGAAAATTGGCTAGATATTACAAAACCGAGTTAGTTAAGGCTAGAGGCTGCGAGATTCAGCTGCGCTTGCCGCGGTCAGTCTGTGGATGGGTGACCGTTCGTTACACATTGAGACACATACGTGCCTCGGAGAGCACGTTAAACAGTCAGTCCCGGGGGTCATACGAATACCTATGACAGACGTTATGGAAAGTCAGAACCTGAAAGTCTGACAACTGGTCTAACCTTAGAATATCGGCATTTGCCCAGTAACTGGGTTGCGGAGGTTTGATGGCAGTCGCTCCGTGTAAAATACTGGTGTTTAGCCGCATCTGGTTAGACTGGAAGCTGGCCCCAACATAGTTAGGAAAAAGCTAGACAGAACAGTTAGTTTCTTGGCCCTCTCACATGTTGTGTTTTCCGCTTGATATCACTCAGGTTACCGTTAGTTGAAGCCAGCATACCTAACAAATATTCATTCACGTGATACATAGCCAAACCACCTCAGATGGTCCTATTCTAGACCAGATTCTATATTATTAGAATAGACTAAACTATATTATTACATTAGACTGCCTTGTTGGTCTAGTGGTCGCAAATGCGACTATTGAGCATAGGGTCCTGGGTTCGATCCCCAGGTCGAGCAAAATGTTAGGAGTTTTTCTATTAAGAATTTCTCCGTGCCAGTCTGGAGGTTGGATTTGTGCCTGGTTAAAGGTAATAGGCTCGTCCTATTACATGGGGATTAAACATAACTGACGAAACGACGGTGTACTAAAACACCTCTGCCGAACCCTTCGGGGAATATAAGGCGTGATGTTATTTTACGTTATCCAGTACTCAGAGTTCAATGCAGAGATCTTCAATGTAAATCATCATCATCATCCTCCTGCCCTTATCCCAACTTATTTGTGGTCGGCGCAGTATGTCTTCTTCTTCCATACATCTCTATTAGCTGTCATTTCAGTAGTCAACCCCTTTCTAGCCATATCATCTTTCACACTATCCATCCATCGCTACTTTGGTCCTCCTCTACTCAATATAAATCATTAATTAATAATTTATTCAACATCCGAAGCCTAATGGTGCACAATGACTTATAGATAGTTTCATTAAATATAGATGTTACTATAGTACGTCTGTATACGAGTATTACAAACGTGTACTTAAAATGACCCCGGTTAAATACAGAATGGAGTCATAACTCTCAACTTTAGGATCATGATATGCTATGACAAATTGTGTCGTCGTTCCAAAACAAATCCGTTTTGAATTTAGATATTGCAATATTTATGGCGGTTTCTTTTATGCTGTTTTTGGAAAAGAATAATATGTTAAGCTGGGTACTGACCGGTGTTACGGGACGTAATGTAACACTCGCAGTGAGCATGTTACGTTATGCCGTGTTCTAAACTCTGTGTAAATGCTCGTTACAAGCGCTTTGTTTACCCGTACTGACTGCACGAACGCTCGCTGTGTAACACATTACATTACGCCCTGTAACGCCAGTCAGTACCCGGCTTTAAGGCCCGATTTTACAAAAGTCGGATTGCGTTTATCCAAGGAATAAGTTAGACGTTTTGACAACTTTTGTATAGAAATTCTGTCAAAATGTCTAACTTATTCCTTGGATAAACGTCGGTTAGTAAAATCGGGCCTAAGTCATGTAGTTACTGGGAAACAATGTTTCAGATACAAGTTGCCAACAGTTTTCTGTCTTTCTGTTTGTTACGGCTAATCTCCGAAACGGATGGACTGATTTTGACGGGATGTGCACTGCCAGATAGCTGATATTATAATGAGTAACTTAGGCTACTATTATTTTAGAAAAAGAATAATAATTAGGGATCCGCGCAAAAAAATAAAACCCATCCGACTTTTACAGACGACTTCGACTTCGTCTAGTCTAACCAGATGCGGCTGAATACCAGTATTTTACACGAAGCGACTGCCGTTAGACCTCCGCCACCCAGTCACTGGGCAATGCCGATATTTTAAAGTTAGACCGGTTGTCAGACTTTCGAGGTTCTGACTACCCGTAACGACTGTCATAGGTATTCGTATGAAACCCAGGACCGACTGTTTACCGTGTTCACCGAGCCACGGAGGGGTCTCGATGCGTAACAAACGGTCAACCATCCACGGACTGACCGCGGCAAGCGCAGCTTAACCTCGCAAAACGTATGATCAGCGCGATTTTTGATTAGAAACGAGCCCCTTGTTTTCTGAATATAATTTTATTTATAGTCATATCTAGCGACTCGCCCCAGCTTGGCACGGGTGCAATGTATATACTAATTTGGGACATATAAACCTTTCTATTGAATCATTTCTATCTATTGCTGAAAATTGCATTAAAATCCGTTGCGTAGTTTAAAAGATCTTACTTAGCTTACAGACAGCGGGAGCGACTTTTTTTATACTATGTAAAGATATACAATTTAAGAGCAATTCGGCTGTGCAATTTTAAAACCTAGCCAGTGATATTTAAAAAAACAACGGTGTTTTTGGATATTTTGACATGTTAGTATCTAGCAAGTCAAAATAAAATATGCAAAAAAACCGATTTAAAAAAAATGTCCCTTGCTAGGTTTTAAAATTGCACAGCCAAATTATATTATCTGCTATCATCAACTTGTTTTAATAAGTGAGTGTATTTGTATGTTACTTGCATAAAATATTAACCCAATTCCCTTGCCCTGAGAACTGCTAAGACAGGCACCTGATTTTCTTTTCTCATTCCTAGAATCTAGATTAAGCCGAGCTACGGAACGTCTAAACAAAGGCGGAGTCCTCAGAACTGTCTACGTGAAAATAATTATAATTATTTACTTTTCGTTCTAACTAGGTAGCTCGCTTTTTTGATACCCCCGCGTCTTGTAATATCATCGTGAAGTTCTTGCTAGTTTTAATTTTTTGTTAGATATCCTTTTGCCAACTTCCGGCTAGTGGGATGACTATGTAATACTTTTTTGAGAAAAACTTTTAGTTTTGTTCGAGGTGCTTTTCGGATTTTTGTGGTAAATCATGTTACTCAATGATATTAATGAAGAATAAATACACTTTAATGCAAAAAAACAATGGTAGCCTAGCGGGTGTACGCTTGCCTTTCATTCGAGAACCCTCTTAGTTCGATCCCGGGTCGCACTTCTGACTTTTCGAATTCATGTGTGAAACGATATTAGAATATCGAGGCCCAAAAAAAAATTGTTCTCGATGGTATGTGTAGTCCGCCAACCCGCAACAGGCCGCGTAGTGAACTAAGTCCTAAACTGCTCAGCAGTAAGACATTAATGGGCTGATTATGTACGTATACTTCCATAATAGTCCATAAATTAATGGTAACGGGTTTACTTTCCTACATTCCTCTTCTAGACCGCTACAATTGATGAACGACATTGCAATGACCATAACACTGCATACCAATCATCATCAAACCATCGCAGTTTAATCAGATCAGAAATTGTGAGTGCATCATTGCCACCACAAAACGTTTCCATCCATCGTCCACCCTTAACGAAATGGAGTTCGTAAAATGATTTCGTATTTTTTTTTTCATCAAACGCCAAAGTGCTCAATTATTTGAGTGGAAAGAATGGAAGTGCGAATATGAATGTGTTTCAACAGCTCGCTAACAAAGAATTATCATTGCTCTCGGCATTTTAATCATCTAAATTCAGGCATTGTTCTGAAAAAAGTTGGCCCCGCCTGTTCATTATGCTGCGTACCGACTGCACAATGGAAACAATGTATATTTTTTTTGTATACAGTTACTTATCAGAGTTTTTATTGAGCGTGGAATTGAAGAGTTGTATTTTACGTAGGTACCTACGAATTGCAGCTTTCGGAGATATATTTTGCTACGGCCAGGATTTCTTGGAATTAATTACTGAGGTACACACATTAATACGTATTTAGCCGTCCTCTCCCGGCAAAGAATAGACCCACCCACCACCTCTTTGTCTCCCTGTTCTTTCGTGGATGTCATACAAGGGTCGACTAGGGATTATGTTGAGAGTATCGCGTCATATTATCATCAGCCTATAGCAGTCCACTCGCTCTTGGACATAGGCCTCTCCGAATACACGCAACTGAATTCCTCAGCCTCTCTCATCCAGCTGCTACCTCGCGAAGATCGTCACTCTACCTAGCCTTCTTTTTTTTATCTTTGGAAAATCCTCATGGATGTCTCTCGCCCAAGAAAGGCGAGGGGGTCTGCCTGACTCTTACCGGCTAAAAACCAACGGTGTTCCTTCTTCTGACCGTTCGGCCGAGGTCACGGGATTCGCAAAAGCATGCACCGCAACCTCACTCTATCTTTTTTTTTGTATCGTGTGAAAATCCTTATGGATATTCCTCGCCCGGTGCAAGCGAGGGGGTCTGCCGGACTCTTACCGGCTAAATACCCACGGTGTTCCTCCTTTTGATCGTAGGCCGGGGTCACGGGATTCGCCTAAGCATGCACCGCAACCCCGGCAGGTCTTGGTCCACCAACTGCTGGTGGACTCTGGGGCCGCGGCGTCTTGCACTATGGTTGCCGATTCGCGGTCTCCACTCAAGAATACGTTTACTACATGCTCTAATACTGCGTAGAACATAACGTCCGAATATTCAACTGAAGATTTCTCAAAACAAAATACTAATAATACTTTGTCTGAGCTTTGTTTGTTTGAGGGACTCGTGGCTGATCAACAACCGCGCGGATCATACGATTTGCAAGGTTAAGTTGCTCTTGCCGCGGTCAGTCCGTGGATGGGTGACCGTTTGTACACATCGAGAGCCCTTCTTGCCTCGGAGAGCACGTTAAACCGTCGGTCCCGGGTGTCATACGACCTATGACAATCGTTACGGGTAGTCAGAAGCCCGGAAGTCTGACCACTGGTCTAACCTTAGGGTATCGGCATTGCCCAATAACTGGGTTCGGAGGTCTGACGGCAGTCACTGCGTGTAAAATACTGGTATTGAGCCGCATCTGGTTAAATGGAAGCAGACCCTAACGTAGTAGAAAAGACGGCAGATCGAACTTTCTCTGAGCTGGGAATCGAACCGTAGGTTGCAAGCTCGGCAGCGAAGCTCGTCATCACCAGGCCGAATAGCAGTGATAGCCTAGTGACGTGACCGTCGAACTGCCAAGTCATAGGTCTCTAGTTCGAACCCAAGGCACGCACCTCTGACTTTTCGGATTCATCTGCGTATTGTATAATTATCACTTGCTTAAAAACGGTGAAGGAAAACATCGTGAGGAAACCGGTATGCCTGAGAGATTTTTCTCATGCATGTGAAGCCAAGTCAGAGGCCCATGGGTGGCTTAAACTTTGACACCAGGTTAGTCACTAACCATACGAAAAGAAGAAGACCAGAACAAAGAGGCGATATTTATTTGAATTTAAAAACCACATACTTACATACTTAACAATGGCATGGGTATAATACATAAATAATGGCTGCTTCTGGTTTAATGTAGGCGCGTAAATATTGATCAACCGTGTTAATATTGTAACGGAACAACATTTAGTGTTTGGCCAGACTGGCAGCGCGGTGCGGGGAGCGGCGCGGGTGCGGTAACGCGCGCGATTTACCTGTCCGCAGTGGAGCGTGGCTTCGTTCTGAGCGTTGTCGTGTCCAGTGTTTGTCAATATATCATATGGATGAAGAAGACTTATTTTTACTGGAAAATTCTTACTAAAAAACGATGTTTCGACATCCACAGTGCTTGAATAGCACTTATTAATTCTTCAACATTTAATTTTGAAGACGCCATCACAATAACGCGCGTGGTCAGCTCGAACTAGTTTGAGATCCCCCGCTCCCGCGCGGGTTGTTGCTTGCCGCCCGCGCTCTCACTGCGGCCACTTGTATGAACGACCTATGGCGTGAGCTACCCGCGCGCTCCCCGCGCCAAGTAGTCCGCGCCGCTTCCCGCGCCCGCGTGCCCACTATGGACACTCAAATGAAGGTCTTCTGTTTGAACTCGCCGCACCGCGCCCGCCCCGCGCCCGCGTTTGCAGTCTGGCCAAAGGCTTAGGAAAAACATGTATAGGTACCTACTCTTAAGAAAATTTTGCGTTCTTCGTTTATACTGCTAACTCTGAATAGTCCGAGAGTAAACGACCAAAGTCTATTTTCCAATTTACAATTAGTCTAAGATCCCAGTATAGAACGACCTTCACCGAGCTGGTTAATGGATGAAAAGTACTTTATATCAAATTAAATATGTCAATACATAGCAAATAGGTTGACTAAAAAATCAGTCCAGAATATGATTAATTAATTTTTTTTTAAACATTCCATACCAAGCGAAAGTATGAAGCCTATAGAATATGCAAACGTTAGATTGACTATTTTTTTCCCGTCACAACTCTTGGGTAGGCAGGTATAAATGTTGATATAAAATACTTTTCATCCATTAACCAGCTCGGTGAAGATCGTTCTATACTGGGATCTATACTAAATGTAATAATGAGAATTGACAGTTTGTACATAACTGATTCCTTCTTCTTTTCATGTGGTTAGTGAGTAACCTGGTGTCAGAGTTTATCTCATGGACCTCTCTCTCTCTTCGGATGCCGTCGAGAAATATCTCTCAGGCAAATATCGCGAGAAATATATCTTTCCTCACGATGTTTTCCTTCACCGGTTTTAAGCAAGTGATAATTATATAATACGAACATAAATCCGAAACGTCAGAGATGCCTACCTTTGTTTGAACTCGAGACCTATGACTTGGCAGTCTGACGTCACACCAGTAGGCTAGTGCTGTCAAATCTTTATTACATAGTATAAAACAAAGTCGCTCCCGCTGTCTGTCTGTCTCTATGTATGCTTAGATCTTTAAAACTACTCAACGGATTTTGATGCGGTTTTTTTAATAGATAGAGTGATTCAAGAGGAAAGTTTATATGCCCCACATTAATATCTACATTGCACCCGTGCGAAGCCGGGCCGGGTCGCTAGTCTATACTTCTATACTAATATTATAAAGAGGAAAGATTTGTATTTTTGTATGTAACGAATAAACTTAAAAACTACTGGACCGATTTCAAAAAATATTTTGCCGTTAGAATGCTACATTATCACTGAGTAACATAAGCTACGGGCGGATCCGTGAGGACACAGCTAGTCGCTTATAAAAGCAATCACGAACCCGTTTACTACTTATGATGATTATGACCATAAATAAACAATTACGAAAATTACGACCGTTCATTGTAAAACTTCTCAAACGGACGTCCAGACGTCCACACCGACAATGGGTTGATATGATTCAAACAAACCATTAATTAAATTCAAACTAGTTATAACGACGCTTGTAGCAGACTGGCCAAGAGCTTCGCAAATAACATGAAACGTCCAGAGCGTCCGGAAGTTAATGAAACCGTCTAAGTATTCGCACAAGTAGCTTAGGTATGTGTATTTAGAGAAATTATTTAGTTATGCTAGATATAACCAGCATAATATTCCATTCCGTCGTGAAAACCACATTTTAGAAGCTTGTACTATAGTTACGTAGTACAATCGTAAAGGCTTTGAGTTTTACTGTTCCTAGTAACAATAAGGGCGCTTTTAATTTAGACGTTTCGCGTCGGACCGCTGCGGTGCCGAAAAGGTGCGTTTGTCGTATTGCGCACGGACGGTTGTTTGTTTACATACAAAGCACGCGGTGCGGCAGCAGTGTGGCGTCGGTACCGCGAACGCTCGACAACACGCAATGTTGCCGCACCGCGTCCTCTGTATGAAAACAAACGACTGTCCGTGCGCATTACGACAAACGCACCGCTTCGGCACCGCAGCGGTCCGACACGAAACGTCTAAATTGAAAGCGCCCTAAGGGCCTTATCTAAGCGCTGATATCATTGATGCAGTATTTTTAACATTACTGTGATGTATGTATCTACATCTATTGTGCACGCGGTGCATGGCGCGCGCGTCACCACGATTGTGCACTAATAAACAAGCCTTTATGTTAGACGATTGTTTGATTCTCTCCTCAATATCTACCTACACATAGAATACATATCAATAACATCAAGCCTGTATTCTCCGAAAGGTTGGGCAGAGGTGAATAGTAACACACTCATTTCGCCGTTATGTTTAAGTCCCATGTAATAGGGGGCGAGCCTATTGCCATCAACAACAGGAATCCCACTGGGGATCGAACCCAGGAGCCCACTATCAACAGTCGTGCTTGCCACTACTAAACCAACGAGGCAGTTAAATATAAATAAGTACATTCTTTAAAAAACAAACTTATGTTATGATTATTTTCTTTAGTCGTGAGCTCTTCGCCTAACTGTTTATATATGTACATATTCGTATTGTGTACTAAACGCGTCCGCCATCATAATAAATAACGCGATAACAAAGAATACGTCACCGATCCGGTACATTTACCAATACATTCACTTTCATAGGAAATCAAAGCGCTCATTAATTATGAGAGAGCGAAGGAATATGGCCGCCAAAAGAACATGGCGACCAATGAAGACTGTATATAAACGTATCCGACGTTGATAAATTAACAGTCCATTGCAACTGTTTTTGTTATTTTTCATACACTTTTTCAGTTATTAATAGTTTGAGAGATTGCTTGTACAGAAGTAATGATTTTTCGATGCATATGTTCCAATAAATATGTATTCGGCGGCTTTTGTCCTTTGTGGTGCGAAATACATTAATCAGGTGAGCTGGATTCAGGTCAACGGATAGCGATTACACGTATCTATGTATTATCTAATGTGGTAATGTACTAATTATATATCTGCCTAGCTTTTTCCCAACTATGTTGGGGTCAGCTTCCAGTCTAACCAGTTGCGGCTGAATACCAGTATTTTACACGGAGCGACAGCCATCAGACCTCCGCAACCCAGTTACTGGGCAATGCCGATATCCTAAGGTTAGACCAGTTGTCAGACTTTCGGGCTTCTTACTACCAATAACGACTGTCATAGGTATTTGTATGACACCCGGGACCGACGACTGTTTAACGTGCTGTCCGAGGCACGGAGGGGTCTCGATGTGTAACGAATGGTCACCCATCTACGGACTGACCGTGGCAAGCGCCGCTTAACCTCGCAAATCGTATGATCCGCGCGGTTGGTAATTAGCCACGTTCCCCTCGTGGTAATGTACTAATTGCGTTACCTAGGTAAATAAATAATATTGAATATTGATTAACCTTAGCATCTACAATCCTATTGGCCAAACACTCGAAAGTTACTTAATTTTAAGTTGACGTAAAGTTCGTTTCGTCACTGTCACTTCGCCTTAAAGTGACAGTGACAGCACGAGTCTTAACGCACCGTTAATTCAGCCCTCGTCAAGCCGTCTCCCTCCCAATCCTCCCGCCAACAACGCCCTAAGCCGAGGTACGAGTCCCATTAGGGGTCGCCCTTGGTGCTGTTGTCTAATGTTAGAGTAATAGTAGTAGCTTAGGTTAAGTATTTTACTCTCGTCTCCGTTGGTTGGAGACCCTTCAGGTCTCGCCGATAACTGCCCGATTACGTAGAAACGGTCTGCAAGACCATCTACAAGCAGTCGAATAGATAATAAAAAAGTGTCTTAAAGACAACTTAAAATTGGGCAGCGTTTGATTATTTGGCCAAATAATGCAGATGACGCAAACAATAATTTTCCTTATACTGCCATTTCAGGTCGGAAGAGCACTCCAAACCTTGAAAAAAGCTATCAAAGTACAAAACTACATATAAACTGAGTGACCAATTAAAAACTTCGTATTTTTGTTCACAACAGGCCGTCATTCCAACTGTGGCTATTTGCCGCATCAGCGAATACACGATTCACTGTCTTGAAATTAAACTACGTTCGGGAATGTTCGTTTTAAACGAATCTCGACGAATTCACGCTTAGGGGATAATAGTACTTATTTATTTTCGGACGGAACAGCTTTAAACGTAAGAACTCGGAGTGAATGCGGTTTCTAGCTAGAAATTGTGAGAATGCATGCTCGAGAATTAAAAAGCTAAGTATAGACCAGACTATGGATGACGAAAATAATAATACGTTTGCGAAAATTAGTAGGAGACGGCTACGAGATTATGTTATGATGATAATTGCTAACTAAGGCAGACCGCAGACGGAATACGATGTGTCTAAGATACGGTTGTCTACCTTGAAAATTAAGCTTGACTCACGGCACAAATCTGCCTCCAGACATCAAGGCCCGTATTAATAAACAGCTCACAATTTAAGAGATCTTCCAACAGCAGCAGCTACCATAGAGTAAAAATCCATACATTTCACAAAAGCTTTTTTTTAAATATTTGTCTACTCATTTTAAATCTACGCTTCAGAGACATCTCTCAAATGAGAGCTGTATATTAATATGGGCCTAAGTGTCTCGTTTGCGGAGACAGAGTAGTCAATGTGCAACCAGAAGAAGCCGGGTGTGCGTTAGCCGTGGACTAAGAAATTTACAATTGGTGTGGTAAGGATTCAAGGTAACTGAAGTATAAAACTTGATAATAAGTTTAAACCTTAACAGAAATTCTTGGCATGCTAAACGCTTTCTTTTGACAGTGCTAGTAACGTTCAAGGTTATTCACGGTCATCACAGGGGCCGACTGCTCTGATTTCTGTGCAAATGGGATATAGAAAATTTGTGTAATAGCCACACGGCAGCTATTATTTTTTCAAAATTGCTTCTTGCAGTCATTAAAATGAACTAATTACGTTTTTATAAGAGTAATTAGTTAATTGTTCTCATATGGCGATCTTTGCCTCCAAATATCTCGCCAACGTGACACTTTAGTGCACCATAATATCGCTGACATTTTTTGTTTGTTTAAATGTCCTCTATCCATATGTACAAGATCCAAAGCGCGCCGCAACTTTGAAAAAAAAATGGCGACATCGTGGCTTCCATAGAAAAAATTTCAAAACCATTGAAATATTTTGATATAAAGTATTCAGTGGCAGGTCCAATTAATTGTTCCTAAAATACATAATATCACCAGTATACGTAGGTACTTTACCAAATACAAATAAGTAAGCAACCTAAGTTGGAATACTTTTTGTACCTACACACCTCGGAAATTCTTTGTAACAATCTGTAAGTTCCGAAAAACTCGTCTACAACTTTAATGCGAAGGGAATTCTTAACGAAACAGTTCCATAGAGTCCATTTAGCTGTTGTTGTGTAATAAGTTTTGATTAAAAATATTGAAAAGAGAAACTGAGTATAGTACTACAACATATAAGAGTTATGCCGTTCGGCAATCTTCGTGTTTCCGAATTTATACGATTATTTCTGCCTCGTTAGTCTAGGGGTGGCAAACGCGACTGCTGATTATGAGGTCCTGGGTTCCATCTTCAGGTCGGGCAAAGTGTTATTGGGTTTTTCCGTGGGGGATTCCTCAGTAGCAGTCCGGAGTCTGGATTTATGCTAGAAAAGGCAATAGGCTCGCCCCCTATTACATGGGACTTAAACATAACGGCGAAATGAGGGTGTTACTATACACCTCTGCCCAACCCTTCGAGGAATACAGGTGTGATATTATGCTATGTTTATGCGACCCGATCAATTGTCTTTATAAAATTATACAATTCCGGCTTCTTCCTCTTTGGATAGATTCCGGAAAGGTCAATTAATTTGTCAAAGTATTCGTATAAATTCGGAAACACGAAGATTGCCGAAGTGCATAACTTACGTCATGGTACTGTCAGTATCTAAGGCCCCAATTACACTATCATATATATTTATCATACAAATATGATTACATATTATCTGTTAAATTCTATTATCATAGTTAAATGATGCTGTTCTTCATATTTACCTATTACACTTACGATCATATAAACGTCATACTTAATCAAGATGGATAACGATTTAGCCGTGTTTTCCATTGCTATACATGCATTTTGACGCCACTTTTGAGGTTAGACGGATATGATCATATTTGTACGCTTGCTGTCAAATAGAATCCCTTAACTATGATCATAGACGATATGAACCATAATTAGTTATTATACAGCAGTGATAGCCTACTGGTGTGACCGTTGGACTGCCAAGTCATAGGTCTCGAGTTCGAACCCAAGGCACGCACCTCTGACTTTTCCGATTCATGTGCATATTGTATTATTATTACTTGCTTAAAAACGGTGAAGGAAAACATCGTGAGGAAACTGGCATGCCTGAGAGATATTTCTTGACGGCATGTGAAGCCAAGTCAGAGGCCCATGTGGACGGCATAAACTCTGACACCAGGTTAATCACTAACCATACGAAAAGAAGATTATACCGTCATAGATTCTTCATATAAAAATGGCTCATACATCTCTGATCATATTTCTATGATAGTCTAATACAAGTGGCTATGATATGAATATGTATTAGCTACTATTGTCTATGTTATTATGTTTCCACACAAAGCACTTGCTTGTTGCCTTGTGTACTGGTTACATCTAATTGCTCAATCACCACCTGTGTGAGCGCACTAGCCATGATTGCAACAATTAATAACGCATCGGATATTAGCAAGTATTCTGTAGGGATTGTATGTTCTGCTTGTAGATCGTGTATACAAAAGGCCAAATAATAGGTTATTTTTTAATTATTTTGATATTGATCTATGAAAATAATTATCGATATTTTTTTATGTTATACCGAATGTAAAGGTGTACTGAAAATATGAACAACGGTATAATAAAAAAATTGAAGGTATGTCTCGGAATTTTTCGAATTTATTAGATACTAGCTGTGTCCTCACGGCTCCGCCCGCGTAAGAAGTTTTATTCCAGTAATAAATATAGCCTATGTTACTGAGTGATAATGTAGCTTTCTAAGGACAATAGAATTTTTGAAATCGCTCCAGTAGTTTTTACGTTTATTCGTTACATACAAAAATACAAATCTTTCCTCTTTATAATATTAGTATAGATATCGAGTTGCATATATTTTGCGTAACTGCATCGTTGGTCTAGTGGTGGCAAGCGCGACTGCTGATCGTGAGGTCCTGGGTTCGATCCCCAGGTCGGGTAAAATGTTATTGCATTTTTCCGTGTGGAATTCCTCAGTAGTAGCCCGAAGTTTGGATTTGTGCCCGGTTGAAGGCAATAGGCTCGCCCCCTATTACAGGGGACTTGAACATATCGGCGAAATGAGGGTGTTACTATACACTTCTGGCCAACCTTTCGGGTAATACAGGCGTGAGGTTATGTTATATACCTATATATTGTATTACAATTAAAGTTTCCCAAGAGGACAATTGAGTGGAGGAAGGTCTCTCATCTTTCTCAATTAGTTGGTACATTATGCGCAACAAGATCATGCCCCGTAGTCCGCATGAAAAGTTAACGACCGCATTTTATGGACCTTCAGGAGTTTTGAAAAATTCTGTCTCTGGCTGCTACGCCATAAAATAACATTCATATTATATGCAAAATATCTCGTGCAGTTAGACAATTTTTCTCATAAAATAGAATACTGTGGCCGAGTTGAAACGTGGACAGCGAAAATATTACAAAGTAGATGGCCATTAAAAAACTGAGACTATTATTTACTGAGAAGATTTTAGAAGCAGGTAGTCTAAGTGGTAGGTACTTTTTAAATGGTTAGTCGATAGATCTTTTTCTAATGTAAAAGAATTCCTTGACTGTAAAGCTTAAAATTCAAATATAACTTTAAGTATAGGTAATATTTTGATTTAATTTTTATAATATAATAACTACGTAAATAAGTGTAATAATTATAATGTACTTTAAATGGATGCACCTATTTTTGTTTATATTACTAATATTATAAAGAGGAAAGATTTGTTTTTTTGTATGTAACGAATAAACTTAAAAACTACTGGACCAATTTCAAAAATTCTTTTGCCGTTAGAAAGCTACGTCATCACTGACTAACATAGGCTACGGGCGGAGCCATGAGGATACTGCCAGTTTTGTATATACTTGCGTGCCACCATGTCGGCGAAACATGGTGTACTATCACGAAATGTATTAACTTGTGACCATGTTTTCTGGCAAATAAATATATTTCTATTTCTAGTAAAGCTTCAAGTAATAGATCTCATTGTGATGGAGTTCGTTCAGAGAAGTACTACCATCATACCCCTTTCTGCCAACGAGCAGCATTGCTGTGTACCGGTTTGAAGGGTATGGGTGCCGATGAAATTACAGACACCTTAGACTTTCCAACTTTGTCTATAAGATTGGCAACGCATCAGCAATCGTCTTGGTATTGTAGGTGTATACAAGGTTAATCGGAAAGGGGGTACTAAGCCGCGGGCCACCTAAAGTATCACTGATGACTATTTTAAAGCAAGTGTTAAGATTTCAAAATTCGATAATTTTTATTTGCATGCAAAAAGATTTATACTTTAGTTTTTTCAAAATAAAAAACATACCAGCTTTAGTTATGAATTCATAAAATTAATTTTCTAATCCGTGACCCCAAATATTACCTAAATTGTAAAAACAGCTGATCATAGCTATGGACAGATAAATTTTAGCATATTTTTTACGAAATCTTTGAAAAGCTATTTCTCTTAAACTATCGAGTTTTGGGGAAAGTTGTAGAACAAAAGTTATCCATTATTATAAGTACTTTAACACCCTTTAGGCTTAGTACCCCTTTCCGACTAACCTTGTATAGCCAGCGGCAACTACTTACTATTAATTTTTAATTTTAAGCTTGTTTACCAATCTATTACATAAAAACCAGCCAAGTGCGAGTCGGACTCGCGCACCGAGGGTACCGTGCATTTTCTTTTTGTAGTATTACCTAACTGCAAATTTACGGTTTTCGGATATTTCCCTTTATTTTTGCTATAATACTGCTTCTTGCCAAATTTCATGATTCTAGGTCAACGGCGAGTATCCTATAGGCTTTGATTCCCTCGCGAGTGTCAAAATATGCTTTATGCCGCCGTATCTTTTGATTGCATTGATTTAGAAGTTTGATTTTTCACAGCTCCGAGGGTTTGCAGACTCCGGCAAGCAGCTGGTTCTTTCTTACCTTTACATGAAGACACAACATGGTAAATCTTAAATGAAAAATGCCTAATGAACACATTAGACCATGAGTGGTTACTTTAATTCAAACTAACCCCAGGACTCCGACAAGTAGATCCTAGAGAAGGTCTCAGACCTCAGGATCCTAAATTATAACTCAAAATAGTGTACTTAAAGGTACGCTCAAACCAACGCGTCGCTATACGTTTAGTTTGACCACGTCGCTACAAGTACAGTTACAGTAACTGTTCGCAAACGTGCACGCCACCGCGGCCGCAAGCTGAACGCTTTAGTTTGAACTTACCCTAAGTACATTATATTAAATGTATATAATACCAAATTCAACAAATACTTATAGGTTTACTGATCATGTTTTCCTTCACCGTAACATGTTCGGTTCATGTTTAATTAACGCCGTGTATTCCAAATATTTTTATTATCAACACGACACGACTTCATATCCGAAATCGCTCCTCACCTTACACTAAACAAGCTACATTATTTGCTTACCGTACTAAATCAATATCGACGGTTCCTCGTATTTACATATGATTTGCCCCAAAACTCAAGACTGTTCAGTGTTCATCGATTACCAAGAAATTGGAATCGAGTCGTGCCCTTTTCTTTGAGCAAACAGTAAACTGTTTTGTATGATTTTCGAGGAACCATTTCAATGTTCGCTTCCGCTAGAATGTCAATGGAGGCGCTTATTTGAATGTGTGACCTTTTTTTATTCGCTCGTTCTTTTCGGTTTCGTTTCTGACGAGCGTTTTGATGAACGTGGAAAGTCGAAAGAATTGTTAAGATTTTCTCTTCACAATGTAAATGTATTTGGTTGCATTGTTTGTTATTTTCTTTTGATAAATATCGCATTTCATAGGGAAGCTGTCTTTCTTCTGAGGAATAGAATAATTATTCCTGTCAATTCTGAAATTCCGATATTCAGCCCGTGCTGGTTATTCTGAAATTTGATTCCAACATAATTATAGGGAAAAGACTGGGATGATGCGGGTTGGCAAACTGAACACACTATCGAGAACTCTATGGAGCCGTCTCAGGTGTGCAGGTTTCCTCACGATGTTTTTCCTTCACCGTTAACGCAAGTGATAATCAAATTCTGATCCGCACATAAATACGAAAAGTCAGAGGTACCGACCGAGATCGAACCAAGACCCTCCTGCATAGAAGGCAAGCGTTCAACCTATCGCTGCTTTTTTATCCCTGCAGTAGTTTATAATTTTTAAAACCTAGTATTCTGTACGCTATTTTTCTTTGTCGTTCCCGCAAGAGTGATAAAAATATTCATTTAATGCCTTTAATATATTTTTCTCTGTGCTTACTTTACTTATTACACTCGCGCTTTGTTCCAGCGATGGTCTCGTAAAAACATTATGAGAAGACATGAAACGCAAACCTTTGTGTTATTATATTATTTATTTATCAAAGAGGAAATATACTGGCCATTTAGTACATGTTATTGTAGTGGATATTTTATTTGGGTTGAACAAACGTCCACCTTACAATATACTCGTACATCGTTTTCATTTCGTATTTATGTTTGGTGCCGATTTTCTTGATATTTATTTGTCGCAGACACGATTATATAATTGGAAAGAAGCGGTACAGCAGGGGTGGCAAACTTGATTCGACCCAAGATCTACTGTTTACTGAGTAGACTCTGTGCGATCTACCAATTCATAATCAGTACCTCTTCATTTAACTTATATTTTTCTTTGCCTTGCCATGATCGACTGGATTAAGAGCCGCGATCCGCAATCCTGCGCTACCGCACGGGTGGCCAACCGGTTGGTGGTTGGCTACCCCTGCGGTACCTATAGCATTACAGTTACGATCAGTGTCTGAGCATTTGGTAAATAAAACCAACACAGATTCTCCACCGCTGAAAGTACTTACTTGTATTTGGGTTAGTTGTTAGTTACATGAGCTACGTCACAATATAATTCACACAAGATCAGCATATAAGAAGGATAAGCTAGTCAGATAATAAAGATCAGACTTCTACGGCGGTTCGACTTAGAATCCCCGCTCCGTCGAATGACAACTGCTTTTATAATTCCCTATTACTATACTACTCTATGTTTTATATCGACGGGTATGTTGAATTCATGTTGTCAACTACCCTCCTTTATCTTATGATTTAGTCTCCGACATATCGTACCTCCGCCCAAATAGTGTAACTCAAAAACATCAAAAACCTTTTTTATTGTTTCGTTAGGTTCAGAATACTTCAAAATTTCATCTCAAATACTGTTTTAGGTAGTGGTTTAACTAAGTTTCTGAGTTATGCCCTAAAAAGTGAAAAATAAAAGTAAGAGCAACTTTTAAACGCATTTTTTTCGACGATTAGTATTTTGAACTTATGACACTATTTGAGCGGAGGTGCGATATTTTATAACAATATATTGGGTAGAACTGGGTAAAACCTATACTCATACGCTGGCAATGCTTGACAAAATAATAATTTTACCTATTCCGACCTCATGATTGAATCTCGTTAACAAGTTTAATTAATTTTAACATGTTAAAATGATTTACGAAATGAAATTCGCTCATTTTGTATAAATGTTAAATATCCGATATTTTGATATGTATCATAAATACTTATCGTATTTTTACGAACCCGAGTTTAGTGTCTTGTAATGTTTTCTCCTACCACAGACCACTTCATTTTTATATGGAGACATCGAGCACCAGCCTCTGCGCTCATAACATTAAACTACATAAATTTCGGTTTCTTAAAGTCAATAGATGAAGGAACTAGTACTCCATAAAGTCTCTTGGCAATATGCCAAAATTGTTGAGAAATTTTTAAGCCAATTTGATAGAGTCCCATATGAATTCCACTCAAATGTCCGTCTTAAAGCTGCGTCCAAATTGGAACGTTCTGCCGTGTCCATTGCAGCGTTGCATCTTGACAAATGGCGCGAAGCCCAGTCCCGGGCCGATAAAATTTTCATTTGGACCCAAGCTAAAATGGATTCCAAGCTAAAAAGCTGGTGCCATGCCAAGCACGTGCCAGCTAGTGCTGCCACACAGTCCTGCCCGTAATTTGTGTCTCATGTAGCATAATAAACATAATCAGCCCTTTAGTCCCACTGCTGAGCACGAGCCTCTTCTTAGAATGAGAAGGTTTAAGCCTTAGTCCACCACTCTGACCTGCGCAGGTTCTCGGACTACACACACCATCGTGAACTTTTTGGAGCTCTTTTAGGTATGCTGGTTTCCTCACGATGTTTTCCTTCACGATAATCAAGTTATGATCCGCATATGAACTCAAAAAGTCAAAGGTGAGGATCGAGATCGAACTCAAACTCTCCTGCATGAAAGCAAAGCATTCAATCAGTATCACTATTAAAACTGTTAATGCCGTTCTTACTTCCGCGTATTGTCTTTTTATGAAATCTTATTAAATACTTACATACATTTATATCTCACTGCCTTATTGGTCTAGTGGTTGCAAGCGCGACTGCTGAGCATGGGGTCCTGGGTTTGATCCCCAGGTCGGGCAAAGTGTTATTCAGTTTTCCATTAGGAATTTCTCAGTAGCAGCCCGGAGTCTGTATTCGTGTCCAGTTAATGGCAGTAGGCTCGCCCCCTATTACATGGAACTTGAACATAACTAGCGAAACGAGGGTGTACTAAAAAAAAACACCTCTGCAGTACCCTTCGGGAATACAAGGCGTGATGTATTAATATCGCATGTAGGTAGGGTTGCCTGGTGTCCGGCTTTTTATAGTCGTGTCAGTCGTGCCAGTCGTGTAACCCCGCCCCGCCAAAAAATGTCGATGATTCATAATAAATACACAAATAACATAACATAATACACGTCTTTGGAACTCTCTCCCACCCTCACTTTGCGACAGCCCTTCTCTTAACGTTTTCAAGAGTAGAATTAGGAAGCATTACCTTTCTGAATGAAATATTATCTATGTAGGTTTATTATATGGTTGATATACCTATATTTATGTATATATGTATATATTTTCTTATTATATATTTATTTAGGTATATTATATTTTATAGCATAAATAAGTAGAAATAAATAAGACAATTGTACACTGTAATTTGCCTTTAACCACATAATCAATCTCTCTCTATCACTCAAAGGTTTGCTGGTAGAAAATTCATTTTTGAGTTAAGCTCGCCTTTGTACATAACTTCACTAAATTGTAGTATTATTGCTGTAATTTTTCTTGTGTACAATAAAGAATAAGAATAAATAAAACTTTTTTTTTAGAATAGAAAGAATAGAATAATAAATTATTTGCATAGAAAGTAGGTAAAAAAAATTCAGATGTTTTATAAATTAGAGATTCTTATACATTCTGCCTTAAATAGGCATGCAAACATTTAGTACAAGTGCTTAATAGACTAAAAATACTGTCAATATGAAAATTCTTATAATATATTCAATTAATTAATTAAAGATGTCAGGATTATTTAAGTAACTATAAAGTTTTATCATTTAGAAATTCACAAATGGAGTAATAACATTTATTAATTAATAAGACTGACAATTTCTTTTTAAACAGTGGAAGGTACTGGAAAAATTTAAGATAACTTTCTTTTAACTGTATAGAAGACTCAGATAAGGCCATAGACGGATGCCAATACGGTCCTAATGACTGGCAGATAACAGATAAGTACCGTAACTGCAATACGTTCCGGGACAACCGATCCAAACTCGATAGATTGGAGATTACGAACTGTCAAAGTACTTTAAAACTTCTTATCGGAGTAACGATCAGTTTTATTGAGTTTCATTTCATTTGTATGGGTAGCCGTTAAGGTCGGGAAGTCCGTGAAATAGACTGAATATTATGGCTGCGTATATTACGGTTAGCTACGGTTCTGCCTAGCCTTTTCCCAACTGTTGTCGACACGTTTGGTGCAGAGGCTGAGCGATCGGCTTCTGCGCTACGGGTCGTGGGTTCGATTCCCGCACGGAACAAATATTTGTATGGCCTACAGATAGTTGTTCCGGGTCTGGATGTTTGTGCGTGTGAAGATTTGTGTCTGTAAACGCACCCACGACACAGGAGAAATCCTAGTGTGGGGCAACGTTTTTTTTAAAAAGAAAACTATGTTGGTGTCAGCTTCCTGTCTAACCAGATTTGGCTGAATATCAGTATTTTACAAGGAGCGACTGCCATCAGACCTCCGCAACCCACTTACTGGGCAATGCCAATATCCTAAGGTTAGACCGGTTGTCAGACTTTCGGGCTTCTGACTTCCCGTAACGACTATCATAGGTATTCGTATGACAACCGGGACCGACTGTTTAACGTGCTCTCCGAGGCACGGAGGATCTCGATGTGTAACAAACGCGGCAAGCGCAGTTTAACCTCGGAAATCATATGATCCGCGCGGTTGGTGATTAGCCACGAACTCCTCGAACCGATATATTTCTAAATAGCCCGTAATTATTTACTGCTTCTTCATCTTGAGCTATACGAGAATAGCTCATGCTGTGGTAAAGAGATTACTTAGCTAGTCAGCAAGGTTGGTAGCGGGGCTGACTGCTCAGGAAGCGCCGGACGTACTTTAGTATCGTCACTCGTGGAGGCAGTGGCGTACCTATAGGGCGGCAGGGCTAGCAAAATGCCACGGGCCCCCAGCACGACGGGGCCCCGGCCCATGAGGCCGCGAGCTCAGAAGTAACCTAACATTTTTAACTTTGTAATTCTGTTGGGTAAATACTTCAGTAATTTATTATAAAACTTTTTAACAAAAATAAACCCGACTTCAAATTGTGTATCTCCGAGGTTCTTCATCAGATCTTCACCAAATTTAAATGGGACCACTTCGAAAAAAAATCTCTTTCAAACAAAAAAAGAATCATTAAAATCGGTTCACAATTTGCAAAGATATCGCGGAACAAACATACAAAAAAAATATACAGTCGAATTGAGAACTCCTCCTTTTTTGGAAGTCGGTTAAAAATTAAATTACAACGTGACGATTTTACTGGGGCCCCATCCAATGAATTTGCCACGGGCCTCGGTATAGTTAGGCCACAGCGTGCAAGCTCTTTTCATGTGTCCATACAGTGCTCTGGCTGCATTCATATCTTTAAGGCCGCTACTGTACCCTTAATGAGACAATTGGATTATATCTTAACACTCTTATAGCGTACAATAAAGAATAATTTATCTATCTATCTTCATTCACAAGAGAATGGTTACTTTATGGCCAAATACTCAAACTTCATTGCCTCGTTGGTATAGTTGTAACAAGCGTGGTTGCTAATCGTGAGGTCCTGGGTTCAATCCCCAGGTCGGGCAAAGTGTTATTAGGTTTTTCCGTGTGTAATTCCTCAGTAGCAGCCCGGAGGTTGGATTTGTGCCCGGTTGATGGCAATAGCCTCGCCCCCTATTACATGGGACTTAAACATAACGGCGAAATGAGGGTGTTACTACTTCGGGGAATACAGGTGTGATGTTATTTTATGTTATGTTATACTCAAACGCTACTTAATCTTAAGTTGCCGTTAATTTCGTGCTGTCACTATCACTATAAGGCGAAATGACAGTGACAACACGATATTAACGGGTGCACCGTACGTAAGTACATACATAACGTCACTCGTGAAGGCTCTTTTACCTCTTTACTGCTGATCATGGACCTCTATACAACGTGTTACATAATTCCCCATGAAAAATGTAAATAATCAAGTAGTCTTTTATGGTTGTTGTTGTAATGTATAGTAATAAGTATGTGGGTAAATTGAGATAATTAGATATAACGTATTGAAGGTAGTTAGTTCATGTTTGAGATCAGTTTATTATACTTGGGCCTTATAATAACTACGCATTTTATTTATTCCCGTATCCAGATTGTTCCCCAATCCAAGTATACTTCAGTGGCGACGAGGTTGGGATAACTCAGTGTGTAAACATAAAAGTGCCGGTGTTGGTGGTCGTTGAACAGAATATTAAAAAAAAAAGCAAAGAAAAAAAAATGTCGATCGGTAAGATTGCGGAGTTCAACATTGTAAAGGACGATTGGAAGCTATACATCGAACGTCTTGAACAGTATTTTTTAGTGAATAAAATATCAAGTGAGCTACAAGTGCCTACATTGATTATCGTTATGGGTGCTGATAGCTACGAGTTGTTAGTAAATTTATGTACTCCAACTAAACCGAAAACAAAAACATTTGAACAGATAACGAATATTATGGAGAAACACCTTCAACCGAAACCCAGTGAGTTAGCCGAACGTTATAAATTTCGACATCGCAAGCAACTTAGTGGTGAAAACATATCCGATTATGTAGCAGTTTTAAAGAAGATGACAAAAACTTGTGAATTCGGGGCGTGGCTCGAAGAGAGTTTGAGGGATCAATTGGTTTGTGGGATTAAAAGCGACATTATTAGACAAAGACTGTTTGCAGAGGTCAAGTTAGATTTTATGAAGGCATACAACCTGGCCGTAAGCATGGAGGCGGCAGAAAAAGATGCAGCAGCAGTGGAAGGCCCTGTTAGTTCAGCGGGTGATGTGAAAGGAGCGGTAGATTGTCAGATGATGGTGAATACGCGACGAGGCGGCAGTGTGGGAAGAGGCCGGGCTGCCGGCCGCTCGCCAGCTGGCGAGTATACGCAAGGCGTGTGGCCGCGGCCAGGCCAAGCGGTGCCTGCGCCGGCTTTTGTGGAGCGGGACCGGCAACAGCGAGAGTGTCGAGCGTGCGGCGGACCGCATGAGACGGTCGCGTGCAAGTTCGGGCGCTATGTGTGCCGAGTGTGCAACCAACCGGGGCATCTGCGGCGGATGTGCCCAAAACTGACACAGCATCATACCGTTGAAGCCGAGGTCGAGGATGTAGTGAACAGCGAAGGCGAAGACAGTGACGAGGCAATAGTAATAGCACTTAATGAATGGTCAGTAACGCAGTGTAAACCTATTTTTGTGTCATTAGAGGTTCAGGGGAAAATAATGAAATTTGAGTGCGATACGGGTAGCGCTGTGTCATGTATAAATGAGCATATATATTACGAGTGGTTTAGTGACTTCAAAATTTGCAAAAGCAGTATTGTATTGAGGTACTATACGGGCGAGTACGTAAAACCAATCGGTGTTATTAAGCCTCTTGTCAAATATGAAGACAAATGTATGCAATTAGATTTATACATAATTAAAAATGGTAAAACTATGCTACTCGGGAGACAATGGATGGCATCGTTAAAAATACAGTTGCCTGTATTGGATTATGCATATGTAAATAATAATGATTTAGATGAATGTACTTTTGATGTGAAATCATTTAGTTCCAGATACTGTAAAGTATTGGAGGACGGTTTGGGGCGTTTCACTGGTGGTAAGGTGGGCATTCACGTGCGGCCGGGCACGCGGCCAGTGTTTATGCGCGCGCGCCCGCTGCCGTATGCGCTGCGTGAGCCGGTGGAGCGCGCGCTGGGCCAGCTAGTGCGGGACGGCATTCTCACCCCGGTCGAACGGTCCGATTGGGCGACGCCCATAGTACCCGTTGTGAAGAAGGACGGAAGCATTAGAATAAGCGCTGATTATAAGCTTACATTGAATAAGGTAATAGAAATCGATCGCTATCCACTACCTAGGGTTGAAGACCTACTCGTTCGGTTAAGTGGGGGTGAACGTTACAGTAAGCTGGACCTTTCCCAAGCTTACGCTCAATTTGAGCTAGACGATTCACGGAAGTATACGGTTGTTAACACTCACAAAGGATTGTTTCGATACAATAGATTAGTATATGGTCTGGCGTCTAGTCCGGCGATTTTTCAGAGACGTTTGGAACAGCTGTTTGTTGATTTACTGCAGGTGGGCGTATTCATCGATGACGTCATTATAACAGGGCGCACAATGTCTGAACACATGACTAATGTATGCAAAGTTTTTGACCGATTAGAGCAGTATGGTTTACGAGTGAAGCGGGATAAGTGTTCATTCTTTTCTAAGTCTGTTGTTTACTTGGGGCATGTTATCAGTAAAGATGGCGTACATACTTGTTCGGATAAGGTCAAAGCTATTGCAAATTCGCCTTCCCCGTCAAACTTATCGGAACTGAGGGCTTTTATTGGCATGGTTATGTATTATGCAAAGTTCATAAGAAACGTCAGTACAATTTTAGCCCCTTTGTATAATTTATTGAGGTTAGGAGTAAAATATGAGTGGAGCGAGGAATGCGAGAATGCTTTTGTGAAAATAAAAAAGTTGTTGGCTAGTAGTGAGGTACTGACACACTACTCGCCCGAGTTGCCACTCGTGCTGACTACCGACGCGAGCAGCGTGGGGGTCGGCGCGGTTTTGTCGCATATCACGTCGAGCGGGGAGCGTCCGATAGCTTATGCCTCACGGTCGCTTAGTGTTGCTGAGCGATCGTATTCGCAAATAGATCGGGAAGCATTAGCCATAGTGTTCGGGGTTAGAAAATACCACCAGTATTTGTTCGGTCGGAAGTTTGTGCTGAAAACCGATCCTAAGCCATTGACTTATATATTCGGGGATAAAGTAGGAATACCGATTATGGCCGCGTCTCGTTTACAGAGATGGGCTGTGTTGTTGTCCGCTTATAATTATAAAATAGAGTATTTCGTATCTAAAAAGAATTGCGCAGACACATTGTCACGTCTGCCACATGAGACAAATTTACATTCGGTTAGGGGGGAAAGTACGTATGTACATTTTGTAGAAGATTTTTTACCGGTCACTCATACTGACGTTAAGGAGGCTACGCGTAAAGATATTGAGTTAGGCAGAATTATGTCGTACGTACAATCAGGATGGCCAAACGAGTCTGCAACAGCGGATATTCAACCCTATTTCCACAGACGTCGCGAATTGTATTCGGAATACGGCTGTCTCATGTGGGGGTATAGAATGGTAATTCCCATGCAATTAAGAAAACTTGTTTTAAAGCAGTTACACAGTAGTCATATGGGTATCGTCAAGATGAAAGGACTCGCTCGAAGTTATGTCTGGTGGCCCAACATAGATGCTGACATAGAAGCAATGTGTAAGCAGTGTGAGACGTGCGCTGTGGAGGCCGACGCCCCGCCGCGGGCGCCGCCGCAGCCATGGCCCTACACGACGCAGCCTTGGACTAGGTTGCATGTAAACTTCCTGGGGCCTTATCACGGGACGACATTTTTTGTGTTGGTTGATTCTAGTTCCAAGTGGATAGAGATTTGTGAAATGAAACACACAAATGCTTTAAGGGTAATTAAAGTTTTAAGAGCTACATTTGCCAGATTCGGACTGCCCGAGGAGTTAGTTTCGGATCAAGGTCCTCCTTATACAAGTAGTGAGTTTTGTTCATTTTTAAAAAATAATGGATTACGGCAAAGATTTTCACCTGCCTATCACCCGGCATCTAATGGTGCGGCAGAAAACGCGGTCAAACTTTGTAAGCGGGCCATTAAAAAGGCGTATAGGGACAATATAGATGTGGATACAGCTTTACAAACATTTCTTTTAGCGTACCGTAATTCGGTGCACAGCACTACAGGCGAGACACCAGCGGCAATGCTACAGAGGCGTTCACTTCGTTCTCGTTTGGACTTGTTACGTGGGCACCGTTCAGTAGAAAATAGGGTGCGTGAGTTACAAGGTCGCCAGACAGAAGGCGAGGGAGTCGAGGCACGAACTCTGAGCGAAGGCGATTCGGTCTGGGCGAGACAGTACGGTGCGTCAGATAAGTGGGTGCAAGGAACTGTGAAAGAGGTAGAAGGTACTCGTAGGTATGTGGTGGATAGCGGTGATGGTCGATTTCTCAAAAGACACATTGATCAAATAAGGCGCCGATCTCGGTTGTCAGATATTCCCTATCAAGGCAATGATGATAACATACTGGGCAACCGGGTTGAGACTGTTGTTCCGTCACAGGCGGATGGATTGGCGGAGGCATCGAATTCAAGACATTTGAGTAAAGAACAGGTAGATATTACAGGAAAAGAAGACAATATGATTGGTGATTCTCAGGTTAATGTCTTGCCTCCGAAGCCTCCGGCCGTGGAGCCATTTGGTTCTAATACTGAACCGACGCCACTGGTGACACACCCCAAACGAATACGGAGACCAGTGGTCAGATTTGAAATAGATTAATTTTGTATAATTGTTATTGAACTTACGAAGTATCTATAAATGTATGTGGTATGTTAGTGTTAATAGTCTGTAACTTTGAGATATTATTAGAATAAGAAAGGAGGTGTAATGTATAGTAATAAGTATGTGGGTAAATTGAGATAATTAGATATAACGTATTGAAGGTAGTTAGTTCATGTTTGAGATCAGTTGATTATACTTGGGCCTTATAATAACTACGCATTTTATTTATTCCCGTATCCAGATTGTTCCCCAATCCAAGTATACTTCAGTTGTCAATTACCTCTCAGAGGAAATTAGGTAAGAATGTAAATAACTTTCTGGGTAGTCTACTTTTTAGTTTTATGTTTTCAGGGCTGCGTTTTAATGATGATTATGTTATGTTTTATCCAAATTCTTTTATTTGAGTCATACTACAGTTTTCAAATATTGCCAATAGACTCTTTGTAAGGGACCTTTTAACCCCATTTCGGCTGTAGGGGTATTTTTGTAACACGATGTATATATACCCTACAATTAACGGTCTTTGGGAAACCTAACTCGCTTGTCGATTATGAGACTCTGGCTTCGATTACCAGGTATGTTAATAAACTCACAGTTGCTCTAAGGAGTTGTAATTATGCCAGTGAGCTCATCCATCACAGTTATACCTTACCATGTGAAACCTATTGCCGTCAGAGGGGTACGTTCGTTCATTAACAGTTAATGGATAACTGAAAGCATACGATGTTACCTCTCTGCCTTAGCATTTGAAAATGTCGATATTAAATTTTTCGTTTTTTAAAAACGTTTCGTACACTACAGTACCCGGCAATAAATATAACACATCGAGCTTTAGAAAGAGATAATCAGCTAGTTTCGGCTTCGTAGAGCGTTCTCTGTCACTCATACCTATGTGACGTTTTGTCGCTTCGTGCGACAGAGATGACGCTCTATAAAGCCGAAGCTAGCCAATATCTCTTTCTAAAGCTGGATTTGTAGTATTTACTGCTGGGTACTGTACCTACATTCCTTTTCACTTGCACACGGCCACGGCACCGTCGCCGTGCCGTGTGAAGTAATAATACATACAACACGTAAAAGTTAACTTGAGACCCGAGCGTTATGCGTGCTCCCCTCCCGACCACCGCGCTGCTTACCGCTCTCGCCATCAACGCGTCAGTACTGCAGTCGTTACCGCGCGCTTACGTCATCCGAGCAAATTCTCAAGTTAACTCTTGCGGGTTGTACATACATACATATACTCACGCCTATAATCTCCGAAGATGTAAGCAGAAGTGTTCTCCTATTACAGGAGTATATACAACCACGTTTCGTCTCATGTATTTAGTCCCATGTAATATGTAGATGGCGAACTTTTTGCCATTTTCTGGGCACAATTTATAATGCCAGGTTTATCGCTTCTTACGGCTCGCTTGCCCGACAACGGAGAGGAACTGTCTGCGCTTACCATCAGGTGAGACTAGGGCCAAAAGCGACCAAATCAAGGATAAAAAACTAAAGATTTGTATTCTTAATCCGTCCCCCCACGGACTAAAGTAGACTGAAGTAGTAATGTATGAGCTAGTATGACAACTTTCACATGGCACGGTCGCCGTGCTGATATGTTAGTACTTTACACGGCACGGCAACCGTGCCACGACCGTGTACATTTAAAAAAGCACTACGTTGAAACCGGACGAGCGACATTTACGTGGCGCAGATGAGTCTGTAAGGGGATTATTCACATAACAACAGCACGGCAACGAGCGAACGCAACAAATTCAATGTAAAATAAAACTTATTTATATACGTGTAGAGAATAAAATACGAGAGCACGCTGACGACGGGACGGGTAGCAACGAACGGCGAGGGTCGTCGACTTGCTGCCGTATTCTAGTCTCTACGTATATATTAATAAGTTTTATTTCACATTGAACTTGTTACGCCTGCCCGTACCCGTGCCGTTTTAATATGAATAGTTACTTAAATCCTTCCAAAATATGATGTTCAACTGGCCTTTTCTTTATAAAATCTGTAATAAAATTCCAGATGATATAAAACTTCACAATACGTCAATATTTAGAAAGAAATTGAAATGCCTCTTGACAAATAAATGTTATTATATTATTGGTGATTTTCTAAATGATAATAATTTGAAATTAGTTTTTTTTAGTTTGATTTGACATTTATACATTATGCTTTTTTTTAGTTTTATTTTAATTTACCTATATTTATTTTTTTAATTTTGTTTTGATTCAATCACTGACATTTATCTCCTTATATATAATATATCAATGTAATGGATTCAAACGCCTATTCAGGCAGATTTTGGTGGAACAAATTTTAAAACCTGTGATCGTGCTTACCCAAAATGTATGAATAATAAATGATTTGATTTTATTATATAAATCTGCCGTATCGAAGATACGTTTACAGACACAAATCTCGTAATCATAAACATCCATTTTCCTTTCAGATTCAGTTATAAAAGGTACCCTCACCCGTTTTCAGCATAAGCATTAGATGATCATAACCGCATCAGTGACTTCACAAGTATCACGTTTGTACTCTTACAGGATGAGCAGAGATGCTCAATCGAGTGTCTCTTGAGACAGCTCGATGTTAGCTGCATTGCTCTTGCCTCTATTGGCCAATCGGTTGTGAAATCGAGCGAGATTAAAGGACCGTTATGTATACATATTTTTACAGAGACGCTCATGATGTTATATTAGTTTACGATATGTCAGAACCAAAGTCACTAGCAAAACTGAATGAGTGGGTCGAGGAACTTCAAGTATACTCCACCAAGAAGAACATAGTCTGCTTAGTTGTTGGCAATAAGATTGACAAGCATATCATTTTGGACCCAGTGCATAATATCAGCAAGCACATTGGGTCACCCGCGCGACGGCGCAACGAGTGGGTATTCCCAAGGAGGGTTTATGTCAGGCAGGCGGCCGGTCATAAAAGAATAAGCTAAAACCTCTAACAACATGGATTAATGAAATACATGTTGTGCTAACCCCACCTAGTGTGGGATAAGGGCAGAAAGAAGAAGAAGATGTATACATATGTTTGCTAAGAACAACACACTGTGATTACCGTAAACCGCGTTCAGCGGGGGATGCTTACGATGATGATAATTATGATGAACAGCAGTGATAGCCTAGTGGTGTGACCGTCGGACTGCCAAGTCATAGGTCTCAAGTTCGAACCCAAGGCACGAACCTCTGACTTTTCGGATTCATGTGCGTATTTTATAATTATCACTTGCTTAAAAACGGTGAAGGAAAACATCGTGAGGAAATCGGCATGCTTGAGAGATATTTCTCGACGGCATGTGAAGCCAAGTCAAGAGCCCATGGGCGGCATAAACTTTGTCACCAGGTTAGTCACTAACCACACGAAAAGAAGAGAAGACTAGCCGCCAGTCACGTGACGTCACCTGACATTGCTGGCGACACGTGTCGCGGGCCGTTTGTCCCCTAATAAATACGCAGCTTCTACTACACGTCATTTTTTTTTCGTAATCGACTCTTGTAGATGGTCTTGCGGACCTTTTCTACGAAACCGGGCTATTATTGGCGAGACCAGAAGGGTCTCCGAACCAATATCTAAACTAACTACCTAGCCAACTACGCTAACTACTGTAACATCATGACTATTATAGCAGCAACACCTCTAAGGGTGTCCCCAAGGGGGGACTCGAACCTCTTAGGGTGTTGAATGCGAGAGGGCTGGGAGGGATACGACAGCTTGATGAGGGCTGCATTAACAACGGTGTGACTGCGCGGAGTCAGAAGGGACGACCGGCTCCGCGGCTGCGGCGGGTGAGCACGGTGGATCGGGGTACTACACGTCAACATACACAGGCATATTTATACGATTTACCGTTCAAAGGCATTCAAAAATGCTACTCATTCCTGATTTTACATTACTTACTTGAAGAATTTAAGCATATTCTACGTACATTTTAAAAGCAAAACGTAAGCACGCTACGTGTCCCCAAAATACATCAATTTGGTGTCTAAAAGCTAACGCTTTTAGGCTTCTCAGTAAAAAGATTTATTGTAAACGGATGACAAATACAATCACAACGCGCTCATTGATTCGACATACGAGTTCTGAATTCTAATATAATATATCAAAATGCGTTATCATGTTACGACTGTCTTACAGCTCGTTCACACAGAAACTGTTTACAGGAGCCGTTTTTAATTTGGTGATGGCGCCTGCAGTTGTATGAGCGACTGCACATACACGACAGTATTCCGAATCCAGTAAAAAATATTAGATCCGTTATTGTTATCGTATCCTGTCTGTCAGATGCGACGCAGCTGCCATTAGCTGCCATTTGTTTAACTTATCCGTCGGTACAGATGTGAACAACACATCCAGTACCGACGGATCCGTTGAAACGGATCCGCTGTGTGAACGGGCGCTTATTGGCCTAGTAGTCGCAAGCACGTCTGCTGAGCGTGGGGTCCTGGCTCGATCCCCAGATCGGGCAGTGTTATTGGGTTTTTCCGCTAGGAATTTTGTCAGTGGTAGCCCTGAGTCTGAATTTGTGCCCGGTTAATGGCAATAGGCTCGCCCTCTATTACATGGGACTTAAAGATAACTGGCGAAACAAGGGTGAACTTAAACACCTCTGCCGAACCCTTCGAGGTATAGAAGACGTAATGTTATGATGTTAATAAGAAACATTTATTAACGAAAAAAGATTTCTACAACAAATATCTTCCCCTTAACAGTTCATTGAAGCGGTCTTTGAGAGGCACATGGTCAGTAGTATCGATGTCCAAGTATTTTCAGTAGCAGTGAGGGATAAGGGCAGGAAGATGATGACTGACAGCTGTCACCCGCACCATGATACACCGCAAATAGTTATTTATTTTCATTTATATTTATTTATTATATATTGTTAGTTAATAGTTGTAGAACAAAAGGCTGTTTCAGGACCATATTCCCAGCATGATTTATTTAACACCGTCTTCTGAGTTCTGTTCAAGCTAAAACAAAATCCTTAGTTCATATTTATTTACTAACAAGCAAAGTTCTTCGTTTCTGCAAAGTGTAACCGGAATAAAGGCTTCCAGCAGTGTGCAAATAACAAAAGTGATGACTCAGTGTTTTATGTGAAATATACCTACATAGTGTTCAACCCCTAGACACTGATTGCTGAAACTTCAAAATAGGCAGTCCACGAATAATAATGTGGTAATGCCTTAATAATAAAGTTTATTATGCCTCGTTAGTCTAGTGGTGGCAAGTGCGATTGCTGATCGTGAGGTCCTGGGTTCGATTCCTAGGTCGGACAAAGTGTTATTGGGTTTTTCCGTGTGGAATTGCTTAGTAGCAGCCCGGAGTTTGGATTTGTGCCCGGTTGCTGGCAATAGGGTCGCCCCGTATTACATGGGACTTAAACATAACGGCGAAATGAGGGTGTTACTATACACTTCTGCCCAACCCTTCGGGGAATACAGGCGTGATGTTATGTTATGTTAAAGTTTATTTTATGATTTACACTGTTTAAATAATTATAACAATGAATCTCACACTAGGATACCCTGAGAATCCAGTCTTCTTCGACAGGTATAAATGGAAGATTATAATATTAAATGACAAACATTAGTTTTAAGGTAACCAGTACGTGTGGGCGGGGGAGGTGAGCACGTGTGTATGTTAAAAAATAGTATAAGATTTTCTGTTTCCATATAATTAAGACCTTGCATCCAATCATTTACTTCTTCTTACAAGAGGACCTGGTCGCGGGAAGAATATTTAATTGTTTGTTAGCTTCACCGTACAAGTATGGCCCAATGCAAGAAAACGCTTTAATCACTACGGGTTTACAATCTGACTGGTGGTTGCAGTATGATGTTATCTGAGGATAGGTAGATAGGTATCTATTATGTATTTACCGCCGTTTTCAATAAACATATCTATTGGCGGTTTCCCCTACTACACAGGGTTATTGGTAAAACACTAACAACCTCTCAAGACCATATTACTAACGTCATAAACAACAACTTTTGCTCTATGACTTTTAATAATTCATCAGATTTTAATTCATCAAATTTTCATACAAACATAAAAATATTTAAATTCACCGCTCTAAATGTTCTGAACTCTACGCGTAGCAAAAGAAGGCACTAGTTAGGTAAACAAACTGCTGTCTAATGCAAAAGGCAGGGACGGGTGGGGGCGCTTGGACTTGACCTATTTATCTGCGCTCGGGCGGCCGTCAGTCGTCGGATTTGATGCGCCCGCGTCGCGTCATACGTGTCCTTGTAGCGAAATTCGGTAGTGCGGACGTAATTATCATTGCACGATGGCGTATCAATATTCGAATGTCGAGTACACAGAAATGGTGCGAATGCTTGCTAGGGGTGATGACAATGTTACTAAAGCCTGTCGCCAATATGCCATACGATTCCGCCTACCTACACCTAGCCGAGTAACAATGTATCACGAGTAAATGAACAGTTGATTTTTCGGTGTGGACTTTGTGTTTATGGTGAAGGTGACTATTATGAACGCTTTGTGCGCGATACTCAGCGACATCCGCGAGACTTGAACTTGAGAGGTAGTTAATAATAATTTGTAAATACTGATTTAAATAATTATTAATCCAATTATTGTAAATATGCTGATTTCATTTTTTAAATACATTAAAAAAATTAAATGGATTAATAATTTACCAGTTTTAAGAAATAATTAAAGAATGTTTAACGTAACTTTCGTCACATTACGTAGGTAGGTAATTTAGGTATCTACTTACGATTTATTCTTTAATGTAGCCAGTCCTAAGTCTGGTTAATTATGAAGGGAGAGTGGATTCAGTCTACCTACAAACTATTTTAAAAGTGTTAACCAGTTGCAAGTTTACAGGAAATGTGACAAGTATGTAGTTGGTAGTTTTTGTTTTATTACGGTGTTTAGTACGTACTGTGAAAGATCTAGGTCATTTTTATGGCACAAATATCCGATTGTAAGTATTACCTATTTGGCTTTTACGTAGAAAGGCGGGAAATCGTAGGGTAGCGAGTTACCAAATCAGAATTATTACTACGAGTGACAGTGCACGGGAGACGTAGGTACAACAAAATACAGAATTGAAATGTGTTAGATAGAACAACGAAATCTTGTGAAAGTTTGTTTTTGGTAAATATTATGTTTTGTATAAAGTCATAGAACAAAAGTTGTTGTTTATGATGTTAGTAATATAGTCCTGAGAGGTTGTTAGTGTTTACCAATAACCCTGTATATAAAAGTTTGACATAAGCTCCAAATAACGAATGAAAATTTCTATCGCTAGTACAGTAAACCGCCGCTAGATAGGTTATTGAAAACAAACGTTAATATAATAGATCAGGGCTATCCAAACCTTGGGCCACATGCGGCCGTGATTCAGTTTTATGCGGCCCACGAAACTAATTTTCATAGATTAAGAACCGTTTGAAGTATTTTTTTTCCTATCAATTGAAGACTGATAATAATTAGGTATTTGTTCTGCGGCCAGCTAGTCAATGTCGTAATTTGTATTGGCTCGTAAATGTATCCAACCTGGATAGTCCTGATTTAACCCATGCAAGGAAAACATTTGTCAAGATATAGGCATCTCGCATCGTACACATAACGACATTATCAAGCTATACATTTCTATTATAAGCTGTTCTCTCTTGTGCGAATAGCTGCTAACACTGGACAATGTTGACATAGGAGGGTAACCGTCAAGATGAATCAACGTACCCGAAGTTATAAAACCAGTGGTCATTCGGCGGAGCAAAGGATTCCATGTTGAACCGCCGAAGAAGTCTGACCTTTTATATCTGATTTGCTTGTCCATAGATTCTGATCTTGTGTAAATTATTGCATTGTGATATATTGTGAACTAGTCTAATAACTAACTAATCACTAACCCAATTAAAAGTACGCTTAGCGGTGGAAAGTCTATGTTAGTTTCATTTACTTTATTTACCATGCTCCCAATCCTGACATACTGATATTAGCTATAACTGTAATGATAGATTCACCCCTAGACGATTATGTTGTATGTGTTTTATATTCCGTGCAATGAGAGGTCAGCTTATACTGGATTGTTATATGTTGATATGTCGTTGTATGTACATATTCGTATTTGAATTTCCATATAAGCTTCCATTCAGTCAGCATTACCTCCCTCTTAAATTAAACATAATTTACGGACCATTGCTCAGAATTACACCGGGTTTTATTTATTATTCGCAAAGCTACGTTATTGGGGATAAAAGCCGGACTGAGTCCATTATCGGACTACCCGACTTTGATTTTACTGTTTTGTTAATATTATTTTGTTAAATCGCCAACCTATTTATCATTATTACAGATTTATTTGGTAACAGAAAAATACATTAATATTACTTAGTTGCATACATTTTATAATTTATTAGAAAAACTGAAAAAAGAAAACCTCGACTCAATCGCGTCTGACCCTAGTCGCACCTGATGGTAGGCGCAGACAGGGTCTAAGATGGAGCACACGAATGCAAGTAACAGAGATATAGAGGGATTCCCCTATACCCCTCTGGCTCTCACATACACACGACGTAACACAGTAAACTGTTTCGCGCCGGACTTAATGTGAGGTTGGTAGCTAGCCAGACGGACCGTAGAAATTCTACCACTGAGCGTGCTAGGTTTTGTTGAATCTTGCAACACCCATTCACAGCGTGCGGTGTGAACATTTTATATTCTACTAGCTCGTCTCTAAACGAGGTAATACATAAAATACTGTACTGCATGACTGAAATCTCTACTGAGTCATAGCCACAATCCTCGTAAAGATATGAAGACCAAAAGTTCACTGATGATGGAATTACAGAGGTTTCAATATTCTGTGAAACTACGCCCATTTATCGGACATATTTATATCATTCGAATATTGAGTTATAGCGTCGATTATTTATATGAAAACTAATTCGAAACAATAACTTTTTACCGATTCAATATTAAAAAATAAAAGGCTATATATATATTTGTGATCAGAATAACTCAATTGGAATTTCATAAAGACAAGGTCTTTAGGTCCGCCGTAACTTGACCTGAGCCCATAAATTTGAATCATAGTCTAACAAGGCAATAAATCCTAATTACTCACACAACCAAGCGTCGCCGTCACAACAGAGTATATTTTAGTTAAATAAACATTAATATTACAGAGTGGAGCTCTTTGGTTTACTCTCATTTGACATTCCTTTCTGCCCGGAGTATTTCATTACGCATTCCCCGGCCTGTCCTGTCCTCTGGTATCGAATGGACCTGTGGGTGGCTGGAAGAGCCTGTTAAAAAACTCGATTGAAATAAAATCTACATAGGTAAATTTTGTTGAGTAATAAGTAGACTTAGTTGGCGAGGGACTCATGATTTGCAAGGTTAAGCTGCGCTTGCCGCGGTCAGTCCGTGGATGGGTGACCATTCGTTACACATTGAGACCCCTCCGTGCCTCGGAGAGCACATTAAACCATCGGTCCTGAGTGTCATACGAATAACTGCGACAGTCGTTACAAGTAGTCAGAAGCTTGAAAGTCTGACAACCAGTCTAACTTTAGGACATCGGCGTTGCCCAGTAACTGAGTTGCGGAGGTCTGATGGCAGTCGCTCCGTGTAAAGTACTGTATTCAGCCGCATCTGGTTAGACTGGAAGCTGACCCTAACATAGTTGTGAAAAGGCTAGGCAGAACGAAGTAGACTTCTGGCCAATTATTCAAATGCTACTCAATTTTTAGTTGCCGTTAAGTCTCGTGCTTTCACCGTCACTCCAAGGCGAAATGACAGTGACAGCACGAAATTAACGACAACTTAAAATCGAGTAGCGTTTTAGTATTGGATCATAAAATTACCATTCTCTTGTAAATAAAGAAAGTTAGATAATGGACTAAAGAAAGAAAAAGAAGACGGAAAGAAATTTATTTGGCACGAAAGCAGTCAGACACACAGACAAAAATTCATAAGAGACAAAACAAAAAAAATAAACGAAAATAAAGTAGCTGTGTCTAGCGGCTGCGCCAATTAGGTTCAGTTCAGCATAAATGTCAGACCACTAGTGCCTGACGCTGGTTTTCAACTGAACCCATTGTGACGTAACTTATGTAAACCAGTTCCAAATAGATCAATAGCGTGCTTAAATAAATAAACAAATACAAAATAAATACTATTGACTTTTAATTACGGATGTCTCAGTGGTTATGCCCGTTCACTTAATCCAACATGTGTGTGTATATGAGTAGAGCATGTTAGCGTTAATGTAGACTAGACTAGAATTATTTAGTCCTTTTTGAACGGCAATGTTTAACGTGTGTACAATGTAGCAAAACTAAAGTGGTTTATGTATACAAGGTTAGTCGGAAAGGGGGTACTAAGCCGAAAGGGTGTTAAAGTACCCATAATAATGGATAACTTTTGTTCTACAACTTTCTCCAAAACTCGATAGTTTAAGAGAAATAGCTTTTCAAAGATTTCGTAAAAAATATGCTAAAATCTATTTGTCCATATCTATGATCAGCTATGTTTACAATTTAGGTCATATTTGGGGTCACGGATTAGAAACTTAATTTTCTGAATTCATTACTAAAGCAGGTATGTTTTTTTTTTTTAAACTAAAATAAAAATCTTTTTGCTTGCAAATAAAAATGATCGAATTTTGTTATTTTAACACATGCTTTTAAACAGTCATCAGTGATACTTTAAGAGGCCCGCAGCTTAGTACCCCCTTTCCGACTAACCTTGTATAATAGTGAACTATTACCAAATGCACATAGTCCTGGTTTTAAATTAGTTGTATGTCCACACTATAATTTCGACGGTCCCTACGTACATAATTATGTATAGGTATACTATTGAAACTACAAAATCTCAGTTCTTATTTTATTATGTATGTACACCGATTACGCTGAGATTTATGATCCAATTTACGTGATTCTACTTTAGTTTGATGAGGAATAGTTGCCATTTGGTCCCATAAAAATTAATTATCTTATAACCTTTAAGGTTATATAAGGCTATAATTAGGTACACACATTTTAAGTAGATAAAATAAAAACTGTGATTTTGTAGTTTCCATAGTATACGTAGGGACCGTCGATTTAGTAAAGAGAAAATTCGAAATATGCAGTTTTTGTTGAATTTTTTCAAAGGTTCCAAAACAAATAGATTCCGATTGTTATTTTCGTAGTAAAAATTCGAGCATTCATAAAACTTCTAGCTAAAATATGTGGAGCAATATGAAAATTTTTCATGATTTATATTTCTAAATCGGACACAACAATGTTATATTCAAGATTATATGAGTTTGTGTAATAAATGAAACAAAGTATTTTTCACAGCTGAAACAGTTGATATTAATAAAAAGCCGCTCATACTAGGTATTTCTGAAATCCATAAATAAACAAAGTTCTTTTTAGGGTTCCGTACCCAAATGGTAAAACGGGACCCCTATTACTAAGACTCCGCTGTCCCTCCTTCCGTCCGTCCGTCCGTCCGTCCATCTGTCACCAGGCTGTATCTCAGCAGATGATGTATTTCTTTCTTATCTTTCTTCTTTTTTAAAAAAAACTTTGCCCCACACTAGGATTTCTCCTGTATCGTGAGTGCGTTTACAGACACAAATCTTCACACGCACAAACATCCAGACAACAACAACTATCTGTAGGCCATACAAATATTTGTTCCGTGTGGGAATCGAACCCACGACCCGTAGCGCAGAAGCCGATCGCTCAGCCACTGAACCAAACGTGTCAACACATTTCTGTTGCCGCTATAACAACAAATACTAAAAAACAGAATAAAATAAATATTTAAGGGGGCTCCCATACAACAGACATGATTTTTTTGCCGTTTTTATAGATAATGGTACGGAACCCTTCGGAGCGCGAGTCCGACTCGCACTTGGCCGGTTTTTATTTTAGTTAGTGACAGGATCACTAGATAGCCTAACTCATGTTAAGTGGTAATCAGTTCTGCCTATAATTATGTATATAACAAATACAATACCTCATAGTAGGTCGCGTGTTAACCGATACCAAAAAGGGAGGAGCTTCTATATTCGGCGCGTTTTTTTTAAGTATGTACATTGACTTCTCGTAGAATTCTGGGGTGATTTAGGCGATATTTTGTTTAAAAGAGCATAGTGAGATAGTCACATATGAATTCAGAAAATTGAAACAAACGAGTTGAAACACTCAGGGAGTTGATTATACGCTATTTATTGATTTCAATTTATGTCAATAATTTGACAGAGTTTTGGCTTATACTCTAGTGTACAGACAGAATTAACCATAAAATGAGCTCCCAGACTAATAATTAATCATAATCCCCCACCCTACATCAGGCGATATGGCGATGGTAAGCCGGTTGTGACGTCACCACCAATCAACTGCAGGCTCGACGTAATAATCTTGACGCATCTTCCTATCGCGGCTCTGCTGGCATATGGCGAGGCGTTACAAAATATTAATTTTATTATATGACCATTATTTGATGCTTTTCAGTTTTTAGAAGTCGTTTTTTTTTTAATATTTGTATGTTATATATGGGTTGGCAAACAAGCCGACGGCCCACCTGACGGTAAGTGATTACCACAGCCTATATACCTACAACCCTAAGAGAATTGCGAATACGTTGCCAACCCTAGAGACAAAGTTGAAAAGTCTCACGTGCCTGCAATTTCACCGGCATCCATACCTTTCTAACTAGAACACAGCAACTCCTATTGATTTACTGGCAACAAACATCAGTTTATCTAAATCTATATAAAGCCAATATCCTCAACTCCATATAATAGTTGTAAAAGCAGTTCACTGGAAGCATTCTTCAAACTTCCACCTTTCAATTTTACGTGCATACTAGAAACTTTTTCCCTAGTATCGTCACTGAAACTAGTTTGAAACTGTCGAACTAAACCAGAGTAGAGGAACTTCAATAAATTTTGTATCCTTGGTGGATCCCGGCGAAATAAACAAGACAGGTTTATGAAGAGTTTTGGATATAATATCGAAAGGCTTTGCGGTGTATGGCGAAGGAAAGGACACCTTTACTCTTACTGGTGGGCGTCGTATAATTAAACCAAAGGATTCATTATGTTAATAGGCCATCCTGTTGACGTAATGAATACCTCTCATAGCTGTGTATCAGCGTCTAATTATGGGCCGATAACAATGAACTGTGATAACCAGAACGCATACAACCCGAATCTCTTCAAAGTTAGAGTTAACAGGCTTCTTCTGGGTAAGCTCACTCCATCGTAGACTTTGTCTCTGTCACCTCTGACATAGACAAGAGTCAAGAACAAACTCATCTCAATAAAAACCCACTCCATAAACCAAGCTTCGTGGTTATATTTTTCTTCTCTCATGTGAGTTTTCTTCTCTCGGCATGAGCTATAAGAGAAGATCTCATGTCATGGTGAAAAGATTAGACAGTCAGCTAGATGGGTAGCGGCGCTGACTGGCCAGGGCACGCCGGACGCACTTATGTATTGTCACCCGTGGAGGCTCTTAATGCACTCTTAATGTGGTTCGTTTACGAGTATGGCGTTCGTGACCTAGCTGAGTTAAGAGCTCGTGATAGTCGTAATTAAGGAGTACATTCGACGATGAAATTAAACCAGTAAAACCCATAGAACTAAAGCTGGAAAACCAAAAATTATAATACAATATTGTCTCTTACGATCGTTCAATGTAATCATAGAGACTACGCCATGGGCGTAACCAGGATTATGTTCAGGATGGGACAAACTCAGTCAGACAGTAAATATATGTCTTTTCAATAAATCTGGAAGTGCATAGTGGGATCATGGGGCAATTTTGCCTTATAATTTTTTTTTTTTTTTTTTCCTAATCGACTATTGTAGATGGTCTTGCGGACCTTTTCTACGTAACCTGGCTATTATTGGCGAGACCAGAGGGGTCTCCGAACCAATACCTACTAATCTAACTACCTAGCTAACTACGCAAAGCTAACTACAGTAACATCATGGCTATGACTATAGCAGCGACACCTCTGAGAGCGTCCCCAAGGGGGGACTCGAACTCTTAGGGTGTCGAATGCAAGAGGACTGGGAGGGATACGACAGCTTGATGAGGGCTGTATTCTCGCGTCATGGTGACTGCGCGGAGTCAGAAGGGACGACCGGCTCCGCGGCTGCGGCGGGTGAGCACGGTGGATCGGGGGCGGCGGCGGTGGGACGTCGCGAGGGGCCTCGTCGGCGAGGGCGATACGCCGGTCGGCGGCGGCGGTGTATGTGTATTGTGCTAGTCGATTTATTCGCCTCCTGGAGGAGAGTGATCTCATCATCGGGCTCTAGTAGCGCATGCCGGGGACGGCGGACTATGCTAATCTGGGAGGGTTTATAATCGGACGCGTTTGCCTTATAATCTTATTTTTGAGGTTCAAATAAGTATAGACGGAGTCGGACATTGGTCTGCCTATTTTGGGTAATTGTTCTGTGGATATGGGTGGCGAGTTGACTGAATCTAGACCATTTACCTATTCTTCCCTGTGCCATGGTGGGGCAAGAGCCCCATCTACCTCAACCTGAATACGCCTATGGACTACGCTCTGATAGGTAAAATCAAATAAAGGAAGTTCAATAAATCTTGTATCTTTGGCGGATTTCGGCGAAATAAACAGGACAGGTTTATGAAGAGGCTATAACATAAGGGCCAGTTCACGTACACGTGGTGTATGCAAACAGTCGCATCCTTCAGCCCGTAAAACTTTGTTGTTCTTGTTCATTGTTTTGTTTCCCGCCCGTTTGGGGTTCGCTGGCCAGTTATTTTTGATGGCCGACCTCTAAGGTTTAATGGGCTGAGAGAAATAATTTAGTTTGACACTGTCACTATGCTTGTTGTTTGAGAAATTAAGGTTTATGGCTGGAAGCTGACCCCCACAAAGTTAGTTGAAAGGCTTGGTTAATGATGACTAACTGCATTTTACTATTTATTTGTCGGAGCAGAAGTCATATAGAAGATAAAGAAGGGTAGTCGTCAAGATGAATCAACGTACTTAACTCGTACAACGTACTCGACGGAGGAGGGGGGGGGGGGGGGGGGGGGACTCTGTTACTATAGTCTGGGCGCAAGTGCTAGTCACTGCTTGACGTCCCTGATCCACCGTGCTCACACGCCGCAGCTGCGGAACCGATCGTCTTTTCTGACTACGCAGTCACACCGTTAATTCAACCCTCATCAAGCTGTCTCCCTCCCAGTTCTCTCGCAAGCAACGCCCTAAGCCGAGGTCCGAATCCCATTAGGGGTCGCCCTTCGTGCTGTTGTTGCTAGCTAGTCATGATGTTAGTAGTAGTAATAGTAGTTAACTTAGGTTAAGTATTTTACTCTCGTCCCCATTGGTTGGAGACCCTTCAGGTCTCGCCAATAACTGCCCGGTTACGTAGAAACAGTCCGCAAGACCATGTACAAGAAGTCGAATAAAAAAAAAGTCACCGCTTGAGGTATGATAGCGGCACGAGGGGGGTGCGATACATTAGACGCGCTCTGTCCGTTTGCTTTGTCTCGTTTACAGCGCGCACCCCCCTCCTGCCGCCCCCATACCGCATGAGGTGACTAGCACTTGCGCGCGGACTATAGATAAGTACCGGTGCATTTACCATACCCGCTTTGTCCCTGATTAGCAGACATTGATCTTAACTGCTATACTCTATGGGATGATTTCCAGCAAGCAAACGGCTCGCATCGCATCGGATTAGAAAGGATACGAACGGATGCGGCGACAGCCGAACGCGTCCAGCAGGATATCGACGCATACGATCGGCTACGTACAGTCGCTTGCGAATGTATCCGTTACTGCGCCTAGAAAGGATCCGATCGGATACGACGACATGCGAACGGAGCCGATCACGCGTCGCAGCATACTTTCGGCTACGGTCGCATGTCGCGGAAGACACCGCGCTCAAGCTGCTGTGCGCGGCTTAGTCATATAGACTTTAAATACTGTGTATACGATTTAATATCGTTTAAAGATTGTAAAATCCGTTCCGATCCGATGCGATGCGAGCTGATTGGTGGAAATCATCCTTATTCTAAACATTTTCTGTATACAACAGGATGAATGAATGAGGTCTGATAGATATTAAGAGGAACTAACTTAACATTGATTAACAGAGATAAGATAAAGCCAGCCAATCTTCAATATTAATCATCTTCGAATTTTAGGATCGTGTTATCTCTGTAGATTTCTAATCAAGGATAATGAATTGTACAATTGAACGGAGACACGAAAATATTACCTGTTTTAACAATATAGGTCATCAACAAGGAAAACTCCTTCACGATACAAATACTTATATCTTGTGCAATAGAGCTTAAATTACATTATCTACCATTTTTCTATGCAAAAGATTGAAAAACAGGATTTAAAATTGATTATGCAATTTTTGCAAAGGACGTCGCGTCATCTAAATATTACGCTAAACCAATATTTATATTTGCTATTTAACACAACAAAACATACATCGATGTTATTGAGGATGTTCTTCACAAAGGACAGGTGCGTAATAATCTCAACTGACGTGCTTCTATGAATGTGAACGAAGCGAAAGGAGTATGTAAGGATCGTAGCATGTAGCGTTCTATAGTTTCTGCATACCCTCATGTGAACAAGGCTCGTTTTTTTCCTTTAAATCGACTGGTTGTAAGTGATCTTGCGGACTGACTCTACGTAACCGGGCAGTTATTGGCGAGACCTGAAGGGACTCCAACCAATGGCAACGAATAAAATACTTAACCTAAGCTAACTACTACTAACTGGCACAACAACAGCACTAAGGGCGACCCCTAATGGGACTCGGACGTCGACTTAGACCGTTACTGGTGGATGGGAACAAGGCGTGAGTGTATGTATGTATAAAAAAATATGCAAATTCGATACACACATCAGCATTTATATTGAAAACAATAATTGATCACGGTCAGCGCTTGAAGGGAAACGCTCCGTAAACATCAGAGATAAGTATTGTTTTTTTCACACGACCGACCCTCATGGTGTTATAATCCCGTAAAATATCGCGCTTTCCGGAGTGAATGAGAATCTGATAAGAAGGTCAATCCGTGCAGGGGTCATAAAGGGCAAGTATTTACCAACTTTGGCAAATGCTTGACATTCTACAGTTGACTGCCTCTTTCATCTGTGTTTCATTTTTAATTGATTTTTTTACTTGATTATTTTATTATTTCTGTTTGACATTATTGTGGACATTATGGATTTTAATCTGAAATAAATGAATTATTATTATTGGTTTAGTAGTCGCAAGCGCGACTGCTGAGCATGGGGTTTTGGGTTTGATCCCCAGGTCGGGTAACATGTTATTAGGTTTTTCCATTAGGAATTTCTCAGTAGCAGCCCGGAGTCTGGATTTGGGCCCGGTTAATGGCAATAGGCTCGCACCCTATAACATGGGATTTATAACATAACTGGCAAAACGAGGGTGTGCTAAAAACACCTCTACCGAACTCTTTGGGTGGTGTGGGCGTGATGTTATGTTTTTCTACAGTTGAGCTTATGTCAGGAGTTATGGACACGTTTTAAAAAGTTATGTTGATTGCAACGATTAGTATTTTTTTAAACTGTTGTGTTATTTATACAACGCTATTATCACTCAAAGATCGGATAGACTTCTGCTACCTGATCAAACATACTGAAACAAACAAATGGAAACACTTAGGGAGTTGATTATATACACTATTTATTTATGTCAATAATTTGACAGAGTTTTGGCTTATACGCTAGTGTACAGACAGAATACTCCATAAAATGAGCTAACCAGACTAATAATCATAATCTTCTACCCTAAATCAGGCGATATGGCGATGGTAAGCCGGTTGTGACGTCACCATCAATCAACTGCAGGCTTGACGTAATAAGTTTGACTCATCTTCCTGTCGTGACTCGGCTGGCATATGGTGATGCCTTACAATACATAAAGCCCATTAGTGACCATACCCAGCAGTGGGACATAGAATGAGAATGTTTTAGGCCCTAGTCTAGACTAGGCCTAAAACATTCTTTGAAACTTGCCAACCCTCACCGCAGCGTGCCTAGCACGCTGCGGTGAGGGTTGGCAAGTTTTTTAAAACCCTCTCGATGACCCCGATTGATTGACCCCGGTTTCCTCAATCTGTAATCCTTCACCGTTAACCTTCTTTCTGCCTGCCCTTTTCCCAACTATGTTGGGGTCAGCTTCCAGTCTAACCAGATGCGGCTGAATACCAGTATTTTACACGGAGCGACTGCCATCAAACCTCCGCAACCCAGTTACCTACAGGGCAATGCCAATATCCTAAGGTTAGACCAGTTGTCAGACTTCTCGGGCTTCTGACTTCTCGTAACGACTGTCATAGGTCTTCCTATGACACCCGGGATCGACTATTTAACGTGCTTTCCGAGGCATGGAGGGGTCGCGATGCGTAACGAACGGTCACCCATCCACAGACTGACCGCGACAAGGCAAGCGTTCAACCGCTTTTTTATCACCAAAATTTTTATATTCCTGATATCCGTTCAAAAAAGTTTTCCCGATATAAATGGATTCCGGTTCAAATATAAATTACTCGTCTGATTGACACATAAAGTAACATTCTCTTCCCCGGCTATAAATAGAAAACAAATTAAAATTCCCTAACGATTATAGCTCGAACAAATCGATGGCAGCAAAGTAAAAGAAGACCTCCACAAAATCGCAATTTTACAGGAGAGCACATTTAGTAAAAAACAGAGGCCATTTTGCTGCGATGTTTCTCAGAGTACGAGTATAGATGTCTTCATTTACATGCCAGATTTTCTTTATTATTTTGAAACTATTTTAATACAGACTTGTAGATAATAATAATAACATTTATTGACATAAAAAGTACACAGATACATAGTGACACTTAAATTAAGCGTGGAAAAATAGCCTGGTACAAAATAATGATCAATGACCCCCATGCTAGGAAAAAACCTGCGTTACAGGGGTCATAAAGATAGGGTTGATTTAAGCTCATTATTGTAAAAAAGCATTTTGATAAAAATGTAGATGTCCGTATCTACTTTACTGCCATCGAAATGTGCGCAGTACAACAAATGTTGTTTGGAAACGGAAATTAAATGGTACATAATTGAGTGATAATCAAATGCGGAAGAATTAATGTATTTGAAGGCTCAGGTCAGTCATTAATAGCGTAGCATTTTAGAATTTATAGATAAATGTGCGATAATATTTTCCAGGCGGTTAATAAAAAACATTTTAACAAAAATAAAACCGAATTCATAAAAACGAAAAAATGAATAAAATAATTACCATATTATAAAATTAACAGTTTCAAATGTCGGTGCTAATCCACGCTGAACCAAATTGATGGCACCGACTTCTGAAACAGTGAATTTTATTATATGGTCATTATTTTATTTTATTTTTTTCGTTTCTTTGAAGTCGGTTTTATTTTTGTTAAAATGTTTTTTTTCTTTTTAGTGGCCTTATAACACGATTGGACCTATTAAAGTCGCTGCTCGTAAACTAATCGCTGTTCGTTAAAAAGGAGTTCCATTGTCTATCTCCAAAGTTCTTGATCAAATCTTCACTTAATTTAAATGGGACCACCTCGAAAGAATATTATTTCAAACAAAAAAATAATTTTCCATATCGGTTTATAAATGACGGCATTGTGAACTAACATTTTTTTTAAAAAAACAGCTGAATTGGTAACCTCTTCCTTTTTTTGGAAGTCGGTTAAAAATAATCATAGACATGTTATATGGGAGAATGGGTTTTTTGGTCTATCCCTCCTCTACCAATGAGTAATATATCAATAGAAAGGTTATTTTAAGTAGAACGTTTTTTTGTACTAAAACTACTGTACTAAGACCGCCATTGTACCCTTTAATGTTTGTTATTGTATAAGAGCTGTGTTACAATTTTGGTGTACAATAAAGTATATTCTATTCTATTCTATTCTACTGTTAATTTATTAGTATTTATGGAGATAAAGCTCATTAAAAATAACCATTTAAAAACTATGTCAACGCTCAAATATTGTTAATCTTTGTTACACGTTTTGCCATAGGTGCTTTGTCATAATAATAATTTAAGATACCAACCTAAGTAACATACATAACATCACGCCTATATTCCCCGTAGGGGTGGGCAGAGGTGTTTAGTGCAACCACATTTCGCCAGTTATGTTTAAGTCCCATGTAATAGGGACCTAAATGACACACAAAACATGACGCCTGAATTTCCCAAAGGGGTAAGCATAGGTGTTTAAATATGTTATAACTCCGAAAATACTAACAATTTACTTTAATTTTGTTAGTACCAAATGTTTTGCTTAAAAAGACCTTTCTAATGACATATCACTCATTGCTAGAGGAGGGATAAATTGTTTTGTGGTAGTATGGATATAAATATGCCCTCCGAGAAATCAAGAAAACAACAGACCTCAAAACAGCACTAGTAACATATTACACGTACGCGTTTGCATGGCTCAAGTATGGAGTTGTCTTATGGGGAAATAGTACGGACGCGCCTACATTATTCACGTTACAGAAAAAAATGATTAGAATCTTAAAAAATATCAAAGATACAGACTCCTGTAAAACCCACTTTAAAGACCTAAAAATATTAACCCTTCCCTGCCTCTACATACTTGAAATTTGTAAATTTGTACGAAAATATCCACAATTTTACACCAAAACGGGAGATATCCAAACAAAAATTGCATTCAGACATGAAAGTAGATTAAACCTACCCACTTCACGATTAAAAATGCACTCTTCTAGTACATTTGTTATGTGTATTAAAATATACTATAAGTTACCGGAATACATTAAAAATATAAATAAATATAATATCTTCATCAATAAATTAAAACAATTTCTAATAATCAAAAGCTACTACACTATTGACGAATACTTTAGCGATAAATTTCAACAACAATAAAACCATTTTGACATAATACCTACATTTCATTTTAAATTTAACTTTTGAATATAAAATTATTTTAAAATACAAAAATACTGTTAATTTAAAATGTCAAATAAAATATATAAATTATATAATAATAATGATATACAATAAAATTTAAATTTACTTACTAACATTACAGAATTAAATATATTATCATTCTACAAGACTCATTAAAATTAAATATTTAGTTTATTATAATTTATAGTGTTAATAACGTAAATCGTGCTTTAACTTAAATCCAAATACATTTATAATTATATAAAATGTAAATACCATAAAAGCAAATAATACTACTATTTTAATTCAATATTTAACTTTTTCTTAACAAAAAGCGACTTCATCCTCTCTCCTATTGAAAAATTAACTTTGCTGTGCCCGACAGGGTCCATAATTGATTCGATGTTTAACATACCAACTGTTATTATTATATGTACACATTATGGAATGCAATAAAGTATTGAGTAAATGATTCTGCACTTAAAAGGTGCTATAACTACGAAACTACTAACAACTTACTTGGTACCAAGTGTTTTGCTTAAAAAAACCTTTCTAATGACATATCACTCATTGCTAGAGGAGGAGTTGACCAACTTCTAAACATTTCGCCCATTCTCCTTTAATTTAGAACTAAGTCATCACAGGCTATCGCTGTCCACTGCTGGACGTAGGCCTCTTCCGAGTTGCGCCACAACACTCTGGCCTCCGTCATCCATTCCATCCCAGCTACCGCCTTCAAGTCGTCAACCCATCCAATATTATCGAACGGCTAAATATTAGACTTTATTTGTCTATATTTCAAAAAGTGTAAATTGCAAGAGACTCGGCGGCTGCCACATGAGATATCATGCCATCGGCGAAATGAGATACGATGACACCTTATCCACCGGGGATTCAAGCGTGATGGTTGCGTTATGTTTGAAAACTAAAGCAACACGTGGTGTGTGCATGTTACAAAAATGTGTGTGTCTGTTACAATAGTCTGTGTCTGTTAAAATAGTGTGTGTCTGTTACAATAGTGTGTGCGTCTGTTAAATTAGTGTGTGTTTGTTACAATAATGTGTGTGTTTTTACAATTGGGTATGTGTGTCTGTTACAATAGTGTGTATGTGTTTTTGTTACAATAAATATTATGGCAAAGCCTTTCCAAATTTTTATAAATTGCACTGGTACAATTGTTTATGGATTTCTTTTACATTTACATTTTTACAACGAACGTCATCCAAGTAAACAAAAATATAATCAAATAATTATAGTATAAATAGTAAAAAAACGTATTTTATGTACGAGTACACTGCCTCGTTGGTCTAGTGGTGGCAAGGGTGACTGCTGATCGTGAGGTCCTGGATTCGATCCCCAGGTCGGGCAAAGTGTTACTGGGTTTTTCCGTGTCGAATTCCTCAGTAGCAGCCCGGAGTTTGGATTTGTGCCCGGTTGATGGCAACAGGCTCGCCCCCTATTACATGGGACTTAAATATAACGGCGAAATGAGGGTGTTACTCTGCCCAACCCTTCGGGAAATACAGGCGTCATGTTCTGTTATGTATTATGAATATAACAAAAGCACATCCTCTCAAAGACCCGGAACATCATTACATATTTGTTGGTACATCTTAATCCAGGGCCGTTAAACCCCCGATTAATAATGCAACTAACAGTACAGAATCCATGCGTGTCTCAATCTGGGTTATGCTAACCACTAACATCATTACAACACTATTGTAATGATCTCCAGAGCGTGAACAATGTAAGGCCTCGAACCCACGGGAGCCTTGCGTACAAGATTTTCATTAATTATTTTGCACGGGCTTAATTAGCCTTGTCTTGTATGTTGGGCACATTAAAATCATTCTTTGTGTGCCCTCTGAGAAACCACTACTTTAATATACATCCCCGTTCTAATTAAATTTAGGTCTTCATAATCAAGGATCCACGAAATATCTTTGTCATTTAAAAAGTGTTTGCATTCACAATGGTACCGTACATCCGGAAGCCCATTTTTTTTTTCACTTGTTACCTACATTTCTGTTTTGTGACTTTATCTGAAATGTAAAAGTAATCAACATAAAATAAACTCTCGGTAGAAAAACGTGGCAACATTATATATTTGGGAACGGCAAATCGATTTTCTTTATTCAAAAGCCGACTGAAGAGTCAGCCTTTTATCGTAATTCTTTGCTCGTGAATTTTAGTGATTGTACATTTTTCCGTGTCAGAGTAAAATTTTAACATCGAGCAACAGCAAAATCTGCTTACGTCACGGCGGCAAAATGTCAGACGGAAAAAGATATTACTTCTAAGAGTCCACAGCAGTTTACGACGTCACAAGGGAAGAGAGCGCGGAATGCTACACAATTTGTTTTTTCTTCTTGCGTCCGCATTCGCAGTAGTGTGTTCATAGCTCAAGCGAACGCATTAAGAGAATGGCACCATTTGTGGGGAATTTCATTAGTCATTCCGTGCGGTGGGGGTATTCCATCATAGATTCCTTTCGCGTCTCACGTACCGCGGATACTTCGCAGACAAATATGTCGGGAATAGGGGTGAATTTTCAATTGGATCTTCATTAATTATTTACCGAGCGAGTTCCCGGGATTGTTCGGTAAATAACGTCAATTGGACGTGTAAATATATTGTTGCGAAGGCTTGTTTATTCACACTAAAACCCTATTAGCGAGTCTCAGTGAAGTTGGGACATAGTGTGGTGTCTCAACTTTACTTGGTAATAACAACGTGAATCAATCTAGGCCAGAGCGATCGAAGCACCTTGTACTACCCGATTTAATAACGATTTCACTCAGCCGCTGCCTGTCTAGTTACTGCAGATGGGATCGGATATTCTGTCGAGAGGCGATTTAATCAAAGGGAGCTCTAAGTTCATATCAATATTGGTATACGAAAGAATATTTTTTTCATTCAATTATAGACGCAAAGCTTTTGGGAAAATTAAAGATTTTCGATACATACCTACCTCTACTAGTTTTTCCATTAACCTCTACTAAGGTAGATTGGCCTGTGTCTGATATGGGTTCAATAGCTATTCGATATTGGAATCCGAACCTACGATTTCAGTATCGTAATCTTTATCCTCACTTCAGGCTTTAGGATATTGAAACAATTCTACAGCTGGAATCTCGAATGGGAAAGTGTGGAAACGGTATTGTGCATGTATTTTTTTGTGACGAAAAAACTATAAGGGGTAAAAGCTGGCTACCGGAGCCGCTTGGCTCGTACACACCTGAATTTGCGCTTAGATAAGTATTTTTTCTTATACCTTGGGACGCATGCGGGGACAACTTTTTTGCGATGCATGCTCTGACCTAGTTTGCTTAGTTATCTTATAAACACAGCACGTCAGCTTTGATAATAGTAATAAAAAGTTGGGACGTATAGCCCATATAGTTGAATCCCGTTCCCGAGAGGAGGTCAAACTTCCATCGGAACGACAACCGATGGAATGTTTGGCTGTACAGAATATTCCCCAGTCCCAAATCTGTGGCAATATAAAAACAAATTTTTCCCAGCAACCGCGTGATTTAACGATCGACTTGAGTTCACGGAGATTTTTTTCCGTACGAAAGAAGTTTTTTATAGAAATGGATTACGTTAGGGATAGGACAGAAGCTCTGCGGTCGTTAGCTTAAATCCGACGCGAATACTAATGTACTTTTTTAAACATTATATAAACTATTTATCACACGTTCGCTTCCTGGGAGTTTATAAGACATTCAGACTTCCAATGTAACTGATTTGTATATCACAGTAATAATCTATATCTATACTAATATTATAAAGAGGAAAGATTTGTATTTTTGTATGTAACGAATAAACTTAAAACTACTGGACCGATTTCAAAAATTCTTTTGCCATTAGAAAGCTACATTATCACTGAGTAACATAGGCTACGGGCAGAGACGTGAGGACACAGCTAGTAATATATAAATGTAACTGCCTCGTTGGTCTAGCGCTGGCAAGAGCGACTGCTGATCGTGAGGTCCTGAGTTCGATCGCCAGGTCAGGCAAAGTGTAATGGGTTTTCCGTGTGGAATTCCTCAGTAGCAGCGCTGGGTTTGGATTTGTGTCCGATTGATAGCAATAGGCTCGTCCTCTATTACATGGAACTTAAACATAACGGCGACATACGGGTGTTACTATACACCTCTGCCTAACCCTTCGGGGAATACAGGCGTGATGTTATATTATGTATTATATTATATTGAATCTCCACTATGTTCTACCATAAATATATGGTGTACAAAAATAGTAATAGAATATTTTAAGTTCAATAGCAATGTCAAACAAATACATTTTCATGCTAGCAGGGTTATATACGTGAAATTATACGTTGTTGTAAACATGACGTGAACATGTTGTAAGAACAAGTTATGTATACACCTGTTACTTTGCATCTTTGCACAGAAAGTGGCTCGGAGAAGTTTAATCGAGGGACGAAAATGTTAACTCTGAGAGACTAGAAAAAGAGAACAAAAATGTTTTTTTTTAATTAAATGGAACAAACGCAGAAAGTAAAGGATTAAACCTTCAATGCTTGACGGTATGTTGACGATCGTCGCATTGGCAAACTATATACAGGTTGTTGTCAGTAGCTGGTAACACTGGACAATGTTGACGTAGGAGGGTAACCGTCAAGATGAATCAACGTACCCGAAGTTATAAAAACAGTGGTCACTCGACGCAACAAAGGATTCCATGTCGAACCGCCGAAGAAGTCTGACCTTTTATATCTGATTTGCTTGTCCTTATTTTCTGATCTTGTGTAAATTATTGTGTTGTTATATTGTGAACTAGCTTCTGTAACTAATTACCAACCCAATTAAAAGTACTCTCAGTGGTGGAGAGTCTATGTTGGTTTCACTTACTTTATTTACCCTGCTCGCAATTCTGACAAACCGATATTAGCTACCACTGTAATGATAAATTCAACCCTTCAAGATTCTGTTGTATGTATTTTACAAGGTTGTATTTAAACTACCTACTAGATCTACTGCTGACACAGATTGACCCTTCATGGGATTTTTACAGAATCAACAAAAAAATATTAAACAAAGACCCACCTTTTTCTGTTTCTTAGTCAATTTAGCGCCCTGACCGCGTGGAGCGATATCGCGGTAGTAGTGCCGGCCAGCTGTGTCGCAATGCTTTCACGAATTCATGCGTGGCACCGAATCACTCGAACAAAAAAATGAACAATTTTTTTACGTCTTTTTTTTTGAGTTCTTATTCTGTGATCTTGTCTTAGAAACACTCAGCGGCAAATATTTTTTTCATTCTATATAATCTCATGCAAGGTTATATAATCTCATGCAAAACTAAAAACTAATAAATATAAATAGTCAAAACAATACTTACTATCAATATTGAATTAGGAATACGAAAATCTAACTAGATACTTCAATAAATAAATAAAAATATATACGGTCGAATTGAGAAACCTCCTTCTTTTTTGAATTCGGTTAAAAATTACTTACCAATTCCTTCCTCTCTCCTAATATTTTTGCGTGCCCAACAGGGTTTTTTTTTTTTTTTTTTTTTTTTTTTTTTTTTCCTAATCGACTATTGTAGATGGTCTTGCGGACCTTTTCTACGTAACCTGGCTATTATTGGCGAGACCAGAAGGGTCTCCGAACCAATACCTACTAATCTAACTACCTAGCTAACTACGCAAAGCTAACTACTGTAACATCATGGCTATGACTATAGCAGCGACACCTCTGAGAGCGTCCCCAAGGGGGGACTCGAACTCTTAGGGTGTCGAATGCAAGAGGACTGGGAGGGATACGACAGCTTGATGAGGGCTGTATTCTCGCGTCATGGTGACTGCGCGGAGTCAGAAGGGACGACCGGCTCCGCGGCTGCGGCGGGTGAGCACGGTGGATCGGGGGCGGCGGCGGTGGGACGTCGCGAGGGGCCTCGTCGGCGAGGGCGATACGCCGGTCGGCGGCGGCGGTGTATGTGTATTGTGCTAGTCGATTTATTCGCCTCCTGGAGGAGGGTGATCTCATCATCGGGCTCTAGTAGCGCATGCCGGGGACGGCGGACTATGCTAATCTGGGAGGGTTTATAATCGGACGCGGCGGTCACGAGGGGGTTCCGATGCCTCGGGGCATGGTCGAAGTAACGCTTAGACGTGCGTTTGAGATATTGCCTTACCGTTGGCATTTTTAAATCTAAATGAAGCTGAACGTTGCGCATATACCACGGAGCGCCCGTGGCTCTGCGCAATACGCGGTTTTGCAAGATCTGGAATGCTTTAAAGCGACATGGCCTAACGTGTGCGAACACGACGCTGGCGTAGGTTAATATGGGGCGAATGCACGTCAGGTAAAGTCTCAACTTATTTCTAAGCGAGAGCTTACTGCGCGCCCTAATCATGGGGTGTAACCGGCCCACAACAAAAGAGGCGCGAGCGTGCACCTTTTTGATGTGTTGCCGGAACGAGAGGTGGTGGTCTAGGATAACCCCCAGGTACTTGACGCTCAGTTCCCAAGGGATCTCTTTTCCAAACATGACTACTGGGGGACAACGCGAGTGGTTATCGCCGTGCCTCTCGAAAAGAACTGCTGCGCTCTTTTCGGGATTCACCTCGATACGCCACTTCCGAAACCAAGCGCCGAGGCGGTTGGCTGCGGTCTGTAAGATGCGAGAGATCGATTTTAAGTCACTACCCGTGTAGTAAATAGCCGTGTCGTCGGCGAAAAGTGCCAACTGGGCCTTGCCATGAGTGGGAATGTCGCTGGTGTACAGCGTGAACAGAAGGGGGGCTAGCACGGAGCCCTGAGGGACTCCGGCTCGGATCGGATGTGGAGACGAAAGCGTGCCGTCTATTCGGTAGCGAAAGGTGCGATCCGACAGAAAGTCTCGAATGATGAGCACGAGACGGTCTGGCACGTTGAATTGGTACAGTTTATATAATAAACCGTTGTGCCAGACCTTGTCGAAGGCTTTCGCTACGTCGAAGAACAGCATGCCTGTCTTGTATGAAAACATGAAGCCGGAGCTTATGTGTTCGACAATACGGTGAAGTTGCCTAGTGCAGCAGTGGGTGGGACGAAAACCAAACTGCTGGTCGGGAATGAGGTTATGGGAATATGCGAATCCCTTTAAACGCGAATAAATGATACGCTCATAAATCTTCCCAAACGAATTGAGAAGGCTTATGGGGCGATAACTGGACGGCTCACACTTGGGTTTGCCGGGTTTGGGGATGCCTATAACTGTGGCTTGTTTCCAAGCTTGCGGAAAGAGGTTATTGCTAAGAGCGCCATTGAAGATGGCGGTCATTAGCACTATGAGCTGGGCGGAAAAGAGTTTAATCACCTTGTTCGTGATGCCATCGAGACCGGGGGCTTTCCTGGGCTTAAGATTCTTGATTATCGCCTGCACCTCATCCGCGGTGACAGGGGGCAGGGGATCATCAGGATCTTCTACGGGGGGGAGAGCGGCTTTACGTTCGACTTCGGTATCCACCTGGGACAGATGGACCGGGTCTACTGGTAATGCGCTGGGCGTACACTGGGCTTCTAGACTGTCGGCTAGGCATTCGGACTTTTCGTCGTCTTCAAAGGCCGGCCTTTGATTCGGACGATTGAGAGGGGGAGTAGAGGCTACACATTCATTTTTGAGGGCGCGTTGCAAACGCCAGAAAGCGAGATGGGATGGCTCTAATTCGCCTAACATCTTGTCCCAGCGGGACTCCCTAACCTCCCGTATGCGTTTCTTTACAGCACGCTGCATAGAACGCATATGGAGGCGGTTGCCTTCGCAGGGAAAAGTGTCATACGCGCGTACGGACGCATTCTTCTCCGTCAACAGTTCACGCACATCGTCAGGCAGTTTCCAGCGGTGATCTTCCACCGCTGGAATCTGTCGTGAACACTCGTTCACCGCGGACTGTACGTGACCTGTGAGGGAGTCGATAGCGCCCAACGTGTCGGCGATTGTCACTATGTTGTCGGGGATTGAATCTAAATGGGCGGACGACGGAGACTTGAGACGCTCCTCTAGCTTCCGCCAGTCCGTGATAGTTTTAGTAGGCGCGGGTAGACCGGGATCCGGGGGACCGCCCCGGGGACCCAGGTCTAGGACAACGGGTCGGTGGTCAGAGTCTAACTCTTCATGCGTTTCTATCGAGCGTATGGCGAGGCCTACGTTCTTTAGGAGCGCAATGTCGAGTATGTCGGGTCTGTCATCAACGTTGGCGGGATAGTGAGTGGGGGACATGGGGGCTATCACATCGAAGTCGAGCAGAGGGCTCAGTGCTTCGAGTGTCCGGCCGGCCGGGTTATTGGAGTGACAGCTCCAAGTGATGTGTTTGGCGTTGAGGTCGCCCGCTATGATAACGGAGCCTCCGCCGAGATCGAATAGAGCTCTAAGGTCGCTCTCGAGAGGAAGTCTCAGACTAGACGGGGGGTTGTAGACCGACACGATAGTGATCGGCTGATGTCCTGTCATGCCTAACCGACAGATAGAGGTTTCCAGATACTGGAGATCGGGAGGGGGGTCTAACGGGGTGCAGTACAGGGAACGTTTGTAGTATATGAGGGTACCACCGCCGCCACAACGGGTCCTGTCGTTGCGAACTAACTTGTAGTTGGCAATTCCAGGATTCCTATTGTGGGGCTTCAGAAACGTTTCCTGTACTAGAAATATGTCAATTTGATGATCACGCAGAAAGATTGCGATCTCATCTCGTTGACCGGCTACGCTATTCGCGTTGAAGAAACCTAACCTAAGGGATCGCGGTTTGATTCTAGTGTTGGTCTCAGTATCCATTAGAGGGTAACGAGATAAGTTGGTTAAGAATGTCCTCAAAATCGCGGAGGACATTGATACGCGCGATTGGATTGCCTTGAGTGGCGTTCCAAGCGGAAATCATATTTTGTGCCCAATCCATATTGCAGGAGGACAAAGATTTGAGCAGGCTGGGAAGAGTGTCTTGGAAAAACACTTTCGTGGCCATGAGTGAGGGGATGGGGGCCGCGGGTGCTGAGGGCCTGGGTGGTGTTACGGGGGCCGGTGCATGGTGGACCGGTGGTGCAATTTGTGCCTGTCGCTGTGAGGCAGCCGGCATTGTGGTTGGGGCGACAATAGGTTGTTGCGGGGGAATAGCTGCCGCCACCACCGGCGGGGCGGTGGGAACCGCGCTCGGAGGTGGTGGTGGGCGCCTTTGCTGTAGGGCTGGGAACGACTGCTGGTGTTGCAGCATGTTCCAGGGGGAAGGCCTCTGTGGACTGAGGCGGTCGGGGATATGGGAGGACAAGAGGGGGGCTATGGAGTAGCTCTCCCTCTGTTGGCGAACGGCCGAGCGCTGAGCCAGCTTAGGGCTGCGCTGTTTTGGCGCTTTGGGGCACCCGCGATAATTCGCTGGGTGACCCTCCACGCCGCACAGTACGCAGCTTGGGGGCTCTGTACACAGAGCCCTGTCCTTTGGCCTGCTGCAGTCGCTCGTGCCGTGAGCGCCCAGGCACTTAACGCACCTGGGCGTCGCGTAGCAGTTACGCTGCGAATGGCCATATAATTGGCAACGATGGCATTGCCCTGGAGGGCCGCCTTTGTTGGGGCGCTCTACTACGATACCGGTAGCGTAGCAGAGGGTTCGGATATTGAAAATGGCCTTTGATTCGGCCAATGGTTCGCAGACGGCGAGGACCATCTCATAGGGGGCGCCACCTCTGCCGCGGTGCATGCGGTGGACTTCTAAAACGGGAACGTTCTGGGACTGAAGGTCCTCAAGAACATCTTGGGGGGTAACTCCCAGGGGGATGCCACGAATGACTACCCTTAGGAGACGCTCGTCGGGGAGGGCGTAGGTGTGGAAGGACACCTTCATATCTCTGAGCAATCGCGTCATATTGCGAAAGTCTGTAGAATTTTGCACCATGACTTTGATGCCTTGAGGGGTAGAGCGCGCGCTCAGGAAGTGGATCTTCTGTGCTGTGCACAGACGACCCACGTCCATCCACTTAGCCTTGTCCTGAATGAACACAGGCGGTGGAGCGGGCTCTTTCCTCGGAACTGAGGGTTTAGTGGGTTTCGCGGGGTTCGCGGAGGTCGCGGGAGTCGCGGGAGTCGCGGGGATCGCGGGGATCGCGGGGGTCGCGGGGGTCGCGGGGGTTGCGGGGGTCGCGGGGGACGCTGTGACCGTTTTAAGGGCCTTAGCGGGGAGATCGGTCGGGGCAGACTGCGTCTTACGCGCGCGCTTCTTCCCCTTGCCGGCTACTAGCGTGTAGCCTTCAGAGGAGGATGACGAGTCATTATTTGAGTTCGACTCGGAGTCGGACTCAGAAGAGGGGCCGCAAACGTCCATGACGGACGGGGCTTCTACCGCGGAAGGCGGTTGCACTGACGGGGCAGGGACAACTACCGCAGAGGGCGGTCGAACGGACGGGGCCGGGGCAACTACCGCTGAGGGCGGTTTACCGGACGAGTTTGATGATACGGAGTTGACTCCGTCATCGATACGAATGCTCGAATATTGAGCATCGCGCCTAAGCTCAGGTGACTGAGGGCAGTCCGCGGAGTTCCTGAAGGGAACCCCGAAGATTTTCAGGCTGTACGCCGCTGCGAACGCCTTATCGTGGTGAAGAAGCTCCTTGACGGCCGCTAGTATACTAGCGTCCGTCATGATGGAGTAGGGGGCAGTTTAATGGGGGGGAGACCTAACTCCTATCCAGTCCCGAGGAGACACGTACGTGTCGCCCCGGGCGAACAACTCCCACGAAAAAGCCCACCCGTAAGGTTTTCCTAGTGTTATACTACCGAGAAGAAAACCATAAACAAACTCGGTAGCTACACTCTGTGTTGTTCGATATCGCCTGAAGGGCCTAAGAACCTAGCTCTCCGGGTGGGATTACCCGGAGATGAGTAACCCTCCCTGTCGGGTGTAGACAGGGAGGTTGTGTACCTGCGGTGTTCCCTAAGCTTGAAATCCCGATCGCCGATCTTATTGTGCAATCGGGTTCCTAAGTCCCTTAGTAAAATTAATTACCTCGGGAATGCTGGGAAGAGAACGGGTTATGAGTTGGGTCCGACTAGGAGATCCCCCAAGGCCGGTGAACCCCAAACCCCTACCGGCTTAAGAATGGTGTGCCGGGTCCCCACCACCTCGGTTTCGTTGGCACCGTTTGGTTTCCACCGAGGACCACTATATAAGAGTGGTTTTCCCTGAAGGGGGACTACTTCGTTTTGACGGTTTACTCTCGGAGGAGACAGTGATGTTCGCCACTTGTCTTGAAAAAGACGAGCTTTGAATCGAGCGGTCGTGTGGCTAGCACAACTCGTAACAGCGTTACGAGTGTACTGAGCCGCGTCGACCGGAAACGGAGTGTGCGCAGCTGCGTGGCGGGGCGCGCAGTGACGTCAGAGGTGCGCGGCGGGGCGCGCAGCGATCGGGCGTGGAGTCGAGAGCACGTGTGCTCTGGCCGGCGTCCGAGAGCGGAATCGCCCAACAGGGTCCACGATGTACTATATATATTTACTCACCATCTATTAATACCATTGTGGAAAGCAAATAAAAGTTTGAGTTTGAGTTTGAGGTTAATCTGTACCAGTAATAGATCATGACGTTGTTTTAAGGACTTACACGAATTCGTTTAACATAACATAACATCACGCTTTACATTCCCCGAAGGGTTCGGCAGACGTGTTTTTAGTACTCCCTCGTTTCGCCTATTATGTTTAAGTCCCATGTAATAGGGGGCGAGCCTATTGCCATTAACCGGGCACAAATCCAGACTCCAGGCTGCTACTGAGAAATTCCGAATGGAAAAACCCAATAACACTTTACCCGAACTGGGGATCGAACCCAGGACCCCATGCTCAGCAGTCGCGCTTGCGAACACTAGACCAACAAGGCAGTCAAATTCCTTTAAACTCTGTATAAATATTGTCATTAATTGTTCAAAACTTTTTTCAACTGCTTTTATTAGTGGTCAGTAGCAATTTAGCAAAAATCGACTATTAGGTATACTTATTGCAACCTTAGTATACATAGACGAAGGGGCTCATGGCTAAATAATAACCGCACAGATCATGCGATTTGCGAGGTTAAGCTGCGCTTGCCGCGTTTAGTCCGTGGATGGGTGACCATTCGTTGCACATCGAGACCCCTCCGTGCCTTGGAGAGCACTTTAAATTGTCAGTTCTAGGTGTCATGCAAAATCCTATGACAGTTATAACGGGTATTTAGAAGTCTGACAACCGATCTAATGTTAGAATATCGGCATTACCCAGAGGTCTGATGGCAGTCGCTCCGTGTAAAATACTGGTATTCAGCCGCATCTGGTTAGACTGAAAGCCGAACCCAACATAGTTGGGAAATGGCTAGGCAGAACAATATACATAGACGAAGTGAATTCTTCAAATCACACAACGAATAGAATAGAAAGATTTATACCATTCAAGCCTTTACGAATGTTTTTATATTTTTGTTCTATGTATGTGTGTACAACTCGAACGCATTCAGGCTTGCTTCAACTCAAATATACGCCTTGCAAACGTACAGTGGTAGTGGTAGTGGTGGTGTGGTAGTGCAGAACCATTAACAGCGGAAGCGACCATTCCCACGGTAGGCTATTCCCAAAAATACAACCAACCTGGAAACCGGTTACATTGAGAAAATATTCGGCCGTCGGTCGTCGGCCGCGGCTAGGGTTACCATATGGCAGGCATTTGCCGCATTTGACAGGCATTCTAACCTCCTGGATACCAGCGTCATATATATATTACATAAAGAATTAAAAATTCGTTCACGTCATTTTGAGTTTGACAGACATATATGTCTTATATATGTGACATAAGTAAAATCAATATCTATATATAAAAAACAATATTTTTTTTGCATTTTTTGGATGTGTACAGACGCATGATATACCATAAAACCTAAGTTTCAAATAATATCGAATATTTTTTTTTCTGGAATCCAGGAGGTTAAGGTTCAAACAGGCGTGCGGCCGACATTACTCTGAGATAGGCATAAGGGTGTGTGGCGGCATCTATCACGCCAAATGCGAACTACGCAGCATGACGAACATCTAGCAAACTACAGTGACTACAATGACAGCTATCAAATGAAATGTCACAAATCCTGCATCGCGATATCAAGATTTGACACGCAGATAGTATATATACAACTTCCCAACATCCCGTTGGGCAGTGGCCCGCCAGGCATAAGACCCGCCTGGTAGGAGGATCTTCCCTTTTCGAGCAGGAACACCACATCTAGCTCCTCCACAGGTGCATTATAAAAACTTACTTATAAAGTAAACTTACTTAAGTAGGTACGTACGGAGCACACTGTGTAGTTAGCGCCACTACCAACCTTGCTAACTGCCTAATCTTTTCACGACACGGCATGAGCTATTCTCACAGGCATTTTTCTGTAAAATCAGGCATTTAAGAGGAATGCGGTCGGCATTTAGTCCATACAAACGTATTCCTCAGTTTCCTCTTCGGATAATGTCACTAAAGCAAATGATTTTTACGATATGATATACAAAGTTAGTCGGAAAGGGGGTACTAAGCCGAAAGGATGTTAAACTACCCATAATAAGTGATAACTTTTGTTCTACAACTTTCCCCAAAACTCGATAGTTTAAGAAAAATTGCTTATCAAAGATTTCGTAAAAAATATGCTAAAATCTATCTGTGCATAGCTATGATCAGCTGTTTACAATTTAGGTCATATTTGGGGTCACGGATTAGAAACTTAATTTTCTGAATTTATAACTAAAGCAGGTATGTTTTTTTATTTTTGAAAAAACTAAAATATAAATCATTTCACATGCAAAATTTTTATATCGAATTTTGAAATTTTAACACTTGTTTTAAAATAGCCATCAGTGATACTTTAAGTGGCCCGCGGCTTAGTACCTACCCTTTCCGACTAACCTTGTATATCTATCACCACAATGTTTTGTTTTTGTCAATAAATGAATTATTAAAAGAACTAGAAACGTTTAGATTTTACAAAAATGAACGGGTTTTACCACCGTTTTCAAACATCTGGCAAACAAATTTGACGAATAAAAAAAATAAAAGAAAAACATACAGACATAACCTAAGTCTTTTTTAAATTATTACAAAAAAAAAAATTTAAATCGATCCAGATTTGGAGAAGGGGAAATACGACAGTACGATTTCGCTAATATTGCACAGGAGAAATCAGTCTGAGATGCAGGTGTCTCTCTCGCGCTCAATTGGGAAGGTTTGCGGGAGGGGTGGGACGGAAATAGATCGCAAAAACCTATTCAAATTATTAATATTTTGCAGCTCGTGTTTCCTCTTAAGACACTCTAGACTGGCATTCCTCCATTTTGAAATGGTTACCCTAGCCGCGGCAGGGGAAGCAATAAAAAGTCGTATAATCCATACAAAGCTTTATGGCGGCCGGCTGCAATTTTTTCGTCCGCAAACTTTTTGTCTTACAGAACACATGATATTTATGTTGATAGAACGCGTGTTGTGCCAACTGTACCCAACTGTTCCCGTCTGTTTCAACATTGTTTTATTTGATGCCAATCTGAAGATATTCGGGTATAGTAAGGATTGTGATACGTCTTTGTTGAGATTGAAACTTTGTTGTATGTTTATAAAGTAGCAACAATGTTGAGGGATATTTGTTGAGAAATAGTTGTTATTCATTAAATGACAATTGTTTAGTATTTATCACTTTTAGCATTTCTTTTTCTTGATTCAATAGAAGGTTAACTCATTATTGCTTACAAAATGGAGCAAATATGGAATGGAAGGTAGATATCATGTTTATTTACTGCTTCGTTTGTCTAGTGGTGGCAAGCGCAACTACTGATCATGAGGCCCTGGGTTCGATCCCCAGATCGGGCAGTGTAGTTGGGTTTTTCCGTGTGGAATTCCCCAGTAGCAGCCCGAGTTTGGATTTTTGCCCGGTTGATGGCAACAGGCTTTCCCCCTATTACATGGGACCTAAACATCGTTATGTTATGGCGAAATGAGGGTGTTACTATACAGCTCTGCCTAACCCTTCGAGGAATACAGGCGTGATGTTATGTTTACAACGGATTCTACGATCCCATCACATATCTGCAGTAGCCATTAAGCCACGAGCTAAGGCATGACAGAATAGCTATAAACACGTCTTAGCTAGCGTAGAAAACTCGATGACAACATGCATCCGGTGCATCTGAGTCAAGAATATACGCTACGTCGTAGTAGCCTACGTCGTAGCGGTCTACGCCGTAGCAATCTACGTCGTACTTACCTACGATGCCGTAGCATTATCGCGGAGACGAGATATATTCATTTTATACGTTGAACAAGAAAAAACCCCACACAACGTCTGTGTTTTCGTAGGTTCAGATAAATGGGGCTCATTTCCTAATAAAAGTTTTCTAAACAACAATCTGAATATGTTACTTTATTATCGTCCCACACTGAAAACAATTTCAAAGAAAATTTTGTCGTTACAAAATGAAATCTTTCAAGAACCGAGAAACTTCTATCTTTTTTAAAACGTCTTTAACTTTTGTTTGTACCTATACATAAATTGATATTGTTGATCGAGCAACATCAATCGTGTTTGACGCGAGGGAAAAAGAAGAAGATCACGCTAAGCAAATGTTAAGGATTCAAAGGCAGCAACGTCGTCTTCTGAATATTCACAAAACAATACTGGTACATTTTGCGACACCCCTGGGATGAGACCAGTTGTCCAAACACATGCAGAACATCACTTGGCTAAAGATTGCACATATAGTGTAAAAAAAACACCGATAACACCGAAATATATATATATATATCTGCCTAGCCTTCCCAACCATGTTGAAATCAGCTTCCGGTCTAACCAGATACGGCTGAATTTTACACGAAGCGACTGCCATTGGGCCTCCACAACCCAGCTACTGGGCAATGCCCATACTCTAAGGTCAGACCGGTTATCAGATTTTCGGGCTTCTGACTACCCGTAACGACTGTCATAGGTGTTGGTATGACAACCGGGACCGACTGTTTAACGTGCTCTCCGAAACACGGAGGGGTATCGTTGTGTAACAAACGTCACCCATCCACGGACTGACCGCGGCAAGCGCAGCTTAACCTCGCAAATCGTATTAGCCACGAGCACCTCTGACACCGAAGTATAAATGAATGATAAATTCTGTAGTTTATTTCTAATCTAGAACGAGAAAACCTTCCATAGCTTGTAGCTGGGCAATTTTGTAAATCCCACCTAATCGTAATTCCTATTCCAACATACGTCGTGTGATAAACATTGGACAATAGATAAACACATCAATATGGAAATAACCAACAGCCTGCACACACACACACACACGCACACACACATAAGTCAACTTACTACTGTGACATCACATAGACTTCCTAACAATTATTATCACTACGTAAAAAGAACAGAAGTCCTACTCCATAATACCTTGTGGCGGGTGGTGGCAACTGGCGGGGGTTTGGGCCTATGAAAGGCGAAATGAGGCCTGTATAAGGGCACGCTACAGATCTCTTCTCACAAACCACGCCCTGCTTATCTAATTGTAATTATTATTAAAATATATATAGTGTACGGTTAAAAGTGTTTTTCATTATCCTCCCGTAAGTACACGCCTGCTAAATTGTTCAACCTGAAGTGTGACAACCTGAAAGGAAAATTTTACAAAACTTGGTACACCCTTGGTGGTAGAATCTTTACAATCCGACTGGCTAGCTACTGCACTCACATTAAAGTCTTCGGCGCCAGGTTCCGTCTTGTGTATGTGTGAGCCAGAGGAATATAGGAGACTATATCTTTGTTACCTTGATCTTTTGATTCTCTTCGGACCATCACCCAGTTGCGCTTATCATCAGGTGCGACTAGGGTCAAAAACGACCAAGATAAAAATATATGGAGAAGTCTCTAACCAACCCACTTATTATATTGTGAACTAGCTTCTGTAACTAACCACTAATCCAAATATAAGTACCCCCAGTGGTGGAGAGTCTGTTGGTTCCATTTACTTTATTTACCATACCCGCAATCCCGACAGACCGATATTAGCTATGACTGTAATGACAGATTCAACCCTACACGATTCAATAGGCCTTTTTTTTCTCGTTGTAAAATCCTCATGGATATTCCTCGCCCGGGGACAGCGAGGGGGTCTGCCGGACTCTTACCGGCTAAAAACCAACGGTGTTCCTTCTCCTGACCGTTCGGCCGGGGTCGCGGGACTCGCAAAAGCATGCACCGCAACCCCGGCAGTCGATTCAGTAGGCCTAGCACGAACGTTTGGCGTATAGTCTCGCAAACGTATCGCTAATGTAAGCGAATTTTGAATCGAAAATACAACTGTCCTACAACATTTTGGTTTATTTTTGCGACATGCACAATTTGTACCATACATAGATATGAATAGTCGTTACGGGTAGTCAGAAGCCCGAAAGTCTGACAACCAATCTAACCTTAGGATATCGGCATTTCCCAGCTACTGGCTTGCGGAGGACTGATGGCAGTCACTCCGTGTGAAATACTAGTATTCTACCGCATCTGGTTAGACTGGAAGCTGACCACAACATAGTTGAGAAAAGGATAGGTAGGACCAACATAGATATGAGTAAAGTTTTAAATGTAATTAAATAGTATGTGCGAAACGAGTATTTTCGATTCAAAATTCACTCACATCAACGTTACATTTACGTTAGTAAGGGCGATGCCTCATTAGTGCGTTGCGTTGCGTCGTCGCAACCTAGTCGCAACGGATCAACGCATTGTATGCCATAGGTACCTGCGTTGCGACGACGCACGCACCTCAGTCAGTCTCGTTTGCCCCTCTAGCAGTGGAACACTGTCCGTCGTCGCACCGGAGTTCCGACAGCGCAGCGCATCACCCTCCACCGCTTCGTCTCTCGTCCGCCAATCCGTTGAAACGTCGCGTACGACGACGCAACGCTTTAATGTGGCATGTCATTTAAAATATATGGAAACACCGCAGCGTTGACGAGGCTACGACGCAATGTAACGCAACGCACAAATTAAGCAAAGCTCTAACTTGACCGCATTCGTGCTAGGCCTACTATTGTTGGCATTTACATGTCGGTGAACCTTCTGTACTACAATTTGTGCTACTATGTAGCACCTATCTATCTGCGGGCGCTATTCAATGACCTACAGATCCAAGATATATTCTCTCACAGATAATGCTCTATTGTTGCTACATACAATGCGTACATCACACCTATCAAATGTGCAATGGATTCCTGTCTGGCTCGCTATCGATATTCAATATGGCTGCATCATTTGTTATTGACCGCGCATACGAAATAGTTGGAAGCATCGAATTTCGGAATATGCGCTTGTTAGTCGCACGTTTTAGTTTGGTGAATGTCACTAATATTTTCCAATTGACTGTGGTATTCCCGGTAATAATTAGTTAGCCTTTGACCGTTTGATCTTTATGTGTGTATTCAAGAACCCTCAATAAGGTCAGTTCACAGAAATGACGAAACAAAATGTGACCATGATTTGAAATTAAAATAGGAAAACCTTTGAGTGCTAAAAATTAAGTTCCAAAATAAAAGCTTTTATCGTTACCTAAAAATACTTTCTGGACATTAGCGAAATTACCTCTAGTCGACGATAGAGTGAACGATATTATAAGTGGAATTGCAATAAAAAGAAATGCATATTATATATTACGAACAATTCTCAGAATAAAGATTTTAAATATGCATTATAGTGCATGTTAATAGGACACACTATCACGCCTTAAAAGGAATACGTTGAAAACGAGTTCACCCTGTATAAAAGACTAGCACTTTTCATATAAACTTCCATCCCCTATTTTAACCCTTTAGGGGTAGAATTTCCAAAAATATTTTCTTAGTGGACGCCTACGTCACAAAAGGAACCTATTGTCCAAATTTCATGTTTCCAGCTTTAATTGTTTAGGCTCTGCGTTGATGAATCAGTCAGTCAGTCAGGTGATGTAATCTAATACCTTTAAACGAGCAATTCTTGTATATATGTATATAATCTGAATCTCGGAAACGGCTCCAACGATTTTCATGACATTTAGTAGGCAGGGGGTTTCGGGGGCGATAAATCGATCTAGCTAGATTTCATTTTTAGAAAACTGCGATTTACCAAAACAAAAACCGAGCAAAGCTCGGTCATCCAGGTACTAATATTTATGTATACAAGAAGATATAAACATCGGCTTTTGAGTTCCGTGTAGCCTTCTATTAGGGCTCGTAGATAAGATGAAGCAGTTATCAAATAACCAATTTCCCAATAGAACTCTATTAACGTGTTGTTAGTAAAAGTGTGTTGTGTCGGCTATTATACACAGTTTTCAGTTATTCAACTTTCTAAAAGAAGAAATTAATAATCCCTTAAAAATACTTTTAAGTTAAACGGTTATAATGTTGCAGTACCCCTGCAGTATCAGGATTTGAGGATTGAAGGTTGAAATTATTATAAAGTTATATTGTCATGAGAATTGAATTTGTGTGCGAAGTATCTGGAGAATCGGTTAAGTAGAAGCAGTTGAAAAATCTGTCGTAAGATTCGAATCAAACAAACGAAATATGAAGTGAAGCTAATTAAAACCGCAGTTTTAAGTTATTCAACTTTCTAAAACAAGAAATAAAATATGCCTTATACAAAAAAAACATAACATCACGCCTGTATTCCCCGAAGGGTTGGGCAGAAGAGTATAGTAACACCCTCATTTCGCCGTTGTATTTAAGTCCCACGTAATAGAGGGCGAGAATATTGCCATCAACCGAGCACAAATCCAAACCCCGAAAAATAAATTACCTACCTACTCAATATAAGTTTTCCTTTCTAGACATTCACAAAATCACTCTAAAGCAACGATACACAACTACAACAAAAAAGTATTCCGTATAAATTACGAGCTATTCTCAGAAGAATCGAGGATACTACAATAAAGTGCATGCGATATCAACACTCATGTTTTTCAGCTCCGTATTAGGGAGCCCTCCATTAGGTTTGCTCGCGAGCCAGACGGGGCCGGGCGTTTTTTGCTCGCGCTTGCCTATCCCTATAAATCTTTGTAAGTGGCTCGTTAGTTGCTCTGGTCAATTCACGTCCAGTTTCTACGTTGAGATTTTTTATTCATCCAATTTGGGTGGGTATATGTAACTGTTAGTGAGAAATAGAGTTACCGTAAGATGGAACGGTTTTTTCGGATATATTTGCATTTCTTGAAGAGTTCAAACGATACAATTTTTTGTGTGAATTGTTTCCTAGTGTTTATTTCATTTTGTTGATGACGTAATTGTTGTTAAAATTAAAATCGATTGTATTGTTTGGAAATCTAGCTTGAAGTACAGTCAACAACAAAAGTTGATGACTTTTTTCAAACTTTGATTTCAACTATCAGTGTTGTTCTGCCTAGCCTTTTCCTAACTATCTTGGGGTCAGCTTTCAGTCTAACCAGATACGGCTGAATACCAGTATTTTACACGGAGCGATTGCCATCAGACTTCCGCAACGCAGTTACTGGGCAATGCCGATATCCTAAGAATAGACCAGTTATCAGACTTTTCGGGCTTCTGACTTCCCGTAACGACTATCATAGGTATTCGTATGACAGCCAGGACCGACTGTTTAACAGAAAGCACGGAAGCACAGAGCGGTCTCGATGTGTAACGAACGGTCACCCATCCACAGACTGACCGCGACAAGGTTAAGCTAAACCTCGCAAATCATATGATCCGCGCGGTTGGTAATTAGCCACGAAATGGCAGGAACAGCAAATATGCTAACCATACACTTGTATCAGTGTACCTATGTAATTTTAGTATCTAATAATAATATTTAGTGTTGTCTATTTTGTTTCATTGTTTACAAAATAATATTAATAAAAAACAAGTTTACATTCATGAAACACTTTTGAAACTTTGTAAAATCATGATTTACTTTTGATGTTGACTGTACTATAAGCTTTTTCCGTTCATGGATCACTCTTTGATGGACTATTTCCATTTGAATGAAGAATGGACGTTGAAGCATGATCACCATAAGCTTTTGCCATGATGGCTTAACTTACGCTTCTTTATACATAACATAACATCACGCCTGTATTCCCCGAAGGGTTGGGCAGAGGTGTATAGTAACACCCTCATTTCGCCGTTACGTTTAAGTCCTATGTAATAGGGGGCGAGCCTATTGCCATCAACTGGGCACAAATCCAAACTCCGGGTTGCTACTGAGGAATTCCACACGGAAAAACCCAATAACACTTTCCCTACCTGGAGTCGAACCCAGGACCTCACGATCAATAGTCGGGCTTGCCACCACTAGACCAAAGAGGCAGTCACACATATACATATCTTCTTTATACATATTCATACAAGTACATTTACGCTATATTGATAAACATATAGCAGTGATAGCCTAGTGGTGTGACCGTCGGACTGCGCAGACATAGGTCTCGAGTTCGAACTCAAGGCACGCACCTCTGACTTATCGGATTCATGTGAGTATTGTATAATAATTACTTGCTTAAAAACGGCAAAGGAAAATATCCTGAAGAAACCGGCATGTCTGAGAGATATATCTCGCCGGCAAGTGAAGCCAAGTCAGAGGCCCATGGCGGCATAAACTCTGACACCAGATTAGTCGCTAACCACACGAAAAGAAGAAGATCGATAAACATCAAAACAGGAAACTGAAATTACTAAAATTAGCGAAATCACAACTAAAATCAGAATACATTTGTATTTCTGTAATTAGGATTGTAATCTGTCACCATCAATCATTTAAGACGAGTTAATTACACATCCCAGTTGAGTTAATACACATTACACTACTCACTAACGACTTTGAACCAGAACTGAGAATAATAAATTACTAGATTTAAATGTGGTTCATCTGCCAAAAATAATAATTTTACCTTGCTGTCTGGAACAGCGTTCAGCCTAAAGGCTGATTTACACGAGGATAGTTTCTCGAAGCGAGACTCATTCTGCCTTTGTCTTTCTCTACGACAAAAACAGAGATAGCATGAGACTTGCTTCAAGAAACTTGCTCCGTGTAAATGAGCATATATTATGATAACTTTAAAATTTTATAAAGTTGCGTTACACAAAGGCCTAAGAAGTGATTGCTCAATGTTTAAATTTTTTTTTATGAATGAAAACTTTCCAATTATTATTTTTGTTACAAATAACGATAGAGGAGTGAAAATAATAGTAATATGGTAAATTTAAACAAGCAATTAACTTCTGAAGTAATTAATTTTGGATTTGCAAAATATTCGTCGACTTTTACTGTTAATACAAAATCGCTTTTAGTCGATTACTCAATTCTATTTTCGACGTGAAAAAGATAATGCGAAAATATGTTTTCATTTATATTTATTCGTTTCCAACTGAAAGCTTAATACTCAAGATAATAAAAATAATCAAGCAAATTCATTTAGGCCCTTCTCACACGGGGTGATGGCAACGCACCGGGCGGTACCAACTGCGGTGCAACCAATAGTCGCTGCGCCTGCAAAATCCGCTGTGTTATTATTTTTTAAATCTGTTTTTAATGCGATTTTATAATAGTTTTCAAGCCACGTGCACCTGTAAAATCAGTTTTTTAATAATTTATTTGGTTAAGAATATAGCAAAATAAATGATTAGAAAACGTATTTTACAGTTGCACGTGGCTTGAGAACTATTATAAAATAGCATCAATGACAGATTTAAAAAAAAACACAGCGAATGTTGCAGGCGCAGCGACGCAATGTTCACACATGGCGCGTCTCAAGTTGTTACGATTTCATTGACATCTCGCGGTGTCATCCGGACACACTCACGTTATGCATTCTGACTTCGATTTGTTTTTTAACCAACTGGACTAATTTAATATTTCTTTTGCTCCGACGCGACGTCACGAAAACCGGCAATTTTATGAAAAATTGTGTTGTCGCGCAGGTGATCAACATGAGAGTTGCCCCACACTGGTTCCGTGGCCGTTGAGAACTATGTAGTGTCGCCATTTAATTACGTATAACATGTATGTAATTGAAATGTATGTGCCAAGGTGGATTTAAAAAGAATATTTTCTGTCTCCGCGTGTACGCGTGTGCTTAGACTAGCAATTCAACATCACAATAGACCCTTGAAAAATACGATAGGATTTCAAAAGCCTGTTGTGGGTCGTTAGACGCAGTTCAAGTTCTCAACTAGAATTATTTATCATCGAGAATTAAACCTTTAAGTTCGTGACAGCAAGGCCTTAGGGACGTCAGACATAATATAAGACTACAAAAAGCTGGGGTAGCTTCGAAATAGTTAAAATTACTCCACGTTTGATTAATTCAGCAGTTATTTTAATATCTTTAAAGGTTTCATTTTGGTTTTTGCTTTTCATTAGTTCATAGGTGAAACTGCGATACTTAGTATACACCAACATAGCTATATTATTGTTTAGCTAAGCATCTATGTCCGTGTGAGCTTGAAATATAATAGTGCGTCCAAACCTGACGAACGCGCCGCGAATGCGCCGCTCGCGAGCCGCTTGCGAACTGGCCGTCCGCGCGCCGCTCGCGCGCAAGCTACGCGCCGTACTCGTACGAAGGTGGTGCGCGCGTGCCGCTCGTGGAACCTGCCACCAACTTCTTCTGTTTTTCCTTTTAGTTTTTGTCAGTAATAAAATAGCCGATGCTGCAGCAATTATGCTAACGGCAGTCGTATGGCCCGACATCTTCGGAAGCAAATTCACAACGAAGGCTCATAGTTCAAATGCGAAAGAAGCTATGTGCACACGAGCTGCGCGCGCGGTGCACGCGCGCCCCACTCGAGCCTTGCCGGAGTTGCACTAGAGCGGCGCACCAAACGTGGGCTGTAACCGCAAGCGGCTCGCGAGCGGTGCATTTGGCAGGTCTGGATGCACCATACAATTTTAAGAAGCAGACTATTTGCTATCTTTAAATTCCATCTATTTAGGCAGTCTACTTCTAGATACAAAAATATGGCTGCGGCTAGCAAAAAGGATCTGATATTTTTTTTAAATATTCCTGCAGAAAAGCATTGAAAATATAAAAAAAAGTGATTCTGCCGGCATCGGCATCGGGTCCAAGCTACTGGCGGTGTAAGCCTCAAAGAGAGAATCCAGCTAACAATATACGCCGTGTGTAGGAGTACTGCTTCTGTATCATTATTCATATCGTTATTAGTTATACGTATTATTTGGTTTATATCGTATTATTCATTATTCTTATGGTGTCACCTAGTTACACTAAGCTGAGCAAGATTGTTTAATACTTTAGTGTTGTTTATGAGTTAGGTACGATGGCCAGTCTTCATTCATTATTTAATACCATCCTAAATTATTCTTCAATCACAAATTAAGAGTTAAAACTAATATTTAAATGTAACCCTTTAAATTTTAGGTCTGCTTGATAAAACTGTTTACCATCGAGGCCTGAATTGCTAACGTTTTTCTACTAATCCATTGTGAGTGAATATGCAAGGGTTATGTCTCAAGGGCGGCAAACTTGGAGTCTTAATAGATTAGCGGGCGTGGCTGCTTGTGCTTAAGCAAGATATATGAATGATATGGGAGATTTATACGTTATATTTCTTGGAAGTTTATTGGAACCGTATTTTGTAGTCATCTTAGCAGTTCTGTAAACTATTTCCTTTATTCCTGTATTAGCTGTGATAGCTTAATGGTGTGACAGTCGGACTGCCAAGTCATACGTCTCGAGTTCGAACCCAAGGCACGCATCTCTGTCTTTTCGGATTCATGTGCGTATTGTATAATTATCACTTGTTTAAAAAACGGTGAAGGAAAACGTGAGGAAACCGGTATACCTGAGAGATATTTTACTCGACGGCATGTGAAGGTAAGTCAGAGGCCCACTAGCGGCATAAACTCTGACACCAGGTTAATCACTAACCACACGAAAAGAAGTGTGTTTGTGTGATGTTTTCCTTCACTGTTTTTAAGCAAGTGATAATAATCAGACAGAGGTGCGTGCCTTGGGTTCGAACTCAAAACCTATGACTTGGCAGTCCGACGGTCACACCACTGGGCTATCACTGCTATAGAGTATTTATTGATATTAGATATCACGCTTGGCAATCTAGCTGGCTCTGAACCCCTGTGCTCCAGTGATGCTGTACTGTATCCCACCTTTCAACAACATAATATCACGCCTGTATTCCCTAAGGGTCAATTTATACTAGAGCAGAGTCGAAGCGCATCGAAGCGTCAATCTGAAACTTAACATAGCATATTCACCCTTATCTCCACAACATAACACACATATTTCTACTAAGATAAAAAAAGACGCGCGAATTCGCACGAATTCTGTGGAATGCGCGTATAAATGCGAATGGAAATAATGGAATGCGCGAAGAGGTGTATAGTAACACCCTCATTTCGTCGTTATGTTTAAGTCTCATGTAATAGGGGGCGAGCCTATTGCCATTAACCGGGCACAAATCCAAACTCTGGGCTGCTACTGAGGAATAACACTCTGCACTACCTGGGGAACGAACTCAGAACCGCGCAATCAGCAGTCGCACTTCCCACCACTGAACCAGCGAAGCAGTTAGATTTTGACGAGTTGGGTGTTTACTCCACCATATGCAATCCATCGACTAACAGCAGACATCATGTACAGTAGGGGAATGAAAATGCTATACACCATAAGATCTATTTTTGCTTGCACAGTGCAAGAAACGAACTATGTTACCGACTACGTATTGCTAACATTATAGAAATGAAAATACAGTATTTTTGACAGCATATTATGGTGACAGACACAAGTAATGACAATTTATTTAATCATCGATTTCATTGATGTCATGGTCTTTACAACAAAACTCTTTAAATCAAATCAAACACATTATTATGGCATTACTACGTCATATAGGCAATTTTGATCTTTGCTACCAATAAATTAAACATAATTTTCCATGCATTGGTCTGTTCCGTTCAACAGTTTGAAAAGTTAACATGTGCCCGCGATGTGGGAAAGGAATGAATTTGAAAACTGTCGAACCTTATCATTCCCCGACTGTACTTACAAAGTGCGGGAAACAGGATGTTATTATCATGACCGTTAACACTTTTAATACATCACTGCCCAACCGAAAACCAGTTCCAATTTATTATCACTACTCAGAACCATGCAATCTGCACCGTGGGCGTGCTACATTAAACATACACTGTTGTAACACACTAGTGGGTGTTTATTTCTAGTAATCCATCCACCCACACGACACGTCTTGAAGCTAAGGGTCGTCACTCAATCATCGCTGCGGCACCAACCGTGTGGATGACGCGTGTGGAAGCGTGTGAAACTCCAATATTAAGCTTTCAATGCAACCTACGGGCATAGTTGACTCACTAATAATTAGCTATCGTTCTATAGTACGACACAACTTAGGGCGCGTTTCCACTATGTCGTAATGGTTAATTTATCGTCGGATGACTATCGTCTCTTTTTATCATTTAGCGACTATCGTATCTAGCTGTTCCGATTGGATCGCGATGACATTTTATCGTTTCACGGCACTCGCTTTGTCGTTTGCACATCAGTAGCAAGCTACAGTGGCCACGATAGATAGTCGCAACAACGACACATGATTTGCCGTCACGGTAAGTCGTGACGTTTTCTTATCGTTTTACGACTGTCGTGCTAGCCGTTCCCATTGAGTTGACAATCTGTCGTCACTGAAAAAAAAAAACCAACTTCAAAAAAGAATAAAATAATTACCATATAAAATTAACAGTTTTAGAAGTCGGTGCTGATCCACGCTGAACCAAATTGAAGGCACCGACTTCTGAAACTGTTAATTTTATATGGTAATTATTTTATTCTTTTTTGAAGTCAGTTTAATTTTTTTGTAAAAAAGTTCTTATTGTTTTCATTTTAGTAGCCTTAATTAAAACTTGATTGGACCTACTAAAGACGCTGCTCCTAACATAATCACATCATCACAATATGCGTACTGTTCGTCATTGAGGAGTTCCATTGTCTATCTCCGAAGTTCTTCATCAGATCTTCACCAAATTTAAATGGGACCAACTTCGAAGTATACCCTATCCATTAAAAAAATAATCATCAAAATCGGTTCATAATTGGCGAAAATATCGATGAACATACACGAAAAAAAAAATGCATACAGACGAACATAGTAACCTCCTCCTTTTTGGAAGTCGGTTAAAAAAAATCGTGACGACAGTTAATCGTGTCACCTTACGTGTGAACCCCTCCATTTAAATATATAAGCCACAACACTTAAAACTACACGATTATCTGTCGTCACGACAAAGTAGGAACGCGGCCTTGGAAGTCGCATTGGCGAACTTCATCGACCAACCAATAGCAGGCGCACATTATCGCGCCATTCAAACTTATTGCGTCAACGTAAAGATCATTTTTTACTGCATTTTTTATTTTACCACATATAAGTGTACATTATGGATTGCATTAAAAGATTTGATTTGGTTTTACGAAGTTTACTGATGCGACATCTTAGTTTTGTCGTTCTGTACTAAACAGTTCGTTCTGCTTAGCCTTTTCCAAACTATATTGGGGTCAGATTCCAGTCTTACCAGATACGGCTTAATACCAGTATTTTACACAGCGCAACTGCTATCAGACCTCCGCAACACAGTTAGTGGGCAATGCCGATATTCTAAGATAAAACTGGTTGTCAGACTTTCGGGTTTCTGATTACCCGTAACGACTGTCATAGGCATTCGCATGACACCCGTGACCGACGGTTTAATGTGCACTCCGAGACACGACTTAACAGTCTCTTTTATTAAGTTAAACAAAACTATCACCATCTGCCTTGTTGGTCTAGGGGTGGCAAACGCGACTGCTGATCATAAGGTCCTGGGTTCGATCCCCAGGTCGGGCAAACTGTTATTTGGTTTTTCCGTTAGAAATTTCTCAGTAGCAGGCCGTAACCCGTAATGGCAATAGGCTCGCTCCCTATTACATGGGACTTAAACATAACTGGCGAAACGAGGGTGTACTAAAAACACCTCTACCGAACCCTTCGGGGAATACAAGGCGTGATGTTACGTTATCACCATATATTCAATAATCATGTAAGTAGTTTGTCTCATATAACGACGCCACAACGCAGTGTGAACAAACCTTTACCAAAATATTTACTCGAGCTAGCAATACGTATGGATATTGGCAAAAATATATCGTTTTAATATGTTACGTACACTTGAGATAAGTCAGTTGCCAATAATTCTCATAAGTTTTATATATAACTACTATCGAACCCCCAATATAGCTTAAACGTAACTTATTGAGAAATAATAAACTTATTTTTACTTAGAATAAAGTTATTCGAAGCAATATTTGCTATTATTTTCTAATAATAACATCTTTGTTTGCGTTTCTATTAGATTTCGTGTGGAACAATGTTTTTTTGTATAATAGGGTATTTGACTACTATTAAAAATGTACAACAATTTAGTATTATTTTAAAGAAAGTATAGATACAAATTGATATGTGAAAAAATAAATAAAATCGATAAAAAAATAGAGGAGCTACACGCTTGCAAAGTTTGTGGAGGGGGGATTTTCTGTCCTTGTTGCACGAAACGGATATTGTACGGAATGATGTCAAATACTTATGAAGTTTGCAAGGTATGACGTCATTGTGGTGTCATGTTGTCTCTGTCTAGTGAGCAATTTCCAATCGTTTGTAACTTGGGCATTTTATTAAATATTTCATTAGTTTTTTCACTGTTGCTTATCATTTTTGTAACAGTTTCGAGATTTCTAATAAAAAAAAATAGTCAAATACCTATTGCTTGGTGGTAGCTAGTACAACCCTCACATTAAAGTCACCAAGCAAGCAGTTTACTGAGTTCCACCGTGTGTATGTGAGAGACAGAGGTGTATAGGGGAAATCCTTAATATCTCTGCTCCCTGGATTCGTGTGCTCCATCTTAGACCTTGTCTGCGCTTACCATTAGGTCAGGGTTAGACGCGAACAAGAATAAGGAAAAAAAAGGAGACTCAAGCGTTGATATCTGCGCCACACGCTGCACTGCATTATACTTTTGTAGTTAACTATTGTCGTTTCTATTATAAATCGTGTAAAGAGAAATATTCCAAAAAAAAACACATCCAGGGGCGTACATATTAATATTAAGTTTACAAGGTGATCTCGAAGGAATCAAATCCAGCAAATGTTAAAAGTTTTTCTTCCCAAAATGTTTGAAAAAAGTATTGGTCTCTTAAGGACATTTTAGCGGTAAGAAGCTTTAGAAGAAAAGGTTAAGTACTGATAAACTCCAATAAAATATAAAATTAGGACAGACTTTAATAGCTACTATGGATACAAAAGTATGTCTAACCTTATATCTTTTTTTACTAACTCCGACAATAGATCATAAAAAATGTATCAGAGCTGACCGTTCTCAGCACCTTTTGAATATGGAACACTGAATAAAACAGCGGCCGTTGAAACCTTTTTATGAATTCCACGAAATTGTCTGCGGTAGAGTTACTGGCATCAATATAATACTTTTTTAGTCTAGATGATATCAGTCACCATAGTTACCACGGATAGTTTAAAAAAAATTCATGGACTCAGATTACACGAGCACAGAAAATCGGTTGTCATGGTATGGGCATGAGATGTGGATGAATGAGGAGTTTTAAGTATGCATGTGGATGGTTATAAGAGTAGAGGAAGACTAAAGAAACGATGGATGGATAGTGTGAAAGATGATATGGCTACAAAGGGGGTGGCTACTGAGATGACGGCAATAGAGATGTATGGAAGAAGAAGACATTTGCGCCGACCCCAAATAAGTTGTGATAGGGGCAGGAAGATGAGATTACAGGCCTACGTCTGTTTGTCTGTCCATCTTTTTAGAAGTCGGTTAAAATGAAAGTGGTTCCTATTATAATATACTAGCTGTGTCCTCACGGCCCCGCCGTAGCCTATGTTACTCAATGATAATGTAGCTTTCTAACGGCAAAAGAATTTTTGAAATCGGTCCAGTAGTTTTTAAGTTTATTCGTTACCAAAGAGATTTAATATAGTATTGAATGTCTTTGTTCGTTACATACAAAAATACAAATCTTTCCTCTTTATAATATTAGTATAGAAGTCTATATGTATGAACACGAAAATACGGTAACTATTTTAATACAAAATCCATTTCCCGAATGAAATAAAGCCAATGTTGAACAAGAAATTGTACAATGAAAAATGTCTGTGGCAAATGGCTTCCCAATATAAAATGAGTGTCAAAGTTTAAAGAACATTACACGGTAATTAACACGCATAAATCTGATGTCAATGCGTCACATTCCCCTTCTGATATTTAGAATGCTTAACAGCCGTACCAGGCATTATTGAATTTAAAATTAACCCCAATTTAAAAGTTATTACACGGTCGGCCAGAAACATTTCGTAAAAGTGGAAAAACGACACAATAAAATTATTTTACCTCGACATAATTTAATCCGTATACTCATAAAGCCTTCTGTCACGTTGTGTCAATAAAACGTAATAATATTTCCACGGGAGCTTTATTCGACGACGTCACTTACTAGAATTGAGGTTTTAAAATACCGTTGAAATTTTCAGTCCGATCAATTTTTTCTTTCGTTTTTGATACCAAACATAGGTTTACCATCGCCAACAAATACGTCGAATACGCAATTTTATTGCAAGACCATATAAACCCAACTGAGAAATTCTACGAAAATTCGTCAATAAATTTGTCGTACCACACGAATATTTGTTGTTAGTTTCTACATTCGTACGTAGGTACATTAGAATTCCTTGTCATTTCGATGGACAGGCATATTTGATATTTTTACAATAATGCTTAGATTTCCATTTTGTAAGGTAAACATAAAAGTTGATGAAGCGCCCGTGTGATAAGGGTAAAAGTCCAAATGTTGACACCGCGCGGCATGACAGTTACTTTGACAGGTGACAGTTGGCACCAATATGGCGGACAATCGCCTTAAGATATTAAAAAGGTAAGTAAACGAAAAAAGTTTTAATATTTACCGCCAGAATAAAATAAAACTTTTACTTAAAAACATAACATAACATCACGCCTGTATTCCCCGAAGGGTAAGGCAGAGGTGTATAGTAACACCCTCATTTCGCCGTTATGTTTAAGTCCCATGTAATAGGGGGCGAGCCTATTACCACCAACCGGGCACAAATCCAAACTCCGGGCTGCAACTGAGGAATTCCACACGGAAAAACCCAATAACACTTTGCTCGACCTGGGGATCGAACCCAGGACCTCACGATCAGCAGTCGCGCTTGCCACCACTAGACCAACGAGGCAGTTTTACTTATCAACTTTTACTTGTAGGTATAATAATAAAAATTTAAACTTGTAATAGATCGTTAGTTTAAAACAAGTAAGTATACGTGAGTATATTGAGTATATAGCGCCATTTCGTATTTAACGGGGCCTCATTTTGGTGCAAGTTCGCTCAAATATGGGCAAACTTTGGCAAACTCCGACACTACACTACACTGCACTACGAAAATATGGACTAAACGTTGTACATTACCCAAGTAATTACTTAATCTATATGTAGAACTTATTACAAAGAAGCACTTACTTTTAAATTAGCACGAACATTTGACGTATACTTAGTATCGTAAACGTATCGCTAATGTAAGCGAATTTTGAATCGAAAATACGTCTGTCATATAAACACTTTAGTTCATTTAATTGCGACACGCACTATTTGTATCATACATAGATATGAATAAAGCATCTATCACGCCACATGAGAACTACTCAGCACGACGATTGTCTAGCAAACTACAGTGACAACAATGTCAGCTGAGTGACAATAATGACAGCTGTCAGATGAAACGTCACAAATTTTGCATCGCGGTATCAAGATTTGACACAGAATTAGTATATATACAACTTCCCAACATCAACCGTTGGACAGTGGCCCGCCAGGCATAAGACCCGCCTGGTAAGGATCCTCCCTTTTCGTAGGAGAAACACCATACCTCGTTTCCCTACACGTATGTGCGAAACGAGTATTTGCAGTTCAAAATTCACTCGCATTAACATTACGTTTACGTTACTAACTTTACAACCGTTTTTAAAAGAGATCACCCCTTACTGCCCTCATTTCTTTTAATTGCTGGCCACAGATAAAACTTGCTTCTGGCGACAGGTCTTGGTACGGCGAACAAATACGTTGGCACCAAGTTTACTTAAGCATTTAAAATTTCCAGGAATTTTGCTGGATAGTTTTAGATGTAAGGAGTTCGTCTGAGGAAGTTACTACCTCAATACCTATATCTACCGCCAAGCAGCATTACTGTGTCCGGTTTAAAGGGTATGGTGCTGGTGAAATTACAGGCACGTGAGACTTGAAACTTTGTCTCTAAGGATGGCAACGTATTACCAATCCACTGAAGGTGTACACCAGGTGACTCAAAACATATGATCATGGAGGAAAAGTGAATGTGGCATTTCTTAGTTTAACGGTCCCATAAAAAATATTTTTTAGTTAAATGGTTTTATCTTGCAGTACTATTGCAGCATCAGGATTTGAGAATGGACGGTTGAATTAATTATAATGTTGTATTGTCATGGGAATTAAATTTATGTGCGAAGTTTCAGGAGAATCGGTTAAGCAGAAGTAGTTTAAATATCTGTTGCAAGAGTTGAATCAAACAAACAAACATATACAAATGGAAGCCAATTCAATATGTTTAAAAAATAAAAAAGCTCCTGTAAAATTTGATATTTTTAAAGTATTTTCCCTCACTGACCATGCGATCTGGGACTCCCCGTATACATACTTTAATATGTATGTATTATACACATGCTGGTGGTTCAGACAAATACCTGGTAGGCAGCCTAGTTTTATTGTCACCATAACAATAGCGTGAAGATTGTGAAGGTTGAGTATTGGATTCTGTGCATGTATAAATCAATATTTGCATACTCGTGCAGGATTCTCGAGCTTCCACGGGTCTCGCAGGATATCCTGGCTATCGCAAGGGATGCGTATATCGTTTATATCTGAACAGAGACAGTACATCATCGCTGGACAATATAAAGCCTTGCTATAGATTACTGGCCGATTCCTATGATTTACAGAGCGTTATTGGTTAAAATTAATCGTAAGACACTTGTATCATTACCAATAGAGAAGCAAAGTAGTAGCCCCACCTAAACTAAGGTTACGAGTCTATTTATAAGGCCAGTTCGACGATAAAAAATGCTACCATTGGTAAGAAAACCGTCACCTGCTCAAAAAGACCCTGGACTCCTCGCATTGCTACGAACCACGCCCTATTAATCTATTTGTAATTCTAATTAAAATATACATAGTCTACGGTTACAAGTGTTATTCTTTATCCTCTCGTAAGTACACGCCTGCTAAATTGTATGTGCACGTGCTTGTTGAGGGTTGTCTCTTAAAGCCACCCTAAAGTGTTACATTGTTAGTTTTTGGTCTTAAGAATCGGGCATAAAACGCTTACGTGCGATAGATTAGCAGACTATGTTATACTCACAATATTATGTCAAACTACCCTGCATTTTTATATAACGAGGCCAGTACTATGCTACAAATCCAAGGCCCAAGACAATGCCAGATACGAAACCAAGCGGAATACGAATAAACCGACAGCTGATTCCGTAAGCACATTTAAAAGTTAAACAGTAGACGATTACAATCTCTTCCAAAAACAAGCAAGTTTACCACCCTGCCACCCCTCGTAAGAATGTTTAAAGTAAGCTGCATTAAGTCAAAAGTAAAATAAAGTCAGTCTTAGCCCGTTCCGTGCCGGATCGTCGCGTGCCTTCGTCACGGACCGGGCTGTCCTTCGATATGACAGCCGATTGCGTCCGAATATTCCCGAACGTACAAATTGGGTACGGTTTTAGGCATAAGCGCGCTGGTGATTTTTGGTTGACATTTTGGGTGTGACGATTCAAACCATGGGCGCTCACTTTTATTGGAAAATGCAATGACCTTAATAAAGATTTTTTTGTTTGTCTTTGTGAAAACATTCATAACATCAGTCTCTTGTTTATTAAAAAGCGGCTGAATCAATCGCTTTCTGGTTTGCCTCTAACAGGTCTTCCCATGTCAATATCCAGTTATTGGACACGTGGAATAGGATAGAACATGTAACACTACAATTCGTCGCTGCGCTTGCAAAATCCACTATGCATTTTTATTTTATTTTTCAGTTTTTGATGCTATTTTATATTACTTCTCAAGCCACGTGCGCCTGTGAAATCCATTTTCTAATAATTTATTTGGTTAAGGAGATAGCAATATCAGCTATGTAATTTTGGCCAAAAACGGCTTAAAAAATCCTATATGTGTGCAAAGAGACACTTAACGTATTTTTATTTCAATATGAGCCTCTTAGAATTGTGCTTCAATATGACACATAGCGGGTTTATTATTTTAAAATAGTGTGGAAAATCCGCTAAGTGCTCTAGGAAGACCAACAATGAAAATTAGCTAGTAGAAGCATAAATCCGTCATGTGGCGGAAATTGATATACCTACCGGTATATACGACCCAAAAAAAAATCGCTATGGGCCCAAATTCACTTAAAAAAAACCTAGCACCTGTTATATCGTAGAAAAAAGCATAAAAAGATGTCCCGACATAAAGTCTAATTTTCTGCATACTACGTTTTAAAATGTTGTTATCAGTTAGGGAAAAAACCATGTTATCGGTAGCTGGTAACACTGGACAATGTTGACATAGGAGGGTAACCGTCAAGATTAATCAACGTACCCGAAGATATAAAAACAGTGATCATTCGACGGAGCAGAGGATTCCACGTCGAACAGCCGAAGAAGTCTGACCTTTTATATCTGGTTTGCTTGTCCTCATTTTCTGATATTGTATTAATTATTATATTGTGAACTAGCTTCTGTAACTAATCACTTACCTAATTAAAAGTACTCTCAGTGGTGGACAGTCTATGTCGGTTTAATTTACTTTATTTACCATGCTTCCAATCCTGACATACTGATATTAGCTATAACTTTAATGATAGATTCACCCCTGCAAGATTCTGTTGTCTTTTAAAACCAGTTTTTTGCTTCTCCTGTAAAGTTGGGTTTTTTCCCATAACGGATTTTGCAAGCGCAGTGACAAATTAGTAACAAAGAATCAACTTCTAGCCATCTTAGTGTCTTTCCAACTATGTAATTAAGTACTTTAACTACTTTAATTTTATTTTAACTACCTCGTTGGTCTAGTGGAGCCAAGCGTGACTCGTTAGGTCCTGGGTTCGTTCTCCAGGTCGAGCAAGGCTTTATTGGGTTTTCCTGAGTGGAACTCTTCAGTAGCAGGCTGGGGTTTTGATTTTTGCATCAAAGTGGCACCAGTGACAGAAAAGTTGAAAGGAAAGCGTTTGTCTTGGTATGGGCATGTGCTGAGGAGGGATGAAACACATGTGACTAAGAGAGTGATGAATATGAATGTTGATGGATGGAGGGGGAGAGGGAGACCTAAGAAAAGATGGATGGATTGTGTGAGCGAGGATATGAAAGATAAGGGAGTAAATGATAATGAGACGGCTGACAGGGAAGAGTGGAAGAGAAAAACATATTGCGCCGACCCCAAGTAACTTGGGACCAGGGCAGGAAGATGATGATAATGGCAATAGGCTCGCCCCCTATTACACGGGACTTTAAAAACATAACGGCAAAATGAAGGTGTTACCAATCACCTCTGCTCAACCCTTTGGGGAATACAGGTGGGATGTTATGTTTTAATTTAGTATTTTATCAGTCAAAATCAGTTATTTACTGTTTTCCTACATCTAAATCAGCATAAAAAATATGTCCTTTAGAAAAATCTCCAATGTGCGCTTACCGTTGCAGTAGCAAAGAGTTCGATGCCTCTTAATCCTTCCACATTAACAGCTTCTCTAAACCCCTGGGATTTACCGAGAGCAAATAAAAAAATGTGCGCGTTTAAATTTAACTTAGCACAAAGTTCTAGCAAATAGATTTAACGGGCAGCGGTTTAGAGGTATCTGTATGTACCGTATGTAGGCATAGTCTGGACAGTTTTATTTGTTTTGAGGTACGGCGGTTTACCAAAAAAGTTTTTCACGTAGTTTTTGTTCAGATTTATGTGTGGTGGATGCGTCAAAAGTATTATTTAAATGTATTTCCCTTTAAAAATATAATTATTTCACGTCACGCTATCCTGCCTGAGGAAAGATCGAGACACTTCCAGATCCTGACACCTCCAGATCCAGACCCCACCAGATCCAGATACGTCCAGATCCAGACACGTCCAGATACAGAAACCTACAGATCCAAACACCTCTAGATCCAGACACGTCCAGATACAGAAACCTTCAGATCAAGGAACCTCCACATACAGACACCTCCAGATCCAAACACCTTCAGATCCAGATAACTCCAGATCCAAACAACTCCAAATCCAGACAATATACCTACTGTCGTCATATTTACCCTAATGACATATAAGAGTTTGATAACCTTTTACATCAATCGAGCCTTGTTTCAACCCTGACTGATCTGGCAAAGAGAAACTTAATTATTCCTTTACCTGACGTAGAAATCAAACTCAGTGCTAAATATCAGCCTTTGCTAATGGGGAGACATTCCCTTCATAAATATTTAATCTTTTTAATCGAAGAGTTTTATTAATTTACCTCAACTTTGTCGTTATATTGTAAAGTTTTGCTTCTGAGAAAGCCAAGTCCCTCGTGTTTTAAACTTCCTTCCTCAATAAAACATTTCTTATGCACAGCTATTATAAGTTTACTTTCAATGACACTTTGTGACACCTCTTTTGTTAAGATTTTTATCTATCTACTAACTACAAATATATCGTGGCGTTACTAGGAAACAACTTTGCCGCCGAATCTGAACTACGTCTGACTGTACGCCGAGTGATACGGCGTAAGCGGCCGACTGCAACGAATAAAGGATATCACTTTCATTTCATATGCAGCTGACGAGCCGCTGACCAAATAAAACCGTTTAGCAAAGCCGCTAATAGCGTACTGCATACGCAACGTGAACTATTGGGTAAACAAACAGCTAACAAGGAGTCATTCAAGTATTACGTAAGCACGAAAGGGGGTGAGGGGTCTTTGCTTAGCTTATTTTGCTGACATGGGGGACGGGGGTGTCTAGATGATGATTACGTCAGCAATTTTTATTTATTGACTTATTTTTCTAGACTTAAAACTGCTGCTCATGAATAACAATGAAGAAACCTGATCAGTTTAAAAAAATATATACCAATGTTTACGTAGGTAAGCATAGGACGGGGGGGGGGGGGTAAAAGCTTGGCTTACTTTTACTGACAAGGGGGAGGGGTGGGTCAAAAATTACTAAAATTCTGCTTACGTAATACTTAAATGGCCCCCAATCAGCCGCTAACCATTCGCCACATGGGCCACGCCCATGGAACTCGTCATCCGCTCACTATTGAACATAATTAAATAATTCATTCACGAAGCAACTGCCGTCCGACCTGAGAAATCTATAGGGAATCAAGACTTAAGAACAAGACAGTATGACGTCATCAGATATGCACGATTGCACTGCTGTGTCCAATACGGATAGACATTTGCAAAATAGAAAATAGTATTGAAATGCACTTTCTTAGAATTTTCAGTCCAACGTTCGGATCTCGGATGTCCCTGATTTTTTATATTCGTTTCCCGTCCCGCATTCGGACAAATCAAATGGCGTCTCATTTGACAAAATGGATCCGATAAACGACTTTCCTGGAAGGGTTATGTAATCTTCTACATACATATATGTATTCTAACTTATCAATTTAACAGTTCTAGTAGGTATTCGTAAATAATAGTTCGTGTTTGTAACACAGACGTCCAATGCTCCATATATTTATAAGATTTCAATAATAATTAACAATCTGCCTACGTACGACAAAAATGCAAAGAATCTGTTGTAGACCAGAGCCATACAATATTAAAACTAGCAATAAACGATAATACCTAGTTGTCCTTATAAATTGCTTATAAAGAATTTTCTCAAATTATTGAACTCACAATTCTTCACATAGAGAACGCAATTCACAAATGCTAACATCTGTATCTACACTAAATATAATTGAAGTGACTGTTTATTATGTCAAAATAACAGTTTTTTACTAAATATACAAGGTTAGTTGGAAAGGGGGTACAAAGCCGAAAGGGTGCTAAAGTAAACATAATAATGGATAACTTTTGTTCTACAACTTTCCCCAAAAGTCATTAGTTTAAGAGAAATAGCTGTTTAAAGATTTCATAAAAATACGCTAAATTCTATGCGCAGTGTCTCAGCTATGATCAGCTGTGTTTACATTTTAGGTCATATTTGGAGTCACGGATTAGAAGCTCCATTTTCTGAATTCGTAACTAAAGCATAAAGCAGGGATGAAGAATTTTTGAAAAAACTAATCAAAAAACGAATCATTTTTCACTGAAAAAAATATTATTGAATTTTTAAATTTTAACACTTTCTTTAAAATAATCAGCATTGATATATTAAGTTGCCCCCCCCCCCCCCCCTCCGACTAACCTTGTAGGTATATGAAAGCAATAACGGCACTGATAAAAAAAAGTCCGTCTATTTGTTCCGGCTAATCTCCGAAACGGGTGGACCGATTTTACGGAGGCTTTCACTGGCAGATAGCTGATATTATAAGAAGTAACTTAGGCTACTTTTAAATAAAAAAAAGAATAAGGATTCCACGCAAAAAAATTACAAGCCATCCGACTTCTACGCAGACGAAGTCACGTGCAAAGCTAGTTCTAACTAAATTCTTTATTCCTCCGTACACTCAAATCGTTACTAAACATTAGTTGAACGTGCCATCACGTAATATCTTGGTCTAGACGTGTTAACTGGCTGACTGAATATCACAGGTCGTGAGCGAAATCTTGACCTAAAATGTTCTAACAACATCCAACAGTATTATTTTGACGTGAAGGTAATGGCCTGAAGGACGTTGATATAAGCACAAGGGAATATTAGCATGAAAATACCTCGTGTGTTCTTTGTTTCAAAGGTTTCGGTAGATTTACTGGTGAAATTACTATTTTGTAGGTAATATAGACCTTGTTGGTATGCGTTTATAGTTAGGTAGGATAAAGTGTTACTTGCCATAATGTTACAAGTCTATAAATAGCCAATTTTTATTATTTATCGAGGATTACAAAACATAACTAGCCCATTACTGTCCCACTGCTGGGCATGGGCCTCTTCTATGAATAACTAATACTTTTACTATGGTACAAACTCTTAATTCGTAAAAAAAAACAGGTGTTCCATACATTTTGTGAGCAACATTGAATATTTTGTATGGAACAGCAGTTTTTATTTCACGAATTCCGAGATTGTCCCATAGTAAATGTTGTACAGAATGATGAGCAGAGTTCATAGTTTTCGGATGTAAAGCGACTAACCAGCCATGCTGTATAATAAATATATCTTATTTAGATTGTCGTCAAGCATGTACCTGAGGATGGCAACTTAGGAGATGAATGAAACGAATCAGTGTTGAAAAAAAACTGAATATATTTTTATAAAACATGGTTTATACAAGGTTAGTCGGAAAGGGGGTACTAAGCCGGAAGGGTGTTAAAGTACCCATAATAATGGATAACTTTTGTTCTACAACTTTCCCCAAAAGACATTAGTTTAAGAGAAATAGCTATCTAAAGATTTCATAAAAAATACGCTAACTTCTATCTATCCTCAGCTATGATCAGCTGCGTTTACATTTTAGGTCATATTTTAGGTCACGGGAATTCGTAATTAAAGCAGGGATGAAGAATTTTTGAAAAAAACTAAAATAAAAATCAATTTGCATGGATTTTTTTTATCGATTTTTTCAATTTTATCACTTTCTTTAAAACAATCATCAGTGATACATTAAGTGTCCCGCGGCTTAGTACCCCCTTTCCGACTAACCTTGTTTAGTTAGGTACACAACCGATACATTAATCTTGCTACTGTACACTTTCCCGAAGGCATTGAGAACACCCACATATCACTGATTTCATATTTGAAAATATTTCCCTATATGACAGAGCGAGCCTTTTGCTATTTATAGGAAACCGCTACAATTCCGGCCCATTACTGAAGAAGGAAAAGGTTTGCTAATTCCCAAAGGTCCCATACTAGTCACTTGAACAGACAACTTACTTAGGTTGGTGACCTTGAAGCCAATCCACTCGTACCGGTAACCGTAACTGAACAACACTATCTGTCAATAATCAAAGGCTACTGCAGTGATAGCCTAGTGGTGCGACTGTCGGACTGCCAAGTCATAGGTTTCGAGTTTGAACCGTAAGCACGCACCTCTGATTTTTCGTATTCTTGTACGTATTGTATAATTATTACTTGCTTAAAAACGGTGAAGGAAAACATCGTGAGGAAACCGGCCAGCCTGACAGATACGAGTATTTCTCGATGGAATATGAAGCCAAGTCAGATGCCCATGGGCGGCATAAACTCTGACACCAGGTTAATCATTAACAACACGAAAAGAAGATCAAAGGCTAATGTTCGATACTTTGAAGAAAAGCTGGGATGCGTTGATGAATGTGCACTTCACCTTAACACGCCAAAGCCATTAGCAATATCCAAATAACTAACAACACCACTTTACGCTGCGCTAGCAGTACCAATTCCCTCTAAATCGCCGACGCTTTAAATTCCGCTTATCCTAGTTCCGGAAAAACTCATTATACATCCCGAACACTTAAGTCCAGCAAAACCAATTATTTCTCCATCCATGTGCGTGCCTGCACAGTTCTCTAAATTCCTGAACATTTCACTAGAAATAAACGAGCACTGTTAACAATATTGAAATGCTTAAATTCGAGTCATTAGAGCTATAAGCAGGGTCGTAACGTGAGTTTTCTACATCTACCCACACATGGAACCGAGCCAAAATGAAATGGCGGTGCGCCGACATTACCGACCGAACCACTTTAAACATCCAACTAACAGGCTTTATGACACAATTTGCTTGGCATTTACATACTTGTTGAAGACATGATATGTCCGTACAATTGCGCGTTGCGGGTAAAAGTACCATAGCGCTACGGTACAGTCAGCCATAGCGCGCCATCGCAGGCCAACCTTGCGTTTTGCATTGTCCACAGACGCTTACTGCATGGCACGAACTTGCCTCATACAATGCCCTAAGTTGCCTTATGAATTATATTGTCCCAAGGTACCTTATATATTGTCCCGAGCTAAGCTATGTAAAACATAACATAACATCACGCCTTGTATTCCCCGAAGGGTTCGGCAGAGGTGTTTTTAGTACACCCTCGTTTCGCCAATTATGTTTAAGTCCCATGTAATTGGAGGCGAGCCTATTGCCATTAACCGGGCACAAATCCAGACACCGGGCTGCTACTGAGAAATTCCTAATGGAAAAACTCATTAACACTTTGCCCGACGCAGGGATCGAATCCAGGACCTCATGCTCAACAGTCATGCTTGCGACCACAAGACCAACAAGGCAGTCTTCCGAGTCTATCCCGAATTACTTTATACATTGCACTGAGCTTTCTTTTGCAATGTTCTGAACTGCCTTGAACAGTCCTCCATTACTCCTATCTTAGGGAACATACCCATACTACGTGGCCCATTTTTACAACTTTTTACCCCCCCCCCCCCGTGACCACCCGTAGTATATTCCAATACCCCCCCTCCCCCTCTAGTTTTTACGTAGTAATTCATAAATATGGTTTCAAATAAAAAAAAGTGCAAAAGAAAATTATTTGGCTCAATGTGCGTCAATGTTGCCACCTATGAGTTCAAAAAGCGCTAAACGCTGCGCGCCATATTTGAATATAGGTCGAAAAAGCGCGAGATTTCCCTAGAGGATATTGACCACGTGACGAAAACCTAAGCCCCCCCTCACGCCCCACGCACCAAGCGTGGTATTTTGAAGACACCCTCCTCCCTTGAACGGGTCACGTAGTATGGGAACGTTCCTTTAACATACCCTGAGTTGCTTTAAAGATGTTGATACAAGATCTATAAACACATTTTCAACGGCTATGAAACAGTCTAGAGAAATAGTAACCTCGTAATAGGACTGCAACAAATGACCGTTGCATTATGTAATAGAACTATTTTGCTCGATGTTTAAAGAAAGGTCACTTCACACGTGACAAGAACAGAGTGAACGGTATGAAAGTTTAACGGACTGTAAATAATGTATCTGTTGTGAGATTTGTGTTGTTTTAGTTGACTATTATTAATGTTTTGTTTTGTTTTATGTTATACTAGCGGCCCGTCCCGGCTTTGCACGGGTGGACATTTTCCCCGTTTTTGCAACATTTTTCATTTATCCTCCGCTCCTATTGGTCGTAGCGTGATTATATAGCCTATAACCTTCCTCGATAAATGGACTATCCAACTCAAAAATCATTTTTCAATTCCAACCAGTAGTTCCTGAGATTAGCGCGTTCAAACAAAGAAACACTTCAGCTTTATAATATTAGTATAGATTGGTGGAGGGGGTTGCCTTGTTGGACTAGTCGTCGCTGGCGCGACTGCTGAGCATGGGGTCCTGGGTTCGATCCCCAATTCGGGCAAAATGTTATTGGGTATTTCTCAATAGCAGCCTGAAGTCTGAATTTGTGCCCAGTTAATGGCGATAGGCTCGCCACATATTACATGAGACTTAAACATAACTGGCGAAACGAGGGTGTACTAAAACATCTCCACCGAACCCTTTGGGGAATACAGACGTGATGTTGTTATGTTTATATACAAATGAGTATTTATTCTTTCAAACGTGTTCTAATTCACATTTTCACGACTAGTAGACAAGTATACTACCTAATCTACCTTTGCATCAAATATTACAAACAACACACGAACGAAAACTAGAATAGCAGAGGATAAGTACTCGGACAGATCGGATTGTTTCAGTTCAGTCTCTTTTCCATGATATGTTCAAACAACAGCACAAAACAAACCAGGGACACACGAACAAAGCTCGCAAAATATCACGAAACGAGATTTCGTAGCCTAGAACAACAAAGGCATAACTTACAAACACCAGTTTTACATAAGAGAAAAGAGAACAAGATCTTCTTTGTTTCTTTTTTGAGTGCGTTGAAGTTTTATTTTAAAACCTTTAGTTCTGCGGTACAAAAGACGGCTTAAAAATAAAAAAGAAGATAAAAAATGTAGTGCTTATAAAAGCGTCTATAACTTATTTTTTTAAACTTTACCCCACACTATTCTTTATCCTGTACCGTGGGTGCGTTTCACAAATCTTCACATGCACAAACATCCAGACCCAGATTTAATAAAAATATTATTGAGTAGCTCCACTAATAATAAGTCGTTAAAGTCTAACTGGTGTATACCTAGTCTTGCCATAAATATTTTCACGAAGAAAAAAAAAATGTTTTTATTGCAAATAATATTTATTACTTTTACAGTGTGTTAGTTTAATACATAAATATAAAAAAAATTAAAAAATAAAAAGCTTCTTCGAAGTGGTCTCTATTGGCTGCACTGTATTGTAGGACTGTTCCTTTAAACGTTGAGGCCAGTTATCAATAGAAGCACGCACTCTTTCCATGGGAAAATTCTTCACTGCCAATCGTATGGATTGTTTTAGGGACTCCAAATTATCATGGCGTTTAGAGCAAGCCGTACTCTCTAAAACTGACCATAAATCATAATCCAGCGGATTAAGATCGGCACTAGACGACGGCCAGTCTTCAGCTCTGATGAAGTCCGAAACGTTCACTTCCAACCAAGACTGCGTGGACCGAGCTTTATGACCTGGCGCCGAGTCTTGTTGGAAGGACCATACTTGATTATTGAACATGGTGTTATTAAACTAAAATTTCAGTGTATTTATTATGATTATAACATAACGCACCTTTAAAGACAAACAGTTACTAAATGAAAATAACAAAGTTTACACAGGAGCAAAAAGAAAAAAACACGGTTTTTTCGCAATAAAATTTAAGTACATGATGCTCTGAGCCATTTTTTGAGGTCATATGATGGATATTTATGTACCTACACTAGAACATACGATTACAAAAAAGTATATTTTTAAATAGAACTTTGTTTATTGTGATTTAATTTTATTACACCCTCTAAAAGTGGAGTTTTAAAAAAAGTGTCAAGTCCATCTTATAGTTTACGTAATTTTAAGAAAGACGGCATTACTATCTCAATTCATGAAAAATTTCGGTTTGGTAACAGTTTGTCTTTAAAGGTGCGATAATATTCTAATTGGGGTGTTTGAGGGTGTGCGTTAATTACGTTACATGTTGTATAGATTAAGTCTCATCTGGCTACACAGAGAGCTGACCACAAAATATTTGGTAAAACACTAATTTATTAAGTTATTCTTTTTTTATCTAGATATGCCAACTCATAGCCAATAGTCTATTGATCTCCGATTTCCTCTAGTTATGCACTAACTCGAGCACCGCCATTTTTCTCCACTAATGTCACTTGCTGCGTTCGTAGTAAAATGTTTTATTCATGGTTCACGACCACGTTTTGATCGGGCAACGAATTGGGAAGTAATCCGTGGGAAGATAAATAAAACTATTCTGAATACTTACTTCCTTCGGTTTTCATACTTGTCCCCGTGTAACAGCGAATTATAACCTAGATTTTTTGAGAAAACTTTACCAGGGATTTAATTTCAAGACTTTTTGAAACCGTGCAACTAAATTTTCAACGTTTTTAGGAGCATTACTTTACTTATCTATCTATATACAAGGTTAGTCGAAAAGCGGGTACTAAGCCGCGAGCCACTTAAAGTATCACTGATGACTATTTTAAAGCAAGTGTTAAAATTTCAAAATTCGATAAAAAAAACCACGAAAAATTTTTTATTTTAATTTTTTCGAAAAAATTTCATCCCTGCTTTAGTTATGAATTCAGAAAATAGGGTTTCTAATCCGTGATCCCAAATATGACCTAAAATGTAAACACAGCTGACTATAGCTGAGGATAGATAGAATTTAGCGTATTTTTTATGAAATCTTTGAACAGTTATTTCTCTGAAACTAATGACTTTTGGGGAAAGTTGTAGAACAAAAGTTATCCATTATTATAGGTACTTTAAAACCCTTTCGGCTTAGTACCCCTTTCCGAGTAACCTTGTATAAAAATCAATTGCCGTGCGTTATCCCCCTCCTGCCGCTCTCATACCTCAGGCGGTGACTAGCACTTGCGCGTAGACTATACCATTTTTTTAAGACTATTATTGTAAACCGCGTCCTATTTTTGGTTAGATAGAATAATTAATTATATACGTACAATCTTAATCAAGGCATAGCTGTAGCACGAAAACGATCCATTGAAAGCAGTCTTTCGTCGAGTTCCAGCGATTTGCATAAGTACTCGTAGATAAATAGTGGAAACAGTCAGTGTTTTTCTTTCGCTTTCAGATTGGCTCAGAAATCACTGCAAAGCCAATGTACGCTTATTTGCAGTAGTTTCAAATGTTTTCTCTGAAATTAGTATACCGGGTGTCCCAAATCAATTGTGGAGGGAAAATAATTTTACTTAAAGGACATAATGTTTTTTAAGGATTCCAGGATCAGGTTAGATACATTTTTTAAATCTTTGAATTCATATTCAATTATTTTAAAAATAATTACATAAAAAATCTGCCTCGTTGGTCTAGTGGTGGCGAGCGCGTCTGCAGAACATGGGGTCCTGGGTTCGATCGCCGGGTTGGGCAAAGTGTTATTGGGTTTTTCCATTAGGCATTTCTTAGCCCGGAACCTGGATTTGTGCCCGGTTCATGGCAATAGGCTTGTTCCCTACTACATGGGACTTAAACATAACTGGCGAAACGAGGGTGTACTAAAAACACTTCTACACGAGTACAGTATGCAAGTTTTAAGGTACGACTATAATAACAAATAATCAAGTCTTAATTGAATAATTTTTATGATTATTAAAATTACTCTTACCTATAACTACTAATCGCAACCGAGCCGAAGTCGATTCGTTCATTCAGATACACTTCAATGACCAAAACTGTCAAACTATTTGACTACATAAACAGAACAAAACATTTTGACGGTTTTCGTAAACGAGAACTGACTGTCGTTTTTGATTTGTTTACGGTTCAGCAAAAATTGTGTTACTAGACCTGGGCCTCTGTTATCTGCTGTCGTGCTGCAATCTAACGCCCAAAATCATTAGATAGATATACTTTATTGTACACTAAAAGAAATAAAGCAGAAGGAGTACACATTATTAAGAACAGTACAAATGGCGGTCTTATCGCTTAAAGCAATTTCTTCCAGACAACCTTTGGATGGAAAGACAATTCTTTCCATCTTGACAATTCAAGAAAAATATATAGGGCAGTTTGCAGCATACAAACGTATAATCTATTAAAAATCGATAATCAACTAAATCACTAAGTATATTATAATAATAATATAAGTTAATAAATAAGTAAGTAAATAAAATAAATATAATATATATATATTTTAAATATACAGTGGTGGTCATATAATTAAGAACGATCAATAATCGTTCTAGAAATTTTTGAATAAAATCATGGTTTATTATGTAGATTTGTGTTTTTTCATAGATGTAATTAGTTTTGTTATGAAGTAGCCACATTGATAAAGCAAACTGAATTAGTAATAGAGATATAAAATCGCAATTTTTTTTACAAATTCCATTTATGTTCCATAGTAACCAATTCAAACACAAATGAACCTGGACAAATAATTAAGAACGATTAATAAACTGTTCGAGAATTGATTTAAATGAAACAAGTAGATTAAATAAATTACATGGATGTGAAAGAATGCACACTAAAAAAGGCAAATTGATATATTTTGTACTAAAATTAATAGTGAGTAGCATGCCCACGGCATTTAATTACTGCCTTACACCGGCGAGGCATTGACTCTTTGCAAGAGAGATTGAGTTCCATTCTTCTAAGAAAACGTCATACAGCTCTCTTAATTGCCACACTGGCGATTTGATACACTTCTCTTGACTTCGCACCAAAGATGTTCAATTGGGTTTAGATCTGGGCTGTTAGCTGGCCAGTTTAAGACAGAAACTGATTGTGTTATGAGAAATTCTTTAACGATGCGTGCAGTATGTTTCGGATCATTATCGTGCTGGAATGTCCAAATCACCGGCAGCACGTCTTCAGCATAGGGTAATATTGTTTCTTCCAGTATATTTTTGTATTAGAATTGATCCATGTTTCCTTTTATCAGCCTAACAGGTCCAACTCCATAACCAGAAAAGCAACCCCAAATTTTCACGTTTCCCCCGCCATGCTTTAATGTCACTTTTGTGTACTTCGAGTCGAATGCTTTATTCGGAGGGCGTCGTACGTATCGTTTTCTATCAGAACACACTCTATTTATCTTTGTCTCGTCAGAAAAAAGAACATTTTTCCACTTTCTGACTGACCAGTTTTCATACCTTCTTGCAAAAGCGAGACGGGCTTGCCTATGGCACCGTTTCGACATGGGTACTTTCCTTGCCATCCTTCCATGCAACTTCTTTTCTACCAAACGCCTTCGAATAGTGCGTGCCGAGATCGCTGAAGGGTTATTTTCACCGAAATATTGTTTCCTTATCTCGTTAGATCCTTTAAAAGGGTTTTGTTTTGCCAAACGAACGATATTTCGATCATCTCGACGAGATGTCTTTCTCCGTTTAGGTACGCGCGGAATATTTGAAGTCGTTTGATACGAGTCAAAATGCTTCACAGCATGGAAAACCATCGTTTTCGAGCATTGCAGATGGTCAGCTATCTTTTTATAAGACCAATTCAACTCGCGAAGTTTTATTATGACTTCCCTTGTAAATTTATCGCAAGTTTTATTTTCCCCATTGTTTTTATATGAAGTTATCACGTTTTAGAGTATTACAGCACTAAATGGCGCCTAAATTATTCGAAAACTGACTTAACCACTGAGTGTTCTCTATTTAAATTTGAATAAAAAAATGAACTATTCAGCGTTCTTAATTATTTGGCCAGCCAGTAAGTAGTAATACTAGGTTCAGATGCAACATATAAAATGTATCTGTTCATTGTTTAATTAATCATGTGTACAAATAAATGTACCGCTAGCATGGAAAAGATTTGCGGTACCCAGAGAATTAAAAAATAATACATGCAATAAGTTATACTAGTTTGTTTAAAAAAATCTTGTCTTTAAATAGGCGTTCTTAATTATATGACCACCACTGTATATATATATGTATATATAAATATAATATATACATACACTCAAATAAAGAACATACATATTTAATTATAAATATCGATATTTTAGAAACGATTATATGACAAGATAATGTTCCTTTACCATTCTCTTGAACGAAACCAACGACTGAGCACGCCTCACAGACACAGGTAATGCATTCTAAAACGTAAATGAAAAACAGGACCCTGTTGATCCCGCTCCACGTTTTCAACAGAAATTCCTGTTCCAACCTCTCACTGCAAAGACGCGCGAGAGGTGTGCGCAATATTTACTTCTCAACACTAAATTGCCCTCGTTACGTAGGTAGTTATAAGAAAAAATATGACACGCTTGTTTTCATACAATTTAAGAAACTTTACGATATCTATTTAACTCAATATCTGTGACCCACATGTATATGTAGCGAAATTAAAGCTATTTCGTCCCTAAATACAGATTGAATTTATGAATAACGTGTTTGTATAAGGTCCCAGATTACTATGTGTCACACTTTAGGGTGGCTTTAAGAGACAATCCTCAACTAGCATGTGCACATAAAATTTAGTAGGCGTGTACTTACAGGAGGATAAAGAGTAACACTTGTAACCGTACACTATATATATTTTAATAAGAATTACAAATAGATCAACAGGGCGTGGTTGGCGCAATGCGAGGTGTCCAGGGTCTTCTTAAGCAGGTGTAGCACTTAACTTGGGAACTGCAGCGACGCGAGGGGATGATCTGCAGCGTGCCCGACCTTTTATAGGCCCGGACCACCGCCAGTCCGCCACCACCCATCACATATTTATGTTGACAATGTTTTATGATTTCCATTACAACTGCATCGTCAATTCAATTTAACATTTCGCTACGTGAATACAACGTGTTACAAAAATACCCCTAGAGCCGAAAGGGAGTTCAAAGGTCCCATGTAAAGAGTCTATTGGCAATATTTGAAAACAGTAGAATGACTCCAAAAAAAAAATTGGATAAAACATAAAATAATCATCATTGAAACGCAACCCTGAAAACATAAAACTAAAGAGTAGACTACCCAGAAAGTTATTAACATTCGTAACTAATTTCCTTCTAATTTATCTAGGTTGGCACTTATCGGTTTAATAAATATTTTCTTTTTCATGGGGAATTATTAACACGTTGTATGTGTCTGTGCTCATGACTATACACACGGTAAATAAGATAAAGTCCGCGCTCGAGGGTCAGGGCCGGCATCCAACAAAGCGGAGACGTCTCGAACAACCAATAGGATTGCGTTATTTTCACATCTCTCCGCTTGCTTGAACAGAATCATAATCCTATTGGTTGTTTACGACACATCTCTTCTCCTCTCCGCTTTGGTGGATACCGGCACTTAGTCACCGCCTGCGGTATGTGAGCGGCAGGAGGGGGGTGCGCGCGGTAGACAAGACAAAGCAAACTGATAGAGCGCGTCTATTGTTACACTCCCTCCTCTCGTAGGGTGACTAGACCTCGCGCGCGGACAATAGTATCGTTGTATTTTTTAGCAAAGCAATGAAATACACTTCACACTATCTCGGTTGTAGATATGCTTAAACTCTTTTGCTTACTGCATACTGTACAGTCACGTGTAATAATATGTATACACATAGCGAAATTAAAAAGCGATTTCCTTCCAAAATATCTATTAGAATTATGAAATATTCTACACAGTTTTTACAATTACACATGAATTACCGTTTCTAATATTTCTTAATTACTTACACTTTATTCTCTAAAACAAATTCGCTTTTTAAGATCGCTACGTGTATACATATTATTACACGTGACTATACAAGTTGCCTGAAAACTCGTAGTCAGTTATCTAGATATTATAGAACTTCTTTATAGGTAACGAGCGATTGAAATCAGCGGGCCAATGTACTTACAAAATTGATGCCAAACTGCCTGGTTGGTCTAGAGGTGGCAAGCGCGACTCCTGATTGTGAGGTCTTAAGTTCGATCCCCAGGTCAGGCAAAGTGTTATTAGGTTTTTCTGTGTGGAATTCCTCAGTAGCAGTCCGGAGTTTGGATTTGTGCCCGGTTAATGGCAATAGGCTCGCCGCCATCACATGGGACTTAAACATAACTGTGAAATGAGGGTGTTACTATATACCTCTGCCCAACCCTGCGAGAGATACAGGCGTGATGTTATGTTATTGTTGTCCAACTGTAAACGATCTACAACCGTCAGTATGTTTTCGTTTACGAAAACTACAACATGTTTGGTTCTGTTTTTGTTGTCAAACAATATGACAGTTTTTGTAAACGAAAACTGTCTAAATGAACGGTTCAACATAGAATCGGTAGCGATTAATCAACATTTCTGTTAGTAAAATTGGCCCCCAGGCGATTCCACCCAACGCAATTGGTTGTCACAATACAATATTAACACTTACTATCAGTGATGGGCCGAATAAGGGTTTCACCGAATACGAATAATCAGCCGAATGTTCGGTTAAAAATTAACCGAACCAAACATTCGGCCGAATATTCGGCAGGATATGGCGCGCTTTATCGTACATTGCAAAAATTAAGTCTATTCTTGTCGAACGCATGGAATTGTGCGGCCCTTCTGACCGCTGACGCCGCCGCGCTGCTACTCCCGGATTGTTATTGAGACTTCTAGTTAGCGACAAAATATTGGCACGTGTATTCATTTTTGTGTACAACATCGTTAAAACTCAGTTGTTCTACCTAGCCTTTTTCCCAACTATGTTGGGGTCAGCTTCCAACTCGTTAAAACTCAGTAAATTGCCAAAAAAACAATGATATGAATGGAAGGCAGAGGTCGAATATTGGGATTTTTTCTGTAAAACTGACGATGAATGATAAAACACACTTGATATGGATACAATAACGTAATTATACTACTTCATAGAAGCATAGAGGCAACTTTATAACTCAAGATTATTCGGTAAAATGTTCGGCATTTTAGCCGAATAATCGGCCGAATACGAATGTTCATAAACGAAACGTTCGAAACCTTCCGAATATGCCGAATACCGAACATAAAACGAATATTCGGCCCATCTCTACTTACTCTCGATGTTAATTAATTCTCCTAATAAACCTGTCGTGTATTCCAACCAAGATCTCTGTCGTATTAAGCGTTTCTGTCATTTTATTTGTTAAATTCTTTACCGAACTGATTGCCTCGTTGGTCTAGTGGTGGCAAGTGCGACTGCTGATCGTGAGGTTCTGAGTTCGATCCCCAGGTCGGGCACTGCGTTATTGGGTTTTTCTATTAAGAATTTTTCACTAGTAGTTTGGAGTCTGAATTTGTGCCCGGTTAATAGCAATAGGCTCGCCCCCTATTACATGGGACTTAAACATAACAGGCGAAACGAGGGTGTACTAAAAACACCTCTGCCGAACCCTTAGGAGAATATAAGGCGTGATGTTATGTTTATGATTTTTTTGTGGCAGAAACAAAAAAAAACAACATACTATTACTAAATATGTTTATCGACGAATATCAAAGGTTCAAAGATTGCCTTAAAATGTCATTGTTTTTTACGAACAATGGTTTTTGGTTAGTTCATCAAATTAATTTGTTAAACGGAGAGTTAGGTGTCATTTTAGTTAGTTAAAGATCATTTCTTCTCTCAACACGTTTCTAATTCCTCATAAATTAGTACCTCATCATCAATCTACCTTGTTTTCCCTATCACATAATTATATAATATCATATATTATATATTACAATATTTATAAATGTATATATATATATATACCTATATGTAAGTATTATGTCTATGTATGGTGTGTAGTATATATTTTGCAGCAGTACACCATGGACTACCCCCTCTATCTTATTCATTGACTTCCTGTTCATCCAAAGGTTGTCTGGTAGATATCGCTATCAGCGATAAGACCGCCATTGTACCCTTTAATGTTTGTTATTGTATAAGAGCTGTGTTACAATTTTGGTGTACAATAAAGTATATTCTATTCTATTCTATTCATAATAACGTAAGACTTGACTCTACATGAGATGTCAATATTCATATTACAGTTATAACGATCTCACTGCGACAAATCTATGTTTGAAAATTGGATACATACATACATAAATTCACGCCTTTTTCCCATGGGAGTAGGCAGAAACTATAGAACGGCACATACTACGACCCTTACATACCCCTTTTGCTTCATCCACATTCATACATCTTGTCATACACGCACACCGGTTGAGAGTACTACGCACCCGACCATCAGTCTAATTGGATACATGTTTAAAAGATTTAGAGTTCTTTAAAATTCTTACAACATAAAAGGGAAATCTCTTGAAATTTTGCCAAATTCACAGTAGAGTTTGCATTTGGTTTGGAGCCGATAAATATTGCTAATGGTTTAACAGCAGCATGTAGAGTTTCAAGAAATAAATCTAACTCAGCTGTGAAGTAAATCTCTAGAAAATACGCCAAATACGGTCTAATGAATTGTAGCAAGTTTTATTATGGTTTTGCCACGAAATAAAGAAATACAAAATGTATTTAATACGTTTACGCTGGATTGATAACATACATACATAAACATAACATAACATCACGCTTTTATTCCACGAAGGGTTGGGCAGAGGTGTATAGTAACACCCTCATTTCGCCGTTATGTCTAAGTCCCATGTAATAAGGGGCGAGCCTATTGCCATCAACCGGACACAAATCCAAACTCCGGGCTGCTATTGAGGAATTCCATGCGGGAAAACCCAATAACACCTAGGGGTTCAACCCAGGACCTCACGATCAGCAGTCGCGTTTGCCACCACTAGACCAACGAGGCAGACATACATATACATACTCACGCCTTTTTCTCACGGGGGTAGGTAGAAACTACAGATCGCCACATGCTACGATCGTTTCGCTTCGTCCACTTTCATACTTTTTCTTCTACTTCCTACCTTTATCCCACAATAGGTGGGGTCGGCACAACATGTATTTCATAAATCCATGTTGTTAGAGGTTTTGGCTTATTGTTTTATGACCGGCCGCCTGCCTGACATCAACCCTCCTTGGGAATACTCGTTGTGCCGTCGCGCGGGTGACCCAATGTGTTTACTGATATTATGCACTGGGTCCCAAAATGATATGCTTGTCAATCTTATTGCCGACAACTAAGCAGACTATGTTCTTCTTGGTGGAGTATACTTGAAGTTCCTCGACCCACTCATTAATTTTGCTGAATGGACCGCCAAAAAGGTTTACGAGTTTTTTTTTTCTAAGTTTTTGTCCACTTTCATACATCTTATCATATGTAAGTATGTGGATGCCGCTGCTCATAGACACAGTCTAATGAAACGGACGTATACCTATTCATAGCCGACCACGTGAAAAAATAATAAAGATTAACTGATTTCAGTTCCGTCCGTGTGTATTTCCCAGAAGCAAAAGTATTCCATGCGCTGTCGAATCGAAAAAAGTTTCATCGTCCGATCAGGATATTTTAATCAAAATATTCAGTGGGAAAATTCTACTGACAGAATTGTTGCCAAAACGCAAACAAACCACAACCATCAGTCAGTTTTCGTTTACAAAAACTGTCAAAATGTTTTGTTCTGTTTATGTCCTCAAATAATTTGACAGTTTTGTTCATTGAAGTATGTTTGAATGAACGGATCGGCTTCGGTTCGGTTGCTATTGAACAACGTTTCTGTTAGTAGTTACAAGTATGTGTAATTTTAATAATTAAAATTACGCAATCAATACTTGATTCTTTGTTACTATACAGGGTGTAAACGAAATCATGTAATTCCTTCAAACCTCGTGATGTACTGCTGACATAGAGTAACTCTGTGAGGGAAACATTTGGATTCAATAAAAAAAATGACAAGAAGTAAACATGTGTTCTTAACGTGAGGCGTTTTAGCGCCTCGAGCGAATTGCACGGCTATCGCTCGCCGCGCGGTCATTTAACTCGGGACGCTAAAATGCCTCGCGTTAAGAACACATGTTTATTTCTTGTATTTTTTTTTATTTATTCCAAAAGTATCCCGTGCAGGGTTAATCTATGTCAGCAGTACATAACGAGATTTGAACGAATTACATGATTTCGTTTACAGCCTGTAGATAACTAGACCTTCAAGACTGTACCCGTGTATTTTAGATAACTACCTATTACCTACATAAGTATTTGTAAATGAAAACTATCAGAGTGAACTGTTCGACTTCGGTTCGGTTGTATAGGTATCTTCTATACAATGATTTATGTAAATAAATAATATAGTAACTGCCTCGTTGGTCTAGTGGTGGCACGCCTGACTGCTGATCGTGAGGTTCTGGGTCCGATCCCAAAGTCGGGCAAAGTGCTATTGGATTTTTCCATGTGGAATTCTTTAGTATGAGCCCCGAGTTTAGATTTGTGCCGGGTTGATGGCAATAGGCTCGTCCCCTATTACACGGAACTTAAACATAACGGCGAAATGAGGGTGATACTATACACCTCTGCCCAACCCTTCGGGGAATACAGGCGTGATGTTATGTTATGTAAATAATTTACAGCTGGACCAAACGATTACAATAAAAATCTGTCAGTGTGTCTGAGGTATTGAGTTATTTCATCATCACGTTGTTTATCTACATATACCCACTTATAAAGATAAATCTGCATAAATATATAAAAGGAGACTCTGACTGACTGATCTATCAACGCACAGCCTAAACCGCTGGAGTTATAAACTTAATATTTTGACAGTAGGGTTTTTTATGACTTACATACATACACACATAAACTCACGCCTTTTTCCCATGGGGGTATGCAGAAACTATAGAACGCCACATGCTACGACTCTTACATACCCCTTTCGCTTCATCCACATTCATACATCTTGTCATACACGCACGCCGGTTGAGAGTACTACGCACCTGACCTTTGTGAAGAACATCACCAATAACATCGATGTATGTCCTTCTAGGACGTCCTCTACCGGCGTTCCCATTAACATCCGCCTTATACATTTCTTTTGTTAATCGCCGTTCACTCATTCTCTCAACATGGCCAAACTACCTAAGCATACTCCTTTCAATTTTTGTCACTACATCATCTTTTAAACCGCAACTTAATCATCCACTAAGGAAAGATTTTTCAAAATTCCTCCCCTAAGAGGGTGAAAAACAATTACACATGCAAACCTTGGACACAAGCTAGGATTTTTTAAGGGAAATGTATACGATACTACCTACATTGGTGCTGAATGTGCATGTGAAACACAATATGAATACTGGCACTATTAATTACAGCAAAACTAACTCCCCGGCTTATTCGGCGTTATTGTTGACTTCATTTTGCCTTTTCGTTCTCGACAACTCGTGGCCGCCGCGACCGCGAGTTGAAATTAGTTTGACACTATCACTTTCATGGTTACAGCTTAGTAGCTACTCGTATCTGTTTACTGAAAAGCTTTCCTTGGATATAATGTAGAAAATTTTTATGTATATTGTAAAATACATACTAACAGAATCTTGCAGGGGTGAATCTAACATTACAGTTATAGCTAATATCGGTATGTCAGGATTGGGAGCATGGTAACATGGCATAAAGTAAAGGTAACCAACATAGACTCTCCACCACTGAGAGTACTTTAAATTGTGTTAGTGATTAGTTACAGAAGCTAGTTCACTATATAACACAACATAATAATTTACCCAAGATCAGAAAATAAGGACAAGCTAGTCAGATATAAAAGGTCAAACTTCTTCAGCTGTTTGACATAGAATCCTTCGCTTCGTCGAATGACCAGTGTTTTTCTAACTTCGGGTACGTTGATTCATCTTGACGATTACCCTCCTTTATCAACATTGTCCAGTGTTACCAGCTACTGGTAACAAAATAAGTATAATTATTAATAAAAAAAAAAATAAGTTGACAGGTGAGAGTCGTCTAAGGGATGATTTCCAGCATACGGCTCGCATCGCATCGGATCGGAAAGGATACGAACGGATGCGGCGACAGCCGATCGCTTCCGGCAGGATGTCGACGCATACGATCGGCTCCGTACCGTTGCTTGCGAACGTATCCGTTTCTGCGCCTAGTCAAATAGTTTCATTCCTACCGTGTTGACGTGTACTCATTTTTGAAAGGATCTGATCGGATACGACTTCAGGCGAACGAAGCCGATCGCGCGTCGTAGCATACTTTTGGCTAGGATCGCGTGTCACGGAAGACATCCGCGGTCAAGCTGCTGTGCGCGGCTTGGTAATATAGACTTTAAATACTGTGTACATGATTTAATATCGTTTAAAGATTGTAAAATCCGTTCTGAACCGATGCGATGCGAGCCGTTTGGTGGAAATCATCCTTAAGGTTAGGATAAATATTTATTATAACATTTCTAATCTCAGCACTTAAAGACGTATTTAACACATTAAACTAACGTTTACTTAAGAGTTCCCAGAGGGTAAAGATGTTATACTGGCCACTCTCAAGTAATCGTTAGTTAATGACCCATTAACCTGCATGAGTGCGGCTGTTACAGGTTTGTGACAGTAATGGGCTGCGCTCTTTGAGATTACCATTACAGTTGCCAGGCGACCACCAATCGCAGACTAATGGTGATTGTAAAATGAACAGTTTCAAGCCAAACTAGAAATCGCCAACTTCTCCAATCATCTACTTAAATAAAAAAGCATAATTAAATGTAGTGCTTTAGGGTAATTACGAACATGGGAATATTACGAAAATTACGAATTTCTACTAAACCAGGCAATATTTTTTGCTATGACAACATTACAATACATTGCATTACACATTCTGGCATTATTACGTTACCAGAGCAAAAAATATTACCTGGTTTAGTAGAAATTCTTAAGTTTCGGAATATTCCCGTGTTCATAATTACCCTAAAGCACTGTATATAATTATATTTACATTTCAAAGTCTACTATAATTACTGAAATCCATTCCCAAATCATAGCGGAAAGTTGTCAAATAAACGAAGCAGATTAATTCAAACCGCATATCGTCTAAATATTATTAAAACATACTTCGCCCTAATCTCCCGACATCCGACGTCGCACAACAAACTTGAAGCCAAATTATTATCGAACACACACGAGCAAACTGTCATCGCGCAAACTTTTTATTTAGTTATGCGCAAATTGTCAAAGTACCGGGATTTACAAGAAAATAGGGGTGTCACCACAAAGCTTTTTGTCAGCGTGAAGTTATTAAATCAAACGGAAATGAGTTGCAAAACCGAAATTTTTTGGGTCATAGATCCAATTTTACGGTGGTTAGGGGTGACAGACATTTTAGTGTAGGCCATCTGATATGCTGATGTAGTTTTCGGGTCGCTATAATTAACACGTAGAGTGTATGAAAATATGACGTAGCTAAAGCAGTTTTATTAAATAGGGACAAAAATAAATTGTCGTGAAACTATTATTTGACCCCGGTAAATTTTAATCTTTACATAGTATAAAACAAAGTCGCTCCCGCTGTCTGTACGCTTAGACCTTTTGAACTACGCAACGGATTTTAGTGCAGTTTTCAGCAATAGATAGTGATTCAAGAGGAAGGTTTATATGCTCCACATTAGTATCTACATTGCACCCGTGCGAAGCCGGGGCGGGTCGCTAGTTTAGTAATAAATAAAACAATTTTTCCTTAAAAAAACTTTTTAAAAAACTATAAAAAATTTAGAAATTCCAATTAATATTGCTTAGCCCCAAATAGAAATATTGACGGTCAAGTTTAGAGTTGTCAAGCTATAATCTATCGACACTATCTTCGTAATATAAGCCCCGCTTATATTTTTTACTTCGAAACGCTTCTAAAGTTACTTAGTATTGACCTTTCCATTGAATTAGATAAGTTTAAGTCTGATCATCTGACCACAGTCTCGCCCACGGTCTCGCCGGATGGTATACAAAGTCCACTAAGATAAAAGTGAATACTAAACTCGCTTTATAGCGTCTTGGATCAAAACCTTCGCGATAACTCATTGGTCATCATATTTATTCATATATAATACTAGCTGTACTCCCGCGGCTGTGCCCACGTAAATAATTTGACTACAGCGCCACCTATCGGGTCCCAGCACAGTTACGAACCATTGTCTTGACAAAACAAATATATTGTGTAAGTATGACCTCAATCGGTAAACCCGTTCTCAAGTTATGACGTGACCAAGGGAAATAGGGATTCATTTTTATATTATACTAGCTGCCCGGACAGACTTCGTTCTGTCAAAAGTTATTGGCCTGTAGTGGAAAAAGAAAAGTGTTGTTTTTACTATTTTCCACGCAATTTTTGTTTTTTCTCTCCATAAGAACCTTCCTTATGCCTTAAAGAATATATTTTAAAAAAATTGCCGAGTTGGTCGAGCCGTACTAAAGTTTTGCGCTTAGCAACGCATTTGGCGATTCATTATTATTTATATAGAAGATAGATTACTAGCGACTCGCCTCGGCTTCGCACGGGTGCAATGCAGATACTAATGTGGCATGTAAACCTTCCTCTTGAATCACCCTATCTAATGCTGAAAACTGCATTAAAATCCGTTGCGTAGTTAAAAAGATCTAAGCGTACAGACAGCGGGAGCGACTTTGTTTTATACTATGAAAAGATTTTTCCGATACATAAAGCGTGAGGCAATCAATAAATGGTATTGGTAACCATATGACAGCATTTCACTTCTTCTTGTTCACCAATAGATTTGCCAAGCGCGGCTAGTATGACAAAGTATCTTCTTAATCTTTTTATCCTAGAGCGCGATCGAATTCAACGCTCAACAGTAGACATTTACGTGTTGATTTAAAAAAACCCTTAGAATTGTAGTAAAATAAATAACACTCCAATGGCAAGAAAATTAACAGATCCGAATTGAAATATTTAGAACTCGTCCGCGTCGGAAACTGTGCCTTCATAATCTCCGACACAAATGAAGATCCAGAATTCCGTAAAACGCCAACCCAAGAAGGAGACATAATGGGCCGTTTTTTTGCACGCTCGAATATCAGCGGCCATCGACCCGAAAATTTGAAAGGACTCGTCAAAATGAAAAGTTGTGACGACTTTTGGAAATTTACATGTTTTCCGTTCACGAATGGAATCCCGAAACCCGAGCTCGTCTTAAGTGCAGTTCCCTTTTGGGTCGAGTGCCACTTTCAGCCGTTACTTTCACCATGACATCACGGTATTTTCACTTACAGGGTAAACTGTGAGCCAAGGAGAATTGAATAATGTCAACGACTGTAGACTCATTAACAAGAAGTCTTCTTCTTTTCGTGTGGTTACTAACAAACCTGGTGTCAGAGTTTATGCCACCTATCGGCCTCTGACTTGGCTTCACATGCCGTCGAGAAATATCGCTCAGGCATGCAGTGATAATTATACAATACGCACATGAATCAGAAAAGTCAGAGGTGCGTGCCTTGGGTTCGAACTCGAGACCTATGACTTGGTAGTCCGACGGTCACACCACTAGGCTATCACTGCTTAACAAGAAGTAACGCCCTACGTAAGATGACGTAATACGTCATCCTCCGGCCGTACCACAAATGTAAATTTCTAGTAGTAGATAGAGCTCGTTGTGATAGTGATTGTCCGGAAAAGTACTACCACCATACCTATTTCTGCCGCTAAGAAGCATTGCTGTGTTCCGGTTTGGAGAGTATGGGTGACGATGAAATTACAGGCACATGAGACTTTTCAATCTTATCTTTGGGGTTTTAGGTGTATGTAGGCGGCGTTAGGGTAGCTATACACATAAGCGGACTGGCATTAATCGGCACAGCCGGATGATAAAATCGAATATATGTAGATGAATGTTCGAGAAAAGGCCGCCCGGCTTTCACTAGGCGGGCAGCATCAGCGGGCCGGCAGTCATCGGCAAAACCGGGCGGTAAAACCAAATATATGTTGTTGAATGTTCGGGAATCACAACCCGTTTGGCTTAAATTTTAGTTCAGCTAAGAATAATTATTATTGGAGCCAAACGTATGTAGTAGTTGCTACGAGTCGGCTTTTTCGTTCTACAAGTACTGCCGAATCGAATGATGTGTCGACCCGAATGAACTACCCAATCGGCACAAGCCGAATGAAGCCGAACAAGTGCAGTAATTACTTCGGGTCGGCTTTGTTGTTCGACAAATACTGCCGAACCGACTATGTGTGTAACTACCCTTAACCACTTACCATCAGGTGGGGCTGTCGGATTGTCTGACGAAACTTTTTTTTTAACTCAATTTATGCCAGGATACGTTTTCATATGAAACACACAACAAGTAAAATTGTGATATCCACAGAAAAATCTCTCATGTTCTGCGGTGGTATCCAATCAGTTTTAATATAAGTAGTTTTCCCGAAACAAAGTCGACGAGAACTACCAACTCACCCTTAACTTGTGCGTTAAGTTACTCCGCGTCTCACCTAGTTTAATTAATTTAAGTGAACCAGTAACAGTAATTATGGCAACTGTAAACTTACGTCACTTAGGACACAACTATAATCTAGGTTTGTACAGGTGTTTTTTTTTTTTGTTGTCTGTTTTATCGCGGTGCGTTAATGCACTTTACGTGGCTATGGAAGCCTCATAGAGACAAAGTCTAGCATGTGGGAGTTTGTGCCAAAAGCCTTCAAAAGACGAATAAAAGTGTCAAAAAATTACCAAGAGTGTCGTATGACCTGAAGCTCCTAGGAAGACCAGGGTGACTCAAATCAAAAAGGAGCATAGTTTGTGTGTAAGGAATGCAGTAGCTGCAGACGTATCCCATCCTACTTTCAGATTTTTTATAAAGAACGTCGGCCATGGTCCATACATGCTATGACCTGACTATAAAGTATCACGACCTTTGATGGGATATGGTTTAATTGGTTCACCTACTTATAATAATCCATGCTTTAATGAGTATATTTTTTTAGGAAGCGGAAGAAAATAGATTTTTGCATTTATTTGTTCTCATGGAGGTTAGAATTTGACAAGTCGGAAACTCGACAACCACAACTTCAATCATGCTAATCATTGTTAGTTACGTGTTCTGTGACTTCTGTGTCACCCACAGTCCCACTTCTGTGTGAAAATAACAAACATTGACAGTTTTTCTTGATGATAATAATTATTTCAGACTTAGTGTTTGGCCATACCTATTCAATTTACTGCGCGGGAGAAGCTTTGACAGCTACCGGGATGTCACTATGTCATACGTTTCGTTCCATCTATTGGATTAAATGTTTTTGATAATTTGGCCCAGTAATTTATCTAATTGTTATTAACCATCAAATAACAATATTGTAAGAATAAAAACAACGACACAATCAACATAATCTATTATGTTTAAAAAAAACTGGTATTTTAAAAATCGTAAACGCTTGAATGCTGGTGCTCAAACTAAACGTGTATCCAGTACATGATAAAACGTATTAAAGTGCGTTCAAAATTAATAAAAATGTCGTAAAAAAGTAAGGTTTTTTTTCAAAATATCATTTATTTTATTCCGGCTTTTAATAAATAATTGAATAGTTGTAAATTAATGCTCCTTTAATTGTCAATTTTTTGACGTATAACTCGTTACGGGTCTCATCCGAATTTGGTCAGGTCAATTATGGCCATTGTTATTTATATCATATCTTATTTATATCTAAATAATTTGGCATGCAGAATCAAGCGTTCATTGCTTTTCTTAAAAAATAGATAAAAATAATCGGGCGGGGCTGTGTCTGACAGCCGTTGGTTTAACGGGAAATGTCATTGGCAACTTGTATTTTTTTCTATTCGTCTGCTTTTATATGGTCTTGCGGACCATTTCTACGTAACCGGGCAGTTATTGACGAGACCTGAAGGGTCTCCAACCAATGGGGACGAAAGTAAAATACTTAACCTAAGCTAACTACTACTACTAACATCATGATTGACTACTAACAACAACAGCACTAAGGGTGACCCCTAATGGGACTCGGACCTCGGCTTAGGGCGTTGCTGGCGTGAGGACTGGGAAGGAGACAGCTTGATGAGGGCTGAATTAACGGTGTGACTGCGGAGTTAGGAAGGACAACTGACTCCGGATCATGGACGGCGGCGGCGGTAGGGCATCGCAAAGGGCCTCGCCGGCGAGGAATCTATGGCAACGAATCGTTTTTAACTTATATGGGATGAATGGACGAGACCGCCTGTTTTGGCCAATATTGGCGCTGAGCGCCCTCCCCACCACCCGCTCCCTTTCGACGCTAACTCAAAGTCGTATTTGCGAGCTGACCATATATGGTCAAAACCTACACCACACCGACTCTGAGGATAATAGTTAGATATTTATAAAGACAAGACGATATAGATATTTTCGATACAGTCCACATTTCTATTTTCATTTCATTTATGATTCTTTCACGTCAAAAAGAGAATCGATAAGAATCGATTAATGGAAGCTTCTGGGAAGATTCCCTGTATATATATATATATATATGTATATAATATCTATTATTCATAAGTTTATTAATCTATATATAAATATATAATATGTATGTAGGTAATATTATTGCCAAAAATGTTCAGTTATCTTTGTGTTTATTTTTAATATAGTATCACATGACATAGCTCTTTTTAGCGCACCTACCATGTTTTCTCTGCATCACCCTAAGGTCGACTGGTAGAAAATGCCTAAAGCTAGTCATACACGTTAAGGTAAACCTGACAGGTATGCCTGTTTAGGCAGCCTGTAAAAGAATTATTGTAGGTGTAAGTAAAAATATTTTGGAGATACCCTTTCAACTTGCAAGTGAAGGTGTCCTTAACGAGCATACCTGTCAGTTATACCTGAGCGTGTATGGCCACCTTTAGGCATTAAGTCCGCCTCTGTACAAATTTTGTGCGAAAGTATAAATAAATAAATATAGGCCACTATATACTCCACAAGTAACGTTTGTAAGCCACGCTTCTAATCAGTGCTGTCTTTTATATAAGTCGTTTAATTAATTATGAAGTTTTTGCTCCACTAACTAAGATTAAGTAGAATGAAGCCAGGTTCTAATGTCGCGCCGCGTTGAATTAGCATTTAAAGTATGCTAAGCTGGGTCTATAAAGTGGAAGTTGTTTTAGAATTTCTTCTGTGATCTTAAACTTAGTGAAATATATTAGACATTTAAGAAAAATTAAGATAGCTAGCTAGCTATACAATCTGGTAGCTATTGAACTACTGAAAATTTAACGACATGTTAAACACTTTAATTACAAAAATAACTATAATTCTGCCTAGCCTTTTCCCAACTATGTTGGGGTCAGCTTCCAGTCTAACCAGATGCGGCTGAATACCAGTATTTTACACGGAGCGGCTGCCATCAGACCTCCGCAACCCAGTTATAGCAAAGCCGATATCCTAAGGTTAGACCTGTAGTCAGACTTTCTGGCTTTTGACTTCCGGTAACGACTGTCATAAGTAGACATCGGATTATATGCATTTGCATGTTTGCATATGCAAATGCATATAATTCTATTTTTATATCGTTATTGCATATTTCGGTACTTTTTCATTGACAATGCTTATTTCAGTAGTTATACGTGTAAGGCCCGATTTTACCAACGTCGGGTAGCGTTTATCCAAGGAATAAGTTAGACATATTGACAGAATTTCTATACAAAAGCTGTCACAATGACAAATTTATTCCTATGATAAAAGTTATCCGATGTTGGTAAAATCGGCCCTTAGGCGTGTTGTATTATGCCGTCGACCTCGCACAAACTCAGCGACCGCACTGAATCCTATCTACTCAGGGTTGCCAGATGGGGAATTTTTTTCTCGTACCAGGTCTGCCAAATATCTCTTACTTTCAATACATAATCTCGTATGAGTTTTTTTGATCTCTTTTTATCCTTAATTTACGCCATGTACTATTACTAGCTAGATTTTTTTTTTCCTTTGGAAAATCCTCATGGATGTCCCTCGCCCGGGGAAGGCGAGGGGGTCTGCCGGACTCTTACCGGCTAAAATCAAAACGGTGTTCCTTCTCCTGACCGTTCGGCCGGGGTCGCGGGATTCGCAAAAGCATGCACCGCAACCCCGGCAGATAGGTAGGTAGGCAGGTAGGTATATACCTACCCCAGGCTAGCTAGTAATAGTACATGGCGTTCCTTAAGTTAGAGGCCGCCAAATGAAAAAAAAAAAACAGTTAAAAACAAACAATTTTTAAATTTTAACACTTCATCAGTGATATTAAGTGGCTCGCGGCTTAGTACCCCCTTTCCGACTAACCTTGTAGATATAATGTGAATTAACGTAAATTCTAATAATAAGTGGTTTTTTGATTGTGCATATTTCGCCCTTTTTAGTGCACATTTGCATGCATTATTTTGGCATTTTGATAGTGCATACCTATAATCCGATGTCTAGTCATAAGTATTCGTATGACATCCGGGGCCGACTGTTTAATGTACTCTCCGTGACACAGAGGGGTCTCGATATGTAACGGATGGTCACCCATCATCGGACTGACCGCGGCAAGCGCAGCTTAACCTCGCAAATCGTATGATCCGCGCGGTTAGTAATAGCCATGAGTCCTTTTTATAATATCAACCTATTCCTCTCCAAATGGCAGCCATTTTGTTTTTGACCTGCAAATATAGCATTACGAACCTCTCCATCAAACAAACCAATAAAAGCAGTTATCAATTGAACTGAGAATATTACAAACAGACAAACAAAGCTGAAATAACTAAAACACAATAACTGAACAACTCAAATTGAGAGCGCGATTTGTTCGGAAGCTTTAGTCACAAAATAGATAGGTACAGAAGTCAATCACATGTCTTGTATGTACTTCACTTTTCATACCTACGCTCGGCGATCGCTCTATCTATATATCTATCTCTCTCAAGCGCATGGCACTCGCGCTCGCACTCACTCGCACTAGAGTGCGAGTGAGTGCGAGCGACTATATATCTCGGACTGTTTGGGACTAGAGTCCCAAACAGTCCGAGATATCCGTGAGCAGTGTCTATGTGTGCGTTGCTCGAGTGCACTTGTACGTAGATTGACTTCTGTACCTATCTGTTTTGTGCTTTAGTTCCGTGCATCAGTTATTAAAATATTATGGAACTAATGTGATGTAAGTTAACACTGCTTATAGTAACTATAGTTAATGTATATCAATATTCATAATTATTTTTTGTATTGTGGCAGTGGAGTTAATGGGAAAATGTTCAGTATCAGCGTGTATGAATTAACTGAATTACGTTTAAATATGACATTTTGGGGACTACGTAATAATAACTGCCTCCTTGGTCTAGTGGTGGTGTGCAACTGCTGATGGTGAGATCCTGGGTTCGATCCCTAGGTCGGGCAAAGGATTATTGGGTTTTTGCGTGTGGAATTCCTCAGTAGCAGCCCAGACTTTGGATGTGTGCCCGGTTGATGGCATTGCTCGCCCCCTATTACATGGGACTTAAACATAACGGCGTAACGAGGGTGTTACTATACACCTCTGCCCGACCCTTTGGGGAATACAGTCGTGATGTTATGTTATGCTTATAATAATATACCGTACGACTGGTTAAACGAATGACATATTGAAGTAATATTCAGTATTCGATTCCAGTTCCATTTTTTTTTTAATAGTATTTGACCTATTTTTCCCAATAAAAAAATTGTGGACACTAATTCGCGTAAAAAACTATACGAAGCGAGGTTGCAAGCGGTGAGGTGATGCACACGGCATTGCAAATGCCTACCGGCCTTTAGTGTGTATACAAGGTTAGTCGGAAAGGGGGTACTAAGCCGCGGGCCACTTAATGTATCACTGATGATTATTTTGAAGATAGTGTTAAAATTCGATTTTTTTCTGCTTTAGTTATGAATTCAGAAAATAAAGTTTCTAATCCGTGACCCCAAGTATGACGTAAAATGTAAACACGTATGATCATAGCTGAGGATAGATAGAATTTAACGTATTTTTTATGAAATCTTTGAACAGCTATTTCTCTTGAACTATTGACTTTTGGGGAAAGTTGTAGAACAAAAGTTATCCATTATTATGGGTACTTTAACACTCTTTCGGCTTAGCACCCCCTTTCCGACTAACCTTAGGTGATGTGGTCATACAGCTAGTTCACACAGAAACTGTTTACAGGATCCGTTTTAGCGGATCCGTTTTTATTTTGGTGATGGCGCCTATAGTTGTATGAGTCCAGTATTAAAATACTGGACCCGTTATTTTTATCGTATCCTGCCAGCCAGATGCGATGCGGCTGCCATCTGTTTAACTGATCCGTCGGTACAGATGTGAACAACACATCCAGTACCGAAGGATCAGTTAAAATGGATCCGCTGTGTGAACGGGCTCTTAGTTACATAAATAAACTTCATAGTCTAAGATCTCAGTATAAAACGACCTTCACCGAGCTGGTTAATGGATGAAAAGTATTTTATATCAAATTAAATATGTCAATAAATATATTGACATATTTAATTTGATACAAAATACTTTTCATCCATTAACCAGCTCGGTGAAGGTCGTTTTATACTGGGATCCTATACTATTAACTTATATGTAACTCATATATTAAGCTCCAAGCAATGCATATACACATAATATATAAATCAAAAGGCACAGCGGGTAGATAACACAATCACAAGCAATAGCACAGGGTTTACTTAGCCCTCCCCGCCCTTTGTACCGACATACCCCGCCGGTTAATCTAATTCCAATATTTTCTAAAAAGGATTTCTTTGTGATTTCTTTTTACTTCTCCTTTACTTGTACGCCCAAATTATCATACATAACATAACTAACACATTACTGTCCCACTGCTGAACACGAGCCTCTTCTCAGAATGAGAAGGGTTTAGGCCTTAGTCCGTCACGCTGGCCTGGTGCGGGTTGGCAGACTACACACACCATAGAGAACTTTATGGAGCCCTCTCAAGTGTGCAGCTTTCCTCACGATGGTTTCCCTTCACCGTTAATCAAATTCTGATCCGCACATGAATTCGAAAAGTCATACGTACGGGCCGAGATTGAACTCAGACCCTCCTGCATCGAAGGCAAGCGTTCAACCGCTAGGCTATCACTGCTTTTGCTTTGCCCAAAATATCATATCCTCAAATCGACGGTCCCTACGTATAATATCGAAACTACAAAATCTCCGTTTTTATTTTGTTATGTATGTACACCGATTACGCTGAGATTTATGATCCGATTTACGTGATTCTTGTTAAATTTGATGCGGAATAGTTGCCATTAGGTCCCAGAAAAATTTATTATTTTATAACCTTTAAGATAACGTAATTTCACACATTTTAAGCAGATAAAATAAAAACTGAGATTTTATAGTTTCGATAGTATACGTAAGGACCGTCGAAATATCTCAATCGTTCAAACAGTACATACTGTATACGTTTATAGAAGACTAGCAAAAATAGGTACATAAAGCTGAAAGAATAACAAACTAGCTCCTCGTAAGCCTAATCCTCTTACAGCCTTTAGTTTTTATACACTGGCAATTGAGTTGAGATTATCAGGAAACGAATTAATGCCACGGAGAGCTGTTTAGTTTGAATGATAAAGATACGATGAGATTGTGATGTTGATTAATTTTATTAATTAACTAGCGACCCGCCCCGGCTTCGCATGGGTGCAATGTGGATACTAATGTGGGGCATATAAACCTTCATCTTGAATCACTCTATCTATTGCTGAAAACTGCATTAAAATCCGTTGCGTAGTTTAAAAGATCTAAGCGTACAGACATCGGGAGCGACTTTGTTTTATACTATGTAAAGAAGATTAAATGGTACCCTAATTTCTATTACGGGGTCGCATGAAACCAAGTTTTCAACCCTTGTTAGTATAGTAAGCACTTGGTGTCGTATAGTGGTGTATTACCTATGTGCAAAATAATTTATGCAAAGAAAGAAATTAAATTTAATGTAATATAAAACAAAGAAGGGGCTCGTGGCTAATTATCAACTGCGCTGATGATACGATTTGCGAGGCTAACTGCGCTTGCGGCGATTCCGGTAGGTCGCGGAAAACCTTCCGTGCCTCGGAGGGCACGTTAAACAGTCGGTCTCGGGTGTCATACGAATACCTATGACAGTCGTTACGGGATGTCAGAAGCCCACAAGTCTGAAAACTGATCTAACCTCAGGATATCGGCATTGCCCTGTACCTGGGTTGCGGACGTCTGATGGCAGTCACTCCGTGTAAAATACTGGTATTTAGCCGCATCTGGTTAGACCGGAAGGTGACCCCAACATAGTTGGGAAAAGGCTAGGCGACAACATAAAACGATGTTTTACAAAGAAGTGAGTAAGGTTACTTACTATCAATTAGGCAACGGCATTCTTCCTCCTGTCTATAGTCCGGCCATTTAAATTTTGTATAAAAGGTAAACAAACTTTGATCGTGAAACATTAATTTTGCTTTAAGAACCGTTTAAAATAACACATTTTTAAACAGTTGGAGATTATTCTTCAGTGTTAATGTTTGTCTAAAAATGTGTACCTACGTTTTATACTAGTCGTAGGTGACTGCGTTACCCGAGGGCTAAAACAATGAATGATTAATGATCAAATTCTCAAACACTACTCAATTTTAAGTTGCCGCTAAGTCTCGTGTTGTCTCTGTCATTTTAAGGCGAAGTGATACTGACAGCACGAAATTTACGACATATTAAAATTGAGTAGCGTTTGAGTATTTGGCTTTAAAGTCTTATATCAAAAACACCAATTTTATACCAAACGCCTATGACATAATATAACAAAATATAAACCTTCTGTCGAACGCCAAAAACACTATTTTCTTTTCCGTAATGCCCATAAAGTTGATAAATCCGTATTGACATAGCCATTTATTCGGCGACGCCTGATTAAAGCTATCAATAAGCCGCTCGCGAGGAGTCAAAGACCTTTTCCATCGTTCCGTGTTGTATAGATTTCAGTTGCATTTGTATAGTTTTTTGTAAAAATATTCTATGTAGTAGAAGACTTGTCATGTTATAAAGGTTAAATAGACTATCTATCCTTGTACACTGATCACAGCCACCGTTGTAATACCGTTGTTGTTTTTTGACTCTCAATGGACAATCGCTAAAGATGTGTATATTTATTTAAATATGAAGAAATAATTATTTGGTTTCTAATTTTATGTATAAGGTTGTTTTTTGTTTACAAGTTTTATAATACTCCGTTTTTTTTTGTTTTTTTTTTTATAATATAATATAAAAATTTAATGTAATTTTGTAGAATTGGCACAGATATAAGCGATTTAGTGTATACTGTTAGCTTATATTTGATGAATAAATGAATATATGAAACGATTTACGGTAATCACCATGCGCTAATCACCTTGTTGGTAAAATTATTGTTATGCTAACCACCGTGCTTGGCAACATAATTATGATTCAAATCCCCACACTTGAAAAAGGGATTGTTACGTAAATCACTACGTTTGACAACACTATTGTTATGTTAACCACCGTGCTTGGCAAAAGCATTGGTACGCTAATCACCACACGTGGTCAATGGATTATTAAGCCAATAACCATGCTTGACAAACGGATTCTTGTTTGCGATACTTAAGGTCATCCAGTCCATCCTCTTGACACAATAAAATGTTTGGCTGTTTATGAAGCCCATAGGAAGAGTGAGGTTGACTCAAAACCATTCGGCATTCTTCCTACAATCACAGTTTGTGCTGAACGGCAATACTAGGTTCTAAGACAATACATTAATCATTCGTGTCGTAGCTGGCGACATATCATTTATGACTAGGTCATAAATTGTTCACAAGGCTTTTATCAACTAACCGATTTCCAAATTCACACTATAAACCCCAATTTTTCAATATCCATCAATTAGATTTTTCTAAGCAAGTGAAATAGTTACTTTAATGAAAAAACCAGCCATCTGCATATTCAAAAACAAGAGCTAAAGTAAAATACATGATGCTACAATATTTTTCATAGAGACAATTATTACATTAGTAGAAAAAACAAAAGAATAAAAATACATGTAGTGTATTAATTAGAGAGTAACAAAATTCAACAAAGCGAAATAACCAAACGAACAAACCATCTGTTATTATTCCAATGGTCCATTTTTATTTTTAACTATTCACACATACGAAGTAATTTTTTTATATCGAGTCAACTGTTATTTTAATAAATACACCTCAACCAACCATTTTTTTTGTAACAACGTTCCTATTTTAAAATAAGTTCGCCAAATGTCTCACAAAATAAAAAAGTGCCTACAAAAAAGCTACGTGTGTTATTTACAAAATCGGTCGACATTACTTCTACTAGAGTACGAAATCACCAATCTACAGACACATAAAAAACAGTTCAGCACCTACACCAATCCAATATTTATAAAATAAAAACGAAAGACATTTTTTATACGAAATGAATTTATATGTATGTTTAGATGTCATATATTTAGAATAAAAGTTCTGCCTACGTTGTATCGCTGTATCGCAAGGTCAAAATTGCTTCTCTTAGCATTCCGAACGAGTAAAGACGCAAGCAAAAACTAGCGAGAAAATAAATCTAAATCTATGGTACGAGCAACAAGCGAAATTGCCACAAAAAAAACAAAAAGATACTGCGAGTGATAAGTATACTGGTTACGATTATCTGTTACAGTTCAAGTCATCATACATACATACTATCATGCCTGTTTCCCATTGGGGTAGGCAGAGCCTATACATTTCCACCTGGTACGATCCTGACATACCATTTTCGCTTCATCAAATAATCAGTTTGGTGTTAATTTTATTTCGCATACCTGTAATGAAAATCTACAAACATACATAAACTCACGCCTTTTTCCTATGAAGGTAGGCAGAAACTATAGAACGCCACATAATGCTACGATCCTTACATACTCCTTTCGCTTCATCCACATTCATACATCTTGTCATACACGCACGCCGGTTGAGAGTACTACGCACCTGACCTTTGTGAAGAACATCACCAATAACATCGATGTATGTCCTTCTAGGACGTCCTCTACCGGCGTTTCCATTGACATCCGCCTTTTAAATTCCTTTTGTTAATCGCCGTTCACTCATTCTCTCAACATGACCAAACCACCTAAGCATATGTACTCCTTTCAATTTTTGTCACTACATCATCTTTTAAACCGCAACTTTGTCTAATCTCACCATTTCTCAATCTATCATTCAAAGTTACACCGCACATACTTCGCAAAAAAATCTATTGAAAATCTATTTGTATAAAATTGCTTAGCCAACATTTCGGTTATCACGCTGCACATCGGAAAGCTAATGCCAATGAGTCTCATTTACAGCTTAATAACAATTTTGATGAATCCCTTATGTGTGTTAAAGTGAAGATATGCAATGTCTGAGTTCAACGCCGGACCGCACCTCTGTCTTTCCGAATTCATGAGCGGATCAAAACTTGATTATTACTTGCGTTAACCGTGAAGGAAAATATAATGAGGACACCAGCACACCAAAGAGGGCTCCATAAAGTTCTCAAAGGTGTGTGTAGTCCACCAACTCGCACCAGGCCGTCATGGTGGACTGATGCCTAAACCCTTCTCATTCTAAGAGAAGGCCCGTGGGACAGTAATGGACTGATTATGTTAATAACAGCTGCATCTGCAATCGCTATATTTTTTCAGTCTCCCCTCTCCTAACTCACACCACAGTATAAAGAAACGTTCTAGAGGCGTCAAAGAAAAATCGTAACAATTTATTTGGCGGGGTCGCCTCTGAATAGAGAGAATTTCGCTGTCCCACCATTACGAGTCTTTTCACTCACAACGCTGTATTATGTAAGCTCCATCATTAATTTGTTTCACTTTAAAATTTGAGCCTCAACTTGAAACAACTTTTGAACTTCGTGGTCAGTAATAAAAGTTAAATGGTCTTTTTGCTTGCTTGTTGTTATTTAGATCTTAAAACCTCATTTATTTAAAGGGACGGCACTGTTAGTTAAGTAGACGATTAGTCGTTATATGGTAGGTTTTCAGGTGTTCTAGATAATTCGAGGCCTTAATGAGTAATAGTTGTCCACTAAGACCGTCTTGGTACATGTTTTCAAAGGCTTAGAGGAGAGATGCGTAAACAAATGACATAGTGGTTGTTCTTGTATTAACTAAACTGAAAGGGGATTGTACCTTTGTTACATAGCTACTATTGCTGCCATTTTAATAAAAATGAACTAATTACGTATATAAACACGTAATTACTTCATTTTTAACCGACTTCAAAAAGGAGGAGGTTCTATATTCGATAAGTTTTTTTTTATGTATGTACACCGATTACGCTGAGATTTATGATCCGATTTACGTGATTCTTCTTTAGTTTGATGCGGAATAGTTGCCATTTGGTCCCATAAAAATTTAACATAGTTTGGTCCGGTAGTTTTCATTTTATGAACATTTTTATTTTTTTATCAACATTTTAGTTTACCTGGACGATGTAATTATTCTACCTGATGTAATCTAGAAAAATCCTACTGTAGTTTACAGAACAACCTATTACAGATACTAAAAAGTAAAAAACTACGTTTAAAAAAACCGACTTCAAAAACTAAAAAGTATAAAATAACTTAATATAAAATTAACAGTTTCAGAAGTCGGTGCCTTCAATTTGGTTCAGCGTGGATTAGCACCGACTTCTGAAACTGTTAATTTTATATTAAGTTATTTTATACTTTTTAGTTTTTGAAGTCGGTTTTTTTAAACGTAGTTTTTTTTTATTAATGATTGTCATTGTTTTCAAATGGCGGTCTTTACCTCGTAACATTTCGGCAACTTGACACTTTAGGGCACCATATTGTTGACATTTTTTGTTTGCGTTTCCTCTACCCAATACGAAACTCAATGCCCGACGCAACTTAAAAAAAAATTGAATGGCGGCACGGTGGTTATGCCATCTTCCATAGAAAAATGTTCGAACGTCTTTGATTGCCCCAAATATCAGCAACACGAATTGCGGTTACTGACGCTGTTATTGGATCCTCACATTCCTAACATGTGCATATGACGGGGCATGCAACGCAAGATGGAAGGTAGGCTATTGTCTGCGGACAAACGCCGCACACTTACTGATGATTTGAGCTGTCTATGAACCCCCATTTGTGGAGATTGTCTTTGCTACGGCTGACTTGTATACGACGTCTATTTACGGTCGAAACCAATAACTGATCTAAATCCAAAATCTCTGGATTGATGTAGGTTTTTGACATTACTTTTATTGAATTTCTGGTTTAGGCCGGTAGGTACAGTTTTTAAAGTCGGCCACGGTAGTGCGTACCTAGATGGAAGGCTCACTAATAGTTCGATAAAGGATGATAGATTAAAAAGGTATTAGGTAAAGAGGATAAGACCTGATCGCTTTTGATTGGATACAGTTCTAATTCGATACTAATTGCGTGATTTTTCTTACTAACATTTTCAGAGATTCAGAACTGCTATTTGTCAGAAACTTTCGAAAGGCGAAAAGCAAAAATCAATAAATTTTCGATTAATATCTTTTTACACATACAGTCGGACTACGTTTTGCATAACACATACCTAACATCATGTCTTATAAATCCCCGAAGGGTTCAGCAGAGGTGTTTTTAGTACACCCTCGTTTCGCCAGTTATGTTTAAGTTCCATGTAATAGGGGGCGAGCCTATTGCCATTAACCGGGCACATATCCAGACCCCGGGCTGCTACTGAGAAATTTCTAATGGAAAATCCCAATAACACTTTGTCCGACCTGGGGATCGAACCCAGGACCTCATGCTCAGCAGTCGCGCTTGCGACCACTAGACCAACAAGTCAGTCAACTACGTTTTATTTGTAATAAATATACAGGTATACGGAAATATGTCACCCTCCAACGAATATCTGAGTCAGCTATCATTTTGAATGTTTAACGCACCATTTGACATTGTCGTAGGGAAAATATATTGAAGTGAGACGAGTCAGCCATTTTGACGTTACTATAACATTTTAACAATAAAATATTGTTCGAGTATTTTCTTAGCTATATGTAAATAAAACGAACTTTACTCCTGTCATTTGAATTTTGTATAAAAGGTAAACAAACGTTTGATAGTGAAACACTCATTTTGCTTTAAGAATCAACATGACCTATTTTTAGAAAAACCTTATGCAACAACGGTAACACTTATTCTTTAATTATTTTTAATTTCTCAAATATTTAGTGTATTATTAACTGCCTCGTTCGTCTAATGGAGGCAAGCACGACTGCTGATCGTGAGGTCCTGGGTTCGATCCCCAGATTGGGCAGTGTTATTGGGGTTTTCCATGTGGAATTTCTCAGTAGCAGCCCCGAGTTTGGACTTGTGCCCGGTTGATGGCAATAAGCTCGCCCCCTATTACATGGGACGTAAAAACATAACGGCGAAATGAGGGTGTTACTATCCACCTCTGCCCAATCCTTCGGAGAATACAGACGTCATGTTATGTTATGTATTATTAAAGCAAAATTAATGTATCGCGATCAAAGATTTGTTCACCTTTGATACAAAATTGAAATGACCGGACTGTAGATGTCAAGACAATTACGTAAATAAGAAGTGAACAAATAAATAAATAAAGTCGATCCAAAAATAAAAATTGTGTTTTTTTTTACCATGTTTAATTATCATGTAGATAATTAACCGTGCGTCTTTTTGGGGATTTACACGTAAAATTATAATACGTTTAATTTTTGTTTTGTTTTACCTCAGAAAATAATATCATAAACCCATCCGCGAGTTGGACCAACCGCGATTGAACAATTCGCGAATTGAATCTTTTTTGTAACGTAATGAGTATTAGACCAATCGCGCCTAAACGGTATATATTTTCTTGTAAGAAATATCATCTGTCATCATCGTTATCCGAACGTTTCTCTACGTGATGCCCCGGTTTCAGGATCTACTTCTCTCAAGTTTTAAAGAACTATTTATCTGTATTTGTGAACAACCAGTTCCCTAAATATGGCAAAGGCCGGCTAATAACGCCAAGAACACGAAAGTCAACTTTAGAAATAGGTACAAGTGATATTATATCAATATATAAATGATAGACGACCCATGTGTGCGTTTCCCTTGGGAAGGATTGAAGTGATGTATTCATAGTCAGGGTTAGTTAGCGTGATCTTCCTACTCACCATTAGTTATTGCTGATTCATCTAAAATTCATATTTGAGTACACAAACAACGAACCTCGACATTTACCCACTGTAATTCAGTTTTATACAAATAGAATAGGAAAATATTAGAGCCAACATCAATACCCATTTTTTTTTTTTTCTCCCGTGGGGAAATCCTCATGGACTATCCCCCGTCTGGGGAAGACGGGGGGGTGTGCCAGACTCTTACTGGCTAAAACCCCACGGTGTCCCTCCTTCTGACCTAAGGCCGGGGTCACGGGATTCGCTGTTGCATGCACCGCGACCCCGGCAGGTCTCGGTCCACCAGCTTCTTCTGGTGGACCTCTCCTGTGGTGGGGCAGTTGCTCCCCTGCCCCACATCCATCCGAGAGGCGCGCGCAGGACATGACGCGCCGCAGGCCACTCACTAGGGTGGCCGGAGATCATCACGCGCCCTCCGGCGCCCGGTGCGTCTAGCGCGAGAAGGGAGAGAAGAAGCGGCCTCATCTCCCTCTCCGCTACCTCCTTGGTCGCCATCACCCCCTCGCAAAAGGAGGCGATGGCTTCCCACGCAATCTCACTCCCGACCATGGACAGAACCACGGCCGGAAGCGAGAGGTCACCGCCGATCGCCGCGACTAGCTCGCGGCGCTGAACATCAATACCCCTGGTACGAGTTTGCGAATTATAAAAATGGCAACAGTTGTCGCGAGCTCGGTGAACTGTATCATTCTTACTCACCCACAAGAAAAAGAGACAGATATATTATTCACTTTAACGAGCTTACGAAAACTATTGCCGTTTTCGTTATTTGCAAAAACGTTGCGTTTTTGGTTAATCTAGCGGTGGCAAGCGCGACTACTGATCTTGTCTTGGGTTCGATGCCCTGGTCAGGCAAAATGTTATTGGGTATATCTGTGTGGAATTCCTCAGTAGCAGCCGGAATTTAGATTTGTGCCTGGTTGATGGTAATAGGCTCGCCCCCATTACATGGAACTTAAACATAACGGCGAAATAAGGGTGTTACTATACACCTCTACCCAACCCTTCTGGGAATACAGGCGTGTTGTTATCTATACTAATATTATATAGAGGAAAGATTTGTATTTTTGTATGTAACTAATAAACTTAAAAACTACTGGACCGATTTCAAACATTATTTTACCGTTAGAAAGCTACATTATCACTAAGTAACACAGGCTATATTTATTACTGGAATAAAACTTCTTACGCGGGCGGAGCCGTGAGGACACAGCTAGTGTTACATAATTTGCATGGTCGTACCACTTTTTTTTTAAACTATGCCAGTACTCGCCGTAATTTGCTAAAAAAATAAAAAATAATTTTGTCTGCGGCTGAAAAGCAAGATTAAACATAAAAAACTAACATCATAAACGTTTCAGTCTGGCGCTGTATTTGTTTTTAGGCTATTTGTCGTATCTCCATTTACCTAACTTTTTTTTAAGTGGTGCCACCTAAAAATTTTCAAAGGTCGGACTAATGAGTCCGTAACAAGAACTAATTAGACAAAAAACCAATAAAAGCCCATGAAACGCCTGGCTTTTACTTATAAGGGGCTCACTTCGACGCCTTTGTGTAACGATTCCATTGATAAAGTTGTTAATATCTTACAGAATTGCCACCTAAACACAGCCAATTAGTAATAAATCAAAATTGAAAGCCGAAGCCCCAATTATCCTGAGTCCTATTAGATAGTTACTGTTTAATTAATTGCTCTGATGGCCTGACTGTATAATGTCTACGTATAGGTACTAGACAGATGTATTATCTTGTCTAGATAAGATCTGTTTTGAGAGGATCTCGCGTTAGATCTCTGTGTAGGCGTTAATGAGATCAAGACGTGAAATGTGTTGTTGTAAGATCTTTAATTAGATGTAGGTCGTAATAACAAGGTCCTAAATATAATTAGATATAATTAGTTGTTGCTGTGGATATGTTTTAGTTTATACAATACAATACTCTTTATTGTACACAAAACATACAAGAAACATTACTATAAAAATAGAGATGTACAATGGGCGGTCTTATCCGGTCACGATGGCATCACGAACAAGGTGATTAAACTCTTTTCCGCCCAGCTCATAGTCCTAATGACCGCCATCTTCAATGGCGCTCTTAGCAATAACCTCTTTCCGCAAGCTTGGAAACAAGCCACAGTTATAGGCATCCCCAAACCCGGCAAACCCAAGTGTGAGCCGTCCAGTTATCGCCCCATAAGCCTTCTCAATTCGTTTGGGAAGATTTATGAGCGTATCATTTATTCGCGTTTAAAGGGATTCGCATATTCCCATAACCTCATTCCCGACCAGCAGTTTGGTTTTCGTCCCACCCACTGCTGCACTAGGCAACTTCACCGTATTGTCGAACACATAAGCTCCGGCTTCATGTTTTCATACAAGACAGGCATGCTGTTCTTCGACGTAGCGAAAGCCTTCGACAAGGTCTGGCACAACGGTTTATTATATAAACTGTACCAATTCAACGTGCCAGACCGTCTCGTGCTCATCATTCGAGACTTTCTGTCGGATCGCACCTTTCGCTACCGAATAGACGGCACGCTTTCGTCTCCACATCCGATCCGAGCCGGAGTCCCTCAGGGCTCCGTGCTAGCCCCCCTTCTGTTCACGCTGTACACCAGCGACATTCCCACTCAAGGCAAGGCCCAGTTGGCACTTTTCGCCGACGACACGGCTATTTACTACACGGGTAGTGACCTAAAATCGATCTCTCGCATCTTACAGACCGCAGCCAACCGCCTCGGCGCTTGGTTTCGGAAGTGGCGTATCGAGGTAAATCCCGAAAAGAGCGCAGCAGTTCTTTTCGAGAGGCACGGCGATAACCACTCGCGTTGTCTCCCAGTAGTCATGTTTGGAAAAGAGATCCCTTGGGAACTGAGCGTCAGGTACCTGGGGGTTATCCTAGACCACCACCTCACGTTCCGGCAACACATCAAAAAGGTGCACGCTCGCGCCGCTTTTGTCGTGGGCCGGTTACACCCTATGATTAGGGCGCGCAGTAAGCTCTCGCTTAGAAATAAGTTGAGACTTTACCTGACGTGCATTCGCCCCATACTAACCTACGCCAGCGTCGTGTTCGCACACGTTAGGCCATGTCGCTTTAAAGCATTCCAAATTCTGCAAAACCGCGTATTGCGCAGAGCCGCGGGCGCTCCGTGGTATATGCGCAACGTTCAGCTTCATTTAGACTTAAAAATGCCAACGGTAAGGCAATATCTCAAACGCACGTCTAAGCGTTACTTCGACCATGCCCCGAGGCATCAGAACCCCCTCGTGACCGCCGCGTCCGATTATAAACCCTCCCAGATTAGCATAGTCCGCCGCCCCCGGCATGCGCTACTAGAGCCCGATGACGAGATCACCCTCCTCCAGGAGGCGAATAAATCGACTAGTACTATACACATACACCGCCGCCGCCGACCGGCGTATCCCCCTCGCCGACGAGGCCCCTCGCGACGTCCCACCGCCACCGCCCCCGATCCACCGTGCTCACCCGCCGCAGCCGCGGAGCCGGTCGTCCCTTCTGACTCCGCGCAGTCACCATGACGCGAGAATACAGCCCTCATCAAGCTGTCGTATCCCTCCCAGTCCTCTTGCATTCGACACCCTAAGAGTTCGAGTCCCCCCTTGGGGACACTCTCAGAGGTGTTGCTGCTATAGTCATAGCCATGATGTTACAGTAGTTAGCTTTGCGTAGTTAGCTAGGTAGTTAGAATAGTAGGTATTGGTTCGGAGACCCTTCTGGTCTCGCCAATAATAGTCAGGTTACGTAGAAAAGGTCCGCAAGACCATCTACAATAGTCGAATAGGAAAAAAAAAAAAAAAAAGAGAGAGGTAGTTCCAGTGTAACAATTAATGAGGAGACATTAAATTATGTACCTTAAATAAACTTAAAAACACAAATAAATAAATATTATATACAATAAATATGAAATAAATATACATAAAAATATATATAGTGTATGTAATACATAATATAAACAGACAATAAATAACTATACATAAAGATGCAAATTTAACTATATTGATAGGTAGTGATCCTTGACGAGTCTTTTGAAAGTGACCAAGGATTGCGCACGTCTAACTGTAACTGGCAAAGCATTCCAAAACCGAACAGCCTGGACTGTGAATGATTTACCAAAGAAGTTAGTAGAATGCATTGGCATTTTTAACGTCAGATTCTCTGATGACCTTAATGATCTCGAGTGTGTGTCATGGAGGAACTCGAAACGTTCTTTAAGGTAGGAGGGAGTAGAAGGATTGTACAAGATGTTGTATAGAAGGTGAAGAATATGTGAATTCCGGCGATAGCGTATTGGAAGCCACTTGAGCTTAGTACGAAACTCAGACACATGATCATACTTGCGTAGACCAAATATAAATCGTATACAGAAATTTTGAAGACGCTCAAGCTTATCAAGTTGGCCCTCGGAGAGATCAAGATAGCTTTATATTTTAGATAACATCATTACTTACCACAGTATAAAGAAGCTAATACTCATAATTATATACTAATACAATACAAATCTTTACATAGTATAAAACAAAGTCGCTCCCGCTGTCTGTACGCTCAGATCTTTTAAACTACGCAACGGATTTTAATGCAGTTTTCAGCAATAGATGAGTAATTCAAGAGGGAGGTTTATATGCCCCACATTGGTATCTACATTGCACCCGTGCGAAGCCGGGGTGGGTCGCTAGTAAAATATTATAAACGGGAATTATAAACGCGAAAGTTTGTATGTATGGATGTTTGTTACTCTTTCACGCATAAACGACTGAACATATTTGGATGAAATTTGGCATACAGATAGACTATGTCCTGGAACATGGAATACTTTTTATCCGGGTACATCAAGAAGTTCCCCTAGGATGCGGGTGAAACCGCGGGTAATAGCTAGTCTTTAATACTACTATCTACATTATTATCTTCTTTATTCATTAAATATACATGTAAATAACATTTTAAATTATTTCTATATAATAAAAAATTAAGCCGTCGCGGGACGCCTGGCAGATGTGGAAACATCGAAATTCAGTTTATAAAAAAAGAACTGGCCGAATGTAATCGAAGAGAGTCGACGAGTTACGAAGATCTGCCATCGCGAGTTCGCCACGCAACAGCCGCTTTCACACCCGAACCGCCGCATTAGGTGTTCCACATAAAAAAAAACATTTAAAAATATAATGGCATTGAGAACAGGGTATAATCATCTTACATAACATAACATCACGCCTTGTACTCCCCGAAGAGTTCGGCAGAGGTGTTTTTTAAGTACACCCTCGTTTCGCCAGTTATGTTTAAGTCCCATGTAATAGGAGGCGAGCCTATTGTCATTAACCGGCCACAAATCTACTAGACTCCGGGCTGCTATTAAGAAATTCCTAATGTAAAAACCTAATTACACTTTGCCCAACGGGGATCGAACCCAGGACCCCATGCATTTGCACTTGCGACCACTAGACCAACAAGGCGGTCAATCAATCATCGACATCATCATCAAAGGCTTCTTCTTCCTACCCTTATCCCACACTAGGTGGGGTCGGCACAGCATGTATTTCATAAATCCATGTTGTTAAAGGTTTGGACTTATTGTTTTATAACCGGCCGCCTGCCTGCCTGACATCGACTCTCCTTGGGAATACTCGTTGTGCTGTCGCGTGGATGACCCAATGTGCTTGCTGATATTATGCACTGGGTCCCAAAATGATATGCTTGTCGTGAAAACTTGAAACTTCTCGTACCTACTCGATACTACAAACTACTATTCGACATCGGTTACAATACAGGGTGTAAACGAAATCATGTAATTCCTTCAAATCTCGTGGTGTTCTGCTGACATAGATTAATCATGAACGGGATACATTTGGATACAATAAACAAAAATTACAAGAAGTAAACATTGTGTTCTTAACATTAGGTATTTTAGCGCTCCGAGCGAAGTGCGCGGCTATCGCTCGACGCGCGGTCATTTAACTTGGGGCGTTAAAATGCCTAATGTTAAGAACACAATTCTTCTTGTATTTTTTTTTATTGAATCCAAAAGTATCCCTTGCGGGGTTAATCTATGTCAGCTGTACATCACGAGGTTTGACGGAATTACATGATTTCGTTAACACCCTGTAGAAATAAACGGCGATTTATAAAAAAGAAATCAAAATAATCACTTTTTAACAAAAATAAAACCGACTTCAAATGGTCTATCTCCGAAGTTCTTCATCAGATCTTCACCAAATTTAAATGGGACCACTTCGAAAGAATACTCTTTCAAACAAAAATAATCATTAAAATCGGTTCACAATTAGCAAAGATATCGCGGAACAAACATACAAAAAAAAACATACAGTCGAATTCGAAATCGAAAACGAAAAAACTCCTCTTTTTTGGAAGTCGGTTAAAAAAAAATACTCGTAAAATAAATTTTATTCGTAAATAAATTGATATTCGGTTGCCACGGCGATGACAGACATACACATCCTCATCAAAGGCAATCATCTTAATTATTATTATTCAGTATCACTAAAGGAATGTGTATGGGTGTCAACGGATGGTTGATAACCAATACATATACCTATAAGAAATATTAATTCATTTTATTTATGTCTTTTCCCGAAAGATGAAGTAGGAAAATAAAGTACAAAGGTTCCACATAGTTGTAAAGAAATGAGTCTAATAATATGAGTCAAAGAACCTTTACTTGGAATAGTTACACCCACACGAAACCACCATTCAACATTCCAATTCCGGCGACCCACTCAACCGTACAGTGACCCAGCCACCCAATATTAAATCCTAGTAATTTCGTTACGCTGATCAATAGGTAATTAATTTTGGCGCGCAAACAAGGCAAGCTTACCACGTCACACCCGCGTCAAGTGTGAACTCTATGTGTTTGGACGTTTATCTGAGCGGTGATATGGCTGCCAATAACAGCCCCAAACTTACCCGAAGTACTTCTAAGTTAGGCGGGTCATGAGAGTTTCGGTAATAGTGCTGTGACAACCCTGTTACGGTGTTGGAGTGGAAACTGGATGTTGGAAACGTGTGCTCAAATTTTTTGGATACAAATTTATAAACATAACATCACGCCTTGTATACCCTGAAGGGTTGGCAGAGGTGCTTTTAGGCGAGCCTATTTCCATTTTAACCGGAAACAAATCCAGACTCCGGGCTGCTACTGAGAAATTCCTAATGGAAAATCCCAATAACACTTTATCCGACATTTTTTTTTTTTTCGTTGGAAAATCCTCATGGATGTCCCTCGCCCGGAGAAGGCGAGGGGGTCTGCCGGACTCTTTTCTCCTGACCGACACTGCCCGACCTGGGGATCGAATCCAGGACGCCATGCTCTGCAGTCGCGCTTACAACCACTAGACCAATAAAGCAGTCGGCAACAAATTTATACTAGGTCAGTTTAATGCTGTGAAATTGTGAAAGGGATGGCTATACTTACCTTTTGTACGTCCATCACTGGACATATCCTCTGCGAAAGGTCGCCGATGATAGTGAATAAATAAACATAGTTGTTGGAGTTGTCTTTTAGTTTTACCAGCAACGACTATATTTCGAACATTCACGGTATCGAGACTAGGCGTATATAATAAACGTCTCTCTTGAGAGCTCTCTTCTAAGTGTCGTTGCGATATGACATGAGAGGCAGATTTAAAGAAAAGTTGTCAAATATAACTGCCTCGATGGTCTGGTGGTGCGACTGCTGGTCCCCAGGTCGGGCATGGTGTTATTGGGTTTTTCTGTGTGGAATTCTTCAGTAGCAGCCTGGAGCTTGGATTCGTGCCCGGTTGATGGCAATAGGGTCGCCCTCTATTACATCGGACTTAGACATAATGGCGAAATGAAGGTGTTACTATACACCTCTGCCCAACCCTTCGGGGAATACAGGCGTGATGTTATGTTATGTTGTCAAATATGAAATTCTACTCTATGTCAATCCCTTTTGAGAGCCATCTCCCAGGCTGCCATGTTGAGATCTGTTTATTAATACGAGACTTAATGGCTTATATCTACTAATCCCTCAAACGCGTGGCCTGGGTCAATAATAGATAGCCTTCGTCGGAGAGCCGATCTAGGGATTATATGAGGACGATGAACAGTAGCTTCCTCGTCATAATAACATAAGACTTCGATCACTAATCCACCTGTCCCCAAGGACCAGGAAGTTATCGTCAGCCCAACCGGAAAATAGGGCAAGCCGATGTTCTGTTTTCATAAACAAATAGTTTCTATTTATTTTTCGAATACATGATTTAAAAAACGTACTTGAGAAATTAATAAAAAAGAAAACGCCTTCGAATACTGGTGACTTCGAAAAAGAAATTGGTTCCAAATTCAAAGTACTTAATTCAAACATAGGTACCTAGATTGTTAGACGAATTTCATTAGTCGTAACATGAACTGATCAAACCCTAAATCTACCTTATCTAGAAATTGATTCTGACGAAGCTGCCAACAAAGCTTTTTTATTTACAATATTGAAAAGATAGAATATGCAGCTTAAGAAGAAAAATACGATTTTCAATTTAGTCTGCAGCCAGTAGGCAAAAAACAGCGTCTTCATTTTATAACTAAATTAAAACAAAGATCTCTTAGAGGCGCAACGTTTATATCAATCCGTTGAGGAGTGGCGAAGGAAAATAAGACAAATTGAAAGCTGGCTTTGTTAGAGGGACAAAGGGCATATTAATATCACTTAAGCGTGTGTAATGTAGCCGTCAACACATATTGAGATATTAACTTTAGGAGCATTTTCACATGACAGTGACCGAATGCCGAATATCATGTGTGAGGTCAGCTGATATGGTTTATTCAATAGCTATGTAGGTACTTAGCCAAACTTACTCGGTTCACATGACACTTCTATCGCTAGATTACATGCTGTATATTACGCTACTGTAAGAAAAATGCATATTATGATAAACTGCCTCTTTGGTCTTGTGGTGGCAAGCGCGACTGCTGATCGTGAGGTCTTGGGTTCGATCCCCAGGTCGGGCAGTGTTGTTGGGTTTTTCTATGTGGAATTCCTCAATAGCAGCCCGGAGTTTGGTTTTGTGCCCGGTTGATGGCAATAGGCTCGCCTCCTATTACATGGGACTTAACATAACGGTGAAATGAGGGTGTTACTATACACCTCTGCCTTATGTTATGACACATCCAAAATCTCACCTGTCGTGAGACTTGATTTTTTTTTGTAGTTACCAGACGTGACAACGCCTCGAATTGAATTTTGCTATATAACAAGTGCTGTATCAGAGCTCAGATTAATCCGATTGAATCAGTTAATTGAGAATGTTCAAGAGCAGAACAGCGCGCGTACTTTGTTTCATTCGATACATAGCTTGCTCGTTAATTCATATCGGAAATCAACTAATCCCACTACATACATATACAAGGTTAGTCAGAAAGGGGGTACTAAGCCGAAAGGGTGTTAAAGTACCCATAATAAGGGATAACTTTTATTCTACAACTTTCCCCAAAATTCAGTAGTTTAAGAGAAACAGCTTTTCGAAGACTTCGTAAAAATGTGCTAAAATCTATCTGAATCATAGCTATGATCAGCTGTGTTTACAATTTAAGTCATATTTAGGGTCACGGATTAGAAACTTAATATTCTGAATTCATAACTAAAGCAGGTATGTTCTTTTTAAAAAAAACTAAACTATAAATATTTTTGCATGCAAATAAAAATTATCTAATTTTGAAATTTTAACACTTTTTTAAAACAGTCATCAGTGATAGGTACTTTAAGTGGCCCGCGGCTTAGTACCCCCTTCCCGACTTACCTTGTATACATAAACTCACGCCTTTTTCCCATGGGGGTAGGCAGAAATTATAGAATGCCACATGCTGCGACCCTTAGGTACATACTCCTTTCGCTTCATCCACATTCATACATCTTGTCATACACGCACGCCGTTTGAGACTACTACGCACCTGACCTTTGTGAAGAACATCACCAATAACATCAATGTATGTCCTTCTAGGACGTCCCCTACCGGCGTTTCCATTGACATCCGCCTTATAAATTCCTTTTGGTAAACGCTGTTCACTCATTCTCTCAACATGACCAAACCACCTAAGCATACTCCTTTAATTTTTTTTCACTACATCATTCCTGAGCCCATCGATTGCAGCGTTACGGAAATTGGTGTGCATCTGCCAATCGTACGTGGAAGCCCATGGGCTCAGATACAACGCGAATAAGAGTGAGTTCATGTTGTTCAAGTCAGGAAGCAAAGGGTACTCCCATGTTCCTCATGTAACTCTATGCGGCATGCGTTTAAAAAAGGTCAGTGCCTTTAAGTATCTGGGTCACTGGGTGACCGAAGACCTGTGTGACAATGAGGACATCGAGAGGGAGCGCAGGGCACTGTCCATTCGGTGTAATATGTTGGCTCGTAGGTTTGCACGTTGCACTACTCAAGTAAAGATAACATTATTCAAGGCATACTGTCAGACCTTCTACACGTGCAGCCTGTGGACTAATTTTACATTGCGGGGGTACGGTGCTCTGCGTGTCCAGTATAACAATGCGTTTAGGATATTGTTGGGGCTGCCACGCTTTTGTAGTGCTTCCGCTATGTTTGCTGAGGCGCAGACTGATGATTTTTTCGCCATAATCAGAAAAAGGTGCGCCTCGCTGTTAAGGCGTGTGCGTGGCAGCCCGAATGGTATTCTTGACGCATTGTCCCAGAGGTGGGACTCACCAATGTTGATGAGGTGGATGCGACTGCACGCTAGCGGCCCCTCGTACTTATAATAATTTATTTTGTATTTTTTTTTTAATTTAAATTCTCTATTACGTTTTTGTTTATTTTTTATGTAAAATTATGGATTTTTATTATCTGCAATAAATAAATTGAATTGAATTGAATTCCACTATATAGAATTACTAAACATTACGCTACCAATGGAATGTAACAGATCACTAACAGTCAACTACGAGCCGTATCTGGACGCGACTAATAGCAATTAAAGTCGCGTTCCAAATAATGACGCACTGTTTCTCTATACTAACTACGGATAGCAACTCGTTTCCCTCAATCGAGTCATTTTCGGAAACACATGCAATCTTCTCTTTTATTACTTCCCAAGTGTTTACTATTGGATTTTATTACGCATCTAGTCCGATACATTAAAGTTTCAGCGTTTGCGGGCAACTTCATTGAATGTTAATACGGTTGCGGCGTTCGACAGCTACAAAACTGTTTTATGTGACCACCAACCAAGTGTTTTCCACAACGTTATACGCTGTAAATCACACAAACTGAACTATTGTGGCTAACAAACCCAGATGACAATTTTTGACTAACGACACGAAATTTCATAACGTAGTAAAAAGCTTGTTAACATGCGAACTGCAAACAGGATTTTTGATGTAACTTTTAACAATCCAATTTTTAGTACTGAAGTATAACTTTATAATTGTAAAAATATAAACAATGCCGAGCATACAACGTTCTATTTTAGTCAGTGATGTGACATTTAGAACTCAACCAAAACGGTTTATTTACGTAGCGTCCTCATGTGAAAAAGCTGAATGCAAGAGTGCCTTTGCCACTCGGATAGAAAGAATCTTGAAATTCATTTAATTTCGATTTTCCCGCGCAATTTTAAGCCCTTTCACGCTGGACAGCTGATTTAGACGCAAACCGTTGCGAAAATGAGGCTTTTGAAATTGGAACGTTTGACTTTTTGGTTTAGAATAATTATTTTGTTTGAGAGTTTGCAAGATTTTAGGTTTCGAATGTGCCAATATGAAAATTTAAATTTTAAAACAATGTTTATTAAGTTTATTTTGATTAATTATTTTTTGTTTAGGCTATAAAAAAATTACATTAATTAAATTGGCTGGTAAATGTTGTCATTAGAATGAATTAGATTAGAAGCACTTAAATACTGCTACGTTCCACAATACTTAAGCACAAATATTTAACAAATTGCTAAATAATGATCATGAATATTTCTATTTCCCCAGCATATAATTATTGAAGCGAACTGCATAAGTTAATGTACTTCACGAGAAACAAACTTCTTAGCTGCACTCGAAGAGTAAGCTAAGAACGTACGATAATTATTGCAATCGACCTATTTCAATATACAGAAATACAAGTTTTAATCAATGTTAGACCGTTTTGAAACTTGCTTATTTGAAACTAGATTGCTGCCCTGATTTTGCTTGAGGTATAACAGCCATTGTTTGTATTTAAAAATATATAATAATAGTATTTAAATTACGAATAGTAAAAATACTAAATAGGCCCGACAATTTTGTTAACAATGAGAAATAAAACACTTATTATTGAAATTTCCGACTAACCGCGCTGATCATACAATTGCGAGGTTAAGCTGCGCTTGGTGCGGGGTCAGTCCGTGGATGGGTGACTGTTCGTTACACATTGGGACCCCTCCGTGCTTCGAAGAGCACGTTAAACAGTTGGTCCCGGGTGTCATCCGAATACCTATGACAGTCGTCATGGGAAATCAGAAGCACTAAAATCTGACAACCGGTCTAACCTCATGATATATATTGTATATATTGCCCAGTAACATTCATGATACATATTGTATATATTGCTCAATATAACATTCATGATGTATATATTGCCCAGTAACTAGGTTGCTGAGGTCTGATGGCATTCGCTCCGTGTGAAATATTGGCATTCAGCCGCATCTGATTATACTGGAAGCTGACCCCAACATAGTTGGGAAAAGGCTAGGCAGAACATTGATATTTCCGAATTAAAGCCGATTCAGTGTAGTTATGGTACATATTTGTAGAATAGAATATCGGGGAATAAAAATAATTCAGAGTTTATCTTCAAGAATGAATATAAATTATTTTAATAGAAAAAAATACACTTGGTAACAAATCTAAGTAGGTGTGTCGTTTTGAGAAGCAAATATACCATTTTAATTCTATTTATACAGAATACTTTACCTACTTTATAATAGTAAAATATTCTTGAAACATGAAGAAACTTACTTTGTTTCATGTTGTGTCCTACTTTGTATTCTTTTTATTAAAAGTCGTATAAATTACTTTAAACATATTCACTAGAAAATTATTTACATAATCTATAGGTACTAATATTATAAAGCTGAAGAGTTTGTTTGTTTGTTTGAACGCGCTAATCTCAGGAACTACTGGTTGGAATTGAAAAAATCTTTTTGACTTGGATAGTTCATTTATCTAGGAAGGCTATATAACATCACGCTTCAACCAATAGGAGCGGAGCATAAATGAAAAAAGTTGCAAAAACGGGACGGGCCGCTAGTATAACATAATTAGCCCCTTACTGTCCCACTGCTGGACACGGGCCTCTTCTCAGAATGAGAAGGGTTTAGGCCTTAGACCACCACGCTGGCCTGGTGCGGGATGGCGGACTACACGCACCATCGAGAACTATATGGAGTTCTCTCAAATGTACAGGTTTCCTCACAATGTTTTCCTTCACCGTTAACGCAAGTGATAATAAAATTATGATACGCACATGAATTCGAAAAGTCAGAGGTGCTCCTGCATGGAAAACAAGGGTTCAACCGCTATCACTGCTAACAAATAAAAAAACTGCTTATAATATTATTCTAGCTGCCCGGACAGACTTTGTCCTGGCAAAGGTTATTGGCCTGTAGTGGGAAAAGAAAAGTGTTGTTTTTACTATTTTCCACGCAATTTTTATGTTTTTTTCTCTCCATAAGAACCTTCCTTGCCCCTTAAGGAATATATATTAAAAAAAACATTTTATCAAAAATAAAACCGACTTCAACAAAACGAAAAAGTAATAAAATAATTACCATATTATAAAAGTAACAGATTCAGAAGCCGGTGCTAATCCACGCTGAACCAAATTAAAGGCACCGACTTCTGAATCTGTCAGCCGTTCTCAAGATTTGCGCTTAGCAACACATTTGGCGATTCATTTTTATTTATATAGATTATTTGCCTGGTAGTTACGTAAATAGTTTTGGATAGCTTAATCCGAAAATAGTGGCTCGTAATGTTAAATTTTATCTCAGCCATTTAATTTGGCCAGTACAATCTATATAACTAAACTAATATATTTGTTTATAAGCATTTTCAATCGTTATCGCTTAATATTTATGTTCAGTATCTACATATTCATGCAAGCCTTTATAGTTCGGCTATTTAAAATTAATAACATAGCATAACGCCTGTATTCTACGAAGGGTTGGGCAGAGGTGTACCTATAGCAACACCCTCATTTCGCCGCTATGTTTAAGTCTCATGTAATAGGAGGCGAGCCTAATGCCATCAACCGGCACAAATTCAAACGCCGAGCTGCTACTGAGGAATTCCACACGGAAAAACCTAATAACACTTTTGCCCGACCTGGGGATCTAACATAGGACTTCACGATCAGCAGTCGAGCTTGCCACTACTAGACCAATGAGGCAGTTAAAATGTATATAAAAGGTAAACAAAGCTTTGATCGTGAAACCCGCGTCCGATTATAAACCCTCCCAGATTAGCATAGTACGCCGTCCCAGGCATGCGCTACTAGAGCCCGATGATGAGATCACCCTCCTCCAGGAGGGGAATAAATCTACTAGCACCATACACACACACCGCCGCCGCCGACCGGCGAATCGCCCTCGCCGACGAGGCCCCTCGCGACGTCCCACCGCCGCCGCCCCCGATCCACCGTGCTCACCCGCCGCAGCCGCGGAGCCGGTCGTCCCTTCTGACTCCGCGCAGTCACCATGACGCGAGAATACAGCTCTCATCAAGCTGTCGTATCCCTCCCAGTCCTCTCGCATTCAACACCCTAAGAGGTCGAATCCCCCCTTGGGGACACTCTTAGAGGTGTTGCTGCTATAGTCATAGTCATGATGTTACAGTAGTTAGCTTTGTAGTTAACTAGGTAGTTAGAATAGTAGGAATTGGTTTGGAGACCCTTCTGGTCTCGCCAATAATAGCCCGGTTACGTAGAAAAGGTCCGCAAGACCATCTACAATAGTTGAATAGGAAAAAAAAAAAAGATCGTGAAACATTGGTTGGAGACTCTTCAGGTGTCGTCAGTAACTGCCTGGTTCTGTAGAAACGGTCCGCGAGACCACCTACACTTCTACAAGCAGTCCAATAGAAAAAAAATATCGTGAAACGTTTATTTTGCTTTAAGAATCCATTAAAATACTAGCCTATGGAATGGCCCACTGCTGAGCAAAACCCTCTCCTTTTACCTAAAAACCTCTCTATTTTGTGCCGTTTCTGACAATGCCAGCCCTGCAAACACGTAGTTAAAGGAAATCGTCAAAACAAAATTAATCTGCCTCGTTGGTCTAGTGATGGCAAGTGCGACTGCTGATCGTGACGTCCTAGGTTCGATCCCCAGGTCGGGCAGTGTTATTAGGTTTTTACGTGTGAAACTCCTCAGTAGCAGCCCGGAGTTTGGATTTGTGCTTGATTTATGGCTACAGGCTCGCCTCCTATTACATGGGACTTAAACATAACGGCGAAATGAGGGTGTTACTACCTATATACACCTCTGCCCAACCCTTCTGGGAATACGTGAAGACGCGATGTTATGAGCCTGAGTTTATTTCGGTTTTTCTTCTCAGAGCTAGTCAGATAGGAAATGCCGGCGCCATCTGGTCTTAAACAAAAACATTACATTGACTTGTAAAAGTGTCTGTAACAGATTTAGTTACAGAAATAAAAATAATTTTTGTTAAATTAATCTTATAGATATTTCCCAAAAATGTATTCAACGAACAAACACCATCGGCAATTGTACTAAAATACAAATATTCCTTATTAAAACTCGTATATCGTTCGCTCCTTCTATACAGAAGTTGTTAGCGAGTATAAGAGTACGTACCAGGCAGTTATAAATTGCAAGGTTTAACGGAAAAAGTTTGTTATCGTCGGTCGCCTACCACGTACCGATGGAGCCGATTTACCTCCTCTAGATAACGAGTTCCGTAACCGTAGTACCGGAGTACGGACCTGTTGGGGGATATTTTTAATTTTCTAATCAATATGCAAAGAAAAAAGCCAAATTTTGTTGGAGACAACACCTTTTGTGGTGAACTTTCCCTATAGACTGATATCGTGGACGGACAAACTCGAAAGTCGGAAGAAAGGTAAGAAAACAATGGCGGAGATCGGTAGATAAGCGCTGATGGAGGTCGGGATATTAAGTAACCCAGCTCAAGTTGTAATTTTTGGATCATGACCGTTTTAAGTCTCAGGGGAGTGTAGCAGGTAGACTTTAAATTTGACATTTTTGTGAGAAGATAACTTTGATAGAGACTAAAGAAAAGTTGTCACTTAATCTTTTACTATTTATTCTTTGCCCCCTCTAGTATTTCTCCTGTATCGTGGATGCGTTTACAGACACAAATCTTCACATGCACAAACGCCCTGACCCGGAAACGACGGCGCAGAAACGAATCGCTCAGCCACGGCACCAAACGTATCGTCAAAAGTTTAACGCAAGTTATAGTTAATTCTATATATACAACATGTAACGTAATTAACGCACACCCTCAAACACCCCAATTAGAATATTATGTTATAATCATAATACATACACTGAAATTTTAGTTTAACATGTATGTGCATTGTTATTTACTAAATAACCGTTCTTGAAATAAGGTTTATTTTGCTTTATTTTGTACTAGCTGTGTCCTCACGGCTCCGCCCGTAGCCTATGTTACTCTGTGATAGAGTAGCTTTCTAACGGCAAAAGAATTTTTGAAATCGGTCCAGTCGTAGTTTTTAAGTTTATTCGTTACATACAAAAATATAAAAATCTTAAAATACAAAAATAAAGAAAGTAAGAATGAAATAAATTTATTTGGCACGAAAGCAGTCAGACACACAGACAAAAAATTCATAAGAGACAAAACAAAATAAAAAAATAAACAAAAAAATAAAGTATCTGTGCGTCTAGCAGCTGCGCCAAATAGGATCAGTTCAGCATAAACGTCAGACTACTAGTGCCTGACGCTGGTTTTCAACAAAACAAACAAAATACAAATCTTTCCTCTTTAAAATATTAGTTTAGATTGAATGACGGAATTTGTATTAATACAAATAAAATGCACTTTTAAAAGTCTTTTTGCCTTGATTTACGGTCCATTTAAGTTTGTTTTGACTGTACAGGGGTAATGTGACTAATTTCCGTAGTTTTCATTATTTTTGGGATAAAAAATTACCTATGTTAAAAATTATAGAAATTGATTCAGTAAACGATTCTGAACAAACTACTTTCAGGATGTGCGGTAATTATGTTACATATTGTATTTACCTTCATGAGTGACATTAACCATTGTAATGTCACCCACACGTGCGCGTAATGACTGGACGTGTATCTGCATGTATGACATGGTTCAGAACTCCGAGGACGTTCCTCCAAAACTTACTCGACTCGACTCCACCTCGACTCGAAATTTTTCCTCAGTCGAGGTAAAGAATCATCTGTCAAACTCAAGGTACCTCGGAACCTACCTTAAGGAAGGAAGTGTCAAAGTCCATATGAAACAAAAATGAATTTTGAAGACTTTATCGAATATGCTTACGATAATCTTTACAATTATTTATCGCGGCGTTATTTGCGCGATGCAGATAATTCAAATTATGACGTAATAACTCCGTTGAGGAACCTCAAAGTTCACTCGAAATTGCGACTAAGAATACAATTTTGAAGGTGTTTACGAGGCCGTCCTGAGTCGAGTAAGTTTTTGAGGAACGTCTTAGAATATGGGTGTAAGTCTAGGCGTTTAAGGAGGCGCAGACCGCGCAAGAAACACAGTAGGGCAACGCCTTCACGGGTGGTGTCATCGCCCGACATCAAACGCGTTGCCAAACTGCATGAATTTTAAAACTGTGACTAAACTGTGTTGCCTGTGTGGCCTACATAACATCATGCCTGTATTCCCCGAAGGGTTGGGCAGAGGTGTATAGTAACACCCTCATTTCGCCGTTATGTTTAAGTCCCATGTGATAGGGGGCGAGCCCATTGCCATCAACCGAGTACAAATCCAAACTCCGGGCTGCTAGTGAGAAATTCCTAATGGAAAAACCCAATAACACTTTCACCGACCTGGAGATCGAACCCAGGACCTCAAGATCAGCAGTCGCGCTTGCCACCACTAGACCAACGAGGCAGTGTGAGGCCTTTTTTTTTTTTTTTTTTTATCCTGGGGAAGTCCTCATGGACTATCCCCCGTCTGGGGTAGATGGGGGGGTGTGCCGGACTCTTACCGGCTAAAACCACCACGGTGTCCCTCCTTCTGACCTAAGGCCGGGGTCGCGGGATTCGCTATTGCATGCACCGCAACCCCGGCAGGTCTTGGTCCACCAATTGCTGGTGGACCTCTCCACTGTAGGGCCCCACCCCACGACCTCCTGAGAGGCGCGGGGGGCACCCCACATCACCGGCGCACCAGAACACATGGTACGCCGTGACCACCCCGGGGACCAAACAAGTACATGGGCGCCAGACTACCCCGTGTCTGGGCACCCCTGGTCCCCCTGCGACAGGTCAGGTTAGTGGCCCCGCCGCCTACCACTTTTCGGCCGCAGAGGATAGGGAGAGCGGCCAACTAAACACCGACACTCCTCTCCCCCTGCGGCCCCACCGCGTCCGCCATCTGACGGTGGCGGCCCCGTCAGGCCGCGGAAGGTAGGGAGAACGGCGCACCGTAATACCGGCACTCCTCTCCCGCCGCGGCCTCCACCCTTCAGCCGCAATGCCTCCCATAAGACATCGCGGCCCTGGCAGTGTGTGGCCTACGCCAAGGCTAAAACTAGTCAAGCCATCCTATAAACAAGCATGCGAGGTGTAGTGTATGCGCCTGAGCGGTGCGCAGTCAGTCGATTGCTAATCGCGAGCGAGAGCAGACGTGCGCTAGACACATATACTATTTCACCTGAGTGATCTGTCAAAGTGTGTTTTATTAAGCCAGTGAACATTACAAGTGGCGACGAGGATAAAAGTAAGTACTGAAAAACATTTACCAAAAAAGGGGAAGAATGCACGCTAAAAAATAATGCACGTTGAAAGTTGTTTACGATCAATTAAGCGACTATATTTAGATAAGGATCGTTGGTGGTTTGAATACTAAGGTGAAAACGAACATAGTCACGCTGTACCTACCTACCTACACGTAAATAAATCGTTACCAAGGTAGATGTTTACAGCTAATGATTGCTTTGTTGCCTCAGTTTCGTATGATTAAGTAACGAAAAATAAATTCTGCTTCGATTGATGTAAACAACTGATAAGTGTAAATGTTATAAAGGCCATGCAGTGAGTGTTGTTTACAACAAAACAAAGGGCCATGCCTGAATAGTACGCAATTATTTCAAATGTGCTGTAATGCAAACAGTTAATTATTGTTAATTATTATTATTGAGTAAGTACTTTCATTTAAATAACAAGATAATTGAGTTATTTGCACGCTTCTTATTTTAAATAAAAATAATAACCAATTATTATCATAAATCTTGGACATATTTAACTTTTCTGTTGTACATAACCTACATACCCACTTATTGTAAATATAAAACAAAATCAGTAGATACTATTTTAATCAGGTCACTGGTTTTGCTAGGATCAATTGTTTGCATTTCGACACAGAAATATCAAGGTCACGCAAATACTATTCGCACATACGACCATGCTTAAAGAATAAATGTGAGAAAAGACCGGGAAACGTTAGTGTAAGCATCAATAATGGCTTAATTATTTATTTATTGCTAACCAGTTAGTAAACCTAATTTGTTAATAGATAAAGGTTATTATCAGTCAATTTCCATAATGATAGTAAAGTAACGTTATTAAATAAAGTTATTTATTATATTTAGTTCGTCATACTTACGCTTACGTCAAAGGTCATGCTGAATCCGAAATGCTTTAATGGGCACGCAAATACTAACAAGTACCCTAAGGCTATGCGGTAGTGTTACCGTATCTATATATAAGATAAAAGGCCATGCATACGAGTCTCAAAATCCTGTTACAGGTCACCCCAAAAAATGACTCACGCAACTTCAATGCTGACAGCTTTAGATCACTTTGATTGTGAGGGTGACACGACATCGGTTTGTACCGGATGGGAGAAATGGAAACGGGCCCTCGAAATTTATCTTTTAGCTGCTAATATTGATTCCCCTAATAAAAAGCGAGCTACTCTTCTCCATGTGGGTGGATTAGCACTACAGGAGATTTACTACAATTTGCCCGGGGCCCATGCAGAGGAAAGTAAAGATGATGATGGCAAAGACTTAGATGTGTATAAAATCGCACTTGGAAAACTTAACGGTTATTTTGCCCCAAAGCAAAGCCATATTTATGAAAGATACCTCTTCCGACTCATGCAGCAGGAAGAAGGTGAAAAATTCGAAAAGTTTCTATTGAGGTTAAGGAATCAGGCTGGAAAATGTAACTTTACAAATAAAGACGAACATTTGATAGACCAAATCACAGAAAAATGTAGACTTGTTGATTTGAGGAAAAAGATTTTAGAAATTGGAGATTCAATTACATTAGATATAATCATTTCTAAGGCAAATGCCTTAGAAGTTGTTACTAGGCAACTGGAGCAGTTCGGTAACTCCAACAACCAAACTGACAGCAAAAAAATTGAAATAAATAAAATTGATTCCAAGAAACTCTTCAATAAAAACTTTAAACTAAATAAAGATCTCGGATGTGGCCGTTGTGGTAGCGTTAATCACCAATCAAATGATGCTAAGTGCCCAGCTAAAGACAAAAGATGTTTAAAATGCGATTTTGTTGGTCACTTCCGAGAATGTTGCCGGACTAGGCGGAAAAGACGATTTACAAATAATAAGACCACAGATCCAGTAAATAAAAAACAGAGATTAGACTCGACGCGAAACCAAAAATCTGAAATTGACTATATTTTCCATTTAGATGAAGACAGCGTAATTAATTGCAATATAGGCGGAGTAGACTTAGATATGTTGATAGACTCTGGGAGTAGATGCAACGTAATCACAGATAAGACCTGGCAGTTTTTAAAAAAAAGTAAGATTTATGTCACTAACCAAATCCGGAAACCAAACAAAGTTTTAGTTCCTTATGGCAACAAGAAGCCTTTAGACGTCATAGGTTCTTTCAATGCGATTATATCAGTGGGTGAAAGAAGTAAAGAATCCACTGTCTACGTCATCAGAAATGGTTCGCGCGATCTGTTGGGTAAAGCTACTGCGGTCGAATTGGGAGTGCTCCAGATAGGCCCCCATATTAACACAGTTGAAAACAAGACTCCAGCAGTCTTTCCCAAGTTCAAAGGGGTAACTGTCCAAATCCCAATCGACAAAACGATAAAGCCCGTAGTACAACCGTATAGAAGGGTGCCTATTCCTTTAGAAGAAAAGGTTGCCAAGAAGTTAAACGAGCTCAAGGAAGCCGACATAATAGAAGAAGTGGACGAGCCATCACCGTGGGTTTCACCCATGGTACCTGTACTAAAAGAAGATGATGAGGTACGTATCTGTATAGACATGCGGAGAGCCAACGAAGCTATTACAAGAGAGAATCACCCACTTCCAACGATGAACCAGATGCTTCCAAATTTTCGACAGGCAAAATGGTTCTCTAGGCTCGATATTAAACAAGCATTCCATCAGCTTGAAATTAATGAGGATTGTAGATACATAACTACTTTTAGTACTGGTAAGGGACTATTCCGTTATAAACGATTAATGTTCGGTATATCTTGTGCTCCGGAAATGTTCCAAAAAATTCTTGAAAAAATGTTGTTGGGATGTGAAGGTACATTTAATTTTATTGATGATATTATTGTGTATGGGGCAACGGACAAAGAACACGATGAGCGGTTGAGTAAGGTGCAAAGGGTTTTAAAAGAAAATGATGTCCTTTTAAACGAAAGGAAATGTATATATAAAACGAACAAAATCGAATTTCTCGGTCACGAACTTACAGAAAATGGAATAAAACCCCTTGCAAAATACTTAACCTCTATTAAAACTGGTAGACGGCCAAACACGATTGAAGAAGTACAAAGTTTTCTCGGTTTAGTCAATTTTGTGGGGAAATGGATTCCAAATTTGGCAACACTTACCGACCCCCTTAGACAGTTGTTGAGATTAGGGCTTGGGAAATCGGCAACTGTCGACAAATTTTGGACTTCCAAACAAAATAAAGCATTTGAAGCTCTAAAGCTTAGCTTAACCAATATAAAATGTCTTGGTTACTACAACCCCAGCGACCAAACGCAGGTTATTGCTGACGCATCACCGGTGGGACTGGGTGCTGTCCTTGTCCAAATAGATACGGAAGGTCCTAGAGTTATCGCTTATGGACACAAAGCTTTGACTGATTGTGAAAAAAGGTATTGCCAAACTGAAAAGGAAGCATTGGCGTTAGTTTGGGCTGTTGAGCATTTTAAAATATACCTTTTTGGCAAGGACTTTGAGCTCATAAGCGATCACAAACCGTTAGAAACGATTTTCGGACGACATTCCAAACCTTGCGCGAGAATTGAACGCTGGGTACTCAGGCTTCAAGCATATAGGTTCAAAGTTATCTATCGCCCTGGTAAGTCAAATATTGCCGACCCCATTTCTAGACTATGTCAAATAGCTCCAACGAAGCCATTTGATAGCGAAAATTATATAAACCAGATTGTGACATATTCTCGACCTGTCGCTGTGTCCCTAAATGAAATAGAGGCATCATCATCAAAAGATGACGAAGTCTCAAAGGTAAAAAGGGGTATTTTCAGTGAAGATTGGCACGAATCCGTAAATTGTTTCAAAATCATAAGAAACGAGCTTTGTTTTTGCAGAGATATTTTGCTGCGGGGTACTAGGATAGTCATACCAAAAGATCTACGCCAGAGGGTGTTAGAAGCTGCTCACGAAGGGCACCCTGGTATAGTCGCAATGAAAGGTCGCCTAAGGACAAAAGTGTGGTGGCCTAGGATCGATGGAGATGCTGAGCGTGTAGTGAAAGGTTGTCGCGGATGCACTCTTGTATCGGCTCCTAATCCACCACACCCGATGAAAAGGCGATCATTACCTAAAGAGCCATGGGTAGATGTGGCCGTTGACTTTCTAGGGCCACTTCCGAGCCGAGATTATATACTAATTCTTGTCGACTATTATAGCCGGTATAAAGAAATTAAAGTTATGAGAAGTATCACTGCACTTGACACTATTAAAGTCCTAAAAGAAATGTTTTCAAGGCTAGGTTATCCCGCAACTATAACATGTGACAACGTGAATCAATTTACGAGCGATGTGTTCCGTAACTTCTGCAAAGCATGCGGTATCGTTGTCAATAGTACTATTCCCTATTGGCCACAAATGAATGGGGAAGTCGAAAGACAAAATCGAGATGTACTAAAGAGACTTAAAATTAGCCAAGCTGAAAATAAGGACTGGAAAGAGGATATTTTAAATTATTTAATGATGTATAATAGTACACCCCACTCTGTTACAGGTACATCGCCATCTGAGTTATTTTTTAAAAGGCGCTTTCGAGATAAAGTTCCTTTCGCTCCAGATGTAGAACATAAACTCATAGATTCCGATGTGAGAGATAGGGATATGCTAATGAAAGAAAAAGGGAAAGAATATGGGGATAGAAAAAGAAGAGCTACTGATTCTAATTTAGAAATAGGGGAAAAGGTAATGTTAAAAAATATAACTAAGGATAACAAATTGACACCTAACTATAACCCTACCTCTCACACAGTGACGGGAGTCACTAATGGTGATATTCATGTACGGAACGACGAAACAGGTAAAGAGTATCGTCGAAATATAGTACATTTAAAGAAAATTAATGATTCCTGGCAAGTTGTGGACAATGATAATAAGGACACAGGGTCATTAAACAATGAGGACTAAATTATTGCAATATTCCTTTATACAATTAAAATGATTATCTGTCTGTTACTTTGTTGATGATATAATGTTGTATGCCTGATCCACTAGTTTATATATTACTAAATCTATTCTATTATTTCATTGTTAATATTGTTGTTTAAGTTATTGTAACTTAATTATTTATAAAATAAAGAAGGGATGTAGTGTATGCGCCTGAGCGGTGCGCAGTCAGTCGATTGCTAATCGCGAGCGAGAGCAGACGTGCGCTAGACACATATACTATTTCACCTGAGTGATCTGTCAAAGTGTGTTTTATTAAGCCAGTGAACATTACACGAGGTACGCCGTATCACTCATAAAGGGCAATTTCTCCTCTACTCCTTTATATAAACTATTACATGAGAAACAAGAACACTCACAAACAACCAGATGTTTATCTAAGTATACCATATGATACAGACGTACCCCGTGACGTCATGTTCACAAGGCAGGAAAAAGTTATATACAACACGATTTTTCCTCCAGAGGCCGTCAGTCAACAAAAATCAACTTATAAAAGCCGAGTACGGAAACATTTTATTCATTTTTTGTGTGGCTCACCTCCCTTCCGCCGCTAAAATCCATGGCGCCTGAAAAATTAAATATCAACTTTTCGAAATTTATTTTAACAACCTCCTGTAGAGACTTTTTCAATTTGAAGCGTAATTTTTATTATTACGTGTATGTACATATACTGTTCAGTGTACACAATTTTTTTATTATTTTCGATTGAATATTACACACACACCCTATAATAATATAAAGGTATAAGTATTAATTTTGATATATTAATCGAAATCAATACTATTAGCTCAGTGTACCTACTACATACAGTGGTACAACGCCCATAATTTTGACAGGTTTTAACAAATGTCAAAATTTATAACATATTACGAAGGGTTGACAAATAATACAAATTAGAAAAACTTTTAGCGCCCAAATTAATTAACCGTTCTGTAACAAAAGTGACGAGCCAAAACAAAAGCTACATATCCATGCATGCGTTATTTTGGCATTTGACAATATAATACAAAGGCAGTTCACCCATCTTATCCTGGCATTTTTTTAACAATATTTAAATGTACAAACTTTATCGAGCTGATAATTGCAGTGGCTAAGGCTTGCAGCAATACCGCTGGATTAAGGAATAACAGACATAATTATAATTCTTACCTACCTAAGAATCATAATATGTCATGAAAATTCTATCATTTCAAATCCATTATGTTTGTATTCATTGGTATTTATTTATTACTAGCGACCCGCCCCGGCTTCGCACGGGTACAATGTAGATACTAATGTGGCGCATATAAACCTTCCTCTTGAATCACTCTATGTATTGCTGAAAACTGCATTAAAATCCGTTGCGTAGTTTAAAAGATCTAAGCGGACCGACAGCAGGAGCGACTTCGTTTTATACTATATAAAGATTTATCACTTAACAGAATTAAATATTTAGAACTTGTTGATTCTATTAAAAACCAACAATTACCATAAAACCATTTCATTCAATTAATCACAAAACGTCAGCCAAGACCATCTCAGTAGTCGACAACTTTACACCAAACACAATTTGTCTAACCGTGGACTGCTCTCAGTTTACCTTCATTTGGACTGTTTTTGTACTTAACTGACTTTTAATTAACTAAACGGTAAGTGCTGCCTTCCAACTTGGCACTTGTCAGAACCAGAGAGTTTCAAATGTCTAGCATAAATAATAGAGGAAAACATGTCGGATATTCAAGAATGCAATGAGGATTTTACTGTTCAAATTGTTCGCTAAATTAAATTTTCTGGGTTCGGATCTCGTCTGCTTATCAAACGGCAGAATGGGCAGTTTACAAATTGATTAAACTTGTGCGTATTTAATCTGGTTTTGTGGAAGCGGTGATTAAGTTTTATGTTAAGAAAAGTGCGGCTAACTGCCTTATCTAAACTTTGAAAGTCTCGAGTCTGTGATAGTTCTAGTAAAACTTTTATCTTAGATTTAAAATTAAGAAGCTAGTTATTTTATATCTGTCCCCATTCCCCATAACGTTCATTTTTAATTGAAAGGTCCTTCAAACTTTTTTCTGTACTCTTGGCCTATTGAGAACTCTTTACCGAGAGAAGGCCTAATTTGGCATAACTGTTGGTAGTGTTGGTAATCGAGGTATGGCCAATTCCTATAATTTACCGAGCGTTATCAGTTAAAATTGAGACATGTATGTTTAACAATAATGAAGCAAAATCCTCATAACTATGTATATTAGATCCTCTCATATGCAAGTAGCTATCACAGGTAACATTTGCTTACGAGTATATTTACAAGCTCAGTTTGCCAATTAAAAATACTACCATTGGTAAGCAATACGATTCGTTTTTGTTTATAGAAACCCAGTATTACGACGATCCGCACCATCGAAAACGCAGTACGCTAACCGGTTACCAACATCTTTTACGCAACGTAAAATGAAACACGGCTGAACAACATATATTCCGAATTCCCACCTGAAAATAACAGGTGCTCGTAAGTATTAGCTAAACGGCGATTAATATAAAAGGAGTGCAGCACGTAAACACATCAGTGGTATGGTGCCAAGAATCCCAGGCGTATACTTAGCGAGAGCCGGCCGCCACCCGCAACACGATACATGAGACTAGAATGGAAAGAGACAGGTATAACAGAAGTATAAATATTAACTACCAACCATTTTTTTTATATTTCACACCGTTAATTCAGCCCTCATCAAGCTGTCTCCCAACCCAGTTACTGGCCAATGCCGATATCGTAAGGTTAGACCGGTTGCCAGACTTCCGGGCTTTTGACTACCCATAACGACTAGCATAGGTATAATGACACTCGGGACTGACTATTTCACGTGCTCTCCGAGGTACGGAGGGGTCTCGATGTGTAACGAACGGTCACCCATCCGCAGACTGACCGCGGCAAGCGCAGCTTAACCTCGCAAATTGTATGATCCGCGCGGGTGATAACTAGCCACGAGCTCAAATGTTACATTTATGATTTACAATTAGCGTGATAATATACATTAACGCATCCTATAATTTCAATGTCTGTCACGTTGGACATGAATTACAAGTTGCGTCACAATGCACCCGGATACATCTGAATGTCAAGCATTCAGTAGGATGATTGACATACAGTGTCGTATCTCAGCCCGCGAGAAAATTACTACTTGAAGATAAGGATACGACATATACATGCATAATGGGGTAATGACACGTCTAGAGCAGTGGCTGAGCGATTAGAAAGTGCGTTACTGGTCGCAGATTTAAATCCTGCACGGAACAGTTATTTGTATGGCCTACAGATAGTTGTTCCTGTTCTAGGTGTATATGCATGTGAGGTTTGTGTCAGTAACCAACCAACGACACATGATAAATTCAAGAGTGGGGCAAAAACTATAAAAAAACTCACTATTACTAACAAGTCCCTGAAGCTAAGGGATTTTTAGTAAATTTTCCAAACGTATTGCCATACAACACGGTTCCAAAGAGAAAAATTTGACCAAACGTCCCTCTAACAAACAATTTTTTTTTCAGTGACGCCGTTTTTGTGCATCCTATTAAGAATTCTTAAACGTTAGTCAAGGTACTCTTATGTATAGGTAGCACAAAAACCAGAAATAAACTGATAATTTTCTGGGGAAAAAATAAAACAAATGTTGATGATCGGTATCTTATATCCATCTCAACATAACCAATCAGAAGACTGCACTGTTCTTTTTACTCGACAAAAAAGATTAAATCCCCTTAAACGAGACAAAATTAGATACAAAATCAGGCATATCACAACGTAGTGATTATTAGCACCAGTGCCAGTTACATTTGGGCAACTACCCAAACACTTTAATAATAAATATCGGAATTAGTTTTATCGTATGGCTTAACTATGTGAACGAATTCGATAATTGCTGATTTAACTGCCGCTGTAGGTACTGTACATAATAATATGTATGAAGTATGCTACTACGTCAACGACCTAATGGTCATCAAGATTACCAGCTCTTCTGATGTGTCCATCAGAAGAGCTGGTAATCTTGATGCACAGGCACAATCTCAATGCATAATGAGTAAAACGTTGTCACGTTTTACTCATTATGCATTGAGATTGTGCTCGATAAATGCGATAATTATGTAGCAGTAATTGGGCGTACGATCGTCTGTCGTAGCAATGCAGCTGTCGTAGCAATCGTAGCTAATATCGTAGCCATCACTGTAGCTTCGTAGCTGAGACCTATTTACAGCGATGGATATTCGTAACATTGCCGTAAGTATGGAGGAGTCGGTTTTCAGTCCAACCAGAATCTGCTGATAGAATTTAACGTACGGTGACTGTGTCGGAAATCAAACCAACACGTACGGTTACAAATATGTAGCGTACTATCTACTAAGCGTATCACAGTCCGTGTCTAAGCAAAAGCTTTCAACTCATACCCATAGTCACCACGCAGAGGTGCATTAAAGAGCCTTCAAAAATGACGATACTGGAATATGTTCGGCGTACCCTAGCAGTCCCGCTACCAACGTTGCTGATTGGCTAGTCTTTTCACTACAGCATGAACTATTCTCGTATAACTCGTGCCGATACAAGAGAAGAACAACCACGCTGATCAAGCGGGCTATTGACCATAAAACGCATAGATACTTCGGCTTGTTATCCTTGGCTGGAGACCATTCAGATCTCGTCAATAACTGCCCGGCTACGTAGAAACGGTCCGTAAGGACCATCTACAAGCAATACAAAACTTTTATTCAGCCATGATTTTGAGCTCTCGCCCAAAAGCTTGACATAGTGCGCCTGCGCCTCTCTCCCAAAAGCTTGACATAGTGCGCCTGCGCCTCTCGCCCAAAAGCTTGACATAATGCGCCTGCGCCTTTCGCCCAAAAGCTTGACATAGTGTGCCTGCGCCTTTCGCCCAAAAGCTTGACATAGTGCGCCTGCGCCTTTCGCCCAAAAGCTTGACATAGTGCGCCTGCGCCTCTCGCCCAAAAGCTTGACATAGTGCGCCTACGCCTCTCGCCCAAAAGCTTGACATAGTGCGCCTGCGACTCTCTCCCAAAAGCTTGACATAGTGCGCCTGCGCCTCTCGCCCAAAAGCTTGACATAGTGCGCCTGCGCCTCTCGCCCAAAAGCTTGACATAGTGCGCCTGCGCCTCTCGCCCAAAAGCTTGACATAGTGCGCCTGCTCCTCTCGCCCAAAAGCTTGACATAGTGCGCCTGCGCCTCTCGCCCAAAAGCTTGACATAGTGCGCCTGCGCCTCTCGCCCAAAAGCTTGACATAGTGCGCCTGCGCCTCTCTCCCAAAAGCTTGACATAGTGCGCCTGCGCCTCTCGCCCAAAAGCTTGACATAGTGCGCCTGCGCCTCTCGCCCAAAAGCTTGACATAATGCGCCTGCGCCTTTCGCCCAAAAGCTTGACATAGTGTGCCTGCGCCTTTCGCCCAAAAGCTTGACATAGTGCGCCTGCGCCTTTCGCCCAAAAGCTTGACATAGTGCGCCTGCGCCTCTCGCCCAAAAGCTTGACATAGTGCGCCTACGCCTCTCGCCCAAAAGCTTGACATAGTGCGCCTGCGACTCTCTCCCAAAAGCTTGACATAGTGCGCCTGCGCCTCTCGCCCAAAAGCTTGACATAGTGCGCCTGCGCCTCTCGCCCAAAAGCTTGACATAGTGCGCCTGCGCCTCTCGCCCAAAAGCTTGACATAGTGCGCCTGCGCCTCTCGCCCAAAAGCTTGACATAGTGCGCCTGCGCCTCTCGCCCAAAAGCTTGACATAGTGCGCCTGCGCCTCTCGCCCAAAAGCTTGACATAGTGCGCCTGCGCCTCTCTCCCAAAAGCTTGACATAGTGCGCCTGCGCCTCTCTCCCAAAAGCTTGACATAGTGCGCCTGCGCCTCTCTCCCAAAAGGTCTTTATAAGTTAATTGTAATTTAAACTTTTCATCGTTTCAGACGGTCTAAGCTACACTTCTGTTCTCACATGCACAGTTAGACCAAAGTTACGGTATGTTTACACCGCACACACACATACGCAGGGTTACGGATGAATTTCGTGTTCCAACAGAGGTTTACATTGTACCATGAAGATTTATTTGTATTGCTATGTTCAAGTATAACTTGGGAATGAATCGGGATGTGGATGTATAAGAATAAGTAATGAGATTTGAAGGCTTTGTATTCAGTTTTGAAGGCAAATAACTATATTGTTTGAATCTTAGTTACTAGTTTAGTTAAGAAATACTGGATATTTAAAGACATTATAAAAGCAAGACATGACGCCTGCACTTTGTCGTTACGGGTAGTAGTTAAGTGAATGGGCATGACCACTGAGACATCCGTAATTAAAGTTCAATAGTATTTTTTATTTTATTAAATTTTATTTAAGCACGATATTTATTTATTTATCTATTTGGAACTGGTTTACATCAGTTACGTCACAGTGGGTTCAGTTAAAAACCAGCGTCAGGCACTAGTAGTCTGACATTTATGCTGAACTGAACCTATTTGGCGCAGCCGCTAGACACACAGATACTTTATTTTTTGTTTATTTTTTATTTTGTTTTGTCTCTTATGAATTTTTGTCTGTGTCCGACTGCTTTCGTGCCAAATAAATTTCTTTCTTTCTTTATAGTCAGAAGCCAGAAAATCTGACAACCGTTCTAACCTTAGGATATCGGCGTTGCCCAGTAACTGTGGTGTGGAGTTCCAATGGCAGTCGCTCCGTGTAAAATACTGGTATTCAGCCGCATCTGGGAAGCTGACCTCAACATATTTGGGAAAGGGCTAGGCAGAACGATCATGCTGCCTGCACTTTGTTTATTTTTAGTTGTTCATTCCTCTTATTCGATCTCAATTAATCTTTTAATTAGGACAAAACGACTGTAATCTTTCTATAAATATAAACTCGTACATGTGTGATGTGGATCACATTATTAGTGAAGAAATAGTTTTTCAGGATTTCAAGAATACAACGGAATTAATATTTAATAAAATGGGATCAGCTGGGACCTAGACTAACACAATTTACATCATTTCAATCAGTTGAGGCAACTTTAAATATTATCGGTGTACATACAAAAAAAACAAAGATATTATTATAATCACATAACATCACGCCTGTATTTCCCGAAGGGTTGGGCAGAGGTATATAGTAACACCCTCAATTCGCCGTTATGTTTAAATCCTATGTAATAGAGGGCGAGCCTATTGCTATCAACCGGGCACAGATCCAAACACCGGGCTGCTACTGAGGAATTCCACACGGAAAAACTCAATAACTTTTTTTTCGCCATGGGGCTCGAATCCAGGGCCCCACATTACGTAGAAACAGATGGACCATAGGGTCTAGTACAAAATTCACGAAAAATGTGTCCTGAGTTCACATACACCACCAGAGCGCGCGCCAAGGCACACCGCCATATAAACTAAGAAATACCTACAAACTAATTATAACTGTTATTAACTAGCTGACAACCATTTTTTATCATACGAAGATTTCAGTTCGAACATTTTTGAGCGCTGACCCGAGGCTCATGTGTTTCTACATTAATGGTTATAAAAGTCAGTTAATAATAGGTACATACACATTGTTTACAGGTGCAGAATCTAATTTAAAATTGAATAAAGAGTGGACCTATGGTACGGCGTGTAAATAGCCGCGCCAAAGGCGACCTTGCGTTCTAATATTTTTTAAGAAAATTGGCCAAAAAATATGGCGGAACAGATTATTGAGCTTTCACCTTAGAAATCGTGAAAAACACTAAATATTCTCGCGGTGCAGGGATTCAATTGCCCACTCACCTGATCATCAGCCAAGCCCACTTTTCAGCTTCATCATCAGATATTTTTCACGCTGTGCCGGCCGGCGAATGTTCATCGGACGCAATCTCTTGCAATCACCAGTGAAAGTTCAAAAAATAATAAGGAACAAGAGTCCAAGGAACGACTCATCGACCTTTATGAAATTATTTTTAAGGACTAGTTAATGAATACTATATTTTTTATGCAGACATTTTTAAAAGACGCACCAAATGAATTACATTATTTTTGGCAGTGATCTATCTGTCAACGGCAGTCAATCACATGCACAGAGCGACGGAGTCATCCACCAATCGTGACGCAGATAAATGTTGCGAATAGTGCATGCTAGCGCCATCTATGCGCTTCTCTCGTGAAGCTTGGTGCAAGTCACCGATGAGCGGGCTCTGCACCAAATACTAGCTTTTTCACAATGGCCCAATGAAAACCCAATAATAATATAATAAAGCCATGGCGCTTTACCAACCTAACTATATTTAAATTCAAATACTTAATTGAACGATGATATATTATGATCGCCGAAAGAACAATAAATGGGATTAAAAAAACATCAATAAAAATACCGCAGATTTACAACAAAAATAATCATTTAAATTGTATTCATCTTATATTGTAACAAATGAAAATGGCATGCATCGACAGAAAGTTTAATGTCCGCTATCGACGATCGGCACAAAAGCAAAAACAATATTTTAACACTGCAGATTAAAAACATGCATTTTTAACGAACCCTTGTCGTCAGCGCCTGAATATTATTTTAATCGAAAACAGAACTTTTAATTAACGTGGAAACACGTAAGCTTTGTATAACATAATCTGTAAAAAAATGGAAAAAAAAATGTTTTGGCTGCAAATTAAGTCGCACTTTGGTACGGTTTTTTTTTTGCTGAATTTGCTTGTAAAATACTTGTAAAAATATGCTTGTAATATGTTTTTGTTATATTATACATATACAGCATATTACAACTTGACAACTGTATAATATAAATTAAAGGTTCTACGCATCGACATTATATTCTTTTACTAAGCCTATTGCACATCTTTGCCAATTTACAAGATGTCAAAAGATGCAGAGTAACTTAAGAAAGTTATTCTGCAGGTCAGGTCTTTCAGGCCAAACCCTTTAGGAAGCTTTAGGAGTTTCGCTCGGCGTCCGTTTTAAGAAATGCAATGACCATGGCGGTCCGCACAACATTTTATAGAAAAAAATATTTACTAAACAAATGTAATTACGGAAATAACAAAGGTATTTTCATACATGTCTATGAGATTTTTTTTTTTTATTGCGGACTATATGTCTGAAGTTTGGAGCAAAATTGGTGCAAGCTATTGATATTAAATCCTGGAAATGTTCCCGGCCGTTTTCGAATTGACGTCAACAAAGATAATGCGGGGGATACATTTTTATTAAATTACGTACTCTGTGGTACAAGTTGCTGTGTTCTTGCGGTCATCACAAAATGGGTCGGCGGTCTGAATGCGGACCGCGGTCCGCCATTTGGCGACCCCTGCTCTAAGGTCTTCATACTTGATATACGGCGATTGATTTTTGAAATTGGATTTCTAATCCAATGCCAAAGTTCACGATATAAAAAAGATTGACTTCAATTCTAAAATGACGATTGTTTTTTTTTACCTATATCTAATAGTAGTATCAGTTCCATCAGTTTCCTAGAAAAAGGCCTATGTAACATATCTTGAATGGTATTCTTGGCGCATTGTCCCAAAGGTGGGACTCACCAATGTTGATGAGGTGGATGCGACTGCACGCTAGCGGGCCCTCGTACTTATAATAATTTATTTTGTATTTTTTTTTTTAATTTAAATTCTCTATTACTTTTTTATTTTATTTTTTATATAAAATTATGGATTTTTATTATCTGAAATAAATAAATTGAATTGAATTGAAATTGAATTGAATATCGGATCAAAAACGCAATTGTACGTACACGCGACACGTATCGTACGTAAAAGTACGACACAAATTCGTACGAATGCGAACAGCTTGTACACAAACAATTTGTAAACCAATTTTCTCAACAGAACGGCTTATATCGAACATTTCCTGTATAATCCGTCGCTTCGTTTCCGTTGAATATTCAAATGACTTGTGTTAATAAATTTCTGTGGGTCGCCTTTTAATTTGCTGCGTAGGTATTCTGAGTTATTCTTAACAAACTAAAATAAACAATGTTCTACAGTAGGGAATAAGGTTGATTTTGATAAATTGGAATCACAAATCAAATATTGTTCGTGATTTATGTAGTAGCCTTTTTGTTATCACCGTTTTGTTATTTCATCTGTTAGAAATTGAACAGATAAATCTAATAATTTTGTAAGTTCTGAGTTCGTTCCTGGCCCGCACCTCTGAGTTTTTGATTTCATGTGCGGATCAGAATTTGATAATCACTTGCGTTAACGGTGAAAGGAACCACACCTGAAAGGGCTCCAAATAGTTCTTAATAGCGTGTGTAGTCCGTCAACCCGCACCACCATGTTAGCGTGGTGGACTAAGGCTTAAACCCTTCTCATTGTAAGAAGCGACCCGTGCCCAGTAGCGGGACATATGTAAATCTAATCTACCTCGTTGGTCTAGTGGTGGCAATCGAGCCTGCTGCTCGTGAGGTTCTGGGTTCGATCCCCAGGTCGGGCAAAGTGTTATTGGGTTTTTCCGTGTAGCATTCCTCAGTAATAGCCCGGACTTTGGATTTGTTCCCGGTTGATGGCAATAGGCTCACCACCTATTACATGGGACTTAAACATAACAGCGAAATGAAGGTGTTAGTAACACCTCTGTACAACCCTTTGTAGAATACTGGCGTGATATTGTGTTTTTTATGTTAATCACAAAATGGGTTATTAATTCAGTTTTTTTTTTCATTTCGATAATATCTAATGTGTCATTCAGTGTTTTCAGCCGTTGATGACATCCTGGATGCAATTAGTCCGACAGAAGAAAATATCATCAAAAGTGGAAGGCTACACTTAGTAGTACGCTACTTAAAAAGAAAAAACCTCTGGTAGTGCCTTATTTACACGTATCAAGTAATCAATTTAATATCTACACAATGTTCAATCTATACGATCGTGTCAAAATTCTGTGTTCCAAGTTGACCATTAAACATTTTCGTGTTAATTTGTATGGGAATCAGAGAATAGCAATGTTGGGGTTCCGTCCCTAAAAGATCAAAACAGAGAACCCGTGTGCTTATTTTATTTCTTGAAACCAATGCTATTCAGTAAAGCAGAACCACTAATATCTAGATAATGTTGAGTCTATTCAAACGTATCAACACTCTGTGTTCCAAGTAGACTATTTAAAATTTTCGCGCAATCGGAATGAGAATCTTAATAGTATTTTTGGGGTCCCGTACCTAAAGATCAAAACAGAACCCGAGTGCTTATTTTTTTCTTGAAACCAATTCTGTACAGTACAGCAGAGCCACCACGTATAAATACGTTTAAAATAAAAACAAGTGCGAGTGTGGTACCACCGTTTCCAAGGCCAATTAAGCACCCCTTTCACTTAATTAAATTTTACAACTTGTTGGGACGACAACCAGTTAATACTCCCTATGTTTCTATTAGTTCACAGATTACGGTGCTTTGAACGTATACACACATGCGTACTATAAATAGAAAGAAAGAAAGAAGAAAGAAATAAATTTATTTGGCACAAAAGCAGTCAGGCACACAGACAAAAAATTCATAAGCGAGTAAACAAAAAAAAGTAGCTGTGTGTCTAGCAGCTGTGCCAAATAGGTTCAGTTCAGCATAAATGTCAGACCATTAGTGCCTGACTCTGGTTTTCAACTGAACCTATTGTGACGTAACTGATGTAAACCAGTTCCAAATAGAGATACTGGTAACAGAGAATGTTCTTTGAGCGAAAATATTTCACGATTTTTTCGACTGAATGGAGTTGGTGCCTATTACCTACCTCATGAGTAGTACAGCTTCTTGTGAAGTTCGTCCGGTAAACGTCCGCTGCTGAACTTGGACCTACAGGGTGTAAACGAAATCATGTAATTCCTTCAAACCTCGTGATGTACTGCTGACATAGATTAACCCTGCACGGGATACTTTAGGATTCAATAAAAAAAATGTCAAAAAGTAAACATGTGTTTTTAACGTGAAGCATTTTAGCGCCCCGAACGAAACACACGGTTATCGCTTGCCGCGCGGTCATTTAACTCGGGGCACTAAAATGCCTCACGTCAAGAACACATGTTTACTTTTTAAATAAAGCTTTTTAACAAAAATAAAACCGACTTCAAATTGTCTATCTCCGAAACTGTTCATCAGATCTTCACCAAATTTAAATGGGACCACTTCGAAAGAATACTCTTGCAAACAAAAAAGAATCATTAAAATCGGTTCACAATTAGCAAAGATATCGCGGAACAAAAATACAAAAAAAAAAACATTGAACAACAACAACAGTCGAATTGAGAACCTCCTCCTTTTTTGAAAGTCGGTTAATTATTTTTTTATTGAATCCAAAAGTATCCCGTACCAATGTTTACGTAAGCATAGGAGGGGGGGTAATAGCTCTGCTTACCTTTGCTGACAAGGGGGAGGGGTAGGTCAAAAATTACTAAAATTCTGCTTAAGTATTACTTGAATGGCCCCATACTCGCATTCCCAACATCCACAGAGGAGAAAAGGTTTTCGATCCTTTAACCACATGCCATACATACTATCTATTAAAGATGTATTATCTGTTGGGAGCCAATTCTACTAACAGAAACGTCGATCAAACGCAGTCGAACCGTTCATTCAGACAGTTTTCGTTTACAAAAACTGTCAAATTGTTCGACAACAAAAACAGTACCAAACATTTTGACAGCTTGCATAAACGAAGAATGAAAGCCGGCTTTTCACTATGGGATGGGATATAATATACCTATATATTATATCCCGAGATATAAATGACATCCCACGACTGGAATATAATATATATGTAATGTTAAAATTACTTTTAACTAACGAATTTAGTTTATTAAACATTAATTAGTTTTCAACCACTTCGTAACGTTCTTTCACTCTTTTTCCGCCATACGTCGTCTGTGTCGTTCTTCCATTCCCTTACGGGGTGTCCTGCGTAAACGACAATCGCGACACGACGCGATGCTGAGAGCGCATCGAACGTGATCAGAATAACGGTATTACCTACTGGAGGCTTATGTAGCGAGACGCGACGTAACGCATACTTGTTCCCCGTCGTGTCGCGTCGCGTCGCGTTTGTCGCTTACGCAGGACACCCCGTAACCCACTCGCACCTTCACTAACGTTCCGTTCCACCTAGTATTCATTCCCACTTATATTACATCTAAGTGTAAAGGGTTCTATTAAAAATTATGGTGAGCGATATTAGTGTATACCAGGATGTAATATATACCTATCCCATAAAAAAGCTGGCTTGACTCACTGGTTCCTTTGTAGTTTGACAACAAGTTTGTTAATAGAATTGGTCCTCTATCTCCTCTCAATACGATTCTGAGTTTCCCCACACACACGGCGTAAGAGTTCATTAATTAAGTCTCATTTTATCAACCCAACTTAGTGTTGTCCCTAACCAATCTGTTTACTTAATTCAGTAAACTCTTCCCTCTTTTACATAACAGATGAAGCAACCGCACTCTCAATCTATTAAGTTTGCTTTCCCAACATTACGTAAACTAACCTTTCGCAGCCATTTTGTTTTCCCACGCAGTCATCGCCGCCACGTGTATAGGGGAAATATTAATAAAATTCAAAATGGACATATAAACGGGAACTATGGGGGAATGGGGTTTGTTCATGCCAGGCATACATGTTTTGTACCGCCGCTGCATATTTATGTCTTAATCAAGGCTGGCAGCTGTTGCCTACATCGCACATTACTGCTATGTGTTTACATGTCTTGAGCGTATGTCTTGGAACAAAGCCTAGAGTTTAATATTTTGGCAGCTGAGTAACAAATTGTTGCTCCTTCTAACGACTAAATTGAATATTGAACGCGGTACAGGAAGTAACAACATTATAGTTATATGTATAACTATTAGATAAACAGTGATGCCAGTTTACATAAGCCCGATCTTGTTTAAACAAGTATAAGTATGAATAATCATGACCCTTTAACCTACTGTGTTGGTCGGTTTGCCCCAATTGATTTATATAGCTTAAATTGGATTGTAAGCAATGCTTGTTATGTATTTGCTTCGTACAAATAAAACCTACAAACAGTTTAAAAAACCAATACTTTTTATGCTTCACTGTGGATGAATGCTATGGTATTTTAAATTGTATTTTCATTCCTGAATATTATTGAGAATTCGAAGGAACAAGCTTCCATTTTATTTCTTTTTTCCATTAAAATTATAATTTCTCGATAACCGGCAATAAATTTTCTTAATTTTACCTTTTCCGTCCTCTTTTGATTGAGTGTCCATTTGGCCGATCCTACTCGCTTCGTATATTGACTTTGCGAGTGAACCGGGGTTCGTGGAACATTGCGCCCGGTGTAGCGGGTGAAACCCACACTGCTAAAGGATGCAGTTAATTAAGGCCATTCAGAGCAAGCGGGAACGTTTCGACAATGTCCAAATTATGTAGATCAGTAAAATACGTGAAATGAGAACTGTTCTTTGTTTATTAAATAATTATTATTTGCGCCCCTTGTTGTGGCTGCAAAATAAAGTGACTATTTTAACAATGATTATTATTTTTCTATACCTACGTGGTGTCCTGCATAAGCGATAAACGCGACGCGGTGCGACGCGACGCGACACGACGTGAACAAATATGCGTTACGTCGCGTCTCGCTACATAGGCCGCTAGTAGGGAATGCCGTTGTCTTGATCGCGTTTTCGTCGCGTCGCGTTCGTCGCTTACGCAGGACACCGCCTGAGCGTTAGTCTAGTGGTAGCAGGCGCGAATGCTGATCGTGAGGTCCTGGGTACGATCCTCAGGTCGGGCAAAGTGTTATTGGGTTTTCTCGTGTGGAATTTCTCAGTAGCCGCCCGGAGTTTGTATTTGTGCCCGGTTAATGGCAATAGTGTCGTCCCCTATTACATAGGGCTTAAACATAACGGCGAAATGAGGGTGTCACTACACACCTCTGCCCAATCCTACGGGGAATACAGGCGTGATATTATACTAAGCGTAATAACAATTTTCATAAATTGGTTAAATATCATTCTCATATGATGCAGAATGTCCTTGGAAAAAACTGAGTAAGCGTGTATTTTCTCCACTCTTTCGAGTTTTTTTCTTTTAATTATAGTGTTTTTTTCTACTTTCTTTGGAATGATAAAATTAATTCTTGTGCATTTTTTACAATAGTCATGTTATATTATGTCCAGCCGCATCGTGCACGACTCGAAGAGAATCTCCGAGATAGTTTATTTATTTATCTTAGGGAAACAAACAGCATTTTTTTTTAGACTTTGCCCCACACTAGGCTATTTCCTGTATCGTGGATGCGTTTACAGACACAAATCTTCACATGCACAAACATCCAGACCCGGAACAACTATCTATAGGCCATACAAATATTTGTTCCGTGCGGGAATCAAACCCACGACCCGTAGTGCAGAAGCCGATTGCTCAGCCACTGCACCATACGTGTCGTCGCATCGCATCGCGTCGTTTTATATATCTTACTAATAGATTTCAATATAAACACAAGAAGAAGTAATTTAAACAAACTTAACAATTAATGTTAATAAGACGACACTTTTGGTTCAGTGGCTGAACGATCGGCTTCTGTGCTGTGGGTTCGTGGGTTCGATTCCCGCACGGAACAAATATTTGTATGGCCTACAGATAGTTATTCCGGGTCTGAATGTTTATGCGTGTGAAGATTTGTGTCTGTAAACGCACCCACGATACAGGAGAAATACTAGTGTGGGGCAACGTTTTAAAAAAAATGTTAATAAGACAAAGAAGGTAAGATGACAAGAATCTCTTAGATCATCAGCGGGAAGAGAAAGGCGACATATTCTTAGCCAAGAATTCCACAATGTACTCTTAACTCAAGCCGATGCTTACAAAGTACCTAATATTAAGTAATCTGTGCCGAGCCTGAGTACTCTATGTTTAATTAAAAGAACACGCAACTGAGCTCTATTTCAGCTGAAAGCTGGTTATTTGGTGACTTGCTTTTCTAGAAATTTTAATACAAATTGTCTCCTCTTTTGAGGTCACTTAGGATAATGCTCTAATTCACTATCCTTGGTGTCATACGAATACCTATGACAGTCGTTACGGGTAGTCAGAAGCCCGTAAGTCTGACGACGGGTCTAACTTTAGGATATCGACATTGCCCAGTAACTGGGTTGCGGAGGTCTGATGGCAGTCGCTCTGTATAAAATACTGGTATTCAGCCGCATTTGGTTAAGCTGGAAGCTGACCCCAACATAGTTTGGAAAAGGCTAGGCAGAACGAACATTTAATCTTTATAAAGGAAACCTGCTCTCCTGCGGGGGCTCCATAAAGTTCTCAATGGTGTGTGTAGTCCACCAACCCGCACCAGGTCAGCGTGGTAGACTAAGGCCTAAACCCTTCTCAATCTGAGAAGAGGCCTGCGCTCAAATGTGGGACAGTAATAGGCTGATTATGCTATATCTTTATTACTAGTTATTGAATTAAAATACGTAGGTTAATGTTCAAATAAAGACCAGAATTACCTCCACGTAGATATTCGTGCGAATTCTTATTTGAGAACGTCTTAAAATCTAAAGGTGCTTCACTGAGCTATTTGCCCGGTTTACTGCAAAATACTCACCCAAGTTCCAATCCATTTTCTTAAAATTATATAGATTACGAAAGTAAAACGAGATATCCTTCTTGCGTTTAATGTGTGTCATAAAATTCGCGATTTAATAACATATAATAATCTATATATCTACAAATTCACGCCTCTATAAAAGAATAAGCTGTAAAGTATGCACACCTTCATGATCCACCCAGCTCTTCCATCGTAGAGCCGGCTCTTCAGACTCCACAGTAACACCGATTATTCAGCCCTCAATAGCAGCTCTTCTAGCAGTGATAGCCTAATGATGTCACCGTCGTCCGACGGCAGTCCTGCCAAGTCATACGTCTCGAGTTCAAACCCAAGGCACGCACCTCTAACTTTTCGGATTCATGTGCGTATTGTATAATTCTCACTTACTTAAAAACGGTGAAGGAAAAAGTCGTGAGGAAATGCCTGAGAGATATTTCTCGACGGCATGTGAAGCCAAGTCAGAGGCCCATGGGCGGCATAAACTCTGACACCAGATTACTCACTAACCACACGAAAAGTGTGTATTGCACATGAATCCGAAAAGTCAGAGGTGCGTGCCTTGGGTTCGAACTCGAGACCTATAACTTGGCAGTCCGACGGTCACACCACTAGGCTATCACTGCTGATTGGTATAACTGTGTTTATACAAACTGACGTTTTGACGACACGTTTAGTGGAGTGGCTGAGCGACTGGCTTCTGCGCTACGGGTTGTGGGCTCGACTCCCACACAGAATTAATATTCGTATGGCCTACAGATAGTTGTTCCGCGTCTGGACGTTTGTGCGTGTGAAGATTTGTGTCTGTAAACGCACCCACGATACAGGAGAAATACTAGTGTGGTGCAAGGTTTCTAAAAAAAAAAACTGGGTTTGACAAATTACATATAGTTGGGCTATTTAAATGTTGTCTTCTTCTTCCTAGCCTTTTGCCCAACTATGTTGGGGTCAGCTTCCAGTCTAATCAGCTGCGGCTGAATACCAGTACTTTACACGGAGAGACTGCCATCAGACCTCCGTAACCCAGTTACTGGGCAATGCCCATATCCTAAGGTTAGACCGGTTGTCAGACTTTCGGACTTCGACTTCCCGTAACGACTGTCATAGATATTCGTATGACACCCGGGACCGTCGGTTTAACGTGCTCTCCGAAGCACAGAGGAGTCTCGATGTGTAACGGTGTTCACTTCATCACTTGCCAAATAAACAAACTCATTCACCTGTTCAATACTTTCATCTCCTATCTTTACTTTACACTCAGATACATCTGCATCTCTTTCAATAACCATTACTTTCGTCTTGCTTACATTAATTTTCATCCCTTTCATCTTATATGCTCATCTATAGTTACCATGTCTTGCAACTCTTCCGCCAACGATGCAAGCAAAACTTGAGCATCTGCGTAAAGAAGACATTTGACAGGCAACTCATTCATTTTTAATCCACACTCACTCCCTTTTAAATCTGTCAAACAACTATCCATGTATAAGTTGAACAGCCATGGTGACAACCATGTTTTACCAAAAATCCTGTATATCATTAGAAATTAAATGAAATGAAAATTTATTTGCTTATAGTATGGTGCATTACAATCAGTTGGTATACATACGTAATTTAGTTTAGTTTCACATATTTCGTCGAGAAAGATAGAACAATATGCCCAACATGCAAAATCTTACAATTAAAATTTAAAAACATCACCTTTATTTTTTTATTTTTTTTAATAGCCTATGGAATGTCCCACTGCTGAGCAAAGGCCTCCCCTTTTGTCTTCCAAACCTCTCTATTTTGTGCCGTTTCTAACCATGCTAGCCCCGCAAACACGTCCAAATCCCCCCCCCCCCCCTTTACTAATTATTTCAGAATTAAAATTGAAATGTCCACAGAAACAGATATTATAATGACAATTAAATTAAATTTTTGACACAAAGAAATCCTATACAGTTTTATCTTAAATTGCTGCATAGGTAATTTTCTTATAACTTTGGGGATTTTGCTATAAATTTTTATAGTCATAACATAGAATTAAATTAAATATGAAACAAACACGTATGTTTAAGCTTGATATAAAAATGACCGCTTAGATTTTATTAAAGTATCAGCTCACGTTGCATGCTCATAAATTCTTCGTGGAACCGCAACACTTCGTTTCGTAAAATAAATCAAACTAAAAATATATTTTAAAAATTCTCTACCTAACTCGTGTGTGATTACTTAAGCTATATTCTAACTCAGCGACTATTTCGTTTGACGTTCACTTTACACGCAATGTGAACAAGTCGGACTGTCGGACACACTACTACATAGACACTATTTCATTTAGTAAATGTCCACCGCCAAACAGGAGCTTTGCACATGGACTGCTAAAAGCAGCAGTCCCGGGGGAATAGTGGTGCATAGTACAAATACCTGTGTCCCCCGGAAAGGCTTGCAAAATGTTTTGCAAAATCATGGTAAAGTTTATCTGAACGCATGGCAAATCGATAGGGTTGAATTGTATTTAACAACCTTATAGGCGCGGTGGCCAATGGTTAGATTTCAGCGTTACATGCTACAAGTCACGCGCGTGATTAATTATCGCCTGGCACAAATATTTACAGATATTTTTCTGAGTCTGTGAGTAATATAGTTACTATAGTCGAGAAGTAGAAGGAGACCATAATTGACGACACGTTTGGTGCAGTGGCTGAGCGATTGGCTTCTGCGCTACGGGTCGTAGGTTCGATTCCCGCACGGAACAAATATTTGTATGGCCTACAGATAGTTGTTCCGGGTCTGTGTGTTGTGCATATGAAGATTTAAGTCTGTAAACGAACCCACGATACAGGAGAAATGCAAGTTTGGGGCAAAGTTTAAAAAAGAAATATATATACAAGGTTAGTCGGAAAGGGGGTACTAAGCCGAAAGGGTGTTAAAGTACCCATAATAAGGGATAACTTTCGTTCTACAACTTTCCCCAAAACTCAATAGTTTAAGAGAAATAGCTTTTCAAAGATTTCGTAAAAAATATGCTAAAATCTATTTGTCCTAGCTATGATCAGCTGTTTTTACAATTTAGGTCTTTTTGGGGTCACGGATTAGAAAATCAATTTTCTGAATTCATAATTAAAGCAGGTATGATTTTTTTTTGAAAAAATTAAAATAAAAATCTTTTTTCATGCAAATAAAAATTATCGAATTTTGAAACTTTAACACTTGCTTTAAAATAGTCATCAGTGATACTATAAGTGGCCCGCGGCTTAGTACCCCCTTTCCGACTAACCTTGTATAATCGAGGTTTTTAAATAAAAATAATGAACATCGTAACTCACGTTCTAAAAAATATGGTAAAATCAAGTCGAAGAGAGCCAATGAGCTACGAAGGTCTGCCGTTGTGTGTCTGCCATCACGAGCCAACAGCCGCTCTCACACTGTACCGCCGCATTAGATGTTTCACATTAAAAAATCAATAAATAGTTCTGCTATGAAACGCATCATAAGTCCATCCATCTAAAGTCTTGTTTATTAAAAGATCCATGCCAGAAAACTTCAACAACAGCTGCATTTTCCCGCGTTGCAGACATGTCACAGAATATTGACGTCACAACTACGGTCGCAGAGTATTGGCGGATTACTGCAGGATGGCTCCGTAATTGGCACCAAAATGACAGCTCGTTCCCGCTTGACAGGCGTCAAACGTCAGGTAAAGTATACTTACGATGTTGTTGAATGAAACGATGTTGTTCATCAAAGCCGGTGTATTTAATTTGTAGTCCTTTTTGAGAATGGTTTATTAATTTAATGTTATTGCAATTACATTCGTGAACGCTTTAATTTTGTAAGCAACCCGATACAAAAGAAGTGACGTCCTTTCTTAACATACGATCACGCCTGTACTCCCCGAAGAGTCGGGCAGAGGTGTATAGTAACACCATCATTTCGCCTTTATGTTTAAGTCCCATATAATATGGGCAAGCCCATTGCCATCAACCGGGCACAAATCCAAACTCCGGGCTGCTACTGAAAAATTCCACACGGAAAAACCCAATAACACTTTACCCGACTTCACGATCAGCAGTGGCGCTTGCCACCACAAGACCACCGAGGCAGCTACGTCCTCTCTTGTACGGTCAACAACGAAAGTAGGTTAACACTGTTACTTTTACATAACACCTAAAAGACACAAAATAATTCGATACACTGCTTTTCAGAATTTAATATAATAGTCAAGGGATTGTGTTATTTTATTGTTACATGTGATCCGATTAAATTTGAATATTATTATGTTCAGTTGTGATTTAAAAAAACTGATGTGTTAACATACTTTTGTTGCTGACTGTACCTATACAAAAACGTAACCACATTTTTATTTAAATTAAAAATATAATAAATTACCCCCTGAATAGGGGAGTTTCAAAAAGCTATCAAGGGAACAGTCTTTAGTTAGACAGGATCGTACAGTTTAAGGGGTGCCTGTTTAATTTTCCTCTCAAAACTTTTACCGTATATCTCGCAAAGTATTTTCCTAAATTTAAGTTTTATTGAAAGAATTATAGAGCTAAACTTTAACATCGTCATTATTATAAGAATTATGAAAATTGCTTTTAACGGGAATTAGTATTACAGTGGTTTATACCCTGCCCGGTATGGCGCGACGGCGTAAGCAGAGTTACAAGTACTTAGTTGTTTTAGTAGATAGACATTATTTTTTATCAAATGTTTCTCGAGTCTTTATTTCACTTTGTGTGACTATGGAAGCCTCATAGGTACTATTGCTATATTTTCGCAATGGCTATAATTATGTGCAGATCTCTTATTTATTATCTTAAATCATGAACAGAAAAATGGCGATAGGCTCGCCCCCTATTACATGGGACTTATAACTGGAGAACAGTGTACTAAAAAAACACCTCTGTCGAACCCTTCGGGGAATATAAGGCGTGATGTTGCGTTTATGTTATGTTATGATTCGAAAGTAATAAGAGGTTGTTTCCTATTCCCTTTGTGACGGGTGGTGGCTGACTGGCGGGGGTCCGGGCATATAAAAGGTCGGCCACATTGCCGATCGGCCCTCTCGCGCCGCTGCAGTTGCCAAGCTAAGTGTTCACCTGCTCAAGAAGACTCTGAACTCCTCGCACTGTACGAACGACGCCCTATTGATATATTTGTAATTCTTAATTAAATATATACAAGATGTAAAAAGATCCTTCACTAAGTCGTCAACCATGCATTCAGTACATCAAACTAAGTAACCCTACACAAAAATTATCGCTGGGAAACGACTTTTTTTTTAGGTGAAAATTTTTGTTTTACTGTAAAGCTCAATGTAACGCACTCAAAACACTGTGCTGATAGATGCAATGAGTAGTAAACGGGTAATGGAGGTATTTCAAGTACATTTGCAACCTTCAAAACTAGTTTTATTTTTTAAAGTTGTGAAAAAGTTGGAACTTTGACCTCCAATATCTCCGTAAGTAGAAGGTTCCCAGGCATAGTCCAGAACAAAAAAAAACATCGCAATGAAGTGGAGAATAAGTGCCTTTCGTTTTCGTTAAGGGTCTTTTTACACCGTTTATAGTGTACGGTTACAAGTGTTATTCTTTATCCTCCCGTAAGTACATGCCTGCTAAATTTTATGTGCACATGCTAGTTAAGGGATGTTTCTTAAAGCCACCCTAAAGTGTTACATCTTGATAAAATATAAATGGCCTGAATGACATCCACCGAAAAGTTAGAGGCACCACATAATAATGATTATGTACCTAGGTACGAATTAACAATTCTACATAAAAATAGCTGAACCTGAAAACTTCTTCCTAGCTCAGATCATCACAAAATAATGTTATTCCATAATCTTATTCAATAAAATCCTGTCTCAGAAGTTTCCATCGGATACCAGTTGCAAAGGGAGGTTTACATTTACATAATATTTAATATTCGTTTCCTTTGTAAATTAAATAAATTGAAACAATACCTAAATTGAATAAAGTTCTGTAGATTGATTAAAAGATTTTTATTTTGTGTATTTTAAGTTGAAATATCTGTGTAAATCCTTTCTTAAGTAGATAGTTAACGGTTACTATAACATAACATCACGCCTGTATTCCCCGAAGGGTTGGGCAGAGATGTATAGCAAGACCCTCATTTCGTTGTTATGTTTAAGTCCCATATGATGGGGGCGAGCCTATTGCCATCAATCGGGCACAAATCCAAACTCCGGGCTGCTGCTGAGGAATTCCACACAGAATAAAAAAACTACGTTTAAAAAAACCGACTTCAAAAACTAAAAAGTATAAAATAACTTAATATTAAATTAACAGTTTCAGAAGTCGGTGCTAATCCACGCTGAACCAAATTGAAGGCACCGACTTCTAAAACTGATAATTTTATATTAAGTTATTTTATACTTTTTAGTTTTTGAAGTTGGTTTTTTGAAACGTAGTTTTTTTAATTTTTTACTTTTTAGTGTCTGTAATAGGTTGTTCTGTAAACTACAGTAGGATTTTTCTAAATTACATCAGGTAGAATAATTACATCGTCCACGTAAACTAAAAAGTTCATAAAAAAATTAAAATGTTCATAAAATGAAAACTACTGGGCCAAAATATGTTAAATTTTTATGGGACCAAATGGCAACTATTCCGCATCAAACTAAAGAACTACGTAAATCGGATCATAAATCTCAGCGTAATCGGTGTACATACATAAAATAACCAATCGAATAGAGCACCTCCTCCTTTTTGAAGTCGGTTAAAAACCCAATAACACTTTACCGGACCTGGGGATCCAATTCAGGACCTCACGATCAGCAGTCACGCTTGCCACCACTAAACCAACGAAGCAATTACGCTTACTATAATGTTAATAAAATCTTTTTACTAAAATAAAAACAGTATACTAGTTAACAAAATATGGTATATCGTGGTTTGGAAAACGCGTTAGGCCGTCGGCCTCGGTTGTCATACGAATACGACTCGTTACGGGTAGTCAGAAGTCCGAAACTGTGATAACTGATCTAACCCGCTGATTGTATTTCCGAGTAATTGGATTGCGGATGGCAGTCACTCTGTATAAAAATTCTGATATTCAGCCGCATCTGGATAGACTGAAAGCTGACCTCAACATGTTGAGGAGAGACTACCTAGGTACATGATTTGATGATGATTGCGAATGGTCTTACGCTTCAAGTAAACAATTAAGCCTGATTCGCATGAACACTTTTTCAACAAACATAACATAACATCACGCCTGTATTCCCCGAAGGTTTGAGCAGAGGTGTATAGTAACACCCTCATTTCGCGGTTATGCTTAAGTCCCATGTAATAAGGCCGAGCCTATTGCCATCAACCGGGCACAAGTCCAAACTTTGGACTCCTACTGAAGAATTCTACACGAAAGAAACTAATAACCTCACGATCAGCAGCCCCACTTGCCACCACTACACGAACGAGGCGTTTTCAACGCGCATTAAAAAAAGCGTTCTGATAGAACTGTGGCGGCATCTATCACGCCACATGCGAACTACGTAGCACGACGATTGTCTAGCAAACTACAGTGACAATAATGACAGCTGTCAGATGAAACGTCACAAATCCTACATCGCGGTATTAAGATTTGACACGGAGTTAGTATAGGTATACTTCCCAACATCAACCTTTAGGCAGTGGCCCGCCACGCATAAAACCCGCCTGGTAGGAGGATCCTCCCTTTTCGTAGGAGGAACACCGTATCTCGTTCCCCTACATTGGTGACCCCGACGTGATCGTCACAGACAGTTTTTTCGCACTAGTGATGATTACCAACACAACCTTCGCAGCCTATGAAGTAGGAGGAACACCATGCCTCATTCCGCTACAGAACAAATGACATGACGTATTTTAATGAGTTCACATGATACCGCGGACCCTTTGTTCTTTCTTTAACGCACATTTAAATAACGTTCGTGTGAATCAGGCCATAAACATGCCACACCCTTGTCCGTCAAAGATTTAATTATTTCAATCACGTCATTATTATAATTAGGACTCCAAATGCAGCTGTCCTCAACAATTATATTTGTTAATCATCGTCAGTTCGCAATCGAATTCTCCAATAACTTCATTCCCGTGTCATTGTGTCAGACACCCGATGCAATTTTCCACGGAAAATAGGAGTAACAGATGGGTTTAACAGACCATTATTTTTTACAACACCTCGCTTTTTATAGCTCTCGTGCGTACACACATGGATGATATTCATAAGTTCTCAATTTACAGAACCCCGTGGATTACCTTACATAAGTGTATATATCGATGGCAGCAAAGTAGATACGGACATCTACATTTTTATCAAAATGCGTTTTTTACAAAAATGAGCTTAAATCAACCCTATCTACAAGTCTGTATTAAAATAATTTCAAAATAATGAAGATAATCTGGCATGTAAATGATGACATCTACACTCGATTTCTAAGAAACATCGCAGTAAAAAGGTCTCTGTTTTTTACTAAATGTGCTCTCCTGTAAAATTGCGATTTTGTAGGTGTCTTCTTTTACTTTGCTGCCATCGATATAGGTAAAGATCTGGGTCCCATCATTTTCTATTAGACTATCAAGATTAACATAAATATATCATCACGCCTATATTCCCTGAAGGGTTGGTCAGAGGTGTATAGTAACACCCTCATTTCGCCGTTGTGTTTAAGACCCTTTGCAATAGGAGGGGAGCGTATTTCCATCAACCAGGCACTTATCCAAACTCCGGGCTGCTACTGAGGAAGAAAAACCGAATAACACTTTGCCCGACCTGAGGATCGAACCCAGGACCTCACAATCAGCAGTCGCACTTTCCACCACTAGACCAACGAGATAGTTCTAATTAACAAAGACAAGACATAATTCTGGGGAAATTGTTGTTACGAGTGCTTAATGTTGCAAGTGTTCATTAGACGAAGAAAATGCTAAGATTATAATTTATATTAGTGTTGTAGTGGAACTGTGTTAATGCAGAATTCCTTACAATGTTTTCCTTCATTGTTAAGGCAAGTGATAATTAAATTTTAATCCAAAAATCCTCCTGCACGGAAGGTAAGAGTTTAAACGCTAGGCTATCACAGGCACAAAACAAAACTACAAAAAAAAATCTCTATAGTATACCTCGATAGTACGCCCACCCACACCAGGCCAACGTTCTCGTTCTGGACAGAGGCCCGTGCCCAGCGACGGAATAGTAATGGACTGATTAAAAAAATACTATAACTCACAAAGAGGTAACGAAAAGAGTTTTTAAGAGGTTGTCATCCATTCCAAAACTGACATTTCTGGCCACTTCGGTTCAAAGACATTTATTTACTCAAAAAGAACAAATACAGTTCACTTATATTGAGCATAGTTGTTTTAACAATTTCATTTCATTTAAAAGTCTGAGCAAGCATAATTATAACAGGATGTATAGAGAAAAATTTAACTTAGTAACTACATGTATACTATCTATCTATACTATTATACTATACTATATACTATAATACTATTACTATAATAATATTATAAAGAGGAAAGATTTGTATTTTTGGATTTTTGTATGTAACGAATAAACTTAAAAACTACTGGACCGATTTCAAAAATTCTTTCACCGTTAGAAAGCTACATTATCACTGAGTAACATAGGCTATATTTATTACTGGAATTAAACTTCTTACGCGGGCGGAGCCGTGAGGACATAGCTAGTGTATATTATACAAAAAAATTGACGGCAATGTTCATCCTTACATGTTCTACAAATCGCTTTTTGAAAATGGTAAGACTTTTGTTATTTACAACATGCTATTTACAACTTGTTGGTAAGAACGTGCCATTTTCATCAATTTCTCAAAACCCTCTCGACATCCATAACGATATAATATAATATTAACATCAAAACCAAAACTAATCTATCCACATCCATTCACTCTCCACTCCAGCGTTAATGAAATTCCTCAGCAAATGGAAACTTGGCTAACAGAACCGCACCAGCCTTGTGAGCAAGTGATACAAAACGGAACATTTATGAACAAACCTATAAATAATAGAATAGTTGCGTAAGCAAAGAAGCGGGTGAATTCACAGAGTTCTTGACTTTATAACGGGCTGTTTTGTTTAGTTCGCCACAGCCGGGGCGACTGCCTCGGGCGAGCACGCCTTCAGATGTCCAAGGATAAATACGGAACTTTGGTAATGTCGCATCATGAAATTTGGTGGGTATTATTCCAAATAATTCGAAGGGGTTGAGGTGTTAGATGGACATGACATAAGAAGGTACTTAACATTTTGTGCCATAACTAAGATTAAACATTTTTCCTGATTGACGCAAAGAGTATCAAGTGAACAGTAGTTCTAAACAAAGATGCATGGAGAGTTAGGTCATTTCTGTTCTGTTTCATTTGTGTTTCTGCCGTGGTTGCGGTGCGTGCTTTTGCGACGTGTAGAATAAGTGCCTTTCGGCTTCGTTAAGGGTCTATTTACACCGTTTATTTACGAACACTAATTAGTCTTTGTACAGAAAACGCCAAATCCATAGTCACAAGAGTCATCGAAAACTGCCGGGTGCGGGTTTGTCACAAGAGACAAGCGCGCCGGGGGGTGGAGCACTTAGATTTACGACCAACAACTTGGTCCGCACTTAATTTATGACGAGTAACTTTCTTCGCGCGTAAATAATAGTGTTGAAACGAATTAACAAATTACTTGATGACTTCCCGAAGCTATTTGGACTTTACGGCCTATTCATTACAATCCTATAATCCTTTTGTGAACAATTAATTAAAGCCACAGAACACACTAAAGTAGCTTACTTGAGTTGGCTAGAATTTGTTGGAATAGAACTGATAAACTTAAGTTCATACTAGTTTTTTGGACAAAAACAGTTAAGTAGTGATTGCCTTGTGGTGTGACCGTCGGACTGCCAAGTCATAGGTCTCGATTTCGAACCCAAGGCACGCACCTCTGATTTTTCGGATTCATATGCGTATTGTATAATTATCACTAGCTTAAAAACGGTGAAGGAAAACATCGTGCATGTCTGAGAGATATTTCTCGACAACTTGTGAAGACAAGTCAGAGGTCCATGGGCGGCATAAACTCTGACACCAGGTTAGTCACTAACCACACGAAAAGAGGAAGACGGGACATAACATCACGCCTGTATTCCCCGAAGAATTGGGCAGAGGTGTATAGTAACACCCTCGATTCGCCGTTATGTTTAAGTCCCATGTAATAGGGGTGAGCCTATTGCCATCAACCATATACAAATCCAAACTCCGGGTTGCTACTGAGGAATTCCTCACGGTAAAACCCAATAACACTTTGCCCGACCTGGAGATCGAAGCCAGGACCTCACGATCAGCAATCGTGCTTGCCAACTAGACTAACGAGACTGTTGACGGGACGTTCGGGACAATGGCTGACGGATGGGCTTCTGTACTACGAGTCGTGGTTACGATTCCCACACGGAAGAAATATTTGTATGGCCTACAGATAGTTGTTCCGGGTCTGAGCATTTTTGCATGTGAAGATTTGTGTTTGTACATGTCTACGATACGGAGAAAATCCTAGGGTTGGACAACGCCTGTAAAATAAAATTGTACGGCTATTTAGCGGCCCATGTTCAGCAGTGAACGTTTTGTGGGCTGATGATCCCTTTATAATTGCCGCTTTACAATTATTATTTTTAACTACGCTTACTGCTGAAATAAACTTAAATGGCTCATTAGGAAACACTTTTATAATAACTACCTGGGCTAGGTAATCTGTGGTAGCACGCAATTGCTATACTCGTAAACGATAATTATTAGGCCTCGATATGACTGAACAAATAGTTCCAGCCGTTAAGTCCTAACTTTATCAATTCAGCTCGAAACTAAAGACTAGGTACTTACATTGATTTACATTTCCCACAAGCATTGTTAAAACGTCTGTAAGTTTTAATAATAAAAGTAATTACGGTAGGTATTCTTTGACACAGCACGGATTGTGAGGAGGTTCCATTCTCTGGAGCCCTGACCATCGGTAGCTTGCACCCTGTTCCTGGTGAACTACAATAATTTTTTTATATTTTAAGTATTTATTTTAATTTCATAGGGATTATTTAATAATAATATTTAATACTAGCTGTGTCCTCACGGCTCCGCCCGTAACCTATGTTACTCAGTGATAATGTAGCTTTCTAACGCCAAAAGAATTTTTGAAATCGGTCCAGTAGTTTTTAAGTTTATTCGTTACATACAAAAATATAAAAATATAAAAGTACAAAAATACAAATCTTTCCTCTTTATAATATTAGTATAGATTTAACTGCCTCGTTGGTCTAGTGGTGGCAAGCGCGACTACTGATCTTGAGGTCCCGGGTTCGATCCCCAGGTCGGGCAAAGTGTTATTGGGTTGTTCCGTATAAAATTCCTCAGTAGCAGCGCGGAGTTTGGATTTGTGCACGGTTGATGGCAATAGGCTCGCCACCTATTACATGGGACTTAAACATAACGGCGAAATGAGGGTGTTATAGACACCTCTACCAAACCCTTTGGGGGAATACAGGCGTGATGTTATGTGTATATTTAATAATAGTATTTTTAAATATGTAAAAGGTAGAAACGAATATAAATTAACAAACATGAATATAATAAGTAATTAACGTATCTCGAGGACGCCTTCTGAAAAAGTTGGCCTTCAAGACATGCTTCAGACAAGTATCGCCAAGAGTCCTCCTGGCGCCTCGTCTGCTTGTTCAACAGTCTATTTCACTTGATACAATTCGCATAATAAATAAGAGAATATTGCCAACCGACTCAGGGTATAAACACTAAACTCCTGCCCATCAAAGTTCCATGAACAAACAAAAACAAACTATAACTTTATATTGCCAATAATTTAGTTTTCCCAGTATGTAAACATTAATAAGCATTTAATAAGCATTTATCAAATCAAATCATTTATTCATTTGCGAATATGGGTACAAAAGTTCTTATACAAACAATAGTGACCATTTATCCTATGCTTATTTGAAATTATACGGTTCTAAGATAATAGCCACGGGATTACTAGAAAGATTACATTTGTGTTTTAATCTGTAATTTTACGTAATTTTATTCATCTGAAAACATAACAAAATTACATACAAGTTTCTACAAAGATGGTTGGAATATTTTTTAAGCAAATTATAGTTAGAACCTGAATGACCGAGTTTTGCTCGTTTTTTTTTTGGTAATCGACGTTTACTAAAACTGAAACCTAGCTAGATCGATTTATCGCCCCCAAAACCGCATAATAACTAAATTTCATGAAAATCGTTGGAGCCGTTTCCGAGATTCAGATTATATATATGTACATATATACCAGAATTGCTCGTTTATTGTATGTATTAGATGTGTAGTTTTAATAAATACCTATGCAGCCTTCGCTAAACCATTAACTAGATTGCCGAAAACAATATTTCTATAGTCTTATCGTCTGAAGGCGTGCAAGGATCGTCGCAGGCTATCAATCCATCTGCCGGGGTTGCGGTACATGCTTACGCGAATCCCACGACCCCGGCCGACGGTCAGGAGGAGGAACATCGTGGGTTTTTAGCCGGTAAGAGTCCGGCAGACTCCCTCGCCTTCTCAGGGTGAAGGACATCCATGAAGACATTCCCACGATAATAAAAGCCTATGAATCCATCGTACTCGGATAAGATCAGAGCATTAACAAATACGTCCCCACGTGATAAGCAGAGTATGGTAATTCAACTACATTTAAATATCACCCATTAATTTTGTTTTATGTATGTATTTTGCGCCCAAAATGCGACACTTCAAAGCAATTCATTTTAGTTAAACCCCTATATTCACATAATGATGGCAATTTTCAAACAGCAATAAATTTCTCGTTCCTAAGTATATTTATATAAAATTCAGAGCAAACTTGGCGTGCCGACTCGTGCGCCCGCGTGTGTTAATTAACTCTCTTTTCAATCGTCCGTTTCTTTTTTTAAATACGAAACAGAAGCAGGCCGCTAACAAAGCAATTATTTTCTTTGCAAAATTAATTATTTCCCTTGTATTGGTGTTCTGTTCTCTCGCTTTAATTACCGAAGTGGGTGCTACGTGTTGCGACTTGCGACTAATTGACCGTAACGCGCACTAAAGTATACCCCGTGCCACAGAAGGAAAAATTCTCCCGTAGCCCAATGGGAACTAATCATGCTATTGGGAAAAATAATTACTTTAGGCTCATTCAACCGATAAATTGAATACCATTTCTGTATGTTTCTAATGTTAATAGTATTTTATTCAATACTAGCTGTGTCCTCACGGCTCTGCCCGCGTTAGAAGTTTTATTCCAGTAATAAATATAGCCTATGTTACTCAGTGATAATGTAGCTTTCTAGCGGCAAAAGATTTTTTGAAATCGGTCCATTAGTTTTTAAGTTTATTCGTTACATACAAAATACAAATCTTTCCTCTATATAATATTAGTTTAAAAAATAATAATATTCGATCGACCAAATACTTAAAAAGAAAATATGATACTATGTTCTTGTTTTCTTAATTAGGAAAACAGTTTATATTATGTTTCAAACCAAACTTTGTCATTGCGTAGTAAACAAAATTCAAATTAGTGTATTCATTTTACTAAATGAAATTAAGAAAAGCTAATAATCTTCGTACTAGTGTTTTCGCAGCTTAGGCCAAGCGCCCTTAGAGAGACCTAGTTTACTTTCAAAATTGGTAGCGAACTCATTTCAAAGACTTTATTCATTTATGGCTAAAAGTGCTCCCTGACTTTCACAAGGAGGTTAGGAATTAAGTTTTCAAAGAACAGTGCGGTTGTTATCAGTATAAGATGGAATGGCGGCAGCATGCAGCGTCATGGTGATTATGGCATTCAAATACCTGTACTTATTCCCATTACCACAACGCTTGGCAGACAGATTAGTGATCAGAGGAGGATGCTCCTGAACGTTCTGCCTAGCCTTTTCGAAACCATGTTGGGGTCATGGGGTCAGCTTCCAGTCTAACCAGATGCGGCTGAATACCAGTATTTTACACGGAGCGACTGCCATCAGACCGCAGTAACACAGTTACTGGGCAATGCCGATATCCTTAGGTTAGACCGGTTATCAGACTTTTTGGGTTTCTGACTTCCCGTAACGACTGTCATAGGTATTCGTATGACACCCGGGACCGACTGTTTAAACGTGCTCTCCGACCCACGGAGGGGTCTCGATGTGTAACGAATGGTCAGCCATCCAAAGGCCGACCGCGGCAAGCGCAGCTTAACCTCGCAAATCGTATGATCCACGCGGTTGGTAATTAGTCACAAGCCCCTAAGGATGGATGCTCCTGAACATCCTGAGATAATCTTCTTGAAATTTTCTTCTTCCGTTATTTTACTATTCTTCTTTCACGGACTGCCTTGTTGGTCTAGAGGTCGCAAGCGGGACTGCTGAGCATAAGGTCCTGGCTTCGATCCCCAGATCGGGCTGATATTGGGTTTTTCCATTAGAAATTTCTCAGCAACAGCCCGGAGTCTGGATTTGTGCCCGGTTAATGGCAAAAGGCTTGCCACTTATTACATGGGATTTAAACATAACTGGCGAAACAAGGGTGTTGTGGGGAAACTAGGTATGGTGTTCCTCCAACGAAAAGGGAGAATCCTCCTGCCAGGCGGCTCTTGTGCCTGCGGGCTACTGCCCAACGGTTGATGTTGGGAAGTTTTATATACCTATATACTATCTGCGTGTCAAATCTTGATATCGCGATGCAGGATTTGTGACGTTTCATTTGACAGCTGTCATTGTTGTCGCTGTAGTCTGTTCTAATGTGGCGTGATAGATGCCTCCACAGTGTTACTAAAACACCTCTGCTAAACCCTTCTGGTAATACAAGGCGTGATGTTATGTTCTTTCATGGAACATAAAATTTTATTGTAATAAAATTGATTATCTTGCTCAACCAAGTTGGTCTACTGTTTATTCCAGTCTATCGCGAGGAACAATTTTACCGAACAACAAGAGTCTGGCTAATGGAAATTAGCTTCCAGGGCTAATTGCCATGAATACGTTTAACATAAATCAACGGTGTTTTAAAAAACATGACGTGGGAGAAGGGAGAATTTTTTGGGGAATAATACCTTTCTAATGGGAAATCTTTATCGCGTGTACAATATTTGAATATGTAAATGTAATTTTTCTTACTTTTCACGAATTTTCTCTTGCAATAAATTATGTATTTAGAAGTTTTAACTAACTATTGTTGCTGATGTAAAATAAATATTGTGTAAGATGAAAGTTGTGTATTTCCAAAAATACGCTGAATTTTCATCTCCAGCATGTCATATTTTGATGATATTGTTAAAATATTTAAGAAACATTCTGCTAGCTGAAATATATACTTAGCTTTTTGATAAATAAATGTTTGTTTGGCTCATGAAGAGCACTGAAACTCATCGGGTTGATGGAATATACCTACTAATATGTACGTAGACTGCCTTATTGGTCTAGTGGTCGCAAGTGAGACTGCTGAGCACGGGGCTCCTGGGTTCGATTCCCAGGTCGAGCAAAGTGTTATTGGATTTTTCCATTAGGAGTTTCTCAGTAGCAGCTCGGAGTCTAGATTTGTGCCCGGTTAATGGCAATAGGCTCGCCCCCTATTACATGGGATTTAAACACACTCGCGACTGGAAAACGAGGGTGAACTTACCTCTGCCGATTCTTTCGGAATACAAGGCGTGATGTTATGTTATGTACGTAGATTAAACAATATCAATATTTAAAAAGTTATTGTGAGAATGATTAAAATAATTAAACAGTTTAATTTAAATTATTTTAATGGATTGCGTTGTTAATAATTTTTACAAATATATCGTTGTAAAAGGTACAATAATAAATCAATTAGTCGTTCGTTACACTTAAGATGGCGGCGAACCCCACAAAACTCTTTCTAAATTAATGTTGATAAATTGTATTTTTTATTAAGCCTGTGAGATTTATGAACTTCTGCGCCTTATTTAAGGCGTTTAATTTAAATATTATACTTTCTTACACAACTTTGCTTTACGAGAGGGTTGAGAGGCATCAACGTTTGGCCGCGTTAGTCGAGACCACTTGAAGACTTTTTTACGTGAAAAATCATAAAGTAATATGTGCATAAATAGGGATAGGAACTTGTCTATCATCTATAAGCATAATATGCATTTTATTGACATATTTGCCAAAGTCATCATAGAGGTTTGAACTTCAAAAAGTTCGTCATTAATTTTTTTAAATATTTTATATTTGTTTTGGTTATAGTTGAAATAATGATTCGTTTATTAAATTAATGAATAATTTTAATAGAAGTAATAATAACTCCCTTCTCCCAGCTGAAAACTCATTTGATCATTTGATGATGTGCTAATAACATAACCTTTGGTGAATCATATTTCGTTTCGTATTTGTAATCATAACTGCAAGTGGGTTGCACACACAGTCGCAACTGTAAACTATGCAACAGCCAAATGCAGCTTGAAGGCAATCAAGATGCGGTCAGTACAACTGCGTGACAACTGCCGACTGTACGTGCAGCCCACTTGCAATTATGATTACGAATAACATACATACAATCAGTCCCTTACTGTCCCACTGCTGGGCACGGGCCTCTTCTCAGAATGAGAATGGTTTAGGCCTTAGTCCACCACGATGGCCTAGTGCGGGTTGGCAGACTATACACACCATCGAGAACTTTATGGAGCCCTCTCAGGTGTGCAGGTTTCGTCACGATGTTTTTCCTTCACTGTTAACGCAACTGATAGTCAAATTCTGATCCGCACATGAATTCGAAAAGTCAGAGGTACGGGCCGGGTTTGAAATCACACCCTCCTGCATGGAAGGCAAGCGTTCAACCGCTAGGCTATCACTACTTATCATTACGAATAAGAAACGAAATATGATTCACCAAATCGAGGCTCGGCAGTGAAAACCTCGTAAATCAAATTTTCTTCAAAAGCGTTTTATTTGTTCTTTAGATTGATAAACTCGTCATACACGTTACTAGTTCCACAAACTTTCAATTCAAATACTTCTAACCTATCTATGACGTACGATGACAAACTTATATTACCATTTGATCGGCAATTATTTTTTTCAGGAGACAGTTTTTTGTAAATAGTTTCTGTTTTACCCATACAATCCCACATAAAACTCACTCTATATAAATGGATCTATTTATCTCTTTAATCCTCTTAAACCACTCTTGAAATATTTTCCTAGCTGCGACCCTCGAAGTAACAAACAGCTGACACTCTCTCACCAAGTTTACAAAACAAGAGCAAAAATCCAGTCACGTCCACATTTCACTTCTTATCAACATGGACCAGTAAACATAGCTCCTAACAGAAATGAAAATTAGCCGGCTATTTAAATTCAAATTATATTACTAAACTTAATTTTTCTTTTGTTTTCATATTTACAGCGCTGACTGTACTCATTAATTTTTATTTCTGCTAAGTCTCGGGTCCTTTTAAAATAATTTTATAACCATTTTCAATTTGAGTCTTAATTTAATATTATTTTTATTTTACATCTACGATAATAATATCGCGTTTCACCCAAAAAGTTGAGTAAACTCTAAAAACATTTCAGTCTTATTTGCGATCAGTAATGAGCGAATGCATTGTTGTTTTCATTTTAATGTGAAACAAAAAATATACCCACATTTTTATTTCCAAAGAATGACTGCAATTTTGTGGTTCTCATTGCTAAAAGTTACCTCAAAAAGCACACAAAGAACGGTATTGATACAGGTATGTATACCTCTTTTTATATTGTCAACTTCTGTAACTGCCTATACGAGTCTTAAATAAATATTAACCTTTCTTTCTTTCTTTACATTGTTGATATCATTGGCATAGATATTTTAGTAAATTTTTCTTTTGTTTCACATTATAAACATTCCTTGGTTTTAATAATTTTCAAAGGCAATACACGTTCTTATATTATATTCGTTATAAAGTTATAATACTAAGTCGTTATCATAATGTAGTGCGTAGTTAATAACTACAAGATCTGTGTAAGAACGTTTATGAAGAAAGCAATAGAAATTATCTTGTTTCTACCATCAAATTATATAGTAGAAATGATGAAAGTATCGTCAATTTATAATAAATGTTTCATTTCTATGTCCCTCTTCAAAAATGTTCTACTTCCATGTGATGTTGTATAAAATTAAATAAAACAATTATAGTTGTTATTGTATAAATGCCTTTCCGTCCGTCACAACCTTAGAAATAAAAATGTAATAATAAACAAAAATGTACAAGAATTATAATATAATGAAACAGAAAATTACTGAAAGTAGTCAATATACAATTTTGTTTGTAACAAAATTCATAACAAATCTTAAGTACATTGCCTTTTCTACCATTGTTAATTTTGCATTTTTGTAGCAACACTGGAGAGATTCTTAACATAAGCAATAGGGCGAAGCGCATTACGCTAAGCGTTGCCAAACTAAAATAATACATACTTACTACTAGCTTCAGATCTACACAGTTGTTCTCAACGCGTTAATAAATAAAGTAATCGTTAAACTTGTCTTACAAAATAACTCTCAATCAAATCAAAATTGTAGTAATTTTAGTTTTTTGAACGAAATTATTCATATAACTAAAATTTTACAACAATTTTTTGTCGCAGCAAAATATTACTTAAAATCGAACCATCGGAATCCTCAGTGCCCTAACATTTGATACTAAATAATCACAAATACCTACACTAAGTAAATATTATAAATATAATTTTGTACTGTCGTAAATCCGTACACTTTGATATGGCGATAAAATGATATCACATTTCTCCTTGAAAAATTTCGTATTCTACCAAAATGGTAGCAGTTATACCGGGACAACACATGTTTGGATTATGAACCTAATGTGTTGGGAATTAAGCCTATTTTCACACGTACTGTCGCGGGGCAGGACCATTTTTCCTTGAGTGTGGTAATGTGTCGTCGTTGTTGCCAGTATTGTTATTATGTAAAAATGACATTTCTACCCCTGCATCGCCTCCCTAAAGAAGAAAAAATACTATTTATTTTGTAAAGAATATTTCCTGCCTACTAAATTCCTTCAACTTAATTTGCTTTCAAGTCAGAGAAGTAAAAAAAATGTTTCTGTTTTGTGCATTAAAATTAATAAAAGCATGATGAAATCGCAAACGAATAAGTAATTTTTGTCCCATTTTTGAATTCCCATTTTACAAGCGCAAAGAGAATATTACGTGCGTAATCCTTGAATATAAAGTATTATAAAAAAGATAAGATGCAACAAAATATTATCACAAACAAAACTACTAAAATGTTGTAGTAAATGTCTCTCGAAATATAGAATAGTGCCCCTAGATATTCCTTTTGAAGTAATTTGTTCCGATTGGCTGTCTTACCTCAGAATGCATAGGGTTGGCCGTAATAGTGATTGGCACTTTAGCCGGGATGTAGCCGTTGGCGCCGCCGCTCTCGGGCACGGATCCTTTCTCCTCTGTAATAAATCATTCAATGTATTTTGACAAGCCTGCTTTGAAGTCGGTATTATGACATCAATGTTTTGTTATTGTGTGATTCTATTGTTTAAGGTTAATCGCCAACGCTATTTCATGGTTGGATGATCTGAAGATGCTGTTTTTACATAAAATTTCGAAATATCTTCCAATAAAAGTGGTTTCCCACAAAGTGAAAAATTTCGGGGTCTAGAAATTTCCAAGTGTCAGTAGGTACAACTCCATGCGAGATTCTTTGCGAAGCATTCATGCTAAAGCCGGGAATTTCTAGGCTTCCGTGCTGAGCTACCTAATCACATCTCGCGACATCACAGTTATGTGCAAACCAAAAGATGAGCTACCTAGAAGATTGTGTATAAATCATAACGTACTATCAGTTGTAGGTCTCCTAGCACGTCGACACAGTAGCAGCGCAGTGGCCAGTAGGACCAACAGCGCGGTGGCTCCCAGCGCGCCACCAGCCGTCACCAGCGCGCCGGGGGAAGAGCGCGTGGCGGGGCTCTCCGGCGCCGGCGACACGCTTGTGTTGCCCGGACCCGCTAGAGGACGGAGGGTCTTTGCCGTCTGTGGAATAACATATTATTAGTAATAATTGTAGTATTGATTGAAGAATAAGATTAACCCACGATATGGCGAGACCTGGCAGACAAAATAAACTATGTGCAACGAAAGTTCTTCGTCACATTAAATGGTCTTCCATCATAACTTATTCTATCACAGTCCACTACACAGGTCTTCCCCAAATTGCACACTATTCGGCATCTAGTCAACCCTATCTATTTTCTCCAGGTCGAAGTATACTCCAGTTAGTACATCTTGCCAACCATAGCACGTATGGCAATGACGTCATGACTACTCGATGTAGCAGTCAGTATGGGGGCTATTCAGCTATGAGCACTTTGGCAGGCTGATATAATAATAATTATAACATAATTTACCTTGATAGCGCTAAATTCAGAAGCAGCCTGTGCAGTGTAGGCCTGTAACTTGATGTCATAGCTGGTGTCAGGCGCGAGGTGCGATAGCAGTAGCGCCCGCGGCTCGCCCGACGTCGTCACCTTCTCGTAAACTCCCGCTGAAGACACAGCTCTGTAGTATACGTAGAAACCTTCCGCTTCTACCTCGCCGCCGCTTGTCCACTGCAGACATAGATAAGGGTCGATTTCAATAACAAGATTTACGAAGAAGGTTAAAAAAACGGTGAAGAAAAGATCATCAAAATAGAAGAGCCTCGCTAGGAACAATATTAAACGTCGATGAAATATCATACCACAAGGGTAGTGCCAAATTTGAGTCGCTGAGCCAGTTGATTAAATCTTCAACATAACCCTAGTTTAAATGCCTTGCAATTCAAATGCCTTGAACCCACCGCGCTGTAAGTGGAAGGGAGCACTGCTCTTGCCTAGATTGTTGTTATAATGTCAGTAGTTACTTACAGTCCATTCGAGCTGTATCGTAGTGGGTGACATGGCCACTGCGCGGGAGAGCACGGGCGCGCGCGGCGCCTTGAACCCACCACGTTGTAAGTGGAAACGAGCACTGCTTTTGCCTAGTTTGTTGTCCTGATTTGAATATACTGCTGCTATCCGAAACCTGGGTAAGAGAATATTTTTAACTAAAGGATCTAAATAATGTTTTTTTTACTGTTCTAGTTCCTAAAAAGAGTTTGGTTTGAGGATGTGTTAGACGCAGTACGGTTCTCATAGCGTAAATACCAACTAAAATAAATGAGTCTTTGCCCACGACATTACAGTGCTGCGAGGCGAGGTATCAAGGTGTGTGGAGTGGGTGACAGGCAACTTCTGCTCACACGGAGGACTCATCCGTTTAAATTGCCCACCAACTTTACGATCTCGAGCGTCTTCAAACATACACACTTCTAAACCATTTTCCATCAACGGCAACGATGGTACTTACTTGTAATATTTTCCTGGAGTCAGTCCGTCGATCTGGTAGGAATGTATGTACGCTGGTATGTCCTGATTGGCCGTGTTCCACTGAACATTACTCGAGTTGCTCACTTCTCTGTATTGTACCTTTAACATAACGGAAATATCGCTTTGAGTCATCAGATACTGCAGTAAGGAGAACGGTATTCCTGCCAACTGGATTAAGGGAGTCACATAGATGTCGGTCCATTTTTAATTAGGAAAAGGCCAGGATAATGAAACGTCTAAAGATCATCATGGGCACTGATAACATGGGCCTTGCAGACTACCAGTGGCGTAATTAAGGATCCTAGAGTGTTACTAGTTTAGAATTTAGAAGAGAGCAGTGCTGCCTCGTCTAAGGAGTCTCATGGCCAAATACTCAAACGCTACTCAATTTTAAGTTGCCGTTAATTTTGTGCTGTCACTTTCATTTCGGCTTAAAGTGACAGTGACAGCACGAGACTTAACGGCAACTTAAAATTGAGTAGCGTTTGAGTATTTGGCCATTAGGCATAATAAACAGCTCTCATTTTGGAGATTTTATTTAAGTGTAGTTTTACATCGCATGAGAAGTATTAAAAAAATGTTGTCAAATGTATGGAATTCTTTATGGGGAGCTGCAGTTGGAAGGTCTCTCAAATTATGAGAGCAGATTATTACTATGGACCTTAAAGATTAATTTCTAACAATATAAATCACGGGAAGTGGAAGTTTTGGTCATTTTCTTCCGAACATAGAAAATTGAACACTGATACCACAAAGTGAAAAGCTTCCAATAAATCCTTAGTTACCCGAAGAACAGAATTAAAACAAATGCCAATTTGCCATCGTTAATTTCAACGAGTACACTCACCGACAGTCGGGCTAGGCCACAAAAACTTGCAGCTCGTATAGAATGCTAACTTTTGTCCGCATTTCCGTCCGCAAAGCACGGGCGACAGACCAAAAGCAACGACTTGAACCATTACTTTGGTTCCCTTTGAGCATTTTATACAAGAAAATACGAGATTTCAAGAAAATAATAATGAATGAGGTTATGTATCTTGCTTATGCAGTTTTGTTTCCGAGTGAAGATAAGCTGACTTAATTCTGTTTCATGCCTCAACAACGTCATAGTACGAATTTAAACGTTTAAACTGATTGGCTGAGTTAACGGTTAGCTCCCAAGACCGATCTAGCCTTTTAGCAAAAGATAAAGATAGCTTACCTTGAAGAACCGTATCGGTAATCCTTGGTTGTCGTGTGACCAAGAGACCATAACGCTTTCGTCGTTTAGTCGGGTGACATTAGGCCTTGATGGAGGTATCATTACAGCTGGAACAAAAACTTAAACATTAAGGCTGTTTTCCCACGGCATACGACACGACACGACATGACACAACACGATAAAATGTAGTGACGACTCCGAAGACCATATATTTCTATGAACCATTTACTACCGCAGTGGAAGTGTCGTATCATTTTGTGTTATACAAATATTTTGCGGTTTATACAAATATATGGCGCTCGGAGTCGCTACGACATTTTGTCGTGTCGTGTGCCCTGGAAAAACGGCCTAAATCTATCAGTTTAATAATTATATCGTTATTTTTTATTCAATTGCGTTTGAAATTATGCTCTCAACTCTATTACTTTCTAAGTATACCTTTATGTTTTCTAGGATTCTTCCTGTTATGCCGTTTGGGAGGTTGAACGGAGTATCGGGTTTTCGGAACTTCAGCTGGATAGTCCTGCACAAAGAAACAGTATTATTAGCAATTTGGTAAGTACGTACTTTATGGATCCGAGACAACTCATAAGCTGGATATAAGCCTCTCTCGAAAATTAAGCTAAAACCCGTAGTCATCACGCTGGTGGCGGTGACCGAGACCCTCTTGGCCACCTCTCTCTCCTTACATCCCCAAAAATTAACAGGCTGACGCATCACCGGCACACGTCGGCGCTGGATGGCAGCATCCATAGTACTGGATACTTGCACGATTGTGTGGAACCGACCGTGTGTACGTCATGTACAGTCGTGCGTAAGCCCCATTAGGTCTGGCCGCTATAACCCTTGACTCTGCCCTCCCGCACTGTGACTGGAGTAATTAAACTATTGGATATTGCCACTTTATATTGTATTATCGGGTGTGTAATGTTTGGTATAATAACAAATGCTCTAATTTCACTTGAAATAACGTTCATATGATATAATTTTCATATGCATATCAAATAATCTAATTTCATATGACCTTATGTTTTATATCACATAATCTTCCTTTAATATAATAACATTTAGTATAACGTTCATTTTATATAATTTTCAATATGTATAATATTATTTTTATATAACGTTCATTTGACCTAATGTTCTTTTGGCCTAATTTTCATGTTTAATGGTCACAGTTTTAACCTAACTCAAATGGCACCTAACCAAACCTTAAAATAATTCTATGCATGGTCGAGGGTGGGATGTCATATTTTCTAAATGATATTAAAAGTTACTTATAGATTATGAATATTATAGTAAATGAATAATATACTAAATGAATATTATGTAAAATGTGCATTATAGGAAATGTTCATTATACATACATACATAAACTCACGCCTTTTTCCCATGGGGGTAGGCAGAAACTATAGAACGCCACATGCTACGACTCTTACATACCCCTTTCGCTTCATCCACATTCATACATCTTGTCATACACGCACGCCGGTTGAGAGTACTTCGCACCTGACCTTTGTGAAGAACATCACCAATAACATCGATGTATGTCCTTCTAGGACGTCCTCTACCGGCGTTCCCATTAACATCCGCCCTATAAATTTCTTTTGTTAATCGCCGTTAATGTTCATTATATCATATGAAATTAGGTAAAATGAAATTATATCAACAATTCATTATCTCAACTGATCGTTATATTAAACAAAAGTATATTAACTGAAATTAGGTCAAGTGAACGTTAGATTTTTTGTTATTATATTAACCGTTACACACCCTGTATTACCTGGTCGGGTATCTGCAATGGTACTACAGACAGCATGCCAGCGCCGTACGCACATCCGAGCGAGTTGCACGCGAAGCATTGCACGATGCCCGCGTGACGCTTCTCCACGTGCTCGATGAAGAGATCCGTGTCTGAGAGGAATTTAATTTTGTTTAGTATGGCTGGAATTATTTCAATTTGAGTCGAATGACGAATGTGAATCAGTCTAGCGTAACCCTTGGAGCCAGGATGACGTACTTGTGAAGTGTAATAAGGGACTACTCATTCACATTAATACAACCACAAATTATGAGGCAGAATATAATTTTTTTCATGTCTTTAGTGACCTTATAAAAATAAATAAAATGATACGACAAAGTTTTAAAAATACGGCTAAAAGATAAAATTTGTAACTGAATGAAAGAAATGCAACAGGTTCCAAAATGAAGGTTTCAGAACATCCAATATTCCGTCATTGTGATGGATGAATATTTTTTTGTTGCCGTTGGCAAAAATAATCCATTTATCAGACAGTAAACGCTTAAAACCTTGAAATACACGAAGGCTTCAAACATCTATTTAATAATATTTTTTTACATACTCCAACCTAGTGGGTTACTCTCGAAAATAATTTCAATGTCAATACAATTTCAGTTTTTTTTAGTTCAGTAAATATCCGTTAATCCCTTCAACATTTTACAAATGTGGTACTAGTAAAGACTGCAATCTGACACTATTCCAATACCGATCGATCGGAATTATTTTGGAGAGTAAGGGAGCTTCTGAACATCGCATTCAACTGTTATAGTTACTTCTTCTCAATAAATATTTACAAATACCCACTGTTAGCTTTGACCCCCTTCTCGTTCTTCAACACTTCCGCATTGAGCACCCAGTACACTTCAGGCGTGGGTTGTCCGAAAGAGTTCCCGCAAGTGACGTGCGCCTTCCCTCCTTCGTTCGGCGTCGACACTGATACGTTGCCGTCCCAGTGAGGAGGTAGTAACGCTATCACCTTCCATGAACGGCGGATACCGTTGGCTGCACAGGAGTATACGCCCTGTGAAATGAAGACGGTGAAAAATAGGTATGTGTGATTTCTCGATCACCATAAAATTTTGCAAGGTGACATCCTTGTGTAAAGTGAAAATTACTATTCTTTTAATTCCGTTGGATCGAGTAGTTTAAGAACTGTTTAACCAAATGTATAACCTATTCATGCATTTTCTAAACAACGTCGCTGTACTAAATTTTCTTCCTGCCCTTATCTCACACTCGGTGGGGTCGGCACAACATGTATTTCATAAATCAATGTTGTTAGAGGTTTTGGCTTATTGTTTTATGACCGGTCGCCTGCCTGACATCATCCCTCCTTGGGAATACTCGTTGCGCCGTCGCCCAGGTGACCCAATTTGCTTGCTGATATTATGCACTGGGTCCCAAAATGATATGCTTGTCAATCTTATTGCCGACAACTAAGCAGACTATGTTCTTCTTGGTGGAGTATATTTGAAGTTCCTCGACCCACTCATTCAGTTTTACTAGGGACTTTGGTTCTGACACATTGTAAACTAATATAGCACCGTGAGCTTCTCTGTAAAAGCTTGATCGTCGTCGCTGTACTGAGTACTGAATACAAACCTCATTCGCCGGAGTGAAAGGTGACAACATCAGCATATGCTCATTGTCATACGACCTCAACACTCCTTCTCCTTCTAAGCTCCACGTGATCCTTGGAGGTGGCGTGCTGACAGCACCACACCAGAGGCGGAGAACTCCGTTAGGTTTTACTGGCATTGTTAGTACTTCTTCATCGTCTACGACGCCTACGTATTCTTCTGTTTCGAGGAATCTGAAAAAGACGAACGATTGAGGATTTTCGTTCAACATAATCAGATTCAACAGTTTTGCAAAACTTGCTGAACAACGAACAATCCATTTATTTGGCTATTTGTTGCAGGCTAATATTTTTGATCTTTGTTTTACGTCAACGACTCGCCGAGTTCAAATGAATAAAACGATTTCTGTGACCATTGAAAATGCAACTAATTTCACGTACTTTCTTACTATAAGACAAAGTTTTCAACCTCGATTAGCTGTACAATGTTCGGACTAGTCTCAAAATGTTTTGGCTTGGTGAAAGATGCCACTTAAATTGTAGGGCAAGCCGTTTGTCACACTGTACACAAAAAAAGATTAAAGTACCAACCTGACTTCCCTGCTCCCTTCACGCTGGACCTTCAAGTGCGTCTTCTGTGCTATTTCCAGAGCCTCTCCGCTGAGCTCATTGGTAGCTCTACAGCTGTAGGTACCACTGTCGTCTAACGTCGCATTGTGTATTACCAGTACGCCGTGAGGAGTCTCCAACTGGTTTCTCTTACCCTGAAGGAAACAAAACCTTATTAAATTCGAAAGCAGTCCGTGGAAGTCCACTACTGAATCGGGACGCGGAAATTTAATTATTATAGTTTTGTGAATATATAGGTTTCCTATGTAACCCCTTAATCGCTTTTATTATTCCCGCACATATAGAAATTAATAGGTATAACCCAAGTTAACCTACTTTTTGTGCCATTAGTAGGAGCAATGCTCCTAAAGGCTAGGTGCTGCTAAGTCAATCCCCTCTCGGTCGTTTCCATTTCCGCAAGCGGGAATGGTTACAGGATGCGTGTACGCGACCTTCCATGGTGAAAACGCGCGCGAGGAGGCGTGCGCAAATTTTTACTTCCCAGCACTAAATAACCTCGTTACGTAGTTGCAACTAAAAATGTGATTGTTTCCATTGAATTTGACAAACTTGCAGTAATTATTTAATTCGATATCAGTGATTTTACCACACTTGAGCACCCTACCCTAAGCCAGGAACAACAAACTTCTTATATAACAATCAAAAGATAATATTCACGCGATCACTGTGTTCACAATAATGTTACGATGACACAGCTGGTACACACATAACATAACATCACGCCTTGTATTCTCCAAAGGGTTCAGCAAAGTTGTTTTAGTACACTCTTCGCCAGTTATGTTTAAGTCTCATGTACTAGGGGGCGAGCCTATTGTCATCAACCGGGCACAAATCCAGTCTCCGGTTTGCTACTAAGAAATCACACAGCTGATTCATGTTTGGATATGTAAGAGCATTTTTCAACGCATATCTTTCATAACCCAGTGCTTATAAAACCGCATAACCTAACCCAACTATAATGAAGCTAGCTTAATTTATGATTTTGAAGGCCGTATCCAGCAGCTGCAAGTCTGCAACTTTCTTTTGTGAAAATACTTAACAAAATTAAAACAAGCTAAGGATGCCCCATGAGTTTGTACGATCAGAAGTAAAAATAACTAAGAAGTTTGTTTCTGTGTTGTTCAACTAACAGGTAAGTATAGTACTACACTACTAAGAAGTCTAATAGGCAAACTGGATCGAACCACTCTCACTTAATGCATCAACGTTAAGATCATTTTTACTGCAGTACTAATAAATATTCGTGATCTGAAAGTCGCACTCAGTTCGGAAATAATCGGTTTAACGAAGTTTGCCGATGCGACTTCTAAGTTGTGTAGTACTATATCACCTGTTTACGTACTAAAAGACTGATCAAATCAGTCTGCTGTAAAATCTTATGTCAATGAATGTGATTGGTCGACTAAAATACTAACAACCAATAACATCACTTCACATCGGATTTGACAGCTGATTAGTATTTTTTTACGTGCATCATGGCTCAATACTCCAACGCTACTCAATTGTAAAAAGCCGTTAAATCTCATGCTGTCACTGTCGGTCTGCTTTGTAATGACGGTGACAGCACGAAACTTAATGCCAACTCAAAATTGAGTAGGTACCATTTGAGTATTTGGCCATTCAGTCTTTCAAAACTGCCTCCTTGGTCTAGTGGTGACAAGAGCGACTGCTGATCGAGAGATCCTCGGTTCGATTCCTAGGTTGGGCAAAGTGTTATTGGGTTTTCCGTGTAGAATTCCTCAATAGCAGCCCGAAGTTTGGATTTGTGCCCGGTTGATGGCAACATTACATTTATTATATTACATGGGACTTAAACATGACGGCGAAATGAGGGTGATACTATAAACCTCTGCCCAACCTTTCGGGGAATACAGGCATGATGTTATGTTATGTCTTTCAAAAATCGGGTTTCAGTGTTTTCCCCGCTTTCAACAGGCCCTCTACATGTGAATACAAAATTACAAACCGAACTTCGTTAAAAATATTCGCATATCAGATTCACCGTTCAAAGCGACCACAAGTCTACTAAAACATGCTTTGTTTCGGTGAGATACAGAATAAGCTATAACTTTAGTTTACCAACTATTCACAAGCATAAGAGCCTTCTAGAGTATCGGATTTCTTTTGAAATAGAAGCTTTTGTTCCTATTTCGTTGAATTATGTCAGTAAATCACGAACGTTGCAAAACTGCAGCGAAATATTTGTATTAAATGTATTGTGTACACCGGGTTCTTTAGATTGAATAGACAATCCAGTTTTTAATTTGAATATGAATCAGGTAGATTAACGACCGATAGATCTACTGCCTCGTTGGTCTAGTGGTGGCAAGCGCGACTGCTGATCGTGAGGTCCTGGGTTCGATCCCCAGGTCGGGTAGTGTTATTGAGTTTTTCCGTGTGGAATTCCTCAGTAGCAACCCGGAGGTTAGATTTGTGCCCGGTTGATGGCAATAGGCTCGCCCCCTATTACATGGGACTTAAAGACAATGGCGAAATTAGGGTGTTACTATACACCTCTGCCCATCCTTTCGAGGAATACAGGCGTGATGTTATGTTGAATCTCAATCCAAAATATATTTAAAGTCAATCATTCCACGAATTTCAGATTGGGATCGATTATTAATATCCGCCATTATACAATCCTTTAAAATAATGACATTATACTATGATTATGTATTCACCTACCGAACCTGATAACTAGCCATGCAAGTTCTAAAATCGATTGTTCGAATAACTTTACTAGGGAAGCTTATGTTCTGCAGTGAAAATCTATCTTCTTCTTTTCGTGTGGTTAGTGACTAACCTGGTGTCAGAGATTATGCCGCCCATGGACCTCTGACTTGGCTTCACATGCGGTCGAGAAATATCTCTCAGGCATGCCGATTTCCTCACGATGTTTTCCTTCACCGTTTTTAAGCAACTGATAATTATACAATGCGCACATGAATCCGAAAAGTCAGAGGTGCGTGCCTTGGGTTTTAACTCGAGACCTACTTGGCAGTCCGACGGTGACATAATTGGGCTATCACTGCTGTCTATCGTCTGCGCGTGAGTACATACTCTTATGGTGTTTTCTGACGTAGTGTCCGTGGACACTATACTACATTAAACACTCTCACGAGGCAACCTTTACTCAATTACGAGTCGCCCGACTCGTTCGCGCACAATCAGGGTTCCGCACCAAAACTTCATTTTCTTTCAGCAACTGACGAAAATGCGGCTATTTTCCTGTTATGTATGACTCGATACATACCTACTAACCCTGAGTGTTCTGCCTAGCCTTTTCCCAACTATGTTGGGATCAGCTTCCAGTCTAACCAGATGCGGTTGAACACCAGTATTTTACACGGAGCGACTGCCATCAATCCTCCGCAACCCAGTTACAGGGCAATGCGAATATCCTAAGGTTAGACCGTTTGTCAGACTTCTGAGCTTCTGACTTCCCGTAATGACTGTCACAGGTGTTCGTATGACACCCGGAACCGACTGTATAACATGCTCTCCGAGGCACGGAGGGGTCTCGATGTGTAACGAACGGTCATCCATCCACAGACTGACCGCGGATGGTGCAGCTTAACCTCGCAAATCCCTCCCCTCTAACCCTCTAACTAACCCTGATAATAACCATAAAACCCTAGAGCCCTAAAATGATTTAAAATCCTTACCTGAGACCCTTCCTTCCACCACGTGAGTACAGCCGGCGGTTCTGAAGCCGGCTCCTTACAATGCACTATCACAGTATTGTGTAGCGGAGCGATGATCACCCGCTCCTCCGCTGTGAACTTGCCGGACGAGTTGATGAGCCTCGCCACCGCCAGCCGGGCAGGCACTGACGTCAGACTCACTGCACCATACCAGACGACACACTGGAAAAATACGTAGGCATCAGTTCAAAGTGACTGTAATATCACTGGCACCCTTTAAACGGAAACACAGAAATGTTGTTTGAGAGCAGAAGGTAGTACTTCCCGGGATGAACTCACTGGAGCTCTACTAGTACTAAACTGTTAGTTTAGTTAGTTAGCTATCCAAAATCCGAGCGTGAATCAAAAAGCGATAGATAGTCCGTTTTTGAAAGAGGCGACAAATAAAAGACATCGGTCTGGTTTCAGTGCTATTTTGATATCGTTCGAAACGATCTTTGTGTCTCTCTCAGCCTGATAACAATATGCAGGAAGCGAAACCGGTTGCATATCATTCGTGTATATCTCTGTAATTACCATGCAATTATCCCGACAAACCTATTCAGCAATTAGAAGGTAATTGCCATAATCATGAACTGACCGCAATATAATTCACCACAGGTGGGCACTGCTCGCGATTCCCCATGGCTTATCCCTTAGTCACCTCGAATGACCCCCATGGGACTTTGGCGTAGTCCGTCCGTAACCGACCACCACATGGGGACGATTGTTAATCTTGTTTGATTTATTGACTTTTAACGTGAACAGATTTCGCCGGGTTTGGAGATTCTGGACTAATTCTTTTAATGCATTATTTTAAGCTGATTGGTCTTCCGCTCACACAGTGGAAGTAGTAGAACAGATAACCTCATATTTACCTATGACGAACTAAGGAGGGAAGTGGTTAAAGCCATTCTTAGCCAAGAGTTTGATTGCTTTTTAAATGTCAGCAACATCGGTCTTCTCATATAGACCACTATAATGAATAACGGTGTTATTTAAAACACATACCTGGAACCAAGTGACTTCCATATTCATCCTAACTTCTATCTCCAGTTTAGTGCTTCTCCCAGGCACTGCTGGTATGATCTTCCTCCCATCTCCTTCTTCCACATCTGTCCAGTGCTCTTCATCCCGGTCTGGTTTCGATCGCCACACGAACCTCTCCCCGGGCACGTTCACTTCGCACTCAAACGTCACTCTGTCACCAAGCGGGGCTATCACCGACTCTGGATATTTGGTGAATTTCATTTCGAGTTCTGGAAGTAAATATAAATTACAAATTTATTGGGCAGTGAAGATTTAAAATACCCTTTTTTCTCAGTATAATGGAAGTATCTAAGTATTTAAGTTCCATGTATAAAATGATAATACTAAAAGCGGGCGCTGAATGAAGGATGTGAAGGATGAATACAAAGCAAAGGAAAATTCTGTAGAGGATATCGAAAACCGGTCAAAGAGAATATCGAACCAGAAGACGGAGCCTGACAAAAGCACGAATATACAATATAAGTAGAATAAAGAATTATTCCCAGCATGCAGACAACTAGAAAGAGAACTAAAACCATTACACTATTTGGATAAATTATACAAAGTCATGCCTTCAATGATTACAAAGGTAATTTGTATTTTACATCGAGTTAGTATCAAATTAGTCTATAGCGCTTTGGTGTAAGTTCGGTACAAGTTCCAAGTAACAAGTTGGGAATGAAACTGCAGAAGCAAGGTACACCGATATCCTTTGAGCGTATACAGAGAAGACATTTACAACAAAAACTTGTTAAATTGAAGCGTTTCGTAAATTCGAACAAACATTTTTACATAATTTATTCAGATTCATTTATCAAATCCATATAATCAATAATCACGTAATCAGTAATTCTCAAGATCAAAAGAAACACAATTAGAATCTTTTTTTTATTTGCATACCAAAAGACTGGCCATAACAATAAAAAAAGAAATCCCGCCGTCCTTGATACCTTGTTACCCACACATTTCGATCTCGGATGACGCATCCGACTTCAGCGGAATAAGCTCATAATAACACACCACGCACACCATTTACGACCTTATATTATGCATCAATAAGTTCATATTGAAATGCATTCAGTAATTGAGATGTAACATTTTATTTGTATTTGTTGTCGGGCACCAATTTATGTGATTTCAGTCCCGTCAGTCATTGACCGTAACTTTATGGAAAATTTAAAAAATTTCATCTCGTTGTTGTTCGAATAAAAATACTGTACGTACGATTTGAAAACGTGATTTTGTATTGAAAAACACGTGGTAACAGTTATTTCCCGATTATTCAGGTTGTACAGACTCAAAAAAAATGGATTATTAAAAGCTGCGCTCGAAAACAGAAAATAGGACTTTAATTGTTTTTTTTTTAAGGTAGATATCGCAATCAAATTGTGATTCTGTGTAAAATCTATTATGTTGATTTGGAAAAGGTTTTAACCATCGCGTAGAACTTTATAATCTTTTTGGGGCAGTTGGGTGTTTTGCACCTGTAAAGCCGCCAGTGAGCTGCTTCTTGCTAGACATACTTCACCTATAAAATTTAAGTACCTAGGTAGGTACTTATTTCCTTAAGTTGTATAGAAAGTTATAAGAACGAGTACCTAATAGATATTAGGAATTGGATAAATGAAATCAAAAAGTTTTAATTGTGTATTTGAAAGATGGAGACCAGTTTTCTGAATGGCAGGTTGTCCACTTTTGCTCCCGCTTGGTGGCGCTGGTTTTGTTGAAAGTCATGTCATAAAATATTAAATCTGTGGATTGCCGTTTTTTATATGTATATACCAATTAATGTAACTATTTCGTTGGTCTAATGGTAGCAAGCGCGACTGCTGATCGTGAGGTCCTGGGTTCGATCCCCAGGTCGGGCAGTGTTATTAGGTTTTTCCGTGTAGAATTCCTCAGTAGCAGCTCGGAGTTTGGATTTGTGCCCGGTTGATGGCAATAAGCTCGCCTCCTATTACATGGGACTTAAACATGACGGCGAAATGCGGGTGTTACTATACACCCCTGCCCAACCCTTTGGGGAATACAGGCGTGATGTTATGTGTAATGTAACGATACACACTACTTAAGATTTTCCAGAACAGAATCCATTGGCATTACGAAATCTTTTTCAACAAAATGTTGATTGCAAATACGTGCATTTATTGTTGGCATATATTTATCTCTTCTTATGGAGTCCACTTTTTTCTCATCTGATTATCTTTGGGGAACCTGTTTCCTGATGTTCTTGATGGGCACAACACAACACTGAGGCATTATAATTTCACGAAATAAACACCACACTCAGTATTTACTTGGAAATAGAGTTTGACAGATAGCATGGACTCCAACTACACTAACGCCATCTGCTTTGAGCTTTTGAGATTACCTGCCATTGAGTGATGACTTGATGACTCATGACCACTTATGGTGTATGTATGTTAATATTTCGCAATTAACTAAGCTATAAAAGGAATTTAACGATTCTCTTCCTGGCGCTTTTTATTAGATTTTTAATTGAGTATATAATAATTGTTTTCTTGGCTGAAAAATAATGTAATTTTTATTTATTACTAGCGACCCGACCCGGCTTGGCACGGGTGCAATGTCAACCTGATACTACACTGATACTGATATGGGGCATATAAACCTTCCTCTTGAATCACTCTATCTATTAAAAAAACCGCATCAAAACCCGTTGCGTAGTTTTAAAGATCTAAGCATACATAGGGACAGACAGACAGCGGGAGTGACTTTGTTTTATACTATGTAAAGATTTTAGCTCAAGATTAAAAATGTAATTCAAACAATAACAATTGCATGCTTCCTTCTAACTATAGAGTTAATATTGTCACCTGCAAACGGAATAATTTAAGACGATACAACCAAGATCATATTTATGTTCTTCTTCTTTTCGTGTGGTTAGTGACTAACCTGGTGTCAGAGTTTATGCCACCCATAAGCCTCTGACTTAGCTTCACATGCCGTCGAGAAATATCTCTCAGGCATGCCGGTTTCCTCACGATATTTTAATTCACCGTTTTTGAGCAAGTACAAAACAAAACCCACATGAATCCGAAAAGTCAGAGGTGCTTGCCTTGGGTTCGAACTCGAGACCTATGACTTGGCAGTCCGACGGTCGATCACCACTAGGCTATCACTGCTGTGTTTATATTTTTATTATTTTAGCTCAAGATTTAAAATATAATTCAAACAAAGGTAATGGCATGACTCCTACTAACTGAAGACTTATCATTGTCACCTGCAAATGGTGTAATTCAAGATGGTACAATCAAGATTATATTTATGTTAATTTATACAAAACATAAACTTGTCTTAAACTGCCTCGGTGATCTTATGGTGGCAAGCGCGACTGCTGATCATGAGGTCCTGGCTTCGATCCCCAGGTCAGGCAAAGTGTTATTGGATATTTCCGTGTAGAATTTCTCAGTAGCAGCCCGGAGTTTTGATTTGTGCCCGGTTAATGGCTAGCCCCCTATTACATGGGACTTAAAACGGCGAAATGCGGGTGTTACTATACACCTCTGCCCAACCGTTCAGGGAATACATGCGTGATGTTGGGTTAAGTTTGCACATAACATGTGGTACTTGTCGACTTTCAAATTGAAATTAAAAGATTTTTTACTAAGCCATCAAAAAGATTTTGAAAATGTTCGAGCCGACATATCTGCTTTATAAATATATATATATCAATTTTACCACTTTTATTAATTTTACCTATTTTACCAGTTTTATAAATTTTACCAATTTTATCGATCTTAGCAATTTTACCACTTTTATTAATTTTACCAATTTTATCAATTTTACCAGCTTTATAAATTTTACCAAGGTAATACACCGATACTGGGTACTGGGTATTTGAGTTTTAGTAATCACAACACAACACACACACACATGCATGTCACAACATTTTATTTTATTTAGTATGAGCTTTTTCATGTTATCAGTTTATTTATTCTCATAACATTAAAAACGGACACACATTTTCTTAAGTATTTATTATTCGTACGGCACTCGTGGGTTGCAGCTGAAAATCAGCGTCAGGTGGTACACCTAGTGTTACCATCTGACATTATGCTGAGCTGAGGCCCTTTTGGCATTACAATCATTATCTGTATTTTTTTTTGTTTAGTATTAAGGTGTATTTTTGCTGTAATGCCAATAAACGCATTTTTCTTTCTTTCTTTCTTACTTTCGGTCATAATCCATCGTTGAATTTCTTTTTATATATTTACATACGTCCTACATACATAGAGGGAAATTCCACTAAAACGCATTCCAAAGATTGATGATTAGTATACATGCATCAAACACCATAGAAAAATGCAACTAGTGACGTTTACACTGCATTCCTATGATGAAAACCGGTTCGCGGCACCATTACTACGAAATATGATGTTCTCAGTGATTGCCAATCACACGTTGCTATGGTAACCGCAAAGCCCTTTTAAGTACGAACAAAAACCTCATTTAGGTAAGTGTTCTGGACCTATTTTGTATGTTTAAATAAGTGCTTGCTTGAATACTATATTTTCTCAGTTAGATATACCTACCTAGTTGGACCACACAGAACACGAGAGTTGACAATGTCGAAGATATCTTTTTTAAATTTAATCAATTCTGTGAACTTTTAAATCAAATCTTGAATTCATATTTTGATACAGACACATTTTACAGGCAATTAATTAACGATTTCATAACATAACACCACGCCTGTATTCCCCGAAGGGTTGAGCAGAGGTGTATAGTAACACCCTCATTTCGCCGTTATGTTTGTCCCATGTAATAGCGGACCTATTGACATCAACCGGGCACAAATCCAAACTCCGGGCTGCTACTGAGGTATTCCACACGGAAGAATCCAATAACAATTTGCCCAACCTGGGGATCAAACCCAGGACTTCACGATCAGCAGCCGCGCTTGCCACCACTATATCAACGAGGCAGTTAATTAACGATTAAGTATATGATTTAATGCAAGGATTTCAGTTAAAACTTTAAAGTCATCATAACATTTTATTTAAGAAGAGGACTATTAATACACACGACGAGAAAACAAGCTATACATATCCAGTATAAGCTGACCTTTCGTTGTACGGAATTTCTATACAATCAAAGGTCAACATAAAATGGAAACTTACAGCTTGATGTGTCATCCAGTTTACTACTAGGCTACATCACTTCGGGGTTGCGGCTCATGCTTTTGCAAATCCCGCGACCCCGGCCGTACGGTCAGGAGAAGGAACACCGTTGGTTTTTAGCCGGTAAGAGTCCGGCAGACCCCCTCGCCTTCCCCGGGCGAGGGACATCCATGAAGATTTTCCAACGAGAAAAAAAAAAAAAAAAAAAAAAAGGACCCCGGCCGAACGGTCAGGAGGAGGAACATCGTTGGTTTTTAGCCGGTAAGTGTCTGGCGGACCCTTCGCTTTCCCCGGGCGAGGGATATCCATGAGGATTTTCCAACGATAAAAAATAAAAGGCTATATCACTTCGGTCGAGTAATATTCGAATAACATTTTCGTTAATTCTTGCCTTCATAGAGCCGACGATAAATACATTTTTTTCTTTTTATAATTAATTTACATCAAAGTAAGCTATCCGCTCAGCCAAGTCAACACAGTGACATTAATGTCAGCCATATCGCGCTCGAATCATGTTCGAAAATAACAAGTTAATAATATTAATTCACATTGTATTTCATATCGTGAGGTCTTATAATTGACAGGAATGTTTTATGATAATGCACTTTTAATAATTATCATGCAAGTACTTAAAATAAATGATCGTTCTCAGCATAATTTATATCAATAAAGATAAGTAACAATGCAGTGACATTTTAAATTATCAAGCACTAGCGGCCCGTCCCGGCTTCGCACGGGTGGACATTTTTCCCGTTTTAGAACCATTTTTCATTTATGCTCCGCTCCTATTAGTCGTAACGTGATGTTATATAGCCTATAACCTTCCTCGATAAATGGACTATCCAACACAAAAATATTTTTTCAATTCCAACCAGTAGTTCCTGAGATTAGAGCTTTCAAACAAACAAACAAACTCTTCAGCTTTATAATATTAGTATAGATTTAAGCTTTAGATTCACTAAGGGACAAATGGATGCAGTGTGCAACGCTGCAGCGCCACGTACGTGCGCGTCATGTTGGTGAAAATTTTGTCCCATAGTGAATCCAAGTCTTTATATGTATCTTCTTTTAGTAGGGGTTTTCCCAGCCTATTTTACGGTTCGTTTTGCTTAGTATTCTTCACATGGTAATAAGTATAATCACTTGGCCAGTTATAGGCTTGCTGAAGGCCAATTCTTCTAAAAAAATGTATAATAAAAATATGTAGTTTAAAAAACTAAAAACAAGCTTTTATCACGCACTATTGGACCCATCAAAAATATATGACACGAAACTCTAGGGGTTAACTAGTAACCACTGAAGAGTTCCACTATCCACCTCCTGGCTCCATCATCAGATCAGCTCCAAGATACCAAAAATTATACCAGAAATTATAGTATTGTCATCCGAACTACTTATATAGGTATATACATATAAAGTTTCATTTCGATACGACAGTTAGAAGTAGGTTCAAGTTTTTTTTTACATTGTTAGTTAGTTAGTTACAAGTCAAGCTATAAAGCGTGTAAAAATCGCAATCAAACCGCAACTCAACCACGGCTTTTTGACTTTTCTATACTAATATTATAAAGAGGAAAGATTTGTATTTTTGGATTTTTGTATGTAACGAATAAACTTAAAAACTACTGGACCGATTTCAAAAACTCTTTTGCCGTTAGAAAGCTACATTATCACAGAGTAACATAGGCTACGTGCGGAGCCGTGAGGACACAGCTAGTTTCTTATAAATACTAGTAAGAGATACAGGTATCCTTAGCGTTTCTTCAGACTAGACTAGACCACCTATCACCAAAGATTAAAAGGCCTCCGGTGCAAATTGACCCGAGTTATGAATTCTCAGAAACAAACGACAATCACGAAATATAACATAACAACACGCCTGTATTCCCCGAAGGGTTGGGCAGAGGTGTATAGTAACACCCTCATTCCACCGTTATGTTTGAGTCCATGTAATAGGGGGCGAGCCTGTTGCCATTAACCGGACACAAATCCAAACTCTTGGCTGCTACTGAGGAATTTCACATGGAAAAACCCAATAACACTGCCCGACCTGGGAATCGAACGCAGGACCTCACGACAGTCGCGCTTGCCACCACTAGACCAACGAGGTAGTTCAATCACGAAACTTGATGCAAAATATCAAACACTCCAAGGTCCACTGAATGCTGGACGTCTAATCAACAGCCAGCGACCGAATCCAATTTCTGAATAAGCCAATTCGAATCAAAACTAGTTCTCGGTCAACTAGTGAAGAAGCAACGGATATAGAAGAAAAAATATAACAAATCCCAAACGAGTAGGTGGTTACTAATGACTTCACACAAATACTTGGACAATATAATGAGTAGTAAGCGTACAATTTGTTCGGCACACACACACACAAACACACTTAGAAACTTTTTGGGTTCCCTTCTGAACAGGATGAAAGACTTAAGTGACCCTTTCGTGTACATAAAATATAAGCTGTATGGACTATTATGTAAAATTCTATATATTGTTCATAATATAAACAGAGGTGGCTATTCATCCATATTTCGACGATCTCTACGTATAGGTACTATCGAAACTACAAAATCTCAGTTTTTATTTTATTATGTATTCCACGCTTGATATTATTAATATGTACACCGATTACGCTGAGATTTATGATCCGATTTTCGTGATTCTTCTTTAGTTTGATGCGGAATAGTTGCCATTTGGTCCCTTAAAAATTTATTATTTTATAACCTTTAGGATAACCTAATTTCACACATTTTAAGCAGATAAAATAAAAACTGAGATTTTGTAGTTTCGATAGTATACATAGGGACCGTCGATTTGGTTGACAAAATTTTATACAACATGTACAAAAGTCCGATTTCATATTTGCATATTTTAAAACAATGTGTTTGAAACAAATAAAAAAATATCACGCGACATTTAACGTTACCTACTCTATTTTGAATGCCAGTTTTGATGCATATACAAGGATTTTATTCACCAGAATAAACAAAATTATGTTTTCAATGAAGCCTGTATTTATTTTGAATAGTAATAATAATTTCACCTAGAGTTAAATTGTATTTTGTCAATATTTTAATGTGTCATCGCTGACTACTGAGAACTGTGACAACAAAAATTTAATAGATAATAACGACAGAACCCTGATCTCTGAATATTTTTTGTCTTTTTGCCGGCACTAAGCCGTGTGTCGATGTGTGCGTAGCTACCTGCGGTATCCGGGAGCTTGTCCGTCGTGCCTGCTACAATTCCAAAATAGACAAAAAAATCTTATCGTTTTACACCTCGTACATCACCATTCATCTTTCTTTTCACGCCAAACTAGACGCTTCTAAGCACGCAATGAAAACTAAAATTGAAAAAAGGCATTTGTAATATTTTATTGAAATAGGCGGTGTGCACTGAGGACTGAGGCGGTCCAGCAATTTGTTTTGAATTTAAAAGACAGTTTTATCTACGATTAATTTAATGTTATTAACCTTAATCTGCTTTTCACACATTAAAATCCAGTTTCTAATTAAAGTCCCGTGTATATAAACCTGATATAAACTTTCCAATATTATCACCGCTCCAACTATTACATAATTAATTCCTCTAAAATGTTGGAATATTGAAATAAACGGATCCCATCCGCATCTGATTCCGGTTCCTCCATAAGCGTATACATGTTAAAATTAAACGCAGCTAAGAAAACATTTTCAATATAATATACTCACGGGCTATCGCTGGCACGAGCATCGCCAGAAGCAGCTGTACTTGCAACGGAGCCGCCATATTGGCACCCTGAAAACAAAGAAACAGATTAAAAACACAACAAAGTTTTTTTTTATGTTGGACAGCCAGACACAGTAGTCCTGTATTGTTATCTTTCCTCTTTTCTTTCACAGGGGCTCAGAGGGAGCAACCGCCAGCCTTTAACTGGCAAAAGGCTGACAATAAAACCTCATATTTAGGTTGTCGACACAGTAACATAATCCGTGTAGACTCGTGTAGAACATGAAGGTATAAGTAAAAATGGATAGCACACTACGAACACCTACCGAAAGTCAAAACATTTGGCGTTGAATATTTAGTTTGGAACTATGTCTCTTTCTAAATACGCTACTTAGAAAAAGCTAGAATATTTCGTTTGGAAATCTATATAAATACCTATCTATCTAACTAAATATATCTCTTTGGCAATAAGCTCGTCCTCGCCCCCTATCACATGTGACTTAAACATAATGGCGAAATGAAGGTGTTACTATACACCTCTGCCTAACACTTCGAGGAATACAGATAGACGTGATGATGATGAATTCCAAGGTAAATAGGTGGTATTCAAGGTCAAATGCTTCGATTCTCAGTACCTAGGTGTTCGTTGTGTTGCCTCCATCTTTACTCATACCTTCATGGTGTAGAACGAACACTGAGTTCAAGAATGTTGCCTAGTACTTCGGGATAAGGAATAATCAGAATGGTATTGAATTTACGTAACCATAAGTAACTAATATAACTATAACAGTAAGTTCTCAGAGATAGTCAGATACGAAAAGCCGGAACATCTAATGCTTAAAAAATCATAAAATATTTACATGTAAAAGTATCTGTAACAGATTTATTAACAGAAGTAATAATTATAAATCATAAGTAGTATAGTCGCTGGCACGTAACTTGGCAAGGTTTTGGAGTAGTGGGAATAAGTTTACGCCTGTACTACACTTAGTGCAACAAAAAAATGGTCACATTTATTGCTTGTTTTGTTTTATTTTGTTTTATTCTATGGTTATTGCTGTAATTTATTTTTAAACATGTATGTTTAGAAGAAAGAAAGAAAGGAGAGGAATTCTCTTCTATACTCTTGCCAAGTTACGTGCCGGCGACTATACCAAAGTTAATAAATCGTCGGTCGGAAACATTACCAGTACAATTCAAATTATGCTGTTTTTAGAAAATCCATTTTTTTTTTATTCTTTGGAAGGCTAATTTTGTTGACATAACTTTTAGTAATCTTGATGTTTGATATGCCTACATATCGTAAAAAAACTAATGTTTATTATGAGATTGTTACTAACTATGCAATATTTTTAGTTTTTTAGTAGTCCAAAACACATCATTTTGGAGATGTTCCAGTAATGATTCCGACCGACGAAATAAAGCTTCAAATGATGTTAGGTTGCAAAGCTTGTAACTTCAAACGCTTCAAAGCTCGTAATTATTCAGATTAGTCACAGGTTACTAGTTCATAGACAACGAATTAAGACTATCCCACTATCTCGGTAACTCAATTAGTCACTGCCAGTCCCACGATCAACTTTATTTGTCGGCATGATAAACGAACAACGTAGGCTGGTCTATGAATGAATGAACAAAAAAAACTTCAGTCCTTAAATGTGTGTGTGAGTGTGTGTGCTGGAAATGTGTGTGTGTGCGTTCCTTTTTAATGCAAATCTCATATGACACTTTTTAGTGCCCCATGCGTAAAGAATGGACAGAAAAATCGACGACAAAACCCATGTGAAAATAAATTAAATTTAAGATAAAACTTTTACGAGTTATAAATTAAAAGGGCGTGAAAACAACACAGAAATGTCATTTATTATTTCTTTATACATACTTTGTTAGTCTTTGAAGCAACCTACTTTATCAAGTTCGTACTTAAGTACCAACTAACCTAAATACGACTTAGGAACGCCTAAAAGAAAAACTCTATTTTTGTTATTACGTTAATCTCTTCAGGGATATAGAGCTTTTAGCGTAACAACTCTCATTTTATCTCTCTATAAATATTATTTATCCTAAAGTCCAACAGAAAGCACCACATAAAAGACGAGTCCGTTTTCAATTTATTGTTCTGCCTAGCTTTTCCCAACTATTTTGGGGTCAGCTTCCAGTCTTAACTAGATGCGGCTGTAATTAACCAGTATTTTACACGGAGCGACTGCCGTCAGACCTCCGCAACCCAATTACTGGGCAATGCCGATATCCTAAGGTTAGACCGGTTGTCAGACTTTTGGGCTTCTTCCGTATGTCATAGGTATTCGTATGACACCCGGGACCGACTGTTTAACGTGCTCTCCGAGGCACAGAGGGGTTTCGATGTGTAATGAACGGTCACCCATCCACAGACTGACCGCGGCAAGCGCAGCTTAACCTCACAATTCGCGCGGTCGGTAATTAACCAAGAACCTCCTCCATTTTTAATTTAATAAAAGTTTTAAATGAGCCAATATCGTTATCGATATGCAAGGAATATTATTTTAAATAGCAAACCTTCGAAAGCAGTTCCAAAGTGCAAGCACTTCACCACTCAGCTTATGTATTTCTGTCATAACCCACGTGAAAAAGCAAAACACAATTTTAAAATTAGAACGTTGTTGAAATCGGAAACCGACGCGTGCCAATAAACCAAAATAATACGTTAATATCGCGCTAACCGTTACCGTCCGTTATTTATAAACAAAAAATGACCACAACAATGTATCTTTTATTGCATAACCAACATTCTTGATCGATCGTTTGTTTACAAGAATCTGTTGTTATTTCATCTCAACATCACGAGATGAACGTCAATATCATTGAATTTGCATATCTTTAGAGCCGATCCCGTCGTAAAATAACAGTTATCATTTTTATGAATAACGAACTGGGACACTAATCTATGGTAATTAATAATTTATAGACGGCCACGATGTTTTTGCTGACTATTTATCACAAAATTGACATTAAATCGCTCTTAATGATGGTAGTATATCGTAATCATCTAGTAATAGCCAGTTAAGAAATCGCCGATCGATAACCACTTGATATTGCTGGCTAATGGCTAGCTAATAACGTTAATAGATGTTAACTCTAACGTTATAGCTCGGGTTATCAAGCCGCGAACATTATTTTATAGAAGTAATCACGGTTTCGCCCGCACACTAACTCGTTTTCTTTCTATTCCTGACTTTCTTTTACTTAGCATTATCCCAAGCTTGTTAGTGGCGAAAAGAACTTTGTTTTTTCTAAAGTTAATTCCCGGGCAACTAAAAAGCCGGCCAACTGCGAGACTGACTCGCGCACTAAGGATTCCGTACCACCACAGAAGTCTGTGAAATAACTGTTTTTATTATTTATTGTTTAACTATAGAGTATGCACTACAATCATACTAAGTCTCACGCTTGTATGTATTACCACTTTTTAAATAGAGCAGGAATAAAAAACGTTTATAAAATGCTTTTTTTGAGGTTTATTTCATGAGGACTCCCATTAGGTTAAGACTTTTTATTATTTTCAATATTTGCCATGATAAAAGCTATAGTATCACATATTCTGTCAAAATTTCAACTGACTACCTATTATGTTTCAAACGATACAGCCCTGTGACAGACAGACAGACGGTCTGACAGACAGCGTAGGCTTAGTAATAGGGTCCCGTTAGCACCCTTTGGGTACGGTACCCTAAAAACGAAAGTATCAAATGTTTTTTCTCTCACGCCAATTGGGAGGAACATCTCTATGGCACTCGTTGGTATTAGGTACCTACGTTTGCCAAATGCTTTTATGTAAAGTAGTTTGAATGGGGCGTAGTGCTTGGCTAAATTTTCTCATCCTAGAAAAGTTAGACGTATGTTATAGCAGTCGGTTCGAAACTATTGAATAAATATCGGGTTTATTTAACTTGAAATACCTTAAGTGCATGATTGTATGTTATTAAATATCTACGTTATAGTTATTAGTACTAGTCTGCAGTCTATGGGTCCGTTATACTCAGCGGGCATAAAGAGATCTACGTGTCCAATATAATAATGCACTTAGGGTGCTGCTGGGGCTACCGTGGCGATGTAGTGCTTCTGGGATGGTCTCGGAGACCAATATCGATGGTTTTGCTGCTATCATGAGAAAAACGTGCGCCTCCTTATTAGCTTTAGTTCGCGGTAGCGCCAACACTATCCTGAATGTGTTCGCGGATCGTTGGGAGACACCCATGATGAGGAGATGGATGCAACTCCACACTGAGTTTATGTAATAATTTAATTCTACTAACACTAGTACGTAAGCAAATTGTTACTAATACATAATATGGATTTATCCGAAATAAATGATGATGAATATTATTATTATTAGTTAGGTTTAGACATTATCTTCATCACCTTTTCAGGGATGCGTTTTAAGAACATGATGAAATTGTACCCTAATTTTTAAGTGTGGATACACACTAGTGCATAATGCAATGTATAAACTGTGATAGCCTGGTGGTTGAACACTTACCTTCCATAAAGACGGCTCCGAGTTGGACCACGGCCCGCGCTTCTGACGTTTCGAATTCATGTATGGATTGTAATTTGATTATCACTTGCGTTAACGCTTTAGGAAAACAGCGCGAGGAAACCTGCACACCTGAGAGGACTCCATTAAGTTCTTAATGGAGTATGTAGTCCGCCAACCCGCACCAGGCCACCGTGGTGGAGTAAGGAGGACTAATGCCTAAACCCTTCTCATTTTAAGAAGAGACCCGTGCCCAGCTTTGGGACAGTATTGGGGTCATTATGCAACGATGGCCAAACACCATATCGACGCTCGGCAGTGAAATCCTCGTAAATCAAATTTTCTTCAAAAGCGTTTTATTTGTTGTTTAGATTGATAAACTCGTCACACACGTACTAGTTCAACAAATGTTCAATTGGAATACTTCTTTCTAAGCTATCTATGACGTACACAATGACAAAATTATAATAACATTTGATAGGCCATTTTTTTTCAGGAGACAGTTTTTTATATCTCTTTTAATATCTCCTTTAAAAATTTGTATTTTATTTACACATAGGTACGTGGTTTTCACTGTCGTCCGTCGATATGGACTTTATACCACTAACGTAGGATATGTAATAAATAATAATATGTATTTATCATGATGGATTAGCAAACAGTTTAGCCAGAGAACCCGTCATATTCATTACACATTCTGGCCACGCTAAAAGTACTACCAGTTGTATCGGCCACTAAATAACAAGAATCGATTCATACATGTGTGACTAATGATTCTTGGAAAAGGGATCACTCGTCAAATGTGGGTGAACGTTGACAATACTATTATTGTTTTTATGGAGCAAAAAGAGTGCTTCCGCATTATGTTCAGTTTTACAAAGAAGTCGTAATAGAAATCTACACTAATATTATAAAGCTGACAGTAGCGAAGGGTCACTTTTGGTAAGAGTGAAGCCGGAGCAAAAAATGCTTACCTTGCCCAAGCGTGACGCATGCAGTGCATGTAGGTAAATATAATGTTTAAAATAAAAGTAAAACATTTTATTTAATTTTACAACTTCCCGTGAGCCATTGATATTTGCTGTAAGTATAAAGATATCATAACATCACGCCTGTATTCCCCTAAGGGTTGTTCAGAGGTGTATAGCAACACCCTAATCTCTCCGTTATATTTAAGTCCCATATACATAATAGGGAGCGAGCCTATTGCCATCAACCGGGTACAAATCCAAACTCCGGGCTGCTGCTTTAGTTGAGGGATTCCATAGTAGACACTAGTAGGTAGTGACTGTTCAAAAGGGAAGCCGGTAGGAATCGGCTTGTATGGAGCCTTCGCCACTGAAAGCTGAAGAGTTTGTTTGTTTGAACGCGCTAATCTCAGGAACTATTGGTTGGAATTGAAAAATTATTTGTGTGATGGATAATCCATTTATCGAGGAAGGTTCGGGTCGGTAACCGGGCACAAATCCAGGCTCCGGGTTGCTACTGACAAATTCCTAATGGAAAAACCCAATAACACTTTGCCCGACCTGGGGATCGAACCCAGGACCCCATGCTCAGCAGTCGCGCTTGCGACCAGTAGAGCAATAAGGCAGGCTATATGAATGAAATAAAAGCTGAAATGTGAACTATTAGAATAATCAACCTATTATTAATCTATGGTTACCTGTGGCCAAAATAACCACGTATCGTAATTATTACTTTTTTTCTTTATAAAAAATACGTTGCCCCGCACTATTATCGTGGGTGCGTTTACAGACACAAATCTCGCATGCACAAACGCCCAGACCCGGAACAACTATTTGTAGGCCATACAAACATTTGTTCCGTGTGGGAATCGAACCCGCGACCCGTAGCGCAGAAGCCAATTGCTCAGCCACTGCACCAAAAGTGCCGTCAAAGCTTCAAAACGTTGTAGCTATTGTGGATACTGCAAAATTGTTCCAAGTAGCTAAATCGAAATTCGTCCGAATAATAATTATGGGTTATTTAAATCAGTCGCAATATTTTAAGCTTATCGCAAATATAATATATTGTTAACGGAAAACATGACCGCATATTTCTATTTTATTTCAAATATGGCGTTACTAATTAGAGCATCCGTTTGTGGCACTAAAACTAAACATTTCTGACTAGTTTACGTAAGTATATGTACTTCCTAGGTATTTAGTAAATAGTCCATTGTAATAGGACGATACAATGATAGTGTCTGAGTAATACGGTTCTGTCTAATCTGATTTACAAAACAAAACCAAGTTACAAAACATACATACATACCTATATACAATAAACCATAATCACGCCTGTATTCCCCGAAGGGTTGGGCAGAGGTGTATAGTAACACCCTCATTTCGCCGTTATGTTTAAGTCCCATTTAACAAGGGGGCGAGCCTATTGCCATCAACCGGGCACAAATCTAAACTCCGGGCTGCTACTAAGGAATTCCACACGGAAAAACCCAATAACACTTTGCCCGACCTGGGGTTCGAACCCAGGACCTCACGATCAGCAGTCGCGCTTGCCACCACTAGACCAACGAGGCAGTCAATACAATACTCACACCTATAATCCCCGAAGAGGTAAGTAGAGGTGTTCTCTTATTACAGGACTTTCTGTACACCCACGTTTCTCCTCTTGTATTTAGTCCCATGTAATCGGTGGCGAGCTTATTGCCATTTTTCGGGCACAATTATTGTGCCAGGTTCATCGCCTGTTACGACTCGCTTGCCTGGCGACGAAGTGGAATTCCTTTTTTAATCTGTCCCCCTACGGACTTAACAAAACATCAACGAATATATATTTGGATATTTAATATTATGTTATCAATTATTTTCCGAATATGATGCAAAAGTCTCAACTGTTCATTCTCTAAACTTGACTAATTTGAATTTTTAAAAGCTGTTCTAAACAATCATAGTGCCAATCTAATAAAAATATACACACACCTCTATTTCCATGTCAGGCACACGCATAAATAAATACAAAACTTAAATACACGACCTCTTTAGACGATCTCAATGTCCACATTCATCTAGAGAAGTAAATGAAAACCCTGTTCGGTAGTCACGGTCAATGTCTACGTATTTCCTGCGCACCGCGCTATGCTGTCAGGCGACATTGCTCCGGGCTGCAGTTTTTATATCCTCGCCATCATTCAGGATTCCAGTACTAATGTTGCTGGTAAGTACGAAACAGGTGTGGGCAATCTTATCGTTGTTGTTGTTGTGTTTTTATGGTGTTTTTAATTGCCGTGTGAGAAGATCTTAAAGGATGATTGTATGATTTGAGTTTTAAACGGACTTCAAAAAAGAAAGAGTTATGTACTGAGTTTCCATCGGTTTTTATGCCCTATGTCAACCCAACCATTATAAACTTAGTTCTGAGTTGATGATGATAATGAGATTTCACAATTGGTTTTTATTTCGATCACAGGATATTAAAGTCCAGTGCTGGGCACATGTTTGACTCTCTAAGCCCGAACTAAGAAGGATGCAGTCAGCAGCGGGGGTGTGGTTTACATTTAGAAAATGAGCTTTAAATCACACAATCTGCTTTGTACTCCAACAATTTACATTAAATAAACAACAGATTACATTTTCGTTTATTTTATTTCGAATTAATTTGGAATGTAAACTATTTAATTAAAATATAAATAGGCAATTTAAACATTTAAAATAAAATGTACAAATTACAATCCAGACCTTCCAAAATGAACACAGATTTACTTAATAATTTCTACGCAAATGTAGTTTAATATAATTTGATTAAAACCAATTTTATTTTTTCATTTTGTTGTTTTTGCTACTCAGTGAATCTTGCAAGAATAAATACTTATTCAGAAAAAGATATTTTATAAAAATGCCTTTGCAGCAGAGAAAACTAAATTTAGGATTATTTAAGGATCATAGCACGTGGCGTTCAATAGTTTCTACCTACCGCCATGGGAAAAGGAGTGACTATATGTATGTAAGACTTTTTTAAAAACGTGTTGCAAAATATTTGCGAATTGATATTGCGAAGTCGTGCATGTTGAAACATAAGGTACAACTATTACTAGCTTAGTAACCGCTGCAGCTGCATGGACGCAAGTTCACTGCATTCTAGGACTTTAGATTTATGAACTATACTTATACTCCTGGCTAAGAATAGGCTGCTAATGCCTGTGGTGAGGCCTGTCGCAAGAAGCTTTAAGAGCTCAGCCACACTGACATTTACAGCGCGGCAAGTAAAGTATAGTATAACTAGACTATTACCCGCGGTTTCACCCGCATCCTAGGGAACTACTTGATGTACCCGGATAAAAAGTATTCTATGTGTTAATCCCGGGCATAGTCTATGTGTGTGCCAAATCTCATCCAAATCCGTTCAGCCGTTTTTGCGTGAAAGAGTAACAAACATCCATACATACAAACTTTCACGTTTATAATATTAGTAAGGAAGTAAGGATGTCCAACTTGCTACTTGACTTGTCTTCGACCCACTGCCACAAGTCTTGTATGTATTTGGACAAGAGTTCTCATACTCCGAAATCGCTGAAGCACCAGCTTGGGGTTATTATTTAGGACTATTTAGCAACTGTATTTCGCAATTATCAGGGCATCGTTGATGAGAGACAGGGTGCAGTTATCATCGATTTAAGGGGAAGCTGGACCTGTGCGCCATTCTCCTACAGAGTCTAGTCTTTAGTGGTAGGACACCCGCTGTGCAAAGAACTGCGCCTTAAACCTTCACCCCGTAACTAAATTAAAGTACGCCGCAGTGTTAGCCGGTAAAACGCTTGCTTCCATACAAGAGGGTCTGAATTCAATCCCAGCCCGTACCTATGACTTTTCGAATTCATCTGCGGATTTGATCACAATTTGATTATCACTTGCGTTAACGGTGAAGGAAAAATATCGCGAGGAAACCTGCACACCCGAGAGGACTCCATAAAGTTCTCGATTGTGTGTGTAGTCTGCCAAGCCACACTAGACCAGCGTGGTGGACTAAGGCCTAAACCCTTCTCATTCTGAGAAGAGGCCCGTGCCCAGCAGTGGGATAGTAATGGGCTAGTTATTATTATGTTATAATAAGCCAACTCTCTGATTCAGAACGCTTCGATAAATCAGTTGATTCGCTCTGTCTACGATTCTTAAAACGAGAAAAAAAGTTAATAAAGAATCAAATCGGTCGTCAACTGACTTACCGAAAATTCTAAATCAGCACCCTGCAAGTAATAATACTTCCCCTCTAATGTATGACTTATCTCGCCTCGGCACGAGAAGATGTGACGACAAAATTATGTCGCGCTGCGTGTGTTGTGCCGGCTAGCTAAGTTCTCCTGTATTGTTCGCTTCACCTTCTTCTTCTCCCTGCCCTTATCCCACACTAGGTGGGGTCGGCACAACATGTATTTCATAAATCCATGTTGTTAGAGGTTTTGGCATATGGTTTTATGACCGGCCGCCTGCCTGACATCAACCCTCCTTGGGAATTGTGCGCTTTACCGGGAAAATGAAATGAAAAGTGTAAACATGTCGTATCACAGTCTTGGTGTAAGTCACGACCAAGCTTTAATTGCCTTAAAGCTTCACACGTTATTATAAATCCACACACCTTCACATTAGGTACGGTGCCTAACAATTCTCCAAGATTAGGTCAGGTTCCATATGAAACGGGGCGTCACACTACATGTGGCTTTGCAGCCCCTGAAAATAGGAATACCTAACATTCTCAACATAGAGCGACTAACACAAATATGCAATATGGCCCTATTCCAATAACTGTTCCCGAATAAGGCCTTCAAATCCACAACCAAGTGAGGCAACTAATAATAAAACAGTAAATATTAACCATTATTAAAAATAAATGGAAGAGCTCGTGGCTAATTACCAACAGCGCAGATCATAGGATTTGTAAGGTTAAGCTGCGCTTGCCATGGTCAGTGCGTGGATGGGTGACCGTTCGTTACACATCGAGACCCTTCCTTGCCTCGGAGAACACGCTAAGCAGTCGGTCCCGGGTGTCATACGAATACTTAGGACAGTCGTTACGGGAAATCAGAAGCCAGAAAGTCTGATGACTGGTCTAACCTTAGGATCTGGGTTGCGGAGGTCTGATGGCAATTGCTCCGTGTAAAATACTGGTATTCAACCGCATCTGATTAGACTGGAAGCTGACGCCAACATAGTTGAGAAAAAGCTAGACAGAACATATTATTAAAGATAAATGATATACTCCTCAATCAGTTCAACTGCCAAGACATTCATTGTTAATTCAATCAACAATTAGAAATGCTAAAGGCAAGCCTAAACAAGACATCTAAGTAAATGACAGGGGCTCTCAATCAAAACAAACGAAGGCCCGATTGATAGTGTGACACATTAATCGTTGAGTTAACATATCATTACAGTTAGAGCTCCTACATTAATATGCCGGGCATGTCCCGCCGAGGACATCGTCTACGCAACGACGGTGTTGTCAACATACTTTGAAATATAAGTTAGTTACATTTTTAAATTCTTTACTAATAATGAACTATACTATAGCACGCGGCTGCTACCTCTGACTTTTCGAATTCATATCCGGATCAGAATTTGATTATCAGTTGCGTTATAAGGAAAATCATCGTGAGGAAACCTGCACACCTGAGAGGGCTCCGTAAAGTTCTCGATGGTGTGTGTGTAGTCTGCTACCCTGCACCAGGCTAACGTGGTGGATTAAGGCCTAAACCCTTCTCATTCTGAGAGGGGGCCCGTGCCCAGCAGTGGGACAGTAATGGGCTAATTATGTATGCTATGTTATGATAATAAACTGTAGTCGTAATTTTTATCAAGCATCCTCGGCGTAAAGTTCATGTGTGCATAGTAAAGAAATTTTAAATGATCTAATCGAAACCTACTCTGTCCTCTAATTCAGAATTCTTCAATAAATCAGTGGTGGACCGATTTTTTGCTATCTCATTTTGTCTACGATGCTCCTAACGAGAGAAAATGAGAAAGCAAACCGAATTGTTCGACAACTGAGTTATTGAAAAGTTTTGAATCAGACGGCTGTCTCTGTATGCTATGCTGGAAGAATATTTTCGATATTGTTTTTGCCATATCGAATGAACCAAAATGTAAGCTACAAGACCTAGGCTGTACACCAGAAGCTAAACACTTCACATATAAACACATTAAAAAAAGTTTGCGATCACTAGCATAAGCGGATATAATTTTTTAAATTTAACTTTATCAGGAAAAATTCTTTGTTGTGTGTTTTCTTTAAATAGAACCCAGTTTGAAATTAAAAAATAAAACTATATCTTATTTTTTATAAAAAAAATTGAGTAATTAATCATAATGTAATTGTAACAGAAATTTGATAGAAAGAAAAAGACTGTTTAACCAAACTTAAACAACAATTTATTAATAAAAGGTTTATATTCAATATAATATAACTCCTCCCCTGGCTCGAACACATGCGAAGATCCTCCTGGGCATGCTGAGAATCAAGTCATCCAGCATTTCTTGGGGTAACCTGTCCCATTCTTGAATAGCGGCTTCCCTGAGCTCTGGCACTGTCTGGCGACGTGGCTGACGGTTCCAAAGAGCTCGCTTAAGAGCATCCCACGCGTGCTCTATTGGGTTTAAGTCAGGCGAGCCAGCAGGCCAATCTAACCTTGTGATGTCGTATTCTCGGAGAGCAGCATTGACTCGTTGAGTTCGATGGGCGGGCACATTATCATCGACCAGTACAAATTGGTGCCCATGGTTTTCGGAATGGTCTGACAATTCCATCAATAGCAACTGCTCTGTACATGTCTGCTGTCATGAAGCCTCAATACGGGATCAAAGGCGTTCTAGCTCCAATCATAATACCACCCCAAAAGGACACCGATTTCCCGCCTTGCTGAACTGTTCCAGTGGCAGTTCTTTGCCTTCCACGGTCTCCTGGTCTTCTCCAAACACGGACACGTCGGTTATCTGGATGAGTACTGATTCGCGATTCGTCAACGAAGAGATAGTTTTGCCAAATGTTTTCTTCTTCATTTTGCCGAAGCCTAGCCCACTGTAATCTCCGTCGTTGACGTTGCCGGGAATTCAGAGGAACTCGCCAAGACCTCCGTGCTCGTAATCCAGCCTGGTGCAAGCAATTCCGAATGGTCTGAGTGCTAACTTCAAGCCCAGAGGCGGCCCGAACTTCTGCTTTTATTTTAGTGGCGTTGATTGTTGGGTCACGGGCTGCCAGCAATCTAATATAGCGTTTTAGGGCAGCAGTCAAAACAGTTGGGCGACCACTGCGGGGTCGGTCAGCTAAATTACCCATCCCGTGGTACCTCTGCAACGAGGTCACGACACAGGATTGGGATATAGCAACTCTGCATGCTATTTCTCTCGTGGTGTATCCTTCTTCCCTCAAAGTTACTATTCTTGCTCGTAAAACTTCTGATAATCCTCTTGGCATTTTTCAATCACAACTTTCCGCGAAATCTAAGTATTTTAAATCCGTTAAAATTGACTAAATCAGATTTCTGAATGAGCGTAAGCTAGGACTGAAAGCCTTTTTATATGGAAAAACAATTTAACTGTTTTATTGTTTTATATTCTAAATCTATATTTTTAAATAAAGAATTTAAAAAGAAGAAGAAATCATAATATAATCTACCGTAACAAAAATAAATCTAATTTTCAAAGTGATCGCAAACTTTTTTTGATGTGTGTATCTGCTAACTTTGTAGCTCTACTGAATACTACGTGGGTAAGACTTAAACATTCATCGCTTCATTCATTCGTAATAGTTTTATAAATGTACCAACCCATTAATGGAAGTTGAAATATGTCTAACATCATTCACATGTCCAACAGTTTTAGGACTGGCTTTTATTTTCTTCTAAATTTGAATATAGAAACGCCAAACTGTCACAGAATATGGCAACACTGCCGGGTACATCGCTGACGTTTCCTCGCTAAATTCAAATCATTTTGGACATGGTTTAGTGCTTCCTCGACAGGCGTGTGCGTCGCATTAGGATTATTGAAATGCGGATTTATGGACATCTAATTGACGGCTGCCGGCCGTCTGTTTGTCAGTTTGTCACTACATACCTTTATGTGACGTCATTGTAAGGTCTGGATTAAGGATGTAACGTTTTTCCATTCGTGGTGTGTACGAAAACAGGAAAGAGGCCCGTTGTATAAGTTTTATGAAGCAATTAAAGTTTTGCTACAATGTTGTATTAAGTAAAGGTGATTGGCGATAGTGTCTCGTTCATGAGCGAATGGTTCGTTTTCCATGGTCGGCTTTTACATATAACGGTCGATGTTATATTAGGTTTTCTTAAAAATTGTTTATTTCCCAATTAAGCAGTGATAAAGTTGCATGATATTGAACGTAGATTTAAAAGCTTAAGTAAAAACTAACGGACAAAATCAGATAACTATCAAACAACCTTTAAAAATATAAATTACAAGAGAAAGTTAAAGGAACGAAAGCTCTAAGAAAACTAAGACTAACCTATCACGATCAAATAGAACGTACACTCTCAGAAGCTTTTTAGAGAAATTTCTAGTAAATAGGTTCTTGAAATGTGTAAAGATTAGCTTTCCACTAGATTTATGACCAATATTACGCTAAGCAAGCACAACCAATGCAAAAACAGTACTTCTAACCACACTGTTTAGAGAAAGGACTTGTAGATTAAGTAAAAGGTTGCCAGTACACCCCAATGTAGGTACTATAGTATACCAGATTACTTCAAGAATGGGATTAGAAATAGCGGAGCCACTATCTGCCTTTCGCTCACAGAGAACGTGCTTGAGCGAGAGGCAAATAACGAAAATAAAAGTAACGTCTTAAATTCCCTGAAGGGTTCGGCAAAGGTGTTTTATTAAAACACCCTCGTTCCGCCAGTTATGTTTAACTCCCATGTAATAGGGGGCCCAGTAACTGGGTTGCGGAGGACAGATGGCAGTCGCTCCGTGTAAAATACTGGTATTCAGCCGCATCTGGTTAGACTGGAAGCTGACCCCAACATAGTTGGGAAAAAGCTAGGCAGAACAATAGGAGGCGAGCCTATTGCCATTAACCGGGCACAAATCCAGACTTCAGGCTGCTACCGAGAAATTCCTAATGAAAATACCCAATGACACTTTGCCTGACCTGGGAATCGAACCCAGGACCCCATGCTCAGCAGTCGTGCTTGTGACCACTAGACCAATAAGGCAGTCATTTTCAATCCCATTCTATATTTCTATAAGTAATCGGACTGTCTTCTGCTCTCGTTTCGGCACGAACTAAACGAGGATAGCTTAGTCGTGGTGAAAAGATTACCCAGTCAGCAAGGTTGGCAGCGAGGCTGACTGCCCAGGGTTCAGGGTTTGGACGTTCTTAAGTATCGTCACTCGTGGAGGCTCTTTGCACCCAAAATCGGGCTGTGCCCTTTCCGATGTCTGTGAATCACGATAAAGCTCATACATTCTACGCTTGTAGTCCTTGTTTATGGAGACGCAGAGCTTAGCAGAGAACGTGATGAGGGGCGTAAAACGGACATTTCAAACATAATGACCATATGAGACCATAATGGGAACGATTATGCAGAGGTATTGACTGCCTTGTTGGTCTAGTGGTCGCAAGCGCGACTGCTGAGCACGGGGTCCCGGGTTCGATCCCTAGGTCGGGCAAAGTGTTATTGGGTTTTTCCATTAGGAATTTCTCAGTGGCAGCCGGGAGTCTGGATTTGTGCGCGGTTAATGGCAATAGGCTCGCCCCCTATTACATGGGACTAAAACATAACTGGCGAAACGAGGGTGTACCTACTAAAAACACCTCTGCCGAACCCTTCGGGGAATACAAGGCGTGATGTTATGTTATGCAGAGGCGTATTTCCGCGCGTATTTTTGGGTTGTAGTTGTATGTAATGATAGTAGGTACGCGGCCAAAACAACGGCGGTGTACGTGGTAGACCCCGCGTGTCCATAAACAAAACCTTATGCGCCGATCAGCGGAATCTCGTCTTTATTATATGGCTATAATCATCTGTCAAAGTAAATCTTCCTCGTCTTCATCGAACAATAACTTCCTTTTATCGGCACGTTACCAGCTAACTTTTTAAGTGATGGATAAACTTTGTAATATAATCTCCGTTTTATTCACACAGCGAGAATTTGGGAATCACGCCAGCTGGCTTTCATCATGGCCTATGGCTTCGTCGCCCTCCCAAATTGTCACAAAATTTCCTTGTAAAAGCAAACAAACATGACCTAATTTTTATTTTATACCTTTGGACTTTAAAATACTTGGGCCAGCTGCATTCATTATTGAGGAAAAGGGTCTAAAATCATAAAAAAGTTTACTACAAAGTAGAGAAAAGGTGTAATCTTTATTTGTGAACATTCAAGCCATACATTTGCTTAAGTATTTTTTAATCGGAGCCCCGTTTATTACAGCTATCAAACTTACTGCATGCATACTTTTTAAACGGGCTGGGTACGTCAATGAAACAGAGCACGTTTATAATCGGTATAAAACCGAAACCTTTTATTCTCGCCACAGCCACAGCATGAGTGTTAAAAGGATAGTAGAGGAACATCATTGTTTTCAATAAATGCCCCGTAAAGAATTGAATGGGCCCGCATACCACACGCTACGTGTGACTATAAAATCATTGCTTTTATTTCTTTGATGACATGAGCTTTTCATCACGCTTGTGGATGTAAAGACCCGGCTACACGCTCCGTCTTGCCTGCGTTCATACCTGTGCAAACCAGTTTGCGCATATGGACGGTACGACGGTAGCTCGCGCAAGCCCAAAAGCGCGGCTCGTACAATCGTGGACTTGCTAAAGATTGGACAGCGCGGTTTTAACTTACGCAGGCTAGACGGAGCGTGTAGCCCGGGCTTTAAGGAGTTAACAGCTAAGATGCAGCAGGCTAATACGAGACGTAGGCTCGTTCGCTCTAAATTCACGTTTCTTTTCGATTGATTGCAAGAAAATATATAACAATATAGAATTTGGACATCTTTACATAGTATAAAACAAAGTCGCTCCTGCTGTCTGTACGCTTAGATCTTTTAAACTACGCAACGAATTTTAATGCAGTTTTCAGCAATAGATAGAGTGATTCAAGAGGAAGGTTTGCACATTAGTATGCCCCACATTAGTATCTACATTGCACCCGTGCGAAGCCGGGGCGGGTCGCTAGTGGGAATTAAATAACTAGTGTATGGAATGTGAGAAAAATAAAAGCCAGAACAGACAATATATTCCTAATAGTATCTACTACTTTACATTATATGTATGTAATAGGTTGGCAAACAAACCGATGGTGGGAACCTGATGGTAATTGGTTACCGCCACCTATATACGAATACACCTACAATATCAAGAATATTGCTGATGCGTTGCCAATTGGAAAATTTCATGTGCCTGTACCTTCACCGCCAACCACACCCTTTAAACCGGAACACAGCAATGCTGCTCGGCGGCAGAAATAGGTATGGTAAAGTCCAGTCGCGGAGCAGGAAGAAATTCGTACAATGACCTTTGTGCCTACAACCAATTGCAATCTGTGTAGACGGCTGTCACCGCATCTGTGCGAGCGCGACGGCAAGATATTTCTGCGCGAGCGACAGAGATAAGTAGTGACGTGTCATTGTACGAAATTCTTCCTGTACCGCGACTGAACGCGACCTTCTCCGAACGAACTCTTTCACGAGGATCTCTACACTAAGTACTACTACTTGATATGTACCTTCAAACAAATTACAATGTTCTCAGATACAAATACCCATTCTTAATTTTCTCAGACATTAGACATGTTAACTAACTTATTAAGCAGTCTCCACACTACAAATTATTAAGACTACAATTCATAATTCCCAGCTACAATCGGAATTGATTACTAATGTAAACTCATGGACGTGAACGGTGTTCAAAGTCAAGCTTGGTATTTGGGGTACAGCGGGACAGGAGCGATACAGAACATTCACATCAAGTTTTTATAGAGACGCTCACGGTGCTATATTAGTTTACGGTGTGTCAGAACCGAAGTTCCTAGCAAAACTGAATGAGTAGGTAGAGCAACTTCAAGTATACTCCACCAAGAAGAACATAGTTTACATAGTCAATATAAGATTGACAAGCATATCATTTTGGGACCCAGTGCATAATAATATCAGCAAGCACATTGGGGCACCCGCGCGACGGCGCAACGAGTATTCTAACATTCAACGCCTATTAACAGCAGGCTAGTTGACTACTGGGTACTACTCCTAAGGGTGCTTTTAAATATAGTAGAGTAAGCACTCTAGTGCGGGCGAGAGAGTATTGTTACTAGCCCGATTTAAGAGCCTAATTTACATTTGTAGTGAAACTAGTCTATGCACTGGCCTACTGTACTTGCCCTAAGCATTTATATATACATGTACTTGACTACTGCCTCGTTGGTGTAGAGGTAGCAAGCGCGACTGATGATCGTGAGGTGCTTAGTTCGATCCCCAGGTCGGGCAGTGTTATTGGGTTTTTCCGTGTGGAATTCCTCAGTAGCAGCCCGGAGTTTGGATTTGTGCCCGGTTGATGACGTAGGCTCGTCCCTATTACATGGGACTTAAACATAAAGGCGAAATGAGGGTGTTACCTTACACCTCTACCGAACCCTTCGGGGAATACAGGCGTGATGTTATGTTACTTGGCTACAAATATTATTAATTGCATACCACCCGAATTGTTAAGTACCAAACTAGATGTAGAATTGATATAGGTAAACAAACTATCATGCGTTTTGAATTATTGATACACAGGTATTATAGGTTCGGTTAGATCAATATCAATTTAAATACATGGAAGTGGTAGCAAACAAATACAAAATGAAAACTCTGTTCAAAAAATCTATGATCAAAGTCAAGCCTCTCTCTCTCCCTCCTAACCTTTCCCAACTATGTTTGGGGTCAGCTTCCAGTCTAACCAGATGCGGCTGAATACCATTATTTTACACGGAGCGACTGCCATCCGACCTCCGCAACCCAGTTACTGGGCAATGCCGATATCCTAAGGTTAGACTGGATTCGGGCTTCAGACTATCCGTAACGACTGTCATAGGTATTCGTAGGACACCAGGACCGACGGTTTAACGTGCTCTCCGAGGCTCGGAGCGGTCTCGATGCGTAACGAACGAACACCCATCCACGGACTGACCACGGCAGGCGCAGCTGAGCCTCACACTTCGTATGATCCGCACGGTTGTTTATTAGCCACGAGCCCCTCAAAATCAAGCGATAACGTAAAATAACGTGCGGTTTGTTTACATGAGAGAATAAGTGAACGACGATTAACAAAAGGAATTTATAAGGCGGATGTCAGTGAAAACGGTAGAGGACGCCCAAGAAGGACATACATCGATGATATTGATGATGATGTCAGGTGCGTAGTACTCTCAACCGTCGTGCGTGTATGACAAGTTGTATGAATGTGGATAAAGCGAAAGGAGTATGTAAGAAAGCATTTGGTGTTCTATAGTTTCTGCCTACCCCTACGGGAAAAAGGCGTGAGTTTATGTATACAGGGTTACTGGTAACTCGACGTATTCCTTGCAGGACATTATAGAAGGGCTGAAATGCAACAAATTAAGCCACCAAATGTTCTACCGAAATTCAGTAGTTTCGGAGATTCATTATTTTTTATTATTGTTGAAAAATCCCAGATTCAACCATTTGAAACCTATTTAAAAATAATTTAAGCCGCGAATGTATTGAAATTTAAGTTTTTATCATAGCTGATGCCATAGTAGGTCTCTGTGAATAATTAAAAGTTGAAAAATACCAAACAATTTTGCAAATATGTTTGAATCTGGGATTCATCAACAAAAATCTAAAAAAAAAAAACTTTAAAACTACTGAATCTCGGTGGAACATTTGGTGGCTTAATTTGATGCATTTCAACCCTACTATGTCCTGTAAGGAATACGTCGAGTTACCAGTAACCCTGTATATATATGTTTGTTTATATAAATACCACATCGAGTACTTTCTAACAACGTAAACGCGTTTCTAGTACAAATTAAACTTGCGATATGAACCGCTCATAATGTTTGCGGTAGATGTTTATTACGTGTAGTTTCTGACACCAAGTACTTCATATATTCTACTATATTATGTTAACGAGACACTTTGTTATAACGCGGCCTTTCTCCTTTATTACCGCAAGTTTTAAGCGATATTAACATGGATGTGTGACGTCATTATTTTGTGAAGACAACTTTTGCCGGGGTCCAGCTTTATGCGTATCTTATAAAGGGCTTTGAGAAAAGCTGGGATTAATAATGTCAGGTATCGGAATAGTTCCTTCGCATGACTAGTAATAAACATGAAGTCACCGTGTGGGCAAGTTATCAATGAGAAAGATCTTTATTTGACAAACTTATATTCAAGTAGAACTTTCTTAACAATCGTCGAAGGGGCTCGTGGCTCATCATACGATTTGCAAGGTTAAAGTGGACTTGCCGCGGTCCATCCGCAGATGGGTGACCGCGTTAGACCCCTTCCGGGCCTCAGAGAGCACGTTAAACAGTCGGTCCCAGGTGTCATACAAATACCTATGACAGTAATTACAGAAAGTCAGAAACCTGAAAGTCTGACAACTGGTCAACCTTAAGATATCGGCATTGCCTAGTAACTGGGTTGCGGAGGTCTCATGGCAATCGCTCCGTGTAAAATACTGGTATTCAGCCGCGTCTGGTAAGACTGGAAGCTAACCCCAACATAGTTGGGAAAAGGCTAGACAGAACGAACGAACATTGTAGAGAATAAAATGTGTAGTATTTAACCTTCAATAAAACCAACAATACCGTAATTCAATTGCAAATTAAATAAATAAACAACACATAACCCTGCAACCACTAGAATTTAACTTTACCGCCAACATTCATCACCACTTTAAAAATTAACGCTTGCCGCGTTTAATTAAATATTCTGATGGACTGTAGTAACGCGTAGGTAATTAAAAATATCGACTGATACATGGAGAATAATGTTTTATACCTTGTTTTCTCTCTCGAGTAGAAATCATAAAGATACGAGCACATGACTCTAGTTTCTTCGTATTAAATATCGAAATTTTCTGGTTTTACATGGAGCAACTATCATCTGACCTCCGCAAACCTATAGAAAACTTGATTTTCCCTGTAGGTTGGCAGTGTCAGGGGTGTCAAAGTCGAATTAACTTTCATTACTTCACCGGTGGAAATACTTTACTAACTGCATAATAGAGTTAGGTAGGTAAGTACAGTAGGAGAATAAATAGATTCATCAGTTTTCAAATTCATTCGTTTCCCACATCGCGGGCACATGTTACCTTTTCAAACTGTTGAATGAAACAGACCAATGCATGGAAAATTATGTTTAACTAGCGGCCCGTCCCGGCTTCGCACGGGTGGACATTTTTCCCGTTTTTGCAACATTTTTCATTTATGCTCCGCTCGCTATTTTCGTGGCGTGATGTTATATAGCCTATATAACCTTCCTCGATAAATGGACTATCCAACACAAAAATATTTTTTCAATTCCAACCAGTAGTTCCTGAGATTAGCGCGTTCAAACAAACAAACTCTTCAGCTTTATAATATTATATATACCTAAGTATAGATTATTTGGTAGCAAAGATCAAAATTGCCTTTTGCCTCCATATAACGTAGTAGTGCCATATAATGTCTTTGTTTTGATTTAAGGAATTTTATACCATTACATCATCAATTCGATGATTAAATAAATTGACATTAGTAGTGGTTGTCATCATGTAACCATTATAATTTTTAATATTCTGTAAAAAAAAACTTGTGTTTTCTGTTCTATAATGTTGGCAATAAGTAGTCGGTAAAATAGGTTGTTTCTTGCACTGTGAAAGCAAAAATAGACCTTAACATGTATACAATTTTCGTTCCCCTACTGTACTTCAAATTAACTAGCGAGACTTCACAGGGTTAGGTACTAGATTGCATTAACAGATAGAGATAATAAAAAATGCCTAAACTTCAGTTGATTAGATAACAATATATCTAACTAATATAGTAGCGAAGAGCGCGCACGAAGTCATTGAAATAACTCTGTATGTAGAACCCCATAACGGGGCCTTAATTTCATACCCGATCCGGGCTCACTGTGCCCAACGTGGTCCTGTGACTTATAAACAAATTAAAACTATACATAATCTAAAGGTCGGGTACAATTCGTAACTCAATTTATTGCCTTATTAACCAACTCAAAACATAAGCTTACAGTTAATCAGAAATTATCTGAAAGGAACTATAAATAATAATGGATTGCAGAAGCCAGTCGTGAAGTTCGATACGAATCTCTACTTAATACATCCACCTGTCGGCGCCGCATTCACTGGGGACGCAATTTCCGGTACTTATTGTTAAGCGGAAGGCTTCACAGTAGTCGCTGAACATTGACAATTCAAACAAGATGGATAGTTCGGATAATATAGAAAATACTTTGAGGTGTAATTCAAAGGTAAGCAGCTGCCCCTTTATTAATCTCAAATTTGCTACTTGTTGACTGGTTTTGGCTTCGATTATCCCATTACATAATGCCTCTATACGCCATTTAATATAGTAATATGGATGGGTGACCGTTCATTACACATTGAGGCCACCGTGACTCTGAGAACACGTGAAACAGTCGAATCCAGGTGTTATACGAATACCTACGACAGTCATTACGGGAATTCAGAAGCCCAAAAGTCGGACAACCAGTCTAATCTTAGGATATCGGGATTGCCCTGTAACTGGGTTGCGCAGGTCTGATGGCAGTCGCTCCGTGTGAAATACTGGTATTCAACCGCATCTGGTTGGACTGGAAGCTGAAGTTGAGAAAAGTCTAGGTAGAACGAACGAAGAAGTGGCTCACCAAGGCACGAATATCTTTGATACCATTTCTTTAAGTAGAGTTTTAGCTAATCTTAATTGACCGTTAAGGTTCATAGAAGCATAATACCGTGTTGAATCCCTGCTGGAAACAAACATGTTGCTTATTTCGATACATATCCTTACTAAAGTAGGTCTTATCTGTCTATTGTTACATCTATACTAATATTATAAAGAGGAAAGATTTGTATTTTTGTATGTAACGAATAAACTTAAAAACTACTGGACCGATTTCAAAAATTCTTTTGCCGTTAGAAAGCTACATCATCACTGACTAACATAGGCTACGAGCGGAGCCGTGAGGACACAGCTAGTGTGTCATAAAGAAGTGACTAAAGGATTTATTATTTCAGGAGGATAGCCAACTGGACTTCATCATCAGGATCAAATCACCCTCGCGACATTCAGTATCATTATCCTTCGTGTATTTTCTGAATGAACGTTTTTAGACGAACTACTTACTGGTCAAAGAAAATTTCATTTGGTCTATTAACAAGTAAATAAGAAGAATTAAATAACATACTTCACTGAAATTAAAATCTCCATCAACAGTTTGTTGTGTTAACCACTAAATGACCCATCTATGTTTCCCAATGACTGTTCGTTTTAATTCTTTGACAGAGACCCAGTAATGTCCAAGCCAGTAATGAGGACATACCATAGAAATGATACAGATAAAACAGTAGTTAGTAGTTAATGAACCGGGTCAGTACATTATCGAAGAACAAACCCAAGATGACAAACATACGTCACAACACGAACACATTGTCAGCTTATCAACTGTTAATTAAATTGTTTATACTACTTTAAAGACTCGTTTTTATCTTCTTATAAGATTTAATATACAACAAGAATGTTGTTTGCACTTTCCATTGCGTGTGATGGAAGGTAGCAAGTGCAACAAAGGAGAATTTTCTTAGAATTCCGGTTGTACCTTTGCTCTGGTGTGTATACCTTCCATTTATCTTTAGTTCCTTTCTTTGGGACTAAGCCACGGTTCTGCATCTTGGTAAAGGTAATGTAAGCTGTTTGAATGATCGAAACTATATGCAGCAGTGCTCTCACACTGCCATAGATATTTAAGTAGTAAAATAATATCTATGTCTCATTTATGTATGTCTAGCTGACTTATTTGAGGGGCTCGTGGTTAAATACCAACCACGCGGATCATACTATTTGCGGAGTTAAGCTGCGCTTGCAGCTGTCAGTCCCAGGCTATTTGTTCGGGTAAATTTTGTACCTAGCATGTTGTCCCTAAGACAAGCGTTAAGAAAAGGTCCCAGTTTGCTTTAAAGTTTCCAGCGATACACTCAACAAATCAAAAACGGTTCTCTCTAAAACAAACTACAAACTACAGTAACTGTATAGATAGTGTATATTACAACACGGTTGGGCTTATATCCTGGAGGGCATTTCAAACATCGGATCGCTTAAAACGGAACACTTCCTCATTTTGTCACTTGTCCATTTCTAAACTCGTAGGTCTCTAAGTGCATCGATCACCATGTGTACATTTCGTTGCAGGGTTGCCTCTTGGACGAAATGAAAAAAACAAACGTTAAACATGAGGTATGTAGAGGTATCAACACTCTGTACTGTGGATTCTCAAGAATACTACCTGTACACCTCAAGTGTACCACAAATCCCAGATACATATTTCCCAGGCCTTAAAAAATACAGACTTTTTTCAAACGTTTTCGACTAAAAGTCTCGACATAAAAGGAAAAAGCAGGTTTTCCAAACTCAAAATGTAGAAGCAACCCAGCATGCCAGCCCTATATGCGTTGTGGGTAATACGAACTGGACAAGTACCCGGAACTATACAGTGTGTGGTCCCAGAGGGGGGCGGAAATCGATGACGTGCGATCCAATTTCAAAACAAACGGTTTTTGACACCGCCATTATTGATTTGTAAGACATTGCTTTAATACTAACTTTAGATAATGTCAGTATTGGAGGGAAATTATTTTCTTCGAATAGTTGTTTACATATCGTGTCGGCATCTTTTTAATCATTATTAATGCCCGGTTCCTATTAACAAAAACGAATCGTTTTACTTACCAATGGTAGTATTTTAGTAGACGACTCGTGAGTTATTTTACCTGTGATAGCTACTTCCATATGGGAAGGGTCTACTATGCAAAGCCATGAGGTCTTTGCTTTATTATTGACTGACTGTGTCCTCACGGCTCCGCCCGCGTAAGAAGTTTTATTCCAGTAATAAATATAGCCTATGTTACTCAGTGATAATGTAGCTTTCTGACGGCAAAAGAATTTTTGAAATCGGTCCAGTTGTTTTTAAGTTTATTCGTTACATACAAAAATACAAATCTTTCCTCTTTATAATATTAGTATGGATTAATGACCGGTTCCTCTATACAAAAACGAATCGTTTTGCTTACCAATGGTAGCATTTTTATTGCCAAACTGGACATACCTATAAATAAACTCGTAAGCTAATTTTACCTGTGATAGCTACTTTCGTTTGGGAGGGTCTACTATGGAAAGCCATGAGATCTTTGCTTCATATATAACGCTCCGTAAATTATAGGAACCGGCCATAAGTGAATTATAACAGATACAATAATAAAGATTTATAAGACATTACAGATCTACATTAGCATCAAGGACGTTAACGTTTAATATTACCTTAGATAACATAAATAATGAAAGCCTATTTTGTTTGAATAGTTTTATTTGTACGTTATCTTTTCGTATCTACTTTGAGAGTAATTATCATGCAGTTAGTTTATATAGATTTGTAAGTTCGCTTTTATATTAAGTTCAAATTAAATCTATACTAATATTATAAAGCTGAAGACTTTGTTTGTATGAACGCGCTATAATCTCAGGAACTATTGGTTGAAATTGAAAAAATCTTTTTGTATTGGATAGTCCATTTATCGAGGAAGGTTATAGGCTATATAACATCACGCTACGACCAATAGGAGCGGTGCAGAAGTGAAAAATGTTACAAAAACGGGGAAAATGTCCACCCGCGCGAAGCCGGGACGGGCCGCTAGTACATAACATAATCAGCCCATTACTGTCACACTGCTCGTCACGGGCCCCTTCTCAGAATGAGAAGGGTTTAGGCATTAGTCCACCACGCATGATTAATTTGATTATCACTTGCGTTAACGGTGAAGGAAAACATCGCGTGGAAACCTGAGAGGGCTCCATAAGGTTCTCGATGGTGTGTGTAGTACGCCAAATTAAAAAAAAATTGAGATACTTCTTTGAATAAGTTTATTTACATCATTCTTGATATTATGTTGTCGTGCTTAAAGATTTTTTATATCAGTACCAGTTTTAAAAAGATGAATTTTAATACAGCTAAAATTACCTTCACAGTCACCGCACAAAAATGTCTGCTTGACTTTAGATTAATCCAGTACATATCTATACTACAAATAAATAAAATTGAAGTGTCTGTTTATAAAGTCAAAATAACAGCTTTTTACTTAATACATATGTAAGTATATACGGTACATAAAACAAAAAAACAATTTTTTAATTTTTTTTTGTCTGTCTGTCTGTTCCGGCTAATCTCAGTAATGGCTAGACCGATTTTGACGGGACTTTCAATAGCAGATAGCTGATGTTATAAGGAGTAGCTTAGGCTACTTTTATCTTAGAAAAAGAAAAAGAATTAGGATTCCGCTCAAAAAAATTAAAACCCATCAGACTTCTACGCAGACGAAGTCACGAGCAAAGCCAGTTTTAACATATAGGTAATCAATGATTCTTAACGTTATGAAAGATGATTTAGTGACAAAAATTGAAAGGAGTATGCTATGGTGGTTTGGTCATGTTGAGAGAATGAGCAAACGGCGTTTAACAAAAGGAATTTATAAGGCGGATGTAAGTGGAAACGCCGGTGGAGAACGCCCTAGTAGGACATACATCGATGTTATCGGTGATGTTCTTCACAAAAGACAGGTGCGTAGTACTCACAACCGGCGTGCGTGTATGACAAGATATATGAATGTGAACGAAGCGAAAGGAGTATGTAAGGATCGCAGTATGTGGTGTTCTATAATTTCTACCTTTCCCTATGGGAAAAAGGTGTGTGTTTATGTATGTATGTACGTACGTGTCTAAACGTTATTATCGACTTTATGCACTTGATCAATATTTGAAACAACATTACACGCGTATAACAAGATTGTCTAACTAGTTATTAACTCTAATAAAAGCATTTCGAACAAATAATTGGTAGTAGCTTACGAAACAATCATAGTTCATAATAAAATGGCTGGTTATTGGTGAATCTGGAAAACACTAATTAATGGGTTTATAGATCTAATCATTCCCTGATTTAATAAATTAGTAAAGTACCTAATCATATTTACCGGGATTTACATGATAAATGTTAGCGAAGCATAATTATGTAAATTCTGATGTATGTAGTTGTTGGCTTACGCTAGAAAATTAGTTCATAGTTATTTCCCGAAATTACTGGAGCACATGGACTAATTAATGTTGGAAATAAATTCCACTCAACATAATCTTAGCTTTCTCCAAAGTATTTGGGTCAGATTCCAGTTTAACCAGACGCGGCTAAATATCATTAGTATTTGACGCGAAGCAACTGCCGCGTTTGGGGTTCCTTCAGTATCCAGTAGCGACAAATGGAACCCTTACAATTTCGTCACGACTGGCGACCGTCCGTCCGTATGTCACAGACTTATAATCCCGCCATCTTTCTATCGAAACTGATGAAACACGGGCAGATATCTTTTTATGTTAATCGCCAATAAAATGATCAGTGTAATTACGAAAAAAACATAATTATAGAGGTATCTCCATACATAGAATGGTTGTCTGGAAGAAATTGCTTTAAGCGATAAGACCGCCATTTGTACTGTTCCTAATTATGTGCATTCCTTGTTTTATTTCTTTTAGTGTGCAATAAAGTATATCTATCTATCTATAGAATTGAGTGATATTTTTTTTATATTACCCGTGCTGTGGGATGTCGTTAGACAGGTCTTTAAAATGCAACGGCGGTTCTTAAGTGACTTTTTTATTCAGGTTAATAGTCCACGAGGTGTAAGCTCAATTCTTTAATAATGTGATCCTTCTCTAACTTTATAACCATATATGATTTAGAAATACAATACATGCATAAACGCACGCCTATTTCCCGTGGTAGTAAGCAAAAACTATAGAACGCCACATGCTACGATCCTTACGTACTCCTTTCGATTCGTCCACATTCATACATCTTGTCGTACATCTATAAATCTGCAAAAAATCAATATAGCTCAATGAACACTATAGACGATTTTTTTTTTGAAGAAGCTCGTTATTTCTCTCTTGGCCTCCCTTGGTTAATTGAAGGCAATGCTCACTATCAGTTCCCCTCCGTGCCTCAAGAGTCGGTCCCGGGTGCCATACGAATACCTATGACAGTCGTTACGGATAGTCAGAAGCCCTAAAGTCTGACAACCGGACTAACCTTAGGATATCAGCATTGCCCAGTAACGGGGTTATGGAGGTCTGATGGCAGTCGCTCCGTGTAAAATACTGGTATTCAGCTGCATCTAGGTAGACTGGAAGCTGACCCTAACATAGTTGGGGAAAAGACTAGGCAGAGACTCACTATCAGTTATATGAACATACATTGTATGTATGAAGTGTAAATAAACCACAAACACAGACCGTTGGTTCTGGTTGCAGCTTCCTAGCGTACTCTCACCACAGATTATATCACAATGCCCATTCCATTGTTTATCTTGTTGTTGTGAAGGGCGGAGATGTCGGGGCCCGATAAAAATAACCTTAATAATGGGAAGAAAGCCGGTTGCTTGGACTACCTTTCACTGGCACAATTGTTTTAACAAGCTTTGGTATCCACTTTGATTTACAAAGAGCAACTGTGAGAAATTATTGTACTAGAATGCAAGAATGAGATGAACATCTTTGCGTTTGTAATTAAGTACTTGGTTTAATTTTTTTGTTCATTTTGTTTGATAGTGATAGCATAGAGATTGAACGCTTGCCTTCCGTGCAGGGGGACCCAACATCAATCCCAGCCCGCACCTCTGACTTCGAATTCTTATGTGAATTATCACTTGCGTTTAAGGCAGAGGTTCTCAAACTTATTTCATCTACCGCCCACTTTGATAATCAATTATTTTTCAGCGCCCCCCAATTGTTTTTTAATTTACCACATCTTTAAAACCACAATGACATGCATTACTTTAATTAAATATAAAGAAATTTCTGGGCCTCTTACCGCCCCCCCTCTAGGCCTCCAGCGCCCACAAGGGGGCCGTATCGTCCACTTTGAGAAAGACTGGTTTAAGGTGAAGGAAAAAATCATGTGGAAACCTACACACCTGAGAGGTCATTAAAGTTATTGATGTTGTGTATAGTCCGCCAACCCGAACTTGGCCAGGGTAGTGGATTAAGGTCTAAACCCTTCTCATTCTGAGAAGAGATTCGTGCCCAGTATTGGGACAGTAATGAGATAGTAAGATAGTAATTCATTACCTGCAATGCAAATTTAATGTTTTCGATATTTCGTTCATTGAAGAATACAAGGCACAAAATCATCTCTATTCATTGAAAATATTTCCTGATCAGTAACTAATTTAAAAGAAATGGATGTGCTACATATTTACTCTGACAAAAAGTCTATTTTCCACCTGAATGACGGCCCTTAGTATCTAATACAGCGAAGGGCCCAACGCAACAAAAATGCAATCTTATTATCATGAACACAGATATTCTCATTCACAAATACTTCACGCTATATTTTTACGTTCATTCTTTCCTTTTACGTATTCCTGCTGTAATTTTATGTATACCATTGCCTATTTTGAATAATAAATCTATATACAGTTTACGTAATCGCGACTTGGATGTTAAATTATCAAGCAAATGTTTTAAGAATGGGCGCGCAGTCGTTTTGCGTGCTCAACAATGTAATGATAATGATCTGAAAAGAAGATAAAACGGAGAAACGTCAAAAGAAGAATTACAAAGATTTACATAGTCTTTTTATGATGGGTGTTTATATTGTCCTTTATGTTTTATTTTCGTACTTCTTGACTGAAGAGTCCTTAAGCCGAGATGGCTCTATGCGTCTTTTCATGACATGTTTTGTGGTTAGATAAAAGTAATATGAACTACCAACGAAGGCTGAACTGTCACTTACATTGTCCCACAATAGTTCTGGGCTAAATTTAGAATACCTATTTTTGGAATTAATACAAGCAGGGTCAGAAGTTTCTATAATTGGACTGGTAATAATATGATAACGATTGTAACAAATGTGTTATTTCCATTGAAATAGTTAAGGTAAGGTTTTCAAAATAAGTTATTTTGAAAACCTTACCTTAGAAGCACTTTGATTATAAAACTTTAATACCGGTAAAACGGGGCTATTTGAAATCCATGGGGTTAATTGAAACGAACAAGGTACAGAAGATTTTTCGTTATATGTTTTAACTAACTATGAATAATTTCAATTTTAATATTTATTTTAATAGTAATAAATATACAATTTCATTGAAATGATATATGATAACTGAATTCCAATTAATCCCATGAATTTCAAATAGCCCCGTTTTACCGGTATTAAAGTTTTATAGTCAAAGTGCTTCTTGGTGTATACACATGTGCCTTTTTTTAACAAATAGGCCAGATATGTGATATAATAGAATGCCTGTAACTAATACAGGCAAGATGTCATAGCCTTTCTTTAGGTTTTTCTATTGGGAATTCCTCAGTAGCAGCCCGGAGTCTGGATTCGTGCCCCGGTTAATGGCAATAGGCTCGCCCCCTATTACATAAGACAAACATAACTGGCGAAACGAGGGTGTACTAAAACACCTCTGCCGAACCCTTAGGGGAATACAAGTTGTGATGTTATGTATGTTATGACATAGCCTCTACTCGACTCCTTTTCGAAAAGTCATTATGTTAAGCTAAGTTTAGATATTAATTAGCTGTTCAAAGCAAGATAGATCTGCAATTAATAAATCAAAATAGTCGTATTAATATTTTTTTTCTAATAAACAACAACATAACGTAAAAACTATATACCTATAATCGTATAAATAAAATTCTAATTTCCTTCAATTCTAACATCAATAAAAACTTCATTTATAAATGGTTATTAAAGCGAGCGCCTGAGGTCAAGCACCTACTTAATCCACGTGGTACAAGACCACCATGAAATAGGAACTAGATGTCGAATACTTTGATAAGGACCATTTTTGCGCCAACCATTGTTTTAAGTGCAGCACGTGTTTAAGAGAGTGCACGTGGTTAATATGTTACGAGATGGGACAATTTGTACGGAAAGGGTGTACCGAAGATTTTTGATAAGAAATGTAAAAGTTGCAGCGATAAAAACGGAACCCAGTGAAAGGTCTGAAGTCTACTTCTTTACATAGTATAAAACAAAGTCGCTTCCGCTGTTTGTACACTTAGATCTTTTAAACTACGCAACGGATTTTAATGCAGTTTTCAACAATAGATGGAGTGATTCAAGAGGAAGGTTTATATGCCCCACATTAGTATCTACATTGCACCCGTGCGAAGCCGGGGCGGGTCGCTATTATATCCTAAAAAGAAAACATAACATCACGCCTGCATTCCTCGAAGGGTTGGGAAGAGGTGTATAGTAACACGTTATGTTTAATTCCCATGTAATAGGGGGCGAACGTATTGCCTTCAACCGGGCACAAATCCAATCTCCGGGCTGCTATTAAGGCATTCCATACGGAAAAATCCAATAACACTTTGCCCGACCTGGGCATCGAACCCAGGACCTCACAATAAGCAGTCGCGCTTTCAACTACGAGACCAAACGGGCAGTTAAAAAGAAAACGACAGTGACAAAAGCCGTTACAGGGACGGGTTGCTCTGATGGATAGGAAATGGGTACCTGGGGGATAATTCTGCTAACAGAAATGTTGATCACTCGCAACCGAACCGAAGCCGCCCCGTACGTTCAAACAGTTTACGTTTACAAAAAACTATCAGACTGTTTGACAACAAAAACAAAACCAAACATTATGACTGTTTTCGTAAACGAAAACTAACTGCGGTTTGGCAACAACTTTGTTAAAGTTTGGTCAGATAGAGAACGTGGCTTTACTTTTTTTTTTGAAGAAAATACGTTGCCTCACACTGGGATTTCTCCTGTATCGTGGGTGCGTTTACAGACACAAAATTTCACACGCACAAACATCCAGACCCGGAACAACTATCTGTAGGCCATACAAATATTTGTTCCGTGCGGGAATCGAACCCACGACCCGTAGCGCAGAAGCCGATCGCTCAGCCACTGCACCAAACGTGTTGTGTTGAATGAGATATTCACGTCGCGTGTTGATCGCGTGCTCTTGGCGTGCGAATTACTATGACAATGTATGGAAGACGCCACACCGAAACTGTCACATCACGCCAAGCTTCACGTGGCAGTCTCTGTGTGGCGTCTTCAATACATTGTCATAGTAATCCGCCCGCCAAGAGCACGCGATCAACACGCGACGTGATCACACCCAGCCACGCTCTCAGTCTGACCAGGCCTTAATAGGGCCGACTGAAATCTCTCTCTATATCTATTAACACGATTATAACTTTAAAATTCGCTTAGAACAAACATAGTGGTGTCGATTCTATAGTATATTTTGACAGTACTAAACTAGCCTAAACGCAACTGTCACTTTCTTTTTCTATTGAAACAGAAAGAGACAAACACCCTTAGTTTAGTTTAATACTGTCAAAGTGCTCATCGGAATCGACACCAGTGTCTAACAATAAATTTCATTCATATACTAACAAATAATTAATTCACTATTTTGTTTACATCTCACGTACTTCTAATTAATTATTATTTAATGATTCGTCTCAATGACATTTTAAGTAGGTAACTAGCTGCGCCTCAAAAGACCAAGTCGTAAGCTGTAATGTTACCTTAAATGTAGCTACAATGAACCTACCTAACTAGTTAATAATAGTTCCAAGTTATTTACAGCCATGACGTGTCTAAATATGTCCTGTCCATGTTTGAATAATTTAGATCACTCTGGTACAAAAACTAGAGATTGCATCCTTCATCTTGAACATTAACGCGCAAGCTTGAAAGACTACTTTTTGTACTGAGTTTGATTGGAGACGTCAAACCAATGTTGATAAAAGTAATTTTAAATTCCAACAGGAAAACTTTTTGTTGGAGATGTATTTTGAGCTTATAAAATGATTTTAATTGTTTCTAACAACTGTGAGGAGGTTGGGCATTTTTATCCGTATGTTAGAGAAAATATTGTACTATGAAGAAACATTAAATCTGATACCATTTTTTAAATAGTTCAATTCACTTCCTTGCTTTTGATTTAAAAATATTTTATAAGAATAGTGATAAATACAAACGTTATTTTAGAAATATACTTCTCTATGGGTAAAGGCAATAATGACTTTATAACAAAAGCGTGTTCAGCTCTCACCACCATCTTTCGTCAACTTCTATGAAGCAAAATGTCAAATGTATATCCATTTTCCAATAAAAATAAGTGAAAAGCATCCTCGCAAAGATGAAAGGGAGTGGATATTTTTATTTACAAAAGTGGGCCAAACACTTTGGGAATGGTCAAAGGCTTCCTCTATGCCAAATAGATAGTAGAAACTGATATCTTTTTTCCTTTTCGGAAACTAATTAAGTACTCTTTATCTACGTATTCTAACAGAAAAATTACTTTCATAATGTCCGATACATCGGCGGTTCTTTCAAAACATGATTGCACCTATCGTGAACCCATTTTTCTCATTGATCAAGACCACGTTAAGTTATTTATGAATTCAGTTATGAACCTATTCTGAGCCGTAAAACATACATTTTATTGATACAAAAATACAGCGGATGTTACTTTGCCGTCAAGATACAAGACGCATGTTCTCGTATGGAGGCAGTTGAATCACATTAATAAAATGTGAAATCCCTTCGTTCTATGGCGTCTGTCGCTGTTACTGGTTTCAAATAACCCGTTTATCCCGGCTAATGTTTGTGGAGTATTTCAACTGAGAAATGGAGCGTCAAGGAACAGAGACCGCCTGTTAGTGCATTCTTATTAACCTTATAGCCGTAGTTATATTGAAATCGTGCCTCCGGCGTCGTAGGTAGGCATACTCGATGCTGATTTATGGTTTAATAATAACAGTGGAGAGAACAGCTCTTGTGGGATATGCCTAAAAATCCAGTTGTGACGTAGCAAACAATTAGACACCAATTAAAATTGTGATCATGGAATTTAACGTGGTTTTCCGAGCGCAGGAATGTGGGACTTCCAGTGTGGCGTACGTAGTAACAATGGACGCACAATATAAGTCTTGAATAAGATTCCAAACATCAGTATAAGTAACAGCAGTGATAGCCAGTAAGTCTTAGGTCTCGCGTTCGAACCCAAAGGACGCACCTCTGACTTTTCGGATTCATGTGCGTATTGTATAAATTATCACTTGCTTAAAAACGGTGAAGGAAAACATCGTGAGGAAACCAGCATACCTGAGGAATATTTCTCGACGGCATGTGAAGCCAAGTCAGAGGCGGCATAAACTCTGACACCAGGTTACTCACTAACCACACGAAAGGAAGAAGTATAAGTATGGATGAATTTTTGGTGATAAGGACTCAACCATGATAATGGATGATTAATTAAGTAGGTACCCATTATCATTTTTCACACCTGACCCTAATATTTCGTTTATCATTGTCAACTTTAAAAAAGTAAGCTGTGCAAATTTTTATCAGTCAGTCAGAGAACTATTTGTTGAAGACGCTGTCTCTGAAATCACGTACGCATCTTCTTATCAAATATGTTCGTAATAAATTATCAACATACATAAGTACCTACTTCATTACTGGGTATGGCTCTACAATATTGGGATCAACCGTTTTGCCAATGAGAAAGATATAAATAACCCTTACATCATTGAGCATTTTTATCTTTGTATATCTTTTAATTTCTCTTAACGTTGACATGCAGTGAAGGAATAACTGCAAGGTTAAAAGATACAACTGTAATTTTTTATTAAGCGGTTTTATGGTATTTCTACTGATATGAGTCCATAACTCAGATGATAAGACTGTCAATAATTCATAACTTATGGTTACCAATTGCAATTATAAAATACTAGCAATAAGCCCGCGACTTCGGCCGCGTGAATTTGCAAACTTCCACCCCCTATTTTACCCCCTTAGGGGTAGAATTTCCAAAAATCCTTTCTTAGTGGATGCCTACGACACAAAAGGAACCTACTGTCCAAATTTCATGTTTCCAGCTTCAGTGGTTTAGGCTCTGCATTGATGAATAAGCCAGTCAGTCAGGACAAGTAATTATATATGTAGGTATAGATAGATAGATTAATTATCAATCATAATGATTATCTATTAGATGAAAACATCTTAAAACCATTTTGAAGCATATCATGTAGGAATTATTATCATGCCTTGCTAATTTTAAAATCTATTCTACAAAACACAACATCCATTGCTGTTTTCAAGCTTTTTACGTAACCAGAATTTTTAAGAAGATTTCGAAACAACTACCGAGTTCTAGTAATGAATACATACAAGCTACATCCCAAAAAGGTGGATAATTTTGGTCGGACAAGCTTTTACAAAAGCAGACGATGCCATATATAAAGCCACAATGCGCAAAGAAATTTTTAATAAGCGAATATTTATGATTCGATAATTTATCAGTTTTATTAAAAAGCGACAAAGAATAATTTTAAAAACGAATATGTAACATGTATGCGCGATGTGAATGAATCTTTAAAGAAAAATTTAAATAAAGGGCAATGATAATTTTAATATAAGCCAATTCATTAAAATTATTTAAACATAAAATTTTGTACAATATTTTGAGGACACCACTGTGGGTAATTAATTTCTATTGTCCTCAAAATGATTGCAAATAAAGCAACATATGCACTCTGTACATCTAGGTTATCAAAAATGGCAGACAGCCAGATGGTATTTTTGTTTAACATCGTAGGATCCAAAAATGGACGTATGAAATATTTTGCATTTTGAAATAACGTTGTTTCAGGCGTACCAGCTCCGTTGTCCGGTGAACTATTTCAGACTTTTCTTTATTTTTTATAGAGATTATACAGTTAGCAACTCTTAGACTGTTTTACTTGACGAAATCTTACTGGAAACTTCATTCCAGAGGTTCTATTTTTAAGACAAGCTGAATATAATAATGAGGGGCTCGTGGCTAATTATCAACCGCGCGGATCATACGATTTGCGAGGTTAAGCTGCACTTGCCGCGGTCAGTTTGTGGATGGGTGACCGTTCGTTACACATCGAGAACCCTCCGTGCCTCGGAGAGCACGTTAAACAGTCGGTCCCGGGTGTCATACGAATACCTATGACAGTCGTTACGGATAGTCAGAAGCCCGAAAGTCTCACAACTGGTCTAACTATAGGATATCAGCATTGCACAGTAACTGGGTTGCGGAGGTCTGATGGCAGTCGCTCCGTGTAAAATACTGGTATTCAGCCGCATCGGGTTAGTCTGGAAGCTGACCCCAACATAGTTGGGAAAGGCTAGGCAGAACGAAGCTGAATAGAATCACCATCTAGACAAGAACGATGATAAAAGTAATTTTAAGAGTTAATTCAGTAAGCACTGCCATCAGACTTCAAAAAGTGGATAATTTATAACGCAAACTTCTGTATTATAAATCATACCCAACCGCCGAGAAATCCATCAATCAAACGAGCTACCTATAATGAACTGGCTCAAGATGGGCCGATAATATGCATCAGAATCACAACTGTCCGTCCACCTACGATTTCCACGTCAATTTCGTAATTAAAGTTCTTCGGCCCAACAAAGTAACTGTTCCACAATTTAACCTCCCAATTTCAAAGGGAAATAGGTACTTCGAAATGTTAATAATGACATCGTACGTGATATCCGGAAATGAAAGCCGTATTCTCATCTCAGACAAGACAAGCCGGTCGGGATTATTAAATAGATAGTATCTAATTGAAGGGATGACGGGGACCGCGAATGAATTCAATGCAATCAAGTTAGTCACATGTTGATATCAAAATGTTACGAAATCCGGTAATTATTAAATTATCGTAAAACACAAAGAATTTACTTTAGGAAATGTATCATAATAATCCTTTAAAAAAACTTTTATGTTAAACGGTTTTAACAGTGGGAAAATCCTCATGGATGTCCCTCGCCCGGAGTAGGCGAGGGGGTCTGCCGGACTCTTACCGGCTAAAAACCCACGGTTTTCCTCCTTGTGACCGTCGGCTGGGGTCGCGGGATTCGCCTAAGCATGCACTGCAACCCCGGCAGGTCTTGGTCCACTAACTGCTGGTGGACCATCTTGCAGTACCCCTGCAGCATCGGGATTTGAGGTTGAAATTATTATAATGTTGTATTGTAATGGGAATTGAATTTGTGTGCAAAGTTTTAGGAGCAGAAGTAGTTGAAGAATTTGTCGCAAGATTTTATAATCAAACAAACAAACATACGAAGTGAAGTTAATTAAAACCATTTAATAAAAAGCTGGCTTCTCTGTACAAAGAAACAATGCTACGGGGAGCAGGTGAATTCTGGGCCATTTCGAGCCCAAAAATAGACTGTTCCCTTTCAATTTATTACTTCATGTGACACAACCAAATTGTTTACATGAGAATCTATTTGATATACATATCAATAATTGGTTTAGTAAACGGAATTGATTCCTTGGGGCATCTGGGTCTGACATAGTAATCTAGCTTCAGCCGTACATTAATTTAGACTAAAGCGATACCTATTAAACTGATAGCCTGAACCCCTGATGACGAATCTATTAAGATACTGGCTAAAGCGGAAATGTTATACCTATCTGAGAACGTTAACGAAAACAAAATACCTATTCTCAGGAAAAAAAATCTACTTAAATTAGTCTTTTGACAACAATATAACAATAAGCGATAGGCTAGCTGCAACAATTTGATTATCATTTGCGTTAACGGTGAAGGAAAACATCATGAGGGATCCTGCACACCTGAGGGCTCCAAAAAGTTCTCGATGGTGTGTGTAGTCCACCAATCCGCACTAGGCTAGCCTGATGGACTATGGCCTAAACCCTTCTCATTCTGAGAAAAGGCACGTGTCCGTAGTGGGACAGTAATAGGCTATTTATGCTAGCTGGTTCAATTCAAATATTTTAAACCGTACATGTTACTATTGAACGTGAATTGTACACGTGAGGGTACCCAGTTGTGACGTAAGCTTACATCGTATCTCAAACGGTTTATTAGTATGAATGAAAGTCACAAACAAATGATAACAAATTGCTCCTAATTTCACAGGAAGCAAGAACGATAAACATGCACTATTTTGGCGGTCACTTGACCTCTAACCTTCTGCATAGTACATTTAGATTAAATGACGAATACATTTACCTACATTAACATAGCTACGAATAATACTTTAAAATATGTATCAATTTAATATTTAATTTGAACATAAATCTAAATTAACGTCTTGTGGTTCAAAATACCCCAACCTACCCTTCATCAATTTCAACTTCTGAATAATTTTAAATGTGTTAGCTCATATCTCATTATTTTTTCTAGGCTGTTAATTACGGAAACTGGCGCACATGTCTTGGGATGCATAAATATAATGTTTGTTTACGAAAACAATACAATGACAACTGTGTCCTCTCACGTTTATAACATTATTCCTGAAAATATTCCTTCAGCTATAAACCAAAAACAACTGTGTTAGTTTTTGTATCGATTGGACAATAAATTCGATAGACTCGCAAGGTGCGCCGGGGCAGAGCGAGGTGCATTACATTCCTCCAAGAGGGACGCGAGAGGGAATCGGCTGCATTCTTAGTTATTCTTACCTTTACAAACAAAAATTCCACCAAAATCCACTTCTAGTTGTGTAAAACTATCTTCAACACATGTTCTAATCGACACTCGTGTTATAAGAGTGCTTTTATTCACAGAAAAATTAAAGTTTAATTGTTTACATCACTGTCAAAAAATCACTGAAGCAGCACACACCCGAACGACCGGCGTATAACAAGCAAACTGGATTCATTTGGCTTGTCTGTCTATGACGCGGAATGCTATTGCTTTGTCTCACTTCACCGTGGTATATAAATACATACAGCTGTCCCGCTCCCTCGAAGAAAGGCGCCAGTGCACGGCGCGGGCGCCGACTTCTTCCTTCGGGACTTAAAAAAAACAAAAGCGCTTTTGAAACAAGTTACTGGTAATGGGGCTTTAGGTGCCTGTCAAGATATTGTATGATTTAAAAATTGTTTGAGATGCCATCAAGTAGAGACATGTTGGCTCGACAGCGAAATCTTGTATTTCTTGTACGACTTGATAATAGTAGCTAATTCAGAGCCAGATAGTCAAGATACAGCAAGAATTTAGTGGAAATAATTGTAGGCTGCGTTTTTAGATAGTCTTCTCAAGCAGTAAAAGCTCAGCCTTATTCCGTGATAACTATTTACTTTCACTATCTTCAAAACTCTGATAAATAAACAGACATGAAGAACATGGTCAAAATTGAATGAAACATTGAGACAACTTTGAAAAAATGGGCTTCACTTACATTTTAAAATTCTGCACAAAAAAACGTTTTGAAATAAAGTTCCGCATTGCCTTTAGTGCCCTGTTCACCCTTAAAAGTAATGTTAACGTACCTACCTAGTTAATTTTACTAGTCATTTCGCCTTACCTGCCGGAGTCGCTTTAGGGCCGACATTTTTTGCTAAACGTTATTATAACAATTAGTATGACAAAGCTTTTTATAAAGTAATTACTTTGAAAAAAAATAAGGTGAGGATTTGATACGTTTATAATTGGAATAAGCACATGTTGGATAGATATTTGAGTCGATTCTGTTCCGCACTTTGAGAGGCCTAAACTAAACTAAGGGTGTTTATCTCTTTCTATTTCAATAGAAACCATCGGACATCTAGACGCACTGCAAGTTACCATCCATACTTAGTTGCCATTCCACCAATTCGCACTAAGCACTTCCAAACATCTTTCATAATGCGCACTGCAAAATCGTTGAACTCACTACCTGCGTCTGTGTTCCCGAACGCATTCAACCTGAATCTCTTCAAAGTTAGAGTTAACAGGCTTCTTCTGAGTAAGCTCACTCCATCGTAGACTTTGTCTCTGTCTCCTCTGACCTAGACTAGACTCAAGAGCATACCCATTTCAAATAAAAGAAGAAAAAAAAAAGAAAGTGACGGTTGCGTTTAGTCTAGTTTAGTATTGTCATAATGTGCTACAGAATCGACACTATTGGTCGTATTGGACCCTGGCAAAAACCGGGCTTATATCGCCAGGAAGAAGTTCGTATTTCAGCCATAGGTCGCTCTTATGATGCGTCCAGACCTGACGAACGCGCTGAGAATGCGCCGCTCGCGCGCAGCGCGCGAACCGTTCGCGAGCCGCTCGCGAGCTGCGCGCGTGCATTTCATGTTCGTACAAAGCTCCGCGCGCCGCTCGCGCGCAGCTCGCGAACGGCTCGCGAGCGGCGCGCGTGCGGCGTAATCGCGGCGCGTTCGTCAGATCTGGACGCACCATTACAAATTGGTTACCCAAATGATAGTAAAGAAAAAAAAAGGTTTTACAAGCTTTTATCAAATTAGATTTCATTTGACAAAAGCTATCTTCTTTATCTTTACATAGTCTAGAACAAAGTCGCTCTCGCTGTCTGTCTGTCCCTATGTATGCTTAGATCTTTAAAACTACGCAACGGATTTTGATGCGGTTTTTTCAATAGATAGAGTGATTCAAGAGGAAGGTTTATATACCCCACATTAGTATCTACATTGCACCTGTGCGAAGCCGGGGCGGGTCGCTAGTAAACAACTATAACTGCCTCGTTGGTCTAGTGGTGGCAAGCGCGACTGCTGAGCATGGGGTCCTGGGTGCGACCCCCAGGTCGGTCAGTATTATTGGGTTTTTCCGTTTGGATTTCCTCTGTAGCAGCCTGGAGTCTGGATTTGTGCCCGGCTGGTGGCAATACGCTCGCCCCCTATTACATGACAACTTAAACAAAACGGCGAAACGAGGGTGTTGCTATACACCTCTGCGTGATGTTATATTATCATGTTCTGCCTAGCCTTTTCCTAACTATGTTGGGGTCAGCTTCCAGGCTAACCAGATGCGGCTGAATACCAGTATTTTACACGGAGTGACTGCCATCAGACCTCCGCAACCCTGTTACTGGGCAATGCCGATATCCTAAGGTTAGACCGGTTGTCAGACTTTCGGACTTCTGACTTCCCGTAACGACTGTCATAGGTATTCGTATGACGGCCGGAACCGACTGTTTAACGTGCTCTCCGAGGCACGGAGGGGTCTCGATGTGAAACGAAAGGTCACCCATCCACAGACTGACCGCGGCAAGTGCAGCTTAACCTCGCAAATCGTATGATTCGTGCGGTCTGTAATTAGCCACGAGCCCCTGTATATGTTATATTATCATCAGAGATCTGATAATAGGATGCATATTTACCTAAAGTTCAGGTGTTGGCTAATATGGAATGCATTATTGTATCGAAAAAATGCCGCGATTCCGGGGTCATCAAATTTAGTGTCCTGTAGAATAGAATCATATTTACCTAGAATTCGATTTATATTTCTTTATTTACATACTTAAAGTTGTACCTTTTTTAACTAACACAGACGTACACCCCTTACTTTCTTACACCCTACATACACACATATTCGCATTAGGGGTTAAAAGTTAACTTCATTTAATTATATGCATTCGATTAGTTATGCAATCCCGTGATATCGAGTTTTTTTTTCTAATAAATCGTTTTAAGAAGCCTTTTCCATACTTTCGTAGCGAAAAATTAATTTTAGGTATGTACGCATCCGATTATCCGATCTCTGATTATCATAAACAACATATAAAATACAAAAATTTATCGGTCAGTACCAGAATAAACCCGTGAGAACACATGGTTTCCTCAAGTGTATTTTGCGTTCAATATTTACTTTAAACAAAGGTGTAAAGAAAGCCTTCTGTGGAAGCGCAAACCGTGAAATTGTGTTGCTACTAGTTTCCCCTTAGTAAATACTAAGTTTATGGATGTGCGTTGTTTTAAGGCTGATCGCACATGAGCCACTAAGGTAAACATACCTAGTTTATAGTTGTTTAGTTATCCATATAGTTAATTAAGTCGCAAGTATTCATATTTTTTTATTTTTTTTGTGCCTCTCTTTTCGATGCTGTTCTCTTTGACCCAAAGGTTGACTGGTAGAGAATGCCTTGTGGCATTAAGTCCGCCTTATGTACCACCAATGTGCATTGAAGTATTAAATAAATAAATAAACAGATCTCATTCATCAACGGCAGCTACCATAAAGTAGAATTCCATACATTGGACAACTTATATTTTTTTCTTAAATATTATGTCTCAAGTCACGTTAAAACTACCATGTAACGGGGTGAATAGAGACGAAACTATAAAATGAACTTTAAGGTTGAAATAATATAGTTTTTACCAACAAGGACATTTAATCGTTAATTATAATACAGTAAAAACATTAGAGTCCTTTTTGGCAAACTATATTATTTCAACGTTAAAATCCATTTTAAAGTTTCGTTCCGATTCACCCCTGCGTCCCTATTCACCCCATTTTACATTACACTTTATGAGGTATCTCTCAAATGAGAGCTCTTCCAACAGCAGTTACCAATGTTACCATAAAGTAGAATTCCATACATTTGACAACATATTTTCTTCTTAAATGTCTCGAGTCATGTTAAAACTACACTTAAGAGGGAGCTCTCAAATGAGAGCTGTTTAATACGGGCCTAAGTTGCTTAAGAGACACACTTGATCGCCATTTGTTAGCAGGTGCAGGTACTGTTTTGTGTATGACCTGCAACTAAAAACAAATGGCGATCAACTGTGTCTTGAGCAACTTACTGGCCAATGTCTTCTTCTTTTCGTGTGGTTAGTTACTAACCTGGTGTCAGAGTTTATGCCGCCCATGGGCCTCTGACTTGGCTTCACATGCCGCCGAGAAATATCACTCAGGCATGCCGGTTTCCACACGATGTTTTCAATCACCGTTTTTAAGCAAGTGATAACTATACAAATACACACATGAATCCGAAAAGTCAGAGGTGCTTGCCTTGGGTTCGAACTCGAGACCTATGACTTGGCAGTTCGACGGTCACACCACTAGGCTATCACTGCTGTTATCTGTTGCTGTTAAAGTGGCCCATGTGAGGTCAGCCTAAGACGTAAAAGAAAAGTAGGTACACAAATGCTCGACACCTTTTCTTATTACTTTACGTTATTTTAGCCTAGACTGGCTTAGAGGAAACAAAGTCTACGGTTTGATCTCCAGTTCGGTAAAAAAAATATTTATTCTTAGCGAATCATTTTAATTCATTGACTCTTCAACTGCCTCGTTGGTCTAGAGGTGGCAAGCGCTTCTGCTGATCTTAAGGTCTTGGGTTCGATCCCCAGGTCGGACAGTGTTATTTGGGTTTTCCGTGTGGAATTCCTCAGTAGTAGCCCGGAGTTTGGATTTGTGCCCGGTTGATGGCAATAGGCTCGCCTCTATTTTTTTTTTTCTTTTTAAAAAAACGTTGCCCCACACTAGGATTTCTCCTGTGTCGTGGGTGCGTTTAGAAACACAAATCTTCACACACACAAACATCCAGACCCGGAACAACTATCTGTAGGCCATACAAATATTTGTTTCGTGCGGGAATCGAACCCACGACCCGTAGCGCAGAAGCCGATCGCTCAGCCACTGCACCAAACGTGTCGTCAAACTATTACATGGGACTTAAACATAACGGTGAAATGAAGGTGTTACTATACACCTCTGCCTAACCTTTCGGGGAATACAAGCGTGATGTTTATGTTTATGACTCTTAATTGACCAGAGAGGGCTACACAAAGTTAGAGACCAAGTTCTTCTTCATAGCGTTTAGATGGCAATCTATATTGAATCGGCCCAGAACTAAGCTAGTAGCGTTATCAGTAGCGCCCATTAGTTCCTGTAACGTGCAGGTATCAAGGCACCCAGGGCTTATCGCTAAGATCTGTCAGTCGAAGCACGGTAACGCAGTACCTATTTGCTGCTCCCGGCATAAGCATACTATCCACCAAGTGCTCAATCGAGAACGACATCGAGACCAAATTGCTTACGTAAGTTATAAGGAAATTCATTGCTACCTTACAAAGGACTTTAAAATTGACAAATACGTAAAACATATTTTGTCTTGTACAATTAATTAGTACTGAAAACATAATTATCAAGAGCATTTCACATAGTATAGGATCCCAGTATAGAACGACACACGATGAAACACAGCATCAGGTATAAATGCTGTGTTTATACCTGCCTACCCAAGAGTTGTGACGGGAAAAAATAGTCAATCTAACGTTTGCATATTATATAGGCTTCATACTTTCGATTGGTATTGAATTTGTTTATTAACCAAACCAGTGAAAAGTATAAAAAAATAATTTTAATTAATCATATTCTGCACAAAATTTTTTTAGTCAACCCATTTGTAATATATTTACTGACATATTTAATTTGATATAAAATACTTTTCATCCATTAACCAGCTCGGTGAAGGTCATTCTATACTGGGATCTTAGACTACCAGTGATTTGTCAGTTCAAAGATGATGAGACTGATGTTTGCCCCCGTCTGTTCCCGTCTAGTCTTCAAACTTTTTATAGCAATATTGCGAATACAACATCCACAATACTTCTCAATAACAAGTGGTCTCACCCCTCTGCGTAGTATCTAAAACGTTTACCATAACCAACGCGGGGATCAAGCGCGGCGTATCGTCGGCGAGCCCGCGTGAGTTGTATTCAAGGGATACAATCTATGATTCAGGTTAAATAAAACAACATTATGTTCATTCATGTATAATTTATTTCCATTTGCGACTGGGTATGAACGAATCTCACTTAAAACGTTACAATTGTAATGACCTAAGTCCGCACACTGTTTCACTTCTACGGACACACAACAAAAGTTCGTAACACGGAGTAGTAAACAAATGGAATGCCGTTTCCCCCTGAGTATAGAGCCTATTCGGCCTAATTCACCCATTTTGAAACAGGCACGGGGCTCGTCGTACGTTGTGAGAAGGGAATAACGTCTCTCGAATGCAGAGTCGTGTAGTGCTGATTGATAGCATGACACAGACTGACGCAACGACATTTGCATTGTGAAGCCAACAAGGCATGTAAGCACTCCATGTATTTACTATTCCGTGGTTCGCAAACACACGCGACGGCGCGGACGCATCTTACGTTGCTATATGAATGCGTTTACGAATAATAAAACAACGTTGCAATTGCTAGCCATTTGTTTGTTTTACGTATAACTACTTCGGTCCCTTTCTTTGACACATAGTTCTCAGAAAATAAAGGCACACTTAAAGTGATTCTTATATCAGTAGCTGTGATGACATTCATAAGTTAATCAGCTTTTAGCCTAGATTAGTCCGCACCACCGTACATTTATACTACTCGGTAAATATTGTAAGAGGTATACGTACCTCTGAAATCTAAGGAAAAACAGTACATACATATTTTATAGCACACAAACCTGTCGAATGATTAAATACATAGATTTACACATAAATCGCTTAGATTATAACTAATTTCACTGATGGAACTACAGAATAATCTGTTTACAATTTGTGCTTACACTGTGTCTGTAGTAGAAAAACAGTATAATACTCCACAAACTTATAGCCTTTTAATATATCACATAAAGTTTAGGTACAATAATAAATAGGTTACACTCTCGAGTCCGCTACTACTGGGGCACTGCTAAACGTAGAGAGAAGCCGCTCTTGTATATAAAACAAATCTATTTTAAAAATAAGACAACAAATAATATTTGTTTAATCTTTTGAACTCCACGCTATAGACGTGTGAGCACGTCATCGTACTTTTTTGGCGTCCATTGACGTCGTTAGCGTTCAAAAGGGTTAAATTCTTTCAAGTTTGGAAAAGCGGCCACTGTTTGATTTGAGATTTAATTGTAAGTTCCATTTGAGTGGCTTGTTCGTTTTCGGCAATGAAGAGTGATAAATCGGTTAATAAAAAATATACTGTAAAACATAGGGTGGAAGGCAGCGAGTTCTAGTCTATAATTAATATTACTTTAAACGATATAATAAACATACTTGGAACATATTAGGAAGATTTATTAATTAGATTGGGCGAGTGTGAGATCGTTCCACAACATTGTCGTATTACAATGAAAAATAAACATAATACACAACCGATGAAGTTTATCAAGCAAAACCAGGTCTACTTGGATCAAATAGGGTTACTAATATGATAAATTACACTCTATGGTAGAAATAACCTAAATGGAACTGGTTTAAAATAGAATAAAAAATATATGGGATTGATGACCTAAATGCAAGGATATACAAATAAATGGACAGGGTCAACTTTCCGCAGTTCAACATACAAAAAACAAACAAGCCACACAGTCATATAAATAAAAAATAAATTAAACTAATACATTAAGTTACTCCACACGGTGATTATAACTCGGAATGTTCTTCTTGGCCGTCGGACAGCTGCAGTGGAGGTTCTGTAGTCTCATTCCCTGTTGTTGTGGTCTCCTCAGTTTCTTCTACTTTCTCCTCTTTTTGTGTTTTCTCAGTCTCCGGTTCAATTTTATTATCAGTTTCTTCAGTTTTGTTATCAGTTTCCTTCTTCACTGGTTTCTTCGGCCGCCATATCTTCATCTTATTTAACAGATACTTCATCTCTCTATCCAAATTCGCCATCTTATCTCTAATGCTGTCGACTGACAGTTTGATGTCCTCGTTCTTTTTAAGAGCGTTTTGTTCCTTGATAGAGGTGCTGAGCCAGGTGGCTGTCTCATCGATTTTTTTCTCTAAAAGATTAATTTCTACGTCAGTGAACACGTCTTTGTCTGGGTTTGCGTCTTTAGTGAAGTTCTTCGCCATTTTGAGGAATTCCCGGGAGCTGTTCAACATGCTACGGAGGGAGGCGACCGCGTCGGGCCTCTCTCTGTGTTCCCAGTGTTTGTAGAATATCGGGTTGGTCTTGTCCTTCAGGGCGGCTAATTTGGCTTCAAACAAGTCTGTAGCCGCTTCATAGCCGTCTTCGTACAGCCATTCAGATGTTTCACTGCACAATTTCTTTATTTCTTCGATCTGTTTTTCAGTTCCGCATACTGCGAATTCTTCCATGTCAACCTTCATTTGTGCATCTACTACAAAAGCTTCCAAGTTATTGAGCGCAGTTTCTCTCTCGATACGTTTCTTATCAATCATGTTTAATTCGGCGATTTTCGCTTTGGAAGTCTTGTACTGTTCCGGTGAAAGGGGTTGCAGGTTTAATAGTTGCTCCTCCATTTTGATGGGTTCCTTCAATACAACGATCTTAGGTTTGGGCTTAGTTTCCGATTCAGTTGCATTCTGTTTCTCACTCTCTGTTTGGTTAGCTTTCTTTGTATCATTCTTCGCCTCTTCTTCTTGGAGTTTCTCCTCAGGTTTGTCTTCAACCTTTTCTGGTGTTTCGGAATCTGATCCGAAGAGTTTGCTAATGGTGCTTCCTATTTTAGATAACGTACTGTCTTGATCTTCGTCTTCATCAACAGTCTTTTCAGCAACAAACTCGACATTGACAAGGTTAAGTAAGCCAGAGTCGTCCATATTGAAATGTGCTTTGATTCCTTTGTGTTCGACGTCGTCACCGGTATGCTTAGCTAAGGCTGCATCCACACCGTTCAGTACAACTTGACTAAGGTTCAAGGTACCAACGAACTGGAGCTCATTAGAGGGAATGTGGTCTAACTCGGCATAGTTGACGTGGAAGTCGAAGTCAGCTGTATGTTTATTGAAAGTGATTACCTTCTTTTGCGGGTAAGGATTCATGGGGCCGAACAGTGTCCTCTTGATCTGAAACAAAGGTTACAATAATAATTAAATACATGGTCAACGCTGATAAGTTAATATTACTAGCGAATAATAGTAAAATAATACTACCGGTTCCTGTAAGAAACCAAAACCTTAATGAATATTATTGTTCATACAAAATTAAACTGTTATTTACTTTAGAGAAAAGTGAAACTGCGTAGGTGTTGTGAAAGGATTGTATATTACTTGAATTTCATAAGAGATGACTAAAGAATAGAGTTGGGAAGCAGCATTGACAGTTCTACACAAACCATACATACCATACTGATATGAAATCCACAAGATAGCTACCAAACGTGGCGATTTCGGATACAATTTTAAATAACAGCTGATATTGTGCATGCTTTTTCCAACACTATTTTCGCTTAAACTCGGGAACTGATCCCAACATATTTTAGAAAAGGCTAGAATGTAAACTTACCAGTTTGTCGTTACCATCGACGTGGCGGGTGAACGTGACTTGTACGGGCAGGAGGACCGCGTCGCGTACGTTCAGTGGTGCTACCTTGTAGCCGGTCGCGAGAGAGGCCGCCCTATAAGTGATATTGAGACATTAGTCGATCGCTCTTGGAATTTCATATTTGTACATAATCACGCTTTGGATACCATATTTAATAATAGACTTAGAGGGCTCGTGTGCTGTGAAAGCAACAGGTATTCTTTAGTCGGACACGGTTCGTCATCAAACCATTTTCAACACCTAATGGAGATATTGTCCATAGTCATAAACCACTCGCTTACTCAACAGCAAACATATAAATGACTAGCTGTGTCCTCACAGCTCCGCCCGTAGCCTATGTTACTCAGTGATAATGTAGCTTTGTAACGGCAAAAGAATTTTTGAAATTGGTCCAGTAGTTTTTAAGTTTATTCGTTACATACAAAAATACAAATCTTTCCTCTTTATTAGTAAGTATAGATTTCATAACCAAATCCTTGCACCAGCAATGCTGATGCTTGTCTTGACCCGAAGTGTTAAGCCTACAAATTGTGATGAGTTATCTATCTCCTCCATCTGTCGGTCTTCAGAACCTCGTCAGTCAGCGTGCAGAGGAGCTTGACAACTGAAGAGATCAACTCACGAAGCGAACCAAGAAGTCTGGACCATGCGACCTAAGTTGAGCCTAAATTGAGTAGTTTAATAAAAAACATAAAATTAGGTACCTGTAAACAGCACCCATAGTGGCAGCCTCATCAGCGTTGATAGACCTGGCAGGGTCGTGTCCCACAGCTTGCTTGAGCGCGTCGAGCGCGGCGGGCACGCGCGAGCCGCCGCCCGCCAGCACGAGGCGCGCGCCGGTGCCGGCGCCGCCCGCCGCCGCAATGGCGCGCTGAACAACGCCCGACACGCGGGGCCACAAGTCCGCACACAGCTCCTCCAATTCAGCCCGAGTTACCTACAAATGTTGTTGGTTTGAATCGAAATTGTAAACAATGGAATGTTTGTAGACTTTCCATTGTCTTGGTGTGTATGGAAACTGGAGAAGTTGTGTATAAGCTGCACTCGATTGCAGTCGAATGAACACATTTGTGTCGAGTTTTACAATTCGTAAATGCATGCATGACCGAATATTATCCGGATTTTTCTTATACGGACACTTGTTTACAAAAAAGGCCGTGCTAAAAAAAGCACGTAAATACATACCTACATACATAAACTCACGCCTTTTTCCTATGAAGGTAGGCAGAAACTATAGAACGCCACATAATGCTACGAACCTTACATACTCCTTTCGCTTCATCCACATTCATACATCTTGTCATTTAAAAAGAAAATAAATTAAAAACACGTAAATTATTTTAAGGATATTTCTGCCAAACGCACAACAGTCATGCAATCTGCTTAGTTTAGTACCATTCAGCTGTTTCGTGTTGGATATTTCAACGTTCAACCAATTGTTTTTTAAGAACATAATGTAGGTATCAACAAATGCAAATAGAAATAGCTATTAAGATTCCACGTCAGCTTAAATAGATTTTAACATGAGAACCACACACTATTCGATTTTTTTATTCAAATTCATTCGACACACAGACATTCCCAGATTACGTTACTTTATATTCACTATTGTAAGTTAATAAGCTTTTGAGCATAAGCTTAATCAGTATGCACGTTAAGTTTGACCTAAAAACCAGCACCTGCATAGCTAAATGAGTAAATTTAAATTAAAGAAGGTTTTTTATTACCTAAAATTCCAACACGTCGTGTTTTTCAATACATACATACTTTAATCACGTGTTAGTTTTCGAGGATACCAAACTAGTTTCAGACCCGACTGTAGTCCCTGTATTTATTACTAGCGGCCCCTCCCGGCTTCGCACGGGTGGACATTTTTCCCGTTTTTGCAACATTTTTCATGTATGCTCCGCTCCTATTGGTCATAGCGTGATGTTATATAGCCTATAACCTTCCTCGATAAATGGACTATCAAACACAAAAATATTTTTTCAATTCCAACCAGTAGTTCCTGAGATTAGCACGTTCAAACAAACAAAACTCTTTAGCTTTATAATATTAGTATAGATTTTGCCGCGTAAAGAAGTAATGAATACGATCTTTGGCCAAATCCAAAATTGAATAGAACATTTTTTTACGTGGCAGAATTTTCATGAATACCTTGGATTCATGGGGAAGGCGGATGGTTCTTCGGAAGGTTTCACAACAGTTAAAACCACCACTAGTTTTCATCCGAGAACATATGGCCGGGGTCGCGGTATTCGTTTTTACATTCACCGCAACCCGGCAAAACTAAGTGAGCCTCCCCCAAAATTAATATCACTAAAGTTATTCTCATAGTCATCTTCTATACCGTATATTACTACTTGTAATAATGATGATAAATTGTTTAATATAAAGTATTATTTAATGTATTCTCAACCCGCTACGCAATATGTGAGACAGAATTTTATTGCATCAGACTACAGTAAAACATGTAGAGGTCGTTAAGGTGTCAAGAGCGTACCAAAGACTTGTTTTCTAATTGAGATTGCAGATAACCCTTACTGGCTCTTTCGGTAAAAAAAACTGCCTGGAGTGTCTAGAATGGGTTATTTTTGAGGAGAATGCAACTCATTGGTAAATTTTCTTCTAAAAATAGTCTTTATACCATAACCCACAACACCACATACCATGTCGAGTCAACATGTTATTTTTATGAAATGAATTTATTTATTCCGTCAGGTACATTGGAAATTTAAAAAATCACTTTTACAAGTCGGTTTGTTTTTTAAACTAGACGACGTCGGCGATTTCTGTCTGACTACCTCTGTGAAGAAACGCCGAAATAATATCAGGGTTAAATACCTACCTTCGACAAAAGCTAATCACCGACTGTTAAATGCCGTACTGCTGATCTATAGTAGCGTATTCACTAAGAGCCTGTCTCATAATCGTAGGATAACTCTTATCTGGGAAACAAATATGGCTTTGACAGATTTTCTATAGATACACTGTCTAATCGCCATATTTATCTTTCAGTTAAGAGTTAACCGACGATAGTGAAACAAGTCTTAAGGAACTATAAGAGCAAATGGTCAAATAACTCCTTGAAAAGATTAATAACTCACCAGCTGTTTGAAGTCCTTATCATCAAGCAAGCTCTCGATCTGCGCATAGAACTCGGTGTTCGCGGATAATATAATCTTAAGCCTCTCTGCTTCTAAGAGCAGTTTCTCCATGGAACGCGGGTTGGCTCTGACGTCACCGCCGCCGTTTGCTTCCCACGCCTTGATCAGGTGCTCGCGAAGACGAAGCGTCATCTCGTGCCCGCCCAAAGTTCTAAGGACAAAAATTACACAATCTTCAAGCATTGGTTTTATACCAAGTGATAGACACTCGAACGAAAAATATAACGGGATTAATTTTCTTCCACATATAAACTGACACACATAAAACAGTTTATACAAGGTGTAAATGCAAAAATTGAGAACCTCTTAAGGGCTCATCTATACGAATATTATAAAGCTGAAGAGTTTGCTTGTTTGTTTGTTTGAACGCGCTAATCTCAGGAACTACTAGTTGGAATTGAAAAATTATTTTTGTGTTGGATAGTCCATTTATCGAGGAAGGTTATAGGCTATATAACATCACGCTACGACCAATAGGAGCGGAGCATTAATGAAAAATGTCCACCCGTGCGATACCGGGACGGGCCGCTAGTTGTACATATTATGAACAGCTCTTACTATGGGACCAAACAAAGAACGCGGAAAAAATCTGCTGTTGCCTACATTTTGCGAGCTATGCAAATATAAATGATGAGCAGCAGATTTTTTTTTCGCGTATCCAGTGTTGGTTGGTGGTCCCTAGTAGAAGTTGTTCATAATAGTGAGTACAATGAGCCTTTAAGAGGTTTTCAGTTTTTGCATTTACACTTTGTATAATGTCATAAACCCCATGTGATGTTTTGGAGTTGTAGAGGAAGGGGATTCCCCTTATTACAGACAGGGCACCACATGAATCCTTTCTTTTAGAAGAAAATCAAACTCCTATCAGAGAACATTCACGCCGCGAAGAACGCAGAGGCGTAGAGATAAACTTCGATAAAATGTTCCGCCCCTCCAAAATTCAAAATGCTTCAATGTATTTGTGAAAGTATTTATAAAGCACCACCAATACTCCCAACGCATGTGTATGTGTTGAGACAGCCGTCAAACAAAAACTACAACTACATACACACTCTTTCGTAAAATGTGACTAAACACATTGAAATAGTAATTTGGAGGGGCGGGACGTGTTATCGTAGTTTATCTCTACATATAAATGGTTCTCTGCCTATTCACGGCCTTTGTGGTGAGAATAGGGTTAGTATTAGGCTGCGGGTACATTAAGGAAGTGGAAAAATATTGTTCCCTTGGACCACAGCTTACTTCAAACTCTTTCAATGAATAGGTTAGGATGATAAACATACCTGTCAAAGCCAACTCCTAACACTTGCAACTGAGGTACAGTCTCGACGTAACCCTTCTCCTTTATCTTGACAGTCTTGTACTCGACCAACGCCGCCTTAGTGGAAGCAGCGCCCATGTCGAAGAACAACGCGTGCCAGGCAGTCTCGTTAATTTCCTGGTAGAAGAAAAAAGAATAATGTTTCTCATTATTAAATTAAGGCTTCAGGCTGAACAGATCGATTGAAATGCAATCAATTTATAGTCATGGTCAAGTCTTAGTTAAGTGTGAATTTAACCTTGATCGCGGCATTGTACTCTAACTGCTGTTTATACATTTTCTTCTTTTTATACATAATGATGGTAAGTGGTTACTGCCTTACAAACATCTAAAACCTCAAGAAGACTGCTGATGTGCTACCACTCTTAAAAAGATCATGTGCATTTTTTTTTTCTTATGGGACAATCCTCATGGATGTCCCTCGCCCGGGGTAGGCGAGGGGGTCTGCCAGACTCATACCGGCTAAAAACCCACGGTGTTCCTCCTTCTGACCATCGGCCGGAGTCGCGGGATTCGCCCCCTGTCTTGCGGACCCGCAATCCTGGTAAGTCTCATGTGCCTGCAATTTCAGTGGTACCCATACCTCTGAAACTGGAACATAGGAATGCTGCTTGGCGACAGAAATAGGTATGGTCGTAGTAATTTCCCAGACAAACTCGATCACAAGGACCTATACTACTACTAAAAAGGGGTGACGCGCCACAGACAACATAAAGCATGTTGACAAAGTGGGTTTCTCGCGTCCATGTCCTGCTGCTCCCATACCTTAGGCGGTGACTGGCATCTGCATGCGGGCTACCATACCATACATACCATACATGCATCTGTTCTGTCAGCCAACTCCAACATACTTGAGAACAGGCCAAGGGGACGTACCTATACTACGTGACCCATTTTTTTTTAATTTTACCCCCGTCCCCCCCTCTCGGTGACCACCCGTGCCCCTGTGACCAAGCGTGGTATTTTGAAGACCCCCTCCCCCCTGAACGGGTCACGTAGTATGAGTACGTTCCCTAAGACGACATGTAAACTCACCTTTCTTCTAAATATGCCATAGTTGATGGCGATAGCGGTGTAGTCATTGATCAGTTGCAGCACGTTCAAGCCGGCGAGCGCGGCGGCATCCTTGAGTGCGCGACGTTCCGCCTGGTTGAAGTAACCGGGCACTGTGATCACACATTCGGTGATTGGCTGACCTGGAGAGAAAAAAAAAATTTAAAAATGTAAAATAGATTCATTAGGGTTGACCCACATCTGTCAGCACAGAACAGTGTTTCTACATACTCTATCCTTTTCTGTCGCTCTGGAACGTCATTTAATAGAGCGAGAAAGACAGTGAGCAGCAAAAAAAGATAGAGCATGAAAAAACGCGATTCCGTGCTGACATCTGTGGGTCAACCTTACTGTTTTTTTTATCAATACCTACGAAACTACAATATTTTAAACTCAGAAAGCTGAAATAGATTGCAGAAACTTAAATTTATTTGCTTGTGTGTCATTTATAACAAAAAAGAATCTTACCATGACTGATTTCAGCAAAATCTTTAGCCTTGGCTAGGAGTTGTGCCACCAGTTCTTCAGGTGTGAACGTTGTCTTATCATCATGAATGAACAGTGGTGTGCCTCTATCTGTTGGAACCATCTCATAGTATGGATAGCGAGCTCTGAAAATGCGATTTTAAATTGTTAATTATTATGCGTTTAATATAGCGCCAAATACACTAGCACCGGATTACATAAATGATGAAGATTTTTTTTGTCCGTTTTGTTTTTCTTGTCTTACATGACAGTCAAAGGTTGAATTACTATAAATAATTATGTGGCCTTCATTTTATAATATTAACTTATCCTTATTTTCCCGTATTGTAAACTAATTTGATCTTTATTTTAAAAGAACAAATTATGAATCCATCTTCTCAGTATTTCAGTTAATTCTAGATTTTTCTGTTTACTACAAAGTAGATGAAGTAAAAAAAATACATGTAAATAACCTAAATGTACAGGTTAACTTGGAATTTATTAATAATTCTGTTTGTTAAGATATCTTTTGTTTCTGACAAGAAAATAAAATGTGAGCACCGGGGATTTTCAAAAATTTTAATTTCTTTTTTATGGGGGCTAAGGTTGCCAGGCCCAAAAATAGAAAACCCCGACTCGGCATTACTTTTGGGCCGACATTTAGTCATAAAAGTCAACAATAATACTTTTACTAAAAAAATCTTGGTTAGGTAGGTATTTTCAATATTATTCAATAGTCCCTTGCGTCCCTCTGTGCTGTCGTTACTTGCTGGTGCGAATTGGTAACATATTCTGCTTTGATAAAAGCCTAATAAAAGCCAGACAGGTTCAAATCAGGAAATATATCAACAGACACAACTATGAAAAGCTAAACATGTCCAGTTAAAGCCAGACGCCTGGCAGCCCTATTTGGGGCACTGACCTTTCAATTCAACATTTTTTTGATTTAAATAATATTTCAGTTATGAAAATACATGCCATGTTAATTCAGAACTTTGTTCTAGAAATACAATTAAGTAATTCTTATGTTAAAACCTAGGATATCAATTTTGTTACCAGAACAAAATAGTTTACAATAAGTTACCAATATCAGTACAAGTAGTGTTAATTAAATTTTCATGTTATCTGAAAAATTTCATCAGTTCAATCCTAATTAAAAATTAAGTGACAGGACAGACATAAGTGCAGAGATACTTATGTTTTTCTTGTGAAGTGAATGGAATCTCAGTTATTGAGTTGAAAAGAGAAGATTAACTTTCTTTATAAAGCTGTATGTAGGCATGCCTACTAGGCAAGTCACTGACCTGTAAGCTTGAACCAATGGGTGATCATATGGCTTTCCAAGCAGATCCAACAAAAATTTGTATGAATTTTTCGGGAATCTGACGCCGACGGTGACCGCATCTTCCCCGAATGTTCTCACGTCGTCTCTAAATGCCACGACGGCTGGCGTCTTCCTCTTAGATTCCTTATTTAACACTATCTCCATCGGAACACCAGGAGACACGATGCCGATCTTCATCCATTCTGAACCTAAATCAATGGATATTACCGCTGCTGCTTCAGTTTGTTGACTTAAAAGTACCGGTAACAGTAACACACTCAACACCCCGAACATTTTCTGTAAAGTAAAAATGAAACAATAAGATAAATCTCGAAACTACGAAAAACACATCAGCGATTGCGGAAAATAGGTTGACGCAGTAAACGGTAGTTTTGTAAGAAAGTATATACTTACAATATTTAAAATCATTTTCTTTCAAAAAGCTAACATCTAGAATAATTATTTTATTGTATCACTACGCTTATAACAGTGTGTAATAATTAAAATCTTTTATATTTTATTTCACTACAGTGAGCCAGCTACTTTAGTCCACGTCAAGTTTAACGTGTTTTCTTCTTTTTGGTTAATGGCATTGTTGCCAGATTATTCAGCCACGTTACAAAGATTAATTATTAATAATGTAAAATATGCCAATTTATAAATAATTTTAGTTTTGCAATATAATCAAACATTTAATTAAATGCTGCTTTAGATTGCTAGTTGTTTCTATATGACAATCAAACCGATATTTAAAATTACATTTAATCGCCTAAATATTGTTTTTTATTTTCTTAAAAGCGCCTCCCTATCATATTCGGAAACGGAAAACAAACCATAGACATGTACAAATCATATGTTTATTTATGTAGGTTGCTCTTTAGTTTATGATTGGTTTGATTGGGTGTTGAGGAAGGCGAAGGTGTTTTTGTTGAGTGTTGATCACAAGTACGGAGGTCGCGGAATGCTGTTTATTTATTGTTATTAATTTATAATTAGTGCGTCTAACAAACAATACATCCTCAAGGTAAGTGCATTGTATCCAAATCTACGGTCTTTTGCAATTTTCATCGCAAAACCAAGCTATCATTAAGTTTAGTATCATGATTACATCTGTTTTTTAGTTCTATTATATTACGCATTTTGGATTTTGCACCCTGAATAACGCAATATTCGATGCGCACGTACAGTATGCAGCGTGGGGTAGAAAAGTATCGTTTACATGCGGTTCTAAAAATGTGACTAGACGCATGAATAACGTCGGGACGCATTGGTGGCGCTCCTTCTAAATATGGAACGGGTGTTAGTCAACGTTTGTGTTGTCCTCGGCGGCGTATCTGCGGCAGTCCCTGCGATTATGTAAGAGCCCTTGGAGGTGCGCGTCGGCACGTGCATACGAAGCTGCACGCGGCGGTTCCACGTCGGAAGCACGACGTAGGACGCACGGGCACGACGCAATCGCACACGCGGTCGCCGCGCTGGCCGGACACCAGTTTCCTAGCAACACGTTGTTGATGCCACTGCTGACCCAATGAATACAATAACACATGGTAACTAGCTGTTACATCACACCTCAATTGCATCGCGACCGTATTTTCGCTGCTTACGTTGCTAGGGTGTATATTAGCCATAACATAATAGCCAATGAAGATTGTAGGGGTGTTTGTTTAACTGTGGTGAATTTTGAAGTTCCTAAGTGAGTATCTCATTAGATTGATTCCTCAAATTATTATTTTAATTGAGTGGCAACCTTGGTATTCAATTAAGTATTGTTTTCAATCAAGTATAGCTTACAACAAACTCAGTGGTGCATAATATCTAGAGCCTGCTTTTGCTTGCTATAAATAGAGTCTAGACCTTTGTGTGACCTAGATTTCAGTTCACACTTCCTGTAGGATTTCTAATTTTAAGTGTCACCCAGAGACAGTGTTCTAGTTTCAAATGTGTATTTAGTTACATTTTTAGCTTCCTCTGTTACTTTTAAATGGGATTTTAAAGCAACTGAAAATAAACTAATAATCACCGTTATTCATAAGTCTAATACTGTTTTCATACACCCAAAAATACTGTAAGGAAACACCTAATATGTTGCTATTGTTCCACAACATGTTCTACTTTAACTAAAAAGGGCAAAGACCTTAACATTATTATTAGAAACATCGTCAACTGGTCTTAAATCTCACTAATGTCTAGACTATTGCCGAAATGTTATATATTGTATACAAATGACATATTATAAGTTGTTTCAAGGCTACATAATCTTTACCAAAATGATAAGTATTATATGCGGATAGTTAAGATAGCATACCTTGGAGACAGAGTTCTTATCTAAGTTTTTTATACAATCAATACAATATAGCATCAGTCTTCTACATCATCACTGTTATTTGATTACAGAACATACAAGGAACTATACTGACACCATATCACATAGCAAGGCAGGTGAATTTATGATTTAAAATTAAATATAAAAGTATTTTTTTTCTAAAATGTGCAATTTTTTTCTATCTGCTAGGCAGGTCAGTATTTTACCTCTGTATTTTTTTTTAATAATATTTCATTAGTACTAAATAGTTTAAGTGAAGGGCCCAAATTTTTATTTTTTATTTTAATGAATAAATCATTTGATTATCCTTATTAATTTTAAAGTGATAAAATATCTTACCCCTATTCTCAAATCATTACTCATAAAAAGAAATACAGAAAAAAAAATAAGTATCCTGTTTTACATTTTCATAATAAACTCTTACCTAGGTGTGTTCTCAGTGATATCAGAATCAAAACAAATAAATAACAACATTGAGTAATGATGTCATCATTTCCTCATTGGGTGGACTAACTGTGTGAAGTGGCACATGATACTGGTTGTTTGTTTACACCTTAAGTTTGTAGTTAATCAACTGATTGATTACATTGTTTATAACAACTCTATTTATATAGCCTGATAAAAGACTGTCCCAATTTTCAGATTTAGAAAAAAATAACACCTTAATTAATTCTCCTATTTTTATTTCTATCATAACACTACGAAATATGTATGTACTGCTCCAAAAATCTTGATTCTTGAAAAACTATTTTCTATTATTCTGCCTAATTGTCAATTTTATCTTCTAATATCATTATTACTATTCTGAGTGTATTTTTCCTGTTAAATGTTGTTTAGCCATACAATTACGAAATTGGTTTTTCTATAATGAATATTATGGGCGCCATGTACAATGCACGGCTTTCCTGTTATACACTCAATTACGAAGCTTCGTCCACGTGCCGGATCCACTCTCATCTCATCAACAAGATTGTTGACATCCTTGTCGTACATAAAGATAACGTTTCTAAGCTCCGTCAGAACTAAAATACAATTAATACTTCTAATTTAGAGATAATTAACATCTTTATCAGTTTCGTTGTGCGTGATAATCGACTAAAGCTAACATCGAACCTTGTGCAGGTCCGTAATAGGGCATTGTAAATAAATCCGTAGTTAGATAATCACTCTTGTGTGTAAGTCCGCGCCTCGGTGCGAGTTCAATTCGCTGATGACACGGGGACGCCACGACACGACGCAACCACGCCATTACATTTAGCTGTTTGTTACTATGCCAAGGTCACTCGATATTATGTGATTGTGTAGCTACTACACGCGATAAATTAAAGATAAAAATACATGTATTTTCTTTTGCCTTCCTACTCTACATTCTTATTACGTAAATCCGGTAATGTTACACAATTAGTTTAAAACCTAACGGTATAGATCTACGTAGGTCGCGATATTATTTGTTGATACTAATTACGCAGTTGTTTGAAACTCCGCGCAGGTATTCCGTTGTGTGGAAAAAAAATAAGGCAAAGATAGCAGTAGGCTGCTTAAGAAATATAACGTTACTTCGCTAAATTTCGCAACGCTATCCTAAATTCTATAGCACGTGCTATGCATGCTCGGATCTCGGATATTGTAAGACTATCTAAGATTTTCCTCGAACGCAGTCTGTTGCCAGAGTTGGTTTCTCATTTAGTTTTCTCTCCACCTCGGCTTGATGCATTCTCAGCGTCCCAATTGCAAAATGTCTAGCTTAAACAAGTTAATTTACTTTAACAACCATACATTTATCATTATAAACACAAAATTAGAAGAGCCAAAACAGAGCATCGTAAATCGCGTGCTTAGATGCCGAATTAATTTCGATTCAAATGACTAATAGATGAGACATAAATAAATTCGGCCTGTTTCAACATCGTTTCCGAAGGTTCGGTACACTTCTATTACTTTAGATATTGCGTGTAATTCACTAACAATGCATTAAGGCAGCTGCAGATAGCCTTAAAACAAGTCCGCGCTGACCCGACACGGTTACAGTACAATGTAAATCTCCCTTTAGCGTGTCGTGTCGACAGACACAACTTGTACTTGACAACGTCACTTTTACGTCATCTTGGGATCTTTGTTGATCGTTCAACGATGTGTTAACGCAGATGCCCTTTACGCAATTCTAGTTTGGTACTTGCGTCTGTCACATGATTGGTTCGAATTTTGAAGCCTGGTTACGTAGTTTATTTTGGGTTCATGAAAATTCTGCGGTATTCGGAGTCACTTTCATTTAACTTTGGAATCAAGAATTTAGTAAATAGCAATTTTAATTAGCATTAGTTACCTAATGTTGTGTTTAAAGTTTAAACTGTTAGATGATGAACTTTGATTTCGCCAAGTATCGAGATTGTTAGAGTTAGTAAAGAAGAAACACTATAACCCTGTATTTATTATACACTATTTGAAGCAATGAAAAATTTCATAAACTAGGTAGATCTAAGAGACATCCAAACGTAAGACACGATTCTCTGAATCCGAATTATTGTAACTTTTCTGGAGTACTCGAGGCAGTTTTTCATTTGTGGTGCCAAGGTTTCTGCAGTCCAGAGTCATCTATAAAATTTACCCTTTTAGTCGATGGCTCAAGTTACATTATATTTGATAAGATATTTTTTTTATTTCCTTACACATTATTTCCCACCACCAGATGGCGCCAATGCGCGGCGAGCGGGGCGGGTCCCCAGCGCGAGGCGCGCGCGCTTCTCTGCCGCTTCCGCGCCGGTTGATCCGGCAGATCGCGCGGCACGTAGCCTCCAGCGGCCGCTCACTACGACGATTAGAGGTGTCGGGCAGGGTCATTGACAACTTTGACGACATTGAGGATGCGTCTGACGACTCCGATATGGAACAGCCACAACCTGCGTAAGTTTTAGATATTGTACATATTTCATTTTATCTGTTGCATTCTTCCTTAAGACTGGGTCTGAGGAGACACCCCGAAAGTGTGAGATTTTTTGATATCTTTTAAAGATGTAAAAGAATGAAGTGTCAAACATATTGCGACGTCTCAGGGGATTCGTCAGTCATTGACACCTATAGCGACATTCAAAATCCCGCCTGTTCCATTTCTTTAAATAATAGCCGAGAAATTAAAAAAAAAATGGACCTGTAACTAACTGACTAATCATCGCACAAATAGCATGCTCATTTCCTGAAAAGCAGAGAGATCCAAACATATTTCGGAATAAAAACACTACTACCGAAGTACTTCTGGAAGTAGTACCTTTTATTAATTTTCTCTCATAAAAAGCATTCACATTCGCACTGAAAACTCAGCTACCCTTTTATAGAGAACTCGTTTCATTTATCAATAGTTCATATTCAGCCTTTCAAGGCGCACTGCCTCGATCAAACACGCCCAGTAACTGTCTATTGACCTAATATGAACTGTACAAGGAAATAGTTACGGCGCCTGTCGAGCTATTGATAAAGTGAACCAATCAATAGATGTGACAGATCTATGTTAATATTTATAGCTAAGAGGGCCTTCAGATTGCCTCTTATCTTGGAAAAGGTGACTTAGCCAGCATATTATAAATGACGACACGTTTGGTGCAGTGGTTAAGCGATTGGTTTCTGCACTGCGGGTCGTGGATTCGATTCCCGCACGGAACAAATATTTATATAGCCTACAGATAGTTGTTCCGGGTCTGGGTGTTTGTGCATGTGAAGATTTGTGTCTGTAAACGCACCCACGATACAGAAGAAATCCTAGAGTGAGGCAACGCTTTTCCTAAAAAAAAAAATTGCTCCATGGAGTTGTGAAGAGTTTTCTAAATACCTATTGTCTTTTCAAGACCTCGTCCCGATGTTCTTATCGTTTTTGAAAATCTGGACAGCCTATGATATAGTCGCAGCCACGTAACTTGGCAAACTTTTGGCGTAGTGGGAGTAAGTTTGCGCATGTACACTTAGTGCAACAAAAAATTGTCACTGTTGCTTGTCATTATTCTATGATTATTGCCGTAATTTATTTTTTAACCAGGTCGGTTTAGAAGAAAGGAGAGGAATTCTCTTTTCTAGTCTTGCCAATTTACGTGCCGGAGACTATATCCGAAATAAAGACATCTTTTTTATAAACTGTTATAACAAGAAAATATTCCCTCTTTCTTCTAATTCATCCTGTTGAACACGGAAGTACATTTAAATCACTGACACCTTACCGTCTTGAGCGGATGACAAAGTATTTGCATAAAGGAAGCTTGCGTCATGCAAAGGACAAAGCTTCTGCAAACCAAATTCGTAGTTCCCCTACGACGTAGCATGAATACATATTATGATAATGTTGGTAAACAATCTAATATTAGTCACTTCGTACAAAATTGCTTTCTTTGTTATCCAGCAGATTCGGTAAAGTGGAAAAGTATTTTCACTTTTAGAATAAAACTGACTATCATCGCTGCGCCTGCAAAATCTGCTGTTTTTTTTTTTAAATCTGTCTTTGATGCTATATTATAATAGTTCTCTAGTTTTTTAAGCATTTATTTTTCTTACCAAATAAATTATTAAAAAACAAATTTTACAGGTGCACGTGGCTTGAGAACTATTATAAAATAGCATCAAAGACAGATTTTCAAAAAAAAACAGCGGGATTTGCAGGCGCAGCGACGATATAATATTATCTTTAGTTAAAGATAGATTTTTTTAATCGGTATATTGGTTTGAGAAATTATACAACATGAATAAAATATCAAGCAAAATCTAATGTTAGAAAATAAAATAAATTAACATAATAAACACGCGTTAGGCCACAAATAAACATAATTTAGTTCTGTTACCGTATAAATAATTTATAAAAAAACAAAAACGTTATATTTGATGACACGTGTCGGAGTCGTCACGTGCCTCGTGAGGTAATGCCACAAGTTTTATTAACAGTTAACATTGGCGCCGATTCTCTTGTTCACCAACTCAACTAATATTAGAGAATTGCTATCTTGTACTACCAGACAGCGCGAGAAAAGGTCGATGATATACAGGGTGTCCAGTAAATAGTACGACGTACTGTGGGGAGTGATAGCTTGGCTTAATATCTACCAAAATAGCACATAATATGTTCCGCTAACTGTTACGGTTTTTAAATTATACAGAATTTTCCGTAATATCGCAAAAACTAAGTTTTTTTTTTGTTTAACACTTTCTTCTTTTGGATAAAAAAATGACTTATCAATGAGTAGGTAGAGTAGCAATTCACAAGTAATCTGATGTAAAAATTAAATACAAGAAAAAGATTTTTTTATTACAAGATAGTAAAAAAATATTTTTTTGGATATTCAGGAAAATTTTGTATAATTTGAAAAACCGTAACATTTTGCGAAAAATATTGTGCTATTTTAGTAGGTATTGACCCAAGCTATCGCCCCACGCAGTATGTCGTACTATTTACTGGACACCCTGTATAAAAACTAAGTTAGCGATGTCAAACTAGTTTACGCCTTGAACTTCACGGTGTTTTTAGTAGACACGTTCTGCCGTGTCGTCTAAATATGTATGGAAATTTTAGTTCAACTAAATTTTATATCCCTTCTTTACGTCTGTCTCTTTCTTATTATAATAGCATGATAAAGAATGGAATATCCTAAATTAATCTGCACCATTGTCTTATTGTGGCCAATTTTTAGTGTTGAAGATAGCACTTGATTACTTCTAGATATCTGATTGTGTCAAATTTTTGCCAAATATCGTGCATATTTTTAAAGTTTTAGTACATAAAATGCAATATCTAATCATCACCTAACACTAGGAAATATTCTCAAGGAACCGTAAAGCCTTCAAAATCAGGCCAAAAACTAAAAAAGATTGTCACTATCATTAATATCAACATGTTTCAGGTCATCAATCAAACATAAGTCAGTGTAAAAACTGATAAATGGTTTATTGTTATCATTTTGCTAGGTTAGTGGGTAAGACACTACGCATGATAAAACGGGAGTTGTCGCTGTGATAACGAACTGATTATGACATCGTGTGGTTTTACACATCACACAGAATAAAAAATAGTACTACGTCCGCATCATACAAGTAGAGATGTTGCGAAAGTTTGACGGCGCGGAACTACTTACATAAATACATATGTACGGAAATAATTATAATATTATGTGAATGAAGACTCGTTATGAGTGGAGTTATAATGAGTTAGCCATAACATTCCATAAGTTTCTCAATATTCGTAAATGTTTTTAATAATTAAACTTTTTAACAAAAATAAAACCGACTTCAAATTGTCTATCTCCGAAGTTCTTCATCAGATCTTCACCAAATTTAAATGGGACCCACCAAATTTAAATACTCTTTCAAACAAAAACAGAATCATTAAAATCGGTTTACAATTAGCAAAGATATCGCGGAACAAACAAAAAAAAAACACAGTCGAATTGAGAACCTCCTCCTTTTTTGGAAGTCGGTTAAAAACAATTTCAACCAGTGCTTCTTTGGAAATTCGTAACAGTACTAAACGATGTCTTCCACACAACAAAATAAGAGTATAATGTTCCTCTCACAACTCCTACGGGAAGGATTAAACTAGGTCTGCTGCGACCATATTTTTGTTAGAAATATCCCTATCATGTTTTTCTAACAAAATTAGGGCGTGTCTGTCTGGTTAATGTATTGTAATTGGTCCGAGTGTTCACTAAACATGTTTAGTTGTATTTTTGTCGCAGCAGACCCGAGTTCGGGGTCCCTAATTGTAGTCTAAAACCCAACGCGTATAGTAAAAGTTACTTTAAACCAAATCTAAACTAACATTCCTTCCTAAAACTACGAATGACCGTTACCAACCATCCGACTTCAGTATTACGGTAACATCTTCTAAACTTACACAGAAATAACCTAGACGCCAGGTATTTTTGGAAATGGATCTAGACTACAGATATTTTAGGAACATTTTCAGACAGATATGTACATGCAATACTAAAATGGAATGTTTCAATAAAAGTAAAATGTCAGTCCATGGCCTAGTTAAACTGAGAGTTTGGGCTTTGTAGATTAACATTATTATCTTATGGTGCGTCCAGACCTGACGAACGCGCCGCGAATGCGCCGCTCGCGAGCTGCGCGCGTGCATTTCATGTTCGTACAAAAGCTCGCGCGCAGCTCGCGAGCGGCGCATTCGCGGCGCGTTCGTCAGGTCTGGACGCACCATAACGGTCGATATTAATGACCGATCTCCATTCAATAATCTACGGATTGATGTAGGTTGTGGACTGAAAATCAATATAAATAATGTCAAAAATCTAGACCAATCCAGAGATTTTGGATTGAGATCGATTACGACAAGCATTTTTTTCATCTCTATGCTCCATTTCATATAGCAATAGACAAAAGTGGCACACCAAGGCTCGACAATCTTTTGAACCATGTATTCAAGTAGAGTTTCAGCTCATCTTGATTGACCGTTAAGGTTCGTAAAATCATAATACTGCGTTGAATCCGTGGTGGAAGCAAACATATTGCTTATTACTAATATTTCTTTGCTGAAATGGGTCATATTTGTCTATTGTTATATTAAATAGAGTACCTATAGGTACTTTTGATTGAAGTAGTAAATAACTGGATGCGCATTTCGTTCAAAAGAGGTCATTCAAGTATTACGTAAGCAGAATTTTAGTAATTCCCACCCCTCCTCTTTGTCAGCAAAAGTAAGCAAAGACCCCCCCCCACCCCCTCATATGTTTACGTAAACATTGGTTTTTTTTTAAACTGATCATAGTTCTTTATTGTTATTCATGAGCAGCAGTTTGTAAGTTTAGAAAAATCATCATGTCGACACCCCCGTCCCCCATGTCATCAAAAATAAGCTAAGCAAAGACCCCCTCGCCCCCCTTTCGTGCTTACGTAATACTTTAATGGCCCCAAATATTGAGTCGCATCAATCCGTACACCTCTATTCTTCTCTTTTGTCGACACGAGCTATACAAAAATAACTCATGTCGTGGTGAAAAGATTACCCAGTCAGCAAGGTTGGTAGCGAGGCTACTACTTAGGGCGCGCCGGACGTACTGGCGGCCTCTTTAATGAAACTCCACTTTCATTGATAAACATTGATCTAATAGAATATTGATTACGTTTTTCTATTCTGTAAATTGATTAGTTGATGGCATTGACTTCAGGTGACTATCAGGAACCAGGTCGAGCGGAAGAAGAATAGTCAAATGATCGATCGTTGACTATTGCACTCACCGTTTCATTTTAGCGCAAGTTTCATGTCCTTCCTATGACGTTGACGACATACTTTTACGTACTTAATAACTATTGAGTAATTCTGTGTTTACACATGATCCAAATCTCGTGCCTTATCTTATGAACCCCTCGAATCTTCTAGTATACGAATGTGATGTTCTCGTTCATCAGGGTGGCTTGCGGAGGCAACGCCGGCAACCTGCCCCCGGCCGACCACGACGATGACCTCACCAGTCTGAGCTGGCTGCAAGACAGGAATTTACTTAGAGGTAGCTTAGAAACACTTAGTGTGACTACGGCTTCTATTAACTGAAGATCGCAGCTTTGTGGAACATTGCATAATCATTAAGCGAGTATAACGGCTTATTCCTTGTCCTAGCTGGGCGTGATGCAAAGAGTCGCTACGCTTTAACTCTCGTCGCGTTGCATCTTCGCTAATTGTTGCTCAAGACACTCCGGGGCAAACATTTGATATTTACATCGTGTTGCCCAGCTAGGACAAAGCCTAAGAATTTTTTTGAGAGAGAAAGTTTTTGCACTAACCATTGCACTTTTGTATTGAGGGTGTTAACAAAATCTACGCCAATGCAATAGTGGGTTAACCCAAACATTTAATTTGTAATTTCATCAAGCTGCAATCATATTCCTATGGACCTACTGCTATCTATAAGGAGCATTGAAAATGAACGCATGTAATAATCGTCAAGCATGTTACTAGATTTCAAAAATAATACCTACATAGTTATAGAAACAATACTGAATACGTTTCAGATTGTAAATGAACCATCACAAAACATCAGTTTGTTATTAGTTCTCACTGTTATACAATTGCATAGAATAAGTATTCAACCTTTTTTTGCTATAACTTGATTAATTTTAAATTGCAAAGGTTACGTAGAGTTATATTGAACAAAAAACTTGTTCTGTTCCAGGTATAAATCTTACAAAAAGCGGAGTTGATATGGAGGACATTAAAATGGTCGACAACCAAATCATTGTGAAGGTGAGTGAATATTCTGTACCTACGTCATACGTAATCGCGGCGTCACTTTTGTTAATTGTTGTCATTATTTGCCTATCGTTCACGCACGTTCTTTGTAAGCGAAAGGGGAGTAGTGGACACGCAATTTTAAATCCCAACCTTTAAGCTATTTGGTTATACTGCTGGACATGGGTTGGGTCTCCGGTACATACGATCACAGTCAGGCGCGGTCGCAGCCAAAGACTGGAGGGGAGGGGGTCATATAAACAGAAAAATAAATTGAGCACCTTAAAATTTATTGCACATTTATGTTTCTTTGTAAAAAAATATTTTTTGCAGGTTTATTAATTTGATGTGTATGATTTGGGGGGTGCGGTCATGACCCCTACAACCCCCCTCCCCGGACCGCCACTGATGACAATATGTTTTTACTATCGTCCAGGATGATTCTGTTGGCCATCCTCTTGACATAGTACTTCAGTCGAATTTTACTACTCACAAAGGAAGAGACAGTGATTTATTTTTATAGGAAGCCGGAACTATTCTGTTCACAATACGCATTTTACAGTTTTCATTATAGTAACGTAACACGTTTGTAAAACTATTGTTACAGCTAATATTATCACAAGAATACAACCCATAAAAAAATCAAAATAGACCTCGCGTAATTGCAATAAAGTATATTTTTCAATGGTTGTATGTAATGTATTAAGTTTGTCATGAGCAGTTATGTAATAAGCATTACCCGTTGCCATTATCGTAGATATTATAAGTGGAAGAACCGCACGATATGTTATCACCGTGGCGTAGTTCAAAATTCACCTTAATTCTTCTTGGATTGCGCAGGACTTTAAATGATGATAATGTGGCATTCACGAACTTATGAAGTTACAGCGTTTGAATGTTTTGTAACTTAGTGTCTGTCGTGCTGTTTGAGTAGATCCGACAGATTACCAGACTGAAATCACAGTGCTAACTGCCTTCATCATATAGCAGAACGATCTGAAATAGTTTTTTTTTTGCAATAGACTCGCAACCTATAGTCTCATGCTTAGGTGGGACTTGATATCAGAGCCGAAACGTGGGTGTAAGAATTATGTAATAGGAGAACACCACTGCTTTACCTTTCGGGGATTACAGGCGTAAGTCGTATGTATCTTCATTGTTCAAAACCAGATCGCGTCAGGCTAAATGTCCAGTCCCGACGTGCCATCGTACAGTTCGGGACATAATCTCTCCCATGCCCGGAACGCTCTAACATAATATTGCTGCCGAATGCTTTACTTAGGGCCGTTTTAAAATGGTCGGTTAACAGAGATAAACACGTTGACAGTTTCTCTTTAGAAAACCTGCTAAACCGCTATTATTTCCCAGATAAAAGTTAACTGATGATTGTAAAACAGGCCCTTGGAGAAAGAAATTCAAGATTTATCTGTGGTTCAAAAACACAGGTCGTTATAAAATGACAGCTACTGGAAATAATAATTAAGTATGTGACATACTGTTGGGATCGGGTTAGAAATTATAATATGGCAAGATTTCTGAATAAAATAAAATTTAGTGTAACGAGAATAACTAAAACAAACCGAGTGACGAGACACAATAGATACGTGCTCTATAAGATCTTATAAGAACATCATAGATACAGGACTTAGCATTCAACCTATGAACCTATAAAATTTATTTCTCCACACATACGTGTAACCTATAGTTATGAACAATCTTGTCATCGGGATCTCAAATGTACCGACCAACCTTAGGTATTGAAGATTAAATCTGAACTTAAGTTCAGATTTATTCATTAATTCTAATCAACACAAATGTGTGACGTAGACAGATAAACTTAGATACGTAGTCATTTGTATGATTTAATGAGATGTAGTGACACCTAATACAATTAATAATACCTTGAAATGTCTTGACGGTATCTCGCTTCAATGGCCTAATAGAGTACTATGAGTAAGACGCCAGTTGTTAGAAGCGTGACTTACAATTAAGGACGCTTCTAAGGTCCTAAGTACTTCAAAAGTACTCTGGCTGGTTACGAAAAGGTTATTGCTAAATGTTGCTGTTCAAAAATATTCTAATGGTAGTTTTTGTTACAAAAAAGGTACTTAACCTTATGTATGCCTTTATTTCGTAGTTACATTAAATCGTTTCTTATTTGTTGGAACTATTATTGTGGTTCTTAAAATAAATTGCTTTTAACATTCTTTCGGGAATTTCAAATTTACATTATTTAACAAAACTAACCTCAAAAACACGTTTCATAAAGCACACTACAAAGCTAGAAAATGCCTAAAATGCATCAACGCAGATCACTATGTACTCTAATTTAGCGGAACCCAAACGTCATTGTCACGTGGTATGGCGGTACTTACCGTAAGCGCCACGTGTAACAACATAATACGCAAAGATAGTGCGTAACTCTAGATAAGCTATTATCTACCGTGATCATATTATTAACCTACTTTCTTAATAAATTCGGAAAAGATGCGAACACCGACCGGTTAGGATAAACAGAAATGCTACTTCAGCAAGTCCCTATACGAATGACGTAGGGTCTCCATTTATTTTATGCGCAATACGTGCTAGAAATCCTCCTTCATATCCAGAGCCGGACTGGGACCTGAAATCGGCCCGGGCATTTGAGTTGACCAGTGCTGGAAAAAAAACGTCATTCCCAAGCGATTGGAAGGGCGACTTTTTTTTTTTTGACGCTCCCCTCGCTCTTTCTCCTGTATATTGGGTGCATTTACAAACACAAACAATTTGCGGCTTCTTTTTCAAGCGATAGGCGATAGTTGGACGACCTTTTTTTTGACGTTCATTCTTTCGAGTTTTCCGACTGTATGACCGGCCCATCGGGCATTTGCCCATATGGCCAGTCCGGGCGGCGATGACGAACGGAAGTAGTATTTCTATGTGTATTTTGCATCTGAGGCCTAGAAAACCTAATCTTCTCTAAAACGTCAGCATAATAATTGTCTACTGATGGATATTGGCCCCTAAAAGATCGCTACAATAAATTGTCGTGAGACAATAGCTAACAAGTCACATTAGATACTAGAGCATAACTAAAGATACGTCGAACTAAGATACGTCGAACTAAGATACGTCGTCGGTCTTCCGTCGCGTAAATTACTCGAGAAATTTTAGTAACGCATCTTCGGTCAAATGTGTACGGTACGATATGTTTGTATGGAATTATGTGTGCCAACGGAAGATCGGCGACGTATCTTCCGTGAGATGTGGCTTGGCCCATAGGAGCTAACCGCAGCTTTAATTATTACCAAATCATTGGCCAAAATAAATATAGGAGGTTTAGAGACGATTCAATTTTGTGCTGTAAACGGTGTAAATAGACCCTTAACGAAGCCGAAAGAAACTTATTCTCCACGTCATTGCGCCATTTTTTTTTTGTTCTGGACTATGCCTGGGAACCTAGTTACGGAGATATTGGAGGTCAAAGTTCCAACTTTTTCACAACTTTTTTTTTTAAATCTTAGTTTTGAAAGTTGCAAATGTACTTGAAATACCTCCATTACCCGTTTACTACTCATTGCATCTATCAGTACAGTGTTTTGAGTGCGTTCAATTGAGCTTTACAGTAAAACGAAATTTTTCACCCAAAAAAAAATCACGTTTCCCGGCGACAACTTTTAGGTAGGGTTACTTAGTTTGATGTACTGAATGCATGGTTGACGGCTTCGTGAAGGGTCTTTTTACACCTTGTATAAGGACAAGTCTCCAGTTTTTCTCTTATCTACTAGTATTAAGGTATCTATTGCCATCAATCGACTGGTACAGCTTAAGCGAGATAATTTATTATTTTCTGTCCTAGATACGTTGTTCAGTGATACAATGGAACGCTGACTCATAATCATTTATACATAGTAGGGATGCATAATTGGTGCCTTGTTAATTACTGACTGCCCTTCTGTGAGTACATACCTATAATGCGATGTAAACCGAATTCGTTAACACAGAACCTTCAAACCTAATAAACGAATAAATAAATCTGTCTCGTTGGTCTTGTGGTGGCAAGCGCGACTGCGGATTGTCAGGTCCTGGGTTCGATGCCCGGAGAGATATGTGCCCGGTTGATGGCAATAGGCTTGCCCCCTATTACATGGGACTTAAAAACATGACGGCGAAATGAGGGTGTTACTACCTATATACACCTCTGCCCAACCCTTCGGGGAATACAAATCTATTTAGGTATATGAACACAAAAATCTCTAGGCGGAGTAGATTATAGTTTCTCCGACGATGTTCATAATTAAATAATAAATTAATAATTTACAAACATCACTTTCAAATTTAGGAAAGCATAAATTACAAAATTGATCATGTGTTGTTATAAAAAATTTACAACACAGCTCTGAGATCAATATAATTTTCTTTTGTTACCAATGGTGTTTACAATCGCATTGTTTTGTTTATACAAGTGTAGATCGCACTAATGTGGTGCCACGATTGTGTGGAGGAAGCGCTCATTTAACTGACCTAATTTTTTTCTATTTAGTCGTTTATGAACTTAATTTGAAGTGTCCTTCCGTATGTTCGTCACGAAGGATAGAAAGTGTTAAGTCGTCATAGAAACTGCGTTTGTACATAACTACAGGGTGTAAACGAAATCATATCGTCAGTGGAAAGGTAAAAAGACTAAAGCGCCAATATACCTATTTTACAGTAGAGAGATTCAAAGTATTTTTTTAAGAAAATAAATATAGTTATTTTTCCTAGAGTACACATATTAAATAAATAGTTATCTATGGCGCTTTAGTCTTTTTACCTTTCCACTGACGATGTAATTCCTTCAAACCTCGTGATTTACTGCTGACATAGATTAACGCTGAAAGCGCAATTCGTTCGGGCTTAAGAACACAACATGTTGACTTCTGTTTTTTTTTTTATTGAACCCAAAAGTATACCCTTCACGCTTAATCTATGTGAGCTGTACATCACGAGGTTTGAAGGAATTACATGATTTCGTTTACACCCTGTATAGATGAGGGGGGCTAATTATCAACCGCGTGGTTCATACAATATGCGAGGTTAAGCTGCGCTAGCCGCGGTCAGTCTGTGAATGGGTGACCGTTCGTTACACATCGAGACCCCTCCGTGCCTTGGAGAGCTCGTTAAAAAGGTCATACCCGGGTGTCATACGAATTACAGTCGTTATGGGAAGTCAGAAGCCCGAATGTCTGACAACCGGTGTATTCTTAGGATATCGGCATTGCCCAGTAACTGGGTTGTGGAGGTAAGATGGCAGTCGCTCCGTGTAAAATATGGTATTCAGCCGCATCTGGTTAGACTGGAAGCTAACCCCAACATACTTAGGAAAAGGCTAGACAGAACGAGACGTTTAAACCGCCCGCAGAGTCGCTGAATTATTTTATTATCTTACTCTAAATTTTCCAGCCGATTATTTCGGGCGTGCCCTTTAGTTTCCGGCAAGAAAAAGATCACCCCTCTTTTGATGGGTTTTATGAAAGCAGTTAAGGGGTCTATGTCAATATTTTAAGTTAGTTAAAACAGCAGTGGGTCCTATGGTCTCAAAACAACATACTGCCAACCCCAATTTGTCTGCCAAGAGTCATGATTTATCACGACTGTTTATTATAGCGGTTTAAAATGGACTAAAACGACAGCACAAAAACGCATGCCCTTCACCACTTCCTAGTGTATATTAATGCCCGGTCCCTATAAACAAAAACGAATCGTTTTATCGTTAGCATTTTTTTTTGTCAAACTGGGCATATAAATAAACTCTTAAACTAATTTTACCTGTGATAGCTACTTCCATATCGACGGTCAGCAGTGAAAACCACGTATGTGTAAGATACAGATTTTTAAAAGAGATAGAAATAACAGTCTCCTGAAAAAAAAAATGGCCGATCAAATGTTCTAGTACAAGTTTGTCATCGCACGTCATAGATAGCTTAGAAGTATTTGAATTGAAAGTTTGTTGAACTAGTACATGTATAACGAGTTTATCAATCTAAAGAACAAATAAAACGCTTTTAAAGAAAATTATATTTACGAGGTGTTCACTGCCAAGCGTCGATATGGGAGGGTCTACGATGCAAAGCCATGAGGTCGTTGCTTCATTATTGGTAAAGATACAAGAGTCTCAATTTTACCAATAACACTCCGTAAATTATAGGAACCGGCCATAAGAAAACCATTTATAGCATTGGACGTTCAATTATTTTGTTGACCGTCCTTCAGAACGTTAAGTACCTACTTAGTTTAGTCATCGAAGAGATTGATTTATAACAACATAGATTCATCGCTGATAGGAGAGTTTTATATCCCGAATAGTTTTAACAATATTCACGCGACTGCTGATCGTGAAGACCTGGGTTCGATCCTCAGATCGGGCAGTGTTATTGGGTTTTTCCATGTGGAATTCCTCAGTAGCAGCCCGGAGTTTGGATTTGTACCGGGTTGATGGCAATAGGCTCGCCCCCTATTACATGGGACTTACATAACAGCGAAATGAGGGTGTTACTACACACCTCTGCCCAATCCTTCGGGGAATACAAGCGTGATGTTGTGTTATTCACATGACATTATATTTTATTTCAAAATTCGTCTGTTACCGGACCTAAAAAATTGTCGTCATTATTCATATTAGTTCATTAAGGAACATAGATAAATAGAGATAGGAAAATATTAAAATCTCTATTGCAAGTAGCAATTGCTTTTTACTTTTTCTTGGAACTTTGCCAAAGTATGCTGTATCGCGTGCTCGTAAGAAAACTCTATGTGCATCTACGTAACACTTGTATTGAAGTGGCAACAGCGCCATGGTCGTGTGATTCCAAACATAAAGGGGACTAATGGCCTGGTCAGACAAAGCGTGGCTGGGTGTGATATTCACGTCGCGTGTTGATCGCGTGATCTTCGCCTGCGAATTACTATGACAATGTCTGGAAGACGCCACAAGGAGACTGGCACACCCAGCCACGCTCTCTGTCTGACCAGGTCTTAAGGGTGATGGCGCCAATGTCCTGTCTGCTAAAAACAACGTAGTGCGTTCACGATTCAATTTATCAAGCGTGGTGCTTATGAAATATCGCTTATGGGCCTATGACTGTTTATTGTAGCGCTCATTTCTTCTTCTTCTTCTTCCTGCCCTTATCCCACACTAGGTGGGGTCGGCCCAACATGTATTTCATAAATCCATGTTTTTAGAGGTTTTGGCTTATTTTTTTACGACCGGCCGCCTGCCTGACATCAACCCTCCTTGAGAATATTCGTTGCGCCCATTTACAGACCCATTATATGGTGTCAGAAACACTGATACTTTGCCATCAGCTCTTTGACGCCAGGTTATGCCTCAAGCAAAATAATGTTCTACTAACTAAATATCCGTTTCTTTCGCCCACAGAGAGAGACAAAAACACCACCTCCAGTGGCCCGAGTGCCCTCTCCCCCTCGCACACCCTGCAAGGCCCCACCTTCCCCTCCAGCCAACACACATACAAAGCCTCCGTATTCCTTCTCGTGTCTCATCTTCATGGCTATCGAGGCTGCCCCCGCGAGAGCCCTGCCCGTAAAGGAGATCTACGCGTGGATCGTACGCCATTTCCCGTACTTCAGACATGCACCACAGGGCTGGAAGAATAGTGTCAGGCATAATTTGTCTTTAAATAAGTGCTTCCATAAGGTAAGTGGTTGTAAACGTGGATTAAATTATACAAGGTTAGTCGGAAAGGGGGTACTAAGCCGAAAGGGTGTTAAAGTACCCATAATATTGGATAACTTTTGTTCTACAACTTTCCACAAAAGTCAATAGTTCAAGAGAAATAGCTGTTGAAAGATTTCATAAAAAATATGCTAAATTCTATCTATCCTCAGCTATGATCAGACGTGTTTACATTTTACGTCATATTTGGGGTCACGGATTAGAAACACCATTTTCTGAATTCATAACTAAAGCAGGGATGAAGAATTTTTGAAAAAACTAAAATAATTTCTCTTGGAAAAAAAATCGAATTTTGAGATTTTTACATTTTCTTTAAAACAATCATCAGTGATACATTAAGTGGCTCGCGGCTATGTACCCCCTTTCCGATTAACCTTGTATAGTGACAATAGTTGGTAGTTAGTTTAATAAGTTCATACCAATTTTTGTTGGAGTGGCATCGATTCTTTGCGATGACGACCAAAGGTGGAGATCAAATAGTTGATTTTTTTTCGTTAAAATGTAAATACTTTTTTTTTGTTCTCTCTTAGTTTGATTGTACTGTGTTGTATGTTCATCAGCTTTTTCTTACATATCCGTTATTAGACCCAATTCTGCACGAGTATGATAGCGTTTCGATGATTGTTCAATTAACATGAAACAATTGTATTTCAGGTTGCGGCCGCACCAGGTCTCGGTAAAGGTTCACTTTGGACCGTAGACCCGCAGCACCGCGCTTCGTTATTACAGGTTCGTTGGCACCGTTGATACATACGCAATAAGTACGCTCCCCCTAAAGGCCTAATTGAACAAAACTTAAAAAAATAAGATGGCATTATTTAGTGCATTCCATGAATTTTGGAATAAGCAAAAAAGGACGAGCAGTTCCATTTATCTCGGAACATTTGTCCTATAAAAAAAATCCTTTGCTGCGCGCAGTAAGTATTTACTCTCAATACGGAAGCAAGCGGACACCACTAGGAAGTTCTAATCAGAAAGTCTCTCCGCAGGCGTTTGGTCGGCAACCAATCCCCGCAGCCGGTGACGCTGTAGAGGCGATTGAGACAGTAGGAGAGAGCGGCGCGCGAGTGTCTCTACTAGCGCGCCGGCTCGCCGATCCCGAGCCCGGCGCCGACGAGTACTTAGCGGCCGCCACCGTGCTCGCCATGAAGTACGGACCCGCCGTGCTAGACCAGGTAACTATAATAGAGATCTCAGGCGGTTGTGACAGAGCCTTCACTAACGCACCAACCCCGAGCCGAACACTGCGCTGCTACAGGCGGACTAGTCCTCTCCTGCCGTGGATGCTGCAGCAGGCTACATCACTAGTCCAGTGTATTCTGGCTATTTACAAATTGGATTACCTTATCCCTTGGAAATTTGGAATCATATGAGGTGGATAAGTATTGCCTCATAACATCTTATTGAAGTCAGCATAGCATTGTAACTCGCGATTTTTTTAGTAGTCTGTGGGAGTCCATGATAAAGCCATCAGATCTAAGTTATGGACGATGACATGACAATAGATATTTTTAAAATTTAAATCACCTGTTTGTCATCCAGTTGCCTCCGGCGGCGCACCTGGTGATCTCCCGTTGCGCGCGCGACGAGCACTCGTACAGTGGCGGCGAAGAGCGACGCACGGCTGAGGCGCTGCTCAACCTGGCCGGCGTGCGCTCCGAGCCCGCGCCCAGCTAGCCGCGCGGCCGCACTCGCACACGCGCGACCAGGTACACGCGCGTCTGACCACGTCGCGTCGGTACGAGGTGTTCCTGATTGTAAGCTCGCACGCGCCCTTGTCTTCATATAGTCAGGTATCACTTTTGCGCCTGATTGTACCTTTTCACGTAACTTCGATTTGCGAAACACAGCAGTTCCTGACTGTATGTTCGCGCTTTTACTCATTAATCGTCAGTATTTGGGTACACAAAGTGCAAGCAACGCCGCTGTTCTCGGTTGTACACTTACACACAAGCCCTCTTCATATTATCAGGTCGCACGCAACCAGCGTGTATCTATCTGGGGCAAACCTTGGTTCTGAGATGCTGTGTAGCTCTGAATCTGGTCTGAAAATACTAAAATGCGTATCCACATGTCTTATATTTACATTCACACTTTGGGTACCCACTACTGTTACGATTTATGCGTTCACTTCGATATGTGAGATGAACTACGTTACCGGTGTTATCCCATCTAGGTTCAGATATGAACACTGCTGTTATACAGGGTGTAAACGAATTCATGTAATTCCGTAAAACCACATGATCTGGTATAGATTTTGTTAAATCCAAAAGGATCCCATGCAGGCTCAATCTGTGTTACCAGTAGACCACGAGGTTTGAGGGAATCACACGGATTCGGATACACCCTGTATACGATACCTAGATGATCAAGTTATTCTGCGACAAGGTACAGTGCTGAAAATATTTATATTATGTTCTATTTCTCAAGAGTATAGAATACTTTTTGTTATGCAGTTTTAAAACACTGATTTCACAAGGGCACTACTATTAAAATGAAAATTCGTTCGATAATGATTCTAAAATTATGAATAAGTTATTGAATCAATAAAGTATAAATTTCATGGAAAATAAAACTTCTCGGGGCGAAGCCCCTTAAAATCCAGTGATTCTATATTGACATATGAGTTCGTAGAACGAAAAATTAATAATAAAAAAACATATTTAACGATTTCTTAAATGTCTGTTGTCGCAATTTATAAAATAGACAAGAAAGTTTACCAATCTCTAGTCCAATAAAGACAAACCATATTAACAAATCTCGGTGAGATATACAGATGTCTTTACTATGTATAAATTATATTCAATAGTTATCGTGCTTAGGTAAATGGCTCACTTGCTGTCTAGTTAGGACCAGACTATTTTCCAAGTGTATAACATCACGTTTATCATAAAGACAGGTGTAACGCGAACCCATGTTGCTAGAATACACTTTTACATAATAGTAGATACTTATAGTGATAGATGTGATACTACTGATACTATTTAGTATGAAATATTTTATTTAAAAAGAATGGAAAATAGTTAAATAGTTACTCCCTATATGCATTTAGGTTTTTTCCCATTTACTAATAGTCAATCAATCGTAATATATTGTAAGAATTAATTATTCTATACATAATTTTAAATAGTGTTCCCGTATTTCCGTCGATCAATTTTTATTTTATGCCGAATGTTGCCAGAGTAATGTACGAGTTATTACATTTAATAGAGTTGCTATTGTGCATAATTAAAGACGGAAGTGTGGTGCATGATAGGTTTTAAGTTATAATTTCTTATTATGTCATGATTATTGTTTTGCCTACATCTTAAACGATACTTTAGGATACATTTCACCGGTAAGTTAAAGATAAATATTACTGATTCTAAACTGAGCAATATTAAATGTATAAATCTATATAATATACCTTGTGATCTGAACATACAAATATTGTATACAGGGCGATCAAAATGTATTTTTATCTATTCAAATTGTGTTACTTCCAGAAGTGATAGTACATGTATATATTTACATTAGAGCATATAGTTGCATTAGCCATAAGCAAGCCGTATTTTGTGTTCATAAACCAAGGGATCTATTTCATATAACAAAAATCTTATTTATCATATTGATAAGGAACTACGTATCTGTGCGTGATTAGATGAAAAATGTACTCAAATAATTTTACCGGTATATTTACTAGCCAGTAGACAGTTCCCGTTGTCTCGCTATTAAGACTTAGCATGTAATGGCAATCGCCTCAGATATAGAGAAATTTTATTCATCATTATAAGGTATAACTTAATTTTCGATATATTGTGTAGCTGCTTCCTCTCTAGAGACTATATCAATCACTACCGTTAATTAATCTTTAATAAGTACAGGAGACATTATTTTACAAACAGATCCAAAAACCAATCCCAACTCTTAGTAATTCATAATGAATTACGTAGAAATAAATAAATCAAATTACTGACAAATCGTGTTCGCCATTTGAAAACTCTATTTTCAATATCATGAAAACAAAATGGCATAAAAAATTACTGATGGTGGATGACTGTTGCTATTATACACAGCCAGAAAGTGTATCAAATGCCTATTGATATTGATGTGGTTAAAATGCTAATATTTAAACTATCGGTTAAGTGATATGTATATACGTGGTACAAGGCCGTTTTCTCTCAAGTGCCTACTAATATGCTTCTATTCTATCGTTAGAGAATTATCTGGAGTACGGAGTGTCGTTAGAAAGGGCGAGTGCCGGAATAAATACCATTGAAACACTAATACATATTCTGTGTCATATTTTTTAAACTTAATATTCATGACAGAAGGGACGTATTCATGGATGTTTACTTACTACTTTACATAACACCAAAATAACTAGTGATAAGTAGGCTGTGACAGAGTTAGCGTAAAATACAATTCTGTGCTTATATGTCCCTTTAGTAAATGTTATTGTTTTCATACTTAAATATTCCAACTGCGTAAAACCTTCTAAACATGTGTATTTATCTGGCGCTCACGGCAAAGCCTTGAAAGAATACACCAAATAGTGTTAATTGTGATAAAACATCAGTTTAGTTAAAGTTTGATTAAATATCTCGTAATTCTAGATGGGTTTTTGGTATAATAGAACTATCCAATGATCACCTTCACCACAGTTTACAAGCCACAGTATCACTTAATGATTCTAAAGACATATTTCCAATGTAAGAGTATGTACAAGTAGTACGGAATGAAGACGCAAGTAAACTGTGGTATAGGAATGTCTTAATTTGTATCGTAAGCAACTAATTTTTATTTGAATGGCTTGATTAGTACAATTTCATTGGTGTTTCGTCGTGTTTATGCGTAGGAAGTACTAGACTGATGCAATGACTGATTTGTGATGAAGCAATATTATTTATTAGTGAAATTGATATATTTTTTTCGATTCCCCGAACCTGCGGCTTGTTTTTATTGTAACTGTGACGAACGTTACGTGGAGTAACGTTAGAATATTTTTAAATATGCCAAATAGATATTTTAAATACAATACAAGCCATTTTAGAATTTGCTGAAACATTTAAGTTTTGATTAACAAAATTTCACGTTTTTGAAGCGTGTCTGCAGGTAACATTATAAAAAAATTGTCACGGATGCTTTTGCGATGATTAAAATAAGATGGAACATGGAAGAATAAAATGTGACTATTGAAAGTTTATATTTAATGCTTCTTAATCAATGGCGAAATGCTTAGAAATATTTCCTCCAATACTTGTGATTTGTTGACTTCCTCATAACTATGTTTTGTAGGCAAAGGAATGTGTGCCAAATGTTTATGAAAATGATAACACTATTACCATATTACATCAAGCAAATTCAAATACCAGTAATATGAATGTATTTATATTAATAAAAAATACTATGTAACGCATAGATAGATTAGGTCGTAAGTGATATTATAGTAATATAATTTAATTGCTAAATAATTAAAATACATACATTTTTGCTGTATTTAGGAGCGTCTTCCATCTTACTCGTATTGTTTTCTCTTAGATAAATACCGTCGGAGAAAAAAGTTCTCGTGTTTAACATAAGACGACCTCTGAAGAGCAGTCAATATTTGATATTGTACTTGCCTTTGAGGTAAAAATTTAACAACCAGAGACTGTGTTAAACACACGTCTTTATATTATGGAGCGTATTTCATTTACGTGAACCTTTTTCTCCAACCGTACACACTAGCCTTTCTTTCGGTGGTATGTAGATAAAATTTTACAGCAATAATTAGTACCTAATAGTAGTACTTTGCTGGTAGATGCTACGTATATAATTATGTGTGATAAAACGCGATTTATTTATTAAGTGCTGTGTTTAAATTAAATTTTATGATCGTAAGCAACTTTCAAGCAATATTACCGTACACCTGTTATGGTCACAGACCAACAAGCTTTTATGAATAAAAATTAATCAAAAATTGATTTTTAAAATTAATTGAATAATAAATAAAAGAAATTAAATCAGTTGATCATGATCATAAAATTCCTTTTAAAAAGTTATATCGATATGATATTAAAATTGTTACGGCTCATGTTCTATGGTCAAAAAGAGGATTTTTTTATCGATTAATTTATTCTTAGGTTAATTAATTAATGATGCTGTTATTATTTGTTTGTAAAACGGAATTTTTAAACAAAATGTATGTCTTTATTTAAATTAAGTGGTATTTGTTTGGAATTATCGTTTTACGGACGACATTATGACGTCATCCATGTAAAAGTTCGCTCGTGAATGCGGAAACTGATATTGTAAAACATGCAGTTGATGCTTAAAATGTGTATCGCCAATGATGTGTAAATTACAACGGTGACGTCATAATTTGCTAAAAGCTAGCCCTACGTTGGTATGTCCGAACTATATTTAAGTATAAAATTAAATTATTGTTGTTGTTGATATTTTGCCGGCTTTTGAACGACACCACTCTTTATTAATATTATTGCTATTGTTGAGAGTTATTGCCAAATTTTTATTTGTCCTAAAAATCTTTTGTCTTTGTACATATCCATTAAATAAATTATGTACCGAGAATGTTTGTTTTCATTTTATTAGATAACCCTTTTTCAAAAATGTAGCCAGAAATACTTCTTTTACGATGTTTTGGAAATACAAGGTAATTTTAATCGCTATACTTACGATATGTTGACAAGTTTAAGTGACGTCATATGGCATGTCAAAAAACAATTATATTTACCTATAACATTTTTACGCAGTTGTCCTCACTGTGTTCGACCCAGTTCGACCAATGTTGTTGGTTTCGTTGGGTATGAAACTTCTTTGTACGTTTTAGATTAATGTTTGTTTTTTCTAAAGGATTATAATTATGATAGGTGAGTCATAAGTCCTTGCTAAACATTTTTTGTTTGCGTGCGTTTTCCCTTGCCCGTTTTAATTAAGTCTTTATTACAATACCCGATTTTTGGTGCCCGGTTGAAAGTCCCGACCGAAGAGACCGGGTGCACTAACTTATATTATACTACACTGAAAGAGTTAAGGCTCATTTACATGGATATAGTTTCTCGAAGGGAGTCTCATGCTATCTCCGTTTTCATCGTAGAGAAAGACAAAGATAGAACGAGTCTCGCTTCGAAAAACTATACACGTGTAAATCAGCCTTTAGGCACCCTAAAAATAAGGTAACGTAAACAGAAAAATATCATAATAATTGTAGATTATAAATAAAAAAATCGCAATTAAATACTGAATCCGTTTTATTACAAAAAAGAAGAACAAAAGCATGGCTCTACAACCAGTCAGTAAACATATAATAATAATATTTGTCTTAAAATTACAATATATTGTTGTCTACCATATTTAACAGCTATTAGAATATTATTCTCAACTTTTACGATATCAGGCTTATCACTGTTATGAAGGATTTTAATCCTGTCTAATTTGATACGAAATCATTGTGACTTTTTAAGAGGGGCTACAGATGTTCCTTAATAAACTCTTATGTTAATAAAAATCAGATGCATTGAATGCATAAGGGCGATGCCTCATTAGTGCGTTGCGTTGCGTCGTCGCAACGGATTAAGGCATTGTATGCCACACCTGCGTTGCGACGACGCTAGACGTCTCAGCGCAAGAGGATGACGCACGCACTTCAGTCTTTCTCGTTTTCCCCTCTAGCAGTAGAACACTGTCCGTCGTCGCACCAGAGCTCCCACAGCGCAGCGCATCACCCTCCACCCGCTTCGTCTCTCGTCCGCCGATCCGTTGAAGCGTCGCGTGCTACGACGCAAAGCTTTAATGTGTCATGTACGCTGCGACGACGCAACGCACTAATGAGGCAGAGCTCTAAGATGGAACTGAAGGGTGCATTCATATTTTCGTCTCTTCATAGATTCAGCACGCAGATCTAACCGCGAGCTCAGTTAATTTCCTTCAAAAAGTATATTGCTTTTTGTAGTCCTAATTCGGATGTTGTATTGCACACAACTACTCAATAAAATAAATTCAAAACCATTCGTACGTCATCTAACAAAAAATATTTGGATCAAATTCAGTTACCCTACTTCACCGTGACTTATTTTTTTTGTTGCAGTCATTATATTATTGCGCATAGCAACATTTAATTAATTTTGATAATTTTTGTCACTGGTCAACCCACAAAAAAAATTCAACGCCTAAAACAACTCTTGTCATTTGTAATTACGTAAAATAGCTATAATTATAAACAGTATTTATTTCAATGTATTTTTTCAGTCCTGCAATTCTATATCTTGCCGTGGCAAGTTAAGTTTCCTTGTGCTACCAGTGGAAATTATTTCATGTAAATAACAACGGTCTCAAGTGCTATAACTGTTCATGAGAAATATATCTGTCGGGCTTCAGCCGGCGACTGCTCCATCGGGCAGTAGGGACATTTCAATCTGAAAAAAGTAATAGTAATATAAACAAATTGTTTAAAGGTCATTTTAAAAGTAGTGACTTGTTTTTAACACGTAATGAACATGTATAGAATATTTAAAACAAGTGTTTTAAAAATCTACATGCCTGTTTGCCACTTAAAGTATGCAATAGTAATTATTTTTTCGAAAAAATCTCAGATGTAAACATGTTTTAAATCTAGGTGTAAACGAGGGACGAGAGCCTCCACGAGTGACTATACATTCCGTCGCTGCGCAGTGAAAACCTCGTAATTGCAATGAACGTAATTTAACAGGAGATAATAACTGCCTGTTAAAAAAATGTATGAAGTACAGATGTAAGGTTCTTCTGTTTTATTATCTATTTCATCTTAGAGCTGTGCACGTTCATTCTAAATATGCATTACAAGGTTTTCTACCCAACAAATGAATACATACAGTCACGAGTAATAATATGTATACACATAGCAAAATTAAAAAGCAATTGTCTTCTAAAATATCTGTTAGAATTATGAAATATTTAACACATAGTTTCTACAATTACATACGAATTACTGTTTCGAATATTTCTTAATTACACTTTATTCTCTAAAACAAATTCGCTTTTTAAGTTAGCAATGTGTATACATATTATTACACGTGACTGTACATACATAAACTCACGCATTTTTCTCATGGGGGTAGGCAGAAACTATAGAACGCCACATGCTACGACCCTTACATACTCCTTTCGCTTCATCCACATTCATACATCTTGTCATACACGCACGCCGGTTGAGAGTACTACACACCTGACCTTTGTGAAGAACATCACCAATAACATCGATGTATTTCCTTCTAGGACGTCCTCTACCGGCGTTTCCATTGACATCCGCCTTATAAATTCCTTTTGTTAATCGCCGTTCACTCATTCTCTCAACATGACCAAACCACCTAAGCATACTCATCATCTTTTAAACCGCAACTTGGTCTAATCTCATCATTTCTCAGTCTATCATTCAAAGTTACACCGCAAATGAATAACAAAAAATAAAAATGAATTTGTGCTTTACGAGGTTTTCACTGCCCAGCGACAATAAGTAAGTCCAGTGCACCCTGGGCACTCTGCCCCACTACCAACCTTGCCGACTGGCTAATCTTTTCACCACAGCATGATGTATCCTAGTAGAGCTCGTGCAGAAGATTGATTTTAGATCCATAACTGACTATAACATCGCAGTTATTTTGAATTATGAAAATACTTTATACACTTTACGAAAGTTTTCTAGGTTACTCATATTGTCAAAGGTGTTAACCAAAGACAGCCACACCTTTTGCGCATGCGCATTGTCAGGCAAATGGTGGCGCAGTAGCAAAATATAAAGGTTCCGGCAGTCCCATTTGTAGTGAAATATAAATAATGTCTTACTTGGCACCCATAGCGAGTTTGTTGAGAGCGTCTCTAGATATGACGTGTCCACACAGAAGCCTCATGGGCGGGTTTTGTTCTGAAGCCTGTTGCCGCAGGATAGGGCACGCGAATACCGAGTGGTAACCACCGCCGTCTTCTCCCAAGTCCACCTGCAATGTTAACTGCTCCATGAATGTTTTTGGTCAGGCTTATTGGAGAGGCCCGGCCAAAGATGGAACTAAAGGGAAAACTGTAACACATCGACCTTCTCAAACAAAGTATTCTTAGTCAAACTCATCTAAACATGGTGCACCCTAAAAATAACAGAAGAACTTGCAAGATTCAATGCTGCAAGCAGATGATGTGCAACAGTATAATAGAACTGACATTTAAGTCGCAGAACTCACTTGCCTAACAATAACTAAATGCAGCTTATATCCTTTTTAAAAGAGACATGCTCTAACGGTAGGGACACAGTTATTCAGCTTCAGCAGATATTCGTGTTCACATTATGTGGCCAAATTACCTCAAACGGCAGCTCGTCGTCTGACCACGCCGCGATGACGTGCGGGTGCGTCATCTTAGCCCTAATGTCATGTAAGGCAGGTAAAACACGAGCGCCAGCCAAAACTCCTCCCGCGAGAGGTGATAGAGGAGCTAAACGGAGCAGCGCGCACGCTTCTTTTATGAATAATTCGGCTGCTTCAGCACCTGAAAAGAACATTGCTTTTTATTTAAGCTGCTTTTTGTATTATGATTGTATGCTTAAATATTATCTTTTCTGGGTAACAAAAGTAATGAGAAACATAAATGGCTTCCAGATAAATATTAAATATACGAAGCAACAGCAGTTGGGGACATCCTGGACTGAAATTAGAAGGATAAATTAAAGCTACGGTCTCTGCAACGCATCTTGATGGCGAGGACAGTATGAAGGCGTCCTGCAGTGCTATGTAAGTAGTTAGGCGAGTGTTACAACTGACCCAGCGCCTTGGGGTCCAGCAGGTGCTGGTAGATGCTGGGGGCGGGCCCCGCGCCCGGCGTGCACCACGCGAGCGCGCACACGGCCGCCTGCAGCGTACTCGATATGTGCTATGTAAGTAGTTAGGCGAGTGTTACAACTGACCCAGCGCCTTGGGGTCCAGCAGGTGCTGGTAGATGCTGGGGGCGGGCCCCGCGCCCGGCGTGCACCACGCGAGCGCGCACACGGCCGCCTGCAGCGTACTCGATATGTGCTATGTAAGTAGTTAGGCGAGTGTTACAACTGACCCAGCGCCTTGGGGTCCAGCAGGTGCTGGTAGATGCTGGGGGCGGGCCCCGCGCCCGGCGTGCACCACGCGAGCGCGCACACGGCCGCCTGCAGCGTACTCGATATGTGCTATGTAAGTAGTTAGGCGAGTGTTACAACTGACCCAGCGCCTTGGGGTCCAGCAGGTGCTGGTAGATGCTGGGGGCGGGCCCCGCGCCCGGCGTGCACCACGCGAGCGCGCACACGGCCGCCTGCAGCGTACTCGATATGTGCTATGTAAGTAGTTAGGCGAGTGTTACAACTGACCCAGCGCCTTGGGGTCCAGCAGGTGCTGGTAGATGCTGGGGGCGGGCCCCGCGCCCGGCGTGCACCACGCGAGCGCGCACACGGCCGCCTGCAGCGTACTCGATATGTGCTATGTAAGTAGTTAGGCGAGTGTTACAACTGACCCAGCGCCTTGGGGTCCAGCAGGTGCTGGTAGATGCTGGGGGCGGGCCCCGCGCCCGGCGTGCACCACGCGAGCGCGCACACGGCCGCCTGCAGCGTACTCGATATGTGCTATGTAAGTAGTTAGGCGAGTGTTACAACTGACCCAGCGCCTTGGGGTCCAGCAGGTGCTGGTAGATGCTGGGGGCGGGCCCCGCGCCCGGCGTGCACCACGCGAGCGCGCACACGGCCGCCTGCAGCGTACTCGATATGTGCTATGTAAGTAGTTAGGCGAGTGTTACAACTGACCCAGCGCCTTGGGGTCCAGCAGGTGCTGGTAGATGCTGGGGGCGGGCCCCGCGCCCGGCGTGCACCACGCGAGCGCGCACACGGCCGCCTGCAGCGTACTCGATATGTGCTATGTAAGTAGTTAGGCGAGTGTTACAACTGACCCAGCGCCTTGGGGTCCAGCAGGTGCTGGTAGATGCTGGGGGCGGGCCCCGCGCCCGGCGTGCACCACGCGAGCGCGCACACGGCCGCCTGCAGCGTACTCGATATGTGCTATGTAAGTAGTTAGGCGAGTGTTACAACTGACCCAGCGCCTTGGGGTCCAGCAGGTGCTGGTAGATGCTGGGGGCGGGCCCCGCGCCCGGCGTGCACCACGCGAGCGCGCACACGGCCGCCTGCAGCGTACTCGATATGTGCTATGTAAGTAGTTAGGCGAGTGTTACAACTGACCCAGCGCCTTGGGGTCCAGCAGGTGCTGGTAGATGCTGGGGGCGGGCCCCGCGCCCGGCGTGCACCACGCGAGCGCGCACACGGCCGCCTGCAGCGTACTCGATATGTGCTATGTAAGTAGTTAGGCGAGTGTTACAACTGACCCAGCGCCTTGGGGTCCAGCAGGTGCTGGTAGATGCTGGGGGCGGGCCCCGCGCCCGGCGTGCACCACGCGAGCGCGCACACGGCCGCCTGCAGCGTACTCGATATGTGCTATGTAAGTAGTTAGGCGAGTGTTACAACTGACCCAGCGCCTTGGGGTCCAGCAGGTGCTGGTAGATGCTGGGGGCGGGCCCCGCGCCCGGCGTGCACCACGCGAGCGCGCACACGGCCGCCTGCAGCGTACTCGATATGTGCTATGTAAGTAGTTAGGCGAGTGTTACAACTGACCCAGCGCCTTGGGGTCCAGCAGGTGCTGGTAGATGCTGGGGGCGGGCCCCGCGCCCGGCGTGCACCACGCGAGCGCGCACACGGCCGCCTGCAGCGTACTCGATATGTGCTATGTAAGTAGTTAGGCGAGTGTTACAACTGACCCAGCGCCTTGGGGTCCAGCAGGTGCTGGTAGATGCTGGGGGCGGGCCCCGCGCCCGGCGTGCACCACGCGAGCGCGCACACGGCCGCCTGCAGCGTACTCGATATGTGCTATGTAAGTAGTTAGGCGAGTGTTACAACTGACCCAGCGCCTTGGGGTCCAGCAGGTGCTGGTAGATGCTGGGGGCGGGCCCCGCGCCCGGCGTGCACCACGCGAGCGCGCACACGGCCGCCTGCAGCGTACTCGATATGTGCTATGTAAGTAGTTAGGCGAGTGTTACAACTGACCCAGCGCCTTGGGGTCCAGCAGGTGCTGGTAGATGCTGGGGGCGGGCCCCGCGCCCGGCGTGCACCACGCGAGCGCGCACACGGCCGCCTGCAGCGTACTCGATATGTGCTATGTAAGTAGTTAGGCGAGTGTTACAACTGACCCAGCGCCTTGGGGTCCAGCAGGTGCTGGTAGATGCTGGGGGCGGGCCCCGCGCCCGGCGTGCACCACGCGAGCGCGCACACGGCCGCCTGCAGCGTACTCGATATGTGCTATGTAAGTAGTTAGGCGAGTGTTACAACTGACCCAGCGCCTTGGGGTCCAGCAGGTGCTGGTAGATGCTGGGGGCGGGCCCCGCGCCCGGCGTGCACCACGCGAGCGCGCACACGGCCGCCTGCAGCGTACTCGATATGTGCTATGTAAGTAGTTAGGCGAGTGTTACAACTGACCCAGCGCCTTGGGGTCCAGCAGGTGCTGGTAGATGCTGGGGGCGGGCCCCGCGCCCGGCGTGCACCACGCGAGCGCGCACACGGCCGCCTGCAGCGTACTCGATATGTGCTATGTAAGTAGTTAGGCGAGTGTTACAACTGACCCAGCGCCTTGGGGTCCAGCAGGTGCTGGTAGATGCTGGGGGCGGGCCCCGCGCCCGGCGTGCACCACGCGAGCGCGCACACGGCCGCCTGCAGCGTACTCGATATGTGCTATGTAAGTAGTTAGGCGAGTGTTACAACTGACCCAGCGCCTTGGGGTCCAGCAGGTGCTGGTAGATGCTGGGGGCGGGCCCCGCGCCCGGCGTGCACCACGCGAGCGCGCACACGGCCGCCTGCAGCGTACTCGATATGTGCTATGTAAGTAGTTAGGCGAGTGTTACAACTGACCCAGCGCCTTGGGGTCCAGCAGGTGCTGGTAGATGCTGGGGGCGGGCCCCGCGCCCGGCGTGCACCACGCGAGCGCGCACACGGCCGCCTGCAGCGTACTCGATATGTGCTATGTAAGTAGTTAGGCGAGTGTTACAACTGACCCAGCGCCTTGGGGTCCAGCAGGTGCTGGTAGATGCTGGGGGCGGGCCCCGCGCCCGGCGTGCACCACGCGAGCGCGCACACGGCCGCCTGCAGCGTACTCGATATGTGCTATGTAAGTAGTTAGGCGAGTGTTACAACTGACCCAGCGCCTTGGGGTCCAGCAGGTGCTGGTAGATGCTGGGGGCGGGCCCCGCGCCCGGCGTGCACCACGCGAGCGCGCACACGGCCGCCTGCAGCGCGCGCTCGTGGCGCGCCGCGTGCATCGGGAACTGGCGGCGAGCGTACTCGATAGCCGCACCCACACCCTTCTCGCGCGCCAGCTAGTACAGAAAAAACCACGTGTTTACAAATAGAACTATAGACAATAGGATTTTCGTAGATCTGATGATCGTCCTTCGATTGTGTCCCCGAATTTGGACATGACGATTGCAATGCGCGCACGAGAGGTCGGCGTATAGAAACCGAATACATAAATTGATTAAAATGAGAATTTTCTAGTTATTAAAAGTTAACTCAAACATCTTTTTACTATGGAACATACCTTGAGTGCTTGCATCCTATGCAAGGTAAATGGCAGCGGCGAGTTATGCAACTCATGCGCACGACGTTCAGCCCAGTGCAGGGCAGCACTGGGTTCCCCTTCGGCCAACGCAGCCGCGCAACGTTGAAGTAACGCGAACGTACAAGTACGCTCCACACCTGTTATCTTCGCCTCGGTTACGAACGCGTCCCCTACGTCTTCTAAGCCCTGTGAAATAACTTAAATGCTTAGACTCCCCAGATACAATAGTCACGCGTTTAGAAAGCCTAGTGGGACTGACTGAAAAATGCAAAAAAAAAAAACTGGCCAACTTCGAGTCGGACTCGCGCACGAAGGGTTCCGTACCATTATCTATAAAAAAACTGCAGAAAAAACATGTTTGTTGTATGGGAGCCCCCTTAAATATTTATTTTATTCTGTTTTTTAGTATTTGTTGTAATAGCGGCAACAGAAATACATCATCTGTGAAAATTTCAACTGTCTAACTATCACAGTTCATGAGATACCGCCTGGTGACGGACGGACAGACGGACAGCGGAGTCTTAGTAATAGGGTCCCGTTTTACCCTTTGGGTACGGAACCGAATTAATAGGTACCAACAATATTTCTAGTTTCATTATTTGACAGTATGTAACATAAAAAAGAGGAAACCTTGAAACTGGTTAAAGTATACAGCACTGTGACACATAATCATAGGATTGCAAACATGCTAGGCCATTAACTCAATAAGGAAAACCTGTAACAGGGCCTGTCACAGATATTAATTAATTAATTGGTGTTGTTGTCTCATGAACAGAATTCACTGATGCAAAACAACTGTACGGATAATATCGCGTTTTATTTTATATAAGGTCCAACCAAAATACCTGGACAAACTTTTACACAGTGTTCAGTAAGTGTAACTGAATATATCTATGCAAACAAAAACGAGACCCAAGTGTTTTTTTTTTCTAACCAAATTTTTTTTTTTCAAATTGAATTTTACTTTATTTATATTTTTTTTTACATTTTTCACTTCGCTGTTTAGGTAAGACACGGCACGGAATTAGCACCCCAATGGCGGTCGATGCATAAGAAATGGATGAGTTTATTCTTAGAGAGTACAGGCAATTTAAAACATTATTATTTTTTTGTTAGAAAAAAACACTTGGATCTCGTTTTTTTACATAGATGTGATTAGTTAAACGTATTGAACACTGTGTAAAAGTTTGTCCAGGTATTTTGGTTAGACCTTATATATCTAAGCGCAGCTTGCTAACGTGCAAAAAACAGGATTCGGTTTATAAAGAACATAGCATTTTTTTTAGTTGTTCAAAATTGTCTATGAGTTTATCTGGGTAGCTAAAATATTCCCTTATTTCTTACCTGTCTATACAAATGTTGAGCTATGGCCTGCTCCATAATGGGCCTGTTGACGTCATTACAAAACGATTCAGCCTTTGGCGCCACGGAAGCATAGTCAGCAATAAAGTGCCTGTCAATTGACTTTCCCACTCTGGATACTGTTGCGTGAAGTTCTCTATGCTCTGTGGAGTTCAAAATATCCTTTGATTTAGGTCTAAGCCGTCCAAACCGCAGCCTGTAGGCTACTTTCCGCCCGCGACTCATATTTGTGCGGCCCACGAAGCAATTTTGTATATTAGATATCTTTTTAAGTATTTCTTTTATCCTTTAATTAAAGACTAATTGTATTTAATTTCTGCCGCCCACCAGTCCATGTCGTAATTTGTATTAACCCGTACACGGCTCCAGCCTAGACAGCTCTGCTTTAGGTAATGGTCGTCCGGCGGCGAAATGAGCCGAACATATTGTAACAATTGTGATAGGACCGGCAAGCCTAACAAGCGCATTGCGACATAATATTGCTAGACCTAAAATCGTCATCCACAGCCTTCAACCATCTTCAGCTTATCCCACTGCTGAGTATAGGCCTCCCTTAAATTATGCCATTCACCCCGGTCCTGTGCCAATCGCATCCAGGCGGGCTAACATTCGCAGCGCGGCATAATTCTGTCATCGCATTATCTCGTACCGAGGCGAGATAAGATATGGCATATCTTATCTCTCTAGAATTATGCCGCGCTGCGAATGTTAGCCCGCCTGGATGCGATTGGCACAGGACCGGGGTGAATGGCATAATTTAAGGGAGGCCTATACTCAGCAGTGGGATAAGCTGAAGATGGTTGAAGGCTGTGGATGACGATTTTAGGCCTAGCAATATGATGATAAGTATGACATTGGATTGAACATTACTAATAACTTTTTGATGCTTTCAGTTACTAAAATTAACAAGGACAACTGAATTATTTATGTAGCAGTAACACAATTTTATTTCCGATTTTGGCCTTACAGTAGCACTTTATAGTGGTAACATGAAAGCGCCGTCCTTGGACATCGCTCGCGCAATGATGCGATGGGATTTCATCGTGCGATGGAACGCACGATGGTCGCATCGCATGATCGCGCGACCATCAATTAGTACATTCAGTAGATACCAGTATGTTCGATCACACGGTTGTACACAAACATTTTCATCGGACGCACGCATCATCGCGCGAGCGATGGCCAACTAGGACGGCACCTAAAGCTTCAATGAAGAACATTAGCTTCTTCATAGACTGTGTGGTTTATTACAAGAGAGAAATTATATAAATACAGTTTGCAGTTGTTGAATTTATACACCAACCATACTTTTATCAGAAAAACTGGCTGATAATGAAATAAACATTTTTTATTTGTTTTGCTTCCAGATTTCAGTGCGTTATTTTATTTTTTTACTAATGGTACTTTTATACGTACATCCAATGCCCCCTAAACAATCAGCCTCAATACCAACTATGTTCATTGGCTAATCTTTTTCAACACAGGATGAGCTATTCTCGCATAGCTCAAGCTGACATGAAAGAAGAGGAACTTTTAGAAGCTATAGCTTTAGTTAGATCCTCTGGGAGCCTGGTGCAGCAAGTGATCGAGCCATTTCTACTTGTTCAGAGGCCCCCAGAGCTCAGCGGCCCAGGGCACTACCCCGTTTGTAGCACCAGCCCTATGTAGAAGTCATAAAACAAAACTTACCTGTAGACATTTGGAATACAGTCTGTTTGACTGATGCTGCCAAGTCGCTCACCACCATGGCTTGTGCTGGTGACAGTGGAGTATTAACAGGTTCTGAAAAACAAATAAAAGCATATAATTAAGTATTATAAGCTTACTTCACTTCTTAGGGGCAGGCTGAAAACCAGCATTGACCTGTGATGTAGCTATGCTGTTGGCGGATCGACATTTGCTGAACCCACTCCTTTTGCTATACTACACAACTTTGTTTACTTTTTAAGTTTTCATATATTTTATTTTTATAGTGGCAATAAACATTTTTTCTTTTGTTCAACTACAGGTTTTTTACACTATCACCCAAAAGACAGAATGTGAACACGTTATCAGTCTGTACTATTTTAAAGCAATATTTACATTTTATTTTGAGTTATACATATTGTGTTTGTTTATAAATAAACATACATGTTATATTGTGATATATAACTTGTTTACTGTCAAGTTAAGATAAGGACTGTACATGTAAGTTTATTTTTAAAACAATGAAAGGCGCCTACATTTATAGGCACTAGGGGGGAGGTGAAAGGTCCAACCAATAAAATATTTCACCCACTCTGGTTTTACCTAAAACTGGCGTATAAAAGCTTCACTTACACGATTTGCGTACCACAATACGATTTCTCAATGTCTTTGGGGTAAAACAAAGAAGTTGGCATCAATAAATAAGTGAAATTCATCTTGTCATGGCTATGCAAAAACAAGACACAGTGAACAAAGAGAACCACTCACGTTTGGCTATTTCTTTTCTTAGATCTTCGACTTGGTCTATAATATCCTGTAGAACTCTATTCGTATGGTCATTTAAAGAATTAAATTTTGTTAAAGCTTTGTCCAAATCCTGTTCAACTCCAATACACGAATCCATGGTTATGTGATCACAATATATTAATTGAATAAACTTGTAATAACTTTACAACGTTAGTTAATGCAACGGAACCACGAAAGTATCAGACGCGTTATAATTACAGGTAAGTAAGGTAAATATTTTTAGACGAAATTTATGAAAACAGACATTTTGCTTTCTGCTGCTGCTGAATTTCTAAATTACAGATACAAAAATTAAATGTCATGACGATGAATGATGTCAAATTATTGTCAATGAAATTGTTGATGGTTCGTTTGGTCATTAGTTCATTCAATTAATCTTGCCATAAATAAAGTACAACAAGTAGTCTTGTTAGTCTTGTCTATGAAAAAAGAAACATTTTTGTATTATCTGTTGTTTTGTTCATACGTTAGCGATGGGCGAGTCCGAGATGTTTAAACAATCGAAAGAATCGCATTCGTTGTAAAATTACAATCGAGTTCACGATTATCTCGGTCTCCGTTTTAACAATCCAGATGTTTTCCGATTGTTCCGAGACGACTAACTCGCTCGGTCGCAGTGCCGCGACTATGCGCTCGTTCTCGCTCGCACTTATCAACTCAAGTCGTGATCGTCTCCAGGTGGCCTCAAGACTCGCACCCTTCGGCCCAACGACTCACGGTGCAAATTAGAGATGTTGCATTCGTAACTCGTGACCGTCTTCAAGTCGGCTCAAGTCAACTCCGAGAGAAATCATCGAGAACCATCGAGTTTTTCTGACAATCGTATTAATCGACTTGAACATCTCGGACTCGCCCATCGCTATCCTACATGTTCTTTTTGTCTATGGTTATTGCACAATTTGTTCGATTTCGATCTGCCGATTTAGGTTAGAATTTATTTGTTGAAAAAGTTATTGAAATTTAATAATATTATACTTGCTGAAATTCCGTAAACATGGCTCAAAGTAAGCTAAATGATATGGCGGGTAAATTCGCCAAGGGCGGACCGCCTGGCCTCAACATCGGTCTGAAAGTGGCTGCCGTTTTAGGTGCCGCAGCTTATGGCGTCTCGCAATCTTTGTTTACCGTCGAAGGTGGTCACCGTGCCATCATGTTCAACAGAATAGGAGGTATACAGTCACATGTCATGAGCGAGGGTTTGCACTTCCGTCTCCCTTGGTTCCAATACCCCATCATCTACGACATCAGGTCCCGACCTCGCAAAATTTCATCACCCACCGGCTCTAAGGATTTACAAATGGTTAACATTTCTTTGAGAGTACTCTCCCGCCCCGATGCGAACTCGCTCCCTACAATGTACAGACAGCTTGGCACTGATTATGATGAAAAAGTATTGCCATCAATCTGCAATGAAGTATTAAAATCGGTTGTTGCTAAGTTCAATGCATCTCAGTTGATTACTCAGCGTCAGCAAGTATCACTACTGATAAGGAGGGAGCTGGTGGAGCGTGCTGCTGACTTCAATATTATTTTGGACGATGTCTCCCTGACTGAGTTAAGCTTTGGTAAGGAATACACTGCTGCTGTTGAAGCCAAGCAGGTAGCCCAACAGGAAGCTCAACGTGCAGCTTTCGTTGTGGAAAGAGCCAAGCAGGAGCGTCAACAAAAAATTGTACAAGCTGAGGGTGAAGCAGAAGCCGCTGAAATGTTGGGAAAGGCAATGGGAATGAACCCCGGTTACTTGAAGCTGCGTAAAATCCGTGCTGCTCAAAGCATCTCAAGAATGATTGCTCAATCCCAGAACCGTGTATTCCTTCCTGGCAACAGCTTAATGATCAATCTCCAGGATCCCACCTTTGACGATTTGTCTGAGAAGCTTACAAAGAAGAAGTAACATGAGGCTGAGAGTGTGTACGCTGAAAGCCTGGAGCCTGCGACCACTCTTACAGATGTTGATGCTGCTGTTCTAATTGGTGGTGTTGCTTCAGTTGTCGTTTAGTGCATTTTTCTATGTAGGTACCACAAGCATTACAAATAATATTGTGTAAAAAGTCAGCCTGTTTGAAATGTAATATTGCATTTTACGTTATTTAGTTGTAGGTTTATAGTATGTATGGGAATCTAATGATTTAAATAAAAACATTTCAAAATTAAATGTCTGTTCTTATTTTTAGTATTTTATTTCTGCAATAAAAACATTGCATCATGATAATTATTATTGTAAAATAATATTTTATTTAATATTATAATTTATACATTCATTAGGTTTTATATTTCAATCCTTTTTGGAAAGGCTATGTCCTATTGTTGCACTCTGTTTCAAAATAGTAATGTTAGACCATTGATTTCAATTTGTACAAAGTCCAGTTCCTACGAACAGGGATCTAGAATGTTTAAAAATTATGTATCTTGACTAGTTATGATGGATGATCATGCAAAGTAAACGAGGTTGCTTCTTTTTAGCAAGGTTGAAATTCATAAATCTACACTGAAAAGTAAGTAATTGATGTTGTTGAACGAAATCTATATCATTTTGTAAAGAGAAAATGCTGTTAAAAATGTAAACCAATTTGCAGTAGGTGTAGTAAGATTATAGTGCCTGTACATTGATGAATCTACACAAACGGTTTAAATGTAGGTCTTATGTGGTTATTGGTGCAATAATATTGTAAATTGTGATACGTAAATATGGTAGTCTTGGGCCTTGTAAAAAGAAAATGACCTTGTTTGTTCAGTCTACTCTCGTGTCTGCATGAGCTATATGAGAAGAGCTCAGTTTGTTTATTTAGTAACTAGCGACCCGCCCCGGCTTCGCACGGGTGCAATGTAGATACTAATGTGGGGCATATAAACCTTTCTCTTAAATCACTCTATCTATTGGAGAAAACTGCATTAAAATCCATGGCATAGTTTAAAAGATCTAAGCATACCGACAGCAGGAGCAACTTTGTTTTATACTATGTAAAGATTTAATTTTAGTTATAACTTATCAGTAACAACTAGTGAGCATTAGATTTCATTCTATAACTCTCCAATTCCACTCAACACATCAAATGGAAAGACCTCAGGCCAACCTCACATTGTTATTGAGGTAGATCAGAGCCCCGCTTTAGAGTTAATTTCCACCTGCAATAACTGTACATGATAAGAACTTATGTGGAGTACTAGATCAGTAATGAATGCACCCAAGCTAAAAAAAGGCAGCAGAAATAGGGAAATAAAACAAGTGATAATGCTTTTCTAACAATTTAATTAAACTAAAACAAGTCAATAATTCAACAAGACGGTTCACTTTTTAATTGCAGAGGGTTGTGGGCATCTAAAACTGGACATCTCGATTTCAGCTTCAAAGAAACTCATATTATCGTATTGGTAATATTCTGGGACTTTGTAAGCTCCGGTCTTCTTAGGATCAATACCAGGTCCCACTGGTTGAGACGCAGGTTGGATTACATTGCTGCTCAGTCCGGGAACATCGAGAATTTTCTGGGTCTTCTCCGCAGTTGGTGGAGGGGTACTTTGAGCACCCTCGCTGTAGAATCTAGTGAAACCTCTTAACGCGTTCCTCCCTAAAGCATTCATTATTTTATGTTACACAACCACCACAGCAATCAAAAATCTACAAGCTCGACATCAATCAATTTGATATGAAGACAAGACAATGACATTTATTTAACTGTCAGACCTGTCAGTCTCTCACACTGTCAGGTCTACCAGTCAGTGACACAGAGTATACAGATGGAATTTTTTAACAGTTCTTTCAAGAAAAGTGCTTTAAAGACGGGAGATAACCAATTTTACTCAAAGGAAACATTCCTTAATTTTTAAAAAGAGGCAAATCTGACTTTATATATTTTTGAAAATACGCTTGTTACACCCGGGAATCAAACCGGCTAAATTCCGACAAAATAACATTCTGTACTTTTATGGCACAATATTCTATGTAGCTGACTAATCATCTTTTTTGGGATTATGAAAAGGTACACCCAACAGCACGACACCAGCTCTCACGGCTGACGCCTAGAAAATAGATAATTTAGTTATACTCTATAGAAAGACCCGCAATTCAGTTTATTCATTTCTAATTGATATAATAATAATAAAATAATGTTTTTATCAGACAATTACTTTTGTTTTTTACACTCTTATAACCTATCTCTAAAACCATTCCTATATTAGATCATATTTGGGTGATTACACGATAAAGGATTTTTTGGTGTCCCCTAAGAAAAAGTTATCTATTTAATATAAGATTGATTATATCACAAATTTACGTTATGTATGTTATTTTATTGATAGAGCCAGAAGATATTGCTATTTTTTTAAGTTTTATGGATACCAGGGGAAAATATGCAGCCAGGGGAGTGACAACTTACTACTGTTTTGTATGAAAAGTAAAAATTAAAAAGAACTACAACTATGTATGGTTTACTTAAGAATTTTATAAATGAATAATAACACAACATGCAAAATCAGTCAAAACAGTTTTAAAGTGTAGAAGTATTCAAAAAAGAAATTATTATTTTGGTAACTCTTGTATGATTAAAATTAAATAATTCAAAATATACCTATCAATAAAAGAATGACTATCAATAGGTAATTTAACTGAGATAGATCTCTTTATGTAAAATCAAAATTTAAACTGCCAGGGCAGTGATAAAATCGTACGTAATCTTTAAATGCAATTAGATACGTAACTATTACCATATATAAACGTAATTCATGCCGCCTGTGCACAATTACCTCTGTTTTCTACGATTATACAATAATGTTACGTTGAAACTAAAGAATTTATATTTACCAGGGGAAATACTACAATCACTGGCACAAAGCAATTTAAAGACAGCGCGCGGGCAACTGACGCGTTTATTGTTTGAGTAGTCCCAATTGCGGTAGCTTATAGCGAAGTTCACGTTATTAACTACTCGTCGCATAAAGTCAAGCCATGCGGTCGCCATTTTATTGCCAGATTTTAAACTTTTGATTTGGCCAGAGGAGGGTGACACTTTTTTCGGGTGATGTGAAAAGCCGTGATTTTTTAAAATGATAATAAATATTTTTACACTTTTATTTATGAAAATGTGATTTGTTGTTTATTTAGTTATGCAATAAAAATTGAGATAACATGATAGCAGTTAAAATAACAAATATATGTTTAAAATTCTAGTGAAAATTGGCAATGGGGCAAGCCAAGGGAGTATACATTTTACGCTATTTGAACACAATATTGCCTAAAGCTAAATAATTGTCGTAATTTGATTACATGGTCCAAATAAAAGATGACATTCTCTGTCACTTACGGGTTATATTTCATTAAATCATTAAACTATAATAAAATGTATCAATGGACCATTAAAATCCCAATAGCGTATATTCACCCATTTAGGTAAAGTTCTAAGTAGCGTCGTCATCGTGCCAAAAAAAGGCGTGGGTGCCCCCATTTTAAGTGCATGCTGTGCATATTACATGCATAATATAGACTTCCTTCAAGTACTCGTAGACAAATAGAAACACAATTTATTAAGTAAACGGGATTTTATATGGTTCTATTATTTTTAAATATCTACATAAGATATCCAAATCATTTGAGCAATCGACCAGCTAACTGTCCGATAACATAGTACAGCTTGACAAAAAAGTCTAAAAACGGAACTAATTTTTAATCTTTTTTCGTGCGATATTAACTTGGATTAATATGCTCAAATTGATTTTAAATGAATTAATGAACAGGACTACACAATGTAGGTATATAAATTTTAAGAAAAAATTGCGAGTATTAATTAACTAAAGGGAAAATCTCGTTTCATCCTTTTCTTAAATACGTAAGCCGGCAATACATGTTGGCCAAGCCTCAGCCAACGAGACGGTAGGCAAATTGATACAAAGCGAGTGCTACAGTCCGCATGTTGGTCAAGTTCAAAAGAAACCAACGGCAACTCAAAGCCATTAAACATGTGGACACGACTTGCCGAGTGCAGGCAAGCGCCTTTGATTTGTGCAGAAAAACCGACACCGTTTCGAAGTGAGACGAGTCGTGGCGAGCGATTTCTAGTGGTTTCAAGGCACACCACACGAACCGCTGGCACTCGCCTACACTCAGCCAGCTAAGTGAGCGACGACGAGCAATGGCGCAACTAGATAAATGGACTGTCTATAAGTTGGTACTCGCCCCTCATTAAGCTGTCTCCCTCCCAGTACTCTCGCACAGCAACGCCCTAACCCGAGGTCCGAGTCCCGTTAGGGATCGCCCTTAGTGCTGTTGTTGCTAGTAGTCATGATGTTAGTAGTAGTAATAGTAGTAGTTAGCTTAGGTTAAGTATTTTACTCTTGTCCTCCTTGGTTGGAAACCCTTCAGGTCTCGCCAATAACTGCTCGGTTACGTAGAAACTATCCACAAGACCACATACAAGCAGACGAATAGAAAAAAAACAAATTGGTACTCGCCTTCACCCGGCGAACTATGGCCAACATGTATTACGGACTTAACATAAAAGCAAAAACCGAAATATCACTTGGTCTGACGAAGGGTGTTCCCGTTAACCTGCAATAGTAAAGCGTCCATACATGCAGAAAAATATAAATGTTGAAAAAAAAAATGTTTTTATTTCTTTTAAATAATAAATTATTCACAAGAAATATTAAATTAATACGTAAAAAAACACTGTACACGCGCACTTGTCTTGCAACGTGGAAGTAGGGCAATTTCGCAATTATTTAATACGTTTTTGATTCATTAATTTCATTATTTAATTAATTTTAATTTTTTTATCCTTATTTTTCTATGCTAATATTTTTATTTTTATTTAATTATATAGATTAACGAGTTTAAGGGAACCTCTTGAGTATTATGTTCTGTGAAGGGAACGCCCTCTGTTATTTAACACACTTTATATTATATGATTTCTCACTTAGATGTAATTTATTTACATTATATTACATATTACAATAGTGGGATATCATTTATATCAGGGGATATAGATAATAAAGATTATATCCCATATTGTATCCGGACCCGCACCTCTGATTTTTCGAATTCACGTGCGGATCATTTATTGCTTTATCGGTAAAGGAAAATATCACGAGGAAAGCAGACCGGCAAGCAATTTCAACTCAAACTTGACCGAATTATATTACTTTTTAGTATACCTAAAAAGTAAGTAACTCGATTAGTAAGATAATTAAATCACAATCGATTCAATAGTAATGTATTAAATGTAAGTTATTTAATATCTATTAACTTATAATAATAATGAGCACAAAAATATATAATATCCTTCATGAAAAAGGTACAATAATTCAACTTCACTAAGGAAGAAATATTATTTATTCATCAACCGAAAAAACTGATGATGGATGGATCGTTACACAGGCATTCTTTACTTCCGTGGTACATTGCGTCTCTAGTGTCTATGGTTCTTTTTCACGACTGTTTTGGATAGTTTACCTACCTTGCCTATATTGCCGATTTTTCGGTCTGGAAGCAGAATATGTGTATAATTTTACTGTGTAATCTATATTACAACGTGTTATAATGTTTTTCAACTATAGTTAAGTCTTATTGCATTGTAGGTTTCTGTAAAACACAAGTTCAGCCATTTACATGAAAGGTGAGTACAAAAAATTGGTACCTCTATTTTTTTTTTGTAAAGCTTAGGTTTCACCCTAGTGACACTGGGAAATTTGTGAATTAATTAATGCTATTCTCTTCTTTATTTGTGAGTGCAAGTTACCTGTTTGTGAATAATAATTATTCATACAGCGCTGCATAAGTTATAGTTCATATATATACCTATTTGCCGCTATTTTGTATTTTATATTTATGTATATCAACTATAACCCGACCGAGTTGAATAGGTCATGAGGAAGCACTACGTTCCATTCCATGAAAGGTTGTTTCACAATCGATAGAATATCTTCTCTATCCTAGATAGTAGGTGGCAAAAGTTTATTGACCTCATATTGAAAGTCCTTTAAAAAAGATTTTCAAATCTAAGATTGGTGTATTTCCTATCGGATATTTTAAAAAATAGTGTTTGACAGAAATCACAGAAACGATTGAAGAAAAAAGTGGAAATGGAACGTTTTTTAGTCTATGGTTTTTTATTTGGTTTTTCGGAAATTGCTAAATGTATTAGAATTTTTCCCACATTACTTCGATCTGGATAATTTACACGAACATTTAGTCAGTTTTTACGACATTCTAGTTATGATATTCGTGCAACAAAGTATAGATCAAGTTAATTGGTAATTATAAGTTATACGTGAAATGGCTGCCGAGGTACCTGCTTCCAATGTATTATGTGAAGCAATGGAATATTTGTCTAAACTTGGATCGAATTTGCGTCTTCGATCTGAGAACTTGAAAGAGAAGAGGATACGTAAAGACAAATTGAGAAATGCGCACGCTGTTCATAAAGCTGCTACTAAAGTGCTTCTTATATGTGAATTGTCAAAAAGATCACTCGAGAATGTCGAGACCGGTGTTCGGAAAGTACTGTCTATAGTTGACGCATCTCAGGCGCATTCTGATAGTGGCGGGAAAATAATGGAAAAGAAAAAACAAGAAAGTGATGAAAAGTTTTATCATTTTGATTTTGAATCGCATAAATTGCGAATATCTAAGAAAATTCCGATTAAACATTACACGTCAGTGAAAGTAATCGCTAAAAGTATGCCTGCTTCTGTGCAAGAAAAATATCCCGTATTTTACGATTGTAAACTAAAGCGGGGCAGGAGAAGATCATCAGAAAAACAAAAGTCTGAAGATAAATCTGAAAGAAGTTCAAAAAGAAAAACCTCCGTATGCCATTCTGATACAAATCAGAAAATTGAAAAATCTAAAGAAAAACAAAAAGATGACAAAGTCATTGAATCTGATGTAAGTGAATCAGGAAAGTCTAAAGAAGAGTCTAGGAAAAAAAGTGTAGACTATGAAAAAACTAAAACCGATAGAAGAAAATCACTCGATGTTGTGTTGTCAAATTCTGATGCTGAAAATGATAATAGTGTAAAAACAAATGACAGGTGCACTGCTGATTCATTGGAGACACAAGATGATGTTTCCCAATGTGAAGTAGACACCAATGAACAAAATAATATGAATTTAGTTAATTCAGAAAGAAAAAGTGAACCAGAAAAACACAAGTCAAAGGAAGATTTAGCAGTATCTGATCTCATTCAATGCCTAAATGAAGCTAGAGTAGAAGACAGTTTATCTAATGAAAAAGAGTGCAATATCAAGAGGAGTTGGAACTCAAATGATTGTAAAACAAATGATGAAAAACATAAAAGAGGAGTGAAAGATGCAACTAGTATAAGAAAGAAGTTTAGTAAGATAAAGATTGCCGATGAAAGCTCAGATAGTGAAGAGTCTGTAAAAAATGAACAGGAGAAATCAACACTGAAAGAAAATCATTCCCCTTCTGGTAAAGAAAATGAAAGTAACTTAAAAAAGAATATTACTGAATCTGAGCCTAAATCCAAGAAATTGAAATTGGCTGACGTAGACGATGACTCAAAAAATAAGGAAGATTCAGACCAAATCTCATCAGACTCAAAAAAAAGTGAAAATTATCAAAAAGAACTGGATGATGATTCTAAACCACTAATAAGATGTGTAAATATTACTAAATTACTAAAACCTGATGTAATAGATAGCAAAATTTATGAATCAATTAATGTTAAACATACTAAAAATAATAAACATTCAAAGAAAAATATGAGTAGTATAAATTGTAATAAAGAAGAAAAGAAGCTTAGTGAAGATGATCGAGTAAGAAGAAAAGATAAATATGCAATAGAAAACAGTAACAATGAACAATTTTGGGCACTTAAAAGAAATGAAGTCAAGCAATTTAAGGCTAAACAGTTCACTGTAAATATTGAAAGATTACCACAGTTATCTTTAAACTTTTTACTTACTCATAACCTTAAAAGAATAATTCAAGGGAGCAAAATGATTTGTGAGGTAGCAAAGGAAAAGGATAGAGAATTGGAGCATTTACAGACAAATATCGACGAAGTTAAGAATGCCTTACTTAATGATTCTGCATCAGATGACACTGAGATTGCTGTGACAGCTAAAGCGAGGAAGGTAAAAAAGTCTCTTCTCAATGATTCAGATTCTGACAAAGAACCTATGTCCCATGTGGCTGGTATCAACCAAATTAACCAGGAAATATTAACAGATCCTGCATCTATAAAAAATGCACTTCTCAATGAATCTGATTCTGAAAATAATGAACAACAAGTTCAAGACAAAGGAAAAGATAAGACTCTTGATTCAGTTACTAATGATATTCAAAAAGAATTGGAAAAAGACATTGCTGAAAAAATCAAAAATGCATTGCTCAATGATTCAGATTCTGATAAGAATCAAAATAAAGAAGACAACAATGAAAAAATGCCTACATTGCAAGAAACTACTAATGATGGTAAAGGTGACGAACTTAATGATAGTGGTAAAGATAAAAACATGTTACATAATAACAAAGAAAATAATGAAAGTAATGCTCACACTAAAACAATTGAACAAGATGAGCCAAATCAAGATCCTGAAAAAATAAAATCAAGTTTGTTAAATGATTCATCAGATAGTAAGTCAGATTCACCAGTAATGATAAAGAAGAAAAAAAAGTTTAAAAAACATAAACGGAAGCATGCCATTAAAAGTATGCAAGCTAAGAAAATGCTTCTCAATTATTCATCTAGTTCAGAAAATGAAAAGGAACATTCACAAGGATCTCATGAGGATTCTAAAAACACGCATAAACAACGCAAGCGAATATCGCATATTTCAAGCTCCTCTTCATCAAGCCAGGAAAACACAAAAAAACTGAACAATGAAGTTTCACAAGATTCAGCTTCCCAAGAAAACAGCAAGTCTAATGATGAACATTCAGTTAATAAAGATAAGGATAACAGAAGTATAGATCAGGTTGATGGAACCATTGATGAGCACTCAAATTCCAGTGTAAGCAAGGTTAGGAGATAAATATACTTAAAATATTAAGTTTTGGAAAAAATTGTACACAAGTCATTTGTAGTACATTGTAGGGACTACATACCACATCATACTCTATGTAATATGAGCGTAGGAGTAGGTTACGCATTGCATGCGCTTCTCACGGGGTTGGCGGGATACTGGCAGGTCGCGTATGTGTTATTATTATTGCCCTTTCGTTTTCTATAAGTGCTAGTAACAATGTTATAGAAAATAATTATTGCATTTTTAGTTTTAAGCAAGTAAACATTTAAGTTTCATGTCTACTTGTGTAACAACCAGTGCTTCTAGATTCACTGTAATTACAGCAGCTTTACTGTATTTTTTGCGTTTTTACTGTATACTGTAATGAAAAATTACAGTCTTAAGTAGAAAACCCTCAATGTATTTAGTTTTATGTAAACTAAGTACATGTTTTTCCATATTTTTTTAAAAAAAGTAGTCCAAGTAGTGAGATTACTTTAGAGTGATATAAATCATTAAATAATCAATAAAATTTTACTGAAATATTAGATTTTTGTAATCAACTTTAATTTGTATTTTTTGCGATCTGGAAGCACTGGTAACTAATATATGTATAAGGATAATAAATATTGTTCTGTATTATTGTGCATTAATAGCTGTCAGCAATTAAATGACAAATGAAACATTTGGACTTTTTATTTAGCACAAAAAATCAGACAAGAAGACTTTATTTTTACAAACTGAATACAAGATAGAGGTATAAAACTTGATAGGGAAAACAAAACTTTTATTTTTATTTTTTATGGTTTATACCTTTACTTTGTATTTGAACTGAATTATGGCTTGCAAAACGTGGAGAATAAAGATAATACAAATAATTACAGATGGTACGCTCTAAAGCAAAACCCAGTGGAAGCAGCGGCCAGAATTCAGACAATCAAGATGCAAGTGATAAAGATATTGATGGGTAAATATGTCTCTAAAAATAAAGTGGGATTATCTAAACTAAGCATAAATTATAGTAGAAATAAAACTCTGTTTACATATTACAAACTGTTTGCCTGAAACATCAAAAGCTGTAACGGTAAATATCTGGCAATTATTAAAGTTTTCTTGTTTCGTGTCCTGGTAATCAAGGCATATTCATCATCATGAGTCCATAAACAACCACGTGAATGCATGAACTTCTTACTAGACCACTATCATGATCACAAATAGCTAGAATCGCCACTGGGGAAAATTGATTGGTGATCCCTGTAGGCAGATTTCTGGTTCCTTGGTCTTGTGGGCACAAATGTAGCTGCCAAGCATGAGTCCTGGGTTTGGTTCCCAGGATTGGGCAGTGTTATCAGGTTTTACTGGTATGTATTGGATCCAGAAAATTGTGAAAAGCTCCCCCCCCCCTTCAGCCTCATCGGATCATAATATTCCGTAGGATCTGAAAATTCGAGTTAAACAGTATGGGATACTTAAAACTTTATGAAAGTTATAAGTGTTATAACATTATCAAAAACCTGAGACTTGAAGGTGCTTTGGGGTAAATCTTGAGGTGAAAACTTTATGCCACAAGTGTAGAGATTTCAAGTAGGTACTTACGTAAACATGCAGCTCGCAGAAAGTCCGATAAGTTGGTCAAATTTGTAGAAGTATAGTATTTAAATTACTACTGCACACAGCTCAGTAGGGCCGTCTAAGGGAACTAATCACATCAAAAATTTTGGATGGTTTTTGACACATCCACACACATTTCCTGTGTAATCGTATGCTTTTAGCTGCGAGAGCATTCAAGTAGAGAAAGCATAAGCATGTTGAGGCATGCGAAAGGCAAAAACGTGCGTACGCATGTTCATACCAAATGCCGATTTTCTATGAGTGAAATACGAATTGTTGGTGATAAGTGTGTTTAATCCCTTATTCTGTGTTTAGGTAATAATTTTGAATAAAACCTATTTTATCAAAATACATACAGTAGGTAAGCACGCGAACTGATTGCATTCGGGGCCTGAAGTGAAGCCCCCCCTCCCTCTCTCCGCAATATGCACGCCTCGCCACACACGCCCGCAAATGTAGTGCTATCCTTGTCATCTAACAGCTCTACCGCATATCCACACGCATTCCTCAGTTCTGCATTCAGTTCGCGCGCGTACTGTAGGATGCTAAGTTGAGAAGGATTTGAATTCTCAATAGGAGTAATGCTAGGAGAGTAGTCTATTGCATTATTTAACATGATACGGTGTTCCTAGGCTAACAAACTTGAATAATTTAAACAAACCGTATCGACGGCGCGACCCTTCGACGAAGGAGAGCCGAAGTTCTAGTAAGAAGAATAGCAGATCGAAGCCCACACCAGTGATAGGCGAAGACTTGCTGCAAGCTGTGAGCAGTTCTGACGCATCCGAAAATGACAATATGGGAGAAGAAGGTACATCTTTTTAATATCACGCTAGCCCGTAAAGATATACAAAGTTAGTCGGAAAGGGGGGTACTAAGCCGAAAGGGTGTTAAAGTACCCATAATAAGGGATAACTTTTGTTCTACAACTTTCTCCAAAACTCGATAGTTTAAAAGAAATAGCTTTTTAAAGATTTCTTAAAAAATATGCTAAAATCTATTTGTCCATAGCTATGATCAGCTGTGTTTACAATTTAGGTCATATTTGGGGTCACGGATTAGAAACTTAACTTTTTGAATTCATAACTAAAGCAGGTACGATTTTTTTTTAAAATAACTGAATAAAAATCTTTTTACATGCAAATAAAAATTATCGAATTTTGCAATTTTAGCACTTGCTTTTAAACAGTCAACAGTGATACTGTAAGAGGGCCGCGGCTTAGTACCCCCTTTCCGACTAACCTTGTATAATTCCCCTCGTAAGTCGTAAGTGGTTACGAACCTAGTACCCATAATTGTGCCCGGAAAATGGTAATAGGCTCGCCACGTTTTACATGGGACTTAATATCAGGGGTGAAATGTGGGTGTTCAGACTCTTGTAACAGGAGAACACCTCTGCTTCCTCCTTAGGAGATTACAGGCGTGAGTGTGTGTATATGATTTAAAGGCAGTCAATCTGAATGAAGCCAGGTATGACCGGGATTTATCATATCATGAATGAGGAAACTGAAGATCTAGGTAGCATTCCTTAGTACAGTGTTTGCAATTCAAAGATAAAAATGTATGGGGTTGTTACAGAATGCTTGACTGGATCGATAGCTTTGTCCAACCTATATTTTTTTCTTCTTTTTTTTAGCATTGGAAATAGTTTCAACCTTATAGGTTGTAGATTTCATTATTATAGATATCACTGGCGGACAGGGCACTTTCTATACTGTCAGTGCCAAAATAACAAGGCCCGCAGATGATAGTAAGGCTGGAAAATGATAGGCCGAATGTAAGGCGATATTTTTCACCACAATATTCATGTATAATATAAGGTCCAACCAAAATACCTGGACAAACTTCTACACAGTGTTCAAACGTTTAACTAAACATATCTATGCAAAAAAAACGAGATCCAAATGTATTTTTTTAACCATAAAATAATAACTTTATAAATTGCCTCTCTAAGAATAAACTCATCCATTTTTTATTCATCGACCGCCGCCGGGGCGCACGCTTCTTCCGCGCCGTGTTTTACCTAAAGTACGAAGTGAAAAAAGGTTAAAAAAAAAAGAATGTTGAAAAACTTTTTATGTTAGGAAGTAAAACAGTTAAACGTACTGAACACTGTGTAAAAGTTTGTCCTGGAATTTTGGTTGAACCTTATATAATAATTAAAAATAGATAGTAAAACAGAACACTTTGTTTGCAGATCTACCTCCAGTAAAGCTGGCAGGGCTCAACGGTGACAGCATCGGTCATCTTGCTAAAGATGATTTACTTAGAGATAGTGATTCGTCTGTGTCACAAAAGGAACAGAGTGAGGCTGAGGTATGAATTTAAAATAAAACTAATACAGTGCATAGCCTACAAAACAACTTTGTATATTCGATGAATCGTTATAGTGGTATTATTATTATTTATACAATACTTTTATTTTTTTATAGGATACACAAAACATGGACGATTCGGAAGAAGAAGAAAAGTAAGTTTTAGATATAATATTTTAGACTAGCTGCCCGGTAGACTTCGAACCACCAAAATGTATTTTTGACTTTTTCGTAATTTTCTTTTTTCCTAAACCAACCCACCCAGTATTGAGATTGAGGCTAAAAAAAAAACATTCGGTCGAGCCATTTTAGAGTTTTTGCGAGACTAACGCACGGCAACTGATTTTTATATTACGTCGATATTGTTTTAGTAATACCGCGGTCCGCGTCCCTATCTCTATCATTGATTGGGATTCATTGAGTAAACTAGAATATTCACTTCAAAGCAGGGCCGTATTTAAGCATAGGCTACATAGGCTGCAGCCTAGGGGCACGCACCGCAAAAAAATAATGAAAAAGGTAGCTGGATTGGACTGGATGCCAAAGGCAGAGGGCCAAGTAATGTGGCGCAACTTGGGAGACTTTTGCCCATTGGATTTCGATAGCCTTTGAATAAGAACATTGCTCTATAAACGAATTTCATAGGATATTTTTAACCTCCCCGTAAGTAAGTAGGGCCCGCATCACAAGCAAGCCTATGGGTCTACAGATCTTAAATCCGGCCCTATTTCAAACCATTTTTAGGCTCGTTGTTTTGACGTATCTGAGAGTTCTGAGATTGTAACTTATCCCTATTACAGTGTAAAATCAAGGCGGCGCAAAGCGAACGCGATATTCTCTGACTCTGAAGGCGGGACGTCGCGTCGTAAGCAACATGATGATGACGCAAGAGTGAGTGACTTCGAAGACTCGGGGGACGAAAGTTCAGAGTCGATGAAGCGCTCTAAGCGGAAGAAGAAAGGGTCTGAAAGTGATGCGTCGGGATCCAGTAATGATGGAGGGTATGATACATTATGTAGTGTTATTTCGACTTGCCCAGTTCCATTATTTATTATTTATTTATTTAAACTTCATGTACAATTGGTGGTACATAAGGCGGACTTAATGCCAATGGCATTCTCTACCAGTCAACCAAGTCAATCAAGTCATTATCATTTTGTCGGCTTGTAAACATAGGCGTCTTTATAGACTGCTATAAGTAACGTAGATAAAAAGAATATTATTGCCATAATTGCTTGATAAATAGATCTCTAATCACATTATGTTAGAAGCGCACATAGAAGATTATGCCTGTCTCCTTGTAATAATCCCTTATGGCTGATATAATAACAGATGTCAGTCCAAAATATTATCTGGATTAATGTAGATTTTTGAAAGAAATTCAATAGTACTTCTATTGAAAGAAATTCAATAGAAGTACTATCAAAAACCTACATCAATCCATTTTTTTTGGATTGTGAACAGTTATTAATATCGGTCTAGCCTGTCTCGTGTCGGCACGAGCAATAATGACCTTAGCTCAAGCCATGGTCAAAAGGTTACCCAGTCAGCAAAGTTGGTAGCAGGGCTGACTACCCAGGGTGTGCCGGAAGTTCTCAAGTATCGTCACTTGTGGATACTCTTTTGTATACCGTCAAATGAATTCCTTAGTCGCATTTGACGACAGTCCTCTTCCAAGAAATGTGACATTTCAAGGTGCTAACCGTTGTCTTTTTTTATTTGTAGCACAAAGAAACGTCGACGTATAAAACAAGTGAGGGACAGCGATGCCTCTGGATCTGACACAGAAAACGAAGGGAGGAACAAACATGGCAGGAAGAATATACGAAAGGTTAAATGAATTATATTTTATTATTTTGTCAATATATTATACTTCAAGATGGCTTAAATATTAACGATATGTTTGTTTGTAGGTTATGGGTAAAAATCAATTGGAGGAAGCCACTAAGAAAGCGGCGAGAGAAGAGAAAGAGAGGATTGCTCGTATTTCTGAAAGACAGAAGCTGGTAAGTTACAATGAGTTTGTTACTTGTCATCAAAGTGCCTAAATTCTACCTATTTTTTCTGCCTAACCTTTTCCAACTATGTTGGGGTCAGCTTCCAGTCTAACCAGATGCGGCTGAATACCAGTATTTTACACGAAGCGACTGCCATCAGACGGCCGCAACCCAGTTACCGGGAAAATGCCGATATCCTAAAGTTAGACCGGTTGTCAGACTTTCAGGCTTCTGACTTCCCGTAACGACTGTCATAGATATCATGACACCCGGGACCGACTATTTAACGTGCTCTCCGGCACGGAGGGGTCTCGATTTGTAACGAACGGTCACCCATCCACAGACTGACCGCGGCAAGCACAGCTTAACCTTGCAAATCATAATATGATCCGAGCGGTTGGTTAGCCACGAGCCCCTCAAAGTAAATTCTACCTATGTGCTGTCAAAATAGTAACTTGGATATTACTCACTATACTGTACTTTTAATCCACAGTATAACAATTTGGACTTTGACGAGTCTGGTAAACCTGACGAAGTTGTTCTGGAGAAGGTGGTGTTGGATTTTGATCCTGAAACAAAGGAGCCTCTGATTGAGGTTGACAGAGGACTTGTTAAGAAGCTGAAACCTCATCAGGTATGTCCAATTTACCCACAATTACATATAGTGCTGACCACAGTCCTTCTGAAAAAAGTATACTTTGTGATACAAAGTTATAACCAAAAATATGATTGTAACACGGATGCGTTATTTGCGTGTTTGTCTTAAATATCATAGAGAATAAGGATCTTGATTTAGTTAAGTTTTCACAGGTTTGTCATAATTAATTATGTGATATTTTTAGGCAAACGGCATTAAGTTCATGTGGGACGCGTGCTTTGAGAGCGTGAAGCGTATCAAGAAAGACAAGGGATCCGGATGCATCCTAGCGCACTGCATGGGTCTTGGAAAGACTTTACAAGTAAGTACTACTGTTTTTCCAGTTTGTTCTGAAAAAGGCAAACTATAATTCTTAAATCTGTTGTCGTGTTTTATGTTATTTGGATTATAAGTTTTCTATAAAAAGCAACGCCACACGTGCCTCTAGCAGTCGCTTAGATTACTTCTATTGAACTTTTGTTAAGAGGAAACGTGGGCTGCAAAATATTAATAATTTTAATAGGTTTTTGTGATTTATTTCCGTCCCATCCCTCCCGCAAACCTTCCCAATTGAGCGAGAAAGAGACACCTGCATCTCGGACTGATTTCTCCTGTGCAATATTAGCGAAATCGTACATTTGTATTTCCCTGTTTCCTTCTTCAAATCTAGACCGATTTTAATATGTTTTTCTGTAATAATTTAAGAAAGACTTCGGTTATGTCTGTATGTTTTTCTTTTATTTTTTATATTCGTCAAATTTGTTTGCCAGATGTTTGAAAACGGTGGTAAAACCGGTCGATTTTTGTAAAGTTTAAACGCGTCTAGTTCTTTTAATAATAATTAGTTTATTGACAAAAACAAAACGGACATATTGGTGGTAGATATATATCATATAGAGATGTGCCGATTAGTCGGCGACTAGTCGGTAAAGCCGACTATCCGGCCACTATCATAGTCGGCGACTATTCGGCGACTAATCGGCAAAGAGCGCCGACTATCGGGCTTCTTACTTTGTATGTATTTCTCAATAAAATGTATGTAGGGGACTTGAGTCTTCACGTGACCTTTATACAGCAAAACTATCTTCAATATTTTGTTGGCTTTTCTGACATAAACTGACCTCTGATGACACTGAAGTTGACGGAGTTGGCGCTGTTGTACTTAAGTAGTTCTGCTTGGATTTGCGACTGGGAGGAATCGTCTGTGGTCTAACATTTGATCGCAGAACCTAACTGAGATACTTATCAGGGTTGGATGTCGGTATTTAATATGATTGTTCATACTTGTAGTATTTGCTGTCTTTCCCTGGCCACCACGAGAAATTATCATTGGCATTGGTTACACTTGACTATACGGGAATCATTGTCCAATTGTTCAAAAAAAATCCTTACACGAGACTTTCTTTTTGCCATGATTACATTTTAAATTGAGCTCTTTCACTTTAATGAACAATAACAGTATTACCTTTACACAAAAACACCGCTCTGACCCGTACAAAAGCAAAAATCAAGAAAAAAATGCGAAGTAAACAAAACAGGTTACGACACGCTCGCAAGTGGCGGTTGCGACTTGCGCGCGACTCGGCTGTAAACGAAGCGTCACGGAAATCCCCGAAATCGTGGTCGGCTTGGCCGACTAGTCGGCCTCTTTACAACCGACTAATCGGCTAGTCGGCCAAAGTCATGATCGGCACATCTCATTCATATGATAAAAAATATTTGCTCTAGTGACATTATCTAAGGAGAAAACTGAGGAATACGTTTGTATGGACTAAATGCCGACCGCATTTCCTCTTAAAAATCTTTATCAATCCAGATATTTTTGATTGGCATCGGTTATTCATATCGACCATATACCTATATAAGATATCTAAGTAGCTTTGTAACATACAAATGTTGTCCCCAGGTAATATCCCTAACACACACGCTACTCATTCACGGCACTCTGACTGGCGTGAACCGAGTGCTGGTGGTATGTCCACTGTCCACAGTGCTCAACTGGGTCAACGAGTTCCGGATGTGGCTTAAACACGCACACTCCGAGTTTGAAGTCGATGTATATGAGTTGTCCAGGTGAGAATCATGTTATTACTACTAACTGGTATGCGCGTGACGCAAAATACGCGCTCAGACGTGGAGTTGCGGACACCAGCCCGTTATACCTTATATACTAACTGGTATATGACCAAAATTTTTTACTTTGAGATAAATCACATGTATGCAAATACAGTACAACCAATATACCCTAACAATCTGCTATCTAAATTGATGAAAATTAAATGGTTTTCAGCAAGCACAATAGATTGGTACCACATGTCTTAATTTAACTCCTGCCTACTGGAAACACTTTTTAACCGACTTCCAAAAAGAAGGAGGTTCTATGTTCGTCTGTATGTATATTTTGTGTATGTTCATCAATATTTTCGCCAATAGTGAACCGATTTAAAAAAATATTTAGATATTGTTTTGAAACTTACGAAAAAGTAATGAAAGAATCCCAGACCTGAAAGACCAAAGTATTTTTCTGCTAGGCAAGGTCCACCCCCATTTTTATATTACGAAGGTGTAAAACGTGCTGGTATAAAAGAACGCTGGGTAGCAAGAGATAGTCTCACTGTTAAGTGGATGGACCGATTGGCACAATGGACCTTGTGCTTATTGCAGTCTACAGCTAAACCTAATCCCCTTGCAAAAAGCCCTCCGTGTCCGTTGATATACAAATGCCTATGACAGTTGTAATGGGCAGTCAACAGTTTGAAGCTCTGACTAATGAGATAACTTTACCCTATCAGTAAATCTCCATGCCCCCCATAATTGATATGCAGAATTAAGATGGCAGTCAATTGCTCACTGTGAAATACTGATATTTAGCTGCACCTCGTTATGTTGGTAGCCAATTCCAACATAGTTGGTAAATAGTAGACTGATCATTATCATAATGAGACCAACCTGTATTATCCTTTAAATTATTCTCCAGGTATAAGCAGAACTCTGAGCGCGCGTTCCAACTACAGCAGTGGTTCGAGACAGGCGGCGTGTGCGTGCTCGGCTATGAGATGTTCCGCAACCTCTCCTCGGACACCAATAAGAAGTTCAAGAAGAAGATGCTACGAAGCTTCCAGGAGAGTTTAGTTGATCCAGGTCAGTGCCATAGGCCCATAGGAACTCTCTCTAGCTTAATTCTCATGATGGCGGGGTTTAGAATTTCGCATCTCCTCCACTTTATTTCATCGCGACATCTCTGTCGCGTGTCACAGACACAGATGTGTATCATGATCGCTAGTTTAGACTCTCATTGGAAATATTGTATGTCAATCACCATATTTATAGGTATGGCGATATTCTGAGCCACAGTGTAATAAAAAAGAATCTGTTATTGTTGTTGATACAGGACCAGACTTGGTGGTATGTGACGAGGGTCACTTACTGAAGAACGAAAAGACAAGCCTCTCACAATCCATGAACAGAGTGAAGACACGACGTCGTATTGTACTCACGGGCACACCACTACAGAATAACTTGAAAGAATGTGAGTTAATAAATTACTGTTCATGTTTTTGTAGTAAGATATAGAAATATCAGTGACACTGCTGTTTTATAAGTCAAGTTCTGAATTATTTAATTAATTCTGTGATGCAGGTAAGCCAGAAAAATAACCACAGTCCACATATTTCCATAATGAAATACTAAACTGCATCTAGCTATTAAACAAGCACTATTCCTATACATTTTATTTTAATTGCGTAAGTTTGATGATATCCTGTAATAACAAATTGAACACTCAATTTTTTTACAGACTACTGCATGGTACAATTCGTCAAGCCGAACCTGTTGGGAAAGTACAACGAGTACTTGAATCGTTTCGTGAACCCCATCACCAACGGACAGTACACGGACTCTACGGAACACGACATCAAGGTCATGAAGAGACGGTCGCATGTGCTGCATAAAATGTTGGATGGGGCTGTGCAGGTGAGAACCATGATTCATTTTTCTCCATCTATACTTGTGGTGGCCCAGAGGTTTACGGACCGACTTCTTCAGCACCTTTGGTGTGCTGGTACTTACGCTTATGTATGGAAGTGAATGTTGGTCGTGGCAGAAGAGGCATGAAAGTAGAATAAATGCTGTGGAATTGCGTTCTTTGCGAAGTATGTGCGGTGTTACTTTGAATGATAGATTGAGAAATGATGAGATTAGACAAAGTTGCGGTTTAAAAGATGATGTAGTGACAAAAATTGAAAGGAGTATGCTTAGGTAGTTTGGTCATGTTGAGAGAACGAGTGAACGGCGATTAACAATAGTACATTACTGCCGCGGTCTGTAATGACTGCGTTGCTGGCAGCACGGATGATGGCCGAGAGCGCAGTGTAGCGCAGCTCCAGGCCATCATAGCGCGGTCAGCATTGCAGCTCTTGATGGACAAGCTGGAATAAAGGCCGAGACCGAAGGTCGAGGCCTTTATAGCGCGGACAGCAAGGGCTGCAATGATGACCAAGCTTGAAGGCCGAGAGCGTAGCTAAAATAAGCTCGAGGCCATCATAGTGTGGCTCGCAGCGCAGTCATTGCGGACCAAGGCTTGTATAGTGCTTTACTCAAACAATGCGAGTAATTTAAATTTAAAACCAGTATAGTAAGAATTTATTTAAAGTAACGATTTGTTTCTTCCCCGGTCCTTAGTTTTTTTTTAATTAGTCTCATGATTGTACTGCCTGTATCTATACAGCCAAATTCTGTATAAAAACTTTTTGCACCAGACTATTTTTGAAACAAAACTCGATAATAATGGATTTTCAAAGGAAATTGCGGGTGGCTAAAACTCACCAGCAATGAAATTCCATACAACTTTGCTGGCGCCTATTCAAGTAACGCGGAAACGTCTACTTTGCTCAAAGAAGGTTGTCAAAATAATGACCACATTACAAGCATTTTTGAGTAAAAGGAATTTATAAGGCGGATCTCAATGGAAAGCCGGTAGAGGACGTCCTCGAAGGACATATATCGATGTTATTGGTGATGTTCTTCACAAAGGTCAGGTGCGTAGTACTCTCGACCAGCGTGCGTGTATGACAAGATGTATGAATGTGGATGAAGCGAAAGAGGTATGTAAGGGTCGTAGCAGGTGGCGTTCTATAGTTTCTGCCTACCCTCATGGGAAAAAGGCGTGAGTTTATGTGTGTTATGTATGTATGTTCTTCAGCACAGATTGTAAAAAATTCTGGAGTGAACTTGTAGTAGTGTTTTATGAAAATGAACAAGTCTTATTCTTCTTTTCGTGTCGTTAGTGACTAACTTGGGCTCAGAATTTATACCGTCCATGGGCCTCTGACTTGGCTTCACATGTCGTCGAGAAATATCTCTCAGGCCGGTTTCTTCACATGTTTTTCTTCACCGTTTTTTAGCAAGTGATAGTTACACAATACACACATGAATCTGAAAAGTCAGAGGTGCGTGGGTTCGAACTCGAGAGCTATGCTGCCGCGCGATTCATAAACGCAGTAACTTTTTTTTTCAAAACAACACAAACACAAATTTTTGACCAAAATGTTACTTACTGCGTTTATGAATCGCGCGGCAGTATGACTTGGCAGTCTGACAGTCACACCACTAGGCTAGAGTGCGCGCAAGATAACTCTGCGCGCGGCCAAAATCGGAACGAATCATGTTCCGCCATAATGTTGCCGTTTTATTAACTTTGTCACTAGATCTACCTGATTTTAGGAATAAATGAAAATATAATAATAAAGATTATAATAGACCCCATCAGAAGATAATAATCATACTGCATTCTTATTCACTCACGGCACATTTATAACCTTAGTTCTTTTCCTTTGCAAATTACGTAAAAATACTAATTAATTTAATTGATATGTAGTAAATTTAAACGTACATAACTTAGCTCAATTAAAATATAATAAACCGCAAGAGGGCTGCCCGATTTTAATGCTCACGAATATATTACTTTTCCTTAAAATGTAGGACTTTGTATTTTTGGGATCATAGCAACATTTACCACGCCCTCCGTCGCGCGCAGAGTTATCTTGCGCGCACTCTATCACTGCTGTTATGAGCAAGTTACGTTTGTTTGTTTTCAGAGGAGGGATTATGGGGTGCTGGCGCCTTTCTTGCCTCCGAAGCACGAATATGTATTGTTTATTACACTGTCTGATGTACAAGTTAAACTCTACCAGTTCTATTTGGATAACTATTCTAGGAGGTATGTCAGTTTTTTATTATTTATATTTCAATTAAAAGCCCTATCAAAAATTCGAGACTCACTAGCAAGTCTTCATGTGGCTTACGAGTCAAAACGTCGTGGCATTGTGCTTCCGAACTAACTGGAACGCACGTCCAGACCGACGAAGCGCATAAAGGCTCATTTACACGGATATAGTTTCTCGAAGCGAGTCTCATGTTATCTGTGTTTATATCTTAGACAAAGACAGAAGAGTCTCGCTTCGAGAAATTATCCGCCTTTATCCTCGCGAACGTTCGCCTGGTTTGGCCGCGGCGATAGTGATACATTCCTTAATCACCAGAAGACTGGAAGTGGGTGCCAAATATTGCTGGATGTGTAATACCTATAATTATCTGGATTTTATGTTCTTGTTATACATCAAGCGAGCTAATAAATGTTGAACTTTTGTCTTTAAATTAAATCTATACTAATATTATAAAGCTGAAGAGTTAGTTTGTTTGAACGCGCTAATCTCGGGAACTACTGATTGGAATTGAAAAATTATTTTTGTGTTGGATAGTCCATTCATCGAGGAAGGTTATAAGGCTATATAAAATCACACTACGACCAATAGGAGCGGAGCATAAATGAAAAATTTTGCAAAAACGGGGAAAATGTCCACCCGTGCGAAGCCGGGACGGGCCGCTAGTTACACATAAAACGACCATTGATTGTTAACATCCACTTTGCCAATTTAGACTATTTTTATTATATTAAAGTGATTTTAATGTTTGTCCTAAACAGGCCACTAGCCGGCAAATCGTCAGGGTTTCTGTTCCCGGATTTCCAGTCACTGCAGAGGATATGGACCCACCCGCTCGTGCTCAAATATAACTCTGAGAGATACGAAATTATGCAACAGAAAAAGGTAAGAACATCATTTTTTTTAAGAGACTCTGTTTTTCCCTTTGTTATCGTCCAATGCATCATAGATATCTCAGATAGAATTTATCTGGTATTTTTTATTAATAAAAACATTGCCCCTCACTATGAATACTGTATTGTGGGTGCGTTTAAAGACACAAAATCGTCACATGCACAAACACCCAGATCCGGATATTATAAAAATACTAAATCGGGTCTAATCGCGTAAAAAAATTTATAAGGCAGAAAAATACCTTATTTATCCCGACGTTTCGACCGAATTTCACCGGCCGTGGTCACGGTTAGACCCGATTTAGTATTTTTATAATGTGTACAAATCGCGAAAGTTTGAAAACATTAATTATCTTCTTCTTCTTCCTGCCCTTATCCCACACTAGGTAGGGTCGGCACAACATGTATTTCATAAATCCATGTTGTTAGAGGTTTTGGCTTATTGTTTTATGTCCGGCCGCCTGCCTGTCGTCAACCCTCCTTGGAAATACTCGTTGCGCCGTCGCGCGGGTGATCCAATGTGTTTGCTGATATTATGCATTGGGTCCCAAAATGATATGCTTGTCAGTCTTATTGCCGACAACTAAGCAGGCTGTGTTCTTGGTGGAGTATACTTGCAGTTCCACGACCCACTCATTCAGTTTTGCTAGGGACTTTGGTTCTGACACATCGTAAACTAATAATATAGCACCGTGAGCTACTTTGTAAAATTTTGATGTCAATGTTCTGTATCGCTCTTACTGTCCCACTGTATCCCAAATACTAAGCTAGACTTTAACACCGTTCACGTCCATGACTTTACGTTTGTAGTCAACTCCGATTGTAGCTGAGAGTGATGGATTGTAGTCTCCCGTTGTTAACGCTAAGATTTACCCACACCGCACTCACCGATAAAATAATTCACAAATTATATCAATGTAAAAAAGCGAAAAATATTTTTTATAAAATGTCATAATGATATTTCGGTTGCCGGAACAATTATCTGTTGGCCATTATACTTTACAACGTGTAACATAATTCCCCATGAAAAATGTAAATAGTCAAGTAGTCTAATGGTGCGTCCAGACCTGACGAACGCGCCGCGAATGCGCCGCTCGCGGGCTGCGCGCGAGCGGCGCGCCGACGGCGCGCGAGCTTTTGTACGGACATGAAATGCACGCGCGCAGCTCGCGAGCGGCGCATTCGCGGCGCGTTCGTCAGGTCTGGACGCACCATTATATGGTTGTTGTCATTTACCTCTCAGAGGAAATTGGGTAAGAATGTAAATAACTTTCTGGATAGTCTATTCTTTAGTTATATGTTTTCAGGGTTGCGATTCAATGATGATTATTTTATGTTTCATCCAAATATTTCTTTTTGGGTCATTCTGTTTTTCAAATATTGCCAATAGACTCTTTACAAGGGACCTTTTAACCCCCTTTTGGCTTTAGGGGTATTTTTGTAACACGTTGTATATTATAATCAGCCCATTACAGTGCTACTGCACGGCTCTCTTCTCAGAGTGTAGGCTAAACATAATTCTAATTTGAAACATATTTGTTTTAGAGGGAGAGAGAAGAAGAAGACTCAGAAGGATCGTTACGTGATTTCATAGATGATGATTCTACTCCAGAGGTAAGTCGAAGTAAATAAGTGGCCAGATAGCATTTTCATTAAAAAAAACAAGTCGAATCATTTTGGCTTATTGAAGCCTACTGATGGACGTAGACCTCTTCAAAGGAGCTGAAAGCTCGCGTAAGTACTTGTGGCTCGATGAACTAAGTGCTTACGTCAGGAGGGTGGACAGCGGCATCTTCCTGCGTCCACTAAGGAATGCTATAGTCCGCGCTAGAGATGTGTAACTGCGATGCGCCGCGCAATTGCGCCATCCCGGTTCACTGCGCTGGACGTGTTAACACACTTCTTCAAAATGCATTGGCGCACAGCGCAGGACCGGGAAATTCAATGCAGATGGCGCGCATTTCGTTGCTCTCATTATTATATAGTATTTTCATTTTGTTTTAACGCGTAATTTTGAGCGTAATTTTGAGTTAACGCAATGAGCCGGCGCAGTTAACTGTTACCGAGTTAACGCAAGGATTTTCGCTGAGTTACCCATGTCCAGTCCGCGCGCTAGTCACCGTCTGCTGTATGTGAGCGGCCAGAGGGGGGAGCGAAACAATACACGCGCGAGGGCAGTTTGCTTTGTCTTGTGTACCGCACGCACCCTTTCCTGCCGCTAACATACCACAGGCGCCGACTAGCACTCGCGCGGACTATAATAACAAGAAACTACGATAGCCAATATGTGCGTGATGTGTATTTGATATAAACATCACGCACAGATTTTCGCTGTGACCATTCGGTCATTAGGATGACTTGGTCAGCAGTGAACGTTTATGAGCTGACGTGATGACGTTGCCTTTGTTTAACCAGGAAACTTCAACAGAAGAGTCTTCGGACGATCTATCAGATATAAGCGATGATAGTCGAAAGAAGAATAAGAAGAAGAAAGCGGCCAAGAAGAGTAAGGCTAAGGAGTCGAAGGCGGGCACGCGGCGAGGGACCAGGGCTAACCCAGGTACCAATCTACCCCCAGGTAACAGTCTACACCACAATTACAACCGAAATTTTAATTAATCAGCTATCAAATCTCATGTCAAAAGATGTTGTTGTATTGGTTGTTAGCATTTTGGGCAACTATCACATTTAACCTTTTCAGCGCGTGTGTCGCATTTATGCGACAAATATTTCCGTGCCCCTACCGCGCGTGTCGTATTTCTGCGACAGAGAACATGCATGGTTTTATTGTTCTTTTTTCGTCCTATGAACTGCGTGGTACAACTAGAACGATTATTCAATAGAGATATAATTTACAACAATTACTTAAAATTGTTTCATAGCTCTAAGTATTGAAAAAGCTTAATACATTTATTGTAGGTATTATTTTATCGATTCGTAGTCGCGCGCTAGGGGCACGGCAATTGATATTGGGCCACGCGCTTAAAAGGTTAATTAGTTGACACGAGATTTGGTAACTAATTAGACTGATCAGCCTTTTTAATTAGCTTAGCTTTGTCGCCTATCGTGGTCGCAAGAGGAAGTTCCTAAGCGTGAAGCTCGGTTTCCAAGGTTTTGGTGTCGATTCTGTCGCGCACTTTGACAGAACTAAACTAAGGGTGTTTGTCTCTTTCTATTTCAATAGAAAAAGAAAGTGACAGTTGCGAGTTTAGTACTGTCATACACCCATATTCTAAGACTTTCCTCCGAAACTTACTCGACTCATACTCGACACAGGACGGCCTCGAAAACACCTTCAAAATTGTATTCTTAGTCGCAATTTCGAGTGAACTTTGAGGTTCCTCGACGGAATCATTACGTCATAATTTGAATTATCTGCATCGCGCAAATAACGCCGCGATAAATAATTGTAAGGATTATCGTAGGCATATTCGATAAAGTCTTCAAAATTCATTTTTATTACATACGAACTTTGACACTTCCTTCCTTAAGGTAGGTTCCGAGGTACCTTGAGTTTGACAGATGATTCCTTACCTCAACTGAGGAAAAATGTCGAGTCGAGGACGTTTATGTCAACTATAACTACCGATGGTAGTGAGTCGAGGTGAAGTCAAGTCGAGTAAGTTTTGGAGGAACGTCTTAGAATATGGGTGTAGTACTGACATAATGTGCAACAGAATCCACACGATTGTTTAGGGTTTTTTCAGTAAATTTACAATGCTAAGCGATTGGATTAGTGACTCGCATCTTATCCTCTCTACAAGGCCTTTAGAAATTTTAACGTTCAGGTATACTGTATGAATCCCTGAATGCTTTCCCCCTCGAACCCCAACACAAGCATCCCACATTACCGTGCCCAATTATGTCAAGTGTAAACTCAAAGATTTAATTTTGTATAATAAATAAACATTATATTTTTTTCTGCATTATATGTGTGATTTTGTTTGTATTACCAGTGGAGATAGATGAAGACGACCAGGACGTAGCGGAAGTAGTAGAGGTGAAGAACGAGAACCCCACAGAGTGGTGGATCAAGTTGGTGGAGGATGAGGAATTAGACGACATGCGCAACTCACACAAACTTGTACTGCTGTTTGATATACTGCGGCAGTGCGAGGCTATTGGGGATAAGCTGTAAGTAACGCTTCTTTACGATTATTAGGATGAAAATCAATTGATCTGTACAATTTTTCACATAAGATTCTCGATAATTTCCATTGGAAAAGACTGTAGTACATATCTATCTATCTAATACCTTTAAACGAGCAATTCTTGTATATATATATATATATAATCTGAATCTCGGAAACGGCTCCAACGATTTTCATGAAATTTAGTATGCAGGGGGTTTCGGGGGCGATAGCAATCTAGCTAGGTTTCATTTTTAGAAAACGTAGTTTTATCCGTGTTTTCGGGCAATGAAAAACTGCTACAATAACATTAGAATATGAAAGTAAATTTCGCCGCGATCTGCAAGGTTAAAATAGCTCAGGTGGGAAATCGGGCGGTCCCGAAATCAGAATACTCGGTTCGGGTCCAAGTTGTCATTTATTTCAATTTTTTTTCAAGTTCCTTCTGTTTCTCTTTTTTTTTTTCCAAAAAACACGATTTCCCAAAAAAACACCGAGTAAAGCTCGGTCATCCAGGTACTTATTAATTAAATTGCATGCATCTATGTCCAGCAGGCGTACCATGACCACCATAGACAAGGGTTTTGTCTATTCTTCAGTCGACAAAACCCTTGTCTACGATGGTGCTGCTCTAAAACTGAACTGTTTGTCTAGCTAAAATAGCAGGATACAAGAGGGTGATTTAGGAAGGTTTTGTCAGTAAAGGTAGTCAACTGGATAGATTCACTAACTCAGCATTCATGCAGTCCACTGCCAAAGCTTCTCTTTCCCTATATACCTCTTAGTTCCATCCACTTTCTTTAGGTCGTCGGTACAAAAGGTGAGGGAAACAAAATTTTCCGTTTCACTGTTGCTACTCAAACAATCACTTGAACACACAGACCACGACCTGTTGACAGAATATCTGATTAAAATTATTGTATAAATTTTCGAATTTCTGTCTTTGTCATCAGGTTGGTGTTCTCCCAATCGCTGTACTCATTAGATTTGATTGAGCACTTCCTGGGTAAGGTCGACGAGGCCACGCAGGAGGGGCGTATCGACGAGAAACTTGGAAGTCATGTCGGTAAGTACATCTTCTTACGAGTTTTTGTCAGTTGATTTACAGATCTTTAGGCTTTGGCTCTAGTGTCGTCGTTACCTAAGAGCCCATGAAGACAAACAGCGTTAAAAGATTTTAAGTTTGTTTAAGTATAGTCTTGAACGCAAACATATAAAAAGAAACAATGTTGTAGTCGTAAGGGTCAAAAATCTATACTTCTATACTAATATTATAAAGAGGAAAGATTTGTATTTTGTGCGTAACGAATAATCTTAAAAACTACTGGACCGATTTCAAAAAATCTTTTACCGTTAGAAAGCTACATTATCACTGAGTAACATAGATTATATTTATTACTGGAATAAAACTACTTACGCGGGCGGAGCCGTGAGGATACAGCTAGTATGTAATATAGCATGGTCTCCCTTCTACATTCTTTTCTATTCGTTTTTTACTTGCTGTATTAACAGTAATGTGCACTATAATAATTTGTAATCGTGATCATCAGGGTCATGGTCACCGGGCGTGGATTACTTCAGGCTGGATGGTTCAACGTCGTGCGAGAACAGATCCATCTGGTGTAAGAATTTCAACAGAGAAGACAATCCAAGAGCTAGGTCAGTATAATGCTAATATTTACAATAACAACTACTGTCAAGGTCACCGTTTCATTGGTGGTCACAAGCACGGCCGACGAGCGTAAGGTCTATTTTTCAGATCGGTAATAATGTAATATCGTCAGTGAAAAGGTAAAAAGACAAAAGCGCCAATTGAGGATTGGTATACTAAAATACATTACCGTCTTCGCCGAACTGAGCAACACCTCTGTTTACACTTACGCAAAAAATATGTGCGTTATTTTTTGTAATACCGAATCCATTGTTAAATATTTTACTAAGGTCATCTTGATTCTCCTGCCTTTAGCATAATTTATTTAGTCGGCGTAGTATGTCTTCCATACATCTCTATCGGCCGTCATCTCATTTTTATTATAGTTAAACTTTTATAGAAATAATGTTTCAAGTAAAACAGTCAGCCAGCAATCGTGTTGGACCAAGGCCTAAAACCCTTCTTATTCTGAGAAGAGGCCTATGCCCAACAGTGAGACTTAGCTGAACAAAATAAAAATATTTTCTGAGCTGCTTATATAAAACTACTATTTGCCAATCTATACTAATATTATAAAGAGGAAAGATTTGTATTCTTGTATGTAACAAATAAACTTAAAAACTACTGGACTGATTTCAAAATTCTTTTGCTGTTAGAAAGCTACATTATCACTGAGTAATATAGGCTACGGGCGGAGCCGTGAGGACACAGCTAGTGTCACATATAAATATTATTCATTATAATGTTGACATCATAGGTTATTCCTAATATCGACGCGGGCGGGCGGTCTGGGCATCAACCTGGTGGCTGCCAACCGTGTGGTCATCTTCGACGTGTCGTGGAACCCCTCGCATGACGTGCAGAGCATATTCAGGGTCTACCGCTTCGGACAGAAGAAACCCTGCTATATATACCGGTTTTTAGCTATGGTGAGTTTAGTAAAGATTTACTTGGTAATTTAACATATTGATAATACTTGAGACGGGATGTCCGAGGTTTAGGCCCGTTTTTTTGGTTATCTATACTAATATTATAAAGCTGAAGAGTTTGTTTGTTTGAACGCGCTAATCTCAGGAACTACTGGTTGGAATTGAAAAAATATTTTTGTGTTGGATAGTCCATTTAACGAGGAAGGTTATAGGCTATATAAAATCACGCTACGACCAATAGGAGCGGAGCATAAATGAAAAATGTTGCAAAAACGGGAAAAATGTCCACCCGTGCGAAGCCGGGACGGGCGCTAGTTTAATTATAATTATTAAGACAAAACAACCTTTACATGCATAGATTTCAGGCTTCCTCCAAAACGGTCATTAGGGTTAATGAAAGATTTTGAGTTTAGTTAATAGATTTTAAAGTAATTGGTCTTTTAATAAACCATTATAAAGAAAAATAGTGTTTTGATCAATCATTTGTCTTAAAGAAACTCTTTTCTTCCGAAATATTTCATACAATTGTAAACTATCTAACAGGGCACTATGGAAGAAAAGATCTACGAGCGTCAAGTAACAAAGCAGGCGATCTCCAAGCGTGTGATTGACGAGCAGCAGATCGACCGACATTACGCCGAAAATGATCTGGCTGAACTGTACAAGTTTGAGGCGAGGCCGGACGAACCACGCGCTATACCGGCGCTACCCAAAGATCGATTATTCGCTGAGATGCTGAGGGAACATGAGGCACAGGTATAGTACTATAATAGGTCTAGGTATCACAGCGTTACGCCGAGAACAATGTGGCTGAACTGTATAAGTTTGTAGTGAGGCTGGACGAGCCGAACCTTCTGACACTACCCAAATATCATTTGTGTAATACCAGGTTCACACGATTCGATTCTAGTTGATCAACTGACTTGATCAACAAAATTTGAAACATTTTTGTTGCTTCAATTTGATTGAAAGTCTGTTCAGACGGTTCCAATCGTATGCGATTTAGCAGTTGATCAACTAGAATCGAATCGTGTGAACCTGGTGCCAAATGCTAAGAGAACACGAGGCAGTAGTATTCTACTACTTTTCACTCATAGATTCCTGTAACGACTGTGCTGCTTGCATCTGCCGACCATGACTTGATCATCTGTCCAAATGGTCGGGTCTCATGCACCAACTTTTAGTAGCCACATACATGCTCACCTATTTCGTCTGAGTTTGGACAAATTTTGTGACTCATGGCACAGTACTCCTAGGCATCTTTGAATCAAGTCAGTATTCCACTGAAAAGTCGAACAAATTAAAGGGAGTTTCTTTTCCTATAATTCTATCATTTTCTGTGTTGTAGTTCGACGTAGCGTAAGTATGAATTAACGACATATTCCCTTTCATAGATTTACAAGTACCACGAGCATGACTCGCTGCTAGAGAACAAGGAAGAAGAGACGTTAAGTGAGGAAGAACGCAAGGCGGCCTGGGAAGACTTTGAGAATGAGAAGAAACAACCGCCGCCTGCGCCATTCCCGTCCGCGTGGCCAATGCATAATGGAATGGGTGAGCTTTTAAATTTTTATATTCACTTGATTTTCAAATAAAGTAAATCTATACTAATATTATAAAAAGATTTGTATTTTTGTATGTAACAAGTAAACATAAAAACTGCTGCACCGATTTTAAAAATTCTTTTGCCGTTAGAAAGCTACATTATCACTGAGTAACATAGGCTATATTTATTACTGGAATAAAACTTATTACCCGGGCGGAGCCGTGAGGACACAGCTGGTTTAATATATTTTGGTCGCTTCTTTGGTCTCGTTACTGTACAGTACGTTGGTATTTATGTCGTTGTAGCGCGACCGAAGATTGTAAGATCCTAAATATATTCACCTTACTTACTTTAATCTAGGGTTGTTTCTTAGCTCCAGAAAAGTATAATGTTTTGTCCGTTACCTTGGGGCCACATTCGCGGGATTCGACAAATGTTCGCGTTGTCGCAACAACACGCCATGAAAGTTCGTGTGACAGTGTGGCCGCGGGGTTAGAAATTGAAACGATGAAATCGCTCTTTATCACAAGCAACTGAATACCGTTGTCTTATTAGGTACACCGCTGTCTGATCGTTTGGGGTTCACAGGCAATATGTTGCTGGCCGTTTTGCCCTTGTGACGCATATTTTTCCTCAAGTTTCTTTTCAGTTTTGTTTACTTTTATTTTATTTTGTGCGTCATGTTGGCGCGAATAAATAACTTTTCTTTCTTTCTTTCTATATTTACTGTTGAATTAGTTCTTTACTTTTTAAACTAAATCTATTAATGTGTCCAGTCCCAGGTCTGCTCGCGCAACAACAGCAGCAACTAGCGTACGCGGCACTGGCAGCTATGCTGCGCAAAGACATGCCCAACATCAACGACAATCAGATCCGGGACATGCTGCCGCTCATATACAATTCTAACCCAGGGGTGAGTCCCACTCTACATAATAAAACATACGTCACACATGTTTACTACGAGGGTTACAAGTAGCCCACTACCACTGCGAGATAAGAATGATCACATTTCAGTTTCATACACAACTACTTTTCGTGTACAATATAATTCCATTGTTTTAACTGTTTATAAGAAGTCACAAATCATAGTTAAATATACCAAAAAGGAAGAAATAGACTTCGAAATAAACATGGGTTGGGGGGTCATTGGACGCTTACAAGATTAACCTGTGGATATGCTTAGCACTAGTGCTAACTAACTCCTACTTACTGGTTATACCTAGTGCTAATATATCATAGATCTAAAGTGCCGATACAAATCGCACACAATTATTGCTTTCGGAAGGGGTTGACCCCGCTACATTATTGTCGGGAAAATTGCCCTGTTAAATAATATCAGTGTCTCTAAAATTGCTGTCGTAATCCTGGGCATTCCCTAGTAAAGGGACTTCGAAAAATTAGAAAATTTGTCGTGGTATGGTTGCATTTAAGATTTCAGGTCTTGCCAAACAGAACGCGAGCGTGAGGGTGTTCTTACGTCGTAACGCTATACCACCGCGTTGTATTCTTCTATGACAGTACATGACTGTGAAGCCGGCTTTTCACTATGGGATATATATTACATCCCGGGGTATAAATTAATATTGCTCACCGTAATTTTTAATAGAACCCTTTACACTTAGATATAATATACACTTGAGAGCAATAAAATCGCACACCCCCTGTTATTGGGTTTATTACTGATTTTTTTCTTAAATCTAAAGACATTGAATAAAAATCATTTGGTAAAATGAAAGAATACAAGCTTAGTTTTTTAATGTCACAAAATTAAAATCATTGACCTTCAAGTAACTTACCTTATGAACCATACACAAAATTCCCCGAATTTACTCGTTTACGCTGGCACTACTTGCACCCTTATCGGCAGGAATAAAGAGGTCGGTTTTTTATATTTATTCACCTCTCGCATTCAACACCCTAAGAGGTTCGAGTCCCCCCTTGGGGACACCCTTAGAGGTGTTGCTGCTATAATAGTCATGATGTTACAGTAGTTAGCGTAGTTAGCTAGGTAGTTAGTTTAGATATTGGTTCGGAGACCCTTCTAGTCTCGCCAATAATAGCCCGGTTACGTAGAAAAGGTCCGCAAGACCATCTACAAGCGTCGATTAGGAAAAAAATAAATTATTCAGTTGCCTACAGAAGGTCAACTTGATAACACCTCTACTGGAATCATACGGATTTACTGGAAAAATATGGATACTACGCCCGCAAAAGCCGCTCAAGTGATTGACTTGCTTGAAGTAGGACAAAATCAAAGTGAAGTTGCTCGACAGTTAAATTTGAGTCGCTAATCCGTTTGACATGTATACCAGTGATTTCAAGAGACCGGTGGCTTCATTCGACGACCAGGATCGAGCCGTCGGCGCACAACATCAGAGCGTGATGACCGCTTTCTTGTGACAAGGTCTTTGAGGAATCGACAGCTGAACGCGGTTGAACTGGGACACCAGCTTCATGAAGTTCGCAATGTCAGTGTAAGTCGGTGGCAAGTTAGAAGAAGATTGGCTGAAGCAGGATTGACTGCACATCAACCAGCAAATGGTCAAAAATTGATTACAGCTCACCGACAAGCCCGAACATTTAAATTGGACGTATGGACAGTGGCGTGCTTTTATGTTCTTTGATGAGTGCAGGATGACTCTACATGGTCATAATGGACGCTCTAGAGTCTACAGAAGGCTATCAGTGCGATTTGCGCAATGCTGCATAAGCGAACGTGTTGCTTTTGGAGGTGGATCGTATATGTTTTAGAGTGGCATAATGCTGAACACTAAAACGGACATTGTTGTCGTCACTGGAGCGAATACCGGCCCGAGATCGAGAGGACTGACAGCTGTACAACTGGACAGCTGTGTCGAAGGACATGTGAGGCTGTTTGAGTGGCTTCTGAGTGAAGAATTTCTCCTTATGCACGACAACGCCAGACCGCATGTCGCCAGAACAGTTAGCGACTACATGGAAGATGTTGGATTCACCGCGATGGAGTGGCCAGGTTGTAATCCTGACCTCAATCCGATTAAGCATGTCTGGCATGAGCTTAAAAGAAGAGTTCGGGCAAGAAGCCCGGCTCATACGCGTCTCCAAGAGCTTCAACTTGCCATTGAAGAGGAGTGGAACGCTTTAAAATATAAAAAGCTTATTCGAAGTGGTCTCCATTGGCTGCAATACAGTCCTTTAAACGTTGAGGCCAGTTATCAATAGAAGCACGCACTCTTTCCATGGGAAAATTCTTCACTGCCAATCGTATGGATTGTTTTAGGGACTCCAAATTATCATGGCGTTTAGAGCAAGCCGTACTCTCTAAAACTGACCATAAATCATAATCCAGTGGATTAAGATCGGGACTAGACGACGGCCAGTCTTCAGCTCTGATGAAGTCCGAAACGTTCACTTCCAACCAAGACTGCGTGGACCGAGCTTTATGACCCGGCGCCGTCTTGTTGGAAGGACCATACTTGGTTATTGAACATGGTGTAGTTAAGGGGCTTAACTACCTTCTCAAGAATGGTATCTTGATACACTTGTGATACCTTTTCACAAAAATATGGCTCAGTCACTCCTTCATAGCTAACACCCCACCAAACCATCACTGAAGTCGGATAATGCCCACGTTGCACTCTGTCGACTAATTGGGAAGCTTCCTTAGAGCTTTGAGCATAAATACGGTCATTTTGTTTGTTAAAATGTTGCTCAATTGTAAAGATTTTCTCATCCGTAAACAAAAATTTTCTGTGACCTCCCTTTGCGTACCGCTTCAGTAGTTGTTTCGATTTTACCACCCTATTCTTTTTTAAATTATCAGTTAAAAAATGACCAGTGCGTCTCTTATAGGCTGCAAATCCTAAGTCATCTTTTAAAATACGCGACATGGTTCTGAGTGCTATCTTCATCTCCCGAGATAAAATCTTTTGCTTTCGGACAAGATTTGTTCGAATTCTTTCCCTTACTGCTTTGACCACCTTTTTCGTACGAACACTACGTGGACGGCCAGATCTTTTTCTGTCACAAACAGAGGAGGTCTCATTGTACCTATTAATAGCCCGGTACACAAGCATTTGACTAATACCGAGCGTATGGAGAGTTTTAAAAATTACATTTGGCTCCATACCAACTTTGTGTAATGCAATCACAGCGATTCTGTTCTCTTTATCACCCCACTCCATTTTAATATCGCAAAATATTGTACAATGTATTGGCGCCAAAATTAGAAAACACAATGAACAGTCGTATAAAAATGACAGATTCCAAATTCAAATGTAATATCTTTCTTATTTTTAATTGTAACAGTATTTATGGCTAGACTAGGTTATATCTCATAGTGAAAAGTTGGCTTCACAGAACGCGCTCGGTTTGGCGAGGCCTTAAAAGGTGTCACAGAATTCACAAACCATCATTTTCATAATTTTATTCATCACTGTTAATTTGTGAAAACAAACATTTTGATTTGGTCATTCATTTAACATCGACCTTTTATTCAAAAGCCACACACTAACCGATTTATTTTTAAGTGTATGGTTAAGAAATAGAACTAAATATCAACTTATTTACGTTTTAACATTTATCTGTTTAGATGTTCGGTGGATATGACTATGGCGTAAGTTTATGTCGATATTTTCTGTCCCTTTTTTATTTACTTGAGTATACGCCTAGTCCAGACGCCGTTAGACGATTATTTTATGTTTAAAGCATGTCATTTTCATTATTTTGTAGTGACGCATTACTTACACACTAGAGTAAAACATTTGATGACGATGATTTGTTTTTATGTTATAGTTGATGCAGAAAATGAGTGAAATATACAAATACGCTCAACCGGGGATGATGAATCCTGGTATGATGAACCCTGTTATGAATCCTGGTGAGTTTTCATCGTAGTTTTAATATTCCTTATTATCAAGAATCAGGAACCTGTGGATAATGTTACATCACTGGCTACTGAATATTAGGTTATACATAAATAATGGTGCGTAGGTTATATGGACATTTATGTGAAGGTATGTGGTCAATTTCCGCATAGCAATCATTAGTCTCAGAGTAACTAGAAACACGTTAACTCTTTAAAAAACTATATAGTAACTACACAATTTGTCAGTCTAAATACCTATTTAGGTCGACAAAATTGATAGTCATTCTATCATTGGTCTTCAAATATTATGCAGGTAAAGTTAAACTGTGCGCGATACGCCGGTTTATGTAAGTTGATCGTAACATGTAGATGTTTCTGCAGCAGCAGCAGCGGCAGCGGGCGGCGGCGGCGGCGCGGCCGGCATGGGCGGCACCAGCGGGCTGCAGTACGAGCCGCCGTGGCAGCGGCAGCACCAGCAGCAGCAGCAGATGCGTCTGCAGCAGCTCATGCAGCAGAATGTTAGTATATTGTGAATATACTGGGGCGAGAAGGTAGTGAGGGGAGGGTTTTAGGCTGCATAACCGCAGCAGCAGTGGGCGGAATATGACGTCCGAAGGAAAATATGAGAAAACTTCAATTTGTATTTAAAAAAAATGTTGCATGGTTTATGGCGTGCTTATTGAACATGTTTTGACGGGCACGTTCGACGTATCTTTTGATTTTATTTGATTATCGGCCGATGTTAATAAGATTATTCCAATTCAAAATCACTGGATTGATGTAGGTTTTTCACAGGAATTCAATAATAGTAATGTCAAAAATCCCAGAGATTTTGGATTGAAATTGATTATTCATTGGCTATAAAGAAAGATGGTATGAGTCTTCGGTTTCATAACCGGATATTCAACCATCCAGCTTGTTTTTTAATTATGAACCATAAAGTTAAGGCTACATTCAGATGACCGGCGCTTGACGCGCGTTTTGCTGATGCGCGTTTACAAATACGAAGGACTAAATTTGACTGTAAGCGCATATCAGCAAAAAGCGCGTCAAGCGCTTGTCATCTGAACTTTGCGTAACTAACAGCAGCAAATGGGCGCGAAGTTCTACGCGGGCGGGCTCGGCAGCCGCGACCCCGTGGCCATGGCGCTGCAGCAGCAACGTGCGCGAGAGATCATGATGGGCGGCGGCGCCGGCCGCCCGCGGGGCCGCCCGCCGCTCGCGCCGCGCCACGCGCCCAGCGCCGCCGCGCAGGACGTCGTCAACCTCGACTCCGACTAGACTGGTATGTACACTGCGTCATGTAACTAATGGAGTGCTAGGCACAGATCATGATGGGCGGCGGCGCCGGCCGCCCGCGGGGCCGCCCGCCGCTCGCGCCGCGCCACGCGCCCAGCGCCGCCGCGCAGGACGTCGTCAACCTCGACTCCGACTAGACTGGTATGTACACTGCGTCATGTAACTAATGGAGTGCTAGGCACAGATCATGATGGGCGGCGGCGCCGGCCGCCCGCGGGGCCGCCCGCCGCTCGCGCCGCGCCACGCGCCCAGCGCCGCCGCGCAGGACGTCGTCAACCTCGACTCCGACTAGACTGGTATGTACACTGCGTCATGTAACTAATGGAGTGCTAGGCACAGATCATGATGGGCGGCGGCGCCGGCCGCCCGCGGGGCCGCCCGCCGCTCGCGCCGCGCCACGCGCCCAGCGCCGCCGCGCAGGACGTCGTCAACCTCGACTCCGACTAGACTGGTATGTACACTGCGTCATGTAACTAATGGAGTGCTAGGCACAGATCATGATGGGCGGCGGCGCCGGCCGCCCGCGGGGCCGCCCGCCGCTCGCGCCGCGCCACGCGCCCAGCGCCGCCGCGCAGGACGTCGTCAACCTCGACTCCGACTAGACTGGTATGTACACTGCGTCATGTAACTAATGGAGTGCTAGGCACAGATCATGATGGGCGGCGGCGCCGGCCGCCCGCGGGGCCGCCCGCCGCTCGCGCCGCGCCACGCGCCCAGCGCCGCCGCGCAGGACGTCGTCAACCTCGACTCCGACTAGACTGGTATGTACACTGCGTCATGTAACTAATGGAGTGCTAGGCACAGATCATGATGGGCGGCGGCGCCGGCCGCCCGCGGGGCCGCCCGCCGCTCGCGCCGCGCCACGCGCCCAGCGCCGCCGCGCAGGACGTCGTCAACCTCGACTCCGACTAGACTGGTATGTACACTGCGTCATGTAACTAATGGAGTGCTAGGCACAGATCATGATGGGCGGCGGCGCCGGCCGCCCGCGGGGCCGCCCGCCGCTCGCGCCGCGCCACGCGCCCAGCGCCGCCGCGCAGGACGTCGTCAACCTCGACTCCGACTAGACTGGTATGTACACTGCGTCATGTAACTAATGGAGTGCTAGGCACAGATCATGATGGGCGGCGGCGCCGGCCGCCCGCGGGGCCGCCCGCCGCTCGCGCCGCGCCACGCGCCCAGCGCCGCCGCGCAGGACGTCGTCAACCTCGACTCCGACTAGACTGGTATGTACACTGCGTCATGTAACTAATGGAGTGCTAGGCACAGATCATGATGGGCGGCGGCGCCGGCCGCCCGCGGGGCCGCCCGCCGCTCGCGCCGCGCCACGCGCCCAGCGCCGCCGCGCAGGACGTCGTCAACCTCGACTCCGACTAGACTGGTATGTACACTGCGTCATGTAACTAATGGAGTGCTAGGCACAGATCATGATGGGCGGCGGCGCCGGCCGCCCGCGGGGCCGCCCGCCGCTCGCGCCGCGCCACGCGCCCAGCGCCGCCGCGCAGGACGTCGTCAACCTCGACTCCGACTAGACTGGTATGTACACTGCGTCATGTAACTAATGGAGTGCTAGGCACAGATCATGATGGGCGGCGGCGCCGGCCGCCCGCGGGGCCGCCCGCCGCTCGCGCCGCGCCACGCGCCCAGCGCCGCCGCGCAGGACGTCGTCAACCTCGACTCCGACTAGACTGGTATGTACACTGCGTCATGTAACTAATGGAGTGCTAGGCACAGATCATGATGGGCGGCGGCGCCGGCCGCCCGCGGGGCCGCCCGCCGCTCGCGCCGCGCCACGCGCCCAGCGCCGCCGCGCAGGACGTCGTCAACCTCGACTCCGACTAGACTGGTATGTACACTGCGTCATGTAACTAATGGAGTGCTAGGCACAGATCATGATGGGCGGCGGCGCCGGCCGCCCGCGGGGCCGCCCGCCGCTCGCGCCGCGCCACGCGCCCAGCGCCGCCGCGCAGGACGTCGTCAACCTCGACTCCGACTAGACTGGTATGTACACTGCGTCATGTAACTAATGGAGTGCTAGGCACAGATCATGATGGGCGGCGGCGCCGGCCGCCCGCGGGGCCGCCCGCCGCTCGCGCCGCGCCACGCGCCCAGCGCCGCCGCGCAGGACGTCGTCAACCTCGACTCCGACTAGACTGGTATGTACACTGCGTCATGTAACTAATGGAGTGCTAGGCACAGATCATGATGGGCGGCGGCGCCGGCCGCCCGCGGGGCCGCCCGCCGCTCGCGCCGCGCCACGCGCCCAGCGCCGCCGCGCAGGACGTCGTCAACCTCGACTCCGACTAGACTGGTATGTACACTGCGTCATGTAACTAATGGAGTGCTAGGCACAGATCATGATGGGCGGCGGCGCCGGCCGCCCGCGGGGCCGCCCGCCGCTCGCGCCGCGCCACGCGCCCAGCGCCGCCGCGCAGGACGTCGTCAACCTCGACTCCGACTAGACTGGTATGTACACTGCGTCATGTAACTAATGGAGTGCTAGGCACAGATCATGATGGGCGGCGGCGCCGGCCGCCCGCGGGGCCGCCCGCCGCTCGCGCCGCGCCACGCGCCCAGCGCCGCCGCGCAGGACGTCGTCAACCTCGACTCCGACTAGACTGGTATGTACACTGCGTCATGTAACTAATGGAGTGCTAGGCACAGATCATGATGGGCGGCGGCGCCGGCCGCCCGCGGGGCCGCCCGCCGCTCGCGCCGCGCCACGCGCCCAGCGCCGCCGCGCAGGACGTCGTCAACCTCGACTCCGACTAGACTGGTATGTACACTGCGTCATGTAACTAATGGAGTGCTAGGCACAGATCATGATGGGCGGCGGCGCCGGCCGCCCGCGGGGCCGCCCGCCGCTCGCGCCGCGCCACGCGCCCAGCGCCGCCGCGCAGGACGTCGTCAACCTCGACTCCGACTAGACTGGTATGTACACTGCGTCATGTAACTAATGGAGTGCTAGGCACAGATCATGATGGGCGGCGGCGCCGGCCGCCCGCGGGGCCGCCCGCCGCTCGCGCCGCGCCACGCGCCCAGCGCCGCCGCGCAGGACGTCGTCAACCTCGACTCCGACTAGACTGGTATGTACACTGCGTCATGTAACTAATGGAGTGCTAGGCACAGATCATGATGGGCGGCGGCGCCGGCCGCCCGCGGGGCCGCCCGCCGCTCGCGCCGCGCCACGCGCCCAGCGCCGCCGCGCAGGACGTCGTCAACCTCGACTCCGACTAGACTGGTATGTACACTGCGTCATGTAACTAATGGAGTGCTAGGCACAGATCATGATGGGCGGCGGCGCCGGCCGCCCGCGGGGCCGCCCGCCGCTCGCGCCGCGCCACGCGCCCAGCGCCGCCGCGCAGGACGTCGTCAACCTCGACTCCGACTAGACTGGTATGTACACTGCGTCATGTAACTAATGGAGTGCTAGGCACAGATCATGATGGGCGGCGGCGCCGGCCGCCCGCGGGGCCGCCCGCCGCTCGCGCCGCGCCACGCGCCCAGCGCCGCCGCGCAGGACGTCGTCAACCTCGACTCCGACTAGACTGGTATGTACACTGCGTCATGTAACTAATGGAGTGCTAGGCACAGATCATGATGGGCGGCGGCGCCGGCCGCCCGCGGGGCCGCCCGCCGCTCGCGCCGCGCCACGCGCCCAGCGCCGCCGCGCAGGACGTCGTCAACCTCGACTCCGACTAGACTGGTATGTACACTGCGTCATGTAACTAATGGAGTGCTAGGCACAGATCATGATGGGCGGCGGCGCCGGCCGCCCGCGGGGCCGCCCGCCGCTCGCGCCGCGCCACGCGCCCAGCGCCGCCGCGCAGGACGTCGTCAACCTCGACTCCGACTAGACTGGTATGTACACTGCGTCATGTAACTAATGGAGTGCTAGGCACAGATCATGATGGGCGGCGGCGCCGGCCGCCCGCGGGGCCGCCCGCCGCTCGCGCCGCGCCACGCGCCCAGCGCCGCCGCGCAGGACGTCGTCAACCTCGACTCCGACTAGACTGGTATGTACACTGCGTCATGTAACTAATGGAGTGCTAGGCACAGATCATGATGGGCGGCGGCGCCGGCCGCCCGCGGGGCCGCCCGCCGCTCGCGCCGCGCCACGCGCCCAGCGCCGCCACGCAGGACGTCGTCAACCTCGATTCCGACTAGACTGGTATGTACACCACTAATAATGTGTGACTAATGGAGTGCTAGGCACAGACCCTCAGATTTTGTGACCATAGAACCAGTCATTTGTACCATTGATGCTACTGTTGTGGAATCACAGGACTGGGGTATTTTATTTGATCTATCTGATGGTTCTATCAAGTATATGAGCATAGCCAATGTTCAGGAGCAAACAATGAGTTCGACATTATAGAGGGTTGACCTTTGTGCCAGTTCTCTGTGGGTAAAGATTTAATATGAAATGACTGTTACATGCAAAGTTGCAATTAATATAATTCAATTGTAATGCATGTGTACTAATTGACTTTTTTATCGACAGGTAGCGAGTGGTGCAGTGGACAGATGTGTACAGTGAACGATAATAGGTGCTACACTGCTATATGGAGTGAGGTGCATTCGTCGCGGACTCTCCGGTCGGTCGGAACAGTTGCCGAGTACAGGATTTCCACTCCCCGGTCAAGTCCGCCGCTCTGCACTCGAGGTAATCATCTGGCCAAAATACAGTGATATTTTGGAGTGTTAGCTCCATATATGTAGCTTTTCGCCTTGAGGCTTGCGCTCTTAATGCTACATATCAAGAATCTCAGTATTTTATTTGTAGTACACACCCTTTTAGATGTTAGCCGTATAATCTCAATTTAATTTCTTAACAAAGACTAGTGGCGTCCACATATCAATGAAACTCCACTTTGTTTCGTTAAACTCAACAACAGCGGAAGCCTAAGGCGTAGTTTAGTAAATGATAGGCGCACAAGTTTGGTCATATTTTAAGCTTCGTATTGATGATCGTGCTCAGACTTGAAATGTGACACTTGTGCTTGCGGGAGTTAACATTCTATTTTCTGACACTATGTGTGAGGATGACGTAGGAACTATCGAACAAACGAAGCATCCTAAGAAAGCTACAGGAATTACATTCTTGTTACTTACTGATACATCACCTTGCAGTTCATTATTTCTTAATAACAGACATGACAACTATGTTTAATAACACTATGAAATCGTAGTCTTAACTCTTGCGCACAAGCTGCGTCGAAGCTTTCTGCCTTCCTGCGATTTGATTGGTTTAAGTAGCAATGAGAGCCAATCAAAACCTGGCATGCAGAATGTTTGCAGCAGCCTGTGTGGAAGTTATTTATTAATGCACTTAAATAGCTATAATTAACTATCCAAGTGTGTAATTTAATAAATATACAGAATGTGATGGTACGCCTGCTGTCGTAGGATGCTTCAGGTGTCAGCTTGATAAATTTTAACTATATCTCTCAGTACAGGAAATTAGTGATAAGTTATATGTTGGTAGTTAGAAAACTTCTGTGTGTCTAACATAGTAGTGAGAGACAGAGTGCGCACGGAACTGTATGATCATACAAGCCAAGGAGTAGTGAGCAGATAGAGTACTAATACTTATATTACTACTTAGAATTATAATATCGCCCTATATGAGGTTAACTGGGTAAAGAAATATCTGGTCTCATTGGACAATCGCCAGCATCATTGTTCTGATTGATACAGCAGACACATTGACAGATGCTGGGTTTGTCATTAACATAGTACTCAATTTGCTTGCTAATCTATGACGAGCACCCAAAATGTAATAATATAGTGATATATTACTCTACATTAGGAACTGCAACACCAATCTAAAACTAAAATTAATGTTATTCATTGGTTTATGTATATTTACTCAATATTTTTTATTGTAAAAGTAAACTGGAATACATAATTATCAACTCGGCACATAAACCATTAGTAACATTGATGTTCAATTATAAGATTAGAGAGATGTTATTTTGATGATGTTATCACATATTTTGCTATGGTGGCAAATTTTAATTTTAATACCTTATATGTGTTAAAATTATTCCCTAATTATAATAATTGTATAATTTAAGTTGAAACAAATTCTACCAGAATTAAGACAAGAAATGAATTTAGCATAATATTGAATTGGTTCTATAGGGTGTTCAAAAATTTGCTAATCCATACAAATCAAATAAAATTATAGTTTGATTTGTATGGAAAGTAATAAAGAAAATACGCGAATTTCGAAAAGTTGTTCAAGTTCCAATACCGAGTAACCCTAAAATTTTTTTAACACACTATAGTTCATTTCGTGGATAAAAATATTTATTTCCAATTCATCGTGTAAGAAATTATTCCATATTTCAATTTTGTGAAATTCTTACTTATAGTTTATTCACAAAATATTAAATAATATTAGTGAAATATTTGCTAGTACTTTCCAGAATACTATTATTTCAGAATTTCAGTTAATTCAAAACTGTTTTGGAAGCAATTTTTAGTTTGGGCCTAAGCAATTATTCTAATCAGTACTCACATTGAAATCATAGTGCAGTATAACTGTATTTTATTTACTGATCCTTCTACATCACTATGGGATTATTTTAGTGATGTTTATGTGACTGTATTTATTTGCCTGCTGTTGAACAGGCGGTTTAGTTGTGATATTGCCTAATATTAAATTTTTGTATACGTTTATTTTAATTTAGTCACTAAGGTGACTTTAATGTTAGATGCAACAATATAGCGATATATTTTAGAATACATTAATGTACCTATAGCGTAATATGGAAATTGTAGTGCATTTCAATTTGTGAGTTCGATATTTGTTTTATGAGAAATTCTCATTGTTTTATTCTAATTTTGGATTATTTTACAGATTTTTCTATGCTTAAAATGTTATTTATAATTTTAAAACAGTTATGTTAATAAATGAGCAGTATTTCAGTTAGTTTTAAGGTCATGTTATTATCCATTATCACCGCACATCCCTATAGTTTATTTTTTGTTTTGTATACAACTACCTAGCAATAGTGTTGCTACATGAATATTGTGAGGTTGCTACACATGAGTGAGGACTGCTGTAATTGTTTTATTATTTATGTAATATATAATATAATTGTAACTGTAGAAAACTTCCTATTATTTTGTAGTACAATCGAAGTATAATAAATGATTCAGAAATGTGTAAAACATGTTTTTATTATTTACTTCAAAACAACACAACAGCAACCATGTAAGCAACCGCTTTATTAATCAAGTGGTGGTTTACATGAAGACCCAAAATTTATCTTATCTTTATGACAATGTTTTTTACTTTGTATGCATTTTATCATAAAAGTTCACTTCTTTACAAACTTGCACACATTAATTATTACCTTTTGGTTATAATAGAGTAGGTAACTAGCAACAAGGTGCTTACATCGTAAATGATTCTTAAAAGTTAACCATAAGTATGTGGTTAAATCAAAAACATTTTTAGTAAAATTAAGCAGATCATTTTTACAATCATACATTTAGATTTGGAATACCAGTCTTAACACCAACAGACACTTCAATGTACTTCAGTAATCTTCGCGCTAAAAATGTAGCATTGTCCGCATCAAACACATTTGCAGTTATAATGTCCAGCTTCATATCATTTTGAAAGTTTATTAGATCACTAGCACTGATCGCCATAGCGTTCACAGGAAGTCCACCAGCATTCACAAGCACCACACGTCGAATTTTCAAATCCGAATGTACTTGAGCTAAAACGTTTTTCGCCCACTCTAAACAAAATATCCTACTTGTGTCTATAGCTAAAATAACGAAGTCTATACCAATCTTTCCGGTTAGGTCAGATTGTTTCACAATTTTTTCCAAAAAAAACGATCGTAATACTATTAATTTCCAGCGAAAATTCCCTTTGTTGTGAACTTCTGTGAGAGCTTCAGATAATCTTTCAATGATGTCAATGTTTGATGAGAGAACAATCACTGATAACGTGTTTTTACAACTTGTAGGACCAACCCACGGTGCAACTACGACTTCTTCTTCGATCATGGACATTGTCACTGTTTATAAAATTCACAATCTTAGGTAAATAACTAATTGACTGCTACTCAAAATATGCAATATAGAGGGAAACAGTGGAAACGTTGTTTTTGAAAAATTGTTGACGTTTTATTCGTCAGTGTGACCAACATACTGCACAGATTAATGATATTACTGTGCGAAAAGATACAATCATGAAGGTATAAGTAAAAACTTTTTTATTTAGACCTTCATGAATATAATCCACTATGCTTAGTGCTGTGCTTAAATTAAGAGTGTTTTGCTCAGACCAAAAAATAGTAAACTAGCTAAACATGGAAACTAACGCCCTCTATTCTTTATACAATTTTATTGTTGGTAACATCAAATTTAACTATGCTATTTTGATTTGTCAAAATTGTCAATGGCATGTCAATTGTCAATTGTTAATTGTTATTCAAAATTTCAATTCAAATCAAACGAAATCATTGAGATAGAAACATATTTATATGTCTAGGAACGAAATTGGGTTTTATAAATGTTTGTTTACATATTTTTATACAACATTATATAAAATGAGGCGACGAGACGAAAAGTTTCCTGACAATGGCTTTGAAGCCTGGGGTGGTTATATGCACGCTAAAATTGCAAAATTAGAAGAACAATTTTGTGTAAATGCTGGAAAAAGCGAAACGCTATCTGATATTTTTAACGGTGTGAGTATTTTTGTCAATGGATTTACAATACCTTCCGCAGACGAGTTAAAAGTACTCATGCCGAAGCACGGTGGAGTCTATCATACATATCAAAAAGGTAATGATTTCATAATAGCCTCCAACTTACCTGATACTAAAGTTAAAAATATGTCCCTGGCCAGAGTTGTAAAACCTGAATGGATAACAGATAGCATAGCATCTAATCGTTTATTAGACTACAGAGACTATTTGCTCTATAAAAACTCAAGAACACAAAAACAGCTTAACTTTAAGAAGGTTATTAAAAATAATGATTCAACAGCCGCTGTATTCAAGTTGTCAAATAATGATAATGAGACACATTTAGTTGGAAATGAAACAAATGAGATCATTAAGGAAGAAAAAAATATAACAGAAATACTTCAATCAATAGATGATCCAAGACCATCTACTTCCAACATCAATGCATCAGAAGTAAAAAGTAATAGTAATCTAAGCAGTTTAGATTGCAAACCAATAGCAAAACAAAATCTGAGTTCAACAACAAAGACAGCTGCAGATCCAAACTTCATTGCAGAATTTTACAATAATTCACGGCTACATCATATTTCACAATTAGGGGCATGTTTTAAGCAACACATAAATGATTTAAGAGAGAGTAGTAACTTCTTATTTCCTGCTAGAGTAGAACTTAAAGCAAATATTATCACCTCAAATGATTTCAACAATTTATCCCAGTTAAAATTTGAGAAAAATAAGGTCATCATGCACATTGATATGGACTGTTTCTTTGTATCTGTTGGTCTACGGAATAGACCTGATCTTCGAGGTAAACCAGTTGCTGTTACTCACTCTAGAGGTGGCCAGGGAAGGCCAAAGAGGCCAGGTGTAGACAGGAATACAGAATTTGGTCTCTACAAACAGAAGCAAGCCAAGAAATTGGGTAAAGCAACAGGAAAACCTGAAGACGAAATTGTTTTTGAGAGCAGAGTTGATAATATTGCTGATGAGGATGACAAATATGGTTCAATGAGTGAAATAGCCTCATGTTCATACGAGGCCAGAGCCAAAGGTGTGGGAAATGGTATGTTTATGGGTGCAGCTGTGAGGTTGTGTCCAGATTTGCAAACTATACCCTATGACTTTGAAGGCTACAAAGAAGTTGCATATACTTTATACAACACTGTAGCTCAATATAGTTTAGATATAGAAGCTGTGTCATGTGACGAGATGTATGTAGATTGTACGGAACTATTGGCAGATATTAATGTTACTGTTCAAAGTTTTGCAACAATGTTGAGAGAAGAGATTAAAAACAAAACAGGCTGTCCGTGTTCAACTGGATTTGGAGGTAACCGTTTACAAGCAAGATTAGCTACAAAGCGAGCCAAACCAGACGGACAATTCTTCCTCACTGAAGATCTTATTGAAGACTTTATTTTTGAAGTAAAACTGAGAGATTTGCCTGGTGTAGGCAGACAGACTGCTCATAAACTAGAATCATTAGGTCATGCTACTTGTGGCTCACTACAGACTTTAACATTAGCTACCTTAAAAAGTAATTTAGGGATTAAAAGTGGCGCCCAACTTTTTGATCAATGTCGTGGTCGTGATCCTAATCCTTTAACTTTTCACACTGTAAGGAAATCAGTTTCAGCTGAAGTAAACTATGGAATTAGATTTGAAAATATTAATCAATGTTTGGAGTTTTTAAAACAATTATCAGCTGAAGTACATTCCAGAATGCAACAATTTAAAGTTTTAGGAAAATGTGTAACTTTAAAACTGATGGTCAGAGATGAAGAGGCTCCTGTAGAGACAGCTAAATTCATGGGACATGGTTTTTGCAATGTCATCAATAAATCAACTTCATTGAATACTGCCACAAATGATGTTGAAGTTATAACTAAAGAAATCATATCACTTTGCAAGAAGCAAAATATAGATCCTAAAGAAATGAGAGGTATTGGTATACAGATAACAAAACTAGAACCTTTAAATAGTAAGCCTTCAAAAGGTGCAATAAATAAGTTTTTATTTAATAACAAAACTGTTAAAATTGAATCTAAATCTAACAATGAAACTTCTCATATTAAAGCAGAACTAATTCCTGTTATTAGTGATTCCAAAGTTTTAGAAATACCTGATAATTCTGAGAGGAAATATAGGTCTCCTAGCAAATCAAATGTTATTACATCACCTAGTAAAAGAAGAGGCAGGCCTCCAAAAAGCTTGAAAATTCAACAATCTTCTTCAAAAAACCTTATGAGTAAATTTCTTCAGGGGCAAAATGTAATAAAAGACTTGCCGTACAGAGACCCTATGATAAAAGAAAATGTTGTTGAAGAAGTTGAACCAGAAATAGAAAAACCCAAAGGGTTGCTGGGTTTTCCTTGGGATGAAGTTAGGGAGTTGTTAAGGGCATGGCTGGAAAGTGGACAAGCTCCACTGCATTGTGATGTTAATATGATTGTGGACTATTTACAACAAATGGTTGTGAACAAGAACATTGAGAAACTCTACGTTTTAATGAATTTCTTAAGAAGGATGACTAAAGAAGTAGGTAGTAGTGATTGGTTGGAAGTTTATGATATTATATTTGAACAAGTGCAAAACACTATGATAGCCGTTTACGGGAAAAGGTTGTTTATTTCTGATTAATAAGATTAAAATAGTAAATTAAGATTAAATGATATGGAAGCTGTGATACTAATGAATAAAACAAAGATTTTCATACAATTATTCCATTTAATTTTTATTATGATACTATTTTCTAGGTCTATAAAAGAAAAAATAAAAATATATCACTAGGTACCTACATTGTAATTTTGCGTCGAACTAAATTATCACGTTTCATTAAACTGAGGGTCCGTGCTAAAAACAGCTCATGCAAAAGTAAAACTAAGTAAAAGTTTAGTTAACTATTTAAAATTTGGCAGTTGCAGAATAAAAAAAACATGGAATTTATAATTTTATTTTCCATGGCACTTACTGGTACCAAGAGACGACTAAACCAGAATGAATCTATGTTAGATGTTTTCTTTTTCACATAAAACCCTATAAATTTTAGGATTATACCTAAAAGACACAATGGGTATACTTCATAATTCGAAATGGCAGTTAGTATCACTTATGTAAATAAGCACTTTTACAACACCTAGTAATAGTTGAAAGATAGATGCTGTATACATAGAACCACTACAAATAGTATGTGAAAATAATTTCATATAGGTAATAAGCCGTTTAATCTCAGATTTTGTAATCCAAAATTTATTATCACAGTTGCTTATTGCAAAAAAAAAGATATCTTGACTTGTAAAAATAGCCTGCATAATTAACTTGATAATTTAGTAAAAATATAAACCATGATTCATAGTTCTATTAAGAATTTCAGTTTGTAATAATGCTATTAAAAAATCTCTAAATAAAATTAATTTCATCAAGCTCACAGCTTGCAATAATTCTTAAAACTAAATGCTTTGTGACAACCGTTGACAATTCTCTATCATTGTAATACTTTGCGATACTTATAACTTCTAAGATAAATCCACATGGAGAAAACAGAAACGATTTCTTACAAAACATATAACCATACTCATCCCATGTAAATTAATGTTAGTAAGACGAAAACATATATTATACAATATGAAATGGCATTCGTAGGCAAAAAAGATCACTAATAGCATGTAAGTTGCATCTCTTGTTTGAAAAATTGTACTGACGTATTTTCTAATGCTAGACAAAATTATTGTAAGGCTTACTGAATATTTTTTTCAAAGAGAGAGACTGAGACTGGCCTTTTTTCAGTCTTAGTTCCTCCAAGGAGGAACTATTGTGTAGGCAATATTAGTAGAATGTGTTATAGAAATGCAGCCGACATCTTGTGTCCTCGGTCATCTCACGCGGTCGAGTTAACGGAGATCGAGTGCTTCAATTTGGAGTCGATGATGATCTCGTCGCCTGATCTGATGTTGTACGAGTACAGCTGCTTTGTAGGGTACTTCATCTCCTCAGGGCCCTGGAAAGGCTTAAAAAATAATATAAATAATACTAAGCGGACCAAGCCGATACATTAGTGTCGCACGCACAACGTGACGCATAACGTGCTTACTTGGTGCAGTTTTAAAAAAAGCAAATCTTGTTCTCGCAATAAGAAAATGTCAATATCACTATTGTTAAGAGGTAGGTCTGCATTCATCTAAATCTGCCACTGGATTCATTGGTATTTCATTATAATCATTTTCTTTAACATGCAAGTTAGGTTCGGTGAACGGTATTTAGATTCTCACAAAGTAGGTAGGTATTATATTCACCTGAGAATCCCTTAGCTCTTGGTCCACGTAGAAGAGTCTCATTTTGGACGCCGGAAAGCCGGCCATCCGCTCTAGTCGCGTCTTCAGGTCAGATACAGTTCTAGAAATAAATAAAATATTTTGAGCATTCTTAGTAATTAAGGCTAGGAACCATCTGTGTTTTCCATAGTCCATTGAAGCATAAAAAAACCACTTGCTGTACAGGATAAATAAAAGAAACCCCGATGTTCGACTTGCCTATAAACATCAACAGTGCGAACTTCGCTGTTGTCGCCACACGTGAATGTGATCTGCACTCGCTTTTCCGGCCGTAGATCCACTGATACCAGAGGATCCAGTTTGCCGTGGACGCTCACCAGCTCCCAGTATCTGGAACAATTTGATATCGTCGAAGTATGTTCTTCTGGGGTGTTCATATCTAGGTATTGAGAAGTTTAGAATCTTCCCCAAATGTTAACATCTCCTGTATAACAACGAAGTGCAACTTTCTGATTCTGGTGATTAAGAGAGTGCTCTTGCACTCTTTCTTGTTTTTGGAGAGGGATATGTCTAGCAGTCAATCTTTACGCCAGTAGCAGGCAGATATAAGCTATGCTGGGAAAACTCGTTGTTGTCACTAACTAAACTTTTTATTGCAAAAGAGTATGTGTGGTTGGAAGTGTTGGAACGCGTCAATATGCAATTTACCCTCTATAGGTGCCACGATTAAATTGTCGTTATAGTGAAACAAGGTACAAATTGAGTGAGATTTTATGATTATTCACACCTACGTAGCCTCATTAGCATTCTACTTTAGTCATTTAGGTCGGCAATGTTGGCACAGAGACCTCGCCTACATTGCACCTTATTGATTGGACCTTCACAGCGACCCTTGCAATTTAGAAGGGCAATAGTTAATTTAACATAAAAGCATTATAGGATTAACTGAAGTGTAAACACGCGGGATTCCTAGAATGCGTCACAAAAAATTTCAGCTCCGCATTTCTCTGAACGATTCATTAACAGACAGTCAATGGGGAAAATTGAGAGGAAGAATTGGTAACCCTATAAGTAACTACCTATTTGCAGAAGGAGGACGCTGCTGTCCATCCAGCCTAGGTAATATAACAGAATTCTTGTTACAATCCACTACTACACTACACGAGTACTTATTTCTCATTGTATAAACGCCCGAAACAATGACAAATCAGTGGTGCCAACATAGCGCCCAAGAGACTTCAGTCGTGGCGCGGACTCAAGGTATCTTTACATAGTATAAAACAAAGTCGCTTCCGCTGTCTGTAGCTACCTACGCAACGGATTTTAATGCAGTTTTCAGCAATAGATAGAATTATTTAAGAGGAAGGTTTATATGCCCCACATTAGTATCTACATTGTATCCGTGCGAAGCTGGGGCGGGTCGCTGGTAATTTATATATTACTCACCTATCAGGCCGGTCAGACTCTGGCTTCTCCATGTAGTACCGTATGAAAGCTCTCTCGGCTGAATCTCTTTCCTCTATCGGCACAGCGCCACCACCGTTTAGGGTTCGCACGTGAGGCAGCCGCGCAACCAGCAACAAACGTCGCTCGTGCTCCGTTGACTCAACACGCTCCCATAGCGGCCAGCCCTGGAAAATTCAAAAGAAATAAGGGGTCAGTTACATCGGGCATTAAAGTGAAAAGGTCGAATTACGAGCTAAACATGGGCCTTGTTTAAGAGGCCTTATTAACTGTCTATGCTGTAAAGAATGGGCGTAATGGGCAATAAATATTGGGTATATTTTTTAAATGACCGCGGTTGGCAAATAGTGGTCTCATAGATAATGTTGAAATGCACAAAGGAGGATGCTGTTGACCATTATCTTTATTAAACCTACAGAAAGAAACGTGAGGACTGTGTATAGCCAGAAAACACAAGCACTAGATAACTAATTAAATAAATCATCTGACACGTTCTCAATCACATTAATGAAGGAAACTAGGTAAGTACAGTCACGTGTAATAATATATATACACATAGCGAACTTAAAAAGGTAATTTCTTTAGGAGAATAGACTGTAATTAAGAACAATTCGAAACCATAATTCGTATGTATTTGTAGAAACTAATATGTGTGTAATATTTCATAATTCTAATAGATATTTTAGAAGGAAATCGCTTTTGAATTTCTCTATGTGTATAGATATTATTACACGTGACTGTACATGCCTAACACCCATATTCTAAGACGTTCTTCCAAAACTTACTCGACTCAGGACGGCCTCGAAAACACCTTTAAAAATGTATTCTTAGTCGCAATTTCAAGTGAATTTTGAGGTTCCTCGACTGAGGGGTCCTCAAATGAGTCGAGGAAGAGTGGAGTCATTACTTCATAATTTGAATTATCTGCATCGCGCAAATAACGCCTCGATAAATAGTTGTAAGGATTATCGTAAGCATATTCGATAAAGTCTTCAAAATTCATTTTTGTTACATAGTTACCTACGAACTTTGACACTTCCTTCCTTAAGGTACCTAGATTCCGAGGTAGGTACCTTGAGTTTGACAGATGATTCCTTACCTCGAGGACTGTCGAGGACGTTTATGTCAACTATAACTAGCGATGGTAGTGAAAAGGCTAAGTCGAGGTGGATTCGAGTCGAGTAAGTTTTGGAGGAACGTCTTAGAATGTGGGTGTAGGCATGTCTTTCGTGTGTCGACTCATTTGAGCAGCCCTCAGTCGAGGAACCTCAAAGTTCACTCGAAATTGCGAGAATACAATTTTGAAGGTGTTTTCGAGGCCGTCCTGAGTCGAGTAAGTTTTGGAGGAACGTCTTAGGCGCCCCGTACACAGTCAATCTCGATCGCGAACCGCGATCAAAATCAATGATCGCGATCCAGATTGACAATGTAGGTACGAATTAGATTGACGGATTGATGCATCTGATCACAAAAGAATCTGGATCGCGATCATTGATTTTGATTGCGGATCGCGATCGAGATTGACTGTGTACGGGGCGGGGCGCCTTAGAATATGGGTGTAAGTATCTAGGTATTATGAAAAAAATATCTCTATAATCGCTAATGAAGTCGGAAAAGGTCTACTATGATATTTGTCAAACATTATTGATATAAGATTAGTGGTGAACCAGTCCCAAGAGTTTCACTAAAAGTAAAACGCACAAAATATGGAAACGTTAGCGTTAGTCATCTACATAAAGAATCCTTATCAATATGTGATACCTACGCTGTTTGTTAGCTAGCAAACTTTAATACCTACAAGTAGGTAGGTACTTAAATAAAACTACATAGGTAATTAGGAATACAGAAAAAACTATTATAATTTTCAGCGTTAGTCATCTAATCCAGCGACCCTTATCCACGTATACCTACTGGATTATGTACGGTAAGTACCTATACATATAAAGAAATAAAGAAAAAAAATATTTTCATGATGTACGGTCTTTAAAATGCTTACTAAACAATAATAATTATGTACGAAACAAAGTTTCACAATTATTAAAATCATAAAACTAACAAAAAGATCTGCCCCGGGTGAGGATCGAACTCACGACCTTAAGATTATGAGACTTACGCGCTGCCTACTGCGCCACCGAGGCCGGTGGTAATGATGTCAAATTAGATATTCACTACATGTGCTGGGAATTTATTTAAAACTAGTTTATCTTTGAGGCGAGTACTATCTACTTATTCACTACACAGTTTTGGATGAATTATTATCAATTTAAAAATAGTACAAAGTTATGATAGTCTTTATAATTAATGATAAAACTGTGTTTCAAAAATACAAGTAGGTACTACTTATAAGTACCTATCTTTCTTTAGCTACCTATCTAATAATAATATTATATTTACTTTATATTTATTACCTTGAAATATTATAGGTCGCAAGTAGTTACCTACTTAAATCGAGGATACTAAAAGCATTACCTACTATAAAAAGAATACCGAAGTCACGACTCTGACTAAAGAATAATCGAATAAAACAAAAAGTCGTAGATTAAAATTGAATTGCTTTTTGTTCCTCTCAAGGTTCTGTGAGGATCAAGTTTCCTTGTAAGGCACGAATCGATACGAAGACGTTAGTTCCTAGTCCTACTGTCCCGTCCCGACATGTACACACGACAACATAAAATATCAAGTTATACTTTTCCAGCTTATTCTGACCTCTCATCTTACGGAATTTCTGTACAATGAGAGATCAGCTTACACTGGATATGTAGTTTGATTAATCGTTGTGTACTACCTATTTATGATGGATTTATGTTCAAGATGATGTTTTCTTAAGGCTTGTTTATGGTTATGATTATGATCAAAGATTCTATAGAAAGTTTACCGCTCAAGGACCCGCAGACGGAAATAGCTTGAGAATGAACTGTAGAATTAAGTACCTTCGCCCAACATACCACGGGTAAAATTAAAAATAGGTAGGTATAGAATAATAAAGTTTAAAAATAAAAGAAGATTATTTCTATTAAGTACCTAGGTACCTAAATCCTTTATCGGTCGCATCAGGCGTACATAAATACCTAAATGTTATCTGGCGCTTCTATATTTTTATTTCATACCTACTTACCTCATACCTAAATCTAGATAAGTACCTGCCTAAGTGCTGATCGCTACCTATAAGAATAAGAATAATTTATTGGTCCATTGTTACAATTAATTGTTACAATATAAATTTCAAAAATAATAATATTGTATGCTTAGGTACTGTAACTAGAATAGTTAACATAGGTATCTAAATGGTGGTCCCCAAACTAGGCATCGCCTGTATCTTGGGGGCCTGAGTTGCGTTAACTTAAATTTAATTTCGGGATGTTTTAAATGGACAGAATCCTTAATTTAATAAGGGTAGGGAAGGCAACGATCAATAAAAATAAACCTATGTTCCATTACACAACATTAAACAAAAGTGGCTCATCTTGATTGACCACTAAGGTTCATAAAAGCTTACCTACTGTGTTGAATCCCTGCTGGAAGCAAACATATTGCTTATTTCTATACATTTTCTTGCTACAAGGGGTCTTATTTGTCTAATGTTATAATTAAATGGACTATAGGTACCTACATTTTAAATGTTGCTTTTTCACCCACGTCTCTCGTCTCATTATGAAGTGGAAACTAGATAGGAAAGTCGCGCTCTTACTATTACATACAGTAAGCAAACCTACACCTAATATGCACAACCTATAATCGCATAGACACCTCAAAAATCGTCATTATCCAGCTAATAATAGAGGCTAAAAATGATTAACAACTTGTAAGCAACCATTCATATTCATATTGCACACAAAATTAGATCTAACAGGTAAGGTCTCTGGGTTTAGATTCTAATATTTCAGCATTCCTTTGTTCTGCTTGTATGAGATCTTTGAGCGTGCGTTCAACCTCGCTGGCCTGTTTTGCCTAAAAACGGAAGGCGGAATCACCTTTGCATGCATCGGTCCCTACGGAATTTACTATTGCCGCATGTTTATACCCTTTTATCGTAAGGTTACATTTTTCGTTAAACATCTTAGTTCAGTCATTGAACAGTTTATTGTCAATTCATTGGTACAGTCAGCAACAAAAGTATGTAAACACTTCAGTTTTTTAAATCATAATTGAACACAATAATATTCAAAGGGGATTGTCCATTTAGTATGAGACTTTGGCCTACCATGAACAAACATTGACAAATATATTTTTACAGTAATTAATTAGTTAGCAGTCCTAAGAAAAAGAATATGAATATGATTTAGTATCAAAAGAGTTTAAATAGAATCTATTACATGTGACAAATAAGGTTACAAATGTGAAATAAAAGACTTTTTTATGTTTTTTTTTTATTTTATTCTGAATCATAAGTTAACAATATGTTATCTAGAAACTGGGCAGGTGGAGATATATGTTCATAAAAATTTCCAATTTCCTTTCGTTTCATAGACGACCGGTATTATAATCATAAAAATCAAATAAAATACTGGTAAAATTCATATTCATAAAAGTGTTGATTGATACAAAGATAGATTCAGAAAGACTTGAAAAAAATATGAAATTATTATTGTTAAAACTATTAATTTTGTAGCATTATGTTCACGCGTAGCCTAAAATGGACATTGCCCTTTAATCGGAACGCATCTATACTAATATTATATTTATAAAGCTGAAGAGTTTGTTTGTTTGTTTGAACGCGCTAATCTCAGGAACTACTGATTGGAATTGAAAAAATATTTTTGTGTTGGATAGTCCATTTATCGAGGAAGGTTATAGGCTATATAACATCACGCTACGACAAATAGGAGCGGAGCATAAATGAAAAATGTTGCAGAAACGGGAAAAAGTTCCACCCGTGCGAAGCTGGGACGGGCCGCTAGTGTAACAATAAATTAACACAAACTCTTGACTCTTACATGAAATTCTGAAAAGCAGTGTATCGAATAATTTTGTGTCTTTTAGATGTTATGTAAAAGTGTTAACCTAGTTTCGTTGTTGACCGTACATAATTATGGGGTACGTAGTTCTCTGTTTGTCTCTTTGTCTAACCACTCTAAGCTATTGCTATACCTGCTTATAAGTCTGTAGGTTTTTCTAATAAACATGCACTTGGCCATGTTTTTTCTAATTTATTTAGAAGCACCTGCTTTTTGAGTTGAAGCACATCGTCAATGGGCCTGTTTGTAACAAAGATACCTATTTGTCACGGCCCCAACAAATGAAAAACTGAATCGGTCAAATGATAGTCGCCCCTTCATGGGCGTAGACAGGATTTTGTCCAGAGTGGGGCGAACTCAGTCAGACAGTAAATATTTGTTTTTTCAATAAATCTGGAAGTGCAGAATGGGATTATGGGGCAATTTGGCCCCATAATTCTATTTTCGAGGTCCAAATATGTATAGACGGAGTCGGGCATTGGTCTGCCTATTTTGGATAATTGTTCTGTGGACATGGATGGTAAGTCGACTGAATCTAAGCCATTTATTTACCAATTCTTTCTTGTGCCAGCGTGGGGTAAGCACCCCATCTGCCCCATCCTGAATACGCCTATGCGCCCCTTATAAAACAGAAACGGATTCTCTATCTAATATGCTTAGAGCCCCGAATATATTGTACTTTGGAACAGACTGAGGTACCTTTAGTTTTGACGGTGGCAGAATTGACCCCTCCCCTCACATTAGCTGACTAACATCTGACTACCCACGCGGGAGTGGTCACACACGACCGTTCCAAAATTAAATAAACGGTAATAATTTTTTAGTTCCGTTCCGATCCGTGACAGCCCCGTTCTGAATCATTAAATTTACCGTATCGATTGCATTGTGTCAACAGATGCATGCAGCACTAATGCATTGTCCGTCATATGATTGGTTTTATGCATTTTGTGCTCTACATGTTTTTCCTAGAAAGCAATAAAACGTCAACAATGTTTTCCTTTCAATATATCCGGGGAACAAACTATTTTAAATATTAGAGTTTAACGACTCCAGCTGCAATTAGAGATAATTGCAACACATATTCCTCTCGTTACAAGAGTATGATATTAGACAACGTTGAACAACTATGTTTATTTGACTTCAGTTAATAACTCAGGCTGCATTCTATGCAATTGTAATAAAAAAACCAGTTAGATAGTAGTATCACTAGACAAGCCCGTGATTATTACCCAAACTATTTCAAAGACCCATTAAGATCAAGCGCAATCGCGATAAAAACCTGCTTTACATAACATAATACGAATATTTCCTTATCCAACTACATTTTGATGTTACTGTTCAAACAATATACGCAATAGAAAAATGCCTACGACCATGTTTATTCCCATATACATTAAAAACAATGCATGGCGAAGGGTCACGATGCACTGGAGGTATACAGTGGCTTAGTCATGGTATAATAAATAATAACTAGCCTTACTGTGAGATATCGCGATCTAGCGTGTATGTAATAGAACAAAGAAGTAGGAAATATTTCGTACCGACAGTCTACCTACTTATCGTTGAAGTTGGAATAAAATCCTTATCTGACGTCATAGGAAAACGTAGAATGTGTCATAATGATTAATTTGTAAGAGAAGTAAGGAGGGAAAATGACATACCTAGATTTAAATACTCGTAAGTACGTTTAGCTGCATAGTCCATTTCTTAGAAAAAGTGACCTCTTTTCTTTGTAAGGGTGCTTATGATGGTGGCTAATAGAATAATTCAGGCAACGGGCAGTTAATACCCCAGACAGTGAGATTTTTTAAGCTGTAAGTCAAGGAAGTCAGTCATCCTATAATTCAATAAAGGATCTGGTCGTGCGCCTTCCAATAATGGCAAGATGCTTTACAAATAGAATAAAAAGACAGGAACTTGAAATTGTAAAATGAAGGTGGTGCTCTTCATAAAAGGTAAAGGAATTTTGGAAAGTCACGAGTTGTCTCTCCATAACTGCCGTTCCCAGTTGGCAACGGCATGTACTATTTATTAAACCTATATTTTAACCAGCTCAAGGGCAAAAGGAACTTTGTATGATGTCATACGCTCACTGTGGAAAAGTAGTCTCCGGTCTGGGACAGCTATAACGTACCTACTTGCTCCGTGACCTTAACCTATATTTAAAATGGTTAATTATACAATTCACGCAACCGCGCTCATATTAAGTCAAATAGCGAAAATTTCTAATCTATTCTAGTTTCGTCATTATAGTTAAGTAATATTTTGTCCGCCTACTAGGACCATAATAGCATTAAAACGATAAAAGTGTTGCCATAATCAAGGCAATAATGCTTTGTTTAAAAATTGCTTAAGAAATTGTGTGTCGCAGAAATAGTGGGTCTCTTCATATTCGCGTTGGTTATCTCTAGTGGTAATACCACAGGCACCACTGAGGTAGATATCAACTACTGCTATGAACCATGAGGTCATGACCATGGTTTCGATTTTCTGTTGAAATCGTGTCCAAAAAATAGCGGCAGTTTCAGGCTTTCGCCATTCAGGCAGGTACAAGACAACACCTTTGGTCTCACCCTTGGCTATCACAGGCGTGACAAATCGTCGCTGGGCAGTGAAAACCCCGTGATTGCAATGAACGTAATTTTACAGGAGGTGATAATAAATGCCTGTTAAAAAAATGTATGAAGTGTAAATGTAAGGTTCTTCTGTTTTATTATCTATTCATCAATCTATTTCATCTTACAGCGGTGCACGTTCGTTCTTAATAGCTATGCATTACAAGGTTTTTTACCTAACAAATGAATAATAAAAAATAAAAATAAATTTGTGCTTTACGAGGTTTTCACTGCCCAGCGACGAAATATTTTTAATATGATGATACGTTGATAAAATTACCTAACTAGTCAATACAAAACTCAAGGCAGTCAGATGAAGACGAGCATAACATGAAATAAATAGGTTAGTAGATCATTGCACATATCTAATGACATAAGATACGATTGCGGCATCTATCTTACTCTTACCTAGAATCAAAAAACTAAAATCAACTATCTAAGTTAATGTGTTGCGGCAAAACATCTAATATTTGCTGTTGCTAAAGGGAAACTATACTGCATTGCGTGCGAAGGAAACTGCCTAAGTGCCCTTTACAATGTTAATATAAACACTTGTGTAATGCCAGCGGAATAGACTAGTTTTTATCGATAACAAGCAATTATTTGAACAAGTTTACACGTACTTAGCTATTTTGTTCAGAAAATGTATGTGTTTTTCTATCTGCTAATATTTTCTCACGTCATTTTCATTTCACTTTTTAATAGACTTATTTAGAATTTCTTTTATTATCTTAGTAAAAACCTTTGTCCTTTTGAAAACCGAAAGTGTTCATTGAAGTTAAGATCAGATTTAATCTGACGTTCATTTGCTTAACACACATTTTACTTCCTTTTTTCATTGCTCAAGCACCTTTAGTTTTTAAGCAGACTCAAAAAAAACATTTAAGAAAAAATGGTTCTTTTGGTAATCGGGAAGAAAAAGGGCAGCAAGTCTTGATGCTTTACCGGGCTCCTGGCCCCCTTGGGTACAATAATTCATAGGTACCTCTATTTATCTATTGAACGCATGATACACAAAGGAGTTAGAATATTAATGTTAAGTGCGGATAGCGGGTACCTAAAACATCGAGTGTCGTGGACTAATGAATTCATAGGTCACGACGCCATGGCGACGTCTTAGTCTATCGTTAAGATATTACATTTTAATAACTGCTATAAAAGTATTAACATGAATAATTAAAGAGAAATAAACGGAGAATTTATTTGTTTGCTTTGATTGCTTAAGAATAGCTTAGGTAGGACAACTTAAGGAAATAAGGAGAGGAATTAAATAAACACTTTAATAAATAAAACCTCAATCATTTTGAGTCGATGAGCAGAACTTCAAACTTGATTGACACTACATAGATAAAACACTAGAAAGACTAGATACTTAGAAAATACTTTAAACGAACTACCGTTGACTGAAGTAGAGTTCATATCTTTGTGAGGGTTTGTGTGTAGGAGGACCCAAGCCAAAGCCGGAATTTATCACGTCAATAGGCGTAGCATGACCACATTTTGTCTATTCTTTAATCTATAAAATCATAGTCTACGGTGGTCATGCTACGGCTGAAGATGGAAGAAGAAGAAACGTAAGTATAGATATAAGCCCTTAAAGAATCCTAGTTCAACGAGATTGTAAACTAACTTATAAATTGATAGCTATATTTTCTATCTAAAAGTAATAAGAGCTTTAGAAGACTCGGGTGCACCACAAATAATACGGGAAAAATCTTTACTACATATTCGTACGTATCTTACTCTCTACGGTATGGCACAAAATCCCTGAGCACGGTACCTATAGTATAGAGCAGCAATGCATGTGTTTCTGGGTCACCCCGTAGCGACCCGGCCGACACTCCACGACCAAATCTATAAATTTTGTATTCAACTGGCGTCTACTACAGTTACCACAGATTATCAAAATGTTACATCTGCATTTTATGGATATTGAAAGAGATTTGTCCACTCTGTTTTACCAGGAAAATCTAAACTGGGAAGAAGGTTTGAGAAGTAAAGTATTTGCACGTACCAATTCAGACGAAAGATTCAGTGCAACAAAGTTTACAATGAAGAGAGTTTTACTGTTGAACGTAAAGGTGAGAAATAGATCAAAATACTATGCATGATACTATTAACTTTAAAGTAATGGTAGGTACAGCAAAGACGAAAGCAAAAATATCTATAATTCAATTAACAAAGTGCATAAAAGAGCAAGGTGACGCGCAGAAGGCGTGGGCAAAAAAATCAAAGAGTGATTTGACCGTTTAACGCCCCAATGTGAATCACTGACTGCAGATTATTGTCCTTACACGCGGCAAGTAATTTTCCAATTGGTTGAAGTACATATTTCAATAAAAGCGACATCAAATATATTAGGAAAATGCGCCACGAATGGACAAATAAATAGAATTCCATTTTGCGGAGTTACTATCAACGAAATTGGCTGGGTTGATAAAGTTATATTTCATGTGATATGAAGTAATACATAATATGTCCGATTTATAGATTACAATAGTCCGTAAAATTTCAGCAATCTCTAACAGAAAGCTTCTACAGAAACAGCAAGCATTGCAATGTTCCTCTTTAGTGAATTCTTACATTTTGTGCGGCAAGCATGATTTAGCAGATCATGCCCAGTCATACTTTGCTTTAATCTTCGGTACAGAAAAGATATTTAACGCAATATTACAATATTATCCTATTCAAGTGACAATTACTTTGTATTTTCAAAACTGCCCACAAATTCAGTGCTGAAATACCTACTACGCAGAAGGCTATACTCCAGTTTAAACTGAACAGACCTCTTCGTTTGACTAGTAGACATTTGCACAACATTAAATAGCCTGACGTTCACATACACTGTAAGAGTAAGTTATTGAGATAGAATATCTAAGATGCGAAGTTGCTATGCCAAAACCGCCGTGAGGAGTATTTCCAAACGTTTCAAAATGACTAAAATAAGATGGAGTTGTTGCAAAACATTTCGATCAATTCTTTCCTAATCTAGATAATCTTTTTAGTAATTAGTGTCGGTATTCTACATGTTTCCTGAAAACGATTGCTTTGATGAGTGATGTCATGTTGGAAACATTTGAAGGTCTTGAATTTCATCGAGTTATTTTACGTCTTCATATTTGCCTTGGGAGTCGAGTACAATTTTCGGTTTAAAATACAAATCTAACAGTAATAACTATTTAGTTCTCCTGAATTCCGATTCCTTTGAAATTTAAGAGCTAGTAAAATACAGTTATAAAATTCGATTGCGCCATATATTTCGCAACAGGTAAGTAGGTCTATTAAAGCTTGCATGCACTTTGTATTACCAGTATCAGGATTGAATGTTCATGCTTCGTGCTTATCGCAGCCAGCGAAAATAGTGGGGCGTAAACACGATTGAAAAGGTAAAGTAAACAGAAAATCCGTTAGTATATTTCATTGATAATGTATATTAGTGCTATTGGTTAAACTAAGCGTATGCTCTTCTGGAAATCAGTGTAATGGAAAAAGGAAGGCGACGACTGAGTCTTTATGTGCGAGTACAACATCTGCGAACCTTGAAATAATTTTTTAAGCATATGTGAAAATAGGACGGTATTAGACTTCAGGATAGAAGAGCGACCCTTCTTCGGGAGATGAAAGACTATTGTAATTATAGTTAAGTCCATTCTGCGAATTGAAGGACCACAAAGCCCAGATGTAATCGACCATTAGACTGATGACGCGATTGGTTCCAGACAATTAGTAAATTAGAACGATAAATAATTTTCTAGCCATGAAAGCTGTATCAATCAATTTGATAAGTTAACCAATTGGGTATTTCAAACATTAACGGACATGCAGACGAAAGTATAAGTATAAATAACAAGCATGACACAAGGACATCAACTCAGCTGTTAATGTGAACGACCCGACCGTTGAGTTCGATTCATTTTTCGAATGAATCATCGCGAACCCTTTTACCTTTAAAGTTTTTGTTTTATTGCGAGAAGTACGACCATTTATGCTATCAGTTTTCTTTATTTTTCGAATTATTGTCTTCAGACTTTTTGCTTGAAACGGCAAAGTTTAAGGGAGGGTAGGTTTTTATACCATTTGTGATGATAAGTAGCTGAAAGATGAAACAGTCAACAATTTTTTTCCATATCTCCATCAGTTTGAAAGGTAGGTATTGTTCAAATCATAATAACGATCAAGTTTACACGGCTATTATACGATGAGCTTTTCTGTTTTCGTTGGCCACTTGAACCCACGCAGTTCTTTATGTTTTGTGTTTAACATTGTAACAGTTCAAAAGAGTTTGTTGGTTCATCGCCTACGAACATCTTTTAAGTAGCACATCCTCTAGAGATCGTCTGTGAATGTTATTAAAGCACTGAGGTAGTGCCTACTTATTATTTCATTTAAAGAGTTTCGTTTAAGTCTGAATGAAAAATTTGTCCTAAGAGAGCAATAAATATTCTAGAAGAAATCTACAAAAAAATTGAGAAATGACCCATCTCATTAGCCAATACTCCTGTCAACACGTCTATGATCTCAGAGGTGTTCTCCTAATATTAGAGGATTAAGTGGAGCAACTAAACACTGTTGAGGTCCTGTGTGACAGGCGACTAGTCCATTGCTGATTTTTATGAGGCTTAATTCAGAATGATCCAATTGTACCTACATTTGGTCTACCTGAGAATCTAATTCGGGATAAGGAATGAAAGGATCATGGTCCTACAAATTGTTGCTACTTATTTAGTAACTTTTTATTTAACATATTTTTGATGTAAGTATTAAATTATACAAATAAGTCAAGGCAGTAATATTTCTTAACCTCGGATACATTACGTTACATATTACAATTTTATTTACATCGACCATTATGACATCACACAACACTCATAAACGCATAAAGCGTACATTAAAACAAATAGACACACTTTCACATTCTTTGTCGCGTGACGGTCACAAAACGTGGATACTATACTAACATACACTACATCCAAGCTAAAAAAAACCCTATAACTACTGACATAGGAGTCATACTTGTTTGAACATGTAGGTTTAACTATGACAAACGATTTGCGCAACAAAGGACATGGATGTGTACACAAAGAGATTAACATTTGGACGACTTGTTATTGGTGATCTACTTGCACAACCTTGAACTTGTGAAGTCCTCAATTTCGTATGTTTATGTAGTCTTTACTGATTCGAAATGTTAATCGACTCGGCCTTTATAACGGCTCCGTCTGATGCAAACGCGGAAATCTCCCACGAACAGGCGTATTTGCCGTAAAGGTGGCTTTTAATGAGGACGAGAAGAAGTCAATCGTACTGTCGATCAGTTTAACGACATAAAATCTGTCCGAATAGATCATAAAACCTAGCAAACATAATACAAATGCAAGGCTAACGCTCCTATAAAATCTGTGAGCTCCCATTCAAACCTGCGAGCGCAGACGTGTCGAAATTATGCGTGCCCGTAGTGATCGGTGATATTAACTAACGTTGCACAACCGGGCGTCAAGTAGGCCGCCACTATATCTGGAAGACCTTCACCCGGATACGCCAGGCCCCCGTGTTCCCGAGGGACGATACACGGATAATTTAAAACTACAATACTCCCGAACACTTCGCACGTTACCGTTGAACGCCAAATTTAGATCGGTTATCGCGGAGTTGTTCGGATTACAAATTGGCGGCGTTAAATGTGTTGGCGCTCTGTCAGATTACGCACTGCCAAGTGCATTTGCAGCTTGGGGATTTTAATTTAAATTAAACTGTTTGCTATTTCTTTACTTATCAACAGGTGTCCGAATCTTTTAAACATCCCCAATAAATTACCCATCAATCAAAATAAAGCATCCGCTAAGTCACGTCTATTTAACAATTCCTGGTACTAGATGTGCTTAGAATAGGTACTGTACACAATAAAGTTCCGGCCATGTGCATAATCCTGTATTCGCGAGGTCAGTATTTGCAAACATTATAGTCTATGTGCTGTGAATACACAATAAGATTAACAGGTGTTGTGTTCAAACTCACCTGTACACGCAAACTCTTGAGAGCAGGAAACTGTGCCAGTCGATCCACCTCATCCCACGTCGCTAGGCCCGTATTGTTCAGGTTTAGGAAGCGGAGGTGTCTGGAATATCAATGACATCGCTGGAGTGACGACGCACGAAACAAATAGTATTTAAATTCCGAAGATCAATAGGTCAATGGCAAAAGACACATTGACCCAATTGCGTCACACTGATAATAAATAATTGTATTCACTTACGGGAAGGCATCGTGGCTCTTCTTATTTCCGTTATCATCACCACATTTCTCACACGGGTCTGGTTCTAAAGTGGTAATGGGACAGTCGTTAACCAGCAGGGTTTCCAAATTCGGGAAGGCGTAGCCTATTTTGGAGATCTCTCGCCAGCTGCTGACTTGGTTGCCAGAAAAATGGAGCTTCTTTAGTTGCTCGTGCACAGGTTCAGTGACATCGACGTTAAGTCTTGAACACTCCTCACATTGATCTTTCTTATCAACCTCCTGACCGCTCAAGTCCACGTAAGAGTACTCGTTAAGGCTCAAATGCAACTCCTCCAGAGCTGGTAGAGCTTTGAGTAACGCGTGGACGCTCGACCATCCGACGTACGTGGAATTCAGAATGAGGTGACTCAGATTGTCCCATCTTGGCTTGAGGGTTTGTGCCGCCTGGATTTGGGCTGACAGACGATTGAAGCTCAGATTAAGAAACCGTACTCGAGGCGTCTGTTCCAGTATTGCAAAAACCTAGAAGCAAATCTGTATGTCAGTCGCATATTATTAAGGAACACGTAACACTGCGGAAATGACTGCCGTCTATAACCAATAATTGGTACAGTTTGTCATAACTGTGGGAACGGTGTGCTTATTGCAACAGGCTTGTTTGCTGTAATCACCACAAGAAGGCTATCATCAGTATTATCTATAATGTACCTTCCAGGAAGTAATAAAATTCCCTTTTGTATTACTTACTTCTTCCCACTCAGCGAGTTTGTTATTGGCTATGTCGAGTTCGACAACATCGGCGCACTTATCGGCGAGGGAGCAGGCATCTCCTGCGCAGTCGATGTCGCAGTCGTTGAGCACCAGAAGCGTGGGCACACTGAGCCGAGGGGACCGCTTTGGCACGAATATAGCAACTGGCATGTCATCTATCGGAGGGTTCACTTCGCCCTTCGCGCCGTATTTGCGCTCTAGAGCCTCTAGGAGCGACGGCATGTTGGATAACACCTATGATTCTTGATTTTTATACCTGTAACAAAGAAATAATATTTAGAAGTGCTGATTTGTGCCTATAACTGTAATTATTTTGTTTCGATTGTATATTAAATTAAAACCTTGACCATAATTGCTGTTTCATTGCCAATGGGTCAACTAATAGTAAATGGGATATTGGAAAGGCAGATTATAAAAGAGTAATTCTAATTACCATCTAATGTTAATTGTAATGTTGATTGACAACAAATGAAGAACCTATCAATACTTAAATGTCGTTATCATTTACACAATCGACGCCATCGAAGGTTCAATTTGAAATTTAATTAATTGGTCAATATTAATGAGCGGCGTTTCCTTCTCGCTTGAACTTCTGCGCAACCGGCTAAATAAATACACAGTACGTAAAGCAATAAACCAACAGACCGGAATATTTGCTCAAGGACTTGCATGAGTAATTCAGTAAATATTATTTCAGGAATCAACTGATGGGAGTCTTTTAGATGAAATACAAAAGGGAAATACAATCCAACATGTGTTTTTACGTAACCCAGATTTTCCATGGCCGACAGAATGAAACGTGTAATTAGGAATATTATCTTAATGGTTTTTCGAATTACGTTACAAATTGTAAGGATATTATTGATTGATAAAAATGTATCTTTGAAGTAATATTTGGCTTTGAACTAAATGTTGTAGCGAAGTTCTTTCAACAAAAACAGATCGCTAGCTTCATCGATCGTTTGTTAGGTTCGTGATATCGGACAATAAAAAGTATATTTGGTTTCGTGTGTGTTTAAGCCCATTAAATAATATAGCTTACGACTGGCTTTGATACTTCTTATCCATTCATGCGTTGAAATAAAGGTTTACTGAGGCCGCTAATGATATCAATAATTGCGCTTTAATACCTCATCTCGCGCCAGAACTGCGAAAGGAATACAAAATTATTGTGAAGAAATCTAAGAATTATTGCATTGCGTTTCCGCTACCTCATTGGTATATTGCAAAACTATTTGAATCACCTAAAGCAAAAGTTTCTTTTGGTGTTGTTTTAGCTCTCTGAATACTAGGGGGATACGTTTTAATAAGCTCTAAGTTTTTTTTTTGGATGTGTTTCAATTTGTTTTTCTTAGAAAATGTTCTACAATCTCCCTTCTTGGAATACAGACCACATTACTCTTTTTGATTTTAAATTAGTAGTATGTTCTAAGTTTCCTGGATCCCGCACTCTATCAAGGACAAATTATTTCACTCCAGCTTAAAATGCATTGAAATTCTTCACACTACTATTGCAAGAAAATAAAGTGCTAGGAACAATATTAGAAGGGATGTTGCTCAATCCTAAGTAGTCGGGTTGCTCCGGCTTCGTGACTCGTGACTGCTAGCTGCAGCCAAGGTCGAGTTCAAATGTGCATTTAAACTTAATTAGTGCCTTGTCTTACAATAGAAGTGACTTGAAACAACAATTCGCTTCGTAGTAGAACGGGGCTTTAGATTCGTCAGAAGAATAATTAACACTGAGTGTCCCGCTGCTAATTCATTAAACAATAATATCGTTTAAAGCAATAAACTAACCATCCGTATTATTTCATTGGTAGAAACTACTGTCATAATCATTTCATGAAGTAGGTAGAGTACCAACAAGTTTGTTTTGCCAAGACCAAACAAAAAATGACCTTACCAAACTAAAGGGACAAAATGATTGGATATTGTGTTGTAATGATTAACTTAGCATTCAAGTACAGCTCGGTTATTATAATATTCTTTAGATGCTTATCGGCTATGAAATTGTCGGTGGAACGTAATATGAACGATAAAGTCAAGGCTGATAGAATTTAGCTGGCTTACGCTCAGACAGTAGCTCGAAGCGTTTCTACCACGTCCCGGCCATATTTTCCATTAAGGATTTCTAACGTTGCTTGCAATTTTGGTACAAAAGACAAGAGACATTTTTCTTCCCTCCTACGTAATAATGCATCTAAGCTGACTTCGAGTTACATGAATCTTTTAAATCACGACATATTTATTGCTGCGCCTCTCTAGACCTTCCATCCTATATAAAATAGGTAGAGTTGTGGAATATCAATAAAACATGACATCAGACGCCGTAAATTGCTATAACCACGCATTACGTATGACATAAAATCCCGTTCTACATTTCCAATGCGCGTATAATTCTGTTGCGAACGGCTGTGTTGGCTAACTGGCGTCCATTGATTGTGCAAAGCATCATGAACATCGCGGATATAATGTAATGCGATAGTAAATTAAACGAACATTATGTATAGCCTAACCATTTTCATTGACCGACAGTCCGTATTAAAAAACCACGGCGGGCTACGACGGAAGCCTTGGATTGTGGAAAATTTATAACGTGAAACGGTTCTCATAAATAACTACAAGTAAATTGACTGTTGTACGAGCTTGGATTTGTAGTTCCTTGAATGTAAAGAAATATGTTGCAACTACTCAGTACCACCTAGTTGTTCCAATGCATGAATGCACCTCGTATCATACGATTAAAAGCTAAAAATGACCGCAACCAACCGAAAATTTTTGTGTCCAAATTCTGAACAGCGTCATAAAAATGTTATCAACCTCGTTAGCTACCTTACTAGTTTCAAATTCAATAACCCTTTCAAATTCCGGAACTATTCGTGCTATGGCATACATTATAAACGTGTTTCGTGTCATGTTCATAGTTCCATTTCCCCTTTATGAATTAAATACAAAGTACCTAAAACTTCGAACGTACAGTTTTGGACTACTTGCACCACCGGCCATCGTAATAAGGTTAACCAATTCCGCTCTAGTTATTATTTACATAACGTGAAATAATGACCATTTCTTTAAATCTAATCTATTGTATATTTTTGGGAATTTTACTGATTTCATCCAAAAATGCACAAGACATATTGGTAAAGACGTATTTTTGTCCTAAGTCCCAACGAGATTGTTGAGGAGTGGTGGTTTCTGGATACTTAAGAGAGTGATTTCCATAACTTTATTAGTAAAGATTTCTATTTTATTCTAAAAATTTAATCCACTTAATACTTAACGCTAATAATTTTGGTTTACAATGCTTCTAGAGTAAGGTTGTTCCGAAAGCGAGAGTTACCAAGGCCGGATCACTCGTAATCGTAATTTTTGCACAACATACTTAAATGCTTTTGTTCTTTTTATAACATCAAATGATTGATACAAAATTCTTGTTTCTAAATAACTGTTTATTATTCATAATAATCACATAATCTATAATATCGATGACAGGTTCTTGATGTCTATTGAGATAGTGCAAAGACAAAGCGCGATTCATCCTGCTCGTGTTTGAAACAATGAAGCTCATAAAATTTATAGTTCATGTTGTTGACTAGAACTTATTGTTTATTCTAGTACTAGAACAAGTTCTATCTATGTTATGTCTTATGTCGTACTAGAAATCAATCGGCTTGTCGTGTTCTCAACAAGCGCAACAAATTAATGTTTAAAGTTTTACCTTTTCATGTCTTGCGTGTCTGTTTAGCGATGTAGTTCTACAGCTATGGGCTAGACAATTTCGATCGAATAGGTACCTATATCAGTATCTTTGCACAGTATCCCTGCAGAGTAAGCAGTTTCGTGTTAATTGAATGCGTTGTATGCTACTACTTCATATCTAATATTAATAAAGTCTACCACTGCTATTAGTAAAACCCAAACCGGAGCACATTCGGTTTTATCAAAAGGAGTTGGAATACGCTGTTATTAGTCATTAGATACTACTAATTAACTACGAAATTTAATAAGGCCCTTTAAGTCCACTTGAAATATTGCAGGATAAATTTTTATTCTCAAGCAAGCCCACTGTGGAAATATCATCTATTTTCTTAACTTTGATAGTTAGGCAAACAGTATCTCATCTCGTGTGTACTTGTTTGCGCATAGGGTTGCTCAGAAGCAAACAAAAGAACGTAGACACTGACACTGTGGTTTCCTTTGTGGCATAAATGAGAATTCATCTAGGGTGGCCACCCCGTCGAGCGTCGCGACGGTAAAGGGCGGCGAACCTAGCGTCTCGACTACCCACACTTTTGGCTCAACCACTTTGTCTAATGTCCACCTGTTGCTTAAAATGTCTGGATCGCCAAAAATATTGGTTCAGAACGTCTGGCCGAACATAAAAAAAAATTGAAATGTGATTTTTTTAGGTAGTCAAGCATTATTGGAAAGAAACATCTATAGGTAAAGTACTTAATTTTCCGAAAACTTGACACTTTAGAAGGGAAATAAAAAAAAAATGGTTTAACAATTTCCATTTCAACAATTCTGCAATAATGCAAATTGTTGAAATTGCGTCTGTTTCCTCAATGATTTGTGAACAAGTGCGAAACGTACCTACAACAGATATAATTGTATGGTTTGGAAAAAAATACAAAACAAATTGGAGCACAATCATTTGACGACAAAACGAGGTTCACAAAAAATAATTGTGAATCCTAACAGCGCGAGATACTACTGCGCAGTGCTTTTTGCGCAGTTGTTAATCTTCAAATAATAAAAATCACGTTTTTTCCTTTACCATACACACAGGCTTTCGTCATAGTTAATGGTTTGTTTTTACAAATAATTGCCTTATTTATACCTGCCTACCTACATTAATTTTATTACACCAAATGATCATCAAAGTACGTATCCGGTTTCGATGACAAACGAAGATAAGTCTCACGATTTATTGATCATTTTAAAATATTAAGTCGTCATAAACTACGCGGAAAGCGTTTTGTCGACAAAATAATGACCCCGAGATTGAGCCTTTAGAACTAGGCACAACGCACAACGCACAACGCAATTTAGAAACTTTTCCTGACAGTTTATCCCTAGAAAGGAACTGTCTGGACTGACATTCTCTTTTGAAGTTTAATTTTTAGCAGATAAAAAGTACTTAAAATTATCAGATACAAATATTGATAACGTTTAACTATTGCCTACAACAGGTACTGTTTGCAAATAAGTAATTTCAAACGTAATTTATTGTAATGATACGGACGCTACGGAATATTAATTCCATGGTAACCCCATTGTTTACATTTTTGACCACAAATTCGATTCCCAGGGTTTAGTTTATTTAAGGAATTTAGGTTTAAAACCTAGTATGTTTATACTGCGATTGTAACATAAATAGGATTGTGATGTTTAATGTTGTAACGCGGATCTTGAAGGTCGTAAGAGATAAACATTGAAATACGTGGGCCGCATAACACGTGCGCATGCGACCACACATTACTGATTAGAACCACCACTCGTTTGCATTGCCTTGTTTACAGATACTGTTAGTTTACCTTTACAGTTTACTGATAATGAAATTCTTGATTTTTGTGTGACAAGTGCAGTTTTTCCTTGTTTGCGCGCTACAATAGGATTTATCTTTGATATGGATGTAGACTCTTCGTCGTGTTCTATTCAATAACGTCGGGTAATTTCAATTATAATATTCGAAGGAGCATGTATACAAGGTTAGTCGGAAAGGGGGTACTAAGCCGAAAGGGTGTTAAAGTACCCATAATAATGGATAACTTTTGTTCTACAACTTTCCCCAAAACTTGATAGTTTAAGAGAAATAGCTGTTCAAAGATTTCATAAAAAATACGCTAAATTCTATTTATCCTCAGCTATGATCAGCTGTGTTTACATTTTAGGTCATATTTGGGGTCACGGATTAGAAACCCCATTTTCTGAATTCATAACTAAAGCAGGTATGAAGAATTTTCAAAAAAACTAAAATAAAAACTATTTTTCATGGAAAAAAAAATTAATCGAATTTTGAAATTTTAACACTTGCTTTAAAATAGTCATCAGTGATACTTTGAGTGGCCCGCGGCTTAGTACCCCCTTTCCGACTAACCTTGTATAAATACTAATTCTAGTCTAAGCTATAAACAAAACTGTTTCACTATAAAAGAAAATCTCAAAAAAGTTGTACTTAGGTACCTACTTAAAATAAATGTCGATTACTATGGAAGTGATTATTATCGTGTTTATGATGTATGTGATAAAAAAGCTGTACGGAGTTTACATTTATAATAAATACCTATATTATTTAAGTAAACTGTTCTACAATAAAACATCTGTAAAATGAGTTTAGTTAATTCGCACGACGATCGCAAGGACGGCTCGCTATTTCTGAACGCGATGTTGTAATGCGCGGGAATTTTACGCTTTTGTCGTAAGATTAGTGCGGAGCCAAGATTTGAAAATATTTTCAAATTATACGTGACCCTTTCAGACAATATTTTTTGGGTGTCTAGCATAATATTTTTTTTTATTGCAAATATATTGCTTACATATTTGTTTAGATCTGAAATAAATCATTGTAGCCTTCAATCTATTTTTTATTACTTACGTACAACACACAACACAGTAACGTGTTTTCCCATATGGAGCAACAAAGAAATGCCTAGGCAATAATAATGAAGACACTTGTTACGGAATCGCTTCTATTATCATAATGTTAATTGCTCAATAACAGAAGCCATGAACTAATGATTAGTAAAACAATTTGGACATGCTTTTGCTATGAGGAAGTAAGTGATACGCACGCGAACAGAATTATATAGGTCACGGTCAAAATCGATAACACCCATGCTGGCCATGTAACTGGATGCAGAAAAAATATTACATCATACTAATAAATAGTTATTAATAGTGACATGGGTACTAGATAATGTCTAGTCTTTATGTCGATTAGGTTCTGACGATAAAAAGAGCGGGAATGAGAATGCAGTCATTTTTAAATAGGGGTAGGGTAATTTATGGTAACGCAGTTTTATTTTTGGATTGGAATAATTCATGTGGAACAACCCTACAGATAAAATATTGCTTAGTCAGCCGATAAGTTCGATTGCGTATTTTATCACCATTTATCTGGTTACTTAGAACAAGGAAGTCGTTTGTACATAGCGTCATCAACTAGTAGAATCTGGTTTTTTTAAACACCATTACCTTACAAATATAATTGAGTAGGTACCTTTATTGTTTTTTTTTCTAAATAAATACCAGTCTATAGGTACTTACCTAGTTTAGGAGCGGAAAACGAAGGCTCGATTTCGAAACTCGTTTTTTATTCACTATAATATAACGCCGCAATTATTATGACTGATTTTAGTTTTAAAAGATAGGTATGAATCAAAGTTCTACAATTAAAGAAAAACCATTGAAAACTGACCTTTTTTTCACACTTTTATAAACAAAGACTTTTGTCGCACTTTTCTTGACGCTTTATTTCCAAAAAATGCCTTAATAAAATTACACACATTGGGGTTCACTATAATTTGTAAATGAACGAAATCAGCTGTTCACATGTTTTTCAGATGCGCCTTGAAATTATTTCCATACGATCCTCCAAACGCACTGAAATAAAATGACAAGAGAATGTTTACATCAATACATTGCACAGACGCAATGCCTGTTTCGACGCACACTAGAATCGGTTCGTATACATACAAGAGCGAAATATTGACTGACAGGAGTGGGGATGAAAGAGGTCAATGACGTTTACGTTTGCACCATTTGCAGTACTGCGGGACAAAGATAGCGCTATTGGCATGAAGCAAAAATTGAGAAGGAAACACAACAAATCAGCCACCTGAGACGCGCAACACAAATACAGGTTTGTGAATGTGTGTACCTATAGGGTGTACACACACTGATTTGAAACAGTAAATTTCGATATTAGAAGAAAAGTGATAATAGTAAGTATCATATAAACTATGTTATTAACGATATTTTAAAAGGATGATATCTATCTAAATAAATAATAGGCAAATATTACTAAAGATAAAGGTGATATTGAAAAAGATCATCAAAAATCGACTCGAACAGACTCGGAATAATAGCACAAACTACTTATCGTCTGTTCGAAGAATCGTCGTAGCGTAAAAAGAACTAAGTTAAGATTTAGTAAGCCACAAACATGTGTCAAACCTTGTAGTAACTAGTTTACTATAGCCGTATTAACTATTACTGTTTTTGTGTTGCTAACAATATTATACATAAATGGTAACGAAACACTGCGACGCCCTCAACACCTCAAATCCACAACGGTTCTCTTTCCGAACATAGCTATTTAATTTAATAACTAACTTTGCGAAAGACTAATTATATACAAGAATTTTATTATGAACACATTGTGATACATTTTTATTATATCTAATCCAGTTTTTGGAAGTAATATGGGTGGATACCTATTATTATCTTACCTGTAATTTTTCTTACATAAAAATATAAATCCTAAATATTTATGTGTAACGTTATGTTTTATTTTTACATTTTATAATATTTTTGCTCTCAACAACTCTAGGACTAAATTCCTTCACAACCAAAAAATAAAATACGCGCGAATAACGTCAAACATTTATGTAGCTAGCCAGTATTCCTTCAGTTACCTATGTAAAATTTAATAGATTGCTTGATTATAAATTATAAAACGATTTGATTTTCAGTTAAATAAATAAACACAATGTTAATTAACACCCACTACTAACACAAAATTATTAACAAATAATTAAATTCACACGCAGGTTTTCATTAGTTCGCATTAAAATTAGAGTAAGACTTTAGTAACTTTTGTTACACCTCTATAGATATACTAGTGACAACTGCCGAGTTCCAGCCCTAGTAAAACAAATTGTGAAGTTTTGCATTTTTTTCATCAAACACATGCAACTGCATGCTACAAATCGTGTTTCCCATTTCCAATTTTCAATTCTCTCGTTAACTGTCAGTGTCGAGTCGAGACTGTCTGTCAGTGTCACTGTCAACTATCATTATTATTATGGTGTTGTCACACGGCACAAATCTAGCCGACTTTTTTATCTTTTATTTTGAAATTTACGTTGTAAGTAATACTGATAATTAAAATATTTTGCGTTGATAAGGGTTTGCTAAGGATAAGACTTTTCTATATTAACCAGCATTCGAGTCTAAGGAGTGCTACCTAGTTTCAGATTTCAAGTAAGTGTTATTGTTATGATTTTATAATCTTGTTTTTGGAAACCGCTTTGTTATCCTTACCTTATGTAATGCTTATACACTGAATTTGTTCAATTTAGAATAGCATTGATAGTTTTAATTCGAATATCTTCTGCGTGGTAGCCGCAGCAGAAGCAGAGTCCCTTTTTAGTGTTATAAAAGTAGAGTAGGGAATTCTGTCGAAAGAACGGCGGCATACTCCTGAGAACTTACAGGATGCTGTAATTAATCTCTTTACCAAGTATGGTGATTATAGCAATATTTCCTGACCCCTACAGTTATTTATTGAAGTGGTTTACTAGAAGATCCACCTTCAGCAGTAGATGTAAAAAAGCTCGGTATAGTCAGCTTATATAGCTCAGTATAGTCTGACCAGAACGAATTTGAAACAAAGAGTTAGCAATGTTTTGGTAAATCTATATAAATAAAAATGAATCGCCAAATGTGTTACTAAGCGCAAAACGTGAGAACGGCTCGACCAATTCGGCATTTTTTTTAAATATATTTCTTAAGTCACAAGGAAGGTTCTTATGGAGAGAAAAAACATAAAAATTGCATGGAAAATAGTAAAAACTACACTTTTCTTTTCCCACTACAGACCAATAACTTTTGACAGAATGAAGTCTGTCCGGGCAGCTAGCTATTAATAAAAATATGTATTAAAAATAGTCATGTGAATTAACTAAAAAAACTAGAAACATAGACTGCAGCATAAATTTGATTTGATTTAAACAATAACTTAATTTTTAATAACAGTTTTAGATGAAAATACTACTCAACATAGCTCTTTTTCAAACTGGTTCAGGCCAGATTTTAAGAAATCATCTCCTAACTTTTGTAACATCTTGCAGGAATAAACCTATTTTGAGTGTGATGTATTGGAAATTAAGTGTAATAAAGTATAAAATATATTACATACTTAGTCATAAACAAGTTAATCTTATGCTTCCTTCAGTTTACTATGTCTAATTTATTATGTTCTCCTTCATAGTTGAGTTGTTTAAAAGTTATGAGACTTATGAGTGTTTAAGAGGCATTAGTATTATCATTTTCAGTTCACCACTTTGTTTATGCTATTTATCTTTTTCATGCTTGGCTCAGTAATTCCTGCCTTAAATTTTAAAATTATAATGAGATTTTAGGAAGCACAACTTGGACCTTAAGTCAGACCATTAGCTATAGAAGAGTGAGACACCAGCTGAAATCTGTCCAGAAACTCTCATGTACAAACATACAGCTCAACTATATAATTATTTAGGGAATATCATCACAGGTGCTTGTGAAAATGGAATTTAGCCACAAAGCCCCCCGAGATAAAATCCCTTTTCCTTAAACATTAACGCCTGCAAAAAGATCAAATTGTATGGAAATTATGTTAGCTTGAGTGTTAGCAAATGTCATTTTCATACAATTTGGTTTTTCCGCAGGTGTTTAGTTTAAGGATAAGGGATTTTATCTGGGGGGGCTGGCAAGGACCTTCATTGTAAAAAACAAGAAATGCTATCCTGCGATTTGTGTATAAAAATATTTGCACACTGCCAACAATGTTTATATCAATGCACACGGCACAACATGCAAGTGACATGTGATAATAATCAAATCAACATTTGATAAGATTCAGATTAACAGTGGAGCTGTTGTGTTATTTTCACATACTTCAAATGCCCTCATAGGCATTATCGCTAAGGGGTGTAGCCAGAACTTAGGGAGGACTTTGAAATGGTTCTTATTTGATTTCAGTTTCACTAAAGGCTACTATTTTCAATATAACAAATGTGTGAAATGTTGCAGTAATGTTACTGTGACATTTCACACATTTCGTATAATGGTTATAGACGTTAAATTATCAATTCCTAGTGATATGATTATGTACTGGAAGATGCTTATAAGAAAGCATTTCATAAGCATCACCCTAGGAATATTATCATAACACTAGTAACAATGATCACATCGGTTGATTTATATGCATTTAATTGCACTGGTAAATGGGATTTAATAGTGAAGAACCAACTGTTGTGGTGCAGCTTGAGAGAGGCCTGTGTCAGTAGGTTGAGTTCATATTAGGTATTTTATTTTGGTTTCCATATAAATACCACTCGACCACCCTCCACCTCGGTTATGTCGAGGTGTTACATAGCTTCACCTCTGCGGTAACATCTATCTATCAAGTTAGGGGAAAAGTGTAGCTTTGCAGCACTTAGCCTTCACGAGTGACGATACATACCTATGTCAGAATAGTACTGTCGCGCAGCAAGCGCGTTCAAATAGTAGCAGTACTGTCCTGCTCACTGCTAACATGGGTGGGGCTCGTGCCTAATTACCCACCGCGCGGATCACACGATTTGCGAGGTTAAGCTGCGCTTGCCGCGGTCACTCTGTGGATGGGTGACCGTTCGTTACATATCAAGACCCCTCCGTGCCTCGGAGGGCACGCTAAACAGTCGGTCCCGGGTGTCATACGAATACCTACGACAGTCGTTACGAGAAGTCCGGAGCCCGAAAGTCTGACAACCGATCTTACCTTAGGATATCGGCATTGCCCTCTAACTGGGTTGCGGAGGTCTGATGGCAGTCGCTCCGTGTAAAATACCGGTATTCAGCCGCATCTAGTTAGACTGGAAGCTGACCCCAACATAGTTGATAAAAGGCTAGGCAGAACGACTGTTCTGCTTACTACTCTGCCTTGCTGCTCTGCCCTTGTGAGAAATCGGCATTAAGTACATCCAGCGCACCCTGGGCTGTCAGCCCCGCCACCAACCCTGCTGACCGGATAATATTTTCACGAGTTATTCTAATGTAGCTCGTACCGACCCGAGAGAAGAAGGGGAAAACTGTGGGGAAAACCGACTGGCTGTTTAATAACTGTCCGGTAATTGTTTATATAAGTAACACAATGGTGATGTTTATTGAAGTGCGCGTGCTCCTTGACTAGTGTCAGCAGTAACGTAATAAACACGGTCTGTTGAGTCGGGCCAACCAAAGCAAACAATTAGCCATAGTTATTATCTGTTGAGTAGTATAGTAGCTAATTATATTGATTTCCTAAGGTTGTGACGAGCAGTATTGGAAGTTTGAAAGAAGTTCTTGATTTAAAAATCAGGTATATCTACCTAAGTTGTTAATTTTATTTTGTTCATTTGTTTTGCGACACCCTCGGCAGATTCTTGGGTTAATATAAAAAATAAATGAAAATATGAGACTAGAAACCATTGATGTATTTCCAATATTTTTAATGTCGTCTACATTTTAAATGAGAAACACATTGTGTAAAAGTCTAAGACAAAGTTATATTATAACCACCATCCGCCGAACCTGCTATAATCTATACTTCTATACTAATATTATAAAGAGGAAAGATTTGTATTTTTCTATGTAACGAATAAACTTAAAAACTACTGGGCCGATTTCAAAAATTCTTTTGCCGATAGAAAGCTACATTATCACTGAGTAAGATAGGCTATATTTATTGCTGGAATAAAACTTCTTACGCGGGCGGAGCTGTGAGGACACAGCTAGTTAGTTATATAATGATTAGCTGTTTACAGTTATGTAGGGTTTTCTTTATGTGTTTTCCTTGAGTGATTTATAAATTAGCGAGAATATTACACGGACACTCATTGCGCCTTTTACCTTTCCTGAATATCAGTGCCTGATGTAATAGTTACTCTGTGAGTGGTGAAGGTGTTTTGTTTCTTCGTGTGTGTAGAATAATTACTGTAAGGTAAAATATTATAAACTTGTTTTTGTTTAAATATTAATTATGTAAATTAAATTCAAAATATTAATTTACGGGACGTTTAAGTTGCTCCAGACACAGGTGATCGCTATTGCGACGCTCGGCAGTGAAAACCTCGTAAATAAAATGTTCTTTAAAAGCGTTTTATTTGTTCTTTAGATTGACAAACTCGTCATACACTTAACTAGTTCAACAAACTTTCAATTCAAGTACCTCTAAGCTATCTATGATGTACGATGACAAACTTGTATTAACATTTGTTCGGCCATTTTTTTCAGGAGACATGTTATTTCTATCTCTTTTAAAAAATTGTATTTTACACATACGTGGTTTTCACTGCCGACCGACGATTTGTATTTAGTTAGCTGCAGCAAGTCAGCATCCGTTTGGTATACGCAAGCCAGCAAGCCTTCGTCTTGATTGTTCGAGCGACCGCCATGTCGCTTGGTGTACAGTGTCCCGACCACTTTGTGGCCCGTGTGCGTAAGCCCAAGTAATTTTGGAAAGAAAAAAGAAAATTATTGTTTTAAATTCGCAATTTAAGTTTTAACAGTTGCGTATTTTATTCGATTTTTATTAAAAAAGACATGTTTAAATTGCCCGCAAAGGCCTAGCCTCAAATGTTTATCTAAATTCATTCTTCAAGTAGAATGACAGCATTGTTAACTTATTATATCGTTTACAATAAACGTACTTACACATCATTATTTATTTAGTAGGTGTACCACTACTAGAATAGGAGGGAGTCCTCCTATTCTAGTAAACTGCTCGATGAATAACTGTGACTCGTGAGGGCATTTTTTCATAATCAATCCGCCAATTTCAAACCTCTTTGTTAAGTCAGTTGTCGACCGATTCGATTTATCTCGATTTTCTCGTACATTAATCGAGATAACAAACTGAATCGGTCGACAATCAACAACTGACTTATCGGAATAGTTATGAATCGGGGGGGGCTGTACTCATCTAAGTCGAGTTTATGGTAATAATTAATTCACTATTGATTATTTTATTCTGTGTCAGAAGGGGATATTATTAGCGCATAGGAACATGCTTCTTTGCTGGAACCCACACACGGCTTCAAAACTGGCACGGGGCAAAATTATTGAAATACTTTTGATTAACTATCGAGTAATATTAGATTAATTAGATTACTGCCTTGTTGGTCTAGTGGTCGCAACCGCGACTGCTGAGCATGGGGTCCTGGGTTTGATCCCCAGGTCGGGCAAAGTATTATTGGGTTTTTCCATTATGAATTTCTCAGTAGCAGCCTGGAGTCTGGATATGTGCCCGGAAAATGGCAATAGGCTCGCCCCCTATTACATGGGACTTAAGCATAACTGTCGAAACAAGGGTGTATTAAAAAATACCTCTGCCGATCCCTTTGGGGGATAGAAGGCGTGATGTTATGTGTTAATGTTAGCCTAATTATTTGGGAATTGATTACCGCGGGCTCGGTTACCGCGTTTTTATTGACATTTAGTAATTATAACGTCTTTTTGGCCACACATCAATGGCCTTCACTCATTTGTGGAGGTCTATCCAAGCAACCAGTTATCCATCAATGGATGTGGAAAGTGTTAAGTCATTGTGTATCATTATAACATCTGCTACCTACTGCTCATTTAATTACTTTACAAGCGTATCTAAAAACTAACTACCTTATCACCTACGTCTACAACGTCGGTCGGCAGTGAAAACCACGTATGTGTAAAATATTTTTTTTTAACTGTCTCCTGCAATAAAAATGGCCGATCAAATGTTAATACAAGTTTCTCATCGTACGTCATAGATAGCTTAGAAGTATTTCAATTGAAAGTTTGTTGAACTAGTACGTGTATGCCTAGTTTATCAATCTAAAGAAAACGCTTCTGAAGAAAATTTTATTTACGAGGTTTTCACTGCTGAGCGTCGTCAAGTGGCTATATTTATAAACGAACCAAAGATAAAATGATGGCAAGCAACGACATCTATGTGCTGCAAGACATAATTATTATTGTGTAATAATGGCGTCTTATTATGTGGTAGGATGCTGCAGCAATTGTCATTCGGTGGATGGCGGATAGCGGGAGCGGTGTGTACGCTGTCGAAGACTGGTTTATGTGTCAGATCTATGTCGACAGCCATGGATAAAGGGTCCAATTTCTTTTTTAGACAGGTGCGTATTTATGGTTATTATTATTTCATATTTTTTGGTAGGTAATTAATTATTCTTTGTTAAAAGTTGCTATAGGTAGTAATTTACGCGTGGAATTTTTTTTTTCGAATTCATGTGCTGGGCAGAATTTGATTACTACTTGCGTTAACGGTGAAGGAAAAACATCGTGAGGAAACCTGCACACCTGAGAGGACTCTCTCGATTATGTGTGTAGTGTACCATCCCGCACCAGGCCAGCGTGGTGGACTAAGGCTTAAACCTTTCTCATTCTGATAAGAAGCCCGTGCCCAGCAATGGGACAGTAATGAGCTAATTATGTATGTACGTTATGTATTTATCATATCTGTTATAATAATAATAGATTTGTTATAAAATTATAAAAAAAAACAACTTTAATTGAATTAAATTTATGTACTGTACGTTTATCACTTGCCTTATTGGCGTAGGTAGGTGCCCAGTGTGGCTAAGGGGGGTTAGGATTCGATTCCTAGTTGTTGCAATCTGTTGTACGGGTTTTTGATAGAAAATTCTCAGGAGCGACTCTGGGTTTTCTGATTATGCTCGGTAAATGGTGTCAGGCTCGCCCCCGTTCTAGAGACAAAAATGGGTGTATAGGTATCTAACATCACAAAGAGACAGAAAGAAAAACTCCCCTGCCTACCCCTTTAGGGAAAGCAGGCGTGACGGTCATATTATGTATAAAACTATAAGTATAAAGTAAATGCGATCAAATGCCCCGCGAAATATAATTTTTATAGAGTTGTTCATATTTTACTAATTTTATTAGGTAATTACCTATATCTTAGTAGACAAATAAAAACAATGCAATATTACGTACAGGCATTTAAAAATTTCCGTCATAAAGATGTTCGTACTTTAAGTAAAATAGGTACAAAATAAAAATTCGTGTGCCGACTGATCGCGATTGATAGTTTGATTGTCATGTTTTCTTCAATATTATGGTTAACACACACGTCGAGTTCATTTGGCGAATCTTTAGATAGTATAAAACAAAGTCGCTCCCGCTGTCTGTACGCTTAGATCTTTTAAACTATGCAACGGATTTTAATGCAGTTTTCAGCAATAGATAGAGTGATTCAAGAGGAAGGTTTATATGCCCAACATTAGTATCTACATTGCACCCGTGCAAAGCCGGGGCGGGTCGCTAGTTATGAATAATAATATTTTTTTTGTGTGTATTAGTAATAACAATCGTTATTGTTTGGTTGTTTATATGTTGGAGGGGCTCGTGGCTAATTACCAACCGCGCCGATCATACGATTTGCGAGGTTAAGCTGCGCTTGCCGCAGTCAGTCCGTGGATAGGTGACCGTTCGTTATCGTTACACATCGAGTCCCCTCTATGCCTCAGTGAGCACGTTAAACCGTTGGTCCCAGGTGTCTTAATACCCATGAAAGTTGTTACGGGAATTTGGAAGCCCTCAATCGGAAGTCTGACAACTGGTCTAACCTTAGGATATCGGCATTGCCCAGTAACTGGGTTGTGGAGGTCTGATGGCAGTCGCTCCGTGTAAAATACTGATATTCACCCGCACCTGGTTAGACTGGAAGCTGACCTCAACATAGTTGGGAAAAGGCTAGGAGGAACGAACGATGTTCTATTAGAAGGTCTATTAGATGACCATGTTCAACAGTTAAAGTCGCCGGGCTGATAAGATATCATGTGCATTAACTGTAATATCAAAACCTCAAATACCACTTTATAATTATTGTCGACTAGCTGCCCGGACAGACTTCGTTCTGTCAAAGTTATTGGCCTGTAGTGGGAAAATAAAAGCGTTGTGTTTACTATTTTCCACGCAATTTTTATGTTTATTCTCTCCAGAACCTTCCTTATGCCTTAAGGAATATATAAAAACAAAAAAATAGACGAATTGGTCGAGCCGTTCTTAAGTTTTGCGCTTAGCAACACATTTGGCGATTCATTTCTATTTGTATATTACTCCCCTCACCTTCTAACAGAATATGAACGGTCGTAAGTGTTTTCTAAAATCACCATCACCGCGTTTGGTGGTGATTATTTATAAGCTCACAGTCTCACGGTACGATGCTGCTGCCCATCCCGTTGAGATTCATTGCCTTGTGTGTTGGTCCGCCTTGTTATGATTTCCGCCCTTTCGAGTACGTACGGTACATCAATAAGCCTAGTAGGACTAACATGAACATGTGACGTATCCCTAGTTTCGTAAATGTATCGCTAATGTAAGCGAATGTTGAATTGATAATCACTTTTTAACAAAAATAAAACCGACTTCAAATGGTCTATCTCCGAAGTTCTTCATCAGATCTTCACCAAATTTAAATGGGACCACTTCGAAAGAATACTCTTTCAAACAAAAAAGAATCATTAAAATCGGTTCACAATTAGCAAAGATATCGTGGAACAAACATAAAAAAAAAAAAAAACATACAGTCGAGTTGAGAACCTCCTCCTTTTTGGAAGTCGGTTAAAAATACAATTGTCCTGTAACATTTTGGTTAATTTTTTTGCGACATGCACAATTTGTATCATACATAGAAGTTTTCAATTTAATTAAATAAATAGTAGGTACCTATGTGTGAAAGATTATTTTCAATTCAAAATTCATAAACATAAACTCACGCCTTTTTCCCATGGGGGTAGGCAGAAACTACAGAATGTAATGAATAATGAACTATATGTATGTAATTCACTCTTTTTGTTTTTGATGTTGATACTGCTTAGCCGGACAATCGTGTGGTGGCAAAAAATTACTTTAAGGCCCCCAGCCAGGGAAAATTCACTCACTTTAACGTTATATACTAACGTCACAACATTTGTGCTAGGCCTAATTAGGTGATTGTTGTTTTTTTGCTGTGCGTGGTGGGTTCCTATAGTTCAGCCTCACTCATGTTCCTGTATTCAAACTTCAATTTACTCTCTTCCAGCTGTTCGACACAGTGAGCAGTACGTACTCTTACTTGCTCGGCGACACCCGCTCGGGTGAGGCGGTGCTCATCGACCCCGTGTTGGAGCATGCCGAGAGGGATGCCATGCTTATAAAAGAGCTGGGCTTCAAGCTGATTTATGCCAGTAAGTATCGGCCTTATATTTAATAGGTTACTAATCCAACTACGTGGGAGGAGACTACGGAGAATTAATTCTATTGTATTATTGCATTTATAATTTACTTTTTACACATTTTCTATCTGTAGCTACATACTACACTATACTTGTTGCTGTACTACATTTGGTAGTTAAGTGGGGCTCGTGGCTAACTAATAACTTTACAAGGTTAAGCTGCGCTTGCCGCGGTCAGGATTCGTGACCGTTCGTTACACATCGAGACCCCTCCATGCCTCGGAGAGTACGTTAAACTGTTGGCAGTTGTTACGGGTAGTCAGAAGCCCGAAAGCCTGACAACCGGTCTAACCTTAGGATATCGGCTTTGCTCTTTAACTGGGTTGCGGAGGTCTGATGGCAGTCGCTCCATGTAAAATACTTGTATTCAGCCGTATCTAGACTGGACGCTGACACCAACGTAGTTGGGAAAAGGCTAGGACTAGGGCTACCAACTACATTTGACCAAGTTTCACGGATTTATCGGAAAATGTAATGCATGGAATTTTCGTATAATGAGAGGTCAGCTTATACTGGAAATGTATAGCTTAATTTGTCGTTGTGTGTACATTTTCCGATGAATCGGTGAAACTTGGTCAAATGTTATGACTATCTTGATAGACGTCGTGTATATCGTCAAACAGCATAATATTTATGACAAATTTGTAATTACATCGTCAATGATTTGTTCTCTCTTCTTCTTGACTTTCAGTGAACACCCACATGCACGCAGACCACATAACAGGTACGGGCAAGCTCAAGGCTATATTGCCCGATGCCAAAAGTGTGATAGGCAAGAACTCCGGGGCACAAGCAGACATTCACTTAGTGGATGGCGATGTAGTAAACTTTGGAGGACACAAGTTGTTGGCGACGGCAACTCCGGGACATACCAATGGGTGTTTCACTTATATCTGTCATGAACAGGTCAGTGTGTAAAACTACTACATTATATAGCGTCATAGGCAGAGTGTCTGGAGCCCAAGCAGATATATACCTGGTCGACAGCGATGTGGCGACGTTCAGAAGTCATAAGCTTTTAGCAACGGTTACTCCGGGTCATACCAAAGGGTGCTTTATTTATATCTGTCATAAATAGGTCGATTTATAGAGAATATTCATCTAACGGCTTACAGATAGTTCAATCCACAAAGACGCGCACCACTATTTGTCTAAATCGATACAATGTAAAAATGTGCATTATAAATTGTTATTGTGTTAGTTCTATCGCCATACAATAGTAAGATGAGTGCATACGCACACTAATATAAGATAATAATAAGAGATGTGTGCATACGCATACACACATAGGTAGCCACGTGGCTACCTCTCACAAAAAGTGTAAAGCACGTCTTCGTGGATTTAACACACTTGTCTTGTAGAACTATCTACTCAAATATAAGGAAGAAGCAATGATGACAAAACGAAAGTTATTGTTACTTCAAACAGAATTCGATAGGACTAGCTATTTAATAAAACAGCAATAAATGTATCATTAACTCTAAAATAGTTGCCAAGCGACTTATAGAAATTAAAACATGTATACCCCTTATTCTGACACATGGTATAACCTAGTCTAAGGTACACTGCGTTCCACGAAAGAAGTTCCTTCGGCGCTATGTGGGTACCAGTGATTTTTCATAGTAAAAGCAGCCGAAACAATGAATAATCAGTGGTGCCAACAGAGCACCGAAGGGTCTTCTTTCCTAAAATGCACTGTTAACCCAGATTTAAAATATACTCATCACTTTTTATCGTCATAATAACAAAAAGAGAGCTTTTTTTAAAACCTGGGTTTTAGGGAACGTACCCATACTACCTGACCCATTTTTTATCCCCCCCTCCCCCCCCCCCCCCTCGGTGATCACCCGTAGTATATGCCAATACCCCCTCTAGTTTTCACGTAGTAATATATAAATATGGTTTAAATCATTATTTGCAAACAGAAAGTAAAAAAAAAAATTAAACTCATATGTGCCACAGTGTTGCCACCTGTGAGTTCAATAAGCTCTAAACTCTGCGCGCCATATTTGAATATAGCTCGAAAAAACTCTAGATTTCCCTAGAGGATATAGACTACGCGACGAAAATCCAAGCCACCCCCTCGCCCCTGTGACCAAGCGTGGTATTTTGAAGACCCCCCCCCCCTGAACGGGTCACGTAGTATGGGTACGTTCCCTTACCGAGAATGGTGTCGATTCTGTTCCACATTTTGACAGTACTGAACTAGACTAAACGCAACTGTCACTTTCTTTTTCTATTGAAACAAAAAGAGACTAACAACCTTAATTGCAACAAAATCGACACCACTGTCTTCTAATAAGAGTTAGTTGATTTTTACAATGTTTTGTGGTAAGACAGTCACTCTTCAATTTCAGGGTTTAGCATTCACCGGCGATACGCTCCTAATCCGAGGTTGCGGTCGAACCGACTTCCAAGAAGGTTCTCCCAAGACCTTATACAGCTCGGTGCACGAGCGTATCTTCACGTTACCCGACCACTACAAATTGTACCCTGCACACGACTACCGAGGGCAAACTGCCACCACCGTGGGGGAAGAAAAGAAATACAACCCAAGGTTGACGAAACCTTTGAAGGAGTTCATAAGTATTATGGATAATTTGAATTTGCCATATCCTAAAATGATTGGTGAGTTGCTTTTATTTTACTACTAAAGGTCGGCGCGTGGATGTCGTTTATCGCGTATTCTGCGGTATTCGGGATAAAAGTAGGCTATGTCCTCTCCGGGTTCCAGACTAATCTGTACCAAATTTTATCAAAATTGGTTCAGTAGTTTAGTCGTAAAGAAGTAACAGACAGTCAGAGTTACTTTGATAGTAAGAATATAATATAGTAAGGATTAATTTCTTAGTTTTTTTGCATTTATAATAGTACCTAAGGTAAAGATTAGTTTTAAATTATTTGTGTGTATGTTCTAGCTCTTATTAATGTGTTTCGGTTCTAACAAACAAACGATATTTCTTTCTATCTCATCTTGTTTTTTGTTTTGTTGACGGAGCAGCCTTGCTATTAATTAAGTAAATTCATAAGCAGTGGGATAATGTCTTCCTGTATGTTTGTCGTATGTATTTAATTGAATTTTACATGTTTATTAAAAACCAGAACACAATAAGTAATTAAATTGAATTTATCTACACAGAGATAACCATAAATCGACTATGTACTGCATTTACTATTATCTGGTAAGACTTATGATTAATTGTTTCTTGTTCCAGACAAAGCTGTCCCTGCTAACAGAGTCTGTGGATTACATGATGAATAAAAAAGGAAGAAAAAATTGTTTAGATAATTATTTACACAATTAGAGATTAGTAAATTATGTGACAGTTAATATTTTTGTATTGACAAGTTTGTTGATAGCCGGGATATCAAGAGTTACATTAGATTTAAATGGAATTCGTTTCACTTAGATAAAGATTTATGCATATTTTTGTATGTGAAATGTAGAAATTATTTTGTTAACTAGGCACCTTGTGATAATGACGTCATAGGCACATCAAGAATAAAACAAAATAAAAGTAAGAAGGCAAACATTTATCCCCTGTTCTCAGACCTCATGTCAACGAATGTGGACGACACGTTTGGTGCAGTGGCTGTGCAATTGGCTTCTGCGCTACGGCTCGTGGGTTCGATTCCCACACGGAACAAATATTTGTATGGCCTACAGATAGTTGTTCCGGGTCTGGGCGTTTGTGTACGTGAAGAATTGTGTATGTAAACGCATCCACGATACAGGAGAAATCCTGGTGTGGGGCAACGTTTTGTTATAGAAAAGAAAAAGAATGTGATTGGTAGTTCAAAATACTAACAATCAATCACATCGCTTGACATGAGATTCGACAACTGATAAGTTAATTTTTGCGTGGATCAGCTTTTCAGGAACTCGGGTTTAGCAGTCTATCTCAGTAGATAACTCTACTCTAAGGTTTGCATAACCAAATATTTATAACATGTCATCTGAGGCCGCCTTAAAGATCGCTACCAAAAGTATTCATTTGTTTGGCCTATTGATACGTGAACTGTGTCTAGAGTGACCTACTTTTTTTAGACTACGTATACCTAGTATTTTCGAGGCCAGTACCCTTAAAAATATTGAAGATCAGAAAATTAATTGAAAAAAATACTTAGTCCCTCTAATTACAAAAGATGGTCTAAGAAAAACCCAGGTTTTATAATATAGTCCCGTTTCTTTTTGTTATATGACGTTAGAAAGTGACGAGTGTACTTTAAATCTGCGGTAACCTTAATATTAGTTAAACCATCTTTTGTAATAAGGAGGAGGGAGTATGGTTATAATCTTAGTTCAATTTTTTTATGAGTATTTTGGATTTTATTTACAAGTTTTTATTATAAAGAAAGGTTCATAGGCTACGAAGCATCGAAACATTAATTCCCTGTGTATGAATTTGTTTTAGAAGTATCGTGCTTTAGTGTAAATACGAACATCGGAATATTCCGAAAATTACGAATTTCTACTAATGTGTATGTATGTGTAATGTAATGTTACCAGAGCAAAACATATTGCCTGGTTTAGTAGTAATTCGAAATTTTCGCAGTATTCCCACATGGGAATGGTAATAACGAACATTCGTTATAACCCTAAAGCACCTTAAATATAGTACTTTAGACTACTATGTACTTAAAAAATGAAGCCTCCGGGACGCCTGGCAGATATGAAAGAAACATCGAACATCATTTTGTAAAAAAAAAACTGGCGTGATTAAACCGACGAGAGCCGAGGAGTTACGAAGGTCTGGCATCGTGTCTGCCATCGCGAGCGTCGCCATGCAACAGCTGCTCTCACACCCGTACCGCCGCATTAGATGTTTCACATCAAAAGTTGAAAAAATAATATAATAATATCAATTGGACTCGTAATACGGTAGAATACTTTATTATTTAATAGTGGTGGCAATCCTGGCTGTGTCTGTAACTGCATCGACGATAATGAACGCTCTTCGCACTTTTTTCATAAAAAAGCGACGAAGCGGAAAAATATAGTTTTGTAAGGTGTCTACTTAATGGGATCTGTTACAGAAGCTTCGTGACAAAGCTGCAGCATAAAAGAAATTGTAGAAAAAGAGATTCCTATTAATGAAAATATTACATTTTGTTACGCACAGGTATTTTGTTATATTAGATAGATGTATATGTTGCTTGTGATTATGAATGGTATCAATGTTTAATATCACGTAAAACGTATTAAAAATAAAATTGTTGTTATTTTTGTAAACGAGGGATAGTCGTATGAATATACCTACTTACGGTTGAGGACCAAGGCTTTATGGACCTTTTATTTTTTCCTAGCTATGACAATAGATGTCGAAGTTTTAGACAACGTGTAACATAATAAACGCAAACCCTGAAAGTAGTTTATGAGGAGTTGGCTACTGAATCGATTTCAGCCATTTTTACTGTGTTTTTTTTTACTATTTTTACACATCTTTCGCTTAATTGAGGTAAAGAAAATTGTGCCTTAAGTCAATGCAAAAACACAGATTATTTTTAGGCAGTTAAAAAAAGTAAGACGTTTTTTAAATAAACAATATTTAAGCGTAAAAAAGTAACATTTCAGTGTATGTAATGTATCATGCTTTAAGGTAATTACGAACAGGGAATATTCCGAAAATTACTAATTTCTACTAAACCAGGCAATCTTTTTTGCTCTGGCAACGTAATAATGCCAGAATGTATAATGCAATGTAACGTAATGTTGCCAGAGCAAAAAACACCTGGTTTAGTAATTTTCACAATATACCCATGTCCGTAATTAGGTAATTACGAATACAAAGCACCTTATAACTGAATATTTTAATTGAGGTGTTTGAGTGTTTGCGTTATTCCTGTTACATGTTATATAAATTATTGGTAGGCACTATTTTTGTCAAAAAAGAGGCTGTGCATATAAAATGTTTTTTTTTAAATTATAACAATCAATACTTAGTCAAATTATGTAAAAAAATGTTACTCGTAAATTTTATTTATTATTGTTTAAGCAAAAATGTTATAACGACAATAAAATTATCTTTATTTGTTTATATGTGAATATAAATTGTTGATTAATTAAATTGGTTTTACTAGAATACCGAGAAAGGGTTGTATCATAAACATTTAATCCGTTATTCATTAGTAAACATTTATTTATAAACAATGTTTCAAAAATAAGATAACTAGTTGTTTTTTTCTATTGGATTACTTGTAACTGGTCCTTGCGGACCGTTTCTATGTGACCGGACAGTTATTGGCGAGACCTGATTCGGGTCTCCAGCCAACGGGGACGAAGTAAAATACTTAACCTAAGCTAACTACTACTCTAATCATCGTGACTACTAGCAACAACAGTACTAAGGTCGACCCCTAATGGGACTCTGACCTCGGCTTAGGGCGTAGCTGGCGGGAGGACTAGGAGAGAGAGCTTCATGAGATCTGAATTATCGGTGTGAAAGATCATTAGTTTCTGAAACGTTGATCCTTGTTGGTAAATCGGGTGGTGATCGCATTACCTATGTTACAGTTACACGCACACTACGCCCAGGAAGGAAATGCTGGGATCCCCGTGAAACAAAAGCCAAGCATTGAAAGGGTTCTTCAATTCTGCTTTGCAACATGAGTAGCACTTATCAATTTGTCATATAATTAATACCATTAACCTTTTAAGCGCGTGGCTAAATATCAATTGCCGTGCCCCTAGCGTGCGACTACGAATCGATAAAATAATACTTACTATAAATATATTAAGCTTTTGCAATACTTAGAACTATGAAACAATGTTAAGTAATTGTTATAAATCATATCTCTATTGAATAATCGTTTTAGTTGTACCACGCAGTTCATAGGACGAAAATAGAACAAAAAAACCATGCATGTTCTCTGTCGCAGAAATACGACACGCGCGATAGGGGCACGGAAATATTTGTCGCATAAATGCGACTCACGCGCTTAAAAGGTTAAAGATATTCTGAGCATGGGGTACTGGGTTCGATCCACAGGTCGGGCGAAGTATTATTAGGTTTTTCTATTAGGAATTTCTCAGTAGGAGCCTGGAGTCTGGATTTGTGCCCGATTAATGGCAATAGTCTGGCCCCCTATTATATGGGACTTAAACATAACTGGCGAAAAGAGGGTGTACTAAAAACATTTCTGCCGTTCCCTTCGGGGAATACAAGGCGTGATGTTATGTTATGTTAAAAATATTAATTAATGTAAAGTTTCTGAAGGTAACAGATAACCGCTAGTCACTTTGCTTAAAATATAAAGTAACGAACCCGATTTACTCAATCTTGATTTATAAAATAAAACTTCCTATCGTCTTTGTATGTGGAGAGATAATATCTACAGAAACTTTTCTTCTATTTACGTACTTAAAATCTAGTTTTAACAGTTCATGGGTTAATCTCTCTTGAACTGCAGACAGTAGACGCGATCAAGATCTTTATCCTACAATGTTAACAATCGTTGTTAATAGTAGTTAATTAAACTCTGTTTCTTACTTGACATTTCATTAGCACCGCGATTCTCCGGGGGCTGTCGGTGGTTACCTACGCGTAGCTACCCCGCGTGCAAGGGTGCAGGGGTGGCCCTGACATTAGCCAAATGTCGTGGAAACTAGGGACGCTATTAATGGCCGTTTTGATATATCGGAAGTGCCCTTGTGCCTTGTAGCCAACAAATTGGGTAAAATAATGCCATATTTTTTTTTGAGAGCGAAAGTAGAGTACCTAACTACTTACTGGTAACTATTCTTGCCGTTATACATACGAAAATTGATAATTATGAGAAATCAAACGTGTCGATTTGAGAAGCCTGCAATATCACAGACTTCTTGCCCAATTAGCAAAACCAATACACGAATTCCTTCTCGTCTTCATTTTAAAAGGCTTTATTTTACACTAGCGGTCCGTCCCGGCTTCGCACGGGTGGACATTTTTCCCGTTTTTGCAACATTTTTCATTTATGCTCCAGTCCTATTGATAGTAGCAAGATGTTATATAGCCTATAACCTTCCTCGATAAATGGACTATCCAACACAGACATAATTTTTCAATTCCAACCAGTAGTTCCTGAGATTAACGCGTTCAAAAAAACGCTTCAGCTTTATAATATTAGTATAGATTTCCATACAAATACTCCAATTTACCGATGTGCGTATGTGTGTTAAGGTATATTTAAAAGAAAAAGTGTTGTTTTCGAAATCGATACCTACGTATTTTCTAATTTAACTCATACCATAGCGGAAAGGAAGTGATGATAATATTTATGTTCTCATTTAAAGTACCTAAACACTATGGGGCTTAGGGGTAAATATGATGTATGGCTTGGTATCGTGATTGTGATATCTCGCCTGGCCACGATTAGTCACGGAAGGGGAAGTGGGTAGACCAGACGATGAATCAGTTTAGAATCTCATTTAATTTAAGCACTTAGGGGTGACTGCCCTTTGTAGGTTTTTTGTACCTACTTACCAGGCAAGTTTTGTTTAGATTTTGTTGATAACAGTATCTGATTGGTATAGTTCTGATATTGATACACTACATACGGTACCATTACCTGGATAACTTATCATCCATCATTATCATTCATCATCATAATTTGATTATCATTAGCGTTAACGGTGAACGAAAACATCGTGAGGAAACCTGCACACCTGAGAGGCTTCCATAAAATTTTCGATGGTGTGTGTAGTCTGTCAACCCGCATCATGCTCGCGTGGTAGACTAAGGCCTAAACCCTTCTCATTTTGAGAAGAGGCTCGTGTCCAGCAGTAGGACTGTAATGGGCTGATTATATAATAATGAATCATAAAATTGAGAGTAGTGGAAAGTGCTGTACCGATAACAGCCTAGTTCTTAAATTGAAAGAAGTACTAATCGAATATTAACTTAAACTTAATTAAACTATATGAAAATGGCGGCTGTTGTTACTTGTTTTTTAGGGTTTCTACAGCAGCATTTCAGTGCCACATTTAGATACAATTTGTGTAGGCAATTGATATTGAATTGATTCTATTCTATAGTCACTGTTTAGCGACAGTAGATAGAGAATCAGTCGAGGTTTAAGGTGGTATCTTACCTTCTATCTGTAATATGAGATGGCGTCAAGTCTCAAGATACCTATGAGGAGAAAAATAATGACGTCACGTCACAGGAATGACGTAAGATGGCAGGAAGACTGTAATTCACCTAATTCTCTAGTACATACTCCATTACGGCCGAATTTTGGCGTAACTTCAAGAATACAAGGAAGAGAGCAAAAGATTTGAAGTGTGTACAACGTCCCAATTTATTACATAAATGGTGCAAGTCCTAGAAAACTTAGTCTGACTCATTGGCACGTATAAATATTTAAATCTTCAGGCATGCGAATGTTTGACGTCAGCGAGGTCTATTGATTACCAAGTTCCTACCTACTAGGCAAGACCTAAGTAAACGTCTTACAAGCTAAGCGGGTAGATAATATAAAGCGAGTTGGACGCCATTATTAATCACTGGACCGTCTCTCGGCTAGGAGACTGGTAAAATAACGCAACAGCTTGCGTCGTTAGACAGCGCTTTAAGCTCCGGTCTCACTAACTGAGCTCATTATTGGGTAGGATAGCCGTAGATGGTCATTGGATAACCGATAGCCTTTTATAGGATAAAGGATGGTTATGAGAATCATGGTCGGCGTTTGGCATTAGGTATGACTTTTATTTTGATTGATATCTAATACTATACTGGCCTTTTATGACGTTGCTTTAGCGTGGATTTAGAATTACGTGGAATGTAATCCTCAAATGGATTGACGAAAATCTATACTAATATTATAAAGCTGAAGAGTTTGTATGTTTGTTTGAACGCGCTAATCTCAGGAACTACTGGTTGGAATTGAAAAAATATTTTTGTGTTGGATAGTCCATTTATCGAGGAAGGTTATAGGCTATATAACATCACGCTATGACTAATAGGAGCGGAGCATAAATGTTTTTTTTTTGGAAAAACGGGAAACGTAAGGATCATAGCTTGTGGCGTTCTTATAGTTTCTGCCTACCCCCATGGGAAAAAGGCGTGAGTTTATGTTTGTATGTAAGTATGTAATTCTCAAATAGTTTGACGAAAATATATTTTTGGCAAAAACAAACAAATGTTTTTTTCATAAAAGATAGTTATGCGAGGCCTACGAGGCGTATATGTAGACATATACGCTGAACCAAGATAAAATATAAACATAGGATTTCAACTGCATCAGAAGCAAATAGTCTGTACTGTGACCGATGCACAGGTCGCATTTGTAGACAGATGTAGGCGATAGATTTGCAGGCAAATTGTCACTACCTAGAGCATTTTTATTAACTTTTACGGCTAGTTCACACAGAAACTGTTTACAGGATCCGTTTTAGCGGATCCGTTTCTATTTTGGTGATGGCGCTTGTAGTTGAATGAGCGAGTGCACATACACGACAGTATTCCGAATCCAGGAGAAAATATTAGATCCGTTATTTTAATCGTATTCTGTCTGCCAGATGCGACGCAGCTGCCATTTGTTTAACTGATCCGTCGGCACAGATGTGAATGACACATCCAGTACCGACGGATCCGTTAAAACGGTATCGCTGTATGAACGGGCGGTTTATTTTTATTCCCTGACTAATGTTTAAAACAATCAATATTAATGACCAGTAGAACAGAAAGCACAAAGTACATATTTTTTCAAACCTATCATTTGATATTTCCTCTACAACAACATACAATTCCTTTTAAATACACCATTACTTACTGAAGTCGAACTGGCCCCAGTCGCGACAAATCCGGGAACATTTATCTCCCTTTGCGTCCGCAGCTTTATACTAAGGCCCGCATGAATACCGGGGCGTCTGGCTGCACGCGACATGCCGTGACGTCACCGGTCGCCATATGCAAATGTCTAGAATATTCCAACGAACGAAGCGCCGAGCATTTCTATGTGCAGATGCTTTAATGGCCCGCCGTGGTTCGCTTCAAAATTCGATTTGGTATCTACTGTCTTCCTTTTGAGATACCCTGATGTGTGCCTGTTCACTTTTGGATAGGGCACAGATAGGGGTTGTCTCGTTCAATGTTAGTTTATGGACAAAGGATTTCGGCTCTACGATTCTGAATATTTTACAAGACAGTCTCGGATTTGTCTGGCAAATAAATTTACGTTAGTGTAGTTAGCCTTTATTTAAGGCCCCGACACAAAAGGAGTTCAAACTTTGTTGCTTATGTGTTTTTGTTTGTAGGTCCGTACTCCTTTGGGTCACTTAAACGAAGTTTTCTTTATTTGAAAACGTTTTTTGCGAAATGAGTTTTAGCAATGTTTGAATGCAAATGAGCTTAGTTGTTACGGATAGTTTCTGGATCAGTTTAATCCTTTGTGTTTGAACTAAATTAACTTAGTTCGTCATCATATCAACTGGAAGACTTTCACTGCTGGACCTTCCCATAGATTTCTTTGGTATTTTTATAAGATAAAAAGTCAAATAGCCCGGGTTGAGCTGCGGAGCGATTGCCATTGTTAATAGTTTTGTTAGTAGAAGCAAGCGCGACTGCTGATCGTGAAGTCCTGGGTTCGATCCCGAGGTCGAGTTAAGTGTTATTGTATTTTTCCGTGTGGAATTCCTCAGTAGCAGCCCGGGGTTTGGATTTGTGCCCGGTTGATGGCAATAGGCTCGCCCCCTATTATATGGGACTTAAATATAACGGCAAAATGAAGGTGTTACTTTACAACTCTGCTCAACCCTTCGGAGAATACAGGCGTGATGTTATGTTATTAGACAAAAGTGGCCCACCATGGTACGAATATCTTTGATTGACCGTTAAGGTTCATAAAAGCACTATACTGTGTTGAATCTCTGATGGAAACAAACACGTTTATTTCTATACATTTCATTGCTAAAATGGGTCTTATTTTTATAATGTGATATGAAATAGAGTAAAGTAGTTATAAATCTAGGTAAACCCACTCCAAACTAAACTCTACAGTCAATTATGTCTCATCCACTACGATTTACTGTTTTGAAACATGCAACGCGTAAAACTGTAAAAATAAAAAAATAAACTGTAAGAAATAAAATAGGTCACCCAGACTAAAACCAGAAAAAAAACGATAATAATAACGCTGCTTTCACTCAGTAGCCAAGGATAACAATGTTTTTATAACCCTAATAATGCCAACCATTCATTCAATTGTAACTCTATTCCGTATCCTTGATAAATAGTACCTACTTACACTGATATATTGAGAGAGAAGATACTGAATGATTCATGCTGAAAAAGGAAAACAGATGACAGTCTGGTGTTTATTTTCTTACTTTTCTAGTTTACAGGACCTGTTCTTTGTATTGTAGATAGCAGGAAATACTTGACACGAATTTATTCAAATAAATAAACTGAAGAACAAAGAATTGAAATGCACCAGCCTTATTTTTTTTAAACACGTTGCCCCGCACTATAATTTCTCCTGTATCGTGGGTGCGTTTACAGACACAAATCTTCACATGTACAAACATCCAGACCCGGAACAACTATCTGCAGGCCATACAAATATTTGTTCCGTGCGGGAATCGAAACCACGACCCGTACCGCAGGAACCGATCGCTCAGCCACTGCACCAAACGTGTCGAAAAATTATTACATAACATAACATAATTAGCCCATTACTGTCCCACTGCTGGGCACGGGCCTTTTTTCAGTATAAGAAGGGTCTAGGCCTTAGTCCACCACGCTGGCCTGGTGCGGGTTGGCAGACTACACACACCATCCAGACCTTTATGGACCCCTCTCAGGTGTACAGGTTTCCTCACGATGTTTTTCCTTTACCGTTAACATACTGCTAATTCATGTGTGGATCAGAATCTTCATGATCACTAATCAAATTCTGATCCACATATGAATTCGAAAAGTCAGAGGTGTGGGCCGGGATCGAACTCAGGCCCTCCTGCATGGAAGGCAAGAGTTCAACCGCTAGGCTATCGGTGTTTATTATTTATTAACATATTTACTACTAGCTGTGTCCTCACGGTTCCGCCCGCGTAAGAAGTTTTATTCCAGTAATAAATATAGCCTATGTAACTCAGTGATAATGTAGCTTTCTAACGGCAAAATAATTTTTGAAATCGGTCCAGTAGTTTTTAAGTTTATTCGTTACATACAAAAATACAAATCTTTCCTCTTTATAATATTAGTATAGATAAGTATAGATATTATAAATGAATAATTGTTATTTTTGAGTTTGTTCTTGAAGATTGAGATCCCATGTAAAGTTTCGTAAGTCTGACAAATGTGAAGAATAATCTAATTTAAGAGTTAAATAACTGTCACTTGAGGATGTAACTGAGCAACGAGGAGAAAACTAAGTTGAAGCGAGTGACAAACGTGGATAACGCTAGTTGACACAAGTATATTTTAATTAAAACTTCGTAAGCTTCCCAATTAAGGATGCGCGTTGAACAACATCGTCAGCAGTCTTGATAGTTTTGTTAACTTTCAGTTTGAAACCGAAGCTACGAGGTAGAATGAGGATTTCGAAGTCTATGCGATATCTGCTCTATGGTAAAATCGTAAACGTTGGAACCAGTTCAATCCAATAGTACAGCAATTTTCATTCTTCTCTGTTACGTCACGCCTTCCAGCAATGCCTGAAAAAAAATACAAAACCGGTTGCATTTGCAGGAAGGTTAGAGCTTGTCTGGGAGTATTGTGAATAAAATAATAATTTAATTTTAACGTAAAACCTACATGCTTGTCTATGCATAATGAATAGGGTTATTTCAAATTAACTGGCGAATCTTCACTGGGTTATTAGGTATTATTAATAGAATATATTCAAAGGAAAAATATGTGAACCTTAGTTAATTAGATAATAAGATACCTATTACATACGCGCTCTTTGCTACTGTATTAGTTAACTTCTTCCTACTAGCCTTTTCCCAACTGTGTTGGGGTCAGCTTCCAGTCTAACCAGATGCGGCTGAATACCAGTATTTTACACGGAGCGACTGCCATCAGACTTCTGCAACGCAGTTAAGGGCAATGCCGATATCCTAAGGTTAGACCGGTCGTCAGACTTTCGAGCTTCTGACTTCCTGTAACGACTGCCATTGCATAGGTATTCGTATAACACGCGGGACCCACTGTTTATCGTGCTATCCGAGGCACGGAGTGGTCTCGATGCGTAACGAACGGACCATCCACGGACTGACCGCGGTAAGCGCAGCTTAACCTTACTGTATTAGGTAGTTGACTAATGAAATAAAAATAAAGTTATTTGAATAAGTTCTAGGTACCTAGTAACCCAGTGAAATTTCGCTAGTAAAGGACATGTTATGAAATGGGCTTAAAATAATTTTATTTTTGAACCGCTTACATGTGCGGTTTTTCTGATAGGGAAAACTGTCTAGCACGTGCTTACAAAAACATTTTTTTTAAAAGCACCATTATTTAATTAAAAAACATTTAAAATCCTGATATTTTTTTTTTAAAAAGCTAATATACCTACTGACAAAAAACTTAGAAATAAAAATGATATATATCATTTTTGAAAGCATAATATTTATCCTAATATTAAAATAATATTAAACGGCTTAAATTAAAATAAAATTAATGAATTAACTTAATGGTTTGGATGTATGGCATTGATTCTCTTGTCTTAATAGAATAAAATAAAATATTTACTGTACATATGTCAGTAAGGTTGTCACTTGTCATTGTCAGTAATGTCATCAATGTCTAATCATGTCAAAGTAGTCGCACAAAATCGCTATCTATTGTTGTTAAAAGCCAGGTCAAATAAAAAAAAAACTCAAAACAATGGTACATAGTCAAAAACACAGGAACCACAGTCACAATAACAGACAACAGTTGAATAAGTTGAATTGAATTTGACTTTTTGACAATGACTGACGTTGACAATGACAATAAATGTCATCCAATAGAAATGTTGCCAGAATTAATAATTATGGGTTAACAACTGTTGGTTGCAACTTTATTTTTTAATTCTAATTATTTAAATAAAAAAAAACAATAGAAGGCTGCTTTAAAAAAAAAAGATACGGAAGCTCCATATTTTATATACTTTCATAAAAAAAATATCTCTTCTCTGTTCACAGACAAAGCCCAGCTACCATACAAAAATATAACATGTCCTTTGATCTTACCCTATATCTACCCACCGGCTCATATCTCAAACACACTCCTTTTATTTCAACTTTCACGAGCGCAAAGCCTAAGCTTAATAAAGCTGATGAGTATGAGCCCTAGATTTACAACATTTATCCGGGTCAGCTCAAAAAAAGTGTCTAAAAGCCGAGGCATTTTAGACCAATTAGTATAACGGAACACCGGATTATATAACGTAGTGTTTACACGTTATGTAAACCGGTGTTCCGCGTGGTTACCAGCAAAGAATAGTCCATACCTTCCCCTACCGTGGTTGTAAAAGGCGACTAATGCCCGATTCCTATAAACAAAAACGAATCGTTTTGCTTACTAATGGTGGCATTTTTTATTGCCAAACTGGGTACATTAATAGACTCGTAAGCAAATTTTACCTGTGATAGCTACTTCCATATGAAAGGGTCTACTAGCCATGAGGTCTTTGCTTAATTATTGATAAAGATATATAAGTGTCTATTTTAACCAATAACGCTTCGTAAATTATAGGAATCAGCCATGAGGGATTACGTCAAGAGGATGGGCAGCAATGTCATCCTCTCTGCATAGTCTCCAGGCGTAGTGATTGTTCATTGTGGTGGTCATTGAGAGGCCTTCACCAATAGCCGTTTACGGATTCATGTAACTACAACAGTCTTTTGCTTCTCGTGTGATTAGTGACTAACATGAGGTCAGACTTTATGCCGCCCATGGGCCTCTGACTTGGCTTCACATGACGTCGAGAAATATCTCTCAGGCATGCCAGTTTCCTCACGATGTTTTCCTTCACAGTATTTTAAGCAAGTGATAATTATACAATACACACAAAAAGTCAGAGGTGCGTGCTTTAGCAGTCCGACAGTCACACGACTAGGTTATGGCTGCTATTCACTACAACAGTAGCGCTAACGTTATGTAAAGGGTCAAAAAGACCGGTAAAAAATTACGTAAGAACATTTGCCGGTTAACCCGGGTTTCGTGTGATCAATATTGGTCCAATCATACTCCGGACGTCGGTCGGCGCTGCCAAAACACCGACGTCACAGCCTTATTGCCGGCGACGAATTAATAAAATGTGACCGAGCCATATAACCTACTATTTTGGACTCATTTGGCCATAGGGAGATTAATAAGAACTGGTTTTTTTTTTGTATATACATTATGCTACAGGATAACAGCAGTGATAGCTTAGTCGTTTGACTATCGGACTGCCAAGTCATAAGTCTCGAGTTCGAACGCAAGGCACGCACCTCTGAGTTTTCGGATTCATGTGCGTACTGTATAATTATCACTTGCTTAAAAACGGTGAAGGAAAACATCGTGAGGAATATTTCCGTTTTTTTTTATTTTTGATGCCTGAGAGATATTTCTCGACGGCATGTGAAGCCAAGTCAGAGGCCCATGGGCGGCTTAAACTCTGACACAAGGTTAGTCACTAACCACACGAAAAGAAAGAAAATGTTATATTAATATATAATTATAATGGATAATTCCTAATTACGTATTTAGTCTTTTGGGGATTGTGTCCGGCAATGATCTGACAATGATGATCATAGAATAAGTTTTCTCTTTCTAGGTATATTCCGTAATTATGATCAACGGAAAATGTGTAAGTATTCAGTAGCAGATTCTACGTAGTCAAAAGAGGTTCACAAATTTTCAGACATTTTTCGTACTTTCTTCATGATATCTTCTATACTAATATAATAAAGAGGAAAGATTTGTATTTTTGTATGTAACGAATAAACTTAAAAACTACTGGACCGATTTCAAAAATTCTTTTGTCGTTAGAAAGCTACATTATCACTGAGTAACATAGGCTACTGGCGGAGCCGTGCATTTTTCGCAATAACAGTACAAAATTTAATATTTCACAGCAGTGCTCAATTAAAATTAACACGGCATGCAGTTTCAATGCAATATCGGGTTCAATAAGCGGATACGAGATACTCAATCATGCGGAGTGTGGGTACTATGCCGCTGAAGTGCATAAACGCACCAGAGCTGGTAGCCTATCTATCAATAGAACACACAGGTTATGAACACTGCTGCAACGCTGGAATTTCAAGCGCTGAATTTTACGAAGCAAGTATTTAAGCGAAATTAATAAAGCGCTTTGGGGCATAACCGGAGAGTCTGAGAGTTTTCATTAAAATTTCCTTTAAAAGCCGAGATTTTTTGGGTTCGATTTTTGGTACAGATTAAAACGATTTTATTTGCGGTTTAATCTCAAAGGTATACTCCAGATTTTTGAAAGCCTAATCAATTTAATCTGTCGTTAAATCTCGTGTCAAAGGATGTGCTTAGTTGGCCAAAATACGAATAACAAATCACAAGTTGATATGAGATTTGACAGCTAATTAGGCAAATTTATGCGTTGATCAGCGTTTTAGAATCCAGAGGTTAATCCAGTGTAGAGATACGGTATTTACGGCAAACTTATAGCCAATAATGATGATCAATTCAATAGTAATGAGCATAATTTGACGTTTGATAAGGAGAAATGTCGAAACGAATTCGATCACAACTGGGTTGTCATGAATAAGCGATGAGTCGTTTATTCTTCACAAGTAATAAAACATTTGACGGAATTCGTAAATAATAAGCATTGTTTGAATTGGGTGCTAGCTTTAATAGTTTTATTGCATAAAAATATAGGTCCATAGGTCTAACGGTAAGCTAATATTTTTAGTTGACGAAAGTAGAGCATTTTTTTACTGCAATAAAATTCTGAAAACTGTATCCAATCGGACTTCTGTGATTAATTTATTGTGATACTAGCGACCCGCCCCGGCTTCGCACGGGTGCAATGTGGATGTACTAATGTGGGGCATATGAACCTTCCTCTTGAATCACTCTATCTATTGCTGAAAACTGCATTAAAATCCGTTGCGTAGTTTAAAAGATCTAAGCGTACAGACAGCGGGAGCGGCTTTGTTTTATACTATGTAAAGATTATTATCTGCAATCGTACAGACAGTTTTTGGCTAAGAAATATAACATTGTAGAGTAAATTGGAAAAAAGAATCTTCTTAAAATCCTCTTCCTAAACACCAACCTTGTTTATATGACCGGTCCACAAAAAAAAAACAAAATAGAATAGTTTTGACACATCGAGCATAGACAAGGCGACACGTAGTGGAATTGATACGAGTGCCGCTGACAGGGGTGAGAGGTGAGATACAGGGTGTCGGACTTACGAGCGGGCCATGTAGGGGCACCAGGAAATAGGAGCTCCTGCGACCTCTGTTACGTATGTTGGGCTCAATTATAGGAAAAATAAACCTTTTTCATAAAAGTGATTGAGCGTATATGAAAGTGACGCTTTAATAACATCTAGCGAATGTGAAGATTATTACGGTCATGTAATTATTTTGTTTGAAAATATTTTTGAAAAAAAAAACAGGTATTTTTTAATTAAATTTTACTTGACTGCTTTTAAATTTCTTGCACAACGTAGAGTGGATTTGCATTTATGCAATTTTAAATATAGGTACTTCGCCTCAGAAAGGCTATTTTTTTCTTTCCATGGTCTATTTTCTGCTAGGTAAGTGAATTTAGAACAATATATAGGACAGCACTTCTCGAAGCCACGTGTTAGAACCACGTGAAAGATTCTTTAAAGGAGCATAATATCTAATTCAGCAAAGGAAATGGACGTGAAGTACTCGTAGCTACTGATGAACCAATAAGCTTCGGGTTCTATTTTCATACTCTGTTATTATTAACGGATATCACAAAATACCAGGCGGAGTTATTATATAGGTAGGTACTATGGATGGTACAAACATATTATCTTTTTAAACATATCCACTAGGATGTCTCCTGTATCTTCTCTATTCACTCAGACCCGGAACACCTATCTCAATGGGGGAATCGAACCAGCGACCCAATGCTCAGAAGCCAATCGCTCTACCTTTGCGCTCAACAATCGTTCTGCCTAGCTTTTTCCTACCTATGTCAGGGCCAGCTTTCAGTCTAACCAGATGCGGCTGAATACCAGTATTTTACACGGAGCGACTGCCATCAGACCTCCGCAACCCAGTTACTGGGCAATGCCGATACCCTAATAGGTTAGACTGGTGGTCAGACTTCCGGGCTTCTGTCTTCCCGTAACGACTGTCATAAGTATTCTTATGATACCCGGAACCGACTATTTAACTTGCTCTCCGAGACATGGAAGGGGTCTTGATATGTCACGAATGGGCACCCATCCACAGACTGACAGGGGCAAGCACAGCTTAACCTTGAAAATAGTCTCTTAATATGTATTTAATTATATTCCTTGTGAACAACAGGTTTCAACTGAATTAAATGCGCAATACTAAAAATATGTTTCTACAATTCATTATTATTGAAATAGAAGAAGACGTGTCTTCCAAAGTCCCTGTACTGTGGTAACCAATTCTCCAAGTGAATATGACGGACGGCCCCTTGAGTGGTGAATGTTTAATGACAGCTTTCCGAGATTTCATCAACATTGAATGGCCGAAGAAAATGGTAAGGTGGACCTTTAATCAATAATGTTTCCAAGGATTATTACTGTTTATGGTTTTAGAGGTACTTAATTATTAAGACAGGGACAGAAGTGTAGGATAAGAAATTGCAGGTAGGAGTAGTTTCAATTTTATTTATTGCGTGTGTAAGTTTGGTTTCAGTGTAGTACATTCAAATATTATTGTGATCCTGAGATATATAAAACATTAATCATTATTCCTATGACAAAATAAAAAAAACACGTAGTACCTACGAAATCCAAATACATAACATACCATTACATCCCGCCTGTATTTTCCGAAGGGTTGGGCAGAGGTGTTAAGTAACACCCTCATTTTGCCGTTATGTTTAAGTCCCATGTAATAGGGGGCGAGGTTATTGCCATCAATCGGGTACAAGGTACAAATCCAAACTTCGGGCTGCTACTGAGAAATTCTACACGGAAAATCCAATAAAACTTTGCTCGATCTGGGGATCGAACCCAGGACCTCACGATCAGCAGTCGCACTAGACGAACGAGGCAGTTACAAATCCAAATGTATTTTTTTATATTGTGTTTATATTATAATCCCAATCTATCGACAAAGCTCAATATTTATTAGTTCAATCCGCTCGACATTTGTAAAATTAATTCAAGCAATTTTATATTCGTTTAAAATCTACAAAACAGAACGAAAAAGGTATAAATTACTCTTTGTTTTCAAATACTAACACGGCCTGAATCATAATATCTACATAATCGATTTTCAACACTTTAGGACATAGAAATACAGCGGGTTGAAAGCTCTGTCGCCCTAAGCTGGTATTTGATGACTCAGTGCAGGTATTAAAAGGGTAGAGATTATTACCATATTTTGTACTTACTCATACCCCTATCGAGTTCAACTTATAAGACCTATGTCTAACTTAAGGACAGTTATGCTTCCACGTAGCCTCTTTGGTGAGAACGTGGATCTAAGTGTACCAGCCATCAACCGATTTTAAACTACATTAGAATAGTAATAAGTACTCAATCGGAACCGTTTGAAAAAATGACGCATCATCATCGGGAAATCCAGACAAAGCCAGACGAAGACGGCATTCGCGATTCCCTTCGATAGAGTCCTCATTGTACGCAGCGTTTACAGCATTGCGCGTGCGTTATCCTCCCTCTTGCGTCTCTATCCGACCCACGGTTTCGCATCAGCCGTCCTTGTCACACCCGGGAGGGTCGATCTATACGACGCTAGGTACGGCTACAGTGCTGTACCACCGACTAGTACGCAGGTTTCTGGCGTCTGGCACAAACGTCAGTGGTTGCCAGTCCGGTATAGCAACGCAACGCGGCCGCAAAAATGACGCGCGCCGTGCTTTTTATAAGTGTTTTTACCATATTTTTGGACGTGCTGCATGCCGGACAGGTAAGATAAAGGCTTGAATGGAAGATGTTGTATGAATTTAATATAATGTGATGCCGCGGCATCGTGCCGGGGACACTAAGTCGAAAATCGATTGAACGTGTTCGGTAATGTTTTCAAGGCGGTGTAAAATAGTGGCTAGCTGAAAGAAGCCCGTTCATACACTTGCAGATGCCGTAAAAGTTGTTTTCGTTTGCGTTTCGATGGCGTTTCCGTTCGGTGATTTACTTAATAGGTTGCGTAACATATATTGGGTCCGAGTTAAGTATGAAAAACTTTGTGTTTGCTTTTCTTCGCGGATTGTTAAGTTTTATCGTAAATCTAAATATAATAATGTATTCGGGGCGTAGTGAATGAAAAATCTTTTCGTTTATTTGTTTATACGGGCGTTCTTTTTATAAACGAGTTAGATTCGCAGATTTACGATTCGAATTGCGATATGGAATCGATAAATAAAAATCATTGTGCAATATTGAGTCAATATTGATTAAATTGAACTATAAAATAAAGGAAAACTGTTAGAAAAAGCCTGTTATTACTGTATTAACGTTTTTCTTCATAATTTAGCATGTTTTTTAACTTGTTATCAAATATTCTTCAACACGAACAATATATTTTGCTTTCGGATGTTATAAAAATACTTTTTATGACTTTCCACAGTCACTAGACTGTAAATAGATTCAAAAGTGAATCACCTTTTCAGTTGTATGATAGATCGGAGCTGTTTTACTACAAGATGTAATTTTACGACTCCAAACATAATGCACGCAGCATTGCGTTATCTTTTTATTGATAATCTTGTATCTATCGATAAAAGTAATGAGAAAGAAAATAATTAACATTTTTCTTCCATAATGTAATATCTGAAGTCATCGTGCCACTCAAGTCGTTCGCTCTCGCAATTGCCTACAAATTGACACGTAATTATGAACAATTTGTGCGCTTCTAATGCGGCAAAGTGACTTGTTGCCCATTATAATCAAGAAGACAGTTCATTTTGTAATAAAATTACGATACTGGTATCATTTATCACAAAGAAAGACATTTTAACATTCGGTGTGGCAACTTTACATGAAAATAACTTTGTAATGATGAAAGGGCCGCGTATTACTGCCATTCTATAGTAAAAAGAATTGTGCAGGTATATCAAGTTCATTAACTTATTCTTCTCTCGTGGCTGCACGAGCTCTACGAGAATAGTTCATGCCGTGCTGAAAAGATTACCCAGTCAGCAAGGTTGGTAGCGAGGCTGACTGCCCAGGGAGCGCCGGACGTACTTAAGTACCTATCGTCACTCGTGAAGGCACTTCAATGCACCCCAACTCTTAACTACTTAAGAAGGGTTTTCTATATTAATCCAGCAAGATACTAACTTGATTTATAACCCAAATCCAAGGAATTTTAATAATCTTTTGGTGTTTAACGATCGCCTACTGCGATTCTGGCATTCCATATTCCACGGGAAGATTAAGATAATAATGTTAGCAGGATTCTCGCAACCAATCTAGCAATATCTTTACATAGTATAAAACTAAGTCGTTCCCGCTGTCTGTACGCTTAGATCTTTTAAACTATGCAACGGATTTTAATGCAGTTTTCAGAAATAGGTAGAGTGATTCAAGAAGAAGGTTTATTATGTGCCTCATTAGTATCTACATTGTACCCGTGCGAAACCGGGGCGGGTTGCTAGTTCCGAATAAACTACAAACCAAAAATATAAATTTCTTACGTTTCTCAGAAAGCTTAACGGAAGCAAGACAAAAAGAAAATCTAAGTTCTCTTACAGTCATTTAATTATCCCAAGTGCATTGCGCTGCATTTGTGATAATTAAAGGCGCACTCAGCGTTGTATTGCACAAAAGTGTAGCATTAAGTATACATTAAGTATTCAGCGTTAGATTAATTGTTTCAAAGCTGCAAGCAATATAAAAAGAAAAAAAAACTTGGAAATTAAGGGCTTTTCAAGTATTTTACGAACAACATACTTCTCACTTCAAAACTAGCTTTAAATATATATCGATGGTCGCATCGAATAAACGTGCAAGTGAAAAACGTCAACTTTACAGGAGAAAATAAAAACGTTTAGTCCTTAATATCGCGGGTTTCTTTGTAAGCAGGTTTATACTATGTATAATGAAATTGAAGGTAAAAAAAATATCTTTTCACTGTTATAATTACTTACTTTTAAAAAATCGTCATAAGTTTTATTCATTTTGTCTTGTGACAAAAAATATATTATTTCCGTGGAAAAAGGAATCAAGTACGATTGCAGACGTATTTATGGACCAAAATTTATTTAAAAAATTAGGGGGTAGGAATTTATTTAAAAAATTAGGGGGTAGGGTTAAGGAAACGAAAAAAGAAATTGTGCAAGTGACTCTTGCACGTTTATTCGATGCGGCCGTCGATATATCTAAGGTTTCTGTGTAACATAACACACAATAAGATTTTGTTCCGAATTGAAATACCATTTAAACTGTCGAAGTTAGTTATCAAGCTAAACTGTTTATGTAACAGGCATTTCAAACAAAAGAAACTTGTCAGGCTTCTTATTTCGTTCCTAAGCAGACTTATAAAATCAATTAAAGTACGAAGGGCATTCAACTTTAGTTGCAAATAACTTTGGAATGAATAGTCTAGAATGTTAGGCATAAGTACCTACGCTGAAAGCAATTAGCCTCAATTTTACCAACGTCGGATAGCATTTATCTTAGGAATAAGTTAGACATTTGACCGAATTTCTATATAAAAGCTGCCATAATGACAATTTTATTTCTCAGATAAAAGTAGACATTTGTAAAATCGGCCTAATGGTGCGCCCAGACCTGACGAACGCGCGCAGCTCGCAATCCGCTCGCGAGCTGCGCGCGAGCGGCGCGCGGCGGCGCGCGAGCTTTTGTACGAACATGAAATGCACGCGCGCAGCTCGCGAGCGGCTCGCGAGCGGCGTATTCGCGGCGCGTTCGTCAGGTTTGGACGCACCATTACAAAGACTTTTGTGTCATGCAATGGGGATTTTCACAATGCGAATTACTATGCTTACTTATTAAAAAACATCCTATGTGTAACATTCTTTTTTAAGCTATTCAAACTATTTCAAAAATCGAATCGAAAAAATTTGTTCTGCGGATTTATAATAACACGGGCGAAATTGAACGCAGTTTATTGGAACTAGGCCTTGTTCGAAATTTGAATACCGCAACGCAATACAGCATCGCAATTTTTCTAGTCGTTGCGTCATATCATAGCTGAATAACGCTATAGGTACAGCGTGTTTGACATTACCGCATATACAGGCAGCTGCAAAACCGACGGCGCGTAAGTAATGCGCAATACTCATGCGTCTTGTTGGCTATAGACCCTCATTTCCATACATTTCTATCTTATTTGCTGCGTCCCTGCACTTATTCAGGCCGCACAGCCTGGAGGAAATAGCCGTAAATTACATATGATTCTGTTGTGAGGAAATTCGCAATTTTAACTTTATGCGGTTAAAATGATTTATATCCTTTTTTGGATTTTTTTACTTTAGAATAAGTTGCAAAGGTAGGTAACTAAAATAAATTGGTAATCGCGCTTTGAATGTTAGCTTTGAATTTTTCTACTATTACATATAATTAGTTTTGGTGTGTGTTTCGCCTAGATTTTTCGCAACTATGTTGGGGTCAGTTTCCAGTCTAACCAGATGCGGCTGAATACCAGTTTTTTATACCGCAACCCAGTAACTGGGCAATGCTGATATTCTAGGGTTAGACCAGTTGTAGATTTTCGGGCTTCTGACTACCCGTAACGACTTTCATAGGTATTCGTATGACACCCCAGACCGACTGTTTAACGTGCTCTCCGAGGCAAGGAGGGGTCTCGATGTGTAACGAAACAGTCACCCATCCACTGCCTGACCGCGGCAAGCGCAGCTTAACCTTACAAAACGTATCATCCACGCGGTCGGTTATTAATTATTATAATTAGTTTTGCTGTAACAGAGTTATTTATAAAAAAAATCCACATTACAATAATAAGAGAAACGATGACTATTGTTATTTAGATTTTTGTGAAGAAATTCATATTGATAACTTCTACACTATCTTCATAAAATTACAGGTTTGTTAGTTATCATAAAATTACTTTCCCAGCACTATCATTGTACACATAGTTTATGTATAATAATGCTACAAGATACTTAGGTTGCTTCAAGAATTCATACAAGCAATATCGACCAACGGCGTTCTTTTGAGCTGCACCGAGTGAATTTTATATGAACTTACACTGAACTAAACATACTGAGTAAGGCATGTTACAGCGTTCGTTCAATAGGTCTACTTACCTCTTCAGCGTTCTGGTGTATATTCAGCACGACTTGCTATGAAATATATTCGTTTTCTAAGCTTTTATACGAAGTCTAAATATCAAACAATGACGTATCAACTAGACACACGGCAGTGTGTCCAGCCAAGTTCGGATAATATTTTATTTAACGTAACTAATTCTGGAAGTTTCTGAAAAACCATAATGTTGAGAAAGGTTAGGACGATTAAAAATCAAAAAGGTTTTATTATAAATCATTTTATCTAGTACTTGTGATTTTGATAGTGCATCAGGACAAATATATTATCTAATTAAGCCTTGTTGGTCTAGTGGTCGTAATTGCGACTGCTGAGCATGGGGTCCTGGTTTAGACCCCAGGTCGAGCAGCGTTATTGGGTTATTCCATTAGGAATTTCTCAGTAGCAGCCCGGAGTCTGGATTTGTGCCCGGTTAATAGCAATAGGCTCGCCCCCTATTACTTGGGACTTAAACATAACTGGCGAAATGAGGGTATTACTATACATCACTGCACTACCCTTCGGGGAATACAGGCGTGATGTTATGTTATTAAACCTTTCCTCCTTTCGGCCTGCCGTCGGCAAGCCACCATAGCCAGCAAGGTACTAAAACGCTTAAATATGGGGGCCATAAAATAGCTAGTGGTCGAAACGACGACGTTTATGGGGGGTCAATTCGTTGAAGACTCGAGGCGATGCTGATCAGGTGCCGCGTTGAATAGAGGACCACCCTTAACCGGTAAACGTGAACGAATTTTAAATTAGCATCCTTTTTGTTTAACCTGTGGTATAAACTAAGGGAAGTAAAACTAGTATGACGTGAAGCTTATTGCGCGTGCAAATTCAAATAGCGTTTTGATTTTACACGGTCAATGTGTTCGGGCTGCCGTATGCCGAATGGGTAATAAAACCTCCTAAGTAACTCTTGGCCCCTAGTACCGAGGTAATAGGGACTCAAGTATTTCTTCTGTACTTGGGATATTTTTTCTGGTACTGATTTACAAACAGTCGTCAATCATTGGTCACGGCTAATGAGCAGAGTTTTGGTTGTTAGCTGTGGGAGTTATTTCTGGGTTCGTTAAAGTGTAAAATATGAGTTACTTGGTGTGTTTATGTGAAATGGCACTATTTTATACTGAATGATCTCTCTCTAATACAAATCATGATGTTATTTGAATTTGTTTTGTGTGGCGCCTCTCATAAAATATCAATAAAATGGCGATTTTAATATAATAAAAAACAAAAAAATGGTTATGGCTACTTGAAAATAACTTCTACAATAATATTAAAAAAAAAAAACGTTAGTCATAAAATTATTTCTTTATATGAAAATACGATTATCTAAGATATCGCATACGATAATGAAATAGACATGTGTTGGAAACTTTTTTAAATGCATTAATTCGTTTTACCATATCTCTAGCGAATAATGTTTTATTCGATTTTATTTTAATTTTGAAGGTAACGACAAAACCACAGTCTAACCATTCCACCTATACTTCTATACTAATATTACAAAGAGGAAAAAATTGTATTTTTGTATGTAACGAATAAACTTAAAAACTACTGGACTGATATCAAAAATTCTTTTGCCGTTAGAAAGCTACTTTATCACTGAGTAACATAGACTACGGGCGAAGCTGTGAGGACACAGCTAGTATTAGATACATAGTCACAATACAATGCATCATTTATGCCGCAATATTGACCACTCTACAATATCTACTATCATCGGAACTGTCGATCGATCATGGTTACAGGATCTAGTCCAGTAATAAACTTTTTCAAATTCCCGTTCCGCACTCCACGTTCCTTTTTAAGGGGATTTGGTTCAACTTGATGGGATATGAGTGATTGACACCGCGAAACAAAAGGGGAGGCGCGGCTTTATCGGATGAGCTGAATATTACCTGTCAACCTGCGGAGTTTTCCGATCTGCCAACTTCATAATACAATGTAGCCGGTTTTACTCTGAAGGTTTTTGATTTGGAGACCAATAGAAATGTTTTATACCAGGTTCACACGATTCGATTCTAGTTGATCAACTGACTTGATCAACAATATTTAAAACGTTTTTGTTGCTTCAATTTGATTGATAGTCTGTTTAGACGGTTCAAATCGCATGCAATTTAGCAGTTGATCAACTAGAATCGAATGGTGTGAATCTGGTGTTAAATGCATTTCAGAACTTGAAATTACCAGTTTGTCAATTGACAGTTTTAAAGTCAATATAATGATTAATGTTGATGGACATAAAAATATATAAGCTGCCTAACTGTCCCACTGGTGGGTATGGGCTTGTTCTCAGAATGAGAAGGGTTTAGGCCTTCGTCCACCACGCTGGCCTGATATGGGTTGGCGGACTACACACACCGTTGAGAACTTTTTGGAGTACTTTCAGGTGTATCCTTAACTTAACTAGCGATCCGCCCCGGCTTCGCACGGGTGCAATGTAGATACTAATGTGGGACATAATAAACCTTCTTCTTGAATCACTCTACGCAGCGCACGCAACGGAAGCTCTCAAAAAGGAATAATATTTCCCGTTTTTGCAACATTTTTCATTTATGCTCCGCTCCTATTGGTTGTAGCGTGATGTTATAATCTTCCTCGATAAATGGACTATCCAACACAAAAATATTTTTTCAATTCCAACCAGTAGTTCCTGAGATTAGCGCGTTCAAACAAACAAAAGAAAGAAAGAAAGAAAATTATTTATTCTGGACTCACACAGGCAGTTACAGAAACAAAAACAATATAAAAAAAGAAACAATAAGAATTTAGACTACCTGCACGAGGCCAAAAAGGGCTCCTATCTCAGCATAATGTTGCGACATTTAGAAAAAAAACAAAATGTCGCAACGCTGGTTTTCTGATAGGACCATAGTGATGCCACGGGCAATAACGACACAAATAAATAAATAATCATGATACGTAAATATTAAATTTGAATACTACTAAACAAAAGCAATAAATAGTTTAATACAAACTTATGTGTTACGTGTGTGTGTGTGTGGAATAGTCAATAAAATTATAATATACATAGTAATAAACAAACTCTTCAGCTTTATAATATTAGTATAGATAATATGTTTTCCTTCACTGATGTAGATGTAGGTACCTATAAAAAGTTACAATTCTAAAATAACCCGATTGAATATTGATTGACATCTGGAAACAAAAGAGGAGTCGCGGCATTATCGGATCAGCTGAATATTTGCTGTCAAATTGGGGGCTTTGCATTTTGTCGACCGTTTTCGCTTTGATACAACACAGGCGGTTGAAGTAAAAGCTTTTGATATGGAGAATTGTAATGAATAACATAACATCAACACGTCTGTATTCCCCGAAGGGTTGGGCAGAGATGTATAGTAACACCCTCACTTCGCCGTTATGTTTTAGTCCCATGTAATACGAAGCGAGCCTATTGCTATCAACCGTGCACAAATCTAAACACCGGGCTGCTACTAAGAAATTCCACAGAGAAAAACCCAATAACACATTGTTCGACCTGGGGATCGAACCCAGGACCTCACGATCAGCAGTCGCGCTTACCACCACTAGACCAACGACGCAGTTTGTAATGAATAATGGTTTAATAAGCTTCTTGGAGTTTCAAATAACCATTTTGCAAATGTGTAAATGGTGTTGTGTTATTTTTGAAATAGTTTGACGGAAAATTATTAATTGACACCGTGTAACAAAAGAGGAGAAAGGCTTTACTTTTTTCCAGTAACAACGTGTTGCTGAGATTGACGAACGAAGGCTTTTGGTGGAGGCTTGCAAATAATACTGTTGAAACGATTGTAAATAATACAGTTGAGCGTAATATCTCGTCATTGCAAGGTTTTGGGTGGGTATGTTAAAAGTGTCTAAAAGATAAGTACAAAAGGTCTTCAAAAAAGAAAAGCTTTTTGATACATTGCTGCGTGATTGCACGAAGCGTGTTTTTTTGTGCACTAAACTATTGGTAGTTTTATATTAATCAGATTTGCAATAACGATGGAACAAACAAACCTATAAAAACAATCTCCTTAACGATAATAGATTGATTTAATTCATTAGTAAGTATGTTTTTCTTTCCAAATGTTGCACTCTTCTCTCGTGTCGGTAAGAGCTTATGAGAATAGTCCTGGTGAAAAGATTAGCCAGTTAGCACGGTTTAATCGCAGGGCTGATTGCCCAGGGTGTGTTGGACGTACTTAAGTATCGTCACCCGTGAAGGCTCTTTTCATGCACCATAAAGGTGCGATTTCGCGGGATGTGGCGGACGGCAGACGGCATACCGCGACGGCAGACGGCATTAAGTTTTCAGTATAATTTGTATGAGACCGATTCCGACATACGACTGCAACTGCTGCGTGACAGATCGCAACTTACTTTGACGCGTAGCGGCAGACGGCACTGTCGCACAAACACAGTACTGCCGTTGAAGTTCGATAGTTAAATAATAATATTAGTTAAAGATCATTTCTTCTCTCAACACGTAAATAAATTAGTACCTCATCATCAATCTACCTTGTTTTCCCTATCACATAATTATATAATATCATATATATATATATTACAATATTTATAAATGTATATATATATACCTATATGTAAGTATTATGTCTATGTATGGTGTGTAGTATATATTTTGCAGCAGTATACCATGGACTACCCCCTCTATCTTATTCATTGACTTCCTGTTCATCCAAAGGTTGTCTGGTAGATATCGCTATCAGCGATAAGACCGCCATTGTACACTTTAATGTTTGTTATTGTATAAGAGCTGTGTTACAATTTTGGTGTACAATAAAGTATATTCTATTCTATTCTATTATAGACGTGTTGACAGTAAGTTGACAGAAGACAACCGCAAGTTATAAGTAATGCCGCGACGTAACAGCAGTGCCTGCTGCTGGCTTTAGAATCTATACGACGGCAACTGAAGCCCGACAGCATTTGCTTTCGGCTGCCTGCGGTCTGCCGCGTCCCGTGAAATCGCACCTTTATGTGTACGGTATCTATTTAAATATTGAAACGTAATTTATCCACCCTGACAGTACCGGTCTAATATTTTCTGTAAATCATACAAGACTGCTACAATACTACACTATAAAATTGCACTTTTTTCAGTTTGTAACCCTTCGTCTACCTAGTTTTTATGATCAGTGGTTTTATGTTTTGTTGTGGTTCTAATTGTAACTCTAACAACCCATAATTCCCGTTCTTTGAGTAATGCAGTAGCTAGAACATGTTTAGCTCAGAAAAACGGGATCACGTTGAAGATTGCAAGATTAGCTTGATTTATGATAATAATAGCTTGCCTGTACATTGCTCACAGGCATAGTAATTAACGATTTCCTTAACTGAGTTTTTCTATTTCTACTGCTGATAAACCGGTAAATATTATTCCCTTTTTTATTATATAAAAAATCCATTAGTGTGTTGTGTCTATTCAATTGAATTCTATAAATACGACTGTGAAGTGTAGAAATAAAATCATAAGTACTTAGAATGTAGCATCAAGTCAAAGCAAATATATTTGAAACTGAAGTAAAGCTTTAATATTCCTGCCATTCCCATTCCACACACTCCTGTGCTCCTAGAAACCGAGTGACAAGAAAAGTCCATTACTCTTACAGAAAACCTATAAAGTAAAACTCCGTTCTTAACTTTTATTCCCAGGCAACACTAACAAACCGCCGCCATATTGTTCTGCTTTCAAAACCTTTTAAAATATGAAGCAGCTCAAAATTCCATTTTCAAAATCTCTTTTTCACAACATAATATGTTTTTAAATACATTATCTGGTAACCCAGTCGATGTTGCGAAGGTTTTATTCCAATTTTCCTCTTTGCCTGGATTTAGGGTGGCTTTGTAGAGTGACCATTGTTTAACCGGCTCGAGTGCCCTTTTGTTGCGAATGTGTGTCGTTGATAAGGTTTGTTTCGTCCTCTCGGTTAATTTTGGAGTGATTAAAACCTACGGCGAGGCGTTAGCGTTTTGCTTAATTGGGATACGACGGAAGGCGACACATAGGAGTTGATTGATTAGTTTGGCTTCCGTTTGTGTGATTGTTTATCTGAAAAAATGTAATAAAGAAACGGATTCATAATAAACGGAAGAATAGATTGGCGAAAAAATATAAATAGAAAATATAGACAATCCGTATGTTATTACAAACGAATAGTTTTCTTATGAAAATGTCCATTTGTAGGTACCTCTCAAAAAAGCATAATATAATAATCCTAAATTAAAATATAAGATTACAAAATAATATAGCAAAACACATGTAGTTTGCTACTTCCCAACCAGTTGCACATTTACAAACAACTCCTACACTACTAATCACATAAAACCATTATCGTACCCGACGACAGCACACACAATGGACAAAGGTATACAAGGTGTACCAGATGTATAAAGTGTACCAGGTTATTAATTTCAGTTATCTGCGTTCTGCTCTGTCGCAATGTTCACTTCATTGCGTCTATTGAAAACTTGCGGACGGCAATGCTGGGCTATTGTGCTAAATGCAGCCAGTTGTGCTTAGATGATCAATATTTTGAATAGTGGTAGAATGTTGTTGTGGGCTGTTTGTTCGTAGATTGAAACAACAGGGACAAGTTTGCGTGGAAGCTTCTGGAAATGGACTGTCTTTCGAGTATTGAATTGTTCAAGATATTATTTTCTTTTGCAGGACAGTTATCGCTTATATCAATGAAAGTCATAAATGTAAGGTATATTATTCGACGGGAAGAAAGAAATATCGGAAAAAAATGTAAACTTTGCTAGTTCATTCGACTGAATTTCTATAGCTCGAAGTCGTTTACATTATTATGAAATATTTTTCTTTTTTATTTGATCTCGATTCAACGAATAAACTTCGTCAATATGTTGTTCAAATCCAAAGGAAGTCGAACCAACGCCGCATACAAAACTTAGTTCTTTATGAAGGGTTTTACAATATTTTATAAAAACGAGAAACTCATTTATTTTTTTCCTGAGTTTACTGAGGCTTTTCTGAAAGCTTAGAAGTTGAAAAATTAAAACTTGATTATAAATGTTGGAAGGACGTGAAAAGTTCTGGAAAGCCGAAAGAATAAAATTAAATAAACCTTATGATTTCTCGAAAGTTCTTTACGATTATATTTCATTCTTTCTTGGAGTAAGTTGAGGATATCTATAGTGGTTACTGATCGATGTTGTCAAAGTGCTCATCAATCATTCCGTGCTCAATGTCAATAGCAATACCTCTTTTTTGCTTATTTTGTGGCATTCTTATTTAATCCCAAAATAGAGTAGAACTTGTAGTGAATGAGTTCATCAGGCGAAGTACTACTACCATATCTATTTATATCGACAAGCAGCATTATTGTATCCCGGTTTGAAGGGTATGGGTGCCGGTGAAATTATAGGCATATAAGACTTTTCAACTTTGTCTCAGGGTCGGCAACACATCAGCAATCCTCTTGGGGCAGTAGATGCATATTGGCGACGGTAACCACTTACCATCATGTAGGCCGTCAATATTTTTGGCCAACCTATAACATAAAAAATATATTATTATAACTGAACAGATTCAGAAATGAGGTAAATGGAGAAAGGTGACATTGATAGCAATCTAAGCATTGAGGATTTTGAGATTTTAGGAAAATAATGGTAATAAGGAGGATGTATTAACATCCTCCTTATTACCATTATTTTCCTAAATGTTATTTTCCTTCTTTGCATTAGCAAAGAAGGAAAATAACATAATAATAACTGCATAACATAAAAAACGTGTTAAAAAATACTATTGAAGAAAATATTTATTACACGAGCACATAGCAAGTCACGACAAAACAAGCATTTTCACCTTTATATGTATGTATTAGATTTAGAGGAAATATAATAGTACCACACACACCAACCCTCAATTCAAAGAACCTCTTTGAAATTTAATCCCCGGTTCCAAGATGGCGGCGGTACTCCGCACCGTGCTAAGCCTTCAGTTGGCGAGATTAGGGCCACGGAGCAAGCGACATCGACTAATATCGAATCACTATTTCTGCTTGGATGACACGATGTAATAAAAAAATGGTATGTAGTCCTTAATTTGATGTGGACTGAAGTGTGAGGTGGGTATTGATAATACTTTCGTCTCTTTAGAGAAATACAGCGATTTAAACCAATTTTATATTAAAACTTAAGATCTTTACAAAAAAATTGTGTCTGACCTACCTTAAAAAAATTTGTAACGTAAAAGTAATACTTTAGGGCTAAGCTTAGCAGAAGAATGAATGAAAAAGGTTTCGTTTTACGCTTGTGTCGTGTTTAGTAATTTTCTAGCACAAGTAAAAAATAGGGTCAAAATTATGAAAAATCACAAAAACAACAGCACTGTTTTACTTTGAGCATTTTTGTGAGTTTAATCTTTTAAGCACGTGGCTAAATATCAATTGTTGTGCCCCTAGCGCGCGACTACGAATCGATAAAATAATACCTACAATAAATATATTAAGCTTTTTCAATACTTAGAGCTATGAAACAATTTTAAGTAATTGTTGTAAATCATATCTCTATTGAATAATTGTTCTAGTTGTACCACGCAGTTCATAGGACGAAAAAAGAACAAAAAAGCCATGCATGTTCTCTGTCGCAGAAATACGACACGCGCGGTAGGGGCACGAAAATATTTGTTGCAGAAATGCGACTCAAGCGGTTAAAAGGTTAATTAAATGATCTACAAAATTATCTTGTAGATTGTATTAGTTATGAAAGATACTGCAGTTTGGGATATGTGTCCCCGTGGGAAAAGGTACAATATGGCTTCTCCATAATTTTGAAATAGGTAGCGTTACTTGTCGTAGATTTCGTGGCCATATTTGAGCCGTCTTAGAACTTTGTGCTACGTAGTTTGTGCGCTACAGTCTTTTGTTTAACAAGAATGCAACACCGTGGAGAGTTGTGGGCAGAGTGGGTGCGAAGGGAAATTTATCTATTTTTAGTTGAGTCCCCACTTTCAGTTGTACAAGGACATATACAGTTACAGTTTCAAGGTTTAGGAGTGTGAGATTTCAGTACCAAACTTTATACTGCCTTAGTAGTGAGCAAATTCCAGATGGAAGTTGCAAGGGCGGTCGATATGTATCTGCATATTATATTACCTATACTTCTTAGACATATACAAGGTTTGTCGGAAAGGGGGTACTAAGCCGCGGGCCACCTAAAGTATCACTGATGACTATTTTCAAGCAAGTGCTAAAATTTCAAAATTCGATAAAATAGAATTGCACGCAGAAAGATTTTTATTTTAATTTTTTTTTAAATAACCCCTACTTTAGTTATGAATTCAGTAAATGGATTTTCTAATCCTTGACCCCAAATATGACCTAAATTGTAAAAACAGCTGACCATAGCTATGGTCAGATAGATTTTAGCATATTTTTTACGAAATCTTTGAAAAGCTATTTCTTTTAAAGTATCGAGTTTTGGGGAAAGTTGTAGAACAAAAGTTATCCCTTATTATGGGTACTTTAATACCCTTTCAGCTTAGTACCCCCTTTCCGACAAACCTTGTATAAATATTTTAATGACAACAGGATTATTAAGTATTATCAATTTATTATACAATTATCTTTGTATGGATATGTAATCACCACAAACAATGATGTTAGATTTGGATGTTTCAGTTTTAATAAAACCTTCAGGCTCTTCAAGTATCCGTCTAATAAAGATGTGAAACAGAGCGTCAAAGGTTGAACTAGATCTGACAACGTAGGCACATACGAGTATATTATTATCACCTTTCCAATCCTTTTGAAATTCGAACTCCTTTTGACAGTGACGTCAGAAAAGAGAGAACATAGATAAAGGTAACATAAAGGCGTAGCTACACGATTCCAGCGTTGTATTTCTAAAGGTACAACTTTGCGAAACTCGTTTTCTGTTTGGTAACAAGAAAACAGTTGTGCTGTTCAGCAGCAGTTTTTATTGGCCTGCTTTTGTTTACCGACTAGTTGAGTGCTTGTGTTTTAGGGTTCCCTCGCTGTTCGTTACTTGGCACTGGCAACTAAGTCTTAGAAGGTAATATTTTTGGAGTGAATTGTCTTGCGGACTCTTTGGAACAGTGTCGGTTTATTGTTGAATGCTTTTATTCGCGAATACACTGTAGGGTGTAAGAAACGTTATGTAAATTTTAGGTCCTCCATAAAAAGTTATATAAGAAACTGCTGAAGCTTCCTGTCCACACTGCTCTGCAGTTGACCTAATGGATATGAAGGGAAAAAGGGTGTCTTCAATATATTAATCCTTACTTATTATTTCGTTTAATTTATTATCCAAAATGAAAATCATTACAGAACCATTACAAAACATGTTCCTACTAACAATGTGCAACTATAATACAAATCCTTGGCATGCCGATTTTAACTGTAAAAGATTATCGATAAACCTGTTCGTCCTTGCGAGGACGCCATTATTTATAGGGCAGAAATAAAAATGTCTAGACCGCATTCCAGTTCGCTAGTACAGTGGCAATCATTTATTCATATATCTTGTTGCGGCAACACTGTCATCTTGTTTTTAAAATTGGAATCGGTTGTTACAATTGGATTGCAATCCAATTATGTTGTATGAAAGTTACGAATTTTATTAATTTTTGTTCCATCGGATTGTGAAATATTTTTAAACGGGATAAGAATGAATCTAAAGCACTTTAAAAACAATGTAAGTAGACATATAATAAATTGTAATGAATTACTATTTTGAAAAGAGTATTCATGGAGTTTCTTGCCGGCTCTTCTCCATAGAACCTGTCTTTTGGAACCGTGCACCTAGTTTTGACGTTTTAAAAGTGCCTGAAATCTGGCCTATTTGAAATAAAAAACTTTGACTTTGATTCATTTTATAACATTCGCTTTTTGGATTGTGACTTAAAATATTGTGAGCAGTTTTTAAATGCTCCTAAGGTTTTTTTGTATTTACTCGTAAAGGATATATTGATATAGGTATACAAAACTAGCTAGATGGCTATAAGGTCGTGTCGTAACATCAATGAAAGCCTCGAACAAGGTCTTAAACCTTTGATATTGCTACTGAAGCAACTAGTAAGAGCCATTACTGCCTTCAAACTTCATTATAACGGCATTGTAACATACATGCTGGGTCCTAACTACGTCAGAGCCACTCAAAATGCCCAATGGAGCGGCAAATAGGCCCTTCTGCTCCAGTTGCCATGGCGACGGGCCTAAACACTGATATCTCGGTCCTCCGAGCGGATAAACTAATCTTGTACATTTTATTCCAAGGCAAGCTCCGTGAAAAATGAATTTTGAGGTAACCACCTGAAGGAGAATAAATTGGGGTGGAATTATTCATTCCCACTCGTTTGCCAAGTATGGTGGCTTATGAAAAGCAAATATACTTGTGTTTTTGCTTTCGTAACGATATTTTGAGTAAATTTAAAATAAAATTTATGATAACAACTACGCTTTTGATAGAAAATCTAAAAGCTTTACCATTCAGTTTTTTTTTGTTGGAATCGAATAATAAAAATTGTGAAAAAGGTTTTTAATCTGGCAAATGTCAATTTGTTCGTAACTCTCTTGGGTGACCAAATGTAGTGATATTTTATTAAAGCCCTTCCAATCCATTAGCAAATATATCAACTATGTATAACATACTATAATATGTTATGTAAGTAGCTAAAAAGACGGTCCAATTTTCTAGTCAATATCATAAATCTTTTTTTTTATTCCTTGTCTTGGCTGCGTTTGACCCTAGACGCACCTGATGGTAAGCGCAGACTGGGTCTAAGATGGAGCACACGAATCCAAGTAACAGAGATATTAGAGGGATTCCCCCATACCTCACAGGCTCTTACATACACACGACGGAACACAGTAAACTGCTTGGCGCCGAACTTTAATGTGAGGGTGGTAGCTGGCCAGGCGGACCGTGAAGATTTTACCACCAAGCAAATCCCAGTACTGTCCCACTGCACGAGCCTCTTCTCAGTATGAGAAGGGTTTTGGTCCACCACGATGGTTTGGCCAATATGGTTGTAAATTCGGGTATCAAAGTAGCCGTGTGGTTCTTACTTTTTTATTTATTTGTTATTTTTTTTTAATTTGTTAAAATTAAACTTTGCCCCACACTAGGATTGATCTCCTATATCGTGAGTGCGTTTACAGAATCATCTTCACATTCACAAACACCCAGACCCGGAACAACTATCCGTCGGCCATATCAACATAATTTGATCCGTGCGGGAATGAAACCCACGACCCGCAGCGCAGAAGCCAATCGCTTAGCCACTGCACCAAACGTGTCGTCAAAGAATAACAAACATCTTCCCGGAGGTTTTATAAAAGGCAACTAAGGGATTTCAGGATAATGAGTAACAGAATCCTCCTCTCTGGTTATGATAACAAACTTCAATTACAAATCTGGCTGTCCATCGTGGGGTTATGACAATGTCCCCAACAGCTTTTAATTAAAGCGATTATTGAACGGTTTCGGTGTGATATCTATCTGTCTATCTATCTAATACCTTAAAACGAGCTTCTTGTATATATAATTATAATCTGAATCTCGGAAACGGCTCCAACGATTTTCATGTATTTTAGTATGCAGGGGGTTTCGGGGGCGATAAATCGATCTAGCTAAGTTTCATTGTTAGAAAACGTCGATTTACAAAAAAAAAACGAGCAAAGCTCGGTCATCCAGGTACTTTATAATAACATGAAACGTTACAGTGCGAATATTACTTCAATGCCATCACTCGTCTTACATTTATACTGCAGGGAATTAAGCCGTCCAATTTCCAGCAGTAGGTACTGACCAAAATTACGTCATCTCGCAACGTGTGACCAATGACTTTGGCCCGGATGCGTTAGATAATATTCAGCGAACCATGTCAGCTAAATCCACACAACATAGGTCAGTACAGCCAAACAAGTACTCGGTGTATAGAGGGGCACTGGAGCGCGGCATTTTGACCACAATGCAACGTTTCCTGTCCTCTATTCGAGGCTCGCCAGTGCCATATGGCAGTAATCCGATTTCCTATTTAAAGGCCCCGTCATTGGATCGCCAATGTTCTTTATATCGATACTATCAATTTGCGGAACGACTGCTCTTTGTTGCATATAGCGTTATTAACTTAAATAGACTTGAAAAACCTGAATAGAAATGTATAATCGTGTTTTAGATTCAGTGATTCTCTTAAAAAGATCAAAGGCTATCCTCAATAGCCTCTAGCTTTTTTTTGTAATGGAATCACATTTTTTTAATAAGATTATATTTTGGAGACTTAATTAAAAGGATCTCCTCTCATTATTATGCAACAATTACGCTAGGGAAATTTAATCCGTTATAAACTAACCCCGGTTTCTGAAAGACTGGTCAAATTAATCCGTCATCAAATCTCATGTTTAACAAATGTGATTGGTCACTCAAAATACTAACAACCTAACATTACTTGACATGACATTTGTCAACTGATTAGTTAATTTTTGCGTTGATCAGCCTTTGAACCACTTTTTTTAACCCAACCCAGGGTTTGAATATGAAACTCACTCACCGCACGCTGGGAATAGAAGCGTGTTGTAAGATTTAACAAAACCCAACACGCTCGGTGGTAGGATCTATATGGTCCGCCTGGCTAGCTTCCACCCTCACATTAAAGTCCGGCACTAAGCAGTTTACTGTGTTCCGTCGTATGTATGTGAGAGCCAGAGGTGTATAAGGGAATCCCTCTATATATCTATTCCTTGGGTTCATGTACTTCATCTAAGACCCTGTCTGCGCTTACCATCAGGTGAGACTAGGGCCAAACGTGAACCAGTCGAGAATAAAAAAAAAAACAGATTATATGTACTTTATCATCACGAGGTTTAACGAAGTAATATTTTAAGTACAGTACATAGATGAGTACGGTATTACCGTATTAAGAGGCGGAATATATTCCTTCGTTTGTCTTACTAAGTAATATTATTGTCTAACCACATCGCATTAGTCTTCTAAGCCTATTGTGGGGTTGTTCCATTATCATCCAGTACTTCCACATGCGAGGCACCGTACACTTAGTTGATTGTTTTAGTGATTATACGGCTAAATCAAATTGCAATCAGCGTTGTTATCCGATTGGTTGGCCGCATCTCTTCTTAATTTGTACGTCTATCCGCTGTGTTTAGGTGGCAGACTTGTAGCTGTGGTTTGTTTTCTATTGTTTTATTTATCCTAGAAATTCAGTTTGTAATTTAGTTAGCTTTTAATAGCAGACATTCTTCTTGTTCAAATGCCTCGTTGATCTAGTGGTGGCAAGCGTGACTGCTGATCGTGAGGTCCTAGGTTCGATCGGGCCGGGTAAAGTGTTATTGGGTTTTTCCGTGTGAAATTCCTCAGTAGCAGCCCGGAGTTTGGATTTGTGCCTGGTTGATGGCAATAGGCTCGCCACGTATTACATGGGACTTAAATATAACGGCGAAATGAGGGTGTTACTATAGGTACATACGCCTCTGCCCAACCCTTCGGGGAATACAGGTGTGTTTTTAACTTTTTATGGTATAGTATGTTACATTCCTCTTGTGGTTTTACGAATAGCATGTAGGAACATAGCCGTAACGGATATATTGTGTAAGGAATAAAACAAACTAGAAAATATTTATAACGGTGTGAAGGAAAGTCGTTCTTCTTATATGAATATTGCCGAGGAATGAAAACCAATATAAAAAGCCAAGTCTTTCAGCCAAGCTTGCTCCATATTAGAGTATTAACATCTTCGGTAAAGCGTAACTCTATTCGGATTTAAAAAACTCGCATTTTTGTCGGTACAAAATTGTGGGTCCTATCTGGTACATACGTATATAGATACGAGAGTGGAAATGAATGCTGGACGATAAAGCTCCACATGTACGTGTTCGCATGTCATTTCTCGCTCCACTGCCACCATTCGCAGCTGCTGCTGAGCTTGAAGCTTTTAAATTTATTTATATCCCCCATACAGTTCGCAGTATCCACGCATGCGTGTAGATCCCACCAACGATATTATTCAGCAAAAATCCTTGACAAATGACCTTCAGTCTATGACGTCACCGCTACAGTTGAGGCCTTCAGCAAAGTTGATTGAATGAGACATTTACGAAGTATACCGCAACACAGTACCGCAGCAGTAAACCCACTACGTGCGTCGCTTCTCATCACAAGTTATAAATAAATTCCATTTCGATCCTATGCCACAATTGAACGACGCGCCAATTACTAACATAAATCGTGACCCCGTATCTATTTACATTCATTATCTATGTTAGGGACTTCATTAAATATGTCCAAGGAACTCACGGGCACGCCTGTTCACTTAATATTGTAAACGGTTTCTCTGTCAGCGACATTTCGGAAGCATGAGAGAATTTGGGTCGTTATTGTGAAATTAAATTACGTGCTATACCGTATAATAAACGTAGGTTAACAATGTATTGTTCCATATGCACGCCATTTCACGTGACGTGTGCTTTCAATCCGGCCATGAACGTCAAGTACACAAAATGCTATAGACTGTATTATATTATGTTCAAGATCATTCAGCTTGCTCTTGGTGGTGGTATTTGCTATAGTTTCACATAATTTGCTTAGCTTTGTTCCTTATTTTAAGAATTAAAAGTCCCAATTAATGTTTTATTTATTACGCCTTATGGTTGAACACTTGTCTACCATGCAGGAGGGTCTGAGATCGCCCTGGCCAGCACCTCTGATTTATCAACATATACATCAAGAGGAAATCTGCATATCTGAGAAAGCTCTATACAGTTCTCGATGTGTAGTCTGCCAACCCGCACCAGGACAGCGTGGTGGACTAAGGTCTAAACCCGTCTCATTCTGAGAAGAGGCCCATGCCCAGCAGTGTGACAGTAATGGGCTGATTTTCATGATTGTGCTTTCCAATTATTTACTTCCGTTTTAAAGACCTTTGAGTATTTTCTTTTATGTAGTCAGTACGTAAAATATTTTTTTTATCATCTGCACGACAACTGCTACTTCATCTAGCGAAATTGCAAAACATAAACCGCCATTCACATGTCTATTAAGACGGTTGTGTTTAAAAGGAACCTTACAAAGATTTACTGACTTTACTATCGCAATTTTCTATTATATTCACATTACATGACGCTGCGGTTTGTCGTCTATTAAAATCTTTATTGTAAACGTAATAATAGCAATTTTATGACGTAGCGACAGAGTCGACCATTAGTGGGGACTTTTATGAAGGGCAGTTTTCCTCTTATGTCTGCATTTGTTGTAATATAACGTTAAAATAGGAAAAATTACTTCTAGGATTGTAATGACGAAATACTCAAACGCTACTCAATTTTAAGTTGCCGTTAAGTCTCGTGCTGTCCCTGTCATTTTAAGGCGAAGTGACAATGACAGCACGAAATTAACGGCAATTTAAAATTGAGTACCTAGCTTTCATTATTTTGCCATTAAATGCTTGAATATGGAGATGGACTGTAAAAACTAAGTCAGAATCATAAATAAATTGACTGTGGTACCAACTCTGCGGTAAACACTGCAGCGTTCTGTTGCAGTGGCATATAACAGAGTCATAAAGTTCAAGAGTTGGCTACTGTCATCTTCTTTGGTTGAGATTTAATAGGATTATTTTATCAAGTTTCTTCATTATAAGCATTTTGTTTTCAATGTAAATAATGATTTTTAATAGAATATTTTCAAAAACAAGCAAAAATAATAAGAGTATAAATTTGAACCAAAACCCTCCTTATTAACGGCCTTTCTTTTTGACAAAGCTTTATACATTACTCCCCTAAATAAAACTGAACATTTTCCTCAATTTGACTTATTCGCCGATAAAACAGAACTGCTGCAATAAGCAGAAACAATAGCTCTTCAAAATATATTGGCTCCAGCTGAACATTGAAATGCGGGAGTTCATAGACTAAAATCGTACGGAAAGCAATCAGGCGTCCGTTCACCGTCTCGTCTTCTAATGGCATTGTAAAAGTTTAATGCGAGCGGGTCCACTCTCCACGGGATGCACTGACCGCCGCGCCGCCATTTAGGCTTTATATCGACCCACTTGGACAATATTGTGGTTTTACTGCTGTGACGGACGGTTGCGCTCTAAACAACTTGAACATTACATTACAGTCTTAAAACATTAAAGTGAAGAGTCATGTTCTAGAAAATGGTAGTCAGAATAAATAGTTTATAGACGAAGGATTTATTCTGACAGACAACGTTATAAGCTATTGATTTGATTCATTTGAAAGACTGCCAATATTCTGAAAATGATTTGGCACTTGAACATTATAGCTGTCAAGAGTTCTTGTCGAAGAAAAGTTATTACGTATTCAAATTCTATAACGGTTCGTATAATATGACTAACCAATTAGACACTCGTATAATAACGGTTTGAATTGGAGAGCGATACACTTCAGATAGACGATGTCGTTAGAGTTGAGGATGTCGATTCATTTGTCCTCTGTAAGCCTGAAACAGGTAACGTTTAATGAATTTATCTTGTCAGGGGGAACATTAACCAAGTTTAGGAACAAATTACGAGCGTAAAGTTGTCTCCCACCTTCGAAGTTCGCTCGTAATTACCGTGCCGTTCGCCGAAATTCGGCTCCTGCACGCTTTCAGCTTTTTATTGCTGAGTATGGGGCATATCAATGTTCCGTTTTGGCGCAAACGAGCGAAGATAACGGCTTTATTACTTGACGAGGTGCCAGCTTCTATATAAATTCACAAGAATCAATGTGACGATGTTCAACACTCGGCTAGAAATACGCTTTGGAAATCAATATCTGCAAAGTGTCAACGTGTTTCATGTTTCCGGCGCAGTGTTAGCGGCTCTCGGTGCCTGCCTCGCGGAGCCCCGTTTTATTAAATGCCGTTTTATTGCCGCTCCCTGATGCCGTAAAAGCCTCCACAAGTATTTCTAGTTTTGTAAAATAAAACTGAAATTTCGGCGGACCATCGTCTTGGTTTTATCTAGGAAATCTACGGCGCTTTGTTACATTGTCTGTTGTTTTATGTATCGCTTGGTTTAAGGTTTTATGACGTGTCGTTTATATTATGCTCGCCCCTGTAATTTATTGTTCCGGGTATACTGTTGAATTTTTGATAAGGTTTCATTGATATAATTTAGTAGCATCTTCTGAATCTTTATAACATATATTTTATCTTAATAGGGCATGACTTTGGAGAATTCCATTTAAAATAATTATGTATTTATGTCCTTGCTGTGGCTGTTAAGTAAAATAAAAGAAAAGAATAAAATCTTAGTAAAGTGAGATTAGCCGTCAGTGAGTGGGTGTGCTACCAGGCTCGCAGCGGTCCCTAGGAGTGTCACCGGCGATGCTGTGAAACGGAGCATGTAGGTTAAGAGCCCTCCGCGCTTTGTTAGCGCGCTCTAATCACTGGCGGCCCTCGACAGCACGCGAGTTGAGGGCTCGTAGCGCACTAGCGTTTTGTGCCTCTCCTCTGCGGGCGGCGCATCTCTACGGTGTTATGCGCGCCTGGTACGTGTCTATTTGATTACGGTACAGTCAACTCCGTCTACCAGCGGGAAATAAACTTTTATTCTACTTTTAAGTTTATTTATGTTTCTCGTAGCGCAGGGCTCCCATCTACCCCGGGCGAGGGACATCCATGAGGATTTTCACACGATAAAAAAAAAAGGCTCCCATAATAAAACATAATCAATGGCTGTTCGCTTTGCCGACTACCGTATAAAAGAGATTAAATTGAGATTTAAATTCCAAGAAGTGGCGTGCTCTCGAATATTTTAGCCAACGATAAAACAAGATAAGTGACTATATAAGCAGGCTATTCCAATAATCAAACCACGATACACGCGATGTTTATGTTTTGCTATAAATCACAAAAAGCAATTCCATCTCGATTTGGCCAAATATCGGCAGCTACTGGCCGCAATCCAAGGTACGCTTTTAAGTTTACCAAATCTGGCCTGTGCTATATTTTTTGGGATAGCCGGGGACGTAATCTATGGCCAAGTTAAGTTTGCAATCGCATATCCACGAATTTGTAAAGCAAAATACTCATTTCATTAGTCGTAAGGTTTGAAATTCACCGGCATGTCGTTTTGATATCAGCAAAAACATTTTGGCTGAGGATACAACTCGCGCATCCATGATTGTTTTGGCGAAATTTATAGCTGTGCCGTTGACCGTGCCTTGAATTTGTAATTTGATTTCATGAGAACTCTCGTTTGTGAGTTTCCTAATCTTTTTATATGTACTGAAAAAGTTATGATCAACATTTGTTTTTCGAGTTTTTAAGTGGCGTTTGATTACATTATTGTATATGAGCAGGTTTCGGGTAGCCTGTTTGCTTTCATTCGGTGAACCTCGTTAAGGATTCTGTTTATTTTCGTACAAACATATTTTTGGCTTCGTTTTTGTGGAATTTAAAAGCAAATATGGGTATACCATTAGAAATGAGAGTTGAGGCGAATAAATAAAATTGAATTTATTTTTGGATTAAAAAGAATCTGTTTGTATGTACTTAAACATTTATATTTTTGTTTGAAAGTCTTCGAAGCTTTATGAGCGAACTGAAATTTAGAACCGCAGTAGCTAGTGAATCATAAAAAAACAAGTATTTAACTATGTAAGGGAATTGAATTGCTTATTCTTTAAAGTCGGCCGGGGTCAAATGGATTTTCCGACGTGCTAATAATGAGGTGGCTTGCCTGTCCCTGCCACGGGACAGAGGGGGTGTAAGACGAACGGGGGGAGCGGTAGAAGACGGCAAAACTCATTTCCGGTCTGTTGACGGAAGCCAGACCAACCAATAAGTAAGGAAAAATTGTATTCAGAAATGAACTCTTTCGAATTTTTTATAATTGTTATGCCCATTTTGTTTTATGGTTTTATGTTAGGTCAGAATTTGTTTCTTTTTGATATTGAAGCCTTTTAAAGAGAGTTTTATTTAGGTTTAGTAGATGTTAAAAAAAATCATAATCAAATGTACCTGCATTTTTCTTCATTATGGCAAACTGTATCAGTTTTTTTTGGCACACTGAATGACGAATGAAATTGTAATGACAACAATTTTAGTACCAATGTCGTTAACATATCAAAATATAGGTACCTATCTGCTGTAAAAGCGAATAGCAACAAAAGAAGCCTTTGGGCCTTTCTATAAAAATAAAATAGGTACTTACTCTCTATTTAATTAATCTTGAGGAACTCCGTACAGATTTAGATTAGATCCTAATTACCTTTACTTCTTGAAGAGTGTACAAAAAGTCATTTCAGGGCTCCGGGGATCTCCAAACTGTAGATAAACACTCAGTGAAGTGCCAGTGGGCGGGTCTGCGTAGGGTTGCTACGTTTCAGTATAAATAGGACAAGCTATAGAGTACAAATTAAAATAAAGATGGAAGCATATTCTGGTAGCTACTCTTATTGATGTGTCGTATATTTATCATCATCATCATATCAATCGAAAGACATCTACTGTTAAACAAAGGCCAGATTTTTGCCCTTAGATTTTCATAACGATCAGTTCTAGGCCGGTTGCATCTGCAACCTTCATCAGGTCGTCAGTCTATCTGGTAGCAATGTTGCATAATAGGAGTTTCTTAAGAAAAACTCTGTTTCTCTTAATCCGTTGCTTAAATACTGGCCATCGCTAGACTCGTTCCAATGAGAATATACATAGGTACTGTGTTGTTTTGTAAGTTCATGGTTGTACAGAGAAGTTGTGTAGCTTGTTCAATTCATACCCAAAGATTAGGTACTTTTGCCCACCCAAAACAGACGCACAAAAATCAAGTTACTATTACGCTTACACCACAGTTAGGACAATCACTCGTAAGCGTGGAGAATTACGACCTTTTAGAAGTAATGTACCGTGAATTCCAGGATTGAGGTCCATACTTGTAGCAGCCCTGCGATAAAGACCGCCATTTTCCTCTTGTAAATATTTGATGATATAACTGCTCGGATTCCGTAAATAAAATACTGTGAGTACTAAGGGAAAATTACAATAGAAAAAAATGGCGTAATTATGTACTGAAGTTTTAGTGTTTATTTTTAAAGAAGCTTGCTGATGAAATATTCTTGATTGTTTTGAAATTATTATGAACTTTGTTTGATAGACTTCATAGTTTATTTAAGGTTAATATTTTGATAAAATATGACTTCGATGATGAAAAGAAATTTGTAAGAAAATGATAGTAGCCTTAGTGTTAGCAAGTCATGGGCTATTTAACTGTTTACATGGCTTTCTCTTGTCGTAAGGGAAAGTTCAGGTGTTACCAAGCCATGGGTTCTAAACTGTTTCCAAAGTAAATTTGTCTTGGTCCTTTGATACAATCTCGACCTCTAATGGCAACACTTCAATTTCCACTGGACAACTAACTACTTTAATGACCCCTTTCTGCCAAAGACGAAACTTGAATCTCGACGAACTTTGGGCAGTGTTTACTATTAGTGAACATTCTATACGACAAGAAACAATAATTTGAATCAAAACCAATACAAAAGGTTATTATGAAAATACAGTTTTGGAAAAAAAAAAGATTTATACAGTATGACTCGTACGAGTGATGTATACTGGGTGTAAAAATAGACTTAACGAAGCCGAAGTCTGCGCATACTGTACATCAAACTAAGTAACATAAAGCAAAAATAATTGCTGGGAAACGAATTTATTTTTAGATATTAAAAACAGCTTTTAATTGTAGGGCGCAATGTAAGCGCGCGCGCAGCAGACTGCCCACATTTCGAAAATGTTGATAATGTTTGTATAGAAGAATGTTTAGTAATGACATTTAAACTTAGTTTTTGTGAAAAACGTTCAAAAATATGGTGACTTTGACCTTCAATATCTCTATAACCAGTCGGTTCCCAGGTATGGCCCAATACCAAAAAATCTTCGTAATAATGGGAAGAATACGTGGCTCTCGGCTTCGTTAAGGGTATTTTTACACCCGATATATGCGAAGACATGGTAATTTATGCGTACATGTAACGGAGAAAAATGTAAAAAAAAATTCACTATTAAATCACAAAGAAAACTTTTATAAAAATATTTGGGATTAGATTGACCGGTGGAGTTTGTTGGCAAGTACAAAGCGGGCGGGGAGGGCTGAGTAATGACCGGTTGGCATTTGCAATGCCGTATGCATCACCTCACCGCTTGCAACCACGCCTCGCATAGTTTTTTTGCGCGAATTAGTGACCGCAATTTCTTTATTGTAAAAATAGGGTCAAATATTAATTTCGTATTTTTTACATATCTACCTATTACTTCTTGTGAAGATCTTAAGGCACGAATATTTTATCACGTTGCGATTATGTCGTTCTCTAATTGCGGTAAACATTGGCTATCGCCCTGCCTTAGTGCAAAAACTTGTCAGGTTTGAAGTAACTGCTTTTACCTACCTACTGCTGTTACCTACTAGTATAGGAAAAACGCTAGAATAATGAAGAATATGAGAGATCTAAAAAACTTTTTACAAAAAACAAAGTTAGGACATTCGTAAGCATTATCATGCCAAACGACCTTCTTTTGTATTTTCATGCGACATATCCTTAACGATGCGTCCATATACATCATATATGTACGTACCTAGATATATACGTAACAAGACACGAATATATTTACACATAATCTAATACCGACGTGACGTAACTGAATTCTTGGCTCATCGTGTTTTGATGACACGAAAAGTCGCAATAGCGTCATGTACTTTACGTTGCGGCACAAGCTTCCAACGACCTCCAAGGTTTGGCAAAAGTTTGGCGCATTTAAATTGGCAAGGTTATGAAGTCGCCAGGGATCCGCGCGAGGACTGGCAAGCCTCCAGTAGCTTTGCCAACATATGTGGGACACAAGTTTTGTAATAGCGAGTTGACCTACTTCAGGTAATTTTTTCCGACTAGGTTTTAGCTGGTTCAGGGTTGTTAGTGCTGCGCTATAAAATAAGTTTATTGCATCCAAGGATAAAATACAGGTGGTTAATTTTCAGTGTACCTGCTTAATTAAAGTCTTTTCGCTATCCTTGACTTGGCTGTATAATGTTTTTGATATGCTTCTAACAGTCAGCTTTTAAAGCTTTTTAACCCACAAAATAACTAGGTCTTCTTATTAAATATAGTCAGCGTATAAAAGACATGCAACAGAATCTTGTAGGGGTAAATCTGACATTACAGTTATAGCTAATATCAGTATGTCAGGAGCATGGTAAATAAAGTAAAGGAAACCAACATAGACTCTCCATCACTGAGAGTACTTATATTTGGGTTAGCGGTTAGTTACAGAAACTAGTTCACAACATCTCATAATATAATAATTAACACATGATCAGAAAATGAGGACAAGCAAATCAGATATAAAAGGTCAGACTTCTTCAGCTGTTCGACATGGAATCCTTTTCTCCGTCGAATGACCAGTGTTTTTATACCTTCGGATACTCCTTTATCAAAATTGTCAAGTGTTACCAGCTACCGATAACAAGCGCGGCAAATTATTATTATAACACAACGGCGGCGTTGAAATAAACGCGCTATCTCGTATAGACAACATGTGCCAAATGCATTGACGCAATAAGGTTCAAACTACCGCTAGACAGCTGTCAAGTTCTATGGTACTGTGGTTCCGGAACCACAACTCATTGATACCATGTTGTTCTTATAAACAGCGCATCTAGTACCTACGTAAGTACATATTATAACCCATCCAAGGGCTCATATCCTGAACGTTCACTGTATCAATTAGGATATTATCTTAGGACACGGTATCTATTACGATACTCTGAGAAAGAGGTACGTCGGTTATTCATAATCGAGATCGCATTGTTATAAAGCCCTAAATCCATTAGCAAGCTAAATTGCACAAGTTGTTGCAGCAAGTAATCGCTTACTTCGTAAAATTTCCAGAAGTCGACTTGGCCCGAGTGACAAATCAAATTAAATAATTTATTTGTATTAAACATTAGCTGCCCGGACAGACTTCGTTCTGTCAAAAGTTATTGGCCTGTAGTGGGAAAAGAAAAGTGTCGTTTTTACTATTTTCCACGCAATTTTAATGTTTTTTCTCTCCATAAGAACCTTCCTTGTGCCTTAAGTTGTTCTCAAGTTTTCCGCTTAGCAACACATTTGGCGATTCATTTTCATTTATATAGATAGATGTGTGATCATACAGTCATAGGATAGAATTCTTGATCTTTTTAAATAATAGTACATCATGTTCTACCTAAAGAGGTGTACTTACAAATGAGTAATCTCCATCGTCACATCAATTAGATTTTAAATGTCGCGTGAGATAAAAAAAAACTCATAATGCAATGGAATAGTTGTTAAACAATTAATTTGGTATTAAAATCAAAATCATGTCAAACAAAATAATAAATAATTAGCACAATTAGCAGTGTCCACAGTCGAAAGTCGGTTTGTAGAAGTCAACTTCTGCAATTTAACTTGCTAGTGGACTTGCCGCTTTGTAGTTTAGCGGCCCGTCCCGGCTTCGCACGGGTGGACATTTTTCCCGTTTTTGCAATATTTTTTATTTATGCTCCGCTCTTATTGGTCGTAGCATGATCTTATATAGCCTTCCTCGATAAATGGACTATCCAACACAAAAATATTTTTTCAATTCCAACCAGTAGTTCCTGAGATTAGCGCGTTCAAACAAACAAACAATCAAACCCTTCAGCTTTATAATATTAGTATAGATTTCTTTGCAGTAACTACTTACCGATTATGAAAACAATAATTCAATCCTTATCTTTTTACAATATTTACGTCTCTAGTTTGTTACTTAGAAGCGTTTTATGAGCACTTTAAATTAAACGAGCTAGTCTCATGGCGACTACAGTATCCTTGCTTTGTCTCTCGAATTTACGAGTAGTATTCCGAATACAATCATTACAGTTAATAGCTAAGGGAGCTAGCGAGTTATAAAATTGCGAGAAGATATAAATTGTCTAGTTGTAATATAAAATTGTCTGAATTATTTAATAGTACAGATACCTAGCTACTGTTTTAATTGATATCGTTGCGTCACAAACTATATTCATTTGGCTTAATGAAAATGCACTGCAGTTGTTACAGAATTCTATGAAATTGATATTTATTTGTTGACAAAATTCTGGTCAATCTTAGTGTATTATTATGTATCCAGTATTTTTTTTATCGAAGAGATATAATATTTTATACGGTGTGGAAAAAGTTGTACAGATTGTATATACACAATTAAGATAGAATATAAACAAAACAATTTTTCCGATAATGTTAAATCTTTTATCCAATATGAAACACGATATCCAATAGGTACCTATTTCGTCTGTAAAAATTCCAGATTTATTCAGTGCAATGAATAAAAAACGTAAAATAGATTGTGCTGAAAATCGTCCGCCGCTCGAATCCTCTTTGAACAGCCTCGTTTTATATTTTTTTCACAATCGCAGTCGAAGAAATCACTCTTTCCTGCCTTTGAACAGTCTATGAAAAAGAAAAATAAATGATACCTGCCCGCAGCATTTTCCATGTTACGAAGCTGTATACTTATACGTTGTAGTCGAGATAGGACGTCTCTACAAAGTCACACCGCTCCATTTATTTGTGTTAGCTTTCGTATGTACTGTTAGTGACGCTCGTACAAAGTTATCTCTAACACTTCGCTTCGAAATGTTTCGCCTTTGCATAGCACACAGACTGAATATGGAATAAGAAATGGTTATTTGAGAGGGAAATGTTGGTGTTTCTGCTATTTCCTTATCGAAATGCCGAATGTTGTGTAGTAAATAAAGTGCTCATGTATTGTAGGTATATATTTCAACAGAGTAGGTGTGTTCGTATGAGAATTTTAACGGCAATGGCAAATGAAACAATGTTGTTTCAAGACATTTCAAGATTCCGTTTCCCAATATTAAAAAGAAATGAAATTTTGATTTTAGTATACATTTTGGTTTCAGTGTACAGTAAACTCGTCACAATCTCGTCAACCATCCTTTGATATTTTAAGTAGGTACCGTATTTACCTACTTTTGATCTAGCTTCGTGGTTTCGATGGATTCTTTCGACGCCTGTACGGAGCTGTTATGCAGATAATACAGACGTAGTAATCGTTTATATGTAGGTACATATAGGCTTACGACGAGCTTGCATGAGAAGGTTAACTAATGTAGATGAAGCGAAAAGGGTGTCAGGATCGTAGTATATGGAAATCTATAGTCTCTGCCTACCCCAATAGGAAAAAGACGTGATTGTATGTATAGGCTTATAATTTATCATCAAAATAAACACTCAAAAAAGATGTCGTTATACGTTTATAACGTGCAATAAAACCATGAATGATATTGACTCTCTACACACGATAAACAGTTAGTTATTCCCAAGGAGTTAACAGAACTAGGTTAATGCATACAACTATGCTTTGCATCTTATTTCGCGGATAAACACATCAAAGAGAATTCAGGAGTGTAACGCAAATGTAAACATTGCTGGCACAATTACGTGTACGCGGAGCTCTCCGGATTTCAATCGACGACAGGAGATCAGAGTGACTTAAGGGAATAACTGCTCCGCCATTTGACTGAGTACTAGTGTAACTGGCCATTTAAATTTAACATTAAAATAACTTTATAATAATGATCTAACTCTTGATATTAATTAAATACCGTTCTTTGTTTCAGGTAAGCTGGATTTTCTCATTAAAAGAAGTTTAATGAAGTTGGTAAGAGTTGTTAAAATGGCAGCCATTTCAGTGCCAAAGTCTCGCATGCCCATTTGAATATAATTCATCAATCGGAATTCCTTTGAGAATCCATCTCGGAATCAGCGTGTTCGTGAATTATTAATTTAATATACAGGAACGCGAGTGCGGGTCGGGTTTTATAATTATTTTTAATTATCCCCGTGGCGGCGCGTGGCACGAGAACTGTCATGACCACTACGACGCCATCTTGTGAATATTCATCGAGTGAAGAGACCCGCCATTATTTTTCTAGAGACTCTAACCTAATATTCAGTAATGAGCCTTGTGGGACGCCGCCGACAATGCGGTGTTCGCACAAATAAAATATCTTCTCCTTTGTCTCTTTCTCCTTGTATTACTTGATTATAGCGGTTATGTGATAGAATGTATTTTTTTGATGTGGATGTTTTCATCCATATAATTTATTTGGAGTAAAACGAGAGCGGGAAAATATTTTCGTGGTTTACTGCGATCGTCGACTGACAAAAGACGACCTACAAAAGAGAAAATTATATTACCTACATAATAATATAAATTTAATATAAGTTTAGGTATATAACTTATATCTTCATATTTTATGCAGGTACTTAATTTTATAACATTGCAGATGAACTGTATAAATAATTTCGAATCTTGCAAAACTAGGAAAACCGCCAGCCAACTCCATGTTAAAATTAACCAGTGTAAGATAGAACTACGCAAAGTTAAGCCAAAGAAGAACTTTTTAGTTATAGATAAACTCATTACAACTTCTACCATTTTACCTTTATAATGTATGAGTTGCCGGCGTAAAATATTCTGTGCCCCTTACATTTTCTTGTCGTGGCAGATCCTCATTTCAGATCTCATTCGTCAGATGGACGTGTTGTTTTACTTTTTATGATCCCTATAAAATGGAGGCGTGACCTTGTTTAATATATTTGCTGGGCTCAGCATAGCATGGGTTGAATATCAACCTGTGAATCTATGGGTTTACAGGCTGTAAATGAAATCATGTAATTCCTTCAAACCTCGTGATGTACTGCTGACATAGATTAACCCTGCAAGGAATACTTTTGGAATCAATAAAAAAAATATTACAAGAAATAAACACGTGTTCTTAACGTGAAACATTTTAGCACCCCGAGTTAAATGACCGCGCGGCGAGCGACAGCTGCGCAATTCACTCGGAGCGCTAAAATGCCTCGCGTTAAAAACATATGTTTACTTCTTGAATTTTTTTTTATTGAATCCTACCATTTCCCGTGCAGGGTTAATCTAAGTCAGCAGTACATCACGAGGTTTAAAGGAATTGCATGATTTCGCGTACACCCTGTATTTTACAAACAATTTTCGGCAACTAATTTCAGTGGCATATGATGAAATTGTCGCGACCTGAATTTCAGGAATTGATCTATTTCGAACAATTAGAATAGATATCAAAAGTAATTACTGCAGTATTAATTAATCACGAGTTTATATGTGATTAATTAGTTAGTCAACTCTATCTATCCAGCACGTTAAATGTGTTAGAAATTGTGGACATCCCTATTAAAGTTTATCCTGTACCAAAAAGTTCAGTAGGTTGTGTTGATACAAGTGTATTTTACAAGTGGCCTTGGTTACCTACACTTATTAAAAGTCACACGTAGTAGCCATAATAATCTGTCCCATAAAATTTCTCTCCATGAAATGATAAGACGTGAATGCCAATTAATCAGGTGGGAAAATGAAAAATTATTTCATTTCCCCAACCTGCTCACACGAGTACCCGGGAGGGATGTCTCTCACCCCGGATATTGCTTGACTGATGTTACCCGGATATAAATCAGACGGAGAATATTATGGAACCACTATTTTTCTTATTTTTTTATCAGCTATTCGCTCACAATACAGTTTGTGGGATGCGGAGTTTCCGATTTTCGTATTGAGATGAAAATTTCTTTCAGTTTTCTTTTTTATATACGTATTTTGTATTCAAGTCATTTTTAATAAACTTTTCTACTTACGAGGCAACACGGAATACTATTGTTAATGTTATATAGGTAATATATATATAAATATAACATTTGTTATGTGTAATGTTATAAATATAATATTACATATAACATCACGCCTGTATACCCAGAAGTGTTAGGCAGAGGTATATAGTAACACCCCCATTTCGCCGTTATGTTTAAGTCCCATGTAATAAGGGGCGAGCCTAAGTCAAAGTCAAAGTTTTTTATTTCAAATAGACCAGATTTCAGGCACTTTTAAAACGTCAAAACTAGGTGCACGGTTCCAAAAGGTAGGTTCTATGGAGAAGAGCCGGCAAGAAACTCCATGAACTCCAGCCTATTGCCACCAACCGGGTAAAAATCCAAACTCCGGGCTGCTACTGAGGAATTCCTCACGCAAAAACCCAATAACACTTTGCCCGACCTAGGGACCAAACCCAGGACCTCGCAAGCAGCAGTCGCGCTTGCCACCACTGGACCAACGATGCAGTTGATATAAACAAAAAAAAAATATAATAAAAAATATTATATTTCCAATCGAGATCTAAAATCACGCTACAGTCCGATGACATTCAAATGTAGGTATACATATTTAAGGCCTCCTTCACCACCGGCTGCTGTACAAGTATAGTAAGTAAAAGTTAGCGTGCTTATACGTCGTTAGACTAACTTCATCTAGCTAATGATCATTAAGTGGAAGCTTACAATGGGCAAAAGTTTCTATTCTGGTAAATCGTACTTGGAAACTTGTAGGCAATATTTAGAAAGTAATGGTCGTGATTGTACCGGTATAGAAAATGCAGTAGCTACCTGTGTTGGCCGACCAGACAATCGTCGATTTCAAGCTATAGTGCAGTCGGTTATTGGATCTATACGGGATATAATTTTAATATAATATATATAAGAAATACGAGGTTGTTTTTCTAGAATTTCACTCGCATTGTAGGGATGAAGCTGCTTCATATCTTCGGATAAAAAGTATCCTATGTGTTAACCCAGAACATGTTCTATCAGTGTGCCAAATTTCATCAAACTCCGTTAAGCTGGTTATGCGTGATAGAGTAACAAACATGCATCCATTTTTACAAACTTTGACATTTATAATATTAGTGTAAATAGTGTGATCAAGCGTGTAAGTGAGCCTATAGATTTTCTATTTATTGAGATCAAATATTGTTTCATATTATGTAGCAGCTTCAGCTTCACCAACATTATTATTGTCCATGCTTTCAACATTTTAACTTTCATATTAAACATTTTTACGAAAGCTCAACTAAGCCTACCCATTTTCTAAGAGAAATTCTGTTGAAATCTTGCCATAGTCTTACATAATGCAACAGGCGGTCGCATTACGTCCTACGATTAATATTCGGCCGGGTCAACGGTCCTCATCAGTATTCCCCGGGCCGGTCTCATCACACCACCGTTATACCCCGGTGATACCGGACGGATAAATTGCTAAGTCAGGTGATTGTATTAAACTGGGTCGTGTTAGTTTTGCGTCTTAAAGTAATATATTATGCTTGTCCTGAGAGGATGACTTTGTTTTCGTCTGTTGTGGTGTATTAAATTTTCTTGCGTGGATGTTTATTTTTAATATTAATACATATTATTTAGACATGACATATTTTATGTATATCGAGCAATCAAATTATCTTTTCTGAATATAAAAAAAATCTTGCCTGTTCCGCTCGTATCTAACGTAATAAAAATCGGAGGAGTCTTCAATCTTAACAAGGAGAGTATAAAATATATTTTATGTTTTTCCCCTTTGATATACTTGCAAATGAATGCCAAAAGGCAAAGAGGTTATGTCATGTTAGGTTTGATCTTCGCACTCCCATTTTCCCGAAGCGTGAAGTAAAAATTTCGTGCCTTATATTCACGTCATTTTACATTTTGGCACGTAAATAATTTGGCATCGAGTGCGATGCATAAATCCATAATTCTGCTGAGTATGAAGCAACACGAGTGCCTTTGGAATATTGATTCGAAGAGCGATGAGGTTATTGTACTAAGGAAGAGATATTGGAGTTTCGTGCAGATATACCCTTTAGATATTTATGTAGACTCGATACAGTGCTGCAGTCTGGATAATATTTATAAAAGCTAGCCCCAAATTTAACTCAAATGGAAACAATTTAGATCCGTGTAAATTCGTATTCGAGATTTTCAGACTAGAATTTCGTAGCGGCAAAATATGTTAAGCTCAGGACATAAGTTAGGCTACAAAGCCCTCATTATTCCGTTTTAATTCGATAATAAAATTACAGTGGAAACGTATTAGAGTAAAAAATAGACCATAACAGCTATGCGACGAGTCGTAAAGCCGAAAATGTATACTAAAAACGTTTGCAAGTACCCGCTGGCCACCATTAGCGATAGCCGCATATTTGCACGCTGTTACCAGGGGAGCATGAATGTACAGGACACTGTCCTGTATCCCAATTACTCGCCTAAACGAGACTCGAGAGCTTTTCAAAAAGAAAAGCACGAATGGCCTCCACTTCTGTAGCTGTGATACATTTCCAAACGAATGGAGTCGCTTTGTATACTCCAATGTGAAATGGAACTTTGTATCGTGTGCTCAACAAAGATATCCATGAAATGGTATTTGTTTTGTCGGTCGACGATTGTTGTTCACTTTGTGTTCAAGCGATTTTGAATGTTCTCATTCAGTATTTTGAGGTTTTGAACTCGGATATGAATTAAACGAAGTTTGACTAAAGATAAACCACGGTAACATTGTATAACAGTCATTATTTAATTCAATACTTATTCCGAATGAGAAACGAATTGAGTTCTAAGTACGCTGCTAAGTCATCTAATCATTTGGCTTTAAATCTTCTAAATTAGATGGATCTTGACGGAATAATCCTTCGTATTTCGTTTCAAGATTGGTATTGGAGTTAAGCTGGTATTTTATTACAGCGCGAGATTTTTCTCAGACGAGATAATGCTTTTGTCTTTTTGATTGTACTGTATATTGCATTAAGTCGATTCCAAGCCAATGTAACTCGTATCCTTTCTTAAAGCGAAACTTTGTTTAGTTTGCTATTCCCGAGATATTTCCAACTTCAGTACACTTCTTTGCTCGATACTCGAGTTTATTCCGGTCGAATTGTTCCTCTTGTCGGCTGGAAGTGTAGTGGATTCCTGTCCGTACCATTCCCTACTGAATGGAGTGTCCGTGGAGCTTATGCTCTTTGTAATTGATGGGCTACCGGCGACCGTGACAGTTTTATAGCTGGCTTTTGGACAATTTTCTTTTCAAGGTACAGTACTACAGAGAGTGGATGTAGGTGTTAAGGGAATATTGTTTTTCTAGTCGTCCTAAGTCCCCACTTTATGGCTAAGTGATGGTCGAGACATTGTCTCTCTACTCCAGGATGTTCGTGCTTGGAGTGTTCTTGTCTAGAAACTTTTACGAGATTAGGAAGGTAGGATAATTAAAAGAGGGATGCAAATAGCACATTTACCATTTCATGCGATTTATGGTATACATTACGTGCGTGCCGTAAGGACGCCACTGTTATATTGTCATCAGGGAATAAATTATGAATTTCCGCTTCGGTTCCACCAAAATGTAGGTGAAAATATATTTTGGATAGCCATAAATTATCGTTTTCCTATCGGCTAATTTGTCATAATCGGTATTAATGCTTTGGCATTATCATATTTATGACATTCCATGACTGGGCACGGGTTATATTTCCTAATGCCAGAATAATAATTACATTGGGTGGTATATAGTAAAACAAATGGTTTAATAGTAATAGCTATGAAGGAATTGTGATAAGAATTTTAAAGCGAACCCGTTCTAGCAACTTTATAAACGCAAAATCTTGAAACTACTTAACTCTTACTTATCTAAATGGAAGGCTACACTCCGACAAAGAGGCTGATTAAACAGAAAGAGAACTCTTTACTTAAAAAGAGTTATTTTAGTTGTAAACTGCTAAAGTTTATAAAGATGAATGCATCTTTTGCAAGTTGGAATCGCGGTTATTTTTAACGTTTACCTTTGCATCAGCATCAAAGGCAGTGCGGATTTCAGTAGCGGAGTTGAAACATACCATTACTTGTTTCTTGTTTAATTCTCTTTAACCCTCAATTTGTACGAGTATGATATGAAAGAGATATTGAGTTACTAGTTTAATAGAATAAAGCTGATATATTTATAACTCTTAATTGAAAAGGACGAGGTACTCTATTCTAGTATTATATTCTCGTATCAATACACGTATTAGGGTAGAGGTTTCTTTTTATTTAATAACAGTTGATTAGGTTTATTGTAAGTTGCGAAATTGGCTAGAGAGCTACATTCACTTTGTTTACCTTTATTATATTTTAGGCTTACGTTAGAGTACGTGGGTATTAAAACTTAGTTATATCATCAAATAGACCTAAAACCGTTACGTAAGGGACCGTAAATTTTAATAAGATACGTGACATCAACTTATTTAATGAACGACCTTCAAGGGACCATGAAGTGCCTGTCAGAGTTCTGTATAATTACTTGAAAAACCATTCAAAGTTCGTCTGAGTGAAAGTTGAGGCGAAAGCGCACGTTTCTGAAGAATCAAAAGGAGTGTTGCGTCGGCAAAAATGTTTCAAAGCGTCAACGAGGGACCGAAGGGTTACTTTAGTAAACACTTTGGCGAAAAGTTGTTTGATCGTTTATTAAGGATAGTTTTCATTCGATAGATACTTCAATTCTTCCTGTGTGCGTAGGATTGATTTGTTGGATGTTTGCTCAAATTATTAGTCTTAGGTTTTTTTTTGTGTGGAGTTTTATCGTTAAGGTAAAGTGCGTGAAGCATAAACATTGTGCCTCTTAGTATTGTCCATCATGGTATCGTATTTTGTTTAGGTTATATAGGAAAGGGGTATTTAATTTCCACGTTTGTAGAAATTAATGACGCTAGTTTTAGCCAAAATTTATTGACACGTTATATTTGGGTCACATTTAGAATGTTGAACATATTATCAAAGTTATTAAAGCACATTATGAAAGTTGTCGTGATTTTGATTAAATTTTGAACATTCAATAACATATATAATTCGAGCTCGTTTGTCGCCTGTTTATTACGTTCATTCTAATAACCAAGGCTTTTCCTCATCAGCGTTTATGTCTATGATAACGGTATTGAAATCAATATGGAGTTCCAACAATGGCGGCCGGTCCTATATCCTCCAAGGGCATGAGTCGACGCTTTGCGAATCAATTAGGCAAGGATTACACCAGCCTCTCTTATCTGTCCACGATGATGGCGACGCTTCTTCTCATTAAAACTTTGTACAACGCCCTTTATAATGACCTACGTAATGGACGCTCCCGGTCTAACTTTTAAGGGAGGTTAGAGGACTAATTCAAATTCAGTGTTACTCAGAGATTACGTTAGCTTAACGTGTATTATCTCGACGTTTTCACGGGACTGTTGTTTTGAAAAATGTTTTAATGGTTTTTAATTTTCTATTGTCACGTTTTCGGGCTCGCTTTGTTCGGATTAAGTGGGTTTATTGAGTTGAATTTTCCTACTTTTTCCGATTTCTTGTTGCTGTGAACGTTTAGTATGTCTGCGTAGACTGTGCATTTTTAAAGTGGAATGCATAATAAAATAGAAGAACAACATTTTATAAATTCTTTAAACGTAGAACTTTAAGTTTTTAAGCTTTAAATAATTAATTAAAAGTTGTATGATCCGGTGTTTCACTACGTGATCACGTCAACGGTACACGGAGGTATTTCGGCTAATTTCCAACAGGCGAGAGTCCAATTTGTCGCTCAGCTTGCTCTGGAACTTTGTTCTACTTTGTACTGTGATACTGAGAGATGCTGATTTAAACTGTGTTTATTCGCGGTCCATGACTAAAGTTTTGGAGTAAATTGTTTCTCTTGCGTCCTCTACTTAAATATTTATTCTTTACTTTATTTAGAGGTTGGAATGCGTTGAATGAGCTTCAGAAACTGAACTTAGAGCAACGCGGTTGACGACGGTGGCCGCGTTGCTCTATGGGAACTGAATTATAAAGATCTTTTATCAACTTCACTTGCGCTATATGGTAATTTCAAATTATTCCTTCCTCCTAGCCTTTTCCCAACTATGTTGGGGTTAGCTTCAAGTCTAAACAGATGCGGCTGAATACCAATATTTTACATGGAGCGACTGCCATCAGACCTCCGCAACCCAGTTACTGGGCAATGCCGATATCCTAAAGCTAGACCGGTTGTCAGCTTTCGATCTTCTGACTACTCGTAACGACTGTCAGGTATTCTTATGACGCCCGGGACCGACGGTCTAACGTGCTCTCCGAGGCACGGAGGGAATTTCAAATTATTCATGCTAGTATAATTTAAGCTCCATCATCGAATAATCTGCAACGGACTGAAAACCGAAAAAAGTCCTCTATCACCTCACAGCGGTATAAAAAAAACAGAATATGTTTGTTGGTAGGTAGGTATGTATATTGTTTACTTTTAAAAACAAAAACAAGTTAATTCCAACTCATTCATCCGCGAAAAATATTGAAGCTATAAACAATACCTCGTGACAAAGTAGGTACTTACATGAAATTTAAATACATTCATATTTTCCCTCGTCTTACGATGAAGAGAATCGAGGACACTAAGCGAAGGTATAGACGTAATTGAAAACAATAAACTTGGACCCAAATGGATCCCGAGTTTAGGAATACGACAAGAAATTTGATTGCATCGTCGTTAAACATTTTTATCCATATTTATCTAGAGTAATTTAATAATTTTTTTGGCTATAATGCAATGATACAGAATGATTGCATTGTTTTAATGGAATTTTATTGCTATTAAAGGGATTCAAAATTAATACTAAGTGGAAAAACTATGTGGGTTTAATTCAAGTATTGGAAAATATACTTTTTTTTAAATTAATTTTTGGTGCAATCATTAGTTCACTTTGTGTGAAATGCTGATTAGAACGATTTATATATTTACTAGACTATTACCCGTGGTTTCACCCGCATCCTAGAGGAACTACTTGATGTATTCGGATAAAAAGTGTCCTATGTATTAATCCAGAGCATAGTCTATCTGTGTGCCAAATCTCATCCAAATCTGTTCAGCCGTTTTTGCGTGAAAGAGTCACAACCATTCATACATCCGTACATCGATACTTACAAACTTTCGCGTTTATAATATTAGCAAGGAAGTAAGGATTACTGAAATGGTGAATGATAAGCGTACTCAAATATACATTTGTTCCCAATTTATCCAAAGCCAATATTAATATACCCTGAAACGAATGGTAATAAAGAAGACACTAAATAAATCCGGGATTAAAAACACCAGTTGATCTTAACTGGAGGAAAATGAAATGATTAGCACTAGAATCGGTACGGATGGATACAACTTTAACAGTACCAACCGAAAGACAATCAAATAATACCCGCATCTAATCTCTTTAGTTTAGGGTCTATTTTAGACTTCTCTCAGAATTTCTATACAAATGCTGTCAAAACGTCAAATTTATACCTCAAATAAATATTTCTGGGGTCGGTAAAATCAGCTCTATGTATATCCATCTTTACGAGTTATTCTAGAATTTCCAGTAAGTTCCAGTCCTCAGGCATTACCAAGACTGGCGGAGTCCTCATTAAGCGGCTCGCGCCTTATCTCAAGAGGTGCAGCAACGGCCCTGACATACTGACTCGCTCTTTTCAAACTGAAATATAGTATTTATTTTACGACGAAGGTTGTAGAAGAGTTTTTAGCGGCTTTTGAATGATAATTTGGTAAATAGAGAGAGATGAGTTTTGGAAATGTAAATGGAGGGTTTAGATGTTTTTAAAAGTAAGCGCATAAGGCCTAGGCTATACCAAAAATCGCTGTCTTGTATATTGTAGCCACATACATGAATTACATTTGTTTCAATCGCTTATGTGTCGCAGTTCGCGTCACAGCTAAGTGTAGCCTCGGCCTAATATTTAGCTACCCCAAACGCGACCCTTACCTATTCACCCTGCCATTGAGTGACAAGGCTGTGTCGACCTATGTATGGCGTGATAATTACACAACTCGCAATCGGAAATATCATAGGCAAGTGATAGGTTTTCGGCGTCATCAATGCAAGGAAACTGGGTTAACGGCCAGCAACTCTGCTTATGACTATTGGCGTTACACCTTTTTTCGGCAGCGGTTTATTTTTATAACAGTACTTCAAAGGTTGAGCAAACACTTTAAAAAAAAAAACAGTAAAATAGGGCTGGGCTAAAAAAATAAAATAGAAATATCGAATTATAAAAATAAACAATAAAATTCAAAGGTAAAACAAAGGCAAAACTTTAGTAGTATACTAAATAAACATGTTTAGCTAGTTTCAATGCGCAGACTGATGTATTCAGCTAACGTAAGATGGAATGTAAATTGCGTCTCGTCTCCATACCCAGAGGTATACCTACCATATTACGAAACAGTGCTAGAATACTCGACTAACAAAAAGTGCTTTAGGTATATACAACACTAATTTGAATAAAAATATTTTTCTTCCCTTCATTTCTTATAGTTTTCTTCTTTTGTCGCAAGAAAGATGAAGTTAGGTATTTTGTTTGAATATTTTTGTTATACATGGTTAGTTGGAAAAGGGAAATGGGAGCCAATTTAAAGTACTGACTGTTTTATAGCAAACTAGCTGTGTCCTCACGGCTCCGCCCGTATCCTATGTTACTCAGTGATAATGTAACTTTCTAACGGCAAAAGAATTTTTGAAATCGGTCCAGTAGTTTTTATGTTTATTCGTTACATACAAAAATACAAATCTTTCCTCTTTATAATATTAGTATAGATATTAAATTCCATTAAAGGTTTGTATTTATTTCTATACAAAAATAAAATATGGTACCGTATTTTTTTAAATTTGACGTCCTTGATTTATTTACGATTTCAGAAAATGGAGCTATTAAACAGTGACGACGAAAATATGATCTAAAATGTTAACACAGCTGATGTTAGGATTGACTTAGTGTATTTTTTATGAAATCTTTGAACGGCAATTTTTTTTAAACTATTCTTTTTTACAAAATTTGTTTACTGGGTGCTTTAATACACTTTCGGATTAGTAACCCCTTGCCAACTTGTATAAACTGTTGTCTAAAAATGGTTGCATTCTGAATTAAAATAGTTAGTGGACATTGAATGGACTAAAGCGAAGCTAACGACTCTCTGACGTCCAGTCTCTTTTTTAATGGAAAATTGTTGCTTTTAATGGAAAAATCTCAATGGCGCCTGTGATTACGTAATGTGTTTAGCTCGCTGAATGGAATTGCGATTAATCTAGTTCACTAAGTTTGAGTTATGAGCATTAATAGCGAGGGGAATAGATACCTATCATCTTATGACATCATTCTGACTGCGCGAACCTAGTTTCCTTGGGTGACAAAGATCAAATGGCAGGCTCCCTAAGTCAAAGGTAAATTACTCAAAATTACCGAATCAATAATAATTATTCCTGATTAATCCATCGTATTAAGTAAACTGCCTTGTTGGTTTAGTGGTGGCAAGCGCGACTGCTGATCGTGAGGTCCTGGGTTCGATCCCCAGGTCGAGCAAAGTGTTATTGGATTTTTCCGTGTAGAATTCCTCAGTAGCAGCCCGGAGTTTAGATTTGTGCCCGGTGTATGGCAATAGGCTCGCCCCCATTACATGGGACTTAAACATAACTGGCGAAACGAGGGTTTTAAAACACCTCTGCCGAACCCTTCCAGGAATGTAAGGCGTGATGTTATGTTATGTTATTAAGTAAATTATGTTTGCATACTAAATGTAGTAGGTCCACCCCAATAGTGCAAAGGTTGGAGTTCGAACTCTTGATCTCTCACAAGTTCGACTCTTAAAAGTTGAACTAAGTTCTAAATTACATAGAAAACTTTATAAGTAGAGGGCCAACTGATGTAGGGTAGATGAATCTTGATATCGGTCGATTTCTACAGATACTAAACGATAAAATATCTATGTATTATCGGCGCCATAACAGCAGCGACAGCCTAGTGATGTGACCGTCGGACTGCCAAGTCATAGGTCTCGAGATCGAATCCAAGGCACGCACCTCTGACTTTTCAGATTCATGTGCATATTGTATAATTATCACTTGCTTAAAAATGGTGAAGGAAAACAGTGAAGAAACCGGCATGCCTGAGAGATATTTCTCGACGGCATTTGAAGCCAAAATGGTGAAGGAAAACAGTGAAGAAACCGGCATGCCTGAGAGATATTTCTCGACGGCATGTGAAGCCAAGTCAGAGGCCCATGGGCGGCATAAACTCTGACACTAGGTTAGTCACTAACTACACGAAAAAAGAATAAAGATCTGCGCCGTGTGTGTTAATCCATTGATTTCTATGAAGAGCGATATCTATAGGTACTAATCTATACTAATATATAAAGCTGAAGAGTTTGTTTGTTTGTTTGATTGTTTGAACGCGCTAATCTCAAGAACTACTGGTTCGAATTGAAAAAATATTTTTCTGTTGGATAGTGCATTTATCGAGGAAGGCTATAGGCTATATAACATCACGCTACGACCAATAGCGAAGCATAAATGAAAAATATTGCAAGAACTGGAAAAATGTCCACCCGTGCGAAGCCGAGACGAGCCGCTAGTAATATTATAAAGCTGAAGAGTTTGTTTGTTTGTTTGAACGCGCTAATCTCAGGAACTACTGGTTGGAATTGAAAAAATATTTTTGTGTTGGATAGTCCATTTATCGAGGAAGGTTATAGGCTATATAACATCACGCTACAACCAATAGGAGCGGAACATAAATGAAAAATGTTGCAAAAACGGGAAAAATGTCCACCCGTGCAAAGTCGGGACGTGCCGTAAGATATGCGCTCAGATACAGATCTCATAATATCCGCACCATTTGTGACACCATTTGAGACGATTATTATTGAGCGCCAGCTGACTATTTAAACACTTCATTAACTACTTACCTGTAAATAGGCGACCAAATTGTTTTTCTACTAAGCAATTTATTTCGGCCTCCAGATTATTCAGAAACTATTTTTTTGTCCTTCAGTGTAAGTAATTTAGTTATTATTGATCGTAGACTTGCAAAATAATGGAGGATAGCAACTTAGTTACCTCAGTCTCATTTCGTTAAGGACGAGAATCTGATGGGCTATGTAATAATACATATACACATAAAATCACACCTGTAATCTCCGAAGGGTTGGGCAGAGATGTGTAGTAACACCCTCATTTCGCCGTTATGATTTAAGACCCATGTAATAGGCGGTAAGCCTATTGCCATCAACCGCGCACAAATTCAAACTCCGAACTGCTACTGAGGAATTCCACACGGAAAAAACCAATAACACTTTGCCTGGCCTGGGGATCGAACCCAGAACCTCACGATCAGCAGTCGCGCTTGCCACCACTAGATTAACGAGGCAGTTATGATATAAATTATGTTATAATAGTTTAGTTTAAATGAATATTCTTAAGAAATCTTTATATATATATATAATTCGACTGTACGTGTGTGTCACTGAACTCCTCCTAAACGGCTGGACCGATTAGATTTTTTTTTTGTATGCTGGATGGTTTGGCGCTGCTGTCGGTATGTCACCAAATTTTTAGGCCAGGACGACGTCTGCCAGGTCCGCTAGTATCCTATAGATTTATTGTAAAAGTGACAAGACAAGACGTAACCTCTAGCAACTGGCTCGGCAAGTTTTAATATGATTGCAATCTGATGTCACTTAGTGGATCCTGCTGCTTGTCATCCTGATTTATTATGTATCCCGCACTTATCTCTTGCAATAATTTCATCTAGTCTAATGGACTCACTGCGGAGTGTAAGCCTCTCATTGCGTGTATCACTCCGTTACGACACTTAATAACATCACATCACGCCTGTATTCCCCGAAGGGTTGGGCAGAGGTGTATAGTAACACCCTCATTTCGCCGTTATGTTTAAGTTCCATGTAATAACACAAATCCAAATTCCAGGCTGCTACTAAGAAATTCCACGCGGAAAAACCCAATAACACTACCCGACCTGGGGATCGAACCTACGATCTCACGATCAGCAGTCGCGTTTGCCACCACTAGACCAACGAGACAGTTAGTACTTAACCTGTTCGGAAAATATACGTATTTGATTATATTCTTTATAGTCACATAAGCTCCAAAGGTTCACTACGCACGCAAATCGTAAAATAATACGCCTCATATAGCCGCATTTAGTGCAAAATTAGAATATCCTCCTCGCTACAAACGTCTGTGTAACACCATATTTTCTGCAATTAAGCCGTTAAAGGAGCTCCTCGCGACCTAATTAAATATTTACGCAAGAAAAGGGCAGCGCGATTAAGATTGTATTCATTATGGGTGCGAAGGCACGGGTAAGTGTGCCCGATTTTAAATACTTAAACCCCTTTTAATGGGAATCTGTTGAGACATTATTACTTTTAATCGGTTAGGACCTCGGATGCTAGTTAAAACTTAGTTACATTTTTTCCGTGTAGTCAAGAACTATATGAGAGTAGTTCATGTCGTGAAGAAAAGGTTTTCAAGTCAGCGAAGTTGTTAGCGGGGCTGACTGCTCAGGGCGCGTCGGACTGTACTAAAGTATCGTCATTCGTGGAGGTTTTTTAAATGCACTCCTTTTTCCAATCAAAAGTTGTTTTTCGTTAAATCCAAGACGCCTTATCGATTTTTTTGGGAAGAATTTGAGATGTTCTTTAGGTATCTCTATATTCGCTGTGTGCAACACTTTGCTGAAGATATACTAATCAAAAATCTTGGTTTATCTTAAAATAAGTCCCTACTTATTAGACCCTTCTAATACGTACTTTTGGTAAATAGTGTCTCGATTATGTATAATTTTGGAATCATAAGAGCTTCTTCGAGTAGCTTGACCTAGAAATAACAAAGAGTCAGCAAATATTAAGCCAAAACAACACAAACACACACACGCCTGTAAAATTAACTCGATTAATCTTTTCAGCCAATCTCGGTGAATACCCTTACCTAATGATAAATTTCTGTTAATAAATCTGTTACAGACACTTTTACAAGTCAATGTTGTCTTAAGACTAGATGGCGCCGGCATTTCCTATCTGACTAGTTCTGAGAAGAAAAGCTGAAACAAACTCAGAGATCTAGGTCTCTTTTAAAGTCCAGACATTGTGGTATAAAAATTATGCGAGTGTAACAATGTAAGGCAATGTAACCTTTGTATTGAATGTTAGATAGCTTTTGTGCAATTGCAATGTTATCCTTCAATGATCTAATCACTAATGTTTATTTGGCAAACAAATAATTAATTTTCAAGCGGGACATGAATAAGTAAAAAAAAAATTACCAGGAAGTCCTATCTTCTATCTGGTCCACCAAATCGTGTGGCTCATCTGTAGGGCTCTCGCCGACCACAGCCTTATCTCGACCGCTGCCACTTTTTAATTCCAGCCCCGTGAGTGCTCGTCTTATTTACATATCCGAGAACTCCTCACCTCTAGGGAGGTTGAAAAAAAATGGCGCTTTTAAAAAAAATGGTTGAATTTAAATTTGTTTTTCAGAATATGCAAAATAAGTTGTTTTAAGCTTTTGCTGTGGCTGTATGTGACGTCATATTTTCAGAGAGTAGGTAGGTACCTACTTATAATTACTGATTTTAGAATTTACATCGCTAAACTTTTACTAGCTTTAACTCCATTACAAGATTGTTTATTAAAGGCATTACTTTCTAAATCTATACTATATAATTACATATCCTGACTGACTGATTCATCAACGTGGAGCCTAAACCACTGAAGCTGGAAACATGAAATTTGGACAGTAGGTTCCTTTTGAGACGTAGGCATCCACTGAGAAAGGATTTTTGGAAATTCTATCCTTACTGGGGTAAAACAGGGGGTGGAAGTTTTTATGAAAATTCACGCGGACGAATTCGTGGGCTAAGTGCTATAAAACGTATAGATATCTTCTAGTGACGTCATGTGACTTGAATACATTAACGAGGCGACTGATTAGAGTATTCGATCGTAATGTTACATTCGGAGCGAGAAATACTCGTTCAGTACTCTGTGCTCACTGTTCTAACTGTTCGAATGCTCGCTTTGTAAGGGATGATTTCCACCAAACGGCTCGCATCGCATCGGATCGGAAAGGTTACGAACGGATGCGGTGACAGCCGATCGTGTCCGACAGGATGTCAACGCTTACGATCGGCTCCTTACCGTCGCTTGCGAACGTATCCGTTTCTGCGCCTAGTCAAATAGTTTCATTCCTACCGTGTTGACGTGTTCTAATTTTTGAAAGGCTCCGATCGGATACGACGACAGGCGAACGGAGCCGATCGTGCGTCGCAGCATACTTTCGGCTACGATCGCGTGTCGCGGAATACACCCGCGGTCAAGCCGCTGTGCGCGGCTTGGTAATATTACCAAGTCTATGTAGACTTTAAATACTGTGTACACGATTTAATATCGTTTGAAGATTGTAAAATCCGTTCCGATCCGATGCGATGCGAGCCGTTTGGTGGAAATCATCTTTAACATGTTACATTACATGAATATGATATACGTCAGTCGCCGCCTTTACACTCTATACAGAAACGTCAAAAGCTTTCTAAACAGTACTCCAACTCTAACAATACTATGCTATAACCTAGTTTTACTTCCTAACTAGGACAAAATGGTGCTTCGGGTTAATAGCACTAGAATTTCCTCCTCAATTTATATGAAAGCTCTTGTCGGCAAATATACGAGCTCTAGAGGGCATTATATCCTTTTAGTGGTTCATTCATTACTGGCCAACTCTATCTTATTATGTAAAGAGTTAACAGAGCAGTGATAGCGCTACTACGTTTTCATGAGCTCTGAAATTAAGGTGGATTTAGTATTACTTGTCTTGTTGAATTTAATATAGTTTTGTAGTTAAAGTAAATGTAGGTTTCGCCTTGAAGGTATAGGTAAAATTAAGACCTCATTACGAACAACTAACTGAAGTCGAAAAAAAATACCTTTAAAAATTCTATCTCTTTCTAAACACTCTATTTAGGAAAAGATAGAATATTTAGTTAGGAAATAATATAACATCACATCTTGTATTCTCCTAAGGATTCGGCAGAGGTGTTTTTAGCACACCCTCGTTTCTCCAGTTATGTTCTTCCCATGTAATAGGAGGCGAGCCTATTGCCATTAACCGGGCACAAATCCCGACTCCAGGCTGCTACTGAAAAAATCCTAATGAAAAAACCTAATAAAAGTAATAACCCAATAATAGTTTGGAAATCTCTTTCTAAATAATCTATTTATATAATATATTTGTATAATCTATTTAATAATCTAAATAGATGATTTAGAAAGAGATAGACCACCAAACTAAATATTCAAGGGCAAATTTTTCGACTTCAGTTAGGTGTAGCGCTGCCAATCACGGGGAAAATCCTCGATTTGCAGGAAATTGGGGGTTAGCGCGGCAAGAACGCGGGGAATGACAGAAATCGGGGAATGTCGGGGAATTGAGACCAATTTCAATTTTTCGGTTTTGAGTTTGTAAATGCACTCAAGATACAGGAGAAATTGAAAGAGTGAGGGGAGCGTCTAAAAAAAAAGTCGTCCGACTATCGCTTGGGAATTGATCAAAAAGAAGCGGGGAATTTCAGGGAATTGACAACACTGACGCGGGGAATCGAGATTTTTTTATTGGCAGCACTGGTTAGGTGATTTTCGCCTGGTCTCCAGTTTTACCTATACCTTCGTGGGTTTAGCTAATTGTGATGTTAAGAGGTGAAGTATGGAAAAATAAAAATAGTCGCGGTAACAGAAAGGGGTAGGTTACGCAATGAAGTTGTAGAAATGTAAAGAACCAAATTCACTAACTTTACTGCGCTAGTTGACTGTTGTTGTTCTGCGACCGACTTTCAAACTGTGGACATACCCTTAGCAAGTCGATTTCGCAAGTTCTACGAACTATACGAGCAAGAGAGTGCAATAATTTGCCGCAGTAAGGGCTTGTACACAAAAATGCGAATCGGCGCGATGCGAATTCGCAACGCAGAAAACTGCGACACAAATTGCTGCGATGCGATTTCGTGCGACAAGGCGTCTTCCTTCCAAGGTTCGGATGACCAATCCCTCGACAATCTTCAACCGTATTGAACGTGTTTTATACCTACTAGGTAGAATAAATTTGCGTAAAAAGATATGCGCACTGCTGTTACTGATAAGAAGATATAAGAAAAATCAATTACGCGAATCAATTCGTACCTAAGTTCTTGCGATGCGTTGTGCGAGCTCGTATATTTCTACGATGCGACGTCGCATCGCAGTTTTGTGTACAAGTCCTTAAACTTCCTTGCTTGTAGTTCTAGCTTTATACAAGACTTAAAATAGCCTAACTACTGTTAATATATAACTGCTTCGTTGGTCTATTGGTGGCAAGCGCGACTGCTGGTCCTGGGTACGATCCCCAGGTCGGGCAGAGTGTTAGTGGGTTTGTCCGTGTGGAATTTCTCAGTAGCTGCTCGGAGTTTGGATTTGTGCACGGTTGATGGCAATAGGTGCGCCTCCTATTACATGGGACTTAAACATAGCGGCGAAATGAGGGTGTTACTATCCTCCCTCGGACCTCTGCCCAACCCTTCGGGGAACACAGGCGTGTTAAAACAGACCGCTTATGTCTATATTATACTTGTTTTTAGCTTCCTCCACTTTATAAAAATACTCGTCCGACAGGAGCCGGAATGAGGGTGCGTATTTTCCATTCGTTTTTTTGTCGGTCCGCTTCCGCTCTAGATTTTTGGCGTAGCAAAATCCGCCGGACGCGTTTCAAAGAAAATAGAACGACGAAAAAATTACGTATAGCTACCGCCCTCGCGTGTGCCCTGCCTTAAGTATGAAGTGCCATGATGTTGAGAATTCAAAAAAGGTTTATAACAGGCGTCTTCACACTCAATAACATCACCGTCAAGAGAATTTGCCAGTCGGGCCTTCCCGAAATATGCACGTGAGTTAAATAGTTTACATCTTTAAGAAATAATTTGGCAATCTATTGTTATGCCGTATTCACACTAGACTTACGTGTTGTACCGTGACGCATCAGTAGGTGCATCTGACGCTATAGAATTCATATTCGTCAGTGGAAAGGTAAAAAGTCTAAAGTGCCAATATACCTACTTTGGCGGATTGTCGTTCGATGTGGCGGTCTAAGGGGGAGGCCTTTGTTCAGCAGTGGACGCCTTCAGGCTGATGATGATGATGATGATACCTACTTTACAGTAGAGAGATTCAAAGTATTTTTTCAAGAAAATTAACATAGTTATTTTTCTTAGAGTATACATGTTAAATACATAATTAAATTACCTATTTAATATGTATACTCTAAGAAAAATAACTACGTTTATTTATAGTTATTTTTCTTAGAGTATACATATTAAATACATAATTAAATTATCTATTTAATATGTATACTGTAAGAAAAATAACTATGTTTATTTTCTTAAAAAAATACTTTGAATCTCTCTACTGTAAAGTAGGTATATTGGCGCTTTAGTCTTTTTACCTTTCCACTGACGTATATTTTGTATTCTGACGTGATGCATATAGGACGCGACACAAGTCTAGTGTGAAGTTGGCATTAGAATCTTGCAAAATCGGTAGGCGATGCATGAATTTAATCTTGAATTTTGCTTACAATTGCGATATATGTGTTTCTCTTCCATTCATCTATCAGCAGTCATCTCAATGTACGCTTCCTTCTTAGCCATAACATAACATCACGCCTTGTATTCCCCGAAGGGTTCGGCAGAGCTGTTTTAGTTACACCCTCGTTTCGCCAGTTATGTTTAATTCCCATGTGAGGTGAGCCTATTGCCATCAACCGGCCACAAATCCAGACTCCGGGCTGCTTCTGAAAAATTCCTAATGGAAAAACCCAATAACAGTAATAACCCGATAATAGTTTGGAAATCTCTTTCTAAATAGATTATTTAGAAAGAGATAGACTACCAAACTAAATAGTCAAGCACTAGACCAACAAGGCAGTCTTCTTAGCCATATTGTTACATAATACCGAAAAAAAACCACTGTACCATATTTACCATCAACATTAACGCCAGTCACTCAATGATTCGTAAAGCGCTGATAGGCTCCGTTTGAACAAAACTGCGCGAGCTGAGCGCTGGAGCGGAATCTCGACTTAATTCAATTGGGCACGACTTTATCATGTACGGTTAAAGTCCAAATGGATTCCGTGAGAGCATTTAAAAGCATCGAAGTGAACATATGGTTGTAACGCTACTTAATATACGAATATAAAATCACAGTGTAGGGTGCAAACTTTCTAATTAAACAGTATCCCGATCTTTCAGTTTTGCATAAAGAGTAAAGGTTGTCACACTTTAGAGGTCAACGGTGGCTTTATAATATGAGCATGTGCATATAAAATTTAGTAGGCGTGTACTTACGGGAGGATAATGAAAAACACTTTTAACCGTACACTATATATATTTTAATAACAATTACAATTAGGTCAGCAGGGCGTGGTTCGGGACAATGCGAGGAGTCCAGGGTCTTCTTATGCAGGCGTAGTACTCAACTTGGCAACTGCAGCGGCGCGAGAGAGTGCGATCTTTTTTTTATTTCTAATCGATGCTTGTAGATGTTCTTTGGGCCGTTTCTACGTAACCGTGCAGTTATTGGTGAGACCTGAAGGGTCTCCAACCAATCCCGACGAGAGTAAAATACTTAACCTAAGCGAACTACTATTACTACGCCTAGTACTAACATCATGACTAGATAGCAACAGCACCACTAAGGGCATCCCCTAGGGGGGACTCAAACCTTGGCTTAGGGCGTTGCTTGCGAGAGGAATGGGAGGGAGACAGCTTGATGAGGGCTGAATTAACGGTGTGACTGCGGAATCAGAAAGGACGACCAGCTCCGCGGCTGCGGCGGGTGAGCACGGTGAATCAGGGACGGTGGCGGTGGGACGTCGCGATGGGCCTCGTCGGCGAGGAAGAAATGCCGGGCGGCGGCGGACGTTGTGTAGTGTGCTGGTCGATTTACTCGCCTCCTGGAGGAGGGTAATATCGTCGTCAGGCTCTAATAGCGTATGCCTGGGACGGCGTACTATGTTAATTTGAGAGGGTTTATAATCGGCCGCGGCGGCCACTAGAGGGTTCCGGTGAGAGAGCGATCTGCAGCGTGCTCGACCTTTTATAGGGCTGGGACCCCGCCAGACGCCACCACCCGTCACAAGGTATTAAAAGAGCCTTCACGAGTGATGATAATTGAGTACGTCCGGCGTACCCTGGACAGTCAGCCTCGCTACCAACTTTGCTGACTGACTAATCTTTTCACTGTATTTTGAGCCTATCTCGTTCAGCTCATGCGGACACGAGAGAAGAAGGTTTACATTCTTTTGTCCATAGTTCCTATTTCGTGCTTAACCAAACATTGATTTCCCAATATAGGCAGCGCTTTTACAACTCCCTAATAAGTGTACATTTATTAGCAGCCCAATATTTATGTAGTTGGTGAATACCCCTCATTACCGAAACTAAGAACATAAATCACGCGGCGCTCTCGATAAACTGACGCTTGGTGTAAGGCAAAAACTATCAGCGGCTGGGAGTGATTTAGGGACTGGTTTGTAGTGTTTTGTGAAACTGGCTCAGCTAGGGTTGATCTCGGTGGCAGACAGATATAGAGAAAAAAGCTCCTCTTCAGTTGAAGCATCTCTGTTCTAAACATTTGCTGAAAATGATTTATCTGAAAGGTACGCACCTACAATAATGTTCCGGATCACTTAATATTCTTGGTGTACTGAAACTAGAAGTAGCAAAGAACGCCCGCTTTGCTGGTCATGAGGTTATGTGTGTTTGGGAGTAAGCAAGAATAATTCCTTCACTACAAGTTTCTTCTGGAACCACGCGAGGACGCCTTTTTATGCCTTTAAAAAAATAGAAACCCTTATTAGTATTCCTACATGAAAACGGACATTTCTTTTAAACTACACTGGCCTGCAAAAATAAGTATCACACTTTTAAAATTTCAATTTTTTCTAAACTATAGAAGTTAGAGATTTAAAATAAAAAACGTTTTATAGCAATTTTTATCAGCTTTCTTTGAAACTATAGTAACAAAGTTAAACTCTTTTTTGAGTCCTTTTTGTTTCGAAAATATATCTTGTGTACTTAAAAAGTTATTGCAATTTTAAAAGTGTGATACTTATTTTTGCAGGCCAGTATATATTAAAATACCAAGTATTTGAAACGCTTCGCCACCTCACTTATACCACACAGCATGAAGCACAATAAAATGGGCGGGTTAGCATCGTTAGTGGGAGATGTTTATCTAGTTGTTAACGCACACCGCGAGTGTGAACCTGCATAATACGATGCACTTATGTTCTACAGTTTATGAGCAGACCTTGTTGGGTGTCGAGGACGCTACAAATTATCATACAACATTATAAATAGAAAGAAAGCAGGGGCCCGTGGCTAATTAACAACCGCAACAATTAAATGATTTGCGAGGTTAAGCTGCGCTTACTGCGGTCGGTCCATGGATGGGTGCCCGTATGTTACAAATCAAGACCCCTTCGTGCCACGGAGAGCACGTTATACCGTCAGTCCCGAGTGTCAGAAGCCCGAAAGTCTGACAACCGGTCTAACCTAGGATATCAGCATTGCCCAGTAACTGGGTTGCGTAGGTCTGATGGCAGTCGCTTCGTATAAAATACTGGTATTCAGCCTCATCTGATTAGACTGAAAGCTGACCCCAACATAGTTGGGAAAAGGTTGAAGGAAGAAGATTATACATAGAAAGAAAAATTGATGGTATAAAGATTGTGTAAGATAACAATCTTAGATCTATCAGATAGTTTGGAAATAGAAAACGAAGCCTGGAGGGTCTCTAGACAGTGTAAATTCTTGGGCTGATGCTTAAATCTTCCATTCTAACATCAAAATAGTGAATCATTTCGTGATTAAGTTACCCCTAAGTAATTCGCCTATTCCCACATGTATGTATTACCCTGCTATCTGTCTATACATAGTGTGTAAAATTTAACGATACCATTACGAGATGTGTCGGTTACGATTGCAGCTGCGTTCCAATACCATGTTGGGTTTGAAGATTGCATGTGTTGCATGTTTGTAGTTATTGGTTTTCAAAATAATGACTTGTTTGTTTACATTATTTGTAAACCCATAATTGGCAGTTGGAATTAATTTCAAAGTTATTAGAGAATGTAGTTTATCATATTCTATCAGTGAAACACATTTTGGAAAAAATATTTGCACCAATCCTAACGTAAACTATAATTAATGCTTTCCTATCTATTCTTTATAACTGCTTCAAGCCACTTGACAATCTATATCTATACTAATATTATAAAGAGGAAAGATTTGTATTTTTGTATGTAACGAATAAACTTAAAAACTACTGGACCGATTTCAAAAATTCTTTTGCCGTTAGAAAGCTACATTATCACTGAGTAACATAGGCTACGGGCGGAGCCGTGAGGATGCAGCTAGTATTATTATAGGGTACGTTTTAAACATACCCACGAAGCCTATTCTCACTCGGCACCACATCGCAAACCCTAACCCACAATACATATTATGTAAATTAATTCCTCTAATTTAATTTCACTCCCCAGAACCTTGTTTCCTTTTTAAGAATTTTCTACATACGTAAACCGCCACGTTTTTACTGTTTTCAGTGATAAACGTGGTTGAAAACGCGGTGTTTTTGCTACAATACGTCTCTCCTGCTCCAAATAGTTCGCATACCCCATGTCGCGGTCCAGTTTCCACCTTTTTACAAGCTTTTTTATCATTTTCAACGGTCCTCGTTTCCAACGGATTTCCTGTGTTGTTTGTTTCAGTTAGTGCCAACATTGGCGTAGCGTTATGGTTGTTATTTTTCAAGTGAATTCATTCGTGAATTTTGCGGTCTCTTGCGTGGAATTGGAAGGGCATGGAAATATTTTTTGTCCAAGAAAAGGTTTGGTTTTGAGAAGGATTACAGGCGACGACATGTGCTCACAGAAAACCCTAATTTGAGCACCTGGTCTCCCTCGTTCAGACGGCAGCCGCTTTATTAAAAACATACGAAAATTCAGTTTTTTTAAAATCAGTCAGTTTCTCGTCTAGATATCCCAGATGTGTAATTGTATACCATGAACAAGATCAATACAATAACTGCGGCTGATATTGATAAAATAGATAACCAACGGCACCTCACTAGATTACTAAGGGTAATACATAATAGAGATGTCCCAAAGCTATCCATCATGAGCTCATGACACAACATCGCGAGTACACAGAGAGCAATAAATATGAAATATTTACCTGCGTTTTTATCTTTGAGAAAGAAATTCCCTTTGGAAAGGTACAGTCTGCTAAATGTAGGTATAACTGAGTAGTAATTCATGACTTATGGCGTCTAGACTTAGCCATAAAATATGGAAAGGTTATCGTCGAGGTATGGTAGCTTTGGGATTCGGATTTGATTGTTTTTAATAGAATGTACCTACTAGAGTTATTTATGTATCTACCAAATGATGAGTAGATTATTTAATTTTATAGTAAATGTGGTTCAGTATCGGAATGACTGCTTATTGTGATAACTTCGATACTTTTATAAAAATAATTTTGATTCTCTCCTTTAAAGAGGCGTTAGTCCTATGGACTACAAACGGCTGAGTTGGTCTGTGGTCAGGATTTCATTGTTCTCTCACTATCCTAAATCATTGTACTGTATCCACTGAAATTGTTAAAGATATTATTTTTAAAAGAGTAACCATGGAGTTTCTTGCCGGCTCTTCTCCATAGGAAACGACTAATTGGAACCGTGCATCTAAATTCGACTTTTCATAAGCACCTGTATTGGTTTATGTGAAATATTTTTTTTTGATTTTGATTTGATTTTAAGTTGATAAGGTTAAGAAGGAGCATATTATTTAGTCTAATCTACAGATGTTTTGCCAATCTTTGTGTGTGTGTATTGGTAGAGTATAAGCTGTTTTTTTGTTTTTTGATATTATAAGTTGAGTTGGATCTATACGAAAAAAATGGTATGAAGTCATCGCAAAATATACATAATAAGACAAATATTTCTAAACACAAAACCTATAGAAAGATTCAGCGGGTTATTAAAAGCAGAAATAGTAATCACCTGTCATCATCAGTGTCCCACAAATGACTGTATTTTATGGTCACTATGACGCAGACGCGAGTATTTCACGTCGCAATGTTGCTGTCGCCATAAATCTATACCAAACTGCGGACAGACCAACTGACGCCGCCATGTTTAATTTGTGGTTTTATTTGCTTCTGTTTACTCATTACTGTTACTGTTAACTCTTTGCATGGTTCCACTGCTGGGTAAAGGAGGTCTTTGGTTGCAAGACCCTTCACAGGGGCGTAGCTACCGCCGTATCTGCCGTATCAATTATACGGGGCCCCCGGGCCGCGGGGGCCCCCAACGTGCGTAAGCAAAAATTAATAAAAACTGTCAGACCTGTCACTATTGTCCATAGAGGCAGAAACTTTAGAAAAACGAAAGTCATCATCAGCTATAAATGATTTAATAAATCAGTTTGCCGAAAAAAAGGCAAGGAGAGTGTATATTTAATTTGAATTGTTTGTAAAAATTTTGGTAAAAGTGACAGATAGATAATTATGATGAATAAATATTTCTTTTAATTTTATGCAAACATTTTTTTCTTTTGTGAGAAATCTTTACCCTTCCTAAGGGCCCCCAAACAAATTTTTATACGGGGCTCCGCCAGGGCACGCTACGCCACTGACCCTTCAGTAGTTCTTTTGTCAAGTAGGTAATAATGAAAAAGTTTCTTCCAAAAATAAAGTGATATAGTTCCAGTCCATTTAAATCATGGTCGTTCTTCCCTTGCAAATTCCTGCTGTAGTCACGGAATAAGTTTAACGAGCTCAAGTTAATAGAACTTATCGAATTCAATGCCAATACGAGAAATCGATTTCTGTACCTAGCTCAAATTCAAATACCTAGTTATAGGAATTCGCACCGCATCGCTGGAAGTCACGTCTTGTGACTCGTGAACTATTGGCCGAGTAATAAATCTGACGTCTTTCATATTGTTTTACTTTGCATCCCTTTCCAAGGATTCCGAACCCGGAATTCCAAATTCAAATTCTATCGTTGAACTTTGTACGATTGAAGTCGGGTGTGAATTGTTGGAAAGTCCTGTTTTATGTGAAATGCATGGAGTTCCTATGTTCTGCCGCTGAGTGACTGATGCGATGGGAATTATCCTTATAAGACGGAAAGATGGTTGTCACGTTGATGTATTAAATGAATTGCTGGTTTATGTTGTGTATTAATGAAGTGATTAGAGTATTATGGGATTTGTACAAACAGCTAATGAATTAACTGAATGGTGTAGATTCAAAATAGCTATTGGCTGTCACACAATTCAATAGATTGAGTTACAACGACATAAAAGACGACGACAACAGCTTTTGTTATTTTTCTAGAAAATAATTTCGCTCCATCGCTCCATTTAATATCGTTTGTGTGGCGGACGACATGTTACATGTGTTTACAAGAATATCATATGAGATATTTACTACAGCCACTTTACGCCGCACGTTTCGTGTTTCCACAAAATTCTCACATTTCTCCTGTCTCCTCTTCTTGGCTACTGGCGTCAAAAGGTGCATAGGGTAGCGCGCTCCAAATGAGAAATTCCTCAAGTACCTACGTGCACAGTACGGTAACCAGCAATAGGGTTGTCCACGTACCTCCAAAACATCGATATCCCAAAAATCTTTCATGTCAGCATATCGATACTTCGACATCAAATTAAAATACAACAATCACTTCAATCCGTACAGCAAACTACAAAATGTTTGTTTAACATGAACCCTCGCTTTTAACATTTATATTCGGTTTATAAGCCTTTATTTTTTGTTGAGATCGTATCGTAAATCGTTTGTACCGAAAACAAATCTTGCATAGGCAGTAAATTTTATCGATGTCGATGATTAAAATTCTGTTTACATCCTTACCGAAGGAGCCGAAAGAGGCTATTTGGTGTGCGTATTAATTCGAGCTTCATAATACGGAGTTTATTAAAGAGACTCGAATTTTTCGCGTACTTTTCACCCTATACAAGGTCGGAAGTTAATTTGTTCCAAGATGGCTGCCGCGAAATGTAATAAGTAGCCTTTTTATGAGCGCCTCTTGAAAGTGTCTCAAGGAATTTTTGTAATATTGGAATTTATATTGACTGTATATTATAAGATTCTGTACTTGAAAGTTATAATTAATGTTATTACGTCGTATGTTTTTGATTGAGAAGAGAGTTGGCGTCATTTGTTCGTGATTTTAAGGCTTGAATACTTTTTTCTTTGTATTTTCTTAACAATGTTGGCTACCAACTAGAATACTAATTTTGTTCATGTAAGGCTGGATGGAAATTCTGCTTGGTTTTCATTCTCTTCTTATTTAAGAAACCAAGAAAATACGCAATAATATAAAACTGAAAACTATTCTTATTACATTGCGAAATGACGGTTTTTATAGAAATCGTTCGTTCAGCCTAGCTTTGTCTCAATTGTGTTGGGGTCAGCTTCCAGTCTTACCAGATGCGGCTGAATTTTACACGAAGTGACTAGCATCAGATCTCCGCAACCCAGTTACTGGGCAATGCTGATGTCCCAAAGTTAGGCCGGTTGTCAGACTTTCTGGCTGCTACTCATACGAATATCATAGGTATTCATATGACAGTCGGTACCGACGGTGTAAAGTGCTCTCCGAGGCACGGTATTTATAGAAATCATAGATGATAAGTCACGTATGGAATCAGCCTAAGTTATTTGACGAAAATGGTCTACCCTATTACGGTTATTAACAATAGGTTCTCAAGTACCAATAAGTCTCTACCCACTATTACGATCATAGATCCTTACTGAATATTGCTGTTCGAACATAAAGGGTGTATCTCAACAGATTTCCTCTTTAATATCGAGTCCGGAGCGAATAGCCCGGGGTATTAGCTATCTAGCTTACGCCTTCGACTTCTATTGTAGTATATCGCGACTCCAATAAAGGACTACATTATTTACTCGCTATTGGCCTCTATCTGTTGTTCACATCACGTTTGTGTATAACATAGCCGATAAAAGGTAATTTTAGTAAATATCTTGCTTATAATATTACTGGTTATAGCTTAAGGCTGGGTAGATTCTAGGTGTTTTTATCTACATAAGCACCGATTCGTTGTAGGTTTCCGTTCTACTAAGGGGTTTTAATTATTTTTTTATGGTTATATGACCGTTTGGCTTTACAGAACGACGGCGATTGCGTTGACTCTTGTAGTATAGAATACGGAATTCTGTTATAACTTTATCGACAACTTTAAGTATATATTGAATAGAAACTATAAGGATTTCATATCTCTTGATTTCGTATATTGGGTCGGATTCCATTTTAAACAGTTTTTCAATCTGCAAGGTAGCCATTCATGGCCGATTCCTATAATTTACAGAGCGTTATTGGTTAAAATTGAGACTCTTGTATCTTTATCAATAATGAAGCAAAGACCTCATAGCTTTGCATAGTAGACCCTCCTTTATGGAAGTAGCTATCACAGGTAAAATTAGCTTACAAGTCTATTTATAGTTTGGCAATATAAAATGCTACAATTTTTCAATCAATATCTTTATTGTGGATCATAGGTAGGTACATAATACAGGTCTTAAATAAATTAAATTGAGCTCAGCTATGTCCCGCCCATAGGGCATACAATAGTCACTTACATGAAAGTTAAATGAAATACATTAAAAATACATTATTAAATTAAAGTTACAAATTATTTAAAATTTCATACAGAATTTATAGGGAAAAAATAAACACAAGTAGGTACATATTAAGCAAAAGCAAGGTAAGGTAAGCAAAACGATTCGTTTTTGTTTATAGGAACCGAGCATTAGTCACAAATACATAACTCATAGGTACGTCTGAAATTCAAATTAAGCTTTGCAATAAATGTTATTATTATTAATACTTTCAATTCAAATTTATTTTTTATGGCTTATTCGTTATTCGATGATTGTTAGATAGGTACTTTAAGTAATTATCAGATAAGACAATAATCTAACCCTTCACTCGCAAACGCTAAACTCAATCAGTACCGTTACATATTCGAAACTACAGATTCACCATCAATATCCGATAAATCACGTTTGGTTTAATATCTGAATATATCGTACGGTCCAAAGCCGCCAGCCGCCGAGCCGACTAAACTAATGGATTTTGTCACGCCAACGGGTCGTCCGTCTTGCGGCCGATAACGACACGACATGTCGTGACGGACGACAGTGGACGCAGTTCTATTATTTGAATGTGGAATATCTAAATGTGTTTTACAAATAGCGGTTTTGATTCTACGTCTTTATACTCTTTTGAGAGTTAAGGTATCGATATATTTTAAGATTCTGTGCCATTAAATGTCGATCAATAGTGTACTAGCGTCTACTTGATCTATTGTTAGCTTTTGCTGTGGTTAGAGGCACTAGTTGTGAGCTCATTAGCATTGACTAGGGAGTTGGTGTGACTGCTTTGTAACTTTAAGCAGGTAATGATTCAAAGATTGGAAATTAAAATATTATTAGGAATTTTTCCACCTTGATAAATTGAGAATTTGAAGTGATAAATGACTGAATTTTTAATACGTTGTCAAAAGGTCTTCGTAAACTTTGCCAAAGTAATTAATTACTTAAGAAAATTTGACAGTCCAAAATGAAGTTCGTTAATTAGAACCTTTTTCGCCGATGATTTACTGACAAAGGTTCTCCGTAAACTACAGTTGAATAAACATTTGGCTGAATATATTCAGACCTCTATAAATTCAGGATGTTTGAAATGAATCGTGAGTACCTACTTACCTCCAAAAGTGTAAATGTTACATTATCTACTACATAACCAATTGCTAGTTTTAAACTTTATCTATTAATTTCCAGTTTCAAGTTGGCTTTGTATGGTCTGTTTAAATGAGTTGTTCGGATCTCGGAACTGAGTGTGGGAATCTCTCGGTCTAGATTTTCACTTAGAACGTGTCTGGACCGGTCCCAGTCGCCTTATATTGGATTGTGCCGCGTTTAGAACGAGACGAGTTACTCGCACGAGTTTGTTCGTTAGTTCAGTTTAAGATTGGAATAGTTTTTGTAGAATTTCGACGTGAGAAGTTTGCAAATGTATTGAGATTCGATTCAATAACAAATCTAATTTAACAGCTGAGTTTTATAACAAATGCTGTAAACTAAATCTGTTCGCAATAAATTCGCCCCTTGTTGTCAATAACATCGCTATATCCGGGTCACGGTTTATTGCCCGGAATTAATATTCAAGTTTGCGGTTGATCGAGAAAGTTCCCTGCTATAGGGAATATACATGAGTGAAAATACATAGGTGTATACATGACAAGCTATTTAGACTACAACTATGTTGTTTAACTTTATTTCACTTTGGCGTATGCTTCATATATAGGTATTTTCTATAGCTCTTAAATCCAATAACCCATAACTTTTTTTTGTTCTTTCGTCAAACTTTATTAAAGCTTTCTTGTAAAATATATATATGTATATTATAATATGTCTTTGCGTGAATTCCATTAAAGCTAAACCGACTTTTTAGTATTATTTAACGTTATACCCTGGTTATGAACTCATCTCACTTTTCGCTATTACGGCTCGCTATTTTAATTGCTTCTGCAGTTGAAAATTCGTTAGCTCTCATGGTAGTTAAAATTTAATATTTCACATCTCTCTTTTCCGAGTTTTTTGTTGTGTTGGGATGAGGTTGAACAGCGGGCGGCGGCCGTCATTTTGCATTGAAATGTATCTCGTTTTTTACTAGTCCACTAGCCGAAATTGGGTCGTATTTTCTGATGGAACAATTTGCTTTAACGAAATTGTGAATTACATGCTATGGTTATTAAGTTGGCGGCATTGAGTTGCGTAAAAATCATATTGGCTGTATGTTGTATTTAATGATTTGACTGTTTTATCTGGCAAGTTGAAAAAATCAATGGCAATGGACTAGATTATCAAAGTCAAAGTTTTTTATTTGAAATAGACCAGATTTCAGGCACTTTTAAAACGTCAAAACCAGGTGCACGGGTGCAAATCTCTTACATGTATTTAGAAATTATGTACAGTCAACGACAGTTCGACATGGTAATCGGGCATGAGCTGAGTCGTGGAGGGGGGGAACTCCCCGCACACCCGCACAGCGCCCATCTTAGTCTTAGCGCTACACGAGTCCACATCGACCGCGTTTATCGATTTCGATCTCGCTCACGTTTTTGTTTGTAGTTGTGTATTGAAAATGACTAGAAAATTGCCATGTCGACCTGTCGTTAACTGTAGTTAGTATTTAGTATTAACTTAATTGCAAACTTAGTAGTTTTATGGAGCGCAAATAACACTCCCTTTAATCCTCTAGCAATAAAGTAATAACGTTAATTAAAGGCAATACAAATTAATGTTCAGTCGAAGAAATTGCATTACTTACAATAGTAACAAAGCGAGCTTGACGTCACAAGCAATAATAGGTATTAGAACTAAATAGTTTGTGTTGCACACTATGCTTAAAGTGGACAACTAAGTTTCTGTTGCACACTATGCTTAAAGTGGACAACTAAGTTTCTGTTGCACACTATGCTTAAAGTGGACAACTAAGTTTCTGTTGCACACTATGCTTAAAGTGGACAACTAAGTTTCTGTTGCACACTATGCTTAAAGTGGACAACTAAGTTTCTGTTGCACACTATGCTTAAAGTAGACAACTAGTTTCTGTTGCACACTATGCTTAAAGTAATACGTTTATTTGTTGAACTATCCTCGCATCAAAGGGATAATGACTAAACTTTGATTTATGTATAGGGTCTGTAATTAAAATGACGTCATTATTTTCGGTACAATAGCTCCAAAATTATTATTAAAAATATGAGGTACCTAATTACCTTTAGACGTTAAAGCTTATATTTGATGTTTTATTCGGGCACTCTGCAATGTTCCACCGCTAACATCGTGCAGAACACTATTTCCTAAATTAAAACTTCTTACTGTACCATCTTTATATATATTTGAATGTTGTATCTTTGTAAAGAAACACCCACATTTATTTACATTTATTGACTTATGGAGCGAATTGCAGATTTAACACGAGATATCCAACACGATTACTATTACCTGCAATAAAAAGTCGTTATTACCATAATAATTGTTATCCGATGACTATCAGAGTATATAATAAGCTACCAGAGACCATAAGAAATCTTCCATTAAACATATTTAAACGTAAACTATATTCGTGGCTAGTAAAAAAATGTTTATATTCTGTAAAAGAGTTCTTAGATGAACGTACTTTCTAAGATATTATATTGAATACACTATTAATTTCACTAACTAAAAAATTAATTTATTATTTTGAGCTGTGTTCATACTATTAAAAAACAATTGTTAGCTCTTTTATAAACTATTGCATATTTGTTGTTCAAATATCCATGTAAGTAATCGAATTCTAAGTTCTTGTGTATAACTTTGTATTAAATTAACCTTTTAATTTGCACACCATTGTATGGTTAAATATGCGGCTACTTTTGTGACTTAAATAGAACTGTCCTTACCCATGTTTTTTGCAAATAAATCTATTCTATTCTTCTATTCTATTCTATTCTAACGATTACTACAATGATTCAAGAGTTCAGAGAAAATTAATAACCTTTTATGGATTTTATGAAATAATATTCATGCAGAACTAAAAGTAAGTTTTGTTTTGAAGTATCAACTGTTATAAAAAACAAGTATAAGGGTAGCATCAATTTGTAACTAATTACATCATGTAGGTATGTCCTATCATATCATGTTTTTGGCGGTCCCGTCAAAAATCTGATTGTCTTAGTAGCTGTAGATGTTAGATAGAAATTGTAATGCGTGTAATCAAAACTCGTTGTCATGTTTCAGTTATATTCACGGGAAGTGTGCGTGATAATAGGAATACCGTTCATAAAAGCATAAGTATTGGAGCTTTCTTTTAATTGAAAATAATATATTAAAAAAATATCTGCGCTGTATAATTAATTTGTACTGTTAATTATGTGTATTCCTTGTTTTATTTCTTTTAGTGTGCAATAAAGTATATCTATCTATCTATAGTGCTATTGAATCCTAGTACAGTACTTACTCGCCCACATATTAAACGAGGCACAGGACTTATAAGTCGCGTGGGAGCCGCGTGGGTAAGCAGAACGATTAAATTAGCATGAGCTGACAACTAGGCACGCTACCCTGTTTGCGCCGAGATATCTACCTCATCAACATTGGCATTCTGGTTTTAACTACTTGAGACATTTCTAATTAATACGTACTGCGTACATACTTGATATCTGTAACTAAGATTGAACTGAAGTACTATTTATTTACTAATGTATATGGAAGTTTCAGGTTTTAGGAATCCATGAAGAAATTATATTAGCGATCTTAGGTGATTTTAGCGAATTAATATTAGTAACGCAAGAAATAGACTCGCCATCTATTACATGGGACTAAATACAAGAGGAAAAACGTGGGTGTACAAACTCCTGTAATAGGAGCACACCTCTGCTTACCCCTTCTCAGATTATAGGTGTGAGTATGTACCGTAGGCAGAATTTTGATGGCTCAATTTTCGATTAGCATAATCCCTTTAAAAGTATTTTAAAATAAAAACATATACATAAATTAGTGGCCCGTCCCGGCTTCGCACGGGTGGACATTTCTCCCGTTTTTGAAACATTTTTTATTTATACTCCGCTCCTATTGGCCGTAGTGTGATGTTATATAGCCTATAACCTTCCTCGATAAATGGACTATCCAACACAAAAATATTTTTTCAATTTCAACCAGTAGTTCCTGAGATTAGCGCGTTCAAACAAACAAACTCTTCAGCTTTATAATATTAGTATAGATTCGTATTCGCCAATGAAAACCATCGTACCAAATCAAAGAATTACAAACTCGTTATGGAGTTCTATTCTTAAAGTACAATACCCTAAAGGGTCTCGGGACCGGGACTCAAATTACCGAAAACTGAAAACCGTCATAGGAACGGTCGAAAAGTTTGACTCGTCCCCAATTCCGGTTGGCGGAGCGCCAGAAATAAATCATATGGGATAGGTATTGTATCCGGAGAGGATGGGATAGGCTTGGGATAAGTATCAAATCTACATTACCCGTCCACCAATTTATTTAAACCATTGCGTGAGAGGATTTTTGAGAGCCTGTAAGCGTGATCTAGCTTCATGGGTAGCGAAACACATGACGTGATATTCAGATAGTTTTCGCCTTAATAGAAGCTAAGAGAAAAGTTATTAGATGCACTCTTAGAATCATGTTATTTAATTACCATTTCCCAACGATGTTGGGGTCAGGTTCCAGTCTAACCAGATGCGGCTGAATACCAGTATTTTACACGGAGCGACTACCATCAGACCTCCGCAACCCAGTTATTGGGTAATTCCTATATCCTAAGGGTAGACCGGTTGTCAGACTTTCGGGCTTGTGATTTCCCGCAACGACTGTCATAGGTATTTGTATGACACCCGGGACCGACGGTTTAACGTGCTCTCCGAGGCACGGAGCGGCCTCGATGTGTAACGAATAGTTACCCATCCACGGACTGACTGCGGGAAGCGCAGCTTAACCTAGCAAATCGTATGATCCACGCGGTCGTTAATAAGCCACGCGCCCCTCTAAGGCTAGATTGTAAATAGGTATTATAGTATCTTCGTGCTACATTAGAGCAAATAAATAAAAAAGTGCCATATGAGAATTCTTTCGTGGTTTTCCGGAAAATCAAGCATGTATAGGTATTTCTGGAAGGGTAGGTAGAGATGAAGTGTAAACTCACATTTCGTTGATGACAGGTTTATTAAATGTACCATGTAACGAGCCAATTGCTATTTATCCTGTATGTACAATTTCTGATTGCAAACTGATACTGAGAATTTCCTAATAGAAAACGCAATTATAACACATTGCTCGAATAAGAATCGAATCCAGGACGCACGCGTGCCACCTCTGTACCAATGAGGCTGTTTCCGGTATCGGTACATAAAAGCGTCGAGCTTCGTTCCTCTCCATTAATTCTGTTACTCGGTTGGGAACGCTATTGATCGTTGATTCTATTTACCCTTGACCTAAGAACGCAAAGTTATTATATTGTTATCGTAAGTATTGATTTCTTCAGTAAAGAAAATATATTCAATAATTAATTAAATTCAAAAGTTTGAAAAACATTTTTTTTTCTCGGATAAATACAACCAATCAGTGGTGTCATGTTTTGATATATAGTGCTTTAGTCTCACTATGTTTTAGTTACAACATGGGAATACATATTCCGAAAATTACGAATTACTACTAAACCAGGCAATATTTTTTGCTCTGGCAACGTAATAATATTGGAATGTGTAATGCAATGTAATGTAATGTTGCTAAAGCAAAAAATATTACCTGCTTTAGTAGTATTTCGTTATTTTCGGAATATTCCCATGTTAGTAATTACGCTAAAGCACTATGTATGGATGAATGAGTAGGTACCTACGATCAATAGTAATAAAAATCCGTATCAAAATAAACATACCTACAGGTACTTTGGTTTATATCTACTGACCCCGTTCAACTCAAACGTTTGTTGGTATAAATTAAATTAAAAGAGGCTTTCAATCACATCAAAAGACTCAATCAGCGGGGGGCCGCCGTAGTGGAGCGATACACGATTGAATCGATATATTTCATAGAGATGTCCCGATATCGATGTTTATTACCAATTATTAGACATAATCGACTTTTCGAATCAAATTGATGACAAGGTAAGTTGTTATGTAAAAAAAAACAAATTGTTTAAAAATATGAAGTAGATTTGTATAAAAACTTGCAATGACTTAGATGAATAAAATTAATGAATAGAATGACGAGATCTGCTAAGTGACTGAATTCAGCAAATACTTCACCATCATTATTGCCGTTCAAAGAATATGAGATCCTTTACAAACCACCTGGTTTGCAATATAAACTTTATCGACTTCAACTTTGTCGAACACCATAAGCGCACCTCTACCTTTATCTAATATTTTCCAATAGCCCCTATTCAACGGGCAACAGATACTTTGCGGTCGGCGGCTTTTATGTCAACTTATCGAACCCTACAAGCACAATACCGAACCTATCTATACGTGTCCTGCTCATTATGGCAAGAATTCTTTGCGAACGAAAGAGATAGATGCAGTACTGAAGAGCTAAGAAGAGTGCCAGGGTGTTGGGTAATATTGTTTCTGTATTTTGTACCCTTTTTCGACAAAATATTTGCGTCAGTAACTTCGTATTTTTTACGTCAAGTAGGTACAGTAAGAAGTTTAATAATAAGTCTCTGTTGTCTCAAGTAATAAATATTCTCGGAAACCGTCATTAATAATGCAGTGCAATGACCAATATCATAATTGGCACATCTCTATTGTCATTCAATGACAGGAATGTGGGTAGTTGGTTAAGGGCGTGGTATTTAGACGCTCACGGGTGGTTGAGCACTCACTCAGGCGTTTGGTCTCGCAGAGGACGGACGTCGCGATCGATATCACGCTATTTGCATTAAATCGTACACGATCAAAGGCCGAAGATTCTAATTATAGATACTGCTCGGGAATACACAGATGACATTACTAGCATATCTGGCTGTCTGGATCATGTTGCCTTGTATGCATAATTATTCCTCCAATCTCTATAATCATGTATCAGCAGAACGCAAAATTGAAAAGCCAGTATGGCAAAGTCAAATTATACGTCATGTCGATTTTTCTAAAATGGTTTCTTCCAAAAGTCTTCGATACCCCATAGTGATGTCGTTAAAAGATCCGAACATCAATAATTTATAACAAAAAATCAATTTTCCTTATACATTTTTACTTTCCGCTGCAGCGTCTCAGACAACATTAAAAAGCCGTATTTTTTCTATCAAAAGAGGCCATTTCCTCCGTTTTCCCGATGAATTGACATCCATCGATGTCAGACCGAACAAAGAAAAATCACAGTACATTTGCCGGAGGCCGAAAAACCAAGTCATTTTAAAGCTTACGACTACGCAATACAACTGACGTGGAGGAACCTCGCCGTAGATAAATTATAAGGGATTGAGATTTATATCAACTCGTTTAGCTATGGTAATTTGTTGGATATAATCTTGGAACGGTACTCGATACACAAAGTAAGGTTAGTTTATGTATTGGAAGGAATTATATTATTGGTGCTAGGTCTAGGTAGATTGTAGAATTGGATTGGAATAGGTACTGTGACAGCAATTTTACTATATTATACAAGGATCTTTTACGTATTTTTTTTTAATTCGAAGATTGAAACATTTATTGCATACCAAATTCTTAATTACTACGGAACAAAAAGAAGACTGGTATAACTAGTATAGAGGACACTGAAAATAATTATGTAGCATACTAGATTAGTTCCTTAAAAATATTTAGTAACTAGGACCTGAATGGACTATGTTGTTCTACCTAGCCTTTTGCCAACTATGTTGGGGTCAGCTTCCAGTCGAACCAGATATCGCTGAATACCAGGAATTTTACGCGGAGCGACTGTAGGACCTGAATGGATTAATGGACCAAAATTCCAGATTCACCAAATATTCTTATATGTAGGTATGACAAAAATAAACTTTGATTACAAACAATATTTAATTATAAAGTGAATTCCGCAGAAATTGTATTTATAGGCACCTAATTTTGGCAATTTTCAGTGAAAGCCAATTTTTCAGAGTGAGACGTCTTGATTGCCTATCATAAACATGTTTATAACATAATCACAAAAGCTCTTCATTTGTGTACACAATTACCGAGAACAGCTCTTATCTTAAGCCAATAAAATGGCGTAATAGCTGTTTCCCTTCAGAGGGTAAAGGTATAGAGTTTGCATTTGACCTTATGGGGGCCGCCGCAGGACGCCCGGGGGCACACTCCCCGTGGGGAGGCCTACATCCCCGCTACACACTATTTACTACTTTAACGACAAAGCAATGAGAATCAATTTACATTGACACCCTCCTCTTATAGAGGCATAAAGTAAAAGCTACCTTCAGCTACTGTAATTAGGTACATAATGAAACAATTTGTAATCGATCACGTTCAATGCTGTTCTAGAGCCAATAAAAACTGAACTTCAGTAACACGTCGTTAGGGTTGTATTTTGTTGAACGTGTAAAAACAGAAGGTTACGTAGCTGCTTGTTCAGGCGTAGCTGCTTAGAACATAAAGTTGACATTTGCCCGACCGATGTTTTTCTACAAGGTTGTATGTTAAAGTTTGGCCGCGATGCGTGCTTTTTGTTATTTGCACATAAAATATGGTCGATGCCAGTGTCGCAAGTATGTATGCTAATGTTTTTTATCGCTCGTACTTGAAATAGGCGGGTCTGATCGAATTTATATGACAGTGTGACGTTTTTCAGAGGACAAACGATGTTTTGTTACGATATTGGCTCGGCGTGTGCTATAACTCCGATAGTAATTTAACCCGGATTTGAATGGATTGAGTTTGTCGAGATCGGCTGAACTTTAGGAGTGAATTGCCTAAGCCGGGCTAGACTGGAGTTCATTATACCCATTTTGCTGAAAAGGTCGGGTTTCAATACCAATATATAGGCCCGAAGGTTGTCTTTATGATCTTTAATATACAAACAATGTGGGATTAAGCTTAAACAAAATTTTCAGATATGTGTATAAGTATAAGTGAAATTAAATTTTTGTTGACTCGTTCGGTTAAAGGCACTTTACCATACTTAATTCAGTTTTAGAGATAAAATCTAACCTCCTCGTAATCCTGAATGAGTTTTTATGATCTTTGGCTAGTCAACAAGGTTGGTCGCAAGGCTGACTGCCCAGGGTGCGCTGGAAATATTTAAGTATCGTCACTCAAAAAGGCCCTTTTTATCTCCATTTTCTGAATTCGTAACTAAAGCGGGGATGAAGAATTTTTGAAAAAACTAAAATAAAAATCATTTTGCATGGTTTTTTTATTGAATTTTAAAATTTTAACACTTTCTTTAAAACAATTATTAGTGGTAATTAAGTGGCCCGTGGCTTAGTACCCCCTTTCCGACTAACTTTGTATACGTGTATCGTTTATCGTGTTAGAAACACCACCCTAACGAAAGTAGCAGATGTTGGAGATAAAACAACCAGGCTTAAGTGGGAGTGGGCCGGTCATGTCGCTCGTATGCACCCGGACAGATGGGTTGAGATCATCACTCACTGGACGCTTGAAGGAGGACATCGTCGTCGAGGTAGGCCGCGGTGTAGGTGGTGTGACGATCTAGACGTATCTGCGGGGCTGGCATGATTAGTAACGGCACAAAATAGAGAGGTTTGGGAGGCAAAAGGGGAGGTCTTTGTTCAGCAGCGGGATATTACATAGGCTTCTAAAAATAAGTTTATTAACTTCAAATAGAGTAAGTAAAAAAATACATTTTTTTATTATTATTCAGCCAGGATCATCCCACTGCAGGGTAAAGGCCTTCCTACCCTCCTTCCACTCCTCTCGATTTAAGAATTTCTGCGGCGAGTCTTTCCAAAAACTGTCTAGCTCGTCCTGCCATCTTCTTTTGGGCCTGTCGCGATGTCGTCTGACGTTGTGGGCTCCACTCAGTGATAAGTTTTGCCCAAAAAAATACTAGCTTTAAAGAAACTTATGCGACAATTGAGAGGGAATTACGCGTTTTACAACACAGCTATTGATAACATAATACAGCCACAGTCCACTGTATAAACATGTGGTCCACACAATGCAAGCTTACAGAGTGTACGTCACTACTGCGGCTGCGGTGCGGTCCGCAGCCATATTAATACTATATTGACCATTAAGGTGGGAACTGACCGGGAGCGTTTAGGTATAATGTAACAGTTCGGATACGAGGTCTACATCGATGAGTAGGTACGTCACAAATGCACAAAATTGAATTCCAAACTTTTACGTTACACGATACTGCTTTTAGTATCGCAGTTTGGAGTTATAAGCAGACAGGGTGACGCTGACCCATCTTCTTTCTTCTTCCTGCCCTTATCCCACACTAAGTGGAGTCGGCACTACATGTATTTCATAAATCCATGTTGTTAGAGGTTTTGGCTTATTGTTTTATAACCGGCCGCCTGCCTGACATCAATACTCGTTGCGCCGTCGCGCGGGTGACCTAATGTGCTTGCTGATATTATGCACTGGGTCCCAAAATGATATGCTTGTCAATCTTATTGCCGACAACTAAGCAATGTTCTTGGTGGAGTATACTTGAAGTTCCTCGGGACTTTGGTTTTGACACATCGTAAACTAATATAGCACCGTGGGCTTCTCTGTAAAAACTTGAGTTCAATGTTCTGACCCATCTTCTTTATGGTATATCAATACAGGTAGTCTCTTTTCATGACAGCTAGGTCGGGTAACTGTCTTATTCTACGTCATAGTTACTGACAAACCAAGCTTCGACTTCTGTTGTCAAACTTTGTTGTTAACATAACATTTGTTGGGCACAGGTGTATAGTAACACCCTCATTTCGCCGTTATGTTTAAATCCCATGTAATAGGGGGCGAGCCTAATGCCATCAACCAGGCACAAATTCAAACTCTGGGCTGCTATTGAGGAATTCCACACGGAAATACCCAATAACGCTGCCCGATCTGGGGATCGAACCCAGGACCTCACTATCAGCGGTTACTTTGTTGTTATTGATGAGAAAATATGACGTAGATGAGGACGTTCTTTTATGAATTCGGTTAAAAATTACTTACCAATTCCTTCCTCTCTCCTAATATTTTTGCGTGCCCAACAGGGTCCACGATGTACTATATATTATTGCTCACCATCTATTAATACCATTGTGGAAAGCAAATTAAAGTTTGAGTTTGAGTTTGACGAGAGGATGCCAAGCAGAGTTATATGATTATACCATGATCATCTCGATTTTAGCACTTTTTAGGATACCCAGGATCGGAGAGGGGTTGGTCTGTTCTCTGCCAGGATCTGCACGGAACATTGCAACCTTTATTGGTGCGCATTAAGCTAGCTAACACTATTTACACTGTGTAGTGTGTACGTCACCACTGCGGTTGCGGTGAGGTCCGGCCGCCATATTAAAATACATTATTGCACATTATTGGTAGACTGATAGTGGGCATAGACGGACGCTGTGTAGTCATGTTAGGTACATTATGTGTAAAATGGAATATGCTCTGTGAATTATTAGGATATTTAGAAGTTTTGAAGAACATGAATGGTGTTATAGGAATGGTTCAACTAATGGATGAAAGCTAAAATAATCTCTTATTTGTTTTTAGTTAAACGGTATTATCTTGCACTTTTTGAAATTGAGGATTGAAGGTTTTAATTATTATAATGTTGTATGGTCATGGGAATTGAATTTGTGTGCGAAGTTTCAAGAGAATCGGATAAGTAGAAGGAGTTGAAAAATCTGTCGCAAGATTTGAATCAAACAAAAAAATATACGAGGTGAAGCCAATTACAACCATTTAATGAAGCTAATAATAGCGTGTTAAAAAGATAGCGGTAGGTTTTGGTTGCATTTTGAGCTAACATAATTGTATCTTCTTTACATAGCATAAAACAAAGTCGCTCCCGCTGTCTGTCTGTCCCTATGTATGCTTAGAGCTTTAAAACTACGCAACGGATTTTCATGCGGTTTTTTTAATAGATAGAGTGATTCAAGAGGAAGGTTTATATGCCCCACATTAGTATCTACATTGCACCCGTGCAAAGCCGGGGCGGGTCGCTAGCACTTAATATAATAATTTCAATAGGTATACTTTTAATGGACAACTTTTTTAAGAAATTAGAATCATCAAAGATTTATACTCAACTAGCCCTATTTTTAATTTTTTTAAGTTAACTTTGTTTCGTTCCATAAGCTTTATTAACGTAAATGTTTCTTTAGGTCCAAGAAACAAACAATGCAATAAAAGAAACCTTTTCTTTTCTTTTCAGATGTTTAGGAATTTTCTGTTGTCTTGTGTGAGACTGAAATAAAAATATGTGCAAAGAAACGAACAGACAAAATAAAAGATAAATCTAAAAAAAAGCGGCGATCTCTTTACCATGGCTTACTGTAAGCCCCCTTACAGCTTATCCTGTCAAAGCTTATTTCACGCTTATTACTTACGGCGGGTAAGCAGAGCACTTCGCTATTGTAACTGCAAGATATCTTAAAATATTTATATTCTTTTGAGCTTTGCTTACTTAAAATTAAAGCAGTATTTGTTCTGGATACTGTATCTGGAATTAATATGCTGCTACCTTGCGAATGGCCGTCGAGCAGTGATATGGCAAGTTTCTCATTTCACCACATTTCTTACCCTTGGGGACTTCAGGTATTATTTGCCATATCGTCGCTTAGGTAACAATACCGCTCAAGTTAAATTTGACTAGTTTTCAGGAGAGACAACAAACTGATTAATGCTGATTACACGGTGCAAGTTTCTTGAAGCAAGTCTCGTGTTATCTCTGTTTTTGTCGGAGAGAAAGACAAAGATAGCATGAGACTTCAAGAAACTTGCACCGTGTAAATGAGCCTTTATTATCTTTAAAATGACACAACAAACGACTTGCGCGGTGCCAGAACTGTTTGAATAACTCGCTGTGATTGGATAATTTTAATTTTTTTCTAACTTCATTCGATGCGCGCCGAAAATATTTATCCAATGACGTATAAACCGTCAAATGACCAATTTTCGACTTAGGCGGTATTGTTACCTAAGCGACGAAATGTGATAAGTATGCAGGATAATGCTTGTACGCGTTTCTAGTGGGTATATTCTTGTCACTGACTATATTTGATGAGATGTTTTCGCCTTATGCTTGGACCACACAATAACATAACATCACGCCTGTATTCCCCAAAGGGTTGGGCGGAGATGTATAGTAACACCCTCATTTCGCCGTTATGTTTAAGTACAGAATAAGAAAGAATAAGAAAATTCCTCAACTACTGAGGAATTCCACACGGAAAAACTCAATACTGCTTCCCGACCTGGGGATCGATCCCAGGACCTCACGATCAGCAGTCGCGCTTACTAACACTAGATCAACGAGGCAGTTACTAACAAACCACACAATTATAATGTTAATTTATTTTTACAAAAAAATATATTACGTAATCCTAAACGAAACCGTGGCACATATTTTTAAGCCACTAAAAATATTTACTTCATTACCGACGACGTTTAACTAAAAATAAATACCTATGTTTCCGTTTCAAATACCATTACACGCAATAAACACGATAAATAGGCGATTTAAATGAAGCAAGACTAATGCTCTCAGTACACTGGCGAATGAAATCCCAGCTTATTAATGGCCCGTATAAAATGTAACTTCGTTTTGAAGAAAAAGTTATAATCTCAAGGCAGCAGTGGTTCCCAGCGGGCGTTCTGTCATAACAAAGGGGGTAGGGGGGGAGGTATCAACTTCACAGAGAAAATGAATAAAAACACCTACGTAACACGACCGAGTCAAATATCCTGTGCAAACCGGGCGCCGCCGGTGAAAATGATTTGCTAACTTGTAAGGTAGATGTTTTCAGTTTGAAGGGTTTTGTTCAGACTGCTGTTGGTTGTGATTATGGTCACATAACAAAAACCACTGCTGAAAAATGAAAGGATAAAACTTGCGGATTGATGTTCAAGCCTACGTTTTCTTATATTCCGTTTTGCTACTGATAAGCAACTAAATTACTTATCGTCTTAAATTAGAACAGGGAGAACCCTTACTCGGATACCTGTAGATCTAAAAACTTAAAAAAATAACAAGAAGGGGTTAGGCTGAATTGCCGTGTTTCTTCAAAACAACAACCTTTCCCAATAACTTTGTTTAATATGAATATAATTAAAGAAATAAATTCGAAATGCTACGAACGCTACGCCGTAGCAGCTACGCGAAAAAGACAAGCAAAAATCCGCTCTAAAATTTAGTGCAAAACGAAATTCTTGCTACATACAATAATTTCGTTGAAAATTCGAAAGAGATTACGTAATCACATGGTTTTTGGCTTCCAACGGCCATTTTAAAAAGCACCGGGTAATGTTTTCCTGCAGAACATGCTAAGGTATTGTCAGATGTCTTCGCAATTTGGTCGTATTATAAAGTCATTTGCGGGTCCTCTTCGAGTTTCACAAAGTAAAATGTTCTGTAACGGGATTCAGCTCTGAATAGAAATAAGACGGAATAAGGTTATATTAGCATTACAGTTGAGTGGAGATTGCTAATACTGTTTGTACTCTTTGTAACATATGAATGTTTTTACATAATTCAACATGTTTGAAGTTCGCTTCTAAATTTTGTCATTTTCTTGTTCATTCAGTAAACTCCTTCAGAAACAAAGTTGTCATAATTTATTAGCTAGCGATATTTCCGACTAAGGGCTTGTACACAAAACTGCGATACGTCGTCGCATCGTAGAAATATACGAGCTCGCACGACGCACCGCAAGAACTTACGAATTGATTCGCGTAATTGATTTTTCCTATATCTTCTTATCAATAACAGCAGTGCACAAATCTTTTTACGCAAATTTATTCTATCTGGTATGAAATGCGTTCAATACGGTTGACGATTGTCGAGGGATTGGTCATCCGAACCTTGGAAGGAAGACGCCTTGCCGCACGAAATCGCATCGCAGCAATTTGCGTCGCAGTTTTCTGCGTTGCGAATTCGCATCGCGCCGATTAGCAGTTATGTGTACAAGCCCTTACGCGACTTTTTGAAAAGCAGGTTAAATCTTCATTGTGAAGAGTACATGCTGCTGCCTGTAATATACTGCTAAAGTACTTAGTGACGTCACCTAAGAAAGCTAACTGAGTTTCTATTCTAAGCCCGGGAACACACGTTAAACTTTGAACCTCGTTTATCATACCGTAATTTATCAAGCTTCACGTGCAGTTTTCGTTCACAAATGTGAATTTCAATGAAAAATGTGTAGCACGACGCCTTTATAATTCTGACAAATAGAGTTGGCTAGGCAATGACGTCACGCAATATCCGGTCACGTTAGCATGTAATAAATGAGTATGAAATTATCGATGGTTGTTCGGGAACTCAACCCATTATGTAATTTGGGAAATTCCTTGCATTATATTTGGGTGGTTATGGGTCAAATGAATTAAGGTATTGAATATTGTTACATAGCCTTGTAAATCGTTTCGGTTTATTACAACGGGATGTTCAGTGTTGTTTTGAGATTGCCAGTGTAACTAGTAATAAAGAAAGTTTGTATACTTTGTATCTGTAATAGCAATCAGTTACGCATGGGGCTGCCAACTATCCTATCCTACTATATTACAAGTCTTATTACTATTTTTTAAGATATATAGTGGGCTAAACTTCTCAAAAGTGTGGGCAAATTCATACCTTGGGAGTTCATATTTCAACAAAAAAAATTACAAAACATTCTAGCTTAACCAAAAGACCCGTGACCTTTTTTCTTAAATTTTTTGTCGAAGGTTCCTCATTGTTACCTCCTATTTTATAACTTAAATATAACAAACATTACATAAAACAATTACATATATGTATAAACTAAACTGTACTAAACATTAAATATATCGTAGGTATATAATAACTAACTGACTGCCTTGTTGGCCTAGTGCAAGCGTGACTGCTGAGCATAGGATCCTGGGTTCGATCCCCAGGTCGGGCAAAGTGATATTGGGTTTTTCCATTAGGAAGTGCTCGGAGTCTGGATCTGTGCCCGGTTAATGGCAATAGTCTCGCCCCCTATTACATGGGACTTAAACATAACTGGCGAAACGAAGGTGTTACTAAAACACTTCTGCCTAACCCTTCGGGGAATGCAAGGCAATGTTATGTATATAATAAATATATTATACATACTACTATTTATTTCCCGATCTACTGTAATTTTATGAGTTCCGGGCTCAAACTACTATATTTGAACTGAAAAAAATTGACAACCCTAGGTACGCAATACAAGCATAGTACAAGATACGCTGTTGCTGCTTTCTTTTCCCGTAGCAAAACACATACTTATTTGTATATATTCTGATATTATTAAAGGGAAAAGTTACTTATCCTTGCGAAAGAAAATATCTTACTTAATAACTTATCTTAAATTTATATGTGTATGTAAAGTTAGCAGAATAATATAATGATTTTAATTTTCATTGTTACAGGTAAGGAGTTGCCGAAGACAGAAGTTTCACAAGTATTCCTTTCTGTTTTAATTAAACGGACGAAGTTAAAACAATCCGCTGACTGATCACAAGAATTCTTTCACGTCTAGTTTCAAAGAAACAGTTTCGAGGATTTGTAAAAAGTTCATCCTTTTCTCAGTTATCTTTTCTTTCTTTAGCTTGGAGTTCCAAAAAGTCTGTGATAACGCATTTTAAAATTATTTTGCTCAAGCATTACTATAAATGTATAGTTGGGTAAAAATGGAGAGCACACTACTAACGCTAGTAAAATGGGGTGAATAGGGATCCAGGGGTGAATCGGGACGAAACGTTCAAAGGGATTTTAACATTGAAATAATATATTTTATTACCAAAAAAGATTCTAATGTGTTTACTGTATTATAATTAACGATTAAGTTTCGTTGTTGGCAACAAACTATATTATTTCAACGTTAAAATCCATTTTAAAGATTCGTCCCGATTCATCCCTGCATCCCTATTCACTCCGTTTTACCGGTACTGAAACTCAAAACATTTGAACTTGAATATTTACTTTGGAATTCTGTCTCTTTATAAATACCCTATTTGGAAAGAGATAGATTTCTAAAATAAATATTCTATCTTTTTCTAATTAGAGTAATTAGAAAGAGACTTCTCCAAAGTAAATATTCAAAGCCAAATGTGTCGATTTTCAGTATATATTCGTACACATACACATTTTTAAGATGAAAATACATCATTATAATAGGGGTAGCAAGCCTCAAAAATAAGAAGTAACGACGCACGCACGACAAATCTTATTTGGTTCAAAGTAGCACCATTAAACAATCCTATTTACTTCACCAATTTTTTATAATTCACGTAAAGATGTTTCCAACGTGGTTGTTATAGGTACAAGTTATAAATTATAATTGATCACGTACCAGGTTTCATAATATTGTACATAAATTTTGCGTAAACTCCAGACCCGGATTATAAATCCAAGGAAAGATTTAGGACCTTAAATAACGGAAACTAGGGTTGTCCTGAAATGGGTACACGTTTCTGGTACATATTTTTATTGTGACCATATTTTTTTAGTATATTCTTGGTAGTCTGCGTGCGTACCCTAACAATGCTTTATAAATTTTCTATTGCCACTACGATATTGCACGTCGTATCTAGGGTTACCATCAATACAGATTTATTAGGGTTTGCGCTTATTGAAACTCTTTTAGCTCTTGGAAAACGCGAAATAATTTTGGATTATTTCTGTAAATATGGTAGCTTGATTTTATTTAGTCAATTTAATGATTTGCTTGGTCTAATTTATAACACGCATATTTTTCTTTGTTTGAATTGATATTTCTACCCAAAATATTCTCACAAAATATACCTTTGCCTTTTAAATTCGACATGAATCTGCTGACTACTAGACCATATTTTATGGCTCATATACGAACGTTTTATATGCATATAATCTTACAAAGCAGACAAAAGGGTTCTTAAAACTCAGTCTCGTTTACGTCCATACAGACCACTAAGCCAGGACAAAAGCGAAGCTACCCGAATGTCCAAAGTGAGAACACATAAATGTGTAAACATATTCGGTTTTTTACGAGTTGTTATGGAAGTGTTATGGGGCTCGCAGTGTCGGGACTGGTCCACTGAAGATTACGCATTTAAGATATCATAGTCACAATGTTCTGGGGAAAAGTGTCTGCGAAATGGAAAATATGTTTCTGGAGAATAAAACGATGTATTCAAATTTTTACAGAAATGTGTGGTATGTTTTGAAGATGTTTCCGTTAAATTCTTTAGAAAAATTTGATTAAAAAAAAAGACTGTTATAAAGTAATCTTACAATTGCTTAGAAAAAGGTAAACTAAGAATCTCTTTTATAATAATGTATTATTGTAATCCCACCATGTACCTCCTTAAATCACAAACATTTTGCAGTTAATCCCACAATCATCTCACATTCCCGCTTTTATCTCCCATCGTATTATTTAATTGCTTTAAAGCCCCAAGAATCAAGAAACAAATGCAATTCGAGTGCCATTATCCACACTCGGCGCAGTTTGGTGCGATTTCAAAGACTTTATTACAGGGCGTTGTGCATCCAATCTCCCCTCGCAAACTCCCTGGGGCGTCATCATACTATTACAATGAAATAGGAGCCCGTCTTATCTCCCCACTACAGGAGGAATAAGCAAAACAAATAGCGTTGTATAACTGGCTTTAGAGTTTACTGGTTAACTGGTTCGAAGCCGGTGTGTACCTGGTTTTCGTGTGCCAGGTTTTGCGTGTTCTGGTTTCTGGTTTAATATCCAAGTTTTGTTTTCTGTTGTGTTTATTTAGTGTTGAGCAATAAATAGTTATAGTTCGGATATCTGTGTCGTGTTTCTGTTGCTTAGCTAAAGCTAGAACGTATTAAAAAAAAACTAAGCTTTTGATTTAAATAAGTGTATATTAAATTGTAATGGACTCGTTAACAATGTAATCCAAGCTCATTTGCACGTAAATCTAACTAGTATCAAGTATGTATATTATAACCACAATCGAAATTATGAAAAAAATCGACGTACTATTCTCCAGTTTGAAGAAGGGATAGTAAAATTTTTACGTCGACAATAAAATTGACGTAAAGCTGACTTGAGACCGAAATCGACGACGTCAGCCTCACATGATGCCACGACATCACCCGCGACAGATGCCGAACATTGTGCCATTGAACTGAAATACCGATTGATGGTGATTGAAGCAAACATACCAGGAACGACGAAAACACATACCAGGATGGTATGCAGAAAATGATTCTGAAATCCACGAATCGATAATGTTATGGATATGAAAATTACAATAAGTTTAGACTTGGATTGTTTCGAAAACAATGGAACGAAAGTTAGTGAAACTTCTCCATGCTACTGTGTGAGCATCATATTAATTGGCATTTATACGAAGTGCTTTTTAAGAACGCACGGTATTTTCAATGTACATCAGTGAAAACACTACTAATTAAAAGTTTTATAAGTTTTACAGAAAATAAAACAAAAGATCTTTATTACAAATAATACGTACCTGGTACAGGCATCGTCACTGCACTATTCCGAAACAAACAGACAGGAAACTAATTTACTAGAGAATTCCCGTTCACAAAAACGTTTGGTGAGTGGAAAAACGGGCCACTCAGGTTGTAACGACAGGCCGTCCCGGGGGACCGATTACAAGCAGACCCCCCGATACCCAGACCCGTGGTAGTTCACCGGTAATATATTACGTCCCAGCTCTATAGATAAACACCTATACTTAATCTATTTTGTTGGGGAACATGACTTTTCATGCGATGACGTTTTCCCCATAGGATCCCCATCCCCATAAGTTGAGTTATGGATGGCTGTTATTGATAGGCAATATTTTACGTATGAAGGGTAATGTTGTGGAATAAATTCCTATCTTTACAGTTTGTTTATTTGTTGATGTGCATATTTTAACTCTTTGACGAGGTGGGGGTTTGAAATTAAATGTGAACTCATCGTTATTATAGCACGTTTCGGATGATTTACCATTAAATAACGGAAACGATCAAATAATGGGTTAACCTACTTAAGAAGTATCGTTATTATTTTCCCATTTTGTATTTTTTCTTTTTCATCAATATAGAAGCTATCTTTTGTAGGGTACAACGAAGAATTTTACCTTACAAATATCTTTCGAAACTACAATTACCGAATAGAGGAAATATATTCAAAAAGTCCTAACATTCCATTTCTCCAACAAAGCTAATGTATCTGGCGGGAACCTAAATAAGCTTCATTCCGCTTTTCACCTGTACCGTAAAATATCTTACATTACTGCAAATTGGGTACATTCGGCCCCACTCGCAGCGTTTTGGGGGTTACGTAACCCAATAAAATCGGAAAAAATCCTCATACTAACGGATAATGCGGAAAAATGCTCCAAACACCGTAAAGGAGTTCCCATTAGTCCGTAATGTGACTCATTAGAGTATTTGCTGAGGTGGTTTTTGTATGGGTATAAAGGACCCCATGATAGGTGGAAGATAATGAGTATTGTACGGCTTGAACACCCTTGTAGAGGGGGATTACGAAAAGGTCGGGGTCGAGCATTATTATTAGAAAATTAGAACAGGATCATAACAGAATGAAGTTTTTTTGGCCTCGTAAGTCAGGTAGCAGTCATTACAGTAAAAATACTCTCGGAAACCAGAATTTTTTATTGCATAAATGTAGTGGCCTATACGGCGGCCATTTTAGATTTTCTAACGATATACAAATATTATTTTCAGGCTCTTTGCCTTTCCGCTTAGAGCTATTACTCACTGTCGACTCGTTCGTCGGCGACACGGTCTTTGGTCGAACGAAACTACGCAAGTTTACTGGAGACCAAGACAAGCGACATGAAAACAACAGACTCTTATACTCTTCCTTTGTTCGTGCGGTTGCCTCGGAAGACGTTCGTCGCGTAAAAGCGTCCTAAAAACCTGTGTACTTAATTGGTTTCGGCGCCTTGCTAGTTGCCTGAACGTCGCGATCGTACGGCGTCGGTCGCCTCGTCGACACGACGACCAGTTTCGTAAACACTTCAAAGTTTGATGCTTGGTGGTAGGATCTATACGGTCCGCCTGGTTAGGTTAGCCGCACATTAAAGTCCAGCGCCAAGAAGTTCACTGTGTTCCGTCGTATGTATGTGAAAGCCAGAGGGTGATAGGGGAATCCCTCTATATCTTTGTTCCTTGGATTCGTTCTTACCATCAGATGAGACTAACACCCATATTCTAAGACGTTCCTCCAAAACTTACTCGATTCATACTCGACTCAGAACGGCCTCGAAAACACCTTCAAAATTGTATTCTTAGTCGCAATTTTGAGTGAACTTTGAGGTTCCTCGACGGAGTCGTTACGTCATAATTTGAATTATCTGCATCGCGCAAATAACGCCGCGATAAATACTTGTAAGGATTATCGTAAGCATATGCGATAAAGTCTTCAAAATTCATTTTTATTACATACGAACTTTGAGACTTCCTTCCTTAAGGTAGGTTCCGAGGTAACTTGAGTTTGATAGATGATTCCTTACCTCGGCTGAGGAAAAATCTCGAGTCGAGGACGTTTATGTTAACTATAACTACCGATGGTAGTGAAAAAGGCTGAGTCGAGGTGGAGTCGAGTCGAGTAAATTTTGGAGGAACGTCTTAGAATATGGGTGTAAGGCTAAACTTGACCAATTAAGAATTTAAAAATAAAAAGGAAATAGTTAAAGAACTTCACTGACGTCAGAGCATAAGGGCTCTTATATGTATACAAAAAAGATTGTGTATACACTAGTAATTGACAAACACCCTCACTTGATAAGCCACGCGTATCCAGATTATTATAAATGGATTTATGGGGCATCACTAACCGGATTAGTGATGTGCCAGATAATTAGTTTGTGGTAGTCCTGTATATTGTTACGTTTAGATAAGTATAATGGTTTTGTTAGGTCACTGAACTTGTTATATGTTTATTATAGGAAAACAAGGCACTTTTATCATGGTTTTTAAAGTTGGAAGGTTAGTATACGGTTATTGTTTTAAATGTCTACTGTAGGCTGCTTCGTTGGTCTAGTGGTGGCAAGCGCGACTGCTGATCGTGAGGTCCTGGGTTCGACCCCAAGTCGGGCAAAATGTTATTGGGTTTTTGATTGGAATAGGCTCGCTCCCTTAACATAGGACTTAAATATAACGGCGAAATAAGGGTTTTACTATACACTTCTATCCAACCCTTCAGGAAATACAGGCGTGATGTTGTTATGTTATGTTTTAAATGTCGTCTTCATTGTACTTTAAACCTTATATATTTTAATATCCTGAATCCCAGGCCCAGACTGGCCATACGGGCGAATCGGGCAAATGACCGATGGGCCGGTGTGGGCCCAGTCGGAGAAATCGAAAGAGTGAGGGGAACGTCAAAAAAAAAAGGTCGTCCAACTATCGCAGGCCTATCGCTTGAAAAAGAAGCCGCAAATTGTTTGTGTTTGTAAATGCACCCAAGATACAGGAGAAAGAGGGAATGGATCGTCTAAAAAAAAAACGTCGTCTGTATAATCGCTTGGGAATTTTTTTTTTTGCCAGCACTGGCCGGCCGTCTCTCAAATGCCCGGGCCGATTTCAGGTCCCATTCCGGCCCTGGTAAATCCTTACTAAAAGTTACAGTAGGTCTAACACAAACGTTTGATGTATAGTACCGTACACGTATCGCTAATGTAAGCGCATTTTGAATCGAAAATACAACTGTACTACAACATTTTGGTTAATTTTTTCGCGACATGCACAATAATTTGTATCACATGTTCTGCCTAGCCTTTTCCCAACTATGTTGGGGTCAGCTTCCAGTCTAACCAGATGCGGCTGAATACCAGTATTTTACACGGAGCGACTGCCATCAGACCTCCGCAACCCAGTTACTGGGCAATGCCGATATCTTAAGGTTAGACCGGGTGTCAGACTTTCGGGCTTCTGACTTCCCGTAACGACTGTCATAGGTATTCGCATGACACCCGGGACCGACTATTTAACGTGCTCTCCGAGGCACGGAGGGGTCTCGATGTGTAACGAACGGTCACCCATCCACAGACTGACCGCGGCAAGCGTAGCTTAACCTTGCAAATCGTATGATCGGCGCGGTTGGTAATAAGCCACAAGCCCCTCCAATTTGTATCATATATATAGGTAGATGTGAATAAAGTTTTCAATTTAATTAAATAGTATGTGCGGAACGAGTGTTTTCAATTCAAAATTCACTAACATTAACGTTACATTTACTAAACTCGACAGCATTTGTGCTTGCCCTACCGTTTCATCTATCATGTGGTTGTTGTTTACATGAAGGAAACATTCAGCCTTTGGCCAGACTGCAAACGCGGGCACGGGGCGGGCGCGGTGCAGCGAGTTCAAACAGAAGAACTTAATTTGAGCGTCCGTAGTGGGCACGCGGGCGCGGGAAGCGGCGCGGGCTACTTGGCGCGGGGAGCGCGCGGGTAGCTCACGCCATAGGTCGTTCATACAAGTGGCCGCAGTGAGAGCGCGGGCGGCAAGCGACAACGGGGGATCTCAAACTAGTTTGAGCTGACCACGCGCGTTGTTGTGATAGCGTCTTCAAAATTAAATGTTGAAGAATTAATAAGTGCTATTCAAGCACGATCTGCTCTGTGGATGTCGAAACATCGTTTTTAGTAAGAATTTTCCAGTAAAAATAAGTCTTCTTCATCCATATGATATTTTGACAAACAATGGACACGACAACGCTCAGAACGAAGCCACGCTGCACTGCGGACAGGTAAATCGCGCGCGTTCCCGCACCCGCGCCGCTCCCCGCACCGCGCTGCCAGTCTGGCCAAACACTTACGAACAAAACAATTTTCATACAAACATGTGCATTAAAGCAGAAACCAAACGAGGCACTGAATCCGACGTGCATTATTATACGAAGGCACGTCGGATTGGCTCACGCAAACGGACCGCCGCTGTCGGATTGGCTGACCTGTCTGACTCAGCAGCCTGGCTAACTAGTGCTTTATCTACCTTTGAGTCGATACAGCCTGAAATCTGTTTACCGAAAGGCAGTACAAGGTGTGGATTCCAATTCATGTTGCTAGACTTAGAGTTACTATTATGGCATTGTTCATTGGTTTAGACCGGTATATTTTGTGTTGCATTAGATAGATAGATAGATAGATATACTTTATTGCACACTAAAAGAAATAAAACAAGGAATACACATAATTAACAGTACAAATGGCGGTCTATGCATTGTTAGGTATGGAGAATTTATGGGTGCCGACTCTGGTTGATTCGATGTTTAAAATTTCAAACTTGCTTCTTGATAAAAAAACATTGTGTGCGTACTCAGTTCATTTATTCTAACTTAACATAATATCTGTATTCTCCGAAGGGTTAGGCAGAGGTGTACAGTAATACCTTCATTTCGCCGTTATGTTTAAGTCCCATGTAATAGGGGGCGAACCTATAGCCACCAACCGGGCACGAATTCAATCTCTGGGCTGCTACTGAGGAATTCCAAACAAAAACCCAATAAGACTGTGCCCGGCCTGGGAATCGAATCCAGGACCTCACGATCAGCAGTCGCGCTTGCAGACCAACGAGGCAGTTAATTTATTTTACAGTCTGCTTTATCGCTTGTTGATATGGTGATATCTTAGTCTCTTTGAAAGAGTCTTCGAACTCCTTAGAGAGTCTTAAAGATATATCTTAAAAAGTTTCAAGTTTTATGAATAAAATTTCAAGATTAGATGTTGGTTTTAGATAAACTTTTTTGAGAGTGTCTGTCTGATTTTGTTCAAGTCAACGCGAAGTTCTTGTGTTTTAATAAAAAATTCTTAGCATAATCCAGTCAAACTAAATTAAAATTTTCATAAAACTGCTAAGCTGAATATATTTGTATACTAAAGGGCGAAATTTAAATTGCATTCTACCGTAATTATGCAGAACATGCTAATCGCTTTCTACACATTCCCTCACGTAGGTGACCCTTAAAGGTTTCCAGGTCATCAAATAACAACCTGGGTTAATTGCCTTGCTATTCGAGCTGACCTATTAACATCTCTATTAGGAGGTAGGTAGACGAGTAGCCAGTCACAAGCAAAACGAACTTGTTCAGTTTCATTGTCAGGAGTATTGTTCGCACGATTCTTTTGTCTGCCTACCCCCCTCGAGTGCTGGTCGTGAGGGGTGCACAAAGCGAGTCGAGAATGGCTCTATTGATGTTAATGACACTATCTTTGTCGAACTTCGCCACGTTTTTGCGGCGTGTGTCGGAAGCCGGTGTAATGGAGCTTGTGTCTTTTTCACAATGATTTTTCGTATGTGGTTTGTGTTCGCTTTGAGAGGAAATAATGGTCCATTATTTCGCTGTAATACCTAAACGACGGAGAATCGTACTTGTAGGTTCTAAGACTGTTTTCACTAAAAAAAACTCATAAAAGTAATTTGTTTTTTTTTGTGTCTGTCTATAGAGCAATTTCTGAAAATTACTGTTTACTTTACTAGTTATATGAATATTAATTTCATTTTATTTTGTACCTACTATTATTTCATAGAAGAAATTTATTTATTCTTGATATTATTCTGCCGAGATTTGAAACGAAGTATCCTAGATAAAAGATTAATATCGCCATACAATTTTATTCGTATCGAGACAGTGTTTATTCTCTTTATATAAACAAACAAGACAAAACAAAATTCGTCATCTCATATACATAAGAGCGTGCATAATATTCATCTGCGCTATTTCGTGGGGGTAAATTGTCATACATAGTCAATGCGCCGACGGCCAGCCCGGACCTTTTAGCTGATGAAAGTGAAAAGATTCTCAACGGTAATACGTGCAAATTTTATTGTAATCACGTGTTTATTCATCGCACGAGGTACACAGAAAAATGTTTAGAATAAAACGAAAATAATTCGAATTTTATTAATTTTTCGGACTGAGGACGGCTGATATGGATAAAAAGTAGCTATATTTTTTAAGATCGTGTTTAAGTTATCTTAACATACATAACATAACTTCATGCCTGTATTCCCTGAAGGGTTGGGCACAGGTGTATAGTAACACCCTCATTTCGCCGTTATGTTTAAGTCCCATGTAATAGGGGGCGAGTCTATTGTCATTAACCGGGCACAAATCCAAACTCTTTCACAATAACATTTTGCACGACCTGGGGATCGAATCCAGGACATCACGATCAGCAGTCGCGCTTGCCACCACTAGACTCACGAGGCAGATATTTCCCACGTATAACTACTATGCAATTGAAGATTTCTTAATGTTAAAACATTTACATTCACAAACAAAACAAAATAAAATAACACCCCTCTTTTTTGTCGGGGGTTAAAAATGTAATCACGTTGCATTTCTCGCAACATTCTCTCCTTTTCATAAACATCCCGCATCTCCAAAAAATATACAAACCTACAATTTACAAGGAAAATAACACGACATGTAAGAGACAATCTCAACCCGCAGTTGCATAGTCTCTTCATTATGTCTCAACCCTTTCCCCGCCATCCATTTCCAAAGAAGAAAGGAAAGTGGAACGCGAATTTTCGTCGTTTTTTTTCTTTCTTTTTCTAACAATGAAACGTGCAGCATTGGCTTTTCCGCTAATGAAACTCTTTTTGGTTGCATTCGAGGAAGCCAATCTGATAATGAATGGGGAAAACTATTCACAAGTCTCATTGGAAAATGTTTCGATGCGCTGTTGTTAATTCCGATTGAATTAACTTTTGTTCGCGGCAGAATATGACGATTTTTGATGTGATGAGTTTCTGTATTGGTTTTATTGTCATTGTTTCACCCATTTTATATTTTGTAGGACTTTCGATGCTGGGATTACAGATTAATTATATATTGGAATTTAAATGTTCAATACGTCGTAATCGATTTTATAACATAACATCACGCCTGTGTTCCCTGAAGGGCTGGGCAGAGGTGTATAGTAACACCCTTATTTCGCTGTTATGTTTAAGTTCCATGTAATAGGGGGCAAGCCTATTGCCATCAAAGGGGCACAAATTCAAACTCCGGGCTGCTACTGAGGAATTCTACATGGAAAACCCAATAACACTTTGCCCGACCTGGAGATCGAACCCAGGGCCTCACGATCAGCAGTCGCGCTTGCCACCAACGAGGGAGTTAAACGATTTTATGTGACTTTCTTCCTTTCAGTATCCACACTAATATCATAAAAGCGAACGTCATTTTGTTTGTCTGTCTGTCTGTTACTTCTTTACGACTAAACTACTAAAACAATTTTCATAAAACTCGGCATTGAGATAGCCTAAAACCCAGCGAAAAATATAGAATACTTTTTATCAAAATACAGCGCAAACGAAGTCTGGGCTTTGTTTAGTTTTTAATGAGACTGACATTTAATACATCTATTACGTAGTTAGCTTTAAGGGGCCATTCAAGTATTACGTAAGCAGAATTTAGTACTTTTTAACCACCCCTCCCCCTTGTCAGCAAAAGTAAGCAAAGCTTTTACCCCCTCCTATGCTTACGTAAGCATTGGTATATATTTTTTTAATTGATCAGGTTTCTTTATTGTTATTCATGAGCAACAGTTTACATGTCTAGAAAAATAACTAAATAAATAAATATTGCTGACGTAATCATCATCTAGACACCCCCGTCCCCCACGTCATCGAAAATAAGCTAAGCAAAGACCCCCTCACCCCCCTTTCGTGCTTACGTAATACTTGAATGGCCCCTAAAGAATAAAACATAATATGTAGTTCAACATCCTATATCTATTCTATTTTCTATCCCCAAAACAGTAATTTCCATTTCCCAGCCACACGTACATATGTTCAATGTCAGCAATTAGCCGTGTCGCTCTAAAAGCATATTCCTTGTTACACACCGCGAATAATGTACCAATTAGCTAGATAAATTGTGACGTCGGCAAACGTCTACGATTAACCACCTACGGTTTCTCGTAGACCATTTCGTAGACGGCGTAGCAACAAGTTTGGTACGAGAGTAAGAACGTCATAACATTTTTTTAATGATAAAAAGCAGTAATTTATTGGCAAAGCAACGTCCTGCCTTAAAAAGTCATCTAAAAAACCTGAATGTACTTTCTTTTTACGGACTTTAAATGAGATTTTTATGTACAGAAATTCTCGAAACTCGCGGCAAAATTAAAAAGACGTATAACCAACTTTAACGAAGGAAGTCGCACTACATCCTAGTTAATTAGTTTTACACTATCCAGTCTTCAAACACTGTAGGGCTGTCAGTAAGGCTGTAACCCCAGTAGCAGAAACCTTCTGCTTGATAAGCAAAGGCTAGTATGTAAATTGCGATCAAAATGAGCTTTGAGTGTGTTCAGAGCGTGTTCAAGGCTGTAAACTGACATATAAACGGCACCACAAAGTTATTAAGTCGACTATATGCCTCGTTTAATAAAGCATTCTTGTGTACATTCAGTTAATTTGACTTGGGCTATTGCACTCAGTGTGTTTGAGCGCTCGGGGCCATTGTGTGATGGTTATATAACCATATATATAGTATAGTATAGTATATATATAGTCCTCATCTCACATCTCTAGCATATGCTAGAGATGTGAGATGAGGACTCATTATTCGGATTAAGAATGACTTTTATGTGACCTATATACGACGTTATCACATTAAATTGTACAATGGTTAATACTCTTTAATATAAGGCTGATAAAATTATGAAAAAATAATTACAAGAAAAATATTAAACAAAATCAAACGTACGGAAATTGAAATAAAGTAAAACACCATTTTGTTAACATTAGTTCACTAACCTCGGCAACGTTGCGCGGAGTTTATTTTTGACCCGCTAGTACTTATGTGGCGATATCACCGCTACTGTTATAGGGTGTTGTAAAATAATAAAATGAAAAAAAAAATCCTGTGTGCTGGCTAAGTTAATGAATGTATTTGCTTGGTTTTTTAACGAAGAACACCATATATTATTAGGGGTATATTGTGATAACGTCATCGCCACCCCGTATATCAACTTTTGTTAGCTTGCTGTAAGTTAATTAATTAATTTTATAATCTGGTATTCGGTAATATTTATTACGACTGTATCCGGTAATCACTATACTTTAATAACTCGTCATTATTTGTGTTAATCGATTCAGCCAACTGATTAATGTATGTCAGTATACATATTAATATTGCAAATATGTATTTATAATGAGGCTGATGTAAAATAATATTTTGCTGTTATAATCGAGCAGCTGAAATAACGCAGGCCACATCAAAATGAAGCTATTTATACGGATCATTTTGCACAAAGTATCATACTTACAACTCGTAAATCATAACAATGCTCGTATTGTTATGAAAATTTGGCTATAAATCCGCTATGTGGTTATCGATCTGCGGGTACATCTCTATTATTTATTCTATTTTCGAACGCCATGACGTAGCAGTTAGTTTGTACTAAGTGATTACACTGCATTATGCGCCATGTTTGTTGGATGACGTGTTTCATTATGACGATGACATTATAATATTACACGTACATTATGAAGCTTCTGCTGTTGGTATTAAAATAATGTGTTGTACTTACATGAAATAATAATTATTAAAGTTCAAACATAAGTTGTGATTTGTAAACCATGGAAAAGATAACATTACATAACATCACGGCTGTATTCCCCGAAGGATTGGGTAGAGGTATACTAACCCTCATTTCGCCGTTATGTTTAAATCTCATGTAATAGGGCGCGAGCCTATTGCCAATTGTTTAAGAAGATCTCATTGAAAAGATGTCATACCTTCTCCTGATCTATAGAGAGGATTTTCTTTTAAATAAATAAATACATAACCTAATCAGCCTATTACTGTCCCACTGCTGGGCACTCTTCTCAGAATGAGAAGGGTTTAGGCCTTAGTCCACCACACACAGGTATGCAGGTTTCCTCACAATGTATTCCTTCACCGTTAACGCAAGTGATAATCAAATACTAAAGTGCGGGCCGAGATCGAAATCATATCCTTCTGTATGGAAGACAACCATTCAACCGCTGGGCTAACATTGCTTATAAATAAATAAATGATTATATTTCTGTAAATACACCATTCAAAGACACTTTTACAGGTCAATAGTATAGGTTTTTTTTTAGTTCTAGATTACCCTTTTACTAACTTGTCAAATAACTAACACCAAGATGGCGTCGACTGCCAAACTTGAGGGGTTTGCTAGTAGCCACTGAAGAGTTCCACTATCCACACCCTAACTCCATTATCAGACCCTGAACACCAAGTGCAATCTATTGGACTCATCAATACGAATCATATGACCCGAACCTCACATAGATCACGCAGTCGACGCCATCTTGGTTCTATACTCCCTTTGCTTCAATATTTATTATACAGACTTTATTAAAAGGAAATCCACGTGCCATTATGGACGTGGCATAATCAAGGCTTTATTCGAACACAAAGGGGCGAGGGTCAGGTCCCAACGTAGGCCTTGTAGCGGTCTGCAGCGGGGCGTGGTCTGGTCTACGTCAGTGCTATATTGCGTCTAATCGGCTAACTTGCGGTGTTTTGAGATTGCGTCTAATTTTGAGGTAGTTGCGACTTATTTAGTTTTAGACTTAGCTTGTTTGGTATACAAATATACTTAGGGATTTGGATTTTTTAAATTGGATTGGTAGATTTAGTTTATTCTACGTTCCAACAGTGTCCTTAAAAACGAACTTATTTTATTGTTTTCTTTTTACAATGGTCTGTAATCCCAAATTATTTCACTTTAAAATACTTTTTACAACAATTGATGAAAGTTTATTATTTAGCAGAACGTAGGTAAATAAATAATGTCTTTTAATTAAAATAGAGTACAAAAGCAGAGCTCCTGTAACATTTTCTAATATGTATCCAGTTTTATTGTTTCATACAATTTTAATGTTTTAGAAGCTCGCATCGTGCTCCTTGCCAAATCTATCTAACTCAACCATATTATGTAAAAACAGCTTTTGCTTTCGCGCAGTCGGTTAAAAAACTCATTATCTTATGTAGAATGAGATGCATACATTCACTTTCTCTTTTACATCAAAAATGCATGTCGTCGCACTAAAACTTGATTGTAATTAATTTCTTGAAGCAAAAAGTGCGGTTGCCATAGCAACGCATCTGTCGCTCCCCGTTTGTTTTAATTGGTTTTGCTAATTGGCGACGGTGGCCAAGACACGGAATAACAAAGCCTTGTTTCATTTTCATCCCTCACCGAGCACGATTTTATAGTCGAAATAGTCCTAAACTTGGCTAAACAAATGTACTTTTCGCTGAAATATTTGTTTTTATTAATTTTTGGGTACGAAATTTAATTTTGCTTCCGAAAATAGTTTTTTTTTGGGTGGCTTAGTTTATTTATAGATTTATTATTATTTTATTCAGAATTTTTGTCAACAATGTGCTTACTTATGACCAATTCCTATAATTTACGAAGCGTTTTAAAATGTAAACTCTTGTATCTTTACCGATAATGAAGCAAAGACCTCATAGCTTTGCATCGTAGACCCTCCTATATAGAAGTAGCTATCACAGGTAAAGTTGGCTTACGAGTGCGAGATGCCCAGTTTGGCAATAAAAAACACTACCATTGGTAAGCAAAACGTTTCGTTTTTGTTTATAGGAACCGTGCAATAACCGATTATCTTATGTCAACAGATTATATATCAATGTATAATACAACAATTTTTAAAGCATCAATCTAGGGCGACAAAGTTCACGATAACTCTTCTATCAACAATTTTAAATCTTCCTAATCTCTAAAAGTTTTTCTCAACAAAAAAATCATATGATACCGCCATTCAATGGCCCCCGACCAACTTAATTCTAGTTCTTATCCTCGTACAAAAACACCGAAGTTTCAAAAGAGTATCTCCGCAAAGGATCCTATCTTAATTAACGATGTCCCGATAAAAAGAAGAAAAGGGGATATTTTATAGAAACCAGACCATTGTTCAGTGGCACCTATTGTTTCGGAATGACAGAGAATTTTCTAGTCTGCCGAGGAGCGAGATCGAGCTGTTTGGAAAAATTACTGCCATTTACTGATGAACATCGTTTTAAGGTATAAAAGAGCAAGGTTTTTCAATCAAGGATTTAGTCTAGGTATACCTATAAAAGGCAATTAAACAGTTATTTAGAGTACCTACAAGTTTTTTTTTACCTAGCTTAGGACAGATCAGTCTTACGGTTATGTGTATGTAGATTTATTAACGCTCGGTTCCTATGGTCAAAAACGATTCGTTTTACTTACCAGAGGTAGAATATTTATAAATGGATTCATAAACTTTTAGCCTGTTATAGCTAAAACATGGGCGGGTCGTTGCTTCATTATTAGTAACTAGCTGTGTCCTCACGGCTCCGCCCGTAGCCTATGTTACTCAGTGATAATGTAGCTTTCTAACGGTAAAAGAATTTTTGAAATCGGTCCAGTAGTTTTTAAGTTTATTCTTTACATACAAAAATGCAAATCTTTCCTTTTTATAATATTAGTATAGATAATTCAAGAGTATTAATTTTAATCAATAACGCTCGGTTTTAAGGAATCCTTATCCTTACTTAATATTATAAACGCGAAAGTTTGTATGTATGGGTGTATGGATGTTTGTTACTCAATCACACAGAAACGGTTGAACCGATTTGGATGAAACTTAGGACACAGATAGACCATGTCTTGGAATAATACATAGGATACTTTTTATCCGGGTATATGGAGTAGTTCCAATAGGATGCGAGTGAAACCGCGGGTAACAGCTAGACGGTCATAAAATGCCTTATGATGTGGATCTCTCCTCTTTAACACAAAAGCTGCCTATGTCACTCTTAGATCAATATGACTAATACGTCTATTATAGATACAGGGTGGATTTTTTAACTGCACCTGGAGGCAAAGTACTCTAAATACTGGAGATAGCCAATTTTACTCAAAGGAAACATTCCTTTATTTTTAAAAAGAAACAAAACTACATTCAATTTTTTTTTTTAAAATACTCTTGCCACACCCGGGTATCGAACCGGCTTAATTCCACCCTGTATATATATTTTGGGTTTATGTACAAAATAGACAGATACACTCTCAGTAGGTTTACGATCAGTATATGCTAAACTTTTTGTGAACCTAAAATTCAGATCTCCCTAGGCATTCAGGACCTTTTTAGTACATTTTTTTGCTTAAATACGTACTATTTATGAGATAGACTTTGTATATAACATAAAGACTTTATAACACTTTTTATGTGTTGGACGGGTATAATTAAGTTTTATTGCTATGTAACCTGAAATATTACAAGTTTCAGGTCTTGGGATTTGGAAGTTGATGAGTTAGCAGTTAGTAAGCAGGTTTAGTTATAAGTTAGTAAGGAAATATGAGCTCGCTTATAAACTTAGATAATTTTGATTTAGGTTTGGGATTACTGAATAAATTGCATCTGAGTATAACCACAAAATAGATAGGTACAGAAGTCAATCTACATACAAGTGCGCTCGAGCAACGCACACATAGACACTGCTCACGGACACGATATCTCGGACCGTTTGGGATCAGAGTGCGAGTGAGTGCGAGCGCGAGTGCCATGCGCTTGAGGGAAATATATATACTTATAGATAGAGCGACCGCCGAGCGTAGGTATGAAAAGTGAAGCACATACATGTGATTGACTTCTGTACCTATCTGTTTTGTGGTATAACTATATTTCAAAAGTTGTAGACGCATGTGGTACTTCTCTAAACTAATAGTTAGACGATCAGTTACAATATCGTCAATTAGCAAGACAATAAAGAAATAACCTGCAAATTAACACATAACATTACGCCTGTATTTCCCGAAGGGTTGGGCAGAAGTGTATAGTAACACCCTCATTTCTCCGTTATGTAGTTAAGTCCCATTTAATAGGGTGCGAGCCTTTCGCCATCAACCGAGCACAAATCAAAACTCCGGGCTGCTACTGAGGAATTTCATACGGAAAAACCCAATAACACTTTGCCCGACCTGGGGATCGAACCCAGGACCTCATGATCAGCAGTCGCGCTTGCCACAACTAGACCAACCAGGCAACGAGGCTGCATATTAGTTTTCCATTTAATTAACGAATTTTTGTTCAATAAAAGCAACTTTCTTCGTTCCTACGATTCCCTCATATATTAGAGCAAGTACGCCCAAGACCAATAAAACAAAAACAGAGAGATTGAAGACAAACAGCTGGCTACAATGTGTGGTTCCAACAGTTGAGTATAACTTGGAGGAGGTCGGAGTTCGCACCGACCTTTCTAGAGACGCTTGTGATAAAAACTTTGCACAGCCTGGATCTACATCGTGCTTATTATGTGAAACTAGATTCTTTAAAGTTGTATTCTCCAATGGACGATTCCTATATTTTACGGAGCGTTATTGTTTAAAATTGAGACTCTTGTATAATATACCAATAATGAAGCAAAGACTTCATAGCTTTGCATAGTAGACCCTCCCTTATGGATGTAGCTATCACAGGTAAAATTGGCTTACGAGTCTATTTATATACCCTTTTGGCAATAGTAAATGCTACCATTGGTAAGCAAAACGATTCGTTTTGTTTATAGGAACCGAGCATCTAGGATTCCTCACTTGTGACTGCGGTCTTGTTCGTATTTTTCTAAAAATATATGATGTTTAAAGCGCTTAACTTTGAAGTTTTGTAGAATTGTAATGTTTAATATTTATTCATTTATTTACAGTTAACTATTCGTTAAATATGACTTTCAGCCTCAATTAACACAGTGTCACTAACAATAAATACCGATTTCATATAAAAACATATTTTATAAAACGCAGTATTTTTAATATTCATTGTACAAAAATGCTATTGTCATAAAAATAGGCGAGATTTTCTCTTAACGTACCATTTCATCGTTTTAACAACTTTTTTACTAAAATAAAAGCGCAGGTACATTATCATACACCATTTGGCCCGTTTTCAGAGCCCAACAGATATTTCAGAATGCATTTTCCTACAGAACACAGAGTACGAATTCATAAAAATGGAATGCGGCATACTCATGCAGAATACGAAACTGCATTTTGGCATATTGTAGTCCGAAATACCTAAAACAAAGGAGGCTTTGGAAGAACATTTTTGCACTGTGCAATGGTGCTTATTTTCATATGAAAATACTGAAAGTTTTCTTTCAAAAACGATGTAGGTATGTGAGTTTGTGCATAAAAGTTTTATAGAACGCGCTCGTGTGAAATAATAAAGACAGTGTGCTATATAATTTGAAGAAGTTTCTCGTATTTATTTCGATTGTTTGCTGTTATTGCGTTTGCAGTTATAACAGTAATATTGCTTCAATGACGGGGTGGGTAGATAAGAACGGTCGGTGTTCCCCTATAGTTAATAGTTTTATTTCAATCTACAATTGTTAAAGTAACGAGAGGTAACCTAAATCTATCTTACGAAATTATTTGCTCATACTCATCTTCTTTCTTCTTTTCGTGTGGTTAGTGACTAACCTGGTGTCAGAGTTTATGCCACCCATAGGGCCTCTGACTTGGCTTCACATGCCGTTGCGAAATATCTCTCAGGCATGCCGGTTTCCTCACGATGTTTTCCTTCATCGTTCTTAAGCAAGTGATAATTATGCAATACGCACATGAATCCGAAAAGTCAGAGGTGCGTGCCTTGGGTTCGAACTCGAGACCTTATGACTTGGCAGTCCAACGATCACACCACTAGGCTATCACTGCTGTTATGCTCATACTCATTATAACTAATTGTAGAAAAAAAATATGTAACAGAAATCTATAACAATCAACGCATCATATAAACGAAGTTTACACAAAAATTAATTACTTTGCTAAAAAATAAAATTGTAAATTTGTAAGAAAACATAAAGATTTTTACACAACAAGAGAAGAAATACAAACTAACTACAGTCTAAGACATAAAAACAGATTAAACCTACCTAGCTCAAAAATAAAAATGCATTCATCTAGTCCTTATGTTATGTCAATAAAAATATATAATAAGCTACCAAAAAAAAATAAAAATGAAGACAAAGATAATATATTCATAAACAAATTAAAGAAATTATTACTACAAAAAAGCTATTACCACATAGAAGAATACTTAAATGATACATTTTAAGAACAGGTACTTAAATGATAAGTGTTACTATTCCTAATATAACATTATGATAATAATAAATAACGATAACATAAATAAGTAATATATTTTAAATGCTTAGTAAATTCAATACCTTAATATAATAAAAAAGTAAATTAATATCCACAATGTAAGACAACATTAATAAAGCTTGCAAATATCACTATGTTATCTATACTACATTTGTATCTATAATAATAATAAACATTTACATAACTAGATAGGTACCCACATAAACTTATATGTAAAAACTAAAACTACAGATAAGTACATTATAATTATAGGTAATTAAAAACTAATAAATATAAATAGTCAAAACAATACTTACTATCAATATTGAATTAGGAATACGAAAATCTACCTAGATACTTCAATAAATAAATAAAAATATATACGGTCGAATTGAGAAACCTCCTTCTTTTTTGAACTCGGTTAAAAATTACTTACCAATTCCTTCCTCTCTCCTAATATTTTTGCGTGCCCAACAGGGTCCACGATGTACTATATATATTTACTCACCATCTATTAATACCATTGTGGAAAGCAAATAAAAGTTTGAGTTTCAGTTAAATACTTTCTCAATCCAATTAGCCTGTATTATTTTAATCATAAACCTTTTTCTGTCCCCTTGCAATTTGATCAAACTAAGGAGATATTAAATGGCTCTTCTTACTCCCGGCCAACGAAGGGCGGGCATTAAGGTCGTATTTCAATTTTCAAAGAAAAATGTTCTTATAAGCTTATGTTCTTCGAAGGACACTTGGCTCGTTAGGTTGATATTCCTTGCTCTTTCACTCTCCTGTCCCCAGCGACTTGTGTGTCACTACCTGATTAGCATTATTTGAATTTCAAGAAAATCGTTTTTAACCGACTTCCAAAAAAGGAGGAGGTTCTCAATTCGACTGTATGTTTTTTTTTTGTATGTTTTTCCTCGATATCTTTGCTAATTGTGAACCGATTTTAATTATTCTTTTTTTGTTTGAAAGAGTATTTTTTCGAAGTGGTCCCATTTAAATTTGGTAAAGATCTGATGAAGAACTTCAGAGATAGACAATTTGAGTTGGTTTTTTTTGTTAAAAAGTTTAATTATTTAGTATCAAAATGGGAATTTAGAAGAATATTTTATTATAAGATTCAGGACACATTAACTTGGATTATGATAGGACTTTTCATTCAATTAGTTTTGAGGTAAAGCGCTTTTTTAAACAGTTTTACTCCTACGATACTTTTTCCAACCATGGTTTTAATTGTCTTATTATCATAATAATGACGTGTGTACGACAAAAAGACATCTGACTTTTTTATTGTAATACAAAAAGTCGAAGATTTACCAAAACAATGACTTCCATCATTTTGATTCGTTTATCCTCGCTAATTTTTATATAAGAAAACGATCTTGATATAATGTAGGTATGTAGTTCACGAGTAGTTCAGTGAAAAATAAACAATTCTAATAAATATCTTCCATTGTTTTCGTAACCCATACCGTTGGCAAACCTATCGAGATTATAGTCTCGTAAATTGAGATTATCTTACGAAGGTTAGATCGAATCTTTGAAGTTTCCTTTATTGCGAATGACTTTGTAGTTCGAGGTACTTATATTTGCAGATATTTTTCTTGAAAAAAACCAACTACTTAAGTATAAGTATTTAATACCACTATAGGTTAGTTTCTAGTAAACAAAAAATGCGCTCAAGAAATATGAAAATCATTAAGGCCGTAATGAAACTATTTTCTTTTCACATATTATATCGCCATGTCCCATGAGAGAAGACAGAAACTATAGAATGCAACGTACTATGACCCTTACAAAGATGTTTGAGATTGACGTAATTTTGATTTGGCCATTGATCCAAAGAATTACCCAACACCAAAAGTATTTATTCCTCGCCATCTGAACAGAGCTAAAAGAAAAAATTAAAACAATTAATTCAATCCTCCAAATATTTCTTATTGATATAAATTGCATTTCCATAAAGAATAAAGGCCATATCCGACGACACTGTAAGTACAAATTGTCCGACAAATATTCAACGATCTTTTATCGAGACATACGACCAAAGGGCTCAAAGCTTTGTCCTCGTAAATAATGTACTCAAAAGGATCGCCAGTTTACATAATAGCTTTCCAAGTGGCCTTATTTATCAGAATGGGTATTTTAGCCAAGTAGTACAGTTTGACCTGTGTCGTAAGATGTATGGCAATGTTTGTAATAGGGTTGTTCTAGCAAGATTAGATAGATATATTTTGTAATACGATTAGGGTTGTACGTGATCTGTTTGAACGGTTTTGATTTCCGAATTGGTGGTTTGGATATTGTTGTGATGGACAACTTTGGGGTTCGTTTCCTTGGAATTATAGAGATGGGTCTTGTTTAGTTACGTCATTTTAGGCGAATCCCTAGATTGTAGCAATTTCTCCCTAGAACAAATTTTAGAACAGTATGGTCTTCCGTTCTTACAGATAAAAACGATAAAAAATATTTATACATTTATTATGATTGGACTTTATAGGTACAAAAAAGACATTAAAGAAGCTAAATGTTCCGTAAAATCAAGTAAATTGAAGTTTTTTTTATTAAAACCTAAAGAGACTTGAGATATCACCTTAACTGCTTTTACGGGTCTACCTCAAGAATAATATTTTACGAACTATAAAATAGAATCGTTTCACCAGAGAGGGTAACATTTCTCAGAGGAGTTCTCTCAAAGCTGCGTTTACTACGATTTATGATTACTCGTAAAACGGTTTCTGGTTGAATTAGTTGAAAAGTTTTGAGGAACGAGTAAACTTGGTCGAACACTCAGACATTATTCTTTAAACTATGTTTTTTTACGGTACTTTGTGTTAAGTACAGTTAGTTTGGTCGATCGGTTCTTTTTGCTACGGTTTTAGGCTGTATATTGGTGGAAATAAATGTTTTTATTGTTTTTTTAATTCACGATAGTATTGTAAAATGTATACCTAGGTTTTGTACAGTAGGAGAATGAAAAGGTAAGTTGGTTTTCAAAATAATTTCTTGCCCACATCGCGGGCACATGCTACCTTCTCAAACTGTTGAACAGAACAGACCAATGCATGGAAAATTATGTTTAATTAATTGGCAGCAAAGATCGAAATTGGCTTTTGCCTCAATATGACGTAGTAGTACCATATAATGTCTTTGATTTGATTTAAGGAGTTTTCTTGTTAAAACCATGACATCAACATCAATCAATTCGATGATTAAATAAATTGATATTACTAGTGGTTCTCATTATGTCACCATTATAATTTTTAATATCTTGTCAAAAAATACTTGTTTTTTCTTTTCTATAATACCACGAATTTTTAAAGATAAAGGATTAGGGTCAGTTGCCACCAAGCGGAAAAATCCTGGCGAACTTTTTTAATGTCACTGAATAAATAATTGTATCATTATTGCTTTAAATACAGAATTCGGTGCTCGGGTAGGTTCAGGCATGCGTAAGGAAACGCTTGATCTTCTTCTTCCAGCCCTTATCCCGCACTAGGTGGGGTCGGCACTACATGTATTTTATAAATCCATGTTGCTAGAGGTTTTGGCTTATTGTTTTATGACCGGCCGCCTGCCCGACATCAACCCTCCTTAGGAATACTCGTTGCGCCGTCGCGCGGGTGACCTAATGTGCTTGCACTGGGTCCCAAAATGATATGCTTGTCAATCTTATTGCCGACAACTAAGCAGACTATGTTCGTAATGAAACGCTTGATATCTAGTCAATATTGATATTTAATACAGTTACTTATTTAGTGAAATTTTAAAAGTGCTCGAGCATCCTCGAGGATTTTTCCGTTTGGTGGAAAACTGACCCTTAGTCTATATTAATGTGTCACTAATGACTAAATTAGGTACTCATTGGCCTAACGGAAGGTAAAATAATCAGTTAACAAAACGTACAATTACCTAAATACTACCGATCACAAGTTACGTAATTAAGTTAAAACCTTCATTACGGGTGGTATTTTCTGCGGCGGCCATTTTGTTACAAAATAGTGTTGTTACGACATAATCCCGACACGTAGCGGACAGGCACGAGTAAGCTTATATGATACACACAGTGTTTACGCCATTTTCTGACACGGACGAAAATGAATTCTGGTGCAGCAAAAAATGTATTTAGGTTTCAGTAGTTAACATTATAAAACCACGCCTTCTACTTCTCGAAGGGTTCGGCAGAGGTGTTTTAGTACACCCTCATTTCGCCAGTTATGTTTAAGGCCCATGTAATAGGGGGCGAGCCACAAATCCAGACTCCGGGCTGCTACTGAGAAATTCCTAATGGAATAATCCAATAACACTTTGCTCGACCTGGGGATCGAACCCAGGACCCATGCTCAGCAGTCGTGCTTGCGACCACTAGACCAACAAGGCAGTTTCAGTAGTTAAGAAGTAATTTTGACATACGATTATTGTATTTTATGTAATAACTATAGAGAGTGAAATTCATGTTTCGACATAACCACGAGAACATCTCGTGATTGAGGGCTCCAGTTGAGTCCCAAACTAGTCGAGTAACCATGATAAAATTCACGTTTAAAACTGTTTAAAAAATCCTAATTACGATTTTTAAGTTAAATGGTTTTGCAATCCTTTTGTTCAAATGTCCATTACCCGCTTGTCCAGTTTGGTTACTCTAGTAGAAAGGGAGCGTTTTGCCCAACAGAGTGAAATAAAAAAATGTGGCTATCAAAAAGGAAAACCTCTTTTGTTGTAGTCTACTGTTAATGGTTGAGTAGTAATTTAAACTGAAACCTAAAACATTAATTAATAAACAGTAACTACATTTTGTAGTATTTTATCCAACATTATGCTGTTCTAATACTAAGTAATAATTAGGTTAATAGTTTAGCACAGAAATAACTGTTCCATGCAGGCTAGTAATTACTCACGCGTCATGCAACTGTAAGTTTTTTTATTCTATAGAAATATGAGCACGTATTGATCCTACAGGGTGTAGGCAAAACCATGTAATTCCTTCAAACCCCGTGATGTACTGCTGACATAGATTAAACCCTGCATGGGATACCTTTGAATTCAATAAAACAAATATTACAAGAAGTAAACATGTGTTCTTAACGTGAGGCATTTTAGCGCCCCGCGCGAATTGCGGAGTTATCGCTCGCCGCGCGGTCATTTAGCTCGGAGCGCTAAAATGCCTCACGTTAAAAACACATGTTTACCTACTTCTTGTAATTTTATTTTTATTGAGTTCGAAAAAAACCCTTTCAGCGTTAATCTATGTCAGCAGTACATCACTACGTTTGAAGGAATTACATGATTAAGTTTACATCCTGTATATTACAATGGAAACAGGACTCTGTGGAAAAAGAAACGTTAAACAATAATATGTACAACTCGTTAAAATAAAGAATAAACATAACAGAACATCAGGTGCGTAGTACTCTAAACCGGCGTGCGTGTATAACAAGATGTATGAATGTGGATGAAGCGAAAGTGGGATGTAAGGGTCGTAGCATGTCGCGTTCTATAATTTCTGCATCATGGGAAAAAGGCGTGAGTTTATGTATGTATGTAATATCACGCCTTGTACTTCGTGTGTTCGGCAGAGGTGTTTTAGTACATCCTCGTTTCGCCAGTTATGTTTAAGTACCGTGTAATAGGGGGCGAGCCTATTGCCATTAACCGGGCACAAATCCAGACTCCGGGCTACTACTGAGAAATTCCTAAAAGAAAAACTCAATAACAAAGATGAAAAATTAAAGTTATAAAGAATATGGGATTGCAAATGGCGGCGTTACTATTGTTATCGTTATTTGCCTCTTGCTCTCACACGTTCTCTGTGAGCGAAAGGTAAATATTGGATTCACCATTTCTAATCCCATTCGTTAAGTTTAGTAATGGTGTTATATCTATACTAATATTATAAAGAGGAAAGATTTGTATTTTTGTATGTAATGAATAAACTTAAAACTACTGGACCGATTTCAAAAATTATTTTGCCGTTAGAAAGCTACATTATCACTGAGTAACATAGGCTATATTTATTACTGGAATAAAACTTCTTACGCGGGCGAAGCCGTGAGGACACAGCTAGTAGTGTATATGTTAGTAGGAATACAGTGGTAGATTCCAAGCTTCGCTAAGTAGTTAAACAAAAGAATGCCAATGTATTATCATTACACAAAATCTTTCATGTTGGAGTCAGCTTCTAGTCTAACCACATGCGGCTGTATGAAGTCTAATAACAACTCGACTGCGTATCAAATAGTTATGTCATAAGAATGTTTCCAAAAACAAGTACGTACACACTCAATTAAATAACTATGCCGGAGAAATGCTACGTTCTCAAATTTTAATTAAAACATGTGGTGACTACCTTAACCTAACTTGAGTTTCGAAATGAATAACAGAAGTTAATTTAATGAAAATACTAAGTTTGAAATAACTTAAATTTCATAAAGGTTGCGAGAGTATTTGCTTTTGTAGTTCTTTAAATTACATAACATAACATCACGCCTGTATTCTTCGAAGGGTTATGCCGAGGTGTATAGTAACACCCTCATTTCGCCGTTATGTTTTTAAGTCCCATGTAATAGGTGGCGAGCCTATTGCCGTCATCCAGGTACAAACCCAAACTCCAGGCTGCTATTGAGGAATTATACACAGATAAACCCAATAACACTTTGCCCGACCTGGAAATCGAACCTAGGACCTCACGATCAGCAGTCGCGCTTGCTACCGTTAGACCAACGAGGCAGTTAAAAATAATTGAAGAAAAATAAGTACACAGAGTAATACTTTTCTTATTATAATCATTTACCTAAGGAATCCAATTAGACTGAATAACCCGTAATAAAGATGATAAAGAGTGAGGTTAAAGGTTAAAAGAAAGATACGAGTGAATCGGTTTCTTCTGGGCAAGCGTGCTCCATCGTAGACCGCATCATCGCTTAACATCAGGCGAAATGGCGGCCAAACGCAGGCCTAGTAACAAATAAAAAAAACTTTAAAAAGAATCAACTCAAATATACATTTGCTTACATCATAATAAAGTCCCGAAAAGCCAATAGAGCAGGGTGAATCCTCCACTTGTCGGACAGTGGTTGAAAGTGTAGTTATAAATAGCCGTCAGCGAGAACATTTTTCACGGTAGCCTCACGAAGCCTCACGCTGTATATTTTCGGTGCTAACGCGAAAATGGACATAATAAATAGCGTTCTATCGACCCTAGTTGTAAATTCAGAGGTATTTCACCACTGCACTTCCTATTTGGCTTCTAACAAATCATAGCCATCAGTAACTTTGTTTTATATTGCTTTGAACGGTTTCAAGTTTTAATGGTCGGAATAGTTTGGTGAATAGTATCTGGGAGTTTACTAACACGAGTATTGCGTGACCAGTCGAGTGTTTACGTTAGGGTGCGTTATTTCATGGTCAAAGCGCGTGTTTTGCCAATGTCGCATGACACACCCGTGAGTTAACTAAGCGGTCTTGAGGTTTATTTTTATTGTTAAAGGAATGAACATAGTGTCTTATCTTTTTTATTGTTTCTTGTTGGTTTTATGGCTGCTTTAAGTAAGGTTATCTTTACAAATTGATAGACTGTGTATTTTATGCTACTCCTAAGAATGTTAACTTCAAGAAACTTATTAGAAAAAATGTGTAGGGCCTAGTTATCAGAGTCTATAGGTATATACCCAGTAAAAATACTCTACACTTCCACATTTACATAGAAATAGGAGAGTCGCAGATACCGTACGAAAAATATCAAATCATGGTTTGCTACGTGACACGACCCCCTAAAAACATGCAAATCAATGGATGCCTTGAGAAATATTTTGTATATTTTCCTGAGCACATCAACATAAAAATGTAAACTCGATAAATTGCTCAGACATACGACGCATTCACCCCTTGTTCCAGGTGAGTGAGTCAATCGGGCTGGCGCGGCACGCAACTGGGGCGCTCACCCTATTGAACGGCTTGTATAGGTAACAACCACAACTGTGGCACAGTCGACAATGAAAATCGATAGATGGTCATAGAATATAAAACATTGTGTTCGGAGCTAGATTGTGTTTTCCATTCTAGTAAGTATAAAAGTAGGAGTACATAGCTGGGTTGTTTTCCATTTCGGTAGTTTCTGGAATCGGGGTGATTGAACCAGAAAATGTTTCACAAGTCCTCCCAATATGAACCTGAATTTTCTATGTTCAGTCAGGTTGAGTGGAAGACAATGATACACTTGCTGCTCCATTATGATTAGGTAAGACCATGGGTTACAGGTCGTTACTTATAAACACTATTCAATAAATAAATATTTAATTAACTGCTTCATTGGTCTAGTGGTGGCAAGCGCGACTGCTGAGCATGGGGTCCTGGGTTCGATCCCTAGGTCGGGCAAAGTGTTATTGAGTTGTTCCATTAGGAATTTCTCATTAGGAGAAGTTGTTCATTAGGAGTTGATGGCAATAGGCTCGCCCCCTACCTATTACATGGGACTTAAAGATAACGGCGAAATGAGGGTGTTACTATACACATCTGCCCAACCCTTTGGGGAATATAGGCGTGATGCTATGTTATGTTATATTTACTTTAAAAGTATGGTAACATAAATGAAGATTATTAACATTGAATTTTCTTGGTAGGAGAATAGAATAATTTTAATTCGTTATTACTCTTTGCGTGGATATGGAAGCCTCATAGGTACCTCCTATTTTATAACTTAAATGTAATGTACATATGCATGTAAATATATTTAAAAAAAACTGCTAGGTACATATTTGGGGAACATAACATTTTATACAGTTTTACCGGTTAAACGAGTGATATATTGAAGGAATCTATTCAGTATTCGTTCTAAATATAAAATTGAACAGGGCATTAATATTTGATCAATTTTTCCAATAAAGAATTTGTGGGCACAAATTCACGCACAAAACTAAGCGAGGCGAGGTTACAAGCGGGCACATTTTAGCGGGCATGCTAAAATGTGCCCGCACAGCGGGTGATGCACACGGCACTGCATATGCTAACCGGCCATTACTCCGCCCTTCCCGCCCTTTGTACTTGCCGATATACCCCGCCGGACAATTTAATTCCAATATAAAGGTTTACTTTGTGATTTATTAGTGGGTAATTGTTTAACATTTTTCTCCGTTACATGTACGCACAAATTATCATGTCTGCAATATGTCACTTTTTCAACCAGTCATACTATATAAATAATTATATTAATTACTTTTCAAGTTTGAGCGATGCAGCTTGATGTACATACATACAAGTACCTATCAGCAAGTGTACAACTCGTCGGAAAACCAATTAAACTTGATGTCGACAGGAAATGCACGACGTCGACGACACAGGTCACTTCTGCTGTGGAAATTACATCCCTTATAGTTTGTAGGCTACTACAGACCGTGGGTGGCGGACAAATATAATTAAGTTATTATTTTTAATAAACATAAATAACATAACATCATGCTTGTATTTCCCGAAGGGTTGGGCAGAGGTGTATAGTAACACCCTCATTTCGCCAGTATGTTTAAGTCTCGTGTAATAGGGGGCGAGTCTATTGCCATCAACCGGGCATGAATCCAAACTTCGGTCTGCTATTGAGAAATGAAATAATGAAAAGCACTGCCCAACCTGGGGTTCGAACCCAGCGTCCTCACGACCAGCAGTCGTGCTTGCCACCACTAGACCAACGAGGCAGCTATGATTATTTTCAATATCTATACTAATATTATATGGAGGAAAGATTTGTATTCTTGTATGTAACGAATAACCTTAAAAACTACTGGACCGATTTAAAAAAATCTTTTTTCATTAGAAAGCTACATTATCACTGAGTAACAAAGGCTACGGGCGGAGCCGTGAGGACACAGCTAGTGTTATAATAATTTGACCTATCCCTTACTCGCTGTAACTACACCCACGAGAATTTGTAAAATGGCGTAGTCTTTTACAGTAACCCGAAGGATGGGCGGCAGTATTCTTTGGTTAGAAAACATCAACGTGGATCATAAATCTGCGGTCGCCTTGCTAACATGACATGTAGGTTTCTCTGTTACAGATTGGTCCAGTAATTTTCCCGTGGCAGTGATTTTTTTCCTGTGAACTGGAACAAGTTTCGAGTACCAATCGGCTTGTACGAAATTATATTGAAACACCTATAAAAACAGCAAATTTTAAAAACCAATAATATTAATACATACATATAATATTATGAGGTTTTAAATAGTGTAGCCATAGAGATAACAGTTAGATTCTCATTTACATAAAACATACATAAACATAACATCACGTCTGTATTCCCCGAAGGGTTGGGCAGAGGTGTATAACACCCTCATTTCGCCGTTACATTTCAGTGCCATGTAATAGGGGGCGAGCTTATTGCCATTACCGGGCATAAATACAAACTTCAGGCTGCTACTGAGGAATTCCACACGAAAAAACTCGAAAAACTCAATAACAATTTGCCCGATCTGGGGATCGAATGCAGGACCTCACGATCAGCAGTCGCGCTTGCCACCACTAGACCAACGAGGTAGTCATCTAATTCTCATTTAATTTTAGATTGAATCTCTTTAGTTGCGTGTTTCCGTGAGAGACTCATATTTAAACATAGTTTATTCAAGTAGTTCGTAGAAAATATATTAATGCATATATACAGACAAGTTTTATATAATTTTTCATGTAATATAACAGACAGGAAACCACGATGCGACAGGAAGAAAGCTTTCCAATAAAAACATAATTAATCCCGACCCGACCGCCCACGCGCCGCCCTCTCTGTGACGTTCAATTCCAAGCTATCATAGTATAAATTCACTTCTACGAAGGCACGGGTATAGTAGCTACTGTAGACGCAAGCCTTGACGGTAATTGTTAGTCAAGATGAAAGGATAATGGAATGAATCACGGAGGCATTTCATTTCATGTAAACAGTGCTTAACGCGAATGGAGCTTTTGGCTTGTTAAGTTTTCTAGGCACCAGTTTATTTGACCGAAAAACAAACGTGAAACAAGTTTGGAAATACGAAATTCTATTTTCTTGTTACCTAATTTCGATCTTACTGATTTCATACTTAATTTCATATATAAATTCTAAACTGGCAAGCAACTCTGCTGATCGTGAGGTCCTGGGTGCGATCCCCAGGTCGGGCCGGGTTATTGGGTTTTCCGGGTGAAATTCCTCAGTAGAAGCTCGAAGTTTGTCTTTGTGCTCGGTTGATGGCAATAGGCTCGCCCCCTATTACATAGGACTTAAACATAACGGCGAAAAGAGGGTGTTACTATACACCTCTGGCCAACCCTTCGGGGAATACAGACGTCATGTTTATAAATTCGAAGCATATCAATTAATATAATTATCACATAGATACTTTCATCTACTTGCGCAAGAGACCCGAATCCCTTAATCACATTTCAGTTTAAACTGTTGAAATCAACTGAAATATAATTACAAGCTAAGTTTAGAGCAAAATAAATTCATTCTCAGACGAGACCATTAGGTTGGCATTAGCATTCATATTGTTATATGAATTCCTATACAAAAGCATACACAAAGCTTATTGATTACTAATTCAGTAAACAGTAAACAGCAATATACCGCACCACACTCATATAACCAGCTTCCACAAGAAAATCGTTCCACTTGACTCACCCCACTATTAAAATCCTAACCTATCTGCGTTCGACAGTTACACAGCTTTTTCGATAACCCTGCAATATCGGGGAGCATCCAATCAATACGACAGCCGCTCGTGGGTGATTGCTGTTTTCAATCAGCGAGTTTATATGGGTGCACGAATATCTACGACATTTTTCTGTGGTCGTATGCAATTGCATACGACGGGACGTGTAGTAGAGGCGAGTATATTTGAATAGAGTGGAATGAAATTCAGCGCTTAAGGAAAGTAGTTTTCGATATTACGTGCATGCAAAATTGCTGTAGAAGATTCAAATGAAATACTACTACACGTTTCTTATGTCATTGCAATGTAATTTAAGTATTTTGAATAGCTTTAGGCTTTTTTGTCTTTAACCTTTTGAACGCCATTCACGGCTATCGACGTCAAACAAAAATTTGGTCGGGCCACCAACAACGTCAATAACCATCAAAATAGTACGATGAATTTGTAACTTGGCGTGGAAAAAGTGTTCATACGTCTATAGACGTTTCAACAGGTTAAAGAATAACATATTCAAACATCGGCCTAATTTTATGAAATCCTACACTTTATTAGCGGTTTCTCAACTCTAGAGACTTCATAATCTTGATACTATTAGCTTCGAAAAGGTTTAACATGAAGCCATTGTTACGGAAATAAAGTGGAAACAAAAGCTTCCTCTTTATAACACGACAGTTTGAAACCCAATATTATGGAACTAGTCTTGATAAAATAATTCCCGTTGTTCGTTAAACATGGTTTCCCTGTCGAACCAAGCGCTTTTGCCGCGATCCTGAACGATGCACCTATTGAATTCAACTACCAGCATTGTGCAGTAAATAACGCAGTAAGTATACAACAATTTACCACGTTAAAGGCATGGGTATTTACCTATATTTTAATCATATTGTCTATGTGTACCGATTGTGGAGTTGGTATACGGAGTTGGTTTCTGTTGTTTCGTTTCTCGTACAATGAATGGAACTCTAAATAGCACGACATACCGTGGTTGTAAGTAGCTTGCCCGTCGTCTTGGGAACTTGAAGTTATCGATTTCTTCAGTTGGCACGTGCAAGAATAGAAATAATATCAAAAATGTTACGTAAAGGACGTTATTTTCATCTTATTCCAAAGGCATTATTCCTTCCATAATCATTCTTAAAAATTTTGAAACTCTCGCATCATATAAAGTTTATAAGTCTCCTTAGTTGTAATTTCGTCGGGATTTTTCCGACGATTTTCCGAGTATCGTCAATAGCACTAGTGCGGCGCCGACATCATATTGCGATGCACGAAGAGCCGAGCGGAGCGCTCGTTCGGAAATTGCATCGTGACGTTTTGCTCGATTTTCTCCCCACTCGTTCGCGTCGGTACCGAAACGCGCTAATTGCTCGCAATCTATTGCTTTTTAATGTGTTTGCACCAATCGGAAGCTTTATTTCGATTATTTTTGTACGCTGAGTAAACGGTGACAATAATTTGCATTGCAAACAAAGGTCTTTTTGTTCGCCCAATTCCTGTTGGGATTTCGAAATTGATGTCGTGTTTATATTGTTGTTATATTACACCAGTTTGGGTTTATTTCATAGTTCCTTTAGTATTAATACATATGGAATGGAATGTTCCTTGCAACCGGAACTTCAATAAATCGTGTAGTGCGCATATTTCGTGCCTGTCTCGAGGAGCTGCCTGTTTCGGACAAGCATGTCTGTAATCTATGCCCGATGCAAATGTACCGTAAGTGCATGCAATACATGTGTTCAACATCGACCAGTTAAATGCAGTAACGTCATTTTGAGATATCCAAAACCAGACAAACATTTACTTTGTTATTTCAGAAAATATTTCTTTACAGTTTTCGTTGAGAAACAATGGATTCCGTACCCTTATACATTCACATTCATTCACGATGAACCTCCTATCTCAAATGTAAATGAAAATAGTTATTTCGATATATGATAGTCACTTATTTACATTTTACGTCATTTCTATTACGTACATCAATGAAGGCCGTACCCACAATTTCTTGTCGCGTACCATTGGTTCGCCATCCCTACTCCATAATAAGAACAATGAGAGTAAAAAAAATAACCTCAAAAATACTCAAAACAGAATAACGAAACTTCAAAATTCGTTTTCTCCTACACGATTTAGGTTTACACACGAACGAAACAACTTGTTTAAATAAGAATTACTTACCAAGGCAGCGAGCACATTACAGATATTAAGCTATTAACTACACTGTTCAAATACGACGCTTGGTAGAAGCGATGGCTCGTCGCTTAACGAGCGAACATTGCCGCGAATGGAGCGATTAGACGCGTAAAATAAACTTGAGCTTTATAAGTATATTCGGTTTTGTTGTGGTGTTTGAGTGTGCTATCAAATGATGTGTGGGAATTTGTGGGCTAAAATCATTTCGTTAAATCAAGTCTTCTTTTTTTCGTGTGCTTAGTGACTAACCTGGTGTTAGAGTTTATGCCGTCCATGGGCCTCTGACTTGGCTTCACATGCCGTCGCGTAATATCTGTCTATCCTTACGATGTTTTCCTTCACTGTTTTTAATTAAGTGATAATTATACAATACGCACATTAATCCGAAAAGTCAGAAGTGCGTGCCTTGGGGTCTAATTCAAGACCTGTGACTTGGCAGTCCGACGGTGATATAACTGGGTTATCGCTGCTGTTTATCGTCTGCGCGTGATTACATACTTATGGTGTTTTCTGACTTAGTGTCCGTAGACACTATACTACAGTAAACACTCTCACGAGGCCACCTTTACTCAAGACCTATACCACCGATTCATGTGGGTATTGTATAATTATTACTTGATTAAAAACATTGAAGGGTAACATCGTTAGGATAGACAGATATTTCGCGACGGCATGACCGCAATCCTAATTATTACCCCTTACTAACAGCCATTACAGAACACCGTCGCTGCACGTTGCATTACTTACAAGCCCCCAGTACATTGAACAATCGGTGATTCATACCACAAGTCTAGACAACAGGTATTGATCACCGTCCCCCCTGCCTGCTGGTGACACTTCGGTGCAATGAATCACCATAAACAGATTATGGGTAAATACCCCGACTCATTTTAATTGCACCCGCAGTTGTAAATTTTATTTAATGGGGTTTTAACTGAAAGTTCCCGTTAGGGGGCTGTTTGGAAATTTCCTTATTTAATGCTGTGGTGGGTTATGAATAAATTAATTCAAAATATACATGGTGAATCTTTGAATAGTATACCTATATATAACATAAAGCTTATATATTGTAAAGATTTTATTAACTAAAACATAATGTCACGCCTGTATTCCCGGCAGGGTTGGGCAGAGGTGTACAGTAACACCCTCATTTCACCGTATTAGGGTGCCAGCCCATTGCGATCAACCGGGTACAAATCCAAACTCCGGGGTGCTACTAAGGAATTACCCATGGAAAAACCCAATAACACTTTGCCCGACCTGGGGATCGAACCCAGGACCTCAGGATCAGCAGTCGCACTTGCCACCCTATACGAATGAGGCAAAAAGGCGAGGTGAAAAATTTAAGTAATCTATTTTTTTGTAACAAAATCTGTCAAGTCTAATTCTTCACGACCTAAAGCTTCTTTAAAGGTGATGTGCTAGTTTAGGCACATGGTGTTGTAAATATATTTATTATACAAAAATAACTACCTACTACTATTGTAGATGAAGCCGGAAAAGCGTAAGACATTACCGCCATAACCATAATGTTCTATGTGTCACTAATGACATCTAGCGGAAAATATTTGTTATTGTGGACCTACACGTCATATATCTTTATCTTCTATCATATATGAACGTATCAGTAACTGCCTCGTTGGTCTAGAGGTGGCAAGCGCGACTGCTGATCGTGAGGTCCTAGGTTCGAGCCCCAGGTCAGGCAAAGTGTTATTGGGTTATAATGAATACCTCAGTAGCAGCCCGAAGTTTGGATCTGTGCCCAGTTGATGGCAATAGGCTCACTATTACACGGGACTTAAACATAACGACGAAATGTGGGTGTTACTATACACCTCTGTCCAACCTTTCGGGGAATGCAGACGTGATATTGCGTTGTATCAGCCAAAGCAAAATGTCCGTTAAGATATAACCCAACAACCACAACGCTGGCTAGCGGATTAGTGGTCGCATTTTCATGTTATTTACTCGGAGACACGCTTCTGCCGACCGCCTTTGAGACATATTCCTTTGACAAAGCTAACACCCACCTTATGTGGTCATATCAAATATACGGTCTAGACGGCTAGACAGTGTATTTGTCGGATTGACCATACCTAGGGTCCACAAACCATAAACAACATTGGCAAATACTAATCAATCATGAATATCAAACAAACTTGGTTACTTGTATGGACAATTCTGCGATACTTAAGGTGAATGAACCTTAGTTAATGTACTGTACAACGACATTTTACTCTATCATACACTCGTGACACCCACCCACTCGACTCTAATGTAATATCAGGGTGCACGCGCTAATAAGATGAGAGAGCTCATCTCTGCTCAGGCCCCATTTTTATTAACAATGTTAATGATACTATGATGTTTACTGAGTAACTTCTAAACATGATAATGTACCATGGAATATTAAATAGTTGGTAATTGCAAAGAGATTGAAAAGAGAAAAGGAGGGGCTCGTGGCTAAAGACCCACCGCGCGGATCATACGATTTGCGAGGTTAACCTGCGCTTGCCGCGGCCAGTCTGTGGTTGGGTGATCATTCGTTACATATCGGGACCCTCCGTGCCTCTGATAGCACGTTAAATAGTTGGTCCCGGATGTCATACGAATACCTATGACAGTCGTTACGGGAAGTCTGACAACCGGTATAACTAGGATATCGGCATTGCCCAGTTACTGACTTGCGGAGGTCTGATGGCAGTCGCTCCGTGTAAAATACTGGTATTCCGCCGCATCTGGTTAGACTGGAAGCTGACCCCAACATAGTTGGGAAACGGCTAGGCAGAACAATTGCAAAAAGATGGACTATTGCAAAGATCTTTCGGAGCTAATAACTCATTCAAAACCACAAAGTAAATTCTTACGTCACCGTTGTGGACAATTCCAAGATAATGAAATCCAATGAGCCTTAGCGATAATGTACAGTCAACCAACATATTACTGCCGCACGCCCATCCACTCGGTGTAATGTAATCTGACGCTGCAGACGTTAATAAGATGAAAGCGCTCATCACTCGCTTGACTCATTCACTTTACGTGTAAGTTTCCACCCTTTCTTGTGAGAGATTCTGAGGGATGTTTAGGGATGTCTATTTAGTAGATAAAGGCGGTTGGATGGTTACGCAACTTGTAAGTTTTATAAGGACAAGTCAGAGCAATATATTAAGGATACTTGCTGTGTTTATTGTTATTTTGGACAAATTACATGTGTATTGTACGGTACTCTATATATTATATCAAGCCAAACCGTGTTGTAACTATTACTTACAGCACAGGATATCCTAATTTAGGCGAAACACACACTGTCCCGCGCTACGCTGCGGGGTGCGTGGCGACGGAGCCACAACACTGCGCGTGAATGCGTTTTCTGTGTGTTGCACTACGCGTGTTTTCTATACAAACACAGATACTTGCAAACAACGTAAGATCACGCACTCTCGCGCTACGCTGCGTAATGCAGTGCAGTGTGCAACTCTATTATTTTCCTTTATTTATTAAATATACATTAAATTATATTTTTAAATACTTCTATATGTATAATAAAAATATAAAAAAATAGTAGCCCACCGGCATCGGGAACATGGTCCAAGCTACCGGTGGTCAGGGCCTCAGTGACAGGAACCTCCCAACAATACGCGCCGTTTCCAGAAGTACCGCTTTCTGTCTCAGGCCCTTGATCCGGCCGCGCAACGAGAGCCTCATAAGATTTTGGTCGAGGCTCTTGCATATTAATCCATTGGCCGTAACAACTGCCGGCACAACGACTGCTGAGTCAACCTCTCACATGTCAACAACCTTGTGTGCCAAGTCTTGATACTTAATTTCTTTATCCTTCTCGGCTTTCACAATGTTCTCGTCATGTGGAACAGTGATATCAACAATCATTGTGAGTCGCTCTGATTGTTCTATCACCACTATGTCTGGCTTATTGGCAACGATTATTACTGTTATTATTATAAATCATTAGCAGAATGTAGTCAATCTCCAGGTTGTTAGTAGACAATATGCATAAATAGGTATTATGTACCCATAAATCAATCTCAACTTGACTACAAATTACCAACCCCGAACAATCACATACATAATTGGACCTTTAGAAATTACACAACAGGCATTTACTTCCAAATTGAATCACAAACGTGTATTATATGACCGAATGCCCAATGTTACCTCAAAGGCGTATTATCCTATTCGACGTATTGTCAGATACGACGATACGTGTGATATGCGTGATACGTGTGGTGATGACACTTTGACAAGCACCTGATGTCGGTCGAATATTTATTTTGTGAATATAACAGCTGTTAAATTTCCCGCTCTAGTATATTTGCACATAAAACAAGCTATGTGAAAATGTAAATATTTAAATACGTAGAATACTGTCCTCCCATTTATTGTTTGTACGAATCACGTAATTGTTTTCGCAAATTAAACGATTTAATTCAACGGATTGTGTTGCGACTGTATTGTTGTTAATAAAGATGGAAGTTCATTTTGTTGTGTAGTGGGTATTGCGCAAGTGTATAATTACAATTCGAAATATTTCACTTTGAGCCAGTCCTTTAAGGGCGCGTTGGATATTTGGTGCTTATTATTCAATGCGGCGAATGCAAAGAGGCGTATTTTACAATGCTTCTAATGAAAAAAAAAGAGTTCTACAAATAATCCTCGGACCGATATATCTACTATCGCACCAACCGGATCTGCCCAGCCATCTATCTGGCAATCGGTAAAAAAACCGAGAAATTTAATTAAAGACATTATTAGACTTGACAAGCTATTATAATATCTCTAGAAATAAAACTAATTAACGAAGCAGAACAGAATAAAATTAATTTTAACCAATATTACATTACGTCATTGCAACATGAAACAGCGTACACAAAATCAATGCAAGAGATTACGCAACGCCTAATTTAGTCCTAACATAATAGAAACAAAGGCAGTCCCTAAACATTATTGAAACAAAAGCCACCCTTTGTCGGAACGCACGTATTCTCGGAAAGTCAGCTCGAATTCCGGGTTTAGCTCTTAATTGCGTTTCAGTGAATGTAATCGATCCTCTATTCCACGTATCTTGAGTTTATATGCGAAAATCCAGCTACCGTTGGCTTGTTAAATCCCTATTCTGCGCTGAATGTAACATTAGTTTACGTACTAGTGTTGCCAGTGCGCCGAATGTTGCCAGTATTATCGGTGCTCAGTTTTCTCCTCACGTTCCGCGTTAGTGCACCACTAGTTTCAGTTCTACTCGTGTGACCTCATACGTGCACGCTGTATTATTTAGTGCTAATGTAGCAATAATCGTAGCGTTTTATGAAGACTAAATATTTTATATGGGAATAAAGTGGGTTATTTATTGGGATATTTTATTTGGTTAAAGTTAGCGACATGTCTCTGGCTGGTCATGAAAAGGATTACCGAATATATTTTCGGAATATCTACACTAACCACAACTTGTCAGATTACGACCCTTTATACCGTAAATAACCTTCTTTTAAGATAGGACCACGCTGAACAGGTCTTCTTCTTCTTTTCACGTAGTAAAATTAACCTGGTGTCAGACTTTATGCCGCCCATGGGCTTCTGACTTGGCTTCACATGTCGTCGAGAAATATCTCTCAGGCGTGCCGGTTTTCTCACGATGTTTTCCTTCACCGTTGTTCACACGTGATATTTATACAATACGGACATGAATCCGAAAAGTCAGAGGTGCGTTGTCTTGGGCTTAACCGGTGATCATAACCATGCCTAAAAAGCAAATACCAATAACCATAACTTTGTTTCAACACTTTTCCACTCTAGTCTGAACTAAACATATAAAAAGCGTCTTATGCCTTCAGTGTACTTGTACTAAAAACAAACGACTATACCTCTCTGCGTCCCTCTAATCTAATCTAATAAGTAAAACAAGACGAGCTATTACCTAGATGAGGTTCTCGTCCGCTGAACAGCAACTCCGTGCCAATAGTCCGGCTCGACCGCAATGCAGCCAACGGTGAACTGAAGTCGCGACCTATATTCACATTCATATATCCGGGTATTCGGATTCGCGGATATAATAGACGATGATCCGAATTGTGGATGCGTCTCACGCCCCAATTGATAGTGTTTCACACATTGCGCGGGATACGTTTTTTCCCGATATGGAAAATATTCTTCCGTACAAATGTGAAAATGAAGTTCATGTGTTTCCGCATAATAAATATTAGAGTGAATTTAAATAAATATATCTATACTAATATCATAAAGAGGAAAGATTTCTATTGTTGGATTTTTGTATGTAACGAATAAACTTAAAAACTACTGGATCGGTTTCAAAAAATCTTTTGCCGTTAGAAAGCTACATTATCACTGAGTAACATAGGCTACGGGCGGAGCCGTGAGGACACAGCTAGTTTGGTTATATTTAGACACGATTCTGATCACATATTTTTGATAATTGAAAATAATTTTGTACCTGCAAATGACCTTATGGATTGAATAACCCTACATCGCATTAGATTAGTACAAAGTCACTTTTTTATACAGCGTCTGCGAATTCTTTACCAATTTGCACATGCCTAGTTGAAAACAAATGGGCATGTATTCATTACAGTGGCGAAGGCTCCATACAACTCGATTCCTATCGGCTTCCCTTTCGAAATATGGCAAATACTAGTATCTGTTATTTTCAATTATCATTTAAACAAATAATTATTTACGAAGTTACATTGCAGGTATAACATTTGCTTATGAAGGTAACAATCAATGAAATAAGTTATAATATATTTTGAGTTTGGTCCGGCTTCCCTTTTAAGAAAATTCACCCTTCGCCACTGATTCATTAACCTTCCTGTTCCTATAAATTTTGGCGAGACTTTGATTTTACAAAAAAGTTGCTCAGATCTATTCTTAGCTAGGGGACTCCGTATAATGAAATGTTCCACAAACCAATACTAAATAAAGGAACAAGATAATAAAAACGAATAACAATAACAATAAAACATTTATGTCACTAACGGCGCGTCCTCACGACTGACCCACATAAAGGGATTATGATGCGGATACATAGCGCTGATCATCCGCATTGTGCATGAAGCTCACGTCCAACCTGCGGATACTACGGTTACTGCGGTTCATAGCCACTGCACTATGCATGAGGTACTGCGGAAAAAGTTTTATGATATTCACATAATAGAATATTCCACGGTCTGGGTCTGACAAAAAATACAGAGCTTCATCTTGTTATGTCGTCTTGCGTAAAATCTCAGCGACGGAAGTTATATTATGGAGTAGTTCCGCTAACAATATCTTATTTACTATACGTAATACGCTGGTTTTAGTTATTGCAATTTTAAAAGTGTGATACTTAGTTTTGCAGGCCAGTGTATGTCTGCTTTCTTGTCTTATTTTAAACCCTCGAGAGTGACATCATTATTACTTATTTTTTTATAACGTTGCCCCACACTATGATTTCTCCTGTATCGTAGGTGCGTTTACAAACACGCACAAACATCCAGACCCGGAACAACTATCTGTAGGCCAAACAAATATTTGTTCCGTGCGGGAATCGAACCCGCGACCCGTAGCGCAGAAGCCGATCGCTCAGCCACTGCACCAAACGTGTCGTCTAATATGATTGATGTTTATAATATGACTTGTTGCGGTGCATATTTCCAGGATGAGGGTTGATGTCAGGCAGGCGGCCGGTCATAAAACAATAAGCCAAAAAAATAGTGTGGGATAAGGGCAAGAAGAAGAATATATTTCCAGGATGCCCAACAAGTTTTGAATTCGAACAGTTCCTCAAAAACTCATCACGTGGCGAGGTCATGAACCGAATTATGCAGATACATTCAGCTTGATGCTTAGCAAATAATTAACAACATAATACCGCTAATGATCCTCGCATATTGTGAGGCTTATCACGTGCCAATTAAACGGGCACGCACCTAACTTGACACAGGCGATGACTGAGTATCTACTACAGAATTTTACTCAAAATATGTTTTCGTTTTCCATTTATGTGTTGTTACACTTTTGGCATACGCAATACCTCACTGGAACTCACATTTTTATTTAAAAATGGTTGATATGTTCTTTTATTGAACGAGTTTGAATAGTACCTATGTTTATAATATGTATGTTATCTTTTCACCGTCATTTCGTACAGGCTTCGCTAACCGGGGTGTCCTGTAAGCGACAAGGCGACGCGACGCACGCGACAAACGCGATCAAGATAACGGCATTCCCTACTAGCGACCTATGTAGCGAGACGCGACATAACGCGTGTTTGTTCCACGTCGTGTCGCGTCGCGTCGCACCGCGTCGCGTTTGTCGCTTACGTAGGACACCCATTGTAAATGTCCATAGAGCGGCTCGTACTCGTATCTAATTAAAACCGCGCAGATCATTTGATTTGTAAGGTTAAGCTGCGCTTGCCGCGGTCTGTCCGTGCATGGGTGACCATTCGTTACACTTCGGGAGCCCTCCGGGCGTCGGAGAACACGTTTAATAGTTGAACGTTGAACCCGTGTATCATACGAATACCTATGACAGTCGTTACGGTTACGGGTAGTCAGAAGGCCGAAAGTCTGACAACCTGTTTAACCTTAGGATATCGGCATTGCCCAGGAACTGGGTTGCGGAGGTCTGATGGCAGTCGCTCCATGTAAAATACTGGTATTCAGGCGCATCTGGTTAAACTGGAAGCTGACCCCAACATAGTTGGGAAAAGGGGAGGCAGAACGAACTTCGCTGAACGTCCATGAAACCATGTTGTCTACACCAGTGTTCCGCAAACTTTTTTTCTTCAAGGTACACCTACGAAATCGGGCAATTTCAGAGGTACACCATAAATAAAAAAAACATATTTTAATCATATAATTATCGTTTATTCTTAAACTTTAATCAATTTAGAAACTTACACTTAATTTTAAAGCATAAGTTGTATTTAATGCGAAAGCAAAGAATACTTTATTTCCGTCCGCCTTTATATTTTTTTAAGAAATAGATTTTTCCCGCGGCACACCAATTAATGACCACGGTACACCAGTGTGACGCTGCACACACTTTGCGGAACACTGGTCTACACCACTGTTTATATTGCAGGTTGCACAATTAGTATCCATCCTAATATCCCACTTTTGTTCGTTTTCTTTACCAATAAAACAAATCAATAGATATACTCGTTTTATATTGACGTAGGTAGTCTTCGTACCACCCATACCGCTATTTTCTGAAGAAAAAGGAAAATCGATACATATTTTCCGGTGTGATACAGCTATTATTAAATATCTCAAGAGCTTTACTTCGATGAAAGGCGAAAGCGAAGAGGGAAATGTATTTTTAGACTGACATCATTAACCTATATTTATAAGGCACTCCTGATTCTTATTGACGCGCTTGGCTCCCATGTTTAGAAAGAAGGCGGATATTAAAAATTCCGCTATGGAATTTCTGGCTTTTACAGTCTATAAATACTTTATTTGTAAAATAGAAAAGTAGCAATGCTCTCTGATAAATAAAAAACGTTTTATCAAAAATAAAACCGACTTCAAGAAAATGAAAAAAAAACCGGTCAAGTGCGAGTCGGACTCGCGCACGAAGGGTTCCGTACCATTATCTATAAAAATCACGTTTGTTGAATGGGAGCCTCCTTAAATATTTATTTTATTCTTTTTTTTAGTATTTGTTGTTATAGCGGCAACAGAAATACATCATCTGTCAAAATTTCAATTGTCTAACTGTCACGGTTCATGAGATACAGCCTGGTGACAGACGGACGGGGGACGTAGTCTTAGTAATAGGGTCCCGTTTTACCCTTTGGGTACGGAACCCTAAAAAAGAATATAATAATTACCATATTATTATAAAATTAACAGTTTCAGAAGTCGGTACTAATCCACGCTGAAACAAATTGAAGGCTTTGCGATATCTCGTGGAACAAACATTTAAAAAAAACTTACAGTCGAATTGAGAAATTCCACCATTTTTGGAAGTCGGTTAAAAATAGAAAATAATTGAAAATAGGTAGTCTAAAGTGTCTTAATTGAGACATAGCGTCGCTGAAGTTCTAACACCGCGTAACTCAAAATAGTTAACTTTTCAGGAGAGCAAAAAATAGAAATTTTTCTACTTATCATATAATTGTTTTTAATCCGCAATATTCTATTTTATTTTGGTTTTTTCGACGGAGCACTTTCGCGACACGATCAGTATGGAACTAACCTGACTTTTACGCTGTTTTAGCTGTTTTCGTAGCTTAATGGAAAAAAAAAAATAAGCGGTGGATTTTGTTTTTGAAATAACGCTTTGCTATTGGATCTAACCATTGATTAAGATTGATCATACGATGCGTTTTTCGATTCCCTATCTAATGACGTGCGTAACTCAAAACTACTATTTTTTGAGTTATGCGGTGTTAGAACTTCAGCGACGATAGACAGAAAAGAAAGGTGTTTGTTAGTACTAAAAACTTTAACTGTTAAAGTTTCTGGGCCAACATAATTGTTTTCTTCCTCCCTACGTTTTTGCAGTCCGTCACCAGGTTTTGCTTCTGAATGAAGTGTATTTTACGGTGCTAGTTCTGGTGCTACCAAATAATACCAACCACTACCTAAAGTTCTGTAATAGGAAACTAGTTTAGCAGTAAAAAAAGTCAACCAAACTCCGTTTAAGCCTTCCGGGGCCGTCCCACTTTCACAGCAAATTAATTTAAAGCACCTTCCTAACAATTTTGTAACAGCAATTAACCGTCATACTTTGAACTATAAATATTCACAATATCCCGTCCAGCGTCATCGTTGGCACTTTGCAGAGAAATTGCCAATTTCCTGCCACTACGCCGGTGCCAGTCCATAGCTAGTATACATAAATAATTTGTTTTCATACCAATTTGCACGCAGTTTCAGTTGATTTATAAGCGTTTACTGTTTTTAGTTTATGATTGCTATTTGATTTCAGTTTAGTGGTGTGTTGGATATATGAGCTTTGTTCCAGAATCAAATGTTGTCAGATCAGTTTACCTGATATTTACTGCTATCACTATACTTTATAGAACAATGTGACCTATTCCAACAGTTTGTTTACCTACCTGTTTCAACATAATCTTGTTTTTATTTCTTTATAAAAACGTTGCCCCACATTAGAATTTCTCCTGTATCGTGGGTGCGTTTACAGACACATCTTCACATGCACAAACGCCCAACGTGCGGGAATCGAACCCACAACCCGTAGCGCAGAAACCAATCGCTTAATCACTGCACCAAACGTGTCAAAGGTGTCAAATAATTGACAGCCGTTTTGCACCCTGTGTTAAATATTGGTCCTTTCGTTTCATGCAAACCGGTCTCTAGCAACAGTATCCGATGTATTTGTAGGTTTACGTAGACTTCTTAACAAATGTAGGTTGCTTAATTTTACGAACTAGGTCAGGAACCTGAAATAAGAGTACCAGACATTTTTACGATATTACTTTTAGTATCAAGCATTTTAAATTTGCAAATATACTCCACCAAGAAGAACACAGCCTGCTTAGTTGTCGGCAATAAGACTGACAAGCATATCATTCTGGGACCCAGTGCATAATATCAGCAAGCACATTGGATCACCTGCGCGACGGCGCTACGAGTATTCCCAAGGAGGGTTGACGTCAGGCAGGCGGCCGGTCATAAAACAATAAGCCAAAACCTCTAACAACATGGATTTATGAAATACATGTTGTGCCGACCCCACCGAGTGTGGGATAAGGGTAGGAAGAAGAAGAAGACTTTTAGTATCAAGCATTTTGTTATAAATTTATCTTTCATATTGGATCGCCCTTACAATAACAAAACTTCGTTGCATTCGTTTAATAAAATTAAAAAGGTTAAATCCGCAGAATTCAATGCCAATGCTGAGAATCTTTTAATACACTGGCCTACAAAAATAAGTATCGCACTTTTAAAATTTCAATTTTTTCTAAACTATAGAAGTTAGAGATTTAAAATAAAAAACTTTTTATAGCAATTTTTATTAGCTTTCTTTGAAACTATAGTAACAAAGTTAAACTCTTTTTTGAGTCCTTTTTGTTTCGAAAATATATCTTGTGTACCTAAAAAGTTATTGCAATTTTAAAAGTGTGATACTTATTTTTGCAGGCCAGTATATAATGAGTGATTTCACCTTGAAGAAAATCTTGTTATTTTGTTGGCATTTGAACTATCCTTACACTGCAGACAAAATAAAATACTTTCATCTGGGTCTCATCTGGCAATTTAAAGTTTTGACATACAAAGAAATGTGCTCGTGTTTTTGAAGTTAAGTCCAATCCACTTACAAAAACGAATTCATTCTGCTGTATGGATTTTATTATATTATTTTTATTATTTTCCTTTATTCGTTAACTTACATACTAATTACATTTTTAAATATTTCTATAAAAATTATAACAAAAACATTTAAAAATATAAAAAATAGTAGCCCACCGACATCGGGAACAGGGTCCAAGCTACCGATGGTCAGGGCCTCAGAGAGAGGAACTTCCTGACAATACGCGCCGTGTCCAGAAGTACCGCTTTCTGTATCAGGCCCTTGACCCAGCTGCCCAACGAGAGCCTCGTCAGATGGTGGTCGAGGCTCTTGGCTATTAAGCCATTGGCCGTAACGACTATCGGCACAATGACTGCTGAGTCAACCTCCCACATGTCGACAACCTCGTGTGCCAAGTCTTGATACTTAATTTCTTTATCTTTCTCGGCTTTCACCAGGTTCTCGTCATGTGGGACAGTGATATCAACAATCATTGTGAGACGCTCTGTTCGATCTATCACCACTATGTCAGGCTTATTGGCAACAATAGTCCTGTCGGTGATGATAGATCGGTCCCAGTACAATGTGATATGACCATTCTCGAGAACTGGGTCGGGCACATACTTGTAGTATGGTACTTCTGCGTCCACAAGGTTGTATTTCAGAGCAAGTTGCTGGTGGATAATCCTAGCTACTAGGTTGTGTTTGTGTAAATACTCGCCGTTAGCAAGACGAGAACAACCGGAAATAATATGTCGAATGGATTCACCGGGACAGTGACATGCCCGACAGATGTCAACCGTGCCGTCCTTCACAATATATTTCCGGTAGTTGTTCGTCATCATAACTTCGTCCATAATTGCACATTATTATTATTTATTATTATTTGGCCATCTTATGTGTTTTTATAATGATAGCTTGCAAACAAAATCCGTTCAATGGTTTCTTTAAGTTTGTCTATTAAAGAGATAGGTTCAGTCTTTATGTTTATTACTAGCGACCCGACCCGGCTTCGCACGGGTGCAATTTAGATACTAATGTAGGGCATATAAACCTTTCTCTTGAATCACTCTATCTATTAAAAAAACCGCATCAAAATAGTTGCGTAGTTTTAAAGATCTAAGAATACATAGGGACAGACAGACAGCGGGAGCGACTTTGTTTTATACATGTAAAAATGTCAGACTAACTGTGTGGTGAAACTTCGGGAAGGCCTTTGTCCAGCAGTGGACTGCCATAGGCTGATTCACCAAAATTAATGTTCTGCCTAAACAACCGCTTACTCGAAACATGTGCTAGAATTTTAGGTAAACGTTCGTTTAACCAAATACGTTGGAAACCGTCTTTACGATAACAAACTATGATTAATATCGTCGCCTAGGCAACAAACTATAATTCATATCATCAACACTGTACACAAAAACATAATTAATTTCAATTAACAAGTTTCGCTATAATAACACACTACTAATATTGACAGTAGTTATCGAAACTTAATTCGGTTCGCCCATGTTGAATTATGTGCACGCGTAACTCGCCGGGTATAATTACATCTAAATGGAATTGGGTTTTTGGACAAACATATTTTCTCTGGGATTCATTATTTTGAAACCATGGGCTGTGTGATAGTCTATAATAGGTGCATACGCAATTTAAATCAGCTCTTACAAGATGGCTGGACGAGCTGGTACAAATTCGCTCCAGATCAAAAATAATAATTGTGGGATCGTTTTCCGTATTAGACCATTCGCTGTTAACTAGGCATATTACAATATTTACTGCCTAGACCATTAGAATTACTTTGATTTAGTTGATGTCAATCATACAGCCTACCCATTGTAAGCTGCATGGCGTGAGCTTCTATTAAATAACCTCCTCCTTTTCGAAGACGGTTAAAAAGGCAGGGTGTACAGTGTAGTACGTGCAAGCTTGACGTTTAGAGGACCTTCTAAAGCGCCTTTATACGATATCAATTGAAACTGCAGTAGTTTTCAACATTAAAATCCACATATATCAGAAACGGGACAATGCAGCTATCGGCCCGGCATACCGTCCTGCCCGGCGGGGCGCGTCGCGACGTCCCATCGCCGCCGTTCATGATCGACCGTTCTATCCCGCCGCGGAGCCGGTCGTCTCTTCAGACTCCGCAGTCACATCGTTCATTCAGGCCTCATCAAGCTGTCTTCTTCCCAATTCTCGCCAGCAACGCTCTAAGCCAAGGTCCGAGTCCCATTAAGGGTCGTCCATAGTGCTGTTGTTGCTAGTAGTCATAATGTTGGAGTAGTAGTTAGATTAGGCTAAGTATTTTACTTCGTCCTCATTGGCTAAAGACTCATCAGGTCTCGCCAATAATTGCCCAGTTACGTAGAAGCGGTCCGCAAGGAAAGATACAAGCAGTCCAATAGAAAAAAAAATAAGCAGTCGTGAGACGCCTGGTAGATGTCAAATATCGAAACTCATATAATAAAAAAAATGTAGTATCAAACCGAAGAGAGCCGACGAGTTACGAGGGTCTGCCATCGCGAGTTCGCCACGCTACAGCCGCTCTCACACCCGTATCGTCGTCTAAGATGTTTCACATCAAAAAGATGCAGCTATCCTGTTGAGGAATAAAGTATGGTGTTCCTCCAACAAAAAGGGAGGATTCTCCAACCAGGCGGGTCTTGATTGAACGATTGATGTTGGAAAGTTGTTTAAATACTATCTGCGTGTCAAATCTTGATATCGCGATGCAGAATTTGTGACATTCCATTTGGCAGCTGTCATTGTTGTCGCTGTAGTCTGTTAGACATTCGTCGTGCTGCGTAGTTCTCATGTGGCGTGATAGATGCCGCCACAATCCTATCCAAAACTAAAAAAACAAAAGGATAACCTAAAAAACAACAGAAAATCAATTTAAATCCCAGCGGGCAGCTATTCAATTACCGAAGCCATCGATATATCGCTCAGCCAGCCAATCACTCGTACTTTACGTAATAAATTTAGGTTTTACACGTAAAGCCTACGCTGTGATTGACCAACAGTGGCCAGTGCCAGTGATATTAACTGATATAGTGCGGTGATATATTGACTGCTGGTTTAAATTGGTTTTAGTTGGTGGATTTTTATTCGGTGTGTTTAGGTTATCCTGTATAGAGAAAGGGCTACCGATCTATCTATAGGTGGTCGGAAGTTTCTTCCAAAAGAGGGAGATAGTGCTCAATTGAACACACGGACTAGGGTTTTAGTGTCTGAAAAGTAGAGCGATGACCGAAGTAAATAAATGTAGACCTATGAAGAGATGGTCTCCATGGTTACTTATTTGATTAACAAATTAGTTGAACTATGTAGGTATGGAATTTCCATATAATGAGAGGTCAGATTATACTGTTAATGAATAGCGTGTATTGTCGGCGTGTGTACTTAAAAAAAAGTTATTTATTTCATCTATTAAAACAATTCTGTATTAAAATACCTATATGAAAAAGATTGTCTCGTTTTACCACAACTTTTTGCTTCGCGACGTCATAAACTCGTCTATACCTAATGATATTTTCCTAGATCATATGTATTATTAAATAATATTTTAAGTGAATAGTTCTTGTAAAAGCTCTTCAAGGTATGCTGGAACCGTATCACAAACTTCAGCTCTGTTCATGAAAGCAATCTTGTCAGTTATTGGTTCATAAGAGATTGCCGTTCAAAATTAATATGCTGTATCATAACGCCCCACTCTTGGAGTTTAAGCAGAATTTCAATATATCAGATTTAAGTGCAAACATATCTATTACCTGTACTTTAATAACGTGTGTTAAAAACTAAAAAAGTTAAAATAATGTTTATATATAACATAAATTCACACCTGTATTCCCCGAAGGGATGGGCAGAGGTGTGTAGTAACACCCTGATTTCGCCACTGTGGTTGAGTCCCATGTAATAGAGGGCGAGCCTTTTGCCATCAACCGGGCACAAATCCAATCTGCGAGCTACTACTGAGGAATTCCACATGGAAAAACCCAATAATACTTGCCCAACCTGGGGATCGAACCTCACGATCAGCAGTCGCGCTTGCCACCACTAGACCAACGAGACAGTTAATGTATAATAATATAATATTAATATTGTTTATTATTCTGTCAAAAATAGCTAATTTCAGCTGTTTCACTGTCTTTGACTAAAAAGAACGATATATCAAAAAACACAGTATAAAACAATACAATCTGAAGGTGGGTTTAGACCAAACGAATATAGAGCTAGAACAAGACCACAGAGCGCCGTTGTTTGTTGCTTTTTTGGTGCAAACGATAATTCGTTTTCATCATTTACACCAAAAGAATACCAACGAGCAAGAATTACAACAAACTAAAACTGGAATTCTTACACATGCTCTAGAGATGTTTTGATCAGGTAGATTTATCGGTCAAGTCGCTAGAACACAAAAACCATTAGAAAAGATCGCTTCGAGAAGCGAGCACGGCCGAACACGAAAGAACGATCTAAGCAACTGTTCGCACGCTCGTGCGCCGTTTACATCAAGCTAGCGAGCATTCTTAGAACATTCCATAGAATCTCCGCAAACAAGATAGAACAACGAAAGAATGCTCTGTCTTTGTTTACACCAAAAGAATTTGATGGAGTGGGGATAGAATGAGTATTCACTCGTTTGGTCTAAACCCACCTTAAAGCAAACTGTATTCAAACACCAAAATTTTTATTCCAAAACACAACAAAATGACAAATTAACAAAACCAACTTGTCCATAAGTTATGACACCTTCACAAAGACCTCTTGATTTAATCACAACTTGAACACTTTCAACCCGAACCGAGGTCACCTTTAATTAACCAAAAATATAAAGGGCATGTTCATTAAATTTTAAATCTTTCACAGGTAAAATATGGAATTGATAATACAGGGTCTGTTCTAAATTATTTAGATACGCAGGATCCTTTGATTAGAGGTCGTGACGACGGAGCCCTGCTGACGGTGAAGGTCTATGAAAATTAAATTATTATCTGATAGTTATTTTAGGAATTCACGGGCTTTGATGCGTTGTGATCAAAGACATGACGGTAATGAACGACCCAAAATAATGTAATAATAAAAAGGTTGTTTTTGTTTATGGTGTTAGTATTAACCGTGACCGTGAAAGAGATTTTTAGGGTATAAAGATTTATGATCTGCCGTGCTCTCCCGCCACCGCAGAGCTGGTCGCCTCTTCAGTCTCCGCAGTCACACCGTCCATTCAGCCCTCATCAAGCTGTCTCTCTCCCATCCCACTGCCAGCAACCCCTAAACCGAGGTCCGAGTCCCATTAGGAGTCGCCCTTAGTCTTGTTGTTGCTAGCAGTCATGATGTTAGAGCAGTAGTTAGCTTAGGTTAAGTATTTTACTTTGTCCCCATTGGTTGAAGACCTTTCAGGTCTCGCTAATAACTGCACGGTTACGTAGAAGCCGCCCGCAAGGACCATGTGTACAAGAAGGACAAAAGAAAAAAGAAATTAGGGATAGAGATCTTTTTTGGAATGGATACTTGTAAAAGGTACCATACGAACTTAATTATAAGGTAGCGTTTGTTAATGAATTACTAACTGGTTTGATGTACCTCTTAGGTATACATTATTGATGGAGCGACAGAGACTGAAGTGTTTCCAACTGCAAATCTGAGTCTTTGCCTATAAAACAACTTTGAGACAAGTTAACACGACAAGAACTCAAACTTAACTAGGAAAACGGATTTACTGTTGGTGTAAGGTTAGCAACCCTACTAAGTAGTGCCAGAAAGTTATATGTGAATAATATACGAGATAACTTTCGGAATCATCCTGCCCATTTAAAAGTTAAGCCCGTGAAAGATACGAAAAAATACTAACTTATATTCCTCTGTTACTGCCAAGTCGCGTACTTGCCTTCTTTATATCTCATGAATATGTATCCAACTTATACAGAGTATAAGAAACAATAGTTTAGTAGTCCGAAGAACTTTAAGACAAGGATAATGAACGCGATGTACCCTCGCTTTTGACGCGATAAAACAAAGAAGGACCGCTGATAACGACAACAAAGTAAATGAAACTCTTATTTAAATAACTGTTTTAAGTGGAATGTGAAATAATTTTGAAATGAAGATAAATGTTTGTACCTGGGATAAAACCATGACTGCTACGGTTGTAAACCTTTGGAGATGTACTGACAGACAGCAAGTACCCCTCGAAAAACGGTATTATGAATTACTAGCTGTGTCCTCACGGCTCCGCCCGTAGCCTATGTTACTCAGTGATAATGTAGCTTTCTAACGGCAAAAGATTTTTTGAAATCGGTCCAGTAGTTTTTAAGTTTATTCGTTACATACAAAAATCCAAAAATACAAATCTTTCCTCCTTATAATATTAGTATGCGACCCAAAGCGAAAAGAGTAACCTGTTCGTATTATTTATATCTTGATCTTGATCTCCGAGTTTGCTTCGGCTTTTCTTCTCAGACCTAATCAAATACAAAATGCCGGCGGCAAAAACACTACATTGAATTGTAAAAGTGTCTGTAACGGATTTATTTTCAGAGATAAAAGTCATGTATCATTTACATGGTTTTTTATGTCATATATCATTACCAAGTTAAAAAAGGTGTAGGTTTTTTAATAGGTAAGCTTTAAGCTTTATTCGTAGAAACCTTCCATTTATGTTTAGAAAAATAAAAAGATCTAAATTATACTTAGACATAAAAAATCGTTACACCGAGTTACGTATTCAAAAATAAATATTAATGAAATATCTAAATGTTAAAAATTTAATGAAGTACATGCCTGAACAAACCTTTAAATTATTTATAAGGAGAGCCTCAACAAAAAATCTAATTTCGCCTATGTTTGCCATATTTAATATTCGAATTGCGTCCCTCTAATATTTCATATAGCGCCTGCTTCATTACAGAATATAATATAAAATACGATTTATTTCTAAACTAAAGCTTGTATGGTTTCTGGGAAATATACGAATGATAGGATCTGAGCATGTTTTATTTTAATAATAATTTAATACTGCGATGTTTTATAGGATTTGTCGTATCTTAATACGATTTATAGTAACAATTTCAAAGAAATTTATTTTCTGAAAAGGTTAATACATAAATTAATTTGATTAGTTAATTGTGTGCTACTGGTATTTCTAAGTTATAACATAACATACGGTATTCCGCCTTCTGTATCTAATCTGCTATTCTAGCTACCTAAAAAGTCAAAACATAATACTCTGATTAAACAACAGTTTATTTGAAATATTTTTTTTGAGTAAACGTTTGTTTAACCAGAGAATTAATATTGGTGAACACTAGCCTAATTGTATTTAAGTATACTTCGTAATATACAAAATAGTTATTATTGTTTAAACATTATTTCAGTACAGTTTACATTGCGATAAAAGTTATCAATAACAATAACTATAAGTTACCCCAAGTAAAGGTTCTCTCGGGGAAACAGAATAGCTCCAACAATACTCGTATATTGGCTTAGACAATAATTTAGATTGCATTACCCATTGCCGCAATGCAACAATATAGAATAACGAAGTTATTCCGCTTGGAACACAAGTAGCATCAGTTATTTGAGAAATAGCTGGTGTAACTAAAGTATTTACCACTATTTTAGTTGTAATATTTTTCCAAAGCTGTATATAATAAAGTCGTCTAGTGCTAAGCCGTAGTCAGATATTTTAATTGCTAAATGCCTAAATTTTTTCGAAAGCTGTGAAAAGCCCACGCGATAAACCGTACATAAGTACTATTTGCGCGTTTTTAATTACCTCAATTCGGTTGCCATTAACGCGGTACGGAATCAACATAGGTACCATATTTTTATAGGATTACCAAAACTCTGGCACGTGTTTCATATTTTTTGTCGTAAATTAAAAAGTTTGCTCAAACATTCTCGGTGGCTGACACATCGCTGTGTTAACCTTAGGGATTGTAGCGCCCTCATAAAAATGTTCGATTCAAATCGTCGCTTCACCCTTGTTCCTTTTTCGCCCCATCCCCTCGGGGAGGGTGTGGTGCGCGCGCACACAAAATCAATACGGTCCGTGTTACGCACAAAATATACGGTGGCAACGAATAGAGATGTCATGGTCAGCTTATCGATATTAATTAGTTTCGATACTTTTAGAGTGGCCGTAAAAATTGCCGGGGGTGTATTTCGCTTCATATTTATTTGTACAGCCGTTTTCAGTTCAGCAGCCCATAAGACCAGCCTAATAGAATTTTCATAGACGTTCAGATTACATTTCTCACAAAATTAGTATGCTTTAGCTGTTCTCTACTAATTGAATTAGCTACGCTTATTACTATTGCTAGTAATCTTCGAGTAATTTACGACATTTCCAAAGAAAATGTTCTTGATTTATTTTCTTATTAATTTCACAAATGGAAATTGTTTTGTTTTTAAGTAGATGAGCGTGTAGCCATTTCTTTTCTTAGCTCTTTCATTTTATTTAGTTTTTTGAAGAAAATATAATGTTGTTTTTATTAGATAGGTTCCTTTACTAATTATGCAACTAATGCGTGACAAACCCGATCACTTACAAACTAACCACCAATACGGGTCAATGTTTTCATTAGGAGCTAATGAAAACAGGCCTCCTATCAATAATGCTGTCGCCAGAACACTTAGCTGTGAACAAAGTGTAATATAAACTAATAGCCTTATAATAGCCACGTGGCCTATTGAATTATCGATGACACGGGCTGACACTGCCCCATCCTTATTGACATCGCTCCATACACTATGATTAATTACTACAAAATTTACACATTTCTACGAGGACAATTCCTATTTTGAATTTGTAATCCAATAATTTAATTGGTATTTGCGATTTAAATGTTTTTTCAATGGAGAGGGAAACTTAAGAGTGATCTGCTCGCCATCTATTGAGCGTTATGTTTTTTTTTAACAAAGCTCCTTTATTGGAAGCCTGTTTGTGACGTGGACTCTCCGGCGTTATTAGCCTGTCAGAGCTTTTATCATATTTTGTGCACGGTTCACATGTCACCCGGCTCCGAATCTAAATTGAAAAGTACATACTCTGCACTGATATTTATACAGTTTTAATTTTAACATGAAATCGTTTGCCAATACAGTTACAGGCTGATAATTGGAGGACAATACAAAAAGGTACTTTCCATTACTACCTAAATTGGCTATTATTTTAATGGGTAAAGTCGTTATGCCACTGAAACTTGCTTTGTCGAAATTGAGAGTTTGAATTAAATATATTTAAATGTTTTAAATGATAAACATTTCCCGTTGTTATTAAAATGTCTAATTAGATATTTCTCAGTTAATTCAGTCGGCTGACTTTTGGAAACAAACGATAACAGAAATTGCGAGAGATCCCATAAAATCCAATTAATTTAACGGGGAGTGTCGCTTTCGCCGAGACGTGATTAAAATAACAAAAAAGACCCATTATCCGCAATCTTCGAGGCGACTGCTGGCTTCAACAGTGAATATTGAACTGAATTATACCCGTAGAAATGCAGATATTGCCTCCGTGCCTCAGAGAGCGTGTTAGAGACGTCGCTCGGTATGACACACGAATATCAATGACAATATACATCCGGGTAGTAAGTTCTGGAACTCGAAAGTTTGACAACTGGTCTAAGTCTAAGATCCATATTCCCCAGAAAGCATTGAAGTGGCAGTCTGTGTAATATTTTTAATATCCAACCAAATTTCTTTAGAATGGAAGCCGACCTAGACAATTGGAAAAAAAATGACTGATGATAAAAGTGGACGTAATACTCACGAAGTTCCATTACAAGACTTCATAGCGAGGAATTATTGCCATCATAATTTCCTTTGACAAAATGTAATACTGTTCTATAAAAATTGTAAAAGGACACGGACGGAAGTGGACGGTGCAATAACGTCTTGAAATTAAAGTCTGGGATTTTAAAACAGCAGTACTTTATGTGTGCCGGTTACGTGCAGTACAGTCACATTTTCAATTGTGACCTTTATACACATGTTGTTGCAGTATTTTTCTTCGGGAATGTAAGCTCGTTTTGTAAGGAAAAAATATGTGACATTTTTGAAATGGAACCGTCAGTACCTACCATATTTTATTTTCAGTCAGGAAAGTTAAAATATTACTAATTTATAAGGAAAGGTGCTCGTTGGTCTAGTGGAGGCAAGCGCGACAACTGATCCTGAGGTCTTGAGTTTGATCCCAAAGTCGGGCAAAGTGTTATTGTGTTTTTCCGTGTGGAATTCCTCAGTAGCAGCCCGGAGTTTGGATTTGTGCCCGGTTGATGGTAATAGGCTCGCCCCCTATTACATGGGACTTAAATAACGGCGAAATTAAAGTATTACTATACACCTCTGCCCAACCCTTTGGGTAATACCGGCATGATGTTATGTTTTATAAGGAAAGTTCATGAAATACAATCTACGTATAAAATAAGGTCACGGAATATACTATGTTACCAGTTAAAGCAAGAGAACTAAACATGTATATTAGAATAGAAATGTTTTTCCTGGTGTGAATATTAATGTGGGAAAGTATCTATATACCTACTTAATTATTTATGCGGAACATCGATAAAGCCAACGTGCGGTATTAAATATCCAATTAGAGTCGTATTACCTTATTAATTTGTTTCATAATCGAACAAAGCATAAAAGACACTAACCACCATCAAAAAGCAAGATAATCCACAAAGTCAGCTCACCAATGACAGCACTTAGTATTAAATAAGTAAAGGTGGAGTTATTTCGCGGGTACAATCTAGAGTGTTAATCCGGGTGACAATTGGATTTAGCCGGCACGGCACGCCCGGTAGGCTGGCACCACAATGTAGACAAGCACAAAAGGTTCACTCCTAACAATGAGCGATAGGGAACTCTGTCGTAGATCTCGAGTGTTGGGACATAATATATTAGCACTAGCGTCCGTTCGTAGGTACCTTCAGGAGTGAGCGCAGATCGAATGCCGCTTGGTATACGGTACACCCAGAGATTTTCTTTTATTTCTTCTTCTAGAATGGTTTTTATACAAATATATCAGTGCCGGGAATGGTGCTGTATAGAGGTAGAGGTGCATGTTAAATCTACCGCCATCCGAATGGGACGATAGGTATATCTAGGTTGAACACTTTAACTTTAATTATTTGGCGACGTATAAAATGAGGTTGGCTTAGGCGACGGTCGCGCCACTCCTTCTCATTATCGTCATTTGTACTGTCATTCTTTCACAGTCATATCTTGCCCGCTTTCTTTCGCTCGACTATTTTCTTCCATTCTTGCTGTTTTCCTTATCCCTCGCTTATACTTAACCGAATTTTTGTTGCGTTTGGCTTTGGCTGCTCAAGATTTTTGATATCGCGTTGACCTTCTGCTCCTACGCTCTTTTGTGACAAAATGGTGGCGGGAGTTTGCACCGGCACAGGGGTGCGTGTTAAATCTGCCGCCTTCCGGTTGGAGTGATATGGTTACATTGAACACTTTTGAAGAGCTATTATTCAATCATTGCCTGCAGTATTGTTGAGGTTTGTATGCGGTTTGTCGAGTATTGATTTTGAATAAGGTTCGAGGGTGGCGAATGCAGTTTTTTTTTTCAATTTATGTTTATCATCGGTTTCTGATGTTCTTGGACATATTAGGCCATAATTCCATTATCGTTTTCAAGGAGTTCATGATAATTTATTTAAATCTTCGCAACTAACTAAATATGCAGTCGTTACCCACTAATTCACTACCTATATTTTCACCAACATTCATTCATTCAATCCTTTCATCAATCTATCATCCTCATTGTAACATTCGTATACCCACAATAGATTATATTACCCACAACTTCAACATAACTCTGATGAGCTGCATGATGTATTATCATTAATCACAAGAGACTGTCTTAGTACTGAGATATAACGCAACTTATGTCTGTATGTATATGTTACATAGTCTATTAATTTATATTAACTGTTAAGGTATTAATTGTAATATATTAGTCGGTATTGTCCTTGAACGTTTCCTTGGATATTACCTTGTTATTGGATCGGCTTATTAAATACGAATCGCAAACCGAGATCCTTCTTCTTCTCTTGTCGTGTCGGCACATATCGATATATGGGATTAGCTGATGCCGTGGTGAAAAGATTAGCCAGTCAGCAAGGTTCGTACCAAGGCTGATTGTCTAGGGTGCGAGGGACGTACTTAAGTACCTATCGTCACGCGTGGAGGCTCTTTTTACGCACCCTTGAGTTACGAGACGAGATCCAATCCTGAGAATAATTTGTTATTAGTTTATGTTTTACTAGCGACCCGCCCCAGCTTCGCACGGGTGCAATATAGATACTAATGTGGGGCATATAATAAGCCTTCCTCTTGAAGCACTCTATCTATTGCTGAAAACTGCATTAAAATCCGCTGTGTAGTTTAAAAGATCTAAGCGTACAGATAGCGGGAGCGACTTTGTTTTATACTATACTGGCCTGCAAAAATAAGTATCACACTTTTAAAATTGCAATAACTTTTTAGGTACACAAGATATATTTTCGAAACAAAAAGGACTCAAAAAAGAGTTAACTTTGTTACTATAGTTTCAAAGAAAGCTGATACAAATTGCTATAAAACGTTTTTTATTTTAAATCTCTAACTTCTATAGTTTAGAAAAAATTGAAATTTTAAAAGTGTGATACTTATTTTTGCAGGCCAGTGTATGTAAAGATGTTTGTACTTATTATGTATATATTTTGATTTATGTAATTGGTTTCTTAAGCCGTGCAAATCAAATAAACAAATAATAAACTGATGTATTAGATCACTGACCGTACAAATCGTGTTTATATAACATTTTTCTGTCTTCAGCTTCATTCAAACATGTTTTTATTACTGTTCCAACGTCTATGATACAGCTTCTAGCTGAACAAATTAAGAACCTTTCCTTCTTTTAGAAATCACTGAAGAAAGATAAGCTTGTAGGAATACCAAGTTTTTTTAATATAGATGTAATAATATCATCCTTGTTCGGTTGAAAGTAGGCTTAGTTAGAAACTAGTTGAAAACTTATCTAATATAGTAACAGCAGCAACTACAATATCTAAACTTGACTTTAACAATCTGCTAACTAAACCACTTTAACAATAAATTGCTAAATCCAAGATCATCATGTATATTAATGTAAAAGTATTAGAAGTTCGTCTTGATTGACTGTTAAAGTTCATAAAAGCACAATACTGTGTTGAATCGCTACTGGAAGCAAACATGTTGCTTATTTCTATACATTTTCTAGCTAAAATGAGTCTTATTTGTCCAGTGCATTAATTCTGCATACTAACACCCATATTTTAGACGTTCCTCCAAAACTTACTCGACTCGTACTCGACTCAGGACGGCCTCGAAAACACGTTCAAAATTGTATTCTTAGTCGCAATTTCGAGTCAGCTTTGAGGTTCATCGACTGAGGGGTCCTCAAACGAGTCGAGGTAGAGTGGAGTCATTACGTCATAATTTGAATTATCTGCATCGCGCAAATAACGCCGCAATAAGTAGTTGTAAGGATTATCGCAAGCATATTCGATAAAGTCTTCAAAATTCATTTTTGTTACATACGAACTTTGGCACTTCCTTCCTTAAGGTAGGTTCCGAAGTACTTTGAGTTTGACAGATGATTCCTTACCTCCACTGAGGAAAAATCTCGAGTCGAGGACGTTTATATCAACTATAACTACCGATGGTAGTGAGAAAGACTGAGTCGAGGTGGAGTCGAGTGGAGTAAGTTTTGGAAGACGGCTTAGAATATGGGTGTTAATCTATTTCTAAACCTTGTCAAGAGTGAGTTATTTGCATGTGCCATATGAGATGCGGCTAAGACCTGCTCATAACATTCCGAAGTTATCCAGTGTGAGTTGCGAAAACTTATAGTACTGTTTGGAAAATTAATGTTTACTTGTAAATTGATACACATACATGTACTCACGCCTGTAATCCCCGAAGGGGTAAGCAGAGGTGTTCTCCTATAACAGTAGTCAGTACATTTCACCTTTTGTATTAAGTCTCATGTAATAGATAACATAAAATCACGCCTGTATTCCCCGAAGGGTCACATTGGTGTATAGTAACACCCTCATTTCGTCGTTACGTTTAAGTCCCATGTAATAGAGAGCGAGCCTATTGCCATCAACCGGGCACAAATCCAAACTCCGGGCTCAAGAATTACACACGGAAAAACCCAATTTTACTTTGTCCTGTAGGGGAACCAATATTGTGTTCCGCCTACGAAAAGGGAGGATCCTCCTACCAGGCGGGTATTGTGCCTGGCGGGCCACTGCACAACGGTTGATGTTGGGAACTTGTATATAGGTATATACTATCTGCGTGTCAAACTTTGATATCGCGATGCAGGATAGTTCGCATGTGGCGTGATAGATGCCGCCACATTCTGACCTGGGGATCGAACCCAGGACTAGAGAAATGAGGCAGTAATAGATGGCGAACCTATTGCCATTTTCAGGCACAATTATGGTGCCAGGATCGTCGGCTCTTACTCGTTTGCCCCGCGACGGGAAATATTCCTCCCCGGCGTTTTAAATTGATGTCCACTGGAAATTGAATGTGGCTACTAGAAAATTAATATCTTCTGGAAACTAAAGGTGCTTTAGAAAACTAGTGTCTACTAGAATATTGGTGTCCGATAATAACTTTTAAGCACTGGAAACGTAGAGATTTATCTCCACATTATACATATCTAATAATCGTATAAACCTCGTAGTCATGACCAAAACTAACGCTTGAGCGAACCAAGTTTGTATAAATCAATTGGGACAAACTGTTTCACAGTCGAGCACCTATTACATATATATATACGAGTCAGACAGATAGATACACGAAGACGAAGTTTCAACAACTTTGCCAACGCCCGGGGAAAGTGGTGAAAGGCGGCATCTACACTACCTACTACAAATTGTCCCTGCGAAATGCCTCCAAGAGAAGTAATGCCTCCATTGTATATATAGTTTGTGGTAGATTCGCAAATATACATAGCGAAGTGGAAGTTTAGTTTATAAGTTTTATAACTGGTAAAGGGAATTTGGGTTCTTCTTTCAGCCGTAAATATATGGAAATATGGACTTATGAGAAAATGTGAGAATATTTATAACTGCCCCGTTGGTTTAATGAGGTCCTGTGTTCGATTCCCAGGTCGGGCAAAGTGTTATTGGGTTTTTCTGTCTGGAATTTTTCAGGAGCAGCATGGAGTTTGGATTTGTCACCGGTTGATGGCAAAAGGCTCCCACCTATTACATGGGATTTAACGGCGAAATGAGGGTGTTACTATACACCTCTGCCCAACCCTTCGGGGAATACAGGCGAGATGTTTTGTTATTTAATGTAGTTAGTAGATTTTGCCTCCATAATTGACGATACTTAAGTATGTCCGGTGCACCCTGGGTAGTCAGACTTGCAACCGACCTTGCTGAATGGCCAATCTTTTAACCACGGCATGAGCTATTCACGTATAGCTCTTGTTGATACGAGAGAAGAAGAGTAGCATTTTTGAGTATTTGCATCTAAACTGTTGACTCCTGTTGTTTATCCTTACTTCCTTACTATCCTTACTTCTTCTTCTTCTTCCTGCCCTTATCCCACACTAGGTGGGGTCGGCACAACATGTATTTTATAAATCCATGTTGTTAGAGGGTTTGGCTTATTGTTATATGACCGGCCGCCTGCCTGACATCAACCCTCCTTACTATCCTTACTAATATTATAAAAGCGAAAGTTTGTATGTATGGATGTTTGTTACTCAATCACGCATAAACGGCTGAACGGATTTGGATGAAATTTGGCGCACAGATAGACCATGTACTGGATTAACACATAAGATACTGTTTATTTGAGTATATTAAGTAGTTTCCCTAGAATGCGACTGAAACCGCGGGCAACAGCTAGTTTATAATATTTCAATGACCATGCAAATACTTTGATGGACCCCTTCTAATAAAGCGATTTAGAATAATACATATACCTATAGTATATTATTTATTCATTATAGTCGATGAAGAATTATTTTCAAGTAGGTAATTGATTATATAGCCTGCGGAACAGGCCTAGCCTAGTGCAGGAAGTCTTTGGTAGTATTTTGCAACATATCCTCGACTATAGTAATAAAGAACATCTAAAAGAAACGTATTATCTAAAAAGTATTATTTTAGCGTACGAAATGATTACTAATTAAGCATGATTAATTTTTAAGAATGCGTGTTTTTGGAAACTAATTGTAAGTACTTATTATGATTAATACTCAGTCTTAGGTTGTGGTATACAATCTAACACTTACTTTGGAAATAAATTCAATTCTATTCGAAGACCTCTTAACAATAAAGAAAATTATTATTATAAAATTTTGACCCCAAAACTATAAACTTTCTCATTAAAACCGTTGCTCTTGTAGTTATAAATTAACTCTAATCTCGTATGAAGTCATCAAGTGGCCTTTAACATTTAATCCCGAAGAAAGACGCAAGCAAAGCCAGAGTATCTACATATATAAGTACTATATACCCTTCCTAGTTTGAGGAAACTTGGTCTGAGCACATATTGGGCCAAACTTGTCAACTTTGTCGGCGCTTAGAAGGCTCCAAAGTTTGTCGTGACAAATACACATTCTCAGTATTGATGGGAAATCAATAGCTGCTTTAACGTGCTCTTTTTGTTTTCTATAGGCACGTCGTAGGGCTGACACGCACTTTTATTTAAATAAACTTTTTTTTTTTCTAGTGTTTTGTGTAAGCAATTAATTGACTGTGATAGTATATTATTAGTCATAAAAACTATTACTTTTAGATAAATAAATAATGGAGAAAAGCTTGTCATTGATGTTTCCGAGTTAATACAGATACAACTACTTATATCTGCATCATGTGTGAAAAGAATATAATTAGAATGGGATACCTACCTATATTTATCATGTTCTTTTATAAACATACTATCTGTGTCCTCACGTCTCCACCCGTAGCCTATGTTACTCAGTGATAATGTAGCTTTCTAACGGCAAAGAAATTTTTGAAATCGGTCCATTAGTTTTTCAGTTTATTCGTTACATACAAAAATAAAAATCTTTCCTCTTTATAATATTTACCTATATATACATAATTCGACTGTACGTGTGTATGTCACTGAACTCCTCCTAAACGGCTGGACCGATTTAAAAGATTTTTTTTGTATGCGTTTGGGTGGCGCCCTGGATGGTTTAGATTCACAATTGGACCCGGTAGGTGGCGCTGCTGTCGATATGTCACCAAATTTTTAGGGCAGGACGACGTCTGCCAGGTCCGCTAGTATTAGTATAGATTTACAGTTTTTAGAACACATGTAAAAAGGTAGATACTCCTTATACCTTCTCTTCGTATCAATTTCCTCAGCTTTGAATTTCCTGTGCACACTTAGCATCCATTTTTTCGATACCCTCGTAAAATTATAATGAAGTTCGTCCCGCCCATAAAATTTATGTAGCGATCAAATTAATTTATAGTTCGTAGACCGGGTGATATACCGGTACTCATCATGAGTTATATCGGTGTTTACACAACAAATTGTTACCGGTAACGGTAACTTTTATACTTCGACGTTTGGCTAATTGAAACTGTTGGGGAATGTTATATAGCCTACTCGTTTGGATCTTGATAAAATGTTCATTCTTGGGTCACCGAAGTCTTGGGTTACGTGAGGATTCTTTATGTAAAAGACAACAACAGATTCTTGTAGAAATTGAATCTATCATCTATACTAATATTATAAAGCTGAAGAGTTTGTTTGTTTGTTTAAACGCGCTAATCTCAGAAACTACTGGTTCGAATTGAAAAAATATTTTTTGTGTTGGATAGTACATTTATCGAGGAAGGTTATAGGCTATATAACATCACGCTACGACCAATAGGAGCGGAGCATAAATGAAAAATGTTTCAAAAACGGGAATTCATCTTGACGACTACCCATCTTTATCAACATTGTCCAGTGTTACCAGCTACCGAAGATATTTATTCATCATCAGATCATCGTAGATGTCTACTGATGGATATAAGGGCATGGAAATTGCATTCTGGAGTGACGATACTTAAGTACGTACGGCGCACTCTTCCTTTTTTTTTGGGAAAATCCTCATGGATGTCCCTCGCCGGGGTAAGCGAGGGGGTCTGCCAGACTCTTACTAGCTAAAAACCCACAGTGTTCCTCCTTATGACCATCAGTCGAGGTCGCGGGATTCGCCTAAGCATGCACCGCAACCCTGGCAGGTCTTGGTCCACCAGCAGTTGGTGACAATAAAATTGAAATTTCAACAAAGCTGCGCAGCTTTGTTTCTGTACCTACGGTGGGGGAACGAGATGTGGTGTTCCGCCTACGAAAAGGAGGATCCTCCTACCAAGCGAGTCTTGTGCCTGGCGGGCCACTGCCCAACGGTTGATGTTGGGAACTTGTATATAGGTATACTAACTCCGTGTCAAATCTTGATACCGCGATGCAGGATAGTTCGCATGTGGCGTGATAGATGCCGCCACACTACGATGATTATCATTGAAAATTCAATTTTATTGTCATACCTTTAAGTTATAAATTTCTATTCGTCGCATAAAAATCCGTTGCTGTGCCGTGCCTCAAGTGGGCGCAAGCCTTAAAGTATCAGCGTAAGTGTACTTAGTGTTGTCTACTTCGAGAAGCTTTTTCTTTTTACTCCGTTATATACTAACTTAGTCCCGGAATTCCTACTTAGCTTGTACTAAAGTAAAGGACTGAGTGAAACCTAATCTAGATAAGGATAGAAAACTATATAAAGCTGGGTTAGACTGTAAAATGAATTAAAATTACAAAAGATTTTTGAAACTTTCAACTCAATTTATAATTTTAATGTGTAAATAACATCATACGCAGTATTTGTGATTAATCAAATATGGAAAATGAATATGAAAATAATTAATCTGTTATCCGAAGAGAATTTAGTGTAGTTTGTCTGCTAAGAGGAGTTATATGGCTTAGGAAAATTTCTAAGTACAGCCGACCATTAATTGAATAGTTTTGGGACGGCATTAAAGTTGCACGAAGCACTTAAAATACTGAGAATGTTTGATGCACTCCTGATTATTTCTGAAAACAATTAAGCTGAAAGGATTTCTGGAATTAAGATACTGCAGCGATAGTTCGAAAATCCTTTTATTTTGAGAAATATTAATACTCATCCTCGTGGTTGGAAATATTGAGTTTGAATCTTGCGAATCAATATTTTGGGTTTTTTTTTTACCTATAGTTAAGTTTTTCATTTATACGCTGTATAAATAGTATGTTTAAAGTTCAATATTATATTAATACGCAGGATTTTTTTAACCACTTTAAATACATACTGCATAACATAACATCACGCCTGTATTCTCCTAAGGGTTAGGCAGAGGTGTATAGTAACACCCTCATTTCGCCGTTATGTTTTAGTCCTATGTAATAAGAGGCGAGCCAATTCCATCAACAGGGCACAAATCGAAACTCCGGGCTGCTACTGAGGAATTACACACGGAAAAACCCAATAACACTGCCCGACCTGGAGATCGAACCAAACACACCTCACGATCAGTAGTCGAGCTTGCCACCACTAGACCAACGAGGCAGTTACCAGTAAATACATACTGATATTTTATTAAACTAGGTAGGTAATACTTATACAATTATAATTTTACTTCACATCTTTACATAATATAAAACAAAGTCACTCCCGCTGTCTGTACGCTTAGATCTTTTAAACTACGCAACGAATATTTACGCAGTTTTCAGCAATAGAGGAAGAGGAAGGTTCAAGAGGAAGGTTTATATACCCCACATTAGTATCTACATTGCACCCGTGAGAAGCAGGGGCGGGTCACTAGTCTATACTAATATTATAAAAAGGAAAGATTTGTATTTTTGTATGTAACGAATAAACTTAAAAACTACTGGACCGATTTCAAAAACTCTTTTGCCGTTAGAAAGCTATATTATCACTAAGTAACATAGGCTATAATTTATTGCTGGAATAAAACTTTTTACGCGGGCGGAGCCGTGAGGACACAGCTAGTGAAAAATAAAACAATAATTCCTCTCCAGAGCACAATTCTGCCGTACAAGCTTCTTATATATCCCTGGGAAATTGAAAACTTACGAAAAAGAAATTTAGCTTCAGAATAACCGCAGGCTAGGCCATCGGCTGGTACTTACATAAAGGAATTTATTTTAAAAATTAAAACCTCCTTACAAAGGCTTCCGAACTTGTGCGGCGAGAAACTTCACAAAGCTATATTGGTGGGTGAATATTTAATTTCGCCGTGGATAGGTAATGTTGGTAGAACTAATATGAATAGAAAAACAAAGGTTTAGAAATATTACCTTTATACCTAGTTGTTGTTGTTTTGAAATGCAATATGTTAGTAATCTATCATTTGTGTTCTAATACAAACTTTCTATTGTATTTAATTCTGTAAAATAAGTGGAAATGTATTCTTTTGAGAATAAAGTTATCTCAAACCTCAAATGTAAAATTTTCTAAGAATTCAGTCAACCTATTTAAGAGCTTTAGGCTCGTCGCTATCCTATTAAGTTAAATGGTGCGTGCTATGAAACATGAAATATTTCTTCCAAGCAACAAAACGTTAGTCTCACAAAAAGTACTCGAACGCTTCAAAGAATTTCTAAAACCCAAATATCTTCCAAAAGTTGCGCTGAAAAATCGAATATACCCTTAAAGGTTTCTCTGGTAACATTAGGGGTAGGTAGAATATGTAAATATGGAAGTTTTTCTCGCCCTCAGTATTCAGGCGGGTAGACAAATGGTCTTCGCGTCGAGACACTCAGAGGGTCCCATTTATCATGTCTGTGAGGAATCTATAGGTAAGAGGAGCCAACTGCGAAGGCCACACGTAGAGAATATATATTTTTAGGGAGATTTATGTTCGGAATGATGGGAAATTACCTTTAGACATTAGACATATTGCGAACAAGTGAAAAGAAACAGTTCTTATTAGCCTTCCGGTCGTTTCATAGACAAGTAATCTTTGGTTAATTTGTACGTTATAATTTATAAGCTTTATAGAAGATTATCAACCGAAAAGGTATTTCTAACGTTAGATTACTCACCATAACTTTAATATTGTACATATCTTTTCTTATTCAAATGCACACTTAAAAAGCATTATACGCGTATTCGTAACACATTACCAATTCTTTTAAAAATATCTTTCTTATTCAAATATAAAAATCAGAATAGCGCGTAAAACAAGAACGTGACTTCGCGTCGATTTAAACCAAATTAAAAAGACATTCGTTCAGTCTGTGCATAAGTTTCTTTTTTAATTTCCCCGTCGAGTTGTGAACTGAAGGAGCGTGTAAGTAAAAAACGCGGGAAGCGAGTGCTGAGGACGTTTAAGTGCGGGACTTGCCAATCCCGGGGCTTGCCAGGGCTGCCAACTCTTGACAGCTCAAATTGTGATATATTATCCTTGAGCGTCAACAAGGGTCAAGTGTATTTTTGTGAAGGATCTTTGGGATCATATTTGTGTATGTTTATTTGTGTAATCTGGACGTCGTCTTCTTTTATAATACTGAAACACAATATATACGAGCTGGATACAATACAGTCCATTCATGTTTTTTTGCTATTTTATCTTTTAATTACTCATTCTTCGTGTTGGCAGTAGCTAAAAGACAATAAGCTCATTCCGTGTTGAAAACATTTGCCATTTAGACTAAGGGCTGACTGTCCAGTATGCGCTGGACATACTTAAGTATCGACACCCAAGAAGACTGGTCTACATTAAAATTGTGAAACTACTCTAAAATATTAAATCTCTTCCCTCTTTACCTTTTTCTCAATCAGAAAGGCATAACAGTTAGCAGAAAATGAAATAACAAAAACAAACACAAATATTAGAAAACATGTAAAAGTTATAGGACGTCCTCGAAGGACATACATCGATGTTATTGGTGATGTTCTTCACAAGGGACAGGTGCGTAGTTCTCTCAACCGGCGTGCGTGTATGACAACATGTATGAATGTGGATGAAGCGAAAGGAGTATGTATGGGTCGTAGTATGTGGCGTTCTATAGTTTCTGCCTACCCCCATGGGAAAAAGGCGTAATAGGATGTAAAAGATGGCGTAATAGGCAAGTAATAATGGTTTTCAAAACAAAATAAACATAAAAAACGAACTGAAACGTAAAAACATCAACTCCTTTCAACAAAATGGAGCCAATAAAACCTCTCTACAATTTTTCTTCGTCGCATTTATCTACGTAACTAACTGCGACCACCGAGGCAACTAATTAGTAGTGACAGCCCTAATTTTTCCGATCTTTTAGTGTCGTACTTACAAGTGTCCGCGGGATCTGCATGCATTTGCATAAAGTGCTAAGTTTCAGGACTTGCAGCATCTCCCGTCACTAGTGGCGGTTTTATTTGTCTAGTAATGGTCTAGCAATTGCATTTTCCTAGACGCAGACTACATTAATTTTCTTTTGTCTTTAAAGTTTTTTAGGATAAAATTAGAATTCTTTAGTTGAAAAATAAAATTGTTTTTTTTTTATTGCAGCTATATTGCGTTTTTCAAAATATGCGTTTTAAAGCTTTTATTCAAAAGGTATAATCGTAAATGGTATTATTAGATAACCAAAGTGTTGTCTCCTCAGTGTTTAAATTAAAACATTATTTCAAGAATATTATTTTCCTCTGCCTCATTTGCCTATATTATCTGCCACATTGGTCTTGTGGTGGCAATCACGACTGCTGATTGTGAGGACCTGGGTTCGATCCCCAGGTCGGGCGAATTGTTATTGGGTTTTTCCGTGTGGAAGTGCTTAGTAGCAGCCTGCAGTTTGGATTTGTGGGTTGATCAATAGGCTCGCCCCCTAATATATGGGACAAACATAGCGGCGAAATGAGGGTGTACACACACGGTGTATACACCTCTGCCCATCCCTTCGGGGAATACATTTTCGTTATCGCTAAGACTTTTTGCATTCTTGCCTGTTTTAATTTTAGTAACTAGGAAGCTTTTACTATTTTTAACATTGACCATTTCTTCATCCATCATTTTGTTTTCTTAAACCTATTTATATTTATTATTTACGTGCTATTTTTCTTCAAGTACTCTAATAACAAGTATATCTTTATCAATCTCTATTGAATGTTTTATATTATTTAAATTGCTTTGTACATTGTTATAAAAGTTACTTAATTTATTGGTATGACTTGCGTAAGTGAAGGATGTCTGGGTCGACCGTGTCATTTGGCACTCTTGTATTGTAACGCAAGAAATGTTTCATAAAGGAGCTTGTAGTCGATTCTTTTCATTATTATAACGAGTTATATTAAACTAGCTTTTGGCCGCAGCTTCGTTTGCGTGACACGTTTTCACCACTTAGAGGAGAAATTTTGAAAAATCCTTCTTTTCTGGATGCCTACGTTATAAAAGGTACCAACTGTCGAAATTTCAAGTTTCTAACCCCAGTGGTATAGTCTGTGCGATGATAGATCAGTCAGTCGGTTTCTTCTTTTATATATGTATACAGAAGATACGTGAGTAATATTTAGAGTACTAGTATATTTATATTGTATAGCCTCAATGTCTAAGCCAAACTCAGACGTTTCCATTCAAATTCTATTATTGCAATCCTTTAAAAATCCTACATTGGCAAATTTGCTTTCGTAACATGGAAAAGAGAAGATTCCTACCTTTGAACCGAAATTAACCACTACAGAAGAAACACATATACTTGAATAGTACCCACCAGACTAATTAAACTTATCCATCCACGTCTAAACCCCACCTGATCACAGATAAGATACTCATAACCCGCCTCTTTCTACCCAAAATGCCTGTTCCATAAAAATAAATACTTGTGTTGGCGACTATTCAGTACTTAGGTTAGCATTTTTGGTGCCAACTGGCAAGTGTTCAGCATTCATGGCCCTCCCGACAATGTCTGATTGTGTTTACAGCGTTTGTTTTTTTTATGTGCTTTATATAACAATGGAAACATCGGTGGTTAAAAAAGAAAGCGTATTTTAATGGTTATTAACAATGATCTTGGTTGTTTAACATATTCCAGAGTCACTATAGTGAAATTAACTTCTTCTCCTACTATGTCACCTTCTTCCGCAATCTTCTCCACTTTAACAGTTAATCATCTAGGTATATCTTCTTATATATAAAAATCAATAGCTGTTCGTTAGTCTCGCTAAAAGTCGAGAACGGCTGGACCGATTTGAATTTTTTTTTGTTGAGTTCGCCTCTGCAATACAATACAATTTGTACATTGGGATGGTTTAAAAAACGGTGGTACGAAGTTCACCGGGCAGCTAGACATAATATATTTTTTATGGAATAGCGACGTATGCCAATTTGACGTACTATAATGAAAGATGTGAGATAAGTAGGTACGTGATCTGCTTCTTCTCTCTTGTCGGCACGAGCTATACAACAATAGCTCGTGCCGTGGTGAAAAGAATAGCCAGTCAGCAATGTTGGTAGCGGAGCTGACTGCTCAGGATGCGCTGGATGTACTTGAGTATCGTCGTGGAGGCTCTTTTAATGCACGTGTACGTATTTTAGTACTTGATAATAGTTAACTGCCTCGTTGGTCTAGTAGTTGCAAGCGCAACTGCTGATCGTAAGGTCCTGGGTTCGATTCCCAGGTCGGGCAAAGTGTTCTTGGGTTTTCCGTGTGGAATTACTCAGTAGCAGCCCGGAGTTTGGAGTTGTGTCCGGTTGATGGCAATAGGCTTGCCCCTTATTACATGGGACTTAAACATAACGGTGAAATAAGGGTGTTACTCAGTGTTACACCTCTGCCCAACCCTTTGGGGAATACAGGCGTGATGTTATGGTAATAATATGTCACACCAAATATTCTCTACACACGTAGGGATGTTTGTCACATGTTCCAGAATTTAAATGTCGCATATCCCCAAAGTTTGTCTGTAGTAATAAATGTTTGTATCATAAACCATGAGCCATGGGAGCCATAAAATAACGCTCACTAACTTGAAAATTACGACATCAGTAATTATTTTGACGAAACAGTAGTGACAGCCTAGTGGTGTGACCGTCGGACTGCCAAGTCATAGGTCTCGAGTTCGAACCCGTTCTCTGACTTTTCGGGTTCATGTGCGTATTGTATAATTATCACTTGCTTAAAAACGGTGAAGGAAAACATCGTGAGGAAACCGGCATGCCTGAGAGATATTTCTCGACGGTATGTGAAGCCAAGTCAGAGGTCCATGGGTGGCATAAACTCTGACACCAGGTTAGTCACTAACCACACGAAGGGAAGAAGATTTTGAAGAATCAGAAACTGACTATACCTACTGGATTAAACACGGCCAGTTTATTTGGCTATTTAGTATCAGACATGGTAAAATGACGAAGAACAGATTTAATTATTTTAGTCGAAGCCAAGTTTTAATCCAGAACTACAATTGTTGTTTAAAGCACAAAACACTAACACAGTACCGTCTGATAGAAAATTCAATCAAAATGACAAAGGAAGCTCTCTCGAATCGAAATAGTTTTCTAAATAAGCCGGAACAATTTTGTAAAGGCGCAACTTTAGCAATATCGGACAGTCGGAGTGTCGACACACCGACAATCCCGACAATTCCGACACTCCCTGACACCGCCGACACCGGTCTCCGGTGTACGTTCAATACGATATTAAATACACTCGAGGACGATGTAACTTCTAACTTTTATCTCGCTCAGTTTGTAAAGTCGACGACTTTTAAATTGGTTCGTAGAGAGCGATTTTAAAACTGTATTTGATGGCTTTGTGTCTAGTATGAATTATTATTTGAAGAGTGGTAATTAGCGGTACTTTGTGGAACTGCATGATTCTTACATCTAAGTCTCTTTTCGCACTGTTGGGTAATGGTTTTACTTATACAAGGTTAGTCGGAAAGGGGGTACTAAACCGAAAGGGTGAAAGTATACATAATAATGGATAACTTTTGTTCTACAACTTTCCACAAAAGTCAAGAGAAATAGCTGTTCAAAGATTTCATAAAAAATACGCCAAATTCTATCTATCCTCAGTTATGATCAGACGTGTTTAAATTTTTCGTCATATTTGGGGTCACGGATTAGAAACTCCATTTTCTGAATTCATAATTAAAGCAGGGGTGAAGAATTTTTGAAAAAAACTAAAATAAAAATAATTTTTCATGGAATTTTTTCCATGAAAAATTATTTTTATCGAATTTTAAATTTTAACCCTTTCTTTAAAACAATCATCAGTGATACATTAACTGGCCCGCGGCTTAGTACCCCCTTTCCGACTAACCTTGTATATCCAGTTTGTGGTTCATTCGTTTTTTTAGTTCCCTCGATGGTCTAGTGGTGGCAAGCGCTACTGCTGATTGTGAGTTTGTTGGGCAAAGTGATATTGGGATTACCTTGTAGAATTCCTCAATAACAGCCCGGAGTTTGGATTTGTGCCCGGTTGATGGCAATAGGCTCGCCCCCTATTACATGGGACTTAAACAAAACGGGGAAATGAGGGTGTTACTATACACCTCTGCCCAACCCTTCGGAGAATACAGGCATGATGTTATGTTATGTAGTTTTCTGTCTATGTTTATTATTTTATTTGCTAAAAACGATCAACCTGTTCAGGTATTTTGGGAAAAAAAGGTTTTATTGTATTAATTTTACCCGGGTGAAGCCACACGGGGGCTGCTAGTAAAGTAATTAACTACATAAATGTAATTGTCACACTGTATTCCCCTGTAGGGATACCCATAATAGGTAGACAGGGAAGTGGGACAGAACATTAAGCTTTTGAACAACCCTTTTAATTAAAAAGTAGTTTTTGTTAAAACTTTGATTCACATTCAATTAAAATCGTGTTTTAAATAAAAAAGTTGTTAAGGGTTGCCTGCGTGCATCATACAAATATTACCTCTACCCATAAACCCTCTTCAAAATACAGGTGACAAAGTAAACCTCAATATTAGCGATCGTTAATTACTAAATGATTTAATTTAATATTCATGGCAGCTTGGCCTTAATGAAGCTTTTAACATAATGGCAGATTTGTAAGGGCCACGTATTTGTAAGGGCCACGTATTTGTAAGGGCCACGTATTTGTAAGGGCCACGTATTTGTAAGGGCCACGTATTTGTAAGGGCCACGTATTTGTAAGGGCCACGTATTTCTAATAACAATGTACCTACCTATGGAGCGCGTGTGTAATACAATATTGTCGTAATGATTGAATTCATTTGTGTGAGTTAACTATATTATACAGGCTGTAAACGAAATCATGTAATTCCTTCAAACCTCGTGATGTACTGCTGATGTAGATTAACTCTAAATGGGATACTATTGGATTCAATAAAAAAAATACAAGAAGTAAACATGTGTTCTTAACGTGAGGCATTTTAGCGCTCTCTAATCTAAATAAATAAATAAATATCTAAATAATAAGACAATTATAACGATGTATCAGAGGTTTTACGGCCTTTCCACCGCGATACGCGTAACAGCAAACCAGCGATAAGAGAGACAAGTATAGAAAATCTTCTTAAGTTAGAGCGGGAGAACACATACGTGATATCGCGGTGCGCGGATGAAAGCAGTTGTTATACCGGCGTTATGGAGAAACGTTTTTCCACGCATATTGTTTGAATTGTTGTTGTATGTCAAGTTCTGCCTAGCCTTTTCCCAACTATGTAAAGGTCGGATTCTAGTCCGACCAGAGGCGGCTGAATACCAGTATTTTACACGGAGCGACTGCCATCAGACCTCCGCAACCTAGTTATAGGGCAATGCCGATATCCTAAGGTTAGACTAGTCAGACTTTCAGCTTTCTGACTTCTCGTAACGACTGTTATAGGTTTTTATATGACACCCGGGACCGACAGTTTAACGCGCACTCAGAGCTAAAGAGGAGTCTCGATGTGTAACGAACGGCCACCCATCCACGGACTGACCGCGGCAAGCGCAGCTTAACCTTATATTTCGTATGATCCGCGCGGTTGGTGATTTAGCCACGAGCCCCTGTTACATGTCATGATAGCCACAGAAATTTAGATTTCTGTGTTTATGACAGTACGCGGCGGAAAATGTGGCAGAGTGCGTGACGGAACCCGCGTCTCTATAAACGGGAGCTTACATCAGCTTTCTGTCTACTAACTAAAATAACCTTTGCAACCCCTTATTTTTAGTACAATTTTATGGTTGAGGTGGATGCCTGCCTATTTACCTGATAAATATACCTAGTACCTTACTAGTCGCAAACATACTTCACACAAGAGCTTGTTAAGAGTGCTGCGAGAGGCTATCGAAAACTAAAACATCTATGTCTTCGTTCCCTAAAATTAGTTTCAGTAAAATAAGGATAAAGCCGATAAAAATGGCTATAATGAAAAAATATTAGGCACATAAAACTAAAGAGTTATCAGATAACCTATCCGACCCTTGTGAGTGAGTCATGATACAAGCCCTAAGCCTCAGGTTTTTATTTAAGTCATAAAAATATGTACCAACACCATAAATCACTGGAGCACTTAATTCTCCAACATAATCTCGTATAAGTATGACGGGTAAAGTATCCAGCCATATTTCGCTAGCTTTTATTACCTACAGGGTGGTGTGAAAGGCGTAAAGTCTTGAACTCGATACACGCACTTGTTTATAACCAAGCAGGGTTCGCATGAGAGTTTCAATGTGATAATATTATTAAATTTACTCATTTAAAAAGACTCGTGTCATTGTGACTTTATAAAATCATGAAACGATTACGATCGTCATATTTTTATGTCAAGAAATTACGCATTTCATAGTAACATTTACTGAAGTTATTATTAATATTACGAAATCATTTCATTAAGAAATGGTTCGCAATGTCAATATAGACAATAGATTTTCTTAACCAAAATTATAGTTACGGACAGAGTCATTAATTGACCTCAATAAATCTACATCAAACCCGAAGCTAAAAGTTAACCGAACCAAACTCAATTATCAAAATTACTCTTAATTTTTGGCATTACGAAGAAGTCTTCTCGCAGTATCGAGTATTAAATGGGCTAGTAGCAGCCCTGTTTTGGACGTAATTCCTGAGAACTTTCCATTTTACAATACTAGAGTTTGCACTTAGCGCACCCCCGCTCCTCTCTGCCTTTCCCCCCTCCTGTCGAGTCGAGCCATCGTGTTCTTTCTCGGAGAGTCGACAAGTCCGACTTAAATGGAGCAGCCTGTATTTATTCAATGCTTATTGTTCTGTTTTCAAAAGGAAATTTATTTTTCAAATAGCAGCCTTCTTTATTTCTAAGTAAACGGAATTCAAAGATTTCTCACGGCTGAGAAAAGTAAACTCTTGGTGCTTTCTAGAAGTCGGAGGATAATATTCTGGGGAAATTAGAATCCATAGTCAGTTCATCGGATTCCCATTACCTCATCTTAGGTAGAAAAATGAATGCTGCACTCATCGCACTGCTTCCAATATCTGCATACAAACTTTTCTATAAAGGAGATCCAAGGGGGGGCGGTCCAAGTGGCGTGATGAGACTTAGTTTATTTTAGAGCTAAAGATAAAGGGGATACTTTTTTTCTATGGGTACTAAAAAATCTATCCATGGAGAAAAAAGTAAAATATTATGAATATTTAAATACATAAAGCCACTTTTTATATTATAATATTGTTCATTTGCACGCGTCTGAGTCAGAGCAGTTCAAACACGTGGTAGTCCTTTTATAACTGCGTGAAAATGAAATAGCTAGACCTTCTAGACGCATCTCGATAAAAGCAAGGCGCTAAAGGGGACCAAGGGGGCTGGAAACGAAGTTCGCGCTAGCTATGCGCGTCTTCTTCACTCACTTGAACAAAGGCCCATACAAAAATATCCGATCTCTTTTAATAAAGAAACTACCTTTTAGTTTACAACTATAATTCGAAACTTTTACTATCAAACCACATAATAACAACGAACATGAAACTAGTGCTCGGGCATTAGCATGACCAATTCGTGTTACAGTCCAAACTTTACACCGGGTGGCTCTTGTCACTCAGTCCACTAACGAGCTAAGTTCTCGGGACATGCCCCAACTAATACCTTGAGAACTATTCTAGAAACTACCATTTGTTGTAAGTACAAGTTAGTACAATTCAAACTGAAATGTAAAAAGTTTTATTGTTATTTACAAGGCTGTGGTCCCTTGTGGTGACACTCGTAAATTATTAAGAAATGTGGGCCTGGTATTTGTAAAATGTATGGATTGAGTCGAAATAATGGCAACTAAGTTTGTAACTTATGCACACTTGGAATCAAGATCACATACTCCCGAAAATATATAAACATTTACGTATAAACATTACCTGCTATTTTTTATGATAAATGGCTTCATGGAAACGCCGGTAGAGGACGTCCTAGAAGGACATACATCGATGCTATTGGTGATGTGCTACACAAAGGACAGGTGCGTACTCTCAACCGGCGTGCGCGTATGACAAGATGTATGAATGTAGATGAAGCGAAAGGAGTATGTAAGGAACGAAGCATGTGGCGCTTTATAGTTTCTGCCTACCCCCATGGGAAAAAGGCGTGAGTTTATGTATGTATGGCGTCATCAAATTTTTCCAAATATGTATATCGATACTCAATACTCAATCATTTATTGCATTCCACAATGTGTACTTAGGTGGTAACTTAAAGAAAATGAGATCATAATGGACCCTGTCGGGCACAGCAAAATAGCGAAATATTAGGAGAGAGGAAGCTTCAGCTTATCAGTCTATACCTATTTTTAGTGTTATTAAACGTAATATCTGCTAGTATGAATTTCTAAAAAGAGCTACACTTCTGTTGTAGTTGAAAGTCGCGAATATTTTTATTTAAAACATAAAAACTGCGCCATAATATGTAAACAATTTGGACTAGGTATCTACTATTAAACCTTTAAAATGTTGAAAAAGTTTCTAATACAAAAATATAAGAAAAGCTGGTCGTCAACGTAAAATTGTAAAAGTAAAAGCATGAGTAAAAGTAGGCTTTTTTAGGTCATTGAGTAAAAGCGGTAAAGTATTTTTTGTACCTCAAAACAAAAACGCTACCTACTCCTTCCTCTTCATACAAAACAGACAATTCTAACTAAACTGTTGGACTGTTTAATTAATTAACCGAGTGGAGATGGCGAAGTGAAAAGTCTGTAATTAACTGTAACAAGTCAAGTAGAATTCTGTTAGCGTCTTGAAAAGTGGTAAAATGAATAATGTTGGGAGACAACGTCGACTATAAAAAAACGGGTTTTGAGTGTTAAAGCTGTTTTTTGTGTTTCTTCAGCAAAGAAACTGAATATTCGGTCTTTTTTGTAGACTAATTTTCTAGACTAGCAATAAACAATTAGTTCAAAAAATAGTCATCGAATTTCGGATAAAAAATATTTTGTACTATGTTAATTATTTGAAAAATATGTACTGGGTAGCAACAGAAAACTTGACTGACAGCTTATTTTTTAACATTTATAAAAAGCTTAATGAACTATGTCTTCAAAAAGGGTAATATTCCCTTTTTTCAGAATCTGATAAAACTTAATCTTTCTACGTTTATGAAAAATCAGTCGGAGTTTTGCATAAAAACGCAAATATTTCGTTTTTATGACGAGGTTTAACGATCTTTTCCTCGTTAAACTGACTGAACGTATTTTTGTTATAACGTCCATGAAAAGCTGAAGCTATTTTATAAGTAAAACGAAAATTAATCCTTTCACAATATTGTTTTTGTAAATTGGCTTTGTGGAAACGGCAAAACGTAGGTACCGTTTGGCTGAATTAACGAAAATCTTTGCCCTATTTTAAGCTGTATTACGAAACACCTTTTTTTTTAAACTGGAATGAATTAACATATTGAAAGCTTTCTACTTTTCTAACTGTGTACACTTTGACTGTTTACCTAACACGCTAGGTAAAAATATCATTGTTTAGACTTCAAGGATAGCGTAGCTTTAAATATCTTTCGGTACATCGCTCCCATTGTTTACGAACGATCGATTAACAATACGTTTGAAAGTGCAATGTATAGTAAAGTTAATGGGAGAACGTGGGTAGGGTTGACGTGTATTAGGTTACGGGTTGTTGCCCTTTGGTTACTCTGTTTCGTGCAGACGATGTTGTTTTATTTTTTAAAGCATTTGAATTTTAAATGTGAGCCTGTATTGTACGTTATGGGCAGGTTACTTGGTGTTGATTTTACTTTTAAGTAGGTACCTTAAATATAAATAGAAAATGATGTGTTTTCCATTAATCTATACTATCTATACTAATATTATAAAGAGGAAAGATTTGTATTTTTGTATGTAACGAATAAACTTAAAAACTACTGGACCGATTTCAAAAATTATTTTGCCGTTAGAAAGCTACATTATCACTGAGTAACATAGGCTTTATTTATTACTGGAATAATACTTCTTACGCAGGCGGAGCCGTGAGGACAGCTATTTTATATATTTTTGTTTATAAAGGGCATCTAGAAGACGCGATATAAATGCACCCTTTCATAATTCGTATTTTCCTTATTAAAAACGTGAACTTTTACTTACTTCTAATGGGCGATTCCCAGAATTTACGGAGCGTTATTAGTTAAAATTGAGACTCTTGTATCTTTACCAATAATGAACCAAAGATCTCATGGCTTTGCATAGTAGACCCTCTAGAAGTAGCTATGACAGGCAAAACTTGTTTACGAGTTTATTTATGTACCCCAGTTTGGCAATAAAATATGCTAGCTACCATTGGGAAGCAAAGCTATTCGTTTTTGTTTATAGGAACCGGGCATAAGAGAACTTCATCGACCATTATTATAGTCCGGACATAAAAATTTTGTATAAAAGCTAAACAAATCTTTGTTCGTGGCACTTAATAAAGAATTCATTATACATTTTTTTTTGAACCTCGATAGTTATTCTTCAATCGTGAAAATATGTGTTTTAAATGTTGTGCTTATGAATATGAAGGTCTGTTTATTTCTTATACAAAATTGGAATGTCTGGACTATACCTTTCATAATCCAAAGTAACTAATTCATCCTAAAAGGTTTTACATATAAAAGCAATACCTTCTTATTACTTCGCATTACATATTTTTCTGAAAGCCCATTCCAATATTCCAGAGATAATAAGTCTAATCACTCGGGCGAACAACGACCCGGTCGTACCAGACCAGACCAGACCTCCCCCCGTTAGTCTGTCTAGACTAATCTGACAGGTAGACGTCTGACTACGTCTGAGTGGGACAACTTATCGGTAGCATTAATATTATTATATTTTTTTTTCTAGTTTGGAAGGTTGTATTCCTGTAAGCTATTAGTACCTAATTGTATTTAAAATTATAGTTATATTATACTTCGCTGCTTCGATTATTGTCGTAATTATGAGAAAAGTGTTGAGGGCTGTTATCTAAATGATAAACAGAAGAGTAAAAAAAAAAATTGCCACTTTCGGATTTTTATTTTGTTGTTTTTTTTTTCTATTTTTTTGTCATGTTTTCGGATGTGTGGCCACCGTGGTAGAGAACCTGGGTTCAATTTCCAGGTCTGCCGAATTATTGGGCACCATTAAGATATTCTTAGCCGAGAGTTTGATTTGTGCCCGAAAAATTACAGTTTCTCGCATTTTAGACTTAGAATGGTGGTGTTACAAATAAAACATTTTTTTTAACTCATTTGAATTCTTTGTTACAGGCAAGCAGCGGGGCGGAGCCGCAGGTAGCCGTGCTCTGCGAGGCGGGAGGCACCTACCACCCGCAGTACATGTCCGCCGCCGGCAGATGGACGCCCGACCTCACGACCAAGCCCCACAACTGCCTTAAAGACAAGATGGAGATCCTGGACTACTGCAAGAAGGTAAATTGATAATATTTTCCGTTGTGACGTCATACTTCTGACTCCCGAACTCATGCACAGTTGAATCTATACTAATATTATAAAGCTGAAGAGTTTGTTTGTTTGTTTGAACGCGCTAATCTCAGGAACTACTGGTTGGAATTGAAAAAATTTTTTGTGTTGGATAGTCCATTTATCGAGGAAGGTTATAGGCTATATAATATCACGCTATGACCAATAGGAGAGGAGCATAAATGAAAAATGTTGCAAAAACGGGGAAAATGTCCACCCGTGCGAAACCGGGACGGGCCGCTAGTGCATGATATTTTGCAAAGATCTTTCTCTCTTCAAACGTCAAACAATTGAATCAATGCATCAGAAAAATTCATATCGAGTTTAAATGCTAATGAATGTGATTTTTACATATATTGCAGAGATTTTTCAAATATCAAGGCTGTACTTTATCTTTATAGACTCTTTGTATTATTTCTATAAATAATCGAATTAGGATGAAATAGCGTAAAAAATATATTATAACTATGCCTACTCCTCCAAGGACCAAAGCCTACATAACAGATACATGATTAAATGAATCGTAAATAAAACACCTGCGGTGGGCAAATAGTCGTAGCCTCGTGCTGTTCCCCGTGACCACGACTTAGCGACTCTGTACTAATCTCGTTAACTTGCCGCTCAGTATTCCTTCTTACCAACAAGTAATTCGCTAAAACTAATTGCTAACTTGACTATTTTAACACCCACAATTATTTTCTACGTATTGTGTGGGTGAATATTCGAAATGTTTTAACATTATTTTAACAAATCATTCTTCTCCCGGGTTGTTAACGTTATAGTATTGTCAGATTGTTTTTATTCTTGTCTTATTGTTTGACGGCAGCGGTATACTTTCAGTTTTCATTATCATAATTATAGTATTAAACATCTAAGAATACTTTGGGATGATGCTAATGACGTTCTCAATTTTTGTTAATATTTTTCGAAGAATGCCCCGCGTAATATTGCTTTCACATAACATCGGGTTTGGCATAAATGTTTTTATCTATAGTCTCTTTTTCGTACGGTATTATTTTGTTGTTAGTATTTTCAGTGGGGATGAGGGGGGGAGGTTATATTGCTTCCATAACAAACAAATACAAATTTGTAATCATTATACCTACTGTTCGACCAACTCTTCTGTGAAATGGCAAATTGTCGAAACTTATGTCATTGGCAGTTTAATTCAGTTGCCAGGATGACAAAAATCTTTTCCATACATTTATTAAATATTTATTAGGGAATTTGTGCCTTTACAATAATGCTTGTACAGTGCAAGAAACGAACTATTTTACCGACTAGGTACGTATTGCCAACATTATAGGAATGAAAATACAGTATTTTTGACAGGATATTATGGTGACATGGTGACAGACAAGTAATGACAATTTATTTAATCATCTATTTCATTGATGTTACGGTTTTTACAACAAAATGCTTTAAATCAATTCAAAGACATTATATGGCATTACTACGTCATATGGAGGCAAAAGGCAATTTTGATCTTTGCTACCAAATAATTAAACATAATTTTCCATGCATTGGTCTGTTCTGTTCAACAGTTTGAAAAAGTAACATGTGCCCGCGATGTGGGAAAGGAATGAATTTGAAAACTGACGATCCTTATCATTTCCCGACTGTACATGAATTATGTCAACAATCGGGAAAAAAATTGGCCCCAATGTATGTAGTCGGTTTTATCAATGCCTGTCTTTGTCAAAACGTCCCGTATCTGGCAACAAACAATGATTTTGTTTCGACTTGCGAGCGCAGTTACCAAGTCATCTGTAAAGTGGCAGAAAATGGGATATATTATAAAATATGTGTGTCATGTCAGATTAGATATCTCTCATAATGGTTCATTATTCATAGAATGGCAACACAGAAGCGAACAGAGCGACGCTCTTCAATTCACAGATAACTTGGTCCTTGTGTATGGATAAGTGTAATTTGAGTTTATTCTTTTTATTTGACAAGAAAAACATTATGAAGGAGATACATAGAAAGAAAGAAAGAAAGAAGAAAGAAAGAAAATTATTTATTCTGGACTCACACAGGCAGTTACAGAAACAAAAACAATATAAAAAAAAGAAAGAATAAGAAAAAAGATGATAGTAATAAAGATGCGAGATTATAAAGATAAATCTGAATCAGATGTAACTATTTGGGATAGCAACAGTCAAATAACTCTCCGTAAATAGGTATTAACCCTTTTAAATTGCCGAATTCCTTTACTTTATGGAATGTCTGATTTGTAAAGGAATGTGTCTAGGCAAAGGTTACAAAGGGACGATGTTACTGCCTCTGCGTCCGCCACCAGGCAATGTCGATTTTACCCTAATTAAATTGACTAATGTTTGTAGATTGGCTGACTCTGCATTGTTTATCAACGTTGTGAAATATTAACATTGCTCGGGAATTGCTGACTTTGCTCCTTTTGCGCACTTTAGCAACCGGCAACCATCTTTGTTTTACTTCGTTTCCCATATTGTATCGATTTTGCTTCTGTTTATCCACTGCGGAGTACTGGCTTTCTCTTTATAACGTAATTCTCGTTCCTAAGCTAGTTTCATCACCCTTTGACTTTTGAGATGTCATCAGATCATCTTTATGAGGGCTTATACGTGATGATAACATGTAAAGCATGTTATCAGGTCTTTCACTGTATTCCGACCACGGTAGATTCATTTACACTATATTCTTTGTTTTTCTCAGGTATACCCGAGCCACGACATCACCAACATCGTGGAAGCCTCCCACTACGTGAAGGTTAGCAACTGGTGCAAGCTGGGCACGGGCAACGCGGCCAAGTGCAAGGTCACGCGATGGGTGAAGCCGTTCCGTTGTCTTGGTACGTATCTATTACTAAATATATGATTACTTTGTAATTCGATCGGATCATCGGCTTATAGGTCGCTTCCGAGTTCAAAAGGAAGTTTGTCTGAGGATTATTATTCACTAGGCGATGAAGGTTGGGTGACATCGGGGAACAGGGTAGGGCAGGGTAGTGTCTGCACGTTGGTACACAAGCACAGCGTAGTGTCTGCAAAAGCTGAAACATTACCCGTTATAATATGTCGTCTTGTCAAAATAAAATCAAGATATTTAAACCTTTTTAGATTGATACCTTTTTTGATGAACCTCAAACTCCTCTCATCTTACTTATGTCCACTTACAATGCATAACTACAAAGAGTGTTTGGCGGCAGAAGGTCCATTCCAATCGGACGCGCTATTGGTGCCGGAGAGTTGCCTGTTCGACCACATCCACAACCAGTCACGATGCTGGCAATTTGCGAGGTGGAACGCTACAGCTGGACGAGCGTGCGCACAACGAGGACTCAAGCTCAGGACCTTTGCTATGCTGCTGCCTTGTGGAATCAGCCTGTTCTCTGGCGTCGAGTTTGTTTGCTGCCCAAAGCATTTTAAAGGTAAGTGTTATCATAAATTCGATAAATCGATTTGGGCTGGTCACACTGATGTAATTAATCAAAATTACTAAAGTGACCATGATAAAATAAAATATTATTTTACTTCCCTGCTTCTTCCAGAAAACGTAAAAATGCACAAACCTATGGATGTAGGCGTCCCCGTCAGCCCTGGAGGCGAAGAGATGCTTGCGGCTTCAGCAGCGATGGATGAGCGTGATGATGATCTTCTGGATGACGATGATGCTCTCGACGACGACGATGATGATGACACCCTGAACCTTAGCGATGATGATGACGACGATGATGCCGATGACGGTACGTATATGACAAATATTGTTTAGGTTTTGAAACTTTTATGCGTTGTATAAATTATTTGGTTAATACAAGTTCTAACCAAGAAAGAAATGTAGCCATTTTGTGGGTTTAAAGGGTACAATTTCAGTTTGACATTGAAACGTTTTAAAAAAAAAATAACTAATAAACCTACTTTCCAGACATGGACGAAGACGAAGACGCAGATTTATCTCGCGACGATGATGCCGAAGACGACGATTACACGGATGGTGATGATAACTCATGGCCACGCCCTGAGACGTCCTCTCAGCCTTCAACCACCACCACTACAACTACGACGACTACCACCACTACGGTAAGTTGTATTTTACCAATAAGATAACTGGTCCTTTGATCCGCATCATGAGAGCACGCTTCCTACGGTGCGGAAAAAGGACCAGTAGAAAGGGCCCAAAGGACACTGCTATAAATCGGAAATTTTCACCTATTATATCGAATAAAATGAAGGACAATAATGTCATTAAAGATTTCCAAGCGATAAGTTTTGTGTACTTTGGGACCCAAAACCGCAATAATTTCAATGTTAAGACTGATTGTTGTATTGTTTGCAGGCTTCTTCCGCTACCTCCGACCCTTACTTCTCTCACTTCGACCCTCGCACCGAACATCAGAGTTACAAGGATGCGCAGCAAAGGCTGGAGGAGACACACCGCGAAAAGGTAAAGAAACGAAAATAACTTTTAATAAAGATCAAAACTTAAAAATAAGATTACCTAAAATTAAATCCGAACAAAAAGCCGAAAATTTTGCTTTTAAAGAGTGCAGAATATTTTTCATTCGGAGAAATAAGAAAGATGATGTTTTAGAATCCTAATTTCATCTTGTGTTTGTGGCAGATCACTAAGGTGATGAAGGAATGGTCAGAGCTCGAGGACCGGTATCAGCAGATGATGAACACGGATCCCCCTGCCGCGCAAACCTTTCGCCAACGTATGACCGCCAAGTTCCAGACAAGCATTCAGGTATACTTCGCATTGCAAACAGAATTTTTCTTTAAATTATTAGGCATCTTTAAACATTTGTTTGCCATGTAACGTTAAGTTACTAGTCTAATTTGCACAATTCATTTTTAATATTTTGATCGTTAAAGCTTCCTAACGAAGCCGGCATAAAGGTTTAACTCAAAAAAGAATAGTTATCAATCATCAGTCTTATGGTTCTGGTCTTTTCACAACTATTGTACTTTTGTCCTCAGACTTTGGAGGAAGAAGGCGTAGCTGAACGTCGTCGCCTGGCTGCTTTACATCAACAACGTGTCTTAGCCCACCTAGCCCAGCGTCGCCGCACCGCACTCGCTTGCTACACTCGCTCTCTCCGGGACACCCCTCCTAACGTAAGTACCGACTAGCCTTACCAGCAATCTTTATCAAGTATGTAGTTTTAGATCATCCAATTGCCTTGTATACTTAATCTCATAGATTTAAGTTGAGACAAATATTTCAGATTTTTGTAGGACTAAATTTTTTAAACGTTGTCCTTCGATCTCATATCATCTACAACAAATTCATGTACTAAAAAACTTTGGAGCAGGTCTAAGTGTTTTTTAGACCACCTTGACTTTAGATTTTGCAATTTTGGTAAAAGTCGTTAGTTAATGCATTTTCTACCAATATGTTAGTTGCTCTATGAATGCCATGACTGCATCAGACTAGGATAAAGGTATACTATACCATATATTCTTGTATATCACCAGGCTCACCGCGTCCAGAAGTGCCTGCAGCGTCTCGTCCGTGCCCTCGCAGCCGAGCGCAGTGGAGCACTGGCTGCGTGGCGCCGCGCCGCCGCCAACGGACGAGAGGCCGCCGCTGCCGAGCGATCCAGTGCTGCTGACCGACTGCAGGTACATGATACCTTCATTGTAATAAGCCTATCGCGTATAAATACCATCGGAGTCAGCGCTATTGATCAACTAGAGGTACCCTACACGTCATAATAAGAGCATTAGATAAGCCCACCCAATGAAAGACATATTTTTTTATTATCGTCTCAAAGCAAAAAAATGCTTGCACCGCTGGCTCGTTGACATCATAAATAAGTTTTTTCAGTGTATACTAATCAATACGTTGGTCACCCACAGGATGCTGACCGTGCCCTCCAACGCGCCCTCACCGCTCTCCGCCGCCGCCCTCACCTGTACGCCAACATCGGAACCGCTATTGAAGACTATGTTCAGGTAAGATACAAATTATTTCAAAAATTAAACAAGAAGACATAAAAGAAAATCTTAATTAATGTCAATCTACCAACTTAGCTTAGATTCACTTTCGTAACAAGACGTCAATCATAAAAGGTCCCATTAAGACTAAGTTTTTTTTTACTGAGATATCTTTTATTATCAATCTACGACTCCATTACCACCGCTTTCTCCAGACGAAATATTACAAAAAAATTACAATACCTTCGTTTCCGCGGCCTACCTCGGTTGCGTCGACCATCCATAAGCACCCACTTCGAGGTCTTTTCCCCACCTCTCCGGGTGTATCCTATAGGCATAGCCACCAAGAGTTAACATATCAAATTAATAAACTCTTGGTGACACAAGATAAATTCTAACATTCTAGTCGATGCAATCCAAGGACGATATGGCTGTGTCCCTGATGTCGATGACTCCGGAAGCCGAGGAGCTGTTACTGGACCGCATCGAGGCCGAGGTTCAGCGCGAGCAAGCCGCCCGTGACCAGCTCAACGCCAAGCGAGACCAACGCACACGACAGCGACAAGACATCCAGAATGAACGGGCTAAGGTAAACACCCCACAACAGTGAACTTAATAAAGTTAAAGTTCGGTGTAGAAAATACTTTTGTAGACTGCCACATCACCGGTTTTAAGAAATATTGATAAGTTCCTCAATGTAATAGGATTTCTTAGCACTAAATTCGTAACAAGGAGCGCTCATAAACCACGAATCATATTCATCTTGTAGACCACTTTAAACCGCTGAAATGAGAACAACAATCCCAATGTTGTTATTTTGAAATGACCCGATAACACTTACAATGCTGGATTGGCTCTTATGACTATAATAAAATTCTTACTTTTAGTGCATCGAGCAGAAATTTACAAAATGCCTTCAATCATTCTACCTTTCCAGACATCAAACGGCGTAAAGGAGAGCTTGGAAGCCGACGACGAAGCCAGCGAAGCTAGTGAGATCGAAGAATCCTCCTCAAGCAGCACCCGTGGTCCCGTCCCCTCCGCATCGGCCCCTCCGTCCGCATTGCCTTCAGCGTCGGCCAGTGCATCACCAGTACCGTCCGCTGCTTCAGTTACGCCACATGACGTCACCACTCATGCTGCCTTCTCACAGGATACTACTACTACCGTAAGTATTCATTCTGATTCACCCAAAGCCCAGTCAGTTTAATCAGCATCTAATGCTCGACTTCTTCTTCATATCCTCAAAATCTGTTGGCTGCTACAAAATCGAAGTCCAAATTACTTGGCTGTGTAGTATGTTATTAAATTAGATCTTATTTTGAATATTTAATGAATTTTATAGTACATAGCTCTGTGTACGATGTTTGTGGTCCTTTGAGACATTTATTGATTAAAATCGTTTATCTTAGGAAATAATCACAAGCACAGTGACCGACGTACCAGAGAGCGAGACTGCTGAGACCGGTGAGGTCAGTGAGACTTCCAGCCGACGATCCACTAGCGAGGTTGGTACTTAGCAGTTCTTCAAAAATGGAAGCTATCCGCCATTACTTTTAATTCTACTTCTGTGGTACGATTCTTGATAGTCCAGAGTATCCCTGGCAGACAGTTATTTTAAATCTTTAGGAAGCTACACTTAACAGGACATTTCTGTCGATGGAGTGGAATAAAACTGTCAGATTCGAACCCAAAGTAATACAACAGAATCTTTAAGTATATCTAAAAAAGTCAAATTAATATTCGGATTCATTGCCTCAATAATTAGTGGCTTCTGATTTTTTAAAGCTTAAAAATTTCTCCAACAACACTGATTATTTTGCGGTAGTATAAAGTTAATGTGAACACTTACAGACGGAGGGCGAGGGCTTACGCGCAGCGCTGGAGCACGCGGAGGAGCGTGCGCCACCACCACCCGCGCATGCGCTCAAGCACGAGCTGCAGCACTCACAGCCTGTAAGTACACAATCCACCCACCACTAAATTAAGTTCATTTTATTGCTAAAAATATTAATATTTCCTGCTTATAGAATCTTACAGATTGTTTTGGATCTTTTTAGTCCCTACTTTTGGCTCTAAAGGCCAGATCATATCTACATCTGTGCTCTCTCAAACTCAATTACTGATATCTATCGCAGGGCTACACTGTACGCGGTGCAGGCATGGCCAATGGCCCCGGTTCAGCAAGCGCGCTGTACCCAGCACTGTGTGTGGGCGGCGCAGCGCTAGCGGCCGCCGCGTGTGTGGCGCTGGCAGTCGCGCGCCGCCGTGACCGCGCGCCACCCGCACAGGGTTTCGTGCAGGTTTGTACACCAAGATCAATTTACCAAAGGAAAAATTATTTACGGGGACAGGATCTAAAGGATCGGGCAAACTGACTAAAGTAAAAACAGGCTCATCATTTACCTACAATGTGAATGATTATGAGTAAGTAATAAAAACCATAGATTTAAAGCTGTTGAAATTCTGAAGTCACATGCTTGATGCTCAAGGCTTTTGTTCGAGAAAACACCCTGATATTGCAAAGATTTTGTATTGTTTCAAGACATTTCCAAAATTCTGAGGTAACGTCCAGGAAGCTTCGATTGAACTATAGAGGCACTGGTCTCTAGGAATGCCCATAATTATAGGATAAAGTATTAATGAGACATTTCTTGTCTTCCCAGGTGGAACAGACCGGCGCCGTCGCACCGACTCCAGAGGAGCGACACGTAGCCAACATGCAGATTAACGGCTACGAGAACCCGACCTACAAGTACTTCGAGGTCAAAGAGTAGATTCCCACCTTTTATTATACCCCTCCTCCCTCCTTCCCCCATTCGATCCCGCCAGGAGTGCGCGGTTCGCCAAGTCCAGCCAAGTGACTTGACTTGTATGCATCGTCGAGTCAACTTTGGACGGGAGTGTTATAGGTTGTTGTGGTGTTCTTTCGGCAAATTCTTCAGTCTATTTCCTTTAGAGTTAACCCTGCAGCGTCCAGAACTTTGAATCTCATTTCGAAGTAGTCAAAATCTCCGATACTAAGAAGACGCTGTTCGATGAAGTTTTAAAGGAAATAGACAGATTTCCAAATTCTTGTGATGTGTGCTAGATGCCCCTAGAGAGAGGGTGTTTGTCTACCCTGCACCTTTATCTATTGTCCTCAGCGTAATTCTTTATGGAATGAATGTGTGTGAAACTTATCTATTGTTCGGCGAGGCCACACTCCCGGCGGGGGAGTCCCTTTTGTTATAAACATTCATTTAAATAAAGCTTGTGTGATTAGTGGGAATGTTCGTTTGCGGTAACGCGGTCAGTCATACTGTTAAGGTTAGAAGTGATAACGGTTTATTTTTTGTTATTTATTTTGCACCAAAATATTTATTATTATTTTATAAGGACTTAGATCTAAGTTTTTTTGTCTAGTGTCCTAGAATTCATAAGTGTCACTGTAGTCGAGTTTTTTAAATTAAGTTTTTGATGCCGCTCCCGCAGTGGTGACGTCCGACGGACTGGTTGGTCCTTTGGTGCGTTTTGTTAGTCGTTACTCGAATGATCTCAGTTTTAGTCTGTCTATCGTTTAGCTATAGTTTCCCTGTACTGGTTCGTTGAATGTTACCACTGGGGCGAGTGGAACAAACGTCCATGGTACGCTGTGTATATAGGCTCCGCGTACAAATTTGAACCTAAATTACTTACACTTAATGCCCGCTTTCATTTACTTTTCTAACGTAGGTAGAACATAACGTGAATTTTATGTAATAAATGCGAAAATATATTTTAATAATTAATGTGTACTTAGCGATGGGACGGGCGGCATAGCCGGCGCGGGTGAACGATCTTCTATTTCAGTCTATGATTACTCTGAAACATTCCTTCATAATAATTTAGTAATCATAAGTTGTCGATGAATCTGTCTCTTTCTATCTCTCATGATCGCTATGTATCCTTCCCGTTCGCCCGCGGGACAATACTCAAGTTCCCGACGTGAAAGTTCGCCGTGTACTCAACGTGCGTTTTGTAATTAGAATTCTCGACTCACATATGACTATTGCGACTGCAACAATCATACTGTGCAGACATTTGTTTATCTAGTCAAGGCAACAGGAGCATCTATATTTGGCAGTTTTTCGGCAAACGGTTGTGTACGCACCTTGGGTACGCGGTCGCGAGGCAAATAAGCTTAGTGAGTGTATGTACGGTTAATATATAAGTAGATGTACAAAAAGTAATACATTATATAGATGTTTTAGCGTCAGATACATAGATATAAAGCAAAATATAATTATATATCGCATTCGTCCGTATAAAGTAAGGGCTTGCGCTCGTGTCTAATCCCACGTACCACACTTAATGTTACGTCGTAGTTAAGATGTAATTCTGCCTCAGTATTATATACATTTAAGCTTATTTGTTACATAAGCTAATTTATATACACTATTTCTATTTATTTACGGGCGTAGTGGCGTTACTACAAATGAAGTCATATCAGATGCGCCACGGCGCTCTGTTGCTCCTATTTCGCTGCGAATGGCAATTTGCGTGGTTCGAGTATTGATTGCGTTGTTATTAACAACGTAGTACGCGGTTTGAATAACAGATGGCGTTGTTGGCATACGTCTCGTAGCGAAAGAGGTGCGAGTAGGCGCCCGCCCGTGCTTATCGTACGGCATTTACGTAAGTTACTCACTGTGTATAACGTAAGTTTAATCCCGCATCAAGTAACCGCTATGTATTTTTAATAATGATGGTAACGAGCCGACCACTTATTTTTTTAACAAAACTTTTTGCTCAAAATCAGCTGTTTCTCGTCGGTATAGGATGTCTACTTTCAATCGATCTAAATTTATTGTCGTTCGTCAACAATATTCGATGTTAGTAGTACCTAAAACCTGGTTTCTGTACCTTTTTCCAATCACTGTTTCACGTATTTTAATAAGTATTCTACATAATAATAAATGGTTTGATGATTTTTGTGTTTACTGTGCTGCATTTTATTGTGAGTTCGAAGTTCAAATTGAATCAATAAATAGAAATTTAAATATTAGTGTTGTTATTGGCGTTCTGCGCCATTTTACCTTTCCCTACATTAGTTTTAGTATAGAGAGAATAAGTAGGTAAAATAAACTTTAATCTATACTATAACTAAGACTAATATACTAATAATATCATAAAGAGGAAAGATTTGTATTTTTGTATATAACGAATAAACTTAAAAACTTCTGGAGCGATTACCAAAATTCTTTTGCCGTTAGAAAGCTACATTATCACTGAGTAACACTGGCTTTATTTATTACTGGAATAAAACTTCTTACGCGGGCGGAGCCGTAAGGACACAGCTAGTAGATAATAAAGAATCAAATACGTAAGCCACTGATAATTATTACTAATGTCAGTTGCAAAACCTTCAAAAGATTCCTTAAACTGATCTACAAAGATAGCAAAAAGGGAGAGACTGCAGCTCAATGGCTTAGGACGAGAACACACTGGCGGATGCCTCGCTTAACGCCTAGTGTCTAGCTAGACGACTAAAAAAAAGAAACGTAGGTATGTAAATATACGAGACAGGCTACACTACGCACTTGATTTCACTACGAAATTGGTACAGCAATTCCACGTACAATTTGAAGTCGTTAGACACCAGGCCTGCAGTGCGTTTTCGCCCTAAGGCATTGACTGGTGATTAAAGCCCGATTAACACACATTAGTTCAGTAGTGAGTTAACTTGCCGATTTAGGCACGTATTAATAAACGGCTCTCATTTTGAGAAATGTTCCAACAGCAGTTACCGTAAAGTAGGATTCCATACATTTAACAACATATTTTTTTAAATACCCCTCTAGTCCTGTTAAAACTATACTTAAGAGGGATCTTTCAAATCATAGCTGTTTAATAATACGGGCCCGAATAAACTTAAACTTAACTCGCCAATATACATCCAAATTATGTTTTCGGGGGACTTCGTTAGACACTGCTAAAAGATAACATCAAGTTCATATTTGGAATAAAAAAGTGAATCGAAAAGCTTGTCAAAACCCTTGGCGTTATAAATATTAAATATTGATTTCTTTTCGAAAACAAATTATAAATTCCGTTATCTGAATTCACCTACAATCCCAAAAGGATTGCTGATGCGTTGCCAACTATAGAGATAAAGTTGAAGTCTCATGCTCCTGTAATTTCATCGTCACCCATACCCTTCACATCGGAACACAGCAATGCTGCTTGGCGTTAGATATGGCTATGGTGGTAGAACTTCATCGGACGAACTAATACACAAGGGGCTCTACTACTATTAAAATAGGTGTTTTTTTTCTATTCTACTGCTCGTAGATGGTCTTGCGGACCGTTTCTACGTAACCAGGCAGTTATTGGTGAGACCTGAAGGGTCTCCAACCATAGGGGACGAGAGTAAAATACTTAATCTAAGCTAACTACTATTACTACTACTAACATCATGACTAGCTAGCTACAACAGCACTAAGGGCGACCCCTAATGGGACTCGGACCTCGGCTTAGGGCGTTGCTTGCGAGAGGACTGGGAGGGAGACAGCTTGAAGAGGGCTGAATTAACGGTGTGACTGCGGAGTCAGAAAAGACGACCGGCTCCGCGGCTGCGGCGGGAATTAAAATTGGTGTACCTACTAAAATTAATTAATTTATATTAAAATAGTGATAGCCTAGCAGTTGAACGCTTGCCTTCAATGCAGGAGGGTGTAAAGGGACTAAGGCCTTAACCCTTCTCATTCTAAGAAGCCCGTGTCCAGCAGTGGGACAGTGTTGAGCTAATTATGTTATGCATGTATGTATGTACTAAAATACTGATTGGTGTGAGCGCCTCCGTTCCTTTGTCGGCTTTTGTACGACACCCACACACAGTGCGGAATCGTGTATTCTTTGCTAAAAAACACTCGGGATTTTGTTTTTTTAAAATTGTATTTAAGAAGAAGAGTGTGAGACGAGAGTGAGTGAGAGTGAGACAAGAAAAATAATGACATCTGTAGGCCTAGCACGAACATTTGACGTATAATAGTAGATATCGTAAATGTATAATGTAAGCCACTTTAGAATCGTAAATACCACTGTGCTATAAAGTTTTGGTTAAATTTTTGCGTAATGCACAATTTGTATCATACATAGATATGAATAAAGATTTCAAGTAAATTAAATAGTATGTGTAAAACGAGTATTTCCGATTCAAAATTCACTTACATTAGCGTTACGTTTACGTTACGTTTACTTTAGTAACTCGACAGCATTCGTGCTAGGTCTACAGTAATAGAAAAATAGTGACACAAACATCACGCCTTGTATTCCCCGAAGGGAACGGCAGAGGTGTTTTAATACACCCTCGTTTCGCCAGTTATGTTTAAGTCCCATACTATTGTACACCTTATGTGTGTGTCACCCTATTGGGGGCGAGCCTATTGCCATTAACCGGGCACAAATCCAGACTCCAGGCTGCTAATGAGAAATTCCTAATGGAAAAACCCAATAACACTTTGCCCGACCCAGGACCACATGCTCAGCAGTCGCGCTTGAGACCACTAGACCAACGAGGCAGTTGAAAGAAAATATATAAATAAAAAATATAATAAAAATAGTGACATCTGCCTCTCAACTAACGTATTTACCTCCAGCTTTAAGAGACAACCCAGACCCATTTCGACAAGCCACCTAGTGGAATCACTGGCAACTAGCTTTGTACCAGAGTTCTCAATATTGGTACATATTATAAGCACGACGTATTGCCATACGGTGAGAACTCGAAGTGCATGTTTCGTCGTTAAAGCTGAAGATAAACTATTGGAGGCGCGATTTTAAGTCGTGGCTGACAGCCGCGACTTAAAGTGCACAGTCGATTAGCACGCGGCGGGCCAGATGTCTATCGGACGTCCGAACGCTTAAGGATGGCCCAAGGTTACGTCCGCGACTGACGTCCGATAGTTTGCATAGTTTAGTATACATTCAGTATCCAGATACCTATTAAGTCGTGGCTGTCAGCCGCGTCCGATAGTTTGTTCCCAGCTTAGAGACAACCCAGGCTCATCTCGACAAGCCACCTAGTGGAATAACTGGCAACTAGCTTTGTAGCCGAGTCCTCAAGATTGGTATTGTAAGCACAACGTATTACCATATGGTGAGGACTCGAAGTATATGTTTCGCCGTTAAGGAATGCAAGGTTCTCACTACATTGGCAATCCATGTTAAACGGTACAGAGGGCGCCGCCTAACACCGTTACTTAGATACTTACTATATCCGTGGAAACGTTCAGTACATGTTTCTTTCAAGTTCATTACTAGAGTTTAGATTACGATTCTTGCTTCAATGTTTAAAATTTAATTAATGTCTTAATCGAGATCAATTTCTTATAGGTAATTCAAGACCCATATTTCCGTAAAATTTTAAGCATTCACCTCGTATTTCGTTCTTTTATAATGGTCCACCCAAGACAGGCCCTCCATCTCGTTCTGTCGATGTCGTTAGAGATAACCAGGTGTTTGGTATGGCAGTAACACCTTATAAGATAACATCACGCCTTATATTCCCCGAAAGGTTAGGCAGAGGGGTTTTCGTAACACCCTCGTTTCGCCAGTTATGTTTAAGTCCCATGTAATAGGGGGCGAGCTTATTGCCATTAACCGGGCACAAATCCAGACTCCGGGCTGCTACTGAGAAATTCCTAATGGAAAAACCCAATAAATACAGTGTTAATTTGTACCATACTGAAAAACTGGTTCACTCAAGAATTCCGGAGTTCTGACCACAACAGACCCACTTCAAATCACAATAACAAAGATAGACTGTTGGTATACTTTGGCTAATAAGTGCTCGACCAATCATTAATAATAATCCCTTGAAAAAACTTTCAAGTTAAACGATTTTATCTTGCAGTACCCCTGCAGCATCAGGATTTGAAGGCTGAAGGTTGAAATTATAATGTTGTATTGCCCCGGCAATTGAATTTGTGTGCGAAATTTCAGGAGAATCGGTTAAGTTTCTACTTACTTCTGTAAGTAGTTGTAAAATGTATCGCAAGATTTGAATCAAACAAACAAATATAAATACGTACCTAAGAAGCGAAGCTAATTAAAACCGTTTAAAAACAAGGTGTATCTCAAATTCCTGATGAAGACCGGAAAAAGGATAACACAAAACGAAAGAAGCGCCATCTATTAAACAAATCCCATACTTAATGGAAAGCACGTCCGTCAAAACAAACCGGGTTTTGAACCGTATTCCGCTGTGGTACCGACGTACCGACCACTTCACTTCAAACTTCCAAAGATGGCGCTCTAGCCTCTAAGTCCTGTGTACACATTGACTGTGTAATTAACTTATTATTGCCTACGCTAGCTTTTACGATCGTTTAATATTCATGCGGCTATGATAGGATCTTTTTATAAACAGTGTGTTTGAATTCTTTAACAAACTGTTGATATTTGAACACAAGGTATTCTGCGTCAGCTTTCTTTGTAATAGGTATCTAGTAAATAGCTATGCCTATCTATAAAATTTCTTCGACGTTCGTTGTTGTACTTTCGCTCCCCGATTTCAAACGTAGACAAATTCTGATTCTCATCTGATTTATCGCGTATTCAGCGCCTGATACTATGTAGCGTGTAGATTCAAGGTCCAAACTAAATATTTCGATAAGATTTGGAATGGCGAAATCTCTACGAAGATTGGTTTAGCAATTTTCGATCTTATATACCTACATATAATATAGATCGTGGTGTATGTTTTACATTTCATGAATAGATAATTTACAAACACTACGTTATATGAATAATATGATGACAATGTTGAAGTAAGTAATTACTGTAATTAGTAATGATTAACCGCTTATGGTAAATCACTGTCCAAACACTCGATAACGGGTGCATTTCAAATTGAGGATACCGAAACGACAGGAAATGTTGAATAGTATCGAAAATATGTATCAGCTTGTTATCATCCTACAGTACTTGGGTAGTCATAAACGGTAACAGAGCGGAAGGAACAGGTAAGTTTTGTACAAATAACGTACTACAAGAATATATTTTTGTCCCAAAATTGTACTATAAAACCATAATACCAAAAATCTACAAAAAGTGTGACACTCATTTTTAATCGATATAAACATAGATGTAAATTATTTTATTGGCATAGAAATTCGATATCTATGGTCATTAGACTGATATAGGAAGTACCAATCCTCTATGTCTTCTATTTAACACTACTTACCCCATGGAAATATAAGGGTGAAGACGAACTTATCTCTGTACTGATATTAGGTTCAATTTCTACAGGAACTATCAACCTACCTGTGGCCCCATCTGCGTGGGTTTCGGGTCCGAGACTCCGAACTTGCTCTAACTAAACTCCGCAACTATCAGAGTAATAGAGCCAAGTTTATTTATTCCCGATTATCTTATCAAAACTAAGCTGGAATATATAAAGCAAGCCAGTTATAAGTTTTAAATTTAATATTATTTGCTATTTCGCTTGTCACGAGTTTTATTAATAACTCTTCGTAAGGAGGAACTCGGTCTTTTGGTACGCTTACCGTGGGAACAAAGGACCAGTAAACAAATATCTAAACGGACACTAAAATATTTATAATAAGTAATCTTATATGAAAAAATGAAATGGATGAAAAACCATCATTGGATAGGCAAGTAGGAATTTCGTAAATATATTTATACTCATGGCCTCTTTGCTCCAATAACGTGATAAGTCCGAACGATTCTTATTTGTTTAATTCGATAATTAACACCGCCGTGTCCAATTTTTTTTCTAAATTCATGGAAAATTTTACATTAATAATAGCGCAACTACGTCTTTTTAAAAAATAAAATCGGAAACTGCGGTTTAAATTATCAAATTAAACAAAGATCTTTCGGAATTGTCACGTTATTGAAGCAAAGAGGTGAAATATATTTACAAAATTTCTGTAACAGATATACGGACACAATTACTTCGTTTGAAAAAAAAAAAGAAAGATATTGCTAGCCTTTGTCGGGCAACTGTCAAACAAACACCAAATCCAACTGGTGGATCTCGTGTCCGATTTATAACTACGTATCACAACACAACTTGTACGATATTCCTAGTAACAGTAGTGATGTATCTGCTCGTAGCTTTGATTTGAAGTTGGGTTCACACCGCAAGACCGACATGCGTACCAATTGCTTACCAATCAAGAAACCCAGTCTATTGGGATTTATAAAAATCAGGAGATCTGTCAACTAATAGCTGATTTCCGTTTTACCGAGCGTTATCGGTTAAAAATAAGACACTTCTGTCTTTATTTATAATGTAGCAAAGATCTACGAGTAACAAGCTTAGCACCCTACACATTTTTAGCTATCACAGGTAAATTTAGCTTATTATTCTATTTATTGTATGCCTAGTTCGGCAATAAAAATGCTACCATTAAGCCGGCTTTTCACTATGGGATATATATTACATCCCGGGATATAAATTAATATCGCTCACCGTTATTTTTAATAGATCCCTTTACACTTAGATATAACATACAGGGTTATTTGTAAAACACCAACAACCTCTCAGGAATTTGTTACTAACATCATAATAAACAACTTTAGTTCTATGACTTTTAAAAATTCATCATATTTTAGTTCATCAGATTTTCATACAAAAATAAAAATATTTAAATTGAACGCTCTAAAGCGCCCCCGCCGCCCTAACTCCGCTCCCCTCGCTATTTTAGTATCGCTTCCTTTTGCTTCGCACTTCCTAACATTTAGACCGTTCAATTTAAATATTTTTATTTTTGTATGAAAATCTGATGAAATAAAATATAATGAATTTTTAAAATTCATAGAACAAAAGTTGTTGATTATGATATTATTAACATAGTCCTGAGAGGTTGTCGGTGTTTTACAAATAACCCTGTATATTATATTCCAGTCGTGAGATGTTATTTATATCTCGTGATATAATATATATTATATCTCATACTGAAAAGCCGGCTTTAGTAAGCTAAACGATTCTTTTTGGCCATAGGAACCGGGTATTAGTCAAGTATTTTTCATGTACCTAGATAATTCAATATCATTATCAAGCCTTAAAAGTAGTTACACTCAATGAGATCCTGACTACGTGGAAACTCATTTATATAGAGGAGAAATCTGAAACATATTTGAATAATATCGAACTCGATCATAATTAAGTATCTATACTATAATATTATAACAGCTGAAGAGTTTGTTTGATCGTTTGTTTGAACGCGCTAATCTCAGGAACTGATGGTTGGAATTGAAAAAAAATTTTGTGTTGGATAGTCCATTTATCGAGGATGGTTATATATAGGCTATATAACATCACGCTACGACCAATAGGAGCGGAGCATAAATGAATAATTTTGCAAAAACGGGAAAAATGTCCACCCGTGCGAAGCCGGGACGGGCCGCTAGTATCTAATAAAATTAGCGGAAGTTACGGCATTACTTCTACAAAAAAAAGTCTATCAAATAGATGTATGTTTAACAAAAAAAGTAGATACAAGGGGTGCAATGCTTTGCACGAAACCAGTCGATTAGAAGAGGTGTCGCTTCCTGCGCAAAAAATGTTTACTCCTATTGTTACACCTTGCTTGTCAAATAGAAGAGGCATTCCATTGAACGCACCTATTTGAATAGCACTAATTCGAATCACACCAATAGGAATAGGAATACTATTGATGCGATTCGAATTGGTTCTATTCAAATTGGTCCGCTAAATGGAATGCCTCGAATAGAAGTGCAGTTCGAAGATCCTTTTCCAAAAAAACAGACCAATCACAACTAATCAATGGTTAGGCTCTACAACACATAATAACAAACTCTTCTGCCTAGCCTGTTCAACTGTGCTGGGGTCAGCTTCCAGTCTAACCGAATGCGGCTGAATACCAGTATTTTACACGGAGCGACTGCCATCAGGCCCCCGCAACCCAGTTACTGGACAATGCCGATATCCTTAGGTTAAACCGGTTGTCAGACTTTCGGCCTTCTGACTACCTGTAACGACTGTCATAGGTATTCGCATGACACCCGGGGCCGACTGTTTAACGTGCTCTACGCACGGACGAGTCTCGATGTGTAACGAACGGTCACCCATCCGCAGACTGACCGCGGCAAGCGCAGTGTAACCTCGCAAATCGTATGATCCGCGCGGTTATTATTTAGCCAAGAACCCCCACATAATAACAAAATATGAAATTTAATTTAATTCCATCGCATTTTTAGAATTCTTTATTTAAAACTTACGTTGCACATTTCCAATTATTTGTATGTATAAGTTACGAGTAAATATCAAAATTAATTGTAGGCGTTGTGAAACTATATTACAGAATATGAAGTAAATAACCTGTCTTTTAACCTCTCACTGAAAAGCAGTATGTACCTACTTAATTATTGGAAATATACTGTTACTATACAAGCACTCTTTTAAGTTCTTTTTAATATGTACTTATGTAAGTAGACTCGCTTTTATCAGCACCGCATATTGGTACATATTTCGATATTTAAATATTTGTACTTTTGCTTCTTTTGATTGATGCTGCCCAATATTTTGTACAACAGACTCAGTGATTGTAAACTGCATGTTCAATGAAAAATATTGTTATTATGACAATATTTTTGTCGTAAATATCCATATTTTTTAACACAGATATGGGTGAATACCTGTTAAAATAGGATCCAGTCAACTGTTCATCAGTTACCTTGCAAAAGTAGGCTCGTTCAAACATTTCCTAATGATGGGTGCTTTAACATAGGTACTTTAAATAAGTGCAATTGGTATATCGCTTAACTAGGAAATGAGACCCTAAGATACAAGTTAACCTAGTATAGAGACCAACCTTCATATGATATTGTAATTTGAAAAAAAAAATACAATCACAAATTACAAGAACAATCTCTACCTTATCAGTTCGGTTTGCTGTACATAATTACATATTATTAAATAACATTATCTGCCCTAAATTTGAATATGCAGCAAGAAAGAGACAAAATGATAATGAAGTACAAATAGAGAGCTCATAAAAAGCGCTCTTCGTAAAAATGTATCTCCTACTCAATCGTAAAGTTCAAAATATTATGTAGTGGCTAAAGCCCCCCACCTTGTTTTATTATTAAGCTCTTGTAATCTCACGGGCAAAACGTATAATTGTATCATGACACATTACTCAATGCGTCATTATCATTCAAAACCACGACGACCAAAGTGATGATTCATAATTTAAAAAGATCATGATGTGATCCAGATGTACGTAAATATTTTTCCTAAGTTTCAGGGACTATAACCAGCAATCATTTCATAAATAGGAGTTAACCATGAAGGGCTCTCGCTAATTACCATCCGCGCCGATCATACGATTTCCGAGGTTAAGCTACGCTTGCCGCGATCAGTCTATCGATAGGTGACCGTTCGTCACACATCGAGACCTCTCTGTGCCACGGAAAGCACGTTAAACAGTCGGTTCCGGGTGTCATATGACAGTCGTTACGGGAAGTCAGAAGCCCGGAAGTCTGACAACCGGTCTAACCTTAGGATATCGGCATTGCCCTGTAACTGGGTTGCGGAGGTTAGATGGCAGTCGCTCCGTGTAAAATACTGGTATTCAGCCGCATCTGTTATCATCCATTAGACTGGAAGCTGACCCCAGCATAGTTGGGAAAAGGATAGGTAGAACAGAAGGATCAATCCACATCAATACATGGTCAAAGAAAACAAGATCTCTCATCCCACGATGGCGCAAGACAATGTCATGATAAAATTAAAATAATAAATGATTTGAAATACAATTCCATAAAACAAGAAAGGTTGACAACCGCATTAAAACCTATTGGTTCATCTGTGTCTCTGACATAGTCTTGGACCAGTTACGCGACCTAGGAAGCGCCAGGCGCAGTCGACAATATAACTTTCCCATGGCCACATCCAGACGCAATGGACGTGTAATTCCAGCATGCATCCGACTAATTCGTATGAGCTGCGCAACCCCTGGCCGGCTGGGAAAAAGTTGTCCTCACACAAATTTTTGCTAGATAAATGTCTGGACTTTAAAAGAGACCTTGACTCCTGAATTTGTTCCGGCGCTCCTTCTCAAAGGTAGTCAGATAGGAAAAGCCGACACCATCTAGTTTATAAAAACAAACTGACTTGTAAAAGCGATTTAAATATCCAATTTCCAGAACAAATATCTTCATTCCACTTCAGTTACAAACTTATTAACCCGTACACACAGTTAACTACTACGACTAGAGATGACAAGCAGTTAACGCTGTGTTCTTCCATTCCCACAGCATATGGAAATGTCCCACTTTAATTCTCAACACACCACATCGTTTGGCTGTCATCTCCAGTTCTCTGTACCATATCGCCACTAGGTATTCTGTGCATTTCGCAAACTAATTCTTGTGCGAATTAATTCTTCGAGTAAAGTGGCTTACCATTTTTGTCGAAAGGATGACAATGTGACTGATAATAAAATACCTACTATTGTTTTATGATATTATGTAATAAAATAAAAACTTTTTAACAAAAATAAAACCACTTCAAATTATCTATTTCCGAAGTTCTTCGTCAGATCTTTACCAAATTTAAATGGGACCACTTCGAAAGAATACTCTTTCAAACAAAAAAAAATCATTAAAATCAGTTCACAATTAGCAAAGATATCGCGGAACAAACATACAAAAAAAAACATACAGTCGAATTGAGAACCTCCTTTTTTTGGAAGTCGGTAAAAAGGGCATTAAACGATGGAACGATAAAAAAGATTTTGGGCCATTGAACGTAAGTATGTAAAATATTAAACAAATTATCACAGTCCACCAATGGATAGGATACTTCTGTCTCTACCACGTTGCGCCAGATCACCGCCGTCTTCATCCAGTTTATTCCAGCTCACTCCTTTAGGTCGTCGGCCCATCAGACTAGGGGACCTCCCACACTACGTTTACCGATTCGTGGCCTCTACTTAAGGACTTGTGTGATCCAACGGTTCTACTACCGAAGTGGCTAGATATGAATATCGTTGGAACAGAAGAATTAAAATAAATTATTTATTAGAAATTGTTCAAGTTTTAATTGTGACTGGAACAGTGACCTAATTGGACAAAGTGCAGTTTGATATAAACTCCGTACAAACGCCCGTGAAAAAGAGACAGAGATAGAGGTTGCGTTGAGGGCTTCATTTTTTAACTCATCATTTATTTTTAATTTTGTTTTTTTCTATCAGTGTTTTGAGTTCTTCGATTTTCGGTTATCGGATAAAATTGGAAACATACATAACATCACCACGCCTGTATTTCCAGAATGGTTGGGCAGAGGTGTATTGTAACAACCTCATTTCGCCGTTATGTTTTAAGTCCCATGTAATTGGGGCGAGCCACAACTGAGCACAAATCCAAACTCCGGGTTGCTACTGAAGAGTTCTACAAAGAAAAACCCAATAACACTTTACCCGACCTGGGGATCGAATCCAGGACCTCACGATTAGCAGTCGCGCTAGCCACCACTTGACCAACGAGGCAGTTAAAATTGGATAATGAGTAAAATTCTAAGTTAAAGAGATTAACATGTCAACTCTCATCCAGAGATCACCTCAACACATATTCCATCCTATTCCACGGGTAAACAACAATACTCATTTCGAACTACTCGTCCATACTATCCGAACATACGTTATACCAGTACTTGACAAATGTTGGCTAGTTCAATAGGTATTAATTATGTGTGTGTCGCGTCATCCGAGCCTTTTCCCAATTAAGGCTGGAATTACATTATTCTGACGTGGACGCCCAGATACATGTCTACCGCGAAATTGTACCAATTTTGTCCGCCAACATTGCTATTTATGTGTGTCGGTAATAAGTTCGTTACGTGGCCAACATTTTTGGCCAAAAAAACGTTTGTGGGAACGTATGCTGGTTGGAACTTGGTAATGAAATGTTTTAGTGCTTCTGTGTTTGTTCTGTCAATACTTTGTGGTTATGCGCTCTGTTATTTTATTTTTGTTAATTACTTTTTTACGATTTTTAGTTAGTGTTATCGCCATAAAAAGACTCTATAGGAGCGGCATATAGTAGTTGTACAGATACTTAATCACCTTATACAGCTCAAGCCTCATGTCAGCTTGATACTTATTTTTAAATGTGGCTCTGCAACAAACAATGTCTTATTAGTAGCAAAGACCCTATCAAGTAGTAGTAATAGTATCTATAGTAGTGTAGAAGACGTACAACAGAATCTTGCAAGGGGTGAATCTATCATTACAGTTATAGCTACCTAATATCAGTGTGTCAGGGTTGGGAGCATGGTAAATAAAGTAAATTAAACCAACATAGACTCTCCACTACTGAGAGTACTTTTAATTAGGTTAGTGATTAGTTACAGAAGCTAGTTCACAATATATCACAATATAATAATTAACACTAGATCAGAAAATGAGGACAAGCAAACCAGATATAAAAGGTCAGACTTCTTCGGCTGTTCGACATGGAATCCTCTGCTCCGTCGAATGACCAGTGTTTTTATAACTTCGGGTACGTTGATAATCTTGACAGTTACCCTCCTATGTCAAAATTGTCCAGTGTTACCAGTTACCGATAACGGTAGTAGTAGTAGTAGTAGTAGTAGTAGTAGTAGTAGTAGTAGTAGTAGTAGTAATAGTATCTGTTGTAGTAGAGGCTCGTGTGAAAGTGCTCATCTAGGGAAGTACTATCAGCATACTGTCAATTTCTGTCACCAAGCAGCGTTGCTGTGTTCCAGTTTGACGGTTCGGTGCCGGTGAAATTAAAAGCACATGAGATTTTCCAATTGTATCTCTAAGGTTGGTAACGCTTCAGCAATACTCTTGGTGTTGTAGATGTATACAGGGTGTAAATGAAATCATGTAATTCCTTCAAACCTCGTGATATACTGCTGACATAGATTAATCCTGCACGGGACATTTTTGGATTCAATAAAAAAAATACAAGAAGTAAAGATGTGTTCTTAACATGAGGCATTTTAGCGCCCCGAGTTGAGTGACGGTGAGGCGAGCAATAGCCGCGCTATTCGCTCGGAACGCTAAAATGCCTCACGTTAAGAACACATGTTTACTTCTTGTCGTTTTTTTTTATTGAATCCAATTGTTTCCCGTGCAGGGTTAATCTAATATGTCAGCAGTACATCACAAGGTTTGAAGGAATTACATGATTTCATTTACAGCCTGTATAGGCGGCGATAAGCACTTTCCATCATTGTTGTCCATTGCTTGTCATCGGCTTGTTTGCCAACCAATTACATAAAAAACCCTATAGAATTGAACCATTGACTAAACACTGTTACAAGTCAACTGCGGATGTAGGACAATACACTTCTGCAGTTCTACGGATTAATGGATCCCAAGAGTGACGAGTATTTATGTTTGATGTCTTCTGGTTCCCGAAACAGACACCACATTAAAACGTTGTCTTCCGCATCCGAATATGCGTACGTACCACCACACTGTGTTCACAAAACCAGTAGACAATTGATGATAGTCACTCTTACACTCGGTCTATGGTCAGTAAGGTCTATTTCCAGCACGACGTGGATGGGCATTCCATAATTGCATGCACTCCTAGAAATGTAGGTCATCATGTGCATACAAACAAGTACGAATATTGAACATCCAGAAATAGAGAAAACACATATTTCTCATATCAAACCCATTCCGCTCTTCCGCATACAATAAAAAGATTGCTTTTGCTTTAATCAACGCAGTTACGAACACTCCGTACAGTTCAGCAAAATATTGTGCACTACAAAAGTGAGACTACTTGTCTCCCACGTAAGCCACAGAAAACTGGTTTTATAATCAAAATATTTCTATCTTAGTGAGTATAATATTAAAATACTTGTGTACGTGAAATTAGACTTTTATTTCGGCTCTGGTGGAAAAGAAATGCAGTGTTCAGCTTAGCGGAAATGTTAAACATGTGTTGTTTTACTGAAAGTAGTTTATGGTATGGAAAATAAAAAAATATACGAATTCAAGTTATAACCTCTAGGACAACAGCAGTAATCGGAATGGCATTTTTAAAAATATTAAGGAAATAAATTTTGATACCATAATTAAGTGCCAGACAGGAGGGGCTCATGGCTAATTGCCAACCGCGTGGACCATATGATTTGCGAGGTTAAGTTGTGCTTGCCGCGGTCAGTCTGGTGATGGGTGACCCTTTGTTACACATCGAGACCCCTCCATGCCTCGGAGAGGACGTTAAATAGTCGGTCCCGGGTGTCATACGAATACCTACGACAGTCGTTACGGGAAGTCAGAAGCCCGGAAGTCTGACGGCCGGTATAACCTTAGGATATCGTCGTTTTCCCAGTAACTGGGTTGCGGAGGTCTGATGGCAGTCGCTCCCAGAATCTGGCCCCAATATAGTTGGGAAAAGGCTACGCAGAACAATTAAGTGCCAGACAATTGCTGGTTTAACAAACTCCATCTTTTCTTATGAAATTCCAATTCCTTCACTTCTGTGTTTTAACTTTTGTCTCCTTCTTCAATCTGTCCATCTGGTGTTGTCTTGGTTTTTCACGTTTTCTTTTTGCCTTTATAGGTATATTCCATTTCTATGATGTATTGTCTTTAATTTTTAATTTACTTCCTTACTATGGTGATTACTGCCTCGTTGGTCTAGTGGTGGCTGCGCGACTGCTGACCGTGAGGCCCTGAGTTCGATCCCCAGGTCGGGCAAAGTGTTATTGGATTTTTCCATATGAAATTCCTCAGTAGCAGCCCGGAGTTTGGATTTGTGCCCGGTTGATGGCAATAGGCATTACATAGGACTTAAACATAATGGTAAAATGAGGGTGTTCCTATACACCTCTGCCCATCCCTTTGGGGAATACAGGTGTGATGTGATGTTATGTTACTATGGTGCTTACCAATAGTTAATCTTCCCTAAACACAAAATATCAATGCAAGACATTCTTCGACAATATTCTCATCCAGAATAACCCTTGAAGTACTAATGACATTCGTGGAATAGTTGATGTTAAGTAAAATAGTTGATGTTATTAAGCATATTATATTATTATAATATGCCTAATAACATCAAATATTTTGTACAGGAGCGATTATATTACAATACGGTAATGACTACTTGATTATCTTTACACAATGATAGTCAAGGGTCATCTTGTATCAGTGTCAGAGTATGTTGCATTCCGATTAGCAGTTTCTTGATGTAGCTGTATTAAAAACTAGCTGTGTCCTCACGGCTCCGCCCGCGTAAGAAGTTTTATTCCAGTAATAAATATAGCCTATGTTACTCAGTGATAATGTAGCTTTATAACGGCAAAAGATTTTTTGAAATTCGTCCAGTAGTTTTTAAGTTTATTCGTTACATACAAAAATACAAATCTTTCCTCTTTATAATATTAGTATGGATACAATTCCACACCTTTGTTTGTTAAAATCCCTATTATTATATTAATAACATAACATCACGCCTGTATTCTCCGAAGGGTGGGGTAGAGGTGTATAGTAACACCCTCATTTCACCGTTATGTTTAAGTTCCACGTAATAGGGGGCGAGCCTATTGCCATCAAGCGGGCACAAATCCAAACTCCGGACTGTTACTGAAGAATTGCACATGGAAAACCCCAATAACACTTTGCCCGACCTTTTTTTTTTTTTTTTTTTTTTCGTTGGAAAATCCTCATGGATGTCCCTCGCCCGGTGAAGGCGAGGGGGTCTGCCGGACTCTTACCGGCTAAAAACCAACGGTGCTCCGTCTCCTGACCGTTCGGCCAGGGTCGCGGGATTCGCAAAGCATGCACCGCAACCCCGGCAGGTCCCGGTCCGCAAACCCTCGGCGGACCTCTCCTCCTGAGAAGCGCGCACGGAACACAGCGCGCCGCCTTCTCGGGCCTGTTACTGGTCGGGCGGCGGGTCCCCTAACCCACCGCCCGCAGGCCACACACTAGGCTGGCTGGAGATCGTCGCGTACGCGCGCCCTCCGGCGCACGGTGCGTCTGGCGCGGGAAGGGAGGAGAGCACACCGCTCCCTCTCCCTCTCCGCTTCCTCCTTAGTCGCCATCACCCCCTCGCAAAAGGAGGCGATGGCTTCCCACGCACTCTCGCTTCCGACCATGGACACAACCACGGCCGGAAGCGAGAGGTCACCGCCGACCACCGCGACTAGTTCGCGGCGCTGCGATTCCCAAGCTGGACACGCCTGCAGCGTGTGCAGTGCCGTGTCCTCGGGGCAGTCGCAGTGGTGACATCCGGGCGTCTGCTCCCGGCCTATACGACACAGGTACTTCCCGAAACAACCGTGTCCCGAGAGTACCTGCGTCAGCCGGAAGCTGAGGGCGCCATGCCGCCTCTCCAGCCACTCCTCCATGACGGGTCTTACCGCCGCTATTGTGGCGTGCCCTACTTTGCCCGACCTGGGGATCGAACCCAGGACCTCACGATCAGCAGCCGCGCTTGCCACCACTAGACCAACGAGGCAGTTGATAATAAGTATATTAATATATTTATTTTGAAAAATTGGCTCTAATAACGAAAATTATTGAGGCTCGATCACTATACTTAATGCAGATTTTCCCACAAACTTGTTCCTCATACTTAAATCTATACTAATATTATAAAGAGGAAAGATTTGTATTTTTGTATGTAACAAATAAACTTAAAAACTACTGGACCGATTTCAAAAAATCTTTTGCCGTTAGAAAGCTATATTATCACTAAGTAACGTAGGTTATATTTATTACTGGAATAAAACTTCTTACGCGGGCGGAGCCGTGAAGACACAGCTAGTTATTTATAATTTAAGAAGGAATATCAGAAAGTACCTAGAATACACACACACCAAACACCACATAAAATATTATTAAAATAGAAACAATAGACGAGACTCAAAATATCAAGTTTCGAAAAGTGTCGGCACTGCACAAGGACGCACCGAAAGCCTGCGAGGGCTGCTTTATAATTGGCACTTGATTAAACGCGTTATAAGTTAAGTAATTAATGCGTCGTTCCTACATCCAAAAACGAATAGTTGTGCTCAACAATGGCTGTATTTGGTGCCAAACTTTTTCCCTAAAAAAATGTTTAGGTAATCCAATTTTACCTGTGCGCGCTAGTAACAGATAGGAAGGCTACGCTGTACGCTATGGACATTATTCGTTACACTGTTAGTAGAGACCTAGTTTTAACCAATAACGATCGGTCAAATATGGGAACTGAAAAGAAGTGAAAAAAAAAGTGGTTAGGTATGTACTTGATGTGATGCTTACGACGGCCTAGCAACTAGCGCTCCAGCATAAATAAATTGTGTTACATAATACTTCAATATATGAATTACATTCTTTAAATACATACGTGCGAAAGATTTATCAAATTAAATTGACTCCGTGTAGTAAAAGAAAATAATAATCCATCGTTAAAAGTTAAGCGAACACTGCTAACAATATAATAATAATCGCTTAATATCGCGTTAGCAACAAGAAATATACTTACGTTTCAGGCTGACAGACTGAATTATTTAACAGCTTTACAGCTAGCCCTACACCTCATTAATATCAACCAGCATACCACTACCACCTTAATTAGTCATAATATATCTAAAACACTACATTCCACACGTTTGCGAAATCAATTTATTTCTCAATCCATTAAATCACGTATCGCTTCAATACTTATCCTTGCCAGTTTAAAAAGAGCCCTGCCATCCCCCGTGGTTTCATTGTTAGAGGAGCTTAGAAGGGTTTTTGAATGATATGTCGCATATCTAATTAAATTGGCCGACAATAAAAGTTACCCCATGTTAAGTACAATGCATGGTGCAAGGGGCTGCTACCCTTATCGGGATTATGGGGGACTGTCATAGGAGGAAATAGTGTTTGAAATCACTTGTCAGATGTATTTGTTGATGTGCTACGTAATGGTACCTACCTAATGGTACGTATGTAACTCAACCAGCTTCTTTTCTTGCAAGTAGGAGATGAAATACACTTTTGAGTGGCAACGACTTCTTAAATTACGGTCGCGCGTCCCTAAGACAAATCAATAACCATCGTATTTGTCAAAATCGTTTTGCGTAACTGCTTTTTATACGCAGTTATATATAGGTATAGGTAGGTACTACGGTTTTTAGCTGATAGAAACTCAATTTTCAGGATTAAACTTATTTACTTCGGAACTTTGACGTGAGTTAAATATGCTAAGACGCAGCCCGAATTGCGAAAGGAAATAGAGATTTAATTGCGCAGATGCGCAACATAGAAAATACTTGGCTGGTGATGTTCATTTTGCCAAGCTTTTTAGCCGACTTCAAAAAGGAGGAGGTTCTCTATTCGTTTTTTTTATGTATGTACACCGATTACGCTGAGATTTAGATTCTTGTTTAGTTTGATGCGGAATAGTTGCCATTTGGTCTCATAAAAAATTAACATAGTTTAGCCCAGTAGTTTTCATTTTATGAACTTTTTTTATGATCACTTTTGTTTACGTGGACGATGTAATTATTCTACCTGATGTACCTAATCTAGAAAAATCCTACTGTAATTTACAGAACAACCTATTATAGACACTAAAAAGTAAAAAATAAAAAAACAAAGTTTAATAAAACCGACTTCAAAAACTAAAAAGTATAAAATAACTTAATAAAGATTTAATTTAATACACCTCTTATGCAAACCTAATACCTTTACCATAATATAAAATTAACAGTTTCAGAAGTCGGTGCCTTCAATTTGGTTCAGCGTGGATTAGCACCGACTTCTGAAACTGTTAATTTTATATTATGGCAAAGGTAGGTTTGCATAAGAGGTGTATTAAATTAAATCTTTGGAAGTCCGTTCTTTTAAACGTAGTTTCTTATTACCCCCAATTGTGTTGGGGTTAGCTTCCAGTTTAATAACCAGATGCGGCTGAATACCAGTATTTTACTCGGAGCGACTGCCATCAGACCTCCGCAACCCGATTGGGCAATGCCGATATACTGGCCGGTGATGATTCCTGAAATAAAAAGCTGTCCAGACAGATTAATAACTCATCATCATCATCATCAGCATTATCGTCCACTTCTAAACGGCGTCCTGCTGGACTGATACATTAACGAAAGATCGGCTCTTCGGTGGCATCGTTGCTAAGTAAAAATGGTCCAATCAAACTAACATCACATTCATTGGAATGAAGATAGTAATGAAATGTGCACCAATAATGAAATGTACACTAATAATGATAAATAAATACGCAGTGCATATTTGCATATAATTATTTAGCCACATTACACTGTTGGTTCATGTTCCACATTATTCACATAGCTCGAGCAAATATGAGTACCAATAAGTAGTTTCAATGGGAATTTGATGATTAATGTGTTGCGTTACACTTGCATTTCCTGAAGGGGTAAGCAGGTGTGTAGAACTTCTGTACTCCCAGAATTTGCAGATGACGGTAATACCTACTTGTCGAGCTTAAAAGCACTTACAGAGCACAGAATCCCAGACTGTCTTAAGATTTTTTTTTACAAAAAACACAAGCTCAATTTGCGCGTATCGAAAGTGAAACCCAGGATTTAGATTTGGCTGTCACGCTTCCTACCACTAGTCTCCAGAGAGTAATGTAGCGATGATGGATAATACTGGATATTATTATTGCTATGTTTTACCTGACGGCAAACCTAGTGTGGGACGCACTCAGGCTAGGTGGAGTGACGATCTTTGCAAGGTGGCTGGTAACAGTTGGATGAGAGAAGCCAGGGATAGACCTCAGTGGCGTACATCCAGGCCTATGTCCAGCAGTGGACTGCTAGAGGCTGATGATGATGATCTGACGGCAAATTGCGTCGTATTTCTGCTATGCAGATAAAAACAATGTAGGTTCAATAGAATATTACAATTCTTCTTCTTCTTTTCGTGTGGTTAGTGACTAACCTAGTGTCAGAGTTTATGCCGCCTATGGGCCTCTGACTTGGCTTCAAATGCCGTCGAGAAATGTCTCTCAGCCTCGGTTTCTTCGCTATGTTTTCCATCACCGGTTTCAAGGAAGTGATAATTATAATAATTATAATTATACAATACGCACATGAATCCGAAAAGTCAGAGGTGCGTACCTTGGGTTCAAACTCAAGACCTATGACAGTAGTCCGACGGTCACACCACTAGGTTATCACCGCTGTTAATATTATTAATATTACAATTTATGTTTCTGTATTGTTTGATTCCTATAACTATTCACACTGGCCCTTTAATGTGCACTGTTAATAATTTTAGGGAGATATTAGTCGTAATCGCCTCACGCGTGAGGGTTCGTGACATTGTTGTAATTGGTAGTTTCATTGCGGAAAATTTAAGTTGTCAGTTGTGCCCGACAGATGGCGTTAAGTTCACCCTGTAAAGATCAAGTTGTTTAAAAAATTTAATGGTTGATGTACATACTTCATTTTAGAGGATGATGGATGTGAAACTATGCCTATATATGTAGGCAGCAACGCTAATGTTTATTTAAGTTTAGGTTTCTAGATATATCTAATTCTCCCCATAAATTTTCTTCGAAAATAGTCACAGACACTTTTTAATTATTCCTACAATTAATTAACCTTTATGTAGGTACATACGGATGTCATACGTATACCTATGACAGTCGTTACGGGGTGTCAGAAGCCCGAAAGTCTGACAAACGGTTTAACCTTAGGATATCGGCATTGCCCAGTAACTAGGTTGCGGAGGTCTGATGGCAGTCGCTCCGTGTAAAATACTGGTATTCAGCCGCATCTAGTTAGACTGGAAGCTGACCCCAAGATAATTGGGAAAAGGCTAACAGGAAGTAGGTACATAAATTATATTAACGTTTTGATGTAATTTGTAACCATTTTTTAATCTCAGAGACTGAATTGACAGCCACAAATGTCAAATTTGAAAATTTTTGGTGCAATATTTTAAATTTTGACATTTGTGCCTGCCAATTCAATCTCTGAGATTAAAAATCGGGCTTTAAAGTGGTTAACAGAAAGGTCAAGTCAAATGTTCATATAATTTATAACAAGCACATTGTTAATCTCTTTGTTAAATTAGTCTACTTTGATATTCCGTTTGTTAAGCGATTTTAATACTGTGCGATATGAAAATGTAACTACTAATACTTTAGCGCTGCAAACGCTAAAGTTTCTCCAGCTAAATACAATTTGGAATTATTATTTATTTATGTAAAGAAAAACATGCATTTTTGATTATTTTTAAACGAATCAGTGTTTCGAATGGATGAGTAAAAAAATACACAAGGAAGTAGAACGATATCCCATTAAAATTCTGATCAAAAATCTACTTTTATCGAATGACAACATGAAAATGTATGGGCGCGTTGTTTGAATAAACTTCACATCGAGTTTGGCTGCAATATTATGTAATATTCTGCACTTACATACTTACGTACTTACATACTGCCAGACTAAGGTCTAAACCAGAGGTCCCCAAACTTTTTTGTCTTGTAGACCACTTGCCATGTTTTTCGATTTTGGGTAGACCCCCTAGTTTTGGTTAGCTAATATTGCATTTTTGCAAATTCATCGACTTTAAATGTGTTTTTGACTGATTTCTAACTGTAGTCAGGTGTAGAGTGAAACAACAATAAAAAAATCACACGTTAATTACCTACAATAGTACTATCGTCGTGGAGTCTGTTTGTTACGTTTTCAGGTAAAAACTAAGCAACAAATCATCTATGTATGTGGGTTATTCCATTAATGGAAAGTCAAAATTAAAGTCACGACCTGCTTAAATGAAATCCACTGTCGTGGACCCCCGTTTACAACTAAGAGACCCCCAATCATTTTTTTCACCCATATGGACCCCTTTTAGGTCGCCGTTGATTCCTGGGGGTCGATATAGACCACTTTTGGTATCACTGCTCTAAACCTTTTCATAGTGAGAAGAGACCCGTGCTTAGCAGTGAGACAGTAATGGGCTGATTATAGTAATAAAATTATGATGCGTTTACATGTCTCCTGTCTGTAGTAGAGCGAATTTTGAGATACCTAACTACCTATTAAGATTTAGAGACGCGACCAGTGTAAAAAACCGCTCGTTATGTATTAGGATATAGGGGACGGGTTAGAATATAAAACGTCCTCACCGCACGTTGGGAATAGACGCGTGATGTAAGATTTAACAAAACCCAGAACGCTTGGTGGTAGGATCTATACGGTCCGCCTGGCTAGCTACCACCCGCACATTAAAGTCCAGCGCCGAGCAGTTTACTGTGTTCCGTCGTGTGTATATAGGAACCAGAGGGGTATAAGGGAATCCGTCTATATCTCTGTTCCTTGGATTCGTGTGCTCCATCTTAGACCCTGTCTGCGCTTACCATCTGGTGAGACTAGGGGCAAAAGCGAAAAGTCAAGAATTAAAATGAAAAAAGAACTTCTTAAACTAGTTGTTTACACGATTTAACTCACAAATTTTGGTAACTATATATAGTTTTTATTTAGGGCAGCAGCCCGCCAGGCATAAAATCCGCCTGGTTGGAGGATCCTCCCCTTTCTTTGGAGGAACACTGTACCTCGTTCCCCACACCTATGATAGTCGTTACGGGTAGTCAGAAGCCCGAAAGTCTGACAAACAGGCTAACCTTAGGATATCTTCATTGCCCAGTTAACGTGTTGTGGAAGTCTGATGGCAGCTACTCCGTGTAAAATACTCATATTCAGCCGCATCTTGTTAGACTGGAAGCTGACCCCAACATAGTTGGGAAAAGTCTAGGCAAAACGAATCGTTTCCAAAAGTTCCGTTATCTTTGGTATTTTGTATACAAAATTCAAAGCGAGCCATTCGGTTTCACGCAGGCCTACCATCTTGCGGTCTTGCCTCAACAACCCTTAGGAAAAACATATTTCGTACGATCTCATTCACCATAATATAAATCCGTCTAACCCCTTAGTCGCCTCCTACGACCCCCATGGGATAGGGGTAAGTTCTTATTTGTACCATAGAAAAATAGGCAACATAATAAAAATACGTAAATTTGTAGTAATGTTTTCATAAATGTAAAGCTATCGGAAAATAGCCTTGACCCCATTGGATGGTAACCTCGATCTGTATTGGGTTAATCAAATTCAGCTAGTACCTACTTATTTATGTACTACTTATGCCTTTTTTTCTGTACTTCCCGATAAAGAGCTGAGTGATTTCCAACAAAAGTAGACCAACCTCTTTCTGCCCGTGGGTGTTGTATACAGCAACCAAAGGATTACGTCAGCAGGATGGGTAGCACTCTTTGGGCCATAAGGGTACTTGACTACTTTCAAAAATGACGAAGATTTTAACATTATTTAAGAGAAGGTATAGAACAGACACGATTTTTCAAAAAAAAATTAGATATTTAAATATTTAATTTAATATTAGTTTTTATATTTTTGGCGGGAGCGATTTCTGTCCTTGTCGCGCTAAACGCTGAGTTATGTCAAGTTACTATGAAGTATGAGTCATCTATCAGTAGTGCTGTCTCTGTCTAGAAACGAAACGATTTTAAATCGCCTATAACTTGGGCATTTTATTAAATATTTCATTGGTGTGAAAAACCAATGAAATATTCGACCATGTTTTTTTTAGAAAAAGTTTCGAAATATCTAATACAAATATAGGTAATAGTCAACAATTACGTGATGGCCAAATTCCATGGAATCCTGGGCAGTTAATTGCATTAGTCAATGTGGAGGCTCATGTTTGCAGTGGATTTTTATAAGCTGATATCATCATAATATAATAATGATATATTTTTCAAGGGTCAAACTTCGTCTAAATCTGAACGATTCCCGCCCTTATTGCAAGGGTTGGCTCCACTAAAGGGGGCTGGTCATGCGTTAATTAGTGAACGACTGTTGGTTTCCCGCAGAGTTACTAACGTAACCCTTTAGGAAAGATAGGGTTTAACTTCGTGGGAAAATAAATTTGGGACTTCAAATCGTGCTTTAAACAATTCATAATAGTCTAAGATCCCAGTATAGAACGACCTTCACCGAGCTGGTTAATGGATGAAAAGTATTTTATATCAAATTAAATATGTCAATAAATATATTGCAAATGGGTTGACAAAAAATGTTCAGTCCAGAATATGATAAATTAATAAAAAAAAACTTTTCACTGGTTTGGTTAATAGACAAATTCCATACCAATCGAAAGTGTGAAGCCTATAGAATATGCAAACGTTAGGTTGACTATTTTTTTCCCGTCACAACTCTTGGGTAGGCAGGTATAAACAGAGCATTTAATCTTGCCTACCCAAGAGTTGTGACGGGAAAAAAATAGTCAACCCATTTGCAATATATTTATTGACATTTAATTTGATATAAAATACTTTTCATCCATTAACCAGCTCGATGAAGGTCGTTCTATACTGGGATCCTATACTACAAGATGGGATGCAGAAGACTTAGAAACACCTACCGATTTTGTAGTGTCGGAATCATAGAGATTTGAATTCGAATTATACAGAACATCAGTGACATTGCGGTCGAGTAGGCGATAGCCGATGTCTGTGACCGAGAATGTCAGAAGATTCTTTGAAAGGAGATTTTGACCTAGAGCTCCCTGCGGTGCGTTTTTTTCACCGCAACGAATAAAATAGGTACCTACAAGTAAATTAGTATGCGGTGAATAATTCGTAGTGCGCGCTCTTCTATGACACTACATACTTCACAGATTATACGTTAAAAAAACGCAAGGCAGTGCGCGCTAGCCCTTTAGGAGAAGATCTGTGGCCGATTATTTATTGAACCTGCGTTTGTCTGCGTTCATAATCTATTTTTGTTTTTGACAACCCTGGGTGCGAATTCAACAAGTTAAACTGTGTGTAAAATTTATTTGTAACTGATTTGCTAGCTCGATATTGCTATCCAATTATTCTTACTGAAAATGTACAGTCATAAAAAAAATAGATAAAACACGACACACTTGTTATTGGGCCGTTACTCGTTAGTGTAGTTGTGTATCCTCTGTTTTGACCAGACACTGTTTTCCTTGAATGTACATAACAGACCTCATTACCTAGATATTTTCTTTAGATCTTTTTTGCCTGCCTCGTTGGTCTAGTGGTGGCAAGCGCGACTGCTGATCGTGAGGTCTTGGTTTCGATCCCCAGGTCGGGCAAAGTGTTGTTGGGGTTTTCCGTGTGGAATTCCTCAGTAGCAGCCCGGAGTTTGGATTTGTACCCGGTTGATGGCAATAGGCTCGCCCCCTAATACAAGAGACTTAAACATGACGGTGAAATGAGGGTGTTACACCTCTGACTAACCCTTCGGGAAACACAGGCGTGATGTTATGTTATCTTTTTTGTCAAGTAAAGCATCTTTGAGTCTCTGGGATTGTATAGAATCGATTTAACAAGAGACCTTTTTATTATGTACTTATTGCCTCTTCATTGGTCCAGCGTGAGGTCCGGTGGAACAAAGCATAAAATAATGTAGTCTTTAAGTTTTTTTTTTAGAATATCCCGGTGTTGAAAATTTTGCCGGTAGATGGCGGGAGGTTCGCGCCCTATCAAGGGCTACACAAGATGGTCCCCTAATGTAATACCATCGTGTCGGTTACGCATGAGCAGTGATTAGGTGGCCTTTTATTATTAGTCGGGCACTAACAAAAATAGTACTACTTGTTCTCGATACTGTTCTTTGAATACTATATGCGTTCGAATTTAGCATTTAAAGCTAGACAGAAATAATACGTACGTGTGGAACTGTCAAAAGTTTATATTACCTATATATTTATAAAAGTTCCTTAAATTATTAATATGGGTTTATTATTTAAACAGCAACATGTAACAAAGTGTGATTAGAAAGAGCGAGCGAGTAAGAAATAATAAGGCTTTGTTCCACTTTCCCACACTTTGCTTTTTCAACGTGATTTAAAATAAAAATAAAGTTCGCTAACAAGACAAGACAGAAATCAAAACAGATGATCCAATGTTTGGTTATTTTGTATTTTTCTACGGAACAGTAAATAATTCGCAATGGTTTTGAAAAAATATACTTACGTACACTTTTCATTAATAGACCACGCGTCAGGAAATTCTCATTTTTGAACATCTGGTGGCCCAATTGATATACTTACCTTACGGCCTTCACTGTCCTACCCCGTAGTTTACCGTGTCTAAAAAGTTTATGTAACCGTGCGTTCACACAGCGGATCCGTTTCAAAGGATCCGTCGGTACCGTACTGGATGTGTTGTTCACATCTTTATTGACGGATCAGTTAAACAAATGGCAGCTGCGTCGTATCTGGCAGGCAGGATACGATAAAAATAATTGGATTGGATTCGGAATATTGTCGTGTATGTGAACTCGCTCATACAACTACAGGCGCCATCACCAAAATAAAAAGGACCCGCTAAAACGGATCCTGTAAACAGTTTCTGTGTGAACTAGCTGTAATATCAACATAGATTTTTCACACTGAAATAAAGTGAGACTGAATTTCAGTTACATTTGGCCCATATACACACTAGGTAGCTCATATTTGAGGTAGGAAGTAGAGTTGACTAAAACTATTCAGAAAACACTCAGAATTTAATATCACCGACTAGTTCCGCCATATAACCGATTATATTTAGAAGTAGATAGTATAAAAAGTATTATAAATAATGTGTGGCCATATATTTGATTGTGCCACTTTGTTACGGAAGTCTACTTTCACGCACGAACAGTGCACGGTGCGGGTCAACTTATACCATCTGTCAAATAAACATAGTGTTTTTGCTAAAAAAATGGCGGATTTTTTGCTAATTTATGAATATGTCGATTGGTTATCTGTTCAATATCCATTTGAGGTGTTCGCGTCTGAGTTTGTCGTCATACCGATGTATTTATTTCCCACACACACACACCCCTACCCTCCCACACACACACTCATACACACACCTATACCCTCCCACACACACACCCAAACACAAACACATAGACACACACATGCATAGATATTGCACACTAAAAGAGCATGCGTGCATTTTTCATTTCTTTTTATTTTACTATGTTTTTTATTTATTCATTGCACAGCATAAATGTTATGAAATGTACCACTAATGGGCGAAGACACTGGCTCCTGTAACACAGGTTGCTACCTAGCTCAGGATCCAGGGCTTCAAATAAGTTGTAACACCTGTATTTTGTGTCAGTAAACAAATTTTATTATTATTATTTATTATCCGTTTGTTTTGTTATTAACAAGGCTGCCATCTTTGAAGTTTTATGGCCGATTCATATGATTTACGGAGCGTTATTATTTGAAAATTTAGACTCTTGTATCTAAACTAATAATGAAGCCAAGACCTCATAGCTTTGCATAGTAGACCCTCCCAGTTGGAAGTAGCTATCACAGGTAAAGGTAGCTTATTATGAGTCTATTTATATACCGTTTGGCAATAAAAAATGCTACCACTGGTAAGCAAAACGATCCGTTTTTGTTAATAGGAACCGGGCATTAGCAATTAAATCCTATTTATAGAAAAGGTATGACTCCGAACAATAGTGATAGGCCTTGTAACTGAATTGGTTGCCGACAGCACTCTTTTGCTTACATTTATGAATTTAGAGCGAGATGATACCGCAATAATTGTTGTTTTCAGATTTATGTGAATTATCCGTTTTATGCTACATTCTTCTATTTGATGGTGGTCGAAATCCTAAAACTAAGTTGTCAAATGTTATGTCATCAATATCAGCTTAAAATTAAAGCCCTTTGAAAAGACCAAAGGTCACGGGACAGAGTCGTGGGCAGAAACAAAATACAATTTACACATAATTACCTGATGACTATTGACGTAGTCCTCTGTGAGACACTAATTCTGGAAAGTCTGGAGTGGAAACCTCTCCACGTGTGACTATGTTTAATATAATTATCATGTTGTATGTTAACAAAGTCTCGATTACAAAATAGGTCAGTGCAAGTCCTGGTTTCTTGTGGATTTCGTATGAGACAACTAAGAGCCCATTCACACAGTGGATCCGTTTTAACGGATCCGTCGGTACTGTATGTATTGTTCACATCTGTACCGACGGATCAGTTAAACAAATGGCAGCTGCGTTGCATCTGGCAGGCAGGATACGATAAAAATAACGGATCCAGTATTTTTTACTGGATTCGGAATTCTGTCGTGTATGTGAACTCGCTCATACAAACACAGGCGCCATCACCAAAATAAAAACGGATCCGCTTAAACGGGTCCTGTAAACAGTTACTGTGTGAACTAGCTGTAATGGGTTCCTACATCCTAATATAAACCGTTTAGCTTACCAATGGTATTAATTGGGAATGCCAAACGGAGCCTTTAAAAAAAACTCAGAAATCAGTTTTATCCACAAACGATTCTAATGGATGGGTTTCATCATCGGTAATTACCAATTAGTGTTCGGTAAGACAGGAATACTCAAGTAGATCACTTAATACCACAAATAACATAATGAGACATTATTAAATTAAGACCACGAATTAGTGATTGTAATATTCAAAGATTTAGAAGAAAACGTCACGTTTATCAGAGGATGAATGAAAGCAAAACAGACACAAACATTTATTCGTTAAAAAATGGAACAATTTTGGTGCACGTATGCTGCAAGCAAAGCTGAAATATTCAACATTCGAATTCGTAGAAGTTCAATTAACCCAGTACCTATACTAGTACCGGTACTAGGAGAAGTGCAAATCTAGATAAAAATCCAGGGAATTTTAGAGCTGAAATGGATTCCTTAAAACAACGAAATGAATCCAGGAATTTCACTCACTCAAAAGGATACACTTGTCAGGTTAGTTAAATTCTTCAAAGATATTTTTTTGACGACTGCATGAAATAGTTTAACTCGATAACTCGTGAACGGTAAAACATTGGATAATGTTGTAAAAGCAATGTAAAATTATAATAAAAGTTTGCGTTGGTTTTGTTTTTGTTTCGACTACTTATCACAATTTGTACATCGATCACATCATCTACAAAATGTTGAACACTAAAGAGAGTAAGTAGGTACAATGTGCTAGTTTGGCATCGAATAATTTAAAAACCCTTTTTTTTATATTAATCTCATATAGGAAAGAAAGAAAAAAGTTTACTTCGGACTCGCACAGGAAAGAAGTAAAAATTGTTTGTTTCAAACCCGCACAGGTAATTACAGAAGTCAACAATTTAAAAAAAGACAATAAAAATTAAAACAACCTGCACGAAGCCATACAAAGAACCTCGAAAAATAACATACAAAGAATAATGCCGCGTCATTAAAAAAAATACACTTAGAAGATACAATTTATTTATTTTTCCCTCCTAGTGTTCTGCCTAACTTTTTCCCGATTTTACGTCACCAAGAAAGCTGGTTCTTCTTCCTCCTAGCCTTTTCCCAACTATGTTGGGGTCTGCTCCCAATTTAACCAGATGCGGCGTAATACCAGTATTATACACGGAGCGACTGCCATCAGACCTCCGCGACCCAGTTACAGGGCAATGCCGATATCCTAAGGTTAGAACAGATGTCAGACTTTCGTAATTAGCCACGAGCCCCTTCTAGATCCTATCTTTTCCTCCTAGATCAAACTTAATTACACTAACCAATTCAATTTCAATGTTATATTTTATTGTTTATTTTTGAGTCGTTTTAATCTAAACTCTTAAATTAAATAAGTGGAATTCGATCATTGGTCTAATATAAAGGTCAGTTTAGACGAAACATGGCGAACAAGAACATGAATTAGATTTAAAGCTAGAATGTATTTATACTTGTAAGATCACTACCGTTTTAACCAAACCAATTCAGAGAGCCATTCTTGATCTCCGGTGTTAAACATCTTACTTTCCTTTGAAAACCGACCAGCGAACGCGTCATAAAGGATACTCTGAACAAATGTTCATGCGATCTTGCATCAAATATGCTAAACGAGCAACCATTTTATAAACATTTTCAATACCATCAATGTAGTCGACCAACAAAATAATGTTCTCAGGTTACACTAAACGACATGTCAAAAAGGACTGAGAATGAAGAAGAATGAGAAAAGAACCCGATGTTGTTTGTCTTAATTCGTTCAGTCTAAACTCACCTTAAGGCGAAAGAAATAAGAAATAGAATGGAGGTCATTAGAAGTTTAATAAAATAGCAATCTCGACTTGAGTATAGGAACCGAACGGCGAACACTTTTTTGGTGCCAAAAACCTGACAATAGACAAGAATGTTTGGGGCTCTAAATGTATTGTGAAGGGTGGGTTTAGCATCTCTTTTATTAAAACCTCAGGAACACCTTCCCCCCGGACGTAAACTGCAGCATGTAGTATGGAAGGAATTAAATCCATCAATCCATCCAATCCATCCATCCATTGTTGGTCTAGTGGTCGCTAGTGCGACTGCTGAGCATGGGGTCCTGGGTTCGGTCCCCAGGTCGGGCAGTGTTATTGGGTTTTCCCATTACAATTTTTTCGGTAGCAGCCCGAAGTCTGGATTCGTGCCCGGTTGGTGGCAAAAGGGTCGCCCCCTATTATATGGGGCATAAAAAACATAACTGGGGAAAGGAAGGTGTACTAAAACACCCCTGCCGAACTCTTCGGGGGATACAAGGCGTGATGTTATGTTATGATGTAAATCCATTACGTACCCACGTAGGCCATTTGATTGCAAAGATAATTTAGCAAAACGAAGCATTATAGACCCGCCCTGCGGCATCGGCCCATATCCAGTGCGAGTGCAGTGTTCCTGACCAGACCATGTCCCACTTGCAAGTGTCCCAAGTGCTCGTACACCTTTGAAGACGTCAAAAACGCCACTGATATAGCGATCTTTGTGGCAACTAACTGGGCCAAAACAATACAGGTTGTACTGTTGTATAAGTACTTAAAATATAATAAAATGACGATTAGTAGAGTCTTATTGCAGCAAAACAACTACGTCTCTATGCTCAGATAACTGTAAACTAATACTCTAACAATTTACAGCATGGCAACACACACTAAGCATATAAAAATATATTACTTGCCTACACATTATTCAGTAACATGAAACTGCAACCTCAATTGAAGATATGAATTTAATAACATGCCTTATACAAATTATTACTATCTATGTATTATAAAACGCAACGTCTGCGCAGTAAGGAGAGCTACGATTAGCGTTTCGTTTCTTCTAATGTATGGCTTTGCAATCAATAGTACATTATTAGGCTCTATAACATCGATCCATAATCAACACATGTTGACTACACGTTTGGTGCAGTGGCTTAGCGATTGGCTTCTGTACTATGGGTCGTGGATTCGATTCCCGCACGGATCAAATATTTGTATGGCCTACAAATGGTTGTTCCGGGTCTGGGCGTTTGTGCATGTGAAGATTTGTGTCTGTAAACGCACCCACGATACAAGAGAAACCATAGGGGGGCAAAGTTTAAAAAAAAAAAACAACTTAGTCCGTTAGCCCACTACTGGACATTGGCATTAGGCTGGTGTTCACCAACATTAAATCCCTGGTTAAACTACCGTTCACTTGATAAATGTACTAGAATTTTAGGTCGGTTCTTACCAGAGAATTTATGTTGGTGAACATTGAATGCCAAAATCCAACAATGGGCCTATATGGACTGAGGTGATTGATTGTGTAAATTTTTCTAATGTAATTGAATATAAGTCTTTTATAGAAATATAGATCTTAAACCATTGATAATGTCCACATAATATAGGACTGACTCTAAATAAAATGTGGGAAAAAAGCAATTAAGATTTTATATTTAACTAGGTTCCATAGAAAACAATATTAAGCAGAAGTTGTTTATTAAGAAAAACTACTTTTCGTTACATTAACTGAACCAAATCCAGATCGTTTGTCAAAGAACAAAAAAATACAACCCGAATACACGACATTACAAAAATTTACATATAAATTATTATGTACACACTCCAATCTTGCGAGCAGCTATAATGTTCATTTACATATGCTATTAGACCACGAATAAACCTATTACGATGACCCAAAGTCTTGTATGACTACACGCAAGGAGAGCGAGATTGTCTTCAGCCGAGTGAAGCGGAGTTACGAATCGAGACTAGCCGCTTACGCAACGCGCTGTGAAATCCACTGAGAAAGTTGGTCGTAGATAAAAATTACGGAAAATATAAGGTATTTTGATATTTTCTCGTCTTTTGTACGGTAAGAGAAGATTTCGGGAGAGGACGGGACAAAAGGCAGGTTTTGTTAATCGTTTTTGCATTTCCACGGCTCACAATGACGTGTCTCGTTGGTCTCGGTCTTGTTAGTGACACGGAGTACCGGTGCAGTAAGTACTGACTCCTTTCGTGAAGAAATGGTTGTGACAACAGCACGCAAATTGCGTACTTGATGTTTTAATGTTACTCTTGGTATAATAATAACTGTTACAGCGATAAATAATTTGATATTCGAATCTTTTATAGACGCCTTGAAAGGTCTTCTCATTGAACGAAAATATTACCTAGTAAACAATGACAATAATTCAAATTACTTTATTAAATCCGTGGTAGTTACTTAATCCATTTTTTGTGAAAAGGAGACAAAACATGATCAGAGCAAAAGCTTAAACTCATTAATTTATTTAAAACCGAATAAAATAATATTTTGGAGTCTCATTGAAAAGACCCAAAAAAAATTAAAGCAATTTGTGAACATAATAAAAAAGTCGCATTCCAAATTGTATCGCAGTATTGTATTTGTAAATAACCTATCGCCTGAGTTCTATTAAATAACCCGTTACTCTCCAATTGACGTTTAACTTCAAAGATAGCTACATATTTTATTTAAGGTAAACGCGTAGGTGGCTACATCAAGATCCTTATTTCTGTAATAGCTGGAGGTTTTACTGCGCTACCGAGAACTTGGTACTTTCTACGTATAACTACTAAATATAATCAGGGACTGCGCTCATTACAGATCAGATATAATCTCTGGTGTTGAGCAACTAGCCGGTCCAGATAGCAGTTTCACTGGCGACCTTTGCATATTTAAATCAACCCTGCAACTGCATGAAAGCACTTAAAATAAGTCACTATAATGTCACTGTGTAGGATTATTTCCACACATTTCGTCATTGTATTTCATTGAAAAACACAGTTTGGTCCGCAGCGTCTCTCGTTTTGAAATCGATTATGAGTCCTAGGAACCAGTTTTGATTTCAGATTAGAATGTGTTTTATGTCTGAGTTATGATTGCAATTCGTTTTATCGGATTCGATCCAGTCATATTTCAGAGATTGAGTAACAACCGATATTATAGGGTTATAATAAGAGGTTACTAAGAGGGTGCCGAGTGTTGAGTCCAGAATTTTATTACTAGGATTTCTCCTGTATTGTGGGTGCGTTTACAGATACAAATCTTCACACGCACAAACATCCAGACCCGGAACAAATATCTGTAGGCCATACAAATATTTGCTCCGAGCGGGAATCGAACCCACGACCCGTAGCGCAGAAGCCAGTTGCTCAGCCACTGCACCAAACGTGTAGTCAAACATTTCGTGTGTCGTTCGTTTTTAATGATAACTAAGTACTGAGCAAATTTTTGTTTTCACACATAGAATTTAATTGTTAGCAATCCCATGCCGAAACGGTGTCTTCGGGAGATGGGAAGACATATTTGAGGCAGTATCTCATTTACAAATATTAATGAAGTCGTTGTTCTTGTAGCAAGTAAATACTTACCTATAAGTGCTAAGGCTTTTGCTAAGGCCTTAGCAGTGATAACCATCCGGGAAGTAATAACACCGATACGCCTGCCAAACGTGGCGACTCGAGATTACCGCAACGTATATCCCAGAGCGTTCGTTATAGCACTCTATGAGCAGACCTCGTAGACAACGTAACATCTCGCCTTGTAACCCCGAAGGGTTCAACAGAGGTGTTTTTAATACATTCGTTTCGCCACTTATGTTTAAGTCCCATGTAATAGGGGGCGAGCCTATTGCCATTAACCGGGTACAAATCCAGACTCCTACTGAGAAATTCATAATGGAAAAACCCAATAATACTTTGCCTGACCTGGGGATCGAACCCAGGACCCTGTTCTCAGCAGTCGCGTTTAGGACCACTAAACCAACAACGCAGTCAATCCTCGTACATCGAATAGTAAATGTTCTTTTTGCAGCACCATTCTATTTACGAATCTTGCAATGAAACATAACCGCTTACTGCATACGTTAGACTTCATGCAGGTTCGATATTGACCCCTGATTCTGTGACCTCATTTTAGTGACGTCGACATATTCTTCTTTTAAATGTTCCACTCTTCTGTTGACATCGGTCAGTCGACCAGTGTTTGCGCCGATTTTTGTGGGATCCTTCATAGCAGGTAAGTACTAAATGTCATTCAATGACTTGTAGTTTTTTTGCCAAATCGGCCATATCGTTAAGCACCGTACATCCAAAACCAAGTAACCGATATTTTTGAGGACATAAACAAATACAATCCTTATTCGCCACTATCACATTCAAAGAAAAAACATTTTTAGAGCTCTAAAAAGGGCCCGTGTTCAAATTTTCTTGCATTCCCTTTGACCTACCTGTTCGGAGATGTTTCAAAAACGGTAACCGTACGAAATAACTTTGTCCCTTCAGAATTACTCAACCGATCCGGTTGGAATGTACTTTGTATTATTAGTCCGTGAATTCGGGAAATGTAGGTAATATAAAGTCGGTTAACTGAGAAATTCTTTGTTATATTCCCGCGCCTCGGTTAGTTATTTGATGGTTTGATTTTAAGCTCCGTGTAAGTGGTCGACATATTGACCTGATATGAGTGGGCTTTTAATATTGTTGATGAAGATTTGGTGTATGTTTAGAAAAGTAGACCATTCAATGTTTAAAATAAACCCACTGATAATATGATTATTCTTATTGTAGACAATAATGAGTTATTATGTCCTATTTGGTTCCTATTTTTGGGAACTCAATATTAGAGCACTGTCTGTCTATCTGAATACCAGTATTTTACACGGAGCGACTGCCATCAGACCTTCGCAACCCAGTTACTGGACAATTCCTGATATCCTAAGGTTAGACCGGTTGTCAGACTTTCGGGCTTCTAACTTCCCGTAACGACTGTTGTAGGTATTCATATTACACCCGGGACCGACTGCTTAACGTGCTCTTCGAGACATGGAGGGTAACGAATATGTAACGAACGGTCACACATCCACAGACTGACCGCGGCAAGGGCAGCTTAACCTCGCAAATCTTATGATCCCCGCGGTTGTTAATTAGCCATGAGCCGTCTTGGAGCTTATATTAAAAAAAAGTATTTTCCATACAGGCCTTTAAGAAGAGGCATTTTAATCAATTAATTTTACCTATCAAAATCTTTACTCCTATTGTCTTACTTTGTCCACTGATGAACATAGGTGTGTTCTAAGTTGCGCGAAGCTTGCCTGGGTTTAAACACACTCGTCAATCCGGATTACAGCGATCATCAATGTTAGTCATAGCGCTGAATGACTTGCATGCTTGGCATCCGACGCATCCAAGTTACGACGGTTCACGTCCATTTTATTGCTAAGTACGGCTCTGCGGGTTTGTTCACCGGTCGGAGGGGAAGCTGTAGCTAAATTAAATGATAATATTTCTATGTTTTGATGGGTATTTTAAAATTATATGCCTGAAATCGAATTAATGTTCTATTTATTTATGCATTTCTGAATCATTTAAAGAATACCAATATCATGGACAACGCGAAGAAAATAAATTAAATATATATCAATATTAAGATTCACATCAAGAAAAAAAAATTAAATGGGATTCTATGCATGATCGTCGAACTAGAGGTGTTAAGTTAGATACACTTTTTTTATTAAAGAAGTCTAGTATCAACAGGCCAATTCTACTATCAAGCGAAAACTGTTAAAATACGTGGCTTGCTTGTCATTTGTCAACAATTTTATTAGCTGAACTAGCTAATAAAATTGGAAAAAGGCCCGTCCGGCTTCGCACAGGTGGACATTTTCCCCGTTTTTGCAACATTTTTCATTTATGCTCCGCTCCTATTGGTTGTTGCGTGATGTTATATAGCTTATAACCTTCCTTGATAAATGGACTATCCAACACAAAAATAATTTTTCAATTCCAACCAGTAGTTCCTGAGATTAGCGCGTTCAAACAAACTCACAAACTCTTCAGCTTTATAATATTAGTATGTAGATTGACCCCAGTTCCAATTCTGAAACTTCAAGATTCGAACCACAAAAATGTAAGATTTCCGTATTCGAACTATCTAATTTTTCGGCCCTTATTATGTTTGGCAATGTACTTTTAATACACCTTCAGCTAACCCTTCAAATATATCAAGCGTAACGATAGGTTATGTGTGAACAAAAACCTGCAACTTCATTTTCTTTTTACACTCAGATCAGCCTTGAACTGAACCCTAATCAAAACATCAATATTCATAAAAATATAGTGCAATGCGCTTATGAGCTAGCGTTGTTTTCGTTTTCTCTCGTAGAAGGAAATAACAGAAAAAAATACTAAATGCGCGCCTAATACATTTCTGTAGTAAAATGGAAACGGATTATTTGTGTTTGTAACTTTGTATGCTGATCGAATGTTGGTAAATGTTATCATACCTACTTTCTGTATAGGGAAAATTTTGGGGTGTTTGCAAAGGTCCGTTTACAATACCTAACCCGGAACTCGATACTGCAATAAAGGATGTGTTTTTAGGGAAACTGAACACCAGCTTCCAACATCGTCAACTTACCTGCACGGTGAAGCTTGCCATAGCCCAGCGAAGCTGATAATCCTATGCCATCCTACACTTCCGAGTTGGCGAGGAGCAGCAGCGCGTTTCGGAGATACTGAATTACCTTGGAAGAAGCATGCTGTGACCCGACTACTCCAGACGATTTTTGTTACGAAAATTACTTCTAGAGAACACGGGACTGGTATGAGTCTACAAGAATACCAGAAGGTTTCTCAAGATTTCCAATGCTTTTAAAGCGTATTTTGGGACTCAAAATCGAAATAAAAGTTATATACCCCTCAGCCTACCTCAGGGATTAGACTCGAGACATTTTATATTTGACCCAGATCACGTATCATCAAAAAGTACAAAACACACACATTCACACGCTGTATTAAAACTTAATAAACGCAAGGAAGCAAATGCACACACAACAGCAGGTACACGTACACATAGAATGTTTTTTAAATAGTTTACTATGAAATCACATTGAAGACGATCGCGCCGGCGCGATTACACAAGCATATCCACGCAAACATTGCATCGCATCTAGTTTCACTGCTGTGATTTTTGATATTTAATGTTTATTGCTCATGTTTGTGGATTATGTTGAGTTTTACTATTTACTCGAGCATATTTGTAGCTTAACTTATATTGGAAACTTGGAATATTACATTTACATACATACATAACATCACGCTTGTATTTCCCGAAGGATTGGCAAGAGGTGTATAGTAACACCCTCATTTCAACGTTATGTTTAAGTCCCATGTAAGATGGGGTGAGCCGATTGCCATTAACCGGGCACAAATCCAAACTCCGGGCTGCTACCGAGGAATTCCACACGGAAAAACCCAATAACACTTTGCCCGATCTGGGGATCAACCCCAGGACCTCACGATCAGCAGTCGCGCTTGCCACCACTAGAACAACTTTAGATTTTAGTTTAGTTTCATTTATTTGATTGAAATATGGTACAAGACTTGCTACATAAAAGATAGACCAATACATATTTCACCATAATACTAGGCATGCAAAATTATAAAATAGAAAACATAAATTAGATAATCTAGGTATTATTAACATGTCTATGAAGTTATGCAATTCAATAGTCAGTGGTTATCTTGATAAAATTCTAAAATTATATAAATTACAAATGTCAAATAGGAAATAAACGAATATAATTAACAATTATTGTTGGATTATTAAAGAAAGTGAACAAAGAAATAACGAGGCAGACTAACTTGGAATATTGCGTGGATATATGAACTGCGATAGGCGGCTTAGTTGTATACAGGGTTTATGACTAGGCAACATTTTATATCTAAGAACGAAAAAAAATCCATGTGTGCTTCATAGTTATTTTAGTTACTGCAAATAAGTTTAGTAACAGACACTGAGTCATTATACAAATTTTGTCTAGTCATTGGAATTTTACCCTGTATAATATTGTATCTAAGTATATGCATAGATCATTCATAACTATCCGTGAGACTCTAACGTGTATTATGTCGGATTCCTATGTTTATAATAATAATAATAAAGCCATTTATTCCATATTACCAATTTACATTTCAAATGTTGTTAGTAGTTTGTTAGTATACTTTCCTTAGAATATGTTAGTACTTATGTTAATCTTCTTTGTTGGGAATATGGACCCCTTTTTGGGTAAAGGCCTCCTCCAGCTTCTTCCACTCGATGGAAAGGCCCAGGAGGGAAAAGAAATGTTGGTAGACCAAAGAGAAGGTGGGTTGATGATATTATACAGGTGACAGGGAACAATTGGTTAGACCTAGGCAAGGACAGGGACGTGTAGAAGAAGCTGTAGGATTCCTATGTTTAACCGAGTGTTATAAATTTAAATTAAGACTCTTGTATATATATCTGCCTAGCCTTTTCCCAACTACGTTGGAATCAGCATCCCAGGCTAACCAGATGCGGCTGAATACCAGTATTTTACACGGAGCGAGTTACTGGGCAATGCCGATACTCTCAAGGTTAGACCGGTTGTCAGACTTTCTGGCTTCTGATTACCCGTAACGATTTCATAGGTATTCGCATGACACCCGCGACCGTCTGTTTAATGTGCTCTCTGTGGCAGTTTTTATTGTGTTTCTTACTACTGTGGAGGAAAGACGTATGGTGTTCCTCCCACGAAAAGGCAGGATCCTCCTACTAGGCGGGTCTTGTGCCTGGCGGGCTACTACCTTGAGACTCTTAAGACTCTTGTATCTTTACCAATAATGAAGCAATGACCCCTGAGCTTTAAGAACCTCCCATACGTTAGTAGATATCACAGAGGAAATTAGCTTACAAGCCTATGTTTGTACGCCCAGTTTGACAATGAAAAATGCTACCACTGGTAAGCAAAACGATTCAATTTTGGCCATAGGAACTGGGTATTAAATAACTATTCATGATATCAAAACTCCTTTACACATTATCAATAATCTCACATTCTTTGATGGAGTCGACGGAATCATGATGTTGTCTTCTTCATCAGTACTATTCTACCAGCAGAAAAGATGCAACAATCACTGTTAGTAAACAGTGTTCATATTACCAATCTCTGAACATGAGAGTAGTTTGCACTACTAATTACAATTTCGAGCCGCTGAACTTCTTAATTAGCTACATAAGCATAATCAGTCAATAGCTGTCCAACGGCTGGTCACGGGTCTCTTCTCTGAATGAGAAAGGTTTAGGCCTTAGTCCACCACGCTGGCCTGGTGCGAGTTGGCGGACTACACACACCATTGAGAACTTTATGGAGCCCTCTCGGGTGTCCAGGATTCTTTACGATATTTTCCTTCACCGTTCACGCAAGTAATAATAAAATTCTGATCCGCACATGAAAAAGGCGAGAGAGGAGGAAGAAAAGAAAAGGAGATCCGGGTCGGTTTCAAACCCAGATCCTACCGGCGTTCAACCACTAGCCTATCACTTCAACCGCTAGGCCATCACATGCAGCAGTCAAAGTAGTCAGAAAATAAATAAAAAAAGCAAAATTGATCGTTCTCATAAATATTTTTTATGAAGAAATAATGAAACCGTAATATATTTAAACGGAACCATAAATATATTAGTAAAGTAATAAATAGCAATCCTTAACTACGATTGGCATTTAAACGTCGGCCTTATCCAGGATCGTTGTAGGAAACTTGCATAGTTAATTGTGTTAGTAGTGAATGAATTAGTAACGACCTTTAAACGTTATAGATAAAGCTATCATTATATAACACCCTACTAAGGGCTGTCGCCCATTCCACGACGAGGTACCTTACTATTGCCTTCAGCTGTCAGGGTTGATCGCCTGGAGCGCTTCGCAGTGACGTTCTTTCAAATTTTTCAATTCTTTCTTTGAAATTTTATCACTAAAAAATCTTTAATGTTTCATGATAGCTGCCTCGTTGGTCTATTGGTGACAAGCGCGACTGCTGATCATGAGGTTCGATCCCCAGATCGGGCAAAGTGTTATTGGGTTTTTCCATGTGGAATTCCTTAGTAGCAGCCCGGAGTTTGGATTTGTGCCCGGTTGATGGCAATAGACTCGCTACCTATTACATGGGACTTAAAATGAGGGTGTTATTATTCATCTTTGCCCAATCCTTCGGGGAATACAGGCCTGATGTTATGTCATGTTATGTTATTCCATGATGGTGCTGATGTATAAGCGTGTTTACAAATTCCCGTAAACATTTGAAGTGACGCGATTCAAATTAAGGACCAAAGCTTTGAACAAGTGACACCTCTAATGCTCTTTAGGTTGATATAATTTGTAGCCCATTTCTTCTGGAGTCTGTCAATAACACTGCACATTCATGAAATTAAATACATGACATATCTTCGGTGTGGTTTGAGAATCGACTATATTTTGGAAAAAAAAAATGGCTGTGCATGCTGTAACACAGTTGAACCAATATCGTTGGGGAATGCACTGCTCAAAGCTCTTGACTCTTCAAAATAGGTTATACAAGGTTAGTCGGAAAGGGGGTACTAAGCCGCGGGCCACTTATTGTATCACTGATGATTGTTTTAAAGAAAGTATTAAAATTAATAAATACGGTTAATTTTTTTTCCATGAAAAATTATTTTTATTTTAGTTTTTTCAAAAATTCTTCATCCCTGCTTTAGTCATGAATTCAGAAAATGGAGTTTCTAATCCGTGACTCCAAATATGACGTAAAATGTAAACACTTCTGATCATAGCTGAGGATAGATAGAATTTAGCGCATTTTTATGAAATCTTTGAACAGCTATTTCTCTTGAACTATTAACTTTTGGGGAAAGTTGTAGAACAAAAGTTATCCATTATTATGGATACTTTAACACCCTTTCAGCTTAGTACCCCCTTTCTGACTAACCTTGTATATTATCAGTATCACACAGCATACTGCGGTACCTACACCTACATTGGGAGAGATTAAAATCCGTTATTATGTGGGTCAATGCGTGATTCTTAAGGCACGTCTATAATTAAATCCAGGGAGGCTAATAACGTCACATTTGGTGTATCATCTATACTAATATTATAAAGCTGAAGAGTTTGTTTGTTTGTTTGAACGCGCTAATCTCAGGAACTACTAGTCGGAATTGAAAAATTATTTCTGTGTTGGATAGTCCATTTATCGAGGAAGGTTATAGGCTATATAACATCACGCTACGACCAATAGGACCGGAGCATAATTGAAAAATGTTGCAAAAACGGGGAAAATGTCCACCCGTGCGAAGCCGGGACGGGCCGCTAGTATTACATATTCGTAATTATAACTGCAAATGGACTTCATATACAACGTGTTACATAATTCTCCATGAAAAATGTAAATAATCAAGTAGTCTTTTATGGTTGTTGTCATTTACCTCTCAGAGGAAATTAGGTAAGAATGTATATAACTTTCTGGGTAGTCAACTCTTTAGTTTTATGTTTTCAGTGTTGCGTTTCAATGATGATTATTTTATGTTTTATCCATTTATTTATTTATTGTCATGCTTCGGTTTTCAAATATTGCCAATAGACTCTTTACAAGGGACCTTTTAACCCCGTTTCGGCTTTAGGGGTATTTTTGTAACACGTTGTATAGTCGGCAGTTGTCACGCTTATTGCACTGACTGCATCTTAACTGCCTGTAGGCTACATTAGGCAGTCGCAGTTGCGGTCGGCATTTAGTCTGTCTTTCGGGGCTACAATTTACATTTCCGATATGAACGAAATATGATTCACCAAATGTGACATAGTCCCCCCAGTTCATGGACTTCTACGGCTGAATATAGGCTTCCGAATGACCTCTAAAATGAACAGTTATGCATGATTGTTGATTGATATTCTCATAATCCCTCGTTTGGAGAACACAACGGTAATCGCAGTATAACGTTTAGGACTTAGCCTCTTTATACAAGGTTAGTCGGAAAGGGGGTACTAAGCCGCGGGTCACTTAAAGTATCACTGATGACTATTTTAAAGCAAGTGTTAACCTTTTGGACGCCAGAGCATAAATGCATCGTCGTACCCCCCACGCCAAGGTAACTGTAATCCCATCGTTTTTGTCACATATTTGTGACGTTGGTGTACAGGGTAAACTTTCGTTTGTCACATATGTGTGACAATGTCGTCCAAAAGGTTAAAATTTCAAAATTCGATAATTTTTATTTGCATGCAAAAAGATTTTTATTTCAGTTTTTTCAAAAAGAAATCATACCTGCTCTAGTTATGAATTCAGAAAATTAAGTTTCTAATCCACGATCCCAAATATGACCTAAATAGTAAACATTGCTGATCATAGTTATAGACAGATAGATTTTAGCATATTTTTTACGAAATCTTTGAAAAGCTATTTCTCTTAAACTATCGAGTTTTGGGGAAAGTTGTAGAACAAAAGTTATCCCTTATTATAGGTACTTTAACACCCTTTCGGCTTAGTACCCCCTTTCCGACTAACCTTGTATAATCGAAACCAACAGGATTACACGAATCGGCCCATTCTTCGAGTGGAAGCCACATGTCCTTGTCATAATAATTGAGAAAATTATGTGTTCCCAAAAGGCAGTTTTTTTTAAGACGTGCATACTTTGATATCATCGCGTGAATAATATCCAAAACACTTTTTTTATAAATCTTTCATTACATTTGTGTGTTGTTTACATTATAGTTTTTTCTGGTAGAAGTTTCATTTATTTACAAGAATATTTACATAATTCTATATAAATAAATATATAATAACACAAAACTATAAGCTAAAAGGCCATATTCCAAACTCAAACTCAAACTCAAACTTTTATTTGCTTTCCACAATGGTATTAATAGATGGTGAGTAAATATATATAGTACATCGTGGACCCTGTTGGGCACGCAAAAATATTAGGAGAGAGGAAGGAATTGGTAAGTAATTTTTAACCGAATTCAAAAAAGAAGGAGGTTTCTCAATTCGACCGTATATATTTTTATTTATTTATTGAAGTATCTAGGTAGATTTTCGTATTCCTAATTCAATATTGATAGTAAGTATTGTTTTGACTATTTATATTTATTCGTTTTTAATTACCTATAATTATAAAGTACTTATCTGTAGTTTTAGTTTTTACATATAAGTTTATGTGGGTACATATCTAGTTATGTAAATGTTTATTATTATTATAGATACAAATGTAGCATAGATAACATAGTGATATTTGTAAGCTTTATTAATGTTGTCTTACATTGTGGATATTAATTTACTTTTTTACTATACAAGGTTAGTCGGAAAGGGGGTACTAAGCCGCGGGCCACTTAATGTATCACTGATGATTGTTTTAAAGAAAGTGTTAAAATTTAAAAACTCGATTTATTTTTTTCCATGAAAAATTATTTTAATTTTCGTTCTTTCAAAAATTCTTCATCCCTGCTTTAGTTATGAATTTAGAAAATGGAGTTTCTAATCCGTGACCTCAAATATGACTTAAAATGTAAACACGTCTGATCATAGCGGAGGATAAACAGAATATAGCATATTTTTTATAAAATGTTTGAATTGCTATTTCTCTTGAACTATTGACTTTTGGGGAAAGTTGTAGAACAAAAGTTATCCATTATTATGGGTACTTTAACACCCTTTCGGCTTAGTACCCCCTTTCCGACTAACCTTGTATAATTATTTTTTACATTGTGGATATAAATTTTTTATTATATATTCCTCCGCATCTCTGTCAACAACGTGCCCGGAAGACTGGCAGCATTGCCACGTTGTATGGCAATACTTATCCTTTGGCTTTCTAAATTTTTATTAAGGTTATCCGTACCATGTCCGTACCGCATGGAGCCATTGGGGTGTCCTGCCTAGCCTTTTTCAGCTTCCAGTCTAACAAGATGCGGCTAAATACCAGTATTTTACACGGAGCGACTGCCATCAGACCTCCGCAACCCAGTTACTGGGCAATGTCGATATCCTAAGGTTAGACCAGTTGTCAGACTTTCGGACTTCTGCCTACTCGTACGACTGTCATAAGTATCCGTATGACACCCGGGACCGACGGTTTAACGTGCTCTCCGAGGCACGGAGGGAGTACCAACTTAAATTTTCATACATTACTGCTGCAGTATTTTAATCTAAATAAAATTAATATAATCCTTATTTGCTGGCAAGCGCGACTGCTGATTGTGAGGTCCTGAGTTCGATCCCCAGGTCGGGCAAAGTGTTATTGGGTTTTCCGTGTGGAATTCCTCAGTAGAAGCCCGGAATTTGGATTTGTGCCCGGTTGATGGCAATAGGCTCGCCCCCTATTACATGGGACGTAAACATAACGTCGAAATGAGGGTGTTACTATACACCTCTGCCCAACCCTTCGGGGGATACAGGTGTGATGTTATGTTATGCTTATTTCTGTACCTCTATCATAATTTGTGTGTTCTTTTAATTGTAAGCACTATTGCACAAGGCGGATATGTATAGTAAGCTATGTGGAAATTCCTGTTTCCTAATGTCCTAAGTCATGCATGTGTGAAGCTATTATTTTTCTAACATGTTGATAAATACATTTGTTTATTTTTAGCATTACATCATGTGCATACTTCGTTCCAAAGTAAGAGTAAGAACAACAGGGTTTTTATTTTTTCTCTTTTTCTGCTTCTTGCAGACGATTCTTCTAACCGGGTAGTTATTGGTGAGACCGGATGGGTTTCCAACTAAAATAACAGAAAGTACAACCTGATTACCTAAATAAATGAGCTTAGAAATGTCGGATCCACTGTTTGCCTTTCCCTCGGAGCACGTGCATGAAGATGTGGCAAATAACGACAACAATAGCGCCCCTATTTTAAATCCCATATTTTTATGTAATTCGGTTATGAAAGTATTGGATGCTCTCCCTTGCAATTAATAGGTAAGAGTCAATTGAAGAAAAAGTAGAGTTATCTATATCTATACTAGTCTATACTAGTATTATTATAAAGAGGAAAGATTTGTATTTTTGGATTTTTGTATGTAACGTATAAACTTAAAAACTACTGGATCGATTGCAAAAATTCTTTTGCCGTTAGAAAGCTACATTATCACTGAGTAACATAGGCTACGGGCGGAGCCGTGAGGACACAGCTAGTAGTTAATATTAAGCTCCGGGTTGACAATCTGTCATTTCCATTAATTTGATATTAAGAACGTCTTGGTCACTACAGAATTGTAATAACTGTTATTCTTGTCATATATACACAAAGCCTGTAATGATAATAGATTTGTACTTAGTAATGGAAGTCGTTGTAGAGACAAGAGTAATTGATATTGCTTACTGCTTTACTTTGCAGGGTTAAAAACGAAGCACGATTTAATGTACCTATCAAGCCCTATGTACCTACGCTATGCTTTAAGAATATAAAATTTTGTCTTGTTGTTGTTTTTCTTAGTAAGGTACATTATGTCATTTCAGAAAATAGGTATCAAAACAAGTCATGCAAAGGATGTTAAGTTTTTATTAGAGGTACACAATAAAATGTACAGTATACAGTTTAAATTTAATATTTATTTATTGACCATCTCTTAGCTTATGACAGGAAACATTTATAAAATAGCAGCTAGTCACAATAATAAAATTATGATAACATTTACAAAACGTTCTCTTAAATTTACTATTCCATAAACAAGTACCTCGCCTCACACGCACAAATTTACATAATTATATTATATTAATAACTCCTCGTAGATGCCTTCATACAATACATTCAATATTTATTTAAAATTCTCAACTTTACTTAAGTCACGTATAAACGACGACACTTTACACTCGACACTCGGTGTCGACACTAAGTGTCGTAGCGTCACTTGACGTCGACATAAATATTGATCTAGTTAAGACGTTAGTGACACTAATGTCGAGACTTGTGTCTAATGTCAGTGTCGCCGTACCTTTAAACATTGTCGAAGTAAAACTATTTCTACGAATTATATCACTTAGATCATTGATATTTCATTTCCCTATCACTTTGTTAACAGAAAAGCTTTTTGTTTTTCCGTACGCTACAGAGCTCATCAGAAGAGTAAACCGTAGAAATTATTTTATTTCAAAAAGGTTCTAAAGTAAATAGTATTCTGTTTACTTAACTAAAATATGGATTTCTAGTGCAAGCTTGATTCCTAGATATGTATAACGGATCCATAAGATATAGTGTTCTGTGTTTATGTACGGTGACAGACATAAATTGTTGAGTCACTTGCCACCATTAATAATTTGGCCGTGTTTTACAACTGTGATGATTGACACGTTAAACAAATGACATTTGTCACGTTGAAATGACAAAACTTTGTATAACCCGACAAAATTAAGAATAGCGAAGGTGTTTCAACTATCTATGTCTATGACCGTACATAATATTGCACAATATAAGTACGTCTGTAATTCTTAAATAATTTGCACGTAGGCATGTATTACTCACTTCTATTCCCGATGTATGATAAAGTGAGTTAGGTACATCAACCCTTCCTTATACTTCATATTCATCTACGTCTTTTATATTACAGACCAATAAGTCCATTTCATTCCTCTCTTTAATATTTTCCAATTTATATAAACCCAAAATTAATTTCTCTGTACAGTAGGTATGTACTGTTCATTAAAGTTTTGTGGTATCGGTCGGTCCGACGATGACTCAATTTCAACTGATTCTCTGACTCACCAATCGTTTGATATTGAAAAACAAATCGGGGATTCTATTATTATAATATGCAGGAGTGCCAAGTAGTAAATAAAATGCCAAATAAGCTGAACTATTAAGTTTATTTAGATCTCAAGCTCACACGGAACCAATAAAGTTATTCAATTGCTTTGGAGTATTATCGATACAATATTACAATTCTTTCAACATTCTTCTCGGTTTGTGTTTTGTCTCGCTCACCCACCGTGGAGTGAGGCGGACACGAGTTTGATTCAATAATCTGATAGTCTGTAACATCCTCTTTTCCTTACATTTTCCGATCAACACGATTGAATGACTAAAGCTAGAGGCTCGGTATTAAATTATTTATTTTCTAAGAATCTCACATCGTCCAAGGAATAGCCACGTTTGAAATAATTGTAGAGATACGAGTACAATCATTTTCCTTAGCTACGTCTAGTCTGACTTGTTGGCGTTAATGACAAAGAGATAGGAATGTTGGAAAGCACATCATTCAAAACAATTCTTGGTCGATTGATATATAAAAAATAAAAACCCGTTATAGGACAATGGAGTTCATTGATACAAAACTTAATTTACATTTATGAACTTTTCGACACGACTAACTCTTATTTCTGAATTCGGTGCGCTCCCAAACGTGGCCGATTTACAGTACATTGAAAAATCTACTTATTTGTTAATATGTGCGTTTTTATGTTCAATTTATAAAGTACATTTGCTTGCAAATTCAATTTTAACAACTAGTGACCAAAATGTATTAGAACACTAGACATTTGTATGAATTTCATTTTGTAGACTTATCTCGTCATTATTCCCTAATAAGGGCAACAGCTAAGTGTACAAGCGACTAACTTTATAAATTTTATAATACAATAATGATTATTCAACATTACATACAACATACCAAATGATCGAAAGAAAATCATCTACTCATCACAAATGGTGATCGAAACTCTAAATGCGATCCTACCGTCGGGTAAACGACATTTAAAATTCGGTTAATCCGTATAAAATGGCCGATATAGAAAAGGAATTAAATTTTTTTCAAGCTTTTTACAAGCACAATATCCAAACAAGTCGGTTGGGGAAACTAGCACAAATACGACACACAGGCTAGGCTAATATCACAGGAGTGCTGGGAACGGTGCAGAGACCCACACCACGCGCCGCCCGCCCCGCCTCGCCCGCCGCGCTCCCCGCGCCTCCCCTACCTATTTACTATTCAGAGGGGGCGAAACGGGCTACTAGCGATATATTTTGCGACAATTAAGATTTCAAAAGAAAAGGAACTCGTTTGTTCCGCGGATCAATTGCACAATCGAACAATTGATTACTTTCAAACTTATTGCACAACCGTTCGATAAGTAACGCTTTTTATTACACACAATCCCCAACTTATAAACATTGTTTATAATTGAGCAACATTTGTTGCAAGTCTGATATTCAAATTATTTTAAAATTAAATTCACGTTTACAGGTGGAAAATGTACTCTGTCTTGTATTAATAAAATAAATTAACATTGACACGATAGTTCTCTAAAACTCAGATTCAACCCAATTAAATATCATATAATGGTAACAAAGCTTAAAATGGTGACATAAGCAATAGGGTAACATTAAAATGTACAAAACAAAAAACGTTTAAATAAAACTTAAAGCGATAAAGTACAACAAAACTCGTTCAAAGTAACTCTCGGACTTGTTAGCAAAATGTGAGGCGCAATCAAACGTTGGTCGTTGGCCACCAATGTTGGACGAATGTTTCCTCCAACATCGACACGCGCCAGATTCGATAAGGAAACTAAAATTCCATCAAGAGTTACCGATGACACACACACATACGTCACAAATTTTCCTTTATCATCTTACGGACTATTAGTAATGTTAGCATATTTATTATATTCGAATGGTAAAACGCTTCAGTAAAACTTGTTTTTTTAAACTTGCTAACAGCTAAATCCTTATTATTCCAATCACAGACGCGTATGTGTGCATCAAGAACGACCGTTTTCACTCTATCCAGTAACATCTAACCGATCTCACAAAGGCAGCAAAAATAATACTATTCAAATAAAACTAAATAAGCGTGGAAGTTTTGTTACCGATCGTCTACGCAACCGTTCCCAGTCGTTTTGCACTATCTCTTAATCACTATTTACTTTACAGTACAATAATATAACATTATAATTATCGCTTAAAACTATGCCTCCATTATGAACCGTTAAACTTGGCACTACAAGTGAGCGCAGCGCGCCGCGTCACTGTAGCGACAACGTACACTCAGAGTCCTCTGTTCGATAAAAATTAATCGTTGAACACTAATTGGACCGCGCCCGTCGGCAGCGCCTGAGCAACTTTCACTAAATAATAAAAACACGCTAACAAAGTAAGTACTCTTCTTAACAACAAAGAATTGGCTAAACGTCGACAGTCCATTCCGGGTAACGTAAATTATAAACATGAATCAATAGTCCAGTGATTCTCGAGCCGCCGCGCTGGAGCGCCTGCGAGCTCGGAGCGGAGCCCGACATCCGAGCGTCTCCTCGCGGCGCGGCACGCGGTCAGCGACTCGCATCAGGAGCACGCGAACACTCTGCGTGTTCGCATTACAGTGAGGTGTGAAGGTGCGCAGGGCGGCGCGGTCATGAGTCCAGCACGGTCAGGAGCCCAGGAGGCAGCAGGGGCACGTCCTGTCGCGGCATCTGTCGCGCAAGCTGCGCGCAACCGAGGTTGGCGTCGCCCAGCTCAGGGATGGCGTCCAGCAGCGCCAGGCACTCATCTTCGACGGCGCGTCGCGCTTTCTTCCCTACCCACGAGTCATCGCACTCCTCTCGCGCTCGGCGTCGTCTCGCCTCCTTCTCCCGACGCGCCTCTTCGCTCAGTCGACAGTATGTATTGTTAATGCATACTGAGCGCCTTAAGTCTCGCGCGGGGTCCTCAATGTTCTCTAACTTCTGTGAGCAGATCTCAATGACCCGCTTTCGTTCCTCGTTAGCGCGGAGGCGCGCCGAGATCATGGAGAGCTTGGGCCTGGCGGCGGGCTCGGTGCGTGGCGGCCCGAACATGTCGTCCTCGAAGGCGTCGGCGATCTCCGCGCCGCGTGAGCTCTCGCGCTCCTCTTGCGGCGTCATTCTGTAACAAAAACGCGCACACATTAGCACATATTAGCGATACGTAAATTTTAGTAATGGAAACTAAATTAAAACAACTGGGAAATAACAAGTAATTATGAAGACAAAATGGATTGGATGGTCGAGTTCCCCAAAAAAATAAGAACGCTTCGCAGTAAATCATTAATCACAAAGACATTATTAATATTAAAACTGTGACAGAATGTGAACGAGTCAAGGAGAAGCCCTAATTATTTCTTAATAACAAGTACTAGGTCAATCAGAGAACAATGCATCGAAGTCCGAACGGGCCAATCAGGTTCACAACTCGTTATAATCCGCTCTCCATTCGCAATCACATCAAAACTACAACAGATATTAGCGAACAGGTTTTGAAGATAAAAAGCACCTTGAAATGCATTTTCGTCAACACCTACCTAAATGATAGATCAGGGGAAATGATGAAGAACCCTGACATAAACATGATCGGCAATCCACTGGCACCTGATCACAGTAAAAATGGTAACTCCAATGTCACAAAGTTCAAAACACTGGCACAATACAGGCGCGCAATTCGTCACTTTGTCCTCGACGAGTATAAAAAAGCAAAAAGACACAAGTGAAACAAAAATAAATCGCGCGGTGAACGGCGTGCGCGCAACTCGACGACTACTCGGCGAATGACAACATACCTCACTGTAGATAAGACATTGAAAAAGCCAATTGCGTCATGTACTGCTACGTACGTATGGAGAGGAAACGGATGACGTAGACCGAAGCCGTCATTTTAGACACTATTGCTTGACTAGTCGTGACTCGTCGTATTAATTTGTTTACGGGAAGAAAGATGCGAGTAATATCTTGTGCCCATTTTATAGAATACATGAAACACAAAATGTAATCGATTCCATAACACAAGGAAACTACATTTTCCTGTTCGATAAAAACGCTGTTGTATCTTGACAAAATTAATAGGCTACGAATGGTAATGTAATTGAAAAAACCCACATAGATCGCAGCGATGGAATAACCAGTACATGGTAAACTAACTATGAACTAATTTGAGGGTATTTGCGAGAATATATTTAATTTGGAATGTGTTGGTTATGGAGGTCTTCTCTTCTGATGCGATGTGGGCGCATGAAACCATCCTCCGGAATAACAAGAACGTTCAGAGGACACTTGAGGTAACAATGTTACCCTTCGACCTTTACAATTGGTTACGTTACAAGCTACTGATAGAGGAGAATATGTAAGCCTATAGATGAATAACAGAGACTTGACCCATGAAAGGGAAATAGTTCGTTAGTATCTTGAACTATGAATCTATGATAATACAACCAAAGATGATACTGAAGGAAGCTTTAGCTGGTTTTGTGGACGACTGTTTGCAATGAAATCCAACTACAAAAATTTTGGCAAATATCTCGCGAGTTTACTATATTGAATTTGTGTGACAAAATGCATTTAGTCCCATAAAAATCAAAATTAACACTACGATAATCTGTCAATAGGAAATTCTAACATATAAAACTACAGAAGTGAGTAAACTCATAAAAAATTGGACTAGTTCTAATGTGAAACACGTTCGTTCACAATCTTATTATCGAAAAGACTTTACAAGCTACGTGTTTTTGCACCAAAATTGCCCTTTGCCTAGCTTTGAATCTGAAGCTCTTGTTTTAAAACCTGATTCGTAATAATATAATGTATCTCCTGTTGCAAGTTGAATATTATAGCCGTCTGTGTTATCTCAGCGTTAGTTACAAAGTTCTGTTGTTTATTCAAGGTAATTGGCGAACAAAAAGATTTGCAACGTCTGAATAAATGTGACTCTGTTTCTTTTGTGTACTTCTTTACCGTTGCAGAACCGTACTTATGAATTTTGGCGAACTTACTGAAAAATAGAAGAATGATCATATTAACAAAAACAAGAAAGCTTGTGCAACTGAAATTATTTAAGATGAACACAATCCGAATTATACATAACCACAATGTAAAATTCCATGTTTTCCCCAATACTGCGTAATGAGCGAAATATAAATTTCAGCATTAAAATGTGACGTAATATGAAGTTGAAACAGCTAATATCGATGTTGCTAACAGTTATTGCAGATATCGCCAACACAATTACTTTAATATGATGTAATAAAACTGCAGTAAACGCGTTGACAGCACCACCACTACTGACATTTAAATAGTTCGATTACTTTTTAAACCATAGACATTGCTTGTTAATTGATAAATCTATTTGAATAAGTGGTGCATTTTGTAAATGTGTTCTGATTGGTTCAAGTCATGATTCCAGTGAACCCTGGATTCCTGTGCTTAATCTGTCTGTATGTTTTCATTATATATAATAGCGACTCTGCTTGAAGGTAAAACTCAGTCAACGCCGGTCACGAAAGAGAATTCTGCACTTTTCTTTACGAAAAAAAACAATAAAAGGTTCTATAATTTTATCACAGTTGCTATTCAAATTTTAACGTTCCATAAAAACTACACGTCTTCCTCAAAGGACGTGAAGAAAATTCATAAGTTTTCAAAACGACAAAATGTCCATTTCAAAATCAAATTAAAAATGATTAATCAAGATTAATAAATGTGCACTATACGCTTGGGTCATGCTTTTATTTTTTCGTGTGGCGAATGCGCGACGACAGTACACCGGGTGTTGCCGACCCCACCAGTTACGATCTAATAAATCTCGCTCGACTCGACCGACGCTACTGCCTACCTGCACTTTCTTTTCTCTGTCCCACACGAGCCGGGGGCAAGAATCCACTGATATGTGAATGGCATCATAATATAGGGGACTTTTTTGTAGCATTTGATATCGTAGATGATGCATCTGACGCTTGTTCGACTTTACAATAATTTATTGTAAACCTTTACACAGTTTTCTATATTTATGTAGGATGGTTTAAATAAAACAATGAAATATTGCAATAAGGTATTAGTTAATAATTCTCCTCGCTTTCCTCGAATAAGTCATGTCATGATTGTCATGACACAAGTAATGTGAACGTATGGTTAACTTTTTAATGTGAAAACTTTTCTTTCCCAAAATTTTACGATGATTTATTTGCTTACAAAGTTTCATGCATTGCTCACTTTGAACTGATATCATGTTCTCGTTTTTAATTTTCCTGTTTATGCACATGATTATGTAATAGACAGATGACTATATTAAATATTGGAATGACACTGTTTTTTAGGAAGCTTGTGACGAACTACATTCTCGTTTAATAGTAAGCGAAGTTAGAAGATGATGGTCATCTCTTAAACGATACCCAACTGGTGCTGCTTGAAAGAATCTAGGGTATAGCATTTTAAAAGTACAGGTTCGATTGAAAATCGATGCCAACCCGTCAAATTCCAATCCAATCCGTATAGCAATCCTTGAAGGTAATAAATGTTTCTTTAAAGTACAAGACTTATTTTTTGCTAAATCACTATCATCACGTAGGCTTTTTGATAGAGCACCATGTACGGAGAACGTATGATACGATGAATTATCGAATGTAGGTGGAAACAAATAATCGATACAATATAAAAGTTCAACGATCTCCGACATTTTTCTCTAATTTCCCGCACCGCACACTTTCTCGTCAATCTCTTCCATGCCCTTAATTGCATGAGTTCTTTCGGCTTTATAACCGTATCCATGTGAACAAAAATAGTCATTTTCTGTAGAAAACAATGTAACTTCAATAGATGTGTACTTGTTTTTTATCTACACTTATAGTTTATCTCTTATTCAATATGATGGTATTATCTTTGTATTAGTATGTCGCTTAAATATGTTAGTGAAGTGTTTTGGATTTTTTCATAATTTCATAATTTTTGTTCTGATAGAAATCGTATCGTATAGTTTATTATCTGTAGTGACAATTAAAAAGTTATAAAAAATGCTGTAATTGGCGTCTATGGCCGAAATTGTGCCACCCTGCGTGTTGCGTCATCTACTGTGCCGTGGATATTATATAAATTGCATTTGTTCATTTATACTACAATACCTTTGTGTGTTCCTAATTCACATGAAACAACTACATAACTTGTAATATCTACAAAATTTGCTTATTGAAGATTTGTAATTTATTGAAATCTGTCTTCATCTTAAAGTATGTTGTAAAGAATGTCAAAATAATCGTTAATTTCGTAACTATAGCAATAAAATTTAACAAATGCATTTCCCTTTTCATTGTATTTAAAATAGTTACTTTGTTAGGACCATAACTTTAATTATTTCAGCGTTTTCTCATCTATTTCTTTCATACCTACTACATGTTGGATTAATGAATGATGCACATTAAAGAATTTCTATAGAACGAGGTGAATCATAGTGTTTTTTAAACATTTACTCGCGCAAAGGCGACAGTGCTTATGTAATGACCTCACAATGGGCAGTACCTTTCTAGGTCAGAAGTTACGAATAATTAATTCAGTTTCTACTGTAAGTAGGTACCTATTGTAGAATAACTTGGTTTTACTTCATCCGTCTACTATTTTTTTCTTTTTATCTGTACTTCGCTCTAAGTACTAGATCGTTTTGGTATTTTCCTTGGCTTCCAGGAAAAATACTCGGTCCTATTCTATTACTTTTGAAGTTTCTTTGATTTAAAAGAAACAACAGCTATGCGTGGTGCCTTCTTTAACCACTCCAGATCCAAATCTTGTTAACAGCACCAGCTAAGTTAATTTTAAAGGAGAAGGAATAAATTTTAATTTAGAAGAAATACAATTATAGCTTGTTAATCTTCTAGTTATGCTCCAAGGTATTTTAAATCTTAAATGCCAGTTATGAGAAGTATTCCTTTTACGGCATCTAATATAAGGTTTGTTTGAACTTGTAACAGCTATGCGTCATAACTGTGAAGTCATAGATACTAAAGGGAATTGTTGCAGAAATTTCCCTATACGAATATACTCATCAACAACTACAAGCCGTAACAATGATACTTGGATATAAACACACGAGAACAGAACACGCTTATTCGAAAGAACATTGTCTTTAAAATACTATTGAAGTATTGGAGGCGGTCTATGGAAGCCGTAAAAGCCTAATACCAAGGAATATAGCACGTGGACTAATCAAAATCTCTATATAATATAGTTCGCGTGTTTAAATCGAGCGCCATATAACGTTGATAGCCCACAGCAGACAATGGACGCGGCTCACAGCGTATAAATCACGGATAATGGCTACGTAGTTGACGCGCTTTTTAAACTTATTGACTCCGTTATAGATACTACTTTGTTTTTTAATTTAAACGCAGGAATTTATGAAAATTACGCTTTATCAATTATGCTGATATTTTTCTTTTTTTGACGACAGTTTACAGATTGTGACGTAGAAAACCACAAAAAAGGTGTAATACCATATTTTATTCAAAAATTTGATTTATATCCACATGTTTAATGTGTTAACAAACAATCACAAACCAAACAAAATACATGGTCCAGAAACTTTATTAAGCTCTATTTTTCCACTTTACTAACAAAAGTAGGAGCTCTTGGCACGTTTCCCACGACAGTAAAGTTTATAATATTCAGTAGAGGAGACACAAATATTGTTCTATCTCTTTCCCACTTAACACCTGCAAATGATCGTGATCTCCATGAAATATAGATACTTGATTAAGGGAAATCCAAGGAAATCTAGTTTCCTAGTTCAAAGACAAACAATTATAATTAATAATACTTAATGGCTTTGATTATTAAATTTTAAATTAGTTATTATATGTCTTATGCTAAATTTAACGACTAATTTCAGTCAGATTTTAGAGCTATTCAAAACTTATAACAGAGGAATAATACCATTAAATATTTTATTACCAATTAAGGCAATTAATGCATTTGCTACGCTAAAATTGAAAAATACGGATCGCAAATTATCATAATTATGATAACTAAATACTCGTATACCAATCTTCTATGATTTCAAAAAATTATAATAAGGATCCGTAAAACATATTATACAATTTATGGTTTCATTCGGAAGCTTGGTGTCTGAACTTGGGTGGGGTCAAGTAATGATTTGATTAAATGCCTTATTAGTAACATTCCGGCAATTAACAGTGTGATAAGCGTCATCAGCACTTACCCACTAAACTATATTTAGAGTGTGATTAATATTACTATCTATACAAGGTATGTAAAATAGTTAGCGCGCAACTATGCTCTGGTGATCCTCTAGAAGAGAATAAAAAAAAACTGAATTTGAATCCCATTTAAGGCAAAACTTTCCGAGAAAACATTTGATGTCAAACATTCAGTTTTTTTAATCAATAGGTATTTCTTCATTCAAGATGTTTTTACAACGAAATTGATTTCCTCTCAATTATAGCTAAGTACATTGTATGTATGTCTACAATAGATCACCGGAAAATACAGCGATTAACAAACGATAAGTTCTTATTTCAAACATCAATTCCGAATCAAAATTTCACAAATAATATCGAGTCACGAACCCCTATTCTGAAAATCTCAGTAGTCGAATTCGAATACCGTTTGTCACGCTCTCACAGTGCGAGAGAGAGGGCTATAGCCAATCGTCGAACAAAAGGAGTCACTCAGAAAATAAAATGAAAATAATTATTGTACAATAATAATAACCACTCACTTAAACCAGTGAGTATTCACTAGTTTTTCCCCTAATTAGTAGAATAAATGTGGCACTGCCTGCGGTAAATGTTTAGTCGATAACACCTTATTAAATAGATAAGTGTTATTATTTACCCACAATATCGCTGGGCACGCATACATTATGTGGAACATCGGTACATTAATGTTATTAGATAATGTCAAACTTTTTATTAATATTACTATCCTTTGTCCTTGCTGCTTCTTACCTTTTTCAGAATTATTTTGGTTTTCATAAATCAAGAAAATATTCTATCAACACCATTAGATAAATATTCCAGCTTTGCTTTGCTATAATTTTTATTGTAAATATGAATTCGTTTTCGCGTCACAGCTATTCAATATTCATAAACATATAGACTTTAGTAAAAACATACTTTCAAACAATTAGTTACTAAATATATTAAAGAAAGTAACTGAGTTACGACAGGTAGAATTAAACGACCAATTAAATTATTACGTGCTAACAAAAATATTTGTACACACAAACATAACATTACATAAGGAACAGCCAATTAAACTATCGACTCCTTTGTTTCAAAGAGAGAAAGTTTCACCCGGCGACAAAAATAATTTTAAAAGAAAAAAGAATGTTTATAACTAATTTATATCAATTAAATATAAATTACCTTAGCAATCCAAAAATCAACAGTCCAAAAAGTGTGCAACACTTCAATTAATTAAAAATAAAATTAATAATAATGATACGCCACGAAACAATTTAAAAATCGAACGGTTAAATTAAACATAATGCCAACGAGGTGTATCACATAAAACGATCAACTTAGCACTTGTCCAAACAGGCGAGCGGCGAGCGCTACTACATAACTAAATCGAAAGCGAGACGCGAACGTGTGCGAGTGACGGCTCCGCGCGCCGAACTGCGTCTGTTCTCCCGTACATAAGTTGTGGTGATTTACAGAGGGCGCGCAGGCGGGCGAACGCAGCCCATGGATGCTCCCCTAGCGAAGGATACCTCATTATCCTCACTGTAATCCGTGTGCCTTTTTGATAATTTTTATTTATAGGGTGTCAGTGTTGGTGACCCCTTTTTCTAATATCTTTCTGCTATTGCTGACTTATCACGTACACGCCACTTGCTTGTTAATTTAATTCAGATCTAGAATATTAGATTGAAAATTGATAAAATCTTAATTTACTACCCAACTAACTCCGATACCGATACGTCTAAAATACATACTTCCATCTCCAAAGGTTAAATATAAATGTATCCAAGTTAAAACAAAAATCCAATCCATTTGTATAACACATGCATGATCACAAAAAGTATTGCCCAATTGATATTCAAGGCTACAAATAGTTACGATTGTACATTTTGTTGTACTGTATCTCTGTAATGTGGTGTAGACAATTAAGTTTGAAACCATTTGGAACACTGCAGTGAAATATTTTGATAATACATTAGTAATTAGCAGTTAAGTATTTGGGTCTAGGTGATCTCATTGTTGTTAAGGCAAGTAAATGCCAAGTTTATTTAGAGAAATACGAAAAAGGCGATAATTTAGATGCCCAAATAATATTCGTAGTAACAAAAACGAAAGAACATAATGGAATTTCATACATTATAAAAATCTAATGTAGAAATTTATTTAAGATTTCAACGTCAATTTTTATTCCCACTATATTTCTCTAAGCTGTAGAGGGAAACAAAACGAAGCTGTTAAATGTGCTTCTCTTATTGTTATTTGTAGTGTTTTCCTGGCAAACACAGGAAATTTCTTTTCCCTAAATTGTTTTGTCTTGTTCAATTCTACAAGGGAAATAGAAATCAAAACGTCTTGACATTTATTCGATTCTGTCTTCGGCTCCGATTTTAAACAAGTTCTTTTACTTTTTTGTTCATCACCGTGACTAAGGATTGAAGCAGTAACTTACAGTAGACTAACTAAATGCATAAAAAGATTGAACCGTACCGACCTTCATCGATGTGTAAGCACGCACAATATTATAAACATTGGCAGGCGGCTCGTCTCGCACAAATTTGCATTTTTCACATTTCATTTTAAAAGATTCTTATTATAATCATTATAAAACCTCATTGCAATTTATAGCAGAAATAATAATTTTTAATTTAGCAGAAATTCCTACTGCGTACCATATTCATGATTCTGCTTTTGGATTTTATCTGGCTAGAATATTTTAAAATTTGTGAGGCAAATGCATTGATCACCATCATTCTAAGCAAAAAACTAAGCCTGTTATCAAAATCAGTCGTTAAAAAGTTACTACCTGCGACTGGGTTGCCCTTGGCCTCAGACTGGCAATACCTAATAGCAATATTCTGTCATAGTTTACTAATAAAGTTCCCGACTAATTGTCTAACATTTTTAACAAACCTACTTCGTCTATTGAAGTTGAAGCAATTCAGTTCTGAATTAGTTTATTGAGATTTTGTTTGAATTTTAAAAGTTGTCATTAATTTGTCAAGGAATCGTAAACTTAATGCTCGGTATAAAGCATCACTATTCTTTGCTCTCGTAATAATAGCTTTTTGGCTATTTACTAGTACACATCTTATGATTATCTGCCTTCATTAAGTTTATAATTCCTAGCGGGATCAGAAGAGCTATAATGGCAATTAAAGCACTACTTAATATATTTGGCACAGATAGATATGTAAAGACAGGTTGCCAGCCCATCGCACATACCCTTAGTGAATTTACATTGGATTGGAACGACTCAAGTGGCAAAGACGAGTTTTAAATTTCGTTTAACTCCCGGATCAGTTTCGAACCGGAGAAGGTGATATTAACTCAATGATTAATTATATTATCGAGATTTAAAAAAAAGAATATCATTTCTCTACGTATAGCGTAGAGGAATGGTATTCTTTGGTAGTGTAGGAGTAGTTTCATCTCGATAATACGTATCTGTTGAATAATTGAATACATTTAAATTTGAATGAGAGCCAAGCAGTGACACAAGCAGATGTCAGATCGACCCTCAAACTACCATATTCAATCAACCGCGAAGGTGCAGCTCAACGCTTCTAGTAGTATAAAAATAATTGTCCTAACACTGATTTATCGGTTTCATGAAATTTTTTATCTATTTGCATTTTTCTTCGAAAAGTATCTAAAGCCGACCTATAAAGTGAGGGTCGGAAATGTTTGGTCGGGTTAGAGTATGCGGAAGCTGGGAGTGAGCCGGAACGCATCGTAGCATTGGTAACCGCTGGGTTAGTGTAACCCGAATATCGGAGGATGGCAGGTCGAGGTTCAATAATTGCGGACCGTCAAGACTTTCACCTTCGGCGCGCGGCGGCCGCGCTCCAAGGCCACCGAGGCACCGTTCACCGTAACTTCCGCCCGCAGCCCGTGGCACGGGCCGCGACACCGGCCGCTCGCGATCGCGACGTCTCGCGCTTTTGCAATCAGAATTTCGGAAAGCGGTACCGGTGCAACGGCCTCAACTCGCCGACACAGCCAGAATAACGGTTGGACGAAGTCACTCGCTATTACGTAACACACTCAAGGAAATGACAATCAGCAGTTTTTGCAAAGTGGAACGATTGATAGTGTCGAAAACTCGGCAGAGATAACGATATTTAGGGCATACGACGGCTTCAGTGCTATAACGTAATGAGTGCAATACCCGTAAGTGCAATGCAGGCGACCGCAGATCATTGCAACAGAGGGATATTTTGAGAACAGCAAGTTTTATAAAAGCGCATTTATAATAACATAAAAACAGTTTATCGAAGCGTGGCGTTACACCTTTTGTTATTTCATTAGCGGGTGTGAGCTACTCGGAGCGAGTTTACATGCGAGCGGCCGGCGCGCGCGGCCCGTCGCACCCGACCCATATTTACAGTGTTGGTACGCTGAGTGTACCATCTCATTCCGCTCGTTAAATCGATGCTTTTAATAGAGATGATGGCTCAAGACTCCATTTTATTTAAATAAACGAGATCGCAGGCACGTGCAAAATGTTAACCTGACATTTTGAACATCGTATTCCCACAATATTGATATCGTTCTGATATAATACTGAACCCGGTATATTTTTATCCAAGCGAAAAAGATCAATGTATAGGTCGTGATAATTTCAGTAAAAGTCAATTATACTGCGCCGTCTAGCAGTGAAACATTGGAAAGCTGTGGCGGGTTCTAGGAATTTGTAGTTTTTATTGATAAATTACATTTTGTATGACATCAACCTAGGGTAAACTTAACACGTAGTACAATGGCATCGCCAAAAACCTCCGTAAACACAAAGACAACGACCGATAAATTTTCGAGGTCACGGAGCAGCAGTAGACGCGATACCCTTAAATTTTTGTTATCACCAATCTATTGTGTGACGTCAGAGATAAAGTTATGCGCGAATAACGCTATTACATATTAATATTGATAAAAAACAACGCTCATCACGCACCATTGGACAAAATATGTAAGTATATCTAGAACATAGGTTATATATATATAATATAGGCTAAAAGTTGTATTCGAAATAACACGTGTCAGCTATGATTATGATTTTTATTTTGCGAGCAAAAACAAAAAGTGTTTATACGATCGCCTGTGCAAATTTAGCAAAAAAATATAAAATCAATCGCACTTCCTTCACTAATAATACGAACTGCCAACAGAACAAAACGACAGGAAATGAACAGAATTACCTTTGTAGTCACAAACTTGAAGATGGAAGCACTTTAACACGAAGGATTTGTTGTGTTACAGTAGGTCTATATACCTATTGTGTTAATATTTTTGAGAAATAGTAGTGTACAAAATCGTGGAAAGTAGTAACATATTATAATCGTCAAACTTAGTTGTATACGGCTGGGTGTGTGTTGTTTGGAAATTTCCACAAGACAAACAATACGTATGATCTCGATGTTTTTCAACATTGGCCGTTGCGTTCGAGATGGCGTGACGTGAAGAAAGTTATCGGGTCATAAAATAATGTGTGAATAAGATGGACAGGTGGGAAATGATTTTCGTGTATTAAGGAAAGATAGATAATGATATCCCAGTTACTAAAAATCTGAGCATAGTTCTGCGAAATAGCTTCGTATTATAAAGTACTGTAAGAAATAACAAAGGTTAAATCAGTTTTAGCTGTCAGTATTTTAAAATAATTAAGAACATTAGTAGAATTACTATTAAGTATACATTAAAGTTAAAGTAAACAAAAACATTAGTAACAACATTAGTAATAAATTACATTAGTAAAGCATTAGTCATAAATTACATTTTGTAACAAAAGAAAAAACCAAGCAGCAAATATTTGACTGTAGATTTTTAACTTGTGGCGTGGAGCCGGTCCGCGCCCTGTTAAGATTTTATGAAGATCGATTTTCTTATTGGGTATCGCCAAAGATAAGTATGTAAATTATGATAAAATAAATAACAGTTTATGGTTATGGAAAATAAACAAGTTCAAAAAAACTTTTAAAACGTAGTTTTCACATTGACTCTAATGAAGGAAGAAGGAAAAAGTAAACTCAATCAAGCTCCAAGTTATCGTTTGCAACTTAATAGTGTAGGTATATTGATGACATTTTCAGCATATTATTGTCTTTTTATTTTATTAATTCGTTATTCATATTCGATTAATTGGTTAAAATGCAGAAATAAAAATTACGACTACCATTTCATATCGACGTTCCGTGTAATAACGATGCATAACATTTTATCATAACAAACGCCGATAGTTTATAGTTACAAGTTACGTAATATCTAATCGACTGTTATCATAAGGTGTGAAGAAAAATCAACAATATTGTAAGTATTAAACGGTTAAAGTAACTCTTTACTGGGAATAAACTGGAAAACGATTACGATCCGAGATCGTAATCTGGGCCATAATTGGAACGTTTTTTAAGTAGATCCTAAGCTACGTTCGGATTTTCGGATACACAGCAGGATTATCGGATCAATAAAGTATTTGCAGCTTTCTCCAATATTACACTAATTGTTGGAACACAAAAAAATACACGCCATTTGATATCCTGGAGTTTCATATTAATTAAATTGAAACGAATAAAGATGCGTGGACATGAGAACTTCCTGTTTAAATTATTTGAGAAAATTAATCGTTCTTTTTGATGCATTCCAAATCGTTTCACTCCAAATAGGCGTGTTCTTCGCTCGAAATATAGTGTTTTTAGTTATGGCAACCTCAGATATAGTTTTCATAGGCGGTGCTGCAACTCGAGCCACTGGTTAATTAATACCTCGAACGCTCGCAAATCACTACGATCGCTATCGTTTAACTTTCTGTTTCACCAGAATTATTGAAACACTAAATAAAGAATACTGACACCTAATTACTGTTGTAGAGACTGCATTTTATATTGTACGAAGCAGCCCATAGTGTACGAAGCTTTGTAATTTTTGTTAGAAAGTACATATTTCTTTTATTAAAGTTACACTTTCACTCTTTTTATTGCTCGTATAAAACAAACCATTAAATGAAAACCTGATGTTTTAACACGCAAAATACTGATGTCAGTCAATCAACCTCCTGACCTACTAATTTTAATAATTGATAAATAATTTTGATTTGTGCTGTGTGGGTAGATAGACTTCTTCAATTTAACCTTGTACATGATTGTGTATCTACATTTAGATATTAATATTTCACATCTGCAAAGCTTAAAAAATAAAAAAAATTGTCAATACAGTAGTAAGTTTACGGTATAACATAGGCGACGGGTGCTGTTGTCGAAAATTTTGTAATTTGAATATGTTTACGTAATTTTGTAGTACCAGTAGTAGGTAGGTATTTATATTTATAAAAATAATCATCTTCGTGAGTAAATAACGTTGCGTCTTGGCTGATTGTAGGTAATAAGTTAACATACTTTTATGAAGTTATCTATAATTATCTAATACATAACGTAACTAATAAAAACTGTACATAGCGTGCTGAAGTATGTATATATGAACCTACTTATATACTATAACTAATTAAATGATTGCGAGAATGCATTGTATTGGTTAACGTTCACACTAATAGTGTGGTGATTTCGCTCGATTCCCGATGTCGAACAAAAAGACTTGCTACGTGGTACCGCGGCCGATAACGCCCGAAGTGCACACGAAAATAGTCGAGTCGACCGCCCCGTTCGTGGCACCGATACGCGACGAGGCTGAGTGACGTCGACACCCGATTCCTTGATTATTAAAAAAGCAAGTGACAGTTGTGTACTGCGGTTATCGATGTGATTAGTTTTATTTGGGTCATTAACTCCTTTTGTTTATGGGTACAGCTATTCAAATGCCTCTACACTATTCTCTATAGCACAAACTTCTTAACAAGACTGAATGTTATCTACCTTTCAAGCACGGGAATGGATATGAACAAAAAGAAAAACACAGTATGAACTTATACAAAACAACGTCCCATGTCAATTGCACACCACCAGATCCGCAGTAATTTGTTTTAAAATATTGAACAAAAGTTAACAACCAGATTATTATTCATAGATAGGAAATATTACTTTATAAGGGTACATAATTAATGTAACAACTACGGGCCTATCCTGCATGAATTTCCGAGGATTTTCGTTTCATAATGACATCGTTATCGCCAAATCTATACGCTGCATTAAATAAAACTATGAAAATTATTTGCAAAGGATAGTTTGTACACAATTTTGGATGAATTTTCTTTTTAGTCTCTCTAAATATTAAATACCTATAAAAATTGGAAACAATTTTAACTTCATAGACTCCTAGTACCTACTACATACCTCAATTTCAAATTACGTGAAATTATGAGCGCCTTTTTTAAAATAGTTAACTTTCTGGGAATGTTTATAGTTCCTCTACAACTACATAATTCGATAAGTTGATTTCACATCGGTTATTGTAGACTTGCTTGCTATTCATGTTGCTTCAATGGTAGCCGGAATTGGTTTCCTTGGACGTTTTCGCTGTATACCTCAAATGTCCAATAAAACGGTTTTCGATTACCGATGAAATTACACGATTAGGCTGCAGTTCAAACAAAATGTCAATCAGATAAATAGATTTATATTAAAACTAACACTCAATGCGATAGATACTGCGCTTGTCAGCCAGAAGCCTCAAAATCTGAAAACTGGTCTAGCCTTAAGATACCAGAATATTCAGCGTAAGTCAGATTGCAAAGGCTCGGTTAAAATATCGACTGACTGTAATATCGGATTTACATTGAACCAGCAATAACTGGATCCCGCGACACTGGATCCCGCGAGACTGGGTGCAGTTCCTGGATAGACAATAGACGAACATTCTATTTAAATCCAGCGGTACTTGACTAAATTGAAACTTATTGACATTAGCCAATGCTAATCCAGCACTAGATTCCAGTGATGCTGGATCCAGCTTCTAGATCCCAATAGTAGAAATGCCCTTATGCAGCCTCGATGTGGCTAAATAATAAAGGAACATTAACCACCTCTACATACCCAATATTACTTTGTTGCTCATTATTTTTTCGTAACATTTAAATTGCAGTGTATATTATATCGCCGTATCTTATCATGTTCTTCTTTACATTGACCTCGTCTACCTAGAAAATGGACGGAATCATTTTGTACAAGCTAAGTGTTAATTATCTACTCTTATAAAAGTTTGTTTTATTTAAATTAACATCGTATTAAACAAAGACAGATCCTGAACATGCTATTACATTACATCCGCCGTCATAAATAACAACATTAACTGTTAAGTTAAATGAACTATTCATGAAATTAAATGTCAAATAGTAAGTTTTGTTCGACACATGTTTTTGTTGCTTTATTCCAGAAATAATATGTATTTTATTTTTTAGAACCGTTACATACTACTGTCCCGATGTCCTATGACGATTTGTATGTGTGCGTGTGTGTGAGTTAATGATACTTTCCATGCGTAGTAAGCAGTACACAACATACCACGACAGTTGTAACATAAGACGCAGTTCACACCATAACTAGACAACAAATGACGTAGTATCATGGTGGAAAATAGAATCAAATAATATAAGCCGGTAAACATCCGCTACAAAAACTGTTGTAAGAGAATGATAATAATTTCCATAATCTGTACGCTCTGCAAACAAAGATGATAGATTTTTTATCAACTGTTAAGTACTACACTAGTTACAGTTGATAAAAATACTTCCCAAAACTACAGTTAGTTTCGGGTACCTATTATAATATGTATCTTCCCATGAGTAATTGAAACTGTTTGAATGTATCCATGATAATAAGCATTACTTTATGTATGAATGTTAATTACACAACTAAATCATGTCACAAACTAGTAATTTTTACATTAATAGGCAATGTATCAAGTAGTTAATTATCCAAGTGCAATAAACTCTTGTAGGCTACGTCGCGACTGAAACAATATGTATTCAAACCATGTCCCAAATAACAATGCATCACTTTTTAAAGTATATTAATAAATTAACACTAAAAAGGTAATCTGTAAATTATAGATTTTACATTCGCCGGGGTCGTTCACATTTTAACAAGACCATCACAGTATAGTTAGACTATTTAATAAGCCATAGACAAATAGTAATGAGGTGACGCAAACACGAAATATTTATGCATGATGTTAATTATCTATGGTTAGGATGAGTGGAAGACTTGAATGTGTACTGAAATAAAACCATGCAGCCTTTTGCAGTGGAACTTACACTAATTAATTACAAACAAGTAGAGCGACCTAGCTACATATTTCACGTATGTATAAATATAGGTATTTGCTAGCTCGTAGTCCGTTTGCTAGAACTCGTAAATCGTATTTAGCAGACTTTGAAACTGCGAAGAAAACTAGTGATCCTTTTAACACGTGACATTTAGTCTAGTACTAGAGTAACTAGAATCATTTATGTGAAATAGTGACACGTGTAATCAAACGGCCACTAATCTGTATGTAATTGATTAGTAGACACAACCCGCCATGGAGTAATAGCGTCCCATAGTTGGTCCACTCCACATTAACAGCGGACAGGGTCATTCAACTCAAACATAAGAAAATCACAGATTTGTTTATAGATAAAAATAATTATTTGTGACGTAAAAACCTTACTACTGACTGATATACAGTCATAGCCATGAAAACATTATTATTAGTGATATTTTTAGATATCAATGTCACTTTGAACACACTTGAGTGATGTTTGCCAAGTGTCAGTGACTCGGTTGCGTATAATTCATAATACTAACGTAAATAAACATATTCCTGTATTACCCTATCCCTCTGACATTGTCATTTATTTAAAAATAAACGACATTGAATTTTTTGTTCTAGAATAGTAATTTTCAAATTTGGTCCGGACTAGATCTTATTAGCTCGTCTACATTCCAAAGCTTGATAAAAATCTTCGGTGTAAATGTCGAATGTTAAGCTACCTACAATAGCCGTAACTTTAATACTTCAAGTTTTTTTGTGTTATCTAGTAACCACTTTATATCTTTGTGGTATTTGTAAATAGAATTGTTAGTTACCTATAATATTGACCTATAAAATTAAAATCAAAACGAGCACTGTTCTATTTTTTTATGTTGTAAAACAAATTGTTTTTGTTTGTTGACAGTACTACACCTCGTCCAAATTAACCTCTCTTCATCACTTGATAACCAATTTATCATTTGATTTATCCTCATAATAAGACGAAACGTTACGTGTAATGAATTTCATGCCTCATCATATCTATTTGTTTACGAAACCATCATCGTATAAAATACGTCGTATCCCAAAGGTAATTTCACGTTTTCGGATAATAACACGGGCATACGGAAAGTCAATTAGACATACAATATTAGTGTTATGTATGGTCGTGTACCCCCGCGTGGCTCCCTTAACACGGTCACATCTATTAGTCAAGTTTTAACGATGGTTATGCACACTGTCTAACTCTACTCTAGAACTAAGTTAAACAAATTATAAAATACAGCTATTTCTTTTATGTTCTTTATATATTTTTTTTTTATTTGTATGAATTTTTATATTTATATCAATTTTTTATATTTATATCAATTTTTATATTTATATCAATTTTTATATTAATATCATTTTTTTTATTTTAATTTAAAGTAAATATTCATTGCATGCGTTTTGTTCTGGACTCCAATAATCTACAAATAAATTATTCAATAGCAAATAAGGAACCATAAATTCAAATTGTTTATAATTATGCAAAACGAATTTCAAATTGACTTTATAATAGAGATAAAGATTTTTTGTGTTCAAAATATAAAATTAACGAAAATTGTTTATGAAATTCAGGCAAAGAAAAAGTTACAGAATGATGAATAGCTCTGTCGATACTTGTACGCGTTGAGATTTAGAAATATTAATAGAAAGGCATAGAGATTGACTTAAAAATATTTGATGCGTAACTACTAAACCATTCTTGTTACTCGAGAAAATTTACTTGGTAACGAATTTGCGTAAAATGTCTGGAGTCTGGGTGGGAGTGATCTAGACCCAGACAGTTGGCGCACACCGTGCAGGGTTCACTGCACTACTCGATGGACTGCGTCAGTCTGGACACGAGAAACTTTAAACTTCCAATGTTTTTTTGCCCGCCGTTAATTAGATGCCGTTTAACTCTAAACGGACGTCAACAAATGAGCTGATAAGTTTGAATATGTATGAATTTTAGAACAAATTTTAGAATTTTAATGTCCTTATTTCTATCCGAATTCGTGATTACTTATGCGATTTGTTTAAGATTTTAAAACAACGTCATTAAATTTTATCTTCCGGTGACTGACATTTTAATGATACCTACTTAAAAAAAATGTCGTATAAGCACCGTTGACAATCAATAAAATTTAACTTCTTCACTAATCGTACTCGCAGGGAAATATTGTCAAAAAGGCGGCATTTTAACAACACCTATTATCTTCTCTTCAACACCGTAAATTAAACTGGTAGGTAGGTACGAAAGACCGGACGAATCGACCGACTGGTGGCGCAACGTGGATGTTTTCCAATTCGTCGAGCGAGCAGTCGGGCGACGCGTCGCTCGATTGCAATCTGTTTTCTTTGTCCGGAACACAGCACTCGGAGCGATCCGCGGACGAGTCGCGCCTCCCGCTAGTGACATCTGTGAATCGGTTCAGTCGAGAATCTTTATGAAAACTGCTATGTGTGGCTTCAAAGATGCTTGTGGCAGCCCTGCAGGGCCTGAAGACAGAGTCAGGTGTTTTTTTAATACGGAATAGGGACTATACCGTACTGAAAATTGGACGCAAGAATTAATTTGCAACTCGGAGTCATTCAACATTATGATCTCGATTATAAAATAATAAAACGGATACAAAGCTTATTTATGTTTACCCACCGTAATATCCTACATAGGTACATAAGCTATGCTGATCTATTTGTTCGAGATACGCTTTTACAAAATTGATAATAACATACGTTTACCAACTACCAGCGGAACGTAAGTAATTAGCGGGTAATATAATAAAATTTTAACATATCGTATGAATGAATTCATTATCACTGGTATATTATCAAAGCGAATATGAAGCAGAAACTAAAGCGGAATTACGTAGACTCAAATGTTTAACTAATTCCGTCCTTTGATGAATTCCACTGTATTTTGTAAATAATTTCCGTTTAGTACTCGGGGCAACCACTGCAGTACTGAAAGACCATTTTTGAAATGAAAAATTAATATTGAATGGGCTTTATGACTTGAATTAATCGGTATTTTAATTGCGAGTATTTAGCCTACAATATAACATTACCAAGTTAGAGCTGGCAGACAATAGGCTGGTGTTCACCAACATTAGGTAACTTTCTGTAAAAGTCTAGTAAATTTTTCAAGTAAACGGTTGTTTAACCAGAGAAATAATGTTGGTGAACCCAGCCTCAATATATCTTCATATAGAAAACTGTCTGCTGGAGTTCCATCTATAATTGTTTCGAATTATTATCTTAACTTGGTTCGATAGCAAATTTTGAGGATAAAGGCCGGCCTAATAGTTTGTGATTTCAAAAGGGGATTTAGAATTACCATTTAATACAAAGTAATTATTTTATAAATTTCACCAAAAACTGATGCTCACTAACTAGGGCGCCATATTCTATTCAGACAGATTACGCGAAAGTAGTTCGAATTCCGAACGCTCGTTGGTGTCGTAAGTTTACGCGACCACGCAAACTAGAGCCACGGCAAATTAGTCGACGTCCTCTGCTCCGAACATTTCCCTCAGCGCCGAGAGGGACGACGCGGGTCCGCACGAACCGGTGATCGACTAAGTACCTTTCACGATCTTGAGGCGCGTCACTTTCCCCGCTCTAGTGAGTTTTTTCGAACGTAACAACATCACGATTACATCAATATCGCATGCGGATCGTTCCGCGTGTAAACTGCACCTGTGAATCGGAACGCATCGAGCTTATCGAGCTGGCTGTATGTCGTGGTGCCTTTGCTTATTGTTTATTTATTGATGTTGACGTTACAGCCAGGATTAATTAATAGCGGCCATCTTCGTGAACTAATAGCACGTTCATTATTACGTGACGACTTAATAAAGAATGTTACGAATGTTATTTTCTATTTCCTGTACTGCAATTAGTTAGGCAAGGTAACACGGTCGACATTACTAGCCCCCTGGGGCGAGGCAGCGATTAATAAAGTTTTTTCTAGTTTTTATTTTATTTAGACTGTCATTTTAGTAATGGGGGGATAGTTAACTAAAGTGCGTACAGTTGAATATAAAAGAGTTAAATTCAGAATTCATACAAAGCGCAGGTGCTTAGTTAGTTATTCCAACGTAAAGCATGTAAGTAACTAATTTTATTCTTTCTGCCATACAATATTCAGTTTACACCGAATTTCGCATAATTCAGGTGTCGAAAGAGTAATAGATGTTTAATACTTTTTCGTCCACTAATCTACTAAGTAACAATGGGTTGGAAAAAGTGCACGGTGTAAGTAAAGAAAGCATAGTGACAGAGTTACGTGGTGGGTCGCAGTTAGCGTCACAAATGATGGATTACACACGGCACGCCCGCAATACAGCGAAACGTAGGCCCGCACTTGATGCTTTCGAAACTATAATAACACAAATATGTGTGGATAGTCTCCTGGAAGAACACATTCGGCACAATAACCGAGTAATATTTATTAAAAAAAAACATTACACACTTTATTTTCCTTATATTTGATGAGGTTTACACCGCCTGAACCGATTAAAACCTACAAATATTTGTATTACAACTCATTGACTTTGTCAGACCGATTTTTTTTAAATTATTCGGGTTTTAGGTACTTACTTTAGGAATTTGAAATCGCTCTACCTATACTGTTACATAGGTACTCACTATAGGTGGGTTTTCTCTATAAAACAGTACACCAGGGTAATAGAAACGGACCTACTAACAACTTTCCTTATACGTTTTATTGTCTTGATATAATTTTCGAGATAGTTGGTTGTCGGTGCAAACAAATTCGGTCTATAGGTATGCCTTACATTTACCACAAAATATACCACTTACATTCAACTGATTTGTGTTCAACCTTTATAATATAAATATATGAAATATCCTTCCACCGCAGTACCTGAAACTAACCGGCTTCCATATAATCCGGTAATCCATAAAGCATAAAACAAGGCACAATATTCACATTATCTGTGGTCGGCCGATCGAGTCGATCGACTGTCGGAACCAATAATCGAGCATCAAAAAGCGCCATAACTATTCACCCGGTTTATAGAATACGCCCCCTCTAAACTATTTACTAACATGATTTTGATACAAGCTTAGAGATTTTAGTGAATTAATTATATAATCTGTGCTCGATCAATATGAACGGGAATTTAGTTCAATTTGATTTTCAAGATGGAAACTTATTTTAAATCAGATTTAGATTTTAAAGAATTTTTAATACTAAAAAACCTATTTATTCAAGAATTTTCACTGGCTGTCTTAAGAGTGTTTTTATACTTATTTTACGAGTAATTTCAGTATCTAATTAAGAACGGGACATTGATTTATATTTTCCATAAACCCTATATAATTTTCAAAGATAGCCGATTTAAAGATGTTGTAATATATTTGTGAACAAGTTGATAAATTGGTGAAAGCTCACTGTAATCAATAATTGAACCGGATAGTTATTAGGCACGGTTGGCAAGCTATCTTATTAATTTTTAAGCCAAGTTTCCGCTTTACTACGCCACGGCCGTATTGTGTCTAACTGAACTAGCTTAGGTACCTACCTACATAGCTAAATGTAAACTCTACGTATAAATTCAATATCCAATCTCCTTTTTAGGCATTCTCATAATAGCTCTACCATTTAGCAAAAGACTATATATACTTTTCAACAATGCCATTTCATAAATCAAAACGCTATGCAAATAAAGGTCGCATATTATTTACATTATTCATAAATCGTTTCAAGGATAAAAAAATGAAGGCTAATTAATTAGGATACAATGTAAAACGAGACGCCAAAATCGATTCACAAATGTCGGATCCGATTCACAATATTCATCGCGTAAATCGAGCATTCTATTTGTTTGAACTCGAGTTTCAACGTAGGAGAGCATATCGTACGAATTCCATTCAGCCGAGCGGCACTGACGAAATAATGTAATATCATATGAATTAAAACACGCACGATAATGTACTCTATTCCTTTGTAATAAAGATGTAACAGTATTTGTATAGTTTATCGCAGCACGGGCGTATATCGAAAACGCACCAAGCTTCTATTTTTAAAATCGATGCGGTGACCGAAGTGGGACATTTGTATAGCTTTTTCAATTAGGAAACAGTTAGAGACGTTGCGGTAACGAAACGTCATAAGTACAACATTTATTTTTATTTTGATCGTTTTATGAAGTCCTCTATGTTTTATTTTATAAATAAAATTAAACTAAATTAAAAACATAGGTGCTCTACATAATCTGTTTGTTCGAATACTAAAATTCAGTGAGCATTAAATAAAATTAATTTGTACCTAACAAAACATCTTTAGGTACTTATACGAAGTCGAAATAAACAATGCCAAGTAAAATATAGGTTGATTTCAAATATAAACGAAGTGGTTTTATTTAAATGAGTTTCACGATCGCACTTTAAAAACACCAATGATCATGTTAATTTAAACGATATCGCCGCGTTATGCGAAAAAGATGGCCGCTTGCCAAAGGGACTTACCATGAACCACGCTTTGTTGTGAGATTTGTGTAAGCTCTGGTAACATCATGTAAGTAGGTATATGGTAAATTAGGTCTCCATTTGTTACGTATTTTATTAATAGAAGAATATCCGAACGTAAAAGTATCAACTACTATTTTCGTATGTGAATTTTAAATCTATGGAATTTAAAAAAATATCTTGTTGTCTATTAGAGGTGGACCCTTCGCGCATAAGTTAGATGTACCTGCACAAGTAATATCTAGCAAAACGCTTTCTCCGCTGCTTGCGGTGCGTTCAAGCGTGAGTAATATCATCGCTGCCTACACTGTAACTCCATTGTTTTCTTACTTCATCGTCTTTTTATATGAATTACAAATTGCCAGTCTGGTATTGAATGTATTACAGTTCAATATATTGACAGTGAAGGTACAGATCTATGATAGAACATTTCTTTTAATTATTTTTTGTATTGTCTTTCCGATTGGCTCATTCGCAGTTAATATTAAGGAAATTTCCACATAATACTGGGAAAAACCCCAAATTATCTTTAATTAAAAAACGGAATCCACCAACGTATTTTCCCATTGTATTGTCCCAAATAACTTGCTGTCTAAGTTGACTGCGTTATCCAGTTTGGTTTTTTTTTAATCTTCACTACATCACTCTTTTAAGTTCCATGTCCAAATTATCCACCTTACAAGAACAAAGTTTCATCACAAATCAAAAAGGCGAATTGACTAAAAACATATTAGATAATATACAACATATTCGTAATTTGTAAATCGGGAATGTAATACATACTTCTAGTTTCGTACAAAATAATAAATTCAAGTGTATCTACTATAATTTTAGTCGCACTCAGGGGCGTAAATGATAAATAGAAATATAGGGGTCATACTACAACATTTTCAATTATTAAACAGCCTTGTGAGGTCATACACCGAGAACTTATGATATCGTTAATACCTAACTTATTATTCGATTTTTCCTGTTAGGTACTATTCAATGAACGTCTACGAAAAATAACATTTCCTCATTTATTGTGAAGCAGTCAAAATTATAAACAATTTTGTGTTTTAATATTATTTTTATTTGCTCCGTAGACTTAATTCTGAAATATCGTACTATCAGACACAATACAAATCAATTTAGCGTATTAGTGCCTATAGATAGCCATTATCAGATAAACAATGAACGATAAGTTTCATTGCACGGGAAACTATCTGGAACTGTAATTTTATTCGTATACGTTTGTATTAAAAAAGTATAATCAAAGTCAATCTGTTCCGATTACAGGAACACTAAGTGACATGGTACAAGCCCTAAGCACGTAATGTCATTGACAGCGTGGTCAATCAACTTGATACTGCATAACGCATGTCGACTGACTCATTATAGTACAGTCATTGTTTAGACATAGTAGCATTCAATAACTCTTGAGTACAAAGTGCCTACTAGGGGTGACCCGATTCGTTCTTTGCCTATGATTGATCATAGCGTGATCAGTTGCAATCGACTAACAGATTGCTGTAATTCGAAACAGGTCGAATGATATTTTCTTTAGTAAGGGTATCGGCTTTTATAAAAATGTTATTCAGTGTCCTTTATACTCGTTGGCTACGAAAATGAAACCTTTTTTTTATTAAAAAGTTAAAGTTCATGCTGGTACAAAAATAACTATTATTAAAGTTATCCGAGGCCATCTCTAGAATAAGCTCAAAAAAATATAACCAAAAATTCCTTGTTCACATCAGCAGTCGCTTGCATGAGGAATAAGAGCCGTATCACGTCCCCGACTCCCACATTGAAGCCATTTAATTTAAGACCAAAATGTTTTCACGCATCAACCCTGACAGATGGGTAACGTGGAGTGACGTGTGAATGTAAGCAAAGTCAGCGCTTTTTTCATTCATGAATGTAAGTATTTTAAACTAGACTGTATTGTTGATCGAAAACTTGGTAGTATTTCGTAGAGGCCAGCGCTTGTGGCGCTGCGGTACAGGCGACCGCGGGCCGCATGCCGGGACCGTTATGTGAACATATCTACTGAGTACCGACTGCGAACCAAGTTTAATGACTGACTGCACAACGCGAACGTGAATTTTGCTCCACGGAATTTCACTGCTATTCTTACGCCGTTTTTGGAACAGATAATGTCAACTGTTAGTAATTATAGCGGTACAAAATAGTACACTATCAATACAATTAGCATAACAATTGTTAAAATAAAGTTATTTATACATTTTATACAATCAAGTTAGTTACGTCTTCTTCGCCACGGTTCTTTTTCCGTATTTTTTCTGAATTAAAGATTACTTCTTTAAACCGTTCTATCCATAATCTGTTAGGAACTTGAGTAGCATACGCAAACTTACTTTTGGATTGTAACAGAAGATTGTAACTGCATTACCGTTAGTCTTACTTTATACACATGCCGCACTGGTAGAGTTAACTTTAGATTCCCTCCGGACCATTGTTTGATATCTACGTACTAGAGTAGGTATATGACGGGATCCAACATCGTTTGATATGAACTTGTTTTATAAAAGGTGCTCGTGGCTAATTAACAACCGCGCCGATCATATGATTTCTAAGGTTAAGCTGCGCTTGCCGCAGTAATTCCGTGGATGGGTAACCTTTCGTTACACATCGAGACCCCTCTGTGCATTGGAGAGCACGTTAAACTGTCCGTCCCGGGTGTCATACGAATACCTATGACAGTCGTTACGGGTAGTCAGAAGCCCGAAAGACTGATAACCGGTCTTAACTTTAGGATATCGGCACTGCCTTGTAAGTGGGTTGCGGAGGTCTGATGGCAGTCGCTTCGTGTAAAATGCTAGTAGCCGCAAAGGCTAGGCAGAACGATGAACTTGTTTTATAAACTTACTAGCGACCCGCCCCGGCTTCGCACGGGTGCAATGTAGATACTAATGTGGGGCATATAAACCTTCCTCTTGAATTACTCTAGGTACCTATTGCTGAAAACTGCATTAAAATCCGTTGCGTAGTTTAAAAGATCTAAGCGTGCAGACAGCGGGAGCGACTTTGTTTTATACAATGTTATGATGATGTGTAGGTACAACTAACAAAGAAACCGAACGGTAACACAAAAGCAATTTTTTCTGTTTAAAATCAAACGCATTTATTTTATTTTTAATATTTTATTCCGTCTACGGTGTTTTTAAAAGATAATGATCACAAAATATTAAAAGAGACTGGTCGGTTAAAAAGACATATTATAGTTTTTTTTTTTAAATCAGTAAACAAAACTGTTGGCACAGAATACATTATAAATACGTAACCTTGAAACATTACGAACGGGTGATAGTAATCGTTCGTTTACTCTCTGTTTACGGTGCATTCGACCAGTTATGCCACTTTACGTATAAAGGTACACGATTAATCGACTAAAGACAGACAATCGGATCTTTATCGATATTATGGTTTGTTTAAACTGCGTGGAGAGCGTTGACTGCCCCTTATCTTATGGTTATGCTAGATAACATGCCACAAAAACTTGTATATAATAATATGACGGTCCAATCGTTGAATCTTTTTGAAACCAGTAATATAATTGTCGATAATTTTAATGATACCAATGATCAAAAATGTCAAACGTATCAGTGACATTTAAACTTCGCTATCTCGCAAGGCCGCGAAGGAATATTACAAAATATTAATGCAAAATTAATGTTAACTAGCTAATTACACGGTTATAAAATAATTTTCTGTTCCTGGTAGCGACAAGTGACTCCATTGGTGGTTTTCCAAGCGTTCCCTCTACTAAATTAGTAATTCCTTTCATGAGGGACGAGATGAAACACCAACCTACATAGACTTTAACGTACATGTGTCACTTTTCTTAAGATAGCTATGTTGATTAGATTTTAAAATATTATCTCGCGTGATGTCATGATTTTATCATTTGTAAGTCATGAACGGAATTAAAGAAAATTATATATTATTTTTCAAGATGAAGCAGACTAAAGCATTCATTTTCTTTCTGTATTAGGTACGTAACACCGTGGGTCTGGGTGTTTGTGCATGTGAAGATTTGTGTCTGTAAACGCACCCACGATACAGGAGAAATCCTAGTGTGGGGCAACGTTTTTTTAAGAAAAATAAATAATAAAATAAACATAGCATAACATCACGCCAGTATTCCCCGAAGGGTTGGTCAGAGATGTATAGTAATTTTTCTACATTAACTACGGATATTTTTCTGTGAAGAATGTTTTACCATGGTAAAAAATATGATCAAGATTACAATTCAAAAACAACCTTAGTTCTTCATAACCTGTCTAAATAGGACGTTCAATCTTCCACCCTCAGCACCAGAAATCAAATAAATTATAAATAATAGTGTTGTGTCAATAGGACACTAGTCTTTTTTTATCCTCGGCAACGTTCACGAGAGCGAAGCCGGTTCCCGAGCTAGTATTAATACGAAGGCGGGACACAAAGAAATGGGACACAGTAATTAATCACAACTTCGTGTATATTCGGCTAGCAACACTAATATCACAGCTTACTCCCATAGGTTATTTAATTTGTAAGGGTTGAATGATATTATACTAAGGGTTCAAATAAATATAACTAGGAGTATTGTCAAGGACTGGATCGGCCCAGACGGCCTTGGTACATCGGCGTGGGGGCTCTTATGAAGTTAATATTTTTATATCGAACGTTCTGGTTTAAACTAAGTAACTATAAATTAGTGTTAAGTTAACGATTTTGGAAGAATTTGGATTTTAAGAACTTTTATTATAAAATGTATTGAAGATTAATAAAAAGGATAAAATAAATTTTATTTAAAAATAAATCTTTATTTTACTCCTTTAGTTATTTTGTTTTTTTTTTAAAGTAAAGCACGGATGATCTGAAAATTATGGCGTAACTAAAACAGTTCATTTTCTTATCTCAGTAGACGTACTCGTAGTTCAGAAACTCATCCGTTTTGTAAGAGCCCTATTCGTTTAATATTCATGCAACACGCCGTGGTAATTATTAAGTAAGTCGATAAACTTACGCGTTTATACTGAATGTATCTTCATAATTAACTTAAAAAAATGTAATTAGTGCAGTCATAATGTGCTCATTGTTCTTTCACACCCGTATAAGTAATAAAATTCAATAGAAAAATTCTTACATAGTACTTTGAAACCGCGTTTAATTTTTAAATGGTGTTAGTTTTACTATTAGGAGTATCTGAAGCACAAACATACGTGTCCGTGTCATGTGTGTTTAACATATCTAATGTGTGTTTTAGAGCTCACTAGGGCTGCCTTTAGGGAGTCAAACTCAGTGCCGCGTAAAATCAATACAATTCACCATAATTCGATTGTAGATGGTTAACAACCACAATCCCTTACAATTATTTATTTGAAAAATCGACCCTCTGCATTATTCGTATCTCGCAAACTGTGCACGGCAATATGGAACATAATAAGCTATATATAAAGAGTTTTATTGCGGGAAGGAGAAGTAATTTCGCGCCAAAATTAGGGGCACATTTTACTGGCCCCTGCGTAACTTGGAAGTTTGCCTTCTAGGGGATACGGCGCCATCTAGTGACAGAAGTTGCTCGATTAATTACATCTTTCACCCCTTACCGAAAAAGAATGCGAGCCCAAATTACAGAATAGGGGCGTTTAACAAAATCATTTTGTTTATGAATTGAGATTTATAATGGCCGTTGGTTTTGGAAATTATTTTCTTTGTGTATTTTGCAAAAGTCACATAAAGATACCAAAATTGTTTTTGGTGTTGATTCAGCAATTTAATTTACTTAAAATAGTAACTTACAATTAACTGCAGACTGTATTATTTTATACTTTGTAACGTAGCGGGAAATAATGGCTGCACAATGAATATACTGTAACTGTAGCCGTTTTTAGCCCTGAAAGAGCTTAAAATATTCAACGCAAAGCGGTACCTATCTAGCTATTCGCGGCACATGAGTTGATACGAGGCAAGTTTTTTATATTATGTTGGTATGGGTAGTTGCGTTGGTACTTCGAACGAACATTCTCCATCGAACGCGTGTTTCTGTGTTAATGCACTGTTCTCGTAATAATTTTTAAACAATAAAAACATAAATAATGTCAGTAACATGAGCACATAAAAAGAAACTCAGGCTGGCTCATTAAAATGTAAATTGAAGCTGTATTTGTTGGTAATATCTAATCTAACTTTATTTACAAAGGTACAGCGCCTCGGGAGAGTCGAATGTATCAAATAAACCTGAATAAGCTCTACAATACTCTACATAGTTTTATAAACTTAGTAAGTAGTTCATAGACTTCTAACTGAATAAAACTAAGCAGCCTGTAATTACAAGCTCGTTACAGGCATTAGTTACTAATTAGGTAATAGCAAAATTATCGTTTTATTTTCATTTATTTACGTTTTATAACTTTTTCTGTCGAAATGGGAATATATTGACATAAACTACAACAACGAAATACAGCAAAAGAAACACCTAAGATATGTTCGAAGGGAACACCTATTTGCTTTTGATTTTGTTATTCATTTGGTGGGCCGAGGTCGCGGGGGCGTATCCACCCCACCCTGCGTAGGTTTACCAAAAATTTTCGTGTGAATTTTACCCCCGCGATGTTCTGGCCTCGTTGCTGTTAGGATTATGCCGCTGTCTTGAAACATTATGGCACTTGCGCACTTTTATGCTCTTGCGCGTTATTTTACGTATTATTATGAAATGATTTTGACGTAAGTGCAGTCATGCAAACAGCGTCAAACATTTTGTTTTACATAATATGAGTATTGATTTACGCTGTAAGAATATTTGCTCGTGTAACATAAATTCTCCGACTCTAATTGCGCTATCAATAACTTAAGCCCACTTAAGTGCAGTATAAGTAAAAGTGTATACTTGTGCGCATTATCTGTATGTAAACGACCGAAATCCGGACCTGTCCGCGCGCGTTCTCGTTCTTTGGTTACCGCACTAGTCCCCTGTCCCCCTCCCCGCGCGCTGAGGAGCGCGACATGATCGCCGTCCGACGATACGACTGCTCTGCCCGTCGCTTTGCCCGTTGTGCATTACCCGTTGCTCGTAAGCCTGTCAAAATACCGCAACATTCTCGCAGCCCGCTTAATTCCGCGGAAAATCGGCACAATCCTTGCCTACTTGTAGTCTGGTACGTCGTGACAAATGTCAACGAAATAATGACCGCCAATAACGAAAGAAAGTGAATGAGTATTTGTTTTATTTTTCCACGAAACTAAAACGATTTGCGATGTTGGATTGGAACAGTGTGCTCAGCGTAGGTGGTGCGGTGTAAAGCAAATCGTAATTGACATAATGGGGAGCTAATTGAACCTCTATAAGCTTCTATAAAAGAACTGAAAGCCACGGGGTGAACCGAAAGCAAGTTTAACTAGAGACTACAAGGTCACTAACAACTTGTTACGCCACTGCGTGACGTCACCACTACGCGTTTGACATTTTCGTCAGAACTTCTTTGTAGAGAAAAATAACATATGAGCGGTGTATAACTAAATGTACCTTAATAAAGTATTCATGGTAATACGATTGTACTGGTAACGCGAGTACATTCGAGCGTAGGCAGCCTGTTCCATAGTTATCAAGCTCACAATAAAATTCTCTCGAATAACATTGTAGATTACTTATTGCGAGAGTAAAAAATTCATTTAACGATGAACGTCGACGCCGATTGTCGCTAGAGGTCGACCCACTTTTAAGTAAGCATTTTGTAGGTCGTTTATCGTGGTCATTTCCCCGGTGTCAAACAGCCATGTAAACAAAAGACAGTAGTTCAGGTTTACGTACTGTTCCAAGTTATTTTTAAATTTAAGTTTATTAAAGTTACGCTGTTTCTTTTGTACCTGACTACTAATTTTGTTAACCCGTCCGACTAAGCTGAATATTTGTAGTAGCATGGAGTTGACTACAATGGTGCTAGGAATACTACTCATACCAACGACTTCTACATCGGTGCAATGCTTTCATCATTCGGCTATTCTAGCTTCTTCTGTTGCAACTTTGATTCACATTAAATCAACTACATTAGAGAGATAATAGTTACGTGCAGTAACTACAGGAGTACTAATCACAGGAGGAAAATTATTCCTTTTCCTGCGTTGTCTTGCATTAACTCATCCGGTGAAGGCCTTGGTTACTCAGTCAAAACTTCGTGCCTTAAGATAATGCTTTTGAGAAATACAGGGATACTTAGAATTTCATCCTGTACTTACCGTTTCAAGTTTTACGTCAAGATTCCAAGAAAAATCTCCCAAGTCTCAATTAGCCCTGTAAATCTTAATGAATTTAATTACCCCTATTTTAGTGTAATTGTGTTTTCCCAGAATCTGTTCTGTTTTTCCATTGCTAATTGCAGGGCGTATGTAAAGGTTGTATGAACTTAAAATACTGTAGATTGAAATGTGCTGTGACAAAACGTAACGTACCGAACGACTTACGCAGTACGCACCCAACCTTCGCAATACGACACTCTACCTAAAACGATATTCAATACCCGTTCGCAGTTTCCTCCTTTAAATTGCACTGTAATTGGAACAGCAACGAATATGTTACATGTACGAGTTGTTGTTCGTTTTTGTGATTACTTTTTGTGTTTACTGTTGCATTCAAGGTTTGTTATAAGAAATGTGTCATTGACATTTTTAATTGTTAGTATTGAGACATAAACTATGCCTTAAATCGCGATATGATTTAATTAATCTGACATTAGCAAAGTCGGGATGTACAATAGGTGTATAAATTAATCGACTCTATTCATGTGCAAGATCTTTAATATCATATGAAATCTTATCTTATAAGGAGTGATGTCAACATCTCATCCAACGTGTATGAATTGAATATTGAGATTATATAAGTAAACTAAACAATAGATAATAAACATCCCATTTTTTTAATAAAACCATCGCGTGCTAAGAAATTTCAATAGGACTTCTTTTGTTAATAAATTTTCATAGTAACTAATACATTGAGTGTAGAGACCAATTCTAAAGTGACATCATTGCATGTATTTTAGCTTACGGTACTATACCTCACAGCGATGTTACAGCTATTTAGCATGATAGATCATTTATGAAAAATCCGAATTTTTCTTGAATTATGCAAACGATTTGGATGAATATGAAATACCTGTACTCAGAATTACTGTAAAATTACAACTGTCAATGCTTTGCTTCCTCATCTGAATCCACTAGATATCTTAATAAAAGTAAGAAGAATTTTGAGAATATGATAATAAAACGAATATGAAGACAATTTAAAACAATATTCCGAAAGATGCTGACGACATTATATCGATATAAAATACTATTGTTAATTCTGCAATCCCAATAAGGGCAAAATGCGTAACATCAACATTGCTAGAAGGGTATGTAAGCGATACTCGTGCTGTGGCGAGTACTCGACTACTCGCCATATTATTATGTTATTTATGTTCCGAGTAGCGATCACGTGCATACGTGATACACATCATGAACAGACTTTATATATAGATATGTCTCCATTAACCTCCTTACAGCTAGATTTAAACAAAGAATTTTATTTAGGGCATAGTGTGCCACGGTAAATGTGCACTTTTTTGTTTATAAATTAAGGTAATTGTGCACTTATCTACTTAGTATTGTGGTAATTGTGCACTTTTATTTAAAACTTGTAAGTAAATGTGCACTTTTTGGTTTCTAAAATTGGTACTTGTGCACTTATTTACTTAGTATTGTGGTAATTGTGCACTTTTATTTAAAACTTGTAAGTAAATGTGCACTTGTTTGTATCTTTGGCAGAAGTGCACTTTATTGTAAACTTTCGATAAATGTTTGCCTTTCTGCATTATCAATATTCATATTACACAAAAGGGGCGGTTTGTTTGTTCATGTGGTTGGGGTTAGCACAAAAACGGCTTATCAGATTCATGTGAAACCTTTACTATCAAGATAACTTATCGTGTCACAGGGTATAATAATAACAAATACGTGGAACAAGCAGTAAGGGTCGCTAGTTTTTGATTTTTTGTTTTCAATGATTTGAGAACATACATTTTTTGAAACGTTTTCTCCAGTAGATTTTATCATTACTTAGATGAATTTTATCATTGTCATGAGAAATATTAAGCTTATTTATAGTATTCCTGGAATTATTCCGAATGATTGCTGTTGCTTAGTCCAATTCAACCTGAACTAATATTCTGTTTCTAGGTAATACATTATTTATTTACTGAGATATCTGTAAATATCTGCTTTAATCCGGTAATACCTAAGGTAACTGCCGCTTTTGGTTTATTTGAAAAATTATATAGGTACCTATATTCATGTAGTAATACTAGAGTATTAGTAGAGTTAAAGGTGAACTGATAATGACTGCAAAAATGTACTATTTACTTAATATTCAAATTCATTCAAAAAGTACAAAATTGTATTAGTTACCTATGTATTAAATATCATTAGTTGTAAACCAATATGAGGTATACGCAAAAGAGAAGACCCAATTTTGTTTTTTTTTTTCTGGTATAACTGCATATCTTTACCCAAGTACCCACCATTTTCTTTGAGATACATAACATTAAGTTTGTAGTTACACACCTAATTTAATTTCTATTTTAATTATGTAAAACAATCTGACTCTAATTACATGTAAGTAGTAGAAAGATTTCAAAATAATGTAAAGTACAATCTCCAAGAAATAAATAACTAAATTAAATTTATTACAGTGCTGTTCAATTACAAACAGCGAGAAATTATATATAAAATTTTGTAACAGGCCAAGGCATCTGACAAAAATACTAAAAAAAAAACATTTAATCCCGATACCGCGAACTATTCTCAAATTTATATTTCGAACGCGATCGCATTCATAATTCGAGCGATGTTGAAGCGTTGTGTTCCATTTGTGTAGAACAGTTGCATTCTGTAATTGACTTTACTGATAAACGCAGGCAAGGCCGCCCTGTATTGTGGGCGATAACACACACTGTCTACCACATGACTTGCAGCTAATGGAATTTTTGTTTCTTTTATTGCTTATGGTGTTAATACACAGTACAATTAATATTTCTTCTTTTGTTTCCTTTACGTATGCCCTTAGTTCAAGTTCAGTTAAAACAGTTGTTTGAGCTTGCGTCATACTTGAAATCTTTCTTTCTTTTTTACGTTTTCGTACTGTATTAACAGAAAGCGTTTATTAAAATAAGAATAAATACCACTTTATTTGTTCTTATATATATTGTAATTTATATTATTGTTAAATATTTATGTCGTCCATCCGGTTTCGCATTTTGTGGTAAAATAAAACTTGTTTCTAGGTGTCCTCGATTTTATTGAGCACAAAGTAAAGTCATTTGTTAATCTTCCAAATTATTCAATACAATTTTTCATACGGGAGAGAGCCGGTATAGAAAAAGTCAATTGCGTATTTGGTAACTGAATTGGTCAACGCTTTCAGCTCATATCAAATCTGTCCACGTTTTGTCGTCCCCTGTCTTTTCAATACGTTTATTTCGTCACGAATGAATTTGATAATTGACCACTTACAATGACAAACCATGAAAACATCATTGACTAATACACACCTTTTTTGATGACTGAACGTTCAAACCGGATATGAAATATAAAATGTGCTACTGTTGTTCATGGCTCTCAATGAATATTGATCATTTAACACTCTTTAGCCTCATTTTCGACAACTTTTATATTAAGTCAATCAACTCACACCTCTACTTTGCGCATATGGCTTATTAAAAACACAAATAAAACCCAGATAACGTTACCGCTAAACTATAAAAGCCAAAGAAAACCCCTATGTCCCTAAGTACATATTTAAATCTGAAACACAAGTTGGTATAATCTGAACTATGTACGTCCATGTATTGAGTTCTTATCGTGAATAAATAATGTTATTCGAGACGTACGTTTAACGTACAAGACTGTGCCGACAATGAGCGGATAGATTACCGCAGTGGAGTGATTAATATCAAATAAACATTACGGTATCATAACATCTTGCTACTGACCGTTTGCACTGATGTACACTGAATAATTCGATCGTCAGCCCACACCTGTGATGTTATGACCTAGATCTTTGCACATGCTCAGCGACAAATAATTTTTAATATTCAAGGACAAAATAAAGGTCGTCGTGCAACCTTCGAAAAAATTAAAGCATGTATGTATGAAATTTTTAATTATAAGTCTGTAGGTATGTAACTTCTACTAGCTGTTAAATCGATGATTAACATTTTATGCTTTACAGTTTTTACTACCTCGGAGTTAATGTTCGAGTTGATATTTAAGTACTATTCACAACCTATTTGTATTAATTGTGATTTTATTTGGTTTTTAGTAATATAGACCAAATAGGAAATAGTATTTGTAACATTTTCTCAGTGCCTAACATGTTTAATACCTCCTGATATTAGAATGGTGTAATAAATAAGTCGTGTTACGCCACTTTATCATCATTAAACCAACAATAACCAAAAAGTAGAGCAACTGCAAAGGCAAATTCAATAAATAAATAATGAGCAATATAGTTCGGTCGGCAACAAGCGGTAGGGCCGCCTGCCGTGACTGACGCGCAGAGAGAGCGGCGCGGCCTCCGTCGTGCGGTGACGTCACTGAGGTCGCCGCGCGCTTCCTACAACATGTCAAAATCGCTCGCTATAGAACGATCGATTCGAAATTCAAGAGTTATATCAGAATAGTATACTTACCGATATTTTTACGTTATATAAAGTAAAATCAGTAAAATATAAAGTAGGTATAGTAACTACCTATGTTACTGTATGGTGTTTGCTTTCTTATCAGTTCTTTACAGTTACGTTTTCTGAACACCTGGCTATGTTGACCTTCGCAAGTAGGACCTTAATGTAGAGCAGTTTAAAGGTTTTCTGAATTGTTTTTTAAATAGTTTACCGAATTCAAACCAGTAGGTACCTATGTGATAAATTGACTTGTTGCCTTAAAGAATTTAAAAAAAAAACATTAATTTTTAAACCTTTAATTATCACTTAACTATATTATATTGAATAGTGCACAAGAACTGTAAGCACACATAAATAGATGACATTATTACATTTATTATAACGGGAAAATAAACAATGGCAGAGGTAAATCTCGCAAAATCACAATACAAAAGTTTTGCATCGGCAATGCATATCGATGCAATGAAGAATCGAAGCGCATTCCTCGATCCATTAATTGATACAGCACATATGAATATTGATGAGATTTCGGTTCGTTTGGCGGAGACGATTCGTTTTCTGCTCGCTTCCGGAATTTTTAATGACAATAACCAAATTACAGTATTACTACCCTTTAAAGGCTTATTTATAATACGCCTCTTTACAAAAGAAAATGATCCCTTTCCATTAAAAACAAAATTACATTTTGTACTCGTTGTTGTATCCGAAGCGAAACGTTCTTATTCGTTCATTAACCAGAAGTAAACTAACCATCTTTATTAAAAAATGTATCGAACTACTCCAGTAACATTCAAACAATTCACAAAGCAAAACAATTTTTTTGTTATTACCAGCAGACCGAACAAGGTCGCGTGGCGGCTGAAAAAAGGTGACCCGGTCCATTGAAAGCTCATAACTTGATCCCACATTGTAAACTGCTTGAACCAGCAATGTACCTTGTTTGTGCGAAGAAAACGATGAACCGAACGAAACGCGATTTAATTATGTAGCCAGACTTTGTTTGTATGGAGACCATTTTAGCGAAAAGATAAGTAAAGACTCAAGTCGGCTTTGTCCTCCAGATAATAGCATACTCTCTCTGTCTGAAGTCCGTGTAGAAATTGTACCGCTTCCATATTGGCACTTGATTTATAATTCTTCGTGTGTAAGTTGTCATACTGTCCATTTTCCTGTGGTTGTGCGCAGTGTCGTCACAACCGCAGTGATTGTCAACAAACGCAACGCTGCGACTCAATGAAACGTGATTCGTCTACTTATTAGGCAATTATAAATCTTCCTTTTTAACAATGTTTGTTTGTGGACGTGGAACGGAAAATTATTGTAAGGAAAATTGCAGCGGTGAAGGTTTATGATTTTGGATGTAATACGTCAACAAAAGTCCATGACATTAGACATTAGCATATTCTATGTAGCTATGACGTAAGAAATCTGTTACGAAATCTGCAGAACACTAACAAGACAATGAAATGATAAACGTAACAAGCGCCGAAGCCGTATCAATCAATTTTGATTACTTAACTAACGTACAGCTCTCGAGTTTACACACATTGTTTAAGGTCTGCGTCAACTACTTAAAATTTCAAGTTGGTGAACGGCGTTAAATGTGGAACGAATGAGACTAATACGTTATGCAGAACTGCAACATGGCGTGCCTATAATAAAGATACATATTATAGGTTACACACATACACGCTTGCGGCCTAACTAATCTCATTTGTGGCTGATTGGTCCAACTCGGTCTGAAATCACTAAAATAATACGCGCAGTGAACGCTACTGACGGGCAGACGCGGGAAACGGCGAGAAGTTGCGAGCTACTGCGAAGTTTTGCGAGATCCAGCGCTCGAGACTGAGCAACGGGCACGGACAACGCTCGCCCGCGCTTTGTTGATCAATTTTTATGTTCAGTCATGTCGATGAGTTATAATTGTTGCGGTTTTATAATGTTACACACGGCACAGCCATAAAGAAACGTTGCGGTGAATAAAATTGGATCCTAACAACTGACCCCTAAAAATCTGTCCATAATTGAAAATAAGGCAAAGCTTTTTAACATAATCTTTTTTAACTTTTCTTTTCTTTTCACGGTATGAGATACTTGAATAAGCCGAAAATTTTGGAGTTTCTTTTGAGTAAATATTAGTTTTGATTTTGTTGTTTATGTAATTGGACACATATTTTTGAATCTTGTTTGAACTAAAGCTTAGTTTAAGTAACGGAGCCTTGTTATACAGGATGTAAGAAAAAATCTTAAGTAAAAATTTTATGCTAAATAGAATCAAACTTCTTTTTCTTAAAAAAAACACTTCCTATATTCTACGAGTCACTAGGTCTCTACTGCATCGCTACCGAATAACTAATGTGTGTGTTTACACCCTGTATATTAAACATAATTATATTATTAAACGAGGTTATTTCAACTGTTTACCTATTAATTTCCTCTATAAATTACACATTACTTACTCATATAGATTGAGGATATTTTGTTCTTCGCTGTGACATTGATCTAATGATAAGTAAATGATCTTCCTGCTAATAGAGACCGGTTTATCACGCTTGGCAACAAGTCTAAGGTCTTAATTCACACGGAAAATAATTATTTGATTTATTAATATGAATTTTATAAAATCTATAGAAAAACTGAAAATAATTATCTTTTATTGTTTTATTCTGGACATTAAATTAATAGGTACTTGTAAAGTTTTTGCGTAATTTCACAACAATGTTATCAAATCTAAAATATTATGAAAATTCTCACTTATTGACTTATTTATGACTCAAGGAACTTAGTCATATTTACGGTTTTTATTTTATATGGCTCGCCTTCAATTTCTTAGTAAATTATTCTACTCCAAAATTGTTTCACCAAAAATGTCAACTGTTAGAAAATTAGAACCTAATTAGTTAAACACAAAATAGATTACTACACTAAACTACTCTCAGTAAATTTGATAACAGTTAGTGGGTTCACCTTGACTGCCGGTAGATGGCGCCGTCTGACCCCGAAACATTAAAAGATAATCACGAAACGTTTATTTTGTAACGTTCTCGCCACGGATTGATGACGTTACAAAGTGAGTACTGCAATATCTTTTGTGTAAGTGTGTTTAAGTACATTAGGTAGGTAGGTACCTTATGATTGATCTCAAAATCATGCCAAAGCAAGGTCCTTTGGCAAAGGTTAGAGGCTTTGCAGATCAATGTAATAACTACTAAGCTATGTACAGGAAAATGGTTCAGTAGGATATTTCCTTTTAACGAAAATATTGTAGTAGCCATGATATAACAATACAGGCTTTTCCTGTGACAGCTTGATCACGTGACTGTCTTATTCTACGTCATAGCTACTGATGAACCAATAAGCTTCAGCTATTTTTTTCAAGCTTTGTTCTTATTGCTGGGAAAATATCAAAAATCGTGACGTAGATGAGGATATTGTGGGAAGAGAATACCAGTCAGAGTTATATTATTATACCATGATACTTGGTAGTAGCACGCTGTGCTTCCGACTGGCGTTATAGCTTGTAGTCTACGAGCTAGAACTTCATTGTACTACTCGTTATAACCACGCTGAGAGTGTTTTGTGATGAACTAATTAACATAGCCTTATAAAAAAAATGTTTGCTTGCGTATTTCTTGAACTTGAAAACGAAAACTAATTTTTAAAAAAAAGTGGTATGTCTATTTGCTCATCTTCAACTTAATTCCCGTAAGTAACCCCCATAAAGCGAACCAATTGCTTGACTGTCTCCGGTCCATAATTATGTTCTCATACAAATAATTATACTAGTATCAATGATTATTGGTTCTATAACTCTTAATATCAATAAGGATGCTGTTTACCGATAGTTAGCCACTTGCGCTGGCACATATAACTAAGACTGCAAAAACATAACTCAGGCGGAGAATCTTCAGGGCTGTTCCCAATCATGTATCAAACAAGATTTTCTATAGCAGTGAGTACAGTACAGTGCTAATAACAATGAGAAACAACTAGTGTTGTATTTGGTCTGAACCTCTAAAAGAGTACGGTCCAGCAATAGCTGTAAAAAATCTAATTTAAAGTTGGATTCAACACTTGGTTCTCACTCCTCGCATCCAGTCTACCCAAGCTATCTGCTTCAGATCAGCGGTCCAGCATGTAACAAGAAATGTCGTCGGCATGTTACATACCTTATTTTTCCTCTTCCATAAATACACTTACTATTACTCATCTAAAAACTACTTTCCACAAGATCTCTAAAAGCAAACAAGAAGCCCTAAAAATGATTTATAGCCCCAGTCATCAGTTCGTAAGGGTCCTACAGTTACAAATTGTTCAACGAATCCCATTTATGACTTGGAAAATCTACTATTCCAATGAAAAATTACTTCTGAGCAATTTACAAAGCCTACTTCTGCTTTCAAGGTATGAAACATGAACTACGGTTTCGTTTTTCATTGCATTGCGTCGTTTCTAAGGTAATTTCGATAAAATTCCTCGCTTGCTGCGTTAATAAAGAGCAATGGATTGTTAAACGGAAACCATTCTTTTATTACTTTTTGTTAACAGAACTACTTGAATGTTAGTTGCTAATTGGAGTATATTGGTTTTCTGGAATGGATGTTTGTAAAAAGGTAAAGAGAAATGGTACTGAGTGAATGCACGCATGAAAGCTTGGTATGGAAGTTCAGGTGTTGGGACTATGTCAATGACAAAAGACTTACTCCATGGCACATCCAAGTTAGGAACTATCGTCATCTGAAAAATGGGGTTATAATTGGACACATCTCTGCTGAACTCTACCAGGAATAATGGAGGCCACTTAGGTTAAAAGTTATTTACGTTGAAATCAAACATATGGAGTTCCAGCCACACCACCGCAAAAGGGAATGTTGATTTTTTACTTTTCCCTCTTTTATTAAGTTCTTTCCAACACTTCAGCTTTAACTTCCACGGAATATTTCTAGCGTTATGGTTTAGCAGCTTTTCATTGTAGATGTAGTCCTGACTGGAAGGGTTTGCAAATGAATTAAATGACTCTAGCAAATTGAATGAATATTCGATGTGCTATAAGTGTTTTTTTATTCCTCAAATGCTGTAAGGTCTGCTGGTAGAGAACCCATTTTTTTGTAAAGCTCGCTTGTGTACATACATACATACATTAAATTTCCATTTTGTACCCATTTTTATGTTTTATACAATAAATTAAAATAAACTACTAACATACGTACTATTTCCCGCGTTATCTTGATTTTAAATTTTTTTAACAAAAATTTAATCAAATTTTGTTTTATTTGCAGTTAGCGATAAATTGTGGACCCTTCACAAGCTAACCTTTATGATACAAGAATTCCCAATGCACGTAAGAACAGTTCCACTTCAGATTGTAACAGAGAATTTTTCAAACAGATAAATCCAATTACAGATTTGCCCGAAGCGTTAACGGTTCTCACCGTATTCTCTGGACCAATGAGGCGCAAATACCCGGCTATTACTAAGCTATGAGTCTTAGAACTGAAACAGAAGGAATTGTGTACGTGGTTGTTACTGACAATCAGGAACAGAATTAACAATTACAAACAAATGACATCGCTGGGGTTTTGCAAATGTTTTCATAAGTTTTGATTTAATTCCTTCCAAACCTAAGTTACTGGGTGTTTGATATTTATCTTGATGTTAGATAAATTTCTTTTTTGGGGCTAAATTGATTAAAAAATTTAAAAGACCCGCAAGTGGGTTTTAGTAAATAAAATGAATGTAAAAGACCCTTTAAATTTCACTACAATCCCGAGAGGATTAGTTTTATAATGCTTGATAAATTTTTAAATTTAGCAGATCATAAAGTCAGACGCGTTCGTTACGTTCATTTCCCAATAACCTTGTTTTATCTGACATTGGGGTTATTAGTTGATACAGATTTCTATGTTGATGCATTATAGTAAATTGAAGCCATTCATCAATATAATACAGACGATAGTATTTGATCAATGACATTGTATACAAGTTAATGGGACCGAGTTCAGAGATTACGGTTGTTCAATTGAATGGTTGACGGAACTCTATGTGGATGCAGCTAAACGCAGTATTTTTCATACAACTTTATAAAGTTATAACTATGTGGTTTGTGAACCAATAATTGATTTGCTTTGATTCTTTGTCATCGTCACAAATGCATATCTACTTGGTAAGCGAAATAATGATATTTAAATGAAGCTTAATACAAATTCACTTGCATACATTTTTGAATAAATAGTTACAATTATTATTGTAATAATTACTACAAAATTATAACTTAAAACCACGTTCAACATTAAATTAAATGTAGCTACCAACTGATGAAATTGCACCATCTGTAATTCTGAATTTTGTATTATTTAGGAAAACAATACCTTTTCTCCTGCTTAACTAAAATCTGATAGGAATACAAAACTGGCCAGCTAGGTAAGCACTGGACCAACTCTCTAATACACTTGAACCTTATTGATAAAAGAAAAAACTAAATTCTCTGTCTCCACGCTATTTGTCCAAAGGTCGGAGGTTCAATGCCTACCCGTTACTTTTTTAATAAAAAGCTTGGTGCTATTGTGACGATTAACACGTCTTGTTGGAACGGGCGGAATACAGATAGCGACGTCGGTACTGTCTAGACGAGGGAATATGGATTCATCCTGCGTTGCTACATATCCGTCGGTTTCAATTTAAGCAAGTTTTGCCTCTTTCAGTTGTTTTTTCATAACTTTGTCTTGGTGTATTTAGCTGATTGCTTTCGAGGGAATTTCTACAATAATGATTTCTGTAATATCTATGTTCTTTGTGTTGTTTCAAAAGTTTCTGTCATAGAAAGTTAGTTAAGAGTTTTTGATAAAATGTCACTCGAGATCAATGCGATGACTAACTTTGCGAATATGGCTGAATTGTTTTGTGATCTGGCTTAAAAATACAAACGTTACATTAAATTATTTTAACATTTTAAACTTGCGACCTTACTTTTTTAGAATTTTACAAACTAGACTTCTAAAATTCAAGTTTCCTTATATAGTACGAATTTATAAACTTGACACATATGCTATACTTTGATAACTACATTGAAGCATTTGTTCAACAACTGATAACATTTTCTACTAAATCTTAGCTACGATTTACATTATGTTATTACTATATTGTCCTAATTGGTATTTTTATGTAAGTCAGGGTCACCTTTTAGATGAGTTGCTTGTTGTTAACCTTGGTGAACTCTTTTCACGTTACTCATACAAAACGCCCTCTAAAATCAAATTCGCCAATTACATTAATCATCCGATGATAGAACTGTTATGAACGATTTGAAATTATAAGAAATGCAAACGATGACTACTGTCCCTTTCATTTATATTATTATCACAGGACACAAGGAGGTCGAAGATGCCTTAAGTCACAAGACACATACGGCAGGCACATACATTTAACAGCAGTGATACCCTAGTGGTGTGACCGTCGGACTGCCAAGTCATAGGTCTCGAGTTCGGACCCAAAGCACGCACCTCTGACTTTTCAGATTCATGTGCGTATTGTATAATTATCACTTGCTTAAAAACGTTGAAGGATATCATCGTGAAAAAACCGACACGCCTGAGAGATATTTCTCGACGGCATGTGGAACCAAATCAGAGGCCCATGGGCGGCATAAACTCTTACACTGGGTTGAAAAGAAGAAGACAAGGTACATAAGACACTGCAGTCAGTTCAAGAAGTTCCACAAAATTTGTTTCAAATGGTAAATCTTGTAACTGATACAATAACTTATTGTTTTTACTACTAAGTACAATAAATTAACGACAAGCGCGCTCGTTAATATTGTTTATACTATAGCATAAAAAGGCAACACGTGTCAAATGAACTCACACTCAGGTTGTGTAATGAATAATATTTCTTACCACAGAAAGAAATATAAGCTAGATAAGGTATAATTACTTCATGTTGGCTTAGTATTTGTTACCAATGGCTGATCATAGCCAATATACATACCATATACCTTTATGATGTTGCAAGTTTTTTACTTTGTATCAATACTATGTCTTGCCTATACTTTGGCGTACATTGCTCCATTCGCATACATGAGTTTAATTAAAGTAGTAAGTAATACATTAATGGATTTTACTGTGGAAACATAACTCACTGTGTTCTTAACTTCATCAGCCATTATGTTAACGTAATTGCTTAAAAATAAGAATAAGAATCTTACTGTATCAGTGTCGTATGGGATTGCATTTGTATTGATTTTTATTTAGTATTTTGACTGCCTTGTTGGTCTAGTGGTAGCAAGTAGTGTTGCCGATCGATAGGCGTATATCGATAGCAGTACGATAGTCTATCGATAGTTCAACGATAGTATGACTATCAATTATACTATCGATAGCTAAGAAGGTGGCAATAGTACTGTCAGAGTGCAATACTATCGATAGTATTGAAGTTCAGAAAAGCTAAAAGATACTATCGATAGTGACGATACTATTGATAGTATTATCTTTAGGAGCTTCGATAGTATCGATATTATCGATACTATTGATGCATGTCAATAGTATTGACTTGAACCATGCTATCGATAGTATGCTATCGATGGAGTAGCTGATTTTCAATTTAAACTATCGATAGTGAAACTATCGATTGTTCGGCAACACTAGTCGCAAGTGTGACTGCTGAGCATAGGGTCCTGGGTTCGATCCCCGGGTCGAGGAGTGATATTGGGTTTTTCCATTAGGAATTTCTTAGTAGCAGCCTGGAGTCTAGATTTGTGCCCGGTTAATGGCAATAGGCTCGCCCCGTGTTACACGGGACTTAAACATAACTGGCAAAACGAGGGTTTTACTAAAACACCTCTGCCTAACCCTTCAGGGAATACAAGGCGTGATATTATGTTTATGTTATATTTAGTACTAACAACCCGCCCCGGCTTCGCACGGGTGCAATGTAAATACTAATGTGGGGCATATAAACCTTCCTCTTGAATCACTCTATCTATTAAAAAAAACCGCATCAAAATCCGTTGCGTAGTTTTAAAGATCTAAGCATACATAGGGACAGACAGACAGCGGGAGCGACTTTGTTTTATACTATGTAAAGATTTCTTAATGACAACAAACTGTCCTACAAAATATTGATCAGCTATGAAAGACCCGTCAGGTTTTTGACTCCTAAACCCACGTTTAGCATAAACGTCGAACATAAAGGTAGCAACATACTTTGTACTGGTTCATCGCTAGCTATAATCATAATAACCCACCATTTGGTTGACTTTTACAACTTGCAGAAATACAGGTAAGAGGGCAATAAATTCTTTCTCTGTCAGTCGCTGACCAGTAAGGGCTTGTTCGCTGACTTCATAGCCGCATGGTAAGTAATATTTGTGCAAAGATTCGTTTATGATGAAGATGGGTTTGATTAGTTTATGTTAATGACTTCATTGTTGTACTTTGTTTTAAACTTTACCTAGTATACTGCTGTGTTTTTATAAATAAGCGACTTTTTAGTAATTTTAAGTTATTAATAGCACTAATTATCAAACTATTTTATGTTGACGATTTCATATTATATAGGGTGTAAACGAAATCATGTAATTCCTTCAAACCTCGTGATGTACTGTTACTCGTGATGTAAAATTACAAGCAGTAAACCTGTGTTCTTAACGTGAGGCATTTTAGCGCCCCGAGCGAATTGCGCGGTATACTTCGCCGCGCGTTCATTTAATTCGGGGCGCTAGAATGTCTCTCGTTAAGAACACATGTTTACTTTTTGTAATTATTTTTTTATTGAATCCCAAATTATCCCAAGCAGGGTTAATCTATGTCAGCAGTACAGCACGAGGTTTGAAGGAATTACATGATTTAGTTTACACCCTGTATGTTTCGTCAAAAAATTTCAAGATCTGATAACTATAATGCCAACTCTAATTAAAGATTCAATAAGTATAAGTATTAACACAACCTTTTCAGGTATTAATGATGAATATAATCATAAAATCAATTTGTATGTCAATGTTCACATTATAATAATGTGACGTGTCAAAAGCAATTAATTTTAGTTGATATATTCCATATTCAATCCATTTTTATTATTTATACAAAAATCTAAATAAATACTTTATGTGTTATATCTTTGTTTGTTCTTATACAAGGTCTAGTTAAAGTTATTTTTCCCTTTTTATCAAAAGCCTTCACTGTAATGCATTAAGTTGAATGTTTATTTATTTACTAAAAGGTCACCAAATGATATGGATGTGTGAATATACATAAAATGTTATAGGTAGGTGCCTACTTGTTTTAGGTCTTGTAGAACAATATAGGTACTTTAATTGTTTATCCACATCATAATTATGTGAGAAGTTGCAAAGTACTTCGTGAATTTTATTATGTACAAAATAAACAACAAAAACAATTAAAATGTAATTATCTGAATTGTTGAATAGTAGTAAAAATAATAAATAGTGTAACCATATAATATGCACCATCATATAGAATCTCCGTTCGTTACTCGTAGTTTAAATAAATAATTTGCTGGCAACACTTAAGAAAGGGTTGCAAAGAACAAAAAGTATTTCTTATAAAAACTTTTTCTAAAACGCCGCTGTAGAAAAAAGTTTTAATATCCAGATAACTTGTTCAGAATTAACTGAAACGTGTGAAATGCAGAACTAGGTACTATAAAATCGAAATTTTCAAAACTTGTTGAAAATATGTACTATAATTACAAGTCCGCACTACACTTGCAGCCGGTATTCATTGAATTCATTCGGCAGCTACAATATGGCAATAGCATCCTGATCGCGTGCGGGTAATATCTACATACTTACTTCGTATTATGTAGGTATCTATAATCTTTTAGTGTATGACTTTATAGCCACATTAGAAAACGTATTAATAGATGAAGTTAATGTTAATTTCTCGTCAACACGATCGCATACCGATTCGTTACGTCATGGGCGTCACTAGCCCCTCCCCTTTCCCCTTGCGTGTCCCCCCCCCCCACCCCCCCCCACCCCCCCCCCCCCCCACCCCCCCCCACTGCTAAGTACTTTATCAATCGCTTGCGAGATTACGAAACAAAAGTATTTCAGTGCAATTTGCATGTCGTAGTGACTTTTTGGTTTTTCAAGACAGCTGTGTGTGTCATCCCTAAACGAGGTCGAAAATGTTTGAATCGCAACGACCTTGCTAGTACATAGATAGGTATGTACTTATTAGTTCTAATACCAAGGTCGATTAAAAGATACTTACTTAAAGATACGTACCATAAAATAAATGTGTAAAAGTTTAAGATAAATCATCTTTTTATTGCAGGTTAATCTATTACATCAGAATGCATTAATGAGGAGTTTCTTCTTAATCGCATTAACAAATTGTAAGTCTGTGCGCCGCTCCACTTCGACACTCATAATTATAAACGTCAGTTGATGCTATATCAATTAGTGCGTGCCAGATGCCTTTCCACGGAAAACCAGTTTCGGCCCTTTTTATCGCCGCGTTGAGCGTAACCTTTGTTTCTAAATAGCTGCTCCCTTAACGCCTTCAACTTATATTTACTTGTAAATAATTAAACCAACTCTCAATAATAGTACGCTTTAATAAACAATAAAAAGTGAGAACAATGAGAGTTACATAAAATTCAATTACGACAGAAAAATAAACCGACTAACTCGATTGCGTCCGGCCGACTGTAAAAAAAGTTTAGTGAAGCATTTGCCTACCTGCTAATTAGACAAAGAGCTCGCGATCGCCGCGTCAGTGACAACACGGTACACAAACATGCACACACTGACACATCCGAGATACGATGCGGGAAGCGAGCGAGAATCGGCGGGCAAACGGGCGGGTTCGCGCGTCTGTCCGCGGGCGGCTATCGACGAACACTGGGTTCAGTGGCTGCCCGCAATGCACGCGGCATTCATTGGAGCAACGGCAGAACGGGCACGAGCGAGCGCGTCGAACAGCTGATGGGCCGGCTGCCTCGGCGCACACCTGTGTGCCGCACTCTCTCTTTCCCGCACGCCAGCCGCCGGCGCAGCGTCTTGCCCTGATATCGGCGTGACTAGACCGCCACATCGCCCGCGCGACGCATGAACCCCGTGTGAACGACAGTGATGTGCCACATTATCTCGACCAAATGTCGCTACTGAATCTAGCTCGCCACTGCCACACTGCCCCTTGCCTGTCTGCCACCACACGCTGTTGCTAGGTCAATGTGATCGTGTTAACCAACCGTCAACCATAGTGAGCCGACTACGAAATAATGCTAATGGTCATTGTCGTCTAACCATAATATACTTATTAGTACAAGACTAACAGCCATCCAAGTGAACAAACGGCGATTATTGCAAAAGTCTTGGAAATATAACTATAACATCCAAGATGAATTAGCAGAATAAGAGTAACCTTGTAACAATGAACGAATTCCTCACATACCACCGTGCAATAGTGTCTACATACGGAGGTCAACCGGTAAGAGTAGTTTTGGCAGTTAACAATTTAGCTTTACTTGTGCTAACAGCTGTGAAAAACAAATTTATACATAAATACATTCTGTTTACTATGGTAATGAATTTAAAATATTTGAAAACTTTTTTTGTTTAAGAAATTATAATAACATTAATACAGTATTTACTCGTTACATAGGTGAAGTGTATTCAATTATTCATATACGATTGAGGTAATGGCAAACAAACGTTTGAAGATTTTGCGTTACCTTGATCATTCCATAATGCTGTAGGTCAAAGCGAAATAAAAAGTAACTGTACTATTCTCTCATAGCAAAGCCGGTAGGTCTCTGAATCTAGCGTTGGTAGATGGGCATTATGAAATATTTTAGTGGCTGGCTAGATAGCTACATCTTACGTGATCGTTGGCATGCCGCACTTCGGGACTTTCACAACTTTGGTTCTAATTTCCAATGATCTGTAACCGTACGCTCTACGGTTTTCACTTTAATTAGTATCTACTACTTTGTCTATTTTTAGATCTAAACTAAACCCTAAGGAAACAATTATGTTATTAATGATGAAAGCATTGTTTCGTTTTCGTTAAAGATAAAATTACCTTTATGATTACCTTTGTACATATTATTGCGATACGTAAGCAACGATAAGTTCTAGCTACTGTTTAGTGATGAAACAATTTCAATTAGAATATAAAGCATAACTCAAGAAGTAGGTAGTCTCACATAAAACCTGCATTCAAATGCAAATTAACCCTAAAAGTAATAAACATAAAACTAATAACAACCACACATAAATGCATCACTAAAACCATAAACACGTAAATTAGTGATGTGCACTTGACCGGACTCACTTTCCGGGATCACTCGACCGAACGTGCCGAGTGTTGTGTCGTTCGAAATTTTAAATTTCGACCGCGACCGCCCGCGCTCCCGCCATGACGACGACGCGACGGCCGGGCAAGGTTGGCGCGAACACGCCGCCCGTCGAGGTCATTGTACACAGATTTGACGTCCCAAATACCTAATACAGATAGCTAGGACATCTAACTACGTATTATAGTACAATAATGCTTATTGTAATCGGCAAGTTATTGGATATTTCCCATGGTGATGTCATTATTGTGAATCATTTATTGTTAGCAATGCTCCACTTGCTTAGCCGTGGAATTGCATCACTTGTTAAAATTAAAATAATCGTTACGCAACATTTCATATTTCATACATACATCTACAACAGTTTTTATTTTCTCGCGACTGTAAATATTATAGAAGTATTGGGACCATTCGGAAATGTAAATTTAAATTTCATGGAAATGGATTCTACAATGTTCTGAGCTCATTGAAGGTGTTGAAATGCGTTAGAGCCTGAATCAAGACTAAATCAGATTAACACGGATAGAATCTCACTTATTACATTATAAATCTCTAAAGATTTTTAGCATTAAAATAATTTCATAAAATTTTCTAAAAAAACACATAAACTAGTGTAAAAAATAAATATCTGAAAGTATACCATAAAAACAAAAACAGATGTCGTGTAAAAACTTGCTCATTGTTACAAGTTTTCTACAAAACCAATACTATGTCATGATCATAAATTATTTTAGAAGGATAATAGCAGAAAAAAGCATTAAAGTTAACTTATGATTAGAACAATTTTTCCTCAATATCGTCCCAAAACGGTTTCCTACAAACTTTCCCCATATGCAAGCAAGCTACAATGTGTCCATCATCTTAGAAATTAAAAATTATATCTCCTAAATAAAACTCCATTTTGCATCGTGTATAAATAATTTATCAATTATTAATAACAACATAATTAGATTATAACTGTAACTTTAAAACAAAATACACAAACGTTGCTACATTATTACAATTTAAGTAGTTACAATTAACACTATAGAAAGAAACAATAATTAACTTGAAACAGTTGTTTGTATTCATTGAGTTTAAAACGAGAAAGATAACAGAATGGTTGCCATAAAATTAACTCTTTACCATCGCACGGACAGAAGTGACGTCTAGGAATATTAGTTATTTAGCTGAGCACAGCCGTTTACAATGCAGAGAAACATGGCAAAGGAACATGCGTACTATGTCAGTCTATGTCTTGCTCTCTACAAAGTACAAATACACCTAAAAGCAATCACCAGCTTGAAGGTTTGTGCAATTTGAAGACAATAAACTCAATCAGGTGAATTAGTTCCTTAATGTTTTCAACAAAGGGAAATAATTCAAGTGAACGAAATGAAGTGTTAACATGTACCTGCGCTTGAAGCGTATTCTACGATCTTTTCTCTTCCGTGTAATGTTCATGTGGGTGTTTATATTTAACTTTTTATATCGCCATTCAAGTTGACTGAAGTAACAATTGACTTTACTGGTGCAAATGATTTAACCTCATAAGCTCTTTGTTCCATTTTCATTAAAATATTGCACATATTGACTTCTATTTGAACACAAAATTTAATCACGGTAACTGTAATATTATTTTTTTGATCCAACGTTTATATCGGGGCCGATTCATACATTTCCTGGAATGGTTTGTCCGTATGAAAAACATCTGCGAGAATCAATGAGAGCTTATATTATATTGGTGTTTCGGAATAATTGATAATATTATGTCATTCGGTTTCATTAAAATCAATCATATTATTTTCATATGACCATTTAATCTTTCATGTAGTTCAATCACCCATGTTTTAGACGCCGAAGTGCTTTAGGTGAAATTAAAATTGAAGTTTAGATTCTAATTCCAAGGTATTTTGATACGAATGATTAAATACGTCTTTTAAGTGCCTACAAATTGTTAATAAATGAATGTTGACCGGCTATTGAACTGTCTAAGATACTTGATATCAGGTTAGCTAGAGATTCGCTTACAGCAAAAAAATAATTAAATGCCAGTACGGCTAGTGCATAGAGATTTCCATATCTACAATATGTTAAAAAAGCACTGAAAATAAAGGACTAACAAAAATATGACGATAAACGAGAATTTTTGAGGTTTTGTGATAGTGGATTTTTTGAACTAGAACGCGAATTGTTAACCGATACGCCAAACTCTTTTTACATCCACACCACGCTGTATAAACGATGATAAATGTTAGAAAGCCCTGAACATACGTAAGCAACATATTTTATTTTTCTAAAAAATCAAAAACTTTATCGAAATATTATTCTTTCTACAAAAACAGCTTAATCAAAACCATAAGCAGTTTAAATTAACAGCAGACTAGTTATATAAGAGAGATTCCTCTCAAGATTACGTAACTTACCTACGGATCTCAATATCACAGTCTTGGTATTATTTTTTCTCCGCATTTATTACAAAAGAATGTTACTGAAAGCGTTTTCCGTTTAACCTGTCCGTTTCATTCAGGCTATTATCTGAATATTATCGTCTTTATTTTGTAACGAGTATATAATAAATCGTGTTTGCCGACTATCTATCAAAATATATCTAATGTCTACCCTTCTCAACAGTGTACATAGTTTAATGTTTGTATTTCATGATTAATATTTGCTACATTTAGTTAATCTTGGCTTATTTCAAGTTCATCCGTTTAATCTTAAAACTTGTTATTAACCAATTTCTAACACAAAGTCAAATTCAAATTCTTCACTACGCTACTTTTCTATCTGACTAAGTTCTTCCATATGACTAACATCAAGTCTTGTTAAAGTTTTTAGCTGAAGATAATTTCCAAATGTTCATATCTACAAATAATTTACTTAAACCGTCTTGCTATTGCTTTAATTTATAGTAACTTAAATGCATAACCGTTAGCTATCATTATTTAGTAGTTATTGACAATACTAGGGGAATTATAAGATTTGTTTAAAATTGCCGCAGCACTATCTGGGACGTATGCCTCTGAGGGGCAATTAATTATTCTACCTGCCGGCTCGCCGACGTAGCCATTGTGAGGCGACTCGAACCCTTCCCCTCACTGCCTATTGTCTTTTTCTATAAAAGTATATTCACGCCTCTTACGAATCAACCGGCACGGATTTTTGGTAAAATTTTAAAAGTCGGCTCGTATTTCTTTGATATTTTATTTCGTTTTATTTTTAGCGAACTATTTTGGTCCTTATTATTCGGTTGATAAGGATTTTATTCTTATGATTTAACTTTTTCTGTGTGGTCTCTAATGAGTATCAAAAATTGAGTTATGTTGTATAACATAAAATCTGTTTTATGTGTCCTAATAGCTTAAGCTTAGTAATGAAATGAACCACTTAAAATTATCAAACACTATTAAAATGGAACTAAATTAACGAATACAGGTTAGATAATTATAGTAACAACTTTTTACATTCCTATACCGAATCAAGTTCTATTTATTCTATATGTTACGAACCCGTCTAAAATATTGAATTATTCGCAAACATTATGGTTCAATCCGGTATTGATTAGAATAGAATAGCAAAAAACTAGTCTTTTAATTTCACTTATAATTTGCCAACACTTGATTCGCGGCTTGCGACAATAAGCAGTCTCGGCGTTTATCTAAGCAATTGCTACATCACTACGCCAACAATTCCGGTAAAATTAAAATCTTCCCGCAATTTACTAATACAACGATAGCGATAAGTATATCGTAGTGATGTACACCGCAATCCTCGGTTCGTCGGAGCCCGGCCCCGTTTCCTCGGCCGTCGGCGGCGCGGGGCGGGGGTGCCGCGGGGTGGCGCGCGGGGCGGGGCAGCCCCGCTAAACGGGATGCGCGCCTCCAATTTACATTTATGAAGTCCCGTAACAGATTCCGGGATGTTTACTTTCGATAATTAAAAACGTCTCAGGTGTTGTGTGCGACGCATAATAGAGCACCGATACGGACGATATATCATTCATTGTGGTGCAACTATTAGCATTTGTTTGTTACTAAAGGCGCTCTCTGAAAAGTAAACCATTTACAATTAGCAGTTGCGGATCTAATATATTTTGGAATTTTAATAGTTTAAGTATGAAGGATACGTTTTATTTTCAGAATCAACTTCTTTGTCGATCAGTGAATATCCATAATATAATATTGTACCGTTTATAGTTTTACACCTTTAGTAGAAACCTGAATTATTAACAGGCTTCCTACGCACCTTTGTCATATTAGACAGATAAACAGACAACATATTCGTATAAGAACATGTCCTATCTCGTGATATAAATGATTACAAAACTTCTGCATTGAAAAATATTGTAAAATATGAATGAATAACATTGCTAAATCTGTACACCATAATTTAGCACCAGTAATTTTCAAATTCTATCGCTTTTAACATAATTTGTTTGATTTTTACATGCCTTATAGAAATTATATCTTCTTAAATGAATATTTATTAATTTGTATTAACAATTCATAATACTAGCACAGTAATAATTGACAAAATATTTGATAAATTCCTGCAATATAATAATACTATCAGCTATCGTTATCTGGCACGCTTTTCCAACGCTTGTTTTTTTTCTTTTTTATTTCGTTGCGTGTTCCAAGACAGTTTAGCGATGTCCTGGACACGAAGGAAGTCAACGCTCCGTGTTTCACTGATGACCACAGCTGATTGTGACTTGGAGAATGTGGAAGCCTAGATCCAACAACTGAAACCTTAGTAAGTTTAGTAGTTAGGTAATACTTCTACTGTGTTTTTTTTAGTTCATAAATCGATGAAATTTAAACGCAATGATAGCGACGAAACTTACATAGATCCTGTATTTGGTAAAACTGATAAAAAGAAAAAAGGTAAAATGAGATATTAAAATGATTAAGAACGAAGTTTTGTTTGTTAAGGATTCGTTATCGGATAGCCGGGATAATAGGAACAAGGATAGATTTCTTTATAGTCTGAACGTTCAAAAGTGCAGGCACTAAGGAAATCCAATTCTAATTTCGATCCAGTTAGTGTTTTACTGTTAGTACCTTTAGTATACCTGTATTTGCATAATGCTAGGACCCTAAAAGTTTACCTACAATATTTAATTTGTGCACACAACATATAGTTTCCCCTATGCTATTAAATGTGGATAAAAGTGACGAAACAAAATTAATTAAGGGCTCTTTATTCAGCACTGTTCGGAATTTTGGAGCAAATAAAAAACAAACCCTGAAAGTGGGCACTGGCATTGTAACTATAATATAAGTAGCTATATAAAGCAGTAAGTTTATTGATAAATGAGACCTTCGAAAGCTTTGAAACGTCATCAATAATGAAGCACTATTAGTGAAGCGAAACGAACGAACATTGTTCTGACAGATTGCATTTTTTACACACTTAGAAAAGTAATAACAAACATATATTTACTAAAATAAATTATGACATAGAACCATCTAAAAAAATATCTTCATAAGCAGGCTTCGTCGTGGTATAATAACCCGACGATGACCCGTATTACGTCACGATTTGCGATGTTTTCCCACCAATAACAACAAAGTTTGACACCAGAAGCCTAAGCTTATTGGTTCATCAGTTGCTAGGGCGTAGTATAGGTCAGTCACGTGATCTAGATGTCACGGGAAGAGACTACATTTATTTTTATAGGTACCAATGTTAATAAATTACGCCGTATGGCCAACTTTTTTGCCAAGCCCCTTCTATACAAATAGAGCGGATATGGACGTAATTTTATAAGCATTTGGCCAAAGTTGATCGATCAATGTGCGGAGGCGTGATACTATGACATTTAAGATTTATTAGATAATGGTAGAACCGAAAACTAAGTTTTATAATTTAGTAATTTACCTGAAATTATTATCAAATTAGTTTATAAATGCCATGAACAAGAATATTGTATTATGTAGAAGTTTTTCTAAGTTTAAAGCATCTAAACTAGAGGATTGAAGTAGAGAGAATGTTGTTGCTATAGGATTGTCCAACAGTATAATTAGTAGATTATTTTAATGTAAATAAAAACAACATTACATAACATAACATCACGCCTGTATTCCTCGAAGGGTTGGGCAGAGATGTCCCATGTAATAGGGGGCGAGCCTATTGCCATCATCCGGGCACAAATCCAATCTCCGGGCTGCTACTGCGGAATTCCACACGGAAAAACCCAATAACACTTCGCCCGACCTGGGGATCGAACCCAAGACCTCACGATCAGCAGTCGCGCTTGCCACCACTAGACCAACGAGGCAGTTAAAAACAACCTTAAGAATTAGAATTACGTATTAGCACAGAAAAATCAATAGGTAGTGCGACACCAATAGGCATACTGATAAATTGTTATCTATCAAAAACCGTAAATTTTTAGTCTGTCAACAAATGCCTTCATCGAATTATTACAGGGGGGTGGTTAATGGCCCAGGCAAAATAGTACCCGAGGTAAGGGGTAGTACAAAAGATGCCGAAGGGGCGATCCTTGTAGGGACCGTTAACATAAGGAACGACGCCTAAGAATGAAAACACAAAGAAACTTCAGAAGTTAATGAACAAAAACAGTATGAAATAGTTTTGCTCGGTGGGAAAATTATTTATTATGTATCAGTAAATTGTTTATGCTCCTAAGTGGATTGTGGAACTGTTTATATTTCAACAATTAGATTGGCGCAATATACCATAAATATCGACATTGCTCAGTAACTCGGTTGCGTAGGTCTGATGGCAGTCGCTCCATGTTTTCTGGTATTCAGCCGCTTCTGATTTGACTGGAAGCTGACCCTAAAATAGTTGGGAAAAGGCTAGGAGGAAATCTCAATATACCATAGCGATTCACGCGTGCCTCGCGCATTTATTTTTGTAGGGTTCCGTTACCAAAGGGTGCCAACGGTAATCGGGTCCATTACTAACTATGCCCACACTGTCTGTCCGTCTGTCACAAGGGTATATGTCGGCAGCCATAAGACGTAGCCAGTTGAAATTTTATCTCATAAACAGATCGTATTGCTGTGGCATGAATCTTGGTAAATATAAAAAATACAAAAACTCAAATCCTCCAAGAGGTCTCATACAAGAGTTCTCTAAAAATTTGCTTTTTTTTTCAACGATTATACGACGACGACGAGCGAACGACGGCTGTATCTCAAAAATGGTAATCATATGACTTCCAAAGGCTTGATTATAGTTCATGCTCTGAGGATAAACAACAAATCCTAAAAAAAGCGCTTCTATCTTTTTGTTTGTTTGAACCCTATGTGTGCTAGCATGACTCGCACCTGTTTTGTGTATATTCTCATTTAGTGCAAAAATAACATCATCATCCAAGACCGGATTCATCCATTGCACTGCTGAATATAGGCCTCTTTTTTTTTGTCAGCCTCCTCGATCTTATGCGTCCCTCGTCCAAGTGTTTCCCGCAGCTTTAACGATGTCATCAACCCAACGCGCTTTCCGACGGCCCGGATTTCGTCGACTCGACCTTGGCCACCAATTGGTCGAAGCTTTGCTCCATTGGCCATCACCACGGCTAGCCAGATGTCCTGCCCAATTCCACTCGAGGTTGATCGTCTGTCACAGACCTCGTAGAATATGCCTATCTTAAATTTCTTTTTCATCATAGACTACTACAATACTTAGTAGAGAGAAAACGTTGCCACCACCCTAAGCAAATGGATTGATGATGCTAGTACGTAACACTTTAGAGGTTGTTCCTAACGTGTTATGAACACGTAAACATAGCTGCTGCACACAATAACATCGCAGCGGCTCGCCGTTCTTCACTTATATTCGCTTAAAAGAGACCCCACTGAATTGTTATCGAAACAGTAGAACCTAAAGTTTTGTCTAGTTTCGACCATTGTGTTCATCGCCATAACATGTTATCAGAACCACAGAAATCAAAATAATAGATTCCTGTGACAGTAGCTCATGTAGGTACCTGCGTAGTATAGGTGGATTAACATTGATCCAATAACTGGATCAAGTATCGCTGAATTCCAGAACCGCATTGGCATTGGACCAATAGCATACAAATAAAGCGCTGGATACTGGACGCTGGATGGATGTAAGTCCGTCATAATGTCAGTAAAGCCTCAATGGCTGTCCTATAACAATATCACTGTTCAAAATAGCATGAGGATAACCATAGGTCATAGTATGGGCTGCAGCATCCTCCTGAGTGTCACCAATCCATTTGCCAAGCGTCATGGCAATATTTCTTTACGACCTCTATTGTTGCGGTCTCTTTTCTAATACAGTAATCTGGCCCATCTTCACCAGTGAAAGTTTACGGGCGGCTATGATATCAAAAGAAGTGTGAACATCAGTGCCACATATTATTACTTTCCGATATAACTGGTGTCCTTTACGAATGCGCAGTGTCCGATTTCAAGTGCGTTTATAGAATGTATGCAGTGTGTGACGTCACGCTTTCACTTGGCAAGTGTCTGCCCGTTAAGCGATTCGATATTAAATCACGTCATTTGGTAGGCAAAGGCGACGGACATTCAGCCTGGTTACAAGTCATGTGGTTTAAGGTTGGCGTGTTTTGGCCTCCTTGGTGTATTTAGTAAATCCAGAAACCGTCTGCTGGTCGTCGCCCTAGATAGTTTCATAGAGAGGTTTAAAAAAAATCACATCAAATCATTTACGTAGATTTACGTTTGAGTGGTAATTTGAGCTTACTAGCACAACATTAATTAACAAAGTATTCATTTTTTAAGGATGAATTTATCAGACTGGTATTCATGCAAATTGCTAAGTACGTACGCAGGCTTTTATAACAAAATATTAGTAATACAATCACAATATTACGCACACAGTGTTTTTTGTATAATATTATGACCCTTTTACCTACTCTCGTATCTTTAATTGATCGAAAGGCATGCCTCAGCTTAACTGACAGATTAGTGGTGTTATTTAACGTAGGTATTAAGTTTAATGCAATTATTATAAATTGTGTCAGCAAAAGGCTTTATGTAATATTTATCATTTCCGATATCTGCTTTTACTTCCTTTATTTTAAACACTCTTATTAATTATGTAATTCATTACTAACCGCTACCTACGTTGTCGTTGTACAAAAAAATTATTGAGTAATATCTCACTCATTCAATTCTATACTCGCTTCCTTCAAAACTGCTGTAAAATAAAACAAAACACTGTCGAGCTGTTGCTATTCGCCTTAATTTTTCTTATTGTTATTTGATACTTACTTTTGGGGCCGGTTCACAAGAACGTGACAATGGGCCCGATTATAATGACCGTCTAAAGGCCCGATGAATTCCATTTCCACCAAGCGAGATACCCTAACGACTAGCGCCATCTAGGTAGCGACTGAGTAACAATGTGACCCGCTCCCGCCCGGCCCGAGAGACCGTGTTTTGTTCCGTTAAATTTGCTGTAAATTCCAGGGCAATTCAACGTTTTCGAGGTTTACGGTCAACTGTTTCTAGTATTCCAAACTTGAATATTAGAACTAAACTAAAATTATCTAAAGATTTTGTTGTTGGGTAGATATACCTATGGCCTAACTCTTCTACTGTTTACGCTTGGAGCCAAAGATAAACAAAATATATTCAATGACTTATCACTTCGTGCAAGTCGTAAAAATTGGGTGAGGGAAAGGGTGGTGCAGTAGTAAATCTGATGGACTGGCAAGTTCTATACATAGTGGATTTATATCAACCTTTATATTTACGCCAACCTTGGTTTCAAATACATTTTTGGCACTGATTGTAACTACTCAACCTTTCATGGTTAGGCGAGATTTTCTGTATCTATAAGTTAAACTACACATAGGTATAGAAAAGAACTTGTTTCGTAATTAGATTCCTTGAGTTCCGAACTAATAACGGTAACATTATTAATCACTTTCGATTCATTTCGCTGTTACTGACAAGAACAGCGAAACTGGAACTAGTCGACTATAAATTGAACATTAAGTTGCAAAATTCTAATAGCCAATACTTGTTGAAAAGTGACGAGATATCCTGCAACATTAATGCAAAAATTGATTGCAACAACAATTATGATAGCAGAGTTGTTCAAAAATTATGTTTTGATACCCAACCGACACTGTAATATAGGTATCTTAAAGTGCAATGTTAATAAATCTAAAATAAAAGAAGTAAGAACAATTGCATCAAGCATTAAAGTTTAAAAACACCACGATATTTTTGTGTGTAATTGATTTCAAAATTTAACTAAACCAGTGTCCCATGTCTTGTCACGGCAGTACCTACATGCTAGGCTAGCAAGACTCCTTTTTTATCGTGGGTAAATCCTCATAGATACCCTCCGCTCTGGGGAAGTCGAAGGGTTATGCCGGAGTCTTACCGGTTAAAAACCCACGGTGTTCCTCCTTCTAACCTATGGCCGGGGTCACGGGATTCGCTATTGCACGCACCACAACCCCGGCAGCTGCAAGACTCCTTATCAAATTCACTATTTGAGCTAATTAACAAGAATTAAGATCTTAAACCAAGTAAGAATTTTTCAGACAGAATTAATTAATATTTTTAGACGCAAATAATACAATTATTAAACAGACATTTACGAACTGATCTCAGTTCAAATAGAGATATATTGAACAATTTGGCCGAAGTCGCGCGTCGAATGCGTTTTATTGGCGGCAAATAGCTCAACTTATTATAATCAGCCGCTTAATGGCGTGTCTTTGGTCGAACAAGTCTAGATAAGTCTATGGTCTGGCGTATGTCCAATGAGGCGCACCGGGCACACCGCACCGGCTTCTTTGATACAACGTGCTAGCTATTTTTTAAGATCGTATGCGCTCTTTCTTGTTCTTATATACCTGTTTTGTGATAAAATCGTAATGTTTTGTTCATTACAGAAGTGTTGTAATTCTACACAGTAAATTAGATAATAGATTAAGTGCCGATTACACCAACGTCAAATAACTTATAGATCTGGAATAAGTTTTAAGTTTTGACAGCTTTTGTATAGAAATTATTTTAATACGTCTATCTTATTCCTTGGATAAACGCTATTTGACGTTGGTAATTTGGGGGCTTAATATATTAAGGTAGAATGTGTCCTAAACAATTGAGAGATTTCGATGCCCAATTTATAGGTTAAGATTTAAGTTATCATATAACAGAGCAGATAAATTAGTTTTGTAAAGATTTAAACAAAATCGAATTATCCGAATCATTCAAAACTTTCACTAGCTAGATAGCTTAGTATCCAAATTGTCTGTCATAGGGCATAATTATAATATCTGTACGTAACAATCGCGGCAGTCTCTATTCTTACATAACCAGTAAAAGTTGTATCGAATTAAATTCAGTCATTTCGAAGTTGCGAATAAAAAAAAGGCTAAATTCTTTTTTTCTATATTATGCAAAGGTTACTGGCATGAAACTAAAAAAGTTTAATTACAAACAAGCAATGTCATAATGTGTGCAGGTAGAGACTGCCAAATCTTAATTTTTCGAGTTAAAATCCTCGAGTTCAAAGACCCTTCTGTGAACTTTATAATAATGTAAATCAATATTTCTCTGGAATCAAATCATTTCAGCTTAACTATTTTGATTATAATCTCAAAGACTATGTTAGAGGTATGTACCTACAGACTTTATTGCATCATTTTTGTGACGTAATTTCGCAGCATCTAAGCCTTCTATACAATTTTTGGTAGATTGCTATTACTCATATAGTCAGTGTTAGTTTGTAATGAATTGTGTGTTTCGCCTTGACCCTATTCATCAAAATAGGCGAAGTTAGTCGGTAAAAGTTTTGAGTGTACAGTGGAATCCGTTTATTACGACTTCGCTTATAAAGATCAGCCGCTTATAGCGACTTAAGAACACCCTTTAGTTAGGTTTCATATCTGGTATTTACTGACGCTTATAACGACGTCCGTTTAGTACGACCAAATATCGCCGTCCCTTTGTTGTCGTTATAAACGAACTCCACTGTAATTTGATGCTGACAAAGTCGCAAGTAAAAACTAGTTAATTGTAATTTCTATTTAGAATCAGTGAGCCAGTAAACTGCCACAACAATGTAAGCAATAGTATTTTCTTTAATCTCAACATACGAGCATTATCCCTGCCTCTTCGGGGATCCAGTAAACGAATTTGTACAGAGCACAACACTTTAAAGTACTTCGCTTATCTAAAAGAAATATGATACGCAATAAACGTTTACCAAAAAAAAACAAAGGGATAAGAAACAAATATGTAAAAATTCTCAACGGACCGAGTGCGAGAGGCCTTGGAGTAAAATGAGAAATCTTACCCACAGCGGGGACACGTTGAGAGAAGGCGGGCCCTTACACCACGACTGAACACAGATTACGCACCATACAAATACTTCACGCACTCCATTCATGGCTAGCGCACTTCACACAAACGCAAGTCTCATTTGGACGGAAGTTTTAGTTGAACCTAAAAGAATTAGTCCCCTTAATGTCCCTTCAAATTGCGTGTTAGCAAATGTTTTGCAAGTGTGTGCTATAGACGACGAATGAAGGAAGTCTCATCTGCATAGTACGATGGTAGTCTGTGACTCGAATGCGGATACCATGGCGATAATTACCGATGATACGGCTCCGCGATCTACTGCTGTTACTGTGTAGCTTTTGTTTACCGCTATTTGTGTGTTATTCATTAAAGAAACTGTTGCATGTATCGCCATTACACACCTCAAAGATTTTTTCAGCCAGCATGGAGTTTTTCTATATCTAAAAGGGTGTGTGACTGGTTATTGCAAGGTTGCGTGTTTGCTTCCTATCCCGTTAAACTGATGTGACCCATAACATAGCATGGTTAGCAAGCATGCATTGTTAGGTACCATTGCATTTTTTACTACATATTTAAATGTACTGATGTTGTTGCGTGAGATTTCATTCTAAGAATAGGCCAAGCTGTTTCTTTTCTAGGTGTCGTAAGAATGAGGAAGAAAGCGTACTACGTTAGTGATAGCACAAACTTACTCGACTGCGCGTGGTGCCCTCCGCCCTGAACCATCTAGACAAGCTCTGAAGCGTCAAATCTACAAAAAAAATGGGGTGTGGCTGTGTCATGGACACGGCCGTGTATTGTACGTGAATACGTCGATAGATTTTGACGACAGCTGACGACCAAAACTTAAACGAACATCGTAGCTCCTCCGAGTCAAAAGTTATACTAATTGCAAATCTCGATACGCAGCAAAATAACCTCAAAATGGCGGCGCTTCCCCCACCACCGCGCGCGATGCGTCACTGTTGTCGTTTATCGTAATGAATTCTTTGATCCTTTAGCTATCCAGTAGTATAATTTTATTTTGGATGTAGAGGATAGATTCGAAACTACAATGCCAAACTGTATCCCCCGATTTTGTTATCATTAGGTTTTTTGGATTGTCCCCGTATGGTAGCAAATTTAAAGACGTATTCACGTCAAAAATTACTGCCTAAGTTGACTTGTGGAACTTGTATTTCAAACTATGGACTTCTGCAAGTTTGACGAATTAAGCGAGCAATGGAGTGCAATAACTTGTCCAGTCAAACTGACTAGTGTACTTGACGTTTGAAGTTCGGCAAATGGCGAGATCTTTCTTACCAGCTTGTATACCACAGGATGATGACGGTCAGCGGTGAGAAAGGATGTGTTCAAACAACTTATCGAACTTAAAGACATGTACCCGATCAATGTTTCTCTATGATGGGGTGTTAAAAATGTCTGCCGTTTTTATCATTCATCATCTACGTCCATTGCTCAACATGGGCCTCATCTTCATCTTTTCGTGTGGTTAGTGACTAACCTGGTGTCAGAGTTTCTGCCGCCCATGGGGCTCTGACTTGGCTTCACATGCCGTCGAGAAATATCTCTCAGGCATGCCGGTTTCCTCACGATGTTTTCCTTCGCCGTTTTTGAGTCTCATAATAGACCATTACAATGAGAATTCCAGCAATCACCACTCTTGGTGAAAATATTGGTAATCATAGTATGTTTTATATCATCGCACAGGAAGATGCAGCTTCCCATAATCCAATAGTCGCCTTTAATCTTCTAGCAAAAGCGATATTTATATTAGATACGAAAGGCATGAGCCAATAATAATGTAATAGGGCTTTGAAGATTTAAGCTTATTGTTAGCGCTCCGCAGTGAACAAAGTGGTTCAGCTTCTGGGAATTCTCCATTCATAAACATGTTTTATAGTAGACAGCGTGATTTGTGGCGTTCTATCTGAACATTTAAAATGTTTTCATTAGAATTGTGTCATAGTCGTCGTCCCAATATGTTTATGTTCTGTTCTGCCTAGCCTTTTCCCATCTATGTTGGGGTCAGCTTCCAGTCTAACCAGATGCAGCTGAATACCAGTATTTTACACGGAGCGACTGCTATCAGACCTCCGCAACCCAGTTACTGGGGAATGCCGTTATCCTAAGGTTAAACCGGTTGTCAGACTTTCGGTCTTCTGACAACCCGTAACGACTCTCATAGGTATTCATATGATATCTGGCACCGACGCGGCGACGGTTTATCGTGCTCTCCGAGACATGGCGGGGTCTCTCAATATGTAATGAACGGTCACCCATCCACGGACTGACCGCAGCAAGCGCAGCTTAACCTCGCTAATCGTATGATCCGCGCGTTTGTTAATTAGCCACGAGCCTCTCCGTACCAATATGTTTATATTAGTGTAAAATTAAAAATAAATAGATATTAATTAGCTAAACTTATTATAAAGTTGCACTCTCTGGAATCCCAATGCTGTTCCATTAATATAGACCACTAGACTATTACCCGTGGTTTCACCCGCATCCTAGGGGAACTACTTGATATACCCGGATAGAAAGTATCCTATGTGTTAAACCAGGGCATAGTCTATCTGTGTGTCAAATCTCATCCAAATCCGTTCAGCCGTTTTTGCGTGAAAGAGTAACAAACATCCATACATCCATCCATCTATACTTACAAACTTTCGACATTTTTTAATAAGTAAGGAAGTAAGGATTTTTATTTCATAGTTTTTTCCCAGTTTAAAGTCTTGCTCTACTTTGCTCTAAATAATTACGATATCAAGAGTAACGACCAAATTAGATATGAGCGACACGGCGACGTTTTACATCGATGCATACGCGCGACTGCATCGGGACTCTAGTTAACTAGGTCAAATTGTTTGCGACTGCATCGATACTAACGCGCGTTTGTATCGATTCAACAGCACGACTGAATCGATGCAGACGCACGTGATATCTCCCGCGTCGCTGCTGCATCGCGACTGCACCGCGATTATACATACTTCTAAAATTCGCCGCTCGTGTGAAAAGATAGACTGTCAGCAATTGTTTCACGAGTGTATCGCGATATAGCTATAAAATTCACCGTATGTCCTTACATACGTTGAATCTATGTATTATTATATCCCTTGCTCTGATATGTAATTCAACCAGAAATGGGTTAGTTTTTGTTGTCCAGAAACAAAAAGAAACCCGATGTTCACCGGATCCGAGAAGAGTTTTTAGGACTGAGAAATATTTGTGCTAATCCGGAATATAATTTGCCTCTTTACCTTTTTATACAGTTACGATATGAATGCGTAATAAACACCCGTCCTAACATCTTACCAACCATCTCTTTCGCATCAACGATATTGATAAGATTATCAAGAGTTCAGAAAGTATTGCACTTATAATTTCGAGTATAACCTATATTCCTTCGTATCCTACTCAGGAAGAAGAGCATATCGTTTATGTAGGTTCCTTCAGTATCACTATAAGAAGCTATAATCTTCCAGGGGTTCAGAAGATTTAAGCCTCCACACATACATAAATTTAAGCCGTTCTCCCAAGGGGATATACAGAAATTACAGAACGCCAAGTGTTTCCTTCCTTCATCCTTACAAATAAGCACAGCCCTTCACCCTTCTATTTCTTCCACTGAGACATGAAAGAAGAATAAATGAAAAAAAATAACCTCAATGTTATTTAAACCATAAATTAAGTGCGTAGGTGCAACTGACATCATCATTGCGGTTAATATTCAACATTCACATAAAAATTATGCACAATTCACATTCACATTCCAATGTAAAAAAAAATATAACTAAAATCATTAATTATGAATATTAATAGATACCTACGTCACAATTACAGCCTGCTGAAATAGGCTGCATAATTAAACATCTGCCTCAACAAAACGTCCATGGACCTTCTCGTCAAACCGCTCAATAGTCGATCTTGGGCAGTTCTTGTAAAATCCATAAATGTCATAACAATATAATAATTTTCCTATATTTTTACCTTTGGCTTAAGCATTTTTTTCCAGGGTTCCACTCTCTGTCTAGTCTTTTGGACCCCTATAATTCTCATGATCTCATACTGTCGTCTCTTCTTACGCCTCAAGAAATCTAACTCCGTGTACCGCTATTTCAAAACAAGCATTACGATATAATCCATACTTCAAAGCGAAACATAACTGGCTGTTATCTTCTTAATACACGCATGTGGAATCCCCCTTATTCTCAAAACTTGACATCAATAAATCCTTGATAAGTCTTACCTGTCACTGCTATTTTCTTTTCAATAAAGCGAGACGGCAATAGAGATTCAGAGCGCTTCAATTACGGAGTTCTTAGAGGGCATTTATGAAGAGAGTCTCAGTTTTTATTACGTAAAGCCTGAACGCCTTAAAAAGTTAATAATTATTTAGCAATTAATTTGCTTAAAAGAAGACTCCTAACACTGTAATGTAATATGGGTATGTGTAACACTATGGGGCTCCATCAACATCATATGTATTTATAACAACTTTCTCTGCCAATCACAGTACGCTATTTAGTGTTTGTGTATAGTTTAGTATTATGTATAAAAGAGCAGGGATTGATATTAAGTTAATTACCTGCCGGCCCGAAACGTCCTTTGTCGGTCGGCTCGAACGGAGTTCATTGATTCCGTTTCTGCGCCCCCTTTGCTCCTATAACGCAAACCAGCTTAAAGACCCCCAGCCCACTCCGACACAACCTCGTTATATGAACATTTTCGTACGGATACGGAGGGCAGGGGAGCTCAGCTTACCTGGACGTGCAACGCCAACATGTGTTTGTGGCATTGGCCTCTACGATTCGATACTGGAATTTGGGCTTTAATTGAAGACTATAAAGGATATTTTAGATTGTATTGCGAATGGAGATTTTTAGAAAATACTTTTTTTGCGTAAACTTGTCAAGAAAAAACGTATAAGATATTAATTACATAATGTTGATGAACTTGTCGTTTGATATTTAAAAGCGATACGTTATTGTGTAGAGGGAGTGTGCTTCGTGAGCTTCGTGGGCGGTCCGTGGTGTTTCTCTTTCTCCTTAGCACCCCAAAACAAGATGAACTCTGTTCAATACGTCTACATTAAGAGCTCTCTATTGACTCGCCCATAAATCTAGATTCATAAAGCTTATTTCACACGCTACGAGTTTGTCCGTGTTTATCATAAAATACCATAGCAATAAAAATATAAAACCTTACTTCTTTATAAGTTAGCAACGATAAAAGCGACAAAACAGTGAGGTTAGACGAGTACATCATAAAATACTGCGATTACATAATGGTTTGAAGTAAAGGGAAATTATAAATATGTATTTGGGAAAGAAAATTGGATTGCGTAAGATTAAACGGTTCCGACTTGGGGTTTTCCGAGTTTTATAGTTTCCGCGATGAATTTATAAACTTTTGTGGTAACCTCAATTCTTGAAACCCAATTCAAATGTTATACACCGTTGGAGAGCCATACTTCGAAGTCCATTAATTGATTAATAATTACTTTAATGGACATCCTGTATCAAAATAACCGATGAATGTTGCTAAGGAAGATTATGTAGAACACAAAAAATCGTGCCTTAATGATATCAAGTATCATGAACTGTATAATTGATTGTTTATACATTCTCCGATAGGAATAAGAAATTATCATATTCCGATTAATTTACCTGCCTCGTTGATCTAGTGGTGGCAAGCGCGACTGCTGGTCGTGAGGTCCTGGGTTCGATCCCCAGGTCGGGCAGTGTAATTGGGTTTTTCCGTGTGGAATTCCTCAGTAGCAGCCCGTAGTTTAGGTTTGTACCCGATTGATGGCAATAGGCTCGCCCCCTATTACATGGGACTTAGCCCCCTATTACATAACTAAAATGAGGGTGTTACTATACACCTCGACCCAACCTTTCGGGGAATACAGGCGTGATGTTATGTGATTAATTTACCTGTATCAAATAATCTAAGTATTTGTCGTCAAACATCGATATACATCAATATAGAGGCGGACCGGAAGCCTACCTGAACTAAACAAAGGCGCAGGCGGACTTGCGCCTAACTGTTTTATAAATACCCTATTCTTATGCGGTGACCTTGCGATGCCAGTGTAATGGCGATAGCATCCTACCTGCCTTCCAAATGTACGATATTTTGATATTTTGTATATGGCAGGGGTCGGCAACCTTTTGAGACGGAAGAGCCAAAAGTGACAATTCACAAAATTTCACAGTTTTCAAAGACCCACAAAAAAAATAGTTTCAATATTATAGTATTTGCTTATCCTCGTCCTGTAATTAATGGATAACCTTGAGATGGCGTTTAGCAGAACTAGTTATCTTTAAAAATAAATACTATACCTACTAAATTATATTCAGATATAGTTACTATATCTTTCTCTCAGTCATAGTCAGTATATTTCAGTCAGACTATATTATAGTAAGTACTTAAGTATGGATCGATTGCACAATTTTAAGGGTTTTGATAGTAAAATGCTATTTTTTTGCGTATGGAACTGGAGAGCCGGAACTTTACATCGAAAGAGCCGCATGCGGCTCGCGAGCCGCACGTTGCCGACGCCTGGTATATGGGAATGTCGTCATGCCTTTGAGGTGTGCGCCTGTATTGGCCACATTGAGCAGTGAGTCTATCGTAATTCAAAAGTCTAAGACAGTTGTAACACCAGGTTTTTACTTCTTCTTTTCGTGTGGTTAGTGACTGGTGCCAGAGTTTATGCCGCCCATGGGCCTCTGACTTGGCTTCACATGCCCTCGAGAAATAATTCCCAGGCATGCCGGTTTCCTCACGATGTTTTCCTTCAGCGTTTTTAAGCAATTGATAATTATACAATACGCACATGAATCCGAAAAGTCAGAGGTGCGTGCCTCGGGTTCGAACTTGAGATCTATGATAGGATTTTACTAAGGTACAAGTTTAGGTAGTTATATTCTAATTACAAACGTGTTCCTTTTTTGAGTACAAAGGAAAAGAAAATAATTACGAGAACTTGGTGTCACCGGGGAACAAATTGTGATTACAATTAAATGTTCTTACAAAACTAAAGAGAAATATAACATAACATCACGCCTGTATTCCCCGAAGGGTTTGGCAGAGATGTAAAGTAAGATCCTCATTTCGCCGTTATGTTTAAGTTCTATATAATAGGGGTGAGCCTATTGCCATCAACCGAGCACAAACCCAAACTCCAGTCTGCTACTGTGGAATTTCACACGAAAAAGCCCAATAACACTTTTCCCGACCTGGGGATCGAACCCAGGACCTCACGATCAGCAGTCGCCCTTTCCACCACTGGACCAACGAAGCAGTTGAACAAAGCAGGTGAAAATCAACAGCAACAAAGATAATGCATAATGTTTTAACAACAAATAGGTATCTACACAATGCAAACTAAATAATAAGGGCAGCAGTCAGACCTGCATTGTTAGTCGGTAAACTCAAAAAGCATTACTGAAAACCGCGTTTAGTGTTAATGTAGTGAGTTAAAAGTTAATAAAATTGCACTTTGTTACGACACGGTGTCAGTCCACACTTTACTTATTTTCTAAATTAGGACGAATTATTTGTTTCACGATGTTAAGTAGCTGATGTTTTTAGGTTAAAAAGACACATAGAGTCTAAAAGTCAATGGACAGCAACGACCTCCTGTCTGTTAATAACAACGTATCTACTGCGATAACTAACACAGCTCCACAAAAAAAATTGTTCAGCGGACTAGACCATGTATATCTTATGTTTTTGGGATTGCTGAGTCCGAATCTGTGGTCCGTTTGACCCTACTACGTCGGGGTTTTTCATAACCTCGAAAAATAGGTCTAAAAACCCAGCTATTCCTTAAAATGATAAAAAAATATTGTTCAGCGGACTGCATCATCTCTATCATGTTTCTGGGATTGAACAATCCGGATTTAAAGTAAGTTTGTCCCCATTACATTCAGGTTTCTCATAACCTCCAAAAATTTGACAAGAAACTCTTATAATTCTTAATTAAGAAATATATGATAGACATGATTCAGTCCGCTGAACAATACATTTTTTGTGTGTTGGAATACAGTTAAAAGGAGTTACTGGGTTTTTAGTCTTTTTTTTGAGGTTATGAAGAAACCCTGACCTGATAGGGTCAAACGGACTACAGGTTCGGACTCAGCGACCCCAAAAACATAAGATAGATATGGTCTAGTCCGCTGAACAATATTTTTTATGGAGCTCTGTAATCAGTTGTATCTGCAATAATAGAACTTGGTTATTAAGCCAAAGTATTCACATATACCCTCTTTCTAACAGTACCGTTTTTTTTTTGTTTTTTTTTTGTTATATTGTTTTCGTTTTACGCCGCTCGGTAAATATTGTTATTTTTATTGTGTTCTCATGACGACACGTTTGGTGCAGTGGCTGAGCGATCGGCTTCTGCGCAACGGGTCGTGGGTTCGATTCCCGCACGGAACAAATATTTGTATGGCCTACAGATAATTGTTCCGGGTCTGGATGTTTGTGCGTGTGAAGATTTGTGTCTGGTTAACGCACCCACGACACAGGAGAAATCCTAGTGTGGGGCAACGTTTTTTAAAAAAAAAAAAAAAAAAAATGTAAGTGAATGTATTTCTTTATGAGAATAAAGATTCTTAAACCCAAAAAAAAACAGTCCTCCAAAAATGCTGATTTTACCTTTTGGCCGTTCATTGTAACAGTTATTCGGAAGACTATGGTCAGTTATACTATACAGACAGTTTTAAAAAAAAATAAGCCGTCGCGGATCGCCTGGCAAATGTGAAACATCAAAACACTTTAAGGAAAATAAAAAAAATCAGTCCGAAAAAAACAGAAGAGAGCCGACGAGTTACGAAGGTCTGCCGTCGTGTGTTTGCCATCGCGAGCGTCGCCACGCAACACCACTACCGCCATTACCGCCGCATTATATGTTTCACATCAAAAACTCTATTCACTTCTGCCAAGTTTAAAGGCAAATTGTAACACTTCAATATAGAAATATATATACCTACGACAGTGTATGGCGTTCACAAGGGATAGCCCAATAAACTGTCTGCGTGCACGTTAGCGCTGTTCAAACCCAATAGATTGCTCTTGTATGTGTCTGTAAGCTGTTCAACGCACCTCGTATTGTGTCGCCTGCAGTTTAGTTAACTGTCACCAAAATTATGTCTGTAGATATGGATAACATAACTAAACATAACATCACGCATATATTCCCTGAAGGGTTGGGCAGAGCTGTATAGTAAAACCCTTATTTCACCGTTATGTTTAAGTCCCCTGTAAAAGGGGGCGAGCCGGGCATAAATCCAAAATCCGGGCTGCCACAGAGGAATTCCACATGGAATAACACTTTGCCCGACCCGGGGATCGTATCCAGGATCTCACGATCAGCAGTCGCGCTTGCCACCATTAGACCAACGAGGTAGCTATGGATAATAACTCTGAAATTTCGCAAAATATCCTTAAGACCTTAACTGTTCGATCTCCAAACAACTAAACTCTGACCCGAACCAATATGAATAGATGGTAAACAATCTTTTAGTGTTTTCATCTAAAACTGTTATTAAAAATTAATAATTGTATATCCAATTGTATTTTACGTATATTCATTTATTTTCAAATTGGGTCAAGCCCATCTGTACCTAATTTCTTGCATTTGAATACTGCTTAAAGTGTAAGCTACGCACACTTATTTATTGTTCTTATCCTTCTAATCAAGCATGCGCGACTGCTGCTCGTGAGGTCCTGGGTTCGATCCCCAGGTCGGGCAAAGTGTTATTCAATTTTTCCGTGTGGAATTCCTCAGTAGCAACTCGGGGTTTGGATTTGTGCCCGGTTTATGGCAATAGGCTCGCCCCCTATTACATGGGACTTAAACATAATGGTGAAATGAGGGTGTTACTATAAACCCACCAGCCCATCGGACATCTAGACGCACTGCAAGTTACCATCCATACTTAGTTGCCATTCCACCAATTCGCACTAAGCGCTTCCAAACATCCTTCATAATGCGCACTGCAAAAGAGTGGAACTCACTACCTGAGTCTGTGTTCCCGAACGCATTCAACCTGAATCTCTTCAAAGTTAGAGTTAACAGGCTTCTTCTGGGTAAGCTCATTCCATTCGTAGACTTTGTCTCCGTCTCCTCTTACCTAGACTAGAGTCATGAGCAAACCCATTTCAAATAAAAAAACGTGATATGTATCCTTCTAATTTGGAAGGCTTATCTTCCAAAAACCATGATACCGATTCAATGATGATTAAGGTATAAAATCAGTAGATAAGGACACGAAAATCCATGAAAATCATAAAAAAGTTGTCATCATTTTTATTCATGTTAATTTGATACGCCTACTTTAAAATGCTATCATCCAATTACCATTCTAATTTTCAGAGACGTTTCGTTTTACGCAATATTAAATGTAATGTTTAATTGAACGCTCTCATTTATACTACTTGTACTCAATATAATTAATTCAGCGTAATATCTGTTCGCCTTGACTACTAATCTCAATGACATAGTTTTAACTTGATTCTGTAGTTAATTAAATATTAATTAAAACGCTATTATAGTAATATTACTTATTTTATTTGGAATATCACGTGACTATCGTCTACCTGGAAGGCTATGTTTTATTTATTTTTGTTGTGTATTTAATATTTATCTTTCTAACGGGCTTTTTTTTATTTTTTTATTCTTGTCTTGGTTGCGTTTGGCCCTAGTCTCACCTGATGGTAAGCGCAGACAGGGTCTACGATAGAGCACATGAATCCAAGGAACAGAGATATTAGAGGGATTCCCCTATACACCTTTGTCTCTCACATACACATGACGGAACACAGTAAACTGCTTGGCGCCGGGAGATATTTAGCCAGGCGGACCGTATAGATCCTAACACCAAGCTAGGTTTTGTTAAATCTTACAACACGCATCTATTCCCAGTGTGCAGTGAGGAAGATTTATATTCTAACCCGTTCCCACACTGTCGTCCCATTATCGATGTTTTTAAGCATTCTTTCTTTCTTTCTTCCTGATTTTTAATTAGGAATGGATCAGCCATTAATGGTGGTAAGCACGAAATACATAAGCAAATTTTATTGCGCAAGTCTTGCAGGTTTTACGAACTAAACGAACTGCTATTCTGATGGTTATATCGCTTTGTTGTCACCGTACCAAATGCTTAGAATGATGTTCCAAACGGATTGAAAACATCCTTTTTCGTTGGCCGGCACTTTCGATTTTGGGCCCAATATGAATGGTCTCCTTTGCTAGTGTTTATCGCTAATGTTTAGCTCCTTTGCTAATGTTTAGCGCTTTAGGGTCAGCCTTCCGTGTCCCTCTTTTTTCGACATCTGTTTCGGAAATGTTGCATGTCACCATATCTGTGCGCACTATATCTATCTACCTGGTTTTAGATCTCCCTCGGAATCCCTTATCGAATATTTTATAAACTATAACTAACCTAAAAACCATTATCATTCGCAGACTTCTTCGAGAGATTCTGTTGCACACACATTTTGACAGTACTAAACATATATTTATACTCTTTGGTACTAAACTAAACGCAACTGTCACTTTCTTTTTCTATTGCAATTTGCAACAAAAAAAGACAAACATCCTGGCGCTTATTACAAAAAGTGGTTTAAACCAAGACTAAGATAAACCCAGATTTATAATATACCCATCACTTGTTAACGTCATATAACAAAAAGAGATGGAGCTATTTTAAAACCGAGGTTTTTCTTAGTCCATCTCTCGTAATATGAGGGCTCTAGTTTAGTTTAGTACTGTCAAAGTGCGCAATAGAATCGACACCAGTTTGAAAGTTTATAGTCAGTAAGTCTATTGATAGGATTGTTAACCAGATTTGTTTATAAGATATAGAATCTATCCTTTTTTTAGTGTCTACTTCATATAATGCGACAGACAATGAATAGCCGTCATCGGTAAGTAAAACGATCCTTGTCGAAATACCTTCTTTCTATGTTGAAAGCATTTGTTTGTGTGCGTCACTTTATTACGGAATGTGTGCGTTTGACGACGGGTATTATAACACCTTTGTACTTGCGAACGTACATCTTTACATGTCTTACATTGCCACTTTCTTGCAGGCTGTATCGTTCGCCTCTGATGCGTAAGCAGCAATGTATTTCTTATGAAGAGATGGAAACGACATCGGTTTCGACGTCCCGGCGACCAGCTGTACGGTCGCGTTGATAATCATATTCTGTTTCGTTTTCCTGCCGTGAGCTTGTAGCTCAGTTTTTCTACGTCAGAGCCAACATTGGATCAAACATTTGCGGGTTTGCCCCAATTTGCCTTTATTTGTATTTTATAGTAGCATTAAAATTACAAGTTTATTGTAATTAATGCAATTATATAATTGTTCAGTTGTGATACAATCTAAGTGCAGTTGTATTTTGTATTATCTTATCAGTCAATGACTTGCTGAGTTTCTGGTTAGGTACCTAGTCTAGGTAGACATTTCGGTGGATTTTTCCGTGTTGAAGTTTATTCAACTATTAACACAGATAGATCACGAGCCCGATTTATTTAGATCTTAAAAAATACGCGTCTGTATTTAGTAAGTAGGTACCTACTTTGTTTATCTTTTATTAAAACATAATGTGTACAGTATTCGTCACATCTTGACTTCGAAGGTCACGGTAAACTGATCATTGTTCTAGGGATAACCTGTTCCCATAAATATGGCAACCTAACCCCAGAGGGTGTAATTTGTAAGGGTGTGACCACACGGTGATAACTGTCGACACAGCCGTCGCAGGTAGAACATGATAAGACAACTTATGTCTACTTTTTTGAAGATAAAACTATTATTTTGTTGTCACACTAATCTATTGTGAATTGATAAAGACGTTCTTAACATCAATACTTTAAAAGCAATTAAAGTGTTCTAATTCCGGTACAATCACTAACAATGGCTTTATTTTAATGAAACTTTGTTTTTTTTTAGGTTCGATGACCTAATTCAGCTACGGACACTGATTACTTCATACACGCGTCTTCTCTTTCTAAAAATCTTTAAGTTGTGATTATGATTATATTTTTGTATCCTACCTAAATGATTATGAAGTTGTGTGAAAAAAAATCATCGTTACTATCAAGTACATATATTATAGTCATCTACCTAAAACACACACGAGAACGGAACATAAAATGTTATCACTGCAAAATCTTAACTTTATATAGGCCCATTCATAATTTGTTCCCACCAAAAATCTTATAAATTGTTTACACTTCATTCAGTATCATTGCAGAGTATTAAGGACGCGGGGTGAATGCCAGGGAACTCGCCCGGGGGGAAAAGTCAGAATAAAAATATTCATCGATCGTAAAAACTGAAAGTGGGCGTTCCATATAAACAAATAAAGTTGATATTGAGAAATTTTGCATCTGTGTGGATGTAGCTTGTATGAGTTATAACTACTTAAACATATTATGGGCTTATTAAAAAAAAATAAGATATAAAAATCAATAAAATGAGTAAAAAATATTTTTTTGGATCTCAAATGAATTGGCTGAGCGCTGATTTATATGAAAACTTTAATAGTGGGCAGGGTGAATAAAGTGACAAGGCAAAATTAAATAAAAAATACAATAATTTACTGACACGTATTTCAGATTGAAATCGGGATCAATACGCGATATTTCATTCTGCTATAACAGTACACAAAAATGTAAACAAATACACTCCACATAATAAATCGAAATGGTTACCTACATGACATATCATTAAAACCCATAAAATTAATAATTAACGAACTGCACTGAAAATAAAGCTTCATCTTTTTAGGAATCTGTTTCCAATTCGAGTAAGTGAACAAATGGCTCAATAAACCATTTAAGAATAATTTTAGATTCCGCCATTTTGGCAAGACAATCACACGGTTAGCATTGCAATATTTTAAAAATAGGTACTTATCTAACTTATTTTAAAGGTAATCTAAGTTAGGTACCTAACTATTATAGTTAAATAATAAGGGTCACTTTCAAAGAGAAAGATTAAGAGGTCTGTGATACAAGTTTCATAAATCATACGATGATTAATAGTCCCAGCTTTCGATCACAAAATTCACACTGTGTATTTTTACAACAATTTACTGGTGTATTATAATCAAAAGTTTTATATTTTCTAAATATAACCTTTTCATAATTAGTAGTAAGAAGAACACTACATTCCCTCTATCATATTAATATGGGTCTGTTAAGAACGTTTCTAAATTACAAAAAAATATTAAATACTGAAAAACAGTATTTTATTTGTAATCGCAATTCTTATTTTGTTCCAGTTATAGCCTTAAGGTTTTGAAGCCCCGACTTTCTACTGGATTTATGTTTTTTTTAATGTTCAGCGATTAGATTTAACGCAAACGCTATAGTAGCGTTAGCAACCTACAAAACTTACACTAGAGCGTCTGAAAAACACCATGTCATGTGCGTTTCTTTACGTTTATACGTCCACAGTCAGCTACTCTGATTCATCCACGAAGCATTCGTCGTCGATAAGTCATCGCTACATATTTTAAACTTGTCCTTTATTTTTAACAATAAACAGATTACTATATAGAGCAAGTAGAACGTCTCAAAGGGAGCTGGAGTGGGGTCTCGACTAATATAAATATTCAACGGAGGTTAACGGCGGTCGAGCGAGGTGAGCCACCCTTGATAAAAAGTTAAAATAGGCTTCACACTGACGCACTCCAAAGTGCGGGTAACGTATTATATAAGCTACATTTATGTATACTTCAGTACAATATGGTATTGATGCTGTCAAATCTTATGAATGTAAATAGGTACAATTATTATATTTAATTATACATACCAGATAATTATTACCTAAAATGACTTTTATTTTACGTTTTTTCAGTCTTTACCATCTACCACACGTGTAAGTGTCACAAGAGCATATAAAAGTGTTCAAGTTAAGGCTTTATTTATGTTTTCACTAGTTTTAAACAGCTGAATCAATAACGCTTCTACTACGTTCACGTTAAACCAATTCCTAAGCTAACATAAGCTACCTACATAACTTACAATAAGGTTTTAATAATATAAATAAATATTTTTTCTAACTCGGTTTTATAAAGCCATGGTAACATGCTTATTCGCCTATAATGTAACACCATATTGCTCTGAACTCTGAACTATATAATAATAATATAAAAGAGAGTAATATTCACATCAAGTTGATGCCAACTGTACCGAGCGAAAGGTTACTAGCGGGGTGAAATTTTTGCGTGGGCCGACTGTATTAGCTCGGTTTTCTATACACACCTACTAATAATATTTCTAATCTATTGGCATTTTCTATCCAGTTGAAAAATTGAAGCTGTTCCAGTGGTTCAATGAAACCGTTTTAGAAATGGGTTACTGTAGCAGATTACTGTCCATATTTTGTTAAAAATATTGAAATAATATAAATGAGTAGTGGTGCAGTAGTAATGGAGCAGTGGTGGCCCAGTGGTAACGGCCCCGACTTACGAGTTGTATGTCGTGGGTTCGAACCCAGCCAGGCGCATTACTTTGTGTAATTTATTTCATCACCACTGCTCTCAAAACAGTGAAGGAAAACATCGTGAGGAAACCGGCATGTTCTACAACCAAAAATTCGAACACATGTGACATCTACCAACCCGCACTGGGCCCGCGTGGTGGATTACGGCCCATTCCCTCTCACAGAGAGGAGGCCTGTGTCACAGCAGTGAGAACACTATAGGCTGATGATGATGATGAAATGTAGTAGTAAGCGGATAACACTCAGATCCTGGCAAAAGTAGGAATTGTATTTAATCCAGCAAGGTAGAAGAAGAAAATTAAGTTAGAAGATAACCTGCTTTAGAAGATTGGATCCCATTACACAATTCACTGTCTAAAATCGTTAACGTGAAGATAAGTCAGTGTAATAATAATTATAAAATTGACTTAAGCTGTTGCCTGTTGTATTGACTGCCTTATTGGTCTAGTGGTCGCAAGCGTGACTGCTGAGCATAGGGTCCTGGGTTCGATCCCCAGGTCGGGCAAAGTGATATTGGGTTTTTCCATTAGGAATTTTTCAGTAGCAGCCTGGAGTCTGGATTTGTGCCCGTTTAATGGCAATAGGCTCGCCCTCTTTTACATGGGACTTAAACATAACTGGCGAAACGAGGGTGTAACTAAAAACAGCTCTGCCTAACCTAAGTGACTTAAGCTATGGAATAATCGCTTGTAGAATTGATAACCGCTGGTGCAAAAAGGTTCTCGAGTGAAAACCACGCAGCGTGGGACGACGTCCAGCTAGATGGACAAACGATCTGGGAAATGTCACTGGGAGTCGTTGGTTGCAGGCGATATTAACCGGTCGTTGTGGAAATCTATAGGCGGGAGACCTTTGTTCACCAGTGGACGTCCTTCGGCTGATGTGGTGATGGAATAATCACGTGATCAAGAAATATCAGTCTTATTAACCTTTTGGATGCATTGACGGCTATCGACGTCAAATGAAAATGTTCGGACCGTCAACGACGTCAATAGCCTTCTTCTTCTTTTCGTATGGTTAGTAACTAACCAGGTGTCAGAGTTTATACTGCCCATGGGCCTCTGACTTGGCTTCACATGCCGTCGAGAAATATCTCTCAGGCATGCCGGTTTCCTCACGATGTTTTCCTTTACCGTTTTTAAGCAAGTGATAATTATAAAATACACACATGAATCCAAAAAGTCAGAGGTGCGTGCCTTGGGTTCGAACCCGAGAGCTATGACTTGGCAGTCCGACGGTCACACCACTAGGCTATCACTGCTATATAAATATATATATGTCAATAGCCGTCATAATAGAACTATGAATTTATAACGTGGCGTGGAGGGAAGTGCTCGTATATCTTCAACGTGACGTTCAAAAGGTTAAATATTACTTTTAACATAACATCACGCCTGTATTCCCCAAAGGGTTGGGCAGAGGTCTAAAGTAACACCCTCATTTCGCCGTTATGTTTAAATCCCATATACCTAATAGTTCACCCCCTACATGGGACTTAAACATAATGGCTCGCCAGCCTATTGCCATCAACGGGCACAAATCCAAACTGGGCTGTTACTGAGAAATTCTACACGGAAAAATCCAATAACACTTTGCCCGACCTGAAGATCGAACCCAGGACCTCACAATCAGCGGTCGCGCTTGCCACCACCAGATCAACTTTTCTTAAACTATAAATAACTAGCTGTGTCCTCACGGCTCCGCCCGTAGCCTATGTTACTCAGTGATAATGTAGCTTTCTAGCGGCAAAAGAAGTTTTGAAATCGGTACAGTAGTTTTTAAGTTTATTCGTTACATACAAAAATTCAAAAATACAAATCGGTCCTCTTTATAATCTTTATTATATTATATATATAACTCGACTGTACGTGTGTATGTCACTGAACTCCTCCTAAACGGCTGGACCGATTTGAATGTTTTTTTATTGTATGCCTTTGGGTGGCGCCCTGGATGTTTTAGATTCACAATTGGACCCGGTAGGTAGCGCTACTGTCCGTAAGTCACCAAATTTTCCGGGCAGGACGACGTCTGTTGGGTCCGCTAGTATTAGTATAGATATAGATTTTGTAATAACTTTTAGGCATCAACCTGTAAACAAAGAAGATTATGAAAACACACTAGATAGTGAAGTCGTTATTATTTCTCCATACATTACATTACCGCTGTATTCACTATATTGTAACAGCGATCTTGATATTCTCTCGGTGACGCGAATTTGCCAATCATGTTTTAAATTAACTTAATGTAGAATGCTGATATCGCTCGTAATGTGGATATTGCATAAGCACTGTCGAGCAAGCGGTGCTGTAAGCTAAAAAATAACAAAAAAACAATTTTGTATAGCACACGAAACAGGGAGGACCTCGTGGCTAAAATAAAAAACGATATGCAAGGTTAAGCTGCGCTTGGATGGGTGACCGTTCGTTACACATCGAGACCCCTCCGTGCCTCGGAGAGTACGTTAAATCATAAGTTTCGGGTGTCATACGAATACATATTATGACAGTCGTTACGGGATTTCAGAAGCCCGAAAGTCTGACAACCAGTAACCTTAGGATACCGGCATTGCCCAGTGACTGAGTTGCGGAGGTCTGGTAGCAGTCGCTCCTTGTAAAGTACTGGTATTCAGCCGCATCTGGTTAGATAGGAAGCTGAACGCAAAATGGAAAAAGGCTAGGCAGAACATTACAAAACAAGACTATTGTTACTACAATTTCAAAACTCAACATCAAAGTACCGCGCCAATATCACTCCAAAACTAAAGTGAAACGTTCTCCCCCAAACCGTGCTTAATATCTCCCCTAGTACGTAAAAACGATTTAATGTGTGACAAAGCATTTGTCGGTGAGTGTACCCGCGCGATCCTTGGAGTAAGTTTTGTCAAACATATCGAATAAGTAAACACTTGAAGCGTATTGTGTTTAAAAGTTACTTATCGGGTAGCAGAGAGTTAAATTGATTATAAAGATTAATACACGTTTGAATGATTGCCTTGTTGATTTAATTACGAACATTTGTGCGGATCTTGAGGATTTTCACGTCATCAGATTAAGCCGTAAATGTTGACGGAATATGGGCCTTCAAACAATGAACGGTTATAGGGAACAATGGAATCACCATGATTGGTAGATAGATTGATGATCACAATTCGTATTATTACCATTTAATCCTTAACAAGACAAAGGGAATATATTTCCCACCAACTTTTTTGAAAGATGTCGCAAAAACCTCCTTGTAATTCCTTTTTTAGGGTTCCGTACCCAAAGGGTAAAACGGGACGGTTGAAGCAAGGAAAACCTGCGCAGGTGGAGATTCATAGACGATTCCAGCTTGGAGTGTAAATGTGGTGCTGTTCCATAAACGATGGGACACCTGATATCATTGCCTGCGTGCCCTGATACTTGCACGTTACAGGAACTAATGGACGCTACTGATAACCCTAAACTCGTAGCTAAGTTCTGGGCCGACTCAATTTAGATTGCCAATGACACGCCAAGAAGAAGATTAGTGGATAGGAGGGTGCTACTTCTCATCCCCTTGACATAATCTCTTGTCATTCACAACAAACACGGCAAACGTTTTTTGGAACAAAATCCAATTTAATGTTATAATTGAGAGATTGGCAGAGGTGTACGCCCACAGCTCATGCCCACGCCCAAGGTATTAAATCCCCTACAATAGGGGGAAGTAGGTTCTAGCATTTATCGAGCACAACTTATAGGCTATTAATGAATAATTTTGAATAGGGATTTACTTTTTATACGACCTGAAAGTTGGACCTAAATAGATTTTATTTAGATAAAAAAAATTTAATTGTGTTTTTAGGTAAAGGTTAGTCCAACTCTTCTCCATTCATGGGTGTCGTAAAGACGACGGGCCGAGAGGGTAGTCATTAGCATAACCCTTAATAGGGGCATAAGGTTTTAAGAAAAGTAAATAACAAACAATTTGTAATTTTTTTATAAATAATTACAATAAGTTTGTTTTTTTATGTAGATACCATTATTTTTCTTTCCTATTAAAGAAAATAGTAAAAAATAATAATATTGCTAGGTTTAAAAATCCCAAAGGGTAAAACGGGACCCTATTACTAAGACTCTGCTGTCCGTGCGTCCGTCTGTCACCAGGCTGTATCTCATGAACCGTGATAGACAGTTGAAATTTTCACAGATGATGTATTTCTGTTGCCGCTGTAACAAAAAATACTAAAAAACAGAATAAAATAAATATTTAAGGGGGCTCCCATACAACAAACGTGTTTTTTTTTTTGCCGTTTTTATAGATAATGGTACGGAATCCTTCGTGCGCGAGTCCGACTCGCACTTGGCCGGTTTTTTATTTTTAAACCTAGCAATATTATTATTTTTTACTATTTTCTTTAATAGGAAAGAAAAATAATGGTATCTATATAAAAAAACAAACTTATTGTAATTATTTATAAAAAAATTACAAATTGTTTGTTATTTACTTTTCTTAAAACCTTATGCCCCTATTAAGGGTTATGCTAATGACTACCCTCTCGGCCCGTCGTCTTTACGACACCCATGAATGGAGAAGAGTTGGACTAACCTTTACCTAAAAACACAATTCAATTTTTTTTATCTAAATAAAATCTATTTAGGTCCAACTTTCAGGTCGTATAAAAAGTAAATCCCTATTCGAAATTATTCATTAATAGCCTACAAGTTGTGCTCGATAAATGCTAGAACCTACTTCCCCCTATTGTAGGGGATTTAATACCTTGGGCGTGGGCATGAGCTGTGGGCGTACACCTCTGCCAATCTCTCAATTATAACATTAAATTGGATTTTGTTCCAAAAAACGTTTGCCGTGTTTGTTGTGAATGACAAGAGATTATGTCAAGGGGATGAGAAGTAGCACCCTCCTATCCACTAATCTTCTTCTTAGCGTGTCATTGGCAATCTAAATTGAGTCGGCCCAGAACTTAGCTACGAGTTTAGGGTTATCAGTAGCGTCCATTAGTTCCTGTAACGTGCAAGTATCAGGGCACGCAGGCAATGATATCAGGTGTCCCATCGTTTGTGGAACAGCACCACATTTACACTCCAAGCTGGAATCGTCTATGAATCTCCACCTGCGCAGGTTTTCCTTGCTTCAACCAACCTGGGTTCGGAGTCTGTTTAACAGATTCCAGGTTAGCCAAGGCAACTCATGTCCAGGTGGGAAATTTTCAGCAGATGGGATAAATGGGATGGGTAGGGAAGCACTATCATGCCACAGCTTTAACCTTTGTCGAGACTGATCGCCAGAGAGTGGGAGTACACACTTTAAAAAACTGTCCGCTAATAAAAATACTGCGATCACCAATCCATTTTCCAGGCTTGCTGATTATGGTTAAACTTCTACACCATTCATTGAAGAAGTCTATGAAATGGTCTATGTAAAGCAATGGCCGTAACGGACTGATTATTTTCAATTTCAAATAGCAGCGGTTCCCTGATGTTGATAATATATGATTTTTTTTTGTATGTAATTTTTATATATAATGTTATTTTTATTCAAAAATATCACTTAGGCGTCAAAATATTCCTCCTCATCACCGTCATCCGGAAGCGTGCCCAGAAGACTGGCAGCGTTGCCACGCTGGATGGCAACGCTTATTCTTTGGCCAAAGAATAAGCCAGCCCTCTGGTCACGCGAAGCGTCGACCAGCCTTTGGGCAATTTCTTTAAAGAAAAGATGTGTACTCGGACCCCATGGCCCGAGCGTTTCGACCCCAAACGGCTCAAAGTCATAGCAACCAATAAGGTTACTATATTTGCGCCGCTTGAGGGCCTCCGCGGCCGCAGCGGCAGCGCCAGCATAGCCCGCCGAGCTAGGAAGATGGGATGGAGCAAGGGTGTCGACACAAGTTGCGTCCCATACCAAAGGCCTACCCATCTTCCATGGCAATAGCGACATGCCATCTGGTCTCTTCCCGTCGTCACGTGCCAAACCATTCGGTTCAAGTACAGCTGGCACGCCGGCGGTGGCAAGAGCACGACGGATAATGTCGTTAATATTGGCGTGCCGTGCTATGCGACCTGCACTCCTGCAGCAAGAGAGACCATGGTGTCCGAGGCTGTCGACTGCTTCACCACAATGACACCGATGAGGAGCAACACATGGAGCGCCCAAGCGCAGGCAAGTGGCGAAACGGAAACTTACGTCATCCAACATAGTGCCTATGTTGGATGACGGAAGTGCCTGAAGCCAAAGTCCCGACTCCCATTCGCCCACAGCCAAAAGACGAGCACGCTCGGCAGTATTGACAGACGTATTCAAAAGGTTTTTCCGTGTCAAACTGCAAAGCGGCTCGTCCCACTGTCTCTGGGAAGACGGATTGACGGGCAACACCGTATTGGGACAAGCCATTTTCCAGGCGTTCTCAGCATCGGTCAAGCACGGTACTTCAAAATCAACCAGTGAGGATGATAAGATTTTCCTGGTTAATTTCTCCGTACCGTGGACCGAGGACAAGAACGCCGGTAAACTAATACTAGAAATTTTGCGGATGCCGAGACCACCCAAACGAATGGGAAGTGTGGCTTGTAACCAAGCTCGGTCGTCCAGAGCCACGTTAAGGATTGATGTTAATGTGTTACGTATAATTTTGTCTACTTTGTTCAAGAGTAAGTTTAGACCGATATCGAATTAAAGTTTTGACATCAGTATCTTCTGTACATTCATTTCATATAACAATAGACAAAAGTGGCCACCAAGAGACGATTATCTTTTGAACCATTTCTTCAAGTAGAGTTATAGCTCATCTTGATTGGCCGTTAAGGTTCATAAAAGCATAATGATGTGTTGAATCCCTTCTGGACGCAAACCTTTTGCTTATTTCTATTTTTAACCCCCGACGCAAAAAGAGGGGTGTTCTAAGTTTGACCGCTATGAGTGTCTGTCTGTCTGTCTGTCTGTCTGTGTGTGTGTCTGTCTGTGGCACCGTAGCTCTTAAACGGGTGAACCGATTTGAGTGCGGTTTTTTTTATTTGAAAGCTGGTTTTCTAGCGAGTGATCTTAGACATGTTTTATTAAAATCGGTTCAGCCATTTCTAGCTGTTTTGTTAGCTGCGGTAGGGTTCTTAGACGCATAATGTGTATTACTTTACTTTCAAACATACGTGTGAAATAAAATTTGAAACACTCATGTATGCTATATAACTATGCAAGATTATGAAATTCTTGGTCTGATGCTGCAGCCAGGATAACCAGTGCACTAGTACAGTCTTGAAAAAATAATAGCAGATATGTCGTGTTTGGATTCGTTTTGATCAGTATTTGATTCTACATGCAATTCAATGGTGGCGACATGATGAGCTGATGCTGCAGCCAGGATATCCAGCACACTAGTACACTCTTGAAAAAATAATAGCAGATATATGTCGTGTTTGGATTCGTTTTGATCAGTATTTGATTCTACATAAAATGCAATGGTGGCAAAAACTAAATGTTATTGAGATAAAGCTTCGTTTTGATTTCTTATTCTTTGCAATTCTTCCAATGCTGATTTATCATGAGGACAATTGAATAGTTTTCTTTGATCCAATTCACACTGAAATCTTAATTTATGAAATATATATTTACTTAACAATTTACGTGCTTTTTTGCCAAAAGTAAGTTTAAATTTTTTAACTTAATACTAAGTTTAAAAAGTTTAAAATAAAAATTAAATTAACAATTTAAAAAACCCCCGACGCAAAAAAAAACGAACTTTTAAAAAGTCAAAAATAATAGTATCGTAGAGCCATCAAATTCGATTGAGTAACTAACACCTATATATTTTAATTTCAGAAATTGATGGATGGCACGATAAGGTTTGCTCGTTGAAATGGCGATATAATATCACGTCGGGGTACCGCTAAGTAAATTAGCTAGCTAGTAAATTAATAGATGGTCAATTAAATGAAGGGTCTGACTTACTTTAGCGGTACCCCGACGAGATATTATATCGCCATTTCAACGAGCAAACCTTATCGTGCCATCCATCAATTTCTGTAATTAAAATATATAGGTGTTACTCAATCGAATTTGATGGCTCAACGATACTATTATGATTTTTGACTTTTTAAAAGTTCGTTTTATTTTGCGTCGGGGGTTTTTTAAATTGTTAATTTAATTTTTTTCTAAACATTTCCTTGCTAAAATGGGTCTAATTTATCTATTGTTTATATTAAATAGAGTATAGATTGCTTTACTCTTCAGCATAGGCGTCCCCCAAACTATAGTTTACGATCATGAGTTTTCCTCGTCCATATCGCTGAGCTGATAATTATGGGCATTCAATTATCTCCACTGCCTCGTTGGTCTAGTGTTGGCAAGCGCGACTGCTGATCGTGAGGTCCTGGGTTCCATCCCCAGGTTGGACAAAGTGTTATTGTGTTTTCCGTGTGGAATTCCTCAGTAGCAACCCGGCGTTTGGATTTGTGTCCGGTTAATGGCAATAGGCTCGCCCCCTATTACATGGGACTTAAACATAACGGCGAAATGAGGGTGTTACTATACACATCTGCCCAACCCTTCGGGAAATATAGGCGTGATGTTATGTAATGTCAATTATCGTAAATGAATCGACGAACGATCGAAGATCAAAATTAAAGATGAACAGAAATAGTCATCAACAGTAAGTGAAGCTGGCTGCATGCACCCGGAAACTCATCAGAAATTCTTCATCCGTTTTCCGGAAGCATATTGTATGATTGATTCATCTGAGCTAACCGCAGGCCTCTGGTCCGATGTTATTCCTGAGTATTCCTGTCGCACTTTCCGCATTAAACTCATATTCTATTTTTTGGGGAACAAAACAGATTCAATGAATATCCTGATTAAGAATTCCAAGGCATAATATCACGTGTACGACTTAAAAGGTTTGATCAAATTGATATGACCATATCAAGAACTCTATAGATAAGGCAAACTGGATTAGACCCTAAGGACTTGTTAATCCGTAACAAATTTAATTTATTACTTACAGTGTCATTACGACATTTTTTTCAATAAATACAACTTTGCATAGTATAAAACAAAGTCGCTCCCGCTGTCTGTACGCTTAGATCTTTTAAACTACGCTAAGGATTTTAATGCAGTTTTCAGCAATAGATAGTGATTCAAAAGGAAGGTTTATATGCCCCACATTAGTATTTACATTGCACCCGTGCGAAGCCGGGGCGGGTCGCTAGTAATATATATAAGCCGTACAACGAATTTTAACTTAAGGATTCTGTCCACAGAGTATTAAATACATATCCTGTATTCCGTGGTTCTGTCACATTTAGGAATAGATCCTTAAAAATCCCAATAGAATCCACGTCAACAGACACAGAAGGTCTTCTACCTGCATTTCTTTTACCATTATACATCAAACTACAGTCAACGTAGCTAAAGATTTATTAATCCTTAATCTTCTTCCTGCCCTTATCCCACACTAGGTGGGGTCGGCACAACATGTATTTCATAAATCCATGTTATTAGAGGTTTTGGCTTATTGTTTTATGACCGGCCGCCTGCCTGATGTCAACCCTCCTTGGGAATACTCGTTGCGCCGTCGCGCGGGTGATCCAATGTGCTTGCTGATATTATGCACTGGGTCCCAAAATGATATGCTTGTCAGTCTTATTGCCGACAACTAAGCAGGCTGTGTTCTTCTTGGTGGAGTATACTTGCAGTTCCACGACCCACTCATTCAGTTTTGCTAGGGGCTTTGGTTCTGACACATCGTAAAATAATATAGCACCGTGAGCTTCTTTGTAAAATTTTAATGTCAATGTTCTGTATCGCTCTTACTGTCCCACTGTATCCCAAATACCAAGTTTGACTTTACCACCGTTCACGTCCATGACTTTACATTTGTAGTCAACTCCGATTGTAGCTGAGAATGATGGATTGTAGTCTCCCGTTGTGAACGCTAGGATTTACCCACACCGCACTCACCGATAAAATAATTCACAATTATCAATCCTTAATATTCTAACATATTCCTATCTTAAACTCGGCTTGATAATAGCCATATGAAATCGCCTTACACGCATGTAATCATATAACTACACACTCAGCACACGAATCACATTAACCAGTGTAAGTTGAACTGTGAAACCTTTCATACTGCTTTGTATTGTAGGCCTGTGAAACAGATAGCTGGCAGACTAGCGAGATTGTACTGCCATAGAAAATTAAAAAAAATGCGGAATTCCTTGACGTGGATTCTTTACTGACTGTTCATACTTTGTTTTGTTGTTAGGTTATGTACAGACAATTAAAATACTGCTGGTGTAGACTGGATACGATAGAAGTAGGAGCTGGTGTTGTGACGCTACTTTGGAGAGACAGTGGACTGCGTCAGACTGTATTAAGCCTTAATTATTAAAAAAATACCTGCCTCGTTGGTCTAGTGGTGGCAAGCGCGACTGCTGATCGTGAGGTCCTAGGTTCAATCCCCAGGTCGGGCAAAGTGTTATTGCGTTTTCCGTGTGGAATTCTTCGACAACAGCCCGATGTTTGGATTTGTGCTCGGTTGATGGCAATAGGCTTGCCCCATATTACATGGGACTTAAACATAACTGCGAAATGAGGGTGTTACTGAAAAGTATGAGGTGTATACCGCTGCCCGACTCTTCGGGGAATAACGGCGTGATGTTGATGTTGGGTTATAAAAAAATGCACATATTGGCCTAGGTTAACCTTGACCACCCCTGATCTAAATCATCTGGATCCGTTATTGAATATAGAGCCAGGTAGCTTTCAGCTCTTTCTAAGAACTTTTTAGCTCCGATAAATACATGTTTTTGGAATTTTACAATCGATAGCTAAGCTAATAGTGTGAATGATTTCAATTGTTTCTACATCAAAAAAATATTTATTTCATCATTGCGAGAATGAATGAATGAATCGAGCCTCTCAAGGCTCTTATTTGTAGGCCGATTGTAGTAAAACGAATTAGATTCAAGTACACTATGTATTGAATTTTAATAAAAAAAAATATTATTTATACATTCAATTCATTTTAGATAGAAATTCTCTAAAGGGTCTCGACGTTTTTTCCAATATCCCCGGAAGCCTTTCAAAAGATCGGGATTTTCTTTGCATTTGAGGAGTTACCCGTGAAGGAAAAACATTTAATTTCACACATTTAATTTAGAAGTTATTCTAATAACCGTTACGACAGAAATTGTCGTAATCACCATGCTTTGTAGGCAGTATGATGATCACAGAGTGAGTGTTCCATTAGCGCATTTTGTTATCCATGCTCTTGACATGACCCTTCCTTTTAAGACACCCACGTGTGGAGAGGGAGTGGCTTATTCCTTGCCAAGCGCCACAACGTACGCAATTTTTTATAAAAACTATAAATTCCAATTTCAAATGAACTGCACAATCACATACAAATATTTAAAGCAATCCTTTACAAAAATTTGTTACAATCTGAATTCGCGAGCATCGCCGGCGGCTATCGATGTTTAGCATATAAAATGGTCAGACAGACCTTTTACTGGGACCTTGAGTAGATTGATTCACCTCGGCAGTGGGAGACGGAGGTCGATACACACACGCTGGGCTGATCAATTGTTACATACTGCGTAGATTTCGTTGTTTTATTTTATGCTGCTAATCGTTTGAGCATTGGATTAGCGATTATGGATTTATTTGGAATGAAATTATGAAGTTTGTTTGCAAGCTGGAACGTTCGACTGTTATGTTCGTTTTCTCAATATAATTCAATTAAAGCTTTTTTTATTTCCGTACTCTTTATTTCTGACATATAAAAAAAAACAATCTTCTTTTCGTGTGGTTGGTAACTAACCTGGTGTCAGAGTTTATGCCGCCCATGAGTCTCTGACTTGGCTTCACGTGCCTTCAAGAAATATCTCTCAGGCATTTACTCACTGTTTTCCTTCACCGTTTTTAAGCAAGTGATAATTATACAATACGTACTTTAATCCGAAAAGTAAAACAATATCAAAATATAATTTATAAAAATATGTATAAAACTTATTAATTATAAATTAAAGCTTATTAAAAATATTACTCGTACTCGTCTAGTACTTGTAGTATTAACAGAAGTTCGATTCACCAGAGTATTCATTGAATACTCTATTAGACTCTAAAGTTTACCTTTAGTAGCTGTAGCTAAAAACATAGTTCTTTAGCTACACTTTAGAGTTTAATGTACGGAAAAAAAAAAAACAAAATTTTGATGGGAATTTCTTTTAGTTTGAGCGTTAATTTTGGATTTCTACTAATAACGTGTTTTACACAAATGATTTATACATTAAGCTCCACATGTTTAGAGGTAAACACTACTGACTGTGATTCTGCAAATAAAATAGCTGTTGACTACTTGACTACTAGGTTTATAGCACGACCTTTTCTAATCATAGATAGTACGGATCACTGCCTCCACACAGTGATCCACGTTGGCGCATTTTCAATACCTATTCATAGATTAATTTAATAACTACTTTGATTAAGCTCTTTGTATAGGAGCTTTGAACGTTCTACCACAGAATAAATAATAGTACAGGTATGACCCAAATCTGCCAACAAGGAGCTACTTTGTTAGACAGCGTTAGATATATTGCTAACTTACTCCGTCTTGTAAGCCCTACGAAGCTCAACGAGCCCTAGTTTAAGTTTTGTAGGTAGCCATTAGCCAAGGCTACTACTACGTTTACGTTTTTTCTGTTATTATAAATAGTATACGCTAACGCAGTAGTAACGTAAACTAGCTACAAAACTTACTCTAGTCACTCAATTCTTAATATCACCACGGGGAGTTTATTTATAACAAAATGGCAGGTACATTTCAACATATTTATTCTCTCATTCGCAACAGTATAAAAAATAATAAATATCGGATCTGTACGGAAATTACGTTCACTTATCGAGACCGTATCGTTACCGCATGTGTGCTTACGGCTTGCCGTCAACACGGCGTCATCTCGTGTCGCCACAATATAAGAACCAGAAGGTTCACTGCATCTGATGCCAAGCTTACGCAGAGACGTTGACAGTTAGAATAGTGGCTAGCAATGGCGCGTAGCAACTGCAGTAGTTCAAATGGCTACGTTTTACCTGTATCGTAACTTTGTTGGGATTTTATCCACCACTGTAAGAAAAATATGCACAGGTGATTAATCACATCAATCATCCATGAACACACTAAGCATAACGCTCAGTATGGCCCAAGAGGCTCATTGATCTGTCTTTGAAACCGAAACGAAATTAATAAGTAGTGAACAAAAAGGAGGAGTGAGCACAAAATGCAACTTTCTTTAGCAAAGCCGGTATGATACCAAAACTATTATTTAAGTGCGAACCCCTCATCGCACTCGGGTGGGGCTTCTGTAGGTCTTTCTTATTTCATGTCCCCATCGCCCCTCATACCCCATCAGCCCCTCTCTACGGAACCCCGCTTACCTAAATATTGTTTTCGTAGAAGGCCCGATGAGGACGCTTTGACGGTGACTCGGGGCCAAATTGACGGTCGATCAGATGACGCTCATACAATGCACGGAGTGAGTGCTGACTACAATAACAAATTTCCAATATTGAACTACAACAGGATTTTAGAGAAGCAAAATTGGACTTCTATTCTATAGTAGCAGGATTTTGTTCGTGTGGTTGATGATTTCACCCCCTTTCGCTGTAATTTATTTATTTCTTATTGCTCAATTCATGAAGTTTTTGTGGCATAAGATACCATTTATGTCATACCTGAGCTGTTCAAATACCAAGGTCGTTTGGTCTAGGTCTAGGCGTCAAAACGTCAATGGTCAGTCGACCATTTGACTTGAAAAAATAACTCGGAATGTCTCTTTATAATATTCTGCTATGAGAGGTATGAAGCGACTACCGTAAAGATTTAGACGACAGCATTGACGCAGTGGCTGAGCGCTTGGCTGCTGCACAACGTATCGAGGTTTTGATTCCCACACGGAACAAGTATTTATATGGCCTATTAGATAATTGTACCGTAAGAAGATAATTATGTGTCGGTAAACGCACCCGTGATACGTACGAGCCAACGTGTAAAAACAAACTGACCGTTTACAGTCCACTGCTCGACATAGAGCCCTGCCAAAAGGGGAAGTAAGTAATGTCCGTTGGTAGTCAGCGCGCATAAAACGGGCTAGTGACAGAATAATATAGTGACACTAGCGACATCTATACGCCGAGAGAATACACTATGGTCATACATTTATTCAAGCTTGTACAATTCAAACGATCGACTCTTTTTAGCATACCGCTTACCTAATATTTAGTCAGTATTAAGTAGGTAAATAATTACATAATATCACGCCTTTTTCTCATGGAGGTAGGTAGAAACCGCAGCATGCCACGTGTTACGATCCTTACAAATGTTTCTTTTGCTTTTTCTACGTTCTCGCATCATTATTATATATTTACTAAACATTATTATAAAATGCATTACTTACTGGAATGTTGAATATTCAAGCTACCTTTCACAGCTCGTACAGAGTCAATCCGTAAAGGCTACGCCGACGCTGCTTAAATAAATAATATCTGCTTGGCGTCGAACATTTTAAACAAGATAGATTAAATTTATTCAATTAAAGGAGAGTCAGAAATTAAATAGGATGACACTACCAAGCGGTTTAGTTAAAAGAGTGAAAAAGAAAAGCCTGTAATTCTTTCACTGCAGAGCAAAGGCCTTCATCTTATCCGGAGAAGGAACGAGTGCACTGGCTAATAACGGCATGTTTGGTGAATCGTATTTCGTTTCATATTCATAATCATAACTTGACGACACATTTGGTGCAGTGGCTGAGCGATTGGCTTCTGCGCTACGAGTCGAGGGTTCGATTCCCGCACGGAACAAATATTTGTATGGCCTACAGATATTTGTTCCGGGTCTGGGCGTTTGTGCATGTGAAAATGTGTGTCTGTAAACGCATCCACGATACAGGAGAAATCCTAGTGTGGGACAAGGTTAAAAAATTTTAAAAAATGCAAATGGACTACACATCCAATAACAACTGCAAACTATGTCAAATTATGTGCCAAATGCAATTTGAAGGAATTTAAGATGCAGTCAGCGCAACCGCGTGACAACTGCCGACTGGACGTGGACCCCACTTAGAGTTATGATTACGAATATGAAATGTTCACCAAATGTGACGATATTAGTCGAACAGGTTTCACGAAGTTTTTTTTACCGTAACAATAACAAATCACACCTTGTAGAATCACGAGATAAGTGTTGAGTTGCAGATTATAATCTGTTGATAGTATAATTAAATAATCACAATAACTATGAAAAGAAAAGATTTTTGCATTTGTTGGTTTTTACATTTGTAAATAAAACCGCTTATCTGATTAAATATAAAAATATTATACTTATTACGCTATTAGTCATACTCATAGCGCCCTGTTGGACAAAGCATTTAAACAAACTCATTACTGATTATTCTAGAAAATCACCAGCTTGTAGCGGTCCTCTGCTATCTACATAGCTATCTGTCGAAAAGGAGGTATCGTCGTTGCCAATCTGAAATATATTGTGCTATCTAGAATTGGAATGTGTCGTATATTGTGTGGTTATTTTGCACAGAAGATTTTTTTTAATCAACTTTTCTGTGACCTAGCACATCCGATGTATTTTTACTTCAAATATATGATATGCAAAATGGAAATCATACACACATTGGAGCTTTTGCATACGATAGAGCTCGCAATTCATAATTAATGGGTGTAAAAAAAGTACCTACTTCTGATAAAGTATTACATAAGAGGTTTTAACTCTCAATGACGCTGCGACGACGCAAGAAGTCAACGCGCTGGGCAATCGGATTAGCATTCAGAGAATTTTTGTAATAGTTACGTACTTTAGCAATCTTTCTAAATATTTTTTCGGATGCTTACAATTTTTAAGTAGGTACTAGCTAGTTAAACTAAATTGGACGTAATTAAAGTCTTTTGTCTACACTGTAACGTAATTGTTCGTCTAATTAGTCTATGGTTTCAGCTTTCAGCCATCATAATAAAGCTAGGAGCAGTTGTAAACTCTATGCTCACTTCTCTAATCTTTCGATCAATATCTCCAGTGGCAAGGGATTGCGGATTATACCTAGGTAGGTACGTTAATTTTATTAGCGCTCAAACAATCTATTGCTTTGCTATTAACTCTATTATTGGCAATACCGCTTTCATTAAGATAAAGTACTGATGTGAGGTAGGTAGGTCAGTAGGCAAGATTTTGGGCTTACGATGTAACATTTAGGGCCAGAAAGAATCCTATTAAATTTATACCTCAGAACGTATATTCTACAACCTACATATATCCGAATAATGACATTGGCACTGAAATCTAAACGTTCAGCCAGTTTCATAAAACAACGTTACTAAATTAATCTCTTAATTACCGCAGATATATTTTTCGCTACTAGACCTACATTTCCGTATTCCTATAATCCTAGAATTCCAGAGAAACATAGTAGCGTCGTAACTCAAATAATAAACTGGAAACAAAAGAAAACACCAGACAACTCCTCCGCTCCACAAAATAGTTTGTTTATCTATTTAAAAGAAATATTCTCGACGTTCTGAATGAAGTGGCTGCCCACAAACAACCAAGGTTGTACGAATATAATAACGCACAAAGCGCCTTTCACAAAATAACAAATGAAATCATCACCAAACCGCAGCTGTTGGCCCAAATGTACGAAATATCGCTGTTTTCATCAGATAAAGTTGGAACAAAGATTGGACAAACATTGTCTTGAAGTAATCAAACAATATGTAAATGTAAACGCCGAGTAGCCGGAAAATTCAGTGTATTTAAATTATATTGCCCGACATTGGGTATTGAACGTTAATGAACTTTTAAACTTGGTGCGCGTACTACGCGCTTCTCAAACATATGGATGGATTCATTCGTTTACAAAAACTGTAGTGGGGCGTTTTATGGTTGTGCCATACATTTCTTTAGAATTATTTACTAGGGTTACTCCGTCTGCATAATAAGCCTTTTTTTTCTTATCGCAAAGGTCTAATGGAAACAATAAAAGATTGTTTAAGTCTTTTCAACAATCAAATTGTTTCAGGAAAATATGTTTCATTGAGTGTTTCTTATCAATGTGTTCTAATAATTATAATGAACTTCTTAATCAGTCACATTTTCAAGTGTGTGCATAATAGGAGCTCAAAGTCGTAAAACTTATTCTTTAGGAGAGTACCGCCAAGTAAAAACATTACTACGATATCGGAGATATAGGGCAGCCCTACATTAATGGCGTCCCATTCCCGCCGTGTGCACGTGCGCGGCGACGGCACCCGAATGCGACCGATCGGCGTCGAACGTGCTGCCTTCTTATTTCGAAAAGGTCCTTAATTCTATAGCTTTGCAAGCCTTTGTAAGTCTAGATTACTGCAGCTAAAGTCTATATTCGAAATTAATTGTTTGCTAGCTTATGTCGTTTTGCTATACAGACACCGTATGCCCTCGAGACGACCGTAGCGCATGCGAAATCAAAATGTCAACTCCCATCTGTATCGTATACATTGCTGCTTTTATTTAGATCCTCAATTTTGGCCTGCCTAAGTAAATATTAATGGTTAATACTGAAACAGATACGAACGTATCGCCTTGAATGGACTTACGGTATTTGTATATAGGTCGTTACTACTCGCTTTGCTTTGTATCGTGTTGATTTTCAAACCACTTTTGTTCGCGATATGTTTTTTGTATGAAAGATAGTTGGATAACGCGCTGTTAGAAATATTTTTATTGTTATCTGTTTAGCGACATCTGCGGGGACTAGGTAATGGTTTCATAATGGGAGAACCTCATTTGTTTTTACTCGTATATTTTACTGATTGTTGTTCTTTACCGGTAGCGTGGTCACTTGAGTTTTGTAGCGTTCACGGTAGAATAGAGTAATAAAGAATACTTTTTCTTAAAAGACTAAATACATGGTACTACCGTTTTGGCTTAAAGAAGCTGGGCATTATTGGACGAAAAATAATAATGTGCTCCCTTATCGTCTATTACACGCAGACAACGGATTCTGATGATAAGTGACGTTAATTAGCAATCAATAGTATTTTAAGCATTACACGATAAAAAATGTGTGTTAAATCAGATGTGTTTTAGAAATACACTGAAGGTCGTTATTTAGATTAGAATTATAATTTACGCTGTGTATAATCTTGTACTCTCTCATTAGGTAGATACTTTACTTGTGTGCGTAAGTCGTGTGTATTTCACAGTAAGGAGTATGTACTATAAATATTAGGTATATGTAGAGTCAGCATTAAAAGTAAGTGTTTATACTTACAAAGTTATGAAACTTTTCGAAAATGGATTCTGAATTCTAGCAATTTTTTAACAATTTACTGTAGCGTATAACAAAAAGAATATTGTTTTTTATATTATGTTAATTCAATAAAAAACATTAGGTCCTGTAATTATTAATCTCGCAATTCTAAAACGTTGATTTAGTTATTACGCTCACTGTACCTGTTATACAAGTAGGTACTTTGAAAAGACGTAGTTTACTTCGAAATATTTTGGTATTCAGCCAAACTGATGTACGTTATTTACACAGAAATATAAGAGATTATATACGAGTATTTGATGTAATTAGAAACTCGCTTATATTCAAGGACTTACATGTAAGTACTTATATTATATGAACAACCTATGGAAATATGTTATAAAATAGAATCTCGTCGAAAGCACTATTTTCTTATCTGTTTAGTTAGTAATACATTGATATTTGAAGGTAAATATATAGCTTAGAGTAGGTACATTGGAAGAGCAGCGCCCAAAAAACCTACCTATATGATTTTTGCCCATTCGGGGTTGAATTTTGAAAAACCTTTCCGTTCGTGCTTTCTTGTCCTTTACCGTTAATTCAGCCCTAATCAAGCTGTCTCCCTCTCAGTCCTCCCGCCAGCAACGCCCTAATCCGAGGTCCGAGTCCCATTAGGGGTCGCCCTTAGTGCTGTTGTTGCTAGTAGTCATGATGTTAGTAGTAGTAGTAATTAGCTTAGGTTAAGAATTTTACTCTCGTCCCCATTGGTTGGAGACCCTTCAGGGCTCGCCAATAACGGCCCGGTTATGTAGAAACGGTCCGCAAGATGATCTACAAGCAGTCGAATAGAAAAAAAAGGTAAACACTTTTTTATGTGGCCTCTAGATGTTGGCCCAACTTTTGAACCAATGGTGGTTAGAATAGTTATGGGTCATATTATCCGATTTTTTTAAATATACACGTAGTATCGTCACCATTATTTTATTAATGATTTTCAAATACGTACGTAATAGTATTTAGAAAGTTGACGAAACAAAAACGAGTACCTACCTAATTTTAAAATTGTTTACATATTTTTTTTTTAAATACTTGGCGGCAACCAAGTCCCTTACGGAGGCTATTCACCAAATTCGTATTTTTTTACTGCAAATAGTTATACTGTATAAAACATTCCATTTTTACACGTCTTATATTTATATATAACAATGAAGCGATAAACCACTAAGCGTGTAGAGGCTGACTGAGTCAGCGAGTCAGCCTGACTGCAATTGGCACGCGTTGATGCACGAAATACATCCATAGCTCCATCTGTATGCAAGAGGTCTCATAAAAAAGATTGTAATCCATCAATGAACACGTAAACACGGCCAATCATCGTCATTATGTACCTCAAAAACAAAAAAAAACCGTAATACCCTTTTCAAAAACCTGACATACGTAAACGTCTCCCTATCCTTATCATTTTCGTTTCAATAAAACGAGACAGCAACAGGCTTAAAGCGCTTTAGTTATAGACCTCTTATAAACGGCAAATATGTTAGCTGTTGTACTGGATAAGCTTTTAAGTTTTTCAACTGAGGTTTATGAATATAGTTTTTTTTTTTTATAATTACTCAGTCATATTTATTTATTTGTAGCAACCTTTTATTGTTCACACACAATACATAGGTAATAATTTATATGTTAATAACAGTGTGGCGCATTTGATTTAAACACGTAAATAATTAAAACACTATTAAATACCTAGGTAATAACTTATTTTATATATCTCAAATATAGCCAAAAATTAATCTGATCACTAATCAGCTAGTAAACTTCCCAAATTGAACCCTTTCAAGGACATCATAGCAGGATCTTTGTTAGTCGATCTAGTAGGTACCTACATCTTTCTTAAAAAATGGAAGTGGAGTCACATTTACAAGTGATTACGTCACTATATTGATAATGTTGTCTATTTTTTGTGAGCAATGTTGAAATGTTTATAACTATTTTTTTCAGTTTTTCATTCATTTTAAATAATACATAGCACGTAACTTGGTAAGGTTTTGGCGTGGTGGGAGTAAGTTTACGCATGTAACATAAAGTGCAACAAAAAATGATCACTTTTTGCTATTCATTACTCTATGATTATTGCCATAATAAATTTTTAAACTGTCTGTTTAGAAGAAAGAAAGAAAGGAGAGGAATTCTCTTCTCTACTCTTACCAAGTTACGTGACGGCGACTATACCATTATCAATACAAACTTAGTTAACATAGAATGAATCAATAATGCTGTGTCCAACCATGCCATGTCATGTATGATATTCAAGTGTGCTAACCACAAAATATGTACGAGTAGTTCTACTGCGTAGGATTTAAACGCGTGATCCTCGTAGCCCAATCAACACCTTAACAGTTGCTCTATTAACTTAATAACCTTCTAAAAACGTAATATTATGCATCATAAATAAGCCAAATTAAAACCCAATTAAAATTATCACAATCAAGGTGGCGTCCTAGACGAAGTGTCAAACTAAACACGTGGTTGTATCAGATCGTTAAGGGTGGGCGCACACTACAGTGCGGAATTGGGCGGAAATCGGTCGCGCGCGGGGTCGCCGGCGCATCCGACGGCGGTCACTCACCCCGCCCCGCGATCCAGAGAAAAAACACGACACAATAAATTACAGAAGGACCAGATGTATGTATAATGTATGACATGAATTCACCACTCTGTGCCAATAGACTTGCTCGATAGTTTGTTGGACGATACAAATATTGTGAATTATATCTTGGAGTTTCACACCCATTTTATCTGTATCGGTCAAGAAAAACAGATCAAACTGTAGGTGAAATAAAACGGAACAATCTCGAACATCTGCAGGCGCAGAGTACTCACCAATGTGCTCACAATATTTTTGATTCAGTGACGACTAAATATGGGCCTCGTAATAGTTCTCCGCAGGAATATTTTGCCTTTACCAGCAGGCTTATTATGTTATTAGCACACAGGAAGATGAAACAGCCTCTTTTCTTGAAACCCATAAGAAACCACTAGAACAAATGGCTAAGAAATGCTATACATCACAATGCGGTGAACCTTCTGTACCCGTCTGTTTTGTGACAGAAATGCGCGCGCGCCGACTTGCCAGCTGCGGCTCGGTTCTTTATACTGGGAACTTTTTAAGGCTTTTTGTTTTTTACCATAGTTTTGATATATTATGTTAACTTAAGCGCAGCTTTGTAATACTGTCGCTTAAGGCTAAAGTCCTACATCAAAGACAGGTTAAAGTATAGTTCGTTCCTAGATTCTTATTATAAACGTCGACTCAAAAAATGCGTGCGTCTATCAAAGTTTAGCCATCTATGAGCTATTTAAAATCGGTTTCAAACAAAACAGCTCTATTAGGTTTAAGATTAAAGGCGTACAATTATATCGTTACATTTAGACCTACATTAAAATAATTATTACTTATTTTGCACTTAATGCACTTTAATGAGCAGCCCTAAGGTATAAGACAAAATATTTATAAAACAATAATGGTTTGTGTAAGAAATACAGGACAGATATCGCCAGCGTTGATGAAAAACTGTGTCATCTGGCGAGAAGCAGAAAGGAATATGAGGAGCTGACGGTCAACCTTAATTTGTGGAGAAGCACTACGAGGAAGAAGGAGCTTTCAACAGAGTCTATTTGGCCGTGGAGAGATCAAAGGCTCGTTGTAAGGAGCCAAAAACATTATTATTGGGATATATGATAGGTAGTAGTATATTATAGGATAGTTTAAGGATTAGATTGGAAGTGACTTATCGATAACCTACTAATAGTATAAAAGTGTTCTAAAACCTAAAATAATAAGTTCACATGAAAGATGTATTCTTAATAATTCTCTAGCCAAAATCTTTGAGTAGGAAAATATTGGTCGGAAACTACGGTGAAAAGAGTAACTACTTTTCCTAGGATAACTTTTAAAATACTTTGTAAGCAAGTTCGGAGTTCCCAAGCATATTTGAGGAGAGTATTAGAGAATATTGTTACTTATGAAATGGTATTTTTCCAGTACTCTGAAATTATAGAATTAATAAAGTATACGAACAAAATAGAAGCGGCATATCCACACGTATATTTTGTTCGTCTTTTCCTTTCAGGTAATAATTATAGTAATTGACTATTGGTGATGTTCTTCACAAAGGACAGGTGCGTAGTACTCTCAACCGGCATGCGTGTATGACAAGATGTATGAATGTGGATAAAGCGAAAGGAGTATGTAAGAATCGCAGCACGTGGCGTTCTACATATAGTATCTGCCTACTTCCAAGTGAAAAAGGCGTGAGTTTATGTATGTGAAAAAAAAACAGTTTCGTATCGTGTCACCTCCTTCAAGCGTTAAATTAGAGAAACACACTTATAAAGAAATATCTAATTTCTATATTAAGCCGGACTAGATTCCAGTATGATCACAAGTCGGTGTATCAATGATATATTATACCATAATATATGTGTCGACCCCAGGTGGAAAGTGGTGTAGTTTTTAAGTCCACGTTTAGGGAAAATGTGGCCATGAACTTTACAAGACATTTTAAGAAACAGAAAGTTCAATATTTTCGGTAGTTAGTGAATAAATAAGAGCTAAGGATTCCTGGAATACCTGTAAAAGCTTAGACAAGGACGGCCCAAGAAAAATATAGATGGCAACAGATGGAGGGGGCCTTCACCCAGAAATGGGCGACTCTGGAAAAACTATACTCTATAAAATGTAAACTCATCTACGAAATAGAGGCTATTTTAATTTATTTAAAGATTCTTGTGAAGGATTAGGATACGAAAAATAAGCAACTCTTATGGCAAAATACTCAAACGCTACTCAATTATAAATTGCCGTTAAGTCTCGTGCTGTCACTGTCACTATAAGGCGAAATGACAATGACGGCACGAAATTAACGGTAACTTAAAATTGAGTAGCGTTTGAGTATTTGGCCATTAGACACTGAAATCACCAACACGCAGTGAGCAAGCGTGGTGATCAATGCCCGTTTCTTCTCTATATGAGAAGAAGCCTTTGCCATACAGTGGCACAAATAGTATTCTTATTCTTATTCTTTATTGTACACAAGAAAAATTACAGGAATAAAACTACAATTAAGTGAAGTTATGTACAAAGGCGAGCTTAACTCAAAAATGAGTTTTCTACCAGCAAACCTTTGAGTGATAGAGAGAGAATGATTATGTGGTTGAGGGCAAAATCCAGTGTACAATTGTCTTATTTTTAAACTTATTTATGCTATAAAATATAATATACCTAAATAAATATATAATAAGAAAATATATACATAAATATATATAAACCATATAATAAACCTACATAGATAATATTACATATTAATCATTCAGAAAGGTAATGCTTCCTAATTCTACTCTTGAAAACGTTAAGAGAAGGACTGTCGCGAATTGCGTGTGGGAGAGAGTTCCAAAGACGCACTGCACGAATAGTGAAAGAACCATCATAACGGCTGGAAGTGTGTCGCGGAGTACGGAGCAAAAGAGAAGCAGCCGAGCGACAAGGTTTACCCCTGGGGACAAGATACTCAAAGCGTTCTCGAAGATATATAGGAGAGTTAGAATTATGAAGAATAGAGAAAAGAAGAGATAGAACATGAGTATCTCGACGCTGCCGAATTGGTAACCACTTTAGCCTGGTTCGAAATTCGGACACATGGTCATACTTTCGAAGACCAAAAATAAAACGGATACACAAGTTCTGCAGTCGTTCGAGTTTATTTAGAAGTTCCTCCGTTGCGTCAAGAAAACAGACATCAGCATAGTCTAATAGTGGCAGAAGAAGAGATTGTGCAAGAGTAACCTTAGTTTGAAATGGTAAGAATTTCTGGAGACGTTTGAGAGACTGAAACGAGCAGAGAACTGTACACAACTGGAGGGAGAGACTGGTGATCTAATACGTTAAACATGTATCTGCCACCAACAATGAGAGCTTGAGATTTAGCTGGGTTAACCAAGAGTCCGAAGGACTTAGCCCACTTGTTGATATTTTCAAGGTCATTATTAATGGCATCAACAGCTTCAGAGATGTCCCCTACTTTAAAGTGACGATATAACTGCAAGTCGTCTGCATAGAGATGATAGCTAGAAGTCAGGACCTTAGTGATGGCGTTTATAAAAACGGAGAAGAGAAGAGGAGAGAGAACGCCACCCTGAGGGACACCCGTAGCCAGATCACACCACTCCGAGGAGACCTCATCTGAGCGAACGGACTGCGAGCGACCGTGAAGATAAGAGTTGAACCACTCAATTACTTGTGAAGAGACATTAAGAGAGGATAGGATTCCTAAGAGGATGTCAAAATCAACTGAGTTAAAAGCACTGCTAAAGTCCAATAAAACCAGTACTGTTAGAAATTTATTTTCCATGGCCAGTCGTATGTCATCGGTTACTTTGACGAGAGTAGTTACAGTACTATGACCAGGACGGAAACCAGATTGGTATGGACTTAGCAGACTATTAGAGGAGAGGTAGCAAGACAATTGATTATGAACAACACTCTCAAGGACTTTGGATAGGATTGGGAGGATGGATATTGGACGAAACTGGGATAGCGAGGAGGGATTTGAGACTTTAGGTAGCGGCAAGACATGAGCTTTCTTCCAGGCTGAAGGAAAGGAGCTTGTGTACAGTGAAAAATTTACCAAATGTGTAATGACGGGAACTATTTCAGTAAGGATAGGTAGGAGCATTTGGAGCTGAAGGCCATCATCACCTACCGCTTTCGTGGAGATGGATAGTATACATTTCTTAATATCTAATTCAGTAATAGGGTTAAAAGAGAATGAAGTATTTGCTGGCAGAGGAAGACTAGAAAGATAGTTTAGAGTAGAAGATTTAACATGATTATCAAGAATAATCGGCGATTTAGAGAAATGCACATTAAGTGCATTAAGATCCACATCAGGAATGCTCTGGTTAGAAGTTTTACCAATACCAAGAGACTTAAGAAATTGCCATACTTGTGTAGGGTTGAAGTTTTGGATAGAATTGTGAATGTGGCGTCTTTTAGCATTCCTACACAAACGACTGCAGCGATTTCGAATCCTTTTGTATAGATCCCAGTTCTCCTCAGTAGGCCGCTTCCTGTACAAACGCTTAGCCTTATCCCGTTTAGCCATGAGGTTTTTAATTTCAGGGGATAGCCATGGCGCAGGAAGATGTTTAACTCTCACCTTTTTGAGAGGAGCATGGGCGTCATAGAGATCCAACACAATCCTGTTGAAACCAGACACCATAGCGTCCACATCCTCACAGTCGTAAATGGAAGACCAGTCAATACCACCCGCATCAGCTCTCAAACGCTCCAAATCAATGTTTTTAAAACTACGAAGTAAGAGAAATTTGGTTTTGCATTTAGGAGGGCGAATTTTGTAAGAGAGAAATATGAGGTCATGATAGGAGAAAGAGGCAGAGAGTTGTCCATGTGTAGCTACTTTGTTAGGGTCAGAAACAAGAATGAGATCTAATAGCGAAGGAGTACAGTGAGGAGCCCTGTGAGTAGCATTCAATGGAAGTATATGCATATTGACAGAAGAGACAAGTGATTGGAGTTTACGACTGCGTGAATCACCCTTAAGCAGACAAGTGTTTGAAGTCTCCGAGGATAATTGTATGATCATAAAGAGAGGAAAGATTTTCTAATTTAGATTCAAATGAGGAAAAATAATCGATATGGCAAGAAGGGCTATAATATACCCCTAAAAGTAATTTCGTATGTTGAAAGTCTATTTCAATAAAAAGATGCTCTGCAAATTTTGAGTAGTCACTCGGAGACTGATCAACTACTTTGTATGCGATGTCCTCACGGAGATAAATAGCAACCCCTCCATATCCTTTGCCTGTTCTATCATTACGCACAATCTTATAACCGGGCAGAGCATATTGCGTAGAGGGAAGTGCAGGTTTCAGAAAAGTTTCAGACACAAGGACAGCGTGAATCAGATTAGAGTCAAAAGAAGACAACAGATCAGAATAATGAGCGTGAATGCTTTGAGCATTGATGTGAACAGCGTTAAAGAATTTGCGACAACAGGAAAATGATGAGAAAAGGTGGTCACGAAGATGCAAAGAACTGTCATCACTAAAAGCACTAGCAAAACTCTCATCCGACGCACAAGAAGAAGAACAGGAAGCAAAACTATCATCGAGATCATTTAACATAATTCAATATAATAAACTTAAATATATATGTAGATAAAATAAACTTATATATGAACACTTAGGATAATTAAGCCTAAGACTAAATTAATACAATTTAACCATATTAATCCTCGATGCACTCGCCGATTGCAAGGGCAAGTTGATAAAAAGACTATATGCCAAACAATAAAACAAAAAAAAACCTATTGTTTCCGAACGAAACTTAAACGTCAAGTTAAATTTAAAAAAAAACACAAGTGACCGCCGATGAAAATAATCGTGGAACAGAAAAGTAGAAGTACCTTGGTAATCATAGTACCATTATTTCGCTGGCTTGCGAGCTCTCTTATCCGGCACAACGTGCCAACTAATAAACTCATGTTATTAAGCTTTATATATTTCACTAGCTGTGTCCTCTCGGCGTCGCCCGTAGCCTATGTTACGCAGTGATAACGTAGCTATCTAACGGCGAAACTTTTTTTGAAATCGGTCCAGTAGTTTTCAAGTTTATTCGTTACATACAAAAATACAAATCTTTCCTCTTTATAATATTAGTATAGATTTGCAATTTGCCCATATCACTAAAACGCAAGCTCATGGACATGGGAATACTCCCCATCTTGACATATAGTGCACAAACTTGGTCTTCGACCAACATCCAGAAGTCTAAACTCAAGGTTTGCCAAAGGGCTATGGAGCGCAGTAGACTTGGTGTTAAATTAACAGATCGTGTTCGAAACACAATACGGCGCTCCAAAACTCAAATTATTATTGTAGACGTGGCTCAAAAGGCCGCCCAGCTGAAGTGGGACTGGGCAGGACATGTCTGCCGTATGCCGAATGAGGTGTGGGCCCTTATACCTCACAGGACTAGAGCCCCGAGACAGCGAGACGGGGCCGCGGCACTCCGCGGAAAAGGTGGCGGGATGAGTTGGACGCCTTTCATGATAATTGGCATAAAGCTGCACAGAATCGTGACAGATGGAAGGAATAGAGGGAGTCTTTTGCCAAGCAGTGGGACAGTACAGGCTAATTATAATATAATAATAATAATAATAATATTTCATTTGTATTTACTAAATTAATTTGTATTTATTTTGAAAACATTTATTGTATTAACTATTTGAATATTGCTTGTTAATAGCAATAATTTAAATATATCTGTTAATTCCAGGTACTGTCCCATTTCACAGATTATATCATAATATTATGCGACTCGGTGTACATTCCTGTTACCATTTTGATTTAAAACTCAATCCCCAAAGAGAAGATTATTTAACTTTAACTAATATACGCTTTAACTTCCTGAGAATCTAAAAACAAATAAGCCATAGTCCACACAAAAATATCCAAACGATAATATCAATAGGTACCTCCGGTTTACCATGGTTCTATGGTGTTTGTTATTCTCCCGCACCCTCGCGCCAGATGGGACAATAAGTCCGCCCCATACCACCATAGATATAAGGACAGGTGCACCACATATACCCCATAACGTAATGTACTTTATTATGGCCGAATATCCTGCTTTAATGTTAAGAAGGCTTCTTTCTTTGTTCTGGTATGCGATTCTACTTACTATCAGGCAAGTTATAAGCATGACAAATGCCCGGTTTCTATAAACAAAAATGAATCGTTTTGCTTACCAATGGTAGCATTTTTTTGCCAAACTGGCCATATAAATAAACTCTTAAACAAAATTTACCTGTGATAGCTACTTCCATGTGGGAGAGTCTACTATGCAAAGCTATGAGATCTTTGCTTCATTGTTGGTAAAGATACGAAAGTCTCAATTTTAACCAATAACACTGTAAATTATAGGAATCAGCCATTAGAAGTTATTTAAAAATCTTAACACAGTAAATTGTGTCAAAGAATCATCAAATTAAGTACAATAATATTTGAAGAAATTGCGACCATGCATCATACATACATAGGGAAGTTAATAAGACACTTCCTTTTTAAAATCGCTAAGTTAAAATGAGAACTAATTTCAAAGAGTCATAACCGGCATTAAGCCTGTTGAATTAAGTCTTATAACCCATCTCTATCTATTTGGAGCAACATTTCAGAAAGACTAACTAACTGTAGCGGTTGAGATAGCATTCTGTTAACCTCGCAAAGAATATAACACTAAAGATATAGTTAGAGGCAGAGCGACCAACATTGTAGCATAGAATAATGCACACACGGCAGATTATTAATCTACTATTGATGAGGGAACTACAGTGGTAATTTCTAGCGTATATCTATTTTAGCCTAACTATCCACTGCCGGGCAAAGGTATCGAACACCAGCGTCATGAAAATGTAAAGAAACTATCGACCGGCTACGATAAAAACCTAGCGTGTGCACTTACTAAGAGTAAGTTCAGATGACAGACAAATGCTTGTCGCATTTCCAACAAGATAAATTAACTCAGGACAGCACACGTTTTGTTAGAACGTTGTTAAAACGCGCCGAGCGCTCGTCATCGGAACTAAACCTGGTACTAATATTATGTAGCGCACGCACTTGCCCCCTATTTTCTTCTTTATAAAGGCTGTTCAAGACTCAAACACTTGATAGCTGTTTACCGTTCGAAGCCTCGTAGCGATAATATAGTAAAAAATTATCTAAAGATTACACCTGTGGATTTCTTTGAAGAAAAGTGAATAGGTTTCTAGCGTAACACCTACTAGACACATATTTTCCTGTATTATTTAGTTAGTATTGTCAACTATGCTCAAAGTAATTTAAGTGAGATAAACTATTAACATGCACTTTACTAAAACATCAATAGCAGGTAATTATGTGCGCGATAAAATCTCCTAGTAACCGCCATAACTCACTTACAAACTGGGAATGTAATTAGCATTTATAACGTAAACTTACCTACATATTTTCTCAACTCCGAAATGGTTACAAAAAACCTCTCCGAAGTCTTTTTTGTTATACCCGCTTTTATCCAGTTCACTTAGGTATATTATATGACATCCCGCAGCAAGATATTTCATGCGACAAAGCAAGGCTTATGCAGTAAAACTGGACTACGTGATGTTGAAGCCTCCTACCTACTACATATTACCTGCCCTAGTAGGTACATCAATTCAATAAACAGGTACTACAAACCACTTCATACACCTTTTACAAAAAACCTTGTACTATTTACAAAAAATAATGGTTAGCTGTTGAAAATGAAAGTAATCCCCTCCTTTTTTTTTCGTCCACTTGTATAAAGGTCGTCAGGATTACTCCGTTTTCGGGCGATCAATCCTACTCGATATTAACCAACTGCCTACTTACCCTTACCCTTATTTTTTGGTGAAATATAAAGGAATCTGGTATAATGGATGACGCTTTTTAAATATGTTTGGTAAAACCCTTATGTAACTGAGTTCATCAAATAATTGAAACATTGATTCTTTAAAGGAAGGCTGCCATCACATTCATCGCTAACAGTTTCAGAAAAGTTGCAAGAATTGTTGATAGTACTGATAGAAGTCACTAATTGCAATTTATGCGAAAATTTGCAGTGTAATCCCCACATTCACATAAATTCGCCAGCACGTCTTCAGCGCAACGACAGCGCTGCAAAAATAGTACGGAATGAAAATTTCACGAAACGATCGCGCTGCAATCTGTCGCCTAAATTGAAAGCACCCTAAATATAAGCGAATGAAAAGTTGATGGAGTTTCGCTATGCAGTGACACGTTACGCCAAACCTATGGTTTAGTACAATAACCCTATCCCCTTGTCTGTTTTTATGACTTGCAGATTCTATTGTTTTTCTTTTACTATCAGCACTCCTAGACAGTCATGTATTGGATTGAAGTTGACTCACCTGATTTTTCTTTAGTGTGTGTTTCTGTATATTTCGTAGTAGGCAGTTTGATGATTTGGTAGTTCTAAAGCCTGTATTGAGCTAATGCTTATTTATGCTCTATTATATCGCACTGCTAGATTAATAGTTTATCAACTCAAAATGAAGCTTTTTTCAGAATCGACAGAAAACTGATTACTTACTTTCTGTTATAGATTACAAATGAAGTGAATGAAATGAATTACGTGTGAAAAATTGTGTTTGTAAACGCACCACGATACAGGAAAAATCCTAGTGTGGGGCAACGTTTTAAAAAAAATAAATTAAAAAGAATTATCTCAAATTTATCAAATGTTGAGTTGATACAGTATTAATCTAGCAGTGCGATATGTCGATCCATACATTTCAGTTTATATTAACAATCACTAAAGATTTGTATGACGGACAGACGAACGTAGAAAAAAGTAGTCACACATACATTAAAAAACGGTTTGTATGTGAAAAAAAAATAAAGTTCACTTGCTTATTTACTTAACTATTAAGTAAAGCGTAAACAGCTGTTTTTAAATTCTTTTGTCTGTTCGCTCGAACTCAGGAACGGTAGAGCGGATACCTACTAAAGATTTTTGACAGGCTCTCTGACGTCAACAATAGAATATAACAAGAATTGTGTTTCACCGACATTGCCGAGGGTTTACAAAGAAGAAAGGGAATGACGACGACGTCACATACCATTCCATAAAATAAAATAACTTCATGAAATGTTGGATCATTTATTAGTTTAAAAAACATTAGGTTTAGATAAGCGTAATATAAGCCTTTGCACAACCTGCCTTCAAATCAAAGGCGAATAACATTATGCTTTAAACTAACATCATAAACATGAAAAGCTCGTCTCTCCATTCATTATTATGAAATATAGCACTGATACATTGTCGGAACCATGTTGAAATAATAATTGAAAATCGTATGGATTCAAAATCCAAAAATGCCCTGATATTTGGCCGAAGCGAACCTTCCATTCGATTGAATACCAGTAGGTACCGTATACACAAAGACAGACGAAACCACACGAATGACCAAAAGGCGCCTAATGTATACGCTTATGTGAAAACCCTAATCTCCTAAAGGTTTAGATTGAAGTGCCCCTAAAGTTAATTTTCGTAAAATCTTACGGTGGGCTGTTTCTACAACCAGCTTTAATAGAGCCCCGAATTTTACTTGCCGCTGCCCCTTTCTGTGACCATTTGTGTAAGTTTTGCGGGGGAGGGAAGGTCTTGTTAAGTTGGGAGATGTAGAACTAGCGGGGCGTAGGGTAAGCAGACTGGTTGACCGACTGCCGAGCTGACAAGTTGAACATTCTGCGGGGAGAACGAATAGTCCCGAGTGTTTCGCACGAAATAAAATATGTTGCCGGCGCGGCGGCGCTCCGCTTTATAATAAGGATTTTCATAGTGATATTTTTTGTACATAATTGATAAACCACACTCTTGTTCGCTCCCGCGCTCGCTTTGATGAGCGTCGTTAACTCGCTTTTACGCCTTTGTAATTAGTACAAAAGAATTTTGAGAACAGCATTTTTAATGAATGTCTATCTAACAACTTATGTTGTTTTGTATGTTAAATGTGTTTGAAATTCTTGCATAATGGTAGCGTGTTTGATATGAGATTTTAATACGATGTAGGTATGTCTACGAACAAATAATAGGTATCTCTAAGTACATGCCATGTTTACATATTCGTGTAATGTTTTGTGAGAATTAACGTTTTATACATAAATAAAATCACGCTTGTAACCAGTGAAAATATTAGTCATAATTCCAGTTAATGCCAAACCACTATTTTGCAGTATATTTAATGAAATTAATTGGTTTATTTATCTTCGTTTAATTAATCATCGCCTATCTACTAGTATAACAAAAAGCCTTTTCCAATTGACGCGTTAACATATTAAACTTTCTTAATCGATTTGAACTTAGAATAAACACGAAATAAGCTCTAAGTTCACTCCAAAATCAAAAATAAACACGTACCTACTCTACCCTACAATTACATATTTATTGGTCTCAACAGTCAAGCTCACTGAAGCCCCTGAACTCCGCAACAACGTCAATACATACCTTCTACCTTCTACGTACGTATCCATATGTATACCACGTAAGTGCGACACACGTATATGCTACACCTCCAACCTCAATATTATTAAGTTCGCCCTTGATGTTTTTATATTACGCGAGGATCCAATAAAACCATACCTTTGACATGAACGCGGTTTGCATACGGACATGGATTGTCACACAGATATGTCAATTTAGTGATTTTGTCTATTTGGTACTCGTGCGATGATATGTTACGAAGTTATTACCTGAAGAAATTGGGGTGCATTAAAAATTAAAAGAGCCTCCACACGAGTGACTTCATTACTGTCCCACTGCTGGGCACGGGCCTCTTTTCAGAATACTAAATCCACCACATTGGCCTGGTGCGGATTAGCCTAAACTGTACTCTACTAATGTAGATGAAATTTCACCCACTTCAATGTCAATGGTCATTATTTAATTATAATTACAATATCGATGATTCTCCTCCATGGTAATGACAGTCCAAACCCTGTATATACTTAATCTCGTCTCTAACTGTTTTATATGCTACCATCAATGACACTAAAGGTGACTATTAACGATGTATAAGTCTGCATGACTAAAGACTTATAGATAAACGTTATTATGTACTTCTGGCCCCGGCAAGTGAATAACGAGAAGGGTGTCTGGGAGAATAAATATTGAGTAGAAATCTAATGCCTTGAACTCTAGTTCCTTGAATCTCTCATTTTAATCCTAACCTCGTCAATACCAAGACATAACCAAAAAATAGACTAGGTAATTCTATTTTATCAAACACAATTTTTTATTTGGCTCACTTTTATTTTTTATTTGGCTTACTTTGTTGCAATGTCAACTTGACAGTACCGTCGTGCTCGGATTACTAAGTTTATACCTTCCAAATCATTTCTTAATTACAACTAATTACGTCAAAACACAATAGCATCGTACATCGTTGTGACTTGTGTTATAACGATTGTCAAATAAATATGTCTATGTCTTTGTGTCTACAAAATTATTTCGTAAGTAAATATTGTTTTTATTATTCTGTCTACTTTATTTGTGACCCAAGCCAAGCAAACTAACATATCAAATCAGTATATAATCAAAAGTTGAAAACGTGAATGCAAAAAGCGAAATTTGAAAAGGTGTACCCATGTACTCCGGTATTCCATTAACATTTTCCTCGATCACGGCAAACGCTTTATATAGAAACGATTTTAATTTTTGTTTACGTCATTTTATTTCCAATACAATATACTTTCACACGTTAAAACGTTACGTAATCTCAATTTAACGCGTCTAATGTTATTTTCATCTAATATAAAAAATCTACACGAAGAACTGCACATTTTTTGTTTACTTTCCGCAACGGAACGAAGTCATTTATACATATTAATAATAATTCATTTATTCCTTCAAGTAACAATGACTCATCAATACACAGAAACCAGATTAGAAAATTATACACTAACACACAGAATACACTAAACATTACAATAGGTACAACACAAGACAGTAACCACACAAAACACATTTATGCCGTCGTCGTCAGTTGACGACTGTAGGTGACGTGCAAGTCACTGCAGCGTCTAATGAAAGGACAGTCAAACCTGTCGGCTATCATCACTAGTACACTGTTGGAGCTGCCGCGAACTCTGCGTACCAAGGACGCGCTCCGCTTACGCATCGTTGCATAAAAGCAGTCGACGCTAGCAACAGCGAACATACCCGAGGCACTACAATGTCGCGGCAGTCCCATCAGCGCTCTGAATGCGTTGTTATATTGGATGCGGAGGGCTTCGTATGCTTTTTGAGTGTGATTCACCCACAGGCTGCACGCGTACAGAGAGGTACAATAAGCCCTGAAAAGCGTCTGCTTGACCGACCCTGAACAACGCGCAAACCTGCGAGCTATCATGTTACCTCTTACAGCCAAAGCCCTCCGCTCCCTCTCGATATCAGCATCATCTCTGAGACCGGCTGTTACTACATGCCCTAAGTATTTGAAAAGGTCCACTCTGACCAAAGGAACCCCGTACAGTTTGATGGGAGGTACTGCTATAGGACCTTTAGAGCCGGCCTCAAAAACCATGAACTGACTTTTCATCACATTATATTTAAGACCATGTTCTTGTGCATATGTCTCACAAATCTGCAGCAATGTTCTCATGCCACAAACCGATGCGCTCAACAGCACCATGTCGTCCGCATAGCTAAGATTATTTAGACAAACCCCATCAATATGACAGCCGACATGATGACTGCTGAGAGCAACAATCAGCGCGTTCACATATAGGTTAAAAAGTGCGGGGGAGCTCAACCCCCCCTGCCTCACCCCGCACTCCAACCCATATGGTTCCGACAGTGAACCGGCCCACTTAACACTATTGATCTGGCCCCCATACCAACATTTAAATAAGTTTATAAGTTCTTTGGGAAAGTTAATCTCCTTCAACTTCTTCCAAAGAATGTCATAAGAGACCAGATCAAAAGCCCTGGACAAGTCGAGGAAGCACGCGTAAACAGGAGTATGCCTGTTCGTATAGTACCTGACGGTATGCTTGAGACACAGTATGGCACTGTCTGTGGAGAGTCCTGGCCGAAAACCGAACTTAAACATAAACGGTGTTGAGTTTTTTTTATTCAACTAATTTTTAGACACATTTTGTTTATGGACTCTCTGTTTCTATTGGAATATTCTGTTCAAATGAGAGCTCAGTGCCCCTCCGGACAAAAAAAAAAGGTTAGTTGAAGGGGCTCTATCGAGCTCTATGGGTTCCTTATAACGGGCCTTGTGCATAATAACAAAGTCCACCGCAGCATAGGCTGCAATAAAAATTCAACTTGTTATTCCTTCCAAGGAAGTTAAAGAGCTTTCAGTATCGAGCATTTTACATGTTCGTACTAGAATAGAAAACCAAGGGAACAATGCAAAAAAATTGTATAAAAAAAAGTTGTACTTTGGGGCATTACGAAGCAACAAACACAGTAGCATCGAATAGTTTCATTACCTACATTTATATAACTGGAATAGATCCAGATAATATCTGGATCAAGAATAAAGATACTTACTTTGAACTTCAGCAAGTTACACAACTTACAAAAAAAAGCTTTATCTGTGGCATGTCATTCTGTCTGCACGCCTCTACGAGTGTCGACCCTTGTCATAGACACGCCCGTATTTATGGCCATTTGAAAATAGAATACAAATTGTTTTTTAATCTACGAATATCATAGAAGAACCAAATATATCTTTCAAGGTCTGTATTATCTACATTCTATAAATGTTTCCTTTTTTAAAATCCTTGTAGCCTCTTTGTTTTAATTTCACAAATTTTTTTTTTTTTATTAGATACTGTTCTATACCTACTATTACCGACATTTCCAAAGCCATAATATAAATTCTATACTAAAAATATGGCGCGCTACTTCTCAGACTTCCAATCAATAGGTAGGTAGTCACTATAAACGTTAAGTAGAAAAATATACTGTTTAGACTTTAATACTATTATAGTCAACGTAAAATAAAATTTAATCAGATTCCGATTGTTGCACATCTAGACGTGTTAAGCCTAACCCGTCAAACTTTTTAGTGTCCGCTTTCAAAAGTTAATGAAAACCTGAATACCGCTATAACATCCATTAAGTGAAGTTGGTCAAACAAAATAGCTGGCGAGACAGATAAAAAAATATAAAGCAGTTTCTGCATTACAAAAAATCCAACACTAGTTTTTACGCAAGTAAGTTTGGAAATAAGTGGGAATGCCGGCTCGTAGTCGTAGGTGAGATCTGCGAGGGGAAGGAGGGGCGGCGGCGGCGCGGGGGACGCGGGCGCGGGGAATAATCGATACCCCCATAGAACCATAAGTAGGGTGGACATACGGGATGGATTATAGCTTTTTTGGCCGTAAGTGGGAATTGGATTCTGTTACCATTACCGTGTCAATTTAATTATGCCAAAATTACAAATTTCGCCGAAAAATTGCTCATTATCTAGCAAATTCTAAACCCACGCCAGTCGGCTAACATTTTAAAACATTTATTCAATGTTAGGTAGGTAGGTAGAGACGACTCATTATTTTCATATAATTTCAAATCTCATTTCTAGTTAAAAGGTTAGTACTTGCCAAGTCGCCATCGCTTCCTTTTACGAAGTTTGGAGCCCGAAATGTTATTATAAGAAAGATTAATTAATTCAACATTGCTTAACTTGAAGTAAAGGATATTGTTTCAAATTAAATACACACTTAGTTACTGAGAATCCATTCCTTCGTATTAAAAATTTATTGGTTGAAAGGATTTTAAATCGTTACTTTACAATAATAACAAAGGACTTAAAATTATTTAAATATTGGTTATTCATCCACAATAATTTTGCCGATTCACTCAACTAAGCTGACAAAAAATTTGTTATTAACAATCAATAGGAATTATACGACACTTAATTTGTTATAATTTGTCAAGTAGTTAAATCTCTAGAAGGCAACAAAATATCCTCACAAACGCTCACATCTAAAACCTTTTAAATGTCTTCACTTCAATCGGATTAAGGTTTTAAATCGTGGGTACCCGAATTCCCATAACAAAAACGTTCTTAAATGGCCTCGATATTGTCCCCTACTTCTAAGTGAGACGGTTGTAGTGCACCATAGATGCACCGAGTTCACTGACACACGCATGGGGCACGATTCCGCACCGTGTGTCTAATCGTCAATATTGATCCTCCGAAGATTAAATTTTATCCAGGGTCAGATGATAATGTGTTTTTAAACACTGGGGACGGAAATTAGAAAGTTGACGAGATTACGAAGAGACTGCGAAGTTAAAAGACTAAATAAATGTGATAAAAAATTGTTTGTAAGAAGTAAACATTCCCTTATTGTTAGAACGACTCGATTATCAAAAGAATATAACTTTTTCTTAACATAAATGTTCTTGAAAACACGAAGGAACACATTCTTTGTTGATATTATCACTCCGCAATGCAAAAATAGTTGTTAAACTATCAGGTCTACCTATTTGTAAAATTATGTAATTTTTCAGCTCCTTTTATGTCCTCCTTTTCATATTAATCACTAAAAATTTACGAAAACAATATTCCACGTTATTTAATCCCACTAGCACCATTGACAAAACACTTTCCCACTGCATTCATAATCCACAGATTAAATAAAATAAAAGTACTCACTTAAAAAAAACTCTCGTTTCCCTATCCCCACGCGGCAACGGCATAGCGCTATTCTGCCAAGTACTTTTCTTTAGTCTTGATTAGTATCGTTTCGCGGGCAGCCGCCATAAGATTTATTTACAATGTTCATTATTGAAAAGTTTTCGCGGAGATATTGTTGTTGCGAAGTTCTTTAGACAAAGGTCAGAGTTGGGCCTAATCACAGTTCGTTACGTTTTAGCGCGTAGGAGTTTAAATATTTTATAACGTAGGTAGGTGTCCTGGCTAGATTATTTGCAGAGATGACACTTTAAAATATTAATAAATAGAGCTTTACATGAATTTTATGTTTAGTAAAATTACTATTGTATCAAAGTGAATGGATATTTATGCATTCACTTTGTTTAAACTCTCGTAGAATAACATTTTATTTAATGCACTGTGTTAAAATGTGACAAAACATTAATAAAGCTACACACATACGTTTTATTAATCATTTAGTTCGTTTTTGAAACCTTTGTCGAAGCACTAATACTTGTCCACAATTCATCATTGAAGTTTGTCCGGCGTCAACGACTTGGACTCAATACATCTGAATCAGGAAGATAGATCATGCAATTATTAGTTCTGTGTTATCAGCCGTACAGGAGACAATTGATAGAATGCGATAATATCTGACAATGGTTCCTAGCCAATAGGCTAACGACGTGATCACTTAAGTGTTCGCAATGTTATCCCCACTACGTTGTGCTATCAGTATTAAAATGGTGTCAAGTGCCATCAAGCGTCATATTTATAACTCATTAAAACTTTGAATTCAAGAAAAGAAAAAGTTTCACAGATTTGCAGGCAATGCCCTACAGATTAATTCGATTTTGTACCTCAATACCCTACACATTTACTTGATACTGTATAATCAATAATCATACACTTATATAATCTATGATATAATTATCACAGATTGAATAATAATTATTACGTAATCGATTAAGTATCGTTTTTAATTTGCTACAGATACATAAGTCTGAGTCACAGACTTTGTTGAAAAGAGATTTTAGATATCCTTAAAATGCCAGGATAAGGTAAGAAGAACAAGTTAAATAAATAAATAGTTATACAATCGCGTTAACCTGATGTACAGTCACGTGTAATAATATATACACGTAGCGAACTTCAAAAGTGATATTCTTCTAAAATATCAATTAAAGTTATGAAATATTAGACACATAGCCTCTTTAAATACATACGAATTATTATTTCGAATATTTCTTAATTACAATCTATTTTCTAAAAATAAATTCTCTTTTTAAACTCATTATGTGTTACATATTATTATACGTGACTGTACACCTCGTATAGAACAAAACGGGAATGGTAATAAAATACATAATATTTTTAAATTAGGCTGTATTAATATTTATGCGTTGGTGCCGCGATAATATCGTTTTATACATCCGAACTTACCTTTTATTTCAAACATTCTCAAAGGTATTTTTATAAAGCATGGTGTATACATTTCTTGCCAATTCATCCATAATATAAAAGATTTCATTGGCTCATTTTCATTCTGAAAGAAAATCTGACGCAGTCTTACGATTCTAGAAAATCAGAATTGCGTTACAAGTTTACCTTCAGCATTCCTAAGTAGGTGTTAGAGATAAGTAAAGAAGGCATTTCTTATTTATACCTATTTATTGAATGTCAGATAAAAAAGACCCAGAAACTTTTTTTTTGATATTTAATATAGGTGCTTATCCAGACAGTTTTTTCAATATTACCGCGTACAAAGTTTTTGATTTTCCAGAATGAAAATTAAAGTAGATACCTACCCTAAGTAATTATGGCCTTCTCTAGGTTTCAAGTTACATCTTTCTCAAACTTCAAAGCGATTTAGTTAAGTCTTAAAACTGTTACTACAAAAGTTGCAACTGTCTTACCTTTCCGGTGTCAATCTTCATTTCTCCAAGCAATAAGATTCGAGACTGATTTCTTTAACAAATTGTCAGGACACGAACTCTCCGTTCCTCTTATTTTATAAAGTGATAATAGATTATTCCGTTTCAAAACTTACTTACAATGCAAAATATACGCGCAGCTTAAAGAAAAATCAATAGACACCGTTTATGGAAAATATTGCTAGATTTAGATTAGATGCTATTAGAGTATTAGAGAGAAACAAAAACATTAAATAGGTACAGCAAAACAATAAAATTATTAAGCTTTTCCTTAATGTTTTTATTCAGGATCGCCGTTAATCTAGCTACAACTACAATCATCACTATGCAGGTATTATAATATGTAGTAGGTAAGTAGTAACCTAGTAACTTAAACCATTTTTTTCCAATATACCATTTGCTTTATTTTAATCTAACACTAAATTATTGTATAACTGCGTGTAAACGTTACTCGGTATTCATCTATTGATCTCGTCACAAGTGTCAGAAGCATTGCTGGGGTTTTATAAGAGCCATAATAATACCTCAATACCCGGGGGGAAGTTGGGCCCGACTGCTGAGCCGCTAAATCGCGTGCGAATAATATCAATGTAAGTATATAATTTTTTTAGTTTTATCGTTCTCAAAACAAATAAAACGTCCAAGCCCCAAACGACACCAAAAATCTTAATATTATGAAATAAATATAACAACTCTGACTGTAGCTATTTTGACTGGCATTACTTTTTTTTATACCTGGTAACACAAACTATAAATTGTTATAAAAAATTAACAGAAAAAATTTCGTGGAGATCAATTGGACCTACTTATGCAAGAAGGAACAAATCTACACACGTGCCAAAATCGAGCTAAGTATGTAAAAAACTTTCAAAATGCACCTTCTATCGACCCTGTAAGGATCAAAATGATCTGACAACTGACGTCAGATCACTTTGATCCTTCAAAGTTGCATAAGTAGGTCCATTTTCAAGTGAACCGCAACAAAAATATGTTTATTTCTTGGATATTTAATTCGAAAAATTGCACCCTTCATAAAATACTTAGCCATAAGTACGCTACGGAAACGTTATATTTATACAAAAATATTATATTCATATTTAGATAAGTACGACTTAAAAAACAATACTGAACAACATCACCTTTTTAAAAGCATCGCTGTTACAAATATCTTATAGCTCTATCTTGTTTAAAAAGATCGTAGAAAATATAAGGCAGGGAAGAATTTCCGAAAAATGTAGGCAGGTATATCTTTGATAAAAGATTATTAGAAAACTATACGTAGAAAACTGTAGGTACTTGTCGTACCTTTGTGCCCAAGGGGCAATGAACAGACGACTGACAGACTTCTCAAGCCAGAACTTTGCCCTTACAAAACCATTTCGGTACAAGGTCGTCTACGACACGTAGACCACAGATATCATTAAAAATGTTGCTCATTTAAAATCATTAGAATATAATTATTATAACAAATCACAGACACCGTTCTTAAATCAAAAATGGCCAGAGTCTAAGTCCAGACAAAAAAAAAGATTTTAAATTGAAATTAGAACAGCAATCCCGCCTCAGTTGAGTTCACTACCGGTACATTGGTTTCTGAAAAAAATCCTACACAATGATACCTATATTTACAACTATAAAGAGTGTGGTGTTTTTCTTAATATCTATGTAAGTGATATTCTCCTAAGATTTATTCGTAGATTCTCGTATAGAAACTGCAAAATCCTAAACAGATCGTGGGCGAAACTCGCAGTGTGGTATATGCTAATTAATTGCACTATTAGTATTCTTTACATTGCTAGTTATGCACAAACTAGCTATTAGCATAAGAATAGGCAAACGATTGGAGAATAAATATTGTATTGCAACTATTTATAACAATTGTGTCGACAGCATGTAGGTTTGATGTTTTGCGTTTTGTTGGGACATTCATAACGCCTCGGATCCGCGTAAGGGTAGGCAAACGTGTTCTGTTAAACTTCTACTATAGTTGTATAGACCGGCCATTAAAATTTTGTGTAAAAGGTAAACAAACCTTTGATCGTAAATCTTTATCGTAATTTTGTTTTAAAAATCCATTAAATACAGAGACACATTATAATACCTTATATCTATACTAATATTATCAAGCTGAAGAGTTTGTTTGTTTGTTTGAACGCGCCAATCTCAGGAACTACTGGTTAGAATTGAAAAAATATTTTTGTGTTGGATAGTCCATTTATCGAGGAAGGTTATAAGCTATATAACATCACGCTACGACTAATAGGAGCGGAGCATAAATGAAAAATGTTGCAAAACGGGAAAAATGTTCACCCGTGCGAAGCCGGGACGGGCCGCTAGTTACTTATACCTTAACACTTACCCTTGAAATATTTTTTATGGATTCTTAGAGCGAATTAATATTTCACGTTAAAAGGTTTATTTTCCTTTACATCATTTAAAAGGCCGGACTATACCTCATTATTGGCTAGGATAACTCTCGAGGATAGACGCTTTAATAAATTATTCTCGACCCTGAAAAGTCGCATATTAAATCCCGATATGATAAGGGAGAGAGTTATCGCCCCTTACATAATTTTTCTTTCAGAACCCACCAAGAACATCAACGAATCTACATATAGAATAGTCCAGAGATTTGTAACCGATTACAGTCTTCTTCTCTTATCGTGAAAAGATTAGCCAGACAGCAAGGTTGGTAGCGAAGCTGACTGCCCAGAGTGCGTCAGACTTACTCAAGTAGGTATCGTCATTCATGGATATTTAAAGCACCCCAAAGATTACAGTGTCATCAATTCTTAATGATTTATGATCCATCAAACATTACCTACATACCTACTATTTATTTTTCACACTTCGCATCGATATGTTCGATACAAAACTAGATAACTGTTACCTGTTTGAATCTTATTCAGTAGCTAACCTACATAATTATGTGTTCACTTTCCGACGAGTACAACCCTAATATCCTAAGGTATCGTAGTAAAAGGTCCAAGTAATCCTCTTAGCAGAATGTAGGTATAAACGTCTGCTATACATAATTATATTATGTACGTATATATATTATTTTTCCTTTACCCCGTTTTTACCGAGAAAACTTTAGTTGACTTTTTGGTTACGATATCGAAGTTAAAAGTGTGGCGTACCACTTTCGTAATCATGCCTATCTAAGACAGTGGGACTTCACAGATAGTCTACATACCCCTTAAAAGTTATCCAAGTGAACATTTGAGTAGATAAAAGAATTTACATTCTCATTCTAAACTTTTTGAGTAAAAATTCAGATAGAAATAATATAGTCGCATAAAAGAAGAAATACTTGATTCGTTCGCTTGTTTCTAGCATTTTATTTGATAACTATTTAAATTAATTGTCCTTACTATTATAAATGCAAAAGTAACTCTGTCTGTTTGTTACTTCATCACGACTACACTACTAAACCGATTTTGATGAAACTTGATACAGAGATAGTCTGGAACTCGGAGAAGGGCATAGGCTTATTTTATCTTGAAAAACGTGTCATACGCGCTAAACAACACTAACGCAGGCAAAGCCGCGGGTGACCTCTAGTAATTTATAAAAAAAATTCAAACGATCCATCCGATCCGAAGTCGAGAAAATACGATCCAAGGAAACTTTGCTTTAAATCTATAAAATTCGGATCGGTTGTACTGCACCACCGTTGATGTGAATACAAATAAACTCAAACTATTAATTTGCACACAAGGTAAAATAATACAGGTCTTATTATAAATAGAGTAGGTACAGCTTAACAACCTTTTCCAAGTGTTGCAATATTTGAGGGCTCTAATTAGATAAAAGTCAGGCCCGGACTGGCCATACGGGCAAATCGGGCAGATGCCCGATGGGCTGAATGCCCGACGGGCCGGCCGTGACCTGAAGGGCCGGTCACACATCGAAAGAGCGAGGGGAACGACAAAAAAAAGATCGTCCAACTATTGCCTATACTAAATACTCAATCATTTATTGCGTTCCACAATGTGTACTTAGGTGGTAACTTAAAGAAAATGAGATCATTATGGTCCCTGTCGGGCACAGCAAAATAGCGAAATATTAGGAGAGAGGAAGCTTTAGCTTATCAGTCTATACCTATTTCTAGTGTTAACGTAATTTTCTAATCTTAAAATAAATATAATTTCTGTTCTTAGTATTATTGTTAAATAATGTTGCAGCTAAAATTTGTCATAATAATAAAAAGTATCGCTTGAAAAAGAAGAAAAAACGTCGTCCATCTAATCGCTTGGGAGTAAATTTTTGCCAGCAATGGGCCGACCGTCTCTCAAATGCCCGGGCCGATTTCAGGTCCCCAGTCCGGCCCTGATAAAAGTATATTTATAAATTTACTTATGTGTCTACTTGGTACATACCTAGTACCTAATTCTTGACTATTGCTATTAATAGTAGGTACTGCAATTTGTTCGGATCGTATTTTCTAGCATTCTGATCAGACGCAGTACACAAGCGCTCTAAAGGACAGATCATGTTATGTGCTGTGTATTACGTTGCTCCTTAATAAAGATGGCTAGTTTCAAGTGGAAATGCATAATAATATTAATAGAAAACATACAAGATGAAATAAACTTGTAGGTACATTTTTAATAGTAGTCAAATACCCTATAACGGTCGTATCTTTTACTCACAACGACATATTATGCAGTAATAGGACTCTCAAATTGTTAGTCGAAACCGCACGGCACATAAAATGCGTTGACATTGTAAAAGCTGCTGGAAAGTAGTCGAGAGCGTATTATGGCGTGCTAATGTTCAAACCGGCACTCTGGTTCAATAACAGCTACATAGAAACATGAGTCTTGTTGTTGAATCGACGAATAAATCTGACCGGGAAAGATAAAAACGCTTTATAAGGGCGGTTCTTGGCAGTACGATTAGCACCTTATTTGTAGAAATTGCGTCGGCAGTTTAGGAGTCTACGGATACGATAAAGGAACAAACATGAGTACATAAGAATATAAACAACAAATGACATAAAAATACATAGTGTTGTAAACCTTGATCAGAAAGTATTTTTTTAAACGGCGCGGAGTCGTTTCATTTGTTAAGTTATCACAACTAAATTTAAACCTAAAGGGAAAAATAGCAAAGATATTTCTCAATGGTTTGAACTTACTACCTCACCTCAGAGCGCATGCGCGTGCTGCTCTTTTTAACCTGTGACTATGCGCTTTTTCCAATGTTGCCAACAATAGCGTATATTTAACTATTACCTACTTAATATAAGCCTTCTTAGGTTAAAGTAAAACTCCTCTGTTCCGTTCTCCTTCAGTTTCGTTCTGCCTAGCCTTTCCCAACTGTGTTGGGGTCAGCTTCCAATCTAACTAGATGCGGCTGAATACCAGTATTTTACACGGAGCGACTGCCATCAGACCTCCGCAACTGGGCAATGCCGATATCCTAAGGTTAGAACGGTTGTCAGACTTTCGGGCCTCTGACTTCCCGTAACGATTGTCATAAGTATTCGTATGACACCCGGCACTCGTTTAACATGCTCTCCGAGGCACGGAGGGGTCTCGATGTGTAAGAAATGGTCACCCATCCACAGACTGACCGCGACAAGCGCAGCTTAACCTCGCAAATCGTATGATTCGCGCGGTTGTTAAAAAGCCACGAGCCCCTCGAGATTAAAGAATTAAAATCGTCATTCTGGCTTCAATTGCCGGTTCCAATAGTTTCAGTAAAACGTAGTCTTCATATCGTAATATAGAAGTGTTTTACTTTTTACCCATAATTGGTGTTTGCAGTTAAATTGGTTTACAAAGTTTTCTAAAGGAACATTTAATTTTATTGTTATACAAAACGATTGGCTTGTGAATATGAACCCAACAATATAATATAACACCAATTATGTGTGAGCCTTACGCCTCTCATAATGAAAAATGCGCATGCAGCACAATATACGAGCTCAAGCAGTATTTGTTCTTTCATAAACTGAACAGTGAACACGATTCGCGCGCCACTGGTTCCAAATCGCGCGTTTTTTAGTCGAGTTTAAATTCAAATAAGTCTTACCGATCAATTAACTTGCCGGTATTACGCGTATTACACGGAATTAGGGCAAAGCTAACGCTCTGTGCTCAACTGCTCATATTAGATGAACGTGAGCTGCCCTTAATCCTGTACTGGACAACATTGTGTAGGAATAATGAATAGATACCAACACACAGAATCATATCTATGAATATCTACCACGGAATATTGTATTCCGTAATAACTACGATCCATTGAATACATAAACATAGTTACATACATAATTTTGCAAACTTCCTCTTAGCCTTTTCCCAATTATCTTGGGGTCAGCTTCCAGTCTAACCAGATGCGGCTGAATACCAGTATTTTACACGGAGCGACTGCCATCGGACCTCCGCAACCCAGTAACTGGGCAATGCCGGTATCCTAAGGTTAAACCGTTTGTCAGACTTTCGGGCTTCTGACTACCCATAACGACTGTCATAGTTATTCGTATGACACCCGGGACCGACGGCTTAACGTGCTCTCCGAAGCAAGGAGGGGTCTCGATGTGTAAGAAATGGTCACCCATCCACGGACTGACCGCGGCAAGCGCAGCTTAACCTCGCAAATCGTACGATCGGCGCGGTTGTTATTTAGCCACGAGCCCCTCATAATTTTGCAAACGAAAGTATTAAATAATTAAGTATTATAGAAATGAGGTTCGGAATTAATTAATGATTTAACTTTTTGCATTTCAACCCTGTGGATGATAAGATTTACGAGGTTAAGCTACGCTTGTCGCGGTCAGTCAGTGGATGAGTGACCGTTCTTTACACATCGAGACCACGTTAATCGGAGAGCACGTTAAGCGTCATACGAGTTCCTATGACAGTCGTTACGGGTAGTCAAAAGCTCAAAAGTCTGACAACCGGTCTAACCTTAGGATATCGGCAGTACCCTGTAACTGGGTTGCGAAGGTCTGATGGCAGTCACTCCGTGTAAAATACTGGTATTCAACCGCATCTGGTTAGACTGGATGCTGACCCCAACAAAGTTGGGAAAAGGCTAGGAGGAAGAGGAGAAACATTTCAATGAAGGGATAGACACTATAAAAATAACGCAAAATAAACACGTACAGATAATCTCTTTTCTCATTATTACTACTACACATTTAACTTTATTAAACCAAAGACTTATAGACGGTGTACATGAAGTCTTTGTGTTCAACATTACTTCAGAATACTTACAAAGGCATCTAAAGTTATCTCGAGTTAAAGGGATATCGGGTTTTCCTGTTCGAAAAAGGTTCATCTACATCCCGAACTAAGACTATACCTGATAAAGGTTGATAGGTTCTTTCCCAATTATTACATTCGTGACGAAGATTAGGACCCAGTACTGTGATTGGTGAGGCAAATCCTACTTTGGCCTAATGTTCCGACGTGAAAAAGTGTAATTAATCAAGTGTCGAGTCGGCAATGTGACCGAGACATCGGTATTCATATCGCCACGCCCAACGTGACAGCTGCTTCCCAACATTAATAACAGATCATTTTATAAGGATAATCTAACTATTTAGTTGCGGGTATACCGTGTTAATATGGTGATAAAACTATTTAAGAGGAATTGCGGTCAGCATTTCGTCCATACAAACGTATTCCTCAGTTTCCTCCTTGGTAATGTCACTAGAGGAAATATTTTTTACCATTTATGATATATATCTACCACCACTATGTCCCTATGTTTTGTTTTTATCAATAAATTAATTATTTAAAGAACTAGAAACGTTTAAATTTTACAAAAAATTACCGGTTTTACTACCGTTTTCAAACATCTGGCAAACAAATTTGGCGAATATAAAAAATAAAAGAAAAACATAACGACATAACCAAAGTCTTTCTTAAATTATTACAGAAAAAAATAATTAAATCGGTCCAGATCTGAAGAAGGAAACAGGGAAATACGAAAGTACGATTTCGCTAATATTGCACAGGAGAAATCAGTCCGAGATGCAGGAGTCTCTTTCGCGCTGAATTGGGAAGGTTTGCGTAAGGGGTAGGACGGAAATAGATCGCTTAAAAACATATTCAAATTATTAATCTTTTGCAGCCCGCGTTTCCTCTTAACCATGAAAAAGTAAACTATCGAATCGATATCATTTGATTCCATTTTTCAGTATTTTTCTTCGTAGCACACTCATAATCTGAACAATTATCTGAGTTCCAATAGGGGGGAATCGACTCCGCAAGTCTAATCACAATAGAGTCCATTTTCCCTACTGCAGCATTCGAATACCCTTTACATTCTACTAAACAATACTTGTTTGTTTTATATTTTTATGTCGTGTTGTCTAACTAATGTTAAACGCTCTATTTGTTAACGATATCGTATAGCTAATTGATTAACAAAAATCTTATAATTAATCAGTTTTAATCAAAATACAGCCGTAGCTATGAGTATAGCATAGTGCCATGTCGTTTCCCGCATAGAATAAAAACTTTTACCGAGAATTTCTTAAAAATCGACTAAGAAAATACGACCAAAACATTCTTATGTTGGTACGTAAATAACAGCATACTATGTGATAAATATTCTTGATACATTGATTGTCACAATGTATCAAGATGCCCATATTCACCAGTGTCTAAGATTTTACGTGCTAATCACTGATTTAGAAGTCAAAGAAACAACTACATCACCTACTTATCATTCCACGTAGATCGTAAAGTCTTCAGAGGAACGAGCTGGATACACTTCAGTGCACTACACTGCAATTTGACCAATTTATGACTCTACATTGTTTATGCCAAACCGATCCAAGCAGTGCTCTGCCGCACTGATAATAGTTTCTAGTATTCTGCTTACCCCGTATATAACCGTAAGTGTAATATTATAATATTAATTAAAACGAGGGGCTCGTGAAAAATTACCAACCGCGCTAATAATACAAATTGCGAGGTTAACTTGCTCTTGTCGCGGTCAGTCTGTGGATGGGTGACCGTACCTACGTTACACACGGAGATCCCACCGTGCCTCGGAGAGCACGTTAAACAGTCGGTTCCGGATGTCATACGAACAACTATGACGGCCGTTACACCAGGTTCACACGATTCGATTCTAGTTGATCAACTGCTAAATCGCATGTGATTTGAACCGTCTGAACAGACTTTCAATCAAATTGAAGCAACAAAAACGTTTCGAATTTTGTTGATCAAGTCAGTTGATCAACTAGATTTGAATTGTGTGAACCTGGTATTACGGGAAGTCAGAAGCCCGAATGTCTGACAACCTGTCTATTTTTAGGATATCGGCATTGCCCTGTAACTGGTTTGCGGCGGTCTGATGGCAGTTGCTCCGTGTAAAATACTGGTATTCTGCCGCACCTGGTTAGACTAGAAGCTAAACCCAACATAGTTGGGAAAAGTCTAGGCAGAACGAAGAAATAGGCAACCTTTTGTTATTTAATCCATTACAACCGAACGTAAAATTTTACACCGTTCAATAAATATTTACAGAAACACAAATATTTTAGTTTAAGTTACCGTCCTACAAAATATGCATAAAGAGAGACATGTGGGATTAGAAAGGCAAAAATTATAACGACAGCTGACATTTAGGCGTGTCCTTCACTTTCTTTAGGCGTCCTACAGACTACAGGCGCTTGAAGTTCAGAACTGCCTTTAAATTATTCAGATATTATAGCAGTACAGTAGTAGCTACGAACTGTAGTAAGCCTAATTGTTAATTTATAAACGCTTAGGAGCCACGTTGTGAACAATACGCCACTGCTTACCATTACGGTCGGAATGTAGTCTAAACTTATGTTACGGCACCAGTTTACATTTGCAGTCGTTTTTAAAACAAATTTATTTTTATCGTCTCTACGACTTTAGCGTAGTGCTTATTATGCTCTGCACATACACTAAATTCAATTTCGCGGCCGCAAATGTAGCGTTGTATTTGTCTTAACACGGACTTGGGAACTTTGACACTTGCGGAGATCTTTATGACTTTGCAATAAGGGTGTTATTCGGTTGTTTATGGGTCCAATAATGGGGGTCATGTCAAAACTTCGTGGTGGTCACTGATGGGATGACTCACATCACTATCGCCGTGCATTCTTGGGACGTATCCGTTTCTAAGTTATAAATTTTTTATATTTAATTTACTTTGAAATTGTGTCAATGCGTGTCATAAATAGGTCACATCATAAATGGCGAATCTTTATTTTTACTTAGGGCTTTAAACATGAGTTTTGATCAGCTAGAAGGAATTTTGACACATTCTTATGTATAGGTTAAAAAAAGGAAAAGATAATTTTGAAGTCTGAAGTATTTGTATATTTATTAGAACATTTTTTCTCGGACAGTATAGGACTTGCCGTGATTACACTTACCGTGCCCTAGAATAAAACGAAGAAATTGCAAACTTAATGGCTCTTACACAACGGCCTAGTTAGTTCACATAACAGTATCCATTGCTGGTTTACTAACTTCTTTGGCGGACTTCTTGTTTATAAACAGAGCTGTAGACGTCATAGAGCGGGCTCTAAAGCTAACCTTCAATGAATAACGCTGTAATCGCAATTTATTCCATACAAGGTTTCTCAAAGAAAAGTTGCAAAGCTGAATGAGTAGAACTTAATGCACAAAGTTACTTAATCGATTGACGGGTTAGTGTAAAAGGCTGTCTATTATATTTGCACTTGTGTAGTGTTATTACCGTGTTAATATATAACTATTACCTTGGGATGAGTACCTACTACTAGTAAATGGTGGCGTAGGTTAGATGACAGTCGCTTTGTGAAAAATACTGTTAAGCAAGTTGACTGGAATAGACCTCAACGTAGTTGAGTAGAGAAGAATGATGATAACTATAGTTTCATTATAATATATTTAATTTGTTTTAAGGTTTTAGCTACTTTATTGACTACGTATTATTTCCAATGAGCTCGTCTCCTATAGTAAAAGTTCAGTTTACTTTTTGTAGTGTACTGCCAGTATATTTTTAAAGCGCCGTATCTAGCACATACGTCATGCGACACAACACCTCCATACAATACTTATGTCGGATGACGTCACGTGCCAATAAAGCGCAGGCAGTAGGAATTTTAAAAAGTGCTCACATTGCGTTCCGTCATTTTTTGAGATATCGATAAAAATGTTTTATCACTGTTATTAACTTCTTCAACGCGATTGATTTTCATAAAAACCTAAATTTAGAAAACGAGTTCATTGGAAGTCTTCTAGATTAAGTACTTATCCAGATCAAGATAAAAGTATTGTGAGAGACATTTTAGCTGAAATTGAGCCCGATAACGACATAGCTTCGCATCCTATCCCAATAGGGTAATTGGCGAATTTATGGATAGAAATAATATGGTTACACTGCATCTACCCCATCGGTGACCACTGATGACGCATGCATGACAGTTGGATTATGTTTATTAAATAGCACAACAAGCAACTTAACTAGTGTAACGCAAACAAATAAGGCTAAAACAAATATGAAATTAATTATATCACCAATTATAAAAATGAATATGCATCTTATACTAAACAAGGTAAATACTAGGTACTACTATACTAATTAAAATAGATTAATAGAAATAAAATGTTAACTAGATCCCAGATTGAATGGTAATTGTCGATTAAGTGCAAAGGTAAATCTATATTAGTACGTTTAGAATATAAATTAGTAGGTAATTAACCGTTTGACCGTCACGCTATTAATTGTAGGTATAAGTTTAAATATTGCTCGTTGTTTTTTGTTTTTTTTTATTATTTAATTATTAGCGACTCCTCATCAGTTTCACATGTTCTTCCGTCGTATCTTAACCATCAGTCCATTATATTAAAAAACTACTATTTAAATGTCGGCAGATCTTAACGAGATTCCTCTTCCTTCTTCAGTCATATCTATAATTTTTATTTATGTCTGAAGGATAGGGGCTGCGGTGCATGCTTAGGCGAATCCCGCGATCCCGGCCGACAGTCAGAAGGAGGAACACCGTGGGTTTTTATCCGGTAAGAGTCCGGCAGACCCCCTCGCCTACTCCGGGCGAGGGACATCCATGAGGGTTTTCCCACGATAAAAAAGGGTGTATTAAAAGAAACTCCACGAGTAGACAATATTCAAGTAGGTCCGGCGCACCCTGGGCAATCGGCCTTAATACCAACTTCGCTGACTGGCTAATCTTTTCACCATAGTATGAGCTGATCTTATATAGGTCGTGCTGACACGTGAGAAGAAGATTGCTTTGGAAATGACGTATTTAAGGTGGTCGTATCGACTAAGAGTCGATTGGCAGACCACCAGAGTTAGCAGGGTCTGGTGCTTTTGGCATCCCAGAATCAGACTCCAAAGAAGTACTAACATAACTAGCCCATTACTGTCTCTCTGCTGGGCACGGGCCTCTTCTCAAAATGAGAAGGGTTTAGGTCTTATTCCACCAAGCTGGCCTGGTGCGGGTTGGCAAACTACACGCACCATCGAGAACTTTATGGAGCCCTCTCAGGTGTGCAGGTTTCCTCACAATGTTTTTCCTTCATCGTTAACACAAGTGATTATCAAATTCTGATCCGCACATGAATTCGAAAAGTCAGAGGTACGGGCCGGGTTCGAACTCAAACCCTGCTGCATGGAAGGCAAGCGATCAACCGCTAGGCTTTCACTGCTAAAGGTACTAAAAACATTTAAATTGCAAGCAAACCTCCACAGAAAAATATTTAAAAAATATCGCAGCGTCCTATCATGTCGTTCGCAGTGAAAGGTTAATATCTCAGAATAAATTGCTGTTAATCTTAAAAACCGAGCATTTACAGGCTAGACTAATATATTAAACGGTGAGATAACTAACACAAAGGAAGTTTTTTTCAGACTAAATTATCTCTAAAAGACAATCCAGCTTGAAAAGCGAAGGTTTTCTAAGAATCTGACACAGTTTTATATTCAAGACTGGTAAAATATATTAATTAAATAGGTACTCGAATAACTTTAGTTACGCTTTAATTGAAAATATCAGGTTTACAATTTCAATCTTACCTCATTATTGTAAAACTAGCTGTGTCATCACGGCTCCGCCCGTAGCCTATGTTACTCAGTGATAATGTAGCTTTCTAACGGCAAAAGAATTTTTGAAATTGGTCCAGTAGTTTTTAAGTTTATTCGTTAAATACAAAAATAAAAATCTTTCCTCTTTATAATATTAGTATAGATACAAAGAAATAAAGTAAAACTTAACCAAGGTATAGGCAGGCTTCCAGATGACAGTGATGTGGAGGAGTGGGTACTTCGACGCCTAAGTGCGTTTTTTTCAAGTTTTAATTTAGAAATAATTACTTACGTATTTGTATATAATTTAGATTAAAATATTAGAGTTAGAAGCTATAATTATATTATGTATGGTTCAAAATGTTATAATATTCTATTTTATGCGTACCTAAGCAGTATAATTGGCTTTATGACGTTCAAATTCAAATAAAAAACGTAAAAATATAGATGATAAATAAGCAAAAGTTGGTAAAAAAGACGATATTCTTTGTTACTTTGAGATTGTATATAATATCCCGTTTCAGGGGGAGCATATATTGGCCACTTTGGCCAGCTTTTTTAAACGAACATTCTGCTGATGACCACCTGACGTGACCAAGGAGAAAGCTATCTCTGCGGTCCCCAACTAAGGTTACCATATGACAGGCATTCGCCGCATTTGACAGACATTTTAAGGTTTAGACAGGCGTGCAGCCGGCATTACTCTGAGACAAGCTATGGGTGCATTCAAAAAGCCTCTATTAGTGACAATACTTAAGTAGGTACGTACGGAGCACAATATGCAGTCAGCCCCGCTACTAACCTTGCTAACTGCCTAATCTTTTCACGACACGGCATGAACTAATCTCTTGCCGACATGAGAGAGAGATCTACAGGCATTTTTCTGTAAGATCAAGCATTTAAGGCACTCTAGACAGGCATTCCTTCATTTTGAAATGGTTACCCTACCCAACCAGCTTGGTAGTGACCACATTAATGCGTGCTGGTCACAATGTTACCGGCCATTTGAGCGGATCAGAGTCCAGCAGTAATCTGCAATAAACACCGTTTATAGCGTCAGTATAAAAATATGGCTGACAACAACCACGTTAATATTCGTACTAAAAGAATCCATCACATCCTTTGCATACGAGAGATCTATCAAATTAATGGTGATCTATCAAAGCCCATTGAGTGGACAGCATCTGTCATTCCGCATTGGAGGTGTTAGCACAATCATGAGCGCTCCACTGGCTAAAACCACAGATTACCTTACGATTAGTTGCTCCGAAACCGAAACTAACCTCAGACAGAATCTAATGTGGCATCATCATGTCGTGAAGGTAGAAATCAAACAGGATACGAATAAATATGAAGCTTAATAATGAAAATAAAAACTAACAGGTTGGTCGAAGCAAGGAAAACCAGCTCAGGTGGAGATTCATAGACGATTCCAGCCTGGAGTGTAAATGTGGTGCTTTTCTACAAACGATGGGACACCTGACATCATGCCCTGCGTGCCCTGATACCTGCGCATTACAGGAACTAATGGATGCTACTGATAACGCTAAACTCGTAGCTAAGTTCTGGGCTGACTCGATTTAGATTGCCATCGATACGCTAAGAAGAAGAATAAAAATTGACATCCAGACGCGTCTGGTTAGGTTGAAGATCCCAACATAGTTGGGAAAAGACTGATGAAGATGAAATGAGAAGCTTCCAAATGCAAAAGAAATATCACCGGAATATTGATGTTTCTACTTAGTCCCTTAAGTAATCAACGAAATTATATGACTGGTCTAAAAAGACTAAAACCTTTTTCCCTATGGAATTGAAATGTGGTCACTAAGAGATTATATGTATGAGGGTCTACCTGATTATAACCTCATAAGTCACAATTAAAAATGGAGTATACTGTAAAGGTAAGAACGCAGTCGAAAAACTCGTTCTGCCTAGCTTTTTCTCAATCGTGTTAAGGTCAGCTTCCAGGCTAATCAAGTGCGGCTGAATATCAGTATTTTACATGGAGCGACTGCTATTAAACCTCCGCAACTCAGTTACAGGGCAATGCCAATATCCTAAAGTTAGTCCAATCGTCAGACTTTCATAGGCTTCAACGACTGTCATAGGTATTCGTATGACACCCGGGACCAACGGTTTATCGTGCTCTCCGAGGCACGAAGGGGTCTTGATGTGTAACAAATGGTGACACATCCACGGACTGACCGCGGCAAGCGTAGTTTAGATTTAGATTAGACCCCAACAAAGGATCAGGGAATATGAAATGAAGGAGAATATTCCTCTGATCATTTGGGACAATGCAAGAACGATAGTGATCAATCGATCATACTACCATTTTCCCAAATAAGATTAGGTCAGCATACACCGTTACGGATGAAACATCACGTGTTTTAACCGTGAGAAACTCCAGTTCAAGTAGTCATACAGTGAATAACTGCTAACCAAGAATATCACGTAGGTATGCATTACTACATCTATGTATTTTACAAGCCTTCAAACTATCTAATTATAGACATTAACATTCAAAGTGCAACAGAGTCATAGTTAACAGGTGGCCAGCACTGGTTAAACGGTTTTAAAACAACCGATTACCTATCACAGCAATCCAACTTTGTTATAATCAAATTTATTTATCTACACAGAAAGTTACACCTTGTATAAAATAATATAAGGTTGAATTTCATGTGTAGCGAGAACCCTAGTAAAATAACAGGGAGCCCTATTGTTGCTTACGCAAAGATGTAATCTCTTATTTTATTATTACCTGACTGGAAAGGGACACGGGAAACCCTCTAATAAATATTGGACTCTATCTCGTATAAAATAAAGTACATTGTACGTTATCCTCGTTTTAATTACATAAGGTTTACTTTAAATACTTAAAAGCTGTGAAGCCGTCCGTACGGTGACATGTCAATTTTTCTGTTTTGGTATAAATTCTGTGAAATATGACAACTGACCTCACTATACATATATACCTACCGATAGAGATAATGAAATTATGTCTGGCTTCTGTATACAACGTCCATTGAGGGTTTCGTAATTACTGAGATGGACATCTTGTACACTAGGAGAGCGATGGATGTGGAAAGTATCCAATATTTTTGCATTATTTGCTGTCTTACATTTATATTATAAAGTAGAATAAATAGGCTGAGACGTATACTCAATTGCAACTAGATTCTCGTTGTGAATGATAAGTTATCTAGCAATAAAACTTAGGTAGATCGAAGACGAAATTATTTTTTACAGGCTCGATATAATCGCTGGCACGTAACTTGGCCAGAGTAGAGAAGAGAATTCCTCCTCTTTCTCTCTTTCTTCTAAACAGACACGTTTAAAAATAAATTATCGCAATAACCATGGAATAACGATAAGCAATAAAAGTGACCATTTTTTTGTTGCACTAAGTGTACATGTGCGAATTTACTCCCACTACGCCAAAACCTTGCCAAGTTACGAGCCGGCGACTATACATAATCGGTCACACATTGTCCTTTCCAAAAAAAAATCAGCCTTCAATTATTTATCGGCTGTCTGCGTTTTACCTTAGCTTTAGTGTGGAAAAAGCGTATACTTATTCACTGGTTTATTATTCAAACGTTATTAAAATAGACAATCGATAATACATAAAACAAAATAATATACTTTTTCTATCCACCAGTTACCAATTTCCCTGATAGGATTACCAGTGATTCAGCCGCTTGAGTTGTTCAGCCGCTCGCAAGCTAATAAGATATTAAGAGATTGTAATACTGCAGTCTTCGAGGTAGATTTCTAAACCGCATACAATAAGCCTTTTCTTAAGACTTACAACTTGCAGGAAGAGGTCTGACACAAAATTCTCTTTCATTGCAAAAATTTATTAAGATGATTGCTCAACGGTTTAGGTGTTAACTGACGTCATTGTCGATTGGTGGTTACGCGTTGAAATTTAACTAATGTGGTGAACTTACCTTCTAACCTTATTTTTACTCGTTTTTACAGCACTAAGCTGTGCTTGTGTAGGTAATTATCAAATTACCTACACAAGCACAGCTTAGTGGGGACGCAGGGAGGGATAGGATATTAAAAATAATTTGTACTTTACAAAATGTCATATCAAAAATATTTTACAAACTCTTACCGTGTTAGGGTTCCGCAGCCGAATGGCTAAAATGAAACCCTTATAGTTTCATCTTGTCAGTCTGTCTGTCCGTTGTCACAGCCATGTATTCCTCTCTGTTTAAAAGTTATTGAATTATCCCTAAATAATACTAGAACACCTATTTTCATTATTGATTACCATTTATAAAAGATTTTTTAATAGATAGGTTAGGTACCTACTCTCGATTAAATAACGCCAGATTAACATGGAAATTACATAATACCAAAAACTTTCGTTACGTTTTTCACCAAATTCAGGTGATCAAACATTTTATTTCTGAAAGTGTGGGCGCCCCTGAGAGTAATTTGCTACCCGTACCGATGAAAAATACACCCGATCCATACACTTTGGGACTATAAAAAGCGGCGAAACATGGATAATGCCAATGTCAAAGTTCACCAATATTGTTTGGCGAAGCTTTTTGTTTTAAGAAGTTTCGTAGGCATTGTATTCAACTCTCCTTTTAAATCTATTAATCAAATCAATGTATTATATTAAAGAAGGGCAAAAGAACTGAAAATTAAGTATGCATAACCTTATAACCTACACACCGTGCCTAAATATCGCAAGAGACGATAGTTAATAATTTTATGGACGCGTCGTTCAACACCTAACGCCATCTATTAGCGGATAGCGTAAATGTAAAACTGTTTGGTGCATCATTCCAGGTTTTTTCTTTTGAAACTAGCATACAAACTTGCTCTAGATAAAAATACCGCGATAAGTCGCGATTACTGATAAAAACGTAGAGACGTCTTACATTCAGTAATAATGTTATCTAGATACTATCTCGTATTATATCATTATACAACAATGCAAAAGAAGTACCTATCAGCTGAAAAAACAGTGATAACTATTAATCAAATTGATTCTCCACTTCACCGAGATACCTTACACGATACGAGACATCCAAAATGGAACAGAAATTCACATACCTAATCAAACAAGTTAGTTAACCTAAAACCCTTACAAGATATTTCCACGAAGCCGTGCTGCGGTGCGGCGGGTTGGCCGACTGGTTGGCCGATCGATTGTCCAAGAAGTGTCAGCTTCATTTTCTCAACAAGCGTCGTGTGTTGAACATCGTTGGCGAACACGGTACAAAATGTATTGTCATTGGACCGAGAACGTGTTGCTTTTTTATGACAGTGGAGAAGATTTACGCTAAATTATCTTGTAATCTTTGAGAATTTGCTTTGAATGCTCCTATTTAACGTTAAGAGAATTGTTGTGGTTTTTATGAAAGCTCATGAAAGGCAATGTGTACCTATTATTAACAACAACATTATTAAGTGTAGGTACAAAAAAATAGGCACTTACTTTTATGTCCCCTTTTATGTAAAAAATTACTAAACAACATTATCTTATGTATATTTAAGAAACATAATATACCGTAAACTATATGTAGGTATACAGCTGGCTTATTTACAACTACAGTAAGTCTCTTGCTGAATTTGCGACCCCGGGGGCGCTACAACGGGCGAATCAAAGCGCTTAGCATCCTTAGCGGCGCTTTTTATTATCCTTACGATTGGAAATCAAAATGTGATTCCATAAGGGCTAGATCACGTAGGTCAATACTGCTGCCCATCCACTTAATTAATCCCTGAATCACATGATACAAGCCGTCGAAAAAAAGCCGGTCAAGTGCGAGTCGGATTCACGCACCGAGGGTTCCGCACAAGTTTTTTTTCTAATGTATCAAAGAATTTGCAATTTTCGGATTTTTCCCTTTACTTATGCTGTAAGATTTACCACTTATGCTTCTTGCCAAATTTCATGATTGTAGGTCAACGGGAAGTACCCTATGGGTTTTGATTTCCTTGCGAGTGTCAGATGCGGCATGAACGGCCTTATCTTTTGATCGTGTTGACTTAGAAGTTTGATTTTTTTCACAGCTCCAAGGGATTTCTGACCAGAGTATTTGATATTAATTTCAACTTGATACCTCCACGCATTCTTGAGAAAAAGGGTCTTGACAGACAGACGGACAACGACGGGATCCTATAAGGCTGCGTTCCGACGACACGCGCCCGCTAAGCGCACGTCACGCGCGTCAACACCCGCATCTAACACGCTTTGAAATTTTTTATATATAATTTGAGTCTTATGACACATCAATAGATCTCAAATTGCATTTATCGAAGCATGGCATGAGGCGGGCGCGAGGCGGACGCGAGCCGGGCGCTTGGCGTATGCGGTTGCAATTTGAGATCTATTCATGTGCCATAAGACTCAAATTATATACCTACAAAAAAATCAAAGCGAGTTAGACGCGGGTGTTGACGCGCGTGGCGTGCGCTTAGCGGGCGCGTGTCGTCTGAACTCAGCCTAAGGGTTCCTTTTTCCTTTTGAGATACAGAACCTTTAAAAAAGAGTGACCTATTTTGAGATCCGCAACACAGTAAGAGTGCATTTGAGAGTACCTACCTATTAGGTGTTAAAGAACTATTTTCGAACACCTCGACAAAGTAAGTTCTGCAGTTCAATGTCTTCATATCTCGCATAACAATGAAACGTAAGTAACTCATTTTCGAGTTTCGTAAATACCTTTACTTGGTAACAAGTTGTTATATGTTAGTAGACTTAATTAAAAACAATATTAATCAAACTCCTGCCTCGTTGGTCTAGTGGTGGCAAGCGCGACTGCTAACGTGAGGTCCTGGGTTCAGTCGGGCCAAGTGTCATTGGGTTTTTCCGTGAGGAATTCCTCAGTAGCAGTCCGGAGTTTGGATTTGTGCCCGGTTGATGACAATAGGCTCGCCCTCTATTACATGGGACATAACATAACGGCGGAATGAGGGTGCTACATATCGCCTGTCCCTATTAACAATGTAGGTTCTGCAAAACAGTGATTTTACAGGAGAGCGCGTCAAAGTTTAAATTGCTTATATTTTTTAAATATATACGACTTTGTTAACATGACTATTTCAAAAACTATGAGAAAAAAATAACTTATTGTTAAAGCTACTGCAAGACAGTGCTTTTATTAGGTCAATAGTTCAATAAAACCAAAATCAAGAAAATTGCATATCCGACCTTGTTATTAGGGACAGACGATATGATACACCTCTGCCCAACCCTTCGGGGAATACAGACGTGATGTTGTGTTTATCTATACTTATAATCTATACTAATATTATAAAGAGGAAAGATTTGTATTTTTGTAACTAACGAATAAACTTAAAAACTACTGGACCGATTTTAAAAATTCTTTTGCTGTTAGAAAGCTACATTATCACTGAGTAACATAGGCTACGGGCGGAGCCGTGAGGACACAGCTAGTAATATTATAAAGAGGAAAGATTTGTATTTTTGTATGTAACGAATAAAGTTAATAACTACTGGTCCGATTTCAAAAATTATTTTGACGTTAGAAAGCTACAGTATCAATGAGTAACATAGGCTATATTTATTACTGGAATAAAACTTCTTACGCGGGCGGAGCCGTGAGGACACAGCTAGTGTTTTATGTTATTAATCAAACATTAAACAACCTAGAAAAAAAGTTCCCGTAGTTTTCACGTAGTTATTTCACACAACGATTTAATAAAACAATAATTCAATTTCTTCGTAAATAAGGTAACTTGCCAGACGACAGCTGAGTGAGTTATGGGAGTATCGAATACTCGGAAATTAGCAGTAAGAGCGGCAGCGAGTTGCAAAAAACACGACACGTATTTTCTGAAATTACAATACGGATATTAAGGCTGAGCATCCACCAGAGCTGTGCTAAGCTGCGTAGCGAGGAATGTGTTTTGTAAGCACCGATAGAATCACTTCATTTACCTAGTTTCGCTCTGCGCAGCTCTGGTGGATATGGGCTTATCGGAGCTAGGTTTTTGTTCATACAAAACAAGCGAGAAATGTGGTGCGAGGAATGTGTTGCGAGGAATGTGTTGCGAGGAATGTGTTGCTAGGAATGTGTTACGAGTAATGTGTACCGCTCCCGCCACACCACCCTCATATTCGAAAAGAGTTCACTACCTATCCTCGCACGGCTCATTTGTACACATTAACACATTACACATTACCCATTCCACGCACAGCTCTGGTGGAAACAGTCACACAGTTTCACATCCTCGCTACACATTTTCGCAGCGCACATTTTCCTCGCACAGCTCTGATGGATGTCCAGCCTAAAACGTAAGTTCCAGATATACATACCAACATCACACCTGTATTCCCCGAAGAGTTGGGCATAGTAACAGCCTCATTTCGCCGTTATGTTTAAGTCCCATGTAATAAGGGGCGAGCCTATTGCCATCAACCGGTCACAAATCCAAATTCCGGACTGCTACTGAGGCATTCCACACGGAAAACCCCAATAACATTTTCCCCGACCTGGGGATCAAACCCCGGATCTCACGATCAATAGTCGCGCTTGCTACCACTAGACTAACGAAGCAGTTATAAGTACGAACTTATAGTTTCTATATACAGAGTGTTCAATCTTTCTGGGTTTTTTGACTGGCATCATTCAGCCTAGCCATTTGCTAACTATGCAAGGTGCGAATACCATCTGATACTAATAATATTTATGATAGACAAGTCTGTTGTTTGTCAAATCGGGCTTTTCCGTCAATAAAGGCTCCGGTCAGATCGTCTACGATGTGCATATTTCTAGAACACAGAACTCAGTATTTCATCTCTCTAGAGGGTGTAAACGACATCATGTAATTCCTTCAAACCTCATAGATTAAAGCTGGACGGGAAACATTTGGATTCAATATAAAAAATGTACAACAAGTACACGTGTTCTTAACGTGAGGCATTTTAGCGCCCCGAGTTAAATGACCGCGGGGCGAGCGATAGCCACGCAATTCGCTCGGGGCACTAAAATGCCTCATGTTAAAAACACATGTTTAAGTCTTGTAAAAATTTTTTTTATTGTCTCAAAATGTATCCCGTCCAGGCTTAATGTATGTCAGCAATATTACATCACGAGGTTGGAAGAGAAGAAGAGAAGAGATTTCGTTTACATTCTGTATATAATAATTTTAACCCAAAAGTAACCGCTTTTACTCGAGCTCGAGCGATTCAAAAAACGAGCTTGAGTCTAGACGTCCCACGAACACAGGAAAAGAAAGTTGTTCTTCTTCGGAGCAAACATTTAAAAGAATGTTAAATTACCGCCAAACCTGAGAGAAACGACTCACAGACATGTAGTTATAAATCCACGCTTTAGCAAGGGACAGTGGAGTTTGGGGCCCATTGTGATAGGGGGCGACCCTATCGCTATTTATCGAACACCTCGAACAATACCAATCCCGGACTACGGTATAACAAAAAAAAACCGAATTACTTGACGGTTTTGCTGTCAGAAACAGGTAGCATTGTTTGTTACCAATAGGAGTTGCTTCGTTCAATCAATCACTCAAAACGGCTTATCTCCGTCAATGATTGGAAATAAACCCTCAAGTTTCAGTTGCCCACCTTCCGCATCCAGTCTACCCCAGCTACCTTTTTAGGTTATAGGTTCATCCTTAGCAATATGTTTAAACGAATAAAAGTAAATAAATGGGTCCATACACACTCATACACGTGCAGAAAACACCCATATTAGGGGCGTGCCAGACAAAAACAGAGTTTTTCGCAACCCTCGTCATGTGTACGCTAACTTATTTATTTCATCCGGATAATCGGAGAATTATTTTCAGCTAGGCACCTATTCTTTTTCATTTGGATAAAAAACCGGTCAAACGCGAGATAAACTCGGTAAACGACGGTTCATAAGTATCAAATGGGTAAGTATCTGGTTAGTGGGTATCCATTCTTTTTTTCGGTATATATAATGCTATTTTGGGATCTGATAATATTTAATATATTATTTTAAAATTCTAAAGTTTTATATCAATAATATTTGGTAATATCGAAATACTGATTAAAATTTAATGTAAAATGTGACGTCATAAATTGTCCTTTTTATTGGCATGGGCCATGCAACAGCATTCTGCCTATTTATGAAACAAATTATTAGAACACATACAGCTTGACAAAAAAAAACAAAAAATGGAGCCACTCCAAACTTTAAAAGTCATTTTTCTGGCAGAACGTTGGATAGTCCTAATAGATTTTTTTTTAAAACTGTTCTTATTCGTTCGTTACATTACAATTACTTAATTAAATTTTAATATAACATTTCCTTAATACGTTCTTAACATACATTCTCTTATTATAACCACAACGAACTCAGTGTAATTGGTATTTGGAAGATGAACGCACATATAAACAGACAACGGAATGCGCCAAGACTTTTGTTATCCTCTTTCTGTCGGATGATAAAAGCTTTTCGGAGCACGTAGCGTATTTAGAGAATGCTATTTGGCTAATTAGTTGCAAATTGATTGAAATAATTCACGTTCTTACTTTATTCAAACGCAGACTATTGAAAACCTCCTGGCACTTATTGCTAGACAAAATGTTATAATTATGCGGAATTTTGTGTGAAAACAAAGAATAGTAAGTACTACATTCAAATTGAGAATATTTTCGATGCACAAAAACATTTAGTTTAAACACAGACTTAATTGAAGCTAAAATAATGATAAAATGAAGCAGACAGGTCGCATAACCCCACACCAACCACATCAGATTAATTTTTGATCAGGAGTCACGGGATTAAAGCTCCAAACTTTCTAAATTACGACGGATATTCATTTTTAAGACGCCATATTGTTAAAAAACACTGTTGGGTACGGAATTCGAATTTCGAAATTGTTACAGATATGAGTACTTACCTGCGTAAGTGCAGAATAGAGTTGGAGTTATGTTTGTAACATACTTGTGTTGTAAGAATTGTACCTAAGTTTTTAAACGTAATGTAATTGGAATATACATAACTTTATGATGCCCCAGTGTAAGTTTTGAGGGTTTACATAATGCTAAAGAATGAAAACGCAGCAATAAACCTCTGCATAATAATATATCTCTGCGAGAACTTAAGTCGTACCGTTTTTATCATTATTAGCATAGCAATGTTGATATTTATGTATTTATCACACAGACAAACCGAGAGAACAATTCATAAAAAAACATTTGCCAATTGATAATTGACAAATGTAGCGGATACAAAGTACCTAATATTTCAGAATTTATTTTTGGTTTGCCCGAGTCTATGATTTATGGTAGTTCTAGATTATTAGTAACAGAAGGAAACGTGTATTATCTTTTTGTAGCTCAAACTATTATCATAATAAACCCTACATTGAACTTTACTCCGGAATCAAATAAATAAAACAAGTGGCTGAATATTCTCGTGTACTAGGTATGTAGACTCAGCTTCTGGAAACTTATGCGGAAACATTAAAATAAGATATTAGTAACATGAGCCCTATGTTTATAGGAGACTACCTGTAAGTATGTTTCAATGTTGTATAAACTGTCTAATATCCCTCTCTAATACTGCATCTAATAAATACTGAATATTCTTGCAACTGCGTTATAAAATAATGGTAATTACTGCATAATTATCATTAATATACGGATTAGTAAAATCTAGTATTTTTACAACTCAAACAAATGGAGCGTTCACTATTTTACATTTTTGTAAAGCATAATATACGAAGATTTATGTAAGTCAGATGGAGGGCGACAAAAACTGGTCATTACCGATTATTTCTGGTTTTTACACCGGTTTTACCTCAAATCTATCTTCAGTTTCATTCCGACGGTGATCGCTCTTGACGTTTACAGGGAACAACACTCCAAACATCCACCCTCGTTCCCCGCCCCCCGCGGCCCTGCTGCCCCTCTCCCACCCCCTCTCACTACCTACTGGAAATATTCCTTTACCACGAAACATCTTCGTTCACGAGAAAATTTCGCTATGACCTTACCATTACTTGTGGTTCCGAGTGTTTACTGTTTATGACTAGTTTTACGCCATTCGTATACCGAGACCCTTTTAGTGTGAGGGTTTCTATGAAATGGTAACTTTTCATATGAATCCAGAACATCTAGAATTATTGCTGGTTGGCCTTACATTTTGTGAGAACGTGTCTATGCTTAATTTATTTTGTCTGTTGCTTTTCATTATGAAAGTAGGTACCGTTGGCGTTCGAGCCTTCTTACTATCTTACTATTAAGTACGAAGTGTGTTTAATGACTTATTTGGACATAATGCTCGAAGTTATCTCCACTTCGACGTGTATTGTCAGATTTCTACATTCGTCGAAGGAAATTTTTCCGACAAATGGAACTTTGTACGTTGAGATGGGGACAATCTTCAAAGAGCCATTAAAATATTGTTAACTTATTGTGACTGTTTATTGTGTTGATATTCCTCTTGGAAGTATCTTTTGGTAACAACAGGTAGATAAATCTCTAAAAACATACATCCTAAGTAACAAAACTCTACATATACCGAAAATTTTATCATTAATTCTCTTCCTTTAGCATTCATTAAAACTAATATGTTCGACTGAACTAAAAATCTATAACCCAAAAATTGCGTTTAAATCTACTGATTGAAATTTATAGCAGACTGCGAATTTCGAGGCATTGCTCCGTTTTCATTGTTTCGTTGGGTTTCGCCGCTGCATTCTGCGAAATATAAATCAATTTACGGTAAGTATTCCTTTTTATAGATTCCGTTACTGAATATTGTGAATTGTTTAGTTATCCATAAATTTATAGTTAATTAAATCGCAAATATCCATAATTTATTTTTATTTTTTGTACCTCTCTTTTCGATGCTGTTCTCTTTGACCCAAAGGTTGACTGGTAGAGAATGCCTTGTGGCATTAAGTCCGCCTTATGAACCACCATTGTGCATTGAAGTATTAAATAAATAAATGTAAATATAATCGCCTGTTTTGGACCTATGATCAAAATTCGAAATACCTAGGGCATCAAACAAAAAATACCCTATGAGATGCAAAACACGCCAAGCATTATAGGCCCCTTAAACTTAAGCCTAAATTAATAAAAGGCAAAACTTAAAGGATGTAAAACTTTCATTCCTTTCATCTACAGCCAAATAACTAACGTAATCTGCGCTCACAAGTACTTACTTAACGAATGGATTACGCTTTAAAGCGTTGATTATTATCCATTTTCTTAGTCTCATAAGATTATGAAAATGGATAATAATAATTAACGGTTTTTCGTATCACAAATTACCTATTTATAATTTTACTTGTGCAAGGAATTCCAATTTCAACTAAGTTATATGACACACAATCTTGAGCGTGCAAATATCTACCTACCTACTTTATTGTGTAAATATAAACGTTCATCTCAAAGGTTTCCCGGGATTCTTGTAATTTACTTACCTTACATTACCGATCAAAATGGCCATTTATTACCTGAATTACTAAGAATTGTATCGATTTCTTTCTAGAACATTACGTTTGGCGCTCTTATTTCACTTTGCCTAACTTTCGGTCGTAGTACCTACTGTTAGCGTAGAGAATCGTACCAACAAGGCCAGTGTTGCCGCATTTTCTTAATACATTGAAGAATTACTAGCTGTTGTAATGGATAGCTTGTATACTAGTGGCGCAATGGTTGATGGTGTTATAGCAGTGATAGCCTAGTGGTGTGACCATCGGACTGCCAAGTCATAGGTCTCGAGTTCGAACCCAAGGCACGCCCCTCTGACTTTTCGGATTCATGTGCGTATTGTATAATTATCACGTACTTAAAAACGGTGAAGGAAAACATGGTGCAAAAACAGGCATGCCAGAAAGATATTTCTCGACCGGCCGAGAGGCCCATGGGCGGAATAAACTCTGACACCAGGTTAGTCACTACCCACACGAAAAGAAGAAGATAGCAGACTGAGCTTTACGAATGGAACAAGCTTCTTTAAATCTCCATAATTTGTATAGTCTGGCGAAATGATTTACAATGTTGCATGTTTGTGTTTTTCCTTCAACTAGACTATGCTTGTTTTGGAAGGTGGGTTCACCTTTGTAGCTGCATGTGGTTCACAAGCGTAAAGGGATGGAGGTTACTTTTTACCAAAGTCGAAGTTTATTAGCTAGGTAGATAACTGTTTTGGTTTCCATTTTTATTTCTATTCAGTAAAGCTCTCGCTTCAAATGGCTACAATTTAAATTAAAGTGAAAATATGTGTCGAATTTTATCACTTTGTCGCTTTCATCACGCTTAGATGCAAAGATCGTTTGATCAATTCGAAGCATTGCGTAAATGCCTTCGGAGTAACTCTACCTGTTCAGCAATTTCACAAATATTTCAGAGAGCCAATGTAATTCGATACTAGTTAAAAAGTAATACTCTTTCTGGGACACTTTGGAAATCTCAGAATAGGTGTGTTATAGAAACTTTGGGAATGTTCTGCCTTAGGTGTAAGTACAGGGTATAAACGAAATCAATCATCCTTCAAACCTATTTTGGATTTGGATTCAATAAACAAAAAAATTACAAGAAGTAAACGTGTGCTCTTAACGTGAGGCATTTTAGCGCGCCGAGTTAAATGACCGCGCGCCGAGCGATAGCCGTGCAATACGCTCAGGGCGCTAAAATGCCTCACGTTAAGAGCACATGTTTACTTCTTGTAATTTTTTTGTTTGTTGAATCCAAATGTATCCCTTGCGGGGTTAATCAATGTCAGCAGTACATCACGAGGTTTGAAGGAATTACATGATTTCGTTTACACCCTGTATATCTTTAGTATTATACTACACCTATATTTAAAAGACTGATAGTAAATGAGTATCTAATAGAGAAGAGTCTTGTATCTATTTAAGTAACATTATCTTGGGTACCTATCTAGTATCTTTGACTTGAAAAAACAAACTTTACCTACCGTAGATTTTATAAGAAAAACATGTTTTTTAATTGCGTGCGTACCTATGTACGAGCACCGTGCATGCGTGTGGACAAAGATCTTTTATGAAACAAAGGAGGGAACACAAAGCGAGGAATATTGCAACTTTACTGTATTTACCTAGGTACCTACTAAAGTTACATTAACTCACATTATAAAACCGAATCAACACACATTACCTCTTATTACCTTTATATCAATATAATGACATACACATGTGTACGCTCTACCAAGTGTTTATTAAAACACAACATAATTACGTCACAATATACCTAAATGTATTCATATAGCACAAAAGCCCGTTCTACATTCATCGCACAAAATACGCCCGAGCGTCATAGTAAATGAAGTTGCAATAATTCACCCCCGGTTACCGGATATGTGCCTTTCGTAGCCCGACTGCGGAGCGCCAACCGATCAGTAGCCCGACCGGTTGGCCGACTAAGCAAAGCAAGGATCTCTCTCCGTTGGGAATTAGATAATTTAGATGCTTAACTAATCGTTAATTACTTGCTGGACTTTGTGAGTTTGTTTGTCGTTTTTATTGCAGTGAAATTTTTAGTTTTCGTAATACGGAACACTTTTGGTTTGTGCAAATTGCGAATTTGAACTTGTGTAATTTAAATATATTTTCGTGGTAGCGTCCTCTCGCGCCAATCTCCCGGCTTCCTGTTTTAGATTTTTAACCTTATGCAGAGCAACTCCCATTTGATATCTTATGACTTTATCAATGCCAACTGCCCATCCTTCTGATTCATCCGTAAAATGTAAGGGATAGGTTTTTTAATAGAAAACATCTCAGTAACAGGCTACACAGCCTACATCACTGTCTACATTTCGCATAGGTATTGTTTTGAACAGGTTTACTATTCTTTATTTCTTTCAGTTCAGTACCTAGCATCAACTCCATGGAAAAATGGGCTATTCTGCAAGCCTAACATGCGCAGCGCGACATAAGTTTGTCGACGACAACATTATCTCGCGCTGCGCTTGTTAAACCCGGCTGGACGCCAATTCTATTATCAAGATTGTTTAAAATCTCAGTCGAACCGCAGTCACGTCGCTTTGCCGACGACGCCGTCCCTACGTATTCATAAAACATCGTTACATGGCCTCGTGTTGTTTTGACTCTCTTAGGTAGGTACGACACCCTAATTTCCAAACACACTCGCAATCATAACAGCTTTTATTTTGACAGGTAAAAAATGCCCATTGTATATTTAAACACTCCGTCTTATCGACAACTTACTATGTGTACCACGCCATAGCTTTCATTTTCGTTCTTTTCATTTCAACAATTAACAGCAGTGATAGCCTAATGGTGTGACCGTCGGACTGCCAAGTCATATGTCTCGAGTTCGAACCCAAGGCACACACCTCTGACTTGTCGGATTCATGTGCCCATTGTATAATTATCACTTGCATAGAAACGGTGAAGGAAAACATCGTGAGGAAACCGGCATGCCTGAGAGACATTTCTCGACGGTATGTGAAGCCAAGTCAGAGGCCCATAGGCGGCATAAACTTTGACACCAGGTTAGTCACTAACCACACAAAAAGAAAAGAAAGATTTCATCAATCCGCACCCTGGTTGGGTGCAGAACTATAGATCGGGATTTTTTGAAGGACGGGCAGAGTAAACGGTATCTATATTATATTTTACTGCAGGGTTGAGGAAGGCGCCACTTTGTATGGGGAGAGTGAATGAACTCCATATTATTACGAGGCATCACCTATGTTGTCCTCCCTCCTCCAGGAGGCGAGTAGATCGACCAGCACAACACACAACGCCCGCCACCGCCCGGCATACCGTCCTCGCCGGTGATGCCCGTCGCGATGTCCCACCGCCGCGCCGCCGTCCCTGATCCACCGAGGTCAACCGCCGCCGCGGAGCCGGTCGTCTTTTCTAACTCCGCACTCACACTGATAATTCAGCCCTCATCAAACTGTCTCCCTCCCAGTCCTCCCGCCAGCAACGCCCTAAGCAGAGGTCCGAGTCCCATTAGGGGTCGCCCTTAGTGCTGTTGTTGCTAGTAGTCATGATGTTAGTAGTAGTAGTAGTTAGCTTAGGTTAAGTATTTTACTCGTCCCCATTGGTTGAGACCCCAGGTCTCGCCAATAACAGCCCGGTTACGTAGAAACGGTCCGCAAGACCATCAACAAGCAGTCGAATAGGAAAATAAAAAAACGTATGTTTTCTGCCTAGCCTTTTCCCAACTACACTCAGGGGCACATTTAACCGTCCACCCATTTCAAATTCCATATCGTTTGTTTATGATAACTTACGCTTTGACTATTAGGCGTAACTTCATAAGTGGGTATAACTGCAATAAACAAAACAGTCATACCCGCGTTTTGTTTACTTCTGTGGTTTTTATTCAACAATAATCAGTTAAGTCGAAATTTGACATACTCGCCGCTCGTTTTGTGTGAAGGGTACATTTGTTTTAAAACGTTGTGATACCATTTCTTCGAATAAACCCGAGGTCTTGGGGTGCCGTGATTTCATTTACACCAAAAAAATGCCACTGGATGCAGCTGGAGCAGCCAGGGCTGTGGCACTTGCAGACGCTGGGTTAAGTCAGCGTCGGATTGGACGAATGCTTGGATATCCACGAACCACTATACAAGATGCTATCCGGCGTTACAGAGAGACCGGTTCCTACATAAGAAGGTCAGGGCAAGGTCGTAGAAGGTGTACATCAGAGAGAGATGATCGTTACATCGTCTCAAATGTTCTTCGAAATCGGTTCACAACGGCTTCTGAGGCTCGTAACCGCTTGTTTGAGGTACGAAATGTAAGTGTGAGCTTACGGACAATAAGAAAAAGGTTAGCAGAGAGGGATCTGAGAGCATTTCGACCAGTTCGAGTCCCAGAACTGACCACAACTCACAGAACAGCGAGACTTAGATTTGCGCGTGAACACTTAAATTGGACTTCGGAATAATGGAAGGCAGTTCTCTTCTCTGATGAATCAAGAATCGCTTTACGGGGCCCTGATGGACGTCAGCGCGTGTATAGACGCCGCGGTGAAAGGTTCGCTGAATGTGCTGTGGTTGAAACGGTGGGCTACGAGGGAGGCTCGATAATGGTGTGGGGTGGCATTTGTTACGACGCTCGTACAGAGTTGGTCATCTTCGATAGAGGCAGCGTTAATGCTCACAGGTACGTGACAGAAGTCCTAGAACCACATGTGATTCCGTTTGCGCCATTCATCGGCGATAATTTTATCTTAATGCACGACAACGCTCGGCACACACCGCGAGAGTTGTCACCGATTACTTGGACGCCGTCAATATTCAGCGATTACCATGGCCAGCTCGGAGTCCTGACCTGGACCCGATAGAGCATGAATGGGACAACCTGAAAAGACGGACCCGGAGTCGTACACCAGCTCCTACGACCATCAGTGAGCTAAAAACTGCAGCTGTAGAGGAGTGGGAAAACATTCCCCAAAGCGACATTCAAGACATAATGGATGGGCTTTCAAATCGGTTGCAAGAGGTCCTTAGGGCCAGAGGACGAAATACGCATTATTAATCAAATAATTAAGAGCACACTTTTTTTCTAAATTAACATTTTGCAAATGCTTATTTTTGTACGAAAACTGCATATTCTTATTTTTTTTTTTGTCTTTATTAAGCCATTTCACAACTAACACCATATTTAATTTTATTTCGTAAAGGTTCACCCAATGTAATGTTATAACAACATTTATTAAATTACGATAGAATTTTGAAGAAATTGACAAAATGTTGGTGGCCGGTTAAATGTGCCCCTGAGCGTATGTTGGGGTCAGCTTCCAGTCTAACCAGATGCGGCTGAATACCAGTATTTTACACGGAGCGACTGCCATCAGACCTTCGCAAACCAGTTACTGGGCAATGCCCATATCCTAAGTTTAGACCGGTTGTAAGACTTTCGGGCTTCTGACTTGCCGTAATGACTGTCATAGGTACTCTTATGACACCCGGGACCGACGGTTTAACGTGCTCTCAGAGACATGGTGTATCGAATGGTCACCCATCTACGGACTGACTGCGGCAAAGCAGCTTAACCTCGCAAATCGTATGTATATCTCATTAAATTGCTTCGTTACTTCCAAATATTTTCAATTCTGCTAAACAGTTAGTTGATCTCTAATCGTATTATCGAAATTGAAACCTTGCGGTGGCTGATCAGCTGTCCGGCTGTGCCCCTAGGATGTTACCACGTTGACTGCTGCCAGTTCATTGTTCATTGTATTACCCTATTATGGCCCACTCCTGCCTGCTACAATAAACGGACGTTACAAAATCAAAGTCACCAACCAACCACCATCTAAACTTCGGTCTCCTTGAATGTATAATGCCACCAACAACAGGTGTTAGATTGTTAAGTTTATGTCAAACTCATTATTTTACAATGGCAGCATTTTTTGAGTAGTTGTAAAATTGACACCAGAAGGCGCCACTGCGAATGTAGATCTGTTAAATTTGTTTCGCACAGTCAGCAACAGAACTTTTATTTTTCTTTCTGTAAGATAATCGTATTCGCTGGCAAATCCTATCACGTATCATTGTATAAGTTAATAAGTTGCAACAGCTCTCGGTTTCTTTTTTTATTTTTATTTATCTGACTGTATTGCTAAAGTTAATATTTTGCAAGTGCTGTGCACTCCTATACGTGACAAGTTCACCATAACCCAAAACCCAATAGTTAATTAATGTATGTGTATTAGTGAATAAGTCGTTGGACCGCCAAATAAATAAACAGAAGTCACTGAATGAACACAATTAAATTACTATATTAGGTATATTGTAATTTAATTAGCTTTACAACATACCATAAATTACTGGCTAATGTATTAGACATTGACAATACTGCCATTGAGTTTACCTATTTTACACATAGACAAATGGTAGCGAAAAATCCGGCTAGTCGACATAAGACCTATTCGCAAAATGACGTGTAGTCGTAAAAAGACCTATTCACAATAGGCCTTATTCTGGAAATGCCCTATTCCGGAAATACCCTATTCTACTTAAGACTTAGTGTCGATTTCACCAACGTCGGATAACTTTAATCGAGGAATAAATTTGACGTTTTGACAGCTTTTACATAGAAATTCTGTCAAAACGTCTGTCTTATTCCTTGGATAAACACTATCCGACGTTGGTAAAATCGAGCCTTATTCGTACAAAGACTTATTCTTAAAAATACTAATTCTTAATTTGCCTAATTTTTCTAATTATTCGTTAATTAACTAACTTATATGCAACATCTCATTTTTTAATCTACTTATTTAATTCAGAAAAACAGTGTTTTTTTTTTCATTGTCATATTTACAAGATACTCTAAGTACTTTCTTCTTACCCGGGTCACTCACATGCGCGCAAACATTCGTACATTGTACGAATGTTTTCCGTTTTGTATGGAAAATGTCCGCATAGTCATTGCGAATGTCAGTCCCAAACTTGTGGGTTCGCGTATTCGTGCGAATGTGAGTGACCCGAATTAGTTGCGACCATTGTAAGTGATGCACTACACTCATCCTTTTTACACATTGCCAAAATACACTTCAATTCCTATTCTCCCTAATTTTATTGTAACGGTAACCATTGTGCAGTAATGTTTCATTGCCTTTTTGATTTGTAGAAATAATAAGCTCTGGGACTTCCATTTTTCCTTCAACGCACAACACAACAACAGCAGCAACAATTAACCAACAAGGTGACAAAACAAAAATACCTATGGCTTGCATTATTTTACTTGACTATATAACTACTACCTACGTAAATAAGTATAAGGAAAAAATAGGGAATAATAAGCGCGTAATATAAATAATATTATGTAACAACATATTAATGAAACTCAAAACACAATAACTATTATTAACAAAATATGATGTCCATTGGATAAAATGTACCCAATAAAATGTGTCAATGACTTAGTGTTTTCTAATTCATCATAACATTATACACTAACAATTGTTCGTTAAAATTAAAGCAAGCTTTCTAATATCCATGCAAATATTTATTTTTAAGAACAATTCATTCTGCGAACAGGCCTTTCAAGAATGGGTCATTCGGTGAATGGGACTTTTTGTTAGGAGTAAGGCGTTTTGCGAATAGGTCCTATGTCGACTAAGCCAAAAATCCTAAGTCTATGATTTTACATTTTATTCCAAACCTAATATGTCCGTCAAACGGACAAAAAAAATCGAAAAATTTAGCATCAAAATTACTTTGTATTACAAACTATCGCAAAATTGCCATGAAGAACAGACGACCAACAAGAGCCAGAAGTGAGCTGTCGTCATACTATTCGTCTGCTACAGATTGGCTAGAAAGAAGGGAATACGAAACTTACAAAAGAATCAGGTCAGGAGTTCGGAGAACTAATCCAGTTGCTATAGTGCTATGGGCATTCCACAACTTACCTTCACGATACGGCCTAACTTCCCGAAGAGTGATTGGGTTCATAAAGAAACACTACAAAGTAGTAGACGGTGCGAGACGGGTTCGGGCAGGCAACTTAATCGGTACTATAATGAGGTGTGCGGTTGACTTCGGCATATTACAGAAAACCGGCAATAAGTATTTTCTAAAAAAACATTTAGCCTAAATAAGAGTATATTTTCACTCTTATAACGTGTACCGTACTGTGTTTAGCTACTAAGTTAATTATGTAAAAAATGGATTGAATAAGTTAGAAAACCTAAGATTTTATGTAAAATTATCTAATTACATAAATTTACTTTTGTAATGCAAGATTTGTTTGTTTCTTCTATCTTGTCTCTAATGCAATTTATGAATAGTTTGTTGAAACTATGATGGCCTAGATTTAAAAAATAATGTTTGTCCATTCTGATCATATTCCTTGTTGGTTGTAGAAAGCCAAGGGGTAACTATAGGACCTATGATTTCTATTACAAGGTATTATTACCCTTTGTTTACATAAAGACAGCCATACCTACCGTTTTTATTTGGACCTTTTCGGACTCTTGGCCTGTATTTCACACGGGCCGCAACGGAAGGTTTAACAAAAATCGTAAAAAGTCCAAGCATTTATTGTTGTGAACTCTTTTTAACGATTTATCAGACTTGCACCTGTTACAGATGCTACTATTACAGTTTTTCGATTGCCTTTACGACGCTATGACCGGGTCACTCACAATCATTCGACGGGCCGCATGTTGAGGATGACTGCATCAAAGTATAAAACATGTAGGTATCCTACATCTTTGAGTCAATGTTTTCTTTTAATCAGGGACCAAAAACGGTAACCTTTATTCCTATAAATATTCTATAGAATGACCGTTATAAATACCGATATTTCTATAGAATAACGGTTAGCGTTTTCGGTCCTTGCACTCAATACAAGTTGTGAGCCATACAAAGATCGATAACCATGCAGGAAACAATTATTTAATACACTGCCGTACTGATACTTGTCTATCAACACCTCGTGTTTTTGGAGTCTTACGAATTTTGTATAAAACAAGTATCACAACTTGTTTTCCGATGAAAACGAGGTGGTTCTTACGTAACAATGTTTTCGAGAAAAACTTCTGTAACAAACAGGACGGACGCAAGCGTGATCTTATAAGGGCTCAGTTTTTCCTTTGGAGAAAAAGAAACTCAAAAAATAACGCTCATTGAATCAATAATAATAATAATATATTTCGCTTCACAAACTTGTATTTACATGATTGATTGCTTACTTAAAATAATTTTATGTTATCAAACAACAATTATTATTCAAAAACCATAAATACTTAATAGGTGTACTTATTACTGATTTTATGCTACATACAGCGTTTAAAAACCTTTTAAAAATTATAACAAAATCAAAATGTGGTGGAATGCTTACATACGACAACACCCAAGCAAACAGCCAATCTTTATTAATCATAAATCGCTGTTTTAAACCGCAATACGAGGAGATAGAATATATTTAACAGCACATAGTACATATTTAACAGTGAAACAACAATACTGTATTTACAACGTAATGAACACTGTAATATCATTTTTAATTCATGCAGTCAAGTTTGGAAACAGCTTATTATAGGAAGATCCAAATTAATGGCATCAAAAAAATCCTGATCAGGGCAGAATAAAAGGGAGGCGAACGCAAAACGAAAGGAGATAGCGGCACCACCGTAAGTAGTCACCACAACCAATCGGAATGAGTTACAAATGACATTATCAATAAAGTCAAACATTTGAACGAATGAAATTGCTTTTGTACCAACGATGGTGGCGCCATAAGTTCCCCAGTTCCCTACCTCATTGATCAAACTTTTGAAGTTGGCTCAGATGTTGGCTCATTTGGGGGGCCACTTGACTGCACACTACTTACAACTGGCTAGGTAATATGAGTGTCTACGATGGTTAGCGATAGCCTTAAAACAGAAGGTCTTCATCGCCTTCGTCCAGCAAGTTCGCGACGTCGCGCTCGTCCTGGCCGACCAACAACAGCTTTGCCTGTTTAGCCTGTAAACAACAATATTCTGTTTAATTATCTTCATCTTGTTCGCTTTTTAGAAATCACCCTAAAGTATCAATCGCGTCTCATTTTATTTATAACTTTTAAGAAGACTATCAGCTAAACAACTTTAAACAAAAAAATTAATAGTAAGACAGCTACTAAAAAGTCTCCACAGATAAAAACTATGTAAATAAAAAACCCTTAACTAAGCACATCAAATATTTGCATGTATCAAAATATCACCTGCCATCTCACACGCACGATACTTATTTAAAAGAGGTAGATTGAAGAAATTCTACATATATCAAGGTCTTGATTAGGTGCTAGTTACAATTTTGGTGTACAATAAAGTATATTCTATTCTATTCTATTCTATTCTAGTTTAACAATTGTTACAAGACCGGTATATAAAACCGTTTAGATTTAGATGATAGTTCGTAGCTGTTCGTAGCGACCAATGAATGCGAAAAGCGGTTCGCAGCGCTATGCAGATATACCTTGGATTATAAATGTTTGGAAAGGCAAAAGGGGAGGCCGTTGCTCAGCAGTGGAAAATTCCATAGGCTAATAAAAAAAAACTCTGTAACACATTTAGTTAAATAACATTGATTGATTATTTTGTATGGAACAGCTGATTTTCTTTAACGAATTCCGAATTTGTCCCATCGTAAAAGTTGTACAGAATGATGAGCAGAGTTCATAGTTTTCGGATGTAAAGCGACTACCCAGCCATGCTGTATACATATCACTAGACATCGGATTATATGCATTTGCATGATTGCATATGCAAATGCATATAATTCTATTTTTATAGCGTTATTGCATATTTTGGTACTTATTCATTGACAGTGCTTATTTCAGTAGTTATACGTGTTAGGCGTGTCGTATTATGCCGTCGACACGTCCACATCGCACAAACTCGGCTAGCGATTGCAATTTTATTTCTCGTACAAGGGCTACCAAATATCTCGTACTTTCAATACACAATCTCGTATGAGTTTTTTTCAATCTCTTTTTATCCTTAATTTACGCCATGTACTATTGCTAGCTAGCCTGGGGTAGGTATATTCCTTAAGTTAAGAGGCCGCCAAATAAAAAAAACAGAATCAAACAATTTTTAAATTTTAACACTTTCTTTAAAACAATCATCATTCGTCAGTGATACATTAAGTTGCCTGCGGCTTAGTACCCCCTTTCCGACTAACCTTGTAGATATAATTTGAAAATAAACGTAAATTCTAATAATAAATGGTTTTTTGATTGTGCATATTTCGTGCATATTTCACCCTTTTTAGTGCATATTTGCATGCATATTTTGGCATTTTTATAGTGCATAATTATAATCCGATGTCTACATATCACTGAAGGTATTAATAAAAGAAAAGTGATCAGGACCTGCAAATTTTATATTTATATATTCAGAGTAATTTCAACAGTTGAGATACTTGCATGAAGCATAAGAATGACAAAACTTTAATGCACACACGCATTAAGTTTCCGATGGCATAGAAGGCGTGTTTTCCTTCAACAATGCAATGATATAGTGTTTATCGCGTTAATCGCATGAGAAACGTGATGGTTCCAAAACAGTTGTTTTATTTTTTACTTTAATAATAAGTCATCTCAAGTTATTATAGGTGAAATATTGGCAAGTCGGGTGCGTTTCGCCAGGTTTTTTGTTGTGTATTTGTCTTTAATTTATTGGTTCCATTGACCAAGGCAGTTCAGATGCAGCGAAAAGCGGGCACGTGGTAGGTATCTGGTTATGTAACACATAGTAATCCTATTAAGTTAACCAGTTAATTTGCAGTAACTATGTATAACCGCGAAGTGCAATTATTACATGATAAACTTATTTTGCGGAGTAACTGAATTTTGCTAAATTAATTTTGTTCAGTAATGATTTCACATAGAATTATAAATTAATGATTTTCGGCTTATTTCCAGCAAAGACTTCATTGTTTAATTGAGTAAAAAAAAACAAGTTATCAACTCACCGCTTCAATCTTGGCCTTAAGAATCTTCTTCTTGTCCTGGATCTTCTTCAGCCGGTAGAACTCCTCACGCTCCAACTCGTCCAGCTCGGAGATGATGTAAGCAAGAGTACGCTCCAATCGCGGAATAATTACTGGAATATTTTTTATTTCAAATTTATTGTCTCTTTTCTATAATGGCACAAATGGTATTGCCTAAGGATATCCGTTCTTCTTGACTCCATTTAAAAAATTAAGATTAGGCATTTAATAGTCTTCAAGTTGTTTTTGCTTGTTGCTGTCTAGAAGCTGCCACATCACAAAGCCTTGACATGTAACTATACGGGCCTTAATAAAGTAGAGATTTATCTGACACAGCAAGCTTCTAGTCCTTTTTTAAGAAGAAACTTTTTAATTCTGGTTTAAACGCCAATGGTGTCGATTCTGTTACGCAATTTGACAGGACTAAACTAAGGATATTTGTCTCTTTCTGTTTCAATATAAAAAGAAAGTGACAGTTACATTTAGTCTAGTTTAGTACAGTCAAAATGTGCAACAGAATCGACACCATTATCTATGTTACTATGCCAACATTTGAACGATAATACTACAGTATAAGCTATTGTCGAAAAAAGAGCAACCATATAATATTTGCTTATCAGTAAGATAAAATGAATTCTTACATACATTAAAAAAAAAACTCAATCAATACAATATGCATTGTCACTAAAATAACACCAACACAATTAGTAAAAAGTTGACTGGTATGTTTTTATTTAGATACAATGCCAAATAGGAACATCTTGATGATCTCTTTAAAATCCACAATGATCAGTATTCACAGTTTTGTTACTTTAAGTTAAAAAGCCAAAAAAGAACAAATCTTATACTCACCATGCTCAATAGCATTTACACGCCTGTTGGTGATCTTGATGACCTCATCGAGGGTCACAAATGATGTCTGCAGGGAGGCCAACTCAACCAGCAGTTTCACGGCACTCTGGAAGTTCTTCTTGAGCTTGGCCAACTGCTGACCACCTCGGGCCAAACCAGCCAGTTCATATGTGTCAGTACCGTCTGTGTAAGACTCGAAGACCGGGAGTGTTACACCTTAAAAAGGAATAATGAGATAAGAATGATTAAATTATAATGAACTAGCGACCCACCCCGGCTTGGCACGGGTGCAATGTAGATACTAATGTGGGGCATCTAAACCTTCCTCTTGAATCACTCTATCTATTACTGAAAACTGCATTAAAATCTATTGTGTAGTTTAAAAGATCTAACCATACAGACAGCGGGAGCGATTTTGTATTATACTATGTAAAGATACATTGATTTCTTTAGTTTGTAATAAGAATTAAGAAAAATACTATGTACTTTATATTCCTAAGTATCAGTCTATGTACTGTTTTGTGTGTAAATATAAATGATATGATGAAAAATTTCTAAAAGAAAAATTTATGAGGCCAGTGTTGCAGCCAAATTTGATAAGACACCTATATCCAACTGTAGACTGTAGATTCAATTTACTTGATTGTTTAAAAGTAATGATTTACTCTTTACCAGGAATAGATGTTGTCAATTATGTTGAAGATCAAACAATGTGATAAATTATGAAAAACAATTTATATTACAATATAATTCTACTGCAGAATAAATCTAACTTGTGAACTAAATACACTCTATGGTTCATTGAATAACAATGTATTATAAATTACAACTTCATTCCATAAAATCTTTATTTTATGTTTGTAAATTTGAATGAATTGAATGCTACCCTGCTTTTGTCCAAATAAATAAAACAATCAGCTGTTCCAAGCTCTGTACCAATGATAAGCTTATTTCATAACAATCAGTCTTTATTTAGGTCATGTGAACAGAATTTCATAATAGCACTGAAAAGATTCCAGATTTTTTAAAAAACCATCTAATACCTACCAGCAACATTGTCTTTCTTTGAGCGGATCTTGATCTGAGCCTTTGTGACATTCTGTAGTACCACCTGGTTGAACTCTCCAGTTGTGAACTTAGCTTCAGCCAATGAGAACGCTGCCTCTTTCATCACTTCACCCATCAAGGTTTTTGTCTGAAAATTATAATGTAAAAATCAATTTGATCTTACTTATTTTAAAGTGGTAAACATAACTGTTATGGCATTTATATTATCAATCAATATGAAGGTTAATCTTGTGTCATAGAAAATTCAATGTACTTTTAATGTTCTTATCTTAGTAATTAAAAATTAGATACTTTTTTGTTATTAGAGAATAAAAACTGATCCTCTTAATTATTTAGTAACAATTATGAGAATACGTATAATCAGTCAGTAGGAAATGATAATCGCTTACCTCAATAATTTTGCCTAGGATCATACGGAACCTCACTTGGAGGGCGTCAGCCTTCTTCTTCAGGAGACCATGGCCTTTTTGTGCTCCAGCCAGACGGTTCTTTATCAACATCTGAGCACTAAAACCAGGACAAATCGAATTGTGAATCCGAGATTGATCAAACGGAGAAGTTTACACATTTTTACAATTAACTATATTATGAACAAAACTTACCCCCGAGAAGGGAAAATAGCTAATCTCTCTTTTCCAGAAGCCATATTGATTTAGGAAAATATTTGGCGTTATATCCCTTTTCAGGACTATTTTACTCCCAAACCTAAAATACTAAATCACCTGATGACAGAAGACAAGTGATAAAATATTGTCTATGAAATGTCTTGTGATCATGCGGATCTCGCTCAATCTTTTTTTTTTTTAATAAAAAGCGGGTCGATTTTAATTTATGTTAGAAAAATAAGTTGCATAAATAAAGTTTATAAATTTTAAGAATATTTATCTAATAAAAATGTTTAAAATTTTGTAGTTTCACTAAAATTGAATAATATGTTAAAATAAAAGAAGCGTTATAATGTTCGTAATGTGTTTTATTTCAATATAGATAGATATAAGAATTCCTTTCATTTTGTAATACAGTAATATGTAATAACAACCCTGCTAGACATAGAAAAAGGTGTTTTATTACTTTGATAGAGATACTAAAGTTTTATTCAGTTATATGAAATACCTCTCAGAACCAAAGAGAAGGTATGAACTAACTAGTCTAATAACTACTGTATGTAAATAGTCTACTACTATTGAATGTCTTTGATCAGATTCAGAAATCAGAACTACCTATATCTTTCTGAGTAAGCATTACATCTGTAGTACCTATCTTTCTGAGTAGTCTTCTATATTGTTCTGTGTACTTTAGTCAATGACCAAAGAATAGTACTATTCTATACTACTATTCTTTGGTTATTAACTATATCGTCACCGGAAAGCCAATACTATTTAAGCGCCATTTTTGGCCAAAATGAGTTATATAATTATATCGTTGTTGGTTTAAAAAATCCAATCTATCTAAAATTGGAACTGTGCATCTAAATTCGACTTTTCATAAGCACCTGTATTGGTATATGTGAAATAAAAACTTTTGATTTTTTTGATTTGATTTTTGAATCCAACAATATACATAATTAACTCATTTTGGCTAAAAATGGCGCTTAAGTAATATTAGCTTTTCGGTCACGATATTATCTTCTAAGTTCTTCATGTGGCTATTCCTGGATTTCAAAGTACCTTTTATTTTAATCGTCCGATTCGGATAAGTGTGCGAGATTTCATAGGATTTCATACAAGTAATTCTAAAATTCGATTCTTTCGGCTCTTTCGCTTCCTTCGGCTCTGATAAGTGTGCGTCCACCTTTATCCGACAGACTTTACCTAATTCCTAAACAAAAAGATTGAATGTTTCGTTTTTAAATTATTGCTTGTTTTTCGTAATCAACGAGCCTGTCGTCTTCAAATGTTCAAAATTTAAAAAAAGTTTACGTCAAACGTCAAACCGCGAAAATAAATATGTCATCGATAGTTTAGGAAATTTAATTTTCATAAAATAAATAAACAAGTTTAGCGTAATGTCATGGACACATTCCAATTTCTCGATATATTAAACTTACGTCGCGTTATAATTCTCGCGGAATTTTTATTAGATTCTATTTAAAGCTTGAACGATGGACGATACAAGTTCAACAAGTTTGTGTAGGATATGTCTGCAGGATGGGGCCACACTTCCAATATTTACGAAATCAGAAATAGGAGATAATATACATTCAAAACTATCTTTATGTTTACAATGTGAAAAAGTAAGGCATTCCGCATTTAATTCTTTAATTTTTAACCAGAAAATTTACCTTGTTTACTAATAAGGCACTCTTATATGAATTGCAGATAGAAGATATCGCAGGATTACCACGTCATATATGTACAATGTGCAATAATACATTAGAAACTTTATGCAATTTTATTAATAAGTTTAGGGAGTCTTGTAAAATATTAGAAAATGGTTTGTTGATTGTAAAAAAGGAAGACTACAGTTATAGTAGCAATGAACTTGTGAATGAGGTAGAAATAGATATAAAAGCCATTAAGGCTGAATCAGATGACCCGTATGATGATGGTTTTGATGATTATGAAGACACATTGCCAATAAAAATAAATAAGACAATAAAAAAGGAACCTATTAAGAAAGAACCTAGATCTCAAAAAGTCAAAACTGGTAGTAGAACAAACAAGATAGCATCTTCTATATTAGAAGGAAACTTTTCTTGGAATGGCGATAAATGGTGGTAATATTATTGATTAATCATTCAATTCAGTTAAATTCAGGCTTGGTCTGCTTGGCAGCCATTTAGCCTCAAGCCACTCTTTTTAACCTTTTGAATGCCACACTATAGACATATGAGTACTTCCCTCCATGCTATGCTACAAATTCATCTTACTTTTTTAAAAGCTATTGACATTGTTCGCAGCATGACCACATTTTCGTTTGAAGTTTATAGCCATTAATGGCATTCAAAAGGCTAAGAGTATAACTTAGTATTCTGTTGCATTACTAAAAGTTTATATTCTGTTTACAAAAATCATGTCAAAGTAAAAACCATATTATTTATTTCAGTATGAAAATTGGACAAACAACATTAAAAAAAATAAGGAATGATAAGAAAGAACCAAAACCAAGGCCACAGACAAAACTTAAATTGCCTCATGTTAAGCAAGCTGCACCAGAGAAACTGTGCGACCTATGTGGAGATGTGTTTAGAAACAATGACAAACTTGCCAGTCACAAGAAAAAAGTACATTTTAAGAATCCAGTCAAATGCCCAAAATGTCCAAGAATTTGTGTCTCAGACTACTATTTAAACAGACATATAAAACGAAAGCATGAGCTTCACAGAGATTTTATTTGCTCATCATGTGGCCAAGGTTTTGCGTTTAAAGGTGAGTTGACCAGTCATTTCAGAAATGTACATGACAAGCTTTCGCGGCCCAAGAAGATATATTCATGCAAATTCTGTGATAAAACATACAAGTGTGCAAAGTCTACTGTTATTCATGAGAGATCAGTTCATACAGGTAACTGGTTTTTATTTATTTGTCAAAATAGTTAATTATTTGTTAATAGATTTCCACAAAATCTTAAACTCAAAAGTACTTGCATGATCAGTACAATAGTAGGATGCGGATTACTGCGTTGCACCTATTGCATAACTTTGGGTTAATGCTGTGTAACAAGTAAACTTCTTTATTAAATTCAGTAACATTATATATTTGGTCTCTTCTTATTGTGTGGGCCTCTGATTTGGCTTCACATGCCTTTGAAAAATATCTCCCAGGCATGCCAGTTTCCTCACAATGTTTTCTTTCACCGTTTTTAAGCAAGTGATAATTATACAATATGCACATGAATCCGAAAAGTCAGAGGTGTGTGCCTTGGGTTCGAACTCGAGGCCTATGACTTGGCAGTCCAACGGTCACATCACTAGGCTATCACTGCTTTTTTTATAATATTTGGTGCTGGCAGCATTCAAAATATGATCAAATGAATCATCTGTTAGAAAACTGACGATTAAAAATATGTGTACTTAATTACAGGTCAAAGGCCCGCTGAATGTTCTGTCTGTAATACCAGTTTCTATCACGAAGATTACCTAAAGGAACACATGAGATTGCATACAGGGGAGACACCTTTTAAATGTCCCATTTGTGGACGAGGATATGCCCAGAGAGGCAACATGAAGAGTCACCTTCGCATCCATAGGATATCAGAACTTGATGCTATCACATTGAGTAAAATTAAACCAAATTACCTTAAACTACTGAAAGTATAAGTTGAAAAAACAAATGTTGGTCTAAAGACTTATTTTAGTGTTTAATAGTGTTGTTATCAAAGATTATTTTGTTAAAAAAGTGAATGGACTTTAGGGAATGTAATGGGGAGTTTTAAAAATGGAGTCCATTTTTTAAAAGTTTATTATAAGTTGAGATAGTGTGTGATATTAATGAGACTATTTTAAACATGATAATACATTGGACCAGGGACTGAATAACCCAAAAATTAAGATACCTTTAAAATATGGTATGACGTCCTACCCCTAAATTCTGGTTACCTGAATATTACGATATATTTCGGTACCGAAATGTAGTCTGAAAATACGAAACGGTATATTCAGGTATCGGTACCTAAACCTTTATTAACACGTTCGCGTGAGCAACCTCATCTCTAAATGTTTGTACTAAGGCGCACCTTTTTCTCATACAAAGTTAAACGTCTAAAGGCTTTCCGCCGTACCACAATGTTTTAGAACTGTGTTGTGTGGCGGAACGTTACTTCACGTCAGACGTCTATATACGTTGCCGCCGTCTATATATGTTCCGTCGAAATAAACATGACAATCTAGAGGCCGTCACATGACGTTGGGCCATTTCATAATTATATCAACACGACGTTGCTCACGCGAACGTGTTAAATAAATAAGGGTTTTCATTGATAAACCGCCGCACCAGCCTGTCCTTCGCTATGAAGTCCCAGATAGCATTTGTATGATTCATTCATCATTCGATGCTTTTCGGTACCGAAATCGTAAAAAGGTTCCTTATATTTTAAAGGTATCGTAATCTCGTACCGTAACCGCTTTCGGTCCCTACATTAGACTGGATGAACCATACATAGCATAATATATTTTTTGGTTTTTGTTTTAAAGTTAGATACACAGAGAAGAAAAATAAATGGAGTGCTTATACACATTCTAGACAAGGGCAATTTGATCCTAGAGTTAATCAACCTACATATTATGTCTTTCTTTTAACCCAGGTGTCCTACAAACTGGGCTTATTATAAAGCACATAGGGATCCTTCTAAAAAATGTGTGCCATTTCAGTATTGTCGGACGACCCCGTCGCGGCTGTAGGTTCCCTCTATCTGTCAGAATCTTGATGCTCCGAAATTTATTTGGCATAACACACTTGGCATAATCTTCTTTAAACGAATATTTTTAAGGCATAAAAAATATTTAATATAATTATTGTTTGGCCAAATGTTTATATGTCCGAATTTACAATGGCATACTTTTAATATGGCATAATTTTATTTGGCATACCGTATAATTTCGTTTAGCATAACTTTTATTTAGAATGACATAATATATTTGGTACAGTTTCACTTGGCATATTGTGAAGATAGCAGAATTTTATTTGGAATAATTTTATTAGGCATAATGCCATTTCTATAAAATATGCTGCAGGGAGTTTTGAACTTAATTAAAATAAAAATATTGTCTTCAAAAGTCAATATGTTGTGCTACAAAAGTTAGTGACAGAAACGAACCGCCGCAAAACCGACTTCACGTAGTGTTGTCTGCCCTACCCCTAGAGTGCAATTTAAACCCGCGTAGGCGCGGAGGGTCGAGGCGGCCCGCGAGCTGAGAAGCAGGTGATTTTAACACCCACCGCCGCGGCTGAGGCTGGCCGGCTAAGCCGGCCAGCAAGCCGAAGCTGCGGCTTGCATTATGTATAATGTGATAGATGAGTCTTTCAATTAATTATTATTATGGATATGAAATGTATGTCAAAAGATGATTCTAAATGTAAACTTTCTGAGATATGATAGTTCGTCCTTTTAATGACTATCGATATGAAATGTATGCCAAAAGACGATTCTGACTGTGAACTGTCTGTGATATGATGGTTCTACTTTTTAAATATTATGGATATGAAATGTATGCCTAAAGGTGATTCTGACTTACAAAATTATGAGTTTTGAATGTATACTATATGAGTGTGTGCCAAACGATTTTCGGCGAAATTAAGTTTATGCTATTCGCTGTTATGCAAAATAATATTATGACATAAAATGTTCTGCTATAAAAGGTCTACCTTTACCCCGCGGCTGTAAATGCAATCTTTCTGCATACTTATTAGATGTCACATAAGCACTTCATTTGTTAACCACTCTGCACTATGATCATTGTTCGACTATTGTAGAAACAAAAACTGACAAGTTTAGATCAACTTAGTTGTTGACTGAAGCTGACAAGCCTCTTCTACACAAATATAGCTTTCTGGATGTAGAAAATGAGGGTGCTACTAAATTATAATTAGAAAGTATTAGTTTGTTATTGGTGTCGATTCTGTTGCGCACTTTGACAGGACTAAACTAAACTGCCGGGGTTGCCGTGCATGCTTTTGCGAATCCCGCGACCCCGGCCGAACGGTCAGGAGAAGGAACACCGTTGGTTTTTAGCCGGTAAAAGTCCCGCAGACCCCCTCGCCTTCCACGGGCGAGGGACATATTTGAGAATTTTCCAACGATTAAAAAAGAAAGGCTAAACTAATCTAAGGGAGCTTGTCTCTTTCTATTCCAATAGAAAAAGAAAGTGACACTCGCATTTAGTCTAGTACTGTCAAAATGTGCAGCAGAATCAACACCATTGAAAATTATATTCAATTATATTACATACTTTGGTTCCAGAATTTGTGCCTAATTAGTTTTTTTAAATGCATATTAAAGTATATTAATTTTTGTTATCACCTAATGAATGTTGCACCTTAGTTATTTACACTCTTATTGAAGATTAAATATGAAGCACAATACAACTTGTTGCATTAAACTGTTTTTAAAACCATGTTTTAATAATATTGTTAAAACTGTTACTATTTCTACTTTAAATTACTTTTTAATATAAATAATAATAAGTGCAATGGAGTTGTTTTCTGTTAAATTTTAGAGAATAATATGATTAAAAAAACTGTTTACCTTTTTTTTTGAAAATATAATTCAAATTACAATATTTAGATTTCTTTTACAACAATGACAATTCTAATACTCTGTGTTTCTTTTAACGAAAGTTAAAGAGCGTTATGATATCGTAGGGTGCCACTTCTGGTCCGATCTGATAACCTGAAATGAAGAGACATTGTTTTAAGGTGTGGTCATTTTTTTTCAATGGCAATCAATTTTTTCTTGATTAAATGTTTCTTACTCTTTCAAAGATACTGATATATCTCTAAAACACTTCAGCTTTTCCTCTTCAATGCTTGTCAAATAGTTAATTTTGTTCATCTCTATTTCTTTCAGTCTTAATTCTTCTCCTTTTAGTTTAAGCTCTAGTGCTCTCAGTCTTAACTCCTCCCCCTTCTGCTGAACTCTTTCTTTTTCTATTTTTAATGTTGATCTCACTTTATATTCTTCTAATGAAACCTTTCTTTTCTTTAATACTTTTTCGGAAACTAAAACACAATAGCATTACTTTATTTTGCTGTTTCAACTTTTACCAATACTTTTTTTTCTATTTAAACTGAGCTATAGAGAATGGATATAAATGGCATCTGACATAATATCGTTCCTTCTCACTCATATTATATTCCTATCTTTGTTTCACCAAAACTGTTTGTTGTATGTGAGCAAAAACTGTTGCCAAAAATAATTCATTTGAATCTAAACATTCAATATTAGAAGCCATTTGGATATACATATATTATATTTAAATTTAATACAAGTTTTAGTTCGCTAAAATTAGCAAACTAAAACGTGGATTGAAATACCAATGAATTATTTGTCAGGTTGATATTTTTACAACTAACATGAAAATGTAACATAAAACACCTTAATGATCATATTATTACTGTTTTGCTAACCACACCATGCATTTCATAAGTACAAGCCACCATTCATATATCCATTCTTTATTCACACAAATTATACATAAATATTATATCTAAATATTTTACCTCTAAATTTAAGTTTTTGATCATAATCTGATGATTCTATTTCTTGTTCTTCTATCTTATCATCTGAAAAACATAAGAGATTGACAATATAATATTTGGATTTGTTTAGTAATTATCCTTTATATTTTAAAATTGAATGTTCATAGAAAACAAGGATAAATAACAAGATAAAAAACCAAAAATTATCCTGAACCTTACCTTGGAAAATATCATCAACATCACAGAATTTACTAGTAAGTCTATCATAGCAGACAGAAGCCTTGTCTTCTTCTTCCTCTTCTGTAGTTGTTTTGTCCTTAGAGTGTACATCACCATTTCCATAGTCTTCATTTAGGAATTCCACTTGGAAGTCATCTGTAGGCTCTGGTACCTCTTCTTTGCTTACTACCTGAAAATTTTACAAAAAGCTTCATATCATAAATTGAAGACATGATCTCAGAGACAGCATTGAAAATCAAATTAGAGTGAATTATATTTTGAGGTATGTTTCTGGCCCTGGGGCCACATTTATGGAGATGCAGAACTTAGTGCAAAGTGTGATGCAGGGTGTAAAGTGGACAATTGAAACGTATGATGTATGAGAGTGTTTCTGGAAAGCCATTTTTCTACACCTATTGTTTGAATTGCAGTTTTATACAAAGACAGAACACGGCAGATCCTGTGTGTCTATAAATGGTGCCCAAGGATAATATTAAGATAGTACCTATGTAGTACCTAGTAGATGTACCTATGGTGTATCATGATTAATTTATTATCTAATTAACAATATTGTTTTTAGTAGTAAATTATATATCAGGCTATAGGAAAAAATGTTGGTCATGTGTGGATATAGTCAAGTTTAGGACTGGGCAAAGTGGCCCAAGCAAAGATAGGCATATACTCAGCAGTGTGTAGGCACTGACTGTGGTTGCTGACAGTATGAAATTATTTATTTAAGACAGATAAGTTTTTACCATTTCCAATCTCAGCGCATCATCTTTATTATCAATAGGGTAGTTGATCATCTTTAGAAGTCTTAGTTCTAATTTGGTTAATGTAGGTGCTGGTTGTTCCATAGTATAGCTTTTTCTACTCAGCAGTATGTTAGCTTTCTTCTTCGTTTTATTCTTCCAGTCAGCCCACATCTTAAGGATAAAAAAGACCTTTTAGCAATATTTATGATCAGCTGTGAAGTGATTACCTACCATTTCAGAAACAAAAATCAGATGATTAGTAGTATGTGAATAGTTGTGAATCACAGAGTAAATAACCTGCTGTGAATGTGCAAGGTGGGAACTAGACAGAAAATAGGCTTGTATACAAATAAAAGGAACACATCCAGCTGATTAATTTAAAATAAAGGGCTTACTTTAGACCACTTCCAAGTGTTTTTATAAACACCGCCTTCGACTGCATTAAGTTGAATCGCGATACGTTTCCAAAAGTTCATTTTGTTTGTATTAGTGTACATTACTCTACCATCGACCAGGACACCATCTTCGCTTAGCAGGTCCAGCAATTTCTTCATCTGAGCTTGACTTACACGACTCATGTTTACAAATTTAATTACACATTTATTTTAAAATTAAATAAAAATTGCTAAAGGCCGGCTTACACTCGCAGAAAATTTATCCTTGAGCCGCCTACATAAAACCTACCCTATGTCACCTGTAGTGGCTAGTTTATTTTATCATCATTAATAAAAAAATATGTCGATTTGGATATTTGATGTGGATAAGAAATCTGCTCTATGAGATTTCATAATGAACACAGAAATGACGTGAGAATGAGATGGGTATAATCACAGAACATAGATACCCTGACGGGTATAATGCTAATAATCAGTAGAATAAGAAAGACAGCGTTTCGAAACTTACGAAATACGAACAACCTTATGGCAATGTTATGCTAAGTACAGATGATCTATTTATGGAAATGGAACGCACTGCAATTTGATAGTCAGCTGTCAAGGTTGAATAGTGTTATTCTTCAAAATCGCCTAATATCAATTTTACAACTTTATAAATCACCTAAGAAGATCGTGTTTTAATCCTACCTTAATCTTTTTTACGTTGTGTTGTGGTCGTCTTATGCCCGAATCACACATAAGTAATTAAGTAACGAGAGAGATACAATACGCGCATTTTATGTTGGCTGCCCGGCCGTCCTAAACATAGGCTGTCCGAACTTTCGTGCATGTATACTCAGAAAGAAAACAGTTCCTGTAAAAAGTATTAAATAAACCTCACTTAACTAATGGTTGATCCTAAGATTGTATTAATATTATTGTACCTATCCCTATTTTACTTGTTTTAATTTTTTGTTTTTCTCATAATATGACTGACTGACACTTGTTTTAGTAAGTTATTATTCTGAGTTCTGACCTGACACTACACAGATCACACAGAAAAATATGACACACTTCACTGATGACAGTTGACAGTTTTACTGCCGTGCTCGTCGTACATAAATAAATGTACAAATTGCGAACTCTCTTTCTTTGTTTTCGATACATACGGAAAATTTACATTTTATATTTAGGAGTTGATATAAGATTGTGATCAATATGCTGCGTGTTAAAATTCATATAGCGCTAAGCGCTTTAGGCGCATTTTTAGGCCTGTCTGCATTTATATGTTTCTGCATTGTTTACGCAAACATTGAAGCCGGAATGTGGGCGCTATTATCTGGTAAGCCAAGTGAAATACAACTTGTCATGCATGTAAAGAGAAGTAATATCAATATCACCACAAAGAATAACGTACTCGACGCTGGATTTAGATATTTTTTTATTGATTTCGAATTGAGTTGCTGCTATGATAACTGAGTTACAGAGTAACAGAGAGAATATAGTGATATGCCATGATTCTCTGTATATATTTCCTCAATACAATCTTGGTGAAGAATGTAAAATATTTTCCTTATTATCTAAACCTATCTGTAATGGGGTACTTATATGTATGCTCTTATGGTTATAGATTATATGTAGAGATATTTCTACAGAATACTCACTCATTTATTAGTATATAATCAAAATGGAATGAGAAACTGATTTGTTCATGAATCTGTAGATTGAAATCCCAGCCTATAGTTTGGTATTAGATATTTAAATTAGTTACAGGTTCCAAGAACAATAAAGTATTTAAATGAATACCCAATAAAACAAATAAATAAATGTACACTTTATTACAGGTATCCATGCATCATTGGCATTGATGCTGCATTGCCACTATCTCAAAGAGTCACTACATGTGAACTTCTCAAGGAAAGCATTGCAATATATTGGTGACTTTGGCATGGTCGGCTTCATCTCAGGAATTGCTCTCACACTGTTCTATCTATTTCTGGAGATCTATTATAAAGCTGGTAAGAATTTTTTCTTTTAAAGTTCATCAAACATATCTGGCTGAGACCGATACAAATAAAGAAGGTTAATGAAAGCAGTTTTGATAACATTTTGACATCTTGTGATAACATTTATGTATAGTAGATGTAATTAGGCATCAATCTATAAACAATTTTATAACTATTAAACTAAAAGATTTTATAAAACTACTAAAACTGAATACCAGATGTAGGTACATTGTTAATTTGATAATTATTAGATAAATTATATCTTGGGTAGGTTTAGTTAATAAACTGTTACAAATTGTTGATTAGGTGAACAAACATATTAATTACTCATCCCCTTATCATTGTTTATAGTTTAATAACATTACTTTTAAAACAGATTTTCATGACAATTTATCAAATGTGTGTTCAGTTGGTTGTTCTGTTCTGATACAATAAGAACCTATAAAAAAAAGTTTAATTGTATAAAATATTTTCTGCAATTGACCGGATGACTGATATAGTAATTTAAGTAGGTACCTATGCATTACATAGACTCGATAATTATATCTGAATTTCTGATAAGAAAAATAAAATAATTGGGAGGTACCAAATAGTTGACTGCAGAGTTGCCCAGAAACATAAAATAATTAGCCCATTACTGTCCCACCGCTAGGCATGGGTCTCTTCTCAGAATGAGAAGAGTTTAGGCCTTAATGCACCACGCTTGTCTGGTGCGGGTTGGTGAAATACACACACCATCAAGTATTTTTTAATAAAATGCTCAGTTGTGTATGTTTCCTGACAATGTTTTGCTTCACTGTTAAAGCAAGTGATACTCACGTTCTGATCAGCACATTAATTTGAAAAGCCCCGAGGTGCGAGGCGGGGTCTTACTCAGACCCTCCTACATAGAAGGCAAGCGTTCAACTGCTATTCTGTCACTATGCCAGTAGAGGACAGCAATAGAAGAATGGGTCTGACTATGAAAATAAAATACTTTATAATCTTCGTAGCTAGTCTGACGCATCTCAGATATCACTTAAAAAACAATGTCTTGTAACATGATTGCACGCCCCATTTTTTTTATTTAGCAATAAGAATGTTCTTGTGTGCGTAGATGCGAACATACTACCTAGTATATCGCTTAAGCTAACTTCTGAATATACTAACAGAAACATCTGTTCAGATCAGACCTAGACAAAAGGAACAGTCTATGCTGCTCCGGGCCAATATTTCTAGCCCATAACAGCCCCAGCAACTTTCCAACCGTGTTGTGGTGGCATCTATCACGCCACATACGAACTACGCAGCACGACGAATGTCTAGCAGACTGCAGCAACAACTATGACAGCTGTCAGATGAAATGTCACAAATCCTGCATCGCGGTATCAAGATCTGACACGGAGTTACAATGATATTATAAGTAAAAAGGTGTAGATAGGTTACCTACACAACATTCGATCTTCAAAAACGGCACACTAACACACACGTAAATAACTAAATATTGCAATAGCACACTTCATTACGATTAGACGTCAAGACAGGATGGCACGATTCGATTATCGCGAACGAAAAAGAGCCAAATGTAATTGCGTCAGTGAGTCGTACAGTGTAGTAGAAACGATGTAGAATAAATTAATCAGATATGACATTTTACCTTACACCGTGATTTATGCCTAAAATGCGATTCACTGATGAGTTAATAAGTAATAATAATATTCAAGTAGACGAAGTCGCTATAAAAATGCAACATTAACAAAACCGTAAACAAATTACATCCAAAACAGGAAACGTAGATTTTTTTAATAAAGTGTATCCCTTGCCTGACATGTACTTGTCTTCGACTTTAAAATGAATGGAGCATATTTTATTCGATTTATTCGGTTGCCAAAATTCTTCATTTCTCTGTTTGAGTATAAATAATAACATAATTATGCCACCATTTGTACCTACTGTCAGGCCACTGACTTGTCTGTTTCTTAGGCATCATTTTACTCTATGATCGGTAATGACGTTTTAGGAATATAATGTTTGATTTGTTAAAATATTAAAATAAATAGGATTTTACGAATGATATGTGATTCCTTGACTTTTAGAAGTTTTGCTTGTATAATTTGTGCAATATCTCATAACACACATTTTCGGAAGTTTAGGGTCACTTTTAATGCACTCGGTACGTGAAGTGCACCCGTTGACGCTGGCAACATGATACTGACGTCAAGTCTGGCCAATTAGCCACTTTTTAACGTGTCGCTTGCTGAGCTCTTATAACCTATCTACACCTTTTTACTTATAATATCATTGCGGAGTTAGTATATATTACAACTTCCCAACATCAACCGTTGGTCAGTGGCCCGCCAGGCATAAGACCCGCCTGGTAGGAGGATCTTCCCTTTTCGTAGGAGGAACACCATACCTCGTTCCCCTACAGTGTCATCAATTTAACAGTAATCTAGAACCTGCCAAACCGATTGGTTAATAGTGGTTATAGGATAACTTTTTAATTCTTCCATACCCAGTTGTTGGAGTACTCAGTCTATAGTGGCTCTTGTTCAGTAATGACTTGCAGCAAGTTTCTGTTTATAATGCAATAAGATGTAGGCCATTGTCCAGTTTTGGTGGTTAACTGAAGATTTCGACAATAAGTTGTGCCTAGCCTTTTCCCAACTATGTTGGTGTCAGCTTCCAGTCTAACCAGATGCGGCTGAATACCAGTATTTTATACTGAGCGACTGCCATCAGACCTCCGCAACCGAGTTACTGAGGAATATCGATATCCTAATGTTAGACCGGTTGTCAAACTTTCGGGCTTCTGACAACTCGTAACGAGTGTCATAAGTATTCATATGACATCCGGGACCGATGGTTTAACGTGCTCTCTGAGACACGGAGGGGTTTCTCGATGTGTAACGACCGGTCACCCATCCACGGACTGACCGCGGCAAGCGCAGCTTAACCTCGCTAGTCGTATGATCCGCACAGTTGTTAATTAGCCACGACACACCGAGATTTCGACAATATTTAGAGGGCAGAGCAAGAGACATGAGCTGTGAGGGACGAGAGTCCTGATACCCGAAGTTCTTTCCTGAACGACTCCTTGCTAAAACTGTTCGCTCTCTATATCGAAGCACTATAAATTAGTGTACAAGGCGAGTGTGGATGGAACAGTTGGAAGGCTGACCCCAACGAACGTACCACGAACAAATCACGGCCGTTCTCAAAAAAGGCCAGGTTTGTAGCACCCTAAACCGACGAGCATGCATGGGAAGGTTAATTAATGTAGATGACGCGAAAAGGGTGTGTCAGGATCATAGCAGGTGGAAATCTATAGACTCTGCCTACCCCAACGGGAAACAGGCGTGATTGTATGTATGTATGTATAAATTGGTCAGGTCTAAGTACAACAAATAGGTTTTCGAAAAACGATGTCCGTAGAAGTAGGAGAGGATAGCCAATGGTTTCTCATTCAACATCCGCTTCTTATGGCGGAATATGGTTGCTTGACAGATTTTCTATAAACTCTGAGAAACCTGAAACTGTCAAACCGTTCTTTATCTGTCAGTTAGGAGTTAACCGATGGTTGTGTAACAGGCCCTAATTGTAACGTAATAAAAGTATTGACGAATGTATTTTTCTTGTAGATGTGATGCCTATACAAACCAGCATAATCATCCGTCTCGTCTGGTCGTTTATGATGATGAAGTGGGGTCTGATTCTGTACGTCGTCACCAAGAAGTACCTGAGGACCTACAACGACCACCAGCTTTTCTCCGAAAACCCTAACATTGAGGAGACGTAATTATTTTATTGATTGTTAGCAATTGCTTCAGTCTAAGTGGTTTAGTTGGAATACTTCAAATCAATATGAAAGCTTTAGGATAACTTATGGTCACAAACGAGTGAAGCTTGGGCAAAAATTGCTGTTCATAAATTAATGTTTTACTCAGAATTTTTTATACTTAATCGGTACCACATACGTCTAATATGTATGTCACGTTATAATTTTATAATGAAATCTATGGGTGAGTTTTTACTTTTTGTCAGTGAAAACCTGATACAGCGAGACGGGATCGCGGCTGATCACGGAGAGGGCGAAACGACATGGACAATATAAAATAAGGGCTGAACTTCAATTACTGTTAAAGGCTTTACACACTTTCCTATCCGCCCGTAACTTAATAGGATAAAATTAAATAATCTGTTTGACAAATGGCTATCGTCTTAAAATAATTGACCTGTTCATCCTAAATTGCAAAGTGTGTAGTGCCTTTATGCAGGTCTTTGCCCGATAATTACGTCACAAGCAGTCATATAAAATTATATTTTTTATTATAAACATTGTTTTGGTAGTTAGATGTTAAAGTTAAAACATATCAAAATTATAATTAATATAAACTACGATCATAGCTATAATCTACAAGTTATAAGTACCTAGGTTCTTTCTTTTCAGTCACAAAATATATATTTTTTGCTTTAATAGTCCAGTAAACAGTCCAGCAGTCATTAGGAAGGCATGGACTTTTCTCTAACCCAAGAAAATTCTATATCTATGCTCTTATACGGGGGAAGCGACACCATTGGAAATTATAATTTTATCGAATTGTAACCAACAAAACCACTTAGATTATACTTAATTATTATTAATCTATATTATAATTCATATTCTTTTGTGATACCTAGTGACCTTTAATTGACTGAATTATTAAAACGTTGTCGAATTTAGGCCAACTTTGACTGAAATTTTGTATGTATTTATTGACGCCTCTTACCTTCGATCAATATTGATCGAAGCCTCTTACGTTAATTTTTATTTACGGGGTACATACACGAATAGAATTTCTCCACATAGATTATAAAATACGATATAAATATGTTATTTTTTCTTTTTACCTAATATTTTTATGGGTTATTAATAAGTTTTCTACTACCTACTTAAAAAAACATTGCATTATTATACATTGCTGGAAATTTTTAAAACATGTATTTCTTTACATTGCTTTACATTTATTATAGTTACTCGTACCTTTTACTAATTGTGTACCTACCTTCCTACCTATTATATTCTAAATAATTGTTACCTGAATAAATACTTATTTAAAGTGTTAAATTCTAATTAAATAAAAATACCAGTAATGTATTATATTACCTACAACATAAAGAATTTCAAAATGCGACGTTTAAAATATCAACGTAATAATTTAATTAATAAAGTTATACTTACCTTCCTAAATAATACTAGACTTAATGAAATTTTGTAGTGCTACTTTAAGCTAATTTTAACTTGTTTGTGTAAAAATATAACGTAAATATTATGTTATTGTTCATATGTTTATTACAAGCAGATAATAATTAATAAAATGTAGTTAAGACATCTTCCTAGTGATTTAATAAGTTTACTTGTAACTGTGTCTATGCTATTTAAATGATTACCTATTGTCGAATGTAGATAAGAAATAAATAAACTGTTTTGTAAAAGGGCTTTAAATTATTAAGATTATGGTCCTCTATCCCGCGTGGAATTCGTTCTGATTGCTGGAAAGGTGGCCGAGCTTATAAGCTATGGTCGAAGTGTTGCCGCTACGATGGGGGGAGTTCGAATTTGAAAGAAAACATTCATTCAGTTCATAGAGGTGCGCGCGGAGCGCTAGCCGTTGCAACGCAGTCCGTTGCCGCGATCACTTTAAAAAAAGCGCGCGCGTAAAATGATTGATAGCAAAATTTAATCCCCGTGCACCAATGAAATTATTACAAAGATAGATATTATTTCAACGTAAATTTGTGTTGTGCTGGAACGAACGTCGATGTGGAGGCAAGGGGTTCTACTATATTTACTTAAGTAGTGGTAAGTGAAACAGGATTTCTATATCACTAACTTTGCGCCTTAGATGTTGAAGAACATGTTTAGCATTTAAACCTTCTGGAGTTATTCTAATCGACGTTGTATAAAAATTATCTAGGTAAGCGTCCAGACAGACACACAAAACGCCAGCTTTATTCATTTTTACTTATTATTTAAAATAGGTACCTAATGCACTATTTCTAACCTTCCTAGCCGATTAGTTGCAGCAGTTGAAAAAGGAATTCTAAAATTTGAACAAAGTACCCGAATGAATGTAGAGCGTGTTTACGGCCTCTGCCTTAAAACAATATTGGAGGAGAAGCAACACAAGCATCAAGTTTTTGTCTATGCCATATTTATATGGTGGATACTTGATGTTCTCGTTCTGATTACCAATTATAATACCTACCACTTCCATAGATTGCACTTGTCGCTTGTTCTCGGACATTCCTCACCAGCTTTTAAGAATCGAATGTTGTTAATCGTAGATACATTATACCAACATGTAACATCCCATCAATATTAATAATAGGTACCTCGGATTAAGTCATTATCCATTGGTTTAAAGCTTAAAACCAGTAGATAGACACATAATTATTTACATTAATTGGCAATTTATCCATGAGATTCTTTCCATGTTCTTAACATAACACGATTTTCTTTCCTAACATAACTTCTATGTAAGTAGTTACCTACCAACTCGTTAGTTTAATTAAAGTTTGTTCAGTAATTTCCAATTAGTGAACTTATTAAACGAACGTTATACTATGAGAAGTATCTGCTATAGATCTCTGGAAAGGTTTTACTGCCGCAGATTGCCTGTAGGAATAATAAAACTGACCGAAGACACAATGTAGGTATCTACTCGTAGTAAACTTATATTGACACATGTTAATTGGGAACAAAAAATGCAGAAGCAAAATAAGTTTTTATGATTCGACGATAGCACTAAAGTTTTTACATACGTTGGACCTATGGTTACCATATGACAGGCATTCGCCGCATTTGACAGGCATTTTAAGGTTTAGACAGGCGTACGGCCGGCATTACTCTGAGACAGGCATAAGGGTGCATTCAAAAAGCCTCTATGTGTGACGATACTTAAGTAGGTAGGTACGCACGGAACACACTACCAACCTTGCTAACTGCCTATCTTTTCACGAAATGGCATGAGCTATTCTCTTGCCGACATGAGACAGAGATTTACAGGCATTTTACCATAAAATCAGGCATTTAAGGCACTCTTAGACGGGCATTCCTCCATTTTGTAACGGTAACCCTAGTCGAACCTATTCAGCATGGGAGAGTAGCTTGAACTTGTATAAGTTCAAGCTACTTACTACTAAACTTGTATACCTAAGTTTGTTGTAATGTAAATGTCATCGGCAGACTTGTAGACTCAGCAAATTAAAGAAATTCAGTCACAGCATTAAAAAAGTAGAAGGGATTGTATTCAAAGAAAATCACATCATAAACAAACTTTGGCGAAAGTAACGTAATCCTACCTATTGAATTGTAATGTTTTTGTGCGTCTGTAATATAATAAGCTTTTCAATTTGATTCTGTTACGCTACATTGCTCATTCGTGAGTATAAAAAAAAAGATTTAGATGGTACTAGGTAGATATTTCATGGACGTTAGAAAAGGCGCGTATGATTATTTTCAATTTCGAAAGTTTTTATTCAAAAAAGTAATTGTTATTTCGTATTGTAGGTATCTACATATAAATTACATTAAAGAAAAAACTGTCACTTCATTAACCGGGCACAATTCCAACCTGGGACCGAGATTTCCTAACCAGCGACGCGGAGATATTAATGAACCAGCCGATCACCGGGTTGTTTAAAGGGACCAATGTTTAGCACGTTAATAAGGGTTGATTATTCTATGACTAACTCCCGATTTCTAAAGGCTGATTAATTTAGTCTGTTGTCAAATATATTAGTCAACTAATCGCAGCAGTTAATATGGAATTAATTAATCTCACATCTACTGTGATTTGTTGACTAATCAGACTGCGTAACAACTAATCACATTGACATGAGTTTTGACAGCTGATTAGTTAATTTTTGCGATGATTAGCCTTTTAGAAACCGGGGGTAAGACTCCAATATGGCACTTACAAAAGATGTTAACCCAACCAAGCATGAATGAGGTGATTGTCCTACAGTTGAACTTGAAACAAAAATAAAAACTTTATAGTGTCTTTTGTCTATGACTAACATCGGTCAAGAAAGTTAAGGAGCTTTTTAGGGGGTGAGTTTACTTACTGAGTGACCTTTAACCACTACGTTTAAATATCTTTGGTACCTACCTACTTATGATTACTTAGAATAACAAACGTAGGGTAGGTAGCTATCATCCGAAAAGAAAAAAAATATATTAGAAGGAAATATACATATAAGCAGCATTTTGGTAAGGCTGGAAGTCGATCCCAAAAAAGTCGCCTAAAAGCTAGGATCATCTTGATTTTTTTCTCATATCGATCGTTGGCTAGGGTTGTTCCTGTATTTCCATAACTACCCCACGGGTTCCTGACTTTTAATAGATAATTAAGCTGCTGCATTTTTGCGTTTTAACAAGAAATATAAGTAATACAAGCATAAGATTTAACTTTGCAGGCTGCAAGTTTGTTTGTTTGTGAAAACTTGCCAAGTTAGGTACAAGGAATATAAAACTTTTTCGTTTAAAGCTACTGAAGAACGTTGTATACTTCGTTGCATTCCTGTAGCTATGATTTAAGGAACTTCTATAGAACTTGGCATACATTTAGATCTCAATTCTTTTATCGGCAAAGCCAACAAACCCGCTCTTCTTTTTTACCGAAGATGGCCCTTTTTCACATAATTTTTTTGGTGGAATTAAGATTTAGCGTATTCAGGTACATTTTAATCGCCTGATAGAAAAATGCCTGACAGCACTAATAAAGATTAAAAATTTGTTCTTTTTTAGAGGTTTTTACCAAGCTGTAAAATACTCCGGTACCTAAGTACCTAGGTACCAAAACTGCTATCATAAGATGAGGGTTTCGTATCGGATTACCTAAGAGTATGCAGAGCATTAGAGGTGTAATTAGGCTTTATATGGAGGTGTGCATTTATGTCTGCATTAGTATGGTGGCAGTTATCCCCTTTAATAACGTAATAAACTTGGGCATTGCTTCGTCGTTGGCTCGTCCGTTCCCATAATAATGTGACGTAGGGACGGTAACTTAAATCACTGTAGTTTGAATGCTTTAGCCAAATTCAAAGGTGCCTTTAGACAGTGTTTTATCAGTACCTAATTTTAAGTGCTAAATGCAATAATATTTCTAAACCCATAGCTTAGTTTGAATATTTCGCGCTTGTGCACTAACTAAGCTCAAAGCTTGGTTTCTTGGACTTACTTACCTACCTATTATTCAAGGCTTAGTTTATGGTTTCCTGGTCGCAAATTGCTTCATTAGCTTTGATGTTAATCAAAACAAGTCTCGACACTTACATAATGTTAAGTTCTTCTTCAGTCCTTCCTTACCTTCTCATGATAAATAGTTCTAAAATACTATAAAATATTTATAAAGAATCTAACACATCAATATTAATAATGTTTAAATTAACTTCTGAATGAAAAGAGCAGTGAATAAAAGTTTGCCCCGTGAACTCGAGCATCTGTCGTGATCATTAAATTCGTGGTAGATATTTGTTTAGTTAATCCGAATTCCTGTAACTGTTTTTGATATCAAGTTTGAATGGTTACGCGTTTAACAATCTCATTATTTAAATTAAGTTTTTTTTAAATTAAGATTTTATTAGAACTAATTTTGTCACTTTTCGAACACAGTTAATTAATAGGTATGTAGATTACATACTTACACAGACATTTAAGGGGCTGATTTCCTTTGAATATACGTACTTATGCCTATTAAAATATTTATGTATTAAATATATTTATACAGGGTGTAAATGAAATCATGTAATTGCTTCAAACCCTGCACGGGATAGTTTTGGTATCAATAAAAAAAATTACAAATCGTAAACATGTGTTCTTAACGTGAGGCATTTTAGCGCCCCGAATTAAATTACCACGCGGCGAGCGGTAGCCGCGCAATACGCTCGGGGCATTAAAATGCCTCACGTTAAGAACACATGTTTACGTTTTGTATTTTTTTTTAAATTGAAACCAAATGTATCCCTTTCAGGGGTAATCTATGTCAGCGGTAAATCACGAGGTTTGAAGGAATTACATGATTTCATTTACAGCCTATATTTATGGATAAAAGCTTCATAACAGTATTTAAGTCGCTATCTATTAACAATTGACATGAAAACACGTTTGGTGCAGAAGTTGAGCGATTGGCTTCTGCGCTACGGGTCTTGGGTTCGATTCCAGCACGGATCAAATATTTGTATGCCCTACAAATGGTGGTTCCGGGTCTGGGCGTTTGTGCATGTGAAGATTTGTCTGTAAACCCACCCACGATACAGGAGCAATCCTAGTGTGGGGCAACATTTTCATAAAAGAAAAATTAGCACTGCTGGACACGAGATTTGAATCTTCTAAATAATATCTATTACAATTTTAATATAATTGTTTAGATGTTGCATCAGTTTAAAATACATAACTTTCCTCGATTAAACCATCACGTAATTATCACGGATGCATTTAAATGAAGCTCGAACACTCGCAATCGGCCACGGCTAATGGTCTGCTATGCAAGCGCACCGCAATGAGCAGCGTTGCGGCTCTTGATTCAAATCTCGATGCTTTTTATCGCGCTTACATTTCACGGAAATCCAGTGAATCCCGGGCTCATTTGAAACGGTCTTAGATTACGGATCGAGATGGACGATAGAGTGATGAGCGCTTATAACACCTGTTAGTGATTCGTTTACAAATATTTGAATCTAAGGAGGTCTATTTGAGTGTGAAGTTCGAAATCGTTGAACCGCTGTGTGGTAGGGGCATACTATTTGATGCTTAAGTGAAAACGTTTTAATTATCATCATGATATTCAACAAAAAGTGGGTGGGGTGCATTAAAAGAGCCTCCACGACTCCACAAATGATAATACTTAACACGTTGACGGACAGTACTGTCGTACGTCCCTATCACTTTTAACCACCTTGACGCCTATAGGCGTTACTGTCCGTCGAAGTGTTAAGTACCTACGTCCGGCATAACCTGAGTATCAGCCCCTCTAAGTACCAACCTTGCTGACTAGCTAATCTTTTCACCAAGGCATAAGCCATTCTCGTAAAGTCGTGTCGGCACGAGAGAAGAAGAAGAACAAGAACTAAATACTTTCAAAATGGTAATAAAATTGTACCAAACCTTGTTTAGTACGAACAGGCAAATTTGGTACAATTAGGAAATTAAAACGCAATTTAAATACGTAAAAGAAACCACAAAATTTTTTTTTTGTTTATTATGCCTAGCCTTTTTCCCAACTGTTGGGGACACCTTCCAGTCTAACCAGATGCGGCTAAATACCAGTATTTTACACAGAGCGACTGCCATCAGACCTCCGCAACCCAGTTACTGGGCAATGCCGATATCCTAGGGTTAGACCGGTTGTCAGATTTTCGGGTTTCTGACTTCCCGTAACGACTGTCATAGGTATTAGAATGACACCCGGGACCGAATGTTAAACGCGCTCTCCGAGGCACGGAATTATTTTTTATTTATAATGTAAAAATTATAATAAACTTAACAAATTATATTCTTCCGTGAATAAAATTGGACGTTAACAAAAGAACGTGTAACTACGTTTAAGACTCCAAATGCTTTTATTTATATAAAAAGCCCGTGATTTAAAAATAAAATTCTTTGTTACAACTTAAAAAAAACATGAATACATTTAACGCTACAGTGTTCACGGCATAAATTATCTTGGTTCCACAGTTTTTTATGTCATTTCCTGTCTTCCTGGCCAGTACCTCTTAAGTAATACGATTGAGAGACTTGACCGATCACCGATAGACATTACCGATACCGGTAAATCTGAGATACGTAATGGCAACGAAGTAGCAAGTTTATTCGTTCCGTTCCGCCAGCGAGGGTAATGGTTCACGTTTATTATGCACCACACCACCGCCAGATACAGGAAAAGGAAACATAGGAAACATACTAATGATCGTTTTTATTCTGTCCTCTATATACATCAAATTAAGTAGGTAGGTACCCATACATATTACACATTCAGTCACGTGCCATGAAACTGCACCAAAACGACATCATTCAACTTCTATACATTTTTGGGCTTAATCAGAAAGCCAAACAAAAATAATGTGTTATTTCGTTAGAATATGTTACCGCCAATTAAACCGGTTAAAATTGAGACTCGTGTATCTTTACCAATAATGTAGTAAAGACCCCATAGCTTTGCATAGTAGACTTTCCCATATGGAAGTAGCTTAGCTCACAGGTAAAATTAGCTTACGATTTTGTTTATATAAGGTCTAACATTATTAATCCGAAATATTTAAGGAGGTGAATCTATAGGTTAAAAACATGCCTTGTAGTATATATACCCAGTTTGGCAATAAAAAATAGTACCTACCATTGGTAAAGAAAACGATTCGTTATTGTTTATAGGAACCGAGCATTATTCTATTCGTTTATTACTATTTGACCAAAGCTGTAGGGTCATTCTCCGCCAAGTTACATAAGTTCGAAAAATCAATTTTCCATACTTTTTAGATAAAAGCGTAACGGTGATGTAACAAAAAATATTGTTTTTTATATAGGGAAACATCATCATGAACATGTTTTATTAACACCCATATTCTAAGACATTCCTCCAAAACTTACTCGACTCGACTCCACCCTCGACTCAGTCTTTCTCACTACCATCGGTAGTTATATGTAGTTGACATAAACATCCTCGATTCGAGATTTTTCCTCAGTCGAGGTAAGGAATCATCTGTCAAACTCAAGGTACCTCGGAACCTACCTTAAGGAAGGAAGTGTCAAAGTTCGTATGTAACAAAAATTAATTTTGAAGACTATCGAATATGCTTACGATAATCCTTACAACTATTTATCGCGGCGTTATTTGCGCGATGCAGATAATTCAAATTATGACGTAATTACTCCACTCTACCTCGACTCATTTGAGGGCCTGTCAGTCGAGGAACCTCAAAGTTCATTCGAAATTGCGACAAAGAATACAATTTTGAAGGTGTTTTCGAGGCCGTCCTGAGTCGAGTAAGTTTTGGAGGAACGTCTTAGATATGGGTGTATGTCTCTGAACTTTAAGTCCATTGTACCTAGGTACTACTTAATAATATTTGTTCTAAAATATTGCTTTGAATTCATTTATCTAAATGTTCAAGTAAATGTAGTGTCCTAAAACTTTCAGATTTAGCCCAAAATTAATGATTCCCTTTCAATTGGACCTCACTTGTTTACCAGTGCGGACATCGTTTACGTATTCAATTGTTTTTATATAGGTTGAACGAATTGAATAATGCATTTTTGGTAATTATAACTATGTAATTCGTCGGTAGTCTATTGCGAAAATTACTTAAATTAAATCTACTGAACAATAGGTCGGGAAATAGTAGTTTATCTCTGCCCGCTTCCTTCTTAAACTATTGTTTTACTTATATATTGTTTAAGATAAGTAAATAAATACATAGGTACGATATATCTTACTATCGTCTTTCTGATAATCAAATCAGCAGATTGTGATAAAATACTTACCTACGTGAAAGATAACACTAGTCAGAATTGAGAATATAGTTACCTGTGTGAAAAGATAACTGTGATACCGGGAATATATGCAGGCTGCCTTAGGGCCTACGCAGACGAGGGACAGTGGCGGACAAAAAGTCCACGGTGCGCTCTTATTAATACTGCAATATGGTTGTACTTTGTCCGCGCCAATACCTTATCGACATGAGGTATTGGCGCGGACAAAGTGCAACCATATTGCAGTATTAATAAGAGCGCACCGTGGGACTTTTTGTCCGCCATTGTCCCTCGTCTGCGCAGGCCCTTATGCGTATATTGGTGGGCCTCCATTATACAGGAAGGCCGGCCGTAACACAAATTGAGATAGTCAGTATGTATTACCATCATCCCAAACTTGAAAAGAATTTATGTAGACGTATAAAACTTTAACTAGGATTTTGAAAACCCAAACTATTTATAATATCACTGCCATTAAACAATCCAATCTCGTTTCGAGTTCGACACGAGGCATTTGAGAACAGATCCATGCCGTCTTGAAACGATTAGCCAGTCAGTACTATCATCGGTCGTGGAGGGAAAGGCATCAAGCAATGAGACAGAATCAAAATCGATCGGAAACTATTTTAATGTTAGCAACCCAGAAAGGTAAGGACTTGTTGAATTTTTTAGGGTTGTTCGACTATCCACCAAGGTGCCATACGCTCTTAACACTAATAAATGATACCATTACCCCTAGGTAGGGATCTATATAGAACGGGAAAGTTATTTCTAGCTGAACTTGATAGTTCTTATCCGCCCACTACTCGGTGTAAGCCTCTTTTATCCCATGTCGTGCCACTACCTGCTGTGTTATCGACCTAATTTATCTACATATTACCATTATACCTGTGATAATAATCTGTGAATTCTCTGAAAGTTTATTTTTATATTTGTAGCCTGTAAAATTCTATAGCTAATAAAAAGAGAACTGAAAATTTTAAAAGTTGTTTTTGCTTACGTAATAACGTAAGAAAGTGGTCTATAAAAGTATGTTTTGTTTATGGATCATTCTTTAAACATTTTAAGGTAAATTTTTCATGATGCTTTCATTTTAATGAGAAACATTGTAGTGTCTATTATGTAGAATGTAGCAAGAGAATGTCTGTAAAGCATTGCGGTTTCATTAATGATCAAGTGTTGTACATAAGAGGTAAGGATAATAAAATTTACAAGACAATAACTGGTTTTAGTGTGTCACACAAATTTTAAATCATTTGCTATTGTAGGTTCTTAAATTTATGTTAGACTAACGATCTTTCATTTTTCATTGATCATAAAGTTAATTGTTGAACGCCTCTTCGTCCATTGCCCCGTCGTGTGCAAGACAACCATCAAACGAAGTTAGTGCCTGCCTACCCAACTACCTAAATTATAAATGCATATCGAAACTTCGCCATTATTAAGCACGACGTTATAACATAAAAGCCATTAGAACTAAACAAAAATGTGTCTTACCAGCAAACCTAACATGTGCTGCGTGACATAATTTTGTCGTCGGACACACTATTACATGCCGAGATGAGATTAATCAGACATTATCTCGTCTCGGCACGAGATAATGCGACGAAAAAATGATGTCGCACTGCGCATGTTAGCCCGACTGGAAGTTTAAAGGATTTAAATTAGTTTCTGGTATTCATTGTGATCTCAGGGAGAAGCGCACAGCGTCAAGCTTTCCCTAACTTCAGACTCACTTGCACCGGTCCTTGAACAGTAGGTAACTCCGAAGGCCTTCGTTCCTCTCACGCTTTTGAAAATCTTGGTACATCCGTCCGCAAAAAAGAAGGTTTTGGTTTCAATCTAATGAGCCGTAATTCCGAACAAAATTCCTAATTAAGTATTGTCGATACTGCTATATGATTAACTACTTCATTACTTGTTAGAATTAGGCTAACGTTAAGTAATTAGGTCAAACGATGGAGCACGAACCGATAATACCTTGCAAAAGATCCGGTGACTCGACCACCTTCAGCTATTGTACCATACGACCTAAGTAACATCACCATTGTACCATTCATTGTTAGTTACAAAATCTGCTAAGCCTCATTGATATATAGGTTCGTGTCTTCGTAGCCAAACAAAACGCGAGTAGGTCAAGAAACCGAGTAGGTACCTACTTGTTTAAGAGCTATTAAGTAATACAACAATGTATTGAAAGTGAAGACAAACTGTGGTTAATAACATGTAAGGTCGTCTGCGAATGCAATGTTTATGTTAATTAGGAAAATGAATTGCGTTTGCTTTTTTCGGTGCGCGCGCGACGAATTATGCACAATAGCTGAAACGAGTTCAGGGACGTCATCTGCTCGGCAGCGATTAGTTTTGCTAATTCGACATACACTGCATACATAATTCGAGATCAGTAATAGTCATTAGAATAGAAAAAGAAATGTATTGTGTGAATATTTGCTAACTACGGGTTTGCCCAGACTTTTTTTTCGTTGTGCTTCGCTTAGATCCCTCTTGGTTACGATAACTAGACTACTTAGAATTAAAGAAAGAAAGGTTATGTCAGTAGCCCAGCAGTAATTGTATGTTATTAAGTACCTATTTGCGTGAGTACATACTGGAGTTATGTAGTAAAGTACACATTACACAAACAAATGAATGCATTATCCAACTTTTTATGCTTCATTTTTTATATTATTTCAGAGATACATAACGTTATGCTGGCTTTTACAATTTCATTCATTTTGTTTTCTAAACAGTCGGATAAATTATATTGTATAGAGACGAGACTGTATGCAGGTAAGGATGTGTTCAACTTACGTAAGTAATGTAACAAACAATATCTTCCTTTTGGCAAAGTCGACCAAAAAGTAAACATCGATTGTCTAGTATATTTTGTAATGCCTAAGTTGTTAGCACATTTCAGAAAACTTACACAGTTACGTGAACGATTTATTTAACTATACAAAACAAATACATAAAGTATACTTTCTAGTTTACCTGTTGAATTTAAATCTTACGTTACGTGAGATACTCCTCTCGTTCCGAATACAATGAAGAACTGTTACCGATGCTTGCACTTTCCTATCGATCACATTAAATATATGCATTCAAGGCAGACGCCATCTATCACTACAGAGTTACGAAATGTCTAGACAGACCGAATATTGCCGTAGGCGATACATTTTTTAACTTTCTTTCCAAGATTATATAAATACTGTCAACTGTCATCATTTTAATCCATCATCATCATTATCATCCTGCCGTTATACCCATTTACCTATTTGGGGACGGCATGTCTATTCTTCCAGTAAGACAAATAAATAAGTTGTTTGAAGACGAAACAAGAAATTAATATCAAGTAATGAGGTCAGGATAGTATACTAGGAGTAGAGTTCGATTACCTCAATGTTGGGCGGACGGCGTCAGACATGGAGGATAGAAATGGATAAAGAAGAGTACAAGACCCGCTATGAATGAAGGTCGAATGGAGGCTTCTAGAGGCTAATATAATTAAGATATCCACATGCACACTAATATTTAAATGCCAAAGTAAGTTTGTCCGTTTTTTATACTTTTTTAAAGCTAAATTAATAAACCGATTTTAATCTTTTTTGGTACAACTTGGTGAATGGAGAAGAACATAAAGTACTTTTGATCTAGAAAAAATTTATAAAACTACCCCCGTTCACCGGTCTTCGGGCATAGCTAGTTAAATAACAATATGCCATTCCACTACGTCACAAAATGCGATTGAAATATCTACCAATGTCCAATTTATTATTGGTAGCCACTCACGATCAGTAAAATGTCACGGTGTCAATCGCTATTGCTTGTATACAGATACTTGACCCAGCCAAGAGTGTTTGCTTGCACTCAATTGTTCTGTCAGTGGATTTACCGTGAATATTTATCTAGATTTTTTATATTCCAAGTATAGAGCTGCGTACCTACATTAGTCGGTGTCGGTCCTAATTCTTATGATTTTTGTGACCTATTTCTAGTAGTTTCAAAGTAAGATGTTATTGTCTCTTTGAAGGGTAAGCCTGGCGATTTGTAGTAAAAATTTTTCCTACATCAAACACCATTTGTAATGTAACTTGCTATGACTGTATTGTGATGATGAGAAATTAATAAAGTATTGTTTTGTATTTTTGTAGAAGAGTATCATCCATGGGCGTAGCCGGTATTTTGTCCTGGGTGGGGCAAATTCAGTCAGACAGTAAATTTTTGTCTTTTCAATAAATCTAAGTGCACAATGGGATTATAGGGCAATTTTGCCCCATAAACTTATTTTCGAGGTCCAAATAAGTATAGACGGAGGCTGGCATTGGTCTGCATAATTTGGGTAATTGTTCTGTGGATATGGGTGGCGAGTTGACTGAATCTAGACCATTTACCTATTCTTTCCTGTCAGGGTGGGACAAGCGCCTCATAGTCCCTACGCTGAATACGCCTATGGTATCATCATCTTATTATCACTATATCAGCTGGAGGACGTCCACTGCTGGACAACGGCCCCCATACATACCTACATACATCAACTTACGCCTTTTTCCCATGGGGGTAGGCAGAAACTATAGAACGCCACATGCTACGACCCTTACATACCCCTTTCGCTTCATCCACATTCATACATCTTGTCATACATGCACGGCAACGGCCCCCATATCATTGCTTTTTCACAACGATGTATGGTGGGGTCGGCTCGCAGTCTACCCAGTAGGCGCAGCGTAGCATGACCACTGCAGACACAATGGCAATATGTCATTTTGTTTATTCTTCCATCGACAGAAACCTTGTCTACGACGGTCATGCTATGTCAGCTGATGTAGTGTAATATAAGATAAAGCAGTACCTATCAGATAAAAAAAAACAGAGCCATTACCAAATCTGGCCTCCGCAATCCAATTACTGGGTCATACATAAACTCACGCCTTTGGGATGTAGGCAGAAACTATAGAACGCCACATGCTACGACCCTTACATACTCCTTTCGCTTCATCCACATTCATAATTCTTGTCATACATGCACACCGGTTGAGAGTACCTACTACGCACCTGTCCTTTGTGAAGAACATCACCAATAACATCGATGTATCGTCGTTACGCCTGCAAAATCCGCTGTTTTTTTTTAAAAATCTGTCTTTGATGCTATTTTATAATAGTTCTCAAGCCACGTGCAACTGTAAAATACGTTTTCTAATAATTTATTTTGCTATCTTCTTAACCAAATAAATTAGTAAAAAACAGATTTTACAGGTACACGTGGCTTGAGAACTATTATAAAATTGCATCAAGGACAGATTTACAAAAAAAAAATACAGCGGATTTTGCAGGTGCAGCGACGGTATGCCCTTCTAAGACATCCTCTACGGCATTTTTACTGACATCCGCCTTATAAATTTCTTTACCAAACCACCTAAGCATACTCGTTTCAATTTTTGTCACAACATAAATCAAACTGGGACATAGTATGTCCATTACTAATTTACCTTAGGTACCTATGTCAAATGTGAGAGTCTATGCTGTTCACAAACATTTGTATGTGTTGCTCCTTGACGCTGTTCTCAAGATTCTTTACTCCAACCGCTTTTTCCCACAACTGATTATAGTAGTTTTCTATTCATAAAATCCGCTGTTTCTAGTGTGGTTGCCATCCTCCTAATGTCTGCCTACTTCCGATGTTGGCCTTGCACAGAAAACTTTTTATATAGTTATAGGAAATTTAATAAAAGGAGGAAATAATAAGGCTTCTAGTAAATAATTGCTATACATTTAAATATACCTAACTGTCAAGTGTCGCACCCGAGGGCTTGACAGAGGTAGGTTGCCGTTTTGTTACAATTCCACTCTGAAGTCGCATAGGAGTTAAGACGCTATGGTTCCTTGGGTAGTTGTTGTGTTTATTTTCGAAATACCCTTTTGAATTCCCTATCAGAAAAAATCAAATACACTACCCCATCTTGGAATTGAATCCAAGAGACACCAACAGTACGACATGCTTGGCAGTAAGGCTATCGTCCTAATATATTGCTTTTAATTATCATTATTAAACAACGCTGAAGCTACTCAAGCAAGCCAATAAACTAAGTACCTACGTAATGCCATTGAAATAGAGATGTGTTATGCACTCAACATTCGGCTTCGCTCGGATGCGCACTTTCGCGTGTTGCGCAACACGACGTACAACACCACGGCATTATATAACCTTTATTACCATACATATAAAGTTTATATTACAGTGTAAGAAGTGCATGTTGCAGTCGTTGCGTGTTGCTTATGAGACAAGGTCGGAAGGAAAGAGGACAGCAGGTTCGGATCCGTTTTTTTTTCTCTTTAATTGACATCTAGATAATTAAATAAATTTGATTTGTTAATTGTGTTCTGTGTTTAGGTACTGTGATGCACGAAATTATGAACAGTTCAGATACACGCAATGTTATCTAATTTAATGATAGATAATTACGTACCTTCTGCGATAGGTTGAGTTGATTGATTGATTGAAGTAGGTAGGTACCTTCTAATGTTAGTATTTAGATATTAACATTAGAAGGTTCATTGGGAATGTTTTACGCATTACAGTGTCATGTTTGTTCATATCTGATGGATAAAATATCTATAAGTTCAAAAATCAAACATAAGTAGATTTTTTATTTTATGTTTAATAGCATTTTAATAACAAACCAATAAAAAATCAAACAACACGTCTGACATTCGTTCCGTAATCCAATTTGGGTCTCTTCTACGTAATTAATTAAAACTTGAATCGATATCATGAGAAATTGGATAACTTAAACATTTCCGTGTAGCACGCCCGAAAAGCAATTACAAATTAATTGCCCAAATATGTTAATTGAAAAGAAGGTATTTTTTATAAATTGTGTAATCATTTCATAAAATATTTTGATCATATTTATATCCGATTCTGGCAAAGTTAACTACGGAAATAATTATTAAGATTGAAATGGACCGATTTAATATTAATGAATAAATATTAGAAAGATTGATTTGATTACGTAGTTAAATAGATTCGTAATGTTTATTCGATATTAGCCAAAGAACCAGAAAGTGGGTTATTAATATATGGACAGGTGCGCCAGTAAATGTTTACCTAGAACAAACTTTCAATATTACTATATTACCTACATCGATTTACGGTCAAACAACATAATTTTCTCAGTCGAATGCTGTGAATCCACAAAAAATCACGGCCAGTGAAGCACATCAACATTTCCTAGAAGCGAATCGAAATGCACCGCTCCCGCTCGGCGTAACGGTGATCCCATTAGGTGCTCGGCAGAGGCCTGCGGTATGTCGCCGCAGCATGGCATGCGACAGCCGCTAGTACCCCGACTGGGCTTTTTGCCGATAACCTACAGTAAGTGCCCATTAAAATAGTCGTGTTTTTACCTATTGTGTGCATCACCGTCGCATTCCGGGCAAGCTCTAAGTGCTTGAACAAGGATCGCCTTTTTGTCGAAATGCCTTCACGGTTGTTGATTAATTTGAATCTCTTTTTTATGAACCGTAGCCGGTGTGCTGTTATTCCAACTTGGAAGTGCTTTAGTATTTTTAATTAAAGCAACATGATACCTACCTACCATATTATAAAATATGGACTCTTAGAAGATCATAATTACTCGCCTTTGCTTTCATAAGCCGCTGGCATTAGAATTCTTGAATTAATTCAAGGATTAGATTCACTCAATGAATTTACAATGTTTCTAAAACATCCGCAGTAGAAACAGTAAAAACAGAGTTCATACTTACATAATACTTACGTGGTACCTATCTATGTAAGTAACGATCTAACGCAAAAATATTTCGTTTACAAAATCCGCATGAAACTCGCAAACAAGTGTTTATCGCACGATCTATTCAATAACCCATTATTATAACGCGAACGTAAACCTTTCGTTCCGATTTATTTACTATCTGGCTTCGTGCATCCACTGACAATCGACAAACGCAACAAGGCATCGGAAAATCCACTACCTCCCCTTATCCCACCTTTATTAGTAAGGCTTGGGGCGGAGGTGTGGCTCCATGTATATTGGTGGAGCAGTTAGAACAATGAGTTTAAGGTTGATTGCACCTGACTATGAATAGGGTTTGCAAGTTCGCTACACCGCGACTTTGTTCTTCCGCTTGTTGTATCATGCGCTTGCGATCACATATGAAAGAGTTTAACGGCCTTTATTGAAAACCAAGTGAATAGATTTTGCGCGAACAGTAGAGATTTCTGGGAAGATATTATAGACTTTCCTCTGTATTAAAATTGAGACTTTCTGGTAAAGTAGGCCTTTGATCAAGGTTTTCTTTGTGTTAACTTTATGTAGGACAGTATTTTATCTTAATTTCGTACTCGTATTTTTTGCTAACTGTTCTTAATGGGGGTATGGTGGGGGTAATGTGGGGCGAAACAAGAAATAAAATTAACATGAGCAGAATACTTTTGGAATGTAGGGCGAAAAAGTATCGAATTTTTATCAGTGACATATTGATCATATTTTAGCAAGTCATTAATAATTAATTTAAGCTTGTTTTCTAGATTCAGATGCTTTCTAGGTTTATAGCGCCTATTAAACTACTTAAACATTTTTTCTAAGAGTTAGGTATCAGCAATAAATTATGTTATGGAAAAAAATATTTGTAAAGTTTAGTTATCAATTTATTTATGGTTACGTTAATTACTCAACTACACATCCGTTTCATAGACAATAACTAATTAACTTAAAGACTTTAACTGGTTCCATGCTAATGAAGGGAAGTACAGTTATTGTCCTATTTTCCGAAGAAAGATGTCGGAGGTTATGTAAATAGTTAGATATTGACTGAATATATTTTTTTGGTGAAGAAAATATGCCTTTTGCTATTTTCCTTCTAAACAGTAGGTATCATTTTTAAGTCTAAAAGACGGATATCTAAATTGACTTAGCTGAATGTTAGAAAAGAGCCCTGAGAATGTACCTATCCTGACCTACTTTTATATCGGAAAATTGTTGTTGCCCATTCTTCTTCTTGTTCTCTCGTGTCAGCAGTAACTATGCGAAAATCACTCATGCCGTGGTCAAAAGACTAGTCAGTCGGCAACGTTGGTAGCGGGGCTGACTGCTCAAAGTGCTCAAATATAGTTATTCGTGGAGGGTCTTTTAATGCATTCCAAGAATTAGAAGTCGTTCCTCGTCATCTACACCTACAGCTAGATTAATATTAAAAGCGGTAAAACTTCAAAATCACTGATGAGATTACCTCACATAATTAAAACATCAACTATATAAGATGATGTATGCCTTATTTCCTTTGCAGATATAATATTTACTATAGTACCGGTACAATATTACACCGAGACCGGTCTAGTACCAGTATCAAATTAACTTCGAGCGTGATCTTCCGCGAGGCCAGACTAACGGCACTCGCCTGCCCTTCGGTACCTGCTGACATTTTGCCTAGTGGAAAATCATAGTTCATGAATATCTTGAGATTGTCTTGTAATGTCATAAGCAAAGTATTAGTTATATAAAATCTGTCTATCCTATGACTATACATCTAAACTGTCTGTAGTACTTAGTAGAGTAGCGTTGACAAGTAATGAAGTATCTCAGCAGACAGAACTTGCTATTGTTCTACGTAAATCGTCTCAAACTGTTGTTCCCCGTTTCAAATTAGGATTGTTAGTTCAATAAGTAAATATATCTTATTCATTGACTTCCTGTTCATCCAAAGGTTGTCTGGTAGATATCGCTATCAGCGATAAGACCGCCATTGTACCCTTTAATGTTTGATATTGTATAAGAGCTGTGTTACAATTTTGGTGTACAATAAAGTATATTCTATTCTATAGGAAGTACAGTTAAATTCCACAAGGGTTCACGACGACCAGTTCTGTTTACATAGGCACTGTTAACTAGCTACGTGTTCGCTTCGTTTCACACTATGTAGGAGGAAAATTATGGGCAGGAAGGAACAGTCAGTTCTTTGGCAGGGGTCGGTACTACTATTAATATTTTATTTTTATTAGGCAAATAAATTAAAACAACATGTTGAAATCCAACAGTTTCTTTATATTTAAGATCGGATTCTTCTTAACAATGACACAGGTAATAGTGAAGCAACTGAATATATTCCCTTTCGTTACAAGTCCATAAACGTCCACCAGTACAGACGGTGGCAAGACGTACATTTTGCAGTATGATGTTATTAGCGCAACAGGGTGCTGTGACCTCGTTCTAATATCCTGGAGTCGCCTTTTACACCACTTACAGAAAGAGTGGGTTTCTATAAGCAAGTTTAAATGACGGACCGTTAAGTTAGTTAGAGAAGCTCTTCTAACGAAGCCAGTTCACATTGTTCTCAATTTTATTTACAGCTTTGCATTTCTGTTGTCACGATGATGCGCTGATCGTTATCGTTGTCGCATCGTGAGCTCGCTAAAACTACCTAAATTACATTTTTTGTTTCCCAGAATTAACTATTCTTCGTCAGCGGACACGAATAACGGTTCAGTACCTTCCTAAGACACGGAGTGCTAACGGAATGGACGCTTGCGGATTAGCATAAACGCCTGTATTCCTCTTGTTTGAAGTTGTTTAAACTAGGAAATTGCTGGTTGCACAACATGCGAAACTCGTTTCGGAATTCCTGTGTTATGTTCGGAAATTGTGTGCCTATTACTCAAATGTTTTCCTTTAGTTATGTGAAAGGTTTTCTAAATATTTGAGCTTTACTGTTGACTTGTATGCTTTGTTTTTAAGTATATAACTGAACAACGATCTTAGGGACACTTTGCCATTATCTCCTCAGATGACCGCAGTATAATATTAAGAGTTCAATTGGTCGATTTGAAAATACCTACATGTTAATATGAATGTTATTAAAATATTTATAATTAAGCTAAATTATAGATATTATTTCATTGAAACTCCGATGTAATCTCCATAAATCTTCTGAATTGATGACTCTAATATACTTATTAAGTGGAAGTTAGAAAGGTAATTTAACTAAGAAGGTAATTTATAGGAAGATATAATTATCAGACTTTTTAAAGGGCCTTTTCCCTCTATTTCTATTAATGTTCTGTTAATATTTGCTATTATTAATAACTGTTCATTTGTATCTTAGCGCTATTCATAAATTGTAATAATTAATTATTTTGAAGCAGAAATGTCTGGAGAAAAGAAATGGCTTGCTTATACGTTCATATATCTTGTCTTTATTTCTGACTGAGGCGCGGTGTTCTAATTCCTCTTCATTTAATACAAAAAGGAACATTGCATAAACTTCGTAACTAGATTAACAGAGATTGCTAAAGTATTTTTTTCGACATGTTGTTGGACTTTTAGAAGAAGGCAACGATGATACAAAACCCTTGAATGTCAAGACATTTTTTTAAAACAAAGTTGAACAATTAAGAACACTTCTTATTTCCATTAGGCGATGATGTGACCAAGTCTAATGGATGCTAAAGGTCTGTCTTAATAACGGAACCAGATCGTTTGTCATGAGGGCTATAGCCAATTACATCACACGTGTTACGTTACACGTTACTGAACTAAGGTAACGTAATAAAGGTCAATATTGTTCGTAGGTAAATGTTAACTGCGGTGACCGAGTGTTAAAACAACAAGTCATCGGACCACTACTGACACCACGGTCACGGCCAAGTAACGGAGTGCCCTAGATAAAGGTCCAAGAGCTTTACTTCACGCGTTTTATGGTAACATGTTTCTGTAAATTGTTAACATTTTGTTTTTAGAGCTGAGGGTAGCTCGATCTGATCGAGTTAATATTTTTTTGACCCTGTCCTAATTCCTTCTAACTGTGACGGTTAACTAATCTAAAGACCTTTGGTTATCTAATCTGACAGGGTTCAGCATTTCACCTCAAGCAAAAGTTAAATAGGGCTAAATTTGAACTTGTGAACTTTCGAGTCAATGAACTTAACTATTTGGCTTCAAAAAAGCTTTATTTTTTGGCAGAGGTGGATGGAACAAAATCAAAGCTTCTGCCAAAAACTAACAGGCTTTTACTTTTTAATATACGTCTCTATTAGGTTACTAACATCATAACATAACTGTATGTACATAATTGTATTCCCCGAAGGGTTGGGCAGAGGTGTATAGTAACACCCTCATTTCGTCGTTATGTTTAAGTCCCATGTAACAGGGGGCGAGCCTATTGCCATCAACCGGGCACAAGTCCAAACTCCGGGCTGCTACTAAGGAATTCCGCACGGAAAAACCCAATAACACTGCCCGACCTGAGGATCAAACCCAGGACCTCACGATCAGCAGTCGCGCTTACCACAACTAGACCAACGAGGCAGATTAGGTAACTAATTTTAATGTATTATTTAGAAACTATTATAATTTACTTCACTTCTAATTTAATAACTCAAAAGTGAGAGGTATATTCTAAGTATAAATTCCCAATTCTTATATTTTTTTTCATTTTGAAATGCTTTGGTATTCATGATATTTTCAGTAGAATCCTTAATTATATTCTCTGCATGTATGTAGTAAACTGAATAAGTTACACAGATTATTTTTATTGCGTGTTTGATTAGTTAACTTTATTGCAATAGTGCATAGCTTAATGGTTCAACTTACTAATTTATGTTTTTCTTGAACTTTATGTAGAACAACTTACTATTAAACTATAAAATGCAATTATTAAAAAATATTCGAACAGAAACATGTTCACGGTCTAATGCGACTGTCCATGTCCAATCTGCACCCAAGATATCCTTGTAGACGTTTGACGGTTTATTATTGACTAAGCGGCCCGTGCCGGCTTCGCACGGGTGGACATTTTCCCCGTTTTTACAACATTTTTCATTTATGCTCCGCTCCTATTGGTCGTAGCGTGATGTTATATAGCCTATAACTTTCCTCGATAAATGGACTATCCAACACAAAAATATTTTTTCAATTCCAACCAGTAGTTCCTGAGGTTAGCGCGTTCAAACAAACAAACAAACTCTTCAGCTTTATAATATTAGTATAGATATGCAGTGACGGAAATGGCTACAAAGCACTTAATGTAACTAGTGCTGATCAATTAAATTCTAATAAGTACAGTCTATACTTTCTACCATTCCCGATGTGATAGTTCTAAGTACCTACGCAGCTACAATCTTACATCCTACCTTTCCCGACTTTCACCAAACTCAAAAGTCAAGGTTCTGTAGGTCACAGGCGCAGGTCGGGTATGCGGTAGCCATATCAATCGATACAGTATCTAAGTAGTTTGATATACGAATTTAAACTTTATGTCGGTGGAGTAAGAGTCCTGATTAAAATGCAAGGTATGAATTGAAGTAGATGTGCCGCATTGATACGTGATAAGAATGAGGAGTGAAGTAAGTTAGCGGGACGGTCTTATTAAGGCAAAAACAGGGTTGGTAGCAATAGAGACATGACACTTTTGAAAATTATTTCAGTTTAGAATTTCCGTCATTTTGTACAACATCCGATAGCACATATTAAGCAATTGTATTTCTCAACTGATAGCAAATAGACTTCATAATAAGTTTTTTGTCTCCGATGTTAAAACACAATACCAACTAAATTACTCATTTATTTGTCCTATTATATTTTCTATTCTCAATTAACCCATTGCTGGGTCAAGCGGCATGAGACGGGTGTCCAATATTTTTTATGCGTGGGTCTACCAGAACCACGTCCAACGGTTGTGTACGTGTTGGGTTAAAGATCAAGTGAACGCCATTTTCCACTGTTGTGATTACTGCGCTTTTTTATTTCTACTAGTAGGTTGGCAGACAACATACCTACACTATATTTTGGAACCAAATCACCGTGAAAATTTGTTACTTTTATTGATATTTTTGAAATATTTTGAGAAAGCCATACAAAAATTAAAGGTAAAGTGCGAATAATAAAATTACCTCTTCACAATTTCAATAAATTATATTAAATAACTATTATTCCTTTAAGTTTGTTTTATATATACCACAGAAGATTTATATTCGACAACCCTACACATGACAGAATTTTAATACAATGATTTAAGCCTCTATAAAAGTTTGGCGTACAACTTTGTTGGTCAGAAGATAATTTAAATGTTTAGTTATTCAAAAACAATATTTCCGTTCTTCATGCTGATTCCGGAACCTATCTATCAATCAATGACGTCAAAGATGCTTGAGTATTAAATTTTATTATGCATGATTGAAATGCAACTGCACGTGTTTGAAAGCAACAGAAGAACCTTCTTCTTTCATGTAAGTAGGAGCCATGTGAGAATAGCTCATGCCGTGTTAAAAAGATTAGCCAGTCAGTAAAGTTGGTAGCGATAACGATCCTGACTGCCCAGAGTGCGCCAGTCGTAGATACTTGGGTACCATCACTCGTGGATGCTCTTTTAATGCACCCCCAACAGAAGAATAATAAATATGGTTGACTTAAATCTTCATTTAATTTACTCAAATGAAGTATAGTCACTACCATAGATATGTCTCTACAGTCCACGCGGTGCTACCTGATTACATCGGAGGACGAAACGAGCAAAAGCCATGGCAGACTAAGAATAAAATACGGTACGGATTAAGGAAATGGAATGGTCACGGTTCCCATCAAATGTGTGAGGCCCTGTGGCTCCCAAAGTACTATAGCAAGATTAATGCCGTGGATATCGATATTGGAATAAACAATCTGGCCCACAGAACACAAGTTTTTCTAGTAGAATCAAGCCGCTAGCTGAAAATGCACAAGGCTGATGAAAAAAAAGAGAACTGTGGAACAAAAAAGAATAACGCAAGTAAAATAAATAAAAAAAACAACGACGATATTCATATTAGTCCTGACTCCTCCTATCTCGTCTTACTTACTTACTCTATGATGTAAGATAACGTAAATATCAAATTAAAATAATCTAACATCATAACGATGTGCCTACATTTGGTATAATGTCCTGTTTATCTATAGCATCAGTTCTGTCTAATGATAACCTGTGTGCCTAGAATTTATATGAGAGGAGAGGGTTGACTATCGCTTCGTTTAACAAATCAAACCGGAAAGTTATCCGTTCTGTATGTACTTAGTATCCCAAAGAGTGCAAAACCACTATGTAAAATCGAGTTCTATCACGAAGGAAATAATGTATTGGTTGCGTTAACTATCAAATGTGAATACCAGTTCCTTTAATTACACTTTGCTAATAGCCCGGGAAAAGGCTAGACATACTCAATGTAAATTATTATAATAGGTATACTTACTGGAAATCCAATCCATAACTTGTAATATGTAATTAGACTCTACAAGCAGAAAATTTTATGAAGAGTACAAATAATTAACTTTTACATTTAAAATATATCCTTATATCAGACAAAATAAAAGCTTTACATAATCTTTCAACAGGCTACAATAAGAGCTCTTAGCCGGAACAAGGTAAATATCCATTCACTCGACATTCTCCTTATCACAACAGATCGATGAACATCATGTGACGTAATCCTGTCCCGTTTGGGAACATTTCACATATTATTACAGCCACTCATCTATACCTATTTAAACCAATAGTCACCTATATAGGTCTTTAGCTAAAGGTTACTCGACAACATTAAATTAATCCATCTAATTATTTGCCATTGACATTGCAATGAAATCTATAGACTATAATCGGTTCGCCACGCGTGACAAGAGTCAATTGTATAACATTGATAGCACGACACACAATAGCTAGCGCATTTATCACAGCATATAAATTAATGTGATTGATATTTCACTCTCTCATTTATTCAGTTAGTAAGATTATATCATATCTTGAGATTAAAAGACAATGCAAATTCTATTTCCCAAACTTCTAAGCTTAAAAAATGTTGGTGGAGGTCGTCGGAACTAACGTAGCAAGTAGCTTTTATCACAGTTTCTTCAACCATAATTGCAGATTTTCCGGTAGAGGAGAAATAAGGTACTCCAGATCTTCGCAAACTTGAGGTTTAAACGGTGTAAAGTGCCTGTCTTCAGGTGCAAGTTGTTGTTTCTGAACTGACGATATAAATATCTAGCAAAAATATCATCTTGAAAATTCCTTTAATTTTAAAGCATTGATTTATTCGGCTCAAAATTAAAAAAACAATTAAGCGTGGGTGACATTTTCCAGCCTCCAGTGCACAACAGTTAGATAACAATCGGAGGCGCGAGAGTGAAAGCGTTCCGCCGGATTCACATGTGATCTGTCTCGCTCAGACGCCGGTTACGTCAAATGTTACTGCTCAACTTCACATACCTACATAAAAAACTAGATAATATTAGATTGGATCTACAAATAGTTAGTATACTTTGAATTTACTTATGAGTTAAGCTGTGGTGGCAACGCCTCGAGCTCTTCATTTTTAGGTACTCTACTTCCGTCATGATTCAAGCTGTAAGCTAGCTCATCTTCGTTCCACTCGGTGTCATTGAAGGCGACATCCATCAAGTTCTAGTTTATATCTCGGGGCTATTTATTATAGCTGTGGTTTATGAATGATACGATTATTAGTACGATAATATGGATGATATGTGGCCAGTAACTTCTAGTGAACTTTCAAACACGTACCCCAAAATAAGATTGGTTCCAAAACACAAGGTTCATTAACTTCATTTTACAATTACTGGAATATTTTTCCGTGCGATGTCCCACCTAGACTCTCCTGTCATGACGCCTTCTTTACGTGACCTTCATTCTATCCTCTTGGAATTGTATTTTTTATTGCGTAAATCAAAACTGTAAGCATATTTTTATCAAACTCAATAAATTTTGTGCAGTGTGTGCTATAAGTATACAATCGTCGTTCAAATCTTCTTTGGTTGTTTAGCTTTTTTATATCATATTGCACCTGATATTTATTGAATACAGTAATATAAGACACGGAAGCCGTTTTAAATTATTTGCCATTATCTGTAATGTAATTAATCACCAACATTCACTTTTAAGAATTTTATATCTCAGTACATTAATTATTGAAAATAATGAAGATTCTGTGCTTTTTTTTCCTCGGCATAACAGTAACGCACATTTGCTTTCTTTATTATTTCATTAACGTGGTATCTATCGTATAACTCCAGTGATGATGATCGATGGAATATAAACACATTGATGTCCGTACGGTAGTAGCCACGATGTGTCTGTATCCTAATGTGCAAGTAATTTTATGGCTAGTACCGCTGCCTATGCAGTTATATCGAGCTTATCTCATGTGGGAATAAAGACGGTAACAGTCAATGCATTACATATAATACTATAAGCAATAACATATTTGTATTACCTACTGCAAAAGCATCAACGGGAGTCTCCATTAACTATCATTTAAGCGTCGGCTTTAATTAAAATCTATAAATATATGTATAGCTTCGTTTATTCTTTATAAATGATCGGCCAGTTAACTCTGTTCATAACGTTAAAACTAATATTGCTTTTAATATTTATAGCAGTGTCGTTCAGTCATAAATTGGGGTTTAAATTTTTAATGACTGCTCACGTCAGTTATAATAACAATCTTCGTAAGATTTACTGTGATGAGGTCGAGTCCAGCAATCTGTTGGTAATTTAGTATGTGTGTTAATCGATCAAGGAGGCCATCGACAAAAAATATATAGCAAAGTAGTCCTTGCTCAATTACTCTACTGATGTCTAGGATTTTCTTGATGAGTATTTCTTGTCCACCAAATATTTTATCAGGTCAAAGAAAAACAGTGAGACAGGGCTGTAAGATTATTGCAGATGTACCTACCAGCGTAATCAAGATATGGAGAAAGAGGACTTAAGAAATCCAGAAAAAAATCTTTAAAGCCTTATAAGTTTTATTTATTTCAGGTTCCTTTAGAAGCAATTTGTTTTGTGTCCCCAGCGTCGTTAAACCTATTTAGGTACAAACAAATGACTAGGAGATGTTGTGATACAGCCTTTGTGCACGTTCCGTTCATCCGCATTCCCGGTTGGCGTCTTTTACATCGTATCGTTGTTGTGTTACTGGCGTATAACGGAACGCCCGTAACTGTAGCGTTCCACGACGCTCTTTGCGTACCACTTGCTATGTTAATAGGTTTACTGTAACATTTTTACTATGTTGCCAAAATATTTGGGTTACTGTTATGACTTGGATTGCAATAAATAATAAATAAAAAACTGGTTCTGTTGCTCGATGACTCGATATAATTCGTTTATGGACGAAGCGAAAAGGGTATGTAAGAGTCGTAGCATGTGGCGTTCTATATAGTTATATATATATAGTTTCTGCCTACCCCCATGGGAAAAAGGCGTGAGTTTATGTATGTATGTAATATTTCCAGTTTGAACTCGTGTACTCTATGTTCTCGGACCATTTAATTGATAACATCTTAAAAATTAAACTAGGCAGAAAGATAAGTGTTTGCGGTGTTACCTATATAATTGTGCTATAAACGTTACTTCCACGAAAAAGTAACAGAGTTAGAGATTACCAACTCCTGCTAATCTATGCAGTTAAGTAAACCATACCTCGAGTCGAAACAATAAGGTGAAACTCATCGATTAATTTCCACTAGAGGAAACCTGGCAGATACAATGGCTGTGGGAACATCACATGCTTTGATATACCTACGATTAAAACAAATGTACCTAATGAAAGAAAATAATATCAAATGTATCTCCGGATCGCTCAAACAGTTCTTATAATTACTTCATCATCTCTGCTTTCTAAATTAAAGCATTTTTATTGTAATTTTATGTTTTCATCTCCGTATTATGGCATGTTTTAATTTGAATTAATTTATTTCCAAGCCTTTCATAAATAATTATGTTGGTCATAGCGTTGAAATTATGCATAAAGAGCATCTGATGATACTCATATTTATAGTCAATGACAGAAGCAATAACAATTCTTACAGCCTATGATCTTTATGTTTATAACATTTAGTATAAATGTAATAGAACCGCTCTCTGATAGGGCGTTTATTATAAAGACGTAGTTACGCAAGAAATTTTACATACCATTCTAAATGATGTATAGGTATGTACCTACTATGATGTGCATTATAATCACATTAAAGCTCATTGAAATTTTAAACAACGCCAGAAAAAAGAACAAGTTTGGTACCTACATATTGTGCGCCTGTTCAAGAATCAGTAATCAACAATACAGATCTAGGAACCATACTAAATACGAAATTTTATGCTATCTGGTCATTGTCCCCCAAGTTGTAAGCCTTAGCCGAGAGAAACGGACGATTAAATGAGGATTGTGGGCGAGGACCTTACTAACCTGTCACTATAGACCATTATGACCCTTAAGCCTACCACTTTATTGCCTGTACGTGGCTCACGCGATACCAACATCGTGTTCAAACCATTTAAAGTTTTGCTTCTCAAAATTATGTTGGGATTTATGCAAATGCATCGCAATCGCTGAATAGGCTTCTTTACAGACTTTAAAAAAATACTGATATCGTTCCGCACTTGGTTAGACTGGAAGCCGACCCAATTTAGGTACGATGCTACTCTTTCTGTTTCTATGTCTGATTACATATAATAGTGTTGACTTGACGAAGGTGCGACGGACGATGAATGGGAACAAATCTTACTGAATGTACAAAAGAAAACCTACGATGATAACTTGATCATTAATATTAATTAAAAATCCAATTAAATCGAAAGAACGGAAAGACATCATCAAACTGTCTGTTGAACACACCATTGAATTGTCCTGTGTTGAGCTTGATAAGCATGTTATAGTATGCGTATACAGGCCTCCAAGTTACCAGAATCTATCCGTGTTTGATTCTGTAATGGAAGATGTATTAAAAAAACTTAGTACTAGTAGTAAGTCAATAATCATATGTGGTGATTTTAATATTAACTTATTAGAAAATAACTCTAATACTGTCAGATTATTAAGTCTTTTTAGGTCATTTGATTTGTCCAATGTTTTTAATGAACCAACACGGGTGACAGCTTCTTCTGCCACTTGTATAGATAATATTTTTTGTAATTGTGATTACTTACACAAACAAATTGTAAATAAGTTGCCATCTGATCACAGTGGACAAACAATAACATTTTGCTCCTATATGCCTATACAAAAAATTCAAATAAGGTTTAGGCCAATTACACGTAAAAATTTAGAGAAATTAAATAATTCTTTGGCCAGTAAATTATGTGTTCAGAGTTTCAATAATATTTGTGACCCAAATGAGTTCTACGCCGAGTTCTTTTCACTATTAAACACTCAATTTAATGACACTTTTCCACTAAAGACTAAAAGTATTTACACAAAGTTCTTATTTAGTGATTGGGCGACTCCAGGTATTCGTAAAAGCAGGGAAAATCTTTTTGAACTTTATGGTCTAAAACAACATATGAATAATACAAGCTTTCATCAGTATGTTGCAAAATATTCTAAAACTTTTAAAAGTGTGTGCAAAATAGCTAAAGCTCTTTATATTAGCAATAAAATAAAATCAGCTGATGATAAAATAAAAACTACCTGGCAAATAATAAATAATGAAACAGGTAGGAAAAAACAGCTTAATACTGAATTTAATTTAGAAACTGCACATGGGCCCATCACTTCAGAGGTAGAAATAGCTCAGGAATTTGAAAACTTTTTTGCTAATGTTCCCCTTAAAACTACTGAAACTTTGAATTCCTCACCCGCGCTTTCTGCTGCCTTACTTAGAAATAATGTAAAGGTATGCCCCTTGGAGTTTAGGTTTCAGCATACAAACCCCCAAGCTATTATAAAAGCTTTTAAAGATCTTAAAATTAAATCAACAGAAGATCTCTGGGGAATGTCTGTAAAAGTCTGTAGATCTATCATCGAAACCATTGCGCCCTATTTGGCTTTCGTATTTAACACCAGTGTGGACCAAGGAGTCTTTCCGGATCTCATGAAACACAGTAAAGTAGTTCCTCTGTTCAAATCCGGTGATAGTAAAGAACCCAACAATTATAGGCCTGTGTCAATTCTGCCTGTTCTCAGTAAGGTGTTTGAAAGGTTGATGCTCAATCAAATGTTACGTCACTTTAATAAAAATTCCATCTTTCATGAACAACAGTACGGTTTCACCAAAGGGCGTTGTACCACTGACGCCGGTGTCACCCTAATAAAGAACATTTTTAACGCCTGGGAAGAAGCACAAGATGCCGTTGGAATCTTTTGCGACCTCTCTAAGGCGTTCGATTGCGTACACCATGAGACACTTCTGCTGAAACTAGAGCACTATGGAATTAGGAATACAGCTCTTAATTTACTAAGATCATACCTGAAAGATAGAAAGGTTAAAGTTCAAGTAAACGGCGTTAACTCATTGGGGTCTGAAATGGCAATGGGCGTTCCTCAAGGTTCGATATTGGGTCCATTCCTCTTTTTAGTTTACATTAATGATTTACCCCAATTATTTCAAAATCAACCGAAAATGGTGTTATTTGCAGATGACACATCTTTGATATTTAAAATAGACCGACGGTCACAAAATCTTGACGACGTGAATAACTCTATAATTCAGGTCCAAGATTGGTTTACGGTAAATAATTTGGTACTAAATAAAACTAAAACCAAATGCATTAGATTTAAATTACCCAATGTTAGAAGTAGCGAATGTGATATTATATTGAATGGAGAAAAACTGGAATTTATTAGTCAAACGGTTTTCCTAGGAATCACTTTAGACGAGAAATTACAATGGGGACCACATATAACATCTCTAGCGGGGCGGCTAAGCTCGGCTGCTTATGCTGTTAGAAAGATAAGACAGTTAACAGATGTAGAAACCGCGCGTTTGGTCTATTTTAGCTACTTTCACAGCATTATGTCATATGGCATTTTACTGTGGGGTCGGGCTGCTGATATTGAATCCATCTTTATTTTGCAAAAGAGAGCTGTCAGAGCCATTTATAATCTACGTCACCGCGAATCTCTTAGGGAACTATTTAAAGGGATTAATATTATGACAGTACCTTGCCAATTCATTTATGAAAATATTATGTATGTAAGAAAAAATCTACATCTTTTTAATAAAATAAGCGATAGACATAACTCTAATACTAGAAATAAAGATAAACTTGATCGACCATTTTTCAGATTATCTAAAGTACAGACATCTTTTATGGGGTACTGTGTTAAATGTTACAACAAAATACCTTGTGATATATTGCAATTAAATGAAAGAAAATTTAAAAGTCATATTAAAAGTACACTTTGTAAACAAGCATATTACAAATTAGACGATTATATCCAGGATAAGAACGCTTGGAAACATGCTGGTCCAGCTCCATAGGACAATGTAGAGTCTAGACAAAATCAAACTGGTTGCTATTTTAATTGTATAATTTATTTTTTTAAAGCCGTTTATTTTAGATTATATGAGTAAGTATCTAAACTCATACACTGACTTATTACTTTTATTTTTTTGTGAAAACGTATACTTTTGCAATGTTTGTAAATATGTGAGCACCATGTACCTATCACAATTAATATGTCGTTGTTTCATTTTTTATTTTTTTTTTACCTTTTGTGGTATAGTAATTTTATTCTAGGTGCATCGTTTTCACATATAATTGTATAATTAATGTACCTATACAAAATATTGTAAGACATTTTAAAAGAGTAACGGTGGAGTTTCTTGCCCATTCTTCTCCATACGAAACTACCTTTTGGAAGGGGCAACTAGAATCAATTCTATTTTCTTTGTAACTTTAACGTTCAAAAGTGCCTTTTATGTGCCTAATTGAAATAAATACTTTGACTTTGACTTTGACTTGATAAAGTGCTTCGTAACTGTTGTTTATTTTTTGTTATTCTCAATCATGTTTCCGCCAATAACCGGCTTGGCCATTCTTTTGTAATAGGTGCCGATTACACTTGAGCAAAATATTCTTAATGTAGCATACATATATTTGACTAACTTCATATTTTTATAGTTTCCAAAGAATCCTTTTCCTGTTTTTATCGGCTTTTTGCCAACCTGTGAATTTGGCTCTGAGATATTCCAATGTTATTTACCAGCAAAGCGTAACATAATAAATCAAAATAATTCTAAATCTATGTATAAATAACAGGTTAAGTATCAAATAAATAATTGATAACGCCCTCCGCCTACTCTATAAAACTTGAACCATCGGTAATCTGAAATGTATTTCGTTTGAATTATTTTTTAGCATTATCTTAATTGTTAATGTAGTCGCAGCTTTACTTTCACCTGTTCAATCCACAACAATGATGATTTATAAAAAGTTGTATTCAAGTCAAAAGACAGGAACAGTTTTTGTAACGGCACATTAATTTACGACCATTTTGGCTAATGACAGGTCGACATAATGTGAAACGTTTATCTCATTTTGTGTCACCATTCGGTACATTTTGTGTTACACATTGCTTTTTCCTGTCTTAAATGAGATTAATAGTCGAAGGTGACCGTTCACGACATTTTACCTCACTATAATAAAAGAAAGTAATAAAATAAAAGAATTGGAATGAGAACATAAAGCGGTGCTAACCTTAATTGTAACCGTTTTAAAAAAATGTGTTATGATGTAGTTCATTTACTTTCAATGCAATAAATACTTTTCGAAGAATTCAGCTACTCACGGATTCGATAAACAATTATCTTTTTATTGACCATCATTACGATAAAGAGTTTCTCGTTCGTTATATTTGCTCTACATTTAAATTGAAAATCGTGTTCATACTTTGCCGACATAATAACTTATAGTTTTACTACGAGTACAGTGAATTGGATAGAAATCGATGTGGTAACGACAAAGGTAGAGGCCTATCATTCCGAAAATAGAAATATAACTCTTTTACTTGCTTAATAGAACACTGTATGGGCAGACAAAAGTTAATTGTAAGTTGAGAGGATGAGAGAGTATTTACAGGCAATTGTGGTATAACGAGAATGGACGTAAGTTCTGATGATAGAGAACTTGAATAGCAACTTTTGTCGTGGTATGGAGGTGTGTATGGAGGGTTCAGGAGCATGCTGTAAGAGTTTTAAGACCAGATAGTTGGATTGTGCGAAACATGACGTGGCTAAGAATGAATTAAAGATGAATACATTTTTTGCCAACCTCAATTAAAATAGGATAAGGGCAGAGATGATGATAACTTTCTATCTAAAAAAATATTGCATTAAACTTGATTATTTCAACTACTCGAAATCTCAGACGGCAAAAGTTAAACCAGAAGAAAGCATCAAAATATTATGGCAAATAGGTAAATATTGAATAACGGTTCTAAATAAAATGTTTATTCAACATCTCGAACTAACAGGTATTACGGGATATTTTTCTAATATCCATAAAGATCGTTGTATAATTCGTTCTAAAACGACAATGGCATAACGGGTTGGCTTCCGAGGAGAGGTCGTGATAACTAACACAACGCGCTGCGGGAAATTAATTTGAAGCAAGAACTTAATTTGCTCATGTTCACGCGATTTCTTCTCTTACGGACTGGGCAGGCTTCCAGCTGCATCAGTTGCAGTAGCAGCGTTGCACAATAAGTTATGACTATAAGATTCTTATACATATTATCTTCTCCGTTAGCCAATGGACAAAGAACTCCAACGATCGTTAATAAGTAATAAAGTCAAAGAACTGGACCGAGGGCTCGACATTTTAGATTACCTACTTGATTTATCGGTAGCCAGCAATCTCTTTGTGTTCTATAATGTGTTCGAATTCATTCGAATGGTGTTGTATAGTTTTTGTCTATCCAATATATGAGGTGGGATAGCCTAGGTAGTTGTATAAATTATCTCAGCAGGAAATATAGCTATTTACACCCCGTCGAAGTCGGGTTAGAATATAAAATTTCCTCACCGCACGCTGGGAATAGACGCGTGTTGTAAGATTCAACAAAACCCAGCATGCTTGATGGTAGGATCTATACGGTCCGCCTGGCTAGCTACCACCCTCATATTAAAGTCCGGCGCCAAGCAGTTTACTGTTTTCCGTCGTGTGTATGTGAGAGCGGTATAGGGGAATCCCTATGTCTCTGTTTCTTGGATTCGTGTGCTCCATCTTAGACCCTGTCTGCGCTTACCACCAGGTCAGACTAGGGCCAAACGCGACCAACGCAAGAATAAAAAAAAACAATTAGTTATTAAATGCCTCAGCGTATAGGTAGTTTCTATGCGATAGTCAAAATTCTGCCAGAATACTCCCAATCTTAGGTACTTTTCCCTCGGTGTTATGAGATGGTTTCGAATGATAGGTATCAACTATCAACATACATAGTAAGTACCTACTACTTGCTATTTCGATTTGTAAAAACAAAAAAGCTAATATCACAACCGCTTTTGTATTACAAAATAATCATAACACAATATAATTTAGACTTATAACCGATTAGGTACCAGTTCGCGGTCTCATCTTAGAAAATTGATCATTATGCCGTAAAAAATGGATGTCGATGTCGACGAACTTCCACGAATAATGATAGGAGTAAATAATGAACACCATTATCTCCTGACAAGTTATTACGTTTCATCTTAACGTTATGTTAAATTCATAATTTCATATTACAATAGTGTTCGCACCTACCACGGCCATCTTTGAATGTGTCGGAAGATGGGAGAAGAATATGCGTAGCGACTAAGAAATAGATTATCACAATTTGTGGGTCCCGTTATATCTTAGTTCTCATGATACAGGGAATGACAGTGCGTGACTATAATTGTATATTACTGACGGTCTTTATTTTGGTAGATTTGCGGTTTGCTTGTTTTGGTAGCGTATAGTTATAGAAGACATTAAGTTCTTCAATTACAGGGCAGTTCATGCTAATCAAACCTAGAATACTCTATTATAAAACCGTAACTTGTTTTCAGAAATTTCAATTGCGATGTAAAGTGAAATGCGGAGTTAGGGCGCTTTCCATTTAGTCGGCACGGCTGCAGTACGACAACAACCGTTTAAATTGAAAGGACCCTTAGGGACACTAGATAAAGGAATCTTTAATGGGAATTCGTGATTAATCCAGTAATTTAATTAACGAAGAACTTTGTGTAACGGTACTTAGAAAAAAGTTAGTAGGTAAAGGAAGTTACAGCCTGTTAAGACAAAGACGAAGTTCTGCTATTCACTGTGCGCGTGATATTCAATGCTATTCACGTTTAGGTACTTATTGTTGGACTTGAACGCCGGAAGTTCGGAACATCTGACAACACCTTGACCTGTTTCGAAATTGCCATCCAGAGAAGTATTAGGTATTGTAAACATATTGTATCACATGTCTTTTATGATTAGCGAAAGAATTCCCTGCTCCCTAAAAAATGGCCGTCCTCTACTGTTTTTTTGAAATTCGGAACACCAAAAGTCCTGATATATTTTATCTGAGGAGAACAACAAAAGAAAAACTGATTTCTACATTGTTTTTAATTCAGTCTTTCGTTTTTATCGGATTACAAAAGTAAAACATAGTAAAAATAAAAACAAGTGAATTTGGTAAATTTTGCAAACAGTCCATTAAATCTTTGGCAACATTATTCGGTGTTGGAAAGGCAAATCTGATAAAATTATCCGTGCACCAAACCAGATCTCACGCTCAATAAAAATTGCTTTCACTTCAATTGATAATTTTATCTATTTCATCTGTAGTCGTGTGTTGTGTCCATCAACGTAAAATGATTTTACGGCCTTTGATGTTTGTGACTATTTCATTTTTATAATACAACCACTCTAAAATGTCATTATAAGTAGAAAGCTAAAGAAAGCTCTTCACAATCAAAGTAGTTAATAATCTCATAGAAACCTACCCTGGGTTTACTCCCGACAGTTTCGAGTTCAGTTCAGCCTCCGAACGATCGTGCGTTTCTGTCGATTTCAAAAGTACGATTTAACGCTAATTTCTAATAAAATATGATCAATTCAATAGGTCCTCGAAACATTCGAGATTCGGGTAAGTAAGCCTCAGCATTAAAATAAGATATACCGTTTTTGTTTTCTTTTGAAAAATAAGTTGACTTGAATAAACGTACCCAGATATACATAACGTCAAATATCATGTAGATGACAGGACGGTACTATTTATATCAGAACTCAGTAGTCATTGCCAATTAAATATACATAACAATTAATCTAATCCCAAATGATACACATCAAGCAACTACCAAATAACTACCAGTCTCAGTTTCTATCAAATTACAGCTCAACAAATTACGTCAACAGAATAATTCGGTATACCTACTTTAATTCGCGTAATAACCCTTATTTTCACACGTGCGACGTTGAAGAGCAGGTCGAGATCTCACCGACCACGGTCCCACATTCGTATACAGTTGTAATTGCCCACTAATTGACAATTATGCAACACCACATAGCTGTTTATGTAATTGTTTTTGTTTGTGATAAACCCTGAGAGTTGGATAACTGTAAACAGAAGCGCAAGCGCACGTGAAACACTCACTTCTGTCACTCCGTGTTATAACGACCTCTACCGTTGCGTAAAAACAATAAATTCATTATCATAGAACTCTCTATACTTGGCAACATTTATTTTTTATTCTGACGAAGACTTGTTCCCGGTTTGCGTGAGAAGATACAAGTTCCTAAGAGTGAAAACCCTATATTATCGAACCTAGAATATTCCGTTTACATTGTAAACCGCGTTCCTGCTCTATAATTTTATTCATCCCATCCTGTGTAATGTAGCATTAGCAAAACCGTGACAATTTTAACATTAGTGGAAATGAGTTATAATTTATCATAATCATTACATTCTTCTACACCGTCCGTAATTTTCATTGCTAAATGTGAGCCTCTAAAACTTCTGTAAAGGCAAGGGTTGATGATCATCACGCCCTGCTGGCTGTATGATTAGCGTTAATATATCGCGGTGCTGGCATAGACATTGTCACATTTTACAGTGAAGGGCTAGCCGACTAGTTTATACGTAGCCACGACTAAACTCAGATTCATCTGATTATTTTTACCAAGAAACAAAGACAGCTTGGGAGTACAAGCGTGTTCATGGTTTCTCTATTATTCTTATTCGGATTAAAATAACCAAGTCATCGATAATCCGGCACTTCCCACATATATCACGCATGCAAAAAATGAAAGCACTGTATACAGGTAATTAATTTAACTCCCAGTACGACACATGAAAGTAAGATATCTTTATCCAGCCCGTAATCTCTCGACATAGATCATAAAGACCTAATTCTGTCTCGCGTATTAACAATTTAATTGTCTTCCAAACGTTTGTCTATCTAATTGTACCATCGGAGATTGCTGACAGAGAGCGGAAATATAACCGTATATTTCTAACAATACTATAAAATGTACTTGAGATTTTGTAGATTAATAGGAAGAATTAACCATAAATCTTGTGTTAAACGCCTCGATAGCAAAGTACAATGGATCGCTTTTTCAAATATACTTAGCGCCCCTTCCAATATATTACTGTCCAAGATTATGCTTAGTCTTAGCTCGTTCAACGCCCTCAAAGCGGAGCCTTTTCCGTCTTGTCCGGCAAGTTATTAGTGTCAGGGGTTAAGGAAATAATGTTTGAATTTAATAAGTAAGGACCTTTCTTATTATTCTGAAGAAGTTTATATTTATACATTGCTATTAAAAAACAGAATCATTCCTTTATAAAATAGGAAAACTATAAGAACTTCAGATAATTACTAACCGGTTAACTCTAGATAATTTTCTAGATTCTGAATTCTACATACCTACCTTAAATATTTAGTACAAATGTTAACTTGAATTTTGTAAAGTGTGGATTGTCTCAAATTGCTTTCATATCCGCCGCCGTAACCGCGGTATTGACCGCAAATTGTCGATCAACTTGGCTAGATACACTACTGGCACCGCAGATCTAGCCCGTCTAGTCCTCGCAAACACCTTCGTATTTTATTATTAGATCGCTGTACTTAAGATACAAGTTCTATGAACCTTACTTTATTACGTAATGAAAATACCTGTATGATATAACTTTACGATGGACATTTAAGGTCCTTATAAATAACGTTTCGCATAGAAGCTGTATAGGCGTATAATGATATTGGTGCAAAATTATTGTAATACGGCCATCTCGTTGCGCGCTTATAAGCAAGCGTATAGGTAGGATTAGCTCCTGTCTATATTTTAGTGGTTCTCGATAGTATTTATTTATTTATTTATACTTTCGCACAAAAAAAAAATATATACAGAGGCGGACTTAATGCCTTAGTATTATTGTACACGCAATGAGAGCCTTCTAATCTTCCATCCCCATAGGGCAATCAGCTTTTCGCAGTATAAACTACATTATCAAGGTTCCGGTAGATATATTATGTAATTCCTTTAGTTACAGAGGCGGCTTATTCTTAGCCCGATCCGGGAATATGTTGTTTTTACTCTATCTCATTCAATGTTTTTCCAACTTTGCAGGGTGCGCCAAGATGTGGCGTGCGATTCTGCTGATGTGGCTGACGTCACCAACCCACGGCCAACAGATCCGGCCAAATAGGGTGTCCAGCGTGTCTACGGTCTGTGACAAGGCATCCATGACCGTGCACTTGGAAATGGCACAGCCGTTTAAAGGACTCGTCTTCAGTAAGGACTTCTCAAGGGAATGTCGAGTGCAAGGTTTGTGTGCAGTTCGATAGATAGACAAAATATTCTTTATTGTACCACAATTGTACACAATTAATTAGTTTTTTTTTCTACTTTTTCAGTTTTTGAACTTTTGCTTATTACGTTTGATCGTAAACTATTATTGCTGGAAACGATTGCAGATTATGTCTATTTTGTTTCTGTCGTTGATGGTCTAAGTTACTTGGAACCTTTTTCTCTGATTCGCTTTTAAAACTACCAATAGCAGAGCTGATACATTTTATGATATCACGTCAGTGTGGAAGAAAGTCTTTATAATTTTATCTAAATAAAAACAGCCAAGAGCCATAGGCAATATTTTGCATCATGTTCATTTAGAATTTTAATAAACAAACTTCAAGACCAATATTCTAACATATTCCAGGGAACCTGCAAAACAAGATTACTCTACATCTACCATCGAACGCGTGCGGTGTGAGGACGTCCACCATGAACACTACAGTCGAAGAGCCGGATGATGAAGAGGATCTGTACTACAACGTCGAGCTAGTCGTGCAGATGGACCGGCAACTACAGCAGTCTTCCGATCAGGAGCTGTTGGTTAGGTGAGAAAGACATAGATTTCAATACTATCTTCGGGCTGCGAAAAAGTTTTAAAATGTTCTGAAGAGTCATATGCGCAGAGAGCTCAACAACTAGAATAATAATTTCAACACTAGAATTCTCTAGAATTTCTATTGTCAACACAGTCTAGAAAATGATACCTATGCAAAAACATATCTAAGTGCAAACAGATTATGTAATATTGTAAAAAAAATGTTACGTAACCAGATTCAACGACCAAGAATAAGTTGAAATGCAAGATGCAAGGACATTAAAAAATCTTGTTCCATGTGGAATGCGTCAAGTGCTATGTTGCGTCCAGACCTGACGAACGCGCCGCGGATGCGCCGCACGCGCGCAGCGCGCGAGCCGTTCGCGAGACGCTCGCGAGCTGCGCGCGTGCATTTCATGTTCGTACAAAGATCCGCGCGCCGCTCGCGCGCAGCTCGCGAACGGCTCGCGCGCTGCGCGCGAACGGCGCGCGAGCGGCGCAGTCGCGGCGCGTTCGTCAGGTCTGGACGCACCACTAGGTAGAAAATAATTGCAACTCCTGATAAGGTCTCTTTGGTTTCGTATTAAAAGTTTTTATTTAATTAGCACATAAATTCACTGTAAAATATCACTAATGAGCCGGTTGCTTTGATACGTGCTGTAATATAATGTACAAAATAATGTTCATGCGTGCCAAGTGTCCTGCAAAGTAACACTATTCCTATATTATTATGCTTATGCTGCTAGGAGTTGTTTTATTTTAATAATTTTGGATTTGAATCTTAGGATTTGATTGGACTCGAGACCTATCTCATATAATGGTTAGGCAATTGGGATTCTCCCAATCTTGGTGGGGGTTTTTTCATGAAAAAACACAACTTCTATTCAGACAGTCTATAATATTTACCTACATAATTCTGCAAGGACTTTTAAAATCTGTTCAGTGATTTAATTTAAGATAACTGGTATATGTTATAAACAAGCTCAGTTTCTCTCTATAAATGCTCCTAAAAAATTTGATAAAGTTATGAAACTTGCTCAATTTAAGCATTCGTTTTGAATTTCAGATGTAAATTGCAACCTCGAGCGGTCCACATCAACAGCCCGGCGTTAGAGACGGTAATCAACAATAAATTACGCGAAATGACTACCAGGGAGGCGAAGAAAACGAGGTAAAGTTAGAGAAATATGTACCTGTAATAATAATAACATTATGTGTTAGCAACCGCGAGAGCAAATGGTGACCTCATAGAGTAATGTTATTAAAGTAGCCTGGAGCAAGGAGCAAGTTTACTCAATTATAGTCAGTAGTGCTTGTTGTTGTTGATTAAACTTGTTTGTCATTCAAAAATCAAAATTACCTTAAAATGGGTACTGAAGTTCGTAGTTATGTACAATGTCTTCTCTTTCATATAGTGAAATGAAATTTAAAAAAAAAACATCATATTTAGTCATTCCTTTTTTTGCATATTCCTAAGTAATTTGTTTCCGGTAGTTGAGGTGATTTAGATACACAGCAACTTCACTAGTGGCCGATTCCTATAATTAACCTAGCGTTATTGGTTAAAATTGAGCGTCTTGTATCTTTACCAATAATGAAGCAAATGCATAGTAGATCCTCAGTATGTTACTAGCAGTCACAGGTAAAATTAATTGAAGCGTCTATTGCCAAGTTAGACAATAAAAAATGTTACTATAGGAATAGGGCATAAATAGTGCCTACTAGACCTAGAGGGGCTCGTGGCTAGTTAACAACCGCACTGATCATATGATTTGCAAGATTAAGCTGCGCTTGCCGCGGTCAGTCTGTGGATGGGTGACCATTCGTTACAAATAGAGACCTCTCCGTGTCTCGGAGAGCACGTTAAACAGTCGGTCCCGAGTGTCATAAAAATACCTATGACAGTTGTTACGGGTAGTCAGAAGCCCGAAAGTCTGACAACCGGTCTAACCTTAGGTAATCTTAACTGGGTTGCGGAGGTATGATGGCAGTCGCTCCGTGTAAAATACTGGTATTCAGCCGCATCTGGTTAGACTGAAAGCTGACCTCAACATAGTTGGGAAAAAGCTAGGTAGAACAGAACATTTGAGGTGATTTATAATAAAATGTTAAGGTTTAACTTATAATTTATCAACAGAACTGGCCGCAATCGTCAAGGGTTCGCGAATGCGGCAGAGATAGAGCAACGCGAGTGGCTAATGGCGGCAGCGCGGGCCTGGATGGAGCTAGCGCCTGCTGTGTCTGCCGCAGAGCCGGCTACCGTCGAAGTGGGACAGCCCACCAGACTGCTCATACAGTGCACACTGCCTGGTGAGTTTAAAACTTTATTAAGGCTGTGGCCATGGCCTATATTGTCACGTGTAACATAGTGGTAGGTTAGTTCGATGAACACCTTGTGTTTGAATGGAGCAATAAACGTTTAGTGTCGCTAGTGTAGTCGTATTAGGGGCAGCTTTTAGGAGGCTTAATGATTCTTTATTTATTGTGTTTAATTAAGCGTCGAAATCTTGGCAGGTGAGGCCAGATGGGTTAGACAGGTAGAGAACCGGATATTGGATCTTAACTTGATCAAAGCATCGATTCTCTCTGGCTATAACATGATAATTATTACGATTTGCTCAATAATAGAAGTCAATTATTTATCTCCTCAGCACCCTTAGTTATTGCATGATGGCTTTTGACGATTACTCAGAACTCTGTAAAAAAAATTGTATAATAACTCAAAACAATATATTAAGTACTGAATATTCAAATTTATTTTCCAGTTGGCGTTGGACTCCGAGTAACAAACTGCGTCGCTCATGACGGCCTAGGAGAAGCATCGCAGAAGCTGCTAGACGAGGCGGGCTGTCCCATCGATGAAACAATCTTTAACAAACCATCAATCCATCATCACAAACACAAGAGCGCTGAAATTGACTTCTCTGACCTAGAACCTGTTGACCTACAGAAGAATATTGACGAGAAAATAAACATCAAACTAGAAAAAACAGACCCAGATAACATGTTTAAGAATATTATGACTTACCAACACGCTATCACAACTTTTGCGGCCTTCAAATTTCCTGATAGAGCGAAGCTGCATCTAACATGCGGTATTGAGTTGTGCAAAGGCCGATGCCCGCCGGTGGACTGCAAAGCTTTGCAGAAGCCACAGCAAACCAGAGATGGATTGCTCAGAAAAGCTCGACTAGATAAAGACGCTAAAGGCATAGTGATCGACAGACTGGAAGTGTATAACAGCATAGAGGTGCATGCACCTAATATCGAATTGGAAGACGAAGCTTCGATAAGAGGTAAGTCAATTCGGACCAGTATTACCTACATTAGACTTGCTTTGCAAAGGTAAGGAGATAGTTTTTAGTTACTATTTCGGATTTTACTGTGTTACAGGGTCAAGAAGAATAGAGTCGGAAGAAGACGAATTCGTTCGTGGATTCTCACCAGGAGACAAGACTATCTGCTTGTCACCAGGGAAAATGGCTCTTGCATTTTGTGTCCTAGGAATCATATTCCTGTGCGCAATCGCCGTGGCTTTTATTTCTTTGGTGCGAGCGAGACGCCGTCTAGGAAGAGAGCCATTGCATACGTCTCTCTCTTTCTACACAGGAAGCAAGAGCATGTTTTCATCAAGCGAGAGTTCCAGCTCTGGTCTTAGTGGTAGTAAGCTCTTATTAACTGACAGTCCATATTTAGACCACCACTCGTCTTCCAGCAATAATTGGCCTTATTCCAGGGCTTTTTGACAGGTAGTACGTAGGCGGGACGTATGATAACACGAATTTTAGTAATGTTAGATGAAGTTAAATTGGCCTTACCCGTCAAAGGACGTTTTTAAAACCGAGGGGACACTAACTCGTACTACCAGTCAGTTTAGGCGTTGCCAATGAACTGCACTCCTTTTAGCAGGGCAATAAGCTTAAGCGTAGAAACACAACTTCACAGAACTATGGAATTAAAAATGTGTGGTATGGCCCCGAGAAAAGTTTTATTATAGAAGGTAGATAGGTACTTTTCAAAAACATTTTGATGTTTTCTGAAGGGTAGAGAAAGAATCCGACTGGTACAAGTGTATCCATCAATGCTCTTTTTGCGATCTCAAGTGACTAATGCCTGTAGAAAGCAGAATCTTGACCTTAGAGGTAAAGAGTAGGTATTGTTTACTGGTGAATATAGTAACCACATCATGGCCATATAATACTTTTGATACGCAGTTACGCAGCTCCTTCTACGAAAGCTTCTTACATATGTACCTACAAAAATAAATACCTACATTAGTCCTTAGTGTTAACGCTAAAAATCAAGGAATTTCAAAGAGTTTTAACTTTAGAATAGAATAGAATTTTTACCTCTCTCTAGGTCAGATCCTTGAGTTCGCGAAAAAGAGGCTTTTCTTCTAGTTACAATTAGGAAACTCGAACTGTCTCCTCGTTGTAAAAGTAACTTTTAAGTACTTACTCTATTTAATTGATTGAAGACTGTGCTTCAAAGTACCTCCCAAAGCTTGTCTATTTCTAGCTTCATAGTTAGTAATGTGCTATTTATTATTAGTTATATTATATCATCGACGTTTTTTGTCGTTTGAGGCGGTGCTTCTGAAATAATGTTATGTAGGTTGGTAATGGATAGTCATCTTTTTTCAACATAATTTTGTTTAATGTTAATTTCAAAAAAGGTATGTTGTTTATTGCTCTGAAGTTTTCAACTACATACATAAATTAATATTATTACGATAGCTATTTATTTAAACATTTAACGCCTGTTATCACAGTCACAGGGTAGGTACCTACCTACATTATTTATTATTTTGTTTGAACAGACCATTAACCTACATGTACGTATAAAATAATTTATTTCATTAGCACTTCCTCGAAAATAAGAATTTAGTTGTAATCTCCTATTTTAATAGAACATTCAAAATAAAGAATGTGTAATTGTGATGTGACGATTTGTTCATTGTGAATGTTTGGATGAAAATTTTATATGTTTATACATTTTGTAATAAAACAATAAATGAAACAAATATTTTGTTTTTCATTTTGATAATAATGTTGCATGTTTGATGGCCTACCTACCTATTTTATAAATTATTGCTGGAACCTAAACTTTACTACCCAGCAACATCCAGGGAACTAATCGCACTGAGTAAGTAGATTGGTGAGTGCAGTGCAAAGATGACTAACATCGCACTACTGAGCCGGTGATGCTGCTAGCACCACTGCTGTCACTTGCGTGTGTATTGCCAGCTTGATATGTTGAGTGCAACGGTTATATTATACATTGGTAATCCAAGCCTGGATGTTCAGTGACAGCATGTACAAAGATTTGCACTTTCCCAAGCCTCACAGCACCTAGATAAAACACCTCGGTAGAAAAACTATAAATATGACCCTGAATATGTCTAGTGGTAGCTACCTCAGTTGCCAATCACCTTGCTACCTACCTATTATTTTATATACCTATTATTTTGTGGCCATGAAGGGTTTGAACCTTTGAGGTGATCATTCTGTACCTATTTAGGAAAGAGGGCCTCATATTATATTTGGCAACTACTTATAATATTTATGGTGTACAAGAGGATAGGAAATCTCTTTATGTTGTGCCTCTCTTAAAGTCTTTAGAAGTAGGGCATATAAAATACTGGTGCTGGGTGCGTGGTGGGACAGCCCCCAGCTAGATGTACAGATCACCTGGTGATGGTCTCTAGGAGTAGTCGGATGCAGCCGGTATGTAACCAGCCATTGTGGAAAAATATGGTGCAGGCCTTTGTTCAGCAGTGGACATTCTTTGGCTGATATGATTATAATTTAAGTATATAAAATACTGCAGACCATCTCTTTTAATAAGCTCCATTGATTCTTATTTAAACAAGGCAGAGACGTTTCATGAGTCGCAACACAAGATTTGCTATCTGCATTACAGAGAAAAGGTAAAAAAAATATTCCTGTGAAATCTTTGACGCGGCTTCGGCTCGGATTGAGTAAATTTTTCGAAAATCATGTAAATCGGTGCCAAACAGGCGTCGTAGTCACTACCTTCATGTATGGAATCTAGAAAGTTAGGACTTGAGTATAAAAGTTAAACTAAAATAGATGATGGAGATAGTAAGATTGTGGTTGGTGGTTCCTATATTATAATAATGGGCTAATAATAGGCACATAATTTACATTAGATACTTATCTGCGCTTCTTATTTGTCTTCCTCTACAGTCTAGAGATTTCGCACCCTATGATCTGTAAAGATTTGCTATCGATAATGGTGAACAAAAATATAATTTAATCACAACGTTTTAATGGTGATATTCTTTACTCTTTACACATAAACCAAGTAAATAACAAATTAAAGAAAATAGCAAGCCAAAAAGTTTAACAATCCCGCCAAGTTTATCTGTCAACGTCACAGATTTCCCTATCCCTATATTTAAAAGCAGTGTTGCCACCTTGCCGAAAAAAATATCACTAGTTTTGTTCTGAAACTCCCTAGATTTCAAGATATTTTTAAGTATAAAAATCTCTAGAATTCACTAAATAATTTAAAATAAAATAACAAGGTGTGTACAACGAATAATGTAATTGTGAAAATAATTAAAGAAAATAAACATAACATAATAATTTGAAAAGTTTTTAGACACTAAGTCAGCGTTATCTTTATGTTTTTTGTCTCTCTGTGTTTCTTAATATCGCCCATTCTTGCAAATATTTCACAATGGCAAAAAAATACAAAAGGCTTACGTAGTATCGTTTGCTACAGGTCATAACCACGTCTTGAATTCTTCAAGCGTTTCCCATTCTTTTCAATATTTTTGTTGATAAATAGTCATTTTTTTCAACTGGCATGTCCATTACAATACGAAATAACTAATAAACACTCCACAAAAAACTTGCTTTAATAATTTGATATGATTCACAAACGAAGTCTAGCAACTACTAATCACACACTCAAACTTTTCTTAGGCAATAGGTTCTCATCATATTAGTCGGGAAATCCACAAGGTAGATTAGCATATGCAAACAAAGATGCGTAATTACATTTTTGTTGTGTGAGAAAGGATAGTGCTATTTTGACATAAATTGGGGAATTCACCAATAGGCAAATAGGGTGTTACCAGTATGTATTTTCTAAATTCTTCGAAATTCGATCAATATCACTAAAGGTGGACGCACACTTATCAGAGCCGAACGCGCCGAATGCGCCGAAAGAATCGAATTTTAGAATTAGTTGTATGAAATCCTATGAAACCACCTATCCGAATCGGCCGAATCGGACGATTCGGCGCGGATAAGTGTGCGAGGTTTCATAGGATTTCATACAACTAATTCTAAAATTCGATTCTTTCGGCGTGTTCGGTTCTGATAAGTGTGCGTCCACCTTTAAAGTCACCAAATAACTTTTCAGTGATTTTTTTTTTAGAATATCACTATCTGACTCCAATAAATCACTAAATCTAGTGATAAAATCACCAAGGTGGCAAACACTGTTTGAAAACTCTGTGGTCACAGAAGTCTGTCACTGTGTTTGTGTCAAATCAGATCAATTTGAATCTTTCTTTTTTGGTTAAGGTCTATTCACATTATAACGGCACGGACTCGGCAGGGTGCATTAAGGACAATATAAAATAATCCGTAATCTAGATGAGTAGAGAATAGAAAACGAGATAACGTTGACCACAGGTGAGGTGACCGTAATGTAAATAGTCCTTAAATTTGTACCCCAAAAAAGCATGGATTTTTTTTGGATAGGATAATAATTATTCAGATGGATTATTGTGGATACAATATATCATTGCACCATCACAGAGAAATTCATAATTTTTGATTTGATTAATACCGGCTGCACCTCTATTGATACGACAAGAGGAACCATATAACTTTCTAATCTGTGGAGAAAAAAACGTGTTTTATGTTGTCTATGATAATAGTGATGAACTTAACATGTGAATATATTAAATTATTTTATATAACCAATACTTATAGCGCAAATTAAAACAATACTAAATGCATTTTAATTGCACATATTTTATCTCATTAATATAAATATTAGTTTTAATTTTATTATTCGGTACGAAACATCTATAAACCATAAACCATTTCTAACGATGGACGTCACTTGATAAACTCGTAGATGATGTCATACAAGACAAAGAGTAAAAACAAAAACCCTCAGCTCAAATAGATAGGACGATACTTTATTTTCCATGAAATGCCTAAATACTTGAATCAACTTAATTGCTTGACATAAAATTTCCCAATGACCAATTGATCATTACAGTATACGGTCATAGGGAATAGTGCCATATGACCGCAGTAAATTTTTATCGGAACATTAATTTCACATTATTAAATCTTCATAACACCTAATAGCGTAGCACTTTCACTACTAAACCTAGCTGATGGACTCTTGGCAGACGATTTGCAAGCATCACTGTCAATTGATGCAATAATACAAGTAGATTTTTTTTTTTGCAAATACAGTACTTAGTTTCGATTTAAAAATAATTATGCATGTTTTGTTTCTTCCAAAATCGAGCTCACGACTCCTTTAACGAAACAAATATTTTATAAATAAATTAATCATTTACTCGTTGATCATTGTCGCTTCTGACGTTTGTGCTTACTCTATGAGATGAGCGGCGCGAAGGTGGATGCTTTCGCGGTCGGTCTTTCGCTTCGCCTTCGATGCCGTGTTCGTACTCGCAGTCACGGATGATATTCCAACAAATTTTACATGAATAGCGATTATTTATAAAATTTAAATCACAAGTGTTATGTTATCTATTCTGAAAGTCGGTTTAAGAACTGTTTGTCAAGTGGTGTATGTGCTGTGGGTTTGAATTGGGTACGATTGGCTACGGTCCCGCATCCAAAGTGATATTTTGTGAGTGCCGACTATTTATGTGTATAACCGGGCTGAAAAAGCATTCCTGGACCCATAAAAGAAGGTATGTAGTTGAGTTATTTCATAAAACTGATTTGATTCTGTATTACAACTAGTGGGTCGATGGTTTAAACGAGCCCGAATTTTGGATTGGTCTGTGCACTTTGCTCTTTCTTTCTTTTCGTATTTAGTGTCTACTTAGTTTTAGTACTGTACCTAACAAAACTCGTAAGTGTACCAAGCTAATTACGTAGATAATTTATTACTAATTACTGTAGTAGATCTTAACTTGAAAATTCGGGGCTTGGTTTCTTTCTTTAATTGCTCTCAATTGGCTTAAGTAGTCGGTAGTTCGTTCCCGGTATCTCGTTTCATTTGGGTAACGCCTTGAACGCAACGCCGTTTGAGCCCGCCAAAGCTGCTCTAGTACTTAGAAAACTAATTCAAATATTACTAGGTATTATTTTAAGTTATTACTGATGATATGACCAAAACGATAAAATGTATATTTTTAAAATTATAGGGTATTTTATTTTTGCCAAATTTTAGTGCATGTGTACTGAGAACTTTCACAAGTGCCTGTATTTTGTAATGTCAGTATGTGTTTACATAATAAATTCCTGATTGCATTTTCACACTCTCAATATGCATGGGATAGCTTGACTATTGTAAACTAGCACAATCAAATTTTTCTGTTTTTCAAGATGTCATAATATACTATATTAATGTACTTACTTGCAACATAAAATTGCTGTTTAAAAAAGTAAAGAGAATTCACTTTTTGGAGTTTTATTTAGATAACAAAAAATTATCAGTATTTTTATCATTAAGTAAGTAATATTTAACAAGATACTTATATGTAGTAGAGAATTAAATGCTCAAAAGGTATATCTTATCATATAAGTTTAAAGAATCGGTAGATAGGTTCATTGAGGTATGGTGGAGGTTTTTAAATTTTTGAATTATGAAGTATTTTCTGCACCATTCTACATTCTACCCAGCTAAGACATTTAGGAACCCATGAAAAGAGCACAAATCAAATCATGCTGCCTATCCACTTGGTAGAAACAGTAGTTATCTTATAAAACAATTGCAAGCAGTTCTAGAGTGGCATTTCTCAGCTGGGAACCATACACAATGTATTTTAAAATTAATATTTAGTTTCAAAGATATCCAAGTTATTCTATCTTCAACCATATTTTTTAAATACCTACACATTATGTTTTCGCCAACAAGTAGGCAGGGACATACTTTTATAGAATAGAATAGAATATACTTTATTGTACACCAAAATTGTAACACAGCTCTTATACAATAACAAATATATATATTTTATACTCAGTTTGATATTCTGTCCCAAGTGATACTAGGGTGCGGGGACTTATCTGGGTAAAATAGGCAATTCTAGGCTACTACTGAGTATTTCCAAACAGAAAAACCCCAACAACCTTTACCAAACCTGGAATTAAATGTAGGACCTCACGCTTGGCAACTACTCTTGACTACTAGTCCATTCCAATCAAATAATAAATATGTAAATTATTAATTACATAATCATTTGAAGTAATTATAAACAGGTGTAATGTATAAGTAGTTATTTATCTTACTTCAGCCATTTATGTTATCAGTGAGGCAATGCAACTAGGGCGTGACTGTATGTGTTACTAAGTACCTATTGAAATATTTACTAATAACTATTGAATCCTTGATACAATTATATTTGTGTTATATTACTTATTACATAATAGTAACTTGATGTTCTGCCTAGCTTTTTCCCAACTATATCGGGGTCAGCTTCCAGTCTAACCAGGTGTGGCTAAATACCAGTATTCTACATGGAGCGACTGCCATCAGACTTCCACAACTCAGTTACTGGGCAATAACAATATCCTAAGGTTAGACCAATTGTCAGACTTTCAGACTTCTGATTTCCTGTAACAACTGACATAAATATTGGTATGACACCTGGGAATGACTGTTTAACATGCTCTCTGTGGCACGGAGGGGTCTCGATATATAACGAACTGTCACCCATCCACGGACTGATGGCGGCAAGCGCAGCTTAACCTTGTAAGTCGTATGATCCAAACTGTTGGCAATTAGACACGAGCCCCTCATGATAGTAACTTGATGTACTTAAGTATATTAAGGTAATTTTTTATATCTATGATAGGTTTAAAACTATTTCCTAGGTAACAGTTGAGAATTCACAAACAAATGATATTATAGGCACTTGAAATATAATGTGAGTTTTTTTTTTAAATATTTATTTATACAAAATTACTAATGTATGGGTAATGATATTCCATGAATGAATTTTAATTCTGCTTGAATGTTTTAATATTACCAAGTATTTTCCCTTAAATCTATGACAATAAAGCACTCTAAAGTAATAACCTTCATTAACTAACAGTGTTTGTTAATTTAGATTGTAAGCAAAATTACTTTAGCAACCATTGTGTGAATCTTCAAGGTCAACTGTAAGGTGCAGTTATAGATATTTACTAAGAAAACATTAACTTATAATGCATTGCTCATCAACTGACAAAAAGGACCTAACAGCAGAGAGAATGAAGAGAATGGAATGAAGAGGGATGTGCTCTGTGAAGGGAGAGAGCAAAATGCCTCCAGCTGTGTGTGATTCAACAGAACTTTGATCTTCAAAGCCATTTTTACAGCTTTCTATCAGGATTTTTAGTCACCGATAGGAAGAGGGTACTTAATTGATGCATTCTCAAATGTTGTGTGCAAGTACCTATTGAGAATTAGATTAAATCTGCACTAAATTCACTAAATCTAAACACACACCAAACCCTGTTTTCTGTATTGACATTACCAATGGCTACAAATTCAGGAGGATTCTGAACAGAAACAATATATTCCAACACACAAATTCATCTGTTAGAGTAATAATATATTTATTCGAGAATAGGGAATGAAACATCTTTGATAAACAATCAACTGATACATCTGTTGAAAAATGTTTGTCCTTGCAGCCATATGCTTGAAAGTGAAAGACCGCCTTTATGTATGACGTGGAAAATTTCTAGTCATTCCAGTCTGATAATGATTCATTATATTAAATAAAAGGCTAGTCTAGTGCATCAACTTGATACAATATTAAACCAGCACCATTTTCGTTGACTCACTTGTCATAAGGTAGGTACCTAGATATAAAACTCTTTTTGCATGTGGTTCTTGGGTAGACTATCTGCCACTCCACTGCATGTGGTTCTCAAAGATATTTTGAGAGGCGAGTCAGGCATTGTATCATCTCATCCTCTTGATATTGTTCTTTGATCTGTATCACGTCAGACCCCAATCGATACGCGTAAAAACAAAAAATTACGCTTATCTTCATTCGGTTTGATCCCAGCCGATTCTGATAAAGCCCAGAATGGCCAGGAAGTTCCGATTTGCGAGTTTCGGAAATATTTAAGATAGATCTTATTTCGTCAACACCCTATCCAGTTTCAGATAATTATACTGCATGTTTTTATACGAAACGTGACTAAAACAGTTTTCAGTTAAAGCACGTCTCGCGATTTCTCAGCCAGGTACATCAGCATCGACATTGTAATATTGTAACACAAATATTACAATGGCATTCACATCGTTTATGTAAATGTTAATACTTAAATAGTTGTTTTCAAATGTAAGGTCCTTTTGATATCTTTGCTTCTCAGCGACTAAAAAGTAATGAATCACCTATTCTTATTTAATGTGACGTGTTCAAATCTAATTTGGCGCGGTCCTTTGGGTAAGTATAATAATAGAAAAGAAAAATGTTGCATATCACTGGTGCACTCGCTTGAGGAGCTAATATAAAATTAAAAAAGAAACGATTAGTATTCGTTTTTTATTAGGCATTATTCATGCCATGGACATGGTATGCAGTGATCCTACAAACTAGCTAATAAAAATCATAGATTTAAAAAAAATAAAACATTCCTTTAATATTAATTGACCGTTATAAAATTCTGCTATCTACGAAAACATTATCTTGATACAGAAATAAAGATGCCGTGCCCAAAAAAACATCTGGGACATGCCGATGTCCCCCAGTTTGATAAGACTGAAGGAGTCAAAACAAGGCTGATTCAAGTACAAGGATATCCTATTCCACCTACTGAATCACCATTATCCTTGGAGGCAAATCCTTCCCTTAATTTCTATAAAAAAATTCGTGTCGACAACTACAGGGGGTAACGGGGTTTGCGTGGCGCGTCCCACAAGGTCGGTCTGCCACTTCGGGAGTGGGTGGGGTAAACCAGTGTTTACGTCTTCTGGTCACAGATTTACCCCAAAAAATAGGCTAGACGGAAAAATATGTAACTTAGTATTACGAATTTTTTTTTGGGGTATTAAAATAGTTTAACCACTTTAGCATTGCTCAATGTTTTGAATACAATACATTGTAGATTTTAATCCTGATTTAACGTAATTATTCGTATATGAGTTTATTTAATTTCCCGTTATAAAGGGTGTATTACATAGGGGTGGCAAGCTGGAGGGGAGGGGCGTGCGTGCACTAGGGATATGCGGCCCGCCGGCGCCAGGAGTAGGATCGATATTCCGGCCCACAGCTCACTCTGTCGAGTTGAAGTTGCGGCGCGCTTGTGTGCTGTGCCGTTCCCCAAGTTCCGTGCTCGTGTGTTCGTACCTTTAGAATTTTATAGAACCTCAGTGTAGTGGATTTATACGCTTGGATAAACGTACGGAGATGAGATAGTCGTCGCTAGCTATTGGTATGTGCATTTGCAAATTTTAATGAATGAGGCCACTGTTTCATTTAGGGTTACAGGTTTCCGGTGTTTAGTGTCTGTGTTACTTGTTGGAAGATCAATAGTGAGGTTTATGTGGTGATGTCACCTAGGTATCGCGATTTTTTAAATTGAAAGCTTGATCTATTTTATTATTACAGACTTAAATTGTTCTGCAGATATGTACTCATAATGCAAACATTTTGCAACAATATCATAATCTACAGACATTGCTTCGAATATGTTTTTATCGGTAACCCGAAAAGATATCGATAACCGATTACGTTTTCTTCTGCGAAAAAAAGAACAAGTTTGATTTTGCTATTGGTGGTGCAAATTGATTTGTTGATCATTTCTATTACTTTATTATCGACAAACGCTCCCTGGAGAAGGCCAAGCTATTCCTAAAACTTATCAACAAAGCAATAGTTTTTTCGCTAATGCCGATTCCAGAAACCATGTTTTTGAACTACGTGGAAGGCAAAACCAAGACTTGAGAAAATTGCTTAGTACACCTATCATTCTCATTTCGTGACTTATTTAGTTTACCAGTCTGTCTTCTAGAGACAGCAAGTAGCTGATTGCAGCAATAAGTGCCTCTCACAGTCCGTTAATTAGTCGTTCCACCTCTTGACCTATGCTTTGAGGCATACATTTGAGACTTTGATGTCATTTTATCTAGACGGAGTCTCCAGACGGAATTCGCCGGGTGCGTTCAGAAATCTGTCGTTATTTGCAGAGCGGTTGCGCCCCGCCCCCTGCCGTCATCGAGGTCACTCGCGCAGACGTACTGAATCAACTGTCCGATACTGGTTTATGTTAGGATTATAATGTATTAGCCGCACAGTATACCAAACTAAACACAATTTTTTGTTCGTTATGTGCCTGATTTATGGGTGTTGGCAAGAATTTGATCGCATTACGTTGTGACGTGAATACGTGATTCCCTGTGTTTTGGTAAGGTGTGCCGAATTTTTGGCGTCTAGCTCTCGGTATCTTATGTCATATTTCGAGATCATGTTATTAAAGATCCTTGAAATAAAAATAATAATAATAGTTTAGTCCTAGGACTATAGCGGTCACAATGTTACATTGTATGATATCATACATTAGAACATCAATTTATCGTGTTTGTTATGATGTCATTGCTATCTCAAACGTTTGCTAAAACAATCTTTCTGAAACGACTGACTGTTTATAAGGAAGTTAAGAAAAAAAACGGCATAAAGATACTGATATCTAAAGCCACGCCCTTTTGTTATGAAGCAACATAAGAACATAGTTTTCTAGAGGTTGTAGCCGCAATGACTCAGTTGGCGAGGTATGCTTGCCATGATAATACAGTACGGCAAGTCCATCGACTATCTGCTAATGACAAAAAATAATAGGTGAGGTCATCGTCGACCGGCTCACATTCAGTGACCATTCATCCGCACATTTTTAAGTTCAGTTTGGACTCTGAATTTTTCGTCATAGTTTATTGATGTTTTGTCCAACCTGTGGGCGGCGGACATCTAAATTTGCACGATGATCGTTCACTTCGCCGCAAAATGAGTTTTACCTCGCACACTTCGTAAAAAGTGAATCTTACGTAGGTAGGTACATATGATGATTAGCATAAGTAATGATAAGTTACTGACGTTTATGTTTATCTCAACTTATCTGTATAATTCAGTTTAAAATCCTCCAATTTTAGATAATATCGATCTAATTCTTTAGTTAAAGTTGTTGGATTTTCGCTTTAATACTTAATTTGACCTTTTATGTACTTAAGTTGCGTAAGAGTGCTTACCGGTTTCCAAGGATAAGAAGTTGGTTTGTGCTTTTATTTAGTTTGTTTTATCGTGTCAAGAGTGGCGCATACAGTTATCTCCCCCAGTTTGTCACATAACCTTTCAATTGACCCAGAAGCTTACCATCTTTGTGACATAATGGTTGAACGAATTATTTGGACGTGCTATTAATAGCTTTAAAATGATACACGAGAAGTTAGTAGTAGTTCGACTAGTAAATTAATTGAAGGCATTGTATTTATATCGCTATTTAAGTACCTACCTATTATAAAACCGTTTGTGACTTACATCACTTCTGGGTGAATTTTGATATTTGTACATGTAGTGATTTTCAACGTCACTCAAGCCCTTACTTTTATCATGTCTACATAGGCAAAGTTGAAGACCACTAATTACTTATACATAAATCATCATAACAAACAAGCTATTTACTACAATCAATTTTTCTAAGCTATCGGTTTTTTTGCTTACAGGTGAGTCTCTGCTTCTGATGACATAATGAAACCTTGAACGTGACAGCAATATTGTGAGTCATTAATATTGTCAGTTAATGGGTTTTAAATCAGAAGACATCATTTATGTCTTTATGACCACGATAATGAGAGTATGTTATACCTTCAAAACGTTTCTCGAACACAAAGCTACGGTTTCTGAGGAATCCAACAGTACTTTTTATAGAAATCTAAATTTAGAGAGTTATGGCCAGTACGTACAGAATCGAGCCGTGAACTACTGGACAAAGGTACTTACCCGTTAATCAACGAACACTTTGGAAATACTTTACAAACGATGAACACATTTTACATTTTTTGCGAAGAAAATCCTATGACACAAATGTGTGCTACTAAAGTGTGTAATATCTATATATTTTATTATTTGTATATATGTATTTTATGTAATTTATATTTAACTTTCGATTTCCTATTATATTCAGTCCAAAATTGTCAACTCATCTTTTTCCTGTACCTACGTTTTTTGATGCTTTTCTTTTTAACCCTAAGGTTGAATGGTAGAGAATGCCTTATGGCATTAAGTCCGCCATAAGTACCACAATAGTGCATAGAAGTATAAATAAATAAATAAAGTCTAGCCCAAACCAATTTGAAAAAAAGGTAAACAATCTTTTAGGTCGTATTACAGAACATTCCTCAAATCCAGTTTGATCTTTAATTAGTTGATCACTGTTTAAGTATAGAATCAGTACTTGAGGAACGGTCTTATTCCAGAACGGCAATCAATCTATACTCAGATGAAACTAGACTCAAATCGAGCCAATCGATTGGTTGATTACAGATCAAATCACTGCTTGGGGTCGAATCTACGAACTGAGTAACGATCTAGAATAAAGCCAAACTCAGCTGAACTATGATCAATGAATCTATACTTGAGGAACGGTCTAAAATTAAAACTCTACTCAAAACTAGTTTTAAACAGAGATTAATGCTTGAGTTTCGTTCTGTAATACGGAACTTAGTGATTGATTTTCTTTTGTTGTTAACTAACAAAAGAAAAATTGTGAACGTAGAATACAATTGAAAATAAACAATACCCTAATTTTTAATAGCAGTTTCAGATAAAAATACTAAAGAAGATTGTTGTTGACGCTACTCAGTTCCAATACTTTCAATACAATAAAATAAAATAAAAAATATTGACCGGTATGTCCCATTCAATTTTACTATTACCTGCCTATTAATAAAATTACCAGAAAGAAATTAGGTTTAAAGAAATTAGTAATTAAACTCAAGGAAAAAGCTGGTAGTTAATACTAATCAATAAAGCTACTAATGAAATTCATTGAATAGCTGAAGGAGAGCTAATTAATGTAAATTGTTTTAAATTCAACACCACAATGAATTAGGTACCGGAATTCTCTGAGATATGTTTGCTATGTATCTATCAGCTGTCTAAGATAAGAACAAAACTACAGTAGCTGACTTATTTTAGCTAAGAATCTGAAGCTTGCCTGGAGCTTACAACAGCAAAATAGCTTAAAATATTTTCCCTCACTTCACATTTGATTGCATCTCAACCGAATTACAAACGGCCGACGTCAGAGGCCCTTTCACGGTTGAGTACCAAAAGCGTTAATGGCACTAACAAAAGGGGCACGCTACCACAAGCTTTCTACTCTTTCTGTCAACAGTTCCTCATTGTGCTCACTTCTTTGTTTATTATTTTATTCGACTCAGTTTGTAGTTTATTACTCGTAAAGAATTCGATGTGTATCTACTTTCTTACATAATATTCTGTCCTGTTTGTCGATTTCCTTCTTTATATTAGCAACGGTTATCGCAAAATCTAAGCCGTGCTCCGTTTTGCTTATCGAGATGTAGAGTACACGTAGATTTAGTCCACTAAGCAAATAAATATTACATTTAGAAAACGCGATGTGAATAAATAATGCTTCATCTTAAAGTAAGTCTCCCAAAGTTCAGCAAAACTATTTGATCTAAAGATCAAGATCTATATTTTTAAAGTAAAATGTTTAACCAATTGAAAATCGCGTTTAATATTCCGGCAGTAGAGTCCTGAGTCCCGCTGTACCGGGGTCGTCGACCTCGAATCCAGTCCATGTCTTGCACTCGCCGACTCACGTAACAACCGCTTTCTTAACATACGTACACACAACACATAGTACACGTATGTGTTGCATGTGCTCGCCCAAAGAGCTGCGTAAACTTGCTTACCGTCGAGTTTATTTCAACAATTTTCCCTTAGGTAGGTACGCAATCAACTTACCTTGATTGTCTAATCATTCGTTCAGGTCTATTACAAAATATTGCAGATTTACATACAATTCTAATCGATTTTGCGGTTGCCTACCTCTATAAATCGATTCTCGCTGAGTGGACAGAGAATTGTAAAAGTTATATTCATTTTGTAATAGTACGGAAGAAAAAGCTCATGGAAATATTATTTTGCAGTTGGTGATCGGAATCAGCTACGTGTAAAACCGGTTAGAATATACTTCATCGACGGATAGCCAATCTGTTCTTGCACATCAATTCGGTAGGTTTCTAACTTCAGTATATTATTACTGGAAACAATTACGTTGGCGCATTATTCTTATATTTCTGCGGTAGCAACCAGTTAGTGTCTTTATAGGAGATACCGTTATCTGTGCATCGTCATGTCCCTTGCAGGCAGAGAACGGAGTATCATATTGCCTCAGAGCTTGAACGTTTCCTATAACACTCATAAATGACTGTTACTGATAATATATTTCGAATACTTTTAGAAATCCTTGATATAATCTTACCTAATTTCATTTAATTGGTCAATCAATCAATATATAAATTGATTTTATTGTAGTTGCTAACGGCATTATGAATAGTTCTGCTATAAAACTGCTGTGCGTAACTGTTTACGTATAATAGAAGCATCCAAATGTCATGGAAATCGAATAGAGTATTTGATTCATCGGAACAATCTGCCGGTTGTTGAACATGTATTTTATGCAGTCAAGTCGGATTGTTAACCAAGTTCTGCTCTTTGGATGCATTATAAAATCGTCATGAATGGACTGTGACGTGGCATATTTTGATATGAAGTAAAGACACAATAATATTAAAATAAATATTTATTTAAGCAAGAAATCGTTAATGCATAAACGCTCAAGCCTTTTGGCAACGTAAAAAATGTACGTAAAGTATGTGTCGTTTACTGAACAAATATTCTCAAAGTCAAGGTTAGGTTAGGTAGGTAACATTCAGCATGCTAATTGTGAAACTGAAGTCAATAAATTCTCCATGTTAACGGTTGAGCTTATAATGTTTTATGGTGCATTGTGTTATTTCAACGTAAAATTATTATGCGTTGCATCACTCTTCACCATTTTAAATATCGCGCCGAGGTCAGTGTTATAGACAACTCACAGTTGTTTATAAACGCAAGCTTTATTTTGCTCATACAATGGAAGTTCTCATTGCTCCCAGCTTTTAACTTCCTTCTCAGAACTGCAAGCGTCAAAACAAGGCGAGCTTGACCCACATTGATATTTATTTGATTTAAAAATACTTATTTTATATTACCACTCTTTACCAAAGACATTGCTATAAATCCAATTCAAAGTTTCAATCGCCAAAATAGCTAGGTTTTTGTCTTCCATAGTAAGGTTTGGTGAATTATTAACCTGCGAATAATGATGGGATAACATCTCAAAGACATGCACAAGAGTTGCCTTCTACAACGAGGTCATCAAGAGATCTTAATAACACAAAGTGTAACGGTACTACGGCTTACACTTCACTAATATTTTCGGCAACCAAGAGATAATATCATTTTTATTACAGGCTGTCATATCCTCATCCATTTCTAACCGTGACATATTTTTGGATGCTGTGTGCCAAGATTAAGCAATCCCTTTGAACATTTGTGAAGAAAATCTTGTATTGAATACAGATTTCTCTACCGGTATATGAATATTATGGAAAGTGTCTTCACGTGCATTTGCACAAAGAATTTCATTCCAAAGTCATGGCTTGTGTTGTGAATAATTCATAGTGCATTATTAACACGAACGAACGGGTACCATATAATGGTTACCTATTTTCTTTTCTCAGAATGAATGTTAGTGCCGTTGATTTTAATGATACGACTGTTTGCAATGCTTGCTCAAGAATCTTAGCAGTAGATCGATTTGGCCTAATAATAGCCAACATTTTTGAACCTGAAAACAACTTCTTGAGGCCAAGTGATACAAAACGAAATGACAAAGTAAATAAAGCTTGAGAAACAGATGATTAAGAGGTCATGGGTTAAAATATTCGGGTTCCGCTGAATCTTAGAAATTATTATTTTAGTTACTTGTAAGGGTTAACGGGATTCTATACCAAGAATGTGCACTACACATGGCAGTCATTCCCATAAATATTATCTCATTGTGACAAAAAAGGACAAATAAGCATCGGATTAATTTCTAAAATATTAAAATAATAAACCCAATTGAAAGAGTATCTCGTCTGTATCAAATGGTTTGTTGTTTTAGTTGATAGAGTTACCCGGTAACTCAATACTTACATGATTGCCCGAGGTACCGACCGTCCATTTGTTAAATTAATATTGATTGGTCAACAATCAGCTAGCTTGGATTTCTTTTTTCAATTTATGATACTGGCATTCCTGGATGTACCTACCTTATAAACATTATGTATAATAAATAATTGTGGGTTTTGGCAACGTATCAAAAATGGGATTCCAGGGAATTTCAATGACCATCTTTTTATTTTCGATGTCAGAATTTCCAATTTGCTCTTCGAATGATATGATCATGAGAGTATCATTAGGATTACTTTAAAACCGCTTCTTGTGTTGTCTGATGTTCAAGTTTTCTCATAATATTAACGAATATAGTTACAAGACAATATCCAAGTGTTGACTCCGCCGACTGTTTATAATTTTTATGGTCGCTGCGAGTTATATTGACCTAAATAGGCGATAGCGTCATCGCTCCACCGAGGCTAGCCTCTTGCATGTAGGCGTGGCAACTGCACATTGCGCCGCCTGTTGAAAGAAAAAGGTAAAAATTAATAAAGCACTTAAGAAAATTGTCGTAGAGCTCAAAATTAAGTAAGCTTCGAACTTCAGCGTATTTGTGTATTATGTTTTCAAACTCATTACTTCACTGGTTTTTGTTTCTCACAGTGCTTTGGGCTTATTGTGCTGTAGACATATCGCGTGTTACATTCGTAGTGGTGGGTTGGATGGTAGCGTGCAGTGCATGTGTTGCTATAAAACCGGTCGGTCGCGCACACACAACAGGGCCGGCCTTCGCCGCCGTTGCCGACGCCCGGGGTGACGTCACCACGCTTATGTCATACCATTACCGTCTATGATTGTATGCTGTAGCCAAATTGACCTGCAAAACTTAACACATATCTATGCGAAACATTTTATCTAGAAGGACTGCTTCATTGCCAAATAATACTTACCCACGTCAGAAATAAAGATTATTTCGACCGTCATACATTCTCATCGATTTAAAGATGATTCGTTCTGCATGACTGTAGACTTCTGACGCCAGTAGGTTTATTTAGAACAATAAGTAAGCAATATCGGTCAGTCGCGTCGGATGCGTTAGTAATACCGATTGGTTTACGTCATGAATTAGGTCTGTTTACAGTCCATTTTATCGACGTTAGTGACATGATAGTATCTATCTTATGTTCATGATCATGTGATCCTAATAGATTGAACCTTGTTTAATCATTATTAGTTTAATATCTTTACTTTCCTCCATAGATTTAGATATTGCACTATAGTTCATCGTCATTTGATACAAGAAGCACTATAAGGCATCGATGAGTTCAAATTATTTGACCGTTAATTTAAGGGTTTTTAATGAAGCCCTTTAGGTGCATGGAAACGTGACTTGCATTACACACAAAATAAAATTAACAGTACTTAAACAAAATGTTTATTATGCCTCTGAGGCCTATAATCCAAATGACGTTGGCATTATAATATACAGTCGTGGTTGGTAACTGACAAATGAGCCGCATCCTACTCTACAAAGTTCAGTGGCGACTCCCACGCACTGTACTCATTGACTCCTATCTTACTAGAGGTGATGGTGCAACCACAATAGTGACAAAATTTTATTATAGCAAATTGTAAAATTGGTCTCTTAATAAAATGAATGCTGGCCTAGTTATGAAGTTTTAAATTAAATTGGATAACGTGAAATCTGTACGTTGTCCAAAATTCCAAATCGTTCATCCATTATTTTGAACATAAACGTGATCACTGGATCATAAAACTATCAAATCATTGGCCCCGAATCCCCGATCCGACTGAACTCCAAAGTTTCTAAACACGCAAAGTTCTATAAATAAGCACCAATTTCGTAAAGCTGATCTATCTAAAGATACGTTTACGCTTTCCAATGTCCGGTCAGTGACGTTTGGGCGAATTGCCGCGCCACCCCCTGCTCGGGCCATCCCAGTCCCGAGGGATCGATCGATACCTGCGCCTAACACGATGGTCTATACTTAGTGTCCTATTTACTCAGCCTTCGATTAGACCATTCATTATTATGGTTGAACAATTTTCCTTCAACATCAACTTTGCATGTTTTTCAACAGTCGAAATGGTTTGTTCTTTATTTTTAGAATGTGATTCCGATTTCATCACTTCAAATTAGCAATCTGATTCATGAATAATTACTAATTTCTCTACTGGTACAGGTTCTATGTGGGCCGGATATCCTTTTGTTTCTGCTGCGTAGTCATGTTTCGTGTCAGTGATGGTTTTGTTTATTATTTATAACAGGCGGTTGTGGCTCGCTTCGGAGGGGGAACGTTTTCACGTGAGGGAGCATTTTGATTACGACACCTAATTAGCCGTGAGGTCGTGGACGGCCAGGCGCAGCGTGGCATATGCTTTATATTTGCTCAAAATTAACTCTCATAAAATTGAACACAGTGTTTAAAACTCCCTTTTGGTATCAATTTAACCCAGTACCAGCTACACTTAAGGGCGTTGTCGCTTAACAAACAGGATGTAACCAAAAAAGTAATACGGGTTTCGAACAACTTTACTTTTATGCCAAATAATTACCAAAAGCCACTGTACATGTGTGCAATTTTGGACCAAGGAATGTTGCGTGTAGGATGAGGCGCTTCTTTTTTTGGGATCTTTGTTGAAATGCCTAATATATTTTTGCTACTGACAAATTCACTGCAGAAATATATACATATCTTTTATAATTCATTAGTTAGTAGAGTTGTGATTGTAACTCACGCGACTCGGCTTCGGGCGCGGTTCTATATTTGGGTTAATGGATTCGTCCGCGCACCGCCACCAGCATGGGAAGTGCCTGTTAGCTGGTCCGTCCGCTCTACCAGTTCCAGGCCATACGATCAAAACCTACTTTACCTTTGACAAGTTTTGCAAACACACCTGAATTTTATATTGTCACAAGTTTTTCGGCACGTCTTTCAGTCGAATTTAGTTATCAGTTTTAGTTATATTTCGTCGATCATTTGAGAATTGGATGACAATAAAACCTTTAAATATTGCAAAATCAATTCAGATTTTGTATAAGTGTTTCAGCGAATAGTTGAGTTTATCTCGAGTCCACTTTTGCTGAGTTAATGACTCTAAATTTAGAAGCAGTCGTGATGTCAGCACACATCCGAAGCTGGAATTCATGCCACTGCAGATTTTATTTCATCACTTGTTTACTTTAATAATTTATCATGAGACTTTGTTGATCTAAGAAATTTTAAAGATTGTAGATGTTATTGTAAGGTTTGTTATAAAATTTAGAGTGCCAAAGTAAAATAATAGTGAGCCCTCAACATAAGTAAGTGGCAACTGAAAAAACAGAGCTAAAATAAAACTAAAGGTTGATTAAAAAAACAAACAAAAGAGTCTACTGCGGTTAGAAATGCAGCACAAAGTGGTAGGTTGTACGCGATCCGCAACCGTCCTACTGTGACTGTGACGGACCGTAAATACATCCGTATATAAAAATGAACAGTTATTCCTGGCTGATCGAAAATAGACTTTATTGTCTTTAAAATAAAAGCTACGTCAGGTGCTAATTTAATGCGATGGAAATGATAGAAATCACAACGCTTCCTGCGGTTGTAGAATGGGAAATGAAAATGAATGCACATAATTATGAATGGGTTTTGATCTGTGTGAGTTTTTTTGATAGAGAGAATGCCCTACTTCGTTCACTCGTATAATAGAGAGATATCCAAGCAAAATAAACAATACATTGTTTGTTTTTCACAGGTGCCAAAGCCATATTGTTGTAAGCATTCAATTGCCTTTTGACTTATTTATTTACAACATGTTATTAATTTGTCCTTTGCCTCGTTTACACGGAATCGAGTTCTTCTTTCCATTCGAGTAACATCCGCCACATTTTATTTCTTTAAAACAGTTTACTTGATTATTTTTGTATTCACTCAGTATCCGTATTGGCTAGAGATAGTCTCGCCCAGTTAGCCCGTCGTTTCTAGTGCACTAACGGTATTCTTGCTGTTACAACGCTTTACATAATATAAGAGTAAACGTGAAATAGTATAACACGAGCATGTTCGTAATTACTTGTAAATCGCGTGCCATTTCAGTACTTTTTACTTTGTATGCTAGTACTTTAGGAAGTCGTAACTTCTAAGACGTTACCAGCTAATTTATTGGATGCTGCCATTAACAACAAGTTTCTGAAGACGGTTAAACCGGTAGTAAACTGACTGCTATGAAATGTACCCTAGGTAGATATTGTGGTCACAAATGATTGATTAATGGAAAGGTTCATTAAACAAGTTAGTTAGCCTACTGTTTGGAATGATAATTATTGGAACCGGACCCCTATAATCACACTTGTAACTTTATTTTAAGTCTCTAATAAAAAAAAAACTAAGTTTGCTGCATTACATTATCTTCATAATAACCACACAACGACTAAGCGGAAAAATATTTAATTATTAAATATTTGTTGACGTAAGAATACTACTTTACCATATTCAGCTAATTTGTTTGACGCTTTGGGCTTTTCTATTTTAATCATAAACTAACACGGTAACGTATAATGTACAGCTTTGTATTATCTATATGAGATATTAAACAACTTGCAATTTAATGGAAGTCTTTAAGCATGCTATTCCAAACTGACACAGGAATTAGGATATCCGCCGCCCAAAGCGGTTTGTCCACTTATGAATGTATGACGGCACTGCGTGTCCCCTCGCAGTGCAGATTGCGTGTCGTCTAGTCATTTACCAGACGCGATAAACACTGGGGGAGAGTCGATGCCAGTACCTGGACTATCTGTTACTGTCTCGCCGTTTCGCCATGCTCTTTTTGAGTAAAGATAAAAAAGAATCATTGAGACTTTTTTATAGACATGTGCGTAAAAATTGATGCAAAAGACGAAGGACAGAGTGTTCTGGCATAATTTGGGAGTGGTGACTTCATGTCCAGCAGTGGACTGCGATAGGCTGAGTTGTTTGATTGATACGCAAATCACACGTTTTTCTAAGTAAAGCTTCAATTAGTGCCGAAAACATTTTGGCAATATTACTGAATTGCACTTTGCCTTTACGTAGGGACAGATTGCCAACATATTATGTTGTACGGATTGCTTAGCAATTATATTAGAACCTACGTATTATGATACTCTTCGAATCATAAACGGCAATCGTAAATAAAGAGAATGTTGTTCTCGTAATTATCGTAATATGTTTAGTGAAATAACGGTCAAGAAGATTTACTTCTTCGGATGTTTGTTTAGTAACGACCAATTCCTTTCAATGTTGTAATCCAATCTAGAGCAAAATTACTTACGTCCTTTGTTGACTCAGCTATTAAGTAATTTCGCTGAAACGTGTTACGAGTCTGCTGACTTTTAAGGTTGCGTTCAGAAACGCGCTATAGGGTGTGTTGACGAGTTCAAGGGTAGACAACGCCCTGAATCGTGGAACAACGAAAAATATCAAAGGTTAACATTATATAGCGTAATATTTTTGTCGATTTCCATAATTGATGTTTGGTAGGAAATATTGTTGTCTTTAAAAGCCTATCTGATATCTTACTGGGTAGAAGTTTGTAACTTTAACTTCTGAATAAAGGTTTGGTTTTTACGTGATTAATAATTTCATAGTGTCTGTATAGCCATAGTATATTACGTTGTTCCATGACTGTAATGGCAGGCTATGGTGTACCGACGACGCCATGTCTGCCTGCCGAGGTCAACGACCGCGCCGACTTGACTATTCGATACATTGGCTTTGTTCGACTTTTGTTGCTTCTTTGATTCGTGCTAGCGTTTTATCTAAGTTTATATAATGATACCAACGCAGTTTGTATCTATAGATAAAAAGTATTGATTGGCCTTAGTACTTATTTGAATTCGTTTTATTTATCTTTTATTATGTTCTACAATTTACTTGCTTCCCAGTCATGATGCAAAAAAGACCAGAAAAGAAACACCATAACCATTTAACAAATCTTTATCTTAGCTAAGCCTTTCTACAATTTAAAAACTTGTCTAAAACAAATTGTCAGATAAAAACTATAGTCAGACATTCTAGTCGCCGAGTTCCAGCCTCTAATCGTTGGAATTCAATCACTTCAATCACAACACTCATAACCGTACGTCAATCATGCATGACACTCGTCTGCTTGTATAGCCGGGAATTGCTTCAATTTATCCACTTACGCAACTATACAACGCCAAAGCTTTTAAAATATTTAGAGGCGAGTATGAAGCAAAATTATGAGAATGGTTTTTATTCTTATTTCTTGCAAAGAATCAGCTACGTTCTTTCTTCCTGTGGGTGCCGCATACGAAGAGGATGGACAGTAAGGCCTCGTTTATAAAGACTCGGGGTCCGCCGAGTTTTTTTGCCGCATCGGTAGTTTCGTAATACAACTGCAACAATAAGCGCTCAAAAACGCGTCTCCATAATTTGATTGTCCACTTTCCGCCCCGCATCACGCACCGAGCTACTTAAGCTCAAAATCTCCATTAACGAGGCCTATGATATCCTCCTCACACAGCTATCTTCAATCCGTTTGCCAAACGTGGTGAATACTGCATTGTTCGCTAAGAATGTTTTGGTTCTAGTATCCTTAATTAAAAATATTGTGTATTAAGAATAACAATAGTCAAGAATTAGGCACTATGTACCAAGTAGACACATAAGTAAATTTATAAATATACTTTCATATAATTAGAGCCCTCAAATATTGCAACACCTGGAAAAGGTTGCTAAGCTGTACCTACTCTGTATAATAAGATCTGTATTATTTTACCTTTGTGTGCAAATAAATATTTTGAGTTTGAGTTTGAATCTATTATCTCTTAGAAGGTCCATTTTCAGTAGCGAACTTATTATAGTATCATATCAGCCATGATGACGACGATCGCTTAGCCCGCCATCTTGAGTAACAAGTCGTTATGATAACCAGAGGTGTTGTTGGGGAGGCCTTTAAAATACAATGAACTTGCCATTGATAAAACATTGACAAAAACAGGCAGGTATCGTATGAGCTGTATTGTTTCAAAAATTTTAACTTTATATTTTCTAAATGTGCACTTTATCGGAATGAATGGGTCGAGGAACTTCAAGTATACTCCACCAAGAAGAACAGTCTGCTTAGTTGTCGGCAATAAGATTGTTAAGCATATCGTTTTGGGACCCAGTGCATAATATCAGCAAGCACATTGGGTCACCCGCGCAACGAGTATTCCCAAGGAGGGTTGATGTCAGGCAGGCGGCCGGTCATAAAACAATAAGCCAAAATCTTTAACAACATGCATTTACGAATTATATGTTGTGCCGACCCCAACTGGTGTGGGGTAAGGGCAGGAAGAAGAAGATTAATAGTTACAGCTACAGTTTGGATCTAAACAATGGTTAAACCATCGAAAAGTTAACTCATCCATATTACTTTTCGCCTTTAGAGTTAAAGTTAATGAGATAAGAACGTTGGATGTATATTCAGAATTTTAAATAAGGTGTGCAAACTTTGGTGTTCACTCCAGTTTGTTTTTCATGAACAAAGTTATCTTATTCATTTCGTGTCTTCTTGAAGCTATTTGATGCAAAACTTTCGCATCTAATCGTCCTTATTGACTGTATGTAGGTAAATAGCGTCATAAGAATGGGTGTTAGTTATAAATAGAATGCTAATTATGTAAATAGGACCGATCGTGACGGATTCGCTACGTGATGGAAAGTGCGAAACTCCAAGCTATTATGTTGTAATGGTATATTGTTATTTATACCCAATGATACAACTGACCAGTTTTTCTCAGAAATCTTGTTCAATTGTTATTTCATTGGCGTGCTATAAGTACTTAGTATTAAATGCATTTTTGAATCAACGCTTTAGCTAGACTGTAGGTCTTCGAAAGATTTTTAACTGCTGTTACACCATTCAAAGAAGCAAATTCATTACATTTCAATTTAGTAATCGTTGTATAGCAGTGATAGCAGTTGAAAGCATGCCTTCCATGAGGGTCTGAGTTCCATCCCGGCCCTCGCTACAGACTTTTCGAATTCATGTGCGGATCATAATTTGATTATTACTTACGTTAACGGTGAAGGAAAACATCATAAGGAAGGGTTCCATAAAGTTCTCGATGGTACGCGTAGCCCTTCTCAATCTGAGAAGAGGCCCGTGCCCTGCAGTGGGATAGTAACGGGCCGATTATGTTAACGTAATATATTTTTGCAAAATTCAAAAGCGTGTCCTTAAATGTAATAATTTTTGACGTTGTTTGTGTAGCACAGTCTGCCTAATTTGGAATGATAATATGATTGTGATAAGAGTTTCACGTACCTAGGTATTTACTTTTATGTACCGGAATATTGTCTGATTTCACATGAGATTATATGTACCTACCATTGTTTTTTTGTCAGTTGCGTTTATAACAAAAACTTGTGTGAATTGTTGGCTTTTGTTCAATCCAAGTAACGTCTGTCTCGAATGCTATACTCACTGGGAATATGATGAAAGGACCTATTGTAAGAAGTTTTCTAAAATTATAATGATCAGGGACTCAATGCGTACATTAAACATGACATAATCACGATGTTTGATAAATATTTATGGATCCTTATACTTAGGTACTGCGCATTAGAAGTCCTCGTAAGATTGCTAGATTTTCAATGTAGCTTCAATCAAATGATCTTCATAAATAATGCTATTTTATTTCGCATTAATATCCTTGCTCATTATTTCCTCTTGAAAGATAAGTATGCTCTCATGATAACACAAGAGGCCTGTGCGTGCGTACCTAATTCATGTGGATACAGGCGACGACATAGATTTCTATTGTGGCTGTCAGCTCGAGGGACCTTCGTTAACCGAGCCATTATGCGAGAAGGTCGTACTCACTGGCCGACTAAATTATACCTATATTACCAAATAACGTGAACAAATCGTTTACCGGCTTTACGAGTCAGACTCGTAAACTTTTAATCGCTAGATCGGTCGCCTTTTTGTAGCTATCAGTTATTACTTTTATTAACGGCCTTAATTTCATACTACATTTCTTGACTATTGAACAGTGTATCGCAGCCGTATTACATCTCTGTTATACAGACACCGCTATCAGTAATTATGACGAATAAAAAGTAGGAGCGCTCAAATTATCTCCAATTTGTCAAGGTTAACATCTAATTGTAACCTTACTGAGTAATATCATCCATGAACTACAATTTACAAAGTTGATGTATGAGGAGGCTATTCATAAACAAGAAATCTGAATTGTTGCGGATTCCGCTATGGAACGTAAATGAGTCACAAGTTACGCAACCTCACACTATTGATCCTGTTGTACAAAGCCAACGCTTTAATTTCGAAACTTGTTCTGTTGCAAATTCCTCACACTTGTTAGTGTTAAGAGAAGTAACTTCTGTGGACATTAGCTGCCCTGTGTCAAAATTATTGTTGTGTCTCTAACGCATTTCGTGTTTAGGACGTAAGTGTCCCTTTGAGCAAGTGTTTTAAAATTTAGGTGATCTTTATAAAGCACCTGTTTATACATGCTCTAATTCATATGAAATGGAACATCAACTTGGTTTAGGCACTTAGGTGTGGCTATTAGTCTTGAAAGCAGTTATCTAATCTTATCGCCGGCCGGCAGCGTGATGTCATTTGGAATAACAAAAATATTATAGAGCACTCCGTCTTGTGTACTGTATATGCAACTTTGTAAAATGTGTTTTGGTGCAATCGGGTTGCGTTGTTTTACGGTTATTATTCGGGAAATCCAAGGTAATGTGAATAATTAATAGTTGCATAATTAATTTTGGATTTACTTTGGACAGAGAAAGCGGAAAGTCGTGGTTTCAAGGACTGAAATCAATAATGATTTATTTTATTTTGAAATAAACGAATCCCTATTTTATTTCAGAATTAAACATCGATGGCATTGAATATAAATGCATTGTAGTACTTTTATTTGGTTGCATTTGAATAAACATTATGCAACAAACATGAAACGGTCATCTTTTATTTAATTCTAAATGACTCACGATTCAAGGTCCATTAGTCTATATTTGTAATCCGTTGTCGTTATCAAGATCATCATTCGTGTTTGAGGTCTCAAACTTATTATTCTGCGGTAGCACAAACTAGCTAGCTAAACATTTTTTGCAGAGCTAATTTCTTTGGTCGATTTAATTAAGTATGTAAGCAACTATCGAGTACTACGAGTCAGTACCAACGATAGACTGGTTTATTACCCAGTTTTACGTACCAGACTTCTATACAGGGGAATTCAAAAGCGAAGACACTGATCTGATGAGATCTATAGGTTACTATAAAAGGCCCCTTTCGAAAAGGATTAGGCAATATCGATAACGCTGGGCCAGCAGGTTGGTGACCGTATAACCAACCAACCCTCTCGCATCGGTGACGTTTTCAGCCGTCACTGGCTTAGGGTGCTTAGGCACAATAACCTCGCAGTGACTGTTTGTTTTAGTTTTATTATGTTTAACCTTTAGTTTATTACCTGTCTCGTGTGTTCTGGATTCATCATTATATAATTTCCACGCGTAAATGTCCATTCCCATTATTGACCGGCAGAAATGTATACGTTATTTGTGTTGCCTTTTCTCTCACATGTTATTCTCTGTGGTTTATAAGTTGCTAACGCATTTCTCCTTATCGTTTCAGATAGTTGAGCGTGGCGGCGAGATAGAGGTTGGTCGCGATGACGACCGACATATCGGTGTCCCGCTGGGACCCGTCCATCGGCCATGGTCAGGAGATCATCGACGAGTTCGAGTACGATGGCGGCAATTCGTCGTCGAGGCTATTCGAACGATCGCGCATTAAGGCGCTAGCAGGTGAGGAATCTATTATGAACAATTTTTAATCAAAAGAATTACGAATAATGGATTCTAGGTCCTCAAAGGGCACCCCGAAATGGTAGAGGTATTCTGTAAAGTCATCATACGAACAAGTTTTGAAACTCTGTCTTAGTGACCAATACGATGTAACAAACTTTGCGTTTGTTCCACAATTTACTGATATTTCGCCTTTTGGCTGATCATCGCTTGCCGTATAACATAATGTCTTCTCTTCTAATCTAGTGTTGTGCTTCCCAAAATTTTCCAATAGAAAATACTTTCACCCGAATATTGCTTAAGTAGATACCTACAGTGAAAAACTACCCTAAAACAAACCTTTCTGTGTGGTACCTTGCTATGAATAGAAACGGTAGGCCTTTCATCCACCCCATCGTTTTGCGTAGGTGTTGTACTCGAACAGTGGAAATCTTCCGGCTGACATGATATGAGAAGCCTTTTGTCTACCAAGCTTTTAGTAAGCCTATAAAAGCACCCTTTTCTTACTCACAACATAAAAACCTTAAAAAGTAAAAGATCGTCTGATAAAAAAAAAACGAAGTCTCGAATCCGAATTTGAATTAGGTACCTATATCATTTATTTCTTGCTGCAACATGCTGTTGAAGCAAAGTCAGTCATGTTGAAGTGATATTCCATGAAAATTCTAAGTGATTTTGATAATATTATTTATCTAATATACAAATAATATACAAGTATGAAGTAAATACATTCTTATTGGCTGATGAATATGTGTCAGTACACGTATCGATAAGATTCGAGTTGATTCCTATGATATGGTTACAGAAACTGGAGCTAATGTTAATATTATGTGTTAATTAAAAGAAATTAGTGTCATATTGTATGATAAAGAAACAAATAAACAATGTTTCTTCAAACTAACCAAAGGTTCGATGAACTCCGGACTGCAAATAGGCTTAACAACAATGTTTGGATTAGGTAACAATAGAGTTATTGTAATTTTAGATAATACCCCCGAGTTCGGAATTTTGATATGTTAAAATAATATTTTATATTTAACTTTCATTAAATTAATATTTTATATTTAACTTTTAGCTATATCATCCATAGTAGTATTCTATAACACCGCGCAGTTTATCGGACATCGCAAACCGCAGCATCCGTTTTTCCGTATACAACAATGGGGTGTCAAACCATTGGTTCAAATAATTTTATTATTACGCACGTTCAAATTACTTCACTGAATGAACTATCAGTTAGTCGTCAATAACTCACGGCTTATCATTGATGTAGAGTGTTATCTGTTACCTCAACCAAATCTTCTCATTGAACCAATCACAATTTACCATTCTACGCGTTACCTGGGTAATATTTGTTAAAAAATTGATTATGTGCCATAAGGTTTCAGTTGTTAACACAAATGTGTACCAATACCCGTTCAATAGTATTACGAGTGTGCTAATAAATTAAAACCTGCCCTGAGTTGTCGACATCTGGCGCATTGGTATCGAATATCCTTGTCCAGCGGCAGTTGAATTTTGTCGCTCTAATTCTTCTCGTCTTTTGCCTGGTACATTGGTCATTGGTTCAGTCGCCGCTCGTCGCCGGCGACATGACATCCACCGAGGGATACGAGCTGATAAAAAAAGGAGTCGATATTGAAGTACCTGGTTTAGACGTGTATTATGACAAGGTGGTGATAGAACTCAGAGGTTTGTAGTGTTGTGTTATCATGGTGCTTTTTAGTGTTGTGCCTGATTTGGATTGCATCAAATTGGATTTTGTTTTCTCCTTCGTCGTTTAACAGATAAGTGGTGATGATATTTAATTCGAATGTGATAGAATTTATATATTATTTAGAACAATTTCTGAAATATGTAGTAGAATTCTGAGTTTCCTACTTGTTTTTCCTTATGAGTTTATATAGGTTTCATTGGTTTCAATAATATAGTAATTTGCAAAAAAAAAAATTACCTGTGATTTAGTTAATTTGCTTACATCTATGCTAAATACGATAGTTTACTAAGGTAATTGGCGTTTTTGCATTTGTATGTCATCATCAAATCGATGCTCACCGTAATGGCTAAGAGGATTACCTCTTTCTTTGGGATTGGGAGTGGCTCATATTATACGGTGCACTATTATAAAGTGTTGTTGCATGGAATGATTTAAGATTAATGATACTGCAGTACAACACCCTGCACATCTAGGACTGTCCTTTCCGCTCTGAAGCGTGCGAATAGCAATCTGATCCACATCTCGAATTACACATATTATATTCCGAACCTAACACCTTATTGGAGTATTGTCGTGTGAGTTATTACGATGTCGTCGGCGGTCCCGGACGGGCAGGAGCCTCCACTGCCGGAGACTCGGTCCGTGAAGCCAGCAATCTGGTCGCCGTGGCGCGGTCGTCCCCACTGGCGGTTATTGTGTTAACATTCCCTACTTTGTTTTTATCGTTGTCCTTGTTATTTTTATGAGTGTTTATTATGTGCATTACTTTTGGTTTTCAGGTCCGTTTGTTAGAGATTTTTTGTTCTAACGTCTTGTTTCTCACTTCGTTTGGGTATCTTTTAGTTGTTATGTCCCCCAAGGCACGATTCTGGGTTATTTTTTAAATTAACGTAGTTTCTATCCTCTTTCTATATCAAATTTCAACATACTATTGAGGAGTCCCTCAAGGGACGGTAGCGGGACCGCATTTGTAACATTTTATGTGTATATTTCTGAAAATGTTTATACTAAGTAGGCTAGAACTAACAAACGTTTTTTCTTGACAGACGAACGAGAGAGCGTACAAAAGAAAACTTTTCAAAAATGGGTGAACTCGCACTTGGTCCGAGTCGGGTGCCGTATCGGCGACCTGTACGTCGACATGAGGGACGGCAAGCAACTCATCAAATTGCTCGAAGTGCTCTCCGGAGAGAGATTGGTGGGTATCATACGTAAAACTGCAACTAATGGTATCTTAACTAACACGTCTGTAACTCATGAATGCTTAGATAGAGGTGCACTATCAAACAGTTTGTATATTATGGGTATCAGGTCCTATGCGATGAGGCTTAGCTCATTGTCCATAAATTTGGTACAATTCCTGGGCTAAAACGTAGATTTTTCTGACAAAAAACCTCTATTACGTTTTGCCCGACCTAGGGAGTTTATTCTGTTATCCGTACTGCCCATAGGTACTTGTATATCTAAACTTTTTCCGTTGATTTCAAATCAGTATCTACCTCCCAGTTCTAATTGTGTTAGCGTCACTTCAAGCCATGTTTAACACGTCTTGGCGAACGCGGAAGGTAGCTGTTGCAAGTCCACTGCATACAATTGTGTTCTCGGCTCTCCTATGTGTGATATTACAAAAGATGTGGTATACTTTATGGTTTCATCCCACAAATTTTTCCTTTTCTATAATGTAGTTAAGAACAAGTATTCGATTTAACAACACAAAGACAAATTAAAAACTAGTGATGCCCCGATATGGGCTTTTGCCGATACGATACCGATACTGATATAACATAAAAAAGTATCGCTGATATTGATACCGATACCGGTAGTGAATTAAGTTCTCGTAGTGGTACCACGGGAAACATTTTCTTTACAATATAAATATAAGTAGGTATTACTTTTGAATTATCCAACTCTGATACCACAAAATGATGCACTTTTTTGTTTTGAGACTGACAAGATGAACTATTACTATACTAGCAGCCCATCCCGGCTTCGCACGGGTGGACAATTTTCTCGTTTTGGCAACATTTGTAATGTTTGCTCCGCTCCTATTGGTCGTAGCGTGATGTTATATAGCCTATAACCTTCCTCGATAAATGGACTATCCAACACGAAAATAATTTTTCAATTCCAACCAGTAGTTCCTGAGATTAGCGCGTTCAAACTAACAAACTCTTCAGTTTTATAATATTAGTATAAATTACGTTAAAGAAAGCAATTCGTGGAATGAGCTAGATAAATAGACGAGCCGGGCGAACTGCTGAACCAAATAAAGATCGGGAATTCCCCGAGCATGGATAAATTGTGCTGCGTTTAGACCGCTACAGTCACTTGCCCGTGCGTTTACAAAGGCTCGAAATTTTAAATGTATCGACGTCTTAGCAAATCAATATTGCAGATTCCGATAAATCGGAAAAATTAAAATAACACCGATAAATCGGTATCGGATGCATCCCTATTAAAAACGAATACACAAAATTCTAAAACCACCTTTCGTTCCTTCTTAGACATAAACAGGAAACATAAAGTTTTATACACAGACAACGCAGGTTACCTCAAGTAATATACAGCAGAGGTAGTAGTTAAAAACCCACACACTAAAAGTGGTAACGAGGCTTAATTGGTGCCATTACTCCAACCTTTACCTTAAGATCTGTAGAAACGTGTTAACATGTTGTATTTACTGTGGGCTAAACTAAATAGCTGAACTTTAACGACTTCTAAGTACGAGGAACAAATCATGTTTTGTACCTTTTGTGTTCCTAGTTACACATTCAATGCGTTTCCAGTTCGTTTTTTAATTGGTTTGTTTTAACCCTATGTTATAACTTCGTGTAAACAACTTTGCACAAGTTATTGAATTCGAGAATTGCAATCACGAGTCAAAAAAGAAAGAACTTAATGTGTTTGTTAACGATATAACTATAACTACAATGTAAAAACTGTAACTCGTTGGTCTAGTGGTGGCAACCGCGACTGCTGATCGTGAGGACCTGGGTTCAATTCCCAGGTCGGGCAAAGTGTTATTGGGTTTTTCCGTGTGGAATTCCTCAGTAGCAGCCCGGAGTTTGGATTTGTGCCCGATTGATGGCAATATGCTCGCCCCCTATTACATGGGACTTAAACATAACGGCGAAATGAGGGTGTTAATATACACCTCTGCCAACCCTTCGGGGAATACAGGCGTAATGTTATGTTACAATGTAAAATGGTGTGCTGACTGCAGATTATTTATCGACTGAGATTAATCACACGGATAGTACTTGTAATGCGACGGTATATGAAAGGCATCTAAAGCGCATGCGCCGTGTAACTTCACAAGCAGAATAATGCACACACTCGCTTAAACTCGTCTTTCGAAAATATGAATTTACGATTGCTTTCAGCGAGAATTTTATTTATAGACTACAGGGTGTGAACGAAATTATGTAATTCCGTCAAACCTCGTGATGTACTGCTGACATAGATTAACCCTGAACGGGATACCTTTGGATAAATAAAAAAAAATTACAAGAAGTAAAATGTGTTCTTAACATGAGGCATTTTAGCGCCCCGCGTTAAATGACCGCGAGTGATAGCCGCGCAATTTGCTCGGGGCGCTAAAATGCCTCATGTTAAGAACACATTTTACTTCTTGTAATTTTTTTTATTGGTTCCAAAGTATCCCGTGCAGGATTAATCTATGTCAGCAGTACATCACGAGGTTTGAAGAAATTACATGATTTAGTTTACACCCTGTATACGCTTTATTATGTAATTGTCTATTAGAGTTACTATTAGCTGGCAAGCCCTGTTTACAACCTTTTCGTGTCCTCATTGATCTCATCTTATGGGCTTGTGAACCTATAAAGAAAGTAGAAAACTGGACCAGGGCCGTTAAACTACTTCTGTTTAAGTACTTACACATTTTCTTGACTACATTTTTATGATTATACAAGCTGTGTCCTCACGTCTCCGCCAGCGTAAGAAGTTTTATTCCAGTAATAAATATAACCCATGTTACTCAGTGATAATGTAGCTTTCTAACGGCAAAAGAATTTGTGAAATCGGTGTAGTAGTTTTTAAGTTTATTCGTTACATAAAAAATACAAATCTTTCCTCTTTATAATATTAGTATAGATTGCGATTTTCCACGAGCGTGAGAAGTCGTAATTTGTCAAAAGCTTGCAGCACACGTATTTCATGGGAGATGACGGCATCAGCAAAAATACATTTATAACAGTACTTATTCTATCTACCTCTTTGGGATATACAGACGTGTTATTATCATAGTAATCTTATTACTGTTGTATAAAGTTCATTTAAAACCGATCACGCGTAAACAAAACAGCCTAACTCAGTTCCTTTCATTGTAGTCCAATGTTCAAATTCAACTTCTTATTATACATACGTATGCGATATAAAAAGCAAACAATGGCAGCTTCGACCCGTAGAACCGGACTTTATCCAGGCTTTGGCGACGCGACGAAGCCAAAATGTGTTTGAAATTCTTGTACTTGGGCCTGTGTAGAATATACTGCATCGTTTATGGTCTTCAGTCTTGTTATTTATGACATATGCTGTCCCTGAACTCGGAAAAATGTTTTGGAGCAAAATAGTTTTATTTGTTTCCGTAAATAAAATATTGTTTGCTTAGGTATCTCGTATTATACGAGGTTCGTCGGAAAGGGGGTACTAAGCCGCGGGCCACCTAAAGAAAGTGTTCAAATTTCAAAATTCGATAATTTTTATTTGCACGTAAAAAGATTTTTACTCTAGTTTAAAAAAAAAATCATAACTATTTTAGTTATGAATCCAGAAAATTCGTTTTCTAATCCGTGACCCCAAATACGACCTAAATTATAAAAACAGCTGATCAGCTATGGACAGATAGATTTTAGCATATTTTTTACGAAATCTTTGACAAGCTATTTCTCTTAAACTATCAAGTTTTGGAGAAAGTTGTCGAACAAAAGTTATCCTTTATATTATGGGTCCTATAATACCCTTTCGGCTTAGTACTCCGTTTCCGACTAACCTTGTATAAAGGTGTGCGAAAAAGTTTTCATCTTTTGGACCCAAGGTTCTTAAGGGATTTTAATAGTTCATGTCAATGTTGAATTAAAATTCTCTTATTTATGTTATTCATTGGCTCTAATCAACGTCAAACCCAACAGACCGCACGGACGACGCTCTGTGCTTGTCGTTCATTTAAAAAGAAACTTCATAGCGCAGAGCAAAGCAATGTCCCATGATTAATGATATCGTATTGAAGCCGTCGTGACAAACATCACGCGCTTGTCACCTTTCATCATTTAATGTGACTTTATATCATTTATTCTGTCCTACCTGATAGTTAACATTGCTTGAAGTCACGTACACACTCTGGCACTGGTCTTGATCCATAATGATAGGTGTTTTACCCACACTGAAGAGGCACGGTTCAATACCTATGTATTAGAGAATAGTATGCCTTTGTAATTACTTAAAGGCTTTTAATCTGCTTCAATGATTTTTACCACTTAAAGCTACATATGTACAAGGTTAGTCGGAAAGGGGGTACTAAGCCGTGGGCTACTTAATGTATCACTGATGATTGTTTTAAAGAAAACGTAAAAATTTGAAAATTCGATTTGAAAAAATGCATGCAAAATGATTGCATGAATTTTATTCCAGTTTTTTCAAAAATTATTTATCCCTGCTTTAGTAACGAATTCAGAAAATGGAGCTTCTAATCCGTGACCCCAAATATAACCTAAAATGTAAACACAGCTGATCATAGCTGAGGATAGATAGAATTTAGCGTATTTTTTATGAAATATTTGAATAGCTATTTCTCTTAAACTAATAACTTTTGGAGAAAGTTGTAGAACAAAAGTTATCTCTTATTCTGGGTACTTTAACACCCTTTCGGCTTAGTACCCCCTTTCCGACTAACCTTGTATATTTGTTTTCATCTGACATAATTTTTCGTCTTAATAATATTATACAAGGTTTAAGTTTTTAAAATAATGCTTGCTTCGCTTCCCCAATTTGTTTTCACTTGCGCTAAAACATGAATAGTTCCCTAATTGAGTTTATGTGTCTAGAGCAAGAGGTAATCTCAATGTATTATTTAACCATATTTAAGAAACGCTAATCTATTCAGCTCACATTCACCCACTGCTGAGTATAGCCTCTTCTGCTTTACAACACCTTATCCGATCCTGAGCCAGTCTCATCCAGAGCTGCCTTGCTATCTTCGCTGTGCCAAGAGACCTAGCTGTTGGTCTACCTGACGGTTAGAAACTACTTCAACTAAAAGCTAGTTTCAGCTCAAAATATGCAGTACTTAGAATATTCTTATACTTACATTTCATTTTCAATTGCAGCCTCGTCCAACGAAAGGCAAGATGCGTATTCACTGCCTGGAGAATGTGGATAAGGCGCTGCAGTTCTTGCGTGAACAACGCGTGCACTTGGAGAATATGGGCTCCCACGACATCGTCGACGGCAACCCGAGGCTCAGTCTCGGTCTCATATGGACTATCATCCTGCGCTTCCAGGTAATACTATATTTTATAATCTACTCTTGAGATATTGCCCGTAGTCATCTTGCTAGGCTAAGTGACCAGTTGGTTACTGGTTAAAAGCCGGAGTTTGTAATACTCCATACCACATGTAATACCTATCTCTGGTAGTTAGTCAAAGCTATGTTTAATACCGTCTAGTCCATTTAAAACCACAATCCGTGAGTCCTTATTTCTGTGGAATGTTCGTATTTTATAATGTAATACGCATTAATTGTTTATTATCCCTGTTGTATACAGCACATCCGATAAATCAGTAGGCAGACACAGCGGCTAATTTGCCATTAAAAATTATTTGTACAGACGTATTTAAGGAAGGAAATACAAAATAGTATGTTATCCAATTAAAATAACATAAACAAGTATATTTGTAGATTTTTTGTCCTCATTTAGTAAATCAACTTTTACTTGACTTTTAGACACTAAACAATCCACCATGAATGCTGCAAGGTAGTAGATACTTCGCAAGAGATAATAACGTATAAGAATTCGAAGGAAACTCGATTTATTTCGTAAAAGGCATTTTCATTATTTTCCTAAAATAATCAATCCTTGTAACAGATCCAAGACATCACAATCGAAGAAACAGACAACAAGGAGACCAAATCCGCCAAGGACGCTTTACTCCTCTGGTGTCAAATGAAGACGGCTGGCTACAACAACGTCAACGTCCGCAACTTCACGACTTCATGGCGCGACGGGCTTGCCTTCAACGCGATCATACACAAGCACAGGCCCGACCTGATTCAGTTTGACAAGCTGCATAGGAGCAATCCGATGCATAACTTGAACAATGCTTTCAATGTTGCCGAGGATAAGCTTGGACTTACTAAACTGTTGGACGCCGAAGGTGAGCTACAATAATTAAACTTTTTAACAAAAAAAACCGACTTCATATTGTCTATCTCCGAAGTTCTTCATCAGATCTTCACCAAATTTAAATGGGACCACTTCGAAAGAATACTCTTTCAACGAAAAAAATAATCATTAAAATCGGTTCACAATTAGCAAAGCTATCGCGGAAAAAACATACAAAAAAAACATACAGTCGAATTGAGAACCTCCTCCTTTTTGGAACTCGGTTAAAAAGTATTCAATCAAAACAAAAAATATGCTTTGTTATCTTTTCTCTTGTGAATGCCGTTAAAAGTTGCTAAATGATTTAACTATGGCAAGCGGCAGCATTCACCTTCGTTCTTATAATTATGGTGCAAAAATTTGGTGTACCAGTGTACCCAAGAGTGCAGGAGATCATACCACAGTCACTTCCTGAAATCCTATAATGGCACAGTGGCACTACACACAGAAGAGGGTCTAAGGCCCGTATTAATAAACAGCTCTTATTTGAGAGATCTTCCAACAGCAGCTACCATAAAGTCGAGTTCCATATACATATTTGACATTTTTTTAAATACACCTCGAGTCATATTAAAACTACACTTAAAGGGATCTCCCAAATGAGGGCAGTTAATTAATACGTGCCAAGTGTAACGCCAAACTATGCAGAAAATACGCGAAGCAATTTCAGCGTGATTACTCCTGCAATGATGTTTAAATTTCCCACGATACACCAGGATGAAATTATGTCGTGTTTAGCTGATAATGAAAACAGCCGCCAAAGTTCAGACGCTTAATTTCGGCATGGTTGGGCGCTACACTAAGGTTAACCAAGGTCGGCTTGCTTGGGACACAGGGAGTACTTAGTTAGAAGGTATGAATTTGAAGCATACAAGAACTAATCACGATTTTCCCTCAGACATTGCTGTCGACAACCCCGATGAGAAGTCAATCATCACATACGTGGTGACGTACTACCACTACTTCAGCAAGATGAAGCAGGAGACGGTGCAGGGCAAGAGGATCGGTAAGGTGGTCGGCATCGCCATGGAGAACGACAAGATGATGCAGGAGTACGAGTCGCTTACCAGGTCTGTATACATTACTTTCTACTCTTTCTCAGTTCATACAGCCTTGACAGTCTTTATAGGCAGTCAAGCGTGAAATACTGACAGTTAACGTAACGATAAAGGTGAGGGACTCCTTCGTAGTTGGGAAAAAGAAAGTTGTTGATTTACTGCTGGCCTAGACTACTCATAACTCATAACATCACGCCTTCATTCCACGAATAGTTGGGCAGAGGTGTATAGTAACACCCTCATTTCGCCGTTAAGTCCCATATAATAGGGGGACGACCGTATTGCCACCAATCTGGCACTAATCCAAACTCTGGGCTGATACTGAGGAATTCGACACGGAAAAACCCAATAACCCTGTCCGACCTGGGGTTCAAACCAAAGTCCTCACGATCAGCAGTCGCGCTTGCCACCACTAGACTAACGGGGTAGTAGACTACTCTTATAAAGTAAAACCTTTTAACAACTATGACATCTCTGCATGTTATCAGACTGTGTTATTTGAGTAAGCCAACAAGCTAGCTTAAAGAACCGTAGCATGGAAAACGTTATTTGCAGCAAAGAGCTACTTAGCGACAGCGTGTTTCCCAAACTTGTCTTCTACACATATACGTTTTACTTGAATCTCTAACTAAAAATACCTGATATGTAAACAGTAACCTAATATATTTGTGTTCCAGCGATCTCCTGCAATGGATCGAGCGTACAATCGAAGCGCTCGGCGACCGAACATTCGCGAACTCACTAGAAGGCGTACGCCAGCAGTTGATACAGTTCGCCAACTACCGCACTGTAGAGAAACCACCCAAGTGAGTACAACAACACATACTAGTAAACTCGTAGTTGACCTTACATGATGACCAGAAAGTTCTATACAACGTGTTACATAATTCCCCATGACAGATGTAAATAATCAGTAGTAGTAGTCTTTTATGGTTGTTCTCATTTACCTCTCAGAGGAAATTAGGTAAGAATGTAAATGACTTTCTGGGTATTCTACTCTTTAGTTTTTTTATGTTTTCAGGGTTGCGTTTCAATGATGATTATTTTATGATTTATCCAATTTTTCTTTTTGTTCATACTACAGTTTTCAAATATTGCCAATAGACTTTTTACAAGGGACCTTTTAAGCCCCTTTCGGCTTTAGGGGTATTTTTGTAACACATTGTATAAGAAACCAGGTAAAGATGTATAAAAGCTGAGTGGGAGGAAAAAATAAACTATAACATAGTTTTGGTTGTTATGTAGGTATATTACATTACTCTATGCAGTTTTGTTTTCTTTTTTTCAAGGATGTAAACATCAACTGAACAAAAATGCGCAATAGATTTTTATTATGTTGAAAGCTATGCACTGTTGTGAAAATAATTGTAATTTGATTGCTATACACACATCTGTTGTTTACATTCTTGAATAAATAAATACACCCCGATTTTAGTCCTAACTAGCAGCAACCCGCCCCGGCTTCGCACGGGTGCAGTGTAGATACTAATGTAGGGCATATAAAACTTCCTCTTGAATCACTCTATCTATTGCCGAAAACTGCATTAAAATCCGTTGCGTAGTTTAAAAGATCTAAGCGTACAGACAGCGGGAGCGACTTTGTTTTATACTATGTAAAGAAGATTACATGTCACAATAAAAATGATAAATGATTTTTATTTCTGTAAATAAGTCTGTTACAGACACTTTTACAAGTTTATGTAAAAATTTTTTAAGACTAAATGTCGCCGACATTTCCTATCTGATAATCTATCCTATAATGTCTAACATCCTCATTACTTTATCAGGTTCGTGGAGAAGGGCAACCTGGAAGTTCTGCTGTTCACGTTGCAGTCACGTATGCGCGCTGCCAACCAGAAGCCGTACACGCCGCGTGAGGGGAAGATGATACATGACATCAACCGGGCCTGGGAGAGGCTAGAGAAGTCTGAACACGAGAGGGAATTGGCTCTCAGAGAGGAGCTCATCAGACAGGAGAAACTTGAACAACTTGCTGCCAGGTATGTGTGTCTTTAAGTAGCATAATAGCATTTTGTGTATAAATTGAGTGCTGGAGCATGACAAGTGTCTTGATGTTGAAAAGAATCTGATGAATCTGCTTACATATTTTCTACACAACGCTAGAGATAAACTACGATAACATGTCCCACCCCTCCAAATTACTATTTCAATGTGTATAGTCACATCTTTACGAAAGAGTGTGTATGTAGTTTTTGTTTGACGGCTGACTCAACACGCACCCATGCGTTGGGTGTATTGGTGGTACTTTATAAATACTTTCACAAATACATTGAAGCGTTTTGAATTTTGGAGGGGCGGGACATGTTATCGTAGTTTCTCTCTACGGCAAATACATGCATACTTTCGGCATTGCCCAGTAATTGGGTTGCGGAGGTCTGATGGTAGTCGCTCCGTGTAAAATACTGATATTCAGCCGCATTTGTTTAGACTGGAATCTGATCTTAACAAAGTTGGGAAATGGCTAGGCAGAACAGCTACGGAAAATTCACCATCAGATTTTTAATGGAAAAAAGTCTGGTCTTATTCTGATTTAATGAGCTTGTTTAACAATTCTGTGACATAATTATACGAATGACATTTAGTGTAACGTCATTATTCAGCATTTGAGTATTGCGGCACGACGACGCTTTCTGCTACGCTACTGCAATGATACTTAAGCCAGGAACACCCCTAAACCGCTACACGACACTGCAAGAATGACTCGTACATATTAAATAGTTTTTTAGGCAGCACACATGGGACTGCTTCACATTTTTGTCATAAAACCTCTTTTGTAACTATTTACTAATAAAATTATCTTTAATAGATTCAACCGCAAGGCCCAGATGCGTGAGACGTGGCTGTCTGAGAACCAGCGCCTGGTCAGCCAGGATAACTTCGGGTTCGACCTGGCAGCTGTCGAGGCGGCCGCTAAGAAACATGAGGCCATTGAGACTGATATCTTTGCGTACGAGGAGAGAGTACAAGCTGTTGTTGCTGTATGTTCAGAGTTACAGACTGAGAGGTACGAGGATTCTGTTTGTTACCATTGTAGTTCTTATATATTTAGAATTTTAGTAATGATTTTGTGGACAATCTGTGATTGTATTTATTTATTTAGGAAAATCAACAGCTACAATTTTTTTATGAATAATTTAAATAAGCCACTTACAGGTTTTCACGAATAGCAACAGAAACGTAGGAAACCCTCTAAACCAAGACAATTACGATTATACAGTATAGTCGCAAAGTAACGTCAAGTACACGTCATAATTAATTGAAAAACTTTAGGTTAAACATCCTTCTTGCCGTGATAATATTAGTGACAAATGGGTCAAATGAGCTATATGTAGCTAAAGAAGGTCTTGGTGATAAATCTTAGTGAGATCAAGTTGTCTAAATGACCTCTTCAAGTTAGACCTACGTAAAGCGATTGTTTAATGGAAGGGTTTTGTAAAAGAACTGAAGGAACTTTAAAATACGAAACTGTTTTTCCCCCACAACTCTAGATTATGTAATTCCACAGATACCACGACATGGAGCGTGTGTGCGCTCGTCGCGACAACGTGCTACGTCTGTGGGCGTACCTGTTGGAACTGCTGCGAGCTCGCCGCGCCAGGCTCGAGCTGTCATTACAGTTGCAGCAAAACTTCCAGGTCAGTACACATAATCTCATCCACCCAGCCTATCATAGTATAGTGGAGCTGTTCTGATAAAGATCCACAATATAGGCCAGTGGGTCCACTGAGCTAGTCTTTGGGCAGCACTACATTACTGGCTTGTGGTACTCCGATTGACAATTAAATTGGTGTTAACGCTATTTGGCTCATAAAAACCTGAGGTTAGAAAAGACTTTAGATAAAAACTGTTCAATGTCCACCGTGGAACATATAACTTGACACAATGACATATTAAAAAAATACATAAAATTCACACAATAATTTCTGCCCACAGGAGATGCTATACATCCTGGACTCCATGGAAGAGATCAAGATGCGTCTGCTGACGGACGACTACGGCAAGCATCTGATGGGCGTCGAGGATCTGTTGCAGAAGCACGCGCTGGTTGAGGCCGATATCAACGTGCTCGGAGAGAGGGTCAAGGTCAGTGTTTATTGTTTTACGTTTTATGTAGTTTTTTCTACATTTTGTTCTGGTACATTTTTTGTACGTTCTGATAATGTTCGCACTCTTCAGATGCGCACCGTCACAATGCATATTGTTGACTATTGTTGTCACATAGACTAAGGGCGCGTTCCCACTATGTCGTGACGATAAATCGTTGGACGACTGACGTCTCTAGCTGTTTCCATTATAACGACTGTTTGTCGTCAATTTTTTTTATCGTTTATCGACTATCGTATCTAGCTGTTCCCATTGGATCGCGACGACATTTTGTCGTTTCACGACAGTCGCTTTGTCGTTTGCAAATCAGTAGCAAGCTACGACGAGACGATATTTTTATCGTGGCCACGATAGATAGTCGTAACAACGACACATTACGATGTCGTGATTATAAATTTATCGTTGGACGACTGTCGTGCTAGCCGTCCCCATTGACTCGACAATCTGTCGACACTGCAAAAACAAGTCGTGAACGACAGGTTATCGTGTCGTCTTATATGTGAACACCTCCATCTAACTATATGTATAAGCCACGACACTTAAAACTACACGACTATCTGTCGTCACGACAAAGTGGGAACGCGGCCTAACGCGTTGTTCTGTATTATCAAGCAGTTTTCAAGTAAAATAGACTGACAAACACCAAAGTCTTACTGTACCTAACGGTTCCGTTTTGACATTTTCGGTACGGAATCCTAAAAACATTCACAAAACCTGCTAAATATACCGTTTACCTCGCAGGTGGTCGTAGGTCAATCTCAGCGCTTCCTGGAACAAGAAGAGGGCGGGTACCGTCCATGTGACCCCGCTATCACTGTGGAGCGCATTCAACAGCTCGAGAATGCTTACGCCGAACTTGTGCATCTCGCCGTCGAACGCAGGTACTTGCTCTTGCTGCTGTGGAATTGCTTTTCATGCACAGCAATTAGACAATATTATAGACTATAAAAGAAAAGAAAAAATCATACCATGCCATCAATGTCCGATAGTGCGAGAAACCTCTAGTCTATTGCGGGACATTCATAGGCATAGCTAAGATTTGACCCTGAGAGTTTATGTGGGTAAAAGATTTCGGAGGTTTTAAATTTACTGTCAAATCAATAATCCTACAAAAAAATTGGGTTTTAGTTAAAAATACGTAACCCCGTAAACACTGCATACTATGTTTTATGCTATTATATATTTGTGCCATTTACATATAATTCAGTATTTCACACGGTATGTGTTTACATGTAACAGAAAGCGTCTGGAGGACAGCCGCAAGCTGTGGCAGTTCTACTGGGACATGGCCGACGAAGAGAACTGGATCAAGGAGAAGGAGCAGATCGTCTCCGTGGATGACATTGGACATGATCTTACTACCGGTAATTATTATTTATTAACTTTGTAACATTGTTGTCTTGATCATAAAAATGTTGTGGTGGAACATCCTTACTATCCTTATCCTTACTTCCTTACTATCCTGACTTAATATTATAAATGCGAAAGTTTGTATGTATGGACGTTTGTTACTCTTTCACGCAAAAACGGCTGAACGGATTTGGATGGGATTTGGCACACAGATATACTACGCCCGGGATTAACACATATAATACTTTTATTCGGCTACATCAAGTAGTTCCCCTAGGATGCGGGTGAAACCGTGGGTAATAGTCTAGTAAGACATAAAATGACAATACAGACTTAAAAATCAAAGAGGAATATCCAAGATATATGCAGGATTAGTCTCTGTTGTCGTTTAATTTTGTCTACGGACAACTTGTCCATCCATTCTTCGCTTCATTTCGTTCCCCCGAAAACATTGAAGATTGGAAACAAAGTAAACAGAGGGTTGGGCGGCGAAGCATCAATATTGTAATAAAGTAGGGGTGAAAGTCAAATACAGACATCCGGTCGCTACGCGCCAGGCGTGACGTCACTTCGCCGTCCCTGGAGAATATAATGGCATTCGCAAAAACACAACTTTTTCAGAACAAAATAAAAACCGATTTTTGACGACTGCTTGCCAGTTACAAGCAGTACTTGGCAAGCAGTCGTCAAAAATCTGTTTTTATTTTGTTCTGAAAAAGTTGTTTTTGCGAATACCATTATATTCTCCGGGGACGGCGATTTGACTTCTTTAGTTGCAGTTCAGTCTTTTTTTTGTTTTCAAACCTGTTTGAATTTTCGTGTAACTTGTATCAATATACCGTTATGTTGTATGCAGTGTACCTGCTGATATCCAAACACAAGGCGTTGGAGGCCGACGTGCAGGCTCACGAGCCGCAGCTGATGAGCGTGGCCGCTGTGGGAGACGAACTCATCTCACAGGGACACTTCGGAGCCGATAGGATACAGGTAACACACTTTTAGATATATTGTACACAAAAGTAAACATTGTCAATTGGCTATCGAAGTCCACTTATGGACCCTTATCAGTTTCCATTCCACCAAACGGAAAACTACTCGCGCACCTTTTTGATGTCACTGAATAAAGTACCGTATCATCAAGAAACGTAGACATCAAGCGTTTCCTCGCGCATGCACGACCACACTCGAGCGACGGATTTTTCCGCTTGGTGGAAGCTGACCCCTAAGAGGAAATAAAACCTGTTGTCACTGGGCATACTGAGCCAACAAGCTTACGAGTACTGTTGTCCTTCATCGGCATAGCCAAAATAGACGTGTTGTTAGGTGGATATCCCGCCATCTAACAGTTATTACAGCCTCGTCAATCAGTTAGCTGGTTGGCCTGAAGTTTGTGTATTTCCTCCATATTACAGTATGGACATACAATGACCAATATTAGATACGTACTTAACTGTTATAATAATCAATAAATTTGTGTACAGGACCGTCTCCGCGACATCCTGTCTCAATGGAACCATCTGTTGGACATGGTGTCTCTGCGCAAGAACCGTTTGGACGCTGCCGTCCGCTATCATCAACTGTTCGCTGATGCTGATGATATCGACAACTGGATGTTGGATACTCTTAGGTATGATCATTTTATCTCTTTGCAGTTCACGTGTATACAAGGTTAGTCGGAAAGGGTGTACCAAGCCGTGGGCCACTTAATGTATCACTGATGATTGTTTTAAAGAATGTGTTAAAATTTAAAAATTCGATAATAAGAAAATGAATAATTATTTTTATTTTAGTTTTTTCTAAAATTCTTCATCCCTGCTTTAGTTATGAATTCAAAAAATGGAGTTTCTAATCCGTGACCCCAAATATGACGTACAATGTAAACACGTCTGATCATTGCTGAGGATAGATAGAATTTAGCGTATTTTTTATGATATCTTTGAACAGCTATTTCTCTTGAACTATTGACTTTTGGGGAAAGTTGTAGAACAAAAGTTATCCATTATTATGGGTACTTTAACACCCTTTCGGCTTAGTACCCCATTTCAGACTAACCTTGCATAAGGATCCGGCAAAAAGAAAAATAATATTGCATTAACTTCTCCACACAAGCGTTTGATGATGCAGTAATATTTTGTTGGGGTAAAGCTTCGAGGCGTTACCTAAAGTATAACACATTTTTGTTCATTTCTTTAATCCTTCGTTCAGGTTGGTATCATCTGAAGATACCGGCGTGGATGAGGCTCAAGTCCAAAGCTTGCTGAAGAAACACAAGGACGTCACTGACGAACTAAAGAACTACGCCAACGTCATTCAGCAGCTCAAACAACAGGTACACAGCACTTTTATTATTTGAAGTAATAATTAAACACATTTGAATAAAGTTAATTCTATCTATAGGGTATTTAGAAATGTTGGAATTACAGTACTATTATTAGTAGTGTTGTGAAACATTTTCATGAATAATAAATGATTTAGCTTAATATTTTTGTGTATTATCATAGGCACAGGAGCTCAGCCCATCGGACGCGAACAGCGCGGAGGTGCGCTCGCGGCTGGCCGCCATCGACGCGCGCCACGGCGAGCTGGCGGAGCTGGCGCGCCTCCGCAAGCAGCGCCTGCTGGACGCGCTGTCGCTGTTCAAGCTGCTGGCCGAGGCCGACGCCGCCGACCAGTGGATCGCCGAGAAGGACAGGATGCTCGACACCATGCTGCCGCCCAAGGATATCGATGATGTTGAGATCATGAAGCACAGGTAACAGCGATTCGAGTTTACTCGCAGCATTTTGTTTGCGAGATCTTTCTGTCTTGTGAAGAAGTATTAAAGAAAACGAAGAATTGTGAATCTTCATCATCCTTAACCCGTATTGATTCACTTCTGGGTAAAGAGGCCTCCTCTTCCATTTCACCAATCTTCTCTGTTCTGTGTGATGCGATCAATCCAGGTCTTTTCTGCGATCTCTGTAATGTAGTCAACCCATCTGGAGGGTATTCTGCCAAGGAATCTGTTTGCCCCTCTCGATACGATAACCATTCGGTCATAGCTCTACTCCACCTGCATTCACTATGCCTAGTAATGTATTCGGCCCAACGCTACTTGAGTTTTATGATCTTTTCCCCGACGTTAGTAACCTATGTCTTTCGCCGGATCTTATTTTTATTACGGTTACGATCTATTTTTGCCCGGACCCATCACATTTTTATATAACTTCGATCCAGATTTCATGTTGCAGTGATTAAATAACATTCATATAATAAAAAAGTTATCTAATTAACCATTGTAAACAGGTACGACGGTTTCGACAAGGAGATGAACGCGAACGCGTCCCGCGTGGCGGTGGTGAACCAGCTGGCGCGGCAGCTCATCCACGTGGAGCACCCGCAGGCCGCGCGCATACAGGAGCGGCAGGCCGCGCTCAACGGGGCCTGGAGCGCGCTGCGGGAGAAGGTCACTGGCCATAGCGTTATTTTATTGTGGACCCTGCAAACAACTACTGATACTTCTTGTATTACTAGTTTTTTTTAAGAATAGCAAATACATAGCTTTTTATAAATGCTATCTATTCATAAGGCTGATCTACACTAGGAGAGTATATCGAAGCGAGTCTCATGTTATATCTGTTTTCCGCGCTGAGAAAATCAAAGCCAGAACGAGAATGATTCGCTTTGTGAAATTCTTCTTGTTTGAATCAGCCTTCACATTCGACATTCGCGGCCGTCAGAGCGTAAAAAGCTTTAGGGCATCATGACATTCAAACTGACCTTTCACAAACTTGCGAAGCTTATATTTAGCAAAGTAAAAGAATTAGCTGCACTGTTTCCAAAATTCATAGTGAAATATATTGTTCTACGGAAAAAGTCCTAACATTTCGTATGTTATCCCTACCAGGCGGAATCAAAGAAGGACGATCTGAAGTCTGCTCAAGGAGTACAGACGTTCCACATCGAGTGCCGCGAGACTGTCTCCTGGATCGAGGACAAGAAGAGGATCCTGCAACAGACCGACAACCTGGAGATGGATCTCAACGGTAAGCATATAATTTTTGAGAAGGGAGAGAGAGATGAAGTTTCCGTCGCGTTCGTGACGTCGGACTGCTACGTGGCATTTTGCCGTTAAATGTTTTTAATCAAGGCAACTAATTCAATTATTCGGGGGTGTAAGGTAATGCCGCTTGTTGTTTCTCCTTTATTTAATGTCAAAGTCAAAGCCATTTATTTGCAATGAAATGTCGTATTTGAAGCACTTCGTCGCCTATGTTATCCCCCCTCTAAACAAAGTCCAACTTTGAAAACTGTTTTTATTGCTAAACTTTCACGAAGAAGTTTGTATGGCAGAGTTATAAGATCAGGCATTTTTTTATAAATCAAAGTAGGGTCAGCACCACTTTTTAATTGGTAATACCTATGAAGCAATGATGTTAACGTATACAGATTATCGCATCGATATGAACTAATAAATAATATAAAGACATCGATTTTATTACATTAGTTACCACGGGTGTGACAGTAATTGTCATGTAATACGATCATGAATGAACGCGTTGTCTTTGGTTTCCTAGATGATGCGGTTACAGAGTCAATAAAAATAACTGTTGTATTAATTTTATACGACGATTAATACAGTTTTTTTGTTGTTCTTTACAATAAGTGCCAAAAGATTTTTTAAATATCCAGAGACTTGGTAGTTATGTCACGTAAGTTTAATGAGAATGAGATTATTTAGTTCTTGGTTTGTTTTTGGCTAGCAAAACTGTCGCTCAGTTTACGTGAAATTTTAGTTACGTAGTATTGTCATAGGGAATATTTTGTTTTACAGGCTATATCGATTGTATATCTCAGAAATGACTCATTTAATCCTTCAGAAATAACAAATTTTGAATATCTGAAACGAAAAATATTCGAAGAAAATACAAACCCTACGAAACGAACGACACTGATTGAATACAGTTGTGACGTCACGTGACTCATACATTTTCAACTTACTATACTGTATATCTCGTATACGACTAAGGATACGGAAGCACTGATGTGGCTTACGTTCATTATCTTCAAGGATATTTACTTAACTATACTAATATCTCCTCCCAGGTGTAATGACTCTCCAGCGTCGTCTCTCCGGTATGGAGCGTGACCTCGCCGCCATTCAGGCGCGCATCTCCTCATTGGAGAGTGAGGCCAGCGCCATCGAGGACGACCATCCGGAGGAAGCGCAACTCATCCGCGATAGAGTATACCAGATCACTGAGAACTGGGATCAGCTCACACAGATGGTAAGTTGAAATTACGTCTATAACAGAAGTATAAACGGTGTTTTCAGTAGAAAAAACGTCTTTTCGATCGTGAAAAGTCGTACACTTACTATTGTAAATACTTATAGTATATTTTCCTCACAGCTCAAAGAGCGCGACGCGAAGCTGGAGGAGGCGGGAGATCTGCATCGCTTCCTGCGCTCCGTGGATCACTTCCAGGCTTGGCTCACCAAGACACAGACCGATGTCGCTTCTGAGGGTAAGTACCACAACCAACCAATCAGTGCACTTCTGGACAGAGGCCTCTCCCAAACCAGAGATTTATTAAAACTATAAAGATATAAAAAAAATCAAACAACTCGATTTACAACAGACACGCCATCAAACTTGGCGGAGGCAGAGAAGCTGCTGTCTCAGCACCAGACCATCAAGGAGGAGATCGACAACTACAAGGACGAATACGCCAAGATGATGGAGTACGGCGAGAAGATCACTGCCGTTAGTATACTTTATTTATAGTCACTGAGTCTATCGCAGTTTACTGCTGGTTATAGGTTTCTCCTGAACGGGATAAAATAAAAAGTTGGTGATCATGGAGCCTTATTTTACCATCGGTAATGATACTTATTGTGACTGGCATAAGACATTTTGGCTGCTAAACTGGATGTCGATGTCACAAAGCTTCGTTGGCTAGTGGTGTTGCGTCGTGCGCTCAATTTGACTCTGAAACTTTGATATTATGCACACATTTTATGTGCTAAAATGTTAACGTTTCTTATTGTATTAGATTAATGATTCTTATTTCTAAGCAATATGATTGCTAATAACTGAGAGAGATAATACTATAATTATTATAATAGTTTAGTGTTTAATAGTGAGCATAATCATGCTATTACTGAATAATTCCTTAACTTTACCAAGATCTGCTCTAACCGAAGTTGTAATACCACAGGAGCCATCAACCCAGGACGATCCTCAGTACATGTTCTTGCGCGAGCGGCTGAAGGCTCTGCGCGAGGGCTGGGCCGAGCTGCAGCAGATGTGGGAGAACCGCCAACAGCTGCTCACACAAAGCCTCGAGCTGCAGCTGTTGCAGCGGGATGCCAGGCAGGCTGAGGTGCTGCTTTCGCACCAGGAACACAGGTGACCAATTATTTTTGTCATATTTTAATACTTCTCATGGATCGTTATGGATTGATAACCACAGTTCTGTTATAAGCACATAGGGGAAGACTATTACCCATTCTCTTGAAGAGCAAGATAGGTGGTGATCCATTCTTTGTCAGTTAATATGGTCAACATTTATATAGTCAACTTTCGTGTGCCAATAAGCCTACTGTCTTGCATTAGGCCGAGCTATCGACGTGCAACCACAGTTGCGAAATAATGTGGTTTGAGTGTATTGTTTTTAACCATATATTAATGGAGAATTTGGTTCACAGGCTGGGTAAGACCGAGCCACCGACCAACTTGGAGCAGGCCGAAAACATGATCAAGGAACACGAAGCCTTCCTCACTACCATGGAGGCCAACGACGACAAGATCAACTCTGTCGTACAGTTCGCGAACAGACTCGTCGAGGAGAGGCACTTCGACGCCGACAAGATACAACGCAAGGCCGAGAACATCGACGGACGACGCAACGCCAACCGCGAAAAGGCTCTCCAACAAATGGAGAAACTTCAGGACCAACTACAACTGCACCAGTTCTTACAAGACTGCGACGAACTCGGCGAGTGGGTGCAGGAGAAGAACGTGACCGCACAGGACGACACGTACCGCTCGGCGAAGACCATCCACTCCAAGTGGACGCGCCACCAAGCCTTCGAAGCGGAAATCGCGGCCAACAAGGAACGTCTCTTTGCTGTCCAGAATGCGGCCGAAGAACTCATGAAACAGAAACCGGAATTCGTTGAAGTAATCTCCCCGAAGATGACTGAACTTCAAGATCAGTTTGAAAATCTGCAAACCACCACAAAGGAGAAGGGAGAACGTCTATTTGACGCCAACCGCGAGGTTCTTCTGCACCAGACCTGTGACGACATCGACTCATGGATGAACGAACTCGAGAAACAAATCGAGAACACCGACACCGGCACTGATCTGGCATCTGTCAACATTCTCATGCAGAAGCAACAGATGATCGAGACACAGATGGCCGTTAAAGCCAAGCAAGTCACCGAACTGGAGACTCAGGCTGAATACTTGCAGAAGACTGTTCCAGACAAGATGGACGAGATTAAAGAAAAGAAGAAGTCTGTCGAACAGAGGTTCGAACAGCTGAAGGCTCCATTATTGGACCGCCAGCGTCACTTGGCAAAGAAGAAGGAAGCGTTCCAATTCCGTCGCGACGTCGAGGATGAGAAATTGTGGGTCCATGAGAAAATGCCGTTAGCTACCAGCACTGACTACGGCAACTCTCTATTCAACGTGCAGATGCTGCAGAAAAAGAACCAGTCGCTGAAGACGGAGACTGATAATCACGAGCCCAGGATCCTGACCGTGATCTCTAACGGACAGAAGCTGATTGATGAGGGACACGACGACACGCCCGAGTTCAAGCAGCTTATTGAGGAACTTACCGCGAGGTGGCGAGAACTGAAGGGTGAGTTTTATATTATAGACATTTTGGTTAGTTAATGCACTGCAATATCGATATTAGTCAGCAGTCTATCTACATTATAATGCCTGACTATTACATGGAATAAGCTTTGTTAATACTGTTTTAATCTCCCATATTGCTATACTTGATCACATTTAGACAGACTCTTAACTGCATTATAATGTTACTAGTACACTTTCCCTCTCTTTATCAACTGTGACGAAAACCCGAGAGACGTCAAGTCTTATTTGCCGATACGAAATTAATGTAAAATGTACTTTATGATTTCTTTGTACCCAAAACACGACACCAAAGGGAGTTGCAAGAAATATTAGGAATAGGCTACGACAAAATAACGTCCGAAGATCATAAATACTTGTATTACAATAACTTTTTTTCACAGATGCCATCGACGAACGCAAGAGCAAACTGTCCCAATGGGAGAAGGCACAGCAATACCTATTCGACGCGAACGAAGCCGAAGCCTGGATGAGTGAGCAGGAGTTATACATGATGGTAGAAGATAGGGGCAAGGACGAGATATCCGCGCAGAACTTGATGAAGAAACATGAGATATTGGAGCAGGCAGTCGATGATTATGCGCACACTATCCGACAATTGGGAGAGACTGTACGACACCTTACTACTGAGGAACACCCGCTTAGGTAACTTATTTATTTATAGCTCAAAATAATCTTCGTAATCAGGCTCAGTTATGCTGCGACTACACTACCGTGATATGGCAATAATTATGGCCATAATTGAAACAACAACTAGGTGTAGCCACGATTTATGACCGTAATTTCACAACGCCGAGTTGCCGACCGACATAGAGTGGTAGAATGAAAAGGTACTCGAGATTTTGGAAGCATTCCAATCGGAACCGAATCTAAAGTCAAAAGTCTAAGTTTTAAAATGTAAAAGATTCATGTAATAGTAATTCACACTCATAAAGTACAACAACGCCGCAGCTTCAATTTCCTTCTTGAAAAAATGTTTTTTTTTACCGCCTAGTTCATTGTCATATCTAGGTAAACATTAGTGTAACCACACCACTTATCGCGGTAATTTAGGCCGTAATTGAATGCCATAATTATTGCGGTAAACGGGCGGTAGACGGCAAGGTAGTGTGGCCGGGACATTACAGATGCCGGAGGCCCGCTTCCAATCTTGTGTACTCGGGCCGAACACAAGACTGGGAGTTTGGCTTGCGATATGAAACTTCAAAAGTTACAAATGTAGCAAAGAAATTAAATTCTCTCTACGGCCATTTGAAACTGAGTTATAGCACTCATCTCGCAAGAATTTATAAGTGAAGTATAATTGTGAAGTGTTAAAGTGGAGTAATACAATTTTCATGTTTTGTCGAATTGCGATTATGATAATGTATTGTAGCCAAACTAATAAACTTCTTTATTTCATAGTGAACAGATCTCAGTGAAGCAGTCCCAAGTGGACAAGTTATACGCCGGTCTAAAGGACTTGGCAGGCGAACGTCGCGCCAAACTAGACGAGGCATTGCGGCTGTTCCAACTGTCGCGAGAAGTTGATGACCTTGAGCAATGGATCACCGAGAGGGAGCTTGTTGCCAGCTCGCAGGAGCTCGGGCAAGACTACGACCATGTTACTGTAAGAATCACTTGTTACATGCGAGGTTATCCATTTCTGCGTATGCTAGAAGTTGTGCAGATGTCTATTAACAAATTCTACTCTTACAGTTGCTATGGGAGCGCTTCAAGGAATTCGCCCGAGAAACGCAGGCAGTGGGCTCAGAACGCGTGGCGACCGCTGAACGTATCGCCGATCAGATGATCGCTATGGGCCATTCGGACAACGCCACCATCGCGCAGTGGAAGGAGGGACTCAAGGAGACGTGGCAAGACCTGCTGGAGCTTATCGAGACTAGGACACAGGTCAGTTGCACTTATATTGTTTTCTGCAATAGGTTTTAGAATAAAATAAGTAACTGACAATAATTACACGGAACAAAGTCACAGGTTTCAAAGAGTTGTGTTTGATAAAATTATTTTATTTACATCTTTGAAATTTTACCATATTTTTCTAGTAAAACGCCGATAATATATAATTAATCAAGTTATTAAAAAAGCTGAACGATTCGATTTTACTTAGAATTATTGACGATTTGTTTATAAAGTTGTTATATTTTATTAAAAACAGTACCGCCATCCTACCACATCATATTATAGTATCTAAACTTATAAATTAGTACTAACGTTAATTCTCTTTCCAGATGTTGGCCGCATCCCGCGAGCTACACAAATACTTCCACGACTGCAAGGATACGTTACAGCGCGTGAACGAGAAGGCGCGCGGCGTCAGCGACGAGTTGGGACGAGATGCCATCAGTGTCGGTGCGCTGCAGAGGAAACACCATAACTTTATGCAAGATCTTAGCACTCTGCATCAACAGGTATAGTTCTTTACAAACTTCTACATCGTTTTAGACTCTCGGCGTAACGTGACGGTTGGCGGATCATGTTGCGCGCTTTATCATATCAGCCCATGAATGTCTACTTTTGAATGTGGATTTTTATAGACCGCCCATCCTATTGGCATCTTCTCTGAAGGCCACATGCGGTGATTTCTCTTTTGGTTCGACGCGTCAGCACTAGATGCGAATCCCTTCGGAATTGATCATTATGTTTTTGGTGTATTTTATAGAATAAGTAATCACGTTGTGTATCACGTTCAGGTGGAAGCAATCCGCAGCGAGTGTGGTCGCCTGGGCGCCATGTACGCGGGCGAGAAGGCGGCGGAGATCACGCGGCGCGAGGGCGAGGTGCGCGCGGCCTGGGCGGCGCTGGCGGCCGCGTGCGGCGCGCGCACCCACAAGCTGGAGGACGCCGACCACCTGTACCGGTTCCTCAACCAGGTGCGCACGCTCACGCTGTGGATGGACGACGTCGTGCGCCAGATGAACACCGGGGAGAAGCCGCGGTATGTACACGACGCTTCAACTTCCTCCATATACAACATGTAAAAAGACCCTTCACGAAGCCGTCAACCATGCATTCAGTACATCAAATTAAGTAACCCTACGCAAAATTTGGCGCTTTTAAAAATTTCGTTTTACTGTAAAGCTAAATGTAACGCACTCAAAACACTGTGCTGATAGATGCAATGAACAGTAAACGGGTAATGGAGGTATTTCAAGTACATTTGCAACCTTCAAAACTAATATTTTAAAAAAAGTTGTGAAAAAGTTGGAACTTTGACCTCCAATATCTCCGTAACAAGAAAGTTCCCAGGCATAGCCCAGAACAAAAAAATTATCGCCATGACGTGGAAAATAAGTGCCTTTCGGCTTCGTTAAGGGTCTATTTACACCGTTTAGAATGTGGCTCGTATATAATTAACTAACTACCCGTCCCTTCTACAGTGACGTCAGCGGCGTAGAGCTCCTAATGAACAACCACCAGTCTCTAAAGGCAGAGATCGACACCCGCGAGGACAACTTCTCAGCTTGCATCTCTCTGGGCCGCGAGTTACTCGCGAGGCAACATTACGCGTCAGCTGATATTAAAGACAAGCTACTGCAACTGACCAACCAGCGCAACGCGTTGCTGCGTCGCTGGGAAGAGCGCTGGGAGAATCTGCAGCTTAGTGAGTATATCCTTTCAGCTATAAAAGTAAAATTTTCAACAGTGTAAACCATTACATTCAGTACTCCAGAAGGAATGTAGCTATAATTAACACACTGTCACATCAAGATCCCTTCATGCTTCCAAGAACGTGTATATAGAATATCGATATCTCCCAATAATGGGTTGCGGAGATAAATAGTAGTTGCACCATAATGAATCCGCTTCAAACAGACAAAAACACCCCAACATAATTGGAAAAAATACTAGGCTAATAGTGAGTATTGAGTCAGTGATGGCTTGTCATTGAACTGACTCTTACTCAATATAAGTTAACCTTTAAAAGAACTTTAAGATTTACCTTTTCTAACAACGTTTCCGTCCCTTAGTCCTGGAGGTGTACCAGTTCGCGCGTGACGCGGCCGTGGCAGAGGCGTGGCTGATAGCGCAGGAGCCGTACCTGATGTCGCAGGAGCTGGGGCACACCATCGACGAGGTGGAGTCGCTCATCAAGAAACACGAGGCCTTCGAGAAGTCCGCCGCCGCACAGGAGGACCGCTTCTCCGCGCTGCAGAGGCTCACCACCGTCAGTATTACTCATATAAGCTGGGACCATCACTGATGCCAGGAACTTTGTCAATCTTTGTAGGAATAACATCGTTAATTTATCCGTTTCCAGAAGCATTTTCAAATCTTATGTTAACTGATATGATTGATTGATAAATTGCATGATAATTCGTGAGGTTGACTGATCTAAAATTTAGATAGGCTTCTAAAAACTGAGTTAGGCCGCGTTCCCACTTTGTCGTGACGATAGATAGTCGTGTAGTTTTAAGTGTCGTGGCTTATATATTTAAATGGAGGTGTTCACATATAAGACGACACGATAAACTGTCGTTTACGACTTGTTTTTGCAGTGACGACAGATTGTCGAGTCAATGGGAACGGTTAGCACGACAATCGTCCAACGATATAATTATCGTTACGACATCGTGAAGTGTCGTTGTTACGACTATCTGTCGTGGCCACGATAAATATACCGTCTCCTCGTAGCTTGCTACTGATTTGCAAACGACAAAGCGACTGTCGTGAAACGATAAAAAAGTTGACGATAAACAGTCGTTATAATGGGAACAGCTAGAGACGACAGTCGTCCAACAATAAATTTATCATTACGACATAGTGGGAACGCGGCCTTAGTACGGTCAGTCAACAAACCTACCAATATTACACAGCTTAGGTTAGTGTGACAAGTTACCTGCGCATTGGCAATTTGGCTTGGTTGGAGATGTTTGTTAATGTTTTGTGACTGCCGTTCTAAGTAGTTGTAGGCATTTGTATTGGAATGTAGTACAGCTTTATAAGGCCTTTGTTACATAGAAAGCGGGCAGCGGGAGGATCTCCGCGCGAGACCCGACCGACCCGCCTTCTGTGTTGTGAAGGCTTTAGACGCTAGGACATAATACTAATTTGCACTTTTATCTTTCTACATGGTGATGTGATGGGAATAATTATAATTAAGTTTTCTGTGACATTTGAATTGATCAAATATTGTCAAATTCTTTTAAGTTGCTACAATTTCAAGATGTAACCGCCTCTTTGCTAGTGATTTTGCGCTTTCTAAGTGTGAGATTCTGAGTTCCATTCCCCGTTAGTGTTATTGGGTTTTTCTGTTGCCAGCCCCGTTGAGGAATATAGGCAAGATTTGTATTCAAAATAAAGTGCTTAAATTAATATTTCAAGCATTGTTTTAGAATAAAATATTTGATCAATCAAATAGTTATGAAATGCACTACGCTTTGTATTGTTGCTTGGTGTTTAGTGGATGTGTTTTCTTCTAATTTAATTTTTTCTTATTCACAACTAGCTTGAACTCCGTGAGACTTCCATGTGGCCTAGTGCACAGCCTTGGGATCAATGTGATGAATCCGACTTTACCTACGAACCCGCACCCACCACCCGCTCACACTCCCCTCTAACAGTAACCATTAACAAGAACGAAAGACCCGTCAGCCAGATAGTCGAAGAAATTATAACAGATAGCAACAAATTCAATATACCAGACAAAATTAAAGCTAGAGTCTTAAGTATTAACTATGCGAATAACCAGAAGAAAAACGATTCGTATCTTTGGTCTGCTGTGTCTAATAATCACAACAGTTTATCAACTATATCAGAGACAAGTTCCGCGCCAAACTCCCCGCCAATGTCGCCCTTATCACCTGAGATATACAGCTCAGTTTTCTTTGAGTTTCCCGAGCAGACGGAAAAAGCGAACGAATACTTGGCCTGCATAGATTTAATACTATGGGAGCGGTTATCGTGCCAACACGTGTATCCGAACGTATCTTTATTAAGACATAAAAGTAATAGTTCTTCGAAATCTAGCTTGAAACGTTTTATTAGGAAATGGTCGAAGAAGGTCAAACCAGTAGAGTCGGATATTACGGGTGAGGTCGCGGTGTTGTCCCTTCCTGGTTTGACGAGTAGTTCAAAAGCTATCAACGATCTCGGAAAGGAAGTCAAGAGTATACCTTTAAGTTCGTCTCTCCTCCTATTATCCCAGACCCGTAACCTTCTATTTCCCGACGGTGCATGGTACTATAACTATTTGGATAGCGTAAGTGTGGTGTTTGGTGTATTGCATGTACTTACGCTTGAGCGCTGACGACACAAATACAAAACGATTAATTAAGAATTACGTAAGATTGCTTGTCCTTTCCAAATAACTCTGTAGAAAGTACTGATAATCTGTTGCATCAGGTTAGACTGGACGCGTAGTCTGACAAACTTAATTATCTGATTACTTTTTTTTGTATTGCAATTATGAAATAAGATGTTATTTCTTTACTTCATAAATGGGGTAAGTATATAAGATACTGCGCGGAAAAGTACAGTATGAACGCTATAAAATCCTCGCTACATACTAAAGCCGAGCACGAACCAACTAACTAAACCCATCGTAATCCCATGGCGCGTCATTCACTAACTCTTTTAATCCTTGCAGTTCGAAGTGAAAGAGAGAAAGCGAAGGCAAGAGGCCGCCGAGGCTGCCGAACGCGAGAAGCGCGAGAGGGAAGCGGCCGAGGCTGCCGCTGCAGCCGCAGCCGCGCAGGATGCCGTCGACCGCGCGCACACGCCGCAGGAACCGCAGCCGCAGGGTAACTGTCACATCACTATTTATACCGACAGATGAACTACTTATTATCGTAGGGAATTTGTTGAAAAATCTTTGATTTATTGAGGTTTCGCTTATCGAAGATGATCTTATGATTGGATTGTTTTATTTGTTGCTGTTAAAGTCCTAACAATGGCAAATTCTAAGATATTCCATAAAATCCTAGATGACAAAATGAGTCTGTAAATGTTAGGAATTAAAGAACCTATTTTTGGGGATATCCGCTTTAGTTTTGTTCAAGCTACTCGTGATTAGAATCGAATGATTCGTTTCACTCGCTAACAATATTTCACCTTTGGTGTTCGATTTGCCATTGAGCAGGCTTTTACAATAACATTTTGCAAAGGAAAAATATGTACTGAAATTATGACTTGAACTTTAATATGATGAGAATAGAAAAGATATCAAAATTTGTAAGCTTCAAAAAAAGTATCTAGGTATCTGGTTTTTATTTCCAAGTAATAACAGTAAAATCAATGGATAACTAACGAGTCAAAAACACAGAAAAGAACATTCATTTCTAAAAGATTAACATCACTTCGTCTCACGGATTGCAATGTAAGCACGCATGTGTAATGTCTTCCTCTAGCACTGTCGAATCAAAATGTCAACTATTCAGTATAAAACGATATTTGAAACTTCCACTAACTTTCACCGTAACGGTGAATGCTGCTTGCATATTGCAATAACACTTACAATTAGAAATGTTTATGAAGTATACTTTTATCTAAGAGAAAGCGTAGGAATATTGATTTTAAATATAAAGAAATTAAGCACACTTCGCACTACAGCCAGTGAAGGCTTACTTACGGCAATGCTTGCCGCTTTACGTGTGAATTTCTTTATGCCCTTTTAATTCGCTTATTCAGTCGACTAACAAAATCGTTCCAAAAATAAATTATGGTTTATTATCAGTTCGATTTTAAGGAATCACGATTTTGTTAGTCGATCGAATATCGCGTGTGACAAAGGGCCGTTACTTACCGATGTGTTGTCCACACATGCACACGCGTAGTCGTAAGGAGAACATCCACTAAAGCGGCTGAGAAGGCCCAAGAGCGACCGCATTCCCAGCCAGGTAATAAGAGCGCTTATTATAAACCTACCGTTGTAAAAATATACCCGGCTGTTGGCATGAGCTTCTACGGTAGTTTAAAATGGGTGTACTCTGTATTTCTGTCGGGTTACACTGCGCTCGAAATAGTTAGAACACTTGGGGAGTTAGATTAATAACTGTGATTAATTTTATTAGCTTGAAAGCTTTTATTGTACGTATAAAGGACTTTTCTGTCGTGTAGGTTTATTTTGTAGGTATTTTTTACGTAAACCGTAGTTGGGGTTCTAGCACAGTTTTCTTTTATGCACGATTTCAATTTATTCACATTACACAGTCTCGTTTTATTAAGGTGATGGTTTTCTTTGTCAATTCATCATCATATAAATTAAAAATATCACTGATTCATTTCGATCATCGTTCGGGGTTTAAAACGTTCAGATTTAAATAGGAAAATCATCTTTTTGATTGTATTTATTTCAAATACTGGATTTCATATTGTTTTACACCCCGATGTATTAATGTCTTACATTCATAATCATAAATATTTTTATTAGACTATATTACATATTTTTGAATTATAAACATATATATTTCATTAAACACTATATTGTGACGTCATACTGCTAATCACGGTGATGGTTTGATACTCTGTCTCTCATGTCTGTTCTATCCCTGTCTCATTTAATGAGGAGTTGTCATTTCACTTAGAATCCCTGCTAGTGAGGTGGTTTTGTGTCTTCTAAAATGTTTCTTAATCAAACATGCTCGTTTTCAAAAACTAAACAATAAAATCCCAAAATATTCCTTTAAAATATTGTTTTTCTGATTATTGTGAGAGCAAAGGGATTTAAAAAAATCCATTTGTTGTTTTTGTATACGAGTGTGTATCATGAATTGAAATAAATTTAAGAAAATTAAAAAAAGATGTAAGTAATGTTATTGGGACTTGGTCACATTAACGCTGTCTAGTGGGGAAGCTATTCGTAAACTCCTCGCCAGCAAAATTTATATTATACCTCTAAGTCGTGTTCGATGCTTTCTGTATTCTTGTACAAATGGAGCTGACTCCAACAAGGTAGGTATAACACTGTGTATACTTACTAGCTTCACTGTCTTTTGCTATATATACATTATGCATCCGCTTTGTCTATAGCTTATATATTGTATACTATATAAAGTAAGTACTTATATTAATTTATACAAAAAAGGCACAATCTTTATTTTATAGTCATCACTTTACACGGGGCTATGGTTTACCATTGATTGCTTTTATAAAAAGGGATTTAACATGCTTAATTCCATCATAAAAAAACGACATAAAAATAAATTGAAAATCCAGGGCAATGTATAGGTAGGTATGTTAACCGGAATGTGTACTGTCCTATATCTTTTATTAAATACAAAATAACTTGGAAATTGACTTTCTATATCGAAGTAATAGGTAACTCTCGTAATGTAGCATGTATGTTTCTATTTATTTACGATTGTGTACACGTATTCAGTAATTTTATTACTATCATTGTTAAATAATATTTAATTTTGAATACCAAGAATCTGAACATCAAGCCGAGAAATAATCCAGGTATTTTTTTGAAGCGGGAAATGTGCAGGAAGCTTGCAGGCTTCTTTAATAGTGCAGTCTTCGTTCACGAAAACTGCTAAAACGTTTGATTTTGTTTCTGTGGAAACCTATGAGCTCCCTGATTATTTTTTCTCACTTCAAAAAATACCTGATTTAGCCTACTGAATCCCACTTGGTGGTCGTCCTTAGTTGCGGTTGCTGAATATGTTTAGTTTCAGCTAAAGCGTTCAGCATCTAATAAAAATATGATACATAAAGATCAATAAAATGAGAATGACGTGTACACGGCTCGTAGCATGTAGTAATGCGTAACGTAAGCATGTGTAAGCACGTAGTGTGTAGACGTAACTAGCACGTAGATGTAATGTACGCATGCAGAGATTGGCGAGCCGTCCCCCGCTCCGCTATCATCCCCTGCCCCTGCCGCCCCCGCTGTCGCCGTCACCGAGACGGACTCCCCGCCCCGACCCTCGACGTCAAAACAAACGCCCGTCAAACCTGCACGCCTGTCCAGTGAGTATTGTAGAAATTAACGAAGTAGTCCTTATTATAATTGTGGTATGGTTCAAATTTGGATGCGCTTCATATTTGAGTCTTCATTGCTTTAAGATTCAAAAGTCTAAAATTCAAATGTCTAAAATTTAAATCAGTGTGCACTTTTGGAGTGCATTATGTGTTGGAAATGGACAGAGCTCCTTAGCCGAGATAGACCACAGAAAAAATAATGATATATAACGGAACAAACTATTAGCGACAATTTTTTATTAGAACTGCTTTATGAACTCATATAGGACTAATGTGAAGTCAAATTTGAACCATGACTAATGAATGTAAATGAAACACTTAACCCCTTGTTAAGTAATGGCGAAACGGTACCCTAACATGTACAGTGTATGTGTACCTTAGAATGCATGATAACATCTGTGTTTTTGTTATTTACCTACTGTTCAGTGTCATTATGTTATAAAGAAAATCTACCATTATAAGCATGAAAAAGCTTTTGTTTTTGCTGCGACGCAATTTGTTTTATGTTGCTTTGAATTATTTTTGTTTTCTGTTTTTTCCCCCTCGTCCGGAATATCCCTAATTTGTGGCCTAACCTTTTGATGTATTTAAAATTTATATCAATCCCAAAAATCCTATACACAACCCTTGGAATGTAATGTTGCACTTTCCTTGAATTCCATTCCCCTACCTTTTCCTTTACGCGCGGACAGCTCCCGGAACAAGTTCCACGCCAGCCACGCCGTCTAGTTCCGGTAAGGTGAAGTCGCGGTCGCGAAGCAAGTCGCCCTTCAGGAGTTTCCGATGGCGCACGGCGAAGAAACTGCTGTCCGGAACCCATCATAGCGACGATGAAGGTATCCGTGGCAGGGGACGATGATGGATGAATACGGTTTTCGTAGCTAGACAGACAGAAAGAAAGAAAATCTATTTATTTGCTTAAACGTATTATGGGAAGGATATTGACATTTGACATACATAATCCTATAGGAACTTATTTAAAGAATCCTAAAGGAAATGATTTGTGAATCAAGAAAAAATCGTTGATATCGTTCGGGTAGTAACGTAAAGACAGTAGTAGTAGACGGGACTAACGTCTGTCACTATCGAACGAAACATTCAGCTATAATTTATAATTTTCTTAACTAAATGATTATCAATAATAATCATTACTGAAACACTGAATAAAACCGAATTAATTGTCCATCTACGACCGCCTGCCTGCTGTTTACGTCTTATGTTACGCGATGAGCTTTGTTTGTGCTGCTGTGTGACGCGCATGATTATTTTTCCTAGTTTAGCCAATAAAGCAACTTTATATGCGTGGCTTTCATTCTAAATTGTTAGGGCCGGACATGATGCTTGCGTATCAAACCTATCACCTTTTTGTTTAGACCAAGAAACATTTTAGGAGCAATATTAGATGTTAAATATAAGTCTTGCGCAGAATTAGTTGGAATTTTGAACTGAGATATTCCTGACGCCAGCAAAAAAGAACAAAACAACAGAAATTCTTTATTTAAAACTGATTTTACTCGAAAAGCTGACATACAGGCGTTCAGTAGTATCTCAAGTATCGAAAGTCCGCCAATCTGATGATGCGTGTATGACGTCTAGTATTGGAATGTGTGTACGAAGATTATGTTGTGTACAGAGGGTGCTAGTCCCGCGAGTGAGGACGAAGGCGTAGAGGGGACCTTGGTGCGCAAACACGAGTGGGAGTCCGCCGCCAAACGAGCTTCCAACAGGTAAGAACGGAACGCGTTGAAGTATCAAATTTTTTATATACTTAAGATCCATTTTAGTGATCATGCAATTTGCCAATGTACAAAAGAGGGTAAGAGCTGATTAGTGTTCTAACTAACACACAATCTGAAAATTAGTGAGCTTGAACTATAACAAAATTACAATGTGTTGTCAATTGACAGAAGGGATGGTTCTGATGATGAAGTCTAGAAGTCCCTTTCTCTAACTTTTCTTGAAGTCTTCGGTAAATTATCACCCATATTCTAAGATGTTCCTCCAATACTTACTCGACTCAGGACGGCCTCGAAAACGCCTTCAAAATTGTATTCTTAGTAGCAATTTCGAGTGAACTTTGAGGTTCCTCGACGGAGTCATTACGTCATAATTTGAATTATCTGCATCGCGCAAATAACGCCGCGATAAATAATGTAAGGATTATCGTAAGCATATTCGTAGTCTTCAAAAATTCATCTTTGTTACATACGAACATTGACACTTCCTTCCTTAAGGTAGTTTTCGAGGTACCTTGAGCTTGACAGATGATTCCTTACCTCGACTGAGGAAAAATCTCGAGTCGAGGACGTTTATGTCAACTATAACTACCGAAAGGCTGAGTCGAGGTAGTCGAGTCGAGTAAGTTTTGGAGGAACGTCTTAGAATATGAGTGTATAACTCACCCCCGTTTCATTCGATCGTAATGCGGTCAAATACCAATCAAATTACGAAACATTTATATCACTGTCTATTGAACACCTCATTAGTGGGCAAGCGCGGTTGTCAGGTCTGAGGCCCAGGCCCTGACAAAGAATTATTAGATTTTTTGTTACTAAATTCTCAGTAGCGTGTGTTGTTATAAAAAAGTACCACTAAAACTAAAAATCCACAGATCCTGGGACAAAGTGTACGTGGTGGCGAAGGACGGCCGCATGTCGTTCTACAAGGACCAGAAGGCGTACAAGTCGTCGCCCGAAGCGAACTGGCGCGGAGAAGCGCCGCTCGACCTTAACGGCGCCGTCGTCGAAGTCGCCGCCAACTATACCAAGAAGAAGCACGTGTTCCGTCTCAGGTATGACATGTATTTAAGAAATAATTAGATATCTTTATTTGAAATTGGACGAGCTGACAACACGCGAAAGAAATTCCATAGTCCAAGTTATAAAATTACAAAACAAATAACTTAATCAAAGTTTAAAATATTCATAAAAGTGTTGACTAAGTAAAGGAAAAAATACAAAGCATATTCCCACAGTTGAGTTATGGATACCCACACGGCTAAACAATTAGCATAAGGGTGTTACCAGACCAATCGATGGCATCGATCGACGATCGTTCGATTGGTGTTGTAACACCCTAAGAAGATGCAACCGAAATTATATTAGGTACTGTGCTATCTCCGAAGTTTTTTTTTTTTAAAGAATTACATTAGATTGTTTTGTACGTACAGGTTGAGCAGCGGCGCAGAGTTCCTGCTGCAGGCGCACGACGAGGCGGAGATGTCGTGGTGGCTGGACGGGCTGCGCATGCGTGCGGCCGCGCCCGCGCCGCGCTCGCACACGCTGCCCGCTCCGCACAACAACGAGCCCAAGCGACGCTCCTTCTTCACGCTCAAGAAAAAGTCAGTCACTCTCCTGTCCTCACTATACGCACCGTAGGAGTTACATCACAAGAGCATGCGGCATGTGTGTATATCTCGGTATAGGGAAATGGTGCTTTTGGGTTTTGGGAGCCTACCTTTGTTTCTTCTGTTTTTTGAAAAATCTGATTTTGGGAAACCTGTCTTCCTGGGATTCTTTCGAAAATCATACCTCTCAAACTATCGTAGTCTACTATCGAATACTCTCTTTAAAAACTTATGACAAAGCAAGCACAATGGTAACTAGCAAGTCTTCCATTTTAAAATGTAATTTTTTTATGTAGTCGAAAACTAATCACACTTCAAAGATTCACTTTGCAACGCCTCTAAAAAGCGTCAGCCACTCTCCTGTCCATAGTATACACCAATGGAAACTCGAAAAGCTTGCGCCGTGTGTACTTTGGAAGCTGGTCTGTCTGGGTTTCTTCAGTCTTTTTCAAATTAATACCCCTCTATTCATCCTCTCTTTCCGGCCGCGAGTGCCGTAGTCTCGTTGGTCCATTGGCTTGATTTAGGGTTATCTCCCAAGTTCTGTAATACTACGCTGTAAAGAGCCGAAAACCCCGTTTTATCCTCTGTATTTTTTAAGTCCTACTGCACTCGGGGAATACTGTTTCGGTCTACTCGAAAATAATACATTTCTAGGAAAAAAAATTGTGAATCCCGAGAATGTGTCAGTCATTCTCTTAGCGCGCCATATATTGATACCAGCCTACGGTGGTTTGGGATTTTGAGATTTCTGTCTTTTTGGGATGCTTCTGTGTCAAACATTTTCCAGCCGAAACCATTTTCTGAAGTTTTTCTTTGCCATGTCAATGTATAACATCAGTATCATCACTTACATTAATTTATGTTTGTCTAGAAACATTTCTTGGGTAATCACCTACTACTCGCAATCGATCCACTTTCGATATCTCGCTTTACCACAATTCGATTCGATACTTGCACTTGCTTCATGTTATCTGTAATAATAAACTCCATATAGTACAGTCGGTCAGCATTCACGCTGTCTTGCGGAGGAGCAATGTGAATATGAACACGATGGATCACTGTTACCTACTACTTGTACTTACTAATATTTAGTACGTTCTGTTTCTACTAACACACTGTCGTTTGATTGCCATTTTAATACAGATGAATATGTAACTAATGTGGTGTGATGTTCACAGCTAAACAGTTGAGGAGCGTGGGGCGGTGCGCAAGTTTCCTCATTACGCAGCCGCGGCGACCTCGCAGCGCGTGCAGTGCGTAGTACGCGCACGCCATGCACGCGCTGTCGACGGCCGCCGCGCATTTCTCACGACGCTTGCAGCTGTAAGCTTTGCTAATGACGAAATATTGTCGACTCGCGGCACTATCGACCGTCGAAACGGTACAATGTTATTATTATTATTATTATTTTGTTGCGTACGAAACGTTATTTGAGACTGTTCGGTATCTGAGTGTTCGATCGTTCGCCCTCGTAAACCGTATTTATTGTTCGATATTCGTATCGAAGATTGAAGATATTATAGTAGATTTTATCCAGGTATGTACGATCCCACCCCTCGAAAGTGTAATTGTTATGATATGAAACGATTATGATTAAATGAAATACATATTATTATTATAAAATTCTAAATGCGTCGCTATTTATACATAGATGATTTTAGTGTTTAAATTCAGATTGAGAATATATATATTTTAATTAATTATTTCTATTTAAAATGGAGCTAGTGTACTGTAAATTCAGTTGAACTAGAAATGTATGTCGTGCGATTTACTAATGATTCAAATTAAAATATAAAAAAAGTTTTAAACTATTAATGACCAATATGTAATACCAATCGACGGAATTTGACTATCGCATTTGATAATGTTTAACTTAGCTAAGACTACGGAGGATTGTAACCGCATTTACATTCAATAGACGATTTCCCAGTGGATTGATGTTTTACTAATTATATCGACGGCTTTGCTACTTCGGAGCAATGCAAGATAATATAACGTAACCTACGTACATAAATTGTATTAGATTTAATTTCCATTATAAAGTGTCTTCTCTTCGACCGTCGGTCGCCGCTGTCCGTTTACAAATGCCGCATTTAAAATAATAATTATCAGATTTCTTCTTAGATTCTCGTTGTTAGTAAAAGGCGAGTAGTTGATAGTATAGTCGGTACTGTGTAGTATCGCGGGCGGCGGCGACCGGCCGTCTTATCATAGTAATCCAAGTTGTAAGTATGCTTGATCGCCTCATAAGTGCTTCTACGAAATGACGTATTTCTATTATGAACATTAATTTTTAATGATTATTTTTACTGCCAATTTCACAAATTGTTAATTTTTATAAGTAATGTAACTAAATTTCACATTTCATAATATTACGTACACACATTTTTAGTTCTATTCGTGTTATGGTTATTGTATATTTGGCGAGTGTGGCGGTATTTTTATGGCTCGTAAGACACCTTATGTTGTCAAACTACTGCCGCATTGTTCACTGCATGTTTCGTAAACCTATGTTTATACTTATTTTATTTTAAAGAACTTTCTTTATTGATGAGAATATAAAATAAATGATGTTTTCAAATATTTGCTTGTTTTTATTACAGCCCTGTATACACCAATTTAAAATGAAATTCTATTATGTTCTGCCTAGCCTTTTCCCAACTATCTTGGGGTCAGCTTCCAGTCTAACCAGATGCGGCTAAATACCAGTATTTCACACGGAGTGATTGCCATCATACCTCTGCAACCCAGTTACTGGGCAATACCAATATCCTAAGGTTACACCGGTTGTCAGATTTTCAGGCTTCTGACTTCCTTCCCGTAACGACTAGGCGACTGTCAGGTATTCGTATGACACCCGGGACCGACTGTTTAACCCGTCTCCGAGACACGGGTGGTCTCGATCTGGAACGAACAGTCACCCATCTACAGACCGAAACCTTAACCTCGTAATTCGTATGATCCGCCCGGTTGGTAATTCGCCAATTAATTATTAATTCTAGGTCTACATGATATGTTTACTATCTAGATAGGTACAGGATATACTCATAGCAGTTGCTCCATGAAGTGAGACTAGGTCAAAAGTATTTCCTGTTATCATCTATCTGTTATCGAGATATTGATACGGACTATCACATTCTTTACTTAACTCCAAATTCGTCAAACAACGAGATAAAATATAGCATTTTCTCACGTTGATACTCGCATAGTCTCTTGCATCGTATAAGTGTTTAATAAAATATAAAAATGTTGAATAAATTATTATATTTGTGGCCACTGTTGGTGTTCGGTGCTAATGGAAGTGTGTGTAATGGCGAGGATTGTTCTAAGAGTATAGCTAGAATGGTGGGCGGAGACATAAGTGAGCAAAACAGTAGACCTTTTCAGGTAAGTCGTGAGTACCTAACTTCCTTTCAAATTAAGTATACTAACTTTTTGAGATTGTGGTATTAGCATTTCCGTTTCAAATTAGCAAATAATGAGCGGGGGACCCGCTTGTGTTGCGGGTCCCTGTGCTGCAGCCTAAGGAACCTATGCTAAAATACAGCCTTGTCCAGGTAGAGGTTTAGAAAATATGCAGTGATGGTTGGTTATCCCTCACTCTTGCTTTAATTGTTACTTATGCAATGAATATAAGCAAGCAGCAGATATTTACAATGTAAACCATTTAGGTCGCCCTATACGCTCGCGTGGGCACGACAGGAGAGCTGGGTTTCTGCGGCGGGTCGCTTATAAGCCAGGAGTGGGTGCTCACAGCAGCTCACTGCTGCTTTCACAACGGAGAAGAGGTCAACCATGTTCAGGTAAGAAAAATAAAACAATACAAAAAATACATATTCTGCTTGTCATTGTCAGAGACGAACCTAGTTATTGTGCATTTCTAGCACTTTTACTGTACCTAAATAAAACATGCCGAAGCTAAATCGTTCGCGACAAAAAATATGTTACCCGTCTGTTTTGTGCGTATCAAGAACGGCGATTTTAAAGCGAAGTGACATACCTCCTGCGACCAACAATCCCTTTGCCAATAATTATGACCGCGTGTTGTAGCCCATGGTTGTACCTGTGTATAGGACGATTTCCACCAAACGGCTCGCATCGCAACGAATAGAATCAGATTTTACAATCTTTAAACGATATTAAATCGTGAACACAGTATTTACAGCAGTGATAGCCTAGTGGTGTGACCTTCGGACTGCCAAGTCATAGGTCTCGAGTTCGAACCTAAGGCACGCACTTCTGACTTTTCGGATTTATGTGCGTATTGTATAATTATCACTTGCTTAAAAACGGTGAAGGAAAACATCGTGAGGAAACCGGCACATCTGAGAGATATTTCTCGACGGCATGTGAAGCCAAGTCAGAGGCCCATGGGCGGCATAAACTCTGACACCAGGTTAGTCACTAACCACACAAAAAAGAAAGAAAACAGTATTTAAAGTCTTTAGTACCAAGCCGCGCACAGCAGCTTGACCGCGGGCGTCTTCCGCGACTGGGGTTGCCACGCACAAAAATAGAAAAGCCGGACACAGACTCATATTTAGCCGGACATTTTGCCCTGAAAGCCTAACACATTGGTTTTTAAAAGAAAAAAAAATTCGCTCACTCGCTTTCGTTCGGCATCTGTGATCGGCTCCGTTCGCCTGTCGTCGTATCTAACACGGTAGGAATGCAACTATTTGACTAGGCGCAGACACGGATATGTTCGCACGCGACAGTACGGAGCCGATCTTATGCGTCGACATCATGCCGGACGCGATCCGATCCGCCGTCGCCGTATCCGTTCGTATCCTTTCCGATCCGATGCGATGCGAGCCGGTTGGTGGAAATCATCCTTATGACGAAGCCAATGTAGGTTGACATTTACGGGCTTTTGATATGATATGAAAGTAGCATTAACGCGGCCTTACTTATAAAACTTGTTATATTTAAACACTAAGGGTGAAGCCAGACGAGCATAATTTTTCGAGTTGTGAGTCGCGTAATTTTAACACAATACAACACGACAACTCATTTTGCGTCGCCGTGTGAACGAAACAGGAGTTTTGTATGAAACCGAATGTAGCAGAAATTACGCGACCGAAATTAGGCGACTCACAACTCAAAAAAATACGCTCCTCTGGCTTCACCCTAATTTAAATTATCCCGTCAGGTGTTTGCTCTGGAGAACAGTGCTATAGGTACCTACGCGTCGTCATATTTGCATATAATATGTAAACTTTTTCAGGCATAGGTACCTACGTCATCGAAAATTAAGATTATGTGAATATATTATAACTATTATCATATAAATCACACATCAAAATCTTTGGCGTAAACTTACAGAATATATTTGGGAAGAAATAACGACTCACCTTTTCTCGATGTGATGTAGAACATTTGCGAGTTATGATTTTTTTACACTAGGTAGGTACACAATCCATACATTTTGCCACTAAATATTAAACTTAAACTTAACACATTCCTAAAACGAACGCTATAACACTATCACAGTCATAATTATTTACTTATTCATTGCTTAAGTACCTAATTCAACTGTGAAACACAATAGGTAATTTGTATGATTCCGCTTTTTTACAAACGGCGTCGTTTAAAAACGCTCGCAGTTATGAAATAATTATGTTGAAGGCAAAATGTAAATTGACTTGTCATTACTTAGACAACATGTGATGGACAATTCCAACTTCGTTTACAAAATGCCGCGGCAAATTTGAAGTATTTAGTTCTAATTCTAACCACGCGTGTCGCTGCTAATCAAAATAAGAAAAATGGCGTCGAGGTTTTGTGACAAAGAAAAACATTGAAAACAGTGCAAATTCTACGTGTGCAAAGGACTTATCACAGAAAAACTGTTAATTTAAAGACTGTTCAGTATAACCTGAGCTCTCTTTGTAAGGCAGGTCTATACAATGCGAGGTCAGCATACACCGAACTGTTTTACTTTCCCGCCAATTTCGCCCGTTTTTATTTTTTCCCATATCATTACAGTGTAAATGTGCGATAACATTTAAGTAACTATTGATCAAACTATGTTTGAAGATAAATAATCTAACCATTTCTATGTATTTCAAATCAAAATTAGTTATATTTGTTATTAAAACATACGAAAAAAAAAGAGCGGATATCAAGGTTAAAAGTTCACACATCAAAAGTTCGTAACGTTTTTCATTCACGAATGTTTTTGTCACGTTTAAAAAAAACACTTCACAGATAAACTACACTTATTTCGTGATAATTCTATGTAAATATCTTGTAGCAATATTAACCGATGCCTCCGTCAAATCACTGTTACTTGACGGGCACTCGCGGCGGAACTGACGGTAGGCGGCAAAATGGTCGACCGCGACCGACAACCGACAACTACCTACATAATAATTTTATTTTCGCGTGTCGTTCTATAATTCGTCAAAAAATTAAAAGTATTCAATTTGAACGGAAGTAACGGTTGGTACGGCCAGTTGGGTGTTGCATTGACAAAAATCATACTTAAAATATCTGCGACGAATCACAAACATTTTCTTATGGCCAACAAGCTGTCCTACACTATCCTATATTCATCATATAAATATGATGTCATATCTGTCAAATTCTATGATCATAGTTATATGATGCTGTTCTTCATATCTACATAGTACACTTATGATCATAATAAACGTCATACTTAATCAAGATGGATAACGATTTAGCCGTGTTTTCCGTTGCTATGAGTGATTTTATTAATTGCATTAAAAAAGAAGATAAAAACGGTTAAGAAAAAAAACAAAAAATAAAAGACGTATTTGGGTTAGATCATGGGTAGCAAGGCGATCAAAGAGAAGGGTCCATAACACCTTACTCGAAGTATAATAATATTAATTAATATTTTTGTTATTTCGATATTCCAGTCGAAATTCTTGCATTTTGACGCCATTTTTGAGATTCGACGGATAAATGATCATATTTGTACGCTTGCTGTCAAATAGGATCCCATAACTATGATCATAGACATATGAATCTTAAGTAGTTATTACACCGTCATAGGTTCTTCATATAAAAATGACTCATATATCTATGATCATATTTCTATGATAGTGTAATATGGGCCTAAGACAATTAAGGGTTAACCTATCCTTGTCATTTGCATGCTAATGAATAAAGATGGCAATAGATTTAACAGCCGTTTTAGTTAAATAACAATTAATTATCGCTTACAAGTAAGGATGTAAATGGCTACGTTAACTGGGCAGATTTGACGCTGGGTGAAAAAAACTTTTTTTAACTATTTGTAAGGAACTCAAAGTGTTCTTGGAACAGTGGCGGTCCGAGGGGGGAGGGGGGGTCGTAAGGAGGGTCGTACCTCCCCCCAAATCGTACGCGTCAAATTGACAAACTTCCTAAAAAATAGACACTACAAAAAAATGCGCATTACATTCTAATCTGTTCAACTTATTTTACTGTTAATAGGTACGACCCACCCAAATTTTTTTCCTCCTAAGTTCATAGGATATGGTGACGACACGAAGCTCTGCCATGACGCTACAAGCTCTGTTTTCAGGCGATTCTCGGCGCGCATTCGCTGTACGACCGCTACGAGCACGGACGACGCGTAGTGAACGTGGCCGAGCTGGTTGTCCACCCTGACTACGACCCGGAGACCTTTACCAACGACATTGCACTGGTCAGGCTCGCCAATGTCGTTCAACTGACTGGTATGTTCAGACTATGCTTAAGTAGAATATGTCATGCCTAAGCAGAATCACGTTTGAAATTTAACCTTTAGGTATGTACTTTAGTTATTGCCAAAATAGAAAGAAAAATATTTATTAACGACTACAAAAAAAGCAAAGTTGTAATTAAATACATACTGGGTGTAAAATTTGCGTTAACGAAGCCGAAGTCTACGCATACTGTACATAAAACTAAGTAACATACAGCAAAAATAATTGCTCGGAAACGACTTTTATTTTTTGGTATTAAAAAATAGCTTTTAATTGTAGCGCGCATAGAGCGTGCCTAGAGGCACAGTCTGCTGCGCGCGCGCTTACATTGCGCGCTACAATTAAAAGCTATTTTTTAATACCAAAAAATAAAAGTCGTTTCCCAGCAATTTTCCTACATTTCAAAAATGTTGATAATGTTAGTATAGAAGAATGTTTACTAATAACATTTAAACTTAGTTTTCGTGAAAAACGTACAAAAATATAGTGACTTTGACCTTCAATATCTCCATAACCAGTGGGTTCCAGCGGGGTAATTCAAAAAACCTTCGTAATGATGGGAAGAATACGTGGCTCTTGGTTTCGTTAAGGGTATTTTTATACCTGATTTAAGGCCAATTACCTAGACGCTACTCAATTTTAAGTTGCTGTAAATTTGGTGCTGTCACAGTCATTTCCCTTTAAAATGACAGTGACAGTACGAAATTTAAAGGCAACTTAAAATTGAGTAGCGTTTGAGTATTTGGCCAATAGGAAACCAAATCAAATATTTAGTTTGGGACAATGTCCGTCATAGCAAGTGAGCAAATCGGCCATGGCTCAACAATGCTGAGTCAGCATATTGCTATGGCACATGCACAGAGCAGAGTCACATCGCTGGTTAGTAGCGAATGCCGATATGATATAATTGAGGAGGTCAGGAATAAATAGTGCCGTTTACACTTTTGGCTCGGAAGCTTTTTTTTTCATTGGACTCAAGCCTTTGGATTTTATCGATTTCTGAAGAGATTTGGTTTAAAGAGTGCCTTATTGAAGAGAAAATAGCATCTCACAAGACGCATTCTGAACAAAAAGTGACATTTGCAAGGCAAACAGATAATCCCGAAAAAATGTTCTTGATTTCTGAACAAAAATGAAAAGTGTAAATGATACTTTTTGTTCCGGAGCTCCTCAATTATTAGGAAACGAAAATTCAATCATCTCAGCCTATCGTAGTCCACTGCTGGACACAGGCCTCTCCAAAGTTACGCCATACCATTCTGTCCTCCGACTTCCGCATCCTACTCTTACTTCATAAATAATGCACTAATCTCGGAAGAGAATAATATTCACTTTTTCAGACATGGTAAACACGATCCAGCTTCCGTACCGGAACATATCATCGTTCAACTTCGCCGGACTTGGAGCTACTGTGTCCGGGTGGGGCATTGCTGCTGAAGGTTTATAAAACATTTTTATTCTAATATAAAGCTATGATAACACATATCGTCGCTTAGGTAACAATACCGCTCAAGTTAAATTTGACAAGTTTTCAGGAGAGACAAAAAACTGATTAATGCTGATTACACGGTGCAAGTTTCTTGAAGCAAGTCTCATGATGAGATAGCATGAGACTTGCTTCAAGAAATTTGCAACGTGTAAATGAGCCTTTATTATTTTTTAAATGACACAACAAACGACTTGCGCGGTGCCAGAACTGTTTGAATAACTCGCTGTGATTGGATAATTTTAATTTTTTTCTAACATCATTCGATGCGCGCCGAAAATATCTATCCAATGACGTATAAAACGTCAAATGACCAATTTTCGACTTAGGCGGTATTGTATTTGTTACCTAAGCGACGATATCTAATCAGTTTATGGAAAAAATTGAAACCCCAAAAATTTAAGTGTTCAATCCTATGAAAAAGTTGTCTAATATTGGATTAGGTCTAAGGATTACGTTTTGGTTAAGTTATCTTTAACTCCTACATACAGGAAGCTAACGCAAACATACGCCTTTTGGCAATTAAAACGATACATTTTGTTCGGAAGTTACGTACCGCCGTTCGTTCTGTCTAGGCTTTTCCCAACTATGCGGCTGAATACCAGTTTTTACTCGGAGCGACTGCCACCAGACCTCCGCAACTCAGTAACTGGGCAATGCCGATATCCTAGACTAGACTTTGGTTGTCTAACTATCGGCCTTCGACTACCCGTAACGACTGTCATAGGTTTTCGTATGACACCGAGGCACGGTGGGGTTTCGATGTGTAAGGAATGGTCACCCATCCACGGAGTGACCGCGGCAGACGCAGCTTAACCTTGCAAATCACAGATCCGCGCGGTTGTTAATTTGCCACCAGCTCCTTAAGTTTCATATCGCCAACATTGTTACACGTACTGCGATTAGTCGCCAAGAAATCGGACACATGCGTTGCATTGTGTACAACGGTGTTAATGAATTTGTGTACGAACCTGTTGACATCCAACTTTAGATCATAGGTAAAAAATATATTTTGAACATACATTCATCAATATTCATTACACCGACCCCAAATATACCTAGGTATGTGATAAGGGCAGGAGGATGATGATTTATCAACATTAATTATCTTTTATCCCGCAGGAGTGACGTTTGTATCACCAACCCTTCGTCAGAAGTTGATGTCGGTGATGACGGACTCGCTCTGCAACGTATCCTACTTCAACCAGCTCCCTGAAAACACCATGTGTGCCTTTTACGGTACTTCTGGCACTTGTAAGGTACTGTTAATACATAAGCGTAGCTAGATATAGATATTAAATAGACACAGTCCTAGATAGGGAAATGGGGAAGCTTTTTATCTATCTTCTATATAAATAAAAATGAATCGCCAAATGTGTTGCTAAGCGCAAAACTTGAGAACGGCTCGACCAATTCGGCTATTTTTTTTAAATATATTCCTTAAGGCGTAAAGGTTTTTATGGAGAGAAAAAACATAAAAATCGGGTGGAAAATAGTAAAAACAACACTTTTCTTTTCCCACTACAGGCCAATAACTTTTGACAGAACGAAGTCTGTCCGGGCAGCTAGTAGATATAAAAAACTTCCCCATTTACGAACGAGTTATCGTGATCATCATGAGTGGAACATTTCCCCCGAAACGGAGCACGCCGCGTTGGAAAGGCCTAAGGTTGTGTCCTACCTGGACACAAGGGGAGAGAGGGGCTGAGTCCTGAACAAGAAAATCAATTACAATAACGAGTGTATACATTTTATAAGTAATTTAACTGTCTGAGGTTTCTGAGGGTGGGGTTGATTTGAACCCCCAATCCCCCACCTGGCTACGGCCTTGCCTAGACAGTGCATAGTTAAAATATACGTCAGTTCAGACTGACATTATGCTCAATATAAGCATTATGCTCTCACAGCGACGTAAGTAGTTTTTAAATGGTGTTGTTGCACCCGTGCAGCGCTGTTTTTGGTGCATGAACAACACGGATTTCAGCAATACAATGCTAGACTCAACGCTGTCAGTGTCCATTGTCCCCGTAGAACACGTGAAAATAATCGCAAACATAACGAATCGCTTAGCTCATCACAATCGCAGCGCGACATCGATGCTCTGCAGAGCCCAATTAAGACAAGGTGTAATTTATCATATTTATCTAAAAACATGTTTTACCAGAAAATATTACAGATAAAAATTATTATTATCTTTTTAATTCGTCTTACACGTGTTTGATAAGCATAGTTAAAAACAAAGAAACCAAAATACGTCTCACCGTGTGTAAATCATCATACTGTCTGTCCTTTGTGACTTCTTATATACAAGATTAGTCGGAAAAGGGGTACTAAGCCGAAAGAGTGTTAAAGTACCCATAATAATGGATAACTTTTGTTCTACAACTTTCCCCAAAAGTCAATAGTTTAAGAGAATTCTATCTATCCTCAGCTATGATCAGACGTGTTTACATTTTATGTCATATTTGGGGTCACGGATTAGAAACTCCATTTTCTGAATTAAAGCAGGGATGAAGAATTTTTGAAAAAACTGAAATAAAAATAATTTTTCATGGAAAAAAAAATCGAATTTTTAAATTTTGACACTTTCTTTAAAACAATCATTAGTGATACATTAAGTGGCCCGCGGCTTAATACCCCCTTTCCGACTAACCTTGTATAATAATTTTAATTTATCCATACCCTATGGGTTCGTAACTGTTTAGTTCTCCTAAACACTGCTAGGTTATCCAGTAGCCTATCTAGGAGAACAGCATTCCAACAACTGACTGAAGATTATTAAACTATGTTCCCCTGTGTTAAAACATTAACATATTATATAATCTGATCTAAGTTAAACAATAACGACACGTGAAGAAACGTTTGGCGCAGTGGCTGAGTGATTGGCTTTTGTGCTACTGGTCGAGTGTTCAACAGATAGTTGTTTTGGGTTTGGCCGTTTGTGCTTATGTGAAGATTTGTGTCTGTAACCGAAACCACGATAGAGGGCAAAACAAAAAAAAAAACAAAAAAATGTTAATAAGCAAATCACTAATTTACTGTTGCAGGGTGACAACGGAGGGCCTATGACAATATTTTACAACACTACCGAGCGGGACATTTTGGCAAGTATCATTATAATTATCATCAGATACTTTCCCACATCAAGTATGCGGTGGTTTAGATACGAGTCCGCTTTATGGACTCCACACACGTTACGATATCTTTCATTGCGCAACATTACACTTGCAGAAGTCTGCGTGGCGCTGTAGTGTGGGAAGAGTTTGCGCAGGTATCTAGACTCTAGATACCTGCGCAAACTTCCCACACTACATTCATGTACAAGCCTAAGAAATAGGCCGACTGCCCTAAGACGAGATTTTCAGATAGAGCAACTCTTTTTACACGCTTTATTTATCGTTTCTTTATCGGTTATACCTAGGGTTGGGTTTGTTCTTCGTAAGTGGTGATTATCTTGTCGCTCCTCCCATTGACATGGAACAAACATAGCGAGCTAATTGTGGGTCTTATGAAGGGCCTTGATTTACGGTTTGAACTGCCCCTCGGCTAGTAAGTTAAAGTAGCCCCTCCACATGTGTTGAACCAACAGAGGGGGTTCTCCCCGCATATAACTTATTTTTAATCAAATAGATTTCGGTCCAAACTTTGCTCCATCGACCATCACCATGTCTAGCCAGATGTCTTGCCCAACTCCACATGAGATCGATCGCACGAAGTCGTAGACAATTGTTCCTGATATAGCTGCGTTTTATCTACCAAATTCTTTTAAAATACCTATCTTTCATCTGTCTCCTTTCCCGTCACGCTCTCAGGCTTCTGCGTATTTAGCCTAAGTATTGGGCAACTGCAAAGACATCATTCATATATTTTAATTTCTTTGGGACATTGTAACCCTGGTCACAGTCTAGCCATTCCATACAGTCATCCATCACGGGGACGTCATCTCCCGAGCTATCTTCAAAACTGTCACGTCATCTCCCGAACTGCTTTTAATAACTGTCAATGTCAAATTCTCGATAAACCACTGTACGAACTAGGTTAGTTACACTGTGCCCAGGGTCTTATAATAATACCTACATCCTTTTCTTCATTTTCGAGGAACAACCGTGTAACCGTGATCTACATTTAAGTATACCCGGATTCCTATAAAAACTCTTTCGGTCTTCTTCTATCTTGTTTTCGTGTGATTAGTGACTTACCTGGTGTCAGAGTTTATGCCGCCCATGGGCCTCTGACTTGGCTTCACATGCCGTCGAGAAATATCTCTCAGGCATGCCGGTTTCCTTACGATGTTTTCCTTCACCGTTATACAATTCGCACATGAATCCGAAAAGTCAGAGGTGCGTGCCTTGGGTTCGAACTCGAGACCTATGACTTGCCAGTCTGACGGTCACACCACTAGGCTATCACTACTGATATTTTTTTACTGATTATTGCTTTCGGTTATTAGGTACATTTGTAACTTCTTGTAAAATCTATTCATTTCCTTTCTACAATCTTAGGTATAGGTAATCTAATTCTCGAAACTGATTCATATCGGCATCCCTTTCCTGTTATTATAGTAAAAACATGTATCATAGTTGGGCCGTGTGTTGTGCAATAATGTGTCAACCCACAAAACTATTGATTCTGTGTTATCGCTATCTAGTTACTGTGGTAGGTCTACTCAACGCTTGAAAAAATGCAAACGGTACTAAGACTTTTTTATAGATTGCGCTCTATTAAATTTACCACAGTTCTGGTCATTTTTTCAGTTTTGGGCGTTGAGTAGACCTATCACAAGAACTAGATGACGTTAACTCAAAATTCATATTTTTGTGGGTTGACACATTATTGCATAACACGGCCCAGTTATTATGAACTGTTGTTCGCTTCAGGTGGGCGTGACGTCATTTGTCAGTTTGACCGGCTGCAACGACAACCAGCCCTCAGTGTTCACGAGGGTGCAACGCTATTTGGACTGGATCAGCCAAGTCACTGGAATGCAAATAATTTAAACTTAGTAACTTTATTTGATTGTATCTGTTATCTTTGTTTAATAAAAATATAGGTATATTTTTTCTTAATTTTGTTGTTTTCTTTTATTTCGGCTATAAGTAGATGCTTGTAGCGAATTTTACGCCTCGTTACTGTCCTCCAAGTTTTTCAAAAAGAGACGAATGTTATTAATTTAGGTAGTGCGAATTGATTTACGCTGAAACTATATAATGTATGAAAAATCTATGTTTTCCTATAAAGAACAGGTAAGTTCCTACCTACATAGTCAGAGTTTATGCATTACGTCCGATGCGAATCCGAGAAAATACGATCAGAATAAGTTGCAGTCATTATTTGTATAGGTGTGCAGTACATCCGATCCCAATTTCATAGATTTGCATCAGAGTTTCCTCGGAATCGGATCGGACGCAGTGATTAATTAAATTATGATCCTATGGTGTCCCACAGCAGTACAAAGGCCTTCCTTTCATCTTTTCATTTTCCCAGTACTTGCCTATATTATTTATTATTCCTGAACCTGCTGTATTGCAGTATTTGCAGTGTCCCGCTCTTCGGGGCCCATTCTATGGTTAGTTTAGTTTTGTCACTAAAAATATTAAAAAGCACGACATGGCGTAGGTAACTATTATTCCACGTGCTTATCTGTATCTGTAAAAAGGGATTAAGAGTGTAATGTATTGATTTATAAAATATTTAATTCCGTGATAATTATCTGTTTAAATGCAAATTCTTTATTTTTTCATCAATAAATCAACGCTTATCTGTGTTTATTTTAGTACTTACTTCGGTGTTTAATTTATTTCCAATTTATTCCATCATTTTATCTACATGCTTCGATTTTTTTTAATATGGTTCACTTTTTATTTGGAATCTGCATGTGAGTTGTAAGCAATATACTTTGTCTGCGTCGGATTCCTGCCAGTCGGCCTAAAAAGGCGGTGGAATACCTTGTTAAAATCGTTGATATCCTACAAACTCTCACCAGTGGCTCCAAGTAGCTGTCTTGTACGCAGCGGCCACACCCCGGTAACCACGTCGGCTCGTGGGCGAAACCTGGTAGAGGGGGACTTGAGTGTTTTGGCACTTAAGTCTTGCGGTTACCTCCCGCATAGTGCACAGGGTCTGACTTGGCCTAATTGAGCAATCCACCTCCGGTGGCGAGTCAGCTAGGCATAGTGAAAGGCCTTAAGGGCGACGGTAGGGGACATGTAGTTATCGTTCGGCCAGACACTGCATCCAGCCCCCCTCCAGTCGTAGCGGTTTCCGTTCCACTGGATCAAGGAGGGTACGGACGAGAGAGTGCATCTGTGTTTGCGCGCACGCTTGAGCACTTAAATATATCCTGCGCAAATGACTGCTGCTGTTTTTCACCGGACTCCGATATCAAGTCCTGTGGCGATGGGTAGAGGTAGAGAGGTCCAGTAGTGATGCTCACTGGTCTTTGTCTGAAACCTGCACATAGGCGGCTTAGGGAGAGTGGTCGCTCTTGCACTGCATTGGGGTAACAGTGTGGCTCGGCAGCACCCTCTGTGACGAAGCAGCTCTATTTAGAGTGGCACTGCTTCCCCCGCTCAGCCGGGGAGGGGACTAGAAAAGGTGTCCCAAACAAACGCTTACTCCAAAATCAATATGGGAGGTAGTAACCACGGCTGCCTATGCATCCATTTCTTCGTGGTCGAAATAATAAAAATATTGAGCATAAAAAACCTTTTACTTTTGGTGCGTGGAATGTGCGCACTCTGTTGGACCGACCATCTAATCTATGTCCAGAGCGTAAAACTGCTATTGTCGCTCGAGAGCTCCGCCGCTACAATGTGGACATAGCGGCCTTGAGCGAGACACATCTAGCCGACGAAGGTGAGCTTACAGAGCGTGGTGGTGGTTATACTTTTTACTGGAAGGGAACTGACTCAAGCGAACCGAGGCGGTCTGGAATGGGGTTCGCTATTAAGACCAATATAGCTTCAAAGCTAAATGAGTACCCTGTTTATATATCTGACAGGGTTATTTCGTTACGTCTTCATCTTGAAATGCACAACTTCCTCAATGTCATAGGTGTATATGCCCCAACTCTGGATAAGGCCGATGAAATTAAGGATAGATTCTATGAGGAGGTTACTCAAGCGCTAACCAAAGTGCCATCTCGGGAGCAAATCCTACTGCTCGGGGACTTCAATGCGCGGGTTGGCCGAGATCATGAGGCGTGGCCTGCAGTGCTCGGCAGGCATGGGATCGGGAACATGAACAGCAATGGTCAGTTACTACTCAGTCTCTGCGCTCAATTTCAACTGAGCATAACAAACACTATGTTTCGACTTCCTGCCAAGTATAAAACCACCTGGATGCATCCGAGGTCTAAACATTGGCATCTTATCGACTACGCAATAGTTCGACAGCGTGATTTTGGACAGGTTCGTGTGACTCGAGTCATGCGTGGAGCTAATGGTTGGACTGATCATAGACTTGTCATCATAAAATTGGCACTGCGACTGCACAGACCCCGTAGATCTGTTAAACCTAAGTCTATTCATCTTAACTTGTCGAAATTGCAGAGTCAGGAGGCACGGGAGTTATACGAACAAGCCATTAGTGAGTCTGTGTCTAAGCTCGACGTTGGAGGTGACCTTGGCCTACAATGGCGAGAGCTGTCTTCTCAGATAACCAAGTCAGCATTGGATACCTTAGGTCTAAAACCGAAATGCAATAAAGATTGGTACGATGAAAATGATACGCTACTTACTATCGCTATAGCTAAACATCGCGATCTTTTGCGCCGTAGTGACTCATCATCACCACATCATCAAAATGATGCAATAAAAAAGAGCTCCATAGAATTGCGGAATTTTGTCCGCGGCGTTAAGGATAAATGGTGGGAGGACAGGGCACATCGCATGCAGTGGCTAGCTGACTCAAATCAACTAGGTGACTTTTTCGGAGAATTGCGTTCATTAATTGGCCCACAACATCAAGTGAATGTACCAATAAAATCCATCGATGGTACATTGCTTACGAGTAAAGAAGAGGTTGTGAAGCGATGGGTTGAGCATTTCAGCACCTTACTCAACGTTGATCGATCAGCAGATCTAAATTATATATCAGCCATACCTGCGCTGTCTCAGGTCACAGCACTGGACGATCCACTGACTCTCCAGGAAGTTGTAGATGCCATGAAGCAGCAACGTAACAAAAAAGCACCAGGTGGTGATGGAATCCCAGGTGAGTTGCTTAAGTACGGTGGGGGTGACTTGAACGAGATTGTTTGGGAGTTTTTCCGCCGTATGTGGGAGGAGGAGATTGTACCAGATACTTTTACTGTGTCGAACATCTGTGCACTCTACAAAGGCAAAGGCAGTCGTGCTGACTGCAATTCCTACAGAGGCATCTCGCTCTTATCCGCTTCAGGAAAGATCTTTGCGAGAGTTCTTCTGAATAGATTAGTGAAATTGTCCGAAAAAATACTACCTGAAACCCAATTTGGGTTTCGTCCAAACAGAGGGACCTGTGAGGCAATCTTCTCTATTCGGCAACTTCAAGAAAGGTGCAAAGAGCAATCGCAAGCGCTGGTCCTTTGTTTCGTGGACTTGGAAAAAGCCTTCGACAGCGTGCCTCGCGAAGCGCTTTGGATGGTACTGCAAAAGCTTGGGTGTACAGATAAGTTCATCAAATTGATCCGTCTCCTGCACGATAACCTGCGCTGTTGTGTCGCGGTTACGACTGAACAGTCGGAATTCTTCCATGTCACCTGTGGGGTAAAGCAGGGATGTGTCTTAGCACCTACACTCTTTGCCCTATATTTTGCGGTTGCTGTGGGACAGGCTTTGGAAGGCAATGCGAGGGGCATTCATATCCGTTTCCGAACTGACGGCAAACTTTTTAACCTAACCCGATTGAAAGCTCACACTAAAGTCTCGTACGACCTCATGACCGAGGTAATGTACGCTGATGATCTGTGCTTTGTTTCGGAATCCCCGGAAGACATGCAAGAGTTGATGGATAGACTTGATAAGTCTTGTCGCAGGTTCGGTCTGAAAATTAGCATCTCGAAGACTGAAGTCATGGCATTGGACACAGTTGACCATGGCCCTTTTGAAATACGGCTTGACGGTGCTGTCCTCAAGCAGGTGGGCAGATTCAAATACCTGGGTAGTACCATAACAAGCAACGGTGACCTGGACCCGGAAGTCAACTACAGAATTGGAACTGCTTCAGCAGTGTTTGGCAGACTACGGGAGAAGGTATTCCGCTCGCATGACCTCAAACTACAAACCAAGATCAACGTGTACATGGCCATCATCTTGCCAAACGTCCTGTACTCCTCTGAGACGTGGTGCGTGTATAGGAGACACATACGCGCATTAGACCGATTCCACCTTAAGTGCCTCCGTGATATCCTAAACATCAAATGGTCCGACCGTGTTAGGAACACGGATGTCCTGCGAAGGGCTAATGTCTGCGGAATTGAGGTTTACCTGATGCGTCGTCAGCTGCGCTGGTCTGGACATGTTGTGAGGATGCCTGATGAGAGGATAGCTAAGCGCATCCTCTTTTCTGAACTCAAGGATGGCAAGCGGAAACAAGGCGGCCAGTTCCTTAGGTACAAAGACGTTCAGAAAAGGCATATGAAGAGATGCAATATAGATCCGTCTCGGTGGGAGGAATTAGCGAAAAACAGACCTGTTTGGAGGCGTTTGGTAAAGGAAAATGTTTATGACTTTGAGGACCAGCGGAGGAGAGATCTCGACGGCAGGCGAGATCAGCTCAGGAGTAAACCACCCTCCAACATACAATATAATTACCACAATGGCATTCTAACGTGTCCGCACTGTGCGCGTATCTTTTCAGCTAAGATAGGTTATATTAGCCACATCAGAGCACACGCCCGTTACCTATAAATTGTCGGAAAGGAAGAAAACAAAAACAGTCACCGTAGCCGAAATCGGCATGGGATTATATATATATATATATATATACTTCCTAGAATATATTTATACCCATTTTAATCATCTAGATACATAACAATATTCATAAGCGTTTTATCAATTGCACAGCAAATTTTGAAATAATCTTAATACCTATGATAAAATATAAAAGGCGTCGCTGATAAAAATTGGTCTGAAATGATAGGCATATTGGAACGAATAGGGTAGGTACTTAACGTAATTAGGCCGAATAGTCCGATTCGGAGCGGATAAGTGTGCGAGGTGTCATAGGATTTCATACAAGTAATTCTAAAATTCGATTCTTTCGGCTCTTTCGCTTCCTTCGGTTCTGATAAGTGTGTGTTCACCTTTATTCGAAAACTAGCTTTGCATTGGAAGTAGGTAGCTGTAGCTACCTACTTCCAATGCAAAAATATACAAACATTTTGTTTTTGAAGATATTTACTTAAACATATAAGTACGTATGTCATGTACCTAACTATCTAGATACCTACTTATGGTTTGTTAAGCGGGTAATTAAGAATGCATTTTTTTTAAATATCCTGTCTAAATTAAGGGAGGTACCTTTTACTTTATCAATTATAAGTACTTATAATAATTTAAGACAGTTTCTAGTAAGAACATAATAAATATTTTCTTCTTTTTTATCTTGCACACCTACTTAATAATTATCATATCAACAAATAATGATTAGTTGCTTAAAATCAAAACTTATCCTAACCAAAAAGATTTATTTTGATAAGGACAATAAATCTTTATTTGGATTAACAAAAAGGTACCTATATAAATGGCAAATAGTAGTCGGCGCACGTATATAGAACGTTGATATTACATAATGCGTGCTCTAGTATTATTTGGTCTGGTGCTGATAGCATCCGCGTCCGCCCTAGTGGAAGTCGAGACCGGTTATCACGCAGCCGTTGGTATCCCTACCGCGGAAAAGATCAGAGCATTTGAGGCAGCAATCTTGGAGAAGGAAGCTCAAGATGACAGGATCGTAGGCGGCGCACTCTCTCCTGCAAACGCTCATCCCTACTTTGTAAGTATTAAACCGTTAGTCACACTAAACTTGTTAAGTAAGTCTAAACTTGTATACCAGTGAAGTAGGTACTATTGGTACTATTACTATTTGGTTTACTAATGGTAGTGGCGTAGCGTGCCTTGGCGGGGCCCCGTATAAAAAATTGTTTGGGGGCTCTTAGGAAGGGGAAGATTTCTCACAAAAGAAAAAAAAATGTATGCATAAAATTAAAAGAAATATTTATTCATCATAATTAATTATCTATCTCTGTCCATTTTTCCAAAAAAAATTACAAACAATTCAAATTAAATATACACTCTCCTTGCCTTTTTTTCGGCAAACTGATTTACATACATACATAAACTCACGCCTTTTTCCCATGGGGGTAGGCAGAAACTATAGAACGCCACATGCTACGACTCTTACATACCCCTTTCGCTTCATCCACATTCATAAATCTTGTCATACACGCACGCCGGTTGAGAGTACTACGCACCTGACCTTTGTGAAGAACATCACCAATAACATCGATGTATGTCCTTCTAGGACGTCCTCTACCGGCGTTCCCATTAACATCCGCCTTATAAATTTCTTTTGTTAATCGCCGTTCACTCATTCTCTCAACATGGCCAAACCACCTAAGCATACTCCTTTCAATTTTTGTCACTACATCATCTTTTAAACCGCAACTTTGTCTAATATCTTCATTTCTCAATCTATCATTCAAAGTTACACCGCACATACTTCGCAAGGAACGCATTTCCACGGCATTTATTCTACTTTCATGCCTCTTCTGCCACGACCAACATTCACTTCCATACATAAGCGTAGGTACCAACACACCATTATGGACAGCCAGTCGTGCCTTTTTGGACATCGACCGGCTAGCCACAACCGCATGCAAAGCACCATTTACTTTATTTCCCGCATTTGCTCTCCTTTCCACATCTTCGTCAATCTTACCATCTCTTGTAAACATGCTTCCCAAATAAACAAACTCATTCACCTGTTCAATACTTTCATCTCCTATCTTTACTTTACACTCAGATACATCTGCATCTCTTTCAAAAACCATTACTTTCGTCTTGCTTACATTAATTTTCATCCCTTTCATATTATATGCTCCATTCATCATAGTTACCATGTCTTGCAACTCTTCCGCCGACGATGCAAGCAAAACTTGATCATCTGCGTAGAGAAGACATTTGACAGGCAACTCATTCATTTTCAATCCACACTCACTCCCTTTTAAATCTGTCAAACAACTATCCATGTATAGGTTGAACAGCCATGGAGACGCTACACAACCCTGTCTAACACCTCTGGAGATGCCAAACCAGTCCGTGAACGCCCCATTTATCCTAATACAAGCACTGGAATCCCTGTACAGCGATTTCAGTGCCCGTATCAAGCGCCAGTGCACCCCGTACAAAGATAGTGTCGACCACAATTCTTCCCTCCACACACTATCATAGGGCTTCTCCAAATCAATGAAAGCGCAGTACACTTTCTTGTGCTTTGCCAGATGTTTTTCGGCTATGCACCTCAAGGAGAAGATCTGATCCATACAGCCCATCCCCTCTCTGAACCAAACAGCGATTTCAGTGCCCGTATCAAGCGCCAGTCCACCCCGTACAAAGATAGTGTCGACCACAATTCTTCCCTGATTTCAGTGCCCGTATCAAGCGCCAGTCCACCCCGTACAAAGATAGTGTCGACCACAATTCTTCCCTCCACACACTATCATAGGCCTTCTCCAAATCAATGAAAGCGCAGTACACTTTCTTGTGCTTTGCCAGATGTTTTTCGGCTATGCACCTCAAGGAGAAGATCTGATCCATACAGCCCATCCCCTCTTTATTAAATCATTTATAACTGATGATGACTTTAGTTTTTCTAAAGTTTCTGCCTCTATGGACAATAGTGACAGGTCTGACAGTTTTATTAAATTTTTGCTTACGCACGTTGGGGGCCCGTATAATTGATACGGCTGATACGGCGGTAGCTACGCCCCTGACGAATGGTCAAATAGGTAGACAGTGGTGTCGATTCTGTTACGCACTTTGACAGGACTAAACTAAACTAAGGGTGTTTGTCTCTTTTTGCTTCAATAAAAAAAGAAAGTGACAGTTGCGTTTAGTCTAGTTTAGTACTGTCAAAATGTGGAACAGAATCGACACCAGTGACAGAACGAGACTTAACAGCAACTTACAATTGAGTAGGTAGCGATTGAGTATTTGGCCATAAGACTATTGTTTATTCTGTCTACGTTGAATTAATTTATTTAATACCTTGAATATCAATCTAAGGGGCCGTCCATTAATCACGTGATGTTTTTTTAACATTTTTTAACCCCCCCCCCTCCCCGTTGGTGATACGTGGTGAGGTTTAAGACTAACCCCCCCAGGCCCCACCCAAAATCACGTGTATTTTTAGTACCTACAAAGAATCTTAAAATTTTTAGAATATTATCTTTAAATACAGGTATAAAGTATAATCTAATTTTATTCTGAAATTAAGGATCAACCTTCAACCTTTCTGTCTAGACAAAAATGTCTAGACAGAAAGGTTCCAGGTTGGTTTGACGAAAAAATAAATACACGTGATATCTTACTACACCCTCCTCCCCCCTTGTGATATTTCGTGATTTTCGCTAAACCCCCTCCCCGCCTTTCAAGCCTCACGCGATTAATGGACGGTCCCTAAAATCTAATTTCTCGTGTCGACACTTCATTTCCTTCTCATAAATTGAATAAATTGCTTTCTACGATGTCCATTAACGTATTAGCTGAAACGACCTCCCCGTTGATGTTTTATTATGTGATAGGAGTTTATGAATTTAAAAATCTTTAATTAATATTATTATTCAGGCTGGACTGCTGATCAGCTTGGTTGGTATAAGTGGTAACTCAGTATGTGGCTCCTCGCTTTTGACTGCCAACCGGCTGGTAACGGCCGCTCACTGCTGGTTCGACGGTCGCAACCAGGGGTGGCAGTTCGTCGTCATCCTCGGAACCAACTTCTTGTTCACTGGTGGCACTCGTATCGCTACTAGCCAGGTCATCATGCACCCGCAGTGGACACCCAGCAACCTCGCCAATGATGTCGCAATTATCTACCTTCCTACTAACGCACCTTTTACCGGTGAGTTCTGGAGTAGATTTTTTTTACCCTCACCACGAATGAAGAAAAGATCCACGTAGTTCATATCTATTGTATTTTATATTGTTTAAATTATATAGATACAAGGCATGGCACAAAGGAATTATGTTTTCAACATATATTATCTAAACACATAAGTAGTTACTCGTAATTCGATGAGCATTAATTAACTTTGATCTTAATCTAGTAATTTGATATGTAATTCACCCGTAACAGATATCACAGTATTTATAATCTTGTATAATTATATTTTCAGCGGGCATCCAGTCTATAAGCCTACCAAACGCTTCGGAGCTGTGGGAATTATTTGTGGGACAATGGACTGTTGCTGCCGGCTTTGGCAGAACCAGCGACCGTTAGTATAACTAATATTAATTATAGAGTCTTCATTAAAAAGAAGAACCCATATCTTATCCATACTACCACTAGCCACATCGCTGTAACCGGTGTCGCTGTGTCATATACCTGTTTCACTGTTACAGCTAGTTCACACAGAAATTGTTTACAGGATCCGTTTTTATTTTGGCGATGGCGCCTGTATTTGAATGAGCGAGTTCACATATACGACAGTATCCAGAATCCAGCAAAAAATACTGGATTCGTTATTTTTATCGTATCCTGTCTGCCAGTTGCGACGCAGTTGCTATTTGTTTAACTGATCCGTCGGCACAGATGTGATCAACACATCCAGAACAGACAGATCCGTTGAAACGGATCCGCTGAGTGAACGGGAGGTTAAAGTTTGTGTTTTATTTTCCAATTAGGTACTATTGAAAGTCAGACAGCTAGTTTATGTACCTAGTTTAAACAAGGTTAGTCGAAAAGGGGGTACTAAGCCGAAAGGATGTTAAAGTACCTATAATAAGGGATAACTTTTGTTCTATAACTTTCCCCAAAATTCGATAGTTTAAGAGAAATAGCTTTGCAAAGATTTCGTAAATGATAAATGATTTTTATTTCTGTAAATAAATCTGTTACAGACACTTTTACAAGTCAATGTAATGTTTTTTTAAGACTAGATGGCGCCGGCATTTCTTATCTGACTAGCTCTGAGAAGAAAAGCTGAAACAAACTCAGAGGTCAAAGTCTCTTTTAAAGTCCAGACATTGTAGTATACAAGCTATGCGAGTGAAACGATGTAGAGCATCGTCTGGAATGACTTTTTGAGGAAAGTGCCATAGCAGATTCGAGTTGACCTGTCCTAACTGACGGCACATCTGCATCAGTCATCGCGGAGCTCAAACCTTATTTTAGGGAGCTCAACAACTCGACCGTTGCACGACGCTATCAATCAGCTGGACATTTGTGTGGGTCACAAAAAAAACCTCGAGAACCGCCAAACGTTTACATAATTCGTGTATAAAGCCACCCTACATGGTACTCACATTCACAATTCATTAAAAAAGTAAAATAAAAATAAGACGATGGTAAAATAATAATAATCATTGAAAAATTAATTCAATTATAAATGTCAAAAAGATAAAAAATAATAATGTTATAAAATAATTTCAATAATTACAATGATGTGTCTGTGATAACAGCGAGCGGCTCAATTCCAAGCATTTTTATCGTCCATATAATCTTTAACGTTATAGAAACCCTTTTTGCATAGTTTCTGCTTTACACAGGACTTGAATTTATTAAGACTTAAGTCTTGAATATTGCCTGGAATTTTGTTGTAGAAGCGTATACTTTGGCACCTAAAGGAGTTACTGATTTTCTGGAGCCTAGTCATTAGTAGGATGAGTTTATTTTTATTTCTAGTATTGACCTTATGGATATCGCTGTTCTTAGAGAACAAACTGATATTTTTCTTTATATAAATCAAATTTTCATAAATATATTGTGAGGCGACCGTCATTATATTAATTTCTTTAAAATTATCCCTCAGTGAATGCCTAAAACCAAGGTTATAAATTGCTCGAATAGCTCTCTTCTGCAAAACAAAGATAGTTTGAATGTCGGCAGCATTTCCCCACAGCAAAATGCCGTACGACATAACACTATGGAAGTAACTAAAATATACCAATCTGGCTGTCTCTACATCAGTCAGCTGGCGTATCTTATAGACCGCGTAAGCTGCAGAACTGAGTCTTTTTTATCTATATGTGGGCCCCACTGCAGTTTCGAATCTAAAGTTATACCCAAGAACATAGTGGTGTCCACAAGATCCAACTCGTCTCCATTTATTTCCTACTACACTGGTTTTCACCTGCTTAACATTAGGTGTCAAAAATCTGACACACTTAGTCTTTTTCTCGTTCAAAAGTAAGTTATTAACATTAAACCAGTGCACTACGTCAGAGATAGCGTTCTTTACATCGTCCGTAATTGGCTGCTGCCGTTTAAGTTTAAATAACAATGATGTATCATCAGCAAATAACACAATCTCCTGATTGTCTTTCATGAGATAAGGTAGGTCATTAATATAAACGAGAAATAGGAACGGGCCGAGAATTGAGCCCTGCGGAACTCCCATTGTCACTACAGAACCCGGAGATCTCTCCCCATTCACGTCTACTCTCTGGATCCTATTACTTAGATAGGAAATAAGAAGATCCAGAGCAGTATTCCTAACTCCGTAGTGATGTAATTTCCTGACCAATGTCTCGTGTAAAACGCAATCAACCGCCTTTGACAAGTCACAAAAGACGCCTAAAGCATCATGTGAATCCTCCCAGGCATTAAAAATATTAAGTAAAAGCTCGACACCAGCGTTAGTTGTAGAGCGACCTCTTGTGAAACCAAATTGTTTCCTATGTAACAAATTATTAAAGTGGGTTTGCAGCCCATCAAGGATTAATTTTTCAAATATTTTACTAAAGGTGGGTAGCACAGAAATAGATCTAAAGTTAGTGGGGTCAGATGTGCTGCCCGATTTAAATAAAGGTACCTATAATCTTACTACTTTTCATTAAGTCAGGAAATACACCACATCCAACACATTTATTGCAAATTACAGCTAACTCAGGTAAAAAGTATGCTTAAATCTATCTGTCCATAGTTATGATCAGCTGTGTTTACTATTTAGGTCACATTTGGGGTCACGGATTAGAAACTTAATTTTCTGAAGTCTAATAGTATATACAAGGTTAGTCGGAAAGGGGGTACTAAGCCGTAGGCCACGTAAAGTATCACTGGTGACTATTTTAAAGCAAGTGCTAAAATTTCAAAATTCGATAATTTTTATTTGCATAAATTAAATATTTGAATTTAGTTTTTTCAAAAAAATAAACATACCTGCTTTAGCTATGAATTCAGAAAATTAATTTTCTAATCCGTGACCCCAAATATGACCTAAATTGTAAAAACAACTGATCATAGCTATGGACAGATAGATTTTAGCATATTTTTTACGAAATCTTTGAAAAGCTATTTCTCTTAAATTATCGAGTTTTGGGGAAAGTTGTAGAACAAAAGTTATCCATTATTATGGGTACTTTAACACCCTTTCGGCTTAGTACCCCCTTTCCGACTAACCTTGTATATGTCTAATAGTAAGTGAATAAAGCAACTATGTTTTTTTTTAAAAAAAAAACTTTTTTTAAATTAAAAATATTTTTTCATGCAAATAAAAATTATCGAATTTTGAAATTTCAACACTTGCTTTAAAATAGTCATTAGTGATACTTTAAGTGGCCGCGGCTTAGTACCCCCTTTCCGACTAACCTTGTAGATACAATTTGCAATATTTCATGAATTAAATTTCGAAGAGGGTGTTGGTGAGAAATTGACCACGTGATACAAAAAAGACAAAAAAGAAATTAACAATATATGGTAAAATCTTATCATAGAATTATTCCAAAAATCACGATCGTTTTTATTTGTATTGCAGAGCAAGCGGGAGCTTCGACAGTAGTGAGCCACGTGAGCCTGCAGGTGATCACAGTGGCTCAGTGCCAGGCTATCTTCGGCACCGCATTCGTGCAGGCCAGTACTCTCTGTACCAACGGCGCTGGTGGCGTCGGCATCTGCAGCGGTGACTCCGGTGGCCCCCTCGTCGCTAACTTGAACGGAAGACCTATTTTGGTGAGCTAAATACTATTTTTTTATGAATTTAGTGGCCTTCTCTTCTGATAATCACCAATATTGTTACACGTTGAAACTGGCAATAAATATTATGTTAGTAGTTCAGTTCTATAATCGAGCTTGAGCATGCACTGCCGTGCACCCCGATACTTGAAATTAATTGATCATTTATAATAATAAACTCTGGCAATTCTAACACAGCCTCGACCCGAGCTAGTGTCAGCTTCCAAGCAAGTCCAGTTGTCAGACTTTTCAAACTGTTGACTGCCTATAAAGAAATTCCCTAGGTACAGGACAATCGAACCGTGGTCCACGATTGGACCGCTACTTAACTTCGTGGACCGATTCATCAGTGTGGTACTTATGGGTAGAGCCCATAAGTACCACAAGGCCTCAATAAATTACTTAAAAATTACCTGAAATGATAATTTCTTGCTATGTAACTTATATTTTCAGGCGACATCAGCTCCTTCGTCGCTCGTGACAATTGCCAAGGAGCAATACTACCGTGCACTCTGATTTCATCATTTTATGATACTTTATGTGAAATACTTACTTAGGGAAATACTTACAGTTAAATTACTTGTTTTTATTCTTTTTCAGATTGGTATCAGCTCATTCGTGGCTTCCAACGGTTGTCAGCTTGGTTTCCCTTCGGCCTTCGCCCGTGTCACCAGCTTCCACGGTTTCATCACTCAGCACCTGTAAACAAAATAAGATATTAATATTGTAATGATAAAAATGTTTAATAAACAATAATATAGTGCAGAAGTTTTTTTAAAATTTCCTACACAAATCTTACATGCACAAACACCTAGACCCGGAACAACTATCTGTAGGCTATATAAATATTTGTCCCGTGCGGGACTCGAACCTGTGACCCGTAGCGCAGAAAGCCAATCGCTCAGCCTGCGTAATCCATTTTCCTCACGCAAAACATTCTTTGAATGAATAGACACTTAAATTGCACCTAACAAAGATCCCTTTTTACTTACACAATCGCAGTTTAACGCAAATACGAAAAAAAATGTTGTAGTGCGGCTGAATAGGGGTAACGCACTTAGTAATCCAGTTTTCCAAAACTGCCGAAGAACTGTTCAAGCTGGATACGGAATCCCGTAGCAATTTCAAGCAGTCTTCATTTGAGTATGCATTTGTTATGTATGTATTTGCATTTCTGAATATAAATTGTTGAATTATAATTATGTTCTGCCTAGCCTTTATCCAACTATGTTGGGGTCAGCTTTCAGTCTAACCAGATGCGGCAGAATACCAGTATTTTATACGGAGCGACTGCCATCAGACCTCTGCAACCCAGTTACAGGGCAATGCCGATATCTTAAGGTTAGACTGGTTTTCAGACTTTCGGGCTTCTAACTTTCCATAACGACTATCATAGGTATTCGTATGACACCCGGGAGCGACTGTTTTAACGTGTTCTCCGAGACACGGAGGGGTCTCGATGTGTAACGAACGGTCATCCATCCACGGACTGACTGCGGCAAGCACAGCTTAACCTCGCTAATCGTATGATCCGCGCGGTTGTTAATTAGCTACGAGCCCCTCCTAAATTGTTGAATTGTATCTAAATTATAAAATACAATGTCATACAAAGTGGAAATTGGCAGATTTTTTTACTATATCTCCAACTAAACTTAAATAGACATTTAAAAAACCAAAATATGTGTATATTTTTGTAGTCTCATTGAGTCCTTATTAAAAGTCATTGCTCATTTATCACATCCTCAAAATAATTAATATAACTACCAATGGTGTCGATTCTGTTGCACATTTTGACACTACTAAACTAGACTAAACGCAACTGTCACTTTCATTTTCTATTGAAACAGAAACAGACAAATACCCTTAGTTTAGTTTAGTCCTGTCAAAGTGCGCAACAGAATCGACACCATTATCAATTAACTACTGTAATCAAAAATTAAATATGTGGGTACTTAATCCAAACTTGATCAGTTATTATTCATGACCGTATGGGAATAAGTATTGCCAAGTCACTAATGTTGGCAAACATATTGGTGATCATAGTATGGGCAAGAGAGAAATAATTCTTTGAATGAACACGGAAAGAGAGGGGGAGGTCTATTCTTAGCGTGAACTGTACATCATAAAGATAGATACAAATTTGAGCAAAAATGCTTCATAATCAAAGTAAAATATTAATTCTGTACTTACCTACGTAGGTTTGTTTTCAACACTGAAACTAGTCACTATGCTAGCTAATTTCGGCTAGCATAAAGCTGAGGATCCTTTGCTGCGCACGAAATCCACGCCCACGCTGTTCACGTTAGGGAACGTACCCATACTACGTGACCCGTTTAGGGGGGGGAGGGGGGTCTTCAAAATACCACGCTTGGTCACAGGGGCGGGGGGGGGGGGGTCTTTGGTTTTCGTCAAATAGTCAATATCCTCTAGAGAAATCTCGAGTTTTTTCGAGCTATATTTAAATATGGCGCGCAGTTTAGCGCTCTTTGAACTCATACGTGGCAACACTGTCGCACGTATGAGTCAAATAATATTTTTTTTAACTTTCTGTTTGCAAAAAATGACTTAAAACCATATTTTTATATTACTACGTGAAAACTAGAGGGGGAGGGGGATATTGGCATACCTATACTACGAATGGTCACCGAGGGGGGGGAGGGAGATAAAAAATAGTATAAAATGGGTCACGTATGGGTACGTTCCCTTAGCAGCGTGATCGGCTGCGTGTATCTGGCGAATCCATTGCGGCGCACGGCCACGCATAGCTCTGGGTGTTGCCAATCAATATTCGATCGGGTTCATATTAATTTGAAGTACCAATGATATATTGATCAATAATAAGTAGAAATGCAGTAGAATGTAATTACAATTCCATTAGGTGATGAAAAATAATTAGGTATGATGTTTCGGGTTTGTTTGCTTTAGATGTACTTACCTATTTGGAAAGAAAAGATCGAACTTTGCACGAATTTCTAGTGAAAAACATGTATACAATGAAAATTTCAATACAACAATGCAGATAATAGTACATTATGATACTAACAGGCTGTTGGTTATTTTAATAAATATGTATTTGCGAAAAATGGCGCGTGGATTTCTTTTTTCGCGCGCTGTGCCTGGTGGCCGCCGTTAGCTATGCGCGCGCAGGTAAAAGATCAAAGGGCAAACAGCCTAATACAAAAAAAAACTGAATATTTTTTAACACAAATTAATTAATGTTAATTTGTTGACAAAAATAAATAATTTAACGAAATGAAATGTTTATTTATCATTTATTTTAATTAACACAGTTTATTTATTCACAAAATGTTTAATTTTTTTTAGATATGCTAAGATTTAAAAAAATGTAAAGTAAAATTAGTGCGATAATGTAAAGTAAAAAGCACGCGTGTTTAATAAGCTGCATTATAAACCTAAAGAATAATAAGAGCCACTTTACGAGCAAGTCTATTGAAAACTATATTATAATAAATCAAAATATTATAAGGAACACGTTTGATGATTCGAATAATGATTAAAATTTGAATTACTTACCTATTAACTTCAAATAAGTAAATTTTTCTAGGTAGGTACGAAAGATTGGTACAGGTGGCAGCTCTGCCCTACCCCCGCGCAGTTCAGCGAGGCCACGCGTGTATAGTGTCCATGTCCTCTGCCACGAGTGTCCGTGGGCGACCTAGCCAAGCTTTTGTTTGTGACGTCATAAGCCCATGAATCCGTGCGTAGCGTGGCCCTACGCAGCAGTTTATCCTGTATCCTACATTTTCATACAAAGCCAAGTTGAAAAACGTCAAAGTGTGGCCGCCTCATATACATACATACATAAACTCACGCCTTTTTCCCATGGGGGTAGGCAGAAACTATAGAACGCCACATGCTACGACTCTTACATACCCCTTTCGCTTCATCCACATTCATACATCTTGTCTTGTCCCAAATATGTATGAAGCTAAAATGTAAACACAGCTGATGTTATAATAATTATCAATTGCGATTTAAAGATTTAAGCACAGAATATTAAGACGATGGAAACATTTTTTATGAAATCTTTAAATAGCTATTTCCCTAAAACTATTGAGTTTAAGGGTAAGTTGTAGAACAAAAGTTATTCATTATTAGTTATTTTAAGGCTGGGGCCGCACTGGTACGGCGACAGCGACGCGACGGCGCGGCGATTTCGTGAAAACAAACTCATATAAACATAGGTATGTCCATGGCCGCACTGCAGAAACGACAAGAGAAATTTATTTGTTCTTATCGTAAAGAAATCTCAAATTTTCTACAAGTAATGAGGGTGTCGGCATTAAATAAAATTATTCAGAGACCCGCGGCGACACTTGAGTTTCGTACGACAAGCAGTGGTGCGACGGCGATTTGTCACGATTTGCAACAAAATATGCGGTGATGTACCTGAGCGGCCGCACTGCCTCGCGGCGTTCGTGTGAATGAGCGCGACATATTCGAGAGAAGAGGTGCGGCCACCCATTAAGCGACGTAGCGGCGTTTCGTTGGCTTCTCGCTTTTGCAATGCGGCCACCTATTTTTTCGCGTTGCCGCCGCGTCGCTGTCGCCGTACCAGTGCGGTCCCGGCCTAAACTACAGTATACTATTGTAATCTTTCGCCTAAACCATTACGGATTAGAACCTCCTTTCAGACTAACACTGTATAATATATTAGGATGCCTATCTATTTTATTTTTCCTGTGCAGGCTGGCTTGCTGATCAGTTTGGTCGGTATAGCGGGTAACTCAGTATGCGGCTCTTCTCTTCTGACGGCCAACCGGCTGGTGACAGCCGCTCACTGCTGGTACGATGGCCAGAGACAGGCGTGGTAGTTCGTCGTTATTCTTGGCTCCAATTGGTTATTCACCGGAGGCACTCGTATCACCACCAGCAATGACATTATGCACCCGCAGTTTAACTACATTAATCTTATAAATGACGTCGCTATGATCTACTTGCCCACCAACATTTTCTTCACGAGTGAGTCGCAATTTTTTTAAATTCTGTTTTATAGGCTTTGACACGTTGAGATGGGTGAGAAGCTTACCAGCATACCAGAAGGATTTGATTTGGATTACTTTATTTCCAGAGATCTAATTTGTCCTAAAAAAGCTGGTCGTACTTTTTTTGTATCCATGGTATTATTCCGAGTTTTTCAGTGTAGATAGAGCCTTTTACCTCTTTATATCTCCTTACTCGTCTGTTTCATGACTCTTAGTAACTACAACCATTATTAAATGAGAGACTACCAATAAATACGTTTCTCAGGCGTCTTATTAACAACTAGAGAATGATAAATCCAAAACCTGAATCCTAAGCTTGGAAATCCAAAATTTGAAACCTAAGCTACTGATGTGATTAGATACCTACATACATTTCTGTATTTTCAGATAGCATCCAACCTATCAGCCTGCCCAGCAGTTGGGACCTGTGGGACCAATTCGTTGGACGTTGGGCTGTTGCTGCTGGCTTTGGTAGAACTACTGACCGTTAGTATTAGCGTTTTACTTCGTTCAACATGCACAATAATTGCAAAAATGAGCCTTCGAGTTCATATTTCGAAAACCAATAACGTTACATCATGTAATCGTAAGTAACAATCTAATGGCCAAATACTCAAATGTTACTCAATTTTAAGTTGCCGTTAAGTCTCGTGCCACTTTAAGGAGAAGTGACAGTGACAGCAAGAAATTAACGGTAATTTAAAATTGAGTAGCGTTTGAGTACTAGGTCATTAGCTTCAGCCAGCTCTAAAATCGTTTCAACATTGCAGAACAAGCGGGTGCATCGACAGTGGTGAGCCACGTTTCACTGCAGGTCTTAAACACGGCTCAATGCCTAGCTTCCTACGGCCCCAACTTTGTGCAAGGTAGTACTCTCTGCACCAACGGCTTTGGAGGCGTCGGTATTTGCGGTGGTGACTCGGGTGGCCCTCTCACCACATTTTACAACGGAAGAAACACTTTGGTATGTTATTGTTTTTTTTTTTTTTTTTTTTTTTTTTTTTTGGATTTTTAAATTACTTGATGTATCTGATATTTCTGTTCACACCTTCATAAAGGCAAAATATGTTTGCACTGTGGACACATTATCCTGATTTTCTATATTATCGTATTGAAATGTAGGCAACGTAACGTCATTTTAGTAGATACATACCTAAGCACCTAATGCCATGCATTTGAATACGAGCAATGATCATCCATTAATTAATATTATCTTAATAATAACATTATATTTTCCCTTTTTAGATCGGTATCAGCTCCTTCACTGCTCGTGACGCTTGCCAAGGAGGCCACCCTTCGGCATTCGCCCGTGTCACCAGCTTCCACAGCTTTATCATCCAGCACCTGTAAACAACACAAGACTACACGCAAAAACCAGACTTTTGATTGAATAAAAGCAATTTTATTTGATCTTATTTTACCGATTTATTTATCCACCTATATCTATACCGATATTTTTGATAAGAAAAAATGTATCTACCCCATAACACAGGCCTGCAAAATGTAGGTCATAACTTCCTCTCTGGAATTTGATAGCCGATTCTAGAGTATTTTGGTGCGCTGATTACGAATATGTACTTAGTTTTTCTCCATCACCTCCAGATTTTTCAAAAAAGGCATAGATAGAAAATAGGAAAATAAACACAAGTTTTCACATAAAAAATATATATTTAAAAAAGTACATTACTTTTTACTTAAACAAGTACTAAAATATAATAAAAACTTATTACTAGTCTAAATTACATGTAAATTTTATTTGTGGAACCTAGTCCTTTTTTCCTGGAAGCTTCGGTTGTGCGATTTTCGCTTAAATTTCCGGTTTGGATCGTCGCGCTTCAATAACCAACAATAGTCCGCCATCATGCTAATATTCTATCTTCCTTGACTTCAAGCTCTTTCAAATCTTGGTGAAATCTTTCGCCTTGTTCTTCGCTAACGGCTCCTAGATTTTTTGGGAAGTAATCAATGTGCGAATTTAAGAAATTAAGTTTAATGCTCATATTACAACCCATTACACCAAAATTTGTAATCATTTTGGCCACTATTGCTTTATAGTCGGAGCTTATATTGTTCCCCAAAAATTTTTTCACCACTTCCTTAAATGACTGCCATGCTTGCAACTCAATATCATTAAGTTTTTCATCAAACTTTTCCTCCGACATTAATTTTCTTATATCAGGGCCGGCGAAAAATCCTGACGTGATGGATTTTTTAAATATTTTTTCTCGTAATCAAAACATTAGAAAATATAGAAAACGTTACTCAGATTACAAAGAGGAAAACCATTGCAGACCTGTGTAATAATTCAGAATAAAGCGTTCGCCACACTAAAGCGGGGCGCGAGCGTGAGTTGCATTCTAGCCAGATTATAAAACTTAAAGTTATTTCGTTTGCTATTGTTATTTTAGCAGCACTACCTTTTTTGGCAACAGGTTTTCTTTTCAATACAAAAAAAATCATATTTTAAGTAGTGACAGTTGATTATGCGCAACCGTTTAACCGTTGTGAGGTCATCACCTCTTTTCTTAAAGTGAATTTAATACAAATTGTATGCCAGAGATCTCTACACCAACTGTGAAAAGAGCTGAAGATTTTGCAATGACTGAACCGATTTCCATCGAACAAAGCATGTAATCATCTTCATTAAACCAGCTTACAAACAAAAGAAACCTCATCGAAATCGGTTAATCCGTTTTAGAGCTACGATGCCACAGACAAATACACAGACAGACAGACAGACGACATAGGCTTCAAATTTATAAAACACCCCTCTCTTTGAAATATAGGCTTCAAATATATAACAACTTTCTTTGTAGGTCGCAGGTTAAAAATAAAATTTTGGTAATAATTGTGCATTTTGTCTTCTTTAAAGCACAATATGTCGTAAATTATTAGTCATGGAAAAACATGCTTCTGACAAGAATTATAGGATTTTTTTTCTACAAAATTGATCTGAACTATTTTTGATGTAAAACTCATAAAAAAAAGAGTTATTTAATCAAAACTCATCTTTGGGATATTTAGTCAAAGATCGCAGAGCGCGCGGAGGTCACTCAAGGTCGAAAATATGAAATTTTCATATGAACACCTAAGAGTACATTCCAAAAACCAGAGCTTCGGACCTTTTGCAAAGTAAAATTACCCGGCGACTGGGCTATTACGTTAGTAGCTATCACAGGTAAAATTTGCTTACGAGTCCATAAATATGCCCAATGGTACCTAGGTACTATTGGTAAGAAAAATCATTCGTTTTGGGCCAAAGGAACTGGACGCTACCCACCTAGTGTAATGCCTTCCTCAACAGTCATATTATAAATAGGTATGGGAATACAATTTTTTGATAGATTGATGATGTTAGATTTATTCTAAATTTATTTTATGTATAGATATCAGTTAGGTGATTTGGTCGCTTCTATGGTCATATAATGTGCATTGTAGGTAGTGCATAGCCAAGTCTACTAAATACTTTGTACTAATGTAAAATAAAAAATTAGGTATATATGATAAATCAAAATTTATTTATATATTTAATTGTAAAACCACGTAATAATTGGGTTTTTTTTATTACAATAAACAAAGCGTTAAGCTGTATTGCGATTAGATTATAATACTACTAAGGAACACTTACCCGTGATAATAATACTAATCAGCTCGTGAATTATAAGGGATTAACTTAGATTTTGTGGGCAAAAGGTATATAAAGCAGCAATATCTAGTCAATTTCTGTATAAAAATGCGTGCTTTAGTATTGTTTGGTCTGTCGTTGGTAGTTTCGGCATCCGCCTTGGTGGAAGTTCAGACTGGGTATCATCAGACCGTCGGTATTCCTACCGCGGAGAAGATCAAGTCTCTTGAAGATGAAATTTTGGCCAAGCAAGCTCAAGATGACAGGATTGTTGGCGGTGCACTCGCTCCCGTTGATGCACATCCCCACTTTGTGAGTACAATTTAATAAATAATTAATTAATTATTGTGTTATTCTTTTTCAACTTTTAAATATCCAGGTACGTAGGTACTGTTTAGAGATGAACATTTTAACATCAACTTAGTCCACAAGGTTAGTCGATAAGGAGGTTAATCCGCGGGTCACTCAAAGTAGGTATCCCTAATTGGTGCCTTTTTTACAGCAGGAGTTATTCTAAATTCGTAATTTTTTATTACCATACAAAAATATTATTATTTTATTTATTACAATAAACCGATAACCCTGATCTAGTTACGAATTCAAGAAATGGTGCTACTAATTCCTGACCCCAAATATGTATGAGCTAAAATGTAAACACAGCTGATGATAATAGCAATAGCGATTTAAAGATTTAAGCATGAAATATTAGAAAGAGGATTGAAACATATTTTTCAACAGACTTGCTCATAAAGTGGCTCTCATTGGACCGCTTTTAGGTCCGTAATGTAGCTTATTGCGGACTAGTCCAGTAAAATATACCACAGATTAATGATATATGTCTACGAATTTTACTTTACATTTTTTTTTCAATCTTAGCAAAGCGTTTTTATACCTAAAAATAGTAAAAAAATTGCTAAAAAAATAAAATAAACTGTGTTAATTAAAATATGATAATAAACATTTAATTTTATCAAATTTTTCATAATTCGCAATAAGTTATGTTATAAACACGAAAATATTAGCTATATTATATTTTTAATATTGGCTGTATGTCGATGTTGTTCGTGCTCTTGCTCCAAACAGTGCGCGCATCGTTGGCGCGGCGCGAAAAGAAAAAGAAACTCAAGAAACTTACACGCCATTTTCCATAAATATTTGTTAACGTTTTCGTTATGTGGTTGATTATTTTCAAAAATGTCGACTTTAAGTAGAGAAGAAGAGCAATACGTACCTACATTTGACGCCGCCGGAAATACTAATCGAGGCACGGAGCGCATGTGATAGCCTGTTGCCACCAAAATCTAGAGAGAAATACCTAGCGGCTTACGAAACTTTCATACAATGGAAAATCAGCAAAAATGCCCAGTGATTTTCTGAGAACGTATTTTTGGCTTACTTCAATGAACTGGCAAATACCTAAACACAAGCCCAGCTCGCTTTGGTGTATCTATTAAATGTTAAAAAGCACAGTTAAGACCAAAAATGATATTGATATACCAAAACCATAACACAAACTGTAAAAATGCCAACAATGTTCGGTATTATTTTGAGAATTGTACTTTCACTAATTGTTTCAATAATTAAAAGTTAATAACAATATGTCTGTTTTTTTCCTCGCAAGTGTGTTGAAAAACGTCGTATGATACGCGTGTGCATTGATCATTACAGTCTCGCCTTACGTATTGCACTCGCCTGCGGCTCGCGCGCACAATACCGCGTCGACTGTAATGACCAACATAGCACACTTATACCATTATCATCACTTGTACTATTTTATGAAATCTTTAAACAGCTATTTCTCTAAAACTATTGACTTTAAGGGTAAGTTGTTGAACAATAGTTATTCATTGTTATAGGTACGTTTATATCCTTACGGATAAGAACCTCCTTTCAGACTAACACTGTATAATTAAGAATGCCTATCTATTTTATTTTTCCTGTGCAGGCTGGTTTGCTGATCAGTTTGGTCGGTATAGCGGGTAATTCAGTATGCGGCTCTTCTCTTCTGACGGCCAACCGGCTGGTGACAGCCGCTCACTGCTGGTACGATGGCCAGAGACAGGCGTGGCAGTTCGTCGTTATTCTTGGCTCCAATTGGTTATTCACCGGAGGCACTCGTATCGCCACCAGCAACGTCATTACGCACCCGCAGTTTAACCACGTTAACCTTATAAATGACGTCGCTATGATCTACTTGCCCACTAACATTTTCTTCACGAGTGAGTCGCATTTTTTTAAACTTCTGTTTTATAGGCTTTGTCACGTTGAGACGGGTGATTTTTTATTGAATAAGCTATATTATTTAGTAAGAAACTTAGGTACCAGGATACCAGAAATATTCGATTTGGATTTCTTTATTCCCACAGATCTATTTTGTCCTAAAAAAGCTGGCCGTACTTCATCTCTTTTTATCTATGATATTATTATGAGGTTCTTAGTGTAGAGCTATAGTCGAGTCTCCTTAAGTTTAATAGAACCTTTTTACCTCTTTATATTCTCCTCACTCGACTGTTTCATGACTCTAAGTATCTCCAACCATCATTGAACGACATATTTTACCATTAGATACGTTTCACAGGCGTATTATTAACAACTAGAGATGGGTAAATCCAAAACCTGAATCGTAAGCTTGGAAATCCAAAACTTTAAACTTAAGCTACTGACGTAATTAGATACCTACATAAATTTCTGTATTTTCAGATAGCATCCAACCTATCAGCCTGCCCAGCAGTTGGGACCTGTGGGACCAATTCGTTGGACGTTGGGCTGTTGCTGCTGGCTTTGGTAGAACTACTGACCGTTAGTATTAGCGTTTTACTGCGTTCAACATGCACAATAATTGCAAAATAATTATATGTAGTTTAAAAAACTATAAACACGCTTGATTCACGCACTAAAAATTATAAAATAATTCTTTTATATCCAATGGTTAATACAAAAAGCGTGGAGCGCTTTTTGGTTGTGTGCTTTAAACAAAGCGCTCCATGCTTTTTGTATTAAGCATTGGATATAAAATAATTAATTTATAATTTTTAGTGCGTGATTAAAGCGTGTTTATAGTTTTTAAACTACATATTTTTATTTTTTACTTTTTAGTCTTAAAATAACTTTTAACATATTTATTACTGGTACACAATACATTTAAACTTGGCTTAGTTAGCATTTCTTTAAAGTTATATGTATATTAATTAAGTTATAATATTTTCAAGGGGATTACTAGTAGCCACTGAAGAGTTCCACTATCCACCTCCTGGCTCTATCATCAGACCCTCGTTAACAAGCCCAATCTATTGGATTCGTCAAGATGAATTATATCACCCGAAACTCGAGGGGTTCACTAGTAGCCACTGAAGAGTTCCACTATCCACCTCCTGGCTCCATCATCAGACCCTCGTTACCAAGCCCAACCTATTGGACTCATTGAGACGAATCATATGAGCCCAAATTCGAGGGTTCACTAGTAGCCACTGAAGAGTTCCACTATCCACCTCCTGGCTCTATCATCAGACCCTCGTTAACAAGCCCAATCTATTGGATTCGTCAAGATGAATTATATCACCCGAAACTCGAGGGGTTCACTAGTAGCCACTGAAGAGTTCCACTATCCACCTCCTGGCTCCATCATCAGACCCTCGTTACCAAGCCCAACCTATTGGACTCATTGAGACGAATCATATGAGCCCAAATTCGAGGGTTCACTAGTAGCCACTGAAGAGTTCCACTATCCACCTCCTGGCTCCATCGTCAGACCCTCGTTACCAAGCCCAATCTATTGGACTCATTGAGGCGAATCATATGAGCCCAAACTCGAGGGTTCACTAGTAGCCACTGAATAGTTCCACTATCCACCTCCTGGCTCCATCATCAGACCCCCGTTACTAAGCCCAGTCTATTGGACTCATTGAGACGAATCATATGAGCCCAAACTCGAGGGTTCACTAGTAGCCACTGAAGAGTTCCACTATCCACCTCCTGGCTCCATCATCAGACCCTCGTTACCAAGCCCAATCTATTGGATTCATTGAGACGAATCATATGAGCCCAAACTCGAGGGTTCACTAGTAGCCACTGAAGAGTTCCACTATCCACCTCCTGGCTCCATCATCAAATCAGCTCCAAGATACCAAATTATAGTATTGTCATCCAAACTACATATACATACAAAGTTTCATTTCGATACGACAGTTGGAAGTAGGTTAAAATTGACTTCTAAGATTTTTTTACATTGTTAGTTTCTTAGTTAGTTAGTTACAAGTGAAGCTAATATAAAGCGTGTAAAAATGAGCCTTCGAGTTCATATTTCGAAAACTAATAACGTTACATCATGAAATCATAAGTAACAATCTAATGGCCGAATACTCAAATGTTACTCAATTTTAAGTTGCCGTTAAGTCTCGTGCCACTTTAAGGAGAAGTGACAGTGACAGCAAGAAATTAACGGTAATTTAAAATTGAGTAGCGTTTGAGTACTAGGTCATTAGCTTCAGCCAGCTCTAAAATCGTTTCAACATTGCAGAACAAGCGGGTGCATCGACAGTGGTGAGCCACGTTTCACTGCAGGTCATAAACACGGCTCAATGCCTAGCTTCCTACGGCCCCAACTTTGTGCAAGGTAGTACTCTCTGCACCAACGGCTTTGGAGGCGTCGGTATTTGCGGTGGTGACTCGGGTGGCCCTCTCACTACATTTTACAACGGAAGAAACACTTTGGTATGTTACTGTTTTGATTTTTAAATTACTTGATGTATCTGATATTTCTGTTCACACCTTCATAAAGGCAAAATATGTTTGCACGGGGAAGTGGACACATTATCCTGATTTTCTATATTATCGTATTGAAATGTAGGTAACGTAACGTCATTTTAGTAGATACATACCTAAGCACCTAATGCCGTGCATTTGAATACGAGCAATGATCATCCATTAATTAATATTATCGTAATAATAACATTATATTTTCCCTTTTTAGATCGGTATCAGCTCCTTTACTGCTCTTGGCGCTTGCCAAGGAGGCCACCCTTCGGCATTCGCCCGTGTCACCAGTTTCCATAGCTTCATCACCCAGCACCTGTAATCAACACAAGAATACACGCAAAAACAATAAAAATAAATAAATAACAATAATAACAGCAAACCAGACTTTTGATTGAATAAAAGCAGTTTAATTTGATCTTTTTTATCGATTTATTTACCTACTTATATCTAAATTGATATTTTTGATAAGAAAAAAAATGATGCCGTCGCGGGAAACCTGGCAGATGTGAAACATCGAAACTCATTTTGTAAAAAAAACTGGTCGAATTAAATCGAAGAGACCCGACGAGTCACGAAGGTCTGCCATCGCGAGCGTATTAGATGTTTCACATCAAAAAAAATTACGTCCTTATCGTAGGTCGGCAGTGAAAACCACGTATGTTTAAAATACAAATTTTTAAAAGATAGAAATATCTGTCTCCTGCAAAAAAAATGGCCAATCAAATGTTAAGACAAGTTTGTCATCGTACGTCATAGATAACTTAGAAGTATTTGAATTGAAAGTTTGTTGAACTAATACTTTATGACGAGTTTATCAATAAAGAACAAATAAAACGACTTGAAGAAAATTTTATTTAAGAGGTTTTAACTGCCGAGCGTCGATATCCAGAATCAAGTGTTCGCCACACCAAACGCGGGACGCGAGCGGGTCGTGTCCTCGGTGGGTCCGCGTGAGTTGTATAAGAGGATTCATGCTTCATATTATGAAGCATGTCACATTAAATGCGAGCCTGGGCCCGCCATCCAGGTCGCTACCGCGCTGGTGCGTCGCGTTTGGTGTCGCTTTTTTACAAAATGGCTCATTGTATCTGGGTTCTGCTTCATAGCCACCTTTAAGAGACGTCATACGACACCTTTTCTTTTTTTTTATTTCGTTGGAAAATCCTTATGGATGTCCCTCGCCCTGGGAAGGCGATGCGGTCTATCGGACTCTTACCGGCTAAAAACCAACGGTGTTCCTTCTTCGGACGGTTCGGCCGGGGTCGCGGGATTCGCAAAAGCATGCACCGCAACCCCGGCAGGTCCCGGTCCGCCATCCCTCGGCGGACCTCTCCTGCAAAAAGAAAACGTTAGCTATTTCGTAACTGCAGCTTCTGTTTGCTTCTTTGCTCATGTACTTTACTAACCTATGACATACAAATTATATGTTAACAACGAATGTTAGCTGAATAATGCCCCTACATAATATTTAACTAATCTAAAAAAAGGTGCACAGCAGTGCAACGCCAAGTTCATAAAAAAAATTACATACCTACGGTGTTGATATCACATCGGTATGCAGAATAGGTGTAGTGGTAGTGGTATGCACTTGCAGATATTGCAGCCGACACAAAATTATTTTTGGACAAAGAAACAATAATAATTGTAATCCGAAATAAAATAATCACAATGTTAATGAATAAAACTTATCGGCTACTGTGATTAATTGGCTACCAATCACTAATAACGTGAGATTAGATCTGATTTATTGAACAAAAGGTATATAAGTCGTAACTATTAGTCGCTGGCCATATTTAGGAGATTATTTTTACATAATGCGTGCTCTCGTGCTGTTTGGTCTGGCGTTGGTGGCTTCGGCGTCGGCCTTGGTGGAGGTTCAGAATAAATACCATGAAGCCGTCGGTATTCCTACCGCGGAGAGGATAAGAGCATATGAGGAGAAACTCTTTGCTGAGGATATTCACGAAGACAGGATTGTGGGTGGTGCAGTCGCTCCCTCCAACGCACACCCTTACTTCGTGAGTATTTGATAATCTAGTACCATCAAAAGTTGAAATTATGTAAGCCTTTCAAATCATGGGCAACCATCTTATCTTAGATTTTTTGTAAAATATGTTATTATCTCATGATTGTAACTGATGACGTAACCATTAACCATTGTAATCATTGCATGCCTTTAGAAACTTATTGGAAGAGCATCTGTTTATTATAAATTATAGGAATATTTACAACTAAAAGAGCTTTGGTTAATAAACAGAAAAATAACATAATATCACGCCTGTATTCCCCGAAGGGTTAGGCAGATGTGTATAGTAACAACCTCACTTCGCCGTTATGTTTAAGTCCCATGTAATAGGGGGCAAGCCTATTGCAATCAACCGGGCACAAATCCAAATTCCCGGCTACTACTGAGGAATTCCATACGGAAAAACCCAATAACACACCTTGCCCGACCTGGGGATCGAACCCAGGGCCTCACGATCAGCAATCGCGCTTGCCTCCACTAGACCAACAAGGCAGTTGAAGTAGGCAAAAGAAAAATAAAAAATAAAAAATAAAAAAGCTCGTTAGGTACCCAATAATTCTCAACATTAAGCACATAATGGGTTGATGTTACCGCCCGTTCACACAGCGGATCCGTTTTATCGGATCCGTCGGTACTGGATGAGTTGTTCACATCTGTACCGACGGATTAGTTAAACAAACGGCAACTGTATCGCATCTGACAGACAGGATACGATAAAAATAACTGATCCATTATATTTTACTGGATTCGGAATACTGTCTTGTATGTGAACTCGCCCATACATCTACATGCGTCAGGATCAAAATAAAAACGGGTCCGTTTTAACGGATCCGTTTTTGTCGCTCCCTAAAAGTGCATCCTGTGTGCTGTGCATGCCTTGCGCACCCGCCAGCGGCAGCTCTGATACTCTAGTAGAACTTTGGGTAGCTTATCTTAATCGTTTTAAAACAATTTTACCGTATTTCAGACAAATTTTTCGCCTACTAAAACACAGACTAGCAAAGAACCGACGAAGATTAAATTTTCAAGCTGTATTTTACCAACACGTGTATATATTTTGACCTTATGAAATAACATTTAGTCACATCATTTTTCTTAATACATCTTTTTTTTCTCTTTTGCAGGCTGGCTTGCTGATCAGTTTGGTTGGTGTAACGGGTAACTCAGTATGCGGCTCTTCTCTTCTGACGGCCAACCGAGTGGTGACGGCTGCTCACTGCTGGTTCGATGGCCAGAGACAGGCGTGGCAGTTCGTCGTCATCCTCGGCACCAACTACCTGACCATTGGTGGAACACGTATCGCTACTACTAACGTTATCATGCACCCTCAGTACATATCTAACACGCTTACCAATGATATTGCCATGGTCTACCTACCCACAAGCATTTTCTTTACAAGTGAGTAGCTTTTATCTCGAAAAAATAGTTTTGCATTTAATCAGATAAGTACATAATCAGATATATTATTGATTAATTTGTTATTGTCTAATTCTGTAGACAGAGTTCATTTATTATAAAAATTAAACAACGAATTAGCGTGTGCTACTTCAAACAATAGTAGAGCTCCTGTTAAGAGTTCCTCATGCTACCACGATACCTATTTCTGCCACAAAGCAGCGTTGCTGAGTTCCGTTTTGAAGTGTAGGGGTGCTGGTGAAATTTTAGGCACATGAGACTTTTCAACTTTGTCTCTAAGGTTGGCAATGCATTAGCATTCCTCTTTGTGTCGTAGGTGTACTCACGATCGAACAAGCCGACGGCAGGTGGGTCGTCGGCTTGTTTGCAAACCTGCCGTAATATTTAAAGTGGTTTGCCAAAAAATACTGAATACATTACGTTATTTTTTTCTTATCGAGAATTAGTAGGAAAAAATATCACGTTATGCAATTACATTTGTCTTATTATATTTTCAGCCAGTATCCAGCCTATTAGCATCCCCACTGCCTCGGATCTGTGGAACACATTCAATGGAAACTGGGCCGTTGCCGCTGGCTTTGGCAGAACTAGCGACCGTAAGTATAAATTACATCTTAGTCGATATCTGAGGTCCAGTCTTTAATCCACAAAGCATGCATTATCTTCTACAGGTATAATATAAAAATTCAATTTTTTTTCATAGATACATAATTTCACAGTTAACACTACCCACTCAGTTTTTACGCCCCTATAAGGTAAAATTACGAGGGGCTTGTGGCTAATTAACAACCGTGCGGAACATAAGATTTACGAGGTTCAGCTGCGCTTGCCGCGGTCAATCCGTGGATGTGTGACCGTTCGTTACACATCAAGAACCCTCCGTGCCTCGAAGAGCACATTAAACTGTCGGTCCCGGGTGTCATATGAATACCTATGATAGTCGTTACGGGTAGTCAGAAGCTCGAAAGTCTGTCTAACAACCGGTCTAACTTTAGGATACCGGCACTGTTCTATAACTGGGTTGTGGAGGTGTGATGGCAGTCGCTCCGTATAAAATACTGGTATTCAGCCGCATCTGGTTAGACTGGAAACTAACAAACATACTTGGAAAAAGCTAGGAAGAAGAAGGTACAATCACGTTAAAATGTATTCTTATTTTGCAGAGCAAGCGGGTGCGTCTAATGTGGTAAGCCATGTGACCCTGCAAGTGATCACCGTAGCTCAGTGCCAAGCTATCTTTGGCAACGCGTTCGTGCTTCAAAGCACGATCTGTACCAACGGCGCTGGTGGCGTCGGTATCTGCGGTGGCGACTCCGGTGGTCCCCTCGTCCTCAACTACAACGGAAGACCTACTTTGGTAAGTTTATTATATAAATATTTTTTAAAACGTGCCTTTCAATCAATTCAATTTGAAGATAATGATGGTGGATGACGTTATGTGGATGCAGTTTATAAGAGATTGCAATATTATTTACTCTTTATACTATATCTCACGGAGTTAGCTGAGTTCGGAACAGCAGGTCTAAAAGTATTTTTATTTTTGTCAACCAATAATGACAATTTTTCTGTTTTTTATTACACTGTACCCGTATTACAAAAATTTGCCGTACTTGACGTTACACTGCCGTGACCCTGATTTCATCATTTAATGTCATAGGTTTTAGGTAATTTTATAGAAATACTTACAGTTAAATTAATTGCTTTTATTCTTTTTTTCAGATTGGTGTCAGCTCATTCGTGGCTTCCAACGGTTGTCAGCTTGGTTTCCCTTCGGCCTTCGCCCGAGTTACGAGCTTCCACGGTTTCATTACCCAGCATATGTAAACGACAATAGACTGAACATAAACATAATAAATGTTTTTTTTATATTAAATAACTTTTTCTGTTTAAGTTACCTATTGTTATTATTTCGCGTTACCTGTAGTGCGGCCTGCCATTATTTTATCATTTAGAAACTAAACCGGGTATTAAGTAGTGGCCAATCAATTAATTATCAACTAATTCATGATAAGCTCAGCGCATCAACTGCTTGGACGATACTGCACTACAGAAATAAAACCTACTTTACCTATTTTATTTTATTAGGTAAGATAAGATAATCGTCTTATAATTTAATTTTATATGAAAAGAACTGTCACAAGTAGTTGTAAGGATGTTTAATTACGATTATGGTACGCGTTACGATATGGCTTCATGCGGTATTTTCGCAATTTATTAGATTTTTTTGGTTTAGCCTTGTTACTTTCTAGAATTACTTACTTATCCGAATAATTGAACAAACGGTTCAGACTATTTAATACACACCCGGACTCCTAAATCGAGCCACCATACATTCCTCGTTTCCTTTCACAGGAACGCTTGATATCTGCGTCGGAATTTATATTAATACAATAAATAAATTAATACAAAGGCAATATTAATACAGTTTTTTATTCAGTGACATCAAATAAGTGCGTGACATTTTTTTCATTTGGTGCACGTCACAGAGCTATAGACAAAAAAAAATGCAGGGTGGCTCGGTTCAGGTGTCCGAGAGTGTAATTTTTGATGCAAGGGATTAATGAAAAGTCAATTGTCATTCAAGCTCCTTTATTTCGACCAGGTACTTACAATGTGTTCTCGAACTTTACGCTCTTATAAGCCAGACTGCCAGACACATACAATGATAAGCAACACTTAATCTTGCTTTAAACAACGTGCACAATACGCTCATAATATTAGATTTTTTTATATTGATAAAGGTAACACCACATTACAGTCGCAAAATAAATACCAATAATACTTTAGGTACGTTATCAACTTTCGTAAATTGTATTGTTTGTTGCTGTATTTTTTTACTTGTCAATATTTATTAAAAGAAGAAGACTGCAGTATGACGTCATTTAGATTAAATACCTATAGTTTTTTTATACAGTGCACTGATCCCACTGGGTACCTTGTCCATTTCATTCATTCAACATTTAATTATGCACAACAAGTTGGTGATTTTACTAGTTGTAATTCAAATGTGCGACATAAGCGTTCGCAATAAATATTTTTGCAAACCGATACATACAATAAAATTTTAATGTATTTGAAATTACAACAATTATTGTTATTTTACATACTTAATATCATGCGATTATTTATTACACTTTAATGAACATTCAAGCTCCCTGCCATCGTGTTTAAAAGTAATAACAAATCTATGACTACTACATGTTGAGACTAGAGATACAACTTAAATCTAACAATGTTATACGTCTACTTAAAATTTAATGATTAATGGAATTATAAATCATAATTAGCTGGTTTATTTCGGGCACACTAACTATAAGCTAAACACTAAACTGTAAAACAAAATAAAAACAAAATTCGATGTTCCTATAATAAAAATGACGAGTTAGGGTCAATAGTTAAAATAAAAGTTAAGCTACGAATTCTAGAAGCTGATATTTAAACACTATTTACAAGCCTCTTCTGAGTACCTACATACCTTAATTTAGTTTAGCTAAACGTTTAATTTGAGAGGACAATTCCACTTTTCAATAATTATATCTTTTTAAAATATTTACATTTAAATTCACATTCTGCCGGTGACAATTGATGAAATATGACAATATAAGACTAAAATAAATATATAATTTTAAAGTTTGAGAGATAATTAAAATAACAAATAGTTACGTAAACCTTAAAAGGAAGCATTAATTAAACTATCTTAATGATATCACAGTTCATTTATGCAAATAAAGACATATAGTTGAATATATATTTTACACTTGGAATTAACCACCAAAAGAATTGTTGTTATGGCAATGATTGAACATTTCAACAGAACAACAACATTTTTGTTTGTAATATAGGTATTGCGTTAGTAATCCAACATAACATTGCAAATTATAATAATTGGGATATCAATTGTCTTGTAAAATGTGTTTTCTATATTTAAGTAATGCATATACAAGATGAATATTTAATATTAATATTTATTGAATAATTTACTCTATTTGAAATGTGAATTTAGACAGTTCAATAAAGGTGCTTTTGTTTATGTATATCGCAATTCTGAGCAAAAATAATCATTGAGATTAGATATGATAATAAATATCTTTGTCAATTTAATATCAATTTATTATGCCTACATTTCCAGTCACGCGATTTCGATTTTATCGATCGACTAAATAGTATGGCTGCACCTTTATTGGCTCCATCAATTAAGTGCCACCAATAACACCTATTTTTATTAATCAAATTTATTCTAATAGAACAAAAATATCCGTGTAGACAATGATATGGCCTAAAACCTGTTATATGTGTATAGTGCGAATGTTGAAATGTTGAATGTGTTCAATAATGTTCAATTGGCTAGAGTTGTGTTGTGTTTATGTTGGACACAGGACCTTTAGGATGTAATCTGTTAATAGCGTCGGTACGGTCGGGCTGTCCTCGTTGATCGCCTTTAGAACTGGAATAGAAATATACAAATTGAATGAATCTATGTCGATTTGGTTATCGTAGGGAATCAAAGATAGATTTGGTAAAGTTTTATTAAGAATCTAATGCTTTTGGGAATTATTGTAAGTATCTAATAACGAATATGTTTTTTTCGTTGGTGGCCGAGCTTCAATTGCTAGAGTTGTAATCTTTTAGACTGGAATATTTTGTGGAAGAAAATGTATGGACTCTATATTACTCATAGTCCGCAAATGAATTAATTTGACTCGATAATTGCAAGTCTCACCCATTGGTCTACAGCAGAGGTCCCCAAACTTTTTTGTCTCATAGACCACTTGCCGTGTTTTTCAGTTTTGGGTAGACCCCCCCCCGCTTAGCTAATATTGCATTTTGCAAATTCATTGACTTCAAATGTATTTTTGACTGACTGATTTCTAACTATAGTGAGGTGTAGAGCGAAAAAACACGTAAAGTTTATACATTTATTAAACCTACGATACCTACTATCGTCGTCGGTCTGTTTGTTATGTTTTCAACAACTAAGCAACAAATCATTTGTATATGTGAGTTATTCCATTAATGGAAAGTCAAAATTATAGTCACAACCTGCTTAAATGAGATCCACTATCGTGGACCCCTGTTTACATCTCACGGACCCACATTTATTTTACCCACTTGGACCCCTTGTAGATCGTCGTTGACCCCTGGGGGTTGTTATAGGCCATTTTGGGTATCACTGGTGTACAGAGACCTTTTTAAGGATAATAAGTGTGGTAACAGTTACCTGAATGTGATAATTAATTAATGAAACTTACTCTTAATGAGCACTTGGAGCGACTGGTTGTCAGGCGGTCCGTTGTCTAGGTGGAAAGGTATCACAGTAGTCAAGTACTGAAACAAAAATAACACATAAGTTCGCTTATAAACCAATAAAACTCTGTATACAAGGTTAGCCGGAAAGGGGGTACTAAGCCGCGGGCCATCTAAAGTATCACTGATGACTGTTTTAAAGCAAGTGTTAAAATTTCAAAATTCGATAATTTTTATTTGCATGTATAAAGATTTTTAATTTAGTTTTTTTTTTAAAAAAACACCTGCTTTAGTTATGAATTCAGAAAATAAATTTTCTATTCCGTGACCCCAAATATGACCTAAATTGTAAAAACAACTGATCATAGCTATGGACAGATAGATTTTAGCATATTTTTTACGAAATCTTTGAAAAGCTATTTCTCTTAAACTATCGAGTTTTGGGGATAGTTGTAGAACAAAAGTTATTCCTTATTAGGGGTAATTTAAGACCTTTTCGGCTTAGTACCCCCTTTCCGACTAACCTTGTATAAATATTCATTATATTGAAATTCTTAATTGTATAAATACTGGAGCGAATGATGAATGCTATTCTTCTTCTAAACATAAAACTAATAGAATGAAAATAAATATATTTCGATAACAATATCGATATTTGTACCATAGTGTGGACTTAACTTCAGCGGTATCAATAAAAGATCAATCAACATCGTTTGAAGGTAAACAGTGTTGGTAGTAAAATTTCAGAATTAAAAAAGTTCACAAATTGATTAGTTTCAGTTCGTTAGCCTATCACGAACGAGAACATCAACAACCCGAAACAACTTTCACTGTTTGCTTGTCATATTATTCAGTGTATAAAACTAAAATACTTAATATTAAAAGCTGCGGTCGACACAGAGTAGAAACATAGAAGGAAAAGAGACACAAGTGGGTGAAAAAACGCACTATCAGATGGTGTCAACATCAACTAATGTAGATTCTGACTTACAGAGTTGTAAGTCAGAATCTACAATGGTCTCCATTGAAAACGTCAACACAGAGCAACGTGGCCACCGATGACGCAGGCCGCGTTGCTAGACATCAACTAATGAACGAAGACTTCTGTAAGCCAGAATTTACAATTGTCTTCATTGAAAACACACACCAATGATGTCAACTAATGACTCAGATTAATTCAGATAATGGTAATGGTCATGGTAGGTAATGGTCTTAGAACCCGCAGCGAAGCTAGAAAATACATAAAAATAATGCAGGTTGTTACCTTGGGCTCAGAATGGCCACTGTTCAAATTAGGCGACCTCGGCGGCTGCGGCCGCTTCTTCTTCTCCATGTGGTACTGACGCCGCTTATTCTGGACAGCCAGTAGCAGCGATATGAACGTGTTCTTGAGCTCCTTCTCGTATTCGAGTTCGTCACGCAGAGCTAGCTCGGCGATGAGAGTCTCCGAAAACTCGCGGATCAAAACTTCTAACTCCATGAATATCTCGTTTAGTTGAGCCAGTGAGTATGTGCGCAGTTCTGGAATATATTATTGTCAAATTAATTATTAAATACTGCTTCTTCATTCTAGGGTCTGGGTAAGATCGGTTTATTTATTTATTTTATTGGTTCACCAACAATTGTTTACACTGGTATAATTACAAAAACGACATGCATAAATTTAAAAAAAAATGTAGCAACCGCTTACAGGTAAGCACCGTATGCATAAGAAAGAAAAAGAGTTGTAATGTAAAAGTGTTGCAGTGAATAAAAAAAACAAAAATAATGAAAAAAAACAAAAACATGGTTAATCCATATCAAGAAGACACTTATGGACTTATGGATTATGGCTTTTAATTTGTATAATGAGTCAAAATGAAGATTGATTTGATCGCTACACCAAATCATGAGTCTGCATAATCTCGCATAAGGGGAATTGGCTCCTAAAACCGTTCTTATCTGCGGTGGACAGAGTGGTGTTATTGAGTTGCGAGGAATTCTTGTTGAGGCACGGAAATCAAAGAGGCTCAATATTTGTGGGCAGTCGGTTTAATTTAAGAAACTGTCGATGAGATCGTGACTATCGACAGTGTGGCTCCGGGGTAAGAAAGCGTGCTGTCAGCTTTTAAAACAAAGTTATTTCGTTTGCTATGATTTTAGCACGACCGCGTTTTTTAGCAACATGTTTTGTTTTCTATACAAAGAAAATAATATTTTAAGTTGTGACAATTGATAACGCGCACAAACACATATTATGTTTGTAAAGATCAAAGACACGGTAAAGAAAACATCATTACTTTTCCATTCCAGGAGACAGAGGTAATATAATTACAGACAATGATACGACCGTCTCCTACTCGCAGAGAATACATTATTAGACTTGTAGGTGTGAATTTTATGTAAAAAGTTCATCTCTTATTCCGAAACACGTTTGTTTTAGAATAAACTTTTAAACTAGGCTTAGATACAGTTCGTGAATAATTCTCACATCTGTTGTTCATCTTTGAGATTTACTAGACATTCTAATGTTTACTACCGTACTCGTTCAGACGCAAATAAAATCATAATATACGTTTAAAAAACCTATATTGCGCTAGATCGTGATTTATTTATAGAGCTTCTAATTGGGTTATAAATATTGTATCTTTTAAATCTGATTAATGATGATGCACGGAAAAAATAAACATAGTACGTTAGAGGTTGAGAAAACAAAGTGATGCGCCAAATTAATCGCAAGCGCAGAGGTGAACGCACTCGAGCGAAAGAATCGGCCATTGCGCCGGGCATCGGCAGAGTGTACTCGATTGTACGCCCATATCGAATGACGACAATTGCGAGCTTAATTGATCAATTTATTATTTACTTTTACACCGAATTTATAGGTAAATAGGTTTAAAATCACTGCCCCGTAACGTTGAACGTTAAAAGAATTTGCAGATGGTAGATATTAATTTCTGAATTTACATTTATAAATATAATTGCAACCGTATCGAGTTCTGTAATCTGTTATACTTTCATATTCAACGGTTACTCTCAAATTATTAGAATAGTTTTTATTTGGTAGGCATGTACATGAAATCCATTGTCAGTCACGTCAAACAGGTTTGTTAGAAATATCTTGCGGTAACTTTATTTGACAGTACGAAAAGTACAAAAGCAGAGTACCCAGTAATGACAACATTAGTTGTCAACTATAGTTGCTATTGCTAAACATATTTCGTCATCTTGATATATAACTTTGGATATTGTTTGAAATATTCTCACGCTTCAAACTTAAGTTCGAAATAAGTACGTATGCAGTAATTACTATTATAGTGACAAAAAGTTACAAATTGCTGCAAAATCAATTATGTCATTGGGTACAGAAAAACATGGTACGCTGGTCTCCATTAAGGGTAATAAAAGGCAAACCGGACCAGTTCTCAGTCTAGTCCAGCGAGAACACTCAGTGTACGATAATTATTTTAATTCCTGACCGGTTTATTTGTAATTTATAAAAAATAAGTGTGCGTTTAAAATAAATAATAAAATGTTTATGATAAATAAATCATGCCTACCCATTAGATAGAGATGATCAAGATTCATCTTAGGTAAATAAGCTTTTAAATAATTGTGTTTTTTTTTGACAGTCTTATGATCAAATACTCAAACGCTACTCAATTTTAAGTTGCCGTTAAGTCTCGCGCTGACACTGTCAATGTTATTATACTCTTTGACTGTCACTATAAGGCGAAACTATAAGGCGAAGTGACAGTGACAGCACGAAATTACCGGCGTTTGAGGATTTGGTCATCAGTAGACATGGGTCGGATTAGGTAAAAATGATACCTAATCCACCTAATCCTAGGATTTAAAAATACGTAATCCATTTACCTAATCCTAATATTTATTAGACATGGGGCGGATTAGGTATCGATACCTAATTCACGTAATCCTAGTATTCAAAAATATCTAATCCGAATATTTGTCAATTGATGGATTCCCCACCCGGACGACCTTTTTTTTTGATGTCTGCCCTTTCGATTTCTCCTGTTTCTTTTGGTGCATTTGCAAACATTATTTTTCAAGCGATAGTTGGACGACCTTTTTTTTTCAGGCTTAGGCCTATCATCTTGTAAATACCACATTTTAATGTACAGAATATTTTCTGTATAATACACTGTGTACAAATATTTTGTGATACCTAATCATCGACGCCTGGGATTAGGTACGGACTCGCATCGAAAAATACCTAAGCCACATACCTAATCTAATATTTATGCATCATGCCTAGTCATCAGCCAATGATACCTAATGCATTTTAGCTACCTATCTCATTTGTAATTCAGTCTATTTGTATCATCGTAAAAATTTGAGTCGCAAGTCGTAATCAAATTGAATTTATTTTAAGAATGAAACTATTTTTGAACTTTTAATTAGTGCGCAGTCGGTGTTATGAAGTTGACGTATCTATATTTATTGTATGACATCCTCCCATTAATGTTTCTAGCAGATATCTACGTAGGTACATGATTCATGCATTGGATGTTTACGTCTAATTAACAATATTTGCTACGACCTTCGTCTGTTTTAAACCATTAACTAGGTACCTATTGGTATGAATATAAAAGATTGAAAAGTGTGAGAAAATGCTATTAAATTATAAAGAGTTAATTTTTACTTGTAATAAAATGATTCTTAATTGCATGGTCATAAAATTAACATTCCTAGTAAATAAATGTTAAATTCAGATGATTTATAAGTAAGTAGTGAATAATTTGAATTAATGCCACTATAATAATATTAAAACTGCAGTTCTTCCTGGCACAGAATTTGCTACTCATTTTTCCAATGATTGTTGTCAAAGGGATTATATCAAATATTCCGATCATCTATTCACCACTCAGATCGGAAACGGTGACAAAAAGGCGAGAACAAAAACGATTTGTCATAATGTACGGGTTTTCCTGCTTGAGTGAGTTACACCCAAGACTTGCACTCGTCACTATTATACACAAAGGCATAATAAAAATATGCTAAATTCTATCTGTCCATAGCTATGATCAGCTGTTTTTACAATTTAGGTTATATTTGCGGACACGGATTAGAAAATTAATTTTCTGCATTCATAACTAAACCAGGAATGTTTAAAAAAAAAAAAACTAAAATAAAAATCTGTTTGCACGCAAATAAAAATTATCGAATATGCGTCCAGACCTGATGAACGCGCCGCGAATGCGCCGCTCGCACGCAGCGCGCGAGCCGTTCGCGAGCCGCTCGCGAGCTGCGCGTTCGTCAGGTCTGGACGCACCATAACACTTGCTTTAAAATAGTCATCAGTGATACTTTAAGTGGCCCGCGGCTTAGTACCCCCTTTCCGACTAATCTTGTATATGTTGTGAGATTTTTTTCAAATTGATTTACTTCGGTAGCCCGGCCGATACAGGCCGATATTGTATTTTAGATTAATTAACCTATTTCGCTCTAACACATGTCAACCCTAATTTCCTTGTTATCCACATTGCCAATCTATGTAACGTAATAAAATATTATATCTATGTCTATTTCACCAGTAGCGGAACTCTACTGGCAGTTATGATGACGTTGATGTACTCACTGTCTTCATAGAGCGGCGCGCTGAGAACCTCCTTGCCTTTCTCCAGAGCCTCGTTGTACTCTATGATATCGCCTTCCGATGACGGCGTATCTTGCATCATGTCGTCTATTTCTTGAATCACCTGAATTTTACGACGAAATAATTAGTAATTAATTAAACCTAGTTTCATAAGTGGATTTGCAACTATATTACACACACGTTAATCGTTCATGAATGTTTTACTAAGATTCCTGAACTACAAACTTTAATGATGTGGTTAATTATTCGGATGCTTTGGAATTTGATCGGTTTCCCTTGTAAGTAATTCAAAGATAAGATTGGAATTGGCACTATGGCGTCTAAAGACATTTCTAGGAGCACATGACAAATTATTAACGAAAGAAAACAAGAGCCTTCAAAGCACAGGTGTAGCTAGGATTTAATTAAGGGAGGTTTGCAAGTTGGTTTTGAATTTAAAATAAAGCGATTTTGAAATTTGTTCAACCACGAACCCTATAAGTCCACAGTAAAGTTTTTAGCATTCCTTACCTCATCAGCAGTCTTGACTGGGCACTCATGGTCCTGGTGCAGGCCGCCTAGGATAAGAGCGTGCATGTCCAGGTCCGAAGCCACGGCTTCATCCTCCGAGCTGTGGATCTCGTCGTCAGGAGTCATTGAACTCTGGATAACAAACATTGGACATGAAAGACTGACGGTAAAAACAAAGTCACGGGAATAAATATTTTGCAAAGGACCTTCTTCTATGCGAAATATTGGGTATTGTGATTTTGGATACGAAAGTTCAATGCAATACTTTCCGTAGGAACTTACGAAGCTACATTTTAATGAACTGATATTAAAATGATGTTCTTCTTCTTCTTTTCGTATCGACGGTACTTCATTTTGTATAAATTGTAGTGATTGCGCCCAGTAGCTGGCCACATTAATTGCTGCTTCGGTATCGCTCTTCAGATCATTAAGGGTGCAGGTGAACGGATATTTGGGACACTCCAGCAAGTGGGATATAGTCTGGACAGGAGCACCGCACTCGCACTGGGTGTTGGATTGATGATGTTGTTTGATAATTTATAAGTTATAACTATTACTTGCTGCTTAGTTCTAGCAATAACAGTCTAATGGCCAAATACTCAAACTGTACTCAATTATAAGTTGCCATTAAGTCTAGTGCTGTCACTGTCACTTTAACGAAATTAACGGCAACTTAAAATTGAGTAGCTTTTGAGTATTTGGCAATAAATGAAGGAACTTTGATTTCAGTTTAACCCACGATTGTACTTTAATTAAATAACAGAGAGAGTTTTGCGAAAAATACGTATCATATTATATTTTCGCTATAAAAATATCGCACCATTTGTATTATGTAATATAATACACCGGTTCGAGTTTCAGAAACTGCCATTTAAGCTTCATCAAAAGTAGAACATCTATTGCAGTTTTCATGAGTACCTATTACATTATAATGATACATCAAAATAATATTTTCCCACGAAACAATGAGGTAAATTGTACACCGTAGCTTTTTGTCGTCTCTAGCACCGTATAACGTTACAGAAAAAGAATAAAGCCAGTGAATCTTTAGATGTGTGAAGTGGCTTTGGTTTTAGTTATTAATTATGTGGTTTGAAAGTCACGAAGTCATTGTTCGAAAAAGTTATGGATGACATTTTATTACGGTTAATTAATGTTAAGGGTTTGTAAAGGCTACTACTATTGTAACTGACTGACACCTGCAGTTACGTTCTATTAAGAAGAAATTCAGAATCAGTTTTTTTCATACAAATTACTTAAGCTTCTTCCTCCTAGCCTTTTCCAAACTGTTTGGGGTTAGCTTCCACTCTAACCAGATGTGGCTGAATACCAGTATTTAACATGAAGCAATTGCCAAGTGCCATCAGACCTCCGCAACACAATGGGCAATGCCGATATCCCAAGGTTAGACCGGTTGTCAGACTTTCGGGCTTGAGTAACGACTGTCATAGGTATTCGTATGACACCCGGGACCGACAGTTTAACGTGCTCTCCAAGGCACGGAGGGATCTCGGTGTGTAACGAACGGATACCCATCCATGGATTGACTGCGGCAAGCGCAGCTTAACCTCGCAAATCTTAAGATCTGCATGGTTGTTAATTAGCCACGAGCCCCTCTCCACTAATTACTTAAGTTGGTTTTTACCTTTTTCTCATTAAGGTTCAAGGTAGGGATATGCATCTTCCTGGAGAACGATTTAGTCCAGTCAATCGGTAGGATGTTCCCGAAGTTTCCTGTGATCGTCCACCACATTCTGGAAAAAAAGAAAAGCATAATAAAGTCACCATTCATAGAAAGTACATACGCAGGTATAAATCATCAACTTTCATTTGAAACAATTTAAAAATCCTTTGGGAACAAACTATAAAACGTTAAATCTCTGCTTCGGTTTACTGTCAAAGAGATAACGACAATAAACAGTCATTCAGTGTCGATTATATCAATTTATTGGAATTTCATTTAAGTAAGTACAAATACGGTGATATTATCTAAAGCCAGCATGATTTATGAAATAGTTTGGGTGCTCGTGCGTCGGTGGAAGATTAAAAAGGTCTCTGGATACCAAGTTTATTATACTCTGGAATTGGCTACGCTTATTAACGTTTAAAGATTATACCACGTAGTTACAACAAATAAATGATGAGCGTTTATAGTTCTCGCGTCATTACTCATAGAATTCTCGTGTGAAGATAGCTGTCTTTATTTACTCATGTTATATAAGAGTACAATTTAGTGAAGAACTTCACACTAGTAAGGCGCCGAGACTCGAAATCTCTCAGTTACACTCGAATACTCAAAGCTAAAACAGTTTGAGGTCAAAATTAAATCAAGATACGTTATCTTTGCTTGTGTCAACAAAGTAAGGCAAGATGCACTTTGCACTTTAAATAACGATAAGAAACGACATGCGTCCTTGTACAACTTATCTAATAAAGGTCACAAACTTGAATTCGTGAACCTGTGGTTAATTCTCCGACATCCTGAGTTCCCGACGGCGTCGCTGGGAAGAGCTCAATTGCGTCATTTCCCAATTATTCGCCAGCAAGGTCGTTGTAACTGCGTCGAACCGAGGTTTTATCATTTACAGCTTTGGTTTTATAGTTCAATTTCTTTAGATAGACGGTTCTCTTTGATCGTTTTTACGGAGTGTTGGAATGATTCGTTGATTGAGGTTTTTGAGATTTGAAACCTGCGCGTTTGTTTGTACTAATGATAATGGAGTTTCGCTTTTTAAATGCGATAGGTTATTTTGAGATTAATTGAATCGCATCGAGGTTTTTGTTTAGTCAAACAATTGAAAAGATCAAGCAAGAGTGGGTGCAAGGATAAACAATGTAAAATTTCTCACAGCCGCGCCAATGTTGCGTGTTATTAGTTAAAACTCGCGAGTTTCGTTATTATTATTAATTGTATTTTACTTTTTATTATTTTCGTTATAGGTAGCTGTTGTTGTAGTGAAACTGCCCGAGGAAATACAAACACCTAGCCGCGCCCGTGAGTCAGCCCGGAGGCATAAATTGGCGCTAATTTGAGATCTCGCGGCACGCCACCGCTCAATTGAGGAATGTGTCACTTTATATTACGTATAAGTACTGCATCTGATCAGAACTCGGTGCATGACGTCCTAGGGAATAATCGCATTGCTTCCGAACAACGACATCAGTGTACTACGCACTGGTACTTGCATGACCAGTGCGAAAGCGAAAGAAGAATATTGTTTCACAAACGGTCAAAGAACATCATAAACAATTTAGAGACATTTGGATTATTAGGGTCAATTTCCACCAAACGGAAAAATCATCGCGGATGCTCGAGCACTTTTTAAATTTCACTGAATAAGTAACCGTATTATTATATTAGCATATTGTCTTCTTTATCTTTACATAGTATAAAACAAAGTCGCTCCCGCTGTCTGTATGTCCCTGTGTATGCTTAGATCTTTAAAACTACGCAACGGATTTTGATGCGGTTTTTTTAAATAGATAGAGTGATTCAAGAGGAATTTTTATATGCACCACATTAGTACCTAAATTGAACACGTGCGACGCCGGGGCGGGTCGCTAGTTTAGTATAAAATTCAATGTAGACATCAAGCGTTTCCTTGCGCATGCCCGAGCGTCGAATTTTATATTTAAAGGCAATGCTGATACAGTTCTTTATTCAGTGACGTTAAAAAAGAGCACGAGGTTTTTTCCGCTTGGTGGTAACAGACCCTTATACAACTCAAGGGCGACTTCTGAGCAAAAAATTTAAGTGAAATTTAGATTGTACCAAATATTCTGTCTAAACAGTTTTCAGATAAGAATAAAGTTTGAAAACACATACAAGCACATTTTTTTTCTGGTATTAACGCACTATGAAGTCCTATTTTAAATAAACAATTATTTTCAGCACCTACTGCGCAAAAGTAATAAAAACGCTGAAGTAGTACTAGAAGCTATTCTCGGCTTCACACCAGATGGTCTTAGTTACGAATAGGGCACCTAAATATGACCTAGAAAACACAGGGGGTCTTGGCAGTTATTTTAGACCTAGAAATAAGCTCTCTATGTGACTTGGATGTTTTATGGATGCTGTGTTAACGTTAGACAATAAAGATACGAAATGTTGGGGAGGACGGGGATTAAAAATGGCGACTAACTTGTATCGGATCGAATCCATAGCGAACCATACTATTGAAATACTCAATTAAAACTCCTCACTTTCTGAAAGAAATGACAACCACGGCGACAGAAAAACTTGTGATATCGAGCCTCGAGATAAATTTGAATAAAAAAAAAACGTGAAAATATATTTGTGTAAAACTAGATAAACCTGGATAGCGTCACAATGGACTTCTATTGTTTTTATAGCATTAATCTCAGGAAACTTATTTGGTCATCCAACCTAGGTCGACATGTTGTGACATGTCATTGTTAAGCTTACATCATGTCGCGGAGTCTATATGGCTGGGTCGATTTAGATCTGCACCACCACACCAAACAGAATTTTTAATTTGAGTCATTTCGGTCCTTTTTTTATATGTCCCTTCTGTATTTAGGTACTAGTTACCATCACAGAATGACAACTTCTGTTTTTTTTATTCATGGCCAATTACTCAAACGCTGCTCATTTTTAAGTAGGTAGCCGTTAAGTTTAGTGCTGTCACTGTTACTTTAAGGCGAAGTGATAGCGACAGCACGAACTTAAAGTCCACTTAAAATTAAGTAGCGTTTGAGTATTTGGCCATGATACAGAGTGATTTATTTTACCAATACTGTACTCATCCAGAAACTAGTCTCTTACGAAACAAGTTTGAGCAAGACGTGCGTACACAGAAAACTAACGGGAACATTTCTTTTTGTTTCGCTCAATACTTTTATATTACATCAGCTGGTACTTACAACATTTTTTGTTACGTCTGGCTAATATTATTATGCGGATGCCTATTTAGTTAAAACGACACCAAATAATGTCAATACCATGAGGTCTGGTGCGGTCGTTAGCATTGCGTCAGTCTGTCAGACCATATGGCGATCTGCGCTGATTGAAACGACAACCAACGTTGACATTTTGCATTTTGTAATATTATTATAACATGTAGTAACCAATTCTTTTGGCTAACTTTGAGATGACATTTCCAGCTATCCAAACAGATTACAGCAATGTTTGAGTGAAGACAAAACAGTCGTACGTAATGTAAATATTTAGTCTGTAAGTGCAATCAATGGTCGCTTTGAAAAATGGTCTTTGCAATTGTTGTCTCAATAGTGAAGGGATTAGACAAAGCTATCTATTTATCTATTTTATTTGAGAGGGAAGACAGATTCTGATGCTTTTTAAATTGTGTTGCTGTGTGTACAATTTTAAATTGAAAATCGATTATTATAAAATAGTGATGGTATTATCGTAATGAAATAAAAGCTTATCAGCTCTTGCGTGTTTAAAATATAGCAAAGATATTGTAAAGTCTTGGCTTTTATGTTTCTTTGAGCATATGAGCTAGTACTTTATTAAATACCAAATTAGTTGAGTAAACTTGCTGTGTTCCAACACACGGAATTGTTGTAGCTAACTGTAAGATAGATAACTCTTTATTCAGCATATCCTGATCTATTTGCCAGGCTTTCCAATGGTCGTGCAGTTTTAGAAAAATACCTACATGACTACTTTTCATTCTTCTCAACCCTAACGAGAAATGAGGTTAGATTTTCCAGGAATCATTATGAAATAAACAATATTTCTTAACAAATGGAGCTGAGCAATACGCATTACTGTTATCATTGCTCCGGTCCGAGATGACTAACAATCTTTGCAGTACCATATTTCCTTACTCGGCTCCAGAATGAAATATAGGTAAGCCCGACGATTCTGACTCATAGTTTGCTCTAGCGTAGGCGACACGCATGCGTCAATTGAGGTCTTACAATCCACTAAAAAGTCTAACACGTCTAACGTGATCAAAAATGGTCGGTCCACTGCCCCGAACAGTTTCACCATACCACTTATATGGTGGGTACCGTTAAGTCATGTTTACTTTTCATATTAGCAAATATGATTTGAATACAAGTTTGCCGTTGCATGTAGGCATTACATGCTTTGTTGACTGTGATATTATCTGCACTTAATTTAGCTACTGCGATGAAAAGGTTAAGATATCTTGATACATAAATGTATCTACGCATCATGTTACAAATTACGTGACTGCCTCGTTGGTCTATTGGAGGCAAGTGCGACTGCTGAGCGTGAGGTCCTGGGTTCGATCCCTAGGTCGGGCAAAGTGTTATTGGGTTATTTTGTGTGGAATTCTTCAGTAGCACCTCGGAGCTTGGAATTGTGCCCAGTTGATGGCAATAGGCTCGCCTCCTATTACATGGGACGTAAACATAACGGCGTAATGAGAGTGTGACTGTACACTTCTGCCCTACCCTTCGGGGAATACAGGCGTGATGTTGTTATTACGTGTGGTTTTTGAAGAAGTTATAATGAGACTCACAGTTTTTATAACCTCCGGATATTTTAATATCTTCCTGTACCTTTTGCCTTATTCTATCTGTCTTACTAGCACCGGCTTGGGCTCTTCACACTCTAAATATTATTTTTATGAAGAATATTTTAGTCAATATCATCTACGCAGTAGCCAACTCAGAGCAACTATCAAGGTACTTACCTACCTACTATTACTTGAGGTTACCAAACATTTATGGCCTACAAAATCATAAATGGTTCATAAAGTTAGCTATATCAAGCGTGGTACACCATTAAACACTTCATAGCCATTACATTCACACGTCACTCCCACAAGGACGATCCAATTCAATTTAATTGGTTATATAAGGTATAAAAAATTGTTCAATGACCTGTAGAGAAATACGACAATTCATTTGCATTAGTTGAAATATAAAAATCTAGCATAGTCATGAACGTGATACGGCAATAGCTTAGATTGTTCATCATTTGTCTCATTGGAAGCCAAATGGAAATAATGAAGGAACGTCATCGTGAATTGACGGTTTCAATTTGAATGATTTTATTTTTGAATTAATTGAACTTTGTTAACTACTGACGGTTGTAGCTGACGATGTTGTCTTTTGCGCATCCGATTTTTCTTCTTTACTCACGATTGAACTGTAAACATGAGAAATACTCGTCGATTTGAGTATTTCTGAAGTCGATACAGACACGAGGTAACGTCATTACAATCGCCACGTTTCGTTGGAAGTATTATTCCGATGTACACTTGAACAGAATAATACATTATTATCTACGAAAGGGGGTGTGGTTTACCTTATGGATATAACATCACGCCTGTATTCCCCAAAGGGTTGAGCAGAGGTGTATAGTAACACCGTCGTTTCGCCGTTATGTTTAAGACCCATATAATAGGGGGCGAGGATTGCCATCAACTGGGCACAAGTCCAAACTCCGGGCTGCTACTAAGGAATTCCACACGGAAATACCCAATAACGCTTTGCCCGACCTGGGGATCGAACCCAGAAGCTCACGATCAGCAGTCGCGCTTGCCACCACTAGACCAACGAGGTCTTACGAGTGCCTTACGGAACTAGTATTTAATTACTAAAAAGCCTATCAACCTAGTAATCTTGGCGTGGGCTGAATTAAACATGACCTCACATCCTTAAAAGGCTAGGCAGTAAAACATGGCGCCCACTGTGATTTATGGTGTGAACAAAAAACTACAATAGACGACTTCGAGACTGCATAAAGCGTTAAAAATAAAGTTTAACGTCTGCTAATGTGCAAGTTAACAGTAAACTTATACAACTGTATTTAGTTGATTAAAGTAATAGAAATGCTATTATGAGCGTGTGAAGTGTTTTACTGCGTTTCGGATTATGGGCATCTAACGGCTCGCAATGTGTGTGAATGTTCTTGATTAGTTCGAATTGTGCCGAATATTTTCATTATCATTATTACCTTATAATTTACCCGGTAATCATTTATATCCGTTAAATATGTGTGTAGGTTCGAATCAATAATATTCCTATCCTGTATATTAAAATCACTGCGTAAACGAATTTCTTTAATTATTTTTCCTGCTTCCTTCATTGTTTTAATGCGATGTTGCGTTGAAAGTCCTAACTCCTACGTAAGTATAAAATCCTTTGAGGAAAAATAATCATATCACGTAGTAACATACGTAATTAGGGATTTCGTTCTTTTGCTAATGAAGTTAATAGTGATAGAAAATGCAGGCCTTACTAATCGAAGTTTTGATTAGGTACCTATTACCAATATCGTAAGTTAGGTAGGTACCGAAATCTTTTAGCCCATGTCATTAGGTACCAAATTATGCAGCCCTTAAAAGCCAAGCAACCGATTAATCGATGTATCAGTAATATCGATTTCTCAGAATCGGCTTTCTTATTTTACAGACCAATCGAGCGTGAAACGTTGATTATGGTGCATCGCATACGGCTGGTGACGATCCGTGAACCAAGAGACTGACAATGAGGCTGAAATTTATTGTAATTTTTAATAAGTTTTCTTCAAGATATTTTATAGCGAAGCAGTGTGTATTGATGTTTTGTATGTAACAAGTTTCCACAACGGTTTCTAGGCTCTTGTACTTGTTTTGGGCGTGATATTCTTGCAATGAAATCTTTCTTCATCTAAAGACAGGTTCAGACGGGTCGAATCGCCTTCAACAAATAACTTGATCAACAAAAGTTATAACGTTTTTGTTGCTTCAATTTGATTGAAAGTCTGTTCAGACGGTTCAAATCGCATGCGATTTAGTAGTTGATGAACTAGAATCGAATCATGTGAACCTGGTACTAGAAGTCACAACGTTGATTACAGGAGAACGGATTACATTTACAACATGATGAATTAGGTATCTTCAACAATTAGTAAAAGGCTGTCTCAAAAATATTGTTCTAATTATAAACAAATAAACAAAATCAAATAATAGAGTATTAATTCCGTCAAAAAAATCATACCTATTTGATTTCGTGTCATGCAATCCGTTCATGTTCATCGTAAATCAGCAAATATTTCCGAATTTCTTACACTTCCGTAGGCGGATCACGTGTGGAAGTGGAATAGGTTCACCCAACCGAGACAGCGATATTAAAACTAATAACACATACCCCAAGCAGGCCTAGGCCCTGAAAATAAAAGAAAACGGCACCGTGTTTATCTCCTACACTATCTACATTAATATTGTATGCCTGCCGCATCATTTGCATACATAAACGAAGCAGTGAAGGTGATTATGTCCGTTGAATCAATAATAACTAGTTGTAGAATACTTATACATCTGATGTCATGTATTTTTAACAGTCTGACTAGGCTAATTATAGACGGCTGATCGTTTTACTTAATTCAGTGGCGAACCGAATACGTTATTACCTACACTGGCCTGCAAAAATAAGTATCACACTTTAAAAGTAAATATCATTAAAAGCGTAGTACTTATTTTTGCAGGCCAGTATATTTTGAAAATAAAAACATGATTGACATGAATAAAGAGTATAAGTTAAAATTCGGATTATAATTCAGCCTTAATTGGGGATTCAGACCAGACGAGAAACAAAAAATATTCCAGCCTGTTTTATTGGCAGCTAAGGTTTCATTGATTCCAAGAAATCCTGCGTGACTGGATTTTGGGCCACGGATTCCTTGACTGACCAAGAAAGGGCAGGCGGCTAACACAAAGTGTTTACACATATAATCTTACTTTTATTAGCTTTCGAGAATGTGGTTTTTGAGTACCGGCTCCACAGTTGGATTTTATACGATTGTAGTTTCAATTATTCGTGGCCAAGAACTTTGTTGTGGAATACAGTCAATGGTAAATATTATGTTTGATAAAACGACCATTAAATTCAAATAATTCAAAATCTTATAGGTAGTTTGTGGTAAAGTTTTGTTCAAGAGTAGGGTTCGCAATGTAATTTTAATCTATATTAGGTGACATTCACAGACAAGTAAGAATTGCATCTATCTATTTAACAAAATGTAGGTATCTCAATATTCTATACGTATTGATGACTAAATAAGCGTTTGTTGCTATAATTACACAGAATTCAGACTTATTCATTGTCCGACATTAATAACATTGTGGCTGTGTCAAACCGTCGGCATTTGCAGTCATCCGAGGAGAGATAACACAGAACGAGGTTAAGTTCATATTTCCATTCCACATACCACATGTGTATTATCGCGAACAGTCATAGGTCACACTCATTACTGGAAAAAATTACGAAGATTTAGGATGTAGGTAGGTATATCGCGTTCTAGGGACCATGTGTTTTGAAAAAAGCATATTATTCAGACAGTTTTGACAGATTTGAATCTTCATGTAGGTATTCTAGCCGTTCGTAGGATTCGCGTTTTATTAATTTTCTCATCATTAATGGGCCTTTTGTATCCTCGTCATTGAGATTTACAATTTAAAATAGAATTCCATAAAATTAACAGTCTGTGCATCAAAATATAAATCAACTCGATTTATTTTGACACTGTACAGCTCTAATAATTATGGTCGATGTAATGAAATCAATTGTTATAAATTCTGTTCTTACTCATGCTCGTGTGAATCCATAGCTTAATTCAATAGAAAATTATTTGAAAATACTGATTAGAGATGACTGAGAGTATTGAGGACTACCTGATCAGTGCTCTTAACGAAAGGTCAACGTACAACATTAAAGCTTCAAGTAATTATTGTGATATACCGAATAATGATCTCAAGACGCGTTGTAGAAATTTTCTTCAATCATCATTAGATAAATTGTTAGTAAACAGACTTATCGTTTACCGATAAACAATCGACAGTAAACATCGTATAGTTTAGTTGACATTTTTTATACACCCACGTATAAAATTCTCAAAACAATTTGCATCTTATTCGAATAGTGATAGAGTTTTTGTTACAATAGAAAGACTGCTACTGTTGACATTATAGAGTAATAAATAACCCATTGTCGACAGGAGACTCCCTAGAGGCAATATTTCATTGTTAAATACTTGTCTAACCTTTAATATGGCCGTAACCTATAAGATTTTCTAATTATTTGAATATAATGGTCGTTTTATCAAACATGAATAATATTTACCATCGACTATATTCCACAACAAAGTTCTTGGCCACGAGTCAGTCTGTTTGTATCTTGGCCTATTCCCAGAAACTATTGCGTTGATTTTGATCTGGAAGTCACTTCCAGTACAATTTATTAGTTCGCACTTACTGTTCAAGTGTGACTTACTGTCATGTTACATAAATAAGAACAAATTCTATGAGAGTTCAGCTAGTTACCGTTCTAGACACCTAATATAGGAAGGTACTTCTATTCAAAGTTGAGAAACAAAAGCCCAGTCCACGACCGGGCATTACTTTTAGACCACCTCGCTAGGCCTCATGCTTTATTACGATGTAAGGCTCAAATAACGATCCGTAAAGAGTATATGACAAATTACTATAATTAGTTGCTGGTTTGAGCCGCAGGCGCCAACGGCCCAACTCTTCAATTATACAATTAAGTGTCAATAGGAGAGCGTCAATCTTATTGCGTTTAGCTCCTAATTGAAGGGTCGTTAAAGAACTTCCTTATAATCTGACGATCAAGCAATCGTTGAATGGCTTTCTAATTTCTTGGCGTATTCATTAAGAATTGGTTACAGAATATAAAGAAAACAAAGGATGGAGTTTTTCCATTAAAACATACTTTTCCATAGATTCTCCAGGCGAGTAATAAACGAAATACCTATGAGGTGTCATGAGTCAGATCACTATTGTCGGTACCGTTTTCCTAGTCTTAACAAAAGAACAATAGCAACCTGTAATGTGTTCCCTTTAGAACGTTTACAAGTTTTAGTGCTAATAAACCTGCGGTATGGTCTCAGTTACGAAAAGACCACCCTGACCATGGGTGTCATAAAAAGCGACTAGGGATATAATATGTACATCGGCAAGATAGGCCATCCATCAATATTCCAATAACATCGACTCGTTTGCCAAAGCAATACAGGTATAGTCGGAAGACGCAGTAATAATTAGTCATTAGTAGTAGAGCTCCTTGTAAAAAAGTCCGTTCGGGGAAGTACTACTGCTATACCTATTTCTGCCGCCAAGCAGCATTGCTGTGGTCCTGTTTAAAGGGTACGGGTATCGATGCATTTACAGGTACAAGAAACTTTAAAACTATGTCTCTAAGATTTGCAACGCACCAGGACTCATCTTTATGTTTATAGGTGACGATATCCGCTTTCCATCAGGTGGGTAGTCTGCGTCGGCCTATGTGAAACCATGACAAAAATAACGCAAAGTCTATACTCAATATAATCGATCGTGGAAGTCTCTACAACGACAAAAATCGCTCTATCATTTTTTTTTAATAAGTGGTTATGGTGCGTCCAGACCTGCGCGACCGAGCGACCGAGCTGCGCGCGAGCGGCGCGCGGACGGCGCGCGAGCTTTTGTACGAACATGAAATGCACGCGCGCAGCTCGCGAGCGGCGCATTCGCGGCGCGTTCGTCAGGTCTGGACGCACCATTAGATACCGCCTACAGATTATATCCAACATAAATAGGCAAAAGTAAAAACCGCAACAGCCTATTCTAAAGTTGCACGGCGAAGGCTACACACCGAATATGGAGTACGATGCGTTATCGATCCGTGTCCCGGCGACCGCAGCCCGTTCACCCCACTAACCCCGACGGATGGGCGCCGAACAGGGTTACCATTTCTGATAAATCGTTGCTGCAGTTTTAGTTGGGTCACTGGTTTCATTGTTCTTATATTGAGTTTTGGGCTCAATTCGCTGGCGTTATTGTGCTGCTGTATGTTCAATATTATTTCTACTGCCGTTGTTCTATCTTATAGAGCGAAATTAGTTTTATTCAGTCGCTAGTCAATTATCGCAGTTTTATGAGAGTAACAATAATATGTATAGGTATAATTTACCAACCGTGTGTACTCTTGCAATGGAATTTAAATCAGTAGCTATAGCCACGAGCTGGTAAATTGAAATAGAATACTATCAATACGGAATAAAAAACAAATGCCGGGAATGGCAATGTAGGGCAACATGGTTTCGACGTACAATTCCGTGAACACGAAAAAATAAAACAAAAGATAATCACAACAGACAAAAGCACCTACGGTACGAGAACAGTGAATTTTGATGAAGACTCGCCTTGTTTTACGGCTACAGTCGGATATGAGATCTCAGGTTTTATTGTGTTGACATTTTGGGTCAAGTATATCCCTGTAAGGTAAGAAATTCGTTCGCCTACTGCTGCCAATGTAGGTAGTATATTTTTTATTGAGATTAGTCGATTGCTTTTTAAAATTAAATTGGTACAGTTACATTAACAAGTTTTTTTGTGTTGAAGTTAAAAAAATAACTGTGTGCTGTCAAGACGCTTTAATCGAGATAATCTTAATAACACACCATCGGCAATCAACATCAAGAGATGCTAATCAAATCTCCACGCTTTTATCGTGACTTAAAAATAGTGTCAAAGTAGGTAAAAGTTCTTTATCATATTAATTTGGCAGTTATGCACTTTTGTAACTTTACATCGTAAAAATTGTGTCAACGTAATAAAAAAACCGAGTGGCATAATGGCGTCTCGGGAACGGCAAGATTTAAATATAGAACTTTATATCAGTACCGCCACGCGTCCACTCGAGTATTTTTTTTTAATTTTGCTCGTCGGTGTCACTAACCGAGAAGTGTGAATGGGGCCGACGCGAATAGAAGCTCCCCTGTAGGTATGCAATCTTCGTATTCACTGATGATATTAAAATTCCAGAATTTCATTTAACGTTCGATGTTACTAAGAAGTGGCGAATACACTTCTTCGAATTGCGTTCATCTGGTTGTTTTAGCAATAAAATTCGGAACGTGCGTCTCTGTAAACGTCATTTTGAATGGCATAAAAACGTACCTTGTGCTAGAAAGCAAGACGTCGAAGTAATAATTTACGGTTCACTAGCTGGTAAGACAGTGTATTGGTTCCCAAAATAGAGGGCAATGTTTATATTTTTTGTGTAAAGCAGGTGCGAGGTACTGTAGATCCAGGGAGCAGGTAGTGACCAGACTAACCTTATTGCCCACTTCCTTCATAAAAATGTATAAAAATAAAACGAAGGCGTAACCTTAATGGCTAGGACGGACGAAGATATGGTTTCGATTTAAAATTTTAGAAAAAGTAACTTATAGATAAACGGAACAAAGTACCTATTAAAAATGGTTTTTATATTGATAAAGTCTTAAAAGCATTGAAAATCTTTCTATTTTTTCTTTTTTGTTTATGTTACAATAATTTATAAGGAAGCGTTAAGTTGGGTGGCTGAATACACGTCTTAGCTTGATTAATGATCGGGAGTTATTTGGATTTATTTTTAAGGAGTTTGGATGAGAGTAGATAGGCCGATTTAATTGGATGATGTAGTAAAAATATCTACTTAACAAGCACTTGAGATTAATCGATATGGGAAACCACGGTTTAAATATATTTTTTATTCTTTAGGTTATCTAATCTTCCTGTAAATGAAGTCAGTAGTGGACGTAGTGGTGTAGTTTACGGTGTATTTTTATTAATTAAGATTTGTGAGATTTGGGAGAGTTCTCTTACAAACATCATTGTAACGCGTTCCTCCTACTTTCCTTTGATTAATTACCTGGCAAAGTTCCCATAACAATCTTTACGATTGTTTCGATGCAACTGGCTAGATTGTATCGATACTAATTAGTATACACGCACAAATCAAAAGTAAAAGTGTTCGTAAGTTAGGAGCAGTTAGCGTGGGTACAACTTGTTCACTTAAAGTGACAAGACCAACGCATTAGCATATGGCCTTTGGTGCTTTACAAATCGACCATCACGATATATAGCCATCAAGTTTACTTATGTTGAGTAATGTACCAGTTGACGGAATAACGGTGTCTTTCTATCCTGCATGACAAATGTAAGAGCACATTTCAACTGACTTTCGTTTACTCAAATGGATACAGTTTGTACCTTTTTTCAAAATCATATTCTTTTGCAAGCTAAATGTTTAAGTCTCTCTAAATTAAAAATCATAATACTTGTTAATATGTATACAAGGTTTTGTAAGTACACCGCGTAAACACAATAATCTTCGCACACTTTCATTGCTTCTTCTATTGTCATAGGTATTTTTATGCTTCCACATTGACTTAGGAAAGCTACACCGTCTATATTCTAATTTTTATTTACACTGCTGTTGAAGAAAAAAAGAAGTATGAACATTGATCAGACGAAAAGGAATGTTCCTTTGACACGTTTGAGCGTATGATAAATGGAAATACAAGCACCCTAATGTTGCCTGCCTTGGCTCCATATGATCCAAAGAAGGTATCTATTTGTTGAGTGCACATAGGTAGAAGAATTTTAAACACGATGATGAACCTCCTGTATACGAGTGGAGAAATTGAAGCGATTGGTGAGCAAATGCAAACCAATAAACAGACTATGTGGAGGCAGCATAATTATGATCTGAGAATTTACTTGCCTACTTGTCAATATAGACATGGAAACTCAAATACATCATACTTCAACTCCTACGCAAGGTCAAAGCTTTGTACACAAATCCTTGTTAGATTTAATACTTAACGACTCAGCTGTAGGTCAAATGGCTATAAAATGTTCGGAATGGATGTTGTACAAATATTTAAAATGATTTTATTACCCAATAGTCTGTCGATTGTGAAGGTGCTATATCAATTGGATAAGCTCGCTTGGTTTCTAAATCACCCGAAGGATTATGTCGACCCACAATTAGTCTTATAACGACTCACGAATTGAAATTTAATTTAGACAGTCAATAAGAGGAAACAAGAGACATGACTCACAATTTACCCAGCGGGATTTCAATGGTCATTCCACCCCCGAAATTTGGCGAAGTCAATAGCCCTGCCCACTTAGTACACACGCAAATTGACGATACTCAGTGTAATTAACCCCCTTTTCCGCCCTCGGTCTAGACGCACCCACGCTTGAGTATAATATAGGTAAACCTCGTCAATATTTCCTCTTCATGTTTAAACACAGTTATTGTTTCTACTATCTGTGTCGAAGGACAAACCCTAGTTACGTAAGTGGCCTGATTTGTATAATAATGTAGGTCGCCAACACGACGCCGGCGCAATACGGATGGTTAATGTGTAGAAGATTGCCATTTAGTGCAATTTGGTGCAGCATCGTCGTATTTATTGGGTACAAGTAGGTTGTAAGGATATCTACACTCATGAAGATTTATGCACACTTTTTGATTTAATGATTCTGAAACTGTTATTTATTGTTAGTGCACGAAAGGAAATACCTTATCGTTCATGCGGTAAGAGTCAACTAAGGGAAATTGTCGCTATTATGGTAATGCATGCAGACCGTTTGCCAAGTATTACAGTGTTAAGACTGATTCGTGTTATTCTAAAATACACCTTCCAACTGTTATAACAAAACTAGAATTCAATTACTTTTCCTACGGCAAGAAAACGAGAACGATTCACACTTGCAAGTGCTTCTGTTACAAAATTATGTTTCCACAGGGTTTCTATTATCCGTAATGAAACTACGAATGTCCTTAGTTAATTCCGTCGTAGACCAATTTTAGATGTTAGCAACGCCGTCATTACTTTGGAAGCACCTCAATTCTGCTTGATAATAAAATTGATAATAGGGCCTAACAACGCATAAATTACATTGATTAAAAAGCAGACGCATCGACCCGATTTTATGTAGGTACCTAATAACATTAATAAAATAGGGTCGATGCGTCTGAAGGACAGGCTATCTATGGCTGAAATACCGCTCGTAAATGCGGCACTGAAAATTTTACTGTCAATCGCTTTACAACTTACTTAACTACCTACTTCTTTGTGTTGCTGCCACAAAGTTTTCAAAACCATTAAAACATACGGTCGTAAATTACAAAACTATATTTTAAGTCCATGAAGTCTTTAAAAAACTTTCTCTATATAAAATTAAATGAAGCATTGTGGTACATTACTTATACTTTACAAAACATAAACATGTAAAAAATATTTGATTTGTATCTCTCAACGCAATGACAATTTTTAAAAACAACGGCATCAAATTATACTTTGTTTATCCAGGATAAAATATAAAGGTACTATATTTATAAGCATCAGCAACCTGCAAAGCTCCTACTTCAAATAGTCTTTAATCATTTTGAGATCAGGCGAGAAAACATTCTTTTGTAGCATTCTCTTCTGTCCGGCATGATGAAGCATAATCAAAACGTACAATCGCATTAATAAGTACCAAATAAACAAAATCATCTGTTGCTTTGTTTATAATGAGGTTGCTTGCTTGCAATGTATCAATGGTCTGTTGATTGACAGTTATAGTTGGGTCGAGTCGCTTGAACATCGATCGTGCATTTAAATATGCGTGCGTGTGCGCCGCGTTTCTTTTATCTGCAGCATGGACGCGATATCGAGTGTGTAGGAGTACCGCCCTTGGCGCGCCTCATATTTGTTATTCATTAGAACATTTTGAAATCTTATCTATAAACATTCACTAACAAATCACTTGTTTACTTATTAGATACGTAGTACGTAGTACCTACCTGCCTTAAACTTACTGTTGGTAGTTCTTTCTTTTGGTGTTGGTAGTTCCTTCTTTTGGTTAACATTTTTTGTTTGTACAATGTGATGATGTAATGCATCAAGTCATGTGAACCATATTCAGACAAGATTCATTTATTGACTTTAAAATTGCAGCATACATCAACATTTTGTCGTTTTAGCGAGAGATATTGTTATCGCTTAGCGAACAAAGGAAATTGAACTAGAAATACATGCTTTTATCGCTAAGGTGATGGGAGCAACGACCGCGTCCATGTTTATTTATCTAATTGTTGGACATAATTGCAACAGTTTATGCAGAAATATGTAAAAAGATGCGCGTGGGAATGATTTTGCTGATTACGTTTGACTTTTTGCTAATTATGCCACATTATTCATGCGCAAATGATAATATATTTCTCCAGGTGTCAGATTGTGACTTAGTGAGAAATAACGATATGAGAACAATTTCTATACAAAGTTTCTTTGTTTGAAAATGTTAAATGTAAAAATAAAAGAAAATTTGTTGAATATTCCAACAGACGCGGCGACGATGATATTATTCAACTGTAATTTTACAGAATTTATGATACATTTATTTCATCTTGAAATGAACGCTATTTCAGTTTCGGCTACGTAATCAAAAAATATATTACCTACAAATCAATCCCCTCGGTAACAGGTGTTGGGATAGAAAGTTATAACAGAAATATTTTCTATTTCAAACCGAACCAAAATGTTGTTCGGTAGGTACTATTTGGTGACATCAAATTTTATTTTTGTTAGAATCTAACACAAAAATGAAATATGTTAAATAAGCTATTTTAGGCATCCGTCGTGAACTAAATGATCCATTTTTTCAATATTAGGTAATCCTTTCTGTTTAACTTTCTCAAGTGTTCACTATTCACTATAAATCGCGTTGACACGTATCATGTGTATTCGCGTCATATTGACGCAGATTTATTGACAAAAAGGAAAGTCATTAGATATAATTTATGACACATTGTTAAAAATCAAAATGTAGTTGCATGCAAGATACAGTATCACGCAAATATATAAATATTGATTTCCTCAAAAGAAATTTGTAGAAAATATTATATTTTCCAGCAAATAACTATGTCAAAGGTTTAGAATGGATCTGCCTTTTCGTTTTTCACGAAGAATAGAGTAGATACAAAGCTGAGAAGTGACAAAATAAAATCAATAGATACTTCGCTAGAGCACGTATTGTCTCTAAAGCCAAGATGTCAGCTGAAGGGCTATATAAAGAAAATGCTAAAAAAGAATTCTAAACCAGTCTGCTTCAAGTATTACACAATTTTTGTTGACTTTGCATACCTACAAGCTCCTCGCGACTCTCGCAGCTGTGGCAGGCATCCGTACAAAAATTATAAACATCATCACGTTATTAACCGATTTGTTACCTACATAATTGGAACCAAACTAGAATTAACTGAAGTGAAGCGTAGAGACGAATGTTCCGGATACTGATTATTATTTTGCGTTTGATCTTCGGAGATTGCAGATTCTAAATGCGATTTGTGTAATTTGGTTCCTAACAGGAAGATCATGTACGTAATTTCAAAATCAACAGTTTCCGATTTGGCTCTCCTCTGAAATGTATTATCGTTCTCATTGAAGTCCAAGTTTCCATTTCTAGTCTTTCTTTTGTTTAAATATACATTACATACAACTATTAAATACATACACAATACATCCTACTTCTGCTAAATTTTATTTGCTGTTTTTATGATGAGTCTGTAGTTTTGGTTCATCATTCCTAAATTAAATCGTTAATCAATCGATATTCTAGAATGCTATTGTTAAAGAATTGTAATAAATATAGTACGAAGTTATGCGAGTTCCAATCAGTGCGTGTGACGGCAGACTAGAGCACTTTAGGAGCTTCTTCAACGCACGTGATCAGTAGCAGGCTATACTGCAGTGTTTTATTGGAATACACGCTACTACTCAATGGGATTTATTATTAATGTATTGCGTCAGAGTACAAACAATGCTGTCCTAGATTTTTGATCCCTAAAGGCGCATCAAATTGAACTATTACAATGAACGGAGAAAAGTGATGCCGAACCTATTACGAAAGAATATCATCGTCAATCAAACAACTATTACCATTATAAAATAGTCATTAGTGAAGACATACGATGAGTTGCTCTTCCGCGCCACAATATTAAACGCCCATTTCAAACCAGATATGTTCGCTTACGTAACGAAATGATTATGTTTTTATATAAATCGCATTACATATTTCCTTTACATACGACAGGAGGAAATTACAACCTTGCTCTATAATGTTTCTTTCAAGTCGCCAAGATTTCACCTCTTGCTTTTTCAAAAATATGTATTGCGTTGTTAACACGTGTTGTATAAAAAAAACTGTACCTTATCGACAAAGTTACATAAATATTGTGTTCTGGTTCCAACAATATTGCAAGTGTTGCAATGGGATTTTATAAGAATAATACATATACGCACGTAGTTTACAGTACGAAGCTGGGTTACACCTAACTGTTTTATCTTGATTTCTTGTATGTAATGGTCGGTATATGGGTAGAGTTAGCGCCAGGATTCGCGCCGGTCAAACCGGTCGTCGTCCGCCGTCGGAGAATGTACAAGCCAGTTCGACCGACTCGACCTGACTTTCTTTAGCTCCTAATGCAGCTAACTTTAAATCTTAACCTTTTTGAACACCATAAATGCTCAATTTGTCGAGAACGTCAACCGCCAACACGAAAATACACGTACGTTGTAAGCACGAAAATATCCTCTGTCGTCGTGAGGTATTCAAATTATGTATCCAATGGAACTCCTATTGATATAATAGTCTCAAGATTCGTCGTCGAAGGAAATTCGTTACTATGCGTTGAAATACAAAAGCAATTTTTCGTGTTCAGGAGCATTATACAATTTAGGACAGTTGCCGTTTTGGTTGGTTTTACGTCATGTTCGTCTTTTTAGAATTTTAATTCAGTTTTTATTGGACTGTGTAACAGGTTGTTTTTGATATTTTGTATAGTTCAAATTCATGCTTTTGTTTTGTGTTTGATATTAGTTTTAGTTACATTATTATAATTCTGTGTCATTCTGTTGAGCCACAGGATACGTAATTGAAGAATCGAATTAATTTCCTAGTGTGTGTAGGTACCTTCGCTACATTGTTTATTTCCATTAATTAGCAAAAACTTAAATACTATTTTAAACACGAATGTTGCAACAATATCATATTTTCCTTTGTTATGAATTTCAATGTGCACGTCAATTAAAAATAGCGTGTACTGACATTGGTATTGACCGCTCCGCAAGGAAATTCCAGACTATTTCAGGGAAGACGCGATTAGCATGGCCAGTTTTAGTACGGTGAGCTTACTGCTATGTCAAAACGTGGTTTTATTTTATACACACACATACCTACTAGTATATGCAAGGTACCTTGTATATCACGCGACACTGATTTATCCTTAACAACCTCAAAGCCGTGTGTGCGACTGAAATGGCTGGTACTACCCTGCTGTTTCAAAAGCACCATTATCTTTACAAGTCATATGAGAAGATGAATTCTCAAGTAGTTTGGGTTGTAAGAGTAAAAGAGATGGACATCTAAGCGTGACCGTTCTTACGTGGTGAGGATGAAGCAGACTGTCGCGATACATTAATCGATAGGCGTCTCAAATTGTACCTTTATGACATGTATGGACTTCGAGTTTTACAGCATGACTATAAATCATTTGTCTTTGAAAATTGTATTAAAGTCTTTGTGCTTGTCTGGAATGTAACCTTATATAGTTTTATATTTGGTTAGGAGCATGCGTACAACGCGGGTCTCAAGGAGAGCGGATGGAAGCGAGGTGGGGGAGATTCAAGAGGTCCGGATGGAACGACGACAGAGCCCGTCCTTGAAAGAGTTTGTTTTGGCAAGGTTACGTGTGTCTGGGACATGTATCAGCGCGGGTGTTTTTTTTATCATATCCCCCTTTATTTCGCGTCTGCATTTCATTACGAGATTTTACAAGGATTTAAGGCATGTTGTTGTATTATTAAATACCTTTTCTAGTTGCTCAGCTCTAATTTATTTTTAGTTCTAAGCTGTTGCTATCTCCATCCAGAAAATTGTATATTTAATTACGTGGCTATAAATTCCCCAAACTTATTACTCATTCATATGACCGGTAATGAGTTACAGTTTTAGTCATACACGGAGTCATACAAACAATCCCGGGCCTGATGACGTGAATCTCGCGAAAATAATCTAAGGCGAGGGCTGTATTTATAAACAACATTCAACGGTATGAAGTAATCCACCGCAATTGAAAAGAACCATTTGGAATTGAAGAGATTTAAAAAATACGGCGGAGTTCCTTAAATAAACAATTTTTATGGTTATTCCTTGACACAGGCGTGGATCAGTGTTATAGAAAACACCTTGACAAATAAAGATTAACAGGCTGGCGTTTGATTTTGTGAAAATGATGTTTGTAATTTCTGTAATCTTTTAAGACTAAGATTAGCGCTACTGTGGTCAACCAAAACAGCTACATACAACAGTAGTAGGGAATGTAACGGTTGATCGGGAAATGTAAAGACATAATGGGAATTGTGCAAAAACTATCGCGTATGTGGGCTGCATCTTCGTAATCATCATCAATCAGTTTGCTGGGAAATTTACCGTAAAGTTATCGCAGTGTGGTCTCCATCACAAAGAAGAGAAAATTATTTTTGAATGAAAATAATACTAATAATAATACTTGTGGATCCCGATGGCTGTATAAAAGGAAAAAGCTATTCTACATAATGGTATGCTCATAAATGAATTTAAAACAATGCACTGAAAGCAAATCTTTTAGACTGAATTTATTTGTATGTCGCAAATACAATTAAGGTAGATAATAATATCAAGAAGATAGCATTATTTGTTAGCTCCTTTAAAAATGAGAGCAATGAAGCCGAATTTATTATTTACACGACCTATGATAAACTGCGGGTAGGTAAAAATATGTATATTCTTACTCTACTTAACTCTACTACTACGTGGGATCACCTCAAAACAACAACGTGGGCCGTGTGAGTGCGTGCAGACAGTAGTATAATCTATTTTAAATTGATGGAAGGTCAGCGTATTGAAATGAACACCGGTGCGCTGGCGCTGTGCACATTGTGTTAAATTAGAGACGAGCTGCAGCGAACATGATGCCGACGCCTAAAATATTGTGGTAATTTTTCAAGAAAGACTTTGTGACAGTTATTAATAAACTGACGGAGAACAGACACATAGATGTTTTATTCAGCCATACAGTACGGAATACCTAGATTTGAAATATTTATCGCTTCCATTCATCATCGATAAGGTTTAAGTACTTTATCGGTTCTGACCGAGGTATGTATTAGACTTGTAGAAACACATTCTTGCAAGGCTCATCAACAAGTACATTAATTATTACGACCTCAGCTTCTGCAGTTATATCGATTTCGATTTTATAAATAGCCGAACAGGAATCCAATCTGCACGAAACAGCCATATTGTAAGGTGTTGTATCGCGTTGGCGAATTCAAGGAAACCGCGACATATGGCCTGGGATGCGTCATATAGCGAAACTCTGGGCTGCCTGATAATATAATAATATTGTGTATACGTCTGCGCATAATACGTATATGAGCAAATTGCTGGGAGACATTACGTCATTGCTCGTAACAAAAATGTAATAAAACCTACTTAGCAAGGATATAGTTGAATAGGCTGTGTGGTAAAACCAAAAGAACAGTGCCGTATAAAGCCATTTACTTATCTGTTCATAAAATACTATAATAAGGTTAGTATTTCTATTTACGTACCTATACAAGGTTAGTCGGAAAGGGGGTACTAAGCTGAAAGGGTGTTAAAGTACCCATAATAAGGGATAACTTTTGTTCTACAACTTTCCCCAAAACTCGGTAGTTGAAGAGAAATAGCTTTTCAAAGATTTCGTAAAAAATATGCTAAAATCTATCTGTCCATAGCTATGATCAGCTGTTTTTACAATTTAGGTCATATTTTGGGACAAGGATTAGAAAATAAATTTTCTGAATTTATAACTAAAGCAGGTATGTTTTTTTTAAAAAAAAACTAAAATAAAAATCTTTTTGCATGCAAATAAAAATTATCGAATTTTGAAATTTTAACACTTGTTTTAAAATAGTCATCAGTGATACTTCAGGTGGCCCGCGGCTTAGTACCCCCTTTCCGACTAACCTTGTATAATAATATGTCTATGTATGTATGTATTGCATCTACTGTTTTACGTAAAAAAATTGGTATCTGTTTCTTTTTGCCACAAAAATATATGTACGTTATCGATAATTATAAATGATTAGCTGTGTCCTCACGGCTCCGCCCGTAGCTTATGTTACTCAGTGATAATGTACCTTCCTAACAGCAAAATATTTTTTGAAATGGGTCCAGTATTTTTTAAGTTTATTCGTTACATACAAAAATACAAATCTTTCCTCTTTATAATATTAGTAAAGATGGATGGTGGATTATATAAAATTTCGTATTATTCAGAAGGCTACGCCTTGATGAGTAATTCATAATATTTGGCTTTCGTTATTGTTATTAGAATTATTATTCTAACGTTCGGCTAGCGATGACAAACTAGAATCTGCTATTAATATTAATCAGTTGCGTGCATATTTGACACCTCTGTTTTTTGTTCATCTCTATTCCATATACTTATATAGACAATGTTTTTTTCGATTTTCCTTTACCCACATGCGGTAATAGGCGTTACATTACAAAATAAATGATCCACACAGGTTAAGGTAATAAAGTCATCCATATAAACTTGTGACAAATGAATCAGTGGTATTCGCATTGTTACTACAAACCCATCCATTAACAAGTGGCTAACTAGGGGATTGTATTCAAAATCACTACGTTGAAAGCTATGGTCGTTGCACCTGGTTTACTCGAGCGTGTAATTGGTACGGCCTACGCCTGCCAGTGTTTTTGTGGCTGTATTACTTGCTAATGAAGCCATTGTCAAGGATATCGATGAGTGCACACACAGATATGAGAGGCATTTAAATTGTAACCTTTTTTTGTCAGCCATGCTGCAGATGACTTGAAAGGGATTACCTCGCTTCTACTTTAAATCAATTGTACTGGCTGCTTGATAAAAAAATATGTTATAATCCGCTAATCTGTGTTGTGTACTTGTGAGTTTTTGTTGGCCATATTGGCCACACGTGCTGTCGCCAGAATCATAGATTAGAGTCTGGACGTCATATTTGAAGTGATGACGTAAAACATTAACAACATAATATGTTTTAATTACATAATATGCAAGTTGCAAATGACTTTGAAGGCAGATTTCTAAAGCATTTATATGAGTTACCCATCCATGCATAGTAGCTACATAAAGATGCAATAACTTTGTTTTTCACCCACGTATTTCCAATCAAGTACACAGTAAAATTTCTAAAAACCATAAATGGACATCTCGGTAGGTATAATTGTCGAAAGTAAAAAAAAAAAAAGTTGATTATAGTTACCTATAAATCGGTTTTATGGATACGAGAAATGATCAGAGTTCATTTATGTTTCTTCTGTCATTTCAGATCGATAAATTAATGACGGAACTGGTTTTTCGAATAATAGGACTACGTTGTATCGAATTTAGAGCAGCTTCAAAGGCTTTGGAGAAACAGTTAATATTCAAAGCTAACGTCCACTTACGGACAATCATTTGTCTTTACAGATCGACATTGGGATATTCAGCTTGTTTGTTGAACATGTGATTAATGGTATACCACGTGTGCTTTATACGGGTAGATTAATTAAGACGACCTTAAAAGTTACGAAATCATTCCGAGATGACGCTCCCAAGATTATTTCCTAACGAATTAATGTTGGACGCGGAATACGACGTCAACCGTGGCTTTTTAATGTGCCTTACCTCTTTGAAAACTATAAAAAAGCACATAAAGAACTGATTGACAATAAACCGTGTATCAATTAAAAATAATGTTTTGAGAAAACACCGGCCCAAATAAAGCTTACATTTTATGGTTGGGTTGGTTGAAATACATGTGGGAATGCCTGGATAACCTGAAGTGTTAATCATTGAAGCTGACTTTCTAATAAGAAGATACATAGACGATTTCATGCATTATAAACAGGATTTTGTGTAGGTATACGCTACGGATTAAAGAAATTATTTTTAAACGTCGGTTTTGTATGAACCCTCTTCTAGTTTTGCGATGATCCAAGAAAGGGGCGATAGCATTATGTGGGCAATTGCGATTTGCAGGTCGTTGGCCCGATGCCCACATGAGTGGGTGCCCTGAGAAACTAGGCTTCGTTTTAAAATTGTCTTATTACATTTTTATTTCTTTAGCGTGCTAATATTAAGTTTAGATACAAGAAGTGGTAGGACAGGAAAGACAGTGAATTTAAAAATACACATACCACATTTTGGATTGGTACGTACAGGTGCTTGTTCAGTTAGAAAACGGAAACAAAAAGAATGTCGTGAGTATGAATTCTTTAATTACAATTTTAATACGAGCCAGCAGGTAGCTACCATTACAATCTATTTTTAAAGCGTTATTAGGTATGAGAAGAAACATGAAACGGGGAGACAGTCTATTAGTTAGCCTGAAACATGCAAATGGCAATCGGTGCGGAGTGGACAGCAGTATGCTAATTCAATGTTTCCATCATTAGATCTAGGTCACATTTCCTCTGAGGAAGAGCTGATAAAGTTGCAAATGGCGACGCATTTAGCAAATACAGTTTTATTTTGCACGCTTTTGGTTTCGATATGAATGAACAGAAGTTGGAAACATCTGTAGTCATTATTTATTTTTTGAATTAACTGTTGATATCTCGAAGCCGTGCATTTAATGTAACAACATCTGTTTAATGAAAACACACACGATTAGATCTTGTATTCAATGCATATTAGCTGATAAAATGCTATTATTTTTTAGAAAGCCTGCTTCGGGAAGGCTACTACAATTAACTACGCTTACGATTAAGATAGACACGCGAACTAAAGTTCGATTGGAAACTGAGACAACTGCAACGGAGAGGTTGCAATTTGTGGTTATGAAACAGTTTTCGTGCAAGCAAATATGCGTAAGGTCACAGGTTACACATGCAATGCAGTTGTAATGCGTAAGTCGTGTTGTACTTATGGATACAATTATTTAACCAAACGAAAGCTATAAAATTTGATTGTAACGTTGTAAGTAATAAAATACGTGTTTGTAAAAGTTTGCTTGTTAATTTCGCAATGTGGAGGAACGAATAAAGGAGATAAAAGGGGTCTAATTTAAATAAGTTACGGCTTGTTTAGTATTCAAAACGACGGGTTATCGAGACGGACGTGCGTCGTGTGCCACTGTCGATGTGAATGTTTTAGATCCGTCGTGAATAACAAGTACTTATGACAGAATTTTAAACGATTTCAATAATATTGGCTGCGTTATTAGATGTAGGTATGCGTGAGAGTTTATTGCGATTGTGAAAAGACATAAAACGAGTTTAACGACTTAACATATTGCTAAATAATAATTGATATTACTTGAGTAAATACGTTTTCCAGATTCCATTCTCTGTTTTATTAAATTAACAATTTTGTAATTTTGATAACCTAGATTCTTAAGCTGGAATTCACCGACATTAATTCTCTGGTTAAACAACTGTTTACTTAAAATTCTGGCAAATTTTACGAGTAAAAGCGGTCATTTAACCAGAGAGTTAATGTTAGTGAACATCAGCCTTAATCGGCTAGTGAAGACGACATGAATTCCAATGTAAAACAAAAATGTGTAAGTATATCGATGTTTATAAGAATCTAATAAGCATTTAATTAAAATACGCCACTAAAATATGCCCTTAAATATTTCCTAGCAGTTAGTCTAGAGCAGCGCTAGAACATTCATTGTAAACGGTAATAATAGATTAAGACACCATAATTTTCGGGCTGGGCTGGACACATCGGAACTAACAAGCGTACCAATAAATGACAATGAAGAGTCATAAATTGATGTGGTATTAAGTCCATTTCATCAGTAATCTCCAAGATGTTATTTTTATTTATGCAAGCGGTTACCAGCTTCAAATACTCCTGCTACCAATCTTTTTATGTGTAAGAAGGATGCAAAACATGGTCACAGTGTACGTTAATTTGCAAAACCTGATCCCATGGAAGTTTCTTCAAAAATATAAAAATATTTAAACATAACGTGCATGATAAATCAATAGCAGTCTCGCAGCATGGTTCCAGAAAATTACGAGAAAGAATATCTATGACATAAGAATAAAATAAACTAGTTCTATACGAGTACATATCCTTAAAGTAAACCGACTTGTTTTCTAAGATCTAACTGATCACTATTTTTATCTTTATAATATCTTTATTATCCGTCTATCAGTTTATAGTCTTTGGCCTCGGAAAGTGCCTACGCATCAAGCTTTTTGTTTGGTCGATATCTCAACTCAACCGTTAAAGATTTTACAGAAAAGGAACTTTTAAATTATAAGATTTTAAAATTTTGTGCCAAAAGGAGTAAGACTAAATTTTAATAAACACGCCATATGTTGGATATTCAAAAGATTAAATAGGTATTTAACAAGGTGTTCCCCTCAATGTCCCAAACGCAAGGTGGGGACGGCATCTGTGGCCACATGCTGTTGAATCACGATGGAATCAATGCAAACACCTGTCATGCGGCCGAACAGCTTTTTTTGAAGTTTCGGCTTTCTTAACAGGTGCGTTCGTTTAGCATAATAATATGGCAGTATAATGTAGAATTATTAAAATTACTGTCATGTTGGTCTAGTGGGCGCAAGCGCGACTGCTGAGCATGGGGCCCTGGGTTCGATCCCCAAGTCGGGCAAAGTGTTATTGGGTTTTTCCATTAGGAATTTCTTAGTCGCAGCCCGGAGCCTGGAATTGTGCCCGGTTGCCATGCCCGGTAACAATAACCGATTTTCTATAGATTGATTTTAAAACATTCGTGGGATTGATAAACAGCTGTTACCTATACAATGTGGATACGACAATACGACAATAAATGAAAACACTGTCAATACTACTTCATAAGAGTAATTTTAAACTATAAAAAAAAAACTAACATCGAAATTAAAAAAATGATTTTTTCAAACAAACTAAATAGCACAAAAATAGAAACAAAATAGAACACCATTTGTGAATATTGGTTCACTAACCTGTCATAAGAGCGGCAACAGCGCGGTGCAGTGTCATTTTACGACATGATCTTTTGGGGCTAATGCTGAATAAAAACATCATACTGTTTCGACGTTTCGAGTCATTATTTATCAAATTATTAATTATAATCACTTTGTTGAATCACATAGTTTGAGTTATTAAATTTTTAAATTTTCAATATGTCCACCATGAACACGAATGCACAAATTACACCGTCTTACAATGTTATTTCTAACTCTTGATAAGAGGTCTTGATTCACACGAAATTGTCGAGCTATCCTACGCAAACTAGACGTAGGATTGCGTGCAAAATAATTTAAAATTTGTTCGTCTAGGTTCACTCTTTCATGTGGAGGAGCACTATCCAAATGCGGGATTAAGGATTGATTTTCACGTATCCTCTGGACAACTTGAACAATAGTGCGGCCATTGGTAGGGCAAACACGGGTGTTCCCGCTCTTGGTATGTCCGTATAGCTAAAGAGGCGTTTCCGTGACATTCCCCATAAATTAAAATCATGCCGGTGTACTCCGAAGCTGTGTAATTATACCGAGGCATGGTAATTAAAAAAAACTAAAGTATAATATTGTAACACTAAGTAAGCGTCTAATTACGCATAAATCACTAACAATTTAACTAGGTACTTATTCTAAATTACGTGTCCTGTGACAGGATGCTTTATTTTTATAGTGACAGGACCGGTCACTATAAAAATAAAGCATCCAATTTTGCACAATTAACACTTCTCAAAGTTATAATAAATCATAAACAAAACGAGCGGTGTCACTTCAAAGCCGTGCCGCTTCCGCGGCGGAACTCGGGCGCTTCCGAAATTGCAAAGTAATGATGCGTGCGACGTCACAGGATCGCGGCGACACACTGACCTACATTATGTAGGCCGCAGGCGCAGGTTTTCAACAAGAAAACGAAATAGAAACACAATAGATGAATCTAGATTTGTCCCTTTCGCACATACTTAATTTTAGATTGACATGAGTGCGTAATATGAAGTAATAACTTCCGCATGCATTTTTTACTTTCTTAGAGCTAATTCTGAGTCTTATCACTCAAGCATAAGGTATAATATGCATTAATTTACACCGGAAGAACAAATTTGGCGAAAGTTTTTTAAGCGGCGAGTTGGCAACGTGTACTAATACCGATGCGGGGGGTCCTTAACCCATTCGGTGATAGCCTAGTAACCGATACATCATGTAGAAAATGTTAAAAATGAAAAATAATGTCCGGTGACTAAACTATCGCATATAATTGATTGAATTTTTGTATGCAGACTTGGATCGTCAATAGATATACGAAGTTTAATTTATTGTCGTATTATCGTATCCACATTGTATATCATACTATTAACTTGTTTATTATTTATTTCTAAATCACACATTTCTTTTTCTACTGATCGCCTACATATTACGCAATGATATATAATTACATATTAGGTATTCAATGATTAGGTAAATTAATAAAATAAGTATAAATAATATTAATTACTTTCAGCTATCCCGCAGTTTAACATTGAGCACACCTCTTGGGAGCTGTTTGCGAATTGTTCCCATTTAAATTTTACGTGTTTCCATAGCCTTCTGGCATTTGGGTCATCTGGATCGACTCCAAAAGATTTAGCTTGACATATGAGAAAAAGTTATGTTTACAAAACGACTTCGTATCATATCTCTGTGGAATTATGATTAACCAGTCTAGTTGTTACCTACGTAAATTCAATAGCATTGTATCAGAATAAATAAATTTAAAACAAAAGAATAAATCAGAACAATGTAATTAATAATTGAATAATTAAAACTCATTAGATTCTCATAACGCTCAAAGGGAACATGGCAGACTGACAGTAAAAAGCTTTTTCATTTTCCCTTTAAAACAATAGGCTTATGTGAGAGACTTTTACTATTATCTTCCGACTCGAGTCATGAGAATAGATGCAGAGGCACAGGAAATTTCTTTATAAAAGTGATTGATGTTTGCACGATATGATGATATTTTATACAAATATGAGGTAGGCGAATGCTGTGATGTAACTCGATAAGGCCAGAAGCTAGGTAGGTATGTTGTTGTATATTTATACATAATACGGGTCATACATAAGTAGATCTATACCTACCTAACAAATTATCCAGTATAGGTATTCAATATAATTAGTAATGTAATTATCCTAATTAGGTTCGTATTTAGCATTTCAATCTTGTTACGGTCGCGTGTTGTATCGAATGTGTCGTCTGTCTCCCAAGTTTAGTTTGGGTTGGAAACAAAGAGAGAGGTGTGAGGTGGGGGTGCGATGCGTCATCGCGGCCACTCCGACACGCACCCCCTGCGCACCCTCGCCCCAAAACATTGATCGATCTTTCCACCTCCAATGCCATGCGCAAAGACCGCCCTTTTTGTTTATATTTTCTTTTTTCTTCCAGTTTGTGTAATGTTATTATTTTTGATAACTAATAAATACCAACAGCGCGTTTATTAAATTCACAAATAAGCATGATATTTATGTGTAAAAAAATATTTGAAGCAATGACTTCACAGATGATATCATAATAGCTAATTACACGCTCTAATTAACAGTTTATTATGTACTAATTGGTACTCACTGGCATTCGTTCATGATCTCCTCCTGGGTGCGAACCTGCACTGGAGCCAATTTCTCCACGCTCTCCTCGTAGTTGCCGAAGCACTTGGTGATCTTCTCATCAAAAGTGTTCACCAAATCTTCGAGCGAGCCGGAGAAAGTCTCCGTGAAATTGTCTCCTTCACCGTTTTGCATATTGTCCTGTTTGCACTTCACCGGTTTAGGTTCCTCGTTATCGTTTATTTTGTTGGAGTCGGTTTTCATTTTGACCATTTCACTTTTGATATTTTTAATGTTGTTAAGACGTATGTCGTTGCCATTTATGGTTTTTTGCGGGTAGTCAGCAGTGGAGAGACAATCATCCGCCTCCTCGATTTGCGCGAGAGGCGCTTCGAACTCGAGCTCGGCCATTCTGCCAGCCGCTTCTCGCATGACCGTACAACCACTCGCGTTGTTTGACGCGCGTACACTGCTGAACGCCGGCGACGGCGAGCGCACGATCGACGCTTCAAGCAGTTCACGGTTCACGCCGTTCCGTCGATTTCGTACGGCGAGCGCGGGCGGCGTATATGGCAAAATTACCGACCCGCTAATGTTATGGTACCGGTATGTAGCAATTTATTACTCTCAGGCAAATGTCGATAAAGAATCAAAATCTTATTTAGGTATACCTTTGTTTCCTGCCTAAATATAGGTAAAACGACAGGTTAGCAATGTATAAGAAAGTAAGTAGAATCTAGCAATATAATAGAGCAAATAAATAGGCTATTCGAAAGTTGAACGGTTATGACAACATTTACTTACCTGGTTTTATTCTAACTAGGTACATAGCTAATATTAAGCAATATAATATCACGTACCTACGTAATAATAGGTACTTTTACCAAGTTTTACCAAGGAAAGACGAAAATGTTATGAATTCAAATGAAAATATCATTGCTCCTGTGATAGGTATTTCGATACACACCATGTTCTGCACACTCCTTAGTCAAATACATAGGTACACAACATTTTATGTTTTAAGAAAAGAGTACAATCAATTTTAACGTTGTTTTGCTAGCTAATAGTAGCGACAAGATTTACGCGCCATATTTGAAGAATATTAAAGTAGTTTGCCAGAGTTAAAAATCTTATTAATGAATATCTCTTCTTTTTTAATAATAAACTTGTATTATAATAAATAAAAGCTAAAATACGTGTAAATAATATTATAAAGTATATCTGTAGTAAATAATATAAATCATCAAATAAAAATAAATTAAGTAGTAATGACCAAAGATCTTTTGGTCATTGGGTTTATTTACGGCACGATATGAACAATTTTACCGCGTTTGTCAATTTTGACTTAATAATGACATTTGACATTGGTGAAATGATGACAGACAGTAAAATTAATTAAATATTTTATTATCGGAATCAGGAATCGGGTCGGGAACAAAAATGGAAACTGTAAATTAATAACATGAACCACTTTACAAAATAATATTAGATAAAATTATATCGTTATGTTTTTCATAAAACGAATTCATGACATCAGTGCAATAAAAACATTGCTAAGGTTTTACAGGTAAATGAACTATTCAGAAATATTAGAAAGACATTTTGCGGGTTTCCGGATATTGCATTAAACATTTAATGTTTTGTCTTTACAGTTTAGGTAGAAAAAACCACTATGAAGTTCTCAATCTACGGAGAAATTGTTCCGATAAAGAAATTAAGGAAGCCTTTATACAAATGAGCAAGGAGGTAAGTATTTACTCTAAATTGATACAGTTTATATAAGAATATATTAGGTAATTCTTTCCTCTTCCTTTATAATATTACTGTGAACGCATGGTACTCTTTGCATTTGTTACAGTAAGATAACCAAGTTTTGTTAGACTAAATCATTACCTATACTTTTTCCAATAAGTTTTGGTCAGCTGCGAGTAGGGTGGCCAGGTGTCCGGCTTTTTACAGTCGTGTCCGGCCAAATATATACAAGTCCGGCCTGTCCGGCTTTTGTTAGGCTTATGGTCAACCCCGCCAGCCAAGAGATGCTGAAAGAAAGCGACAAAGTGATTTTTTTTTCTTTGAAAATCCAATGTGTCAGGCTTTCAGGGCAAAATGTCCAGCTAAATATGAGTCTGTGTCTGACTATTTTATTTTTGAGCCTGGCAACTCTAGCTGCAAGTCTAATGCAATTTACTTATTACATTTTCCAGTATCATCCAGACAAAAACAAAGATGTTAAAGCACAAGACAGGTTTGTGCATATTGTGGAGGCGTATAATGTTCTTAGCAAACCCAGCAGTCGCGCTCGGTACGACAGCATGACGGAGATTAACAGTGCTGGTGGTGCCTCATATATGTATAGAACACATGTGCCATATAAGTAAGGAAGTAATTTGAGTATTTTTCTTATGATTTTATCTCTAGTCTTAGAGCAAAAGGTTTAACTTAGCAATAGGCAATGGCGAGACGTTAAAGCCGTTTGTTCCGATTGTTCAAACATCACAATGATTCTTGATGGTTTTCTCTCAGACTCTAGTGAATAAAATCGCTAATAGTGCTCTATCACCGATTCGCGCACAGTTGAGCGCATTGAAACTCGGAGTCATTGGGTCAATCAATACAATGTGTTACAAAAATATCCCTAAAGCCGAAAGGGGGTTAAAAGGTCCCTTGTTAAGAGTCTATTGGCAATATTTGAAAACCATTGTAAGACCCAAAAAAAAAGGCTTTGGATAAAACAAAAAATAATCATCATTGAAACGCAACCCTGAAAACATAAAACTAAAGAGTAGACTACCCAGACAGTTATTTACATTCTTAATTTCTTACCATAAAATACTACTTGATTATTTACATTTTTCATGGGGAATTTTGAAACACATTGTATAGTCATCGGTTGTTGAGCACAAGAGAGAAACTTTACTAAAAGTTTGGTGCGAGTGCAATCTGCATGAGTCCAATGATTTGAATGAATCGAACATCATCTTGATAGTCTTTTAAAATATGATCATGATTTCCAACGGAGCTATTATGTGTCAGCAGTATGTATTAAACTCATTTTTTAAATTAATAGATAAGGTTGTGTACTTGTTACTGTTGATGAGCGCCTAAATTCTCTAAGTATATGGTTTGTGCTTCGATCAATAATAGTACTAGATTAAGGATCAGGAACAAAAATAAGTCGCTGAAGTGGCCACGTTTGCACACATTTATACATTTATATTTCTTACTACAAAATATAGAAAAACGTTTAATAATATTAACAACTTCAGTTTATTAAAAATCTTAACACTCAAACATAAAGTTTAATTACGATTGCAAAATATTTATATTTAAGTCCATCTGTCATCAGAGAAAAGTAAAAACAAAAAAATGTAGAATATCACTTGAAAATAAAAAGTCGTTTTTAAATAAGTACAAAAATATTTATTCTAAATTTAAACTTAAAAACCAAGCAATTAGGTTTAAACCATTATGTAGACAATTTCGTGCTTACTCTATTTTGGAACTAGACGTAGTTCTTGGTATTATATTTCAAATTCAGAAACTCGGAACACAGTAAGTACAGAAAGACATAGAGTTGCAGAATACATTTTTTAGGCGAAAGTTACATTAGACCGATTTAAAAAAATAGTAGTACAAAAATAGTACAACAGTTATTTTGCTATTAATTATGTGCGGGTTGGCTTATTGTAATCAAACCGTATAATGAAATGGGTGTGTTTACTTATGTACGCGATTTAGAAGTTCAATCATCATTTTCCTGTCGTTATCCCACACTAGGTGGGATCGGCAGAATATTTATTTCGTAAATCCATGTTGTTAGAGGTTTTGGCTTCTTGTTTTATGACCGGCCACCTGCTTGACATCAACCCTCGTTGCGCGGGTGATGCAATGTGCTTGCTGATATTATGCACTGGGTCCCAAAATGATATGCTTGTCAATCTTATTGTCGACAACTAGCAGACTATGTTCTTCTTGGTGGAGTATATTTGAAGTTCCTCGACCCACTCATTCAGTTTTGCTAGGAACTTTGGTTTTGACATATCGTAAACTAATACGGTATAGCACTGTGAGCGTCTCTGTAAGAACTTGACGTCAATGTTCTATATCGCTCCTGTCCCGCTGTACGCGATTTAGAAGTTATAAAAAAATATTTGTATTAAATCAATTTGATTGAAATGAAATTATTTTTTTCATTTAAATTCAATTGCAAATAAGAGTGTATGGTAAACAATCATGAAAGTGCGTGCGAGGTGGATTCTTTAAATATTGTATCTGGATAATCGTAATCTGTCTGTTTAAACGGAATGTATGTATAATTACCTTTAAACAGATTCAGCTTGTTATAAAGCTATCTTTTAGAATCAATTTTTATTTGAGCGGTTTCTTTTTTACAAATATAATGTTATCTTACATCAATGAATTTTTCTATAATTAGTTTCATGAAGTTTATTTTATGGTTGTGTTCGTTTCGCCCAGAAAACACGTCTTTTTAAATTTATGCGTTTAAATACACAGCGAAATGGGTCGCAAAGAAATCTACAAACAAAAATAACATATAAAATAACAACACTACTCCATGCACTCCCTGTTCCAGAACAGTCGATGTTTGTTAGAATAGTTGGCGAGTTGTCACAAACATTGGTCAAACAATCATAATATTTGCTAATTGATTTATATTTACTATTTAATTCTGTTTTTTATTTTATGAAAAACACTTAATGATATAAACTTATCGAAAAAAAGATATTCCTTTCAAAAACCTTGGTGTTACGGTGGTTGTTTATACATTTTTTGAACACGCACTGCGGAATTTTGACGTCTTAACGTTGGTTATCATTGGAACATACTAATTTGAAATAAGAGCACAAAAATATTTGTGCTCTTATTTTTCGGGCCGTTTTTGAAGCGCTTATCGGGAATCTAGTACTATTCTTGATCGAAGGGTTTGTGACTAATAATTTACTAAATAAAACTCAAGTAAGTAATATTTAAAATAATGAACCTTGAAGCAAACTCAATACGGTGAAGGAAAGCCATACATGAATTCGAAAAGTCAGGTGCGGGCCAGGTTTGGTCTCAGACCCTTTTGCATAGAAGGTGATCATTCAACCGCTAGGCTATCACTGCTCAAAAAATAACAATTATTTTTTATTCATTGGTTACTAATAACATTTTTTTTTACTCTTTCCAGTTTACGTAAGAACCCTCAGTACACCTACTACTATGAATCTCAAGCAGGATCAACCAACGCAAACAAAAGTAGTGATTCACCCTATAACGTTTCTGGGATACACAAAGTGCCCAATTACGTGATTATTGCTATGTGTACTGGTGTTGCTCTTATTGGGATTCTACTGCAGGTGTTTGTTATCAGGTGAGATTCTTTAAATACACTATAGTTATGATATCTGTATCTCGTTATTCTGAAAGCCTATCTCAATATTCTTGAAAATAGCTAGCTGTATACAAGTTGTAGATCATGGTAAAATAAAGAAAATACTTGAAATTACACAAACAGACTGTATTATTAGCTTACAATCACAAAATTTATCATTTTTATTCATTTATTTAAAAGTCTGAAAATAACTTTCTTAATGTACCCTTCTTAAACCGGTCTGAGGTAGTGGTACCTGTTACCGACAGGTTGAAATGGCAATCGGGATATGAAGCGAGTCGTGGAGGGGGGGACGCCCCGCACACCCGCACAGCGCCCGGGTCATCTTAGTCGTAGTGCTGCATGCACCGCGTTTATCGATTTCGATCTCACTCGAATTGTTGCTTGTAGTGGTGTATTGAAAATGCCTTAAGTTGGCTCTTCGTCACGTATTAATATAAAAAAAAACAATAATCCATTCTCAAGTACAAGAACTAGCCAGAAAAGTATTAGAAAATTGTGAAATTGAACGGAAAAATAATTGTTATAAATATCCTGTTAATCAGACAATGGATAGGGCTGTGTTTTACACCGGCATATCGAAAAGAACTATGTCCAGAATAAAATCCGAAACAAATTCAGTAGGAAACAATTAAAATCACCCAAAAAACGGAAGAAGACGCCTAAAATTTTGTATAGACGATTTTGATTGCACAGTGATACATAACACTAATAACAGAATTTTATCTACAGAAGAAGATCGTTCCGATATTTCCTAAAATATTTGTCGCGTTACGTGAAAAAATACCCCTTCCTTGGCATTTACAGCGGCTTTAAAAAAATGGGCTACAGGTGGCGTCAGTGTCAAAGTAAGCGATCTGTATTAATTGAAAAGTCAGATATAATTATCAAACAAAACAAAAATACTTAAAAAAAAGAGAGAATTCCGACAACACAACATAAATGTTTTGTATTTAGATGAAACGTGGGTGGACAATAATTTAACGTTCAAAAAGTGTTGGCAAACGATTGGACCAAAAGGAATTCTCACGGACACTAGTTCTGGGAATAGACTCATAGTAGTCAACGCGGGAAGTAAAAACTGATTTTTGCCTGAGGCGTCTTTGATTTTCAAGGCCGGTACTACTACCGGTGAATGATTACTGGGAAAAGAACATAGGAATGGTAAATGAAATGGAAGATTTTATCATAGAAGTCGGAGAAACCAGTGACGAAGATTCATTTGATTTTGATTGTGATGAATAAAATAGTGCGGTACTTGAAATCAAAAGGTGGTAATAATATTACTATCATTTTGTTTCGTATAATAAAATATATCGATATCGACTACCTGGACATCACTAGAAAATTGCCATGTCGACCTGTCGTTGACAGTACATCGTTTTAAAATTTATAGGTATTTATATACAGATGTTATTAACATAAAAATTATAGCTCACTATGTTTTGCCAATAGATGGCGTACAAAATTAGAGAAAACATTACATTTTGTGTCATTTAATATGTATGTCATTAAAATATGTACATACATAGGACGTCAATATAAATTAGGTATTCTAAATGCAGCAATTAATTCACGAAATCATGGTTATAAGTGGTCATAAATGAATAACTCTGTCCCTCATACATGTTTATCAGTAGGTAAACTATGCGATGACTTAGTAACACCTATCTACAAAAAACTTAAACATTTCTTATACGATTTTTGTCAGTCCTTATTCCAGATAGTGGTATGTTATTATATATTTTTGAAGTCATACCGACACTAACCAAATTTATAACATGTAGCTTGTGTATAGGGTTGCCAACTATACTGTTAAAAACAGTATTATACTGTTTTTCACTACATTATACATTTTACTGTTGAACAAAAATAAAGTACCTATACAAAATACTGTTTTCAGCGTCAAAATGCCTAACACTAAGTGTCTTTTTGGAAGCATTTAAAAATTATACGAAATCGATGAGTTGTGCGAGAAGCACTAAAAATATGTCTTAAAAGTATTAAAAAAATAAAATACTGTTAATTTTTTAAAAATACTGTTATTTTCCTTCTCAGACCTAAATATACTTTATTTCTTGTAAAATAAGTTGGCAATCCTACTTGTGTAACACCCATACAGAGAGTGTCGTCTTTCAAGATATTTTTTGTATAGATAATAGACAGAGAATTGTTTACAAAAATAAATAATTGATTGATACTTGCAACCAGTTGCGGTCCTGATTAGTTGTGAAAAAATATGAGAACAAATTCGTTTTTCAGAAATTTATATGTTACTCAGCGTAAACAAGCTCAAGAGAAGTCCAAACGTCTTGCGGAAGAGTTGGAAAGAGTGCGGGATGCCGCTCATAGGAACGGGAACGAGGTAACATTCATTTTCATTCACTTGTGTGTTCAAATGTCATCGTGTTATGTCCATCTTGCCATGTTCTTTGCAATTCTTTTACGGCTGATATTATTGTAGGTACGTTCAATCAACGAAGACACGCTCCACTCTTGTGGATTGTACTATCTACAAGGTTAGTCGGAAAGGGGGTATCAAGCCGAGAGCCACGTAATGTATCACTGATGACGGTTTTAAAGAAAACGGTAAAATTTAAAAATCGCTATAAAAGAATTCCACGCAAAATGATTTTTATTTTAGTTTTTTCGAAAACTCTTTATCGCTGCTTTAGTTACGAATTCAGAAAATACAGCTTCTTATCCGTGACCCCAAATATGACCTATAATGTAAACACAGCTGATCATAGTGTATTTTTTTTTTAATTTAGCAGAATTTAGTGTATTTTTTTTATGAAATCTTTGAACAGCTATTTCTCTTAAACTAATGACTTTTGGGGAAAGTTGTAGAACAACAGTTATCCATTATTATGGGTACTTTAACACCCTTTCGGCTTAGTAACCCCTTTCCGACTAACCTGTATGGGTAATAACCGATCTTAATCCAACACTGGATTGTACATCTTGAAAAGAAACTCAATAGAAGTAATGTCGAAAACCTACATCAAGTAGATCTTGGATTAAAATTGGTTATTAATATCGGCAGTAAATTAAACGTAAAGTTGTCACCTTTTATAAATTGAAACAGGCATGATTTTCACTTCGCATTCAAAAGTGAGAATTGATAGTTATTCAGGATCACATTCGCTCTTCGATTTTCAAATTATTTTAATTGCAAGGTGAGTTGAATAACTGTGACTAAGAACTTTTTGTCCCACGATGGTGCAATACTACGTAAAATGTGTTTTGTGATGCACTATGGATCCTGGATTATAGAGATTAGTGCGAGCGCGCACTGCGGTGCGTTTTTTTCACCGCAATGAATAAAATAAATACAAGTAAATCAGTATGCGGTGAAAAAATCGCAGTGCGCGCTCTTCTATGACATTTCATACTTCACAGATTATACGTTAAAAAACGCAAGGCAGTGCGCGCTAGACCTTATAGTACGGCATTTTGAAGCTCGAATTGTGGATGTGTGGTGACGCTTTTTTTCCCGTCAGTAAAAAATAGGTACATAGGCTACCCTCTCTCCTACGACGGGTTTCGCAAAAGACGATTGAGGGTGCTGCAACAACAAATCCATCTGGCATGTGTGGTGGTTATGACAATGTAGGAACCATTCTTGCAGCAGTCTTTCGGAGGCCCATGTTCAGTAGTGGAGTAGGCTGATATGACTAGACATGTGATTTTCTTTCAGCATTCGCTGCATATGCCTCGAATGTTCCTGACGTTATAAAATGCTTGTTAGACTTATAATTTATATTTTTTATTAATGTTAGATGCAGACACGCATTTTGCTCGACAAAATTGTGGCTGCGGCGAACCCAACAGTTGCGACGGCGTCCCTTGGACAGGCGCTGGCCGCCGAGAAAAAGTGATATAGTTTGAATTTTAAACGTAGAACATTAGACCATATACTATTTTTGACGTACATTTTATAAATTTTAACGAGACCTGAGGTGCCGAAGCGCCTTTTTAGATGCAACTATTGTTATTTGTTTATTGTGAGTTAGTATAATTATTAATTTTGACATGGTCCCTGTTGTAGTTGTGTTAGTTTTTAGAAAACATTATTCTACATTATTCTACAAATTTTTAATCAGTCACCTGGACGTGAGGTTCTAAAATACAGGTTGTTTAACTGTGAAGTAACTAAGAAAATATTGCTATACTGTTGCATTTATACCCAGCTCTGATTTGGTTTAATTACTACCCTATTTCAGTCACATAATGCTCCATGTTAAAATTGAAGAGGTAATATAAACCTTCTTCTTCTTTCAAACTAGTTAAAACTATATTTAATTTTGTCTATAATACAGAAACATCTAAGTACAGTCGGTCAAAGCAAGCGGTTTAACGTCAAAATCGTGCCGGGCTTGCGAGGGAAATGGGCGTGGCTTTTGACCCCGAACCGCCTTATCGCAACTCGGGACACATTCTTGGCACGTTCTGATTTGGAATACCGTCGGATGTTTGACGTTTAAAATCTTTTTAAATTTATTATTTGTTAAATTGTTACATGTGACACCCCTATGGAAATATCAAAGTATTGTAAATATCGAAAGTGTGCTACTAAATTTATATGATGGAGTTCAGGCTCAACTTTTAGGCCAACATTGTTGATATTATCAGGGACTATGTTAATAAGTACATACATAGATCAAATTTGTACAATATTAAGTCTAACTGTAGTGTACATATTGTTTATAAAGTAAAAGTTGTTATTTGTTTTGTAAATCTTTTCACTTTTACGAATGTTGCTGTAGGTGTATTGATATTGTTTCAACTACCTCTGAATTTTATCTCCATAAAATGTGTACATAATAATTGTTGTAGATTTTTAATAGTGTACATTGTAATATATTTTTACATGTAAATAAAGTATTGTAGTTTATTTTAGTATTCCTTACAGTAATGGTTAATGGCAATAGGCTCGCCCCCTATTACATGGGACTTCAAACGTAACCGGCAAAACGAGGGTGTACTAAATAAAACACCTCTGCCGAACCCTTCGGGGATATACAAGGCGTGACGTTATGTATGCTTACAGTAATTTGGTATATTCACAATCTATGCCAAAATAATTGAACCTACGAAAAATGAATAGGCTTGTTAAAATATTTTAACAACTACCTAAGTATAAATTGTAACCAGTGACTTAGCCGTTGCGCTATTCCTATAGAGAGGTTCTAGCATGTCCGAGAAGAAATATTATAACTTTATACGCGCGGGACGCGTTTCTTTATCCAATAATAACTAGATAATATATGGGACTTGTATCGACGTTTTTTCGTAATAGCGTTTACGGTGTGCATGTCAAGCGTGCGGCGCGGCGTTCCAACGCTGCTAGCGAACCTGTCGCCATGTCGCGCCGTCAACACGGCGTGGCCCCGAAACGGGTAGCGGGGAGCGTCGCGTACAGCGGGCACGCACCGCGAAACATTGACGGTACCCTATAAGCAGTGTTTTTACTGCTTGTCTCAGAAGTGTGATGAGCGTGATGTTTACGGTTAACATCAGACCGTGTATGCCGCTGTTGGACTAGGGCTTTATCATATACCGCTTGTTTGAACGGTCGCGGGTTGCGAGAACAGAAATCTAAATAACGGTTAGATTTACGTGGCTTGCATGCTGTCATGTGTTTTATGATTGGAAAGTTAATTCCTAGACTCAATTGCAGTCTGTTATTATTAACCTTTTCACCGCTAACGTACACAGAACGCGATGCCTCGCCAGCGCCAACCTATAAATGTATAACGAAATATACCTATAGTAAACAGTAATGATGAGCTGATGACCTGTTAAATACAGTAAACTTATTTTTATAACATAGTTAAAATGAAGAGCTCCTAATGAAGTTGTGGCACTGGAAGAGCGAAAATCTGGAACTTCTATTGAAGTCCGTGGCGGTGAAAAGGTTAAGGATCTTGCTGCCCATCCTTTTGTCATAATTCCTTCGACGCCTTTTATGTCACTATCGGCAAAAGAGGGGTTGGTCTATTCACATACGATGTTTTACTTAATCTTAGCTAATGGTGATGACATTACAGGGCTTCTTCTGAAAAATTGCTCGCAAAATTCGAAGTAACAGACCTGCGGAGAACGAAAGATGATTGGTCTTATTCAACAAAGAGCGAATCTCAGGTGACTCTAGACAAATTCATCGAAAAAGTTATGTCTATGTTGATGTAAATTATGTTTTTTATTGTCGTGAACGCTGTTACACAAATAAACTGGCTTTTTTTCAGGAATGCGACGATTGTTTTGTGAAAGTAGAAAAATAAAATGCAAATTATAGTACCTATAACTAGCGACTCGCCCCGGCTTCGCACGGGTGCACTGTAGATACTAATGTGGGGCATAGAAACCTTCCTCTTGAATCACTCTGTCTATTGCTGAAAACTGCATTATAATCCGTTGCGTAGTTTAAAAAATCTAAGCGTACAGACAGCAGGAGCGACTTTGTTTTATACTATGTAAAGATTATCTAATATTTCAGTCAAACAAAAATATATAAGAAATTGGTTCTGTAAATAAATAATCGTGGTAGTAACGTAGAAAGTCGAAATATTATAGAGGTTTCATTTATGATTGGATTTTATTCTTGGAATAACTCCCTAATTAATCTTACGATAGAGCAATAGTAGGTATAGAAGTTGAATAGCAATTTAGCATTTGACAAGTGAGGCAGCGGGTAGTGGACTCGGTGTCAGAGCACGTCACCCAGGTAAATTCCATGGTCTGTTAATATTTGCGCACATTTTAGGTGTAACGTTTTATAAATACATAACCTATTTAATTATGTAAGGCGGTCCTCATAAAAATAAAATGTCAATAACAAGGCAATAAATAACTCTACATAACTTTATAATAAAATAATAAGGAGATGTTTAACAGGTAACATTGTATAATATAATCATGAATTATGAACATTAGTATATAGTTCAAATTCGATACTTAAAAAAAGGTTTACGATTGCAATAAAAAAATTCTATATTAGGTACTTAGGTTATCTACGGGAAGAGGCACACGGGTATATAATTATCAACCGCGCGATCCTGGGTGTCGTGAACAAACGCCTATTGCAATGGTTACCGGTAGTCAGAAACAAGAAAGTTCTTTTTTTGTCTATTTGTCTGCTTGTCGTTGGTCCTTGAAGACCGTTTCTACGTAACTGGGCAGTTATTGGCGAGACCTAAAGGGTCTCCAGGTAACCCGAAAGTCTGACAACTGGGCTAACCTTATGATAGCTCTAACCTATTGGGACATTGCCAAGCAACTGCATTGCGAAGGTCTAATGGCAGTCTCTCCGAAGCAAATACTGGTATTCAGCCTCATCTGGGTAAACTGGAAGCCGATCCCAACTTAGTTAGGAAAAAGACTAGCACCCATATTCTAAGACGTTTCCTCCAAAACTTACTCGACTCAGGAAGGCCTCGAAAACACCTTCAAAATTGTATTCTTAGTCGCAATTTCGAGTAAACTTTGAGGTTCCTCGACGGAGTCATTACGTCATAATTTGAATTATCTGCATCGCGAAATTAATGCCGCGATAAATACTTGTAAGGATTATCGTAAGCATATTCGATAAACTCTTCAAAATTCATTTTTGTTACATACGAACTTTGACGTTTCCTTCCTTAAGGTTGGTTCCGAGGTACCTTGAGTTTGACAGATGATTCCTTACCTCGACTGAGGAAAAATCTCGAGTCGAGGACGATTATGTTAACTATAGGCTGAGTCGAGGTGGAGTCGAGTCGAGTAAGGTTTGGAGGAACGTCTTAGAATATGGGTGTAGATCTACACCGAACGTGTGCAATTAAATATCCGATCTTTGCACCATAACTTCCGATTAATCTTTTGATTACCTAGTCACTAGAAATATTCTGTAGGTACTTAATCTATTTTTTTCTTTCAAACATAATCTTGACATAAACTCTGTCATCTACATGCGGTGGTTCCGGCACAATGAGAGGACGTCCATCCATCTTGAGCTCGGTGTAAGGTGCTGAATACATGCAAGTGAACCCGAGTCTTTCTGCAGACATGGCTGAGTAGAAACTTGAGGTGTCCATGCGAAGAATTCTGATACCACGTTCCTTAGTCACCTTTCTGAAATGAGAAAAGAGGACAGTAAGTAGTTGTTAGGTAGATGCAGATTATACGGGCCCAAATAATATAAAATAGCTCCTCATGTTATAACGTGTTCGTGTCGTCATTTACGCACGCATTAGTAAGCTGTTAGTGTAAAGCACACGAACTCGCAAATGCGTCAAGTGTTTGCGGTTTGCTCGGTTCGAGCACATGCGCAAATCGACGGCCGGCAGTGAAAACCACGTATGTGTAAAATGCAAAATTTTACAGGAGACAGAAAAAATAGTCTCTTGAAAAGAAAAAGGCCGATCAAATGTTAATACAAGTGTCTCATCGTACGTCGTAGATGGCGTTAGAAGTATTTGTTGAACTAATGCGTGTATTACAAGTTTATAAATCTAAAGCCGGGTACAGACTTACGAAATGTAACATGCAATGTTACACGCAATGAAAGAATTTGCCGTCCACATTGTCGCAATGTATCATGCAATGTAACAGAATTCCCATAGTGTGGACGCCTTACGCATGAACCGTGCACACTACGCGTGCGTACTACGTACCTTTCATGTTACATTGGATGTTACGTTACAGCAGTCTGTACCCGCTTAACATAAACGTTTTTGAAGAAAATTGGATTTACGAGGTTTTCACTGCTGGGCGTCGAAATGGGAACACGCCATTAGGATAACATGTGCTGATAGAACGTCTTTTGTTTCTATGTAAATTACAACATTGAACTATAGTCATTTTGAGAGAATCGACAGGTTTGCGGTTGTCCATCGATCTCGTCTCAGTAAAACTTTGTTTTAAAAAAACAATAGGTACCTATTATGTTAAATACCGTGAAATCACGTTATACCATAAATTGTCAGACTCTGATAGGTACTCACTATTGAGCTCACAAGCTCACGACTAACTCATTTGTAAACGATCTTGAGCCAAACCAAAAGATACGTACTCAGTTGCTTCTAACAAAGCATTCATAATGCCTCGTTTCCTCCAATTGGGGTCTGTGGCAGCAATCTTCACATCCAGCACTTGGTTATCATCAGGAAACTTCTCCCAGAGCCTGGCTCCTTCCTCACGTCGCGCTAACACGTATAGAATCTTCTGGAATTTATGGTTTTGACACTTTTCTGCCATCGTTAGGTAGTCGCCACCATTTTCTGCCTGAAAACAGTAATATAAAACTAGAGAGTTCTTCAGAGTTGATCTGACTCGGATCTCTTCTACCCCAGAGTCCATAGATAAGTTATCTTTATCCTGGCTGCCAACGCATCCATTTCTACAGTTCTCTTACAAAGTGCCTCGTTGGTCTAGTAGTGGCAAGCGCGACTGCTGATAGTGGGGTCCTGAGTTCGATCCCCAAGTCAGGCAAAGTGTTATTGGGTTTTTCCGTGTGGAATTCCTCAGTAGTAGCCCGGAGTTTGGATTTGTGCCCGGTTGGTGGCAATAAGCTCTCCCTAATTACATGGGACTTAAACATAACGGCGAAATGAGCCCTCTGCCCAACCCTTCGGGGAATACAGGCGTGATGTTATGTAAGCTCTTTCCGTCAGGATATTGATAACGATTACCGGTATCGCAAAATATAATTGTCCCTGATCCACCGTGCTCACCCGCCGCAGCGGCGGAGCCGGTCGTCTTTTCTGACTCCGCAGTCACACCACTAATTCAGCCCTCATCAAGCTGTCTCCCTCCCAGTCCTCTCGCCAGTAACGCCCTAAGCCGAGGTCCGAGTCCCATTAGTGGTCGCCCTTAGTGCTGTTGTTGCTAGTAGTCATGATGTTAGTAGTAGTAGTAATAGTTGTTAGCTTAGGTAAGTTTTTTACTCTCGTCCCCATTGGTTGAAGACCCTTCAGGTCTCGCCAATAACTGTCCGGTTACGTAGAAACGGTTCGCAAGAACATCTACAAGCAATCGAATAGAAAGAAAAAAAGCAAAATATAATAATTTGAATTGTTATCGCAATGTCGGTCTAGGGCTCGTACGTGCTGGTGAGGCTCGGTATGAGATCATGTACTGCTGACGTAATAGCCAAGTCTATTTATATCTTTTGGAACTTAACTACGTTATAAAAACATGTGTGGGTACCTCCTTTATAGGCCAAATGCCGTTGATCATAACTCCTACGATATTGCCCTCTGCGTCGACAGCTTTGAAGCACCAGCCATCTCCGGGTAGGCTTTCTGTGCAGTATTCTTCAAGCTCGGGGCAGTTACCGTCGTTGTACAACCCGATGGCCTGGTTCAACGGTTCGTCAATGAAAAATGTTCTGGAATTCAGAATGTACTTGGGTTACCATTTTATTTTGCAGTTAGAGATCATGTATGAAAAGTATTGGTAGTAGAATTAAATTATGATAAATTACTGGATAAGCGCAGCGTAGGTAGGCCTCCCACTAGGTGGACCGACGACATTGTGAAAGTCGCGGGCTACCGATGGATGCAAATGGCGGATTGTCGTTCGATGTGGCAGTCTAAGGGTCTGGCCCTTAGACCAGAGGGGTGGCCTTTATTCAGCAGTGGACGTCTTCAGGCTGATGATGATGATGAAATTACTGGATAAAGTCTGCCAACCCGCACCAGGCTAGCGTGGTGGACTAAGGCGAAACACACTGCCCGGCGCTACGCTGCGGGGTGCGTGGCGACGGAGCTACAACACTGCGCGTGAATGCGTTTTCTGTGTTGCACTACGCGTGTTTTCTATACAAACACAGATACTTGCAAACAACGTAAGAACACGCACTCCCGCGCTACGCTGCATGATGCGGTGCAGTGTGCGAATCGCTTTCGGCCTAAACCCTGCTCATTCTGAGAAATTCGTGCTCAGCCGAGAACAGTAATGGGCTAATTATTTATGTTACTGAATAAATTACGATTTCTTTCACATCTATGTATCTACCTATGAACCTAGGTCGCATGTTGCAAGTTGTGCAGGACTGCGAACCGATGTAAAGGTAGTTGGTGATACCTAGGTTTGACTAGCCTGCAAGCAGTGCCGTAGCGTGGGTGTCGGCTTCCCGGGGCGGAAGAAAATTTTGCCGCCCTCTTATTTAGGTATTTCAATTTAATGTATACTATACATTACATACATTAATTATAGAAAACTTTTCGGCAAGAACAGTCGTCATTATTTTGCATTGTACAGGTTAGATTGTAAACAAAAAGTTTTTTATTATTCATTGTTAAACTTTGCCGCCCCCTAAAAAGTGCCGCCCCTACCGCCCCCACTACGCTACGCCACTGCCTGCAAGGGCTGTTTGGTGGTCAAAATAGGTGCAGCAGAATACATAGTTTGTAAACTCTTCGATAATGTAAGCAATAAGAACCAGCTCATTTCAGCTTCTTATTTTGAGGTAAGTAGGTTTATAAGTACTTATTTCTTTTAGCTCGACTTCTTTTAGCTTTTACCTTTTTTAACTTTTTTTTAGCTTCTTTTGACTTGCACTAGCAAAAATAGCACTGACTCACGGTCGGTGTTAATAACTTATCTCAATCCCAAAAGCTCTGGATTGATGTAGTAAGTAGGTTTTTGAAGAAATTCAATAGAAGTAATGTCAAAAACCTACATCAATTCAGAGATTTTGGATTGAGATCGGTTATTTATGTTCTGTCTAGCCTTTTCCCAACTTTGTTGGGGTCAGCTTCTAGTCTAACCGGATGCGGCTGAATACCAGTATTTTACACGGAGCGACTGCCATCAGAACTCCGCAACCCAGTTACAGGGCAATATACCGATATCGTTAAGGCAGATTTACACGAGAATAGTTTCTAGGAGCGAGACTGGTTCTGTCTTTGTCTTTCTCTACGATGAAAACTGAGATAGCACGAGACTCGATTCGAGAAACTATCTCCGTGTAAATGAGCCTTTACGCACTCACTGGTGTCGATTCTGCTGCACATTTTGACAGTACTAAACTAGACTAAACGCAACTGTCATTTTCTTTTTCTATTTAAACAGAAAGATAAAAACACCCTTAGTTAATTTAGTTAATCCAGTCAAAGTGCGCAACGGAATCGACACCATTGTCATAGTCAAAATAATCGCATTAGGGATGACAATATTTTATTATACTCGTATATGGTGCTCTACCTACTCGTATATGGTGCTCTACCTACTCGTATAATTATGGTGCTCTACCTACTCGTATATGGTGCTCTACCTACTCATATATGGTGATCTACCTACTCATATATGGTGCTCTACCTACTCGTATATGATGATCTAACTACTCGTATATGGTGCTCTACCTACTCGTATATGGTGATCTACCTACTCGTATATGGTGCTCTACCTACTCGTATATGGTACTCTACCTACTCGTATATGGTGCTCTACCTACTCGTATACGGTGCTCTACCTACTCGTATACGGTGATCTACCTACTCGTATATGGTGCTCTACGTACTCGTATACTATCTCACCTCCTGTGGTAACGGATGTACCTCCAGTGTTTAAATCATTGTTAGACCACTGGTACCCATAACACAAGTTAGGTTTTATTTTGGGTACCAGGGTTCAAGATACATTAATGGAATATCTCTTAAGTAAATTAGTCCATTAATAATTAGTATTATTGTTTAGATATTTTTAAGTAAATAAAGAATTTATTTATTTATCTTAATCTTTGCTGTGGGCAAAACTCATCACTGAGTGGAGCCCACAAAACGTCAGATGACATCGCGGCAGGCCCAGAAGGAGATGGCGGGACGAGCTAGACACTTATTGGAAGGATTGGCCGCAGAGAACCTTAAACCAAGAGGAGTGGAAGAAGGCTAGGGAGGCCTTTGCCCTGCAGTGGGATGATTATGGCTGAATAATAATAATCTTAATCTTTACGTCCCCGACGATGACGCGAAGAGAGGTGCGTTCTGTTTGATGTCAAACTATGTTCTAACTTCTAACAAACAGGTAATATCCAACTTACCGCTGCAGTAAGTTCATGATTTCTTCCTTATCTTCCGCTTGCACAGGCTTTATAACATAGCCTTGTTGTGACATTGTACGTCCGATACCTGAAAATAAATGGCTATATTTTTTATAACGATACATTTAGAATAAATGCGCTTTCCAGCTGATGGTTGCTGATGGTTTTATGACTGCTCCTTGTCAAGGAACGTAGCCAACTAGATATAATACAAAGGATCAATTAACATTCCGAAGTTTTGCTTACTCGCTCGAGTACGACTGCTACAATTTGATGGTCGGGAATTCGATGGACGGACAATATTACCAAAGCAACTTTTAGGCTGACTGCAAACCGGACACTAACCGCACAAGAGATGGTTTTCTGTCGTGATACTAAAGCGTGTCTCCAAGGCACAAAACTGTCTCGAGAGAGTCTGTCTTTCTGTGGAGAGAAAGTATCCCGTCGGCGGTCAGTCTAAGGTATGGAACGAAGGAGGGCAACGAAGTATGTATATTTTAATGAATAAAGGAAATTTATGCAGAAACAAAATGGTAAAATACAATATAAATCTTAGGAATAATAAAGGTATTGCAATGTTAGGTGCCTGTAATAAGTTAATAATAAACCTGTCCCGCAGGCGGCAGGAGTGCATCCAATATACTACTTGTAGGAAACAGAATTCTTCGGCAGGAGTACATCCAATATACTACTTGTAGGAAACAGAATTCTTCAGCAGGGGTGCATCTAATATACTACTTGTAGGAAACAGAATTCTTCAGCAGGAGTGCATCTAATATACTACTTGTAGGAAACAGAATTCTTCGGCAGGAGTGCATCCAATATACTACTTGTAGGAAACACAATTCTTATAATCTTTAAAAATAGACAACTATAAATTAACTTGTTGTGATATCCTACCTAATTTGTTTATTTTACAATGGTTATCAACAATTCGGTTTAATCATAGGTCAAAGTTTGTCGGTAAATGAAGTGGAATGAGAAAGACTACCTAGGTACATTTAACAGTGTTACAGGCTGTATGAAACAAAATATGCTCGCTTTGCTCTACTCTATTTGATATAGGTAAACATTTATCTGTCTTGATAGTGTAAAACGGATCGGATGAACAGCTCACAGACTTGCAAATAACTTAATATCTAAACCTTTGAAATGTATTATTTTTTACTTCTAGAACAATATGTACTTAGTATGACGAATTACTATTGGAATAATTACTTACAATAATTATCTATTCACTATGTACTCACATCCGCAAGGAACAATAACTAGGTAGGTACGTTACTAGGTAATAACTTATGAGTTATGTAGTTTACCTACAACAACTGTGCTTATATATGTTACTTATACACACAACACATTTATTTATTCCATTAATTAAACGTTTATTTTAGTCTACTTCCACTCTATACAAGTCTTATTTTTCACAAAAAAACTGTCAACAAATAAATGATCCGTAATTTAAAATAATAACAAATCGCTGTAGCGTACGGTGTGCGCACAACTAGATAATGTTTTGAACACTGCGCGTGCGCATTTACATATTAACGGTGAAAGATAAAAATACAATATTTAAGGCGAATACAGTGGTATGTTTGTTTATGTTATCTTATGTTAGTCGTTAAATTCACCATGATAGTATAGTTAATCCGGTTTATGTTAACACGTGTACCGATTAAAATTTACGTTGAAATTGCAATTGTCATGATTTTTTGTTCCAGTCGTGTCACTGCTCGTTCTCTATGTTTTCCTTAGTAGATGTAATTTTAATCAGTTTTAGGCTTATTTATCTAAATTTTCTAAATTATTCTGCATTGACCCTTTCAACCTACGAGTAAATATGACATTGGCTCTACGTTATCAGAGATTATTGCTAGTTGTTTGTAAAATGTTTTTAAATAATGTACTTACTATTAAAGTACCTACGGTAAAAATACCTCTATTCAATAACTCCTAGCAGTACTTAATGGTTTCAATTTCCTTATGTTATGCTTATCATGAGTAAAACGATTGAATACTTGCGAGTAGGTTACTGATATTGCTGATACTAAAATTACTAACTAGCTGTGCCCCGGGACTTCGTCTGAAGTCGAAGAACAATATTTAACATCACGCCTGTATTCGCCGAAGGGTTTGGCAGAGGTGTATAGTGACACCCTCATTTCGCCGTTATGTTTAAGTTATATGTAATAGGGGCGAGCCTATAGCCATCAACCGGGCACAACTCCAAACTCCGGGCTGCTACTGAGTAGGTAATTTCACGAGGAAAAACCCAATAACACTTTGCCCGACCTGGGGATCGAACCCAGGACCCTACGATCAGCGGTCGCTTTTGCCACCACTAGACCAATGAGGCAGTTAATTAAGTTAGTTTTATTCTAACAACTATGAAAAAATACATAAAAATGGGTGAAATATGTACCTACCTATTACCTAACATTTGTTTATAAAAAAACCTCACATAGCTTCGGGTGTTCTATTTTTGCCAACAGTTTGGGCTGAGCGGATTTTTAGTTGTTGGATTTGAAACTTATGATTTTTACTAAACAAAATATGTTGTATTTCTATCAGTAGCCAAGTCCATTATAATAAAACTTTCCTGTAAACAATATTAGCAGTAGAACCACCAGGGCGCATAAAGATTGCTCAGGTTGCTTTATACGGGAGAGAGCCACGTAGAGCTGACTGTGCGAGAAGCAGCTGACACTATGCTACACCCGCAACAAGTAGTTTCTGGCCCTGCGCCTTGTTAACATTCTCCCTGCCATGGGAAACGCCGGCGACCCCCAAAAAATTTGGTTCAGCAGGCCAAAGCACATGTTTTAATACTTTCATCACATATTCCATAACAGCACGCCAGTAGTTGTAAAAACTATTTGAATTCAGTCAGGTCAGGACGGATCCCACGGCATCCAGGAAGATTTTTTTCGTATCCCACGGCCTCTTGTAATAATTTTGACTGTTGACTCACGGCGTTCACAAGCAAAATCTGGTGGGACCCGCCGGCGGCCTCCATGGCCTCCTGAATGTAAAATGTATTAAATATTGTCGGCAGGGAGAGTGTTAATCGTCCTAGCATAACATAAGCTGATTAGAAATTGTACATGTTTACCGATTTATTATACACGTAACGCGGTTTATTGATGACTCTAATATCTTTTGATTGAGCGGATCGATTAACATGAAACAAAAACTAAATGTTACTCCACGATACGCACAATACTTGTGTATAAAAGTCAACCGCATTGAGTCTGTATCTTTTGTGTGCGGCGTGCACAAACATACCGACGAACAGATAAACAAAGTTCCAAAAATGATCGAAATGGATTCTATTGATTATTCTTAAACACCCCCGCTATTTTTTTAAATATTTCCAATGCACAGTCAAGCCTATAGATTTATTATACATATTAGCTGTGCCCTCGCGGCTCCACCCGCGTAAGAAGTTTTTTTTAGTTTTTTTAGATATTTGCGTAACTTAAACAGTTTACGCAGCGAACGCAACGGAAGCTCTCAAAAAGGTAAATATTTCCCGTTTTTGCAACATTTATCATTTATGCTCCGCTCCTATTGGTCGTAGCGTCATGTTATATAGCCTATAATTCCTCGATAAATGGACTATCCAACACAAAAATAATTTTTCAATTCCAACCAGTAGTTCCCGAGATTAGCGCGTTCAAACAAACAAACTCTTCAGCTTTATAATATTAGTGTAGATAAAGATATATAGAATAGATAGAAGATAGATAACCGGAGTAGGTATTAAGCAATGTACCTACTTAGATAAACAGTTTATCTAAGTTCGTTGCTACGATATCATATCCACGTAAATATAATTATGAACAAAAAATTATAATTATAAATAAATTATAAAGCAGCAGCGCAAAATCCACTGGCAAGTTGTTGCGCAAGTTATTGCACTTATTGCACGCTCAGTTCGTAAAACTTGTAAATGTCGACTTGCTGCGGTTGTGTCAGCTTGAAAGTCGGTTACGCAAGTCAACTTGTGTAACAAAACTTGTGTAACAAGACTTGCGTAACAGAACTTGCGTAACAGAACTTGTGTAACAAAACTTGCGTAACAGAACTTGCGTAACAGAACTTGTGTAACAAAACTTGTGTAAGAAAACTTGGGTAACAAAACTTGTGTACCAAAACTTGCGTAACAGAACTTGCGTAACGAAACTTCTGTAACAAAAATTGTGTAACAAAACTTGTGTAACAAAACTTGTGTAACAAAACTTGCGTAACAGAATTTGCGTAACAGAACTTGTTAGTGGATTGTCGCTTTAGGGTTGAAAACGAAACGAAATCTATAAGATTATTATTATTGGGACTAAAAAAAGGCGTTATTTGTCTTAAGAGCATAAGCAAACTAACGGGAACTTTATTTTTATTTATTAGTGTACTGAACATAAACATTTTTGGTACTTAATAATAGGTATGCTGATCCTAGTCCCATTATCGGAAGAAATAAGTGCTTACTTACGTCACAAATAAATTATTCTAACTCCCAAACTGTATTTACTGACAATATAAAATTAAATTAGGAGGAGTATGAGGAGCCTTAAATTCAGCCGGAGTAGTGGGGATGTGTCACGTTGACCGAAGCTTGGGTTGGCACATACTGGCAGAGTCGGTATATTTACTAATCCACTTGTACTCTGTGTCGGTGAGAATATATTTGGGTAAATTGTGACCGCTACTTTGACCCTTATGTCAGTGACCTAAGAGCCTTTTAAGATGATTTGGAAGTAAAGAAGAGCTGTTTGTGTTTCGGAACAGGTTCTAATTACGAAAAATTTGAAGGGCTTGGTTACCAGCCAGTTGTATGAGGTTGTATTTAAGATTTTTGATATTCCATTCATAGATAGAAGAGTTGAAGATTCCCTCAGTTACGCGTTGCGTGTTACCACAATGGGTACGTACAAGCTTTGGTATTCCAACCGACCAGAGCGAGGTCGGCTCAGCGACTCTACAATTTGGATAGAATTTCCTAAGTAAAAAGGTTTAAAGGGAGTGAAGAGAAGTCCTTAGAGTTGGGAGGATTGACAGTGGTGTCGATTCTGTTGCGCACTTTGACAGGATTAAACTAAACTAAGGGTGTTTGTCTCTTTCTGTTTCAATAGAAAAAGAAGGTGACAGTTGCGTTTAGTTTAGTAGTGTCAAAACGTGCAGCAAAATCGACACCAGTAAATGGACTTGTCCCAGGGTTGTGCGTAGTACTTAATTACTTTCATGGTGCTATGTATATTTTTTACTACGCCATCTGGACGCCACTCCGCGGTTAGAGACAATTTGATCTTAAAAATAATGTGTAACATACTTAGTAATGGCCCGAAAGAACATTACTTCAATCGTTATTGTAATTTAAGCTTTGGTACAGAAGTACTAATAACTTTCTAGATGATTACTTATGAAATATCATATTATTGACTAGCGGCCCGTCCCGGTTTCGCGGTGGACATTTTTCCCGTTTTTGCAACATTTTTCATTTATGCTCCGCTCCTATTGGTCGTAGCGTGATTTTATATAGCCTATAACCTTCCTCGATAAATGGACTATCCAACACAAAAATAATTTTTCAATTCCATCCAGTAGTTCCTGAGATTAGCGCGTTCAAACAAACAAACAAACTGTTCAGCTGTATAATTTTAGTATAGATAATGTAAATTTTATTCGTGTTGAGTAGGTTCTTTCGGTGCTGCTGTCATCTATTGCATTTTGCATAGAACCTCCCGCTAACTACCCATCAGCATAGTTTAACACAAACATAACTTCACGCCTTCCTCGCGATCAGTTAGCAGAAACTACAGAACGTCATTTGCTACGATCCTTACTATTATTTGTAGACAATAATATTTTGGCAGGGTAAATTTAGTAGTAAGAGAGGGGAGGGAGGCCAATGAAAAGATGGATTGATTGTGTGAGGGAGGATATGAAAGATAAGGAAGTAAATGATAATGAGACGACTGACAGGGAAGATTGGAAGAGGAAAACATATTGCGCCGACCCCAAGTAACTTGGGACCAGGGCAGGAAGAAGAAGAAGAAAAATCAGTAATAACTGTTAAAGCACTCAATCGATTGCGTGTCCAAGTAGGCCACTGCAAACACAATTTGGCGAAGTGGGGGATCATCGATCAATCAAACACCCAGTGCGAGTGCGGTGCTCCTGTTCAGACTATATCCCACTTGCTGGAGTGTCCCAAATGTCCGTCCACCTGCACCTTTGATCTGAAGAGCGCCACCGACGCTGCAATTAATGTAGCCACCTACTGGGTGCAAGCATTATAATTCATACATAATGAAGCAATGTCGATTCGAAAAGTAATAACTGTAGTAAATTAAATAAAAGTACCCAATTTTTTTTTGTCGTGGTGTTATGCGCACGCATGCTGCACTACCACGGGGAGATAGTGCAGTTATGTGGGACTCAAACCCACTAAAGCTCCACGGTGTCCTCCTCTGCCACATATAGCGGGAACACGGGCACGCGTAAGCACTCATCAACCCGCCGCGGCTGTCCGTCACCGGACCCTCCTCTAGGGAGTACCCCCCATCACCGGCGCACCAGAACACATGGCACGCCGTGACCACCCCGGGGACCAAACGAGCACATGGGCGCCAGACGACCCCGTGTCTGGGCACCCTTGGTCCTCCTGCGACGGGTCAGGTTAGTGGCCCCGCCACCTACCACTTTTCGGCCGCAGAGGATAGGGAGAGCGGTCAACGACATACCGACACTCCTCTCCCCCTGCGGCCCCACCGCGTCCGCCATCTGACGGTGGCGACCCCGTCAAGGCCGCGGAAGGTAGGGAGAGCGGCGCACCGCAATACCGGCACTCCTCTCCCGCCGCGGCCTCCACCCTTCAGCCACGATGCCTCCCATGAGACATCGCGGCCCGCCTCAGTTGCGATGTCGCCCAGGTGACACCGCAACCTACTTGGCCACTACGTCGAGGGCTTCCAGGCCCAAGCCCCGACGAGCAGCCCCTCCTCGGGTTCCTCTTCGCTTCACCGTGGGCATTCACTCCACGGCTTCTGAGCCCCCCTGCAACGACAATGCGGGAACCCACCGAGGGGGAAATAAAATTACCCTGCCAAAATGTTATTGTCTACAAATATCAGCAAATAATACAGCTGTCACCCGCACCATGCTACATGCATGTTCATCTACTACGGGGTTATGGTGGATGATACCGCAACCCCGGCGCCTATAGGTCCTCAGACGAACACCGTGGTGGTTTTAGCCGGGGTATAGCCCTCCGCGTATCCCACCACGATATCTGAACGTAAAAAAAGGTACATGTCCCATAGACTTAATTAGTTGTAGTATTTATTTGATACTACAAAATAACCTTTGGCCTTGGCTACTTACTGTGGAGTAACATTAGTAATTGAGTAAGTACTTATTCATATTATAACTACCTACCGTGTCAACGTCAATTAATCATAACAACGGCTCACATAGCTGTTGGAGTGCTAATTGTAATTTGCGTGAATCCGCAGATATTATCTCGTCTGCTTATGTATGAAATTGGAATTAAAAATACGATAGGTACCTAGATTCATCGAAATCGGTAACTTGAACTCGTTAGGGTGAATTTATTATAAGTACTAGCTGCCCGGGCAGACTTCGTTCTGTAAAAAGTTATTGGCTTGTAGTGGGAAAAGAAAAGTGTTGTTTTTTCCACGCAAATTTTGTGTTTTTTCTCTCCATAAGAACCTTCCTTAAGGAATATATATAAAAAAAAATAGCCTAATTGGTCGAGCCGTTCTCAAGTTTTGCGCCTAGCAACACATTTGGCGATTCATTTTTATTTATATAGATTATTTATTAAGCAATGATAGCATAGTGGTGTGACCGTCGGACTGCCAAGTCATAGGTCTCGAGTTCGTGTGATCGTCGGACTGCCAAGTCATACGACTCTAGTTCGAATCCAAGGCACGCACCTCTGACTTTTCGGATTCATGTGCGTATTGTATAATTATTACTTGCTTAAAACCGGTGAAGGAAATAATCGATAGGCATGCTTGAGAGATATTTGTTAACGGCATGTGAAGGCAAGTCAGAGACCCATGGGCAGCATAAACTCTGACACTAGGTTAGTCTCAATACCACACGAAAAGAAGATATGAATTTATTTATCTCGTAGGTAGGTTGTTTATATACATAACTAATACTATTTACTCATTAAAATTACTCTAATGTTAAAGCATGTGATCAGAATATTATAGGGCTTCATATTGTAGGGCTAGTACTAGACCTCAACTTGTGCTTCAAATCAATTTAAAAGCTCAACTTCTCTGCTCCTAATCGAAGAGGCCTTGGTGACTGATGGGATAGCCATTCAACTTGATAGTCTCAAGCATCAGGGAAGACTTAGGACTAGTGTGGTGTGGTGGTGCTTATTAATGTTCGGTAGGTATGTTTATTATGGTTGCGGTGCATGCTTTTGCGAATCCCGCGACCCCGGCCGAACGGTCTGGAGAAGGAACGCCGTTGGTTTTTAGCCGGTAAGAGGCCGGCAGACCCCCTCGCCTTCCCCGGGTGAGGGACATCCATGAGGACTTTAAAACGAAAAAAAAGGTTACGCATCACAGTTTAATTGATATGACCGATAACCATACTTGCTATTTTGACTAAGACTTACGATTTATGAGTTACCATTAGACGTGAGAGCTGTAGACGTGAGATATGTATACTGCATTTTAGCGGTAGGGGAAATTCTGTAATTACATTTTCTATAAAAAACGGCTTGTGCGCGAACTTTTTTATAGAAGGCGTGTGTTTCGAAACCTATGAATCATCTTTAGGTAGTGATGAACACAAGGTTTGTTATTATAATCGAGTTTCCTAATAAATCGATGAATGCTGATTTCTCATCCTAAGCGCATAATTTCTTTTTGCTCACTTCTGACGAAGAAATGGATATTTAATAAAACAAAAAAACGCGTGTGCACTTGCCCTAAAGTTGCCAGGTACAAATTACAGGTAGTCAATACAATTTTATAAGTAATTTCTTAATTATGCAACATCTACGATAGTAAATTACTACAATCCTATGTTTGAGGAAAATCTATCAATATCGTACGTAATATAGTTATCTAATGTGATGTGTTTTTGATATCTTGTATATTTTTAAACCTTAATAAAATAGATGGTGTTATGATAATATTATGTGTAGATATTTTGTTTTTGACAGTTGTGAAGATTCTGGAAAAGAAAACAAACTTTTCAGTAAAATTGCCGATGAGAGACACGTCATGCGTAAGTAGATCTTTAAGGAAACTGAATGGTTACCCACCCTAACTAAGATTTAACCAGTACATAAGAAGAGTAAGTTTACGTTTGCATCGTTGACTATCTTTAGTGACAACAGTTTGATGTAGGAAGACACTAACCGAGATGCTTGTTACATATTCGCACAGCATTAGAAACGCTTACAAGGGTTTACCTCATTACTGCGCATGACAACAGCTACGGGCACGAGGCGCCTACGCAGCACAACGTGATGCATTCGGACACCGGACATTGCGAAAGCCGAAGTCGCGTCTATGCCCATAGCACAGGTGCCCATAGATCGCGCGAGACTTCTGAAATAAAGGAAAGGAGCTTTAGACTGTTAGACTGTTTAGAGTGTTAAATCCATGTGGCAGGATAGTTTTCTTTCAGCTAAGAAAGATCATGTGATACCTATGCGTCTCCAAGTGATTTGACCCTAGTACCCATAAATATTGTTTATCAATCAAGATAACATTTAAAAAAAAAACACATATAAACCAATCCAGGTGCTTATGAAAAGTCGAATTTAGATGCACGGTTCCAATCAGTCGTTTCTTATGGTGAAGAGCCGGCAAGAAACTCCATGGTTACTCTTTTAAAAATAATATCTTTAACAATTTCAGTGGATACAGTCCAATGATTTAGGATAGTGAGAGAACAATGAAGTCCTGACCACAGACCAATCAGTAATGTAGTTATTGGTCAATGAAATTGATCCTTTGTTGTACTCAGTGCCGTAAATAGGATTGTGCCAGTGGTGGCGGCACATGGCACAGACCTTATGATAATATAGGTGTATTAAATTATTGATTAACTATTAGTAGGTATATTTCCTCACTGCCTCATGATCTAGTGGTGACAAGTCCGACTGCTGGTCATTAGGCCCTGGCTTCGATCCCCAGGTTGGGCAAAGTTTTATTGGATTTTTCCGTGTGGAATTCCTCAGTAGCAGCCCGGAGTTTGGATTTGTGTCAGGTTGATGGCATGAGGGTGATGAGGGTGTTACTAATACCTAAACCTCTGCCCAACCCTTCGGGGAATACAGGCGTGATGTTATGTTGTTATGTTAAATATATTATTTTGTTTCCGGTTACCCATTAAATTTGATATTCTCCGAGTTAATGAGGCTTCTTTAAGTATTACCACAGTATAAAGAAGTATATTAAACTGTGGTATTACTATACCTACTGTTGTATTAAGTACTAGCTGTGTCCTCTCGGCTCCGCCCGCGTAAGAAGTTTTATTTCAGTAATAAATATAACCTATGTTACTCAGTGATAATGTAGCTTTCTAACGGCAAAAGAATTTTTGAAATCGGTCCTCCTGACCGTCGGCCGGAGTCACGGGATTCGCATAAGCATCGCAACCCCGGCGGGTTCCGGTCCGTCAGTCCTGGTGGACCTCTCCTCTGTGGGGCTTGGCCCAACGTCCTCCTGAGAGGGGGCGCAGAACACTAGGCGCCGCCTTCTCGAAGTAGGTAGGTATTACAATATCTACTGTGGTATTACTGAGGATGAACAATGTCGTGTGAAGTAGAAAAGTGTTGACATCAAGAATCTAAGATTCGTATATTTTACTAGCGAGCCGCCCCGGCTTCGCACGGGTGCAATGTAGATACTAATGTGGGGCATATAAATCTTCCTCTTTAATCACTCTATTGCTGAAAATTTAATTAAAATTCGTTGCGTAGTTTAAAATATCTAAGCGTACAGACAGCAGGAGCGACTTTGTTTTATACTATATAAACAAGATGTATCTAATTTTTTTTGGAATGTGTGAATATTAAGAATAACCCTGAAAAGGGTTTCCTTTTGTTAATTGAACAAACTTGCAATCCTTACATGCTATCGTTTTCTGAGATTCAGGCTTTCATGCAACATCGTTGGCACTGCAAAGTAATTTGCAGTGATGGACCACATCACAAACTAGTATTGGAGCAGTTTAAATGAACAGCAACGTTTTTAGGGTTCCGTACCCAAAGGGTAAAACGGGACCCTATTACTAATACTCCGCTGTCCGTCCGTCCGTCTGTCCGTCCGTCCGTCTATCACCAGCCTGTATTTCATGAACCGTGATAGTTAGACAGTTGAAATTTTCACAGATGATGTATTTCTGTTGCCGGTATAACAACAAATACTAAAAAACTGAATAAAATTAATATTTAAGGGGGCTCCCATACAACAAACATGATTTTCTTGCTCGATATTGATAACGGCAACAGGTAGACGCTTGAAATATTCACAGAATATTAAGTTATAATATATTCACTTTAAAAATAAATAATTAAATTAAAATAAAACAAATATTTAAGGGGGGCTCCCATACAGCAAACGTGATTTTTTTGCCGTTTTTATAGAGTACGGAACTCTTCGTGCGCGAGTCCGACTCGCACTTGGCCGGTTTTTTTTTTAAATAGTTACATTTTACAGATCCATAAGTTTTTAAGGATGTGAACGAATCACAAGTTTCCTTTATAATATTTTTTTGAGTAAATTTTTCATTAAAATAACTTTTGAAAACATGGAGATGATAAATAATGACGCAGAAATAAACATTCACCAATATTCAAGAACGAAATGATTTTCAACTTTGAATTTCTAACAATATAAGTAGTTGTCGTTTCTAATTATTTGTCCAGCTCTCAGTTCGTTTCAAATGCCATCCTGTTTACAAAGTGATTGTAAGTTTTATTAGGAGTTTGTTGTTTTCCTCAATTTATCCTCATGTATTGGGCCTACATAATGACTTAGTTAAAAGTCATTAATGATAGACTGATAAAAAAGTATAGCGAGTATTTTGTCATAACGATGTATGCAGTAATGATCGTTTCTAATTATTATGGCCACCACTGTATATATAAGTCTATACTCTACTACAAAAAACATTTGGTTTGTTTTTCTCCCATCGATTTTTAAACAAACAATTATACCAGGTTAGTCGGAAAGGGGTACTAAGCCGAAAGGGTGTTAAAGTACCCATAATAAGGGATAACTTTTGTTCTACAACTTTCCCCAAAACTCGATAGTTTAAGAGAAATAGCTTTTCAAAGATTTCGTAAAAAATATGCTAAAATCTATCAGTCTGTCCATAGCTATGATCAGCTGTTTTTACAATTTAGGTCATATTTGGGGTCAAGGATTAGAAAATTAATTTTCTGAATTCATAACTAAAGTAGGTATGTTTTTTTTGAAAAAATTAAAATAAAAATCGTTTCGCTTGCAAATAAAAATTATCAAATTTTTAAATTTTTACACTTGCTTTAAAATAGTCATCAGGGATACTTTAGGTGGCCCGCGGCTTAGTACCTCCTTTCCGACTAACCTTGTATACAATGAAAGAACACATTATTTTCTTAATCTATACTTACATATAATAAATCTGTAGACTTGGCGTGTCTGTACATAGCAAATATTTTGAAAAAACTTGGTTGGGGTGTTAAACGATAACCAATAGAACCCATTTTTTACATTTTTGGAATTTTTGTCTGTCTGTTTATCTGTTTGTTGGTGCAAGCATCACGTAAAAACAACTGATCCAATGTTGTTGACTTTTATAAACAAATATTGTGCTTATCTCCATGTAACATATCGTTTTTGTTTCATCGCAATCGGTTCAAGCAATCAAAAGATATGCAAATTTTAAGTTTTCTAGAAGAACTTAGCATGTATTTGTTTATACCATTTCTTTTCAATAGATGGCGTTACGTGTATCAAATCACGTTGTGAGGAAATATATTACAACGAATAAATCCACAAATTACCTAATATTAATTGTTGAATTGGTACCTATTCTCAGTCCACGGAAGGTCTATTGAAATGCTATCCTTATGAAGAAGGTACTAGATTTCAGGTTTTTATAAAAACCTATCTCAGGCACCAGTCTCTTACAAAGTGAGCTTCTTGTTCGTGCACAACTGTTAAGCTAGCATTAAGTACACAACTTTTGTAGAGAAAAATAAACGTTTAAACTAAGCTTTTATAAAAAAACGAAGATATTGTTATTTAGAATTTATCTGAATGGCAGTGGAAGAGAAATACACTGTTTCCTAAGTGAGTGTATTCTAAATTGTTAATTGTGCAAGGCAATACGATAGATTAATTTGAAATACTCATAAATTTTTTATTAATATTATCATAAATCTGTAGACTTGCCGTGTTTGAAAATAGGAAATATTTTTAAAATAATAGTAGGAGTGGTTAAAAGATAAGAAAACAAAATCCTTTTCGATAATTATTGGAATTTTTGTCTGTTTGTTGGTTTGTTTGACTCTGTGTGATTGACTTTTATAGACAAATATTGTGTGTATCTCGGAGTAACATTTAGTTTCTGTTTCATCCTAATCGGTTCGCTCAAACTAAAGTTATTAGAATTTAAAGTCATTAGGGAAAAAATAGCATCATTTGTTGTAACATATTTGCTCAATAGATGTCGTTACGTGTATACTAAATTACGTAATCTATTTTCCGTTCAGTTTTAAACGAGTAAAGTTTCTGGTTAGCTTATGTTATGCTATGAAGCTGCTTCTCGCACGATTAGTTCTATGTGGCTCTCTCCCGTGTACTTAAGCAACCTGAGCTATCTTTATGCACACAACCCATTTTTTTTATCGTTGGAAAATCCTCATGGATGTTTGCCGGACTCTTACCGGCTAAAAACCAACGGTGTCCCTCCTTCTGACCTAAGGCCGGGGTCACGGGATTCGCTATTGCATGCACCGCAACCCCGGCAAGTCTTGGCCCACCAGCTTCTTCTGGTGGACCTCTCCAGTGGTGGGGCAATTTCTCCCCTGCCCCACTTTCTTCTGAGAGGCGCGCGCGGAACACGGCGCGCCATCCTCCCGGGCCTGTCACTGGTCGGGCGACGGGTCCCCTAACCCGCCGCCCGCAGGCCACGCACTAGGGTGGCCGGAGATCGTCATGCGCCCTCCAACGCCCGGTGCGTCTAGCGCGATAAGGGAGGGAGGAAGACGCCTCCCTCTCCCTCTCCGCTACCTTCTTGGTGACCATCACCTCCTCGCAAAAGAAAGCGACGGCCTCCCACGCACTCTCGCTCCCCACCATGAACAGAACCACAGCCGGAAGCGAGAGGTCACCACCCACTGCCGCAACCAGGTCACGGCGCTGCGCTGTCCACGCAGCGCACACTTGCAGCGTGTGCTGCGCCGTGTCCTCCTGGCAGTCCACACGGTGGTGACATTCGGGCGTCTGCTCCCGGCCTATACGACACAGGTACTTCTCGAAACAGCCATGTCCCGAGAGTACCTGCGTCAGTCGGAAGCTGAGGGTGCCGTGACGCTTCTCCAGCCACTCCTCCATCACGGGTCTTACCGCCGCTATTGCGGCGTGCCCCGCGCTGGGTTGCGCAAGTCGTTCCCTCCACTCGGCCACCAGGATCTGGCGGAGCTCGCTCCGCTCAGGCGCCTCCTCACGCTCATGATATCTCAGCGCGAGGGCTCTCGCCTCCAGATCCCAGGGCAGCGATCCGGTCAAAAGACTCGCCGCCTCGAAGGAGATCATACGGTACCCCCTTATCACCCTGACGGCCATCGTCCGGTGCAGTCTCCGCAGGATAGCGACGTTACGAGTCGTCAGGGTGTCCGCCCAAATAAGCGACCCATAAAAGGCCATGGACCGTACGATCCACGCGTAGTCTCCGGCAAGTCATTGGGCCCGTCCCAGATTGGGCAACAGCCGCGAAAGCGCAGCCGCTGCGCTCATTAATTCGGGGGTCAACTGCCGAAAATGCTGCTCAAAGTCCCACTGGCTGTCGAGGACGAGTCCCAGATACTTCATCGTTGAATCGACACCGATACCTAAATTTAATATTTTGTAGGATTGAATTTAATTTATGTAAAAGTGTAATTCCTATTTTGTATGTGAAATTATTATTACTTTGTATGTGATTTTTTATAACGTTTAGATTAGTAGAAAAGTGAAGTATTGCTGCAATGTTTAGAAAGTTTATTTTCTAGATTTATACCATTTTTTGTTCAACAAATACCAATTCCAACAAATTGAGTTAAAATGATATAATGATAAAACTTTAACTTAATAAGTTCTTGTTTTGTTTTTTAATTTTTATTTATCACTCACTGTGTCATAATTACACTTATTAATTTAGTTTAGTGCCACAATGTCACAATTGAGGGGGTTACATTATTTAAAACAATAATATAGTAATTTTATTATAATATTTAGGGTCATTTTTTCTTCAATATGAAGGTAAAAGTAGAAGTAATGGTATAACCTATTTATCTTGCCTAAATCAGAAACTCTCATCATTTTATACGATACTAAAGTCTTTAAAATGCTTCTCCTGAAACAATAATTATTTTTTGCAAAAGTGACAGTGTTGCACCGGAGGTGCGAATTTTGTTTAGTAAAAATCCTAAATTTCAAATGTAACAACTAAACATCTACTCAGCCTAAACGTTGGTAAAAACATAGAGCACCCGAAGCTATGTGAGGTTTCCGTTTTTTATGTATTTTTTCATAGTTGTTAGAATAAAGAAAGATTTTAAAAAACCCACCTAATCTATACCTACATAATAATAATTTCAGTTAAGCAAATAATGTTGTTCAACGACTTCTACGCATACGAAGTTGCGGGCACAGCTAGTTTGTAAATAATTTTGGTAAATGTTCGCCACTCTTCGCAAAGCGTGTCAGATATGCCCAATGACCTTTGTCCGGGTTGAATTAGAACCAATATGACCAAATGACAGTACATCTTGTGACAAAACAAAAAAGTGAAACAAAGAATAAATCATTATTCCCACATCCTGTTTCGTGCTATAAGATAGAACGGGAATAAAGGTAGTTACAGAGTTATTTTTTTAGCCCTCCTTCTATGCTTTAGTTATTATTCTGAGTTTATTTTACTAAGTACAAGTAGACGCGTCGGGAATATGAAAGATGATCGGTTGAATTCGGTTTTGTATAGCGTCATCTTGGTCGCTCATGGCTGTCAAGTATCAAATCTATGACTCGCTAATTGTCACTTTAAGAATATAAATGTAGAGTTGTTTTAACCATCAATTTTTGAAATGGCGTCAATTAGGAAAGGCAAACCTTTGCATGGTCAGTTTCTTAAAAAAAAACGATGAAAAGAATAAAATAATTACCATATTATAAAATTAACAGTTTTAGAAGTCGGTGCTAATCCACGCTGAACCAAATTGAAGGCACCGACTTCTGAAACTGTTAATTTTATAATATGGTAATTATTTTATTCTCTTCATCGTTTTTTTTTTTTGACGTCGGTTTTATTTTTGTTAAAATGTTTTTGATTTTTTTCGTTTTAGTGGCCTTAATTAAAATATGGTTGGACCTACTAAAGACGCTGCTCGTAACATAATCATGTCATCACATTATGCGTACTGTTCGTCATTGAGGAGTTCTATTGTCTATCTCCGAAGTTCTTCATCAATCTTCACCAAATTTAAATGGGACCAATCTGGAAGTATATCCTTTCAAATAACTTAATTTTTTATCTAAATCGGTTTATAAATGGCGGAGTTATGAGGTAACAAACATTAAAAAAAAAAAAACATACTGACGAATTGAGAACCTCCTCCTTTTTTGGAAGTCGGTTAAAAATATAATAATGTGTATAAATATTTTTTAAATCAAAGCAAATGATTTAAAACTTTATTTTAAAAAGATCCAAGATCGAGTTGGTAAAGCTACGGGAGTTTTGAGACAGACTTTAAACCTTTAATAGATAGTGTAAGGCCGTGGCCGCACTGGTACAGCGACAGCGACGCGATGGCGATTTCGTAAACAAATAAATTTCGCTTGGCGCTTCTGCAGTGCGGCCACGGACGCACCAGTGCAGTGCAGCCACGGCCTAAGAGAGAGGAGGCTTGATAGATAGAGGATGATGAAAATAATAATATGTTTAGGACTTTTGGATAAATCTCACAATACTGACAATTTTTATTTTTTAAGAACACAAAAATGGTTTTAACAACTTATAGATATATCAGACTGACTATGCAACGTACTTACGACAGAAAAAAACGTTCTACAAAACCGAAGATGAATGTTCTGCCTTTTTTTTTTTCTCGTTGGAAAATCCTCATGGATGTCCCTCGCCCGGGGAAGGCGAGGGGGTCTGCCGGACTCTTACTGGCTAAAAACCAACGGTGTTCCTTCTCCTGACCGTACGGCCGGGGTCGCGGGATTCGCAAAAGTATGCACCGCAACCCCGGCAGGGCTCGGTCCGCCAACCCATGGCGGACCTCTCCTCTGTGGGGCCTTGCCCCACGTCCTCCTGAGAAGCGCGCACGGAACACGGCGCGCCGCCTTCTCGGGCCTGTTACTGGTCGGGCGGCGAGTCCCCAAACCCGCCGCCCGCAGGCCACACACTAGGGTGGCTGGAGATAGCCTTTTCCCAACTGTTGGGGTCAGCTTCCAGTCTAACCAGATGCGGCTGAATACCAGTATTTTATACGGAGCGACTGCCATCAGACCTCTGCAACCCAGTTACAGGGCAATGCCGATATCCTAGGGTCAGACCGGTTGTCAGACTTTCGGGCTTCTGACTGCCCGTAACGACTGTCATAGGTATTCGTATGATACCCGGGACCGACTGTTTAACGTGGTCTCCGAGGCACGGAGGGGTCTCGATAGATGTGTAACGAACGGTCACCCAACCACAGGCGGACCGCGGCAAGCGTAGCTTACCCTCGCAAATCGTATGATAAAACTGAAGCTGAATGTCAGAACAATAACTAAAGCAGCTAAATATGTCACTCTTGGCCCCGACCCGACGTGTCTACTTTAGTAATAATATGATGGGTATAAATAAAAATATAGGTAGTTTTATCTTTGACATTCACGCCTTTAATAAAATAGTTATATTTCTTTGATTATTTTTATTAGCGAAGATTTTCTTTTTGACTGTACTTACGCGACCGTAACTAGTTGCTGATTTCAGAGAATACGTGTACTAGAGGATGGTTGCAGTCATCTGCTAAGCGACGTGGGCTTGAAAAGGTATAAGAAGTGATTAAAACAAATAAAATAATTTAAACATTTATTGCGATAAAATTACAATATTTACAGATTACACATCACAATTTAATTGATTATGACCAATGACCATACCTACTTTCTATTTTGACTAAGACTTACAATTTATGAGTTATCATTAGACGTGAGAGCTGCAGGTCGACTGCATGTTAGCGGTAGGGGAGATTCTTATAATTTTTTTATAAAATACATCTTGTGCCCCTACTTTGTTATAGAAGTGTGTTTCAATAATTACCTATGAATCATCTTTAGTTTGACGCGCTTTAAGTATAAAAAGATCGTTGAAATAAAATTCCTAAGTGATCAACACAAGGTTTCTTATCATAATTGAATTCCCTAGTAATGAATGCACACTTCTCATCGTAAGCGCACGATTTATTTATAATGCATTTTGAGTTGCAACTTGCAATTGGCGTGGCGTTCATAATAGGTAGGTACCACGCTGTCAAATTGGCTTCATCACACGAACTTTTATTATATAAAAATAATAATTAAAATTAGAAACATATTCATTCACGAGGCATTGATATTATGCACAAGTAGGTAATACAATTTTCTCATAAAAAGTTTTAGAATCAAATATATTTAATCGGTTAGATATCATTAAGATATATTTCGAGAAGATTATTTATTTTATTGTAGACACTCATATGTCACGATAACATAAAATAATATCACTGATTAGTAGAATATCAGCTCATTATCAATTGACGTATAGGTAACCTATTAAAAATGTTTGGTTTTATATTGCAACGGTTTAGAAAAAAATCGGAGATCAAAAAAATGAAAGTTACAAAATAATGTCGGTCTAAAATATTTGTTAAAAGTAGTCACTGTATTTATTATAAAGCTAAGGTATACATTAAATAATACTACTATTTTTAAGGAACTATAAATACATAGCTAGCTGCTAGCACAATAGGAAATAAGCGCCTAACCATTTAGTTACAGCAATGTTTTAGATAAAGCGTATTGCTATTATATTTTACTAGGCACCGCTAAACTAAATCTATTTTTATATTATGGAATGAAGAATACTGCGATGCCTATTAATATAAAATATGTAAAACTATTAATTTTGTTTGGTAGACAAAGATTATAGTAAAAATGTTTTCTAATAAACCACTGTCTCGCAAAGCTTTTGTTATGCAGACAATTAAAACCTAAACTTAAAATTTAATGTCACAGGTATTCGAAATAGAGAACTAAAGGTGCATACATACGTTCTCTTTTGCATTGAAACAAAAAGTACAATACCTATTGGATCTAGGCACACAAAGGTTCCTCGCCAATTCTGCTAACACAGTCATAAGAATCGATGCAAAAAAACGCGTGTGCATTTGCCTTAAAGCCGCCAGGTACAAATTACAGGTAGTCAATACAATTTTATAAGTAATTTCTTAATTATACTTTACGCAATATCTACTATAGTAAATTGCTACAATCCTAGGTTTGAGGAAAATCTAACAATATCGTGCGTAATACAGTGTATTATAGTTATCTAATGTGAAATATTTTTGATATCTTGTATTTCAAACCTTGATAAAGTAGATGATGTTATAATAATATTGTGTGTACTTTGTTTTTGACAGTTGCGGAGATTCTGGAAAAGAAAACAAACTTTTCAGTAAAATTGCCGATGAGTAAAGAAGCTTTGCATTTTTAATATTACTTAACAATAATGCATAAAGACCAAGTAAGGCAGATCTACCTGAGTCATAACATCACGCCTGTATTCCCCGAAGGGTTGAACAGAAGTGTATAGTAACACCCTCGTTTCGCCGTTATGTTTAAGTCCCAAGTAATAGGGCCAGCCTATTCCCATCAACCAGGCACAAATCCAAACTCCGGGCTGCTACTGAGGAATTCCACACGGAAAAAAACAATAACACATTGCCCGACCTGGGGATCGAACCCAAGACCTCACTATCAGCAGTCGCGCTTGCCACCACTAGACCAACGAGGCAGTCTCAACTCATTATCATCCTAATCTACTCTACGTATGCTGACGTAATCTTTCAGTCCCACCAGAAGCGTCTAAATTGCCAGCGTCACCTTCTTCTTTTGAAATAAGTCTGCAATTTCGACATTACCTTACAACGACTTCACGTAGACGCGAGCCTCGAGATGGGGTGCTTTCGGTTGCGGTGCGTTTGGCTGATCAGCGTACGAAATGGAGTAGATCTTCTTGTAGCCGAGTCGTTCAGCCGCTGCGGCGGAGAAAGCCGAAGTCGCGTCCATGCGCATGGCGCTCACGCCGAGTGATCGCGCGAGACGTCTGAAATATGGGAAAGGAGATTTAGATTTTATGATGATAAATCCTAAATATATCCATCCAGTTTACGATGCGTCAGAACTAAAGTTCCTAGCAAAACTGAACGAGTGAGGAACTTCAAGTATACTCCACCAAGAAGAACATAGTCTGCTTAGTTGTCGGAAATAAGATTGACAAGCATATTGCAATATAAAGCATTTTAGGACCCAGTGCATAACATCAGCAAGCACATTGGGTCACCCGCGCGGTGACGCAACGAGTATTCCCAAGGAGGGTTGATGTCAGGCAGGCGGCCGGTCATAAAACAATAAGCCAAAACCTCTAACAACATGGATTTATGTAATATATGTTGTGCCGACCCTACCTATTGTGGGATAAGGGCAGGAAGAAGAAGAAGTGGCATTAATTCAAAATTCGGTTGCATAGTTTTCTTTCAGCTACGAAAGATCATTTGTGATATAATATGTGTCTCCAAGTGATTTGACCCTAGACTCCATAAATATTGTTCGTCAATCAAGACATCATTCGAATTTATCCTTTACTAGGGTCCGTCCCGGCTTCGTACGGGTGGACATTTTTCCCGTTTTTACAACATTTTTCATTTATGCTCCGCTCCTATTGGTCGTAGCGTGATGTTATATAGACCATAACCTTCCTCGATAAATGGACTATCCAACACACAAACAATTTTTCAATTCCAACGAGTAGTTCCTGAGATTAACGTGTTCAAACAAACAAACTCTTCAGCTTTATAATATTAGTATACATAGATTGTACTTTAATCGGTCTTATAACTTAATGGGGTTTTTAAAATGCAAACCGCCTCGTTGGTCTAGTGGTGGTAAACCCGACTGCTGTTAGGTCCGGGGTTCGATCTCTAGGTCGGGCTGTGTTATTGGGTTTTTCCGTGGGAAATTTCTCAGTAGCAGACCGGAGTTTAGATTTGTGCCCGGTTGGTGGCAATAGGCTCGTCCCCATTACATGGGACTTAAACATAACTGCGAAATGAGGGTGTCACTATACACCTTTGCCCAACCCTTCAGGGAATACAGGCGTGATGTTATGTGTATGTGTGTTATGTAAAATGGAAATGGCTACAAATTATAAATCATTCGAGGTAGAGAAGATAGTGTGTGATAGAGGCCACTTAATGTAGATGGAACTAATTATTTCCGAAATTATATGATCTATCTTTTCTGATAAACTAGGTAGGTACCTACCTTCCATATACCTAGGTATAATTGGACTTAGTTTAGCAGAAAGGACTCAATCCACAAAATTGACAAAAATGAGTTATTGGTACCAAAATGGTGTATAAGGTACCTAGGGACTTTCATTTAGCAAAAAAGATCCCAATAATAAACAAAGGAAATACGTTTTTTGTGACAGGGAACCAAACCACATATTAGGCAGGTATTTTATTTTTATTACCTACCTATAAAGATCCAACCTGCTTAAATCATCCACCCTATATTTTCCTAAATAAGTCCAGAAATACACAATATAACCATCAACCAACTTATATATATAAACATACAATTGATTTTACCAAGGATGTGTCCCTAACGACGTAACAAAATTTGAATACAGCATCACTGAAGAAAACCACTCTGAACTTAAAACGTCAATAACTCAAAAGTGACTCTGTGTGGGTTGAGTCCTTTCTGCTAAACTACGTCCAATTTTAGATGGAAAAGGTTGTCACATTATAATAAGGTCCATTATTATAATAATAGCGATCTTATCATGCGAGTAGCATGTGGAACCTTCGTAATTGTTATCTAAAATTAAACTTTTTTTATAACAATTCACACAGAGGACATCACAGTGTAATTTGACCGCTGTGACATATCTAATAACGCCGTCCCTTCCTGGTAGACAAGAGTGTGTACAAAAAATATTTTTTAATCACTTTGCAGTCAAGGAAGCAATTTGTACGCAATTATATCTAAGTACCAGTTCTCATTAGGTCGGACTGACACTTTTGTCATCGGCCGGCTGTCGGCTCTAGCTGTTCCTACTGCTTCTTTTCGTGTGGTTAGTGACTAACCTGGTGTCAGAGTTTATGCCGCCCATAGGCCCCTGACTTGGCTTCACATGCCGTCGACAAATATCTCTCAGGCATGCCGGTTTCCTCACGATGTTTTCCTTCACCGTTTTTAAGCAAGTGATAATTAAATTATACAATACGCACATGAATCCGAAAAGTCAGAGGTGCGTGCCTTGGGTTCGAACTCGAGACCTATGACTTGGCAGTCCGACGGTCACACCACAAGGCTATCACTGCTGTTCCTACTAGGTTGTGCGGACTCTTTTTCCGTTGGACAGCTGACCATGATCAGTATGGCGCCAGTTGAGAGTTGGCTCGTCACAAAACGTCCGGTAAACGTGTCGTCGCCGACAGTTTTATCGGATCCCACAGTAATATGAGTTTTTTTTTTTTTTGTGATGTCGGTTTTTTTTGATGTGCTCGTGGCTGTAACTACCGCGCGTATCATATGATTTGCAAGGTAAAGCTGCGTTTGCCGCGGTCAGTCCGTGGAGGGCTGACCATTCGTTACACATCGAGACCCCTCCGTGCTTCGGAGAGCACGTTAAACCGACGGTCCCGGGTGTCATACGAATATCTATGACAGTCGTTACGGGAAGTCGAAGTCCGAAAGTCTGACAACCGGTCTAACCTTAGGATATGGGCATTGCCCTGTAACTGGGTTGCGGAGGTCTGATGGCAGTCTCTCCGTGTAAAGTACTGGTATTCAGCCGCATCTGCTTAGACTGGAAGCTGACCCCAACATAGTTGGGAAAAAGCTAGGCAGAACGAACATTTATCGGGTTGGTTATTGCGTCGGTCCGACCTAATGTGAACTAGCTCTAAGTAGGCAAACTACTCACTAGAGACATAATTATTTAAGTTTGCTTCCTCGTGAATCATTACAATGTAATATTAAATGACAATCGTGGACGTTTAGCTGTTAAAATTATTTAATTTTTCTCTCAGCCTATTACAATATTCCGTTTGCTTGCAGGTCCAATATTGTTATTAACTCTTATGATTAGCCCGTAAATACCCACAGTTAAACATCCAAAAGACAGCTACGATAAACAGTCGAAGGGGAAATCGCCCGCTTGACAGAAGGATGTGATCAGTGTTGATATTAGCAGACAGTAGGACGCTGTTGCCCCCTTCGTCCTATCTGGCAGACGGTTGCGTGATCGTGCGATGTGATGGTGCGAATGCTCAATCAAATAACTTAAAGTACAAGTTAAAATTGAATTTTTATGATTTTGATTTGAACAATGTGGTCCTAAAAAGTTATCGTAAAATTTCAATTAGAAAATATTACTATCATGAAGATATTTGATTTAGCATTTGTATGGTCGACTCGCATCGTCGCGCGACCGCTTGCCATATAGGACGACGCCTTCATTGGTGGGGAAGGGGTGACCTATTCTTTGTCGCTCTGTTCCACTCTCCCATTGGTTTATTCCCTTCATTTCTTAATAGTTCTGTATAATGTGGACGGTAGCAATATCCACACGTGTATTATGCAATTGTTTCAACAGCGCAAGGACGCGTCTTGTCACGAGACTAGCTAATATTATGTAGCTCTTTGTTTGTTACTAGCTCGACAAACAGATACATTGATATTATAGACAATATCATACATAACATCACGCCTGTATTCCCCGAAGAAATGGGCAGAGGTGTATATTATAGTAACACACGATTTAGTCGTTATGTTTATTTCCCAAACAATAGGGGGGAGCCTATTGCCATCAACCGGGTACAACTCCAAACTCCGGGCTGCTAAGTACTGAGGAATTCCACACGGAAAAACCCAATATCACTTGTCTTTACCCTAACGATCGATCCTAGGACCTCACGATCAACAGTCGCGCTTGCCACCACTAAACCAACGAGGTATAGACAATAGATAGAATTGAAATTATATCCGTGGTCTTCTTAGTCAACTGAAGTTTTGACAAAAGAAAGCATCGCAGTACGTAATTGTAAACTACCTCAGTTAGGTATTTCCTTTCTTTACAATAATCAGTTTTTAACAAAAATAAAACCGACTTCAAATTGTTTATCTCCGAAGTTCTTCATCAGATCTTCAGCAAATTTAAATGGGACCACTTCGAAAGAATACTCTTTCAAACAAAAAAAGAATCATTAAAATCGGTTCACAATTAGCAAAGTTATCGCGGAACAAACATACAACAAAAAAAACATACAATCGAATTGAGAACCTCCTCCTTTTTTGAAAGTCGGTTAAAAATTAAGTCAGTGTTTCTACAAAAATCTAAAAACTACTTACATAAATTAATTAATAAAGATTTAAACATAATATTAAAGCTTGCAATACCTCATCCATCCTTGATTGGAGTAACCGTAGTAAGTGTAACATGTTTGTGAATTTGAATTTATAATTAGCCATTACTCGTAAAATTTAAATATAATAATACGTTAATGTAACTAATTGCTTAATTGGAGTTTTAGCGAGTATTAAAATATACGGAACGAATTAACGTCTCAGATAATAAGAAACTAATCTATACTAATATTATAAAGCTGAAGAGTTTGTTTGTTTGTTTGAACGCGCTAATCTCAGGAACTACTGGTTGGAATTGAAAAAATATTTTTGTGTTGGATAGTCCATTTATCGAGGAAGGTTATAGACTATATAACATCACGCTACGACCAATAGGAGCGGAGCATACATGAAAAATGTTGCAAAAACGGGGAAAAAGACCACCCGTGCGAAGCCGGGACGGGCCGCTAGTATTAAAGATATTGGCATAGACATAACATTACGCCTTTATACCCTGAAAGGTTGGGCAGAGGTCAGGCACAAATCCAAACTCCAGGCTGTTACACAGGAAATCCACACAGAAAAACCCAATAACACTTTGCCCGATCTGGGGATCGAACCCAGGACCTCACAATCAGCAGTCGCTCTTGCCACCACTAGACCAACGAGACAGTTAAAAGGTATTGAATATGACATTATTGCCAGTTTTTGTCGATACAGGCAGCGCCGCCATGTAATGCCGTAATATACTGGACACGGTGTAATATGCTTGCAGTAGGTACCTAACTATAGTACATTACTGCCGCGGTCTGTAATGACTGCGTTGCTGGCAGCACTGATGATGGCCGAGAGCGCAGCGTAGCGCAGCTCCAGGTCATCACAGCGCGGTCAGCATTGCAGCTCTTGATGGACAAGCTGGAATAAAGGCCGAGACCGAAAGTCGAGGCCTTTATAGCGCGGACAGCAAGGGCTGCAATGATAACCAAGCTTGAAGGCCGAAAGCGTAGCTAACCTAAGCTCGAGGCCATCATAGCGTGGCCAGCAGCGCAGTCATTGCGGACCAAGGCTTGTATAGTGCTTTACTCAAACAATACGAGCTCCAAAGACTAATTTGCTTCCTCTTGAAAGAGCTCAGAGAGCAATTTTAAAGGTAGCAAACTTCCATCCCTTCTTCTTTCCCACAGATCTGCTATATAAATCCTGCAAAGTCCTGACAGTTCGCCAGCTTTTCATTATGCACTTAGTATTAAAACAGCACACTATGCTTACCTACAATGCTGAAAATACTAACAAAAGACGGAAAGATATAATATGCATATCGATTGCAACCTCAAAACATGTCTTTGTAAAACGATTTTTTACATTCTTAGGTCCATTTCTGTACAATAGATTAAATAGAAAACTAAGTATCTATCGATTAAATTACTTTAGCTGTAAAAAAAATATACTTGATTATTTACTAACCATAGATTATGCAAAGACAGAAGAACTACTTGTTGTCTGCAAATAGTACTATTAACATGCTATGTTATTTTTATTTACCTAAGTTTTAATTAAGCTTTTACTTTATACTCATTGTTAATTTATTACATTAAATATTAAGGCACTTTCTAGCCTGAAGCACAGGTTTAACCTAGTTCAGGCAAATAAGCAACCGTGCTGTATTTTAATTGTTAAGGTATTTATTGTAAATGTGCCCATTGTATAAATAAATGATTTATTATTATTATTATTAATTTAATTAAAACCAGCTTATTATAGTAAGAATTTATTTAAAGCAACGATTTGTTTCTTCCCCGGGCTATAGCTTTTTTTTATGAGTATTTAATGATTGTGCTGCCTGTACATATACATCCAAATTATGAATAATAACTTTTTGCACCAGACTATTTTTAAAACAAAACTCGACTGGATTTTCAAAGGAAATTGCTGGTGGCTAAAACTCACCAGCAATGAAATTCCATACAACTTTGCTGATGCCTATTCAAGTAGCGCGGAAACGTCGACTTTGCTCAAAGAAGGTTGTCAAAATAATGACCACATTACAAGCATTTTTGAGTAAAGTACTATTATTAAAATTGTGGCTCTGGGGCAATTGTAACGTAATTAAGTGTCTGTTTAGTCTTAATACCTACTCGAAATCCTGATATTTTCCTGGTAGCATAGACCATAGTACCTACTTATAAAACAACATCATAACATCACGCCTTATATTCCCCGAAGGGCTTAGCATAGGTATTTTAGTACATCCTCGTTTCGCCAGTTATTTTATTTTATTTGGAACAACAAACAATTACATAATAGAAGATACAGACAATGAGACTTAAAACTAATAATTATGTAATCAACAGCGTTATTCACAGCATACAAGTGGAATATATTAATCATACCTAAGTTATGCTAAGTTGGTTAAAAATTAAGACAGTGTTTCTACAAAAATCTAAAAACTACTTACATAAATTAATTAATAAAGATTTAAACATAATATTAAAGCTTGCAATACCTCCTCCATCCTTGATTGGAGTAACCGTAGTAAGTGTAACATGTTTGTGAATTTGAATTTATAATAGCCATTACTCGTAAAATTTAAATATAATAATACGTTAATGTAACTAATTGCTTAATTGGAGTTTTAGCGAGTATTAAAATATACGGAACGAATTAACGTCTCAGATAATAAGAAACTAATCTATACTAATATTATGAAGCTGAAGAGTTTGTTTGTTTGTTTGAACGCGCTAATCTCAGGAACTACTGGTTGGAATTGAAAAATTATTTTTGTGTTGGATAGTTCATTTATCGAGGAAGGTTATAATAGACTATATAACATCACGCTACGACCAATAGGAGCGGAGCATACATGAAAAATGTGGCAAAAACGGGGAAAAAGACCACCCGTGCGAAGCCGGGACGGGCCACTAGTATTAAAGATATTGACATAGACATAACATTACGCCTTTATACCCTGAAAGGTTGGGCAGAGGTCTTTAGTAACACCCTCATTTCGCAATTATGTTTAAGTCCCATGTAATAGGGGGCGAGCCTATTACCATCAACCGAGCACAAATCTAGACTCCGAGCTGTTACTGAGAAATTCCTAATGGAAAAACTCAATAACACTTTGTCCGACCTGGGGATCGAACCCAGGACCCCATGCTCAGCAGTCGCGCTTGCGACCACTAGATCAGCAAAGTAGTACTTGTCTTATTTTATTATGCAGAATAATTGTAAAGTCGGATGGTAGTTCAGATTACATAAACACTACAAATACGGCTGATTTACCGCACGTTTTGACAAACAAGGATGGGATTGACTGTACACTCTATATTTGTATATCTAGAAATATAAGTTGAGGACTATACTGGACTCGTAAAAGTCCAGGGCTGAAAATGAGTTTCGTCACATAAGTACCGCTAAAATGGTCGTAGGAGCCTATTCAAAATATTTACTACCTTATAATCTGCATTTTACAGTAATCCAGTAGGTAGTTAAATACGGTGGCACTGGATTCCAGCGCCCGATTGGCATTAAACTGGCTCAATAGTATTCCAATAAAGCGCTGGACTGGATTGGGACGTGCTTATACTGGTCTAATAATCCAATCCAGTTACTGGATTAATGTACCTAAATCCACCGTAACGTTTGATTATCTTTTGGCATGACATTCATGAAATTGAATGTTGAGTCCACCAATTTTGATTACCTACCATGAATTCATTAGATATCATGAGACAGCAATGAGGAACAGACCGCTTACATGTCGCATAAGACCTTCGTATTAGCAAGTAGGTACTGTATAAATACACTTCCTATACTTACTAATAAACGTTATACCTATGACCTATACGCAAAAAGGCAATAAAAAATATTTATGCATAAGTAAACCTTTCAATATTATCTCAATACAATTACGATATTGATATAAATAATTATTAAATTGATACGTACATACATACAAGGTGTAAAAAGACCCTTCACGAAGCCGTCAACCATGCATTCAGTACATCAAACTAAATAACCCTGCGCAAAAATTGTCGCTGGGAAACAATTTTTTTTTGGGTGAAAATTTTTGTTTTACTGTAAAGCTCAATGTAACGCACTCTAAACACTGTGCTGATAGATGCAATGAGTAATAAACGGGTAATGGAGGTATTTCAAGTACATTTGCAACCTTCAAAACTAGTATTTTTAAAAAAGTTGTGAAAATGTTGGAACTTTGACCTCCAATATCTCCGTAACTAGAAGGTTCCCAGGCATAGTCCAGAACAAAACAATTATCGCAATGACGTGCCTTTCGGCTTCGTTAAGGGTCTATTTACACCGTTTATACTCACACCTGTAATCCCCGAAGGGGTAAGCAGAGGTGTTCTCCTATTAAATGAGTCTGTACACTCACGTTTCGCCTTTAGTATTAAGTCCCATGTAAAAGGTGGCGAACCCATTGTCATTTTTCGGGTTACAATTATGGTAGTTGTAGGATATCGGCATTGCCACGTAACTGGGTTGCGGAGGAAAATACTGGTATTCAGCCGCATCCGGTTAGACTAGAAGCTGATTCCAACATAGTTGGGAAAAGGCTAGGTAGAACAATTATGGTAGGTTTGAATTAATAGATATCTAATAATATAATACATGGTGTAAATGAAACATGTAATTCCTTCAAACCTCGTCATCAAGAGGCTGACATAGATTAAACTTGAAAGGGAAAATAGTGAACTCAATAAAAAAAATTACAAGAAGTAAACATGTGTTTTTAACGTGAGGCATTTTAGCGCTCCGAGCGAATTGCGCGGTTATCGCTCACCGCGCGGTCATTTAACACGGGGCGCTAAAATGTCTCACGTTAAGAACACATGTTTACTTCTTGTATTTTTTTTTATTGATATCCAAGGTATCTCTTTCAGGGTTAATCTATGTCAGCAGTACATCACGAGGTTTGAAGGAATTACATGATTACGTTTACACCCTGTATAACAAATAACGCTGAAAATGTGAAAGTAGGCTTTCTTTCAATATGTAATTGTATACCACGTAGGTACGATCCGGAATACCCGTGATTAAAAAGATATAATATTTATTATACTAATATCTGTCAAACTCTCGTTTAAGCACGTTTATGCAAATTTATATTTATATATTTTATGACTCAAGTGGGAACTAATGACGATTAGCATCAACAAATTAAAGTTAATTGACTATAACTTTTTATGAACTAAATAGGATGCCTATTACCTTGATAAATTACTTAATTTTTGCATAGATAAAAGATGACGGAAGATATAACCTAGACTCTTTTATTGAAGCGATTGGTGTTAACTACTTGTTTAAGCAACTTGTTAACTTATAGATGCATGATGTCATCATGCAGGGTCTCATGGACCCAAAAGTTACAAAATAAGGAACCTTCCTTATTCGTTCTTCCTACGTCGTAGGCCCCTACGATGAATCGGAAGGAAATGTAAGCTTTTGCGAACCGAAATAGAATAAAAAATTTGCACATCTGGGACACATGGTAAGGGAATCCAGATATCACCCCCTACAGCTTATTATGATGGGAAAAGTTCCTGGTACACGGGAACCTGGTCGTAGGAATAAGTTGTGAAACATTAGAGACTGGGATCAAACTGTTTTGCATCGCGAGAAACTGGACCAACTAAACCTAGCTGGAGGGGTATCATTAGAAGAAGGTGTTAAGCCATGGATTCACAAGAAGACAAAAATGTTCCCCAATATAACGCACAACAGTGAGTTTACGCGACGTTGCAACGTTGCACACTCGACATTGCGCGCAACATTGTGGGGTATTTCTACGTGACGCGGGGCATTGTGGGCGCAGGTGTGTGCGAGCGAATTATTCCGCGACATTGTTCCCGGTACATTTACGTAATGTCTCGCGGCATGTTGCTCCATTGTTCCTTAGTGAATCCAAGGCTTTAACCAAAGAGACGGTAAACTAAATACTTCTGTAGTATTTATTTACCTGTTTACAATATAAATAAACAGGGTTTTTCTGTAGACCATCAATGCTACGAAACTACGAACAATGATCATTTTATTATTGTAGCATTAACATTATTATCGGATAGGATACTGCCTATTCTGTGCCTATCTTCATAATATAACCTAGAAGTTTGAGCTACATAACTAGTGACAACTCACATACGGCCGAAACCAATGACCGTTCTCAATCCTAAATCTCTAAATTGATGTAGATTTTTGAAATTACTTCTATTGAATTTTTGTTCAAAACCTACTTAGATTAGTCTAAAGATTTTTGATCCAGTTCGGTTATTGGTATTGTAAATTGATGTAGATTTTTGAAATTACTTCTATTGAATTTTTGTTTAAAACCTACTAACGAGTACATCGGTCTAAAGATTTTGGATCCAGATCGGTTATTGGTATTGGCCGATAGAGTCCTTAGACATGATTGAATTTTGGATGTAAATACATTTAAGAACCTCTGCGTGATGAACCAGGTCTACCAGTGATCGGCATAACTTAGTTTAGGAGGACGATACCAAATGATAAAAAAAATCTTTTGTCCATGACAAAAAATTGAGTTCTATGTAATAGCTGATGACCTGATTGATGTCTATGGGAGACGTTAGTAATGACACCACGGAATTAATCCTCCGAAATGACTGCGTTAAGATGTATTCAATTATACAATAAATTTTACTAAAATTACGCAATTACAGTGACTTAGGAGTAGGTTATGTGATGTCTTCATAATACGTGTATAATAACAATCCTATTACAGAGTCAGTTGTAGACAATTAGACAGGTAGATTCTTTGTATTCGTAATTATGCTGCTATTATGTTATCCTTTGTGGCTTATTTTTTGCTGCAACGAGCTGCATTTTGCGTTAGTATTATATTGTTCTATTTAATTATAATATGCCGTCGTGTCTGTGTTCTTTGGAAAATACCTAAGATGAAGTTAACACTTTGCCGATTACGGAAGAAGCGAATCTAAATTATCACCGAAATGGTACAAATGTGTTGTTTGCACACAATTTTGCTACGTCAATAGTAATGTCACATGGAATACACAGATTGCTACTTAAAATTTCCCGACAGAAAACCAAATAAATTGTCTAATATAACATAACATCACGCCTTATATTCCCTGAAAGTTTTGGCAGAGGTGTTTTTAGTACACCCTCGTTTCGCCAGTTATGTTTTAAGTTCCATGTAATAGGGAGCGAGGCTATTGTATTTGTCTGATGTGGGAAATTAATTTAGGACCTCATACTGCGATTGCTATCATTCCACACTTCAAGCGGTGCATTAAAAAAGCCTCCGGGAGTGATAATACTTCAGTATTCGTCGAGTTCAAACCCAAGGCACGCACCTCTGACTTTTCGGATTCATGTGCGTATTGTATAGTTATCACTTGCTTAAAACGGTGAAAGAAAACATCGTGAGGAAACTGGCATGCCTGAGAGATATATCTCGACGGCATGTGAAGCCAAGTCAGAGGCCCATGGGTGGCATTAACTCTGACACCAGGTTAGTCACTAACCACACGAAAAGAAGAAGTATTCGTCCGGCGCATCTTGGGCTGTCAGTCCAGCTATCAACCTTATTGGCTTGTAATCTTCTGACCATAGCATTCTATTTATCACATAGCTCGTGACGACACGAGACTCTTCGGCCATTTGTTCTATTTTTGACGGTATATTATCTATACTAAAACTATTGAACTCGCCAATTGTGATTGACCAATTATAATAATTGCGAATAGCTGCAGATGTCCTTGGAGACTTTAGTTCTGGAATTAAATCTTGATAGATTCTGATGAATGATATTATTATATCATCGTTTCTTGTATTGGGTCGTGCGTCAAGCTTAATTACTGATCTATTGCGATTAGCAGTTTAATGGTCTTCGGATAAATATATGCCAGTAATAAGGTGAATATTAGATTGATGGTTCAACGTCATATCAGTCCGTAGAAGTAAGTACACAACTAACTTTGGATTTCTTCATAAATCCAATCAATAAGCACCCGAACCTAGCTTCTGTAACAAAAACCTCATCAACAGCCCAGATTTTTTTTTTGAATAAATAATTTTATAGTATCGATGGCTTTACATAACGTTATGCCTGTATTCCCCGAAGGGTTCGATAGAGGTGTATAGTAACACCCTCATTTCGCCGTTATGTTTAAGTCCCATGTAATAGCGAGCCTATAGCCATCAACCAGCACAAATCCAAATTCCGGGCTGGTACGGAATTTCACACAGAAAAACCCAATAATACTTTGCCCGACTTGGGGATCGAACCCAGGACCTCACGATATACTAACGAGGCAGTTCGATCCCCGACCCATGGCTTTTTAGCCATAAATCCATTAAAGTAGATTTTAAATTCAAAAATATAAAGATGGTTAATAGTTTCGCAAACATCCATTCTTCTGAAAATAGTGTTACAATACATAATACCTACATATTTCTTGTCGATTACTAATATCTACTCGATATCCGGTTTGCTAATCTCAAATCAATCAATCGATATTAAATTTTTTACCTATAACAAAAACAAATGTTCAAATGCTATTTTTGGCTACTCCGTGTCGATAAATTAATCAATTAAACTGGTTTTTTTGTGTGTCAGTGGAACAATTATTTAAAGTTATTGACTCTTTTCAAAGACGTTCCCGGCAAATAATAAGCGGTCCTCTTACTTTCCGCGTTCGCCAAAAAGGAATTATGTATGTCGAGAACTGGAGAACTGTGGCCAGCAGTGGGATAGTAATGAGCTGATTATGCTTTATGCTTCTTCCGAAGACTCATTTCTATCAAAGGCTTCGGAGATGGGAATATTCCCCGAAGGATATGGTCCAGTCGTGACCCCTATGTACCGAACTAACGTGTCGGTCTTATAGGCGTAGGTACTTGGTTATGACTTTATGAGTAGTCAAACAATGAACCGAAATTTGGAAGGGGTGGCCTTGTGTTTGAAATCACGAGTCTCGAAATAAAACTAGTTCTTCTAGATGTTAGAGTTAGATAACTAAACGCATTTTTTGTTGAACACGCTCAACTTAACGAGACAGACAGAAAAAAAATGTGGTGGTTATTACTATAATAATAGTTTGGGGTCTATTTCTGTAACACAGGTTCATCTAGAACAAATGTTGCTAATTGCTAAAACACACGTTTTGATTTGAACTATTATGTAGCTTCTCACTTCTGAAGGGTTTATGTTCTCCGCAAGAAACCCAGTCTTTTGGTTGCCTTCATGAGGTTTTTTGTTATACCTGTATCTCAATTGAAATGAAAAATTAATTAAAAAAATTAATTAATTAAAAAAGTTATCAGACATAGGTCTGATAACTTTTTTAATACAGCCTAGAGTAAAATTCCCAAGGAGGTTTGATGTCAAGCAGGCGGCCGGTCATAAAATAATAAGCCAAAACCTCTAATAACATGGATTTACGAAATACATGTTGTGCCGACCCCACCTAGTATGGGATATGGGCAGGAAGTAGATGAAGAAGAAGAAGAGTAAAAAGTAAGTTAGCACAATGTCAACGGTAACATGACATTATGTAAAAATCAAGTTTTTAAAAGTAAGAGTGGTTCACGATCTATTGTCATATAAAAAGCTGTTCATCATAATAAACACCCACTCAACAAACCATAACGAGTAATCACATAATTGAAACTGATGTTAATACTTAACGTAAAAAACGTGTTTTAATTATTGTTTTTTGTCGTTAGGCTTAGATACATGTGTTTTCTTTTTGTTTCGCTGTCATCACATAATTTTAGTGCTGCTTTTATTTTAAAGGGGATGTTGGTACACATTGACTGTACCGCGATCACCGCTAAGGCTGACCACACAGGGACCACTGTATGGACGGGTATTGGTACACTTCGTTTATCAAGCCTTGGTAGTCTAGTGGTCCTGTGTTCAATCCCCAGGTCGGACAGTGTTATTGGGTTTTTCCATTGGGAATTTCTCAGTAGCAGCCTGGAGTCTGGATTTGTGCCCGGTTAATGGCAATACGCTCGCCCCCTATCACATGGGATTTAACATAACTGGCGAAACGAGGGTGTACAATACAATACAATACAATACAATACTCTTTATTGTACACAAAACAAACAAGAAATATTACTATAAAAATAGAGATGTACAATGGGTGGTCTTATCGCACTAGGCGATTTCTTCCAGACAACCTTTGGATGGACATGAAGTGCAAGAAAAAAAGAGAGAGGTAGTTCACAGTGTAACAATTAATTAGGAGACATTAAATTATGTACGTTAAATAAACCTAAAAACACAAATAAATAAATATTATAATTATACAATAAATATGAAATAAATATATATATATATATATGGTGTACTAAAACACTTCTGCCGAACCCTTCGGGGAACACACGGCGTGATGTTATGTGTTCTTTTATCAAGCCAGGAAGGTCGATGCTGTTAAAACAAATAGCGAACAACTGTGTCTGAAGCTCCTAGTGCCTATCTGCTCTATTGATTTACAAAGCTCTACCGCGAAATCATAAGACAATTTTGAAGTAAGCATTTCAGAGGCACGTTCTCTCGAGTGCATTCAATTGTGTTCTCGATAGTATTTTGTTCTGAATAGCTGTCAGGATCAGATGGAATTTGTGTCATCCAGTAAGTGGAGTAAAGAAAGTTTAGGGCACTTAACTTAGCAAAGAGGCAGTCTTGAGTTAAAGTTAAATGTCAGAATCCAAACAGATACTGACAGAGACCCTCAGGAAAACACGAAGTGGAAAAGTTTTGACGCGAAGCCCTTAATCGTGAGCTAGACGCTTGATGTCGCGGTTCGGGCCGAAGTCGAGTTCCCAGCAAGCAATCTCGCAAAATGCATGTTAATATAAAGGTGTATTGATTAAAAATTATATTTCCTCACAACTACTAAATGTATCGGTGATCTCAATATGTTGGTGTAGGAGAGCGCTGGATAATGCATTAATTAGTATTTATCACTATATCTACGCCACTGGAAGAGAGTGGCTGGTCTAAAGTTTATTAGAAATCACAAAAGCAATACGCTTTTCTTCATTAATCGTGTGCCGCACAAGCTATACGAGACTACCTTATGCTACAGTGAAATAAAGTTTAGCCAGTTAGCAAAGTTGGTAGCGGGGCTAGCTGCCCAGAATGCGCCGGATGTTTGTAAGTAATAATATTCTATATAACAACGTAATACTTACTCTGACTCTTCGCACAGCACCCTCATAAGACCTCGTCCTCGCCACGCAGTGTGTGTGGACGCGATCCTGACTTCGATCATGATATTGCAAGACTCTGGCACTTTGTCCCAGACCCGAGCTTCACGGTCCAGGTGACCCAGCACTTGGAGAATTCTTCTGAATTTAACGTTGGGGCAATCTTCAGATTTGTCTGTGTAGTCTACTTCCTGTAGAGAAACGAGGTGATATGAGATTTATCTAACCAAATAAAATAAGCTAAAAATTGCCTTAATGTTATTCAGGCAAACTATGTTAAGGTTAATTTGCATAATTCACTAGCAGTGCCAGTCAAAAGACTGTAATTGGCTAATTTAACTAAAATAAAACTAGCTAAGTGCTTGTAAGATGTAGAGTGCTGGTAATACCGGTTTATATTTATTAAACAAAACTAAATCGGGTGTGCCCTAGGTGTGTCTTTAATTAACAAAACAGATCGCCACGGCAATGCAAGTAATTGCTGACTTTGTAAAGGTTATTGGCAGTGAAAGGACCGGCAGGTTCCGCATTTTTCTGTGACGGTGATGTCACTGAGACCATCTAAGTCATTCAAGTGTTCCAACTACTGGAGCACATCGGCCTGTCAAGCGGAAACCTTTCCTTTTCGTCCTTGAACCAGTATTAATTGGAATTAAGATGGAAGTAGCGAGAACCTTTAGAAAAGTCCTTGAATCAAAACAACTTATTTCCATGGGAACGTGAATTGAAAGGAATCTGAGTGGGTTGCTGGGAATCCGTTCGCTGTTTACAAAATTGTTTTTATTGATGATTTATTTGAAGAGTTTCTGTCTGTTGCCATACACAATATAATACACTTTATTGTACACGATAGACACGTGAAAAAAACCACATCATCTGGAAAAACATGTACAATGAGCGGCTTTAAAGCTATATTAGGATATTGGAATTGCCTCACATGTTTCTCATCACATTTGCTGAATCATATTTCGTTACATATTCATTATCATCTGCAAGTGGATTGCATATCAGTCGCAACTGTAAACTATGCAATTACCAAATGCAGCTTGAAGGCAATTAAGATGCAGTCTGTGCAACTTAGTGACACCTGCCGACTAGACTGTGCAGTATACTTGCAGTTATGATTACGACTATGAAACGAAATATGATTTACCAAATGTGACGTTATTAGCCCCAGATGACAGTCACTTTGAGTTGAATACCGATATCCAGCCGCATCTGGTTGTATTGGAACCGGACCCTAAGATAATTGGAAAACAGTAACCATGACAATAGTTTGGACTTAAATTACATCAAAGATGGGTTAAAGTCGACTTGGGTACGTTTAGAATTAAAATCTCATGTCCTTATAGGGATCACAACGTGTCACAGTGGTTACTAAATTGTTAATTGAAACCAGAATGTCACGGTGCTGATCAACACCTGCACGGAAGTTAATTGCTATTAATGCTATTTATTCATCTAACTTACTTATTATAGGTGCCGGTCCTATTTTCATAACAATTCCGATGTTAGGCCTATTGTTTCAAGAATGGAAACGTAGACTCTGTTTGAATTCACAATGATAAAATACCCGACACAATAAAAATGTATCATGGACGTGACTTTGACGTTGTTGAGCCAATAGAAATGTTCCAGGAGAAATAGATATCATTGATTTTTTCACCTGAATCTTCTCGTGAAAATTTTAAATTATCCTAAAGGTTAGCGACTGCTGCTGCTGGAGCCATATCCAAGGATATATTGTTTCCGATTTACACATGTCTAGTGACGTAGTAGAGTGAGTCTTTAGTTACTAAAGTTTTACGACTGGGAACCGTTTAAACATCCTATCAAATTCTTCTTCTTTCGTGACGGCACGAGCTATCTAGAACTGCTGATGCTGTGGTGAAAAGATTACCCAGTCAGCAAGGTTGGTAGCAGGGCGGTCTACCCAGGACGCGTCGGACGTACTTAAGTATCGTCACTCGTGGAAGGTCTTGTAATGTACCCGGACAACATCACATCTTAAAATAGGGATAACCGAGCGATATCAGCACGAGACAGTTACAGTAGAGTTTGTATTGTGTGGTGAAATCATTCAAACCTCTTTCTTGCTAAGTCCATTGATGATGACTGCAGCATAGTCTCCGTTCTCATCAACAGCGGCAACCGATACTCCATCGTCCAACGTTTTGGCAGCGTATTCCTCCAACTCCTCGCATCGAGAGTCAGGTGTCTCCAGTAAGTTCACCGCTATGTTCATCGGCTCGTCACGAAAGAAGAATCTGGAGAATATATAGAAATTAGTTCCTGTTTCTTGATGATGGTCAGTAAACATCATAAGGGCTTTTACATCTACCTGACGCTAATGGCCGTTACGCTAAATTCGTAGCTAAGTTCTTGGCCAACTCAATTTAGATTGCCATCGATACGCTAGGAAGGAGATTTATCTCACTGCGTAAGTATGGATGCATGATTTCCTAGATCTTTTGCTTGGTTATTGGTAAAGATCTAAAAGTCTAAATATTTATCGATAACTCATAGGAATAGGCCATAAGTCGCTTTTTACAACACCTACACATCGAAAGGGGAATAAGTACTGTTGGCGAGTTCGCCATACCTACGTCAATCAAATATAAACTACTGTTTACGATGGAAAACATCATAATAATGTAGTATAATGAAACGAATGGCGGTCCATGGTCCATAATTTTATGGCATTTCAATGAGAAGTAGAGGCATTTATTAAGACTGCAGATGCTGTAAATTAACTATGGAACATCTGTATTTAGATTGAGCAAAGTCCGTTTCGAATGTACTAGGGACCTATTGTTGATAGACGTGGTATTATGACATCGTCGTAATTATGTCATGTTACATATAAACTAGTTCACTCTACGACATTAGTGTATTGAGACGTTTTTAATCAGTGAACTCAGTCTAAAGACGTGTTACTGGGCGACAAATTATAACAGTCAGAAGTTGGTGACTTTTTATGTAATCTATCTATACATATAATAAAAGTGTAACTGATCGCTGTCTGTACATGGAAGATATTTGAGAAAAACTATTATTGTGGGTCTTTATTAACGCAATACAATAATATTTAGATTTTTTGTCTATTTGTTGGTTTGTCGGGTTGTCTGTTTGTGCACGCGAATCTCAGAAACGGCATAACCAATTTGGGTGCGGTTTTCACTAATGTATTGTGGCAAGCTTCAAGCACACATTTGCTGTTTATTTCACGTCAAAGATTTATTGGAAAAATGGAAAAATTGTGCTATATACCGATTCTCAATGCAGAGCTTAAATCACTGAAACTAGAAACATGAAATTTGGACAGTAGGTTCTTTTTGTGACGTACCTAAGCATCCACTAAGAAATATTTTTTGGAAATTCTATCCATGAGGGGGTAAAATAGGCGGTTGAAGTTTGTTACGATATGCACGCGGACGAAGTCGTGGGCAAAGTGCTAGTAGGTTGAATAAGGTTGGCAAACGGCAGACGGCCAACTTGATGGAAAGTGGTTACCGCCGACTAACACATACAACACAAAGAGGATTGTTGATGCATTGCCAACCTTAGAGACGAAGTTGAAAAGTTACAGCAGCGCTGCTTGGCGGCGAAAGTATGATAGTACTTTCCTGAACGAACTATTTCACAACGTACTCAACAACTATTCATTTTTAACCTCCGACGCAAAAAGAGGGGTGTTATAAGTTTGACCGCTATGTGTGTCTGTCTGTCTGTCTGTCTGTGTGTGTGTCTGTCTGTGGCACCGTAGCTCTTAAACGGGTGAACCGATTTGAGTGCAGTTTTTTTTATTTGAAAGCTGGTTTTCCAGCGAGTGATCTTAGACATGTTTTATAAAAATCGGTTCAGCCATTTCAAGGTTATCAGCTGTTTTGTTAGCTGCGGTAGGGTTCTTAGACGCATAATGTGTATTACTTTACTTTCAAACATACGTGTGAAATAAAATTTGAAACACCCATGTATGCTATATATTATGCAAGATTATGAAATTCTTGGTCTGATGCTGCAGCCAGGATAACCAGTGCACTAGTACACTCTTGAAAAATAATAGCAGATATGTCGTGTTTGGATTCGTTTTGATCAGTATTTGATTCTACAGTCAATTCAACGGTGGCGACATCATGAGCTGATGCTGCAGCCAGGATATCCAGCACACTAGTACACTCTTGAAAAAATAATAGCAGATATAGGTATGTCGTGTTTGGATTCGTTTTGATCAGTATTTGATTCTACATACAATGCAATGGTGTAAGGAGAAACACAAAATAATTAGTCAATTACTATGTTATGTATACATAGAAGTTAACAATAAACATATGAATAATTGTACACGTTAAGGCCCAGTATTACGCCGTTGACCTTGCTCAAGTGGGCGTTACCGCTGAGAATGCCCCGCGCACCCCCTTATCATAACTACGCGCGAAGCGGTGGCGTCAAGAAGTTTCTATTTTGTAGGGCTGGCTGCCATAGTGCCATGACGCGCGACGCACAGTGTTTTATGAAGCCCATTTTTCGGACATCACATTTTTATTAAAGAAGCTGATAGAAATAATAATTTATATACAAGATTTCGTATCCCCGTGTAGCTAACATATGTAGTTTTTGAGTAATATTTTTTTGATAAATAAAAAAATATAATAAAAAAAAAATCGCTTAAACTAAGCATGATACGAAATAATGATTTTAGGTACATTGATGGCGAATGGCGTATCTTATGCCGAGTAGTTTAGTCCACAAATGAACCTCGCAACTTGGTTAGATCCAGATTTATACGAGTTTTTTTTGGTTTTTAGGTTTTCTATGTTTTCTCGAAAATTCCGCCATTTCGGGAAAAGTTATTTATACAGAAATAATTCTATTTACTTCCCCAACACACCACATAACAACACACCCAATTCCATGGAACTTAGAAGATGTTCCAATTTAACTATTTTTGTTAGGGTTGTCAATTTTTTTTCCGTATTTTGTTGGTCAAAGGACATGTTATGAAATGGGCTTAAAATATTTTTATTTCTGAACCACTTACACGTGCAGTTTTTCTGATAGGGAAAACTGTCTAGGATGTGTTTACAAAAACATTTTTTATAAAAAGGACCATCATTTAATTAAAAAATATTTAAAATCCTGTTTTTTTTTTGTAAAAAACCTGATAAAAAACTTAAAAAAAACTGATATATATAATTTTTGAAAGCATAATATTTATCCTAATATTAAAATAATATTAAACGTCTTAAATTAAAATAAAATCAATGAATTAACTCAATGATTTGGATGTATGGCATTGATTCCTTTGTCTCAATAGAATAAATGAAAATAGTTACCGTCTGACAGCAAGGTAGTCATTGTCAGTAATTTCATCAATGTCTGGTCATATCAAAGTTGTCAAACAAAATCGCTATCTATTGTGATTGTTTACTGAATTTGTAATTTTTGTTTTACTTGCTATTCGCGAAATTGTGGTAATTTACGCAGAAACGCCATAATACAACAGTTGAATAAGTTGAATTGAATTTGACATTTTTGACAACGACAATAAATGTCATCCAATGGAAGTGTTGCCAGAATTAATAATTACTTTGGGTTGCAACTTTATTCTTTTTAATTCTAATTATTAAAATAAATAAAAAACAATAGAAGGGTGCTTTTAAAAAAAATAAAAAGAATATACGAAAGCTCCATGTTTTATGTACTTTCATAAAAATATAATATAATCTCTGTTCACAGCCAAAGCCCAGCTTCCATACAAAAATATAACATGTCCTTTCCGTAAAAATAAAAGTTCCGTAGTCACAGTGAAGAAAATAGAGCGTACACCAGATTACTGGCAGCCTACCCAGGCCTTTCAAAAAACAGAAAAATTGGTACAAAGGTGATGCTTATTTCTATAGCAATCTCTTCCAGCATACCTGCGAAAGGAGAGTTGAGTGAAGAGAGATGTGGACATTGTGTGTAAAAGTTAAAAGAAGCTGAAATTAAAAGTTATAGTAAAAAAAATGTTTTTTTTATTGCAAATAATATTTATTACTTTTACAGTGTGTTAGTTTAATACATAAATATAAAACGATTTAAAATATAAAAAGCTTATTCGAAGTGGTCTCCATTGGCTGCAATACAGTCCTTTAAACGTTGAGGCCAGTTATCAATAGAAGCACGCACTCTTTCCATGGGAAAATTCTTCACTGCCATTCGTATGGATTGTTTTAGGGACTCCAAATTATCATGGCGTTTAGAGCAAGCCGTACTCTCTATAACTGACCATAAATCATAATCCAGCTGATTAAGATCGGGACTGGACGACGGCCAGTCGTCAGCTCTGATGAAGTCCGAAACGTTCACTTCCAACCAAGACTGCGTGGACCGAGCTTTGTGACCCGGCGCCGAGTCTTGTTGGAAGGACCATACTTGGTTATTGAACATGGTGTTGTTAAGGGACTTAACTACCTTCTCAAGAATGGTATCTTGATACACTTGTGCCGATGTATTGATACCTTTTTCACAAAAATATGGCTCAGTCACTCCTTCATAGCTAACACCCCACCAAACAATCACTGAAGTCGGATAATGCCCACGTTGCACTCTGTTGACTAATTGGGAAGCTTTCTTAGAGCTTTGAGCATAAATACGGTCATTTTGTTTGATAAAATGTTGCCCAATTGTAAAGATTTTCTCATCCGTAAACAAAAAAATGCTGTGACCTCCCTTTGCGTACCGCTTCAGTAGTTGTTTCGATTTTACCACCTTATTCTTTTTTAAATTATCAGTTAAAAAATGACCAGTGCGTCTCTTATAGGCTGCAAGTCCTAAGTCATCTTTTAAAATACGCGACATGGTTCTGGGTGCTATCTTCATCTCCCGACATAAAATCTTTTGCTTTCGGACAGGATTTCTTCGAATTCTTTTCCTTACTGCTTTGACCACCTTTTTCGTACGAACACTACGTGGACGACCAGATCTTTTACTGTCACAAACAGAGGAGGTCTCATTGTACCTATTAATATCCCGGTACACAAACATTTGACTAATACCAAGCGTATGGAGAGTTTTAAAAATTGCATTTGGCTCCATACCAACTTTGTGTAATGCAATCACAGCGATTCGGTTCTCTTTATCACCCCACTCCATTTTAATATCGCAAAATATTGTACAATGTATTAGCGCCAAAATTAGAAAACTCAAGAACAATCGTATAAAAATGACAGATTCCAAATTCAAATGTAATATCTTTCTTATTTTTAATTGTAACAGTATTTATGGCCAGACTAGGTATATAAAGTTATATAAATCATTATCTGAGATCTTGACAACCCTAACGACGCAAAATCCGGATCAAATTTAAAGTCGTTGTGGTTTCTAAGTTCCATGGAATTGGGATGTGAAATTTATGTGGTGTGTTGGGGAAGTAAATAGAATAATTTCTGTATAAATAACTTTTCCCCGAAATCGTGGAATTTTCGAGAAAAAAGAGAAAACCTAAAAACCAAAATACTCGTATAAATCTAGATCTAACAAAGAAACCAAACAAAAAAAACAAACCTCGCAAGGTTCATTTGTGGACTAAACCACTCGGTATATGATACGTCATCAATGTACCTAACATCATTATTTCGTATCATGCTTAGTTTGGTGCAGTGGCTAAGCAATTGGCATCTGCGCTGCGGGTCGTGGGTTCGATTCCCGCACGGAACAAATATTTGTATGGCCTACAGATAGTTGTTCCGGGTCTGGATGTTTGTGCATGTGAAGATTTGTGTCTGTAAACGCACCCACGATACAGGTAAAATCCTAGTGTGCGGCAAAGCTTAAAAAAAAAATCTATATCTCGAGATAGAAAATGGTCGATTTTCAAAAAAAATATAACTCAAAAACTAGACTTTGTAGCTAAATGGAGATACAAAATCTTGCATTTAAATGGTTATTTATGTCAGCTTTTTCAATAAAAATGGGATGTCCGAAAAACGGGCTTCATAAAACACTGTGCGACGCTCGCATAAAAGTAGGTAGCCAGTAGCATATTTCAGAACAGTGGTTCAGAATGTTTTTAGGTAAAACATTGTATGTTGTAGACAAACAAATACAATAATAATAAATTGCTTGTAAATTATATATAATTGACCCACTATTAACTATGTCTTTATAAAATGTATTTTTTTACAAACAAAGAACTCGTTGTAATATTAATAAACCAGAAAATATTATCAATGTAACAGCTTTCCATCTCTTCCCATTATTATTTTTATTTCCCATTTTAATTTTCGCGGTACAAAATTAGGTATAATACCACTGCGGAGCAAAGCGACACAGGTCCGTCCTCAATAACGTTCCAGAGAACACTGGTGCGGTGTGGGCGACAGGGAAATCAGCAAGCGTATGTCGTAAAAATACAAATAAAATCGTATAAAATTAGAAATTAACTATTTAATAAAAAATAATCCATCACTCGATGCAGTTTATCATTTGAAATTTTATGGTATATTTTTAATTATAATAATAATTGTCAATGAAGGGATAAACTGCTTTTAAAGATAATTAAAAGGTATGTTTGAAGATTTTTTTGATGCATTAAAGTATGTTAAATTATGTTCTGAGTTCCATCACTCTATGCAAAAAGGACTTGAAAATATCATATTTTTTTTACTTGTCAAAATTATTTACGGTTTAAGAGATACACTGCTTTAAAAAACCACCTTTTTGACCGTTTTCAAGACATCTCCGCCTTAAACAAAGAATTCGAGTTCACGGGGCATTCTTCGACAAATATTAACAAAAATTGAGAGCGTCATTAGCATCATCCCAAAGTTAAGAATGCAGATGTTTAATACTATAATTACGATAATGAAAACTGAAACTATACCGCTACCGTCAAGCAATAAGACAAGAATAAAAACAATCTGACAATACTATAATGTTAACAACCCGGGAGAAGAATGATTTGTTAAAATAATGTTAAAAAATTTCGAATATTTACCCTCTCACACTGAAATCTTAATTTATGAAATATATATTTACTTAACAATTTACGTGCTTTTTTGCCAAAAATATGTTTAAATTTTTAAAGTAATTTCCAATCACTGCTTGTTTTCAATTGTGTCCGGTCAATACTTTGCCATTGCATTGCACTACTTACACTACCATTATCGAAAACATGACAAAGTCTGCAGTTCAGCTTCGGACATGCAGGCACACCGACGATGACGAAAGTCACCGACTTTTTCACCAGGTAACTCCGATATCATCTTCCTATTTAGCAGACGCCTATCTCTAGCAGGACTATGTTCTGGCAAAGTTCGTTACCTTCTAAGGAACTTCAGCACGCGCTCCTTCTCATCGGGCGAGATTGTCCGGATGGTGTACGAGGGTTTTGCTATCGTCCGGATGCCGAGCTCCGCCATTTGTGCTGGGAGCTCGTCGGCGAGCTAAGGAAACAGAAAGGTTTTATTGTAAAAAGGTTGAAAAAGGAAAAGAGTGTGTTCTAGTGTATTTGTGTCATTTTTTATTCAGTTATGATAGAGAAATGGTTTATGCACCCTCAGTGGAAAAGAGACGTAATAGGCAAAAACTGTTTGACATTTTTGAAAAAAACGATATCATTTGCAATCAAGAACATAGTAAGCAATGTTTGGTGCATTAAACTACTTCGATGGGCGCAGGTTTATGTTGCCTACTTCACGTTCTATAATAATTAAACCGCAGTTTAATTATTAAGTACTACATTTTCAAAAAATCATTGTGTATGTGACGAACATAGGGTTCATGTTGTATGTAGTGGGTATAAAAGTTTTGTATGAAGTATACTTACGTGATAAATTCAGCATATTGATTGATGAAGAGAGAAGGCATGTCCACATTGGACTTTACAACTGATGTCATTAACTGAAGATATTGTTAGGAGAATTTATTACCCGTAGAGTATGCATCACGCTTTGAGAGGTTCAGATGTATAAAATATCTTAGACAGTAGATGTCCATAATGTATTCTTCGTATGCGGGTAGGCTTATTAGATAATATTCACATCTAAGCTATTTTTATTTTATATTGTACTAGCGACCCGCCCCTGCTTCGCACGGGTGCAATGTAGATACTAATGTGGGGCATATAAACCTTCCTCTTGAATCACTCTATCTATTGTTGAAAACTGCATTAGAATCTGTTGTGTAGTTTAAAAAGATTTAAGCGTACAGACAGCGGGAGCGACATTGTTTTACACTATGTAAAGATTTATGAAGGTGCCTAATTAACTCACTGTAGGTAGTTCCTAATCACACCTGACTCTGTGCAAAGCTTATTTTGACCAGTGTAGTACACTACTAGAGTCGTAATGTCATGACAAGATGTTAAACTTTTTGGAAATTAAGACTTCACTCTCGGCAGCTGCGAAAACTAGACCAATATGGCGACTAATGAATTGAATAATTCAAAGTAACAATTGTTTTGTTTATAACATTGTCTCATAATGGTGGTAGTACACCAAGGAATGTCAAGGTGTGGAGTCTAGATCTAAATGTATAAATAGTTTAAATGCCGTTTGGTTGCGACAGCCTTGTCGCGTTGACTGTACATACCGGTAGATATAATTGCGATCTACGAATTCATTGTTTTGTTAACGTATTTGTATGAGAATGTGATTTTTTGTTCTAAATGAGTTGTTTGAACTCTTCATCTGCCTAGGCTTTCCTTAAATATGTTAGAATTTGTTTCCAGTCCAACCTAGTGCGACTGAATATCAGCATTGTATAGTTAACAAAATTACAGGCACCACGACGTCGTACTCCAAAACACTGAGTGGTTAGATTAAGAAACAAATAGGCTACAACTCGGTGAGTAGGACGCCTATATCCGGAAATAAATCCTAATATATAATACTAGCGCCCCGCCCCGGCTTCGCACGGGTGCAATGTAGATACTAATGTGGGGCATATACCTACGTTCCTCATGAATCACTCTATCTATTGCTGAAAACTGCATTAACATCCGTTGCGTAGTTTAAAAGATCTAAGCGTACAGACAGCGGGAGCGACTTTGTTTTATACTATGTAAAGATAAAGATAATACTCTACCTAATCAATTATTATTAGCTGCTGTAAGTGCGTCACCATGGAATCGCTTTTGATTTTGTTAATAGAAATCACCGTTTATTTCTATTGTAAATGATGTCAAATACGGAGTACGTATTACGAGCGGGACAGGACCGATACAGAACATTGACATCAAGTTTTTACAGAGACGCTCACGGTGCTATATTAGTTTACGATGTGTCAGAACCAAAGTCCCTAGCAAAACCGAATGAGTAGGTCGTGGAGCTTCAAGTATACTCCACCAAGAAGAACATAGTCTGCTTAGTTGTCGGCAATAAGATTGACAAGCATATCATTTTGGGACCCAGTGCATAATATCAGCAAGCACATTGGGTCACCCGCGCGACAGCGCAACGAGTATTCCCAAGGAGGCTTGATGTCAGGCAGGCGGCCGGTCATGAAACAATAAGCCAAAACCTCTAACAACATGGATTTACGAAATACATGTTGTGCCGACCCCACTTAGTGAGAGATAGGCAGGAAGATGATGATATAAGTGTAGTTTTAACATGAGTAGAAAAATACCTATTTAAAAAACAAAGTTGTCATATGTATGGAATTCTACTTTATGGTAGCTGCTGTTGGAACACCTCTCAAATGAGAGCTGTTTACATATTACTATAGTCTTTGGCAGTTTATTAATAAGGAACTTAATAATATGATTCGAAGTTGAATCTGTGATAAGATTCACGCATGGATTACAACAATATAGGTACCTACAGGGTGTAAACGAAATCATGTAATTCCTTCAAATCTCGTGATGTAATGCTGACATAGATTAACACTGCACGGGATACTTTTGGATTCAATAACAAAAAAATACAAGAAGTAAATAAACATTGTGTCTCTAACGTGAGGCATTTTAGCGCCCGGAGTTAAATGACTGCGCGGCGAGCGATATCCACGCAATTCGCTCGGGGCGCTAAAATGCCTCACGTTAAGAACACATGTTCACTACTTGTATTTTTTTTTTTGAGTCCAAATATATCCCTTGCAGTTTTAATCTATGTCAGCAGTACATCACGAGGTTTGAAGGAATTACATGATTTTGTGTACACCCTGTATATATGTAAGCTTATCTATAGTCAAAACAATCAGTGCTATCGTTCTGTTAGGCTTTATTGAACGTTCATATCAAGTTCATAAAGGATTCTAATCTATGAAATTAATACCTACCGTTAATGTTATATTCAAAGGTAAGGTAAAGGTTCTGATGTCATACGATAAGATATCGTTTACAGATTATTACTATGGGTAGGTACGTTATTGTCGCTATACCCCATTACATAAAAAATGGGATTGATAATGACGGCACAATCCTAACATAACATAATAACATCACGCCTTGTATTCCCTGAAGGGATCGGCAGAAGTATTTTTTAAGTAAGTACACCTCGTTTCGCCAGTTAGGTTTAAGTCTGATGAAATAGGGAGGAAGCCTATTGCCATTAACCGGGCACAAATTCAGACTCCAGGCTGCTACTTAGAAATTCCTAATGGAAAAACCTAATAACACTTTGCCCGACCTGGGGTTCGAACCCGGGACCCCATGTTTTGCAGTCGCGTTTGTGACCACTAGACCAACAAGGCAGTCAAGGCAGGCAAAATCCTATTTTCAACTAATCGTGTTGCAGAGCACATGTGATGATAATCAACTAAACTCCTTTATCAAGACAATAGGACGTAGCAGTGGCGAAGGGTGAATTTTCTTAAAAGGGAAGCCGGACCAAACTCAAAATATATTATAACTTATTTCTTTGATTGTTACCTTCATAAGCTAATGTTATACCTGCAATGTAACTTCGTAAATAATTATTTGTTTAAATGATAATTGAAAATAACAGATACTAGTATTTGCCATATTTCGAAAGGGAAGCCGATAGGAATCGAGTTGTATGGAGCCTTCGCCACTGGGACGTAGCTATCATCTGCAAGCAAAACGACAATTTTATTGTATGGATTGTGTGCGCAGTACGCAGTGGTATAACTAATGAAGTTTATGTTTTTTTAACTAACAGCTCTAACCATACTATTGTAACCGTAAACTCTAATCTGTGTGCCTAGCACGACTTACTAACGTAAAGGTAATGTTTTGAATCGGAAATACTCGTTTCGGGCATAATATTTAATTAAATTGAAAACATTATTCATATATCTATGTATGATAAAAATAGAGCATGTCGCAAAAAAATAAACCAAAATGTTATAGGACAGTTGTATTTTCGTTTAAAAATTCGTTGACTAATCTAAGAGAAACTCACGTATTGTATCGTACACATATTGCCTGCTCCACACTCTCCCCGAGACAACCTGAGACGTTATCTCTATCCTTTACTTTTAACATCAAATAACAAAGGACAGGAGTTAAGTCTCGGGCTGTCTCGGCGTGTGTGGAGTCGACTTTACGCATTAGGGATACCATACGTCAAACCTTCGTGATAGGATTACTGTAGTGTTTTGTTTTAAATGCAAATCTACACTTTTGTAAAGCTGACCCATATCATCTTGGGATAATGACGAATGATTATTAAAATCAGCATGGAAAATGTTCTATTAAGTAAATGATCTAAAAAGGTCTACACGTTCTTGTGTTTTGGTAATTTGAGTTTACGACTAACAGTCACTTGCATAACAAAATATGCTAAGCATATATATTAAACGTTATTTAAACACATTATCTGTAATAATTTGTGTTTAAATTCATGCTTAAACCCTGTAATATTATCTATTCTATTTTTAAACGGAGTTAGCATTGAGGAACAAGTTCCAAGTTATTTTTTCTGTTGGACTTCTTGTCGATGGTCCTTTTGGACAGTTTCTACGTAACCGGGCAGTTATTGGCGAGATCTGAAGGGTCTCCAGCCAATGGGAAAATAGATACAAAATACTTCGTCTTATAAAGTTCTCCAAAAGCTGCTACATTTTGTTGAGACCATTTTGGATAGTATCAGTTTGTGTCGTTATTATTGCAGCCCTTTGCATACCATATTGTATCCGGCTGTGTCGCCTTGGTTAAATGCAATAAAATTATGTTAAACCTTTGTGCAGCTGACCTAAGCTTTGGTCACAATGGACGATGTAATGGGAAACAATCAGTCGTTTACCGTGGTTTTGTTTGCCACATCACGTTTTGTGGGTCATCTTAAAAGCCTTTAGGAGTTAGACTTGAATTAAACCTTATTGAAAGATAGATTTTTCATGTCCATATCACACGCTTCGTTCAGGTTTTGTGAGTTAGTAGTTCAAAAACATTTTAGATAAGTATTCAGATACTTATCTTTGTATTATGTATAAATAAGTTAATTTGCATGCGGCTGCATACATATAGTATAATTAAACAACCCTGTACATTGTTTTTGGCAAAATATTTTTTTCTTTTTCTTCGTTTTTAAAGAGCTTTCGGGTCAAGAGAAAGGCGTAAGTTACAAAATAAATTAGGAACCTCCAATGTACACACTTTTCCTTTAGGTATTTATTTTTATTATTCTTATAATTGAGTTTCAAAGACCATTATTCAATACTATCGGATGGTCTTATTAATATTGTTAAGAGCTATGTACTCATAGCTCTCAGTGTGTTTACAACTTTATGCCATTTGCGTGTACTATTATCAGAATATGTAGGTACCTAAAGCCGGTAGTGGATTGATTTAAATGCATTTGATTGTGAATTAATGGGTAATTCTGAACGCGCTGTCACGATTAGCGACTCTTAAACGCATTGTTCCATAATTATAATTTATGTTACGTAATACTTGCATACATTTTAATTGAAATGCCACAATGTTTAAAGTACATGTTTATCTAATACCTTTAAACGAGCAATTCTTGTATATATATATATAATCTGAATCTCGGAAACGGCTCCAAAGATTTTCATGAAATTTAGTATGTAGTGGGTTTCGGGGGCGATAAATCGATCTAGCTAGGTTTCATTTTTAGAAAACGTCGATTTACCAAAAAAAACGAGCAAAGCTCGGTCACCCAGGTACTAAGTTATTATGTTCGTTATTGTTATTATGTGCCTTTAAAATTTTCTACGGAATATTGTTCGGCTATATTTGTAGATAAACATCGAAATAAGATTTAGAACATTGTAGAAAAAAAATTACGAACATCCTTTGATATTTAATTCATAGTTTTGATTAAAAGCATTGATTAAAATCAAAAATGTCACCTGATTTTTATCATGACTTAAATCAATGATTTAATTACCTACCTACTTGAATATTTATTTAATAAAATATGCAAATCAACCAAAATGAATTTCCAAAAGCCATACAAAAATGTTGTTTAATTGAAAACGATTTTAATTAGCTTCACTTCGTATGTTTGTTTGATTCAAATCTTGCGACAGATTTTCTAACTACTTCTGCTTAACCGATTCTCCTTAAACTTCGCACACAGATTCAATTCCCATGACAATACAACATTATAATAATTTAAATTTTCAAATCCTGGTACTGCAGGGAAGCCGGGGTCGCGGTGCATGCAATAGCGAATCCCGTGACCCCGGCCTTAGGTCAGGAGGGACACCGTGGTGGTTTTAGCCGGTAAGAGTCCGGCACACTCCCCGTCTTCCCCAGATGGGGAATAGTCTATGAGGATTTCCCCACGCTAAAATAAAAAAAGGGGTACTGGAAGGTAAAACCGTTTAATAACTTAAAAGTTTTTTTAAGGGATTATTTGTAACCAACATACGACGTGTAAAAACCTCACAATAGCAAATCATTAAGTTTGATTACTATTATCATATTTTTTTAAGGAATTAGTATTGCTTTTTGTTGCTAACTCCATTTCAGATTCTGTAATTTAGTATCATTTGGTATCATAAACAGTGATAACGTAGCGGTTGAACGCTTGCCTTCCATGCAGGAAGGTCTGAATTTGAACCCAGCTCGCACCTCTGAAATTTGGAATTCATGTACGGATCATAATTTGATTATTACTTGCGATAACGGTAAAGGAAAACACGTGAGGAAACCTGCACATAGGGCTCCATTAAGTTTTCGATGGTGTGTGTAGTCCGCCAACCCGCGCTTGGCCAGCGTGGTTGACAAAGGCCTAAACCCTTCTCATTCTGAAAAGAGGCCCGTGCCCAGCAGTGGGACAATAATGAGCTGATTATGTTATGTTAGGTATGATAAAAATTATCATTGACAACCCTTTTTAAGCTGAAAGAATATCAGTATAGATCTACTAATTTTTGTATTACGCTACCCTGGTTTGTGCCTATTGCATTATAAATTAGATATGTACCGTAGAATGGGGTGACTTTGATTCCTGGGGGCTACTTTGATCAAAACTTCGTTTCGTAATAGAACTCACAATTGTACGAATTCTTGCCAGCGTGTGATCAGTCGTAGTGGGTGGATAACTATCCTTTTAAAAAATATTAAAAATAGTTTTGTGTAATTATTTATTCTTTATTTTATATATCTTATTACTTTCAAATTCCGTAGAAAAAAGGGAGGTATTAAAGTAACCCCCAATCATAGTTTAACATATATCACGAACATTTTATTTTATTTCTCAAAAAATACTAAGAAACATTATAATTTTATTCAAGACATAGATATAATAAACAAAATCGATATTTGCACTTTTTTTTTACTTTTTTGCTCTCATATTTCAAGAGAAAAATACATTTCAATTTTGAAATTAATCAAAGTAACCCCATTCTACCATACATATCTAGTACATGCTATCAATCTATATTTTAAATCGATTACGATTATTTAGACATTAATAATTAATTGCAACAGCTTAATCCATTAAGCATTTTAAGTGCAATATTATGTAAATATGTTTATAAAAAATTGATTTAGGATCTTTGTTAGATGGACTACTATTTATATACACTGGCCTGCAAAAATAAGTATCACACTTTTAAAATTTCAATTTTTTCTAAACTATAGAAGTTAGAGATTTAAAATAAAAAACGTTTTATAGCAATTTTTATCAGCTTTCTTTGAAACTATAGTAACAAAGTTAAACTCTTTTTTGAGTCCTTTTTGCTTCGAAAATATATCTTGTGTACTTAAAAAGTTATTGCAATTTTAAAAGTGTGATACTTATTTTTGCAGGCCAGTATAGATCGACTCTCGCATTGTTCCGGCTTTGGTCAATAGTCACGATGTTAAGAAATGCGGCAGTAACGTATACCGGAAATAAATGCACGTCTATGCAAACTCCTTATTGAGCACACCGACTGGTTATAATGTTCAGTCGCATATTAATAGTAATAATGTATATAATAGATCGCCACTTCCGTGTTATACAAGACAATCAGGAAAATCCTTAATCTATTTATATACGTGGGATAAAAAAACTAGATAAAACTATAAAGTTGTATAATGGTGATTCAAGTCTAACCTGTCATGAAAATGAAACGTGTAAAATTGTAGTGCCTTGTTGGTTTAGTGGTCGCAAGCGCAACTGCTGATCATAAGGTCCTGGGATTGATCCCCAGGTCGGGCAAGTGTTATTGGGTTTTTCCTTGTGAAATTACTCAGTAGCAGCCCGGGGGGACTTGTGCCCGGTTAATGGCAATAGGCTCGCCCCCTATTAAATGGGACTTAAACATAACTTGCGAAACGAGGGTGTACTAAAAACACCACTGCCGAACCCTTCGGGGAATACAAGCCGTGATGTTATGTTATGTTTTAGAGTTGTTGATAGTTGGATATTTACTTATTTTAAAAACACGGTGTTTCAAGTCTGTAAAATTGCAGTGGTTATCATAATTATTATTATTTAAACGTATGTATAGTTCTGAATATCGGGAAATACCCCTGTAATGTACGGTCGTATAATATACGACCATAAGGGACCACATATAATCACAGTTGGTAAACAGATTGGCCATCTTGAGCGTAAAACCTCAGTGCCACTAAATTGCTGGCAATTACTGGCAACTGGCTGGCATAGCAGTGATAGCCTAGTGGTGTGACCGTCGGACTGCCAAGTCACAAGTCTCGAGTTCGAGCCCAAGGCACGCAACTCTGACTTTTCGGATTCATGTGCGTATTGTATAGTTATCACTTGCTTAAAAACGGTGAAAGAAAACATCGCGAGGAAACCGGCATGCCTGAGAGATATATCTCGACGGCATGTGAAGCCAAGTCAGAGGCCCATGGATGGCATTAACTCTGACACCAGGTTAGTCACTAACCACACGAAAAGAAGAAGACTGGCAACGCAGATTTTTGCAAATTAGCGAAATTTGTTGCGTAACACATAAAACCTTTGGTTACCTACGTTACATGTTGCTCAATGACCCACCCTTAGGGAACCCTAAAATTGAGCAAGTTATCATAAAACAAATTAAAGCAAACATAATTTTTTAAAGTTTCTTTGTTGTTATTTAAATAGCTTTAAACTACAATAAATACTTAAAATGAAATAACCAGTTTATTATTTTAATTTTAATTATTCATCAAAAATTAGGAACTAATCAAACTGTAAAGTAATAGCCATTAATTGATTGAATAAATGAATTCATTGATACTCCGTTGTTATAAGTGAATAATTACGATGTTCATTTATTTATGTATTCATGCTGTCAAACAATTTATTAATATTGTGCATTGTCATTCATATCGTATATTCAATATTGAACTACACTGGCCTGCAAAAATAAGTATCACACTTTTAAAATTTAATTTTTTTCTAAACTATAGAAATTAGAGATTTAAAATAAAAAACGTTTTATAGCAATTTTTATCAGTTTTCTTTGAAACTATAGTAACAAAGTTAAACTCTTTTTTGAGTCCTTTTTGCTTCGAAAATATATCTTGTGTACTTAAAAAGTTATTGCAATTTTAAAAGTGTGATACTTATTTTTGCAGGCCAGTATATATAGAGTTGCGAATTAGTCTTTGAATTCCTGTTGTAGTTTAAGTATTTTATTTTATACATGGTTCTGTTGACTGTTATTGTTTTAAAGTTAAACTAACTCTGGTATTTTACAAAAAAAAAACTACTTTGCTAAGTGAAGCACGGTACCTTACGGATGTAAGTCTTGTATCAGAAAAATCATCATTCAGAGAAGAAAATGTTTTGGAATTTTTATTCATGGAAATTGGTTGATTCTCATTTCTATATCTTGTGTTATTGTTGTTGCAAACACTTCTCAAAATCAATTATTGAGATGATATTATGATTTTTATTAGTTGGCTAGTACCGTCCCTATGTCTGGACAAAGGCCTTTCTTCATTATTTTATATTTTCGCGAGGTAGGCTGCTATCATGAATTTATAATTATCTTATTTGGGGAAACAATAGATCTATACAAGTTGGATAAAATAGTTAATTTGTTTTAAATTGACGTTGGCAGATTTTAATTGTTTAATTAGTCATATCCAATTCGCGTTACGACACGAATAAGTTTATTATTTTCACTTGCTATTTTAATAAATTACGTGCAAAAATAAAATGAATAAAAAATAATTCGGTCTCTACGGAGGCCTTACAGAAGATACTCGTTAAAGTAAAATTTTAGTATAATAATTAAGCATTAAGAACTAGATTAGAGGCTTTTCGAGACTGACTTATGAAAGATTCATTTTACAAAGACCTTTTTAATTTAAATAAAAGCTTCCCGAATTTATTAAAATTACATAACTGAAAGAAACATCCGAATCGGTTCAGTAGTTTTTGAGAAAATTGAGATCATACTAATGTTAGTTTACCATTATAAGGCAAATATTAAAACGTGTGAATAATTAAAATAAAATGTTATAATTTAAATTTAATTTTGACTGAATATCTGCTCTAAGAAAGCACTTAGTTCATAAAGATACGTTGTAGCACGCTCAGACAGACGATTATTCGGTAACATAGTCGGATCATCTATATGAAGCGGTCATTGCCATGCAATAACGTTTCTATGTCAAGGTTGTTGAATCGCGAGCACGTCTTGTCGCTAAGTATGGAAATGCCTTAATTTTGTATGTAGGACAGAGATCGTGAACTTTTTGACATCCAGGTACACATTTTGTGCAAAATATGTATGTATAAAATATTAGAAATAATTACCCGACAATAATTGGTTACATTCTTGCAAAATCAGGTTTAAACGACTTTATCTAGGAAGTAATAAAACTGGTTTCATTTTCTGTCACATGGTATGTTAATTAATTATTATGTTAGGCTTAGCTGCTAAGGTGATAGATCAGATACTGTACTATTGCCGCTATTTAAGATTAGTTACTGGAAGGTTTGTGAAGGCGCGTTAGCTATGGATTTAAGTATAATTTTGCAAAAACTATTGGGTGTTATAAAATAAGTAGATTGATGGAATTTTATAATTTGAAAATAATGAGCTTTTAAGGACAAGAATGATTTCTTCAAACAATAAAATCTGATTATTTTGTCAGTTTTAACGTGAAATAATGCTTTATATTTATTTAGCGGTCAAACAATTTTATTTTAATAAAAATACTAACAATATTATTGCAAGGCGTGGGAGAGTATTTAATTGATAATATTGTCACTTATATTCTAGACTTAGATATAAGAATATTTATAATGTATATTTAAATATTTTTAAATATCATCCACTTCCGTGTGAACGGAACAATTCTATCTTAAATTACGATTACTAATAGTTGCTTAATATGTTAAAGCGCGGAATCCTGATGTAACTGATTTCTTTTTCGTAAAAAAACACTAAATTGGTTTATTACTATACTAGCTACTATTTAGCAATTGAGGAAATTATTAATGTTTGCCTTGATATAATTTAAATATGTACCTAATATAAAAACATTTTTCAAAATTCGCAGTGTGTTGCAAATTTCGACGGATTATGACTAAAAAAATAGCATTGTATGTCTATAGCTTGTATTGACTAGTGGAAAAAACCTTTCCCTTTTAAACAGTTTCAGATGAAGGACGAAAAAATCGAATGACTTTTTCACAAATCTAATAAATAATGGATCGCTGATTTGTGATCGGGTCACAAACTCACAAGTAGTTACTTCCCTAATTCTTACATTAATTACGCTTCGTCTCAAATATCGGTACAAAAAACGTACCTAGTCTACACTTTTTTAATTCACAACTAATTTCCGCGTTGAGTACCTACCTACGTGTAACAATGCAACAAAAAAAAAAGTATGTCAGTGCGTCAATATAATGAAAAAAGGTACACTTAATGCAAAGTAAAATATGCACCTTTATTGTAAAAAAAATATTTACGTACTTAGTAGGCATTGTGACTATTTTGATACAAAGTTCCGTATAAAATTAAACCCACTTATTTTTGATAATATACTTTGATTGACATACGCATTTGACTTTGATGAAGAGACCAGCTACCAAATTTTCCTTGTTCTACTAATAATTAAACAGTATCATGATTTCAATAGACATGAAAATCGATTATGATGTTATACATGATGTAAACGAAATCATGTAATTGCACGAACACATGTTTACTTCTTATATTTTTTTATTTGTTGAATCCAAAAGTATCTCGTGCAGTGTTAATCTATGTCAGCAGTAAATCACGAGGTTTGAAGGAATTACATGATTTTTTTACACCCTGTATAATTATTAAAAAAAACTGCCTCGTTGATCTAGTGGTGGCAAGCGCGGTCGGGCAGTGTTATTAGGTTTTTCCGTGTGGAATTCCTCAGTAGCAACCCGGATTTTGGATTTGTGCCCGGTTGATGGCAATAGGCTCGCCCTCTATTCTTCTTCTTCTTCCTGCCCTTATCCCACACTAGGTGTGGTCGGCACAACATGTATTTCATAAATCCATGTTGTTAGAGGTTTTGGCTTATGGTTTTATGACCGGCCGCCTGCCTGACACCAACCCTCCTTGGGAATAGGTACTCGTTGCGCCCGTCGCGCGGTTGACCCAATGTGCTTGCTGATATTATGCACTGGGTACCAAAATGATATGCATGTCAATCTTATTGCCAACAACTAAACAGACTATGTTCTAGGCTCGCCCTCTATTACATGGGACTTAAACATAACGGCGAAATAAGGGTACTACTATACACCTCTGCCCAACCCTTCGAGAAATATAGCCTCGATGTTATGTTATATAAAAAAAACCCTTATGTCTAGATCGATATTGATAAAACAACAAGGCAATAAATGTTTCCTTTCGCTTCATTCAAATAAGTAAATTAATCTAATAAAAAACATTTAATTCAGTAAATCTTATACAAATAAATTGCCGGGGCTTCCCAGAAAGTAATATCAATCAATTCCCAGAAAGTAAGATCAACTGGCGACCTTAAAAATTTGATTGTTGCCAATAAAGCCTTAAGTAAACTTGACATTTAGAAAAATAAACAGTAGAATGCAGTTTATTATCAGCTCCCTAAAGGTCAATTATAAAAAGGGCCTTAAAAAATTCGAAATAATGTTCGCGATAGGATATTGCCATAACCACTATGATTGGTAAACAGATTGGTGATGGCTACAGAATCAGCCCATTACTATCCCACTGTTGGGCACTGGCCTCTTTTCAGAATGAGAAAGTTTGACCTTAGCACACCATGCTGGCCAGGTGTGGGTTGTTGAAGTACACACTCCATCGAGAAATTTTTGGATCCCTCTAAGGTGTGCTGGTTACCTCACGATGTTTTCCTTCACTGTTTAGGCAAGTGATAATCGAATTCAGACCCGCACATGAACTCGATAAGTTAAAACACTCCGCTGCCCTGCCTGCCACTCCAAATTTGCGACCTTCGGGCCAAGTCACATCTGACTGAAAATGCGTCAACGATCTTCCGCCGGTACACAAAATTCCATATAAACATCTCTAACCGTACACGTTTGACCGAAGATGTGTTACTAAAATTCCTCGAGTAAATTACAAAACGGAAGATCGACGACGTATCTTCCATCAGATGCGACTTGGCCCATAGGCTGCAAATTCGGAGCGACATGCAGTGCACCGGGGCGTTTAGACGTTGTATAGAGCGTGCATACATTTACCTGCACACTGTAAACACTTTTACGAAGACATTTCAATAATACATAAACTCACCATCACCCTCTATCTAATTCATTGACTTCCTGTTCATCCAAAGGTTGTCTGGTAGATATCGCTATCAGCGATAAGACCGCCATTGTATCCTTTAATGTTTGTTATTGTATAAGAGCTGTGTTACAATTTTGGTGTACAATAAAGTATATTCTATTCTATTCTATTCACGCCTTTTTCATAGGCACGCACTCACGCATTTTTTTTGTAGGCAGAAACTATAGAACGCCACATGCTACGACCTTTACATACTCCTTTCGATTCATCCACATTCATACATCATATCATACACGCACGCCGGTGGAGAGTACTAGGCACCTGTCCTTTGTGAAGAACATCACCAATAATATCGATGTATGTCCTTCTAGGACGTCCTCTACCGGCGTTTCCATTGACAACTGCATTTCAATGCTAGTTTCTAGTTTGTGTGTTAAGTAACGCTTGTGAAAACGCCCCGCTGCTCGCCACGCCGCTCCAAATTTGCGGCCTTAGAGATGCGGGCCGGGATCAAAATCAGACCCTTCAGCGTGGAAGGCAAACTTTTTACCCCTTAAAGCTATATTGTTGTTTGCACTTAGGAGGATACTGCTGCTAATCCTATTGACGTAAACCCTTCGCTACTTTTCACAATACCCGCGGAAAGACAGCAGAATAAAGAGTGGTTCTCTGAAAATAATTAGGGCAAAAAATCCAGGAACTACATTGTATATTATACGGTAAGTACGTAGTACAACACGATACTCGATAGGTAGATAATTGTTTAGCGAAAGGCGATCATCGAACTCTGGACCTTGGTATTGAACGTGAACAAGGTCTGCTGACCGCGCCCGCGCCACGAGGATATTGTTCTACGCTATTTTGAAATTAATTAATGTATTTTTTATTGTTATCATTACATAATATATGAACGGCTACTGTATGATATTATGAATCGAAACAACTTTTACAGAACGTTTATTTATTGTATTGCAATATGCATGTGCACAAAATATATTGTTTTGTTTCAATTTTATTGTACCCATTAAACTCAATATTCTCTGAGTTATGTGACGAGGCTACTAGGATGTAGAAGTATTGACTTCAATAATCAAAGGTTCGTTTTAAAATGCACCTTTCAGGGAATATTTACACTAACACTACTTTACACGGTAGATATTTATTTTCTAACAGATAGCTTTGATGGTGTATATCTATACTAATATTATAAAGCTGAAGAGTTTGTTTGAACGCGCTAATCTCAGGAACTGCTAGTTGGAATTGAAAAATTCTTTTTGTGTTGGATAGTCCATTTATCGAGGAAGGTTATAGGCTATATAACATCACGCTACGATCAATAGGAGCGGTGCATAAATGAAAAATGTTGCAAAAACGGGGAAAATGTCCACCCGTGCGAAGCCGGGACGGGCCGCTAGTTAACTTATAAAATTTGCTTTACCTTGTCGATCTCGCCTTTCTTGTCGTCAGATTTATCTGACAATATCGACCTACAGCACAATAATTTTCTGGTAGCCCTTTCATAATTAAGTACTTTTCCTAGTAATATGGCACTTGAAAATAATCATGAAAACCTCATTTTCATTGATATACCTACTTATACATTTTTCTGTGCACATTCTGATAGGTATTTCAGAGTAAAGTTCTTGAATCCATTATTTTATAACTCACAGATTTTATTAAAATATAATTAAAGAGTAATGTAAATACCTACACCAAAAGGAACATGATTTTGGCCATAGACTATTTGGTGTTCATTGTCGCTAGAAGTTTTTTGTACCCAAAGGGTGTCAATAGCACCCTAATAGTAAGCCTACTCTGTCGTCTGTCCGTTCGTCAAAAGTGTGTAATCTCCGCAGACATATAGAGAGGTAATCTCGGCAACCTTAAAAGTCAGCCAGTTGAAATTTTCAGAGATTATGTGTTGTTATGGTATGAATTAAAATAAGAAATACAAAAAATATTTATTTATCGTTGGTGTAAAGAGACTTGTATACTTTTATTTGTCAATAAGGAGATTTGTGCGCGAGTACGATACGACTCATTCATGCTGTCAGATTTTTGTGACTGTGTGCGCGCGCAACTCCCAATTTTACTATCAACAATCGCGCCAAAAGAAGTATAACTTTAAAAAATCTATAGGTATCTATGGTCACATTGGAATTTTAATGTGACGTCTAAAAGGAACTGAAGAGATAATAATAAATTGAGGCGTGGAATGTACAAATGAGCTAAGTGCCAAAAAAATGAATCAATTTTTTTTATAAATATGGATTGGCTGCCCAATCTAACTCCTTTGACATTAAAAATATTGACTTAGGTTTTTTGGGCACTTAGCCATTTGTAAATTCCACGCCTCAATTATCAAGACACAAGCACAATAATAATTAATACATATTGGAATTTATTATTCATGAACGTTTCTATAAAGGTAAGACCGCACTATGCGAAAACTGCACTACAGCGAAGCGGCGCGCAGCGCGGCCAATGAAACTGTATGAGATAGGACGCACTACGTACGCGACAGCGAAACTGCGCGGCAATTTTCTGTAATAATAATTATATAACAGAAGAAACTGACTGACTAACCTATCAATGCACAGCCTAAACAGCTGGGGTTAAAAACTTGATATTTTTACAGTAGGTTCCTTTTATAACGTAGGTGGGTTGTGGAGGTCTGATGGCAGTCGCTCCGTGTAAAATATTAGTATTCAGCCGCATTTGGTTAGACTGGAATTTGATCCCAAGATTCTTGGGAAAAAGCTAGGCAGAACAACCTTTTATAACGTAGGCATCCACTAAGGAAGGATTTTTCAAAATTCTTCCCCTCAGGGGGTAATAAAAATAACACACGCGACGCTGCGGGGAAATGCTAGTTTCATATAAACAATATTAGCCGCGCCGCGCCGCTGCGCTGCAGTGCAGTTCATCTGTAGCGGGCATTATCTTTACAGCAATAATTTAATAGGCTTAACACAATAGAGTAACCTACAGTAACAGTTCAATTTCACAAGATATACATAAGACTTTGCTATTATCATGTGTTTATTACGTTATCAAGATAAATGATAAGGAAATGATTTTTATTTCTGTCAATAAATCTGTTACAGTCACTTTTACAAGTCAATGCAATGTTTTTTTAAGACTAGATCAAGAAGAAGATAGTCTAGTCTGATTTAATCATAGTTTTATTAGAGTTTTCATAGTTCATTATATAAATAGCAACGTTACTGTTATTTTATCATTGTTTTACTCGACCATGCTATGGACCTTGACCGTGACTGTGTAAATCAAGTGGAATGCGTTATAATCATAACATGTATTACTATGGACTTCTGCAGCTGCCATAGTAGGTAAGTCTAATACGGTGGAGATAATCAGATGCAAATTGCGTGCATAATTACAAACAATATTTACGTAACTTGTATATTTATGTAATTATATACCTTACAATTTTCTTTCTTATATCTAGTCTTAATGATCACTGTTGCTGTCCTAAGTTAGGGTCATCAAATAGGTTAAATTGCAATCTCAAATTAAATTGGCTTTTTGGGGGCTATGATTCAAAATGGAACTCTCAGTCGAACTTGACTGAGAACTGAAATAAAGATAGACGGACGAGGTCCAATTTTTTTAAGCGTGTTTATACATCATTGAAGGTACCTGCCTAAAACCTTTAATGTGAAATTTAAAAAAAGGTAAATAATAGTAAATAATAATGTTATTCAATTTTACAAGACATGTCACATATTTTATTTGCTCGCAACAGTTGCATAATTGTACAAGTTATTTCTACAGATTCTAATGTCAAAATTTGGGTAAAACATTATGTTAATTCAAAATTTCCTTATTTCATTTCATGCAGTCTACAATTAATATTCATATTTTTTTGTAATATCTAGTCGACATCGAATCCCATATTGCAAATTTTTATAGTTCATATTAAATTTGCAATATTGTTTTGCCACTCCGCACATATGCCTTTGTATTGGCATAATTTTTACGCTCATTTGCCTATTTAACTTCAGAGATGAACTGTTCGGACGAGGAAATCCGGACTAAAGTTGGCGTTGGAAACGCGTAGAACTTACTTTATCTGTTTGGTGAATTTAGGCTTTTATAAAATTTCCTAAAGTTTTAAAATTGAACAGCAGTGACAAACTTTGTCAGAATACGACTAAACCGAACTGTAGAAGAAGTTCGTTCGTTCTGCTGCTTCCAGTCTAACCAGATGCGGCTGAATACCAGTATTTTTCTTCGCAACCCAGTTACTGGGCAATGCCGATATCCTAAGATTAGACCAGTTTTCAGAGTTTCGGGCTTGTGACTTCCTGTAACAACTGTCATAGGTATTCGTATGACACCCGGGACAGACTGTTTAACGTGCTCTCCGACTATAAAAGAAGTTTGCAAAGTAATTCATGCGTATACAATTTTCCACTGTATCCGGAACTGATTATAAATTCGCCCGGATTAACTACGGTCCTACTGAGAATTACGTTTTTATCAGACCGCCATGACACTATCAATTATGCGGACTGTTTGTCCATGTCACGTAGTTGGTACCTGCATCACAAGGTCGGTAGTTCAGGAAAGCTGAAGATATGTGCCAATTGTTCGAACCGTGATGTCAGCTATACAATTGTTGATAATTTATTCGTGTTAGATAACGGGCTTTGTATGGTGCTAAGATTTTATTTCGTTTTATATAAAGGGTTCCGGTTTTAATTTCTAAGCGGAAACACTTTAAAGGTGGGTTTGGTATTTTCTTTTGATATTTAAATGGTGGTTCGGTTGTAAGGTTCTTACATGTGGAGCTTGTTAGTCTAGATACTGATGTAGGTACCTGATGGGTATAGGTACCTGATACCTATTTTCAATCCTACCTATATCAATTAATATTTTATCTTGTGTCTGCTGTAGTTAAATACAAGTTTGTCTCCCCAAATTATAACATTATTGATATGACCTATTCCAGCACGGCTTGGTTGAGCATGATGACAAAAAAGTAATAGGTAATTTAATTACTTGACATTACGTGGAGTTAATGAAACGATAACATAAATTAACGCAAAAACAAAAATAAAAATTGGAACCATTTGTGAGTTAAATACTAATTAACGTACAGGTACGTTCCAGACATCATTTTTTTTAAGCCAAGTCTACTGGACACAATAATTCGTTTTCGCGAGATAATATGCGTGCATAAACACAATTAGAAAAGATGACACCCTATTAGGTACTTACTAATCTTAAGTAGATTAGTAGGTACTTAATAGTGTACTTTTTTAATAAATACTTTCGTATATAAAAGTATAGTTTCTATCCAGTAGATACTAGGTACTACATGCATTTCCGGGTATAGGATTTTGCCGAAAGTAGAAGGAAATTTTGGAACAATAATTTTTTGGGTTCGTGAATTTGTCATCTGACAAATATACGCCAAATAATGTAGTCAGTACTCCTATTTAGTTTTATCCTCTTTCTAGACCTTCAATTTATTCAAATGTTAGTGAATAATAGTAAAGTCACTCTTAAAAGAGGCCTTGCATTATATACTTACACAATAATACCAATGTCGCATAAAATTCGGTTTACCGTGAGAAATACATCGGTATTTAACCAACGATATTAATAAACAAACAAAAAACTTTTTCTAACAGAAAAAAAAATAACAGTAATTTCTACAGTTTATGGTCTAAAAATATTATAATTTTATCAGCGTACAACTTAGCAGATGTTGGTTTTTAGCGATTTACAGAAGCGACCCAAAATGGCCATTATTATATTCTAAAAAGTTATGAATAAATTTAACAAAAGGCTTATAATAACAAAGTTTGAAATTAAGTTTAGGTAACTGATTGGAATCTATTAGATCATGAAGAAAAAATTGTTTTAAATATTACAAACAAAAATAACGACCCACTGTAGGTAGGTACCTAAGTAAAATCAGTTTCCTTGGAAAATGGCTATAAAAGACAGTGATCTTATGTTAAATAAATTAAACAGTGTTTATTACAACGTTGCTGATAGCTATTGCATACAGCGGAACGAAAAGGATTACCGAAGCCAAATAGCACAGTTTAAGTTTAGAATTTGGCACACTAAAATGTATTTATATTTGCATTACTATTTGTTGTTGCAGTCATTAAAAATATGACATGTTTTAGGATGAATGATATTATTCCTTTGCCATTATTTGTGTTTTTAGTGTTGCAACCAATAATTTCTTGTGAATAAATAAATATTTATGTATTTAGAAAAGTAATACCTTCAATATTGTTTTAACACTGACCTAGATATCAATTATTATGTTATTGATAGGTACATATTATTAGATAAATTATCCTGAGACAAATAGTGGACATCAAGGTGAAACATCTGTAATAACTGTGGGGAATTGGTACTTGTACTTACGGCTATACTATAGGTATAATTGCATGGAATTCGATTGATATACAAAGAAAAACATCCCAAAATTTATATTCTAGATAGGTAGATACTTAATTCTAATTAGAAAATTTATGAACAATAATATGTGTCCACTATTACTTCAATTGAACTAGAATACAAACCTCAATGTATTCTTAAAATAATTTAGATATTAATTAAAAGGAACGACGGTAGATATTTTTTTGCAGTCACATAATATTAAGTAGGCACCTCATAATTATTAATTTGAAATCTATTTTAGGTTTTACTGACAGTTAGATTTTTTATTCAAATTTTTGTTAATAGACATAGTTGGGTCTTGTAGAGCTGTTGTTTTTATGTGTCTGATGTGTTTTTGTTTGTGTTCTTATGTTATTAAGTTTCATTCGTTTTCATGTACTCACCGTATATTTATTGATTCTTGCATTTTCGGGTTCAAAATGCGCCGTCTCCTTCAAATTCACAATATTCCTAGCACTTGTAACAGCCATATTGACGAGTTAAATAATGTTTATAGTGAAAAAAAAAAACAATAAGATCTGTCACTTTTCGCGCGTAAATTTTATGCGGGTGTGTTCTAGCTCCCCAGCGTTCCTCGGATCGCGCCGAGATTTCAAATTCGAATGGTTGCGAAACACGGCGCTTCTTTTTATATAAAACCTGTACGTATCGTTCTAGCTAGATATGACTGCGCCCCCGCGCTCTTGTTCCTTTCATATTCTCTATTCTGCCTGCACCGACTATGCAAGTGAACGCGGTCTCTTGTCCCACTTTAGTAATTGTTTTATCTAAACAAACCTAGCGGGCACAGGATACGTCTGGATGTACTGAAATATGATACTTGGGATTAATGAGATGTTATTAGTCATTCTTTAATTGCTGTAAGTGCATCTATTTATTTTATTACACTTTAAATTATGCTTGTTATTTGTTAATTATCTAACAACAATATTATATAAATACAATTGTGGTATTTCAATAAATACGTGTTTTTATAAATTAAAGTTAAAATAACTAGGTACAACTATCTGTTTGTTTTATTTCTTGTCATTTTAATTATAAAATAAATAAAATAAAACGTTAACTATTAATAATAATCAAAATTGTTAAAACTATATTAGGCCTATTCATTAAGGGGTAAGCAGAGATATTACTGAGTAAATCCACATTTCGCCGGTATTACCATTGACAATGTAATAAGTACTCCGTTCTATTACACCTTAATCTTTAACCATTTATCGGGCACAATTCTAAAAAACTTTGCTTGAATCAGGAATCGAACGGACCTCACGCGCGCTTGCTAATTAATTTTAACAATTAATCTGTAATTATTATTATAATTATTCATAGACAATGTAGTAAGAAACAAACGTCCCTTTTAGACCTAAATACCTATTTGTGAATAATTATTCCGTTGACGTATATGAACATCTTTGAGTTATTCATATACCTGCTATTGCTTTTCAAAGGATTTATTACAAAATTTCATCGGTGGTTTGATTTAAAGAAGCCTGACACGCAAATTGTTGCTATTTATACCAAGTTAATTGAGATAATCATGAATTAATAATTTTGATTAGTTATCTAATTAAACATAAATCTTTTTTTATGATTTTAATAATAAAAGTATGGATCTTCTAAAATAAAATTCAGCGTGGTTTTTTTTCAGTGGCTACGGGAAGAATTTTGGGTACGAATATAAGCGACAAAAAAAATTTACGTGTGTATGTGTCATTTTTTCATATAACATAACATCACGCCTGTATTCTCCGAAGGGTAGAGCAGAGGTGTATAGTAGTAACACCCTCATTTCGCCGTTATGTTTAAGTCCCATGTAATTGAGGGCGAGCCTTTTGCCATCAACCGGACACAAATCCAAACAAAAAATGCCCAAAAAAGGGCTGCAACTGAGGCATTTCACACGGAAAAACTCAATAACATTTTGCCCGACCTGGGGATCGAAACCAGGACTTCACGATCAGCAGTCGCGCTTGCCACGACTAGACCGACGAGGCAGACTTTTTTATATGTATAGGAAAGATAATAGGTAGGTACATCTTCCTATACAAACTTGACTGAAGTGGGATAATTTTTTTATTTTGTTCCTTATATCTTTGTAAGAGTAAATACCTACACACAGTGTTACTACGTGTTTACTCATTATTCAACCGCTAACATATCGCTAATTCTGCTAATAGGCACGCGAATACTGGCATTCATAGTTTTGTTATGATCAAGAATCTAATAGCACACGGAAAAGGCAAACAGTAACAGATAGGCTTACTATATGTAGGTATAGACTTATTAATATATCATCATCGTAACAATATCTGCTCATGCACGTCGCAGCATTGAACATGGCAATGTCTGCTACATTGAACGGTCTTAAAGGAAATTGCAAAAATCACCATGCTTCGCAGACTACGGGATGGTGTTCGCAGGTAGGAGGGTGTTGTTGCTCGTCCACTTGACGTATGACTCTCAGGGGGGAGGGGGAAGGATGGCCTATTCTTGAACTGAAATAATTGTAAAGCCTATATCTTACAAACTGTTATTGTTTAAAATCACCATTCGTGTATGTGAAAACAAGAGCATCATGTCGTCTTCGTAGCGTTGCGTTGCGTAGCGGTGCGTAGCATAGCGTAGTAGTCCCATCCGTAGTAGCATCCCCAGGTAAAAAATTGCTACGTGTCTTTTTAGGGTTTCGAAGTCAAACTGTCTAATCACATTTTGCATGGCCATATATATTTATAACGTCTACAAATATTTTTTGGGTTAGTTTCCCTACATTAATAGTCGGGCGATTTTTTTTATCCACATGTCTCGTCGCGTAGGATAAAATATTGAGAGATGTGATAAATATTTTTTCATTTCAGAGAGACTTTTTGAAAACGTTTGAATGCAGTACTTCTTACTTTTAAAAATAAAATGCAGTCTTCTTTATGTAAAATTAGTTGTACTTACATACTCAGTATAACGAAATTAAAAGGAAAACTGTCACAGCTAAGGAGACTCTACTAGTTTACGCGTAGTAGTCGAGTCGACTAACTTATGACATGTAGGTAGTTGTATCTAAAAAAGTTTAAGAAACTCCAAACAAAAGATCATAAACCAGTTGCAAAAATAACTATGTGTCTTAATATATATATTTTGATTGGTAAATAGATCGGTGCAGTCACCTATATTTACTTACCTGTTTACATCTGCTTGCCCGGTAGCCATGAACGTAGGTAAATACGTAGGCAATACCTCATAGACCTATTCTATAATTATGTTTAAAACTTTTAGTTTCAATAGCATTTGATTGGTAAACAAGTGGGTGAAACATGCTAAAAAAATTGTTTTTTTTTTTATTAAGGATAGCTATGAACTTATTTTGATAGGCAATAATACATGCAAGACGGATTTTTGTCTATGTATGAAATTTGATAACAAAAATGTTTCATTCGGTAAACAGATGGATCCCGTAATAATATATTTTACATCCTTGCATAATACATGTATAACAGTCATATTAATTAAAATAATTAGTACTACATGTTGGTTAATTCGTATCTACATTGATTGTTCAAGGTTTTGAAGCAAAAAATATCCTAATTACAAGAAATTAACTAAGTAGGTACTGAGAGATATTTAGTTGTAATTTTGACTGCCTTATTGGTCTAGTGGTCGCAAGCGCGACTGCTGAGCATGGGGTCCTGGGTTCAATCCCCAGGTCGGACAAAGTGTTATTGGGTTTTTCCATTAGGAATTTCTCAGTAGCAACCCGGAGTCTGGATTTGCGCCCGGTAAATAGCAATAGGCTCGCCCCCTATTACAATGGGACTTTAAACATAACTGGCGAAACGAGGGTGTACTAAAAACACCTCTACCCAACCCTTCGGGGAATACAAGGCGTGATGTTATGTTATGTTACTGAGAGGTGTGAGCTTGAAATATTCTCACTGCATGATGTATTTAGTACCTACAACAAATGTCATTGCATTGTAATAAAATATACATTATTTATAGTGAAAAAGCGAGTTGCGCAGTTATGGACCCCGACGTTAAAATCTACGTCTTAGGCTGAGCATCCACCAGAGCTGTGCTAAGCTGCGTAGCGAGGAATGTGTTTTGTAAGCACCAATAGAATCACTTCATTTATCTAGCTTCGCTCTGCGCAGCTCTGGTGGATATGGGCTTAGCGGAGCGAGGTTTTTGTTCATACAAAACAAGCGAGAAATACGAGCGAGGGATGTGTTGCGAGGAATGTGTTGCGAGGAATGTGTTGCGAGGAATGTGTTGCGAGGAATGTGTACCACTCCCGCCACACCACCCTCATATTCGAAAAGAGTCCGCTACATGGGTAGCGGACTCTTTTCGAATATCGAGGATAGCCTCGCACCGCTCATTTGTACACATTAAAACATTACGCATTACACATTACGCATTCCTCGCACAGCCCTGGTGGAAAGGGTCACACCGTTCCACATCCTCGCTACACATTTTCGCACCGCACATTTTCCTCGCACAGCTCTGGTGGATGTTCAGCCTTACCCCGGCGTAATCTGTCTATTATCAGAATTCAATTGGTGGAACAACTCATGCGTTCATTATTAAGAGTAATGAATTTTGTCGTTAAAGAAGAAATAATCATGTACCTAGATTATTTCTGGTTTTGATATCTGACATTCTAACCTCCACAACACTTAGAAAATCCAGAGTTACTTATTATACCGAATACTATGCAGGGATTATACCTATTACACCATTGTAATAGATTAGTACACAAATGACTTCTGCCTTTTATTCGCTATAATAAATCATTTTGCATCAACATCAATTCCAACGAAATGGTAATTTTCAAGCTTAATGGAATACCTACATATAACGTTATCGTAAAAACTCGTATTATTTGAATGCGTAGTAAATAGAAAGGTAAATCAGCGTAGTAACAGACTTCGATAAGCTACTTAAGAGGAAATGCAGTCGGCATTTAGTCCATACAAACGTAGTCCTCAGTTTTATCCTTGGATAATGTCACTAGAGCAAATATTTTTTACTATATGATATATAAGTATCTACAACCACTATGTCCTTATGTTTTTTTGTCAATAAATTAATTATTAAAAGAACTAGAAACGTTTAAATTTTACAAAAATCGATCGGTTTTACCACTGTTTTCAAACATCTGGCAAACAAATTTGACGAATATAAAAAACAAAAAAAAACATACAAACATAATCAGTCTTTCTTAAATTATTACAGAAAAAAATTATTAAAATCGGTCCAGATTTGAAGAAGGAAACAGGGAAATACAAAAGTACGATTTCGCTAATATTGCACAGGAGAAATCAGTCCGAGATGCAGGTGTCTCTTTCGCGCTCAATTGGGAAGGTTTGCGAGAGGGGTGGGACGGAAATAGATCGCAAAAACCTCTTAAAATTATTAATATATTGCAGCCCGCGTTTACTCTTAAAAATGATGTGGACATGTCTACATTTCATTCGATAGTAATGAAACATTCGAAGCGACCTTGTTGCGTTACGTCGCCTGCTAAAATCCGCGTAATATGCTCGTTCCGAACTCTGTGCTCGCTGTACTGACTGTCGTAATGCTCACTTTGTAACATGTTACATTACAGCTAGTTTCACACAGAAACAGTTTACAGGACCCGTTTTTATTTTGGTGATGGCGCCTGTAGTTGTATGAGCAAGTTCACATAGACGACAGTATTCCAAATCCAGTAAAAAATACTGGATCCGTTATTTTTATCGTATCCTGCCTTCCAGATGCGACGCAGTTGCCATTTGGTTAACTGATCCGTCGGTACAGATCTGAACAACACATCCATTACCGACGGATCCGTTAAAACGGATCCGCTGTGTGAACGGGCTTTTACATGAATATGATACAGTAGGCCTACCACGAATGTTGTTGAGTTACGTTAATGTAAGTGACTTTTGAGAGGGAAATACTCGTTTCGCACATACTATTTAATTAAATTGAAAGCTTTATTTATATGTACGTATGATACAAATTGTACATGTCACAATAAATTAACCAAAACGTTATAGGACAGTTGTTTTTCGATTCAAAATTCGCTCACAATCATTAGCGATACGTTTACGATACTATGCGTCAGACGTTTGTGCTAGGCCTACTGGTGAGTCAGCGTGCCGAACTGGCACCGAATGCTCTACTATGTTATATAGAGCAGTGTTCCGCATACTTTTCGTGTTCAAGGTGCACCTACGAAATCGGGGAATTTCAGATAAATAAAAAATCATATTTTAATCATACAAAGATAGCAAAGAATACATTATTTCCGTCCACCTTTATAATTTTATAAGAAATAGATTTTTCCCGCGGCAGCGGCATACCAATTAATGACCACGGTACACCAGTGTGCCGCGGCACACACTTCGCGGAACACTGGTATAGAGATCCAGTGCTACCTTCGTACAAAGAATGTTCATTGTGTACTGACCCTTACATAGTGTTATTTTTTTTCTGTGTCAACTATTAAACAATCTTCTTTCTCAAAGAAAGAAACCTGCTGGATGTTGACTGCTTTCCCATTGCTCCCTTATTCCTCTTTTTTTAATGATAATAATACTACCACAGATATGTTTTTTTTATGAATTAAACTTATTTTCTGTAATAATTAAGTAATTGTATTTATTACCAAACAACATTATTGCTTGTACTTTTGATTAGTTCAACATTAATCTGCGGTGCGCCGCACGTAATTTTCCCTGCATTTATTCTTACTACTATTAGATAAATAATTACCTACGGGTCTGAAGCTATTTATAGTATAGTGGAATAATACAACTGCACAAAAAACCAAACAACTATTAACACGTATAATAACTACCTAACCTAGCCACCTGTGGGTATCCGAAGATTGACACAATACAAATAGGTATCCACTTTAGAAGGAGAATATCATTTGAGAACTCCTTGTAAACAGCTACTATAAATCTTAAAAGCCAATTAATTCGATTTCAAAGTTGCCGCGTAAAAAAAGGCATTAATACAAGATCTGCAAAACCGGGAAATGCCAATCAGTAGGTTGACATTTGCTGCATTTGATAATGATCACGGTGGTTACGAGAATAGGATGAGCACAAAAGGATACTTCTATCTATATTCTTGATATAATTGTAAATGCCAAATTATTTGTAGCCTTAAAAAAAGTTTGGCATTTCCAATACAGAAAGAACTCTTTGAAGATTTTTTAATTTGATTCTATGTTTTGGTAATTTCGACTTATAAAAAATATTTTAACAAAACTAAAACCGACTCCAAAAAACCGATAAAAGAATAAAATAATTACCATAATTATTATAAAATGAACAGTTCCAGAAGTTGGTGTCTTCAATTTGGTTCAGCGTGAATTAGCACCGACTTCTGGATCTGTTAATTTTATAATAATTATGGCAATTATGTTATTCATTTTCAGTTTTTTGAAGTCGGTTTTATTTTTGTTAAAATGTTTTTTATTTTTTTCATTTTAGTGGCTTTTTAAACATGATTGTACATACTAAAGACGTTGCTCGTAACATAATCACATTATGCGTATTGTTCGTCATTGAGAAGTTCCATTGTCTATCTCCGAAGTTCTTCATCAGATCTTCACCAAATTTGAATGGGACCACTTCGAAAGAATACTCTTTCAAACAAACATTTTTTTTCAAATTAGTTTTTAAATGAGATGTAGAGAGGTAACAAATATAAAAAAACATACAGCTGAATTGAGAACCTCCGCCTTTTTTGGAAGTCAGTTAAAAATTTTTATATTAAAAGAGAGAAAGTGGTATAGGTATACCTTGCTCGGAATCAAGCGCCTTGTTCATCTTTTTCAATGGCGGATATCAAATAGTTTCACTACCTCATATTATTTTATTTCTTTCTTTGTTTCGCTTATTACGGTGTCGACAAAAAAAGCAAACAATAATTTATTCGAATCTAAACATTCAGAAGTCTTTGTAATCATTTATTAAAGCAAATTAAAACTTTATATTAATTTATCACGAAATAGTTTAAGGATGTTAATAATATGACAGGTTGTTATCATACAACTTACATGAAAATGAGATGTAAATAAAATACATTAATATTTTCATTGTTTCGCTAGTCACACCGTGCATTTTATAAATACGAGACGCTATTCCTTATCTATTCTTTATTGGCGTGGGTTAAAATTCTAAACACATTTTTTTTAGTTTTTCTCTGCATTTTATAATAGAGAGGGGCTCATGGCCGATTAACAACATCGCGGATCAGACGTTTTGTTATACATCAAGACCCCTTCGTGCCTCTGAGAGCACGTTAACCAGTAGGGCCCGGGTGTCATACGAATACCTACGACAGTCGTTACGGGTAGTCAGAAGCCTGAAAGTCTGACAACTAGTTTAACCTTAGGATATCGGCATTGCCCAGTAACTGTGTTGCGGAGGTCTGATGGCAGTCGCTCCATGTAAAATATTTGTATTCAGCCGCATCTGATTAGACTGGAAGCTGACGCAAACATACTTGGGGTCAGGCTAGGCAGATTGAACTGCATCTTTATAATAAATATCATGTTAAGCATTCTATATTTACGGGCTGACAATGAAGAACGATGCCTTCACGTCCAGTGTCTTTAATAGCCGAGTGAGACAACAGAAGCATGACCAACACTATTCAAGTTAGAACCAATTAGAATCGGCCTGTTGAACTCAATTATTATTTTCGCGAAGTCACAGAGTGATGACTATACTGTTGAGGAGCTAATCGATTTGTCATAATTGAGTAAGAACAAAAACGTCTAATTTTAAGCTAAGTACGAGTAATAATGGCAATGATTTTGTGAAGTGGTAAGAATGAGCTTGTTTTAAATAATAAAGAGGCTTTACAATTTAATTTCGTTTGTGCATCAGTATTAAAAATAATTGACAGGTATTCGCTTGAAATTATTATTTACTAGCTGTATCCTTACGGCTCCGCCCGTGTAAGAAGTTTTATTCCAGTAATAAATATAGCCTATGTTACTCAGTGATAATGTAGCTTTCTAACGGCAAAGTAATTTTTGAAACCGGTCCAGTCGTTTTTAAGTTTATTCGGTACATACAAAAATACAAACCTTTCCTCTTTATAATATTAGTATAGATAGTATAGATTGTTAGTCAAACATTAAAGCCATGAACTTATTCACTTGTAAACAATGTTTCAGTTAGTTTTTGATAAATCACGTAAATGTTGAAACAATGTTTCGTTCAGTGTTTACCGCAACATTATCAATGTTTTAGAAACACGTATATTCTTGTTTTCGACAGTGTTTATAAACAAATGTTCATAAATGAATACATAACATCACGCCTGTATTCGCTCAAGGGTTGGCTAGATGTGTATCCCCACCCCCTTGCACCCTCATTTCATCGTTATGATTCTATTGCCATCATCCGGGCACAAATCCAAACTCCGGGCTGCTACTGAGGAATTCTACACGGAAAAACCCAATAACACTGCGCGACCTGGGGATCGAACCCAGGACCTCACGATCAGCAGTCGCGCTTGCCACCACTAGACCAACGAGGCATAAATGAATACACGGCTTTAATGTCTGTTTTACACAAAGAGGCATGCTATTTTTAACATTAGTTTACCTTTAAGCTAATTATGGTTACACTGTGTATAGAAAATATAGAAAAGCAATATGTTTCTGTTTCAAAACTACCCGTGCCAGTTGATTACTCGTTTCCATCTGTTATGTTTGTACAACTATGTATCTCTCTATCTGAGAGCTCTTTCATCGTGTTGCAAGTGGGCCCCGATCTCCCCTTTCACCTCACTCCCGAGTTGCAGAGTTACGAAGTAAAAAACAAAAATAGAGTAAGAAAAAAAATGGCAAATTTTGAAGACACGATTGACCCAGTGGCTGAGCTCTCGGCTGCTTCGTAACGGATCACGGGTTCGATTTCCGCACTGAACAAGTATTTGTATGGCCTACAGATAATTGTTCCGGGTCTGGGTGTTTATGCACGTGAGATTTGTGTCTATAAATACACCCACAATACAGGAGTATTTCTAATGTGGAGCAAAGTTTTTTGTAACCGAAAAAAAAAGAAACGAAAAGTCTGTAGGTACTCTAGGAATAAATTCAAGAATAGCAAAATGCTTCAGAATATACTTAGTTCGGTTTCAAACCTGTCATAAATTCTGAGTATGAGCGAGTAATAAGTGACATTCGCTTCCATCACGTTACGAATTATGACCTTTTAGAGTCGAATATATCTCAATGATCAGCCATAAAAATTTGAATAAAGGAAAATATTAATAATATATCACTACTCTGTGACTTAGGGCCGGTTGTTTTCCGGGGTTGCGGTGCATGCTTTTGCGAATCCCGCGACCCCGGCCGTACGGTCAGGAGAAGGAACACCGTTGGTTTTTAGCCGGTAAGAGTCCGGCAGGCCCCCTCGCCATCCCCGGGCGAGGGACACCAATGAGGTTTTTCAAAGGCAAAAAAAAATAATTGGGCAGGTTGTTTCACGACTACATTACTAAAGGGTAACAGTTAAAAAACTTTTTTACAAAAAATTTAAACCGACTTCAAAAAATAATAAAATAATTACCATATAAAATTAACAGTTTCAGAAGTCGGTGCTGATCCACGCTGAACCAAATTGAAGGCACCGACTTCTGAAACTGTTAATTTTATATGGTAATTATTTTATTCTTTTTTGAAGTCGGTTTAAATTTTTTGTAAAAAAGTTTTTATTTTTTTCATTTTAGTGGCCTTAATTAAAACTTGGTGGGACCTACTAAAGACGCCGCTCGTAACATAATCACATCATGACAATATGCGTACTATTCGTCATTGAGGAGTTCCATTGTTTATCTCCGAAGTTCTTCATCAGATCTTCATCAAATTTAAATGGGACCAACTTCGAAGTATACCCTATCCATTAATAAAAAAATCATTAAAATCGGTTCACAATTGGCGAAAATACCGATGAACAAACAAAAAAAAAACATACAGACGAACATAGTAACCTCTTCCTTTTTGGAAGTCGGTTAAAAATGGCGTTGACGATGGTTAAATTAAAATAAGCTTGTTTCACGCTTTGTCGTTTTTGACATACGTCAAAAGACACAACGCTCTGCGTTTGACGGACGTTAAACATCCTACGTATATTATTAAGAGGAAAGGTTTGTATTTTTGTATGTAACGAATAAACTTAAAAAGTACTGAACCGATTTCAAAAATTCTTTTGCCGCTAGAAAGCTACATTATCACTGAGTAACATAGGCTATTATTATCTTTATTTATCCCAAAATGTTTAAAAAAAATCTCCACCCGTGTAAAGCCGGGAGGGGCCGCTAGTATATTTGACCGACGTAACATACCTACTTTTACTGATCGTTTGAAACAACCGGCCCTTAGTTGTTACAGAATACATTATTTCCAGTTAGTAAGTTCTTCAGAGCAGTGCTAGATTTAATAACCTCTAAAATAATCCGGCAGATTACTTAACAACATACAAATTGTAATTGCTCGACACGTGTGACCTTAGAATAATTTTAATAACACGTGTAACCACCAGTTGCCATGTTATTTATAGATATCTAATAAATGTAGACCGCTGAACTCTTAATGTATCAAATCACCTTGGTGACACATCGCGTATTGTTTTCCCGGAAGACGGAACAGCATAGCAAATTGTCAATCTAAGATTTATATCACATCTAATCTCTGTTTTAATACTACATTTATACATACTTTAGCCTTATAAAGATAGTTCTTAATCGTTTATTCCTCTTATCTATTATGAGGTCATGCATCACAGGTATATTCAGTGCATGATAATAATTAACTTCCGTAGTATGTGCAGGTAGGTATTAGTAGGAAATTGTATATTGAAAATACAATTTCCTTTTTCCAACAATGATGGGGTCAGCTTCCAGTCTAACCAGATGCGGCTGAATACCAGTATTTTACACGGAGCGACTGCCTTCAGGCCTCCGCAACCCAGTTACTGATCAATGCCAATATCCTAAGGTCTTCTGCTTCTTTTCGTGTGGTTAGTGACTAACCTGGTGTCAGAGTTTATGCCGCCCATGGGCCTCTGACTTGGCTTCACATGCCGTCGAGAAATATCTCTCAGGCATGTCGGTTTCCTCACGATGTTTTCCTTCACCGTTTTTAACCAAGTGATCATTATACAATACGCACATGAATCCGAAAAGTCAGAGGTGCGTGTCTTGGGTTCGAACTCGAGACCTATGACTTGGTAGTCCGACGGTCACACCACTAAGCTATCACTGCTTATCCTTCCTCAGGTTAGACCGGCTGTTATACTTTGAGGCTCCTGACTTCCCGTAACGACTGTCATAGGTATTCGTATGACACCCGGAACGGCCTGTTTAACGTGCTCTCCGAGGCACTGAGGAATCTCGATGTGTAACGAAGGGTCACCCATCCACGGACTGACTACGGCTAGCGCAGCTTAACATCGCAAATCGTATGATCCGCATGGTTTTAACCACGAGTCCCCCAATTCCGTATTTTCTCATTAGCTATTGTTGCTAATAATCCAACAAGGTTTCTATAGGTTCGTAACTATAGGTATAGTCAGCTGACGAGATACGTCATCTACTTGAAGTCTTATAAATTCTTAGGCTGAGTTGCACCAACTAGTTATAACCGTAACCAAACCAAAATGTATCTCAAATCAATACAAATTTGACATAAATATGGGAAGTTAACAGTTATAGTTAGTTGGTGCAACTGAGCCTTAAAGTGTAATTATATTGTTTGAGTCGCCACGTGTCATTATAAGAGCATCAATAGCACGTGTTTGGTTATCTTAAATAGGTAAGCCAATAAATATTTGAAGACATGTACCATTTTTTTTTATTATGGATATAAAAGTAACTACTAAAAACGAAGAATTGTTTCTAGCTTGTAGGAAATAAAGATAAAATACAATAATAACATCAACGGAAATCTCGTTGCTTCAATGAAGTGTATTCTCAGGAAAAAAAGTTTTAAAGGTCAGTCTTTCATACCAAATCTTGCAATTGCAAGGATGAAAAAGAAGCATGCAAGTATACGAAGTCTTAAGACGCTATTTCGCGCTCTTGAAGGCGAATTGCTGACGTTTTGCGCGCCATGGGCAGGCTATCCATACCTTCTTTTTCTTTCTTCTTTTCGTGTGGTTAGTGATTAATCTGGTGTCAGAGTTTATGCCGCCCATGACCCTCTGACTTGACTATCTATCAGGCACGCCGGTTTTTGTTTGTTTTTTAGTTAGAATTGATAAAATACTCGTTCCGTTAAAGGTGTACAATGCAAGTTCATACACCATCCGGAAGGTCAATGTCAGTAAAAATGCCACTAATGATTTGCGGCGCGTGCGGCGATATGAAATGTGCGCTTACCTAAAATGAGTTGATTAATTTTTCTAAAATTGTTTGACAGCTAAAAGGCAACATTCTGACTTCCTTATGTGATCTGGATTTTGATCAATTACTATCATTCGAGGTTACTGTCGATTGGCCTTTGACACCGAAGCAATACTTCGCTTATTACACGTGTTGCCGCATTAGATGATGTAATATTGAAGGCTAGTGATAGAGCACTATACGTTATATTATAATTATGCTGTTTCAGCATACCTCTAGCGTTGGTAATGTTGGTATCGCTTAATTTACCTTTTAAGAATCGTCAACCTTACGTGGTTCATGTACCGTGCCGCTAGCAACCGAGGTTCTGGCCACCTTCTTCTTTTCGTGTGGCTAGTGACTAACCTGGTGTCAGAGTTTATGCTTCTGACTTGGCTGGACATACCGTCAAGAAATATCTCTCAGGCATGCCTCACGATGTTTTCCATCACCGTTTTGAAGCAAGTGATAATTATACAATACGCACATGAATCCGAAAAGTCAGAGGTGCGTGCGTTACGTTCAAACTCAAGAACTTGGCAAGGACTTGGCAGTCCGACGGTCACACCACTAGGCTATCACTACTATTTATATCTATGTTGGTCCGTATCTCGCAAGACCTGAGACTGAGACAGTCGGAATCGCGGCAGACCACCTATAAGATGACGGACGACTTAGATGACTTCCTTGGGGATTGGTGACACACAGCATTATAAACAATTAGACTTAATGGGGAAGGCCTTTGTCCGGGAGTGCGGGCACTGTTAACAGGCTGATAAGCAGTCAGGTCAGCTTCCAGTCTAACCAGATGCGGCTGAATACCAGTATTTTACACGGAGCGACTGCCATCAGACCTCCGCAACCCAGTAACTGGGCAATGCCGATATCCTAAGGTTAAACCGTTTGTCAGACTTTCAGGCTTCTGACTACCCGTAAAGACTATCATAGGTATTCGTATGACACCCGGGACCGACGGCTTAACGTGCTCTCTGAGGCTGATCATGTAAAATAAAGCATAATAAACAAACGTTTGGGTGCATTAAAATAGCCTCCATTTGGGGTACAGCGGGACAGGAGCGACACAGAACATTGACATCAAGCTTTTACAGAGAAGCTCACGGTGCTATATTAGTTTATAATGTGTTAGAACCAAAGTGCCTAGCAAAACTCATTGAGTGGGTCGAGGAACTTAAATACTCCACCAAGAAGATCATAGTCTGCTTAGTTGTCGGCAATAAGATTGACAAGCATATCATTTTGGGACCCAGTGCATAATATCAGCAAACACATTGGGTCACTCGCGCGACGGCGCAACGAGTATTCCCAAGGAGGGTTGATGTCAGGCAGCCGGCCGGTCATAAAACAATAAGCCAAAACGTCTAACAACATGGATTTATGAAATACATGTTGTGCCGACCCCACCTAGTGTGGGATAAGGGCAGGAAGAAGAAGAAAAGAGCCTCCACGAGTGATGATACTTCAGTACGTCCGGCACACCCTGGGCAGTCAGCCCCACGACCAACTTTGCTGACTGGCTTATCTTTTCACCACGGCATAAGCAATTCTCGTATAGCTTTTGCCGACACGAGAGAAGAAGAACAGACATTTGAATTAATTAACACCAACATGAAATATTCGTAGTTCACAGTATGTTTTCTCATTAACATTCCGTGTTTCACGTGGCTTGCATCGCTGAGCGCTGTGAAAACATCCCCCTGTGCCGCTTGCATAGCGTTAGGGTTCCCGAGGAAAGTTATGAATGTTTTGTTTGCAACGTAATTATTAGTACCTGGATGATCGAGCTTTGCTCGGTTTTTTTTGGTAAATCGACGTTTTCTAAAAATGAAACCTAGCTAGATCGATTTATCGCCCCCGAAACCCCTGCATACTAAATTTCATGAAAATTGTTGGAGCCGTTTTCGAGATCCAGATTATATACAAGAATTGCTCGTTTAAAGGTATTAGATAGATATGTTATGTCTTAGTTTTTATGTGATTCGGATGAGATTCCATGGCTAGGATTGTCACGGCTTCAGATTGGCGAACGAGACTCCACACATTGCACCATTGTGTTGAACCAAATAGGTTCTAGCACAAGCATATCTGACTGATGATTAAAGGAATAAGTGCAACATACGTTCTTAGTTGATATTCTTAAATTTTTGATATAAAAAAATATATTTTCTCAATCATAATACATAACATAACATCACGCCTGTATTCCCCGAAGGGTTGGGCAGAGGTAAGTAACACCCTCATTTCGCCGTTGTTTTTAAGTCCCATGTAATAGCAGGCGAGACTATTGCCATCAATCGGGCACAAACCAAACTCCGGGCTGCTACTGAGGAATTCCACACGGAAAAACCGAATAGCACTTGCCTCACCTGGAGATCGAACCCAGGACCTCATGATCAGCAGTCGCGGTTGCCACCCCTAGATCAACGAGGCAATCATGTATGTAGTAGGTAGGTACCTACCTGATTGTTCTTTTCTATTTATAAGCTCTGTTTTGCGGGAAGCAGCTTTAAAAGCTTTGTTAAATAAAGTGAGGAGATGCACATCTACACCTGAATAAGTCTTAATTCTATTCAAGAGGGTTTGTTATTCTTTTGTACGGAACCAGTTTACGAGATAATGAACATGTAGTATATAGGATATAGAGGGAGTGATGAAAGCGCTTTCGTTATATCATGCAACACTGAAGAATGAGCTCCGTCGACGGTTTCATTATAAAACCATAACTTTTTAATTTATTATTTAGCCCGATAAAACGTCGGTCTCTGGTCTCATAAGAATACCTATGACAGTCGTTACGGGTAGTCAGACGCCAGAAAGTCTGTTTACCGGTCTAACCTTAGGATATCGGCATTGCCCAGTTACCTTCTGGGTTGCGGAAGTATCAACCAGTAGCAATCGCTTCTTGCAAAATACTAGTATTCAGCCGCAACTGGTTAGACTGGAAGCTGACTCTAAGATAATTAGAAAAAGGCTAAGAGGAAGATTATTTTTTATTATGAAATCACAACATTATTTAGCTACATTTTTATTATTTTCTGTAGTCTTTAATAATATGGCCACTAAATTACATGAAGACTACTACTGGGTCGAATAAAACATGCAGAATTTTTCGTAACCATTTCTACAATTAAATTCGATGGGTACTCCTCGAACAGTGACTCGGATATAAGCATAGCTTGAATTCCAATCACAGTTTAAGATACTCAGTGTTACAGCTAGTTCACACAGAAACTGTTTACACCTTACAGGATCCGTTTTAGCGGATCCTTTTTTATTTTGGTAATGGTAATTTAATGAGCGAGTTCACATACACGACAGTATTCCGAATCCAGTAAAAAATACTGGATCTGTTATTTTTATTCTGTCTGCTAGATGCGACGCAGTTGCCATTTGTGTAATTGATCCGTCGGTACAGATGTGAACAACACATCCAGTACTGACGGATCCGATAATACGGATCCGCTGTGTGAACGGGCGGTTACATGAAGGCTACATCTGGGTTGAATACAACATGCCAAAATTTTCATTAACCTATCCTACACCAGCTTTGATGGGTAGTCCTTGAAAAATGACTGAGATTTGATCATCGCTTTTATTCCCATAACTGACCCATGATGTATAGTTATGAATTGGTGGCCAGAAGCACGCTGAAAGCAGTGATAGCCTAGATGTGTGACCGTCGGACTGCCAAGTAATAGATCTCGAGTTCGCATCCAAGGCACGCACCTCTGATTTTTCGGATTCATGTGCGTATTGTATAATTATCACTTGCTTAAAAACGGTGAAGGAAAACATCGTGAGGAAACCGGCATGCCTGAGAGATATTTCTAAACAGCATGTGAAGGCAAGTCAGACGCATAAACTCTGATACCAGGTTAGTTACTAACCACACGAAAAGAAGAAGGTGCCCTGAACCTCGGTTGCTAGCGGTACGGTGCATGAACCACGTAAGGTTGACGGTTCTTAAAAGGTAAATTAAGTGATACCAACATTACCAACGCTAGAGGTATGCTGAAACAGCATAATTATAATATAACGTATAGTGCTCTGTCACTAGCCTTCGATATTACATCATCTAATGCGGCAACACGTGTAATAAGCGAAATATTGCTTCGGTGACAAAGACCAATCGACAGTAACCTCGAATGATAGTAATTGATCAAAATCCAGATCACATAAGGAAGTCAAAGTGTTGCCTTTTAGCTGACAAACCATTTTAGAAAAAATTATCAACTCATTTAAGGTAAGCGCACATTTCGTATCGCCGCACGCGCCGCAAATCATTAGTGGCATTTCTACTGACATTGACCTTCCGGATGTGTAGGTGTATGAACTTGCATTGTACGCCTTTAACGGAACGAGTATTTTATCAATTCTAATTAGAAACAGATTTAACTCCTCCATAGATTTGATTCCCTGCTGATTTTTACAGAGACGCTCACGGTGCTATATCAGTTTACGATGTGTCAGAACCGAAGTCCCTAGTAAAACTGAATGAGTGGGTCGAGGAACTTCAAGTATACTCCACCAACAAAAACATAGTCTACTTGGTTGTCGGCAATAAGATTGACAAGCATATCATTTTGGGATCCAGTGCATAATATCAGCAAGCACATTGGGTCACCCGCGCGACGGCGCAACGAGTATTTCCAAGGAGGGTTGATGTCAGGCACGCGGCCGGTCATAAAATAATAAGCCAAAACCTCTAACAACATGGATTTATGAAATACATGTTATGCCGACCCCACCATAGTGTAGAATAAGGGCAGGAAGAAGAAGAAGATTTGATTCCCTGCTACATAAAAATATATATGTTCGGTGGCTAAGGCGTCCGTTTTACTTTGATAACATACTTAATACCGCGGAAATGAGTTGTTTTTAAATTCTTTACTTGGTTGCGTTTGGCCCTAGTCTCATCTGGTGGTAAGCGCAGACAGGTTCTAAGATAGAGCACACGACTCCAAGGAACAGAATGGCCCCTGTGGCTCTCACATTCACACGACGGAACACAGTAAACTGCTTGGCGCCGGATTTTAATCTGAGGGTGGTAGCTAGCCAGGCAGACCGTATAAATGATGTCACCAAGCAAAATACCACCAATATTCTTCTTCAGTCTAGTCAAAATAAGTTGGGATAGGGCAGGAGGATGACGATGATAACGATGATTTTTCTTTAGTTTGTAATCATTCAGTGCTAGATGTAGGCCTTGTCAGAATGACGACATCAACATCTCTAAACGTGGGTTACTGACAGGCGACTGAGTTATTATGCTAAGAGGATGAGCAGTAAAATCCTGGAGCTCAAATAATAAATAACTACAATTACTAATTCGTTTGCCAGTGGCGATCCTGCGAATACTTTGTTTGTATGACAGCTTGGCAAATAGGTTTGTTATCGGTAATTGGTAACACTGGACAATGTTGACCTTTATATTACTATACTCTTTGATGTTGACATAGGAGGGTAACCGTCAAGATTAATCAACGTACCCGAAGTTATAAACACAGTGGTCATTCCACGGATCAGAGGATTCCATGTCGAACAGCTGAAGAAGTCTGACCTTTTATATCTGGTTTGCTTGTCCTCATTTTCTGATCTTGTGTTAATTATTATATTGTGAACTAGCTTCTGTAACTAATCATCACTAACCTAATTAAAAGTACTCTTAGTGGTGGAGAGTCTATGTTGGTTTAATTTACTTTATTTACCATGCTCGCAATCCTGACATACCGATATTAGCTATAACTGTAATTATAGATTCACCCCTACAAGATTCTGTTGTATGTCTTTTATAGGTTGACGGTCCACCAAATGGTTACCGCTGCGCACATGAACCTACCAAGAGAATTGCTGATACGTTGCCATTTTTAGAGACTTGAAAAGTCTCATGTGTAACGGTTTATTCATTCATGCATTCTACAAGTACGCTCATCTCAATACTCAATCATTTATTGCATTCCACATGGTAAGTAAACATTTGTTGTAACAATCGTGGGCCCTGTCGGGCACAGCAAAAGAAAATTTGAACGAAGAGGACTTATTTATACATGCAAAGTTGCAAACTAACTTAATCTAAGTAAAATTTAAGGTAACAGTTTATTTATTATTGAATTAATAAAAAAAAAAAATTTGATTTATATTATTATGTCAGTTCTATGGATTTGTCGATTAAGTATTCATTTATACTTTAATAACATTTATTTAGTTTCTTTTTTAATTTATTTATAAAAATAGCAATTTTTTCTCATTTCTGAGTACCTCGGGTAATTTGTTATACATTTTTATCGACATAACCAGAACTTAAGATCTTCAGGTCGATGTAATGACGAAGGTGATGATGAAATGATGAATATTCAAGATTATATTAGTGTTTGTATTATCGTAGATCCGTAACTGCCATTGCCTTCAATTGTTTTGTTGTCTCCGAAGTCCATTATGGTAAAACATATTCTGGAACGCATATGACACGTCATGGGTATTATGTGTCTTCATGTCATTCCATCAGCTTCAATTGGATGCGGACGTCATGAATAATCTCCGGAATTATTTATTTGCCTCGCTGTGGTCTTATTCTAGTCAATCAAATCAAATCAAAAAAAAATATTTCACATAAACCAATACAGGTGCTTATGAAAAGTCGAATTTAGAGGCACGGTTCCAATTAGTCGTTTTCTATGGAGAAGAGCCGGCAAGAAACTCCATGGTTATTCTTTTAAAAATAATATCTTTAACAATTACAGAGTACAATGATTTAGGATAGTGAGAGAACAAAGGAGTCCTGACCACAGACCAATGAGTAATGTAGTACACAAATTAACAAATAAAATAAAAACTATATGAATAACAGTAATTTACAAACTTATAGATGCAGGTCCACAAAGTTCTCACATTTACAAAAGTGAAAAGGAAGCTAAACTATATAAAACAATTGACATAATTAAATGTCATCAAAACTTAGCTAAAAAATCATTGTGAAATAAGATAAAGATATCTTGAGAGTAATGATACAAATAAAAAAAAAATAGTGAATTAGATTTCCACGTAGCGTGGTTAAGAAAAAACCTAGAGCGCATCCGTTGTTGTTCATTTTATGCTTATTATAGAGGCTTATGCACGATTGATTTTTAACCGGACAGTTAATTTGGCAGTGACTAAATACTTTTCCTTAATTCTCCAGAAAGATGAACAATAAAACTTTTTAACAAAAATAAAACCAACTTCAAATTGTCTATCTCCGAAGTTCTTCATCAGATCTTCACCAAATTGAAATGGGACCACTTCGAAAGAATACTCTTTCAAAAAAAAAAGAATCATTAAAATCGGTTCACAATTAGCAAAGATATCGTGGAACAAACATACAAAAAAAAACATACAGTGGAATTGAGAACCTCCTTCTTTTTTTGGAAGTCGGTTAAAAATTACAGAATATTAAAGACGAAAACGTAAAAACTATCGGAAGTTGGTTTCAAGTAAAAAAATCGATTGCGTGTAATAATTACGGTTTGTCAGTGGTGTCGATTCTGTTGAGCACTTTGACAAGACTAAACTAAGAGTGTTTGTCTCTTTCTGTTTCAATAGAAAAAGAAAGTGACAGTTGCGTTCAGTCTAGTTTAGTATTGTCAAAATGTGCAACATAATCTGTACCAGTTTTTCTGTACCTACATATCTGCCAAAACACAATTTTCATTTCACAGATAACAAGAGTTATCCATCCATTGTAAAACGGCCCCTTTTATTCTTATAACTTGTAACCATCTTTTAACTAGATACAACGAACTGAGGGTCAGGAGGGATCTCGCACTCACTTCGTACATATTCAAAGTACTTAGAGGGAAGGTACATAATGCGGACATAATATATAGGTTTATGTGTACCCGACAGGTACGTGTGGCGACGACGGCAGCCACGGCTGCTGGCGGAGCCGCGGTCGGACCAATCTTTTAAGTGAGTCGCCACTGACGCGTGCACTCCGCACTCTCAACCTCATAGCTAGTGACACGGACCTATTCTATTGTTCTCTGAGCGAGTTCACAAAGAATGCATTGTTTGTAATAAGTTACATAGTAAAATTTTAATAATAAGTTATGATAAAATGATTCATGTGCACTATCGCAATAGGTCACCCTGTAATGATAGATGTAAGTTGGAAAAATAAATAAATAAATAAACTAAATCTCGGTCCATAGACTGTAATCTACCTATCTACCTATATACACTCATTTGCAAAAAAAAACGGGCGGTTATGATTTTTTTTCTGCCTGAAAAAAATACAATACCTAAAAGGTTTAAATCATTTGAACATGTTACTGGCCAGTTATAAAAGTGCCATGATATTTAAAAAAGTACGTTCCAAATTCAATTTTTTGACTGAGGCTGGTTTTTAAAGAAAACCACTTTTGCGTACATTTGTGGCGCGAATTTCCGAAAGTTAATATCGACTCTAAATAACTTTAACTCAATTTGTATTGATTTATCTAATTTCCTTGACATTTTAAATTATTGTAATTTTTGTATAGCGGTCTCGAAAATGGTAGATAAAGTGATAAAAGCCAGCAAAATTATTGCGCTGCTTGATGAGGGTTGCAGCCAATGCTTCGTGGCTCAGAGGTTAAATGTGAGTCGCTCGACACTCCAAAGGACCTGGCAGCGCTATCAAGAGACCGGTTCCGTCAAGAGAAGGTCTGGTTCTGGAAGAAAGCCATGTACCGAATCACGGGATGATCGTTTTCTGGTGAGTCAAGCGTTGAGAAATCGCAAATCTTCGTATGTGGACCTCAAAAACCACCTCGAAGAGGTAAGAAATGTGCAAATTAGTCTATGGAAGGTCAGGAGGAGGCTACTCGCTGCCAATATATGCAGTCGTCGCCCGGCCCGCGGTCCTAAATTACTCCGTGAGCACCGAGTTGCTAGGCTTAGCTTCGCTCGAAATTGTGTGTCATGGACTCAAGACGACTGGGATAGGGTATTGTTCTCCGATGAAGCCAGGATATCTCTGTACGATGAAGACCGACGTCGGCGTGTGCTACGAAGACGTGGAGAACGCTTTGCAGAGGCATGTTTTGAAGAAATCACACCTTATGGTGGAGGCTCTGTTATGTTTTGGGCAGGAATAAATTCGTTAGATCGTACGGAGTTAGTCTTCATCGAAAACGGCACACTGACTGCACACCGATACATAACGGAAGTTCTAATTCCTCATGCACAACCCGCATTGGCCGCTCTTGGAGAAAACTCAATTTTTATGGACGACAACGCTCGCGCCCATCGCTCTGGCGATGTGGAAGCGTATATGCTAGAGGTCGGGATTCGTCGTTTGGATTGGCCAGCTCGAAGTCCCGACCTCAATCCCATAGAGCATGTGTGGGACGTTCTGAAGCGACGAGTGAGATCAGTGCAGCCGGCTCCGCAGACCATCAGAGAGCTAAGGAATGTGATTACCGCAGAGTGGCAACGTATTCCGCAAGAAACCATAAGAGATATACTCGTTAGCATGTCCAGACGAATGCAAGCTGTTATTTCAGCAAGAGGAGGTCACACTCCATACTAAACTTTTATCTGCTTTTACTTTATTAAAGAAAAAACATACAAAAAAAACATGTTTCATTTTTACTTAGCGAGCAGGTACACTACTAGCGCTTGGACTTTAACATTATTTCTCATTAATTTAACCAACATTTTAGGATAAAACTGACGATACACATTCCTTGCTAATTAATTTACAAAGCTCTGAAGATAAAAGTACCTAAAATTATCAAACAAACTGATAATAACAATAAAATTGATTCTTTGGTTAGGTGCCCGTTTTTTTTGCAAAAGAGTGTATATAAAAGGAGAAGCTGACTGACTGACTGACTGACTGATCTATCAACGCACAGCCTAAACGGCTGGGGCTAGAAACTTGAAATTTTGACAGTAAGTTCATTTTGTGACGTAAACATCCACTAAGAAGGGATTTCTCGAAATTCAACCCCTAAGGGGGTGAAATTGGGTTTTTAAGTTTGTATGTAAGTCCGTCATTTTTGAAGTAAGAAGCTTGAAATTAAATATTAAGGTTTTTGGTTAGAAATAAACGTACACGTATTTGAGCATTTTTGGAAATTTAACCCCTAAAGGGGAGAAATAAGTGTTGAAAGTTTGTATGAGAAATCTGGTATTTTTGAAGTGAGAAACATGGAATTAAATATTTAGGCTTTTGGTAAGAAATAAACGTATAAGTGTTTGAGGGTTTTTGGAGATTCCACCCCTAAGAGGGTGAAATGGGGTGTTGAAGTTTGTATGTAAGTCCGTCGTTTTTGAAGTAAGAAAGATGAAATTAAATATTAAGGTTTCTGGTTAGGAATAAATGTATACATATTTGGAAATTCAACCTCTAAGGGGGTGAAATAAGTGTTGAAAGGTTTGTATGAGAAATCTGGTACTTTTGAAGTAAGAAGCATGGGGAGAAACTGACCGACTGGCTGACTAATCTAGCAACGCACAGCCTAAACCGCTGGGGGTGATAAAAGACGGACGTTTTGGATTTTAAAATGTCACTTTAAAATGGGCTTAACGAGGATTTCAAACTTCATGCAAGCGAAGCTGCGGGCAAAAGCTAGTAAAACATATATCATGCAGCAAGGATACACACAAATTACAGCCTCAATAAAATACTCTCCTGTCAAGTATCAATAAATAATTAATTGCATGTAATCTAGGCTAACACATACTACCTATCTGATAACGGAAACAAATTAGTAACATTGTAAAATGGTAAAAAAATGTTAAATCGATCGTATGTACCGTATGTGGAATACAAAGCTAAACCTCCTCTAGTAAAACTAATCTATGCAATTACTACTTATCTAGATTATAATATTTATGTAAGGACAAAGGAACATTTGTTTCCGTTATCAGATAGGATCTATGCGTTAGCCTAGATTACATGCAATTAATTATTAATTGATACTTGACAGTGCAGTATTTTATTGAGGCTGTATCTCAGATCATAGAACTATATCATGTGTTTATCCTTGCTGCATGATATATAACAGGGGTCACCAATTAGATTCGCTCGGGGTAATGAAGAAATGAAATGACCATCGCGGTCCGCACAAAATGGGTCGGCGGTCCGGATGCGGACCGCGGTTCGCCATTTGGCGACCCTTGATATATACTTTTCTAGTCTACAATACATACATATTGTTATATCAACTTCCTCGTTGTTCTAGTGATGGCAAGCGCAACTGCTGATCGTGAGGTCCTGGGTTCGATCCCCAGGTCGGGCACTGTTATTGGGTTTTTCCGTGTGATATTCCTCAGTAGCAGTCCGGGGTTTGGAATTGTGCCCGGTTGATGGCAATAGGCTCGCCGCCTATTACATCGGATTTAAACATAACTGGCGAAACAAGCTTTGCGAGGTTAAGCTACGTTTGCTGCGGTCAGTCTGTGGATGGGGGACCGTTCATTACACATCGAAACCCCTCCGTGTCTCGGAGAGCACGTTAAACAGTCGGTTCCGGGTGTCATACGAATACCCATGACAGTCGTTACGGGTAGGTAGTAAGAAGCCCGAAAGTCTGACAACTGGTCTAACTTTAGGATATCGGTATTGCTCAGTAAATTGGTTGCGGAGGTCTGATGACAGTCGCTCCATGTAAAATACTGGTATTCACTCGCATCTGGTTAGACTGGAAGCGGACCCCAATATAATTGGGAAAAAGCTAGACAGAACGTGGCCTGCGCGCCATTGTATGGAGTATGGACAGCCCTGGTCTAGAAGTATGATTTAGTTATTAATTAAAACTAGGTAAGCACAATGCACTAATGGATATTTAATAGATATGCATGTATAATAGAACCTCGTTTATGTCAACAGTTATAATTACTATCGTTTGTTATTGAAATAAGCTCAGCGAGGTCTCAGGTGCGTAGGATTGGTACAATCGATCAAATTGAGCTAGAAAAACGTACTAGGTATCTAGACTGCTACAGCCAAGTTGGAGTAGGTAATAACAAAGCCAGTAAAAAAAAATATATAGTAAGCAGTGATAGCCTAGGTTGAACGCTTGCCTTCCATGCAGGAGCGTCTGAGTTCGATACCAGCCCGTACCTCTGACTTTTCGAATTCATGTGCGGATCAGTATTTTATTATGTTGTTTCATGATGTTTTTCCTTCACCGTTAATGCAAGTGGCATTAACGGTGAAGGAAAAACGCGAGGAAATCTACACACCTGAGAGGGCTCTATAAAGTTCTCGATGGCGTGTGTAGTCTGCCAATCCGCACCAGGCCAGCCTGATAGACTAAGGCCTAAACCCTTCTCATTCTGAGAAGAGGCCCGTGCCCAGCAGTGGGACAGTAATGGTCTAGCTATGTGTATATAGGAATGGCGGTTTGCATTTATGATTGAAATTGAAATGCAAAATTAAAAAAACATTTAGTTACCTAATGTATTTTTTACATCTCATTTTTATGTAAGGGAGTGTCACTGATTCCTCTGTTGTGGGAATCCGTGCCGCTGCAATTGTGTAGCCCCTGATGTCGAAATTTTTTAATTCTTTTTATGTATGTTATTCTTTATATTTAATGTTATTCATAAGTACCTAATAAAATAGGACATACATAATGAGTCTTGCATAGTCGTGGTAAAGCGAACTAATGCCTCGAAAAAAATTGGAAACATTTTTTTATGTAAGTTGCATAAATAATAACTTGACAAATATCTTTAAATTATTTCGTGATAAATTAATATTCAATTTTTATTTTCTTAAATAAATTATAAAAGCTTTTAGTTTTAAACGTGTAGATTCGAATGAATATTTTTTTTGCTAATACGGGGAAGGAAACAAAGATATAATGAGACTGAATGACTTGTCGTCCGCTATCCATATCAATTTTTTATTGGTGCCGGGTATAAATAACTACGCCACAATCAATCAATCAAAAGAACTACAACATATCATAACATCACGCCTGTATTCCCCGAAGGGTTGGGCAGAGGTGTATAGTAACACCCTCATTTCGTAGTTTAAGTCCCATGTAATAGGGGGCGAGCCTATTGCCATCAACGGGGCACAAATCCAAACATCGGGCTGAAAAATTCACACGGAAAAATCCAATAACACTTTGCCCAACCTGGGGATCGAACCCAGGACCTCACGATCAGCAGCCGCGATTGCCACCACTAGACCAACGAAGCAGTCAACTATAATCTATATCTATATATATTATATATATATAAAAGGAGAAGCTGACTGACTGACTGACTGACTGATCTATCAACGCACAGTCTAAACGGCTGGGGTTAGAAACTTGACATTTTGACAGTAGGTTCATTTTATGACGTGAACATCCACTAAGAAGGGATTTCTCGAAATTCAACCCCTAAGGGGGTGAAATTGGGTTTTTAAGTTTGTATGTAAGTCCGTCATTTTTGAAGTAAGAAGCTTGAAATTAAATATTAAGGTTTTTGGTTAGAAATAAACGTACACTTGTTTCAGCATTTTTGGAAATTCAACCCTTAAAGGGGTGAAATAAGTGTTGAAAGTTTGTATGAGAAATCTGGTATTTTTGAATTGAGAAACATGGAATTAAATATTTAGGCTTTTGGTAAGAAATAAACGTATAAATGTTTGAGGGTTTTTGGAGATTCTACCCCCAAGAGGGTGAAATGGGGGGTTGAAGTTTGTATGTAAGTCCGTCGTTTTTGAAGTAAGAAAGATGAAATTAAATATTAAGGTTTCTGGTTAGGAATAAATGTACACATATTTGGAAATCCAACCTCTAAGGGGGTGAAATAAGTGTTGAAAGGTTTGTATGAGAAATCTGGTACTTTTGAAGTAAGAAGCATGGGGAGAAACTGACCGACTGGCTGACTAATCTAGCAACGCACAGCCTAAACCGCTGGGGGTGATAAAAGACGGACGTTTTGGATTTTAAAATGTCACTTTAAAATGGGCTTAACGAGGATTTCAAACTTGACGCAAGCAAAGCTGCGGGCTAAAGTTAGTAAAATATATTATTACTTATAACATACTAGCGACCTGTTCCGGCTTCGCACGGGTGCAATTTAGATACTAATGTGGGGCATATAAACCTTCCTCTTGAATCACTCTATCTATTGCTGGAAATTGCATTAAAATCCGTTGCGTAGTTTAAACGATCTAAGCGTACAGACAGCGGGAGCGACTGTTTTATGCTATATAAAGATTTTATTTCACTAATATTTTATTATAATATTCTATAGATCGTGTTTACGTTTGAAATCTATTGACTGGTAGCTTTAGATCCAATCAGATAAATAATATAGTAATTGCTTCTAGTAATAATAGACTTCCAGTAGGTAGTAGTTGTACGACTGCTGTTACTAACGCCACAATGACGTGTATAGTCCGGCCATTTAAACTTTGTAAAAAAGGTAAACAAATCTTTGATCGTAATTAATTAATAATGCAGTAATTTTTTTTATGTTAATTTTCTGGTTACATTGATTTGTCGTAACCGTAACACTCGTCAGTTAATTCGTTTTATCGAGAGCGCGTAGTTTAGGCGTGAAGTTTTTCGTTGTAATGTGCATTCGTTGTTACGTGATTCGTGATCAAATGATTTCGTTGTAAGGACATTCGTTACTTTCGTCGTTTCATTATTCGTTTTTGCAAATTTTCTGGGGCGTGTTATTTTTTGTTTCATATTTCGAGACGAAGTAGCGGACTCAAAGCATGAGTTACATTTCGCATTAAGAGTTGTTTAAAAATACACATTTTTCAACGAATGAAGCATAAAAGTTTATATAAATGTGTTTGTTTAATGGATTCTTAAAACAAAATAAATGTTTCACAATTAAAGGTTGTTTACCTTTTATACAACATTTAAATGGCTGGACTATTATAAATAGGTATTATGTATGACTAATATGATTATGTAATAAAAATTGGTTACCTACCTAATTTATCAGCGATATAATTGAATTTTTATTGGCGCTATAAATAATTTGATAAGCGAAAATTCATAATTAAGTAATTTATCAGCGACAACTACCTACACGATCGGCGGAGAAAACGAAAACAATATTCTTTTATCGATCTTCAATAAATAGTACCTGGATGACCGAGCTTAGCTCGGTTTTTTTTTTGGTAAATCTTGTTTTTTGGAAAGAAAAAAAAAAGGGAATAAATAGTCTAAAAAGAAGAAAATAAACTTTAAATTAAATCGATCCCATCAATTTATTACAGTATACAACTAATTTATTTAAACAATATAAAAGTTTGTCGCGAGACATACAATTTTATGAAGTACATAGGTACATTTTTTCTTAGAATTAGGTACTACACTTTACATTTATTACTTATTGTACATACATATTGTATTCTAGTTTATTTAGTATCTCGCGACAAGCTTTTATAATATTTAAATAAATTCGTTGTATAATGTAATAAATTGATGGGATAGATTTAATGTAAAGTTTATTTTCTTCTTTTTAGACCATTTAAATAAAAGCATGTTTTTAAAAATGTTTATTTAAAATTTATTTTTTATTAGTTACCTATATCATGTTGAAATTTAGAACGGTCTTTCATAATTGAACGCGTATACAACATTTCATGTCTGTGCTGCTAACCATTGAGGAGTTCCCTAGTCAGGACCCAACCCTGAGTGCAGCAACCATGTCACGGTAAAACTGAAAACCGGCTATCATAATAAAATGCGTACACTACATTTCGTGTCTGTGCTGTTGAGCGTTGAAGAGTTCCCTTATCTGGAGCTAATCCTGGATGTCGATTCAGGTCATGCTTACCAAAAAAATGTATTGTCATCGGAAATGAACCAACATTTTAAAATTCAACTCCGTAAGATAAGAGGAAGTGGTTCAAAATTCAGTTGCAAGATTTCAACCGAACATACATACATACATACAAACATTGCAAGTTAATAAGATAAAAGCTGACGGTGATGAGGAGGAATATTTTGACTCCTATGAGATATTTTTTAATAATTTGTATTTCACAATTTTGTATACATATAGGTAGTTAGTTTTGACTTTAGATTTGTATGTTTGTAGTTTAGTTTTATATTGTATATATTAGGTTAAAATGTAAATGATAATTGTGTAAATAAACTTTTTTTAATAAAAAAAAATGCGTATAAAAAGAAAAAGAAGGAACTTGAAAAAAAAGAGATAAAAATAATCATCAGGACTTGCACCTGAGCTATTATAACTTTGTCAATGGTGGCGAAATTTACCTTCGTATTCTAATGATATTGTAGCAGTTTTTCATTGCCTAAAAACACGGATAAAACGACGTTTTTTTAAATGAATCCTAGCTAGATCGATTTATCGCCCCCGAAACTCCCTGCATACTAAATTTCATGAAAATCGTTGGAGCCGTTTCCGAGATTCAGATTATATATATACAAGAATTGCTCGTTTAAAGGTATAAGATTAATCGATTGAATTTTAAATACATACTTTGATAGCCATAATTATTTGGAACTGCATATTTGAATATTGGTATTTTTTAATTTGATCACTCAAATATTTATTGGTAAAAATATTTGTTAGTCAATTAATTTATCCCCATAAAAAATGTATGCATACTTGAATTCCATAACAAAATAGGTAACACAATAAATATAGGTACTCTGGTCGTTTGTCCGCACCCATATTGTTGGTGGCTCTATTATGAAATAGAAAGATAAGGAGTAAATAACATAACATCACGCCTTGTATTTCCTGAACGGTTCGGCAGAGTTGTTTTAGTACACTTTGTTTCGCAAGTTATGTTTAAATCCAGACTCCATGTTGCTACTGAGAAATTTCTAATGGAAAAACCTAATAACACTTTGCCCTAACTGGGGATCGAACCCAGGACCCCATGCTTAGCAGTTGCGCTTGCTACCACTAGAGCAAAAAGGTAGTCAAGGAGTAAATAAAAAAAAAACACATGGCGGGTTCATTAGCTATTTGTCCATGAAATATTATTGATTTTATTAATTCATCATGTCTCGTCAATTCTCCGAGGCCGATCCCAAATACGAATAATTTTACTAGTTTCTTTGTGTCGGTTCGTGTAGTTTTTTATTTTGCTTGTCTAAACAGCATTACGTGATATTTTAATGCACGTTACCCATGTATGTAATTTGAATTTATAAATAGATTATTTTTAAATAAAAATAGCTGAGTACCTATTTATAGCTTCAAAATGAATGCAATGTTAACAAGTATTTATTTCCGTTACATTTATCTAAAATGTCAGATGGTTAAATCTTTATTAGCATAATAACTTATCAGCTGACAATACTTAATCATAACTAACTTGTATCTATGCATCTACTGATCTATTTTTGATCATGTAAGTACTAGAATTATTCTGTACTATTTGAAAGGTCACGGTGTGAATAAAATTAGTTTTATCTTACTACTGAAGCCTTGGGGAAATTGGGCCAGCACCTGGCTTGAGTACTAAGTGAGCTAGTCGCTCCCGCGTGCTTCGTGGCTGGGTTGACATTGATCTGTCAAATGTCTAGACTTAGTCAGGAAGGAACCTTCGATACTCGTAATCATTGACTAGCTTTGCTTCGAGAGGCTTGTGGTTAGATGTCAATCTACCGGATCGACCGTTCTGCGAGGTTAGACCGTGGATGGGTTATCATTTTTGAACCGACTTCCAAAAAAGGAAATTATCAATTCGACTGTTTTTTTTTGTTTGTTACCTCACAACACCGTTATTTATAAACTGATATGGATAATTATTTTTTTGTTTGAATGAGTATTCTTTTGAGGTGGTTAAAATTTGGTGTAGATCTGATGAAGAACTTCGGAGATAGACAATGGAACTCCTCAATGATGAACAGTAGGTACACATAATGTGATTAGGTTACAAGCAGCGTCTTTAGTAGGTCCAATCATGTTTTAATTAAGGCCATTAAAAATGAAAATAAAAAAATAAAAATTAACAAAAATAAAACCGACTTCAAAAAATACGAAAAAAGAATAAAATAATTACCATATTATAAAATTAACAGTTTCAAAAGTCGGTGCTAATCCACGCTGAACCAAATTGAAGGCACCGACTTTTGAGGCACCGTTTTTATTTTATATTTTATTATTTTTTCGTATTTTATGAAGTCGGTTTTATTTTTCTTAAAATGTCTTTTACACATCGAGATCCCCCATGTCTCGGAAAGCACATTAAACCGTCGGTCCCGGTAGTTATACAAATACCGATAGCAATTACGGGAAGTCAAATGCCCGAAGTCTGACAACCGGTTTAAACTAACGATGTCGGTATTCCCTAGTAACTGGGATAATGGAGATCTGACGGCCGTCGCTCCATGTAAAATTCTGATATTCAGCTGCATCTGGTTAGACTGTAAGCCGTAAGCCAACCCAACATAGTTAAGAGAATGTTAAGTGGTAGACTACGCTTGGCAGATAGGTTGGCATTTGTAATACATAACATAAGATAACATCACGCCTTGTATTCCCCGAAGGGTTTGGCAGAGGTGTTTTTAGTACACCCTCGTTTCGTCAGTTATGTTTAAGTCCCATGTAACAGGGGGCGAGCACGGGCACAAATCCAGACTCCGGGCTGCTACTGAGAAATTCCTAATGGATAAACCCATTAATATTTTTTATACCTAAGTATGTTATTAATAGCAGACAGAAGGACACTGCTGGCTCTTGACCAATGTCGTAAGTAGTTTTAAACAGTTTTTTATCTTTTTGTTATTCTACTTTTACGAATCGTCAACGACGAAAAGAGAAGGGATGAATTAAATTATTATACAACTACGACATATCGACGGTCCCTACGTACAATCCCCTATGTGGTAGATACTTGATTTGCATGTTTTGTTTTCGTGACCTTCAGACTACCCTAGACTATCGTTTATTTTAACAAAAATAAGTATAACTTGGCAAATTGAACTTTAAATCCACACACGACATTTCCCATAACTACAAAATTTACTAAAATTTCCGACGTAAAACCACGGTGGCAATCTAGTAATTTTACTTTGGATTTTACTTTTTATACTTTTTCAATTAGGTACCTACACTGCTGCGCCGTTATATATGAGACAACCAGATTGTTTTGACATTTCCAGATCCATGCTCTTGTGGGGAAGTTGCTCAATTTTGTGAGTGCGTCAATCACTTACACTAATGTTGTAAGCAGGGGTACATGGTATACATAATACTCCACGTACAATTACATAAATGGCAATTACGACTTTGATTAATTTAAAGACTACCACGTAAAAGTCAATAAGTACCATTTTCTATTGCAAGATTATGGGAAGATTCCGATGTATAAGTAACATAAAAGTTAGTAAGTACCACATAAGGTATTTGCAATACGGATGATTCCGATGTATCCCTACATAATAAGTGACGAATAATACACTAAAAGTGATTTTTATGACCTATCTTTTTATTTTTATAAAACAAAACACATATTTAACCTTTATACCAAATTTCATGACATTACGTTAAGTAGAACATGATGTACACGTGTTTATAATTTTGAAGCGCTCTCCTGTAAAATTTGTCATTTGTAGTTACGGGATTATTCGTAGGTACCGTCGATATTATTATTACGTGCTATAATTAATTTTAAAACTGTAGGCCTAGCACGCATGTAGTCATTTAGTATCTAACGTAAACGTAAAGTTGATGTGAGTAAATTTTGAATTGAAAATACTCGTTTCGCAAATACTATTTAATTGAATTGAAAACTTTATTCATATCTATGTATGATACAAATTATGTAGGAACGTCGCAAAAAAAATGTTATAGGACAGTTGTATTTTCGATTCTGAATTCGCTTACATTAGCGATACGTTTACGATACTATGACTTATATTCTAAGACGTTCCTCCAAAACTTACTCGATTCATACTCGACTCAGAACGGCCTTGAAAACACCTTCAAAATTGTATTCTTAGTCGCAATTTCGAGTGAACTTTGAGGTTCCTCGAGGGAGTCATTACGTCATAATTTGAATTATCTGCATCGCGCAAATAACGCCGCGATAAATAATCGTAAGGATTATCGTAAGCATATTCGATAAAGTCTTCAAAATTCATTTTTATTACATACGAACTTTGACACTTCCTTCTTTAAGGTAGGTTCCGAGGTACCTTGAGTTTGACAGATGATTCCTTACCTCGACTGAGGAAAAATCTCGAGTCGAGGACGTCAAGTCGAGGTGGAGTCGAGTCGAATAAGTTTTGGAGGAACGTCTTAGAATATGGGTGTATACGTCAAATGTTTCTGCTAGCTAGGCCTACTGTTTCTGCACATAAAGCAAAACATAATATCGACAAAATGTTGGTAAACATGTTCATGCAAAAACAGTACCTATAATTAATGAGTAGGTACACAACTATAACGTATTGTAATTAATATCGTGTCACGTTCTGTTTAATCGCTGACAGCGAAGTACTAGCCGGTGAATAAGAAATAAGGGCAGTATGGTTCGCAACTTCAGTATCGTGTCGTATTGTATAATAGGCGACATCATCTTGCACTAATAACACTGCACTTAATAAACATCAGTGATCTGTTTTTATACCGTATGTATGAAGACGATTAGGTCATACTCAGAAAAAAATACATTCAGCATTTTTTCTTGTTCCACTACTTCAATACTACCTATATAAAAAAAAATGAATCGCCAAATGTGTTGCTAAGCGCAAAACTTGAGAACGGCTTGACCAATTCGGCATGTTTTTTTAAATATATTCCTTAAGGCATAAGGAAGGTTCTTATGGAGAGAAAAAACATAAAAATTGCGTGGAAAATTGTAAAAAAAAACACTTTTCTTTTCCCACAACAGGCCAATAACTTTTGACAGAACGAAGTCTGTCCGGGCAGCTAGTTTAAAATATAAATATCACGGAAAACATTGTTCATCGTTTTTACTTGTATTTATCAACCTTCAATACGATTATTTTTATTTAAATAATACAATATTTTCATTAAATCTTAGCTTTATTAGAATGGTAAAATCTTTAGTAAAATACCTCTCATACGATTTTTGAATGTCCCAGTAACGACTTCAATAAAGTAAAGTTTTGTTGTTACGAATTTTAGTTAATTAATTTGTTTGACTACAGCCATATACCTAGGTTTTATTCTTTTGATTCATTAATAAACTTATTAAATTTAAAATGAATCTTGTCCCAAAATTATGACGTTTCGTAACTCAGGGTTAGTAACGTATGATTAATTCCAAACAAAACTATTTGAAACTGATAGCATATAATTTTACTGTATTGGGAATACTTACGCTTCCTATAAAGTCACCATTAAAGGAGGTCATTTTGTTTTCGTCGGCGTACGGGAGTGAGACATTAGTGTTGAATGAATTTGGAAAAAATATTGTCAGGGTGATAAACGACCGTAAGGTACTTTGGTAAGAATGTATGATTTTATGTATGCTGTGTCCTCACGGCTCCGCCCGTAGCCTATGTTACTCAGTGATAATGTAGCTTTCTAACGGCAAAATATTTTTTGAAATCGGTCGAGTAGTTTTTAAGTTTATTCGTTACATACAAATCTTTCCTCTTTATAATATTAGTATAGATATAGATTATATCGTGTTAATTATAGTAATATATTAACAGTACATTCAGTTATTGTGTACAATAAGTGGTTTTAACAAAATTATTTTTTAAGTTTATAATTTCTCAGAGTTCGTCTGCAGTTTCGTTATATTGCGTTACGTTACGAAACTGAGAAATTGTAAAGCTGCGTGCACGTAGTTACACTAATTGGAAAGATTATATTATTTATAACAAAGTAGATATTGGTTTATTATAATGTTTTAAGTAATCAATATTCATGCGAATGGTTTATTTCGAGATTTGAGACTGATTTTGATTTTTGAGATGATTACGTTCCTTAGATTAAGTTACTTTTAAAATATTATTAATATCGAATAAAGTTCCTAAGTATCTAATAACCGATGTTTTATTGAAATTTTGGCAAAATATTTTATTATTTTTTAGTGTTTTTTCTATTCTATGTGTATTATGTTTTATGATATCCGTTTTGTTACACCGATTCTCAGTTTCGTTACCTATCAGTTTAGTTACAAATTTAAAATGTACTCATTTTCTGAGTATGTCCCGGTTCTCTGTTTTTTTTTTTTTACGTGAAGTACGTGAATTACGGTGAAGAAAATAAGGGAATTGGCCGTCTAACTCAATTTTAGATAATATTTTTTTTATTATTATTTTTCTCCTTAAAAGCTGTGATTTGTTTTTTTTTTTTACAAAAATGGCGTACCTAGTGGATACGTCAGTAGTATTGCATATTTTAATTTAGTTCACACATATTTCAATAACATAAATATTATGTGATAATAATAATTTAATTAATTGTTCGTACGTAGTACTTTGTAAATATATCTGACATCGCTACGATAATTGTCCCATAATTGCTGGTATGTTGTCGATAAAATTTTATTCAATAAATTCTATTAACAATACTTAGAACGCTGCTAGTGTAAATTAGAACAAGATTTATAGTTCCATTGATGTTATAAAGTAACATCGTCATCTTAAACCTATGTTTATTTATTACCTCAAGTAGGTAGGTATAATTATCATATAAATACCTATGGACGATAATTGAGCCTAGACTTTTAACTTCCCGAAATTATTAAAAATCGTTGAATAAGCAAATAGTTTTTGTTATCAACTTAATCTTCTTCTTTTCGTGACTAACCTGGTGTCAGAGTTTATGTCGCCGATGGGCCTCTGACTTGGCTTCACATGCCGTCGAGAAATATCTCTCAATCATGCCGGTTCCCCCACGATCTTTCACCGTTTTTAAGCAAACGATAATTATACAATACGCACATGAATTCGAAAAGTCAGAGGTGCGTGTCTTGGGTTCGAACTCGAGACCAATGAGTTGGCAGTCCGACGGTCACACCACTAGGCTATTACTGGTGTATCAATTTAGTTATTCATTAAAATTCTTTGTTACATATTATAGCATTTTTTCTGAGAGAGTATTGTCATATCGGCCCATAAACCGTCTACTGCCGAAAAGGCCTTCCAATGGCCTCTACAAATTACGAAAAAATATTGGCAGGTTTTGTGTTCGTAGAATCTTCGATGTTGATATTAGCAAAGAGAACGAGATGCTGCCAATCTTCTGAAACCCTAAAGGCCTAGTCGGACAGAGCTAGAGCTTGGCTGACGCGAAGCTTGGCGTGGTGTGGCAGTTTCTGTGTGGCGTCTTCCGTACATTGTCATAGTAAGGCGCTCCACCCACTGCACCGCGCCCCGTCGCGTAGCGCGGGATGGCAGATTTTACCATTGTATGCAAGTATCTCAATTTATATAGAAATCACGCCTAGTACAACACACTGCCGACGCGGAAATGCGCGGGAAATTACATTGGTAAAATCTGCCATCCCGCGCTACGCGACGGGGCGCGATGCAGTGGGTGGAGCGCCTAATTCAAACACCAAGAGCACGCGATCAACACGCGACGTATCACACCCAGCCACGCTCTCTGTCTGACCAGGCCTTGTGCGTACACTGTCACGGATTTAAATCCCAAATCCGAGAAAACATGGTGGAAAGTAGTCTCAGTACCACTTGCTAATCCGAATTCAACCGGTCAGCATAGATTTCTCACCGAATTTTTTAACGACAGTAATTTTGGACTTAGTACACAACGACGTATTAGTAATTACGACACCTTCCGGATAAGTGGGATTGGCTTAATATTCTATGCTGGAAAAAGCATGACATTAAATATTATATTACGACATTAAATTGTAACTTTATACGATATGCGTTTTAGCAACTTGCATTTCGATCAGCCTTCAAAATATAATTTTAAAACACAGATCTAACTTAAATTTCAAATTAAGGTGAACATTATTATAATTTTGGAATGTAATTGAGAGACCGCTTATTACCGGAAATGATCCTAAAATGTAAAGTCTAGAAGTTGAAACTCAAGTTGCAAAGATATGCTTTGAATAATCTAAGCAATCCCAAATTACATAACATAACTTCACGCCTGTATTCCCCGAAGGGTTGGGCAAAGGTGTATACTAACACCCTTATTTCGCCGTTATGTTTAAATCCCGTGTAACTAGAGGTGAGCCTATTACCACCAATCGGGCACAAATCTAAATTCCGGGCGCCTACTGAGGAATTTTACACAAAAAAAAACCCAATAACACTTTGCTCGACTTGGGGATCGAACCCAGGACCTCACGATCAGCAGTCGCGCTTGCTATCACTATACCAATGAAGAGGTAGTTAATTAGCATTAATGGTGCATTTTATGGGACTAAGATTGGCGACTAACCAGCAATCCTTGTTGTGTTGTAGGTGTAGGTACCTATAGGTGGCGCGGCGGTAGCCATTTTCCATTAAGTGGGCTGAGAGCTTGTTTGTCAACCTATTACAATAATAACCTTAACAAACAAGTGTCGTGTATTATAACTTGAAAAGATCTACCGATGATTTATAGATTTCCTCATAAGGTAGGTACTTTTCATCACAGATAATTTTTCACGCGGGTGAAGCCATGGTAGGCATGTCTAATTCGAAGTGACTAATATTCCCGGATCTGTGTCTACCCGCAGATAATCCGTCTCCTTCATATCCGTCGAATACTATCGTCATTGTCTCATTATGCATAAAAAAACGTTTTTGGCATACGGATGTACTCACGGATGCTAGATAACTGTATATCTAATTAGGGGAATACCAAATAAAAAAGTCTAGTTACATATAATATATTCCAAATAATTTATTCCAAGTGTGTTAGGTAATTTGATCACACAAAGTTACATTAAAATGACTTCATTTAATTTGTCATTGAACAGTTTTTTTATTTGCTCTTTATACTAAGTACCTAGTTAATACATTTTTCTAGATTTATGAGATCGGACTTTTTTGGTCTTGCCCAAGTATATTGATTTATTGATATATGATTTTTATACGATGCATGTTCTCCTTTTCCTGTCGGATGTATAAGCGGAATATTTGAGTATTAGATTAAGTAGTTAATTATTGTGTCACGGCTATGATCGCAAAAACCGAGGCGTACAGTTATCAAAACTGCGCTTAAACGAGAACTGTGAGTTTCACAAAGATAATTTAGATTTCATAGACTTGGGTTTGCATATTGACGATAGGCTAAGTTGGAACAAGCAGGTCACTCAGGTTAGCCAGAGCGTCACGGCCATACCTACTGCGATCTCTGTATAGGTTTAAGCATTTCCTCCCATCTAACACTAAAACCCTTTTGGTCCAGTCTCTTGTGCTCCCAGTAATAGATTATGCAGATGTTTATTACTCTGATTTATCCCAAGAAATTCTAAACAAATTGGATCGTCTCCTTAACAATTGCTTACGGTTTATTTTCGGACCTCGTAAATATGATCACATTTCTGATTACCGTTCTCAGCGTAAATGGCTGCCTATTCGGCAGAGACGATCCATCAGATCTCTCTGTATGCTCTTCTCCGTTATGAGCGATTCATGTGCTCCTGATTATCTGAAAAGATATTTTCAAGTGCTTGGCAGTTCTCACAATCGCAACCTTCGTGCTTCTGAAAATTTACTTCTCCAAATACCTTCCCATCGTACAGGTTTCATTTCTAACTCCTTCGCTGTCTCAGCAATTAAACTTTGGAACGTGCTCCCCCTTGATATTAAAAAAGCTCCTAGTAAATTCTCGTTCAAACGCAAAGTTAGGGAACACTACTTGAAGTCGCTGCACTCCTAATCATCTAATTTAGTCTTCGTCATAATTGCATTAAGATTGTCATAACGTTTTGTAATTTATATATATTTTAATATCTATATATTTTATTATGTGTATATATGTATTTTATGTAATTTATATTTATCTTTTGAATTCCTAGTATATTCAGTCCAAAATTGTCAACTCATCTTTTTCCTGTACCTACCTATTTCGATGCTTTTCTTTTTAACCCTAAGGTTGACTGGTAGGGAATGCCTTATGGCATTAAGCCCGTCTTATGTACCACCATAGTACATAGAAGTATAAATAAATAAATAATTATGAATTTTCTGAATGTCAAAAACAAATCCTACAATACAGTAGCATCACCTTGTATGCTACTGCAGCATACTGGTTTGCCTGGCCTGGTCTATACAATGGGTAAGAGAAATGCGTGTTTATAGTGAAGGGGGTTATTTAGACTATTATTCAAAGCAACATGGGCAAAGCAACGAGTTAAATAAAAAAATAGGCCAACATTTTTTCAATTCTCCATACGAAGTACGAATTGACCCGATTATCTAATGCCATTTGGATGGACCTATCAAATGTTGCCCTGCATAAGAGTCCAAATAAACCTCAGTGCATTTCTGATACACTTACGTTCACAGAACAGTTTTACTGTTCTTGGCTTACGTTGTATTAGCACTAAGCCCATATTCTGTGACTAGCGGCCCGTCCCGGCTTCGCACGAGTGGCCATTTTTCCCGTTTTTACAACATATTTCATTTATGCTCCGCTCCTATTGATCGTAGCGTGATGTTATATAGCCTATAACCTTCCTCGATAAATGGACTATCCAACACAAAAATAATTTTTCAATTTCAACCAGTAGTTCGTGAGATTAGCGCGTTCAAACAAACAAACAAACTCTTCAGCTTTATAATATTAGTCTAAATAACCGCTTAATAATTTATGGGTTCATGATGAGTTGTTGATAATAATGAAGCACTGATGCAGTGCTCAATTAGCACTCGTTAGATAAAATAAATAAACAAAAGTCTGCCTAATTCGTAATTGCATATAGCAAAGCACTCTGTAAAACCTGTTAAAATACAATAGAACAATAAATCGCGCAAAACTTCGCGTTTCCTGCTTGCTAATCAAAAATCTAAATAAAGATCTATTTGATGTCAAGTTATGATTTAAGACTTGAACTGAAGGTCACTTTTGTGCGTTAATTAATCATATCGTGTCAAAGATACTATATACACTCGTACAAGTTAAACTTTGCTATTTAATGACCTTGAATATAATATAATAATGCACTTTTCATTTGTGCGTAAGCTTAGACGGTGTCGGTTTTTAGATTCGAAATCGTAAGGTCAACCGGCAGGACAATTGGCAAGGCTGATTGAAGGAACGTGTAAGCAACATTGTCATTGTTGCTAGGTGAGAGAAAGATATAAATACCGCACGAGACAGTACTCTTTCAAAACCACAGAAAACAATTGAGGGAATAAAGATTTTTTAAATAAAACTTACATATCGATACCTCAGTTCCAAAGTGTAATAATTCAGAAACAGGTTCTTTTAAGATAATTTGAAAATTATTTACTAGTGATTGAAAATGAAATGTAATATTATTAAGAATGGCATTTCAGATTAATGGTTTAAAAATACACTGGTATTTTAAGCATTTAATTTTTAAATGATCATATAAGAACTTGTTTCTGAATTATTACACTTTAGAACTGAGGTATCGATATGTATTTAAGTTAAAATAAAACCTTTTTAAAAAGAAGCTTTTATCTTCCGACGCCATCATCAGACCAGCGCCGAGGCACCATATTATTGGATTTGTCACCGATATTATATAGGTATACCACATTTGAGCTCAATCGGATGCCAGTAAGTGCTTGAAAAATGGATCACAAATTTTCAACCGGAAACACAACGGAAGTTAAATCAAAGCAAGTTAAATTTTCTGCCTAACCTTTTCTCAACTGTGTTGGGGTCAGCTTCTAGTCTAACCAGATGCGGCTGAATACCAGTATTTTTCACGGAGCGACTGCCATCAGACCTCCACAACCCAGGTACAGGGAAATGCAGACATCCTAAGGTTAAACCGGTTGTCAGACTTTCGAGCTTCTGACTTCCCGTAACGACTGTCATAGGTATTCGTATGACACCCGGGGCCGACTGTGTAACGTGCTTTCCAAGGCACGGAAGCATGTTAAATAAAAGCTTGTAAAAAGTTCTTGCTGTTCTCCCTGGGGAAAGTTCACGGAACCTTTTTAAGGTTTCTGTGTTTATGAAAGAAATAGGTGTCAATGATCAGCTAAGACTTTTCCGAACTGTGTCAGAGTCGGGTTCCAGCCTAATTAATTAAATGCGGTACTATCTGACCTCTGCAAGGAGTTATGATATAGATAGAAATATGAACGAAACACGAAGTTCCTAAAAAAAACGCTATTCGTAAAAAAAAAACATTTTTATTTTCTTCGAGAGATAAGGTAACAAACAGGTAGGTAAGTAGGTACTTTTTACCCGAGTGCCAAGGGAGGGTTATTTTTCTTTTTTTTAGTGGCCTTTTTAATGTTCTACCGCTGAGGAAAGTAATCTAATAAGTACTTTTTAGATTTTTATGATCATGAGAGGATTTAGTATAAAACGCAATAAGCTTACCTTTACATAATGAAAAAGTTTAATGAAACTATAACGAAATCACTTTCATAGATAAAATATCTCTTATCAGTGCAGATGATAGTATTGCATCGGTGTCCGCCTCGGTCGAAAACGATTTGGATATTGGAATACCTACTTCTATCAACACTTGTGTTGTGCAAATTATGCTGGTAGCAGGCTTTTATAGGCAAACTTGTAGCAGCTTATTTGACGACATGTTTGGTGCAGTGGCTGAGCAATTGGCTTCTGCGCTACGGATTGTGGATTCGATTCCCGCACGGACGAAATATTAGTACTTATGGCTTACAATTCCTAGTTGTTCCGGGTGTGGGTGTTTGTGCATATGAAGATTTATGTCTGTAAACGCACCCACGATACAGTAGAAACCCCTGCGTGAGGAAACCATTTAAAAAACAAGTGAGAGTCGGACTCGCGCACGAAGGGTTCCGTACCATTATCTATAAAAACGGTAAAAAAATCATGTCTGTTGTATGGGAGCCCCCTTAAATATTTATTTTATTCTGTTTTTTAGTATTTGTTGTTATAGCGGCAACAGAAATACATAATCTGTGAAAATTTCAACTGTCTAACTATCACGGTTCATGAGATACAGCCTGATGACAGACTGACGGACGGACGGACATCGGAGTCTTAGTAATAGGTCCCGTTTTATCCTTTGGGTATGGAATCCTAAAAAAGAAGCTTGCCTGCATTCAACTGGTACCGAGGGGTATATTCTGCCAAGGGGCGAAATATGAAAGACGGTTCCCAGTTTCAAAATAGGTTCGCAGGAACTATGGTCCCATACACGTTAAAAAAAAAACAATCCATTCCAAAAGCAATTTCTGGTTACGCCTCTTTTCGAAGTGGATACCTTCAAAGTATCGCCAACTCCGTGGTGAGAAAGCCGGGGTGTAACTATCCTAGGCGCTATCTAGGCGTACTGTAAACACCTGACTCTTACACGAACCTGTTTTTTGGCATTATGTATTAACATTGGTATATAATATCGTTCGTTCTACTCACTAGCCTTTTACCAACATGTTGGGGTCAGCTTCAAGTCAAGATGTGGCTGAATACCAGTATTTTACACGGAGCGACTGCCATCAAACCTCCGCAACCCTGTTACTGGGCAATGCCGATATCCTATGGTTAGACCGGTTGTCAGACTTTCGGGCTTCTGACTACCCATAACGACTGTCATAGGTATTCGTATGACACCCGGGACGGACGGCTTAACGTGCTCTCCGGGGTACGGAGGGGTCTCGATGTGTAACGAATGGTCACCCATCCACGGTCTGACTGCGGTAAGCGCAGCTTAACCTTGCAAATCACTTACTTCGCGCGGTTGTTAATAAGCTACGAGTCCCTCCTCCCGCCTGGATATTATATATTGGTATATAATGTACAGTTGTTAAATAAGGATTTGACTGAAATACAGAAGGGATATTTTTTTTAGGAGGGGCTTATGGCTAATTACCAACTACGCGGATCATGCGCTGGCCGCGGTCAGGCCGTGGATGGGTGACCATTCGTTACACATCGAGACTCCTCCGTGCCTCGGAGAGCACGTTAAACTGTCGGTTCCGGGTGTCATATGAATACCTATGACAGTCGTTACGGGAAGTCAGAAGCCCAAAAATCTGACAACCGGTCTTACCTTAGGATATCGGCATTGTCCGGAAACTGGGTTGCGGAGGTCTGATGGCAGTCGGTCCATGTAAAATACTGGTATTCAGCCGCATTTGGTTAGACTGGAAGCTGACTCCAACATAGTTGGGAAAAGGCCAGGCAGAACAACAGAACGGATATTTTTTTTATTCTTCTTCTTCTTCCCGCCCTTATCCTACACTAGGTAGGGTCGGTACAACATGTATTTCATAAATCCATGTTGTTAGAGGTTTTGGTTTATTGTTTTATGACCGGCCGCCTGCCTGACGTCAACCCTCCTTGGGAATACTCGTTGCGTCGTCGCGCGGGTGACCCAATGTGCTTGCTGATATAATGCACTGGGTCCCAAAATGATATGCTTGTCAGTCTTATTGCCGACAACTAACAAGCTTGACTTTACCACCGTTCACGTGGTAAAGACTTTACATTTGTAGTCAACTCCGATTGTAACTGAGAATGATGGATTGTAGTCTCCCGTTGTGAACACTAGGATTTACCCACACCGCACTCACCGATAAAATAATTCACAAATTATATCAATATAAAAAGCGAAAAATAAATTTTATAAAATGTCATAATGTCATATCATTTTTTTTATTCTTAGGCTAAAGTTAAAACCGAGACAATGCTTCAATCGTGTATAACATAACACTTTTAGTGTGAAGTAGCAAAAAATTACCGTAAAACTTTGGCGTAATAGTTATGTCGGTACCAATGTTTTTACTTTTAGCTGACCCGTGTTTATTACGCGTAGACTTGAGCTAACAATGTTTTAAAACATAGTAGATCGAGATATTAGATTATTAGTTTATTATTCATAAATGTTAAATTGTTAGGTAAATACCTAATTAAGAATTAACAAATTGCATTTTTGATAATGATTCTATGCTGTTTTACAAATAAAAAAAACCTTTTTTTTAAGAACGCTTGCCTAATCTCAAACTTGTATTGTAATAAATGTTGTTGCCAAGTTTATCTGTGATCACCTTCTAGCACCATCAACAAATCACCTCAATGACAGACCATCACATCGTGTTGTCACGAAAAGTACATAAAATCTATGTACTTATGCAAAATTCCAGCTCGATCGGATGACGGCGCGCGGCGAGACGTGACATGACGCGTAAATAGCATCGCGTCGTGTCGTGCTACGTCGCATCGCATCGCATCGCAAATGTCGCTTACGCAGGGCACTCCATAACACATCACGTCGCGTCTCGCCGCAGTCTGCTACATAGGCCGCCAATAAAGAATGCCGTTGTTTTGATCGCGTTTGCAGCATCGCGTCGCATCGTGATTGTCGCTTACGCAGGACACCCCTTAGTGAGATAGGGATAGTTCTAGCCCTATATCGCTATTTAGTTTATTGGTTAGATATAGATAGATATAAATAACCCTTACAAATAAACAATGTTCTCAGAATATAAAAACTCCGTTCAGTAGTCACTCCTCAACGGTTTCTGACCAATGGGTAATTTTTTTGTGGGTACATTCGATGTACATGAGTGCTGGGGACCTACTCCTAGAAACGAACGTCGAAGCTTTGGATCGCAACGAAATAACTACGAACATCGAACTTATAATTAATATACGATCAAAGTATTTTCAAACAACGGACTACTAGATGTCACTTAGCATTTGAGAGTAGGGTCAACGAAAGACAAAATGTCAAGTCGCGAGCATCGAAGCGATCGTCAGATCTGAAACTGTTTCGTGGTTGGAAAACGTGCGATCCGTCAGCCGAAACTTTTAGTTGGATGTTCGGAGTAGGCCCACCTGATTACAACGTTTAGAATGACAATAGGAAAACCGAATTAGATAGGTACCTAGTTAATAGGCGCACCATGAGGTTTGCTATTTTGTTAGACCTTGAACTCATAGCGTAAACAATCGATTGCTAAGGACGTTGGGATTTTCCTATGATGGGAAAGTAACTCGTTCTTAGAAAATATTTCCTTATTTATAGATTTCATTGTTTTCAACATGTTTATTTTATTTATTTATTTTATTCTTTATCCACAAAATTAGTACAGAGGCGGATTTAATGCCTTTAGGCATTTTCTATCAGTCGACCTTAGGGTGATGCAGAGACAAAACATGGTAGGTGCACACTTTATTAAGATAGAATAATATGATATAAAAAATAAGCTTATGTATATTTATAAACTTTCTAGAAATACTAATATACTACATTTATTTTCTGTGCCTGCTTACGCGCTTATTAGATTAATGACAGTTTAGGCACGGATACTTTTTTTATAATAATGGTTAGTTGAGAAGCGATTATTTTTAAAGTTTCGCAACCTCCATGTGATGAGCTGGTTATACCTTTAGGATGCTTTTGCTGATGCACTGGACTTGATATTTAAATCTTTTTCGACACACTTGCTCATCAAGTGGCTCTTATTGGACCGCTTTTAGGTCCTTGTAGCTTATTTCGGGCTAGTCCGGCCAAATCTACCACAGATTAATGATATATGTCTACGAATTTTACTTAACATTTTTTTTCAATCTTAGCTAAGAGTTATTATGCCTAAAAAATAATTAACTTTTTTGTTAAAAAAAGGAATATATAAACTGTGTTAACTAAAATATGATAATAAACATTTAATTATATCCAATTATTCATAATTCATAGTAAGTTATGTTATAAATACGAAAATATTCGCTGTATTATATTTTTAATATTGGCTGTATGTCGATGTTGTTCGTGCCCTTGCTCCAAACAGCGCGTGTATTGCTGACGCGGCGCGAAAAGAAAAAGAAACTTAAGAAACTGGCACGCCATTTTCCATAAATATTTGTTAACGTTTTCGCTGTGTGGTTGATTATTATCAAAAATGTCGACTTTAAGTAGGGAAGAAAAGCAATACGTACAATTGACGCCACCGGAAATACTATAATCGAGGCACGGAGCGCATGTGACAGCCTGTTGCCACCAAAATCTAGAAAAGTACCTAGTGGCTTACGAAACATTCATACAATGGAAAATCAGCAAAAATGCCCAGTCATTTTCTGAGAACGTATGTTTGGCTTTCTTCAATGAACTGACAAATAAATACAAGCCCAGTTCGCTTTGGTGTATCTATTCCATGTTAAAAAGCACAGTTAAGACCAAAAATGATATTGATATACCAATACCATAACACAAACTGTAAAAATGCCAACAATGTTCGGCATCATTTTGAGAACTGTACTTTCACTAATTGTTTCAATAATTAAAAGTTAATAACGATACAATTTTTTTTCTTCCTCGCAAGTGTGTTGAAAAACTTCGTATGATACGCGTGTGCATTGATCATTACAGTCTCGGCTCATTTATCGCACTCGCCTGCGGCTCGCGCGCACAATACCGCCTCGACCGTAATGACCATCATAGCACACTTATATCATAATGTACTATTATAGTCATCCTTAACAAGGCTAAAGTCCATACCCGATTTATCTAATATGTCTGTACTTTCTAACAAACAAAATTTTAAATAACTAATCAACCGAACTCATGCGGAAGGCACGTGAAAAAATGCATTGCAAAAAATAGTTAAACACAGCCATATAATAGAATGAAACAGTAATTGCTTTTTAACTCATTACTATTAGTATGCTACATGATAATATACTAACCTATGTATTCGTATATCTAGTTTAGGAATTAATATAGGCGTCTATTTGTTTGTTGATAAAATGTGACCCAAAGTGAACTATCAAGCAATCGACATTGTAATGATTGAATGTGCATATTGCATAGGATTTATTGTTAACATATTTAGCTAGTTGACTTAAGATTTCTAGAAATATATTAATTACCTATGCAGTCATTAATTAAACACGCGCGAGAAACTTTTACAACAGAACTATCGCTACTAACTAACCTACTATTTCTCTGGGAAATGTGTTTGCTTCAAAATAATAAATCTGTGTGTTTGTGTTGAAAATGTGTATTTCAGAAATGTTTTGAAAATAGTAACTATTGGTGAAAAATCTAGATATTTTCTGGTAAGTTTCTTTTTTAAATCTATAAAAACTACGATTGGGTAGTAAGTACTAGGTAGAATTATTTTCAGTTTAAGTGAATAAGAACATAACATCGGAGGTATACTGAGTTACGTGAATTGATTATGATTTTTGGCATTCATATCTACAAGGTTAGTCGGAAAGGGGGTACTAAGCCGAAAGGGTGTTAAAGTACGCATAATACCTAATGGATAACTTTTGTTCTACAACTTTCCCCAACAGTCATTTCATAAGTTTAAGAGAAATAGTTGTTCAAAGATTTCAGAAGAAATACGCTAAATTCTATCTATCCTCAGCTATGATCAGCTGTGTTTACATTTTAGATCATATTTGGGGTGACGGATTAGAAGCTCCATTTTCTGAATTCGTGACTAAAGCAGAGATGAAGAATTTTTGAAAAAACTAAAATAAAAGTAATTTTGCATGGTATTTTTTATCGATTTTTCAAATTATAACACTTTCTTTAAAACAGTCATCAGTGATACATTAAGGTGGCCTGCGACTTAGTACACCCTTTCCGACTAACCTTGTATAAAATTAGACTCACCTCCAAATAAACGCCTAAAATTCTCGAAGAATGACAAAACCACAAAATATTTTGGTTAGGTACACGTTCCCGAAATCCCGATCGCATATGGCCGAAATCCCAGTTAGCTAGGGTCCCACCGACACTGGGGACCGAGTGCGAATGATTGCAGGATGATAGGGTACCTACGGCGGATGCTCGTCTGCTATCTGTTTTATTAGGTGACGTCCCTAGCACTTGAGGGATATGCACACTCATCGAGAAATGTGATTTGTAGGTGTCAATTTTATGTTATTGCAATTTTGGCGTGGATGTCTGGTACCTACACTATTTGCGGTGTAGCGTGGTGCGGGTGTCATCAGACAGTTGCACCCTATAGTCTAAGTAGTCGTAAAATACGAAATCGGTAATAACTGTAGGTACCTACCTAGTAATTTAAATAAATTTACCCTGCCAAAATGTTATTGGTGGCGATTCTGTTGCGCACTTTGAGAGAACTAAACTAAACTAAGGGTGTTTGTCTCTTTCTATTTCAATGGGAAAAGAAAGTGACAGTTGCGTCTAGTCTAGTTAAGTGCTGTCAAAATGTGCAACAGAATTAACACCGTTGTCTACAAATAAAATCAAATACTGACAGCCACACCCAGGCCCGGAATGGCCATAGGACAAGTCGGGCAAAAGCCTGATGGGCTGGATGGCAGATGGGCCGGTGTGAGTCAAAGTCAAAGTGAAAGTTTTTTATTTCAAATAGACCAGATTTCAGGCACTTTTAAAACGTCACGACTAGGTGCACGGTTCCAAAAGGTAGGTTCTATGGAGAAGAGCCGGCAAGAAACTCCATGAATACTCTTTTTAAAATAGTAGTTCATTACAATTCCATTACAGTAGTGTGAGAAATAGAATGAGAATAATGCAGGTTAATGTAACAAATAAACTCACATAAGAGTAACAAATAGAAAAATATGCCTTCTATGATTGCCATAGCAGTTAAGAGCTGACCAGTCCCGACAGACGGCACCCGTTCACGAGCATGACGTCCACATCCGCATCGGTCAGCTCAACCATATTATAGGGAACTCAACGACCGGATAAACAACGCCACCATCAGCAAGACATTTAAGTGAGCATGACAGACTCATATTACCAGACAATAGGCAGTAATATGATATGATTCTATGCGTATCACTAATAGCTGCATGATGCTCATACTTTACAGTTTGGAATGAAGTATTGTAAAGCCATATTATTTGATATATGTGGTGCGATAGGCCGGTTACACAGTCGGAGAAATCGAAACAGTGAGGGGAAAGTAAAAAAAAAAGGTCGTCCAGCTATCGCTTTAAAAAGAATTGTTTGGGTTTGTAAATGCAGCGTCTAAAAAAAAATCGCTTGGGCTTCCGTCTAATCGCTTGGGAATAACATTTTTGTTGCCAGCACTAGGCAATTTCAGGTCCCAGTCCGGCCCTGGCCACACCCGCACTATGCTACTTCGCAAATAGTGTAGGTATAACATTTAGAAGAGATATACCTACGCTAAGAAGATAGCCTTACCTACCGGACACATCTAGCAAATTCAGCCAGTCTGATCTACTGCCTCTCAGTCATCTTTAGGACGTCATCCGAAAATCGTGGGTGGACCTGACGATCACCGTCTTTTACTTTCTGTCTTAATTTTCTGCATAACCTTTTCCCAACCTTGGAGTCAGCTTCCAGTCTAACCAAATGCGGCTGAATACCAGTATTTTACACGGAGAGATTGCCATCAGAGCTCCGCAACCCAATTACTGGGCAATGCCGATATCCTAAGTTTAGACCGGTTGTCAGATTTACGGACTCTGACTTTCCGCGTAACGACTACCATAGGTATTCGTATGACACCCGGGACTAACTTTTTAACGTGCGCTCCGAGGTACAGAGGGGTCTCGATGTGTAACTAACGGTCACCCATCCACAGACTGTCCGCGGCAACCGCAACCTAACCTTGCAAATCGTATGATACGCGCGGTTCGTAATTAGCCATGAGTCTCCCATTTTGTCTTAATATTGCCGAAAAATAATGGATAAAGTAAACGTACCACGGGGTAGGTCTTCCCATGGACATTATTTGTAAGAGGCAATGAGGATTTTTCCAGCAACCTCTGATATAATAATTATGATCGTGTTGGTTATAAATCCTATGTTTAACCGTTTATTGTTTACTAACACATGTACCTAGATGTTGGGTCGATGGTGTCTCAATACGGGAGAAAATGAACCGCATGTTTTAAATAATGTTTGTTGATGATTGTACTGACTTTATCCATAATAATATGATCTGTGAAATGAATCATATGCACGGTGCATATTAATTATTACATAGGAGGATATTTTTAGTTCCGCACTATGTCATCACAAACAAGTAAGTACCTATCATAAGTACATTACTACTTATGTAAATTAGCACATGCTATCCGATAAGACTCATATCAATCGGACAAACTCTTTGATTTATGTAAATAGGTACGTAATAGTTACACAATTGATGATAATTTTAACTACCTAGGTAACTCCTCTTTAGGCCAGTAGTCGTAAGTGCAACTTCTAATCGAGAGGACATGGATTCGATGTCTGGGCCTCGGGGTAAGCAATACTGGCATAAATTCACGTTTCACCAATGATGTACCTAAGCAATCAGACGCGGTCCCAGCCAAACACTTTGAGAGGGTTCATTTAAACAGTAAAATAAGTTGAGCACATTAGAATTCATTGCACTTTTTTTGTCAATCATCTCTTTTTAGGTTTATCAATTTGACGTGTACCATTTTAGAGGCGGTCATGACCCCTACGACCCGCCCTTCTCCCTCGGGCCGCCACTGTGAGTAATACTGGCATTTAATCACATTTTACCGATGATGGTGTTCAGAATCATGTGGGCTGCTGCTAAGAATTTCCTTACATAAAAACGACCTACTTATCATTTTATTGTAGAACTAGCGACCCGCCCCGGCTTCACACGGTTGCAATGTAGATACTAATATGGGGCATATAAACCTTCCTCTTGAATCACTCTATCTATTGCTGAAAACTGCATTAAAATCCGATGCGTAGCTTAAAAGATCTAAGCCTACAGACAGCGGGAGACACTTTTATACTATGTAAAGATTATAAAACTTTCATTTATTTTAGCTCCTTAAGAAAGGGTATCAATGACGGTGGATTTACAGACAGATGAGACTTTCCAACTTTGTCTATAAGGTGACAACGCATCAGCATCCTCGTGGTGCTGTACGGGTTGGTATATTGGTGGTGGTAACTCCTCTTGTGTGGCTGCTTGCCAAGACATTGCATAACAAAGTATAATAAAATATCAAGGAACCCAGGGTCTCACTTTCGGCAGTTGCGCTTTCGGCCATTTCTTCTTTTGTTTCGGCACGAGCTATAATTATGAGAATTATTCTACCATCGGATATCTAGACGCACTGCAAGTCACCATCCATACCTAGTTGCCATTCCACCAATTCGCACTAAGCACTTCCAAACATCCTTCATAATGCGGACGGCAAAAGAGTGGAACTCACTACCTGCGTCTGTGTTCCCGAACGCATATAACCTGAATCCCTTCAAAATTAGAGTGAACAGCTAGGCTTTTTCTGGGTAAGCTCACTCCATCGTAGACTTTGTCTCCGTCACCTCTGACCTAGACCAGAGTCAAGAACAAACCCATCTCAAATAAAATAAATAAACACATTCCGTGGTAAAAAGAGTACATAGCCAGTCAGCAAGGTTGTTAGCGGGGCTGACTGCCCAGAGTAGGTACGCCAGACGTAGGTACTTAGGTATGTATCGTAACTCGTGGAGGCTTCTTGAATATCGGTTGCATTAACTAGACCAGAGGGAGATTTTTTTTTGTACATTTTAATTTTGTGGGTTTTTAGCAAAAATGGGTTTCGTTTATATTAATTTAGTTATAATAAGTATATTTAGTTATAATTTTTTACCGAACATGACAGAAAACACCTAGGAAGCTTCTAAGCTCATTACACAGATTTAGTTTGTCGTTTTTCATTGAGGAAAAATAAAATAATAATATTAAAAACAGTCAATTACTTACCCAATTGGAACAAATTGGTCTCATCCTTGTGCCGAATTTGATCCCACGTGTTATAACAATTTTCTTATTGTGTAACCCTATTATATTATTTGGCTTTGGGAGTCAGAGGTGTCAAGTGGAACAGATTTGTGTTCCAGTATTTTCTTCATACATAGGTCTTTTCTTACTACGTCGAAGCCGGTATTTTAGGCAGACTGTGTGACTGTTTTAAAATAGTTCAATTCTGCCTGGTGTAAAGGTAGCCTAGTCTTTCCGATAGCGTGCATTAAGGAATATAGGTATAATAAAATATCATTGGTAGGATCTAAGATTGTATTTAGAAGGTATAATCAGAGGCATTTAGGTGCCTATTATGCTCGTTTGTGTATGATGTTTGACGACTTTTGGTGCAGTAGGTAGATGAGCGATTTTTTTTTTATTTTATTTAATCATAGGTAAGTAATACATTTTCAACACAACTTTTCATCTGCTAAGCAGTTTGTAGGCGTTCTGCTTTTTTACACTTTAAACTTAGACTACCTAATCAACACATTATCTTATTTTTACCCATCACCTTACCTAATTACATCTATATTATTTTACATACATACATACATAAACTCACGCCTTTTTCCCATGGGGGTAGGCAGAAACTATAGAACGCCACATGCTACGACTCTTACATACCCCTTTCGCTTCTAATAATATTTTATTTTACATATTATTGTAATAATCTGTAAAAAGTAATTAAGAGGTCATCATCTCCTTAATAACTCTTTTCAGCTTCATTTTACATTTAATTCTATCACCATCTCTTGACAACGGGTATTCATTACACAACTTTGGTACTAGATATTTACGTGTTCTCTCACCATAATAGTTACTAACTTTATTTTGTACTAGTCTTCCCTTTTTAACAGATCTAACACTGTACTTGTAAGTTTTATTAATTTTATATTTATCTATGTCGTATGTTTCTAACGCTATTAAATAATTTACTTTTTTATCAACAGGAATCATGCTACATTCTTTAAATAACTGATTGTAATCGTCTTTACATGCATCTTTGGTTTTCTTATCCATTATTATTTTTAACAATCTTATTTGTATTATTTTGACTTCTTCTAAATATGTTTTGAATGTTAAGCCATAGCAGCTTAACCCATAACTAACCAATGACTCTGCTAGCGCGTGATACACAATAAAACAATGTTCGCCTGTCTATTACTTTCTTAAGGTTATAGAATTTACTAAGAACTGTTCGTAGTTTATTACACACTGCGTTAACTTGTGGCTTCCAATTAAATCTATTATCAATAATTAAACCCAGATACTTGATATATTCTACTACTTCCAACTGATTACATTTACAAGTTTGCTGATTATTATGTAAGCATTCGTACGAGTGCCCAATAATTTTAATGCTATGGTTTTGTCTGCATAAGTACTTTATTATAGGGTGAATATATATGCATACACTTAGTTTTGCCGGTGTTGAGTATAATGCCGTTGTCATGTGCCCATTTGGTAACTTTATCAAAGTCAGATTGCATCTGAACTTCTAACTCTTTTAAGTTCCTCCCAGCGACTAGTAAGCAAGTATCGTCAGCATACATATACACCCTAGAATGGCTCACCACATTTGCCATGCTGTTCACATGCATTATGTAGCCTACAGGACCATATACCGATCCGGTCGGTACACCCAATGTAATGGATTGGCTTCTGCGCTACGAGTCGTGGGTTCGATTCCTGCACGGAACAAATATTTATATGGCCTACATATAACTGTTCCGGGTAAGTGTTTGTGCATGTGAAAATTCGTGTCTGTAAACGCACCCACGATATAGAGAAATCCTAGTGTGGGGCAATGTTATTTAAAAGAAAGTACAGAATCTCGTAACTTTTTGCAGTCTCTATGTAACAGATTTTACATTTTGTGTTATCAATGTGACTTTCTGTACCTAGATATTTGAATTCTTCATAAGTGTACTAAGTGATAGCTTAGCGGTTGAACGCCTACCTTCCACGCAGGAAGGTCAGAGTTCGGTCTCGGCCCGCACATTCTAATTTCCCGAATTCATTATACAGTGAAGGAAAACATCGTGAGGAAACCGGCACACTTGAGTTGTGCAAAAAGTTCTCGATGGTGTGTAGTCTGCTAACCCGCACCAGGCCGGCGTGGTGGATTAAGCCTACAACCATTTCATCCCAATAGGCCCGTGCCTAGCAGTGGGACAGTAATAGGCTGATTATGCACGACCAGCTCTTATACTTCCTATTTATGTAGCAGTTCTTTCATCCATGATGACATTGTTGTCGTAATTCAAGTGACACCAGAAATCCAGATCGACACCAGTTGGCGCCACTGCGAATGTTCAACCTTTATTTTGTACAGTCAGCAACAGAAGTAATAAAATTGCAATATTATAATTAAATTTACAACACACCATAGACTATTGGTTAATGTATCAGGCATTGACATTTTGATTGAGTATTTGTCATTGATAGGTCTACATAACAACAGCGCCATTTAATGCTGCCATTCTAAAAATATAGGTAGGTAAACAACGGTCGGCTAGTTTAAAAAGTAAGTTAGCTAAACCTAAGGATTGGTCGTAAATAAAACAACATCTCAGAATTAATTAATCACTTTATGTTCAGACGGGGTATCTCCACTTGGCCGGCACGTCCGCGTGGTAGAAGTTACACTCGAGCTTGTTGGCGCAGCTTTTGCCGTAACGACACGGCTTCGGGTGGTAGTAGTGACACAAGGGGTTCACGCAGTTTGGGTAGAACTTGCACATGTTGGGGACTACCGTTGATATTGTCTTGTAGTTCGCGGCGGGGACCACGTGAGAGGCTGTGGAGAAATAGTTTTGAATAAGAAGTGGTCACAAAACCAACTGTGGGGAACTGAGCTATATTCGACTCAGGACTTGTAGAAGCTATACTTTTTGCAAATGTTGATATCACTACAAGCTCACAGATACTGCCTATCCGTTGAATGGGATATGATAAGCTGATCAAACTCAACTCACCAATACTAGGCGACGCCGGCGTGGCGGGCTGAGGTAACGCGTTGAGTGCGTGCGAGTACACACAGTTGCGCCTTGTGCAAGCGGCTGCGAACTTGCACCGAGGATGCGCAAACGCACACGCCGACCCGTAGCGACACAGTGGAAATGCGCGACACCACACTAACTTGCGTTCTGCTGCACTTACTGGAAAGAAAGTGTGGTGTTACGGCTGGGCCGGACGGAGCAAAATTGACGCAGTGGTTTTTGACAAACTATTGTCAACTTTGCATTTATTTCAGTTATCGTATTTTAAATATCGACTTTGCAGACTTTTAAGTCGAATATACGACTGAATAAATGGGTATGTGGTGGTTCGTAGTGACTTTTATCTCTGCTGAGAAAAATTTATTATCTCAACATGGGATAATATTTTTTTAGAGAAGAGCAAATTTGCAGGCGGTCGCTTCCGGTAAAACCTTTTTTTTTCTTTTCTTTTTTTACCGTTGGAAAATCTTCATGGATGTCCCTCGCCCGGGAAAGGGTCTGCCGGACTCTTACCGGCTAAAAACCAACGGTGTTCCTTCTCCTGACCGTTCGGCCGGGTTCGCGGGATTCGCAAAAGCGTACATCGCAACCCCGGCAGGCTCCCGGTAAAACCTATATAAAAACTTGTCATATTTTGCAAATAGGCCTCACAATATACCAGGAAAAAGGTGCTATAATAATTTAAAAAAAAAATATACTCACAAGGCGGCACAGAATCATATTTATGTGTATTAGTGACAGTTGCAACTGTCACGTGTTGATCACTGCTCGCGCCGCTTTCAGTCCTCTCTCTAAATCTTTCCGGCTCTTTCTCCTCTTTCCTCTTGTCCACGTCAAACACTATAGGGGAAGCCTTCCTCTTTTTGACAGGAGGCGGATCTACATTTAACTCATTCGCACATTTCCTCTTTTCTGCTTTTTCCTCCTCTTTTTTGATAATGACTTGAGTGTCGCTCTCCTCACTAGTGTTACTTAGGCGTTTCTTTTGAGGTGGTTCTACAAGTTTCTCTGTTGGTTTCTCTTTGGGTATTGGCTCTTTAATTTCAGGTGGTTTAGAATTTTCCTGTACTTTGTTTTCAAGTTTTTTGATTTCGTCCTCTTCGTTTAAAAGTCCTTCGGTGAGGAGTTTCTTGGCGAGGAAAGCGTTTGGGTGGTAGCCGTCCATCGTGACTATGAATTGGGTGTTCTTGTCTTTGTCTACTGAGGGGTTGTGTATATTGCTGAAAAAATATAAAAAAATATCTACATTATGTTTCTTCTAAAGTGTTGAAACAGTTTCATTGTGTAGGTATATCTATACTAATATTATAAAGCTGAAAAGTTTGTTTGTTTGTTTGAACGCGCTAATCTCAGGAACTACTGGTTGGAATTGAAACATTATTTTTGTGTTGGCTAGTCCATTTATCGAGGAAGGTTATAGGCTATATAACATCACGCTACGACCAATAGGAGCGGAGCATAAATGAAAAATGTTGCAAAAACGGGAAAAATGTCCACCCGTGCGAAGCCGGGACGGGCCGCTAGTTTGGAAATGAAGTTAATATTTGCATGCATATACATTTTCCTCTATTTGGCTATGATTATATGTTCAAAAGATTTATATTATACAATATTATACCTGTCTAAAACCCTAAGGGCCATTTTACAGTATATTTATTACAAGGCTCCGAATACTGTCATTATTGTCCAAATTACTATATCACATAAGGTAACTTACATAGTCTCAATAATGAGCGTGTCATCTTTCCTACTGGCCGTCCTGCCTTCGTTTCGTCGTGATGGAGTATATTCGCTGTTGATAATCTTCTTAGTGATGGGCGCCGGTATGTATTCATCTCTGTCATTTTCACTCGCCATTCTGAGGACACAAACAGAATATTGAATGTTTACAAAATACTGGGAATTTTCTAAACTGTAAAACTGATAGATTTTTGAAGATGAGCAAGGTTATCTTTTTAAATAACATACATAACATAACATCACGCCTGTATTCCCCGAAGGGTTGGGCAGAGGTGTATAGTAACACCCTCATTTTGCCGTTATGTTTAAGTCCCATGTAATAGAGGGCGAGCCTGTTGCCATCAACCGGGCACAAATCCAAACTCCAGGCTGCTACTGAGGAATTCCACACGGAAAAATCCAATAATACTTTGCCCGACCTGGGGATCGAACCCAGGACCTCACGATCAGCAGTCGCGCTTGCCACCACTGGACTAACGAGGCAGTTCTCATGTTTTTACATATTTAGTCGTAGTTGAAGCCACTGTTGGTCGATGATGGTATTCGGTGTTATGATATTTTACGGGCACAAGAGTGCACATAAAAAACAACTTCCTCAATAGGGAAATGCACTGCACATAGCCGTTAACCGTCGATGGTCTGACGACTGACAGATTAGGACAACCAACTTACCAACTATACTATTAAACCGGCGTCGGGCAGTACCTTCATCGATACGAAAAGGCTTGTTCTCTGTTTACCAACCTCTACTTGCTTGCTTCGTAATTAATAGGCAAGACCGTCTTTCGGGAGAGGCGACCACCCAGCATTAAGCAGCCATAGGCTGTTAATGGTATTTTAAAACTATTCTAAAACTATTCTAACTTCAACTTACTTAGAGCTCTTATCATCATCGCTATCCATATCCCCGAGACTGATGCTATCCCCCCTATCCATCTCAGTATGCGTGATATCCGCAGGCACTTGTATAACGATCTTCTGTGCGTCTACGCAGCGCCGCATTGGTAGTACTAGCGCGCGTTTTATTTGTGACTCTGTCTCCATTTTTGGTGGTGCCTGGAAGATATAGATAGTTAGATTAGGTGAAAACGTCCATTGATAACATAGACCTGTTAATTCACAGCATCCGGCAAACGTAGTGCTGGGAGGCCATTAGGCTAGGAGTGGAGGTGGAGTGACGATCTTCGCAAGGCGGCTGGTAGCAGCTGGATGAGAGAAGCCCAGGACCGAGCTCAGTGGCATGAACTTAAAGAGGCCTATGTCCAACAGAGGACTGCCACACTGCCATATAGAGCCTAAACTGCAGAAAAAGTTATTTTTTTAACATAGAATATTGAACCTTATGCGTGTATACTGTGGTTCAATATTCTATATTCAAAAATTACTTGCTGCATTTTAGGCTCTGTACGGCAGCAAAGACTGATGATGATTGCAGATGGTTTTAATAGCGAAAAGGTGTATGCTGCTACTCAGCCTCCTGACATAATCCCTTAATTGCCTTTTAGTACACCCAGGGGGAAGAGACGGAGTGGTCTGTTTCTTCCCAGGATTATTATAACTTCATGTTTTTGCCAAATATCTCCTATGAGTAACCTAAAACTCATAAAAAGTATAAAAAATAATACTCACATTAAGCAAGCTCTTATGAGCATCAGCGACCGCTCTGAGCAACAGACTGTTAGCGGGCGTAGACACGCGCGGCCGCGGTCGCACGCGCACCACGCTCGCACACGTCGACCGACACGGACGATTCTCAAGCACTGACACTCTAGAATGGAGGTTAAAACTTATTATAAAAGGTAAAATAGCACACACATTACACAGGTAACATTGGCACGGGCGGAACACGTTGTGGCGAATTACTTGGCCAGACATGTCGCGTCAACGCGAACATTCTTCGAATCCCGCCAAGTTGTGAGTGATTGGTCAGCGCCAAAACAGTGGGCCAACGTAATCCTTTTTGCAGGGAAAGAAAGTAGGTAAAAATGGAATGTAACATTAACACGACACTTTTTGCCAATATGAATGGGATTTCAAGTAAAATAGCACACTTGGTGATGAAGGCCTGACCAGTCGATCTCATAGAATCTGGACCTAGAAAACGCCTAAATAGAAGTCAAAACTTAATACTTAATACTAAATTTGTAAAGGCTTCAAGCTTACTTAGATGTTAGTTTTTTGGGATTAGTATCTGATTTCTCAGATACAGTATCATCAGAAACAGAACTTCTCTTCGACGCTTCCGGGGCTTCTCCCAGCCGACTCTTGGCTGACTTAGATTGAGGCCAAAAGTCTGGCTCTCTTTCAGGGGTAAACCTGAAAATAAATCGTGTGAATAATTGCACTAAGGAGAAATGACGTTGGCCAAAAATAAAATATGTAATTACGTCTTTTAAAATAAAATATAAATTGTTAGAACTTGTATAACAACATTGCATGTACAAATTAAATTCGTTCCAAAAGTTAACTAATTTAAACATGGCCAACTTAAATAAATTAAATATACATAATTAAATTGAGCTCATATTTATTCTTACTACCTCAAATTTGTAATTTAACAACCTTTCGGGACTCTCTGTCCGCGTTTTAGATTCCTTTTCTTTTACTTCGGGAACCTTTTTGGGTTCCTCGCGGATCCCTAGCCTGTCCCGTACAGGCCTTTTGGGGAGTTTCAGTTCTATCTGTGGTAAAGTCTCTATGGGATCTTTGGGAACCTCTATGGGTTTTGGAGGAGGAGGAGGAGGAGGGGGAGGGGTTGGGGATCTTGGGCGCCCTATCGGTGGTGTAACGGTTACAGAAATAGACGGCGCCTGTTGAGATATTTCCTGAAAAATATAAAAAAAATGGAACTCAAAATTATATTATAGCTCACGAAATGAATGAATCCACTTCCTTAAACAAAAGTACACCTTGGAAATATAATACTTAGTGTAAACACAAGATTGCAGAAGATAAAACACACCTGAAACACATCTTCAGCAAAGTCATTCATCAGTTCTTCAGCTTCAGTCCTAATATTCAAAAAGTCTTCATCATCTGACATAGAATCTAGCTGTTCCGCCAATTTCTGCTTTAACCCCTGTATTTTAGCTTCAATTTGGGTCATTTCCTTCATTTGGTCTTCTTTTGGAGCACCAAGTGATGATACACTAGTTCTTTTAGGTTCTTCAATTGTTGTTTCTGCCTCTGGCTCTGGCTCAGGTTGTGACGTAATAGTTGCTGGGTCAATGATAGGCAATATAGGCCGTTTGACTTCCTGCACAACAGGTTTCTTCTCTGGCTTTGATTCTTCCTGAGGTACTTCCAATGTTATCCCATGGTTTTTTAATATCTGTCCAGCAAAAACATCTGTTATTGAAGGTTCTGAGTCTTTCTCCATGTTCATTAGTAAAGGAGGTATGTTTGGACGAATCATGTCATGATGTTTACTCTTCTTTTTAATTTTATGAATTTTTTTATCATCTTTTTTACGGAACAGCTTTTCTTTGTCTTTCTTCTTTGCCTTTTTCAGGTCGCTCTTCTTTTGTTTCTCTTTTGATTTCTTTTCTTTAGTTTTTCGCTCTTTAGAGTCTGATATTTCTTTGCTTTTGTCAAGCTCAGCCGTTTCTGAAAAAGAATGTATATCTGTTATCTATTATTCTTAAGTGAGTCATCGACGTACGAGCCTATACCGCGGTTTTAAAGAACGTCGGTTTTACTCGCGGCTCGTTGGTGCTGATCGACTAGCGAGTAAAACAGTCGTATCGTAGTCAAATTGAGGTTAACATGTCTTGTTCGGTGTCTGAAGCTTTGTGTTATCTTGGTATTATAGCATACCACGAAATTAAGAAAATTGAGAAATGGCAAGCCTTATCGCATATACATTTAATTTATACGCTGCAAGGCGATTTCGCTTGTTTTTATACTCGCTTGATTTAGTTTGCCATAAACAGGGATATTATGAATTTAGCATGCAGCCATTTATGAATTCTATTATGAAGTCGTGACTGTGAGTTCGCAGATCCATTATTAAAAATGTGACGTGGAGCGCGTTCGTCCTCTAGCGCTATCGCCGATAACTGGCGACTTGGCTCGCCGGCCGTGATCAACACGCGGTTTTGAACGACGAGCCGAGTAAAAAATGAAGCTAACATGACAAGTCGCGAGCCAGGCTCGTCAACTCACAAAACCGCGGTATTGCAATGATACACCGGCGAGCTTTACCGACGAGCCATAAGATCACGGTTTTACTCGCTTATCAGGGCCTTTATGTTGACCATGTGAAATGCTAAACTTATATCAATAAATAGTACATACTTAGGGGAGTAGCAACTGTGACCTCCTGCAACTTTTTTAATACTTGGTGTAGCCAGTTGACAAACAACTCAGTGTTATCACCGAGGAACAGTTGAAGGTCATCTTCCATTTGTGCCCGAGTGCGCTTGTTTGCTACCATCACCATCACATAGTCTGGCAGTTCATCATCTGATAAATTAAAAAAAAGTATGTGCAAAGTTTAGTTCAAAATGGCCTAAACTCCTGTCATGCTGAGAAAAGCCCCGAGCCCAGCATTGGGAAAATATCAGGCTGATTATGCTGAGTTAAAAATAAACTGGAGGTGTCATGCCCACTTGTGCATGGCTAATGGAGGTGGACAATTTACAATGCCACCTGAAAACATAAACATCCATGTTTATCAGATTTCTATTTTAGAATAATCTGATTATCACACAGTAAAATTATAAATAAAAAATAAAACAAAGACTCTACAGTCATCAGTAATTAAGCAAAAGATTTTGGATAAATAATATTTATAAAAACACAAAGTATGATTTGGTCATAGTCACCATACTGCGCAGAAAGCTTGGACCAGGGGCCATAATTATTATGATGTGTTAAAACCATCACTGTTCCGGTGAGAGCAAGTGACGCGGCTATGCAGGTCATAAAGCGCCATCACATTCTCACAACAGAACAATAATGATTTTAACACATCATAATACGCCACCTGGTTATTCATTTTTGTGATCATGTTTATTTTCTTCATTCCTTTATATCAACCAATAAGCTTTATGTGTCGTTAATATGAGACTCACAATGACCACTAGCAGTGAATGGGATGAGAAATTGTCATAATCACTGTTTGGCAGATAGATTGGTGACCACAGTTTGTTGTTATTAGCATATAAAATAAAACACACTCATCCAAAGTGATAGTATGAGGAAACAATTTAATTCTTTTGCATATACACCAAATGCTATAAGCTGAACCATAGGCATAATCAGGGTGGGGTAGATGGGGCGTTCACCCCACCCTGTCATGGGAAAGAACAGGTAAATGGTCTAGATTTAGTCAACTTGCCACTCATGTCTACAGAACATTCACCCAAAGTAGGCAGACCAGTGCCCGACTCCGCCTATACTTATTTGGACCACAAAAATAAGGTTATGGGGCAAAATGACACCATAATCTCATTTTGCACTTCCAGATTTATTGAAAAGACAAATATTTGCTGTCTGACTGAATTTGCCCCACCCTGGGCTAAATCCTGGCTATGCCCATGTGAACTGAATCATTTGCTTAACTATTGGAGACAACCATGCGAAATACATAAAAATAAAAAAGATTAAAACATAGTAAGTAATATGAGTGACATAACATCACACCTTGTATTCCCTGAAGGTTTCAGCACAGGTGTTTTAGTACGTCCTCGTTTTGCATTTTATGTTTAAATCCCAGGTAATGTAATAGGGGGTGAACCTATTGTCAAATCCAGACCCCGGGCTGCTACTGAGAAATTCCTAATGGAAAAACCCAATAACACTTTTCCCAACCTGGGGATCGACCCAGGACTCCATGCTCAGCAGTCATGCTTGCGACCACTAGACCAAAAAGGCAGTCAATATCATGAGTATGTTTTCATTTTGACAATGTTGTACGTTTATGTCAATTTTGAGGTTAATTTAGAAATTTCTTATGAAGAAAAGGCAATAAATTATCAGTTGACAGTTTACAAGTATTTAATTAGGTGGTAGATTGTAAGTATAAGCTTTACATGAAAAACTTTACCATCATAGACCTTTCATTTATTATTAATAGACAATTTACGTTTCCCTTAAGAATAGTAACTTTATTGTAAGTAATTGTTTCAGTCCGGTGAGTCACAGTAGGTACAAGGTACTGTGACCAGAAACACTACTTGCACCCTAGAGGAATGTGGTGGATTTATAACTTGGCTATAACATAAATTCAACTTTGGACATAGCGTTTGTACCTACAGGCTAACTATTTCTGAATTTGGTATAAATAGAAAGTTGTTTTACTTACCGACATAGCATCCTAATTCTGTCAGTTTGGCCTTGATGGCCGACTGAAAGTAAAATATTTATAATCAATACACTCATCAAATAAATGTCAAAAATTTGTATCAACAAATGCTGAACAAGACCGTTTCTGTAAACAGCACGTATTAACGTTGTTATTTGTATTTGAAATGACATAGCTATACAAAAAAATGCATTTTCAGCCTTCTTAAATATTTATTTTAGGTTAAATTTGAATATATCCGAATATTTACCCGCATTTTCTGCCCAATCTCGCTGCCGACGACATCCATTTTTATTCGTATTTTACAATAACACTACACTATAATAATCAAATTCAAACCACTACGATAGTTTATTTACGTTAAATAAAACTTATTACGGATACATTATATTGTAACTTCATATCATACAATTAATAATAACAAAATTAATGAACACTGCCGCATTCATGCTTGAATATTTGATAATTTTTCTGTGATTTTGACACAAACGTCAAATGATTGACATTACGAAAAAGAATTGCGACGTTCTGTTTCACGCAGTTGGTCTAAGTTTAATAGTTCAGGTATTAATGGCGCCATCCTCACAGTATGCTGTTTTCTTCAGGCTTGTTGTGCGTGTTTGATTATTGTGTTTTTTCTTTTAATAGTAAATAGTGATATTAAGAACCGCTAATAAATAATTTCGAAAAGTTTACTTAAGGATGATTTCCATCAAACGGCTCGCATCGCATGGGATCCGAACGGATTTTAAAATCTTTAAACGATATTATATCGTGTACACAGTAATTAAAGTCTATATTACCAAGCCGCGCACAGCAGCTTGACCGCGGGCGTCTTCCGTGACACGCGATCGTAGCCGAAAGTATGCTGCGACGCGCAACAACAACACGCTCTTAAAAAACTCAATCCTTTCTTTTTTCCAGAAACGGTATACTTGTATTTGATCAATGAAGTAGGTAACGATGTGAGCGATGATCATCACCGTCAGCGTTCAGCTCCTACCAGTCACCTTGCAAACGATAATGAATCACGCTAATCGAAATGTAAACCTTTAGGAAATCGACTCCACTCACACCTCTAAAGGTTTAAGCAGGCCCAGACTGGCCATACGGGCAAATTGGGCAAATGCCCGATCGGCCGGTGTGTCCTGATGGGCCGACACACAATCGGAGAAATAGAAAGAGTGAGGGGAGCGTCTAAAAAAAAAAACCTCGTCCGTCTAATCGCTTGGGCCGACTGTCTCTCAAATGCCCGGGCCGATTTCAGGTCCCAGTCCGGCCCTGGGTTTAAGTAAGTACCTACTTGAAATTCACCTCGTACTTGAAATTCACCTCGGGTTCGTATCCACAAGCAGCAAAGTTGCCTAATCTAACTTGGTATGGTATACCTACTTATTTTGCAGTAGGTACTTACTTCTTTGCATTTCACGTTACCAGTAGGTAGGTACCTACACTTCATCAGCGGCCAATCAGGCAATCGTATCACGACGAATGTCGCGTCGCTTGACAATATGGCGCGAAGTTTACAACACGCGAAGGTGACAATAGAACGCCATCTCGCACTCTCGAATAGGTATCGACACATTAGGTACTACTTAATTACTAAACTGCTACTAGTTTACTGTTCAGTAATAAAAAATATGTTTAAACAACCGCAAGCTAAGCAAGTACTAAGACAATAGACTTGTAAGTTGGCCTTAACAGGTGACAGAAGAGCCATTCAACTTGATTCTGAATTCTTCACCTAAGGCTGATGATGCGCAGACGCGCAGTAGTATCACTGGTACGAAACGTTAAGGGCCAAGACATTGACGGAAGGTACGTCGCCGATCTTCCGTCGGGTAACTTACTCGAGGAATTTTCGTACCTACCTCATCTTCGGTCAAATGTGTACCTACGGTATGAGATGTTTGTATGGAATTATGTGTATCGGCGGAAGATCGGCGACGTATCTTTCAGATGTGGGTTGACCTACCTAAGCCTGTGTTTAATGCAGTTCAATGATTCGCTTGATCCACGTGGTAGGTACATATTAGGTCCCCACCTATGAAATCGGCGTTTTCTATGGAAATTTTTAACGAAGTTGCATTTTTCATACTAACATTTTCTTAATTTATTTAACAACTTAGGTACTATGAACACTAATGTTTTAAAACTTTTATGCACTAATGTTTAAAAACTAAGATAACGCATGGCACTTAGATTATGCGACAAAAATAAGTTTTGGCTAAGCTTTTGTTAAAACAAAAATAATGGTCATTTCTGCTAACAAAAAGAGGAGTCATTTTTAATGTATTTTTTATGTTTAGAAAACTATAAGTAATAAGGTTTTTTTACTATTGGTAGTTGTCTATGATGGTCATTATTCGATATAATATCAAGCAATTGATGAATATTTTAAATCATAGAAGTGACGAGGTTCTCTATTTGTGAGAAAAAAAAGCCAATTTCATAGATGGGGACCTAATACGTAACTGTGGACTTGACATCTTTTTTCCAGCAAGCCCTACTTATAAATGGAATACAGCGGATAAGAAGAAGAAGGTAAAAGGTTAAATAAAACAAATCATTATAATCATGTATAAGACCTATAACTATTTATTTTTCCAACAACCTTTGATATTTTGAATTCATACATCATGAATGTTAATAACAAAATAATAAATAACGAATTTGTATGTCAGTTATTTACACAATAATTTAATACAATTAATTTTCAAAAAGTCCCTAACATAATATGGCATATTGGTAAATTACATAGATTTTTAAATTATTTTATACAAATACTGTTTATTCTTAAAAATACATTTAGTCATAGGTTTAGGATTTGGTCGTGGAATTAAAAATATTTTTATTTAAAACTTTATATATCTTTGGCCGCGAAATAAACATGGAATGTAGTTCTTTAGCGCTAAATGATTACAAAATTAGCACTCTTTCGTGTTAAATGTGCTTAACACTGTTATATAAGTAAGTTAAGATACTTAAAATATACGGAATGTAGGATTATAATAAAAATACAAAGTGTCCAGTATATTTTGGCCGTTCAGCGAGTCGCTGACTGCAAAGGTCATTATCAACAGTATGTCGAATTCAGTATGTTTAAATTTGGTTCAGGTTTTCACCGCGTGCCAAGATGAACTAGACACACTGTACTTACATCGATAGCACACAACCCCTAGTAAAGTCTTTATACTGTGACTAAACTATTTTCGAATAATAATAGAAGAGTATTTTGGAAGACTTGACAGAAACCTACCTAGTAAAATAAAATAATTCTTAACTACTAGAAGTCACCATATTTACATAATATTATGTCAACAATTGCTTACTTGTCGCTCATTATAGGACGGATATTGAGTGAGATTATTAAGTATAATTTATATAAAAAATACAATTAAGAGAGAGCATCTTTCCCTGCAGTTACCTTAATGTAATATGTACCTATGCTAGTGTATCGAAACTATCGAAATTGGCTGCAAGTGCGTATTCCAAGAAAAAAAAAACGACGCATTCTTTATTAGACTTTCAAATAGAATTCTATCGTTAACTACCTGGGGACTACAATAAATTACTGAATACTGCATTCTGTATACTAGTAAATTCATAAAAAATGCAAATTAATATTTGGTATTAGTCTTACAATATCTTTGGTACGTCATAGCAATGAGCGACAAGTCGCTATACATTAGTTTGTCTATCACTTCGTAAATCGTCAATCTGGAATCGAGTGACTTTGGGCCCGAGACTCAGCTGGGATCCTGTCATCAGGGGTTTGATTGTATGTCCTGTAGATTTTGATCCAATGCTGTGTTGCGATCCCATCATTTGAGGCCGAATGCGCTCAGATTTAACGTCAATACTCTGTTGTGAGCCAATTTTTTGTCCAGAATGTCTTTTTCCAATTTTGGGTCCGAAGCTGATCGTTTCAGTGGCTGGCCCGATGCCTTGCGTGGGGCCAGCGCTGTGAGAGTCGGAGGATCTGGGGTTTATCTTCCGCCAGGGCCGGCAGGGGCCAGGGAGCCCCGAGGGTCGACTCTCGACTCCCCCAGTGACACTTGGCTGAGCGCCGTTTGCGTGTTGTTGTAGCTGTACCCGTGACGCTCGTTCCATTTCTCTAAAAAGAATGTAGGACTAGTTAATTGTTGGAAAAGGTTTAACACAGCAAGTTTGGCAAGCGGTAGAGTTTAAGACATTCGATGAAGCTGGTGTTCACCAACATTAACTCTCTGGTTAAACAACTGTTTACTTAAAATTCTAATCCATTTTTCGAGTAAATCGTTGTTTAACCAGAGTAGTGGTGAACATCAGCCCCAGATAGTTAGGGTGAACTTTAAAGTAGGTAGGTACTGTGATTGTGAGCTTTATGAAGCATCGTCAAGTTCAGTGTTACGTGCACATTATTATTAACGAATTAGTTGACTTAAACATGCAGTTAATGAGACGATGAATGAAAATGATACAATGCGCTGCATGGTTGAAGTTCAGCTATAAATTATAATCTCTCAATTTTATTTGCGAGCTCGGTTGAACGTTTCTTATTATTTTGTTCGCTTTGAATTTTTATTTCAATTTAGGTTCACAATGCTGGGCCCTTTGTTGACTGTACAATATACACACAATTAAGTATTAATCACTCTCATAAAAACACAGGAAACCATGTCCAAACACCAAAACCTGGAAGCGTCACCATTGCCAATAGCGCGTTGCATCGAATGATACCTTCACGGTCTGATATATGAGGCGAGAGCCGACGTGCGTTCCGACTTCTTGATGGCTTGGCATGCGACCGGCGAGGAGGGATACGCACCGCTGGTGAGGCCTGACAGGCGCGCTAGGGGGCAGCACAGCGCTGCCGCGTACGCTGCGCGGTACTGAGCGTTCATTATCACGTAGATGATCGGGTTTACGCATGCGCTCGCGTACAGGAGAAGGTAGCCCGTGATGTGGAATACTGGAGGAAAAAAAACATAATTTAAAAACATAATTATTATGCAGTTCGTTACACATCGAGACCCCTCCGTGCCTCGGAGAGCACGTTAAACAGTCGGTCACGGGTGTCATACGAATACCAATGATAGTCGTTACTGGAAGTTAGAAGCCCGAAAGTTTGCCAACTGGTCTAACCTTAGGATATCGGCAGTAACTGGGTTGCGGAGTTCTGATGGCAGTCGCTCCGTGTAAAATAGGTACTGGTATTCAGCCGCATCTGATTGGACTGGAAGCTGACCCCAACATAGTTGGGAAAAGGCTATTATAGGAAGAATAAATAAAGCAGCAATGATTTCGCCAGATTGACTTAACTATGGTGACGGCTGGTCCACTACTGCTTTTGATTCTAATCCTCTTGTATCTAGAAAAGTTCAACTGTGGTTTATCGTATACAAGGTTAGTCGGAAAGGGGGTACTAAGCCGCGGGCCACTTAATGTATCACTGATAATTGTTTTAAAGAAAGTGTTAAAATTTAAAAATTCGATTAATGAAAAATTATTTTTATTTTAGTTTTTTCAAAAATTCTTCATCCCTGCTTTAGTTATGAATTCAGAAAATGGAGTTTCTAATCCGTGACCCTAAATATGACGTAAATGTAAACACGTCTGATCATAGCTGAGGATAGATAGAATTTAACGTATTTTTTTATAAACCTTTGCACAGCTATTTCTCTTGAACTATTGACTTTTGGGGAAAGTTGTAGAACAAAAGTTATCCATTATTATGGGTACTTTAACACCTTTTCGGCTTAGTATCCCCTTTCCGACTAACCTTATATATTCTTTCGACCTCTTAAGTATAACTAGGATTTCCGCATCATCCATCGGCCTTAGCCTAAAACCAGTTCTTATGCAAAAAATGGTGACAGGCTTGTCACACTTGGAACTAACAAAACTCTTCGACGCACGAAAGCTGGAACACTTGTTTCAAAATATAAAAAGGCCAGGTCCTGAAGAATGCTCTCTCTTCTTGGTTGTACCTTCATTATAGAAGATGGTGACCCTACTTATTGTCTAGGTATTAAGTCTGTAAACCACGATTGCTCACGAAAACAAAAAAAATCCTGAATATACCTGAATGGTGCACTTACCAGGGTAATGTACATGACTGTCAGCCACCTTCGCGATAGTGATGGGCAAGTAGCACACGAGGAAAGACAGGAAGATCGCCAGCACCATCTTGGTGATCCTCCACTCGTTGCGCCTCGCCTTCGTCTCTCTATTGTCCTTGATGGTAGACCTCTTGTCTGTGCTGTTGTTTAGCGTACCAGGACTCGTGTGTTGGGATCGCTGGTGCTCCCGCATTCGTTGCTCTGAGCTGGAAGTAAAATATTTGTATGAATAGTCTCTAGTTTGATCTTTTAGGTTTTTACAGAACGCGCTGTTCTGCATTCCAATATAAAAGGGCGTGAATTAGTAAATGAAATAATTCTCTGGACTCATCTCACTAGTCAATCAAACGTAGTTTGGAAGAGAGGCCAAAGTAATACCTCAGATTACAATTTGACTGCTAAAGTGTGAATATATTTAGGATTTCAATATTTTATTTGCATACGTAGTGTGCATATGGTTTTGAAAACAAATGAACTCTCAGATTTTATTAGCAATTTGGCTTTATACCATCTTTATCATGATGTATGAGTACGTAAGTACGTAAGACTGTAATGTCATATATAACATTCATCCAAGAAAGTTATGACACCAAAGTGTAAATGGGATTTGTCGCTTCAGGCTAAGTTATGATGAGCAGAAGAGTCTTTTAGTTTATTTTTTGTTGCAGGCTTTATCTTTTTTGGGTGATCTATAAAATTGTATTCGCTTACTGTTTGAACGTTTTTTTTTTATTCTTGACATGCTCTCGTTTGGCCCTAGTCTCACCCGATGGTAAACGCAGATAGGGTCTAAGATGGAGCACACGAACCCATGGAACAGAGATATAGAGACATTCCCTATACCTCTCTGGCTCTCACATACACACCACGGAACACAGTAAACTGCTTGGCTTTAATGTGAGTGTGGTAGCTATTTAGGCGGACCGTATAGATACTACCACCAAGCAAAACGTTATCGTCGTTTCACTCTACCATACACTTATAAACTTTTCTTTGGATAGAGATTAACTTTTCAATAGAATGTTCTAGCCTGTGGTCGTACTTTTCAATAGTAGCCAGATACAAGTAAGTACTAGGCTCACATACATCAGGTGTAGGTCTAGGTATATTTATAATCATAAGTACTTTGTTGCGGCACGGCACGTGGCTTTAAGCCGTTTCGACGTATTTCCTGTTCGTGCCTTTTAATGTTTTGTTCAATCAGAGAAGTACTTAGTGTATTGTCTTCCACGCGAGCATAACATGGGTATTATATAAATATACCTATCTGTATACGTACTGATTATGTAGATTATATATTTTACATATTAGTAGTTTCGGAACCGGGAATTTGTCATCTATGAACTGATAACAAAAGAGGTTTAAGAGATCCAACGGACTTGAATGCAACACAGTCTTGAATCGTCTATTTATCCAGCCAGTATTAATTTACAGACCCCTCGTTATAAAACCCCTCGTTGCTCTAGATGTGGCAAGCGCAACTGCTGGGTTCGATGCCCAAGTCGATCAAAATGTTATTGGGTTTTTCCATTAAGAGTTTCTCAGTAGCGGCTCGGGGTCTGGATTTATGCCCGATTGATGGCAAGAGACTCGCCCCCTTTTACATAGTACTTAAACATAACGGCGAAATGAGCACCCCTTCAGGGAATAGCGTGAAGTTATGTTATAAGACCTTCCTTCATTATGTCACCTGCGGTTCTAAGGACCACAAAACTGTGTTCTAAATAATAAACCAATGTTACCTGTGCACGACCCAGAAGATCCTGGCGTAGCATATGAATATGAGTAGAGCTGGTACAATAAAGGCGATGACGAAGAGGGCAGTCTTTGCTGAGCGGCCGTTGTCGTCGGGCATTATTGAGCAGGTGCCAAGCTCTGGGTCGTAGTCGAATTTACCTAGGTAAAACATTTGAATTAGGAATCGGCATTGCAAAAAGATAGTTTAAATTGTAATAGATAAAATGAGACCAGTAAATAAAAGGTTCCAGAAAAAAGTTTCATTTTATGAGAATGCCTAAGTGTAGACTTCAGTCTGTTACTTTGTTTAGTGCCTTAATAAAGCTCAGTTGAAGCTTCTAAAAGATTTAATGAACACTTTGGCCAATGATCGTGGTTACTAGGCACCTACATTAATTTGGTCTATGTTTGGAACAAAAGCCATAGAAAAAGGTGCGTTTCGATCGTTTACACACTCGATTCGTTCCTTTTAAATTGTCAAAATGAAAATGCTTACCCCATACTTCAACAAGAGTGGGTATCTGCATGCCGTACGAAAACATCCACGAGAACACGATCATGATCGCTATGTTGTGTTTTCTGTACACGCGCGCGTACCAGCTGTGGTGGGCTATCATTATGTACCTAAAGGAAGAAAAACACGATTAAATAATTTGGCATAAAGAAGAGTGTACAATCAAGGCGGACAACTAACTGTCAATTTCATGGAGTTCTTGACAAATCTGTGCAGGTTTCTGTTTTTGTATAAAGCCGGCCACTCACGCGCCTGCGGCAGGGCCATCTAGGGCGATGAGGTGTGGAGGACCTTAGATTGCCTCCTTGATTGTAATGTGTATAGGCAAGCAGGGGCAATTTCCTATGTGTGTAGAGACAATTCCGATATTGCCGCGACCGCCGTGCGCCCTAGATTGCCTCTGCGGCAGGTGTGTGAGTAGCCCGCTTAACAATTCGCAGACGACGCTATTGGGCCCAAATTTCGTAGGCAATTAAATATGTAAGAACATAAAAAGGAAATTTAAACTTTGCTACTCAGTCATGCGTATTCAAACCCGTCTACTACATACATCATCTCGCCATTCTCCCATCGAATGCACGAGACACGGCACGTGTGCCATACGGTCAATGGACTATCGTTTTCAGGCATGGCATCATGTTACACATGACGAAAATATCCAAAGCAGTCGCTATTTATAAACTAGCCAATATTACTATTTCTAGTACTGATTAATGTATAATGTTAAGTGAAAGGCCAGACCACACGCAAAACGTCGGCCTCTATGGTCTTCAGACAACAGCATGTCAGAATTAGCATTGAGAATAAAATAACCTTTGATATATGCACAATGTACTTGTGTCCATAATAATTAGGAGCGTTTTAGAACAGGAATTATTCTGTATTCTTTTATTAAGATGTTTCCGTTAAGTCAGGAAAGTAACAACTCTCTTGGGGATTTTGTAGGTTACGATTAACATTGATAAATATTTATTTGAACTACAGATTTAAAAAAATGTATCTGTATATACAAGGTGTAAAAAGACCCATCACCAAGCCGTCAACCATGCATTCAGTACATCAAACTAAGTAAACCTACGCAAAAATTGTCGCTGGGAAACGACTTTTTTTTTGGGTGTAAAATTTCGTTTTACTGTAAAGCTAATTGTAACGCACTCAAAACACTGTGCTGATAGATGCAATGAGTAGTAAACGGGTAATGGAGGTATTTCAAGTACATTTGCAACCTTCAAAATTAGTATTTTAAAAAAAGTTGTGAAAAAGTTGGAACTTTGCCCTCCAATATCTCCGTAACTAGAAGGTTCCCAGGCATAGTCCAGAACAAAAAAAATATCGCGATGACGTGGAGAATAAGTGCCTTTCGGCTTCGTTAAGGGTCTTTTTACACCGTTTATAAAACGAGAAACTGACTGACTGATCTATCAACACACAGTCTAAACCGGTTAGGAACTTGACATTTTGACATTAGGTACCTTTTATAACTTAGGCATTCACTAATGAAGGATTTTTCAAAATTCCTCCCCTATGGGGGTAAAAAATAATCACGCGACCGAAGATGGGGGCAAAAGCTAGTAAGATATATGAAAGGTAATCTGAGGTCAATTGATGTTTAAAATGGGCACATTAATAATTACCTATAGGTAATAGTCTACTTTGTCTCATAATTATTTGTTTACTTAATTATCCAGTGGCAAAGATCACAATTTAGAATTCCATTTCATCCTTATCTCTTAATTTTGTTCTGAGTCCATTCTTTGCAGTATTGCCATAACTAATATTAATTCACTTCATGACCCCCAACTATGGCTGTTAATGCGATTAGCCTATTATGATAATGTAGCACCAAGGCCAAACGTGAGATGACTCCAGAGATGCTTCTAATGAATTTAAAGACGTCTCCAGTTGGTCAATATCTTTGTCTTTTGATACTACTACGTGTTTGTTTTAGAGGGAAAATGGTGACTGGTGGGGTTCTAACATTTTTAGAACTGTGCAACCACGCGTTGAAGCTGCGGTTTTTCTGTTGATTAGGACCACTATCTTAATCGGATTGTCGGACAGTCTCTGATTTTGATTGATGTATGAGGGGTAATTGTTAGCCCTCAATGCTGTATAACGCGAAACAAATGAGATTTAAACCAAATAGAAAAACAAAAGAAACCAAACACCGAAGTTCCATTCAATAAGTTTTACTCAAACAAAGTCCTACGTGTCTTGAATTACCATTCAGTTTCCGTTACACACAATACCTCCCAGGAGGTAGCTTACCTGTTCAAGGTTATGAGAGCGATGCTCAGGAGGGAGACGCCGACGTTCCCGTACCTCAGGAACGGGACTAGCTTGCACAGTGCGCCCCCGTGAGACCAGGTCCTCGTCCAGAAACCAGATATGGCGAAAGGGAGCACTATGGCGCAGAACAGGAAGTCCGCTATGCAAAGACTGGAATTATAATAAGGAAGTGTTAGATTAGCGAATACGAACAGTTATCCGCGCCTAAATGTATCCAGGTTTTATGTAATAAATGCCTCGTTCTTGAATCTAAAACCTACACCTTTTGCTTATAAATGCTAGTTTACAATGCAATGACCGTAATGCTTAATCGTTGTTTTTAGGAAGTCATTTTCCTACTAGGTATAGGCCGGCACGTAACTTGGCAAGGTTTTGGCGTAGTGGTAGTAAGTTTGCGCATGTACACTTAGTGCAACAAAAAAATTTATACTTTTATTGCTCGTCATGATTCTATGGTTATTGCCATATTTTATTTTTAAACAAGTGTGTTTAGAAGAAATGAGAGGAATTCTCTTCTCTACTCTCGCCAAGTGACGTGCCGACGACTTTACTACTGCTAAAGGGTGGAAATGTCTACTAGGTAATCTGTGTTATGAAGAGGAACGCAAGTCGTAATAAACGCTCTTCTCATTATGCATAATGTGAAAATAAGAAAATGTAGTTAAATTATTTAGCGATGACAAAACGTCACATTAAAATTGTACTTAGTTTGAAGACTTTAGCCCCGTTTATGGAGACGAGGAGCTTAGCGCGGAGCGTGATGCGGGGCCCAAAGAGGACCATTTAAACATAATAATATGACTATACATGAGAGCGTTTATGGAGAGACGATTTTCCGCGCGTATTTTTAAGTTGTTGTTGTATGTCATGTCGTGAAAACCCGGCGGCGTGCGCGGTCGAGGTCTAAACAAATGAAGACAGGTAAAGTCATGAACATTGTTTCATACATAACAGCTTGTTGAAATTCAATTGCAACACTTACATACAGAATAAAACCATAATCACTGGTGGTAGTAAAATAGAGCGACAGGTCCATTTGCGGTCGGAACTACACGACAAATGTGCAAATTACAGTAATTTAGAGTGATGTATTCTATTTCAGGATATTTGAAACTGCTTGTTGGGGATTGTTATAAAAAATAATACCTGTTATTGATTATTGTTGTCAGAAAAGGATTTGTAAAGGCATGAGTTTATGTAAAGGTTTGTATGTAAAAGGATTTGTCAATTGATATTTGAGGGCCACGATTCACGAATAAAGCGGAAATGATGACGTTCGAGCGAATATATTGCACTACTAATATGACTATTAACGTGTTTTAAGAAGGCTTTGCGAAACCTTGTGCTGCCACTAAGAATACAAACACTTATTTGTCCAAAGTACCTATCTAGACTTCAGTAACTTTCGTATAATTTACAGGACTCAGTGGAACGGAGAGCTAAGAGGCTCATTGTCGACGTAAAACTGGTGGATGCCAAGCTTTACAGCTCGGCTCATCGCCGCAAGATTGCCTGCTTGTCGGTCTTCTATAGACTGTACTTCGGTGAGTGTGTTCAAGAACTCCACAACCTCATGCCACCGGTCTCCTTCTACCATCGGAAATCTAGACGCACTGCATGTTACCATCCATACTAGTTGCCATTCCACCAATTCGCACTAAGCGCTTCCAAACATCTTTCATAATGCGCACGGCAAAAGAGTTGAACTCACTACCTGCGTCTGTGTTCCCGAACGCATACAACCCGAATTTCTTCACAGTTAGAGTAAACAGGCTTCTTCTGGGTAAGCTCACTCCATCGTAGACTTTGTCTCTGTCACCTCTGACTTAGACTAGAGTCAAGAGCAAATCAATCTTAAATAAAATAAAAAGAATAAAATTGCACCTTCTATCATGAATAGATTTAAACAGTTTCATGTGCCCATTCGAAGACAGAAATGATCCATAGTTACTTAGGCAGACTAACTACCTACTAAAGAACTAACGAAACAAGGGTCCAGAGGCTGTCACAACAAGTGTGGCTGCGATCCTTATAAGGGTTAGGATGTTGATGGACGAGTTCCTAAAAGGTTATTTTGTATCGATAACCTTAAGGGGTGAAACATCGATCACGATAGGGCGACCAATTCAAGAGCTTTTATATAAGAGATCTTTTGAAGGATCGTAGGGTAAATAACTACCCATTTCTGTTATATATCCCAATATCGCTTATCCACCTCTGATTTGATGGCCCTCCGTTCACGTTTTATAACATGCTCATATCGATAAAATAATAGGTAGGTACGTTTGTTTTATATGGAAAATCGTGTTGTTTGTTGTAGTAGAATTTGACCATATAGAGAACATATATTTAAGTAGGTAGTTCAATATATGATTGCATCATGTATTACGTAATAATTGCGTTCATCTTATTGTTATAAAATGTTGTAGGTAATGATCCAAACCATTTAGGATTTGTTTGTTTAATAAAGTTTTACATTGAAATTGTATTACTGCGTGCTTATTTACAATCAAATAGATTTAATATAGGTATAACGGTCAATATTTGAATGTCTTTGTTTACTATAAACATAAATGCCATTATGTTTTGGTCTTTTGAATCATAGATGAAGTAATAATATGCGTTGGTATTGCTGGAGCCGTACTAACAGGGTTATGATTTTGACGAATGTTCGTGCTATCGCGATAGCCTGAATACAAGAGATTATACCGTAGGTACCTACTTATTTTCCCATTTTGAAGATTGTGCTGGCTGGGTGAATATTCGATAAATCTTTTTTTAGTAACGAGTGTTTCAGATTGTTTTTATTTTTATTGCTTGAGTGCAGTGATGCAGTTTGGGTTTTTATTATTATAATGAAAGTTTTAACAGTCTGCATCTTTCTGATCAATAATGTTCTTAATTTTTGTCTAGGTTGACCTATCAATGGCTCTGGCCACATACACTTACCGTGACCGCACGAGTAATTAGCACAACCTCCTTCATCACCATCATCAAGTCGTTTAACACTGTGCAATAGCACAGTTACTTTGATCAATTGATTATCTATACTAATATTATAAAGAGAAAAGGTTTGTATTTTTGGATTTTTGTATGTAACGAATAAACTTAAAAAAATTACTGGACCGATTTCGAAAATTCTTTTACCGTTAGAAAGCTACATTATCACTGAGTAACATAGGTTATATTTATTACTGGACTAAAACTTCTTTACGCGGGCGGAGCCGTAAGGACACAGCTAGTTTTATTATATAATAGGCTCGCCCCCTATTAATCGGGACTTAAACATAACGGCGAAATGAGGGTGTTAACATACACCTCTGTCCAACCCTTCGAAGAATACAGGCGTTATATGTTATGTATATTTTATTATTATTATTTTATTACCATTTTTTTTATCTTCTTTGCGTTTTTTTCAGCCTGTATGGATAACTGGACCTGGCTCATTTACTTGTAAGATTTTTAGCAGACAGGTAAAAAAGCAAGCTAAATAATAATAAAATCTGTTGAAAATAGTTAGGGGAAGAAAATGTAACAAAGGCACTAAACAAAAATACTCAACAAGAAATGGGGTGAATGTTTTTATAGCAGCTGAACAATTTAAAAGTTCTCGCCGTGTAAGTAAAAGTTATAGACAAAATTAGTTTTCAACTTCCCCCACCTCACAAATTGGTAGATTAAGGATTAAACTGATTTTCCGAGAAACAACAATTAAACATTTTGTGGTTGTTTTAGGAAATTATTGCTGGGAAACTATTATAAACTTTTATTGGTAAACTTTGATTAGTTGTGATTAAAGTACGTTTTAATGTTTGTTGAAAAGCCTTATTAATGCTTATTTCGACGGTCCCTACGTAAACTACCGAAAGTCGAAAATTACTACTTTTGATGAGAGCGTTTTGAAGTTTGTTCTTTGATTATTTTTAACTTTACGTTTTGAAAAACACGAAATAATATGATATTTTAACATTTTTTTATAACCTTTAAGATAACATAACTTCACACATTTTAAGCAAATAAAATAAAAACTGAGATTTTTTGGTTTCGATAGTAGGTAGGGACCATCGATTTAAGGCTCTTTTTTATCTTTGGATTTAATATTTTAGCTTCGAATACACCAACTTATCACTTCTCATGGGTGTATAGATAAAAGCAAACTAAGTATTAGGAGGACCTATGACAGTACTACTTACTTACATCTTGATAAGATTTTAGTCATCACCATGAAGGTAGGTAAAGATGGAGATCACATTACGAACATCTACTGAAAATCGAAACATTTGGCGTTGAATATTTACTTTGGAATTCTGTCTCTTTCTAAATATCCTACTTAGAAAAAGATAAAATATTTAGTTTGGAAATCTATCCCTTTCTAAATAGGGTATTTAGAAAGAGACAGAATTCCAACGTAAATATTTAAGGCCAAATGTTTTGCCATATACCTTCATGGTCATCTTATCACGTGTAAAGCACCGTTGTGTTCCTTGAGTTAAAATCCAATTTAAATTTGTTACGCTATTAAGGACTAAACATCAATAATTCATTTTTCACTCATAGAAATTGGACATTTTGTATGAACAAGCATACGCGTGCTTTTACCTTTTCGCATCGTTTAAGCTATCGCATGCTGCAGCATGCTTAAGCGCGCTTACGTATTATGTAGAATGATTTCACAGCTGAACGTACACGATTTCATAGATGACGTGGATAAGTGTCTAAAATAATTTTTGCGAATTGATGTTGATTAATGTGATTAGTTCCTTATTGTTGTCCAATAACTTTCTCTTGCTTAATTAAGTTATCGTCTCGAAGGACCATAAAAATCAATAACATACCTGATAATAAATGCAGCAGCAACATTCCTGACTTTGGGGCACTTCAGTAACGCGACAACCGTGAGGAGGTTCCCGAACAACCCAACCACCATTATGATGCCAGTCACCACAGCCGCGAAGGTCAACAGCGCTGGAGAGAACCTGGAAACGTAAAAAATTACTTTATTCAACCAGCATTGTACCACAGAATGTTGATCATCTGACATTTTGGAAGGCAAATAGGACTCTGAGCGGTAGATACGATGAAGGTATTGACATTTACTAATCTCTTTACTACAATGATATAATATCGGTGTTGTTGATAACAGGCGCCCCACCGATAATATGAATCATCAAAAAGTTTGAAAAAGCTATCGGGATTAGGCAAACATTGAATGAGTTCACAAAGGAGACCGGACATGGTCGGGACGTGGACGGGACGTGGATGGGACGTGGACGGTACGTGGACGGCATGTGGACGGGACGTGGACGTGAAGTGGACGCAACGTGGACAGGACGTGTATTTGTATGAAATGTCATGGTCCAATGCATGTCTTTTTCATACAAATGTGCGTCCCGTCCGCGTCTCGTCTTGTCTGTGTGCATTGCGCTTTATGTTAACCTCGAAAGTTCGAAACATACTATAAGTCGTAATGTATTTAGCGTGAGCTGATGAGTTGTCAACTTACAGCTTAATACTTAGCACAAATAACTCTACATTCTTAAACTCTACAAGGGTTAATAAACACTCTTCAGAGGTCCCCAAACTTTTTTGTCTCATAGACCACTCGTGGGCTAAATAACAACCGCGCCGATCGTACGATTTGCGAGGTTAAGCTGCGCTTGCCGCGGTCAGTCCGTGGATGGGTGACCATTTGTTACACATCCAGACCCCTCCGTGCCTCGGAGAGCACGTTAAGCCGTCGGTCCCGGGTGTCATACGAATACCTATGACAGTCGTTACGGGTAGTCAGAAGCCCGAAAGTCTGACAAACGGTTTAACCTTAGGATACCGGCATTGCCCAGTTACTGGGTTGCGGAGGTCTGATGGCAGTCGCTCCGTGTAAAATACTGGTATTCAGCCGCATCTGGTTAGACTGGAAGCTGACCCTAAGATAATTGGGAAAAGGCTAAGAGGAAGACCACTTGCCATGTATTTCAATTTTGGGTAGATCCCTGCTTAGGTAATATTGCATTTTGAAAATTAATTGACTTCAAATGTCTTTTTGACTGATTTCTAACTGTAGTGAGGTGTAGAGCAAAAAAACACACGTTAAGTTTTATACATTTATTAAACCTACGACAGTAACTACAACAGGACTATCGTCGTCGGTCTGTTTGGTACGTTTTCAGGTAAAACTAAGCAACAAATCATTTTTGTATGTGGGTTATTCCATGGAAAGTCAAAATTAAAGTCACGATCTGCTTAAATGAGATCCATTATCGTGGACCCCCGTTTACATCTTATGGACTCCCAATTATTTTTTTCACCCATATGGATCCCTTGTAGGTCGTCGTCAACCCCTGGGGGCTGATATATACCACTTTGGGTGTCACTGCTCTACATTATTCTGCTACTCTCAGATCAGCGCTAAAAGGATCATGTACTTATCATAGCCAGTAACCTACTTCTGCAGTATAGTAGACGATATCCTGCTCTGTATATATGAGAGTGTTGCACAGGAAGTGCTTTGACACCAGTTGTTTGACGAATGACATGCCGCGCGTGCATTGAGGATGGGGCTCATAATGGTCCACTCTGTAGGTACTTATTTCACTATGTGTAAGTACGAATAATATAAACATAACATTACGCTTGTATTCCCCGAAGGGTTGGGCAGAGGTATATAGTAACACCCTCATTTCGCCGTTACGCTTAAGTCCCATGTGGGGGGGAGCCTATTGCCATCAACCGGGCACAAATCCAAATTCCGGACTGCTACTGAGGAATACTACACGGACAACCCCAATAACACTTTGCCCAACCTGGGGATTGAACCGAGGACCTTACGACTCAGCTGTCACACTTGCGACCACTAGACCAACGAGGCAGTACGAATAATATAATGGTTGATTAAAGTTTTAGCAAACTGCTTCCCAAATAAAATTACGTTGTTAGGCTATGCTTATCGCTAAAGTTTTACGTCAAAAAGATAACGAAAAATGTATGTATCGTACAAAAAAGTGTGACAGGCCTGGTCTCCCGACCCTGGTCCTTATAACTTACGAAACATTTTTTAGTGTATCTAACAAAATCCAAGTAATTTCTGGAAGATTGTTAGCTCAGCGGTATCTAGTCTATCAACTATTTAGAAGTTTTGTAAAAGGTCACCGTTTAGTGGCGGTCAAAAGTTTTACCTCCAAAGTATTTTGGAGTTGGAAGACGGTTAAGAAAAAGACTTCATAAAGAGAAGAAAAAAAATGTGTGAAGCCGCTATATAAATTACAAAAATCTTGAATGCAATCTTTGGGACGCGGTTTCAAACGGAATAAGAATTTATTTTTAAAGAAAGGTACGATTTTTCTTAGCTATCGCTACCTACTTCTTAGGGTCCCGTACCCAAAGGGTAAAACGGGACCCTATTACTAAGATTCCGCTGTCCATCCGTACGTCCATCCGTCTGTCACCAGGCTGTATCTCATGAACCGTAATAGCAAGACAGTTGAAATTTTCACAGAATGATGAATTTCTGTTGCCGCTATAACAACAAATACTAAAAAACAGAATAAAATAAATATTTAAGGGGGCTCCCATACAATAAACGTGATTTTTATAGATTTTGGTACGGAACCCTTCGTGCGCGCGTCCGACTCGCACTTGGCCGGTTTTTGCAGTTACATTCTAAGTGTCACTAAAATTACAGAGTAGTCTGACCATTTCATATTTATGGTTTCTTTGATGTTTATCTTTTTTTAAAATGAGTTATAAAAATAAATTTCTTCTTCAGCAGCAGGGAATATGGATGAATTTTAAAAACGTAATTATACAGTTCTGAAGCTACGTACGTGGGCACCAAAAATGTTCAACACACTAATTATAAAAGGGTCTCAAAGTGGTGCATGTAATTAATTACTTTATTTTGCTCCTATTGCGTACTTTGAGCAGGAATTTTAATCAGGATCTAACATTTTCTACTGGAGTAATAAAAGAAAATGCTTATTAACTTACTTAGAAATGTGTAGTACGACCTTATAAGTTTAAAACGTTAAATTAGAAAAGGTTTCTTGCTTAGTATATCAGTGATAAGCTGGTAACAGCAGGCGTAGTGGCTGAGTGCTTGGCTTCTGAGCCACCTGCCATGGGTTCGATTTCCGCACAGACCCAGAACAATTATCCAAGCCATACAAATACCTACTTGTTCCGGGTCTGGGTATTTGCGCACGTGACATTTGAGTCTGCAGATGCTCCTACGATAATAGTAATACAGGGGTAATCCAAGTGTGGGGAAATGTTTAAAAAATAAATAAAACAAGTTTACTTTTTACTGCATCCTACAGTTTTACTGTGTTAACCAACCTTGGCAAAATTCTCTTACAACCATTCTGTGCGGTGGTATACTGTGGCCCATGTTTAACAAGGACCTTTATAAGCTAATGCAATAAACTCACCAGTGCGATTTTACTTCTGTAATATTAAACAGAACTTGTATTGAACCTTGCTTCCTATAAAACCTTTTCAAATGCCGTATCATATTATTACCCTACGTCCTAGCTGGGCAGAGCGGTGCGATGCAATGCGTCGAGCATCGCGTCGCGAAAATAACATCCGATTTGCCTTCTATACTAGTGGTCTACGTGAGTACTGCATCTAACAGAGCGGCGCGTATAGTTTGTTTTTTGACTTTACTGCAGCAGAAATGAGCCCTGCAACGCAACTAATAGGACACGTCGACAGCGCCTTTTCTTTTCCTATTCGACTGCTTGTAGACTGTCCTTGCGGACCGTTTCTACGTATAACCGAGCAGTTATTGGCGAAACCTGAAGGGTCTCCAATCAATGGGGATGAGTAAAATACCTAGTTAACGTAACGCACCTGCTTTAAAACGCGCCACACTGCCCGATGCAGTGCAACGTGCTGTCCAGCTAGGACGTAGCCTTTATTTGCAAAGTTCATAGTCTGATACCGGTACCGGATATCTTTTATACCTTTGACTTCATTCTATTCCATCTATTGAACAAATGAACAAGAGAGTCGCTTTGACGTCCGGTAAAACATAATTAAAATCCTTTTATTATGTAGGTATAGAAATGCAGGTTATGTTTTTCGTTTTGAACTTTGAATGAAAAAGGAAAAAAGAAAAATACGAAAAGTATCACTTATAAAGCAACTTAGGAAAACTGTCGCATAGGATATCTACTGTGAGACGGCTCAATTTTATTGTATACTAGCGGCCCGTCCCGGCTTCGCACGGGTGGATATTTTTCCCGTTTTTGCAACATTTTTCATTTATGCTCCGCTCTTATTAGTTGTAGCGTGATGTTATGTAGCCTATAACCTTCCTCGACAAATGGACTATCCAACACAAAAATACTTTTTCAATTGCAACCAGTAATTCTTGAGATTAGCGCGTTCAAACAAACAAACTCTTCAACTTTATAATATTAGTATAGATGTCGTAGGATAATTGGAAAAATCGAATCTTTGCGATAATCCTAGGACGATTGCATAGGACCGGATATTTGGAATCTAAGACAGATTTTCGTAATCATCCGAGCTATTTTCAGCATCATTGCAAAAATCCCAGTTTACATAACACGAATCCAACTTGGGTGAACACCCAACCTTATAAATATTTTTCCCGTGCCTTATCAAACCCCCTATCCTTACTTCAGAACAGTTCATATCTTTGTTTGTGGGTGGTTTCATATGAAAGCCCAATGTGTACTTTACTTTGACGTATTTTCAAAGGTATGCTGTATATAGCAGTGTTGATTGACGTATACAAATATTTACTGACGTGACGTCAATATTCAGAAAATATCGAAATGTTTGATAAACTGTTTTATGACGTGTTTGTGTACTACGAAACAACGTCAGTAAAAAGCAATTGGTGCCTATATTGGGATTTAAGCGCGCCCTCTGTATAGGAATATAATAATCCAATACTAAATGTAAAATGTGTATTTTTTTATTAAAACCCCATGATCTATTACTGGTGGCCCTGTAGGGGACTACAATTGATTAAACATGTTTTTCTTATATTTGCCTTAGTCGTAAGTGATTATTTTTTAACCACCTGAAAAGGTTTAAATAAAAAAAATACAAAAATGATAAAAGCCGGATATACCCTTCAGCATTGCGCAGACGCTGGATATTAGTGCGTATTAACACTCTAGAAAAAAAAGGTGATCCAAAGGTACCTAAACGAAGACTTAGTCCACTGGAGACGACACGTGTGATAGTGATATCACCTTCATACGTCAATCTTAAATGTAAGTACTTCGTTATATTTATGGAAGATGTTCAAAGGCGTTTGATGTTCTACAAGTCTGTTGTTTTTAAACTTACGTTAGAGTATGTAGGTAAGTACCTATAGTACGCATTGTGTTGTAAATAGAACATGATTGTAAAGTTGAGGTTATATTAATTATACGGAGAAGAAATTTATATAATTAGAAGTATACGCTTACAAACATACAATAACAATATTTAATTTTGTGTTAATTCCACCAAACAGTTGGTCATTTTTTTTGTATTTACTGCTGTTTTTTTGTATTTGCGGGTGGGAGGGCGGTGCTGCATACTACATCCAAGCTTGATCAACTGTTTGGCGGAATTAACACTAAATATTGTTATTGCATAGTCGTATGTCATAGATTTCCGCAAAGTTGCAGTTTGTTAGTTGAGTTTAAAAAACAACATTAACCCACACTAGGATCTTCCTGTATTGCATGTAATTTCATATTCACAAACACTCAGAACCGGAACAACTATCTGTTGGACATACAGAAACGTATATTCTGTGTGGGTATCGAAATCGTAGTAGTAGCGCAGAAACCAATCACACCTCCACTGCATCAATTGAAGCACCACTCGTAGCATAGTAGCGTAATGCTGTGAGCCGACCACTTCTTACATTCTGCACTTTAAACGTGAAATGAAATATTGCTGTGCGCAGTCTTGATGTCGTTTTACCCGTTGAAATAAATAATGAATGGGTGATTAAAAAGCTTTATATTGTGATAGAACAGCGACAGTCTGCTAATCCGTAGTTTAAGTATGTTTTGTTGCCTTTGTCTAAAGTGCTGCTACACTGTTTCAAACTAAATCTAGTTGAAGTTAGACAATTGTTTAAATAGACAAATAAACGTCATTTGTCGGTTGTTTAAGTCATAATCTACTTATTGTTTTGTCCTTCGAGACGCAGACGTGACAAACTGATTGTCACCTCGGTTTGTTGATCCTTTCTACCTATTTTTTCAGGTTTGTTTGCAACCGGGCAGTTATTGGCGAGACCTGAAGGGTCTCCAACCAATGGGGACGAGAGTAAAACACTTAAACTAAGCTAACTACTATTACTGTGAGTAGTATTGTCTCACTATTGTTTTTTGTACTTTTGTTGAAGTCTGGCTGCTATAATATTAGGCCGAGGAGGCTGGAGGCGATAGCCGACGTTTGTCTCTGATAATGTATGTTTTCTTTTTTGTTTTCATCACACAAGTGACGTGATCGACTCAGACAGTGTTTCCACATTGGTGACGATTACTAACGCAACCTTCGCAGCCTTTGAAGATCGGTAGCATCGTCATCACTCCCTTTGCTCAGCATTCAAGCAAGCAGCAAGTCACACAGCCAGCCAACATCCTCGGCTTCATCGGGTGACCTTCACCGCTAGTCTACAGCGAACGCGCAAGCCTGGTTACACCTTCAGCCCTCTTCAGCAACATGGCATAGCACGCTGCACTTCGACCGGTCAACTAGCAGAGGCACTTCTCTCCTGGTCGACGCCAGCAGCCAGCCACTTCTCACCGCTCACAGCTCCGACTCACCGTGAACTACGCGGCATCCGGTTTTGACTCACTGGAACGCTCACCTGGCCCTGGCAAGCATCTCAACATACAACGACTTGCTGACTCATCACAATAATCGACTTCCGGTCTTGGGAGGGAGCAATGTAGTGGAATCTATCACCCACATGAGAACTACGCAGCACGACGAGTGTCTAGCAGACTACAGCGACAACAATGACAGCTGTCAGATGAAATGTCACAAATCCTGCATCGCGGTATCAAGATCGGACACGGAGTCAGTATATACAAGTTCCCAATATCAACCGTTGGGCAATGGCCCGCCAGGCACAAGACCCGCCTGGTTGGAGGATCCTCCCTTTTCGTTGGAGGAACACCACACCTCGTTCCTCCACACACTCGCCAATCTATTCTGTTTAAAGGCGAGACGCGCTCATACATATTATACTTTTTCTTTTTTGCGTGGGGAAATCCTCATGGACTGTCCCCCGTCTGGGGAAGACGGGGGGGTGTGCCGGACTTTTACCGGCTAAAACCCCACGGTGTCCCTCCTTCTGACCTAAGGCCGGGGTCACGGGATTCGCTGTTGCATGCACCGCGACCCCGGCAGGTCTCGGTCCACCAGCTTCTTCTGGTGGACCTCTCCTGTGGTGGGGCAGTTGCTCCCCTGCCCCACATCCTTCCGAGAGGCGCGCGCGGAACACGGCGCGCCATCCTCCCTGGGCCCGTTACTGGTCGGGCGACGGGTTCCCCAACCCGCCGCCCGCAGGCCACTCACTAGGGTGGCCGGAGATCGTCACGCGCCCTCCGGCGCCCGGTGCGTCTAGCGCGAGAAGGGAGAGAAGAAGCGGCCTCCCTCTCCCTCTCCGCTACCTCCTTGGTCCCCATCACCCCCTCGAAAAAGGAGGCGATGGCTTCCCACGCAGTCTCGCTCCCGACCATGGACAGAACCACGGCCGGAAGCGAGAGGTCACCGCCGATCGCCGCGACTAGATCGCGGCGCTGCGACTCCCATGCTGGACACGCCTGCAAAGTGTGCAGCGCCGTGTCCTCGGGGCAGTCGCAGTGGTGACAACCGGGCGTCTGCTCCCGGCCTATACGACACAGGTACTTCCCGAAACAGCCATGTCCCGAGAGTACCTGCGTCAGCCGGAAGCTGAGGGCGCCGTGACGCCTCTCCAGCCACTCCTCCATCACGGGTCTTACCGCCGCTATCGCGGCGTGCCCATACATATTATACTAACTTAACCTTACGTATGTATATCTTATCCTTATTAAGGCGCTGGCTAGTCGAGCAAGCGTTTTACACTTACGACGAATTTATTAAAGTCAAACTGTAACTACTTATGTAGTTCAATTTTTTTTCATTAAGTATGATTTGTTTAGTTCTATAGAATTGACATTTAATTATTTAGTTTTCATTTTAATTGACATTTTTTTATTGAAGTTGATATTTAATTGACGACACGTTTGGTGCAGTGGCTGAGCGATCGGCTTCTGCGCTACGGGTCGTGGGTTCGATTCCCGCACGGAACAAATATTTGTATGGCCTACAGATAGTTGTTCCGGTTCTGGATGTTTGTGCGTGTGAAGATTTGTGTTTGTAAACGCACCCACGATACAGGAGAAATCCTAGTGTGGGGCAAAGTTTAAAAAAAAAAAAATTAAGAACTGACATTCTTTTACTGAATTGACATCTGATCGTAAATATTTTTTTACAGCTTTTCTTTGATTGACATTTTATTATTTTGACTAAAATTATTATTATATTTAATCTAAATATTAGTTATTGAATAGGTACCAAAAATATTATTATATCGTTTGTGTACGTGTTTACGTAATGTTATGTAAATGTAATGACATGTAATCAAGAATTATTACCAATAAATAACTATTGACTATGATCTAAAAATCTAAGCAGATGACTTACTTGGAGAGTTCGCTGGGCGCCCCCGTTGCGCTCACTTCGTCCGTATAGTTCATTATATCGTCCGCCATTTTGTATCTGAAACAATCACAGTTATTTTTTATTAGAGAATTCTTATTATAAGTGTCGAAAATGATCCTTGTTATAAAACAAGTCGTTAATGTCTAGCTATGATGAAGGTTTTTTTTATCGGAACCAATATTCGGTGTTGCAAAACCTAATTTAAGTTGAGGCATAGTTATACAGGGTGTAAACGAAATCATGTAATTCCGTCAAACCTTATGATGCACTGCTGACATTGATTAACCCTGCGCGGGATACATTGTTCTTAAGCGAATTGCGCGGCTACCACTCGTTGCGCGGTTATTTAACTCGGGGCGCTAAAATGCCTCGCGTTAAGAACACATGTTTTCTTTTTGTAAAAAAAAATGGTTCCAAAAGTATCCATTGCAGAATTAATCTATGGCAGCAGTACATGACGAGGTTTGAAGGAATTATATGATTTCGTTTACACCCTGTAAGTATGAAACAATATCTTCTATACCCAGGGTCCGCATTGCTAAGAGGAACTAATGTTGTTATAGTTAGGTTATTTGTAATATATCATAATCAGTTACATTACATATAATTTTCGCAGTATCTTGTTACTAGTATATAAGGCTGCTGTTCATGACAGATGAAAATTGCCTAGGATCCGTCATAATATGCACCTATTGTGGTATAGTAATTTTATTCTAGGTGAATCGTCTTCACATAATTATAATTGTATAAGTACCTATACAAAATATTGTAAGATATTTCAAGAGTAACGGTGGAGTTTCTTGCCCATTCTTCTCCATACGAAACTACCTTTTGGAAGGGGCGACTAGAATCAATTCTATTTTACTTTTTTGTAAAATTTTACGTTCAAAAGTGCCTTTTATGTGCTTAGTTGAAATAAATACTTTGACTTTGAATAGAGGCTTGCTGATAATCTATAAATATATAATTACTTGTCCTGACTGATTCATCAACGCAGAGCCGAGATCACTGAAGCTGGAATCATGAAATTTGGACAGTAGGTTCCTATTGTGATGTAAGCATCCACTAAGAAAGTATTTTTGGAAATTCTGTCCCTAAAGGAATAAAATAGGGGATGGAAGGTTGTATGAAAATTCACGGGGATGAAGTCGCGGTCTAAGTGCTAGTATGATTAGAAACGTATCTATTTCTACAATTCGTTGCATCACATGCTGCAGCTGAGGTTACCGCAACAATGTGACATGACCCACACAATTAGGATCAAGTCAATTCATAGTCTGATGACGTGTGACTCATCCGTTAGCTGACAAACGACGGATTCGAGGTAATGGCGGTAACACACCGTGATTCCGCATACTTGGACACTAATTGTTTTGCCAACCTTTAAGCTGAAATTATGTGGTTGGGAACTGTCATCATATTCTTTTTTGTAAATATAATTGCATCTTTGACTGTAAACATAAACTATTGCTATAAGTTTTAATTCTGGAAAAAAATGCAGATCCTACGGGAAATCTGTGCAAATGAAACAGGATAACCACTCTATTATTGTCAAGCTGGGTATTGCACTGGACCGGAGTAAAGTGATTTGACTCTACCTACTTATGTACCTACTTTGACTCTTTCTGCCTCGTCGGTCTAATGGTGGCAAGCGCGACTGCTGACCGTGAGGTTCTGGGTTCGATCCTCAGGTTAGGCAAAGTGTTATTGGGATTTTCCGTGTGGAATTCCTCAGTAGCAGCCCGCAGTTTGGATTTGTGCCTAGTTAATGGCAATAGGCTCACCCCCTATTACATGGGACTTAAACATAACGGCGAAATGAGGGTGTTACTATACACCTCTGCCCAACCCTTCGGGGAATATAAGCGTGATGTTATGTTGTGTTTCACTCTTTATTGCAGAGACAGATCTACAATGTAGAAGATAATTTGCTATAGTCAAATAAAAATTCATATTGCCTCAATTATGACAGTGTATCAAGATTTCCCTTTATCTCACAAAATAAATCATCAACCCAGCGCTTTTCATCGAGAATCGTGTCCTATGCTAATTATTACCTTCACATTAAGGTTAATATTGCTCATCATTTGTCACTCTACCTTAAACACACATGCACCAAATGATCCAGGTATAACCAACATGAAATATTATATCGCACACGCAAATCACATGAAATATATTCTTATATCGTGTTGGACCGCTCCTAGGTCGCGAGGTCATGCCGAGCCCAGCGAGCCGTCATGCGTGCACCGACATTGTGACGTCGGAATACATGGAGCGGACAAAACACCATAAACATTGGACTGAAGATAAATTGATACATCCGTCATGATTACATGAGTCAGTTCAATTAATCAGTACTGTACAAAAAGGTGGAAACAAGACTGAGTTCAATTTGATTTGGATGTAACATGAGGACTGTGGAGGTCAAACGACAGTTGTCGCAAGTCAAATCAGAAGTTTAAAAAGCGATCCGTTCTACCAGCCATGTAAAGCTTAGCCTTGCGAAAGAGCGGGAAGAATAAAAATGAGATGAGGAATAAAAGTGAGTTGAGGAATTAAATGAGATGAGGAATAAAAATGAGATGAGGAATAAAAAATGAAATATGGAATAATAATTAAATTATTCAATTTAACAGACACAATGATTTAAAAATTGCCTTATATTTTATTCAGTGAATCAGGGATCAGCATCAGGAGCTATGTAGTTAATGCAGTAGATGACTTCATATGTGACTGTACAAATTACAGACTTAGTAGTATTAATAGCCATATTGTTAATAAGTCCACTAATAGGATACTTAGTTTTGATTAAATATTCAGTGGACTATTTCAAGATTAGTCCATCCTGGATATAGTTTAAAACGCCACTTCACCTCCTCTACATAGATATAATAATAATTATTATTTTGTTCTAACTATGTAGGAAACATAAAGTATTTCTCAAAAAGTATGCACTGGTCATTATAAGCGTATATATACGCTTTGGTACGAGTTATCTTCTTCTTCTTTTCGTGTGGTTAGTGACTAACCTGGTGTCAGAGTTTATGTTGCCCACGGGCCTCTGACTTGGCTTCACATGCCGTCGAGAAATGTCTCTCACGCATGCCGGTTTCCTCTCGATGTTATCCTTCACCGTTTTTAAGCATGTGATAATTATACAATACGCACATGAATCTGAAAAGTCAGAGGTGCGTGTCTTGGGTTCTAACTCGAGACCCATGACTTGGCAGTCCGACGGTCACACCACAAGGCTATCACTGCTATCAGAAGTGAGTTATCAAAAGTTAGAATAGGTGAAATGTTTCAAATTAGTTTACTTGTGTTCTGTTGATATAGACAAACTCTGAGAGCACATTATAACTTCATTTGCAAGTCTGATTAAGATTCAAAGAACAAGAAGAACCAATCTCAATATGCTAAAAGACTGTCTAATAATCAGTTACGATGAAAAGTCTGGCAACCGGTCTAGCCTTTGTGTATCGGTAATAGAGTCGCGTCTGCATCTGGTTACACTGGAAGCCGACCCCATCATACTTCGTTTTGGTTTGAAGGGTATTGGTGCCCGCGACGTTACAAGCACATGGGACTTTTCAACTTTGTCTCTAAGTTTGGGAACGTATCAGCAATTCTCTTTGTGTTGAAGGCGTATAAAAGGCGGGGGTCACCAGTTTCTATCAGGTGGGTCTTCGGCTTGATGAGAAAGAGACGCCGGGGACGGTTTTTTTTCTGCCTAGCCTTATCCCAACTATGTTGGGGTCAGCTTCTAGTTTAACCAGATGCGGCTGAATACTAGTATTTTACACGGAGCTACTGCCATCATATATCAGCAACCCAGTTACTGGGCAATGCCGATATCCTAAGGTTAGACCAGTTGTCAGATTTTCGGACTTTTGACTACCCGTGACGACTGTCATGTATTCGTAACACCCGGGACCGACAGATTAACGTGCTCTCCGAGGCACGAAGGGGTTTCGATATGTAACGAGTGGTCACCCATCCACAGACTGACCGTGGCAAACGCAGCTTAACCTTGCAAACGATATGATAATTAGCCTCGGCTATTATAATAAAAAAAATATAATGTATGTGTAATTTTAAATGTTAATAATAAAAGATTATGTTAATAATAAAAGATATATGCACATTATGTTAATACAAGTACCCGTTGTGAAGGTAAACTAGGTATGCAATGTTGTGGAGGTCTGTACACTGACCTTTCCATATCTGTGCATTGTTACTTAACGATCATTTAATTACTCAATTACCTTTTTTTGTTTAATATGTCTGACTTAAAACTAGTTAACTTTCCTAAAACAAACTTTTGAAATAAATGTCATTGTAAATCCAAACCATTTATTCTTAGTAATATTGTCATATTATTAAATTAATATTCTTTTCTTATCCCATGCAATGATTGTATTCCTAAGTATACAAATATCTTTGTGACGAGCCTCTAGGTGTTGTTTTATACCAAAATACGTTTTACCACAAACAGAACACGTTACTGTCTATAACTGTCTAATTTTGTAAAGCCTAACTTTTTAAATTAATAAGTATTTCTCCATAATACTTTTTCACACTTCGTCTAAAATGCACCTATCAGCAACATGTATTCACGCCCAAAGTAACAAAACTAACATTGTGTCTAATTAACGCCGGCTTAGCGTCTGCGGCTGCGCCACAATTGTTTGAATTGCTCCAGCGCCAATTTGGACCACTTAACGGGCGCGCGCTGAAGATAATGCACTCATTGAAACGGTGAAAAAAATTGTATGAGATACTGTGTATTATTATGGACGCTGTGTGGTCTCCGGTCCGTAAAATCTTAAGCTAGAACTAGGAAGCTTCTTTTAATGAGGCTATAGGCAATTTGGTTTAGCAAGAGGTAAGTAGAGTCCGCTACGTGACCTCGAAATATGAAACAACGAATAACACGTCCCCGAAAGTTTGCAATGACGAATAATGAAACAACGAAAGTACGAAGCAACGAATATCCTTACAACGAATGCACGTTACAACGAAAAACTTCACGCCTAAACTACGCGATCTCAATAAAACGAATTAACTGACGAGTCTTACGGTTACGACAAATCAATGTAACCGGAAAATGCACATAAAAAATTGTACTTCATTATCAATTACCAATTATTATATTTATATAACCATTGTTTAAAATAGCACTCATTGACCAGTTCTATAAAGAACAAAAAAATACAGAAACAATATTAGAAAAACTCAATTCACATTCTCAGTTCACCGAAAGAGCAACAAAAAAGTAGAAGAGAGAACACATGATTAAGAACTATCTCGAAAAGAAAGGAAGCATCGACTTAACTTCGTTTTTAAATGTGTTATATAAATATAATAATTGGTAATTGATAGTGAAGTACAATTTTTATGTGCATTTTCCGGTTAAATTGATTTGTCGTAACCGTAAGACTCGTCAGTTAATTCGTTTTATTGAGATCGCGCAGTTTAGGCGTGAAGTTTTTCGTTGTAACGTGCATTTGTTGCTTCGTACTTTCGTTGTTTCATTATTCGTTATTGCAACTTTCAGGGGCGTGTTATTCGTTGTTTCATATTTCGAGGTCACGTAGCGGACTCTAAGTAGAGAAGGTTTATTTTTATTTTTCTTGACTTGGTCGTGTTTGGCCCAAGTCTCACCTGATGGTAAGCGCAGGCAGGGTCTAAGATGGAGCACACGAATCCAAGGAACAAGATATAGAGGGATTCCCCTATACCCCTCTGGCTCTCACTTATACAAGTTTTTGACATTTATAAGTAACTAGCTGTATCCTCACGGCTCCGCCCGTAGCCTATGTTACTTAGGGATAATGTAGCGTTCTAACGGCAAAAGAATTTTTGAAATCGGTCCAGTAGTTTTTATGTTTATTCGTTACATACAAAAATCTAAAAATACAAAAATACAAATCTTTCCTCTTTATAATATTAGTATAGATATAGATTAGTATAGATAAATTTCTGTCAAAAACCTACATTAATCCAGAGATTTTGGATTGGGATCGCTTATTAATATAGGCCGTGTCAATACGTGTTTTGGAGGTTAGATTGCAATTACGTACAGATCCAAGTACAAAGCATTTATAAAGATACCGGAAATTGATAATGATGATTGCAAAGTGAAAAAGCAACATATTCAAAACCAAATCAACAACATTTACATTTCCTGAGAACTGTCGTTAGCATTTCAATTCATCTTTCCCTTCGAAACGTCAATACCAAGCCGGAAATAATTGAATAAAACAAAGATCAAATTATTTATACAATAAACAAAAACATTTTTAGGTTTATTTGTTTTGATTTTCTTTTGTTTGAAGTATATGGAAGCCTGAAGTATTGCTTTGGTTTCATGGGTCAATGACTCGTGGTCTTAAAAAGCTGTTTTTCTTTACTATGTACTTATTGTGTTTTATTTGTATTGAAAGCGTTATTCTGATTGAGTGAATAATATTTTATACCGACTAGAACTAGTAAACTGGTGAACTTTAGATGAAGAATAAATGCTACTTATTATTGAAGTTCTTGTTATAAAGAAAGATGCGTCAATAAACTTGAAATTAAAGTCCATTTTATAAGTTTTCTTCTTCTCTCGCGTCAGTGAAAAGATTAGCCAGTAAGCAAGGTTCATAGCGAGGCTGACTACCCAGGGGACGCCGGACTTACTTAAGAGGAAACGCGGGCTGCATAATATTAATAACTTGAATAGGTTTTTAAGCGATCTATTTCCGTCCCACCCTTCCCGCAAACCTTCCCAATTGAGTCCGAAAGAGGCAACTGCATCTCGGAATCGAAATTCGAAATCGTACTTTCATATTTCCCTGTTTCCTTCTTCAAATCTGGACCAATTTTAATATTTTTTTCTGTAATAATTTAATTGTTATGTTATATCTGTATGTTTTTCTTCTATTTTTTATATTCGTCAAATTTGTTTGTCAGATGTTTGAAAACAGTGGTAAAACCTGTCGGTTTTTGTAAAATTTAAACGTTACTTGTTCTTTTAATACCTAATTAATTTATTGACAAAAACAAAACATAGGGACATAGTGGTGGTAGATATATATCATATGGTAAAAAATATTTGCTCTAGAGACATTATCCAAGGAGGAAACTGAGGAATACGTTTTTATGGACTAAATGCCGACCGCAATTCCTCTTAAGTATCGTCACTCGTGGAGGCCCTTTTCATGCACCTATTTTTTTATAAATTAACACCACGGTTTTCTATCTGGAAATTTGAATACGCTGGTACAATATCATCAACAGTAAGTTTTGAAATACGTTACTTTCGAAGTACGCGTTATGAAAATCTGCCTTTCTGAGAGCAATGCCAAGATTGATAAGAAAAGGAAAAATACTATGGGTATCAGGCCGGAACCAATTTCACATATGCAAATGATACGGAAAGTAGTCGGAGGATATATGGAACTGAAAGGGTTTTCTTTAATGTTAATAAGAAGATAAAAACAAACAAAAAATATATTCCTTTCGAAGATATCTAAATTTTATTTGCTTGATTTGTTTGGCTTACTTTAACTACTTAGTAAATTTTCCATATCTACATAACATAACGCCTATATTCCCTGATGGATTGGGTAGGTGCATAGTAACACCCTCATTTCACCGTTATGTTTAAGTCCGATGTAATAGGGGGCGAGCCTATTGCCATCATCCGGGCATAAATCCAAACTACGGGCTGCTACTGAGGAATTCCACACGGAAGAACCCAATAACACTTGCCCGAACTGGGGTTCGAACCCAGGACCTCACGATCAGGAGCCGTGCTTGCCAACAATAGACCAACGAGACATTTAACTAGTTACCTACCAGGTTTCCATACCAAATTTTACGTTAAAACGTCTAGAAATATCAGTTTTGGAAAATTCCGATGACGCAGAGACAGAAACTCAAAGAGATGCTCAAGAAGATTGGCCGTATATTGAGAAACTAGCGGCCCGTCCCGGCTTCGCACGGGTGGACATTTTTCCCGATTTTGCAACATTTTTCATTTATGCTCCGCTCCTATTAGTCGTAGCGTGATGCTATATAGCCTATAACCTTCCTCGATAAATAGACTATCCAACACAAAAAAAATAATTAAATTCCAACCAGTAGTTCTTGAAATTAGCGCTTTCAAACAAACAAACAAACTCTTTAGCTTTATAATATTAGTATAGATTAGATACAATTATATTAGCCAACAACTTTCCTTTTGACGACACGCAAGAAGAACAAATTGGTGAAGATTTGGTCGAAACGTCTGACAAAAAGAAAATATTTGTAAGAAAATATAAAACAACACACCACGAACAAGAATAAACTTTATAAAACAGGAACAAGTATCGCTTGAACAGATCTTCCAACTTTTCCGCAAACTTAAATTTTCCACGAAAGCCAAGAACTACACTTACTTGATTCGACTTATTTTACTCCTTTGAGAGCTATTACTACAGAAGGAGTGACTTTAGCTCCGAAACCAAGGAGACAAGTTTAGAAACTATCTACGCTAATGGATAACAATGTGTGTTTTATTTTTAGTACGGTCTACTATTTTAACTCACGTGGTTTTCGATTTCACATTTGAATCAGGAAAATGTTGAATTAATGGTTTAAATGTGTGCAAGATTTGTCGTCTATAAAGGAATTACTGTGAAAGCATAATATTCTAGAACATACAATATAAACAGAATATAGAAGAACATACATAATTAAACTGTCTCGTTGGTCTAGTGGTGGCAAGCGCGACTGCTGATCGTGAGGTCCTAGGTTCGATCCCCAGGTCGGGCAAGTGTTATTGGGTTTTTCCGTGTGGAGTTCCTCAATAGCAGCCCGGAGTTTGGATTTGTGCCCGGTTGCTGGCAATAGGCTCGCCTCCTATTACATGGGACTTAAACATAACGGCGAAATCAGGGTGTTCCTATACACCTCTGCCCAACCCTTTGGGGAATACAGGCGTAATGTTATGTTATTTACATAATTAAAAGTATGACAGGTATTGTACAAAGACCGGTGTTATCACAGTCTGCCTACTAAACTAAAGGCTTCATTTAAGCGCTAAATCCACTAGCAAGTCAAATTAATTATAGTGCAAGTTATTGACGCAAGTGCTTGCTTAGTCGGTAATAATTCCAGATGTTGACTTGCTGCAGTGTCCACAGTGAAAGTCAATTACAGAAGTCAACTTGTGCAATTGATTTTACTGGTCGATTTCTGCCAATTGGCCGGACTTCACGTGTGAACTATGCTTTTTAACAGACTTCCAAAAAAGGAGGAGGTTCTCAATTCGTCTGTATGTTTTTTTAATGTTTGTTACCTCATAACTCTGCCATTTATAAACCGATTTAGATATTTTTTTTATTTGAAAGGATATACTACCAGATTGGTCCCATTTAAATTTGGTGAAGATCTGATGAAGAACTTCGGAGATAGACAATAGAACTCCTCAATGACGAACAGTACGCATAATGTGATGATGTGATTATGTTACGAGCAGCGTCTTTAGTAGGTCCAACCATATTTTAGTTAAGGCCACTAAAACGAAAACAATAAAAAACATTTTAACAAAAATAAAACCGACCATTTACCATTTACCATATTATAAAATTAACAGTTTCAGAAGTCGGTGCCTTCAATCTGGTTCAGCGTGGATTAGCACCGACTTCTAAAACTGTTAATTTTATAATATGGTAATTATTTTATTCTTTTCATCGTTTTTTTGAAGTCGGTTTTATTTTTGTTAAAATGTTTTTTTATACGATACCCATAATATCATGACGTAAGATTGTCCGTGCAAGTATTCTAAAGAAGAACACAGACATATGTATAAACACAACTTCATGGTATTTTCTTTTATCAAATTTGTGATAATTCAGTGAGTTTTTAACAGGTGAATGGAATATCCCGATGTTTTGGGACGGCCTCGTCCCCGAACAATACCTGCAATTGTGGCGCTCTTAGTTCCGACCTCCGTACAGTGTCCTTTTATCTTATTACTTAGAAAATTCCAGACTAGCTTTTTTGGTACATTCATGGTCACGGAATTTTCTGTGAGCTTCTTTATTTTTATATCATCGTTTAATGTTATCAAGAGCGATTTAAGGTCCTTTGTTACCTATATTTATTTTGCTGCGTCTCAAAATTGAAGGGAATATATTCTTATTAGTGCTCATAGAAATACGAAAACTATTTCTAATCATAAAGGTCGGTTTGGTGACGGAAATATACGTGTTACATAATTTGTTGTAGGTTGTTGTCATTTACCTCTCAGAGGAAATTAGGTAAGAATGTAAATAACTTTCTGGGTAGTCTACTCTTTAGTTTTATGTTTTCAGGGTTGCGTTACAATGATGATTATTTTATTTATTAAACAAATTCTTTTTTTTTGTGTCATACTACGGTTTTCAAATATTGCCAATAGACTCTTTACAAGGGACCTTTTAACCCCCTTTCGGCTTTAGGGGTATTTTTGTAACACGATGTATTATTATACGTGTTTCGGACGCTATTGCTAGCTATCCTTCGTCCTATGTAGACAAAAAAACAGTTTCAACTTTTGCTTTGACGAAGAAGATATTTAATGAAGAAACTAGTCAAATAGCCTTCAAAAGGTTAACAGTTAAATTGACTTGAGATAACCTTCAAATAAACGTTGAACTAGAACAGTAGCTTACTTGGAAGTCGCAGTCGAAGTCAAAGTTTAAAAGGCTTCTTTGAGATCAAAGTCCCTTATATTGCGACAGAAAACGTGTTTGCTTCACACCCGCAGACAGTTTACAGTCCAATTGAACTCAGCAACAATTCATTTTATAGACATATTATGTATGGACGACTATTGAATTGTTTATACGGAGAGTAAGAAACTTAGTAAACCTTTGGTTGAACAAAATATATTTTATATGAAGTTGATAGTTTAGTAAGAGAACTAAAGGGATATAAACCATGATTTCATTTGAAAACAATTGACCTAAGCGTCATTTAAGCGGATAGTAATAGTTTTAGCTTTGTCCCAGAATCAAGAGAAGGGTAAAAAAAAAAATAATGTACACTTAAAGATATATTTATTTTGATGTTATACGGTTCGTGCAATGTATTTTGGTAAGTCGTCAGATCGGACAAAATATAAGTTAAGGTAAATAGAGAATAATTCACTTTTAGGTAGGTATCAACATTTTATATTTTTCAAAGATTTAATATAGAAGACCATTTCTACAACTTTTTAGAAAAAAGAAAACATATCTGCCTCGTTGGTCTAATGGTAACAAGCGCGACTACGGATCGTGAGGCCCTGGGTTTGAACCCCAGGTCGGGTAAAGTGTAATTAGGTTTTTCCATGTGGAATTCCTTAGTAGCAGCGCGGAGGTTGGATTTGTCCCCGGTTGATGGCAATAGGATCGTCCCAAATTACATGGGACTTAAACATATTGGCGAAATGAGGGTGTTACCACTGTACACCTCTGCTCATTCCTTCGGGAATACAGGCGTGATGATATGTTATGCTAATAATACAGTAGCAACAATATTGAAGATATTAGACGTTGAAAGCACAAAGCCACAAGTTGAATAAGAGCAAATAATAATTTGCATATTTCATAAGAGGGAAGAGCAATGTCTCATTCATCTGTTAATGATATGTAGGCGTTAGTCAGAAGCTCAAATTGTCTTAATGAAATCCGGTATAGAGAGGTTCTAATAAGACAATGAAGTTAGAGAGCAAGCGGTGAAGATTGGGAAGCCATAAATGTAAGAAAAAATACTAGTTAGTAATTTTAAGATTAACGGAAATATTTGTTCCCTACAAAAAGGAGAATGGGTTTTGTGGTCCACCCCTCCTCTAGAAATAAGTGATAAATCAATAGAAAGGTTAGTTACAGCTACTTTCAATTATTAGTAATCTATGGAGTTAAAGGTCATTAAATGTAACCATTTAAAAACTATGTTAACGCTCAAATATTGCTATATATTATAATTTTTTACACGTTTTGCCATAGGAGCTTTGTCATAATAATTATTTAATATAGCTACCTAAGTAACACGCATAACATGACACCTGAATTTCCCGAAGGGGTAGGCAGAATGCACTCACGTTTCGCTAGTTATGTTTGTTCTTTTTCTTCACACTACCTATTATTTGCAAATAATATGATAAGAACGTAGCGATACTGTAGTATAGGCAACAAAAGAAGAAGAAATTGTGATAATATGGATATAAACGATTAACTGCAGCACAATTTTAATTATACACGCTATATTCATAATTCTAGACTAAACACGTTCAGGGAAAACACCAATTAACTGTCACCCATCATCAAACGACGACACGTTTGGTGCAGTGGTTGAGCGATCGGCTTCTGCGCTACGGGTCGTGGGTTCGATTCTCACACGGAAAAAATATTTGTATGGCTTACAGATAGATGTTCCGGGTTTGAATGTTTTTGCGTGTCAAGATTTGTGTCCGTAAACGCATCCACGATACAGAAAAAAATCATAGAGAAAGGTGTAGCGGAACGAGGTATGGTGTTTCCTCCTACGAAAACGGAGGATCCTCCCTACCAGGCGGGTCATATGCCCGGCGGGCCACAGCCCAACGGTTAATATTATTATTTTTTTAGGTGAGACCACTCGCATCGTTTAAACTTACTAAGGTTTTTTAATTGCTTAACCGGACAAGCCCAACGGTTAATGTTGGGAACTTGTATATATATACTATCTGCGTGTCAAACTTTGATATCGCGATGCAGGATAAGTGACATTTCTTTTGACAGCTGTCATTGTTGTCGCTGTTGTCACTGTAGTCTGCTGGATCATCGTCGTGCTGCGTAGTTCGCATGTGGCGCGATAGATGCCGCCACAAAGGCAAAGTTTTTTTTTATAAAAAAAACACTATCTCGTCACCGATCACCACTACACTCGATTGAGTATTTAGTGGATAGTATGCTTAGCCGGGTCTTTAAACAGACTCCGGACCCAGGTTGGTCGAAGCAAGGAAAACCTGCTCAGGTGGAGATCCATAGACAATTCCAGCTTGGAGTGTAAATGTGGTGCTGTTCCACAAATGATGGGACACCTGACATCATGCCCTGCGTGTACACCTGCAGGTTACAGGTACTAATGAACGCTACTGATAACGCTAAACTCGTAGCTAAGTTCTGGGCCGACTCAATTTAGATTGCCACCGACACGCTAAGAAGAAGACCACTACACTTCACTATTCACTTCAAAATAATGTTTAAATCTTATTTCAAAGCGAACTAAAAACACTGCGAAGCATCAGTCTAAACCAGCTATACTCAACCTGCGGCCCGCCAGGCCTTTGTTATTGGCCCATCTGAAGTTACATATTTATTGTAAACCATTTTAAATTTCGCGCCCATCAGAGAATATGTGTTTCAGAACGATAATTTTTGCTTGCGGCCCTCGACATCATGACTGAAACGTGTTTGTGGCCCCTATAAAAAAGGTTGAGTATGGCTGGTCTAAACCCTATTATTACATCATCGCTCACTTCATAGTCTTAATTTAAATACCCCACGAGATCCCGTTGCACCGACAATTAACTAATTCACGGCGACAATAAGTGGATAATGTCCATTGTGTTCAATAAAGCAAGCGCCCACGCCGGTGGTTCCTTAAAAAAAGATATTATGATGGATCATGTTCGAGAATTGTTCATATTGGATTGTTTTAACATATTCAGAGAATACTAAGAAATCAAAGGATAATAATAATCAACTTTCTTTATTACGCTTAGAGATGAACTACGATAACATGTCCCGCCCCTCCAAAATTCAAAACACTTAAATGTATTTGTGAAAGTACAAAGCACCACCAATACTCCCAACGCATGTGTACGTGTTGAGACAGCCGTCAAACAAAAACTACAACTACATAACACACTCTTTCGTAAAGATGTGACTAAAAACATTGAAATAGTAATTTGGAGGGGCGGGACATGTTATCGTAGTTTATCTCTACAGTCATCTCTATTATTGTTTTTAGTGAAATATATTATTACCTAGCTGTTCTCCCGCGGCTGTGCCAGCGTAAATAATTTGACTACAGCGCCACCTATCAGATCCCAGCATAGCTACAAACCATCGTCTTGACAAAACAAATATATTGTGTAAATATGACCTCAATCGGTAAAGTCGTTCTCAAGTTATGGATCAAGGGAAATAGGGATTCATTTTTATAAAATACTAGCGGACCCGGCAAACGTCGTCCTGCCCGGAAGATAGCAGCGCCACCTACCGGGTCCAATTGTAAATCTAAACCATCCAGGGCGCCATCCAAACGCATACAAATAAAATCATTTAAAACGGTCCAGCCGTTTAGGAAGAGTTCAGTGACACGTACAGTCGAATTATATATATAAAGACTAGCTGCCCGGACAGACTTCGTTCTGTCAAAACTTATTGGCCTGTAGTGGGAAAAGAAAAATGTTCTTTTTACTATTTTCCACGCAATTTTTATGTTTTTTCTCTCCATAAGAACCTTCCTTATGCCTTAAGGAATATATAAAAAAAATTACTGAATTGGTCGAGCCGTTCTCAAGTTTTGCGCTTAGCAACACATTTGGCGATTCATTTTTATTTATATAGATTATAGATTGTCGGACATTATCATCTACATATTTTAATATTAATTGAATTACTATTGCATTCTTTTGTTCTCATTCTTCAGGGTTCATAGGGTAGACAAGGCAGGGTTCTAATGACAAAAAACGTAAACAGGTAGATGCCTACTCTATATAAAAATCACTGCCTCGTTGATCTAGTGGTGCCAAGCGCGATTGCTGATCGTGATGTCCTGGGTTCGATCCCCAGGTCGGGCAAAGTGTTATTGAGTTTTTTCGTGTGGAATTACCTCAGTAGCAGACCAACTTTTGGGTCTGTGCACGGTTGAAGGCAATAGGCTCGCCTCCTATTAGATGAGAGTTAAAACATAACGGCGAAACGGGGGTGTTACTATACACCTCTGCCCAACCCTTCGGGAAATACAGGCGTGATGTTATGTTATGTTTATGAAATTCACAAAGAAAAAACGAATGTTATAAGATCGACAAACTCCATTCCAAAGAGTCGTTGACATGTAAAAAGGATTTAAAAAAATACAGTTCGACTATTTTATTTATATTTATTTAAGATCTAGTTCTCAATTATGGATGTTTAAGATTTTCAATTTGTTGAAATTCATTTTATTTCCCTAAAGAATTTAACAAAGAAAGCAGAATAACATATTTTAACGATGTTTTTCTATATTTTATCATTGAAGCTACGAATTACATATGGGTACAAATTGGTTACAAAAGAAATTGCGAGAATAGAGAATTGCCATTCTAAGTTATTCCCACTGTAACATAACTTATTTACAATTTTATTTTTCTACTGTAAGGGGCGATTCAAGTATTACGTAAGCAGAATTTTAGTAATTTTTGACCCACCCCTCCCCCTTGTCAGCAAAAGTAAGCAAAGCTTTTACCCCCTCTCCTATGCTTACGTAAACATTGGTATATATATTTTTTAAACTGATCAGGTTTCTTTATTGTTCTTCATGAGCAGCAGTTTTTAAGTCTAGAAAAATAAGTAAATAAATAAAAATTGCTGACGTTATCATCTAGACACCCCCGTCCCTTATGTCATCAAAAATAAGCTAAGCAAAGACCCCCTCACCCCCCTTTCGTTCTTACGTAATACTTGAATGGCCCCTAACGCATACGTAAAACAAAGACCTTGACGGAGTATGATGAATATGAAGTAGTTATACTCTATTTGAAAGTACATTTGGAAAAAATGAGATTATTTTTTAAACATTTCACATATGTTACAGCTAGTTCACACAGAAACTGTTTACAGGACCCGATTTAGCGGATCGGTTTTTATTTTGGTAATGGCGCCTGTAGTTTTATGAGCGAGTTCACATACACGACAGTATTCCGAATAAAATAAAAAATACTGGATCCGTTATTTTTATCGTATCCTGCCTGCCAGATGCGACGCAGCTGCCATTTTTTTAACTGATTCGTCGGTACAGATGTGAACAACACATCCAGTACCGACGGATCCGTTAAAACGGGTCCGCTGTGTGAACGGGCTCTTAAGAGCATTTCAGACTGAACTTTAATATACCGACATTATTCATAGCATATCACGTCAGAAGCATACATATAAAACAAAAATAAATGGTATAGCTAAGTATGAACGTGTCCATATAAAATGTACGGGGAGTGATGTATAATGTTATGCTATAAAATATATACAACGTAGTCTGAAAGCAGATATTTCTACGAAGAATAAAGACAAAATCATTACAAGATTTTGCTATAACCAAAACGTTACCGCTGCGTTTCTATTCTAAGACGTTCCTCCAAAAGTTATTCGACTCGACTCCACCTCGACTCAGTTTTTCTCACTACCATCAGTAGTTATAGTTGACATAAACGTCCTCGATTCGAGATTTTTCCTCAGTCTAGGTAAGGAATCATCTGTCAAACTCAAGGTACCTCGGAACCTACCTTAAGGAAGGAAGTGTCAAAGTTCGTATGTAACAAAAATACATTTTGAAGGCTTTATCGAATATGCTTACGATAATCCTTACAACTATTTATCGCGGCGTTATTTGCGCGATGCAGATATTTCAAATTATGACGTAATGACTCCACTCTACCTCGACTCATTTGAGGACCCCTCAGTCGAGGAACCTCAAAGTTCACTCGAAATTGTGATTAAGAATACAATTTTGAAGGTGTTTTCGAGGCCGTCCTGAGTCGAGTAAGTTTTGAAGGAACGTCTTAGAATATGGGTGTAAATCTCCCAGACAATACGGTTGTTCTTTTTAGCAGTCTATAAGGACTTCTACTACTTTACTGTACCATAAACTGCCTCTACATTTACTTACTTAAATCGTTCTGCCAAGCCTTTTCCCAACTATGTTGGGGTCAGCTTCCAGTCTAACCAAATGCGGCTGAATATCAGTATTTTACACGGAGCGACTGTCATCAGGCCTCCGCAACCCAGTTATCAGGGCAATGCCGATATCCTAAGGTTAGACCGGTTGTCAGACTTTCGGTCTTATGACTTCCCGTAACGATTGTCATAGGTATTCGTATGACAACCGGGACGGGTAACGAACGGTCACCCATCCACAGAGTGACCGCGGCAAGCGCAGCTTAACTTCGCAAATTGCATGATTTACGCAGTTCTTAATTAGCCACTAGCCCCTATTTAGGTACTTACATATTATTTTATCTATTACTTTAAATAATTCCTTTGTAGTATTCTATTTTATATTGCATATAGGTGTCGTACATAGCGATAATGATTACATTTGAACCAATTTGTCGGTCGTTGGCCGGCGGTCCCACCTACACTGAATTATAGATAATGACCCCTCTGTTATGAATCAGGCAATAAAATAATCTTTGATTTATTAGTGTAGGAAGAGAACAGTTACGGGCACGCTTCAAATGATCCAACCCCGGATTTGCACTTTAGGCTTTACGTCGTTCGTTTTCATCAAAAACAGTTCCGAAATAAGGACAAGTTTTTGTAACAGGACAATCGAAATGAATCAAAACCGCAAAGGAGTCATCATTTAAAATCCCAAAAGGTTTTATTTCCATAAACATTAAACCCCTTAGTAATAAAGTTATGTCATGAATAACGTCAGTATAATCATACCTACATTTTTTATGTATAGCGTCGTCATTACTTTAACATAACATCACGCCTGTATTCCCTGAAGGGTTGGGTAGAGATGTATAGTAACACCCTCATTTCACCGTTACGTTTAAGTCCCATGTAATAAGCCTATTGCCATCAACCGGGCACAAATCCAAACTCCGGGCTGGCTACTGGGGAATTCCACACGGAAAATAACACATTGCTAGACCTGGGGATCGAACCCAGGACCTCACAGCAGTCGCGCTTTCCACCACTAGACCAACGAGCCTGTCATTACCTACTTTATTCAGCGTTTATTAGTATGAGGGTAAAACCACATAGTATGTGGTCATGCTTACCTATAAGTGGTCCCTTATTTATTATGTAATATTATGTAACTAGCGAGTGAGAGGCTCGTGGATCATACCATTTGCGAGGTTAAGCTGCGTTTGCCGCGGTTAGTCCGTGGATGGGTGACCGTTTATTACACATCGAGTCCCTACCGTACCTCGGAGAGCACGTTAAACCGTTGGTCCCGGGTGTCATAAGAATACCTATGACAGTCATTACGGGTAGTCAGTACCCGAAAGTCTGACAACCAGTATTACCTTAGGATATCGGCATTACCCAGTAACTGGGTTGCGGACGTCTGATGGCAGTCGCTCCGTCTAAAATACTGGTATTCAGCCGCATCTGGTTAGACTGGAAGCTGACCCCAAGATTTGGGAAAAAGGCTAGGAGGAAGGATTATTTAACTAGCGACCCGCCCCGGCTTCGCACGGGTGCAATGTAGATATTAATGTGGGGCATATAAATCTTCCTCTTTAATCACTCTATCCGTTGCTGAAAACTGCATTAAAATCCGTTGCGTAGTTTTAAAGATCTAAGCGTGCAGACAGCGGGAGAGACTGTTTTATACTATGTAAAGACAAGCTACTGTGTTACTGTAAGGTACTTAACTATCATAGATCTATGAATAATAAATAGACCGCTTTTACTAAAAAGTTCTTCTCATGTTTCTTTATTCTTCCCTCGTCTTCTTCCAGCTGTAACCATCCACTGCTGGATGATATGATACCCACTAGCCCCGTTAAGTTTGTTTGTCCTGTCTAGCCTTTTCCCAACTATGTTGGGGGTCAGCTTCCAGTCTAACCAGATGCGGCTGAAGTTGGTCGAAGACTGAATATCAGTATTTTATATGGAGCGAGTGCTATCAGATCAGATCTCCGCAACCCCGTTATGGGCAATGCCCTAAGGTTAGACCGGTGGTCAGATTTTCGTGCTTCTGACCACCCGTAACGACTGTTATAAGTATTCGGATGTCACTCGGGATCGACAGTGTAACGTGCTCTCCGAGGCTCGGAGGGTTCTCGATGTGTAACCCATCCATGGACAGACCGCGGTAAGCGCAGGTTAACCTTGTAAATCACATGATCCGCGCGGTTGATAATTAGCCAAGAGCGCCGTTAGGTATTGTTGTTTAATTTTTAGCAGAACAAGCAACATTATGAAATAATTACGGTAGATAAGCGTCTTCTTATTTAATTTTTTTTGTAAATTATTTTTCCTATTGTGTCTCTTTTGACAAAAAGGTTATAATTGTTATAGCGTTTAGCATAAAATAATTGTAACATTTGTTTTACAAAAAGTCCTGCATAATTATGTTTAACCCCAGAATGAGGTATGCTGACTGGAACAGGAAAGTACCTTCTATATTTCATAGCTACGTTGTTTACACAGGAAAAGGCTTCAAAAATAATGCAAATTTTAGGGTTTTAACTTGCGGCCGTAACCTCCATTAGGACTCGTTTATGGAGTAGCGGCGCGTTGCGCGTCGCGTGGTGTGTTACGTCGTGTTGTCAACTCGAACATATGGCCATGTATGAGAGCGTACACGCAGAAGCGTCTGCTTGATGAGCGTTGCTCGCGAAGAAGCACGCGGCGGGCATCACTGTGGTGCACGCGGCTTCGCGAGTAAAAGTGTCCGTAAACGAGACCACATATCGCAATAATGTTGTATTTGTGCGTGTGACTGCCTCGTTGGTGGCAAGCGCGACTGCTGATCTTAAGGTCCTGGGTTCGATCCCCAGGTCGGGCAAAGTGTTATTGGGTTTTTCCATGTAGAATTCCTCAGTAGCAGCCCGGAGTTTGTATTTGTGCCCGGTTGATGGCAATAGACTCAAAATTAGGGTGTTACTATACACTTCTGCCTAACCTTCGGAGAATAAAGGCGTGATGTTATGTTGTGCGTGTGACGACGTGGGCACCGTCGCAGGTATCGCCAAGTTTCACACGCCGCTTCTCTATGAACGGAAAATCGCGTGACGCACCGCGCGTCTCGATGCACACGCGCTTAGGTATTCGATTTGGTGTTTATTACTTTTCAGATACGTTTCTCGTTAGAACGTTTTCAGCCAATATTTATTGTATTAATCAATATTGCAAAATACGTAACTATTAGGTCTATTAGCAACGACGTCAACAGGTGCTGTTACAAACTTCCATTCAACTGTCAAAATAGTGAAGTATATACCTACCTACAGCTTATGGATTTTACGCCCGTAATTATTTTTACGTATTTTTTTTTATAAATACCTGCCCCATTGTAGAATTTCTCCTGTATCGTGGGTGCGTTTACAGACACAAATTTTCACATGCACAAATACCCAGACCCGGAACAACTATCTGTAGGCCATACAAACATTTGTTCCGTGCGGGAATCGAACTCACGACCTGTAGCGCAGAAGGCAATCGCTCAGCCACTGCACCAAACATGTCGTCGTATTTAAGAGCCTTCATCAAAAGTAAAACATAATTATCTTTGGTTTGGTACAGCACGTCTAGTATGTTACTATGTTCTTCTTCTTCTCGTGTGTCCTTAGAGCAACACGACCATCGACGACTAGGCGGTCAAAAGAGTTGAAAAGAGTCAGAGTATACTAGCGTAACCACGGCAAGCATTTGGCTAACATCATATTCTATAATAAACCTCAACCTATCTTCATTAGAAATTAAAAAAACTTCATTTCAAAATTATATCCACCGTATTCGATGGGCCATCTTTTATGCTTCGACTTCATTGTAAATGAAATTAATTACTGTCTACAGTAATCAATTTCATAAGTTTAGATCTATCTAACTTAAATAATTATAAGATTAGATTTGACGACACGTTTGGTGCAGTGGCTGAGCGATCGGCTTCTGCGCTACGGGTCGTGGGTTCGATTCCCTCGCGGAACAAATATTTGTTTGGCCTACAGATAGTTGTTATGGGTCTGAATGTTTGTGCATGTAAAGATTTGTGTTTGTAAACGCACCCACGATACAGGAGAAATCCTAGTGCAGGGCAACGTTTTTATTTAAAAAAAAAAGACGTACTTACCTACCTTTACCTAGTTGAACGAACCAATTGATACTACCTACGCACGATTACCTGAGTAAATGTAAGTACATAATGAATAGTAAATGCTTCAACAAGAGGTTCTATTGGAACTATTCATATCCGTGAAGTTCATGAGTCATGCTGACCTTAAAATATTCGAAAGTGGTGCGTCATAAATTCTCAGATCAGAAAAATAGGTTTATTTTTTTTATAAAATTCACGTTCAACCACAGTCTCGCCTGGTGGGATTATTGTGGTCTAAGACTCAGCACGATGACTAACAAATATATATATAAAAAAAAAAAACATTTATTTTATAATAAGAAAACATTACATTATATGGCAAGGAGTACCTACTCACAATTAATAATTTATACATATTATAATTATTATAGTAGGTATGAATAAATATGAAGAATCTTGACTCAACATCAGCATATTTCCAAGATTACTCGAGAACCGAGTACCCACGACAAACAACTTTAACTTTCAATACCCGTGGACCGTGGACGTGTTGTACCTAGATGAGTCATGCTCGGTGCTACCTGCACACTACCGTGACAAGACACATGTCACGGATTTTGTATTTTTATAATTTAACATCTTGTATGTAACAACCTCCTTGTATGTTCAGAAAATAAATGAATTTGAATTTGTCAAAATGAATCTTGCCTAAAGTAGTTATTCTGAGCTTTTTGTATATGAATTAATTTTATTGATACACATAGCTGGCCAAAATTACATATTTACTATTTTTTAACACTAGGTACATAAATAAATGTTTTTGGTTTGCAGTTTATTATGAGTATTTAGATGATTTAAAGTTTGCTATAAATCAAGAGTGAAATAATGAACTGCGTTATTCAAATTTTCAAATTTTTCAAATTCAAATTCACATTCAAAGTTTTTATTTCGAATAGGCACAGTACATGCACTTAGGAAACGTCTCGACAATTTAGTTGCACGGTTCCAAAAAGTAGATCCTATGGAGAAGAAGCCGGCAAGAAATTATAAAAATATGTATAGGACACAAACAAGTACGTACCTATATACTTATATCTACAAGGTTAGTCGGAAAGGGGGTTCTAAGCCGCGGGCCATTTAAAGTATCACTGATGAGTATTTTAAAGCGTTAAAATTTCAAAATTCGTTAATGTTTATTTGCATGCAAAAAGATTTTTATTTTAGATTTTTCAAAAAAATATTATACCTAGGTACCTGCCTTAGTTATGAATTCAGAATATTAAGTTTTTAATCCGTGACCCCAACTATGACCTATATAGTAAACACAGCTGATCATAGCTATGGACAGATAGATTTTAGCATATTTTTTACGAAATCTTTGAAAAGCTAGTTTTGGGGAAAGTTGTAGAACAAAAATTATCCCTTATTATGGTTACTTTAACACCCTTTCGGCTTAGTTCCCCCTTTCCGACTAACCTTGTATATTGTCTGTGAGGGTACGATCTAACTTAACTACCTAAAGGGTACCTTGTATGTTATATCACTTTTTATCAGTGTCATTATTGTATTGATAATTGAGTGCTTTGTTGGTCTAGTGGTCGCAAGCGCGACTGCTGAGTATGGGGTGCTGGGTTCGATCCCCAGGTCGGACATTTTGTTATTGGGTTTTTAGTCTGGATTTGTGCCTGGTTAATAGCAATAGGCTCGCCCCCTATTAACTGGCGAAACGAGCTTGTATTAAAAACACCTCTGCCGATCCCTTCGGGCAATACAAGGCGTGATGTTATGTTATATTAATCGTCACTCGTATAAACTTCCACTTCCAACCACAAACCACCTTATTTGCATAACATTTAGTAATCTCCAAAAACGGAACAAAATATATTATGGCGTAAAACTAAAACTAATGATAAGTAATCGTCATTACATAAGTTATCGATATAATGGAGAACCGTGACGAAATGACGGAACAGCGATGACTCATAATGACCGCTACCTGAGACTAGAGAATGTTACTGAGTCAGCGACTCTGATTCACGCCAACACCGGCGAACTGACGTAAACGATTAGCATGTCAACTTGACACTACTGGTTTTAAAGTAAATAAAGGATAAAGATTGTTGGTTTATTTTATTTGTTAGTATAGTATCATCTGATACTGATCTGACTGCAATAGGCCTAGAGTCAGTAGATAATTCTAGAATAAAGTGGCGAACAATACTACATTCGTCCTTTTTTAAAAATTCGACATTTTTGGGTCCGTTTCCAAACACAAATCTTCACACGCACAAACACCCAGACCCGGAACAACTATCTGTAGGCCATAAAAATATTTGTTCCGTGCGGGAATCGAATCCACGACTTGTAGCTCAGAAGCCGATCGCTCAGCCACTGCACCAAACGTGCTTCAGATTTACACTAATTTGATTTAGATTTAGATTTTTGTGCTTTGATACTTTCTAACAGCTAGTTCACATAGAAACTGTTTATTCGATTCGTTTTAGCGGATCCGTTTTTATTTTGGTGATGGCACCTGTATTTGAATGAGCGAGTTCACATACACGACAGTATTCCGAATCCAGTAAAAAATACTGGATCCGGTATTCTTATCGTATCCTGCCTGCCAGATGCGCAGCTGCCATTTGTTTAACTGATCCGTCGGCACAGATGTGAACAACACATCCAGTACCGACGGATCTGTTAAAACGAATCCGCTGTATGAACGGGCGGTTAAGGATAACATTTTACGTGAATTAGAAATCTTCCTACTAGCCTTTCGCCAACTTTGTTGGGGTCCAGCTACACGGAGGATTATACACGGAGCGACTGCCATCAGACCTCCGCAACCCTGTTACTGGGCCACACCGATATCCTGAGTGTAGACGGGTTGTCAGAGTTTCGGGCTTCTGACTACCCATAACGACTGTCATAGGTATTCTTATGACACCCAGGACCGACGGTTTAACGTGAATACGTGAATTAGGAATATCACAATTAATTCAACCTTCCTACATTTTTGGAGTCGTCTTAGGTGTGCAGGTTTTCCTATCGATGTTTTCCTTCACCGCTAACGCAAGTGATAATAATTATAATTCTGACTCGCACGTGAATTTGAAAAGTCATATGCGGTAGGCATTCTACCACTAAGCTATGAATACTTCTTGCCATCAAAACAAACATACAATTATACAACGTGTTACATAATTCCCCATGAAAAATGTAAATAATCAAGTAGTCCTTTATGGTTGTTGTCATTACCTCTCAGAGGAAATTAGGTAAGAATGTAAATAACTTTCTGGGTAGTCTAATCTTTAGTTTTATGTTTTCAGGGTTGCGTTTCAATGATGATTATTTTATGTTTCATACAAATTCTTTTTTTTGGGTCATACTACGGTTTTCAAACATTGCCATTAGACTCTTTACAAGGGACCTTTTATCCCCCTTTCGGCTTTAGGGGTATTTTTGTAACAAATTGTATATAAAACAAATGAGACCGTAATAACAAGTTTCATTTTCTAACCTGAATACGTCTTGTTCATATTAGACTGAATTTCAGTTACAAAGAGGTTGCGATATCCGTTCTATGCTCGAGGGATTGCTTACTCCGAAAAGTTTTGTTAATAGACCCAAGTCTTAGGTTATTTCCCATCGATATTATAGAGGCAACCTCTCTATTTTCTGAAGGGATAGTTCAAAATATGTTTTATTGAGTATATCAAGCCAAAGAGATAAGTTGTTTCGTATATTGAGATAGATAATGAATGTTGCAAAGGTAAAAATGTATGAAGAATATTACAGTGGTTTTCATAAAACACATTATTGGAAGACTACCAAGATAAGTACCTATCGCGTGAACTCGTCAGTCATAATTTCTTTATGGTAGGGGTATTCTGACTGTTTAGCTTGAGGGTTTGTTCAAGGTGGACTTGGTGTACCGACCACCTAATATGTTCCAATCGAAATTTCGATATCCAAACGGGCGTCCAATAAATTATTAAAAAAACAGCAGTGATATGGTGGTATGATCGTCGGACTGCCAAGTCATAAGTCTCGAGTTTGAACCCATGGTTGCACCTCTGATTTTTCGGATTCATGTACATATTGTATAATTGACGACACGTTTGGTGCAGTGGCTAAGCGATTAGCTTCAGCGCTGCGGGTCGTGGGTTCGATTCCCGCACGGAACAAATATTTGTATGGCCTACAGATAGTTGTTCCGGGTCTGGGTGTTTGTGCGTGTGAAGATTTGTGTCTGTAAACGCACCCACGATACAGGAGAAATCCTAGTGTGGGGCGACGTTTATTATAAAAAAAAATAAAAAAAAATCACTTGCTTAAAAACGGTGAACGAAAACATCGTGAGGGAACTGGCATGCCTGTGAGATATTTCTCGACGGCATGTGAAGCCAAGTCAGAGGTCCATGGGCGGCATAAACTCTGACATCAGGTTAGGCACTAGCCACACGAAAAGAAGAAGTATTATTAAAAACTTTATCATTCGCCACGAGCTGTATCTACAGGGTGTAAACGAAATCATGTAATTCCTTCAAACCTCGTGATGTACTGCTGACATAGATTAACCCAACACGTTATACTTTTGGCCTCAATAAAAGAGAATTACAAGAAGTAAACATGTGTTCTCAACGTGAGGCATTTTAGCACCCCAAGTTAAAAGACCGCGCGGCCAGCAATAGCCGCGCAATTCGCTCGGAGCGGTAAAATGCCTCACGTTAAAACACAATGCATGTTTACTGCTTGTAATTTTTTTTGTGAATCCAAAACTATACCGTGCTCGGTTAATCTATGTCAGCAGTACATCACGAGGTTTGAACGAATTACATGACTTCGTTTACACCCTGTATACAACATATTTTCCTAACAGCTGAAAGAATTAAGCTACCACCAGCACAGCTTTAAAAGACTAAATAGATCATAAGTTGAACCAAAAACAGGAAACCAGGTCATGATACCAATACGTCCGTAGAAGATGTCTCGATCATACATCAACCAATCGTTCCCACACATTACTCAGGATATAGTCGACCTCAAACCGATACCGATAGCATTGCGATTAACCTACATCGAGAAGTTAGTCGACTGTGTCTATTACTCATATTTCAATTGATCCGATTTCTTGAGTTTATGTTATTAGACGGTAATGTGATTTTTATTTGATTATCCTGGTTTTGATTGATGAAGCTTTTGTTTTTGTATTTAATTCCCTTCAAGTCAGGTCATTTCAGTCTATAGCAATCCATTGCAAGACATAGTAATCTTTAGGAGTGGTAGGTTCATTCCAGTCTAAATGATGGAAATAGGCGTTACTTTGCGGAAATCATGACATAAATATACAATAAAAATATTTAGTGTTAATTCCGCGAAAACAGTTGATCAAGCCTCTATTATTGTAAATAAATTTCACTAATCAACTTGGTCAGCTATTTTCATAGAACACCAGTCTCGCCCAGTTGATGTTCCTGCAGGTTGGTATGATGAAAATGGTTTACCCCGTGGACGGGTTAGAATATAAAACTTCCTCACCGCACGCTGGGTATAGACGCGTGTTGTAAGATTCAACAAAACCCAGCACGCTTGGTGGTAGAATCTATACTGTCCGCCTGGCTAACTACCACCCTCACATTAAAATCCGACGCCAAACAGTTTACTGTGTTCCGTTGTGTGTATGTGAGAGCCAAAGGGGTATAGGGGAATCCCTTTATATCTCTGCTGTTCCTTGGATTTGTGTGCTGTTTGCGCTAACCTAGGACTAGGGCTACGTGAGACTAGAGAAAAACGCGACTAAGTCAAGAATAAAAACAAAGTTTTTTTACGCGTTTTTCTATCGCGTCATATCGTTTTGAAAAGATAATCCAGTCAGCAATGTTGGTAGCGGTGTTGAGTGCCGACGATGCGCCGGTGGTGCTTAAGCACCGTCACTCGTAAGGCCTCACACGTTGAAGTTCAGGAAAACTGGGTGTTCTGCACTTACGAATTTTTACGGTTAATGGGAAACAAAGCTAATTGGATAAAAGCCAAGTGCAGCACTTAATAGGTACTTATACAACTTTTTATTCTTAACTTTATTAATGTATGTTAACAGGTTTGCACTCTATAGAGTTGTTTTCTGAAAAAAAGGTAGAGTTCGTCGGCGTTTCGCTTTAAGTGTTGTGTTTAAATAAATATATTTATTAACAGGGGCATTTAATTTTAGTTTTAGTAATCCCTTGTTAAGTAGAACAAGCAATTGTTTTGTTTAGATTAGATAATTACAATATTTAATTATATGTTTAGATAACGTTGCGTAGTAAGTAAATATTTGTACTAAGATAAGGAAATACATATTACTATACTCACTCTAATGTAATTTAATGATCATGACTTAGATATCTCTCACTCAGATTGAGAGTATAAGAAAGAACATTCCAAGTTTCTGGTAGTTAGTTGTTCTGCACTTTACGTTTTGTAATGTCGAGCGAGAGTTATAGGTACTAAGGAAGTTTAATTTAAGAATAATGTTGCAGTGTATTTAGCTCTAAACTTATAAAATCCACATATAGGATTGAAGAAGGAAACAGTTACGATCTTCAAGGAGGAACAGAATAGAGTTACTTTCATTTTGGTTCGAAAATAAAAAATGAGGTAATATAACATCCAGCAAAAATTTTTTAACAAGTCCCGCTTTTCAGACGGTATATTGAAACTTTATTAAACAAAGTTTTAATGAACTCACGCTTCTGAGTACCTAGTTTATTCATTCAGGTTCTCATCGAGTACTAATACACTGAATGGTATAAAGAAATATTTTTAATCTTTACTAATATTATAAAGAGCAAAGATTTGTATTTTTGTATGTAACGAATAAATTTAAAAACTACATAAAGAAAACGATTTTCGAATCCATGACCTCATGAACAGTAGTCGCCCTTGCCACCACTAGACCAAGGAGGCAGTTGACCAGGTCGGGTAAAGTGTTATTGGGTTTTTTCGTGTGGAATTACTCAGTAGCAGCCCTGAGTTTGGATTTGTGCTTGATGGATGGCAATAGACTCGCCCCTGTTACATGTGACTTCAACATAACGGCGAAATGAGGGTGTTACTATACACCTCTGCCCAACCCTTCGAGGATTTACAGGCGTGATGTTATGTAAAAACGATCTTTTCAAAGGTCAGAAGTCACCATCCTAACCTTCCATGATTCACTGCCTAGCTAATATATTTTTATAGGTATATCTTCCGTGCCACCTCCATCAAAGTTCACGAACATTCATCAAACAAATGCTTTTCAAACCAACGTTTTCCTATAAAAATGGGATCATAGATACTTCGAGAAAATAGAATCGCAAATCGAGTAAGTTTTATACTTTGTAATTTATTACAGTTCACTTCAGTGGCTAGTCCAGTCAATACTATTAGGATTATGGCAAATCCCTTCTAGATTTATGGTCAGGAAGCGTTAACTGTCGCTACCCTATTTCGGGGTACGAAAATATTTTGTAGAGATTCGGGTACGCTACAAGAAAGATTGAATACTTTAGTATGTCAAAAACATCAAAGTTTGAATTGCAGCAAATATATATATGTTTATTTCATATGCAAATATTTTTATCTAACTGTCAAAACGCTAGTAGAATAGACTACACATCAACTCGGTTGCTTAAGAAGAAAAAATACTGTTGATAACCTAGATATCGAGTCTCTAACCCGAGACGCGCCAAAGATGTAGCACAGGGGGTCACCGGTGCGTTCAATCGGATATCCCGGAGCCCCCCTCTTTTGTGTTGAGGACGATTTGGTGGTAAATGTTTGATATACCCGTCATCCTTCCTCAGACAGAGAGTATCCATGAGAATTTTCACTCGAAAAAAAGATACCAAATCTTTTATTTTATTCTTTCAAAATGAAACATTTTTTTTTGCAGATTATAATCTTATATATATAAAAATGAATCGCTGTTCATTAGTCTCGCTAAAACTCGAGAACGGCTGGACCGGTTTGAATAAATTATTTTTTTGATGGGTTTGCCTCAACACTGGGGTGGTTTAAAAAAAAAGAAAATAATAATTTGGTGGTACGAAGTACACCGATCAGCTAGTTAAGAATATAATATTAAGTCTTGATTATTACTCTGCGGGAACAAAATACATACATTCTGAAGCTACGATCCGATATTCTCAATCTTTGCAATTGTATAAAACATCAATGATAGTGCAGCTCTCCTCACGTCTTCAAAGATAAAATCATTACGGAAAAAGTAAAATAAAAGTTGTATTAATGTGGGTGCAGATAAAAAACAGCTCCGAACAAAAAGATAAGAACTTTATACACTACACTTTACGCACAATGTATAAAAACCAACCATCAGTAGGTCACTGGCTCCACACACGATAAAAAAATACAAATGTTTTTGTTGAACATCACTAATACAAGTTCACTAGTCCGTGACAAAGTTAAGTCGTTCACTAGCGTAACAAATATGGATTTGCACTGATTCTCTTTGACAAAAAAGAACTTGCTTACACCTATAGTATTAACAAGTCGGCTAAGCTGGGAAAGTCACGTACTCGTAGCTACATAACAATCTTCTTATTTTGCACGTCGGAAAGAAAATCATCATGTTTTGTGGTTGAATATATTTTTTGTGGTTTTATTTAAAAATAATAATAAAGTAAAAAGTAACTACTAAAGTAGTAGTACTAAGTAATAGGTAGTAACAACAATAAAATGGTTTAAAGCCACATAAGGCAAAGGTAAAGATGATTCATCTCTCGCTTCCGGCCGTGGTTCTGTCGGGGGCGAGACTGCGTGGGAAGCCATCGCCTCCTTTTGCGAGGAGGTGATGGCGACCAAGGAGGTAGCGGAGAGGAGAGGGAGGCCGCTTCTTCTCTCCCTTCTCGCGCTAGACGCACCGGGCGCCGGAGGGCGCGTGACGATCTCCGGCCACCCTAGTGAGTGGCCTGCGGGCGGCGGGTTGGGGAACCCGTCGCCCGACCAGTAACGGGCCCAGGGAGGATGGCGCGTCGTGTCCTGCGCGCGCCTCTCGGAAGGATGTGGGGCAGGGGAGCAACTGCCCCACCACAGGAGAGGTCCACCAGAAGAAGCTGGTGGACCGAGACCTGCCGGGGTCTCGGTGCATGCAATAGCGAATCCCGTGACCCCGGCCTTAGGTCAGAAGGAGGGACACCGTGGTGGTTTTAGCCAGTAAGAGTCTGGCACACCCCCCCCGTCTTCCCCAGACGGGGGATAGTCCATGAGGATTTCCCCACGCTAAAAAAAAAAAAAAAAGGTAAAGATGATTCATACTATTTTTTATGAATCATCTTTACCATCTAATTATATTTTGTTAAACGGTTTGAATTAGCTTCACTTCGTATATTAGTTTGATTGTTTGGTTCAAATCGTGCGACAGATTTTTCAATTACTTGTGCTTAACCGATTTTTTATTTTTTTATTTGAAATCGGTTTGCTCTTGACTCTAGTCTAGGTCAGAGGAGACAGAGACCAAGTCTACGATGGAGTGAACTTACCCAGAATAAGCCTGTTAACTCTAACTTTGAAGAGATTCAGATTCGATTCTCCTGAAACTTCGCACACAAATTCAATTCCCATGACAATACAACATTATAATATTTTTAACCTTCAACCCTAAAACCCTGATGCTGCAGGGGTACTGCAAGATAAAACCGTCTAGCTTAAAATATTTTTTAAGGGATTATTATACTAGGTATCTAACTGTGCAAGCCAAAATAAAGATTTTTCTTCTTCTTAATATTTATAGAAGTACGTTTTCCTTTTAACTCCGGTATTTCTTAAATCTATTTAATTGATTTTCAGAACCTTGAAATTACAAAACAAATCCGTTAGTTCATTAACGAAGCAATTTACTTAATACTCAGTTTTACAGATACGTAACTTGTAAGTTAACCGGCTCGCGGTATGTATAATGAAGTGGGTTCAACGATGTGTAACCAGCCAAGTGTGCGGGCTGGTTCATTGTTAATCGTGCATTACGACTACTGCATTACGAGGATATATTAATTGCTTAGTAACATGCACTACGCAAAATACTGGCTTGTTATACAACAAGGCGCTTAATATGAGCTCTTAATGCGAGTCCGTTTTTAGTCGCAATCGCAAGATGTCACTTGACAATTAGTAGGTACCATTTCCCACTTAGAAGCAATCGTTATGGGAAGTCAGCAGCCCGAAAGTCTAACAACTGGTCTAAGGATATCAGTATTGCCCAGTAACTGAGTTGCGGAGGTCAGATGGCAGCCGCTCCATGTAAAACACTAGTATTCTTGTTTGGTTGGACTGGAAGCTGACGCCAACTGAGTTGGGTAAGAGGAACGATTTCCCACTCAGAAGCAGGCCCAAATGAAGAATGGGGTTACGGTGCCTGCAAAAGCGAATCCCGTGACTTCGGCCATATGTCCTCAGGGAAACATCGTGGGGTTTTAGCCGGTAAGAGTCCAGCATAACCCTACTCCTTCCCCAGGGTGGGGGGGGGGGGGGGAAGGAATTTCTTCACGCAATAAAAGGCATTTATCAGCTCTGCTGTTTTTGGTAGACGAGGCGTAAACATTGGAAGATAAATCGATACCCGTTTATACTTCAGCTTTGGAAAACATGTTGTAGGTATAAATGCCAAAATATGACCATCGTAATCCCAAATCTATTCAAAATAATAAGAAATGTCCGAATTCCAAAGCTCGTATTTTCTTTCCATCCGATTAAGAGCCTTAGGCTCCGTATCAGCTGGGACTTAACACCGAAGCCTTTGGAGATCCCGGGCGATCGACAGTACCAAGTAATTCCATCAAAGTGTTTTGGCTAGGTTCGGATACAGTAATAGATTGATAACGTGTTGTCAAGCCTCCGCCCTCTAGTAAACATTATATAAACGAGCTCTCAACGCGTGGGAAGTGAAGCAGCCGACGTTTACGTACAATGTTTTCCTTCATAAGGCTGTTTTTCTGACACGACAAAATGTGGTGATGACTATTTCGTTTACTCACGAAATGACACGACCTAGTAGTGTCGTTTTATGTGGCATATAGAAATATATGTTGTCACCATATTATCTCATCATCGTATTTCTGAAGTAACTGTTCTGCCTAGCCTTTTCCCAACTTTGTTGGGGTCAGCCTTCCACTCTAACGAAATGCAGCTGAATATCAGTATTTTACACGAAGCGACTGCCATCAGACCTCCGCAGCCCAGTTAGAGCGCAATGCCGATATGCTAAGGTTAGACCGGTTTTCAGACTTTTGGGCTTCTGATTTCCCGTAACGACTGTCATAGGTATTCGAATGACATCCGAGACCGACTGTTTAACGTGCTCTCTGAGGCACGGAGGGGTTTCGATGTTTAACGAACGGTCAACCATCCACGTACTGACCGCGGCAAGCGCAGCTTAACCTTGCAAATCGTCTGTTCCGCGTGTTTGGTAATTAGCCACGAGCCCCTTATCTAAAGTAACTACAATAAAAAAAGACAGAATTGCAATCGTACCAACTATTCTGATTATCAATATATTGCAATTTCAGGTTCACAGACCTGTTTTACAAATATCCATACTTGTAACAGATTTTATCGTAATTTTTATCCAAAAATAAACAGGCTTATCAATCAAGAAGGTGCCACACCTCTAAGCCTGTCACTTCGCTAACGTACTCGTCAAAATTAGGGAACTTGGGTATATCCATCAAAGTTATTTAATAACACGTCTGTGAGTACATGGAAAACTTTTTACATGAAATTAGGTTTTTTCGATAACGTCTGTGATCGTATGGACGTGTGCATGCATTCTGAAAATAAATGGGGGTCTGCATATAATAATAATAGTTTATAAATTTCTCATTGAAGTCTCAATCCGCTTGCTCATCATGGCCCTAAGTCCAGGTTTCGTGACAAGGTTTTCTTTCAACGTAGGTCAGCGGTGTTTTAGATGAACTTACAAAGTACAGTCAACCAAAGAGATAAGTATACAGGCAACATTATTACATTCGTATTTTAAAAGAGTTATGCGTGTGTGAGTACCTGTCTTTATTTTCTATGAAAGTTTCTTCGAACAGCCGAAAGATTCTAATACGTTCATTCGACTGATATAATCCCGTAGTTGCTTGTAGGTACCTACGTAACTAGATTAAGTGGCTGGTTTGCCGCTATGAAATATTCTAATGAACATAAATAAACCCTCTAAAAATCATAAAGGGACGAGCGTTTATCAAAATGTTTGGAATATCCGGAATTAAGCCTACGCAGATATGAAACGCAAATATTTGCTAGGACTTAATACTATGTTTGTATGGTAAATATATTAAACTAACGAAAATATAGCTTTTTATCTACCTACTCTGTTATTTCAGTATTTTTTACCGTATGCACGCGTATTTATTTTTCTGTTAGCTTCATGCATGCATGCATTTGTGCATGCGAAGAATCTATGGTTGTACGGTGTTGCCATTAAAAAATATTGTTTCTTTTTTATTAATTTGTTCCATTAGTGTTGTGTGTTTAGCTTTATTTTTATATTTGTTTGTAATGTATGTCTTTGTTTGAGCATTAATACATGTTTTTTTCTTTTTCTTCTTCATGAATCTGAAATATTGGCCTTTTGGATCGGGATCCGATTATTGGCACAAACAGTATGCACAGACTCCTGGACTTATCTAATATAGTAAATGTAACTGTTGGCGTTCCTAACCCAGTAATGTGGAGGAGCATAGCGTCACTGAGAGGACAGGATACCAATTCTACTAAAATCGCATTCGAATCGCAACTCAACCATCACGGCCGTTTGAGCGTTATCTCTATAAGAAAAAAGTCAAAAAGCCGTAGTTTAGTTGCAGTTCCATTGCGATTTAAAAAAAATGCTATAGAATAGAATTTTGCAATAACAATGTCAGGAAAGTCAAGACTCATTTACGCGGAGATAGTTTCTCGAACCAAGTTTCATGCTATCTCTGTTTTCATTGTAGAGGAAGACAAAGACAGAACGAGTCTCGCTTCGAGAAACTATCCTCGTGTAAATCAGCCTTTAGGCTGATTGCATACATGACACTTTGTGCCTTTTTTTTTCCGTTGGAAAATCCTTATGGATGTACCTCGCCCGGGGAAGGCGAGGGGGTCTGCCGGACTCTTACCGGCTAAAAACCAACGGTGTTCCTTTTCCTGACCGCTCGGCCGGGGTCGCGGGATTCGCAAAAGCATGCACCTCAACCCCGGCAGGTCCCAGTCCGCCAACCCTCGGCGGACCTCTCCTCTGTGGGTCTTGCCCCACATCCTCCTGAGAAGCGCGCACGGAACACAGCGCGCCGCCTTCTCGGGCCTGTTACTGGTCGGGCGGCGGGTCCCCTAACCCACCGCCCGCAGGCCACACATGAGACTTTGTGCCTGCAGACAGACGCAGTTTTCTGCTTTGAGATTATAAAGCGTGTTACATAATTCCCCATGAAAAATGTTAATAATCAAGTAGTCTTTTTTGGTTGTTGTCATTTACCTCATTAGGTAAGAATGTAAATAACTTTCTGGGTCGTCTACTCTTTAGTTTTATGTTTTCAGGGTTGCATTTCAATGATGATTATTTTATGTTATATCCAAATTCTTTTTTTTTGGGTCATACTACGGTTTTCAAATATTGCCAATAGACTCTTTACAAGGGACCTTTTAACCCCCTTTCGGCTTTATGGGTATTTTTGTAACACTTTGTAGTGTCTCGAGCTTATTTTAACATCACAGCAGATGCGAGATTCAAATTCTTTCCTTAAGAGCTGATAGTGTAGAAAAAACATTCAAGTAACTACTTATAGCTTATAGAAAATAGGTCTCGGTCGTGCGACCTATAAGGGCCGGTATGCACCACACGTGTTGGTACATTAAAATTCACAACGTAGTTTAAAATCCGTGCCATGGAGTTGAGGTCTTATTTGAATATCCTGTTATAGGTTTCCCGGTACTAATAAGAGAAACGAGCGAATGAAGGTTGCTTCAAATCATCATCATCATCATCATCATCTCCCTGCCCTTATCCCACACTAGGTGGGGTCGACACAACATGTCATTCGTAAATCCATGTTGTTAAAGGTTTTGGCTTTTTGTTTTATTACCGGCCGTTTGCCTGACATCAATCATCCTTGGGAATAAAGGTTGCTTCAAATATTTCTAGGAATAGAATTGGATTGGATTATAACTAAATAATGGCTAACATAACAAAAGATTAGGATTCTGTCACATTGATTTAGTGCCCCTGTACTCTGCAAACTACGGTCCGCGAGCACCACCATTCGGCTCGCAGCAGTAACCGGATTTTTGCTCATCAAAACCATAGTATATTGGTATGTTGAACCAACTAGATACTGGCCCCTTGAGACTTAGTGGAGGAGTCAGTGTGGTTCTTAGGCTAAAACGTTTGGAGATCCCTGATCATGTAACAGGTCTCAGGACTCTCAGGTCAGGTACGTATTCTTTCAACGTATTCGTTTACAATATTTACTGTATAAATAAAAAATATAACATATCTATTGTAAATATTTTCCAGTACCCCTTGTAACTCAATGGCTTGCTGTACGTTTTGGACAGCTGTACGCGCAGTGAGTAGTTGATATAAACAGATAAATGAAAACATTTGGACGTTTGTAACCTATCATTAGTCACTTTGAGTTCATCATCATCATATTATCAGCGCATAAGCGTCCACAGCTGTACTTGGGCCTTCCAATGACTAATTTCTTAATCGACTAGGCTGGTATTAATAAGCAATCTCCAACACGACAGCTTGGAATCTGGCACCCAATAGGCGTAGTGCCTATAGAGTAAAATTTCATACATTTGACATTTGTTTTTTAAATGATAACAGCAGTGATAGCCTTGTGGTGTGACCGTCGGACTGCCAAGGGATAGGGCTCGAGTTCGAACCCAAGGCACGCACCTCTGACTCTTCGGATTCATGTGCGTATTGTATAATTATCACTTGCTTAAAAACGGTGAAGGAAAATATCGTCAGGAAACCGGCATACTTGAGAGATATTTTTCGACGGCATGTGAAGCCAAGTCAGAGGCCTATGGGCGGCATAAAATCTGACACCAGGTTTGTTACTGACCACACGAAAAGAAGAAGAATGATGAAAGAAAGTTTTTTATTTCTGTACTTAAATCTGTAACAGACACTTTTACAAATCAATATAATGTTTTTTTAAGACTAGATGGCACCGGCATTTCCTATCTGACTAACTCTGAGAAAAAAAGCCGAAACAAACTCAGCGACCATAATCTCTTTTAAAGTCCAGACATTGTGGTATAAAAACTATGCGGGTGTAACAATGTAGGGCAATGTCTGGAATGACCTGGAATTCTAATGGATAAAAGCGTCTGGAATTTTTAACTACTTCTCAAGTCATATTGAAACACCATTTTTTTAAGCACGTGATAATTATGCAATACGTACATGTATCCGAAAAGTCAGAGGTGCCTGCCTTGAGTTCGAACTCGAGACCTATGACTTGGCAGTTCGACGGTCACACCAGTAGGTTATCACTGTTATTAGTCGTTTATTAATACGGGTCTCATTAGTCATCTTTTAAGGCGTTCATTGGTGGAGGAAGGATGATCTAATTTTTGTCGGAAACCCCACAGTACCACATTATGGGTTAGTACTGTTATAATTATTTCCTCATGTAACCAAATAAGTCAAATGGAACGATTATCAACGTAAAAGGAACTCTGAGCAAGTCGATATAGAGCGTTTCTAGAATCGCTCATGAACCATGACATTAGGAAAGTTGTAGTACCTACACTCAATAACTATTACTGTGTGACTAACAATGGACCTATGACCAATAATAACTGTTAGACCCAACTGGATAGTCACAAAATTAATGTTTGTGATTACATGGGTAGCAATGATAGCCTAGTGGTGTAACTGTCGGACTGCCAAGTCATAGGTCTCGAGTTCAAACCTAAGGCACGCACCTCTGACTTTTCGGATTCATGTGCGTATAGTAAATTACCACTTGCTTAAAATCAGTGAAAGAAAACATCGTAAGGAAACCGGCATGCCTGAGAGATATTTCTCGACGGCATGTGAAGCCAAGTCAGAGGCCCATGGGCGGCATAAACTCTGACACCAGGTTAGTTACTAACCACACGAAAAGAAGAAGAAAGACTACATGGATAATAATAATTTCGAAGCCTCATGCCTATCGTGCTGTCGTTATTTCGTAGTGTCATTAAAATTAATGACTATGAGACTAGATAAAAAAAATACGTATCTCTTGTGGGATTTAAAAGATTTTCACCAAAAATTTCACTGTTTTTAATAACAGTCAGGAGTGACTTTTCTGATAGCGATAAAGATAATTTTATTTTGCAAATATGGGTGTATAGGATGACAAAAATTGTATCACGTTCAGCCATATTTGACCATGTAGGCATGCAAAAGACAATAAGATACACAAAAAAACACTAATTTAAAAATCTTTTTCATTTAGGAACTCACTTATATTATAATAACCTTTAACCACTAAAAAGCTTCGAAGTTTTTTTTAAATAATAAGAGTGGCAGCTCTTTTCAACTCTTCGATGTTTTTAATCGACTTCCAAAAAAAGGAAGAGGTTCTCAATTCGACTGTATTTTTTTATTTTTGTATGTTTCTTACCTCATCACACCCTCATTTACAACCGATTTGAAAAATCATTTATTTATCTGAAAGAGTACCCTTTCAAAATGGTCCCATTTAAATTTGATGAAGATCTGATGAAGAACTTCGGAGATAGACAATGGAACTCCTTAATGACGAACAGTACGCATAATGTGATGATGTTACGAGCAGCGTCTTTAGTAGGTCTAACCATGTTTAATTAAGGCCACTAAAATGAAAAAAATAAAAACATTTTAACAATAATTAAAACCGACTTTAAAAAAACGAAAAAAGCATAAAATAATCACCATATTATAAAATGAACAGATTCAGAAGTCGGTGCCTTCAATTTGGTTCAGCGTGGATTAGGACCGACTTCTGAATCTGTTAATTTTATAATATGCTGAATATTTTATGCGTTTTTCATTTTTTTGAAGTCAGTTTATTTATTGTTAAGAACTACTGGAGCCATGCAGTAGACACTTTTGCGCATAAGGGCTGTCTGGGCTGACTCTATACATAGCACGGTGTTATCTCGTCTATTGCGGCGATTATGTCCAGCTTCAAACTATTAATTCAATAGTGTCATGTAAATTGTTTCAGACTCCTGGGAACAGTCCCCTAATAATTACGGGTCTCAAGTTAAAATTGAGTAAATGCTCTGTTAAACTATTTCTCTGTAACTACATCAGATCTCTTGTGGATTCGAGAGAGTTTAACACATACTGCTGAATAGAATTAAATTTTCCATGTTTTGTGATAACCGCTTAATAATAAGAACCTTGGTATTCTCTTGTGGGTACCGTGACAGGGGGCTAGATATGTTAGATCCACAATCACAAGATCAACATTCAAAATATTAACACCACTATCGTCTGTAAAGAAGTTAACAGCTTACTACAGCAATAATTTACAATTTCACTAATATAAACATAATATAATATATCAATATCACTATAATTGCCTCGATGGTATAGTGGTGGTAAGCGCGACTGCTGATCGTGAGGTCCTAGGTTCGATTCCCAGGTCGGGCAAAGTATTATTGGGTTTATCCGTTTGAAATTCCTCAGTAGCAGCCCGGTTGATGGCTAGGCTTGCCCCCTATTACATGGGACTTAAACATAACGACGAAATGATGGTGTTACTATACACCTCTGCCCAACCCTTCGGGGAATACAGGCGTGATGTTATGTGTAATTTACAATATCAGTAGTTCCAATGTTAAATCATATTTGGTTTACCTAAACGTTGCGTAAGGGTGCATTAAAAGAGCCATTACGACTGACGATACGTTCGACGCTCTTTCGCCTGTCTGCCTCGCTACAAACTTTGCTGACTAGCTAATATTATCACCACGGCATGAGGTATTTTCATGTGGTACGTAACGAAGATACGAAGAAGAAGTATTGCGTTTATATTATCAAAGACATAATGGCCAGCAATGGACTGTAATAAGCGGACTTAATTGAAGGATTTTAGCCATTACAAAAAGTACTCGCTCAATGAAAAGCTAGAGTTCTGCCTAGCCTGTTCCCAACACGACGACAACAAATGACGACACGTTTGGTGCAGTGGCTGAGCAATCGGCTTCTGCGCTACGGGTCGTGGGTTCGATTCCCGCACGGAACAAATATTTGTATAGCCTAAAGATAGTTGTTCCGGGTCTGGATGTTTGTGCATGTGAAGATTTGTGACTGTAAATACACCCACGATACAGGAGAAATCCTAGTGTGAGGCAACGTTTTATTAAAAAAAAATATATTTTAGGGTCACCGTCCAGTCTAACCAGATGCGGCTAAATACTAGTATTTTAGACAGAGCGACTGAATCAGAACTCCGCAACCCGTTTACTGGGTAATGCCGATATTCTAAGGTTAGACCGGTTGTCAGACGAGCTTCTGATTACCCGTAACGACTGTCATAGGTATTCGTATGACACCCGGGGCCGACTGTTTAACGTGCTCTCCGAGGCACGAAGGTATCTCGTTGTGTAACGAATGGTCACCTACCCATAAACTGACCGTGGCAAGTGCAGCTTAACCTTGCAAATCGTATGATCCGTACGATTGTGAATTAGCCACGAGCCCTTCAAGCTAGATGCCCTCGAAATAATAATGAATGGTAGAAATTGGCACACGCTTACTGGAGTGTAGAGAGAGTGAGATCATAGCAATATTCCAGAAACATGCTAGCGTAAAGATGACTATTTAGTAGGATCCTCTTCTTAGCGTGTCGATGGCAATCTAAATTGAGTCAGCCCAGAACTTAGCTACGAGTTTAGCGTTGTCAGTAGCGTCCATTAGTTCCTGTAACGTGCAGGTATCAGGGCACGCAGGCAATATGTCAGGTGTCCCATCGTTTGTGGAACAGCACCACATTTACACTCCAAGCTGGAATCGTCTATGAATCTCCACCTGAGCAGCTTTTCCTTGCTTCGACCAACCTGGGTCCGGCGTCTATTTAAAGACTTCCAGGTTAGCCAAGGCAACTCATGTCCAGGTGGGAGATTTTCAGCAGGTGGGACAAAGAAGTAGGGTGAAAAAGCTTGACTTCGTAATTCGGTTCGTTGGAAATCTATTATACATCAACTGTAATTAGCAAGTTGTGTTTTGGGTTTACCTATCATAATTCACTTAGCTTCTCGGCTAATTTGTTTGGGGCCGAATTTCCGTCTCTAGAGGTTAAAGGGTTATATCGAAACTATGATGGGTAACACGCTTCTATAGTTTGTTATTAATATCAGTTAAGCTGTCTACAAAACGTAGATATTAAAGCGGGCTGCTTATAACCGGAATATGTAAATATACAATAAAATATTTAGTGTTAATTCCGCGAAAAAACAGTTGATCAAGCCTGAATGCAGTATGCAGCACCGCCCTCCCGCCCGCAAATATATGCAAATGCAGAAGGTGCGATTAATAACATGCAACGACCGCTTGGACGCGAAACAACGACGACGAGTCAACATCACCTGAGGATGCCCCGTGGAGGGGTGAAACACGTGTCGTATCGGTTTGTTTTGCTTGTGTGTTGCATGTTATTAATCGCACCTTCTGCATTTGCATATATTTGCGGGCGGGAGGGCGGTGCTGCATACTGCATTCAGGCTTGATCAACTGTTTTTTCGCGGAATTAACACTAAATATTTTATTGTACATTTATAGATCATGGATTTCCGCAAAGTAACGCCTGATTCAATCATATAACCGGAATATGGACAGGAATTCCGAAACCTGTACCACAAAATAGATAGGTACAGAAGTAAATCTACATACAAGTGCGCTCGAGCAACGCACACATAGACACTGCTCACGGACACGATATCTCGGACTGTTTGGGACTAGAGTGCGAGTGAGTGCGAGCGCGAGTGCCATGCGCTTGAGAGAGATAGATATATACAAGGTTAGTCGGAAAGGGGGTACTAAGCCGCGGGCCACTTAAAGTATCACTGATGACTATTTTAAAGCAAGTGTTAAAATTTCAAAATTCGATTTTTTTTCCATGATAAATAATTTTTATTTTAGTTTTTTCGAAAATTCTTTATCCCTGCTTTAGTTATGAATTCAGAAAATGGGGTTTCTAATCCGTGACCCCAAATATGACCTACAATGTAAACACAGCTGATCATAGCTGAGGATAGATAGAATTTAGCGTATTTTTTATGAAATCTTTGAATAGCTATTTCTCTTAAACTCTCGAATTTTGGGGAAAGTTGTAGAACAAAAGTTATCCATTATTATGGTTACTTTAACACCCTTTCGGCTTAGTACCCCCTTTCCGACTAACCTTGTACCGCCGAGTGTAGGTATGAAAAGTGAAGTACATACATGTGATTGACTTCTGTACCTATCTATTTTGTGCCTGTACTCACTTTTGTTTTTTTTAGAAACAACTCAATGTGAAGCTGCACCAGTGCACTAAGTACTCCTTCTTCTTATAAAGGAAAAATTGGAAATGCTTGCTCGGTATAATAACTGCAATAGTCATGGTGAAATTGGTTAATGGTTCGTTGCATTTATGTAGGTTGCTGTTAGATTGAACGTTTGTAGGAAGCCTTTAGTATGGTCAACAGACTGGAAATATCAGTAGAAAGTAATCGAGGTATTTATGTTCCCAATGCTATGTACTATGTTTGATAACATAACATTACGCTTGTATTCTCCGAAAGGTTGGGCAGAGGTGTATAGTAACACCCTCATTTCGACGTTATGTTTAAGTCCCATGTAATAGTGGGCGAGCCTATTGCTATCAACCGGGCACAAATCTAAACTCCGGGCTGCTACTGAAGAATTCCACACGGAAAGACCCAACAGCACTTTGCCCGGCCTGGGGATCGAACTCAGGACTTCACGATCAGTAGTCGCGCTTGCCACCACAACACTGACGAGGCAGTACTATGTTTGATATGGGAATGGAAAAATGTATTACGAACAATTACGAATAACCGTTTGTAAAGTATAGCATGAGTAAAGCATAAATAGTAAACTGTCTCGTTGGTCTAGTGGCGGCAAGTGCGACTGCTGATCGTGAGGTTTTGGCTTCGATTCCCAGGTCGGGCAAAGTGTTATTGGGTTCTTCCATGTGGAATTCCTCAGTAGCAGCCCGGAGTTTGGATTTGTGCCCGGTGGATGGCAATAGGCCCGCCCCCTATTACATGGGACTTAAACATAACGGTGAAATGAGGGTGTTACTATACACCTCTACCAACCCTTCGGGGATACAGGCGTGATGTTTTGTGTTATGACTAAAGCATAGATATATTTCGCTGGAGTGGAAATTCAGAACTTCAATACGTAAAATTGAACTAATTTTATTTCCTCATCTTACTTATTTTTATTTTCAATCATTAATGGTTAATTGGTTGTCCTCTTCCATTAAACCATACCTACTCTCAGTGGGCAGAGTATAACATAAAGGTATTAAATACCTTTTAAATTCAGTTTGTTATCAAGTTTTCGATAGCCCGTGTCTCTTTTTCCAATGAAAATAGATGCAGTAATAAAATTTTATTTCACTTACAATTTAATGGGCCGGTGACCTACGGATGTACCCTTTTTTAATGCCCCTTTCATTCCTTTACAACCCAATCAGTGGTAACGATTATTTCAATAAAAGTTCCCTAAAAACATTTTATGAAATGAGATTACATTACACAATTTGATTCCTCGTTAAGCATCAGTTGGACTGTGGACTGTAATGGACGGCTAACCGGCAATTAAACCTAATTGGTATCATTGGGGGGCGAAGGACCAATGCGGGCATTTTACACTGTCTTTTACAGTTCATGTTATGTACCGCAATCATAGTGTGGTATTGGTTTACACTTTTGCTTTCTGGGTGTGCTTTTTGTCACCGTAATCACAGTTTTCATATTAGTTACTAAGTAATAATGCTTGTTATTTCTCGGTTCTTCGGACAGAAGGACCAAAAACGTGTTTTAGTTCCAGCTATGTAACTCAATTCTTCTTCTTTTCGTGGGGTTAGTAACAAACTTGGTGTCAGATTTTATACCGCACATGGGCCTCTGATTTGGCTTCACATGCTGTCGAGAAATATCTCTCAGGCATGCGGGTTTCCTCACGATGTTTTCCTTCACAGTTTTTAAGCAAGTGATAATTATACAATACGCACATGAATCCGAAAAGTCAGAGGTATGTGACTTGGCAGTCCGACGGTCACACCACTAGGCTATCACTGATGTTACCTCAATTAAAATGTATAGATTGTTTTACAGATTAGTTGCTCATTAGGAAAAGCGGGATTTTTGCATGTTTGTCATGTTTTATTGTAGGTACGTAATATGGAAGGTCGCAGTACATGAGTCATTGAACATGGTGTTTGCATCACATCAATAAGTATTAATCAGTAAATACAATCTTTCACAGTTTTCCCAGAATGCAGCGAAGACTAGGTACTTAGTAAGTAATAAATTATCGCCATCGTGCGATGGATTTAAGTAAACTGAGCAAGTACTGTAGGTATAATGGATAAGCATTTAACTGAGAAATCACACAGTGCCGGAACTGTCGATGCGACAAATCGATAAGGTTTAGTACCTAACTAGATATCATCAATTCGCTGATTTAAGATTAGCTAGTGCTGACTTACTATCGATAGATCAAATATCGAGAAGTGATCTTGTAAGTTTTTTGCGTTTTATAATATCTGATTAGCTTTCTTTTTTTTACTTTATAGTGTTCTTTATCCTAGTATTGTTTCCATTAAAAACTATCCCATTCACATAAAAAAGTTCAAAAGTATTTGTTTACTTTGCAGTTTCTTTTACGAAATCTCTAAATTATGAGAGTAGCAAGCATTTTGAAGCCGGCTCTGCCAGAAGCCGAAACCAATAATGCCTGGCTCAAGAAAAACGAAAGCCAACTTCCCCAGACATCGATATATTATTTTACTCAACACTATACTTGTCAAAACGTTCACAAATTTTGACAGCGTATGTTCATTGGGTTGACGAACTACAGCGGATAAGAAATGAGTAATCAGTTAGGATATCTTTTCCTTTAGCAAATCGTGAAAGCTCGCAGGAATTCTAATGAACGATGACGTCATTGCCAGTCTAATTTGTACTGTCATGGTACATACGTTAGGATTACATGGTGTTTCTTAGTATTTGTATTTGGAGCAAAGTATTACTGTTTACGTAACATATTTAACTGCCTCGTTGGTATAGTGGTGGCATGCGCGACTGCTGATCGTGAGGTCCTGGGTTCGATCCGCAGGTAGGGCAGTGTTATAGAGTTTTTCATAACACGTAACATAACATCACGCCTTGTTTTCCCCGAAGGGTTCGGCAGTGGTGTTTTTAGTACATGCTCGTTTCGCCAGTTATGTTTAAGTCCTGCGTAATAGGGGGCGAGCCTAGTGCCATCAACCGGGCACAAATCTAAACTGAGCTATTCTTGTATAGCTTGTGACGACACGAGAGAAGAAGCAATTATTTGGTGTCGGCGTGATACCTCTTTTTGTCCACTGATCATCTCAGTGTTTGCTTCCTTCTTAGCCATAATATAATCATTACATCCACCTTTTCTTTAATCCGCCTTTGCTCTTATCTTCTGATTTTCGTATGGTTATGCCACCCATGTGCCTCTGACTTGGCTTCACATGCCGTCAAGAAATATCTCTCAGGCATGCCGGTTTTCTCACGATGATTTCCTTCGTCGTTTTTAAGCAAGGGATAATTATACAATACGCACATGAATCCGAAAAGTCAGAGGTGCGTGCCAAGGGTTCAAACTCGAGACCTATGACTTGGTAATCCGACGGTCACACCATTAGGCTATCACTGCTTCCTTCTGCTCTTATAACTATCAACATTAATACGAAAATCTTTACGTTTTCATATTAATTTAATTCGTTAAGGTCATTTAATGCAACAGTTACTGTAACTAAAGTCACGATGCTAGTAAATTGATACTTGTTATACGTAGTAACTATACTTGATAAGTACGTAAAGCATCAAGAATGTACCACGACTAAGACGAATTACAATTACAAAACAACCACGGCACTTACTTACTTGAACAGTTATGCAAATTAAACAACATCTTTATTAAAAACAATGCCTTACCTCTGACTCACGTCCAGGGAAAATGGCGTCGTTGTGTTTAATCGTGTGTCAAGTAGAAACTATGAAACAAACCACACACGATGTGATCAAACAAGGACCCAATAAATTTATACTTATGCTTTTAAAAGGTGAAATAAACGACGGACTGTTTTGATAACAGACGGTGGTCATGTTTACGATATCAGTGCTTGGACTGAACACCATTCAACCGGTGACTTCGTTGTAGTTGACACGCAAATTTGAACTCTATAGCCCACGAAATAGGAGATTAGGTTAGATTTTGGTGTGGTTACAAAAGTTTGTAGGTATATGTCGGTGTATGGCTAATATTGGTCGTAATATTGATACGAAGGTATTACACTTGAACGACAATTCTTTAATACTAAGCTTGCTCTATGAGTATTAAAAATCGTTTCCATCATTAGAATCTTCTACTTATATGAATACTCCATGCTAAGTGTAAGTAAACGTGCTTGTTCGCGACGTGTCAAAACAATTTTTAAAACTTATTCTACCAGTTTTATTCTAAGCAGTATTTCGTGTGGTTCTTGTTCCTTGTGGTACCTGGCAAAGAATGAGCTATTACTTCTCAATCTGTGGGTATCGTAAAAGGCGACCAAGGGATTGCCTGCTGAAGATGGTCAGCAGCGTCCTTCTATCTACTAATAACAATAAACTGCGATCCCCAATCCGTCAATCGGCAATTACCACTTTGACCGTTAATTGGGAGGAAGACGGATGAAAGAAGATTACACGTAGAGGTGATGAGAATGTTGAGATGGATGTGGGGAGTGACGCGAAAGGATAAAGTAAGAAATAAGTATATTAGAGTTTGAAAGTGGCACCAGGTACAGAAAAGATGAAAGGAAATCGTTTGGCTTGGTATGGGCATGTGATGAGGAGGGATGAAACACATGTGATCAAGAGAGTGATGAATATGAATGTTGATGGCTGGAAGGGGAGAGGGAGACCAAAGAAAATATGGATGGATTGTGTGAGGGAGGATAAGAAAGATAAGGGAGTAAATGATAATGAGACGGCTGACAGGGAAGAATGGAAGAGGAAAAAATATTGCGCCGACCCCAAGTAACTTGGGACCAGGGCAGGAAGATGATGATGACCGTTAATTGGGAGGCCCATGTTCCATGGAAGTTAAGGGGCTGATATGGTGGTACAGAGTTCCTAAATATCGTTACACATAATTTTAGTATCTCATCCAATTCCTGGATCAAATGTCCATGATAATTCCTTAGATACGTGAACAGAGGTGTATTATTCAGTATTAGTCATTACTTGAATGCCTGCCACTCGCCGTGTCCACGGTTCATCGGTAATTTATGCCAAACGTGACAGATAAAGATAACCGTCGCTCTCACACCATTTACGTTAAGAATTTTGTATTATGTGACGTAGGTACTGAAATAATCATTGTGTACTGTGTTTTGTAATGAGTTTTTTATATTGTTTATAGAAAATATATCGTTCTGCCCAGTCTTTTCCCAACTACGTTGGGGTCGGCCTCCAGTCTAACCAGATGCGGCTGAATACAATTTTTACACGGAGCGACAGCCATCAGAATTTCGCAACCCAGTTACAAGGCACTGCCGATTTCCTAAGGTTAAATTGGTTGTCAGACTTACGGCTTTCTGACTTCCTGTAACGACTGTTATAGGTATTCGTATGTCACCTGGGACTGACTGTTTAACGTGGTCTCCGAGGCAAGGAGGGTATCGATGTGTAACGAACGGTCACCCATCCACCGACTGACCACGGCAAGCGCCGCTTAACCCCGTAAATCGTATGATCCGCGCAGTTGGTAATTAGTCACGAGCCTCTCAAATATTTAATAATGTAAAATAATATGCAAGAAAATGAATAAATATGAAAGTACTGGTTTTATAAGAGTGAACGATTTGTTGGGTCCTTACTTTAGGGATTTATCTATCAAATTAATTACTACGTATCAATTATTTACACTACCCAATTATAAAAGTAATATCGTCAGTGGAAAGGTAAAAAGACTGAAGCGCCAATATACCTACTTTACAGGAAATTATCTATTTGATATGTATACTCTAAGAATAATAAATATGTTTATTTTCTTAAAAAAATGCTTTGAATCTCTCTACTGCAAAGTAGGTATATTGGTGCTTCAGTCTTTTCAGTATTAAAACACTTGAACGTGCGTGTCCAAGTGTTTATGCGTTCTTCTCGCAGTAGTCAAATATTCCGACTAGATCATCTTCCATTCATCTGCAAACGCTTTCGAGGGCGGCGAGGTTCTGTAATATTATGGAGGTTTATTTTGTGTATTTTGCAATGACTACAAAAGTTTTATCTGGCTGTTTCTGTTAGGTACTCATTGAATAACAACCTTGTATGACGGTTTATTCGATCCTTGGTTACCTCGATGATATTTTTAGTCTCGATTATCTAAAAGTTTACATAATTCTATCTCAAATGGGTCTTGAGGCATGAACAGAAATGGAAACATGTTTTTCATAGACTTTTCAGAACATTTTCTTTCACAACACAGCCATTTTCCCATAATACTACAGGAAAACCATAAAATGTTATGAGTTTTTGAAAAGTATCGTTGATCCCCAAAACGCGGATCAAAGGTATCCAATCTTAAACCGCGGAACCTTGCTATGAAACTTTAACCATTACCTAAATGTTTCTGAGTAAACGCTTGAGTGACTCAAAGTTAAACCAGTTTAAACTTATCTGAATATAATTAGCTATTATGAATAAACATTTCGATGAATCAGTCAGGTTTCAAGTATTAAATAATTTTGTTGGAGTTCAATTCATCAATTTTTTTAATTTAAGTATTTATAGACGTTAGTGTTAAGTTGAAGTTCTCATCTTCGAAAATATATTATTTATGATTGAGAGAAATATTAGGATTCTACTATGTTGTAACATAACATAACATCACGCCTTGTATTCCCCGAAGGGTTCGGCAGAGGTGCTTTTAGTAACTACACCTTCGTTTCGCCAGTTATGTTTAAGTCCCGTGTAATATAGGAGGCGAGCCTGTTGCCATTAATCGGGCACAAATCCAGAAGACTGCTACTGAGAAATTCCTGATGGAAAAACCCTTTGCCCGACCTGGGGATCGAACCCAGGACATCATGCTCAGCAGTCGCGCTTGCGACCACTAGACCAACAAGACAGTCACTATGTTGTTTTATTTGTTATTTAAATAGTAAACATCTTGATTAAATTGCCTATCCAATCTAAATTTTAACATCTTTAATTTTGTCTATCAAAATGCTACGTGACGGTGTAAATTATAAAAGCTTATCTATTAGCTGTTCACATTCTAATTTTGCATTATTTTCTTATTACATTTAATAATATTTTTCGAGTTCTAGGTCATATGGACCTTAAAAACGAAGTGCTAACTACGTACGGTTGATAAGATAACCCTAAATGTCAAATAAAGTATTTATCATTTAACACATTTGTACAGTTGAGTAAATAAGATGTCATTTGTCGCAATTAGTCACACAATTTATATCATTATGAGGTCTTAACCTTGAATGAGGTATGTGCTTTGTGCATGAGACTAGACTAATTGAATATTATTTATGCAATAGATAACTTCGCTTTAAATAGAATTTCTTGGCGGCAGGTTTCTATATTTAGAAAAATATGGGTGGTCTGGGCGATTTGTGTAGTAGCTGACTAATATTCAAATTATCTAATTATTTTCTTAATAAATCACATCAATCACATACCTTAAATACTAAAACTTCTGTCAACTCCTGCGCCTAATTAAATACCTTTAGTACTTACGTATTTACATGGTGTACCTTGAGGTAGTTGTTGGGTCTGGCTGTTCGTACAAATGAGATTTATATCTGTTATTTTGTACCTTCGAAGCCTTCGATACAGAAATCCTAGTGAAGTTGAAGTCGATTTTTTTATAAACAAAAATAATAGCCAAAAACAGGCGGGATTTGAACTGATCAATCGCCCGTCCTTTATCAGCATTATCAGCCTATAGCCGCCCACTGCTGGACATATGACTCTCCAATAGTCCAGTCTTTAGTCCAACAATTCTAAAATCGTAATATATGGAGATACTATTGTATTTCCTAGAAATAGAATAATGAACTAAGTACAAAGTCCGTTAAATATTTCTAAGTATCATTGCATTCGGAAACCATCCTGGGGTAAGCAGACCGATGTATTAGAGAGTTCACTATCTTAAATGTTTGACGTACATAACCGCTGATGGCTGTCGCGCCATTAATTGTGATAGAGTAATTAATGATGCGGGCTGCATTAAAATAATTGCGGAAAAACAAGCGGAGTCAGTGAAAATGTTTTTTGTTACAATGTATTTCGGTCATTTTCATTTATGTATTTTTATACCTATAGGTTTATTTATTTATTTAAACTTTATGCAACAAAAAAAAGTACAAAGGCGGACTTAATGCCTTAGGCATTCTCTACCAGTCAACCAAAGGTGGTGAAGAGATAACATGGCAGGTGCAAATTATTGTTCAAGAATAAAATAAGAAAAAATTGAGGTTAAAAAAATAAAAAAAAGAACTCAAGGCGTAAATAAAACTATAAATGTACACAAGTACAAAATAATTAAAATTCTCCATACTTATAAATACTTATATAATTTACTATATAAAATCCTATACATATAACACATGCCTACATAATATATATATACATATAAAATAAATACATAATATATATACATATAAAATAGATACCTTATGAAAAAAATAGAAAGGGGGATTAAGAGACAACTCTATTATTCTCTATATTTATATTTTTTAAATAATTTCTTTTAAAAATTGAATCGTTGGATGTTAAAAGAATTGGGATAGACATTAGACAGGCGTCTGGGAAAAGTCGATGCAGGCTCTTCAGCATTGGAACTGTTCATAAAAAAACTATTAGGAAACCATTAAATCTACAGTAAACGTTCTAAGGCTGGATAATCGTGTTTTAAAATATGAAAATCGCGTATCATTTTCGGACCCAAAGACCAAAAATTTTGATACTCTTTCGTCATGAATACCAACATCATAGAGCCCCTATTTCCCTTCAGTTGATTTATTAACTGACTTCAAATTTATGCTTTCCTGACCTTATATTTTCCTTATATTTTCGTATCAGTAAACGGAAAAAATACCGATCAAATAATATAAATATTGCGCATTTGTTTATTATTTATATTGCGGAAGTAATGTATATAGGTTCTGTCTCAATATAGCAATTTTTGTTATGACTTTGGGCATAGATAACACACTGATACCTATATTATTATATGGGCAGATATTTTTGTAATATGTAATGTTATATTTTTAATTATAATTCTTCGTGTCGGGAATACTGTTTAATAGTTATTTAACGACATACCAGCTTGCCCACTGCAAGCCATGGATGTCCTTATAGATCACCAAGAACGGTCGCGAGTTGTTACATTAGTTCAATCCAGACACAACAAGATACTTTAGATCAATCCCGGATAAGAACCCGTTCACACAGCGGATCCGTTTTAAAGGATCCTTCGGTACTGGATGTGTTGTTCACATCTGTACCGACGGATCAGTTAAACAAATAGCAGCTGCATCGCATCTAGCAGGCAGGATACGATAAAAATAACGGATCCAGTATTTTTACTGGATTCGGAATATTGTCACGTATGTGAAGTGTGAACTCACTCATACAACTACAGGCGCCATCACCAAAATAAAAACGGATCCGCTAAAACGGGCCGTGTAAACAGTTTCTGTGTGAACTAGCTGTAGGTGGCAGTGGCATAATTCGTACAAATTCGGAAACACGAAGATTGCCGAAGCCTATAACTTACATACATGTCGTAATACTGTAGGAAGAAAAGGTTATTGCTATGACTATTCTTGGCCAGGAACCACACGGCCATGAATATTCTTCCCCCAAGCCTTTGCCCAATAATTTGGGGTCAGCTTCCACTCTATCTAGATGCGGCTGAATACCAGTTTTTTACATGAAGTGACTGCCATCAGACCTCCGCAACCCAGTTACTGGGCTAATTCCGATATCCTAAGGTTAGGCCGGTTGTCAGACTTTCGGGCTTCTGACTATCCGTAACGACTGTCATAAGTATTCTTATGACACCCGGGACCGACAGTTTAACGTGCTCTCCGATGCACGGAGGGGTCTCGATGAATATTATGAATATGAAATCTAAAAGAGAAGGTTTTATATGTATATTGCTATAATAAAAGTTTCTAGTGACCCATTTTCACTAAACAGAAAACATTTTGTCCTAAATCGGCTTCAGACTTACGTGAGAAGATATACAGTTGACGCACTGCTTCTTCTATAATTTATGGAACACAATAGGGTCAATGAACTCACATCTTCTGGTTCATGAACTTGGACTAGGGACATCTCCTTAAAAAATTGCCCATATTCTTATCACCGCAGTGCTTAATTTTACCGTCACTTAGTAGCTCTGTAAATACTGAAACAAGACTTATCGGAGTTTTCAGAGCATTTCACAAATTACAATTAAGTAAATCATCTAAACGGTGTTAAACTGTCTGTATTAAGATTTCCGATAATCATATTTCGATTCAATAGGAGTATTGGGGCGTTCGCCAGTTATACAAAAATAGTTATTAATTTCATCATTGACTAGCTGCCCGGATAGACTTCGTTCTGTCAAAAGTTATTGGCCTATTGTGGCAAAAGAAAAGTGTTGTTTTTACTATTTTCCACGCAAATTTCATGTTTTTTCTCTCCATAAGAACCTTCCTTGTGCCTTAAGGAATAAATAAAAAAAAATAGCCGAATTGGTCGAGCCGTTCTCAAGTTTTGCGCTTAGCAATACATTTGGCGATTCATTTTTATTTATGTATAGATTACGTCAGAAGGTGGGATAGGAATCAGAGCGGAATCAGGCTTTTCTGTCAAAATGCATCTTTTGTAAATAAAAAATTGTCTTATCTCACCCTTGTTCCGCCTTCACGATGATTGATGCTACAGAATCATCCGATGGACTATTTCCTTTATAACATACTAGCTTTTAACCGCAGCTTCGCTTGCGTGATTTTATTTCACTCCCTTACGGAAGAAATTTTGAAAAATCCTTTCTTTGTGGATGCCGCTGTTATAGAAGATATCTACTGTTAAAATTTCAAGTTTCTAACCCTAGTGGTTTAGGCTGTACGTTGATAGATCAGTCAGTCAGTCAGTTTCTCCTTTTATATACACAGAAGAACATTAATTAAATTATTTAATTTAAAATTATATTTAATTTAAATTATTTAACATTATTATTTAATGTTCATTTAATTAATACGACAGTCACCAGACGCAGACGTCCATAATTTTATATGATCATACCACATTATTATTACATGAAACAACACAAAACAGTTTCCCAATTATAAAATTGCAATGCTCTTTCAAGAATTTGATATCATTTCAATTTGCGCAAAACTGCAGAGTATCGCCAAGTATTATGTTATAATTATGAACAAAATAATTATGCAGATGTGCAGGATTATGTTCAGCATTATTTAAAACGTGAAAATATAAACGATCTCATTTTCAAACACAAGTTTCTGCATTGTTGCTAAGCTATCATCTTGCTCTGTGCACACTGGGGATTATTTAACACTCATTTGTGCTAAGTGGAGCTCGTGTGATCACTGTGCATGCGCCACGTGCAATATTCAGATGTAATGGCCTGTTCACACAGGGCAGCGATACGCAGCGACGAATTTTTAATTTTATTATTGTTGTATCAACATGATGACAAAAATTCATTTACATTTTTTATAGCGATGGGTAATTCTGGAGAATAATTTGACAGCGACAACTACGCTTCTTAGAAATGGAAAGGGATCTGGTATTAAAATGAAAATGAGCTAAAGAATGTAAACGAGACATAATATTATTATTTTGACTTATCTATATCTATACTAATATTATAAAGAGGAAAAATTTGTATTTTTGTATGTAATGAATAAACTTAAAAACTACTGGACCGATTTCAAAAATTATTTTGCCGTTAGAAAGCTACATTATCACTGAGTAACATAGGCTACGGGCGGAGCCGTGAGGACACAGCTAGTAGTATTATATAGGTATTGTAGCTAATAATTACGTATCGCCCGTCAATGTAAAAATGTTGAGTTCTAAGTACGCATTCTTAACTTTTAGAACAAGAGTAGGATGCACACTACCGTGTCGCGATATGACATGATGAGTCACGGATTTCTACACAAGTAGTTTGTGGGCCAGCTACACGCGGAAAACATTGGATGCTCTGAGAGTTCAATACAATAACAGCTTCAGAATGCTTTTGGGGCTGCCACGTTTTTGTAGTGCCTCAAGCATCTTCGCGCAGGCGCGCGTTCATGACTTCTACGCCATAGTCAGGATTAAGACGACCCCGGATTTGCAGAGAACGCGGTCTAGTCCCAATAGCATTTTGAAGATGTTCTTGGATAAATTTGATTCGCCAATCCTAAATCACTTCATGCAGGTGTTAGTTAGAAGTGATATCACTACACCAGACTGGCTGCTTGTATCAAAGACTATTTAATTCACACTAACTTACTAACATAATTTTAAGTCTTTTGTTGTCACATGGATCATTGTTATCTAATAAAGAAATATTATTAAAAATAACACATCTTATCTTGTTATGGGAGTGCGTGCATTTATGATATTAGAGAAAACGGTCGGCGATTCAAAATCTAATGTGTAAATTCCTTTACAATTGTCGCTATTCTAAATAGAGCGTTAAATGAAATTAGCTAATAGCTTTAATGATATTGAGCGCTCGCCTGAAGACTATTATTGCTATTCTAAGTACTGTTCGATGTGTGAGCATTCTATTTACTTAATTAACTAATAATAGTTTAAGTTGTTCCCTGAAAAACGTTGGTGTACGTTTTTGTTTAACAATTAAGCTAACACGCTTGGGGATGTTTGGTTTTCGAGTAACTAATAAAATAATGTTGCTGCAGCTTTAGAATTTTAAGTAAATAGCACCATTTGCAATTATTTTATCCTTAGAAAGATTGAAGGGTCTGCCTGTTGATATCATCACATATACCTGCGTTTTGCGAACTGTGTTCAGCGTTTTATTGACTCACAACCACAAAACAAAGCGAGCAGCTTCTGAGCAAGAGCTATGAAAGATACAGGGTGTAAAACCATGTAATCCCTTTAAACCTCGTGACTGCTGACATAGATTAACCCTGACCGGGATACTTTTAGATTCAATAAAAACAAATTTACAAAAAGTAAACATGACATGTTTACTTTTTGGCATTGGCATTATAGCGCCTCGAGCAAATTGCGCGGCTATCGCACGCCGCGTGGTCATTTAAGAGCGCCTTCACACTAGCGTTTGTCCAGCGTAGGCGTTCGATAAACGTATGCGCAGCGCAGACGCCGCGAATACGCGGCGCATGCGTGGCGTTGTCGCGGCGTCAGTGCAAGGGTAAATGAATATGCGCCGCGTTACTTAATGGGTTCTCCCATATCCTTTTATTTTTATTTTCACGTTTTCGCAATCTTTCTTTTTAAAAGCAAGGCCAACAATACATAGAGTTTCCTCGTCAGAATCATTTATTTAATGATATTTCCGAAACGACAAAGCAATTGTGTGACGTCTGCGCCGCGTTAGCGCTGCGTTCAATTGACTCCAGAGGAAACGCCGCAACAACGCGACGCCTGCGCCGCGTTGACGCGGCGTATGCGCTGCGCATACGTTTATCGAACGCCTACGCTGGACAAACGCTAGTGTGAAGGCGCTCTTACTCGGGGCGCTAAAATGCATCACGGTAAGAACACATGTTTACTTTTTGTAAATTTGTTTTTATTGTATCCAAAAGTATCCCGTTCAGGTTTAATCAATGTCAGCAGTACATCACTAAGTTTGAAGGAATTACATGACTTCGCTTACACCCTATATTGTAGATGGCGGTGATATTAGATTCTATTTTCAAATAATTTGGAAGATAGATAATAATTTATTCTGATCTTGCATAGACTTTTAATCGTAACAGATTTTTTTTGTTATGGCTTGTCGTGCAAACTTATTATTGTACATTCCCGAGCAGCTGTCATAAATTCAATAAACTATTTATATAAAAACGAGGACAGCCTTGTAGGCAAATTGGTGTGTTAGTTAGGTTCAACAAAAATATTGTTTTGAAAACTATTACGTACCTACTTACATGTTAGATCGTTCAGAACATTAACATAGACAAAAATACTGAAACAATACGCAATTTTGTCCAACACACCTTTGATAAAACATACAGGTTTTCCAGTATATTCTGGCATTTCATGTAGCGCTGCTTGCTAAGGAAAAGTTTTAACAATGTGTCAAATTCAATACACCTAAGCTTAGTTTCATTTTTTACCGCGTCCCAAGTTATAATGGTCCTTCTATAGGTTGACCTAAATGTCGTACAAATAGTCGACAATTTATACAGTTGTTTAATTTGTTCAAACACCTATATTCAGAACAATGTGCCTGAAATAACGCTATTATAAAAGTACTCTATTGTGTCGTTAGAATTGTATTACATTATGTTTTGAAACTATTTGTCTTGGCATTTATTACTTGTGATCGATTTCGTAAGGCTTGAGCCACAATCACAGGACTTTGGTAAATACAAGGTGTAAAAAGACCCATCACGAAGCCGTCAACCATGCATTCAGTACATCAAACTAAGTAACCCTACGCAAAAATTGTCGCTGGGAAACGACTTTTTTTTGGGTGAAAAATTTCGTTTTACTGTTAAGCTTAATGTAACGCACTCAAAACAGTGTGCTGATAGATGCAATGAGTAGTAACCGGGTAATGGAGGTATTTCAAGTACATTTGCAACCTACAAAACTAGTATTTTAAAAAAAGTTGTGAAAAAGTTGGAACTTCGACCTCCAATATCTCCGTAACTAGAAGGTTCCCAGGCATAGTCCAGAACAAAAAAAAATTCGCAATGACGTGGAGAATAAGTGCCTTTCGGCTTCGTTAAGGGTCTACTTACACCGTTTATACTTCTAATTTAAAATTATTTAAGCCAATGTACATACATACGTGCGTACATAACTCACTCTTGTTTCGCGCTGGGGTAGGTAGAGATAATTGAATGCCACCTGCTACGATTCTGACGTAAATTCCTCGCTCTACATCGTAATGGATAGTCTTTTCATAGGTACCAAATCAATTTGTAATATGAATTATTACTGATAGATCCTATGCGGTCAAAACTTAAGTTTCAAAGGTTTTACGGTTCTAAATCTGTTAATATTTATGGATAATTAACTATAAGGTGATGTAGTGACAAAAAATGAAAGGAATCTGCTTAGGTGGTTTGGACATGTTGAGAGATTGAATGAATGGCGATTAACAAAAGGAATTAATAAGGCGGATGTCAGTGGAAACGATGGTAGAGGACACCGTAGAAGAACATACATCGACGTTATTGGTGATTTTTTTCACAAAGGACAGGTGCGTACTCTCAACCGGCGTGCGTGTATGACAAGATGTATGAATGTGGATGAAGCGATGTATCGGTATAAGGATCGTAGCATGTGGCATTCTATAGTTTCTGCCTACCCCAATGAGAAAAAGGCGCGAGTTTATGTATGTATGTATTTATACAGGTTGTAAACGAAATCAGGTAATTACTTCAAACCTCGTGATGTACTGCTGACATAGATTAACCCTGCAATGGACACATTTGGATTCAATAAAAAAAATATTACAAGAAGTAAACATGTGTTCCTAATGTGAGGCATTTTAGCGCCCCGAGCGATTTGCACGGCTACCGCTCGGGGCGCTAAAATGCCTTACGTTAAGAAAAAATGTTTACTTCTTGTAAAAAAAAATATTATTGAACTCAAAATTATTTCGGGCAGGGTTAATCTATGTCAGCAGTACATAATATGACAAGATTTCGTTTCGACCCTGTATAGTTAACTAAAACTGGCTAAACCCATCATTTATTTGAATCATAATATTATACTTCAGTACATATTATTATTTGTTCAACGACTCCAGACAAAATATAATCCTAGAGATAAATTGGCATACGAGTTGGCCCGTTTTCACAACAACAATTTCCATACATTTAATAATCAGCTTTTATTGCTTTCAAAATTAAATTATGAAGATAATTGGATGAATATTTTTTATGAGTTCTACACACCCACTGTGGACATTAAATACCTATTTTAAAGGGATGAATTATAATCGAATGTAAGAGACATTTCAAGGAACCCTTTGAACACGGGAAGTTCTACGTCTTAAGATCTTATTAATGTTCTTACACATAACACTCTAAATTTATACTATATGACTAAATAGTACTCTTAGAGTTTCCTGTTGTTTAGTCTTAGGTATAAATAAACGTCATTATTCATTGGATTGATAAAATTTAATGTATGTATGACGTCCATTTCATTGGTGTAGACGACGCCTAATCAAAGTTTGTGGTAAGCTTAAAATAATTACGGGATTTAAATGTGAATAAATCATTGTGATATTTTTACACAGTATTAATAAATACACATGGTCTTAAATAAACACTTGAAGTACGTATGCAAATGTGTGACGAATTTAACGATTTCAGATCGAACGAGTTAACTACCGAAGTGGTACAAGGTCGAATAAAATGGACATTTGGTGTCAATTCACAATATCGTACACAATGAATGTATTGTGCGTTCCTTCCACGACTGTTTGAGACTTTTAGAAAATCTTATAAACTAAATAACAGGCAGCTTACCAGGATACATTGATCTTATTAGTGATGTCCATAGAGATACGATGTTGCGCATGTATGAAAATATGTATTGTAAATGATTGTGGATGTAGTAAAATATCCAAAATGTAACCTTCTCTTCTTCTGTAGTTTCTTTTTTCTACCCCTAACAGACATCACGTGACATTACGTTCTTCTTCCGATAATACCTTATCAGTATCGGAGCGATTATATTCAGTGAGCGTTCTCATTTAGATACCACAAATAAAATTATAGTGGAACAAAAAATGACAAAGATCAGAATTATCCGTGAATTGATATTCAATTAGAAATCTCAAGCAATGGACTTTAACGAAACAAGATAACAGAAGCTTACTTCTGTTATCTTGTTTCGTTTAAGTCCACCTTTTTCCGATCTTACTCTTAAGTAAGATCGGAAAAAGGTGGAAGTAAGAGGAAAACAAAGCCTAGCCTACAGCCATGGGCTTCAAACAGATGAACCAATAGCGGCCGTCTTCAGTAACCTAACAATTCGCGGTTTCCCTAACTAGATAGATATAAATTTGACATAAGCTCCATAGAAATAATGTCAAATTCTTATCCCTAGTAGGGCAAACCGCCGATAGGTAGATTATTGAAAATGGTCGTAAGAATTTTCGATATAGATGATAACAATGATGATGAAGATGCAGTTCATACACAAAAGAATACATATTAAACGAATATTCGAGTCATTTAAAACATTGGTGAGAATGAAGATAGGAAGTATCCAAATTAGGAATGAAAGAGCGGCATAACGTGAACATGTCTGTCCGTCGTTTACTGTGATGACGGACATCCGATCGAACATGTTTATTTTATCTTCCAAAGGATATCCTAACGTGATATTTTTAGAAATGTGTCTATTTATGTTGTATTTGTAGATCTTTAGACGGTCTGACTTGTATTGCATTATTTAACCATTCTTGATCATCCCAGCTTTTCCCACTTTGATTTCATGATTTATTTGACCATAGGTATTACTTATCATCAATTTAGTCTTCTTACACGTAAAGGCATTCAGTTCTATTAGATCCAGAATATAGCAACATCATTGTCACTATACGTTATTTACTGAAGATTATTTATCACATATCTTTCCTGAGCTTTAAAAGTTAACGAAGGAAGTCATTTCCCAAATTTTATCGGACGGGCACAGAGTTGACAAGGCAAATTATCATATTTGATATTTGCACGAATTGCAATGGAATTTATTATATAATAATGCAATCAACAGAATCGTTGGTCTAGTGGTGGCAAGCGCGACTGCTGATCATGAGGTTCTGGGTTCGATCCCCAGGTCGGGCAAAGTGTTATTGGATTTTTCGTGTGGAATTCCTCAGTAGCAGCCCGGAGTTTAGATTTGTGCCCGATTGATGGCAATAGGGTCGTCTCCTCTTACATGGGACTTAAACGTAACGGCGAAATGAGGGTGGTACTATATACCTCTGCCCAACCCTTTGGGAAATACAGGCGTGATGTTATGTTTATAATGCAATCACAGTTTTGTTTAACAGTCACTTGGTGGTTAAGTAAAACAATAAAAGATGATAGTATGTTAGAAAAATTATTACATCATTCGTTTAAGAAAAATGTGGGTAGTACTCACCGATTATCTGCGAACGGAAATAAAACAGAAATCCAATGTCAATTCGCGTTTGTCGATTCAATTCCAGGCCAGAATCGCTTAATTTCTTTGAACACGCATATCAGAGTATAATACAATAATGTCACTATAATTATCCTTGCTACGTATTTGAATGTTTCTGTCATCACAAAACTTGGTGAGCAATATAACTTTCACATAAACTGTCACAAAAAAAATTGTCCGTTAAATATAATGTTCGCGCCAATTTATTTTATTTATCAGCACGCGCGTGCGTCGTCTTAGGCGGCATATGTCACACTGACATAACGACGGTAGCTCACAATGCGCTTGCGCACGCATTGTCAATAAAGTTGTACAATTTTATTATGATTCTCAGCCAGTCAAAATTTTACTCTAATACCTTGTAGTAAAGGCCAAAATATCAGCAATAATACGGTTAAGTTACGCGAGTAAACGGGACAGAATGAGTCATTCTACGATGTACAGCTGGCTGCGTCATTCATAACTGGTTCTCATTATAAATTCGCTGTTATGACGTCATGTTAAGGCATATATTGCATTGGGTTCTGCTATATTTTATTGTATTCTCACAATGGGATGTTCTATTTTTTTTGTAGCCGTGTGAATGCATATCCTGATGTTATGAGTCAAATAACTTTTCTAGTTAAGTAATTTGTAATTGTAAAATGAATGATGAATGAAACCGACATTAAAATTGCTATGCAGGTAAATTGGAGGGCACCCAATTACACGGTATGTTAATTGTTAATAGCTTATAAAACACCGATATGCATTTGGATAGTAATTAAGAAATGTTTGCCGTTTGTAATAATGAATGAGTTAACTTGCTTCCGTGTTCAGAAGGTTACGACTTTCTGTCTATTAATGTGTGTACAATTTAAACCGATTAAACCGTTTTGTACAGTTAAGAGTTAATTAATAAAAGGTATTTTTCGTATTCTGTGCCAATTTTTTTTATTTTATTTGAAATGGGTTTGCTCTTGACTCTAGTCTAGGTCAGAGGAGACAGAGACAAAGTTTACGATGGAGTGAGCTTACCCAGAAGAAGCCTGTTAACTCTAACTTTGAAGAAATTCAGGTTGAATGCGTTCTAGTGAGTTCCACTCTTTTGCCGTGCGCATTATGAAGGATGTTTGCAAGCGCTTAGTGCGAATTGGTGGAATGGCAACTAAGTATGGATGGTAACTTGCAGTGCGTCTAGATGTCCGATGGTAGAAGGGGGCCGGTGGGATGAGGTTGTGGAGTTCTTCAGCACACTCTCCGAAGTACAGTCTATAGAAGACCGACAAGCACCAAGCATCTATACAATAAAAAACGTTTAACGTTCCCTGTCAATGTCCTAGTCATCTGTGAGACAATCTGTGATCACGTGTCCGGGGTATTTGAAACGAGTGACGACTTGGAGCGGTATTCCTCGTAGCGTTAAAGGTGGAATATTCACGGGAGTCTTATTGCACGCTTTGAATACCATTACCTCGCTTTTGGTAACATTATACCTCAGCCCGTGAGTCTCCGCATACCCCTCACAGATCGCCATCAATTTTCTCAAACCACAGATTGACGGGCTGAGCAGCGCCATGTCATCGGCGTGGCTTATATTGTTTATCATTTGTCCATCGACGGAGCAGCCAACCCTAGTGCAGCTCAGCTCACCAATCAAACTGTTTACATACAGGTTAAATAGACTGGGCGGGGTCGGTCCACTGTGTCTTACACCACAGTTCAGTCCATAAGAAACGGATTTAGAACCTGCCCACCGAACATAATTCTTTTGGTTTGAGTACCAATGTTTTAGAATACTAATGAGTTCAGCGGGTAAGTCCGTTTCATTATTATTAAGATATTTTTGTAAGTAATTATATTATAATTTACCAACATATGGATGTACCTTGTCCGAAATAAATTTGATTGATTGATTGAATAACTGTCCAATTCGACAGTTTGGTACTTTATCGTTTGACAGCGGCACGTTTAGGACATTATACTTAGATAATTAAATCCATAAAAATAAGACTGCCTTGTTCGACGAGTGGTTGCAGACGCGACAGCTGAGCCTGAGGTCCTGGGTTCGATCTCCAGGTCGGGCAGTGTAATTGGGTTTTTCCATCAGGAATTTCTGAGTAGTAGTGGCGTTAATTGCAATAGGCTCGCCCCGCTCGTATTATATGGGATTTAAACATAACTGGCGAAACGAGAGAGTATTAAAAACACCTCTGCCTAACCCTTCGGGGACAAGGCGTGATGTTATGTTATGTTAAATAATCCATATTTTATTTTTATTAAACAGTTTTAATTAGCTTCACTTTGTTTGATATTTTTTTGTTTTTTGATTTTTGATTTGTTTGATTCAAATCTTGCCACAGATTTTTCATCTACTTCTGCTTAACCGATTCTCCTGAAACTTCACACACAAATTCAATTCCCATGACAATACAACATTATAATAATTTCAACCTTCAATCCTCAGATCCTCATGCTGCAGGGGCACTGCAAGATAAAACCGTTAAAAAAAAAACGAATATTTATTACAGTACCTAATGACTTGATAATTACATTGCATTATAAATAACTAGCTGTGTCCTCACGGCTCCGCCCATAGCTTATATTACTCAGTGATAATGTAGCTTTCTAACGGCAAAAGATTTTTTGAAATCGGTCAAGTAGTTTTTGAGTTTATTCGTTACATACAAAAATCCATAAATACAAATCTTTTCTCTTTATAATATTAGTTTTGCCATATCAAAAGAAATAAATGTAATCACCATATACTTTTCAATTACCTCTTAAAGAACACGTGGATAGGAATTGATGTTTATGGCCATTACCATCAAATTATAAGTAGGAATTATAAATAAATACTTAATTAAATCTCCAATTATTATTACAGGCACAATAATTAAGTCCGTAATAAGGGTAGCTTAAAGCTTAAAATGATATTTGAACGTGTTACACGAACTTCCAGCGGTCATTAAGTATCACTCAACGGCCGTCTAAATTACCCTTAAGGTATAATTACACTGGGTAATTAAAATGAAATGTCGTTTAGGTCTGCACGTTAAAAAATAATTTATGTCTCGCGGCTAAATCAGAATTTAATGTGAAAGATCTTTTGTTTGCTTAATATAAAAATATGGGCTATACAATTAGTAGCATTCTTCCTCTTAGCCTTTTCCCAATTATCTTGGGGTCAGCTTCCAGTCTAATCAGATGCGGCTGAATACCAGTATTTTACACGGAGCGACTGCCATCAGACCTCCGCAACCCAGTAACTGGGCAATGCCGATATCCTAAGGTTAAACCGTTTGTCAGACTTTCGGGCTTCTGACTACCCGTAACGACTGTCATAGGTATTCGTATGACACCCGGGACCGACAGCTTAACGTGCTCTCCGAGGCACGGAGGGGTCTCGATGTGTAACAAATGGTCACCCATCCACGGACTGACCGCGGCAAGCGCAGCTTAACCTCGCAAATCGTACGATCGGCGCGGTTGTTATTTAGCCACGAGCCCCTCACAATTAGTAGCATTAAAGGTGGAATTGTGTGTAGTGCTGCGCTAGGTGTCCCTTTAATATTTTTTGATCTCAGACAGAGGTCTGTTAATCTGAAAATATTCACATGATAATCACCTGATTGTTGCTATAAATCTGAGCCTAGTAAAACGGTTTTCAGTAATTAGGACTTAGAAGTATTATGGGCCAAGTCTGCTTATTTGTTGGCAATAAGATTGACAAGCATATCATTTTTGGACCCAGTGCATAATATCAGCAAGCAGATTGGGTCACCCGCGTGACAGCGCAACGAATATTCCCAAGGAGGGTTGATGTCAGGCAGGCGGCCGGTCACAAAACAATAAGCCAAAACCTCTAACAACATGTATTTATGAAATAGGTACATGTTGTGCCGACCACACCTAGTGTGGGATAAGGGCAGGAAGAAGAAGAAGAAGAAGAAGTATTAAGGGCCAAGCCAAATCTGACGGAAGATACGTTGGCGATCTTCCCCCGGTACACACAATTCCATATAAACATCTCACACCGTACACATTTGACCGAAGATGCGTTACTAAAGTTCCTCGAGTAAATTAGTAGTAGGTAGTATCTTCCGTCAGATGTGGTTTGGCCTCTAAAGGGAAACGTTCAACATTTTGTAAATCTACTTACCTGTTTTTAACGTGATGTTTATTTATTATTTGTCTTGTCCAGTGCTATAATGATGTTCTGTTACTCAATTTTGCCCTTTGAAAAGATATTTCTAATTATCTGGCCTTTTCCTTGTCAATTTTTGCACTGCTGCACACAATAACTAAGCACGAAGTTTTAACATCAAAAACACACGCAGTATCTCTAACTTGATCCCTGCTGGTCTAACGATTACTCAGAAAATCTCAATTTAATTTGTGGACCTTAAATTGTGTTATCATTTTCCACATTCTAAGTTTTACATACAATTCAACTTCGTGACGTTTCTGTCACACTTATCGCAGCCTTCGAAAGTTTCCTAGAGGATTTTGAGAGTGCGACATTTCATGATTTATTCCGGGATTTGAACTTGTATAGTGCTGTTTTTGAATGTTGGTAGGTAAACTGAAGACACATCATGTTAGATTCTTTTGCTATTAAAGCTGTAAGAATGAATATTTTTTGTTACATTAGTGTATTGAATTTTTATAAACAACTAGCGGACCCGGCAGACGTCGTCCTGCCCGGAAAAGCAGCGCCACCTACCGGGTCCAATTACGTTTTCAAAGCATTCAGGAACCTATGAAATATACACACAAAATTTCATCCAAATCGGATCAGCCGTTTAGGAGGAATTAGGTGACAAACACACGTACAGAAGAATTATATTCGTCTTTTTAATTTAGTACATTAGATAGCAGTGATAGCCTAGCGGTTGAACGCTTGCCTTCCACACAGGAAGGCCTGAGTTCGATTCTGGCCCGCATCTCTGACTTTTCGAATTCATGTGCGAATCATAATTTGATTATCACTTACGTTAACGGTGAAGAAAAAACACCGTGAGGAAACCTGTACACCTAAGAGGGCTCCATAAAGATTTCGATGGTGTGAGTAGTCCGCCAACCCGCACCAGGCCAGCGTGGTAGACTAAGGCGTAACCCTTCCTCATTCTGAGAACGAGCCCCTTGCCCAGCAGTGGGACAGTGATGGGCTGGTTATGTTATTTTTTTACATCAATTAGATACAAATTACTGAACAGTGTCGTTACAGTTCCTTGTAAAGAATATTATATTATAAAAAAAAATCAATTCAAGATTTATAAAATATCACGAAGTTAAAACATAAGCCAAATATAAAATATTCTGTGACCAGAAATCCAAATTTAAGAAAAAAAGTTCTAAAACAAATAGGTACCTACCTATTTAAGATATTATGGCAGCAATTAAATCCGTAGAGCTTTCAGTTATTTCCCGTCCATTGTTCAAACCTAGAGTGGAGTCATTTCTTTCACCCTGGAAGGAAATGAGAGCAATATTTTTTGGGACGTGTTATCGTGGCACAGTTAATCATGGACCGCGCTTGTTTCCAACTGAAAAAAAAACAGAGATATTTTATTTCCCTCTTCGAACAAATGGAAAATAAAATGAGGAACAGTTGAGCCTCAATGTCTCCGGAAAGGACGCCACTGCGGCATTTGTTTTGGGCATAAATCCTATCGTTTGTCGAACGTATCCGTTTTTTGCCACAGTGATGACGCGTGTAAGTCATTTGCGTGTCGGAACTGAGTGTCCAAATTTATGGCCAGGTGTAGTCATTTGATATGAAAGAACACTTCGTAAATCATGTGGGACGTGGTGTATGAATTTCAGCTTATAATTTTATTGTCGATTCAAATTTTCGCCGCTACGAGGTGTGGTGATAAAATGAAACTGTAATTAATATCCATGGTAAAACATGGAAATGATGGATGGTCAATGTTGTTAAAATAAAAACTTTTTTACAAAAAATTTAAACCGACTTCAAAAAAGAATAAAATAATTACCATATAAAATTAACAGTTTCAGAAGTCGGTGCTGATCCACGCTGAACCAAATTGAAGGCACCGACTTCTGAAACTGTTAATTTTATATGGTAATTATTATAGTCTTTTTTGAAGTCGGTTTAAATTTTTTGTAAAAACGTTTTTATTTTTTCTTTTTAGTGGCCTTAATTAAAACTTGGTTGGACCTACTAAAGACGCTGCTCGTAACTTAATCACATCATCACAATATGCGTACTGTTCGTCATTGAGGAGTTCCATTGTCTATCTCCGAAGTTCTTGATCAGATCTTCACCAAATTTAAATGGGACCAACTTCGAAGTATATCCTATCCATTAAAAAAAGAATCATTAAAATCGGTTCACAATTGGCGAAAATATCGATGAATATACACAAAAAAAAAAAACATACATACAGACGAACATAGTAACCTCCTCCTTTTTGGAAGTCGATTAATGAGGTTGAGCAGGATAAATGAAATACTTTGGATCCATTAAGGACTTACTGATTTATTTATTCCATTAGTTATGGATAAAATACTTATATTAAACAACTAGTTCTAACAACTTCTAAAGTTGCAAGTTATTTACCCGTAAAAAAAGTAGATAGCGGTAAAAATAAGTTCTTAGTACTTTTCAAATCAATTGACAATAGTTATTATTATTAGAAAAGCTTCATAGGTTAGTATCAGCGAAAAATTTATTCTGAGTGTTTGAATTTGCTTTAGAAGGCGGTGTAATAGTTGAGCCCGCTAAATATATTTAAAGAAAATAGTAGTAGAACTCGTAACGCTGTATTTTTCAGTAAGGTTGTCAACTTTATCTGCATCCCTCAATGAACGAAGCATTCAACTCAGCTATAAAGGAGATGATATGCCGATGAAGCTCTACGAGCGCTCCAAAATGCTTTATTTACACGAGAGCTTCGTAATTATAATAAAATTTGCTGCAGTCACTTAATAAAAGTTGGGGTACTTGTACTAAACACTTGACTGACGTACCACTTTATTAAAAAAAACTGCTGACTTTATGTCTGTGACTTCGAAGCAAATTTTTAATCTAAATGACGCTGCGCCACGTTCTCGTAAATTATTTACGAATGCATCGTAGTAAAAACAATGCGAAACAACGTACGTAGTCATTATAATAAATAATTTAATGTTGCATTTTATGAGGCGATAAAAATAAAATTTAACATCGTGATGTCCAAAGTGCACTATTTTATGGGCATTTATTCGGTTTTATTTTATTGCAGAACGGTTAGTTAAGTATTATTGCTGTTCGCGTCAGTATATATGGTATTTCGCAAACTTTTTTTTTTGGTATTTTGCCCCCTATCTGTCATTTCTCCTGTATCGTGGGTTCGTTTACAGACAAAAATCTCACATGCACAAACACCCAGACCCGGAACAAGTATCTATAGGTCAAACAAATATTTGTTTCGTGCGAGAATCGAACTCGCGAGCCGTAGCGCAGAAGCCAATTGCTTAGTCATAGCACCAAACGTGTCGTCAATTGAATATTGATGTCAGATTAATTATTAATGATTATGAAGTTACGAGAAGAACTAAAAAATAATTTGCATACCTTCGGAAACGAAGCAATCATATTGGGACATGAATAAGTAGGTAGGTACTTTATTAGGTACTCTTTAAAGCGCCAAAGTTCACTAGCAAGTTTGATTGTGCAAGTTGACTTGTACCAGTAACTTTCAAACTGTGGACACATCCAAAGAAGAAAGAAAGAAAGAAAAGTAGTTTATTCGCAACAACATGACACACAAAATTATAAGTATAAAACAAAACTAAAAAGAAACTATTGGGAAAAATATGCGTCATATCCACGCAAAACGGCCATGGCTCAGCATAATGCTGTGTCTCACGTGCGAAACGGAGCCACAGCGCTGGTTTTCAGTGACAGCCGGCGTTAACACGATGACGTCCACCGGTGTAGCAAGTAAAAAGGTATAAATAAACTCAATTTAATAAAAATAAATAAAATACGCAATAAATAAGGAACAATTTGAAACTGTATAATATCGACATCCGACTCGACTTCTGCAAGTTTTACGAACTAAGCTAGCAATGGAGTACAATACCTTGCATAGTACAACTTGGTAGTGGATTTGACGCTTTAGACCCTATGCACATGACACATTTTCTACACAGACGACGCGCGTTAACGCAACCAAGACGAGATGGAAACGCGATGCAGTCGTAGCCTGTATAATTTACCACTGCTTTTTTTAAAACTTGACGGCGCAGATGACACGCGTTCGTAAAACGCGCGTCATCTGCGCGTAGAAAAGGAATCGTCTGCACAGTCCCTTAGGGCGCTTTCGATTTAAATGGTTGCTGTCGTACTGCAGCTGTGCCGCAGCAGTGAGGATGTCGTGCGACTGTCGTCCTGTGGACGGGAGGTTCTGTTTTTTCATATAGTTGAGACGACGAGAGAGCAGTGCGTCAACCGTACCGCGCATGCACCGCGGCAGTACGGTTGACGGTTTGCTCTCTCACATCATGTCAACGATATGAAAAAACACAACCGTCCGTTTGCCGCCCGTTTACAGCACTACAGCCGCACTTCTGCGGCTGCAGTCCGACACCAACCGACTAAATTGAAAGCACCCTTATATTCTGAAAGGACATTTTATGCCTTTACTATACGTACCTACACTATACTACAGTATACAATAATGTGCAATTCAGACATTCTCATAATATCTCGTCATAAAATTGAATTTCTTCCACTTACTATCAGGCTTCGTTATTTGAACGTTGGGACGGTATTTTTCATAGAGACGCAAGATTTATTTCCACAGTAATGACGTTCCAAGAATGCACATAAAATATTAAATAAGAATTTTAACTGCATGATGGCTTTTATAATATCTGTACCTTTTGGTAGAAAAGAAAGGTAGAGGTAGAACGAACAAGGAAAATAATAAAATATTCATTTATTCAGACTGGTATTCGATATGTTCAATATTTTGAGAAGACCGGTCTCGCCCCCTATTACATATCATGTCCCTCAAACCAGAACACAGCAATAGTGCTTGGTGCAGCAATACGTATGGAGGTAAGTACTTCTTTGGACGAACTCTTTCTCAAGGAGCTCAACTTCTACTACATGCCTTATTCACTTTTTTTTGACCTAAAAAAGAATTGCCTTGTTGGTTTAGTAGTAGCAAGCGCGATTGCTGATCGTGAGGTCCTGGGTTCGATCCCCAGGTCGGGAAAAGTGTTATTGGGTTTTTCCGTATAACGGCGAAATGAGGGTGTTACTATACACCTATGCGCAACCCTTCGGGGAATACAGGCGTGATGCTATGTATGGTTTGAGGCACTCATGAAATGTCAAGACTTTTAGGTGTACAGTATTGAATTATCAATAGACTTTTGCAGTCCACATCTGGAGGTAGGTTCCAAGAAGCAGACAGATGTCAACCGTATAGTCCAATAGTTACTAGCCTGAGCAAGTGGGTTGGTTGACCGAACACCTCAATTAGAAACGAACGGTAACTATTAATTAAAAAAATAATATAAGATCTTTTCAAACAAAATGAGAAGAAAATGGCCAGTCCCAATTATTATTGTTTAATGTCGTTGAACTTTATCAGACTAAACACAGGGTACTTCACTATCCCTAATTCCGGTCGTTTGATTTAGACGTAAACATCTGTTTTAAGCGTAGATTTTTCTTTCATATTCTATAAATATTTGGCATCAAAGAGCTTAGGTTCAAAGACTGTAATTAATTATTTACAGATACTCAAATATTGGATAGGTACCTTAGGATATTTGAATAAATATTGGGTTGTATAATCGAAAGTTCGAACTAAAATAGTAGCTATGTTTTTCGGAATTTCATTATAGCCAACTTGGTTACAGACGGTCGCCCGGTCGCTCGGACGGACACAAGAACTGAAAGACAGGTGAAGCGACGGATTTTCAATCAATGCAGTCAACGAAAAGGTCGATTTTCTGAAAAACAAAACACTTCAGACCAGAAATTCTTCTGTATTTTGGGTATTTCAAGAAATAAATCTTATATGAATAATTTGGTGAGGAACATAATATCTAAATGCACTAATATTTATTGTGGCGTGCGGGGATCAAAACTGCGACTGTGCCAATGGGTCATCATCTTCAACTGACACGAGAGTTGGTTATATATCAACAGTTAAATACATTAATGCAAGTAATTCGTTCGTCGTTGGTCTAGTGGTGGCAAGCGCGACTGCTGATTGTGAGGCCCTGGGTTCAATCCCCAGGTCAGACAGTGTTATTGGATTTTTCCGTGTGGAATTCCTCAGTAGCAGCCCGGAGTTTGGATTTGTGCCCGGTTGATGGCAAGGCTCGCCCCCTATTACATGGGACTTAAACATAACGGCGAAATGAGGGTGTTACTATACACCTCTGCCCAACCCTTCGGGGAATACAGGCGTAATGTTATGTTGTGTTATATCTTATATGAATGAGAAACAAAATATCTAAATGCACTAATGTTTATTGTTGCGCGCGGGGGATCAGAGCTGCATCTATGCCAATGGGTCATCATCTTCAGCGATCATGAGAGTTGGTTATATCTCGCCGATATATTAACGAAAGCCATCCTAAGGAAACCCACCAACGAGATTCCAAGCGGAACTCAACACCCAAACAAGAACACCTCTTCCTGCAATTCCATTTGTTTACTATAATCTAGGTCCGAGATCCCGGTGGGTCCTAAATAAGCCAGTTATGAACGACATGCGGTCCCCGTGCAGGGAGCCACATCCTCATTTGAAGCAGAGGGGACTGAGCAAATGGCGTGTCACACATCGCTTCAAGGTGACATGCATTCTGAGAGTGAGAATTTCAGTGTGACACCATTTGTTGAAGGAAGTTGGTTGAAGGTTTTGTAATAAGTATAATCATATTCATTCGAGCAGGAGATACAATTTAAATAAATAAATAGCAATGATACCACTTTGTTTTATTAAAAGTAGCGCCTAGACGGAGTAGGTAGATATTTGCATTTTATGTAGGTTCTGTCTAACATACGTTTGGCTCATAGCCGGAACTCGGTTTAGTCTTGGCTGTAATGATATATGTCTTTTTTATTTTCATTTTTACTTAGCGGTTTTGCCCTCTTCGGTACGTATCGCAAATGTAGATGTTGAAAAAAGTTGGGTCTGAGAGGCTTTTAGATATCAATAACCAATGTATCTGATGTAATTTTATTTGCTGATAACACTTCCTTAATTTTTAAAATAGATACTTAAGATAGGGATGTTTTACATGTCAATGAGAGCCTAACTGTTCTTTCTAAATGGTTTACAGCCAATATATTACTTAATGCAAATAAAACAAAATGCCTTAAGTTTTCACTACTAAATGTACCCCAAGTAGGTTTAAATTTAATGTTCGATGGCAACAAACTTAATACAATTAATGAAACCGTATTCTTAGGTATAACTATAGATTCTAAATTGCAGTGGGGTGCTCATATTACTGCCCTGTCGGCGAGGTTAAGTTCTGCTGCATATGCAGTTAGGAAAATTAGGCAGCTGACTGATGTGGCTACAGCTAGGTTAGTGTACTTCGCGTATTTCCACAGCATTATGTCCTACGGCATTCTGTTGTGGGGCTCAGCAGCTGACGTTGATTCGGTTTTTATTTTACAAAAGAGCAATCCGTGCGATTTATAACCTGGGTTCCCGCGAGTCCCTTAGAAACGTGTTTAAAGATATTAGCATAGGTACTAACTTTGCCGTCACTCTACATCTTGGAAAATATATTGTATGTTAGAAAAATATTGCATTTGTTTAATGTTAGGAGTGATTTTCATAATAAAAACACACGGCATAGACATAAAATTGTGGTACCTAAATTTAGATTAAGTAAAACTAGTAAGTCATTTTTAGGTAATGGCGTTCGTTTTCATAATAAGCTGCCGAAATCTATAAGATCTTACCGAGGGAAAATTCAAAACGCATATTAAACGTGTCCTCACTCAAAAAGCATACTATAGGACTAAGGACTACGTTGACGACAGGGATGTTTGGCATTAGTAGAACCTCATTAACAACATTATGTGTATGTCTATTAACTATCCTCATTCAAAATGTTAAAGTCACATCAAATTGTTAAAAATATTATTTTTAAAAGTGTAACCATGGGGTTTCTTGCCGGCTCTTCTCCATAGGAAACAACTAATTGGAACCGTGCATCTAAATTCGACTTTTCATAAGCACCCGTATCGGTTTATGTGAAAAAAAAACTAGAATGCTATGTGGCAAGCGCGACTGCTGATCACGAGGTCTTGGGTTCGATCACCAGGTCGGGCAAAGTTTTGCCGTGTGGAATTCCTCAGTAGCAGCCCGGAGTTTGGATTTGTGCCCGGTTGATAGCAATGGGCTCGCCCCCTATTATATGGGACTTACACATAACGGCGAAATGAGGGTATTACTATACACCTCTGCCCATGCCTTCGGAGAATACAGGCGTGGTGTTCTGTTATTCTAGAATGGGGGTTTTAATGGGTTTTTTAATACATAGATTGATAAGCAGGTAAGAGGGGCTCGTGGCGTATTACCAACCGCGCCGATCATACGATTTGCGAGGTTAAGCTACGCATGCCGCGGTCAGTCTGTAGATGGGTGACCGTTCGTTACACATCGAGACCCCTCCGTGTCTCGGAGAGCACGTTAAAGTCGGTCCCGGGTGTCATACGAATACCTATGACAGTCGTTACGGGAAGTCAGAAGCCCGAAAGTCTGACAACCAGTCTAACCTTAGGATATCGGCATTGCCCAGTTACTGGGTTGCGGAGGTCTGATGGCAGTCGCTCCGTGTAAAATACTGGTACTCAGCCGCATCTGGTTAGACTGGAAGCTGACCCCAACATAGTTGGGAAAAGGCTAGGCAGAACAGATTGGTAAGCAGGCCGATGCCGTGACGACTTACAAAATAAAAAGTGGTCGCCACCGGGTATGGACACCTATAACACCATGAGGATTGCTGTTGCGTTGCCAACTGTACAGGCAAAATTGTAGTCTCACGTCCTTATTTTTACCGCCACCCTATCAAACCGGTACACAACAATGCTGATTGGTGGCAGACATTAGCATGGCGATAGTACTTCACAAGGAGCTCTTCTATCTGCTAACAACTTAAATCACTCGATTGGGAATTATTTAATTAAATTTTTAACCGACTTCAAAAAGGAGGAGGTTCTATATTCAATAAGTTTTTTTTTATGTATGTACACCGATTACGCTGAGATTTATGATCCGATTTACGTAATTCTTCTTTAGTTTGATGCGGAATAGTTGCCATTTGGTCCCATAAAAATTTAAAATAGTTTGGCCCAGTAGTTTTCATTTTATGAACATTTTTATTTTTTTATGAACATTTTAGTTTACTTGGATGATGTAATTATTCTACCTGATGTAATCTAGAAAAATCCTACTGTAGTTTACAGAACAACCTATTACAGACACTAAAAAGGAAAAAAAAAAACTACGTTTAAAAAAACCGACTTCAAAAACTAAAAAGTATAAAATAACTTCATATAAAATTAACAGTTTCAGAAGTCGGTGCCTTCAATTTGGTTCACCGTGGATTAGCACCGACTTCTGAAACTGTTAATTTTATATGAAGTTATTTTATACTTTTTAGTTTTTGAAGTCGGTTTTTTTAAACGTAGTTTTTTTTTAAACATAACATCACGCCTTCTATGTCCCGAAGGGATCGGCAGAAGTGTTTTTAGTAGACCTTCGTTTCACTAGTTATGTTTAAATCTTATGTAATAGGGGGCGCGCCTATTACCGTTAACCGGGCACAAATCCAGAGGACGGGCTGCTACTGAGAAATTCCTGAAAAACCCAATAACGCTTTGCCTGACCTGAGGATCGAACCCAGGACCCTATGCTCAGCAGTCACGCTAGCGACCACTAGACCAACAAGGCAGTCTTTTGCTTTTTACTTTTTAAATATCATTACTCAGCGTTTTGACATTATTGTTATTCTGCATTGCCACCATCTTGGATATCGAGCGTTTCTTTTTGTCGTGATTTCCAGTAGATTGAGTTAATGGGGTAGGCAACTGTGGAACTAATGGCGCCACTTTCGATTGTTCCTATGCCATGTTATTGATTGCAATGTGTTTGACATTATTGTTAACATGAATATGATGGTTCTGATTGGTTCAAATAACTAAGTATGGAGGTGCTGCCATCTGCTTTCGTTTTGTGTTGCCTCCCCCATTGTTGGAGTAGAAAATATACTGTGAAGAGAGCCTTATTGTTATAATAACAGTATTTAATTTTGCTATCATTTTCACAATCTCTTGTCATTCATCATTTTAATACAATCTCAACCCACGGATTTCGATTTTCATCATGATTGGTCTTCGTTATTTCGGTAATTATAGTCTGTCGAATAACGTACACAAACAGTCTTGTTTGATCGTTGAGCAGCCTACAACCCGAATACTTAAATAATGGAATTAGAAATGGTAGATCCACTATCTACCTTTCGCTCACAGAGAACTTGTGGGAGCGAGAGGCCAATACCGACAATAATAGTAGCACCAAAATTTAAGGGATGATTTCCACCAAACGGCTCGCATCGCATCGGATCGGAAAGGATACGAACGGATGCGGTGACAGCTAACGCGTCCGTCAGGATGTCGACGCATACGATCGGCTCCGTACAGTCGCTTGCGAACGTATCCGTTTCTGCGCCTAGTCAAATAGTTTCATTCCTACCGTGTTGACGTGTTCTAATTTTTGAAAGGATCCGATCGGATACGGCGACATGCGAACGGAGCCGATTGCGCGTCGCAGCATACTTTTGGCTACGATCGCATGTCGTGGAAGACGCCCGCGGTCAAGCTGCTGTGCGCGGCTTGGTAATATAGACTTTAAATACTGTGTACACGATTTAATATTGTTTATAGGTTGTAAAATCCGTTCCGATCCGATGCGATGCGAGCCGTTTGGTGGACATCATCCTTAAAAGGCCATTCTTTAAGATATCGGGTTGTACATAATGACTGGATGACAGTAACAGACGTTTAAAGGTCGGACCGGTTGGACCCAAAATTGTAGGAGAATATTAACATAGTCGTCAATTCAAGGCGAAAGGACGTCGACGGAAAGGATCGAAAGGGTACTGCGATATTGCTTCATATCTATGCAAATGATAGGTTTCACGAAATTGGAGTACAGTTCGTCCAAGATAAATTAATTTGGAAAATATTTATTAATATTTTTGAATGAATAAACATGGTTTATCAGCAACTGTTTCGTTATTTAAATTATTTTCCTTGATGAGAGAGAGAGAGTTATTTTGATTTGATTATACCTACAATATCTCTTTAGATATACAATACTCGGCATAACACTTCAATAGAAATACTTGATTTTACGTGCAGTCATTTGAAACAACTATCAAAACTTATATCTATGGAACTATATTATTTTGTTGTTGTAGGTATAGTAAGCGGAATGAAGTTCTTCTGCACAGTATAGGTACCTACCTACGAAAAATGACTTAAAAAAATGATCCTTCAGTATGTACACACCAGCATTGCCTTGGGCGTTACTATCGTTAAAAGATAGTCATCTAGGTACGTCGTATAAAAGTACATAAATATTCTAAAGTGATAATATTAGAGGTTTAATGGTGGGTTTTGCCGTTCCAAAGAGGTAAAAAACTGTTCTTTCGGCACTTTTAACTCAGTTATCCTTAAGAGGAGGTTCCCAATTCAATGCAGTATATTTTATTAGTCCATAGGAGTGGTGATATTTTTTGAGAATAGACCTTAAGGCTGTAAAAAAGGAAGTAACTTGTCTGAAAATTATCACAACCCACTAAATGTATTATATCTACTACTATACCTATATTTAAAGGATTTTTTAAACAAATAAGGTTATAAAAAATTAAGATGTTGCGTGACGCCTAGCAGATGTGAAATATCGAAAGAATTTTGTAAAAAATAAATAACTGGCCGCATCAAATCGAAGAGAACTGACGAGTTACAAAGGTCTGCTGTCGTGTGTCTGCAATTGCGAGCGTCGCCACGTAACAGCCGCTCTCACACCCGTACGTACCGCCGCAGTAGATGTTTCACATCAATATAGCGTACCTGTACTCTATGCTGATTTATTTTTAAGAAAACCACTTTTAATATTCGGTATTTTGCTGTGTTTAGTTTTCTTGAAAACGACAAATAGCAGTCATTACATACACAATAACTTTGGTGCAGGCAATGTTTTCATTTCAAAACAAATTGCAAGCGAACCTGCCGTAAATGACTTTCTCATCTGTCAAAGTTTTATCAAATTGGTCCGATGTAGACTGAACTGGGTGTTTTATTGTTGAGTGATGGTGGCGTCGCTTTCTAAGACTAATACCTATACTCTAAGACGTTCCTCCAAAACATACTCGTCTCGACTCCACCTCGACTCAGCCTTTCTCACTACCATCGGTAGGTATAATTGGAATAAAGGTCCTCGACTCAATATTTTTCCTCAGTCGAGGTAAGGAATCATCTCACAAACTCAAGTTACCTCGGAACCTACCTTAGGGCATCCTTAAGGAAGGAAGTATCAAAGTAGACCAGGGCTGAAGCCTTTGAAAACGGTAAAAAGTGAAAAAAAATTAGTAGGATGAAACCCACTGGGAAAGGAAGAGAATATAACAAAAATGAAAGGAAAAATAATTTACGGGCGATTTGAGGTCGGGAAGTGGATGGGGGTGAGTTTTTAAGGGTAAGTAACGGTTTATCTCGATTTCCGGCAAAACTACAAGTCCTATGGAAAAAAGTTAAAACAGCAATGTTATAGGTAATAAAAAGATCTACAACTTTTGTATTTACACTTTTTTCACATAACCTCAAAATTTATGTGAAAAATTCAAATAACTAAGTTTTTAGTTTTTTATTTTTATCTTTTACAAAAAAAATATTTTTTTCACGAAATTTGGTGAAAATTTACCTTACCTTATCCACTTCCCGACCTCAGATCGCCCGTAAATATTTTTTCCTTTCATTTTTGTTATATTCTCTTCCTTTTCCAATGGGTTTCATCCTACTATTTTTTTTTTGGTTTCAAAAATTATCGACCCTAGTCTAAAGGTCGTATGTAACAAAAATAAATTGTGAAGACTACTTTTTATTGCGGCGTTATTTGCGCGATGCAGATAAACAAAAATCCTCGAAATTATGACGTAATGACTCCACTCCACTTAGACTCATCTTAGGATCCTTCGGTCGAGGAACCTCAAACTCGAAATTGCGACTAAGAATCCATTTTTGAAGATGTTTTTGAGGCCGTCCTGAAGGCGTCCTGAGTCGAGTGAGTTTTGGAGGAACGTCTTATAATATGGGTGTAAAAGTCTTGTATGCTTTGAACATATTTGAGAATATATAAATAAACTTTATATTTGAGAGATTTTTTTGTTTTGTTCGTGGAATGAGCCTTACCATGATTGTGTTCTACTGACGTTATACAGACAGAGTAATATTTCTAAACTTTCCGTGGTCCTACTTCTTTCATGGTTGTACTTATAACTAAATGTATTAAGTGGATGAGCAAAAACAACCAGCTGTGTTTTCTTATGAGATGTCGCTAATAACATAATATGTCGCTAATACCATATTATGGTCATCATTTCAGCTGGAAGATGTCCATTGCTAAAGATATATTATTTTACATTACTCTTAGTTTGCTCACAGCTCTTTCGACTCTCGGTTCCTTACATGCGGTTGGCTATACATTAAACTCAAACACGCCTTTCTTTTGTTCAAAATATTTAAACAAAGCATTTATTCAACACATAAAACTTTGATTATTATAACAAGTCTTCATAATTCACTTTCCTGTATATATCGCTGAAAACTTTGCCTTTTCCCATAATTATGCTTACTTCTAAGACAGTTAATCGTCTGACTGTATGGGTTAATTGCCTGTTAATTACCATACATGTGATTAACAGCCGTTCCCTTACCAAAGTTCTTCGGGATTACGAAGAGTTGGTCCGGAAATTTAAAATTAGGTACTTGGCGTACTACGAAATACGGTTTCAAACAAAATGAGAATGAAAAATAGGTCATCGGTTAAGGGGTAGTTGATTAAGTAATTAATTGGGGTAGTAGCCGAGCGCTAGGCTTTTGAATTTTACGCTATGGGTTTCATAGTCGCATGAAACAAATATTTCAATGGTTTATAGATAATCATTTTGGGTCTGGGTATACACAATATATGATACACGGGAGGGGCTTGTGACTAATTACCAACCGCGCGGATCATACGATTTGCGAGGCTAAGCTGCGCTTGTCGCGGTCAGTCCGTGGATGGGTGACCATTCGTTAGACCCCTCCGTGCCTCGGAAAACACTAAACAGTCGGTCCCGGGCGTCATGTGAATACCTACCTATGACATACGTTACGGGTAGTCAGACAACCGAAAGTCTGACAACTGGTCTAAACTTAGAGTATCGGCATTGCCCAGTAATTGGGTTGCGGAGGTCTAATGGCAGTCGCTCCGTGTAAAATACTGGTATTCAGCCGCATCTGGTTGGACTGGAAGCTGACCCCAACATAGTTGCTAGGAAAAGGCTAGGCAGATATATAGGTATAACATATGATACAGGGTAAAATAATGTGTGGAACATCGTTTAATAAAATAGTACCTACCTTCGTCATATAACATCGCACAATGTTCTTGAAACCTTTATAAACAAAAAGTTAATAAAACTGAGAAGTCCTGTACTAACAGATGTGGAGCAAAAGTTTTAGTTATTCCACAAACAATTACTATCAGACAAGTTTCGCCCCTAGACGATACTTTTTCTTGCATATCAGTGTTGCCACATTAATATGGAACAAGTTAAAATGTACGAAAAAAGGTTGCAGTGCTACAGGATGTTCATAAATGTATTTATTATTTACTTAAGGGTTCACCCACAGCACCTACATACACATACAGATAGTAAATCATACGGTAATATTCTAATATACATGTATATGCCAATTACAGGTAAACACAACATTGACAACAAAGACGCCAGATTACCGCTTAGTTGCTAACTTAAGTCTAGGTGTACAATTGATTAAGAAACAAGAGAAACAAAAAGAATTTAAGTTACGAATAATAAAAAATAAAATAAAAAACAGAGTAATACAATTTGAAATTATATAAAAATGAAATTTCGACTACGTCTCATTGGTGTGTAGGGAGGCCAAGATTCTTAGTCTTAAATTGCTCTTAAATTGCTTAAAGTCGGGTCAGCTGCGACTATATCTTTGTTAGAAATAGCCACTAACATGTTTTTCTAAAAAAATTGGCGTTACTCTAGATAAGTTTCCCTCGCCATTAAAAAGGACATCATAGGCTTAGGACGAATGCTTGTGGAGTTACCAATATAATCGTAATGTTAATATAAATTAATATTAAATTAGAAATACTCGTTCCGCACATCCTATTTAACGACAACACGTTAGATGCAGTGACTGAGCGATCGGCTGCTGTGCTACGGGTCGTCCGCACGGAACAAATATTTGTATGGCCTACAGATAATTGTTCCGGGTCTGGATGTTTGTGCATGTGAAGATTTGTATCTGTAAACGTACCCACGATACAGAAGAAATCCTAGTGATGGGGAATGTTTAAAAAAAAATCTATGTATGATACTCAAATTGTGCATGTCGCAAAAGAATAAACCAAAATGTTATAAGACAGTTGTATTTTCGATTTAAAATTTGCTTACATTAGCGATATGTTTACGATACTACCTATACGTCAAACGATCAGGCCTACAGCCTTCCTATACCAAAAGCTATTAGTAATCAATTTATTCGTAGGTTATGGCGCTCACGACGTCTTCGTCCCGTCCGTCAAAGAGCGCGGCCACACGATGCGTTGACGGTGCGGTGCGGCGCCGGAGCGGTGCCGCAACGTCATCCTACATACAAATCAGTATATCATGTCACACGATGCGTTGGGCCGCCGTGCGGCATCGCACCGCAAGAGCGCCGCATTTGTGACCTGCGAGACGAAGCAGGGAGGGGTGATGCGCTGCGGCGCGTACAGCGTTGTAGGTACTGCGGTGCCGCACCGCCCGTGTGGCACCCTATAGCTCGAAATAATTGCGGTGCGGTGCCGCACCGCACCGTTAACGTGTCGTGTGGCCTCGCTTAAACGCAGAAAGCGCGCATACTTTCTAATGCAATTTGAGGACCGTCACGTGCGTCGTGCCTATTCTACTCTATGTCCCCACCAACACGTAACCCTCGTACCACTACGTAACTAGTGCATTTGCACGAATTCAACAGAAGCGATGTATTATGAAACTTTCCACGTGCGAGATGTGTAGGCTGTAATTAAAGCTGGCCCACAGCAAACGCAGCTGCAGCTAGAAGCAGTACGTGTGCGATGCAGGGTTATGTAATTGTGTACGAGAGGTCTCACTGAATTTGATGCTTTAGAAGCTTGTCAAAAGCGGACGTTGGCACAGTTTGGTACCGGGCGGCCTTTACAAATACGTGATACGTAAGGCACCATTTGAATTTTAGCGATGCAAACGTGCTGCATTCGGTGTGGTCTAACCCTTAAAAGTACATTAACTGTAGAAACTTACAGGCTTCAATTTAGAACGATGTTTATTTATGAGGGTTACATTTTGTAAGATTTAATTTTCCAATTTCCATCGTACATTAGATTTCTTTGATATTGAAATAACTTTTTTAATTATTGCGTTTTTTGTTAGTAATTATAACCTTAGTGATGTAGTTTTCGATAGAGTTGCAGATTTATCCCAAAGGTGGAAATAAATAAATTACGTCATTGCAGCGCTGTAGTGCAATTCTGTACCCAATTAAAAACACATTTCAATGGCGACAGTCAACTCCTGCAAAAGCCCGGTTGCGTAATTTATTAGAAACTAACTGTGTCCTCACGGCTCCGCCCGTGGCCTATGTTACTCAGTGATAATGTAGCTTTCTAACGGCAAAAGAATGTTTGAAATCGGTCGAGTAGTTTTTTAGTTTATTCGTTACATACAAAAATCCAAAAATACAAACACAAAAATACAAAATCTGTCCTCTTTATAATATTAGTATAGATATAGATAAACTACATAATTTAAACTTATAAATAGTTATTATTATTTTAGGTACATTAAGTAGAGATGGACCGACTATGGTGTGGGCCGATGAGCCGGCCAACGTAGTAGTCGTCGACTTTAAAAGAGGTCGGATAGTCATCTTAACCGAGTAGCCGGCGACTACTTCAATCTCTAATAATAAGTACACAAAGCACGGTTAGAATGGATTTGGATTAACACATAACATAACATTACGCCTTGTATTCCCCAAAGGATACGGCAGAGGTGATTTTAGTACACGCTCGTTTCGCCAGTTATGTTTAAGTCCCATGTAGTAGGGGGCGAGCCTATTGCCATTAACCGGGCACAAATCCAGACTCCGGGCTGCTACTGAGAACTTCCTAATGGAAAAACCCAATAACACTTTACCCGGCCTGGGGATCGAACCCAGGACCCCATGCTCAGCAGTCACGCTTGCGACCACTAGACCAACAAGGCATTCAATTTGGATTAATATTAATTTAATTTATTTTCACTCATATCGATGACTTGTTGCTATACATTATACCGTAGGCGTTACACATGTCAATTCCAAGCTTATTTATATTCCAGGAATTATGAGATTCATAGGTCCAGCAGAAGTAGGCAGTTCCAATATATCCTATTTCTTGCTATGAATATCGGCAAAGGTTTGAATGATTGCTTAGGACCCAGTCTTTTATTTCCGGTTCAAAAATCAGAGAACCTCGGTACCTTGCCCCAATGATTTTGTATGAATAAAAAGTATCTTTTGTTAACTTATTTATTGGAATTCGAGTATGTATTCGATGTAGTAATTTCGTAGAAAATTATTTTATCTGTCAAGTTTATGTAAACTAACTTATGTAGGTCGTCCAAAGTTTAGTTTGGGATCGCTCATATTTGATTTCAGTTTCGGGCTAATATTACCAATATCTACAGAGTTCATTGACTTGGAAATAAAATGTTTGTACTAATTTCATGTTTTATTATTGGACTAGCTGTGCCCTCGCGGCTTCTACCGCGTAAGAAGCTTTTTTTTGATATTTGCGTAATTTAAAAAAATGGTTTTGGCCTTTCTTTCTGGGGGCCCTTGAAGTTATTGTGCCACAGTTCCTCATAACGAGTTGGAGTGTCGGTACAGTCATCTTAAGGGCGTGACATTAAAAAAGACCATGATGTTGTACAATATGGCGACGTCCGTCATGTCACATCATTCCTTCTTTTCTCTTTTTAACTCGTGGACAATAGTGTGGGTTACATGTTTAGCAATTTTAATATTTTATAATCTTTGTTAATTATGTAACGTGTAACTGTTTTTTGTCCCAAATAAATAAAATAAAAAATAAAATATGCAGCGCACGCAACGGAAGCTTTCAAAAAGGAATAATTTTTCCCGTTTTTGCAACATTTTTCATTTATGCTCCGCTCCTATTGGTCGTAGCGTGATGCTATATAGCCTATAACCTTCCTCGATAAATGAACAATCCAATACAAAAATATTTTTTTCAATTCCAACCAGTAAGTAAGTAGTTCCTGAGATTAGCGCGTTCAAACAAACAAACTTTTCAGCTTTATAATATTAGTATAGATAAGTAGCGTAGGTTTGGTAGAGATTATTTTGAAGACTACCTAATTATTCTAGACCCAGAAAAACAGTAGGTATCAGAGATTAGTATGCTTCGGAAGAAACTAGTCTCATATACTTTAGGACTTTCAATAGCTACTTCAAATCTTACACAATTTTTTCACATTATTTGTATGTAATGTTTTTATGAAATAATACACTCTAAAGCCTTTCTTACAAGTTACAATTTTGGTCCAAATGTACTGTACGTATAAGGTAAGTTAAAAGCTTCTAGGTGGCTGAGTTAAGTAGGTAGGTAGGTACTCTTACAAGATGTAAAATGCAAAAACAGCGAAAAAAGAAACAAAATGTAGGGAACAGCTGTAATTTTTTTATCGCGATTTCTTGATGGATCCCATAGTAAAAGTTGTTCATAATGATAATGTATAGAATGAGCCCTTAAGAGATTTTCAGTTTTTGCTTTTACACCTTGTATAATATATTATAGGTAGATATCAAAAGCCTCGTCGGTCTAGTGGTGGCAAGCGCGACTGCTAATCGTGTGGTCCTGGGTTCGATCCCTAGGTCGGGCAAAGTGTTATTGGGTTTTTCCGTGTGGAATTCCTCAGTAGCAGCACGGAGTTTGGATTTGTGCCCGGTTGATGGCAATATCCTCGCTCCCTATTACTTGGGACTTAAACATAACGGTGAAATGAGGGTGTTACTATACACCTCTGCCCAACCCTTTGGGGAATACAGGCGTGATTTTATGTTATATCAAAAGTGGTAGAAATTTTATTCGATGAAAAGTTTAAAATCCTCAGGGAGTACTTGTCATGTCTGTCTCACGTTCTTGATTGATTTTATATAAAGTTTAATTACTTTTTCTTCGAACTAAAAGTGATTGACTAGCGGAAGACTAATTCGCCAGCAAATTATTTAGAGTTCGTATTAATTAGCAAAAAAGTTACCTATGTTTTAATTATATTTTTCTACGAATCGTATTAATTAGTGACATCTCTGAATGTTATTACCCATTTTGACCATTATATTTATTACTAGCTGTGTCCTCACGGCTCCGCCCGTAGCCTATGTTACTCAGTGATAATGTAGCTTTCTAACGGCAAAAGAATGTTTGAAATCGGTCCAGTAGTTTTTATGTTTATTCGTTACATACAAAAATACAAAACTTTCCTCTTTATAATATTAGTATAGATGCAGTCTCATGTGATAGAAAAGTGGGAGGGGTGGGTGTTGCACAATTCCTAATTCCAGGCCGCTTTTGCATATTTCATCACAGAACGGTTCAAGATCAAGGAGGCAGTAAAACTTTCTAAATAGTCTTAAAAACCGTGTTTTTGGAGACAACTTATTATGAAAAAATCTATAAGTAAGTTTATCTCTTCAAATCTTGAATTATTATAAATAAATGATGCCAGGAGCTTTAGGGCCATTCAAGTATTACGTAAGCAGAATTTTAGTAATTTTTGACCCACCCCTCCCCCTTGTCAGGAAAAGTAAGCAAAGCTTTTACCTTATCCTATGCTGACGTAAACACTCGTATATATATTTTTTAAACTGATCAGGTTTCTTTATTGTTATTCATGAACAGCAGTTTTTAAGTCTAATAAAAATTGCTGACGTAATCATCATCTAGACACCCCCGTCCCCCATATCATCAAAAATAAGCTAAACAAAGACCCCTGTCCCCCTTTCGTGCTTACGTAATATTTGAATGGCTCCTTTGTTAAAAAACATTTATAAAGATAACGCTTAGAAATAATATACATCTACATACTTTTTTTACTCAAGAGTATATTGATCTCAATTTATTACCAAATAACGTTTTACTGAACGTATGAGGGAAATAATGGAAAGTTATTAAATCTTCTTCCCTGTGTGGGCGTGTAAGTCAACACTTTATTGCAAAAACAGATTATGAGCCAATAAATAACAAATACCTTTATGAGTTTAGTTATATATTAAAACGAGTAGTAAGGGATTTGCTTCTATAAATATAATACGTAGAATATTTGGGTGAAATTAAAAAGTCGTGTACCTACGCCTCATCTGGTTAGACTGGAAGCTCACCGTAGTTGGGGAAAAAGGTAGGCAGAGCAACATGTGACAAAAAGTCAAGTACCTACGTGTCTTGATTAATTCGAAGCTATAGATTTTATGTATGAATGTAGACGGCTTTAAGAAATGAGGCAGACGAAAGAAAAGATGGATGGATTTTGTGAAAGATGATATGGCTACGAAGGAAATGAACACTGAGATGACGGCTGATAGAGATGTATGGACGAAAACGGCGTACTGCGCCGACCACCAATAAATTGGGATATGAGTATGAGGATAATGATGTTTAGCCCGTAATTGGCTATAGTACTGCTGTTATCATCTGAGTCGTCTGGTCGTAAATCTTTTTATTAGTACCTATAGTTTAGTATTTTTCGTTTATAACGGGTTGACTCAGAAATGATAACGGCCTTACAATAGTGTAGAAGCCCAAGGCTTTATAATTTACATTATAAACGAATTAAAATATTGTATACCAAGCTTTGGAATACACATCGTCAGTGGAAAGGTAAAAAGACTAAAGCGCCAATATACCTACTTTACAGTAGAGAGATTCAAAGCATTTTTTTAAGAAAATTAACATACCTAGTTATTTTTCTTAGAGTATATATATTAAATAGATAATTAAGCTATCTATTTAATATGTATACTCTAAGAAAAATAACTATGTTTATTTTCTTAAAAAAATACTTTGAACCTCTCTACTGTAAATTAGGTATATTGGCGCTTTAGTCTTTACCTTTCCACTGACGATATCATACATGTGTTGGCTACGTCTAGAGTCCTAGGGACTCCAGGACTAGGCAACTATAAGTTTTTTTTGATGATAGAATAAGCCTGTATATAATTTCTTCACCGGTAGATTAATAGATGATGACTGTTATAAAGCAATATGTGAGAGCCAGCGGGGTATAGAGAAATCCTTCTATATCTCTGTTCCTTGGATTCGTGTGCTCCATCTAGGACCGTATCTGCGCTTACCATCAAGTGAGATTATGGTCAAACAAGAACAAGACAAGAATAAAAAAAATAAAAAAACCACCCATCCGGCAGCCAGCCTATACTATTTCGCCTGTAAACTTTGAAATGAAATGAAATGTATTTATTTGCCAGAATATAGGTACATAATAACATGGTAAGATAATTTTAGTCTCACTATATTCGACTTATTCGTCGTGCAAATATTTCTAGTACATGTATAAATCAATAAAATAATCATAAAAAACCATCATGAAATTACATCAATGTCGTACATACCATAGTCATAATAAAATGTAGTCATCATCCTCCTGCCCTTATCCCAACTTATTTGGGGTCGGCGCACTATGTCTTCTTCTTTCATACATCTCTACTAACCGTCATTTCAGTAATCACCCCCTTTCTAGCCACATCATCTTTCACACTATCCATCCATCGCTTCTTTGGTCTTCCTCTACTCTTATAACCATCCACATTCATACTCAATACTTTCCTCACGACATGTTTCTCGTTCCTCCGCATCACATGCCCATACCATGACAACCGGTTTCCACACAACTTTTCAGTCACCGGCGCCACTTTCAGGCTGCCTCTTACATACTCATTTCTAATTTTATCCATTCGCGTAATACCACACATCCCTCTTAGCATTCTCATCTCAGCTGCATGCAATTGCTTCTCATTTAACCTTTTTGTGGCCCAACATTCCGATCCATACAAGACAGCAGGTCTAACCATGGTTTTATAGATCTTTATCATTTTGGGACCCAGTGCATAATATCAACAAGCACATGCAGCACCCGCAAGCCAGAGATGCAATAAGATCATAATAAAATGTAGTCTTGCTTTGTTAATATAAATTAGGCACATTATATTATAAAATATATTAGATCAGTTTATTCGATTATATCTCACAGTCAAGACAGTTCATCAATTTATTGGTTAGATTTATAAAGATAACTACCATCAGCAATCAATCTGTTAGTCTTGGTGATTATGTTTGAATTAGGAACATAACATTACATCACGCCTGTATTCCCCGAAGGGTTGGGCAGTGGTGTATAGTAACACCCTCATTTCACCGTTATGTTTAAGTCCCATGTAATAGGGGGCGAGCCTATTACCATCAACTGGGCACATATCCAAACTCCGGGCTGCTACTGAGGAATTCCACACGGAAAAACCCAATAACTCTATGCCCGACCTGGGGATCGAACCCAGGACCACACGATCAGCAGTTGTGCTTGTCCAACGAAGCAGTCTGAACTAAGAATAGGTACAGTAAACCATTATAATCACGACAAATGTATTGTTTATCACACAAATCTATGTTTATTAGTCTAGTTCCCCGGTCTGTTATGAATTAAGGGACCCACAATTATTGTTACGCATTAAATGTGTGTCGCTTTTGCCACAATAATACTTTTTATTACCGTTTTTATTGCCTACGGAAACAATTCATGATAATATCTATAATATGAACTTAAGCCGAGGATAAAACACAATTATTTTATAACAATTTCAGTGGTTTACGGTTTTGTGATAATGTTTATTGTGTGAAACATTTTAAAAGTAAATTTAGTGATTTTTTGAAAAATCTTTGTTTTTGTTTAGTTTTTTCGGTTTAAATAAGTTTCTCTATATCACCATCGTTATTGTCGGTATACAGGCATTTCTTCTTCTCCCTGCCCTTATCCCACACTAGGTGTGGCCGGCAAAACATATATTTCATAAATCCATGTTGTTAGAGGTTTTGGTTTATTGTTTTATGACCGGCCGCCTGCCTGACAACCCTTCTTGGGAATACTCCTATAGAACTAATTACAATACTTTTAATTGCTCCAAGGCGCTCTTATTGGTTGCAATGTGTTTCACATTATCATTGCAACCAATAAGACCGCATTGGAACAATCGAAAGTAGCGTCATTAGTTTCCAGTAGCCATCCCCATAAGAGGTATTTTTAAATAGTTTTAATTAGCTTCACTTCGTATATTTGTTTGTTTGATTCAAATCTTGTGACGGATTTTTCAACCATTTCTGCTTAACCGATTCTCTTGAAACTTCGCACACAATTTCAATTACAATGACAATACAACATTATAATAATTTCAACCTTCAATCCTCAAATTCTGATGCTGCAGGGGTACTGCAAGATAAAACCGTGTAACTCAAAAGTTATTTTAAGGTTTTATTCTTTTATCAAAATCCGATCAAGTTTATCGCGAACTGGATGATTTTTGAGCATGCTTATAAGCATACTACCAATGAGCATGTGTAACTGCACCTTTAGAATTTTAGACAGTACATACCTTTTTTTATCGTGGATATCCTCATGGATGTCCCTCAGCCGGGGAAGGCCAGAGAGTCTGCTGGACTCTACGGCTAAATACCCACGGTGTTACTCCTCCTGACCGTTCGGCCGGGTCGCATAATTTGCAAAAGCATGCACCGCAACCCTGGTAGGTCCCGGTCCGCCAGCCACTGGCGGCCCTGTCCTCTATGGGGCCTTGCCCCACATCCTCCTGAGAAACGCACACCGAACACTGCGCGCCACCTTCTCGGGCCTGTTACTGGTCGGGTGGCGGGTTAGGGGACCCGCAGGTAATACTTACTCGTACACCTATAAAGGCGGTTGAACTACCTATTATTATCTACATAATATTAAGTTCTGAGTAGACTATATTTAGAATAAACTAAACATGAACCAATTTTCTCGAATTCTTTTGTTTTTAGACCTCTGTTATTACAAATACAAACCTACTTGATGTGGAAATAAATTCGTGTAGGAGACAGTAAAGGGCATGATTTCTGTCAATGAGTTTATTGACTGCCTCTTTGGCCTAGTGGTGGCAAACGCGACTGCTGATCGTGAGGTCCTGGGTTTGATCCCCAGATCGGGCAAAGTATTATTGGGTTTTTCCGTGTGGAATTCCTCAATAGCAGCCCGGTGTTTGGATTTTTGCTCGGTTGATTTGAATATGCTCGCCCCCTATTAGGGACTTAAACAATAACGGCGAAATGTTGTGTACCTATACACTTTTGCCCAACCCTGGCAGGGTCGCCATGTGATGTGAGGTTTAATTGGGACGATAAATGATACACGGACTTAGCTTTAAGCAGTCCATCGTGCCGTCACTAGCACGATAGTACTATACTTAATAGTCTTAATACCTAAGTTTATATACTAAACTATACGTGTTACAATACTCTCTATGATTAATACTTATCTTACAATCTAACCTTACATTCCAAACTCTACGTGATGTATGTGTGTACGTGCTACACACCACAGAGGAATACAGGCGTGATGTTATATTATATTTATTGAAAAGCGACAATAATTTCACTGTTTGTTGTAATTGATTTCGATACAATAGATTTTTAGAATATCGGCATTGGCCTTCGCTCCGTGTAAAATACTGCTATTCAGCCGAATCTGGTTAGACTAGAAGCTGACACCAACATAGTTGAGAAAGGTCTAAACAGAACATATTATGTTTTAAGGTTATTTTAGTTAGGTTAGAGATATCTAATATACTTCAACATTTCTTTCATATTTTTAATTTTTTTTTTTTTTTTTTTTTATTTATTTCAACAAAAATTACTTATGAGTATTTTACATTTAATCCCAAACACCAATTCTCAAGGTTAAAAACAATAAAACCACGTTTTTGAATAACCCTATAATACTTTTAACAATACACATAATATTATATTCAAAACATTTTTCTAATCGTGGTGTAGGTAGCATATATAACCAGGGCTATACCAGCCACCACTGCCAAGTTACCGACGGGGCTTCCAAATAAACAGGTTTCTTCACAGAAGCCAAATCTAGGGATAAAATAAAATCATTAATCATACTAATTCTCTAAAAAAAAACTGACGACACGTTTGGTACAGTGGCTAAGCGATTGGTTTCTGCGTTGCGGGTCGTTGGTTCGATTCCCACATGGAACAAATATTTATATGGCCTACAGATAGTTGTTCCGGGTCTGGGTGTTTGTGCATGTGAAGATTTGTGTCTGTAAACGTACCCACGATACAGGAGAAATCCTAGTGTGGGGTAAAGTTCTATTATTAAAAAAAACATGTTCAAACCACAGTTGACTGCCTTATTGGTCTAGTAGTCACAAGCGCAACTGCTGAGCTTTGGGTCCTAGGTTCGATCCCCAGGTCGGGCAAAGTGTTATTTGTTTTTTCTATTAGGATTTTCTCAGTAGTAGCCCGGAGTCTAGATTTATGCCCGGTTAATCGCAATAGGCTCGTCCCCTAGTACTTGGGACTTAAACATAACTGGCGAAACCAGGGTGTACTAAAACACTTCTGCCGAACCACTCGGGGACTACAAGGCGTAATGTTGTTATGTTTAAAGCCACAGTTAGACTGTTGCGTACGAAATGCATACAAGAAATTACTCCAGTTGCACGTGACAAAATTCTAACGATAGACATTTAACTTGCCTGCCAAAATAGAATTGTAGTTCCACCACCTTTGACAAACAATAAATGATTTTATGTTTGTATAAAACACAGGCAGTAGTCTCACAGGGGCTCGTGGCTAAATACCAACCGCACGGTTCATAAGATTTGCAAGGTTAAGCTGTGCTTGCCGCGGTCAGTCTGTGGACGGGTGGCCGTTTCGTTACACATCGAGACCCCCCCGCGTAACAGTCGGTCCTGGCTGTCATACGAATACCTATGACAGTCGTTACGGGTAGTGAGAAGCCCGAAAGTCTGACAACCGGTCTAACCTTAGGGGATCGGCATTGCCCTGTACCTAACTGGGTTGCAGAGGTCTGATGGCAGTCGCTCCGTGTAAAAGACTGGTATTCAGCCGCATCTGGTTATATTGGAAGCTGACCCCAACATAATTGGGAAAAGGCGAGGCAGAACACATACGATGATACGTATTTACGCTACCAGGTTTTAAAACCAGGGCTTCACTTCGAACTAGACCTAATAACTTACTTACTGCCAAATACTTTAAAGTATTTTAAACCCTGGTTTTTGACCTTAGTATATTTACATACTCGTATCTACATGGAGCCCTGGTATTGACCTGGCCTTTATATTATATGGCCTTTACATTATATGGCTTTATATTATATGGCTTTATATTATATGGCTTTATATTATATGGCCTGGTATTGTGTGGTAAGCCAGTATATCTCTTCCCTACACACAGACAATAGTCTCACAGCCTAACAGATACAAGATCAAAGATCATCTTCCCTAGTGTAGTGTTACGGAAAATACAAAGCTACGGTTCTAAAATTCCAAGCTTAATAGGAACTTATAAACGATTCTGCATCGTTGCGCTGTTTCCCGTTGACAGGTTTTCTCCTGTCGCAAAGCTACGCCAACGCGCGTTCAAGCGTGGCTTCGCGCGTTCAAGCGTGCTTTCGCGCAGCCATCTGACTTAAGCCCAACAGTAAGTTACATTAATTAGTTAATAATAAACCGACGCTCGTCAGTGAGAACCTCGTAAATAAAATTTTCTTCAAGGCGTCTTATTTGTTTTTACACGTACTAGTTCCACAAACTTTCAATTCAAATACTTCTAAGCTATCTATGACGTACGATGACAAACTTGTATTAAAAGGAGATGTTTCATTTTTGTATGGGACTCCGGCCATAAGGTGTACCTTTTAGAAAAGCTGGGAAACTAAACCCTGAATAGCTTACAGTAACATTTTTTTTCATAATATCAAATGTTTTTTATGCACAAAATAAAAGTTAAAAATGTTTGACGTTTGTCGTGAGAGTTATGACAGCCGTGAGAGGTTGTAAAGATGACGTTTACCTAACCTAGAAATTGATATTTGTTAATTACTGACTGACTGTGACCTGACATTTTGAATTTTTCGTTCAGAAGTACACGTCAAAAAAGAAGAATAAATATTTTTCTAACGATGAAATCGTCACAGTAGCTTAGAATTAGTCGAAAAAGATGGCTAAGAGAATAATAATAATTATTAATTGTACAAGAACACATACCTTTCATATTTAACGTCTACGTGAATTATGTTTTGATTTGACATGATTTCAGAACGAAAGCAGGCTATGCAAACTATAGGACGCCATGTTCAATAGAATATGGCATTAATTGAAAACTTATTATATTTTGTGCACATCAAATCAGGTTTAAATTCACGAAAGAATATTTTTCCTCAATTCTTGGATTTTTTTCCCCTTTTTCGATAAATGTACATCTTATGGCCGAAAATGAAACATCTCCTTTGATCAGCAATTTTTCTGCAGGTGACAGTTATTTCTTACCTCATTTAACAATTTGTATTTTATACATACGTGGTTTTCATTGTCGACCGACGAAACGTACATGAAGTTTATGTTTGGCACGAGTTTCTAAACAGTAGTTTGAGCTCCGTGCTGGCATTATCAATTTATCTATTTATTGAACGAAGAGATTATAGCAAGAATTTTCAACTTCTATGGACACTTCCGATGAAACATTGATATAGAAATTATTAAATTAAAACCCTACCAAGAATGTGGTTAATTTTATTTAGTATCTACCTCCGTAAATTTGTTTCCTGTGACCTCTCGTTTACACATAGGTATAAAACATGTATTCTATATGAATCATTTTATTTCGAAAAATTATTACAAATATACATACATAGTTTAAGTAGCAAACAAGTATATTGATCTTTAAAACACTTGTTTGAAATATTTTACACATGATCATTAAGTGTTAAGACTGAGTAATTTCTTTTTAAAATACCTTTACACAAATTATGTTTACAACTTGTTTTTAGGTGTAAACGAGGGGTAACAAGTTTAGATTTTTATTACAATACCTATTCTATTTTTTTAGGGATATGTGTTAGAAATATTTATTCTTAAATTTATTTTCCTGTCATTCTTATGTTGACTTAGAAAGTTATAATAACGGTATTCTTGAGGAAACACATTATCTTTATGTGTTAATATTTGATGTAAAACTTTTTTTACTGAGACATTATTTGCAGCACAACATTTTATACAAATAGTGGATTCTCTTATTTAACTGTATGCTTTACCCACATGTTCGTTCTGCCTAGCTTTTTCCTGACTATGTTGGGGTCAGCTTCCAGCCTTACCAGATGCGGGTGAATACCAGTATTTTAAACGGAGTGACTGCCATCAGACCTCCGCAACCCAGTTACTGGGCAATGACGATATTATCCTAAGGTAAGACCAGTTGTCAGACTTTCGGGCTTCTGACTACCCGTAACGACTGTCATAGGTATTCGTATGGTACCCGGGACCGACTGTTTACCGTGCTCTCCGATGTACGGAGCGGTCTCGATGTGTAGCTTAACCCACGTGAACATTGCAAATTACTTTAGGGAACGCTACGGGTGCTACACAATGCTACGCCACGCTACGACGCCTACGAGATTAGGTATAATTATTGCATTGTACCGTATGATTGCGTAGTGGAGTTTGGGTTATTATTATACAACCTAGTTATTATAAGCATTTGTTACCCCTTACGGAGTAGATGAATGTACCTGTGGTAGTAAATCAGTGCTGCTTAATTTCGTAGTAACTTAATTTGTTTGAAACTTTTCCTAATCTTCGTATTTTCATGTCCAGTGTCGGATAATGTTTCATGTTCTCCTCAAGATGAGACTAGTTTAAAACGGAGCTAACTGCACTTGTGAATATAGCGCAAACTTCAAGGATTTTGTAAATGAGACTCTGCAAAACCCGTGATTCCTACTTATATTTTGCCACGTTAGTAAGTCGCCTGCAAAATCGCTAAATGCGTTACCAGATATAGTAACTCAGTTATGTGACTTCATAGCGAAATCGAAGAAAAGTAACAACAAGAAATCTAAAATGTAAATGGACATACATCGATGTTATTGATGATAATCTTCACAAAGGACAGGTGCGTAGTACTCTCAACCGGCAAGCGTGTATGATAAGATGTATGAATGTGGATGAAGCGGAAGGAGTATGTAAGGATCGTAGCATGTGGCGTTCTGTAGGTAGTTTCTGCGTACCCCCAAGGGAAATTGGCGTGAGTTTATGTATGTAGAAATCAAAAATGTGCCTTTTGTGATATTGTTATCATCCATACTATCCTGACTTCCTTACTAATATCCTTACTTAATATTATAAACGCGAAAGTTTGTATGTATGGATGGAAGTATGGATGTTTGTTACTCTTTCACGCAAAAACGGCTGAACGGATTTGGATAAGATTTAGCACACAGATAGTCTATGCCCTGGATTAACACATAGGATACTTTTTATCCGGGTACATCAAGTCGTTTCCCTAGAATGCGGGTGAAACCGCGGGTAATAATCTAGTACCATCATAATTTCAGCAAATAGCTAGGTTCGTACAAGGTTCACAAAATCTGTCTCAACATAGTAGGAGACGTACGAGCTTAAACTTTATTTCACCCATTTCATGTCCTATGAGTACGTGACACGAACTCTCCGAACCAGTTCATCTCATTGTTTTGTTTACTTTTTATTATAATTGGATCACGTATTTAATGAAAACTCGGCCTCGTAATTGCTAGAACAATACTATGTGTGTGTAGAATATTTTATTATGAGAATCAATATCAGTGACTGTTTTTAGGAAATTGCTGTTTCTCCATGGCTTATGATGTGAAAGTCGTACTTTTGCATACTTAAAGTCGTACAATAACCTATAACACGTCAATATAAAATGACGTCTGTGCGCTTATCGCTCTCTTGTATTCAAACCTATGTTGTTATTTATTTGTTGATGAATGGAAGGGGTGCGTCTCATAACGTATAAACTCATTTGGTCTAATTTCATTTTATTATCGTTCATAAGATATAATTAACGTGAGATATACCAACTGTTGATATAATTTCTTTACATATAACATTTATTTATTTTAAAACTTATTTTTTTTTTTAAATAAAACGTTGCCGCGCACTAGGATTTCTCCTGTATCGTGGGTGCGTTTACAGACACGAATCTTCACATGTACAATCATCCAGACCCGGAACAACTATCTGTAGGCCATACAAATATATGTTCCGTGCGGGAATCGAACCCACGACCCGTAGCGCACAAGCCGATCGCTCAGCCACTGCACCAAACGTGTCGTCAAATTATATATATTTAGTATAACGTTGTTTGATATAACGTTTATGTAATCGAAAATAATTTGGTCTAACGTTTAATATATATAAAAAAACGTCATTATGGTTAACACCCCGACTCAGAGTACCCCGACTCGGATAGGTTAGGTTAGAAGGCTAAGGCGGTAGTGAAGCGGAGCAGAGCTCCCGCCTTAGCCTTCGTGGTAATTTTTTTTAAACCACCCAGATATAGGAGGCCCGCTTCGCGGGGCTCCATCGAACTGTCTTAGCGCAGGTGGTAATCAGTTGCTAGTTATGTTTAATATCTACTTAGGTTACTATTATAACTACACTTTCCTGCAAAAATAAGTATCACACTTTAAAAGTAAATATCATTAAAAGTGTAGTACTTATTTTTGCAGGCCAGTATATGATAGAATATACAAAGAATAAAACAAAGAAATATAGTTTTATATCTTTTGAGTGGTATGTCAAACGATTTTATATTTAATGTATGTTATGCTTATAAACATTAGTTATTTTAAAATTATATCAATAGTTTATTATATTAACTAATCGTTATATTAAATAAAATTATAGCTTCCGTTGTTATATGTTGTAAATATTAGAGATTTTGTTGTTATATCATCTATTACTTACCCGAATGGAAGACGATGTTGTTGAAATATTTGAAGTATTGTGAAAATAATGCATGAATGTGTTATCTTACGGCCGGCTATACAACACATTTTGATTTGCATAAGTAAGTATGTACGTTATGTTATGTTTGTTTTTGTCAATAAATTAATTATTAAAAGATATAGCAACGTTTAAATTTTACAAAAATTGACCGGTTTTACCACCGTTTTCAGACATCTGGCAAACAAATTTGACTAGTATAAAAAAGAAAAGAAAAAAATAAAGATATAACCAGAGTCTTCCTTAAATTATTACAGAAAAAAATATTAAAATCGGTCCAGATTTAAAGAAGGAAACAGGGAAATACTAACGTACGATTTCGCTAATACTGCACAGGAGAAATCAGTCCGAGATGCAGGTGTCTCTTGCGCGCTAAATCGGGAAGGTTTGAGGGAGGGGTGGGATGGAAATAAATCGCTTAAAAATCTATTCTGGAAATATTTTGCAGCCCGCGTTTCCTCTTAAGATCTGGCTATATGCCGCGTTTTGCTATCTAAACGTTCATGTACACTTGTGCTAATAATCAATTGTGTAGCCGGACATTTAGTAGCGACACAAAATACTGAAATTACTGGATCGAACATCGACGTGATTACGCTTTCAATCTTAATAGAGCTGACTGAATAAACTATCTTTCTCCTACCTTCCTTTTTCCCAATTATGTTGGGGTCAACTTCCAGTCTAACCAGATGCGGCTGAATACCAGTATTTTACACGGAGCGACTGCCATTAGACCTTTGCAACTCAGTAACTGGGCAATGCCGATAGCCTAAGGTTAGACCGGTTGGTAGACTAAATAAACTATATACATAATAATTGAACTGCCTCGTTGGTCTAGTGGTGGCAAACGCGACTGCTGATTGTGAGGTCCTGGGTTCAATTCCCTGGTCGGGCAAAGTGTTATTGGGTTTTTCCGTGTGGAATTATTCAGTGGCAGCCCGGAGTTTGGATTCGTGCCCGGTTGATGGTAATAGGCTCGCCCCCTATTACATGGGACTTAAATATAACGGCGAAATGAGGGTGTCAATACCTCTGCCCAACCCTTCGTGGAATACAGACGTGATGCTATGTTCCTAGTTCAAACATAATCATCACAGCTGGCTGGCTGGATTAGTGGTGTTTTTTTTTAATTCTTGTCTTATTCTCGTTTGACTAGAGTCTCATCTGATGGTGAGTCCAGACACGGTCTAGGATAGAGCATATCAATCCGAGGAACAGAGATATAGAGGGATGCCCCTATACCCCTCTGGCTCTCACATATTGCTTTATAAGATCATCTATTAATCTACTATACTACTATACACCTCTGCACAACCCTTCGGGGAATACAGGCTTGATGTTATGTTATATTACATAATAAATAGAAACTTAAGAACGCAAAGAATAAAACAAATCGATAAATTCTTAGACATCAAACAGAGCGAGGAAATATACCTACAAGAAAACCTATGAAAACAAATTCACGTGTTGATTCTTAATATAAGACAAATATTTTCTTTGTGGATATCCGGAACTGGGATTTCTAATAACATAGGTACATAGGATAACAATAAAGTAACGTGAGGGTTATATTAAGTAGCTAACTGTTATAAGCATTTTAGGTATATCAGTAATACATACCTAATGTACCTACGTTACGATTATTTTATTATCTTATCAGAATACAGTAGTGTTATATACATAACATCACGCCTGTATTCCCCAAAGGGTTGTGTAGAGGTGTATAGTAACACCCTCATTTTGCCGTTATGTGTAAGTTCCATGAAATAGGGGGCGCGCCTATTGCCATCAACCGGGCACAAATCAAAACTCCGGGCTGCTACTGAGAAATTCCACACGGAAAAACCCAATAACACGTTGCTCGACTTGGGGATCGAACCCAGGACCTCACGATCAGCAGTCGCGCTTGCAACCAGTAGACCAACAAGGCATGTTATTTATACTACCTACTATATTCTGTTATTTACGTCTAATAATAATAATTTAACAATTTAGGTTGATCCTTAGGAGTTGGCGAGATGTGGCACAATATAGCGGAAAAGTGAAAAGAATTTAAGCTCCTTGACTAGGAGAAGAACGGAGGTTTAAAAAAATTGACTTAACCCAAGTACGATGGGATGAAGATATGAAATTGACTTTCAAACCATGTCCCACATCCTGTTGTGCTTATCGTGTTCCATTACTTGAACTACGGCAGTGATAGCCTAGTGGTGTGACCGTCGGACTGCCAAGTCATAGGTCTTGAGTTCGAACCCAAGACCACACACCACAAACTTTTCGGATTCATGTCCGTATTGTATAATTAACACTTGCTTAAAAACGGTGAAGGAAAACATCGTGAGGAAACCGGCATACCTGAGAGATATTTCTCGACAGCATGTGAAGCCAAGTCAGAGTCCCATGGGCGGTATAAACTCTGACACCAGGTTAGTCACTAACCAAACGAAAAGAAGATTACTTGAACTTTGAACCTCTGTGCTGACAAAATGGGAATACCTTTAACCTTTTCAATTAAACCTACCCGACCTACACACCTACCCTACCTACATTACTCTTATGCAATACATAAAATAAAAATAACTATATTCGAAATCTCTAATTCAGATAATTTATGTATACAAAGAAACGTCAAGAAATGTCACTACCAAAATGACAGGACAGTGGTGCTAAACATTTCATCATTCAATTTTTACTAAGTAATCATCTATAACAACTTTTCGGCTATGGTATGGAGCATTATCCATTACCAGAACAGTTTTGTTTTAATTTTGGAAAAACACGACATTGACATAATTACTATCAAAAGAAATTTGAAAATGTTTGGAACTCCTGTAGTACCACCAGTATCATAAAACATTTGATACCAGAAAACCACTTTTTTCTAATAACGCTGTTTAAAATCGAAAATTTATAAAAATTATTACGGTATAATAATTTTATAATTATTATTTCAAACATGAATACCCACTTAAAAGAAAATCTAACCATTTCTTTTCGCCATTTTTTTGTAAATTGACATTAAGAAGATATTTTTTTGATCTGTTATCCCCTTTGTTTACATAAATTATCTGAATTACGGATTTAGGGTATAATATATCTATATACACAAACCTAATAATATACATCCAACTAAACACATCAAATCTATACTAATATTATAAAGAGGAAAGATTTGTATTTTTGGATTTTTGTATGTAACGAATAAACTTAAAAACTACTGGACCGATTTCAAAAAATCTTTTGCCGTTAGAAAGCTACATTATCACTGAGTAACATAGGCTACGGGCGGAGCCGTGAGGACACAGCTAGTAATTTATAAAAATATTAAATTGCTACTTAGCCCTTTTTCTCTCTCCTAATTTTGCTGTGCCCGACCGGGTCCATATTGGTCTTTTACTTGTTATACCATCTATGTAATACATATGGAATGCAATAAAGTACTGAGTATTGACTATGAGCATTTTCCTCTAATTCACGCTACAATTTCGTCGTACTTTTTTGACGGTTACTGACTTCGTTGGCGGCCCAAGCACATTTTCGTTTGACGTCTAAAGCCGTCGATGGCGTTCAAAAGGTAATCATTGTAGAATCACACCATCGAAACGATGACGAAAAAAAATGTAGGTGTTTAATCTATTGTTATAGAGAATTCTATTGAATTGGTATAGTCACATCCTCGTCGTATAACTACCAATGTCTTAACCAAACATAAATCTTATTATACAATGAAGTAGTGACGATACTCAAGTACGTCCGGTGCACACTTCTTTTTTTCTATCGTTGGAAAATCCTCATAGATGTCCCTCGCCCGGGGAAGGTGAGGGGGTCTGCTGGACTCTTAGCGGCTAAAAACCAACGGCGTTCCTCCTCCTGACCGTTCGGCCGGGGTCGCGGGATTCGCAAAAGCATGCACCGCAACCGTCCGGTGCACCCTGGGCAGTTCAGTCTCGTTACCAACCTTGCTGAGTGGCTAATCTTTTTACCGAGCTATTCTCGCTCGTGTGAACACGAGAGAAGAAGCTACAATGGAGTAATCAATCATTGAACTACATCAAGAGACTACATACCGACTTTTTTATTTTACTTAAAAAAAATAAGTCGAGATAAACATAACATAACATCACACCTTGTAATCCCCGGAGGGTTTGGCAGTGGTGTTTTTAGTACACCCTCGTTGCGCCAGTTATGTTTAAATCCCATGTAATAGGGGGCGAGCCTATTGCCATTAACCGGGCACAAATCCAGACTCCGAGCTGCTACTGAGAAATTCCTCATAGAAAAACCCAATAACACTTTGTCCGACTTGGGGATCGAACCCAAGACCCCATGCTTAGCAGTCGCGCTTGTGACTACTAGACCAACGAGGCAGTCTAAATTTCCAAATTTTCAATTTCAAGTCGAAATTTTCCGTTAATAACTCAAATAGGTCGGCCCAGAAAAAGGTGGCGAGATGACCTGGACGCGTACCGTGAGGGCTGGTTTGACGCGGTGCAGGAAAGGAATACATAGAAGGACTTTGAGAGGCCTTTGCCCGGAAGTGAGTAAGCATAGGCTGATATAAAACAAATAGTCTGATTCGACAGTATCACCTGAAAAAATATTAAATGGAAATGTTGCGGCATATTTCTCCGAAAATTCCCTGTTAATAAACACAAAGTAGGTAAAAGTGGAACAAGGTGCTTACAGAAACATTTATAAACATTACGACAACTTAAGTCTTTAAGTCCAATTTGTAAGAAATAAGTCAAAACAACAGACTTCTAATTCCACGTTAACCTACATTCAAAGTAACAAGTTCTCAATAATAAAATAATTAAAGATTACTTTCTGAGAAATGCTAACACAACCGTGACACTAATAACATTGTTTGAAGGCATACATTCTAATTACAATTTGTCTAGAATTTTCAATGGAATTTCCAATTGATATTTACCTACTTGTTAACTTGTTTGGTATGAACTTAGGCCCGAATTGATAAACGGAAACACCCAAATATTCCGAAATATTTTATTCCGATGTTATTGGTGATATTCTTCACAAAGGACAGGTGCGTAGTACTCTCAATCGGCGTGCGTGTATGACAAGATGTATGAATGTGAATGAAGCGAAAGGAGTATGTAAGGGTCGTAGCATGTGGCGTTCTATAGTTACTGCCTACCCCCATGGGAAAAAAAACGTGAGTTTATGTAAGTGTGTATGTATTTTATTCCGAATTTTAAAAATCCGAATTTGATAATTCCTTCAAAATAAAATATCGATAATTAAAAAACACGAAAGCTTTTTTACCGAGTGTCATAAATACGATTTATTTGTTTTCCGACTTTCATAAGTGCGAAGAACTAAACACCCGACGTGTTCTTGGCCCGAAAAACAGCAATCCGATTTTTAATTATTTAATAACAATGAACATTATGATAAGCAATACAGTATTTAATATAATACAGAAAGTGCAGTTGGTTAGGTTAGGTTACCTGCCGGGGTTGCGGTGCATGCTCTTGCGAATCCTGCGACCCCGGCCGAACGGTCAGGAGAAGGAACACCGTTGGTTTTTAGCCGGTAAGAGTCCGGCAGACTCCCTCGCCTTCCCCTGGCGAGGGACATCCATGAGGATTTTCCAACGAGAAAAAAAAGAACTGCTATAGTTACATAAAATAAATAATAATTAACTTTTTAACAAAAAAAAAACCGACTTCAAATTGTCTATCTCCGAAGTTCTTTATCAGATCTTCACCAAATTTAAATGGGACCACTTCGAAAGAATATTCTTTCAGACAAAAAAGAATCATAAAAATTGGTTCACAATTAGCAAATATATCGCGAAACAAACATACAAAAAAAAACATACAGTCGAATTGAGAACCTCCTCCTTTTTGGAAGTCGGTTAAAAAGCGCGTAATGGTGAGCAGTTGGTTAGGTTAGCTTAGAATTGCGACCCTCTACGCACGAGTCGAGCGAGCGAAACGAGCATGACGCGGCAGCGGCCTGCGAGTGCCGGAACGATTAGCTCTTATTTGAAAGATCTCTCTCAAGTGTAGTGTTAATATGACATGAGATGTATTTAAAAAAAAGTTGTCAAAAGTATGTATTTCTACTTTATAGTAGATGCTGTTGGAAGATCTCTCAAATGAGAACTGTTTATTAATACAAGCCTTAGTGTAGTAGCCACACGAAGTCGAAAATAAGCAACCGAACTTTAAAAATAAGCAACTGAACTTTAAAAATAAGCAACCGAACTTTAAAAATAAGCAACCGAACTTTTAAAATAAGCAACCGAACTTTAAAAATAAGCAACCGAACTGTTAAAATAAGCAACCGAACTTTAAAAATAAGCAACCGAACTTTAAAAATAAGCAACCGAACTTTAAAAATAAGCAACCGAACTTTTAAAATAAGCAACCGAACTTTAAAAATAAGCAACCAAACTTTAAAAATAAGCAATCGAACTTTTAAAATTTTAACGGGTGATTACGCTTACTTTTTAAATTACCCGCAACGTACCAGGCTGAAATCATGTCGCGTCTCGCCACTTAACACTCCAAAGTTCGGTAGCGTAACTTCGGCATGATGTAGCGCTACACTACTCGTAAGTAGATATTTATTATAAGTAATAACAGAAAGAGAAAGCTTTGTGAGAGCTCCTTTATGGAAACGCGGAAGTTTGCGCGTCGCGTTATGAGTAGTGTAACGCAGACAAATCAAACATATTACAACGATTTATTAGAGTGTGTGATAGAGCGACTATGGCGACGCGTTTTTCCATGCGTATTGTTTGAGTTGTAGTTTTATATGAATAACAGTATCCGGTGGAGGGCTCGTCGTTTATTAACAACCGTGCGGATCATACAATGTTCGAGGTTAAGCAACGCTTGCCGCGGTCAGTGAGAACACGTTTAATCCAGGTCTGTCCCAGGTGTCATACAAATATCTATGACAGTCGTAACGGGTAATCAGAAGTCCGAAAGTCTGACAACTGGTCTAACTTTACGATATCGGCATTGCCCAGTAACTGGGTTGCGGAGGTTTGACGGCAGTCACTCCGTGTAAAATACTGGTATTCAGCCGCATCTGGTTAGACTGGAAGCTGACCCCAACACAACTGGTAAAAAGCTAGGAAGAACGACTACGCGGTGGAGTGCGGAGCGGATTCCGCGTCTCCATAAAGGACGCCTTAGGGACAGCGCAGATCAGGCAAGGCGCAGCACAGAGCATTTTTCACTTCCATACCATTATCGACTAGCGTTTAAATAATATGGATAACAATGTAAGTAATATGTTGATAGGACCTATATATACTCTATTTCTGGTTAAAGACTTTATTTTCTCATAAAACACTTCACACAACTGAGAACAATTTTGTATACAAGGTTAGTCGGAAAGGGGGCACTAAGCCGAAAGGGTGTTAAAGTACCCATAATAATGGATAACTTTTGTTCTACAACTTTCCCCAATAGTCATTAATTTAAGAGAAATAGCTGTTCAAAGATTAAATAAATAATACGCTAAATTCTATCTAACCTCAGCTATGATCAGCTGTGTTTACATTTTAGGTTATATTTGGGGTCACGGATTAGAAGCTCCATTTTCTGAATTCGTAACTAAAGCAGAGATGAAGAATTTTTGCAAAAACGAAAATAAAAATAACACTTCGGAGAATATAGGCGTAGATATTAAATGATAAATTATATTTTTTTTTGTGTAAATAAATCTGTTACAGACACTTTTACAAGTTAATGCAATGTTTTTTTAAGACTAGGCGGCGCCGGTATTTCTTATCTGACAAGCTGTAAGAAGAAAAGCCGAAACAAACTCAGAGTCCAAGGTATCTTTTAAAGTCCAGATATTGTGGTATAAAAACTATGCGAGTGTAACAATGTAAGGGCAACGTCTGGAATGGCCTCTGTTATTTACCTTATTAACAAAGCTCCTAACAGCGCACAGACGAGGCCGACTGCAGTGAAAATGATCAAAGAAATGGTCACTTCAATCAATGCCCGCATGACTCCTTCGATTATATTCAATGTAAGCTTTATTACTGCTACCAGGGCTCCGAAAAACGGGTCCATTAACCACGACGGTTGGTTTCATTTCTATTTCATTCTGAAACCAATTTCGGGCAATTAATTACCTATCGGTGTAGGAAGCGACTTATAACAGTATCCGTGAAATGATCGAGGTAGGATGTTATTCCGGATCTGCGTGTCCAATGGATCGTATGAATATCCTAGTAATCTTATAAATGTGAAAGTTTGTGAGGATGGATGTATAGATGTTTGTTACTCTTTCACGCATTAATGGCTGAATAGATTTGGATGAAATTTGGCACACATATAGACAATATTCTGGATTAACACATAGGTTACTTTTTATCCGGGTGCATGAAGTAGTTCCTCTAGGATGCGGGTGAAACTGCGGGCAACAGCTAGTTATGTTTATAAATTACTAACTGTGTCCTCACGGCTCCGCCCGTAGCTTATGTTACTCAGTAATAATGTAACTTTCTAACGGCAAAAGAATTTTTGAAATCGGTCCAGTAGTTTTTAAAATTCGTTACACACACAAATCCAAAAATACAAATCTTTCCTCTTTATAATATTAGTATAGAGAAAGATTGTGCGGGTCGAAAACCAAACATTGGTTTGCTTGGCTTGATCCCTGGATCAACTGTTATCGAGAGACGAACTCTATGGTCACTGGCCATTTATTACATGAGAGCCATTGGATGTGCACGACCGAAAATGGTTATGTAGTGATCATTTTGCCCAAGCAATAATTAGAGGTAGTTTCATCGACTGAGTTTTATACAGGCCGTTAAAAAATTTACTCTTAGAATTTTGTGGGGTTACTTTGTATCGGAATCTGAACAACTTTCGTAGAACACCTTTTAGAAATTTTCGATTTTTTTATTACTTTCCATACAATTAAAAAAAAATTGATTTGTATGGAAGGCATATATTGGTATATCTGTATATTGTATAAATCTGCCGTCTTTTCCAAACTATGTTGGGGTCACCTTCCAGTTTAACCAGATGCGGCTTTACCAGTATTTTACGTGGAGCGACAGCGAGCAATACGGATGGAGCAATACCGATACTGTAAGGGTAGACCGGTTTTTAGACTTTCGAGCTTCTAACTACTCGTGGGGTCTCGATGCGTAATGAACGGTCACCCATCCACAGACAGACCGTGGCATGCAAATCGTATGATCCACGCGGTTGGTAACTAGCCACGAGCCCCTCCATCGGTATATTGTGTATAGAAAACTAGCGTTAGAAGAAGTTATAAGCTCCTTATTATGTATTTTTATAATTACGACAAGATAATGATAAAATACATGAATACATACACATAAATTAGTTCCACTTCCAGCGAATACTATTTATAATACCTGTTAAAACGTTATTAACAAAATTATCCCATAAATTACAAACTAAGCGAGATATTATAAACATTATACAAGGTACTTTACAAAGGACATAATATTCAAAATACAAGACTTGTCTGCCGTTGCCATAGCTTAGAGAGTTCTGTCATAAATTGTCTCTAGCTTATAACAAGGAGTTGGAAACAAAGAAGTTTTGTTTATAGTTGGAACTATTAACATAAAATAAGACAGGAATAATAGATTCCTTTAGGGACCAATCGCATCAATCAGCATCAATTGAGGCGTGGAATTTACAAATGAGCTAAGTGCCAAAAAAATGAATCAAAAATTTAAATAAAAATGGATTGGCTGCCCAATGTAGCTCCTTTGACATTAAACACATTGACTTCGGTTTTTGGGCACTTAGCCCAAATGGGCTCCAAATGTAAACTCCACGCCTTAATTCGCAAAAATTTACTTACGTGTCTATGAAAATGATTGAAATTAGTGACGCAGCATTAACGCTATCGGATTCAAAATATTTTTTATAAAGGCGTGCACACTACACTTAAGGCTCATTTACACGAAGATAGTTTCTCGAAGCGAGACTATCTGACTTTGTCTTTCTCGGCGTTGAAGACAGAGACAACATGAGACTCGCTTCGAAAAACGCTATCCTCGTGTAAATCAGCTTTTACGTTTCGCGTCCTACGCTAGATACACATACTGATGCGTCACGACACGACACGTAAGTCTAGTGTGCATCCGGCATTACTATCGCCTTACCATCGCATTACTTGTGAAAGATTCTCGGTTGTGTGCTTTCAGCTGCGAATACATTCTGTGGCATGCATATGCGAACTGATGCATGTGAAAGTTGAATTCATGCGAAAAGGTGAAAGCATATGTTTGCAATGCCCATTTTCTATGAATAAAATACGAATTCTGTACTTGAAACTATTACGAGTAGCTTACTATCAGTGCGATCAGTCAGTGTGATTTCAATTAACGAAGGCGAAAGATCCGGATCTGTGTATGGCAACCCGTTTCCTAACTAAGCTATAATTATTTCTTTTTTGGGAATCACCTATCATCAGAAGTTGATTGCAAAAGGCGAAGATGACATTAATGTGGGAGGTTGAAGCCTTCGCTATAGCAAACGCGGGGCAAAAACGGGTCATTTCGTCGGCGGACCCCCATTAGTTGTATTCAAGAGATTACTGTAAACCATGTCACACGAAATGCGAATGTGGCGAAGGCGGGCCTTTCCCCGAAACGTGCGAAATTATACCGATTGATCGAGCGGAAAGTTAGTACCCAAGCTACTCGCTAGTACTCGTTCGTTAGTACTTTTTGATTCCCAACAGTTCACCTTCAACATTTACTGTAACCTATTTAAAGAACAAGAAAGACACTATATCTTCTCATTTGCATTTTAACAAAATAAACAGCGAACTGAAATCATTTGAAATAGGTTCATAAAACTATTAGTGGTATAAAACACTCAAAAGTATAATGAAATAGATATGAATTAGTAAAACGATGAAAGTTTTTATTGACTAATTATGTCGCTGTGGTTTTAACCAGTGATGTTATAAACTTATCTTGCATCGCAATCGGAATTGGACACTGATTAAAAAAAAAAATTTTGTTTTGACTTTATACTATACGTGATAAATCTTTAACCTTTTGAACGCCAGAGCATAAATGCATCGTCGTACCCCCCACGCCAAGGTAACTGTAATCCCATCGTTTTTGTCACATATTTGTGACATTGGCGTACAGCGTAAAATAATTCAAAAAAATAAAAAAGCGAAAGCGAAGCGAAAGGAATATAATTATAAAGATTGTAACATGTGCCGTTCTATAGTTTCTGCATACCCCCATGGTAAAAAGGCGTGAGTTTATGTATGTATGTGTCAAATAACTACGACTGTCAGTCGTAGTGCGGGCCTGCGCGGGGTATCCGCTGGATACAAATGTCGCCGCCGCCATGACTGCGATGCGCGGCGGCCGCGCATACCTATCAAGAGACTTTAGGAGGACATGCTTGGAATTTGCAAGATTCATCCAGAATGAAACGTAAAAAGGTATTCGTAAACCCATAACATAACATCACGCCTGTATTCCCCGAAGGGTAGTGCAGAGATGTATAGTAACACCCTCATTTCGCCGTTATGTTTAAGTCCCATGTAATAGGACGAGCCGATTGCCATCAACCAGGCACAAATGCAAACTTCGGGCTGCTACTGAGGAATTCCACACGGAAAAACTCAATAACACTTTGCCCGACCTGGGGATGGCACTAGACCAAAGAGGCGGTTATTAGACCAACGAGGGAATTCGTAAATCCGTAGGTTCAAATTGCCTTGCAACTGCCTTGTTGGTCTAGTGGTCGCAGGCGCGACTGCTGAGCGTGGGGTCCTGGGTTCGATCCCCGGGTCGGGCAAGTGTTATTGGGTTTTTCTATTAGGAATTTCTCAATGGCAGCCTGGAGCCTGGATTTGTGCCCGGTTGGTGGCAATAGGCTCGCCCCGTATTACATAACTGACGAAACGAAGGGGTATTTTTTACATCTCTGCCGAACCCTTCGAGAAATACAAGGCGTGATGTTATTTCTATGTAGACTCAAATTCGGAATCGTCATTCACAACCCTATAAAACTCACAAACTCCACAATGCTAATTACTATATCGCGGAGGTACGGTTTGTTGAAAAGCAACACTCGAATGTGTTTTTAGTGAATGATCGACGGTTTAAAATTTCCATTTGTAATAATTATTCTGGGAATTATAGGTACCATAAGAACTTTGGTTAATACTCTGACATTCGATTCTCTTTATTGCTGACATTGTAATTTATATTGTTTTTGTTAATGTGTATTTTTTTATATTATACCTATTAAATTATTGACTTTGTAATAATGTGCATAACACCATAATATTATAACTTGTACGCTCTAATGGCAAAACATAGCGTTCTATTACCATAACATTTGAGAACTGTATTTTTACCTATGTTTAACAAGAATAAATGATTTGATTTGGTTCTAGAAATTAGTCATAAAATAGGATGTCATAATAATCTGTAAAATATATATAAGTACATATACTCACGCTAGATATCCTTGAAGGTGTAAGCAGAGGTGCAGGTGTCTGTACACCCACATTTCGCGTCTGGTATATATTAATTATTAAGTGCCATCTCTATATCTGTGGTTGCGAGCTTAATGCCATTTATTATGGTGCTGTAAAGTGTATCAGGAACTTAAGGAAATGGAGCCCTCTCAGGTGTACAGGTTTCCTCACGATGTTTTCCTTCACCGTTAACTCAAGTGATAATTAAATTTTGAGCCGGATATGAACTTGAAAAGTGAGAGTTGCGGGCGTGGTCGACCTTGCACACACCTGCATGGAAGGCAAATGTATAACCGCTAGAAACTATACTATAATTATACCCAAACAATAGAATTATACATTTGCAACTTCTGCTGCAGAACTGTGATAATATCTGATATAAATAAATACACATAACATAACACAACATCACGCCTGTATTCCCCGAAGGGTAGGACAGAGGTGTATTAGTGACACCCTCATTTCGCCAGTCATGTTTAAGTCCCATGTAATAGGGGGCGAGCCTATAGCCATTAACCGGGCACAAATCCAAACTCCGAGCTGCTACTGAAGAATACCACACGGGAAAACCCAATAACACTTTGCCCGACCTGGGAATCGAACCCAGGACCTCACGATCAGCAGTCACGCTTGTCACCACTAACAAGGAGGCAGTTAATAAATACACCTATAATAAAATAACACAACTACACATATCTGTAGTATACAGGCTGTAAACGAAATCATGTAATTCCTTCAAACCTCGTGATGTACTGCTAACATAGATTAAAACTAAACGGGATAATTTTGGATTCAATAAAAAATAATTACAAAAAGTAAACATAATTTTCTTAACGTGAGGCATTTTAGCGCCACGAGTTAAATGACTGTGCGACGAGCGGTAGCCGCAAATTTCACTCGGGACGCTAAAATGCCTCACGTTAAGAATACATGTTTACTTTTTGTTATTATTTTTTTATTGAATCTAAAAGTATCCCGTGCTGTTTTAATCTATGTTAGCAGTATATCACGAGGTCTAAAGGAATTACATAATTTTGTTTACGTCCTGTATATGTAGTTATCTGTGGGTAATTCTGTTGACTAGGTACTCTGTGGTTTGTACCAGAGACCGTGCTTGTATTCTTAATAATTATTAATATTAAGTTTTTTATAAATATGTTTAAAGTAATATACCATATAGATTTCTGAAGTGTTTTAATATAATATTACTTACATCTAGTACAATATCTGCACGACGAATAAAAATAGGTTTGAAAAAAGAATACTTAATCATTTGCGCACAAAAAAAATATCGACGTAGGAGTTACCAATGGTACCTACCGTTAAGATATTGACGACACTTTAATGCCTAGTAAATCGACTCCGAAAAAATGGCGTTGGTATACAAAACGTCTTAAATATAGGACGGAAAAAAGACTTCGAAACGGATTCAGAGAGCATTAGATGGTAATGGATAATTTATAGACGCGCATTAGGAGCGTTCGATTGAGATATTGTGAAAGTTCCCGCGTACTTATTTCGTTTGGTTGAAATATTACCAAGTATGTTTGTATTTGTAAGTTAGTACAGAATTTTGTTCGATTATTTTTGCTTAAACGTGATGACACCACTCGGAATAAGTAAAACGACATAGCAGTGATAGCCTAGTGGTGTGAACGTCGGACTGCCAAGTCATAGGTCTCTAGTTCGAACCCGAGGCATGCACCTTTTCGGATTCATTTGCGTGTTGTATATTTATCACTTGCTTCAAAACGGTGAAGGAAAACATCGTAAGGCAACCGATATGCCTGAGAGATATTTCTTGGTAGCATGTGAAGCCAAGACAGGGGTCCATGGGCGGCATAAACTCTGACACCAGGTTAGTCACTAACCACACGAAAAGAAGAAGAAGTAGAGCGACGTTTCAATATAACACACAAAAATACTTATATACTATAGATTATTAAAATTTTGTGTAATAAGTAATGAACCCGCAGTGAGCAAGCGTGGTGATCAATGCTCGTTCTTTCTCTTTTGAGAAGAGCGATTTGCCCAGCAGTGAAACAGTTAAAAGTTGGTAGGTATTATTATTTTATACTAAGGAATAGAAGCAATAAGCCACAAGTAACAACCGCGCGGATCATATAATTCACAAGGTTTTAAGCTGCGCTTGCCGCGGTCAGTCCATGGATGGGTGAACATTCGTTACACATCGATACCCCTCCGTACCTCGAAGAGCACGTTAAACCGGGCGGCGGTCCTGGGTGTCATACGAAAACCTATGACAGATGTTACGGGAAGTCAAAACCCGAATGTCTGAGAACCGGTCTAAACTTAGGATATAAAACAGGTACTGGTATTCTGCCGCGTCTGGGTAAACTGGAAGCTGACCCCAACATAGTTAGGAAAAGGCTAGGCAGAATATAAATATACAAAGGAATAGAAGCATTTAGATAAATATTTTAAAGACTGCACTAAAGAATAATCGGGCAGAGCTTATAAAATATAACACCATTTTTTTTAACGTAGGTATACCCTAGTGTATACTCTTCGCCCGAAGGCGAAGGGCAATATCAGACGCTTACTGACTAAAACCACTACGATGTTCCCCCGACGATTTATGGCTAAGATCGCGGGTTTCGCTAGTGCATTCACCGCAACCCCGGCAAGTCTCAGTCCGCCACCGGGTTTGGTGTACCCGTCCTATTTTTGCCCCTCGTCCTGTCCAGAGGTGCGCGGCCTTGCCGGGGCTGTAACTGGTCAGGTGACAGGCCCCCGAGATCACCGCCGACACAGGCCATAAAATTATAACCCCAACCACTACCCCTGGTTAAGAAGTACCTTCGTATTAACGAAATTATGTATCAAGCGCCTTCAAGCAAAGTATGTAGATTGAAGAAGCAATTAGAAAGTGGCAAAGTCATCTAGGCTATTCACTTGTCATCGACAAGAACTTCCCTACTATCAAAGACCCCAATTACACTATCATATATCTTCTATATAAATAAAAATGAATCGCCAAATGTGTTGATAAGCCCAAAACTTGAGAACAGCTCGACCAATTCGGCTACTTTTTTATATATATATTCCTTAAGGAGGGGCTCGTGGCTAAATAACAACCGCGCCGATCTTACGATTTGCGAGGTTAAGCTGCGCTTGCCGCGGTCAGTTCGTGGATGGGTGACCATTTGTTACACATCGAGACCCCTCCGAGCCTCGGAGAGCACGTTAAGCCGTCGGTCACGGGTGTCATACGAATACCTATGACAGTCGTTACGGGTAGTCAGAAGCCTGAAAGTCTGACAAACGGTTTAACCTTAGGATATCGGCATGGCCCAGTTACTGGGTTGCGGAGGTCTGATGGCAGTCGCTCCGTGTAAAATACTGGTATTCAGCCGCATCTGGTTAGACTGGAAGCGGACCCCAAGATAATTGGGAAAAAGGCTAAGAGGAAGATTCCTTAAGGCACAAGGAACGTTATACAGATTATCTTATACAGAGAAAAAACATAAAAATTGCGTGGAAAATAGTAAAAACAACACTTTTCTTTTCCCACTACAGGCCAATAACTTTTGACAGAACGAAGTTTGTCCGGGCAGCTAGTTTATAATACAAAAAATATGATTTCATATCTGTGAAATTCTATGGTCATAGTTATATGATGCTGTTCTTCATATCTACATATTACACTTATGATCATATAAACGTTATACTTAATTAAGATGGATAATGATTTAGTTGTGTTTTCCGTTGTCATTTTGACGCCATTTTTGAGGTTTGACGGATATGATCATATTTATACGCTTGCTGTCAAATATGATCCCTTAACTATGATCATAGACAATATGAATCATAGGTATGTATAGTGTCTAAAATATAATAGGCCCGTTTTGACAGCTGTCAGATCAGTACATTTTATGTCGAAATTGACATAACATGTTCTAATCTGACAGCTGTCAAAACGGGCCTATTAAATATTTGCCACTATAGTTATTATACCGTCATAGGTTCTTCATATAAAAATGACTCATAAATCTCTGATCATATTTCTAGGATAGTCTAATATTTATTTATTTATTTTTAAAAATATAAGTTAACAGTACTTACGACCAAATCACTTACATTTTAATTTAATACTTAATTAATACTAACAATAATAAAAATTTAACAACTATAACAAACTTTGACTTAGACAATATTTACTTAAGCATAGATATATATATTTACAAATTTGGTATGGCTTATCATGGAAGATATCGAGATCAATATGCTGAGTGAGCAAATAGTTCAGCAGTGTGACTGCTCGGGCAGTGGGTGCAGCAGGAGCTCGACGTGTGCGCACGCCCGGTGGTGTCGGGCTCTAATATGACTCTAAGAATAACTGTTTTCTTCAAGCTCATAAAAAACAAAACATATCCGAACAAAAATCAAATTAGTGGGACTAGCAAAAAAAGTCAGACACGAGGAAATTGTATCTTGTTGACCTTAACAATCCCTGGAGACAACTAGTGATCATTAACCCCGAATATCACATCATCCTAAGCAGAATATTACATGAAAACATGTTAAAAATTCTAAAAGGGTTTGAATTACATTAAAATTTTCAATCAAAGTTTTCAAAGGATACCCTCTAATAGAATCTAAACAATAAAGAATATAAGAGCCAATCTCAATTGCAAAAGTTAACGCCAACGCACAGTTTTATTAAAATTGCATATTTTCAAAAGTTGTTACTAAAGTCTGAATATTGAAAGTAGTTGAAGAAAAGTTGTTAATGGATAAACTGAAACTTAGAATTTGTTTGTCGCTTTCTGGAGAAGAAACATAATGAATAAACTTTTGCATTTCTTATATACGTTGGGTTATGGAACGTTGTCAGACACCTACTGGCATTCGACTGTCTAGGTACACACATGGCGACTATAAATCTTCTTTAAGTAAATGCCTTACACAAAAGGCAAGTACCTCCTGTAAAGGTGAAGCGAAGAACTATTACAAAAGCTGAAAAGGTTAAGACTAGCCAAGAAAAACTTTACTCAGGGAACCTTATGTTCTTAGGTATATTATGTACTTATAACAACATTTTGTATAAGGGACAAAAATTACACGTGGACGTGGATTTATAAAATCATACATAACATCACTCACGCCTTGTATTCCCCGAAGGGTTCGTCAGAGGTGTTTTTAGTACACCCTCGTTTCGCCAGTTATGTTTAAGCTCATGTAATAGGGGGCGAGCCTATTGCCATTAATTGGGCACAAATCCAGACTCCGGGATGCTACTAAGAAATTCGTAATGGGAAAACCCAATAACACTTTGCTCGACCTAGGGATAGAACCCAGGACCCCACGCTCAGCAGTCGCGCTTGCGAACACTAGACCAACAAGGCAGTCCAGTGTGTCACTGTGTGTATTTATAAAATCCCCAATAAAAATATGCCTCTACGATATAATCGATAACTTTCTCAGTTTGTAGTTGACCTAATTTTGATAATAAATATTTAACTAAATTTTCAAAAGCTGTGGCTAAAGCTTTCAGCAATATTAGTTGTTGTAGTGATTATAATTAAATAATAGCGAGGAGATTATGGAAATATTTTGAAATAAATTTGCCTAATATTCGAAGTGCTATTGTTTTTATTTCCTAATCGACTATTGTAGATGGTCTTGCGGACCTTTTCTACGTAACCTGGCTATTATTGGCGAGACCAGAAGGGTCTCCGAACCAATACCTACTAATCTAACTACCTAGCTAACTACGCAAAGCTAACTACTGTAACATCATGACTATGACTATAGCAGCGACACCTCTGAGAGCGTCCCCAAGGGGGGACTCGAACTCTTAGGGTGCCGAATGCAAGAGGACTGGGAGGGATACGACAGCTTGATGAGGGCTGTATTCTCGCGTCATGGTGACTGCGCGGAGTCAGAAGGGACGACCGGCTCCGCGGCTGCGGCGGGTGAGCACGGTGGATCGGGGGCGGCGGCGGTGGGACGTCGCGAGGGGCCTCGTCGGCGAGGGCGATACGCCGGTCGGCGGCGGCGGTGTATGTGTATTGTGCTAGTCGATTTATTCGCCTCCTGGAGGAGGGTGATCTCATCATCGGGCTCTAGTAGCGCATGCCGGGGACGGCGGACTATGCTAATCTGGGAGGGTTTATAATCGGACGCGGAAGTGCTATTGGCAACATTCAATGTATTTATACGTATTGTTATGATCTGAATTTAGCTTTTTAAGATTCGGTCTTATATACCTCTAGATATAGCTACCACGTGTCCGCTCATGAGACAGCAATATATCTTTACATCTGTCTGTACGCTTAGATCTTTTAAACTACGCAACGGATTTTAATCAATCAATCAATCAATCAAATTTATTTCGGACAAGGTACATCCATATGTTGGTAAATTATAATATAAGTACTTACAAAAATATCTTAATAATAATGAAACGGACTTACCCGCTGAACTCATTAGTACCTATTCTGAAAAATTGGTACTCAAACCAAAAGAATTATGTTCAGTGGGCAGGTTCTAAATCTGTTTCTTACGGACTGAACTGTGGTGTAACCACAATATATAAACAGTTTGATTGGTGAGCAGAGCTGCACTAGGGTTGGCTGCTTCGTCGATGGACAAACGATAAACAATATAAGCTACGCCGACGACATGGCGCTGCTCAGCCCGTCAATCTGTGGTTTGAGAAAACTTATGGCGGTCTGTGAGGGGTATGCGGAGACTCACGGGCTGAGGTATAATGTTACCAAAAGCGAAGTAATGGTATTCAAAGCGCGCAATAAGACTCCCGCGTTTAATGCAGTTTTCAAAAATAGATAGAGTGATTCAAGAGGAAGGTTTATATGCCCCACATTAGTATCTACATTGCACCCGTGCAAAGCCGGGGCGGGTCGCTAGTAACTTATAATACTGCATCCTCCCAGCGTAGAGTATACAATATACACTAAACACTTAATTAATGGAGTCTATTTCTCATAACTACAAGAATACGGGGAAACTGTTCTGTGACAGTGAGTAGGCTAAAATTAAAAAGTTAGCCAAGCGAAAAAACGGCACGTCACAAGACAGAAGATACGATGTTTACTTCCACACTTCGTACTGTAATCATAGCTACATCTAAAGTATATAATCTAAGGGTTCGGTAGTACGACTAGAGTCTATGATCCACCATGCTTATCCGCCGCAACCACGAAGCCGGTCGTCTTTTCTGACTCCGCAGTCACACCGTTAATTCAGCCTTCATCATGCTGTCTCCCTCCCAGTCCTCTCGCAAATAACGCCCTAAGCCGAGGTCCGAGTCCCATTAGGGGTCGCCCTTAGTGCTGTTGTTGCTAGCTAGTCACGATGTTAGTAGTAGTAATAGTAGTTAGCTTAGGTTAAGTATTTTACTCTCGTCCCCATTGGTTGGAGACCCTTCAGGTCTTGCCAATAACTACCTGGTTACGGAGAAACGGTCCGCAAGACCATCAACAGGCAGTCGAATAGAAATAAAAATAAGAGTACGACCAGAATTATTATTGTAGAACCCTTATAATTTCCTCATGATCAACTATCCGTCTGTCACAAACCCACTGTTTTCATTGCTTATGTCCATTAGCCACGCCATCTCTTTATATTAAGGAGACAATTAGGTACAACACGACCTTTGTTTATATTTAAGTTAACAAAATTATTACGAAAATAATATAAAGTTACTATAAATAAGACGCGAAAGAGCTTCTAGGTAATATAATATTAAGTTTTATCAGTGACCCTCATCTATTATACTATTAAGTTCTGCGACTTAATATACGATAATTTGAAAACTACCGTGGCTTGTACAGTCAGGACAAGACAAGTCGCTCCTTCGCATGAAAAGTGTATAATCTCGAAAACTTTGCAAAATCGAGTTAAGTATGAGTATGGCTTGAAATGTGGCTTGTTCTGGTGGGTTGTATCTACCTACCGATGGAATTGAAACCACCAACGATAGCCATCCGACTACCTATGCATGGAACAGATCGACGGTCCTTACGTAAACTACCGAAAGTCGAAAATGACTACTTTTGAGGAAAGCGTTTTGAAGTTTGTTCTTTGAATATTTTCAACTTTACGTTTCGAAAGACACGAAATAATATGATATTTTAACTTTTTTAATTTATTTCTTTTACGATAACATAATTTCACACATTTTAAGCAAATAAAATAAAAACTGAGATTTTATAGTTTCGATAGTATACGTAGGGACCATTGAGATAGCCGTGCTAGTAATCACATATATTTCTCGTAGCCTGTGTCAGATGGCTATTATAGGCGGTTTGAAATCTACTGCCCCGTTGGTCTAGTAGTGGCAAGCGTGACTGCTAATCATGAGCTCCTAGTTTCGATCCCCAGATCGGACAAAGTGTTATTGAGTTTTTCCGTGTGGAATTCCTCAGTAGCAGCCTGGAGTTCGGATTTGTGCCCGGTTGATGGCAATAGGCTCACCCCCTATTGCGTGGGACTTAAACATAAGGGCGAAATGAGGGTGTTACTATAGGTATACCTCTGCTCATCCCTTCGGGTAATATAACTCTGCTCATCCCTTCGGGTGATATTATTGCTTCTGACTGTACCACTGTGTGTATTTGTTATAATAATACGTCATCAAGTCCTGTTGGGAGAGGTTGATATTATTATTACACACTAGCGGCCCGTCCCGGCTTCGCACGGGTGGACATATTTCCCGTTTTTGCAACATTTTTCATTTATGCTTCGCTCCTATTCGTCGTAGTGTGATGTTATATAGCCTATAACCTTCCTCGACAAATGGACTATCCAACACAAAAATAATTTTTCAATTCCAACCAGTAGTTCCTAAGATTAGCGCGTTCAAACGAACAAACAAACTCTTCAGCTTTATAATATTAGTATAGAAATACAGCAGGTACTTTACTACGTAATAACACTGGCAATAGCCTAATTGTCCATTCCCCGCTGGGTATTTTCATTGATGTGTGGCGGTACATTACTATAATGTGAGTTGGCGTAATGTTAATTGCTCGTGTCGAAGTGTTCCATTATTTAAGTTTTATTGTACCGCTAACTACCCTTTGTCTCTTCCGACAGAGCCTATTCACACAGCGGATCCGTTTTAACGGATCCGTCGGTACTGGATGTGTGGTGCACATCTGTACCGACAGATCAGTTAAACAAATGGCAGCTGCGTCGCATCTGGCAGGCAGGATACGATAAAAATAACGGATCCAGTATTTTTACTGAATTTGGAATACTGTCGTGTACTCGTTCAAACAACTACAGGCGCCATCACCAAACTAAAAACGGATCCACTAAAACAAGCCCTGTAAACAGTTTATGTGTGAACTAGAACACACACATGAACACCTTTAAATTTTTGCATGCTATGTATTATCCTAGCAAAACATGTCTGTACCATTTTAATTTATACTTAACATCATTTTATACCACGTTTTATGCAAATAAATGATTTATTATTTATTATTATTAGCTGTAACATTCCAGTCCATACAAGGTTGTCTGGATGAGATCGTCGAGAAGCCAATTGTACATTTTCATGTTTCTTTTTAAATATGTGCAAATTTTTAATTAGGTAGTTGTGCAGTATTGTTATTATAGTCAGGGTAAACACAACATCAACAAACTTGCTGGTCGACCACCGAAGAAGCTAGAATCGCTTCTAAACGGAAGACGATCTTTGTGCACAGTCGCGGGTTGGGAAGCGGTGGCCAATTCCTTGCGGAGAACCACACGGAGTACGTCTCACATCTTAGATAAGTGAAAGCTGCGGAAGCGCCTAGCGTATCGGGATCAGTTTAAAGCATTTAAATTTTCTACTGCGAAGTTGGCCCATAATACATTTAACTAAACAACTATTAGGTAACGTTATAACGAAAGCACATTTTCATTTTTTGAGTTATTGTAAATATCACATTATCCCCGAAGGGATGGGCAGATGTGTACCTATAGTAACATCCTCATTTCACCGTTATGTTTAAGTTCCATATAATAGGGGGCGAGTCTATTGTCATCAACCGGACATAAATCCAAATTCCGAGCTGTTACTGAGGAATTCCACACGTAAAAACCCAATAACACTGCCCGACCTGGGGATCGAACCCAGAACCTCACGATCAGCAGTCGCGCTTGCCACCACTAGACCAACGAGGCAGTTGGCAATTACTAAATTCCCTCCTTCTTTGTGTTGTCTGTGGTAGAAACTGATTAAATGTATTTCCTACCATCCTTTTTTTCTTTTTATTCTTTGTCGGAAATCACGAGGAATTAGTTTTTTCACACCGCAGTTAAGTGTATCTCTTCATTCCAAAAATTCCAACTGCACAAATATTTTTCTGTCAAACAAACTTAACTCAGAACTATACCAAATTGAACACGACATAAATTGATGTAGTCTTCAATATACATGATAAAAATTGGTACCGTTTTCTTTACAATGTTGGCACACACCCAAGGATTGGAGTGCTTTTAATATAGTTTAGAGGAAAATTTCTCGCAAACAGGAAAGCCGGAGGGTTATTGCTTTATATCTAAGCAATACGAACCCCTATGAGCCTGTTAGTGTTTGCTCAGTTCCGCGTTAGGTAGCTTCAACCTTTGAATATTCGACAGTAAAAGGTTATGCTTTCAATATGACTCATAAAGTGTAATGTGGAAATTACCTTTATAGTTATACTCTAGTATTAGGCTTTGTTCGCTTTGAAAATGTAATTAGGTACAGCGTTATATTCATGTTCTGCCTAGCCTTTTTCCGACTAGGTTGGGGTCAGCTTCCAGTCTAACCAGATGCGGCTGAATACTAGTATTTTATACGGAGCGACTGCCATCAGACCTTCACAATCTAGCTACTGGGCAATGTAAACATACGAAGGTTAGACCGGTTGTCAGACTTTAGGGCTTCTGACTTCCCGTAAAGACTGTCATAGGTATATGTAGGACAGGAGGAGTCTTGATGTGTAACGAACGGTCACCCATCCACAAACGGACCGTGGTAAGCGCAGCTTAACCTTGAAAATCGTATGATCTGCGCAGTTGGTAATTAGCCACGAGCCCCTCTACAAGCACGGCAGACACTATAGGTACAGCGTTATATGGTCGATGAGGGATGAAGCTAGCTTGTTTTTTGAGTGGAAGCCGTGAATGGGCCGGAGAATTTCGAGAAAATTTGGATAAATTGGGCATCCATAGTATAATGTTTTCAGTAGCCATTGCTCGAGTCGTCTCTTGCGTCGACAGTGGACGACGTGACATAAAGAATTAGTATTTATAGTCCGGCCAAATAATGTTATATAAAACCTTTGATATTAGTAGATAGTGACAAAAAGTGCATGATTGTGCTATACTTTACCTACCCATCAACCAGTTACAAGGTCTGCTCTTCGTTGTGTTACGTACTGTCCGGACTTTAACTACTTAATTACAATGCGCAAGTAAATAAGTAACCCAGCAAAGATTGGCCGGTACCTCATTGAAACTTTGAATGGGGCGAATTAGCACAAAGTACTTAATTGATTAACTTGAAGAACTTTACCGTAGCCAACTCGGACTTGATCTTTAATTCATGGTGAGAGGCTAAACAAAAGGGAATATTATCTTGTTTTATTTACATCGCTTTCCTTTAGAAGCAATTTTCTGTGTGGTAGATGATAGGCGGTTTCTAGTTTAGATATTGTTTAACTTTACTGTTCTTGAAGTGAACAGCGCTTTATGTGCTCAGTTTTCCGTTTAAGGCCCGGTATCCACCAAAGCGGAGAGGACAGGAGACGAGAGGAGATGTGCTGCGAAGCTGGCAGGTTATTTCCACCAAAGCGGAGAGGAGAAGTGAGCTTTGTGTAGAAGAGATGTGAGCTGTGAGAGATCGATAGATAGATATATATAGAGAGGCCCCCCCGACTAGATACTTCTCCGCTCTGCCGCGCCGCTTGCTCGCTCGCCGCACAAAATTCTATAGAAAAATGAAACATCGCCTCTCCTCTCCGCTTGATCCATTTCCACCCAAGCTAAGCGAAGAAGAGATGGGGAAATAACGAAATCGGATTGGTTTATTCAAACACATCTCCTCTCGTCTCCTCTCCTCTCCGCTTTGGTGGATACCGGGCCTAACTCTTTAACCCTTTTACTAGCTTGGATTGTTTTTCTTTGTGTTGTTAAAGTTACCTTATTTGCAGCAAGATCAACGAATCAAAGAAAAAAATCCAATAAAAGTATTTCGATAACAGAGGTCATTTTTCAGACGACAGATATGTGAAAAATGGTTTGGACGTAGTTTGGACAGGTCAAACTAAGTTGAAATATAAAAGACTTTGCGAGTGTTTCACAGTGTGTGTACCTAAACCTTATACAGAGCGACTTTGTAAATGATGACATTTTGAAGGATATTAATCGGTTCTTATTTGAAATACTTGTACCTACGTGAAAAAAACATAACTGTAAATAAGGTATCTATTGGATGCACTTGCAGCCGCCAAGAGCACTCACTGCTCACAAATCATGCTCTTTTTTATGATTTACTAGCAACTCGCCCCGGCTTCGCACGGGTGCAATGTAGATACTAATGTGGGGCATATAAAACTTTCTCTTGAATCTCTCTATCTATTGCTGAAAACGACATTAAAATCCGTTGCGTAGTTAAAAAGATCTAAGCGTACAGACAGCGGGAGCAACTTTGTTTTATACTATATAAAGAAGTCATCCCAACCGAGACCTTTCACTTGAGATTTTATTAATATAAGGTATTTCTAATAATTCTTTTGACATAATTCTTCAACAGTTAGCACAAACTATCATCTAAGACACAGCGGATTCACACAGCGGATCCGTTTTAACGGATCCGTCGGTACTGGATGTGTTGTTCACATCTGTACCGACGGATCAGTTAAACAAATGGCAGCTGTGTCACATCTGGCAAGCAGGATACGATAAAAATAACGGATCCAGTATTTTTTACTGGATTCGGAATACTTTCGTGAATGTGAACTCGCTCATACAACGACAGGCGCCATCACCAAAATAAAAACGGATCCGCTAAAACGGGTTCTGTAAGCAGTTTCTGTGTGAACTAGCTGTAAGTTACAACTGGCATACAATATACCTTGTTAAAAAAATCAACCTGTATTTTCTTTTTACGTATACTATTTATTTATTAACTTGTATTTATAAGCCAATATTTGTTGGAGAAACAGCGACGACTGGAGATGTAGAGTGCAGACCACGTACGCACGTATAGACAAACACAGTGTGGGATGCCCTCAGAAGATGGAGGAACGACCTTCGGGGAGGCCTTAGTGTCGCTCTGTTTAGGGTTCCTATGTACGGAGAATGTAAATAAAAACTCTAATGTATGACTGGTATTGATTCAAGTACCGTAGGTCAAGAATAGCAATGCCGATCCGGACGAGCTCGAGCGCTTTTTTAACGTGGTTAATCACTGGTTCTTGTTATCTAACCTTGTGCGGGAAAGGGCTTATGAATATTCTATATCCCCCGACACGACAAAAAAGGAAAGATACTCGAACTTTGTTACCTTTTTTAAAACTGGCGTTTTATATTACGGTTTGAAGAATTTGAACTTTATTTTTACACAAGTAACAGCTAGATTACATTTTTTTAAATAGCACTTTCTACCCAATTCCCCACATATACTGGCCTGCAAAAATAAGTATCACACTTTTAAAATTGCAATAACTTTTTAGGTACACAAGATATATTTTCGAAACAAAAAGGACTCAAAAAAGAGTTTAACTTTGTTACTATAGTTTCAAAGAAAGCTGATAAAAATTGCTATAAAACGTTTTTTATTTTAAATCTCTAACTTCTATAGTTTAGAAAAAATTGAGATTTTAAAAGTGTGATACTTATTTTTGCACGCCAGTATATTTCAATAACCTATAAAAAAAGCTGCTATACTGGTGTCTAAATATTGGATTTATTCAATTTCCTTTGACCAAGAATGAATGCAATGTAGGTACGCAGTAACTATGTTTTTGTTAATAAAATTACCATAAAAGTTTTAAATGAATTTCTAGTAAATTACTTCTATAGGTACAGGCTGTAAACAAATTCGTAACTGCCTCATTGGTCTAGTGGTGGCAACCGCGTCTGCTCTTCGTGAGGTGCTGGGTTCGATCCCCAGGTGAGGCAAAGTGTTATTGGGTTTTTACGTGTGGAATTCCTCAGTAGCAGCCCGGAGTTTGGATTTGTGCCCGGTTGGTGGCAATAGGCTCGCCCTCTATTAGATGGGACTGTGAACAAAGGTATACATGCAGGTCTTAAAATATCATATTTAGTGATCTCTATGTTCTACCAATAAAATTAGTATGCAAATAGTTCGTAAGTTAATTTTAAAATATATTCATTGGAAAATGCATTCATTATTGAGTTATAAAAGAGCAAAATAAAATAAAACTCAAAAATAAATCTACTAAATATCAATTACAAAATTAAAGGGTCACTAAATGTCCGAGTCACTAAATCTCTAAAAATCTAAAATAAAGCCATTGTATAATAAAATGTCAATAATTAAGCTATTAAGAATGACAATTGGAGAATTTATTTGCCAAGCATAGCAATTAGTGATTATCTATGGCAAAACTTATGGGCGTTGTTTGTAGCGGTAGGCCCAGGTCAACCTCTCCTTGTTCCGCCTACCTTATTCCCAACTATGTTGGGGTCAGCTTCTAGTCTAACCTGATGCGGCTTAATACCAGTATTTTACACGAGGCGACTGCCATCAGACCTCCGCAACCCAGTTACTGGGCAAAGTCAAAGTCAAAGTTTTTTATTTCAAATAGACCAGATTTCAGGCACTTTTAAAACGTCAAAACTAGGTGCACGGTTCCAAAAGGTAGGTTCTATGGAGAAGAGCCGGCAAGAAACTCCATGAATACTCTTTTCAAAATAGTAATTCATGAAAATTCCATTACAGTAGTGTAAGAAATAGAATGAGAATAATGCAGGTTAATGTAACAAATAAACTCACATAAGAGTAACAAATAGAAAAATATGCCTTCTAGGATTGCCATAGCAGTTAAGGGCTGACCAGTCCCGACAGACGGCACCCGATCACGAGCATGACGTGCATCGGTCAGCTCAACCATATTGTAGGGAACCCAACGACCGGATAAACAACGCCACCATCAGCAAGACATTTAAGTGAGCAATGCCGATATCCTAAGGTTAAACAGATTGTCAGATTTTCGAGCTTCTGACTACCCTTAACGACTGTCATAAGTATTCGTATGACTCCTTGTATTCTTAAAATAAAACTATTGGAATAAAATGGAAAATTTCGCTCCATTTTTTAAAACAGATTTGTCACACAGATAATTTAGCCCTCAAAGCAAAAGGGACACAATGACAATTTTATTATTACGAGAGGGTATAAACTTTTGTTACCAGGAGCGGTAATATTGAGTTTTTGATGAAAAAGGTCAATTTTGACAGCCGGGCCTTACGTGAGGTGACGGCCCGTCCATTTGGATCACATCAACTTAATGGAGCAGTCTGACCTACAGATTAAATCAAGCTTATGTTCGAAAATAATAAGGAACGTTAGGAGACTGAATTTTGGCTATAGTAAAATTGTGAAGATTTTTATGATTCAATATTAAGTGATTATAGAATACTCAAAACTCTCACTTGCTGAAGTCGTAAGACACCGGGGCGGTTACTCGGTGTCAACTGCTTTTCTTAGGCTGGTATCTGATATATTGTAGGTACTTGATGAAAAGTTAGGTAGTCAATGTCAGAGGTTCATCAAAATATATAAGATAGCACTTTGCCCGCGTGGATTTTCATGCAAACTTTCATCCCCTATTTTACCCTCTTAATTTCCAACAACCCTTTCCTAGTAGTTTACGCCATAAAAGGTATCAACTGCCAAAATATCAACTTTGTAGCCCCAGCGGTTTAGGCTCTGCGTTGATGAATCAGTCAGTCAGTCAGGACAAGTAATTATAATTGTACTAGCGACCCGGCCCAGCTTCGCACTGGTGCAATATAGATACTATTATGGGGCATATAAACCTTCCTCCTCAATCACTCTATCTATTGCTGAAAACTGCATTAAAATCCGTTGCGTAGTTTAAAAGATCTAAGCGCACAGACAGCGGGAGCGACTTTGTTTTATACTACCTATACTAATGTTATAAAGCTGAAGAGTTTGTTTGTTTGTTTGTTTGAACGCGCTTATCTCAGTAACTATTGGTAGGAATTGAACAATTATTTTTGTGCTGGATAGTCCATTTATCGAGGAAGGTTATAGGCTATATAACATCACGCTACGACCAATAGGAGCGGAGCATAAATGAAAAATGTTGCAAAAACGGGAAAAATGTCCACCCGTGCGAAGCCGGGACGTGCCGCTAGTGTAAAGATATAAGAAGATTCATTTTGTAACACACTCACTTCAAAGTCAAAGTCAAAGTTTTTTATTTCAAATAGACCAGATTTCAGGCACTTTTAAAACGTCACGACTAGGTGCACGGTTCCAAAAGGTAGGTTCTATGGAGAAGAGCCGGCAAGAAACTCCAGGAATACTCTTTTTAAAATAGTAGTTCATTACAATTCCATTACAGTAGTGTGAGAAATAGAATGAGAATAATGCAGGTTAATGTAACAAATAAACTCACATAAGAGTAACAAATAGAAAAATATGCCTTCTATGATTGCCATAGCAGTTAAGATTGCCATAGCACTAGTGGATTTTGAACCCGAAAGTGTAATAAGTCAAAGAGTTATTGGGTTTCCGACGCCATATGGTTAAGTAGCTCCTTGTATAATGGTATTCAGGTTCTGAAAGGATAAGCTAAAGATAATTTACTGCTTTTGTCTAAGTGCCTAAATTAACAAAGGTCTAGTAGATATAACATCATATGGGAACAAATTGGTTAAGCTAAGACAACTCTATTACCCATTACGTTAAGGTCCGATCGATTCTCAATTAATAGTCTAGCAGATTGGGCGTGAAATTATAATGTCTATACCTTTAGACATAAATCTTCAGCATATAGGCTATATCCACAAAATAATAGTTTCTATAATTTATATCAAGTCGGGATAGCGAGAATTGGGGTTAAATTGCAAAATTGCGTTATTCTCCGAATACTATATATATACACTATATATATACACTAGCGGCCCGTCCCGGCTTCGCACGGGTGGACATTTTTCCCGTTTTTGCAACATTTTTCATTTATGCTCCGCTCTTATTGGTCGTAGCGTGATGTTATATAGCCTATAACCTTCCTCAATAAATGGACTATCCAACACAAAAATATTTTTTCAATTCCAACCAGTAGTTCTTGAGATTAGCGCGTTCAAACAAACAAACATACTCTTCAGATTTATAATATTAGTATAGATTGATCTGAATTATTATCACAGGCTTTGACTACCTACTGAAAATTATAGTAGAAATCGCTTAATTGGTGCTAGCAGGTCAAAATTTTATCGGTTCTATAATTTTGACAAACTGGAGGAAGGAAGTTTCTAGGAATTGGTATTAGATAGATAGATATACTTTATTGTACACTAAAAGAAATAAAATAGAAGGAGTACACATTATTAAGAACAGTACAAATGGCGGTCTTATCGCTTAAAGCAATTCTAGGAAGCAAAGTAACATTATTCTCGTCTGTATTCCACAAGGTGTGGCAGCTCTATTTACTGTTGTATACTCCCAGTTTACTAGTGAGGCTATTCGGTCCTTCTTATTAAGGAGCTCCGGGCTGTTACGGAGAATATTCCAACGCCCTAAAACCTAATAACACCTCCCGCCGGACCTAACAAGTCGGACCTAAATTTCCTCACGGGTCGTGGTTAGAAGCCAACCTATTACAGCATTGAAAGGGTCCCACGTGACGATACTTAAGTATGTCCAGCCCACCCTAAGAAGTTTTTCAGTCCTGACCGCTCTTGCTGATTAGCTTATCTGTTGACCACGGATCAAGGGCATAGCTAGGATTTAGTTCAGGGGGGGGTCGGCGAGGGAAAACTAATAATATTCATGTTATAAAAACATTTATTACTGGAAAAAAAGTGAGTGTAAAACATGCTAAGCGAATAATGAATGAATTTAAATGATTTTAAAATTATTTACTTTTCGGTTTGGGAACACTCCGACTGAGCCCTTAACCAGGCCCTACTAGGGGGGTGGGGGGACTAGCCTGTACCAGGCTAAACCCTTGCCACGGATACGAGAAAAGAAAAAGTACCTACCCAAACTTGTCGCGACGGAAATTGTGCTAAATACATTTAATTGTGCCTTGGGTCTCCTTGCCACATTACATATAACAATAAATATGGGTTGTATCCGTATAATTGGCATTAAAAAGCCATTGCAATGAGGTCAGTTGTGTGAACCGCCAAATAACACTAAATTAGGGTTGGGACGTCGCCAAAAACCAAGTTTAGATAGGACAAATGTACCCATAGAGGCAATTAAATTAATTAAGTGAACACTATGGAATTGCACTGTGCATAAAATCAACTCATATTTTATGAAATTAAACTATCCGATAAATTTTATCGTGTGATGCAATAAATAAAGAACAGCAGTGATAGCCTAGTGGTGTGACCGTCGGACTACCAATTCATAATTCCAACCCAAGGCACGCACCTCTGACCTTTCGAATACATGTGCGTACTGTATAATTATAACTTGCTTAAAAACGGTGAAGGAAAACATCGCGAGGAAACCAGCATGCCTGAGAGTTATTTCATGACGGCATGTAAAGCCAAGTCTGATTGTCATTGGCGGCATAAACTCTGACACAAGTTTAGTCACTAACCACATAAAAAGAAGACAATAAATAATATAAGTATTTTAACTGGATCGAATCGTTTTCAATATCTTTTTGTTTTTTAAAACTATAATCTTCATTCCGACAATAAATATCAGAAAAAAAACAACGTCAAGCTTGACCGCCCTCTTAATAACTAGGTACATTCGATTCTTTTTCAATCTCTACATATGATCATAATATTTGCGTCTCGATCACTTATTGGGTTGTCCATTCGACAGCGTAGAGTGCAAAGTGCAGAAAAACCTTTTACTATTATATTCTTAGACTAAATTATCTCGGGTGTATGTTCTATCTCTTTCTTCGGTTGTGTCAAATAAACGTTTTTATTTTCTTTCCTTTCTTTCAGAAGGCATTGTCTATACTGTTCTCTTTCCTTGACTCTCCCACTTATCTTACATACCATCATCTCACTTTCAGTATATAAGCTCCTCAAATTATCGTCTCTTACAATACTCCATTCACCGCTCTGACTATATACTCTTTCTTCTTTGTCCAATCTATTCTTTGTGGAATGCGCTCCGTTTGGAAATTAGGATGGCCACCAATCGCTTCTTTTTTAGTCTTTATGAAGCCTGCGAACTCCTCAAGAAATTAGCTGAGTCATCTCAGCGGTAAATTTCTCTAGTCTATCGATATGTTTAAGTATGTATGTTTATAGATCTATATGTATTTGTACATATATACAGGGTAGAAACGAAATCGAATAATTCCTAAAAAAATTTTTTGTTATCTGTTCTGCATAGCCTTTTTCCCAACTATGTTAGGGTCAGCTTCCAGTCCAACTAGATGCAGCTGAATACCAGTGTTTTACACGAAGCAACTGCCATCAGACCTCCGCAACCCAGTTACTGGCCAATGGCGATATACTAAGATTAGAGCGGTTGTCAGACTTTCGGGCTTCTGACTTCACGTAACGACTGCCATAGGTATTCGTATGACACCCAGGACCGATTGTTTAACGTGCTCTCCGAGGCACGGAGGGGTCTCAATGTGTTACGAACAGTCACCCATCCACAGACTGACAGCGGCAAGCGCAGCTTAACCTAGCAAATCGTATGACCACGAGCCAATAGTTATCTATAACTTTATTTTGAATATCAATTCGCAACACAATATTTTGTTAGTGCACATGTTTTGTCTCTGCATCACTCTAAGGTCGATTGGTAGAAAAAGCCTAAGGTAAGGTAAGTTCGCTTCTGTACAATTTTGTGCATAAAAAATAAATAAAAATTCATTTTCTACCAGTATACTCGTACAATGTACCTATATCTAGTGAAATAACTGAATCATCCTGTGTGACATCCATTAGTTTATTTATATAGTACTCAATAGATAAGTGAAATGAGTACTTGATGTAGATAGTCTGTCTAGTTTTGTTCAAACATCTATTAGTTGTTGACGATTGCGTGTGATCAGTAATAGTGTGCTATATGAATCCAAAAACATCAAATGTACGTATTAAAACTTTATTAATATTTTATTATACTACCTACACTTACTATACTATACTTACTATGCTTACCTATTAACTGCCTCGTTGGTCTACTGGTGGCAAGCGCAACTGCTGATCGTGAGGTCCTGGGTTCGATCCCCAGGTCGGGCAAAGTGTAATTGGGTTTTTCCGTGTGGAATTCCTCAGTAGCAGCCCGGAGTTTGGATTTGTGCCCAGTTGATAGCAATAGGCTCGCCCCCTATTACATGGGATTTAAACGTAACGGTGTTTAGCTGCACACCTCTGCCTAACCCTTCGGGGAGTACATGGTGGTGTTATGTTTATGTTTTTATACTTACTAGCTGTTGCCCTCGGGTTTACTCGCATCCTAAACAAATTACTTCATGTACCCGGATTATAAGTATCCTATGAGTTAACCTAGAACATGATCTACCTGTGTTCCAAATGTCATTCAAATCCGTTCAGCCGTTTAAGCGTGATTGAGTATCAAACATCCCAACATCTTCACACACTTTTAAATTTATAATACTGGTGAAATTAATCAATATTATACAGTCACTAGCTGTGTCTTCACGGCTCCGCCCGCGTAAGAAGTTTGATTCCAGTAGTAAATATAGCGTATGTTACTCAGACAAAAAACAAAAATAACTGACGCTCTCACACATGCACTCCAACTTAAATGGAGGTGGGCTGGACACATCGTACGTTACACTGATAATAGATGGACCATAGAAACCACACGATGGAAAGGTCCACAGGGAAAGAGGAATGTTGGAAGACCTGTAAGACGGTGGGCTGATGATATTATCCAGGTGTCAGGAAATGACTGGAGAAATACAGGCAAGGACAGGGATTTGTGGAAAAAGCTGGAGGAGGCCTTTACCCAAAAAGGGGTCCATATCTCAACAAAAAAAGACTAAGTAAATTAATTATAACACTTGAAATGTAACTTAGAAATATGGAATAAAATGGCTTTTTTATTTTTTTATTATTTATTTATTATGTTACTCAGTGATAATATAGCTTTCTAACGGCAAAATATTTTTTGAAATCAAGTTTATTCGTTACATACAAAAATACAAATCTTTCCTCTTTATAATATTAGTATAGATATAGATAACGTGACAGTGTGGTTCCTGACTAGGAATATAGCACCCTCTCTCCAACAAGAGGATCCTGTTGCCCATCATCTGGATAGAATCCCCCAAACGAAAGAAGTTGGCTTTTTCTTTCCCTTGTAGTTGGATTTACATCGGTCCAGTAACTGGGTTCAATTTCGCTGAGTTGACAATATACATTCTATTCATATTCAGAGCTACTGGGCTGGACTGAAATGTGTTTACATAACGACGATGTAATACCAATACCTCCTAACTTCGTTTTTGTTGATTTTTAGTTTTTAATGCCAATCGACGTAGAATGCAATTTCGCATGTACCAGCAAAATATACTAAAACAATATTTGACTAGTTATGCTTTAAACCACCAATAGAAATAGCTGCTAAAACATTAGACTCCAATTTTGCTGCAAATGAGACGTTTTTTGTTTGATTCCTGTAAAGTTGGAATTTTTAACTTAGGAGGTATTGGTATTACATCGTCGATAAGCCCAATGCCAATCCAGCGCTGGATACATCTGCTGGATCAATACAAATCCACCTTAACAGTATTTGTTAATTTTGTTATATTTTTCTCCAAGATGACAATACGTTGGGGCATCGTGACCGCGGGCAAGATTTGCAACGACTTCGTCAACGCGTTCAACTCCTATCCCGATAAAGGGGATCAAGCGATAGTCGCAATTGCAGCCAGAGATAAGAAGAAAGCTGATGAGTTCGCAAAAATTCATAGCATTAAAAAAGTATTCGATTCTTATGAGACAATGGCTAGCAGTGGTGACATTGGTATGTAACAAACATTGCCAAGTTTTTTTTTTATGACAGAGGTCAGTAACTACCTCGTTGGTCAAGTGGTGGCAAGCGCGACTGCTGATCGTGAGGTCCTGGGTTCGATTCCCAGGTCGGGCAAAGTGTTATTGGGTTTATCCGTGTGGAATTCCTCAACAGCACCCCGGAGTTTGGATTTGTGCCCGATTGATGGCAATAGGCTCGCCCCATATTACATGGGACTTAAACATAACGATGAAATGAGGGTGGTACTATAAACGCCCAACCCTTCGGGGCTTACAGGCGTGATGTTCTGTTATGTTATGTGGTTAGCAAAAAGCCGACCGCCAACCTGAATACGTCCAAACACCAAAAAGATTGCTGATGTGTTGCTAGTCTTAGAGACAAATTTGGAGAATGTCATATGCCTGTAACTTCACCAGCACCCATGCCCTTCAAACCAGATCACAGCAATGTTGCTTGGCGGCAAAAATGTAGTAGTACTTCCCTGGACGAGCTCTTCCACAAGGAGTTCTGCTACAACTAAAGGCTTATCATGAGGGCATTGGACACCTTGTCTAATATCTTCTAATCTGTCTGGTAATCATGTTGGAATATCAGGAATAACTTTAAATAAAGTTTATGAGTAGCAAGTCATATAATTGTTGTGGTAATGTGTAGGATAAGCATGGATTATAAATAGACACAAGGTCGAGTAGTTTTATCAGTAATGTGCATTTCCGCTTCAATGATATCTACGTGTAATTGGTACAACGCGTTGTTATCAACAAGTATGTCCCCACTTTTGTCAACAAACAACACTTGGAGATTATTTACGTAACGACGACACGCGCAACGAGCTAAATTTAAAATAAACCTTGTTTAAATACGGAGTACCTGGATGACCGAGCTTTGCTCGGATTTTTTTTTTAGTAAATCGTGTTTTTTGGAAATAAAAAAAAGGGAGAAAAAAAGGGAAAAAGAAGGAACTTGAAAAAAAAGGGAAAAAAATAATCACCTGGGCTCGAACCGAGTCTTCTGATTTCGGAACTGCCCGATTTCCCACCTGAGCTATTTTAACCTTATACATCGTGGCGAAATTTACCTTCATATTCTAATGTTATTGTAGCAGTTTTTCACTGCCTGAAAACACGGATAAAACGATGTTTTCTAAAAATGAAACCTAGCTAGATCGATTTATCGCCCCCGAAACCCCCTGCATACTAAATTTTATGAAAATCGTTGGAGCCGTTTCCGAGATTCAGATTATATATATACAAGAATTGCTCGTTTAAAGGTATTAGATAGTTAGATAGATAGATTAGATAGAGAGTAAAATACGAAAGCACTTTGACGACCGCCAACGGAGGCGTACGAAGCATGGAAGCGCCCGCTCGTGGTCGTGCATACCATCGTAATGTGATAGAGCTTCATGATATCCTAATTCAGTAAGCGTTCGATATCTCTCAACTGAGCGTAAGTGATATTAACGCTAACGTCTCTTACGCCCTTTAAGCCATCATTCATTTTCCAGATGTGGTCTACATCGGTGCCTTAAATCCCTTTCACTATGATCTCGCCAAATTGTACCTTGAGAATGGGAAACACGTACTATGTGAGAAACCATGTTGTATGAACGCAAAGCAAACCCAAAGTCTGATCATTCTTGCGAGGAAGAAGAAACTGTTCCTTATGGAAGGAGTGTGGTCTCGCTTTGCTCCTGCATATGCTGAAATGAAGAAAGAGATAGAAGATGGAAAAATTGGGGAAGTCAAGTTTTTGGAAGTTAATTTGGGTATTTATAGTGAGAGTGAAAGGATTAAGTAAGTAACATTAATCTGAACACCTATAGATTATAAACAGTCTAACCTTAGGTTATCAGCATTGCCCTGTAATTGGATTGCGGAGATCTGATGGCAGTCGCTCCGTGTAAAATACTGGTATTCAGCCGCATCTGATTAGACTGGCAGCCGACCCCAACATAGTTGGGAAAAGGCTTGGCAGAATATATTGTTTAGTAGGCGTAAATAGACTGCCTTGTTGGTCTAATGGTCGCAAGCGTGACTGCTGAGCATGGGGTCCTGGGTTCGATCCCCAGGTCGGGCAAAGTGTTATTGGGTTTTTCCATAAGGAATTTCTTAGTAGCAGCCTGGAGTCTGAACTTGTGCTCGGTTAATGGCAATAGGCTCGCACCCTATTACATGGGACTTAAACATAACGGCGAAACGAGGGAAAAGGCTAGGCAGAACACCTATAGGTTATAAAACGTCCCAGTCACGATATTTGTAACGTTCTTTTGGTTTAGAAATAATCTGAATTCAGGAGTTTAAGATTGAACCCATTTGACCTGCTCTTGTTTGATTTTTGAATTTCATCTAACCTGCAAATCGAAACCGTTACTTCATGGCTATGACTGCGAGGCTTAAACCTGAACGAACATTTAACATCAACACGACGAATTTTTGTGTGTGAGTAATTTCATACATTTACAGTAAAAAAGAATTCGGTGGCAGCGCTGTCCTCGACGTCGGTATATACGTGCTGCAGTTAGCCCAATTCATATTTAAAGAGGAACCAATAAAAGTAACTGCTGTTGGCAACCTAAACGAACATGGAGTTGATTCTACGGAAACGATTATCCTGGAATATGGAGGCGGTAAACGGGCTGTGCTCAATACGCACACTCAGTTGGAACTATGGAATAAGGCTACGATCTACGGGACAAAAGGCCAAATTACGGTAAACGTTCTTTGTTGAAGGTTATTTTTGCGCTATTCTTCTCTGGAGCTTACAATTTAAAGGCCATAGTAATAAACAACTCTCATATTTTAAGAGCCTTCGTAAGTGTCATTTCAATATATTAGAGAGGGAAATAAAAAAAAGTGTCTAATTGATAATAATAATAAAACTTTATTTCATAAAAGGTCTGTAGTACAGTGCAATAAACAATTATTTAAACAAACACTTAAGTACACTACACTAGATGGTTGAGGTACTGTCCTCTTAAATAGGCTACAGAAATAGCCTGTGGTAAAGAGAAACAGTGCCGTAACCCACTGGGGTGAAAAAATTGTGTTATTAGAATTGTCACAAGTCAAAGCGAAATATTTGCTATAGATATTACAACTTAAAGATAAGTGTAAGTATGTGAATATGTGTGTTGTGTTTATGTGCGTATGTGTCGTGTATGAGCGTATATGTATGTGGTGCATGTTAGTGTCAATTTGATTATTAAATACAATTTATAACAAGGATAAAAGATATGATTCTGTTTCGTCATACGTTTTGTCTAATATGAAGGAGCGAACATAACATAACATAATTATGAAATCGTATTATATGGCAAAGCAGAAGCCAGCTCTCAGGCCGCCATGTTGAGAGTTGTTTATTGTTGGCGAGATTGTGGCTGAGTCGAAAGGTATCAGAGACACAACCATCACAAGTTTTTATAAAAGGTTTTTTTATATACAAAGGCGTACGCCGAATTTGCCTACAGCGATATGGGCTAAAATTGTGGGTACAATTAAATTTAACAATTTTACAATTTATTTTAAAATTAATATACTCATAGTTGGAGTGTATTAAAGAATATCCATGAGTGACGATAATTAAGTACTTCAGGCGTACCTAGGTCAGTCAGTCTCGCTGATTGGCTAATCTTTTGACCACGGCATGAGCTACTGTCAAATAGCCCGTGCCGAGCGACAAAAGAAGAACAGATTCTTATTCAAATCATTCAATTACTTTACAATTTTATCATATACCTACTAACGAAATAAAACGTGGAATACTTTTCATTTTTAACCGACTTCCAAAAAAGTAGGAGGTTCTCAATTCGACTGTATGTTTCTTTTTTTTTTGTATGTTTGTTCCGCAATATCTTTGCTAATTGTGAGCCGATTTTAATGATTATTTTTTGTTTGAAAGAGTATTTTTTCGAAGTGGTCCCATTTAAATTTGGTGACGATCTGATGAAGAACTTTGGAGATAGACAATTTGAAGTCGGTTTTATTTTTGTTAAAAAGTTATATTATCCATAACACAGTTTTAGAGCAAATAAATGGCTATTAATAATTGACTTATGTTTTAGTTGCCGGCTCCATTCCACTTCCCAGACAAAATATTCAACAGCGATCGAAAAACTAAAGAGTTTAAACTACACTCATCGAAACTTCCGTACAACTTTCAAAACAGTGCAGGTCTGGTATACGAGACACTTGAAGTTGCAAGGTGCATTAGAGAAGGTGGGTATAATCACTATTTGAGTCCGTAAGCGTCCACTACTTGACCTTTGATTTTTAGCAGTTCATTAGGTGCTGCTAATGTCCTTTTGGTCTAGTGATGGCAAGCACGGCTGCTGATCGTGAGGTCCTGGGTTCGATCCCCAGGTCGGGCAAATTGTTATTGGGTTTTTCCGTGTGGAATCCCTCAGCAGCAGCCCGGAGTTTGGATTTTCCCCCGGTTGATGACAATAGGCTCGCCCCCTATTACGTAGGACTTAAACATGACGGGTGTTCCTATACACCTCTGCTCAACACTTCGGGGAATACAGGCGTGATGTTATGTTATGACTAGGGAAACTAGACTGGTGGGCAGATAGCCTAGAAGAATGCGTGCCGTTTAGTTATCTAAACCCTCCTTTGAGCCTGTCTTAGTAAACCCATCTCAACATGGCAGCCTATCTCATTAGGAGCTGGGAAAATGTAAATGTCATCCGAAACTCATACATACATTTAACAACATATTTTTCCATAATTTATCTAATCAGCATCTCAAGTGTAATTGAAGTGACACTTAAGAGTGCTTTATTGTATCAGAATGATACTTAGAGCCCTCAACAATGGTATTCAACAATGTTCAGCGACGAAATGAAATGAAATATCGAAAAATAACGGTTACTTACAATGTTTAGCAGCAAACATTTTAATGCTGATAATAATGTGACGTAATTTCTTTGTAGGTTTGGCAGAATCACCACAAATGACCCACAAGGAAAGTCTTCTTTTGGCTAAACTTGAGGACACCGTGCGGAAACAACTGGGAGTACATTTTGATTGTGATGATCAAGAATATCCGTAAAAGGTTGTGTTAGTAATGTAAGTTTTATAAATATTCTGTATTACGTTTATAATAATAATATCACGTTGTTAAACATGAAATAAAACAATACCTAAGTGGATTTTATGCGGATTTTTTAACAGATCTACCTATATATATTGTAGGTGTCATTGTGAGTTCCATATTTAGCCGTGGTCGTTTACGGGCAGATAATTATGATGATGATGAAGATATTTTAAACTTATGTCGGCTACCAATCCAATTAGCTAATTACCATTACCATCCTTCTACCTAGACTTTTCCCAACTATGCATATATTGAGGTCAGCTTTCAGTCTAATCAGATGCGGTTGAATACCAGTATTTTACACGGAGCGACTGCCACCAGACCTCCGTAACCCAATTACTCGTTAATGCCGATATCCTAGGCTTGTCAAACTTTCGGGCTTCTGACTAACCGTTAAAACCGTCATAGGTATTTGTATGACATCCGGGACCGACTGTTTAACGTGCTCCCCGAGGCACGAAGGAGTCTTGATGTGTAACGAATGGACACCCATCCACAGACTGACCGCGGCAAGCGCAGCTTAACCTTGCAAATCATATGTACGCGCGGTTGGTAATTAGCCATGAGCCCCTCCTATTTAAATATTGAATATAAATTATATTTTAAACTAGGTACATTTGATTTCTCTATAGATCTTGCTACTAGTGTATTAGTCGCTTCTGAATGAATAGATTTCATTTCATTCTTTGTTTCTTTCAATAACTATGTCTAACTCCAAAAATCACTTTGGCTAGGGACGCCGCCAAACGAGCCTAGGCGGCCGTTCTAGACCGCAATTTGACCTTCACATACCGATTCAAAAACAGTAAAAAAATAGCAACCAGTTACATGTCAATAGAGCAACTCTAAAAGAGTTAAAAACTTACCATAAAATATACCATGCAGAACTTCATCCAACCTAAACAGTCAATATTTTTTTTGTGTGAATTATCTAATTCGGCGGTACGGGTGTGAGAGCAGTTGTTGCATGACTACGCTCGCGATGGCAGACACACGACGGCAGCCCTTCGTAACTCGTCGGCTCTCTTCAGTTTGACTCGGCCAGTTCTTTTATTACAAAATTTATTTCGATATTTCACATCTGCCAGGCATCCCGCGACGACTTATTTTTTTTAAGTAATTGATTGGCAAACAAGGCGACGGCCACCTGATGGAAAGTGGTTACCGCCTCCTATATACACCTACAACACCAGTAGGATAGCTGATGCGTTGCCAACCTTAGAGATAAAGTTGGAAAATCTCATGTGCCTGTAATTTCACCGGCATACATAACCTTCAAACCGCAACTCAGCAACGCTGCTTGGCAGCAGAAATAGGTATGGTAGTAGTACTTGGAGCTCTACTACTACTATACAGGTTGTTAAAAAATTTACTCAAAGAATTCTGTGGGGTTACTCGGTATCACAAATTGATCAACTTTCTTAGAACAACTTTTCCGAATACGAGTTTTTTTTTATTACTTTCCATACAAATTTTAAAATAATTTTATTTGACTTATATATTATTAAGTTTTCCCATTAGGAATTTCTTACTAGCAGCCCGGACTCTGGATTTGTGTCCGGTTAATGGCAGTAGGCTAGCCCCCTATTACATGGAAGTTAAACATAACTGGAGAAACGAGAGTGTACTAAGAACACCTCTACAAAACCCTTCAGGAAATATAAGGCGTGATGTTATGTTTCTATGGAAAGTTATAAAAAAATACGCCAATTTCAAAAAGTTGTTTTACAAAAGTTATTCAATTTCCGTTACCGAGTAACTCCACAGAATTCTTGGAGTACATTTTTTAACAACCTATATATCACTTCACAGATCACTAAATTGGCGGTAGGACATAAATTTCTCTAAATAACGTTCATTCAGTATAAATCCTGTCTATCGAGATACTAAACCAGTACAATACAATATAGCTTGTTGTGGTAAATAGCGGAGATTAAGCCCTTTTCAAAATGGGGACGGGGCGGAAGTGAAGCCTACTTAGTGATAATACCCGAGTTGATGTTGGAGATACACTGTAGCCATTCATAGTGGGACAGTGTTGCTTTTATGTAAATAGAATATAATATATATTAGGATATTCTCGTTTGACGGTTGGGAATATATATTTATGGTTTCGATATCGGAAAACTAGTAAACTAGTAAAGTGGGGCGAAGTAAACAAAAAAAAAAGCTGAAAATCAAGCTCTATTTCGATTTTCACCTCAATGAAGAAAAATAAAATGAGATCGAAAATGACTTAAAAGATAAATACATATATGCTTTCGCCACAGCTTCCAGGCTTTTTTTTTTCTCGTTGGAAAATCCTCATGGATGTCCCTCGCCCGGGGAAGGTGAGGGGGTCTGACGGACTCTTACCGGCTAAAAACCAACGGTGTTCCTTCTCCTGACCGTACGGCCGCGGTCGCGGGAATCGCAAAAGCATGCACCGCAACCCCGGCAGGAAACCTTCCAGGCCTGAGACCTACTAACATAATATAAATATATCATCACGCCTTGTACTCCCCGAAGGAATCGGCAGAGGTATTTTTAGTACACCTTAGATTCGCCACTACTAATATTTATGTTATTTTATTGTTTTACGAATACGTGAATTTTAAAACTTGTTTCACAATTACTCTTTAGCCCTCTTTTAACAAATTATTATGTAATATTTTTTATCTCTCAAAAACAAAGTCAAATACGATGAGAGAACAAAGGTATTATGTAACTTTTGCTAAGAGAAATTCAAGGAAAAATATAAAAATATGAATATTGTTGTACGATATTAAGATAATTCTAAGAAGACCTCAATTTCTCTCTTATTGACAAAGAAAAACTCAATAAACTTCTTAAAATCCTAACAAACACAAATTAATTTCGAAGTACGAGTAATTCCAAAACAATAAATATATTAGGTCCTTACCTATGAAATTGGCGTTTTTTTCTCACAAATAGAGAGCCTCGTTACTTCTATGATTTAAAATATGAATCAATTGCTTGGTATTATATCAAATAATGACCATCATAGGCTACTACCAATAGTAAAAAAAACCTTATTTTTTATAGTTTTCTAAACATAAAAAATACCTTAATAATGCCTCCTCTTTTTGTTAGCAGAAATGTACACTATTTTTGTTTTAACTTAGCCAAAAATTATTTTTGTCGCATAATCTAAGTGGAATACGTTATCTTAGTTTTTAAACATTAGTGCATAAAAGTTTTAAAACATTAGTGTTTATAGTTGTTAAATAAATTAAGAAAATGTTAGTATGAAAAATGCAACTTCTTTAAAATTCTCCATACAAAACGCTGATTTCATAGGTGGGGACCTAATATTATTCCAGTTTCACATCAATTGGAATTGTCGGCAACCTTTTGAGATGGAAGTGCCAAAAGTTGCAATTTACGAAATTTCACAGTTTTTAGAGCAACAAAAAAAATCGTTTCAATATTATAGTATTTGCTTATACAGGGTGTCCTGTAATTTATGGATAACTTTGTAATGGCGTTTAGCAAAAATAATTACCTTTAAAAAAAATACAAAACGAAAATACATTTAGATATTATAGTTACTATATCTATCTCTCGGTCATAGTCAGTATATTTCAGTCATACTATATTATAGTACCTACTCAATTATGGATCGATTGTACGATTTTAAGGGTTTTGATAGTAAAATAATTATGTTTTGCGTATGGAACTGGAGAGCGGCAACTTTACAGCGAAAGAGCCGCAGGTTGCCGACCCCTTTTTTTTTTTTTTTTTTTGTTTGCGCTGGGAAAAAATGCTACTACGCATACCCGCCCATTTGGGGGAATGGGGGGGTTATGTGGGACTCCCCGGGCAAGCCCGGTATACCCACTAAAACGACCCAGCGGCATTCCCGCATCGTCTGACTGGAGGGGACTGGGAAACCGGCGTAGCCTTTACATCCAGTCCCCTCCGACGATCGCCCGCCTTCGCGGCAGGCCCCTCAAGTCCTCCCCAGGGGGGGAGGGTTGGGAATGTCCGGCGGAGGTGGTGTGGAGTGCAATGCGGGCTGAGGCACCCCCGCGCCTGTCGCCCGCCCAACACCACCAAGAGGAGGGAGAAGATTGCGTCTTCTCCGACCTCTTCTTCGCCTACGGAGCGGCGCAGCGAGAGGGTCGTCCTCACGCGCGCGCTCCGCCGCCTCCTTTTGCGAAATGACGTCCTCGCAAAAGGAGGCGACCGCGGCCCAAGCCTCCTCGCTCCCCAGCATGGAACGAACTACGCCGGGAAGCGAGAGGTCCTGGCCGATCTCCGCAATCAGACTGCGGCGCGGCTCAGACCAAGTCGGGCACACCTCGAGGGTGTGCTGCGCCGTGTCCTCCGCCGCGCCACACTCGTGACACGACGGGGCCCCCTCCCTTCCGATCCGGTGCAGGTACGATCCGAAGCACCCGTGCCCGGACAGCACCTGCACCATACGGAACGAGAGGAAGCCGTGGGGCCGCTCGAGCCAGTCTCGCAGGACCGGCCCGATGGCGTCCAGGGTTCGGCGGCCAAACACGGCGGAGGCGAGGTCCTCCGCCCAGTGGTGGAGGATAGCGTCCCTCGCCTCTCACCGGACGGCCTCCCGCTCTTCCGGGGCAGGGTGCTCCCCGAGCACCCTGCGTCCCGCCGTCCACTCGTACACCCTGGCGAGCACCCACGCCTCGAGCTCCCAAGGAGGGGTGCCCGCCAGGGCGCACGCCGCCGCGAAGCTGACGGAGCAGTACGCCCTCGCCACCCGCTGCGCGATGGCCCTCTGGGGCCTGCGGATCGCCGCCGCATTCTCCCTCCTCTGGAGGGAGTCCGCCCAGATGGGGGCCCCATAGGATGGATGGATGCCGACCCCTGGCCTAGCCCTTTCTCAACTATGTTGGGGTCAGCTTCCAGTCTAACTAGATGCGGCTAAATACCAGTATTTTACACGGAGCGACTGCCATCAGACCTGAAACCGGCAATGCCGATATCCTAAAGTAAGATTGGTTGGCAGACTTTCGGGCTTCCGACTACCCGTAACGACTGACAGGTATGACACCCGGGATCGACGGTTTAACGTGCTCTCCGAGGCACGGAGGGGTTTCAATGTGTAACGAACGGTCACTCATCCACGAACTGACCACGGCAAGCGCAGCTTAACCTTAAATAATATATACACTCATTGAGTAAGTAATTTCCAGCTTTTTTTTTTATTACTTCGCCCCATTTTACTAGTTTACTAGTTTTCCGATATCGAAACCATAAATATATATTCAATATTCAAAATATTTTTTATTTAGATAATCTAGTGGAATAAAGATGTTCTCAGCTTTCCTACTTACAATTAAAATAAAGGGATAGAAGACTTTGCTGTGCAGCGTATTTTTTTTTGTATTAAATGATATTGTAATCGTAGCGGTACTAAGTCCGATCTTATCATAACTAGCGGCCCGTCCCGGCTTCGCACGGGTGGAAATTTTACCCGTTTTCGCAACATTTTTCATTTATGCTCCGCTCCTATTAGTCGTAGTGTGATGTTATATAGCCTATAACCTTTCTCGATAAATGGACTATCCAACACAAAAATATTTTTCCAATTCCAACCAGTAGTTCCTGAGATTAGCGCGTTCAAACAAACAAACTCTTCAGCTTTATAATATTAGTATAGATAAAATTAATTCGAAATACAAATAATATGTCGTACACCACGCAAGCCACAACATGTTATTATATTTCACACTTAACTGAGTTCACATTATTATGCATAGTTCACCCCTGTGTTGAAACTTTTATAATTCGATTTCAGTAAAACTTTTATTAAACCACCAACAAGAAAATTAGTTTACGCCGCATTCAAAGTAATTTACATGTGTACAATGATTGACATTTTTAGAATAATGGCCCCAAAATATTCGTGACAAAAGTTGAGATTAAATGTCAAATCAATTTTGAGATGGTTTTAAATAAATCCCCTCAGGTTTGCCCAGCGATATGACGCGATTGATGTCCAAGCTATTGGATAAATCTACAGGTAATTGGATTTTGACCTTTTTTAGATTGAATTATATTTTTCAGTTAGACAGAGTGAATATAAATATTTTAAAAATATACAAATCGAGTTTTTGTCCCTATTAGAAATATGTGACATCGAAATTGGAATTTGAAATATTGTATTCAATACATATTTCTGAAAGATATCTAACATAACATCACGCCTTATATTCCTCGAAAGGTTCGGCAGAGGCGTTTTAGTACGCCCTCATTTCGCCAGTTTTGCTTAAGTCCCATGTAATATTAGCCTATTGCCATCAACTGGGCACAAATCCAGATTCTGGGCTGCTACTGAGAAATTCCTAATGGAAAAACCCAATAACCCTAACACACTTATTTAAATATTTGTGATGACACTCAGAAGGCACACTGAACTTCTATAAATACATTTTTCAATATCACCTAAAATCTCTTTAAATCTTAAAAAAGGGCTTAAAGTTAGAACGAGCCGGCTGTGAAACAGGAAAGGCCGCTTAAAGACTGAAGCTGAACATAATAAAACGCATTTTAAACCTAATTCTGAACAAACAATCTTCTCGCACGGAACGCTGCAGTGCGCCTTTTCTTTTGTAGCACTAAGATTTCCGTGTGCAATTTTGGACCGAAAACCACACTCAAATAAGAATGACATCATAAAAAAGGACGTTGGATACACCCGCAATGAGTACCGCAACCACATTGTATGCTGCGGCAGCAATAACTGTAACCGCATTCAAGTATTCTATAGAAAAGAGTTCTGGGACCATTTTGTTTAACACTGTTCTTTATTTTCACTGCAAATTGCAACAAGGCTTTTAAAATGAAACTTGGGTACTTGGCTGAGTCAGTTATAATAAAGTTATTGCCTGTGATTACGAATGAATTAAGGATTTTGATATCGTCGCTGCGCGTGCAAAATCCGTTAAGTATTTATTTTTGAAAATCTGTCTTTGATTCTATTTTATAATAGTTCAAGCCACGTGCACCTGTAAAATCAGTTTTTTAATCATTTATTTGGTTAAGAAGATAGCAAAATAAATGATTAAATAAAATAGCATCAAAGACAGATTTTCAAAAAAAACAGCGGATTTTGCACGCGCAGCAACGATATTTTTTTTGTCTGCTTGAATCCTCCTTTTGCGAACTACAAAACACATATCTACTCGTATTTACCTATTAACACTAGCTCTTCCCATGGGTGCCCTGAGAGGATAAGCAGCAACATACAACACGTTGTACGCCACGGGGGACGCCGTGCGTGCCAAGTGAGAAATGACTGTTGGTACACACGACGACAAATCAAGATGTAATTACCAGTTTATGTTGACCTCTCATTGTACGAAATTTCCTTACAATGAGGGCAATTAGAGATCAGCTTATACTGGATTTTGAATGCTTGATTTGTCGTCGTCTGTACTTTTTATGACGTAACATCAGGCCTGTATTCCCCGCGGCGTTGGGCAGAGGCGTATAATAACACTCTCATTTCGCCGTTATGTTTGAGTCCCATGTAATAGGAAGCGAGCCTATTGCCATCAACCGGGCACAAATCCAAACTCCGAACTGCTACTGAAGAATTCCACACGGAAAATCTCAAACACTTTGCCCGATCTGGGGATTGAACCCAGGACCTCACAACCAGCAGTTGCGCTTGCCACCACTAGACCAACGAGGCATGTACATTGTAATATAAGTTATTTATTTTTTATTAAACCAAAAGCGGGTTCACACGATTCGATTTTAGTTGATCAACAAAAGTTGAAATATTTTGTTCCTTCAAATTGATTCAATTTGATTGAAAGCCTGTTCAGATGGTTCAAATCGCATGCGATTTGGCAGTCGATCAACTAGAATCGAATCGTGTGAACCTGGTATAAGTAACTTGCTCGTCCTAAGGGCCATGCGGGTCACTTCCTTAACGATTTTGTTAAGAATCGATGTCCCATGATTACCTATGATTGACGTTTAGTGAAACGTCTGGAAGGTTCTTCTAAGACTGGTTCATTGGTGTTCCCAACGGCCTAAACGAAAACAGTCCTTATTTTGATACACTCTTATAAAAAAACTGCACTTCACATTCCGATTACAAAACATATAAGAGCCCGTTTACACAGCGGAACCGTTTTAACGAATCCGTCAGTACTGGATCTGTTGTTCACATCATACCGACGGATCAGTCAAAACAAATGGCAGCTGCGTCGCATCTGGCAGGCAGGATACGATAAAAATAACGGATCCAGTATTTTTTACTGTGTTCGGAATACCATAGTGTATGTGAACTCGCTCATACAACTACAGGCGTCATCACCAAAATAAAAACGGATCCACTAACGGGTCCTGTAAACGGTTTTTGTGTAAAATAGCTGTAACTTGAAAGTTTAATACAATAAAACCACAAAAAGAAATAAAGAACACAGAAAGAACTAAAATAAAAATCTTTTTACATGCAAATAAAAATTATCCAATTTTGAAATTGTAACACTTGCTTTAAAATATTCAATCAGTGATACTTTAAGTGGTGCGCGGCTTAGTCCCTTTCCGACTAACCTTGTATAACCAGGGCTATACCAGCCACCACTGCCAAGTTACCGACGGTTCTCTCATTCTAAGAAAACCGCGCTACTTTACGTCTCGGGTATAATTCCTGTCGAATGCTGCGCACAACTGGATTAACCTCACATACAATTTAATAACGAAATTACGACGTGTTTCGCAAAATATTAATATAAGACACGGTAAGTCTGCACACGTTGTCCCTAACTTAATAAAAGCTAGGTAATGAATTTCGAGAACAGACGAGAAAAGTCACGTACAAGATATTTGGGTCAAGGCCTCAAGGCGTCCGTAGCCGATATTATTATGAACAATTTTAATGATATTTTCCTCTCATATTATCTGAAAGAATGAAGGCTAATCGCATTATTAATTCTGACTACGACTGTAGTGTTCTTGGCTGCCGCCTGTCTGGTTTATTCCTAGTACGTCACCGAGGAGTTGTCGGCGGCCGCGTTGCTCTAAGTTCGCAGTTGATTGTCGACCCACTTTTTTGCTATACATAAAAACATAACATAACATCACGCTTTGTATTTCCGATGAGTTTGGCAGAGGTGGTTTTAGTACACCTTCGTTTCGCCAGTTATGTTTAAGTCCCATATATATAATAGGGGCCAAGCCTATTGCAATTAACTGGGCACAAATCCAGACTGCTACTGAGAAATTCCTAATTGAAAAACCCAATAACACTTTGCCCGACCTAAGGATCAAACCCAGGACCCCATGCTCAGTAGTCGCGCTTACGACCACTAGACCAACAAGGTAGTTTGAGCTATACCAATCGCTTTCTAAATTAATGACTGTCTTCTCATCTTCTGTCTAACATAGGCGATAAGACACGACATTTTAAGTAAGTATAAAGTTTCATATTCGATGTTATTGCCCGTCCATCAATGATGCCTTAGCCAGCCACCTTGTTAAATTATGTATGGAAGAAAGATGGGGTAGTCCAAAGTAGGTATGTATTCTGTATATTTGTCTGTAATTCTGTTTACTTAGAATTAATGAAGTTTCTTCCTTTATTGAATATGCTGGACAGGAAACCATCTCAACTTCAAGAACCTAAGTAATTAAGAAATGTGTCTCTACAAAAGCCATGATAGAAATAAAACTTATCGACAGTGATGGCAAGACCGGTGTATGCTTGGCGGCATGTTGCATTTTAAAGTGCATCTGCACATAAAGCCGACATAGGTATACAGTATAATTATGTCTTAAATTTCTTTTACAGTATAGGTTATACAGGCAAGGTAGACTTCTTGATATAAGAAACACGTCAGGAATCAAATGTGTCATCAGCTCAATTCCTGACAAGGTAAGCGAAGTTAACTACAAATGTGTCAGAGTAAATATAAATAGCATACTCTGGTAACTCGAAATTCTGATCCTAATCCCAACAGATTCCTTACTCACCCCATTCCAACTTTGGGTGTCAAATTGCGACATAGAATTAGGAAATTCCCGATAAATCGTCCAAATAATACCGGATTTACCAAAGGAAACTGACGTTATCAATTAATCAAATGGTCCGTTAAACAGAACATTGAAATATCTTAGATTACGATGTCAAAGCGACTTCGGGATCCCCTAAATTCAGCGAAACTTTTCGATGCCGCGACCTTTCCGAGATTGATGAATAGTCCAGTTGAAGTAAGCACGCTAATAATTCAGATAGTCTTAAAGGGATTTTGTGTTATAAATAAATTCGTTCAGGAAGGACCCGGTTTTAGATTTTATAAATAAGCCTTAATTGAATATCTAACAGTTGATCGTCATTTAAACCAACAATTATTTTTTATTTTGACTCAAAGTGTGTGATTTCCGTGTGATTCCGGGCAGAAAATATATCACCGCTTCCCCACCAGTGGGTGTTGTAAAAGTCGACTAACAGCTAGTTCACACAGAAACTGTTTACAGGATCCGTTTTTATTTTGGTCATGACGCCTGTAGTTGTATCAGCGAGTTCACATACAAGACAGTATCCGAATACAGTAAAGAATATTGGATCCGTTATTTTTATCATATCCTGTCTGTCAGATGCGACGCAGTTGCCATTTGTTTAAATGATCCGTCGGTACAGATGTGAACAACACATCCAGTACCGAAGGATTCGTTAAAACGGATCCGCTGTGTGAACGGGCGGTTACGGATGACGTCACTTTTGTCATCAACCATCTTCTGATGGGCAGCAGTGTCCTCCTGTAACAATAAACTACGATCACCAATCAGTCTGCCAAGCGTAGGTTCCTATAGCGTCCATTCTGAGGTCCGAATTTAACACTGTACGTTTACCGGTTGATGATGGGCAAAAAGACACTAAGGAACACATCGGACTATGTTCCGTCTGTACTGAAACTTATTAAAGGTTAAAAAAAACAGTTGGTATAGCAAATTGTAAGTCGAATAAGTTACTTCGGTGTTCCGTTTCTCTATTCTTCAAAGTATAACAGCAGCTGTGATCCTCAAAGAAGGAGGCAAAAGGAAGAGACACTACTCAAACGAACAATGTTGTGCAGTCATTTAGCCATTAATAGATTACGTTTCTATCTGTTAGAGGCGCATTTCGCTTCTTTGGACACAGTTTCAATAAAACGCTGCACCTGCACCTCGTTCATCAGCGATAAGTGAGTGTACATTAGTACACCTACTTCTTCGAGGAATACGGGCGTAACATGTGTTTGTCAAAATTATTACAGGCCTTTCCTTCTATTCTTCTTCTTTTCGTGTGGTCCGTGATTAACCTGGTATCAGAGTTTATGCCGCCCACGGGCCTCTGATTCGGCTTCACACGCCGTCGAAAAATACAAGGTTAGTCAGAAAGGGGGTACTAAGCCGAAAGGGTGTTAAAGTACCCATAATAAGGGATAATTTTTGTTCTACAACTTCCCCAAAACTCGATAGTTTAAGAGAAATAACTTTTCAAAGATTTCGTAAAAAATATGCTAAAATCTATCTGCCCATAGCTATGATAAGCTGTTATTACAATTTAGGTCATATTTGGGGTCACGGATTAGAAAATTAATTTTCTGAATTCATAACTAAAGAAGGTATGTTTTTTTTTTAGAAAAAACTAAAAAAAAATATTTTTGCATGCAAATAAAAATTATCGAATTTTGAAATTTTAACACTTGCTTTTAAATAGTCATCAGTGATACTTTAAGTGGCCCGCGACTTAGTACCCCCTTTTCGATTAACCTTGTATCTCACAGGCCGGTTTCCTTACGATGTTTTCCTTCACCGTTTATAAGCAAGTGATAATTATACAATACGCACATGAATCGAGTCAAGTCACGAGTGAATCGGTTTCTTCTGGGCAAGCGTGCTCCATCGTAGACCGCATCATCGCTTAACATCAGGCGAGATGGCGGCCAAACGCAGGCCTAGTAACAAATAAAAAAAAAATGAATCCGAAAAGTCAAAGGTGCGTGCCTTGGGTTTGAACTCGAGAACTATGACTTGGCAGTCCGACGGTCGACCACTAGGCTGTCACTGCTGTTTTCCTTCCATTACTAATCATCAACGACCTGAACGGGCACGTGTAATACGTGTAACGTGTGTAAGGCAATTAATTCTCCCTTCGAAAGGGACGATCCTTTCAAAAGACTATCTTTTTCATGACTGAGCGTTTTTAGCAGTATAAAAGGTGATTTGTCCCTTCCATGTTGGCTAGACTTCATTAATTACCAAGGTGGGTTTAAAAATAAAGGAAATTGAGACGAATTTGTGAAAGGAAATATAATTTCAATCTATTCTGTGTTCTCAATTGGTCTTTAAGATTCTTTTGAGCTTTATAGGAAAAGGGATTGATTGGATTTAAAAAAAAGGTGAGACGTGACCTACTCTTTGTAAACTGTTTATTTTTTAAATGTGTAAATTTCGTATTACAATATTTTCAAAAGTTATAGACAGTCTCTTCAAAAAGTTTCACGAAGCTACAATGGTTAAGGTTGCTAGTTGCTACCTTCCACATCTACCTATTTGTCTGTGAGAATACCCATTACTTAGAATATAGAACTTTTGTTACACACTTGAAACATTTCTTGTCAATCAAAAAGATACGATCGATAATCCAGGAATTCTTATTTTTAACCGACTTCCAAAAAAGGAGGTTCTCAATTCGAATATGTTTTTTTTTATGTTTGTTCCGCTATATCTTTGCTATTTGCGAACCGATTTTAATGGTTCTTTTTTTGTTTGAAAGAATATTCTTTCGAAATGGTCCCATTTAAATTTGGTGAAGATCTGATGAAGAACTTCGGAGATAGACAATTTGAAGTGAATTTTATTTTTGTTAAAAAGTTTTATTAATCACGTATGTAAGTATGTTTCCTAAGTACGCATGCAAGGCACTAAAGTCGGAAGGTCTTACTCACCAATGCTGCAATGCGAATCTAAGTCACGGTGTATTTTTAGTTTCAGAATAATTTAAACAACAGTTGATAAGTAATCAACTTCAAAAATACAGAATCAAATAAAACCATATTTTATTTACCCATGAAACCAATATTCGGACATTGGTATTGGACATTTTACCAAATAGTTTGCAGTTTCTAAAGCTAGCTACGTGCCTAGATCGTGAATTTCAGGATTACGTGTGAAAATACAGTTCGCCTTCGAATATCATAGTCAATATTTGGAAAGGATTTGTTTCAAAAACTCATAGACCATAAATATTGTCTTTGGCATAAAGATGTGACAATTTGTATAGTGAATTGAATTTGACGGATATTAAGGGAATAAACATACACAAAGATGTGGCTTTTTAGTACGAACAAAGAATGCTAAAAACTCTGAATGTCTGAATCAGTTCCACAGAACTATATTCACGTGTATTTATTTTTATTTATTATTTATAAGTAGTTTTCTTTTCACGATGGCAAAATATTGGCAATAATAGAAACGAATTATAACGAGACAATATAAATGTATAAACAAGGCATATTGACACAGTCTTGCATTAATTTTCAGAATCGAATGCGGAAATAAATATTACATAATGAATAATATATGCCCATAATTGTAGCCCATTCAACCTCTGCTGTATCTGGTAGTGGCCTTCTCTGTTCTTCGAAAACGAGTAAAGATTGTAAAAAAAATATTGCATAACTTGTAAATAACATAGTATTTAGTTTAATTAATTAAGAAACAAAGTTAATGAGGGATGATAAAACATATCTCTAATAAAACTGTAGTGTCTAAGGTCTATATACGCCGAGAAACACGACGACACGTTTGGGGCAGTGGCTGGGTGATGATTGGCTTCTGCGCTACGGGTCGTGGGTTCGATTACCGCACGCATCAAATATTTGTATGGCCTACAAATAGTTGTTCCGGGTTTGGGCGTTTGTTCATGCGAAGATTTGTGTCTGTTAATGCACCCAAGATACAGGAGAAATCCAAGCGTAGGGTTCCCCATGCTTGGATTTCTAAATACCCGCAATAAGTTTAGTAGCACGGAACCCATTAATTTTCTTTCGGTTTATAATTTGCAATTGGGTCCCGCCTGCTACTAAAGTTAATGCAGGTATTTAACTTAGGCTTTCAGCTCATAATATAGACTGTTAAACCGAAGTAGAGTTTACTTCCTTTATAGTTTATTTTAATTTTGTTTTCTATTCTCAATCTTATTTCGGTATTTTTAGTGCATTACTTTTAAATAATTTTTCTTGAAGTCGGGTTTTTGTTTTTTTTAATTCTTTATTTTATTTTAGACTATTGTGTATCAATAACTTTTTAAACCAATTTATTATTCATAATTAAATTTAAACATATAACTTATATGTATTTTTGTAATCCCATTTTAATTTCCTTTATTTTGATACCCTACTCGATAGGTTTGGTTATTTTTTTTATTAACGTATTACTACCTACTTCAAGTCAAAAATCCGCCATTTATTTTTTCAAACACCTATCTAAGGACACTTGGGTTTTTAAGACGAATGTAACGATACCTTAACTGTCGAAATCCATCCAACCATTTGGAAGATACGAGGTAATAAAGAAATTTACAAACATACATACAAGGTACGCGCGAAAAACATAACCCTTCCTTGGCAGTCGGGTAAAAATAAATGAAAAAGAAAGGAATAAATTGATGCGTTTAATTTCAAGCGCGCTGTTTATTTATTTAAAGCAAGCCAGATTTATGAGTAGTATTAAGCTTTTTTGATCAAGGTAATTCAGGATTTTTTTATATAAGCATATTAATAATTCATTATAGTGTATTCATATATTAAGTTAGTAAGATTTCATCTTAGAGGGCACATATTCTGAGAGGGCTAGAAATAGTTCTCGATGGTGTGTGATGTCCGCCAACCCGCACTAGACCAAGGCCTCAACCCTTCTAGCCCTTTTTGGCCTCGTGCAGGTAGTCTAAATTCTTATTCTTTCTTTTTTTTTATATTGTTTTTATTTCTGTAACTGCCTGTGTGAGTCCAGAATAAATAATCTTCTTTCTTTCTTTCTTTCCTTCTTATTCTGAGGAGAGGTCCATGCCCAGTAGTGGAACAGTAATGTGGTATTTTAAAACATCACAAAACACTCGACTAAAATACATAATTGCTCCTTAATTTTCAAAAAGCTTTCTCTTCCCATAATTATAAGATTATTTAAACTTGATAAATAATAAAGAACTTTTTTCATAAGCAGAACTTTGTGATAGCCAAAAGAATTAACTCAATTTCCCTTAACAAAAAGTAGTAATCACATAATAATATGAGCTTATAGAAAGTTTTAATGGAATCCTAACTCAATGTGTGTCAAATGAAACGTTAAAGTTAAATTATATTGGGTCGAACGCTACCGTGGTCACGGAATGAGAATGTATTTTTTCAAGCATTTTGATACTTTTATTCTGATTAACTCCGGTGTTATTAAGCGCTGATAATGCCGCGAGATTCATGGAATTCGCAAAGCCCCTCGCTTTAAGAGATAACGGAGAGAATAATCTCATTGTCGTTGACAAATTGAAGATGATACGTCACAGCCGGGCCCAGATTTACCATATAGGTTAAATAGACTGAAGAGTAGCTCGAGAGGGGCTCGTGGCTAAATAACAACCGCGCCGATCGTACGATTTGTGAGGTTAAGCTGCGCTCGCCGCGGTCAGTCCGTGGATGGGTGATCATTTGTTACACATCGAGACCCCTCTGTGCCTCGGAGAGCACGTTAAGCTGTCGGTCCCGGGTGTCATACGAATACCTATGACAGTCGTTACGGATAGTCAGAAGCCCGAAAGTCTGACAAACGGTTTAACCTTAGGATATCGGCATTGCCCAGTTACTGGGTTGCGGAGGTCTGATGGCAGTCGCTCCGTGTAAAATACTGGTATTCAGCCGCATCTGGTTAGACTGGAAGCTGACCCCAAGATAATTGGGAAAAGGCTAAAAGGAAGAAGACTGAAGAGTAGCTTGAGGCTTTGGAGTGCGCGACGAAAAAGAAGACGGAAGAAAATATTTTGAAAGGAAAACTTCTTATAGCAAAAACCCTGCTTTGGCTGGAACAACTTATTTAATCACATTATATTGCTACGTTACAATAGGTTCTCCTAAAAGACCCCTCCACGCCTCTGTTTCAACACATCAACATAACATCACGCCTTGTATTCCCCGAAGGGTTCGGCAGAGGTGTCTTTAGTACCACCCTCATTTCGCCAGTTATGTTTAAGTCCCATGTAATAGCGAGCCTATTGCCATTAACCGGGCACAAATCCAGACTCCGGGTTGCTACTGAGAAATTCCTAATGGAAAAACCCAATAACACTTTGCCCGACCTGGAGATCGAACCCAGGACCCCATGCTCAGCAGTCGCGCTTACAACCACTAAACCAACAAGGCAGTCTTACTATGTGCTAATAATAACAAACTGCAATCACAAATGAGCTGTGTTATGCAATAATGTGTCAACCCACAAAAATATTGGTTCTGTGTTAACGCCATACAGTAGGTCCACCAAACGCTTGAAAAAATGCAAACGGCATTAAGATTTTTTTGATATACGCTCTTTTAAATTTACTACAGTTCTGGGGTATTTTTTCAAGAGTTGAGTATAAAATAGACCTACCACAAGAACTAGATGACGTTAACAAAAAAATCATATTTTTGTGGGTAGACACAGTATTGCATAACACGGCCCAAATATGTTTGCCAAGCATACCTAATTATGTCAGTGAACATTCATTGTCCCGCGGTTTATCACGGTTATATTCAACAGAAAGTCAGACCATCATGGTCCGATTTCATGATGATGAATGTCTAAATATGTAAACACTTCTTGCAGTGTAGTAAATAAATAAAGAGATCGCGCTGTTTACTACGAAATACTCGTAGCTGAAGCGATGACATCACGGCTACATCAGCTACGGTGTCGTAGCAGACAACCGGTCCGCTACGGTTCTTGTAGTCGTTCGTACGGTTAAATATTTTCTCAAAAGAAGTACTAATTCACTTAGAAAGAAAACATAAACTTTTTAATTAAAATGCTATTAAGTGTGGCTTAAAATAACATGTGTATTGCGTTTGCTTAAAAAATAACATTGTGGCTGAAGTTTTTATTTAATCACGTTCATTTTATGTTCTGAGAAATAGTTTTATTTATTTAGCCAACGATCCCAGTAGATACTTAAATGGAATCTAAAGCCGTAGTATAAAAAGGCGGTAATGGAAGTAAGGTCGGTGTGTGGGTTCAGAATTTCAGATGTTTTGTGATATAATTAATGTTTTGTGTTCGAGCTGTGGATTAAAACGATTAATCAGGGCAATGATTCAACACTTCCCTCTGATTGCGACTGTACAGCGTGTGGTTTGGGTGCGACGCATACTGGGACGCGACGGCAAATTTAAATTTACATTTAACGGTTAAGGATTCTGAACAATATCAGCATTGCCCGGCTTTGTTGCCTAACCATCGCCTTTCTACTTGGCTCTGTCTCCTCTACTCTGTATCACTAAGTATACTGCAGCGAAAATGCGGCATAAGCGTAAGGAACTCGGACAGGCGCCAGTGCATCGTAACGGCGTTGTTGTTAGGCTTCGTCTCGTGAACAAGGGGCCAGCACCTCTGACTTTTCGATTTCATAATGTGGATCAGAATTTGATTATCGCTTGCATTAACGGTGACTGCCTCGTTGGTCTAGTGGTGGCAAGTGCAACTGCTGATCGTGAGGTCCTGGGTACGATCTCCAGGTCGGACAAAGTGTTATTGGGTTTTTCCGTGTGGAATTCCTCAGTAGCAGCTCGGAGTTTAGATTTGTGACCGGTTGGTGGCAATAGTCTCGCCTCCTATTATATGGGACTTACACATAACGTCGAAATGAGGGTATTACTATACACCTCTGCCCAACCCTTCGGTGAATATAGGCGTGATGTTATGTTAACGGTGAAAGAAAATACCGTGAGGAAACCTACACACTTGAGAGGGCTGCAAATAGTTCTCAATGGTGTGTGTAGTTCTCCAACATGTACCAGGCCAGCGTGATGGGCTAAAGCCTAAACCTTTCTCATTCTGTAAAGAGGCCTGTGCCCAGCAGTGGGACAGCAATGGGCTGATTATGCGGTAATCACCAGCCTGCCGTTAATCTCTCCCTAAGGTGTTTGGCAATTTATTTTATTATTATTCAGCCATGATCATCCCGCTGCGGGGCAAAGGCCTCCCTACCCTCCTTCCACTCCTCTCGGTTTAAGGTATTCTGCGGCCAATCCTTCGAATAAATGGGCAATAAATGGCTTCTGGGCCTGCCGCGACGTCGTTTGACGATGTGATGACTCAGATGACTCAGTGATGAGTTTGCCTACAGCTCGTCCGACATGCGGCAGATGTGACCAGCCCAGTTCCATTTTAAACTTGCAGCTTTCTGACCAACGTCGGCGATTTGAGTTTTGGAGCGCAGTACACTATTCCTTATACGGTCTGATAACCGGAATCGTAAAATACTGCGCTCCGTGGCTCGCTGGCAAACCCCGAGTGCGGACATGTTTGCCACATGCTTGTGTCAAAAACACCGTTCAGCACAATTTCTTCTTGTCTCACTCTAGTCATTGTGCGGTGTTCCTTATACATGAAATGTGGAGTAATTAATTACACAGCTCGGTTTTCACTAATGTTCTCAGATGTTTTAGGAAAATCCAATTTATTATTATGTGCTTAAGTACTTAAAATATTTTAAATTATTAAAAAAATATGTTGTTGATTAATATTGTCTCATTAATCTTGTGGTTTCAAGTGCAGCACGGTCAAGAACAAAGTTCTTTGTTTTATTTTTTTATGTCGTTAGGGCTTTGTCTTATTCTTAATGTTCTGTTACTAGTATACTAGTTAGCTATTGTTATAACAATGGATTATTGATAAAATGGATGAAAAAAATAGATTTTGTACGTTAGTAATTCCCTATCCCGACATACTGCCAGGAACTGGTTTTACTTAATAAATAAGCAAACACTGGTGCCGATTTTGTGGCACATTTTGACAGTACTAAACTAGACTAAACACAACTGTCACTTTCTTTTTCTATTGAAACAGTAAGACACAGATGCCCTTAGTTTAGTTAAGTCCTGTCAAAGTGCGCAACAGAATCGACACCACTAAACAGTTTAACTTATCATGAGATAAGTTAAGCTATAATAATTATGTATTATGTAATATGAATTAGCCCGTTAACGTTCACGACTACACACGGGCTTCTTTATAGGCCCTTACAGTAACGGTCGTGATGGAAAATCTCCTAATCACAAATCTTGACTAACGTATTGGTGATCGCAGTAGGTAAGTTGTTATCATCGCAAAGCAGTATCCTACACTGGGTTCTTATCACACACATCAACACATAAAACCAATATCGTTCTCCCCAATCTGTGGCCTACAACATAAGTTGTAAAACACAAAGAGGAAAATGCCAAGATTCTACCGAAAATAAACAGATACGTGGAACCGAACAAACATTGAACTTTTTACACGATATCTCGAAGCCTGTAGGCGTAAAAACCGCGTAACTTTCTATGTACAAGGAAAAGTTCTCAAGTTCAATCCAGGGTAAAGTTGGCTTGGATTTATATCGCTTATATTATCGCCACAAGATTTTCGTTTCGTTAGTATACACGCGGCACCAGTCTAACCTTAGGGTGTCGGCATTGCCCTGTTACTGGGTTGGGGAAGTCTGATGGCAGTCGCTCCGTGTAAAATACTGGTATTCAGCCGCATCTGTTTAGACTGGAAGCCGATTCCAACTTCTTCTTCTTCCTGTCCTTATTAGAATAGAATAGAATAGAATTTTTATTTGCATATATTGTAGGTACATAAAAAAATAGTTGTTAAAGATAAACATAGTGATCCTTGTACAATCTACCTTAAATTAGACATGCAAATCTACATTATTCCACACGAGGTGTCGTCGGCACAATATGTATTTCATAAATCCATGGTGTTAGAGGTTTTGGCTTATTGTTTTATGACCGGCCGCCTGCCTGACATCAACCCTCCTTGGGAATACTCGTTGAGCGTTCGCACAGGTGTCCAATGTGCTTGCTGATATTATGCACCGGGTCCCAAAATGCTATTATGTTTGCCAATCTTACTGTCGACAACTAAGTAGACTATGTTATTCTTGGTGGAGTATGCTTTTTTTACGACCGCTAGGCAGAATTCTCCACGCAGTGTGCGTGAACTCCACGACCTCATACCACCGGCCCCCTTCTACTATCGGACATCTAGACGCACTGCAAGTTACCATCCATACCTAGTTGCCATTCCACCAATTCGCACTAAGCGCTTCCAAACATCCTTCATAATGCGCACGACAAAAGAGTGGAACTCACTACCTGCGTCTGTGTTCCCGAACGCATACAACCAGAATCTCTTCAAAGTTAGAGTGAACAGACTTCTTTTGGGTAAGCTCACTCCATCGTAGACTTTATCACCTCTGACCTAGCAAGAGCAAAGCTAATTTTAAAAAAAATGGGTGCCTTAAGATGGACGGCGACGCCGAAGTCGGCCCAGAAAGAGAGGACGTGATGACCTGGACGCGTACCACGAGGGTTAGTTTGATGTGGCGCAGGAGAAGAATACATTTAAGAACTTGGGGGAGGCCTTTGTCCAGCATTGGAACTGAATAGGATGGCATAAAAAAAGTGCGACACGACGTTACGTTACATTTTTTTTTTTTTGTTTACGTTACTAATGAAGATAAAACACTTATAAATAATGTTTATAATATATTATTGAATTCGATGTTTTAAAAAAGTATTCTACCTGACTATTTATACACTTATTTATTTTACGTCGTATTTTTATATCATTCTGCCTCGTTAGTCTAGTGGTGGCAAGGGCGACTGTTGATCGTGAGGCCCTGGGTTCAATCCCCAGGTTGGGCAGTGTTATTGAGTTTTTCCGTGTGCAATTCCTCAGTAGTAGCCTGGAGTTTGGATTTGGGCTCGGTTGATGGCAATAGGCTCGCCCCCTGATACATAAGACAGACATAACAGCGAAATGAGGATGTTACTATACACGTCTGCCCAACCCTTCGGGGAATACAGGCGTGATGTTATGTGATACATTTTTTATCATTTTATCACACCACTCTACTCGATGTCGTTTTTAAACTTCCGTTAATTCATGCGATTAAACTTTTAATTCTTATTCAATCTTTAGTTCGTCGTTATTCGAAGTAATATTAAATGAAAAAGCTAAAAAGTTAGTAAATGTTATTAAGGAAAAACTTACGTAGTAAATATTATTAATATTGACTTAGTTTCTCCCGAATGAAACTCCACTTTTGCATGATACAGAACAAAGTTTGAAATTGCACTCTATCTCAGTGTAATTTTAAATTCCCAAGTACGGTAGCCGCTTGCAATGGCACTTTTAAACTCTGTTTGATATAGTATTATTTGTTTGTGAGAACAATAAAACTATATTCTAGAACTTGAGCTATTTTTAAGGACCTAACTTCAAAATTAATGTGGAGGAAGAAAACGTTAGCGGTACTTGTCAACATACAAATCGTAAAATGTCTTATGAAAGAAAACAATGATTTTATTTTAGTAGCACTACATTTTTAGAGTTCCGTAGTCAAACTAACCCTTATAACTTCATCATGTCCGCCTATCTGCTTGGTTGCCCGTCCATCCGTCAACCACACCCTCGTAAAAACTACAGTTCTGAACCAATTTGTATGAACTTTTGGAGGTAGGAACCGCTATACAAGAGTGTAGACTCCATAGATACAGATAACTGTAGTGTAGACTACAAATAGTTGATCCGGGTCTGGATGTTTGTGCGTGTGAAGATTTGTGTTTGTGCCCACGACACAGGAGAAAAACTAGTGAAGGGCAAGGTTTTTAAAAAAAAAATGATAAAAAATACATGAAACAGAGACCTGAAAAAAACTATTCGAGTTCCTCGTCGTGTCCATCGTTGAATAGGTCTTTAAAAACAACATGACGATTTCTGAGTGATTTTTTTATTTAGTTGAATATTTATTTGGTGAGACATGAACTCCGAAAGTCGTTAATAGTGTGTGCGTAACCTCTAACTTTAACCCTTTAACTTTCCAAATATATCATGAAAAAATCAGAAAAAATTCAAGCGTGTAGCACTTAATGGATACTTTCAACAATAATAAAACTTTTTAACAAAAATAAAACCGACTTCAAATTGTCTATCTCCGAGGTTCTTCATCAGATCTTCACCAAATTTAAATGGGACCACTTCGAAAGAATATTCTTTCAAACAGAAAAAGAATCATTAAAATCGGTTCACAATTAGCAAAGATATCGCGGAACAGACACAGAACAAAAAAAAATACATACATACATAAACTCACGCCTTTTTCCCATGGGGGTAGGCAGAAACTATAGAACGCCACATGCTACGACTCTTACATACCCCTTTCGCTTCATCCACATTCATACATCTTGTCGTACACGCACGCCGGTTGAGAGTACTACGCACCTGACCTTTGTGAAGAACATCACCAATAACATCGATGTATGTCCTTCTAGGACGTCCTCTACCGGCGTTCCCATTAACATCCGCCTTATAAATTTCTTTTGTTAATCGCCGTTCACTCATTCTCTCAACATGGCCAAACCACCTAAGCATACTCCTTTCAATTTTTGTCACTACATCATCTTTTAAACCGCAACTTTGTCTAATCTCTTCATTTCTCAATCTATCATTCAAAGTTACACCGCACATACTTCGCAAGGAACGCATTTCCACGGCATTTATTCTACTTTCATGCCTCTTCTGCCACGACCAACATTCACTTCCATACATAAGCGTAGGTACCAACACACCATTATGGACAGCCAGTCGTGCCTTTTTGGACATCGACCGGCTAGCCACAACCGCATGCAAAGCACCATTTACTTTATTTCCCGCATTTGCTCTCCTTTCCACATCTTCGTCAATCTTACCATCTCTTGCAAACATGCTTCCCAAATAAACAAACTCATTCACCTGTTCAATATCTAATATCTTTTATATCTTTACTTTACACTCAGATACATCTGCATCTCTTTCAAAAACCATTACTTTCGTCTTGCTTACATTAATTTTCATCCCTTTCATATTATATGCTCCATTCATCATAGTTACCATGTCTTGCAACTCTTCCGCCGACGATGCAAGCAAAACTTGATCATCTGCGTAGAGAAGACATTTGACAGGCAACTCATTCATTTTCAATCCACACTCACTCCCTTTTAAATCTGTCAAACAACTATCCATGTATAGGTTGAACAGCCATGGAGACGCTACACAACCCTGTCTAACACCTCTGGAGATGCCAAACCAGTCTGTGAACGCCCCATTTATCCTAACAAGCACTGGAATCCCTGTACAGCGATTTCAGTGCCCGTATCAAGCGCCAGTCCACCCCGTACAAAGATAGTGTCGACCACAATTCTTCCCTCCACACACTATCATAGGCCTTCTCCAAATCAATGAAAGCGCAGTACACTTTCTTGTGCTTTGCCAGATGTTTTTCGGCTATGCACCTCAAGGAGAAGATCTGATCCATACAGCCCATCCCCTCTCTGAAGCCTGCCTGAACATCCCATACTTTCTCATCTGTTATTCTTATGTTAATTAAAACTTTCGGATATAGTTTGCCGACCACACTCAAAAGACTAATGCCGCGTTAGTTTTTACACTCCTGCTGTGAACCTTTTCCCTTATATAGTGGTACGATTACAGCTTTGCACCAGTCGCCCGGCACTTGGCCGAATCTCCAACACATATTAAAGATCCGGTACAGCAGGCTTGCTACCACCCCGTCACCGCCCTTAAGCATTTCGACAGATACTCTGTCACATCCAGCAGCTTTTCCAACTTTCATACATTTCAGCGCTTTCACGATTTCATCCAAGTCAATGTCTGACTCACTCGCTTCCGCCCAGTTACCCACTCTTTGCACACTATCCTGCCAACTAAATAAACTTTCAAAATATACCTTCCAGCGTTCCAACACCTTGCATTCTTCACTTAACAAGCATCCATCTCCTCCTCTAACTAAAAAAAAAATACATACAGTCGAATTGAGAACCTCCTCCTTTTTTTGGAAGTCGGTTAAAAATAGTTTCAAACAAGATAAATTAATAAGTTTTTGAAATATTTCTGGACAACTGAAACGCTAAGAACTTTGTTCAAAACAGGAAAGAAACGCCTATTTGCATACCTTATTGGCGTGGGCAGACCGAACTGCTGAAAATGAGACCACGTACAAAAATCGTAGAAAAATATTCGCAGATAAAAATTGTACAAACAATCGAAAGGTCAACTCCCTTTGCTTAGGCTTAAGTAAAAATATTTGATGGATTCGACTTTTTAATTGAATGATTTATTTTTTATGCGATCAGCTTTAATGTATTCGAATATCTGTGTTAGCATATTTCTAGTGAAATCTATTAGCTAAATACGTACTACGCACCGTAAAAGGACTTTTTAATGAGGGACGTAAGTATTGTGCTTTAGACTGTGTGTGACGTAAAGAAAAACACGACATGCAGGTCATCAGATCTCGGTCTCTCTCTCTCTTGTATGCGATGTATTACGTCACCGACCAAGGTTCTTTAGCCCTAGGCCGATGCAAGGCTTGCTGATCGCCATATGCTTGCCCACTGTAGGTATAGCGGACGTTGCCCAATCTTTAAGTGCATTCTTTGTACAGCAGAAAAAACCGTACGTAGTATCAAGCTTCATCATCATTATCTTCCTGCCCTGGTCCCAAGTTACTTGGGGTCGGCGCAATATGTTTTTCTCTTCCACTCTTCCCTGTCAGCCGTCTCATTATCATTTACTCCCTTATCTTTCATATCCTCCCTCACACAATCCATCCATCTTTTCTTAGGTCTCCCTCTCCCCCTCCATCCATCAACATTCATATTCATCACTCTCTTAGTCACATGTGTTTCATCCCTCCTCAGCACATGCCCATACCAAGACAAACGCTTTCCTTTCAACTTTTCTGTCACTGGTGCCACTTTCAAACTTCCTCTAATATACTTATTTCTTACTTTATTTATCCATTCGCGTCACTCCACACATCCATCTCAACATTCTCATCTCCGCTACGTGTAATCTTCTTTCGTCCGTCTACGTAGTATCAAGCTTATGAATATTAAAAAAATCTAAAATAAAGGCATTACCTAGCACCTATCTTCAAACTATTCGTTCCAGAAGTATCGCGGAGTGTTTGTCAAAATTAAGCTAGAAAATTAACGTCACGCCCTAAAATGACACTTCGCGTTCCCACGCTGTTCAACATAATAGGAACGGCCTAGAAAAGCAATTTGCGTGCAAGTGGCTTTACAGAGGCATTTTCAAGTACACACAGCGAACAATTCATTTATGCAGGCAAACCACGAACAACAATTATGCACTACCCAGGGGACTGTCATTGATATTGTGTGCGTACTAAGGTTTTATCCACTAGTAGGGGTGCATCAAAAGAACTATAACGAGTAATGATACTTAAATACGTCCGGTGCACCCTGGGAAGTCAGACCCGCTACCAAACTGGCTGACTTGCAAATAGTTTCAAAAAGGAATAAGCTATTTTCTCAAAGTAACAGCTAGTTCACACAGAAACTGTTTACAGGACTCGTTTTAGCGAATCCGTTTTTATTTTGGTGATGGCGCCTGTAGTTGTATGAACAAGTTCACATACACGACAGTATTCCGAATCCAGTAAAAAATACTCGTCCGACATTTTTACATGTTCCGTCTGTCATCAAAAACTGGATGACGGAACAGTATAAAAAACGGATCCGTACATGAAGATGTATGGAGTATGGGTGCGCTCAAACACGATCCGTTATTTTTATTGTATCCTACCTGCCAGATGCGACGCAGCTGCAATTTGTTTAACTGACCCGTCGGTACAGATGTGAACAACACATCTAGTACCGACGGATCCTAGCGAGAGCACGCACAATCTAGCTTTAAAGATTCATCTATTCGCAGTACACGCACAAGTTTGTGAAAATAAAAGCTTGATAGTTGCCTGGATACTTATCTCTTTTGCCCACAGTACAATGAAAGAGGTTGACGCCTTATAACGAGATGACTCGCGGTTAAATATTTGCACAAAAGCGACGGCCCTTCGTTCGCCGCGGTTTGTTCCTGGCTTAAGTAGTTCGATTTGAGTAGGAACGTTCGCAAACAATGAACAGTGGGGATTTATACGCGGTCGTTGGCATACTGCCGATAAGGTCGGATATTGGTTTTGATTTATTTTTCTTGAAGTTTAATTTTCATTCTTTGTTATCAATGCTTCCAGTAGGTAGGTTAACCATTTGAGGAACTTCCGGTTAAATTGTAACCTCGTACAGCGAACTTTTTTTATTTTTCTGTTTGACTACTTGTAGATGGTCTTGCGGACCATTTCTACGTAACCGGGCAGTAATTGGCGAGACCAGAAGGGTCTCAAACCAATGGGGACGAAGTAATACTTAACCTAAGCTAATTACTAATACTCTAACATCATGACTACTAGCAATAACAGCACTAAGGGCGACCCCTAGTAGAACTCGGACCTCGGCTAAGGGCGTTGCTGGCAAGAGGACTGGGAGGGGGACAGTTTGATTGGGCAGAATTATCAGTGTGAACGGCGAGTGAATAATCTGTCAAGTTAATTTATTTAATAAGTAGCTACCCGCCCCGGCTTCGCACGGGTGAAATGTAAATACTAATTTGGGGCATATAAACCTTCCTCTTGAATCACTCTATCTATTGCTGAAAACTGCATTAAAATCCGTTGCGTAGTTTAAAAGATCTAAGCGTACAGACAACGGGAGCGACTTTGTTTTATACTATGTAAAGATGTATGTACACACAACACTTAAATGATGCGAAGTTCTGATGTAAGACAAGTGACATACGCGTATTTAGCTTTGTTGGAAGCTTAAAGTAACGCGGCAGACGAATCAGTAGGGAGTAACTTCAGAATCATTGGTGGTCGCGTTGCTATATGAATTAAGAGAAATAGGTACCATAAAAAGTGCAAACCACATTGACAGTAAAATTTTTCGTAATAAAAAGAATCTGAATTGATGGCTATTCATTGCTGAGAGTGGACATTACGATCTTGAAGGTAAATAATAACCTTATAAATATAAACAAACAAACAAACTTACAACAGTTGAACACAACTCTGGATCGTGGCTAATTACCAACTGCGCAAACCATACAAGTTGCGAGGTTGAGCTGCACTTGCCACGGTCAGTTCGTGGATGGGTGACCGTTCGTTAACACATCGAGACCCCTCCGTATCTCGGCGAGCTTGTTAAGCAGTCGGTCCCGGGTGTCATACGAATATCTATGACAGTCGTTACGGGAAGTCAGAAGCTCGAAAGTCCGACAACCAGTCTGGCTTTAGGATATTGGCATTGCCCAGTCCTGGTACTGGTTTGCGGAGGTCGGATGGCCGTGTAAAATACTGGTATACAGCCGCATCTGGTTAGACTGGAAGCTGACCCCAACATAGTTGGGAAAAGGCTAGGCAGAACAGTTGAACACAACTGTGTTGTAGTTAATACGGTGTGAAGCTACCATTCAACAATTAACTATGTAGGTATGACAAATTACCCGCTTGGATTCCTGTTCTTCCCTAGTTAGGTACTACGTGCTACGACCACAATGTCTAATGTAACGTTAATGCCACAAGTTAATGCTTACTAGCGCGTTAAGTCAAGTGGCAATGCCTATAATTGATGACTAATGATGCAACTGCTGCATCACTTTGATGTGTCTATGGAATTTCAGCTAAGGGCTTTATAATGGAGGTTAATAAGTTACATATAATGGTTTGTGTAGATATGCCATTTCCAAATGAACGCTAATAAACATAACATCACGCCTTGTATTCCCTGAAGGGTTAGACAGAGGTGTTTTTAGTACACCCTCGTTTCGCAAGTTATGTTTAAGTCCCAAATATAGACTCCGGGCTCCCAGGACACAAATAGACTCCGGGCTGCTACTGTGAAATTCCTAATGGAAAAACCCAATAACACTTTGACCGACCTGGGGATTAAACCCAGGACCCCATGCTCAGCAGTTGCGCTTGCGACCAGACCAACAAGGCAGTCGCTAATAATTGTTTGAATTTGCCCCTTTTTTCCCATGTTATTGCAAAAACCGACTTTTTTTCTTCTTATAAAAACTTACTGCGATCGTTGATTCGTTTTCCAATTGAACGTGACGATTATATGACGATATTCTCTTAAGACCATTTATTAAAACGGTCTATGAAGACGCTTACGTTTTGCATTGGACGTAGATATACAAGGTTAGTCGTAAAGGGGGTACTAGCCAAAAGGGTGTTAAAGTACCTATAATAAGGGATAACTTTTGTTCTACAACTTTCCCCAAAACTCGATAGTTTAAGAGAAATAGAATTTTAAAGATTTCGTAAAAAATATGCTAAAATCTATCTGTCCATAGCTATGATCAGCTGTATTTACTATTTAGGTCACATTTGGGGTCACGGATTAGAAACTTAATTTTCTGAATTCATAAATAAAGCAGGTATGTTTTTTTTTTTGAAAAAACTAAAATAAAAATCTTTTTACGTGCAAATAAAAATTATCGAATTTTGATTTTTTTAAACTTGCTTTAAAATAGTCATCAGTGATAAGTAGCCCGCGGCTTAGTACCCCCTTTCCGACTAACCTCGTATATCTACCTAGCTTTTTCTCAACTATGTTGGCGTCAACTTCCAGTCTAATCAGATGCGGCTGAATACCAATATTTTACACGGAGCGACTGCCATCAGACCTCCACAACCCATTTACTGGGTAATGCCGATATTTTAAGGTTAGACCGGTTGTCAGACTTTCAGGCTTCTGATTACCCGTAACGTCTGTCATATGTATTCGTATGACACCCGGGACCGACTGTTTATCGTGGTCTCCAAGGCACGGAGGGGTCTCGATGTGTAACGAAGGTCAACCATCCAAGGACTGACCGCGGCAAGCGCGCAATTTAATTAGCCACGCACTAAATTGGACGTAGGCATACGGACTGATAATATAAGGCCTCGTCCTAACTGGCAAATAATTGCACAACCATGCGATGCGATCATACAAATGCTCAATCAAAAAGAGGCATAATTATGTTTTTACGACGAAAATAAAACGATTTGGGTCCTTAAAAGCCATCGTAAATGTTTCAATCAGAAAATATTCCGAATATTATGACATTTGATGAAATATTCGAACAATCGCATTGCATGATTGTACGACCGCTTGCCAGTTATGATGACTTATGATGATGGTTTAAATTATTTATTTTGGTTACAATCAAGGTTTACGAAAAATATTTTAACACTGCTGAAATGCAATCGACCGCGTCACTAAAATATAGTAGGTAAAATAAAGTATAGTAGGCATAAACAAAAATATTTTAAAACGTAATTACAACAAAATAAAAACGTACAAGTCTCCATCATTCAAATATTTACCAATCAATTTTCGGTATAGAATAAAAACACAAAGTAGGTGAACTGACGCCCACGGTAGCTTAGAGGAAAGCCTCAGATGCGTGAAAGCTCTGAATTTTATTTTTATTTATGTTCGCAGGAAATCTATTTTACGTAGGTATTTTTTTCTTTAGTATAAATCTTTTATGATGTATCTTCAAAACGTGTTCGGTTTTGGTACGAAAAATGTTTTATTTGGCGTCTGAAGGTCGCTCAACGGTTTCCTAAACGTCAATCTCACACGCATGCAATTCTACTTTCTTCTCCTACCGATGAGTTCTACCTAATACTTTTATTTATTTATTTATTTAAAACATGGAAGACTTACAGCTAAAGAAAAAACTGAATTAACAAAAGTATATAGTAAACACGGAAAGCCAATAACAAGTCTTCACGTTTAGACATAGACTAGGTATAACTTTTAATGTGAGCAAACAAGAACACATTGCTAAAATTAGAGGTTTGCAACTCAGATTATGTATACAGAGAGGTTAGAAATAACAAAATATACATATATATAAAAAAAAAATGCACAATCTTAGACTGATTATTTGAAAAATTTAAGGCTTAAGCACCTCCTAGCTGAGTTAATACTAGTAGTAAAAGGATCCAAATCATGCTGCTTACATATCTACTGACGATACAAATGCCTTATTGTACTATAGCGGGTGGTAGTTAGGGTTGCCAACTTTTTTTTTACAAGAAATAAAGTATATTTAGGTCTGAGAAGGAAAATAAACAGTAGGCAGAAAAATAAAGAGTTTATTTATAAAATGTTTTTAAGACATATTTTTAGTGCTTCTCTCGCATAACTTATCAATTTCCTGTAAATTTTAAATGCTTCTAAAAATACACTTGGTGTTAGGTATTTTGATGCTGAAAACAGTAGGTATTTTGTATACTTTATTTTTGTTCAACAGTAAAAAGTATAATGTAGTGAAAAACAGTATAATACTGTTTTTAAGTGTTTGGCTAGACTGGCAGCGCGGTGCGGGGAGCGGCGCGGCTGCGGGAACGCGCGCGATTTACCTGTCCGCAGTCGAGCGCGGCTTCGTTCTGAGCGTTGTCGTGTCCAGTGTTTGTCAAATATAATATGGATGAAGAAGACTTATTTTTACTGGAAAATTCTTACTAAAAAGCGATGTTTCGACATCTACAGTGCAGATCGTGCTTGAATAGCACTTATTAATTCTTCAACATTTAATTATGAAGAAGCCATCATAACAACGCGCGTGGTCAGCTCGAACTAGTTTGAGATCCCCCGCTCCCGCGCGGGTTTTCGCTTGCCGCCCGCGCACTCACTGCGGCCACTTGTATTGTATGAACGAGCTATGGCGTGAGCTACCCGGGCGCTCTCCGCACCAAGTAGCCCGCGCCGCTTCCCGCGCCCGCGTGCCCACTATGGACACTCAAATGAAGTTCTTCTGTTTGAATTCGCCGCACCGCACCCGACCCGCGCCCGCGTTTGCAGTCTGGCCAAAGGCTAAAAGTATAGTTGGCAACCCTAGTGGTTAGTGTAGTTGTTGTGTCCGGGGCTAAATAACTCCAGGTACCTACTTAGTACAAAAACATTTATTATTATAGTTTGCACAGAAGAAATAGTCCACAAAACACAGTAGAACAATAGATATGAATTACTAGCGGCGGTACGTTTCCAATGCACAACATGGCGAGTGTAAACAAAGTACTTAATAATATAAAATATGATTTGTGTTACTTTTGTGTTCATGTTCTGTATTTGTTTTTGATTATATTTGTTGTATAGTAATATAAGTAGATAGTAAGATTCTGTATATATATAAATAAATAAATATATAATATGTTGATGAGTGAGTAGGCTACAGTACCTAGACCAAAAAAAATTAAGCCGTCGCGGGACGCTTGGCAGATGTGAAACATCGAAACTCATTTTATAAAAAAGAGTCCGCCCGAATCAAACCGAAGAGAGCCGACAAGTTACGATGGTCTGCCGTCGTGTATCTGCCATCGCGAGCGTCGCCACGCAATAGCCACTCTCACACCCGTACCGTAGCTGTTTCACATCAAAAAGGAATTTTTGCAATCAAAGGAATTGCCTCTGACCTCTTCCTGTCCAATCTCTTTGGTCTGTGACACCAAACATGCCATGACAGAAACGTCTATCAAAACACAAATGCTATTGGGATTATGCCACATCACGACACGACACGTAAGCCTAGTGAAAATCCGGCATTATGTTCTAGTGAAAACAAAAAAACTAACAAATAATTGCTAACGTATATTCAATATTTATATTTGATCGATGTTTATTAAACGTCGAAGATTTATTCTAAACAAATTGTTTGTTTGCGTAGGCACGCTTCAAAAAATCTTATGCCTGGATAAATAATCCATCATTTGTCAAATTTGCAAATAGAACTTTTATAATTCTTATTTGACAATAAAATGTGTGTAGGTTTGCCTAAAGGTTTCCCTAATAAGTTCGGGCCAGCGCCAGCCGTCATACACTTAGAGCTTAGAGACAAAGTTGAAATCGCATATACCTGTAATTTCACCAACACCCATACTCTTCAAACCGGAACACTGCAATGCTGCTTGGTGGTAGAAATAGGTAGTAGGTCCCTACTACCCCAGACGAATTCATTCAAAACGAGCTCTACAATTAATAAACAGCTGACATAATAATAAATAATAATAATTAATGTTCTTTATTGTGAAAAAGGTTTACATGTTCTTAAAGCTTAAAAAAATAAAATATCTTACCTTAATTTATTACTATAAATGAGAACATGTTGCAAATTATTACTTAAGACTTCCTACACTAGGCTAGGCCTGTCCCGCAGGAAGGAATAGAACATAGAACCTAGCCTCAGAATAATTTGTAGACCTGGGTCTAGAATCACTATATCTTTCGAATTTATGCATAACAATCTTAGATCAATGATTGGCGCGCAGCTCCATCCGCAGCGAAGCCCAAGCATTAATCTAAGATAGCAATATTCCTTATGACTTTCTAAAACCAACTGATAAGTTGCAAAACTGTATAAAACCTATTCACAAAATGCATATTAAAAACATAATCCGGATAACTGGGGCTCGTGGTTAATTACTAACTACGCGGATTTTACGATTTGCAAGGTTAAGCTGCTCTTGCCGCGGTCAGTCCGTGGATGGGTGACCGTCTGTCTCTTGCCACGGTCAGTCCGTGGATGGGTGACCGTCTGTTACACATCGAGACCCCTCCGTGCCTCGGAGAGCACGTTAAACAGTCGGTCTCTGGTGTCATACGAATATAGTCAGAAGCCCGAAAGTCTGACAACTGGTCTAATCTTAGGATATCGGCATTGCCCACTGCCATTATTTGTGGAGGTCTGATGGCAGTCGCTTTGTGTAAAATACTGGTATTCAGCCGCATCTGGTTAGACTGGAAGCTGACTCCAACATAGTTAGGAAAAGGCTTGAATAATCCGGAAAAACTGCACAGTCATACTCCATATTGCCCCTTTTTCCAACCAATGTATTTTTAACGAGTTTTCAATATCAGCTAGTTGCCAGAACCGAAAAATTTAGTCGCTTATTTGTTTGATAGTGCGATATAAAATTTCATTGAGTTCAGAACGTTGCATAGCATTGCATTGAAATTGGATAATCAAGCTCGAAAACTAAGGAATAATATTACGTACCTATGGGTTTTTTTTTAATAACTTTAACTTTTATTCTAATACTAAGAGCAAACCTTGTAACTGGTTGATGGGTAGTGCTCTGTACATGTCTGCTGTCATGAATCCTCGATACGGGATCAAAGGCGTTCTAGCTCCAATCATAATACCACCCCAAAAGGACACCGATTTCCCGCCTTGCTGAACTGTTCCAGTGGCAGTTCTTTGCCTTTCACGGTCTCCTGGTCTTCTCCAGGCACGGACACATCGGTTATCTGGATGAGTACTGATTCGCGATTCGTCAACGAAGAGACAGTTTTGCCAAATGTTTTCTTCTTCATTTTGCCGAAGCCTAGTCCACTGTAATCTCCGTCGTTGACGTTACCGGGAATTCAGAGGAGCACGCCAAGACCTCCGTGCTCGTAATCCAGCCTGGTGCAAGCAATCGAATGGTCTGAGTGCTAACTTCAAGCCCAGAGGCGGCTCGAACTTCTGCTTTTATTTTAGTGGCGTTGATTGTTGGGTCACGGGCTGCCAGCAATCTAATATAGCGCTTTTGGGCAGCAGTCTAAACAGTTGGGCGACCACTGCTGGGTCGGTCAGCTAAATTACCCATCCCGTGGTACCTCTGCAACGTGGTCACGACACAGGATTGGGATATAGCAACTTTGCGTGCTATTTCTCTCGTGGTGTATCCTTGTCTTCTTATCTTCCCTCAAAGTTACTATTCTTGCTCGTAAAACTTCTGATAATCCTCTTGGCATTTTTCAATCACAACTTTCCGCGAAATCTATTTTGAATCCGTTAAAATTGACTAAATCAGATTTCTGAATGAGCGTAAGCTAGGACTGAAATCCTTTTTATATGGAAAAACAATTGAACTGTTTTATTGTTTTATATTCTAAATCTATATTTTTAAATAAAGAATCTAAAAAGAAGTAGAAATCATAATAATATAATCTACCGTAACAAAAAAAAAACGATTTTTCAAAGAGATCGCAAAATTTTTTTGATGTGTGTATACCTATACAAAATACGTAAGGGGTTTATATACCCATGTTAATCAAAATGTATATAAAATATAACATGTAACACAACACACCTTGATGCGAAATGTAATGGTGTATTTACTGTTATTATTAAACAACACTTAAAAGGAATTTTACCGACGAGATTTACGCATTTATTATCACGCCAGCAAACAGGAATGTTAATTAAATAACGTTCTACGGAATACAAGCATGAATATCTTAAAGTTATGGTGGCATGGTGGCAATATTGCATAGAAATAAATATCTCTGTACTAAAATCCTCGGTAAATGAAAATAATGTTTTGAAAATTACGGGAACCTGAACAGTTACTAAATCATCAGATTTCAATGAAACCTTACGTTTACTCACAGTTTCAGAGATGCCCGACTGGTTTTGAACATCGGACACAAATCGAACCATATACATTTTTGAGAGAGAGGTAAGCTGGTATTTGCAGATAGACATAGGATTGACTGCCTCGTTGGTCTAGTAGTGGCAAGCGCGACTGCTGAGCATGGGGTCCTGGGTTCGATCCCCAGGTCGGGCAAAGTGTTATTGGGCTTTTCCATTAAGAATTTCTCAGTTGCAGCCCGGAGTCTGGATTTGTGTCCGGTTAATGGCAATAGGCTCGCCTCCTATTACATGGGACTTAAACATAATTGGCGAAACGAGGGTGTACTAAAACACCTCTGCCGAACCCTTTGGGGAATACAAGGCGTGATGTTATGTTACATAGGATATTTTCAACCTGGATTTTTTTTAACTTTCCGTGCTGCAAAAGGCTTGGCCACAGATAGTGTTTTATTTATATTATTATCCAACAAAGTTAGTAACATGTCGTGAGGAAAGTTTTGAGTATGACTGTGGATGGTTATAAGAGTAGAAGAAGACCAAAGAAACAATGGATGGATAGTGCAAAAGATGATATGGCTAGAAAGGGGGTGACTACTGAGATGACGGCTAATAGAGATGTATGGAAGAAGAAGACATACTGCGCCGACCACAAATAAGTTGGCATAAAAGCAGGAGGATAATGATGACGATCTAACAAAATTATGGCCTCATGATATAATACAGTGTGTCCCTGGATAATGTGCATAAAAAAGTGGGTGAAAATAGACCACAATTTATCGAAAAAAAAACAGAAAAAAAACAAAGTATTTTATTTTTGTAAAAATAATAGTAAAAAAAAACAAAACTTCTTAGAAACGCGTTTTTAAGTTGATGACTGGTTTTTAAGGGTAAAGTTTTATTTGCTATGCAACATCAACTTTTTACCATCAAACATAATGAATAAAAGTTATTAATTTTATTTAATAAAAAAAACTACCTACCTACTTAAAACTTCGATATAATTTTTTTTCCATTTTTTTTGTCTATAAATTGTGGTCTAGTTTGACCTATTTTCATTTGTGCACATTATCCAGGGACACACTGTGCATTAATATCCTCTTTATTCCCCAAATTTGGAAAATCATAGCCAATTTATTGCAACGGTTTCGAGGTCGAGGATACGATTACCAAAGATTTGTGAGCAATCGACCACCGTTCCCTGTTTATAAACATTTCAGTTCAGCGTGATGTTTTGTAAAACAATTCGATTATAAACGAACGTGATCCGAGTGTTCTAGTTGTAATCAACTGAATTAATCGATGACGAAATCCTTGTAACATAACATCACGCCTGTATTCCCCGAAGGGTTGGGCAGAGGTGTATAGTAACACCCTCATTTCACCGTTATGTTTAAGTCCCATGTAATAGGGGGCGAGCCTATTACCATCAACCGGGCAAAATCCAAACTCCAGGCTGCTACTTAGGAATTCCATACAGAAAATCCCAATAACATTTAGCCCGACCTGGGGATCGAACCCAGGACCTCACGATCAGCAGTCGCGCATGCCACCACTAGATCAACGAGGCACTCGACACGAACACTTGTAGTAACAGTAAATTATCGAAATATGGTTTTGTTATCTCGTGTGGGGACGGGTTAGAATATAAAACTTCCTCACCACACGCTGGGAATAGACGCGTGTTGTAAGATTCAACAAAACCCAGCACGCTTGGTGGTAGGATCTATACGGTCCGCCTGGCCAGCCAGCCACTACCCTCGCATTAAAGTCGGGCGCCAAGCAGTTTACTGTGTTCCGTCGTGTGTATGTGAGAGACAAAGGGGTATAGGGGAATCCCTTTATATCTCTGTTACTTGAATTCGTGTGTACCATCTTAGACCCTGATTGCTCTTACCATCAGGTGCTATTAGGGACAAACGCGACCACGTCAAGGACTTAAAAAAAATGGTTCTGTTAATTTAAGCAGTCCTAACGGTTGAAAGCTTGCCTTCCATGCAAGAGGGTCCGAGTTCGATACCGGCGGGGCACCTCTGACTTTTTGAATTCATGTGCGGGTCAGAATTTGATTATCACTTGCGTTAACAGTGAAGGAAAAACGTCGTAAGGAAACTTGCACACCTGAGAACCTAAGACCCTGGACACCTGTCCATTAAGTTCTTGATGGTGTGTGTAGTCTGCCAACCTGCACCAAGCCAGCGTGGTGGACTAAGGCCATAACCCTTCTCATTCTAAGCAAAGGCTCGTGCCCAACAGTGGGACATTAGTGGGCTACTTATATTATGTTAATTTACTAGATTTACTATTGTGGAGGAACCTCGTTCCCTTACAATATATTCCAACCAGTACTGCCAATAAAAATTTCTCGATTCCCCGAAATTCCCCGCGAGCACGATAAATTTACGACTTCTTTTTCCTCCAGCGATAGTTGAACGAGCTTTTTTTAGGAGCTCCCCTCAATGTTTCCCTTTATTTGCCGCTTCTTTTGTCCAGCAATGGTTGGACGACCTTTTTTTTGGACCTTCCCCTCGGTCTTTCCATTTCTTGCGATAGTCGGACGACCTTTTTTTTAGCCACTCTCTTGTGTCTTGGATGCATTTACGAACACGAAACCGTAAATATTGAAACTGCTCCCAATTCTCCGAAATTCTCCGATTTTGTTCATTCCCCGCACGAACCCCCAATTCTCCGCAAATCGGGGATTTTCCCCGCAATTGGCAGCACTGATTCCAACCTTCATGTTCCGTTGAACTTTCATCATGTCATACATATTCAACTCTAAGTGGCACCAATTAATCCCAAGTGAACATTTACAAGTTTATAACTTAGCCTAGAAGATTTAAATATAATTTAATATTTAAATTCAGGACATTTCAACTTCTTCATGATTTCAACTTCTTCATGATTTTCATAATCTTACATCCGTGGGCGCTATAAAGGGATCAAAGTTTTCAGAAACTATAATAAGTGGGAGCCATTTTATTTAAATGAGACGATTTGTGAATTAGATGGAGCTTTTAGAGCGAAAATTAGCATTAATGTCAATTACGATTTCCATTTTTTTTTCCCTTTTTTTTCATCTTTGCCCGCTTAGGATTTCTCCTGTATCGTGGGTGCATTTACAGACACAAATCTTCACATGCACAAACCTCCAGACCCGGAACAACTATTTAGGCCACACAATTTTTTTATGCGTACGGGAATCGAATCCACGACGTAGAAGCCAATCGCTCAGCCACTGCACCAAACATGTCGTCCTTATTAAGTTTATACCAGATTATGTAACGTGGTAGAATAAGCCACCTTTGGTAGTGTTTTGGCTCGCGAGCCACAACTCCATGAGAAAACAAGTACAACAGTACATACTCGTAAGTACCTACATAATTATACAGGGTGTAAACGAAATCATGTAATTTCTTCAAACCTTGTGACGTACTGCTGACATAGATTAACCCTGCACGTCATAATATAGTACACAATAAAAAAAATTACAAGAACCAAACATGTGTTCTTAACGTGTGGCATTTTAGAGCGAATTGCACGGTTATTGATTGATATGATTTAACTCGGGCGTTAAAATACCTTACTTCTTGTATTTTTTTTATTGTATCCTAAATTATCCCATGCAGGGTTAATCTATGTCAGCAGTACATCACGAGGTTTGAAGGAATTACATGATTTCGTTTACACCCTGTATACCCCACAATGTTTGAATCCATGAAAAATGACTCCTGTCCTCCGAGCTCCGCTTCACAATACCATGACATTATGATTTATTTGAGTACATGGCTTCCGTTCATTCAGCCTATCTGAACCGCCGTGTTTACCTCTCAGGGTAACATTTATACTGATTATATTTGCGTAAACATGCTACACAAACATGTAAGGCCACCTACACACGGGCCACTCGCACAGACATAAGTAGCCGGCGATAAGCTATTTCCATACATTTCGAGTGGCTGTGACCAGCCACAAGTGTACGCGAGTCTCTGTGACATGTATGGAAAAGTTTGTCCGCATTCTGTGGCGAGTGGCCGTGTGCGAGTGGCCTTAATGACTCTAACGCGTATGTAGCGTATAAATCTTGAAGAAAGGGCCATTCTCTTTTCGTGGGTAACGCGAAAAGGCGAATAGATAAGAGGATGTGTCGCAGCATCCTGTTACTGTTACAGTCAGCCTATACCATTCTATTGCCGAGCAAAAGTCTCGGGAAACTGTTTTTATGCCCTCGGCTTACACGTTTTAGTTGCAAATAAGGAAAAACATATATAAAAGTCAATTTTATTATCTTCTTTAGATAGTATAAAACAAAGTCGCTCCCGCTGTCTGTCTGTCCCTATGTATGCTTAGATCTTTAAAACTACGCAACGGATTTTGATGCGGTTTTTTTTAATAGATAGATTGATTCAAGAGAAAATTTTATATGCCCCACATTAGTATCTACATTGCACCCGTGCGAAGCCGGGGCGGGTCGTTAGTAATATATATTATAATTCTTCTGTACGTGTGTTTGTCACCTAACTCCTCCTAAACGGCTGGACCGATTTGGATGTAATTTTGTATATTTCAATGGATTCCTGGATGGTTTGAAAACACAATTGGACCCGGTAGGTGGCGCTGCTTCTTCGGGCAGGACGACGTCCGCTAGTAAAATATAACTCACAAAATCTAGTAGAAGTCATAAAAACATCACGCCTGTATTCCTCGAAGGGTTTAGCAGAGGTGTATAGTAACATCCTCATTTCGCCGCTATTGCAATAGGGGCGAGCCTATATTGCCATTAACCGGGCACGAATCGAAACTCCGAGCTGCTACTGAGGAATTCCACACGGAAAAATCCAATAAAACTGGCCCGACCTGGGAATTGAACCTTCGACAAGTGTCGGCATCCTTACGACAGCAACAATGATCGTGTAGTAACACAAATACAAAGGTACCTACTGCTTATTGCTAGAGAAATGTCTGCCAGCAGACCTGCTGAATTTTAGTTTAATTCAGTCACATAATAATTGGAAATAATTGGATCACAACATGTAAATGGTTTTATCACAAAGTCTGGAACTTTCCTTGTCTTCACTTAATCGTTGTTTTTACTGTAACTGAGCGAGTTTATTCTTACTATTCCCTTGTGACACAAACGGGAAGGTTAAAAAACCGTCTAATACACCTTTCTTGGTTTCTTTTCAACCTGAACCAATTATGACGACGACCTACGCAAATTAGTGGAATCAATGACATTTTGCAAATAATGTCATTGTACAGTAAATTTTAGGTCAGTTATTTAGACGAATACGAGACGAAAACGAATGTAGTCCAAAAATTCAAACAAAATACTTTTGTTTTAATAGAGAACGTATAAACGAACGTAATAATTAGAGGCTCGTGGCTAATTAACAACCATGCGGATTATACATAGGTAATCTATACTAATATTATAAAGAGGAGAGATTTGTATTTTTGTATGTAACGAATAAACTTAAAAACGACTGGACCGATTTCAAAAATTCTTTTGCCGTTAGAAATCTACATTATCACTGAGTAACATAGGCTATATTTATTACTGGAATAAAACGTCTTACGCGGGCGGGGGCGTGAGGAGACAGCTAGTATAATATGATTTGCAAGGATTCTTCTTTTCGTGTGGTTAGTGACTAACCTGGTGTCAGAGTTTAAACCGTCCATGGCCCTCTGACTTAGCTTCACATACCGTCGAAAAATATCTCTCAGGCATGCCAGTTTCCTCACGATGTTTTCTTTCACCGTTTTTAAGCAAGTGATAATTATACAATACGCACATGAATCCGAAAAGTCAGAGATGCGTGCCTTGGGTTCGAACTCGAGACCTATAACTTGGCAGTCCGACGGTCACACCACAAGGCTATCACTGCTGTTAATTTGCAAGGATAAGCTGCGTTTGTCCCGATCAGCCCGTGGACGGGTAACCATTCGTTACACATCGAGACCCCTCCGTGCCTCGGAAAGCACGTTGAGCCGTCGGTCCTGGGTGTCATACGAATACCTATGACAGTCTTTACGGGTAGCGAAAAGCCCGAAGGTCCGACCACCGGTCTAACCTTAGGATATCGGCATTGCCCAGTAACTGGGTTGCGGAGGTCTGATGACAGTCGCTCCGTGTAAAATACTGGTATTCAGTTGCATCTGATTAGACTGGAAGCTGACCCCAACATAGTTAGGAAAAAGGCTAGGTAGAACGAACTTTTGTTCCATAAATTATAGAAATGCGCCCATAAAAATTACTGTCACGGGGATTTTAATCGATGATCGCTTAGTAAACATTGTATGGGTGTGTCTTATTGTATCTGTGTACCTACTAAATAGGTTAAGCTTACTGCCCACCTGTTTTTAACAATGTGGGTGTTCTATTTACACCACAATAAATCATTTTAGCATTATCCAGTATTTTATATCAAAATCGTGTTTTTATCTCAACTCCTGTTATTCGAAAACCTTCCTATTTTATAACTTTTTATTACAAATTAATTTAAGTTTAACGTTCATGTAACAGTTACCACAGATAATAAAGTGGCTGCAAAACAATTAGCAAGTTCAGTTACTTGTAAAATGACAAGGAATTAATTTCATAAGGCGAAGCTAAATATGGTTTATTTTAATTTCAACAGAAGTTTAGCAATCGCTTTTATTGCTGCTATAATGAAATCGGGACAATATTTGAGTAAAGGGTCTCAGCTATTCCGCTCTCCTCGTGATGTTTTTCCTTCACTATTAACGCAAGTGATAATCAAATTCTGATCGTGCGGGTCGGGATCGAACTCATACCCGCCTGCATGAAACGCAAGGATTCAACCACTTCTTCTTCTTCTTCCTGCCTTTATCCCACACTAGGTGGAGTCGGCACAATATGTATTTCATAAATCCATGTTGTTAGAGGTTTTGGCTTATTGTTTTATGACCGGCCGCCTGCCTGATATCAACCCTCCTTGGGAATACTCGTTGCGCCGTCGCGCGGGTGACCCAATATGCTTGCTGATATTATGCATTGGAACCAAGACATTTTTTATCAGTCTTGCTGATATTATGCACCAAGCTTGATTTTAACACCGTTCACGTCCATGGCGATAAAATAACTCACAAATTTCTCAAAGTATAAATACGCGAAAAGGAAATTTTATAAAAATATCACATTGATATTTCGGCTGCCAAGGGTTCAACCACTAACAACATCAATGTCTAGCCTCCAACAATTATGCAAGGACCTAAACTGTAATTATTTTCATACCTATCTCGATTCAAAACTTTTTGACTGAATACTAAAGCGAATAACTTTTGATGTCTACGATGCCGTCTGGTTGGATAAATACGAATTCAAGATGGCGCCTACTACACAAACGCACGGCGACTATACAGGGTGTAAACGAAATCATGTAATTCCTTCAAACCTCGTGATATAGTTCTGACATAGATTAACCCTGCACGGAATACTTTTGGATTCCATAAAAAAATACAAGAAGTAAACATGTATTATTAACGTGAGGCATTTTAGCGCCCCAAGCGAATTGCGCGGCTATCGCCCGCCGCGCGGTCATTTGACTCGGGGCGTTAAAATGCCTCACGTTAGGAACACAAGCTTACTTCTTGTACTTTTTTTTTATTGAATCCAAATTTATCCCGTGCAGTATTAATCTATGTTAGCAGTACATCACGCGGTTTGAAGGAATTACATGATTTCGCTTACACCCTGTATATTCAAGCGGTCATATTGAGTTACACTACCTATTAAACGCTTAGGTCTGAGTGGCGCCGCTTCGGAAGATAATATAGTTGCAGTTATTTGTTTAGTTCGTGTATTGAGTAATATTATAGCGGGAACGAATATGTGGTCTATTGAGACGGTCAATTCAATATATTTCATAGACTGTTATGTAGGTTACAAGAGAAAGTTACCTTTTATATGTAGGCAAGTGATTGACTGGATAAGCGAAAACAAAAATAATTGACTGCCTTGTTGGTCTAGTGGTCGCAAGCGCGACTGCTGAGCATGGGGTCCTGGGTTCGATCCCCAGGTCGGGTAAGGGTTATCGGGTTTTTCCATTAGGAATTTCTCAGTAGCAGCCTGGAGTCTAGATTTGTGCCCGGTTAATGGCAATAGGCTCGTCCCCTTTTACATGGGACTTAAACATAACTGGCGAAACGAGGGTGTTACTAAAACACCTCTACCGAACCCTCCGGGGAATACAGGGCGTGATGTTATGTAAAAATAATTGAATTCAGTATCACTATAAGCAGTTGTTACATTAATCGATGTTATGACTCAATACAATTAATTTATTAGTCAGTTTCTATTGATCCAAAAATAAAGTGATATTAATGAGCCCATCACTATCCGCACCCTAAATTTTTGAGGACCGAGGGCTATCAAGGCAATTTGGTAAATGACAACCTCATCACCAGCCTTTAGAAGTCCACTACTGGGCCTCGTATTAATAGCTACCATGAACTGTCAAAGGAGAAATACCACGCTTGGCAGTGGTGATTACAGCTTGTTGTTATTAGTAGACAGGATGACGTTGCGGGCAATCCTCTTCACGTAATCCCTTGGTCAGCTTTTACGACACTCGCGAATGGCGTATCTTTGCCGGGAACCACTCGGAACGTCAGTAATGTTAAGTTAAGGTGAATGTTAGAAGGTTAATGTTAAGTTAAGTTGAACGTTAAGTTTAGATTATTGTTAAGTTAAGGTTAATGTTAAGTTAAGTTAAGTTGAACGTTAAGTTTAGATTATTGTTAAGTTAAGGTTAGTGTTAAGTTAAGTTGAACGTTAAGTTTAGATTATTGTTAAGTTAAGGTTAATGTTAAGTTAAGTTGAACGTTAAGTTTAGATTATTGTTAAGTTAAGGTTAATGTTAATTTAAGGATAATGTTAAGTTAAGGTTAAGTGAAGGTGAATGTTAAATAAGGTTAATGTTGAGTTAAGGTGAATGTATCTGTTTAGTTAAGGTGAATGTTAATTTAAGGTTAATGTTGAGTTAAGGTGAAAGTTAAGTAAAGGTTAGTGTTAAGTTAAGGTGAATGTATATGTTTAGTTAAGGTGAATGTTAATTTAAGGTTAATGTTAAGTAAGGTTAGAATAGAATATACTTTATTGTACACCAAAATTGTAACACAGCTCTTACACAATAACAAACATTAAAGGGTACAATGGCGGTCTTATCGGTTAATGTTGAGTTAAGGTGAAAGTTAAGTAAAGGTTAGTGTTAAGTTAAGGTGAATGTATATGTTTAGTTAAGGTGAATGTTAATTTAAGGTTAATGTTAAGTTAAGGTTAATGTTACCCTCACTCCGGTAGGATACCTAAGTATAGTACGAAATTGTTTATTACGCGACACACGATCGTGTAATCCATAGAATCTTCCGTCCTAAGGGAAAAAAATCTGAAATACTTTAGTCCACCCGTGAAATGTAACTAAATAGACTCGAATCTGGTATTTATAATGTTGGTATCTCTATCATTCTGTAGTCCGGTTAAGCAGCTAAAAACCTTAGCGAGCTTAAAAGCTGCGAGTGGTCATATCAAAAAAGAAAAAAAAACACACTGTACTCCGCGTCATTGTTGAGGCAAATATTTAAATAGACTTCGAAAGTGAATTCCAGATATTCGCGGAATTTTTATTTATTTGTACGTTATGTAGCAGTCGTTATTTTATGATTTTACTTTCTTGCAATTATAGAGACAGTTATCATTACCACTCCAGGAAATTGGAACAATGGTTTAAAGGCGGACGTTATGATTGCTTTTCTTTTATCTAGAATGAGAGAGGTTTCAGTAAAAAACGAACGAGCTTGAACGTCGCCGTCGGCGTCTTGTAAGTGGTACTCGACCATTTACAAGAGGTATGGCTAAATACTCAAACGTCAACGTGTTTTCACTGCAAGTTACCATCCATAACTAGTTGCCATTCCACCAATTCGCACTAAGCGCTTCCAAACATCCTTCATAATGCGTACGGCGAAAGAGTGGAACTCACTACCTGCGACTGTGTGCCCGAACGGATACAACCCGAATCTCTTCAAAGTTAGAGTGAACAGGTTTCTTCTGGGTAAGCTCACTCCATCGTAGACTTTGTGTCTGTCACCTCTGACCTCGACTAAAGTCAAGAGCAAACCCATCTATACTAATATTATAAAGCTGTTTGTTTGAACGCGCTAATATCAGGAACTACTGGTTGGAATTGAAAAATTATTTTGGTGTTGGATAGTCCATTTATCGAGGAAGGTTATAGGCTATATAACATTACGCTACGACCAATAGGAGCGGAGCATAAATAAAAAATGTTGCATAAACGGGAAATAATGTCCACCCGTGCGAAGCCGGGGCGGGCCGCTGGCCTCAAATAAAAAGATAAAAAATGTCACTCAATTTTAAGTTGTTGTTGTCAAATTAACGGCAACTTAAAATTGAGTAGCGTTTGATTATTTGGCCACTACTCAAGTTATAGCAGAACGATTCAGAACAATGACATCAAGTTTTTACAGAGAAGCTCACGGTGCTATATTAATTTACGATGTGTCAGAACTAAAGTCCCTAGCAAAACTGAATGAGTGGGTCGAGGAACTTCAAGTATACTCCACCAAGAAGAACATAGCCCGCTTAAGTGTCGGCAATAAGATTGACAAGCATATCATTTTGGGACTCAGTGCATAATATCAGTAAGCACATTAGGTCACCCGCGCGACGGCGCAACGAGTATTCCCAAGGAGGGTTGATGTCAGGCAGGCTCCCGGTTATAAAACAATAAGCCAAAACCTTTAACAACATGGATTTATGAAATACATGTTGTGCCGACCCCACTTAGTGTGGATAAGGGCAGGAAGAAGAAGAAGAAGACTCTAGTTATAGCAGGTGTAAAAATGTTAGTCATTGATAGTTATATCATTTGTGTATCCACGAGTCATCGAAACTTGTATATACGTAGCCGTATCATAATTCCATAGTTAGTTCACCTAAAATTACGCCTGAATTACCCGAGCGGTTGGGCAGAAGTGTATAGTAACACCCTCATTTCACCGTTATATTTTCAAGACCCATGTAATAGGGGGCGAACCTATTGCCATCAACCGGGCAAAAATTCAAACTCCTGGCTGTACTGAGGAATTACACACGGAAAAACCCAATAACATTTTTGCCCGACCGGGGGATCGAACCCAGGATATCACGATCAGCAGTCGCGCTTGCCACTACTACACCGACGAGGCAGTTCTTTGAATAATTTTATTCTATTTACACACATAATAAACTATCAGAATAATGTGCGTAAGCAGTTTTGTGGGGCAATGTACTTAGCTCTGAGAAATTTTTAAGTGAATAAATCGTCTTTATTTCAATTCAAATTCAATAACACTGAGAACTCCACCTGACTATTTGCCAGTCTATTAAATAAATCAATAGTTTCATAAACTGAAAAACTTTTACTTCGAGTGTGTCGTGAGTAATGGCTACTGCTTTTATTTTTTTCTACCCATCGTAAAAACTACTCCAGAAAAACTACTGGCTATGCCTATAAAAGTTTAGTCATAAATTTACAGAAGTTACCACATAAATCTGGCCTCAATCAAACTTGAGTCCTAGTTTAGGCATCCCATATGAGCTGAGGTTACATTTCCAAATTAAGAAGCGGTAAATCATATAGGAGACGTATTTCCTGTGACAGCTCCTTGTCATTGTCAGGTGCTGTTCAACTGTTTACTGATGTTTCGCTGTTTGATTACAAACATTTGTTGTTGTCATATTTGGTCGCATATTTATGACAAGACATGGAACATCCAGTTTAATTTATAAAAAACTAGCCCGGACAGACTTCGCTCTGTCAAAAGTTATTGGCCTGTACTAGGAAAAGAAAAGTGTTGTTTTTTACTATTTTCCACGCAATTTTTATGTTTTTTCTCTCCGTAAGAACCTTCCTTGTGCCTTAAGGAATATATAAAAAGAAAAATAGCCAAATTGGTCGAGCCGTTCTCAAGTTTTGCGCTTAGCAACACATTTGGCGATTCATTTTTATTTATATAGATTACGAATACTAATTTATTTTTTTACTTTTGATATTAGAGTCAGGCCAAGCTAACTCTGCAGATGAAATATAGCAACACTGCAAACAATTACTGTAAACATCTTTGCAGTCTTCTTCTTTTCGTGTGGTTAGTGACTAACCTGGTGTCAGAGTTTATGCCGCCCCTGGGCCTCTGACTTGGCTTCACATGCTGTCGAGAAATATCTCTCAGGCATGCCGGTTTCCTCACGATGTTTTCGTTCACCGTTTTTAATCAAGTGATAATTATACGCACATGAATCCGAAAAGTCAGAGGTGTGTGCCTTGGGATCGAACTCGATACCTATGACTTGACAGTCCGACAATCACATCACTAGGCTATCACTGCTTATCTTTGCAGTGTCGTCATTATTCCAATCAGAGTTCGCTTTGCCGTATCCATATCTACTTACCTAGCCCGGCAGACCAAACTTTGGCTTGGAAAATGTCGATTTTTGTAAAGTTTTTAGTTGTTCTTTGCAGTGCTGCTATTACAATTCTTATGCAAAGTTAGCTTGGCCTATCTCTATGTTTCAACCCTTGTAAAGGAAACAGTTAAGTAGATACATACATAATCGTATCAGCACATAAACATTAGAGAAAAAAGAACATATTTTTTTCTTTCTAAATTCAAGGTATTTAAAAATTATAATCCACAAGTTGTCGGCAATAAGATTGACAAGCATATCATTTTGGGAACCAGTGCATAATATCAGCAAGCACATTGGGTCACTCGCGCGACAGCGTAACGAGTATTCCCAAGGCCGGTTGATGTCAGTCAAGCGGCCAGTCATAAAACAATAAGCCAAAACCTTTAACAATATGGATTTACGAATTACATGTTGTGCCGTCCCCACCTAATGTGGGATAAGGGGAGGGAGATGATGAATCCACTAGCTATCTTGAATAGGACATTAATCGTCGTTGTGTCTCTATCGAACTCAGTATCATTAAAGCACAGTACAAAAACTTAATTAAATTCACCTCCATTAACCATAGACAGCAGTCCACGACAGCCATTTCAATTTCAAACCATTCTAAATTTAAACATCAACAAATTAAAATGTCTGGTGAACTAATCATTTAAACTAATTGTTTACGTTGAAAATCAATGGACGTACAAACTTAGCGACTACACAAAAGGCAGAGCGATGTGACCGCCTCCCGAATATTAATTAGCAAGTCTACACACATTTTAGAAGCGAACCACGTCGACGGAACTTGAAATTTCTATGGCTATTCGCCAGAGGAAATGGCGAATACAGTTAGACTAACAAGATGATTGATTACGTATTGCGAATTATTTATAGGTACCCTTCCTATATGTGTATTGTAATTTGATGTCGTTCGGTTGTTGGTCGGTAATTTGTTAGGTTTGGTGGTGTGGTGATTTAATTATCCAAGCCTTTGCGATGTACGGCATGACTCACTGGCACATTGTCTAGCTAGGTGCATGGTACTACGAGGTAACTGGTAACTGTCTCGTTCGTCTAGTGTGATAAGCGCGACTGCTGATCGTGAGATCCTGGGTTCGATCCCCAGGTCGGACAAAGTGTTATTGGGTTTTTCCGTGTAGAATTCCTCAGTAGCGGTAGTCGTCTGGATTTGTGCCTGGTTGATGGCAACAGGTTTGCCCCCTTTTACATGGGACCTAAACGGTAAAATGAGGGTGGTTACTATACACCTCTGCCCAACCTCCAATACAGGCGTGATGTTATGTTAAAAACGAGATAATAAACCGAATCGGTCGACAACAGACTTATCGAATAAGATTTTAATAGAGGGGATAGCTTTACTAATAGACAAAGAGCTCAAAGCTTATTCTTTGACTCTCTCAAAACTGACGTATTAACGTATTACGTATGACGTATTAACACGTACACTGCTGCCATTGACTACGGTTCAAATTCAAATTAATTTATTTCATGAACACATATGCAGTAGAAGTTATAATAAATAAGCTCCGAGCTGTGTCCCGCCAAAAAAGCATACAAAATATCAAAGGTTTCTTTTAAACAAAACATTTTAGAGATTTAAAAGTACGTACCATCACAATCATTATATAAATCATGTCAAATTTAGATAAAATTATTGTTAAAATGCCAAGTTAAATAAAGTAAAAGGAACCAAAAAACACAAAATAAAAATAATAATGTCACTACTTCAATAATAATCAATATTAACAAAATTAGTACGTTACATAACATAGAAACCGATTTGATTTAATTAAAAGGAATTAAAATTTATCATTTAAATATTCATCAACAGAATAATACACGGTGACCACGATAATTCGATCTTAAGATCTCCAACTATTTGTTATCAGACGATTTATAAATATCAAAATAAGTACCTAAAAAATATCGGGTTTGCCCTAATTTTGACCCCTAGGCACCCCACTGTCTGCTACCAATCAAGGAGACAGGTATCGGCAAAAGATCTTCAAGTTTTCCATTCGTTTTCCAATGTAGGAAAAGTCAACGCACTCTTCGCAAATAAATGACTAATTGAAAAAAAATACTTCACTTTCCAACCTTCTCCATGAGCACGTAACGCTGGGGTTGGAATTGGAATTAAAGCTGACTCCAACCCCGTCTTTGCTTTGTCGTAGAGTATGACGTCACGTTCTGCCTCGGTTCCTAATTTTTAATTTAATCTAACTGTGCCTTGGGGAGTCGTTTGTTTTGAGACGTCTTTAATTTTTAAACTACGACTTTGACTACGAAATTAAATGAGATTTAGATGGATAGATACTTTGTATGTTATTTTGTGGGAGTAGAGTACACATACATTCATTAAAATGTTTGATCAATCTGCAAACGCTTTACGTCTTCAGAACTTTTACTTAACAACGCGGGAAAAAAAACATGGAGCATTAAAAATCTTTGTATTGAATCTTCTTCCTGCCCTTATCCCACACTAGATGGGGTCGGCACAACATGTATTTCATAAATCCATGTTGTTAGAGGTTTTAGCTTATTGTTTTATGACCGGCCGCCTGCCTGACATCAACCCTTCTTGGGAATACACGTTGCGCCGTCGCGCGGGTGACCCAATGTGCTTGCTGATATTATGCACTGGGTCTCAAAATGGTATGCTTGTCAATCTTATTGCCGACAATTAAGCAGACTATGTTCTTCTTGAAGCTCCTCGACCTACTCATTCAGTTTTGCTAGGGACTTTGATTCTGACACATCGTAAACTAATACAGCACCGTGAGCGTCTCTGTAAAAACTTGATGTCAATGTGTGTCAATGTGTGACAGTGTGCTTGCTGATAATAATATAGTAAGTGCATAAGCACTGGGTCCCAAAATGATATGCTTGTCAATCTTATTGCCGACAACTAAGCAGACTATGTTCTTCTTGGTAGACTATATATACTATAGAAAGACTAGGTATACTTGAAGTTCCTCGACCCACTCATTCAGTTTTGCTAGGGACTTTGGTTTTGACACATCGTAAACAAATATAGCACCGTGGGCTTCTCTGTAAAAACTCGATGTCAATGTTCTGCATCGCTCCTATCCCGCTGTATCCCAATACCAAGCTTGACTTTGACACTGTTCACGTCCGTGACTTTACATTTGTAGTCAACTTCGATTGTAGCTGGGAATGATGAATTGTAGTTTCCCGTTGTGAACGCTAGAATTATGCCGGATTTACCCACACCGCACTCACCGATAAATAACTCATAATTTCTCAATGTAAAAAAAAATGCGAAAAATATTTTTTACAAAATATCATATCAATCTTTGTATTGAATACTTATAAATAAACAAAATAACGACAAATACAAAACTAAAATAGGAAGTAAACACAACTATATTAAATAAATATACTTCAAATAACTGTCTCGTTGCTCCAGTGGTGGCAAGCGCTACTGCTGATCGTGAGGTCCTGGGTTCGATCCCCAGGTCGGGCGAAGTGCTATTGGGTTTTTCGGTGTGGGATTCCTCAGTAGCAGCCTGGAGTTGGGATTTGTGCCTGATTGATGGTAATAAGACTATAATACATGGGACTTAAATATAAGGGCGAAACGTGGATGTTAATATACACCTTTGCCCAACACTCCGAGAAATACAGGCGTGATATTATTTTATACTTCATATTTACACCGATATACTGAAAATACAGTACTCGTAGTAGTTCTAGGCTGACACAATTTAGATTGCTACCGACTCGCTAAAAGGAATATTCAGTTATTAATCTTTTTGTATATCAATTAATAAATAATCTATTTTTATTAAATGGATTCGATAGTCTAAAGTTAATCCAAGCAATAACAAAAACAATGTTTATCAATAACTTACGGCCCGTCCCGACTTCGCACGGGTGGACATTTTTCCCGTTCTTGCAACATTTTTATTTTATGCTCCGCTCCTATTGGTCGCAGTGTGACGTTATATACCTTCCTCGATAAATGGACTATCCAAAACAAAAATATTTTTTCAATTCCAACCAGTAATTCCTGAGATTAGCGCGTTCAAACAAACAAACTCTTCAGCTTTATAATAGTAGTATAGATATTGGCAAATAATTAATCTCAATTTCAATATTATACCCAATTTTCAATGGCATCATTGGAAATGTAAATTGATACTCGTAAAGTAACTCGTGCGTTTACTTTCAGTTAATATTCTCAGAAACAAATTTAAGTGCCACGTGAGAGTGGCAATAATGGTTGCTAAGCAGAATATGTATAAGTAATTCGCTGAAGAATAATAAATAAGAGTGAATTTCGGCTCGATGTCGTTCTTAGTTAAAAGGAAAGCCGCGCTCGGTTCTTTCTAAATTAATTGATGCCACTTTTAATGGCAAAGTGTCAGCCTACATGTTGATTAGTGCAATTCCAACACTAAGGCTGAATTGCACCAACTAACTACAACCGTAACCATATCAAAATTTCTGTCAAATCAGTACAAATTTGACATAAAAATGGCAAGTTAACAATTATAGTTAGTTGGTACAATTGAGCCTAAGTGTCTGATACTAGGTAACATCACATAACTTCACGCCTTGTATTCCCCGAAAGGTTCGGCAGAGGTGTTTTAATACACCCTCGTTTCGCCAGTTATGTTTAAGTCCCATCTAATAGGAGCTATTGCCATCAACCGGGCACAAATCTAAACTCCGGGCTGCTACTGAGGAATTCCATACGAAAAAACACAATAACACTTTGCCCGACCTGGGGATCGAAACCAGGACCTCACGATCAGCAGTCGCGCTTGCCACCACTAGACCAACGAAGCAGAGGAAAATCTCATGTGCCTGTTATTTCACCGACATCTATACCTTTTAAGCTGGGTCATGGCAATGCAGCTTGGTGGCCGAAATAAGACTGGTGGTAGTACATCCCCCGACGAGCTCTTTCCCAAGAAGTTCTACTACTACCGAAAGTGTGTCGAAATAAATCTAGAAATAAAATAAATTATTAAAAAAATCAAAAACCAGACTGCAAAATATAAAAAAAGTAATGCACTAAAAAGACCGAGACAAGATTGAGAATAGAAAACAAAATCAAAATAAACTATAAACGAAGTAAACTCTACTTCGGTTTAACAGACTTTATTATGAGCTGAAAGCCTAAGTTAAATACACACATTAAGTTTAGTAGCAGACGGAACCCATTAATTGTCTTTCGGTTTATAATTTGCAATTGGGTTTCTTTTTTTCAAACACCTATCTAAGGACACTTGGGTTTTTAAGACGAATATAACGATACCTTAACTGTCGAAATCCATCCAGCCATTTGGAAGATACGAGTTATAAAGAAATTTACAAACATACATACAAGATACGGGCGAAAAACATAACCCTTGACACTCGGGTAAAAAGAAAATAAGGTAAATCAAACATGTCTCACAACTTGTCATACTTCACGCCCGTGTAACACTATGCATGGTAACATTAATATTGTACTGCTTCATTCCGCACTTCCCTAATTTTCAGCAGGTTTCCTTGAACTTTGATACTCTGACAGCTAAAGTTAGTTTATTGTATACTGCGATATTTAAGTGTGGCAAACTATGTTAGGTAGATACAGGTAGATACATGGATAAATGGAGACGAGTTGGATCTTGTGGACACCACTATGTTCTTGGGTATAACTTTAGATTCGAAACTGCAGTGGGGCCCACATATAGATACATTGTCGAAAAGACTCAGTTCTGCAACTTACGCGGTCTACAAGATACGCCAGCTAATTGATGTAGAGACAGCCAGATTTGTGTATTTTAGTTACTTTCATAGTGTTATGTCGTACGGCATTTTGTTGTGGGGAAATGCTGCCGACATTCAAACTATCTTTATTTTGCAGAAGAGAGCTATTCGAGCAATTTATAACCTTAGTTTTAGGCATTCACTGAGGGATAAATTTAAAGAAGTTAGCATAATGACGGTCGCATCTCAATATATTTATGAAAATTTGATTTATATAAAGAAAAATATCAGTTTGTTCTCTAAGAACAGCGACATCCATAACGTCAATACTAGAAATAAAAATAAGCTTATCCTACCAATGACTAGGCTCCAAAAAATTAGTAACTTATTTAGGTGCCAAAGTATACGCTTTTACAACAAAATTTCAAGCAATATTCAAGACTTAAGTCTTAATAAATTCAAGTCCTATGTAAAGCAGAAACTATGCGAAAAGGGTTTCTATAAAGTTAAAGATTATATGGACGATAAAAATGCTTGGAATTGAGCCGCTCGCTGTTGTCACAGACACATCATTGTAATTATTGAAATTATTTTACAACATGATATTATTATTTTTTATCCTTTTAACATTTTACAATTGAATTATTTTTTCAATGATTATTATTATTTTATCGTCGCCTTATTTTTTATTTTACTTTTTTAATAAATTGTGAATGTGAGTACCATGTAGGGTAGCTTTATACACGAATTTTGTAAACGTTTGGCGGTTCTTGAGTATATATTTTTTTTGTGACCCACACAAATGTCTAACTGATTGATTGCGTCGTGCAGCGGTCGGGTTGTTGAGCTCCCTAGAAGATTTGAGCTCCGCGATGACTGATGCAGATGTGCCGTCAGTTAGGACAGGTCAACTCGAACCTCCTATGGCACTTTCCTCAAAGGCCATTCCCGACGTTGCCCTACATCGTTTCACTCGCATAGTTCGTGTACTACAATGTCTGGACTTTAAAAGAGACTTTGACCTCTGAGTTTGTTTCGGCTTTTCTTCTCAGAGCTAGTCAGATAGGAAATGCCGGCGCCATCTAGTCTTAAAAAAAAAACATTACATTGACTTGTAAAAGTGTCTGTAACAGATTTATTTACAGAAATAAAAATCATTTATCATTTACAGCTATTATTTACATTTGGCAGGAAATTTCATAAAAGTATGACGTCATTGAGATAGCCATAATTTCCGTTAGCATTTCAAAATATGTTGGAGGATGGGCTCCTGGCTAATTACCAACCGAATCGTACGATTACGAGGTTAAGCTGCGCTTGCCTCGGTCAGTCTGTCGATGGATGACCGTGCGTTACACATTGAGAACACTCCGTGCCTCGTCATACGTGCCTCGACAGTCGTTACGGGAAGTCAGAAATCCGAAAGAAGTCCAAGAGTCTGACAACCGGTCTAACCTTAGAATTTCACAATTTCCAACTTCAAATAGCATTTGCCCAGTAACTGGGTTACGGAGATCTAATGGCGGTCGCTTCGTGTAAAATACTGGTATTTAGCCGCATCTGGTTAGACTGGAAGCTGACCCCGACGTAGTTGGGAAAAGGCTAGGAAAAACATTTCAAAATATTTTAGTAAATCCATCCCCAATCTGATTAAATAGACAAATGTGCCTGTAATGACAATGCGCATACGATGTCGAACAGTTAATTTTGTATGAATACTACTTTTTCTGCGCCTACCCTGTTACCACAACGCCCTAAGCAGAGGTCCGAGTCCTATTAGGGGTCGCCCTTAGTACTGTTGTTGCTAGCTAGTCATGATATTAGTAGTAGTAGTAGTTAGCTTAACTTAAGTATTTTACTCTCGTCCCCATTGGTTGGAGACCCTTCAAGTCTCGCCAATAACTGCCCGGTTACGTAGAAACGGTCCGCAAGACCATCTACAAGCAGCCGAATAGAAAAAAAAAACTCTGTTACTAATACTATTACTGATGTACCTTACTGCTGTTAAATGTGATTTGTCACTAACCTATTACGCCAATCGGCTTAATATATTTTTAAATTATAAATACTGTTTTTCTCTGTAAGTGATTGTGTAACCTTTTGAGAAAATAAATGTCTTATACTATAAATTGCTAAGTATCTGTTATTACTCTTCTCCGTGCCCATCGAGATAAAAGAGGGACGATCGCTGACGCAGCACGTTATTCAAAGGTGAAAATTGAACCCGCATGGCGTGGACATTGTTTACGTACCTTTACGTCTATCGAAACGAGAATCTTATCTGAAAGGAAAACGTAGTCTGTCGATTTTTATATTCGCTTTCATTTTTATGAAAAACATTTGTCTAGAAAAATAATACGCGAAATAGAAAAATAAAGGCAAGTATTATATAATTGCTTTTGTATGTATTCGTAGAAATGTGCACTGACGTTGACTCCTACAACCACTATAATTTTTTTTAAAACTATAATCAAAGTATTTTTTCTGAGAGATAATATATATATATATATATGTATGTATAAATTATGTTTATGAAGTTGTGTCAAAGAAAATATTAGGTCCCCACCTATGAAATCAGCGTTTTGTATGGAAAATTTTAAAGATATTGCATTTTTCATACTAACATTTTCTTAACTTATTTAACAACTATGAACACTAATGTTTTAAAACTTTTATGCACTAATGTTTAAAAACTAAGATAACGTATGTCACTTAGATTATGCGACAAAAATAAGTTTTGGCTAAGTTAAAACAAAAATAGTGGTCATTTCTGCTAACAAAAAGAGGAGTCATTTTTAAAGTATTGTTTATGTATAGAAAACTATAAGTAATAAAGTTTTTTTACTATTGGTAGTTGTCTATGATGGTCATTATTCGATATAATATCAAGCAGTTGATGAATATTTTAAATCATAAAAGTGACGAGGTTCTCTATTTATGAGAAAAAAACGCCAATTTCATAGGTGGGGACCCAATATTATCTGTATTTCTGTCATTTAGTGCTTCGACGAAAGCTATGCAGTTATTCTTAGAATTCATCATATATCAGAACAGTAAAAAATAACTATAGATTATACTTCTATGGAAAATGATATTATTCACATAAAATATAGAGTCAATTTCTCTAATGATTTTTCAAAATGAATAACTTATTCGTCTGAATTGAGAATATTAAACAAAACCGCGTGTTAACGACATTAAAAGTTAGTAACAACATTACCTTTCTGTCGTCCTTTATAATCTCACCCTTGAACAAACTGATCAAATGAACAAAGTTTTATTAGAGTCGTACAATCAACAATTTTAGATTAAATTATGGATTAGTCAAAGGTTCATTGCCTCGATATCCGATGAGTATTCGGAAAATATTATGACTATCAGTGAAAGAATTCAATATTCGCCTCCGCATTAAAAGTGTACAATCTCGAAATTTTTTATCTGATATATCTATATACAAGGTTAGTCGGAAAGAGGGTACTAAGCCGAAAGGGTGTTAAAGAACCCATAATAAGGGATAACTTTTGTTCTACAACTTTCCCCAAAACTCGATAGTTTAAGAGAAATGGCTTTTCAAAGATTTCGTAAAAAATAAGCTAAAATCTATCTGTCGACAGCTATGATCAGCTGTGTTTACAATTTAGGTCATATTTGGGGTCACGAATTAGAAACTTAATTTTCTGAATTCATAACTAAAACAGGTACCTATGTTTTTTTTTTTAAAAAAAACTAAAATAAACATCTTTTTGCAGGAAAATAAAATTATCGAATTTTGAAATTTTAACACTTGCTTTTAAATAGTCATCAGTGATACTTTAAGTGGCCCGCGGCTTAGTACCCCCTTTCCGACTAACCTTGTGTATATATATATATATATATATATATATATATCTGAAGTATCTGATACTGATCGTTTCTGTATACTTAACTCGATTTTGCAAAATTTGCGAAGAGGCGTATTGTTCGTTTTTTTTTGTTTTTTCTCACAGCCCTCCGATCCTTACCCGGGTCACTCATATGCGCGCAAACATTCGTACCATAAAATGGGGTGAATAGGGATGCAGGGGTGAATCGGGACGAAACTTTAAAATGGATTTTACCGTTGAAATAACATATTTTATTGCGAGCATGAACCCTAATGTGCTTACTGTGTTATAATTAACGATTAAGTGTCCTTCTTGGCAACAAACTATATAAATTCAACGTTAAAATTCATTTTAAAATTTCGTCCCGATTCACCCCTGCATACCTATTCAGCCCGTTATATGGTACATTGTACGTTAAACATAAACATAACATCACGCCTGTATCCCCAAAGAGTTAGGCAGAGGTGTATGTATAGTAACACCTCATTTCGCCGTTATGTTATAAGTCCCATGTAATAGGGGGCGAGCCTATTGCCATCAACCGGGCACAAATCCAAACTCCGGGCTGCTACTGAGGAATTCCACACGGAAAAACTCAAGATCACTGCCCGACCTTTTTTTTTATCGTGGTGAAATCCTCATGGATGTCCCTCGCCCGGGGTAGGCGAGGGGGTCTGCCGGACTCTTACCGGCTAAAAACCCACGGTGTTTCTCCTCGTGACGTTGGCCGGGGTCGCGAGATTCGCGTAAGCATGCACCGCCCGACCTGGGGATCAAACCCAGGGCCTTAAGATCAGCAGTTGCGCTTGCCACCAGTAGACCAACGAGGCAGTTAATGTAGACTGGTGGGACAGCCCCATAGTGGGACATAGGATACGCACATGCCAATGTGGCGTAATTCTAAATCGTTTCCTTTTATTTTCTGGTAGTATGTACGTCAATGTTTTCCGCTTTGTATGGAAAATGTTCGCATAGTCATTGCGAATGTCAGTCCCACACAAGTGGGTTCACGTATTCGTGCGAATGTGAGTGACCCGCATTAGACTATCTCTGTTTAACTGAAGAATTTTTTTTTCCGTTCCGGCCTTCACTTTAATTTATATTGCATGATTTCATAAAGCATACGTACTGCACAATTGTGTGATATGTTGTTTATTAATCTCTGGCTATATCATAAAAATAATCTGATTGAACTTTTAAATTGAACGGTATTTTATAAGATAAAGAAAATTTAAAAGAAATCTATCGTAATGCAATTAAATTTGTCCCAGTAATTGAACCTCCGATCCTTTTCACAAGGAGTGAGAGCACTTAACGCTGAGACCATCATCCCTTTAGAGTTGATTGACCCCGCGCAAGCCTGCGTTTGATAAAAACGCCGGGAGGCCCTACCATGTGCTTGTATTTTCAGTGTTACTGAAGGAAAGCGTCAGTCGGCAACGAGCCGTCGTCGACGCTACATGTGTCCACGCTAGCCTCTCGAAGCTCTGCGCCGCGTAAATAACTTCGATACACAATACGAAACACAAGACTCACTTTTTTATGTTAAAATAATTTGAAGTGTTAGAATTGAATATACTTAATAGAATTGTGCCATATAGAAAATTAGTGAAAAGTAACTTTCAAGATACTAAACTTTATCGGACCTTAAAAAGTTTAGTGCATATTGCGAAGAAACTACTGTTCAGACATTAACATTATCTTCGCACCTAATCACACCGAACACAGTGAATTGGACTATAATCTCGATAGATCGAGTCTATAAACGTGCTCGATGAAATGTAAACGATTGTGAGGACATAATAATGAATGTTTTGTTGATATAGTTTGAAAACAATCGCTCGTCGGTGCGTGTAGTGGTGATTCAATTTTATGCTTTGACTGGCGGTTTCCTGCGACAAAGACGAACGGAAGTCGCCGATACGAAGACCGAGTAAAGCCAGTTAGAAATAGAAGCGTGGTTCATCAACAGAACGGTAACTAACGTTTGTTTTCTCCGAACATGTTTGTTGTGGCAACAATTCCCATTATGAATGTATCTGCAATGTTTGTAACCACTTTTACTTGCACACGTTCAGTTATGAATCAAAACAAACTTCGGTTGCAGTTTGATGTTTCCATTTGATTAGGGAAACCTATTTCGGCATCGCATTTCGTTACGTCAAAGAACTCGGCTTAATTGAACAGTACGTGACTACGGACTCGACGTATTAGTTGGAATTCCTACCGCGTTTGAATCGGGAATTCAATTAGACATATTTTGTACCAATTTTATGACACGTATGAAAGCGTATCCAACCGTACTCGTTGAATATTTAGAGATAACCCATGGACGTGACCGGCCTGTTATTATTTATGATAACGGGAAGAACTCTTTTATTAGTTTTATTTTATTATGAAAGGACCACACATTTAGTGTTTGTCCAAAATTTATGTGGCATATCCTTTGTCATAACTTCCTTGGTATCAATTTTATTACCCATTTCTGTACGATTAAACCATTGAGTGTTTTATACTTTTGACATGATTACGTGTATTATCGGAAAGACTGGCGCCAAATTTTGAGTACATAAATACAAAACTTGATGGCACCATCAAACAGAATGTACCCTTACAACGTATTGTACTTTATGAATGTTATAATCATCACCATTACTAATTTTATGGCTACTGAACAGTCCTTTCTTAATCTCGAAGAGAAGTCTATTTTTATTTAGTGTCCATTACTTTTTAGGGCAGATCCCATCTTCTGCATTATGGTGTATCAATGTAAGATTTCTATCGCTGCTCTCGGCTTTTGTTTCGGGTTTATCTTCTGTTATTCTCATGTTAATCTGATGATTAAAGTTAAACAGTGTGTTAATGGAACATTTATTGTTCCAATTGTTCGTTGCTTTGTTTTTGTTAGTCGGTAATCTTTTAGAATTTAGAAGTAATTTGTTAAATAATCACTAGATGATATCGCGATAAAATATTAGAAATTCTACTCATTCTATAGAGAAATCATACATGTCATATATAATCACTTTTTAACAAAAATAAAACCGACTGCAAATCGTCTATCTCCAAAGTTCTTCATCAGATCATCACCAAATTTGAATGGAACCACTTCGAAAGAATACTCTTTCAAACAAAAAAAGAATCATTAGAATCGGTTCACAATTAGCAACGATATCGCGGAACATACATACAAAAAAAACTATCGAATTGAGAACCTCCTCCTTTGTTGAAAGTCGGTTAAAAACCTTTCAAAAAAGGAGGAGGTTCTCAATTCGATAGTTTTAGAACATTCCTAGAATGATTTCATAATGTTGTATAATTATTATCGTCAGCGGGTAAGACGCGAGACCTGCATGTCTGTTAAAATTGTTTAAACAAATATAGCGACTCGATCATCGTGTTGGGTGTTGGCTCATTCATTTACAAATCGTGATCTCGTGCCTACGGATTAGAATATGCGTATTTTGTGTTACGGAAACATATGACTAATAAACAAGATACGATAGTTTTGCATGATTTATTATTCATGCCAAAAAGTAATTTTTATATGAAAATCTCTGTAAGAAAGCATTCAATGAAAATAAATAGGACCCCTGTTTCGAAAAGAATATGGATAAATCTTTATTAAATTTAAAAACAAGACAAGATAAAGTTATACAAAATGGTAAACTTTTTTTCTTAAAAAAACCTTGAACCTTTTTAATTTTTGATTTGACGCTCCGTATCCAGACGTGAATCATAAATGATGTAGCTCAACCTTCACTGAAAAGTTTTTATGGTAAAATATTAAACCTGCCATTTAAAAGGATCTTATAGGTAACCAAATTTAGGTACAAAAGCGAAACAAAATTTCACTACAAATTTTAACAAAAATCAAAACAAAATTACCGAAAAATTTAAAAGTAATCTGATGGACAAAAACATCGCTTTTCTTTGTTTTTTTTATGATATCTGGCACTTAGTAGATATCATATTTAAAAAATGTAAGTGTATAAAAATGTGTGTATGTAAAATGTAAATGCCCGTGTATGTTGCTCCATTTTCTTGTAGAGCAAGGAGATAGTTGAGATGAATCGATAAAAAACTTTTAACAAAAATAAAACCGACTTCAAATTGTCTATCTCCGAAGTGCTTCGTCAGATCTTCACCAAATTTAAATGGGACTATTTCGAAAGAATACTCTTTAAACATAAAAATAATCATTAAAATCGGTTCATAATTAGCAAAGATATCGTGGAACAAACATACAAAAAAAAACATGCAGTCGAATTGAGAACCTCCTCCTTTTTTGGAAGTCGGTTAAAAATAATGTGTGTCAAATATTCATCTTACCGAAATATCATTCGCCATTTCTATTTAACAATGACTATAATTTGTCTGTCAAGAAATTCGACCGAGTTTTGAATGCTGAAATGCGCAGCGCCGCGGTTTTGATACCGGACGTTAACCAAGATGTTTTCTAAACACACATGCACGTAATTTATTACTGGTATCAAATGTTAAAGGAAAACATGGCAGAAACACTAATGTATTCGTAATAAAATGTAATGTGTTTTATGCTCTATTTACGAAAATTACATTGCCATTCGTTAATTTAAATAGTAGATCTTATGAAACAGCAACAAAGAAAACTACTTTAATATTGTTTAATCGGGAATAAAGCTATACAGCGGAACTACTCATATGAAACAATGCACCCTGCGCCCTACATTTACGTACTTACATCGTTCTGCCAAGCATTTTCCCAACTACGTTGGGGTCAGCTTCCCGTCTAACCAGATGCGGCTGAATACCAGTATTTTACACGGAGTGACTGCCATTAGACCTCCGCAACCCAGTTACAGTCAGACTTTCGGGCTTCTGACTTCCCGTATCGACTGTCATAAGTGTTAGTATGACACCCAGGACCGAGTGTTAAATACTGACTCGTATGAAACAATGTCAGGAAGAATTCATTGTTCCCTGGTTTTTGGGCTAAACGCGCCTAAGTCCGAACAAACAACTGAAAACCGCCTTCAATTACAAAAGCTATATTTAGCTACAACTTAATTTGCACAGTGTAGATTTTATTTATAGCTTTCAATTAAGATTATTTTTAGAAGTTCTTTAAGTAAGGAAACCTTTGTTTTAATGATTTTGTTTATTGGTTGCCTTCCTATTTGATAAATCTTCTTGGCCGTGTCGATACCGTAGACTGTAGAGATTAACTACCCCTGCAGTAAATGTCGTAGACAGCGACTAGATTGAACATAATTATGGCGATACCATCTTAATTGGTTTGTCCAGTCCAGATATTACGGATAATGTAAAAAATAAAAAAATGCTTGGTCGCGTTTGACCCTAGTCGCAGTGGTAAGCGCAGACGAGTCTAAGATGGAGCACACGAATCCAAGTAACAGAGATATAGAAGGATCCAGATATGCCCCTCTGTCTCTCATATACACACGATGGAGCACAGTAAACTGCTTGGCCAGACTTTAATGTGAGGGTGATAGCTGTCCAGACGGACCGTATAGATCCTACCACCAAGCGTGCTGGGTTTCGTTGAATCTTACAACACGCGTCTATTCCCAGTATGTGGTGAAGAAGTTTTATATTTTAGCCGTTTTACCCCACACGGGATATCATCGTAATCAATACTGATATCGAACTTTTATTGCAGCGATTTGTTAGGATTTTAAGAGCTCGGTTCAGGAGTGGAAGTTGATTCCTGATGCTGCGATTTTCGCATTATGGTCAAATTGAAAGAAATCAATTATTCACTCAGCAAAAAATACGACCTTTCAAAATTGTGAATCAAAATACGCTTCTTATTCTTAATAGGTTTGTTTTGAAAAGGTAATGGGCAAAAAAATTGCTCGGAAATATTTTTAAGATAGACGGAATAAATCGTCTTCTAAAAGGAAGAAGACAAATAATACCTCGCGCTAGTATTGTTTGTTTTGAGAACGAAATCAATATTGATTAATAATAATATTGACTTTACGATAGACACGAGAACAAGCTGTTTATTACTGAACAAAGTACACATAGTAATTATATGTTTATGTGTATTTAAATAATAATGGGAACAGTCTCGCCCTCTATAACATGGAACTTAAACATAACGGCGAAATGAGGGTGTTACTATACACCAATGCCTAACCCTTCGGGGAATAGGTACAGGCGTGATGTTGTTATGTTATGTGTATTTAACAACTAGTATAATACGTAAAAATGCTTTGTTAACTTATTTAATAACATAACATAACATCACGCCTGTTTTCCTCAAAGGGTTGGGCAGAGGTGTATACCTATAGTACCTAACACCCACATTTCGTCGAATCGTTTAATACCCGTATCGAAATAGCCATTAAATATATCACTGTGTCTGCGGCTTCGACGGCGTAAATACTTCTTAGTTCTTCGGTATGGACAGAAAAACCCATTGCCTAAATCCAGAATAGTTCTACCTTCGTGTAAAGTTTCATTCTAATCCGTTTAGCCGTTATAGTGTGATTGCCCTACATTGTTACACTCGCATAGTTTTTATACCACAATGTCTGGACTTTAAAAGAGACCTTGATCTCTGAGTTTGTTTCGGCTTTTCTTCGCAGAGCTTGTTAGAAGGGAAATGACGGCGCCATCTAGTCTTAAAAAAGATATTACATTGACTTGTAAAAGAGTCTGTAAAAGATTTTTTTATAGAAATAAAAATAATTTATCATTGAGTAACAAACATCCAAGAGCAGTTGTGGCCCAGTGGTAACGGCCCCGACTTACAAGTTGTATGTCGTGGGTTCAAATCCAGCCAGGCGCATTACTTTGTGTAATTTATTTCATCACCACTGCTCTCAAAACGGTGAAGGAAAACATCGTGAGGAAACCGGCATGTCCTAGAACCAAAAATTCGAAGACATGTGACATCTACGAACCCGCACTGAGCCCGCGTGGTGGATTACGGCCCATTCCATCTCACAGAGAGGAGGCCTGTGTCCCAGCAGTGGGAACATTATAGGCTGATGATGATGATGATGAACAAATATCCAAACTATCGCATTTAAACCTTCAAAACATTTGCGTCAGTTTAATTCTAAACACTTTGAACACAGTAGGTATAATTGTTATTCATTCAAATCACGCAGTACTTTGAATGATCAAACATGAACTTCAAACTGTATCTTCAATACTTAAGTCGATTCATCGGCGATGTTTCGATTTAAATTCAGGAGCGCGTAGTACTTTCTAACGTTTAGGCAATTTAAAACATCGCAAAAGTAAAATACCCGCCAGTCTGATTCCTTCTGTTAATGTTTGCTATACAGTTATATATTTATCCTAAACCTATTTATACGCTTATACAAGGTTAGTCGGAAAGGGGGTACTAAGCCGAAAGGGTGTTAAAGTACCCATAATGATGGATAACTATTGTTCTACTACATTCCCCAAAAGTCTATAGTTCAAGAGAAATAGCTGTTCAAAGATTTCATAAAAAATACGCTAAATTCTATCTATCTTCGGCTATGATGAGACGTGTTTACATTTTACGTCATATTTGGGGTCACGGATTAGAAACTCCATTTTCTGAATTCATAACTAAAGCAGGGGTGAAGATTTTTTGAAAAAACTAAAATAAAAATAAATTTTCATTAAAAACAAAATTAATCGAATTTTTAAATTTTAACACTTTCTTTAAAATCAATCATCAGTGATACATTAAGTGGCCCACGGCTTAGTACCCCTTTCCGACTAACTTTGTATAATATCGGCAAACGTACCACGAACAAATCGCGGGCTTTCTCAAAAAAGGCAAGGTTGGTAGCACCTTAAACCGACGGGCATGCATGAATGTAGATGCAGCGAAAAGGGTGTGTGTCAGGATCGTAGCAGGTGTAAATCTATAGTCTGCCTACCCCAATGGGAAACAGGCGTGATTATAAATATGTATGTATCTAATACCAATACCTATTTACCAAATCCAACGAGTATATCAAATCGAGTCTAGAAGTCCTAACTCTATCAACGAAGTCATAATAATTAGAGTTACAGGGATAAGAAGTAACAAACCAAAGTAACAAACTAAATTCCTTTTTGGCTTAACTCCTCTCATTTCGCATCGAGCACTATGAAAGAAAAGAGCGAAGCTAAGAGAATACAGTCGACCAACTCATTTTCTACCACCTTTACATAAACTTTGCTTCCGAAGTTTTCTCAGACCGAACTTCGGAATATAAGTTTCTATTAAACCTTCAACTAACTAAATGCATACGATCTGCTTGTGATCCGTTCTGATTGCGTTCTATTTACGAGTATCCCCATTGTGGGCAGATCCTTCCTGTGTACATTATTTCTAGTTGTGTTTCTACTGTTTGGTAGCTATTGCTCATTTATAAAAGACGCGGTAGTGTTTGCGGTACAAGATCACTGAGCGATTGTCCATAAGCTATATATACAAGCCCTTACATTTGTAAACCTGAACCGTCACACAATTCTTTCAATTTTTATAAAACGTCATTAACTGCGGAAATATCAAGGATACCTTGATTTTCGTAGAAATATGAACCAAGGCGTTTTCTAACAACGTACTTACTATTTTGTAAAAAAAAAGTCAATTAAGTTACAAACAATTTTCTAACAGCTTATTGCGTTGGTATTTCTTTGGAGGAAATGTTGGCCATTCAATAGTACGACTAACTTACAGGTCTAATAAAACACTGTTCCTTAAAAATACTTCTAATTCTAAACCTAGGGATCCATTCATTCAGAGCTGTCGTCTAGTACGTTTACGTGCCGATAATATTAATAACGTTCAGCACACTCCTCTAAATCTGTTGGAAGAGCCTTTGATCGATCGTCTTTCAGTTCAATCTTAGTTCCATTCCGTACAACTCGGTGGGCATGCCCCAAATATATTTGATTTATTGTTACTGACACGGAGAACGTGACAAAATACGATTTATGGGAAAATAAATAACGTTTTATTGTTCCCATCAGTTTCGTTTTGATCTCGAAATTGTTTACATTAATTTGCTGTGAAATATAATATCTACATGCCTTTGGCAGATTGGAATCAGTAAACGGTATGCTAAAACTGTTCAGACTACTTGCATGCTGAATGAAATTGAACTGTTAAATACGAGCAGTATAGTTACTTTTTACAGAGATTATGCATTATACCGAACTGGATTCACATATCAAAATGAAAAATAATGTTACTAGACAGTACAGTTTTTGGTACCAAAATTTAAGAAAACTAAACCAAAATGGTTGGTATTTAAATTCCAGATGTACAAAAATTCACACTACAATATCAGCAAAATTCGTTACGTAGCAAACCAAAGCGTTTCTACAGATCCCTTTTGAAAAGTCACACGACGTCAACGTATCGTTACGTAGACTGACGCGAACATTTTTATCGTCGACGGCAAGAGCTTGACAATGTCTTTTAAAATAAAACGCTATACACAAAACCTCGTAAAATGTTCGCTTTTGTTTGTACAAGATGGCCCCTACAATATTAGCGTTATACACGGAACTACTTTGTTCTGTTTCACAAGCTTTGTTACAAGTTATTTTGATAATAAAGATATTTTGAGCTCCTCTTACGTAAGTCTAGTATAGAATATCTATTTAAGTACTGGTTGTTACCTTGTAAAGGCTAAACAACAAACGTGTCCTTCAAAGAGAAAAAATGCAATACTGCGGTCGATTTTAACAAAGCATTTTCTGGTCCGTTCCTATCGGTTTTATTTTACATGTACCAGTTGGGTCTTCATTAACAAGTGGATGAGTGAACCTTCTTTTTAGAATAGTTACTATTGAATATTTTGCTATGCATGTATCTCTTTTATCTATATATGTATTTAAACACATACAGTCGCGCGTGGGAGAGCTGAACGTTTAAAGCCGTTAATTATAGCGAGCAACGTACACATTTCAGTGGTTTTTACTAGTTTTCAGTTATTAAAAAAAGCTAATTACCCTTTAACGGCATGTTTCCTATAAGGCTTTGAAGTTCAATTTTTTTATTTCAAATAAGTCTTCTTTACTTATAAATAAACACTTAAGAAACGTCACAAATATAGTTCCTTGTTACAATAAACAGCTGTTACATAATTTCAACGTTCAATGTTGTTCTGCCTAGCCTTTATCCCAACTATGTTGGGGTCAGTTTCCAGTCTAACCAGATGCGGCTGAATACCAATATTTTACACGGAGCAACTATCATCAGACCTCCGCAACCCAGTAACTGGGTAATGCCGATATCCTAAGGTTGGACTGGTTGTCAGACTTTCGGGCTTCTGACTAATCGTAACGACTGTTATAGGTATTCGTATGACACCCGGGACCGACTGTTTAACGTGCTTTCCGAGGCACGGAGGGGTCTCGATGTGTAAGGAATGGTCACCCACCCATGGACTGACCGCGGCAAGCGCAGCTTAACCTTGCAAATCATAATATGATTATGATCCGCGCGGTAGATAACTAGCCATGAGCCCCTCAATCTCAATGTACAATATACGTATTAAAGTTAAAAATATTTTACCGTAAATTGGTATAAAAAAAGAATCAAACATTTATTTTGTTCTGAATAGAATTAACAACAGAAAATTAAACTGAACGAGAGGAACATTTCGTATAAAAACAATCCAAATGAGAGTTACCGTGGTTTGCAAAGTAACACAAAATTGCACCAGACAGATGAAGAAAGTCTTTTAACAAAAACTAAACGGCATTAAGTATATTAGTCTGGGAACAGATTCTGTTAAATAAATTAAGGTTGCGCTGGGAAAGCATCATTCAACTATTAAAGTTTGTCCAACACTCATTAAAAAGTCTGCAGAACTTAGTAGGGTTGTAACATGTAAGATATCTTTGGACAAATCGCCTTGCAAACTAGCTGTTTTATCTGATTCAAAATGTTTGATTTGATTGTCTTTGTTTGAGACTTTAGTAACTTGGAATGTAGTTAATGTTGATGTATGATTACTCTGATTATCTACTATAATGTGATATGCAATTTATTATGGAACTTATTTAAACAATGCATTTTTTTTTAAATAATGAGCTTTTTTTAGACCGTTTTAATTAGCTTCACTTCGTATATTTGTTTGTTTGTTTATTTGTGTTTGTTTCAAATCTTGCGACAGATTTTTCAACTACTTCTGCTTAACCGATTCTCCTGAAATTTCAAACAAATTCAATTCCTATGACAATACAACATTATAATAATTTCAACCTTCAATCCCCATATTCTGATGCTGCAGGGGTACTGCAAGACAAAACCGTTTAACTTAAAAGATTTTTTAAGGTTTTATTTAATCATTATGTGACTTAAATTTATGTTCAAATCATCATTCTCTTTGTGTGTTTTTGTTTAGAGTATATTTATTACTAAGCTTGAATAACATGAATATGACGAGCGCACAAATTAATTTCGTGTAGCACTAATTATTATTCGTCTATTTTAAGTTTCAAATTTATTAAAATTCTGTATGTCCTGTCCTGAAAGTATGGGATGTTCAGGCAGGGTTCAGAGAGGGGATGGGCTGTATGGATCAGATCTTCTCCTTGAGGTGCATAGCCGAAAAACATCTGGCAAAGCACAAGAAAGTGTACTGCGCTTTCATTGATTTGGAGAAGGCCTATGATAGTGTGTGGAGGGAAGAATTGTGGTCGACACTATCTTTGTACGGGGTGGACTGGCGCTTGATACGGGCACTGAAATCACTGTACAGGGATTCCAGTGCTTGTATTAGGATAAATGGGGCGTTCACAGACTGGTTTGGCATCTCCAGAGGTGTTAGACAGGGTTGTGTAGCGTCTCCATGGCTGTTCAACCTATACATGGATAGTTGTTTGACAGATTTAAAAGGGAGTGAGTGTGGATTGAAAATGAATGAGTTGCCTGTCAAATGTCTTCTCTACGCAGATGATCAAGTTTTGCTTGCATCGTCGGCGGAAGAGTTGCAAGACATGGTAACTATGATGAATGGAGCATATAATATGAAAGGGATGAAAATTAATGTAAGCAAGACGAAAGTAATGGTTTTTGAAAGAGATGCAGATGTATCTGAGTGTAAAGTAAAGATAGGAGATGAAAGTATTGAACAGGTGAATGAGTTTGTTTATTTGGGAAGCATGTTTACAAGAGATGGTAAGATTGACGAAGATGTGGAAAGGAGAGCAAATGCGGGAAATAAAGTAAATGGTGCTTTGCATGCGGTTGTGGCTAGCCGGTCGATGTCCAAAAAGGCACGACTGGCTGTCCATAATGGTGTGTTGGTACCTACGCTTATGTATGGAAGTGAATGTTGGTCGTGGCAGAAGAGGCATGAAAGTAGAATAAATGCTGTGGAAATGCATTCCTTGCGAAGTATGTGCGGTGTAACTTTGAATGATAGATTGAGAAATGAAGAGATTAGACAAAGTTGCGGTTTAAAAGATGATGTAGTGACAAAAATTGAAAGGAGTATGCTTAGGTGGTTTGGCCATGTTGAGAGAATGAGTGAACGGTGATTAACAAAAGAAATTTATAAGGCGGATGTTAATGGGAACGCCGGTAGAGGACGTCCTAGAAGGACATACATCGATGTTATTGGTGATGTTCTTCACAAAGGTCAGGTGCGTAGTACTCTCAACCAGCGTGCGTGTATGACAAGATGTATGAATGTGGATGAAGCGAAAGGAGTAAGTAAGAGTCGTAGCATGTGGCGTTCTATAGTTTCTGCCTACCCCCATGGGAAAAAGGCGTGAGTTTATGTATGTATGTATGTATGTCCTTTCGAAGTTTGAATGTATAATTTTTCATATTTGGTTGTAGACAATGTGATTAAAAATATGAAACTTGGTTTCATAAAATATATTATAACATGAATAAATAGGAATATTAAATAAAAAACGTAGCAAAGTAACATGAACATTTTTTCCAAGATTGAGTATTCAAAAAACGAATTTGTGAAATAATCCTGAAAATGTTACAAATACTGATAAAATTTTTGGCATGTCGCCACACATGTGTAGTGTACACAATTCTTTTTCGTATTTCAAAAAATATAGCTTAACAAAATTGAGAAATCATAGCAACCCGATTCCGACTAAATTACGTTCTTTGATCAACTAATGAAAAGATACATACATCTCTAAGTTTCTTTCACTCACCTCTATCGGCGCAACGGATTTTTATTTTCGATAACCAATAATATGTACCTACCTTTGATTCCAACGTAGTTATCGGAATTTTGTTGTTAAATTGAAAACGGATAACTTTCTTCGGAATTCCGATTTTGCATAGATTGACGACGAACTGTTAGTGACGTGGGACTCAGATAGGCGAAAGATTCGCCGAAACATGCCTGGATGTGAATAGTGATGGGCAAGCGCGTAAATATCAAATAGTATACTCGAGAAACAATAAAAGGATAGTAAGTACTCGTTTTTAATCTATTGTGTATATGAGACATGTCACCTCCCTTTTCGTCGTAACAGATGTGTTAGGAATTATAAATAATATTATATTAAAATACATAATGATAATTTGTATGGACGGACAGCGGCTTTTTCTGGTACATAAGACGACAGTACATAAGTTTTAGGTATATCAAAACGTGACCTGATTCAGATAAGTAATTTTTGTATTTTTAAAAGAAATATTGTAAAATATTCTCAAAAAATCGAGGTGCTAAAATAATAGTACTGAACCTACACTGATCACTTTTATTTTTGGAGAACATAATTTTTGAGAACTCACAAAATTCTAAAAAAGAAACAAATATAAATATTCCAGAGCCCATTAGCATCGTCTACGTACAGACAAACACTATAACTTTATTCCTTAGTGGGTGCGAAATAATACAAAATACTTTTGCTCCCAAATCTTTTATTATATGTTACGTAATATGCACGTCAAATCGGAAACTTTGTACTGGAATTTTTATCAAAACTATGAATACAATACAGATTTTTTTTTGGTATTTAACATAACATAACATTACGCCTTGTATTACCCAAGAGGTTCAGCAGAGGTGTTTCTAGTACAACCTCGATTCACCAGTTATGTTTAAGTCCCATGTAATAAGAGGCGAGCCTATTGCCATTAACCGAGCACAAATACCGACTCCGTGCTGCTACTGAGAATTTCCTGATTGAAAAATCCAATAACACTTTGCACGCCCTGGGGATCGAACCCATGACCCCATGCTCAGCAGTCGCGCTTGCGACCACTAGACCAACAAGGCAGTCCGTTTTCGGTATTTCTATTAACATGTTATTTGAAATATGAAATATTTATTCAGTATTTTAATTATGTACACAGCCAACCCTTTATGTATAAAACTAAACTCCTTTGAACGAAATAAATTTAAACACTATTTATATTCGGCAAACTAATACATTTTAAATAAGTACCTAAAAGTTGAATCAACTTCACGAAAAAAGCAATGAAGTGTTCTAAGGGCGTAATCAATAAATTATTTATTTTAATTACTTCTTCGAAAACGTATTGCTTCCAACACTTTTTCCAGACTCAGTTGTTCGAAAATAAATGAAAGATATTTCCAAGTAATACCTAATCGCGAAGTTTTATTAGATACTCGTGAAGTTTTAACGAATTCAGATCACACAGGAATCGCCAAACACAATATCCATGACCTACTTACCATCAATTATGTTCACGAAACTTGTACAAACTTCTGTAATTATGTTATCTGATGAGAATTACAGAGAAAATGTCGGACAACAGAAACGCCTAAGTTTATTATTCTATTTCGTCAAATATTGATGAATCAATAATCAATTTGTGTTGTTGTTGTCAATGTTTTCGGCCCTTTATGAGAAATAAATACTACATTTTGTATAGAGTTTATTTTTGTTCTGATGGCTTATATTATTCATTGTCATTGTTATTTCCCTATGTCTGGGAATAGACAACATTCCACTAGTTTCTTCACACAAGATAATATCTATAACAAATGTGAAAGCATTGGCGATGGTGAAAACATTCCCAACAAATTGTTACATCAACCTACATAATTATTGTTACTTTCGTTCCACTTAAAGGAGAGAAGTACACCATTTTGGCACAAGTCCAACACAATTAGAGTAAAATTCAATATTTTAGTGTCACGTTATCATTCTTTTTGTCCCGACTTGTAATGGCACATTATACCCCATCTTCTACCGTATTATTTTCCGTATCTCATGATATTGAGGAAAACACTTACGCTTTTATGAAGTTAATTGAATTTATAAATTTTGAAAGAAATATGTAGAGCAGAAGTCGTTTCACATAATTTATCCTGGAAAAGTATTCCGTCAAATTGTATATTACGTAGAAATGTTAAAACGAAAGCAAAACGGAAAAATATAAAATTTCTCAGGATAATGACCTAGAATGAAGAGTATTTTTAATCTCACCTACAATTCTTTTCCATCGTTTCATATTGCTTACTATTAAATTAAAATAAAAGGACATTTTCGACAGTACTTTAATTCCTAGAACCGTCTACTATTGAGTTTGCAAGGTGATTTTAATTAAACCCTTTAGTTTGTTTTATTAGAAAATTGGTTGCGTGATTCAATAGTCTTAGGAACATTTTCTTGGAAGGTAAGAAATGTCCTTCTCTAGTTATCACACGCTCGGCTTCGTAACCGTACTTAACACTTTGAAAGGTAAGCACCTTATGTCTTGTCAAATTACTTAATTTGAAGGCGAAGGTGATCCAAACCAAGTGTAATTGAGTTTCAGCATAAGTTTGGAATTGTGTCCCCAAAAAATATGATACCATCGCTTTGCTCGCTATTATATCATCTGTGTACACACAAAGCATCATCATTGAACGAAATTGAGGGTACTATAATGCCCTAGAGATAACCTAGCGGTTGAACGCTTGCCTTCCATGCAGGAGGGTCTGAGTTCCATCCCGGCCCGTACCTCTGACTTTTCGAATTCATGTGCGGATCAGAATTTGATGATCACTTGCGTTAACGGTGAAGGAAAAACGTCGTGAGGAAACCTGCATACCTGAGAGGGCTCCATTAAGTTCTTGATGATGTGTGTAGTCTGCCAACCCGCACCAGGCCAGCGTGGTGGACTTAGACCTAAACTCTTCTCATTCTGAGAAGAGGCCCGTGCCCAGCAGTGGGCCAGTAATGGGCTTATTATGTTATAACATCGTGAGGAAACCGGCTTGCCTGAGAGATATTTCGCGACGGCATGTGAAGCCAAGTCAGAGGCCCATGGGTGGCATAAACTCTGACACCAGGTTAGTCACTATCCACACGAAAAGAAAGAAGATTATGTTATGTTATAATGCCCTTCTAGGCATATTGGGGTTAACAACAGCGCTGCCAATTGCGGGGACAATCCCCGATTTGCGGGGAATTGGGGGTTAGCGCGGGGAGAATGACAGAAATAGGGGAATTTCGGGGAATTGAGACCAGTTTTTTTTTTTTGGTTTCGTGTTTGCAAATGCACCTAAGATACAGAAGAAATCGAAAAGTGAGGAGAACGTCTAAAAATCGATTTATAAATCGAAACAGCAAGGGGAACGTCTAAAAAAAAAAGGTCGTTTAACTATCGCTTGGGAATGATTCAAAAAGAAGCGGGGAATTTCGGGGAATTGACAACACTGCCGCGGGGAATCGAGATTTTTTTATTGGTACCTAGCACTGGTTAACAAGCGTGTGTTGAAAGTCAAACAAATTTGTTTAACCCAACATATTCGTTATTAGGAAAAAAGTTTCTCTTTTTATTAATTATTTTATTTCAGTTTACGTAAACGTTAGCGTTCACGGTCATAGCGTCAATATAATGAGCTGTTGTAAGAGCACGTCTTTTGTAGTATGATACGTATCAAATTTCAGCTCTAAGTACATCTTATGTGTAGAGGTTTCATGTTTTACTACGACACAAATTACATTATGACGAAAGATAAGGAATAGTTCTTTATACATGTAGGAAAATTTCTTTTCCAAGAAACTTAATTAGTTTTGTTGGTCCAGCAAAAGTATCGAATTTGATTTTGAGTCGGAGTTAGTATTTCTTGGAATAAAATGTTGGCAGGCTCATTCACCCCTTATCACATATAACAGACTCGATACAGACATTGCGTCGGCCAATTTTGCAAGAACCTACATTCTACATACAAAGCCCTTTTTTGGGTTGAGGCTATTGTTAAGTCATGGTTATATATTTATATTTACTTACTAGACATCGGGTCTTGTTGTTTTGAAAAAATATAAAAGTGAAGAGCTACAAAATTGCTTCAACGAACTTTTGCCTCTTTTTTTTATTGTTTGTGCCTGAAGGAACTATAACTGAAGAATCCTTTCTCGAGTAGGTACTTTAACCAGTTCATTTTACGGCATGTTTTTTACAGACAAAACAAACTTAAGTGCCTCGTTGGTCTAATGGTGGCAAGCGCGACTGCTGATCGTGAGGTCCTGGGTTCGATCCCCAGGTCGGGCAAATTCCATTAGAAAATTTTCAGTAGTAGCCCGGAGTTTGGATTTGTGCCCGGTCGATGGCAATAGGCTCGCCCCCTATTACATGAGACTTAAACATAACAGCGAAATGAGGGTGTTACTATACACCTCTGACCAACCCTTCGGGGACTACGGGCGTGATGTTATGATATTGTTTATTTTTAATAATCGAGCCAGCCCCATTATCTAAAGTGAATAATGAGTTTTTTTGACTTTTTTATATAAATTAACCGTCAAACGGCGAGAAGCTAATAAATTATATTAGCCGTGATCAAAGACCGTCAAGAATTAAATAAAAAATGTACCTACATTTAAGGACAGGTAACAGCCCACGCACATTTACGTTAGCACCATTATACAAGGTTAGTCGGAAAGGGGGTACCAAGCTGAAAGGGTGTTAAAATACTCATAATAATGGATAACTTTTGTTCTACAACTTTCCCCAAAAGACAAAAGTTCAAGAGAAATATAATAGCTGTTCAAAGATTTCATAAAAAAACGCTAAATCCTTAGCTATGATCAGACGTGTTTACATTTTACGTCATATTTGGGGTCACGGATTAGAAACTCCATTTTCAGAATTTATAACTAAAGCAGGGATGAAGAATTTTTGAAAAAACTAAAATAAAAATAATTTTTCATAGCAAAAAAATTAACCGAATTTTTAAATTTTAACACTTTCTTTAAAACAATCATCAGTGATACATTAGTGGCCCGCGGCTTAGTACCCCCTTTCCGACTAACCTTGTCTAGGAATTGATCTTAATTATTATCAGTTGTACAGTTCCGTGTAATAATATGAATACACATTTGTTTTGCCTAGCCTTTTCCCAAATATGTTGAGGTCAGCTTCCAGTCTAAGCAGATGAATACCAGTATTTTACACAGAGCGACTGCCATCAGACCTCCGCAACCCAGTTATTGGACAATGCCGATACCCTAAGATTAGACCAGTGGTCAGACTACCGGGCTTCTGACTTTAACGACTGTTTCATAGGTATTCGTATGACACCCGGGACCGACTGTTTAACGTGCTCTCCGAGGCACGGAGGGTTCTCGATGTGTATCGAACAGTCACCCATCCAAAGACTGACCGCGGCAAGCGCAGCTTAACAATGCAAATCGTATGATCCGCGCGGTTGTTAATTAGCCACGAGCCCCTCACAGACCCCTGTTGAATACACATTATGAACTTAAAAAGCGAATTTCTTTTAGAGATTCATAGTAATTAAGAAATATTCAAAACCATAAATCGTATATTTCATAATTCTAATACATATTTTAGAAGGAAATCGTTTTGGAATATCGCTATGTGTATACATCTTATTACATGTGACTGTACCTTACACTTTAGGCCTGATACACAGGAACGCTTGTCTTAGCGTACCATAAAGAGAATACAATAAACTAGCTGTGTCCTCACGGCTCCGCCCGTAGCCTATGTTACTCAGTGATAATGTATCTTTCTAACGGCAAAAGATTTTTTGAAATCGGTCCAGTAGTTTTTAAGTTTATTCGTTACATACAAAAATACAAATCTTTCCTCTTTATAATATTAGCATAGATATAGATAAGCTGCGTTAAAAAAGCGTACTAATACAACAAATAGCAAGCCGTATATGTGTTTACATGATAGCGCTTTTTTAACGCAGGTTATCTATTGTACTCTCTTTAACGTACGCTAAAAAAGCGTTCGTGTGATCAGGCCTTACTGTGTCCTTATGGAACACCTATGGTAAATCCAAACAAGTATAAACTGCATGAATGAAACTTTGTTTGATAAGCATTTTGCGAAAATCAAGCTAAGTCCAACAACGGTCATGCTCTCATAATGCACATTTTCTTGGACTTGGACATATTCTGTTGCGCTTTGGGTGAATTTACGAGAACAGCTATGTATAGAATTTGTTATAGTAAAAACAGTGGAACTATTTAAATTTTAAGTGTGCTACAATCAGGGTTGCCACCCGTACTTTTTAATAAAGTATTGTACGTTATTTCAGGTAATGGTACTCTATACTTTATGAGAACAATAAAGTACACGAAAATGCTTTATTTCGCGTGGTTTGATTTCTTTGGGATTTTGTAAAGTTTAGTCGTATTTTTTCGTTAAACGAAATGAACGAAACGAAATTTAAATATAGACTGTAAAGATACTGTGCAATTGTTTAGTAGAGATATTAATTTGATACAAACCGCAAAAAGCAATAAAAAATATGTTTTTAAACATAATAATAAAAAATAAAAAATTATACTTTATTTTGATACTATGTACTTTTTTTTCTTACCTATAAGAACCAGTACTTTAACTGCAAAAAATAAAGGTGGCAACCCTAGCTACAATATCGCATTGGGTCTAGCCTGTAAGGATATTTGTACATTTTGAGTGAATAAATAAATAATTTTACGATAGTAGTTTCTGTGGGACCGGGATCCTGACTTCAGTGATGAGACGTCAATAGGCCTAGCTCGAATGCTATCAAGTTACTAGCAAAAACGTAACGTATGTAAATGAATTCTGGATCAATAATCACTTTTTAACAATAATAAAACCGACTTCAAATGGTCTATCTCCGAAGTTCTTCATCAAATCTTCACCAAATTTAAATGGGACCACTTCGAAAGAATACTCTTTCAAACAAAAAAAGAATCATTAAAATCGGTTTACAATTAGCAAAGATATCGCGGAAAAAACAAACAAAAAAAAAACATACAGTCGAATTGAGAACCTCCTCCTTTTTGGAAGTCGGTTAAAAATACTCGTTTCGCATATCCTCGCTGGGCAGTGAAAACCTCGTAAAGCACAAATTCATTATTATTTTTTTTTATTCACTTGTTGGTAGTAAACCTCGTAATGCATATTTAGAACGAACGTGCACAGCTCTAAGATGAAATAGATTGATGAATTAATAATAAAACAGAAGAACCTTACATCTACACTTCATACTTTTTTTTTAACAGACAGTTATTATCTCCTTCTGTAAAATTACGTTAATTGCAATTACGAGGTTTTCACTGCACAGCGACGATATACTATTTAATTAAACTGAAATCTTTATTAATATATGTATATTCTTCTTCTGCCTAGCCTTTTCCCAACTATGTTGGGGTCAGCTTCCAATATAGTCCAATCTTCTATAGTTCCAATATAGTAATAGGCTCGCCCCCTATTACATGGGACTTAAACATAACTGGCGAAACGAGGGTGTTTTAAAACACCTCTGCCGAACCCTTCGGGGAATGTAAGGCGTAATGTCAAGTTTATATATTTTTATGATGATGATGAAAATATTTTAAACTTAATCCAGTTAGCTAATTATTACATCGTTCTGCCAAGCATTTTCCCAACTATGTTAGTGTCAGCTTCCAGTCTAAATGATGCGGCTGAATACCAGCATTTTACACGAAGCGACTGCCATCAGACCTCCGCAACCCAGTAACTGGGCAATGCCGATATCCTAAGGTTAGACCGGCATTGCATCATTATATCTTTATTAATATCTATGTATGATATAAATCGTGCATGGCGCAAAAAAGTTAACCAAAATGTTATAGGACAGTCTTTTTCTTTTCGTGTGGTTAGTGACTAACCTGGTGTCAGAGTTTATGCCGCCTAAGGGCCTCTGACCTGGCTTCATATGCCGATGAGAAATATCGCTCAGGCATGCCGGTTTCCTCACGATGTTTTCCTTCACTGTGTTTAAGCAAGTGATAATTATACAATATGCACATGAATCCGAAAAGTCAGAGGTGCGTGCCTTGGTTTCGAACTTGAGACCTATGACTTGGCAGTCCGACGGTCACACCACTATTTAGGACATTTATTTAGGACAATTGTATTTTATATTCAAATGGCTAAATGACTGCCCCAAGCATGTATAAGAATCTCACATTAACTCGTAACATTTAAATATTCATTCATGAATTATGTAGTGTTTAATAATGTCCTAGAACTTTAGTGAACTGTTAAACATAAAAAAGGATCTTAATTGCTTTTTTAAGCTTTTTTTGTTTGACATGAGTCAAGGGGAAATAATACAATACCGCTTACATAGCGATATGTTTCCGATACGACCTCAAACGTTCGTGCTAGACCCCCTGCAGTTCCCCTGTCTTTTACATTATACTTGTAACTACCACCCGTGCCCATGCCGTTGTAGTGTGAACAGTCCTGCACAGTCTCCTTTTCCCAAATAACTATTGCAATGTTTCTACCTACCAAAGTCTCTCACTGATACACGCAGAGAAATTTTCCCTTAAGGCCTGTACACACCACGGTTTTTAAACGCGCCGTTGACGTACGTTAATGTGAAACTCCATTCTTAAAAAATGTGTGTATCGTTTTTTATGTATGGAGTTTGAAGTAAACGCGCGTCGTCGGCTCGTTTAAAAAACGTGGTGGGTACAGGCCCTTAGACGTAAACGGATTCACTTTTACCCTTCCTACCAACATGTAACACTCTGTTTTACCACCCAAATCAATAATCGTTACATCGTCGGGTTTTTCCCATGGGTAAGATTATATAAACTGTTTTTCGTACCGATGTTTTTGTCTGGTACCTACACCCTTTTCAATACTCAAATTAATGTTCGAAATTGTTTGTTTTTAATTAGAGAATTTTTGAAGTGTGATGATTAGTATTTCGTTTTCAAGTTAAAAATTGATACGATTAAAAATAAGTAAAACTATACAAGGTTAGTCGGAAAAGGGGTACTAAGCCACGGGCCACTTTATGTTTCAGTGATTATTGTTTCAAAGAAAGTTATAAAATTTCAAAAATCGATAAGAAAAAAAACCATGCAAAATGAATTTTATTATAGTTTTTTCAAAAATTCTGTATCACTGCATTAGTTACAAATTCAGAAAATGGAGCTTCTAATCCGTGGCCCTAAATATGACCTAAAATGTAAACACAGCTGATCATAGCTGAGGATAGATAGAATTTAGCGTATTTTTTGTGAAATCTTTGAGCAGGCTCTATCTCTTAAACTAATAACTTTAAGGAAAGTTGTAGATAAAAAGTTGTCCATTATTATGGGTACTTTTACACCCTTTCGGCTTAATACCCCCTTTCCGACTAACCTTGTATTGTTGAAGTCGGAGTAAATTGTGAAGGTGGCAACCTACATAAATATCGAATGGTATGTAATAATTAGCTACCAACTGCGAATTTAATTTTAATAACCTCACGGATCATACGATTTGCAAAGTTAAGCTGAGCTTGCCGCGGTCAGTCCGTGGATAGGTGACATCGAGACCCTTCCGTGCCTCGGAGAGCACGTTAAATCGTCAGTCTCGAGTGTCATACGAATACCTATGACAGTCGTTACGGGTAGTCAAAAGCACGAAAGTCTGATCAGCGGTCTAACCTTAGGATATCAGCATTGCCCAGTAACTGGGATGCGGAGGTCTGATGGCAGTTGATCCGTATAAAATACTGGTATTCAGCCGCATCTGGTTAGACTGGAAGCTGACACTAATATAGTTGGGAAAAGGCTTAGCAGAACGATGTAATAATTCGCTAACTGGATTGGTAGCCGACATAAGTGTAAAATGTCTTCACCATCATCATCATAATAATTATCTGCCCGTAAACGTCCACGGCTAAATATGAAACTCCCAATGACAGCTACAATAAACTAACAGAAGGTATTGCCATAATCATAAAAATTTACTCCCTTGAGTACAAATTTTGAACGTTAATAATTCTATTCAACCATCACTCTTTTATTACACTCATTATTGTTCAAGTGCGTCGAGACCAGTCACCTAATTAACAAAGTTATTAAAACAGTTTCCAAAACATTCGGAATTCCATTACTAAAATTAGTTTTATATTCACGGCGACTTTTCACTGTATGCTTATGTTATACAAGTAGTATACATGAGACTTATACATATAAAACATGTTTATAAAACCCTATTGAACCATTATCATATTAAGCTAGGCTTATTTTTGTTATACATGTACTCCTACTAAACAATATTATGTTCTGCCTAGCCTTTTCCCAACTATGTTGGGGTCAGCTTCCAGTCTATGTCTAACCAGATGAGGCTGAATACCAGTATTTTACACGGAGCGACTGCCATCAGACCTACACAACCCAGTTACTGGGCAAAAAGGTTAGACCGATTGTCAGACTTTTGGGCTTCTGATTTCCCGTAACGACTGTCATAGGTATTTGTATGACACCCGGGACCGACTGTTTAACGTGCTCTCCGAGGCACGGTGGGGTCTCGATGTGTAACGAATGGTCACCAATCCGCGGACTGACCGCGGCAAGCGTAGCTTAACCTCGCCAATTATATGATCGGCGCGGTCGGTAATAAACCACGAGTCCCTAAACAATATAATAATGGTTTATTTACCGATTTTGAGTACCTACACTATTTTAGACAAAATCATTATGACAAGAATTCTTATTTTAGTTACATTTTAAATTTTATTTTAAAAATAATACACTTAAATGTGAGCATGTATAATCGTTAACATTTCATACCACTTTCAGTTTCAACCCAAACAGTTTCAGTGACTATCATCGATGTTCTCTTTCTTTCATCTAACCACCCATTTAACTAATGTTTGGTATAAAAACATCACACTAATAGTTTCTTCACTCCAACGATCGGAAGTCTATGGGTGATCTTTAAAAATAGCCTTCAGTATCGATGCGGTATGGACGTCTATCATAAAACAAACTAAGTTATGGCCCGACCACAAATAGCCGGCCAGAATAGCCCGCGTCCGTTACAGGGTTAAGTGCGTATGCGCATTAATATGGCCCTAATAAACTTACTTATTTTTTCTTAATTGTTTACATGAAAGCTTCGTATAATAATCTATTATTAAAGTATTTAATGCCTCGTTGGTCTAGTGGTGGCAAGCGCGACTGCTGATCGTGAGGTCGTGGGTTCGATCCCCAGGTCGAGCAAAGTGTTATTGGGTTTTTCCGTGTGAAATTTCTCAGAAGCAGCCCGGAGTTTGGATTTGTGCCCGATTGATGGCAATAGACTCGCCCTCTATTACATGGGACTTAAACATAACGGTGAAATGAGGGTGTTATTATACACCTCTGCCAAACCCTTCGGGGAATATAGGCGTTATGTGTTGTTATGTTTATGCGAGCTTTTAATGCAGAGTGCAGTTCAATTTTTCTTTGAATAAGTTCAATATTTTGGTTATAAACCAGTTATTTTTATAGTAATGTTCGAACATAATTGGTATTAGTTAAATATGGTTTAGGTACCTACATGGACGCGACTATAATATACTACATACTACATATACTACCTATATTGACGACACGTTTGCTGCAGTGGCTGAGCGATCGGCTTCTGCGCTATGGGTCGTGGGTTCTGATTCCCGCACGGAATAAATATTTGTATGGCCTACAGATAGTTGTTCCGGGTCTGGATGTTTGTGCGCCCAGGATACAGGAGAAATCCTAGTGTGGGGCAACATATTTTATAAAAAAAAAACTGGGTTGATGTTTAAAAGTTTGCATTACACAGTTCTCAATAGAAAATGGGCCACGTCCCTGAGTATATTTAAATTTCTCTATTCATTATGAGAGAGTTTCAAGATGTTTTATTCATTCATCAATTAAAGCAAAAATGTGGCCAATATCGTAGAAGCGACTAGTTTAGAAGAGCCATTTTCCTATTTTATTTTTTCCCAGATGTTGTAATAGAACCACCTTTCTAGTTTCTTATTTTTCCTATCCAAGATAAGAAATATTTGTGCCACTTAGGATAATCCTGGATCAGAAGGAATAAAGAAAATTGGGAAAAGATGGTCGATTAAATAAATCGCTAATTAATATTCTAGAAACTTACTCGTTTCTACGGGTCCCGAATATAACGATACGATCATAAATCCTTATAAGATTTACCAGCAGTCACCTAGAATGAGGGTAACAAAACTTTCCCCATTCAACTCTATTTACGTGTTAAAAACTGTCGATAGCTCCTAAAATTTTAGCTGGACAGTATATACTAACTGCAGTTCGTTTGAAAACAAGATTACCATAAGTTACGCCTTAGTTCAAGATACAATTTCACGATGAATGACATCCACATGCCTGACATCAACCTTCCTTGAGAATACTCGTTGCGCCGTCGTGCGGGTAACCCAATGTGCTTGCTGATATTATGCACTGGGTCCCAAAATGATAGATGGATGAAAATAACAGACGCGATTATTGACTTTACTAATCAGCCTAGCCATTTCCCAGTTGTTTTGAGGTTTGAGGCGATTCTAAGGCAAAAAGAACTACTTGAAAAAACGGAAGGTTTATTTAACGTGGTTGGTATCTATGAATCGTAAATTATTTAACGAGTCTTTCTTACCAAGAGGTAACGACGTCTCAAATTATACGAATAGTATTCCCAGTAATTCTTACACAAATATTATTCCTAACCAAAACAGCAATATTATTGTCTATCGTTATCGTAAGAATATTACTATTCATCAATCTTATATTGTTCATATAATAACTTTCTACCAAACAGTCGTTGGACCAGAAATCGATCAAGTTAAGCCTTACCACAAATAGTTTAACAGTATAAAGTCGTATTGAAGCTTTCTCGTGATTCCATTCTAGACTAATAGCTGGAATTTGCTACGGCATTAAACAAGGACGAAGGATTGATTTCACCACAATTAATGAGCAGCAATCCCTGTTTAAAAGATCTAGAGCACAATGAAAGTCCTTATTTCAAAAGCCAAAAGGAATGAAAATATTTCGCTTGTAAATAAAAATAATCTTCATTTTAGGTCCTTTGCTACGTAACGACTCAAAAACACAACATCAAAAAAAATGGTTTAGGCAGACACTAATTAAAGTACTAAAAATATTCCATAAAGTACGAAGATATAACAGTGGTTCATAAACATTTTTATTATCAGACATAACTTCAGCTATTTCTTATCTGTCAGTACGTATTTTTTTAGCTAGTGTGTTAAAAAATGTCTTATTAGACCGAGAACGATGGGTCCAATTTCATTATACGCATAAAAGCTATGGCAAACATGACAAATGTTGGATATCATAAATAGTACACGAGAAAATACGAAATAAGAGCAACTTGTACATTAACCTTATGATGAGTTCAAGCATTGGTAATTTGGAATGGGCTATTGGCTCCAGACTCATTAGCCTAAGTTCCAGACTTAGGACCTAAAGACCAACTTTCCAAATTTTGGTCCTTCTTGTATAAAGCCTAAGATTGTCTTTAAGTCCTGTCTGTCTTGTCCCCGTTTCAATTCAAACAGAATGTAGTCTTTGCTATGTTCGTTCCGCCTTTTTACTGTTAGTACTTTTATGTGCTCTATCACTTTTACTATTCACTTTGAATCTGTCCGTATATTTTTTATTGCTAAACATATCTAGTACATAGGTTTTTAGTTTCTTAACAATTCTTGGGTGTGGTGCGTCATAGTTCCAGATCAAAATATGATTATCTTTCGTTTTTGTAATTTTTTTAATTTACCAAACATGGGTCATTCGTTGGAAATATTAACTTGACTGTAAAAGTTACTATTCCACAAAAATGTACACTTTCACAACAAAGGAAGGAATCGCTTGTTTTTTGTCAACCTGTCAGTACCTGAGATTTTACAATAAAATACGAGTAACGAGGACAGTATAGTGAGTGCTTTTTACAGTCCACAATTTAGACTAAAAGCTTTTTAATTTACTAGCTCTTGGGCATGAAGAGGTAAAAGGTTTAGATACGGCTCTGTTCATCATCATCATTCATCTCATCATCATCTGGCTATCTTCCATCGCTTCATTTTGATAAGTTGATTTCATTTAAACATGAATATAATCTTTCTCAGAACGTAAAATTTCATGGACCAGACTTTAGTGGACATACAATACTAACATAGAAATGTCAGTAGCTTCAAATCTGGATGAGGAGGTTACTAACAGCAGTGGCGGCACTTTCGCATCGGTAACGCTGCGTCCGTTAAAAAGTCATCAGACCCTCGTTGATCAGTGGTTTACCAAATGATTTTTGAAGTTGAATTTTGTGTGCTTCCCAAGTCCTTTCAAGGTGTTTGATGGTTATTCAATGTAAGCGTCGCCACACATCTGAGGGGAGATGCGGTGCACATCGTCGGTTGCGTAACGCCAGAACGGACAAGTAGATAATAAAACATTCAACCTTACACACTCAACCGATGACGCGTTAGTGCGTCGAGCCTACTTATACTACGTATCGATGATAAGCCCGGCGCTTCTTCCTTCAGATCTGCGACGAGACTTTACCTTATAGTTCTTATCATAGCTGCTGAAACATCAAGGCCAGGTCTTCTCCATAACCCATAATATTTTACGACATAGTCTATACTGCCATTTTAACTACGTCGGTTTTTATGGCGTGTTCGATAGTCTTTGTCTGGGTTATTTATATTTATAATTATTGCCTGCCACAAGTCTACAAGGTCTTTAAGTTATGTCTCTATTCAAGTACTTTTATACTTTAAGTTAGTTATTTGACTGAGTTAAACGTTTTCGTGCCAAATGAAGTCAAAAGAGAAATATAAAATGTGCTCGCTAGCTGTTTTTCTTGAATCTGAAAATTATGGTCCTTGAGTACTTAAGTTGTAAAATAAGACTGAATAAGGCACATTCAGTAAGAAATTTATCTTATAAGTTCTATAAGTTTTTTTATTATATCAAAACATTATACATTGAAGCATCTTCTTAAGATTTTATGATCAGCACAAATTATTATTTATTAAAGCTAACGTCTGAACTATTAAAACAAATCAATTTCAAAGGACGAGGAGGATGGATATTCGTACCTTCAAATATTTAAAGTTTCCATATTCTGTAATGAACAAACATAACATCACGCTATTATTCCCCGAAGAGTTGGGCAGAGGTGTATAGTAACACCCTCATTTCACCGTTATGTTTAAGTCCCATGTAATAGAGGGCGAGCCTATAATTGTCATCAACCGGGCACAAATCCAAACTCTGGGCTACTACTGCGAAATAATGCAGGTTATAATGAACACTACAACAAAAACACTCTCAAAACATCAGTATTCAGGATAAGTAAGTTGTTGTATTCGTAATAAAAGAGCTAGTCTCCTTCTCCGTATTTACAACCATAAAAATGTCTGCTTCCGTTTATCTTACCTCGTAAACGTCATCCTTTAAAATTTCAAGTTTCTTGAATCTCATTGTTATATCGCGTTCGTATTGTTGTGCTTAGTTTCACTATATTTTATTAAGCTCGATCTTGGGGTGCATTAAAAAAGCCTCCCCGAGTGACGATACCTGAGGACATCCGGTGCACCCTGGATAGTCAGCCCCGCTACCAACCTTGCTGACAAGCTAAACTTTCCACCACGGCATGACCTATCCTCATAGAGCTCGCGCCGACACGAGAGAAGAAGAAAAACCTCAATCTTTACAGTAAACCATGTATGTAGTTGCATGCACAAAAATATCACTCTTCCCGTTGACGTCGTAATAATAGATTAGAAAATCACGTCAGGAGAACAACAGTATACTCTTTGTACAGTAGGGGAACGAAAATGTTATACACCTTAAGGTCTATTTTTGCTTGCACAGTGCAAGGAACAACCTATTTTACCGACTACGTATTGCCAACATTACAGAAATGAAAATACAAGTATTTTTTGTGAGGATATTAAAAATTACAATGGTGACATGATGGCAACCACTAGTAATGTCAATTTAAGTAATCATCGAATTGATTGATGTAATGGTTTTTACAACAAAACTCCTTAAATCAAATCAAAGACATTATATGACACTACTACGTCATATGGAGGCATAAGGCAATTTGGATCTTTGCTACCAAATAATTAAACATAATTTTCCATGCATTGGTCTGTTCCGTTCAACCTTAGGATACCGGCATTGCCCAGTTACTGGGTTGCGGAGGTCTGATGGCAGTCGCTCCGTGTAAAATGCTGGTATTCAGCCGCATCTGGTTAGACTGGAAGCTGACCCCAAGATAATTGGGAAAAGGCTAAGAGGAAGGTCTGTTCCGTTCAACAGTTTGAAAAGGTAACATGTGTCAGCGATGTGGGAAGGGAATAAATTTGAAAACTGACGAACCTATTTATTCCCCTACTGAACAATACAATGACATAAGTTATGTGCCTCGACAATCTTCGAGTTTTCGAATTTGTAAGAATGATGCGACTCAGTCAATCTTTCTTTGTGCGTCTTTATAATTTTATGTGACTCCGGCTTCATTGTTCCCGCACGCAACGTCCTAAGCCGAGGTCCGAGTCCCATTAGGGATCGCCCTTAGTGTTGTTGTTGCTAGTAGTCATGATGTTAGTAGTATTAGTTAGCTTAGGTTAAGTATTTTACTCTCGTCCCCATTGGTTGGAGACCCTTCAAGTCTCGCCAATAACTGCCCGGTTACGTAGAATCTGTCCGCAAGACCATCTGTGTACAAGCAGTAGAATAGAAAAAAAGGCTTCGTCGTCTTTGGATCAGTTTCGAATAGATCACTTAATTCGCAATTAGTCGCATAATTCGTGCAAACTCGAAAACACGAAGATTACCGAGATGCATTACCAATTAGTCTTCAAAAAGTGATAATTAGGTATGAACATATTTCTTTACAACCGCTCAGTTTAACGGTTAAGCAGGAGGCACGTGAAAAGGCGTTTACCGGCCTTTGATGATCAACCTTTTGATGATGATGAATTTTGCGTAAGGCTGTCTTACACCCATACTCTAAGACGTTCCTCCAAAACTTACTCGACTCAGGACGCCTTGAGGACGGCCTTGAAAACACCTTCAAAATTGTATTCTTAGTCGCAATCTCGAGTGAACTTTGAGGATCCTCGACTGGGGGATCCTCAGATGAGTCCAGGTAGAGTGGAGTCAGTACGTCATAATTTCGAGGATTTTTGTTTATCTGCATCGCGCAAATAACGCCGCAATTAATAGTTGTAAGGATTATCGTAAGCATATTCGATAAAGTCTTAAATAAACATTTTTGTTACATACACCTTTGACACTTTCTTCCTTTTTGAGTTTGACAGATGATTCCAGACCTCGACAGAGGAAAAATCTCGAGTCGAGGAAATTTATTCAAACTATAACTACCGATGGTAGTGAGAAAGGCGAGTCGAGGTGGAGTCGAGTCGAGTAAGTTTTGGAGGAACGTCTTAGAATATGGGTATTAATACAGGAAATCAGTTAGACAAGTAGCATATTTTATGACGTCATAAAAATGTGCTATTTAATATCACTTGCCACCATAACAGAAGACATTATGCGCGGCGGCTTCCTACACAAATGCAGACACTACATATTTATACATGCATGTATGTATATATTCATCAATCACGGAGAATACTGACCAATTAGCACTGATTGACTTTAATTTACAGGCATCGATACAAACTGGCTAGTAATTAAGGCATTTCCAACTAAGCAATTGTAGAGGTATTTGAACTCTATACAGCATCAATAGCGAATTTGAAACGATAGTAGCTCAACAATGTTGATTTTCTATTGATGAAGTGGCGAGATCATATCCTGTCCTATTGAATAGCGATGTCTATGTGTATCAGCTCAGTATAAAATAAGATTAAAATAATAATAGCAGGTAATTATAAAACAAATTCAATAATAATATACAAGGTTAGTCACTAAGCCGAAAGAGTGTTAGAGTACCCATAATAATGGATAACTTTTGTTCTACAACTTTCCCCAAAAGTCATTAGTTTAAAAGAAATAGCTATTCAAAGATTTCATAAAAAAATCGCTAAATTCTATCTACCCTCAGCTATGATCAGCTGTGTTTACATTTTAGGTCATATTTGGCCGTATAGAATTCCTCAGTAGCAGCCCGTAGTCTGGATTCGTTCCCGGTTCATGGCAATATTCTCGCCCCCTATTTATTACACGGTACTTAAACATAACGGCGAAATGAGGGTGTTACTATACTATACACCTCTGCCCAACTCTTCGGGGAATACAGGCGTGATATTATGTATGTTCATAATATACAGGTTACGTCAAACTATTCATTTAACGACACCAACAGGTGTCCACCTCTGTATTGGCCTATTCTTTACTAGTAACCCCAGTATTAAGCATAGGCCCTCAAAATATTTAAGCACATTTTTTTTTACAGCCTAGATATAATAGAAAGACGTATAACAAGTGCCTGGAATTAAGATTTTATGTACCACACAAAAAATAAACAGTCAAAAAACCACAATCTCGCGAATATACAGTTATGACGTCATTTATTTAACGACATACTGCGATACCAAATCTCAGGCATTTATATTTAAAAAACGAGGAGTGGGTTATTAAATTTGCACGCAACGTACAAAAAATTCTGTGCGTTTATTGTGTCTGACAACTTAGCGTGAGATACTCGGGAAGAATATTTCATAAAACGTCTAAGTAACGTAGATACCTTTGTAAGAAATTTTCTTAGCCGTAACCGAGTATATAAAATTCAATTTACTTCTGTAAATTTTCCAGACACGGAGATGAAAACGCTTTTGTCGTTCGTACGGGATTGATTCGGTTGGTACCTATATAAGGTAATAACAGTCCAATAGTCTGTCTGTTCAGACATGGATTTAGAGATCTAGAATAGGTATCTAACCACTGTTTTGTATGTTTGTCTTTGATTTAAATTTATGGTGTTATTGAATCCTTCTGGTCATAAACAACAGATTACCTAATCTAGTGTAGGTAGGTACTTAGCTTCTAGCTTACAGCGGGTCCGTTTATTGGTCCCCATTCTTTTAAAGATTATTTTTAAGTGACTAATTACCAATCGCGCGGATCATAAGATTGGCGAGGTTAAGCTGCACTTGCCGCGGTCAGTCTCTAGATGGGTGACCGTTGGTTACACATCGAGACCCCTCCGTGCCTCGGAGAGCACGTCGGTCCCGGGTGTCATATGAATACCTATGACAGTCGTTACGGGCAGTCAGAAGCTCGAAAGTCTGAAAACTGGTCTAACCTTAGGATATCGGCATTGCCCAGTAACTGGGTTGCGGAGGTCTAATGGTAGTCACTCCGTGTATTTAGCCGCATCTGGTTAGACTGGAAGCTGACCTCAATACAGTTGGGAAAATGCTAGGCAGAATATTCTTTTTAAGATTCCTAGTTTTCGATATTCTCAAATGTGAATTGTGTTGGCTGTCTTATAATTTATTCAGCCAGCACTCTTTTGGCGTCCACAAGGTCAATTATGCAGAAGTATAAGGATCATAGATCATATGCGGGTATGTGTAAATATAAATATGTATAAACTGTATATGGATGTCATCAAGGTATTTGTTTGTGAGTTCTTTTATACGCATTGCTATTTCGAAATCTCATACCTCTTGGCCTTTTATCACATACTAGCTGTGTCCTCACGGCTCCGCCCATAGCCTATGTTACTCAGTGATAATGTAGCTTTCTAACGGCAAAAGATTTTTTGAAATCGGTACAGCAGTTTTTAAGTTTATTCTTTACATACAAAAATACAAATCTTTCCTCTTTATAATATTAGTATAGAAAAACAAACATTTATAATTTACCTAAACTGAAATATCGATACTTTTAGCCTTGATTAAACAAATCGATAACACAAACTTTGAAGTTCGTGCCTGTTTGTATTCGAAGTTTAAGCGTTTAATTTTGTTCGAATTGAATTTCGGATATTGAATAAATCTGGCTAACTCTGCAGACGGAAAGTTAAATGGAACTTTACTTCTGAAGTACTGGTATTGACAACTTTGTTGAGATAGAATATTGAAGGTGACAGACGGGAAAAATATACGCTTTCGAAATACCTTTTATAATTTGACATTCAACCTTAAGAGGAAACGCGGGCTGCAAAATATTAATAATTTGAATAGGTTTTTCCCATATATTTCCGTCCCACCCCTCCCGCAAACCTTCCCAATTGAGCGCGAAAGAGACACCTGCATCTCGGACTGATTTCTCCTGTGCAATATTAGCGAAATCGTACTTTCGTATTTCCCTGTTTCCTTCTTCAAATCTGGGCCGATTTTAATATTTTTTCCTGTAATAATTTAAGAAAGACTTTGGTTATGTCTGTATGTTTTTCTTTTATTTTTTATATTCGTCAAATTTGTTTGTGAGATGTTTGAAAACGGTGGTAAAACTGGTCGATTTTTGTAAAATTTAAACGGTTCTAGTTCTTTTAATAATTAATTTATTGACAAAAACAAAACATAGGGACATAGTGGTGGTACCTAGGTATATATCATATGGTAAAAAAATATTTGCACTAGTGACATTATCCAAGGAGGAAACTGAGGAACACGTTTGTATGGACTAAATGTCGACCGCATCTCCTCTTAAGAGTGCGTTTACATTTGGTGAAGTAAGTAGTCAATACAGAAGTCACTACAGAAATACCATTACTAGCCCAATTCTAAAGGCGATTTTATTTTGATACTGTAAGTATGTCGTTTGTACACGTACTGCCATTAGCCGAGAGCGTTTACTTTGGGCTAGAAATAGTATTTCCAGTACTCTAATAACATGACAAAATAAAACCGGCGTGCCTGGAAACCTTGAAGGGTTAGGTTTATGTACACTGACCGCTCGTTATTACGGTATAGAAAAACTTTTTCCTACTTCAAGGTCGAACCCGAAACCTCACAGTTATTAAGTTTTAGGACGCGTCCACTTTACAATATCAGACGAAAAAATCTTTAAAACACAAACAGTAGCTTCAAACAGCGTAAAATTAATATCACCAATTCGTTCATCTGCCTAGCTTTTTCCTAACTATATTGGGATCAGCTTCCAGTCTAACCAGATGCGGCTGAATACCAGTATTTTACACGGAGCGACTGCCATCAGATCTCCGCAACCCAGTTACAGGACAATGCCGATATTCTAAGTTTAGACCGGTTGTCAGACTTACCAGAACGACTGTCGTATTCGTTTGACACCCGGGACCGACTGTTTAGCGTGTTCTCCGAGACACAAAAGCGTCTCGATATGTAACGAACGGTCACCCATCCACAGACTGACCGCGGCAAGCGCAGCTTAACTTCGCAAATCACATGATCCGCGCGGTTTTTAATTAGCCACGAGCTCCTCTTTTTAACATCGCCAATTCGCCAACCAAAATTAATATCGTAATTAAAAATAAACAGGACCTTTTTTTATCCTGCTATTTATTACGTTAAGACACCGCAATAGGTCCTGAGGAAATGGCTCCAGAGGCTTTGGGCACGTTTTATTATCCGGACAACCAAGTTAGGCAGTTAGGACTTCAACTCGTCCGCCAGGACTAATGTTCTAGCGGTCGAGTGGAAGTGAAGCTAATGCTTCTACGCTCGAATGAGTTCAAGTGCTATTAAACACCGCCTATGTTTGTTAGGCGTTTGCCTGTGAATAAAATAGGAAGGTTTGACTTTTTTACTTGATTAAACTGTGGAACGTACACAGATAGAAATATCACAAAGTAGGAACTACGTGCACATGTATTTGATTCTTAAAATAAGATCTTGTCAATAAAACTTATCTACTTCATAAATCTCTAAGTCTACGGACAACGCACAGCTTAAACCGATGGGTCTAGAAGCATGAAATTAATTTGGCACACAAGTTTTTCATATAACGCAGGTAAGCACTAAAAAGGATTTTTAAAAATTCGTTCCCCAAGGGGGATAAATAAGGGGTGAAAGTTTCAATGGAAGTTAGAAGCATGAAATTTTGCAAAAAAGTTCCTTATATGACGTAAGTGAGCAATGCGAAAGAATTTTTAAAAAATCATCTCTTATGTGGGTTGAATAGGGAATGAAAGTTTGTATGGAGGCTATAATTGAATGAAGTGTAATTGCTTTACTGCAGGGCAAATCCCTCTTCTCATTGAGAGAAGGAACAAGCATTGAACACCACGCCTTCTCACAGCATGTCGGTGATTTGAGACCATTATGTTTTCCTTCACCGTATGTCAGTGGTGTCTTTGATTAACTAATTGCTGTCACTGTCACTTCGCTTTAAAGTGACAGAGACAACACGAGACTTAATGGAAACTTAAAATTGAGTACCATTTGAGTATTTGGCCAACATGAAATTAAAAAGTCACTTTGGTTAAACGAATTTATTGTTCTTCTTTCTTTTATTTGTCATTTCCAACTTCATAGAAAACTGATTGGCAACATAACCATCAATTCCATTATATGCTTGCTGTTTTGAACAGGTCCAGTTACGAATTCTGAAAACACAGTGTTCTCATTTCCTGAGTTATTGTTTCATTGTAATGTGGGTTACATTTCATAATTGTTTCGAATGAAAAACGAACTGAGGAAACGTAGGTACCTACCTACTTGAAAATATTGTTGATTAGTGAGTTGCAATAGTTAAGTAGGAAGTAGTGTTGTTAAGTGATTTGGTCATGTTGAGAGAATGAGCGAAGGGCGATTAACAAAAATAATTTATAAGGCGGATGTCAATGGAAACGCCGCTAGAGGACGTCCTAGAAGGACATACATCGATGTTATTGGTGATGTTCTTCACAAAGGACAGGTGCGTAGTACTCTTAACCGGCGTGCGTGTATGACCAGATGTATGAATGTGGATGAAACGAAAGGTGTATGTGAGGGTCGTAGCATGTGGCATTCTATAGTTTCTGCCTACCCGTATGGGAAAAAGGCGTGAGTTTATGTATGTATGTAGTGTTGTTCATTCCCTTTATTAATAATTCTTGAATAAGCAACTTACCTACAAACTGCTCGGTTTCTATATTATCTTACCCACCGTCGTTGGTAAGAACTACGAATCATGTAGAAGCACTGAGTCCCATCCGGTAGCATTCACAGGTAATGCTGGTTTCCGTAACATTATGAAGAAAAAGATCATACGGTTTTTAAATCTAGCAACCCGGCACGATATATCTTACCTACCCTGAAAATGTATATAAAGAGAATTATAAAACTTTTGGCCGCACCACGTTCTTCACCATTGAGGAACCGTCATTGAAAAAGAAAGAGGAATACAGACTCGATAACTGTCAGACAGTCAAACGAAATTAAAAGATGACTGATGAATTTTAAACCATAGGATGAGGGATATGGTGACCTGTAAAACAGGTTTATGAAAAACAAAGCCTACATAAGGCATCGGTCTATCACAAAGGGTGGAATCTAGTTCAAGCAATAGTTATTGTATGATATAAATTTTAAACAACCCATTGTGATGAGAGAATAAACAATTTATTTATTATTTATCTTATTAACTGCCTCGTTGGTCTAGTGGTGACTAGCGCGACTGCTGATCCTGAGGTCCTAAGTTCGATCCCCAGGTCGAGCAAAATGTTATTGGCTTTTTCCGTAAGGAATTCCTTAGTAGCAGCCCGGAGTTTGGATTTGTGCCCGGTTGATGGCAATAGGCTCGCCCCCTGTTACATGGGACTTAAACATAACGACGAAATGAGGGTATTACTATGCACCTCTGCGCCAACCCTTCACGGAATATAGGCGTGATGTTATGTAATTCCTCCTCTGTTATTTAAATAACAGGTTTGTTGGTGATAGTACCTACTTTTATAAACAAAATAGCGTTGCAAATGCTATTCCTTAAGAGACGAAGAATTTATATGAAGGTCGTGTCTCATAAGACATATTTGCTACCCGAAAAAGTGATCCTTTGTGTACATTTGACTGGGGGCTTTTTATGTACTTAGATATTCGGGCTCCTTGAGTATCGAAGTAGACTTATTGTTTCCAATTTACTCTTCATCATTGTATCCTTAGATAAAGATTGGTTCTGTCATTCTTAAGGGGAAAACAAAATATTTACTTTAAGTAAATAGGTTTTTGCGTATGGTATTTGGGGAAAAAATATGCTAGTCTCCCGTGTATGTTGTAATAGGCGACATAGGATTACTAAGAGGATGGGTGGATCTGGGATGGTCCTTAACAACATCATACTGCGACGATCAATCTGTTAGCCAGTCGTGGTTATTTTGGCAATATTACCCAACAAGCCCTTATTATAGCGGTTTACCAGAAAGTAAATGTAGCATTCGATATTATTACAATTCCAGTTTATGCTGACCTCTCGTTGTACGGAATTTCTTTACAATGACAGGTGAGCTTATACTGGATATACAGCTTGATTTAATTTTGCCGTCGTATGTACAACTTGTTTATTAAGTAATTGCTACAATATTTAAGTTTTAAAGGCAATAAAGAGTCTTTATAAGCTATATTCTAGTTATAAAGCCTGTATTGTCCCTAACATAGACTTCAGTTTAATTAATTGCCACTAATCATAACATAAAAAAATAATTTCGTTTTTAAATCCTATTTTACCAACGTAGTCATCTTCTTTAATCAAGAAAATAATAAATTCACAAAATGCAATGAAATAGGTATAGAACGAAGACTTTTAAGTTATGTTAATAGACACTTAACAACTACTAAATAAACAAACAACGCTAAGAACAACTTTAATGAATTTCTAAGACCTGTCTCTATAGGACTGTTTGTAAACTTTCTACCTATAGGTTCAGCCTTACCCTCGCCAGAAACTTTAATTAAATTATTATAAATTACCTTCACCGTATCGTAAACTACTTAAAACTTTCATAGCTCATAATTTTTATTACTTTTCGCTCTTAAATAAACTCCCGTCTAACCTTCCAAAACCAAAAGCAGTAATAGTTTAACAGCTAAACGATAGTTAAAACTCATTTTCGTAAGTTTCATAACCGGTTGTGGAGTTTGAATAATGAATAAAAGTCTTCCAAATTCAAACAACCCTAAAATTTAATGCTCCTATAACTTTGGGATGGACTAACATCTGGTTGATTCTTCGGTGGCTACAATAAAAACGAAAGTTACCGATCTCACACGAAGTTAGCCGATAGGCAGTAAAAGGAATAAAAATATAGCTCGGCGCAGACGGACTGGAATTGAATAAAACGAATGCACAAGTGCACGTGTGGCGGTGCACGGTCTTAAAATGGAGAGCGGTGGAAATAGATACATTTAGCTTATTGCTCTATTTGTTTCGTCGTAGGTACTTCGATTGTGACGTCATTAACCCTGCAAATAATGATGCATATGCATACAAGTAAATTGTTTTTCTATGTGATACCTTTGAATCTGTGACGTCATAACTTTAAATGATTAGAGTTGTTCCTACACTCCAAGTAAACACTTTGTTTTCAATTGTCTTTTAGACAGACAAACCTTTATAATTCAACTGTTATGTACAGCAAGCAGAACTGAATAAAATATTAAGAATAAAATTAGACAATTTCTAAAATGGCGTGGCATTTATTTATTTGTAAAAATATACCAACAGCATAAACATTTTATCTTTTTCTTAATCTAATATGATGTATACTTAATTATAGGTGTATGTAGCTTAACTAGCTAAAACTGCCTCGTTGGTGTAGTGGTGGCAAGCGCGACTGCTGGTCGTGAGGTCCTGGGTTTGATCCCAAAGTCGGGCAAGTGTTATTCGATTTTTCTGCGTGGAATTCTTCAATAGCAGCCCGGAGTTCCGATTTGTGTACGGTTGACGCCAATAGGCTCGCCCCCTATTACATGGGACTATTATAACGGCGAAATGAGGGTGTTACTATAGCCCTCTACCCAACCCTTCCGGGAAATCAAGGCATAATGTTATGTTGCGTTAAAATTATATGAAACAAAAGCACTTGTTATGCTTGTTCATTTCCATCCATTTAGTAGGGAATCGCCACGAAAGCAGTTTGTCCCAATATTCTGTTATGAATTTTATTTACGAAATTCTGATAAGCTGAATAAAAACTTTTTTTAATTACAACTGACCGTGAGCATAAAGATAATTTTACACGAAACTTATTTCAACAACCTTTATCTAAATGTTAACTTACTGATTACCGAAACCTGACCCGTATAATAACGAAATAATGTCTAAGGTTAATTGTTACAAAACATGAAAGTCTAAGGGTCAGATTTCGGATTCAGGTCAATCTGTTCAGAAAAGTGTCTTGGTGTCACGACAATCTAATTAAAACTGACGATCTTTAGGAGATAACCCACTTTGATTGGAGTTATTTTTAGGGCATCAATTTAAGCCAAGGTTTGGACCAAACCAACTGTACTAAATTAATAGGCTTAGATACAATTAATGTTTTATTTCATTACGTAAAATTGGGACAGGGCGTTACGTTGCCTTCTGCCGTCAGCGGATTTAATTATGCCAAATTTTAATTATCTAACCTGTTTTCTTTCACTCCAAGGCTAAGATCCCCTCTGGTTTTCCTTCTTACTTCTCTTTGCTGTTAATCTTAACCATTAACAAAAATTTGTGAAGTCAATGCTGAATGTAATATTTTTTATAATCTATAACAGGCAAATTATTTGAGAAAAATCGGAGATTTCTTCATTTTTAAAATTGATTTCAGAGATTCGTCTTGAAAAATAAAAATATCATGGAAAAATGGAAATACCATGATATTTTTGGAAGTCTTTAAATCTGCTGCCCATCTATTTCCTCTTACTCCAAATCAAATCATGAATGGGTGAATCTTTTCTAGTTGACGTTCAAAAATTGCTTAATCCACTTTTCTTTTAAAAACAACCACGTTCAAATGAAAACTCTTCATCAAACATAAAATATGAACAGAAATAACGATGGAACAGTAGCAGGTGTGATATCAATAACAAGTGGTAGGTAATTACGGGCGGGCCGTGGGAGCGCGTAAACTTCTGTAACAGTGATTAGAGAACACATGTGAATATGAGCAGTGAATCACATAACAATTCACTGTTAATTGTGTTACTAACGCTAATTTGAATCTGAACAGCTCGTTTGTTTTTTAATTGGTATTTCTTTATTGTTTGTTTGAGTTTTGCTTGTTAGACTTTGCGTTTTAATGGGTCATTTGGAATGGCCTACTTTGGCTCAGTTTTGACGATCATTGCTTAACTTTAAGCGATTATCGTCAAAGTGCTTGTATGGCCTTATAAATAATTGTTCCGGGTCTGGGTGTTTGTGCATGTGTAGATTTGTATCTCTCAAGGCACCTACGGCCTACGATACAAGAGTATTCCTAGCGGCATTTCCTTGCGGCGGGTTCGCGGATGAGTACTTCCACGTGCCCGTGTTCCCGACATAAGCGGCAGAGGAGGACACCGTGGAGTTTTAGTGGGTCTGAGTCCCACATAACTGCACTATCACCCCGTGGTAGTGCAGTATGCGTGTGCATTTCTCCAGGATAAAAAATAAATAAAGGGGCAGTTCCTTTTTTCATTTAAAAATACAGGTATAATTCACGCTTTCTTCCTATAGAGATCAAAGAACTACAAAATGCCACATATTATGACCCTTTTACATACTTGGCTTTTATCACAAACATCCACCAGAAAGTAGCAAAAGGAGAATGTCAATAGGCATCAAAGCAGCGCTGACATAGGCCTCTCTTTAATAGAGTTTGTAAAATAGGACACTGTTTAATTGCTGACAGACGTTGTTGATTTAAATACGACGTGGGAGGAATCTTAAGACTCTATTAAGAACAAGTAAAACAAGCGTGTCGTTAATTCAGGAGACACAGATACTAAGGTATTTCAAACCGGCCAATATTATTTAGTGAATTATAAGAAAAAACTGATCGCTCTCGTTTTTCTCGAAGGAGTTCTTTACTTTACACAACAGTTAATAATGTTTAACTCAACTACAGTGCGGCGGCCGAGAAAAAGCGTACTTGACAGATCGTGTTTCATATTATAACGACAACCTACAATATAACATCACATAACATAACATCATGCCTATATTCCCTGAAGGGTTGGGCAGAGGTGTATAGTAAATACCTCATTACGCCGTTATGTTCAAGTCCCATGTAATAGGGCGCGAGCCTATTGCCATCATCCGGGCACAAATCCAAACTCCGAGATGCTACTAAGGAATTCCCCACGAACAAACCCAATAACACTTTAACCGACCTGGGGATCGAACCCAGGACCTCACGATCAGCAGTCGTGCTTGCCACCACTAGACTAACGAGGCAGTACCTACAACCTACAATAAACTAAAAAAAGTTAACAGTGCAGCCGCCGACAGAAAACGTTCCTGACACTATTAAATTTAGCACTAAACTATTTTAGTTTATTGTTATAATATAAAACACGAACTGTCAGGAACGCATTCTCTCGGCGGTCGCACTGTAGAATAATAGAATATTTAGCTATATTTTAGTATGTACAATAATAATTCAAGGTAAGATCAATAAGTAGATACTTAGTATTTACGAAAAATGACGAAAGGGAAATTTTAACGTAAATTATCTTCGTGTTTTATGAAGCATTTGAAATACAACAGCCGAAGGCCCTGCCCCAGTCCTTACAAGAGCTTTTTACGACAGCAGGTCTTAATTTTATGGACCTCAGATAAAAGATGTTCTTATCACAGCATGATTCATGGCCCAGAAGTAATTTCGTTTTCCGGTTTGAATCGGGAATTAAGGGTATTGTTCAGAATTGAAATTAAAATGATTTGAATTACTTTGGTAGGATTTAAAGAATTTATTTTTCATGACGTGGTCTTTGTAAATGGTTGTGAAGAGACCTTTTAGCAAGTTGTCGTCTTGAATAGACTTTTAATATAACAATGAACTACTGCCTCGTTGATCTAAAGGTGGCAAACGCGACTGCTGATCATGAGGACCTGGCTTAGGTCCCCAGGTCGGGCAAAGTGTTATTGGGTTTTTCCGTGTGGAGTTCCTCAGTAGCAGCCCGGAGTTTGGATCTGTGTCTGGTTAATGGCAATAGGGTCGCTCCCTATTACATGGGACTTAAACATAACGGCGAAATGAGAGTGTTACTATACACCCTAACACCTTTGGGAAATAGATGCGTGATGTTCTGAACTAAAATAAATAAAATGTTTAAAATGGAACAAATTTTATTAAACTCTATTATTCATTTTAAAAAATCTGCATAAAATGTTACTATTATTCATTTCTCAATATTTTTGTACTGTCCCCCTTGGCTAATGCAAAACCTTTTAGCCATAAAAAGAGATGTGTAAGTACTATGAAAAAAAGTTTTACTGCTTTTGTGAAAGTAGTAAAACTACGTTTTCCATTATGACAGAAAAATATAAAAAGTATTACCTGATTAATAACATAAAAAAACATCCCTCGCCATAAAGGGGTAGGTATAGAGACAAAGGTAGGATATTGTTTTCTTCTCCATGTCAGCCTTTGTGCACAAACATTAACAAAATATAGTCCCAGTTGGAAGAAGGAGTACTGGAGCACACTAAAGCAAGTTTAGTGCCAATCAAGTCATCAAACTAGCTAAAGGTTTCTGTACCCGACTATTATAATGAATGGTTGGTGTCTGATCTCTACATTTTAATAGTTTGGTAAAAGCCTTATTATATCAATATGTATATACTGCCTCGTTGGTCTAATGGTGGCAAGCGCGACTGCTGATCAGGAGGTCCTGGGTTCGATCCCCAGGTCGGGCTAAGTGTTATTTAGTTTTTCCGTGTGGAATCTTTCAGAAGCAGCCCGGAGTTTGGATTTGTGCCCGGTTGATGGCAATAGGCTCGCCCCCTGTTACATGGGACTTAAACATAACGACGAAATGAGGGTGTTACTATACACCTCTGCCCAATCCTTCGGGGAATACAGGCCTGATGTTATGTATAATAATACGAATTGCGTTCATCGAATCTTCCGGCATCCCTTGCGAGAGATGGTATCTTTAAAAGGCTACGGGGCCATTAAGTAATAAAATAACAAATTCATTCAATCCAGTTTTATTATACTGGGTGTAAAAATAGCCTTAACGAAGCCGAAATCTACGCATACTGTACATAAAACTAAGTAACGCACAGCAAAAATAATTTCTGGGAAACGACTTTTATTTTTTGGTTTTTAAAAACGGCTTTTAATTGTAGCGTGCAATGTAAGCGCGCGCACAACAGACTATGACTACATTTCAAAAATATTGAAAATGTTTGTATAAGAGAATGTTTAGTAATGGCATTTAAAAAACTTAATTTTCGTGAAAAACATTCTAAAATATGGTGACTTTGAACTTCAATATCTCCATAACCAGATTCTCGGTTCCCAGTTATGGCCCAATACCAAAAAATATTCGTAATGATGGGAAGAATACGTGGCTCTTGGCTTCGTTATTATTACACCCGATATAAAAACAATTCAAGTACCTTAATATTATTTCCAAACGTTGATTTGATGAAACCTAAGCTCATTGGGCGCTTATTAAGGCGATACCTGACATTATCGGAATATTCTGGAGCTCATTAAATACTTAATTGAATATTTTGCTACATAATTGAGCACCTGATGTTAATGAACAAGCCCGTCAAGTTCATAGGGATGAAAGCAATTCTATGTTTATTGGCTTAATTAATTAGTCGTGTAATTTCTAATGTAAATTACAATTATTAATATCTCTGACGTAATATATTTCACCTTTGGTGGGGTTGATTTCTGGTTTAACGGAATTTGAGCCTTGGATACACATACATAACATCACGCCTTACATTCCCCGAAGGGTTCGGCAGAAGTGTTTTAGTACTCCCTCGTTTCGCCAATTATGTTTAAATCCCATGTTATAGGGGGCGAGCCCATTGCCATTAACCGGGCACAAATCCAAACTTCGGGCTGCTACTGAGAAATTTCACAAGGAAAAACCCAATATCACTTTGCCCGACCTTGGGATCGAACCTAGGACCTCACAATCAGCGGTCGCGCTTGCCACCACTAGACCAACGAGGCAGTTTAAATTTATCCAATTATCCATGTAAATATATTTTTACAACTGTAAATTGCCGAAAGGGTTGATAGCTGTGCCATCGTGCACCCACAGTTCACCGATAACGATATTACATCAGGATCGATGAAAATGTGGTTTGGCTAGCCTATGACTTTTTATCGGCCACATTCAATTACCAGCTTATCGTAGAAAATCCTAACAGACAAATCCTATTACTTTTTCGAATTGGGATCAACCGTAATCGATTCTTACGAACCTTGAGATTGTGAGAATGACTTAGATAGTCGTAGTCTATCACCCATATTCTAAGACGTTCCTCCAAAACTTACTTGACTCGACTCCACCTCGACTTGACATAAACGTCCTCGACTCGAGATTTTTCCTCAGCCGAGGTAAGGAATCATTTGTCAAACTCAAGGTACCTCGGAACCTACCTTAAGGAAAGAAGTGTCAAAGTTCGTATGTGATAAAATTGAATTTTGAAGACTATATCGAATATGCTTACGACAATCCTTACAATTATTTATCGCGGCGTTATTTGCGCGATGCAGATAATTCAAATTATGACGTAATGACTCCGCCGAGGAACCTCAAAGTTCACTCGAAATTGCGACTAAGAATAAAATTTTGAAGGTGTTTTCGAGGCCGTTCTGAGTCGAGTATGAGTCGAGTAAGTTTTGGAGGAACGTCTTAGAATATGGGTGTATGTATACGTGACACGATTAGCGCAATGGCTGCTGCATAACGTGTCGCGGGAGCCCTTTCAGGTGGGTCGGTTTCGTTACAATGTTATCCATCACCGTCCGCAAGGGATAGTCAGATTCCGATCCGCACATGATTCGAAAAGTCAGAGGAGCTAGCCGGGATCGATCTCAGGCCCACCTGCATGAAAGGCAAGCACTCAACCGCTAGGCTATCACTGCTCGACACGCAAACGCATATTATAACCATTTATATTTGACAACACGTTTGGTGCAGTGGCTGAGCGAAGGGCTTCTGCGCTACGGGTCGTGGGTGCGATTCCCACACGGATCAAATATTAGGTCCCCGCCTATGAAATCAGCGTTTTGTATGGAGAATTTTAAAGAAGTCGCATTTTTCATACTAACATTTTCTTAATTTATTTAAGAACTATGAACACTAATGTTTTAAAACTTTTATGCACTAATGTTTAAAAACTAGGATAACGTATGCCACTTAGATTATGCGACAAAAATAAGTTTTGGCTAAGTTAAAACAAAAATAGTGGTCATTTCTGCTAACAAAAAGAGGAGTAATTTTTAAGGTATTTTATATGTTTAGAAAACTATAAGTAATAAGGTTTTTTTACTATTGGTAGTTGTCTATAATGGTCATTATTCGATATAATATCAAGCAATTGATGAATATTTTAAATCATAGGAGTGACGATGTTTTCTATTTGTGACAAAAAAACGCCAATTTCATAGGTGGGGACCTAATATTTGTATGGCCTACAGATAGTTGTTCCGGGTCTGGGTGTTTGTGCAAGTGAAGATTTGTGTCTGTAAACGCACCCACGATACAGGAGAAATCCTAGTGTGGGGCAACGTATTTAAAATAAAATAAAAGTTTCTAAACATTTTTTTTCCTTCTAATGTCAGCGCCCGAAGGGTTTTATGTCATAAGCGACACACATGATGCGTCATGAGCTTACTGAATAATTAATTGCTTCAGAGACTGTCACTCAAGCGTCTAAAATAACATGCCATGGTTGATGGCATTCCATACACATAAGACAAAAGAAGAAAGTGGTTTTTTTAACGGCTTGATGCCATATGCCGCTGAAATAAAATAAAAAAACTTTTAGAGTGAAACAAGCTCGGTTGAATCGGGTGTGCTTCTGGTTCGATGCGTGACCTCAATCACGGTTTAACAGTAATTATGGCTTGGGCTGCTGTGAATAGGGAAATAAATCTACATCTACCAAGTTTAGGTTTTGGTTTGTCACCTCTAACATCTGTTACTGTTATTTTAACTCTTCTAACTCAACGTCCAAACAAAACGCGTTCACAGAGCTAAACGCCAAAAATCGGCTGTTCAGAATTTAAACTCAGTTATGCTCTAACTGGGTTTAGTTTATGTTGGTGAAATGCAATTTGGAGCTCTAAACTCCGTTAAACGCGTAAACCGAGTTTAGGTCGAACTAATCGCGTTTATTTTCAACGGTGAAATTAGCCCCAAGTCTGTAACATTCCACTACTGGGCCAGAGCCTCCACTTTAATTTCTTAATCACACGGTTTTGCACTAACGATGGCCAGTCAGTACTACATGAATTACACTACTTGTATAGTTCTCTGTTGTCTGCCTCGACGTTACTTCTCTGTATTAGGACTCCAGTCCAGTGTGGTAATTTTGGCCCACAGCTTAGAGCATCTATGGAATGATAAAACATGGTTCGTCAGTTACCCTTTCTACCATCAAACGCTAATGCTAGACGGTGAAGAGGTATTTCCCACTGCGATGTGCAAAAAAGTTTGTGACCACAAAGTCAGTATTTTGACGCAGTGAGTGACCGCCTGGTCACAGATTACTGCGACATTAATTGGCTCTGTGTTGACACAGACAGCTGATGTTACTGGGAAACATGATCACCCAAAAACAGTGCGACGTTATTCGCATAACTAATAATTCCAAAAACATGACGGAATAAAATTATCATAAGTCATATGTTTACAAACAAAGTGTAACAGTAAAAAGCTAATGTATACGCTGCCCGTATCTCGTCGGCTTCGTCACGTGTTTCGTAGTACGAGACCAGTGTTGCCCTATTTTTATACGTAAACAAACATATACTATGACCAGTATATTTTGGCAGTTCGTGGCGGCGCTGCTTGCGAAGGCAAGTGACAAAAATGTGTCAAATTCTGTACAATTTAATTTGGTTCCCTATTTCACCGTGTTTCAACATATACTGGATATCTTGTACGCGTTCGGCTAAAAAATTAGACGTTATTACTCGCACAAATCTTCGTAGGCGGATCCAACTAATTGAATTTTTAAAAAATCTTCAATCAGATTTTCTTTTCGGTGTGAAAAATTGCTAGACTAGATCATAATATAATATTTTTCTTTTTTTTGTAAGAGATTTGGCTTCGTCTAGTCTTATTTATTATTAATTTCTTTATATTTAGAATTCTCTTTCGTTATTATGGGTGTTATTATGTTATTCGTACCTACCACGTAACTAATTTGAAATTTGGTGAAAAAGGTCTAGAATATTTCTCTTTATTTATTTTGAAAGACGTCTAGATGTATTTGCAAATGGTTTCTTCGCATTAAAATTTCATTAAGTAGGTATGATGGTATAGTCCAATTAGACCATGAATTTTAAAAAAACTGAAAAAGCTAAAATGAAAGAAAATGTGGAAGAAACACAAACTAAGTTGCGGTTTAAAAGATGATGTAGTGACAAAAATTTAAAGGAGTATGCTTAGGTGTTTTGGTCATGTTGAGAGAATGAGTGAACGGTGATTACCAAAAGGAATTTATAAGGCGGATGTCAATGGAAACGTAGAGGACGTCTTAGAAGAACATACCTACATCGATGTTATTAGTGATGTTCTTCACAAAGGACAGGTGCGTAGTACGCTCAACCGGCGTGCGTATATGACATTATGTATGAATGTGGATGAAGCGAAAGGAGTATGTAAGGGTCGTAGCATGTGGCGTTCTATAGTTTCCGCCTACCCCCATGGGAAAAAGGCGTAAGTTTATGTATGAATGAATGAAAATGTATGAATCAATAACATTCATATAAGACCGCTAGCGTATTTAACTGTGTTTGCTTACTGCCATTTTCGATATCGTATCTATCGATGACTAGAAATTTGACATAAGCTCCATATAAAAAACTAGCGGCCCGTCCCGGCTTCGCTCGGGTGGACATTTTTCCGGTTTTTGCAACATTTTTCATTTATGCTCTGCTTCTATTGGTTGTAGCGTGATGTTATATAGCCTATAACCTTCCTCGATAAATGGACTATCCAACACAAAAAGATTTTTTCAATTCCAACTAGTATTTCCTGAGATTAGCGCGTTCAAACAAACAAACAAACTCTTCAGCTTTATAATATTAGTATAGATGTCAATATTTTATCTCCAGTAGGGCAAACCGCCGATAGATAGTTTATTGAAAACGGCCGTTACTCTACAAGCAACACCGCTGACTCATACAATTTGGACAGGATGACAAATAACTGACACATATTTCTTTCTGTCGTTTTCAGACCTAATGTACTGAAAAGTACTTAGTCCAATTCAATTTGTATGTAACATAACATCACGGCAGTATTCCCGGAAGGCTTGGGCAGAGGTGTATAGTAACACCCTTATTTCGCCGTTATGTTTAAGTCCCATGTAAAAGGGAGCGAGCCTATTGGCATCAACTGGGCACAAATCCAAACTCCAGGCTACTACTGAGGAATTCCACATGGAAAAACCCAATAACAACACTTTTGTATGTGTATGTGTGTATGTAATACAATACATGTCTATCTAACATACAATTTTTTTTTGTATTTTAGTTGGGCTGGCGCTTAACCTGGGTTATAAATGAATTAGACCTATGAAAGAACAATCACAGATCTGATCTGGTTATCGAATTTCCTATTACACTACATAAGTACCCGAACTGCAGAGACATAAAGAACAATATCCTATCATCTCTATCAGAAAGTTTGTATTCGTTTTGAATCATTTTCTACAACCACGCATGCAATAATTTCGCTGGCACACTATGATGATAATAATAATAAATATCACTGCACATCATTACTAAATGCGAAAGTAACTCTGTCTGTCTGTTTGTTTGTTACTTCTTCACGACTAAATTACTGAACCGATTTTGAAGAAAGACACAGAGGTAGTCTGGAATCTGGAGAAGACCGTAAGCTGTTATCTGAAATTAAAAACTACTTTTATCCTAAACTAACGACCCGCCCCGGCTTCGCACGGGTGCAATGTAGATACTAATGTGGGGCATATAAACCTTTCTCTTGAATCACTCTATCGATTGCTGAAAACTGCATCAAAATCCGTTGCGTAGTTTAAAAGATCTAAGCGTACAGACAGCGGTGCGACTTTGTTTTATACTATGTAAAGAAGATAAACGATATCCAAGCGAGCGAAGCCACGAGCGACTTCTAGTTGATAATAATTTTTACTTCATTCTCTTCAGTACGGGCACTGACCTCACAGATAATAAAACCTACCCGTTTATTTCATTCAAGACTAGCGCGGAAGTACCAGAGGCCCATAAATTGAGTAAGTATCACTATTACGAATGCATAACATTAAGCGCCTCCACGCGCTGCCACTTGGACGTGACAGGCCCGCTACCCATCGACACTGTCAGTAAGAACTACCGCACGGTTAGAATACATTATTAACGCGTACCACCATTGTGCCCTGTCGATAAGTTGTACATGTTTAACAATGGAACGGTGATCCAATTCTGTAGTCACGAACAGACAACTTTTTTGTGTTACGTAAACGTTTTTACTTTTAAATGTTAACTCTTTGTTAAATAAATAAATTAACTCTTATGTTATTATTATTATAATTAGCCTGTACTGTCTCAATTATGACATTTTATAAAATTTATTTTTCGCTTTTTTACATTGATATAATTTGTGAATTATTTTATCGGTGAGTGCGGTGTGGGTAAATCCTAACGTTCACAACGGGAGACAACAATCCATCATTCTCGGCTACAATCGGAGTTGACTACAAATGTAAAGTGACCCAGAGCATAATATCAGCAAGCACATTGGATCACCCGCGCGACGGCGCATCGAGTATTCCCAAGAAGGGTTGACGTCAGGCAGGCGGCCGGTCATAAAACAATAAGCCAAAACCTCTAACAACATGGATTTATGAAATACATGTTGTGCCGATCCCACCTAGTTTGGGATAAGGGTAGGAAGAAGAAGAAGCCTGTACTGTCCCACTGCTGGGCAAAGGCGTTCCTCCATTCCTTCCATCTGTCACAATTCTGTGCAGCTTCATGCCAATTGTCATGAAAGACATCCAACTCGTCCCACCATCTTCTCCGCAGTCTTTAGAAAACTTTTAATTACAGCTTTTTATTAAGACATATTGTAATGGCAGCATTTTTTAGTTCTAAAATCGACACCAGTTGGCGCCACTGGGAATGTAGACCTATTAAAACTTTGTTCTGTACAGTCAGTAACAGGAGTCATTAAATGAATTCAATTGAATTACAATATCAGGTAGGTATATTGTAATTGGCTAATTAATTAGCTTTACAACATCCATAAATTACTGGTTAATGTATTAGATATTAAAATTTCGATTGAGTATTTGACATGGATAGGTCAACATAACAACAGCGTCATTTTATGCTGGCAATATAAAGTGACAGATCAGACTCTGCCTTTATAATATAACTATCTAGGTCACCGTCGTGATTTCCCTATTGACGTCTCTTTCTGAAATTACTATACCACATCGCATCATACACATAGATCGTAAGGTCAGTCTACCAACATAGAAGCGAAATAAAAATACATGACACAACAACAAAATTAGAAAACAGTGAAACCAAAAACGATAAAATCTTAAGTAACATAACGCCGGTATTCCCCGAAGGGTTGGGCAGAGGTGTATAGAAACACCCTCATTTCGACGTTATGTTTAAGTCCATATAATAGAAAGCGAGCCTATAGCCATCAAACGGGCACAAATCCAAGACTCCGGGCTGCTACTGAGGAATGGCACAAGGAAAAACCGAATAACATTTTACCCGACCTGGGGATCGAACCCAGGATCTCACGATCAGCAGTCGCGCTTGCTACCACTAGACCAACGAGGCAGTTAATCTCTTAAGATTACTTACTTATAAGTAATTGCGTTTACTATAAAAAGAGTAGCATTGTAGAAAGTGCACTTAGTTAATACTATTATTTTTCACAATCTACAAAAAAGATGGTAGATTACTACAAAAAATATCATAAAGATTTTCAGGGAAGCCAAACAAATATACGACGGTTTATAACACTTAGTACCGAGTCAGGTGTAAAAAATTATGGTTGCTCCAGCAATCCCGTATAGAGCTAAGTATTATATAACTTTTGTTTGTGATTTGCAGACAACATGTGTGGTAAACATGTATGTTATTGTTCCCTGTTGTTTGTCCTTGACAAGGGTTATTCCTCCGTGTTTTATTTCCATCTAAACTTCGATTTATATAACAGTACTAATATACCAAGTAGGTATTATTAAGTACTATACATTAGCTACCCTATTATTCGGCGCTATAATAACTAGAAAGCTTGAATACTCGTAAACGAAATTATCCTATATATATATATATATATATATATGTTATATATCTATACATATAATAATACTGTAGAACAGTTCAATTCTGTACATTAAATAAAAACTAAAAAAATACCCTTAGGGGTCTTCATACAAGTAACACAAGCCAAAAAAAATTTTTATCTGTCTGTCTGTTGTCCCGCTTTAACACAAAAACTACTAGACGGATTTTGATGAAACTTTTTTTGTTATATAGCTATTAGTCCTCGGCAACATATAGGCTATAATTTAATAGGGTAGGTAGGTTAGGTAGGTAGGGTAGGCAGGTAGGGTAGGCAGGTAGAGTAGGTAGGTGCGCCGTAGATACCATAAATGAAACATGTTGCAAAAACGGGAAAAACGCAGACAAAGCTGCGCGGATCAGCTAGTAATAAATATAAAACCAAGGCCTTGACTTACCTTATGAGTACGTTTACGAGTCTGCTGTATGCCGTGGTAGTATAAATGCGCTGCAACGCGCTGCTGGAATGATCTGCCACCACCACTTCGTGCTGTAAAAACAGTACACACGTTTAGTTATAAATACAGGAAATATCTTATTACAATTAGCAAAGTGTTATTGGGTTTTCCGTTTGGAATTCCTCAGTAGCAGCTCGGAGTTTGGACTTGTGCCCGGTTGATGGCGATAGGCTCGCCTCCTATTACATGGGACTTAAACATAACGGCGAAATGAGGGTGTTACTATACACCTCTGTTCAACCCTTCGGGGAATACAGGCGTGATGTTATGTAATATTATGGTATGTTATCTTATTACCGAACAATTAAACAACTCTGGATATCCACGCTTTCTATAATGGTTACTTTGAACGGTACTTTGCGTTGCAGCGAATTATTTAATTAACATGCCAATACACCTCATCTATACTAATATTATAAAGCTGAAAAGTTTGTTTGTTTGAACGCGCTAATCTCAGGAACTACAGGTTGGAATTGAAAAAATATTTTTGTGTGGGATAGTCCATTTACCGAGGAAGGTTATAGGCTATATAACGTCACGCTACGACTAAATGGAGCGGAGCATGAATGAAAAATGTTGCAAAAACGGGAAAAATGTCCACCCGTGCGAAGCCGGAACGGGCCGCTAGTAGCTTTATAATAATCCCTTAATTGCTAACAAAACCTTATATTTAAATTTATTTTGTGTTAATTAAGATCAGATAAAATTCTTTAAAAGTACGCGTACGTTTCTGTGGTGTAACATAGATAACACAAACATAGCCTAAAGTACGAGTAAGTTCAGTTATGATGTTATTAGTTCATTCATGTTTGATGAAGATCCAATTTGACAAACTTCAAACGTCCTTTGATGTGGATTTCAGTCTATACAGCAATTTAATAAGAGCTTTTTAGTTCTCACGTCACCATTTGGGATTTCATTATAGACCTTAATAATAGGGTACATAAAAAAACTAGAATTATTTACGTTACCGTTCATATCGTTCAATCAAAAGTTAATTTATTATCTTAATCTATACTAATATTATAAAGAGGAAAGATTTATATTTTGGTATTTTTGGATTTTTGTAACGAATAAACTTAAAAACTACTGGACCGATTTAAAAAAATATTTTGCCGTTAGAAAGCTACATTATCACTGAGTAACATAAGCTACGGGCGGAGCCGTGAGGATACAGCTAGTAGGTAATAAGTTTACAAAAAAAACACTCGAAACAGTCGAAAACGCAACATTATTTTTATTGAAGAAAAGTCACGTAATAACATGTTACGGAAGGTTGTAAATGTTTACAGAACCCTCGCGAACTCGGTGTTTACATTTAAACTTCAACGGAAAAACTTGCCAACAAAATGCTGTAACAAATAACAACGACCTGTGTAACACACAGTAAAAGAATAAACGTACTCTTCCATCTGTAAAATAGAGGTATTTAAAAGTAGTTAAAGAAACTATAAAACAGTTGTAAAAGACTGACCATTTCTGGATATTTTTCCGCGTCTAAACCACGCGTAAAAACATCTAATTCGGAAACTGTTTTCACTTTTATACCACCTACGGCGAAAGAAATGTACTGTTTTACGATGTCTAAATATAAAACACAGGTACAATCCATCAAGTAAAGCTCGCGTAAAAAACCTCTAAATCACCAAGTCTTTGGAAATAGACGAATTGGCTTAGTTGTAACATGAATATGATTATAACAGAGAGGATTTGTTACTAGACAAATATAAATTTCAGCATATTTAGGTACTATAATCAACGTATAGACGAAGTTCTTGAAAAAAAAACATTTTATCTACAAAAATGAGGTACATTTCATCTTAATCCATCAACTTAATAAACAAAGAAGAAAAGTCTTAATAGTATGGTTCAGTGTTAGGTTTAATGAGTTTATTTTAAACTAGCTGCCCGGACAGATTTCGTTCTGTTAAAAGTTATTGGCCTGTAGTGGGAAAAGAAAAGTGTTGTTTTTACTATTTTCCAGGCAATTTTTATGTTTTTTCTCTCCATAAGAACCTTCCTTGTGCCTTAAGGAATATATATTTTTAAAGATAACCGAATTGGTCGAGGCTTCTCAAGTTTTGCGCTAAGCAACACATTTGGCGATTCATTTTTATTTATATAGACTAGCTGTGCCCGCAGCTTAGGGGTATTCCATTTAGCGCAATAATTTGAAAAGCACCAATTCGAATCACAAGAGTAATATTCCTATTCCCATTACTATTAGTGTGATTCGAATCGGTGCTATTCAAATTGGTGCGCTAAATAGAATGCCTCAAATTTTGTCATTCATTCGGTTACAATAAATATAGAAAATGACGTAGGTAATCTTAAGGAAGATCCTGGAATTCTTCTTATGTGCTGAGAACGGCCACTGTTGGGTTTGAAGATAATGGTTTCCTCAGACGTAGGGTAACTATCCACAATGATTTCCACACACTAATAAAAAGATACAACCAACGCTTCACATAAATGTAAACTAATTACTATATACAAAATACATGTATAAATATAATACTAAAATAAACCTACAAAAAGCCATATAATACAATACCTAAAGTTTTGTTATGTTCTATACTCATTGACAGATTATATTACTTGCACCACACGAAACGGAACCACGGGCTACATCCAATGAAAATCTGTACCCTTAATACCCATGGGTACGATCAAAGAGCGAATGAAAAAGCCTTTCTCGATAACACATCAATAACTTCCGGGAATGTCGGATATAAGTATGGACACCAACGTCCCATCGAGCTAGTCTTTTTGTAAACACGAGTATAACGGGAAAAATAATTCCGGCATCAGATTTTGGCGCAGAAAAGAATCCTGCATTTTTTCACGTATTTTATACGAGATCTCCGGTGAATTCTACACGGTTCACATCTAGTCGGCCCACTGCGACCTACTGTTGAGTATAGGCTTGGATTTTTAGAACCATTATCCATCAGAGCAGAGAGGCGAGTTGTCTCGCAAACAACCAACAGGATTGCGTTAAAACTAAGCGGGGTTAAATAACACAATCCTATCGGTTGTTCAAGAAACCTCCTCTCCTTTCCGCTTTAGTAGAAAATGGTCCTTAAGCCAGTCTCATCTCGCAACACAATCATATATTATCTGCCTAGCCTTTTCCCAATTATGTTGGGGTCAGCTTCCAGTCTAACCAGATGCGACTGAATACCGGTATTTTACACGGAGGGACTGCCATCAGACCTCCGCAACCCAATTACTGGACAATACCGGTTGTCAGACTTTTGGCCTAAAACACATGATGACTAAAATAACCACTAACAGATTACAAGGTAAAGCTGAATACAGAGAATGGGAACAAACAAAATCTTGAACTTGTCGATTCCTACTTTATCGGACTGTCGAAAGACTGCCAAACAATCATTTTATTATTTGCCAACAAAGTTGTACAGTTTACTCACAAATAAACGTTTTGATGTTAGAATATCTGTTCGCAAATATTTGTGGGAATATTATCGTGTAAACCTTATCTCCAGTCTGATAGGCGATTAATCATATTTCCATACTAATTCATATCCCGCTGAGAGAGCTGTCTTAATGTAATGCCGACTCATCGCCTTTCCTAATCCGAGCCACAGAACGCCGCCCTCATTACAGAAAAAAAAGACCCCAACCTGGGTCATTGTAAAAAAAATTGGATTAGGCCAATGTCCATTGTCGACGACCGCTTCACTCAATTTTATATTACAAAAAAAAACTTTGAAAGGCTCAAGAGCGTTTTTTCTTCACGTCTCGTTTTTATTTAATCATTTTATGAGATTTTCTTCTTGTACTAAAACAACTGAAAGCTGATAAGATTAGAGGAATAAACAACGCATAAAGTTTGATTTTTTTTAAGTCTGACATCCTAACTGTGTCATCATTGTGCTTCTCATTGTAGAAAATTACTTTTGACAAAGTGTACTCAGGGTTTTAAAGAAGTTATTTAAAAGTATAATTATATAAATCGCTTGACATCTTAACGTCGCCGTCGCGGTGTCGTCTTAGCTAAATCTCCTAAAGTTTGGGTACCTACATGCTCCATATGACTTTACAGCTCAGTTTTACATTATTGTTGAAACTCAATTTCAGGTACCAGCACCCAAAATCAGCGAACTGAATAATTCGAAACTTATCGGCGACTATATCCCTGAAAGTATTACTACGCTGGGTATTGTACTACCTTATACAATCAAAATAAAATTATTCGTTATGTTGTGTATTTCTCTCTCGGTACATTTGTGCTCAGGTACCCTTACCATTCTAGGCATTATAGATTTCGGTTTCTTCGTTCTTACTTATAGCTTTCATGCTTGGATCGCAATGGTACATTCACAATGCTTCCAATGTTCTCTTCTATGTAATGACTATTAAATTTGGAATGCGCAATGTAGGACGTTATAAACGGAGCGCGCGTTTTAAACTTTCAACATGCGTGTTTGAACATCAACATTAGGGAAAGCTATTTAAACACGATATTACTAATTACGTAATTTACCTGCATAGTCTTCTATTAACGGAATGGATGTCGAGCAACTTTGAAAATTATATTACATTTTATAACTACGAGGCAAGTTTATTTCATTTTCCAAATAATTTCAAAATTCTATGGTAGATATTAGCACTTAGTTGTGAATTTGGCCCAAGTGCAAAAGATAATAGAAGCAAACTTATTGATCCCGTGATATTTGCTAATTCTGATTAGCAAATATCACGGGACCGTTACCCAAAAATTACCGTAATTTACTTCCTCCAATTTTCTCAATCCTCGATGCCGTGTCATTGCAAGCCAAGCTTCACGCGGTACCAACAAAAGAATGCAGTGAAACAGCTATAAGGAAAATTGAATGCTATCTACGTGTTTATATAAAAGGAACATAATATCGAGAAACTGGAAGGTAAAATATAAAATTCTGCGTAATTTATTTGGGCAATACATGAAAATGATGAAGGGCCATAAAAGGCACATTAAAGCATCGCTGTGGCCAGATCTGGAATCTTCTCAATTTCCTAATGGTTTCATAACAAATGTCATCAGCGAGGGAGACGGACGGCCAGACGAGGATCGTGCAAGAATGGACCGACTATTAATACAGCCAATGTACTAGATGACAGGGTACGACCTAGATTTCACGCTGTCTGGACGTGTTAACAATATTTCATATTTTACGAAACTTGGCTTTTTGTGTTAAAATAATCTTTTTAGAAAGAGTGTTCTTGTAGCTGTCTCGGTAAAGTACTACTTTCCAAGTAAATTTAATTTTGGTCGAACAAAATTTTTGTACTTGGAATGATAACTTGTATTCCATCTTGTTCCTTAAGCACTTAAAAAAAGAAAATACGTTTTTACAAATTGGACATTTACTTTTGAGAGGCGTAGAAAGAAAATTAAAACTGATTTGATCTGACGGTGTATAAAAAAGAGCTTAAATGACAAATTAAAATAATCGAATTTGATGAAGTTTTACTTTTTATTAAGATTATTAACTTTGACAAATGCTAGCTAGGTATATCATCAGATATTGGATTCTTTTATTATAGGGTAAAGCCCATATAAGATATACGTAGTAACTCATAATGACATAATTAAATTTGTGCCTGTCAATCCTGTCTCCAGGATTAAAAATGGACTTTAGCAGTGTTTAATATCAATGTCATAAGAAGATTTTTCTATCATGTATTGTGATAATGAAATAAACTCCTACGGACAACAAGAATATAATCACAACAGTTTACTCGCGGGACATTATTGTCATAAATATACTTTTTTAATTTATCCAGCCCTGCGAGTGTGAAATTATGCGGAGAGCGCCTGTCCTCATTTCTTTCATTCTTTTTTTCAATCTGCGTGATTAATATCGGAAAGAAATATTTAATATATGATAATATCACATTAATTGTATAAAGGAGGTATATAAAATTGAAATAAGCGTAGGCCGGTAATAAAATTAACATAACCTTTTACTGCTCGTAAGCAATTTAGCCATTTTCGTAGCAGTAACATGTTAAAATGTTCCTGTTTTCATTGGAGGGAATAAAATAGGAGTTTAAAACCCTATAAAAGTGACTGGGATTGAGGTCGTGTGTGTTATGGTGCGTCCAGACCTAACGAACGCGCCGCGAATGCGCCGCTCGCGAGCTGCGCTCGTGCATTTCATGTTCGTACGAAGCTCGCGCGCCGTCCGCGCGCCCCTCGCGCGCATGCTACGCGCCGTACGCGAGCGGCGCAGGTGGTGCGCGCGTGCCGCTCGTGGAACCTGCCACCAACGTCTTCTGTTTTTCCTTATAGTTTTTATCAGTAATGAAATAGCCGATGCTGCAGCAATTATACTAACGGCAGTCGTATGGTCCGACATCTTCGGAAGCAAATTCACAACTGAGGCTCATAGTTCAAACGCGAAAGTAGCTATGTGCGCACGAGCGGCGCGTGAGCCGCGCGCGCGCTGTACGCGCGCCTCACTCGAGCCTTGCCGGAGTTGCACTAGAGCGGCGCACCAAACGTACGCTGTAATTGCACGCGAGCAGCACGTGCGCAGTTCGCAAGTGGCTCGCGAGCGGCGCATTCGCGGCGCATTCGGCAGGTCTGGACGCAGCATAATGTGTGACGGTGAGATACGAAAACGTTAAGAGGCACTCTGGAAACTTTTGTTTCCGGAAACTGTCCGATTCATTATCAGAAAGCTAATCTATAAAGGCATTGTGTACTGCCTAGCTTTTTCCCAACTATGTTGGGTTCAGCTTCTAGTCTAAACAGATGCGGCTGAATACCAGCATTTGACTTGGAGCGACTGCCATCAGACCTCCACAACCCAGATAAGGGCAATGCCGATATCCTAAGGTTAGACCAGTTGTCAGACTTTCGGGCTTCTGACTTCCCGAAACGACTGTCATAGGTATTCGAATGACACCCGGGACCGACTGTTTAACGTGCTCTCCGAGGCACGAAGGGGTCTCGATGTGTAACGAACGGTCACCCATTCAGTAACGTCGCAAATCGTATGATCGGTGCGGTTGGTAATTAGCCAAGAGCCTAAGTTATAAAGGCACTACACGTCACTATATCAATGAAGTTAAACAAAAAAGGCTTTAGGATTATAAATCGGATAGGTTACGGAGACAGAAAATTTCCTGGCGTCTTACAAGGAGATTTGTAAAACTACTTTAAGGTAAGGAAGTTTAACTTAGCTGATGAACTTAATCCCGAGTGCGATGTTACAATTAGAACTTCAGACCCAGTTAATATGTATGGGGGTTCAGCATTTGCAATTACCAAGTTAACGTTAATCTGGTACCAATTTCACATTAAAGAGTTCTGCACTTTTGTGAAAACAAATTAATTATTCAAATACTGATATCAGTCCGAAAGAAAATGTATGAAACCTAAACTGTCTGCTTATAAGGCGCATGCTACACCTGAATGGTGACAGTATGTTAATTAATGAAAGGCGTTATCTGTTAACCCGCAACAGTATTAAAGCGTCCATACATGCTAAAAAAAATGTACCACTAAAAAACAAAATGTTTTTATTTTTTAAATATTCACAAAAAATATTTTGTTGATAGGTAAAAGAAGCACTGTAAACGCGCACTTGTCTTTCAACGTGGAAGTACGGCAATGTCGCAATTAATTAATTAATTTAATTGATTCATAAATTATTTTAATTAATTATTTCTGTATACCTGTTTTTCTATACTGATATTTTTATTTCAATCTATTAATGATATAGATTAACGAGTTTAAGGGAACGCCCGCTGTTATTTAACATACTATATAATTATTATTGCGCGTTTAATCTATCAATACTATACATATATATACTAATATATAAGCGTTCAAATATCGCATTCCAGGATCGCGGTCGAGATAAATATTGAACTTGTAGACCAAATACGAAAGGATGGTACCCGCTTGATATAATCAACCACTCCTCCTCCTTCTAAGCCTTTAATCTTGAACCCAAATACACGAAACCTAAATCACAAAAAATCAAAAAGATTACAGATAAACCCTCACAAGTTTAGGTCACCAGAAATAAATCTACAACTTAACTCAGTACAAAAAGGGTTAGTCAGCAAAACGTGAAGGGTTCAAAAGGGCAGTCTACAAGGAAAAATAATGGCCCAAGGTATAACATTGTTAGCTGAAGCACTGTTTACTTAACTGATCTAAAGTTTGGACAAATTTCGACCATTTACCACTGACATTAACTAACGGGGTGGACCAATAAAGCTGTTAGCAAACAGACAAAAGGGACTAAGCTTCAGTGATTTAAGTGAATAATGTAATGTTACCGTTTTATAAGTTACGTGCTTAGTATTCTTAATTGATAACAGCGAGCTTGTCTCTTTTAGTGCGATGCGGTTTTGATTCTTACATGGAGATAAATACAAAGTAGGTCTTTCATTTATTTATTTATTTTAGGATGTCCAACAAAAGATATACACAAAACATTACATATTGTTAATACCGAACAAAGTATTTCGTAGGTGTACTCCTTCAATTACAGGAGACCATAGCAAGCACAATAAAATGAACAACTAAGCTAACCAATTAAATAATTAGTAATAAAATAAATTTTGAAAGAAGAACATAAAAGTGCAACAAATTCTGTTAAATATTAAAACATAGAATAAAAATTCCTAAAATAAAAATTAAAAATTCCTAAAATTAAGAAAAGAAAAAACATATGTACCTACCTACTGCATTACAATACATTTTTAAGACTTTTCTTATATTTATCGAGAGATTGACTGATATCTAAAGTAGTTCTAGTTATAACTAGCATGTTATATTGTCTTCTTCTTATCGTGTGGTTAGTGACTAACCTGGTATCAGAATTTATGCCGCCATGGGCCTCTGACTTGACTTCACATGCCGTCGAGAAATATCTCTCAAGCATGCCGGTTTCTTCACGTTATTTTCCTTAACCGTTTTTAAGCAAGTGATAATAATACAATACGCACATGAATCCGAAAAGTCAGAGGTGCGTGCCTTGCGATCGAACTCGATGCCTATGACTTGGCAGTCCGACGGTCACACCAGTAGGCTATCACTGCTGTCAAAGTGGGGGTGACGTCATGACATTAAATGATACCACGTACTCTAAGATGTGTTCTAGGATCGTACACAAAAAATCTGTTATTTTCAATCATGTTTTTTATCGCGTGTTTTTCAATTTATCTCGTTCCTGCTGGTGAAGGGTCGTCTAAGTGAAACTTATGACAGGTATTATCTGTTTTATACGTGAAAATATAGAACACTTAGGTTCGGACAAGTCACAGACTTACATAACTTCTCTTAGAGATCTTGATATCTACAAATTATTAAATTGTAAGAAAAATCCTGTGACTAAACTATTGAAAGTACTTGATTGATTTCTTGTCTACGGTCGTAGAAGGCATCATGGAATACGTGGTAACCTTTATGTCATAACTAGCGACCTGCCCCGGCTTCGCACGGTGGCAATTTAGATACTAATGTGGGGCATATAAACCTTCCTCTTGAATCACTCTATCTATTGCTGAAAACTGCATTAAAATCCGTTGCGTAGTTTAAAAGATCTAAGCTTACAGACAGCGGGAGCGACTTTATTTGATACTTTGTAAAGAATATGTGTCATTACGTCATCCCCGCTTCGTATATCCTTATTTGAAAAAATATGTTAATATTTGTTTTAACATTATACCACAGTCATTATATCATGTTTTAATTTGTTGGTTCTGTAACAGATGTTTTGTTTGTTTGTTACAGGTTTTCCGATTGTCAATGGCGTCTGAAACTTTTTAAACGTGAGTTTTTATTGTTTATTTTTGTAAGTTAGAACAACTCCATTACTAACTTACCGAGTTCAGTACACACACACACACACACACACACACACACACACACATGTGATACACACATACACATACTGTCAAGAATAACAGTAATATGGAATAATTTATATGGTCATGTTTGCTCGACTTTGGCGGGGACACTGCCGCCATGCCGGCCCCCTACGTTGTTAATGTCTTACGATATCGATCCGATTAGATGACAATGTAAAATTACCAATAATAAGTTATTTGATGAATCTCTCAAACTTATCACGTTATAGTGACGATAAAGAAAGCAAATAATTCCATCAACGACCGATTTATTTGCTTTTAAATTAATTATAATGTTACAGCATTGACAAATTGGCTTCAGTTCAACCAACACGTCCTAGTCACATACCGTCCAGCCTATCAAACTGTTCGTCCTAAATAACGAAGTAATTATGTTTTTATATCGCCAGAGTAATAACAGTTATAAGAGAACAGACAGCTAATTACAAAGATTGGTTGCCATGACAACCTCTTTATAAAATCAGGATAGATAACTATTATAGGTAATATTATATTCTAGGTTTAGGGACATAATAAATCAGTTTATAATTAGTCTAAACTTTATAAAGTCCCTTGAGTAGCAATTAAATGGATTTCTCCGTAATATAATAATTATACATAAAACTAAAATTATTCTAAATCTAGGTTAATTAAGTGAAAAACACACAGTAATGCTCTGTTTTCCATTCATTTAATCCACATTTATAATTATCGTATTTCATGGTTCACGAATTTCAGCTGGAAACTGATAATGTAGAAGAAGGTACTTACCTACGTACAAATATTAAATTATATTTCTCTGATACTCTCACTAGCCTAATTTAGTTCAGGACAATAACATCAAGGGATCACAAAATGCTAAAAATACTCTTTCTTCTAAAATACTCTAATTTGTACTATTATTTAAAAAAATATCTACTACTACTTAACTAATCCATCTGTACCATTTTTATAACAAAATTTCTATTCTGATGTCCGGTCAGCCATTTAATTATAAATTAATATCTCCGATAAAATGGGTTCAAACCCACGGGAAATCTTTTAATAGCCAGGTAGGCCGTCCAATATCAAAATTTTCAATGGGCCCTCAGCTTTCATGTCATCCTTTTTTGGGAGAATAAATTACCCGAAAAGGCTAGCTAATTTTATACTTATATTTTACTTGCGATGCCTGTGAGCCAGCCCGCTTGGAAAGATTTTAATTTTTCAAAATTGAACTGTCCTGTCCCTCGATACAGAACCTTTTCGTGACGAGAGAAAAAGAGATAACAATCCGAATCGTTCGATAACTGACTTAACGAATCGTTCTGAATCAGGGGGCGGTCTTTCTTCGGGTGTAAAGATACGATTTGTTTTGTAGTTTAATCGTGAAAATGTAGAAAATAAATAGATAGACAGGCTCACTTTCACATTTGTAATATTAGAGACAACACACAGTTATCAGCATCGGTTCGCATATTACTCATAGTGCATGGCCATCTTGTATTAAGAGACGCATACTATAATCCTATCACATCGATTCACCTTTCGCATAAAACTGAGGTAATGTAATAGCTAAGAGCTAATAAATCGCATACACGTCTTACTCTCTTAAGCATGTAACGCTGCTGAAAGCACACGATCGTAGTTTATACGCATAAGTGTGTCTACAACTATCTAGCATTGTACGCTTTGATGCTGATTGATGTGATTAGGCTCTTAGTGTGGATGTTCTTTTTAGAGGCATGAGATGTACAAAACTGTAATAAAACCTCCTTGCAGCAAGGAGATTTTATTATAGATTGATGAATATATATGAATATTAATATATTAATTCATAGTCAAATAAGTCGACCAGCAGTTGACACGTCCTTCAACGTTTATTTGCTACCCCCAGACCAGCATGACAAGGCAGATTAGCTGCAAATTCAAGTCTACGAAAGTGTTTATAGTTTTAACCACAGCCAAGTTCGAGCATTAAAGTATTTGTCAAAGTACTAACAGAAGTTTAAATTCGCTTCACTTATTTTGCAGCTTGTACAACTTAGTGAAACTTTTCAGGCAAAGACTTGAAGTTCTGGCCGTATTTGCTGTGTCTGCCCAGGAGACGGACGACATTGTTGGACCAAGTTATGCATTTACATTACTTGGTTCTGGAAAATCATAGACTAAGGTGCACTTTTCGCTGTGCAAGCTATCTATTCGATTATTTTTTACGTCTGTGGTGAGCACACGTAGGTACTTTCTTTGTAGCCTCTGTAGGGTAGTAAAGAAAATAGAATGTCATTTCGCCCTTGCATGTCATTTTCACTAAAAAGCTGCAATGTCTGTTTTACATAATCTTAGCTTTTTGTCTGACATAAATTATAAAAAGAGTTAGACTAGACATCGTTCCTAGTGTTTTTCTTTCACTTTTGCTAACAAGAAAATCGGGGTCAAGAACTTCAGGAATATAAATAACTTTATTAAAAACTTATGTCAAACATAAAACTTTTTTGTATTATTTCTTAACAGAGATTTTAGTTTGTTAAATATTCATAAAATTAGAATAAATTAATGTCTTGATGTTATCGCAATGAAATGTTTTCTGGGACTTTTATCTCTACAGATTAACCATGGTTTATGATATTTTAGTCTTTATGCAGAGATTATAAAGCTTATAATTGTACATGCGTATAGATTTTCAGTAATTTACACGTTATAGAATCTAAATTACCGGGAAAATGAACATCGCCATGAATATTTTATATAGTATAGGTACAAACATTCCTAGAAAACTTATTTCTCACATAATAATACGTATTTCTCTCATTGAACTTATAAAATACCTAAGAAATCTCTTTAGATGAAAATTCTACCTCGTGTAAAGGGAAATTGCCTTAATCACCAAGCCTTCCCGACGTGTTACGTTAGACCTATTTAGCTGATAAATGAAGAAGTCAAGTGATCCGGATAGCTTTTTGTAACTTCCAAGACATTAGGCAAACGTACGACATTATCTTGGTAGAAACTCGCGGAGGTTGTTGTTAAATGTTGATAGGGAAATATGATATTCAATATTTTACCCTTTTTTAACCGACTTCGAAAAAGGAGGAGGTTATCATCTAGTCACTACTTATGTGAAAAAACCGATCTAGTGCGAGTCATACTCACGCGCATACAGGGTTACTCTTACTACTTGACTGCCGGGATATATTATATACCCTTGTGTTGTGACAGACAGCGTAATAACGTAAAGACAGCTTAGTAATTGAATCCCATTGGCGCCCTTTGGGTACGGAACCCAAAAAGTTCTGTTTACTCAGCTTATTTCAAGAGTCCACTGGACTTTCCCAAGCCTTTCCCAAGTTGAGATGTCCCACCCGATTCTCTACCGTCTTCATCTAGTCTTAAGCCTAAGCAAAATATTATATTTGTCACAGACACACCGTTTATAGAATTTGATAGAATTGAGTATAGCATTACAGTTTAGACCAGTGTCTGCTTATCAGAAGGTAACGCGGGTATTTCGTAAATAAAACCAACATAGAGTTTCCCCACAGAGAGTAGGTACTTGTATTTGGGTTAGTGGTTAGTTACAGAAGCTAGTACACAATATATCACAATACAACAATTTACACAAAATCAGAAAATAAGTACAAGCTAGTCAGACTTCTTCGGCTGTTCGATATGGAATGCCCGCTCCGTTATTTATTTTTTTCCTAATCGACTATTGTAGATGGTCTTGCGGACCTTTTCTACGTAACCGGGCTATTATTGGCGAGACCAGAAGGGTCTCCGAACCAATATCTAAACTAACTACCTAGCTAACTACGCTAACTACTATAACATCGTGACTATTATAGCAGCAACACCTCTAAGGGTGTCCCCAAGGGGGGACTCGAATCTCTTAGGGTGTTGAATGCGAGAGGACTGGGAGGGATACGACAGCTTGATGAGGGCTGCATTAACAACGGTGTGACTGCGCGGAGTCAGAAGGGACGACCAGCTCCGCGGCTGCGGCGGGTGAGCACGGTGGATCGGGGGCGGCGGCGGTGGGACGTTGCGAGGGGCCTCGTCGGCGAGGGCGATACGCCGGTCGGCGGTGGCGGTGTATGTGTATTGTACTAGTCGATTTATTCGCTTCCTGGAGGAGGGTGATATCATCATCGGGCTCTAGTAGCGCATGCCTGGGACGGCGTACTAAACTGATTTCGCCCGCTCCGTCGAATGACAACTGTTTTTATAACGTTGGGTACGTTGCTTTATCTTGACAACTACCCTCCTTTATTTTCTAAATGATTTATTCTCCGACACATTAGTAGTAGAGCTTACTACCACCATACCTATTTCTGCTACCAAGCAGCATTACCGTGTTCCAGTTTGAATGGTTTAAGTGCTGGTGAAATGAAACGCACATGCGACTTTACAACTTTGTCTCTGGGCTACCATTACGTGCTTTTCCTCTTCCTAAAGTCTACATATGGGAATAGCGACTTAATATCGCCTTTGGGTCAATGTGGGCGTATGACAGTATATTTCCGCCTAACCCTGCAGGGTTCATGGTTATGACGGTTATGTTAAGTATTACGTTACGGACATAATAGGAAAAACTCACACTGTTAAAACTTTTGTTCCAACTGTTCAACTTTTTATGACCATTGCAAGGGGAACTCGGGGTATAATTCCTCCGCAAAAGCAAAGGACGTTACCATACATGAATACTTATAATAAACTCACGTCTTTTTGGGAAGAAGTTAATAGACATTAGTCCAATAACGACTTCCAAGAAATCTTTGTATACAGGGTGATTTAACGAAGTATTTTTTTTTCCTCAATATCTAATTTAATAAAATACTGTATATTATATCCTTTTTCCTCGCGATTTTTTTTTATAAATCTAGTCAATTCAGTTATTATCTTGTACTGAAGAAAAACAAGACGGATGATGTTTGTTAGACGGAGTCCGCCTTATTTGAAAAATGTTTTCGATAATATCGATGAGCCACTCTGTATATTATGATAATGAGTTTTCTTCTACCGTTTATATTGCTTCGATATTTCATATTGGGAAAGTGTTTACTGAACTATGTTCCTATTAAAATTGCTTTTCGCATATCGAAGTTTGTTTATTGACTTCATCATATTAAATTATGAGAGGATTCAATACTTTTTGAAAGTAATAAAGTATATTATAAATATTAATTTCCTTTGGAAAATAAAATATGCAAAATTATTAGATACCTCTTTCGTTTCCACAGCCTTCAACGTTTTATTAATTTTGAGATTACTTTAAGCTTCTGTTAGTATATTCGGCGAAAGAAACTAAATTAATAAGTTCTCAAATAACAAACAAACCTTCATTCGAAGGACAACTTACATTTTTATTTATTCATTCCAGAATTATCATTCATGCTATCAAAACATTATTATCGATACATCAGCGCTACGATTATCGATTGAAGCAACACAAAATAAATCGATATAGGAACTATTGGAAGCAGACGTCGAATGCAAAGTACGAAATGATATTCTCTTGCATATAAATGTCTCATCTGTCTATCGGCACGGAAATGACATCATTCACACCAAGATATGAGTGAATGTATTATTAAACTAGCTGTCGCCCGCGTTTTCACTTGCATCAGGAGAACTACTTCATGTACCCGGATAAACAGTATCCTATGTGTTAATCCAGGACATGGTATATATGTGTACCAAATTTCATCTAAATCCGTTCAGCTGTTTTTGCGTAATTGGGAAACAAACATGCATTCATCTTCACAAACTTTCACATTTATAATATTACATAACATAACATCACGCCTATATTCCCCGTACAGTTGGGCAGAGATGTATAGTAACACCCTCATTTCGCCATTCCGTTTAAGTCCCATGTAGTAGGGGGCGAGCCTATTGCCACCAACCGACCACAACGCTAATCTCCGGGCTGCTACTGAGGAATTCCACACGGAAAAATCCAATAACACTTTGCCCAACTTGGGGATCGAACCCAGGACTCATGATCAGCAGTCGCACTTGCCACCACTAGACCAAGGAGGCAGTAATATTAGGAGGATTATAAATGTGTTACTGACTTACGATACGGTACGGGATTTCTTTTATCGTTTTAATAATAAACATTTGCAAACAAATGCCTATTAGAAGAAAATTATTGCCGGTAAAATCGATTACGGAGACGGATATATTTTTAGCATTGAGCTGTTCGTATGTAATATGCATGTTTCCTCTACAGAATGAATAGAATGTAACATAAAAGCTTTAAAATAATACTAAAAAGCGAACACGTGTCGTACAATGTGAGAATAATAACTATTGTAGGTTGATGATCTGCTATATTTATGAAGAATATCAGAAAGAAAGAAAGGACTCACACGGGAGTGGGTAGAACAATGATTGCTAAAAAAACTTGAAGGCGACGACAAAAAAATCTATACTAATATTATAAAGCTAAAGAGTTTGTTTGTTTATTTGAACGCGCTAATCTCAGGAACTACTGGTTGGAATTGAAAAATTATTTTTGTGTTGGATAGTCCATTTATCGAGAAAGGTTATAGGCTGTATAACATCACGCTACGACCAATAGGAGCGGAGAATAAATGAAAAATGTTGCAAAAACGGGAAAAATGTCCACCCGTGCGAAGCCGGGACGGGCCGCTAGTGTCAAATAAAAATGTTTGTCTAAAAATAACTAACCGAAATATGTATGAAATAGCATGACCACAAATAGTAATGTAATTGCCTAAGGCTATTCTTATCCTATATAGTAAAAATAAGCTGTATTTATACTTACTTGTACACCTCTGCCTAAAGGTATAACGATAACCCAATTCTCTTAATTGACACTTTTATGAAGACGAAAAACAGTGGATACACCTACTTCAATATTTTTACCACTTCTGGGTGTTATAACATGGAAAAATTTATAAGAAATACAATATTTACTATCTAATAAGATTTAACTTGTGGAGTACTGTAAAATGTAGAGAATTTATAAAATCCTAAATTTCCTAAAATCGCAAAAAAATGCAAGTAGGGGATTGGCCTCTCTTTTGAAAACCCAGATGATTGATGATTCTGGTGATCTTCCTAATAATGTAAAATTCCAATAAAACATTCTATCTCCCATACCTGCGTACCATAAATAATAATGACTTCTTGGGCAGCTCCCAGGTCAATGAGGAAGAATTTCGTCCAAAAATTGCCGGTGCCCGAAAAATACACATAACTCGGCCATATTAAAATCATGTCCACACGGAGTTCATATAAATAGCGTCCTATAATACGGCCGAAATAAAGGTGCTTTAATTAAAATATCGGCGCCGTTCAGATTACCACCGTTAATGGAAAACTGCATGGCTGTGAATGCTTTCCGAGTAATAACACCAATAAAAGTATTCATTGCAGTTCGGAGTAGGTATCGGGCTGAAATAAAATTGAATATATTTTTTATTTTTCGACTTACAAAATGCTTTTGGAGGTTTGGCTTATGGTTTCATAGTCAGAATTTGTCGTATATTGTGAACATACTAGTTGCGTGTCAATTATATATATAAAATCAATTATATCTATACTAATATTATAAAGATATTTTTTTTCCTAATCGACTCTTGTAGATGGTCTTGCGGACCTTTTCTACGTAACCGGGCTATTATTGGCAAGACCAGAAGGGTCTCCGAACCAATATCTAAACTAACTATTTAGCTAACTACGCTAACTACAGTAACATCATGACTATTATAGCAACCTCTCTCTGGAACCTCTTAGGGTGTTGAATGCGAGAGGACTGGGAGGGATACGACAGCTTGATGAGGGCTGCATTAACAACGGTGTGACTGCGCGGAGTCAGAAGGGACGACCGGCTCCGCGGCTGCGGCGGGTGAGCACGGTGGATCGGGGTAATATTATAAAGAGGAAAGATTTGTATTTTTGTATGTAACGAATAAACTTAAAAAGTACTGGACCGGTTTCAAAAATCACTGAGTAACATAGGCTACGGGCGGAACCGTGACGACACAGCTAGTTTTCTATACAATTGGGCATAATAAATAATTAAAGTCCACACTTCTCCCATAAGGGAGATCAACGTATCCAATCATTACCATCCAATTAACGTCTATTAATATGAGTTTCCCAATAAAGATATACTGTCCAATATACATATTTTTGTCTTTATTTCGTGTCCGAAAAATATTGGAATCGATACAAAAAGATCCTTATTAGCAGAGAGCCACCCCTCGACACGAGGATATCACTAATTAGCTAATTAAGTTTACTTACCCATAAAATGAGATACTAATTACATCTCTGAATATATCGACTGTATTATGCCAAGACTCATTAGAATAAGTTTCCTATTAAATGAAGGTATAGATATGACAGTCTTCTTCTTCTTTTCGTGTGGTTTGTGTCTAACCTGGTGTCAGAGTTTATGCCGCCCATGGGCTTCTGACTTGGCTTTACATGCCGTCGAGAAATTCTCTTAGGCATGTTGCGGTGCATGCTTTTGCGAATCCGGCGACCCCGGCCGAACTGTCAGGAGAAGGAACACCGTTGGTTTTTAGCCGGTAAGAGTCCAGCAGACCCCCTCGCTTTCCCCAGGTGAGGGACAGCCATGAAGATTTTCTAACGAAAAAAAAAAGGATGCCAGATTCCTCGCGATGTTTTCCTTCACCGTTTTTAAGCAAGTCATAATTATACAATACATATATGAATCCGAAAAGTCAGAGGTGCGTGCCTTGAGTTCGAACTCGAGACCTATGACTTGGCAGTCCGACGGTCACACCACTAGGCTAACACTGCTGTTTTCCTTCCACAATTTTAGAAACAAAAAGACCTTGCTCATATACCTATATCAGCCTATCCTTTTCCCAACTATGTTAGGGTCAGCTTCCAGTCTAACCAGATGCGGCCAGTAGTAGGATGAGTACCAGTATTTGATACGGAGCGACTGCCGTCAGACCTCCGCAACCCAGTTACTGGGCAATGCCGATATCCTAAGGTTAAACCGGTTATCAGACTTTCGGGCTTCTGACTTCCCGTAACGACTATCATAGGTATTCGTATAACACCCGGGACTGACTGCTAACCGTACTCTAAGAGCCACAATTTATGAAGACGTCGCAATAAATTCATTAAGATTATTCACACTGAGTGAATATTCTAACTATTCTTACATGACAAGTGTTAAAAGGAACCAATTTCTTCACGTATGACTACAAAGACTTCTCGGGAATTGTATACATCCACAAATAGAGACGCGTTTGATCCGGATTTCCTATGGAGTTTGACGTAGGTAAATTTCACAATAATAAACAATCATTGTATCTTTGTAAAATAACATTTCATTGTATTTCTTTTTTAGGATATTTTATGACGCGTGACAGGAGGGGCTCGTTGGTATTTAACAACCGCGCGGATCATATGATTTGTAAGGTTAAGCTCCGTTTGCCGCGGTCATTCCACGGATGGGTGACCATTCAAGATCCCTCTGTGCCTCGGAGAGCAGGTTAAACCGTCGGTCCCGGGTGTCATACGAATACCTACCTATGACAGTCGTTACGGTTAGTCGGAAGCCCGAAAGTCTGACAGCCGGTCTAACCTTAGGATATCGGCATTGCCCAGTAACTGGTTTGCGGAGCTCTGATGGCAGTCGCTCCGTGTAAAATACTGGTATTCAGCCGCATCTGGTTAGACCGGAAGCTAACCCCAACATAGTAGAAAAAAGGCTAGGCAGAACACATTGAAAAATAATAAGTCAAAATCAAGTAAATACCAGATAATTAATTTCGAAATTCCGAAATGTTAATATAGGTTTAGGTACCAATGTTGCTGACTCTACTGTCGTCACAAATAAAATAACAATAAATCCACGGAACGTTTTGTGAATGTGAATGCATTCATATTTAATCCGGGGTAAAGGTAAAATGATAAATGTCATGCAAATAATATGTAATTTATAATCGCTTCTAAGCTAGAGCCAGGAATTACTGAAAATTTATTACCTAATTCGAATTCAAATACCGGCCTTGATCATTAGGATCGAATTTATTACCTACGGTATTTAATACGTAGGTATTAATACAGATGATGATTTAAAAGATGATGTAGTGACAAAAATTGAAAGGAGTATGCTTAAGTGGTTTGGCCATGTTGAGAGAATGAGTGAACGGCGATTAACAAAAGGAATTTATAAGGCGGATGTTAATGGGAACGCCGGTAGAGGACGTCCTAGAAGGACATACATCGATGTTATTGGTGATGTTCTTCACAAAGGTCAGGTGCGTAGTACTCTCAACCGACGTGCGTGTATGACAAGATGTATGAATGTGGATGAAGCGAAAGGGGTATGAAGAGTCGTAGCATGTGGCGTTCTATAGTTTCTGCCTACCCCCATGGGAAAAAGGCGTGAGTTTATGTATGTATGTATTAATACAGTTTAGGTTTCTTCATTTAAATGAATACCTATTTGAATAATTGCGACTAACAAAAGAAGGGAAGTAGAACGCAATACTTTTTAACTTACTCCTTCGCAATCTTTGTGAATTAAAATGTAATTAGATTTTTTTTCTATTCGACTGCTTGTGTAATTATGGTCTTGCGAACCGTTTCTACGTAACCAGGCCGTTATTGGCGAGACCTGAAGGGTCTCCCACCAGTGGGGACGAGAGTAAAATACTTAACCTAAGCTAACTGCTGCAACTAACATCATGACTACCAGCAACAACAGCACTAAGGGCGACCCTTAATGGGACTCGGACCTCGGCTTAGGGCGTTGCTGGCGGGAGGACTGGGAGGGAGACAGCTTGATGAGGGCTGAATTAACGGTGGGAATGTAATTAGTTCCGCGCAACATGTTAAATACTATTTTGGAGGCGAATCAATACACATTTTGCCGTAAGTGTCTTTATGTCTAAAATTACCAACACCAATCATGAAGGGCTCGTGGCTAATTACCAGTCGCACGGCTCACACGATTTGCGAGGTTAAGCTGCGCTTTCCGTGGTCAGTACGTGGATGGGTGACCATTCGTTAAGACCCCTTCGTGCCTCGGAGAGCACGTTAAATCGTCGGTCCCGGGTGTCATTCGAATACCTATGACAGTCATTACGGGAAGTCAGAATTCCGAAAGTCTGACGACCGGTCTAACCTTAGGATATAGGCATTCGCTTCGTCAGATGGCAGTCGCTCCGTGTAAAATACTGGTATTCAGCCGCATCTGGTTAGACTGGAAGCTGACCTCAATATAGTTGGGAAAAAGCTAGGCAGAACATCTTTACGTCCAAAATCAATCTACAACGCACAAAGTTATGTGCATTCTAAATTGACGATCATGACATCAACAAAGTATGTACATCCATACGTGCTCATTTCCGTGCAATAAAAGTTTTACCACGCCATAACTTCACAAAAACAAAAGAAAAAATAAACACACATGTCATGTCCTCATTTTATAGTACCCATATAATATAGGAAGATTTGAAGCATATCAAAGTGTTTCAGCGCTTCGCCCAATATGTTCGACATATGATGGCCGGTAAAAGGAACAAAAGAGTTGTCCCTTTGAGAGACAACACGTGTGGTTAGTGTGGTGACGATGCTGTGAAACACTCCCGACACTACCAATTAGGTACATGTGGATAGGGTTGGCTCGCGACTTAGATGCAAATAATGAGAAAGTATTTTTTTTCTTTAAATACGCATGTTGTAGCTACAATTTATACTTAGATAATTATAATAGAGAGAAATTAAATTTGAAGTCTGTATATCTTTTAGATTATCTGTGACAACTTAAGGAATTAGTTGGTCCTTTAATGTTGAATATTTCAATATTAAAAACAAACATAGGTGTGTCAATTGCAACATTCCTGCAAAAAAATAATGCTTTCGTAAACGATTTGTTCTTATGAAGTTGTCAAGTAAATAGTTCATACATTACATCATACATAGTTATTATCAGCATGACTACTACAAAATATTAAATGAAAAGAAATACCTAACAATGTTTACGAGTGATGTAACCTATTCAATTCTAGCTAATACATCTTAATTAAAATACGGTGAATACTCCATAAATCTTTAACGTCACATTTATTTTACGAGTGCCATTGTTGAAAACCATGATTTACTAACCCGGGCTCACAATCGACCGTCATCAGGCCAAACAAAAACCGCCAAGAAAATATTTCAACAGTAAGAAAAGGTTTCTATAAATCGCTGCCCGTATTATGTAAAATTTCATTAGAGCTTACCATTGTTGCGTTTCAAAGAAAGATCGACGCGGCGCGGCGCGGCGTGGCAGCCCTGACGAAGGGAAGTGAAACCGTTTGGCACCAAGCCCGCGACGGTACTGGTTACATGACAGATTTCTGAAGATAAATCACGCGATTTCGGCTTACTAGAGAATACCACGCTAATTGAATTTGGACCGATTTGAATCTGCAATTCCAAGTTTTAATCCCCTATTTCAGTAATCTCTTTTCGAGATGTCGAATCCTGCAAGTCTCTCTCAATCTCTCTCCCTCCTTTCTTCAGTTACGCATTTGTATGTTAGCCTAAAATAAAATATATATTTACGTATACCTAAGTATATGCGGGAAAACGAAACGTAATGAGTGAAAGAGATGAGATGAACTGATATAATTATGTTTTAAATTAGTTTAAATAAAGAAGGACCATATTCTTTTTATAAAAGCTTGTAATTTTGGTTTTTGTTGAAATAAACGATATACGGAATTGGACGGTCACGATAATTAGTTGCTTTTTATTATCTCTGGGCTAATTCCGACATAGGTATATATTTTATTTTTTCTTGTCTAGGTATGCATGAGAAAAAAGTACAGCATACTTAATTTAGATGACGTCACTTGGACTCATATTATGTTTGAAATAGTTGCTCAATAAAGCATTTTAAGCAATTACATTCACCCCTCTACTAGTAACACGGAATACCTTTCTTTTGTCCAAAGCCTTTCGTACAAACTTAATGATGACGTGGCTATAAAATGCAACACGCTAACATCGACTATTTACTGAACTAAATAGAAAATAGATTAACGCAACATCGACCATTAAATACCTGAATTATACCGGATATTACAAACTCCAATTTCATCGACTTGTAAAACTGCAAAGTTTATTAGAACAAGGAGATTTTACATCATAAAAAAATGTACAGAAGTTATTTCCTCCAATATGGATACATAATACTTTGGCCAGAGAACAAAAGCTATTCATTACGACATTCTTTCATGCAACATGATATATCTGACTTAATATTGTATACTGAAACTCGTAAACTGGCCTAAAGCATTGTTCGTTTGACCCATATAGCTCAAGATAAACTGCCCCTTATTTCTTTACTATGTCAATGTAACGAGAGGCCAAGTTACACTGGTGACGACCACGTCAACATGTCTGTGCCAATGACCGCTCCAGTTCACCGTCATGTATCAGGAATTAGACACATGTAACATTTTTAAATACCCGCTCTTAATTAAGCGAACCGGCAAAGCTTAGGTAAATAGGTTGGCCCGAAATAACGCATGACTTCGATTTACAGATGTGAATATTCCTTTTTTTTTATTGCCGTGAACGTTAACAGGTGGCGATACGATTCTACGATTGATCTTGTTGAAATTTTTGTTATTAATAAAATTGTGGGCGGGGTTTTACGTTCTTAGGTCATATAAATATCTTTAAAAAAGGTAATTAATGTTAGAAATTTGGTATTATATCGGAGTCGTGTTCAAGTAGGAACGCGCTGTGCCGCCAAATAGATGTATTGAAATGTAGAACCCAATTTAGAAGACAAAGTTACGTAAGTATGTAATACTAACTGTGTCCTCACGGCTCCGCCCGCGTATGAAGTTTTATTCCAGTAATAAATATAGCCTATGTTACTCAGTGATAATGTAGCTATCTAACGGCAAAATAATTTTTGAAATCGGTCCAGTAGTTTTTAAGTTTATTCGTTACATACAAAAATACAAATCTTTCCTCTTTATAATATTAGTATAGAGTATAGATTGATCATAATCAGTACACTACTGTCCAACTGCCGGGCTTCTTCTCAGAATGAGAAGGGTTTAGACCTTCGTCCACCACGCTCACCTGGTTTTAATGTTATAAATTGTAAAATATTTTAATATTTAAAAGGTAAATAAATACATGTATACATACAACTAACTCAATAACACACTAACTGCCTTTTTAGTCTAGTGATGGCAAGCACGACTGCTGATCGTGATGTCCTGGGTTCAATGCCCAGGTCGTGCAGTGTTATTGGGTTTTTCCATGTAGAAATCCTCAGTAACAGCCCGGAGTTAGGATTTCTGCCCGGTTGATGGAAATAGGCTTAAACATAACGGCGAAATGAGGGTGTTACTATACACCTTTGCCCAACCCTTCGGGGAATACAAGTGCGATGTTATACTATGTTATGTATACATACACTGGCCTGCAAAGATAAGTATCACACTTTTAAAATTTAATTTTTTTCTAAACTATAGAAGTTAAAGATTTAAAATAAAAAACGTTTTATAGCAATTTTTATCAGCTTTCTTTGAAACTATAGTAACAAAGTTAAACTCTTTTTTGAGTCCTTTTTGTTTCGAAAATATATCTTGTGTACTTAAAAAGTTATTGCAATTTTAAAAGTGTGATACTTATTTTTGCAGGCCAGTATATATTGTAACCTAAGAAATATTAAAATTACATTTCAATATGCTATATAAGCGAGAACTTATTAAATGGCATTATAAAAGATTGCCATAAAAAAGATTTTTATGAAATAAAACATTGTGGTAGCTTTAAAACTTCCCATGACTACCATAACACGACAAAAGCATTAATTAGGCACTTCAACTGGGTAGTTTACCTCTATAGTGACGTCATTATGTGACCATCAATTAGCCACATGGTGCTAATGTTGGAAATAAAATGTTACCTATAAAATATTATATGAAGAACATAAAAAGACAAATGGAATTATTACAAATAGTCATTATTCAGGTGTTTTCTAGCCTAAAAATGCTTGGCAGAATCAACCCATTACTGTCCCACTGCTGGGCACGTGCCTCTTCTCAGAATGCCATTCCTCAAAGGCCGTTCCAGACGTTGCCCTTACATTGTTACACTCGCATAGTTTTTATACCACAATGTCTGGACTTTAAAAGAGACCTTGATCTCTTAGTATGTTTCGGTTTTTCTTATCAGAGCTAGTCAGATAGGAAATGCCGGTGCCATCTAGTCTTCATAAAAAAACATTTCATTGACTTGTAAAAGTGTCTGTAACCGATTTATTTACAGAAATAAAAAACATTTATCAATGAGAAGAGTTAAAGCCTTAGTCCGTCACGCTGGTCTGGTGCGGGTTGGCGGACTACACACACCATCGAGAACTTTATGGAGCCTTCCCAAGTGTGCAGGATTTCTTACGATGTCTTCCTTCACCGTTACGCAAGTGATAATCAAATTCCGAACGCTTAAAATTCTTAACTGAGTCAATAACCATAAGTTCAATGTTCTGAAAATAAAGACTCCAGAATGTTCCATTTAAATATTAGTAGTAACCAGGCGGTTATTAGGGACAGACTGAACTCGGGTCAACGCGGCAAACATTTAGGGGTAATTTGCATTCTAAAGTCCGTTCGTAAATTCGGTGTTCTATCGACTATTGCGGTGAACCCAATTCTAACGATCTGGATTTAGCATATGTAACTAATGTTCAGGTCTAAAGTTTGACCAAATAATGTAATCTAGCCTGATATTTAGAATTACTTATTGGATGGTTACTATGTTAACTGTGACTAAGTATTGTTTTGTTGAAGAATTTAATCCATCTGAAACCGTCTAGGGAATGTATTTGTAACTAGGTCAGGCTTCTCATCTTGTAAACCCTCGTTAGGCATCAAATCAATTTAAGTTCATTTACGAAAATCGGGTCGGTACATCAGGGCATCTAAGAAAAATAATTTAAAAAAATGTTTATTTCAGTAACTTATGAACATATTATTACAGTGTTAGGAGTCTTCTTTTAAGCAAATTAATTGCTTGTATTAGAAGAAAGCGCTCTTCCGATTGATTTATACAAGTACTGATAGATTACTTATAAGGGATGTGTAAGTTTTGAGTAGACAACCTTAGAAGAAGTCTTAGAAGAAGGTATTATAATAAAATAAGAAAAAAGAAAGGTAATAAAAACATTTCGCGATGTGTGTGTGAGGTGAGAGGGGTGTTTGGGTGTGTGTTTAAATCAAATGATATTTTAACTTTTTCATCCCAGTATTTTCAGAAGTATGGTGAATATCGAGTTTGCTGTCAATCAGGCATGAAATGTCACAACACGATACGTTTTATATTTTTGCAACGTTGCCCTTAATATGTAATATATACTCCGTGGATGACACCCAGATCCGGAACTATAGCCCATACAAATACTTATTCCATGCGGGAATCGAACTCGCGACCCGTTGCACAGGAGCCAAGAGCTCAAGCACTGTGCCAATCGTGTCCTCAAAACAAAAAATAAGTATCATGTCTTCAAAAGTATATTTGACTGAATATACGCTGATAAACAAGAGTCATTTTTTATTCTTATGGTGCGTCCAGACCTGACGAACGCGCCGCGAATTCGCCGCTCGCGAGCCGCTCACGGACCGCTCGCGGGCCGCTCGCGAGCTGCGCGCGTGCATTTCATGTTCGTACAAAAGCTCGCGCCCCGTGCGCGCGCCGCTCGCGCGCATTCGCGGCGCGTTTGTCGGGTCTGGACGCACCATTATGTTGTAGCTAACTGTACTATGGAATCCCCACTCCACGACGAAGCGACTTCAGCCATTTTATACGGTAGAAGGTTTTCTGCGAATCAAAACTCCATAAGATCCAATCTAAAATTTATTGCCGAACAATAAATCTCACAGTATGACCTATTTACTAACATTTGTTACTTTTGTAACATCGACGTTGATCTTTCATGTTCACCGAATTGAATGAATCAGTTCTAAATCACACGTGCGAGAATGAGATCTTTTTGTACGTGTCTTGTTGGGTACAGATTGGGATAACAATCGGAAACGAATGAGTTTCGCTGGCTGTTCTTGGACAGGTAAAAAGTAAACGCTAAACACCAAGTCACATCTGACGGAAGATACGGTGCCGATCTTCGAGCGCGTAATTTACTCGAGGAATTTTAGTAACGCATCATTGGTCAAATGTGTATGGTATGAGATGTTTATATGGAAGATCTAACTTATGACTGCCTTGTTGGTCTAGTGGTCGCAAGCGCGACTGCTGAGCATGGGGTCCTGGGTTCGATTCCCAGGTCAGGCAAAGTGTTATTGGGTTTTTTCATTAGGAATTTTTCAGTAATAGCCTGGAGTCTGGATTTGTGCCCAGTTAATGGGAATAGGCTCGCCCCCTATTACATGGGACTTAAACATAACTGGCGAAAAGAGGATGTTTTAAAACACCTCTGCCAAACCCTTCGGGGAATGTAAGACGTGATGTTATGTTTTATCGGCGCCGTATCTTCCGTCAGATCTGGCTTGGTCCTAACGAGACTTTGCTAGCTTAGGTACACCACACGCGAAAGTCAAGCTATGAATTTTAGATAGGTACTGAATTAAGATGGCTCACAATGAATCACTGAACCAACAAATACGCAATATTCTACATAGTGTTTTTTGTACGATTTGCAACAAATGTGTAATACTTATAAAACATGTAGTAAGTAAGATCCAAACGAATCATGACCTCGTATTCAGCAAAATTCAAATGCTAGAACTCTGTAACACACTCTCTAAGCGACTTTTCTTTTTAAATCTTGAAAATCCTTGATACAGATTTTCAGGATTTATGTGGTTCCACCCTGTGGACGGCAGAGGGTTATGTTGGACTCTTACCGAGTAAAACCATCACAGTGTCCCTCCGAGGACATCGTGGTACGAGCCGGGGTTGGGAGATTTTCTAGTGCATTCTCTGTAACCCAGGTAACTCTGACATGTCTTGATCCATCAGCACTTGAAAGATCCTTCATTCCCTCTTTTAGCCTACTATCCCTCTATTTTAAGCTCGTTATACATATTTCATAACACTAAATACTACAAATGGTGCTATGCATGCGGTTGTGGCTAACCAGTCGATGTCCAAAGGTACGGCTGGCTGTCCATAGTGGTCTGCTGGTACCTACTACCTACGCTTATGTATGGAAGTAAATTTTGGTCGTGGCAGAAGAGGCATGAAAGCATAATAAATGCCGTGGAAATACGTTCCTTGCGAAGTATGTGCGGTGTAACTTTGGATGATAGATTGAGAAATGATGAGATTAGACAAAGTTGCGGTTTAAAAGATGATTTAGTGACAAAAATTGAAAGGAGTATGCTAAGGTGGTTTGGTAATGTTGAGAGAATGAGTGAACGTCGATTAACAAAAGGAATTTTATAAGGCGAATGTCAATGGAAACGCTGGTAGAGGACGTATATCGATGTTATTGGTGATGTTCTTCACAAAGGTCAGGTGCGTAGTACTCTCAACAGTCTCAACCAGCGTGAGTGTATGTCAAGATGTATGAATGTGGTTGTAGCGAAAGGGGTATGTAAAGGGTCGTAGCATGTGGCGTTCTATAGTTTCTGCCTACCCCCATAGGAAAAAGGCGTGAGTTTATGTATGTATGTATGTAAGTACTACAATTCTATTTATGCAGAAACGATCACAATCATAATGAAATGCACGTGTGTATATGATATCAGGCCACGTGCAACGTATTGATCTAACCACTGGATAATGCATCAGTAATGACAGATTGTTATCGCAATTTACAAACAACATTAATAACCTAGTTTTGGTTGTTCACATTATATTTGGGACGCGCAGTTTACACATCAACGTGACTTTGAAGCATTGAAGGGTAGGAAATGGTTCTATTTATTAATTGGACTGAATTTGAATCACAGATCAAGACTCGTATTAATGGACCCCTCTCATCACGGCACTTAGGAACAGAATCTTAAGTGCTGCTGTCAAAATGTCAACGTCATTTTAACATTTGACAATATAATGAATTATGTTTATTAATCAAATTAGTAGCTCAAAATGAAGGCTCACTAATGGGAATGATTTTTTCATACGAGCCTAAAAGTCCAAGGTTTTCAGATAGGTATTGTATAAATTCATGAATAAGAAACTAATCAAATAATTATAAACGTAGTTATGGGAAACAAATTAATATACGTTGGAATCTTGTTTCCTTATTTGTAAAAAAATAAGGTAAGTTAAAATGAGAATTAAGTGATACGATAGGTTGATGTTTATTTCAAGAATATTTCCAACACTTAAATTAGGTTTAATTACTTGTATAATTTAGTTTAATTAAGACGACGCGTTTGATGCAGCAGTTGAACGATTGGCTCCTGCTCTACGGGTCGTGGGTTCCATTTTCGCACGGAATAAATATTATTATAACCTACAGTTAATTTTTTCCGGTCTTGGTGTCTATGCATGTGAAGATTTGTGTCTGTAAACGCAGTCACGATATATCGAAGGGTGGGCCAATGATTTATAAAAAAAAGAGAAAGTGCAAAATTATGATTATGCCTTATATTTTTATAGAAAGCTCACACTTACATTATAATTCATCATAACAAACAACTTTCTTATAAAAAGTTTTTAGTAAAGTTCAAGTTACTTGGAAATTCAATTGAATATGTACATATAAGTGAGTAAAACAAGCAAAGAAACAGTTTACTAACTTTATGTTATTCTAATGTTTCCGATGTAGGTAAAAGCTCAAGTTATATACTTGTTCTACATAGCCTTTTCCAATGTTGGGGTCAGCTTCCAGTCTAACCAGATGCGGCTGCATACCAGTATTTTACACGGAGCGACTGTTGTCAGGCCTTCGCAACCCAGTTAAGGGCAGTGCCGATATCCTAAGGTTGACCAGTTGTCAGACTTTCGGGCCTCTGACTTCCCGTAACGACTGTCATAGGTATTAGTATGACACCCGGGACCGACTGTTTAAGGTGCTCTCCGAGGCACGGAGGGATCTCGATGTGTAACGGACGGTCACCCATCCACGGACTGACCGCGGCAAGCGCAGCTTAACCTCGCCAATCATATGATCTGAACAGTTGTTATTTAGCCACGAGCCCCTCCAACTCAAAGCTCCAGTTATATACTTACCTACTCAAATGATATACCTACTATTGTATGAATATTTTTAAACCAAAGAGATCTACTATTGAATGTCTTTGCTCTAGGCATTTACCTTCAAAATCAGCTCTACCTTTCAAAAAAAAATGATACATAATTATATCAATGTATACGTGGTACTTAATTACCTAATCCACATTCACAGATATCAAAAGAAAAACGTAGGTACCTAATCACATTATAACTTAAAAGTGACATCTCTATTAAATAGTTAGTTATAAAAAGGCGGGAGCTTCATTAAGCTGTCAAAGAAAAACGCTCAACTTTGTTAGGGACGACCTCAATTCAAAGTTTTTTCGCGTCATGTCCAATCACGGTCCAGCGTAGCGGCGGCTAATTACATATCTATCTTATTTTTTGGACATGTTATTAAAATATAGACTTGATTATAATTAATAGTCTTGTGAAAGAGCGACAAAATAATAAAAATTCTCTACAAATTTATAAGAATAATAATACTACCTTACTAGTACAGCGGTGTCTTGGCTTCGAATATTGAGTCAAGCTGTGTATTTGAGTTTTTTTTGTTCGAAAACTCCAAGCGCCAGCTCCGACTTTGGAATTATGCCCGATAAATGGCCTTAGGTGCGCTCCCTATTACATATGCCTGAATATCGTCACCGACAAAATGTGAACGTGCAGTCAACAACAAAACTCGATAAATATTTTAGAATTTGATTATTAATTATCTCAGGAATTAATTGTTTGTTTTCATTAATAATAATACTGTTCTTTAATGAATTCTATTCTTTATAGTTGTTTGTTAACAAAATAACAATTAACAAGTTTTCATTCATAAAACTATTTTGAAGATTCCACGTTCGTTTAGGTACTTTTGATGTTGACTGTACAACAATACTTTTCTGCCTATCCCTTCGGAGAATAAAATTATGTATAATTGTTTTTATTTTTTTAAAGTGTACATTATTGGGTACTAGCACTTAGCCCACGACTTCGTCCGCTTGAATTTCCATACAAACTTCCATGCCCTATTTCACTCCCTTAGGGTTAGAATTTCCAAAAATCCTTTCTTAGTGGATGTCTACATAACAATATAAACCTACTGTCCAAATTTCATGTTTCAAGTTTCAGTGGTTTAGGCTCTGCGTTGATGAATCAGTCAATCAGTCAGTCAGTCAGAACAAGTAATTATATATTAGGTTTTACAACGCTACATTGTCTTGTCGTGGTCATAGAGTATCCCCGGCTAATATAATATCTCAAATTAGATCAAACAAAAAGGCACCGGTACTCAACCTTTTTTTATCAAGCCGCATATTGCCACATTACGATGACCTTAGACCGCCGTATAAGCTTTTTAGTGAAGGGACTGTCATAAAATCCATACCATAAAATATACATTTGTGTAGAATATGTTATCGGTATTGTATTAAAAAACTGGAATACAAAATTCAATTGGAAATGCACCTTTGTCGTGCTAATATTGGCTACAGAAAACTTTTGTGTTACTGTCAGCTTGCCCAAATTCTCGAGGCGTTCCATTTAGCGTACAAATTTGAATAGCTACCATTTGAATCACACGAATGCAATAGTAATAGGTATACGAATACTACTCGTGTGATTCGAATTGGTGCTATTCAAATTTGTACGCTAAATGGAATGCCCCGAATTCGCAGGCACACGGGATCGTACTGCCGGTAGCGAAGGTTCTTACAGTCCATAACATTATAACCATTAATTGCAAATGGACGTAGAGTGATGTACCTAAACACAATTATTTAAAAAAAAAAATCAGTAGAGTTTGAATTCGATCCCCGTACTTCTGACTTTTCGAATTCATGTGTGTGGATCAGAATTTAACTATAACTTATATTGACGGTGAAGGAAAACATCATGAGGAAACCTGCACACCTAAGAGTAGTTGCATAGCGTTCTCGATGGTGTGTGTAGTCTACCAACCTGCACCAGGCTAGCATGGTGGACTAAGGCCTAAACCCTTCTCATTCTGAGAAGTGGCCCGTGCCCAGCAGTGGGACAGTAATGGGCTATTTATTTTATGTATTAAAAGCTAACCAAGGTGATGGAAACAAGATGAAATAAAAAGAAATAACTCATAACCGCTGGAATGCTACGAGGGTACATAGAATTCCACACTCATAAATACATAGATACGTATGAAAAAAATGACCCTTCCTTTACTGCCGCGCAGTCGAGTAATAAATCGATGGCAGCAAAGTAGGTACGGACCTCTACATTTATACCAAAATGCTTTTTTTACAAAAATGAGCTTAAATCAATCCTATCTACAAGTATGTATTAAAATAATGTCAAATTTCAAAATAATGAAGAAAATCTGTCATGTAAATGAAGACACTCGATTTCTAAGAAACATCGCAGCAAAATGTCCTCTTTGTTTTACTAAATGTGCTTTTTTTTGTAAAATTGCGGTTTTGTAGATTGTCTTCTTTTACTTTGCTGCCATCGAAATAAAACACATCTAATATAACTTTTTGTTTAAGATCTACTCATCGCCATTTAAAAACAAGCAATTACTCCGTAGCCACTGCGTATTAGATAGACGTCGTTCAACCTTAATCATATTAAGTTAAAAACTCATCGGCATAGACATTCCATTTAACATCACTACGTCATCTGCAGGAGACACCCTCGCGGAAAATTACGAAAAAAATGAGGGCGTGTCCATGACCCAAATATTTAAAATATTCCATCCATCGACAAATTGTAGCTACACGGTCAGAAACTTTAATATTTATTAATAATTAACTGCAACTTCCGGTGCAAGATCGTTCGCGGTTAGATTTCATTGCTGTGTCTGACGTCATATCCCTTATTTATTGGAACAGTGGGTAAACTAGCACTATCTATTATTGAGTAGAATGAAGGTTTATGATTTAGAGAATATGACCCGAATTTATGTGTATTTGTAAGATGTCTGTTGAAATATTTTATGGATATAGTTTTCATCAGTTCTGTCTAGGAGTTCGTTTATTTTGAATATTGAAATTTATAAACGTGATGATGGAATAATAATTTTACATGGAATAATATTACAATATTTCATCACGTTTATAGATGTTGGTTCATCATGTTTTATCAAACTAACTGTGTCTGCGACTCCATCCAAGTAAACTCATTTAACATAACATAATATCACGCCTGTATTCGTCGAGGGGTTGGGCAGAGATGTATAGTACCATCCTCATTTCGCTGTTATGTTCAAGTCCCATGTAATAGGGGACGAGCCTATTGCCATCAACCGGCCTCAAATACAAGCGCCGGGCTGCTACTGAGGAATTCCACACGGAAAAACTCAATAAAACTTTGCCAGACCTGGGGATCGAACCCAGGGCCTCACGATTAGCAGTCGCGCTTGCCACCACTAGACCAACGAGGCAGATATCTCTGATCTAACATTTCCAAGAAAAAGCACTCTCTATAGCTATCCAGGATTCTTTCTACCTTTGAACTAAGTTCCAGTAAAATCCATCAGACGCTACGCCGCGCCGTTTGCATTACTAATATTAATTGGATAGGTAGGTAGGTATTGAAAATTACCTATCCAGTTTTGTAAACACATTTCTAATAATTATGTTTGCCAATGCCAAATTGTATGATCTCATTACCATGTAAATATAAATAATTATTCAAATATACTTAGTTCTAACCTGTTATAAGGAATATCTTCATAATATTCATTTGATAATAATACCTAATGATTAAAAAACCATCTTGTCAAACCTATTAATGATTGAATTGATGACAATTGATAGACTGTCTTGTTGGTCTTGTGATCGCAAGCGCGACTGCTGAGCATTCGATCTCCAGATCGGGCAAAGTGTTATTGGGTTTTTCTATTAGAAATTTTTCAGTAGTAACCCAGTGTCAGCCAGGATTTGTGCTCGGTTAATGAGGCTCGCCTCCTATTACATGGGACTTAAACATAACTGGCGAAACGAGGATGTATTTAAAACACCTGTGTCGAACCCTTCGGAGAATACAAGGCGCGATGTTATGTAGTTTTATTGATATACCTCATAATCACCTATTTTATGAGGTTATCGCCGCGAATAAATCAAACTGTGAAAACCTAGATACGGACCAAGAAGACCTGACACCGTAAAGGTATAGGTAATTATTTAAATGCTCTAAAAATAAGAAAATAAACTTTAACTTAAATCAATCTTATCAATTTATTACATTATACAATTAATTTATTTGATGTAAAAGCTTGTCGCGAGATTTACAATTGTGTGAAATACATTTTTTATTCTTAGTATTACTTGTGTCGAGATGAAGTTATATTGTATTCTTGATTATCTAGTATCTCGTGATAAGCTTTTATGTCATATAAATAAATTAATTGTATAATGTAATAAATTGATATGTTTGACTTAATTTAAAGTTTATTTTCTTCTTTTTACAGCATTTAAATAAAAGCTTGTTTTTAAAAATGTTTTTTTTACTATTAATTTATTTTTTTGTATGTCATGGTGAAACTTAGAACGAACTTTCACAATTGAATGCGTCAACATTTCATGTCTGTGCTGCTAACCATTGAGAAGTTCCCTAGTCAGGACCCAACCCTGAGTGCAGCAACCATGTCACGGTAAAAATTAAAACCGGCTATCATAATAAACTGCGTACACAAAATTTCGTGTCTGTGCTGTTAACCGTTGAAGAGTTCCTTTATCTGGAGCTAATCCTGGATGTCGATTCAGGTCATGCTTACCATTAAAATGCATTGTCATCGGAACAGAACTGATAAATAAAAATTCAACTCCATGGGATAAGAGGAAGTGGTTCAAAATTCAATTGCAAGATTTTAACCGAACATACATACATACATACAAACATTGCAAGTTAAATAAAAGCTTGTAAAAATGGAGTGAAAATGGAAAAAATGGAATATTTACTTCGACTGTCTATCTCTTTCTAAATAGGGTATGTAGAAAGAGATAGGCCACTACAGCAAATATTCAAGGCCAAATGTTTCAAATTTCTGTAGGTGTTCGTAGTATTCCAGTTACCTTCATGCTTGACACTAACTTTCTTAATCATCTCAATAGAATATTGAGGGGCTCGTGGCTAATTACCAACCGCGTGGATCATACGATTTGCGAGGTTAAGCTGCGTTTGTCGCGGTCAGTCCGTGCGTGGGTGATCGTTCGTTACACATCGAGATCCCTCCGTGCCTCGGAGAGCACCTTAAACAGTCGGTCCCGGGTGTCATACGAATACCTATGACAGTCGTTACGGGAAGTCAGAAGCCCGTAATGTCTGACAACTGGTCTAACCTTAGGATATCGGCATTGCCCAGTAACTGGGTTGCGGAGGTCTGATGGCAGTCGCTCCGTGTAAAATACTGGTATTCAGCCGCATCTGGTAAGACTGGAAGCTGACGCCAACATAGTTGGGAAAAGGCAAGGGAACGAAAAAATCTCACGTCTAACGTTACAGAAGTATTCGTTAGCATCCTAATGTAATGTTACCTAACTCGAATACGCAAAATAAAGCCGGGGTCTGTTGCGACCATATTTTGCTTAGAAATAGTTCTTAAAACTAACTAACTTAAACTGCCTCGTTGCAAGTGGTGGCAAGCGCGACTGCTGATCATGAGGTCCTGGGTTCGATCCCCAGGTCGGGCCAAGTGTTATTGGGTTTTCCGTGTGGAATTCCTCAGTAACATCCCGGAGTTTGGATTTTGCCCGGTAGATGGCTATAGGCTCGCCCCCTATTACATGGGACTTAAACATAACGGCGAAATGTGGGTGTTACTATATAAGTACATCTCTGCCTGACCCTTTGGGGAATACAGGCGTGATGTTATGTTAGTACTTAAAATATATTTCTACCAAAATTGGGGCGTGGCCTAACTGTTTACTGTATTGTAATTGGACCGAGTGTTCACTAAACATCTTTTGTTAGATTTTTGTCGCAACAGACCCGACCTAACAGTGCTAAATCAAATCTATTGATTCCTCTACACATCGTAAATAATCGTACGTACATAGTAATTACTTATTGTCAGTTCAGCTCAATAATTACGTGAATATACACTTTCAAAGGCATTGTATACCACGTATATAAGGGTATGTGCTACGTCAAGAACCTAACGCCCCACTGAGTAATCAGCTATTGTAATACATGGCTGTAATGTATTGTATTTCCAACAATGCTTCAAAGGGGTTAAATCAATAGAACTTACGTTGAATATAACAGATAATATATATTTAGGTTTCATTTTTGTGGCACTCTGTCTTCGATCAATAATTGAAATGATTTTACCTTTATATTATTATGTGAGCTAGAAATAAACTTAATCATTATTTTCTCGTGGATTTCGTTAGAGGTTCGTTCTGCCCAACCTTTTTCCAACTATGTTGGGGTCAGCTTCTAGTCTAACCAGATACGTCTCACTACTAGTATTTTACAAGGAGCGACTGCCATCAGACCTCCGCAACACAGTTACAGGGCAATGCCGATCGATATCCTAAGGTTAGACCGGTTGTCAGACTTTCGGGCTTCTCACTTGCCGTAAAGACTATCATTAGGTATTCGTATGAGATCCGGGACTGACGGTTTAACGTGCTCCCGAGGCACGTTCTGTAACGAATCGTCACCCATCCACGGAATGACCGTGGCAAGAGCAGCTTAACCTTGCAAATCATATGAACCGCGTGATTGTTAATTACCCACGAGCCCTTTCGTGTTTAGTTAGAAGTGACTAAAGGTAATGACTTTCTGATCATTCATCAAATCGTTCAAAACAAAGCTATATTTGTAACAGATATATGCTTATTTTTTTAGTAAAAAGCACATAATACATAAGTAAATCGATCATGTTTATTTACGATACTTATTGACATCAAATTATTTTTTAATAAGCATTTGTTTACAGTTGAAGATAGATATTTTTAATTCTATTGAAATTTTACGTAAACACATTAATATTAAATATGTACAAAAATAATATAGAAACGTAGGCAACAAAGGCATACATAATTTATTTATTACTACATTGAATTAAATTCCTCAAAACTCTTTTTTATTTTTTTCTTTTATTAATTTATTCAAACATTCCCTGATTAAAAGCCTGAAACCAACAACAAACAGTCAGAACCCTAAGCTACATTTCTTCGAAATCCGTTCGTAAAAATGACCGCACCGGCCAAATAATTACACATTGTGTGGTGAATTATTATGCACTACAGTGTAAACACACCTTCTATAATATTACGCGCAGCCGTCCTTGCACAATATCATGTCAGAACAAACAAACAATGGTAAAGTAAGCTGCTTATAAAGCTATTTTCAGATACATGTATTTTCGTCTCACAGTAAACAAACGGGAAACGATTTTCTGAACCCTTTATTTTCGGGCAATATACAGAGTGTAAACGAAATCATCAAGTATTTTAGCGCCCCGAGTTAAATGACCGCGCGGCGATCGATAACCGCGCAATTCCCTCGGGGCGCTAAAAGTTTACTTCTGGTATTTTTTTTTATTAAATCCAATCGTATCCGTTGCAGTGTTAATCGATGTCAGCAGTACATCACGAGGTTTGAAGGAATTACATGATTTCGTTTACACTCTGTATATATAAGGAATAGTGTACTGTGCTCCGAAACTCAGATCGCCGACGTTGGTCAGCAAGCTTAAAAATGGAACTGGGCTGGTCACGTCTGCCGCATGTCGGACGAGAAAGAAAAGAAGAAAGAAAGAAAATTTATTTATTCAGCCAAGAACACTACGAGCTGTGAGCAAAACTCACTACTGAGTGGAGCCCACACAACGTCAGACGACATCGCGGCAGGCCCAGAAGGAGATGGCGGGACAAACTAGACATTTATTGGAAGGATTGGCCGCAGAAAACCTTAAACCGAGAGGAGTGGAAGGAGGGTAGGGACGCCTTTGCCCTGCATTGGGATGATCATGGCTGAATAATAATAAATAATTTATTTTCAACAATATGAGAATCAAGGGAGGCGAGATGATAATAGTAGAACTTTTTTAATTAGATTGTATTACATGGACCATATTGAACAACTGCAACAACCGGATTAACACTGTATCTGCTCTTTCTGACGTGGTTGCTGATTCAATCTGTACATCTTACACTGGCAGTCACGTTTTGGGAAGCTGGGTCCTATGCGCTCTTTTACACTCCACAGAAATTGCTAACACAAATATAATTAATTACTCTAACATATACTTCTATTAGAATCACAAACAAAAACATTAATATCCCACAAGCTACTACATTACAAGACTCGATAGATAAATGTGCCAATTTGTGCAAATCCGCAAATCCACAGAAAATTATCTACCTACCTTCAATCGAGAGAAAAACGATGCTAATAGAGACGAAATAAGTTGTAAGTACTCGGAAATTTATGGACACCCTACTACCAGACTATAAATCTGGATTACGGATAGATGTTTATAAACAAAAGTGGAGAAAGTTCGGCGGCAGGTGAATTAATTACCTATCGCTTGGTTACCCTTGTTATTCGTGGTAGACCTGGTACAAAATAACTTGCTTTTCTATCTAAATTGGGCAAGAAGAAATATCGAAATCTTTTGTTGCCAGTGATTGTTTGTGCTAATGTATCATATCATGGAGAGAACTGATCATGACGTCATCGCCACCTTTATGTAGCGCATTCTGCTATGCCAACGATCTTCTTCTTTTTTTGTGTGGTTAATGACTAACCTGGTGTCGGAGTTTGTGCCGCCCAAAGGCCTGTGACTTGGCTTCACATGACGTCGAGAAATATCTCTCAGGCATTCCGGTTTCCTCACGATGGTTACCTTCGCCGTTTTTAAACAAGTGATAATTATACCTATACAATACGCTCATGAATCCAAAAAGTCAGAGGTGCGTGTCTTGGGTTCGTACTTGAGACCTATGACTTGGCAGCCCGACGGTCACACCACTAGACTATCACTGCTTTAATGACATGCCAACGATGACTATTAAGAGATGGCGAGGTAACCTAATTTAGGCCAAACAGCCAAGCTGACTTTGCAGCTTTACCTAGATAGGTTATAGGTTCAGCAAATGGAATGTTTATAACGCGTGTTTTTATAATGCGTAATTAATTAATAATCGTTAATTTCTTACAATAGTAGTACGAAGGTCATTTTTTATCTTTCGCTTCCTGAATGATCATACAGGATATGTGTTCACATAAGTAATGACCTCCGTTTTCTGTTGTTAAAAAAATATTAACGCATCTAAACATTAACCTACAAAACAAAATGTTGTCTGATTCGGTTCTATTTTCCTTACATTTTGGAGCCGGAATCATGTGGATAATTCTGGTCCAAAAATGTTAATCGGAGTCGTATAGTCTCAGTCTTATAACGGATTCAGCAGTTTAACTCAGCATCAGAGATAAAATATTTCTAAAAATGCCTATGAATCCTCGTTAAAAAATTAAGAATATTGTAAGCGAAGCACTATTGGAAAAAATAGGGACAGGTTATGGACTAAGAATTGTTAGGATCAGCCTAGAGAATTACCAGGCACGAATGGACTACCAAAGTATTGTTAATGAAAGTACATGTTTAATTAATAAGAAATAAATTATAAAATCCACGTGAATTTGGATGAAGCGAAAGAGGTATGTAAGAGTCGTAGCATGTGGCGTTCTATAGTTTCTGCCTACCCCCATGGGAAAAAGGCGTGAGTTTATGTATGTATGTATGTAAATTATAAAATAATAATTAATGACCCAAACGGTAAATTATCTTTCCTAAATAACTCAAATCTTGTTCGATTTACTTTATAAATAAGAACCTAAGCACAATAGATAGGTATAACAAGACATTTTTTTTATAAGTACACAAATCTAATCAACTCGCTAAAATCAGAATTCTTGACACACTATTTTGTTACTATCAAGTATCAACATCGTTATTTTAACATCTCATTCTATAAAGATAGACGATATATAAACAAAATTTCCTTTAATTCCATACATTTACTTAGAATTATTTACGTCGTACAAAGACCTCGCTTACCAATACATAACTACCAAGCCAGATAACAACATCTTAATCATTGAAATGATGTTGTTGAGAAAAACCCTGTCACAGCCGGCACACCCATCGATTACACGACAGTTATGAATTACGCAAAATTTCGCGGGAATTTCGCAGTTTTCCTCCAAAACGGGCTTGTTATTACGTGAAAATCTACGCGAGAAGCTACGCTCGCCTGATTTATTTGAACACTTTATCGTCTGCAACTCGCTTTAGTTAGTCGAGTTTCAGATCATATTTTACATTATTATTGTAATCCAAGTTTAGCGCGAAATGTTTTTGTAAGTCCCTTTACGCGAATATTTTGTGGTGTCGACAGATTGTTAACCGCAATGTGGGCTAGTGTTCTAGGGTTATTCAGTTTGCGGGTGAGAATATAAGTTGGGTGAGAATAACCTAGATAATGAAAACTCTTTGCGTAAATTCTAGGTATTTTCTAGAGTAGGTATGTTTTTACATTACCAATTAATATCAGCACTAAACGTGGTCTCTTTTTATACCTAGACCACTGAATGAAGTTTTTTTTTGTTTGACAATATTATTAACTAGCTGTGTCCTCACGGCTCCACCCGTAGCCTATGTTACGCAGTGATAATGTAGCTTTCTATAACGGCAAAAGATTTTTTGAAATCGGTACAGTAGTTTTTAAGTTTATTCGTTACATACAAAAATCCAAAAATACAAATCGTTCCTCTGTATAGTATTAGTATAGATATAGATTAGTATAGATATAGATATGGTTCGTAACTACGCATAACCGTCGGGGCCAAATTGATCCTAGGGGTATTTATTTATTGCTGCTTACACCTCTGGCTAGCCGTGTTGCCGGCCATAGAATAAGCCACAACTTTTCTTCCTTTAGTATTGTAACAAAAGGCGACAGAATTGATGTCAAAACGATGGGCAGAGTAGTAGGTACCGGGTTCCTGTATCATAACAACAACATCACAATATCAGCCCGTAAAAGTCCAGTGCTGCCGGAACAATAGACAGTCAAAAGGGGAAATTGCCTTAATCCCGGTTCCTATAAACAAAAACGAGTCGTTTTGCTTACCAATGGTAACATTTTTTATTGCCAAACTCAATAGACTCGTAAGTTAATTTTGCCTGTGATAGCTACTTACATATCGACGGGTCCTACGTATAATGGTGCAAGTGTAAAAACACAGCTTTATAGCAGAGCGGTTTAAAGATCTTAAATATGTATTATATCCCGTATAAAATACGAGTAATACTGTTATTTCCATTCGTTTGCAAATTTGTAACCAGGAAACTACCTACATTAAAAAAAAATGAGTAAAATATCGGTGATTTGAAGGCGATTGATGTAGAAAAGTGGATTTCGCATTTTTGCGGGTTGTACCAGTATAAGTAGGACCCGTCGATATAGTTGGGTCTACTATGCAAAGGTATATTTATTTATTTATAGTTAATTAAAACGGCACAGGTCCAATTACATTAATTAACATAGAATTATAAATATTAAAATAAAATAAGCATTCAAATAACATACAATACAAAAATTAAATTCAAAGATATACAATTCGTGGATAAAATTATTAATAATTATTTGAGTAAATGGTTATGGCGATCAATTAAACACATCACAAACTAACGTACATAAATTAGCATCTAACAGCTAACAGTGGACACCCTCGCATATTGTCTCTCACAGAACACCAGACACGTACGCATTGTTTTCTTCCATTCATCAGCAAACACATCACATTCAGTATGAGGTCCTTGCTTCATTATTGGTAAAAATATTTATGAGTCGCAACTTTAACCAATAACGGTCCGTAAATTATAGGAATCGGCCATTAATCACCACGCTGGACCGACGGATTAGTGATCGCAGTATGTTGTTTAGCAGACAGGAGGACGCTGCTGGCGCTCATCCTGTGTAATTTCTGAGTCGCCTTTTACTACACGTACGGTCGGGAAAGAGTTGGCCTATTGTTTACCGATCATCTAACTTTTCGCAAAGCGTAGTGATGATGACCATTTTTCCTAACGCCTGTGGGTTTTAGCGTTGTATGAAGCAGTTAACTGCCAACTGCCTCATTGGTCTAGTGGTGGCAAGCGCGACTGCTGACGGTGAGGTTCGATCATCAGGTCGGACAAAGTGTTATTGGATTTTTCCATGTGGAATTTCTCAGTAGCAGCCCGGAGCTTGGAATTGTGCTCGGTTGATGATAATAGGCGCCCTCCTATTACAAGGGACTTAAATATAACTGCGAAATAAGGGGGTGTTACTATACACCTCTGCCCAACCCCTCGAGGAATACAGGCGTGATGTTATGTAATGTTTATGAAGCACCCAATTTTCAGCTGTGGACTATCGCTTACATTTCTCGTACCTATTATTTTATTCGGTTAAGGTCATCCATTCCAATAGTCCCGTTGGTAGCCGTCTAGACATACGTTCGTTACGAAACTAGAGCGAAATTATTACAATACACGATCATATCTATTAGTTAGAAACATTTTCATTTGATGAAGAAAATTCCAGCTTATTATTAACAACAGCAATGATAGCCTCGGTTGAACGCTTACCTTTCAATATTCGTTCATTCTGATCTAGGACTCCTTCTTTTTTTTTTCGTGTGGTTAGTGACTAAACTGGTGTCAGAGTTTTTGCCGCCCATAGGCTTCTGACTTGGCTTCACATGCCGTCGAGAAATATCTCTCAGGCATACCGGTTTCCTCACGATGTTTTCCTTCACCGTTTTTAAACAAGTGATAATTATACAATTCGCACATCATCATCATCATAATCAGCCTATAATGTTCCCACTGCTGGGACACAGGCCTCCTCTCTGTGAGGGAATGGGCCGTTATCCACCACGCGGGCCCAGTGTGGGTTGGTAGATGTCACATGTCTTCGAATTTTTGGTTCTAGGACATGCCGGTTTCCTCATGATGTTTTCCTTCACCGTTTTGAGAGCAGTGGTGATGAAATAAACTACACAAAGTAATGCGCCTGGCTGGGTTCGAACTCACGACATACAACTCGTAAGTCGGGGCCGTTACCACTGGGCCACCACTGCACCACTGCACATGAATCCGAAAAGTCAGAGGTGCGTGCCTTGAGTTCGAACTCAAGACCTATGACTTTGCAGTCCAACGGTCACACCACTAGGCTATCTAGGACTTTAGACGGTCAGACTTGTCATAAGACACTTTTATTACCATTTAACCCACTGCATATATCCCAAAAATTGTTTCCAGCAGTTCTTCAGCACTTATTGTAGCGGTATGTAACCCTTCACGTCTCCACGCCCGTTCACACAGCGGATCCCTTTTAACGGATCCGTCGGTACTGGATGTGTTGTTCACATCTGTACCGACAGATCAGTTAAACAAATGGCAGCTGCGTCGCATCTGGCTGTCAGGATACGATAAAAATAACGGATCCAGTATTTTTTACTGGATTCGGAATACTATCGTGTATGTGAACCCGCTCATTCAACTACAGGCTCCATCACCAAAATAAAAATGGATCCTGTAAACAGTTTCTGTGTGAACTAGCTGTCTTAAGCTTGATACGAGTAGAAGACATTAATTTATTCCCTCAACAAATCAAAGTGGACGAAAATAGGCAACAACTGTACCGCCATATTGACAGCCTGATCGTTAATCAATCAAATTGATCGAACTCTCGTGCTGACAAACAACTCGGATTGGATTTTAAGTGAATCAGCAATATCTGATTTTGATTCTAATTTATAAGAGCGCTTTTCGCGTAATAGTATGATGGTCGCATGCGCAGGTGCTGAGCGTGAGGTGCTTGGTTTGTTTTTCAGGTCAGAACAACCAAGTGCAGTCAGTAAGCAACTCAGAGTTTACAAAACCGGGTAAATAGCATTAGGCTCGGTTCCTATTCATCAAATCCGCCGAAAAGCATCTACTGCTGAACATGGACCTCTCAATGACCACTAAAAAACATAGGTTTGATTACCATCACTGGCGAAATGTGAGTAAAGTACAAAAGTATAGCTCTGCACACCCCTTCGAGAAATACAGGCGTGATTTTTAATAATTATAGAAGCGCTTTTACTGGATTGACAATAGACAACAATGATATCAAAACTGTCAAAATAGTTCACCATTCCAGACTTATTTCAATCCCAAATGCTTCTCGAAGTAGGGCAATCAGGAAACTTTTCAAAAGTTCTCTCTAACTGTCAAAAACTGTAACCTCTTGGTTCGAAATGTTTTGTTAATAGATACGACATTTGAAAACACATTTTATTTTGTTAAAAAATAAATATTTTATCTTTTCCTCGCCAATGCTGAACAAACCTTTGTTAATGAAAAACTATTTACTACTATTATGTTGTGATATGATATTATCTATAGAATCGTTCTTGACTATGACATCTTTAGAAATCTCATTCACGCTCTAGAAATGTTTCAAAGGTCTGAAATACTCCGCAAAGATATCCTATCTTATTCCTGTAAATAATCTATACAAACAAATTAAATTAAATTGTCTGTTTGTAATGTCAAAATATCAGCTTTTTACTAAATGCATAAGAAAGTATATACGGTACATATAACAAAAAACAATTTTTAAATTTTTTGTCGGTCTGTCTGTCTGTCTGCTTGTTCCGGCTAATCTTCGAAACGGCTGGACAGATTTTGACGGGACTTTCACTGGGAGATGGCTGATATTATAAGGAGTAATTAAGGCTGTTTTTATTTTAGAAAAAGAATTAGGGTTCCACGCATAAAAATTAAAACCGATCCGACTTCTACGCAGACGAAGTCGCGAGGACAGGTAGTCATTGGCGCCGATTCTCTTACTCACCAACTGAACTAAAATTAAATAATTGCTATCTTTTACTAAAGGACGTTGCGAGAAAAGGACGGTGATAGATAAGAAGTAAGTTAGAGATGTCAAATTAGATTTTAGTTCAACTAAATTTGACGTTCTAATTTACGTCCGTCTCTCTATTATTTTATCAAAGTGAAAAAGATGGTAATAGTCTAAATTAAGTTTAGTTTGTGCAGAACAGAATCGGCACCATTATATAAAGTTCATTTACGTATTTAAGTACCTCTTCAGTTATGAATAGACATCTGTTTCATAATAACAGAAAGTTCTTTATATATATAAGTTATAAAGTTATAAGTAATAAAGTAGTAATAAAGTTATAAGTTATAATATATATAAGTTCTTTATATATATATATATTTTTTATTGCTATCATTACTCTCAAGATATCTTTATCTTATTTTACAATGATTTTTTAGCTAAGTTTTGATGACATTTAATTATGTCAATTGTTTTATATAGTTTAGCTTCCTTTTCACTTTTGTAAATGTGAGAACTTTGTGGACCTGCATCTATAAATTTGTAAATTACTACAATATTATTCATATTACTTTTTTTTTAATTTTATTTTTGTTTGTTAGTTTTTGTACTCAAGTCTTTTAGTACTATATTACTCATTGGTCTGTGGTCAGGACCTCATTGTTCTCTCACTATCCTAAATCATTGTACTGTATCCACTGAAATTGTTAAAGGTATTATTTTTAAAAGAGTAACCATGGAGTTTCTTGCCGGCTCTTCTCCATAGGAAACAACTAATTGGAACCGTGCACCTAAATTCGACGTTTCATAAGCACCTGTATTGGTTTATGTGAAATAAAAATTTATGATTTTGATTTTGATTTGATCTTTACCGTCAACACGAACGCCCACGACTAACAGAAATATGACTAACATAACACACAAAACTTAACATTATTACACCAAAATTTAACCCAACGACAAACATTGTTACTGACTTTAATTCATTCCACACGTCAAGATATATGTCGGGGTCTTTAAATAGAGTAGGCGCTCTTGTTAACAAAAACGATCATTCCTTATGTATATGTTGGAAATGGTAGAGGACGTCCTAGAAGGACATACATCGATGTTATTGGTGATGTTCTTCACAAAGGATAGCTGCGTAGTACTCTCAACCGGCGTGCGTGTTTGACAAGATATATGAATGTGGATGAAGCGAAAGGAGTATTTAAGGGTCGTAGCATCTGGCGTTCTATAGTTTCTGCCTACCCTCATGGGAAAAAGGCGTGACTTTATGTATGTATGTTGGAAATGCCCCTGATTTTAAGTAAAATTCCCAAACATCGTCCTCCTTGTGACCTTTCATTTGTAAATGGTGTTATTGAAAAGCTTATATTCTTAACAAACTTTAAGGTAAACAAGTTATATTATTTGGCAGCCGCCGACAAATTGAGGCTGAGTCAGCCAAAATCTTATTTGGGTCACAAACTCTTGAGCGGTAACCGTCTTTAGTGCGAAAATTTCTGTTCAATTTCGCTTAATAGCTGTGCTGAATGTTTATTATCCAACAAATTTCGCATTCATTCATGAATCTTGCTTTGTTTGCTAATTAATAAATTACTGGGCCCATTCATTTTTTTATTGGATCCATAATTCGTAACTAGTTTATCATAAATTTAAATATTATTACTTAAGTTCCAATAGGTGTATTCACTCATAAAGAAAGCCTAACTAGAATATAATAAAGTACACGGAGGATTAAAATGTAATGAGGACAAGATCCAAGAAAAAATAGTCACAGGTATATTATATTGTGTTATCGGAAATGTATGTAATCCGTCGTTATAAAGAATTTCTAGGAATTGTTGTATGTAATGCCTAAAATCGATCGGAAATGTGTGAAATTAATTTTACTATACACATTTCCTAGAAATTGTATACATTTCCTAAACAGCAATCGGAAATGTGTATTTTCCGTAACATAGATTGACGTCCCTTCACTACTTGACCAATATCTCAGCATCATGCAAGCATGCATCATACAAACGTACATCATGCAAGCATGCATCATGCAAACATGTATCATGCAAGCAAGCAAGCATGCGAGTGTCTCTGAGTGTACTCCAAAAGACTCACTTTGTCGCCCCTTCGCTTTACTCGCACACTCGACCAGCGAGCGCTACGCTTCGGCCTCGTGCACTCGTTCTACTTAGGACCTGCCTCGTAAGCTTCTGGCTCCACGTTTTAAAATAACACTCTAGGGGTAGGACAGAGTCTGACCACGTAAAATCGGGGTGCATGGCCGCATTAACAGTGAACTCAACATATTTTAATTAATGTCGCGATCGTTGTGTGACCAATTGAAACAATTGCCAGATATAAATGTTAATTTTTATACATTTCCTAATACTATTTAAGATTTGCATACAATGCCTAGGAAATATATACATTTCCTACGTTTCATACATTTCCGGTAGCATATACATTGTTTGACATAAGAAAAAAGTTTTTTTTTAAATAGCTTATGGAATGTCCTACTGCTGAACAAAAGCCTCCCCTTTTACCTTCTAAACCTCTCTATTTTGTGCCGTTTCTAACCATGCCAGCCCCACAAACACGTCTAGATCGTCACGCCAACTACGCCGCGACCGACCTCGACGACAACGTCCTCCTTCAGGCGTTCAGTGAGTTCCGATCTTTGTCCACCATGTGCAGCGGTGTAGTTTGGTGGTGGTGGGTGCTGATGAGGTGCTTGTACGTGGGTGCCGGGAAGAATAAATAAAACGGCGCAGGAACTAATATTCGTGTATATTGGGCGCGTGTCACAAGAAAAAAGGGTGCATTCGAGCGACGAGAAAAAAGTAATTAAAATAAAATTGTTGACAGAAAAAAAACACCTTTATGCAAGACTGTATTTTATAAGTGGCTACGAAATATTGTAACGAATACGTCACTAACTTTGAACACGTTTATCAACATTACTTAGCATTACTCGCTACATGTTGAGTTTGACATCAGCTGTGCAACGATACAAAGAAATGAATGGAGTAATAAGTGTGCCGGACGCTGTAGGTACATTGGCCATAAGGAAGTTACAGGGAAGACTTTCGTTCCACAAGCGTGTAGGATTAAGTACCCGAACGTAAGTACGGACGCGTTGCTTATGACAAATTGTACGAGCATCCTCCCTTAAAACCAGCACCTTATGACGTACAACATAAGGTCGAAATCTGATTAAAAGGTTTAAGGATTGGAATAAGTCGAAGTGGAGGAACTGTTTTTATCACTGAAATACTTTGTATTGAAAACTCCCATCTTTTTTCGTGCCTGTCCAGCCAGTGAAGATAAGCTATTATTCACCAATGATTTTAGATCTAAATTCATTAATTCGTTTGAAAAAGTAAAGAAGAATAAGTATTTTCCATTTCAGAAAGTTTTCCAGTAAAATACTTTGTCGAAAATTTCTATCGGTAAACTCATTAACCACTCTTAATTTTTTTATTAGTAATCCCAGGATTGTTAATGAAAACATAAATTAACAAGCAAACATTAAAAAAAATCATAGTATCCTGAATGTACTGAGTAGAAACACCACAGACTTACAAAATATAAACAAATCATCAATTTCACTATTATCATAAAGAGTAAAAGAGTTGTTTTCTGTCGCAACCAACAAATACCCTATTTAATAATACAGAAAAGCAGATCCATCATACACCTATTCACTATGACAACAAGGGTTAATTATAAGGGTGGCTTTAATACCCGAAAATACAAAGAGCAAAGGCGATCAGGGTAGATGAAAATTAACACCCAGTAGCTCAATGGCTTAATTTGTTTTGTGTAAACAAATATAATTGCCACACACACACACACACACACACACACATAACCGTCATGACCTAAGCCTTGAAGGGTGCTACATTACAAACAACAATCAAACCTATGGTCCACGAAAGGTTGGAGAGGGAGAAGGGGTATAATAAGAGGGTATATAGGTAATAAGGACCTCTGAACCTCTAGTACTGCTACAATAACCGATGACGATATGATAAGGTTCGTGATAAGAGTGGGAGTCCAATCCCGGGATTGTATCTGAGATAAAAATCCAATTTCATTTTGTTCGAGCTTTGAATTTGACTTGAATTGAAGTTTTACGCGACAGTCACTACGCTTCCAACCGCAAAACCAAATAGTAGCTGGTTTAGTAATTACTAGCACTTAGCCCGCGACTTCGTCCGCGTGACTTCCGTCCCCTATTTTACCCCTTTAGGGGCAGAATTTTCAAAAATCCTTTCTTACTGGATGCCTACGTCACAAAAGGAACCTACTGTCCAAATTTCACGTTTCTAGCTTCAGTGGTTTAGGCTCTGCGTTGATGAATCAGTTAGTCAGTCAGGACAAGTACCTAATTATAAAATATAATATGAATAATAATTATATAGATTGAAGATATTTAACACAGGCCTAACACGCTTTTATATGTCAAAACAAGTGTTAGGGATTGTATCGAAAGTAAACATACTTTCAGTTTTCTGTTCAGAAAACATCCGTGATGAGATGATGCAGCCAGAGCCGTATACAACCTGGTTAAAAACAATAGACGTGAAAATTTGACGTATAGTATCGTATACGTATCGCTAATGTAAACTAACTTTGAATCGAAAATACAACTGTCCTGTAACATTTTGGTTTATATTTCTTGTTTTATTCCTATGTAGGTGATATATTCGTCTTATAGCGGGTTCACACGGTTCGATTTTAGTTGATCAACAAAAATTGAAACGTTTTGTTCCTTCAAATTGATTCAATTTGATTGAAAGTCTGTTCACACGGTTCAAATCGCATGCCATTTGGCAGTTGATCAACTAGAATCGAATCGTGTGAACCTGGTATTAGGGACAAAGCTCATTCAATGAAGAGGAAAAATAAACAACAAAACAGAATTTTTCAAAAAAAGTATTTAAAACACTAAACACTATTTTTGCAGGTTTATCGTAGTGCGTCCTTGGCCTGCAGAAATACTTTTACGAGTTTAACCACAAAACAAAATAGGCAGTTTAGTTATATTTACGTCACAATTTTACAAATCAGTGAGTCTTTTATTTGAAATTGAGGAAACATCACGAGGGTACAATTTTAGATCAAGGGATTTGGGTCTGTTTATAAAGTGCGAAATTAGAATGGCCAAGCCCTCCCATGCCCTAATTCTTAACGGTTCCGGAAACAAAGGTTTCCTGTAATCCAAATGTTGATCTGCGTAGGATCTTATATAATGAAATTAAATCTAGACACATGGCAGTGTGTCAAGCTAAGTTTGATATAGAAAAGAGCGACGCACCACCCGCGTGTTATATCGCACGAATCATTTCGAGCATTTAGTTATTCAGAAGTAATCTATATATTATATAAAAATTAATTGCAGTTCTTTAGTGTCGCTAAAACTCGAGAACGGCTGGACCGATTTAATTATTTTTGTTCTGTTCGCCTCATCACTGGGGTGGTTTAAAAAAAAGAAAACTAGGAAAAATTAATAAATTAGGTAGTACGACATTCACCGGACAGCTAGTAAGATGATAACTGCGTCGTTGATCTAGTGGTGGCAAGCACGACTGCTGATCGTGAGGTCCTGGGTTCGATCCCCAAAGTCGATCGGTCAAAGTGTTATTAGGTTTTTACGTGTGGAATCCCTCTATAGCAGCCCGGTTTTTGAATTTGTGCCCGATTAATGGCAATAGGCTCGCCCCCTATTACATGGGACTTAAAACATAAAAGCGAAATGAGGGTGTTACTACGCACCTCTGCCTCACCCTTCGGGGAATACAGGCGTGATGTTATGTGTTATGTTAATAGATAATTTTCTCCAAAAATACAGATCGGTCATGACGTGGTTGTGCAAGCATTTGTAAATTTCCAGAGCTTTATAAGGACAAAATTATTACATCATACATTTTCTCAAAAAATACCACGCATTATCAAATCGAAACATAACATAACATCACGCTTGTATTCGTCGAAGGGTTAGGCAGAAGTGTATAGTAACACTCTCATTTCGCCGTTATGTTTAATTTAAGTCACATGTAATATAGAGGGAGCCTATTGCCTTCAACCGGGCGCAAATCCAAACTCCGGGCTGCTACTGAGGAATTCCACACGGAAAAACCCAATAACACTTTGCTCGACCTGGGTATCAAACCAAGGCAGATGACCTCACGAGGCAGCCAAGAAATTGAAATTGACGCGTAAATACAAAACAAAGAATATTGACGAATTTCCTCTTCTTACACATATAATATGGTATTTTATGCTACTCAGGAGAGTACATATTTAATATAGGTACCACATTTTATTACCTAACTTGTCAAATATAGTACCTACAACATGACATGAAAACACAATAGCAACTAGCAACGATATAGTGAGTAAAAGATATTTCTCGCCCACGCACATTACATACATAATTGTCACTCAAACTATTCTATTTCATAAAGTACCTTGCTTATGTAAGGTTGTATTAGATGCCGAATGTCTCCCCAGACTAACAATTTTACTGCCTAGCTTTGTCCCAACTAAGTTGGGGTCAGCTTCCAGTCTAACCAGATGCGGCTGAATACCAGTATTTTACACAGAGCGACTGCCATCAGACTTCCGCAACCCAGTTACTGGGCAATGCCGATACTCAAGGCTAATTAAACCGGTTGTCAGACTTCAGGGCTTCTGACCACTCGTAACGACTGTCATAGGTATTAGTATGACTCCATAGACCGACTGTTTAACATGCTCTCCGAAGCACGCAGGGGTCTCCAAATAACGAACAGTCACCCATCCAAAGACTGACCGCGGCAAGCGCAGCTTAACCTCGCACATCGTATGATCCACGCAGTTGGTAGCCACGAGCCCCAGACTAACAACAGGCCCCCAAAATTCTTCCTGTACCTACTCGTCTTTATTACAACATTTTATTCCTATTTAATATTAAACAATAAGCACATAAGTAAACTAAGTAGAACAATAATAACAGATACCAATTATACAATTAACAAATCTAACCATTGACCGCATTTGAAAGGGGACAATCAAATACCTACTACCAGCTAGTGCCAACAGCTAAAATAAATATCATTTAATTGTAGCATTTAATTAGAATTGACATTATTTGCTAGTGCCCAACTGATTTATTAAGCCAATTAAATTCATCTCAAATAATGTAGATTTTTTATAACGATAGTCATTTTGAATATTTGAGGGGCTACGATTTGCGAGGTTAAGCTGCGCTTGCCGCGGTCAGTCCGTATATGGGTGAACGTTCGTTACACATCGAGACCGCACCATGCTTCGGAGAGCACGGTAAACAGTTGGTCCTGAGTGTCATACGAATACCTATGACAGTCATTACGGGAAGTCAGAAGCACGAATGTCTGATTACCTGTCTAACCTTAAAGTATCGGCATTGCCCAGTAATTGGGTTGCGGAGGTCTGATGGCAGTCGCTCCGTGTAAAGTACTGATATTCAGCCGCATCTGATTAGAATGGAAGCTGACCCCAACATAGTTGGGAAAAAGCTATGCAGAACGAACAAAGAGTCATTATTGAATTTGTACCTAATAAGGGCACGCTTATATTTAAACGTCATTTATATTTCGTTTATTCATCGGAAATTTTCAAATGTATTTTATAAAAAATCAATATAAATATACCTAGTTAACAATATAAAAAAGGTGAAATAGTGAAGCACCCATTGTTAATTTTTTCCGCAGCACAAAATGCCGCCACCCCTTATTTCTTCTGCAATTCAGTGACAATCCAATACTGGATTCTCAAAAGAACCATGATTAATGGCACATTCTCTGATGTACATAGGTAACTATGTATTTCAGATCAAAAGGTCTGTTCGTTTGTCCCTGTCGACCACTTCACTCTGAAGAACCCTAAATTCAAAGAATACTATTTTATTGATAACCTTTGTTGGATTGGGTCCTTAGAAGCCTCTAGAGATTATACCTATATCTGAGACAGACAAACCATTTGCGTGTGGTATAAGATTTTTCTAAAAAAATGATTTATTTTCGGCATTCCCACAAAGTAATTCCCAAGTGTATGAAACAAGACATGCAATATTACCTATATTGTACAAATTCAATCATTGGAATAATCACTTTTTAACAAAAATAAAACCGACTTCAAATGGTCTATCTCCGAAGTTCTTCATCAGATCTTCACCAAATTTAAATGGGACTATTTCGAAAGAATACTCTTTCAAACAAAAAAAGAATAATTAAAATCGGTTCATAATTAGCAAAGATATCGCGGAACAAACATACAAACTACTTTACTTTTTGGAAGTCGGTTAAAAAGAAACTGCGAAGCACAAATGACGTAATAGGAATACAATCACTTTTCAATGTTAATATTATTATTATGTTGTGTTTAAAAGGGCGAGGGCGTTGACCCATCGTATGTGCGTAGAAAATCCCAAGCTATCCTGCTAGGCGCCGATGTGTCGATCTCAGCGGGTGCTGAGATTATACACTGTTCGTTACTGTACACTGCGTTAACTTGGCACTAATAGTACATGTAAGAAGAAAAGTGAATACATGATTTAAATTGGTAGGGTAGCAATAAATTGTGGGATAGGAACGAAATATAACACGGTTGAAAGAGATCGATGTGTTTGTAGATTTTAGAGAAAAAATATATTGAGTCTATTGCCGTTTTGCGGGTTCAAGAGGCATTCCATTTAGCGCACCAATTTGAATAGCACCGATTCGAGTCTCATCAATAGTTATAGGAATAGGAATACTATTCGTGTAATTCAAATTGGAGCTATCCAAACTGGTGCGCTACATGGAATGCCCCCAATCATGGCTTATCCCTTAAGTATTAGTATTAGTTTTTGAATAGGCTTCCAGTCTAACCAAATGCGGCTGAATATCAGAATTTTACGAGAAGCAACTACGATCTAACTGGCATGATCCAATAACAATTATCAGATTTGCTGGTTCTGACTCCAAATATTATTCATTGTAAAATATTATAAACTTTGTTTACTAACGACGTAGAAGAGTTGTCGAGACAGAACTCTGCCTAGCCTTTTCCCAACTATGTTGGGGTCAGCTTCCAGTCTAGCCAGATGCGGCTGAACACCAATATTTGACCTCCGCAACCCAGTTACTGGGCAATGCCGATACTCTTAAGTTAGACCGGTTGTCAGACTTTGGGGCTTCTTACTACCCGTAATGACTGTCATAGGTATTCGTATAACACCCGAGATCGACTGTTTAACGTGCGCTGCGAGGCACGGAGGGGTCTCGATGTGTAACGAACGGTTACCCATCCACGTACTGTCCGAGGCAAGCGCACCTTAACCTCGCAAATCATATGATAGCCACGAGCCCCAGTCGAAACAGAACTCATTATAGTTTAAAACAACGTATAGGTAACGTGAAATTAGGAACTTCGCCTCAAAATTGAAATTTAATTAGCTGTACATACAAAACTTAATTTACTTTTGCCGATGCAATGGAAAGCCAACATTAACCTAGTTTGTGTTTTCCTCTCGGATTGCAATACCGCCACGGTGTGGAATGGTTAAATCAATAGCACTTAGCAAGAGTATATCAGAGGCTAAAGTTACTGGGTTATTTTAACCGCGTGTTGCGGGAATTTAAGCTTAATATTGTTAAAACAGTAATGTGTTTAATATATTATACGGTTAATATGAAAATGCGCAGGTTTAATTAAATAATTTGGGATTTTACTAAGTCACTTTATCTATCAGCGCAATGGTTGGCGCGGTTTGATAGTATTATCACCAGGTAGGCAGTTATTTAAAAACTAATAAAAATTATCCCATATAATAGGAGGCGAGTGTATCTACCAGCCATAAATCCAAACTCCGGGCTGCTACTGAGGAATTTCATACGGAAAAACCCAATAACACCGCCCGACCTGGGGATCGAACCCAGGACCTCACGATCAGCATTCGCGCTTGCGACCACTAGACCAACAAGGCAGTTGGCAGTACTTAAATATAACGGAGAAATGAGGGTGTTACTATACATCTCTGCCCAACCCTTCTGGGAATACAGGCGTGATGTTATGATAAGTAATATTATAAATGTGAAATTTTGTGATGATGAATCGATGTTTGTTACTCAATCACGCATAAACAGCTAAACAGATTTGTATGAAATTAGGCACAAATATAGACCATGTCCTGGATTAACACATAGTATGCTTTTTATCCGGGTACATGAATTAGTTCTCCTAGGATGCGAGTGAAACCACGGGCGAGAGCTATTTTAATAATACATTCACTCATATTTAGGAACACAGACGTGATGTTGAGAGGCGATCACTGAATATCAGCGCTGTGTTTGTGGTCCACGACATAGCACAGCATTATGCTGAGTGGTCACCTTTTTGTCACAGTTGACTTTTATTTTAATATTATTTTATTTTATTAACCGACTTCCAAAAAGGAGGAGGTTACTATGTTCGTCTGTATGTATTTTTTTTTATACAATAATGTTTTGTGTCTCTGTGACAAATAAATGTATTTTCTTGCTTTCTTTCTATGTTGTTATGTATTAACAATTTTGAGACAAACATCAAAAGTCACTCTGCACTATGCTTGAATACTTAAATAAAATCGAATGCTTTATTTAACCAAGAAAGACCAACTAACTACGTAAAAGGAATCCATTAATACTAGTGTACTGGCACTACTCCAAGAATCATCGAATTTAACGGCACAATAGGAAACTAGGAACATGAATAAACACGGGTACACACATCCTAGATAGGTATATAAATGTATCTGACTCTAGAGAGTTGAAGAGGAAATGGTAAAAGCTTCTGTTTAATATATGGGTCCTAGGCGCCTAGGTACGAGTATTTACATTTTGGAGCTGGGATTATGAGGGAATCTGAGTTTAAGCCGTGATTATAAAGCGAGTTGTATATTATCCTTCTTATATTACCTAGGTTAAGAATAAGTTTTTTGGGCCTTATTTCCTGCTAGCGAAGGTCGAAAAACGAGTGATGACTGCGTGTCCGCAGGAACTGATTGCGCTGATTACCTACAACGAACTTGAGCAAAAGAAATTACATAAGTTGCCAGGTACTATAGTTAGAAAACAGGTATTGTCAACAACATCACGAATTACAACTATAATCAATAGAGTTACAGATCTAAAGCACTCCCTGAGTGTACGTTTGTTATGAAAATTAGAGGTCAAAACTACACGACATCCCTACATAATGACTGGCCCATCACCAATCTTATAGTATAATTGTTAACAATATACTTTTATAACTACATACATACATATAGTCACGCCTTTTTCCCATGGGGGTAGGCAGAAACTATAGAACGCCACATGCTACAACCCTTACAAACCCCTTTCGCTTCATCCACATTCATACATCTTGCCATACACGCACGCCGGTTGAGAGTACTACGCACCTGACCTTTTAAAACTTTGCGATGATAAATCACCAGCGTATTATAAGATTTACTAGAAATATGTGTATGCAATCGGCACAAAACAGGAAGCGATAAAAAATAGCTTACCATAAAACTCAGCTTTTGTGGTTAAAGGTCCTTAACGATGATGACGTTGCAGCAGAGGAAATTAGTCTTACGGGCTCATTAAATAATCCGAAGGAAAAAAATACCGAAAAATTTGACCTCTACTTCCTCAGTGGTGTCCACAAGTCCGCCATAATCTTCTATATAAAACACCCTACTCAAAAAGATAATTTCGCTGAAGGTACAAAGCTAATATGCTATAAAATATTATCCGCACAAAAATCGCACCCATCGCGTTGGGAGAAAAATCATAAAAGCCATACTAGCTACCATAAAACTGGATGTTTATTTTCAACAAAAACTGTGACAGAAATTGTTTGTTATTTATTTAAGTCGTATTTCGTATTTAGAGATCATAATTGAAATCTCAGCAAATACCACAGCAATATGTGGTCCGAAGATAGTGAAAATTTTACGTTGAAAATCTGAAATGTTTTTCTAGATATTTATTTGAAGTGTGCTGGGTCGCTCGCGGTCGGATGATATTGCTTTTAATCTTTGGACTTCATAGATTCCCTCACTTTGGCACGCGGCAGGATATTGCGGGAAGCTTGTCATCATAAACTGTATACACATACATCGCGCTGCATGCAGAAATGGGCAAATCTATCTAATACATATAATTTCTATAGAATTGAATAGTTTCACACAACTGCAATGCTTGTTTGCAATTATTTTTTTAATCAGCCTTTTCTCGTATCACTTTACGAGATTACGGAAGCGTCATAAGTACCTCTTATAAAACAAGTTATTAAGGGGTATCTAACCATAAGTATATACGCACCTATAGGTATTTCAATAAAAGGTTATAAATAAATAATGGCTCATAAAATTAATTAATATCACTTCTATCTCTCATATTATAAGTTTACATCTCCATCCATCGTATGCAGGTAAAAATATACGTACCCTTCGCCCGACCAGTCCAGGGCCCAGGAGGATGGCGCGCCGTGTTCCGCGCGCGCATCTCAGAAGGAAGTAGGGCAGGGAAACAATCGCCCCACCACTGGAGAGGTCCACCAGTCGAAGTTGGTGGATCAAGACCTGCCGTGGTTGCGGTGCATGCAATAGCGAATCCCGTGACCCCGGCCTTAGGTCAGAAAGAGGGACACCGTTGGTTTTTAGCCGGTAAGAATCCGGCAGACCCCCTCACCTTCCCCGGGCGAGTGCTAACCACGAGGATTTACCAAGAAAAAAAAAATTAAAATATACGTATCAACACCTGAAACGTCTTTTAACTTTTAATGTTTTAGTTATATTCGAATTAAAAACATGTGCAAAACACTTAACTTGAATACTACATTTCCCGAATCGACTCCTTGTGACGCAAACGAGAGTTCCAAGTTAAATGACGCTGAATGTGCCCCAGAATTACAATTGCAAATGATGTCACCTAATCACAGTAATGTTGGAGGGAATCTGGGCTGCAGAACTAAGTAAACCCTTCACCCACACACGCAGATAAACCTCATAATTTAATAGGACATACGTCACGCGTGTGACCTCTAAAGAGATAGGCAGCAGGGCTGTGTTTTGTCACACACCCATGACTGCCCAGCGGTAGTATGTTTGGTGGTAGGGTAGGGTAAGAGATGAGTGTTTCTCTATTTATCAAGCTAAATTTCAACCCCTGACTGCGGTTAGAATTTTATAAATGAACATACAATACATCTTATCTTAACTGAGAATCAAATCGCGAAGGTCACGATAGATTATTCGAATGAAATCCCAGCTTTTAACGTACAAATCAACTTTTTATAAATGAATGTTGTCATTTTATATTGTCAGGTAATATTCTTGATTTGAAGACGCTGATGTATACATGGAAGATACTTCGATAGACTCCTTTGCAGTGAGTACAATGGAAATGGAATGCTTATGACCGCAAGGAATGCTTGCATGCATGCGTTCTCTCGATATCCAGAATGCGGTGAGATGCAATTAAACATAACATAAAATCACGCCTGTATTCCCCGAAGGGTTGGGCAGAGGTGTATAGTAACACCCTCATTTCGCCATTATGTTTAAGTTCCATATAATAGGGGGCGAGCCTATTGCCATCAACCGGGCACAAATTCAAACTCCGGGCTGCTACTGAGGAATTCCACACGGAAAAACCTTTGCCCGACCTGGGAATCGAACCCAGGACCTCGCGATCAGCAGTTACGCTTGCCACCACTAGACCAACGAGGCAGTTGAGATGCAATTAGCACTATACCTATAATATTATTGCTCTTTCATGCTAAGTAATATCTTCTTCTTCTTTTCGTGTGGTTAGTGACTAACCTGGTGTCAGAGTTTATGCCACCCATGGGCCTCTGACTTGGCTTCACATGCCGTCGAGAAATATCTCTCAGGCATGCCGGTTTCCTCACGATGTTTTCCTTCACCGTTTTTAACCAAGTGATAATCATAAGAATACGCACATGAATCCGAAAAGTCAGAGGTGCGTGCCTTGGGTTCGAACTCGAGACTTATGACTTGGTAGTCCGACGGTCATACCACTAGGCAATCATTGCTATAATATCTTATACACACAGTTAACTAGTGCATAAAATATTGAATCAGGGTGGAGGGGTCGTGGCCAATATTGCTCGGTTATTATAATAATCTACCAAAGGTCCAGACATTTTGGAAACATATTGCTTTGATCAAGTATGCAGACTATCAGATATCTGGCTCAGTTCATTGTAGATATCGTACATTATGGTCATAGTTAGCCAATAGTTTGTCCAGTAACTGGTTTGCGGAGGTCGGATGGCAGTCGCCCCTTATAAAATACTGGTATTCAGCCGCATCTGGTTAGACTGGAAGCTGACCCTAACATAGTTGGGAAAAGGCGAGCCAGAACAGTTAGCCAATAGTTTAAAGTATGAGGCGCTCGCACTTAACATTCTTTATAAGCCATCTAACGCAAACTTGGAACCATTCAACCATATCGGCCAATATAAAATGATGTAGCGTGTGTTTGTACAAAATTCTTGAAAAAATAAATCGACGAAGTCGGAAAAATGTTGTAACTAGCGTGATCGTACTAAATTATTGAAAAAAAAATGGACCAAGTCGAAAACATGTTGTAGCGTGTGTTTGTATTAAAATATTTTTTTAAAAAATCGACAGAGTCGTAAATATGTTATAGCGTGTCTTTGTACAAAATTATTGAAAAAATCAATCTTCAAAGTCGGAAAAATCCAAGAATGATTTCTAGGTACTTATGTTAAATCTATATACATAATATTTTATAGTAAAATCGTAACGATTCTAAAACTATACATTAAATGTTTTTGGAAAAAACTAAGTGCAACGCATCCTAGGAACGGTACTGATACCAAAAAGTTATTTTTTTGATTTTTTGTCTGTTTTTATATTTGATCTTCACGCCAGTGCTACTGGACAGATTCCGTTGAAATTTGGCAGCCACTTTTGTTAAAGAGCGAGTCAGGTTATAGGGTACAAATTATCACGCTATTGAATGTGGGTGATGTGCAGTAACCCTAAATTTCCGTAGGCCAAGCCGCGAGTATAGCTAGTGCAGAATAATGAGCTAAATTCGCCGTTTCAGTTTTTGGTACGACGTGCCTTACACACAGTATAATTCAATAGTAGCAATTTTCTTAGCGCCCTTTTCCAACACGTCAATTCTAACGAATTTCTTCGGGTCACGAGTCCACGTTGTAGAGTTCTCTTTGCGTTTCCACTCGACTCATTTGCTGCAACGATTATCGATTCTGCGATAAATGTGCATTGAACTGAATTTTATAACTTTCCGAGGTGCCGTTGCTTGCTTTTGGTATGTTTTTTGCAAAAGTGGTCGTTACTTTGTACTTAGGTATTCTTATTGTGAACTAGCTTTTACCTGAAGCTTCGCTCGCGTGATCTTTTTTCACTCCTTAAGGGGCGGAATTTTGAAGAATCATTCCTTAGTGGATGCCTACGTTATTAGGGATACATACTGTCAAAAATTTTACGTTTCTAACCCCAGTGGTTAAGGCTGTGTGTTATTAAATCAGTCACGCAGTCAGTCAGTCAGTTTCTCCTTTTATATACAAGGTTAGTCGGAAAGGGGGTACTAAGCCGAAAGGGTATTAAAGTACCCATAATAATGGATAACTTTTGTTTTACAACTTTCCCCAAAAGTCAATACTTTAGGAGAAACAGCTGTTCAAAGATTTCATAAAAAATACGCTAAATTCTATCTATCCTCAGCTATGATCAGCTGTGTTTACATTTTAGGTCATATTTGGGGTCACGGATTAGAAGTTCCATTTTCTGAATTCGTAACTAAAGTAGAAATGAAGAACATTTGAAAAAAACTAAATTAAAAATCATTTTCCATGGTTTTTTTTTCATCGAATTTTGAAATTTTACCACTTTCTTTAGAACAATCATCAGCGATACATTAAGTCGCCCAAGGCTTAGTACCCCCTTTCCGACTAACCTTGTATACAGATATGTAGTCCTGTTTGATTATCCTTTCATGTTTCGTGGAGTATCGAATTGCATGCATATAATTGTGTAGCCTCTGTTGACGATCCAATAAATAAAAAAACTATGCATTTTTGAATGTAGCACCGTACATTCGATAAAGTTTAACGTCCTAAACAGTATTCATTGAATTTAACCCCTTAATTATCTTTTCACCCAGCGTGTGTCGGCATAATAATGACGTAAATGAGTTAGCGCTTTATGTCAGAACCTGAGCAATTTTGATGAAAATGCAATATTCCTTTTCAGCACTAAAAAGCTACATACAAGGTTAGTCGGAAAGGGGGTATAAGCCGCGGGCCACCTAAAGTATCACTGATGACTATTTTAAAGCAAGTGTTAAAATTTCAAAATTCGGTCATTTTTATTTGCATACAAAAATGTTTTTTTATTTTAGTTTATTAAAAAAAAACATACCTGCTTTAGTTAAGAATTCAGATAATTAATTTTCTAATCCGTGACCCCAAATATGACCTAAATTGTAAAAATAGCTGATCTATGGACAGATAGATTTTAGCATATTTTTCACGAAATCTTTCAAAAGCTATTTCTCTTAAACGATCGAGTTTTGGGGAAAGTTGTAGAACAAAAGTTATCCCTTATTATGGGTACTTTAACACCCTTTCAGCTTAGTACCACCTATCCGACTAACCTTGTATATGAGTCTTTAAAGTCCCCAACTATGTAGTTTTTGTTGAACACACATATAATTCTCATCTTCTTTTTAGGATATCGAGGGTTATATCAAAACTCAATTCTTCTCCTTCTTTTTGTGTGGTTAGAGACAAACCTGGTGTCAGAGTTTGTGCAGCCTATGGGCCTCCGACGTGGCTTCACATGCCATCGAGAAATATATCTCAGACATGGCGTTTCCTCACGATGTTTTCCTTTACTGTTTTTAAGCAAGTAATAATTATACAATAAGCACAGGAATCCGAAAAGTCAGAGGTGTGTGCCTTGGATTCGAACTGGAGACTTGGCAGTCCGACGGTCACACCACTAGGCTATCATTGCAGGTTGTAAAACCTAATTTACAAGCTTAGGTTAAGAAGCCACCTGTTTTCACGCATATTCTCACATAGTCTCTTTCACAAACAACAACAATACAATTACCTACGCACCAGAATTTCCTCTACGAAGTCCCCGCATTAAATACCTAATTGGTATAAATCACTATTCACACATAAGACGTGTGGAAGTATTGATGTACACAATTCTACTCAATGACGTCACGCGACAAACGGACTCATCTTTTATGGCCTAATAAAGTAGGCATTGGAATGGTAAACAATAATTCATTAACACTGCTAGCTCTCGACCCAAAAACCAGAATTAGGTCGGTGGACATCCCTAAGTGCAGGCCCCGAAATTAGCGTGATTTATAAGGCCGGAGCGGCGACCGTGACGTAGGTGCTTACATGTAAAAATTGGATGGTATAACATACATAATGGCCTGATCTGGCACACTGTTACGCCCCATCTAAAACTGGGATTTAGGTACACGTACCCCTAGTTCTTTAACCAGTGTAAACGTCTGCTATTAAGCTAAATTCGTAGGTACTTAGCTAAATAACGGACTTCGCTGTTCTACTGCGACATAACATAACATCACGCCTGTATTCCCCTAAGGGTTGAGCAAAGGTAGAGTAACACTCTCATTTCGCCGTTGTTTAAGTGCCATGTAATAGGGGGCGACCCTATTGCCATCAACCGGGCACACATCCAAACTTCGAGCTGCTCCTGAGGAATTTCACACGGAAAAACCCAATAACACTTTGCCCGACCTGGGGATCGAAACCAAGACCTCACGATCAGCAGTCGCGCTTGCCATCATTAGACTAACGAGGCTGTTTCTACCGCGAAGTATAGTGATAAGTAAAAGATCCATCACAGTAGTTAAAAAGCCATGAATGTACATTGAAGTATATCTAGAATAAATCATTCTAAACGGAATCTTATTTATTTATAAGTAAGTTTCAGCCTCAGACCATAGAAGTTTATGTGATTATCAGTAGAACAAACTTACTATTATTACTGCTTTGAATTTCAGGATAATATTGAAACCTTTAAGCTTACACGTGGCTCCATTTGAACCTACGCCTTTCTAAACATATCGTTAAACTATTTCGGGTACATGAGTTAAAATGCGTGTGATAAAATTAATTAATTAAATAAATCTGCATATTTCCCACCAACTGAAGTTAACCTACTCTCGATTCAAACAAAGCCTTAACACCTTAAAATTAGCCAGTTTATAGTCAATTCACCTAGTTTAGTTACTTAAGTACTACTACTGAGCTAAGTAGGTAATAACTATATTAACAAGCGCTAAATAATTGACTCGAAGTTAGCGGGTTGTTAGACCTCGTTTATGAAGACGTTAAGGGCGCTTATAGTTTAAGCGATTGTAGCAGCGACTCGCGATCGTAGTTTCATAATTATCAACCCGTTAATGCTCAATGCTGAACTTGAGCCATTGACAGCAGTCAATGGCTCAAATTCAGCATTGAAAAAGTGCAACATTAAATCATCAAACAGAAAATTAACAAAATCACCACGCTTCGCGACCGTATTGGTGCACAGTTTATTATTATTTACAGACAGGGGGACAGGGGTGATGTCAGGTAGTTGGTCGGTCATAAAACAATAAGCCAAAACCTTTAACAACATGGATTTACGAATTACATGTTGTGCCGACCCCACCTAGTGTGGGATAAGGGCAGGGAGAAGAAGAAGAAGACAGGGGGACGCTGCTGCCCACCCTCTTGACATAATTCCTTCGATGTCTTTTACGGCATCCACGAGGGGCGACATATTCTTTACCAGGAACCGTAAGAAACGATTTTTATTTGAGGAACATCATTGTATAACTGCTATCCCACGACTGCATGACAATTGTCATGTCACTTAAAAAAGAGCTAAATTCGAAGTACTCTTAATAAAATTGCAAATGCAGTAAGGTGCTCACGCAACGATCGCGCTTCTTAGCAATCAATCGCTTCATTTACAACCGCCCTTAATCCCGTGTCCTCCATAAACGAGGTTTAAGCTCGCTTGTTTCGCAGCCATAAAATTTACAAAGACGATTAGTATAGAACGGAACCGTGATAATGTACGCGTATTCAGGCTCTACTTAGCACACCCCACGCATTTTTTCGCCGTGTCTAATTGAAAATGGCTGTCTACGCAATTGCCATGCTCTGTTTCTCTCCTAATTTGACGATACATTTACGACTACTTACAATGTTGGGGGAAATATTCTGAGTTGTTTACGTAGATGCAATCTAATGACCTTTAATTAGCGGTCGTTCTGTTCAATTATGTGGATGGATTTACTGCAAAGACTTGTTGATACGTTCATTATACACTTGGGAGCAATGAATCCGGGTCACTAACATAAACAAAACAATGGTGTCGATTCTTTTGCGCACTTTGACAGGACTAAACTAAGCTAAGGTGGTCTGTCTCTTTCTGTTTCAATAGAAAAAGAAAGTGACAGTTTCGTTTAGTCTAGTTTAGTACTGTCAAAATGTGCAACAGAATCTACACCAATATTTAACAATGTTTTCCGAGATATTAAGGTTTATGTTGGTGATCCGGATACATTGCTCCCGAGTGTAGAAAGATAGAAAGAAAGAGCTGCATACAAAACTCTCCTTGAACTACTGTAGGTAATGATTGGACTCTGAATTTAGGTATAAATATTAATTAACACAATCATGTCAAATTCATGATGACGTGCATAATAGTCCTGATTAAAAATAACTAGTATTGAATCGTACTTCGAACTTAAAGGTCATATACTCGTCTGATTTAGTCGTAAATACAAAGTACTAGCTAAGTACCCATATCAGCTAATATGAATAAAACTAAGAGGAAAACACTTTGCTGACGCAATTCATGTAACTCTAATTAATTACTGTACACAAAGCTAAATTATTATTATTCTAGATATTTATTATAATTCTCATAAAGTTAAAAGTTGCTATTAGGTTGTCAGAAACCTGAATCACATTATAAAATTATCGATTTTTTAATATAAGTAAATCATTTGACGAAGCTAGGTCATCGTTTTAGTATTAAATTAGGTGTATGTAGTACGATTTTGATACGTAATAAAAAAAACTACAAAATAAACTAAAACAGAATAATCCTTTTAAAAAACTTTTAAGTTAAACGGTTTCATCTTTCAGTAGGTACTTCTGCAGCATCAGGATTTGAGGATTGAATGTTGAAATTATTATAATTGTCATGGGAATTGTGTGTGCGAAGTTTCAGAAGAATCAGAGAAGTAGTTGACAAATCTGTCGCAAGATTTGAAACAAACAAAATACGAACTGAAGCTAATCAAAACAAATAATAATAATTAAACAGCAGTGGCCTAATTGCTACATAATCGTGAATCGCATAAAAGACTTAAAAATAAGGGTAATAAAAATGCAATCATCAAAACACCATGAAGCTGGACGTTAGGACTAACGTTTTCCTTAAAAAAACATTCCTTTTTTTGTAATTCGCAATATGGCGTCGTGGTTTTTATTATTTTCCCCTAGCATTTTCCCCTTACACATCGTTATTATTGCCGCGAAAGCAGTTATAGTCCTACTCATTTTTACAGCCTATAAAAAGCAGAAGCCTCTGAATACTTTTATAATCAGATACGAAATCTACAGAGCAGAGGTAACTGCCAAACTGCCTATTACGTATTTATTTTTTTCTGTATTCGCACGTTTAAGTGAAGTACTTATGTTATTTTCGAGAAAAAGAACAATTCTCATCAATTTTTTGTTAAAACTACACATACGAGTACTATAATTACCTCGTTGGTCTAGTGGTGGCAAACGCGACTGCCGATTGTAAGGTCCCGGGTTCGGTCGCCAGGTCGGGGAAAGTGTTATTGGGTTTTTCCGTGTGGAATTCTTCAGTAGCAGCCCGGAGTTTGGATTTGTGCCCGGTTGATGGCAATAGGCTCGCCCGACTTAAACATAACGGCGAAATGAGGGTGTTACCCTTCGGGAAATACAGGTGTGATGTTATGTCATGTTAAGTTACTACACATACATACATGTACTCACGCCTGTAGTCCCCGAAGGGGAAAGCAGAGGTGTCGTGTTAAAACTAGGAAGTTTATATCAGAATTTCTTATAAAGAAGACGTAAAAAATTGTTCATCTTACAAAAGAAGTTATTTAAGGTTTAAATAACATCTTAAATAAAGTTTTGTCTATACTAAAAGATGTTAGAATCAGAATATTTATTTGTAAAACATAGGTATTTACATAAAGGTGTTAGGTTAACATATTTGGGCGCTATGTTTTGCCTATTATTACCTATTAAGTAAAATGTAAAAAAACTAAAAAAACAAAATGTGTCTAAATGTCGTAACATTTATTATTACATAAACCATACTTACTGAACTTAGGACTTAAACCAGGAACAAACAGCTAAGCTAGGTTTTAACTTATGATTGAAAGCTTTTATCATATTCATTTCAAGTAAGATATTTTATTATGTTAGTTTAGTTTGTAATAAAGACTCCTGTTAAACTTTGCCAACACGTATTTAATGAACAAACCTCATAAATATGTTTTCTGCGAAATTGAATAGTATAATCAAGTATTTCAATTCAGATAAAACTTGGAAGGCCTTAAACTATAAACTAATTAATTAATTAGTTCAACAGATAGTAAAACAGTCTTATGGTGCGTCCAGACCTGACGAACGCGCCGCGAATGCGCCGCTCGCGCGCAGCTCGCGAACTGCGCGCGAGCCGCGCAGAGCTTTGTACGAGCATGAAATGCACGCGCGCAGCTCGCGAGCGCGCGAGCGGCGCATTCGCGGCGCGTTCGTCAGGTCTGGACGCACCATTAGATATACATTATTCTGTTGGATAACGCACAATATGAATTCTGTTGAATTTTAAACAGATAAGTGAGAGGATAGGATAGAGATACTCGTGGCTAATTCAGAACCACGCGGATCAGACGTTTTGTGAGGTTAAGCTGCGCTTGCCGCGGTCAGTCTGTAGATGGGTGACCGTTCGGTGCCTCGGAGAGCACGTTAATGGTCAAAGCACACATATTAACTTGGAAAGGGATCGTCACCGTATCGCATTTCGTCTCGCCGTCAAACAGGCGTCACCCTAATGTAAGCACGTAACCAAAGCGAATCAGCAGCTCCGATACGTCGACTCGGCTACGGCTAGGCGACGCCGCGCTTACGGCTCGCAGTAACAGTACTGTGCTGCAGGCAGGCCGCGGGAGGGGTGAGAGGGGCAAGGGTGGACGAAGAGACGTAAGCTCGGGTACGGAGAGACGTCAGCGCGGGGACGACGAGCCGTAAGCGCGGGAACCACGTTGACCACACACCGCACCGCAGTTCGTGAGCTTGTCCCGAGGCGAGGCGATTACGTTACGATTCCGAGTAGTGTGCGTTGCAGTAGGGAGTTTCATACAAAGAATACTGAACGGCTTGAGTTGATACGGTGACGATCCCTTTCCGATTTGATATGTGTGCTTTGACCTTAAACAGTCGGTCCCGAGTGTCATACGAATACCTATGACAGTCGTTACGGGAAGTCAGAGGCCCGAAAGTCTGATGTAAATAATAAGAAAAAATTAAAACATACGTAAAAAACTGAAAAAAAAAAAGAATCATTTTTTTAACTTTTATTAAATTTGAAACCTATTTGCTAAAATCCGTGTACCTACATATTATTTTTAGAGACAAACCATTACTTTTTTACATCCATTTTGTACCCAAAGGGATAGTCATAATAGCTATTAATTGTGTTCTACCATCTGTGTACCTACACCAACAATACGGGACGGGAAAATAAAAATAGTAGCTACTTTGAAAAAATACAAAACACAATTATACTCGTAGTATCATAACTTTTCTCGCTAATTCCTTTTATATAAAAAAAACAATAAATTAATTTATTCACAGTGATAATAATAAACAACAGGCTTTTCCCAAGTTCCCAAAATATTATGCTGTGATTCCTTAGAGTAGCGGAGAATTGAAATATGGCGCATTTTGTGTCTTGAAAGGAGATTTAATTTTCTAGAGGATCCATAAATATATTTTGCGGGAATTAAACGGATGTTACACAAAAGTCGCAATGACAAAGTCACAAAGGTAACAAAATTAATTGGTTCATTAATTAATGTAATCAGTTTCCAGTGACATATTTTCCTTGTTATATTGTATTTGATAATGCGAAAAGTTACTGTTACTTTTTGATTATTCTACTTCCCTATTTTGAAGTTAAAGTTCCTAATTTGTACTGTAATTCGTAAATTATGACCAACATCTACTTTGCACTAATAAATTGAATGTATAACCCCAGAGAAAGGAACCCCTTCACAACTTATGCTGTGTCAAGGAGTACCGCTTTCTGTATCAGGCCCTTGATCTAATCACGTAACTAGAACCTCTTGATCGAGGCTCTTGGCTATTAGGCCATTGGCTATAACTACTTTCGTCACAATAACTGCTGAGTCCATGTCCCACGTGTCGACAAGCTCGTGTGTTAAGACATTTATTTGATTTAAATGAACATGACGTTTCTCTCTCTAGGGATACCATTCGATCTTTACAAGTACCTACCGTCTGTACCAAGAAACATAATTGTACTCTGATCACAATAACCTTTATCAACAACTCAAGCATCACGTCTAAAACAAATATACGCCTCAACAGAATCTTCTATACAAATTTGAAACAACCCAAATTAGTCAAATTGAATTAAATACATCCTGATCCGATCTAAAGCCGGCTTTGCACTATAGGATATACAAGGTTAGTCGGAAAGGGGGTACTGAGCCGCGGGCCACCTAAAGTATAACTGATGACTATTTTAAAGCAAGTGTTAAAATTCTAAAATTCGAGAATTTTTATGTATATGCAAAAAAAAATATTATTATAGTTTTTCAAAAAAAATATCATATCTGCTTTAGTTATGAAATCAGAAAATTATTTTTCCAATCCGTGACCCCAAATATGACCTAAATTGTAAAAACAGCTGATCATAGCTATGGACAGATAGATTAGAACTTCAGAGTACGACCATCCATAGGCTCTCGTTGAGTCAGAGCTGACGCGTTAAAATCTTGTCGTGGGCGAACCTTTGAATGGATTGTGTGGGCTGCGACAGCCCTGTCAATAACGCCCGCGTCCTGTCTTAATTTAACCCCTTTGGAGACATGCGATTTATATGCTTGTAACAATCTATCATTTCACTGATGGCTTTAGTTAGAAAATAGATACAAGGCTAAATATACATAACACAACATAAAAGCACGCCTGTATTCCCCGAAGGGTTGGGCAGAGATGTATAGTAACATCCTCATTTTGCCGATATGTTTAAGTCCGATGTAATAGTTTTTTTTTCCTATTCGACTCTTGTAGATGGTCTTGCGGACCTTTTCAACGTAACCGGGCTATTATTGGCGAGACCTGAAGTGTCTCCAAACCAATATCTAACTAACTAACTTAAGACTAACTAACTACTGTAATCTAACATCATGACTATTAAGCAGCAACACCTATAAGGGCGTCCCCTAGGGGGGACTCGAACCTCTTAGGGTGTTGAATGCGAGAGGACTGGGAGGGATACGACAGCTTGATGAGGGCTGTATTAACGGTGTGACTGCGGAGTCAGAAGGAACGACTGGCTCCGCGGCTGCGGCGGGTGAGCACGGTGGATCGGGGGCGGCGGCGCACAGTGTTGCCGGTTCGTAGTAAGACACTGACAATATTATTTGTGATGTGAATTTACTACCTATCATCAGTATTGTATAGAAAATATATGTATTTAATAGAATAACCATAATTTACTATGCACTAGCTGTGTCCCGCGGCTTTACTCGCCTTAAACTGGATAAAACATTAAAAAGTAGCCAATTTCAGGTTCTAAACTATTAAGTTTCATCCGAATCCTCTAATAGAATAACAATAGTTACACACACACACACATAATCTTTCAGATAGGTATATAATATTAGTAGGATTAAGAAAAAAGTTAAGAAAAATATAAAAGAATATTACGTAATTCAGACGAGTAATTATTCAACTAAATGATTAGGTACCTACATAGCTAATGATTCTAGCTCTTTTGACTGCAATTCTTTACAGGTTCTTGAAATAACAAGGTCGCGACGAGTAAATTCAACCACGCTTCCTACAAGAAACAATTAATAATAACAACCTAGGTAGCATGTAGTAGCAAGGTTTGTTATTACAATATAATAATATAAAGCCCAGAGATTATTTGTGTAAATAAATTGTTATAGAAAGTTACGGAAAACACTTACTAATAGCCTTGTGATTTTTTATTTTAGTCGTATTTTTGGTCGTTAATTGAAACTGTCTATATACATACATTATGTTTATATTTCAAGAACATTTATATCATATCTAAAAGACAATACCTTGCACTTCAGAATCCATGTTATTGATTATGCAAATAACAATAAATATCAACACTGTATTTGCCTTAATTACTTTGAGTTTTCACTTCTTGAAACCGTAGTTGTCGACAGCGTAGTTTGACAAGTGATATCTTCTCATTTTTATTAGAAAACTATCCTAATTTTATTGGATTCCTATAACATACATATTCTAGTTGCAAGTCCGGTAATTGTTTTTCATCTACATTCAACTTTAAAATTTGGTTTTTGTCCGCCCTCGGCAACACTGTGCGGCGGTGGGACGTCGCGAGGGGCCGATGTAATAGTTGACGAATTCCACACAGAAAACCCCTATAACACTTTGCCACACCTAAGCAATCGAACCCAGGACCCCACGATCAGCAGTCGCGCTTGCCACTACTAGACCAACGAGGCTGTTACCTCCGTATATAACTTGAAAATATCACTCCTAGAAAAGGATTACTTATCCGAAAGGGTAAAAGTACCCATAATAATGAATAACTTTTGTTCTACAAATTTCCCCTATAGTTTTCAAGAAATAGCTGTTAAAAGATTTCATAAATATATTATCAGCTGTGTTTACATTTTAGATAATAATTGGGGTCACAGACTACGTAAGTAAATCAGAGTTATCGAAATAAAAATTAAATAAAAAAAATACAAATTATAAATATTTTAACAATTGCTGAAAAACAGACATCAGTGATACTTTAAGCGGCCCTCGGCTATGTATTCTTTTTCGCCCAACCATGTATAGGTAGTTCGGATATTCATTAATTGGTACCTAAATGGAGATTAGAGGTTTACTTTTTACTCACCCACGCCAAAACGACGTATTAAGCGTGAATTTAGAAGAGAGTTTAAATCTATATATTAGATTAGCACATAATGTTCGTTTCAGCTGAAAATCTCAGAACTTACCATAAATCCAAAGCAGCAATCATTCTTAATGATTAATGGTTTCTTAAGGGAAAATAATTCAATTGGCTTTGAAACCAGTAAAGATGACCCGTGACCACGGCCGGTGAAATTCGGTCGAAACGTCGGGATAAATAAGGTATTTTTCTGCCTTATAAAAAAATTTCTACGCGATTAGACCCGATTAAGTAGGTATTTTTATTATGTATACAAATCGCGAAAGTTTGAAAACAAAGATTTGGATCTCTGAAAGGGATTCACTTCGAATTACATTTCCTACTTTAGTTACGTTGAATCCCTTGATTCGTAAAAGTAGTCAGAACTACGTAACATGACAAATTGGGTTACCAATATGAAGTAGGAACCAACTTTCTTGTTTCCTCAAAAAACCTCTTAACCAATTTCCGGTCAAGGACTTAGGCCTGTATTAATAAACATCTCCCATTTGAGAGATCCCTCTTAAGTGTAGTTTAACCCAACCTGAGAAGTATTTAAAAAAATAAAAGTTGTCAAATATATGGAATTCTACTTTATGGTAGGTGCTGTCGCAAGATCTCTCAAATGAGAAGAACTGTTTATCAATACGGGCCTTATGGCCAAATACTCAAACGCTACTCAATTTTAAGTTTCCGTTAAGTGTTTGGCCAGACTGGCAGCGCGGTGCGGGGAGCGGCGCGGGTGTGGGAACGCGCGCGATTTACCCGTCAGCAGTGGAGCGCGGCTTCGTTCTGAGCGTTGTCGTGTCCAGTGTTTGCCAAAATAGTATATGGATGAAGAAGACTTATTTTTACTGGAAAATTCTTACTAAAAAACGATGTTTCGACATCCACAGTGCAGATCGTGCTTGAATAGCACTTATTAATTCTTCAACATTTAATTTTGAAGACGCCATCACAACAACGCGCGTGATCAGCTCGAACTAGTTTGAGATCCCCCGCTCCCGCGCGGGTTGTCGCTTGCCGCCCGCGCTCTCACTGCGGCCACTTGTATGAACGACCTATGGCGTGAACTATCCGCGCGCTCCCCGCGCCAAGTAGCCCGCGCCGCTTCCCGCGCCCGCGTGCCCACTATGGACACTCAAATGAAGTTCTTCTGTTTGAACTCGCCGCACCGCGCCCGCGTTTGCAGTCTGGCCAAAGGCTAACGGGGTGTCCTGCATAAGCGACGATCGCGACGCGATGCGGCGCGACACGACACGGAACAAATACACGTTACGTCGCGTCTCGGTACATAGGCTGCCAGTAGGGAATGCCGTTGTTTTGATCGCGTTCGTCGCATCCGCTGCATCGCATCGCGTCGCGTTTGTCGCTTACGCAGAACACGCCGTAAGTCTCGTGCCATCACTGTCACTTTAAGGCAAAGTGACAGTGACAGCAAGAAATTAACGGCAACTTAAAATTGAGTAGCGTTTGAGTATTTGGCCTTTAGTGTAACATAAAATTATTTTTTACTCTATATTCAATTGTATCAGAATATGAAACTTTCTTTTTATGGTAGGGGGAGTAAAACTTTAATTGCATCTACCACTAGAAAAAAACTACTTACTAAAGAGCTGGAGGAGAACACTCGAGTTCTGAACGGCTGCCATGACCAGTGCAATAAATAAATAATCAGTTCATAAATCAGTTCAAAAATAATAATCAGTCAGTGTCGAATCTCTTGTCAAGTGCTGTGATAGATTGTTAGTATTTTTTTTGACCAATCATATTCGTTGACATGAGATTTGAACAGCGTTTTAGATACCTGGGGTAAGTATGATATTGGTGGCACAGGCTCTAACCAAACTTACCTTAATACCATTACGGTTATTAGTTTAAAAAAGAAGTGATAGCCTAGTAGTGTGTTCGTTGGACTGCCAAGTCATAGGTCTCGAGTTCGAACCCAAGGCACGTACCTCTGACTTTTCGGATTCATGTGCGTATTGTATGTACAATTATCACTTTCTTTAAAACGGTCTAGGAAAACATCGTGAGGAAACCGGCATGCCTGAGAAATATTTCTCGACGGCATGTGAAGCCAAGTCAGAGGCCCATGGGCGGCATAAACTCTGACACCAGGTTAATCACTAACCACATGATAAGAAGAAGAAAGCCTAGGCGTATACGGAGCGCAGGCCGCGCAGGCAACATAGTTGTCACTTTAATGTCGGGTGATGCCACCGCCTTGAACGCGTTACCCAACTCTATTATTGTAAAACTATGACTGAACTGTGTTGTCTGCGTGGCCTGCGCGTCCGTCTACGCCTAGGCTTAGGCCGGTACTTTAAAACAATGCTCAGTTATGAATCTCGATTAGAATAGAAATTTGTATAGAAATCTGTTCTTGTGTAGAATTCATGTGTTGCGGTCTGTGGCCTAAGCCCAATTTCAGCTGTGGGTGCAAAATCTGTCAGGAATAATTAAGGCTGAATGCGATTCGAATAATTATCAATTCACCCCAGTTCAATTTCATTGCATCACTCGCCTCCTTATCGCGAACTGATTGTGGCAATACAATAATTTAAATAAAATTAATAATAGAAAGAAATATTTTCAAATAATAAACCTCAAAATATTGTGCATAGATCCAAATAGTAGGTCCTATGGAGAATATATGAATATTTTAGATAAATAAAATTCATACTGTAAAAAAAGATTATGAAAACATTAAAAAAACAAAAACTCACATCATATTAATAATAAAATACTCGTTACATAAATAACATTTTATTATCTTCAACACGATAAGAAATATAGACCCAATAAAACACAAACCGACAATGGCCACAGTGAATACCATAGTCTCGAGAACACAATCACCGACTCACAAAACAAACACACCATTATCTTCTTTCGTAACTCTCATAACATTACATCTGTATTTACATTGAATTAATAATAAACGAATACCAATTTATCTGTACAGATACCGGGCACCACTGGGACCGGCGCGGGCGGCGAGATACGAACGCTTCCTGAGCAGCTGTGACCCTATAACCTCGCACATCGACAAAATGTCTTATCACCACCACAATATTACCAACTTATTGACCGGGACGAAGGTTCGTTATCAGTCGCGGATGGAACCCGTCAACGTAAACATGAACATGAAATAAGTGATGAACTCAATTACCGTGAAACTCTCGTGGACGAATGATGTGCGTTAAATCGTTAAGATGGGTGATCTGCTACCGAGTATACCGAGGAGTACGTTCGCGAGTGAGGTAGATGGGGGGAACTACAGCTTCGAGGGTGTGGGGGTGACGGAGTACGATTCCGACGCGGAGCTGGCGGCGGTGGCGCTGTTCCGCGATTATCCGGAGCCGCTGCTGCGGTTCGCTTCCGTGTGCTGCGTGATCTTCATGCTTGTTGGCATTCCCGGCAACCTCATCACCATTGTTGCGCTTGCAAGGTGCAAGAAGGTTAGTAGTTTCAACTTTATTAATCTATGAGTGATCTCTATTCAATCTTGCTATAAGAATTCAACAAACAAGAGATTATATCAGGTAAAAGGGCAGCATTTATCCTGATAACGTGATATGAGAGTCTGCTACACTTCTGGGTAACGCAGATAAGACAAATCCAAAAATGTCTTGAAATAGTCTTCGTTGAACTGATCTTTTTAGCAGTCTATTTCAAACCGGATCATGATCAGCAGTACGTCAACTTTTATGGGCTGATAACAAATATAAAAACAGGTCAGCAAGACATTAGTTTAAAAAAATATGATAATATACAATATTATCTATGCACCTACTGCAATAGAATAAAAAAATCATACTTCAATATTTCTCTTTTTAAAACGGTGACATCATACTATTCAGTATTCATGAATTTTCATATTTAATCACCTATATTAATTTAGGTACAATATTTTAAAATAAAGAAACGATGAAAAAGTTAGTTGGTGATGCAAAAAGCGAGAGTGTACACAATAAAGTACGCGTTAATAATTGTAATGCCCAAATTATGCGAATTACTAACGAATAATTAAACTCTATTTTTTAAACTAGTTCATTGCCCCAGTTGGTTGTGCAAACAATAATACAAGTTTATTCAAGTGTACGCAAATTGCACATTCATAATTTTATAGAATAAACTACAGAATAATACTCGTATTTTCATTTTAAACAATTCTAATAATGTCATTAGATAAGATTTTAAGATAACTATGTATACACGTTAGATAAACTGTTATGATGGTCAGTTCTTTTAACAGACAGGCACATTAGCAAATATCTTCCTTAATAAGATAATGTAAATCCATTAACAAACGTAACGACGTGTTCAAACATTGTACCTGACTTTATAATCTAATAAAAATAAATATCTTTATTTTCGAGCTACTTTGGCCCTATATTGCTACTATATCTTGCAAACTAAACATAATTATATATTATATACAAGGTTAGTCGGAAAGGGGGTAAAACTTAAGTCTATGTTAGTAAAACACTTAACCTAAGTTTCTGTGGCGCTAGTCCGCGGAAGCGACGGAACACAACGCTTTATACATTTATGTATCGCAGAAAATATTTGAATATTCAATATTAATCGCGCTCGCAGCCTGTTCTTCGAGAAATAAGGCCTAGTGCCGCTTAGACTTACAATAAAACAGTACAATATTTTCAGTTTCAAAACCTTCGAATCGCACCAAACATCGAATTATCCAAACTACGGTCTCCCTGACGATAATTTTTTATAGTCGGTAATAATATGATGAAATATCAGCCCCAAACAGTGCGATGAAAAATATTGTTTATTTAGTTTTGAACGGGTTTTTTTAAACATTGCCTAATGTTTGTTCCTCCATTGTCATTTTTTTAAGTGTATTAATTGTGTATACATAAATCAATAAATATTTAAAAATACTTTTCCCAAACGATCAATAATATTGGGCAATATATTCACAATTTAATTGATCGTCGAGGGGTTGTAAAATTCTCGTATTACTACACAACTTATTGCCTTGCCGTCGCCTTTAGATAACTAATTGACAAATCAATATGATAACTCGAAAACCAATGCAATGCCATATTTATTCCTCTAAAATATCTCAATTTATGTCCTGCATACAAAGTGTCTAGTTACTATTTGAGTATTTACAATTCAAGCGAATTGTAGTTTGAGAAGAGAGTACTATTGAACGTTTCTCTTGAGATAACTGATAGTAACACACAAATACGTATAGATATCCGTTGACTAATTGTCTGCGTTGACTAAATAAACAGTGGCATATCTAACGGAACATTCATTATAATATCGGTCCGTAAACTTCCACAGCTGAACATTGGCCTCCTAATAGATACTACTAATGAACGCTGGTGAGGAATAATTAATAAATCATCACATTTGAAAAATCTGTATTCGATGTTGGTATAACCCGCGCCAATAAAGAAAGGATATAGAAATGGTGGCTTGTACTTATGAAATGCACGGTATGGTTAGCAAAACAATAAAATTATCGTGTTTTTTTTAAGTTGTTTAATCTATACTTCTATACTAATATTAAGAAGAGCAAAGATTTGTATTTTTGGATTTTTGTATGTAACGAATAAACTTAAAAACTACTGGACTGATTTCAAAAATTATTTTGCTGTTAGAAAGCTACATTATCACTGAGTAACATAGGCTACGGGCGGAGCCGTGAGGACACAGCTAGTTCAATATCAACCTAGCAAATAATTTATGGCGTAGGTGGCTTGACGATCTAGACGTGTTTGCGGGGCTGGAATGGTTAAAAGGGGAGGTCTTTGCTCAGCAGTGGGACATTCCATAAGCTACTAACAAAAAACAAATAAAATTGGTAACAAATTTCGTGATAAATTAATACCAAGTACCAATTTGCAAAATAAAAGTAAAAAAAAAAATGTTTAGATTGGAATGAATATTTTTTTGCAACATGTTTTGTCCTTATGAGATAGAAATTGCTTAGTCATCCACTATTTATTTCCATTCTTTATTATCGCGGGTTATTGTTTTTGAGCAATACAAGATGCTGCTGACGTCCTGTCACCTTTTAGAGTAGGGCAGGGGTGACTTACACACATATTCTAAGACGTTCCTCCAAAACTTACTCGACTCGACTCCACCTCGACTTGACATAAACGTTCTCGACTCGAGATTTTTCCTCAGTTGAGGTAAGAAATCATCTGTCAAACTCAAGGTACCTCGGAACCTACCTTAAGCAAGGAAGTGTCACAGTTCGTATGTAACAAAACTGAATGTTGAAGACTTTATCGAATATGCTTACGATAATCCTTACAATTATTTATCGTGGCGTTATTTGCGCGATGCAGATAATTTGACTCTGTCGAGGAACCTCAAAGTTCGCTCGAAATTGCGACAAGAATACAATTTTGAAGGTGTTTTCGAGGCCGTTCTGAGTCGAGTAAGTAATGGAGGAACTTCTTAGAATATGGGTGTTAGTCTTTGCTGGAAATCAAAGTCACGTCTGAAATATTATTCTGACCAAATCTTGAATAAAACCTTATTGGGCTCAATTCGCACGTCTCATATTTGTTAGCCATATCATTTTTACGCCAAAATATATTTTTATGTTCTACTTCCTGAACGATAATAATAAAAATCTGTATTACAACCAAAATCTTACAACCGAAGACTAAAAATAATTAAGTTCACTCCCACTTACAAGTGAGTGAAGATATAATTTATTCTTCACAAGTGATAACTATGACAATAATTAATACAGTAAAAGCGATGAGATATTGCATACTTGGCGTAGGTCAGTGCTCGCAATAAGACATACAGAAATAACGTACTTAATTCATTTCTAGAATACGTTTATGTAAATGAGGTAAACTTCCAACTAGTCCGTAATAAAATTACTGTCAATGAATTTTCAACGTGCTGTTGAACTTCAGTGAGTTAAAACAACTTTCACTACAGTTGCCGCAACGTAATAGGTCGGATTTGACGTTTCCATAAAAGCATAAATTCTAGTACAGAAGTTGCATTACATTAATCTTAAAGAAAGCCACCTTTTATAAACTTAAATATCTCGCACCCATGCTGAAATTCAAATTTATTTACACTACTTACTATTATTTTTAACCGACTTCCAAAAAAGGAGGAGGTTCTCAATTCGACTGTTTTTTTTTGTATGTTTGTTCCGCGATGTCTTTGCTAATTGTAAACCGATTTTAATGATTCTTTTTTTGTTTGAAAGAGTATTCTTTCGAAGTGGTTCTACTTAAATTTGGTGAAGATCTGATGAAGGACTTCGGAGATAGACAATTTGAAGTCGGTTTTATTTTTGTTAAAAAGTTATTATTTATAAGCAAATAAAAGCGACAAGACTCCGTGCTGGAAAATAAAATAACATTAACAATGATCTTCTCTTACAGGTTCGCAACGCAACCGCTGTGTTCATTATGAACCTGTCATGCTCCGACCTTCTGTTCTGCTGCTTCAACCTGCCGCTGGCCGCGTCCACCTTCTGGAGACGGTCCTGGGCTCACGGCAGGATCCTCTGCCGAATGTTTCCCTTGGCAAGATACGCGCTGGTCGCTGTATCTCTGTTCACTGTCCTGGCCATCACTATCAATAGATATGTCATGATCTCACATCCACGGCTCTACCCTAAGTGAGTATGAATATTCTAATAATTATTATTTGGCATAACCATTGTTTGTGACGTATTTATTGTACAACCAGGAAAATATGATTCATATTTTGGCAGTACGTATCATCTCGTACTAGGAAATTAATTCACTCTTCCGGGCTTGTAAATAATTATTTAGCTGCTCTGATTACAAAAATGTGACGTCAATGTTTTGTCAACAGGTTGTACCGACGCCAGTATTTAGCTGTAATGGTGGCAAGTACATGGGCTTTCTCGTTCGGAGCATTAATAGCGACGTGGTTAGAGAAATGGGGCAGGTTTGGCTTGGATCCCACGATAGGATCCTGTTCAATACTCCCCGATAAAAACGGTCGATCCCCAAAAGAGTTTCTCTTTGTGGGTGCTTTTATGCTACCCTGTCTGGCGATAGTTATATGCTATGCCAGGATATTCTGCATAGTGAGAGAAGCTGCAAGAAAGTCGCGTGCTCCTGCTCGAGGAAGATCCAGGCCGGGACTAGAAGACTCTGCAGTTGGATCTGCTTCAACAGCTTTAGAGCGATCTCCTGGCCCAGAAAATGGGACGAATCATGTGGCGCCGCCTCGAAGGGCACTGCTTGCTCCGCCTGCATTACACTGTCCTCCGACACCAGGACCTGAACGCTCTTCGTCTTCTGGTGTTGATACATTAGATGGACACGATGAAGAGTGTGCTCTTGATGGTAAACCTAGAACGCCAAGTGGCGGGGAAACAGCTAAACGTCTTCGTCAAGCAGCTGTCGCACTAAGGCGATCGCCTGCCTCCGTAAGACCACCTCGTCTCACACCAAAAGACAGAAAGCTTCTAAAGATGATAATGGCAATAATGCTGTCATTTTGGGTGTGTTACTTACCCATAACTTTGACGAAAATATTTCGGGAGTTCACGTCGCATCCAGCGGCGAATATAGCGGGGTATATTCTGATATACTTGACGACGTGTATCAACCCTATAATATACGTTGTGATGTCGTCGGAGTACCGACAGGCGTACAAAAACCTGCTAATGTGTCGTCGCTGGGCGTGACGTTCGCCCGGCGATGGCGCCTCCGAGAAGCGCCCGCCGTGACTAGTCGTAAATCGCTGGACAGCCTGAATAACTGCAAATAATGGACACTCAAGTACATGTGTGTAAAAGATAAGTGACCATAAATTGGTGTACTGTAGTGACAGCGTGAAGTTATTTGTGTACGAGGACGTTCTGTTACGTAGACAATTTTGTAATCGCGAACCGTCCGTGTTTGTGCTTAGGGGAAGAAAGCAATTAGAATGTTTTTATACTGAAGTAGTTTTATTGAAACATTTAGGTATCGGGCATATTTTATGTAATCTTATAATCTCGTAAAATGATACTCAATAACGGTTATTAGGATGCCAAACATTATACATCCTACAATCGTGTTATTCATCCTCATTCAGTATAACTAGTGATTTATATTTTTATCATCAAAGTTATGTATATGAATCATTGTTCATATCTATCTGTATGTTATAAAAAATACATTGTAAAGTATTATGTTCGGAACTTAGCAATAAGTCGAATGTTAATAAAGTTGGAAAGCAATATTATAAGTATTGAGGACGCGTCGGGTTATGGCAAACCGCGGCCTGGAGCATTATCAATCTTGGACGTACCCGTGACTGCTAAATTGACTCATTAAGGAAAATAAAACAAACAAAAGCCATGTTAGTAACAATTTAGTCTTCGTATTCATTTGTAGTGGAATGTTTGCGTTTGAGTGACGTGCATTGATCTGTGTTATTGAAAATGGGTGAATCTGGAAGTGGTATTTGGGATAATGAGAACGGGAGTGTGATAAATGGTCTGACTTACTATGAGTCTGACGCGGAGCTGGCAGCGGTGGCGCTGTACCAGGACTATCCGGAGGCGCTGCTGCGCTTCGCTTCGGTGAGCTGCGTGGTCTTCATGCTCATCGGCATCCCTGGCAACCTCATAACTATCATCGCGCTGGCAAGGTGTAAAAAGGTCAGTTCATTTTGTGTACCTACTTCTTCTTATGTACTAACCAACCATTTTCAGTTAAATGCACTAAGAGTCGTTTCTCGGAACTCGTGACGTTTCGGTCACTAGTCCGATGTCTCAGCTATTAAGCTATATTGGCTCTACATAAGATTCATCTACATTAGATGTATTATTGTCTGACACTTCAATTAGGCCTTTGTTATTTCTCAACGTGATATAGAATCTGCTTCGAAGACCCAAATAAGCACATACTGATATCTAATACCTTTCAACGAACAATTCTTGTATATATATATATATAATCTGAATCTCTGAAACGGCTCCAATGATTTTCATGAAATTTAGTATGCAGGGGGTTTCGGGGGCGATAAATCGATCTAGATAGGTTTCATTTTTAGAAAACCTCGATTTACAAAAAAAACCGTCATCCAGGTATCGTAATCGTCATCCAGGTACTTCCCATTAAATATAGAGCACTTGTCTAACGTGGCAGTAAGAGTAAATTGTTTAAAAATCAATTCGCTGCACTTTATTTAAAAATATACGCCACCCGCTCTCTGACGTCAGTAAGCACACAGGTAAATCCACTACCATGTTTTACTACGCACGATATTGCACGTAATTGCTCGCTTTGTTCGTCAAACTTGCACAAGTCGACATGCTGCGGATGTGTCCACAGTTTTAAAGTCGGTTTCAGAAGTCAACTTGCGCAATATAGGTAACTTGCTAGTGGACTTGGCGCTTAAGGGAGACATTGACATCCAACTCCAGTATTTTAACATATCATAGCATGACGCCTGTATTCCCCGAAGGGTTGGGCAGGGGTGTATAGTAACACCCTCATTTTGCCGTTATGTTTAAGTCTCATGTAATAGAGGGCGAGCGTGTTGCCATCAACCGGGCACATATCCAAACTCCGGGCTACTACTGAGGAATTCCACATGGAAAAACACAATAATACTTTGCCCGACTTTGGGATCGAACCCAGGACCTCACGATCAGCAGTCGCACCACCTCTAGACCATCGAGGCAGCTATCTCATACTAGGTAGTTAAGCTAATTGGCAATTTGTCACATATCTAGAGCAATTTACATCATTATCCATAGCCTTGTTCCACCTTCTGGTGAGAATAGATCTCCTCTTTTCTGTGCCATGCATTGCTGGCATGCGCTGATCACATCCAGGTTTACTACTCGGAGGGGCTCGTGGATAAGTAGCAACCGCGCGGAACATATGATTTGCGAGGTTAAGCTGGACTTTCCGCGGTCAGTCTGTGGATGGGTGACCATTCACATTGAGTCCCATCCTTGCCTCGGGGAGCACGTTAAAAAGTCGGTCCCGGTTGTCATACGAATACTTATGACAGTCGTTACGGGAAGTCAGAAGCCCGAATGTCTGAATACCGGTCTATTCTTATGATATCGGCATTGTCCTGTAACTGGGTTGCGGTGGTCTGATGGCAGTCGCTCCGTTTAAAATACTGGTATTCAGCCGCATCTGGTTAGACTGGAAGCTGACTGAAGGAAAACATCGTGAGGAAACCTGAGAGATATTTCTCAACGGCTTGTGAAGCCAAGTCAGAGGTCCATGGGCGGCATAAACTCTGACACCAGGTTCGCCATTAACCACACGAAAAGAAAAACACCTAACTTAGTCGCATAACGACTTCGAACTGATAAAGATGAACATTCAACGGCACATTAGTTCTTCTTGCTGTAATTTCTTGCAATAGGTACTAATAACTTTAGACTTTAATACATAACTCAAGCTAGCTTCTTCGTATAGGTATAGTAATCGGTCTCGTTAGCGAACGTGCCCATACTACGTGACCCATTTTTTACTTTATTCCCCCCCCCCCCCCTTCTGTGACCATCCGTAGTGTATGTCCAAGTGTCCAAGCGTGGTATTTTGAAGACCCCCTCCCCCCCCTGAACGGGTCACGTAGTATGGGTACGTTCCCTTAGCGTGCAACAGCATTATTTGAAAACAGTTTTAATTAGCGTCATTTTGTATGTTTGTTTATTTGTTTGGTTCAAATCTTGCGATAGATTTTTCAATGACTCCTGCTTAACCGATTCTCTTGAAACTTCTCACACAAATTCAAATCCCATGACAATACAACATTATAATAATTTCAACCTTCAATCATCTGGTACTGTATGATAAAAAAAGTATAACTTAAAAGTTTTTTAAGACATTATTATTGATCAAATCAATGAACAAATTCGACCAAAGCTATTGGGTATTACCAGGTTTCTATATGGCTATTGTTACCGTATATGACGGGTTTTAAGCTGCTTAATAGAGTACCAAAATATAATAACACTAAATAAAAAACATGTAAAAAAAATTTTCATTAAAATAATTTTAATAATTAACAATAACTGCCTCGTTGGTCTACTGGTGGCAAGCGCGACTGCTGATTGGAAGGTCCTGGGTTCGATCCCCAACTCGTTCAAAGTGTTATTGGGTTTTTCCGTGTGGAATTGTCGTGCCCGGTTGATGGCAATAGGCTCACCCCTTGTTACATGGGACTTTAAACATAACGGCGAAATGAGGGAGTTACTATACACCTCTATCCAACCCTTGGAAATACAGGAGTGATGTTATGTTAAATAACAATCTACTATATAAATAAAAATGAATCGCCTAATGTGTTGCTAAGCGCAAAACTTGAAAACGGCTCGACCAATTCGCTATTTTTTTTATGTATTCCTTAAGGCACAAGGAAGGTTCTAGTGGAGAGAAGAAACATAAAAATTGCGTTCAAAATAGTAAAAACAATACTTTGCTTTTCCCAATAACTTTTGACAGAACGAAGTCTGTCCGGGCAGCTAGTAAAAAATAAAATTAAAGTGTTTGTTTATTTACATAACTATTATCAAAAATTATAGAATGTGGCTTTTCCATGAAGGAAAATATTTAGATGCACCTTTATAAATGAGTTGAATAGTACCTACACCTAAATATTATCCTTCCATTCAACCACGCAGGAAAAAAACATTATTATTACGAGTATATTCAGTTTAGTTTTTGTTGTCACCATTATAAAACCATGTTTAGGACGAGTTCAAATTTGGTAGAGTTAATGGGTTAGTACGAGCGATAGATTACTGAAGCCCTCCAATTTGAAAGCCTAATTAACAGTGACAATGTTAAGCTGATGGTCACCAACATTAATTGAGCTTAGTTAAGCAGAAAATGACCAGCCCCGATTTTAAAAGGTTGTTCTGTCAGCTTTTTCCCATGAATCTTGGGATCAGCTTCCAGTCTAACCAAATGCGGCTGAATACCAGTATTTTACACGGAACGACTGCTATCAGACCTCCACAATCCACCTACGTTATAAAAGGTACCTACTGTAAAAAAACAAGTTTCTAACCCAAGCGGCTTAGGCTGTGCGTTGATAGATCAGTTAGTCAGTCAATTTCTTCTTTTATATAGTTTTTATTGTGGAAAATTGCCGCGCAGTTTCGCTGTCGCGTACGTAGTGCATCCTATCTCATATAATTATTCTGTGGTTAAATAACCGTTTACTCGAAACCAGAACCAGAGAAGTAATTTTGGTGAACACCAGCCTCAGCTTCTAATGTACTGATACTTACTCAATTAATTTACGTTGGACTACAAATTATACTTTCTGTACCTACTTTACCGCTCGTACTAGACGTTCGTTCCGCGTGGCCTTTTCCCAACTATGTTGGGGTCAGCTTCCAGTCTAACCAGATGCGGCTGAATACAAGTATTTTACACGGAGCGACTGCCATCAGACCTCCTCATCCCAATTACTAGGCAATGCCGATATCCTAAGAATAGAATTGGTATCAGACTTTTGGGCTTCTGACTGCCCGTAACGACTGTCATAGGTATTCATATGACACCTGGGACCGACAGTTTAACGTGCTCTCCGATACACGGAGGGGTCTCGATGTGTAACGAACGATCACCCATCCACAGACTGACTGTATCGTATGATCCTCGAGGTCGGTAATTAACACGTGAAATCGACACGGTTTAACGTGATCTCTGTAAGCACGGAGGGGTCTCGATGTGTAACGAATGGTCACCCATCCACAGACTGACCGCGGCAAGCGCAGCTTAACCTTGCAAATCATGTGATCCGCGCTGTTGTTAATTAGCCACGAGCCCCTTTACTAGACGGTTTAAACTGGTATTCACCGACATTAATTCCCTGTTTAAATAACCGCTTACCTAAAATTCTAGTACAGTTTTTAGGTAAACGGTTATTTAACTAGATAATTAATGTTGGTGAAAACCAGCTAAGACTTGTGTTCACCAACATTAATCATCTGGTTAAACTATACCAATGTAAACGTACCCTACGAATCGCGTAACCGCGTACAGTGACAGAGCAGTGATTTATGTGGTGTATGACCATTATTGACTGATTTCTATTGACGTCATAATTCCATTCCACTTAGAACTAATACGTAGGTATATTTATGTTGAATCAATTTTGTTCGTAAATAAATTAAATTAGTAAATTATTGTTATTGAAAGAAAATTTGAATCCCGCCGATGTTATTCCATACACTGATTTAAAATGTACCTACATTCTGTGCATCATGGGTATTATCAAATATATTGCCCCAAGCTAACATTGCTGTAGGTATTGCACTGCCATGCAAATTGCACTCCAACACCTTGTCAGCGTTCTGCATACAGCAATATAGTTTAGTTAGTGATCACTAATAGGGTGAAGCCAGACGAGCGTAATTTTTTGAGTTGTGAGTCGCGTAATTTCAACACAATACAACACGACAACTCATTTTGCGTCGCCGTGTGAACGAAACAGGAGTTTTGTATGAAACCGAATGTAGCAGTAATTACGCGACCAAAATTACGCGACTCGCAACTTAAAAAATTACGCTCGTCTGGCTTCACCCATAATGTATACGAACCCTCCCTTGTCACCCTTTAAAATGAAGCTACATCATAATGACACCTAAATAAAATACCATACCATGACAGTAAAATCGAAACGTTATATTAAAATAGCACTAATCTCACTTATGTACTCAACTTAACGTATCTCAGTCCACTGCTTGATCTGGGCTATCCCAAGTTACTCCTTAACACTCGCTACAAATAGCATTACAATAAAATAAAATTACCTTTGTCCTATACAGGTCCGCAATGCGACAGCGATGTTCATCATCAACTTGTCCTGCTCCGACCTCCTGTTCTGCTGCTTCATCCTGCCCCTGGCTGCCTCTGCGTTTTGGAACAGATCCTGGACTCACGGCAAAATTCTCTGCCATATGTTCCCGTTTGCAAGATACGCGCTGGTAGCTGTATCACTGTTCACTGTCCTGGCCATCACTATCAACAGATATGTCATGATCTCACATCCACAGCTTTATCCTAAGTAAGTATCCTCATGATAATTTAAAAAAAGAAAGGCAGTGGTAACAGCTTTTCGGGATACATGTGCCGCAACATTATACTCGGGCAAAAGTTGCGATACATGTCGCGGCAGTTGTACTCGGCATGTGGCAATCTCTTGACATGTGCCGACAATTGTTGCCGGTGTGGACGAGGTAATACACGCTGAAGATCCGATATACATAAGTAGATATATAGACCCGTCCCAACTTTCAATCCTACTTTTTAGATAAGCTTATATGGTAGGGCTGTATGACCAGAGCCTCGCATTACACTAAACTAAGACATGATCTATCCTCTATATGACATTATTAACTTTGTCTTTCAGATTAAGTGTAAAATTGAATGACAGTGATGTACGAGTATGTGCCCGTATTGTCCATGTGACGACAATCTCACGTTGTCATTTCGCTTAAAATCCTGTTCAACCAAAGATTCTTTATCTTTGGGTAAGAAACATGAAGAACAAGTTGCACTATGGTCGCCCAACTCAAAATTTAAACGATAGTATCTATCACGTTAGGTAATCACAATTTCGAATAAATCATTTATGAAATATTATTAACGGAACAAATTATGTTTTGTCCACAGATTATACACAACAAGAAACCTATGCTTGATGATCGTCAGCATTTGGTTCTTCTCTTTTGGAGCATTAATAGCTACGTGCCTTGAAGTTTGGGGCAGATTCAGCCTGGACCACATCACTGGCTCCTGTACTATCATCCCCGATGTGTACAATAGATCACCAAAGAAATTTCTCTTCATCATCGCCTTTATACTCCCAAGTGTTGCGATCATCTTGTGTTATGCCCGAATACTATGGATCGTCAGAAAAACGGCAAGAAACTCGCGCGGCAACATTCCTAGGCCTTCCACCGAAATGAAAACCTTCAGCATGAGTACGGCAACATTAACAGCAAAATCTGTGAATTTGGATCAGAAACGCCCATCCAGAAATACAGTGCCTGCATTTCCTATGAACTGCTTTATACAAACAGGCGCCGAACTCTCATCTTCTTGTGATAGTTCTACTCCATCAGAACAAGAGAGGAACTCCTGTACTCCTGAAGTTACGGCTCGGTCACTCGGCAATGAAAGCAAAAACTTTCGTCGAAGTTTCATAGCGACGATGCGATGGACCACAGCGCCGATGAAGCCTCGTCTTCCTACAAAGAAAGACAAGAAGCTGCTGACAATGATAGTGGCTATTATGATCTCTTTTTGTGTTTGCCACCTACCGATCACATTGGTGAAGACAATATTTTTAGAGATGACGTCGCATCCGGTCGCGAACGTAGTGGGGTACGTCCTTATCTATTTCACGACGTGTGCGAACCCCGTTATTTATGTAGTGATGTCCAGTGAATATAGACAAGCGTACAAAAATTTGTTAAAATGTAGACGGTGAGATTCTATCAAATTTTTATTTATGTAAATACTCAAAACTGTGGAATAGGTGTGTAAATTATTTTCTTGTAAGAGATTTGGTTGATCAATGTTAGTTTGTCAACCATCCGCGACTGCTCTGAAGAAATTAACAGATGGATGTTTTGTGCGTGAATATACTAGGTCAGAATGATAATGACGTGTAGTCTTATTAACCACAATCTACAAATACCTACAGAATTAGTCTCATTATAATCTAAATAGTGATAATTAGGTTCCTCTCTATTAAGATAAAACAATTAAAGTTAACAAAACCTTGTCGAATATCTTTCTTGTAAACGACTGTCCAATAATTATTTTAATTATATTCAAACATAAACTGTTACATTCCGAATCCAAATTAATAAATTAACGACACCTAAATCAGAATAACTTTCAGCTTTTACGTCAATACGAGTCGATTCTATAATGTAATTAAATGTACATAAATATTATCTAAGCTTTAGCAATAATGTGTAGCAAAAAACTTTATGATAACTTAGAAAGCAATCAACATACTCTAATAATGTATTATTATATCGAGGATATTAAATTTATAAATGTGAAATATAACGTGTTAAAATATTAAAACTTTCGCAGCAACTGTTCAGTAGAGTGGTTCTTATAAGATTCAATAATGAAACTATTTTTCCAAAAAAATATTATTATTCAATTAAATATTAAATACTAAGTACTTGAAAAGTATATGAATTTTTACCAATCAATGCTTTTTTAAATGTATACCAAATTTTATTCAAAAAGGAACTGATATGCTTGTTACCTCTATGTAGTTCATACAAAACAATGATATTAAAATCTAAATCTATACCATTGCACAGTCATGTATCTATTTTAAGATTTATACGATAAATAATATTCATAAGTATTACAATAAATCTAAGCATTTTTATATAAACAAAATAACCGAATAAAACAGTTCGGTTCTAATTAATAAAAAATCGAAGGCCTCTTAATTAAAGGTGACGATTGTTTGTCACGACCATTAATGACGTGTTCGTGCAGTAATCGCGGTCAAAATTCTACGTAATAATCATGAAAAATAGAACCCTTATTTCTCAACTCTATTTCAAAGGAATAGAATTCAAAATTCATAATAAACAAGTGAAGGGCTGATGGTACACTATTTCCTTATTTTTTGCGGTTGATGTATGAATAGGTTTGTTTGCCGAAGCAAATAATAGTCACCTAGTGGTAAAGGTGTTTCGTACAAGTGTACAATATCAATGTGTGATATTATTGTAAATAAGGAGGATGTCAAAGACATTGAAAAAAAGTTTCGATAACGATTAATATTGAATCGAAGACGGTGCTGTTTCATTCGATTAAACCTGAATATTACAGATTTGGATGACGCATGAAGTTTCTGATAAGAATTAAATTAATCTGAATAATGTTTGTAGATTAAAAAAAACAGAGACAATTTTCATTGTTTGCAACATTTTAAGAATTGATTCTTGTTCAAATATGGCAGCATTTTGCTTAAACTTATTATTAGAGAAGTGATTCATTAAATTAATGTAACTTGTAAAATATTATAATACGACATCGTCATCGCTCTGAATCAAGAATAAATTAAAAGACGACCATTCCAAATGATTGTCTGTTTTTGACGAAATATTGAAATGTTACTAGTGTCTAGAATTAAATGTTTTATATGATAGATATTATTAATAGTTGTGAGATAAGTCGTAACCGAAGATTTCCCAAAGATATGTTATTATTGTATAATGGAAATTTATTTAGTCAATAGGCAATTTTTACTGTATTTATTTGATTAAGATGGCATGTTTGTATTGATGAAAGCTAAGTCATCATCTTGAATAAATTGAATAGTACTTATTCAAATGTTTACTGTGGATCAAAAATGAGCAGAATTCCTATTGATTGAAACGTTATAGCTCAAATACGTAGGTATTTAGTTTAATTTTTAATCTTTGGTAGCAAACGAATGTGTCGTAAAGTTTGACATGGGTCTGATAGGATAAATTTCGTTACAATTTTGAATAAGAACCACAGAAACAAATTTTAAACACCTCTGAATTTCAGGAAAGTTTCTCCAGTTTTGTATCGTGTAATTACAAATTAATGTTCTAAACTGTCAACGTAATTTGAAATGGTTAACTTTAATAAACACAGTTACTGCCTGTTAAATACGTCTATTTGTTTACAATATTCTGGCTACCTCTAAAGTACCCTAACTAGCTGAAACTTTGATCGTTGTAGCTATGTAGAATAATTTGGATTAATTTTCATGTAGATACCGAATGAGTTTTTTGTAAAATATTTTAGTGTGAATTCGAATAGACTTATGACGCCTATTTATTTGTTTTACGTGTTAAGTTATTTACGAACTGTGAGAAAATCATTGAATGATGAATTATATTTCGTAGAAAAGTTCTAAGCCAAATGAAATAAGTTCATGTTATAGCCATCAAAATTAATTATAAAATGGATCACACTGTTGACCACAAGACACACATACGCAATCCTTAAGGTATATTCATTGATATCCTTGCAAATCATGAAATTTTTTTACTTAGATTACCGACTCTATATTATCAATAAGTATTCCGAACTATTATCTGTCTTATTAATTATCTTACAAATTGTGTGCGAATTAGGATAAGAAACATTGTCCAGTAAATTCTATTCCAGTTACGCAAAAATGAGGCTAATTCTAACTGAAATAGTGTTGACTTTTCAACAGTGATTTTGTCACAGTCCGTATAAGTCGTATAGAACTGTTACAATTGAATACTCCTTTGTATTATGTACGAAATCGTAAGTGGAACACCAAGACGTGTAGGTACCAAAGAACCAACTCCGGGGCCACAACCCTTAAGCCATTGTACTTACCAAAGATATGATTAAAAATAAATTATAAATATTCAATTTTATTTTATTGCTTTACCCTTTTTACAGGCTAAATACACAAACTTGATTATGATCGCTACCTAATAGCGGGTTCACACGGTTCGATTTTAGTTGAACAACAAAAGTTGAAACGTTTTGTTCCTTCAAATTGGTTCAATTTGATTGAAAGTCTGTTCACATGGTTCGAATCGAATGCGATTTGGCAGTTGATCAACCAGAATCGAATCGTGTGAACCTGGTATAATTGTAATTTTTTTAAGTAATAATATAATGACGGCAAACAAGCCGATAGCCCACCTGATGGTAAATGGTACTGGCCGCCTAAATACACCTACAATCTACAACTCCGAGAGGATTAATGATTCGTTGCCAACCCTAGAGACAAAGTTGACAAGTCTCAGTTTCTTCAAACTGGAATGCTGCTTAGCTTTAGGAATAGGTACGGTGGTAGTACTTCCCCGGACGAACTCATTAACAAGGAGCTCTACTACTACTATAAATTATATTTAATAAGAGATTTCAATTACCATGTTTCTAAATTAACCCTCGTAGACATCTAGGTTAGTGCCGAGTAAAAGGAGAGCAGCTACTCATAAACACTGTGATTGAATTCCCAATCTCGTCAACCAACTGCAGTCTGCTGGCCTGGCCTGGCGGAGAGTGTTGACATAGTACTCTGCCTTTCGCAATATCCTGTCTGCATTATCAATGTTCTTCAAAAAAGCGTCAAAAATAAAAAATGTATGAACTGTACCTACATAAACAAAATATTATTGCGGAAAACGATAAAGTTCTTGTTTAAAAAAGGTTTTCAAAGAAAAACGGAAGATTTAAATAATAAATTGAACGGCCTACATTTCACAGAGATTTTAGGGCCAATTCTTCATAACATCTGCAGTCATTTATAAAGTTAAAAATGTGGCAGCAAGAGATAAGTAAGAAAATTACGAGCCCTAACATTTAGGGAGTCATTTAATTCGACAACAAAGTAACAGATTAAATACCTACAAATTGTTGAATTTCTCATCGTAAAGCTTTACTTTTTCATACCCTAACAGCGGGGACCGTTCCATAAATTTACACTAACTTCAGAACAATTTATACCCAAAATATTGTGAGTAACAATAACTTTATTATGATCTCATCACATCGAACTTAACGATGTTTGAATAAATATGTAATACAAAGTGTTTTTTTTTTTATTCTTGGCTTGGTCACACTTGGCCCTAGTCTCACCTGATGTCAAGCGCAAACAGGGTCTAAGAAGGAGCACACGAATCCAAGTAACAGAAATATAGATGGATTCCCCTCTGGCTTTCACATTATACGACATAATAAACAACAGGACTGAAAAAGATATTATTACATATTTAATACAAAATGCTTTGACTGCCTCGTTGGTCTAGTGGTGGCAAGCGCGACTGCTGATCATGAGGTCCTAGGTTCGATCCCCAGCTTGAGCAAAGCTTTTTTTGTATTTTCCGCATGGAATTCCTCAGTAGCAGCCCGGATTCTGGATTTGTGCCCGGTTAATGGCAATAGGCTCGCCCCCTATTGCATGGGACTTAAACATAACTGCGAAATGAGGGTGTTACTATACACCTCTACCCAACCGTTCGGAGAATACAGGCGTGATGTTATGCTAAACTGTAACTGTTATGTTAAAATGTTAATTTAGTTTTAGCATAGTGGTTTTGGTTAGGAACTGGTTTTAACCGGAACGATGGCCACAACTCTAATTACAGGCAAATCACATTACAGTAGCACGAGTCGGGATATCTGACGGATTTAATAGTATTGTCCGAAATTCGGCTATTACGGAATGGCAGCACTGAATGACGCTGTTGTTATACAAGGTTAGTCTGAAAGGGGGTACTAAGCCGAAAGGGTGTTAAAGTACCCATAATAATGAACAACTTTTGTTCTACAAGTTTCCTCAAAAGTCATTAGTTTAAGAGAAATAGCTGTTCAAAGATTTCAATAAAAAATACGCTACTTAAACTCTATCTATTCTCAGCTATGATCAGCTGTGTTTACATTTTAGGTCATATTTGGGGTCACGGATTAGAAGCTCCATTAAAATATCAAAATTCGATAAAATTAAAAACAATGCAAAATGATTTTTATTATAGTTTAAAAAAAAAACATTCCTGCTTTAGTTACGAATTCAGAAAATTTCATTTTCTTTAAAACTATCATCAGTGATACATTAAGTGGCCCGCGGCTTAGTACCTACCCCTTTTCCGACTAACCTTGTATAGACCCATCAATGTCAAATACTCAATCAAAATGTCAATGTCTAATACATTAGCCAGTAATTTATGATATGTTGTTAAACTAATTAAATTACAATATATCTAATATTGTAATTTAATTGTGTTATGTGTTCATTTAGCGACTCCTGTTGCAGACTGCAAAACAAAGATTTAACAGGTCTATGTTTACAGTGGCGCCGACTGGAGTCGACTTTAGAACTACTCAAAAAATACTGCCATTACCATTCAATTTAGGCGCAACTGACACAGTCTCTGCCATAGAGTAGGTTGGTCTCTGCTTATTCGTACCATGGTGAAGTTAAGACAAAGCACAACACAACCAAAGAAAATTAAAAGGAGCTTAAAGCTATGGTAAAGGCTGTCTCTAACATTTATTTATTATTTACTAGCAAATCGCCCCAGCTTCGCACGGGTGTAATGTAGATACTAATGTCGGGCATATGAACCTTCCTCTTGAATCATTCTATTTATTAGCTGAAAACTGCATTAAAATCTGTTGCGTAGTTTAAATTATCTAAGCGTACAGATAGCGGGAGCGACTTTGTTTTATACTAAGTATGTAAAGATGTACACACAATATCACTTCAAGAGAAACAATGTTTATTATATTTAGTTCAATAAAATGTAAACAGCAAGCCATTTTCAGTGATCGGAGATGACGATGTTTGAAACATGGAAAATTATTAAAAAGTAATTGGTTTTTTTAAGCTCGGCTTAATTCACGTAAGGATCACTACCAATGAAAGCCATCACGTAACTAGGTCGATTAATTTGCCAATACCGAAAATAGATTTTTTCCTAGACTAGGTACGCAGAACTCCGAAATAAGAAAGACGAAATTGACCTGACCAGAGAGGCATTGAGTTACCCCACTAATGGACCGCCCCAGGCCCGTACCTACCTACCATGTTTTATTCATTATCTACTATTACGAACTAACCTCTAAAATCGCAAATATTTGTGGGATATGGAATTCTTTAATGTAGTAAGAGTAACACCTCTACTTCATTAAACATAGCTGTGTCCTTACGGCTCCGCCCGTAGCCTATGTTACTCAGTGATAATGTAGCTTTCCAACGGCAAAAGAATTTTTGAAATCGGTCCTGTAGTTTTTAAGTTTATTCGTTACATACAAAAATCCAAAAATACAAATCTTTCCTCTTTATAATATTAGTATAGATTAAGATAACATCATTTTCTAAGAAAATGGTGCATTTACATGACAATCACCACAATTATACGGGTTACAATATTTTTTTAATACTATTATTTTATTCAAACATAACATCACGCCTTGTATTCCCCGAAGGGTTCAGCAGAAGGGTTTTAGTACAACCCTCGTTTCGCTAGTTATGTTTAAGTCCCATGTAATAGGGGGCGAGCCTATTGCCATCAACCGGGCACAATTCCAAACTCCGAGCCGCTACTGAGGAATTCCACACGGAAACACCCAATAACACGTTGCCCGACTTAGGAATCGAACCCAGGACCTCACGATCAGCAGTCGCGCTTGCCACCACTAGACCGGCAGTTATTAGTTCATTTATAGTAGCTTTTCTTCTCAGAGCTAGTCAGATAGACAATGCCGGCGCCATCTAGTCTTAAAAAAAACATTACATTGACTTGTAAAAGTGTCTGTAACAGATTTATTTACAGAAATAAAAAACATTTATCAGTATTAGTTTAATTATTTACAAAAATAGATTCAAACTAATCAATTACCTATTTCAAAGCTGTCTGAAATTGTCTTAATATTTTGTTAGCAGAATAATTTATTTTAATAGTATCTTCTATTTATGAAGATAACAACGTTACCTTTTGCTATAATAAATCCCTATTTATGTTAATTAACTTTCAACTTTATTAAATTCTAGGTACAATTAATTGTTCGCGCTTAGAATTTTAATACATTAATGAAGAATTATTTATCGTTTCTTCACTCCAACGTTTGGAAAAACTATTATGAATACCTTAAGACCCAAGCCACATCTGACGGAAGTACGTCGCTGATCTTTCGCCGGTACACATAATTCCATATAAATATCTCACACCGTACACATTTGACCGAAGATGCGTTACTAAAATTCCTCGAGTAAATTACGCGACGAAGATCGGCGACATATCTTCCGTCAGATGTGGCTTGGCCCTAAGGGTCGCCGCAGAATGCGTCAGACGTATCATCGTTAGTACGCATCATCGGTTGAGTGTGTAAGGTTGAATGTTTTATTATCTACTAGACTATTACCCGCGGTTTCACCCGCATCCTAGGGGAACTACTTTATGTACCCGGATAAAAAGTATCCTATGTGTTAATCCAGGGCATAGTCTATCTGTGTACCAAATCTCATCCAAATCCGTTCAGCCGTTTTTGTGTGAAAGAGTAACAAACATCCATACATCCATCCATACATACAAACTTTCGCGTTTATAATAATAGTAAAGACTTGTCCGTTCTGGCGTTACGAGACCGACGATGCGCAATGCATCTTCCGTCAGATGTGTGGCCACTCTGAGAGTAGGAAAACAACGGAAGGAGGAATATACCATTGACAAATAAACTATAAAATAAAACTCAGATAAAATATTCTTAACACCTTAATATGACCACGGACTTTAGCTTAACACATAAAAACCCAGAAAAGAATAATGTGAATTGAGATATTGAGGACAAGAGCAATGGTAATAAAAACAACATGATAAATGAATGAAGAAACAGAACAGAGATTACTATGAGTAGACAGACCGGATTTAATTTTGAAATGTATTTTTATACATCAAAGTAATGACTCACTCCCTTCCCGTCTTCTGTAATACGTCATCATCATCATCAGCCTATAATGTTCCCACTGCTGGGACACAGGCCTCCTCTCTGTGAGAGGGAATGGGCCGTAATCCACCACGCGGGCCCAGTGCGGGTTGGTAGATGTCACATTTCTTCGTATTTTTGGTTCTAGGACATGCCGGTTTCCTCACGATGTTTTCCTTCACCGTTTTGAGAGCAGTGGTGATGAAATAAATTACACAAAGTAATGCGCCTGGCTGGGTTCGAAGCCACGACATACAACTCGTAAGTCGGGGCCGTTACCACTTTGCCACCACTGCTCTGTAATACGTAATGGCTTCCAATGATATTAGTAAAGGTCCATCAGAACGTATCTCAAGAGTGTAGGTTTTGTCGAATCAGAGCGAATACGAAGTTCCATATTTCAATTTGATTTCGCTTGAAATTCTTGGGTTCGGATTTCGTTTCTCTATCATTTATCATTGGACTACACTTCTGTGGATAAAGCAAAAAAGATGACGATTCCTCAATGCCCATCCATCAGTCATCGTAGGTACGATTCGTAAGTAACAGTAACGCAACGTAGGTACGTTCCATCTATAGTTCAGTGAACCGATCCATTTCAGTATTTCATTATATTATCTTATCATCATAATATGATATCGTTATCTTTAACAATTAAGATTTTTAACCGACTTCAAAAAGGAGGAGGTTCTATATTCGATTGTATTTTTTTTTATGTATGTACACCGATTACGCTGAGATGTATGATCCGATTTACGTGATTTTTCTTTAGTTTGATGCGGAATAGTTGCCATTTGGTCCCATAAAAATTTAACATAGTTAGGCCCAGTTATGAACATTTTTATTTTATTTTTGTTTACGTGGACGATGTAATTATTCTACCTGATGTAATCTAGAAAAATCCTACTGTAATTTACAGAACAACCTATTACAGACACTAAAATATACCTAAAAAATAAAAAAAACCGATTTCAAAAAGTAAAAAGTATAAAATAACTTAATAAAGATTTAATTTAATACACCTCACCTTTACCATAATATAAAATTAACAGTTTCAGAAGTCGGTGCCTTCATTTTGGTTCAGCGTTGATTAGCACCGACTTCTGAAACTGTTAATTTTATATTATGGTAAAGGTATTAGATTTGCCTAAGAGGTGTATTAAATTAAATCTTTATTAAGTTATTTTATACTTTTTACTTTTAAGTTCGTTTTTTTTGTTTAACGAGTACTTAACTGTTCATATACTACTAATAACTTCAATATATAAGCAGTGATAGCCTAGTGGTGTGACCGTCGGACTGCCATGTCATGGTCTTCGAGCCCGAACCCAAGGCACACACCGCTGACTTTTCGGATCCATGTGCATATTGTATAATTATCACTTGCTTAAAAACGGTGAAGGTAAACATCGTGAGGAAACCTTGAAAAAATGCCTAAGAGATATTTCTCGACAGCATTTGAAGCCAAGTCAGAGGCCCATGGGCGGCATAAACTCTGACACCAGGTTAGTCACTAACCATACGAAAAGAAGAAGAACTCTTTGTTGCAGCACGTCTTAGTTACGCCACAGATATTATAATTAGGGCCCGTATGAATAAACAGCTCAAAGATAGATCTTCAACCAGCAGTTACCATAAAGTAGAGTTCCACACAATTGTCATTTTTTTTATTTCTCATGTCATTATATTAAAGTTACATTTAAGAGGGTCTTGCAAATGAGAGCTGTTAAATATACGGGCCTAGGTAGTTATGCCAAACGTGCGTGTGCAGCGGGTAAAGAAATCTACTTATGCCCTTAGCTTTAACCAATAACGGTCAATTTGATATACACCCATATTTTAAGACGTTCCTACAAAACTTACTCGGCTCGATACCACCTCGACTCAGCCTATAATTGACATAATCGTCCTCGACTCGAGATTTTTCCTCAGTCGAGGTAAGGAATCATCTGTCAAACTCAAGGTACTTCGGAACCAACCTTAATGAAGGAGGTGTCAAAGTTCGTATGTAACAAAAATGAATTTTGTAGACTTTATCGAATATGCTTACGATAATCCTTACAAGTACATATTTATCGCGGCGTTATTTTCGCGATGCAGATAATGCAAATTATGACGTAATGACTCCGTCGGGGAACCTCAAAATTCACTCCAAATTGCGACTAAAAATACAATTTTGAAGGTGTTTTCGAGGCCGTCCTGAGTCGAGTATGAGTCGAGTAAGTTTTGGAGGAACGTCTTAGAATATGGGTGTTAGATACCAATAAGTCACGTCTTATGTGTGAAACACAATCTGCGCCGTGAAACAGCTGCCTACATTTTACTTAATTCTTACCAAAATTGATTAAATTATGCAACGATCTAAGCCGAATTAATTACACCGGGTAAAATGAGGAAAATGTAAATTTTATAATCACCATTTTATTTCATTCAATGCGATTAATTTACCGTCAACCGTTGAATGTCGTTTGATACTGAAATTAATTAACTCTGAAATTCGTGTAATTGGACAAGCGGTAACAATAATGGGTATGAGAAAGGTCTGTGATTTGATTTCTAGGTCAAAATAACATAACATAACGTCACGCCTGTATTCCCCGAAGGGTTGGGCAGAGGTGTATAGTAACACCCTCATTTCGCCGTTATGTTTAGATCCCATGTAATAGGGGGCGAGCCTATTGCCATCAACCGGGCTCAAACCCAAACTGGGATGCTACTGAAAAATTCCACACAGAAATACCCAATAACACTTTGCCCGACCTGGGGATCGACCCTCACGATCAGCAGTCGCGCTCGCCGCCACTAGACCAACGTGGTAGTTCCTTTTTAGGTCAAGAAAAAGTGATTAAGGCTAGTAGAAGTAGAGCTCCTTGAGAAAGAGTTCGTTAAAAAAAGTACTTACCTCCATAAGTATTTCTGTCACCAAGCAGTATTGCTGAGTTCTGGTTTGAGGGACATGGGTACCGTTGAAATGACACGCACATAAGACTTTACAACTTCGTTTCCAAAGTTGACAACGCATCAGCAATCCTCTTGATGTTATAAGTGACTATAGTCGGCGATAAACACTTTCCATTGGGTGCACCGTCCGTCGGTCTGTTTGCCAACATAATCCTTACTTTAATTTATTACTTATTACTAATATTACTAACGCGAAAGTTTGTAAGTATGTATACAAGGTTAGTCGGAAAGGCCGCGTATCACTGATGACCGTTTAAAGAAAGTGTTAAAATTTCAAAATTCGATGAAAAAAGAGCTTTTGCTTTTTTAGTTTATTCAAAAATTCTTCATCCCTGCTTTAGTTACTAATTCAGAAAATGGAGTTTCTAATCCGTGACCCCAAATACCACCTAAAATGTAAACACAGCTGATCATAGCTGAGGATAGATAGAATTTAACATATTTTTTATGAAATCTTTGAAAAGCAATTTCTCTTAAACTAATGACTTTTGGGGAAAATTGTAGAACAAAAGTTATCCATTATTATGGGTACTTTAACACCCTTTCGGCTTAGTACTCCCTTTCCGACTGACCTTGTAGATGTATGGATGTTTGTTACTCTTTCACGCAAAAACGGCTGAACGGATTTGGATGAGATTTGGCACACAGATAGACTATGCCCTGGATTAACACATAGGATACTTTTTATCCGGGTACTGGTACGAGTACGGGTTACCCTAGGATGCGGGTGAAACCGCGGGTAATAGTCTAGTTATGAAATAAATAAGGCATTCATGACACCGAAATACAAAATTAGCTGCAGCATTGAAATTTCATTCAATAATGAATCATCATTAATTATTAATCATAATTATATCAACATATCAATGTTGGGAGTGTCACATTAATTGGAATCTATTCGTGAATTTGCTATCGGCCAAATGTAGGTGCGAAATAACAACTCGTTCTATTTCGAGAATTGATTGAGGGGGTTGTGTAGGTATAAGGGTGTAAATTTAGCACATAATAACATGGAGTGGGTGTTATAACAAACGCCTTGGGGATTTCGCCAGGAACGTGAGAAAAAGTGTTATTTTATTCAAAATCATATCAAAAAAAAATATTTCACATAGACCAATACAGGTGCTCATAAGAGCCGGTAAGAAACTCCATGTTACTCTTTTAAAAATAATATCTTTTCGTACTTTAATACTTCATTAAAGTACGAAAAGACTTGAGTACAAAAAATTAACAAATAAAATAAAATAAAAAATAAAATAAATGAATTATTTGCTAACTATTATCCGCCCGCTACTCTGTCTGCGTGAACACATTATATAAAAAACGTCTGTGCAAAATTTCAAGTTACTAGACCCAGCAGTTTGGGCTATGCGTTCGATTTCCAGGTCGGGCAAAATGTTAATGGGTTTTTCCGTGTAGAATTCCTCAGTAGTAGCCCGGAGTTTGGATTTATGCCCGGTTGATGGCAATAGACTCGCCCCTAATAGGGGACGAGTGACTTAAACATAACGGTAAAATGAGGGTGTTACTACCTCTGTCTAACCCTTCGGGGAATACAGGTATGATGTTATGTTATAATAGAATAGAATAGAATATACTTTATTGTACACCAAAATTGTAACACAGCTCTTATACAATAACAAACATTAAAGGGTACAATGGCGGTCTTATCGCTGATAGCGATATCTACCAGACAACCTTTGGATGAACAGGAAGTCAATGAATAAGATAGAGGGGGTAGTCCATGGTGTACTGCTGCAAAATATATACTAAACACCATACATAGACATAATACTTACATATACATATATAAATATTATAATATATATATAATTATGTCAGTCAGTCAGTCAATTTCTCTTTTATGTAACGTCTTTCCAAAATACCTACCTAAACTACCTACAGCATAATTATGTATCTAATGATTATTATAATTGAAATTATTCCGAAAAAAAAACTATTAAAACACGGTTTTGTAAAAAAATATCACACACAAAAAAGAGCCCGCCTCTGGTCACATATAAACTGAGACATTATCCAAAAAAAATGAACCGTAAGGACACAGACATAGAATAAAAAAGTCTCTGAAACTGATTTATCTAAAACTAAATCGCTTAACATTTGCCCCGTACGTAAAAAAAAGGTCTCAAATACGTTTCGGACAAAAATAAGAGCAACACCTTACCGATTTTCGATAGATGAAAACATCAGTCACCGTAATGTGTCCCTTAATCATGTCCGCCTCACGTGAGGACACGCACCTGCGATTTAAATAAATTGACCAATTTATTTTTTGCGAAAACATTTTCACACCTATTATGAACCGTGATTTTCGGAAAATAACAATTTCCTGGCCACACCTTAGATAATAAATCTTGGTAAAATTATATGAGTAGTTCCATATTTATGGGGAACACGCCTCAATCACGCATATACCTAGTCATTATATTAATATAGGTTGTTCAATTTGCTATATTGTTGACTTGTGTGGATTCAAGCGATAAGCTGTTCATATTTACTGAAACTCATGCGGTTATCGATGATTTGAGGCTAACAACCGTGACGTCACTATGGATGTAATAGAAGACGACAAGATGTAAGTATCAAAAAGCTAGAAAGTTATTTTAGACTAGCTGTGTCCTCATGGCTCCGCCCGTAGCCTATGTTACTCAGTGATAATGTAGCTTTCTAACGGCAAAATATTTTTTGAAATCGGTCCAGTAGTTTTTAAGTTTATTCGTTACATACAAAAATACAAATCTTTCCTCTTTATAATATTAGTATAGATTACAGCACTATACTCCATTTCATATAACATTAAACAAAACTGGCCCAAAAAGCACGAATACCTATCTTTTGAACCATTTCTTCAAATAGAGTTTCGGCTCATCTTGATTGACCGTTAAGGATCATAAAAGCATAATACTGTGTTGAATCGCTGCTGGAAGCAAACATGTTGCTTATTTCTGTATATAAAGGAACACCTTGAAATTGTGTCACCTTTATACTGGCGCCCAACGTGGGGCGCCAGTATAAGGAAACACCTTTAAATTGTGTCACCTTTAATTATGTTTAATGCGAAAAATAATATAATTATAGCAAACGAAATTTATCACCATGGAAAAGCATTCGACGTCAGTCTAACATAATTTCTTCTTCTCACTATCTTTTGGTCGGCAGACTGAAGCAGTCGACTCCAAAGAGTTCGTTACATGTATATTTCCATGCTGAAATGAGTCTTATTTGTCTAATGTCATATTAAATAGAGTATAGGTTATTTCTATCTCTCCCGTAACGAACATGACTATATCCAATACATAACAAATAATAAATATTATACAACAAATTAAATATATACTATTTGCTTGTTGAAAAAATGAGGATGTAACTCTGATGTCATATAACCAAAATATTTTTATGGGAAAATCAGAGCGGGAAAAAAGTCTACAGGGAAATCTACATTTTCAAGCGACAACATTAAATTATCGAGGCTTCCTCCAGTCAACGATACATTAAATTATGAAAAAAAAGCTAGCTGAGTTGGTATAAATCATGTCATATTATATTATCACACGTTCTGTGCGGTTTCCGACAAACAGTAGGCCACCACTTCCTCACCCGTGACTGACGTAAAAGGCGACTATATCTCAAGAGAATGGACAACAGTGTCCTTCTTTCCAGTGGCGAGGGGGGAGGTCGTAGGGGTCATGACCCCTCCACCCGAAATCGTACACATCAAATTGAAAAGCCATCTAAAAATAGACAATTTCCAAAAATAAAATTGTGCTATAAATTCTAATGTGCTCAACTTATTTTACTGTCAAATTCCGATCACCAATCCCTCTAGCAAGCGTGGTGTCTGTGACAATGTAACGGTCACCTAGAGGCCCATGTTTAACAGCTACATCGCCACGAGGGTTGCTGGTGCGTTGCCAACCTTAGAAACAAAGTTTTAAAGTCTCATATATGCACTTCATATAGAGACTTCCCTACTTTATATAGACCAAGTACCAAGGGTATGGCATACCTTCAATCCCGAACACACCAACACTGACTGGCGGCACAAAATAGTTATAGTGTTAGTCTTCTTTTTTTTCGTATGGTTACTGATTAACCTGGTGTCAGAGTAAATGCTGCTCATGGGCCTCTGACTTGGCTTTACACGCCGTCGAGAAATATCTCTCAGACATGCTAGTTTCCTCACGATGTTTTCCTGCACCGTTTTTAAGCAAGTGATAATTATACAATACGCACATGAATACGAAAAGTCAGAGGTGCGTGCCTTAGGTACGAATTTGAGACCTATGACTTGGCAGTCCGACGGTCACACCACTAGGCTATCACTGCTATAGTGGTAAATGGTGGTACTAATTACCCGAACGAACTCTACTTCTACTAGATAAAATCCAAAATTTACAGTTCGTTGTTGTTAACAGACAAGAGGATGCTGGAGCCCATCCACTTGCTTTACACCATTTAACGATACCCTGGAACAAAAATAACCTGTCCTTTACCGAGAACAATGAGGGTCATGTTGCAAAGCAGATTTAATAATGTTGCCCAGCAAAGTTTACGATGCCCGCTTTTTGTGTGCACCGCGGAAAAAATAACTTTTTTGTTTGTGATATCCGGCTTTGTGAACTTTTTGGCTCGTTGTTTTTTCATTAATATTAGAGTTAACATCATGACCGTACGGATTTTTTTTTACTCTTTTAAATTATGCTTTTAAATACGTCGTTTTTTACTTTCACTGCAATGGCTGTGAGTAGGAAACTATGAGTGGCGATCGTATGACCCACAGACTAACATAGGACATTGAGGATTATGTTTTCCCCAATGTTAATCAATATCAGTTGTGGTTATTAAGGCTCAGTTGCACCAACTAACTATAACCGTAAACATACCATATTTACGTCTTTGTATTGATTTGACAGAAATTTTGGTAAGGTTACGGCAGGTTACGGTGATAGTTAGTTAGTTCAACTGAGCCAAAGGCTTAAAAAAAACTTTAATAGGAACGACACCTTTCGATATCCATGCTTACGACCAATAGTCATTCAGTACCTACTTTAGTGACGATACTTAAGTAGTTAGGTACGACCGACGCACCCTGGACAGTCAGCCCCGCCACCATACTTGCTGACTGGCTAATATTTTCACCACGACATGGGTTAACCTCGTATAACTCGTGCCGACATGAGAGCGAGAGAGTCAAATACAAATGTGTAATGAGTTAATCTCAACGAAAACCAAAATTCAGCAAAATTCTTTAATAACATTTAAAAGTAATATTATGTTCGGAGACAACTCCATTTTCACCAGGCGACTAAACAAAACATGACACATTCGAAATTTAAACCACGCGGCCTGTAGAGTGGTCTATTATAAAGGAGGTTTTAATGTAGATTAAATACTCGTTACAAATGTAAATTGTAAATGAAGGTGTTCCTTACCAAATCACGGGTTACTAATAAACTGATTCTATCAGTTTATTAGTAATCCATGATTTTTGGATACAACCACAGATTACACCGGCTAAGGTTTATACCCAGTTAATTGTCGGGGCATTTCCCACAGTAATAAACACACCATCTTGTTAAATTAGATTTGATGGTTGACATCGTATTAACGTTATTGGAACAGTGGGATTGTGAAATGGATGCCTTGGTTAATTGAATCTTCATCTCCGGTAAGCGTAGTAAAGCTCGTCTACCTTCTAATTTACCGTCACACTGATATTATAATGAAAAGTTTGGATTTCTGGTATATAATAATAATAATATAACTGCCTGCGCGACTGCTAATCGTGAGGTCCTGGGTTCGATCCCTAGGTCGGGTAAAGTGTTATTGGGTTTTTCCATGTGGAATTCCTCAGTAACAGCCCGAAGTTTGAATTTGTGCCCAGTTAATGGCAATAGGCTCGCCCCCTATTACATGGGACTTGAGACATAACTGGCGAAACGAGGGTGTATTAGAAAAAAAACACCTCTGCCGAACCCTTCGGGGAATATAAGGCGCGATGTTATGTTATGTAAATAATAATAATAGCGCAGCCTGTAAAACGACACAGCAGTTTGATTCAGACACACACACTCATGCACACACCGCCACACACTTATGCACATACACTCATACACACACATAACAGTCAACCTTTTTCCACCAGTAATGACACAAGTGACAGTTGAGAGTCGCTTTATCTACCTCAACGTATTTTTCCTCCCTCCCACAATAACAACCGATTTAATATCTCGAAGTAGGTACCTGACAAATATTGTCTCGCCTGAGGGCAGACAGGGACTAAGCGAGCCCCAATATAACGGGCCTCCCTCCCGATGTGATCTTCCCCCAACGATTTGTAAATTGCTCTATTAATTTAGAATCCTGTAAGATGCTATCGCACGTGAAATATTGAAGGTGGCACAAATCCGCGTGGAAATTTTCAGCGGTTTCGTGCGTCGACAATAATATGTTTTAATATTTTTACTAGACTACGAAGCTTATAGAAAGGCGGTGTGTAGAATGTCTCTACAATATATATTCGAATGTGTATCTTTTAAATTAATTAAAATGCCTTCAAAAGGCCGTATGTGATGAATATAATTAAACTTTTTAACAAAAAAAATACCGACTTCAAATTGTCTATCTCCGAAGTTCTTCATCAGATCTTCACCAAATTTAAATGGGGCTACTTCGAAAGAATACTCTTTCAAACAAAAAAAGAATCATTAAAATCGGTTCACAATTAGCAAGGATATCGCGGAACAAACATAAAAAAAGAACATGCAGTTGAATTGAGAACCTCCTTCTTTTTATGGAAGTCGGTTAAAAATAATGTTAGAATTGATGTAGGGATAGGAGAAACTAAATTTAATAAAACTCCTGCTTTCGACGGTCTCAAGAACTGACGCACTTGTGTGAAGAAAACTATTCCTTTTCACCTACGCAATAAAAGGTTCCCTACCACTAAGGGCGCGTTCCCACTATGTCGTGACGATTAATTTATCGTTGGACGACTGTCTTCTCTAGCTATTCCCATTATAACAAATGTTTGTCGTCAATTTTTTTTATCGTTTAGCGACTATCGTATCTAGCTGTTCCCATTGGATCGCGACGACATTTTATCGTTTCACGGCAGTCGCTTTGTCGTTTGCACATAAGTAGCAAGCTACAAGACGAGACGATATTTTTATCGTGACCACGACAGATAGTCATAACAACGACACATGATTTGCCGTCACGATGTCGTGACGTTTTCTTATCGTTTTACGACTGTCGTGCTAGCCGTTCCCATTGACTTGACAATCTGTCGTCACTGCAAAAACAAGTCGTGAATGACAGTTAATCGTGTCATCTTATATATGAACACCTCCATTTAAATATATAAGCCACGACAATTAAAACTACACGACTATCTGTCGTCATGACAAAGCGGGAACGCGGCCTAAGAATCGATTCTACACTACACACATCATCGAGAACTTTTTGGAGCCATCTCAGGTAACGTTCTCGTTAACGCAAGTTAATATCAAATTCTGGTCCACACATGAATTCTAAAAGTCACATGTGCGGGCTGGGGTCGTAGTCAGACCCTCCTGCACGGAAGGCAAGTGTTCAACTGCTAGGCATCACTGCTTGTATTAAGAATAGGCCTCCTCAATTTCATGATTGAGAAAAAAGACCAATTACCCAATGGAATCCCTAATCCTAGTGACAATAGAACAAAGATTTCTTTCTTCGTCCTTAGTATTTAACAAAAGTAGAATCTTAACAAAGGAAAATAATTAATCTAAGTGAATCAGTTATTTTTCTTTCTAATTTATACCGTACTCTCCCTAAAATTTAAATCGTTTAATCAAGTAGAAGCAATTGAATAAATTTCTTTAAAATTATTCTCGAAAACAATATCCATTCTGAATTCTGATCAGTCTAATTAAACTGGGACTATGAATCTTTCGCTTTAGCGTTTCATTAAGTTAATACATTTTGCCTAAATTCAAATTATTATAGTACTAACAAATATATCATAATATAATATTAATATGGAACCTTATTTATCCAAACTCTTAAAACACAGTTATAAGTAATGGATTAATCTGCCCGTAGTCGAGAGTACGGCAATAATATTTACTACGTTTAATATCGTTTTAGCAATAAAACGTTCCTGTCTTGACCCCTTTTCACTATCTTGTAGAAAGCTATCGAGAAAAATTAAGTAAAGATACCCCCTTGCTTCCTTTATTACTTTTCTTCTTAATTTACCTATCACAATCGAATCATTTTGTGTCTGGCTGTATTATTGTTAAGACCGAAAAAAAGCGGTTTAAAAAAAATTTTATGCATAAAATAATGATCATTAATAAAGTTAACATTTTCTAAAAACTTGTGGGTTTCAATTTTTTATTACAGCGTGCTTAGCGCCGACTTCAGAAAATAAAAATTTTATCATTATTTTAAGTATTTTTTAAACGATTTTTTTAAAGCTATTTTCATATAGGTATAACGGTCATTAATTTTGATTAACAATGACGTTAGTGGGTCAGGCCAGCCAGTGTTAACTACTTTTTTACTTTGATTACAAAGCATGTTTCTATTTTTTTATAGTTTATTTATTAAGCACAGATTTGGTAATAATGACCGACACAACTAAGGCATCGCGCCCTTTCAGTTCAAAAGTAAGGTCACCGGAAAGCCAATACTACTTAAGCGCCATTTCTGGCCAAAATGAGTTATATATTATATCGTTAGATTGGATTTAAAAAACCCAATCCAACAATATATAAACGATGTAAAAAGACCCTTAACGAAGCCGAAAGGTACTTATTCTCCACGTCATTGCGATTTTTTTTTTGTTCTGGACTATGCCTGAGAAGCTTCTAGTTACGGAGATATTGGAGGTCAAAGTTCCAACATTTTCACAACTTTAAAAAAAAAAACTAGTTTTGAAGGTTGCAAATGTACTTGAAATACCTCCATTACCCGTTTACTACTCATTGCATCTATCAGCACACTGTTTTGAGTGCGTTACAATTCGCTTTACAGTAAAACGATATTTTACACCCCCAAAAAAAAAGTAGTTTCCCAGCGACAATTTTTACGTAGGGTTACTTAGTTTGATGTACTGAATGCATGGTTGACGGCTTCGGTCTTTTTACACCTTGTATAACTCATTTTGGCCAAAAATGGCGCTTAAGTAGTATTGGCTTTCCGGTGACGATATAATGTTTCTCTTCAGTCTTTATAAACAATTTCCTATGTAACAAACGATGAAGCACGCACAGTCATAACAAGAAAGAAAAATTCATGTTTATGGTAAAAAAAGTATAACTCTTACTTAGACCTAGAAAATTACCGGGACTCGTGAACTGAGGAATAGGGAACGCTCCTTTAGCCTGTTCAAATTATGAAGAAACTGACTTTGATTCACATTCAGACTTAGTAGACTGAATAAAAAGGTGCCTTGAACAATAAATTATCTGAAAATTATACAATTTTCTTCCAAAAAAATAATGTTGGGTGGCTAACTTTATTTGTACCCTTGGCTCCTCCTATTCATTTTAATTTCAATGTTACGGAAAGAAATGGAATGAATAAAACATTTTTGGTCAAATATTTGCAATGAAAAGGTAAAGCTTAGTTCTTTAAGACTATGAATAATAAGTTCCCCGGGGTAGCCAGTCACTGCCGTCTTTATTTTCATGTTCGCGCTTAATTTATTTTTCCAATTAGGTGACTCGTTAAATTTTCTTAAAAAAACAATCTCGAAGAGAACGTCCAAAAGTTCTATTTATCAGTAGCTGCTAACCAGACGTAATTAGGATTCAGACTCATTCCAAATTATTTTTCTGTCTACAAATAAACAGTGGGAGAACTTACAAAATAAAATCCTTTTTAAAAACAAGCTTTTATCTTCCGACTCCTTCATCACACCAGCTCCATGGTACCATATTATTGCATTGTCACCAAAGTAGCATAGGTATGCCAAATTTCAGCTCAATCGGATGCCAGTAAGTGCTTGAAAAATGGATCACAATTTTAAACCGTAAATACGAACGAAGTAAGTTAAATAAAAGCTTGTAAAAAACGAAAGAGACGACGCGCGTCATACCTGTGGACATGGTGAAAAATTAATCATTTTCGACGAAAAAATCACGTCTACCATTAACAGCTCCCGCTCTGGCCACATAAAATATTACAAAAACACCCACCACTTTTAGGACGTCTACGCGGACTTTGGGTACCCAAAAATTGTACCCAAGTTGTACGAAAACACGTCAATAACCAATTTGCATGTTAATCTGGGACTCAAAGAAAAATAGGCATGCCAGTGTTTATAACACGTAAATTATGAGATCAACTGAGGAAAATGATACTGGCGTCAGGGTGTGAATACCAACTGTATCTGTTGAAAAAAATACGCTATGAGTGTTGTCTTGTTTTTAGTAACATCTTTTATTGAAAAACTATAAAAAATATGATTTTATAAAAATGAAACTTTTTTTTTAAAGCGTTGCCCCACACTAGGATTTCTCCTGTGTCGTGGGTGCGTCTACAAACACAAATCTTCACACGCACAAACAAACTGCATGAAATTAATTTTCCTTAAGTTGTTGGGATCACGCAGCCATTGCTCCGCGTGACACGAAAGAAATCACCGTGTTCTGCTCGAATGTCCGGGGTATACCACAGAAACCTAATAATATTTATTTAGATTACTGTGGGGTGCACTAATGTCGAGGAATTGGTAGGACAAAAAATATTTGCTATCAATATCTCCAAATCTCAATACTCATCACGGAAATGAGTAGAGCTGAAAATATACAAAAATATTTAAATACTAATCTTCTATGGTCCAGTCATTAAAATTGTGTACAAAAGGTAAACAAATCTTTGATCTAAAAAACATTTAGTTTTCTTTAAAAATACAAACCACACATTTTTTAGAAAACCTTGCTCTTATTCTTCAATTCTTTTAGTTTTCGATAAATGTGTAAATACGTTTAATGGATTCTTAAAATAACACTGAATGTTTTTCATGATCAACACCTTGTTTACCTTTTACACAACATTTAAAAGGCTGGACTATAAGTAAATAATAATAGTAATGTTCTTTATTGTGAAAAAGGTTTTACATGTTCTTAATTCTTAAAAAAATAAAATAACTTAATTTATTACTATAGATGAGAACATGTTGCAAAGTATTACTAAAAACTTCCTGCACTAGGCTAGGCCTGTCCCGCAGGCAGCTTTTATTTTTTTTGTCTTCTTTACATAGTTTAGAACAAAGTCGCTCCCGCTGTCTGTCTGTCCCTATGTATGCTTAGATCTTTAAAACTACGCAACGGATTTGATGTGGTTTTTTTATAGATAGAGTGATCAAGAGGAAGGTTTATATGCCCCACATTAGTATTTACATTGCACCCGTGCGAAGCCGGGGTGGGTCGCCAGTATCCTTTATAACAATTTTTAGATATATATAGGTAATATCTTGTGAAATATAAAAATATCAATATAAGTATTTATATCTTTTCAAATTGTAGTTCTTATGTATTAAACTCTCGCTTTTCTAGAACACAAAACATACCATAGATCTTCACAAATTGTATTCCCTTATCAGATCTCAGTTCCAGTCAGCGTGTCTACTCTCTTGTCGCGTGTTGTTGTCCACGTGATTGATTACTCCTACATAAATGATAGAGCTTCTGCTATATTTAGGTCGCCACACAACCTTTACTTTGTAACATATACATAGAAAGCCTACATCCACGGATGAATGGGACCTCCATCGTTATGTACTTATGTAACAATTTATGTTTGGAGAGATTATGCATAATTCCTACATTTGACGAATGTATTGCAGGAGAGTTAACCATTATGTTTTTTTTTTTTAAGTGCCTCAGTTACATATCTCTCACGTACAAGTATCTAGTCTGTTGTTCTACCTAGCCTTCTCCCAACTATGTTAAGGTCAGCTTCAAATCTAACCAGATGCTGCTGAATACCAGTATTTTACTTGGAGCGACTGCCATCAGACCTCCGCAATTCAGTTACTGGGCAATGCCAATATTCTAAGTTTAGACCAGCTTTTAGACTTTCGGTTTTCTGACTTCCCTTAACGACTGTCATAGGTATTCGTATGACACCCGGGATCGACCGTTTAACAGGCTCTCCGAGGCACGGAGGGGTCTCGATGTGTAATGGTGCGTCCAGACCTGACGAACGCGCCGCGAATGCGCCGCTCGGGCGCCACTCGCGCGCAGCGCGCGAGCCGTTCGCGAGCTGCGCGCGAGCGGAGCATTCGCGGCGCGTTCGTTAGGTCTGGACGCACCATAACGAAAGGTCACCCATCCACGGTCTGACCACGATTAGCCACGAACCCCTCAAGTATCCAGACTATAACCAAATAATTGTGCCGATGGGAGAATCAAATCAAGTGACGGAGCGGTCTGCCTTCTGTTAGGGTAGTTTTTTGCATATAAAGACGATCGCTTCGCCACTGCGTCATCATGGTGTCATCCGCCTACTATGACATAACATAACCTATCCCCTCATGCCTGATTCCTATCATTTACCAAGCGTTAAAATAATCCTCCCATAAGTTAGTAACTGCTTATTTATGGATCTATTTATATGCCTATTTTGGCAATAAAAATGCTACCTTTGGTAAGCAAAATGTTTCGATTTTGGCCATATAAACCGGGAATTACTCACTGAAAAAGTAAAATGCCCTTTTAATTAAAACAGAATTAAAATTATGGCAAAAGTTTGACTCACCTACTTAACAATAGTTTTAGGAAAATGTCACAACTATGTGAGCGAATATAGGAGTTACGGCTCTCTGGCGGATAAACTTTTGATGTTTAAACCATACTTGTGTTATTGTTAGGTGTGCTACACACATTTTTGTTATTATTAGTTGAACAACAGAACTAACTCGAAGAAACTAATACCATATTTCGGATTGTTACCGGCTGGTGGCACTCAGCCAACGGACTGGTTTAAACCATTCGACTCACTAATTTACTTCCACAAAAGCGACTAACATTATTAAATCCAAGCAAATAAAAGAGCACGCAGACCAGCCGGGCGGTTCATTTTTTAACGTTCCGTACCTGAAAATCCGATTAACTCCGACCCGAATAAGTATAGTGTGTAGCACGTCTTATATTTACGCCTACGCTGATAACTTCATACATTTTAGTGCCAGTCTGTGGGTACAAGAACATTCCCACTAACGGCCGAAACTAAAATGAATTCACTAGGTCTAAAAACACTATCGCCCTTTTGGGACTTTGAAGCATATTTAGGCTTATAACGCACTAGTTAGTTTAGCTGCGTAACCATACGCAGATTCGCTAATCAGCGACCAGAACCTAAAGCCAGGTCTCCTACTACAAAAATCTAACAAACTAAACAAACATGTTTAACACATTAAACGGTTAGGCCACGCCCCAATTTTGTTAGAAAAACATGGTCGCAGGTGACTCGGCGTAACTGCAACAATTTTTAGTCAGATTATCAGAGATCTCTGTAACTTTACTCAGCCTAAAGCACTATACTGCTGAGTTTTAGCCTCTCTCGAAAAACATACTGATGCCCATAATCCATAGGCAAGCAAATAAGGATAGAATCTGAGCCTGCAGCTTCGCAGTATATCAAAGAAAATAACATTAATCACTGCAGTTATTGAACACCAAAATTATTGAAGACATGGAAAGATGATCAAACAGCATATTACTCCTAATCACTGCAATCGATTAAGACAGTAACATAACACAACATCGCGCTTTGTATTCCCCAAAGGGTTTGGCAGAGGTGTTTTTAGTACACTACGTTTCGCCAGTTATGTTTAAGTCCCATGTAATAGGGGGCGAGCCTATTGCCATTAACTGGGCACAAATCCAGACTGCCAGCTGCTACTGAGAAATTCCTAATGGAAAAACCCAATAACACTTTGCACGACCTGAGGATCGGATCCAGGACCCCGTGTTTAGCAGCCGCATTTGCGACCACTTGACCAATAAGGCAATCAATTAAGATAGTGATAGTATGAATCACAGCTAATGATATATGTCTACAAATGAATATTGATGTGACAAGCCACGAACTCCTTGGAGCCTTGTAGTACATAATAGTTGCTCTGTTGCCACGAATAAGATTATCTTTTACTAGCGGCCCGTCCCGGCTTCGCACGGGTGGACATTTTTACCGTTTTTGCAACATTTTTCATTTATGCTCCGCTCCTATTAGTCGTAGCGTATTGTTATATAGCCTATAACTTTCCTCGATAAATAGACTATCCAACACAAAAATAATTTTTCAATTCCAAACAGTAGTTCCTGAGATTAGCGCGTTCAAACAATATTTTCCCGTTTTTGCAACATTTTTCATTTATGTTCCGCTCCTATTGGTCGTAGCCTGATATTGTATAGCTTATAACCTTTCTCGATAAATGGAATATCTAACACAAAAACATTTTTTCTATTCCAATCAGTAGTTCCTGAGATTAGCGCGTTCAAACAAACAAACAAACTCTTCAGCTTTATATATTAGTATAGATTCGCTATGTCAAGCGATAGCGCCTATCGTTTCTCGTACACAGACGGTGGCATCGCCCGACGTTAAAGGCGTTGCCGAACTCTATGGATTGTAAAACTGAGACTACGTTGCCTGCGCGGCTTCCGCCACCGTATACGCCTAAGCTTAATGTTGAACATTACAAATACACTGAAATCATATAACACCGTGACTGGTACCACGATACAATCCAATAAGCAATTCGTGTGTTTATTTTCATAACTCTACATATATGTCCAACTTATGTCATCGCCTAGCAACGACACAAACTTGCTAATTTATATCTCCGTATTTCGTAATTCGTAAAAATAGCTTAGTTCTGTAAAGTATTGTTTATTATGCATATAAAGTGTTGTGAAAAAACTATTTGAGCAAAAACAAGATGTCTAATTTGAAGAAAAAAGTAACTGAAAAAACAGATCAATTTATTTCACAAGATAGTACAACCCCTGTCACAAAATCTTCTCCGAACACTGAATGGAACAATGTTACAGTACGTAGATGTTTAACTAACATTCCAACAAATAATTCTTTCGATGGCCTCACTGCTGTGTACTCAGGTGACGATGAAAATGATGATTTTACATCCATAAAGTCGACACCATCTCGACAGCTCAATAGAAGTATACCTGCTACTAACACAAACATAATAGACGATATGAACGAAATGAGAAACAAAATATATACACTCCAAGAGAAGTTATTAAGCGCAGAAAGTGAGATACAAAACCTACTTCTCGAGAATAACAAGCAGGCGAAGCAAATCAGTGAGTACAAATTGAAAATTAATCAGATAACACATATATGTAAGCAACCATCGACGAGTAAGCAGCGGAGCAGCAGTCTAACAAGTTTCAGATTGGATTTCTCTGATACTGAAAAGGAGCTGAGGCAGGATGAAAATTCTAACCAAAAATCGGTAGAAACCACGCCATCTCTTAGAAAATGTAAAAAACTTAATGACCAGTTATCACACAATATAGATTATGCCACAAATAATACCCTTTGTCTGAACTATTCTAAGACAGTTGGCGTGACCACTACAAACTCAAGAATTGAAGGGGAAGAAAAGCAAAAGCAAAATTCAAATGGTTTTCAAGCATCTCACTGCCATAAGGAATACGATCAATTATCAGAAGCTTCAATGAATGTAACAATAAGAAAGAGAACTCCTTTATCCACCTCCCAATCAGCCACTATATACCCAAGTAATGATAACGACGATATTATTTCCCAAACTTTGGATTATTCCACAAATAGTATGCCAGACATGTCGGAAAATGAAGAAGATCGCCAAATAAATATTTTTAAAAATGAGATAGAATATCTTAAATTGCAATTAAATACCGCAAATAAGGAAATTGAAAATAGTAATTTGAGACAAATTAATACGGATTTATTGAAGGAAAATGAAGTTGCTAACAGTTCATCCAAACCGAAAGACCAAACTCAAAAAAAGAATTCGACTGGCCTTACAAAGACGAAACAGACTCAGACCTCAGAAACTTTGAGAAGTTGTTACACAGCTCAAAATGATGCCGGTACAACCACCGCACCAGAAATTGTCAATAAACAAATAAAGGCGGCAAAACAGGGAAAAAATAAAATATGCATTATAAGTAGTAATCCTAGAAACAAAATCTTATCGATCGCAGAAGAAAACTTCCAGGACTTCCAATTATGTCATTATCTGTACCCTGGCTGCGAAATGAAAACCATTATTAAAAACATTCCTAATAAGCTAACTAACTACACAAAAAAAGACTTCTGCATCATACTAATTGGCGAAGAGGATTTTAAAAAAACAAACAATTACTGTGAATTAATTGCGAACTTTCGTAAAACATTGTCCGGACTACTTTATACAAATGTTATAGTATGTCTACCAACGTACAAACTTAGTCACTACTCAATGATGTACAATTGGAGAATAGAAACATTCAATAGCATGTTGTACTTGGACATAAGCACACATAGCAATGCAACACTATTCGATTCAAACCTGGACTTGCCATGTGATTTTACCATGTTCTATGAACACAATGGCACCCTTAATAACAGTGGGATGAAAAATATCTTTCAAAATTTGAGTAAACTGCTGTGTAAGCAGACCAACATGAAACTTGATCAAACGGCCGAGACGACCAATAACTCTGAATTTTTTCGTCTATAACAGCATAAATATCTTACATCAAAATATTGCTGGCATTTTAAATAAGGCCGACTTACTTACTGTTCATCTACAAGAAATGTCCAAGAAACAAAGAGACTTAGATGTTGTTTGCATTACCGAGCACTTCATTATGCTTGGTCATGAAAAACTTTTGAACATTCCAAATTATCAGCTGGCTGCATGTTATGCAAGACGAGCAAAGAAACGTGGAGGAGCTTGCATTCTTATTAAAAGAGGCCTTGAATACAAGGAACTAAAGGCCATCTCACGCCATTCAATAGCCAACACTTTCGAATGTTGTGGTATAGAACTGGTTCAACAAAGTTTAATTATTATCTGTGTATATAGGCCACCAAAACTAAATAACCTGAATATGTTTTATGAAAAATTAGACATTATTCTTAAAACGATATGTCCTAAATCTAATAAGAAAATTGTTATGTGCGGGGATTTCAACATAGATATTTTAAAAAAGAACAATGTTACAAAGGACTTTGAATACTTTCTCTTAGGATACAATCTAAATCTAGAATTACGAAAACCGACTAGATTAGCCAGTAACAGCTGCTTAGATAATTTTGCCCGTAGTTCACAGCTGAGATGTAAGTGTGAAATAATTGATTTCGCTTTGTCCGATCACACTGCACAAGTATTAGAAGTCAAGGTAAATAGAACTTGTAGAATAAATTCATGGCGTATTAAAAAACGTGATTTATCATTTGAAAATTTAGATAGGTTCAAATATTATCTTCGATGTCTGTCCTTTTCAGATATATATAAGACAGAAGATGCAAACGAAGCATATGATTACTTTTTAGAACACTTTCGTATGTTATATGATCTCTGTTTACCAAACAAACTTGTAACAATTAAAGCAAATAAAATAATTAAATGGGTCTCGCGGGGCATAAGAGTCTGCAGTAAAAGGCAGCGACAATTGTTATGGAAATACAGATATAAGCCTTCAAACGAAAACAAAAATAATTTTAAAAATTACTCCCAAAAATTTAGGAAAATAATCAAATTGACCCAAAAAGCTCAGAATAATTACTACATAAACACATCCAGTAATAAATCAAAGGCATCTTGGCATATCATAAATAATAGTACTCGCAATTCGGAACAAATATCTCAAATTAAAATACAAGACACAATTATTAATAATCCAAAAGATATTGCAAATGCCTTTAATAATTATTTCATTGATCAGGTACAGACAAATACTTCATTAGCTCATGTAACTACTGGTCTGATCAGCAATCCACACTCAATGTTTATGCCGCCGGTTCTAACTGGAGATGTTATAACAGCAATTCAGTCATTAAAAAATAAAAATAGTATTGGACATGATGGTGTAGCAACAAAGGTTGTAAAATTCGTGTCAAATGATATTGCCATACACCTGAGTCACATTGCAAATTTATGTATTACCTCTGGAGTATTCCCAAATGGTCTGAAAACAGTTATCGTAAAACCACTTTACAAAAAAAACGATAAAGAAAATATAACAAATTATAGACCTATTGCCTTAATTCCCATATTCTCTAAAGTCATAGAAAGGATAATTTATGATTCAATTAATAAGTTTTTGTGTACATCTAATACCTTATGTGATGAACAAAAAGGTTTTAGAAAGAACAAGGGAATAAATTTAGCTATTTACGATTTACTCGATATTATAATGAAAAATGTTGACAAAAAAAGGCCAATATGCGCAATTCTTACTGATATGACAAAAGCCTTCGACTGTGTCCATCATGCAACCCTGCTTAGCAAGCTTAACGTATACGGAATAAGAGGAAATGTACTTAATCTTATTAAATCATACCTTAGTGACCGTAAACAATTGACAGAAATATCTAGAATTTGTATAAAAACTAAACGTGAAGAGAAATATCTATCAGAAGTTAGAGTTATCCGCCATGGCGTACCGCAGGGCGGTATACTTAGCCCACTTTTATTCCTTCTGTATATAAATGACCTACCACAAAATATTGAACACCCAATGGTATTATTTGCTGATGATAGCACCGCATTAATTAAATGTACAGATGCAAATAAATATGAAAGTGACATTAATACTACAGTTAAGGACATTATAAATTGGCTTGACAAAAATAATTTAGTCATTAACCTCAAAAAAACCAACATAATACATTTCTATCAGCGCACATCTGTACCAAATCTAATAATAGAATACAATGGACATAATTTGGAACAAGTAACAGAAGCAAAATTTTTGGGGATATTGCTGGACAGCCAGTTGACCTGGAAACCCCAAGCAGAAGAGGTGTGTAAAAAACTAAGCGTATCTGCATATGTCCTATACAATCTGACGAAAAAAGTTAACACCGCCACAACATTAGTTGCATACCATGGTCTAGTCGCATCTATTTTGAGATACGGAATAATTTTTTGGGGAAATTGTAGCCTGCGAGAACAAGTATTCAAAGCCCAAAAGCGTTGCTTAAGGGCAATGTATAGCATGAAAACGACAGATAGTTGCATTCCTGTGTTTAAGTCCCTAAAACTATTGACATTTCCGGCAATGTATATTTTAGAAACAGGAATATTTGTTAAATGTAACAAGAATCTCTTTCACACTTTAGCAGGAACTAGAAAGAGACCCATAAGAAGTCAGTATAAAAATCTTTTACATGTTGAGAGTTGTAATACCGCTTTATTTAAAAAAAATATTATCAATATGGGCACGATAATATATAATAAAATTCCTGACGTAATTAAAAATGACACGATACAACACTTCAAAAAGAAGCTGAAAATGTTATTAATTGAGAGATGTTATTATTCCGTTAACGATTTTTTGAACGATACATTCTAATTTTATTTAATAATTATATTCAATTTAAAAATGCTGGCATATAATTAATTTTTATATTATAATATATTCTTACATATAGGTAATTAACTAATTCAAATAAATAATGTTCACAGATGTAGATATAAATTGATAATTTAAAGATAAAAGATATGTAATTATAGATTCACGCCCTTATTATTGTAATTTTTGCATGCCTAATTTAAGGTAGATTGTACAAGGATCACTATGTTTATCTTTAACAACTATTTTTTTATGTACCTACAATATATGCAAATAAAAATTCTATTCTATTCTATTCTATTCTATTCCCGTGAATTATTAATGAAATAAATTAAATTTCCTGGAAGATCCTTGCGGCAAGGAGCTAAATAGAAATCAATGACTAATAACTGGTATGGAGTCCCATTTCCATAGAACAAACTGCTTTTGTAATGCCACCCGCGCATGAGCCACTCGCCACAGCCAGAAGTGGCCGCCCCATAGGCTGTTACAGAGCCATACATTTCAAGAGACTGCCACCGGACACACGTATGAAATTAATGGAAAAGTTAGTCGGCAGATTATGGCAAGTGACCCGTATGTGACCCTAAAGGTTGACCCACATCTGTTAGCACAGAATCGCGTTTTTCATGCTTTATCCCTTTCTGTCGGTCAGGAACGTCATTTAATTGAGCGAGAAAGACAGTGTGAGTGCGGTCTCGTGCTATCGCGTGCGGTCTCGTGCTATCGCGTGCGGTCACGCGCTATCGCGTGCGGTCTCGTGCAATCGCCTGCGGTCTCACGCTGTCTTTCTCGCTCTATTAAATGACGTTCTTGAGCAACAGAAAAGGAAAAAGCATGAAAGAATACGATTCCGTACTGACAGATGTGGGTCAACCCTAACACCGACGTTGCTGCCCGGCATTAACCTACTTGGCTCGTTAGTCAGTCCTACTTAAATTCTAAGAACCTTAAATAAAAATTTAATTTACATCCTACAAAACACATAGCTACCTCCTTTGATAAACCTCCATTACTCACGATAAGTACAATCAGAGCCTTTACTTAGGATTAGTATTTTGTATAGAAATTGAATTCCAGCAAAAAATGCCGTGTTAAACAAATAACAGCCTAGTGTTGCTAGCTACCTCAGACCCTTTTGAATAGAACCAACTAATTAATAAAGTTAGGGGCAAAATTGTTGCTGAAAGCCTTTGCTTCATAGGTTTTTACCACTGAATTCGGTCTGATTAAGTCGAATATCCAATTAAGACCGCGTTTTATCGTGAATACTCGTGAACCTCAAATTTGGAATAGGCGTGGAAACGTATAAAGGTTACGAAACACGTGGCTTGTATGGAATAAAAGACGGTCAAGGCCGTTCAATTTCGGCATATTATTATTATATTCTTACAGGTTGGGCAGCGTAACATAATAATCGTTTACTTATTGCTTTCATGTTGTTTATAGTCGCACGTAGCACGTAATAGCACGTAACTTGGCAAGGTTTTGGCGTAGTGGGAGTAAGTTCACGCATGTACACTTAGTGCAACAAAAAAATGGTCACTTTTAACTTTCACACACCCTCACGTTCACATTCACACACCTTCATATTCACATCCACATACACTCACATTCATAATCACACACCTTCTCATCAACATTCACACACCCTCACTCCCACTCACGCACTCGCATGCCTACGTGCATGCTGGTTGTTTGGCTTAAATTTTCTCTTTTTTTAGTTTTTAGTTTATATTGTCATTTCCTTTAGAAGTAGGAACCTACATTTTTATAAAACAACTAAATCATGTTTATTTAAGTTATGGAAGAGCGGAGTCTCCTAACACAGGCTTATTTGCTTAAAAGTAGACTTCTAGTACTAGTTGCTAAGGTTTACTTGTTAAAATTAATACACAATTTTCATTTTCATTTTATTATTTGTCATTATTTTATGGTCATTGCCGTATATAATTTATTTTTAAACATGTCTGTTAGAAGAAAGATTTACTGCTTGGCCAGAGTGGCAGCGCGGTGCGGGGAGCGGCGCGGGTGCGGGAACGTGCGCGATTTGCCTGTCCGCAGTGGAGCGCGGCGTCATTCTGAGCGTTGTCGTGTCCAGTGTTTGTCAAAATATCATATGGATGAAGAAGACTTATTTTTACTGGAAAATTCTTACTAAAAAACGATGTTTCGACATCCACAGTGCTTGAATAGCACTTATTAATTTTTCAACATTTAATTTTGAAGACGTCATCACAACAACGCGCGTGGTCAGCTTGAACTAGTTTGAGATCCCCCGCTCCCGCACGGGTTGTCAGTTGCCGCCCGCGCTCTCACTGCGGCCACTTGTATGAACGACCTATGGCGTGGGCTACCCGCGCGTTCCCCGCGCAAAGTAGCCCGCGCCGCTTCCCGCGCCCGCGTGCCCACTATGGACACCCAAATGAACTTCTTATGTTTGAACTCGCCGCACCGCGTCCGCCCCGCGCCCGCGTTTGCGGTCTAGCCAAAAGCTTAAAGAAAGGAGAGGAATTATCTTCTCTAATCTTGCCAAGTCACGTGCCGGCGACTATACAAGGTGCTACTTATTGTAGTGTCTCAAACATAAACCCTACTAGGGCACAGCAACATCTGTTGACAACTATTAATGCTGATATATTTGTACACACTCTTTATTCTTTTCTTTTCTCGAGTTATTGTTTATCTCTTTATACGAGAACGCATGAAGATGAGCCAATCAGTAAGGCTGGTAGCGGGGCTGACTGCCCAGGCTGCGCTGACGTATTCAAGTATCTCTCTCTTATTACACCCCTATATCTAGTTCTTTATTGTAACTTGCACCGAACGAGTTTTCTGTTTTAAATTCCTTCTAATCCGCAATAAGGTCGTTAGTCATACTTAACACATTTTCCTTCTTTTAATTCACTTAACCTCAAAATTACAAGCACATTCGGAATCCATTTACAACACAATACACCATAATAAATAATAAAAGGTTTCTCACAAGATATATTATGAGAAATAAAAATAACATTAGGTTGTAATCTTGGCGAATCACGCACTGGGTTCTATTGTGAGGATACCCAACCCTTAATCCCGTCCGTCATGCGAAGTTCAGTGTTCCGCACACAGAATAGTAAGCAAATGGACTTAGAATGTGCGATTGAACGGCGTGAAAGGCGTCTACATACCTGCAGCCTAATCATGTAACAACCTGCTATTTGCAATAGCTTTCTCTTTGGGAATTCAACAATATTAATTGCACTGTAAGTTGTCTCAGCAGCGAGTTTGACGCAATTAATATTGTTGAACTATAAATGAAAGCTATTGCCGTTGTGAGTTTCTTACGCAATTATGCTAGTGTACTATGTATCGCCACGACAGTTGTCCTCAGAAATATGCGGTTTGACGTGATGCCGGTAAGCTTTTACCGACATTGTTTTCATCCACGCACTTCACTTGCACCGCACGCTTTACTTGGTATTCGTTGAAGGGATTCGCGTGTAAGCACTCCATTCACTAATTGCTCTGTGATTCCGACACTATTATCAAAGTCCGAGACCACAGCACAGCTTAATTACCTACACGATAAAATAACAAGGAAAATAGATTATCATCCTGTATTGTTATCTTAATATACCTACGTATGGCCTCTGTGTACGAGGTTTTCATTCACTGTGCTCATTCATTCTACTCTATGACTATATTATTCTTTTGTAAGCATAATCTATAAGACTACGTTATAATTTGACTACGTTATAATATGTCGTCTCATATTTATAAAGTGTAAATTGTAAACATAGCGACAGAGTCAGGTTTTAATTTATTCGCACCAGACAGTGCAACTGAAATGCTTAGGGTTAGCACTCACCAATGTAGTGACGGCGAAGAAGAGTTCACTGGTCACAGGGCACGCCGAGCGGAGCACAGCGCGGCGCCGCGGGTAGGATTTCACCGGCTCTTTTGGATGCTTGTAGCCGCTCGGTCGGTCTTCGGGGCGCTTTGAGCCTCCCAGTGTGATTTTGTTTTATTTAAGTATGTTTCGCTGCCTCGGGCAAAGTGTTATTGGGTTTTGCCGTATGTCATTTCTCAGTAGCAGCCCGGAGTTTGTATTTGTGCCCGATTGATGGAAATAGGCTCGCCTCCTATTACATTCGACTTAAACATAACGGCGAAAAGAGGGTGTTACTGTCTAGTAACACCCTCTTCCTTCTTCCCAACCCTTCGGGGAATACAGGCGTCTTATGTTTCGTTATTCTAATTTCAGTCGTATTTAGAAGCAAATTAAGTTGAATTCAAATTGTTACTAAATTAATCGCTTCGGTGCGCGCCCATCCTTACTGTAATGGCTCAGCCCTAACGCGTCTCTCATAATCGAAATTAAGTGAAATAAATAGTTTTTTTCACTTATTCATTTGATGTCACAAAATAGAAGTCATAAAAAGAAATTAGTTGAAAAGTCTTTTCTGACTCCTAATAAGCAGGTTCAAGTAAACTAAAACACAACTGACCGTGCACCCATATTTGAAATCAATAACAACAACGAATATCACATAACATAACATCACGCCTTATATTCCCCGAAGGGTTCGGCAGAGGTGTTTTTAGTACACCCTCGTTTCGCCAGTTATGTTTAAGTCCCATGTAACAGGGGTAATCCTATTGCCATTAACCGTGCACAAATCCAGACACCGGGCTGCTACTGAGAAATTCCTAATGGAAAATCCCAATAACACTTTGCCCGACCCGGGGATCGAACCCAGGACCTCATGCTCAGCAGTCGGGCTTGCGACCACTAGACCAACAAGGCAGTCACAAATATTAATGTATTTAAATTCTGACCAGCCATTTAAATTCTTGAGTATCGTCGACACAATTATGCGTAGAAATATGTAAAATGAATTCAATTTTTTAAATTGTTCTGTTTATCCTTTTTCCAACTGTGTTGGGGTCAGCTTCCAGTCCAACCAGATGCGGCTGAATACCAGTTTTTTATACGGACTGCCATCAGACCTCCACAGCCCAGTAACTGGACAATGCCGATATCCTAAGGTTAGACCGGTTGTCGGACTTTCGAGCTTTTGGCAACCCGTAACGACTGTTATTGGTATTCGTATGACACCCGGAACCGACGGTTTAACGTGCTCTCCGAGGCACGGAGGGGTCTCAATGTGTAACGAATAATAATAAAAAGTGTTTATTTCTCGCCACAAGCCAAAAGAATACAAACAATATTTACACACAGGCAGTAGCCAACGATTTTTGGTTGTGGATCGCTGGTGCCTGTGGTAGGTAGTAACACCTGTATTACAGGTCACCAGGTCCCCACCTGTTTATAGTTACACATTTGATAGCTTACATCTGGTATGACAGCAAATAACAAAAGTTTCAAACAATTAGTGAGCTTAAAAAAAGAGACGCAAGAGAAATATAAGTAATACGAATAAAAAAATTATGTATGTCGAGAGGTTTTTATGATGTGTTCCTTGAGGTTGATAATAAGCTACGAGCCCCTCTCACTTTTAATTATGTGATTTAAAAATATATAATATATTCCGACAAAAATTACCATAATTTAACAAAAACGACAATCGAACAAGCTATTTATTTAATAAACTCAAATTCCGTAATCCCGGTCCTAAAATCGTTTAATCCTGCTATAGAGATTTCCTCTGTCGTATCAATGGTCGTATCAGATAAACTTACGAGCATAGTTCTAAGTTTGAATGTCCCAAAACAACCTTATCTGGACTTGTTTTCTTCTGTATAAAAAGGAAAAACATTTTTTTATTCGTGACTACGTTTTGTAGTACTTACATACAAAAGATAAAAGATATTTCGCGGCTTTGTTCAACTGTGGTACCTTGAAAAGTTATTTTGTGTCTGATCGTTGTAACGACGTAATGGGAAAGGAATGGGAAAATATCCTCAAAGTTACATCCAAAACTTGATCGAAAGTGACCCCTATAGAATACAAACCATAATAAAGAGCCGGGGGGTTTTATTCGTTAGTACTGTTTAAAATTTAATTTTAAATAATGTGTTCATGATGTATTGAATGTGGGGCTCGTGGCTAATTACCAACCGCACGGATCTTACGATTTGCGAGGTTAAGCGGCGCTTGTCGCGGTCAGTCCGTGGATGGGTGACCGTTCGTTACACATCGAGACCCCTCCGCACCTCGGAGAGCACATTAAACAGTCGGTCCCGGGTGTCATACGTATACCTATGACAGTCGTTACGGGAAGTCAGAAGCCCGAAAAGTCTGACAACTGGTCTAACCTTAGGATATCGGCATTGCCCAGGTTGTGGAGGTCTGATGGCAGTCGCTCCGTGTAAAATACTGGTATTCAGCCGCATCTGGTTAGACTGGAAGCTGACCCCAATATAGTTGGGAAAAGGCTAGGCAGAAGGAAGGTGTTCATGTTGAACCAATTTTCAGGGTACCAAGAATTTTGCTACATTTCACATAATGTAAAAGTTATAAAAGATGTTATTTAACATTTAATAACCTCAGTGTGGCACCTTTCCCAGTTACATTGAATCCTATTTCCAAGTAAAATAAACAACTCGTTAATAATAATGTACAAAAAACGAAAAGCTAACCTCAATCATAAAATCAAAGACCGATCTTCTACGAAAAAATCGATAACTAATAAAAATAAAATCGATTCGCCATTTCGTAATATAAAACACTTTGTTAATCATTTCACGGTAACACTGAACTAGTCGGCGAAATTTGTATAGAATTTAACCCGACGTAACCCACTGCAAACTCAATGTTAGATTAAACTCAAAACTTCAATAAGTAGTGTAAAACAAGCTTGTCGTAAACTTACGAGTGTGCTTAAAAGCTTACATGTTAACCTTTGCTTAGGTACACTCTTAAGGAGAAACTTTCAAGATAAGCTTATTTGATAGGATTAATATCGGATAACATTGACTTGTTTTAGGTTCTAGTGATTTTAATATACCTTGAATATTAGATTGGCATTGAAAAAGAAAGTGTTACTTGAATATAATTAGATTTATTTAATACTAGCGACCCGGCCCGGCTTCGCATGGGTGCAATGTAGATACTAATTTGGGGCATATAAACCTTCCTCTTGAATCAATCTATCTATTGCTGAAAACTGCATTAAAATCCGTTGCGTAGTTTAAAAGATCTAAGCGTACATTTAGCAGGGACGGGAGCGACTTTGTTTTATCTATACTAATACTAATCTATACTAATATTATAAAGAGGAAAGGTTTTTATTTTTGTATGTAACGAATAAACTTAAAAACTACTGGACTGATTTCAAAAATTCTTATGCCGTTAGAAAGCTACGTTATCACTGAGTAACATAGGCTACGGGCGGAGCCGTGAGGATTCAGCTAGTACTATGTAAAGATACGGAACATGTTCGTGCATCATCAAGACAAACAAAAGTGAAAGACAGCATATACGTTTCTTAGTATCTACCTATAGATAGGTCATGTATATTGCAATGAGTTTTGTTCTAACATAGGATTCGCTTCTTTAAAACCCTATTTAAATAACGAGGCCTTTTATTTATCTGTATATATAAAAGCAGAAACTGACTGACTGATCTATCAACGCACAGTCTAACCCGCTGGAGTTAGAAACTTGAAATTTTGACACTAAGTACCGTTTATAACGTAGGCACCCACTAAGGAAGCATTTTTCATTATTCCTCCCTTAAGAGGGTGAAAAAAAACACGCAAGCGATGCTGCAGGCAAAAGCTTGTCCAAGATATAGTGGATTCCACATTCATATTACCTTACCATACCTTACCTTGTCATACCTTAACACATCACATGAATCCTTAGTTCTCCACTGATAAACACGGGTCTCCTAATATAACATGGTTTGGAACGAATATTTTCACGCCTGGCAAACGTGTACATACCTAAACTCACGCCTTTTCCCATGGGTAGGCAGAAACTACAGAACGCCACATGCTACGATCCTTACAAACTCTTTTCGCTTCATCCACATTCATACATCTTGTCATACACGCACGCCGGTTGAGAGTACTACGCACCTGTATTTTGTGAAGGACATCACTAGAAGCATCGATGTATGTCCTTCTAGAGTATCCTCTACCGGCGTTTCCACTGACATCCGCCTTAGGCCGCGTTCCTGCTTTGTCGTGAAGACAGATAGTCGTGTAGTTTTAAGTGTCGTGGCTTATACAAGGTTAGTCGGAAAGGGGGTACTAAGCCGAAAGGGTGTTAAAGTACCCATAATAAGGGATAACTTTTGTTCTACAACTTTCCCCAAAACTCGATAGTTTAAGAGAAATAGCTGTTCAAAGATTTCATAAAAAATACGCTAAATTCTATCTATCCTCAGCTATGATCAGCTGTGTTTATATTTTAGGTCATATTGGGTGTCACGGATTAGAAACCCCATTTTCTGAATTCATAACTAAAGCAGGGATGGAGAATTTTCGAATAAACTAAAATAAAAAATATTTTTAATGGAAAAAAAATTAATCGAATTTTGAAATTTTAACACTTGCTTTAAAATAGTCATCAGTGATACTTTAAGTGGCCCGCGGCTTAGTACCCCCTTTCCGACTAACCTTGTATATTTAAATGGAGGTGTTTACATATAAGACGACACGATCAACTGTCGTTCACAACTTGTTTTTGCAGTGACGACAGATTGTCAAGTCAATGGAACGGCTAGCACGACAGTCGTAAAACGATAAGAAAACGTCACGACATCGTGACGGCAAATCATATGTCGTTGTTACGACTATCTGTCGTGGCCACGATAAAAATATCGTCTCGTCTTGTAGCTTGCTACTTATGTGCAAACGACAAAGCGACTGCCGTGAAACGGTAAAATGTCGTCGCGATCTAATGGGAACAGCTAGATACGATAATCGCTAAACGATAAAAAAAAATTGACCACAAACAGTCGTTATGATGGGAACAGCTAGAGACGACAGTCGTCCACCGATAAATTAAGCGTCACGACATAGTGGGAACGTGCCCTTACACATCCCTTTTGTGAATCGCCGTTCATTCATTCAAACAGATAAATTATGCATAATTTATAATCTCTAAACTCCGTGCGGTTTTTTTGTTTACTATACGTATTTACATATAACCAATGCTCATAGGACCATCAATTACACAATAGCATCTCTGTGGTATATTATCTACGTGAGTTCGGCTACCGTCATTATAATAGAACATGTCACTGACGATGGTAACTGACACCAGGAAATTAAAAGCCGAAAATAACGTGCAAAGTAACGTACATTTGATACTTCACCGTCATTATTAGATAGGGTTTATTATGTGGGCGTATTATAAGGCTAAAGTTAACATAAATAACTTTATAAATTAGATTTATTTAGTAATCTATACATATAATAAATCTGTAGAGTTGGCGTGTCTGTACATAGCAAATATTTTGAAAAAACCTGGTTGGGGTGTTAAACGATAACCAATAGAACCCATTTTTAACATTTTTGGAATTTTTGTCTGTTTATCTGTTTGTTTGTTCAAGCATCACGTAAAAGCAACTGATCCAATGTTGTTGACTTTTATAAACAAATATTGTGCTTATCTCCATGTAACATATCGTTTTAGTTTCATCACAATCGGTTCACGCAATTAAAAGATATGCGCATTTTAAGTGCCCTAGATGAAGTTAGCATGTATTCGTTTATACCATTTCATTTCAATAGATGGCGTTATGTGTATCAAATCACGTTGTGAGGAAATATATTACAACGAATAAATCCACAAATTACCTAATATTATTTGTTGAATTGGTACCTATTCTCAGTCTACGGAAGGTCTATTGAAATGCTATCCTCATGAAGAAGGTACTAAGCTTTGATCAAAAAAAAATCGAAGATATTGTTATTTAGAATTTATTATGTACCTATCTATCTGAATGGCAGTGGAAGAGAAATACACTCAATTTCATAAGTGAGTGTATTCTAAATTGTTAATTGTGCAAGGCAATACGATAGATTAATTTGAAATACTCATAATATATTTTATTAATATTATCATAAATCTGTAGACTTGCCGTGTTTGAAAATAAAAAATATTTTTTAAATAATAGTGGGGATGGTTAAAAGATAAGAAAAAAAAACCATTTCGATCATTTTTGGACTTTGTGTCTGTTTGTCGGTTTGTTTGACTCAGTGTGATTGACTTTTATAGACAATTTTGTGCGTATCTCGGAGTAACATTTAGTTTCTGTTTCATCCTAATCGGTTCGCTCAATCTAAAGTTATTAGAATTTAAAGTCATTAAGAAAAAAATTTGCATCATTTGTTGTAGCATAATTGCTCAATAGAGGCGTTGCGTGTGTACTAAATTACGTAATCTATTTTCCGTTCAGTTTTAAACGTGTAGGTACAGTTTCCGGTTAGCTTATGCAATGCTATGAAGCTGCTTCTCGCACGATTAGCTCTATGTGGCTCTCTCCCGTGTACCTAAGCAGCCTGAGCTATCTTTATGCACAAATCCCTTTTTTTATATATCGTTGGTAAATCCTCATGGATGTCTGACTCTTACCGGGTCGGGTCTGCCGGACTCTTACCGGCTAAAAACCAACGGTGTACCTCCTTCTAACCTAAGGCCGGGGTCACGGGATTCGCTATTACATACACCGCAACCCCGGCATGTCTTGGCCCACCAGCTTCTTCTGGTGGATCTCTCCAGTGGTGGGGCAATTTGTCCCCTGCCCCACTTCCTTCAAAGAGGCGCGCGCGGAACACGGCGCGCCATCCTCCCGGGCCTGTTACTGGTCGGGTGACGGGTCCCTAACCCGCCGCCCGCAGGCCACTCACTAGGGTCGCCGGAGATCGTCACGCGCCCTCCGGCGCCCGGTGCGTCTAGCGCGAGAAGGGAGGGAGGAAGATGCCTCCCTCTCCCTCTCCGCTACCTCCTTGATGACCATCACTTCCTCGCAAAAGGAAGCGACGGCCTCCCACGCACTCTCGACATACCACACACTCCGCTCTCGGCCACCGCAGCGCGCACACGTGCGCTACGCTCCGTCTCACACCGCACCTCGCACCCCGCACCCGCACGCTCCGTCGTCATCGCGCGCTACGTGCGTAGCGCCCGGCTACGAACGCGTCACCGCCGGCCACTAGCCCCGCCCTTTCGTAGCACCTCGCTACGGATTGTGCGCCGCTTAAGGTCGAAGTTCCGAAGCTGTCTTTTTTAAGACAGCGGACGAAAATTTCCTGTTTCTTTGATTGAGTACTCGTCAAACTTGCCCCCTTCAGGGAAAGTCCACTGTTTTTGTGGCCCTTGGTGGAAACCTAACGGTGATAACGAAACCAAGTGTGGTGGGGACCCGGCACACCAGTCAATTGTCAGCCGGTAGGGGAAGGGATAGCCGGCCTTGGGGGATCTCCTAGTCGGTCCCGACCTATAACCCGTTCTCTTCACAGCATTCCCAAGGTAACTAGGGTTGACGCCCAGTTACTAAGGGACTCAGGGAACCTGTCCGCACAATAAGATTGGCGGCAGGTATTCAAGCTTAGGGCACACCGTAGCACACAACCTCCCTGTTTATACCCAACAGGGAGGGTTACACATCCCCGGGTTATCCCGCCCGGGGAGTTAGGACATAGGCCCTTCAGGCATACGAACAACACATAGTGCAGCTACCGAGTTTGTTTGCGATTTTCTTCTCGGTAGTTTACCACTAGGAAAATCGTAAGGGAGGGCTTTTTGCGGGAGTTGTTCGCCCGGGGCGACACGTACGTGTCTCCTCGGGGCTGGTTAGGAGTTTAGTCTCCCCTCACCCCCCCCCCTCTCTTTCTTTTAATTTTTTAATTTTCACCGCCACCATGGCGGACGCTCTCAGCGACCTATTTTATAATGTCCTCAAGGACATTTTTCAATCTCAACCCCACCTCATGGCCAAGTATATTGACCAACTCCCTACCGGAGTCACTGCTGCCTTACGCTGCACCGTCAAGGCCCCCGCGCACCCCGCGCCGTCCACCCGCGCACCTCGCGCCCGCCCCGCGCCCCTCGCGCCTACCGTCTCGCCCTCCGCGCCGCCCTCATCCACCCCCTCTGGCTCGAACATCGCCGCTTTTAGCGACGTGCTCGAGGCCCCCTCCTCCCCTCCTCCCGCTCGAGCGTCTTCGGCCGCCCCGACCGTGGAGGAGGTGATGGAGGACGAGGTAATGGAGGACGAGGCGATGGAGGACGACGGCGATGAGGAATTTGAGACCGAGTCGGAAGAGTCGTACACCTCGGCCTCCGAAGCCACTTCCTCCGAAGACGACTACACGGTCGTCGGAAAGGGGAAGAGGAAGAAGGGCAAGGCACCCTCTAACGCATCCGCACCAAAAAAGGTGGTGGCCTCAAAAGCCTCCCCTCCCCCCTCAGTGAGCGCCTTCCTGGCGGGGCGCCCGCCAAGCCCCATGGCCACAGCCACCCCGGCTGCGGCACCCAAAGCCACCCCGGCTAAGACCGCCCCGGCCACCTCGGCCACCCCCGCTAAGTCCCGACCCCTGCCACCCTTTTTCATTCATGATAAAGGGATGTGGCTGGATGTGTCCTCTGCGATGAACGATCGCCACATCCAATACACCAATGCCCGAGCTGTACAGCTGGGCAAAAAAAAAAAAAAAAAAAAAACCCACGCACTCTCGCTCCCCACCATGGACAGAACCACAGCCGGAAGCGAGAGGTCTCACCCACTGCAGCAACCAGGTCACGGCGCTGCGCTGTCCACGCAGCACTTGCAGCGTGTGCTGCGCCGTGTGCTCCTGACTGTCCACACAGTGGTGACACCCGGGTGTCTACTCCCGGCCTATACGACACAGGCACTTCCCGAAACAGCCATGTCCCGAGAGTACCTGCGTCAGCCGGAAGCTGAGGGCGCCATGATGCCTCTCCAGCCACATGCACACATCCCTGGTGTTTCTACTGCTAACATTGTTCACCGGGATGCCTTATTATAATGGACCTGACTACTGATAGAAATACAACATATTTTGTTTAGTATAAATTCTAATTTTCTAATCTAATAACTAAACATCTACTCAGCCTAAACCGTTGGTAAAAACATAAAGCACCCGAAGCTATGTGAGGTTTCCGTTTTTTTATGTATTTTTTCATAGTTGTTAGAACAAACAAAGATTTTTTAAATCCACCTAATCTATACCTACATAATAATAATTTCAGTTAAGCAAGTAATGTTGTTCTACGACTTCTACGCATACGAAGTTGCGGGCACAGCTAGTAACTAAATAAATTCCACTGCTGGGCAAGGCCTCTTCTGAGAATAAGAAGGGTTTAGGCCTTAGTCATCACGCCGGCCTGGTTCGGGTTAGCAGACTACACACCGTCGAGAACTTTATGGAGCCCTCTCAGGTGTGCAGGTTTCTTCACAATGTTTTTCCTGCACCGTTAACGCAAGTGATAACCAAATTCTGATCCGCATTTCAAGTCAGAGGTACGGGTCGAGATCTAAATCAAACCCTCCTGCATGGAAGGCAAGCCTCCAACCGATAGTCTATCACTGCTTACTAAAGTCAAATAATTTAAAAATAGTTATACGATCAAAATCACGAAATCAAAATCCGCTGACACGCCGCAAGCTGTCATAAATCTGAGACCGAACAAAGAAAAGGAAACCCCGTTTTCTGACACACTGAATTATGTGAAAGTTGAGAGTGGATAAAAAAGTATTTTTTGTCTGTAATGAGGCTGTGAAGTCCTATCAATATCTCATACAAACTCGATAGCCGGGTGTTCGAATCCGATCCACCCCTTTTTCGGTTTCACCTCACGTAAAGGTCCCAAGATCAAATTTCGCCGTAATAAATGTGGGTATTCATTCAAATTAAATATTTCTGAGCCGACCGCTGGTGACGCTTGGACAGTTTGTTTAGATGGGAACTGTACAGAAGTATTTGTAAAAGCAAATATCTCATCCTATTCGAATATCTACCTTAATGCTTTATTTTGGAATATTATTATATTGATTTGAATATTATGATCGTTATACTACATTTCGCATGGTAGGTTCTTTTTTTCTGATAGATTGGCAAACTTGCCGACGGACCACCTGATGAACAGTGGTTAGCAACACTTATCTATTGTTATCGGTAACTGGTAACACTGGACAATGTTGACATAAGAGGGTAACTGTCAAGATTAATCAACGTATCCGAAGTTATAAAAACACTGGTCATTCCACGGAGCAGAGTATTCCATGTCGAACAGCTGAAGAAGTCTGACCTTTTATATCTGGTCTGCTTGTCCTCATTTTCTGATCTTGTGATAATTATTATATTGTGATATATTGTGAACTAGCTTCTGTAACTAATCACTAACCTAATTAAAAGTACCCTCAGTGGTGGAGAGTCTATGTTGGTTTAATTTACTTTATTTACCATGCTCCCAATCCAGATATACTGAGATTAGCTATAACCGTAATGATAGATTCACCCTTAGAAGATTCTGTTATATGTCTTCTATTCTATCTATAACATCAAGAGGATTTCTAATGTGTCTACCTTAGAGACAAAGTTGCAAAGTCTCATGTGCCTGTAATTCACCGGCATCCGTACTCTTCAAACCGGAACACAGCAATGTTGCTTGGTGGCGGAAATAGGTATATTAGCACTACCCCGGATGAAATCTTTCACAAGAAGCTTTAGTACTCCTAAAGGTGCATGCGCACCTGTCTGCACCGTACGCGCCGTACGCGCCGCAGTCTTCGTTTGAATTCTTTGTAAGTATGAAGTTCTATGTAACCTCGCACATTCGGGCAACGCTCACCGCAGTACCGTCAGCAAAAAAGCGATAATTGCGGCGACTGCGGCGCGTATGGTGCGGACAGGTGCGCATCTATCTTAGGGCGCTTTCAATTTAAACGGTTGGTATCGTACTGCAGCTGTGCCGCAGCAGTAAGGATGTCGTGCGGCTGTCGTGTGCGGACGGGCGGTTCTGTTTTTTCATATAGTTGAGGCTACGAGAGAGCAGTGCTTCAACTATACTGCCGCCGTGCATGCGCGGTACGGGCGATGCACTCCTCTCTCGTCCGCAGAGCACCGCCCGTTTGCCGCCCGTTTACAGCACTACAGCCGCGCTGCTGCGGCACGGCTGCAGTTCGACACCAACCGACTAAATAGAAAGCAACTCTATTTTTTTTAAATTGTTTACTGTGTGGTTACCAACAAAAGAATAGGCCATACTAAGCATCAGCAGCATCGTTTTGTCTGCTGACCACTACACACTGCGATCACCAATCCGTTTACCAGTCGTGGTGTTTATGGCAATACGCCTTATCACTGTTCATTGGAAGGCCCACGTTCTTTAGTGAACGTTTACGGGCTGTTATAATGATACCAGGAGACAACCATATTTTAAACAATTTTACCAGTTCCAAAAATAATAAAATAAGCATCACATTCCGAGACGAAAGATATTATTTTGTCTTTATTACTCTCAAAATGATTGCTTTGCACGTAAAAAATCATATTAATTTCCAAGAATATGACGGTAATAAAAATAATAGGCAAGCAAATGTTGGATATTAATAAACATTAATATAACTGCACATAAAGACAGCCAGACCGTATGAGGATAGATTAAGAATACAATTCCCCTCCGTCCTCGAAACGTGAGTGTACAGGTCCTATAACAGGTGAACACCTCTGCATATCTCTTCGGGGATTACAGGCGTTAGTATACTATTTATGTAGACTGCCAGACTGTCAGGAGTACAATCAGAAACAACCATTTAAGAGATAAACGTTTAAACATGGAGGGGCTTGAAGCTAATTAACAACCGCGCGGTTCATACGATTTGCAAGGTTAAGCTGCACTTGCCTCGGAGAGCACGTTAAACTGTCGGTCCCAGGTGTGATACGAATACCTATGATAGTCGTTATGGGTAGTCAGAAGCCAGAAAGTCTGATCACTGGTCTAACCTTAAATTATCGGCATTGCCCAATTACTGGGTTGCGGAGGTCTGAGGGCAGTGTCCGTGTAATATACTGGTATTCAGCCGCATCTAATTAGACTGGAAGCTGACCCTAACATAAAACATAATAAACATAACTAGCCCATTACTGTCCCACTGCTGGGCACGGGCTTCTTCTCAGAATGAGAAGGGTTTAGGCCTTAGTCCACCACGCTGGCCTGATGCGGGTTGGCAGACTACACACAACATCGAGAACTTTATAGAGCCCTCTCAGGTGTGCAGGTTTCCTCACGATGTTTTTCCTTCACCGTTAACGCAAGTGATAATCAAATTCTGACCCGCACATGAATTCGAAAAGTCAGAGGTACGGGCCGGGATCCAACTCAGACCCTCCTGCATGGAAGGCAAGCGTTCAACTGCTAGGCCCCTAACATAGTTGGGTAAAAGGCTAGGCAGAACGAAAAGTTTAAACACGGACTTAAGTAAAGATTAATATCTGAAAATACATTTTTAATTACTATAATATCTAAATAAATACTTTGTGAACAACTTTCTATGTTCAACTTTATACATAATGGGGCAGTAAATCACTGAACTTAGCGAGCTCCCAGGGGGGCGTGTAGAGGCTTATTCGTTGTTAACCTCAATGAAACCGGTCAGATAAGTCTCATGGAATCAGAGGTCGCTTTGTGCCGCTTAATAAATTGTGTTTCGAAGCAACCGAGCGTAGATATCGTAGTATTTATGACTTCAGTAAGCAAAGAAATAATAACCCCGAGACTGTAATAAAACGGTATTTTTTCATATTATCGGATAAGTTACACGGCTTTTCGTAATAAGGTTTAATACTTAGGGAAAATATGAATTCCATTAAACCAAAAAGTGTTTTCGGGGCGGACTTTTGGTCGGCGTTAAAATCAGTGCCAACCTTTGGGTCATTTAGCAAAAAATCTATCTCCGAAAATGTCTAACCGTTGAAAACAATTGGATCCATTTCTTCTCCAAACAATTCAGGGAACAGTAACGGATTCCTTGCCTAAAAACAGCTCTAAGTACGAAGTTCGGAGTCATCAATCTCCCGCCAACTTGGAGTCCGACAATAGTCGGTGACTCGAAGCCGCCGCCAATTAAGGTCACGTTTTAGCCTTGTAAGCACCCTTATCACCCTTCAATCAAGTCCAAACGCTCATCAAATCAATACTTGTTTTAGTTAATTGTTGAATAGACAGTAACTTAACATTATTTGGAACACTACCTGAGTGTTTACCTCTCAAGCCTGATTTAATAATTCACGGTGATAGACACTGAATTTAGTTGGCATTTGGTAATGAATTAAATTGCTTGGTGGTGTAGTTTAACTACTAAAGAAGAAGCGTGTTACAATGTTTATATTTCTGGGTGTTTGTGAGTTTGTTTGTGTTAGCTAAGCCAGCATAATCAATAAATGTTGATGTAGTTGGTTTCATTTGCAAAAATTTTTTTTTGTGTTATATGGTTTTGAAAATTCTAATTACCTAATTACACGCGAAGCAGCTAATGACTACAAGTGAAGAATAAACACTTTTATTTAACTCTACCTATAGTATACATACCTACACATTGCACACTATGTATTTATTTATTTAAAATGTCAGTAGTTGACTACTTTAAAAAATTAGAAAGAATTGAATTGAATTTTATCAAAACACAGAAGGAAAACAACCGTAAAAAAAGAAAAAAAATCTAAAAATGGAGGACGTACACATTTTTCAATGGCCTATTTTCTATCCTTGTTACAGGAAACGGACATTGTTCGGAGTAATGTCAAGTTACTATAAAGTTTTTGAACAATGACGTCATTGTTCAATAGTGCGGTCTCTGTCTATTAATAATTTTAAATAGCATATCTTTATCATTCGGTCATTTTATTATATAGGTACATTTCATTGGTTTTTTCATTGTTGCCTATGTCTTTTGGAAAAGATTCGTCACAATTATTAAAAACAATAACTTGCAACTATTCAATTGCTTGCTGCACTCACAGTTTTCACCAAGGCATACAGCAAGCCAACAACATTAGACTTTACTAAAAAAAACATATGTATAACAGTAACTCAATTTTTACATGCTCAATCAGTACGCAACGAATAAATTGTCATGCGGAAGTGAAACACGTCCCGCGACGGTATATGTAATTCGATACGAAATAAAAGTATATTTTATTATCTTTGTATTTTATGTATTTCCGTTCTACTAAGTATTTTATTGGCGTATTTTACCTAGAACTTTTTGGAAGCCCTCTCATATGAGCAGGTTTCCTCGCAATATTTTCCTTCACCATTACCGCAAGTGAATCAAATTCTGATCCGCACATGAATCGAAATCGAAACTTCAAAGGTGCGAGCCAAAATCGAACTCTGACCCTCCTGCATGGTAGGCAAGCGCCCAAATGCTAAGCCAGAGTCTGGTAAACGAAAGTAGAGACTGAAAAAGGAGGGCAATTTAAAAAAATATCAGCATAGCAACCCCAAATTTAGTATGAAATACCTGTAATAACCTAATTTGATACTTTAGTATTATTTGTTTTTATATGGTATAAGCACTGCCATATAAATAGTTTGCAAATAGTTCGATTGTCTGTTTCGCTTGCCATACTTTATCACTGCTATCTAATAACATACTATGAACAAAAATTCTTCTGCCGAGCGTCGTGCTGTGGCCAACGATCAATAATAATTGATGAACAATAATTCAGCAGTCAATGTTTACGGATTAATGCTTTTTTAAAAAAAAAACATTGCCCCACTCTTGGATTTCTCGCGTATCGTGGATGCGTTTACAGACACAAATCTCCACATGCACAAACAACTACTTGTAGGCCAATCAAATATTTAATCCATGCGGCAATCGAACCCACGACCCGTAGCGTGGAAGCCAATCGCTTAGCCACTGCACCAAACGTGTCGTCGAAGGAAGGTATACGCCTGATTCCTACAGAAGATTAATTTAGTCGTCGCGGTATCAAATTCTCCTTAATCTTATTTCTAAACTATTAAACAATATCTCATCGAGACCGACAAGACATCGTTACTTTTCATACGACAAAGTTGAAAAAAGTGAGATCCCAGAAAATTTCTTCGGCTGGAAAAGTGAGGTTACTAGCTCAAACCAATCGACCTTAACGCTAACGTCATTAAGTTGGAACATTTTTTTCTTATTGAATATTCTCGTTTTTAGGGTTCTATGCTTAAGGTAAAGGTTCCATTTCAGTTTCCCTCTTTTTATTTTGGTTTTGTAACGCATCGCCATATGCCAGCCGAGCCGCGACAGAAAGATGCGTCAAACTTATTACGTCGAGCCTACTGTTCATTGGTGGTGACGTCACAACCGGCTTACCATCGCCATATCACCTAATTTAGGGTGGGGGATTATGATTATACATAATATAGTCTGGGCAGCTCAGTTTATGGTTAATTCTGTCTGTACACTAGAGTATAAGCCAAAACTCTGTCCATTTATTTACATAAATAAATAGTCTATAATCAATTCCCTGAGTGTTTCAATTGTTTGTTTCAGTTTAAAAGTTTTTACTATGGGAACAATTTTGAATACGTTTAGAGCCTCCAAGAGTGACGATACTCAAATAAATCCAGCACTTCCTAGGCATTCAACCTCGCTACCAACCTTGCTGACTAGCTAACCTTTTCACTACGAAAGAAAAAGACTGAATTGTTAAAAAAGTAATTAATTTATTATTTTACCTTCTGTTACACCACTTTTTTTATTTTTCCTATTTGGCTATTGTAGATGGTCTTGCGGACCTTTTCTACGTAACCGGGCTATTATTGGCGAGACCAGAAGGGTCTCCGAACCAATTTGAACTATTCTAACTACCTAGCTAACTACAAAGCTAACTACTGTAACATCATGACTATGACTATAGCAGCAACACCTCTAAGGGTGTCCCCAAGGGGGGACTCGACCTCTTAGGGTGTTGAATGCGAGAGGACTGGGAGGGATGGATACGACAGCTTGATGAGGGCTGTATTCACGCGTCATGGTGACTGCGCGGAGTCAGAAGGGACGACCGGCTCCGCGGCTGCGGCGGGTGAGCACGGTGGATCGGGGGCGGCGACGGTGGGACGTCGCGAGGGGCCTCGTCGGCGAGGGCGATACGCCGGTCGGTGGCGGCGGTGTGTGTGTATGGTGCTAGTAGATTTATTCGCCTCCTGGAGGAGGGTGATCTCATCATCGGGCTCTAGTAGCGCATGCCTGGGACGGCGTACTATGCTAATTTGGGAGGGTTTATAATCGGACGCGGCGATCACGAGGGGGTTCCGATGCCTCGAGGCATTGTCAAAGTAACGCTTAGACGTGCGTTTAAGATATTGCCTTACCGTTGGCATTTTTAAGTCTAAATGAAGCTGTACGTTGCGCATGTACCACGGAGCGCCCGCGGCTCTGCGCAATACGCGGTTTTGAAAAATCTGGAATGCTTTAAAGCGACACGGCCTAACGTGTGCCAACACGACGCTGGCATAAGTTAGTATGGGGCGAATGCACGTCAGGTAAAGTCTCAACTTATTTCTAAGCGAGAGCTTACTGCGCGCCCTAATCATAGGGTGTAACCGGCCCACAACGAAAGCGGCACGAGCGTGCACCGTTTTGATGTGTTGCCGGAACGTAAGGTGGTGATCTAGGATAACCCCCAGGTACTTGACGCTCAGTTCCCAAGGGATCTCTTTTCCAAACATGACTACTGGGGGACAACGCGAGTGGTTATCGCCGTGCCTCTCGAAAAGAACGGCTGCGCTCTTTTCGGGATTCACTTCGATACGCCACTTCCGGAACCAAACGCCGAGACGGTTGGCTGCGGTCTGAAGGATGCGAGAGATCGATTTGAGGTCACTACCCGTGTAGTAAATAGCCGTGTCGTCGGCGAAAAGTGCCAACTGGGCCTTGCCTTGAGTGGCAATGTCGCTGGTGTACAGCGTGAACAGAAGGGGGGGGGCCTGTTACACCACGTAGTACTTTAACATATTATTTCAGCTGTAATGACTAGTATACCAAACATCCACACCATTTATCGTTTTCTACTAACGAATCAGGCTTAAGATATATGATGGAACCAGGCGTTACTTTGCGGAAATCCATGATCTATAAATATACAATAAAATATTTAGTGTTAATTCCGCGAAAAAACAGTTGATCAAGCCTGAATGCAGTATGCAGCACCGCCCTCCCGCCCGCAAATATATGCAAATGCAGAAGGTGCGATTAATAACATGCAACACACAAGCAAAACAAACCGATACGACACGTGTTTCGCCCCTCCACGGGGCAATAGTTATAGTATTTTGCATGTATGTGATAAAAGTTTCCGGTTGTGTGTGTTGGAACAGTTGGAAATATTAAAACATAATACAGATAGATATACACTGTTGAATGACCAAACTAATTTAGTTTCATCCCCATTATTACGTATTTGTGTGGGTAGTTCGACACAAACAACAGGTCGAGGCGATGTATAAAGGGGCGCGCGCTACGCAGTCGTGCCATTCGCGTCCAAGCGGTCGACGAGTCAACATCACCTGAGGATGCCCCGTGGAGGGGCGAAACACGTGTCGTATCGGTTTGTTTTGCTTGTGTGTTGCATGTTATTAATCGCACCTTCTGCATTTGCATATATTTGCGGGCGGGAGGGCGGTGCTGCATACTGCATTCAGGCTTGATCAACTGTTTTTTCGCGGAATTAACACTAAATATTTTATTGTATATTTATGAATCAGGCTTACTTTGACAGCAAACGGTAACTACATTCGTGGGTGACTTAAAATGCTGTTTGGTGACGTCATAGTAACCATTAAAACCCAACATTACCCTTTTTCTGCGTAACTTTCAGTGCCTAAACTCCACTCGCTCTTGACCATTGTTTCATTCTAGGCAGTCTAGTGTACAATATTTTATATACGGTACCTCTATTTACTATAACTATAGTTACTTTACGTAACTTTCAAAAGAGTATTATAATATCTTTGGAGAAAAAAGTTATTCCAAAGAAGCCAGTTTCGAAACCGTAAATTCTTGTATCGCGAAAATTATGTTTTTTATCTCCTCATAATTTTCAAGTCCCCCAGCCTAGAAAAAATAATACCTATACGTAGCAACTACCTTATTTCTAATATACGATTAATATATTGTTACTTATTTATCGATCTATCTTATCTTTTAAGAGTTGTTTTTTCAGAAATTCTTATTATATCCATTGTCTTTAATTTTCCTTGAAATTCCAGATGCTGACTAATACACTGGCCTGCAAAACCAAGTATCACACTTTTAAAATTGCAATAACTAGAAGTGTAGTACTTAGTTTTGCAGGCCAGTGTATTTTGGGAGCCGTGTTAAATAACAAACAGGTATTGAAAATAGTAAGATATGCTTTCTATCCATAGACAAGATAATACAATAGAATCAAAAAAAATTCAAAACATGTCAAATAAAAAAAATCTATTAAAAGAGGCACTTGAGATAAGTATTCCACTACTTCTCAAAGAACATAATAAATAGATAATAATCCTGAAAGTTCAAATAAAAATATTAATATATTCAGACATGCACTTTCATCCCCATTCTATTATAAAAGCTACTTAACGTATCATGAAATTCTTAAAAGTACAATTATTTATAAATCTTGTTGCATTGTTGAATTCTTCAGAAGAGAACACACAATGCTTGAAATATTTTGGCTTATATTGTCGTTCCATTCATTGTGGCAGTCATTGTTAAGACTCTTAAGCCGTGAAAGAATATAAACTTTGAGTAAGGAGAATTTCAAAGGAAATGATGTATTTTCCCGCTGCCTTAAGTACACCCTTATAAATCACTCGTGTCTCTTTTTCTTGTGTTTATGCAGTTAAACGTTGAAAACTTTCGCAGATTTACGAAATGACATGCTTGTTTAGGTGCAAGTTTTATGTGAGCAAATATTAAATTTAAGGCTCATGTACACGAAGGTAGTTTCTTGAAGCGAGTCTCATGCTAGCTCTGTTTCTATCGTAAAGAAAGACAAAGGCAGAACGAGCCTCGCTTCGAGAAACTATCCACGTGTCAATCAGCCCTAAGTCAAGATTAGGTCAAAATTGCAATAAGGGCCGATGCACATGACATCTTTTATACGCGCAGACGACGCGCGTTAACGCAACAAAGACGAGTTGGAAACGTGATGCAGTCGCAACCTGTATTAGTTTACCACAAGTTTTTTTAAACATGACGAGGCAGATGTGGCTCGTTCGTGTAACGCACGTCGCCGTCGTCTACAACAGTGTTCCGCAAACTGTGTGCCGCGGCACACTGGTGTACCGCGGTCATTAATTGGTGTGCCGCGGGTAAAATCTATTTCTTATAAAATTATAAAGGCGGACGGAAATAATGTATTCTTTGCTATCTTTATATGATTAAACATTGATTTATTGATATTAGACATTGATTGATTGAACACAAAAAGTTTGCGGAACACTGGTCTACAACATCGATCTACTGCCTCGTTAAGTAAAGTTAATCTATTTCAATCAGAGCTAACATGAATTCTTATTTTCTCGTTCTCTGAAACAAAACACAACAAAATGATGTAAACCAATTCCAAAAAGTGGACCACAGAAATAAATCAAAGTTCACTTCGACCCTCGGTATAGATTTATTATATTTATGGATATCACGGACCCTTCAAATGTCAGAAATAGATCTCGGGATGTTTCAATAAACCCTAATCCGACCTAGTTTGTATTCTGGACTACAAGCCCAAGTTGTCCCTATTTTTTTTACTAAGTCAAAAGTGGTGTTTTCTTTGAAAAATGTTGGCGTTGTCTTGTCATTTGAATTTTTTCTATGGGTCCCTACTTTTGTGGAAATAAATTATGAAAAGTAGTACCTTACTTAAACTGGATACAGTCCGGGCCAACGAAAACCAGCAAGTTCACTTGCTTGCACCGAATATATTTTTTGGTCTTGTAAGTGTTCGCTAAACCGTCCACACCACCCGGCGTACGAACGCTAACGAACCTTGATCATCACAGTGTTCCTTGGTTTCGTGCGTCTTCCTCCTAGCCTATTCTCCAATTATCTTAGGGTCAGGTTCCAGTCTAACCAGATGCGGCTGAATACTAGTATTTTACACGGAGTGACTGCCATAACACCTCCGCAACCCAGTTACTGGGCAATGCCGATATCCTGAGGTTAGACCGGTTGTCGGACTTTCAGGCTTCTGACTACCCGTAACGACTGTCATAGGTATACTTTTGACACCTGGGACCGACTGTTTAAAGTGTTCTCCGTGGCACGGAGGGGACTCGATGTGTAACAAACGGTCACCCATCCACGGACTGACCGCGGCAAGCGCAGCTTAACTTTGTAAATCGTATGATCGGCGCGGTTGTTAATTAGCCACGAGCCCTTGGTTTGGCGCGTACGCAGCATTATACAAGTGCAGAGTCATGTTTTAATACTCCCACGTAACATCTAACATTATGATTCATCAAACAAAACACTTTAGATTGTTAGACAGAAATGCAAAAGCTTTTGTTTACATAATATAACATAACATCACGCCTGTATTCCCCGAAGGGTTGGGCAGAGGTGTATAGTAACACCCTCATTTCGCCGTTATGTTTAAATCCCATGTAATAGGGTGCGAGCCTATTGTCATCAACCGGGCACAAATCCAAACTCCGAGCTGCTACTGAGGAATTCCACACGGAAAAACCCAATAACACTTTGCCCGACCTGGGGATCGAACCCAAGACCTCACGATCAGCAGTCGCGGTTGCCACCACTAGACCAACGAGGCAGTTTATTTATTCATAATTAAACACAAATTGTTAACTAATTCGCTATCATCGAGGTTTCAATATCGTTTAACGAAAATGCGGATAAAACGAAACAAAAGTGGCTCAGTAAACAAGCTTCAAAGATTATGTACCACAAATCGGTGTCCCAAAAATACACAAAACTTTTTTAATAAAGAAATTAATGCTTTTATGAAATGAAAAAACAAAAAGGTTCCCCTCGTAATTCATACGAAATAATACAAAACCGACGAACAATGTTAAATTAGGACATTCGATTTATTTCTTGCCGTGATTAGTGGGCGCCCCTCTTTTTCAGCCTATTTTAAGTTTTCCAGGTTGTTTCCCAGTACCACAATGCGTCAAGCTTGGATTACATAAAGTTTATTTACGTCGAAAATTTGTATTTGTTTATTTTCTTTGTAATTTTTGTTATTGCCCAATTTCTACGATTGCCTGAAAGGAAAATTTCTAAATTTCCCGCAACTAGACGTACCTACCTTCTTATATTATGGGCCAATTGAGAATAGGTACATTCTACCTCTGTGCCAAACTCCAGCCAAATTCGTTGATATGTTTGAGTTATACACACCTCAACATCAGAACATCAAAACGTTTTTATCACACATACACACACACAACATCACGCCTATATTCCCCGAAGGGTTCGGCGGGTTTATAGCAACACCCTCATTTCGCCGTTATATTTAGTTCCCATGTAATGGGGCGAACCTATTGCCATCAACCGGGCATCATCATCAACGTATGTATCAATAATAAATATTATCTACACAATTAATTAGATAATGATAATGTAAGTACTGAACGACGGTAAATTTCAATAGAAATCATTATTCAAACAACACTATCAAAATCTCTAATGAGTAATATTTGACTACGTGAACCCACTCTCATATCTTATATTATTCGACTATCTACACGTACAGCGATTAGGTAGCTCTTAGCTGCATCTAAGTAATCTAAGTAACGTAATATCACGAAGTTTTGGACCTAACTTGCACTATGAAAACTTCGAGGAATATATTACCTGTTTAATATCAATTTGGTGTATTATGATCTGGTTTCTGAGTTGAGAATTCTAAGATAAACAAAACTTAAGTAACATTTGAGCATGGATTTGCTCTATAATCTACGTTCAAATAATACTTAAGAGGATATGCGGGCTGCAAAATACTAATAATTTGAATAGATTTTAAGCGATCAATTTCCATCCCACCCCTCGCGCAAACCTTCCCAATTGAGCGCGAAAGTGACAACTGTATCTCAGACTGATTTTTCCTGTGCAATATTAGCGAAATCGTATTTTCGTATTTCCCTGTTTCCTTCTTCAAATCTGGACCGATTTTAATATTTTTTTCAGTAATAATTTAAGAAAGACTTTGATTATGTCTATATTTTTTTCTTTTATTTTTTATATTCGTCAAATTTGTTTGCCAGATGTTTGAAAACGGTGGTAAAACCGATCGATTTTTGTAAAATTTAAACGTTTCTAGTTCTTTTAATAATTAATTACTTGACAAAAATAAAACATAGGGACATGGTGGTGGTAGAATTATATATCACATAGTAAAAAAATATTTGCTCTAGTGACATAATCCAAGGAGGAAACTGAGGAATACGTTTGTGTGGATTAAATGCTGTCCGCATTTCCTCATAAAGTCTGCTTAACTTAGAATCCGCGACTCAGAAACCAGCTATTAAAGTGCAAAAACCGAATTTATGATCAGTTCTACCTAATGCAAAATATTCATACCTGACGAGATCCCTATGAACGAGTCCTAGCCTGAAGTTTTCATAGCAACGGTAACTATGGCCAATGTTGTATTGTATAGTTTAGTAAGTAGTGGTAGAACTCCGTGCGAATGAACTCATTCGGGGAAGTACTGTTCTGCCTAGCCTTTTCCCAACTATATTGGGGTCAGCTTCCAGTCTAACCAGATGCGACTGAATACCAGTATTTTATACGGAGCAACTGCCATCAGATCTCCTCAACCGAGTTACTGGGAAAACGCCGATATCCTAAGGTTAGACCGGTTGTCAGACTTTCGGGCTACTGACTTCCCGTAACGACTGTCATAAGTATTCGTATGACACCCGGGACCAACTATTTAATGTGCTCTCCGAGGCACGGAGGGGTCTCGATGTGTAACAAACGGTCACCCATCCACAGACTGACCGCGGCAAGCACAGCTTAGCCTCGCAAATCATATGATCCACGCAGTTGGTAATTAGCCACGAGCCCCTCCGTGGAAGTACTATAGATACCTATTTCTGCCACCAAACAGCGTTGCTGTGTTCCAGTTTAAAAAATATGAGTGCCAACGAAATTACAGGCATATGAGATTTTCCAACCTTGTCTCACAACGTTGGAACTGTTGACAACGCATCAACTGTCCTCTTGGTGTTGTAGGTGTGTATAGGCGTCGGTAACTACATTCCGTCCGCCGCCGACTTGTTTGCCAACCTATTAAATAAAAAAAGATTTAAACTTCTGTAAGACACCACCATATTCTTAAGAAAACTAATAGTAGCGCATTTGGAAAAAAAGGTAGTTTCCATCCAAAGGTCACCGCGACCTGCAAACAGATTACTGTGACGCCCCGAAGTCGTCTGATACTAGTAATTTAAAAAAAACTATACAATGATTGATAGATTAAGTCAACGCGCCCTACAATGAACCCAAGTTAACATGTATACTAATAATACAGCGACCCGTCTCTGAAAATAACTTAAATAACATCACGCCTATATTTCCCGAAGGGTTGGGCAGAGGTGTATAGTAACAGCCTAATTTCGCCGTTATGTTTAAGTCCCATGTCCCATAGGCGAGCCTATTGCCTTCAATCGGGAACAAATCCAAATTCCGGGCTGCTACTGAGGAATTCCACACGGAAAAACCCAATAACACTTTGCCCTACCTGAGGATCGAACCCAGGATCTCACGATCAACGAAGCAGTTAAAAAAATGTCAGAAAATCTTTCACAATATCTGTAAAAAACAAAATAATCCATCCAGAATGAGATTACTCAAAAAATTCTGACACAGACGATTAGGTACACTACGTACCTACACAATATGTAGATAGAAAAAACACATTAAAATTGATACATGGTTTGTCAGAATAATACACCGTAACAGATAGGAACAAAATATTGATGACTTACGCCATTACCCCCTACCAAGCGTAACAAAATAAACAACAAACCTATTGATACGAAGTTTCCTTTCACCTACGGAAACCTGAAGTTACACATCATTAATTCTGTACAGAGGTAACAAAAGACCAGCTCTAATGGTATAGAATCGAGCCATAGTGTAGTCATGTACTCCATACAGTGATTCATCCGTTTTGATGTTGACAGACTTGGAGATAGCTCGGGACAGCAGCGTTGTGATTCTCTAGTATAGGGGTGGCCAACTTGATTCGACCCAAGATCTATTGTTTACTGAGTAGACTCTGTGCGATCTACCAATTACATAATCAGTACCTCTTCGTTCAAATTATATTAAACTTATTTTTTTCTTTGCCTTGCCATGATCGACTGGATTAAGAGCAGCGATGGACCGGTCGATCGCGATCGACTGGTTGGCCACCCCTGCTCTAGTAGAAACACTTCACTACGGCAGCACTGCGCAGCCCTGTGGCGCGACCTCGTGTACGAACGCAGCGCTATCGCAGCGACAGACGTCTTTCTACTAGTGAATCTTATAGCAGTGCATAAGGCAGCGCTGGATATTAACCCCGGTGATCTTATCCCACCACTTCTGCAATGACTAACAGCATGGAGAAGTCCATATTCACGAAGACATCCGCGATCCTGTAAGCATTTAAATGAAAACTTTAGTTGCGCTCCTCTTTGTGTTAGTAATAAAAAAAATATAGTTTAAGAAAATACACAAAAAAAAAAAACATGCATACAAACGAACATAGTAACCTCCTCCTTTTTGGAAGTCGGTTAAAAAGCTAAAAAACACTTTTGTTAGTTTATTGAAAAGTAAAAACTATAAGAGGTTCCAGTACCCACCTTCTGACTCCATCATGACATCAGTTCAATGGTACTATATTATAGTATGGTCATCAGAATTATATACATTTGCAAAGTTTCACATCGATGCGACAGTTAGAAGTGGGTGAAAATCGAATTGCAAGTTTTTCCACAAAAAACTTAGTTACAGGTAAAGCTTATATAAGTGTGTTATAAAAAGAACAGATGACGCTTGGATCGCTGTCGATTGAAAAGAACAGGAACATTATATGATATCCATTATTTTACATATTGTTATAGAAGCAAGTAATTTTTATTTGTTGTAAACATATCCAGCATACTTATAAGCAATGATAGCCTAGCGATTGAACACTTGCCTCCATGGAGGAGGGTCTAAGTTCGATCCTGGCCTGTACCTCAGACTTTTTGAATTCATGTGCTGATTAGAATTTAATTATCACTTGCGTTAACGGTGAAGGAAAAACATCATGAGGAAACCTGTATACCTGAGAGGACTCCATAAAGTTCTCGATGGTGTGCGTAGTCTGCCAACCCACACCAGGCCAGCGTGGTGGACTAAGGCCTAAACCCTTCTCATTCTGAGAATAGGCCCGTGGCCAGCAGTGGGACAGTAATGGGTTAATTATGTTTATGTTATGTTATATAAACATATCCTATATATAAATCTAAAAAAACTAATAAATCTTATTGGTAAGGTTTACTCAAATATAAAACAGATTGAGACCATTAATCGTAACGTAAACACAATGGATAAGCAGCCCTACATCTTGTAAATACGCAATGGTACGCAAGTAGGTTGCACGGTTCGCCAACCCTTACGTCCCTTCCGCCACGCTCTAGTTCATCCCTAATATATGGATGTCCGAATACGTCTATCTTTTAGATGCCGATAATCAATTAACGTTACAGGGGAATCGATACAGGAGACGGATCCCCTAGATTACATGACATGAAAGGAATTTCGGATTGATCTATTACCTACATGGGTACCGTTTATTCATTGTAAAACTTTTTTTTTGACGTGACATCGTCTAATAAAACGATGAACGCCGGCAGCATGCACGAAAAAGCGTGACTCATTGTCACGTTCCGTCTGAGACGAGCGTGCGAGCGAGAGCGTGGAACAAGCGATAGAGAGGCCCGATGTTTTGTTATAACGTTGTAACGTTAAACTATCGTCCGTAAACCGACTTTCCAGACAACCAATTTTTTTTTAAACTTTGCCCCACACTAGGTTTTCTCCTGTATCGTGGGTGCGTTTACAGACACAAATCTTCACACGCACATCCAGACCCGGAACTACTATCTGTAGCCCATACAAATATTTGTTTCGTGCGGGAATCGAACCCACGACCCGTAGCGCAGAAGTCAATTACTCAGCTACTGCACCAAACGTGTCGTCAATATTTTTGTTTATAACTATAATGTTTGGTTGTATGATAGTGATAGCCTATCGGTTGAACGTTTGCCTTCCATGCAGAAAGGTCTGAGTTCGATCCCGGCCTGGCCTCTGAATTTTCAAATATTTGATTATCAGTTGCGTTAACGGTGAAGTATAAATATACAATAAAATATTTAGTGTTAATTCCGCGAAAAAACAGTTGATCAAGCCTGAATGCAGTATGCAGCACCTCCCTCCCGCCTGCAAATATATGCAAATGCAGAAGGTGCGATTAATAACATGCAACACACAAGCAAAACAAACCGATACGACACGTGTTTCGCCCCTCCACGGGGCATCCTCAGGTGATGTTGACTCGTCGACCGCTTGGACGCGAATCGACGAGTCAACATCACCTGAGGATGCCCCGTGGAGGGGCGAAACACGTGTCGTATCGGTTTGTTTTGCTTGTGTGTTGCATGTTATTAATCGCACCTTCTGCATTTGCATATATTTGCGGGCGGGAGGGCGGTGCTGCATACTGCATTCAGGCTTGATCAACTGTTTTTTCGCGGAATTAACACTAAATATTTTATTGTATATTTATAGATCATGGATTTCCGCAAAGTAACGCCTGATTCCATCATATATTTAACGGTGAAGGAAAAACATCGTGAGGAAACCTGCACACCTGAGAGGGCTCCATAAAGTTCTCGATGGTGTTTGCAGTCTACCAACCCGCACTAAGCCAGCGTGGTAGACTAAGGTCTAAACCCTTCTCATTCTGAGAAGAGGCCTGTGGCCAACAGTGGGATAGTAATGGGCTAATAATGTATGTATATATGAAATGTTTTACCGTTATCTCAAATAGTTTAGAGATTTATGATAAGTAACTCTATAAGGAAAAAAATACATCACTAAATATCTTTTCACACTCTAAATACGAGAGTATTTAGAGTGTGAAAAAATATTTTGTGAGAACAAACAACGAATTATTTACACAAAAAATTCAATACAAACTACTAAAGCGTACTAGGTAAAGCGGAAAGTTATCTAAATAAATTAAGACAGGCCAATATATCTAGCCCTCTTCATAAACACCTAATATTTTAGAAGAAACAAAGACATATTTCATAACAGAATTGAGCACGACCCTAATATACAAACACAGACTAGGCGCCAAAGGAAACGAAGATATATCAATGACCTTTCCTTTATATACGAACAAAATTTCATTGTTACGGAGATAACAAGGAGGAGAGAAGAGGGGCCCGTGGCTAATTAACAACCGCGTGGATCATAATTGAGGCCATAAGGGCCAGAGTGGAATAACGGATTTTTAAAAATTGTGTTGTAAATTTTTAACCGACTTCAAAAAGGAGGAGGTTCTCTATTCGATTGGTTTTTTTATGTATGTACACCGATTACGCTGAGATTTATGATCCGATTTACGTAATTCTTCTTTAGTTTGATGCGGAATAGTTGCCATTTGGTCCCATAAAAATTTAACATAGTTTGGCTCACTAGTTTTCATTTTATGAACTTTTTTTATGAACATTTTTGTTTATGTGGACGATGTAATTATTCTTCCTGATGTAATCTACAAAAATCCTACTGTAGTTTACAGAACAACCTATTACAATCACTAAAAAGTAAAAAAAAATCTACATTTAAAAAAACCGACTTCAAAAACTAAAAAGTCGGTGCCTTCATTTTGGTTCAGCGTGGATTAGCACCGACTTCTGAAACTGTTAATTTTATATTATGGTAAAGGTATTAGGTTTACATAAGAGGTGTATTAAATTAAGTCTTTATTAAGTTATTTTATACTTTTTAGTTTTTGAAGTCGGTTTTTTTAAACGTAGTTTTTTTTGTGGTCGTAAATGATGAAAGTAAAAGAGCCACACTGGCTTAAGTGTGCCTGAGAGTGGTGCCATCTATTGAAAACTTATAGAATCACTTTTAGGCCCCTGTGGCTCTATTACTTTCATCATTTGCGACAGTAAACAAAATCCATTAGGCCACTCTGGCCCTCATGGCCTCAATTATGATTTGCAAGGTTAAGCTTCGCTTGTCACGGTCAGTCCGTGGATGGGTGACCATTAATTACCCATCGAGACCCCCCCGTGCCTCGGAGAGCACGTTAAACTGTCGGTCCCCGGAGGCATACGAATACCTATGACAGTCGTTACGGGTAGCCAAAAGCCCGAAAGTTTGACAACCGGTCTAACCTTAGGATATCGGCATTGCCCAATTACGGATTGCGAAGGTCAGATGGCAGTCGTTATGTGTAAATTACTGGTATTTAGCCGCGTCTGGTAAGACTGGAAGCTGACACCAGGTTCACACGATTCGATTCTAGTTGATCAACTGCTAAATCGCATGCAATTTGAACCGTCTGAACAGACTTCCAATCAAATTGAAGCAACAAAAACATTTCAAATTTGGTTGATCAAGTCAGTTTATCAACTAGACTCGAATCGTGTGAAGCTGGTATGACCTCAACATACGAATCTCGGAAAAGGCTAGGCAGAACGAACAGAGGTGACAAGAAATTATCGAGACATTATAATGAATAATGTAGATGAAAAGCAATATTCTTGGTAAACAAAATAATGTTTGTATTGTATTTTGGAGGGACTAAGGTATTATATATTACACAGGGTAAACCGAACGCTTGTCTTCCAATTTTCTTTGGGAATATCTATTGCCACTTATGCCAATCACGTTGTATAACTACGACAAACAATGGGGAGTTTTGACTGAACCTTGTTTGTATAACACGCCAGAAATATGAAGTGTTGAGGTTATCTAACGGATATATAAGTGTTCGTCTTCAATCATAAGGGCGTTTAGTAATCGCAAATAACAGATTAAAGTCTAAAAAATGTTCATATGTTACCTAAAAGAATAAAAACTCGAAAAATTATTTTATTGGGCATGTCGACCGGCCGCAGTGATAGCCTAGGGATTGAACGCTTAACGCTTGCCTTCCATGCAGGAGGGTCTGAGTTCGATCCTGGCCGGTACCTCTGACTTTTCGGATTCATGTGCGGATCAGAATTTGTTTATCACTTGCGTTAACGGTGAAGGAAAAACATCGTGAGGAAATCTGCACACCTGAGAGGGCTCCATAAAGTTCTGGATGGTGTGTGTAGTCCGCCGCCGACTAACGCCAAAACCCTTCTCATTCTGAGAAGAGGCCTGTGCCCAGCAGTGGGACAGTAATGGGCTAATTATGTCGACCGACCATCTAACATCCAACTTAACTTAAAAGCGGGAAGAGTATTAAGCAGTAGATTTTACTGCACCATTATGGTCTTGAAATTTCGTCTTGATTCTTTCCTAATTTATTCCTATTGCATTACAAATGTAAATTACCTTAATCTTGATGTCTTAATTGTTCGCAGGTACTTTTATTCAGTATTTATTATTGCTGCTAATATTTAGGAAGTTACCTTTTTGTTAAAGAAAGTAATTGAATTAAAAAAAATGAAGGAAAATTTGCTACCAGCAGCGTAAAATACCGCTATCTATGTTCATCAACTTTCTTAAATTTCCCAGTGGTAAAAAAAAAACAATCAAAGTTTGGTCAATTTGCGTATCGTACTTCGGAACATGAAATAATACTCCACAGATATCTTTTACAGGAAGGTAAAAAGATAAAGATTCAAGAGAAGAATGAACTCACGCGTAAAAACGCGTAAAAGTTATGTTAAATGAAAAACTATTTATCCAAGTACAAAAGCGATAAATAACACATTTTACTTACATGGCCTGTTAGTACTTTACTTTAGTTTACAACAAACATATTCTTGCTACTATATTTAACTAGGTAAGTACCGACTGTTTATTACATTAGCAAAATTATTTATGTTGAAAGAGGATACGAAAAGAAATTCTATAAACTACTTTTTAGACAAAACTAAACGGTTTTCTTTTGATTTATAGGTAAGTAAGTATTTTTATATAAGTAAGAAATAAGGTACAAAAAGGTTGTATCGTACATGCCGTGTGGATAAACGAAAAAGATGGGCAACAGCATACTCCAATTACAACACCAATTAGCACCGTTGTGATCACCAATTAATTCCTCAAGCGTGGTGATTATGGCGATATTCTATCATAAACGATCATGAAGTGGTCTATGATATGGTGTATCAACTCCATAGTGTAAAAATAATTATAAAATTAACAGTTTTAGAAGTCGGTGCTAATCCACGCTGAACCAAATTGAAGGCACCGACTTCTGAAACTGTTAATTTTATAATATGGTAATTATTTTATTCTTTTCGTCGTTTTTTTGAAGTCGGTTTTATTTTTGTTACAATGTTTTTATTGTTTTCGTTTTAGTGGCCTTAATTATAAAATATGGCTGGACCTTTTATTTATTTTTTTCGTTGGAAAATCCTCATGGATGTCCCTCGCCCGGTGAAGGCGAGGGGGTCTGCCGGACTCTTACCGGCTAAAAACCAACGGTGCTCCTTCTCCTGACCGTTCGGCCAGGGTCGCGGGATTCGCAAAGCATGCACCGCAACCCCGGCAGCTCCCGGTCCGCCAACCCTCAGCGGACCTCTCCTCCTGAGAAGCGCGCACGGAACACAGCGCGCCGCCTCCTCGGGCCTGTTACTGGTCGGGCGGCGGGTCCCCTAACCCACCGCCCGCAGGCCACACACTAGGGTGGCTGGAGATCGTCGCGTACGCGCGCCCTCCGGCGCCCGGTGCGTCTGGCGCGGGAAGGGAGGAGAGCACACCGCTCCCTCTCCCTCTCCGCTTCCTCCTTAGTCGCCATCACCCCCTCGCAAAAGGAGGCGATGGCTTCCCACGCACTCTCGCTCCCGACCATGGACACAACCACGGCCGGAAGCGAGAGGTCACCGCCGACCACCGCGACTAGTTCGCGGCGCTGCGATCCCCAAGCTGGACACGCCTGCAGCGTGTGCAGTGCCGTGTCCTCGGGGCAGTCGCAGTGGTGACATCCAGGCGTCTGCTCCCGGCCTATACGACGCAGGTACTTCCCGAAACAACCGTGTCCCGAGAGTACCTGCGTCAGCCGGAAGCTGAGGGCGCCAAATATGGTTGGACCTACTAAAGACGCTGCTTGTAACATAATCACATCATCACATTATGCGTACTGTTCGTCATTGAGGAGTTCTATTGTCTATCTCCGAAGTTCTTCATCAGATCTTCACCAAATTTAAATGGGACCAATCTGGAAATATGTCCTTTGAAATAATAAAAATATTATCTAAATCGGTTTATAAATGGCGGAGATATGAGGTAACAAACATTAAAAAAAAACATACAGACGAATTGAGAACCTCCTCCTTTTTTGGAAGTCGGTTAATAAAACAAGGAGTCTCTGTAATTGACCGATACTACGTCATAGCTATATATGAACCAATAAAGCATCGACTATATATGAACCAATAAAGCATCGGCATTTGGTACCAAGCTTTGTTGTTATTATTGGCAAAGTATAAAAAAAATATTAATGATAATGTTAATGGTGACGTCATACCGGTCATCGTCGAAAGATAATATAATCAAATCAAATCGTTTAATGCAATCCATAATGTACACTTAGGTATATGTGGTAAATAAAAAATAATAGAAACAATTATGGACCCTGTCGGGCACAGCAAATTTTTAAATGAGTAGAGAGAGGAAGAGCGCCTTATTCATTTTAATTTTCTATAGGATGATCAACCCTAAGGCGTCGTCTTAAATAGCGAGAGGTCGCATAGTCGCGCGGTCGTGCGATGCGATGGTACGAATGCTCAATCAAATATCTCTTCATTCGATTTCTTCCGGCTGATATGTTAATGATCATGTGTTAAAGACATAATAACTACTATCATTAATCATTCATATTTTACCAAGTTACCTACATCAATGACATATCCCGACAAAAGAGCCATCAATTCTCACTAATCTACGCAATTATATCCATGAATTTGGGTTTATCGCGAACCAATCCGCCACACGTAATTCTGAATGTGGGCCGTCCATACGAATTTATTACCTTACACCGTTTTTCAGGCTCTGAAAAAGAGAATTAGCCTCTACGCGTATAGGTAACTCGCCCGTTAAAATGTGTTCAACCAAAATGCGATTAGACCTTTCAACCTAAACGATATCGGTTGCCAGGATCGTTTTAAGGACCCGCAATATATTTTATCCTTATTAATCAAATTATCGTTTGGGGGAAAGGTCGATGGTGACAACAATAACCTCATTACGTCATCGTCTGATTATGTATTATGGGACACACATTATATAATCATTGCGATTTCAGGTATTCGCAAATATTTACTCTAAATGTCTTTGAGCTCCGACAAAATAAATACAACGTTTTTTTGTGACTTCAAATAGTTATACAGTACGTAACACAATAAAGAACAAACCTCGTAACTGGGTGATGGTTAGGTATAGTATAGCACCCCCCCGGTGGGCTCCCGCATTGTCGTTGCAGAAGGGCTCAGTAGCCGTGGCGTAGATCCCCACGGTCAAGCGAAGAGGAACCCGAGGAGGGGCTGCTCGTCGGGGCTTGGGCCTGGAAGCTCTCGACGTAGCGGCCAAGTAGGTGGCGGTGTCGCCTGGGTGACAACGCAACTAAGGCGGGCCGCGATGTCGTATGGGAGGCATCGCGGCTGAAGGGTGGAGGCCGCGGCGGGAGAGGAGTGCCGGTATTTCGGTGCGCCGTTCTCCCTACCTTCCGCGGCCTTGACGGGGCCGCCACCGTCAGATGGCGGAGGCGGTGGGGCCGCAGGGGAGAGGAGTGTCGGTGTGTAGTTGGCCGCTCTCCCTATCCTCAACGGCCGAAAAGTGGTAGGCGGCGGGGCTACTAACCTGACCCATCGCAAGGGGACCAAGGTTATCCAGACATGGGGTAGTCTGGCGCCCATGTGCTTGTTTGGTCCCCGAGGTGGTCACGGCGTGCCATGTGTTCTGGTGCGCCGGTGATGTAGGGTGCTCCCCGCGCCTCTCGAGAGGTCGTGGGGTGGGGCCCCACAGTTGGTGGACCAAGACCTGCCGGGGTTGCTGTGCATGCTTAGGCGAATCCCGCGACCCCGGCCTACGGTCACAAGGAGGAACACCGTGGGATTTTAGCCGGTAAGAGTCCGGCAGACCCCCTCGCCTACTCCAGGCGAGGGACATCCATGAGGATTTTCCCACGATAAAAAAAGAAGAGGTAAAGTATAGCACAGTCATTCGATATTTGTTACTATCCACGCTATTCATCAATTACTATTTTTCTATTTTTTCATAACCTCTTTTAGTTTTATAGTCGGTTAAAATAACTAACATCATCCTACAAGACTGCAAAATGTGAACAAGTAAGAAATCAATAATTTCTCAAAATCCTGAATATCATAGCTTGAACTATGCCCGCGTTTTCACACTGTGTGATAGTGACAAAAAGTGTAAGATAGTATTACACTTAACCTACCCATCAACCAGTTACAAGGTTTTCTCTTCGTTGTGTTACGTACTGTATACCTAAAGATATCTATCTAATTATACACCTGAAAAGGAAAGGTAGATACAATAAAAAAAACCGTTATAACTATGTTCAAATGTGTCATTAAATACACAACAAAAACGCATCGGAATAGAACTACAAAACAATAGACACTCGGGTCGAGATCGTGCGATCTATATGCAGCCCATAATACACCCAAGGATATCTATTATAGTTCTCGATTATTCATTCGAAAGTTCATTTCATATTCGTCATTTAACGATCGCGAAAATGCGATACAAGTAGTCGTCTTATGAATATCTCAGAATCGATAACAAATGTTTGCAGATCCCATTTAAATCTATCATATCGGGAAGAAATTGGTTTTTAGAACGAACCTTTTACTAGGTTGAACGTATATTCTACCTAAATTATTAAAGCATAGGTAATTATTGCTTTTATTATGTTGCTTTTTTTTGGTAATTATTTTATTGGTGAGTGCGGTGTGGGTAAATCCGGCATAATCCTAGCGTTCACAACGGGAGACTACAATCCATCATTCCTAGTTACAATCGGAGTTGACTACAAATGTAAAGTCATGGACGTGAACGGTGTTAAAGTCAAGCTTGGTATTTAGGATACAGCAGGACAGGAGCGATACAGAACATTAACAGCAAGTTTTTACAGAGAAGCTAACGGTGCTACGATTTACGATGTGTCAGAACCGAAGTCCCTAGCAAAACTGAATGAGTGGGTCAAGGAACTGCAAGTATACTCCACCAAGAAGAACATAGTCTGTTTAGTTGTTGGCAATAAGATTGACATGCGTATCATTTTGGGAGCCAGTGCATAATATCAGCAAGCACATTGGGTCAACCGCGCGACGGGCGCAACGAGTATTCCCAAGGAGGGTTGATGTCAGGCAGGCGGCCGGCCATAAAACAATAAGCCAAAGCCTCTAACAACATGGATTTATGAAATACATGTAGTGCTGACCCCACCTAGTGTGGGATAAGGGCAGGAAGAAGAAGAAGAGGTAATTATTGCTTTTAAGATTATTTCCATTTACTTATTTTATAATATAATAAGTGTCTGCGAATAATAGGGGTGTGAAAAAATATGTGTGAAAATAACAATAGCGAAAACCAATGTATTGGAAATTTGTGACAGCTAAACAATCTAAAGGTTTTGGGTTGTTTTACGTCTTTTTATTTGGCCTTATCGCTTATGTATGGAAAATAAAAGTATGCTGTAAAAATTTATTGTACTTACATTTTTTCTTGACACTAATATAACACAATTATTGTATAATATTCACGCTTATCATATTTGAATAGTAAGTACCCCAGCGACTGGAGAAGGAGAGCCGAAGATTGGGCTCAGTGGTGTGCTTTGGGAGAGGCCTATGTCCAGCAGTGGACTGATGTAGGTTGATGATGATGAAGTACCCCATTGTAAAATAAGAAAATAATTTAATCCGATGACACTAACAATTAGGGTTTCTAACATTAGGGTAAGTAATTGTTACTGTACCAAATTACGAAAGCTGGGTTGTTTTGTGTAAACCAAAATGTCGTTCTGGAACAGCCGGCTCGCAAAGTCGCAATCACTTACCAATGGCAGCATTGTCGAAATGCTGAAAAAAATATAGAGAAGGAAAAAATAGCTTGCAGTTAAACCTAAAAACGCCACCAATCATAACATAACATAACATCACGCCTGTATTCCCGAAGGGCTGGGCAGATGTGTATAGTACCTAACAACCTCATTTCACCGTTATGTTTAAGTCGCAAGTAATCCATTATCTATTGCCATCAACCCGGCACGAATCCAAACTCCGTGCTGCTCTGAGGAATTCCACACGGAAAAACCCAATAACACTTTGCTCGACCTAGGGATCGAACTCTGGACCTCAGGATCAGCAGTCACACTTGCCAGCACTAGACCAACGAGCCAATCTAATCGAGGCCGCCAATCACTATAAAAAATAGAGAATAAAACCACATGAAAAATGTTTTCATATCTTAATTCAAATGATAAATGTATGTCTCTTGTTTATAACATTAAATTTGATATATCTACAAAACCCGACTGCTAACATGAATGATAGAGTCATTTACAACGCCAAATAACCTACTTGTGGTTAATAGGTAAAATAAAGTCACCGTGAAAATCTCTGAAGAAAATGAAATGCCTACCTTCTTTAAAAAACATTGTTTTTTTAGAAGAACAATTTTCCTTTCTTACTTTTAATTTTCCTTTATTACTTTTCCTTTCTTTTGACTCTCTTGTTTACTTTTCACGTAAAATTACGTGTACCACATTATCCGTCCTGTTCAAAGACTACAAGTCACACTACAAGTCCTGTCAGGCTCTAGACAGACGGACCGCATTTCAACTGCAATCCAACCATAACTGTCCCGTCAACTGCATTCAAACTGCATCCGAACTGCAATTTGCGGTTGGATTGCAGTTGAAATGCGGTCCGTCTGTCTAGAGCCTTAGTAAAACCCAGGTATTTGCTAAATAATAATTTAAATTGTACCTGAACTTTTCCATTGTTTACCTTACAATTTTGCATGCTGTGGCCTCCTATAATTAAATGAGTACCTACTCTGATATAAAGCTTATTCTATTTACAATTTTTTGAGATTTTCTGTGACTGTCCTTCGTTGGAGGTCCATAATAAATAAAACATAAATTACAGGTTAAAAACTCGAAACGAGCAGTCCTTTTTCTCAAGTTGATAATCTATTACTTTTTAGGGCTCCGTACCCAAAGGGTAAAACGGGACCCTATTACTAAGACTCCGCTGTCCGACCGTCCGTCCGGCCGTCCGTCCGGCCGTCCGTCCGTCCGTCCATCTGTCACCAGGCTCTCTCATGAACCGTGATAGTTAGACAGTTGAAACCTTCACAGATGATGTATTTCTATTGCCGCTATAACAACAAATATTAAAAAACAGAGCAGTGGTGGCCCAGTGGTAACGGCCCCGACTTACGAGTTGTATGTCGTGGGTTCGAACCCAGCCAGGCGCATTACTTTGTGTAATTTATTTCATCACCACTGCTCTCAAAACGGTGAAGGAAAACATCGTGAGGAAACTGGCATATCCTAGAACCAAAAATTCGAAGACATGTGACATCTACCAACCCGCACTGGGCCCGAGTGGTGGATTACGGCCCATTCCCTCTCACAGAGAGGAGGCCTGTGTCCCAGCAGTGGGAACATTATAGGCTGATGATGATGATGAGAATAAAATAAATATTTAAGGGGGCTCCCATACAACAAACGTGATTTTTTTTGCCGTTTTTATAGATTATGGTACGGACCTCTCGTGCGCGAGTCCGACTCGCTCTTGGCCGGTTTTTTTTTCTTTAGTTTGGTCACGTTTGACCCTAGTCATGCCTGACGGTAAGCTCAGAGAGGATCTAAGCTGGAAAACAGGAATCGAAGTAGTAAAGATATACGTTATATCCTTCTAGCAGTTGTAGCTCTCACATACACATGACGGAACATAGTAAACTGCTTGACTGTAATATGAGGGTGGTAGCTACCTTGGCCGTAAAGATCCTACCACCAAGCGTGCTGGGTTTCGTTGAATCTTACATCACCCGTCTAGATAATATTCCCAGCTTGCGGTGAGGCAATTTTGCGGTGAGCACGTCCCTCCGCGGGAAAAATATATAATAATACAAAATAGAAGATAAGCATTCAAAATTTTGCGCTCGATAGTATGCTCACGAGTTGCGACAGAGAATCTTTAGCAAGAAGTATTCAAAGGCTGAAACAGCTCACCAAAATAACAGGATGTTATTAAAACCAAACCTTCCACTACTCTTAGATTCTAAGAGTACTGGAAGGTGCCTACTTAGACACACCTACAACATTTCGTATGTTATATAGGTATCTACTTACATAGTAGTAGTAGTAAATCCCACCAATACATTGATAGTACCCTACTAAATTCAACCGATCGCTTGTTCTATGAATGTTTACACTTCAAAGGTAAGGAGTACATTCGCATTCTATAGAGAGTTCGTACAGTGGTCCATTTACGAAACTATCACCCTCCGAGTAGTAAAAGCCTCCGGTATATCTTTTGAAGGTACTGTAGCATTAAATTGAACTGAGAACGTAAAACGCGTAAGCCTTATCAATATTGATCTCTTTACACCTGTGGAAGTTCCTCAAAATTGGATTGTTTGTGGAGGAAAAAAGAAACTGATGGATGATGGTTATGATCATAACGAAAGTGAACAACTTACCAATGAAATCAAATTAAATCTGTTGACAAGACCTTCTAAAGCAATATTTTTGTTGGAAAAAGAATATTGGTCTGTATCCTTTTGATCGACTATCATAGAGAACTGGATGAACTGAAATACCGAAACAGCAATGAGGAAAAGGTGGAAAAGAGCGCGAGACACAAGACATGACAATGGCGTTATCATGAGAAGACTGTGATTGGAAGAACGAGAATGGACATGCAACTATGAATGGTTACATGTTGAAGAAGGAGAAGTACAGAGAACAGAATCCGTACATAGTTACCCATGGGAAAATAATTGGTTGTGCGATCTCAGCCTGGGTCCATTTTAGAAAAACTGATATGAAGTATATAGTTTTTGATAAAATATTAAAAGTGTTTTAGGTTCCACAATATTCCCACAATCTCTTGAATTACAATCGAAAAGCGTTTTCATATGAATGATATCAGGGTGATTTTCAAAATTTCTGTACATTCTGTTGTGTGAAAACGTCTACGTGAATATTAACCAATAAAAATGCATTGAAGTGATCAAACTAGTATATTATCGTTGAGCAACGTTTTTTCCAGATGGGTTTCAACATTTTAGATCATAATAATAGGTAATTAAACAAAAAAAGATGTTTTCTTCTTCAGTCTCATAATATTTTCATATAGCAACCTCGTGTCTCTAAGCACATGCGCGTTACAAAAAAAACACATAAAGAGGAAACTACTCTCATATTTACATGTTTTAGTTGCACAATATATTTATGACTCTAATCATGATGCAAGTGATATAAAATATAAATGAATAACCTACTTCATAATAATAATAACATTGTTTCAATATATTTCTTCCATTTCGTTCTTTTTTGTTATTCTTTATTGTAACACCAACATTAGTAGATATTTGGGGTTTTCAACCGGCAACATTCTCCATTTAAAACCGTCCAATGAGATGACAACAGAACGTCTGTCCATCATTTTCACAGCGGGTGCCACCAACAAGAAAAGTGTGTTTGTTCCTGTGCAGTATTATTTCAACAATAAATCTTTCATTTTGGTTGTTCAGCTATAAAAACAACGATAAGGCTATCTCTTGTTATTTTTGCGTAAATTTAAAGAATAATTTTGACCAACTACTAAAAAGAAGCTGGATAAATCCAAAAAAATTATTTCTAACTTCCAAACGTTTCGGTTATAATTCAACTCACGGTTGATTTTCATTTTTCTAACGATTTGTTACGTTTTTTGTTGCGTAACAAAAATGATGTAACAAAAATGAAGTAAAGTCGATTTCATACAGAATTATTATCTATACTAATATATAAAGCTGAAGAGTTTGTTTGAACACGCTAATCTCAGGAACTACTACTGGTTGGAATTGAAAAAAAAAATTTGGGTTGGATATTCTATTTATCGAGGAAGGTTATAGGCTATATAACACAAAAAACAAAATAGGCTATAAAACAAAAAACAGCTTGATGGATCAAATTGAAACTCTGTAGGGCTTTTAGGGGTACAATGACCTGTAAAAGGCACACTTAACATTAGTCATTTTCCTATTATTCTCAATGTGGCATGTGATTTTGTAGAAGACCCTTAAAAGTCCTATTTTTTACGATTTTTCAAAGTCATGTTAAGATTTTTTTTTCTAAATACCCATGTTAGGACCTTGTAGAAAATTAATTCAAGTTTCTGAAACCCACCGTCGATTTTCTATGCACTCATTAGTTTCTGAGATATCGATGAACAAAAAGAAAATGATCCATTTTCATTCAAAGTTCGATAGCTCAGCGAGAAATGGTCGTATCGAGACCAAAAAAAACGAAATTGAAGCTAAATAAACAACCTATCTAAGCCATAAGGTGGTTAAGTTGAAAAAAAAGTTTCAAGTCCGTGCACCAAAAATAAGATCGAAAAAAAATCGTTTTTTTTTCATGTTATTCATTAAGATGGCGCGATACGTGTTTCTCGGAAAAAAAAATTTTTACAAGATCCATAAATTAGAAACTTTAAGCTTCAAATTGCTTTTTTTTACTCCAATACGACCATTGTTATCAAAGATACAGCCATTTGAAAAATCACCGAATATTTAGATATTTTTATGATCCCTTAATTTTTTCCACTAGTGTAGTAAGCCACTGTTGAATATTTTTCCCTACTAATGAGTGGCGTATGTGTTATAGAAATTAAAATTTGTTTTATTACTAGCCTTATCAAAATAAAAGTTTTGCTGAAAAATAATTCTCTTAACCATTATTTTTGTAATGACGTATTTATGGTTATTACCAATTATCAACTCTATGTTCCTCGACAAAATGTTTATTTTGATTGGGCTAGACATTTCAATAAGTAATTAAAAAAGTGATAATGACCATAAGAAACACACAATTTTGAGACTGATTTTATGACTATAATTCCACAGACTGATTATATTGTTAATAAATGATTAAAGTGCGATTTCGTTGTTTTAATTATCTTCTGTGAAATAGCCCTAATATTTCCTTTTTGTTATTTTTTGTGTCATTGTTCATTTTTGTAACGGTATTCGTTTTTGTTTCATTTTTGTAACTGTACAAAAATTTTGAAAATCACCCATCAACAAGGAAATATAAATTAGTATTATATATTATATTTTCTTCCAGGTAGCTATTTTGAAGGACTCTAATTTATCAAATACTTTTACAGAGTACTTGTAAGAATTCGTATAATATTCGTTTAGGCCTCGCACCTTTGATCATAAGGAATTGAAATAATCTTCAATTTATATGCTTCTTTGGAATTGAAAGGGAAAATATGTTTGCTTCATATCAGTCTCACCTAGCGTGAACGAGAAGATTACCAGACAAAGCCTGAAGTTTAAGTGCTTGTTTATTGTTAATACGTATCTCTTTTTACGAGGGGCTCGTGGATAATTACCAACCGTGAGGATCACACGATTTGCGAGGTTAAGCTGCGCTTGCCGCGGTTAGTCCGTGGATGGGTGACCGTTCGTTACACATCAAGACCTCTCCGTGCCCCGGAGAGCACGTTAAACAGTCGGTCCCGGGTGTCATACGAATACCTATGACAGTCGTTACGGGAAGTCAGAAGCCCGAACGTCTGACAACTGGTCTAACCTTGCGATATCGGCATTACCCAGTAACTGGGTTGCGGAGGTCTGATGGCAATCGCTCCGTGTAAAATACTGGTATTCAGCCGCATCTGGTTAGACTGGAAGTTGACCCCAACATAGTTGGGAAAAAGCTAGACAGAACAACATAATTATCTCTTTTTATCCTTTAACATGTTAAACTCCGTGAGGTCACCAGTATGTAATACGTGACATCCTTACTTCTTCTTCTTCCTGCCCTTATCCCACACTAGGTGGGGTCGGCACAACATGTATTTCATAAATCCATGTTGTTAGAGGTTTTGGCTTATTGTTTTATGACCGGCCGCCTGCCATGACATCCTTACTTATTTATTTGAAAACAAAATAACACTAGCACTTTTTACTGCACATAGCAATCACAAATAATTAGAACAAAAATAGCAATATGGTATTTTTCATAATATTTACACAAAAAATATATTGACAAAATTACAAATTCAAATAACAACATAACATCACGCCTGTATTACCCGAAAGGTAGGGCAGAGGTGTAAAGTAACACTCTCATTTCGCCCTTATGTTTAAGTCCCATGTAATAAGGGGCGAGCCTATTGCCATCAACCGGGCACAGATCCAAACTCCGCAGGCTGCTACCGAGGAATTAAACACGGAAAAACCCAATAACACTTGGCCTGACCTGGAGATCCAACCCAGGACCTCACGATCAGCAATCGCGCTTGCCACCACTAGACCAAGGAGGCAGTTCAAATATATCCTAGTAGTATAAACTAAAAACCATCAAAATATTCCTCCGCATCGCTGTCGACTGGTGACGTACCCAGAAGACTGGCCGTATTGCCACGTTGTATGGCAATGCTAATACTTTGGCCAAAGTTAAAGCCAGTCTTGAACAAAAATTCTATTTCGAATCCGACAGTTTCTGAAAAGTTTATAGCAGACGTCCAAAATAGTAAACTTATTTGGGTCTCTGTACCGATAACCAGAGACTGAGAAAATTAAGTATAATTCTATCACCTTCACTCCCAGCCCAATACAAAACAAGCATAAAAAAAGTCCTTGTTTTTCCACAAAACCAAATATTTAGATCAAAAAATTATAATAGCCAATACGCAATTTACCGTCATGAACAACGTAGAGTCGTTTATTGAGCTCTTGAAGACCACTACAATGGAAATTAAAAACGCTTCAGGCAAGTACATTATATTGTCAAAAATAAATATTGTCAAAAAGAAAAAAAAACACGGCAGCGTATAGTGACATACCATGCCGAAACCAGTCAATCCCGTTTTTAACGGATCCGTCAGTACTGGACCAATAGTTTATATCTGTACCGACGGATCAGTTAAACAAATGGAAGACGCGCCGCGCCCCCGCGCGTCCCTTGGGATAAAAATAACGGATCGCGTGTGAAGGAACCCATACTTCTCCAGTCTTCATGTACGGATCCGCCTATTATACTGTTCCAGCGTCCAGTTTTGATGACAAAACGGAATGTGTAAAAATGTCGGACCAGTATTTTTTACTGGATTCGAAATACTGTCACAGGCGCCATCACCAAAATAAAAACGGTCCTGTAAACAGTTTGTGTGTGAACTAGCGATAATTTCAGCCTAGTGTGTTGCAGATATCTAATTTAAAAAGCATTACAAGAATAATCATACCGAACTTCGGCTGTGCTCTACACTAAATTTAAACGAATTTACAGTGCTAAAACCCTTTCACCTTGTCCGACATTCTTGCTCAATCTGTCATTCATGAGTTAAGAGCCTATTATTTTTGTTCAAAATGATATTTCATTTCCTTCAGCCTTCAATGACCTCATTCAAGCTTTTCCGAGTTCAAATATACGCCCTGAATATGAATGTACAAAATTGGGAAAGCATTTATGAAAACGGCATGAGAAATCGTTGGTATAGCCGCGAGAAATTGATAGATTTATCACTGGCAAGGGATTGGTTACGGCACATTATTGATATCAACCTAAATTCCGCGTTACCTTAGTATGAAGATATATCATCCCTGAGATATTGACATAAGAGTAAAATATTGTAATCACAGTGTATAAACAGGTAGGAAATATTAAATAAACAAAAATTGCCTTGGTATTTGCACATCGCTCAAAAAAAGGTACAAACCTTTTTTGGTATTCATCCATACCACCCATCATGTTAGACATTCGAACAACCTATAATAGGGTACAAATCGAACTCCCATACAAAAGGCCGATCCGTGAAATCTCCTATTATTAAACAGAGAGAAAAGGCTCCGCCAAAAAAAGGTCGATCTGCAAAATCAAATACACGAAATGTTCAATCTTTCAAATCTCACTTCACATACATTACCGGTACAAAATGATACGACTTTATGATAATTTCAATATTGGCGTCGGAGACAAAAACCCCCGGAGGGACAGACCGTATAAGATATGGGCATTATTCAGGCTTCGCTAGAAAACGTTTGATATCCATTATGTACATTCCGGACTGAATTTCTACACTTTTCGGGATTTGTCGAGCTTTGATACTGTGTTTGATACATAATAAAATATTAGGAGCAAAACATCAGCAACTATTTACCTACCTCATTTTGTATAAACAACATTTGCGCTTACGCACCTATATATTACGATAACATACACAGTGTGCAAATGGTGACAAAACTTGGACCGAAATTGAAATTTTAATATAGGTACCTTGAACTCATAGCACGAGAATGCCGCGAAAACAGATGTTTGGTGATATCAAGTGATGTCCGTTGCCGTGTCGTGATGGCAAATGTCCCGCGACATTTACCCCTTTGCCTAGTGAATACGCGTCGAAAGTTAACCCGTAACAATAAAGTAAATTGTATCAAAATGTATTGTAGAGCGTTTATTAATACAAAGTTAGTCGGAAAGGGGGTACTAAGCCGCGGGCCACTTAAAGTATCACTGATGAATATTATAAAGCAAGTGTTAAAATTTCAAAATTCGATATTTTTTATGTACATGCACAAAGATTTTTATTTTAGTTTTTTCAAAAAAAGAAACATGTCTGCTTTAGTTATGAAATTCAGTTTCTAATCCGTGACCCCAAATATGACCTAAATAGTAAACACACCTGATCATAGCTATGGACAAATAGATTTTACCATAATTTTTACGAAATCTTTGAAAACCTATTTGTCTTAAACTATCGAGTTTTGGGGAAAGTTGTAGAACAAAAGTTATCCCTTATTATAGGTACTTTAACACCCTTTCGGCTTAGTACCCCCTTTCCGACTAACCTTGTATATTGTAACCAAATTATTTATGAATATCACGGTGTAAGACGCTTGACTGTTATATAACGCTTCTACGTCACAACAGCTAAACCAATATACTAGAAACCGAGCTTCTCTAAATCCAACAAACACCAAGTTAACCGCAGTTTACAACTCCAATTCAGAGACTTACTCCTCCATACTGATCTCCGGTTCAGTAGTAGCTGCTAACTACTAAGAAAAACAAAGTCTAAAAACACTAACGAAGTTAATGGAACGAATAACAAGAGCAATTACAAAAGTAAAACGATCCGTTACAGATTTACGACCGGACAAATGTTAGGTAAATGCTTTCACTTATATATCTGCCTACACTCTTTTTTTTTACTATAAGTCATTGCCCCGTACCTACTAGGATTTTTCGTGTATCGAAGGTGCGTTTACAGACACAAATATCACACACACATTCACTAAGCTTCTTTTTTTTTTCTTAGGTACTTTACACGGTGACTTCCGATGATATCTTGTTGGAGTGAAAGAACGATATGGGTAATTTGATTCAAGCAGGCGTAACATGCGCAGCGCGACATAATTTTGTCGTCGCATTATCTCGTGCCGAGACGAGATAAATAGTATAACCATACTATTAGTCGAGTCAGGGGCTCATGACTAACCGCGCGGATCATACGATTTGCGAAGTTAAGCTGCGCTTGCAGCGGTCAGTCCGTGGATGGGTGACCGTTCGTTACACATCGACATCCCTCCGTGCCTCGGAGAGCACTTTAAACAGTCGGTCCCGGGTGTCATACGAATACCTATGGCAGTTGTTAAGGGAAGTCAAAAGCCCGAAAGTCTGACAACTGGTCTAACCTTAGGATATCGGCATTGCCCAGTAACTGGGTTGCCGAGGTCTGATGGCAGTCGCTTCGTGTAAAATACTGGTATTAAGCCGCATCTGGTTAGACTGGAAGCTGACCTCAATTTAGTTGAGAAAAACTAGCCAGAAAAAGAAGATACTTACTACTTGTCGAGCCATACTACATAATGTCCACACAACCGCGGAATTTGAAAGGTTAAAGTTGGTTATGATTGTGCGATATATAGGTAGATAAATATTATGATCTTTTCTACATAATAATATCCCATATCAACAATCTGTCAAAATTGGCTCAATAATACGTCGTTTGATGACAACATCAAAGGACATAATATATTGTATTATAAAATATGAATTTGTAAATATCGTTTTATTAATTCCTACCTCGGGTTAAAGGTCAATCATACAAACGGCTGGATGGACAAGTTCTCTCTGTACATTTATTGGATCTTGGATCACCTAGGCAACGAGATAATCTACGATTCAGTTCAGTAACATGATTCTTATCTTAGATTCTAGTCTCTATTTTGTGAAGGAAGTTTATTTTTCTATTCTGGGAAGGATGTCTATTTTTCTAGTATGTTTTTTTTGTAGTCTTAGACCAAGATCGCATATAAAGGAACTAATACTTCTTTGCTTCATTGTTGTGGAAAGTTAGTGGTTTGACGACACGTTTGGTGCAGTGGTTGAGCGATTGGTTTCTGCTCTACGGGTCTTCGTCGGTTCGATTCTCGCACGTATCAAATATTTGTTCTATTCTGCCTAGCTTTTTCCTATGTTGGGGTCAACTTCCAGTCTAACCAGATGCCGCTGAATACCAGTATTTTACACGAAGCGACTGCCATCACACCTCCGCAACCTAGTTACTGGGCAATGCCGATATCTTAAGGTTAGACCAGTTGTCAGACTTTCGGGCTTCTGACTTCCCGTAACGACTGTCATAGGTATTCATATGACACCCGGGACCGACTGTTTAACGTGCTCTCCGAGGCACGGAGGAATCTCGATGTGTAACGAACGGTCACCCATCCACAGACTGACCGCGGCAAGCACAGCTTAACCTCACAAATCATATGATCCACGCGGTTGGTAATTAGCCACGAGCCCTTCAAATATTTGTAAGGCCTGCAAATAGTTGTTCCGGATCTGGGCGTTTATGCATGTGAAGATTTGTGTCTGTAAACGCACCCACAATACAGGAGAAATCATAGTGCGGGGTGAGGTTTAAAAAAAGCAAATGAAAAAAAAAGTGGTAATAAACACAGCTTTGAACTTAAGGACCTCAGATCACTTGACATGGTTTTTCATCACGTTTTAATACAATCAAGCCAATTTTGGGCCAGATACGCTCTCACCCTCCACGCCCCATTACCAAATCTCTCTCGTTTCTGGGATCTGAGTAAAGGACGGGCAAAAGGTTTTTCGATTAAACAAATAATGAGATGTATTCCGGGATTAGAATTTCAAAGAAGTTTTTAGCGATTTCATAATTTGGAATCAGATTGGGACTTATATTGTCATCGATGAGTAATGGTAACAGCACAGTTTAAATCCTTTAAATATTTGTGAACTTGGGTGCAAATCTTAGGTCAGCCAGTGTGATTGGTTTTTCAGACACACACAATATTAAGTATAACTAGAGGTTGGTATTGTATATATCGGATAAATAGAGATAAGCTCGCCTTCCATCACATAAGGGCTCATATTGTCATCGGAGATCTGTCAAACGATAGTGTTGATGACATGTCTGTGTACCCTTAAGTACCTACAAGTAAGATACAACGAGAATAAAATTATTGTCTTTGTGAAGATGAGATACTAGTGCGCTAAAGGTCACTGTCGACAATGGACTCCTTAGACTGCTCCGAAAACTACCGTGGAAGTATAAGAGCCCCCGCAGACTGCAGATTAAACTATCTATTGTGTAATTATTTCTTTTTGTTAAAAAATATTTTTGTCCCACACTAGGATTTCTCCTGTATCGTGAGTGCGTTACAAACCTTCACAAACACAAATGTCCAGACCTGGAACAATTTAAACTATCTGTAGGCCATACAATATTGGTTCCGTGCGGGAATCGAACCCACGACCCGTAGCGCAAAAGCCAATAGCTCAGCCACTGCATCAAACCATGTCGTCAACTTTCTATCGCCCGATAGTTGGCCGATTCTCTTATAATAAGGGAAACCGAATTGTTATAATGTACGCACTTGCATACAATCTCGTATTGATTAAGAAACCGACTAAACTATCGGCAGACAGAAAGTCTGCAGTTTTACAAATAAGGAAACTAGATAGGTTATTGTAGCCGCAGCTTGGAGCTCGGTCCTGGGAACTGGTGGTAGGCTACGACCTTGTTGGGTAACTGCACAGATCGTATTAGCACCAACATTAATGCAGCAGATCAATTTCTCAAAACTATCTCTTTGTAATTTTGACACTCTGAATGGCAAAGGAACGCTCTATATTGATGTGCTTGATGTAAACATAAATTATTAAACATCCTTAATACCTACCTGTAATGGCAGCAACCCCTTAACAATGGTACTTACATTTTACGATAATTTCTAAGTTGAAACAAAACTCCGAAAACATAATTCACGAACTTAGAAAGAACTTGGAAACCGAAGACAACGAACTTGGAAAAAGTAATGTATCCACTTACAACACTATTAACGGCAACAGTGAAGTATCGCCACAATCCAACATTACACCGCTCCACACGTAGTCATTACCGTTGAGATTCGTCTGGAGACCGCGTCCTAACTTTATCTTCAACAACACCAACTTCGTAACGAGTATTGTGTTACAAAAGTTCCACGATACGGAAGGGTTTAGTTTGTTAAAACGGGATACTTTTGGTTTACAGTGTAACTTGTAACGTTAACCACGTTGTAAGTGACAGTACCTATATCTTGATTGGTACATAGGTATGATACTTTTTATAATTCTTATCGTTAAAATTTTATCGTATCCTATTACTTGTCGAATGATGGGGCAAGCTAACAACGAAGCACACAGTAAGACATAGGTAGTGAAAATCGGCCAAGTGCGAGTCGGACACGCGCACGAAGGGTTCCGTACCATTATCTATAAAAACGGCAAAAAAATCATGTCTGTTGTATGGCCGCCCCCTTAAATATTTATTTTATTCCGTTTTTTAGTATTTCTTGTTATAGCGGCAACAGAAATACATCATCTGTGAAAATTTCAACTGTCTAACTATCATGGTTCATGAGATACAGCCTGGTGACAGACGGACGGACGGACCCGGGTCGAGAATAGGGTCCCGTTTTACCCTTTGGATACGGAACCCTAAAAATGATAATATTAATGCCAATTCTGTTGTGCACAAAGTAAACTTAATTTAGGCTATTGTCATCTTTTTCACTCTGTTAAAATAAGAAAGACGGACATAAATAAAAGTTGTCAAATTTAGTTCAACTAAAATTTCCATGCTAATTTAGACGACACGTCAGAACGTATCAACTGAAAATACGCTGAAGTTCAAAGAGTAAACTAGTTTGACATCTCTAACTTAGTTCTTATTTATCACCGTCCTTTCCTCGTGCTATCTGTTAGTAAAAGATAGCAATTCTTTAATTTTAGTTTAGTTGAAGAATAAAATTGGCACCATTGTTAGCTTTTTATGAACTGTCTTAGCTAAAGGTTAATTACCGTTAGATCAATCACCGTATTCACCCGCATCTGGTGAGACCGGAAACTGGCCCCAACATGTTTAGGAAAAGGCTAGGTAGAACGAAGATGTAGAATGAAATAAACAAACATGCAGTGGTGTATTTAAAAAAAAAACTTAACCTAAAATATCGTAAATGGAGGAACAAACTATATGCTTGGTAATGAACAGACAACCTTTCTTTAATCAAACGATCTTGGCATAAGGCCGGGAAACGGTAGGATGGAAAATAAAAAGCGACTCAAAAGAATAAAACAATCCAATAGAAAATCTGTGATCCTGAACAATAAATTTCTCAATAACATTACGCCCTTTTTTTCTTTACAAAATGTAAGTGGAGCGAGAATTCGCGAAACCTTCGTGACAACTCAGTACACAGAATCTTATTATTATATTTTACGCACGAATATATTTTGAAGGTACAATAATTCTCATACAAGTCCCACTTAGCTGAACGTATATTCCGACATTTTCGTCATGTTTCGCGCCATTGTGTTTTCGGTGTTATTGAACAATACACCTTTCAGTTTTTGCTAGACTCGCTTATTTTAGAAATCACGTGATTTCAAATGGTTTATTCTTGTTTTTCAGGGCATTTTAATAATCTACGTGGTAGTGTATTTAATTTTCCATTTTGATCTTTTTCATACCGTTTTGACGAAATTCTTGTAGTTATGCTAATTAATTTATTCTGCTTCGGAGCTGCATGCGACAGTTAATATATGCAATGCAAATGCTACAAAGCTACAGTTTATTAGCATATTTTGTTTCGAGCAACCAAAACGGCTTTTCTACAAATATTTCTCTTAAAATTTATACTATTGATTTTTATCTTTATCCACAGCAATATATTCACGTTCAACGAATAGACTTACATATATTAATTATTGTGATGTTGGATTTCAATAAATTAATTGACGACAATTTCTTGTTCAATAATCTTGTACTTCTACTTTATTGCGGGAAAAAAGCACTACTCATCCAGCGAGCTGCGAAATAATGACACAGCAACCTCGTAGGTGATTTAAATAAAAATTTCATCAGATATCAAACCCCAACTTACTAAACAGCCATTCGTTGGTGTTAACTAGAATAATTCAGCCATTTTGGCGTGTTACAGCAATAAAATTAGTTGAATAGGTCCCTGAGGATAATAAAATGGCGACCCTATAACTGTCATAGATGCCAAATGGGTTGCGGAATGTGCTCCACTATCGCCCTCTATGTGCAACAGACAGAATGTGATAAGTTTTATGTTTATGGCCGTTTTTATCTAGAGAGCACAGGTATACGACCTGAAAAAATATAAAGCGCGGGCCTACTATCAGTTCTTGTTTTATTTTTAGATATTTTTTCAATAGAAAACAGCAAACATTTAACGGGATTTCGTATCAAGAGGCTCAAATCATTTGATTGTTGTTATCGGAAGCTGGTAACGCTGGACAATGTTGATAAAGGAAGGTAGCCGTCAAGATGAATGAACGTACCCGACGTTATAAAAACAGTAGTCATTCGACGGAGCAGAGAATTCTATGTCGAACCGGCGCCGAAGAAGTTTGACCTTTTATACCTGAATAACTTGTCCTTATTTTCTGATCTTGTGTAAATTATTATATTGTAAATATGAACTAGCTTCTGTAACTAACCACTAACCCAAATAAAAGTACTCTCAGTTGTGGAGAGTCTGTTGGTTTTATTTACTTTATTTACCACGCTCACAATCCCGACATAACGATATTAACTATAACTGTAATGATATATTCACCCAGCCCTACACGATTCTGTTGTATGTATTTAACATTGTTATAAAACATTAAATTAAGTGTAAGAGTATACTATCACAATAAGTAAAGTAACATTTAGGTAGATTTGAAACGAAGTTGTCATTCTAAAATGCTTATACACAATAGAAAATCACAGTCAATAAACAAAGCAATTGTAAAAGAAATATCTTTATTCCCGTATCGTCCAAGATGTTTACCCGGAAATGAAACTCCAATATTAGAACAGCGCTCTCAAGTAAAATAAGTAAGTACAAGATATTTCTATGTACTGCAATTTATGATTGTCTTTCATCAGTGTTCATCAAACATTCCATTTATTCGACTTTCTCGACAAAACCTTAATAGCTCAACTTATGTAAACAACACGTTTATAATTCATACACATAAATCTTCTCCGAGAATCATTTTTTCTTATCGTGAAAAGCAGAACAATATCCGTTCAGTAGTAACGGATTAAATCACGCACAGACAGACGCGGCAGGGAACTTTGTTATATAATAAAATGTAGTGATGACGTGCAAAACTAATATTTTGATTTACTGTCGTTTCGTTATGAAAGGATTTTGATGTTATATGCATAGTATTCTGGATGGAAGAAAGTTACTTATCTGCTAACATAGTACCTACATTTTCCTCCCTAAAGAACTTTTCACGTGTAGCATCGGTGTTGCCGCGAGTGCAGTTTATAAGCAATAATTTATTCTTAGGTTGGGAGTGATTGATTAGATACAATTTTAAATCAGGCAGTAGCGTCGTGGCTTTTAAGATATTGTACTTCAATTTTAATTTAACATGTTCCCTGTCCAGTGAACCATATGTGAATATCTCGATTGTTTAACTATTGTGTCTAATTCGTGGACAGCGAATCTGTTAAAACAAACATACTTATTATATAGGTAGATTAATATGTAGGTGCCTAAAGCAATTTCTCCTTTACCTTCAAAGCGTCAAGGAAGTTCATAGTAAAATTGAACTTCATAGGAACGAGTGTGACAAGCTTTTACATATTCTATTTACTTTCTTCTATAGAATACATCTCGTTTATGTGACTTTATCAATGTTTCTCTCTTCCGCCGTCATGTTTCTTTGACGAAGATTTTTCAAAGAGACTTTTTATTTACTTGTTCAATTTTCTTTTCTTATATTGCCTTTGCCTACTAGTTGTTTATTTTGATTACCCCTGTTGTTTAATTTTATGAATTGAGATTAATATTCATCACTTACGAATTGCGTGGCTCGTAAACTACCGCGCAGACGGCCTAGCACGATTGTTGTGACGTTAGTAACGGAAACTTAACGTTAATGTGAGTGAATTTTGATTTGGTAATAGTCGTTTCGCATATATTATTTAATTGAATTGAAATCTTTATTCATATCCATGTATGATACAAATTGCGCACGTCGCAAAAAAGAAACTAAAATGTTATAACACAGTTGTATTTTTAACGGACTTCCAAAAAAGGAGGAGGTTCTCAATTCGGCTGCATGTTTTTTTTTATGTTTGTTACCTCACTACACCCTCATTTACGAACCGATTTGAAAAAATATTTTTTGTTTGAAAGAGTATTCTTTCGAAATGGTCCCATTTAAATTTGGTGAAGATCTGATGAAGAATTTTGGAGATAGACAATGGAACTCCTCAATGACGAACAGTACCTACGCATATTGTGATGATGTGATTATGTTACAAGCAGCGTCTTTAGTAGGTCCAACCATGTTTTACTTAAAGCCACTAAAATGAAAAATATAAAAAACATTTTAACAAAAATAAAACCGACTTCAAAAAAACCGAAAAAAGGTATAAAATAATTGCCATATTATAAAATTAACAGTTTCAGAAGCCGGTGCCTTCAATTTAGTTCAGTGTGGATTAGCACCGACTTCTGAAACTGTTAATTTTATAATATGGTAATTATTTTATTCCTTTTTTCGGTTTTGTTGAAGTCGGTTTTATTTTTGTTAAAAAGATTTTTATGGATTCAAAATTCACTTACATTAGCGATACATTTACGATTCTATATCGTTTATATCGTGGTAGGCTTACAATGTCTAAGGTTAATCTATCATGCCTCGAATACCTAGCTCATTAGACATCAGTCCCAGTTTTAACTTTTCGTAATATCAGTTAAAGGTCCGTGTATAAAGACCAAAGTCCCTTGCAAAACTGAATGAGTGCAACTGCAAGTATACTCCACCAAGAAGAGCACAGCCTGCTTAGTTGTCGGCAATAAGACTGACAAGCATATCATTTTGGGACCCAGTGCATAATATCAGCAAGCACATTGGATCACCCGCGCGACGGCGGCGCAACGAGTATTCCCAAGGAGGGTTGATGTCAGGCAGGCGGCCGGTCATAAAACAATAAGCCAAAACCTCTAACAACATGTATTTATGAAATACATGCCGACCACACCTAGTGTGGGATAAGGGCAGGAAGAAGAAGAAGAAAAAGTTAAAAGTCCGTGTATATGTATCATATAATCGATACGGTTACGGCTGTCTGTATACCTCAATTGGGTTGTGGAAGTCGGACGGCAGTTCCGTGGAAAGTACTAATATATTCAGCCGCATCTGAATAAACTGGAAGCCAACCTTCAACAGATTTGGGAAAAAGCTGTAGGATGGTGAGCACGTATCTAATCAGAAATTGCTAATTTTAAACTGCATACATATTACATGCTGGCCTGCAGCAAAGCCCTGAACTCCTACATTAAGCTCCGTCGACATGCATGCACAAATAGCTTGTGCAAAATCTCTTGCGCAAACGGTACGAACTACTGACGCACGGTATTAACAGCACTGCACGGTAACATACATGCTTACTTGTGAAAATTAGAATTTGTGCAATTAAGATTGACCGTTTAACCGGAACTTTAGTGTACAAAGAAATGTAATTTGCAACTAAAACTCAACATTAGCAACCTTTCTTGGCATTCAACACATATCTTTCACAAAACCTCAAACAAAAGAAAAACATTATAGTTAAAGGCATCGTAAAATAAAGATATAGATCTCCCAAGCTTTTATTTTATTTCACTAGATATTCAGAACACGTCTTTGAAAAACCAATACTGGCCAAATAAATGGCATATTGGCCAGTCGCATGCAAATACAGCCTTTGTTTGTTGCAACTCGTTTGAGGGACGTAGGCGTTTACTATAGAATAGGATCTATTCAAACATTTTTATATCTTTCTGTGTTTCCTTCTTATCTGACGTACCTACATACAATATTTATACTGCAGCTAACCCACGTCAACCCTTCGGCTTTATGTACGCCTGGTACTTACTAACACGTTCTGTATCACACTCACACATTAACATAATCTTTACATAGTATAAAACAAAGTCGCTCCAGCTGTCTGTACGCATAGATCTTTTAAACTACGCAACGGATTTGAATGCAGTTTTCAGCAATAGATAGAGTGATTCAAGAGGAAGGTTTATATGCCCCACATTAGTATCTACGTTGCACGAATGCGAAGCCGGGGCGGGTCGCTTGTGTGTATTATAACGACGTAAACATTACATACACACACATGTGAACGTCCTAAAGGGTCTTGTACATCCACGTAGAGTGACACGGTGGATTTAGAGATTAGAGCGGTACGTTAAATAGTGACGTATTGCTATCCCATCGCCGCCTACACACTAGGAAATTACCGCAATGTTATTATGTCTTGAATAGCTCATAAAAGCTATTTTCAGGTAGGTAAGTATTTTAATAAAAGCCTTTGCCTTGTTGGTCAAGTGGTCGCAAGCTTGACTGCTAAGCATAGGGTCCTGGGTTCGATCCCCAGGTCGGGCAAAATGATATTGGGTTTTACCATTAGGAATTTCTCAGTAGCAGCCCGGAGTCTGGATTCGTGCCCGGTTAATGGCAATAGACTCGCCCCCTATTACATGAGACTTAAACATAACTGGCGAAACGAGAGTGTTACTAAAACACCTCTGCCTAACCCTTCAGGGAATACAAGACGTGATGTTATGTTATCTTTATAAAACTAATGGCCAGATACTCAAACGCTACTCAATTTTAGTGTTTGGCCAGACTGGCAGCGCGGTGCGGGGAGCGGCGCGGGTGCGGGTACGCGCGCGATTTACCTGTCCGCAGTGGAGCGTGGCTTCGTTCTGAGCGTTGTCGTGTCCAGTGTTTGTCAAAATATCATATGGATGAAGAAGACTTATTTTTACTGGAAAATTCTTACTAAAAAACGATGTTTCGACATCCACAGTGCAGATCGTGCTTCAATAGCACTTATTAATTCTTCAACGTTTAATTTTGAAGACGCCATTACAACAACGTGCGTGGTCAGCTCGAACTAGTTTGAGATCCCCCGCTCCCGTGCGGGTTGTCGCTTGCCGCCCGCGCTCTCACTGCGGCCACTTGTATGAACGACCTATGGCGTGAGCTACCCGCGCGCTCCCCGCGCCAAGTAGCCCGCGCCGCTTCCCGCGCCCGCGTGCTCACTATGGACACTCAAATGAAGTTCTTCTGTTTGAACTCGCCGCACCGCTCCCGCCTCGCGCCCGCGTTTACAGTATGGCCAAAGGCTTACAGTTCGGGCGACGAGTCGTGGCCGCTCTGTACATCGTACAGGTGGTTGCGGAATCGATTTTTTAGCAACAAAATAGCTTTTAGTTAACATTTAATTACTACGATCTTAGGATTGGTCATTAAATGATAAATTATTTTTATTTCTGTAAATAAATCTGTTACAGACACTTTTACAAGTCAATGTAATGTTTTTTTTTAATGACTAGTTGGCGCCGGCATTTCCTATCTGACTAGCTCTGAGAAGAAAAGCCGAAAGAAACTCAGAGGTCAAGTCCAGACATTGTAGTATAACAACTATGTGAGTGAAATGATGTAGGACAACGTCTGGAATGGCCTTTTGAGGAAAGTGCCATAGCAGGTTCGAGTTGACCTGTCCTAACTGACGGCACATCTGCATCAGTCATCACGGAGCTCAAACCTTATTTTAGGTTGCTCAACTTAACTTGGTTAAGTAACATAACATAACATCATGCCTGAATTCCCCGAAGTGTTGGGCAGAGGTCTATAGTAACACTCTCATTTCGCCGTTATGTTGAAGTCCCATGTAATAGAGGGCGAGCCTTTTGCCATCAACCGGGCACAAATCCAAACTCCGGGATACTACCGAGGAATTCCACACGGAAAAGCCCAATAACACTTTGCCCGACCTGTGGATCGAACCTAGGACCTCACGATCAGCAGTCGCGCTTGCCGTCACTAGACCAACGAGGCAGAGGCAGAAAATAGAGGAATTAACACAGTAATTTGATGGTTGGATTTCCTGATACCTTATTTGTTTAATTAAATAAAAACAAACTACTATGTACACAATTTTCTTACATTATCACAATAGTAGATCCCTGTTGTAATTTATATTTCCTAACAAAGACGTTATCTGAAACTCAATAAAAAATAAATTGTTTGATACCTATTCGTGCTCTTTATAACATAAAAGCAATTAGCTTACTAAGTATGTGGCAGGTTTACTTAGTGCATTCCAGTTGGCGTCCCACCGGATCTTTATCTATCTTCTATTTCCTGTATAATGTAGAAGCACGTTGAAACGTATTTAGGTTAAGTAAGCAAGTAAACCAGCGGCTCAAGAGGTGTGTGTGTCAAGGTAAATAAACGCTAGTGAGAAAATATAAGCTTAGCGACATTAAACTTCGTCTGCTTGCTTCTCGAAGTCTTTCTTACGTTTACTTTATATTCGTTCTCATTTTTAATTAGTTTTCTTTGAAACTGACGACTTTTTGGCATAAATTATATCGATTTATCGATAAAAATATTAGACGATTCAAGTTCTTTGATTGAAATAGTTTAAAGAATATCTTAGGAGTTTATAAACGATAGTGCATTAAGTTTCCTTTTTTTTTCTTCATTTGGTTAATTACTAACCTGGTATCAGAGTTTATGCCGTCCATGGGCCTCTGACTTGGCTTCACATGCCGTCGAGAAATATCTCTCAGGTTCCGGTTTCATCACGATGTTTTCCTTCACCGTTTTTAAGCAAGTGATAATTATACAATACGCACATGAATCCGAAAAGTCAGACGTGCGTGCCTTGAGTTCGAACTTGAGACCTATGACTTGGCAGTCCGACGGTCACACCACTAGGCTATCACTGCTATCATGCATTAGGTTATAGTTATGTTAGTATTATTGATCATTTTACGATAGGTACTTAAAATGAGTGTTACTTAGTGCAGCTCTTAACTTAATCAGACGAATTATTTAGTACAAAAGACTCTTCAAACTCTACGTTCACCAATATTTATTCTCTCGTCAAACAACCGTTTACAGAAAATTCTTAATAGTACAGAGAACTCGGTTGTTTAACCGGAGAATTAATGTTGGTGAACATCAGCGTTACGGCCAAACAATCAAAAGCTACTCAATTGTAAGTCTTCGTTAATTTTAAGCTGTCACTATCATTTCGCCTTAAAGTGACAGTGACAGCACGAGACTTACGGCAACTTATAGTTCGGGCCACGAGTCGTAGCTACTCTGAACACAGGCTTTGCGAACCTTCGCACGTGTACACTCGTGAAGAAAACGGTTACTGTAAAAACTATTAAATAACCTTTACTTAACTAACTCCTTTAACTTTAACTACATTAACTGCCTCGTTGATCTAGTGGTGGCAAGCGCGACTGCTGATCGTGAGGTCCTGGGTTTGATCTCCAGGTCGGGCAAACTGCTATTGGATTTTTCCGAGTGGAATTCTTCAGTAGCAGCCCAGAGTTTGTATCTGTGCTCGGTTGATGGCAATAGGCTCGTCCCCTATTACATGGGACTCAAACATAACGACGAAATGAGGGTGTTAGTATACACCTCTACCCAACCCTTCGGGGAATACAGGCGTGATGTTATGTTATGTTAGATGATAGAAATAATGTAGGAATTAAAAGAATGAAATAGTCTTGCTTACAGCAAAAGAATAGTAAAAGAATCTTTTGGTTTAGCTTAAGTACAACATGAGTTCGTTTTTAAAGTTGAATCTCTTAATAAAAATAAGTAGAACTTCTGACCTAGATACAAAATAGTACCTACTTTATATTCAAGTATCTCTTCATGTAGGTCTATTATTTATTACTTCAACCGAAATTTTACTCGAATTCATTTTTCTCGACTTTTGTCCACAAAATATACACTCGAAATAACAACACATTATGCAGAAAATATATTATTTTAATCTAGAACAGACAGAAAGCTGTTCTTTCAAAAAACAAGAATGAATATAAAATAACACAATTTTCATATTTTACCAAAGCGTTTAGGTGATCTTAAAAAAAAAATTAAAATATTTTACCGTTTCGTCTGACAGAATTCCTATCATACATAAGGTTCACCATGCATTTCGAAAAAACGAATTAATCCAGACGCCAAAAACCAGAAAATATTCATGTTTAATGCTAATAACTATTAAGGGCCGGTTGTTTCACGACTACATTACTAACGGGTAACAGTTAAAAATGGCGTTAACGATGGTTAAATAAAAATAAGCGTTGTTCCACGCTTTGTCGTTCTTGACATACGTCAAAAGTCATACAACACTCTGCGTTTGACGAACGTTAAACATCTTACGAAATAGTTTATATTTGATTAACGTAACATATTTTTACTGATCGTTTGAAACAACCGGCCCTAAGTCGGAAGGGCTCATGTCTATTACAGCCGCAAGGATGGATTAATTTTCCGAAGCATTGATACATCCTAGAACCAACTATGGCAAGAAAAGCATATTATATGAGGGAGCAAAATTATACAATAACTTACCCGAAGACATAATTAACAGTAAAAGCCTACTTGTATTTAAAAAACGTTTAGAATTGTTTGTCAGTCAAAAACACTGAACCGTTACTTATAAAAATTGTTATATTAAATATTTATATTATGATATACCTATATTTAGTCATTACCACTTTCATACCAATAAAAAGAAATGTTAATCTTTAAGACACAGATTTGTACTGCATGCTCAAATACTTTTATTTCTACTTTTCTGAGAGTAAGTGAACTGTAATCTGTTCTTTTTTGAGAAAAATAAATGTCTTTAAACCGAAGCATAGAAATGCTTTCTGCGGTTAGCCTGTGAATTACTTCCGTGCCTCGGATAGCACGTATAACCATAGGTCCCGGTTGTCATACATTTAGATATGACAGTCGTTACGCATAGCCAGAAGCCCAAAAGTCTGACAACCAGTCTGCCTGGCCTCGCCCAGTAACTGGGTTGCGGATTGTAAAGGTTTGGCAGTCACTCAGTGTATCACACCTAAATATTAAAAACACAACATAGTTTTTTTGTGTTGTATCAACCTGGTTTATTAAATGTACATATTTTTACGAAGACAATGTCTGTAACATCAGAAGAGATGCTACGCTTTGATCCTACGGCGGATCCGACTGATCACGATCAAATCTCCTGATCTATTATTTTCTTTCATGTCATACACAGATCAGTTTGATCAGGGGTTATAAATAATAAGACTCCTATTTTTTTAATAAAAAAATATTGATTTTAATTGCCGGCAATTTAATTGCTTTTTCAGAAATGTAAAAACTGCGTTTTGATTTTCTCCAAAATCGAGCTCACGACTCCTTTGCTTTTTTCTATTCCGAACAGTTTCAGATTTGACTCTGCATCCCTTTCTCAAAAACTCACCCTGAATAAAACCGGTTTCCCAAGACAACACAACATTTGATACACTAGATAACCTTTTTTCTAAACGATTTTTAATTGGCCGCTTGATCTTTCGAGGGCCATCTGTCTGATAGCCTATTTCGACATTTTGTCCAAAGTAGAATATCCGCTGTCCCTTAAATTACTTGTCGAGAAATAAAAAGAAATGTGTTGGCGATAGGTTCCCTATTAAATGAAATACGAACGAAACTTGTAGAAGTAATAAATATGTACATAAAAATAACATGCTTTTTAAACGAAGCCAATCTTTTAAGGCCTATAAATTATTCCACATATTTTGGCTTTAGGGACTGTTGCTTTGAGAATAAAATAGGAAAATTCCCATATTACGCTTTTCTTAGAGAGCTTGTGAACAACTTAGTAGATAAATTATTGGACAGGATGATAAATATCTGCTAGAGAGAAAACTTAGCTGGTATAAGGATGTGAGACGGTGTATTAACTCTACGTCTTGTCAAGTCAAGACCAAGGGAATGACATAGAGCGGGCTGTATCAGCCTTGTACAAGTTGTAAACCGTGTCTACGAAAAAACTAACATTTTCTGTAGTTTTTATAACATATTTTATACGATTTTGAGATCCGTGCTTTACTCGATTTTCATACAAATGCTGTCGTTACAGACAATCAGAAGTCCGAAAGTATGACAACAGGTCTCAGGTCTCTTAGACTATGGGTGTATAGAAATCTAAATAATAGGTATTATTTAGATTTTTGTGGGTACCAGTATAGGGTTTGGTTTTTAAGTCAGATGACAGTATCGCCCATAGAGCCAGCACTCCTGAAAAAATACTTACATAGACAGGTCGTTGAACTGATAGCCGACTCTATAACCCTTGGGAAAAGGCAGATGCTCTTGTAATACTACGTACTACCTTTTCCCATAATTTCCGAACCAACTTACAAAGTCCAAACAAACATTCATGTAGCTACAAGCTAAACTTAGGAAAATCAAGCAAGTCAGTCTTGATATAATTCAGTTCCGTACAGCCTGCAGGTACAGTAAATATTATTGAATATGGAAACTCTGAAAATCGTTAATACTTACAACTGGACTTGGTTTTGACAAAGTTAGGCAGTTAAACTGTGACGAAACAAGAAGGAAAACAAGTTAATAGCCAGGTGCTAAGTTTTGTCTATATTTTTATTTTAAATCCTAATATTTCGTAAATAGTGTTTTGTGAAAATGTTTACTGAATCACTTACCTACTTTGGCTATGTCAATGTTTTTCTTTTATCGGGTTATAACGGTCGTAAAGTAACCACTTAGCGAATGATTGGGAAATTGGACGCGAAAGATTTTTTACAAATATAGTTTACAATAAAAAAAATTAAACAATTTTGTATAGAAGTAGAAACCCGCAAAACAATTTGCTTTATTAATTGCTGTTAAATAAAAGCTGCTATGTTTGCCTGATTTTACTTACTTAATAAGTAGGTACCTAATGTTATAAATTTCAATACGTTAAGTACCAAACCGCCTAAAAATGTATTATCTTGTTTATTCAATAAATATTCACGTTAATCACTTCTTATATTAACTTTTCATAGGATTATTTTATTTCTGACGTTGTATAAACAGTCTGACGTCACTGTGGCTCCATCTTTTCTATATCAAACGACAATCTAGTTAAGTTATTAATTAAAAGGGGAGATTTGTGCCAAAGTGATGGATGGATCTATCACGTTTTATAACACAGATGTTGTATTAAATTTTAGGAACAATCAACTAATGGGCTCATTGAATTGAAAGGCGTTCTTGGAGCCTCATCTGTTATAAATTGTGATGGGCGATGTCGTCATTACAGATGATCAGAGTCACATAAGTTATCAGCTTTGGCTGTCAAAGGAGGTACTTATTAGGAGAATTAGGTGGGTAGGTATTGTTTCTATTTCCAATTACTGCTTTCCAAGTATCAAATAGGGATCGATATTAATAGGTCTCTAAAATCTTAATAATCATTGTCTCGTAGTTAATATTTGGCAATTCTGTTAATAATGATGTAACAGTATTTAAATATTACAACATACATAAAGCAGTAACTACAGAACGTCACGAGTGAGTATGTCCGACGCACCCTGGGTATTCAGCCCCTCTATCTGACTGGCAAATCTTCTCACAACTGCATGAACTATTCTCAATGGAAAGAGCTTCCACAAATGACGATATTTAAGTACGTCTGGAGCACCCTTTTTTTATCTTTGGAGTATCCTTATGGATGTCCCTCGCCCGGGGAAGGCGAGGGAGTCTGCCGGACTCTTACCGGCTAAAAACCAACCGTCCGTTCGGCTGAGGTCGCGGTATTCGTATAAGCATGCACCGCAACCCCGGCAGGTCCCGGTCCGCCAACCCTTGGCGGACCTCGCCTCTGTGGGGCCTTGCCCCACATCCTCCTGAGAAGCGCGCACGGAACACAGCGCGCCGCCTTCTCGGGCCTGTTACTGGTCGGGCGGCAGGTCCCCTAAGCCGCCGCCCGCAGGCCAACGTCTTGCGCACCCTGGGCAGTCAGTCTCGCTATCAACATTGCTGACTAGCTAATATTTTTACCATAGCATGAGCCGTTCTCTATAGTGACGAGAGAAGAGAAGACGCACCCTAACCTACTGAGAACCTTATTGAAGCAAAATATCTGAAACCTACATCTAATCAAAATTCTTAAAAGAAAACACGGTTATCCACAATAGCAATAAAATTCATAGGAAACTATGAAACACGTACTGCATGAATACATAAAGCGATGCGAATGCGACGCGGGACACGCAGCGGATGTTCGTTTGCTTAACCTCGTAAATCTTGGAACTGTGACGTGTACATTTTATAAAGATACAAAATCGGACATTGTGTCCGTAACAAGTGTAAAAGTTGGGTTATTCTGTAAAACCCCTAACCTTAGTGGTATCATTTGGATATCTATAATTTGACCATTTACAAAATCTGCTTACGCTAGGTAATTACAAGCATCGGTTACAATACGTAGCCATCGTATTAAAAATTTCATATTGTCCATTGTTCACGTTTTCTGGATCTTTCAGCTGTTACAAGTGATATATACTAAATTAATTAAATCATGTTTATTTTTTCACAGAGCTAAATAAAAATGAACAGAGAACGAAAGTTACCGACATAACTCAGCGGATTAGCAAACTGAAGTGGCAGTGGGCTGGTCATATTTGCCGCAGAACCGATAACCGTTGCGGTAGACGAGTTCTAGAGTGGAGACCGCGAATCGGCAAACGTAGTGTAGGACGTCCTGCGACTAAGTGGAGCGACGATATACGTAGGGTAGCCGGCAGCGACTGGAGAAGGAGAGCCCAAGATCGGGCTCAGTGGCGTGCTTTGGGAGAGGCCTATGTCCAGTAGTGGACTGATGTAGGTTGATGATGATGAAATAAAAATGAAGAACAAACCCTCAACAACAAAGTCGCGGTCCAAACTAGTGTTTCAATATCTAGCTGACCGACATTGGAAAGTTGGACTGTATACCGTATCGGAGCAATAAATAACCGGTATGGCTGAGCAAACAAAACGTCACTCTGGGCCGTAAACTTGGGACATATTTCTTTCCGTGGCTTCCTCCTAGAAACACAATTAGGACAAGAGGAAGATACGCCCGAAAAGGTTCATACAATATGCAATGAAAGGCTCGCCCAGACACAGACGCGAAATGAACTAAAATTTCATTAAAGCGCATACAAACGAGACTGCAGTGGTTCAAGGCTATTCCGTTTTACCTATATCGCAGCTACTTACGTTACTAGCGTAGGTACTAGTTACAATTTATGTGTCAGTTCCTTATCGAGTGAGCCTTCTGTACGGCAATATTTTGCTACGAAGGCTACGCCTGTAGCGTTGTAGCAGTCTACGACACAGACTTATTTCCTGCCTGCTACGCGGCGGCTACGTAGATACGAATCGCCTACGTCAAGCTACGAAACGACTCGTAAAACGAAATGTTTGTTTGTAATTGTGTCTACAAGGTAAGAATATATTTTAGTTCCTAGATCTTCTAGCTTTTGTATCTTAAATACCTATAAGGTTTTTATAATACTCCCTTCTAATCATATAACAGTCTTTCAATGTAGGTACACTTAAACAGTTCAGAAAACCTACAACAAAATCCTTCATTCGATACAATATGTCGCAACTTACTGATAAGTATTCGTCATGTTAAATGAACAAAAAAATATCAAAATTGAAAAAAAAGCAACTGTGTCTGCCTATAGAAAAGTTGTCTTTGACGTTCAGTTACAAAATTGGTAAGCTTTATGATACCACCGAGGCTTTGAACACGGAAATTCCATGTAAGCTGATTGCTCGTGGAGTCGTGAAACTAAAGCGTTCGCCACAACAAACGCGAAACGTGAGCGGGGCAGGTCGTCGGCAAGCACGTGTGAGTTGTATTCAAAAGAACTTCTGAAAATAGAGTACATTGTCTTCTGAAGAAATCACGTTTGTAATAATAATTGTTTATGGATAAAAAAATTAATAACATAATATAAATATATTTAATTACCACCTTTAATTCGTAATTCTGTTTTTTTTTTCATTCTTCACGTCTATGGGGCCACCTGAAAATATCGGCATAGCAGGAAAATATAATTACAAAAAAACTTTTTTTCACAGTTTTCACTCCACCCTAGTATCGATAAAATACTGTTAGATACTTACATATTTTCTTAATGCAAGTAAGTGAAATTACAAAAAAACGTTCTCAAGTCTTCGTGTTACAAAACCTCTATATTAATTTATGAAAGAGCAAAAAACCTTTAGACCAATCTTAATTTACGCTTTCTTAAGAAAATTACTGAATTAATTATGCCCTTAACGCTTTATCATCCTCGAACGGTAGACATTTTAATTCCATTAGCTAATATATTCAATCGATACTGTCGTTACCAAGCAATTATCTAAGAGGAATTTAATGTAGGTTTCCTAAGTACCTAAGTTTCCGTTAAATATATACTAGGTAGATACTAATTACATACGTACTTTAAGGTAAGGTTACAGAGGCTTCTATTCAAAGTACCGAGCACGTCTCAGTTTAAAAGCCTAATGATATAGGCGAGGGTGTCTTGGCATAACGTGCTGTCTCTAGGGATGTCTACGTTTATATTTTGGTTGTCTTTTATATTTGGCACGAGTTGCTCAAACCTGTGATAATACGCCTTACTTGTACACTGAATTGCCTCGTTGATCTAGTGGTGGCAAGCGCGACTGCTGATGGTGAGGTCCTCGGTTCGATAGCCAGGTTTTTCCGTGTGAAATTCCTCAATAGAACTCCTGAGTTTGGAGTTCTGTCCGGTTGATGGCAATAAGCTCGCTCCGTTTAACATGGGACTTAAACATAAAGGCGAAATGAGGGTGTTACTATAACACCTCTGCCCATCTCTTCGGAGATTACAGGCGTGATCATAATTATATATGTTACTAGCGACCCGTCCCGGCTTTGCACGAGTGCAATGTAGATACTAATGTGGGGCATAGGTATAAACCTTCCTCTTGAATCACTCTATCTATTGCTTAAAACTGCATTAAAATCCGTTACGTAGTTTAAAAGATCTAAGCGTACAGACAGCGGGAGCGACTGTTTTTACTATGTAAAGATGTTATTGTACACTGTTCCTAGATCTCTGGCCCAAAGTTTACAAGTTATTTTGACTATGTCGTCTTCTCACCTTTTAAAGCCAGAACAGCCAGATTACGCGACGAGTGGAACCATTTGGAGGAGGCTTTTACCGCCCTAGGCGATCCTTACACTGAAACTTAAGCGACGAAAATACTATACACACAACACTAACAAATATAGCGACGCTCGGCAGTGAACACCTCGTAAATAAAAAAAATCTGCAAAAACGCTTTATTTGTTCTTTAGATTGATAAACTCGTCATACACGTACTAGTTCAACAAACTTTCAATTCAAATACCTACTTCTAAGCTATCTATGACAAACTTGTATTAACATTTGATCCGCCATTTTTTTTGCATGAGACAGTTATTTCTATCTCTTTTCAAAATTTGTATTTTACACATAGACGTATTATGTTAGTATAATAGGTCCATGATTTTACACATACGTGGTTTTCACTGCCGACCGACGACAGGTACTTAAAGTTAAGTTTTTTTATTTAATTTTCTAACACACTAACATTTTTATACTCAACTAGATGGCCCGGTGAACATCGTGCAGCATATTTTTTTTTTTTTTAACTTGTCCAAATTATCTTTTTTCCTAAACCAACCCAGTATAGAGTCGAACAAAACAAAAAAAATAAATTCGGTCGATCCATTTTAGAGATTTTGCGAGACTAACGCACGGCAATTGATTTTTATATTTTTAGATTACTGTTTTCTTATGTTCTAAATGTAAAAAGCTTTTAGTTGTTGTAAGGAATTAACAAAAGCTTTTTTTTATCTAATTCTCAATTCAAATTAATTTTATCAGAATTAAAAAACGGTTACCTAAAATTCACAATTAATTATTAAAGGGAACCTGTACTGCATGCAGCGTCATTCGTCTACTAATAACACAACAAGCGTGGTGATTATGGCAACATTATGACTGTTTATTGTACTTAGTAGCAGTCATTGAGAAGCCCATGTTTAGCAGAGGACTAGTATATCCCTATATAGTTTGTGCAGAGGACGTTTGAGAACTGCTGAGAGAGAATGAGGGGTTGTGGTTTAATATACCAATACAGAACTACTAGTAGATATAGTACTTCTGTGTTGCTATTATATATATATTATCTGTGACATAAGTAATATTATTTTATTATAGCTACTCGATGATTGTTCCGTGGTTGTTTATTGCATTTTGCCTGCAGTTACAGATACAAAATAAAAACGTTTTTCAGCCATCCCAACTTGGAAGTCCTAACATTGACGGCCATTTGATTGTAACCAAAGACTACAATAGAATTGTAACCAAGGCCATTATGATAAAAGTTGATCTGAGAAGATAACCTCTATTAACATTGACTTAGTTTTTTTATTTCTCAATATTAGGAGATTACACTTATCTTTAAAAATAAATCGTTATATACTTCTACTACTAATTTAGTAATCTTAAGTTTGGCTAATAATTATGTTCATTGTTAGGTGCCTTGATCATCAGCAATCATCAGCATACCGCAGTCTAATGCTGGACTTCCTGTTTAAGGTTTCCAAATGCATCAAAGCAACTCTTTTCTCCAATTGACCCATTACATTTCAACCCCTTAGCATAAGCAGCCCATAACCCATAATTTTCCCAATACTGGGCACGAGCCTCTTAGAATAAGACGAGTTTAGGCCTTAATCCACCTCGCTGAGGTGAAACATACCATTGGGAACTGTTTGGAGTACTCTCAGGTCTACGCCCAGTCCCGGAACAACAGACTGTCATCTGTAAACCATACAAATATTTGTTGCGTGCGGGATTGACCCGAAGGGCAGAAAGCTAAACGCTACGCCACTGTACCAATAGAGTCTTGACGACCTCCAGTGCGCTGATGAAAGTGTTTAGGGATCGACACAAAATACTTAATTAAAACAAAATATTAAGTGCACGATTTTATACCAGAAGGTTACAAACTTATAACTATTTTAAGACTAGATATACCATCAACATTAGAAAAACACACGTAGGCTATATTCCAGCCGAAACTTGATGGGGAATTTGTGTAAACAAAAGCGTCCATATATTTTCATGGTGTCTTTTCGTGAAAGTAAATTTTTAAACAATTTTATTGATTTGGTATCGCATCAGTGGCGTGCATTGGTTTTCGGACTAGGTAAGCAGGCACTAGCGATGTCGCCTTTCGACTTGCACGCTTAATTAAGCCCATTTTAATACGATTCTGACCAAAATAAATAATAGCCATATACACTTATTTCATTTATTGTAATAGTTAAAAATGGAGCAGTTAATTAAATGTTATGAGGTAGGCACTGATTAAATTTGGGTTTTTTCCTGTGGAATTTCTCAGTAGCAGCCCGGAGTTTGAATTTTTGCCTGGTTGATGGCAATAGGCTCGCCTCCTATTACATGGGACCATAACTGGCGAAACGAGGGTGTACTAAAAACACCTCTGCCTAACCCTTCGGGGAATACAAGGCGTGATGTTATGTTACTTCTTAATTGCCTATATGCAATGCACGCCAACCATCCGACGGATAGTTGCGTCTTTTTTATAATTTAATTAATTGATCCATTCGAACCAATAAGAACTGTGTAACAATAATCCAAAATACATGATAGTTTGTTTACATAAATTCCACATCAAGTTTGGCTGGAGTACACAAGATACATATTACATTTACGACATATCCGGCACCTCGCCAATCCACCAGAACACCAAATTATTTTCACTTGTATCAGAATATTTCATGTCAACGTCAATTGATTGTTGGTTATCACTGTCCGCTGAGTCCATATCTTCGGTAATAATTGTACTATCATCATTAGTTTCATTTGAACCCTCTTCTCTACTGGCGATTGGGACACCACCACCAGTTCCATTTGATGACTTTTCTGTCAAGGCGATTGGAACACCACTAGCTCCATTGGACTTCTTTTCTGGTGAGAGGAGTGGGTCAGCTATGTGATATTGTCCTGAACCCGTCGCTAGGATGGGACGCAGTGGATGTATTGATATACTATTGCAACAATCTTGGTGGAGTGGAAACTGGAAAAAGAACGCAAGAGTTTTAAAAAAAATTAACGTAAAGTTCATTCGGCCTATCCTTTTCCTAACTATAGGTATGTTGGAATCAGCTTCCAGTCTAACCAGATGTGGCTGAATACCAGTATTTTATACGGAGCGACTGCCATCAGACCACCGCAACCCAGTTACTGGGCAATGCCGATATCTTAAGGCATTTTTTTTTAATTCGTAGCCAAACAGTAGGATTTCTCCTGTATCGTAGGTGCGTTTACAGACACAAATATTCACACGCACAAACATCCAGACCCGGAACAACTATCTGTAGGCCATACAAATATTTGTTCCGTGCGGAAATCGAACCCACGACCCGTAGCGCAGAAGCTAATCGATCAGCCACTGCACCAAACGTGTTGTCAAAGTCGGTTCGACCGGTTGTCAGACTTTCGGGCTTCTCGTAACGACTGTCATACGTAATCATATGACACCCGGGACCGACTGTTTTACGTGCTCTCCGAGGCACGAACGGGTCTCAATGTGTAACGAACGGTCACCCATCCATAGACTGACCGCGGCAAGCGCAGCTTAACCTCGCAAATCGTATGATCCGCGCGTTTGGTAATTAACCACGAGTCCCTAATAATCGTAAAGTATGGGATTAGAAATGGCGGCGAACATACGCGGCTTCAAAATAAAAAAAACTGCATTTTAGGCTAGTACCTACGGCAGTATTGTTGTCGCTATATTTCATTACAACTATTTTATGGTATTTACAAAAAAATACTTTACCTTATATGTAGCGTTGTCGCCTAGATCTCCAGTAGTATCCAAGCCGGATTTCCAATGCACATTGTCCTCATCCCACACTTTGACCACTCCATCGGTACCACCAGTCACCAAATACTTCCCACAAGGCGATAAATCAAAGTAAATTCTTTGGTTGGTATCAACTACTCTGGTTAATATGTTGAGTGGTCTACGGTAGTATCTGATATCCCATATTAGTAGTCTATGGTCTTTGCGTGCACCTGATATGAGCCGAAGACCATCTGGCGAGAATTTTACTTGAGTAACGCCACCTGAAAATATTGGTGGAAAATGTAATAAAAGATTTCACATAATAACATAACATCACGCCTATATTTCCCGAAGGGTTGGGCAGAGGTGTATGTGACACCCTCACGTCGCATTATGTTTAATTCCCATGTAATAAGGGCGAGCCTATTGCCATCAACCGGGCACAAATCAAAACCGGGCTGCTACTGAATAATTCCACATGGAAAACCCCAATAACACTTTACCCGGGGATCGGACCCAAGACCTCACGATCAGCAGTCGCGCTTGCCACCACAAGACCAGCGAGGCAGCATTACTAGTAGTAGTCTGTAGTTAAAATAAAAATTATATAACTCAACACTTTGCTGACAATCCATTGTCAAGTTTTTGTAAGCAAATATTGTCTAATGGGAGCTTATTCAATGCCAAAAACTTTACTAATCAATACCTTAGTTCCAAAGTGCAATAAGTCAAAAACAGTTATTTATAAAATACATAATTCTATCATAAATCGAGAGTTCGACGGTCGCCTGGTCTGCAGCCCGTCACTACATGACACTGGCAGAATAGTCGTCATCGGCTCAATTGCCATAAACCAAAAAAAAATTTTAAAAAATTCAAAAGTAAATGATACTTTTACCAGTATATTTTAATCGTTATTTAATGAATCTGAAATGTAATATTATAAAAATGACTACTACTGATGATACTGAATGGTCTTAGCTTACCTAAAACCATTCAGTATCACTAGTCATTTAATTTACAAATTATCTTTTAAGAACCTGTTTCTGAATTATTACTTTTTGGAACTGAGGTATTGATATGATGTCTTTAACTTGATTTTCTAACATATTATCAGCTATACGCTATTTAACCATGTTCCCTTACCGCTATGGCCATGCATTTTCCCTATGCTTTTGTAAGCACCCATTTCGTTGACATTGTATAAACTGATACTTGTGTTCCAAGAACCAACAGCCAGCAAATTGTCGCAGGTATCGAAGCATGCAGCTGCACTTGAAATTTTATGTTCTGCAAAATCTCTGCCAGGCCTGTGGATTTAGAAATGCCCAATAAGTGTATTATGGAAACTTGGTCAGTTATAACACATAATTACCTTCTAAGAAGAACCTTATAGGAATGGGGAAGGTGTACAGAAGAAAACCAATAAGATAGTATAGTTTTAAGGCTCTTCCTAAAAAATATTACAATAAAATACATTGTGGCCCAAAGCCCATTATCAATTGGATGTAATTTAGCAGAAAGGACCCAATCCACAAAATTGTCAAAATGAGTCATTGGTACCAAAATGGTAGGGCCTTTCATTCAGCAAAAAAGATCCAAGAAATAAACAAAGGAAATACGTTTTTTGTGACAAACCAAACCACATGTTAGGCAGGTATTTTCTTTTTATTACCTATAAAGACCTAACCTGCTTAAATCACCCACCCTATATTTTCCTAAATAAGTCCAGAAATACACAATATAACCACCAACCAACTTACATATATAAAAATACGATTGATTTTACCAAGGATGTATAAATATGACATAACAAAATCTGAATGCAGCATCACTGAAGAAAACCACTCTGAACTTAAAACATCAATAACTCAAAAGTGACTCTGTGTGGGTTGAGTCCTTTCTGCTAAACTACGTCCAATTGCAGATAGAAAATAGCACATCTCTGCATTTACAAACTCTACCTTTCCACATCAAATGTCCTCATGAACTTTTTGTATCCAGCAATAATTCTACTGCCATCTCGTGTGAAAGTCAGAGACAAAGCTGGTTCCATCTGATCGACAGCATCAAATCCTCTGTAGGAACATCTCAGTGAACCGTCAAATGCATCCCACATCTGTATCGGTCCATTCTGTCTGGTTGTCAGCCAGCTGGAATGAGTTTGTTATAATCTTAAATGGACTGTTTCTTAAAGATCTGATGTCAATTTACCTAATATAAATGTGTGAATGATTTGCTACATACATAATATCAGGCCTGTATTCCCTGAAGGGTTGGGCAGAGGTGTATAATAACACCCTCATTTCACCGTTATGTTAAGTCCCATGTAATAGGGGGCAAGCCTATTCCCATGAACCGGGCACAAATCCAAAGTCCGGGCTGCTACTGAGGACTTCCACATGGGAAAACCCAATAACATTGCCCAACCTAGGGATTGAACCCAGGACCACACAATCAGCAGTCACGCTTGCCACCACTAGACCATCAAGGCAGTTGGATTGCTAATTATATTTAATGATCATTATACATAAGAAATGTATATATTATATTATTTGAAATGCAATAGTATAGTCTGAATTCAAAAATATGCCACTGCAACTTGTATTAATCTTTCACCAGACTTTTGGTGCATAGTTTCACTGTTAGTTAGGGATTATTAAACCCAGGAGCTGCATAAATAAAAATGGAGTTGCAATATTTTATTAGGTCAGTTACCAGTGAAATTACTAAGTATTTTAAAAAGGAGAATACAGGCGTGATGTTATGTTTATGTTATGTTTTTAAAAAGGATGATAAAAAGAAATGACTTTATTCCTGTCAGTATACAGACAAATTAAAAATGTATGTTAACAAACTAACCAACAAGATTCAGGCACTCCGCTATTCATAAGAGGAAACCAGCAGAAATCATAAATCAAGCCAGCTTCTTTAACATGGATTACTGAGTCCATAATATCTATTATGCGGTCTGGAGCCGCACTACCGGTATAAAGATCTCTAGATAATTCAGTCACATGGATCCCATCATTATTTACCACAGTAAGGCAGCATGTCCCATCCGGCGACCACTTACAACCACGCAGATAGGGTTGCACATCCCCTTTAGCTTTTTTAGAACGCGCCCAAGAAGAATTTGATAGTTCTATCAGAGTTTTACTAGTAAACAAACTTGGATAATTGTACGCGATCTCTTCGTTAACCACTACGTCTTGAATATTTTCTGCTACATCTGCAGTAATTTCACTTTGGGTAAAGTGTTCGCCGGCATTGACTGCGTCAATATCCATTGATAATTCTCCCATTTTAATAGAAAGAAAAATAATTTTAAAACATATTTGTAAATAAAGGCGCGTGAGTCTTCTATTTTCCCGTTGATGTATCAAATGACATTGACGTTGACGTTTGTTTGATATCCGGATTATTGATTTTGGGTGTTTTATTAATTATTTTGCTGTAAGTATTTACTGAGGTATTTACACTGACCACGGTCATTGTTTTGGCTATTATTATTAAACAATGTATTAAACTAAACACAATCATTATTTCAGAATTCAAGTAACGATATTACTATTTTTAACATTTAATGTAATATGTGCTGTTATTATGATTGATCAAAATTCAAATTCGACCTGCAGTAAATAAAATAACTTTATAAATTAAAAATACAATAATTAAATTAATTGATTTTACATGCGGTGATTGCTATCATCAATATAGGAAACGCAACAAAAACAGCTGTCACTATGTCATTCAATAGAAGACGCAGACAGCAAAATCAGCAATTCGTCGTTGTGAGTTGCCTGTCAAAAATGTCAAATGGTATTGAATACTCGATCGTAACGGAACGTAATTTTACACTCGTAAAATTCAGTGTTGATTAAATCGGTTAATGAATGAAATAAAGTAATTATGATACAATGAGAACAAATTTTTCCCGCGAACTATTTTGTAATTATATTTTGGATTGGTATGTTTTTTTCTCTTTGCATAACAAATAAGTGCGTCAGATGTTTATATTAAAATCGTTGCAGATGAGAATTAAGTTCTTAAAAGACGGATTGCGTTTTGCAAAAGGGGGTTTGTCAAAAATGGCTTACACGGAGTCGCCGGCTAAAGCTTCGCTGTGCTGTGAAGGGTCACAGGATGGTGCTCCGCCGACGTATGCGATGTACGAGGCACTGAAAGATTCATGCCAAAACAACGCGACCTATTTTCAGCCTGACGACAGTGAGAATGGCCAGAGGTTGTACCAGGGCTTCATGACTCTCATGGACCATGTAGATACTGTATGGCCTTTGGTAGATCATGTGAGAAAGGTATGTACATAACTCATGTTTTATCCATAAATACTGTAGGTGGAAATGCATAATATATTAGCTCCTTTGAAAGTGAAATTGTTGCATGAAAGTAGTAATTGTGCTTCTAATACTGATTAGAGTTTGTTGTTCTATAGACAAGAGAAATGAGGTCAGTACAAACCTTCTAAAAATTGAGCAATTTTATGGACTTTTATTCATTAGTCTTAGTATTTTATAAAATCTGTTTAGATAAATATTTGTTATATAAACCAAACTCCAAAGGTATAGGATTTCTAACTGAAACAAAAAATTATCACATGTCGTTGGGTTTATCTCAGAAAATTATTATAAATTAAAATGTCTCCAAGGGCCTTATCTGGCTCATATCAAAAATTACAAGTATTTAATTACGTATAATCCTTGTACCCATTAGAGTTCATAGAATACAAAGTTATTAATTATTTTTCAAATTCTTTATCTTTAGCAATTTTTACAGAAAACAAATTCATCGTCTCAAGTTTCTTGAAAATAATACTGATTAAAATATTGTAATAATAAAAAGATTGTAACACACCAAGAGTTCAATATACCTACTGTCCCATATAGCTTTTATCATCATAGAAAACATGTGTTCTAAGCAGATACTCTGAACATCACACTATCACATGACTTGATAAGAAAAACATGTACTTAGTTTAAATTTCATAACTATACATGTTGTAGATATCTTCACAAAAAACTTCATTATAAACATTCATCCAGACAATGTGTATTTGAACTTTGTACATTATCTTTACAGCTTAGTCATGAATGATTCATTGGGGAAAATACACTATTCATTTATTACATTATGCCAATAGATCCAATTTGTAGATTGAACAACTAGATTTGCTTAAATTATATCGTCACCGGAAGGGTTTTTGAAATCCAATCCAACGATATATATAACTCATTTTGGCCAAAAATGGCTCTTAAGTAGTATTGGCTTTCCGGTGACGATATCTGTTTTGTAGTTATGTTGTTATCATATTATGTTAAACACATGCTCCTTTGTTTATTTATATTAATTATGTGTTTAACAGATGCATTTATATAATTAGCACATTGCTTGTGTGATATACAATGTTTAATTTAGCAGAATCTACCTACCAACACACATTTTTTTAGTTTTTTGAGGACTAAATGTAGTGGTTGGACTTAGGAGAGGCCTATATCCACCAGATAGATCGATACCTGTTCCAAAGTGTAATAATTCAGAAACAGGTTCTTTTAAGATAATTTAAAAATTAAATGACTAGTGAGTTACCTGGGTATTTTTTAATCATTATTTAATTTATCTGAAATGTAATATCATTAAGAATGGCATTTCAGATTAATTAAATAGTATTTTAAAAAAAACAGTGGTCAAAGTACTTATTAGTTTTCAAATTATTTTAAAGAACCTGTTTCTGAATTATTACACTTTGGAACTGAGGTATTGAGATAATATTATCTGTATTATAGGTTTTTAAATACAAACATTGAATCACTTTAAACCTTGTGCCTTTTCTAATCATTGTCAGAATGTGGAATGTAGATTGACTCTGGCTATCCATACAAATTCGTATTAATTTATACTTTAATTTTCCCTGTTTTGTCTTTGTATTAATAAAGGATTTAAAAAAGTATTATTTCCTGTTATAATTAATGGAATTATTCATAATAATAATTAATAACTTCCTAACGGAAAACATGTTACAACTTCTATAGATTATAATAGCATAGCATAGATTCTAATAATTATATTCATGGCAGATTAAATAGTAATAAGAGTGGCATAACTGGTATTATTGAATATTTTAAGTACTTAGTTGCTTTAGGCAATTTAATTGCACATTATATAAAATTAAACCTAAAAAAGGGTGTATATTTTAACACCTGACATTAAATATATAAATTGTTGCCATGTTCATTTCAGGTTCATTAAATAAATGAAGATAGGAACTAAAGGACTCTTTCAATTTAAATGGTTGATGTCGTACTGCAGCCGTGATGCAGCAATGAGGATGTCGTACTGTGAAAGGGCAGTTCTGTTTTTCATATAGTTGATGCGACGAGAAAGCAGTGCGTCCACCGTACTGCCACCGTGCGTGCACGGTACGGGCGATGCTCTGCTCTCTCGTCACGTCAACTGTATGAAAAACAACCGGCCATTTGCCAGCCGTTTATAGCACTACAGCCGCACTGCTGCGGCATGGCTGCATTCCGACACCAGACAACTAAATTGAAAGCACCCTAAGTGTAGTAGGTGTAGGATTAGACACTAGTCTGATCCCTTGGAAACATAAATAGTAAAAAAAAAACAGTCAAAAAAGACTTATTTCATGTTTGCTTATTTTAGGTGGCTCCTCAGTACGACTTTGATGCCAAGTCTCCTGGCAACGGATACCGCAGCTTCGTGTCAGTGGTCGATTCCTGTGTCCTTCATGGCTTAAAACTCAGCAGACAAGTGAATACCAGTAGAGATGCACTGTTGTTTCGGAAAGGACATTTTGTTAAGTGAGTATATTTTTATAGCTATGTAATTACGAATCTTTATATATTAATATTAAAGCCTGTACTAAATATTGTTAGATGAACATAGCAATTCGCATAGACTGCTTAGTTTATTGATATGGAGATATCTCTATTGATATTATGGACTATTAATGTATGTATACAGCCTATAAGGTTAGTCGCTTGCAATCCAAAAACAATGAACTCCAAATAAGTGAAAAAAAAGTGAGCTGTTCCATACATACATAATCAATGTTGTTTAATAAAATTTATGGAACAGCTGTTTTTTTTTTCACGCAATTGTAGTTTGTCCCTGGTAAAAGTTGTACAGAATTGTGAGCAGAGTTCATAGTTTTCGGATTGTAAGCGACTAACCTTACAGGCATACAGGGTGTAAACGGAATCATGTGATTCCAAACCTCATGATTTACTGCTAACATAGATTAACCCTGCACGGGATACTTTTGGATTCAATAAAAACAAAAATTACAAGAAGTAAACATGTGTTCTTAACGTAAGGCATTTTAGCGCCCCGAGTTAAAGGACCGCGCTGCGAGCGATAGCCGCGCAATTCGCTCGGGGTGCTAAAATGCGTCACGTTACGAACACATGTTTACTTCTTGTACTTTTTGTTTATTGAATCCTAAAGTATCCCGTGCAGGGTTAATCTATGTCAGCAGTACATCACGAGGTTTGAAGGAATTACATGATTTCGTTTACACCCTGTATAACTGGAGTCTGCAGGTTGACAGGTGAATGTTGCTGATGAACGTACGGTTAGCGGCGCGACCGAGGCTGGAGATAGAGACAGGTAACCGAGACAGCTACTTTTCGTACTGTGTTCAATGTCGCGGTCTTCTATCTCGATCTCGCTGGGTAACTGAATACAGTACGAAAGCCTCAAGTCAAGTAGCGGCCGCTGTCTCGTGTCCCTGTCGCTGCTCTCGATCGCGCTGTGAACCACCGCCTTTATGACAGTCTATAGAAAAGTGTGGCCTATTCTGAGCCAAGATCCAAGCTAAGAAAACTTGTAATAAGTAATAGGATTTCCGTTATCCAACTTCTTAAAACAAGTATAAACCAAATATCGTCGCTGCGCCTGCAAAATCCGCTGTTTTTTTTTCAATTTCGGTTTTTGATGCTATTTTATAATATCTCTCAAGCCACGTGCGCCTGTGAAATCGTTTTCTAATAATTTATTTGGTTAAGGAGATAGCAATATCAGCTATGTAATTTTGGCCAAAAACGGTTTGAAAAATCCTCTATGTGTGCAAAGAGACACTTAACGTATTTTTATTTCAGCGCTCGCCTCTTAGAATTGCGCTTCAATATGACAAATAGCGGGTTTATTATATTAAAATAGTGTGGAAAATCCGCTAATTGTTCCAGGAAGACCAACAATGAAAATTATCTAATAGAAGCATAAATCCGTCATATGGCGAAAATTTATATAGCAGTATTTACGACCCAAAAAAAATTCGCTATGTGACCAAATTCACTTTAAAAAAATTCTAGCACCTATTATATCGTAGAAAAAAGCAAAAAAATAATATTTTATGATGTCTCGACATAAAGTCTAATTTTCTGCACACTAAGTTTTAAAATGTTGTTATCAGTTTGGGGAAAAAACAGTTTTTTGCTTCTCCTGTAAAGTTGGGTATTTTCCCATAGCGGATTTAGCTCGCGCAGCGACGATATTTTGATACTGTCGCAAAAAAACATGTATTGTGTTCTCTGTAGACATAATTGAAATATCACACGCTTTTATTGCAAGCTTTTCTCATCATAATTATGGTGATCTTACACTTAAGTAGCGATTGTTCTTGTCAGACCTGCTCAACCATTTTCTAAAACGCACCTTATAACTACGTCCTAAGGTCTAAAATACTACTTAAACTTGTAAACCAGTGGATCGTGAAATTAATACCAGTTAGTACTTGTTAACCACAAACATGTCTTGCTAGTTATTGCTTGTTTACTTTTTGCCACTTGTGCCAACATAGAGATCAAGGCTAAAATGCTACTTAATTATTTGGTACTTAAGAGTTTAAAGTAACGCGTCAATCAAAAAGCAAACGTGTATTAATGTGTGGAAAACTTAATTCTAGTATTGCGTGGTAACATATTCTTGATCATAATTTGCAAAGAAAATGTTTCAAGATGGTAAAAACCGTCTTAGTCGTCGGTGTTGGCCGCCTCACCTTCATTTTCGACCGTAGGTAAACCATCAAATCTATACAACCATATCGTCAGTGGAAAGGTAAAAAGACTAAAGCGCCAATATAACTACTTTACAGTAAAAGAAAAATAATTATTTTCTTAAAAAAATACTTTGAATCTCTCTACTGTAAAGTAGGTATATTGGCGCTTTAGTCTTTTTACCTTTCTACTGACGATATCCATCTCTCTTAACATGCGCAGTCATACATATAGTCTCGTCTCGGCACGAGATATTGCGACGACAACATAGGATGACATAGACATACGCATGATAGGCTTGCAAATTACATAAATAATGCTGCTAACATCTTCATTCCTAAAGCTATACAGGGTGTGAAAAAAGTTCCGCTTGAGATTACAGGCCACGATTCAACATTGAATCTAGGCTGTCTAGAATACAGGAATTCCAAAATAAAATTAGAAAATAGAAGAAAAAGTTCTTTAAATAGAAAAACCTCTTTCGTTGTCTATACTAATCGATATAGTCTCCATTATCTGTTCCGTATCAGATTAGTTAGAATCAGATAGCATCGAGTGTTCGTTACACCGACGACCGAGATCAGGGTTTTCCTGCCAAAATGCTCCTCAGTACCGTTGTTCTATCATTAAACGTTCTGCCTAGCCTTTTCCCAACCATGTTGGGATCAGCTTCCAGTCCAACCAGATGCGCCTGAATACCAGTATTTTACACGGAGCGACTGCCATCAGACCTCCGCAACCCCGTTATTGGGCAATGCCGATATCCTTAGGTTAGACCGGTTGTCAGACTTTTTGGGTTTCTGACTTCCCGTAACGACTGTCATAGGTATTCGTATGACACCCGGGACCGACTGTTTAACGTGCTCTCCGAGGCACGGAGGGGTCTCGATGTGTAACGATTGGTCACCCATCCACAGACTAACCGCGGCAAGCGCAGCAGTATGATCCGCTTGGTTGGTAATTAGTCACGAGCCCCTTCATCATTAAACATTCTATCATTAAACATAATCTTTATTTAGAGCAGACATTATTAGTTTTAAAACTAAACAAGCGGTACCTTACATTGCTTTTATACCCCCAATTTCACCCAAGTGCAATGTCAGATGACGTCTTATCAGTACAAAAATATTGTGTTTATTTTTTCTTAATAAAAACGATGACCCTGTACGAATTCCTCTGAGCCAATAAAAACCACAAATCTCAGACAATTGTTTTCATTCAATTGGGATTAAACCCTGAAATCATCTGCACAGAAAGCCATCGCTTCACTGCATCGGAATAGAAATCTTAATAACAAATATTGTACACAGAATATGTTTGTTTATATGCTTTGTGTGCGTAAGCGCATCCACAATGCATAGCTAATTCTGTTCATTATGTTTTGAATAGCATTGTTGACTTACCGATTGAAACTATTTACAAGCAGATAAATGTTTGCCCTATATTATTAGCTCGCCATTTTTATTACCGTGCATGTGAATTCCGGTATTCATTACTTACATTACTCATATAGGTAATCCATCACACGTTTCTTACGTCACTACTGTATAATATTGATGTATATTCGCAGCGTCGGGTAATAAACAAATGAACTGCTAATTTATGGGCGGACGAACGCGTCTGAAGTCTGCAAATGACCTGCCGCCTATCGGAACCTCGGATCATAGGATCGCTTGAACACGTCAAAAAATCCGTACGCTTCGATGATAACATGTTTCTTCTGATCTTAATTAAGATACATACTTTGAATATTGAATATTATGTGCGCTTATTAGCTTTTTTTTTCTACCCCGTGATTTGTTTCCGAGACCGACACTAGCTCAGAATAGGTTTGTTTCCGAGACCGACACTAGCTCAGAATAGGTTTGTTTCCGAGACCGACACTAGCTCAGAATAGGTTTGTTTCCGAGACCGACACTAGCTCAGAATAGGTTTGTTTCCGAGACCGACACTAGCTCAGAATAGGTTTGTTTCCGAGACCGACACTAGCTCAGAATAGGTTTCCGTGAGAATTATTATCATATTTTTAATTTCTAGGGAAATAGAATCCTGCGGGCAGCTGCTAGCGTCCCTGGGTACATGTCTGCACCATCTACACACGCTGTTAGCATGGGCACCGCCAGGCGAACTGTTCCCGACGGAACCTCACACTCCCGAGGAGTTATTTGCACAGGCAGACACTATCAATCAGTATTGTTTTTATGGAAGGTGTCTCGGGTTTCAAGTAAGTTGAAATATGTGTATTTTAGTGACCACAGTACTTGTGTGTCGCATATGATTTAGATAAGAAAACTTTCCAATCATGTTAAATACATAAATAGTATTGTAGTTTAAAATATTCAAAGATTGCAAAGTTGGCTTTTTTTGGACTCGTCTTTGGGCGAGTGCCAATCTTGGATTAGCAAAAGTCTGAAGTCCAATTAGTAAGTCAATGAATTACAAAGAACTTAATATAGAATTGCTAATTGGTTGGGAACAAAGTTCGAAAAGAAAAACATCTTGCTTGAAGCATACATCATAATTCATAACCCGTCTTACTGCAAATAATTAGACACTAGTAAAAACTCTGATATACACTTAAATAGTGTTTAAGACATCTTTACATCAAATAACTGTATATTTGTGGTGAAACCGTTATATCAATCACCATTAACTAAGATCAAAACTAGAATAACTAATGAGTGGCGATAATTTAGTGAAAACTAAAGTCACCTATAAAAGGTTAGTCGGAAAGGGGGTACTAAGCCGCGGGCCACTTAATGTATCACTGATGACTGTTTTAAAGAAAGTGTTAAAATTTAAAAATTCGATAATTATTTTCTTCACGCAAAATGATTTTCTATTTTAGTGTTTTCAAAAATTCTTCATCCCTGCTTTAGTTATGAATTCAGAACATGGAGTTTCTAATCCGTGACCCCAAATATGACGTAAAATGTAAGCACGTCTGATCATATCTGAGGATAGATAGAATTTAGCGTATTTTCTATGAAATCTTTGAACAGCTATTTCTCTTGAACTATTGACTTTTGGGGAAAGTTGTAGAACAAAAGTTATCCATTATTATGGGTACACCCTTTCGGCTTAGTACCCCCTTTCCGACTAACCTTGTATAATTGTAAAAACTATATAGGGTGACTTTATTTTTCATTAAATAATCGTCACGTTTCAACCCTTTTAGTATATGTTTTTCATATACAATATAATATTGGTATTGAAATATGATAATAATAATAAGTCAGAGCAAGTAATAACTTGCTCTCTTTAATATGGCCACGGTTCGTTTAAAGCTAGACTATATCCAATATGACAGGTTAATTTGCATACCTTTTACCGTCTAGTCGGTATACAGAGACATATTTAAATGTGTGCAATGACTGTGCAATGAAAGTACATTAGGATGTGTACACATTAAGTATATATTATGCTCGTCACGTATTCAAAATCTGTACCACATATTACTTCACCCACGGATGGGGAAAGGAGTGGCCTATTGTGATGTGGGCCATACAGTTCTCATCGCTGATGTAGATGCAGCCCTAGAAACACACAACGCTGCCTTCAAAACAACCTTTACCCTAATCTTAAAATTCTATTCCAGTTCCTACCATCAATGCGTGGCATACTGAAAGGCATATCAATATGTATGGCGGGTTTCTCCGAAGCGTACTATTGCCACGGCAACCTGATCGGTTCTGTGTGGACTGGGGGCCAGTACCTCATAGACCCTGAGATGAGAGCAAGGAGAATCGTTAACATATCGCAGTCGGCTAGCATTGAGTTCTGCAAGGCGTTCTGGTTTTTAGCTGAAAGTGGTATGTTGATACAGATGATTATTTTTATTTTAGGCTTGTTCAAAGAATGCTAATGTCACTGACCCTGAGATAAACTTACAAGTATTCAGCGAATATACTTGCAGCCACGATAAGTGTGGCGAACGTGTTCGTTAAACATCACGTACATTTCTTGTAATCGGGTTATTGCGATAACATTATCGCTGAAGTTTTAACTCTGGCCCTTAAGGAAGCCTCCGGTCCATTCTACTATATCTTGAAATTTTCATACCAATGGAATTAAGCGGTCTTTATGCAAAATAAACAAATGTACAGTACAGTGATAGTTCGCTATCTAGTTGCCTCCGAACACTTAAACAAACCGTATTCCTTAATTGATTTCAATGACTCGCAAAATGATGAGGCGTAAAACAACAAATTGATAGCTACTTGTTCTTAATTCATACCCAGATATGTCTGGAATAATCTATTTTCGGAAAACAGGCCACCGAGTATGTTTACAAGTAAAATATGACCTCGCCATTGCTAAGCCGAGAAGTCATGTTTTGCACAACAATTGACGCACGTTCGATGGTTTGATGCAATCCGATACTTCGTTTTATGTCATCGCTTGACGGTTCAAACACAAAACAGTTAGGTACAGAAGTCAATCTACATACAAATGCGCTCGAGCAACGCCCACATAGACACTGCTCACGGACACGATATCTCGGACTGTTTGAGACTAGAGTGCGAGTGCGAGTGCCATGCGCTTGAGAGAGATAGATATATAGACAGAGCGACCGCCGAGCGTAGGTATGAAAAGTGAAGTACATACATGTGATTGACTTCTGTACCTATCTGTTTTGTGGTTCAAACGTTCCTTTCAATTTTATTCTGGAGAACAATTGCACAATATACCGCGTGATGCGGTCGTATTGATTTGTAACAGGTCAAGGCAGTTGATAAAGAATGTAGGTATTACATTGATTAATTTTGAATACGTATGATTTATTAGGTAGGTAAATATAAGACACATTGACGCGCATCTTCATTACAAAAAAACCTTTATGCCTAATTATGAGTTTAAACAGTCAAGGATGTTTGCTAAGCACTTGTCGATACATAAAAAAAGACAATTGAATAGGATACAACACTAATTATTGAGTTCTCTCTCAGTCAACTAATTAAACTACTAGGTACCAACCTGACACGAATGTTGCGACGAACAGTATAGAGTATAATTATAAGTATATTATATGGTCGAACGACATAAGGACTAATGCACGGTTCCTGTAATCAAAAACGAATTATTTTTGCTTTCCAATGGTAGCATTTTTTATTGCCAAACTGAGCACATAAATGGACTAGTAAGCTAATTTTACAGCTACTTCCTTATGGGAAGGTCCACTATGAAAGCCATGAGGTCATTGCTTCATCTATACTAATATTATAAAGAGGAAATATTTGTATTTTTGTATGTAACGAATAAACTTAAAAACGAATGGACCGATTTCAAAAAATATTTTGCCATTAGAAAGCTATATTATCACTAAGTAACATAGGCTATATTTATTACTGGAATAAAACTTCTTACACGGGCGGAGCCGTGAGGACATTATTGGTAAAGATACAAGAGTCTGAGTTTTAACCAATAACGCTACGTAAATTATAGGAATCGTCCATAAATCGTCGTTTACAGAAAGACCTATTAAAGAAAGTTTTTATGATAGGTACAATACACTATCAAATAGTAATCTTACGAGTGAAGTGGCCTATCATACCGTGACGTTTTTCACATATCAATTTAGTTAAAGCGTAGCATAAATTGTTTGTTTATACGTTTTAAGCGTATCGAACGTGATTTTCCGCGTAAAATCGGTTTACCGTACGACGTCCATCTAACCACAATGCAATAAAGCGAAAAATAACACGAGTGAGCGAACATACATATCTACGTGTTATAATATAATGTTTCGAAGCAAAATACGCTATATAATAACTTTCGTGTTTGAAATTCATGTTTAGGATTTATTGTGGGATTTAGTGGTGGCAAACGCGACTGCTGATCGTGAGGTCATGGGTTCGATTCCCAGGTCGGGCAAACTTATTGGGATTTTCCGTGTGGAATTCATCAGTAGAAGCCCGGAGTTTGGATTTGTGCCCAGTTTATGGCAATAGGCTCGCCCCCTTTTACATGGGACTTACACATAATGGCGAAACGAGGGTGTTACTATACACCTCTGCCCAACACTTCGGGGAATACAGGCGTCATGTTATGACGTTATTTATTACTAGCTGTGTCCTCACGGCTCCGCCCGTAGCCTATGTTACTCAGTGATAATGTAGCTTTCTAACGGCAAAAGATTTTTTGAAATTGGTCCAGTAGTTTTTAACTTTATTCGTTACATACAAAAATCCAAAAATACAAATCTTTCCTCTTTATAATATTAGTATAGATAATATCTATAGGTATATATTTGCGGCTTTACTCACGTGCATTTTTAGGGATTGCCCGACTAGTTTCGGACTCAACCGGAGCCCTTAAAATATCGAGCAACTCCGGTAAAAGTCAGTAAGGCCGTATAATTATAATCCTAAACAAAATATATCGTCGCTCAGCCTGCAAAATCCGCTACGGAAAAAATCCCAACTTTACAGGAGAAGCAAAAATCTGTTTTTTTTTTCCCAAACTGATAACAAAATTTTAAAACTTAGTATGCAGAAAATTTGTCTTTGTCGGGACATCAATAAATTACCTATTTTATTTTGCTTTTTTCTATGATATAACAGGTGCTAGGTTTTTTTTAAGTGTTGTGGGCACATTTTTACTACCCACTTGTTTAATAATATGGACATCAGAGCCTAAACTGACACAGTTTACACTGATTTTAAAAAAGCCTTTGATAGAGTTGACCATAAAATACTATTAAACAAAATTTCATTCAATGGCATCAAGGGCAATCTATTGCGCAGGTTCCAGTCTTATATTAGTAATCGCAGTCAAACTATAGTAAGTACCGGGTACCATTCTAACACATTTTTGGCTACATCTGGAGTTCCGCAGGGATCAATTTTGGGTTCTTTGCTGTTCATTATTTATATTAATGATATAAGGATTTAAAATTTGGATTGCAAACTTCATCTTAATTTACACATTAAAAAGATAATAGCCAAAGCTTTCCAAATGTACAATCTTGTTATGAGATCCTCATCCGATTTCAAACGCCCAGTCACATATCTATATCTTTTCAATTCTTTAGTACGATCACAAGTTGAGTACGCGTGTATGATATGGGACCCTTACTATGCAAGATATGACCAAGCATTAGAGAGAATTCAGCGCAAGTTTTTGAAAACATTGCAGTTTAAATGTCACTTGGAGCGCCTACCATATGAGGAGTCGTTGCAGAAATTTAAATTACTAACACTACATTCAAGGCGTCTGTTACTCCAAGCCATGATGCTCCGTGGACTGATACACAACAAGTTTGATTGCCCTGAACTTGTGAACAATATATTTTATATAGTGCCCAGAACTGTTATAAGACGAGAGGCGCGCGCTTGCCCGCTCTTCGCTACAACCACTAGTCGTACAAATGCGGGTGAGCGGGCGCCTCTCCACAGATTAGTCAAAATATATAACCTACATTTTGTTAAGATAGACATATTTGCGTTACCTCATAACGTATTTAGAAATGAATTAGTTAATATACTTAAAGCCTAACAATTTAGTATACCTACTGTTAAAATTAGCCCTTTCTTTCATCCATACTGTATGTAAGTAAATAATACTAATAGTAATATGTGGAAACGTTGTTGATTGTACGTTGACCTACTTTATTGTATACCTAGATGTAAGACAAAATGTACAATTGTTTGTTTTCCCTAATAAAATAAAAATACCGGTTTTGTTTGGGTCGTAAATACCGCTATATCAATTTTGCCACATGACGGTTTTATGCTTTCACTTTTATAGATAATTTTCATTGTTGGTCTTCCTAGAACACTTAGTGGATTATCCACACTATTTTAAAATAATAAACCCGCTATGTGTCATATTGAAGCAAAATCCCAAAAAGGCGCGCATTGAAATAAAAATACGTTAAGTGTCTCTTTGCACACAGAGGATTTTTCAAGCCGTTTTCGCCCAAAATTACATAGCCGATTTTGCTATCTCCTGACCAAATAAATTATTAGAAAACGGATTTCACAGGCGCACGTGGCTTGAGAAGTATTATAAAATAGCATCAAAAACCGATTTAAAAAAAAAATACATAGCGGATTTTGCAAGCGCAGCGACGATATTATGTTAGCTTTAATTAGCATTAAAATAATTATATTAGCAGCATAAGGATTCGATTCGGCCATTTTCAACGATACTTATCACATTAACCGTTGATTGAGTTACTTTAATTCTAAAATACCTATGTTTACGCATCCATACCTAAACATGATAAGTTCAACAAATTATCGGTATTTAATTACTCTCGATTTGGAATTAAATTTATAATCGCCTCATGACGCTTCCTTGTGTTCATTCAAGTATGTACTTCTCGCATAAACATCACAGCGAATATCAAAAGATATTTTTGAGTATAATGACATTTTAGGAATACACATCACGGTTGAATCACGCTTGATATCTTATCTTCTCTGAAATGGTAGGCAGACTTAACTGTTGTACTTTTTGTGTTGGTATTAAGTTCCTTGTAGTAAGGGGCGAGCCTATTGTTATTTACCTGGCACAATTCGAAACTTTGGGGTAGTGCTGCATAAAAATCTATTATCGATGAATTGACAGTTCTGCCCTAATCACCCATACTATCGGGTTTTATACAATATTATTGATGCTATTAATGTTATTATTTAATACTATTGATAGTGTCGATAGTTCGAAATCATGCAATAGAATCTATAATATGAATTATGAATAATTTTGAGGCCTTCGATACTATCGATTGCTTATCGATTTCAGGTAACACTACTCGGGGAAGCTACTCAGTTCTAATAGAAATGTCCAATACTGCTACTAGACCTGGGAACTGAATGGAAAGACCCCACGCTCGGCAACAAAACTTGCGACTTATGAAGCAAATAAGAAGATACAATTTCTAATAAACTTTTTCATTCCAGAAATTATGAAGAGGGTACCTAGTTTAATGTCATCACCGGTCGCCGTGAACAAGCTTATAACGATCCCGCCGGAACCCATCGTGGTCACCAAAACAGATGGCAAGGAAATGACTGTATTGCCTCCCACAGTACATATAGGACTACAAGGGTTGAACGTCAGACTTATAAGTGCCAGTAAAAGAGCAGGCATGGTAAGTGTTCTAGCAAATACATAGTACTTTCCCAATACAGTAGTAGGCTTGCTTCATCATCATATCGGCCCGTAAACGTTGACGGTTGAACACGGTTCTCCTCATAGACTATTCCGATGAACAATTGTAAGAATTCTTATCTTATAGAATCTGCCCTCTGATTCACGTTTGGATAAGCCAGTTGTCGACCGATTCAGTTCGTTATCTTGTTTTGTCTACGACTCTCGTCACGAGAGAAAAGGAGATAACAAACCAAATCACTTGACAACTGTCATATCAAAGCGTTTTAATTCAAGGATCTGGTGGGTTAGGGCGATGCCTCATTAGTGCGTTGCGTTGCGTCATTGCAACGGATCAACGCATTGTATGCCAACCTGCGTTGCGACGATGCACGACGTCGCAGTGCAAGAAGATGACGCACGCACCTCACTCAGTCTCGTTTGCCCCTCTAACAGCGGAACACTGTCCGTCGTCGCACCGGAGTCCGACAGCACAGCGCATCACCCTCCCCCCGCTTCGTCTCTCGTCTACCGATCCGTTGAACGGTCGCGTGCGACGACGCAATGTCATTTAAAATATATGGAAAACGACGCAGCGTTGACGCTGCGACTACGCAACGCAACGCACTAATGAGGCAGAGCTCTTACTCTCGAAAATAATTTCAATGTCAATACAATTTTGTTTAGTTCAGTAAATATCCGCTAATCCCTTCAACATTTTACAAAAGTGGCGCTACTGATTCTGCAATCTGACATTATTCCAATACCGATCGATCAGAATTATTTTGGGGAGTAAGGGGCTGGTCTATACTCAAAATTGCACGAGTTTGTGAAGCCAATTCTGGATTTAAACAGAGGGTGTTGTAATATGATGTTACGAGTGTACAATAATCGGATGTTAATATCATATCATAGTCATCTCTTACCACTAATAAAAAAGAGTGTTGTATACTCATAGCTGTGACTGTAAAAATAATATAAAAAAATAATTACATAATCTTCAGCTAATCACCTTTTAGCTATTCTGAATGTAATCTAAAAAGTTTTTAACAAACACTGCAGCTTCCCCCTGACGTCAAGGTAAATAAATAATACATTATAACCTTGTTTAAGGTAAATTAGAACCCATTAGCGAAACTATTACACACTTGAACCTGTAATTTATCGATCATAATCCACATAGTTGCCATTGTAGGTACCAAAAAAATGTATAGTCGATATTGTTAGAATACGTTTTTCTTTTCATTTTAGTGATTCCTTACCGTGATTTGATTAGACTCTAGAACAGGACCAACAAAGATCAACAAACAATTATAGTGTGTTTAGAAAATATTAGCCCCGAATATGCTTAGACAATGGTGTCGATTCTGTTGCACATTTTGACAGCACTTATCTAGACTAACACCCATATTCTAAGACGTTCCTCTAAAACTTACTCGACTCGACTCCACCTCGACTCAGCCTTTCTCACTACCATCGGTAGTTATAGTTGACATAAACGTCCTCGACTCGAGATTTTTCCTTAGTCGAGGTAAGGAATCATCTGTCAAACTCAAGGTACCTCGAAACCTACCTTAAGGAAGAAAGTGTCAAAGTTCATATGTAACAAAAATGAATTTTGAAGACTATCGAATATGCTTACTATATAATCTTTACAACTATTTATCGCGGCGTTATTTGCGCGATGCAGATAATTCAAATTATGACGTAATGACTCCGTCAAGGAACCTCAAAGTTCACTCAAAATTACGACTAAGAATACAATTTTGAAGGTGTTTTCGAGGCCATCCTGAGTCGAGTAAATTTTGGAGGAACGTCTTAGAATATGGTTGTAAGCGCAACTGTCAATGTTTTTCTATTGAAACGGAAAGAGACAAACACCCTTAGTTCAGTTTAGTCCTGTCAAAGTGCGCAACAGAATCCACACCAATGAGTTTTTCACAGTATGGTTTAGAGTTATGCTCTACTTCTTATTCAGCAGTTGTCATGCCTTAGGGTGCTGTCAATTTGGGCGACTTATTGCACCGCGACTGTCGCGCTGGAGATACGTTAAATAATTTGAATGAAATAATAAAACGCTGAATCGCGCTGCAATCTGTTGTCTAACACCAGGTTCACACGATTCGATTCTAGTTGATCAACTGCTAAATCGCATGCGATTTGAACTGTATGAATAGACTTTCATCAAGTCAGTTGATCAACTAGAATCGAATCGTGTGAACCTGATGTAAGTTAAATTATTTTCGTAAGGTTTGATGTGAACTATTCTTTGTAGCAGTTTCTATCGTAGGTACAAAAAAGATACGAAAGACCAGCTTTACTCATTTTTGTTTTTATTTAAAATCTTAGCTGCTGTTCCTAACACCTAAAATTCAATATTCAGGAAGGCGAAGGCTCATCGTCCCTTCCACCAGCAGACGGCGTCCTCTTCCACTGCCACGGTGGAGGTTTTGTGGCCCAAAGCTCCAAGTCCCACGAGACATACTTACGGGATTGGGCCGCTAAACTGAACGTGCCTATCCTATCAATAGACTACAGTTTAGCGCCCCAGGCACCCTTCCCGAGGGCCTTAGAAGAAGTATTTTATGCGTATTGCTGGATGCTGTCGAATTTTAAGGAGATTGGGACTACTGGTAAGTTTGGCAGAAATTTTCTGTTTCTGGTGATAATAGCATGGCTGACACGCAACCTATGTGTGCCATGTTCACTTGATGAATAGTCGTGTAGCAATTGGCCACATTTATTTACAAGAACTTTTCAAACGGAACTATCACGTTTTAAAGCTCTTCTATAGCAAATGGAACTATGTTCACCATCACAAAGGTCGTGGCGCTGCAGAATCCGGAGACCGAAACAGGAGACCGACACAGCTACTTGTCGTACTATGTTCAGTGTCGCAGTCTCCCGTCAACCAGCGGTCTCGGTCGCGCCGCGAACGGCAACCTTTAGACTAGCACTATACAAGGTTAGTCGGAAAGGAGGTACTAAGCCGCGGGCCACTTAAAGTATCACTGATGACTATTTTAAAGCAAGTGTTAAAATTTCAAAATATGATAATATAATTTTTATTTGCATGAAAAAAGATTTTTATTTTAGTTTTTTCAAAAAAAAACATACCTACTTTAGTTATGTATTCAGAAAATTAAGTTTTTAATCCGTGACCCCAATTATGACCTAAATAGTAAACACAGCTGATCGTAGCTATGGACAGATAGATTTTAGCATATTATTTACGAAATCTTTGAAAAGCTATTTCTCTTAAACTATCGAGTTTTGGGGAAAGTTGTAGAACAAAAGTTATCCCTTATTATACGTACTTTAACACCCTTTTGGCTTAGTACCCCCTTTCCGACTAACCATGTATACATTTCTGCTAATTACCAAATGCAGATTAATAAAAACTGCTCAAAATAATAATTTATAAACAATATTTCTTACTAAATATTTTTCTTGCACTTTACAGACGACAGTTTTATTATAAAAATCACTCATAGCTCCGCGTTCTAAATAAAACTAACCACAATCTCAAAGATCATTTCTCACCAAGCTATATTTTCAGGCAAACGAATTGTATTTGCGGGTGATTCGGCGGGCGCAAACTTAGTAGCCGCTTGTACCCTGAAGATATTAACATCAGGTCTGCGAAGACCAGATGGCATGTTCCTGGCATACGCTCCACTCATGATAAGCTTCGTGCCCAGTCCAGCTAGACTGTTGTGTTTGATGGATCCTGTACTGCCTTTTGGATTCATGATGAGGTGTCTTAAAGGTATGTGTAACTATTTCCTCTCTTCCATAGGGTCAAAAGGCCCCGGGGTACCGCCAATTTAAATCAATCCTAATCCACTGGACCTGAGATTCCTAAGTTTAGTGAAGTTAATATTCAATAATAATAATGTTCCGTACATTGATTGATTGTATTGATGTTTCTATTTTTTGGCAACCGTAGAGTGTCATTGTATCTAAAAGGAGGGTGTTCGCTCTATTCAAACCACGTAGGCAACTTAGGTCGAAATAACGAGTGATCAAGCTTAAAACAGATCAAGATACAATGCGTTCAATCTATGAAGACGCGCCCCACTCCTTTTTTTGAGAGGTAGTCGCGTGGTGTGTATGCACATATCTCTTATTATTATCTTGTATTAGTATGCGCATGCACAGATCTAACTATTGAGTAGCGATAGAACTAACACAATAGCAATTCATAATGCACACCTTTGCAATGTAGATATTTAGACAAAGAGTGGGGCGCGTCTTCGTTGATTGAACTATTTGTAGTCATTGACAACTATGATCAAGTTAGCCCCCTGTTTCTAGCAGTTGACTACGATTGACTAAGTTGTTTTCTCCTATTTTGCCCCATAACAAATTCTCAAGATAATCGACATAATTATTTGCCAGATGCCTTAGGCTCAGATAATGATTTACCATGCCATGTACTACTTTCAGCATACGCCAGTCCCAACACGAAACCTGAAGGTGGGAAAGGTCCAGAAGATAAACAGAATGGAGGACTCAAACAGAGCGTTGTATCGACGGCCACCACGCCACTAGATAGCAATGGCTTTCTTAGAGTCAGTCCCTCACAAGGTAAGACCGTATTATTATTTAGATTTATTGGGACTGTTATGTGGTAAAAGTTAAAAGTTAAGTTCCCTATCGCCGACCTGAAGCTATTGAAGTCGATTTAAGAAGTTCGCCGATCCAACGCCGCCCGTATTGCTTCACCTCAAACTAAAGCATTGAAAAATGGACTTTATTATTTACGTGACAAAGCCTGAAGCGGACTGCTAAAAACAAACATATTCTTTTTCAATACCTTCACAGAAGGCATAAGCGAAGGCCCGTCATCTTTCGAGGAGGTATCACCATCAGACCTGGCAGAGTTGCAGGCGCACAAATCTGGCAGCGAGCGGAGGAAGTCATCCGACACCACCATCAGCGCCGCCTCGCTGCAGAGCGAACATACTGCCACAGGTTAATAGCATGATTAAGAATAGACTGTTTGACTACTATAAGTATTTAAAGAAACCTCAAAACTTACTAATATGAAAAGCAACAGTGAAAAACCAAAGAAATATTTTAAAAAATGTCCACGTTATAAACGTTTTAGAATAGTTCACTAGAAAGAGACACCATTACTGTGTGTTGACGTCATAACAGATTAACGCCATTGTAACTTCACACCACTCAGTACGTTATCCGCTTCGCGCAACAAAGACTACAAGAACAGCAAATGTCCATCTATAAACTTTGAAAGGTTTTTTTCACATGTCAGGTTCTGTTTACACGCTTTATATTAGCTTCACTTGTAACTAATAATGTAATAAAATCTAGTAAGTCAATTTTAACCTACTTCTAATTGTCGTATCGAAATGAAACTTTGTATGTATATGCAGTTTGGATGACAATACTATAATTTGGTATATTAGAACTGATCTTATGATGGAGCTAGGAGGTGGATAGTGGAACTATTCAGTGGCTACTAGTAAACCCCTGGAGTTTGGGCTCATAATTATGATTCCTCTTGACGAGTCTAATAGATTGGTCTTGGTACCGAGGGTCTGATGATGGAGCCAGGAGGTGGATATTTTATAATTTTTTATGCATGATAAAAGCGTGTTTTTGGTTTTTTAAATTACATATTTTTATTATTATACTTTCTTTAAAATAATGTTAAATTGTTGTACACTTTTAATAGTCAAACACCCTATTGCATAATATCTATATTATAGGTAGATTTATTAACATCAAGAGTACCCACCTGCCCTCTCTTCCTCTTCCTCCTAGCCTTCTCTCAATTATGTTGGGGTAAGCTTCCAGTCTAACAAGATGCGGCTGAATACCTTTATTTTACATGGAGCTACTGCCATCAGACCTACGCAACCCAGTTATTGGGCAATACCGATATCCTAAGGTTAGGTTGGTTGTCAGACTTTCAGGCTTCTGACTACCCGTAACCACTGTCATAGGTATTCTTATGACACCCGTCACCAACGGTTTAATGTGCTCTCCGAGGCACGAAGAAGTCTATGTGAACAGTCACCGATCCATGGACTAACCACGGCAAGCGCAGCTTAACCTCGCAAATAGTATGACCGGCTCGGTTCTTAATTAACCACGAGCTCCTCACACCTACCGTCTGTTTACAGATATTGACTATAATACCTAACTTTGTTGTAGGCTCATAAATAATTAACAACCGCGCGGATCCTAGCATTTACAAAGTTAAGCAAAGCTTGTCGCGGTCAATCGGTCTGTGGATGGGTAATCGTTCGTTACACATCGAGACCCCTCTGTGCCTCAGCGAGCACGTTAAATTGTCGGTCCCGGGTGTCATGCGAATACCTATGGCAGTCTTTACGGGAAGGTAAAAGCCCTATAGTCTGACAACTGGTCTAACTTTAGGATATCGGCATTGCCCAATAACTGGGTTGCGTAGGTCTGATAGCAGTAGCTCCATGTAAAATAAAGGTATTCAGCCGCAACTGGTTAAGACTGAAAGCTGACCCCAACACGAATGGGAAAAAGCTAAGCAGAACAACCTAACTTAGTTGTGATGCGACATGCACTTGGAAGATTATTAAAACGCATTTTTCTATACTCAGGAATCACACCACCAGAGGATAAATCTCAGAAGTACGTATCTGACTTCCTAGAGAGATACGTGTTGGATAGTGACACGGACTCTGAAGGTCGGAGACTGCCTCACAAACCTTCGCCGAAGGCACGCGACGAATCTCTCAGGTACAATTATTTCAAAGACAGGTGCGATCGTAATACTGTAAAGAAAATTGTACATAAATGCCATTTCCTTTGATTTTCCACAGTCCTTTGCAGGTTTCTTAATTATCAGCAACATTATCCATTGGTATTATAAACATAACATCACGCCTGTATTCCCCGAAGGGTTGGGCAGAGCTGTATAGTACACCCTCATTTCACCGTTATGTTTAAGTCCCATGTAATAGGGGGCGAGCCTATTGCCATCAACCGGCCACATATCAAACTCCGGGCTACTACTGAGGAATTCCATTCGGAAAAACCCAATAACACTTTTGCCCGACCTGGGGATCGAACCCAGGACCTCACGATCAGCAGTCGCGCTTGCCACCAACGAGGCAGTTATAACAATATAGGGTGATATTTTGATTTTTTGGAAAAACAAAAATCGATTCCTGGTTAAACCAGCAGCTTCTTTACATAGTATAAAACAAAGTGGCTCCCGCTGTCTGGCTGTCCCTATGTATACTTAGATCTTTAAAACTACGCAACGGATTTTGATGCGGTTTTTTTTAATAGATAGAGTGATTCAAGAGGACGGTTTATATGCCCCACATTAGTATTTACATTGCACCCGTGCGAAGCCGGGGCGGGTCGCTAGTTATCAAAATATAATACTAAAAATTCAATTTTGGTTTTCCCAAAATCTTGCTCACGCTACTACATTAAAAGTCTTCTCTATTCCTAATAGTTTCGGCTTTGACTTTCCAGTCCCATCTCATAAACTCATCTGTATACACGTTGAAACTTTTGGTCCTTTTTATCTCGCGGTGTAGTGACTTTATTTCAGTAGTAAATATCTACTATCGATCAGTTAGGTCAAACTATTGACAATAAGGTAAAATGAAATTAAATGAGTCAGTACTCTGCGGGATGAAGACGATCGAAGTTCAATGCCAAGAAGCGCCTGCCTGACCAGGCTGGGTTTGAATACTAACCCAGACAATATTATAGATAAAAACTCTGTTTTTTGAAGAGATATATTATAGCAGAAAGACCCAATATTGTGTCCAGTAAATGGCACTAGGCCCGCCTCCTATGTCATTAGAATATAAACTGACGTTCACGTCGGCAAGAAATAATAATTTGTTTATTACAGGGAGGCATCAGAAAACTCAAGTACATTAGTGGGTGAACCACCATTAGTGGATGACAATGACTTCAATAAAGATAATAAGAAGAGGATAAAGACAAGGTATGTTTCGAACACACTGTAACACCTTAGGATGGCTGTAAGGGTCAACCTTCAACTAGCATGTGTACATAAAATTTAGCAGACGTGTACTTACGGGAGGATACAGAATAACACCTGTAACCGTACACTATATATATTTAATTTAGAATTACAAAGAGGACAACAGGGCGTGGTTCGTACAATGCGAGGAGTCCAGGGTTTTCTTGAGCAGGTAAACACTTAGCTTGGCAACTGCAGCGGCGCGAGAGGGGCGACCTGCAGTGTGCGCGACCTTTTATAGGCCCGGGCCCCCGCCAGTCAGCCACCACCCGTCACAACACTAGCCTAAGGGTCGCCACACATCTGACAGAAGATGAGCTGCGCATCGGCGATCACATAACGCCAGAACGGACAAGCAGATAAACAAAACATTCAACCTTACTCGCTCAATCGGTGATGCGTTAGTGCGTCGAGCGTACTAACGCGTACTCCATGCTACGCCCGACGCATCTTCCGTCAGATCTCTAGCGACCCTAAGGGTACTACATGTAGACGGCACTATGCTGAGGACATAGACTATAGTTCCGGATGGCATATGGCCGTCCGTCTGTAAGCACTCTAAATGGGTCTTAGTGGATTGCATATTGTTTATTAATATTTTTATCTTCGTCATAGGATTAGCGAAGCAGCAACAGGCTTTATGGGCGCGATGTCGTCTCGGCTAGCGTACATTACAGGATCTAATGCGATCTCAAGGCCGACGCAAGACGAGTAAGTACTTTGTACTCAACTTAAAACATGCAGATATAGTCTTCTCCCAAAAGAAGGTAGTTAATTTTTTTTAATTTTTTTTTTGTTAATGTATTCACCGCACTGTGTAAGCTGGTAGATGACCGCAGAATAGTTCTTTTAAGCAGATATCCCTGTTGCGTTCACCTACCTCTTAAGTAGTTATCCCACCAACATACAATAGTTGGAAACTTCCTTCATCAATAAAATAATTCACGGTCATTCCTGCAAAGCAGTTTTATACGACATGACAGTTAGTTAACATAACTCACGCCATGTATTCCCGTAAAGGCTCGACAGAGATGTTTTAGTACACCCTCGTTTCGCCAGTTATGTTTAAGTCTCATGTAATTGAACCTATCGCCATTAACCGGGCACAAATCCAGACTCCGAGCTGCTACTGAGAAATTCCTACTGAAAAAACCCAATAACACTTTACCCGACCTGGAGATTTAACCCAGGACCCCATGCTCAGCAGTCGCGCTTGCAACCAGTAGACCAACAAGGCAAAAACAAAAAATAAGTAATTCTTCAAAATAATATAATTGACGAAAATACGATAAGTCTAGGCCGATGACAGTGAGAGATAACACTGTGACATCTAAACGCTAAAAGGAGAGCGAACGTCACGCTGCAGTCTGTCCTAAGTGCCATCACAAAAAAAAACTTTTTAAATTCCACAGTCTAGCAGCACGAACGAATCTGGACGCGTTGATAGCTCGCAGTCCGTCCGACGAGTTCATATTCTCTGTGCCACGGGATCCGTTTCTCTCACCGTACTGGGCTGACGACCATCTGCTGACCAAATTCCCGCCTGTCAGAATACTGGTAAGAAAACATCTTACAACTTCAGGTACTGCGCTAACTACGTCAGGAGACATCTATGGTCATATCAACCGATAAACGTCCACCTCTGAAAATGGGCCTACCAATTACAAATACAATGAATGATAAAAGGGGATAACCTCCACTTTTGATATCAGTGATAGCCTAGTGATGAGACCGACTGACTGCCAAGTCATAGGTCTCTAGTTCGAACCCAAGGCCCCAACCTCTGTCTTTTCGGATTCATGTGCGTATTGTATAATAATTATCACTTGCTTATAAACGATAAAGGAAAACATCGTGAGGAAACCGGCATGCCTGAGAGATATTTCTCGACGGCGTGTGAAGCCAAGTCAGAGGCCTTTGGGCGGCATAAACTCTGACACCAGGTTAGTCAATAACCACACGAAAAGAAGAAGAACGCTTTTGGCAGACGAATTAGGGCCAGCATTTTGTTTTTCTTTGCCGATAACAACATCAGTCATATTGGCCAAATAAAACAAATATAATCTGTTCCCGCGAGTGCTTGGCCCGTCGGTTCATCTGTGCCTCTTTCTACTTTTGTCTTCCAATGGTATTCACTCTTATATTGCAGACAGTACACTTGGACCCGTGTTTGGATGACTGCGTGATGTTCGCTAAGAAGCTGAAGAGACTCGGTAACACAGTCGGCATCGAAGTATTGGAGGGGTTGCCTCACGGATTCCTTAACTTCTCACTTGTAAGTAACGCCATAAAACGTTATTTGTATCTTTTTACCTTTCAAATGTGATTGTGACTTATCTGCTAACTTATGGCCATTGTCCGTTTTGCGCAAGGAATTATAACCAGTTTCGAACGAAGTCATGGAGAAGAATTTGATTTTCTCTTTACGCTGTAACATAACAACACGCCTTGTAATCCCCGAAGGGTTCAGCGGAGGTGTTTTTAGTAACACCGTCGTTTTGCCAGTTATGTTTAAGTCCCATGTAATAGGGGGCGAGCCTATTGCCATTAAACAGACACAAATCCAGACACCGGGCTGCTACTGAAAAATTCCTAATGGAAAAACCCAATAACCCTTTGCTCGATCTTTGATTTACGCTCTAGTGACATAATATTAATGATTTTCTGTGTGCCCATCCACTTGATGACATCCATTACCACTGAATAGCCTCTTACGACGTTTACTGGGAGGTACGTTTACTCTCTAAGTCTGACTGGCTGACTTTTCATTTCCCCAGATGGCCAAAGAAGCAAACGAAGGTTCGAAACTCTGCATCGAACGCATCAAACAGCTCTTAGACCTCGAGAACAATACAACTGGGAGGGAAAACGAGCAGTTATGAATGTGCGGCCTCTGCTGCCGTACGTAGAGTAGCATGTGCCTGAGCCTAACAAACGTGATCACAGCGAGATATGTTAGTAGGCTACTATGTACGCGAGAATGACTCATTCTCAAAATAATCGACTAATATCGATACGAGATTCTCCTTACTAAACTAGTTAGTCGAGTAAATGTAAAGTGGCAAATATATTGCAGTACTATAAAAGGCAAAAGCCACACATAAGTCTAGTCGATTAATATTTAATTGGCAATTTATTCCATAAGTGGAATCGACTACTTAACAATTCGTAAAATGCCCCTAAATAGGCGGTAAAATATCGTCTAAAAGGTCGATCATAAACTTGACGCTTCGAAAATGAAATTTCCTATTACGCGTATGGTAGAAAAAAATTGTAAATGCTTTTGATAAATCGTGGAAGTATTTGGTCCCTGAGTTGAATTACGATTCGCGTAAAGATTCGCACTGACCAATTTGTACAAATTAATTTCACGATTTTCGTTGAAGTTCGCAGTAGAAACTTGCACTTGTGAATTAAAAGATAAACTGGTCCATTATGGGCACTTTAGTAAGCGAATATTCGCTAAATAATATGAGAAATTGGTGTCGATTCTGTTACACATTTTGACACTACTAAACTATACTAAACGCAACTGTCACTCTCTTTTTCTATTGAAACAGAAAGAGACAAACTCCCTTAGTTTAGTTTAGTCCTGTCAAAGGGTGCAACAGAATCGACACCAGTAAAGCGCTTTACACACGGTCCATCTTGCTGAACGTCCCGCCAAGGTCATGCACGATACAAAAACACCATGAATAGGCTATACGTATGTCGATAATTATTATTAATTGTTTTCTGGATTTGCACGACCAATTTGCATCCAGCGAGCGCCCGCACCACCGCGAACGTCGTGCAGATAGACAGTGAATAACGCGGACGTACGTTAATAAAGCGCTTTAGTACCAATTTGTAATTTAAATGAAACTAAAAAATAACAGCTGCAAGTAAGTGGCCATCTTAAAATTTTATGAATATAAAAATTGTTGTTGTATTAAACAATGCCAAATTGCAGAATGGTACTGTCAATTTAAATAAGGTAATTAATATTTTAGGAATATTAGTATATTTAAAACACGCGTTATATTAACACTTCGTCCTACTAACTATAATGTTTCACGAAGCTGTGTTGATGTTTGTACTGACGGTGCAGTATTTTATGTGCAATAGATGGTTCAGTATTTTAGTTAGCAGCTACTGTAGATACGTATTCATAACTACGTAAATCACAATTAGATTTGGTTGAAATGTACTATTTTATCCACATTTAATACGTTAATTTAACCTTTTAATAGGTAATCTGAATTGTAAAATTTGTGTAGTTACAGTATGTGCTTGGTGCATTTTTAGGTAGCCAAAGGTGCAAAGCAACTTTATTTACCATTTTATTTTTTTATTTTGATCACAATTTGTATTAATGTTATGGCAATATTGTTGACGTTGTTATTGTCACAGTGTTGTCATATGTGATAACACCAAACATCACGGGAAATGCATTTAGTTAAAATAAATTTGTATAATATTAAACTATTTATATTATATTTTTTTCCATTTCCCCTCGCTAGTGTTGTGAACTTTATTTAATTGGTCAATCATGTGTTGTAAATAAAACAGCTTTATCTATTTATTGTCTAAGAGTGTCAGTGATTGTGTTTGTTAATATCTCAGTAAGGTGTAAAGAGGTAAAAATAATTTTGTTTAAAAAGTATACTAAAAACTTTTTCATTGCGGAAAATACGCTTGATCAACGCGTGCGCGATCGGCTCACACAATGCGTGCTTATTCACACCCATTGTGTGCTTTATAAATTTTCTTGGGTTATCGTAAACGCGTAAAACAACATGTTTACTTTGAAATTTGCAAGGGGTATCATCCGCAACTTATTAGTTAGAATTTTGTAATTATTAATATAAAATATTTGTTTGATAATCAATGCTAACAAAGCTTAAATTATTTATTAATACTTGGCGAGGCTAAAAGTATTACGTTTACAAACTATAACACTATAATTACCGAAGTTATTTAATAGTAATGATTATTATTTAAATACAAATGGAATTGTCTCATCCAGCGTTTGTTACTAAGCCAAATATATTTACCAAATTTTTCCGCTGAATTCAGTTCAGCGTGAATATTCAGGTAAAACTGAAGTTATTTTTCGTTTAAAGAATATAATAATATCTTTATTTACAAGGCTTGTGAAGTACTATTTTTGGTTCATTTATTTGGATTGTTAAAAACTAACGAAGTATCTTTTTATTTTTCCTTCTTGTTCTAATAGCTAATTGTCCCTATTATTTTTAATAACATTATGGACCATAATGATATATCATTATATCTATATAAAAATTGTTGAAACATTGAATGCTCAATCCTTCGTTGTATATTTTTGATAAATTTATTTTGTGAAACGAATATATACCTATTTTATATGTGTAATATTTAAATTTCAAGAGAATAATGATATACTTGGTCGTAAAAATAAAGTACAGTCGCCAACAGATTTTATTATTATCTGTCAAAAACTCATTTAGATCTGTATTTTAAACTATCAAAATGAGACAAAGGAATTCGACAGATGGAATTAAATACGAGCTCTTTGCAATATTCAAAATGTTAAGCATTTTTTCCACAGCTGTGTTCAATTATATCATTTTCTTAGTTGAGCTAGTGTGTTTGTGTGTACTGCAACTATCTTAAATCTCACGATTCAATAGGAAGTAGTCATAGAGAAAGCATAGCTTTAGAATATGCCTAATACTTTGGTTATACTAAATGTATAGTAATATTTCTTTTTTTAATACCTTTATTGATCTGAATATTCAGTAGAAGTCTACTAACTCATAGCTTTGAGTGTTTCATGGTAAAGTTAAAAAATATCCATTTGAAATTGTCAATGTTTAGATAATAATTTTTCCTTTGCATTTGGTACACCAGTCCCTTGGGTACAACGTTTGTTTCAAATATGCCTTCTATTCTATCGCCCTGATGTTCACAATCAAAATTCACACTGGCTTCGAATTTGTTGTCAATGTATCAAGAACCGAGCTACAAAGTTAGATGCAATAAGAATGCAAAGTTAAACTGTGTCTGTGATAGCGAATTGAAGCTTTTCGAAAGCATAACTAACAGTATTCTAAAAACACGAATAATAAGTACATCATGTAAAATAATGTTGTCCGTTTGTGTATTTATGAAATTGTAAAATAAAAATGTATTTAACAATATTTTTTATAGAAATAAAAATATCCATAAGTATAGATATGAACTTATTAAAAACTTGCAATGTTTTATTGTTAATATGTATATCTATATACATTTATTGGTGACTATAATAGATGGACACTCGAAATATAGGCCTTATATGGATCCTTATGGATATAGATGTTAAAATTATAATCACAAACGAAATAGTTATGGTCCATTGTCCATAGTGAAAATATACCAACTAGTCAATAATGACAATGTTGTACAATGTCTTATGTTATTTCAATAAATGAATGCAATTAAATGTTTTTCTATAAATTCAATGTTGGACGTTCGCCATCCAGATGGTCAAACGTCCTGAATCCGACAGCTGAGGTAGAAAACATCTGGATGTGGTGGCGTAACTTGGGCCTATATGTATAGCCAGTGTAACTACCTATTCCATACCACTGTTCATCGCCTTTGATCGACGTTTTCACACTATACAAATATTAAATCCATTTATTGTTAGTAGTTTAATACATCCACTACCTACTAGGAATTCATCCAAAGTTAGAAAAAACACTTCAAGTATCATATCAAAAGACCTTTGTACGATTGGTCTGCACCTCTGTTCGCGTTGAATTAATAAGACAAACCGTCATCCAGGAGAGGCCAGCAATAAACAGTGTGAATTAACTAACTTTTAGTACAACTTTGGAATGAAACTTAATACTTGTGACATTTTAATTTCGGCTAAAAAATTATTCGCAGCATCATAAATCACTTACTTTTGGACCTGAAAAACCATTGCACTAAGTTTCAAGCGATTGAATTAAAGCCAGCAAATAACTTTTTTTGCAACAAATAATCAATAAACAACTAATTTTGGAATTCCTGAACATTGCATCGCATCAACTTATATGCTGGTTGTACCTACTATATTTTCAGGTCGAACTACGGCTGCGAGGAAAAGAATTGTAATTTTATTTTATCTTGTGAAACTCATAAAATCTTACGACTGCTTGTCATTCAATGACCCAGTTATTTCTAACGTTTCCGTCCGTATGCGTGACGTGACAGCAATGATCCTTCACGCGATATTGGGCCGCTGAAGCCAATAATATGATCAAAATTAATAGAATTTTAACATGCGTTTCAAATACCTATATAGTCGTAAATTATTTACAACTAGTGACCCGCCTCGGCTTCGCACGGGTGCAATGTAGATACTGATGTGGGGCATATAGACCTTCCTCTTGAATTACTCTATCTATTGCTGAAAACTGCATTAAAATCCGATGCGTAGTTTAAAAGACCTAAGCGTATAGACAGCGGGAGCGACTTTGTTTTATACTATGTGAAGATACAACTATGACCTACATATTTAAGGTCATAACTCATTACAACCACCCGGCACCCAACCAGCACCGCCTTGTTGTGTGCGGTTAGTATTCTTTATATGGACTTTTATGGATTAACGCTCACTGCATCAACTCCGTAGCGTCACCGGATCGCCTCACCCGCAAGCCGTCCACGTGCAGACGGCGAGTGGACCACGTTGCATCTACTCGTTGAGCGGTCCAAAATTCACCCTCTTTTTTTCTAACATTTCGTGCACCCAATAAGCTTTCTTCTGGTTGACAACGCGGCGTTCACCCGTGGACCTCCTGTCGACAACTTGTGGACACCGAGTGACGAGGCGGTGCTGGTCGGGTGCCGGGTGGCTCTAATTTGCTATGACTATTATCCTTTTCCTTCACTTTCGTCGGAAAGAATCGCACACCTCTTCATCCATAATAGCTGCAGTGGGTATCATATCTCATTAAATGTGAACGGTTTATTCTTGGCACATAGGCGTTCAACATTAACCACCTAGAACTCGACGAATTTCTTCACCGACAACATATAAACGCTTATCTACTGTCGATCACAGAAAATGTGCATCCACATTTTTTATGTAAATAGGGTGGCACTCAAGCTGATGGTAAATGGTTACACCGCCTAACACCTTCAACCCCAAGAGGTTTGCTGTTGCCTTGCCAACCTTGGAGACAAAGTTGAAGTCTCATGTGCCTGTAATTTCACCGGCACCCATTCCCTTCAAACTAGAATACAAGAATACTGCTTGGTGGCAGAAATAGGCATCTATGGTGGGACTACGTCCCTGGACAAACTCTTTACCAAGGAGTTCTACTATGACTACAAACAATTAGATGCGCGCAGAACTTGATAAGCTGACGCAACATTGGAAAGACCTTTCATCAACACGGGAATAAGATAAAATTCTAACTACCTACTCAAAGCGATACGATTATAAACATTTATTAGTGTGGTTAAAATAAAAAAAACGCAAATTATAATGAAATGAAACATCATAAAATGTTAATCATGTTTATTATACTAATAATGCTAAGGTTGCAGTGAACATGATGTTTAACAAATGTTATTTTTTACAAAGAAGACTTGACAGGGGTCGACAATTGACTTTTTGGTAACAACATTATGTATGATACAATGACTACTTACAGATGCCGTTTAGAAAATAAAACTTTATTTAGCTATTAGACCATGTAAAACCTTAACAAAACAAAAATTTCAGTACAACTCAAAATTAATTAAATAAAATTTATATTTTTGTCGTGAAAAGAATAAGCGCTCGATAAAAAAATGTATAGTTCAATAGTACATCATCAAAACCCTCACTTTCCTCATTGCTTGAAAAACAAATGCATTGATATGAAATACCAATTAGTTGCGAGGTGATTATTAACACTTCCGTTCTGAATTCCAGAACATTCAATTTAAAATACAGGGAGTTTTATGACTACATTATTAAATACCATAATATACAAGTACAGTAAAAAACTGACAGAATTTTTATGACCCATATAGTTAAAAGAATGTCTAGAGCTAAACATTATCCATTACTTTACATATACTTATTCAAATCATGAAAAGAGTTAATTTACAAGTTGAATGCTATTTTTATAAGTCATAGTGTCACTTGTAAAGAGTACTAGATGGTAATGCATATTGTAATGTAGTCAATACATTTATTCAATATGCATGCGTTATTAAGAACATATTCTGTACAACATTATGATACTGAGTGGAATTTCAGTCATTTCTAGTACTATATTTTATGGCCTCATGCGTCCACAACCACAACTTATTGATTAACCCATCCGTTACAAATATATCTTAATGTAAATCAATCCTGTATACACACAGTGTTTTTATTATGATTCTTACACAATATGTTATCACTTGTTTCACATTAACAACCGAGTTGAGGCTTTTACAAGTACAATATTTTGGGTGTGGTTGTGTATTCAATCGTGTCCGTTGGTTTTTGCATGTGGTACTGTGCCATTGAGTAAAGGTACGGAAGGTTGTGGTTGCCTGATTGTTTTCTGTAACACATGTGCATCGGCTGGTTCTATCCTCTTGTAGTAGTGTTCTTTAGTCTCGACAACCTCGAAGCCAAACTTCTTATAAAAATCTATTGCACCCTCATTATTCACTTGGACATGCCTGAAAAAGGAAAAGATAATAAATTATTATGCATGTATCCCTACAGAGCAGCCATGCACAATGCTCGGTTAGTGCCCCATCCCATTTCAGATTAAAAATCTCAAAGGAGCCTCTTTGCGCTGGACGTGTGTCCCCATAAACCTTTCAAAGACTTCTTTACTCAAAATAATCCGAGGGGTTCTAAGAATTGATGCCTTCTATCAGCAGAGTCCCAAAAAAGCCATTCACTGCTTCCTACTGTTGGAAGCTGGGGAGAAGAAACGGCGCGACAAATTCCCCAATAACAAGACGTCAGTGAAAACGTTCTATCATCAATCTTTTTAAAGAAAATGTATCTAAAGAGATAATTGTAATGGTAAATATAAAGATGTGCAATTCCTATGTACAGCAGACAACTAGGACAACATCCAGCCGTGGACTGCAATAGGTCACGTTGATTAATTGATTGACCGGTGGTACACATCAATTTAAGTCAAGTGTCTGGAGACACAACCAGGGAATGGATACTGTTTATATGATATGCAGCAAGCTGACACTCAATTTAGCCTGTTGTGTGTTTCTAGGCTACTACTTTCGATAGCAAGTGTGCAAGTCACAGTAATTTCAAATAATATTAACAGAGCCAGCAGAGATAAATTACTAAATAAGTAACTTCATACAACACATACTCAATTCTTTTTATACTATACAATATATACTTAAGTAAGTTCTTGTAAATCAATATTCATTTGGGAAATATGGCTATGTCTAGCAATTGCCTTTAATAGGCTGGGACAATACAAAAAATATGGCAAATTATGTTTATTAAAACTGGCCAAGTGCGTTTCAGTCTCGTGCACTAAGGGTTCCATACCACCACACATGTCTGTGAAATAAATGTTTTTTATTTTTTGTTGTTTACTATAGAGTATACACAGCAATCATACCAAGTTTCACGCATGTATGTATTACCGTTTTTAAGATAGAGCAGGAATTAAAAATTCTAAGAAAATTCGTTTTTCTAGAGGTTCCTTGTATTTAGACTTTTTTATTATTTATAATATTTGCTATGATAGAGGCTATAGTGACACATTCTGTGAAAATTTCAACTGGCTACCTATTACGGTTAAAAGATACAGACAGACAGCATAGGTTTAGTAATAGGGTCCCATTGGCACCCTTTGGGTACAGAACCCTAAAAAGGAACAAAAGATGCCAATGCATCAAAGGACCATGGGGGATTTTGTATGAACCCCATCCCCACCCTACAACAGTCATGGTATACGTGTCAATTTGTTCATTGAGACCCAAAAAATCCTAAAGTACCTGTATTAGTTGCAAAAACTATTGGCTTTATTATAATAAAAAAATACTTTTAGGCAAAAATGTATTTATTTTTAAACAAAAATCATTTATCCACAAACAAAAAAGCATATTTCACGTAAACAAATGACGATTCTATATAAAAAAATACTTGATTCTCAAACTGAAAATCATTGAGTACCTAATAATAACAGTGTTTAAGTTAATTGATATACCTATTAAGTACAGCGAGCGACTATATTCGTGACAATTTAAGAAGTCAGATTTGACAGCTATCAAATTACTTTTATTTGTGTGAGGGTAAGGGAAAAAAAACAATTGGTTGCTTTAAAAACCGTTACCTTATATGAAAACATTATTAAGATCACCATATTCTAATCCTCTTTATTGCACACTAAGTAAATGTGTTAGTAAAAAAGAATAAATATATAAAAAAAAATTCTTTATATATATAATTCGACTGTACGTGTGTATGTCACTGAACTCCTAAACGGCTGGACCGATTTGAATGAATTTTTTTGTATGCGTTTGGGTGGCGCCCTGGATGGTTTAGATTCACAATTGGACCCGGTAGATGGCGTTGCTTTTCCGGGCAGGACGTCGTCTACTGGGTCCGGTAGTATATTATAAAACCTAAACCCCACGTATTTGAAGGACGTCGCCATAGTAAAAAAATATCTATCCTAGTAGACGCTTCAAATGACACTTATTTCAAATCTGTTGGATGGTGGGGACGTTTCTTCTCATCGTCCTTTACTTTGTATTATTAATAAACATTATTCAAAAAGAAATAACGTTTACCAATGGTACTTAATTTGTAAACAAATTATTAAATTAAATCTAGACTAATCACTTTTTAATGAGCAGTCAACTTCAAACTCTATATGAGTATACAAACAAGCATAAATAACCAGATTGAAGATATTTTTTTGAAACAAAATGCATAAGTATGAAGTAGTAAATAACAGGAATCTACAAAGCTTGTCTATGGTTATTAGGAGATATCAACAATGATGATATTACTAGGAGGAAGTGAACACTCATGGTGACAGCTGATAGGCATATATGAAAGAAAAAGACATGCTGCGCCAACACCAAATAAACCTAGGCGTATATGGAGGTGCAGGCCATGCAGGCAACACAGTCAGTCACAGTTTTACAATCCATACAGTTGGGCAAAGCATTTAATGTTGGGCGATACCACCACCCATGTAGGTGTTGCCCAACTGTAAGGATTATAAAACTGTGATTGAAATGTGTTGCCTGTGCAGCCTGCGCCTACGTATACTCCTAGGCTAAATTGAGGGACAGGCAGGAGCATGATGTTGATGATTTTTGGGTATCAAGACAGTTTAATTTAAAAAAATAAATGATTGCCAATATTATTGATGATAGAACTGAATGAAGACTAAAGAAGAAGCATAATTAAATATTATTATACAGCTTCAAAGGCTAACCATAAAATGTGTATTTTCTCCTTTATGTACAGGAGAAAGCTATACACAAAGCATAATTTAAGGATAGGTTCTTCCAGGGGCATAGCTACTGCCGTATCAATGAAACAGAGCCCCCAGGCTACAGGAGCCCCGACGAGAGTAAGCAAAAATTCGTAAAATGTTATCCATAATCTCGCTCAAGCTCTTAGGCCGTACGCCAACTAAACTCAGCACACCCCAGACACTTCATACAACAATGGGCCATGGTTTTTGGTTTGGTTTTCTCCATTTGGGCTTCGCTGCAGTCAGGTAGAATGGTCCCCTGACAAATTTTGATACAGCGCCTGTTTAGGGCAAGCTACGCCACAGGGTTCTTCATTACAATATTTGGTAAGTAATCTATAATATTTACACCTTATGACTAAATAATATAATATAGATATTAACAGGGAACAATCTGTAACTGTTTTTCTATAATATTTCAGCTCCAGAATCCCTGATTAGAGTCATATTCTATTTTTAACTCATGTATGCCATTTATGCCTACCAAATTATAGACCCATGGTGTTTAAGTACCTGTGAATATCTTAGCACATTAATGGTCAGATAAGGTTTCTCTTTATTGAATTTTTTTGAATTGAATTTGATTGAAAACTCATAAAAGTAAAATGACTCATTAACTTTCAGAAAATATATTTCAGAATTCCATTTCCAACTAGTATGGTTGTAAAAATAGATTAGATTTATAGAAACTTGACTTTTATGATATTTTTTCTTAACCAGCAATGAAATAAATATCTCTAGCTTGTTAGTTAACAACAATATCAATGTGATAAATTATTAATTGTGGATTTTTATTGGCTAAGAATGTCAATAAATTAATATAAAAAAATCTGACATGGGTATTTTATGGGGTTTCAATTCTTTAATATTATATTGGATCTGTGCATGTCCTTGACATATTTGGATAGATGGATTGCCATATAGCAATAGTTAAACAAAATAGGTCTATAAATAATATCAAGTTAGATTACTTCAAGAATCAATTTACTGATAAGTAAAATCCTATTTAAATACACTGGTCATGTTTATATACTGATAAACATAATATAAAATGTGACAATGACTTGGTTAGCAGTACCTACTTGTAAAGATTCATAACCTTCAATCTATAAATATACATAGTAAATTCATATGAAACATGAAAAATAAAGCTGTAAGTATAACAAAAGGTAGCCGAATATGTACTTACAAGAAAATGCTGTCGAAATTGCCGTCCTGTTCAACATACTTGAGCACATGTTCCACCATTAGAGTACCAATGCCCAGTCTTCTGTATGGGTACAAGCATCCCAAGGTCATAATATAAAGTCTCCGTGAGTTTTCCGACGTGTCTATTCTACAGCATACTGCTCCCACTACGATATCGTTATAATATGCTAACTTGGCCAGTTCACCTGCTTCCAAAACATCTTTGTAGAATTTATCGTTGTAAGACACTGGAAATACGACTGTGTTTAACTTCTTCAGTTGCTTTATATTATGTGGAGTCACGTCGCCGAGTTCTATTTTAGCTCTGAAAAGGCAAATGTGTTTTTTTTATATATGGTAAAATCGCATGATATTAGGGACGGACATTGTGCTTTATTTTAGCACCATAAATCACGATACTGGTTATTTTTAGGAACGGGATGGAGTCTGAAATGGGTGGCAATTGCTTACCTAGTCATTTTAATAACTATTCTAAAAATTAAACACTACAATTTAAAAACTAATCTAACACAGTTATATCACACGAGATCACTCCCGCCATCTACCAGATCAGCTCGCTCGCTCGCTCGCTCACTCGCTTCGCTAATCTTCGCTCAAGCGACAAATCGCGTTTTGACAGATTAGTGTTCCATTCGTGAGGTTTAAAAATTATACTATATTCGGGAATTATAATTATCTGTCAAACAAACCTGACGATTACAAACATAACTATGGGATTATATTTTTAAATTTTATTTTTCTTGTATTTTTCCATTAGTTTCTTATAATAAAGTTCACTGAAGTAATCCCTCTCTACTATTTTTTTCTACCAAATCAAATCTTTTTCAGAACGGTAACATTGTTCGTTCTAAAACTTTTTCATTTTTGGATAATCAAATCATAATTTAAGAATAAAATAATGGAAATACTTGTAGAACATATATAAAGAAAAATATTAGAAATAAATTCATCAATTGAAAATGCAAAGGTACTTAGTTTAATAAATTATTATTCCGATTTTAATAATAATTTCCAATCAAATCATAGACAAAAAAAAACAGGCGCTAAATTCAAATAAATTCATCTTTCTATTGTTTTTAATTGTCAAAAAACCGATATCTCGCAAAGACTACAATATTATACCGATATTTTCAAGAAGAGGAAAAATAGACAAAAATGTTTCTAAATCAATTGCGAAATATTCCGCCATACATAAGATTGGGATTGGCGAATACCCTGAAAAGGTGTTTTGGAAAAAATGTAATGCAGAGAACGAAATATGAAGAAATGACTGCCACTAAGTCAGTCTCAGCTTCTGATGGTATCTCTCATAAAGATGAAGTAATGAGTGAAATATACCCAGCATCGCGAGTGATTCCTATGATGCTAAGTAATAAAGAACCTACTGTGTTATCATTCGATGAAGTACCTGGACCAAGATCTTTGAAATATATATCTAGTTTTCGTCAGTACCTATCAGAAATGGGTACTCAACTTACGGTGTGTACGTTGACAGCGGCACTTAACATCAGTAAGTTGTTTTGAATGACTATTTTGTTATGGCTCTTCTTGCATGTAGACTAGTAGATTACGAAATGCCTTTTCAACTCGTGAGTAGCAGAATGCAAATACTAGTGTTTTTACAGGCACATATTGGAACACCAAAAAGCCACTGAAGAATCTGTCTAGCCTCTTCGATGAGTACGGGCCCGTAGTTCGATTTGTTAGTCCCGTGGGTGGGGACATAGTCTTAATAAACCATCCGGAACATATTCAAAAAGTCTACACAATGGAGGGCGTTTTCCCTGTAAGGTCGACCTTGGACTCTTTGGAGAAATATAGATCGGAGCACAGGAACCTTATTTATGGCGGACTGTATACCATGTTAGTTATTTAACTATTAAATCTAAAATAAATTGGTAGTTTAAAATTAACTACCTAATAAAAGTTAGTTATGAGAGTCCAGAAAACAAACGTCCTAAAAGAAAATTTCGAAGCCTCATATAAAGGGCTATCTAAAAAACTCCCATGTATGTTTTACGTTTTTTTAAAGTTTCGAAGATAGATTTTTCTCACCTTAGTGACCATAAGAACTTATATGGTTTTCGATAGACAGTTTTATCAGGCTGTATGTAGTACGCACTGTAGCAACTGATCACCATAAAATAAACTACAAACGTCACGAAAAAAAATTAAATCCGATGGCAAGTGTAAATCCTAAGGAAATAAAAAATCATAATATTGTAGACACGTTTTTAATAACCTCTTACGTGGCTTCGAAATTTTCTTTACTTTTTTGGCCACCCTGTATAAGTTTGCCCGCTTTCCCGAGCTTCATCTTGCAGGAAGCGTGAGATGACGTTACGTCTGCTTTACAATCTTCTCTTCTCAAAAAGTCAACTTGAAATTGTCAGCATAAGGTAGCAATCTTTATCTAAAGGCGAATGCTACACGCTCAATATTATTTATCATGATATTTGGATCGTGTATTGTGATATTTATTGAGTGTTTAGATTAATGTGTATTGATGGACTAAACGCGCAATAAATATCACGATCCAGGATCGCCATCAAAATAGGTGGAGTGGCAAACGAAAGTTGAGACTGAAAAAGAGCGGTAACTTTAAAAAATATCAGCAAACCCCAAAATAAAGGAATTATCTGATTTGATACTTTAGGATTTTTTTTGTTGAAAAACATTTGCCATATATATCGAGTGATGCACTTTCGTTTGCCAGAGTAAATATAATAAGCTAAAGCAGTATGGAAACTACGTACAAACGTTTAAAACAACCGCCGCTCGACCGTCTCGTCGATGCGCGCGTCTATGAGGGTCCCGTTTCGAACGTTTCATACTGCTTTAGCTTATATAATTACTGTGGTTAGATTTAGGCCTACCTCATGCTAAGTGTTGACAGATAGTTAATTCGCACCGATAAGACTGCTGCCTGACCTGGTATGGTATCTGGCATTGAACATCAAAATTCGGCTAGCGAGTTACAACACTAGTTTAACATACGAGTATATCTGACAAAGGCTATTTATTAAAGATAAATATTAATAAGGAATGCGTATGACACTAAAACTGTTTTTCAAACAGCATTTACACCTTTACAGTCGAGGTGAAGAGTGGAGTCGCCAGCGAGCAACCATAATTACCCCCCTACATAACGCAATTACACAGCACATGATGGGCGTCAACGATGTTTGCGAGAATTTTACGCAGAAGATATATAACTTGCGAAACTATCAAGACGAAGTACCACGGGACCTGTATAAAGAACTTCATAAATGGGCCTTTGACTGTATGGGTAAGATTCTGTACTCGTGAAGACTGCTTCTTTCCTAGAAAATCCGTAATGATATGTACCTACTAACCCTTTGTTAATCTACGGTTACCGCCATATTTTGCCTACAGACAATTGTTTTGACTAAGGCAGTCATTCTTGGGCGAAAAAAACCGGGTGTTTAGATGGACAGTAGGCTAATTACTTACCAACTACATTACAGGATTGTTACTCTTCTCGAAAAGATTCAACATGCTGGACACTGAACTAGTGTACAGTCAATGCGACATGTCATGGTTGTACCATAGTTTCGAAAAGGCCACTGAGTCTATCATCAAGTGCGAGACTGGATTCCACTTCTGGAAACTGTTCCCGACTCCCGCTTGGAGCTCCCTGGTCAAAAATTGCGACAGCTTAGATAAGTGGGTAAAAGATCAAATATTTTTTACTTGGACCTTTCCTAAAAGGTACGTAGGTACCTACTATGGCAGTTTTAGACCGTTTGTGCACGTACTGATCTAATCGGGATCCAAGAGAACTTGGAACGAGTTCTGATTTGTCTCGTGCACTGCCAATCAGCAATTTCAAACCGGTACCTACATAAAAAGTACTCACCATTTTTATTTTATTGCATGCCGGCGCAATCAAGCGTTCATACAAATCGTTTACGGCTACTGAGGACAGCATTTAGATCGTATAATGCTCTGATACGGATTGTTCGCAGCAGTAGCGCGGCACTTTAGGCAAATTTCGCAATGCTACCTTTTTTTTTGTTTTATTTTCTCCTCAAAATCATCATAATCATCATCCTCATGGATACCCTTCGCCCGGAACAGGTGAGGGGTTATGCCGGCTCTCTTACTGGCTAAAAACCCACGGTGTTCCTCCTGACTGTTGGCCGGGGTCGTGGGTTTCGCAAAAGAATACATCGCAACCCCGGCAGCTCTCGGTCCACCAGCACCTGGCAGACCTCTCCTGTAGGGCTTTGCCCCCCGTCCTCCTGAGAGGCGCACGCGAGACACGGCGAGCCGCCTCCTCGGGCCCTTTACTGGTCAGGCGACGGGTCCCCTAACCCGCCGCCCGCAAGCCACTCGCTACGGTGGCCGAAGATCGTCGTTCGCCCCCCGGCGCCCGGTGCGTCTGGCGCGGGAAGGAAGAGGGGCAGACACCTACCTCCCTCTCTCCGCTTCCTCTTTGGTCGCCACACCTCACAAAAGGAGGCGACGGCTTCCCACGCACTCTCGCTCCCGACTATGGACAGAACTAGGTAGGGACCTATTGTAATCTTTGGGTAGGGCCGGAAGCGAGATTCACTATTCTACCTACCCCAACAAATCATAACTGTTCTGGAACAACTACATACAGCTCTACAGTAAAAATACGAAGCATAATAAGTAGTAAGTAGGGAAACGTACAAAAATATTTCTTAACATCCTTTTATTTAATTTGTTCACAAGTAGACGGATATCTTTTTGTAGCCACATCACCCGATTCATCTCCTCGCCTTCCACATACAAGGTTAGTCGGAAAGGGGGTACTAAGCCGCGGGCCACTTATGTATCACTGATGATTGTTTTAAAAAAAGTGTTAAAATTTAAAAATTCGATAAAAAAAAACCATGATATATTTTTATTTTTGTTTTTTCAAAATATCTTCATCCCTGCTTTAGTTACGAATTCAGAAAATGGAGTTTCTAATCCGTGACTCCAAATATGACGTAAAATGTAAACACGTCTGATCATAGTTGAGGATAGATAGAATTTAGCGTATTTTTTATGAAATCTTTGAACAGTTGTAGAACAAAAGTTATCCATTACTATGGGTACATTAACACCCTTTCGGCTTAGTACCCCCTTTCCGATTAACCTTGTATAGTCCACTGTTCCACACCATGCAGCAGCAACCTTCTTCAGGTAGTCGGTATAAGTTGTCGGCTATCGTCCTACTTTGCAATATAAACTTATACCTACCGCATAAATATCTAATTGCACTATTCATTTACAGTTTGATCGGAAAATATGTTTTAGAAACTGAACAAGCAATTTCAAGTGATTGTGGTGAGTGTTACGGTCGCCACAGATTTGGCGGAAGATGTGTCGGGCGTGTCATCGATACGTACCATGCGTGCCAAATAAGAATAGGATCGCGCTTGCTACAACTTCACACGATAGCTATCAAATTGGTACTGCCAGCAAAAGAATACTATGAAAAAAAATGTTATATTTTTTATTCATAGATTTCATTATTATTTATATCCATTTTTTATAAAATGTTATTTATTGAATTCCATAAATAGATAATTTTGGATGGTTTAATAGTATTTGAAAACAGTATTCATTAAAGAAATGAACCAATATACAGGATGGCCGGAATATTGACGTCCAAAAATAAAATTTAGGTCCCTCGTATTGTGGGGTATCCGAATCACCCCCATGTATGTTCCGCGACTTTTCATAGCTTTCGAGTTATGATTTTTTTTCTGATTTTTTGAAAATGATCGACCTGACCAATCTAAAAACATTTAAAAAAAAAAGTACAAGACTTTGTCGAGATTTTTTTTTTGCAACTGAATCTTCATGAGTAGTACTTTTATGCATAAAATAATCAACTTCGTAACTGTGATGAAAGTTATGAAAAAGTTGGTCTAAAGTGAAAAAATTACGTTCGGTAAATTTATTACTTTTTTTCACATTATCATCTGTGTTTTATTCAAAACCACTTCTTACTAAAAAAAAAATCTTACTAACCTCTGAAACTATTTGTTGGTTAGTTTTCAGTATTCTTATCATTAATTAACCTTAGCAACGAGAAAATAGGCAAAAAAAATTGTATTCGTCAGATGGTTAATTTTAAGAATTTTCTACCTCGCAGTTTTTGAAGGCCAATTTAAGCCAAAGTAGCCCCATTAAGTACTATTTTTTTTTATGATTATGTAAGCTGAGAGTCTGTCGCATTCTTGAAGCCTACTTAGGAACCATGAAGTCACCTGTTTAAATTTTTTATTTAAAGTTGAAAATTTAAGTCATAATTTGCCGAACGTAATTTTATCACTTTAGACCAACTTTTTCATAACTTTCATCACAGTTACGAAGCTGATTATTTTATGCATAAAATTACTACCCATGAAGATGCAGTTGCAAAAAAAAATCTCTACAATCTTGTACTTTTTTTTAAACTTTTTTAGATTGGTCAGGTCGATCATTCTCAAAAAATCAGAAAAAAATTCATAACTCGAAAACTATGAAAAGTCGCGGAACATACATGGGGGTGATTCGTATACCCCACGATACGAGGGACCTAAATTTTATTTTTGGCGTCAATGTTCCGGCCACCATGTATATAGTTAACTACGAAATGTTACTGGTCACCCTAATATGTCGCCATAATAATAATATAATTACTGAGTAATTAATTTGGCGTTAATTGATTAGAAATACCAAAAAAATTAACTAAAAATAATTAAACTGAGTATAATTTCTTTATTTTTTTTTTTGCACACCTTACACTTTGCTAATGAAGTTCACGAGTATTGCGGAACAAAATGGCGTCTTGACAGTACTATTCTTATTTGGCACGCATTGTAGTATTAGTACGCTCGACGCACTAACGCATCATATCATCATCATCATATGGGTTGGGTGTGTAAGGTTTAATGTTTTATTACCTACTTTTCCGTTCTGGCGTTACGCGACCGACTATACGCAGCGCATCTTCCGTCAGATGTGTGGCGACCCTTAGCTGTTAAATTGGTACCAATTGATTCTTTGGAATTTAAGTATTCCAATTATTCCTCGGGAAAAAAGGGTTATGTTAAGGTGGGTCCACATTTGTAACATAGCGACGCACCGTTACTCCGTGACTGTATCATATACGTGTGGCAATGACAGAAGTGTGGACGGTTACACAGACAAATGATACAACCTAATGTCACACCGACCCATTCGGAGACCTCGTGAGAGGATAAAAACTCTGCCATGAGGTAGATTAAATTTGTAACGTGCACTCACAGCAACGTGTGGGTATATACAAGTGTGGACGGTGTTTTTGTACTGTCACCCATCAATGTCACGTGTTACAGCAGATCCATTGGTAGCCGGTTTTTTCAAAGGTTTTCTGTAGGTAGGTACTTGTCCTGGTGAAAAGAATCGTTTACACTGGTGTCTTGTCACGCATCACAGACACGCGACTAATCTCGAATGTCACAGTGATGGTCATGGATCGTCCCGTACTTTCATAGTACAGTCTGTAGAGGCAAGTTTGATCACAGTTACAGTAAAATGACGCAGACAATGTTCACAACCCTCGTCCATACAAGTATGTACCGTAACACTGTCATGGAGTACCTACGGTACGTTGAAATGTCACAAATGTGGATGGATCCAAAGTTTAGTGCCTAATAACCCTCGTAGCAAGTACCGTGACACTGTCATGGAGTAGGTACGGTGCGTTGTAATGTTACAAATGTGGACCCACCCTTGCTAAGGCTGCTTTTACACGAGAGAGGTGAGTGCAGCGTGGCATTTTATAGAGCTGCTTACACAATTACTATTCAAAAATACGAAGCACGCACCGCTTTCATTTAAAAAATTAAACGCAGCCTAAAAATGCTGTATTTCTTCAGATAAAAACTCTTTGATCAGTGCAATGCTGAAGGACGAACAGAAACTGAATGCCGAGGATATAGCTACAATTATTATGGACATGCTTCTTATTGGTGTAAACACTGTAAGATCACACTTTATTCTAATACTTAGTAGCTTTCTAAATGGTTCTTGATAAAATTTTGATTAATGCCCTCAAGGGTTCAGTGACGCAGCAGTTCTTCCTCACTGCAAAGGGCGAGTCTATCACCCATATTCTAAGACGTTCCTCCAAAACTTACAAGACCCGACTCCACCTCGACTCAGCCTTTCGGTGGTTATAGTTGACATAAACGTCCTCGACTCGAGATTTTTCCTCAGTCGAGGTAAGGACTCATCTGCCAAACTCAAGGTACCTCGGAACCTACCTTAAGGAAGGAAGTGTCAAAGTTCGTATGTAACAAAAATGAATTTTGAAGACTTTATCGAATATGCTTACGATAATCCTTAAAACTATTTATCGCGGCGTTATTTGCGCGATGCAGATAATTCAAATTATAACGTAATGACTCCGTCGAGGAACCTCAAAGTTCACTCGAAATTGCGACTAAGAATACAATTTTTACGGTGTTTTCGAGGCCGTTCTGAGTCGAGTAAGTTTTGGAGGAACGTCTTAGAATATGGGTGTATGGGGTTTGATTTGGATATCGCCTTCGAATGAACACTATTCAACAGCCTATACTTAAAAGATATTTTTTATGCTTCAATTAGCCAATATTGACTAATGTGCGGTCGATACGACATCAGCAACATTCCGAATTCGCGAGCTGTTAGCGTTCGTCTAGAAAAAGTAACTACATGTTTGCAAATTATGTGAGCATTGTAAGCCAAGCCAAAGCTTCTTAAATGCAGGTGTGCTCCACCATTGATATCATCCACACTTATCATCGGGTCAAACACATGTCTTATCCTAATAAAACAAAACCGGCCAAGTGCGAGTCGGCCTCGCGCACCGAGGGTACCGTGCAGTTTTTTTGTGATGTACCTAACTACAACTTTACAGACATATAAGACAGTTTCTTGCCAAATTTCATGATTCTAGGTCAACGGGAAGTAGACTATAAGTTTTGATTTCCCTTGAGTGTCAAAATATGCGGCGTAATGGCCGTATCTTTTGATTGCGTTGACTTAGAAGTTTGATTTTTCAAAGCTCCAAGGGATTGCAGACCTGATTATTTGATCTGCAATCTGATCAACTTGATACCTCCACGCGTTCCTGACAAAAAGTGTCTTGACAGACAGACGGACAACGAAGTGATAAGGGTAAGAGTTCCTTTTTTCCTTTTGAGGGACGGAACTCTAAAAAAAGTCTTGATATTTTAAGTATGAAGTAACAATTATTTTTATTTACATACAGGTTACTTCTGCTATGTCTTTCCTGCTGTATTACATAGCTAAATATCAAAAAGCTCAAAGAATACTATTCCATGAAATAGAAAAGTTCAATCCTAATATGAGCGTAGACGATGTGACAAAGATTACCGAACAAACGCCGTATCTTCAAGCGTGTATTAAGGAGTCATTACGGTAAGCAGCACTGTGAAGGTATACAGGATGTAAACAAAATCATGTAATTCCTTCAAACCTCGTGATGTACCGCTGACATAGATAAGCCCTGCATGAGATACTTTTGGATTCAATAAAAAAAAATACAAGTAACCATTGTGTTCTTAACGTGAGGTATTTTAGCGCCCCGAGCGAAATGTGCAGTATCGCTCGCCGCGCGATCATTTAACTCGGAGCGCTAAAGTGCCTCACGTTAAGAACTTATGTTTACTTTCGTGTATTTTTGTTTTATTGAATCCAAATGTATTCCGTTCAAGGTTAATCTATGTCAGCAGTACATCACGAGGTTTGAAGGAACTCCGTTTACACCCTGTATTAACCAAATACTACACAAAAAGCTTTAATGTGAATCTTATTTTTTGTTTTACAGATTAGTTCCCCCAATTCCAGTGCTGACAAGAATTCTGCCCAAAAACATAACTTTGGACAGATATAAGTGAGTAGTATCTATGAACGCCTTGTTTGTCTGCACTGCTGAGCATGGGGTCCTGGGTTCGATCCCCAGGTCGGGCAGTGTTATTGGGTTTTTACATTAGGAATTTTACTGTAGCAGCCCCGAGTCTGGATTTGTGGCCAGTTAGTGGCTATAGGCTCGCCCCCTAATCCATGGGACTTAAACATAATTGGCGAACGAGGGTGTACTAAATACACCTCTGTCAAACCCTTCGGGGAATACAAGGCGTGATGTTATCTATGAATTTTATAGTCATCGGTTTAGAAATTGTTCATCATACCTTTATAGATAAACGATGACACGTTTGGTGCAGTGGCTAAGCGATTGACTTCTGCGCTACAGGTCGTGGGTTCGGTTCCCGCAAGAAAAAAATATTTGTATGCCCTACGGATGGGTCTGGGCGTTTGTGCATGTGAAGATTATTGTCGGTAAAGCACCCACGATACAGGAGAAATCCTATTGAGAGCAACGTTTTCAGGTCGTGGGTTCGGTTCCCGCAAGAAAAAAATATTTGTATGCCCTACGGATGGGTCTGGGCGTTTGTGCATGTGAAGATTATTGTCGGTAAAGCACCCACGATACAGGAGAAATCCTATTGAGAGCAACGTTTTTATTTAAAAAAAAAAAGAGTTATTTTCAGTCGTAGGGGGATGGGTTAAGAATACAATTCCCTCTATCGCCGGGCAAGCAAGTCGTAAGGACGCTTTCATATTAGGCGGCTTAGCCACGCGGCTAATGTGAAAGCGGCCTAATGTGAAAGCGCTCTAAGAGGCGACGAACCTGGCACCGTAATTGTGCCCGAAAAATGGCAATAGGCTCGCCACCTATAAGATGCGACTAAATATAACTAGCAAAAAGTGGGTGTGCAGACTCGTGATAGAACACCTTTGCTTGCCTCTTCGGAGATTATAGGCGTGAGTATAAATGTATGTATCGTCGCTGCGCCTGCAAAATCCGTTATGTATTCTTTTTTTAAATCTATTAGCTTTTTTATAATACTTCTCAAGCCACGTGCACCTGTAAAATCAGTTTTCTAATAATTTATTTTGATATCTTCTTAAACAAATAAATTATTAGAAAACTGGTTTTTTCTTCGCAAATTAAGATAATATAATATCACGCCTTGTACTCCCCGAAGGGTACGGCAGAGTCATTTTAGTACACCCTTTCGCCAGTTATGTTAAGTCCTATGTAATGCGAGTCTATTGCCATTAACTGGGCACTAAAGACTCCAGCTACTACAGATAAATTCCTAATGGAAAATCCTAATAACCCTGCCCAACCTGGGGATCGAATCCAGGACCCCATACTCAGTAGTCGCGCTTGCTACCCCTAGAACAACAAGGCAACTTATTCGCAAATTAAAAAAGTAAAATAATTTGTCATAATATAAACTTTATACAATTACTTTTTCCAATTAATTGCAGTATACCACGCGGCACTCTAATCATAATGTCTACTCAAGACGCATCTCTCAAAGAAAGTAACTACGATGACGCATCAACATTCTACCCTGAAAGATGGCTGAAGGGCGACGCGAAAGAATACCATGCGTTTGCCTCCATACCATTTGGTTTTGGAGCCCGAAAGTGCTTGGGGCAAAATATTGCAGAAACTATGTTGTCACTGCTGACTACCAGGGTAAGTTGACACGGAAAACGTCTAGTTTAACTCTGCAAATAATTAAGTATCATAAAAAAGTGATTTTTAAAGCAATTTATGTATACCACTGGTGGTAGGCAGTGCCAGGCATGCCAGCTGATAATACAATACTAACATTTAACCTTTTAACCGCTTGAGTCGCATTTCTGCGACAATTATTTCCGTGCCCCTCCCTACCGCGCGTGTCGTATTTCTGCAACAGAGAACATGCATGGTTTTTTTGTTCTATTTTCGTCCTATGAACTGCGTGGTACAACTAAAACGATTATTCAATTCAATGATATACAACAATTACTTAAAATCGTTTCATAGCTCTAAGTATTGAAAAAGCTTAATATATTTATTGTAGGTATTATTTTATCGATGCATAGTCGCGCGCTGGGGGCACGGCAATTGATATTTAGCCACGCGCTTAAAAGGTTAATCAATGAATATATTCATTTTCCTTCACTATGACAAAACTACAGCAGTGGTAAAAAAAATTGTATTGATGTAAGCAAAAAATGCCATACAGACCCATGAAGTATTTCAGATTTACCAGAAGTCTCCTAAAATTATAATATGCAATAGAAAGAAACCAATTCATACCACATACTTCTTTTTCAACTTTCAGATTATCCAGAAATACAAACTCGAATATCATTATGGAGATATTGCATCAACAAGAAGTTTTATATCGAAACCTAATAAGCCACTGAAAATAAGGTTTGTGGACAGAATGTAAACAACTACGCAAACACCTAAATGATGTCTCCATAATGGCAAATTCAATAATTCATCAATAACTAGTTGCAAGTGGTAATATTTCAGTTGAAATACATTGTAAACTTAAAATAGTTTATTAGCGTCTACTAATTTACATTGTAGGTGTTCTTTAACAAGTTTATACAATAAAAGGTAAAAAATTACCTGGTGTTTAATTTAAATCCCAATAAGTTTACATACCTAATATAATATTAATTTATAACGAATGCTTAAATAACTATAACACTACCGCTGTCGCCTTGATGAAAATATATTTAAATATTTTCCTCTCGTCATCTCCTTTGCTTCTTCAAGCCCAAGCTGGTAGGCAAGGTCATGGAGTTTCTTGACTTCCATGATCAGACCACTGGTAGACAGAGATCCCAATTCTGTAAAATTTTAAATCTATATATTCAACCATTTCAAACTTTTTATACCCCCAGTACCTACTAAGACTAATGCCATGGTTCCACATCATCCTTATAATATGATTTGGAGGTAATATCATATTAATTAATATTGGATCATTTATATTGAATATAGCTGTGTCCTCACGGCTCCGCCTATAGCCTATGTTACTCAGTGATAATGTAGCTCTCTAACGGCAAAAGAATTTTTGAAATCAGTCCAGTAGTTTTTAAGTTTATTTGTTACATACAAAAATACAAATCTTTCCTCTTTATAATATTAGTATAGATTGAAAACACTACATTGTTATAAGAATTAAGATTTAAATCTAGCTAACTACCTACCGGTAAATCCTTCCAAAAAGTAACTATGTTAGCTAGCTGAAGCTTATCCTAGCCAATTTATTAACAAAGATGTTAAAACAGAATCAGGATCATCTATTTTTTTTGGTCCATACTCTTGATTGTGCTCGCTTTCAGTAAAACAAACAAATGTTGGCAAAATAGGTCATTACACACTTGTGCAGGATTTGATTGATTAAAATTATTGTAGGTTTAGGTACACTTGCTTTCTGCCAAATAAGTAGCTATTTAGTATGACCCTGTGAAGATTTAACACAAAATTTCCACCTAGTTAAAATGCTTACTTACTGAGAAATTTGGATGGGAACAACAACAACTCTAGCCCAAAAAAAACAAAAAGATATATCTAGTGGGAATACCCTTAGGGACAGCAATAATAATACATAACAATAAATTTAACATACGCTGCATGTAGTTATAATCCTCCTTGGTGGCCCCTCTACTCCATGACGGAGGGGACTGGTTGTTGCTTGGCAGAGGTGCAAATTCCGACACTCCAGGAACTGCAAACGAAGAGGTAGAACATTGGGATCCCTCGTCAGAATTCGCTACATTTACATTATCTTCGCTCATCGCAAATTAAGTTCAAAAACTGGTCGTTTTATAACCGAAACGCCAAACCAAAATGAAATCATGATTTATAGAAAGAACGGGATGACAACATTAGAAACGTAAATAAATTTCGCGCGATTTTTTAAAACATTATTATTTTCAAGTAAACAATTTTATATGTTTGAAAATGATTAACATTAAAAGTATTGTCGTACTTTGCTCAGGCCATAATTCTGGAGAAGCACGATCAAGTTTCTCCGAGCTGAACAAGCTTTCTTCCAACGACGTCAGTGCAATATCGTCGGATGTTGTTTGTTCTGAAACCACCAACACGTATTTTAGCATATAACTTTGGAGTAGCAGCGCTTTAAGTAGTAAATTACACTCACATAATAATAAGGTATTGTCTAAACACCTAAATGAATAGCATAATTATAAATATAGCCATTAATAACAACAATTTTACCTTCTTGAACAGTAGGATTTTGTTTCGCGGCCATTTTCCAATTTTTGACAATTCTCCATTCATAGACTAAAGAGACGATCAAAAACCAAAACAAAAGCTATAGACATCATTCAAGTTTATTCAAACTAGCATCGTCAGCAACACAGATTTTATACATAGACTAAGGCTGGACTACACAAGAGCCAACGCTGAGTTAAGGCATAACCGCACACATCAATCGGTACCTTAGATTATATACCTCTAGATCAGGGATTCCCAAACTGGGTTCCGCGGAACCTAGGGGTTCTGTAGAATAGTCATCAGGGTTCCACCAAAATTATTTATTTATAGCTATTTAATAATACCACTATCTAATAACACTATCTATTCAATAGTGGGTTTCCATAAAATAAAAGGTATTTGGTTGCTGTTCCGTTATTTTTAAAGTTTAGGAACCCCTGCTCTAGCTATAGCAACCGCGGGGCCGCTCATGAGACAGCAATATAAGGGTAAATCACTGCATCCTTCCATCGTAGAGCATAAAATAAACAAACACTTAACTAATAGAGTTTATTTCTCATATTTATTTATTTGGCTCTTCAACAATGAGTACACTCAATGAGCGCCCCATTACTTAAAGAAGAACACTGCATGCACTATATTATGCGCAAATAATATTATATAACAGGAAGAGAATACACAGAATTATGAATAGTTCTAATACGACTGTAAGCTAAATTAGTTTAGATAAAGCTTATTTATAGTGGATTAAATTAAATTAGATTAAATTAAATTTTACATTAGATAAGTTTTTAAGAAACATATATGTATACAAGAAAACGGGGAAACCGACGTTCTGTGGCAGTGAGTTGGCTAACAATAAATAGTTCGCCAAGCTACAAAACGACACGTGACATGAAACAGAATATATGTCTATGTCTGATATTTGTCTCAGTTTACTTAATAATTTTGTATATAATTATGCTTCTCACTTCCACACTTCCTAGTCTTCCTACTATAATCATGGCTACATCTAGAGGTATTTAATAGGGATGGGCCGAATATTCGTTTTATGTTCAGTATTCGGCATATTAGGCAGGTTTACCGAACATTCGTATTCGGCCGATTATTCGGCAAAAATGACGAACATTCTACCGAATAATCTTACGTTAAAAAGTTGCCTCTATTCTTGTGTGAAGTAGTATAATTACATAATTGTATCTATATCAAGTGTGTCTTAACATTTATCGTCAGTTTCACAGAAAATTGTCCAAATGTTCGACCTCTTTCTTCCACTTATTTCATTGTTTTTTTGGCAATTTACTGAGTTTTAACGATTTTGGACACAAATACAAATGCACGTCCCAATGTTTTGTCGCTGACTAGATGACGCAATAACAGTCAGGGGGTAGCAGCGTCAGCGACCGGAAGGGTCGCGCGATTAAATGCGTTCGACGTGTATAGACTTGAATTTTTGCAATCCATAATAAAGCGCGCCATATCCTGCCGAATATTCGGCCGAATGTTCGGTTCGGTAAACTTTTAACCGAACATTCGGCCGATTATTCGGATTCGATGAAACCCTTATTCGGCCCATCACTGGTATTTAATGTAACGTCGGTACAGTTACTGATGTGTGACACGTCACGGCACGTGACGATCAATTCGCTACCGTTCGTCAGTGAAAAATGATAATTTTTGTTCTTGTTCCATACATTTTGTATCCGAACTTATCAGTGTCAGGGACGTTCAGTGACAATGATGTCAGTATTACTGTGACGCCCTCTGTCATCCGATGCCAATTTCTAACTGAGAATATTTTCATTAACGGCACGGATAATTTCAAGGTGGATGACGAGAAATTGATACTACAAGTGTCAAAATTAACAAGCAAACACGGAATGTGTAGGCGTCGGCATTGATAAGTGCAAATTAGCACGTAATAAAATTAATGGTACCGCATGATCGTCTCGTGTCAGCATCGATGTGTGCGGATCAACCTTTATGCTGTGCACACGTTTGCACAGATCAAGTCTGTGTGAGTCGGAAGAGATTTGTACATTTGTATAACGGCCGAAACCAATAGCGTCTCTATAGATAGTTTGCCGTAGTCTGTGAAACAGATAAGGCACAGACCAACACTAATCTCTCTGAATCTGTGTCTCACTCATACTGTCTGAATCTGATGCGAATAAACCGTACCCAAGGAGATGGTGACATTAGTGAGATAGGACATGACCACCCCCTGAGCTGGTGCTAGCTCATTTATAAAAATGTTCGAAAATTAATAGAAGCAGATAGCCTAGGTGGCCAGCCTCGACAGGGGTGGATCCTGAGCTAAAGGCTGAATTCGTCACTGATTGTGAAGTGCTTATACACTCTTCGATATTTAGGAAATCTAATTAGGAAATCGGAAGGTGTGGATGGAGTTAGAGAGTTAGACAGTTAGAGTCCGATTTAGGAAGGTCCCGATCGAAGGTTCCTAAATTGTTTACGATTTAGGACAGTGTTGCCAACTCGGATTTTGAAAAAGGCATAGGCCAGAATAGTAAATTAAGTGCTTATTACACTATTCAATTTGTAGGAAATCTAATTAGGAAATCGAAAGATGTAGGTAATTGAAATTATATAATGTATATTATATAATGTAATAAATTGAAGGTATCGATTTAATTTAAACCTTATTTTCTTTTTTTTAGACCATTTAAATAAAAGCTTGTTTTAAAAATGTTTTTTTTTACTATTAATTTATTTTGTATTTTTTAGTAGGTATATCATGTTGAAACTTAGAACGGTCTTTCATAATTGAATGCGTATACAACATTTCATGTCTGTGCTGCTAACCATTAAGGAGTTCCCTAGTCAGGACCTAACCCTGAGTGCAGCAATGATGTCACGGTAAAACTTAAAAGCGGCTATCATAATAAAACGCGTACACAACATTTCGTGTCTGTGCTGTTGAGCATTGACGAGTTTGTTTATCTGGAGCTAATCCTGGATGTCGATTCAGGTCATGCTTACCAAAAAAATGTATTGTCATCGGAAATGAACCAACATTTTAAAATTCAACTCCGTAGGATAACAGGAAGTGGTTCAAAATTCAGTTGCAAGATTTCAACCGAACATACATACAAACATTGCAAGTTAAATAAAAGCTTGTAAAAAATAAATGTGTACATTTTTTTCCCCTGAATTTCTCAAAAGTACTACATTTCTACATCATTTTTGGGAAAAATAATATATTTGTTCAAAAAAAAGGTGGCAACTCTAGTCGTCGCTCCGATTTAGAATTCAATTTAGTGTGCTTCTAACTTCCTAGTTAGAGTGTTCATAATTAGATTTCCTAAATATCGAAGAGTGTAATAAGCACTTGAGGGATTTATGCTGAGTGCTGTGTGTTCCTAGCTTTATACTCAAGCTGGCTAGGCTGGTATTACTTAACTTGCTAGTGTCATAAATATCTACCAAAATAGTAAATAAATGTAACTTCTCTTAATTAAAATTTGATATACACGAGGCGAAAATATTATTTCACTAACAATTTTAAGTTTGGTACAGTATATTTAATATTAATCATATCTATCTGCAGGTTTATTCAATATAATTACTTCTTGATTACCTCCTTTATTAAAGTTTATTGGTAGAACTTACAATTATATAATGTCATCACTGGTATATTTTTTAAATTTCTTTCTTCCGGTTGCCAACACAAGGCAAGGTGGGTTTTTAGGAAAAGCCACATGGTTTTTTCGTGAAATAATTGTATGTTTGTAGATTAAAGTGATATTACTGTTTCAGTTCGTAGTCCAAGGTAAGATTCGTATAATTTATGTTTACTTTTCACACTTTGGATGTGAAATTACCAAAATTGTAAGTGAACCACAATGCGCACGAAGTGTCATGTTAAATTCATAAAAGTTTATCAATCAAATATTATAAATAATAAAAAAGTGATCCTATCACATTATAGATCGTGACTGAGTTATTATATTCCAATGTTTCTGGACTAAAACAGTAATAGCCCATCTTTGATACCTACTCGTTAAACATAACCTTACTTTTCCAATTCTAGCTAGTATACACCGAAAGGACACATTAGTCCTGAATCTCTGTTTCTTACAGTGATATTTCACTCTAAATGTCTTATAATTTGTATGGTTTCTGTTTTGATAAATTGGTTATAGTTTTTGATCTACACAAACCACATTTATTTATGTCTAAAAGCCTTTGGGAATTATAACAAGGATTGCACATATATAATTATGTAAATGTACTGACTATCCAATGCCTTGAAATATCCAATAAATATATTATGTCCTATAACATCCCATTTTCAATTTTATTTCAGATGCGTTCCGTCACATTAAAGGATGTTGAACAAGATAAGGTCGTCAAGACCGTTGCTGCCCATCTGAAAAAGTAATTATGACTTATTTATTTCTAAACTTAATAATTTTATTTTAGGCTGAAAAGCGTCCTCTATTCTTGATTGTTGGCATTAAAGCAAGAATGCTTCAAGATGATGATTCATACGAATAGAAATATAAATTCAATCTGTGGATGGGGTGTCCGTTCGTTACACATTGAGACCTCCATTCCTTGAGAGCATGTTAAACAGTCTGTCCCGGGTGTCCTATGACAGTTATTATGGGAAGTCAGAAGCCCGAAACTCTGTCAACCAATCTAACCTTAGGATATCAGCATTACCCTGTAATTGGGTTGTAGAGGTCCAATGGCAGCTGCTCCATGTAAAATACTAGTATTCAACTGCATCTGGTTAGACTTGAAGCTGACCCTAACATCGTTGAGAAAAAGGCTAAGAAGAAGGAATAAGAAATTTAATGACATATCATTATCATGCTTAGCTATGGATGTTAAGCAATCATTGAATCTAAAACTGTTATAGCAATGTATTCATGCCTTAACCATTGTAAATGGAGCACTTTACAATGTTTGGACCTATTAAAATCTATCTTAACTCTACAACTAATAGATCTAAAATATATCAGAACCATTTCAAATGGTAGTAACTTCAGACTGTCTTTATTTATGAAATATCCATTCTTTTTCAGGACAGGCAAGGTCAAGGTACCAGAACACATGGACCTGGTGAAGACCGGTCGTTTCAAGGAATTGGCTCCCTACGACCCTGACTGGTTCTATGTACGTTGTGCTGCTATCCTCCGTCACATCTATATCCGCTCTCCCGTTGGAGTTAAGACCGTCACCAAGATATTTGGTGGTCGCAAACGCAATGGAGTCACTCCCTCACATTTCTGCAGGTAACTAAAAATATAAATTTTTACTTAGGTTAGTTCTTTTTTCTTTTTTTTTATTGACAAAACTTGTTATGTCAGTCAATTAACTTTGCCTAATGCAGCATACTGCTGAGGCTTCAACTTTGTATTTATTGCATATCAATTCAATATGATTACATTACATGAGGGGCTCATGGCTAATTACCAACCATGCTGACCATATTGTTTGCAAGGTTAAGCTGCACTTGCCGCGGTCAGTCCGTCAATAGGTAACAATTACGCATCAAGACCCCTCCTTGACTCTGAGGGCAGGTTAAATTGTCAGTCCTGGGTGTCACATGAAGAATACATATGACAGTTGTTACGGGAAGCAGGAAGACCGAAATCTGGTCTAATCCTAGGATATCAGGATTGCCCAGTAACTGGGTTGTGGAGGTCTGATGGCAATCGCTCCGTGTAAAATACTGGTATTCAGCGGCATCTGATTAGACTGGAAGCTTACTCCAACATAGTTGGGAAAAAGCTAGGCAGAACATACAATATGATTACATTCCTTTTTTAACAAATTATTTCAAAGAGTGGAATTAATTATTCTTCACTCTGATTTGTGTAGTTAATTAAATAATTTATAGTCCATAATAACTAGAAACCTACATAAAAATTTATAGCATTACTGCATGCTTTTTATAGTTTGTCTACCTGACAGACTACAGAATGCAAAAAACACATAATTTGCTACTACCACAGTTTGGTAATTGCACATGCACAATGCTAAATCAATATAATTGTTAACATGATTTTCTGGACAGTATACATTCATACTAGCACAGTAGCTAAGCTAAGGCTTGGAAACTCCGTAATACAACTTCCTTGCAGCTTCAGCAAGGAATTTGTGTTTCTGACAGCACTCAAGATATAAAACATCCCATTGAGTCACCACAAATCTTTTTATCTTGCGTGTTTTTGTTATTTTTATAGATATGTACTGCAGTGGATTACTTTGACTGATAGTGGTGAAAACTGAACAAAGGGCCCATTATAATTGATCGTAAATTTATTTGCTGATTCCTATAACTTACTGAGCATTATTGGTTAAAATTAAAGAGCTCTTTTATGTGAAGTAAAGACCCCATAACTTTGCATAGTAGACCCTCCCATATGAAAGTAACTATCACAGGTAAATTTAGCCTTTGAGTCTATTTATCTGCCTAGTTATACTATATCATTTGGTAAACAATTCGTTTTTGGCCATAGGAATCTGGTGTAAAGCAGGCTATGGGCCTTTACTTGTGCTAAATCTCATGCATCTGCATGACCTTTTTTCTGGTTCAATATTCTCTTTAAAAGTTTGACTAATTGTCTTGGCTCTGTACTGCAGCACTATCTATGATGATTGGTTGCGTCTGCCATAATTGTATATTTTGCAGTATGTTTTTATTATAATGGGAGGAAGCAGCTGCCTATTCTCTTAACATTGCCCCTTTATAGTGTTGCCAGCTATAGTAATACAGTAGGTGGCTTTTATGCCTGAAACACGAAATTGATGCAATTTCATTTGTTAAAAATGTCTTTGGCTTATTGATAATAGTGAAATCTATTTCAGATTTGATAAATTTGATTTGTCACCACATTCCCTATTCAGTGAAAGTTTATCTCCTAGTTATTATACAATATTCTTAATACATTTTTTTCTTTATTTTCCAGATCATCAGGCAGCATCGCCCGCAAATCCCTCCAAGCCCTCGAGGCACTGAAAATGGTTGAGAAGGTTCAAGATGGTGGTCGCATCCTCACCGTTCAGGGAAGGCGTGATCTTGACAGAATTGCCGCACAGGTTCGCCTTAAGGCTAAGCAGGCCGCCAAGCAGCAAGTCATTGTTCTGTAATTTTATGACTAATAAAATATAAGAAAATACGCTGTTGTTTTATTCAAAGTTAAAAATCTTTATTTATTTGGTGTTCAAAATAAAGGCTCTGGAAGTCGTGACAAATCGAAAACGTGTTTTTGTTCGATTAATTCGAAATATTTAACACGTCGGTCGATGTCCAAAAAGGCACGACTGGCTGTCCATAATGGTGTGTAGGTACCTACGCTTATGTATGGAAGTGAATGTTGGTCGTGGCAGAAGAGGCATGAAAGTAGAATAAATGCCGTGGAAATGCGTTCCTTGCGAAGTATGTGCGGTGTATCTTTGAATGATAGATTGAGAAATGAAGAGATTAGACAAAGTTGCGGTTTAAAAGATGTAGTGACAAAAATTGAAAGGAGTATGCTTAGGTGGTTTGGTCATGTTGACAGAATGAGTGAACGGCGATTAACCAAAGGAATTTATAAGGCGGATGTTACTGGGAACGCCGGTAGAGGACGTCCTAGAAGGACATACATCGATGTTATTGGTGATGTTCTTCACAAAGGTCGGGTGCGTAGTACTCTCTACCGGCGTGTGTGTATGACAAGATGTATGATCATATATGAATGTGGATGAAGTGAAAGGGGTATATAAGAGTCGTAGCATTGTGGCGTTCTATAGTTTCTGCCTACCCCTATGGGAAAAAGGCGTGAGTTTATGTATATATGTATTTAACACGTCTCACAGTGGTGTCGATTATGTTTGAGATTCTGTTACACGTTTTGACAGTACTAAACTAGACTAAACGCAACTGTCTCTTTCTTTTTCTATTGAAACGGAAAGAGACAAACACCCATTTAGTTTAGTCCTGTCAAACTGCACAACAGAACTACACTAGTGTAAACATATAACTTTCTAATAAGTGGGTTTGTTCGCAAACATTTATTAAAAATATCTGTCGATCTTTGATGAATACTCTTTTTAGTCGGATGAACGAGTTTTTAAACCGACGAATTTCTTGAAGGTTTGTCTACACTAAAATGTATGCCAAACTTCGTAAAATACAGGCGTGTGGAGCGTATATTGCGCTCATTCTCCAGAGTAACATATTATGGGGGCGTCACCAGACCCGTCTTAGGCTATGCAGGGGCCCTTGGGCACAGAGAATTTGGGCCCCTTTTGGAAAGCCAAAAAGAACGTGAATAACATCGGAATGTACTTTTGTTCAGTGACATAATTGGTTATTACATTGACACTAACTTGTAGTTCAAGTTGTTTTAATATGGTAGTGAAAAGTTATAAAGTCTGAAGTTAGCAGCAATTTGTCTCAAATTAAAGAAAACTTCTGCTGAGCAACGTTTTGCTGTGCATCCCTAGTTATCTGGGTGCTTTGTTAATGATGCGTTGAACTAAGAAACCGATGTGTTTTTTAAAATTTATTTATTGGAAAAATACATGGTTGCACTGGTTTTCGGCATTTCGAGGCCCCCTTCAGACCGGGGGCCCTGGGCTCGTGCCCCACGTGCCCTTATGGTAAAGACGGAACTGGGCGTCACAATAATTTGGCCCAAGGTGCCAGCGATGGTAATATTTGCACCAGGGGCGTAGCTACAGCCGTATCTATTATACGGGCCCCGGACTACAGGGGTCCCGACTTGTGTAATTTCTTTTGTAAAAAATGTTTACCCTTCATTTGGGCTTCGCCGTAGTCGGGTAGAAGGGCCCCCCAACGAATTTTGATAAAGGGCTCGTCTAGAGCAAGCTATGCCGCTGACTTGCACTGTTTACCCATGGCCCCGTAGACAATACATTGATACACTTAGTGGATTCCACCAGCAACCCGATCCTAAAGCACCAACTGCAACAGCAAGTTTTGTTGTGTAATTTATTGTTATCTTAGTTCGTAAAACTTGCACAAGTTTACTAGCTGCGGATGTGTCCACAGGCTGAAAGTGTGTAGCAGAGGTCAACTTGCGCAACAAAACTTGATAGTGGATTTGGCGCTTTACGGATTTGCCAGATGCCCAAAAATGCAAAAGGAGGAGGATTGAGGCTATGTCGACTCGGCAACTCCATTACCATTATAGGCCGTAAGTTGGACATGGGTTTAGTTAGGTTCAAGTCGCTTTTTCATAGTCGATGAAAGTGGATTTTACAAGGGAGTATAACATGTAACAGTTCTAGGTACTTCTTATTCTTTCACATAACTATCAAAAGTAGTTACCCTACAAGGCGGACGAAATAGTCAATTGCGCACTAAATCGCAAAATGATTTTGCATGTTTTTTCCAAAGTGGCTTTGTAGTTCGGCGGCCCGTGGCACCAGTGGCAGGTATACAAATAATAATATAAGTCTTTATTCTCTCTGTATCGATCGTATTAACAATGTAATAATGGTGCATAATAATAATAGATACTGGTGTCTGACCTAGAAAATAAGTCTGCTGCTACTTTTGTTTTCTTAATTTATTCAGTCTGACTAATGAACTGTCGTATACCGTTACTTTACAAATAAAATTCTTCATTTAATAAATGAATTGAATTATTGTAAAGAATAACAAAGAGAGAAAAAGTGGTATTTTATAACAAAAGTCACTGTATACTATATTTTTGTATGGCAACACAGTCGAGTCGACATAAACGTCAATAACATGTCAAAATTCTCCGCTATCAGAAACTGTTTGTAGCGCAGTTAGTTTCTTTAAAATATTGGATTCGATTGGATGTGTTTGGATATGCAGTGATCACAAAATGTTGTTGGCATTTGGACATGGTATCGGCTTTATTGTTTTAGTGTGTATGTTATCATGCGTTGTTTCTTTACATCAATATGGGACGCCGAGTAACACATTGTACGTGGCTAAAGATTTGTCACAGAGTCGCGGAAAATTGCAAGTTATCAATAGATACGTCGAGAATGAAGACAGCCCTCGCTTAGAAAGGAGAAAACGCGAAGCGACAACGTTAACAACTCCCGCTATACAGAAAAACATAAGTACATGGGTAATGGTCCGTTTCCTGATTAAATACGATTGTTCATCTTTGTTGCTTTGATTTATATTACTGGAACCCGTATTATTCGACCCACTATTTATTATTTGCCGCATTGTTTACTTAGCAATATTGTTGTGATCACGACACTTTCTACTATTTTTATCACTGAATGACGACGTCTTTTGTCTGAAAACTGAAGTTTCAGAAGGTCGTGAACATTCATTGTTTATATTTAGTAGTAAACATACCTACTATTAATTAGGCGTAAATTGTCTTAATGACTAAGCATTTATGACAGTTTTTTTTATGATAGCAGGTATTAGAATGTTGAATGTACTTTATAATATTATGCAATATTATGTGGAATGGGTTATTTATTATTGAAATTTGAGTCATTGAGAAACAGAATAACTTTCGAGAAACTGGTTCAGATTCTTGTTCTACTTGGATAATACAGAACAAATTAATTAAATGTAGTTAATAACGTAGAATGTAATTATCTACAAATTAATAATAATTTTTTTTATTGTTTAGAAACTAATCTATAACTACTCTTACAATCATTTTACAACCAGTGAGTAATACTTTTACAGCCACACTTTCACTTGCAACTTAAGATTAAACATTCTTCAAAATTGAAAGTTCTAAAAATGTGAATGTACTTTCAGCAATTTAAAAGTAATTTCTTTTACAGACAACACATCTCAATGACAGTCATCAGCAGCTGATGGTCCACTGGGTGGGTGAGGGGTCTAATGTCATCATTTGTTTGGCAAGGGACTCAAGTCCTAGGAGCAAAGGAGTGTTATCACCATCAGCACTCTTCATCTCCTATGACTATGGCAAGAACTTCACCAACAAGACTGAGAACTTCAGACTGGGAGACACCCCTGACAGTGGATATGCACAGCTGGATAAGTTCTTCAATCATCCTAAATATCCAGAGTTTGTGAGTATTTTAATTATTATAAAAAGTACATACTTAAATCTCACACCTTTTTCCCATGGGGGTAGGCAGAAACTATAGAACTCCACATGCTACCATCCTTACATACTCCTTTTGCATGATTATAAAAGTAATCTAAACTAAAAAAAATAAAAAAAGTTAATTTACATTTGACATGTTGACTTTTTTAATCAAGATTGTTTAATGGGCTTTTAGTGTAAATGTTTTTTTTAATTTATCTTCAAACTAATGCATCCTGTCTATTAGTAAATTCTTAGGTCATGTATAGGGGAATTCCCTTTTATAATTCATGTTACTGTCAGCAACGTTGCATTATGAGAAAATTAAGTATGAAGGAATGGGATTTCTTGTGGAAGTCATTTCAATGACTTAGTAAACACATGGGTTGTAAATAAATATGTGCTTTCTGCCCAATACCTCGAAATACAGAGTTATCAGTACTTTATTTACATATCTACGATAATGATGATAATGCAAGTACTAGGGATCCTTGCAATGTTGTATGTTTACTTAAAATGTCTGATGGGCTTGAATTGCAGTACAAGCAAGTTGATACAAATAAAGTATTCTTGGTACTTACCATGCTGAATCTACTTAATACCAAGCAGTTAGATAAAATAAGTAGTTCAATAACTTGCATACCTATTTATATTATATGTATTTATGTTTTATATTCAACTGATTATATACAGTCATAGCCAGGTGTAGCTAATATACACAACAATACCTGTGATTTAAAAATCATTTGATACTTTTCTAGTGATAAAAACTTATTTAGACCAATTACTGTTTATTATAAATAGAAAGATTTTTTTTAAATATTGCTTATAATCATTTATTGATTATTAAATCATGAAGTGTATTATAGTCCTCCTGTGTTAAGTTATTGAACGTTTTGTATTAAGAATTTTAGTAATAATTGACGTGGTGTCGATTCTGTTGCACATTTTGACAGTACTAAACTAGACTAAATGCAACTGTCACTTTCTTTTTCTATTGTAACAGAAAGAGACAAAGACCCTTACTTTAGTTTAGTCCTGTCAAAGTGTGTAATAGAATCGACACCAGTAATAACTAATAACTACCCTTAGTCTTTCTATTACATGATACATCAGATTCTAGATTATAATAATAGTATTAAGTCAAGATCTACATTCTCATTCATGTTATCAGACAGACGTCGTCCAGTGTAAATAGGCCGCTCTCATAGATTTCCTCCTAAAATATTGTAGTGGTTATCTCTTAATTTTCATGAGACACATTAATGTGTATGCTTATTTACGGGTTTACTTATGTGCCTGTTTCGGGACTGCCTGACTAGTTTCGGACTCAGAGTCCGTAATCGTGGGCTGATCTCGCGGTGTCGTCACTGGAAACTAATCCGGAAATGTCAAATCAATTCGTAAATGATCAAGATAAACACTATCCCCCTTGATCCTTATCTTTGTATTAAATTAAATGTTTCTATTCCTTCCTTGTAAAATATATAATACTCAATATAATACACATAATAATCAACTTTAATTACACATTAGTTCGTAAATCAAATTCATTGACAGATTTCGGAAAACCCACGTGTATTTTATTTACCTCATCTTCTCCCTGCCCTTATCCCACACTAGGTGGGGTCGGCACAACATGTAATTCGTAAATCCATGTTGTTAAAAGATTTGGCTTATTGTTTTATGACCGGCCGCCTGCATGACATCAACCCTCCTTGGGAATGTATTGTATTTACCTTATGTGTTTTTTATTTATGTATTTTATTTACCTAATTATTAGTAATGTACAAGAACGTTGTATGTAGACGAATTAACAACAAACAATGATAACATAGTGTATCAATAGATAAAACCCAAACTGATACCCTGTACACGTTAGATAGTTATATTAATCTATGGGAAATTAGAATCGCAGTTACAATGAATCATACTTATATTTTGTAGAATACAACTGCCACGATGGTCTAGCGACCGGTGCGACCGGTGGTAAGCGCGACTGCCGACCGTGGGGTCCTGGGTTCGATCCCCGGGTCGGGCAAAGTGTTATTGGGTTTTTCCGTGTGGAATTCCTCAGTAGCAGTCCGGAGTTCGGATTTCTCTGGTTGATGGCAATAGGTTCGCGCTCTATTACATGGGACTTAAACATAACGGTGAAATGAACCCTGTTATTATACACCTCTGCCCAACCGTTCGGGGAATATAGGCGTGATGTTATGTTACAACTATCGCACGAAACGTGCACGTGAATATAGTAGGCTACCTAACAACCCCATACATCCATACCTCCCATCCCATACCATACCTAGTGTTGGGACGGGCTTGAATATACATATAACTTCCTCACCGCACGCTGGGTATAGACGCGTGTTGTAAGATTCAACAAAACCCAGCACGCTTGGTGGTAGAATCTATCACACATATTACGTATACGTTCCTCCAAAACTTACTCGACTCATACTAAACTCAGGACGGCCTCGAAAACACCTTCAAAATTGTATTCTTAGTCGCAATTTCAAGTGAACTTCGAGGTTCCTCGAGAAGTAATTACGTCATAATTTGAATTATCTGCATCGCGCAAATAACGCCGCGATAAATAGTTGTAAGGATTATATCGTAAGCATATTCGATAGTCTTCAAAATAAATTTTTGTTACATACGAACTTTGACACTTCCTTCCTTAAGGTAGGTTCCGAGGTACCTTGAGTTTGACAGATGATTCCTTACTTCGACTGAGGAAAAATCTCGAGTCGAGGATGTTTATGTCCTATGTTTATGTTTATGGACCTACTAAAGACGCTGCTCGTAACATAATCACACCTTCACATTATGCGTTCTGTTCGTCATTGAGGAGTTCCATTGTCTATCTCCGTAGTTCTTCATCAGATCTTCACCAAATTTAAATGGGACCATTTCGAAAGAATACTCTTTCAAACGAAAAGATAATTATTCAAATCTGTTCATATTTCAGGGTGTAGAGAGGTAACAAACATTAAAAAGAAAAACATACAGCCGAATTGAGAACCTCCTCTTTGTTTTGGAAGTCGGTTAAAAAGTATCTTTTTCTTAATCATCAAATAGGTACTTCAGTAAATTTGCGTGGCGTCCTAGACCGTGGACACCTTTTATTATTATGTAAAATCTATTTTTCATTTTTGAACACTTTATACCTGCAGTTGCTTAAAATATTACCACAGAACATAACGGCTATGCGATGATTATTGTACATCGCAGTAGCAATAATAATACTGGCCTAATAGACAAGGTAACAGAACTTGAGGTCATTCACATCCAGGTATATAGAAACAGATGGATAATTCAACAACATTTCATGTTAAAAATGATATTGTGTGGATACTTATTACCATTACAATACCTAACACTGAAAATAATGCTGTTTGGCAAATTATATGTCTGCATTATATTCAGTATTCCGTTATATCTTTATATTTTATATAATTCGACTGTACGTGCGTATGTCACTGAACTCGTCCTAAACGGCTGGACCGATTTGAATGAATTTTTTGTATGCGTTTGGAGTGGTGCCCTGGATGGTTTAAATTCACAATTGGACCCGGTAGGTGGCGCTGCTGTCGGTATGTCACCAAATTTTTAGGGCAGGACGATGTCTGCCAGGTCCGCTAGTGTTTTTATATTTATTATGCCTCTATGTGAAGTAACCGTTATGTTACGTCAGGCGACGCGAGGCAAATGGTTTTTTTTTACACCCTAATCGTGCTTAGAATTAACTAAATCACTTGTAATAAAGTCGACCTAGTTTGATTTTATAAGTTCTTAATTCTTTTTAAAAAAAATGTAGCGTTTTTTCCTATCGTATAATTTGAAACTATATCTGAGGAATAATATTTCAATACCGGTTCTTTATCGTTTATAAAATAATATTCGGAAGTTTCAGTGGCTAGTTTTGATAAAATATCGCATTGCTGAATTCGAATCCGGTTAGTCATCGACATTACGTCACCAGTTTATCTATAATGCATTAATTATAAAAGTACCAGTTACCTATCTACCTCAGCTTCCGACGTCCGGATAACTTGGCAAATCAGGAATTATACATACCTACATACTTCGCGCCTTTTTCCCGCTGGGGTAGGCAGAGACAATTGAACATCGCACCTACTACGATCTGGACCGTATCTGTGATACTGACATACATTCCTCGCTTCTTCTAATGGAATTATAATTCAAAAATTCATTAGGAACCTATTCGATAGTTGATATAAATTACTTTTTGACGTAAACCGTTTACACGCGGGCGGCAATGATATGACTCTTCCCTCTTCAATTTCCTTTATAACACACTGGTTGGTTCATATTACATTTTCCTTCACAGTGCGTATTCGTCGACTCGACTAACAAAAAGCTGTTCTACACAAGCGACAATGGACGCAATATTCACCGATCGGATCTCGTCTTCCACCCTAGCGAGCTCGCTTTTGACGAAGAGTTTCCCGATAAATACGTCATTTTGGACAAAGTCGACAGCAACAGAAAAGTAAGTGTACAAATAAATTATAGTCTTTTTTTCTGAGTCAGATTCCCTCTCCACAGTTGTGTCTAGCTACGAATGGTACAATAACTGGTGACATGGCCGAAGGGATATCACCAATCATACGGTTATACAACGCCGGTTTGACCGTCATATGACTAGGACAATTCCTAATGGTTTATTACATGTATGTATGTAGTTATTGTCATGTCTGGCCATAAACCGTAGACCTAAATTGGTTAATTTTTTAGATATGCACTTTTGAAAAGAATGTCTATACAAGGTTAGTCTGAAAGGGGTTAGTTTTTTCAAAAAATCTTCATCCCTGCTTTAGTATTGAATTCAGAAAATGAAGTTTCTAATCCGTGACCCCAAATATGACGTAAAATGTAAACACATCTGATCATAGATGAGGATAGATAGAATTTAGCGTATTATTTATGAAATCTTTGAACAGCTATTTCTCTTGAACGATTGACTTTTGGGGAAAGTTGTAGAACAAAAGCTATCCATTATTATGGGTACTTTAATACCTTTTCGGCTTAGTACCCCCTTTCCGACTAATCTTGTATAAATCCACGTCAGCGGGCCAGATTGGTAGTTTAAAATAATTCGTTTCATGATTGAAACATACATAATCAAATTATCATTTAGAAAAAAAAATGTTTTTGCGCGTTTATTTAACTGTATACACGTTTTTAGCTGTACCTGACATTAGACGGCGGCAAGACATTCAAAATGATCCAAAGTTACGTGAAGACGTTCTTCTGGTCTTCCGGGCCAGGTTTCTCGAAGGTGTTCTATATGGAGCGTTGGAAGCCAGATGGCACAAGTACTGTGTTCAGTGCTAGCGATCCTACAGACTTGGTCAACGCTGAGATACTGTTTGAAGAAGCCAAAGACTTCCAGATTAAAGGAGACTACATGTTCGCCACCAAACAGTCCAAAGAGGTACGTATTTTTTTATTTTGAATCTTGTTAAATAACTAAACAAAAAAAAAACTAGAAAATAAACAATTTTCTATAAACAATTTGACCAGGGTGAAAGCCTGTAAAACCATGTCTGAATTTATACTTTCTTTTTACTTTAAGTAAAAACGCAACGAAAGCGTGGTAATGAACACAGCAAAGTATGATACTGTTTTTTTGTCGAACAATTTTCATGATTACCACAAACGTAATTCGTCAAAAGCAGAACAAGGAAAATAAAAGAACATCGGGTGTACATAACTTAATGTTCAATTGTTCATCAATCAATCAAAAGTCACCTTCCTAGGTCAAAAACAATATCGTGGCAAAACAGTCGTAATGTTTGCTTATAATATTTGCGTCAATTATCTACTGATAATAATATCGCGTACTCAACATAAGCACAACATTCTATTAGTCAGTGGTAAGGGTAACCCCAGTTCAATATTTTCTCGACTAGGTCTCTATACACCCATATTCTAAGACGTTCCTCCAAAACTTACTCGACTCGACTCCACCTCGACTCGGCCTTTCTCACTACCATCGGTAGTTAAGTTGACATCAACGTCCTCGACTCGAGATTTTTCCTCAGTCGAGGTAAGGAATCATCTATCAAACTCAAGGTACCTCGGAACCTACCTTAAGGAAGGAAGTGTCAAAGTTCGTATGTAATAAAAAATAATTTTGAAGACTTTATCGAATATGCCTACGATAATCCTTACAATAATTATTTATTACGGCGTTATTTGCGCGATGCAGATAATTCAAATTATGACTTCTCGAGGAACCTCGAAGTTCACTCGAAATTGCGACTAAGAATACAATTTTGAAGGTGTTTTCGAGGCCGTCCTGAGTCGAGTATGAGTCGAGTAAGTTTTGGAGGAACGTCTTAGAATATGGGTGATAGACTACGATCTTATCCTCAAGCTCCAATCTTTTGCACTCTCGAAGAACTGCTCTAGCCTATATCTTTCGCTACTAGCATCTAATATTTATTTATTTTGACCACTACTACAAACAAAGCATCGATCAAAATGTAGATGAGAGTCAAAACCCTAACTAAAGGTCACTCCCATCAAACCAGCGGCACAGGAAACATTTAATAAACAATAAGGTACATAACCGATAAACTTATTCCTACATCCGATCAACATGAACCGCTATTTGTCATCGAAATAGAATTTTTTTCTGTCAGCCACAAACTAAGACCTCTTTGTTTGAAACTCTTCCCTCCTACAAAGTCTGGTCACACTGTGTCAATGTATCCGATTATTCTGTTATCAGTCGTTAACTCGTGCGAAAGTAACATGTGACGACTGACGATGTGACGAATAATTTATGCACAACAACACCGGTGTTAGTATCGATTGTTTGCATACATTCGCACACTGCGCCTGCTGTTTATCAAAACAGAGCTAGACATTATTTTATGAGTTGAGACGTGTTTTCAGTTCGAACACGTACATTAGGTATTAAATTATGGCCGCAAATGTCTGATTCATAAGCATGACCCATAGGTACTGGATCATAGTGCTTAGTTCAATGAAATCGCTCAACTGCTTACACATAAATCAGGTATCTGTATAGACTTGCCGAGTAGACATGTCGCAAAATTGATAACAACGGTTAATGACAGGAAATGTTTCTTTTAGTATCTATGATTCCTGTTTCTTGGCGTAGGTACTTGCGGTTACGTAACGTTGCAACAAAGAGTTTGCATACGTCTCCAATCTATGTAATGTGATTTAATTTGTAATTTAGAATTATTCAATTAACGATTTCCATTTTCAACTTTTCTTATAGTGTCTATGATTCCTATATCTTGGCGTACTTGTGGTTGCGTAACGTTGCAACAAAGAGTTTGCATACGTCTCCAACCAATGTACCTAATGTAATTAAATTTTTAATTCAGAATTATTCAAATAACGATTTTCATTTTCATTACATAAATACCTAATTAGTATTATCCGAATAAATTTGAAAGTGGACGGTTTCATACAAGATATTTAATATTGTAATGAATGAGTAAACCAAACTTCTCACTAACTTGGTTTATATCATGAACGCAATTGAGTCACCAATTAAGGGTCATCCAGTGGTATTGTGGTCTACTGTCTTGTTGGTCCACCCCTCTGCGCCTGTACACGTAAGTAACGTACCCGACGCGAGGAAGTGGCTTGTCAAGCGAATAATACGGTAAATTGTCCTTCTTGAGCCGACTCCTTGACGGTCTGGAGCGTTCGTACAAATTACCCAAACACCTCTGTTGATACGATAATGTATGCAACACTTACGCTTTTATTAAAAGAATGAAACTAGATATACGCATAGAATAATGAGTTAGGTTATTGACATGACATTATTATTTGTATTGAAATGCGTTGTGATAGTTTAATGCCGACCTAAGCAATGTAGATTGGTGTATTTACCTAAGAGGTATAATAGTTTTTAGGTTCATTTAAATTGTGTTCAATTTGATATTTTCTAAAATCTTAGCAATATCGATTCTCTCCTCATCAAATTGCTTTTGAAAGGATCGAGGTTTCATTGTTATTGGATTATATTGTTAGGGCTGTACCTATTAGCGAGGTTTAATATTGTGCTTGGTTGATAGCAATAAACTGGCCCCCTATAATAATTTTGGATCGCCTTTGGTGAAATCTGGGAACAAAGAAACGGTCAAAGAATGCACACGCGATTTTATAAAGTAAAAAAATGTAGGCACACTGTTAGGATTGTGTCTGCTAGACTCGGTTTAAAGTGGAAGCCAGGTTAATAGGTCAACGGTGTTATAATTTTAGCACCAAAATTCGATAAAATAAGCAGTCTGGATGGTTTGGGGTACAGACGTGGTTCTTATTATGGATTCTGATTGTTATCAAAAAATATGATTTATTTCAAACCAAGATAAAGACTTTTTGTAGGTAGCTCTTCAATTAGAATTCTTACGTCGGATTTAGTCAATATTTTCCTTGTAACGTATTTATCGATAATCGATTCTGAGATAGGAGAAACTATAGGTAGTTATGAATCTAAGGTAACGAATTTTCCTTAACATGAAGTACCAACTGTAAAGCATTATCATCAACTTATTTATTAGAAATAATAAGTTAATATTATTATATGAAAGTATTATTAGATCTATTACAACATACTTCGATATACTACACAAGATACATTGTATCTATCATTCATGAGAACAATTTTGGATAGTGTCTCTGAAAATGTGCGCATGCAGTGTCGTACGCGTGACGTCAGAGTGAGATGCAAATTTGTAGAAATGAGGACAGGATGATTTGTGATGTGACTAATATCATAATAAACTTAGCTGTAAATTTTATAGCACATCTATACTAATATTATAAAGCTGAAGAGTTTGTTTCTTTGAACGCGCTAATCTCAGGAACTACTGGTTGGAATTGAAAAAATATTTTTGTGTTGGATAGTCCATTTATCGAGGAAGGTTATAGGCTATATAACATCACGCTACGACCAATAGGAGCGGAGCATAAATGAAAAATGTTGCATAAACGGAAAAAATGTCCACTGGGAAAAAATGTCCAATGGGACGGGACGCTAGCCTTGTATAGTCTGCGCGCAATTGCCAGTCGCCGCCTGAGGTATGGGAGAGGCAGGAGAGGGGTGCGTGTGGCAGACAAGACAAAGCCTATTGCTTCGCACCCCCCTCTCGCCGCCTTCATACCTTAGGTGGTCTATAGGAATATTTTAATCTTCTTTTTTAATTTATCCTTCAAATTACATTTTCTTTTTCATAATTTCGCGATCGGTACCTATGAACTAAACATGAATTTATTTGTATACCGTTAGACAATTGCAAACGTGCGGAAAAAATATGAAGCGAGAATTTTATTGTTATAGGTAGGTACCTAATAGCTATTAGACTGTTGCCGAAGTAGGTCACTGCTGTTAGTACCTCGTGTAATTAAAATAATGTGTATATGCAAATATAGTTCTTGTTTATTCTACGTAATTATCAGCTCCAGCGTTATAATAGGTAATATCACACATAGTTTTTTTTAATCCTTATTTAGCTACTAGCGGTCCGCCCCGGCTTCGCACGTGTGGACATTTTTCCCGTTTTTGCAACATTTTTAATTTATGCTCCGCTCCTATTGGTCGTAGCGTGATGTTATATAGCCTATAACCTTCCTCGATAAATGGACTAATAAAAAAAAACAATTCCAACCAGTAGTTCCTGAGATTAGCGCGTTCAAACAAACAAACAAACTCTTAAGCTTTATAATATTAGTATAGATACAACAGTGGGGAGACGGGTTAAGGGCAAGCCACATCTGACGGAAGATACTTCGCCGATCTTCCGTCGCCCCGTTGCGCAATTTTAGTAACCCATCTTCGGTCAAATGTGTACGGTGTGAGATGTTTATATGGAATTATGTGTACCGGCGGAAGATCGGCGACGTATCTTCCGTCAGATGTGGCTTGGCCTTAAAAATACAATTCTCCTCCGTCGCCGAAGAAGCGAGTCGTAATAGGCGACGAACTTAGCAAAAATAGGCCTAAATGTGTCCGAAAAATGGCAATAGGCTTGCCACTTATTACATGAACTAAATACAAGAGGTGAAACGTGAATACTGAAGGAGATCACCCTTTCTTACAACTTCGGGGATTATAGGAGGGCGTATATGTATGTACTTATTTATCTATTTTACAGTACTTACTAACATATTTTTTTTTTTAACATGGAAATACACATAACCTTTTCTTACAACTTCGGGGATTATAGGTGGGAGTATATGTATGTACTTCTGTATTTTACAGTACTAACATACTTTTTTATTTTTTATACAAAATTGTTGCATACATGCATCAAATAATAACATTAATAACAAAAAACAATATCGTTATTCTTGGTTGTTAAAGATTATGCGCGCTATTACCTACTACTAGTAGAAAATAAATAAGAATGTTACTCATAAATTATGCAGTTCAATATATTATATTATTACTAATCCTAATGGTATGGCCTGTGATGTGTATGTCACTATGTATCTTTACATAGTATAAAACAAAGTTGCTCCCGCTGTCTGTACGCTTAGATCTTTTAAACTAGGTACGCAACGGATTTGAATGCAGTTTTTAGCAAAAGATAGAGTGATTCAAGAGGAAGGTTTACATGCCCCACATTAGTATCTTGATTGCACCCGTGCGAAGCCGGGGCGGGTCGCTAGTCAAGTTATTATTTATAGGTAGGTACCATGTAATTAGAGATTCATTTTACATCACGATCACTGCGGAATATCTGCACGCATAGCGTGTGTTCAGCAATGTTATGAACAGGCCTACCCTGAAACTATCTTAATAAAACTATTTGACACAAATACTTTAACGGAATATTCTACAATTTCGTGCGTAGCCTTTTTGATTACCACTAGTATTCGTAAATTCGCTAAAAAATGCATGTAATATGCGCTTGCGCAGAGGATTAGCTACGCACGCCGTCATTACTATCAATCAACATGCACTTTTCAGGTTAGGCATACATTTATTTATTTTTTTTTCGTTGGAAAATCCTCATGGATGTCCCTCGCCCGGTGAAGGCGAGGGGGTCTGCCGGACTCTTACCGGCTAAAAACCAACGGTGCTTCTTCTCCTGACCGTTCGGCCAGGGTCGCGGGATTTGCAAAGCATGCACCGCAACCCCGGCAGCTCCCGGTCCGCCAACCCTCGGCGGACCTCTCCTCCTGAGAAGCGCGCACGGAACACAGCGCGCCGCCTTCTCGGGCCTGTTACTGGTCGGGCGGCGGGTCCCCTAACCCACCGCCCGCAGGCCACACACTAGGGTGGCTGGAGATCGTCGCGTACGCGCGTCCTCCGGCGCCCGGTGCGTCTGGCGCGGGAAGGGAGGAGAGCACACCGCTCCCTCTCCCTAGGTTAGGCATACCTAGAGTACTTAGTACATTACCTATCTACATATACGGTTAAAGATATTTCTCAAAAGAATTACAAATTCACTTACAGAGAAAACATAAGTAGGTGAAACATCATTATCTGCCAGTAAGCGGTAGGTATTACAAACCAATAAAATAAAGAATGTTTCTATAAAACAAAAATAAAACAAAAGGTGTTGTGTAGAACTAACATAACAAGTTTTAAAACTATTTCTTTTAAAACATAATATTACATCGTTTTGGCATAGAAGTGAATAAAAACAAATCAGATCAGGATAGTTGCACACAAAATAAAAGCACTTTTGAGCGATGCGGGTAGGGTGTAATTTATAAGTCGTTACATATACAGTTTATAAACTGCGTAGTGAGATTAAATGCATGAAGGTTAAAACAATTTTTTTGCACCTAGTTTTGCGGCTCGAGTATTTTACAAGTACGACTTTTATTCTGATAACATCAAACTGCAATAACCAAAATTTATTACCTATAGCTATTGCCCGCGGCTTTACTCACATCCTAGGGAAACTACTTCGTGTACTCGGATAAAAACTATCCTATGTCGTAATCCAGGTCATGGTCTACCTGTGTACCAAATTTCATCTAAATCCGTGTAGCCGTTAAGGCGAGATTGACTAACAAACATACAAACACACAAACATCCAAACTTTCACGTTTATTATATTAAATACTAAGTAGGATTCAGTGAGATCACTGTTGATCTCTATAAGAGCTATTACGCACTGTCGACTGATCGTCGACTTTGACTTTCTTTTATTCAGATACGTGTTTACGCATGTAGTCGCTTGGTCGCTCAGTCTAGTTGCCTACATTTTGGTCGCCGAGAGACCAAGTTGCCGGTGATCGGTCGAAAGTGCGTAATAGCACTAATAGCTATAAGACCATTCGTTTCCAAGCTTACACATCGAAAAATTTGTAGTTAGGTACACTGACGTTATTTTATTTTATTATTGTATATTTTATTATTGTATATTTTATTATTGTATATTTTATTATTGTATATTTTATTATTGTATATTTTTTTTAGTGAGGCAGTTAGTTTTTAGCCAGTTTACAATTAATTCGTTGACCCCCTAATCATTAATTTAGTTTTGATTAGGCAAAATGTAGCCTTCATAGAAACCTGTTTATAACAAAAAAAATAAAGATATTTCCTCATGACCGTTCAATGAGATTGAATTAATAAATGTTCTTGTATTGAGCTTCTTCTTTCTTTTCGTGTGGTTAGTGACTAACCTGGTGTCAAAGTTTATGCCGCCCATGGGCCTCTGACTTGGCTTCACACGCCGTCGAGAAATATCTGTCAGGCATGCCGGTTTCCTCACGATGTTTTCCTTTACCGTTTTTAAGCAAGTGATAATTATGTAATACGCACATGAATCTGAAAAGTCAGAGGTGCGTGCTTTGGGTTCGAACTCGAGACCTATGACTTGGCAGTCCGACGGTCACACCACTAGGCTATCAGTAACTATGTATTGAGCTAAACATCTAAGTAAACTGTATTTCTTCATCTTGGCAGTCGTTAAAGTTTATAATCTTCATTTTTTGTGGTTTACATTGCGTTCGTTAAGCTTCATGTACTACATGTTTTTATTACTTTTTCGTGTTGAGCAGAGTATTCATTAAATCTAATCTCGATTAGTACAAAAACCGACGCCTGAATGGTGACTAGAAACTGACGTATGTTTCTACATAACATAACATCACGCCTTGTATTCCGCGAAAGGTTCGGCAGGGGTGTTTTTCGTACACCTTCGTTTCACCAGTTACGTTTTAAGTCCCATGTAATACCCCGCGAGCCTATTACCATTAACCGGGCACAAATCCAGACGCCGGGATGCTACTGAGAAATTCTTAATGGAAGAACCCAATAACACTGTCTGACTTGCGGTTCGAACCCAGGACCCCATGCTCAGCAATTACTCTTGCGACCACTAGATGGACAAGGCAGTCAACCTACGTACGGACGTATGTTTATAATCATATTATTATAAACTAGCGACCCGCCCCGGCTTTGCACGGGTGCAATGTAGATACTAATGTGGGGCATATAAACCTTCCTCTTGAATCACTCTATCTATTAAAAAAACCGCATCAAAACCCGTTGCGTAGTTTTAAAGATCTAAGCATAAATAGGGACAGACAGCGGGAGTGATTTTGTTTTATAGGTACTATGTAAAGATGTACATAATTCACAAGCTGACAAGGGGCATAACTATAACAAAAAATATGTCAAGAAACAGGCACTTCATATTCCCACTAAACTAACGGTTAGTTTATTCAAGGGCCTTCGCATATTTCGAACATAAAGTTACATACAAGGTGTAAACGAAATCATGTAATTCCTTCAAACCTCGTGATGTACTGCTGACATAGATTAACCCCGCATGGGATACTTTTGGATAAGTAAATATGTGTTTTTAACGTGAGGAATTTTAGCGCCCCGAGCGAATTTCGCGGTATCGCTCGCCGCGAGGTCATGTAACTCGGAGCGCTAAAATGCCTCACGTTAAGACACATGTTTACTTCTTGTACTTTTTTTCTTTGAATCCAAAAGTATCCCGTGCTGGGTTAATCTATGTCAGCAGTGCATCACTAGGTTTGAAGGAATTACATGATTTTGTTTCCACCCTTTATACTTGATCAAGTGAAACAAACAACTCTATATATTTCTAGCAAGGTCTGTTTACTTGCAGCCCGATCAATAGTCTCTCAAGTTGATGTCATTGTTTTTGTAATTCGAAGTGAGTGTATTTCAGGTCACATAAACACAGTTTCAAGTTGTAGGTGTAACAAAGTGTTCGTTGTGTTGCGACATGATGACAAATGCGACTGTTGTTGGTCCATATCGAAGTATTTTTTATGTGTTTAAGTGCCTTTGTGCACTAAGTAACTTTTGACTTGCGATAAGGAAGTTTTATTAGTTCTTGTTTTTAAATATTTGTCGGGAAACTTGTTTGGTTATTTTGCAGTCTGAATACCCAAGTTTAATGACTTAAATCCAACTGATAAATTACGCTAGCAAAGTTTCTTGTGATATTAACTAATTTCAGACAATTTTTAGTCTATTTGTAAATTCGCCACTAGCTTTGGATAAATAAACAATAACAAAATAAATAAATAATAATAAACCAACAAATAAATATTCTCAAACTCAAACTTTGCACACTAAGGTAAAATAATACTGGTCTTGTTATATATAACAAGACCAGTATTATTTTACCTTAGTGTAAAAGATTGCTAAGCTGTACCTACTTAGAGTAGGTACAGCTTAGCAATCTTTTCCAGGTATTGCAATATTTGAGGGCTCTAATTATGTTAAAGTATATTTATAAATTTACCAATTTGTCTACTTGGTACTTAGTACCTAATTCTTGACTATTGTTATTCTTAATTCACAATATTTTTAATTAAGGATACTAGAACCAAAACAATAGGGTATGTGACTATAATTTTTTTATTAGAAATTTCGAAACTACACTGGCCTGCAAAAATAAGTATCACACTTTTAAAATTTCAATTTTTTCTAAACTATAGAAGTTAGAGATTTAAAATAAAAAACGTTTTATAGCAATTTTTATCAGCTTTCTTTGAAACTATAGTAACAAAGTTAAACTCTTTTTTGAGTCCTTTTTGTTTCGAAAATATATCTTGTGTACCTAAAAAGTTATTGCAATTTTAAAAGTGTGATACTTATTTTTGCAGGCCAGTATATTACAAAAATGATAGGCAACAGTGAAAAAACTACTGAAATATTTAATAAAATGCTCAAGTTATAAACGATTGAAAATTGCTCACTAGACAGAGACAACATGACGCCACAATGACGTCATACCTTGCAAACTTCATAATTAGTTGACACCACTCCGTACAATATCCGATTCGCGCGACAATGACAGAAAATACCCCCTCCACAAACTTCGCAAACGTGTAGCTCCTCTATTTTTTCATCGCTCTTATTTATTTTTTCACATATCAATTTGTATCTATACTTTCTTTAAAATAATTCTAAATTGTTGTACATTTTTAATAGTAGTCAACTACCCTATTATGGAATATGATATATATGATCTAAAAAGATATGGAATGAATATGGATTCATTCCATATCTTTTTAGATGCCCTAACGCTACTTGATCTCCATAGAAATCGATATGAGATCTTTTAATTCGACTCCCTTCAACTTGCGTAGGCGGCGAAAATAGACACCTTTTCCCTTCTTAGATAGTAATAGAAGCGTTCCTATTTAATAAGCCAAATATAGTCTCCGTAGGTACTTGGTTGTAAACAGATAAGTGCTGAGTAGGTATACTTTAGGTATCTGTTTACATTGTGTAATGACTTTATTCACGAGCCCACTCTTGTAATGAGTCATATTATGGATAATAGGGATTAGTCATTTAGAAGAACTGACCCCACATTAAACAATATTTCTGAATTGCAACATTATCTTCTTTGACAAAAGAAGAATTACTTTGAATCAAAACGATTTTTATCCTCAAACCTTTGCCATTATTTCAATAGTGTTAAGCAATTTTTGAATAATTGTTGTTTATGATTTTTTCCTTCACAGTTATTCGTACATAGCTTGAATATATTCGAAAAATAAAATATCTGTCATCATTAAACATGTACCTAAACGCTAATTTATTGTACCTACTACTACAAAACAAAAATAAGCTGCCGTTTCATCGATATTATGCAACAAAACTAATCAATTCGGTGCTTAAATCGAGCGCTTATAACGTAAGAAGCTCAAAAACTTGCCGACTATGTTCCCAGAAGATTGGTTTTTTTTCTAATCTTGAATGGATGAGTGCTTTGTTTATACCAGTGTTGCAACACTGCTTGAGATTCAGAATGATTTAATTATCGTATAAGGTCACAATTAATATTTTGCCATTTTCGAAATAACTAGGTAATAACCTTCACACCAAGATTAATTTTGTTTTCAATTATACTTTGGATTTGACTTGTTAAATATTTAAAAAACATTCTAACTTAATTGATACTAGCTGTGTCCTCACGGCTCCGCCCGCGTAAGAAGTTTTATTCCAGTAATAAATATAGCCTATGTTACTCAGTGATAATGTAGCTTTCTAACGGCAAAAGAATTTTTGAAATCGGTCCAGTCGTTTTTATGTTTATTCGTTATATACAAAAATACAAATCTTCCCTCTTTATAATATTAGTATAGATTATGAAATACAAAAACAAAATTTATAAAAAGCATATTTTCGGAAATCTTAGCCAACTAACAGCCGATTTCAGACCTTGAGCATGGAGTATAGGATAAATCCATGCTCTTAGAATTCTCAACTCAGGAACCGGCTATAATTCTAGTAGTATTTCTTATACGATCTTTAACCATTAATGTTACGAAAAAATCTGTGGTTGCCATTTGCATAATGGTTACGAGGTCGAGTTAACGTGGCAACTAGTTTGCATAAAAAAAAATTGAGAGTGTTATCTATACTAATATTATAAAGAGGAAAGATTTGTGTTTTTGTATGTAACGACTAAACTTAAAAACTACTGGACTGATTTCAAAAATTCTCTTGCCGTTAGAAAGCTACATTATCACTGAGTAACATAGGCTACGGGCGGAGCCGTGAGGACACAGCTAGTTTATTTATATTTCAAGTTATAATCCAGTCTACAAACTGCCTCGTTGTTGATCACGAGGTTCTGGGTTCGATCACCAGGTCGGGCAAAGTGTTATTGGGCGAATCTTCTGTAGCAGTCCGGAGTTTGGATTTCTGCCCGGTTGATGGCAATAGGCTCGCCCCCTATTACACGAAACTCGACGGCAAGTGAGAGTGTTACTATACACCTCTGCCTAACCCTTCGGAGAATACAGGCGTGATGTTATGTAATCCGGTATATGGTGCATGTTAACAACAAAACATTAGGTCCGTCAAGTAATTATTGCTTACGGGACCATAAGTACCTATAAAGATATTGTAATGCTAATTAAGTATCTTTGTGGCTTTTATACTGCTGAACCACGTGTTATCTATTTCGTAATACTCTAATACCAGGTTCAAACGATTCGATTCTAGTTGACCAACTGTCAAATCGCGTGCGATTTGAACCGTGTGAACAGACTTTCAATCAAATTGAATCAATTTGAAGGAACAAAACGTTTCAACTTTTGTTGATCAACTAAAATCGAACCGTGTGAACCCGCTATAACATGCACATCTTTACATAGTAGGTATAAAACAAATTCGCTCCCGCTGTCTGTACGCTTAGATCTTTTAAACTACGCAACGGATTTTAATGCACTTTTCAGCAATAGATAGAGTGATTCAAGAGGAAGGTTTAAGTATATGCCCCACATTAGTATCTACATTGCACACATGCGAAGCCGGGGCGGGTCGCTAGTTAAATATCATACGCTTATGATGGAATTCATTATAATTCCTGTAGAAAGACTAGTGCTGGGCAAGTTTGCCTGCAGACAGCCCAATCTGAAGGAAGAGTTTGTAATATCCCTGCACTTGAACGTCTTCTGTAGATCGTCTTCTGTTATCCGATTAATCGAACTGTGTGTAATCGATTGGGTGTAAAACATGTGTGACGAATGTGACGGCCAATGTTATAATACCTAAGTTTTAGACCGCATGTTACGCATGTGGCTACGGCGTATGCATTTAAGATTTTTTTAAATGTTAAAGCAAATGCCATGGTCGACAAAAAATCTGTTTAAACTTGGATTTTTTTCAATGCTACTAAGCCTAAAACGGCTGATATTTCGCCAGAAAATACGTAGTAGTCTAAGAGTTCAGTAACGGTTACATTAAACAAGCTGACAAATCAGTCAAACTTCCTAAGGTTTTAAAAACAGATGTTCTAGCTATCAGCTCTAGCATCGTCCAAGTGTACTGCAAATGGAAACACTGGTGTCGATTCTGTTGCGCACTTTGACAGGACTAAACTAAATTAGGGCATTTGTCTCTTTCTGTTTCAATAGAAAAAGAAAGTGACAGTTGCGCACATTTTGACAGTACTAAACTGGACTAAACCAGTTTAGTACTGTCAAAATGTGCAACAGAATCTACACCATTGTTACACTTAATCACTGTTGAAAATTAGGGATGGGCCGAATATTCGTTTTAGGTTCGGTATTCGGCAGGTTTACCGAACATTTAAATTCGGCCGATTATTCGGCAAAAATGCCGAATATTCTACCGAATAATCTTGCGTTAAAAAGTTGCCTCTTTGTTTGTATGAAGTAGTATAATTACATTACTGTATCCATATCATGTGTGTCTTATTATTTATCGTCAGTTTCACAGAAATATGTCCAAATGTTCGACCTCTTCCTTCCACTTATTTTATTGTTTTTTTTTATTGGCAATTTACTGACATTTAACGATTTTGTACACAAAAACAAATGCACGTGCCAATGTTTTGTCGCTAACTAGATGACGCAATAACAGTCCGGGGGTAGCAGCGTCAGCGGTCGAAAGGGTCGCGCGATTCAATGCGTTCGACAAGTACAGACTTGATTTTTTTCAATGAACGATCAAGCGCGCCAAATCCTGCCGAATATTCGGCCGAATGTTCGGTTCGGTAAAGTTTTAGCCGAACATTCCGCCGATTATTCGTATTCGGTGAAACCCTTATTCGGCCCATCACTGTTGAAAATATCTAAACATTTCTGGTAACTTGACAGTTTGTTATGATTGCAGTCTTCAGTGAGTAATTACGCTGCGAATGATTAATTATTCAATATCTTTTTCAGAGAAACACCCTGCACCTTTACATTTCACACCAAAGAGGTCCATTCTACAAAGCCGAATTCCAAACAGAGCTAGATTTAAGAAGGTTCCACATAGCGGACGTAACTGACAAACGTATATTTGTCTCTGTCATGCACACTGACTCTCTAGCAGACCTTTACGTGTCAGAAATAAGCAATAATTTCACGCAATACAACTTTGTGCTGAGTTTGGAGCAGATATTGTGCTACTTCCCTGATGCTAATTGGAAGGACAGCTGGCTTGAGTAAGTTGTTTGTAATTATGATTAAAAACTCTTTCGTATCTTATAGAAGGCGGAATAGGGTTAGGCTGGGACTTAAGTGAATTTAACAGGGGACAGCACGTTATTACTACATGGCAAAACTCAAGGCCTGAGTGGTCTAATGTTTCAAATTTCTTATTTTGAATATTTATAGTCCAGGCATTTAAAGATAAATCAAACCTTTGAATGTGAAACCTTTATGTTGGCTTTAAGTATCCATTAAACATACACATATTTAGAAAACCTTGTTGCCTTGTTGTTGTAGTTGTTTGACTGCCTAATTCGTCTAGTCGTCGCAAGCGCGACTGCTGAGCACAGGGTCCTGGGTTCGATCCCTAGGTCGGGTAAAGTGATATTGGGTTTTTCCATTACGAATTTCTCAGTAGCAGCCCGGAGTCTGGACTTGTGCCCGGTTAACCTGTCAAGTGTCGGGCGCACATACGGGTGTGCGTAAGAAATTCGGTCGCGAAGCGTCGGAGGCACACACGGGTGTGAGTAAGGAACGCGCTCCTATAAATTCGGTTCGTGTAAACAGTAAAATAAAACGTACAAAATCCGCTACCATAGGAGCGCGTTCCTTACGGACACCCGTGTGTACCTCCGACACTTCGCCCCCCCCTATTACTTGGGACTTAAACATAACTGGCTGAATGAGGGTGTTACTAAAACACCTCTGCCGAACTCTCCGGGGAATACAAGGCGTGATGTTATGTTATTTAGAAAACCTTAAATATTATTCTTCCATTGTTTAAAAATGGATATTTTAAAATGATTCTTAAAACAAAATGAATGTGTCATGATCAAAGGTTTGTTTGCCTTTTACACACAATTTAAATGTCCGGACTATACATAAAAGTTTGTATCTAAGGGAATGTCATTACAAAGACGTTTATAAAAAAAAACCTTGGCAGCAAGGACGAAGAGTATGTTGGCTGCAGAATTCATTTATTTTTGTCTCAAGAATGTCACTTTTAGATGACAAAGTATTTCATAAACATCAATCATCACAGTTCCTACACTAAATAATTTCACATGTTTATCTTCTTCTTTTCGTGTGGTTAGTGACTAACCTGGTGTCAGAGTTTATGCCGCCCATGGGCCTCTGACTTGGCTTCACATGCCGTTGAGAAATATCTCTCAGGCATGCCGGTTTCCTCACGATATTTTCCTTCACCGTTTTTAAGCAAGTGATAATTATACAATACGCACATGAATCCGAAAAGTCAGAGGTCCGTGTCTTGAGTTCGAACTTGAGACCTATGACTTGGCAGTCCGGTGGTCACACCACTAGGCTATCACTGCTAAAATTAATATTAATATCACATGTTTATGAAAGTTGTTCAGGTATTTGGAGTAAACTAATCATGAGTCACTTTTAGGGATGTGACGGAAGATCCGTTCACCGATCTGTACCGTGTGGAAGGATTGAAGGGCATCTACATTGCTTCGCGAGTGGACTCGAAGGCTCCCGTCATGAACATCGGACCGGAGCACCTGATCTCGCTGATAACCTTCGATCATGGAGTCACGTGGTCACCTATCAATCCACCTACTGAAGATGAGAATGGTAAATCTTTTTGTACTTTTGTTTTTATCTTACATTTCGGTTCATTGTTTACTGTGATATGATTCAGGCACTTGTGCCAAAAAAAAGTTCGGATACATTTTTAAAACATTGTTTGGATATCGCTAAAGTCAGACCTAACGTAGCAAGACGGTTAGCAGATTTTACGAGTATACTGTTAGTCTACTAAGAGCCAATTTTTCAACCGTCAGATTACTTTTATCTGAGGAAAATATGGTAGTTTGACATATTTTCTTTACAAAAAGCTGTCAAAACGTCTAATACAAGGTTAGTCGGAAAGGGGATACTAAGCCGCGGGCCACTTAGTGTATCACTGATGATTGTTTTAAAGAAAGTGCTAAAATTAAAAAAAAGATAAAGATAGAAACCATACAAAATGATTTTTATTTTAGTTTTTTCAATAATTCTTCATCCCTGTTATAGTTACGAATTCAGAAAATGAAGCTTCTAATCCGTGACCCGAAATATGACCTAAAATGTAAACACAGCTAATCATCGCTGAGGATAGATAGAATTTAGCGTATTTATTATGAAATCTTTGAACAGCTATTTCTCTTAAACTAATTACTTTCAGGGATAGTTGTAGAACAAAAGTTATCCATTATTATGGGTACACTCTTTCGGCTTAGTACCCCTTTCCGACTAACCTTGTATATTCCCCAGGTAAAAGTTATCGGGTCGATTTTTCAATCGTCAGATAACTTTTGCCGGAGGAATTAATATGGCGGTTTGACATATTTTCTATACAAAATCTGTCAAAACGTCAAACTTATTCCTCATATAAAAGTTATCCGACGATTGAAAAATCGGCCCCTACTAAAACCAGCTGAGGACCAATTTTACCAACGTCGGATAGCTTTTATCCGAGAAATAAATTTGACGTTTTGACAGCTTATGTATTGAAATTCTGTCAAGACGCCGCAGTTATTCCTCGGATAAAGCTTATCCGACGGTGGTAAAATCGGCCCTTAGGGCTGATTTTTCAATTGTCAGATAATTTTAATCTGGGGAATAAATTTGGCGGTTTGACATATTTTCTTTATAAAAGCTGTCAAAACGTCAAACAATTTTCTCAGATAAAAGTTATCTGACCATTGAAGAATCGGCCCTTAGAGTTTTTATTTTGGATTCAGCTTTATGAACTTGTTATGGCTAAAGGAATGGGTTGCCGAGATCATTCAAAAACTGGAACTGCAATAGAACAACACAATGAGAGAAAATGTCCGATGAAGTCAAAACAAAGAACACTGCTATTGAAACAATAATCCGGAATAATGTGTATTATGTGCAAAGTTATTTCAGTTACCATAACAATTGTGTTTACGTGATAGCGTTATCGAGTTGGTTGCTTGCCTTGGTGGCGAATTTTAATTGTTTCCTCTTCGTTTCTAAAGGTCGCAGTTTTGTGATGAATTGTCGGTATGCATATCGATGTTTCCTGTTTTATTATAGTTAATAATTTGAGCAGTCGATTAATAATAATGTTAAGTTAAACGTGTAAAGATAAAATAGTTTTCTTCTAATGAGAATTTTATGGAATGACATTTTACACACATAGACAGTGATCACTGAAATGTCTGTTGCCCGTAGCAATCTATTGGATATAATCTCCCGTGGAACTAGGGTTGCCACCTTTTTATTGAACAAATATAGTATTTTTCCCAAAAAAGATGCAAAAATATTGTACTTTTGGGAAATTCAGGAAAAAAGTACACATTTATTTTTACATTTTGTTTCGATCTAAAATTCCCCGTGCGTTCCAGACTTCCAGTCACAGTTAACAAAAAAGCGTGAGAGTTGAATTAGGGATAAAAATATGGTATTTTTGTACTATATTATTTTTCTATAATATATAGTACAATTTACTGAAATATAGTACGATACTATATATTATAGTACGGGTGGCAACCCTACGTGGAACGTAAAAGTCGAGTGAATCACAGTCACTATAGTTTGCTTAAGTAGACAAATGATAGTGTCAGTTATGAAGGTACCTATAGGTAAAGATGGAGACCACACTATGAACACCCATTCAAAATCGAAATATTTAGTTAACGAATATTTAGTTTGGATATCTATCTCTTTATAAATAGGACACATAGAAAGAGACAGAATTCTAAAGTAAATATTCAAGGCCATGTTTTGACTTCCAGTAGGTTTTCGTAGTGTGCTCGCCATTTTTACCTTTCCATGCATCCTCAGCTTATCCTTTCGTAGTTAATAGTGTATTGTAACTGACAATAAATAACTTACCTAGTCTGGTCATATACATTTTGTAAAAGGTTTCTAAAAATGTGTACCTACGTTAGTTGGATTCTTACACCCATATTCTAAGACGTTCTCCAAAACTTACTCGACTCACTACTAAGTTGACATAAACGTCCTCGACTCGAGATTTTTACCTCAGTCGAGGTAAGGAATCATCTGTCAAACTCAAGGTACCTCGGAACCTACCTTAAGGAAGGAAGTGTCAAAGTTCGTATGTGATAAAAAATAATTTTGAAGACTTTATCGAATATGCTTACGATAATCCTTACAATTATTTATCGCGGCGTTATTTGCGCGATGCAGATAATTCAAATTATGACATAATGACTCCGTCGAGGAACCTCAAACGTCACTTGAAATTGCGACTAAGAATACAATTTTGAAGGTGTTTTCGACGCCGTTCTGAGTCGAGTAAGTTTTGGAGGAACGTCTTAGAATATGGGTGCTAAAGCGAGGCATCTCCCAAATAGCGCTACGACTCGCCTGTTTAACTTTTATTAAGCTCGTCTTACTGTTTGTTCTCAGGCAAGCCATTGAACTGTCATATAGAGAACTCCTGCAGTTTACATTTATGTCAGAAGTTTAGTCAGCTGTACCCTGTCACGAGGTAAGAATACAATACAATCTCCTTTTACCCTTTACCTCTTTAATTTGCCAGTAACATCTGTTTAGAATTATTCGTGCGAAAATGGCCTTAGATGTCAAGGTATAAGGTTCTTTTTTATATAACTGGCAAATGCTTGATAGTGAATTTTTTAGGTCGATTGTTTTTACATTACCGTATCGATAACTTTGTTTACATAAATTCGTCAGTTCTGCTGTAATGTGATGCATGTGCAATACGTTTTGCTTGTAAAACCAATAATTAAGTATTATTTATTCCCAATATACAAGGGATAATTAATCAGACTACAAAAATCAGAAATGCGTATTGTATTCAGGCCCGGACTGGCCATATGGGCAAATGCAAACGGGCAAATGGGCCGGATGCCCGATGGGCCGGTCACACAGTCGGAGAAATCGAAAGAGTGAGGGAAACGTCAAAAAAAAAAACAAGTTCGTCCAACTATCGCCTATTGCTTGAAAAAGAAGCCGCAAATTGTTTGTGTTTGTAAATGCATCCAAGATACAAGAGAAACAGTGAGGGGAGCGACTAAAAAAAAAACGTCGTCCGTCTAATCGCTTGGGCCGACCGTCTCTCAAACGCCCGGGCCGATTTCAGGTCTCAGTCCGGCTCTGATTGTATTTATTAGGAATTATTTAAATAGTGTAACCTGATTGATATGAAATAATTGTTGATTATTTGCTGACCGATACAATAAATATTGACATAGAGATAAATTTAATATTACAAATAAGATTATCTTATAATACGACGACATATCCTCGGAATGACGTCCCAGATTATCGTTCCATGTTTTTATTTAGTCAGACGTTAACATGAAGAACTGAACTTCGGTTCTCTTAAAACCGCTTCCAATAATGGTAGGTACTGATAGAATAAATACTATAATCACCGGGATTGGTAAGTGGTGTGACAATCGCAGGTAGCCGTTATAAGTTGACTGGACGTATACTATGGCCTAAAACGTCTATCCTTCCACCAAAATTCTTCTACTACTCTTCTTTCCAAAATACTCATAGGTACTACTCTTTCTCCTTCTTCTAAAATTCTCTTACTACTCTTTCTTCTTCTTCCAAAATGGTATGGTACAGTGAAGTCATTTCACAGGTGAAAAGATACACCATACAATTTCGTAATATCTTTACGTATAGTAGGCGCGTGAATTTAATGCAGTCGAGGCTCGAGGTGAAGTTCCCCTCGCCGACTGTACGCCCCGCCCTACTACATGCCCGCAAATGTAGTGCTGTACTTATCATCTAACAGCACTAGTGCATTCCCACACGCATTCCTTAGCTCTGCATTCAATTCGCGCGCCTACTGTGCACTAAATTGTTTTCTTCTCATATTTTTAATTGCTATAATTATTTGGGTATACAGTAACAATATATTTACGGAAATACTTAACGTTTATCAACAGTCAAATATCGAAAGGAAAGATAAACTCGAATACGTTTGTAACTTTATCATCTTAGCGGCAATGTCACCTTGAACTCAGTGTGGCTGCTCGATAATTTAATTTACAAGCCGCTTTCTGACGATAGAAATTATCTGTTTACTGCATGGTTTGTTGACCCGTTTGATATAGGAAGGAATCATTTACAGGCTCAATTCACACGGCAGTGCTCATGTCCTGTCTCTTTGATATCGATGCGTTCTAAACTGACCTTAAAGAAATAATGACAATTGATTATTACCGCTTCGATTATGTGGTAACTTTCAACAGGCCTGGTAAAGTACAATCTGCCGAGAAGATATCTATTTTATTCTAGTGTTAATTGACACTCTGAAGTGTTTCTCAATTCTTCTTGTCTATATTTCGGATACATGCAAAGATTAATGCAAATTACGATCGGTAGTAAAGCTTTGATATTGGAACACCTGGAGAAGGATTAGGCTATGACTGATCCGAAATCACTTTTCCCTGTATTACAAAAGAAGGTCTAAGAAAAACGCAGTTTTGAAATAGCCCCGTCTCTTTTTGTTATATGAAGTTACAAAGTGATGGATATGTTTTAAATCTGGGTTTACATTAGTTTTTGTTAAAACATTTTTTTGTAATAAGGGGTTTATGTTTGAGCAGTGTCTGGGTTGTTATCTCAAAACAATGACAACATAATTATTGTTCTGAGGTCGGTATCTGATACAAGTCACGATAATATTTTCTATGCCTAATTTATCTCGAGTATTTACTATGTTTAATTATAAAATCTTTCAATTAATATATCGTCGCTGCGCCTGCAAAATCAGCTGTTTTTTTAAAATCTGTCGTTGATGCTATTTTATAATAGTTCTCAAGCCACGTGCACCTGTAAAATCTCTTTTTTTAATAATTTATTTGGTTAAGAAGATAGCAAAAAAAAAAAAAAATAGCATCAAAGACAGATTTTCAAAAAAAAAACAACGGATTTTGCAGGCGCAGCGACGATTTTCTATTTTTGATCAAAAGGTTTTCAAAATCTGACATTTAACTTGATATTGCTTACAGACTGTTTTGTTTCTGAAACGTTTTACCATAAGTGTGCAATGTATAGATTGTATAAGTAGGTAGTAGATAAGGAGAGATATATTTCCTTAACCTTTTCTTATAATAATACAAACAGCTGGTCACGACTAACATATGTAGGTAGGTACCTACTTATGCTGTAGATTCTATTTTTCTTAGAAACTGTTTCGATAAAACAATTGTATGTCCTTCCAGCACATTGGACTCTAAATGAGTCATGTTTTTACCATATGGAGTTAATTATTAAAGGAGTGAATCAGTTAATTATTTGTAATAACCACATATATTATCAATAAACTGTAATTATACGTTAATATGAAAATAGCACAACGACAATATTACTCCTGCTATTAGAATGTTTATACATTCCCATTAGCGATGTAATGTTCCGTTTTATAGAAATATAGTACCTACATAGATATTAAACCATACCTAGCTTAGGTATAAATAAATATTCGTTCATCAATATGGGCGTATTGCATATAATTTTAATTGCACAACATAATGAAAGAAAGCCATTAAAAAAAAAGATGTAGATTCTATATTGGAAGAAAGAAATCAATAATAAATAAAACCATGATTAATATATACCAGATATGGGTAGGTGAACGGTATAACAATTATTTTTAACATTTACCGTGAAATTATTAAGGGTCTCGTGGCTAATTACCAACCGCGCGGCTCATACGATTTGCGAGGTTAAGCTGCGCTTGCCGCGGTCAGTCCATGGATGGGTGACCGTTCATTACACATTGAGACCCCTCCGTGCTTCGGAAAGCACGTTAAACAGTCAGTCCCGGTTGTCATACGAATACCTATGACAGTCGTTAGAAACCCGAAAATCTGGCAAGTGGTCTAACCTCAGGATATTGGCATTGCTCAGTTACTGGGTTGCGGAGGTCTGATGGCAGTCGCTCCGTGTAAAATACTGGTATTCAGCCGCATCTGGTTAGACTGGAAGCTGATCCCAAAATAGTTGGGGAAAGGCTAGGCAGAACATTTATCGTGAAATTATTGTTAACGTAACTAATTAATAATAATATGCTTTTTACAATAAGTGCTGATATAGATTAAATTGCTTGCAGCCCACCAGGAAATGTGGTTGCGAACGGTTTGAGGTAAACTCATACGAATAATCGAGTGCATTACAACACTTAAAATTAATTAACATTTTGCTTTTATTTTAATTTGCACACTGCACGGATATTATATTGTCTTTCATTATTGTTTAAAACCCACATTTATTAAATATGATTTATCTATACATTTGTGATTCTATTTTATGCATTATAATTTTATTCACTCATTTGTTAATAACATAAGGATTTTAATTGTTTTATTAAATGTTAAAGTAGAAAAATATAGAACTCGATTCAGTAAATCTCATTTGTATTTGAGTTGAGCATGACGTAATCTTTGTGGGTCATTGGTAGATATTTCTTTCGCGTAGGAAAATACTTTAAGGGGATGAATTTAGTTTGTCTGGTGTCATATATTTTATGGTATGAGAAAGGATATCATAACATCTTTTCCTTATAGGTCTGCCAGTATTATGAGCTCGAAATCAGCCCCTGGAATTATAATGGCAACTGGTGTTATGGGTAAATCTCTAAAGGGCATACCCGGAGTCTACATCAGTAGAGACGCTGGTCTGACGTGGAAGAGGATTCTCAAAGACTATTACTTCTTTAACTATGGAGACCACGGCGGTGTTCTAGTGGCAGTTAAGTACTTCAAGTCTCGCGGCGAAACGAGAAAGATATTATATTCCACTAACGAAGGCATCGAGTGGAACTCTTATCAGTGAGTAATTTGTTGCATTTTATGTTATCAATATTTAATTAATAATTTGTCGTTATTAACAACATTAATTTGTAGGTTCAATGCCGATGACCTGCGCATCTATGGACTGATGACTGAACCTGGCGAGAATACGACAACATTTACCATGTTCGGCTCTGCGAACGAGCAGCATCAGTGGATCATTATCACAATAGATCTTAGAAACACTTTCACACGTAACTGTACAGATGATGACTACAAGTATTGGTCACCGTCGCCTCCCAACTCATCGGTTTCTTGTGTGCTTGGTACTAGAAATACTTTCCAGCGACGTCTCGCTCACACTAACTGCTACAACGGAGTTGATTACGATAGACCTTTCAAAAAAGAGACCTGCGAATGCAGTCGCCGGGATTTTGAATGCGATTTCGGATTCATGCTCTCTGGAAACGAATGTATTCAAAACAAATCTGTCAAATACGACCCGTACGCTGTCCCCTCAGACTGTCAGCCGGGACACTTCTACAAGCGAACGAAGGGTTACAGGAAAATCGATGGAGATGTCTGCACCATCTCTGGTTACATGGCTTACGTTCCAGATATGATCCCCTGCCCCATTGAAGAGCCAACAGAATTCATGTTAGTCGCTTTGGGTAGCAAAATTGCCCGCATAGATCTGATCGACAACTCGACTATCTATCCCGTCATTAACGAAAGGAACATTGTCGCTATCGAATTTGACATAAAGAACAACTGCATTTATTGGGCAGATATAGAATTAGACAAGATCAGTCGTCAATGCTTCAATAATGGCACGGCTCAAGAGGTCATCGTTGACAGAGACTTGGCTAGTATTGAAGGGATGGCGTTTGATTGGATCTCAAACGTTTTATTCTTCGTTGATGGTCTGAGAAAGAAAATAGAAGCCGTCAGAACAGATATGACACAAGAAACCCGAATGAGGGTTACGATTTTGGACTCCAAAGTTCTATCGAGACCGCGTGGCATCGCAGTTCATCCAAAGGCTGGCTACCTATTCTGGACCGACTGGGACAGGAACAACCCATCAGTATCGAGGTCAAACCTTGACGGTACGGATGTTAAGAAATTGTTTGGTAAGCCAATTGTCCAGTGGCCTAATGGGATAACGATTGATCAAATGTCGGAGAGAATATACTGGGTAGACGCTATGGAAGATTACATCGCTAGCTCGGATCTTAATGGAAGATACTTCAGACGAATTCTGTGGAACGACGACAGGGTAACGCATCCTTTTGCTGTAGCTGTTGTTAAAGATAAGATGTACTGGGACGACTGGAAGGTGAAATCGATTTTCGTCGCCGATAAAGACTCTGGATCGAATGTAATGACGATTAATGACTCCTTCGTCGGTTTGATGGACCTCAAAGTGTTCGCTCACTTCGTTCAACACGGTAGTAACGCCTGTTCGTACAAGAACACGAGCTGTGATGCGATATGTCTCGGTGGACCGGGCAATACCTTCAGCTGCCTTTGTCCCGATGGATTGACAATGACCAATGGCAAATGCTTGTGCGCGAACAATACTGAACCCTTCGCGAACCTGACTTGTCCTGAAACCGCAATTTCTACATGTGGACTAGTAAGTACCTTTTAAAAATACTGTTTATACTAAACTAGTTGACGACAGCGGTTTTGCTCGCGTGGTATGTCAATAAAAAATATCATATCTCCGTCTCCGGGTTTCAGGCTATCTCCGTACAAAGTTTCATTAAAATTGGTTCAGTAGTTTAATCGTGAAGGCAGACAGACAAACTCGCTTTCACATTAGTGATAAAGAAATGAATTTCTTTGTTATGAAAATATTTGTTTGTTTATCGATGCTATCAATCTACGTGACACATATAAGCCGATTATATGGACAATGATTTCTATTTTTGATTATAAACAATAACAATTATCATATAAGCGTAGTTTGTAATAGGCTATTAGACTATTTGATACCACATTACACGAATGAGACGCCCTAGGACTAAATTATATAAATTAATAGGCTTAAATTTACTACAGTTCTGGGCATTTTTTCAAGCGTTGAGTATAGACCTACCACAAGAACTAGATGTCGTTAACACAAAATTCGTATTTTTGTGGGTTGACACATTATTGCATTACACGGCCCATATAATATCACGCCTGTATTCCTCGAAGGGTTGGGCAGAGGTGTTTAATAACACCCTCATTTCGCCGTTATGTATAAGTCCCATGTAATTTTGGGCGAGCCTATTACCATGAACCGGGCACAAATCCAAACTCCAGGCTGCTACTGGGCAATTCCACTCGGAAAAACCCAATAACACTGCCCGACCTCACGATCAGCAGTCGCGCTTGTCACCACTAGACCAAAGAGGCAGTAATGCATAAACTTGTTCAAAATTGTATTAACCTTAATATTTCTTATCCTCAGGACCAATTTATGTGCAAGAACGGCAAGTGCATCTCGCAATTCTCTCGGTGCGACGGTAACAATGATTGTGGGGACCTATCCGATGAGATTGGATGTCTGTGTGTCCCGCCGATGATAATGTGCGATAACACCCGGTGCTACCTCCCACACTGGAAGTGCGATGATGATATCGATTGCGCTGATATGAGCGATGAGAAAGGTGAGCTGAATTTCAAGCAAAGTTTTGTTGTTTGTTAGAAATAAAATATATGTAACGACGGGACGGCCTTATCTTCGTTTTCGGATATGTCCGAATGATGGTCAGACATCAGGATAGTCTCGAAATAACTCTAGGATATTCTGTATACAATGATCTTTAATAATAACCTAACTTTGATGACTAAACAACAAAGAATATTCACAATATTACAGGACTAATCATTTAAACTAAATTACGTGGAATGCAGTGAGGTTGGTTGTGCCGCGATACGACTTAACGCTACGCTGGTTAATATTGGAATGCCCCATCCAAAAACTACAATATTAACTTTGGATCCATAAGCAGGTTCATTTCGAATTGAATAACCCGTCTGTTAATGCGCTGTCATCACGACAAAACCAAACACACTCAAGCAATAATTTATTTATTTATTAAGGATCTTCAACAAGGAATACACAATACATTCAACTTATAAACTAACAGTAAACCAGCTCTGTGTTTCCTCAATTATAGAAGACCACAGCATGCATTAAAATAGAAACATGTGTTATACAAATTAGCAAAATGTAATACAGATTGGACTACAATTTTGGTAAAAGTTTATGAACCATTTCGAAATTTATAGAAAGAGAAACAATAACATAACAAAACATAACATAATGAGATCAAGTGCGCCAATTTCTAAGTATTGAGTTGAGCAATAATATGATTTTAAAATTTTCCCAAAGTATTGTGGAAGATGTCAATGTCCTTTGAGGTACCCGATATTCCATTATATAAGAGGGTTAGTCTTACAATAGGTGAGTGTTTTCCTAGGTTTGTACGATATCGTGGAGCGCTTAACAAAGAGCAGGGTTTACGTGGAATACGAGATGGTACGTTAAAATTAATTTTATTTAGAAGATCTGGATCTATATGATCTCATTTTAATTAAAAATTAGGGTTAACAAAAACAGCAGTGCTTGACATTCCACAGTTATTACGCTCGCTCTGCGACATATGAATGTAAATATATCTATATATGCCTCGGAGAGCACTTTAAACCGTCAGCCCCAAGTGTCATAAGAATACCTATGACAGTCTTTACGGGTAGTCAGAAGCCCGAAAGTCTGACAACCGGTCTAACCTTAGGATATCGGCATTGCCCAGTTACTGGGTTGCAGAGGTCTGATGGCAGTCGCTCCGTGTAAAATACTAGTATTCAGCCGCATCTGGTTAGACTAGAAGATGACCCTAACATAATAGGGAAAAGGCTAGGGGAAAGAAACATATCTACATATAACAAAACAATTGTAAGGGCGCTTTCAATTTAGTCGGTTGATGTCGGACTGCAGCCGTGCTGTAGCAGTGCGGCTGTGGGGCTGTAAACGGGCGGCAAACGGGCAGTTGTGTTTTTTCATACAGTTGACGCGACGAGAGAGCAGTGCATCACCCGTACCGCGCGCGCACGGTGGCAGTACGGTTGATGCACTACGCTCTCGTCGCGTCAACTACAGGATGTAAACGAAATCATGTAATTCCTTCAAACCTCCTGATGTACTGCTGACATAGATTAACCGAGCAAGGGAAACTTCAGTATTCAATAAAAAAATATTACAAGAAGTAAATATGTGTTCTTAACGTGAGGCATTTAAGCGCCCCGAGTTAAAAGACCGCGCGGCGAGCGATAGCCGCGCAATTGGCTCGGATCGCTAAAATTCCTCACGTTAAGAACACATGTTTACTTCTTGTAATATTTTTTTGATTGAATCCGACATTATCCCTTGCAGGGTTAATCTATGTCAGCAGTACATCACGAGGTTTGAAGGAATTACACGATTGCGTTTACACTCTGTATATGAAAAACAGAACCGCCCGTCCGCAGCACGACAGTCACACGGCATACTCACTGCTGCGGTACGGCTGCAGTACGACACCAACCATTGAAAGTGCCCTAAGCATGACCTTCGCATGATTCTAGTGACGGGCTTATTATTTGTTGTTATACAATTTATTAAGCTTGTTCAGCACGCAAAGAACATTTTCTTTTATTTTTAGCTCCACACTACGGTCACATTTACAGTAATTTACCTATAGCTTCTTTCGTCATACAATTGAAAGTTTTTTTATTTAAACCACTTTACCTCACACTAGGATTAATCCTGAATCGTGGGTGCGTTTACAAACACAAATCTTCATATTATGCAAAAAACCCGACCCGGAACAACTATTTGTAGGTCAAACAAATATTTCATCCGTGCGGGTATCGAACCCACGACCCGTAGTGCAGAAGCCAATTGCCCAGCCACTGCAACAAACGTGTCGTCAAAATAAATAGAGAGAACAGAGCATTCTAACAGTAACATCAATCGCGTTCGCGCTCTGTCGCCTTCAGTGCATGGATACATTGACTGCCGTCATGGTATTGATCTCCTTAGAAAAAAATGCCGATGATTATATTACCTACTAGCGGCCCGTCCCGGCTTCGCACGGGTGGACATTTTTTCCGCTTTTGCAACATGTTTCATTTATGCTCCGCTCCTATTGGTCGTAGCGTGATGTTATATAGCCTATAACCTTCCTCGATAAATGGACTATCCAACACAAAAAAGATTTTTTCAATTCCAACCAGTACTTCCTGAGATTAGCGCGTTCAAACAAACAAACAAACAAACAAACTCTTCAGCTTTATAATATTAGTATAGAGATTCAATCCTAATAAGTAATGATGTATATCAGGAAACCACACTCCACAGCGACGCATACGGAGTGTGGTTTCCTGATAAATAAAAACCGCTATAAATATAATGACTTGATCATGAGGGAAAATAATTTTCATGATTAATTATGTTTAATTTGCGCAGTATGATGATGATGATGATGCTAAATTATTATTTCTGTCTCGAGAAATTGCTAACATAATTTACGATTATTAGAATGAAAATAAAAGAATACAACTAATCTAAACAACTCAATAATGATTAAGTAATAGCTTTAGTTTTTGTTGAAAATTATCCTTTGTCAGAGATGCACGCATATGACATTAATTTTGATCATACTAAAAGTGTTAATTAATTTCAGACTGTGGCCATCGCAACTGCACTGAAAACAAGTTCCAATGTGACAACGGCCATTGCATCGAGAAGCGATGGGTTTGCGATGGAGACAACGACTGTAAGGACGGCTCTGACGAACGTAACTGCACGGTAAGTGACTATGAATATTATTTGTTTTATGTTCTGGACTATGAATATAACCACACCACTTTCTCCGTGCGTCAGATATTTGTAATACGCTTATTACGGTCACGAACGTAAAAAAAAACCTAGAACCAAGAACTTAGGCCCTAGCCTACTTGTAGAACCAAGTAGGCATTTGTTTGCGCGTGGAGTTTTATTCTATCGATAGTCCAAAGACGTTGGTTAGTGCTACGATATGGGAATTTCATATATAGCATTAAACATTGGCATTTAAAATAGCATTAGACAAAACCACCTAATAGGTATGGAAATGTGTAAATATTAACTACGTTATTGCTTCTAGATGTGGTTTGTGACAGTTTAATGTGTATATTAATCTGGTAGGCCAATCTTAATAAACTGGAACTTTGCATAGAGAAGTGTATCAAAAGATATTCATGCCCTTATTAGCCATATTTTTCAAATGCTAAATGAAGTCTAGGTACATTTGAAGTCGAGCTGAGACGCAAATAAAACTAGACCAGTTGTCGATAAAATATGTTTCTTGTGCGACCAATTTCACAATAATTGGCTGATTAAAATCGGCCGAGGCGATAAGGTTTACATACGTGTCTGGCCTTTTCATAAATCTGAAATTTAAGAGTATGAACTGTACAAAAGTCAATCAGTTTTACTAGAACAAGATTAAAATTAGCATTTATCACGCGACAGAGTATTGTTTACATTAAGTTTGGAAAAATCAAGATAGTATACTTTTATGAAAGTAGTTGATAATTTCGACGTATGTTTCATCTGTCAGGATGGCCGAGCGGTCTAAGGCGCCAGACTCAAGGTTTCCTTGCTCACTGAACGTGAGTGCGAGTTGTTCTGGTCCTCTCTGAGGGCGTGGGTTCGAATCCCACTTCTGACAAACCTTTTTGTATTAATTTGAACTATTATATTTTTATTATACATTTATTTATTGGCACGTTTGGTATTTTGTGGCGATGTTTCGCGACGACCAAGGTTTCTTTTTGAAACTTTTATGATGATAAAGTTTTGTTTACGAAAACATTTTACTGCTATACAAACGAAAATAGTTATGTATATTTTGTTCGTTAAAAAAATATAAACAAAGCAATATTATAATTTGGTTTGATAGTTGCTTACCTACTATTTTACCATTTTGAATACTGTAGGTACATAGGTCAGAGATACTGGGTCACCATACAACATTTGACCAGTTATTTAAATTCAACCTACAATTTGTTGAGTAATTGACTACATAAGCTAAAATTAACTGAATAAGTATCAATTTGACCGTCAACAGTTGCAAACCAAACGTCCGGACATTGTGGAAAGCTGTTCAGGCAACGGCTTTGCGTGCAGCAATGACAGCAGCATGTGTATCCCCAACTCTTGGGTGTGTGACGGCGAGAAGGATTGTGATAACGGCGAGGATGAACGGGAACAAAGGTGTAAGGATTCTACCTGTGCACCGTACATGTTTAGGTGCCCGAGCGGGAAATGCATCTTCAAGTCTTGGGTGAGTTGTATATTCTCTGATTGTTTCTTATCCGTTTTATCGTAAGTTTACAATATTGGGTGTTCTGCTTTTTTGTGTTTATGTATAAGTAATAACATTTTCTTCTAGTAGCAATAATATTACATACATAACACCAACACCGGCCGCACTCATAACGTTTTAATATTATCATTTACAGGACAGACAGGATATTTATTTACTTTATTGTTTATACTTTTTAATAGTTTTTAGTTAAGTTTTACCTTTGTGTGTTTAGATAAAACGTTTAATTTACTTAAAATTTACTTAATTCTTGAAACTTATTAACGTCTTTCCACACAAGACAATCTGGCGACATACATTCAGAGTGTAGCAGTTTGTTCTATTTTCTCCTTAACCAATTATAAAAATACTAAAAATAGATGCTATTTATAAAAATACGCAGTCTGCCTATGCAGTTCCCCAAGCTACCTCTCTATTTTGTTTTATCATAATTAGTTTAAAATTTCATCCGTACTATCTTCAACAGCCGACAAAATTCGCAATTATAATATTTATTGAAAATTTTATATCGAATGACTTTCCAGTAATTTTCTTGTAAGTAACTGTTATTAAGTCATTTACCTTCGAGATGTCAGTTGTAATATTTTGTTCTGATTGCGGAAATAGGTTTGTGACGGCGAGAACGACTGCGGCGACGAACACTCTTCAGACGAGAAGAACTGCACTAATACCAACCACTCAAAATTGCTCCCTATTCCTGGTACAGAAAAGCCTAATTTCCCTAGCAACGGCACATGTTTAGAGTGGATGTTTAAATGTGATAATGGTAACTGTTTGCCGGATTGGTGGAGATGTGATGGGATCAACGATTGTGGAGAAGGCGATAGGTCGGATGAGATCGGATGCGGAATTGAGATGCCCGAATTGAGACCGGTGACGCCCGAACACTATACACCGATTACTAGGAAATGCGGGAAAAACGATTTTACTTGTGCACCAGGTAAGTGATTTCTTAAATGTTATAAGATGCTTTTTACTTTTCCTTCTTTGAGCTTATGCTGGGAGCTGGGACCTAAAACAAAATTGATTTGACATTTAGTACAAAATGACATACAAAACGTTTGAAACGCAAACAGTTTTGACTCGTCTCGAATCCCGTGGTACTTGAGACTGATATTTAATTGAATGCACAAATATGCATTTGAATAAATTATTTTTGTACTTATAACGGATCATACGAAAAAAAAAAGTCATACACTTAATTAGTTCTGCCGTCAATTTTACTAGTATTTAATGCAAAACACGGTAGCAACAAAAAGTACATGTAAGTAAACATCATTACAGAATTACGAATAAAATCGGCATCCTTTCCAGGTCTCTGCATCCCACTTCAATGGGCATGCGACGGCGCAGTCGACTGCTTCGACGGTTCGGACGAACGCGACTGTCCCGCCCGCCGCGGGAACTCGCCGCGCTGTGGCCTCATAGAGACGCCGTGCCGCGACGGAAGCGCATGCGTGAGGACTGACCAGATCTGTGACGGAGTTTTCAACTGTGAGGACAAGAGCGATGAGATCAACTGTCCTGGCACCTCGGTACGTACAAATAGATTGTTTGGACCACTGTCTACCGGGTCCATTGTATGACGGCATACACGGAATTCCGTTACTTATGATTCTCATTGGTCAAGTGGTGGCAAGCGCGACTACTGATGTCGAGGTCCTTGAGGTCCTGGATTCGATCCCCGTGCTATTGGGTTTTTCCGTGTGGAATTCCTCGGTAGCAGCCCGGGGTCTGGATGTGTGCCCGGTTGATGGCAATAGGCTCGTCCCCATTACATGGAACTTAAACATAACGGCGAAGTGAGAGTATTACTAGTGTATAGTTATACACCTCTGCCTAAAACTTCGGGGAATACAGGCGTCATGTTATGTTTATGATACGTCCCATGTGGATTCAGAAAGACGCGTGTTACGTGATACACATTTACACCCATATTTTAAGACGTTCCTCCAAAACTTACTCGACTCGACTCCACCTCGACTCAGCCTATAGTTGACATAATCGACCTCGAATCGAGATTTTTCCTCAGTCGAGGTAAGGAACCATCTGTCAAACTCAAGGTACCTCGGAACCTACCTTAAGGAAGGAAGTGTCAAAGTTCGTATGTAACAAAAATGAATTTTGAAGACTTTATCGAATATGCTTACGATAATCCTTACGAATATTTATCGCGGCGATATTTTCGCGATGCAGATAATTCAAATTATGACGTAATGGCTCCGTCGAAGAACCTCAAAGTTCACTCGAAATTGCGACTAAGAATACAATTTTGAAGGTGTTTTCGAGGCCGTCCTGAGTCGAGTAAGTTTTGGAGGAACATCTTAGAATATTGGTGTTAGGACCGTATGTCGACAGGCAGCATAAGCAGTGGAGTGATATCAGCCGAAACCTTTGATATTTTAACTAACGGACACTTTTAATCCGAGGATTCGATTTGCCTTCTAAACAAAGGATTATTTCACAGAGCCACAAGCCAACAGTGGAGTGTCAGCGAGGCTTCTTCATGTGCGACGATGGCACGAACTGCGTGTCACTGCTAAGCGTGTGTAACGGCAGACAGGATTGTTATGATGGCACCGACGAAGTCAACTGTACTAGCGCTGTCAATGACAACACCCATATGTATCAAGTGAGTCGTGTGAGTCGATCGTATTACAGCGTTTTAAGAGCAAAGCTGCGTACTAACTATGGGACAAATTTTGCGTTACATTTGTCGCCTGCAACATGTCATTGTGTGAAGTCGCATGGCGACATAGCCAGTCATATTTTCCAGTGGTATTTTTGTCTAACACGGCCCGTTCAGAAGGGCGTCCAGTTCTCCCGCAAAACTGACTGGTGTGTTCACACAAAATAGTTTGAATCCTATTTTTTGCATGTCAGACCTCGCAGACTTTTATAAAAAATCCTCATCCAGCAAAAACACGTATGCAGGACGATAGTGTGAACACTTGCATTGAAATATATGTCATTAAACAGGATTCTGTTTCAAACAGATTTGCAAAATTCGTCGGCTTTTTGCTGGATACCGCAAACAGGATGCCAGTGTGAACATTAGTATTGAAATAGAAAAAAGGTGTTATATTAGGAGGAAAGGAGCTTGCTGCCCAGGCTCTTCTGCGTTCATAACAAAATACTCTGATCACTAGAGTCAGGTTTAAACCAATATTTTCGGCGTTTCACTATACTACTGTTTCACCAAAAATATATTGAAATTTAAATCTACAGCATTATTAAATTTCTATATCTCTTCTTCTTCTTTTCGTGTGGTTAGTGACTAACCTGGTGTCAGAATTTATGCGGCCCATGGGCCTCTGACTTGGCTTCACATGCCATCGAGAAATATCTTTCATGCATGCCGGTTTCCTCTAGATGTTTTCCTTCATCGTTTATAAGCAAGTGATATAATTATACAATACGCACATGAATCCGAAAAGTCAGAGATGCGTGCCTTGGGTTCGAACTCGGGACCTATGACTTGGCAGTCCGACGGTCACACCACTAGGCTATCACTGCTTTTAATTTCTACATAAAGGATCTCATCAATACCACCTTGAAATACGCGAACATATTAATAATTATCATGTTTAACTCAGTTCCTTAGTATTGGCGTAGACCAGTCTACAATAAACTCGACCAGCTTCCTCATTTCGTGCTGGATGGCTCAGCAAAAGATGGTGCTGTACAACTTCCTGCCGTCCATATCTAAAGTCAGCGACGGAGTTTGGTTCAACAAGACCTGGACTAACGACAGTATTTATAGGTAAGCATATTTTAATGAACTAATTACAACAACGTAAATCATTATCTAATAGATAATTGACGCTTTTAATTTGCATCGATGTATCTGTCTGACTATCTCTTAGAAACAATGCCGAAACAAACTCAAGAGGTCAGTTTCTTTTGATAAATTGCTTTTTTTATTTTATAATGTTGTCTTTAGACACAACTTTTTTAATTATCATGGAGTTTTGTTCTATGTTATCTATTCGCGGTCATTATTGTTTATACTTCTAGATATTTTCTAAGAATTACGTAATCATTTAAAAAATGGGTCAATCGGAAAGGAATTTTACCCTTATCTTAATGCGTGGAATTCAAAGTATTTACATGAATCATAACAGCCCGTTGACCTCCACAGCTCAACATGGACTTCCCAATGACCGCTATCTATAATGGTCAAAGGGGAAATTGCAATAATCACAATTGCAGGAATAAACTTGTTATCAAATGGTATTTTTTATCTGCTGTGATGTCATTCGTCAATTTAAAAGCTAATTGACAGAGATAATGTACTTATGCCTGAATTTTTATTCATATTTTGTCTATAGGTTTACAGATTTGGAACCATACACTAACTACAACGTGACTTTCTACATTCGAGACAGCAAATCGAACAAAACATATGCGTCTATGAAGTATGTTAACACCACCACTGGCGAAGGAGGTAGGACTCCCAAATTATAATAAATATTAAGCGTTGAAAGTACTATGGTTTATTCTATGGTTACTAATACCCTTTTCACTAAATCCGAGGTAAAATTTAAATAGAAAAGTTATTTGCTCTAAGTTATACACTGCGCAATCGACTGCGCTGTGACTTTTGATTGTAAATTGTTAAGTTGTTTGTTAAACCAAGATTAACAATCATTGACAGATCACAGAACTGTAAAATGAAGCATAGCCAAGTCCTTGGGAATTATTGGAACTTGCTACTTGGAACGAATAGAATAAATGAACATATTGAACACTACATTTAAAATGAATTGTATATGTAACTGCCTCGTTGGCCTACTGATGGCAAGGGCGACTGCTGATCGTGAGCTCCTAGGTTCGATGCCCAGGTCGGGCATAGTGTTATTGGGTTCTTCCATGTGGAATCCCTCAGTAGCAGCCCGGAGTTTGTATTTGTGCCCGGTTGAAGGCAATAGGCTCGCCCCCTTTAACATGGGACTTAAACAACTGCGAAATGAGGGTGTTAATATACACCTCTGTCCAACACTTCGGGGAATGCATTGTATATTGTTGAAAGGGTCACATATAAAGTTACAAAATATAATTATTGTTCCCCAGTTCCATCACCGCCAATCCGCCTCAGCGTTCGCCAACTAATCGGTCGTCGCATCAACATAGTGTGGGACCGTCCGGAGCAGCCGCGCGGCATCATTCAGCACTACACGTTGTACTACGCGCCGCCGCTTCCGCCCGTCGAGAAGATCCTGCCGGCTACCGATAGTAAAACCATGTCCGTCGAAGTTGTGGGATTCTTCGAACCGTTCAATAACTACTCGTTCTGGGTAAGTCTGTGATATATTTGATAGATTAGAGTAAACAGCTGATCGGTCGTCGCTTCAAAATAGTATGTAATGCGACTTCGTGAAATGCAACACTTGTAATGGGTTTGATATTAATGCAATTTAAGACTTAAAGGCTCATTTACACGGTGCAAGTTTCTTGAAGCAAGTCTCATGCTATCTCCGTTTTTGTCGGAGAGAAAGACAAAGATAGCATGAGGCTTGCTTCAAGAAACTTGCACCGTGTAAATGAGTCGTAAGTGCGAGTGCGCACTGCGGTGCATTTTTTTCACCGCAACGAATAATTCGCAGTGCGCGCTTCTTCTATGGCACTCCGTACTTCACAGACTATACGTTACAAAAACGCAAGGCAGTGCGCGCTAGCCCTAACTTGTGATTTGTGATTAGATCCTGTAATTGAATGTGATCCAATATAAAAACTGGGACAGATTCAATAAAATTTATGACTTTTCTAGAACAATAATTAATTTTCGACGAAAAAGAATGATTTTCCTTTCATCGATGCTTTAATAAATAATTTGTAGGTCTTCTTTATACAAGGTTAGTCGGAAAGGGGGGTACTAATCTGAAAGGGCGTTAAAGTACTCATAATAAGGGATAACTTTTGTTCTACAACTTTCCCCAAAACTCGATAGTTTAAGAGAAATAGCTTTTCAAAGATTTCGTAAAAAATATGCTAAAATCTATCTGTCCATAGCTATTATCAGCTGTTTTTACAAGAAAATTAATTTTCTAAATTCATAACTAAAGCAGGTATGTTTTTTTTGAAAAATCTAAATTAAAAATCTTATTGCATGCAAATAAAAATTATCGAATTGTGAAATTTTAACACTTGCTTTAGTCATCAGTGATTCTTTAGGTGGCCCGCGGCTTAGTACCCCCTTTCTGACTAACCCTGTATAACCAAGACTTTTTTGATCCTACCAAAAAAAAAAACATATTCCGAATACTAAATCAGTTTCACATCCCCAGGTAACAGCAACAAACAACAAGTACACATCAAACTCTTCTCAAGTAATGAACTTAACGTTCGACCCTGCCAATGACGTCGACGATCTCGTAAACGCGAGCATGACGCGTCTAAACGCGTCCGCGGTAAGACTGGAGTGGCACGCGATACGTAACGTTGACGGTTACCTCGTGCAGATGAGGCTACCTCCTGACTATGCGATAAGGGAACCTGCTACTACTAAAGCGAATAATATTACGCGTACGTATTTTTAATGAACTTGTTTTGTCAGGACATTATATGAAACAAATATCTAGTTCCTTGTAGACCGTTACTGCAATTGATTTGACTCGAATTGTGAGAAAAGGTTACCGTGCCGCGGCATGCTGAAGCAACCCACGGTACGGTAAATACGAGTCCTAACGGGTTTTACAATAAGGTTTAAAATTATTTGAACTTAAAAAAGGCCCTTAACCCTTTCATTCTGAGAAGAGGCCCCCCAACATTAAGACAGTAATGGTAATTCAGTCAGTAATTATGTTATGTGACTAAAAAAAGAACTCTGATAATTATTATATCAGGCGCATGGCCAGTATAATCCACTTGCATGTATTTTGATTACAACAAACTGCGCCAATCTGTTTGAACAGCATGGTGATATTATCTCTTCCAGATAGTTCGTTGTTACGATTCAAATAACCCAGGTTTTAAAACAGCCTCGTCCTTTTTGTTTAGTAGTATTCAAATTTAATATTGTACGTAACATGTTTATTTATTTATTTGTGTCGTCATTGCCCGTGGCATCACTATGGTCCTATCTGAAAACCAGCGTTGCGACATTTTGTTTTTTTTTTCTAAATGTTGCTACATTATGCTGAGATAGGAGCCCTTTTTGGCTTCGTGCAGGTAGTCTAAATTCTTATTCTTTCTTTTTTGTTATCACGTTAAAGAGTGATGGGCATATTTTAAATCTGGATTTTCCATACGTTTAGTTTAAATCATCTCTCGTAATAAGTCGGAAAGGGTTTTACAGTTTTCAGCACTGATTTGCCGATATACATGTCTGATAGATGAAGAACTAGATCGCTTGCATGACCGTAATTACGTTATCACGTTATCAAACTATTAACAACAAATTTTCTAATAATGTTTTTCCATATACTTCAGTGACAAATCTTCCACCGGGCGTGCTAACATTCATTGACATAAAAGCCTACAAGAACCAGATATACGGCGATCCATTCACCATCCCACTTCGAACTGAAGGGATCAAGGATGAGACTCTGAACTTCACGGCTATATTATTGAAGGAGAAGAAGACTTCCGTCCATGTGGTGTGGTGGCCACCGGCCGGAGAGCGGTATAAGGATAAGGAGCTGGAGTATGAGGTGCATTACGCTAATGTCATTCATAGGAGGTTTAGCCCTGGTCAAATGTCTAATGGTGAGTTTTTTTTTGGATTATTTAATGTATTTTTAACGTAGCAAAATCACTAAATGTGATGTTCGACCCTTATTAGCAATTTTCAAGTCCTGTATTTTGCACTGACGACATATTTTTGGAGGGGTTACGGTTTTGTGACGTGTTACATGTATCTACAGATATGTAACGCGGCACGGCACATAATGAAAAGTGGCTGGTAAGCTAGCTTGATCAGCTGGGAACAGTTTGGGCTGGCCACTATTAGTGCCAAGCCACATCTGATGGAAGATACGTCGCCGATCTTCCGCCGGTACACATAATTCCATACAAACATCTCACACCGTACACATTTGACCGAAGATGGACGACGTATTTTCCGTCAAATGTGGCTTGGCCTTACGCAACATGTTTTTGATAGTTTTGTTATTTCATGATAGGTTTGTAATATTTAATTAACTGTTCTAATTTCAAACTAAACTCCAATCTTGTTGTACAGACACTCGCATAATAACTAAGAACACGAGCGTGCTGATAGAAGGATTGCACGCGTGTGAGAGTTACATGTTCACTGTGGGACTGCACGGCGGACCACTTTCCAAGTTCTTGGAGATCATTACACGGGAGAATGCTAAGTAAGTTTAAATGCTGAGTTATCTATGTAAATATATGTTAGGAAATTTATTTATATCTCTAGAGATGCCATCAGGCAAGACTGTGGCAAAATAGAAGCGTATCCAGAACAAACCATTTTTGGGTCATAAAGTCTCTGTTACGAATAGACAAATATTACATACATCCTACCCGTAAATCACCTTTAGGTATTGTAAAAAGTAATTATGAATCAATCGATAATAAATAATTAAAATAACGCTATACATCGTCGCTGCCACTGCAAAATCCGCTATGTTTTTTTTTAAATCTGTATTTAATGTTATTTTGTAATAGTTCTCAAGCCACGTGCACCTGTAAAATCTGTTATTTAATCATTTATTTTGCTATCTTCTTAACCAAATAAATGATTAAAAAACAGATTTTACAGGTGCACGTGGCTTGAGAACTATTATAAAATAGCATCAAGGACAGATTTAAAAAAAAAACAGCGGATTTTGCAGGCGCAGCGACGATATCCAATTTTGACGACACGTTTGGTGCAGTGGCTAAGCGATTTGCTTTCTACACTACCGTTCGTGGGTGCGATTCCCACACGGAACAGTATAAATATTTGTATGGCCAACAGATACTTGTTCCAGTTTTGGGTTTTTGTGTATGTGCAGATTCATATCTGTAAACGGACCCAACGATACAGGAGAAATCCTAGTGTGGTACAGTGTTTGTATAATCGTAATTGTGTTATCAGGGCACCAGTGAAAAATTTGCGCGTTGAATACGACGAGGACAAAGCCGTGATGAAGATCCTATGGGATGCCAATTGCAATGCACTAAGTAAACCTGCAACATACTTGGTAATTTCATTGCTTTTATGTTATAAAAGGCACGATGGCTATCAAACATATTATTTTTTTATTGAGTTTTAGATAACTTCTTTGTTAGGAAATATCAATTAAACCAGATAATATTGTGATAATATAAAAAAAAACTTGTAGTTAGTTTTCATTTAGTTAAACAAATAGGATATCAGGAAATCCAACCATCAAAATACTGTGTCAATTCCTCTATTTTCTGCCTCTGCATCGTTGATCTAGTGATGGTAAGTGCGACAGCTGATCGTGAGATCCTGGATTCGATCCCCAGGTCGGGCAAAGTGTTATTGGGTTGTCCGTGTGGAATTCCTCATTAGCAGCCCGTAGTTTGGATTTGTGCTCGGTTGATGGCAATGGGCTCGCCCCCTATTACATGGGACTTAAACATAAGGGCGAAATGAGGGTGTAACTGTACACCTCTTTACAACCCTTCGGGGAATACAGGCGTGATGTTATGTTCCTCAATTTGTTTTATTAATCTTGGATAATCATTTATACTATATACTATAATATTATAAAGAGAAAAGATTTGTATTTTTGTATGTAACGAATAAACTTAAAAACTACTGGACCGGACCGATTTCAAAAATTCTTTTACCGTTAGAAAGCTACATTATCACTGAGTAACATAGGCTACGGGCGGAGCCGTGAGGTCACAGCTAGTTATACGTAAATGCTCACATTTATTCACAACTTTAACTGATGTCGTTGTACTATTTCAGTTGGACATAACTGAACTGACTAATAACAAGGAGAGCCACTACGAGCTAGAGCCCTCGAAGGCGTCCAGTTACTCGCACGTCATCGTCAATGTGCCGCTAGGTGGCAGGTACAACATCTGCGTCCATGTAAGTATTAACTTAGCATTTTCATGAACAGTCAAATATTTATTTGAAAGGAACTAGGCACTTACTAGAAAGTTTATCTGAGTTCTTCTGGCGCTGGTAATTACGCTTGATTTAACAAGGAAGTTCCGAAGGGGACAGGTATTGTATACAGGTTGATTTTTTAATCACTATCCAATTATTTTCTAGGCGTAAGGTAACATTTAAAGCAGGGGTTCCTAAACTTTAAAGATAACGGAACACCAACCAAATACCTTTTATTTTATGGAACCCCATATCAAAAATATTTGTAACCGTGGTATTATTTAATAGCTAATAATAAATAATTTTGGCGGAACCCTGATGACTATTCTACGGAACCCAGTTTGGGAATCCCTGATTTAAAGAATAATTTTATGAAAAAACAAAGGTCGATTCACAATAAAATAATTTTCCTGAAAGAATCGTCAATTCTGCGTGGTTTCTAAGTCAAACGTTAAATACTACGCTTGTCATACATCCACTGAATGAGAGAAAGTGGCACTCTTACCATTTAAATCGCCTTGGACTGTGGTTGAATAATCTGAGCACCCGGTTCACTCCCGTTCGCCTGATAAAAGAGCCGGTTCTGCATCAGAGTGAGTGGACATAACTATTTTTTTTCAAAAATGGATTCTTTGAATAGTAGCCAATGCATAGAAAAAAATTGGATGGTGATTAAAAAATCATTCTCTATTATGCGGTAATGATCCTTATCTCACTTCGGATCAGCATGACACCACGAATGTCTGTATAATATCTTCATCACCCTTTGAGGATCTATAATAGTGAAGTTTGGTTGATATCAGTTTGTTCTGCACAGGTGAACGTGGACGATGCAGCGGTGCTATGCACCCAGGTGCGCGGGCAGCGCCTGCAGCCGCCCAGCGGGGTGCTCGCGTGGTTGTCGCCCAACGGGCACGTCATGGTCAGCTGGGATGACGCGCCGCCGCACAGGTCTATATGCCTACAAATGCTTTAATATGCTGTAAAGATATATTTACCGTACAATGTGGTGATTTCACAGAATCAATAATTAAATCGAATCTCCTTTTCAACTTTAGAACTACACTAGCGGCCCGTCCCGGCTTCGCACGGGTGGACATTTTTCCCGTTTTGCAACATTTTTCATTTATGCTCCGCTCCTATTGGTCGAAGCGTGATGTTATATAGCCTTTAACCTTCCTCGATAAATGGACTACCCAACACAAAAAAAAAAACAATTCTAACCAGTAGTTCTTGAGATTAGCGCGTTCAAACAAACTCTTCAGCTGTATAATATTAGTATAGATAATTAAGTTGTGATCGAAAATTAAATTCTATATTAAAATATCCATCAAATGTATCTATATTATGCAATGTCTATAGAAAATATGTATTAAAAAACTGTAATTCAACCATTTTTTTAGGAATGATTTCGAAGTCATAGTCTCTGAGAAAGAAATCCCAGAAGATCTACTTCACTCCACCGAAGACATGAAGACGATGAAGGCAGAGATGTCGCCGTGTCTCATGACCGCGCCGGATGACGTCACGGGACCGCTGTACGTCGGAGTGCGCACGGTGACGCCCGACGGGTACTACAGCGACCTGAGTGAGGTGCATACGTTGAAGATGGAGGGTGAGTGTTGATTTCATGATACTGCTTTTTTTTGTTAGTGCGTTTCTTCAGCATACGAACAATTAGAATATCGTTTATTCAAACTACAATAAATTGCAATAATGTCGAAAACATTTTAACCAATGAAATTGCTTTGGTACCAACGATGGTGGCGCCGTAAGTTCCTCAGTTCCGAACCCCATTGATACTACCCTTGGTATTTACAAGGTATTGTCCCCCCAGGGTCAGAAATAGAAGGTCCGTCGGCGCTGCGCGCCATGTGGTGGGGCTGGGGCGGCGCGCTGCTGGTGTGCGTGGCGCTGGGCGGCGCGCTGCTGCACGTGGCGCTGCGCCACCGCCGCCTGGCGCGCTCGTTCCTGCGGTTCACGGCGCACACGCCGCGGTACGACAGCAGGAGGGGGCAGGCCATCATCGGAGACCATGGTGCGTATTGCCTTTTTTTACGTTTTGAGGTCTAACATTATCTGTACAATAGGGATCTTGATCATTCTGCTTTTATGGCTCAAGGTCTATTAACAATATAACAGCAATGACAAAGTAGAAAATGTATCATTTATTTACTAAAATCTATTTTTGTAGAGATATAAATTGTAATAGGTATAATTTAAATTCTTTTATATTTATATACAGGGTGTAAACAAAATCATATAATTCCTTCAAACATCGTGATGTACTGCTGACATAGATCAACGCTGCGCGGGGGATAAATTTTGATTCATTAAAAAAAATCAAGAAGTAAACATGTATTCTTAACGTTAGGCATTTTAGCGCCCCGAGTTAAATGACCGCGCGGCGAGCGATAGCCGCGCAATTCGCTCGGGGCGCTAAAATGCCTCACGGTAAGAACACGTGTTTACTTCTTGTAATATTTTTTTATTGAATCCAAATATATCCCATGCAGGGTTGCTCTATGTCAGCACTACATCACGAGGTTTGAAGGAATTACATGATTTCGTTTACACCCTGTATGTAGTTTTAAATTCATTAGTTCACTATTTTAACTTCTGTATTAACATAAGGAAACCAACAAAAACACCACAAAACTAATGAAAATTAAGTTTATTCCATAACATGTTAATAATGGTGCTAGTATAAAGTAATTATGTGTTCCACTCAGATGACGACGACGTGCCGCCGATCCACGGGTTCTCGGACGACGAGCCGCTGGTGATAGCATGAGCACTGCGCCTGCGCCGCGACCAATGTGATGTAACCGTGATCTTGTCAAAAACATAGTATTTATTTTTTCATAAAAACTCACACATTTTAAGACAAATTTAAAAGTCTGCTTGTGGTTGTAAATTTATGTTAGTCACAATAGTCGAATTTATGTTATGTTTCTATTGTTATTACTACTACAGACGACCACGTATTTAAACACATCGAGTGAAGCACATCGATTTGTACATTCTTATTTTTAATTTCAAACGCCCCGAGTATTATTATGTTATTCAGAAACAAATTATATTATTTTAGTTTTATGATTGTTGCGTACATTTCTCTTATACTAGGCGAACTTTAGCCGAATTAGTGTCAATGAAAAAGTATCAGTGAAAAAGTATCAGTGAAATGTCCGCAACGTGACCGACGGGCTGTAAATGGTAAGACTTGTTAAATTATGTTTATAATTTACGTAAAGACATAAGTTTTAAGTTTCCCGACATATCGGAATCGTTGTAGATAACATGAACAATTCTCATTTCATTATAATAATTCGGCACCAAAGAATATAAGTACAACTTAAAGAGATACTAACGTCTTCGCTGAACTGTTGTTACATTATCATGGATCTCGACATTCCCAATGTGTTTGTGTAGTGTTTTTTTACTTTAGTTCCTATAAAACATTTTTAGTGCCGCGTCATCTTATTTGACCAGTCTCATGAATTTGTTAAGTTATCGTTATATGGCTGGGCTCATATTATTATGTAAACTGTGAACATAAAAAATGAATAAATATTTAAAAGTCCAATATTGTGATCTTATTTTTTACCATAATTTATTTAGTCAATGGGGCTCGTCGCTAATCACCAACCGCGCGGATCATACGATTTGCGAGATTAAGCTGCGCTTGCTGAGGTCAGTCCGTGGATGGGTGACTGTTCGTTACACATCGAGACCCTTCCGTGCTTCGGAGAGCACGTTAAAAAGTCTGTCCCGAGTGTCATACGAATACCTATGACATTCGTTACGGGAAGTCAGAAACCCGAAAGTCTGACAACTGGTCTAACCTTAGCATATCGGTAAAGCCCAGTAACTGCGGAGGTCTTATGGCAGTAGCTCCGTGTAAAATACTGGTATTCAGCCGCATTTGGTTAGATTGGAAGTTGACCCCAACATAGTTGCGAAAGGGCTAGGCGGAAACATTTATTTAGTCAATATTGCAATATTGGTGGTGCAAAAGAGCCTTCATGAGTCGGCTACTTGAGTATATCCGGCGCATCCTGGGCGGTCGGTCCCGCTGGCGGACTGGTTAATATTTTCACCATATGATGGAGGAGAATGGCATGAGCTATTCTCCTACGGCTCGTGCCGACACGAGAGAAGGCGATATTTCTTTTAAGTTTATTTTGGGTCTACATTTTTTTAGCCTATTAGATTACTGCTGGAGAATGATTTTCCTCTTACATATCCAAACCTATTTGGAAATCTTACCATAATAGCTTAGTCAGTCAGTTACAGTCCCACTGCTGGACACGGGCCACTACTCAGAATAAGAAGGGTTTAGGCCTTAGGAAATCAAATAGGCAGCATTTTTTAATATTTTGATTTCAATTTAAATCAAACATTCACTGACTTACCACAACATTGTTTAACGGTGTTGTTCGGACTAAACTGGGCTTTACCACTTTTTTATGTACGGAGTTTGATGTTAGACACGGTTGTAACAAGTGTTTAACCTTTTAACCGCTTGAGTCGCATTTCTGCGACAAATATTTCCGTGCCCCTACCGCGCGTGTCGTATTATATTGTTTCATAGCTCTAAGTATTGAAAAAGCTTAATATATTTATTGTAGGTATTATTTCATCGATTCGTAGTCGCGCGCTGGGGGCACAACAATTGATATTTAACCAAGCGCTTAAAAGGTTAAAGTTTTTTAGTAAGACCCTTAATCTTCAGAAGCTCGTAAATGTTTCACATACAAAGAGTAAATGTCTCGACACACTACTATGTCACGACAGCCACCGTAGGCGGCCACTCGTGCACGTTGCAGATCAAAAATCTATAGGTACCTCTATGAATCATACCTTTAGAACGAATCGTGCAACACGTTGATAGCTCGTATCGCCCACTCATACACGGGCAGAAGCACCAGCGTGCTGTCTCGAGACACTGCGACGGCCACCGCAGCTTGCCGCCCGTGCACGTTGCAAATCAACGAACCGCCTATGCCTGTCTGTAAAAAGAATATTCAGTTTTCTTACACGCATTATGAAAATACCTATTAGAAAACATTATGGTACATTAAAAGAGTTTCTTCGTGTAATGATAATTAAGCGCAGGCCACACCACCAGCTGCTTGGCGGGCGAAGCGAGGCTAGGGAAACTATACAAGGTTAGTCGGAAAGGGGGTACTAAGCCGCGGGCCACCTAAAGTACTCATCACTGATGACTAATTTAAAGCAAGTATTAAAATTTCAAAAATTTGATAGTTTTTATTTGCATGCAAAAAGATTTTAATTATTTCAAAAAAAACATACCTGCTTTAGTTATGAATTCAGAAAATTATTTTTCTAATCCGTGACCCCAAATATGCCCTAAATTGTTATAACAGCTGGTCATAACTATGGACAGATAATTTTAGCATATTTTTTTACCAAATCTTTGAAAAGCTATTTCTCTTAAACTATCGAGTTTTGGGGAAAGTTGTAGAACAGAAGTTATCCCTTATTATGGGCACTTTAACACCCTTTCGGCTTAGTACCCCCTTTCCGACTAACCTTGTATAAACTAAGTGAGCTAAACTATGTGGGTTTACACCGAAAACTACGGACGGGCGGGGCGGCGAGAGAGCGAGGGGAGCGTTCGGTCTTTGTCACTCGCGCCTAATTGCGTAGCGCACGAGCGAGCGAGCGAGCCGGGCGAGCATCGTTTCACCTTTTTTCATACAAAGCTAAGCTACGCTAACGAAGTGAACGATAGCATCGCCGGCATCGTCGGATATTTCGTTCGCATCGTTTGTATCGGTGACGTAGCTTATCTCTGTAGTTCGCGGTGTGAACCCAAGTATGAAAAGAGGTGAAACGAGGCTCGCCCGGCTCGCTCGCCCACCCGCCAGCTGGTGGTGTGGCCCGCGCTTTAAACACGTCCAGCACACTCTGGGCAGTCGGCCCCAACATAACATCACGCCTGTATTCCCCGAAGGGTGGGGCAGAGGTGTATAGTAACACCCTTTTTTCGCTGTTATGTTAAGTCCCATGCAATAGAGGGCGAGCCTATTGCCATCAACCGGGCACAAATCCAAACTCTGGGCTGCTACTGAGGAATTCCACACGGAATAACCACAGATTTTTTTTGAAAAAACTAAAATAAAAATCTTTTTAGATGCTTATAAAAAATATCGAATTTTGAAATTTTTACAATTGCATTAAAATAGTCATCAGTGATACTTTAGGTGGCCCGCGGCTTAGTACCCCCTTTCCGACTAACCTTTAACTCCGCGAAGCGTGCCGACACGAGACGAGAACATTAGGGTGCAGCAGAGAGTTATAGGTATCGACGCTATTGAGTCCCGTGCACCTGTGTCGGTATCGTTATCGGCGAAGAAAGGCACTTTTCCACAGACGTAATTTTCGCATCTGGAGAGACTCGTCTAAGGCAGGGGTCGGCAACCTTTTGAGACGGAAGAGCCAAAAGATGCAATTTACGAATTTTCACAGTTTTTAAAGAGTCGCAAGAAAATTTCGTTTCAATATTATAGTGTTAGCTTATACAGGGTGTCCTGTAAATAATGGATAACCTTGAAATGGCATTTAGCTGAACTAATTAGGTACCTACCTTTAAAAAAAAAATACAAAACGAAAATACATTTAGATATAATTCATATATTTATATCTCACTCATAGTCAGTATATTTCAGTCATGCTATATTATAGTACTCAATTATAGATCGATTGCACGATTTTAATGGTTTTGATAGTAAAATAATATGTTTTTGCGTATGGAACTGGAGAGCCGCAACTTTACATCGAAAGAGCCGCATGTGGCTCGCGAGCCGCAGGTTGCCGACCTCTGGTTTAAGGAATTAAGATTTTATTCTACTCGCGAGATTATGCCGTGCTTCAAAACACCAGTAGGCCTAGTACGACTGCTGTCGAGTTACCAACGTAAACGTAAAGTTAATGGGAGTGAATTTTGAATCGGAAATACTCGTTTTGTACACACTATTTAATTCAATTGAAAACTTTATTCATATCTATGTATGATACAAATTAAGGATGTCGCAAAAATACAAGCCAAAATGTTACAGAACAGTTGTCTTTACGATTAAAAATTGGACGTAGATTAGCGAAAAGGATCCAAACCACACAGTTATGAGATATTCAATTTTTTAGTTTAGACTGTATTTCTTCATTGGTTCTTTGATTTAAATTTCTTGGTTTTATTGTAATTAAAAGACAAATTATAATATTTTACTTGTTAAAATGTTATTATGTGTAGTTAAGCTTAAGAAGTTTAAGGAGTATTTTGATATAAATAACTAATTTTCGATAATTTTGTGGGTTGGATCCTTTTCGCTTAACTACGTCCAATTCGCTTAGGGTCAACTCATACTAGAGCAGAGTCGAAGCGCATCGAAGCGTCATTCTGAAACTTAACATAGCATATTCACCCTTATCTCCACAACATAATACACATTTTCTTCTAAGATAAAAAAAGACGCGCGAATTCACGCTCATTCCACAGATTTCGCGCGTCGAAGCGTAACCGACGCTGATTGGTTCTTCGCTTTACTTTTGAAGAATTTGACGCTTCGATGCGCGTCGACTCTGCTCTAGTATGAGTTGACCCTTACCTATGTTAGCGATACGATTACGATACTAACACCCATATTCTTAGACGTTCCTCCAAAACTTACTCGACTCGACTCCACCTCGACTCAGCCTTTCGGTAGTTATATTTGACAGAAACGTTCTCGACTCGAGATTTTTTCTCAGCCGAGGTAAGGAATCATCTGTCAAACTCAAGGTACCTCGGAACCTACCTTATGGAAGGAAGTGTCAAAGTTCGTATGTAACAAAAATGAATTTTGAAGACTTTATCGAAAATGCTTACGATAATCCTTACAACTATTTATCGCGGCGTTATTTGCGCGATGCAGATAATTCAAATTATGACGTAATGACTTCTCGAGGAACCTCGAAGTTCACTCGAAATTGCGATTAAGAATACAATTTTGAAGGTGGTTTCGAGGCTGTTCTGAGTCGAGTATGAGTCGAGTAAGTTTTGGAGGAACGTCTAAGAATATGGGTGTATACCTCAAATGTGTGTGCTAGGCTTACAGATGACACTTTTAAAGCAGATTAATACTAGCTAACTGCCTCGTTGGTCTAGTGGTGGCATGCGCGACTGCTAATCTGCTGGTCCTGGGTTCGATCCCCGGGTCGGGCAAAGTGATATTGGGTGTTTCCGTGTGGAATTACTAAGTGGCAGACCGGAGTTTGTATTAGTGCCCGGTTGATGGCAATAGGCTCGCCACCTATTAATTGGGACTTAAATATAACGGCGAAATGAGGGTGTTATTATACACCTCTGCACAACTCTTCGGGGAATACAGGCGTGATGTTATGTTAATACTAGGTATATTGTCTAAGGTATTACAGAACATTCCTCAAGTCCAGTTTGATCTTTAACCAGTTGATCACTATAAATATACAAATTGTTTCCGCAAAGTAACGCCTGATTCCATCATATATCAGTTGATCACTGTTTAAGTATAGAATCAGTACCTACTTGACGAACGGTCTTATTCCAGAACGGCAATCAATCTATGCTCAGATGAAACGAGACTCAAATCGAGCCGATCGATTGGTTGATCAAATCACTGCTTGGGGTCGAATCTACGAACTGAGTAACTATCTAGAATAATGCCAAACTCAGCTGAACTATGATCAATAAATCTATGCTTGAGGAATGTTCTAAAATTATAAGTCGACTCAAAACTAGTTTTATACAGAGATTAATGCTTGAGTTTCGTTCTGTAATACGGACCTAAGAATCGTAACTACTTACTACGGTGGTACGTGCTTGGACGGAGGAGCAGAGTGCATCCTTCGGTATGTTGATGCCGTTGAGTGACAAGCGTCCTTTGCACGTATGGAGCAACACTCGCTGCCACCGAGACTTCGGTCGTATCGCTACAATAGAAACACGGTTATGATTTACAATGGTCTTACAATTCTTTTTTCAATTAATATATTGAGAACCCCTAATAAAATAACCAAATCGAGACTAGTTTGCAACTATTAATAATTGTTATTACAACAATATTCCCTTCATTCATTTAATATACATACTTCATTACATTTTTAAATATTTCTATAAAAAAATTCAAAATATTTAAAAATATAAAAAAATAGTAGCACACTGTCATCGGGAACAGGGTCCAAGTTACCAGTTGCCTCAGAGAGAGGAACTACCTAACAATACGCGCCGTGTTCAGAAGTACCGCTTTCTGTATCAGGCCCTTGACCCAGCCGCCCAACGATACCCTCATAAGATGTTACAACTATATTATTGTTAATGATGTTTTGTATATTCCATCCAGAAATGGAGTCAGGTCTAATTACCTCTCTTTACTAGCGTTGGTGGAGCGTGTAAATAGCTCCAGCCTAAGGCTTCAAACAGTAGTTGGTGGAGCGGTGCGGTGCGGTAATGTATAGATTAAATATTAAAATTACGTCAACTCAACACTGAACTCACCAGACTCAGGAAAGCTGTACTACTGGGTGTCTGCTGGAAGCAGTTTCACAGGGTTACACACAAAATAAGTGTTTTCAAGAGAGCAGTCACGCGGCGTTATTGTGCAAGATCTTCAAAAAAGCTTTCTCTTTCTCCAACTATACTGTTGTACCGAATAGATGTTCAAGAAAATGATAGTGGAGCCCAGTGGCGTAGCGTGCCTTGGCGGGGCCCCGTATAAAAGTTTGTTTGGCGGCCCTTAGGAAGGCTAAAGATTTCTCACAAAAGAAAAAAAATGTTTGCATATGTAAAATTAAAAGAAATATTTATTCATCATAATTATCTATCTGTCACTTTTTCCAAAATTTTTACAAACAATTCAAATTAAATACACTCTCCTTGCCTTTTTTTCGGCAAACTGATTTATTAAATCATTTATAGCTGATGATGACTTTAGTTTTTCCAAAGTTTCTGCCTCTATGGACAATAGCGACAGGTCTGACAGTTTTTATAAATTTTTGCTTACGCACGTTGGGGGCCCCCGTGGCCCGGGGGCCCCGTATAATTGATACGGCAGATACGGCGGTAGCTACGCCCCTGGTGGAGCCTGTTCAGTCAATCACAAGGGGCTTGGTAGGTAAAACAATTGAATGGATTGATTTAGCCCTATCTGCTCGCATTTTATTGAAGCAGCATTTCTCCAATATTTGAGTTGTGACAGTGTGCGCCGTCGCCGGCAGATGACGTAATTATAAAATTAAAACTAAACATTGTGCGCAACCAAGCGTTATTCCCTGATCTTCAGCCGATATTTTTGGAGTCTTTGCCAATCTCGTCTACTTACTAGCTGGTCTGCCAAGACTTCTTTTACTCCCACCAACTGTTGTTAGAACTGTAATCCTTAACAGTCGTGTGTTACCTACCTTGATCAAATCCGCCCCATCCAATGAACATGCACTCTTCACCCAGGTGTGGATACGCTATACAGGCTGGATGGACGTTTATTCCAAGTCTGAGTGATTGCTTCCAATGCTAAAGTGAAACAATAGTTTAATTTTGGATATGGATTTTTGGACAAATCAAGTTTGTGTGAATCATTTTTCATGTAGAATTAGTTGTCGATGGCCTGGTTTATGGAGATGCAGAATCCGCCGTGTACAGTCAACAGAATTTCGATATTAATTAACTTAGAAACTAATTGCTTGTCTACATTATCACAATATTATTCTTTGAACAATTTCCTCCTCTATCGTTAGTTGTTGACAAAAATAATAATTTGTAAGTTTTCATTCATTAAACAATTTTGAAACTTTGAGTAATCATCATTTACTTTTGATGCTGACTGTACTGTCATCTATACAAATAAATAAAATTGAAGTGTCTGTTTGTAATGTCAAAACAACATCTTTTTACCAAAATGCATATGAAAGTATATACGGTAATAATAACCAAAAACAATTTTAAAAATTTTAGTCTGTCTGTCTATTTTTTCCGGCTAATCTCCGAAACGGCTAGACCGATTTTGATGGGACTTCTACTGGCAGATAGCTGATGTTATAAGGAGTAACTTAAGTTCTTTTTATTTTAGAAAGTTTTATGGTTCTGCGCAAAAAAATGAACACCTATCCGACTTCTACGCAGACGGAGTCCAGGGCACAGCTAGTTACTTATTGATTTACAACTACATTAAAAAAATACGCGTGGAAAAACGCGACTCCATAAACGCTCAAATACGACATAATACTCATTCATTATGATGTTTGAATTGTGTGCTTCACGCCTCGTTTCATGCTCCATCCTAAGCTCCGAGTCTCTATAAAGGGCCTAAGAAGTAGGGATGGGCCGAATATTCGTTTTATGTTCGGTATTCAGCATATTCGGCAGGTATACTGAACCGTATTACCGTAACCGTATGTATTCGGCCGATTATTCGGCAAAAATGCCGTACATTCTACCGAATAATTTTGCGTTAAAAAGTTGCCACTATGCTTGTTGTAATTGTATCCATATCAAGCGTGTCATTGTTATAATTTATCATCAATTTCATAGAAAAAAATTATTTCATTTTTTTTGGCAATTTACTGAGTTTTTACGATTTTAAACACAAAAGCAAATTCACATACTAATTTTTTGTCGCTAACTAGATGACGCAATAGCAGTCCGGGGGTAGCAGCGTAAGAGGTCGTAAGGGTCGCGCGATTTAATGCGTTCGACAAGTCGTACAGACTTGAATTTTTGCAATGTACGGTACGATAAAGTGCGCCAAATCCTGCCGAATATTCGGCCGAATGTTCGGTTCAGTAAACTTTTAACCGAACATTCGGCCGATTATTCGTATTCGGTGAAACCCTTATTCGGCCCATCACTGCTAAGAAGATAATATTATAATATTAGGTATTCAAAATAAACGACAGAACTGTAGTCTTGCATATGAATTATGAAGTACCTATTTATACCCATTATAAGAGTTTTCGTAGTAATTATTATGAATTACCACATTCAATGTCAATATTTTTAATGATACTAGGAAAAAAAACAAGCCGAAATATTATGCGTCATCAATATAAGACAAAGTATCATAGGCCGCTATAAGTGACTCACCAAAATAGCCAAGTTGTTGTTCAGTTCACCGTGCTTGTATTGGGGATGTAAACTGTAGGAAATGACTCGGCTTTTTGACCGCGACCTTTCATTGAGGTTCCAAAGTCCGACGATTAGTGTGATGTCCCCGGGGGAACTCCTAGTCATGTAAAAACAAGTTTATTTTGTTATAAATTCTGGGGAAAATGGTGATGTTAGGCACGTTTTAGACGACTGATAATAAATTGTTACTTTTTAAATATAAACTATCACACCGATAGTCGATATTGTTTGTAGCATCCATGATACGAGGCCCTGACTAATACAGTAGGCCCAGCACGATTGAGTTATTAACGTAAACGTTAATGTTATTGAATTTTGAATCGGAAATACTCGTTTCACACACAATTACTATTTAATTAAATTGAAAACTTTATTCATATCTATGTATGATACAAATTGTGCATGTCGTAGAAAAATAAACCAAAATGTCATGGGACAGTTGTATTTTCAATTCAAAATTTGCTTACATTAACGATACGTTTACGATTCGTGCTAGGCCTACAGGGCGTATTAGTCAGGGACTGACTGGGACTAACACCTCTAACAACAATGTAAAAACAGTATTTTTGATAATACTGCCGGGAGATTCATAAACACAGTAAGTAACATTTTGATCAAAAATGAGTTAAATATATATATATATATATATATATATATATATATATATATATATATATATATATATATATATATATATGTAACCACAATCATAGGATGATTACGAATATATATTTAACTCATTTTTGACCAAAATGTTACTTACTGCGTTTATGAATCGCGCGGCAGAATAGGTAATTCTCGTTCACTGGCCCTGGCTCGCCAACACACGTATTTGCAAGTAACATACCCAATATACTCTGATACTCTCACTACTCTCGTCTTTGTAATGTATCATATCACCCCACTAGACATGTGCTCGCTCGAGGCAGTTGATTACATTGTATATTGTATGGTTGTGGTACTAAGTATATAGGTATATACTGCACCGGATATCTTTGTAATCTAGGATACCATATTGTGATATGGTACAAAGGCCGCAGGTGCAGAACGGCTAGGCTTGGACGAATGTCCGATTTTTTTTTCAAATGTAGGAATTCAATCAACCATTACCCAGTTACTGGATTGCGGAGGTCTGATGGCAGTCGCTCCGTGTAAAATACTGGTATTCAGCCGCATCTGGTTAAACTGGGAGCTAACCCGAACACAGTTGGGAAAAGTATAGGAGGTAGAAGAGGAATTCAATCAGCGACCTTTAGCACGCATGTGACGCAGGACAGACGCTCAACCACTATACCGTACAGTGGTTGGGCTAAAACCTAGATTTCATCAGGCCTTTTGTACGATTAGCGCAGTGGATCTTAAACTGTGGCCGGCGGAGTTTCATTATGTAGGTAACACATTTATTCCTGTGACTCTTCTCTGTGCATGTGCCATAGCAATACGCACAGCGAATGCCGATTTGCTCGGATGTGACGCATGTTTTCCCAAATTTTTTGATTTCGTTGCCTTTAGGGAGTATACAGGGTGTAAACGAAATCGTGTAATTCCTTCAAACCTCGTGATGTACTGCTGACATAGATTAATCTTGCAAGGTACCATTTTGGATTCAATACAAAAAAAATATTACAAGATGTAAACATGTGTTCTTAACGTGAGGCATTTTAGGGCCCCGAGTTAGATGACCGCGCGGCGAGCGATAGCCGCGCAATTCGCTCGGGGCGCTAAAATGCCTCAACTTAAGAACACAATGTTTACTTCTTGAATTTTTTTTGGTATTGAATCCAAAAGTGACCTTGCAAGATTAATCTGTCAGCAGTATATCACGAGGTTTGAAGGAATTACACGATTTCGTTTACACCCTGTACTTTACTTGGTAGTTACATGCGTCACCTGAAGACGCAAATAAGTATTTTTCCTATCTATATTACGAAGATGGAGGTGGTACCAAGGTGAGGGAATTTAAAAAGTTACCCATATACGCAGTCCGCCGTTGTAATAGCCGCTCTGGGATGGATGAGTGTAGCATAACACTGTACAGTGTTTAGCTTACGGCTAGGAACCATTAGTGCTAGCCACGGGTGAGACCCGTTCTCTGCGTCGCCTATCTGTTTACCTATAAGGATAGAATAAATATTGTTTCAAACATGTATGACAATTGCAAGAATTAAGTACAAATAAGAACAATAATTATAAAAATACTAAATCGGGTCTAATCGCGTAGAAAACGGGTCAAGGAACATATCGCTGCAGTCAAGAACCGCCACATCAACAAGTCCGCAATAGCAGAGCATCTTCTGGAGTCCGGTTCCAATCACTATTATCCCAGAATAGTACGTGAAGCGATGGAAATTAAGAAGTACAAGGATTTCAATCGGGAAGATGGATACAAACTATCAACATCATGGAATCCGGTCATCAGCAAGTGTTATCGTCGACGGGACGTTTTAGGCGAGTGTAAAGACGTCGTTAGTGTGGTGTGTCGAAGTACCGACGATAATAATATTCTTAAAAATCAAGATCAAGTGAGGGTAGATGAAAATATACCCTTGCTTCACGAAGATGACAACTGCTCCGCCACTTCAGTCTACCCGTGACCACAGCCGGTGAAATTCGGTCGAAACGTCGGGATAAATAAGGTATTTTTCTGCCTTATAAATTTTCTACGCGATTAGACCCGATTTAGTATTTTTATAATGTGTACAAATCGCGAAAGTTTGAAAACAAATAAGAACAATTATAAAATTAACCCTCCTTTAAACAACCTACATACTACATAACTCACTTAATTTGCGGTGTAGCATGGTGCGGGTGACATTAGACGAACTTTACAATCATGACTTAATATTTCAGTTGCACCCTAAACATCACGGTCATAAAATACAGAATCAGTAATAACTTCTTCTTCTTCTTCTTCCTGCCCTTATCCCGCAATAGGTCGGCACAACATGTATTTCATAAATCCATCTTTGTTGGTGGTTGATATGAGTTCTGTTTATGTTTAAGATTAAAACCTTCGATTGTTGACTGTTACTACAAGTTCATTTGCTATAAGTAAACCGAATGCACAATACGGAAAAACGGACAGGAAAGCAATGGAAAGGTACTCACGGTTTCTGGTCTCGTTCTTACTTGATGTAGGTGCACCTATTGTTCTGGAACGTCCCGCAATGTATAAATTACGTTTAAAACAGATCACTTCACATTGTTTTTAGAGGTTTTGTTCGAAGCCGGTAAAGGCCGCTTTATGTTTAAGATTAAAACCTTCGATTGTAGACTGTTACTACAAGTTCATTTGCTATAAGTAAACCAAATGCACAATACGGAAAAACGGACAGGAAAGCAATGGAAAGGTACTCACGGTTCCTGGTCTCGTTTTTACTTGATGTAGGTGCACCTATTGTTCTGGGACGTCCCGCAATGTATAAATTACGTTTAAAACAGATCACTTCACAATGTTTTTAGAGGTTTTGTTCGAAGCCGGTAAAAGGCCGCCCTTTTGGGTTGTTGGAACGAATGAGAGAGTGAGTTGATGATTGAATGTAAGAAGGATATTGGGTGAATGGGAAAGGAAGCGGAAGTGTATTATGCAGGTGTTTTAATACTTTTTACATACTTTAACAATGTTGTTAGAGGCTTATTGTTTTATGACCGGCCGCCTGCCTGACATCAACCCTCCTTGGGAATAATCGAATCATAACTGTAGTAAATTAAATAAATTTATTCTGCCAAAATGTTATTGTCTACAAATAAAATCATATAGGTACTGACAACTGTCACCCGCACCATGCTACACCGCAAATAGTGTATCACAGAGTACATTTTAATATTGTAGTGTATGCTGGTGTTCGCCAACATAAATTATCTGATTAAACAACCATTTACTCGAAAAACACCAGAATTGTAGGTAAATGGTTGCCTTAGAATTAATGTTGGTGAACACCTAACCTTAGGGCAACATGGGTGTAACACACAAATCCAAACTCTGAATTAATCACATGTCGGTACAGCCGTACCTAGCCGATGTCTATTGAAATAGGTATTTGTTCCGATGAGAGAATAAAACGAACAAATCGTACCTGAAGTATTCTACCGGTCAGGTAGACGATTTACTAGAGTTCTTAAAATCACGAGTGCGTGCGAAACAGTTGAATTTGAACCCTATGACAGTGTACATAAAAGTCACGTCATACGCGCTCGTGAATTATAAGAACTATACTTTTTAACTATCCAATTTTTACCAAATCGATGAATTTATAGATTAAGTACAACTAAACACGATTACATTTATAAATGTAACGTTTACGTAATGCTTAGGAAAAAGGATACCTACCCTTATTTTTTAAACTTAACATCTTCGTCGTCTTTCCACAAGCATTAAATATTTGACGATCCTCAAAATCGTCACCATTCATTTCAGAACTCGTATCAATAGGTTCGTCTACTAATTCTTTGCTATCATCATCTGCAAAGCTTTTAGTGGTTGTCCTTGCTAATAAAGAAGGCGGTCTACTTTTATTTCTTAAATTCAGGATTTTGAAGTTTTGTAAAACGTGGAAGTCTGGGTTGGAATGGTAACTGACGGTTTGGCTTTCTGCATCGTAATTCGATTCGCCAGATGCAGTTGTTAGTTTTAAAGGACTACCATGTTGTTTTGATTTCTTAGGATTCCCTGAAATAAAATGTATTTTACTTATAATGAAGGAATATAACAGTTTTAGGCTGTTCAAATGCATTGAATGGATATCAAATATTTATAAGTTATACAAAAATAGTTACCAAATCTTGGATCAATAGTAGAGTATCCGAATGTTCCACTGTCATTATTGTCATCATCGTCGTTGCTTCCATAAGCTGCGCCCTTATTTTTACTTACCCAAGCAGGAGGCTTTTTTCCATGGTCAGAGTATAGCCCAATAAGACCTGGTTTTGGTACTTCTTCCACATAATCTTCAGCATAATCGTCTGTATTGTAATCGTATCTTGTGTTTGATTCTTTTATCTGTAAGTTTGGTTGCTTACCATTTTTAATATTCCAATATGGATCGTCGTATTCGTAATCTGGTGAAGCAATCTTTTCCTGTCGCGCTGGTTTTGGTTTGTGCCTTTGAAGTACATATTTATGTTGTAATAAACTGTCCCTTTGCTTTTGGGCAGAATTTTCCTTGTTCGATCTTTTAGACCGTTTAATTTGCCTTATGGTGTCAGGGAAAAATATTTTTGATTGATCTTGGTTTTTATTTTCTAACGGTAGCACGCAGCATATTGTGTGGCTATCAGTGTTCATTTTCTTTGCCTCCCTGTTATAAAAACAAATCTATTAAATAAAGGAAAGGACACAACAAAAACATTATGACACTTGCTATTATCATTATCGTTGTTGTTTACATTTGTTTTACAAGAATTTGAAAGATATTTATAAACATCTATTGATAGTCATTTTTGATTATTGTATTTGGTTACACTTACTTGTTTTTAAACACTACTCCGTTGCTCCGATTGCATTCAGTCTTTTTCATAAAAGTACAAATATTTTCAGATTGTTTTTCTTTATAATTCATATTAAACGATACCCTATCATTATATAGAATCGTACTGTTGATAGAATTATTTTCAGTACTGTTTTCATTTATAGACTTGGGTGGGGCAGCAGAAGTTGTTGTATTAATTAAATCTTTCCAAATAAAATTATCATTTTCAGGAAATTTGAATATGAATTTGTCACCTATCTCAGGTGAATCGGTCATTTCTTCTACAGATGGCTGTTTTAAAATACTGTTACTAATTACGTTACCATAGTACGTTTTCTTATTGTCTTCAGGCCATTTAATAATACTGTGATCAGGAACTTTAACACTCGCCTTATTTACAAATTTACTGATACTTATACTTTCTGAAGATTTCACAACACTGTCAGTACTTAGATTATCATCTCTAAATACAATTATCGCACTTTCATCAGTATCAAACTCACTCAAATTTTCAAACTTTGGTGGCGGTGGTCGTACGCCCTGAATGTCAGCTAAATGATCATTTAACCACCAAAATTCACCATTTAATTGAGATAAACAAAATTTTATTAGAAAAATATGAATAAGAGCTTGCGAGAGCATTGTTAATTGTGTGTGCTCTGCTCGTTTGTTAGATAATTTAGTTCAAATACAGGATGTTGCACTGGTTGCAATATAGTCGCGTGATTTCGAAATAATGCACCCATCTATTATTCGACGTCAATTACGTTGTTCGCGATCAATGCGCTATGTTCCTGCGCACGTCCTGTGACTGTAATTTTATGTCGAGCACTGAACTGGCTGGCTTTTGTTTTGATACAGGTAAATTAATACAGTGATTACTGGTTACGTAACGTTGTCGGTTTAGGTTTTTGTTTAGACAAATTAACTGGAGCAAGGTAAATATTTAGATACTAGCAATGGTTTTAAGTAGTAGTAGATATCTTTATTAATGAGTTCGTCTGCGGAGGTATTACTACCATACCTATTTCTGGCACCAATCAGTTGTGTTTTGGTTCGGAGGGTATGACTGCTGGTGATATCAATGAGACTTTACATCTTTTTCTCTAAGCTCGGCAACGCACCAGCAATCCCCTTGGTGTAGTAAGTATTCATAGGTGGCGGTAACAGCTTCCCATCAAATGGGCCATTAGACTGTTTGACAAAGGTAAAATAAAAATGCTTAGAATTATATATAAATTGCTTAAATACTGTACACAGTTATAATGATGCTCATTCACGAGTAGATTAGCGAAGAATTATTATGTTACTAGTAAGTTCACACCCAAAACATATACATATAGATATAATAAAGTAAACCACGTTTTAAAGAACTGTAAATGTTCAGAGCAATGAAATAGAATGGAAACTTTTCAATATACTAGAATCATTATTAATTGAGATTCGATACCTGCAAGAATAATAATTAAATTATTATTTAAAATCCTTTATGGTAGGAATCCTTTGCCAATGTTGGGCAAACAGACGAAGTTGTCGATGTGTCGTTAAATCAAGACTGTCAGTTGTAATTATCCTTTTATTTGCGTCTGAATAAAGGCTATTATTATTATTTCCTTTATTCATTTTAAAATACTTACAAATTACATTTTTAATTTTTTCTATAAAAACAAAAACATTTAAAAATATAAAAAATAGTAGTCCACCGGCATCGGGAACAGGGTCCAAACTGCCGGCAGTCAGGGCTCCAGAGAAAGGAACCTCCTCACTATGCGTGCCGTGTCAAGGAGTACTGCTCTCTGTATCAAGCCCTTGATCCAGCCACCCAACGAGAGCCTCATGAGGTGTTTATCGAGGCTCTTGGCTATTAGACCATTCGCCGTAACGACTATCGGGACAATGACTGCTGAGTCCACATCCCACATCTACAACCACAACCTCGTGTGCTAGATCAAGATATTTTATTTGTTTATCTCTCTCAGCTTTCACGCGGTTCTCGTCATGAGGGACCGTGATATCAACAATCATTGTCCGGCGCTCTGATCGATCTATTACCACTATATCAGGCTTATTGGCTACAATAGTCCTGTCAGTGATAATAGATCGATCCCAGTACAATGTGGCATGACCATTCTCGAGAACTGGATCGGGCACATACCTGTAGTACGGTACTTCCGATTCCACAAGGTTGTATTTCAAGGCAAGTTGCTGGTGAATAATCCTGGCCACCAGGTTGTGTCTGTGCAAGTACTCACCGTTGGCAAGACGAGAACAACCGGAAACAATGTGTCGGATAGATTCTCCCGGACGGTGGCATGCCCGACAGATGTCAACCGTGCCATCCTTCACAATATATTTCCTATAATTGTTCGTCATCATGACTTCGTCCATAATTGCACAAACAAAACCTTCGGTTTCCCCAAAGAGGTTACCAAAACGTAGTCAGGATACGGACGCTGAAAAGTCAACATCGGGCCCATGAAGGGCCCGATAGTAGCGCCCGTGTAGCTCCTTGCTTTGCCACACCTCCTCGCGATCATTGGTACTAAGCACTGCAGGCTTGCACCAGTTCTCTCTAGCCAAGGCGAGCGGGGTGAATCCCTTGTCCACTGCGACCACATCTCGGTGCATCACCCCTTCAGCTTGGAAGAAATACTCCCTGAGACTGTACACTTCGCGGTTGTGTAGGGTCTTAGCGTTTAAAAAGCCTCGACCCCCACACGTTCGCGGAATGTACAGCCTCATCACTGAAGAGTGTGGATGATGCATCCGATGTGCAGTCAGCAGTGCACGGACCCTTCTATCCAGGGCGTCAAGATCCGCCTGAGTCCACTTGAGTATGCCGAAGGAGTACATCAAGACCGGCATGACCCAACCGTTAAAGGCGCGCACCTTGTTTCCGCCTGATAAAAGACTTTTCAGTAATTTATTCAGGCGGCCAAAGAAGCGCTCCCGCAACGATTGTCTCATGTCGGTCTCGCTGATGCCTAAAGCCTCCGACATACCCAAGTATTTGTAGGTCTCAGTTGGGGAGAGGGACCTAAGTTGTACGGAATTCGGGACTTGGATTCCCTCGGATTCCGCAATCCTCCCTCGCTTTACATGCATGACCGCACATTTGTCCACACCAAATTCCATCCTAATAGAATTATTGAAGTTTTCAGTTACCTTCAGTAACTCCATTAGTTGCAAATCAGTGGGGGCAAATAGTTTTAGGTCATCCATGTAAAGGAGGTGGGATATTACTTGACCTCCTTTCCTCAACCGATAGCCTAGCCCTGTTCCCTCCAGCAATGTACTCAAGGGGTTCAAGGCCAAGCAAAACCACAGAGGACTCAGACTGTCACCCTGGAATATACCGCGCTCGATCCTTATCTGTTCCCCACCCCCTCTAATCCATCGACATCCCGGATAGCGAAGGACCGTCCTCCAGTGCCTCATACATGACATCAGGAAGGTGCGAAGAGTTGTATTTATTTTATACAACTCTAGCACCCTCATGAGCCATGAATGTGGCACCGAGTCGTAGGCCTTCTTATAGTCTATCCAACATGTCGACAGATCCTTTCGGGAGCGACGAACTTGTTGGCTAATGGCCATGTCAATGAGGAGCAGCTCTTTAGTACCGCGGGATCCATTCCTACATCCATTTTGAGAGGCAGACATAATAGAGTTATTGTCAATGTGAGGAGCAATTTTGACTCTCAAAATGGATGTCAGGAGTTTATAGACCGTCGGTATAAGATGTGATCGGTCTATAATTCTTGGGTTCCGCGGTACTACCAGATTTGTAGAGCAGGCAGCAACTCCCGTTGTAAGGAACTGGGGTAGCGACCCAGACTCTAAGGACGATTGGAATTGGGACGCCAAGCGAGCGTGCGAGCTGCGTAGCCACTTTAGCCAAAAGTTGTGCAGCCCATCCGGCCCCGGAGACTTCCAATTGGGCAATGGACGGGCTGCATCGGCCACGTCTTGGGGGCTGATTATTATTGGCTCCATTTCCGCTATTGGTTCGCACACTCGCTCGATATCCCGCATCCAACCATCCTCGGTGTGAGCGATGGGCACCGACCAGATGCTGCGCCAGAAGGAACTCAAGGTATCATCATCCGGCAGGCGCATATCACCCCCACTAGGGTCAGGTCACTCCCAAGCTCTATATACCCGCCTTTGGTCACTCTGGAAAATGCGATTCTGGGTATATCGCTCCACACGACGCTTATACCTCCTAATGCGGTTTGTTCATGCATAAACTATCTGCTTCAGGAAGTCGATGCGCTCTGTGACACGGGACAAATAGTCTCGAGGGCTGATATCAGTCCCCGAGAACGCCCGCCTCACAAAGCGCATCACTCTTGGGCGATTGTTGCCCTCCCTGAAGCAGATCAGTTTGCCAATGAGCACTCTAGCCCCGCCGATTCGACGCTCAATCCTGCTCTGCCAAGCCGGTACGGCAGGTTTCGGTCGTGTAGCTCGTTCATTTTCTGTGAATTTGACGTGAGCTACACGACATGCCGCAATCGCCGCGCAGTACAGGATCGAGTGGGTATCGACGAGGTCTTCGCTGCCATTAAAGTAATTTGACAGCAGCGAATCCAGAGCACACATCAGCGCTCTGTTCTTTCCATGCATGGGTAAACGAGGTAAGCGTGGTCTTATTTCTGGTGGTGTGGTCCGGAACTCCAAAATCGCATCCTCCAGAGCGCTCCTCAATTCCTCACTGCACTGGTTACTTACATTAATAGCCTCACCGGCACCCTCTCCATCCACATGAATGGGCCGCGGAGGCACAGCAGGAGGCTGCATCTGCACCGGGAGCGTGACGGTTTGGCCATTCCGTGCTTCAGAGCGAAGGCGCTCAAGTACGGTGTCGTCCAACCTACGATTTCGCTGAACGACATGCACCTGATCCGACAGTCGCTGGGCCGAAACGTTGATGGCTGGCTCAAGCACCTGAAACAAAAACAGCATCCTCTCTCGGTACGCGGTGAGGTTAATTCCCCCTCCGTAGCCCCATAATATGCGCGCATGACGTTTTCGTTGATAGACTGGGTCCATCGAATGCGCGACTCATTTCCACCGGCAGCGGGGACCCTGTTCGGGCTCCTCCCCGACGACGTACAGGTGGTGGCGACGACGGCGGAGAGTAATACTCGTCGCTGGAGCTCGACGCTACTGCAGCGGCCGGTGTCACAGCACTCACAGGGGGCTGGACTCCGGCGGCTGCGAGGCGGAGCTAAGCGACGAGTCCGGGGATCTTGGGTGTGCAGCTTGTTTTCTGGCGCGAGCTCTTGTCAGCATGATGTTATATTTTATGTCGCATTTCAGTAGTAGATATTCATGATTGTATGTCGTAATTTTTCATTTTCATGTTTTCTTGCCATTAGCTGTCAGTTTAGCACAATTTTTTAAATGTTATTTATAGTGGTTTTTGCCATAAATTTCAGTGTTAATACTATTTTAATTAATTTTCGATGTAATACGGTAGTGAATCTGATGTTTTGTAGAACAATTTGGGGTAAAAACAAAAAAAATATGAATATAATTTACTCTGAAGCGAAAATTGCGTATCGACAAGATAGTGTTGCCATTATTATTATTATAAGGTAGGAATCACAGATTTTGCAAAAAAAATGCTCCGTCCATATGTCGCAACATTTTACTGGGCTCAGTTTACGATGAATAACGCGCAACATGACGCGGCACATGGCAATATCAGTAATATGTGCCGAAACATCTTGCGATTGCGATAGTGTGCCGCAACAAATGTGTCCGGTGTGTTCGAGGCTTTAGTTTTGAATTAAGTGTTTACATATTTTAATATTTGAACACGATAATATTATGTATTGAATGTTTTATATTATTCGAAATAGGCTAGTGATGATCCAATACCGGGAAAGTAAACACAATCATAGGTTTTATAAAGATTTTTATACTTTTTTTTTTTTTTTACATGGACTTATATCCATTGTTATACATAAACCTAATAACATATATGGTCCCAAAATGATATGCTTGTCAATCTTATTGCCGACAATTAAATAGACTATGTTCTTCTTGGTGAGGTATACTTGAAGTTCCTCGACCTACTCATTTAATTTTGCTAGGGACTTTGATTCTGGTACATCGTAAACTAATATATCACCGTGAGCGTCTCTGTAAAAACTTGAAACTTCTCGTACTCCGTATTCGACATCGTTTACAATAGAAATAAAGGGCGATTTATACTAACAAAATCTAAAATTTAAAAAATACTCGAAATATACACTCTTGGCTCCCTTATCGCGGTCGCCTGCGGCTCGCGCGCTTATCACCGCCTCGACTGTAATGAACAACATAGCACATTTGTATCATAATACATACATAAACTCACGCCTTTTTCCCATGGGGGTAGGCAGAACCTATAGAACGCCACATGCTACGACCCTTACAAACCCCTTTCGCTACATCCACATTCATACATCTTGTCATACACGCACGCCGGTTGAGAGTGCTACGCACCTGACCTTTGTGAAGAACATCACCAATAACATTGATGTACGTCCATTGTATCATAATGTACTGTATAATATTATATGATATTTTATTTTATCATTTTGAGATTTTTTATTAAACTGTGAATATTAGTACCTACATGACAAGCTTTATACACGAATTTTGTAATTGTTTGTCAGATTTGAGTATTTTTTTGTGACCTACGCAAATGTCCGGCTGATTGGTAGAGTCGTGCACCGGGTTGTTGAGCTCCCTAAAATAAGGTTTAAGCTACACGATGGCTGATGCATGCGTGCCGACAGTTAGGACAGGTCAACTCAAACCTGCTATGGCACTTTCCTCAAAAGGCCATTCCAGACGTTGCTCTACATTGTTACACTCGCATAGCTTTTATACCACATTGTCTGGACTTCAAAAGAGACCTTGATCTCTGAGTTTGTTTCGGCTTTTCTTGTCAGAGTTGACTAGCTCTGAGAATTGGCGGCATTTCTGGGCTATCTGACCAGATAGCCTAGAAATGCTAGCGCCATCTAGTCTTAAAAAAAACATTACATTGACTTGTAAAAGTTTCTGTATCAGATTTATTTACAGAAATAATAAACCTTTATCATTTATCATGTGAACACTAAAACTTCTATACTGTGTTAATAGCTGTTGTACTTTCGAACATACAAAAGTTTTATGGAAAGTCTATTGTTTCTTAGTATATGGTATTAGCGAATTAACATGCCTCTTTTTATGTTTTAGGTCTAACTTTAATTACGATGGATTGTATTTAACTAAGGAAAATAAAAATAAAAATCCAAAGAAATGTTACAGTCGACGAAATAATCAAAAACATTCAAATAGTCGGTATGAGTAAGGTACTCGTAGGTATTATAATAGAATGAGATAATAATTTGCCTAAATGATTTATTTGCCAGATATACAATATATAAGAAGTCATCAAAGTTTATATTTTCACCGATACAAAATGAAACGATAACGTTGTGTCCATAATGATATAAAACCCGGGAAGCATAATATTGTACTTTGAAAAGTTTATAATTATAAATTAACTTTAATGTTTTACATAAAATATTTAAAACAGAAACTACACACCGTATATAATCAGTTTCAAAAACCAAACTATACACAACAACGTAACACAAGCCACGTTAGATAATTATTTTTGTGAACATACTATTATCCCGTTCCTTTGGCTCAAGTCATCAACCTTGCTAACAATCTTCTCTATTTCGCAAGCTTTTTGAACATTTTTTGCTAGAACAATTGCCAAGCTGGGTCCATCTTCAGCGGTGTATGTTCTATACAATATCCAATATTCTTCATTTATTAACCTTGCAACTAAGAGAGGTTTATCTTTTTTTTCGCCACATGTGCAGGTCGCATTCAAAGAAGATATGACATCTGCTGCAGTATTTGCCTCAATAACTGGGATTACATTCTTGGTCTCACGTTTCTTTTCATTATTGAATTCAACAGCATGAATATTAACTAGCGTGGTGCTTTTTCCATTGGTGCATGAACATTGAACGTCGTTTTCTTTGGCGAGAGTCGCTCTTGAACACGTCGGAAAGTCATCTTTAAACCCGAATGCCATCACTGCTGTCCACGATCCATAAAATTTTTGCAAGTCCGTATGTACAATAGCTATCGACATTGATAGAACTAATAGTTTCCACATGATTGACGATTAGGTATGATTTAATAGCGATACGATATATTTTGCTGGAGTTGAGTTGTGTACTGGTTCGTATTCGTATTAAATACTAACAAAGTAACATTGATAACATAGCTAATAGTATTGCACGTTTGCCGAAACGCGTGTCGTTTGTTTTCTAATAATGTTTACGATTTGGTACTTATCCCATAAATGTGCCATATTAGCTATGTTATCAAAGTCAAAGGTTATTTTGCTTATATTTAATAATTATGATATAAAGCAGCAAACAACTCAAGCTCCGCAAAATACCTATATCGTATCGCTAATAAACTAGGTATACGATATAATTGTCAAGTAGGTACGTGGCAACTAAAAGTTCTATGCTGTGTTGATAGCTGTAGTACTTTCGGACATGCAAAAGTATTATGGAAAGTCTATATTATTATTGTTTCTTAGTATATGGTCTCAGCGAATTAACATGCCTCTTTTAATATTATGGGTCTAATTTTAATTATGACTTGGATTGCATTTAACTAAGGAAAATAAAAATAAAAATCCAAAGAAATGTTACAGTCGACAATATAATCAAAAACATTTAAATAGTCGGTATAAGTAAGGTCTTAAAATATAATGAGATAATAAATTGCATAAATGATTTATTTGCTAGATACGTAGGCAGAGTGATAAGTCTGGTAAAAATTAAACAAGGAATATACATTTTGTAAAAGTTATTATTTATTTTTCAACATAGTCTCCCCCTAGCTCCATACACTTCATCCAACGTTTCTCCAACTTCTCGATCCCTTGAATATAATACGATTTTGTAAACCCTTTAAAATAGGCATTAGTTTTGTGCATGATCTCTTCATTGGAGGATTTTTTTTTCCACCCAGCCATTTTTAAAAATTCGGGAACAGAAAATAGTCGCAGGGGGTTAAATCCGAAGAATATGGTGGGTGAAAAAGTAACTCATAGTGTAACTCATGGAATTTGGCCATGGCGATCGCGCAGGTGTGCACTCGTGCATTGTCTTGATGGAAAAGGATTTTCTTCTGAGACAAATGCGGCTGTTTTTGCATTAAAACTTTGTTGAAATGGTCCAATTAATTGACATAATATTCGCTGGTAATCATTTTACCCTTCTGTAGATACTCAATGTGGACTATACCACGTGCATCTCAAAAAATTGTGGCCATCACTTTGTTGGCCGATAAAACTGCTTTGGGCTTCTTCAGCGCAGGTTCGCCTCAAGCAATCTACTGTTTTGACTGTTCCTTGGTTTCTGGTGTATAGTGGTGGATCCACGTTTCGTCTACTATTATGAAACGACGCATAAATTTCATTTTATCCCGTTGAAACAACGCCAAACCTGCCTCTGAAGTGGTCACACGCGTGTGTTTTTGTTCCATAGTGAGTAAACGCGGCACCTAATACGCGGAGAGCTTCTTCATGCTTAAACATTGGAGTAAGATATTGCGCACACGTTCGTCTGAGATGCCTACTATCTCAAATATCTCACGCACTTTTACTTGTCGGTCATTCAATACGATGTTATGGATTTTGGCGATCATGTCTGGTGTCGTGACCTAAACAGGGCGTCCTGGACGTTCAGCATCACTTGTGTTCGTACGACCACAACGAAAATCGGAAAACCAGTTGTGAATCATTTTGATCGACGGAGCGGAGTCCCCATATTATTTGTCAAGCTTTTGTTTCGTTTCCGTAATAGTTTTTTTACGCAAAAAATAATGTTTAATCAACACACGAAATTCACTTTTCTCCATGTTTGCGAAAACTCAAGTGATTGTTTTTATTTAATGGCTGTCAAAAAAAAGATAACCGACCTATCTGGCTAAAAGTTATCATTTAGATTCTCAAAAGAGTGTTAAATAAAAAGACTATGTGCAATTTGCGATAACTTTATTCCTTAGTTGATTTTTACCAGACTTATCACTCTGCCCTCGTATATATATAAGAAGTCATCAATGTTTATATTTTCACCGATACAAAAAGAAACGATAACGTTGTGTCCATAATGATATAAAACCCGGAAAGCATAATATTGTACTTTGAAAAGTTTATAATTATTAATTAACTTTAATGTTTTACATAAGAGATTTAAAACAGAAACTACACACCGTATATAATCAGTTTAAAAAAACTACACTGTACACAACAACGTAACACAAGCCACGTTAGATAATTATTTTTGTGAACATACTATTATCCCGTTCCTTTGGCTCAAGTCATCAACCTTGCTAACAATCTTCTCTATTTCGGAAGCTTTTTGAACATTTTTTGCTAGAACAATTGCCATGCTGGGTCCATCTTCAGCGGTGTATGTTCTATACAATATCCAATATTCTTCATTTATTAACCTTGCAACTACGACAGGTTTATATTTTTTTTCGCCACATGTGCAGGTCGCATTCAAAGAAGATATGACATCTGCTGCAGTATTTGCCTCAATAACTGGGATTACATTCTTGGTCTCACGTTTCTTTTCATTATTCAATTCAACAGTATGAATATTAACTAGCGTGGTGCTTTTTCCATTGGCGCATGAACATTGAACGTCGTTTTCTTTGGCGAGAGTCGCTCTTGAACACGTCGGAAAGTCATCGTTAAACCCGAATACCATCACTGCTGTCCACGATCCATAAAATTTTTGCAAGTCCGCATGTACAATAGCTATCGACATTGATAGAACTAATAGTTTCCACATGATTGACGATTAGGTGGTATAATTTAATAGCGAAACGATATATTTTGCTGGAGTTGAGTTGTGTACTGGTTCGTATTCGTATTAAATACTAACAAAGTAACCTTTGATATTGATAACATAGATAAAGATATTGCACGTTTGCCGAAACGTGTGTCGTTTGTTTTCTAATAATGTTTACGATTTGGTACTTATCCCAAAATGTGCACTATTAGCTATGTTATCAAAGTCAAAGGTTATTTTGCTTATATTTAATAATTATGATAAAAAGCAGCAAACAACTCAAGTTCCGCAAAATACCTATATCGTATCGCTAATAAACTAGGTATACGATATAATTGTCAATTAGGTACGTGGCTACTAAAAGTTCTATGCTGTGTTGATAGCTGTAGTACTTTCGGACATGCAAAAGTTTTATGGAAAGTCTATATTATCATTGTTTCTTAGTATGTGGTATCAGCGAATTAACATGCCTCTTTTAATATTATGGGTCTAACTTTAATTATGACTTGGATTGCATTTAACTAATTAAATTAAAAAATTGTCCAAGGAAATGTTATAGTCGATAATATAATGAAAGACTTTTAATACCTTACTCAGACCGACTATTTGAATGTTTTTCATTATATGGTGGACTGTACCTACCTACCTAGTATTACCTGCCTAATAGTACCTACCTAGTTTATTAGAGATAGGATATAGGTATTTTGTAGAAATCAGCTATTTACTGCTTTATATCATATTAAATACAAGCAAAATAACAAATAGCAAAATAACATTTGAATTTGATAAAATAGCTAATGTGGCACATTTTGGGAAAAAGACCGAATGCCAAACATTCTTAGAAAACAAACGACAAACATTTTGGCAAACGTGCAATATTTTTAGCTATGTTATCAATGTCAAAGGTTACTTTACTAGTATTTAGAAGAATACGAAGCAGTACACAAATCAACTCCAGCAAAATAGATCGTTTCGCTATTAAATATACCACCTAATCGTCAATCATGTGGAAACTATTAGTTCTATCAATGTCGATAGCTATTGTACATGCGGACTTGCAAAATTTTTATGAATCGTGGACAGCAGTGATGGTATTCGGGACTGGCGATGACTTTCCGACGTGTTCAAGATTTAATCTCTCCAAAGAAAATGACGTTCAATGTTCATGCTCCAATGGAAAAAGAACCACGCTAGTATTATTCATAGTATTCATATTTCGGAATTGAATTCTGAAAACGAAGATCGTGAGACCAGTAATGCAGTCCCAGTTATTGAGGCAAGTACTGCAGCAGATGTCATATCTTCTTTGAATGCGACCTGCACATGTGGCGAAGAAAAAGATAAACCTGTTTTAGTTGTAAGGTTTATAAATGAAGAATATTGGATATTGTATAGAACACATACCGCTGAAGATGGACCCAGCGTAGCAATTGTTCAGGCAAAAAATGTTCTAAAAGCTAAAATAGAGAAGATTGTTTACAAAGTTGATGACTTGAGCCAAAGGAACGGGATAATAGTATGTTCACAAAAATAATTAACTAACGTGGTTTATGTTACGTTGTTGTGTAGAGTGTAGGTTATTTTAACCGGTTATATACGCTGTTTAGTTTCTGTTTTATAGTACATTATGATATAAGTGTGCTATGTTGGTTATTACGGTCGACGCGGTATTGTGCGCGCGAGCCGCAGGCGAGTGCGATAAGTGAGTCGAGATTGTAATGATCAATGCACACGCGTTTCATACGACGTTTTTCAACACACTTGGGAGAAAAAAACAGACTAAGTCTCTAATACAAAAGAATTTGTGAAAATGGCGCGTGGATTTCATTGTAAACATATATAATTAATCTGTGATGCCCGTGGCCGAATTAGCTATGCGCGTGTATAAAAATCAGGGTGGCAAATGAAACAAAATGTAGGCAAGTAGATAGTAAATTATATTTCTAGCACAGTGGATACACTTATCAAGTTACGTCCGTTCTAACCGATGGTCTGCCCAAGAATGCCCTCTCCTCTCGCCTTTTTTCACAGTTCCTATTTATTACAATCCGTTATCAGTATTTTAATTGTAGTCAAATTACATACTTTTAAATGTATTCTAATAAACGTTTTTAAATTAAACATAAATAAATTAATAAGCCTAAGTGAATATAGTTCCGAATAGTAGCGATGTAAAATATCTGATTACCTACCCTTAATTCTAACACGTGCAGGTGAAAGACCACATGGCATACAGCCTAATATTAAAAAAAAACTGATTATGTTTGTGCTTGTAACACAAATTAATTGTGAGGGATAAGAAAAACAGCAGGATGCAATGAATGGTAGAAAATAGGCGAGCGAAAGAAAATAAGAGTGCAAAAAAAAACTGTAAAAATACGACAGTACCAAATGTGACAACAATGCCGCGGGGTGGCGCGACGGTCGCCCATCGTCACAGATTAAACAATACAAGGTTAGTCGGAAAGGGAGTACTAAGCAGAAAGGCTGTTAAAGCACCCATAATAAGGGATAACTTTTGTTCTACAACTTTCCCCAAAAGTCAATAGTTCACGAGAATTTAAATAGCTGTTCAAAGATTTCATAAAAAATATGCTAAATTCTATCTATCCTCAGCTATGATCAGAAGTGTTTACATTTTACATCACATTTGGGGTCACGGATAAGAAACTCCATTTTCCGAATTCATAACTATAGCAGGCATGAAGAATTTTTGAAAAAACTAAAATAAAAATAATTTTTCATGGAAAAAAAAATCAAGTTTTTAAATTTTAACACTTTTTTTAAAACAATCATCAGTGATACATTAAATGGCCCGCGGCTTAGTACCCCCTTTCCGACTAACCTTGTATAATTTAATGCGTCGCCTACATTAATTAATGGTAATTTGCTGACAAAAATAAATAATTTAATGAAATGAATTGTTTATTTACGATATTTTAATTAACACAGTTTATTTATTCTATTTTTTAAAATAAAAGAGTTTATTATTTTTTAGGCGTAAAAACGATTAGCTAAAATTAAAAAAAAAGTGAGATTCGTAGACTATATATATTATTATATATTATATATATTATATCATTAATCTGTGGTACATTTTACCGAACTAGTACCTTTTTTTTTTTTTTTTTTCGTTGGGAAATCCTCATGGATGTCCCTCGCCCGGTGAAGGCGAGGGGGTCTGCCGGACTCTTACCGGCTAAAAACCAACGGTGCTCCTTCTCCTGACCGTTCGGCCAGGGTCGCGGGATTCGCAAAGCATGCACCGCAACCCCGGCAGGTCCCGGTCCGCCAACCCTCGGCGGACCTCTCCTCCTGAGAAGCGCGCACGGAACACAGCGCGCCGCCTTCTCGGGCCTGTTACTGGTCGGGCGGCGGGTCCCCCAACCCGCCGCCCGCAGGCCACACACTAGGGTGGCTGGAGATCGTCGCGTTCGCGCGCCCTCCGGCGCCCGGTGCGTCTGGCGCGGGAAGGGAGGAGAGCACACCGCTCCCTCTCCCTCTCCGCTTCCTCCTTAGTCGCCATCACCCCCTCGCAAAAGGAGGCGATGGCTTCCCACGCACTCTCGCTTCCGACCATGGACACAACCACGGCCGGAAGCGAGAGGTCACCTCCGACCACCGCGACTAGTTCGCGGCGCTGCGATCCCCAAGCTGGACGGACTAGTACCTAAGAAGCTACGTATCAAACCTAAAAGCGGTCCAATAAGAGCCACTTTATGAGCAAGTGTGTTGAAAAAAGTATTAAATTGACTTGTAAAAGTTTCTGTAACAGATTTATTTACAGCATTGCCTATATGATTTATTTGCCAGATATACATATAAGAAGTCATAAATGTTTATCTTTTCACCGATACAAAATGAAACGATAACGTTGTGTCCATAATGATATAAAACCCGAGAAGCATAATATTCTACTTTGAAAAGTTCCTAGTTATCAATTAACTTTAATGTTTTATATAAAAGATTTTTCAAGACACTTGCTCATAAAGTGGCTCTTATTGGACCGCTTTTAGGTTCGTAATGTAGCTTCTTACGGACTAGTCCGGTAAAATGTACCACAGATTAATGATATATGTCTACGAATTTCACTTTAAATTTTTTTCTTAAATTTTAGCATTTCTCAAATTCTTTTGTATTTAAGACTTAAAGTCTGTTATTTTCCGCGCAAGTGTGTTGAAAAAAACGTCGTATGAAATGCGTGTGCATTGATCATTACACTCTCGGCTCATTCATCACTCTCGCGCGCACAATACCGCCTTGACCGTAATGACCAATATAGGACACTTATATTATCATAATGTATTATTTTAAGACTGGATGGTGCATTTCTTATGACTAGTTTTGAAAAGAAAAGCCGAATCAAACTCAGAGATAAAGGTCTCTTTAAAGTCTAGACATTGTGGTATAAAAACTATGCGAGTGTAACAATGTAGAGCAACGTCTGGAATGGCCTTTTGAGGAAAGTGGTATAACAGGTTTGATTTGATCTGTCCTAAATAATTAATAAATTAATAATAAATTTAATAATTTCTGTGGTACGTCCGGCTGACAACACGTCAGAAAATTTTTGAATTATAATTTTTTTGAAAATATTTACAAAATTAAACCAAAAGCATAGAAAGAAAACGAAATACATGATACCTACTTAATAAATAAAAATGGAAAATAAAAAGAGAAGAAATCACCAAAAAATAGGAACCCAATATACTCGTAAAATATGTACGTTAGTCAATGACGTTAGTACATAATATCTCAATGTAAAATATAACAAATGTTGACAAGAAGCCGGAGTAAACTGCAAGACCCGAAAACACGCCCAAGACCTTTGGCCTCGTCGCTCAGCTCCGCCTCGCAGCCGCCGGACTCCTCAATCGTGAGTGATGTGACACCGGCCGCTGCAGTTGCGTCGAGCTCGAGCGACGAATACTTCTCGCCGCCAAGTTCACCACCACCACCACGACGGCGAGGAAGAGGCCGACCGCCGGCCTGCATGGGACCTCGAGGCCCACCGGCCTCTGACAGGGTCCCCGCTCCCGGTGGAAGTGTGCAGCGCATGCGATGGACTCAAAGTATGAACGAGAACTGCATGCGCGCATACTTTGGGGCTACAGAGGGGGGAACTAACCTGACCGCGTACCGTGGTCGGATGCTCTCTCTGTTTCAGGTACTTGAGCCTGCTGTCAACGTCTCGGCACAACGTTTATCGGATCAGGTGCGAGTCATTCAACGTGATCATAGGTTGACTGACGCCGCACTTGATAAGCTACGCTCTGAAGTACAGAGTAACCGTATCATTTCTCCCCAGTCGCAGACTGTGGCCCAACCGCAAGCCCCAACTGTGGTTCTGCCGCCGCCCACCCACGCTGACGAGGAGAGCGATGATAGGGTTACAAATGTAAGTACCCAGTGCAATGAACGATTGAGGAGCGCTTTGGAGCTTGCGATTCAGGAGTATCGATTCACTCCGCCGAATCTTAGACCACGCATACCCCGTTTGCCCATGAATAAAAAAAATAGGGCGCTAATGTGTGCTCTGGATTCGCTGTTATCAAGTTATTTTGATAACAGCGAAAGCCTCGAAGATACTCATTCAATCCTGTACTGCGCGGCTGTTGCGGCATGTCGTGTAGCTCACGCCAAATTTGATAATAATGACAGAGCTACACGACCAAAACCCGCCGTACCGGCCTGGCAGTGCAGGATTGAACGTCGTATTAACGAGGCTAGAGCACTCATTGGCAAACTAATCTGCTTCAGGGAGGGCAATACTCGCCCTAGAGTGATGCGCTTTGTGAGGCGGGCATTCTCGGGGACTGATATCAATCCTCGAGATTATATGTCCCGTGTCACAGAGCGCATCGACTTCCTGAAGCAGAAGGTTTATGCATGGGCAAACCGTATTCGGAGGTATAAGCGACGAGTGGAGCGATATACCCAGAATCGCATGTTTCATAGCGATGAAAGGTGGGTATACAGAACCTGGGAGCGACCTGATCACGATGTGAGTGACACGCATCTACCGGATAATGATGTCATGAATACATTCTGGCGCAATATCTGGTCGATGCCTGTCACTCACATTGAAGGTGACTGGATGCAGGAGGTCCAGCGAGCGTGTGAACCGATTGAGGAAATGGGGGACATTACTATTGTCCCCCAAGACGTAACCAGTGCAGTCCGTCCAATGGCGAATTGGAAATCCCCTGGCCCAGACGGACTGCACAACTTCTGGCTGAAATGGTTACGCAGTTCACATGCTCGTTTGGCCTCACATTTCCAGTCGTCTTTGGAATCTGGGTCGTTTCCAGAGTTCCTTACAACAGGAGTTACCCACCTGCTCCATAAATCAGGTAGTACTGCGGAACCCAAGAATTATAGACCAATTACATGTTTGCCGACGGTCTATAAACTTCTTACGTCCATTTTGAGAGCCAAAATTAATTCTCATATTATAAATAATTCTATTATGTCCGTCTCTCAAAATGGATGTAAGAATGGGTCCCGCGGTACTAAGGAGCTACTCCTCATAGATATGGCCATTAGCCAACAAGTTCGCCGATCTAGAAAGGATCTGTCGACATGTTGGATAGATTATAAGAAGGCCTACGACTCAGTACCACATACATGGCTCATGAGGGTGCTGGAGTTGTATAAAGTAAATACAACCCTATGCGCCTTCCTGACGTCATGTATGGGGCAATGGAGGACAGTCCTTCACTATCCAGGATGTCGGCAAATCCAAGGGAGAGGTGAACCAATAAGGATCGAGCGAGGTATATTCCAGGGCGATAGTCTGAGTCCGCTGTGGTTTTGTTTAGCCTTGAACCCTCTGAGCACATTATTGGAGGGTTCAGGGTTAGGCTACCGGTTGAGAAGAGGTGGTCAGGTAATATCCCACCTCCTTTACATGGACGATCTGAAACTCTTTGCCCCCAACAATTTGCAACTGGTGAAGTTACTGAAAGTAACTGAAACTTTCAGTAATTCCATCAGGATGGAATTTGGTGTGGACAAATGTGCAGTCATGCATGTAAAGCGAGGAGGGATTATGGAATCCGTGGGAACACAACTCTCGGACTCCATACACCTCAGATCCCTCTCCTCAACCGAAACCTACAAATACTTGGGCATGTCGGAGGCGTTAGGCATCAATGAGACCGACATGAAGCAATCGTTACGGGAGCGCTTCTATGGCCGCCTGAAAAAAGTACTTAAAAGTCTTTTGTCAGGCGGAAATAAGGTGCGCGCCTTTAACGGTTGGGTCATGCCGGTCCTGATGTACTCCTTCGGCATACTCAAGTGGACTCAGACGGAACTTGACGCCCTGGATAGGAGGGTCCGTACGCTGCTGACTGCATACCGAATGCATCACCCACGTTCATCGGTGATGAGGCTGTACATTCCGAGGAAGTGTGGGGGTCGAGGCTTTTTAAATGCTAAGACCCTCCACAACCGCGAGGTGTGCAGCCTCAGGGAGTACTTCCTCCATGCCGACGTGGGGATGCATCGAGATGTAGTCGCAGTGGACAAAGGGTTCACCCCGCTCTCCTTGGCTAAAGAGAACTGGCGCAAGCCTGTAGTACTGGATACTAATGGTCGCAGGGAGGTATGGCAGAGCAAGGAGCTTCACGGACGCTTTTACCGGGCCCTTCATGGGCCCGATGTAGATTTCCTAGCGTCCGTAGCCTGGCTGCGTTTCGGTGACCTATTTGGGGAAACCGAAGGTTTTGTCTGTGCGATTATGGACGAAGTTATCTTGACGAACAACTACCGAAAATATATTGTGAAGGACGGCACGGTTGACATCTGTCGGGCATGCCACTGTCCCGGCGAATCCATTCGACATATTATTTCTGGTTGTTCTCGTCTTGCTAACGGCGAGTATTTGCACAGACACAACCTAGTGGCTAGGATTATCCACCAGCAACTTGCTCTGAAATACAACCTTGTGGACGCAGAAGTACCATACTACAAGTATGTGCCCGACCCAGTTCTCGAGAATGGTCATATCACATTGTACTGGGACCGATCTATCATCACCGACAGGACTATTGTTGCCAATAAGCCTGACATAGTGGTGATAGATCGATCAGAGCGTCTCGCAATGATTGTTGATATCACTGTCCCACATGACGAGAACCTTGTGAAAGCCGAGAAAGATAAAGAAATTAAGTATCAAGACTTGGCACACGAGGTTGTCGACATGTGGGAGGTTGACTCTGCAGTCATTGTGCCGATAGTCGTGACGGCCAATGGCTTAATAGCCAAGAGCCTCGACCAACATCTGACGAGGCTCGCGTTGGGCAGCTGGATCGGGGGCCTGATACAGAAAGCGGTACTTCTGGACACGGCACGTATTGTCAGGAAGTTCCTCTCTCTGAGGCCCTGACCACCGGTAGCTTGGACTCTGTTCCCGATGCCGGTGGGCTACTATTTTTTATATTTTTAAATGTTTTTTTATATTTTTTATAGAAATATTTAAAAATGTAAATCATATGTGTATATAAATAAATAAACGAAATAATAATTTAATAAAATAATAAATACATTTAAGTCCTATGTAAAGCAGAAACTATGCAAAAAGGGTTTCTATAACGTTAAACATTATATGGACGATAAAATGCTTGGAATTGAGCAGCTCGCTGTTATCACAGACACATCATTGTAATTATTTCATAACATTATTTTTTTTTATCCTTTTGACATTTATGATTGAATTACTTTTTCAATGATTATTATTATTTTACCATCGCCTTATTTTTTATTTTACTTTTTTAATAAATTGTGAATGTGAGTACCATGTAGGGTAACTTTATACACGGATTTTGTAAACGTCTGGCGGTTCTTGAATTTTTTTTTGTGACCCACACAAATGTCCAGCTGGTTGATAGCGTTGTGCAGCGGTCGGGTTGTTGAGCTCCCTAAAATAAGGTTTGAGCTCCGCGATGACTGATGCAGATGTGCCGTCAGTTAGGACAGGTCACTTAGGGCACTTTACTCAAAAGGCCATTCCAGACGTTGCCCTATATCGTTTCACTCGCATAGTTTGTATACTACAATGTCTGGACTTTAAAAAAGACTTTGACCTTTGCGTTTGTTTCGGCTTTTCTTCTCAGAGCTAGTCAGACAGGAAAGGCCGGCGCCATCTAGTCTTAAAAAAACATTACATTGACTTGTGAAAGTGTCTGTAACAGATTTATTTACAGAAATAAAAATCATTTATTATTTATTTATCATCAGCCATCGTGTAGCTCAAACCTTATTTTAGGGAACTCAACAACCCGATGCACGACGCTACCAGTCAGCCGGACATTTGCGTAGAAATACTCAAACCCGACAAACAGTTACAAAATTCATGTCTATAGCTTACCTACATGGTACTAATATTCACAATTTAATAAAAAAATTCAAAATGATTAAATAAAAAATCATATAATATTATAAAAATAATTTCAATGATTACTTACAATGTCTGTGATAACAGCGAGCGGCTCAATTCGAAGCAGTTTTATCATCCATAATTCTTTAACTTTATAGAAATCCTTTTTACATACATAAAATGGACAGTTTTGAAATATGCTGTGTCAAAGATGTTTCAACAGGCCTATGTGTGTGTTGCTGTTAACGTACGCCTTATGATAAAACCTTAGACATTTTTATGGTGAGGCTCGAAAAATTATTAGAACATTTCTTTAACAAGAACTGTGTTATTTGCGGTGATTTTAATATTGACTTATCAACTGACAAAAAAAGAAATGACTTATTAAATTTATTGACATGTTACAACTTTAGACCTCTAATTAGTTCGACTATATTTATTCGAAATGACTTACGATCTTGTATAGACAATGTCTTCTCCAATTTACCAGATGATTACGTGACAAGTTGCGATGTTGACCACAATGGTTTGGCAGATGGACATGCAGGATTACTTTGCAGTACAGTATTTAGAAGTAACGAACTATGTAGGATTATAAAAAACAATAGTGTTAAAATTACCAAATGGATTTTTAATGCAAATACAAGAAGAAACTTTAGAAATTTGCTATTAAATCAAGACTGGAGTGATTTCGGAATAAACTCATTTTTAAAGAAATTCGAAGAAATATTCACACGCTGTTTTAGGAAAAGGAAACTGCAGGTACACTTAACGCGTAATACGCAGCTGCGCTGGGTCACTAAGGGAGTTAAGGTTTCTAGTAAAATGAAACGATTTCTCTGTACTGGCAAAGGGAATAGACAAAATGATACTGTGATGGATTATAGGCAAAAATACATTGCTCTATACAGGAAAGTAATAAATATGGTCAAGAAGCTAACAGTACAATCTGAATTAGCGAAATCAACGAACATCTCAAAAGATGTTTGGAAAGTTATAAACAAACATAGAAATAAGAGTGTCAAGAACAATACAAAACCAATTTTAAAATCAAATAATAAGATTACGTCAGAACCATCGGATATTGTGAATATCTTTGCCCAGCAGTTCGAATTTATTTCATCAACTGCTACATCCACAGGGGCTGCTTTGGATATTCTTCGTAAAAGTGCAAAAAGCGTAACCAATGACCTTGTCCTAGACCCTGTCACTCCCTCTGAGATATTCAAAATGGTGAAAAAAATGGACGACAAAAAATCGAGTGGCTATGATGACATAAATATATCTGTAATAAAGGACAATATAGACGTAATAGCGAAACCTTTAAGCATTTTTTATAATAAGTGTTTTGACGAAGGAATTTTTCCAGATCTACTGAAGATAGCCAAAATAATACCTGTACACAAAAAAAGATCGAAAACAGACCCAAAGATATACAGACCTATTTCATTACTACCTATTCACTCTAAAATTCTTGAAAAGCTAATTAAAACTAGATTACTCAGACATTTCAACCAAAACGGAGTGTCAAGTAGAAGACAATTTGGTTATCAGAAAAACATTGGGACACAAGACGCAATATCGACTTTAATTAAGGACGTAGTTAGCAGATTGGACAAACAAAAAGTAGCTGGACTTTTCTTAGACTTAAGTTCAGCATTTGACACGGTGGATCATAAATTACTGCTGGAAAAACTAGAGCACTACGGTGTCAGGGGTAAAGTATTGGCACTTCTCATGTCTTATTTAAAAAACAGGAAGATGTTTGTAGGGATCAAAGCAGTGGTGCCACAGACAAATTCCCTAGGTAAAAATTGTCCAAGTGAAGAAACATATAGGTACCAATTGTCTCCTGTGCACACTGGCGTGGCACAAGGCTCCATACTGGGTCCAATATTTGTTATCGCGTTTGTTAATGACCTTATACAACACATGAGTGAAAAAGCTGTGGGATCTATCCAGCTTGTGGTGTTTGCCGACGATACCAATGCAGTGGTCTCGGCTGATAATATACACGCTCTTAATACGATAGTTAATCAAACCTTAGACATCTTCCACAGCTGGTTTGCTGTTAATAGCCTTAAAGTGAATGCCAGTAAAACCAATGTAATGCTTTTTCATTCTACTTCCAAAAATAAAGATAGCATTAACTGCGTTATAAATGGTGATACAGTGAACGTGGTCCCAGTGGTTAAGTTTCTGGGAGTTCATATCGATAGCCAGTTGAAGTGGAAACAGGAGCTAACACACCTAGAAAAAGCTATCAGCTTTGCCTGCTACGTACTAAAAACTCTAAGAAACGAGGTAACCATATAACAGTTAAAAATGGTCTATTACGCATTAGTTGAGTCAAAACTGAGATACAGCATACTTTTCTGGGGAGGAAGTTATGATTAGCTTTTGTAATTCAGATAATCACTTTTTAACAAAAATAAAACCGACTTCAAATGGTCTATCTCCGAAGTTCTTCATCAGATCTTCACCAAATTGAAATAGGACCACTTCGAAAGAATATTCTTTCAAACAAAAAAAGAATCATTAAAATCGGTTAACAATTAGTAAAGATATAGCGGAACAAACATAGAAAAAAAAAACATAGTCGAATTGAGAACCTCCTCCTTTTTGGAAGTCGGTTAAAAAGAGCAGTCAGAACCATGGCTAGAATTCAACAGCAAGAATCATGCAAGCTACACTTTAATGACTTGAATATATGGACAGTCCCAAGCTTGTACATTTTGGTCCTACTTAGTCACTTATCTAAATATATCTTTGAATATGAGACTGAAGATGAAAGGCAAAAAAGGGAGAGTACAAGAAGAAAAGATCTCCAAATGAAGCAAGTGCCTCACCTGAACGTTGTTAAGCATAGCGCCCACCACAAGTCATTGAAAATGTTCAATAAATTGCCAACAGAAATAAAATGTCTAGTATATACAAGCGGGTTTCAGAGTAAGCTTAAACGGTTCTTGTTAAATAAGTGTCTTTATTCTGTTGATGAATTATAGATGAGTACAAAAGTCAATATGTTTATTGAGTTTTATGACTTGACTTATGACATTTACTTTTGTATTCTAATTATTATTATTTTTTTATTCCCAGTATTGTTTAATTGACATATTTTATTTCATTTTGTTTTTATTTTTTTATTATTATTCTGACTGTAATGTAAATTGGATAATTGTAATGATATAAATATAGATTCCATGCATAGTTATAGAAATTCAGACACAATGTAAACTGTTATTGAATAAATGAATTGAATTGTATAGTTTCTGCTTTACATAGGACTTACATTTATCAAGTCTTATGTCTTGAATATTGCTTGGAATTTGGTTTTAGGAGCGTATACTTTAGCAACTAAATGAGTCACTGATTTTTTGGCGTCTCGTCATTGGTAGGATAAGTTTATTTTTATTTCTAGTATTGACGTTATGGATATCGCTGTTCTTAGAGAACAAAATAATAAATTTAGTTTTATAAATCAAGTTTTCATAAATATAATTATTCAGATGCGACCGTCACTATATTAATTTCTTTAAATTTATCCCTCAGTGAATCATTTGAATCCATGATTGACAACTATATCGTATACCTAGTTTATTAGCGATACGAATTGGTATTTTGCAGAACTTGAGTTGTGTACTGCTATAGATCATACTAGCTTTTGCCCGCAGCTTCGCTTGCGTGAAGTTTGAAATCCTCGTTAAGCCCATTTTAAAGTGACATTTTAAAATCCATAACGTCCGTCTTTTATCACTCCCAGCGGTTTAGGCTGTGCGTTGCTAGATTAGTCAGCCAGTCGGTCAGTTTCTCCCCATGCTTCTTACTTCAAAAGTACCACATTTCTCATACAAACTTTCAACACTTATTTCACCCCTTTAAGGGTTGAATTTCCAAAAATTCTCAAACAGGTGTACGTTTATTTCTAACCAAAAACCTTAATATTTAATTTCAAGCTTCTTACTTCAAAAATGACGGACTTACATACAAACTTAAAAACCCTATTTCACCCCCTTAGGGGTTGAATTTCGAGAAATCCCTTCTTAGTGGATGTTTACGTCACAAAATGAACCTACTGTCAAAATTTAAAGTTTCTAACCCCAGCCGTTTAGGCTGTGCGTTGATAGATCAGTCAGTCAGTCAGTCAGTCAGTCAGTCAGTCAGTCAGTCAGTCAGTCAGTCAGTCAGCTTCTCCTTTTATAAGTATAGATTAAATACAAGCAAAATAACCTTTGACTTTGATAACGTAGCTAATATGGCGCATTTTAGGAAAAGTAGGTACCAAATGCTAAAAATGATTAAGGTTGAGTAACACGAGGATAGGTTCTCAAAGCTAGCTTCGTTCGGACTTAATCTTTTTCTGCGCCGAAAACGGCGACGACTGTTACAGATATCACGCACGCAACCATAGAAGTTTACCTACATATTTACTAATGTGTCTGTTAGTTTATATAGCTTTAATTATAGAATGATAATTTTTGGATTATAAAGTTCAAATGACGTACTTTCGGACTGTACTATCGGACATGCAAAAGTTTCATGGAAAGTCTATATAGTCAGTGGAAAGGTAAAAAGACTAAAGCGCCAATATACCTACTTTACAGTAGACAGATTCAAAGTATTTTTTTAAGTAAATAAACATAGATATTTTTCTTACAGTATACATATTAAATAGATAATTAAATTATATCGCCACCGGAAAGCCAATACTATGCTGTATAATATACCTATATACAATGGCTTTCAAGTGACGATATATATTGGCGCTTTAGTTTTTTTACCTTTTCACTGACGATTTATTATTATTGTTTCTTAGTATATGGTATCAGCGAATTAACATGCCTCTTTTAAGGTTTTGGGTCTAACTGTAATTATGACTTGGATTTCATTTAACTAATTAAATTTAAAAAATGTCCAAGGAAATGTTACAGTCAACAATATAATCAAAAACATTCAAATAGTCGGTCTGAGTAAGGTATTAAAATAGAATGAGATAATAATGACCGTGACATGGATTTCAGTAATAAACAATACTGAAGCATGATGTCACTATGAATTCTCCTGGTATTCCAGTGAATTAAAATCAGAAAATGATAAGCTCGAATATTCCTGAATAATACAATGTCCATTCTTTTTCTTTTCGTGTGGTTAGTGACTAACCTAGTGTCAGAGTTTATGCCGCCCACGGGCCTCTGAATTGGCTTCACATGCCGTATATCTCTCAGGCATGCGGTTTCCTTCATCGTTTTTAAGCAAGTGATAATTATGTAATACGCACACGTGTGTACCTTGGGTTCGAACTCGAGACCTATGACTTGGCAGTACGACGGTCACACCACTAGGCTATCACTGCTGTATGTCCATTGATATCTACGAAATCTATATTCTGAAGTAATTTTTATTGTATTATAATAATGTTATGGTTTATAGTTGATAGATGAATAAAAATTGCCAAAAGGATATCTTAATCTTAAGTTTGTGGAAGTAAAGTTGATACGAATTCTGTTTTCAAAGAATAACGTCAATAATAATAAAAAAATACTTCAGTTTTTGTTCGTTCCACTAAATCTTTTCCTCTAGAAACTACCACTAGGGACCTAAACTCCCAAAAACCTTGTATATCGATAAATTTTTCCGTGTGTAACGTATTCGATGACAAATTAGGTTATGTCGAAGCGTCTCCCTTGGGCAACTTCCTCAAACTCTTGATAAGAGTTACTCTAAAAACTTCGTGCAGTTTCCAAATTGATTTCGATCGAAACTAGGAACTTAGTGCTGGCAACCGATAACTTAGTTTGTAGGGAACTAACGGGAATTTGTTTTCTAGTATTCATTGAACTTTTGCAGCTGTTATCCGTACTAAAGCTATTGCGATGTGGAGTGGTATGTCGGAGTAATGAAAATTTCTCTATCCATTATTTTCTTCTTTCATTGCTTTCAAGTTGAAAATCTGTTGTGACTTGTTAAGTCGATCGATTCAACAAAGTTATTAATTGATAAATATAGTGCACGAATAAGGTTTGAAGTGAAAAATGTTACAGAACTAAGCATATTGTTCTTTCTTTCCTGTCTTGAAGTTAGAATTTCCGTATACTATTTTTTTGTCTTAACTTTTAATTTGACTTTGACTTTAAAAACTTTTCCGGGTCAATCAACATCTCGACATAAGCCATTCCCAAAGGTAATGTGTAGTTGAGCGAGTATTGTCCGGCCATTTAAATCTTTACTAAGGCTCAGTTGCACCAACTAACTATAACTGTTACCTTGCCATATTTATCTTAAAATTGTACTGATTTGACAGACATTTTGGTATGGTTATGGATATAGTGAGTTGGTGCAACTGAGCCTTAGTATAAAACAAAGTCGCTCCTGCTGTCTGTACGCTTAGATCTTTTAAACTACGCAACGGATTTTAATGCAGTTTTCAGCAATTGATAGAGTGATTCAAGAGGAAGGTTTATATGCCTCACATTAGTATCTACAGTGCACCCGTGCGAAGCCGGGGCGGGTCACTAGTGTTGTATAAAAGGTAACTGTTTTTCATCGGTCGAATTTGGGTTAAGACGTTGAATAGTTGTCCCGCCATCATCGGTCGGTCGTCAGAGCCTCGTTGGATAAGAAATTGTGTGCTTTCATAACAGTTTCATTTCATTGTGCAGGTTACATTTGGTAAGCTGAATTTTATGTTTTATGCATAACATCACGCCTGTATTCCCCGATGGGTTGGGCAGAGGTGTATAGTAACACCCCCATTACGCCGATATGTTTAAGGCCCATGTAATAGGGGGCGAGCCTATTGCCACTAACCAGGCACAAATCCAAACTCCAGGCTACCACTGAGGAATTCCACTCGGAAAAACCCAATAACACTTTAATGCTTTATGTACCTTTATTATCAAACTATACTCATCATCGGTACCACATCTAATATCAGCCTCTATTGTCTTGTCATATAGGTGAGTTATATCAATGGAGGTGTACGTCATTTCAGTTTAGATGTTCTCTACTCCTATGACAATCCCGTGTTTATTCGTAGTGGGTCGCTAGTGTTAACAACAGTGCCTATAAAATGACATTCTGTTTTGACTAAGATTGAGATCTTCCGTCTCATTTGGTAAGCGATGCACTTAAGCAATGATTGGCTATGGTCCTCTATTCAATGATTACACAACAACCGGTTAACTGTTTACTGCTAAACATTGGGTCCTGGAAACTACCACAAAGGGCCCATTGTGATCACAGTTGTCAAGTTTAAAAAGCGGGATGGTGACCACACAGTATTGCATGCTGTTGTTCATCAGTTTAATGAGATCATTTTTCTACATAGCAAATGGAAGAAGAGAATTTGTTCGTATAAATATCACTGACGACATTGTCTTTTTTGTTCACACCGTTAATTCAGCCCTCATCAAGCTGTCTCCCTCCCAGTCCTCGCCCAAGCAACGCCCTAAGCCGAGGTCCGAGTCCCATTAAAGAAAGAAATTAATATAATGACGGTCGAATCACAATATATTTATGAAAATTTGATTTATATAAAGAAAATATCGGTTTGTTCTCTAAGAACAGCGACATCCATAACGTCAATACTAGAAATAAAAATAAACTCATCCTACCAATGACTAGGCTCCAGAAAATCAGTAACTCCTTTAGGTGCCAAAGTATACGCTTCTACAACAAAATTCCAGGCAATATTCAAGACTTAAGTCTTAATAAATTTAAGTCCTATGTAAAGCAGAAACTATGCAAATAGGGTTTCTATAACGTTAAAGATTATATGGACGATAAAAATGCTTGGAATTGAGCCGCTCGCTGTTATCACAGACACATCATTGTAATTATTTTATAACATTATTATTTTTTTATCCTTTTGATATTTATAATTGAATTATTTTTTCAATGATTATTATTATTTTACCATCGCCTTATTTTTTATTTTACTTTTTTAATAAATTGTGAATGTGAGTACCATGTAGGGTAGCTTTATACACGAATTTTGTAAACGTCTGGCGGTTTTTGAGTTTCTTTTTTGTGACCCACACAAATGTCCAGCTGATTGATAGCGTTGTGCAGCGGTCGGGTTGTTGAGCTCCCTAAAATAAGGTTTGAGCTCCGCGATGACTGATGCAGATGTGCCGTCAGTTAGGACAGGTCAACTCGAACCTGCTATGGCACTTTCCTCAAAAGGCCACTCCAGACGTTGCCCTACATCGTTTCACTCGCATAGTTTGTATACTACAATGTCTGGACTTTAAAAGAGACTTTGACCTCTGAGTTTGTTTCGGCTTTTCTTCTCAGAGCTAGTCAGACAGGAAATGCCGGCGCCATCTAGTCTTAAAAAAACATTACATTGACTTGTGAAAGTGTCTGCAACAGATTTATTTACAGAAATAAAAGATCATTTATCATTTATCAAATCATTTATCATTAGGGGTCGCCCTTAGTGTCGTTGTTGCTAGCTAGTCATAATGTTAGTAGTAGTAATAGTAGTCGGCTTAGGTTAAGTATTTTACTCACGTCCCCATTGGTTGGAGACCCTTCAGGTCTCGCCAATAACTGCCCGGTTACGTAGAAACGGTCCGAAAGACCATGTACAAGAAGTCGAAAAGAAAAAAAAAAAATTTTTGATACAGAAAAGGTTACAGTGTTTTATTTTTAGGATTCTGATGCATTAAAAGAGGTTCCACGAATGACGATGCTTAAGTACGTCCGGCGCTGCCTGGGTAGTCAGCCTCACTACCAACCTCGCTGATTAGCTAATCTTTTCACCATGGCATAATATATTCTCGTATATCTCATGCCGACACGAGAGAATAAGTTTTAAAATGTCTCGGTACAGACGCCGAAGAAGACAACTAGTTAGGCAAGGCACTCATGCCTGAGTTACATATATTCAAAGGTTTGTACATACAAAAGTGAACATTTTCACGCCAATTTTGCGAGATTTACAAAGAGAATGCAACAACAATCGAGTTAAAAGAACAAAACTATTCTTGTTTATGTAGGTATATTATTGTTTATTCAGTAAGAAATTGTAAGGAAAAGGCGGCGAGGGTGCATTTCGTTCATTGTGTATATAATTAGAATGCATAGCTCGCTTTCCCGATTTACTTTAAGGTTAGTGCAAAAAGGTTGCAATCGGAGGTAGTTTTTTCAAGCATTTCCTTGGATCCAACGAGTTCCTTTATTGAATAACAAGCGAATTTTCTTGCTTTTTTTTTAGTGAAACTTGATTTATGTGCTGGTAGTTTGGAGTGCGGCGTTTAGTTGAAATGTAAAGCAAAACAATGGTAGTGGATCAACGGTGGGTCGGAAACGTATGTCTTATTGAGATCATCTTTTAAATATTTTCATAGGCTAATTGTGAAATGTGTACCTACATCATCGTCTTCCACCATCGTTCATTATCCATCATCCTAGCGAAAATTACAGAAGTTAGCACAAACCAAAACCATTTCGTTTTGAACTTTAGTCAGTTTTGGCATTTCATAAAAATAATTATGCTATCTTAATTCACTTATATTTTCATTATCTTTTTCTGGAATCAGCCGTTCCAAGCCTTTGACACAAAAATGCGAACGAAATCTACAAAACGGAACCAATGGTTCGAAAATTCTCGAATTCGTAATAGCATCTCGTTCCGTTCGACCGGGAGATTTGTGCGGGCGCCGTGAGAGCATTCCGGGGAAATAGTCGCCTTGGACGCCGCTGGGGCCGAGCCGAATGCTTTACAGTACACAAAATAGATATCTAGAAAGGTAGGCAAGTGCCGCGTAGACAAATGGCCGAAAAATTTGTACCGTCAGACATTTGAGGAGTGTCTTTACAAAAAGGGATATCTACATCTTATCTTTTTTTCAGAAAATTAAGAAAACCGACAAAAACCAGACACTATAGCTATATTTTATGGGTCAAAATATCCCCCTTTGAAACAAAAACTCATTTTTGAAGCTACTTTACTTGGAGAATAACGCGTTTTGATTAGGATCGAAGTGACGAAATTGTGTTTTTTAGCATTAAGAACAAGACTGTATACTCAGTTAAAAAAATACATGTAAGTATCCCCTTTTGTAAAGACATTCCTCATTTGTTCTTGACTTGGTCGTTTTGACCCTAGTCTCTCCTGATGGTAAGTGCAGATTGGGTCTAAGATGGAGCACACGAATCCAAGGAACAGAGATATAGAGGGATTACTCCATACCTCTCTGGCTCTCACGTACACAGGACGGAACATAGTAAACTACTTGGTGCCGGACCGATGTGAGGGTGGTAGCTAGCCAGGTGGACTGTATAGATCCTACCACCAAGTGTGCTGGGTTTTGTTAAATATTACTACACGCGTCTATTCCTAGCGTACGGCGAAGAAGTTTATATTCTAGCTCGTCCTCACATGGAATAACACATTTTTGATATCTACCTAAATTATTTAAAATTTTCTTTAAATTTCATATAATAATTAAGCGTAGCCAAGTATTTATGGTTCTGTGACAAAATAAAATGAATAGGTTATGTACGTAGTTTTGCACTGGTTTTATCTTCTTCTGTCTAATAAACATTTCTTTTGATTTCTTTTTTTCTCTTCGACTGCCTCGTTGGTCTAGTGGTGGCAAGCGCGACTGCTGATCGGGAGGTACTGGGTTCGATCCCCAGGTCGTGCAAAGTGTTATTGGGTATTTCCGTGTGGAATTCCTCAGTAGCAGCCCGGAGTTTGGATTTGTGCCCGGTTGATAGCAATAGGCTCGCCCCCTATTACATGGGACTTAAACATCACGGCGAAATGAGGGTGTTACTATACACCTCTGCCCAACCCTTCGGGGAATAGAGGCATGATGTTATGTTATATTTCTTTTTACTTACAAAACAAAAAAATACGATTTGTTTTTAAAGTCTAGTCATATCGAATTTAGGCTTTTATTAAATATTGTGGAGGGTTTTTTGCATAACCTTCTTAGTAGACCTGACCAGCGGAGCGGATGCTTTCGATCCGTTTAAGAGCCGTGTTTACGTACACTACCTATTTATAAAATTGATGAGCAATTGCCGTAGGAGTAGGAAAGGTAATAGGACTCACCAAGTTCTTCTTCGGCAGCGTATATAGTTATTAAGTTTGAATAAGCTAGTCCAGTGTTGTGGGTGTTCCTGGTGTATGATGCACTTCACTGATGTCTATAAAAACTGCATTCAATTTGATTATAAGCGAGGAATAATAATTTTGCGGTTTTATAACAGTTTTACGGGGGCCGGCTCGAACGCACGTAAAGATTATTAAGTTGTGTTGTAATTTTCTTCCGCAAGCGTATATGGCGCCACTTGCGATGACAGTCGAAGTCCATTTTCTTTCTCTCTCTGCCATAGGGGTCAGGAATATGTGTGGGAAAGGGAAGGACACAGGAAATAGACGAAAGCTCGTCAAATAATAGTGCATTTTTGCATAATAAGTAATCAATTTGACTATAAGAGTCCTAAATAATGAAAAAGTGTTGCGGTTAGAAAAAACAGTTATTAAATTAATTTTTGGCCAAAAATATTGCTTGCTGGAAATGCGTTCCACTGTTTTTTTAATAAATCCAAAGAAATATTCGTTCCGAATTCTTTTAAATATTTAGGTTAAAGTATTTTTTTTTTGCGGTAGTTATATTTGTTTATTTATTATGTTATCGTATACGCTCAAGTGATACTAATTATAATACAGCGCTTTTTATCCGACTGCGAAACAGCATAGGCAGGGTTAATTTTTTTACTCTGTTATCCCAAACAGATTACTTTTGAGTGCCATCCTGAATAATTTAGGGAACGTACCCATACTACATCGTCGACCGCTTGAATCCAAGCGGTCGACGAGTCAACATCACCTGAGGATGCCCCGTGGAGGGGCGAAACACGTGTCGTATCGGTTTGTTTTGCTTGTGTGTTGCATGTTATTAATCGCACCTTCTGCATTTGCATATATTTGCGGGCGGGAGGGCGGTGCTGCATACTGCATTCAGGCTTGATCAACTGTTTTTCGCGGAATTAACACTAAATATTTTATTGTATGTTTATATGGCAACATTGACGCAAATTGAGCCAAATAATTTTCTTATTGCAAAAACTTTTATTTAAAACCATATTTATTAATTACTACGTGAAAAGTAGAGGGGAAAGGGGGGGTATTGGCATATACTACGGGTGGTCACCGAAGGGGGGAGGGGGGGGGGGGGGTCAAAAGTTGTAAAAAATGGGTCACATAGTATGGGTACGTCCCCTTACCTGTTTCCTTCTACTTTAAAACGCTAAACGGATATGCAGATAGGTACGTAAACGCCCCTGGGTTTCGTTGACCCTGACATCTACCCGACCTTGAAGTCCCTAAAAATTCTTAGAAAATATTTGTCGTGATAGTCTCGTCGAAGCCCGTGTCTTGGGACCCATATCTTTCGCTAGAAGGTCACATTTCTTATTGCTTCCAGCCTACCATTTTTTATATTTTTCCCAGAAAATGTAGTATGAATAAATTTAAAAAATATTGTTATAAAACCTGAAACAAACTAAGCTTGAAAAATCTTTGCTGTACTTATACATATAAGTGCTTTAAGGTAATTACGATCATGGGAATATTCCGAAATTTACGAATTTCTACTAAACTAGGCAATATTTTTTGCTCTGGCAACATTACATTATACATTCTAGTATTATTATGTAAGCCATATAAATATTTGTTCTGTACAGGAATGAACCTGGGACCTGCGGGAATGTCATGTTAATCAAAGTATATTTTATGTGCTAAAATTTTTGTTTACCTACAGCTTCATAACCGGATATTCATATTCAGCGACCGATTGTAAATAAAAATATACGACTACACGTGATATCACTTGCATATTTTACAAACTGCGCTATTCAAATTCACTGCAGGCGCAATCCAGCCCTGAAAATCCTGAAATAAACATAAAAATATGCTTATGCACTGTTTGACTCGAGTTCAACATAGTAAAGCTATCCCAATGCAAGCGAATTTGTGTTTTAAACTTTAAATGCCAAAGTTCAGTTTGGTATGAGGATAGTTTTTGTTGAGGCTTTCGCCAAATCCCTTTCGGATGTGTAGTAAAATCATGGCCACGGAAATAGCGGAAAGTAGTGCAAAACAACGATGTACGATGGCACACGTTTCCCAATATTAATTTTCTGTTTAAACAACCGGTTACCTATAAGTTCTAGTAAATTTTTCGAGTAAACGGTGGTTCAATGTTCTTTAACAGTTGCCTAAATAAGTTATGGCTCTAAACTCTGTTTTTTTTATTTTTTTTAGTTTTAGACACAACGGAGGGGCACGTGGTTAATTACCAACCGCGCGGATCATACGATTTGCGAGGTTAATCTGCGCTTGCCGCGGTCAGTCTGTGGGTGGGTGACCGTTCGTTACACATCGAGACCCCTCCATGCCTCGGAGAGCATGTTAAATAATCGGTCCCGGGTATCATACGAATAGCTGTGACAGTCGTCATGGGAAGTCTGAAGCCCGAAAGTCTGAAAACCGGTCTAAACTTGGGATATGCGCATTACACAGTAACTGGGTTGCGGAGGTCTGATGGCAGTTGCTGCGTGTAAAATCGTAAAGGACAGGTGCGTAATACTTTCAACCGGCGTGAGTATATGACAAGATATATGAATGTGGACGAAGCGAAAGGAGTATGTAAGGATCGTAGCATGTGGCGTTCTATAATATCTGCCTACCCCCATGGGAAAAAGGCGTGAGTTTATGTATACGGAGTGGCGATGACGTTATCACATTAAATGTTACTCTTAATAATATATGGCGTTCTTCGAACATACACAAAAAATCAATCAAATACATTCATTAACTTAGTCACAGGACATTTTTTCATTTTTATATTATTTTAGAACGCTCTATAACAGTATCGGAGATATCGCTACACGAGCGGGTCAAAAACAAACGCCGCGCGACATTGCCGAGGTTAGTGAACTAATGTTATCGAATGGTGTTTTACTTTATTTTAATTTCCGTGCGATTAAGGCCGCGTTCCAACTTTGTCGTGACGACAGATAGTCGTGTAGTTTTAAGTGTCGTGGTTTATATATTTAAATGGAGGTGTTCACATATAAGACAACACGATATACTGTCGTTCACGACTTGTTTTTGGAGTGACGACAGATTGTCGAGTCAATGGGAACGGCTAGCACGACAGTCGTCCAACGATAAATTTATCGTCACGACATCGTGATGTGTGTTGTTACGACTATCTGTCGTGGCCACGATAAAAATATCGTCTCGTCGTAGCTTGCTACTGATTTGTAAACGACAAAGCGACTGTCGTGAAACGATAAAATGTCGTCGCGATCCAATGGGAACAGTTAGATACGATAGCCGCTAAACGATAAAAAAAATTGACGACAGACAGTCGTTATAATGGGAACAGATAGAGACGACAGTCGTCCAACGATAAATTTATCGTCACGACATAGTGGGAACGCGCCCTTATTATGTTCGTTTCTTTTTTCATGTTTTTTTTCTTAATTTTATCAGCCTTATGTCAAAGAGTATTAATCATTGTATCATTTAATGTGATGACGTCATCGCCACGCAGTATATGACGTAGTAAACGTTGCCTTTCGAAATATTACCTTTAGCCAAAACTTTACTGTAGGTACAGAGAACTTTTCAAACGACATATCGCTTAACGTTATTGCTCATATAGGCTGGGGTCCATACATTCTTACCGGTCCTCCTTTGGTCGTTTGATTTTTTAATTTGTTTAAATTGTATGTTTACTACCTAATAAATGAAATGTATATATTCTGCCAAGCCTTTTCCCAATTAACTTGGGGTCAGTGCCCAGTCTAACCAAATGTGGCTGAATACCAGGATTATTCACGGAACGACTGCCATCAGACCTCCGCAACCCAGTTACTGGGCAATGCCGATATCCTAAGATTAGACCGGTTTTCATAATTTCGGGCTTCTGAGTTCCCGCAACGACTGTCATAGGTAGGTATTCGTATGACATCCGGGACCGACTGTTTAACGTACTCTCGCGAGGCACGACTCGATGTGTAACGAACGGTCGCCAACCCACAAACTGATCGTGGCAAGCGCAACTTAACCTCGCAAATAGCTTAATCCACGCTGTTGGTAATTAGCCATGAGCCACCCAATAATAAAATACAAAAAAGCTTTTATCGCTGTTTTCGGAGCCCCATCGTAGTTCGTGAAGCGCCAAAGGGACTGTTACATCGAGTGCGGTTTGCCATCACCCTGTTTAGCATTCAGCGGCGATAGGGAGGTCTACCGAAAAATCTACATTTTTAATACCGTCCGCGTCTTCAGTGCGAAATGTTACAGTCATAATTTGAATCTAAGTGGCTACAGATGCTGTTAAAGTTTAATTTTTGCCCAAGTTCGCGGGGAACGTTATTTATGATTTAACTCAAGAGTTTGTAAAGGGTGTTTGTCATTTCTGCAATAAGGGAGTGAGATATGTATTGTTATAGCTTTGCGCGAAGTGGCATGGGATGTGACTACATGGTCATAAATATTTTGCAGACACTTATGAAGCTTCCAGTCTTAAATCCGCGTGACACAAAAAAATCTGAGAGAGTTAAAAATTAACAGTCTTGAACATTCATACATATGTAAACTCACGCCTTTTTCCCATGGGGGTAGGCAGAAACGATAGAACGCCACAGTCTTGAATTCGTCCTAAAACTAGTAGATACCGATAGGCGCTCATCCAATTTATTTTAGCTACGCCTAAATACACCACACTTCATAATTATGTTTTTCTACTTCACGGAACAATCTGCCCAAATGTCGCAAACTCTATTTTACCAATACATTGCCGATTCCTATAATTTACGACGCGTTATTGGTTAAAATTGAGATTCTTGTATTTTTACCAATAATGAAGCGAAGACCACATGGCTTTGCATAGTAGATCCTCCCATTGGAAGTAGCTAAAGTCGGTATAATATTGATATTCATAGCACAGTACTTGACGTTAGACTATCCTTAAGTTTTAAAATGATGTACGTACTCCTTCTTCTTATTGTTTGATTAGTGACTAACCTGTAGTCAGAGTTTATGCCGCCCATGGGCCTCTGACTTGGCTTCACATGCCGCCGAGATATATCTCTCAGGCACGCCGGTTTCTTCACTATGTTTTCCTTTACCGTTTTTAAACAAGTGATAATTATACAATACGCACATGAATCTGTAAAGTCAGAGGTGCGTACGTTGGGTTCGAACTCGAGATCTAAGACTTGGCAGACCGACGGTCTCACCATTAGGCTATCACTGCTGTTAAATAATGTTAATGTATGTACTTACTAGGTAAGTATTATTTGAATTCCATCCAATTATCTAAACTTCCGATATTCCCAGCTAGCCCAAGATCCAAATATGTACCTAGAGTAACCTCTATAAATCTTTCACGATAAAACACGGACGAATGACGTCACTTCCTCCATATTTAACGTGGCAGCATTTCGATAGCGAAATTGAAACTAAATATTTGCGATCGAAATTGAATATGGTAACGATGACCATTCATCATTGTCTCTGAAAATTCATTTCATATTAAATGGATCGACACATTTTAATCTCCGTTTGTATGGTCCATCTGTACTGTGATTTAGTAGCATCGTATAGCAGTGTAGGGACTACATCTATATCTATACTAATATTATAAAGAGGAAAGATTTGTATTTTTGTGTTTTTATATTTTTGTATGTAACGAATAAACTTAAAAACTACTGGACTGATTTCAAAAATTATTTTGGCGTTAGAAAGCTACGTTATCACTAAGTAAAATAGGCTATAAAAAAAATCCACCCGTGCGAAGCCGGGACGGGTCGCTAGTGTGATATATTTTTTTTAGTTTTTTTGGATATATTTTTTAGACATTTATACATAACATAACATCACGCCTGTATTCCCCGAAGAGCTGAGCAGAGGTGTATAGTGAAACCCTTATTTCGCCGTTATTTTAATGTAATAGGGGGCGAGCCTATTGCCATCAACCGGGCACAAATCTAAACACCGGGCAGCTACTGAGGAATTCTACAAGGAAAAACCCAATAACGCTTTTTGCCCGACCTGGGTATCGAACCCAGGACCTCACGATCAGCAGTCGCGCTTGCCACCAGTAGACCAACGAGGCAATTTTTAGACATTGGGTGTGGCTGCATTTATAGACAAATCTTCACAAGTACAAACAACCAGACCTGGAACCGTTATCTGTAGGCCATACAAATATTAGGTTATTACCTATGAAATCAGCGTTTTGTATGGAGAATTTTAAAGAAGTTGCATTTTTCATACTAACATTTTCTTAATTTATTTAACAACTATGAACACTAATGTTTTAAAACTTTTATGCACTAATGTTTAAAAACTAAGATAACGTATGCCACTTAGATTATGCGACAAAAATAAGTTTTGGCGAAGTTAAAACAAAAATAGTGGTCATTTCTGCTAACAAAAAGAGGAGTCATTTTTAAGGTATTTTTTATGTTTAAAAAACTATAAGTAATAAGGTTATTTTACTATTGGTAGTTGTCTATGATGGTCATTATTTGATATAATATCAAGCAATTGATATATATTTTAAATCATGGAAGTGGCGAGGTTCTCTATTTGTGAGAAAAAAACGCCAATTTCATAGGTAAGGACCTAATACTTGTTCCGTGTGGGAATCCTACCCACGACACGATGCACACCAGCCAAGCGCTCAGGCATTGTGCTACTCGTGTCGTCAAGTGTTTCGTTCACGACACAGTCGCGTAGTCGCAATGAATATCTGCTATACGTTATCAACTAACTGCATTGTCAACTATATTAACAGCCTCGTTGGTCTAGTGGTGGCAAGCACGACTACTGATCGTGAGGTCCTGTGTTCGATCCCTAGGTAAGGCGATGTGTTATTGGAGTTTTACGTGTGGAATTCCTCAGTGGCAGTCCGGAGTTTGGAAATGTGCCCGGTTGATGGCAATAGGCTCGCCCTCTATTACATGGGACTTAAACATAACGGCGAAATGAGGGTGTTAATATGCACCTCTGCCCAACCCTTCGGGGAATACAGGCGTGATGTTATGTTATTATCCTACGTTGCCTGTTATTGATATGAACAATGAAACAGGTATTTGATATGTTTGGTAATAAAATTAATGGTTGTACTTTTTAATATTATTTATCCTAGTGGCGATAAATAACTGCGCTCATCGATATCAGGAAACCAGCTATGTTACGGCTTCATCACTATGACTTTCGACAACACAATACATTTCCAGCCTGAAATTCAGTCTGACCCACCTGTCTAACTTGGCTTCTAGCCTGTATATTTAGGCAATGATCGCACATCGGGTTCAGTACAGAGCATAGCGACTAGGACCCACTGGGGACCAATGAACGTGAAATATGGTCTACCGTGAGGGGATCCCCTCGTTTCGAGCATTGAGGAAACTTCGCCCACTAATTAAACTATATAAGTGATATTTACTTGCATTAACTTCTCTTTACTTAGTTACATACGAATTTTAGTTTTGTTTTCGAACTTAGCTTCAGACCAAAGTATACCATTAAATTATGCATACATTTCAATGATAGATTGAGGAATGATGAGATTAGACAAAGTTGCGGTTTAAAAGATGATGTAGTGACAAAAATTGAAAGGAGTATGCTTAGATGGTTTCGTCATGTTGGGAGAATGAGTGAACGGCGTTTAACAAAAGGAATTTATAAGGCGGATTTCAATGGAAACGCCGGTAGAGGACGTCATAGAAGGACATACATTGATGTTATTGGTGATATACTTCACAAAGGACAGGTGGGGAGGTCCGTAGCTACTACGTAAGCCAGTGCTGACAAGGAACCGGCCTAACTCCTTGTCATCAGATATGTTGAAGCGTATAAGCAATCATATAATGGTAAAATATAATGTCAAATATGTCAAGGACACGTGCGTAGTACTCTCAACCGGCGTGCGTGTATGACATGATGTATGAATGTGGATGAAGCGAAAGGAGCATGTAAGGGTCGTAGCATGTGGCGTTCTATAGTTTCTGCCTACCCCCATGGGAAAAAGGCGTGAGTTTATGTTTGTATGTAAGTTAGGTATGTTGTCCGTGTTGTTCAACAATGTAATTCATAGTTCAAGGTCAAAAATGTGGAATACTAGATTAATGAGAACATATAATTTATTAAAGTTGTGGGATAACAATTAGGTAACTATAGTTACCTTCAAAATAAGTTTTCATGCTAATTGTTTACTTTCGCATTTTTTAACGCTTTTAATCAGTTACCTACATTACCAAACCCTCGTACTTTATTCTTGTTCTTCTATAGCAACGGTCTCTTATCACACAATACTAATGTACATGAGACATTATCATGTAAACAACACGCCAACTCATTAAAAAGAAGTGGCGAATCGAGAGCAAAGTGGCGTAGCGTCGCGTCGTAGTGGCGTAGTGGTGGGCAAATGAACATTACAGTACGCCATTGTCTCCCCAGAACACTAATGAACAACTAACGAACTGAGACAAGCACTTTGCGACGCCTTTCTGCTTGCCGGTCTTAACAACCGCGAACAATAAAAGTGTAGGACAAAAATTATAAAGCGCTTTTTTGTAAGGAACCCCAGATACTTGTTCAAGTACTCTTCTGTGTTTGGTTTCGTAAATTTGGATACAAATTATAAAGCTATATAGCTAGATGCTTTAAAAAAGTGCTTTATAATTTTAGTCCAAATATACGATACCAAAAACAAAAGGCATCAGGAAAATGAATACCTCTATAGAAATTCTTTTAAAAAGATAAAGTGCTTATTAAAAGAATTTCTAGAAATGAATAAGTATGTAAAAATTCATTAAAAAAGATAAAGGACTTATTCAAATAATTTCTAGAAATGAATAAGTATGAAGAAATTCTTTTAAAAAGAAAAATGGCTTGTTAAAGGAATTCCTAGAAATGAATAAGTATGTAAAAAATCATTAAAAAAGAAAAAGGGCTTGTTAAAGGAATTCCTGGAAATGAATAAGTATGTAAAAAATCATTAAAAAAGAAAAAGGGCTTGTTAAAGGAATTCCTAGAAATGAATAAGTATGTAAAAAATCATTAAAAAAGAAAAAGGGCTTGTTAAAAGAATTTCTGGAATGAATAAGTATATAGAAATTCTTTTAACAAGATAAAGAGATTTTTTAAAAGAATTACTAGATATTCTTTTTCGTGTCACCTTGTGTTTTTGGTTTCGTAAATTTGGATACAAACTATAAAGCGCTTTTTTACAATGTCTCTAGATACTAATACTTTTCGTTTTGTGTGTTTCTGGTTTTGTATATTTTGGATTCGGAACAAGGAAATAGCTTTATTTATGAACAGGTAAATAACTATAGGTATATGAATGTCCAGCCATGGATTTTGGCTGACAACTAGACTGTGTAGGCAATGAAAAATAAAGGGAAATACTGGATATCAACTAGGTTTATTTGAAGACTATAATATATTTACAATAATAAAATTACAAATTATTGTTTTTATTTTATTTTAAAAGTAATCTTTTATATTTTAATATAAATAGTTTTTGGTTACTTTGGCATCTTTTTCCTGTAGGTCAGGGGTACTTATATCTACTTAAATATTCATACAAACAAAGAATTTGTGGCGTTATGTTGTCTACCTACGTCAAGCACCAAAACAGCCCCTTCGTAATTTGACTTAAAAAATAATACCTATGAGATCGATTTTTAACATCCTATTGTTTCGGATTATCAGCGAAAATATATTTTCAAATAACGACGCTGTTTTGTGTTTCTGCAGATAAACGAAAAGACGAAGAATCTTGTTAAGATTATAAAAGAATATATAGTTATAGAAGAGGGGCTCGTGGCTAATTAAGAAAAGCGCGTATTATCGCGAGGTTTGCTTCGCTGATATATGTCAATCCGTGGATGGCTGGTCCTTCGTTACACATCGAGACCCCTCCGTGCCTCGGAGAACATGTTAACCCGTCGGTCCCGGGTGTTATATGAATATCTATGGTCGGTACGGATAGTCAAAAGCCCAAAAGTCTGACATCGATTTAACCTTAGGATATCGGCATTGCCCAGTAACTGGGTTGCAGAGGCCTGATGGCAGTCACACTGTATAAAATACTGGTATTCAGCTGTACTTGGTTAGACTGGAAGCAGACCCCAACATAGTTGGGAAAAGGCTAGGCAGAACAATTTATTTGGTCAATATTGCAATATTGGTGGTGCATTAAAAGACCCTTCACGGATGTTGATATTTGAGTATATCCGGCGCATCCTGAGCGGTCGGTCCCACTGGCAGACTTGCCGACTGGTTAATATTTCCACCACGGCTTGAGCTATTCTCCTACGGCACGTGCCGACACGAGAGAAGAAGTCAATATTCCTTTTGCCTACCTCAACGTAGTTAGAAAAAGGCTGGGCAGAACGAACGAAGCAGTTGAATCGTATTTACTAGTTTTCGCTCATCGAAGGCCATAATAAATAAACTTACAAACCATTTATTTTCAGTTTCTCTGAAACTTTTTCAACACGGCCTCAAATAGACTCTTGTAAGCTTGTCGGTATTCATTCGACATTAACACATAAATAATCGGGTTAATGCAAGTCCCCGAATATTCTAGAAGATGGGCGAAGATATTAGCAATGGGTTCAGACTTATATTCCTTGTATACGATTCTCGTCACCATGATAGGTAGATGGGAAATGCAGAATGATATCATTATTGCAGCAATCATGGCCTGTAGTTTCTTGTCTCTTCTTGTAGGGGCTTTTGGCCTGACTTCCTTTCTCGTCAGTCTAAATGGAGCCCTGAAGTATTTCTCAAGAGTTTTCTCCTCATTTGGTGTTGTGGCCGCGCTGCTATTGTGTGTAGTACTGCTATCTTCAGATGTACTGTTTCCGGAAATTGAAGGTTGGAAATTGATAAGCCTGTTCCCGTCGTTTGAAGTATCTGATTGAGTGTGTGGCAGTGGCAAGTGTGTGGGTCTTGTAGTTGGACTCTGAAATTTCTTTGCAGTTTTTCTGACCACCCACCATATTCGGGCGTAACAAAAAACAATAGTGAGGTACGGTCCTACAAAAGCGACAATCAAGAAAGTTTTCTTCGGGCTTCTGTTATGTTTGTCTTTAAGCATGGTGCAGAAACCGCCGTTAGGCTCCAAGTCGAATCGACCCCATGCTCCAAAGTTAGACGCGAAAAATATTGCGAAAGACGATGCCCATAGCATCAGTAACATTATTGATATGTTTCTTCTTTTGTACAATCTGGAAGAATAAAATGATCAATTAGGTTAGGTATTATATTTTTTGTTACAGGATAGTTTTGTTTAGAATTCGATTTCTGTGTTAATGAAGTTAGATACTTCATAACTAAACCCCTTGATATCTCCCTATAGAGAGATCCAAATCAATATTTTTTGTTCGATTTCAATAATGTTCTTTAAATCTTCCCAATTTAAATTTGTGATATCATTACCTGGGATACAACAGTGGATGACAAATAATGATGTATCTGTTAATACTGATGGCGAGTATGGTAAAGATGGAGGTGGCATTCAGCACATATTTGAAGAAAGGATAAACGCGACACATTATCATCCCGTGCGTCCAGTGCTTCTGAACGAAAGTCATCGCCGTCATCGGCAGGATCATGCTGCAGAATATCAGGTCACTGATGTGGAGGTTTATTATGAATATCGCTGTCGCATTCCGGACCTGGAAATAGTACGTCATTGTCTTTAGGTTCATGTTAGGAAACCATTGCGCAAAAGTGCCAGATCAAATGCAAGAGTTTCATTATGTCGTAGGATAATCGGAAAAATCGAATCTTTGTAATAATCCTAGGATGATTGCAAAGGACCAGATTTTTGGAATCTAAGATTTTTGTAATCATTCACGCTATATTCGGGATCATTGGAAAAATCCCAGTTTGTTTAGGAGGATTGGAAACATGAACGCTGATTGGCTAATCTAAGAGTTGATTTATATCATCTTTATTCTGGTTGGTCAGAACATCTAAGATCTAAGACATAGAAAAGTGATTACGATTATATCAGCCAATCAGCGTTCACAACGTGAGCGGTATTCGCGACTTACCTAAGATAAGCCGGATTTTTTCAATGGTCCTGAAAATAGCTCGGATGGTTACGAAAATCTGTCTTTTGCAATCGTCCTAGAATTATCACAACGATCCGGTGTTACCGATTGTCCTAGGATGTTTAAAATACTAGAGGCATATGATTGACACAACTTATTGCAAAACAACTATGAATCTGACCTTCAAATGATGCTAGTTGGTTGGTTTATATTCGCTGTTCTACAATACCTGACAGTAACTGAAGTAAAAAAGCAATGTATGACCTATTTGGTTGCATAAAGTTATTCGCCTTTACTTTGCTTTGTCTTTAAATTCAAAAATAAGGACGTGACACAGTTCTTTTTATAAATCGACGTGGCATTTCGCTTCATTTGATGAAATACATTGCAGTACCCAATCACCATATAATAGCCTAGTGGTGTGACCGTCGTACTTGCTTAAAAACGGTGAAGGAAAACATCGTGAGAGATATTTTTCGACGGCATATGAAGCCAAGTCATGGGCCATGGGCAACGTAAACTCCGACATCGGGTTACTCACTAACCACACGAAAAGAAGGAGAAGAAGATCACCATATAGGGGCAAACAAAGCTTTAGCTACGTGCGTCATTCCGTGCGTCCGACGTGTTTCCACATCGACAAGTAAATCCATAGAGACAGAGAGATGCAATTCCAGTAACAACAAAAAAGAACTGACCTTTCTGCATTGGGCGAGCGCGATGATGGTGGTAAGGTTACCAGGGATGCCGATGAGTATGAACAAGACACAGCACACAGAAGCGAAACACAGAAGCGGCTCCGGATAGTTGTGGAACAGCTCCACCGCCGCCAGTTCCGCGTCAGATGCATATTGGACACCAAACTCAGACCCCACAACACTTTTAAAACTGTTGTTACCATCTGTTGTCATCTTCCGCCTTTTCCCAATATCTTTGGGACCGGTTTCTAGTCTCACCCGGTGCCAGCAAATCTTTCCCCTAGGTTACTCCCAACTATGTTAAGGTCGGCTTCCAGTCTAAACAGATGCGGCTGAATACCAGTATTTTATGCGGAGCTATCAGTTCCAGTAAATATCACAATTAATTGTAAATATTGTTACAGGTTATATTATCCTCCTTGCAATTTTAGGTAAATTCATCGTGTCGTTATACCTTTTAATTGAACATAATTATAAATGTATAGTCCGTTCTCAATAAAGATAAAATTGCTACTGACCAATTTAGTGTTTATTACGTTATTATTACATTACTGTCATGTATATTAATTCCCATAGACCATAAATATTATCGTTTTCCCTGTGCGTCAAGTATTGTTGTGGTCCGACGATTAAAATAAAATATTATAATGGATCCCAACTACGTATTATATTTCAAAACTAAGTCACAAATAAACCTTGTCTCATTTGTTTTGCAAATTAGAAGTCAATATTAGATGTTTAAAAAATTTGTCGTTTGCTAAAAACATAGGTATAACTTTGGAAGAAACAAACAATGTGTAAATAATTCAGTTTTACTTAATCGTAGTAGTATTACATACTAGTGCTTTTTTTCGTAGATTTCGATACATTGATGTGTACCTATTAATTAAAAATTGAAAGTAAAGTCCAATCGGGGTAGGGAGACACACACATCGAGTTATGACATAATGCTAGCAGATAAATAGACATTACGTGTATGCAGGTGACGCGCATTTACTATCGCTTGCAGCTCCTGACCACGTGGTATGACGTTGCATTCCACTTAACCAGACTTAGTAATGAATTCAGTATAACGATGTCCTTTTAAGCCGTTTTTGATTCGCAAGAATATATGAACATCATCACATCGTATTTTGGTCGTTTTTCTAATAGGTGAGTTGGTGCCACATGAAAGTTTAGCGTTATTATGACAAAGATAGATTTCAGTTTTTTTAAATTCAATATGTTGGACAACTAGCCGATGACCCACCTGATGAAAAGTGGTTACCGCCGCTTATTTACACCTATAACACCAAGATTGCTGATGCGTTGCCAAACTTAGAGAATAACTTGGAAAATCTCATGTGTTTGTCATTTCACCGGCACTCAATACTCTTCAAACTGGTACCCAGCAATTCTGCTTGGCGGCAGAAATAGGTATGGTGATAGTACTTCCTCGGACGAGCTCCTTTATAAGGAGCTCTACTACTGCTAACACTAAGCTTACCATCTTCATAATTTTTGTATGCACAGAATGTTCTTGACTGGGTTTGGACCCCAAAATCCCCTCCGGTTGATCCCATAAATGGACGTCCTCCCTGCCTAGCCTTTTTTCCATTTATGTTGACATCAGCTTCTAGTCTAACCAGATGCGGCTGAATACCAGTAGGTATTTTACACGGAGCGACTGCCATCAGACCTCCACAACTCGATTATTGGGCAATGCCGATATCCTAAGGTTAGACCGGTTGAGACTTTCGGGCTTCTGACTTCCCGTAATGACTGTCATAGGTATTCGTATGACACCTGGGACCGACTGTTCTGGACTGGACCCGAGATCTCTCGATGTGTAACGAACGGTCACCCATCCACAGACTGACCGTAGCAAGCGCAACTTAACCTCGCAAATCGTATGATTGACGCGGTTGGTAATTAGCCTTTAGGTAATAATTGGGGGTCAATTTTTTACCTATGTCACACAGCAGTGTCTATAATTAAACTTAAGATTAAACCAGTATACAACAAGTTTATTCACTGACTGGCGGGCCGTCCCGGCTTCGCACGGGTGGACGTTTGTCCCGTTTTTGCAACATTTTTCATTTATGCTCCGCTCCGGTCATAGCGTGATGTTATATAGCCTATATAACCTTCTTCGATAAATGGATTATCCGACACAAAAATGATTTTTAAATTCCAACCAGTAGTTCCTGAGATTAACGCCTTCAAACAAACAGACAAACTCTTCAGCTTTATAATATTAGTATAGATTAATTAGTTCTTTGTGGGTTAAACTACGCTGAAACAGTGGTCGGTGGTGAACTAAAATTGCAACCGTAAATGAAAATCGATCCGGTATAGTAAATAATGGCGGTTTTGGTGCAAATAACGTTCTTGTTTATATAGAGTTAATACTTTATTGTAGCGAGAATAATGCATTTTGGGGAATTCTCTTTGTTCCCGTGAACCTAGCGTAGTCCTACCATAGTCTATTTTATATCTAAATTCACCAGTCGGTCAACGCGTTTCACTGAGAAATCGTTTAGAGATTACCGGAGGAAATTGATGCAGCTTCTTGGAGTGTTAGTCTATATCTATGCTAATATTATAAAGAGGAAAGATTTCTTTTTTTGTATGTAACGAATACACTTAAAAACTACTGGACCGATTTCAAAAAATCTTTTGCCGTTAGAAAGCTACATTATCACTGAGTAACATAGGCTACGGTCGGAGCCGTGAGGACACAGTGTAAAATAAATCCATGGTAAATGACATTGTTCGTTTCGTACGACAAGGACAGAAAATACTCCCTCCAAAATCTTCGAAAACGTGTAGCTTTTGTATTTTTCAGCGATTGTTTTTGTAATAAACGTGTTTTTTAACATAATTAGCTCATTACTATTCCACTGCTGGGCATGGGCGTCTTTTCAGAATGAAAAGGGTTTAGGCCTTAGTCCATCACGCTGGTCTGAGTGCGGGTTGGCAGACCACACACACCATCCAAAACTAAACGTTCTTTTTATGCTTTCTTTAGAATAATATATTAAGTTCTTGTACATTTTAAAAGTAGTCAAACATCCTATTATTTATTCATGTCTTCATGAAAAGATACTAAAATAACCACAAAAACTTTACAGCAGTTGCCAACGGAACCCTATTCCATTGTATGCGGTTCTAATGGGGTTGTAGTCGGTTGCCGTTGATAGATTTCCGTGAGAGCAAAAAGAAAGCAGATTGCAAAGCTCGGAAGTCCATTCGGATGTATTCGACCGACACACGGATTACTGCAGCGGTGTAACACCAAGATTTCTTGTTAATGACATTGCATTTGGTATTGAGTATTTAGAAAGTGTGGTTCAAGATAAACTGGCCACCTCCCTTCGTTTCTACGGGTTGTCTTCAAATGGACTAATGGCTGAAACGTATGATTTACGTTACGTAATTAGTTAAAACTGAGTCTTGTATCTTTACCAATAATGAAGCAAAGACCTCATGGCTTTGCATAGTAGACCCTCCCATATGGAAATAGCCATCATAGGTAAAATTTGCTTACGAGTCTATTTATATGATCAGTTTGACGATAAAAATGCTACCATTGCTACCATTGGTAAGAAAAACGGTTTATTTTTGTTTATAGGAACCGGCAGTAAGGGATTTTGTCTTGACAGGGTGCTCATCCTATTACCGCGATCATCAACATGTTCACCATGCTTGGTGGTAGATGGAGACATTCTCTAACGACCGTTCGTTGTAGCGGTGTGTAAGGTGGCCCTCATAAAGCAGTGGATCTCGATGGGCTGATGGGACAGCCAATGGATTCATAGAGCAGTTCCTCATGACCTGAAAGTTTACTAATCACATTACATGAGATATTGTCGTAAATATAAGTTTACTTTAAATTACCTAGCAAAACTGCATATGCTGGCTGGGCATCCATTACAGGCGTCGGTTTAAGATTAGTAAATTAATTAAAAAAATAAGTAAGTTAATGTAATATAATACGACAGAATACCTATAGGTGTCATACGAATACCTATGACAGTCGTTACGGGTCGTCAGAAGTCCAAAAATCTGGCAACCGGTCCAACCTTAGGATATCAGCAATGCTTGGTAACTGGGTTGTGGAGGTCTGATGGCAGTTGCTCCGTGTAAAATATAATGGTACTCAGCCGCATGTGGTTAGACTGTAAAAAGCTAGGCAGAACAAAAAGAGCATCAATTACTACCAAACCGATACGTTACAATGTAAAGATTGTAGCGACTAGCATAAACTATGATTAACTTTACCAAGTAGGTAAGTCTGTGAAATTTCGCAGTTGATTTTAAGGAAACTTAGGGAACGTACCAATACTACGTGACCTATTTGTTAAAAAAATGACTCATATGTGCGACAGTGTTGCCACCTGTGAGTTCAAAAAGCGCTAAACTCTGCGCGTCATATTTGAATATAGCTCGAAAAAACTCGAAATTTCCCGGGAGGATATACTACGTGACGAAAACCTAAGACCCCCCCGCCCCTGTGATCAATCATGGTATTTTGAAGACCCTCTCTCCCCTGAACGGATCACGTAGTATGAGTACGTTCCCTTATATAATATATTCAAAAAAGTCGATTTACTATCAATAAACCTGCCTACAAATAGTTGAAGCAAATTTTAAGGAACTTGGAAGTATTTTCCTGTTCAATATTATTAATCCTGCCAATGTAACACGTATTATTAATACGCGTAACGTCATATCTGTTACGTATTGTTAATTAATAACTGTGACATGAGTAATATATAATGTTGCATCTGAGATAAATGGCGATTGATCGAATCGGCAAGGAAAATGTTGGAATTCGATGAAGCCTTGCTGAATTTGATACGAAAACAAACGAGCTGGCTATCGTAGATTGTTATAAAGGATTTTTAAGGATCATCTATACTAATATTATAAAGAGGAAAGATTTGTATTTTTAGATTTTTGTATGTAACGAATAAACTTAAAAACTACTGGACGGATTTCAAAAAATATTTTGCCTTTAAAAAGCTACATTATCACTGAGTAACATAGGCTACGGGCGGAGCCGTGAGGACACCGCTAGTTCAGTGATAAAAAGCGATATTCTGATATAAGGAAAAGAACAAAAGCGATAGACGTACTGCAATACGCAACATCGTTAAAATGGAAATGGGCAGGACACCTAGCCAGACAGGAATGGACTCAGATTACGACCAAATGTCAAGGCCCTATAGGTACACGACACCAAGGAAGACCACAGGTAAGATGGGCGGATGATATAGGCTCTACTGCGGGGAATAACTGGATGGAGGCGGCACAAGAGCGCTGGAAGACTGGAAAGGTTTGGAGAAGGCTTATACCTTGAAAAAGGATCCTTAATAAAATGACGTTAACGTCTCTTACGATATCTTGCGTGTTTATTAATAAACACGCAAGATATAACATAATTATCTATATATATATTTATCTATCTATACTCTATACTGATATTATAAAGAGTAAAGGTTTGTATTTTTGTATGTAATGAATAAACTTAAAAACTACTGGACCGATTTCAAAAATATTTATGCCGTTAGAAAGCTACATTATCACTGAGTAACATAGGCTACGGGCGGACCCGTGAGGACACACCTAGTCTTCTATATAAATAAAAATGAATCGCCAAATGTGTTGCTAAGCGCAAAACTTGAGAACGGCTCGACCAATTCGGCAATGTTTTTTTATATATTCCTTAAGGCACAAGGAAGGTTCTTATGGAGAGAAAAAACATAAAAATTGCGTGGAAAATAGTAAAAACAACACTTTTCTTTTCCCACTACAAGCCAATAACTTTTGACATAACGAAGTCTGTCCGGGCAGCTAGTTGTGATGGTCTGTCACGTACTCCTAATTAATAACAAAATATATTATTTATTTTAAAAGCGTAACACGATATCGGGCCTCTTAGGAACACATTAATTCTTAAGATTGTGGGAAACGAACTAGGGACAAGTGCCAGCCGTCAGTTGAGATAATATATTATAACAAATTCTAAAGAAATGGATGAAATAGGAAATCCCCGAGTGCAACGCATAATACCAGTGCCTCATCTGGTTAACAGGCCCAAAACGACCCTTTAAAACAATTGAAAAACTATACAAAAAAGGGCAATAAATCTATTGCGCAAAAGCATGGGAATATTGTCTTAGCGACGTGAATTGCAATATCGAGAACTGAAGGAGGGACAGTGGTTGTTAGACCCCGAGAGCGCACGGTCATGAGACTCATGAGTGCCGAGGGCTAGTTAGGCTAGAATAACAGGAGGGTTGGTGTTAGACCATGAGAGGACTCAGCTAAGGAGTCGTAACAGCGAGAGGCGACTTAATTAATAATTATTATAGTTTAGCTTAAGTATAGCGTTAGACTTAATTAGTAATAATAAAGTGTGCAAGTGCGAATCTTCATGAGTGCGTGAGTGAGCGAGTGGGTGAGTGTCTTACTATAATTATTCCAAGCTGATTATTATTCTTCATGTACAAAAACTGTATGTATAATTTAACATCGTGTATATACCTTATACCTTATATCTGATTAGACCGAATTATCCTACACTTACGTTTGGCTCTTAGGGAAGCGGGGAAGGCCTCCCCATAACCTTGTATGGTATACGATTGACAATCATATACCAAACACCCTACGTTTGACTCACACTTGGACTTATATGAATTATTATATATCGACACTACGCAACTACACCAGCCATGGGAGGCAGAACCGTATTACATATTAATCACTCCATTGGAATAATCTAGGCTACAATGCCAACTAACAACAACCAGGACATGAGCAACCAAACGATAGTGATGGCTATTTCCTATTGACCGACTGACCCCGGCGTATGCTTTGCGCATGTTTACTTGTTTTACGTACACTTCCAGGGAGCGGGGGTAGGCATCACCAAGTACCCTAAACTGGATGAATAGTCGTTCTAAAGGACGCTAGGGAGCGTGTCTCGTTATACCCCCGGCCATAACAGGCCTATTACTGAATCGACAAATTAGCACTTAGCGAGACACGTATAGGACGGAAAGCGGCCTCACAACCCGCTATGCCGACCACAACCTGGTTAGATTAAGGAAGTGTGAAGTGACGACAAATAATACCACTCGAACGTAAACCAGGTGTAACCGTGAGGTATCATGCAACCGACTGACAATACACTGCGCTTGCGCTAGTTCAAATAACTTATCTAGTAGAGGAGCGGGCGTTACTCGTGGGGTTATTTAATACCGGTCGCCCAGTATTGCTGGAGACACGTCTTGCTGAATGGCAGTTGGACTTAGCAGGACTCTGCCTTAGGATTCAGAAGGACATGAGAGCTTAGGGAACGTGGCCCGTTGAATTGCTGATCCTAGAGTTTAGCGGTACACGTACGACACGTCAGCTGCTGCAAAGCCGTTCCGTGTCACGACATGGGGTTCGATTATAATGCAATTAGTTAATATAACACAAATGTGTTTCTGAACGCAAGCGTTACGTATCATTTATAGGTCCCTTGTATTCCTCCCTTTGCCTTTATCTTATCACTACAACGTATATGTCTCTTGCATCCCTTTCATTGTCTTTTAACGTACATAATTAAGACATATAACAACTTATTATAATTTGATGTTCTCCAATCGGTGGGAGAGTGACCAGTCGGGGACGAGCTCTACAGGGCTGTGCGGAACTGGCGGAGCACAGCCCTTTCCCCCTTCGGGGGGAAACTGTTGTAATCACTACCTTTCTTTAAATATTAGAAAAATGAAAATTTTATCAGCTTGGGGTAACGACGTACAGTCACATAGTGAACAATAAAAACAAATTATGTATAATACAGCGATATAATACAGACACAATTAGTTATATGAAATTAATAAATGGACGTGTTTATTGTTAAATGCCAATGATTTAATAAGTAAGTAATAATTAATGAACACTCATATAAAATTATATGAAATACAATAATATTAATAATAACTGCACTAGTATGTTAAATTATATCTAATTATACTTTGTTATCTAAAAGCGTATGTAGTACTAGAACACAGCATAGCTTTAACAGCAGTCATAACCTTGTGGTGAGACCATCGGACTGCCAAGTTATAGGTCTCGAGTTCGAACCCAAAGCACGCACCTCTGAATTTTCGGATGCATGTGCGTATTGTATAGTTATCACTTGCTTAAAAACGATGAAGGAAAACAGCGTGAAGAAACCGGCATGCCTAAGAGATAATTCTCGACGGCATGTGAAGCCCAGTCAGAGGCCCATGGGCGGCATAAATTTTGACACCAGGTTAGTTACTAACAACACGAAAAGAAGAAGACTAGAAATTAAGGATGATATAAATGTTTTTTTATTTTAATCTGGCTTGTTGGTCTAGTAGTCGCAAGCTCGACTGCTGAGCATGGGGTTCTGGGTTCGATACCCAGGTCGGACAGAGTGTTATTGGGTTTTCCATTAGGAATTTCTCAGTAGCAGTCCGGAGTCTGAATTTGTGCCCGGTTAATGGCAATAGGCTCACCTCCTATTACATGGGACTTAAACATAACTGGCGAAACGACTAAAAAATACCTCTGCCTAACCCTTCGGGGAATACATGGCGTGATGTTATGTTACTTTAATCTTGTGAAGATACTAACCTAACGATTCCCTCTTTAAAACCAAAAACGCATCTAACGCTACAACCTTACCAAGAATCCATCAACAAAATACAATGTATACTTAGATACCAGTTGATAGCGTGCAGTACGAGGATTATGTAAACTGCAAGCTGGCATATCGAGCCAGTTAGTGGCTCTTTAGCAGAGTGTAGACCTGTTTGTCGAAGGCACCGGCATGTTCCCGTAAGGAGATTAGCCCACGGTCACCGCACAGCTTTCACGAAAATTAGGTGATTAGCTGAAAACTGTTTCAGGAAATTTTCGGTGTTATGATGGTCTTCTATAAGGAATAATTAAATTAAAATTTGTTTACTTGTGTTCGTTTACTTTGTTATGTAAGTTTTGTTCAATTTTTCATGCGTAATTTGGTTTTCAGAAAAACATGGACAATCATCATCTCCCTGCCCTTATCCCACACTAGGTGGGGTCGGCACAGCATGTAATTCGTAAATCCATGTTGTTAAAGGTTTTAGCTTATTGTTTTATGACCGGCCGCCCGCCTGACATCACCGCCTTGGGAATACTCGTTGCGCCGTCGCGCGGGTAACCCAATGTGCTTGCTGATATTATGCACTGGGTCCCAAAATGATATGCTTGTCAATATTATTGCCGACAACTAAGCAGACTATGTAATTCTTGGTGGAGTATACTTGAAGTTCCATGCCAAACATGGACAGTATAAATGGCTATCAAACTTCTTACGTCCACTGCTAATGGTTGGAGGCCCTTCAGATCTCGCCAATAACTGCCTCGTAGAAACGGACGTAGACGCGCGGATCATACGATTTGCGAGGTTAAGCTGCGTTTGCCGCGGTCAATCCGTGGATGGGTGACCGTTCGTTACACATCAAGACCCCTCCGTGCCTCTGAGAACACGTTAAACAGTCGGTCCCGGGTTTTATATGAATACCTATGGCAGTCGTTACGGGAAGTCAGAAGTCCGAAAATCTGACAACTGAAGGATATTGGTATTACCCAGTAACTAGGTTGTGGAGGCCTGATGGCAGTCGCTCCGTGTAAAATACCGATATTCAGCCGCATCTGGTTAAACTGGAAGCTAACCCCAAGATAGTTGGGAAAAAGCTAGGTAGAAGAACATAGTTATCGTGCCCTTACTATACTTTTTTTAAATAATATTAAAGGAGAATGGGCGATATGTTTAGAAGTTGGTCTACTCCTCTTCTAGCAATAAGTGGTATGTCATAAGAAAGGACTTTTTAAGTAGAACATTTAGTATTAACACAACTAAAGTCAATTGTAAGTATTTTCGGAGTTATAACACCTTTAAAGTGAAAATTCGTTTATGTCCACACTATCACAATTTCTTCTCCACTCCTCTAGCAATGAGTGGTATGTCATTAGAAAGGTCTTTTTAAGTAAAACATTTGGTACTAACCCAACTAAATTCAATTGTTAGTATTTTCAGAGACACATTTAAAGTGAAAAATCGTTCATATCCACATTATCACAATTTCTTCTTTTTTTGTTACTTATACTAAAGTATCTCTACATTCTTATCATATTATTTGCAAATAATAGTTACAGCGTGAAGAAAAAGAACTGTGACATAACCGGCGAAACGTGGATGCATTATACACCTCTGCCTACCCCTTCGGGAAATTCGGGTGTCATGTTATTTGTTACTTAGGTAGGTATCTCAAATAATTATTATGACAAAGCTCCTATGGCAAAACGTGTAAAAAATTATAATATATAGCAATATTAGAGCGTTAACATAGTTTTTAAATGGTTACATTTAATGAGCTTTAACTCCATAAATACTAATAATTGTCAGTAGCTGTAATACGAAAAAATATTCTATTTAAAATAACCTTTCGATTGATATATCACTCATTGCTAGAGGAGGGGTAGACCAAAAAACCCATTCTCCTTTGTTTTACATTTTTATTGCTAGTCAAACACCCCCCTTAGTCTCTGTTTATGACAACCACAGAACGAGGGTTGCCTATTCTTAGCCAAAGCAATTAACACTTCTTTTATTCATAAAATAAATCGACTTTCAGCTTGATTTTGCGTTAATTTATATTCCAAGCGGTAAAGAATAGTAAAATACCTAAATAAGTCTTGGGAATACACCCAACCAGATGATTCAGAGTGGGAATTGAGTTACATTTTAATTCCGATGTTAATTACAGAGCTAATAAAGTTTAACGTTTACAAAACGTTAAGGGTCTGCAAGGAAGTTCGTTAATTACATTAATTATACTTGGTCAGTCTATGGGAGTCAGACAAAAGCACGCTGAAAAGTGTTTGAGGAAAAACAGAGAGGAAAATGTTTTGAATAGATTTTATTTTCATTCATTTTATCGTTAATGGCTTGTACAACTGCAGATTGCTATAAAAAAACCCATAGTAGATAGATATTGTTTATACATGAGTATTTCAAAAATATAGACTTCAAAAATATTATATTTCTGACCTACGGTAACCAATCGACGACATTTAGAACCACTATTGCATTAAAAGAGCCTCCACAAGTGACGATACTTATGTACGTCCCGTGCAATCTTTTTTTTTATCGTTAGAAAATCTTCATCGATGTCCCTCGCCCGGGGAAGGCGAGGGGGTCTGCCAGTCTCTTACCGGCTAAAAACAGATGGTGTTCCTCCTCTTGACCGTTCGGCCGGGGTCGCGGGATTCGCAAAAGCATGCAACGCAAACCCGGCAACGTCCGGTACAACCTGGGCAGTCAGCCTCACTACCAAACTTGCTGACTGGCGAATCATTTCACCTCATATCATAATATAACATCACGCCTGTATTTCCCGAAGGGTTTGGCAGAGGTGCATAGTAACACCCTCATTTCGCCGTTATGTTTAAGTCCCATGTTATAGGGGTGAGCTAGAAATCGGTCCCATGTTAGAAACTGTATATTATTTTATCGGTATGCGCAGTGTGGGTAAATCCAATCCTAGCGTTCACAACGGGAAATTCATCATTCCCAGCTACAATCGGGAATTGACTACAAATAGAAGCTCACGGTGCTATATTAGTTTACGACGTGTCAGGACCAAAGTCCCTAGCAAAAATGAATGAGTGTAGAGGAACTTCAAGTATACTCCACCAAGAAGAACATAGTCTGCTTAGTTGTCGGCAATAAGATTGACAAGCATATCAGTTTTGGACCCAGTGCATAATAGCAGCAAGCAGATTGGGTCACCCGCGCGACGGCGCAACGAATATTCCCAAGGAGGGTTGATGTCAGGCAGGCGGCCGGTCATAAAACAATAAGCCAAAACCTCTAACAACATATATTTATGAAATAGGTACATGTTGTGTCGACCCCAACTAGTGTGGGATAAGGGCAGGAAGAAGAAGTTATAGGGGGCGAGCCTATTCCCATCAACCGGGCATAAGTCCAAACTTCGGGCTGCTACTTGGAATTTCACACGGAAAACCCAATAACACTTTGCTCGACCTGGGGATCGAACCCAGGACCTCACGATCAGCAGTCGCGCTTCCTACCTCTAAACCGACGAGGCAGTTTTCACCTCGGATACGCTAGTCTCATATAGCTCGTGTAGACACCAGAGAAGAAGACCATCTAGGGCCGTTTTATGCAATAATATGTCAACCCAGAAAAATATGAATTTTGTTTTAACGTCATCTAGTTCTTGTGGTAGGTCTACTCAACGCTTGAAAAAATGCCCAGAACTGTAGTTAAAAGAGCGTCTATCAAAAAAATCTTAATGCAGTTTGCACTTTTTCAACCGTAGGCTAGACCTACCACAATAACTAGATGGCGTTAACATAGGAGTCAAATTTTTGTGGGTTGACACATTATTGCATAACACAGTTCTATTATATCATCCACACGGGAAATTATGAATAACTCGTAGATACTTTACAATATTCCACCTCATACTCATACATCTAATCTTCAAAAATTCACTTTTACCACAAAAACACAATATAGCAGAGAAAAAAATATTTATATTTTAGGTGTATATTGGCAATGTTACTCAGTTCGCCCCACAAACGGTTTCTATTCATGTGGTTATAGATAAACAACGTTATTATATCAAAAAGGGCATATATTTACCGGAGTCAACTAATACATCGCGTTCGGAATCCCGTTTCGGAATTGAGAGTAAACCCCACGGATTTCCTTATCGCGAATTGGGGAAAATTTATAGAGTGTGAAAATTCTGTGTCTCGACGGATCTGTGTGAAATGACAAACGTGACCCGAATGCCGGGCCGAGGTAAAGCCTGTTCACACTCCTGAAGGGAGGAGGGGGGTATTTAAAATGGGGGCTGCTGTTGTATAAATTATATGTGTGTTGTATTAACTCAAGTTGGTTTTCGAATTTTCTTAACGTATTAGCTAAAGAAAATAATCTATACTAATACTAGAGGTCCCAACAGACGTCGTCCTGCCCGGAAAATTTGGTGACATACCGACAGCAGCGCCACCTACCGGTTCCAATTGTCTAAACCATCCAGGGCGCCACCCAAACGCATACAAAAAAAAACATTCAAATCGGTCCAGCCGTTTAGGAGGAGTTCAGTGACATACACACGTACAGTCGAATTATATATATATATATATATAAAGATTATACTTAAAGCTGAAGAGTTTTTTTGTTTGTTTGAACGCGCTAATCTCAGGAACTACTGGTTGGAATTGAAAAATTATTTTTGTGTTGGATAGTCCATTTATCGAGGAAGGTTATAGGCTATATAACAACACACTTTGATCAATAGGAGCGGAGCATAAACGAAAAATGTTGCAAAATCGGGAAAAATGTCCACCCGTGCCAAGTCGGGACGGGCCGCTAGTAGTAAACGTATTGATATCCACTAGTAATTAGACTTCCTGCAGAAAAAGCTCATTATTTACAGTGATAAAATAAAATAAATAATTACTATGGCAGGAAGATTATTAAGGGATCGCGTTGTGATATCATCCGGTTCGCTATATATTGAAATTCCCTCGTCTCTTATAAGACGTTTGTAAAGAAATAGAGTTTTCTATTCATTACACTATGGTTATTGTCATTTATTTGAGAGACGAGATGGGAAACATGAATTTGAATATAGCCTATTACACTGAAGGTTTTAGCAAACGAAAGATATTGTTCGAATAACTTCACATCGCAGATAGCTAGCTGAAAATTTAGATATTTCGAAAACTATTATATTTCACTACAATATTAAGGCCTATAACTGCCTCATTGGTCAAGTGGTGGCAAGCACGACTGCTGATCGTGAGGTCCTGGATTCGATCCCCAGGTTAGACAAAGTGTTATTGGGGCTTTTTCGTATAAAATTCCTCAGTAGCAGCCCGGAGATTGGATTTGTGCCCGGTTGATGGCAATAGGCTCGCCCCTTATTACATGGGATTTAAATTTAACGGCGAAATGAGGGTGTTACTATGCACCTCTGCCCAACCCCTTGGGGAATACAGGCGTGATGTTATGGTATTAAGGCCTAATTTTGTGGTGCTAATGTAATATTGCTGACGAGGTCATTAACCTTGCTTTCTTCCTACTGGCGTCGGTGTTGCTAATGTATATTTATCGCAATAACGTAGGTACATTATTCCTAATGTTTATCGCAATATATCATTGTCGTCTGGTCTGGAACTAACCCAACAAGTGCGCAGTACAGTCGAACGGTCGTCCCTAAGCAAATATAAACTTTCGTGACAAATTCTGCTTGCTCGATGTCCTACCTACACGTGCTGAAAATTTTTACTGTTTTACATTTTTCAAAGTTGTCCGGTAAAGTTTGAAATTAAATTACTGTGACACTACAGAGTTGGTTACTTTATGATAAATGTGACGTAATGCCGTGTAATATCAATGAAAATGTTTTTGTTTGAAGCGGATTGGAAATGCTCTCTAATATCTATACTACTAATAATTATAAAGAGGAGACATTTGTATTTTTGTATGTAACGAATAAACTTAAAAACTACTGGACCGATTTCAAAAATTCTTTTGCCGATAGAAAGCTACATTATCACTGAGTAACATAGGCTACGGGCGGAGCCGTGAGGACACAGCTAGTGTATTATAAATGTGAAGGTTTGGATGTTTGTGAATTTCTATGTTTGCTAATCAATCACGCCTTAACGACTCAACGGATTTGGATGAAATTTGGCACACAGGTAGACCATAACCTGGATTTAGGACATAGGATACTTTTTATAACATCACGCCATGTATTCCCCGAAGGGTTCAGCAGAGGTATTTTTTAGTAACACCCTCGTTTCGCCAGATATATTAAAGTCCCATGTAATAGGAGGCGAGCCTATTGCCATTAACCGGGCACAAATCCACACTCCGGGCTACTACTGAGAAATTCCTAATGGAAAAACCCAATATCACTTTGCCCGGCCTGGGGATCGAACCCAGTACCCCAAGCTCAGTAGTCGCGCTTGCGACCACTATACCAACAAGGCAATTACATGGATAGGATATTTTTTATCCGTGTTAATAAAGTAGTTTCCCTAAGATGCAATTGAAACCGCGGGCAACATCTAGTGCAAAAATAAATCTCGAGCATACCCTGAGCTGGACCCGGCATTCGGTTTAACGCAACATTTACCACACTGAACTTTCGGAGACACACCAAACACTCTGACGCAAAGTAGCGAAGAAGTGAATATATCCTCTATTCACATTACGTGTGGCCATTATGTGCGGTTATAAAAGGGTCTAAGGGTTTGGTGAACCTAACATGTCCCGCGGGAACATTATTTATGTCCGCGGAACGGGACAGTCCTCAGTGTCCCAAGATGTTCTATGTAAAATATGGGCGACGCCGCCCAAGTTCCGAAGAATAATGAGTGACCCAAATTGTGTGCTTCTGACAACTAATGTTAAAAATGTTCGTAGCAATTTTGTGGGACTTTGGTTCGCGATTAGGGTCTATATTTCACGTCTATAAACCGAAGGTCGTTTGTTCGGCAAAATTTGGACAGCGCATGCTAGAACAAGTTCGAACATTAGGGCAGAGATTATGGGTCCTTCAGAGAGTAAATATTCCTACACGGGAACCAGCTGGCATCCAGTTTAAACAAGCCATTGCCCAAACTGCGGCTGAAAAGACAATATAGGATCACTAAGGGCCAACCCATATCTGACAGAAGATACGTCGCCGAACTTCCATCGCGTAATTTACTCGAGGAATTTTAGTAACGCATCTTCGGTCAAATGTGTATGTTATGAGATGTTTGTATGGAATTATGTGTACGATCGGCGATGTATCTTCTGTCAGATGTGTCTAGGCCCTGATGAAGGCAACCTGATATTGAATGGGTGTGTCGAACAAATCACAATCAAGCAAGGTCGCTAAAACGATAGCAAAATAGAAATTACGAAAAAAAGAAAAAAAAGAGGTTGAATTATATTAACTTTTAAACATTCGTGTTGCATGATATAATTATTTTTGACCACACGTTTGGTGCAGTGGCTTAGCAATCGGCTTCTGCGCTACGGGTTGTGGGTTCGATTCCCGCACGGAACAAATATTTTTATGGCCTACAGATAGTTGTTATGGGTCTGGATGTTCGTGCGTGTGAAGATTTGTGTCTGTAAATGCACCCACGATACAAGAGAAATCCTAGTGTGCGGCAACGTCTCTTTAAAAAAAAAAGGGAATTAACGCAACGGCTGTTTTCATTGTCTTCCTTTTTCTGCTCGTGACCCGCAATCCGTACAACGATGGAAATGTCGGACAAATAATCTTAAATTCGCTTTAATTCCCGATTAATAATAATAAGATCCAATTGTGTTGGGATCGAAGACTATGAAGATCGCCATAGTTTTTATATAAGGTTAATACGACTACACAGCTACTTCTTATAGGTATGTTTAAGCAGCTGTTTCTTAATAATTAATACTTTTTATTTTTCAATTATGTTTTCGAGGCATTAGTTCGCCCTTCAGCGACCATGCAAGCCCCACTAAGTTCGTCTTATATTATTAGATACTAAAGAATAAAATGAAATATAAAAAAACACACACACCAGGGAACACAATTTCACCGACACGGACTCTCACAACAAAGGAGTTAGTGACACTCCCAATCAACCCCTTCCAAAGATAATTTATACCTACAAGGGAATTAATTAACTGCCTCGTTGGTCTAGTGGTGGCAAGTACGACCGCTGATCGTGAGATCCTGGGTTCGATCCCCAGGTCGGGCAAAGTGTTATTGGGTTTTTTCGTGTGAAATTCCTCAGTAGCAGTACGGAGTTTGGATTTGTGCCCGATTGATTGCAATAGGCTCGCCCCCTATTAAGTGGGACTTAAACATAACGGTGAATGAGGATGTTTCTATACACCTCTGCCCAACCCTTCGGGGAATACAGGCGTGATGTTATGTTTTGTGTTACAAGGGACTTTTTCCAGTATAAGAGTTAGGAAGTCACGAATATTATTGCTTTCCAGGCTTTGTGTACTCGTACATATATAGTGTATGATAAAAATACAAGAATTTCTGTTGCCATGTTTCTCTTTATGGGATTATCCAAATGTAACCAAAACATGGGTGTTGAGATCGCGTTAAGTAACATCTTCGAAATTCGAAATGTTACATGCTGTATATTGTAGGTATGTTTGGTAACAACTAAATCAAAATGAAAACAATTGTGTAGCAGACTACAGCGGCAATAATGATAATTCCCAAATGTGACGTCACAGAATCCTGCATCGCGATATCAAGATTTGACACGCAGATGGTATAATAGGCTTGGTAGAGAATTCTCCCTTTTCGTTGGAGGAACACCAAATCTCATGCTCACACTGTTTTTTCATACATTGTGTTATCACGTTATTATATAGGTATAAAAATGAATCCCTATTTCCCTTGGTCACGCCGTAACTTGAGAACGACTTTACCGATTGAGATCATTTTTATACATTACATTTGTTTTATTGAGACGATAGTTTGTAGCTATGCTAGGATCCGATAGGTGGCGCTGTTGTCAAATTATTTACGCGGGCACAGCCGCGGGAGAACAGCTAGTCATTTTATAAAAATGTCTTCTGAAAGAAAGTCGAAATTATTTTGTAATGGCCTTTTTGTAATTAATTTTGCGTTATAGGTACCTACCTCTGTTTTCTCTCACAATGTTTTCCTGTTCTTCAAGCGAATCGTAAATTGAAAGATAAGAACCTGATATTACCAATGTGCCACAGCCACAGAAGAGATAAAATTATCTGTTCTGTGGCCACCGCCGTTTGTTTCTTTAGAAGAGATTTTTTTTCCCCAAAATTTTAATTTATCCGGGGTACCTACTTGAAGCAATTAGCGGTCATATGGTATTCCGGCATTTATTAAAAATACAGAAGCGTTGGGGATACATAAATTGCGTTAATGAGCTCCAATGAACGTTACTTTTAAAATAATTACGAAAAGATGTTACGGATTTTCCAACACTCCGCTTTGAAGTTACAAAGGCCGAAAAAAACATCGTCATTTTGTCGATTGCATTGTCTTTGCTACGTGATTCTTGTCAAATGTTAAAATGAGCGCAGTGGTGTCTTCGAGTCGATCAACACTCCGCTGGCCTTTTTATTTTTTATCGTGGGAAAACTCTCATGGATGTCTGCCGGACTCTTACCGGCTAAAACCCATGATGTTCCTCCTTTTAACCTATGGCCGGGGTCACGGGATTCGCTATTGCATGCACTTCAACCCCGGCAGGTCTTGATCCACTAGCTGCTGGTGGACTTCCCCTTTGGTGGGGCCTTCCCCATGCCCCAGGTCCTTCTGAGAGGCCATCCTTCCGGACCTGTTCCTGACCAATCCGCTGGCCTAGCGCAATAGTTTATAAATAAGAATAACTGCATAAGACGTCCCTGGCGAATGGTTTAACTTCATTTCAATGACGTAATTTACCAAACAAATCACACAATCCGTTTGTGAAATTAACCATAATCTACAAAGCTATTACGTCACGGCAAACAGATCAAAAGCGACGGTGGCGCTGGCTAGTGAGTAATTAGCGAACCAAATCGGTCGCTTGAATCGGACATTCGACGAAAATTTGGCTTGATGCGGACGTTCTGCGGCCAATTGTGGACGGTTCTGCTTGTTTACAGGGAAATTAATTGAATGAAACTGTGTGCAACGTTTGGTATTTTGAATTAGTGGAACTATTTGCCTGTTGTATTTTTATTACCTTTTATATCAAAATTAAAATGGCAGATACCTAAAGGCCTGGTCAGACAGAGAGCGTGGCTGGGTGTGATATTCACGTCACGTGTTGATCGCGTACTGTTGGCGTGCGAATTACTATGACAATGTATGTAAGACGCCACCCAGAAACTGCCACACCAAAGTTCAATACTAATGTCCGGTTCCTATAAACAAAAACGAATCGTTTTGCTTACCGACGGCAGCATTTTTTATTGTCAAACTGGGCATATACATAAATAGACTCGTAAGTTAATTTTACCTGTGGTAGCTACTTCCATATGGGAGGGTCTACTATGCAAAGCTATGAGGTCTTTGCTTTATTATTGGTAAAAATACAAGAGTCCCAATTTTAACCAATAACGTTCCGTAAATTATAGGAATCGGCCATAAATCATGTATTTACGGTCGAAACTATGAATAACTGATGACAATCCAAATGGATTAGTTTAAATTTTTGACATTATATTAAATTTCTGTTAAAAACTTACATCAATCCAGAGAATTTGGATTGAGATCGGTTATTGTTTTAGGCCGTCACAGTCTCCACGAGCGACGATACTTAGCCGAACGCTTTTTCAACGCGCGTTAAAAAGCGTTCTAATACAACAAATAGAGAGCCGTATATGTTGTATTCACATGATAGCGCTTTTTTAACGCAGCTTATCTATTGTACTCTCTTTAACGCACACTAAAAAAGCGTTCGTGCGAATCAGGCCTTAAGTAGATGTACGGCTCTCCCTGGGCCGTCAGCCTCGCTATCAAACTTGCTGACTGGCTAATAATAACGGCTTATCCTTAAGCTATTCTCGTATGGCTCGTGCCGACACGAGAGACGAAGACTAACTAAATAGTTGTACGAGGTCTGCAAACAAACTCGAACTAACTAGCATTGCAGCCCAAAATTAGTAAATCAGCACTCAGTGTTTCACACCCAGCAAATGGTGAGTTGGTGATCCTTTGGGCATGGGCATGCTCGACAGTAGGTATATTATTTCTATGAATTATAAGGTTAAATAACTCCTTAAAAAAACTTTTAAGTTAAACGGCTTCATCTTGCATTACCCCTGCAGCATCAGGATTTGACGATTGAAGGTTGTAATTATTATAATTTTGTATTGTCATGGGAATTCAATTTGTGTGCGAAGTTTCAGAACAATCGCTTAAGCAGAAGTAGTTGAAAAATCTATCCCAAGATTTGTCTCAAACAAACAAATATAAGAAGTGAAACTAACTAAAACCGTTTAATAAAATGTGTATGTTTTATGTTATTTTTTTATTGTTTATGCTGTCATTGTTGCCTGGGCTGAATAAAATTTATTTTCTTTCTTCTTTACTTTTTCAGTATGCAACTTGTGAGTTTACCTGAAGAGGGATACTAATAGCTATTCCGCTAGAGACGACCCTTCGTCGCGTCTTAATACAGAAAATAATTAGGCAGCAAGGTGGAAGCCTTGTACGTGACGTAATTTCTCTCAGTTAATTCTAGAACTTGCGTAGAATGATAAGTAGCTCATTATTAAGCTGTTTTTTTTGTGCCTATATGTATCATATATTTAAAAGCGTGTTAGGTTATCTGAGCTCTATACCTAAATGTACACAAGCATTTCGTCGGTCGGCAGTGAAAACTACGTATGAGTAAAATACATTTTTTTAAAAGAGATAGAAATAATGTCTCCTCAAAATAAAAATGGCCGATCAAATGTTAATACAAGTTTGTCATCGTACGTCATAGATAACTTAGAAGTATTTGAACTGAAAGTTTGTTGAACTAATACGTGTATGACGAGTTTATCTAACTAAAGAAGAAATAAAACGCTTTTGAAGAAAATTTTATTTAAGAGGTTTTCACTGCCGAGCGTCGATTTGGTCTTTGAATATACCTATCTTATTTGAGAATTATCATAAGTAGTAGTCTGGTGTCTGGATTTGTGCCCGGTTAATGGCAATTAGCTCGCCTCCTATTACACGGGACTTAAACATAACTGGCGAAACGAGGTTGTACTAAAAACACGTCTGTCATACCCTATGGGGAATACAAGGCGTGATGTTAAGTTATAAACGTTATTTCTCGTTACCAGATTTTAATACACAAAATTAGGTCTGCAGCTCTGCAGTAGCTAATAAATTCAACGGCACTTGAAACACGAAGGCATTTAAAACACATGAAAAATTAAAACAACCTGTATGTCAACAACACTAACTGCATAATATTTATTGCTTTACATTTCTATGTAAATTATCATTATTATGTGAAGTTCTAAAAATTAAAACGATGTTGCATTGTTGTGTATTCGTAAAATTTTAAATGTAACAAACGTTCCGGCCTTGGTGCACGGTGTAACCGCAGTACAAACCGGAAGGCGCCTTGGCATACATTTGGCAATAAAAATAAAAATATGAACTGTTTTACAATGGGATTCCATACTTACCTCAGTACTCCTGAAATACAATGAATTTTAACTGTTTTATGAATTTTGTATTTTACTGAATTGTTTAACATGTAGGTCGCATATAAAGGTGGGTACAAAAATATTAATTTATAAAAAACGCTTTTAATAAAAAAAAAAACATAGACATACTATAAAAAAAATATTAAATATCAGAAAAGTAAACGTTTTGGCGGTTAACATTATTGCGTGCATGAGTCCAATGTATCAAATCACATCTAATATCGGGTAAGGCTTGGTCAGATAGAGAGCGTGGCTGGGTGTGATATTCACGTCGTATGTTGATCGCGTGGTGTGGCAGTCTCTGTGTGGCGTCTTCCATACATTGTCATTGTAATTCACCACTGAAGAAGTCAGAGAGCCACGCTCTCTGTCTGACCAGGCCTTTACCATCCAAACATCGGATGGCATCGATTTGATGTTTACAGCAACCGTTTTTACTACATCTTGAACAAGTGTCGATTCACCGAACCAACCGAAAAACGATATTCATTTAAAATCCAAACATCTAAAGCAACCTCTAGCAACTAGCAACCGATAGATATTCGCCTCCTCTATTTTCAACTGTATGTAGTCCCGGCCGTGAGAAAGAGATGAAGGCAATATTGTATCCATTGGGCTACGAATGTTTTGTTTGCGCCATGTCAATATCCGTAGATATCGACATCTGAAAACCGACATCGACATCGATGAAAAATCTAAATATCATTATATGGACAACCGTTGGCGTAAAAACCAGATATTACACATCTTTACTAATGTAATAATTGTGAGGGATGTATTATTTACCTATTTTAAGTTCTATCTTGTATTAATCTTTGTAACAATGTAACCATTTAAATGTCTTATCCTATCATATATATCTCAGTATTATTCGGGCATCGACTGGTTTCATTTCATATCAACACCGCACCTTACATAATATGTAAAAGAACAACTGCCTCGTTGGTCTAGTGGTGGCAAGCGCGACTGCTGATCGTGAGGTCCTGGGTTCGATCCCCAGGTCGGGCAAAGTGTTATTGGGTTTTTCCGTATGGAATTCCTTAGTAGCAGCCCAGAGTTTGGATTTGTGCCCGGTTGATGGCAATAGGCTCGCCCCCTATTTATATGGGACTTAAACATAACGGCAAAATGAGGGTGTTACTACCTCCGCCCAACCCTTCGGGCAATATAGGCGTGATGTTATGTGACGTAAAAGAACTTTTTGCATAAGTCTGTGTTATGTACGAGTTTTTTATATAATTATTAATCTGTAGATGTAAATTTGACATCTCGTTATCATCATGTCAGTTGATTTAGGGATTCAGGGTTAGGTTTTTTAACAATTTATCACAATAATGCGTGTAAATATTAATTTATGTAAATAACAATGACTTCAGAGTGCAGGTCTTTAGAACTCAACGATGTGTGCGGTTACACATTGAAACAAGGTGTTATTTTTGTAGGGTTTGCTTCTTTAGTAAGTTTTTTAATATTTATTTATTGATCTGGGGATCAAACCTGGGATCAAAACTGGGGAAAAAACCCAATTACACTTCGCCCGACCTGGGGGTCGGGCGAAGTGTAATTGGGTTTTTCTATTAGGAATTTCTCAGTAGCAGTTAGGAGTCTGGATTTGTGCCCGATTAATGACAATAGGCTCGCCTCCTATTACATGGGACGTAAACATAACTGGCGAAACGAGGGTGTTACTAAAAACATCTCTGCTTTACAGAAATGATAGCTTAGTAGTGTGACTGTCGGACTGCCAAGTCATAGGTCTCGAGTTCGGACCTAAGGCACGCACCTCTGACTTTTCGGATTCATGTGCGTATTGTATAATTATCGCTTAAAAACGGTGCAGGAAAACATCGTGAGGAAACCGGCATGCCTGAGAGATATTTTTCGAAGGCATGTGAAGCCAAGTCAGAGGCCCATGGGCGGCATAAACTCTGACACCAGGTTAGTCACTAACCACACGAAAAGAAGAAAGAAGACCTCTGCCGAATCCTTCGGGGAACATAAGGCGTGCTGTGTTATCTTTATTTGATAGGCCACCTCTTCCGCACCCATGGTTGTTGTAACAGTTGACTAAGGGATGACGTCAAGATGATGGTCAATAGCGTCCTCCTTCTAATAACAAAAAACTGTGATCACCAATCCATCTATTAAGCGTGGTGATTATGGCAATTTCTCTTGTGAGAATTAACTGTAGCGGTCATTGAGAGGCCCATTGTTCAGTAGGAGAAGTTTACATCTTGATATTATGACGTGTATTGTATAGGACATTATACTGGTTAGATATAAAGTATGGTTCCGTATATCTGAAACTGTTCTAAACATGGGCGTAACCAGGATTTTATCCAAGATGGGGCAAACTCAGTCAGAGAGTAAATATTTGTCTTTTCAATAAATCTGGAAGTGCAGAATGGGATTATGGGGCAATGTTGCCCCATAATCTTATTTTTGAGGTCCAAATAAGTATAAACAGAGTCGGGCATTGGTCTGCCTATTTTGGGTAATTGTTCTGTGGACATGGGTGGAAGTTGACTGAATCTAGACCATTTACCTATTCTTTCCTGTGCCAGGGTGGGTCAAGCGCCCCATTTGCCCCACCTTGAGTACGACCATGGCTCCAATGGAGACTATTATCGCGCATTGAACTGCGCTCCTTTCTGTGTTCGCTAAAAATCCAACAATGTGCGACGCGAAATCCCGGTTGTACTAGGAAGTGGATACACACGCATTTGAGAGGCACAAGAACTAACATTCTCGATCTTCAAGCCCAGAACATCCAAAGTGGTTCCTTTACCAAGGACCACACGCAGTCTTGCCTCTCATATTTTATTAAATAATAGTTTAAGATCGAGGTAACTATAAAAAGAAAGGTTTTTTATATAATTATTAAAATTATGTAGTTTATTAATTAACATTTTTAAATATTAACCATTAAAAAGAACATTTAAAAATATAAAAAAAAACAGTAGACCCCCACCGACCTTAGGTACAGAGGTCCAGCAACCGGTAGTCAGGGCTTCAAAGAGAGGAATCTCCTACAATACGCGCCGGGTCCAGGAGTACCGCTTTCTGTATCCTCTTTAACCAGCTGCCTAACGACAGCCTCTTCGGATGTTGGTCGAGGCTCTTGGCTATAGACCATTGGTCATAACAACTATTAGCACAATGACTGCTATGTGCCAAGTCAAGATGTTTAATTTTTTTAACCTTTTCGGAAACACATCCATTCAAACACTCGCGACTCAAGACCTATATCTCACAGAGGCGTGATTTTTGTTTCGTTTTGTAGAACAACTCAAAGATTAATAAAATAACACATAATAAATACGTGTTACCCCCTGTAGATTTTGTAGTATTTTAGAAAATGTGAAAATAATGTGTAAAATCTATACTAATATTATAAAGAGGAAAGATTTGTATTTTTGTATGTAACGAATAAACTTAAAAACTACTGGACCGATTTCAAAAATTCTTTTGCCATTAGAAAGCTACATTATCACTGAGTAACATAGGCTACTGGTGGAGCCGTGAGGACACAGCTAGTTATGTATAAATATGTACTTTCATGTTTCATTACAAAAACTGCTAATCTTATGTATACCAGTTTAATACTACTTTAAGTTTTCTATGCAGTAGTCTTTTAAATTATTTCAGGTGATATCGGTAGTGACGTTGTCCTCATCGATGGGTTCCATCCTAGCTATGGCCAATAAGGAGATGAACTATAATGGTAACTCCATGAACGCCATCAATATAATCTTCGCACTGTTCTGCACCAGCATGTCCTTGTACCAAGTAGTTTTATCCACGGTGCTGCTGTTGTTTACACTGTGGGTAAATATACTTTTTATGTACATTTATCTGATTAAAAAAAATAGTTTCAGGAGAAACGCGCGTTGGCAAACTATTTGATTCTTTATTTCCATCCGCGTTATTTTTATTATTAATAGTATCAAAATTATTGTTTTATAGTCACTCATGCCTCATTGGTGTAGTGGTGGCAAGCGCGACAGCTGATCGTGAAGTCCTGGGTTCGATCCCCCGGTCGGACAAAAGTGTTATTGGGTTTTTCCATGTGGAATTCCTATGTAGCAGTCCGGAGTTTGTATTTGTGCCCGGTTGATGGCAATAGGCTCGCCCCCTATTACACCGGACTTAAACATAACGGCGAAATGAGGGTGTTACTATACACCTCTGCCTATCCCTTCGGGGAACACAGGCGTGATGTTATGTTAACTTAACTTGACCGACAAACTGTTAATCTATTTATGGAAGTTTTTTTTTTATATTCGACCGTTTTTTTATATCTATTTCTTTTATCTGCGAGATTTTTATGAACGGCCGTTAAAAATACTAGTTATTTGTGCTCGCTTGGCTCACCTAAAAAATATCCAATGTTTGCTTTCAGTTTTCCAATTAATCCAAATGTTTCATGAAAGTTTCGACCCTACGGCTTTCATCATAGATGTCAATTTCATATGGAAGTTACAGATTGTCACTATATGAACTGCATTGTACTTCTTTTCATTCAGTTTCAGAATTTTTGTTTACTATAGGAAGGCGGTATATCTTTCGGTGACCGCTGCCTGTAGTTTTGGTTTAACTGTACGATAGTTTTGGTAGTAACTTTTGGTTTAGGCTGAGCATCCACCAGAGCTGTGCTAAGCTGCGTAGCGAGGAATGTATTTTGTAAGCACCAATAGAATCACTTCATTAACCTAGCGTCGCTCTGCGCAGCTCTGGTGGATATGGGTCTACCAGTGCGAGGTTTTTGTTCATACAAAACATGTGAGAAATGTGTTGCGAGGAATGTGTTGCGAGGAATGTGTTGCTAGGAATGTGTTGCGAGGAATGTGTACCGCTCCCGCCACACCACCCTATTCGAAAAGAGTCCGCTACCTATCCTCGCACGGCTCATTTGTACACATTAACACATTACGCATTACATATTACCCATTCCTCGCACAGCTCTGGTGGATGTCCAGCCTTAATCCAACGATATGGAATATTTTTGGCAACCGGTTTAGTTAAACTCTGGTCAGAGCAAAAGTAGGTAGGCTTATACCTTCTCCCTAGCTTTTTCCCAATTATGTTGGGATCAGCTTCCAGTCTAACTAGATGTGGCTGATTCCCAGTATGTTACACGGAGCGACTGCCATCAGACCTCCCATAATCTAGTTAGTAGGCAATGCCGATATCCTAAGGTTAGACCGGTTGTCAGACTTTCGGGCTTTATATCTATCTTCTTATGCGTTTGGAACCAAATCCGAACTATCTATCTGTATAAGAGAGAGTTACCCACTTTCTTCTAAACATGAAATTTTGAACTCTATTCCACAGCGAATAGGCACTATTTACGTGATAACGCTGTGGGCCACGTCCCACATTTCGATTCTGATCCTGTACTGCTTCATGTTCACCGCCAGAGTCATCATATGCTACAACGCAGAACACTATGCGCAGGTGTTGTTCACTACCTTCGGGGGATTAATTTATCTGGGTACCTGTAACCATAATTAAAAGCATACGTATAGTTTGTCATACAGAACCTAAATGCAGTAAGTGAAATTTTTGTGTATAGAATATTTATTGGACCAGAGTATTGGTTTATACGCAGACGCATAAGGTTCAATATTCTTCATTCAAAATTCCAGTTACTGCATTTTGGGCTCTGTATGGTAGATAGTCTATCGCAGTCTGATGTTACGGACAGGCCTGTACCAAAAAAGAGGAATATTCCAGTGACCCCAGCGCTAGCCTTCTCACTCTGGTAAAGCGTACTTACTACCTAGTGTCCATATTTAGGCTGTAAAGTTACGTAGAAACGGTCCGTAAGACCATCTAAAAGCAGTCGTAACGAAAAAGAAACCGAGGGCGACAACGGGGCGTTGCAGACTAAGCCCTCGTCCGCACGAACGCTTTTTCAACGCGCGTTGAAAAAGCGTCCAACCCGCGCAATAGATAAGCTGTGTTAAAAAAGCGTCCAACGCGCGCAATAGATAAGCTGTGTTAAAAAAGCGTCCAACGCGCGCAATAGATAAGCTGTGTTAAAAAAGCGTCCAACGCGCGCAATAGATAAGCTGTGTTAAAAAAGCGCTAACATGTGAACACATATACGGTTTGCTATTTGTTGTATTAGAACGCTTTTAAACGCGCGTTGAAAAAGCTCTCGTGCGAATGAGGGCTAAGGGGCGAAGTAGGTATTTATGAAGCTGCGCTTGGACACGAGAAGTTTCGTTTCTATACGGTTTTATTTATTCTTATGGTAGTATTTTTGACTTTCAGCTGTTTTCACTTACTTTACTGTCATCGTCAACAGTTACGACAATTCGCTAGAACCCAATACAAAATTGACTTAGCGCCAATATCGATGGTGAAACAAACAATTCACTATGTTTTTTGTTTTTCAAGGTTTTGTAATGTTTAAAAGAATTTGTGCACACAATAGTGATAATAAATAGTTAGCTTTCTTTGTAATCAACATCAAAACGCAAATATTAGTGCGTAGGACCTATTTTGTAGCTAGACAATATTAATTTTTGGAATGAAATATGTTTATAAGTTGGTGACTCCTTGTGAAAAATATTGTCTTCCAACAGTTTGATTAAAAAACTGAGTACAAGATATAAGGGAGAAACAACGCTTTTTTGAAAAAATTACTGAAAATTATGGCCGTTAAATTTATTACGAAAAATATGAGCATCTTAGACACGTGTAAAGCGAGATTGTGTCAGATGGCTTTTTTATTTTTATTAAATATAATTTTAGAAATAATTTTGACGAGTTAATATATTTTTTGAACAGACTACAAACTGACATTGTAAATAGGTACATAATAAATCAATTTGTAAACTTTATGCATTTAATAAAGTTATTTTTGTCTTTAATTAAAGTCGTTTTCTTTGATACGGATTTTCAGAAAATAATAATTAAATAATGATATTGAAATGTTAATGAACAGCATTTCAGGTTTATTTAAAGGGGAAAATATAAAACATAACTTTGCTTACGTAAACACAGAGTTTAACCCCTCTCTGTAAATTCAAGTTAAAAGTCTTTCTAAATGATCAAAGACTTTTAAATGAACTGTTTAATCTTTTACTTATTATTATTAGATTATGTAGATATCGACCTGTTTTCAGAAAAAAGAAATTCATCAAACTTTTTAAGGGGTGTCCAACATTTAGTCTTTAGAGTAACTTTCAAAAATAAATTGGATTTACCTTCGTCGTGTAAAATACAAATTCTTAGCTGTACCTGGTTAGATTGGAAGCTGAAAATATGGAAAAAGGGTAGAGTGATAATTAAGAAGTGCCTTTGCATATCTATGTGATTGCGTTAAGTGTTTTTTCTTCATCAATCGTAATGAGAATTTCGAGGGGAGGGATGAAACGCATATAACTAAAAGAGTGATGAATATGAATGCTGAATGTTGACAGGGAAGAATGGAAGAGAAGGACATATTGCACCGCCCCAAATAAACTTGGGAACAGGGCAGGAAGACACGCTTGTATTCCCCGAAGGGTTGGGCAAAGGTGTATAGTGACACCCTCATTTCGCCGTTATGTATAAGTCCCAGGGGCGAGCCTATTGCCATTAGTTAGGCACAAATCCAAAATCTGGGCTGCCACTGATGAATTCCACACGGAAAAATCCAATAACACTTTGCCCGACCTGGGGAACGAACCCAGGATCTCACGATCAGCAGTCGCGCTTACCACCACTAGACCAACGAAGCAGGAAGATGATGATCGTAATGAGAATTCTATCTATGGGCATTGTTATGCGTTTTGTTAAAGGAACTCAATCATTAGTAAATAAGCAGCTTGTTTATGGTTTTCATTCACGATTCATCAAGTTTATTGTAATACGCAGAGCGTCAGCAGCAGTGATTTAATATAAAAACAAGATTTACAACAATCCCATTTAGAAATTTATTGTCAGCTATATTCTGCGATGGATCGCTGCAAAAATCTGTCAAATCAAATGGCATATAAATATTTTTAAATATCGTTAGCTAAGCGCCCATCAATTTGGCAATTTATCTATCGATTCAGCTTGGCTTTCAATCTGTGGTTATCGATTAGAATTGTAGTTATATCTAAACGGCGTATGTTAAGGTCCTTAAATATCATCTTCAGCTCCGCGTAGTGCAGCCTGCCACTATGCAACGGGGATTGCAACTATTGTAATTCCGCCTAGCCTTCTCCCAAGTATGTTGGGGTCAGCTTCTAGTCTAACCAGATCCGGCTGAATACTAATATTTTACACGGGCAACTGCCATCAGACCTCCGCAACCGCAGGGCAATGCCGATAACCTAAGGTTAGACCAGTTGTCAGAATTTCGGGCTTCTGACTTCCCATAACGATTTTCACAGGTATTCTTATGACACCCGGGACCGACTATTTAACGTGCTCTCCGAGGTAAGGAGGAATCTCGATGTGTAACGAACGGTCACCCATCCACAAACTGACCTCGGCAAGCGCAGTTTGACCTCGCAAGTCTTATGATCCGGGCGGTTGGTAATCTCTACAACAATTGTAGTTGCCATCTCAAAAACTTAAGACCAGTGTCAAGCAGACGCGTTGTCATTGTGATAGCTGGCTCTGCAATCTCCAAGTCACTAGTCCAACGTGGTTATTATGAGCATTACCTTTTATTGAGAGTTGTTTGTCCTATTTATTCTACGTGCCGCGAGACATGTTGCAAGCCGCCGCTTCGAGAGCGGGCGCAGATGTGTGCGACAGAATGGTTACGCGACATTCACATAGAGGTCCCGCGTGATGTTTAGCGTCATGTCGCTCCATTTGTTCCTTAGTGAATCCAAGGCTTTAATAACAGACCGCAATCTTCGGAGTAAAGTACAGCATGAATCATGTGTTATGTATGAGTCGAAATGAGGTATGTGTCAGACGTTAAAACCTACGTTTTCTTTTATCCTAAATCAGCTTTTCCGCGTCATTAAAACTAAAACTACTTTAAAGACATTCGTAGAACATTGTCCCGTGGAATCCATAGCATCACGTTCAGCAATAAGTCGTCGTGCCCCGCTGTAATCTTAGCCGGAGCGTGTTTGGCACCGCACTATCTTGCCGTTGCCAAACACGCAATTAACTTTAATATCTGCAATAATTTTTCGAATATTTTAGGATATAGAGATAAGGAGAATTTTAAAGGCTTCTATTATAATCTGTACTAATATTATAAAGAGGAAAAAATTGTATTTTTGTATGTAACGAATAAACTTAAAATCACTGAGTAACATAGGCTACGGGCGGAGCCGTGAGGACACAGCTAGTCTTAGATAAAATCACATGAGTGCATTAAAGGAGCCACCACGAGTGACGATAATTTACTATGGCCAGCACACCAGGGCAGTCAGGTCCGGCTACCAATCGCTATACAAGAGGAGAAGATAGATAATAAATATAATTTACAGATGTAATTATTTATCAAATCACGGATGGTGGGCGGATTTCTGAGAAAGGTGTTCAGAGGTAAGATGTTATGATATGGATGGCTTTCCAAAAATTCAAAAAAATACGTAATTACAGAGCGAGAATAGTTGTTTTTTAGCGTGGCACAGTTTTGTTTGCTACGAGGATAGTTACGTTTGTTGGTTACATAAATGCAAAACAATTTATCCGGTTTTGTGTGGAATCTTCAGACGAGAGGCAGAAATGGATCACGTTAACAGATTCGATTAGCTACCCTATGGTACCAATAATTGCGGGTTCTACAAAGGAATATAAATACTCCTTTGTGGAAACCGTAGGTACAGTTTACAAAGGAAGATTGTAAAACAAAGTCACCGATCAATTTGACTAGTTTGTGAGATGAAACAGTTTTTTTTTATAATAATAATAATAATAATTTAAAATTTATTTGCAGAATTCATATAACAAAAGTTGTTTTTTATAATGGATATTATTACACCTAAAGTTATCTCACTCACTCTCACTAGTTGGTGATTAATAAATAAATAAATAAAATTAAAATAAACTAGTTTAGTCACTGAAAAGCAGTGTGTATTCCGAAATAACTCGGCAACTTTTGGACCAACTTATTGATGGTGATAAAACCCCCATACTTATCAAAGTCGAACACCGCTTACCAGGGGCTCACGAAACACTAAGCAGCCGATATTGGGAAAATAGGAATATTTTTAAGCGTTATGACGATCATTTTTTGTAAAGTTCTTAAATTTTTCTCAAATGTTATTGATGCTGCAGAAAAATAAATATTTTTTTTCAAAAACCGGCGCCTCTGTCACTTCCTCCTCTGATCTAACGGACGTACCGGTAAAGTTCAGGTGAAGTTCCTACCCTCACTAAAACACGATAGTACTACAAATTCCGTCCACGCCATAACCGTAAATCGCGTGATGATACAACAGCGGCTGCAGCGCTTAATTTCAAAGCGTGGTGTAATCAACGCTAGCGTAGAAATCTTGAGGCGTGCGTATTTGGCAACGACGTTCTATCTCAGCTCATTGCATTAGCCGAGCGGTAAGCAATTAGGACGGGCCGCGGAGTACGCGGGTAGCGGAAGATTATTGTAAATACAGGGTTACTTCGAATTAACTGGCGACCTCACAGGGTTACTAGAACAAATTCAAATAAAAAAGTACCTTGTTTTTAGTTAATTAGATACCAATTTATTTCTATCTAGCCTTTTCTCAACTATATTGGGGTCAGCTTCCAGTCTAACTAGATGTGGCATACCAGTACTTTACACGAAGCGTTCATCAGACCTCCGCAACCCAGTTATTGGGCAATGCAGATATTCTAAGGTTAGACCGGTTGTAAGACTTTCGGGCTTTTAACTACCCGTAACGACTGTCATAGGTATTCGTATGACACCCGGGACCAACAGTTTAACGTGCTTTCCGAGGCATGGAAGGGTCTCGATGTGTAATGAATGGTCACCCATTCACGGCCTGACCGCGGCAAGCGCTGTTTAACCTTGCAAATGATATGATCCGCGCGGTTGTTAATTAGCCATGAGCCCCTCCAATTGGCAATTATTATTATACCACGAGTTAATTAGATACTAATATACCTAACTAATACAGTAGTGAAGAATACGTACTAGTAGTGTCTTGTTATCTAATTGACTAAAGTTTGGTATCTTTATGTGTAACATCTAATGCGGCGGTACGGGTGTGAGAGAGGCTGTTGCGTGGCGACGCTCGCGAAGGCAGACACATGACGGCAGACCTTCGTAACTTGTTAGGTCTCTTCGGTTTGACTCGGCCAGTTATTTTTATTTATTTTTTACAAGTCGAGTTTCGATGTTTCATGTCTACCAGGCGTCCCGCGACGGCTTAATTTCTTTTTAACCGACTTCCAAAAAAAGGAGGTGTTTATCAATTCACCTGTATGTTTCTATTGCCGTTTTTTTAATTTTTTCTATTAAAAAAAATGTTTATTTCAGTAACTTATGAACATATTACATTACAGTGTTAGGAGTCTTCTTTTAAGCAAATTAATTGCTTGTGTTAGAAGAAACCGCTCTATTAATGATACCTAGTACCCAACCCTATTAAGTTTGTGAGTTAATTTGAAGTAACGATATCCTACATTGTTATAATAATATTTTCTTTATTAAATTCTAAACCGCCTTGATTATGAAAAAAAGACTGTTACGCTAAGTTTTTTTTGTTGCGTGGGTTATCAGATACAAAGTTCAATAGCTGATTTATTTTGGTAATTAAAGAACTGATAGTATATATTTATAGGAGAGCGTTTTATCTATAGGCATAGTTGCCGCAAGGTTGCCTGCTTGTCGGTCTTCTATAGACTGTAACCTTGGAGAGTGTGCTCAAGAACTCCACAACCTCATCCCACCGGCGGCCCCCTTTTACCATCGGACATCTAGATACACTGCAAGTTACCATCCTTACTTAGTTGCCATTCCACCAATTCGCACTAAACGCTTCCAAACATCCTTCATAATGCGCACTGCAAAAGTGTGGAACTCACAACCTGCGTCTGTGTTCCCGAATGCATTCAACCTGAATCTCTTCAAAGTTAGAGTTAACAGGCTTCTTCTGGGTAAGCTCACTCCATCGTAGACTTTGTCTCTGTCTCCTCTGACCTAGACTAGAGTCAAGAGCAAACACATTACAGATAAAAAAAATTTGTTAAGTACAGGTAAACATCCATTCAAGTACATCTGCGTCCATTGTAAACAATCAAACAACCGTTATGTGGTAATATCACAATAATAATTTAATAATTATTGTCATATTCTGCATATTGTTTAATTATGTTTTCGGATATAATTAACTTCATGCACGAATCATACTGTAGGTACAGTCAACGACAGGTCGACATGGCAATTTTATGTCATTTTCAAGACACAAGTACAAGCAATAACGGGAGCGAGATCGAAATCAATAAACGCGGTCGAGGTCTTACTTCATTGATAAACTAAGGGCGCGGGCGCTGTGCGGGTGTGCGGGGCGTCCCCCCCTCTAAGGGTCAACTTATACTAGAGCAAAGTCGAAGCGCATCGAAGCGTCAATCTGAAACTTAACATAGCATATTCACCCTTATCTCCACAACATAATACACATATTTCTTCTAAGATAAAATAAGACGCGCGAATTCGCACGCATTCTACAGAGTTCGCGCGTTAGCGCAACCAACGCTGATTGGTTCTTCGCTTTATTTGTGAAGAATTTGACGCTTCGTTGCGCTTCGACTCTGCTCTAGTATGAGTTGACCCTAAGACTCACCTCATATCCGATAGCCATGACAACCTGTCGTTGACTGTACTTATTTTCCTGCCTATGAGCCTACGTCACATCAAACAAAAAAAAAACAAAGAAAATACTTTAAAAACAGTTCACTGTGACCTCAAGAACTAGGACAAGAATAAAACTCCAACTACCCGCAATACGTGGTGTACACACAAAAAGCCCTTAAAAGTTAATACAGCAGTAAACCGTGTCTACGTCACAGATTGGACGTTTCCCTTATGACGTCATTACCGTTACGTTAGTAGATGCTTGTAGCAGCGGCGTTACGAGCAATCTAACGCGGATGAGGTAATTTTAGGGTTGTCAGCTGCGAAATTGGTCTGCTATGGAATTCTTGGCTCGGGATTTTCAATTTGAAAGCCATTGTCCTTGCTTTTGTTAGTGGAAAGCTGAGCTTGGCACTTTAATGGGTAGAGAATTTTAGCTTTACATCATGGGCGAGAAAAATACTGATGAATTTGGTGAATTATTTGTGGACCGGTCGCTATAAAACAGGGATTCATAGACTTATTAGGACTCGGGGCGACTGGTGCAGAATGTCAGCTAAAAGCGGGCCACTACAATTAAAAGCAGCCAAAAAAATAAAATAAAATTTACTGAAAATAATTAATAATAGTTCGGGTATTCAAAAAAAACATGTTAGTATTCAGACATCTTAAGCTGGCCGCTATTGTTAAAATATTGCGTTATTGTCATACAAACGCATAAAATAATGGCGGGCCGCACGTATAATGACGGTAGGCCGCATGCGGGCCGTGGTCTGTGAATCCCTACTATAAAACAACGTTGTATTGTTTTCACTAGGCCTAGTAAATGAGAAAGGACTTGGTACGAAAGTAGATCCTTTTTTTTATCCTTAGAAAATCCTCATGGATGTCCCTCGCCCGGGGAAGGCGAGGGGGTCTGCTGGACTCTTACCGGCTAAAAACCACCGGTGTTCCTTCTCCTGACCGTTAGGCCGGGGTCGCGGGATTCGCAAAAGCATGCACCGCAACCCCGGCAGACGAAAGTAGATCCTGGACTTACAAGATTTTATGGCCAAGACAACGCTATGTAGAAGAAACAGAACAAGAACAGTGCATTGGCGTATACTTGTTTCGTCGGGAATCATAACATAACATCACGCCTTATATTCCCCGAAGCGTTCAGCAGAGGTGTTTTTAGTACACCCTCGTTTCGCCAGTTATTTTTAAGTCCCACGTAACAGGGGGCGAGCCTATTGCCATTAACCGAGCACAAATTCAGACTCCAGGCTGCTACTGAAAAATTCCCAATGGAAAAACCCAATAACACTTTGCCAGACCTGGGGATCGAACCCAGGACCCCGTGCTCAGCAGTCACGCTTGCGACCACTAGACGAACAAGGGAGTCATTTGTCATATTATTAGAGAAGCAATACACTATGCCGAAATTACGCAGCCGAACTTCGGCGCGACTCCGCCTGCAATGTTTTTTTATATTGGCAAGACGCTACGTAATTTCAGCGTGGTGTGTTGTGGGTAATTTAAAAAACATTGCAAGCGTGTTTACGCTTAAAGTTCGGTCACTTAGTACTGGCAGAGTATGTCGCTAAACTTAACCTCGATTTCTTGAAAGCTGAACAACGGCATCTTTTTTTTAAATACAAGCTTTGCCCCACACAAGGATTTTTCCTGTATCGTGTTTGCATTTACAGACACAAATCTTCACATGCACAAACGCCCAGACCTGGAGCAACTATTTGTAAGCCATACAAATATTTGATCAATGCGGGAATGGAACCCAGGACCCGTAGCGCAGAAGCCAATCGCTCAGCCACTGCACCAAACGTGTCGTCAAAAAACTTATTTATCAGCTGTCAAATCTCATTTTAAGTGATGTGATTGGTTGTTACTATTTCGGCTGACCACATTCCTTGACATGTAATGAGATTAGTTCTTCTTCTTCTTTTCGTGTGGTTAGTGACTAACGTGGTGTCAGAGTTTATGCCGCATAGAGGCCTCTGACTTGGCTTCACATGTCATCGAGAAATATCTCTCAAACACGTATCCTCACGATGTTTTCCTTCACCGTTTTTAAGCAAGTGATAATTATTCAATACGCACATGAATCCGAAAAGTCAGAGGTGCGTGCCTTGGGTTCGAACTCGAGACCTATAACTTGGCAGACCGATGATCACACCACTAGGCTATCACTATGAGATTTGATAACAGATTAAATTATAAATGATTTTTATTTCTGTAAATAAATCGGTTACAGACACTTTTACAAGTCAATGTAATGTTTTTTTAAGACTAGATGGCGCCGGCATTTCTTATCTGACTAGCTCTGAGAAGAAAAGCCGAAACAAACTCAGAGATCAAGGTCTCTTTTATTTGATCAGTCTTTCAGTTCCTAAGGTGAGTGTCATCATCAGATAAAACTGTAAAAGCACTGATGAACATAGGCTACTTGGACCGCTACAAGGAAGGCGTCGTCAGGGAATATCGGATTGGTAAGTGGATTTGGGTTCATGATGGAGTGGCAACCAACGAAATTTGGTTGTAGCGGGGTAGTAACCCTAGTGAAAATTCGCGGCGCGCCTGCTAGTAGCTTATTCTACTACTATATGAGTTGTGTATGTTCTAGGTAGATGCACGAGGTAATTGGGTGGAGTGATGAAAATTGTTAACTAGTGCCGTTAATAACGCAAGTAACTTTAATAATAATATATTTCTGTCTTATTAGATAGGTACTCAATTATCTAATCATCCTAAACATTGAATGCACGAAAAGAGCCTTCTCTACGATACTTTTAAGTCCGACATTATTTATCAAAATCAGCAAAGTCCGATAGCTTTTTTGTTTTCAGCCTAGAACGTTTGTTTTAATAACTAACTGCATGTGCCTAGATCTTTTTATTTTTATAAAATACTAGCTGTATCCTCACGGCTCTGCCCGTAGCCTATGTTATTCAGTGATAATGTAGCTTTCTAACGGCAAAAGATTTTTTGAAATCGGTCCAGTAGTTTTTAAGTTTATTCGTTACATAAAAAAATACAAAAATACAAATCTTTCCTCTTTATAATATTAGTATAGATTAATAATTAGTATTAGTACAGAAAAACACATTTATATAACATATATATTTATAGTAAAATAAAAACACATTTATATAACATAATTACCTATATATATATTTATAGTATTTGAAAACTATAAAACTAAAATAAGGAATTATGGACATTTTACAAAAGTGGACATTGTGGTTTTTGAAACTCCGTATACTACCTACGTTACGTCTACTACGGAACACAGTAAACTGCTTGGCGCTGGAATTTAAAGTGAGGGTGGCGATCCGTATAGATCCCATCACCACGAGTCCTAGGTTTTGTTGAATCTTACACACGTCTATTCCCAGCGTGCGCTGAGGAAGTTTTATATTTTAACCCGTCCCACATGGGATATTTTTATGAACCATTTACTCACGAAACGAAACGACACTACTAATGCCATAGTAAACGGTCCATAGAAATATATGACGCTCGGGGTCGTAACCACATTTCGTCGTGCCCTGACTTCGGTTTATTCAGACCACAACGGTATAGGTACATGTGGGTGAGCACGAACGTGTTTGAAAACGCTCGGTTGTATTCACACGGACTACATTGATGTAGTACGGCTGGAAAGAGCCTCGTTCGTTCTGCCTACCCTTTTCCCAACTATGTTGAGGTCAGCTTCCAGTCTAACCAGATGCTGCTGAATACTAGTATTTTACACGGAGCGACTGCCATCAGACCTCCGTAATTCCGTTACAGGGCAACGTCGAGTCCGGTTGTCAGACTTTCGGGCTTCTGACTACCCGTAACGACTGCCGTAGGTATTCGTATGACACCCGGGACCGATTATTTAACGTGCTCTCAAAGACACGGAGGGGTCTCAATGTGTAACGAACAATCCACAGATTGACCGGGGAAAGCTCAACTTAACTTCGCAAATCGTATGATCCGCGCGGTTGTACGTATTAATAACCAAATCACTTTATAGAGACAATACCACGCCGCCAATATTGGTAATCTTCGAAGGTATGAATAATAGTCCACTTTCCGAGTGCATGAAGAGAGCCTTCACGAGAGACGATACTCAAAGGCCTGGTCAAACAGAGAGCGTGCCTGGGTGTGGTATTCACGGCTCTTGGCGTGTGACCTACTATGACAATCTATGGAAGACGCCACACGGAAACTGCCACGCGAAGCTTGACGTGGGGCCACGTTCTCTTCTGACCAGGCCTTAAGGCAATCAGCCCCGCGACCAACTTTTCTGACTGGCTTATCTTCCTACCACGGCATGCTATTCTCATAGCTCATGCCAACATGAGAGCAGAAGAAGTCCACTTCTTCTACTCTGTCCTCTCCTCCTTCCAAATAGCAAACTTTCCAACAAACAAACAAACATATTTCTCAAAAAATAAAACATTACAATGACTTGTAAAAGTGTCTGTAACAGATTTATTTACAGAAATAAAAATCAGTTAGCAAACACCTCATAAACTTTATTCATTAAACAACCACAATGTCTCACTCGGAAAATGAACCTACAATGTTTGAAGCGAATTATGCTCATATATTCTGTATGCCTGAATTTTCACATTTATACAGACGGATGGCATGGCTTGTTTATGCATAAGCTTTTTGCATATTCTGCTCGGTAGCTCGACGCGTGGCCAATTTGCTCAATTTAGATATGCGGCCAAATGCTTGAATAATAAATGGAATTCAAAATATACTATGTATTGTAATTGCAATGTTTTTTTATGGGAAAGGCAAACAATGCCCGTCATGTGTCTAGACTGTGTCAGAATAGTAATTAAGAGGAAACGCGGGCTACAAAATATTAATAATTTGAATAGGTTTTTGCGTTTTATTTCCGTCCCACCCCTCCCGCAAAACTTCCCAATTGAGCCCGAAAGAGACACCTGCATCTCGGACTAATTTCTCCTGTGCAATATTAGCGAAATCGTACTGTCGTATTTCTCTGTTTCCTTCTTCAAATGTGAACCAATTTTTATATTTTTTCTGTAATAATTTTAGAAAGACTTTGGTTATGTCTGTACGTTTTTTTTTATTTTTTATGTTCGTCAAATTTGTTTACCAGATGTTTGAAAATTTAAACGTTTCTAGTTTTTTTAATAATTAATTTATTGACAAACACAAAACACAGGGACATAGTGGTGGTAGATATATTATCATATGGTAAAAAATATTTGCTGTAGTGACATTATCCGAGGAGGAACCTGAAGAATACGTTTGTATGGACTAAATGCCGACCGCATTTCCTCTTAATGTATAAAGTTAACAGTGACTGAGTGACGGTTCTTTTTATAGCAGGCTGTCGAATATAATATTACCACAGTCTAACCATATATTACTCCTTACAGTCGGTCAACGTAGAACATTTTCGCAGACCAATCGTGCGGGGGTCGCGGGGGAAGTGGGCGGAGCTTATGTCTCGGGCTGCAGCATGGCAGCTCGGGACATAAATTCCAGGGCTGTCGCTGTTTGATTTCGAATACAAGTGAAATAGTTCATAGGATAGGACATACCTACTATAATCACGTTTTATTAAATCAAGGGAATATGAGGTCGGTTCAGAAAACCGACCATGTTAAATTTCAAGGTATTCTTCATGGGTGTATCCAAGGTTTTCAGATGAGCTCATTAAAAAATACAATCGATTTTGAAACTAAAATTTTGAATTTGAACTAAAATTTACTAGTTATTCATCATGGGTGTTAATTTCAAGGTTTTCGTGGCCGAAAATGAGGTCAAAATCCAAATCCAAGATGGCTATGAAAATTTGCAAATTAGCTGTCATGGGTCATCCATGGTTTTCGGAGGCGCTGAATAACGAAAATAAGATCGATTCTTCAATTCTACAACATTTTTAATATTAAATATTGTTAGAAAAATGCCAGGATAATATGGCTGAACTGTTGTTACATATACCTTTGCATTATTTTGTCAAACGTCAAAATTACGCATGCGTGGTTATGTAGCTTTTTTTTGGCGCGTCACTTTTGTTAACATCGCGCCTGTGTTACCCGCAGGGCTGGGCAAAGGTGTATAATAACACCCTCATTTCTCTCATTAATTTAGTGTAATTTGTGTTATGCGACAACCCTTTGACAAGTGCTACAAATTGTGACATTTCTTAAGACCTGTCAAATATAATGGGCGTTTAACCACTGATTACAATGGTGTCTATTCTGTTGCGACCTTTGGCAGGACTAAACCAAAGGGGCTTGTCTCTTTCTGTTTCAATAAAAAAAGAAAGTGACAGTTGCGTTTAGTCTAGTTTAGTACTGTCAAAATGTGCAACAGAATCGACACCACTGTGCATTTTTTTAACGTAGCTTAGGATTAAATCTCCCCTCTTATTTGAAGCAGATGGCAGGTGAATGCATATCAGCATTTACCACCCATTCAGGCAGAAACCTGGATTCTTCTAAAATTATCTTGTAAAAAGGAAAGCTCTAGTAACAGATAGAGGAAAACTAGAGATGAACATGAAATTATTATTACGAAAATATCTACTATCCCAAAGGTATAAATATTTTCAGGACAGCCATGAAACATTATAGTACTGAACAAAACGCTCTTTGCATCATAACCCGGAATATCACGGAAATTTATATCTAGTAATACACCGTCCAAAAAATTGTTCAGCGCCATGAATTTTTATACACACAGTCATAAAGTAGAAGGTATAACTAACATATGTTAGGATTATAGAGATTAATATGCGGACAAACCCGGCTTTACGAGCTAGCGACCGTTCTTATGATGAATTGGTTTGTGCTAGAGTTTAGCTTTGTGGTTTACGTCGATATCGTTTTGCGTTTATGTGGAATATTTGCGGTTGTATACTATTGCACTGCTTTTTTTATAGGGGTAAAGGGGTTATCATCTTTGGCTTGGTAAGTATTTTCCTCAAATCAATTTCCCATCTTCTTGGGGGTAGTTTTCTAGTCTGACACGGCTTTAGTATCAGTATTTATCCATTTGTATGTTTCATATTATATTGTGTCTTTGTACTGTGTCCCAAATAAATATTTTTCATTTCATTTCAGTTTGTTCATTTCATTCAGTTAATTAATTTCAGTCATCTCATTCATTTCAATAGTTTCTTTCAATTAAATCGTTTTATTCATTTCATTCGCTTATTTTACTTCATTCATTTCATTCACTTGATTCATTTCTTTCACTTGATTCATTTCAGTAATTTTATTCATTTTATACGAACCGGCTGTAATATGATCTGTACAATCTAATTGTTGGGTTATAATGATAGCTAAGCCAAAGTAAAACTGATTATTAGTTCAGGCTTCTGACAATAATTATGTAGTTTTTTTAATCAGTAGGTATAATTAAGAAAAGCCTACACGAGTGACGATCCGTCTACTAATCTTTTTCCACGGCATGAGTCCAAAAATTTGACGTATAGTATCGTAAACGTTTCGCTAATGTAAGCGAATATTGAATCGAAAATACAACTGTCCTATAACATTTTAGTTTATTTTTTTGCGACATGCACTTGCACAATTTGTATCGTTTACATAGACATGAATTTTCTTTTAAATTTATTTTAGTGCGAAAGGAGTATTTCCATTTCAAAATTCACTCACATTAACGTTACGTTTACGTTACTAACGTCACAACATTTGTGTTAGGCCTACTGTTTGCATAAACCTGTGGCGGCATCTATCACGCCACATGCGAACTACGCAGCACGACGAATGTCTAGCAGACTACAGCGACAACAATGACAGCTGTCAGATGAAATGTCACAAATCCTGCATCGCGGTATCAAGATCTGACACGGAGTTAGTATAATACAACTTCCCAACATCAACCGTTAGGCAGTAGGCCGCCAGGCATAAGACCCGCCTGATGGGAGGATCCTTCCTTTTCGTAGGAGGAACACCATACCTCGTTCCCCTACATACCTTCTGTCGATAAGAGAGAAGAAGAAGATTAATTAAGAGGAAATACTGTAGATTAGAGAGCATACGATCAGTTCATTACTCCACAAATGAGTTATAACGTGAAAGTACCCGTGTTGTCTGACCTCCGTACCATTCACTACAATATGTATGAATCAATTGAGAGAAGGGTGTAACAGCGGTCATCATCATCCATAATATAGCCGGTCAATGTACATTACAGAACATAGGTAGGTACTATGTACAGTCACGTGTAATAATATGTATACAGATAGCGAACTTAAAAAGCGGCTTTTTTAGAGAATACTTTGTTGCTTAAAAATATTTGAAACCATAATTTGTATACAAGGATAGTCGGAAAGGGGGTACTAAGCCACGGGCCACTTAATGTATCACTGATTACTGTTTTAAAGAAATTGTTAAAAATTACAATAATTTTATAAAAATAATTATTTTTATTTTAGTTTTTTCAAAAATTTTTCATCCCTGCTTTAGTTATAAATTCAGAAAATGTAGTTTCTAATCCGTGACCCCAAATATGACGTAAAATGTAAACACGTCTGATCATAGCTGAGGATAGATAGAATTTAGCGTATTTTTTATGAAATCTTGAACAGTTATTTCTCTTAAAGTAATGACTTTTGGGGAAAGTGGTAGAACAAAAGTTATGCATTATTTTGGGTACTTTAACACCCTTTCGGCTTAGTACCCCCTTTCCGACTATCCTTGTATAAACATATTTTTACGACTGTGAATCGCCGAAGGGGTTGATAGCTGTGCCATCGTGCCAATATCGTGCACTCACAGTTCACCGATAACGATATTAAGTCAGGATCGATGAAAATGTGGTTACCTGCGGTAACACATCTCTTTCTTTTCCTTTGTCATGTGCCGCTGTCAACACCTCAGATCACAGCAAGGGTCAACACCAATCGTAAAATTCGATAAATTCGAACTCGAAATAAATACCTGTAGGTAGACGATACAAGCACTATTACTCACTCGGGACTCGAATCCAGAACAAAAGAACGTCACCTTATTACAAACTACCTCATCTCCAAATATTATATAATTTTAAGGCTTCATTAAGCTCTTACAAAGCTTAATCTAAGTTAACAAAAGCATTATGGGTACCTAACTGTCGTCAAGTGATTATTATCTAAGTTAGACATAGTCGAGCCTTACATGCGGAAAGGCCCATGTCATCAAGATTTATGACTTACCTTAAACTTGACTAACTTAACCGAATAGTTTGCTAGGGATACTATAGATATCAAAGGAATTTAATATATTTCTAAGTACAGTACTATGACATAAGTTATACGGTGAGGCAATCTTCGTTTTTCCGATCTTTTACGAATTATACATTTGTATAATTTAATGATTTGTATTGGAATAAACTAACATTATAACCCTATATATTGAACTGCCTCGTTGGTCTAGTGGTGGTAAGCATGACGGCTGATCGTGAGGTCCTAGGTTCGATCCCCAGGTCAGGCAAAAGTGTTATTGGGATTTTCCAAGTGGTATTCCTAGGCAGCAGCCCGGAGTTTGGAATTTTTCCCAGTTGATGGCAAGAAAGGCTCGCCCCCTATTACATGCGACTTAAACGTAACGGCGAAATGAGGGTGTTACTACACACCTCTGCTCAACTCTTCGGGGCATACATTTGTGATGTTATGTTATTATCGTACAGTGGTTTGTTTGTTTAAAAATCTAGATGTGAGGGCCCCGGTAAAAATTTACCACACTTTGTCTACCTTTAGACAACAAAAACTTGTTGCCTACTGTCATATGGGAAGTTTTGATTAGTATCTAATTAAAACTTTACTGGGGTTACTAATCCGTTTGCCAAGCATGGTGATCACAGCCATTTTCTCTTACAACTGTCCAACGTAGCTTCTCGTAGCTCGTAGCCTCCTCGTAGACAGCTACGAGGAAGCTAAGAGCTACGGGGACGCGATAGATATACAGCGGTGGACAAACAAATAGCAAGTGTAAAAAATAATAATTCAAGACTAATATATCTGTTCTTTGGAATAATAATAGAAGTCAATAGTTGGGGAGACACTATCCGGTCGTATCCACAATGTGTGTGTGTTAAAACCTCTACAAGTTACCAAATAATTAACCCAAAATCTACAAGGCTTCAGCTTTTCATTATTGAAACACAGAATCCCGTTACATGTGGACGTAATGTCGGCTCAGGGGCGTTTTTCATTTAATTTCCGCCATAATGACGTCATAAATTACACACCACTCTTATCTTTTCCCCACTTTTAAATTAAACTCTGTTTTTAAAATGTTCGTCCGTTTTACGCACTGCATTATGAGATTTTTTTTATTTATCTTTTGAAGGACTGGAAAAGGTTGAATTAATGTTCATAGCTATTACATTTTCATACATAAAATATTAGAGTCTAGAGTAAGGAAAATTCAAAGATAATATGTAGTAATAACTTTATTATGAGATGTTCTAAAAATTCATTAAAAAAAGTGACATATTAAAGAGCATATGCGTAACAAACGATCAGTACGCTTCATTCGTACCAGGGCAGGGGGCTGATTCAGAACGACTCTATAATGCCCCGTTTCTATGGCGAAAAACTAATCGTTTTGCTTGCCAATGGTGGTATTTTTTTGTGCCAAAATGTGCATATAAATAGACTCTTAAGCTTATTTTATTATATTTATAGCTATATAACATAACGCCTTATAACATCACGTCTTATATTCCCCGAAAGGTTCGGCAGAAGTATTTTTTAAAACACCCTCGTTTCGCCAGTAATGTTTTAAGTACCATGTAATAGGGGGCGAGCCAATTGCCATTAACCGGGCACAAATCCAGACTCCAAGTTGCTACTGAGAAATTCCTGACGGAAAAACCCAATAACACTTTGCCTGATCTGGGGATGGAACCCAGGACCCCATGCTCAGCAGTCGCGTTTGCGACCACTAGATCAACGAGGCAGTCTATATGTATATTACTAGCTGCCCGGACAGACTTCGTTCTGTCAAAAGTTATTGGCCTGTAGTGGGAAAAGAAAAGTGTTGTTTTTACTATTTTCCACGCAATTTTTATGTTTTTTCTTTCCATAAGAACCTTCCTTGTGCCTTAAGGAAAATATTTAAAAAAAATGCGGAATTGGTCGAGACGTTCTCAAGTTTTGCGCTTAGCAACACATTTGGCGATTCATTTTTATTTATATAGATTTATAGCTACTAACGTATGGGAGGGTGCAAAACTATGTGATATTTCCTTAAACATTGGTAAAGATACAAAAGTGTTCATTTTTACCAATAACGCTCCGTAAATCATAGGAATCAGCCATTAGTCAGTTGTCGAACGACAACATAGGTGCTTTTCTCTCGTTACGAGAATTGTAGTTAAACGATATAATAATTTGAATTGGTTTACGACTGCTTATCCTAAGGATTCTGAATCAGGGGACAGAACATTCCGTATTCCAAACGCCTACGATAAAAGCTTGAACAAAAAAAAAAACAAAGACTGTTTTTCCCAAAACTTATAAAAACCCGTCAAAAAGCTTTCCCATTTTCGGGTACACACACAATTCAATAAGTGAACGTACGAACGAAGTACTTGCAACTTCGGTACATAAATCTAAGTTAGCACTGCGGGGTGCGCCCCACTCAATTTACTTCACCCATGGTCACCCTTCTAAGATGAAATTACATCAGATAGTGTGCACATCTCTTATCTTACGGAGATACGTAATTTATGTCATTGTTTAGATATCAGATTGGTAAAACATTATTTATGTTATTATTCTTTTACAGCCGAGGCAATTGTGTATAGTGTTTTTTGTTGATAGCAACACTGGTTTTTTGTAAGGAAACCAACTGTAAGCTAATTCAGGTATTTTTGATGTGAAACATCTAATGCGGCGGTACGGATGTGAGAGCGGCTGTTGCGTGGCGACGCTCGCGATGGCAGACACACGACGGCAGACCTTTGTAACTCATCGGGTCTCTTCGGTTCAATTAAGGCAGTTTTTTTTTACAAAATGAGTTTCCATGTTTCACGTCTGTCAGACGTCCCACGACGGCATCATTTTTTGAAGCAGGTTAAAAGCAGGCAGCCTGCAGGCTTCATATGTCAAACAATTTGACAGTTATTGTAACACATTTCCCGTTTACAAAAATACTTGAACTGTATGGGAGTTAATCATATGTGAAGTATCTTTGACGTGTTTTATTGACCCCATTCGAAATTTAAACCGTAAATCAAACAAATTCGTACATGTTAAACCCCCGATTAAAACTGATTGTTGCTTTGTTTACTATGAAAGAATAGGGAATTTATACACTGAAAAAAGTCCGAAACTCAAAATTTTAAACACACTCTCTACCAAATCAGTTCATGCACATGTTTGTTTATCAATACGGGAATATATTTACCTGTACGTAATTCGTATGAATAAACAACAATGAAACACAATAAATATAAACGGAGCCATTCGTCAAACAGTTGCGAAGCCTCTGCATCCATAAAATAAAATTCAGTCGTTACCGGAGATAATAACTCAATGAAAACTGAAGTACACACAGGAAGTACGGATTACCGATCGTATATCAATACTAGTGTTGCCAAGTGTGGTTTTTGTTGTGGGATTTTGTCGATACTGTAGAATAATTCCGTATGAGCCCGTTCATACAACGGATCCGTCCGTACTAAATGTGTTGTTCACATCTGTACCGACGGATCAGTTAAACAAATCAGCTGCAGCTGCGTCGAATCTGGAAGGCAGGATACGATAAAAATAACGGATCCAGTATTTTTTACTGGATTCGGAATACTGTCGTGCATGTGAATTCGCTCATACAACTGCAGGCGCCATCACCAAAATAAAAACGGATCCTGTAAACAGTTTCTGTGTAAACTAGCTGTAACTCGCTCAGCATCGGATGTTGGTTAAAAATGAATTCAATTGTCCTTTAGTTGAATTTCGGGGAGCAAATATTTTAACTGCAAGTCCGTTTTTCTGTCTTTTAAAAGGTCTACGTTACTTCTTTATTAACGTTAGGCTTATACTTTAGAATACAGGCTGTGCTTTTTGTTTCCAATGCACGGGTTACTTGGATGACTTTATGATAAACTGATACATTCTGTATTTTTTACCGTGGAAATCAAAGCGACATGAACTGCCTCGTCGATCTGGTGGTGGCAAACGCGATTGCTGATCGTGAGATCCTGGGTTCGATCCCCAGGTCGGGCAAAGTGTTATTGGGTTTTCCGTGTGGGATTCCTCAGTAGCAGCCCGGAGTTTGGATTTGTGCCCGGTTGATGGCAATAGGCTCGCCTCCTATTACATGAGACTTAAAGATAACGGCAAAATGAGGGTATTACTATACACCTCTGCCATACCCTTCGGGGAATTGAGGCGTGTTATTATGTTAAATGCATGCAAAGCAGTGCTTTTAATTTTTTTGCGACACTTTGTAAACCAACACATATTTGAATCCCAAATTTTGTGGTACAAGAGCTGGCAACACTAATCGTTTATATATGGAAGTAATTAAAGAGTTTTACGAAGCACTTCGATGTTTTTGCAACTTTGGAAGCGGGAAAGGGAGTTGTAATCTAATAAATAGTCTATGTTAGTCCTCCTGTGTCTAGCTAAAGTACACTTGAATTTAGTTGTGAGAGTGCAGTCTTCCCAGCTGTGTGTTCATTACATACATTATTTAGGCTATGTTGCAGATGTTGCATGATGTCAAGTGATCTAGAAGGAATCTTATACTATCCTTCATATTATTGTAGGTTTAACGCGGCACGCGGGTTGCGGTGCATGCTTTTGCGAATCCCGCGGCCCCGACCGAACGGTCAGGAGAAGGAACACCGTTGGTTTTTAACCGGTAAGAGTCCGGAAGACCCCCTCGCCTTCCCCGGGCGAGGGACATCCATGAGGATTTTCCAACGATAAAAAAAAGGTTTAACGCGGCACAAGATCGATTTATCATCACCAAGTCCTTATAGGTCTTCGAAATTGATTTGAATGGGCATAATTTGGTACACCAAAATATACAGAGTGTAAACGAAATCATGTAATTCCTTCAAACCTCGTGACGTTCTGCTGACATAGATTAACCCTGAAAGGGATAATTTAGGAATCAATAAAAAAAAATTCAAAACGTAAACATGTGTTCTTAACGTGAGGCATTTTAGCACCCCGAATTAATTGACCGCGCGGCGAGCGACAGCCGCGCAATTCGCTCGGTTCGCTAAAATGCCTCACGTTAAGAACACATGTTTACTATTTGTAATTTTTTTTATTGCGTCCAAATGTATGCTTTGCAGGGTTAATCTATGTCAGCAGTACATTACGAGGTTTGAAGGAATTACATGATTTCGTTTACATCCTGTATGTGTACGTTGACTAAATATGACGTAATTTGGAATTACAGTTTTGAGGGGTTCGAGGCTAAAGAACAACCGCTCGGATAATATGCTTTGCAAGGTTAAGCGGCGCTTGCCGCGGTCAGTCCGTGGATGGGTGTCCGTTCGTTACACATCGAGACTCCTCCGTAACTCAGAGAGCACGTTAAACCGTCGGTTCACGTTAAATATCTATGACGGTTGTTACGGGTAGTCAGAAGCCCGAAAGTCTGGCAACCGGTCTAACCTTAGGATATCGGCATTGCTCAATAACTGGGCTGTGGAGGTCTGATGGCAGTCGCTCCATGTAAAATACTGGTATTCAGCCTCATCTGGTTAGTCTGGAAGCTGACCCGAACATAGTTGGGAAAAGGCTATGCAGAAGGATAGGCACAATCAGTAGGTACCTAACTATAAATCTGTGGTATACTGCTGCGCGATTCATAAACGCAGTAAGTAACATTTTGGCAAAAAATGAGTTATTCGTAATCACCATAGGATTGTGATTACGAATATATATTTAACTCATTTTTGCCCAAAATGTTATTTACTGCGTTTATGAATCACGCGGTAGTATAATACTTGCAACAACTACCTTTTGCCATGCTTTCTATATTTTCGCGACTATTTTCTCAAGTCCGTTTTCTGTTCATATTGTTTTACATTTTCACTCTTTGTCTCAACATTATCCGACCGTCCTATTTAATCTTGGTCTCACTAAGTTATAATGATCTGTAATAATATTACTAATAGTTGCATTATCTTGCGGTGAACGTTAGAGGTGGGCCATTAGGGCTGAGCCAAACTAATGAAGCGGAGCGAAGTTTAATTAAGTAAAGTTTCTTTTACACACAATGGACTCACCATTAAGGATGTCGGAGACCGGGCAAATGGAAAAGGTTGTGATAAACAGTCAGAATTAATAACGTGAGTCAGAATATGATCGCTAATAAAAACAAAAGTTCTTTGTATACGATTTTGTCATAATTAAATAAATATGACAAGTCAAAGAGACCGTTATAACATTAAAAGGAATTGTTTAAAGCTAATTAAGTACATAATAAAACGACTAGATTTATATATTTGATACATCGTTTTCTCATAACATAAATATTCTGTTTTATCTATTGTGGATAACGGTGTGAGTTGCATATTTGTATCATGTATTTGTTTTTTCTTAAGATCTTATGTGTAACCGTTTGTTAGTCCCAAATAATAAATAAACATCGTGTCACGATTCTACGAAAAATATTTTTGTTCGCTTTTCGGACCATAATTCAATTATAAGCCAGCCAGTGTCTAACAAAAGCTCTAAAATATAAACAATATTTAATAAAAAGACAGCCAATTTATTATAAAAAATATGCAACACCCGTTAGTCTACACGGATTCCTGAGCAACGTACCTTGAACCCACGTTGAAGACGCACGCGGCATTTTTCCAGCGCCCCGAATTTTACTCAATATAATACGATAAGAAAGATGGCCGACACGCGGCCAAGCCGACCGTGGCGGGAATACGCATTTATCACAGACATGCTATCCTGCTGGGTTACCAGGGATTTGAACAAGGACTCCTCGGAATTTGGATGAAAATACCATTCTGTTTTTAAAATGAATTTTTTGTTACAATTTGTGTATGGGTTGGCAATTTTATCTTTTTAGCCGTAAAAGTCCGCCATATTTGCCTAAATATACCATTCTGGTTGTAAAATATAGGCAGTTTCCCCGAAAATTATCGATTTTCTAGTAACTTTATTTGCTTAAAAGCATTTGGACCTGGTTTTACTTCGCTTAATTTTTAAACAACTCTTTTTATGCAAATAACTGGAAGAATTTCAAAAAAGGACTGATACGCCAGTTGCCTTTGTTTAACCATTAACATCAAATGTTTCAAAATATTGAGCCTACACAAGTAGTTATCTACGTCAAGGTTTCAGTTCCATGGTGGGAGCGTCCACAAAGGAAAATGTTCCAGACACATAGTTACAACCTCAGAACCTTGTAAAAAGATGGTGAACTCCTTTGTAGAAACCATATTCGCATCTAGATACTAAAAGCTTTTTATTAAAAAATACCAAGAAGTTAGACTGCAGAACTCTACCTAACGCACATTAAAATTCCATAAATACTTTTTTATAGATTATATACGTTTGGACAATGACTGAAAATGTACAAATGCAGATAACGCACTACAAGACTTATGATAAGAGAAAGCAATGCGTCTGAATTTAATCCAAATTAAGTGTCAAGATAAAAAATTATAGTTGATGTAAATTACTATGCTTACAATTAATTTTAGCATATGTATAACATCACGCTTGTATTACCCGAAGGGTTGGCCAGAGGTGTATAGTAACACCCTCATTTCACCGTTATGTTTAAGTCCCATGTAATAGGGGCGAGCCAATTGTAATCAACCGGGCACGAATCCAAATTTCGGACTGATACTGAGGAATTCCACACGGAAAAACTCAATACCACTGCCCGAACTGGGGATCGAACCCAGGACGTCAAGATCAGCAGTCGCGGTTGGCACCACTTGACCAACGACGTAGTAAAACTTATTGTTATTGTGATAAATATTATCATTAGACTAGCGCCTTCCTTTTTTTTTTAAATAAAATGTTGCCGCACTCTAGGATTTCTCCTGTATCGTGGGTGCGTTTACAGACACAAATCTTCACACGCACAAACATACAGACCCGGAACAACTATCTGTAGGCCCTACAAATAATATTTGTTCCGTGCGGGAGTCGAACCCACGACCCGTAGCGCAGAATCCGCTCAGCCACTGCAGCAAACGTGTTGTCTTCCTGTGTTGAGGTCGGCTGTTTGTACCCTATAAATCGTTTTGTAAGTACATGGGTACAAACAAAAAAGTAATTACGGAGTCTTTGTAAAAATATCTTCTTTCTAACATATTTTTCTTCGACAGAATCGACGTTAAATGAGAGAAAAAACAATTTTCTTTGTGGTCGCGTGCACCAAATCCTGTTTGAGAGTAAATTCAATTTGAAGAAGTGCGCGCAAGACTTGGCGAGCTTTAAGGACAGCCACGAACCGTAACTAGTTTACGAGAGGATTAAAGAATTTGTTTTAAACCTCGTTAACATTGTCTTTGTGATAAAGGATTTGATGTAGGTACCTACGTTACGAAATGTAGGTGTAATTTCATATTACTTAGTAGGTACATTTATCAAGATGGGTTTATCCGTGTGGAATTCCTCTGTAGCAACGTGGAGTTTGGATTTGTGCCCGGTTGATAGCAATAGGCTCGCCCCCTATTACATGCGACTTAAATGTAATAGCTAATTTTTATACAGAGGCATTAAGTCCGCCTCTGTATAAAATTTTTTTTTGTGCGAAAGTATAAATAAATAAATGTAACGGCAAAATTAGGGTGTTACTATACACCTCTGTCCAACCTTTTGGGGAATATAGGCGTGATTTTATTATGTTATTATAAAGAAGGCTTCTAAAGCCATAGGCTTCCGATATGTATTGTATGTTGTCTTACAGCTATTGTTATACTAGTGATGTGACACACTGGCTCGAGTGTACAAGCAGATGATGAGCAGGGTTAATACATCAGAGAAACGTGGGTATTTAAATGTAGGTGGGGTCATACGAGGGTAAATAAAATTTAATAAATAAAAACAATACACGTTATAAACAGAATGTATGAGACTCTTCTAAAAAAAGATAATTGCGATTAAAAGGATAACGATAAGAAGTCCATAATATAATACTATTTATGTGAATTCATATTCAATTCATTGTATCAGTGCCTGCTCACGATTTCTAAATTACGATAACTGTTTCTTCAAAATTCATACACATTGAATTTCAAAATGCAGTGTAAGTACTCATGATATTTCCCTTCCGAGACAAAACTCCCTATAATCTTGAATTTGTGTAGCTATATGTACAGTACAGTTCCACCATTAAACAGTAGGTAGCAAGCAACATCTCACTGCGTTATAAATAACTGCATATTTTTTACTCACGATTTCTCCCAAAACAATACACCCCTCTCGTATTTTATTTAAAATTGCGTTAAAATGCGGCTGCACGTGTGTACATTATCTAAAAGTAATACAGTATTGCACAAAACGGTATAATAGTGTGGCTTGCGGCCCTTTTGTGTGGCTTGCGCACCGGCTTTGAATGTTAAATTTACTTATTTTACTCTCTTGACTGCACTCGGATGGAATAGTTTTATTATTTCTATACGAGCTGTTGCGCGTGGTTTCATTCACATCCAAAGATAACTACTTCATGTAAACATAACATAATTATCCCATTACTGTCCCACTGCAGGGCACGGAATTTATAAGGCGGATGTTAATGGGACCGCCGGTAGAGGACGTTCTAGAAGGACATACATCGATGTTATTGGTGATGTTCTTCACAAAGGTCAGGTGCGTAGTACTCTCAACCGGTGTGCGTGTATGACAAGATGTATGAATGTGGATGAAGCGAAAGGGGTATGTAAGAGTCGTAGCATGTGGCATTCTATAGTTTCTGCCTACCCCCATGGGAAAAAGGCGTGAGAAGGGTTTAGGCCAGGGGTGGCCAACCAGTCGATCCCGATCGACCGGTCGACCGCGGCTCTTAATCCAGTCGATCATGACAAGGCAAAATAAACAAATAAGTTTAATATAAGTTAAATTGTTGAATGAAAAGTTACTGATTGGTAGATCACACAGACTCTACTCAGTAAACAGTAGGTCTTGGGTCGAATCAAGTTGGCCACCCATGGATTAGGTTTCGAGTTCGACCCCCCCGGTTGGGTTCCCGCATTGTCGTTGCGGGGGGGCTTAGTAGCCGTGGCATTGAACCCCACGGTGAAGCGAAGAGGAACCCAAGGAGGGGCCGCTCGTCGGGGCTTGGGTCTGGTAGCCCTCGATGTAGCGGCCAAGTAGGTTGCGGTGTCGCTTCGGCGACATCGCAACTGAGGCGGGCCGCGATGTCGTTTGGAACGCATCGCGGCTGAGTGCGGGAGGCCGCGGCGGGAGAGGAGTGCCGGTATTACGGTGCACCGTTCACCCTACCTTCCGCGGCGTTGACGGGGCCGCCACCGTCAGATGGCGGACGCGGTGGGGCCGCAGGGGAAGAGGAGTGGCGGTGTGTACCTGGCCGCCCTTTGTATCCTCTGCGGCCGAAAAGTGGTAGGCGGCGGGGCCACTAATCTGACCCGTCGCAGGGGGACCAGGGGTGCCCAGACACGGGGTAGTCTGGCACCCATGTACTTGTTTGGTCCCCGGGGTGGTCACGGCGTACCATGTGTTCTGGTGCGCCGGTGATGTGGGGTGCCCCCCGCGCCTCTCAGGATGTCGTGGGGTGGGGCCTACAGTGGAGAGGTCCACCAGCAATTGGTGGACCAAGACCTGCCGGGGTTGCGGTGCATGCAATAGCGAATCCCGCGACCCCGGCCTTAGGTCAGAAGGAGGGACACCGTAGTGGTTTTAGTCGGTAAAAGTCCGGCACACCCCCCCGTCTGCCCCAGACGGGGGATAGTCCATGAGAATTTCCCCACGTAAAAAAAAAAAAGGTCTCGAGTTCGAACCCAAGGCACGCACCTCTGACTTTTCGGATTCATGTGCGTATTGTATAATTATCACTTGCTTAAAAACGTTGAAGGAAAACATCGTGACGAAACCGGCATGCCTGAGAGATATTACTCGACGGCATGTGAAGCCAAGTCAGAGGCCCATGGGCAGCATAAACTCTGACACCAGGTTAGTCTCTAACCAGACGTAAAAAAAAACAGGTCATGGTCTACCTGTGTGCCAAATTTCATCTAAATTCAGCCGTGATGGCATTTTAATTCACAAACTCGCAAACATCCAAACTTTCACGTTTATAATATTAGTTACATTACGACAATGGGAGATATGGAAAGATACTATATGGTTTGATTTCCCTTTACTGGTCCTTGGGTTCAATATTAAATTTTCGCATCGAGAAACATTTTTCTAAAGACATAACATAAACATAACACGCCTGTATTCCCCGAAGGGTTGGGCAGAGGGGTATAACACCCACATTTCGCCGTTATGTTTAAGTCCCATGTAATAGGGGGCGACGGTATCAACCGGGCTCAAATCCGAACTCCGGGCTGCTACTGAGGAATTCCACACGGAAGAACCCAATAACACTCTGCACGACCTGGGGATCGAACCCAGGACCTCACGATCAGCAGTTGAGCTTGCCACCAGTAGACCAACGAGGCAGTTACAGACATTATTTGTTTATTTATATACAATATGTAACATAATTAACGCACATCCTGAAAGTAGTTTGTTCAGAATCGTTTACTGAATCGATTTCTATCATTTTTAACATAGGTAATTTTTTAACCCAATAATACCTAATTAAAACTACGGAAATTAGTCACATTACCACTTTTTTTTGCGTTGGAAAATCCTCATGGATGTCCCTCGCCCGGGGTAGGCGAGGGGGTCTGCCGGACCCTTGCCGGCTAAAAACCAACGGTGTCCCTCCTTCTGACCTAAGGCCGGGGTCACGGGATTCGCTATTGCATGCACCGCGACGCCGGCAGGTCACGGTCCACCAGCTTCTTCTGGTGGACCTCTCCAGTGGTGGGGCAATTGCTCTCCTGCCCCACTTCCTTCTGAGAGGCGCGCGCGGAACACGGCTCGCCATGCTCCCTGGGCAAGTTACTGATCGGGCGACGGGTCCCCTAACCCGCCGCCCGCAGTTCACTCACTAGGGTGGTCGGAGATCGTCACGCGCCCTCCGGCGCCCGGTGCGTCTAGCGCGAGAAGGGAGAGAGGAAGCGGCCTCCCTCTCCCTCTCCGCTTACTCCTTGGTGACCATCACCTCCTCGCAAAAGGAGGCGATGGCTTCCCAGGCAGTCTCGCTCCCGACCATGGACAAGTACCACGGCCGGAAGCGAGAGGTCACCGCCGACCGCCGCGACTAGTTCGCGGTGCTGTGACCCCCAAGCTGGAAACGCCTGCAGCGTGTGCAGCGCCGTGTCTTAGGGGCAGTCGCAGTGGTAGTCACATTACCCCTGTACAGTCAAAACAAACTGAAATGAACCGTAAATCAAGGCAAAAAGACTTTTAAAAGTGCATTTTTATTTGTATTAATACAAATTCCGTCATTCAATACAAAATAAAGCCTTATAAACCTTATTTCAAGAACGCTAATTTAGTAAATAACATTACATATACATGTTAAACTAAAATTTCAGTGTATGTATTATGATTATAACATAATATTCTAATTGGGGTGTTTGAGGGTGTGCGTTAATTACGTTACATGTTGTATACTATCTAAACTGAAATTAATTTGCTGTCACTGAACATTATAGAAGACAAACGCTTAAACTATTATTTGTAGCCACAAAATTAAATTAATTAACAGTGTCACTAATTCAATTCTAATAAAGCCGTTACAAAGCGCTTCAGTTATTTCTGTCAAAAGCATACCTAGTTCAAAAACTTATTACTTCCATAATAATTTCCAAAACAAATAATAAAAACTTGTTACAAAACATGTAAAAGCTACGTGCATACATAATTAGCCCATTACTATCCCACTGCTGGGCACGGGCCTCTTCTCAGAATTAGAAGAGTTTAAGCCTTAGTCCACAACGCTGGCCTGGTGCGGGTTGGAAGACTACACACACCATCAAGCACTTTATGGAGCCCTCTCAGGTGTGCAGTTTTCCTCACGATGTTTTTCCTTCACCGTTAACGCAAGTGATAATGAAATTCTGATCTGAAAAGCTACATCTTTGGATATTATTTCAAATCGTCGAATATATCTATCTGTTTACTTTGCAAGAGTTTTTTGTGTCGTAATTAGACTAAATTATTAATTACACAAATTCTAAATCTTATTGTAAGTAAACCCAAAGATTAAAACAAACTGCCTTGTTGGTTTAGTGGTGGCAAGCGCGCCTGCTGATCATGAGGTCCTAGATTCGATCCTTAGGTCGGCCAAAGTGTTATTGGGTTTTTCCGTGTGGAATTCCTCAGTGGCAGCCCGAAGTTTTAGATTTGTGCCCGGTTGATGGCAATAGGCTCGCTTACATGGGACTTAAACATAACGACGAAATGAGGGTGTTACTATACACTTCTGCCCAACCCTTTGGGGAGTACAGGCGTGAGTGATATTATGTTATGTTTAAACCATTTTTTATTAGATATAAAGGTTACACACGTTCAGAGTTTAAGCTCCCATTATCACTGCAATATCTATTCGAAATCATAGAACAACTAACTATAATCTGTTCTAATCTCTTTAATTAAAATATTATTTAGCTAGCACGTGTTCTAATTTTCAGTTTAGAGGAACTGAGCCAGGTTTAATGTCCATTAAGACGCCCCTGCAATTATAAGTGGAGGCTTTATCTTTATTAAGGCGAAGACGGTTAACGACCCGCGCTGTACCTACAGGGAGATGTACCTAGTTGGTGTTTTTGTATGTATGTTTGTATGTTTTGCATGAAAGAAAAGTTTTATGAAGTTCGGTTTTTTTTGATAATAGCTTTAAGCCCAATTTTACTAAAGTCGGATTGCGTTTATTTGAGAAATAAGTTTGACCTTTTGACAGATCTTCGGTATAAAAGCTGTCAAAATGTTAATTTATTCCTAGGATAAAAGTTATCCGACGGTGGTAAAATCAGCCCTTAGAAAAAAACTTTGATTATATACCAATTATTTTCTAAAATATTATACTTGGGTTAAGAGGTTTAAATTATCATTTCATATCATCTGCTCTCATCTCAATTTATTCGGGGTCAGCGCAGTATGTCTTTTTCTTTCATAGTTTCCATACAGCTCTATTAGCCATTATCTCAGTCTTCTTCTTCTGGTGTGGTTAGTGACTAACCTGGTGTCAGAGTTTATGCCGCGCGTGGGCCTCTGACTTGGCTTCATATGCCGTCGAGAAATACCTCTCAGGCATGCCGATTTCCTCATGATGTTTTCCTTCACCGTTTTTAAGCAAGTGATAATTATGACTAGATAGACCTACAACTTCGCAGTCCGACAGTCTCACCACAAGGTTATCACTGCTGTTATCATCATATATTATCATCTTAGTGTTCACTTCCTTCCTAGCCATATCATCTTTCACACAATCCATCCATTTTACACGGTATATTTTTGAATCATCATGCTCCTTGAAAAATTTCCCGTATACATTTTGGTTTAATCAAAAAAGATCACTAAGTTTAGCACAGTAGGTTGGCATTTCACTAAAACTAGTCATGTTTTTTTGGAATATACCATTTCCATAAGTTACAAAAGTGAAGCAAACTGTTATTTTAAAGAAAATCCTATGTCATCAATAAAGCAATAAATAAACGAGACTTTCAAGGTCTTTTTTTTGGTTTAATAAAAACGTTGCCCCACACTAGGATTTCTCCTGTATCGTGGGTGCGTTTACAGACACAAATCTTCACATACACAAACGCCCAGACCCGGAACAACTATTTGTAGGCCATACAAATATTTGATCCTTGCAGGAATCGAACCCGCGACCAGTAGCGCAGAAACCAATCGCTCAGCCACTGCACTAAACGTGTCGTCAAACTACTTTGAAATCATATTTGATAACAACGGCTATCCAAAAAGTTAAGCCGCTGTTTAAGAGTCGCAGCACACTGGAACGCCGAATAGAATTTTCAAAGAAATCGCTGTCATGTTCCTACGTGTCTAGAATTCTTCGCCATAAGTTCTCAGATAACCTTATTTTGTCTGTAGCAGATTTGAAGTCATTTAGTAGAAAAAATACTACGACCGTATTGTAAAGAGGGAATTCTTGATTCTTTGTTGTGAATACTAAGCGAGTCTTCGAAGTTTGATATAAATTCTTCGATTGTTGCCTCGTTGGTCTAGTAGTGGCAAGCGTGACTGCTGATCGTGAGGCCCTGGGTTCGATCCTCCGGTCGGGCAAAGTATTATTGGGTTTTTCCGTGTAGAATTCAGACGACATAACGGCGAAATGAGGGTGTTAGTATACACCTCTGTCCAACCCTTCGGGGAATACATGCGTGATGTTATGTTTATGTTCTTCGATTAACAGAAACTATAGTACTGGCGTTATCATCTGAGTCGTCTGGTCATAAATATTTTTATCAATCTGTCTCGCTCGCACTCATTGGGCTTACGGAGCGCCATAGTTCGGTCTCGCTTGCATGTTTATGACGGGACGACTCAGTTGAAAACGGCTGTACTATAGGTTGTCGTTATATCAGCTTGTAAACGACCACTGCGACACAAAGGCTTACGAAGAACCTATAATGTACAGTCAAAGGGGAAAATACCAAAATAACCACGCTTGTTAGACGGGTTGGTGATCGTAGTTTGATTTTACCATGGTATAACAAAACAAGGTAGTCTCTTCCCGTGGCAGTTAGATCACGAGACTGACCGATACCTTGTCATAGCTACTGATGAACCAATAAGCTTCGGCTTCTGTTGTCAAACTTTGTTGTTATTGGTGGGAAAATATCGCCAATGGTGACGTAATACCGGTCATTGTCGGAATAGGATACCTTGTTTTACTATACCGTGGTTTTTACTATGTGGGAGGTTGTACGCAAACGTAAAACCCGCTTTGATAAGCAGCCATGTTTGTTTTATTGCATGTTGTGATGATGTGCTTGTTAATTTATTTGGCTGCCGATCTGGCAGTTTGCCACCGAGTCTAAAGGAGTACCTACTAGAATTCATATGTAGAGGCATCTAGATGAAAACCGACTGCAACATGGTCGTAACATAATATAACATCACGCCTGTATTCCCTGAAGGGTTAGGCAGAGGTGTATAGTAACACCCTCATTTCGCCGCTATGTTTAAGTCCCATGTAATAGGGGGCGATGGGGGAATTCCACACGGAAAAACCCAATAACACTTTGCCCGACCTGGGGATCGAACCTAGGACCTCACGATCAGCAGTCGCGTTTGCCACCACTAGACCAACGAGGTAGTTACATAGTCGTATAAGGGAAATAATGATGACAATTGGTAAATATTGGGGAGTCCACTGCTACACGGGATACCGGTCGTGGCGGAGGACCGGTCTAAGCCTCCGTCATCTGAATATGTCGTCTTTACGTAGTCATGTATGGGTTTAATATAAAATAAAAATAAATGTTTTCAAGTATTGGGAAAGTACCATACATAATATAACTTTATAACTCCATAGCCGTTATAGGTTTAGACTATGCAAGTTTATTCAAGTCGTGAGTGGCAGCTCTTCTTTCTTTTCCGCTCGTGTCGGCCATACGAGAATTGCTTATGCCGTGGTGATAAGAATGGCCAGTAAGCAAGGTTGGTACAGATAGCGGCACGTATGTTGAACCAAAATGGCGGTCGTCCGCGCAGGTATAAATCGCGGCAGCTATGGTTACGCGCGGCCCCTCGCGGCGCACCTCATACTGCATTTCGATTGAGACCCGAAAATGTGTACTGCGCATTCAAAGTCATAGTTCAACTTATATGCCGCGATTTATACCTGAGCGGACGACCACCATTTTGGTTCAACTTACATGCCAATATCTTTAGCGTGGTGCGCCGGTCGTACTTAAATATCGTCTCGTGTAGAGTTTTTTAGTGAATCCTAACTACCTATAGTTCTCCTAGAACAAGCTTTATTCGATCGCAGCTATATTGTCAGACTAGCTTTTACCCGCGGCTTCGCTCACGTGGAATTAACATGATGTTTTTCCAGGACCAAAAGTAGCCTATGTTACTCTCCATCCTTTCAACTAACTCTATGCCGAAAATCAAGTCGATTGGTTGCTTAGTTAGGGGGTGAATATTCGAAATTTTTTAACATTATTTTAACAAATCATTCTTCTCCCGGGTTGTTAACGTTATAGTATTGTCAGATTGTTTTTATTCTTGTCTTATTGCTTGACGGCAGCGGTATAGTTTCAGTTTTCATTATCATAATTATAGTATTAAACAACTGCATTTTTAACTTTGGGATGATGCTAATGACGTTCTCAATTTTTGTTAATATTTTTCGAAGAATGCCCCTAGGGCGTGAAGGAAGGACAAACAAACAAACACACTTTCGCATTTATAATATTAGTATGGATATCGAAACTATCTATTTGTCATGTAAATTCTATATATATTTCTTGACATATAGTCGCCGGCACGTAACTTGGCAAGGTTTTGGCGTAGTGGGAGTAAGTTCGCATCAATAAAATGGTCACTTTTATTGCTTGACATTATTCTATGGTTATTGCCATAATTTATTTTAAAACATTTCTATTTAGAAGAAAGAAAGAAAGGAGAGGAATTCTCTTCTCTACTTTTACAAAGTTACGTGCTATCTATGCGTTAACTATCATAAGTATACTAGCGTTAACAAATTTCCCGCTCCGCACAACTTCTTCCCCACAAAAAAATGCAATTCATAAAATCTCCACAATTTCCTTTCATATCTTCATAACTTCGTACTTAATCTGGACGCCTACCTCCCGGTGCATCTGCCGGCATCTTTAATGGACGGTGGGCCGGATGCTGGCAATTGTTTTAGCGAGCCCATCGCGATCTAATGGGGGGGAGCCTTCAGCAATTGTATTAGCTGTAATGAATTGAAGTTGTAACGGTTGGTGGACGAATTTGATGAAGATAGCGATGATTTCGTTATGAGAGTGGATTGGATATTACTTGGGATAGTTTTAGGAGTTTTTAATATGTTTATTGTTTGGTATAACGAATTGGTATCAGCAGTGTGGAAGTTGTGTAGTTTTTGCTTTTGGCCCCTCGCCCACGGTGACTTTTTGTAGCGAAGCTGTCGCACGTTTTGTAAACGCGTGACAGCATCGCTACTAACGCGCGTTAGTCGCATTTGCAACGCGCTACAAAATCGATGCCAACGCGCTACAGCATCGCGACTGTATCGATGCAAACGCGCGACCGTGTCGGACGACATCGGGGAGAGAACGGAGGGAGGGTGGCGCGTGAGTGGAGAAACGAGCGTTTGCATCGCGACAGAAGCGCGACAGTATCGCGTTTGCAACGCGACTGAGAATCGTGGTGTGGGCGAGGGCAAACAGCTAGCGACCGCATCGTGACTGTATTGATGCGAACGCGCGACAGCATCGCTACTGCATCGCTACAAAAAGTCGCTGTGGGCGAGTGGCCTTAGATCGATATCGAAACTATACCTAGATATATCATAGTGTAAATCGATTATTTCTGTATTTGAATGAGTGGCTCCTTACTCAACCAAGCAATTATATCTACAAACAGGCAGTATTCTGCTCTCATTCGGTCCTCTTCTGAACAAATAATATCAATGGCAATTAGCAATTCTTGAAAAGTTGATGATTCAGGAGCCAAGTCATGGACGGTTATAAGGCTACGAGCTATAAGAAATAGCTGATGCCGTGGTGAAAAGATTAGCCAGGTTGGTAGCAAGGCTGACTGCCCAGGATGCGACGGACTTAGGTACTTAAGTATCGTCAATCGTGCACGTGTCTCGTGTGGGGACAGGTTAGAATATAAAACTTCCTCACCGCACGCTGGGAATAGACGCGTGTTGTAAGATTCAACAAAACCCAGCACGCTTAGTAGCAGGATCTATACGGCCAGCCTGGCAAGCTACCACCCTCACAGTAAAGTTAGGCGCCAAGCAGTTAACTGCGTTCCGTCGTGTGTATATGAGAGCCAGAGGGGTATAGGGGAATCCCTCTATATCTCTGTTCCTTGGATTTGTGTGCTCCATCTTAGACCCGTCTGCGCTTACCATCAGGTGCGATTAGAACCAAAGGCGACCAAGCCAAGAATGAAAAAAACTCTATGTAGGTACTTATACAGTGAATACCAAGATAATTTAAACCCGCGGGACCGGTCGTCTTTTCTGACTCCGCAGTCACACCGTTAATTCAGCCCTCATTAAGCTGACTCTCAGTCCCCTCGCAAGCAACGTCCGAAGCCGAGGTCCGAGTCCGATTAGGTGTCGCCCTTAGTGCTGTTGTTGCTAGCTAGTCATGATGTTAGTAGTAGTAGTTAGCTTAGGTTAAATATTTTACTCTCGTCCCCATTGGTTGGAGACCCTTCAAGTCTCGCCAATAACTGCCCGGTTACGTAGAAACGGTCCACAAGACAATCTAAAAGCAGTCGAATAAAAATAAAAACAATTTCAATTTGATTAATTTCACAGCTCCACAAAGAAAAAAAATATTGTTCAGCGGACTAGACCATAAAACATAAGATAGACATGGTCTAGTCCGCTGAACAATTTTTTTTTGTGATTTTAAGGAATAACTGGATTTTTAGACCTATTTTTCGAGGTTATTAAAAAACCCTGACGTAGTAGGGTCAAACGGACCACAAATTCGGTCTCAGCGACCCCAAAAACATAAGATAGATATGGTTTAGTCCGCTGAACAATTTTTTTAATTTTTTTTGTGTAATTGTGTTTTCAATCCAATATACAACAAACACGATATCATATCATTTGTAAAACAGAATTAGTAAACAAGAACAGCGAGTAGGAAATATAACAGCGTAACAATAATAGCCTTCAATTTAAAACCATTTATTGTGATGGCCGGGCATCCATAACGTAAATGAAATGTAAATAATACAGTTTGTGCAAATGTATCAAGTATTCTACCGATATAATGGTTGTATAATAAACAATTTATTACGGTTATAACTCGGATATTGGCGGTTTATGTTACTGGACGTTTATTATAAAGGTAGGTAAATGTAACCCTTTTTTATACTGATCAGGGAATACCACTTTTAATGTGAAAGTTCGGATATTTGTTAAGTTACACTGTAGCGTGAGTGGATTTGGATGAAATTTGGTGTGGAGATGGAATGTTTCCTAAGCACAAAAGAAAACTCCCATTCCAGAAAACTGGATTTAAGAATGATCTTGTACTACGCAAATGAATCACGGGCAAAAGCCAAAGTGTACATAATCTTAATATACATAATTCTTCTGTACATGTGTTTGTCACCTAACTCCTCCTAAACGGCTGGACCGATTTGAATGAAATTTTGTGTGTATATTTCAAGGGGTTCCTGGATGGTTTGAAAACATAATTGGACCCGGTAGGTGGTGCTGCTCCGGGCAGGACGACGTCTGCCGGGTCCGCTAGTAATATACATATATTTATAGTCCTCCTTATCGATTTCGATAACGGGGACCCTAAAAGAAATGACTTCCTAGCATGAGCCCTAATAAAGCTCGCTAGACCAAACTTCGTTTTAAATACTCGATCACAAGAACTGCAATAAAGTTAACCTGCAGAATTAAACGTAGAAAACCAACATAAAATATACTTACAATAAAGCAGAGTTACAGTTAGTCGTATAGCTAACTGAAACTAAGTTGGGCATAAATGTAGGTTAAAAGGTGTTAAGATTGTACTATGAAGTGGCAAGTTGCCAGCCTCTATCTACTTCTAGGAGAGCATCCCCTTTAACAGCTGACATGATATGTTTTTGTTATACTCAAGAAGAATCCGAACATAAATTAAAATATAAAGTCCTGTCAAAATACTTGCCCAAACTATAAGAGGTTGTTCAAAATGGTTGAATAGTAAAACATAAAACATTAAACAACTTGACGCGACTTAGGCCCGAATTAATAAACAGCTCTATATGTCTCAAGTGTAGTTTCAACATGACTTGAGAGATATGTAAAAAAAAGTCCAATGTATGGAATTCTAATTTATGGTAGCTGCTGTTGGAACATCTTTCAAATGAGAGCTGGTTAATACAGGCCTTTGAAACGATAAAATAATACTTATAAGTACTACAGCTGTTTGCGGAAGCGCGTGCGGCCGGCGCGGTCAATGAACTTTAATTAAAACGCTAATTAGATCAGTTGCTGATGACGTGGATGTGGTTACAGACACAAATCTCACACACACACAAACACCAAAACCCTAGATAATTATCTGTAGGCCATATAAATACTTGTTCCGCGCGAGGATCCGCAACCCGCACCGCGGTGCGGAAATCCTCAATAATTTCTGAATTGTCATGTGCGTGACCCACGCTATCACTTCTATATCTTGGGTGCGTTTAAGACATTAAAATATGAACAAACAAAATCTATAACAATGGGGAAGGCAACGCAAAACGAAAGCAGATGGCAGCACATCCATACTTAGTTATTTGAACCAATCAGAACCATCATATTCATATTAACAATAATGTCAAACACATTGCAACCAATAAGATGGCATAGGAACAATCGAAAGTAGCGCCATTAGTTCCACAGTTGCCTACCCCATTCTACTGTTTTTTTTTTGACAAAATGCATCCAAAGTAAATCCTTTGGCGGTTTTAGTGTAGGAAATCTGTCAAAATGTTTGGTTTGATTGAATTACACACATTTTATCAGTAGAATTGGTCTACAGACTTCATACATAAAGAATCAGAAATTTTAGTCGTATTGTTTCTCGCATTGACCGAGTTCAAGCGGGCATTGTACATAGCCCTGAATAATGTAACAGCAATGGCCTGCAGCCAGCCAGCTAAACCAGAAAAATGGATATTGTAATACAGTTGCATACTCCGTCGGTCTGTGAGAGACGCTGGGGGATTTAATATGTGTATTGTTCACTACATAGTATGGAGGTTCTATTTAATTTTACTTTCAGGGTCCAGCTACGTCTGACGGAAGATACGTCGCCGATGTCACACATAATTCCATACAAATATAGCGTACCCATATGACCGAAGAAAGGTTATTAAAATCCCTCGAGTAATTTATGTGACGGAAGATCGGCGACGTATTTTCTGTCAGATCTAGCTTGGGCCTTAGGTTCGATTTTAGTGTTGGTGTCGGAATAATGGTGGGGGGGGGAGAGGTCTTTAAAGTATTAATTATGAGTTGACAAAAGTAAGCGTGAAATGCTGAGTATACTTAGCAGTAGGTAAAAAGACTCAGACATGTTATATATTGATCAATTAATTATTGAGTTATCTGTCTTCATCCTTATGTTTACAAATTTTGTAGTGTTGTGGGAGACGGAATATCGAATGTTATGGAAAAAACTTGGGAGAAGTTTATGTCTAATGGACTGCAATAGGCTGAGTTATATTTTTTTACATATCTGGTTGATGATAACAAAGAACTTTAATAACACACAATAATGTGTTTCAACATAAAACCACTTGCAAATATAAAATAATGGATTCTTTCATACAACAAAAACGAAAAGTAAAAACTAAATAAATAACTTTTATTTCACTATTCATATTTATAATTAACGTAACGTATGAATAAGCTCGTTTATTATATATTGCTAAATAATAAATGCATTGCAAACAAAAACCCGCACAGCTACGCCGTAGGCGCGTAGACTCGTAGCACGTATTTTATTATTTCAAAGTGCACAAGCTAGCTTTACTCGAGGAGAAAATATGTACAATAATAAATATTATTTAGTTGTATATATTTTTACACACCGTGTGTGATTATTACAACCCATTTTTTTGTAAAATAAGGTGATCTTAACGTTGATCGTTGTTTCGTGTAGTTACCCGCAAAGAGGCCACCCCTCTCCCGTGGGTATCGTAAAAGGCGACTTATGGACAAAGTTACCTCAAACTACCTCGTTGGTCTAGTGGTAGCAACCGCGACGGCTGATCGTGAGGTCCTGGGTCCATTCCCAGGTCGGGCAGAGTGTTATTTGGTTTTTCGTGTGGAATTCCTCAGTAGCAGTCCGGTGTTTGGATTTGTGCCCGATTGATGGCAATAGGCTCGCCCCCTATTACATGGGACTTAAACATAACGACGAAATGAGGGTGTTCCTCTGCCAACTTCCGGGAATACAGGCGTGATGTTATGTTCGTTATGTTATGTTACCTCAAAAGCCGCGTCTTCCTGTCTTTAAATAACTACAGACTGTGATCATTAAATTATCTGTCAAATTCGGTGATTATGGCAGCTATATCTTTGTCAAAATAATTAATGGAATAACAAAACCGAGATTCGCCTTTTAAAGTATAGTTTTTGTTCTATTTTATTAACACTAACCATGACTAAATTTCAGCTGTGTCAGCACTTCTGGAAAGTGCTGTCTCAACTCAGAAGAAGCCTTGACATTTGAGAACAAAGGGGTGATCCATTCAAGGTGAAGAGGCTCGATCGTGCCTCGTTTTAAGTGTTGAAAAATAGGTATAATTCAATTTCTTAATTCTAGCTTGCTCCGGTTTAAACACATTTATAATATGTTTATTATTCCGTTTATTTATCTATATACATATTATTTACATTTTTAAATATTTCTATAAAAAATATAAAAAAAAAACATTTAAAAATATAAAAAATAGTAGCCCACCGGCATCGGGAACAGGGTCCATGCTACCGGTGGTCAGGGCCTCAGAGAGAGGAACTTTCTGACAATACATGCCGTGTCCAGAAGTACCGCTTTCTGTATCAGGCCCTTGACCCAGCTGCCCAACGAGAGCCTCATCAGGTGTTGGTCGAGGCTCTTGGCTATTAGACCATTGGCCGTAACGACTATCGGCACAACGACTGCTGAATCAACCTCCCACATGTCGACAACCTTGTGTGCCAAGTCTTGATACTTAATTTCTTTGTCTTTCTCGGCTTTCACAAGGTTCTCGTCATGTGGGATAGTGATATCAACAATCATTGTGAGACGCTCTGATCGATCTATCACAACTATGTCAGGCTTAATATGTTTTATTATTACGTACGTTTTAGGTCAAATTGCATGAAATATTTCAGTAATACAGACGTTTATTCAGAAGATATTCGTTTGCAATATACCATGGAAATAGAAAAAGTAAATAAACGATGTTATTGGAATGTCAAACAGGATTTTGATTCAACATGAAAATTCTTGTGAAACAAATAAAAAAAAAGATAAAAGCGGGAAACAATAGTCCTTTTTGTTTCTCGTTCATATCATGATTAAATTCTTCTTATTTACTTTGCTTTCATTTAGTGATTCTTAATTAATAACAATTAAGTTATCAGCGTCCCAAAAATCTTACTATTATGAATGTAAGAGTTTGGATGTTTGTGAATTTATGAATTTGGAAGTATGTTAATCATAACATAACATCACGCCTGTATTCCCCGAAAGGTTGGGCAGAGGTGTATAGTAACACCCTCATTTCGCCGTAATGTTTAAGTCCCATGTAATAGGGAGCGAGCCTATTGTCATCAACCGGGCACAAAACCAAACACCGGGCTGCTACTGAAGAATTCCACACGAAAAATCCAATAACACTTTGCCCGACCTGGGGATCGAACCCAGGACCTCACGATCAGCAGTCGCGCTTGCCACCACTAGACCGAGGCAGGTATGTTAATCAATCACGCCTTATAACGACTGAACGGATTTGGATGAAATTTGACACACAGGTAGATCATGATTTGGCATAGGTTATAAGATATGATAGTATATAGTTATCTACCTATCTACATATAAGTAAGTTTTAATATGATACAGTTTGGCTTTCTGGTTTTGACTCTTTCTTTTTCGTGTGGCTAGTGACCAACCTGGTGTGAGAGTTTTATGCCACCCATGGGCCTCTAACTTGACTTCACATGCGGTAGAGCAATATCTCTCAGGCATACCGGTTTCCTTACGATGTTTTCCTTCAATGTATTTAAGCAAATGATAATTATACAATACGCACATAAATCCGAAAAGAGGTGTGTGCTTTGGGTTCGAACTCGAGACATACGACTTGGCAGTCCGACGGTAACACCACTAGGCTATCATTGCTGTTAAAAATGCTTGTTGTTGCTGGTTTTGACTTAAAAAGTAGAACAAATTACATCTTATTTTTTTACCGACTTCAAAATGTTTCCAACACGAGTTATTACGAGTATTTTTTTTTATAATTTTTTTTTTTTAGAAAAAACGTTGCCCTACACTAGGATTTCTCCTGTATCATGGGTGCGTTTACAGACACAAATCTTCACATGCACAAACACCCAGACCCGGAACAACTATCTGTAGGCCATACAAATATTTGTTCCGTGCGGGAATCGATCCCACGACCCGCAGCGCAGAAGCCAATCGCTTAGCCACTGCACCAAACGTGTCGTCAAATTTTAGTTTAGTTTTCGTATTAAAGGTACTTTGAACATAAAACTTTATAAACTCACTCCCTATTACCCAAAATAGCTCAGACTAGCTGTGTCCTCACGGCTCCGCCCTCGTAAGAAGTTTTATTCCATTAATAAATATAGCCTATGTTACTCAGGGATAATGTAGTTTTCTAACAGTAAAAGAATTTTTGAAATCGGTCCAGTAGTTTTTATGTTTATTCGTTACATACAAAAATACAAATATTTCCTCTTTATAATATTGGTATAGATAATAGTATACCTATAGATGACTCATCCTGTTTACTCAATGAGTAGTTTACCAAAATATAGCGAGTCGAGTTAATAAAGAGAGTGGAAGTTAATAAAATTATAGCGTTAATTGAGCCAAAAATATGGAGTATCGGCGATAAACAATGTTGATCGTGATTATTAAGCGGGCGGTGACACAGCGGAGGCTATTAAAAGCCGACGGCTGCCACACCGATGTTCGGTCAATAAACATAAGATCACGCCTTGTATTCCCCGTAGGGTTCGGCAGAGGTGTTTTTAGTACACCATCGTTTCGCCATGTTTAAATCCCATGTAATAGGGGACGACCCTATAGCCATTAACTGGGCACAAATCCAGACTCCGGGCTGCTACTAAGAAATTACTAACGGAAAAATCCAATAACACTGCCTGACCTGGGGATCGAACCCAGGACCTCATGATCAGCAGTCGCGCTTGCCACCACTAGACCAAGGAATCAGTCGAGTTAATATACATTTGAATAATATTCTTTGGGCATTTTCCATGCTACTCACAGAGTAGTTTTAACACCTACAAGGTGTAAAAATACCCTTCACGAAGCCGTCAACCATGCATTCAGTACATCAAACTAAATAACCCTACGCAGAAATTGTCGCTGGGAAACGACTTTCTTTTTTGATGAAAAATATCGTTTTACGGTAAAGCTCAATGAAACGCACACAAAACATTGTGCTGATGGATGTAATGAATAGTAAACGGGTAATGGAAGTATTTCAAGTACATTTGCAACCTTCAAAATTAGTATTTAAAAAAAAGTTGTGAAAAAGATGGAACTTTGACCTCCAATATCTCCGTAACTAGAAGGTTCCCAGGCATAGTCCAGAACAAAAAAAATATCGCAATGACGTGGAGAATAAGTGCTTTTCGGCTTCGTTAAGGGTCTATTTACACCGTTTATTATACTCGTATCTTATGGCCAAGTACTTATACGCTACTCAATTTTAAGTTGGCGTTAAGTTTCACGCTGTCACTGTCACTTCGCCTTAATAATAATACACTCCACATGCTGCAAAAAGCCACCATACTTAACACCCTGCAAAAAGCCACCATACTTAACACCTGTCGTATCACCTGTAACTTTCAGACAGCCTCTATACTAGCATCCACATATTCGATATAAATTTCACCTTATACGCTTGGCTCCGGCCCGCATGTGAGGTTTCATAAACTCTCTCAAAAAGAGAAGAAAAATAAATACCTAAGAAAAATAATAAAAATAATAATAAAATGGTCATAACACATTGTACTGGGATCGATCTATCATCACCGACAGGACTATTGTTGCCAATAAGCCTGACATAGTGGTGATTGATCGATCAGAGCGTCTCACAATGATTGTTGATATCACTGTCCCACATGACGAGAACCTTGTGAAAGCAGAGAAAGATAAAGAAATTAAGTATCAATACTTGGCACACGAGTTTGTCGACATGTGGGAAGTTGACTCAGCAGTCATTGTGCGGATAGTCGTTACGGCCAATAGCTTAATAGCCAAGAGCCTCGACCGACATCTAATGAGGCTCTCGTTGGGCGCCTGGGTCAAGGGCCTGATACAGAAAGCGGTACTTCTGGACACGGCACGTATTGTCAGGAAGTTCCTCTCTCTGAGGCCCTGACCACCGGTAGCATGGACCCTGTTCCCGATGCCGGTGGGCTACTATTTTTTATATTTATAAATGTTTTTTTTATATTTTTTATAGATATATTTAAAAATGTAAATTGTATGTATAAATAATGAATAAAGGGAATAATATTTATTTATTAGATAACAATGATCCATGTGAGATAAAACTATGTTAGTAAGTTAGTGTGACAGTGACAGCGCGAAATTAACGGATAATTAAAATTGAGTAGTGTTTGAATATTTTGGCCATTAGTTGCCATCAAATGCATCTTAATTACTGAATTTATTACTATTGAATTGTTCGTTTTTTAGTGAAAATTTTAAAAGAAATCTTATTAGAGTTTTGAAACACGGTAGGTTAATTACCTTTATTGCTTCATACATACACATACATAAACTCACGCCTTTTTCTCATGGGGGTAGGCAGAAACTATAGAACGCCACATGCTACGATCCTTACATACTCCTTTCGCTGCTGACCTCTTTATTTCCTCTCTTTTTCTTTATTGCTTCATAATACAATTTTATCAACAGCCTTAATTATAATAAGAAGTCATCAGATTAGAATGCTTTGTATATTATTCTTATTTACAATTAACCAAGGTTGCGGGTTGGTTAGTTAATATATTTTTATTTTATTTTGTATTTAATAATCGGGGTGCCATTACCTCAATAGAAAAAAACCTGTAAATAAAAAAAAGTCATTAGATTCGCGTAGTTTTAGTTCCATTCTATTGCGCAATAATAGTATGAAGACTATGAATAAAGACATAATATGAAACGTTACCGGGAACGAGTCCACATCTAACTCTGTTACGCCCACACACTCCGGTGTACAACACATCCATTAAGGGTAAACAAGTTATTAAATAGGACACTCCGGGGCGTGGCGCCTCCATCATTATGAGATGCCGGCGCCGATGCGGCGGTCGTAGAGTGCACCCACCGTGGATTCATCACGGTTATACCAAACGGGATGAGATGGGATGAGGATGACTAAATGTAGGACATTTGGACTGGATCGTAATGTGTTACGTAGTTTGGGGCGGTGAAAGAAGCTAATCATGCCGGAAGTTAGTGTTTAAATAACATCACGCGTTATATTCCCCGAAGGGTTCGGCAGAGGTGATTTTAGTGCACCCTCGTTTCGCCAGTTATGTTTTAAGTCCCATGTAATATGGGGTGAGCCTATTGCCATCAATCAGGCACAAATTTAAACTCCGCGCTGCTACTGAGAAATTCCTAATGGAAAAGCCTAATAACACTTTGCTCGATCTGGGGATCGAATCCAGAATGCCATGCTAAGCAGTCGCGCTTGATACTATAGACCAACGATTTTTTAAAATCAATATTCATATTAAAATTTAATAATATATCAGACTGTAATTGTTCCACTGCAGGGCAAAGGCCTCTTCAAATAGAAAGAACGAGCACTAATAACTACGCTTGCTTACAAGCAAGCCGTGTTGGCGATTTCAGTCCTTAAGTTCAGGTTTCATCACGATATATTTATTTATTTCATAAGAACATGAATAAAAAAAGAATGGAAAAACATGGAGGATGGTTCTCGATATTAAATGAAAATAAATATCTAGTATTTACATAATAACTAATTAAAGTCAATCTTGGAAAAAGGAGTAATTGGCTGTTGGAAATAATAAATTAATTATTCTGCTAATTAATTGCCTCGTTGGTCTAGTGGTGGCTAACGCGACTGCTGATCGTGAGGTCCTGGGTTCGATGCTCAGGTCGGGCAAAATGTTATTGGGTTTTTCCGTGTGGAATTCCTAAGTAGCAGCCCGGAATTTGGATTTGTGTCCGATTGATGGCAATAGGCTCGCCCCCTATTACATGGTACTTAAACGTAATGGCAAAATGAGGGTGTTACTATACACCTGTGCCCAACCCTTTGGGGAATAGAGGCGTGATGTTATGTTATGTGTTATTCTGTTCATACGTTATCATTCACTAATCTCAGTACCCGGTGGGTCTGAATAATTTTGATAATATATTTTCAGAATCAACATACAAAACACATTCAAAAATAGTAAAAATATGGGCACTGGTATCGGGAACACGATCTAAGCTATCGGTTGTCAGGGCTTCAGAGAGAGAAACCTCCTAACAACACGTATCTCAGAGTACTGCTTTCTGTTTAAGGCCCTTCATCCAACCGCCCAACCAGAGTTTCTTATTATGTTTGCCGAGAGTCTTTGCAATTAGGTTAGCTATAGTTGTACGGCCATTGGCCGCCAAAGCTATCACCACAATGACCACTAAGTAATATATTAATATAATATTCATTATATTGATAATAGCAGTGATAGCCTCGTGTTGTGACCGTCGGACTGCCAAGTCATAGGTCTCGAGATCAAACCCAAGGCACGCACCTCTGACTTTTCGGATTCATGTGCGTATTACATAATTATCACTTGTTTAAAAACGGTGAAGGAAAACATCATGAGGAATGAAATGCTTGAGAGATATTTCTCGACGGCATGTGAAGCCAAGTCAGAGGCTCATGGGCGGCAAAAACTCTGACACCAGGTTAGTCACTAACCACACGAAAATAAGAAGAATTATATTAATTACAAATCACAGATGTTACGTATCATTACTTTGAACCAATGTTAATTTAAGTTCATAATAACGTCGCTTAGGTAACAATACCGCTCAAGTTAAATTTGACAAGTTTTCAGGAGAGACAAAAAACTGATTATTATCTTTAAAATTACACAACAAACAACTTGCGCGGTGCCAGAACTGTTTGAATAACTCTCTGTGATTGGATAATTTAAATTTATTTCTAACATCATTCGATGCGCGCCGAAAATATCTATCCAATGACGTATAAAACGTCAAATGACTAATTTTCGACTTGGGCGGTATTGTTACTTAAGCGACGATAAGTTGTTTTAATCATAGATCAGTTAATAAATGAAAGTCACCACACATAGCTTATGCAAATCATTGACGCTGACCTCATTTCGCGAGAGCAGTGATGCTGACGCGACACGTTCTGTCATTGAGCTGTCTGATGACTTTTAATCACATTTTCGGATAAATTATCTCTTTTATAAAATGATTTTGGTGATAGGCGCTCATTATTATGACACCGCACACCGCCGCCTATCGCGGTGTGACGTTTATTTAAAGCACATAGTATAATTATTAAGTTGTTCTGCCTAGCCTTTTCTTAACTATGTTGTATATGTTCATACCAGTATTTTACACGGAGCGACTGCCATCAAACCTCCGCAACTCAGTTACAGGGCAATGCCGATATCTTATCATTAGACTGGTTGTCAGACTTTCGGGTTTCTGACTTCCCGTAACGTCTGTCATATAGGTATTCGTTTGAAACCCGGGACCGACACGGAGAGGTCTCGATTTGTAATGAACGGTCACCCATCCACAGACAGACCGCGGCAAGTACAGCTTTTCCTTACAAATCGTATGATCCGCGCGGTTGGGAATTAGCCACGAGCCCTTCATAGTATAATTATTTAAGTCTTAAACATATTATTATATGCAAAAGAATTTAAGGTTACCTCTGTTTAATTTGTAAAAAAATAAACAGAGGCGACTTCATCTCTGTTTATTTTGTCGATCTAACCTTAGGATGTCGGCAGTCGCTCCGTGTAAAATACTGGTATTCAGCCGCATATGGTTAGACTGGAAGCTGACCCCAACATAATTGGGAAAAGGCTTGCCAGAACGAAGTAAAAAACGTACTACGTAGTACGAAGTCCGTCTCTGTACAAATTTTGTGCGAAAGTATAAATAAATAAACAACCTCTGTTTATTTTGTCCAATTGCAATCTTTAAAATCGACGTATAATATTTTACATAAGTACAAAACAATGTAGCTAGTCGCTACGATACAGAAAATATTCCAACTTATTGAAAAATAATACAGAGCAAACAGGAAAATAATTTCCCGTCGGTAAAAATGCTGTTTTTCCGTTATTTTTCAATCCTTTTGAATTCGTTGTCAGGCAAAATGCGAAGGAGGATTATTTTTAATATTTTGGCGAGAAGCACGTTTTGTCAATAAGGGACACTCCTCCCTTGCCGATTACTTTGCGTCAACACATAATGTAAATAGGGGGTGAAGTATGACATTCTTTAGACTTTTTTTTCTGGAAAATTCTTGTATGTTTTCTTTCTGATATTTGCTTTTCCATTACGCTTTGTGATGTATTCAGTATGGGATCCGAATAATGACAATGTATGAACGAATTTTGGATTATAATAAATCGGGTTAAAGAAGACTTCCTGGTATTGTAAGGCTTACGTACTTACAGCTTAAATCGTTTTAATGATTTATTTACAAAAAATATTATGTAAAAATGATTTACTTAAAATAAATAATTGTTGTAGAAAATCGGGTTTTGTGGTGCAACTTGGGAGTGGCCTTAAGGTCAAAGCACACATATCAAATCGGAAAGGGATCGTCACCGTATCAACTCAAGCCGTTCAGTATTCTTTGTATGAAACTCCCTACTGCAACGCACACTAATCGGAATCGTAACGCAATCGCCTCGCCTCGGGACAAGTTCACGAACCGCGGTGCGGTGAGGCGATACGGTTACGATCCCTTTCCGAGTTGATATGTGTGCTTTGACCATTAGGCGTCGTCTTAGTTGGCAAGCGGTCGCACGATTATAAGATGCGATCGTACTAATGCGCAATCAAATATCTTAATGGATGAGACGCTGACAAAAAAATTAACAAAAAAAATCCTGATATCCTAAAGTTTCAATAAGAAAACATTAGATATATTGAACTTTCGTACGCTCGTATCGTATGGTTTCGCGATCGCTTGTCACTTAGGACGACGCCTCTCGATGCAAAGTATCCAAGCAGTGAACTGCAGAAGGTTGAATTTATTCAATGAACGTACAATTTCAGAGAATCTTACAAAAAGTGCTTCTTAAAGAGAAAGAAAGAAAGAAATTCTTGCTTCTATTATTTAACTTTTTATAAATAATAACTTTTTAACAAAAATAAAACCGACTTCAAATTGTCTATCTCTGAAGCTCTTCATCAGATCTTCACCAAATTTAAATGGGACCACTTCGAAAGAATCTCTTTCAAACAAAAAAAGAATCATTAAAATCGGTTCACAATTAGCAAAGATATCGCGGAACAAACATACGAAAAAAAAAACATACAGTCGAATTGAGAACCTCCTCCTTTTTTGGAAGTCGTTTAAAAAGGTATGAGTTTAATTTTCGCCCATAATTAGGTAAATGACATCCAGAAAGTACGGCTTTCATTTCTTATTCTGATACAATACATCGATGACATAACATAACATTTGTATTCCCCGAAGGGTTGGGCAGAGGTGTATTGTAACATCCTCGTTTCGCAGTTATGTTTCAAGTAACCTAAAAGTAGTAAAAGTAGTGTTCTATAAGGGGCGAGCGAGCCTATTGCTATCAACCGGGCACAAATCCAAACGCCGAGCTGCTACTGAGGATTTCCACAAGGAAAACTCTAATAACACTTAGCCCGACCTGAGGATCGAACCCAGGATCTCACGATCAGCAGTCGCGCGATCAACGAGGCAGTTTTATGTAATCGATAACATAACATAAAATAAAAGCGTAAGTTGCGTAACAAAATCGCAAGCAAGCCTTCTAGATAAAAAGCCTACACCCTAGGGATGCCACCAAAATTAAAGTTCACACTTCTGAAGCAATAAATAATGTTAGGACCGCAAGCTGACATGGCCGATAAAGGGGCCAAAGTGAAATTGCCACCAGTTTACCTTCCGCGGAACCCACCTGCGGGGCCGCGGGTTTAGCCAGACAACGTAATGTATGGAGCCATTTGTTATAATTTGAGACGAACTCCACAGCAGAGTATTTGCCAGTAGATCAACTCGGCTTTGCTATAGACCTACTGTGATGTATCATCGGTTTTCGGGTGAAGTTTACATAGTCTGTGCTGATGTCTAGGGTTTTGCTGATGGACGTGTTTACGTTGGTTCGCAGAATTTCAATTTGTATGGTCAGTCGAGCTTGTTGCGGATTTGTGAGCGTTTCATATTTTTTGGATAGGTATTTTAGAGCAGTAATTAATAGAGAATATAGTCTTGAAATTGGAAACTTTTGAATATCTCTGTTCATTGCTAAAGAGGGTAAGGAACGAAAGCCATTTGTTGACTGCGGAAATGTGTTATGACATACATATAAGTAATTTAAGAATGTGGATGAAGCGAAGGAGTATGTAAGGGTCGTAGCATGTGGCGTTCTATAGTTTCTGCCTACCCTCATGGGATAAAGGCGTGAGTTTATGTATGTATGTATACAAGGTTAGTCGGAAAGGGGGTACTAAGCCGAAAGGGTGTTAAAGTACCTATAATAAGGGATAACTTTTGTTCTACAACTTTCCCCAAAACTCGATAGTTTAAGAGAAATAGCTTTTCAAAGATTTCGTAAAAAAATGCTAAAATCTATCTATCCATAGCTATGATCAGCTGTGTTTACTATTTAGGTCATATTCGGGGTCACGGATTAGAAACTTAATTTTCTGAATTCATAACTAAAGCAGGTATGATTAAAAAAAAAACTAAAATAAAAATCTTTTTGCATGCAAATAAAAAGTAGTAAAAAAAAAAGTAAAAGCTCAGTCACTGGATTTTTTTAAAAAATTAGTTAAAGATCAGTTCTTCTCTCAACACGTTTCTAATTCCTCATAAATTAGTACCTCATCATCAATCTACCTTGTTTTCCCTATCACATAATTATATATCATATATATATTTTACAATATTTATAAATGTATGTATCTCCTGCCCTGGTCCCAAGTTACTTGGGGTCGGCGCAATACGTATGTAAATGTATATATATACCTATATGTAAGTATTATGTCTATGTATGGTGTGTAGTATATATTTTGCAGCAGTACACCATGGACTACCCCCTCTATCTTATTCATTGACTTCCTGTTCATCCAAAGGTTGTCTGGTAGATATCGCTATCAGCGATAAGACCGCCATTGTACCCTTTAATGTTTGTTATTGTAGAAGAGCTGTGTTACAATTTTGGTGTACAATAAAGTATATTCTATTGTATTCTATTCTAAAAAAATATCGATTCTTGAAATTTTAACACTTGCTTTAAAATAGTCAGCGGTGATACTTAAGTGGCCCGCGGCTTAGTACCCCGATTCTGACTAGTCATGTATAAATAATTTAATCTTATCTTCTTTATCATTGGTCATTATATAAAGTATAAGAGTTAACTATAATTAGCAGTGGCTGAGTAATTAGCTTTCTGCGCTACGAGTCGCGGGTTCGATTCCCTCACGGAAAAAATATTTGTATGACCTTACAGATAGTTGTTCCGGGTGTCTGTGCGTGTGTGAAGATTTGTGTCTGTAAACGCACCCACGATACATTAGAAAGGATAGTGTGGGGCAACGTATTAAAAAAAAGAAAAAAAATATAGAATTATAATTTATTTGACTACGTATACTACTTACTACGTCCTCATTGAAGTGGTGGGTACTCAGAATTTATTACAATTTCTTTCATGAGAAACGAATGCGAGAACATTGATTTCCACAGCGGGCTTAACAAAAGCCTCGCCGATGAAAGAATGAATGACTGAACGAATTACAGAGCTGCGTTAATGAACGACCGATGTGGATTAAGTCGCTTTTTCGAATTAAATGTCGGTTTAGAGATTTATGAACGAATAATGTCATCATACATTTTCATTTGTTATTTTTTTAATCGACTTTTTTCTTTTGTAGAATGTGAACATATAATTTCAGCATTATTATTAGTTGAGTAATGTTTTTTTTTTGTTGACATAATGAGTGAGTGGCCATTAACAAAGGGAATTTATAACGCGGATGTCAGTAGAAACGCCGTTAGAGGACGCCCTAGTAGGATACATCGATGTTATTGGTGATATTCTTCACAAAGAACATGTGCGTAGTTCTCTAAACCGGCGTGCGTGTATGACAAGATATACGAATGTGGACGAAGCGAAAGGAGTATGTAAGGATCGTAGCATGTGGCATTCTATAGTTTTTGTCTAACTCCATGAGGAAAAGGAGTGAGTTAATGTATGTAATGATATTCCATATTTTTAATGATTTTTTACTGCTTATCAATTTCGTGGTGGCTGATAACTACAGCTGCAGAGTTTTATGTTCTGGGCTTCGCTTTTTAGGTGGGTAAAGTGTGATCTAGATTAATTTGACCAGGATTAACGATCAGTGCAACCTGGTTGAAACGTCACGCGATTCAAAGGTAAATTCGCGTTTGATCCCGTGCCGTGTCGTCGTAAAGTTAAATCCAAGCTACGTGTATGCCTGAAGATTGGAGTAATTTTGTTATTTAAATAAATATCTTTTGTGAATGTTGCAGTGAAAATATAGGTATAAGAACAGCAATGTATTATTACTGTTAAATTGTTGTGTACAACTCTGTATGTATTTTTTAAATATTTAATGTTATTTTTAAGTACCCTAATATAATAAGACGTAAGTATGAGGCTTGCATAGTAGCGAAAAAGTGAACAAATGGCCAGAAAAAAAAATTTAATAAAAAAAATTGTTTGCACAACTCGAATATTATTTAAAAGTTATTTATTCGTAAAAGCTCGCAAATAAATTTCCGCATACGAAAAATAAAGAGCATGCATAGGATAAAAATATTGATAAAAAAAAATGTGTTCTGAATTTATAGGTATTTATTCTGGTAAAGCCGTGAAAACTAAAAGCTCGAAGCATTAGGCTATAAACATATGAGTCCAACGTGGTGTAAACTTTCAAACTGTGGGGGCTATCGTAAATTTTAAACGATACTAAAATCGGGTACACTCTATGTGGGGCCTTTATTTTGTGGACCACAGAGTATAAGCAAAAGGAATGCTCATATGCTATTTTTCTTAGAAGTTCACCTACGAGTATATTGATTACTAGCTTTTGCCCGCAGCTTCGCTTGGGTATTTTTTTTTCACCTTCCTAGGGAAGGAATTTTTAAAAATCCTTTGTTTGTGGATGCCCACGTTGTACAAGATACCTCCTGCCAAAATGTCAAGTTTATAACCCCAGCGTTTTAGGTTGTGCGTTCATAGGTCAGTCACTCAGTCACTTTGTCTTTTTAAGTCAGATAGGCTGTGGAGGAATATAAACGCTTGGTTTCAACGTTAGATAGAAAAAATGACTTATTAGACTGTATCAGGCCTGATGTCGGCAACACGTGACGGACGTACCTATCTACGTAACTTGATGAAGTTACGTATTTTCGATTGGTGACTATTGCGGTAGCTAGTATTTTGTGGCAGCAATTTCTTTTTCTGTATCTGTGGCGGTGACGTACGCAGTTTAGTGACGTTGGTCTTAGTCGTGACGTCGCCTCGTGGAGAGCTTATGTGTCGCACATGGTCAGAAATTACACGTAAGTAAAATAGTTTAATGCTCATAAAAAGACAGACACAGTGTTCACAAGCGTGCACGTTTGCTGTACATTATTACTCCATTTTTTCCTACTCCGTGTTGAGTTCAGAACTCCCATTTGAGTAATCCGAGCTTCATACATTGTTTATGAAGTACCTTTACGTGTACCAGTAAAATCGTATCTGATAGATTTCATTAAACCTTTTGAAACCGCACATTGTTTTTCTCAGAGTAGGCGAAAGTATTTCAATTGGTTTGTTGGAGGTAAAGAGCGTTTGGAAGTTACGATTGTAAGGTATTTTATTACGATGTTGTACTTATGGTATGTTTCTGCGATTATAATAAGATTAAGGTAAATGAGAAGATAATTTTTGGTTTATCAGTTTGCATGTTTCACTTGTTTATACATAACATAACATTACGCCTGTATTCCCCGAAGGGTTGGCAGAGGTGTATATTAACACCCTCATTTCGCCGTTATGTTTAAGTCCTATGTTATAGCGGGCGAGCCTATTGTCATCAATCGGGCACAAATCCAAACTCCGGGCTGCTACTGAGTAATTCCGTACGGAAAAACCCAATATCACTTTGCCCGACCTGGGAATTGAACCCAGGACCTCACGGTCAGCAGTCGCGGTTGCCACCACTAGACCAACAAGGCAATTGTTTGTTTATAATCACTTGTTTATAATCAGCCCATTACTGTCCCACTGCAGGGCACGGGCCTCTTCCTAGAAACCCTTCTCAAAGGGTTTAGGCCTTAGTTGGCGGACTACACACACCATCGAGTACTTTATGGAGCCCTCTCAGTAGTGCAGGTTTCCTCACGATGTTTTCTTAGCTATTACAAGACAATATTGGGTAAGTTTGTAATGGGTTTAGATTGCGAATGTTATTTTGTCTTTCGTAAGTTTTAAAAGCATGGATAAATAGACACGATCTATTTAGCGCCAAACCCACTAGGAAGATTTTTTGCACGAGTCAACTTCAAGTTTTACGAACTAAGTGGGCACTTGCTACAATAACTCGTGCAATAAAACATGCTGGTAGATTTGGCGCTTGACGATTTAAATATTCATGCTTATATTTTCGTATCTAAATAATATTATCTATTCTTAAAAAAATACTCATTTTGCCATAAATATATAAAAAGTACATAGGCACACATACTATACGCAAACTGTACCTCCGAAATTGCAATGCTTTCATAAAAAAATACAAACGCTTTACCAAACTTTTCCCCAACGACGAGATATACCTCAAAAAGTTGAAAATTTGTTACGGAAATATGACGCCAAATTTGTTCGTCTGTGACGGCGTTTTTATAAGAGTACGCTGCCTACAGGGCGTCCAGTATATTTTGACACTTCATGGTGGCGCTGCATCAAAAGGTGAACGTGAAAAGCATGTCGAATTCGGTAAATTGAAAAGTTCCGTACTCCACTTCCTGCCAAAATATACTGGGTGGTCTGTAAGTGCGATTTCCGGGACATTAGGCTTGATTCGTATTGAGAGGCGACAAAAACTCGACACAGATTTTCACTCAACCCCCTAACTATTCGCTGAAGAGAGATGGAACGACTTTCACGTAAAAAATAAGTTGAAATTTTCTATCTCGAGTTTATTATGACCGGTACCGCTTGATGTTATCGGCCGGGCGTAGAAGAAGAGATTTTACCTGAATTATGTTTAAATTGTACAAACTTGGCTTGACACACTGCCGTGTATCTAGATTTTATTTAGACATGTAGTTCTTAATACTTTTGGCCAAACTAATATTAATAAAAAGTAATTACTTTTGGTTTTGAAATACAAATATTGGTATCTAAACGTTAAGTGAGCTTTATCTTTTTTTTCTAGGCCAATGATGTACACAAATCTAGACTTACTGAAATGCCTAGTGCAGATACATCTATGAAAGATAGATGAATAAAATTATTATTAAGAGCCGAAAATCTTCCAAGCTTACTACTTAAAGGCTGAAGCTGAAATTGAACCTTTTGAAGTACCTAAGCCCTTTGAAACCAAATCTATGCTTAATAGAGTTCATACAAATTGAAACTACCTACATTCAGACTAAGTCCTACGATGGACCTTAATGGGTCAACAGAAATAAAATCATACTAAAGGGTAATTCTGGATAACTTTTTAACAAAAATAAAACCGACTTCAAATTGTCTATCTCCGAAGTTCTTCATTAGATCTTCACCAAATTTAAACGGGACCACTTCGAAAGAATACTCTTTCAAACAAAAAAAGAATCATTCAAATCGGTTTACAATTAGCAAAGATATCATGGAACAAACATACAAAAAAAAAAACATACAGTCGAATTGAGAACCTCCTCCTTTTTTTGGAAGTCGGTTAAAAATACATCGTAATGTAGGTAGATAAAACTTTATTAAATAAACAGTGAACTACTTGAATAGGTACTTGTCTTTTACCTCCTACGTCAATCAATTATTTTCATTTAACAAATTGAAATCGTTCTCACCTCACTTAAATCAATAATAACAGAAAGTAAGAACAGTTTTAAATCCGTAATCACATTGCCAGTAGTTTGGCTACGGCTGCTATTTTGCCAGCAGCAATTAAACGCGAAACGACAACAAATCAACTTAAGTACTCTTTCTAGTCCTTGGTAAATTAAGCTGTGTATTCACAAGCGGAAAATGTTGAACTACACGGGTAGTTGGCAATTATAGCATTTCGAATACGCACGGTGTGAAGCGAATTTTAGGAAAAGCTTTATATGTTGACACGTACACGTATTTATAACTTACTAGCGACCCGCCTCGGCTTCGCACGGGTGCAATGTAGATACTAATGTGGGGCATATAAAACTTCCTCTTGAATCACTATCTATTGCTGAAAATTGCATTAAAATCCGTTGCGTAGTTTAAAAGATCTAAACGTATAGACAGCGGGAACGACTTTGTTTTACACTATGTAAAGATATTACAATACCCATATGTATATGATAAATTGCCTCGTTGGTCTAGTGGTGGTAAGCGCGACTGCTGATCGTGAGGTCCTGGGTTCGACCCCCAGGTCGGACAAATTGTTATTGGGATTTTCTGTGTGTAATTCCTTAGTAGCAACCCGGAGTTTGGATTTGTGCCCGATTGATGGCAATAAGTTCGCCCTATTACATGAGACTTAAACATAACGGCGAAATGTGGGTGTTACTACACCTCTGCCCAACCCTTCGGGGAATACAGGCGTGATATATGTTTATGTGTGTAACTCTATTTTTATAACTGTGCACTTGGAGCTGTGAAACTGAACCCGCCCGCTTACTTCCTCACCTCCGCCGACGCCTACCAAGTACGGCTACCAATGCTGTCATGATGGTAATATTTTAACAATGACAGGAGCACAGTTATAAAAACCTGGTTACAACAGAACTATATTATTAAATTACATCGTGGTAACCTATGCCCACAATAAAATTATTAGACTTTGACTTTGAAAGAACAAAACTTGCTACTCATATTCAACATTTGTCGTTAAGTGAAGACACCGCTTAATAAACTGCGTAGGAGTTAAGTTTTCGGATGGTATTCTAGGGGGCCATTATAATATCCTTAAGTTTAGACCGCATTTGGGTCAACAGTCGCCACTAAAATTTGTAATTTAACACTGAAGAAGACCTTACTTCAAGGATTTTAATCTTTGAAATGAATTCTTCTGATTAGCGCTTCGTAAACTCAGATTTTATGACCCTGTGGAGAAATGCCTGACCTAGAACTGTAATGAGACAGTTTATATTCTGTATAATTGCGTTTTGTAGTTAAATGATTATTTTGTCGTTTAACTGTACGGATCACAGTGTTGGGCCGTGAAGAAGACGGATGAAAGAAGATTACAAGTAGCGGAGATGAGAACGTTGAGATAGATGTATGGAGTGACGCGGATGGATAAAGTAAGAAATAAGTATATTCGAGGGAGTTTGAAAGTGGCACCAGTGACAGAAAAGTTGAAAGGAAATCGTTTGTCTTGGTATAGGCATGTGATGAGGAGGGATGACACACATGTGACTAAGAGAGTGATGAATGTGAATGTTGATGGACGGAGGGGGAGAGGGAGACCAAAGAAAAGATGGATGGATTGTGTGAGGGAGAATATGAAAGATAAGGGAGTAAATGATAATGAGACGGCTGACAGGGAAGAGTTGTAGAGAAAAATATATTGCGCCGACCCCAAGTAACTTGGGACTAGGGCAGGAAGATGATGATGATGATGATGAACTGATTTCAGAAGGCCTAGCACGAATGCTGTTAAGCTACTAACGTTAATGTAAGTGAATTTTGAATCGACAATACATGTTTCGTATATACTAGGTATTTAATTAAATAAGAAACTTTAATCATATCTATCTATATCTATACAAATACTAGCGGTCCCAACAGACGTCGTCCTGCCTGGAGAATTTGGTGACATACCGACAGCAGCGCCACCTACCGGGTCCAATTGTGAAGCTAAACCATCCAGGGCGCCACCACACAAATAAATTCATTCAAATCGGTCCAGCCGTTTAGGAGAAGTTCAGTGACATACACACGTACAGTCGAATTATATATATAAAGATTATAAAGAGGAAAGTTTGTATTTTTGTATGTAATTAATAAACTTAAAAACTACTAGACCGATTTCAAAAATTCTTTTCTGTTAAAAAGCTACATTGTCACTGAGTAACATAGGCTACGGGCGGAGCCGTGAGGGTACAGCTAGTGTATGATAAAAATTGTGTATGTCGCAAAAAAATGAACCAAAATGTTACAGGACAGTAATTGTATTTTCGATAAAAAATTCGCTTATATTAGCGATACGTTTGCGATACTACAGGTACATGAAATGTTCGTGCCAGGCCTACAGATGATTCTCCTGTACACGTTAGCTCATTTAAACTACAGTTCGACCGCGATTGCTCTTTTTATCTATACTAATATTATAAAGCTGAAGAGTTTGTTTGTTTGAACGCGCTAATGTCAGGAACTACTGGTTGGAATTGAAAATTTATTTTTGTGTTGGATAGTCCATTTATCGAGGAAGGTTATAGGCTATATAACATCACGCTACGACCAATAGGAGCGGAGCATAAATGAAAAATGTTGCTAAACGGGAAAAATGTGCACCCGTGCGAAGCCGGGACGGGCCGCTAGTCTCTTAATAATTTCATTCAATCTTATTCGAAAACTTGGTCATTATTTTGTCTTCCTTCTAACTTTTCAATACTCTACTGTGCAATAAGTTTATGAGTGTGTTAGTGTGTAGATATATTTATAATTCAATGTCGGTATTCATTGTAGGTACCCAAAAAATAAATATTCCCTTTTCAGGGCATGTTTAAACTAAGCAACATCCCACTATCTTTTTAAAGATTACTTAAAAATGATATCAGTGAAAACAGGAGTTCTGACTAGCTTTTTCCCAACTATGTTGAGGTCAGCTTCCAGTTAAACCAGATGCGGCTGAATACCAGTATTTTACACGGAGTGACTGCCATCAGATCGGTTGTCAGACTTTTGGGCATCTAACTACCCGTAACGACTGTCATAGGTATTCGTATGACACCCGGGACCGACTGTTTAGCGTGCTCTCGGAAGAACGGAGGGGTCTCGATGTGTAACGAATGGTCGCCCATCCACGGATTGACCGCGGTAAGCGCAGCTTAGGCTCGCAAATCTCCTCCCATCAGTAAAAACAGGAATCAGGTGACAAACTAGTTCAGTCACCCCCCAGTAACCATAGCAACGTGAAATAAGGAAATCTTGTCATTATAATGTATATACACATATATACATTATGTTGGTATGTATACAACACCCCCCCACAGCGAGGCGTCGTATCGCATTTTCCAACTCATAAAACTAAGTGGATTTGGCGACGTTTCAATAACTTTACTACGGATCTCCGAATTTCCGTGCGGTGTAGGTGTTATAATCGGGTAACCGGGGCAACATTGTACCGTGTACCAAATAATAGCAGTCGTAAAAATCAAAATAGTCGTAAACGGATGTTATGTTGCCGTAAAAGCACTTGAGTTCGTGTAACTTTGTTTAATAGCTGCAAGTAAAGTTCATGAAAAGTTATTGTATATCAAAGAAAAAAATTAAATGAAGTAAAAAAAATGGTTTATTAAAGTGATTTAAAGTCTCAGCTTCGAATTTACCACCCAATCACTGCATGTAGAGCAAAAATATTTCTATTTTATCTTATACATTGGCCATTCAGATTATTGTTCACAGAATTTAATAAAAATTGAGTTTAATAGAAGAAAAAATGCTCGTGGCTAATTACCAACCGCGTGGATCATACGATTTGCGAGGTTAAGCTGCGCTTGCCGCGGTCAGTCTGTGGATGGGTGACTGTTCGTTACACATCGAGACCCCTCCGTGCCTCGGAGAGCACGTTAAACAGTCGGTCCCGGGTGTCATACGAATACCTATGACAGTCGTTACGGGAAGTCAGAAACCCAAAAAGTCTGATAACCGGTCTAACCTAAGGATATCGGCATTGCCCAGTAACTGGGTTGCGGAGATCTGATGGCAGTCGCTCCGTGTAAAATACTGATGTTCAGCCGCATCTGGTTAGACTGGAAGCTGAACCCAACACGGCTGGGAAAAGGCTAGGCAGAAAAAGAAAAAAAAACAGAAATCAACGTCATCCAAAAATATATTATTTTTTGCAAATCCACATTCGATACTATCGGCACATAATATTTGTCGCTATAGGGCGGGGTATACAAAAATCAAGTATGACAGTGTGTGTGAAATTGTGAATCTTTAATAAAACTATTGACTGCCAACCCTCGGCCCAGTGCAAGGGGTGAACGACACAGTTTTATGATATGGCTACGTGATAATATTGAAGCTGTGTATATTTGAATTTTTATGAAATATACGATATGTACCTACTACGTTATTTGTAAGCAGTACATTGGGGCGAATATCGTTGTTAATAAAATGGAGTTGATTATTTTTCCCGATGGTGGTATGGAAAAGGATTGTTATTTTCAGTCACTTAAATGTACAAATGGTAAACCAACCTTTCATCATAAAAAAACATTCTGTTTTTAAACAATCCAACGTTAGAAAACTACAACAATTGAAAAATAAATGATTTTTCAAAAAATGTGAACGGGTTAACATTACAACATAACAACACACCTGTATACCTGAAGGGTTGTGCATATGTGTATGGTAATACCCTCATTTCGCCGTTATGTTTAAGTCCCATGTATTAGGGGGCGAGCCTATTGTTATCAACCGGGCACAAGTCCAATCTCCGGGCTGCTACTGAGGAATTCCACACGAAAAGCCCAATAACACTTTGTCCGATCTGGGGATCAAACCCAGGACCTCATGATCAGCAGTCGCGCTTGCCACCACTAGACCAACGAGGCAGTTATAGTTAAAGGTAAATAGAATATTATTACTAGCGCACAAAAAAATGGTAGGGCCTACCAGCAAAAACTCTCATCTAGGCCAACTTGATTCGACCCAAGATCTACTGTTTACTGAGTAGACTCTGTGCGATCTACCAATTATATAATCAGTACCTCTTCATTCAACTTATATTAAACTTATATTTTTCTTTGCTTTGCCATGATTGACTGGATTAAGAACCGCGATCGACCGGTCGATAGCGATCGACTGGTAGGCCACCCCTGCTATATAGGTACTTATCCATGCCCGTGTTGACACAGTCCCTTCGATTTTTATAATACCTTGAAGCTTCTTTATGTAAAACGATCTTATTGTGATCACAGACATTTTGTAACAAAGTTTAGACCAAAAATATTTTAAATCCATTCATGTTGCGCCATGTTGCTTACCACATAATAGTTAACGTTGGCCACAGTTGGCTCCGAGTCAACTGAGAGGAATTTCTTGTGGCAGACTGTAGAAATGGGCGAGTAACTTGGTTGTAGTTCCGCATTGTAAAAATTTATGAAACACAATGAGTTTGACGATTATATTATCAAACACTGCTTTTGCTTCTGAATGAATACCTATTGCAAATTGGCCTGAATTTTTATTTAATACTAGCGGCCCGTCCCGGCTTCGCACGGGTGGACATTTTCCCCGTTTTTGCAACATTTTTCATTTATGCTCAGCTCCTATTGGTCGTAGCGTGGTGTTATATAGCCTATAACCTTCCTCGATAAATGGACTATCCAACACAAAAATATTTTTTCAATTCCAACCAATAGTTCCTGAGATTAGCGCATTCAAACAAACAAACAAACTCTTCAGCTTTATAATATTAGTATAGATTTGCGGTCGGCATCAAGCCGGCGGCTCACCTCATGGGAAGTGATTACCGCCGCCTATACAAGGTTAGTCGGAAAAGGGGTACTAAGCCGAAAGGGTGTTAAAGTACCCATAATAAGGGATAACTTTTGTTCTACAACTTTCCCCAAAACTCGATAGTTAAAAAAAATAGCTTTTCAAAGATTTTGTAAAAAATATGCTAATATCTATCTATCCATAGCTACGCTTAGCTGTTTTTACAATTTAGGTCATATTTCGGGTCACTGATTAGAAAATGAATTTTCTGAATTCATAACAATAGCAGGAACCTATGTTTTTTTTTGAAAAAACTAAATTAGAAATCTTTTTGCATGCAAATAAAAATTATCAAATTTTGAAATTTTAACACTTGCTTTAAAATAGTCATCAGTGATACTTTAGGTGGCCCGGAGCTTAGTACCCCCTTTCCGACTAACCTTGTATACACCTATAGCCCTAAGAGGATTGAACCTGAACACACCAATGATGCGGTAGACATCTTCACAAGAATTGTCACACAGATTTGCTACTAGTGTTACCTAGGTATCCTTAAGTTTTTTAAGTGCCCATATTAAAGGGTTGAGCACTTTGAATTAGAGGAGTTTCTCCCGACTCTATAGTCACAGGTACTCAAATACGATTGGGAAATGATCTATTGAGGGTATCAGTAATCGTAATCTCGTTCTGCCTAGTCTACTCTTAACTATGTTGGTCAGCTTCCAGTTCAACTAGAAGCGGCTAAATACCAGTATTTTACACGGAGCGACTGTCACTAGACCTCCGCAAACCAGTTACGGGCAATGCAAATCAGTAATCGTAATCTAAGTTCTTAAAAATATTCAAATATTTGAATTTCAGTAAGTTCTGTGGTACCTGAAGTAAACATTAACGTGTCTGTAAAAGTAAAACTACTTAAGACGTGGCTTAGGGAATAACCCACGTCAATCAATCAATTTATCACGAACTCAACATATCGCAGTAGAAATAAATATGTCTATCTCAAAATGCGCCTCGACAGTTGTTTCTCCGCCTCATCTGTAAATTTAGTTTTGGCCTTATTCTGTACTCTAGGTACTTCAACATTATATTTAATATTAAGTTATTTACTGAAACGTAAATATGTAAAGCTTGGTCTACTAGACGTCCTACGTAGAATATCACAAAGTAACCGCTACATTATCCAGGATTTTGCAGAGCTTCATAACCCTCTCACGCAGAGGTTTTCTTTCGTAATATTAAGTCAGTCTGGCGGAACGTAGCGAATTAGGGTTAGGATAGAATAAAAAGTAGATTTCTGTGAGGTCGGCAGAATACAACAAAGATAATTTTTATTTTATTTCTAAAACCCTAAACAAAATGTAATAGGTATTGAAATGATATAGAACTACAACTGCGTCGTTGGTCTAAGTGGTGGCTAGCGCGACTGCTGGTCGTGAGATCCTGGGTTCGATCCTCAGGTCGGGCAAAGTATCATATTGGGTTGTTCCGAGGGGAATTCCTGAGTAACAGCTCTGAGTTTGGATTTGTGCCCGGCTGATGACAATAGACTCGCCCCCTATTACATAGGACTTAAATATAACGGCGAAATGAGGGTGTTACTATACACCTCTGCCGAACCCTTCGGGGAAAATAGGCGAGATGTTATGTTATGTTATATATAATGTGTGTTATAACGTTATACAAAAAAATATAAACTCAGTGTGGAAGCACCATATCTACACGCAGGTAGCACCATCTGTCACATTAGTTTAAACTGTCGACGTGATCTGAATTAACATCAAATGCTTAACATTTATAATGACGATTATGCACAGGTGATGCCTACGTATCTGTCGGGTAATCTGTCTGAGATAACTGGTAAGAGATGACTAGATAGTGGGTTATTTTTGAAGAACTGTTCATTTGTAGGCGCATTTACAGAATGCATATTAAATGTTTTAAAAAATTACTATACCAATCAGAGGATACTAACAGCAGTGATAGCCTAGTGGTGTGACCGTCGGACTGCCGAGTCATAGGTCTCGATTTCGAACCCAAGGCATGCACCTCTGACTTTTCGGATTCATGTGCGTATTGTATAATTATCACTTGCTTAAAAACGGTGAAGGAAAGCATCGTGAGGAAACCGGCATGCCTGAGATATATTTCTCGACGGCATGTGAAGCTAAGTCAGAGGACCTTGGGCGGCATAAACTCTAGACACCAGGTTAGTCGCTAACCACACGACAAGAAGAAGAGAGGTCGCTGAAATTTACTAGCCACACAAAGTATATCCTTTGGTTACAGAATCATTTTAAAAACTTCACATAGGTTTAAATTACCTATCTATCTCTATCTCACCTTATCTCCGTTTACTCTAATGGAGCTTTACTCAATTCTCCTCATTCCAATCCGTAAAGGACGTACCCATTTCATTCCAATATGATGCAAATCCCGAAGATGTTTCATTCCGAGGATAGTTGAAATATTAAAGGTAATCCGCTTACCCTGAGAAAATACTTCGAACTGTGAGTCTATCTTACGCATTAGTTTGGACCTGAATATCCAGCAGAAGCTTTGCTCTCGTCTGAAGTGGTATATGATGTAATATGGAGGTAGTTTGATAATCGTACGTAGGTACAGACGTTCTATATAACCTTTCAAGCGCGTGGCTAAATATCAATTGCCGTGCCCCTAGCGCGCGACTACGAATCGATAAAATAATACTTACAATAAATATATTAAGCTTTTTCAATACTTAGAGCTATGAAACAATTTTAAGTAATTGTTGTAAATCAGATCTCTATTGAATAATCGTTTTAGTTGTACCACGCAGTTCATAGGACGAAAATAGAACAAAAAAACCATACATGTTCTCTGTCGCAGAAATACGACACGCGCGGTAGGGGCACGGAAATATTTGTCTAAGAAATGCGTCTCAAGTGGTTAAAAGATTAAATCAGCTTAAGCATCTTTACTGCCTCTAACTGCCTCGTTGGTCTAGTGGTGGCAAGCGCAACTGCTGATCGTGAGGTCTTGGGTTCGATCCTCAGGTCAGGCAAAGTGTTATTGGGTTTTTCCGTGTGGAATTTCTCAGTAGCAGCCCGTAGTTTGGATTGGTGCCCGGTTGATGGCAATGGGCTCGCCCCCTATTACATGGGACTTAAACATAACGGTGAAATGAGGGTGTTACTATACTCCTCTGCCGAACCCTTCGGGGAATAAAGGTGTGATGTTATTTTATGTGTTGTTTAAGCGTTTTAATACACATTGATCGACAAAAATAACCACTGACTAACACATAACTGATAAACATTAATTTGTTCTGTTGTTTAGACTTTTTTATCGACCTGTTATAACTATGAAGACAAAATTGTACGCTAATCTAGTAAGAGTCACTTCTAATTTACAGAATACAGAAAAAAGCACAGTATCTTTAGCCATTCCACAACGGTCAAGTGTTCCAATTAGGGGCACTTATTGGCGTTTCCAATTCAAGTTAGTGCAATCCATTAGTAGATGGGAGGCGAGCAGTCGGCATGCAGATTTAATTTCTCGACTATAATGGACGTCTGCGCTTCCCCTTTTCTGCTAGGGTACGTATATGAATGTAAATGGTACGCCCCGTCGCTCGTCACTACTTGATAGTATTCGTAATTTCTTTTTTTACTTAATTTTTTTACAATCTAGCCAAAAGGCTAATAAGTAATTTAAAGGAAAAAGAATCTTTGTGGCATAGCCGCCTTTTGGCCATTTGTTTTTTTTTCAAAGTTGCTGCGTACGTTGGAACTGTTATAATTACAGGACGTATACGAAATCATGTAATTCCTTCAAACCTCGTGATGTACTGCTGACATAGATTAACCCTGTACGGGATACAATTCGCTCGGGGCGCTAAACTGCCTCACTTTAAGAACACATGTTTACTTTTTGTAATTTTTTTCATATTTAATCCAAAAGTATCCCGTGCAGGGTTAATCTTTGTTAGCAGTACATCACGAGGTTTGAAGGAATTACATGATTTCATTTACAGTCTGTATATGGGTAGAGGATATTAATAAATTGTCGGTTCCTATGGTCAGAAACAAATCGTTTTGCTTACCAATGGTAATATTTTTATTCCAAATTGAGCATATAAATAGACTTATAAGCTTATTTTACGTGTAATAGCCACAATCGTTGGGAGGGTCTACTTTGCAAAACTATGGGGTCCTCGTTTCATTTTGATGAAGATACGAGATTTTTAATTTTAATCAATAACGCTCGGTAAATCATAGGAAGCGACCATAAAACAAACGAAATACGTCAGCTGTATGGTGCCCTAAAGTGTCACGTTGCCGAGATTATGTGGAAATACAGATGGCCATATGAGAACAATAACTATTATTAAAAATTAACTAAAAACGTGTTTATAAGTAGGTAATTCATATGAAAAATAAAAAAAAATGAGGCAGGGTGGATATGCCAGCTTCCATAGAAAAAAAATTAGAACCCTTATAAAATAAACTTCTACGTAAAAATATTTCTAAGAATGTGGCCAATAATGTTTTTTAAGTCTAATTTGAGGGGAAGACTCTTGGTTCGCGTGTTCATAGTCAGCATTTTAGTTAGCACTACGCTCACTGTTCACCACACTACACTAACTCACTACACTCGTAATCTGATGAGATATGTTTTTCAATTCATAATGTTTGTATGTTTATGTTGAATCTAACCGAGAAATCATTGGTCGCAAGAACTGCTATCTAGTGTGATAACCTGACTTTAGTTTCCTCGTCTCGTATAATATTTAAAAAGGTAAGCTAGGGCCTTTTATTAAAGACTAGCTGTGTCCTCACGGCTCCGCCCGTAGCCTATGTTACTCAGTGATTATGTAGCTTTCTAACGGCAAAAGAATTTTTGAAATCGGTCCAGTAGTTTTTAAGTTTATTCGTCACATACAAAAATACAAATCTTTCCACTTTATAATATTAGTATAGATAGTATTATAGTATAATAGTATAGATATATGTTGTATACGTCAGTAGCATAGTATTAGTATCTTGTTTTTATTTTACATTTCACTAACACCAGTCATCAAAACTGGCTGCCAAATTACGATGATTCATACAACATTTATTATTCCGTTAGTAATGCAAAAATAGTAACTACCTTTCAATCAATGCTGCCATAAAAATATAACTTTGCAATATAAAAAAGGGTGATTTATTTTTAAAGTTATCAAACTGACTACCATTCACTAGCCGCAGAAAATAGAACAAAAAAAGCTTACTACCTGAATTGTAAACTCAGCATAAAAGTAATTTAAAGCTGAGTCCAGATGAGCGTCCAATCGTGTACTGGAATCTAGCGACTGGATCAATGTAAATCCGGCCTAACTTGTAGCCACCACACTCGGCAAGGAGATGGATACTGCAGTACCAGTAGTTTTTTTTTAATTTTTATCGACTCCTTGTAGATAGTTTTGCGGACCGTTTCTACGTAACCGGGTAGTGACTCTTCAGGTCTCCAACCAATGGGGACGAGTAAAATACTTAACCTAAGCTAACTACTGCTACTAACATCATAACTACTAGCAACAACAGCACTAAGGGCGACCCCTAATGGAACACGGACCTCGGCTGAGGGGTTGCTGGCGGGAGGACAGGGAGAGAGACAGCTTAATGAGGGCTTAATTAACGGTGTGACTGCGGAGTCAGAAAACATGACCGGCTTCGCGGCGCTGGGTGAGCACGGTGGATCAAGGACACAACCAGGAGATACTCTTGCATCAGTTATGTAGCTGACCGTCATCGGTTTGGGATTACAGAGGCTGGCTTGTTATATCATCTCCTTCATTCCTCCATCTATCAGTCATGGGAGCTTCGTTATCATAAGCTATAAACGGTGTAAATAGACCCTTAACGAAGCCGAAAGGCACTTATTCTCCACGTCACGAACCTTCTAGTTACCGAGATATTGGAGGTCAAAGTTCCAACTTTTTCACAACTTTTTTTAAAAATTCTCGTTTCGAAGGTTGCAAATGTACTTGAAATACCTCCATTACACGTTTACTACTCATTGCATCTACCAGCACAGTGTTTTGAGTGCGTTACATTGAGCTTTACAATAAAACGAAATTTTTCATCCAAAGAAAGTCGTTTCCCAGCGACAATTTTTGCGTAGGGTTACTTAGTTTGTTGTACTGAATGCATGGTTGACGGCTTCGTTAAGGGTCTTTTTACACCTTGTATGTTACGCGTTATAGCCCATTTATGTACCCAGCCATTATCAGAAAGAAATCGACGAGACAAACAACAAAGTTAACCAATCTTGCAGAAAGAAGTTTTATATTAGGTAACGTAATCAAATACCTATTTGCATTTACGATCCCTATTCAAATGGAAATACGGAACTAACTTTACTTTCAAAGTCAACTAATTACGAGCCTTCAAATGTTTACACATCAGGAACTTTTAAGAAGAACGAATAAAAGAAAGTAGAATCCATCATTGAAAATAACCTTGTAAACTGAGACCTCAGTTATGAAACGCGGAGCTTAGCGTGGAGCGTAAAGCGGACAATTCAAATATGTTCTGCCTAGCCTTTTCCCAAATATGTTGGGGTCAGCTTCCAGTCTAACCAGATGCGGCTGAATACCAGTATTTTACACAGAGCGACTGCCATCAGACCTCCAAAACCCAGTTACAGGGCAATGCCTTGTAAGGTCCTAAGGTTAGACCAGTTGTCAGACTTACGGGCTTCTGACTTCCCGTAACGACTGTCATAGGTATTCGTATGACATCCGGGACCGACTGTTTAACGTGCTCTCCGAGGCACAGAGGGGTCATGATGTGTAACGAACGGTCACCCATCCACAGACTGACCGCTGCAAGCACAGCTTAACCTCTCAAATCGTATGATCCACGTCGTTGGTAATTAGCCACGAGCCACTCTCGGACAATTCAAACATATGACGAAGGTATAGGTAAAAATGAAGGCCATATTACGAACATCTACTGTAAGTCGAAACATTTGGTCTTGAATATTTACTTTGGTGGTCTATCTCTTTCCGTTCTGCCTTTTTCCCAACTATGTTGGGGTCAACTTCCAGTCTAACCAGAATACCAGTATTTTATACGGAACGACTGCTATCAGACCTCCGCAACCCAGGAACTAATCACATTAATCAGCATCGATTCGCAAAAAGCTTCCTGGTTTTTAGACACACTTATACGCATCTTGCGAAAGAGTGTGTTCGCTCGTATATTCTCAGCTGTAAAAGCATTTGAGGATGCGAATGTTGAAACAATAAGAAAAGATGCGGAAAAGTATGTGTACGCAACTTCATAAAAAATGCGAATTAATAATAATGTGTTTAGTCCGTAAATTATGATATGACTAAGTTAAAACATTACTCTTTTTGCCGGTACGCGGAGTTCTCAGTAAACACACTAATCTATGAGATGCTCCAAATAAACGTTTAAAAAAACCGACTTGAAAAATAACTTAATAAAGATTTAATTTAATACACCTCTTATGCAAATCTAATACCTTTACAGTTTCAGAAGTCGTTGCCTTCAATTTGGTTCAGCGTGGATTAGCACCGACTTCTGAAACTGTAAAGGTATTAGGTTTGCATAAGAGGTGTATTAAATTAAATCTTTATTAAGTTATTTTATACTTTTTAGTTTTTGAAGTCGGTTTTTTTAAACGAAGTTTTCTTTATTTTTTACTTTTTAGTGTCTGTAATAGGTTGTTCTGTAAACTAAAGTAGGATTTTTGTAGATTACATCAGGTAGACTAATTACATCGTCCACGTAAACTAAAATGTTCATAAAAAAATTAAAATATTCATAAAATGAAAAGTACTGGGCCAAACTATGTTAAATTTTTATGGGACCAAATGGCACTTATTCCGCATCAAACTAAAGAAGAATCACGTAAATCGGATCATAAATCTCAGCGTAATCGGTGTACATACATAAAAAAACAATCGAATATAGAACCTCCTCCCTTTTTAAGTCGGTTAATAAAATAAATAAGATTTTCCGAATAAGATATAACAATTTGTTTGAACAAACAGCTGAGCCCCAGAAATCGGATACTTAAAACACAAACTCAACCAAACAATCAGGAACAAACTTTCAAGTAACAATTTCTTCAGAATTCATTAATTATGACATCATCGGAACCTTGTGGGAGGCGTGAATCAGCGACGGAACTCCAAAACACTGGCGGCTCATGAAATATTCAGCAGACAAACAGATGTCAGGTGGGTGCACGTGAGCGCGTTAGTGGCCGCCAAAACGATTACAACGTGACCAAATAAACGAGATATTGGACGAAATAGAACTGTACAGCTTAATATAGCGTCCGTGACCTAATACTGAAAGAAAATATTAAATAACGTGAATAGGGTTCTAAAATAACCTTACTATAGGAAATATCCTTAGGTTTACAGTCAACAGTAAAAGCTAATGAAAATTTTGTAATTAAATTATCATAGAAATCAATCATTGTTCTATCTCTTCTATCATTATTTTTATAATAGGTACAACCTATAATAATAATTAGCAAGTTTTAATTTATAAAACACTTTTCAAACTTTGAACAATCATCAGTTAAGTATACTTACTTTTAATGTTGATTGTACAACTACATTCGCTAAAATTAGGGTCAGATTGAATGCTTGGGCTTCAACGCAATATTTGTCAGGGATAGTTCCAAACCTGTGTTTAAGAAGTCACTTCTGACAACATTTACACCTTGGGCTAATATGGAATAAGTTTAAAAAAAAAATTAAAAACCGTAAAAATACTCGATGGTGTGCGCACTCTGCCCACCCGCACCAGACTAGCGTGATAAAAAAAAGATGGAAGAGATAAAACTCTTCTCATTCTGAGAAGAGGCCCATGTCCAGTAGTGAGACATTAATGGGCTGATTACGCTGAAGATCGTAATCATTTACAATATCCATGCTGTAAAGATAGAAGTAGTATACAAACTCCAAAATACACATCGTTCACATGAAAATACAGCAGTTACTAATTTGTGGGTTGAAGTACAAACCCAATTAACGGGGTCAAATGACAGGCAGCCTGGAAGCTGTTTACTGCCAGTTCAAAGACGTCAGATTTGGAAACACATGAATATACAATCGACGCCCGACACTGTTCGGATAAGCCGTTTAGGGTGCCCGTGCCCAGACATGTTGATGGAAAACTTGCAGATAGTTTTGTCATAAGATTGGTTTTATTTATTTTTTTCTATTAGACTGCTTGCAGATGGTCTTGCGGACCGTTTCTACGTAACCGGGCAGTTATTGGCGAGACCTGAAGGGTCTCCAACCAATGGGGACGAGAGTAAAATACTTAACCTAAGCTAACTAGTACTACTACTAACATCATGACTAGCTAGCAACAACAGCACTAAGGGCGACCCCTAATGGGACTCGGAGCTCGGCTTAGGGTGTTGCTGGCGAGAGGACTGGGAGGGAGACAGCTTGATGAGGGCTTAATTAAAGGTGTGAATAACATTGGATGTGGCAGTGTAGTGTTTACGAAGAAAACTATTACAGTAAAGAACAAAGAGTTAGAAAAGTGGATAAAATATTTGTTTTATCATTCAGTGGACTTCGTGTCTCGTGTTGGCACGGGCTACGAGCTCATTCCATGGTGAAAAGACTGGCCAGTCAGAAAGGTTTGAAGCGGGGCTGACAGGCCTGGGTGCGCCGGACGTACTTAATCATCGTCACGTGTGGTCCTTTAAGAGGAAACGCGGGCTGCAAAATATTAATAATTTGAATAGGTTTTTGCGATCTATTACCGTCCCACCTCTCCTGCAAACCTTCGCAATTGAGCGCGAAAGAGACACCTCCATTTCGGACTGATTTCTCCTGAGGAATATTAGCGAAATCGTACTTTCGTATTTCCCTATTTCCTTCTTCAAATCTGGACCGATTTTAATTTTTTTTCTGTAATCAGTTAAGAAAGACTTTAGTTATGTCTGTATGTTTTTCTTTTATTTTTCCGTCAAAGTTTTCCAGATGTTATGAAAACGGTGGTAAAACCGGTCGATTTTTGTAAAATTTAAACGTTTCCAGTTCTTTTAATAATTAATTTACTAACAAAAATAAAACATAGGGACATAGTAGTAGTAGATATATATTATTCAAGGAGGAAACTGAGGAATACGTTTGTATGGACTAAACGCCGACCGCATTTCCTTGTGGTAAAATCGGTCGTAGAGTAAGCAATATCCAAGATTTATTATTGGAGTGACGCTTTCAAATGTTTCTATAGTATGACACAACTAAGAAGTCGCATCGGTCAACTCGATCGAACAACCAATGACAGTCGCTCGTTTTCGCGCCACTCACACTTATTGCGCCAGCGTAAAGATAATTTTTTACTTCACTACTAATAAAAAATCGTGGTATTGAAGTCGCGCTCAGTTCGGAAGTGATCGGTTTTACGAAGTTTGCCGATGCGACTTTTTCGTTGTATGGTATATATCCGATTTTGAGCCTTTTCGAAAGTTATGTAATGTTTCTTGTTTCTAGCGTTTTTGGGAAATCGATGCCTTTGAAAATGTTCATTCTAGCTACATTTTATCACGTTACTAAGAAAATTTCAGAAAATATTAGAAGCTTTTGTAATGGTTGTCTCATATTTGATGGATGTTCACGCGTCAATCATTGATTTGACAGTCGTAATGTTTTCGTAATGCTGTTGATTTTCCTTTGTAGGTATTCAGTTGGTGTAGGTAAGAATATTATTTCTGTGCGATATTTCTGCAGCCAAAGGATGCACTAAATCAAGGTGGGAGAGCATTGAAAATCCTTCTCCAAGGCACTGGCACGTAGAGCACTCAGGTTAAATTAGATCGTATATCAATATTCAAATGTGCATCTTAACTATTTTGTGTGAGTATGTTTTTCGCTTTAAATCATCCATATTTCGACGGTTTCTATGTATACTATAGAAACTACAAAATTTCAGATTTTATTTTATTATTTATGTACACCGATTACGCTGAGATTTATGATCCGATTTCCGTGATTCTTCTTTAGTTTGATGCGGAATAGTTACCATTTGGTCCCATAAAAAAATATTATTTTATAACCTCTAGATAACATAATTTCACACATTTTAAGCAGATAAAATAAAAACTGAGATTTTGTAGTTTCGATAATATACGTAGGGACCGTCGATTTAAGTACCTAGTAACTGCACATAGTCTCATAAGAGACGTTCAAGGAATTTGGTAATATCATGTGGATGAGCAGCTTTTACCTGTAAACAAATAGGTAACCACCCCGCATAAAACCAGAAACGTATTCAAATTATGTGTTACAAGCAAAGACATTCAAAGACTAGTAGCTAGTCACCAGACAATGTCTTGTGACAAATTGAAGACGGTTTTGGTGCGATGAACCGTTCTTCGCACTGGACGTCGGTTATTAGCTGAAAAATGCTGGAATGGAAAAAAAAGTTCATACATTGTGTATCTAATTTTTAAAGTAGCTACATTTATTTCCTGTTCGGGTGTCTGCACATGGGCCACTCGCAACAGCCACAAGTGGCCGGCAAGAACCTGCCAATTAACTTTTCCATACATACCACAGAGATTGCCACACACGTGTGGCCGGTGGCGGCCACTCGAAATGTACGGAAACAGCTTGAGCAAGTAACTTGTGATTACGGCAAGGGACCTATGTGCGGGTGGCCTTACACTCGGCTAAGATCACCACACAGTCTCACCCTCCATTAGTAATGTATTTAAACACCAAATATCCTTGACAATCTATTTGCATGTTTATTTAACCGTAATGTAAGCTGTAAACTGATTTGTCAAACGCCAAGTTTCTAGCGTACAAGTTGGCTTGCCTCATGAATATGCAAGCCAAGCTTCGGACTGGCTTGCCAAACTTATATTAAACGCATCGCAGGGACAATGATCGTACGTAAATAATTGCTTAGCCAATGTAGGTTAGAGGTTGTTTGTGTGATAATGGACTTATCTTGTCTTGATGGGGAATATTGAATGTAGGAAAGGTAGAAAGATACGGTTGATAGTTGGGTGTAATTAATTCTGGTTTATGTCTGAGCCTTTTCCGTAAGTTGGGGTTGGCTCTTGGTCCAACCAGATCTATCTGTTTAATCTCTTTCTTCTTTTCGTGTGGTTAGTGACTAACCTGGTCTCAGAGTTTATGCCGCCCGTGGGCCTCTGACATGACTTCACTTGCCGTCGAGAAATATCTCTCAGGCATGCCGGTTCCCTCACAATGTTTACCTTCACCGTTTTTAAGCAAGTGATAATTATACAATACGCACATGAATCCGAAAAGTCAGAGGTGCGTGCCTTGGGTTCGAACTCGAGACCTATGACTTGGCAGTCCGACGGTCACACCATTAGGCTATCACTGCCACGCAGGTTATATTGTAGGTATACATTATACAGTTGTGTTATATATACAACTACATAACTATATCCATTTTTGTATCCTTCCTTGTTTGTGACGGGGATGGTCGGTTATGATACGTTACAACTGAGGCGTAAGCTTATGCATGTCATGCAATACATTCTGCTGATGCGCCATAAGATAGACAGTCCATCGGTGCGAGAACGTGTTGGCCTGTTTGTGCCGGACCAGTACATGCGTGCAACTGGACGAAGGCGGCACCGACTACTGGCTCACCCTGTCACCTGGCGCTCACCTCATTCCAGCAGGAACCCAACCGCCAAGGCAATCGCGTTGCTGAATGAATTTGGTGAGAGCTGCCCAGATGCCGACATATTTTCTGATAGTATTAACGTATTAAAGAATGTTATATTGTTGTTTCTTGGCAGAAGTTTCAATGTTTAATGCTTTGTTTTGATTTTGTTTGTAGTTATTTTTGTACTTTTTTATTAAAAAAAATTTCTCTGTCTTTAGCATATAAGCGTTTTGGTGTTTACTGTAAGCTTGTATTGTTGTAAATAAATAAATAAATACAAGATAAGTGAACAATATCCATTGCTATGACTATGAAATGATTTGACTTTGACTTTGCTATTAGATTTCACAGAGCACCGTATCATCCATTCATTGTAATTTTAGGTCGCTGAACACGGGCCACGGGCCACTGCCACAAGCGGCCGGACACAAGTCATTTCCATACATTTCGAGTGGCTGCCACCGTGTGCGGCGAGTCCCTACGAAATGTATGGAAAACTTAGTCCGCAGCTTGTAGCGAGTGGCAACTTAAAGGCTTTAATATTTTGTAGCTTGACCATTGAAGGTTATATTCCACTAGGGCAAGGGAGATTTCGTCCGACAGGTGGATACAAACTTACCCACCTAGACGTCCAGGTACTTTTTTCTAATCCAATTCAATTTAAACCCAAGACTTCGAAATCCAAAATATATAATTCGAGGGTTTTCTGCGAAAACCAGCAAATAACAAAACAAATAAAAGAAAAAGACTCTTTAGGTGTAAACTTTTAAGACTAAATACACTGGAGTGCAAAACTAAGTATCACACTTTTAAAATTGCAATGACTAAAAGTGTAGTACCTACTTAGTTTTGCAGGCCAGTGTATCTCAAACCTAACTTCACTGCATTTATCAGGTTTTCATTTATCGTCATTTCATTGCATTTATCGTCAGAGATATATAATTCAATTTAAGTCATATATCACAGTCAACTCTTGGATTAAGTAAAGCACCAAGAATATATTCAATAAAACCGTTGAATATCGCTAATTAGCTTCTCTCACGTTTTTCAACATAAGTAAAAGTATGCAACCAGCATCCACATCCGTATTATCCGTAAAAGGAAATAGCTTTCCTAAGTGCTTAGCAATGTCTGAATATACTAGTGGAGACTAATTACTAAAACTAAAAAAAAACAACGGTGTGAATGCAGCGGATACGAATAAAAATGAAATTGACACTACAACGGGCGTCTCTAATCCTGTTAGAGTCGCCGAATCGGGAGTGGCAATCAGAGCGGGGCTGACAAGGATTTAACAATATTCCTATATTTCATGCTACAGTTACTCGATGGGCATAATACGATAATACAATTTTTTACGTCATTGGTCCCTTCGCCCTATAATGACGTATACAGGGTGCGCGCATTCGTCACGGTATTGCGCACGGGCCGCGGCCATTCATTTCTTTTCCCCTATTGTGATTTCATATCAAACGGTTATTTTATTGCAACTCTCGTTTATATGTTAAAAGCGATGTCACGGCGTTTGACACGTGTTTAGCATTCGACTTAACTGCTATTGTTGTGAACGATTAGGGGAATTGTATTGTTAAATTGTAGTGCAAATTAAAGTATTTTAATTTGCTAAGTAATTCTTTTATAGTTTTGTTATTATTCATCATGTCTGAAGAAAAATTGTAAATTGCTCGAATTTTTATTTTCAAATATTGTTAGCCTTACTAAGGCATATAAAATGGTCGAAATTCAAAGTAAAATTCAATAAACTTAATACGTTTTAACATAACATAACATCACGCCCTGTATTCCCAGAAGAGTTGGGCAGAGATGTATAGTAACGCCCTCGTTTCGCCAGTTATTTTTAAGTCCCATATAATAGGAGGCGAGCCTATTGTCATTAAAAGGGCACAAATCCAGACTCCGGGCTGCTACTGAGAAATCCCTAATGGAAAAACCTAATAACACTTTGCCCGACCTGGGGATTGAACCCAGGACCCCATGCTCAGCAGTCGCACTTGCGACCACTAGACCAACAAGGCAGCCACACGCTTTCTTTATTGTAATTTATTTCTACATCTAATATATCTATCTAAATCTTGAAATAAGTAGTATGTGATCAAAAGCCAATTCACAAACATTAAAGGATTGATTAAATCGATTTAATTAATCGAATTATGTTTAATTCATCCGTATATAATGCAGACGCGTAGCGTAGTTGAGTTCGGCGAACGTATTAAGTCAAATTACAAGATGCGTACATAATTAATAGGTGCTTAATTAATATTATCGATATTCTATTACATCGTGAAGATATTCGCGGCTAATATCATCACCAATTATCAAAGCTGCTTAGTTGGATGTGTAATATAATATTCTTGTTATTATTATATGTATAAACCACGTAATGCTAGTTGATGAAACTGTCATAAAATATTAAATGGGTCATAAACCGATAAGGGCGATAAGACCGCCCATTGTGCATTTTTGTATTTAAATAGTTTTTTGTGTTATATTAACCTGGTGTACAATAAAGAGTATATAAATAAATAAATAAATAAACGTAAATTATCAAGCCACACCATTTTCTCAAACAGTTTTACACAATTTAATTCTCAACAACAAATGAACATTATCATCATCTTCAAATTACAATCCGATAACTTAATAAAGACACCGTTACGTAATAATAAACTTTTTAATAAAAATAAAGCTGATATGACACTACCCACGTGCCAGCCGTCGCCGCCTGTCATCCAGCGTGACATGTGAATGACAGCAGGGAGCCACCGGAATGAAATGACATTGCATTGTCAGGATTTGTATGCATGAGAAAGAACAGCAACGAAGCGGTCGGGATAAAAGGGGCAGCCTGTATATAGAAATGTGTTGTGCAAACTTATGAAGAATTTTCTTTTATAATTATATTTTGTTTCATTTTTTCATTTGCACTGTGGAAAATTTTCGCTTTTAGTTAGAGATTCTATGTCTGCAAATGTTTTTCTTGTGTTAATAATGTGTCGTGACAAAATATTAGGCAACTCCATCTTTCCGGGGTTTTTATGAGACAGGGCTAACGGTTATGTAGGACAGACAGAGCACACACCTGAATTCCACTGATAATTATCATCCTGCCATCAAACCTGCAAAATGTAATGATTTTTGTATTTATTTCTAAGATCATTATTTGGTATAACGGCGTGACCAATTCCATTTTAACTGAGATTTTTATCGTCCCTATAGCGACATTGCCTTAATTTCGTTGAAGATTACAATATTTACTGCCTCGTTGGTCTAGTGGTGGCAAGCGCGACTGCTGATCGTGAGGTCTTGGGTTCGATCCCCAGGTCGGGCAAAGTATTGTTGGATTTTTCAGTGTGGAATTTCTCAGTAGCAGCACGGAGTTTTGATTTGTGCCCGGTTGAAGGCAATAGGCTCGCCCCCTATTACATGGGACTTAAACATAACGGAATAAAAGGGTGTTACTATACACCTCTGCCCAATCCTTCGGGCAATGCAGGCGTGATGTAAATTCCATGTATAACCGACATTCTTCTACATCGATTACACAATATAAATGCAAAATGTCGTATCTATTTCCACAACGTAGAGAGCATATTCGAAACTAGAAGATTTGTATCTACGCGACTATTTCAACTAAATTCTTTTGAATCTTTTCAATCTCAGCTAGAAACTAAGATAGCAATATGAGGTAAAAGACCGCTTAACCCGGTATTCACGACGTCTATTCACTGCGAATCTATAAGCATTGTGAGACTGAACGAAAGCAGGTCAGCTGCGAATATTGAAGATGCATGCTATGTACCTACTATGTCTACTTAATAGCTTTTCATTATAATCCCTCTACGCAAAGCTATCAGAGTTATTAATTCTATGAGTTGATAAAGAATTATGTTTTGATATTTTATGAAGTTTTATTCTATTATTCAATAATGAGTTCTCTTGACCTATAAACGGTGTAAATAGACCCTCGACGAAGCCGAAAGGCACTTATTCTCCACGTCATTGCGATAATTTTTTTGTTCTGGACTATGCCTGCAATCCACTTGTTACGGAGATATTGGAGGTCGAAGTTCCAACTTTTTTACAACTTTTTTTAAAATACTAGTTTTGAAGGTTGCAATTGTACTTGAAATACCTCCATTACCCGTTTACTACTCATTGCATCTATCAGCACAGTGTTTTGAGTGCGTTACATTAAGCTTTACAGTAAAACGAAATTTTTCACCCAAAAAAAAAGTCGTTTCCCAGCGACAATTTTTGCGTAGGGTTACTTAGTTTGATGTACTGAATGCACGGTGAACGGCTTCGTGAAGGGTCTTTTTACACCTTGTATAACAGGGTCAATACGTTTTAAGGTTACATAACATAGAAATATTCGTGAAATGGTATTTTTTGGTTTTCAGCTGAGCGAATCCCGCCTGACCTATATGTAACTAGGACTTGGGAGCATAGTGTTGTGTTATACAGTTAATGCAGGTGTCCAAATTGTTCATACCTATACCGAAAACATCGTGAGGAAATCGGCTTGTCTGACAGATATTTCTCGACGGCATGTGAAGCCAAGTCAGAGTCCCATGGGCGGCATAAACACTGACACCAGGTTAGTTGCTAACCATACGAAAATCTATACCCACGACAATGAAGAGGACGAAGAAAGAAAAACACGATTGATGTCTCACTCTTCCAATTAAATTATGTAACGCCAAGTGCGTTGCATTCTCGGCATGTAGATTAAAACAATAATCTACTACAGCTCAAAATTCTCGAAGGCCATAATCAGATTACTCACAAGTATATATCGACGTTTATTCAAATGGCAGTAGCAGAGGGGCGGTCTATTTAATTACAAAGCTAGACGCAGTCACCGGTGCGTTCATGTGTGCAGTATTGAACTAACTCAGTCCATTTCTCTCGGCCGCGATGCAGATACAATGTATGATGAATTATTGTGAATTTGAAAGTACTCACTGAGATTGTTTGGTGTGGTGTTGATTTATGGGGATATTTTTTTAATGATTCATTTATTTTTTTAGTTTCGTTTTTTGAATGTATTAAAAAGATCTGTTGGGTGGATAATAGTGGATACTAAACTGACGCGCACGCTTTAAGTTCTGAAGAAAACTTTTAGCTCTAGTTTTCTGTTCTCAGATTATGAACTTTTATAATAACTGAATATTAATTTGTAAACATTACTTCATTTCTTCTGTTTGCCTTTTTTAACAGTGTATCAGAAACAAGAATGTACGTGTTTCTGAAGCAGACATGTTTGTAAACGCAACAACAGTTTTTGATGCCGAAACATGCAATTGTTTCTAGAAACATTCCCGATGTTTCAGAAACTACTAGCAACTTGTATCCAACACATTGTTTACTATACGTGGCTTGAGCGTGGCCTTTTGGTAATACCTAGGTATACGACAGTAAATTTTGGTAGTACCTATGCGACAAAAACTCACATAAAACAAAAATAAACTTCCCATCCAATACGTCACCCCTTATGACTACAGTAGGCGCGTAAGGGGATATCTTTAGCCTTGAACTACAAAAGGTAGTGCTAAGCGTATCAAAAATTCCGTAACTACCCTTGTATATCCCTCCTGCCATTTCCAGTTACACAACCAATACATTACCGACAACCTACTATAGTTTTTTTTTCGTCCCATACGTCAGGTAAGCACGTCCGATCAACCGGTCAAAAGAAATTATGTAAGTCTGTTGCCTAGGGTTGCCACCCGGACTATAATATACAAGGTTAGTTGGAAAGGGGGTACTAAGCTGAAAGGGTGTTAAAGTACCTATAATAAGGGATAACTTTTGTTCTACAACTTTCCCCAAAACTCGATAGTTTAAGAGAAATATCTTTTCAAAGATTTCGTAAAAAATATGCTAAAATCTATCTGTCAATAGCTATGATCAGCTGTGTTTACTATTTAGGTCATATTTGGGGTCACGGATTAAACACTTAATTTTCTGAATTCATAACTAAAGTAGGGTGAAGAATTTTTGAAAAAACTAAAATAAAAATTATTTTTCCTGGCAAAAAAATTAATCGATTTTTTTTATTTTAACACTTTCTTCGATTCATCAGTGATACATTAACTGGCCCGCGGCTTAGTACCCCCTTTCCGACTAACCTTGCATAGTATCGTACTATATTTCAGTCAATTGTACTATATAAGGTCTAACATTATTAATCCGAAATATTTTAAGACGTACATCTATGAATGCTAAGGAACTCATATCAAATATCAAATTTCTTATTTATCCATTTAATTGTTAATAAATAAATAAATTTTACATGACTTAAATAACGATAAATTTACTGGCTCTTTATTATTTTTTACATCCATCCACGCCAGTTACTACGTAGTACGTGTACTACTGTGTACCTATTTTGATTGATCGTAGCCGAAAATCAAACGCTAGTGACGCGGCGGCAGTAGTCCCCCCGCAGGCGCCCACGCGAGCGTACGTGTTTCTAGGTTTCGAACGCGACGCACGGCACGGCGAGGTACGACTGCCTGCAACGAATGTACTTCCAACATGATGGCACATTATGATAGGCGCGTCAGGGACTACCTAACAAACGAGTACGGAGATCGTTGGATAGGTCGAGGCGGCCCTGTTGCCTGGCCAGCTCGCTCGCCTGATCTAACGCCATTAGATTTTCACGTGTGAGGTAGGGCTAAAGACCTAGTTTATGGTAACGATAGCCATACAATATCTAGTGCCGAGGATTTAAGAAATCGGATTGTGAATGCTTTCGCAGTGATGAGTAGTGACAGAGACACTTCAGTGCGCGTGCAAGAACATGTCATAAAGCGTGCCGCCCTCTGTGTCCAACAGCAAGGCGGATATGTACAGCAATTAGTGTAAATAAAATAGTTGTTAGGTATGTACATTTAAATCATTGTAAATAAGACTGATTCAAATTTATAAACACGCCAAAAACATTGTTGTAATAATTTGTAAGCTTATTTAACCTGTCTACCTACCTACAATGCAGTAAAAACCTATAACAATTATAATTTTTTACGACTTCGTAAAAATGTGTGACAACGGAAAGTACCTATTTATTATTATAGTAACCCATTGACGCATTGTCCGACGCCGCGACGTGAGTGAGCGACAAATGCGGCAACGCGAAACGATACGACGCGACTCGACACAGTGCGAAACAAATGAAATATCAAAAAGTAGATGTTACTACACGTGGCCTACGTTGTCGAGTAGTCTAATTAATAATGCGGATTGTTTTTTACGCAACGATATGCGTACACGAAGTGGTAAAGTATAATTTTATTGTGTTCTAATAACAACGCTTGAAAACAGTACCTTCTTAACCATTGTTACAATAAAAACGCACTACCTACTTATTGACATCGCGGCAGTCAGTTGTGCATTGTGTCGCGTCGCGACTTGTCTCTTTCCATTACCTAGGACAACCCAAGCGAGGCGAACTCTAAAGTTAAATTGGGGGAAAAAAAATCTCTCACGAGCCGGACTTGAACCTGCGACTTGGTTCAGAACACCAGTCGATTTAACCGCTAAGCTACCGTGAACTCTTTATCCTGCTCATGAAAAAATTATAACTAAGTACCTATGCAAAGTAGGTAGGTACAAATAAACACGACAGGTAGGTAGGTATCTAAATCAAATTATTGTGTCAATAATTTGTCAGTCCAAAGCCTGATAAAGTGTGATGGAGAATTTGAATCAGACAGTAGGACGTTTAGTAGATAAATCATAAGTACGTACTAAGGGATACAGTCAGGGGTACAGTAGATAATAATTAAATAGGTTTTAAGAAAGACCGTCGTTTGCACGCGGCCTCACTCGACAATTGCGACCGCCCTAGTCGCGCCAAGCCACTGTACCTACTATGCCGCTATTATGTTGAGTACGTACCTATGTACTTACTTAGGTAGGCTAATGAGTGAGTAGGTAACTAATTAATCAGTCGAATTATCAATTTTAAAATAGGATTTCTGATAAGATCTATCAATGGTACGTACTCCGGATCAGCTGATCTGAGTCAATGACCTACCTACGCAGTGTTTGATTTTTTTGCGCGGGAACCGGAGTTTGGGCGGCACTATGTACTTAGGTAGGCTAATGAGTGAGTAGGTAACTAATTAAGCAGTCGAATTATCAATTTTAGAATTAGGATTTCTGATAAGATCTATCAATGGTACGTACTCTGACGCAGCTGATCTGAGTTAATGATCTACGCAGAACGTTTGATATTTTTGCGCGGGAACCGGAGTTTCGGCGGTACGACGATGCACCAGTGCCGCCCGCCACTTGACAACAGAGTAAGAGAGAGAGAGAGGGAGACTCAGAACCTCGGACGACAAGCACTAGAGCCCGCCCCCGCGCGCGTTCATTCATTGAGGAAACGTTTCATGCCAAGTGAAACCAACATTATTAAAATTAAATTTAGCAAAGGTGTAATTTTTTTCATTATTATATTAATTATTATTTACTACAAGGCATGTTTTTAACCTATAGATTCACCTCCTTAAATATTTCGGATTAATAATGTTAGACCTTATATATTATAGAAAAATAATATAGTACGCAAAATACTATATTTTTATCCCTAATTTTTTATGTTAACTGTAAAAACGGAAAGAAGAAAGAAATAAAGCATCTATTAATTTAATTAAAAATGAATTGTCAATTTATTTTAATATGAATCTAAATTGCTCAGATTCCTATAATTATTTTAAAGGTAATAGATCATTGATGGCCAAAGGGAAGAGCAATAACAAATATACATGGAAAAATACATAATGATAAAAAATAAATGTGTGCTTTTTTTCCTGAATTTCCCAAAAGTACTATACCCACTCAACCGCCACCGGGTACTACAGTACCCAAAGTCAAAAAGCAGTAAACCGCCATGGGTACTACAGTACCCAAAACGAAACAGTTTAAAAAATCCTTATAAAATCGACTACCGTGTTTTGTCTACGAAAAAACCTTTGGTAGAGTCGTTCTCTATGAAATTATACAACGAAATAATCCCACTTGTAGCACTACTTCAAACAAAAAGTCAAACAAAAAAATTGTCAAACTTTGTAAACATCTGTTATCGCTCAAGTGGGTGCGGCGCGGCGGGGCGCCGGCGGGTGGTCGTAAATATGTCATAGCTAATCTGACATCATTGTTTATTTTTAACACTATTATACATACAAAGGATCGTAAAGAATAGTGCTACAATATTTTATTACACGTAGGTAGTTTTAGAATCTCAAGTTGCAATATTTCGCTTTTGTAAATGTTATTGTTCGCGATGAGAACAATGGCTGCCGGTTGATAAGGTAAACACAAAGAAATGTGTTTATTTTGACCAAAAATGTGTGAAAACGGAAAAATAGTTCATTATTAGTAAAATACAGGTAGTAGTAATTAAATAAATACAGGTAGTTTCGTAAAGATTCTATCTTGACTCGATATACATAGTATATACAGTATACGGGCGCGCGAGGCCGCGTCAAAACCAGCAAGGAGTTTCTAACTTCTTATAAGATTTTCTTCTTATTGGAATAAAATAAGTTTATACATTCTGGTATTGTTAGAAAGGAAATATAATCTAGTTTATTTTAATATTGTTAAAATGGATATAAAGTTAAGAGTTATCCATCAAAAATTTCCAATTTTCAAATTTTTCCAATTTTCCATCACTGTTTTTCAAGTTAATCTTTTTTTTTTGAGTTTCAAATTATAATTATATCTCTTGGTTTATAGATAAGTATGTTCCTTAATTATTCAGCTTTATATCTGTATTTTTTATTTTGATATAGCACTTGTAGTTTGCGTACGTCAGGTGTTTTTATCGCTAAGGTCAGAAGGGGTCAAATTACATAAACAAGACCGCGCGGTCCGTGGCGGTTGGCTGAAATTCGGCGGCGGGGGCCGGGCGGTTGAGTGGATACAGGGTGTAAACGAAATCATGTAATTCCTTCAAACCTTGTGATGTAATTCAGATTTAATTCAATAAAAAAAAACAAGAAGTAATCATGCTGTGTTTTTAATGTGAGGCATTTTGGCGCCCCGAGTTAAATGACCGCGCAGCGAGCGGTAGCCGCGCAATTCGCTCGGGGCGCTAAAATGCCTCACGTTAAGAACACATGTTTACTTCTTTTATTTTTTTATTGAAACCAAATTTATCCCATGCAGGGTTAATCTATGTCAGCAGTACATCACGAGGTTTGAAGGAATTACATGATTTCGTTTACACCCTGTATTTTTGCATCTTTTTTGGGAAAATACTATATTTGTTAAAAAAAAGGTGGCAACCCTAGTCGCCAGGTAACCGTTCCATATTCAGTCGGCAATGACCTGGTTTTTCATCGATCAACCCTTGTGGTAGGTCGTAGGCTTTCGTGTAGGTATCGCGTGACCAAACCCTATTACGCCAAATATATTTCACGCCGAAAACTGGGGAAACTCGGGAAATTACTTTCTAGGTTTGCGAGTCAGTTATTGATTAACTTTTTATTTGATTGTGTTTGTAGATACTTATTTGGTTAGCTTTTTGTTTGGTTGTTTGTTTTTTAGATGTTAGAAATGTCGTTTTTTATTGTTCGTGCAAGAAAAACTTATTTGGTTTAGATATTAATATAACATCACACTTGTATTCCCTGAAGGGTTGAACAGAGGTGTATCGTAATACCCTCATTTCACTGTTACTTAATTAAGTCCTGTGAAATGAGCCGGGGTGAGCCTATTGCCATCAACCGGGCACAAATCTAAACTCCGTGCTGAGGAAATTCACTTTGCCCGACCTGGGGATCGAACCCAGGAGCTCACGATCAGCAGTCGCACTTGCCACCACTAGACTAACGACGCAGTTTAGATATATTTTTACACATCAGCTTGAAGTACGCCTAAAGCCAATGTGGTTATTCCTACTGGTTTTTATTTTTTTATTTTAATACAAATATCTTTGCCCCACACTAGGATTTCTTCTGTAACGTGGGTGCGTTTACAGACACTCTCAGATCTTCACATGCACAAACAGATCCAGAACAACTATCCGTAGGACATACAAATATTTACTCCGTGCGAGAATCGAACCCACGACCCTTAGCGCAGAAAACCAATCACTCGAATCAGCCACTGCGCTCAACGTGTCTCCATTATTGTATTGTACGGCTTTTTACATTTTTGTGTACCTATCCCATTAAGAAATTAATAAATAAACTTATAGCGATCTTAAAATCAATAAATTTCTCTATCAATAGTGTCAAAGCTATCATAATTTCATGCCACCTGAAACTGTATAAGTAGGTAAACTTGACTATAACTTACCAACTAACATTCAACTTAATTATTCCCCGTATAATTATTTTTTGTTGCAGTTCCACCCGAGTAATTTTTGCACGTAACTAAGTTAGATTTTAATTGTTCCTGCTTGCTAGCAGAATGCAACTATGTAGTACACGTAGCAATAGAACGCCTGTAGATTTTATGATAGCAATACGTATTAGCGAAACTTTTGCTGTTTAAAGTGTTTATTCGAATAAAATAGAACTTAGTTGCATGCTGAAACTGTAGCTTAGTTTTCTAAGTTACATAGTCCGGCAACGTGGAAGTAGTTAGTAGTAACAATGTTTCGTTCATTTGGATGTCGCTCAACTTAACTGTGTTAGTTTTAATGTACTTTTTATTAAGGTATTCTACTGTTATTTGGTGGGCTGGATTCACAAGTGAACGGTTGAAACTATGCACAGTAGGGGTATGTAGAGGTTCGTCAGTTTTCATATCGGCACATGTTACCTTTTGAAACTGTTGAGCGGAACAGACTAAAGCATGGAAAATTATGTTTAATTATTTAGTAGCTACGATCAAAATTGCCTTTTGCCTCCATATGACGTAGTAGTGCCATGTAATTAATGTCTTTGATTTGATTTAGGAAGTTTTGTTGTAAAAACCATGTCATCAATCAAATCGAAGATTAAATAAATTGACGTTACTTGTGTCTGTTACCGTTGTCACCATTGTCATCCTGTCATAAAATACTTGTATTTTCACTTCTATAATGTTGGCATTAGGTAGTCAATAAAATAGCTCGTTTCTTGCAATGTGCAAGCAAAAATAGACCTAAAGGTGCATATCTTTTTTATTGTAGGTACACTAGCGGCCCATCCCGGCTTTGCACTGGTGGACATTTTTCCCGTTTTTGCAACAATTTTCATTTATGCTCTGCTCCTATTGGTCGTAGCGTGATGTTATATAGCCTATAACCTTCCTCGATAAATGGACTATCCAACACAAAAATATTTTTTCAAACAAACAAACAAACTCTTCAGCTTTATAATATTAGTATAGAGCGTGAAACTCATGATTGGAGAATTTGGAGATTGCATTCAAGATCCCTAATGTGGCACTGTGGCACCCAGGCTTCCGACTACTAGAACAATGAGGTTAATTATTAATTATCTATGTCCCAACCTGATCTATACAAGGTTACTTCACAAGGTTACTAGGTAACTATTAATAGAACATATTCAACAAAAAAATCCATACGAAGAGCACGCACGCACTTTTATGTATCTAGTAACCATGTGAAGTTTGGTCAGTTAATTTGAAGTAATCCCATATCCCTAAAACAGTTAAAGAAAGATAGAACATAAAAGAAGCAACCAGTTTTCTTATAATACCATTTTTTTTCGTGTGATTAGTGACTAACCTGGTGTCAGAGTTTATGTTGCCCATGGGCCTCTGACTTGGCTTCACATGCCGTCGAGAAATATCTCTCAGGCATGCCGGTTTCCTCACGATGTTTTCCTTCCCGTTTTTAAGCAAATGATAATTATACAATACGCACATGAATCCGAAAAGTCAAAGGTGCGTGCCTTGGGTTCGAACTCGAGACCTATGACTTGGCAGTCCGACGGTCACACCACTAGGCTACCACTGCTAATTATATTTATAGATTCAATCGAATGTGAATTAACAGAATCTCGTGTTTATTAAAGTTGGTTCCATGACGAGTCTCCGTTCGTTATGCCTAGCCTTTTCCCAAAATGTTGGGATCCGCTTCCAGTCTTACCAGATACGGCTGAATACCAGTATTTTACACGGAGCGACTGAGATCAGACTTCCGCAACCTAGTTACTGGGCAATGCCGATATCCTGGGTTAGGCCGGTTGTCAGAATTTCGGGCTTCTGATTACCCGTAACGACGAGGACACAATTTACTTCCGTTTTAGGATTTTCGATGAGGATTATCATAACATAACATCACGCCTTGTATTCCCCAAAGGGTTCGGCAGAGGTGGTTTTAGTACACCCTCGTTTCGCCAGTTATGTTTAAGTCCCATGTAACAGTGTGCGAGCCTATTGCTATTAACCGGGCACAAATCCAGATTCCGGGCTGCTACTGAGAAATTTCTAATGGAAAAACCCAATAACACTGCCCGACCTGGGGATCTAACCCAGGACCCCATGCCCAGCAGTCGTGCTTGCGACTACTAAACTAACAAGGCAGTCGTTATCAGTAGCAATTAAAATATTAAATCAAATAATTTATTTGCAATAGATAGGGTTCATAGAATGGTGTTATATGAAAATACAATACAGATCAAGCCCATTATTAGCCATTATAAATAGTATGCAAATTTTACTTAAAAACTATTAGATTAGTTAATCAGATAAATATGCTTAAACAGTTTTCAATAATGCAAAAACACAAGATACATTCAGGCAACGAGGTTATGCTTGCAATGGAACACTTCTGTCCTACTATTCAGAATAATTTAAAAACTCTTTGATAGAACAAAACAAAGCAAACGCATCCGACCTCATCTATGTGTGATTTAATTCATTCAATCAATCAGCCTATCACAGTAATTCAATCCAATCAGTCAAACTTTTCAACTAGACATAGGCTTGAACATCACAAAAATCCTTTTACGCCGTAAAATCACAAACTAACCCCCGGTGTCTGAAAGGGTGATCAATTTCTGCTGTCCAATCCCATGTCAACGAATGTGATTGGTCAAACAAAACACTAACAATCAATCACGTCGCTTGTAATGAGATTTGTCAAGTGATTAGTATATTTTTGCGTTGATCAGCATTCCTTAAGAGGAAACGCGGGCTGCAAAATATTAAAATTTGAATAGGTTTTTAAGCGATCTATTTCCGTCCCAACCCTCAGGCAAACCTTCCCAATTGAGCACGAAAGAGACAACTGCAACTCGGACTGATTTCTCCTGTGCAATATTAGTGAAATCGTACTTTTGTATTTCCCTGTTTCCTTCTTCAAATCTGGACCGATTTTAATCTTTTTTTTGTAATAATTTAAGAAAGACTTTGGTTATGTCTGTATATTTTTCTTTTATTTTTTATATTCGTCAAATTTGGTTGCTAGATGTTTGAAAACGTAAGTGACGTCTAGTTTACGTTAACGTAACGTTATGACATTTTGTAAAATTTATTTTTCGTTTTTTTATATTGATATAATTTGTGAATTATTTTATCGGTGAGTGCGGTGTGGGTAAAGCCTAGCGTTCACAACGGGAGACTACAATCCATCATTCTCAGTTACAATCGGAGTTGACTACAAATGTAAAGTCATGGACGTGAACGGTGGTAAAGTCAAGCTTGTTAGTTGTCGGCAATAAGACTGACAAGCATATCATTTTGGGACCCAGTGCATTATATCAGCAAGCACATTGGGTCACCCGCGCGACTGCGCAACGAGTATTCCCAAGGAGGGTTGACGTCAGGCAGGCGGCCGGTCATAATAAAAAAGCAAAACCACTAACAACATGGATTTTTGAAATACATGCAGTGCCGACCCCACCTAGTGTGGGATAAGGGCAGGAAGAAGAAGATGTTTGAAAACGTTGGTAAAACCGGTCGATTTTTGTAAAATTTAAGCTTTTCTAGTTCTTTTAATAATTAATTTATTGACAAAAACAAAACATAGAGACATAGTGGTGGTAGATATATACATTATATGGTAAAATATATTTGCTCTAGTGACCTTATCCAAGGAGGAAACTGAGGAATACGTTTGTATGGACTAAATGCCGACAGCATTTCCTCTTAAGGATGATTTCCACCAAACGGCTCGCATCGGATCGGAACGGATTTTACAATCTATAAACGATATTAAGTCGTGTACACAGCCACGCATAGCAGCTTGTCCGCGGACGTCTGCCGCGACACGCGACCGTAGCCGAAAGTATGCTGCGACGCGCGATGGGCTCTGTTCCGTTGTATTGTGTTGTATCCGATCGGATCATTTCAAAAATGTGTACATGTCAACACGGTAGGATTGAAACTATTTGACTAGGCGCAAAAACGGATACGTTCGCAAGCGACGGTACGGAGCCGATCGTATGCGTCGACATCCTGCCAGACGCGATAGGCTGTCGCCGTATCCGTTCGTATCCTTTACGATCCGATGCGATTCGAGCCCTTTGGTAGAAATCATCCCTTAAGGAGAAGTGTTTATTATTGTTTTTGATTGTGGTTTTAAGATAGATAGTCACGGGTCTATTTCACATAATTTAAAGCATGTGACTAACGATGGGTTAGCTAGTTATTTAATATTTACGAGCTTAAACACTAGCTAAACGGTTGAGTGACTTTGTCTAGACTTTAAGTCGCCGTTGTCCCGCTTGTAACGCTGCTATCTAAAATGGGAGACAGCCAACGTGTAGACTATCGCAGTCACAAGCATGTAAGGAACAAAGGATTTTTATTTTAAGAAAATTAAAAATCACTTCGTCCTCTGCAATCTTTATCGAAGGACGTGACCTGGCTGTTATGTTTTTTAACATGACATAACATCACGCCTATATTCCTCAAAGGGTTGGACAGAGGTGTATAGTAACACCCTCATTTCCTATGTAATAGGGGGCGAGCCTATTGCCATTAACCGGGCACAAATCCAAACTCCGGGTTGCTACTGAGGAATTCCACATAACACTTTGCCTTTGCGACCTGGGGATTGAATCCAGGACCTCACGATCAGCAGTCGCGCTTGCCACCACCATGTTTATTATTAAGTGCATATTTATTCATGTTGAATCTGTCAGGTCAGTGTTATTTCAGTCATGTCCAGCTGAAAGTGAAGGCAGTAGTCATGTGAACCTCTTCAATAAATTAAAACACTCTTCTATCTCTCCTTCCTCCTAGCCTCTTCTTAGCTATGTTGAGGTCAGCTTCCAGGCTAACCAGATGCGGCTGAATATTAGGATTTTACACGGAGCGACTGCCGTCAGACCTCTGCAACCCAAGCACTGCCGATACCCTAAGGTTAGACCGGTTGTCAGACTTTCAGGCTTCTAACTACGCGAAACAGCTGTCATAGGTAGGTATTTGTGTGACACCCGGGATCGACTGTTTAACGTGCTCTCAGGGGTACGGAGGGGTCTCAATGTGTAACGAATGGTCACCCATCCACTTAATTCACAAATCTTATGATCCGCGCGGTCGTAATCAGCCACGAGCCCCTCTCTAACTTCTTCTTTTCGTGTGGTTAGTGACTAACCTGGTGTCAGAGTTTATGCCGCCCATGGGCCTCTGACTTGGCTTCCCATGCCGTCGAAAAATATCCCTTAGGCATGCCGGTTTCCTCACGATGTTTTCCTTCACCGTATTTAAGCAAGTGATAATTATAAAATACGCAGATGAATCCGAAAAGTCAGAGGTGCGTGCCTTGGGTTCTAACTCGAGACCTATGACTTGGCAGTCCAACGGTCACACCACTAGGCTATCACTGCTCGTACGCTGTTTAACAAAAACTTTCTTCTATCTAACACCAATAATATATTATAGTTATTAGCAGCTAATTTAACAATCTGCTATATTTATAGATTGTCGATCTGCATTACTATTAGGTACCTGATTGCATCAGATATTCAGCGCGACGACCTATTAGCACTAATCTAATACCGCTGCTACTTAAGCTTGCAAATTGTTAATCGCCGATATGGGAGCTATTTTAGACATGTAGACGATCTAGGCGTTATCTCCGTCTAAGACGCGATTGGTAATTGAAGTAATTGGCTGAGATATTAGTCGATATCAGTGTTTAAAATAGGTGCATACAGGGGTGGCCTTAGCCATTGCGAGGCTCTGGGCGGGTAGATCTTTGCGAGGCCCTTGTCTTTCTGAAATTAGTTTTAATGATGGTGCTTGACCAGATGTAATTTTTTATAATGCGCGACGTAAGGCGTGAACTTCAAATAAACATTAGTACTATCCAAGTCGTTTTGAACGTCAAGCAGATATAATACCAAGAAACAGGCATGACAATAGCAAATTATGTCACCAAACATGAAATACCACAATAGTGTAGCGCAATAGTGTCTACTGCATGGCCCCAATTATTTATAATAAATGACCAAGTAGCTGGAAAGCTCTAAATACAAAACAGTTGAAGAATAAACTACGTAAATATCTAATAAATAAAACATATTACAGTGTAAATGAGTTTCTCCTAGAGAAAAATATAATATCCTGCATTTTAATTGAATATAATCACAAAAGAGTGTAATGCAATGTGATAATTTAGTTAATAATTTAATGTAAATATTTGCATACCGAATGGTGCAATATGGCTGAGCTATAATCACAAATGTAACATCTTATTTTTTGTATTACCTATATTTGCAAATAAAAACATATTCTATTCTATTCTACTGTTAGTACCTATTTTTTTCTACTTGGGTTGTTGTGCGAGTGCGCGAGGCCCCTGCAAGAGTGAGGCCCCGGGCAGTTGCCCTGCTCGCCATCCTCGAACGCCGCCTTCGGGTGCATGTTTAATTATGCATTATTTGTTAGATATAGGTACAAGTGATTGATTGGTCTAGTGGTGGCAAGCGCGACTGCTGATCGTGAGGTCCTGGGTTCGATCCCCAGGTCGGGCAAAGTGTAATTGGGTTTTTCATTGTGGAATTCCTCAGTAGCAGCCCGGAGTTTGGACTTGTGCTCGGGTGATGGCAATAGGCTCGTTTCATATTACATGGGACTTAAACATAACGGCGAAATGAGGATGTTACCATACACCTCTGCCTAACTCTTCGGGGAATACAGGCGTGATGTTATGTTGTTAGACGTAATACATCAAATCACAATAACATAACATAATTAGCCCATTACTGTCACAATGCTGGACACGGGCCTCTTCTCAGAATGAGAAGGATTTAGGCCTTAGTCCACCACGCTGGCCTAGTGCGGGTTGGCAGACTACACACACCATCGAGAACTTTATAAAACCCTCTCAGGTGTACATGTTTCCTCACGATGTTTTTCCCTCACCGTTAACGCAAGTGATAATCAAATTCTGATCCGCATATGGTTTCGAAAAGTCAGTGGTGAGAGCTGGGATCGAACTCGGACTCTCCTGCATGTAAGCCAAGTGTTCAACCGCTAGGCTATCACTGCAAATCACAACAATACGAACTTATTTAATATTTTACGATCAATGTTATATTTTTCGGTTAACGTCAGAGTTAACGATGTAGGTAACTGAAATTAACGAGGTTCATAATTTAAATGTAAATAACGGTTGATTTATTCACATTCTGAAGCATTTAACTTACTCGGATAGAGTAATTAAAAGTCCAAACGAGGTCTAAATGGAGCTAGTTTAAGGCCATACCTACAGCAGGAGATAAGGTAATGGACTTAAGAATATTGCAACAGCAAATACGGGTTTCTAGTTCATCGCGCAGATTAAAGGTAGGTATCTAGTAGAGCTTTGGAATTAGATTTGAATTTTAAATGGCTGACTAGACATTTTTTCCACCACATTTTTGATACATTCTACTCATCCCTATTTTGAATTATATGTATAATAACTATAAAAGACTAAATGTTTTTTTAAAATATATTTAGGTAATTCTTTCCTATAAGATTAATTTTGATAAGATTATTTTTTTAATTTTTAATATTTTGTGTATGTTATCTGTAGGTACCTAATCATATTAAAATTTGTTTGTCATTAATGGCAAAACATGTCCACTACCTAATTATTTAAGATCTTTACATGTAAATACTTTACAGATGACATTGTGCTATTTTCCTCATCGCCTTCGGAACTTGAAAATATGCTCCAAGATCTGAGCACGGCAAGTCTTGAAGTTGGACTTTCAATAAATAGATCGAAGACCCAAGTAATGACCAACAGCACAAAACGTAGGGTTGAGGTAGACGGGCAAGTATATATGTCGATGAGTATACGTATTTCGGCCAGATAGTCTCGTTTAAAAACCGGCAAGACAAAGAAGTCGATAGACGGATTGTAAAACGCCTGGAAGAGCTTCTGGTCCCTAAAAGAGCACATGAAGGGCAATCTTCCTATAACCCTGAAACGTAAACTCATCGATATGTGCATCCTGCCCGTCCTAACCTACGGTGCTCAAACTTGGTCACTTACTGATGAACAAAAGTCCAAACTCAAGATTTGCCAACGAGCAATGGAGCGTAGTATCCTCGCTGTTAAATTAACCGATCGTATTAGAAACACCACCCTGCGCTCCATAACGCAAGTAGCAGATGTTGGAGAAAAAACAGCCCGGCTTAAGTGGGAGTGGGCCGGTCATGTCGCTCGAATGCACCTGGACCGATGGGCAAAGATCGTTACTAACTTGGCGCCTGAAGGAGGACACCGTCGTCGAGGTCAGCCGCGGCGTAGGTGGCGTGATGATCTCGACGCTTTTGCGGTGCTCACATGGTTAGATACGGCACAAAATAGACGGGTTTGGAAGGCAAAAGGGGAGGCTTTTGCTCAGCAGTGGGACATTCCATAGGCTACAAAAAAAACATATAAACACATATGTTTAACAAATAAATGGTTCTATTCTATACCTGTTCAGAAAATAGAGGCATCATATGTAGGTATGTATAATTTTATATAGTTTCGGAAGCTTGCTAAGAAGTTTTGACAATTTCTGTCAATATAGTAAAGGCGATACCACAGTTTAACTAACCTACTCCATATTAAGTTTCATCGAGAGTTTGACATTGACAGATTTTAAAGGCTGTTCGGGAGATGACGTCCTCTCGATGGACGACTGTATGTAATGCCTAGACTGACGATACCATGGTTATATTCAATGTTCAAACATCGCTTTAACAATATCTTCAAAGTACTGAAACATGTAAAAACTAAACAAAACAGAACGGCCGTCAGTACAGTCATGTGAATGACGTCCGCGATGTGTCGCATAGGCCCGCCGCGCGGCGTACAACCGCTCAGCGTGTCACGACCAAATGAAATGTGAATAATGGACTATGAAACGCCGTACGAATTGGAAATAGCAACCAAAAACAGCTTACAGAATTTGAAACTGTTGTTTTCGAATGGCGCTCTGGAATTTTGTTATTTTGTGCTGTCTTTGCCATTTTCGCGTTTTTTGTCACTGTTTTAATTTAGGTTCCTCGGGCGTGAAGGGAATTGTTCTTACTGTTTTTCAAGTAAATTGTAAAGAAAGTAGGTTAGTATGGTTGTAAGACAAGGGTTATTTAGCTTCAGTTACGTAAACACAAAGAAAAGCAATTTCAAATTACGTTAAAAGATAAAGATTAAAATTTTGGGGACATAGAATCTAAAATAAATATACAGACCTCTATAATTGAGATGATACATGTCGATATAACGTCATTCTTTAAAGATTATTAGACATTGATACTTTTGGCACACCTTTCGCCAACGTCCATACTACGTTTAATACACCGGTTCTCGTCCGATTCCGAATTAAGCAACATCGGGCGCGGTCAGTACTTGGATGGGTGACCGCCTGGGAACACCGCGTGATGTTGGCTTTTTGCCTATTTGTGCTTTTTTTCAAGAGTATTCCTTTTTAGGGTCCCGTACCCAAAGGGTAAAACGGGTCCCTATAACTAAGACTCCGCTGTCCGTCCGTCCGTTTGTCACCAGGCTGTATCTCATGAACCGTGATAGACAGTTGAAATTTTCATAGATGATGTATTTCTGTTGCCGCTATAATAACAAATACTAAAAAATAGAATAAAATAAATATTTAAGGGGGCTCCCATACAGCAAACGTGATTTTTATATATTTTTATAGATAATGGTACGGAACCCTTCGTGCGCGAGTCCGACTCGCACTTGGCCGGTTTTTTCTAGTAAAGAATGTACTTAGGTTAGTACGGTTGTGCCTAGAAAAGAGAAAAGTAGAGAAAAGTTATCTAGCACTTACCTTCATATTACACAAAAAAGTAGGTAAGTTAAATAAAAGATAGGCGACTTTGAAACAGAAAATAATTATAGAGATATTTTTTTAATGTACCTACCTACTTATACAAGGTTAGTCGGAAAGGGGGTACTAAGCCGAAAGGGTGTTAAAGTACCCATAATAATGGATAACTTTTGTTCTGCAACTTTCCCCAAAACTCGATAGTTTAAGAGAAATAGCTTTTCAAAGATTTCGTAAAAAATATGCTAAAATCTATCTGTCCATAGCTATGATCAGCTGTTTTTACAATTTAGGTCATATTTGGGGTCACGGATTAGAAAATTAATTTTCTGAATTCATAACTAAAGCAGGTATGTTTTTTTTTTGTAAAAACTAAAATATAATTCTATTTTCATGCAAACAAAAATTATCGAATTTTGAAATTTTAACATTTGCAACATAGTCATCAGTGATACTTTAAGTGGCCCGCGGCTTAGTACCCCTTTCCGACTAACCTTATATTAATGTTGATATGACATCATTGTTTATGCATTGTACATAATAGTACATTACTGCCGCGGTCTGTAATGACAGCAAGGGCTGCAATTATGACCAAGCTTGGAGGCCGAGAGCGTAGCTAACCTAAGCTTGAGGCCATCATAGCGTGGCCAGCAGCGCAGTATTTGCGGACCAAGGCTTGTATAGTGCTTTACTCAAACAATGCGAGTAATTTAAATAAAACCAGCTTAGTATAGTAAGAATTTATTTAAAGTAACGATTTTGTAATTTTTTATTAAATCCTTATTTTTCAGACAGTCCAGAGCTGGAATTCAGCCATGGGTTCAACGTAAATCAGCCTTAAAGATACTTAGTATGTTAGTAAGATTTAAAAAAAAAGGTTATAGTAGCTCCACCTACATATTAAATACATAACGTAAGGAAATTTCAAATTGATATGACGGTATTCTTTAAAAATAAAAATAATTATAGATCGGGCGCGGTCAGTATCTGGATGGTTGACCGCCTTGGAACACCACGTGACGTTGGATTTTTGCTTTTTTTTAAACCTTTGTCTTTCCAGCCAGTTCAGTGCTGACATCCATTGACGCTGGATCCAGCTATTACCTAGGTTAGTAAGATTGTAAGATAAGGGTCTTTTTAGCTCCAGTTACGTATTGGATACCTATCTAGATACATAACGAAAGGCAATTTCAAATTACATTAAAAGATAAAGCCTGGCTGCGCAGCCAGGCTGCCTAGTGCACGGGTGGCCTCACAATAAGGCACAACCATAGTACAGTAAGCTACTTTGTTAACTAGAAGAAAGGACCCATTTAAAAAAAAACACATAATGGCAAAAAGCCAACGTCACGCGGTGTTCCCAGGCGGTCACCCATCCAAGTACTGACCGCGCCCGATGTTGCTTAACTTCGGTGATCGGACGAGAACCGGTGTATTCAACGTAGTATGGACGTTGGCGGTAACTAACTCAAAATGATCAATGTGTATAATCCATAAAGAATGGCGTAAAATCGTAAATATTCATCTCACAATAAAAGGTCTATATTTATTTTTTGTTTCAATGCTGCCCATCTTTTAGTCCTAAGGCCGCGTTCCCATTATGTCGTGACGACAGATAGTCGTGTAGTTTTAAGTGTCTTGGCTTATATGTATAAGGTCTAACCAAAATACCTGGACAAACTTTTACACAGTGTTCAGTACGTTTAACTAATCACATCTATGTAAAAAAAACGAGACCCAAGTGTTTTTTTTCTAACCAAAAAATAATAACGTTTTAAATTGCCTGTACTCTCTAAGAATAAACTCATCCATTTCTTATGCATCGACCGCCATTGTAGTGCGCGCTAATTCCGTGCCGTGTTTTACCTAAACAGCGAAGTGAAAAATGTAAAATAATAATAATAAAAGTAAAATTAAAGTTGAAAAAAAATTTTTGGTTAGAAAAAAAGAACACTTGGATTTCGTTTTTTTCATAGATATGTTCAGTTACACTTACCGAACGGTGTAAAAGTTTGTCCAGGTATTTTGGTTGGACCTTATACATATATTTAAATGGAGGTGTTCACATGTAAGACAACACGATTAACTGTCGTTCACGACTAGTTTTTGCAGTGACGACAGATTGTCGAGTCAATGGGAACGGCTAGCACGACAGTCGTCCAACGATAAATTTGTCGTCACGACATCGTAATGTGTCGTTGTTACGACAATCTGTCGTGGCCACGATAAAAATATCGTCTCGTCGTAGTTTGCTACTGATGTGCAAACGATAAAGCGACTGTCGTGAAACGATAAAATGTCGTCGCGATCCAATGGGAACAGCTAGATACGATAGTCGCTAAACGATACAAAATGTTGACGACAAACAGTCGTTATAATGGGAACAGTTAGAGTCGACAGTCATCCAACGATAAATTTATCGTCACGACATAGTGGGAACGCGCCCTCACGCTGTTTGTACTTGCTTTTATTTATGTAGGTAGTATGTGACTGATTGAGCTAAGATAACGCTTCTCCCACAGTCACTAGTTAGGGAACGTACCCACACTACGTGATCCATTCAGGGGAGGAGGGGGTCTTCAAAATACCACGCTTGGTCACAGTGGCACTTGATCATATACTTACTACGGGTGGTCACCGAGGCGGGGAGGGGGGCAAAAAATTATAAAAAATGTGTCACATAGTATGGGTACGTTCCCTAACAAACATATAACCTACTTTCATAACCAGAAAAAAATCCATAAAAATATCAAATAAGCAAAAAGCCAACGTCACGCGGTGTTCCCAGGCGGTCACCCATCCAAGTACTGACCGCGCCCGATGTTGCTTAACTTCGGTGATCGGACGAGAACCGGTGTATTCAACGTAGTATGGACATTGGCGAGAGCTGAATCAAAAGTATCAATCTGTAATCTTTAAAGAATAATTAATGTCATTTCAACATTTATAATCAATACATCTGAATTACTATGCGTGCCAAATAAGAATAGCATTGTCAAGACGCCATTTTGTTCCGCAATACTCGTGAACTTCATTACCAAAGTGTAAGGTGTGCAAAAAAATAAATAAAGAAATTATACCTACTCAGTTTAATTATTTTTAGTTCACTTTTTTGGTATTTCTGATCAATTTACGCCAAATTAATTACACAGTAATTATATTATTATTGTGGCGACATATTAGGGTGACCAGTAGCATTTCGTGAAGTTAACTATATATATTGGTTCATTTCTTTAATAAATACTGTTTTCAAATATTATTAAACTATCCAAAATTATCTGTTTATGGAATTCATTAAATATCATTTTATAAAAATGAATGTAAATAATAATGAAATCTATGAATAAAAAAATATTACATTTTTTTTTCATAGTATTTTTTTGCTGGCAGTACCAATTTGACAGCTATCGTGTGAAGTTGTAGCAAGCGCGATCCTATTCTTATTTGGCACGCATAGTAGAGGGTTGTATATTTTTTTTAGATTCAATGTCCCCAAAGTTTTTATCTTTATCTTTTAACGCAATTTAAAATTGCCTTTCGTTATGTATCTAGGTGTCCAATACGTACCTAACTGGAGCTAAAAATCCCTTATCTTAAAACTTACTAACCTACTTGCTGGATCCAGCATCGCTGGATGTCAGCGCTGGGCTAGCTGGAAAAACAAGGGTTTAAAATAAACAAAAAAGCAAAAAGCCAACGTCACGCGGTGTTCCCAGGCGGTCACCCATCCAAGTACTGACCGCGCCCGATGTTGCTTAACTTCGGTGATCGGACGAGAACCGGTGTATTCAACGTAGTATGGACGTTGGCGGTAGGTGTACCAAAAGTATCAATGTCTATAATCTTTATAGAATAATGTTTTATCAACATTTATACATACATCTCAATTATATAGGTATAGGTCTGTTAAGTATTTATTTTAGATTTTGTGTCCAAAAAAATTCATTTCCATTTTTTTACGCAATTTTAAATTGCCTTTCATTGTGTATTTAGTATGTAAATGGAGCTAAGATAACCCTTTTCTTACAACCTTACTACCCCCAACTAACATTTAAGTGTTGATTGCAGGTAATTGAGTGCTACTACTGATTTATAATTTATTCAATTGTCGGTAAGGTGATATAGTTAGATGAGTTATGAAATAAATTTAAGTCTATAGGTAGTTAGGTAGTATTAGAACTACAAATAACGAAGTAACACAGTCTTTAGGAGGCAATGGTCGGTTGTACACTTATAACGCTAAAGCTTGTTGCGGCCTGCAGCGTTGAAAGCTGTTTAAGGGTGGTCACAAAATCCCTCTAATTCTTATTACTATATAGGTATATTTGCTATAGTGAAGTTGCTTATACAAGGTGTAAAAAGACCCTTCACGAAGCCGTCAACCATGCATTCAGTACATCAAACTAAGTAACCCTACGCAAAACTTATCGCTGGGAAATGACTTTTTTTTTTGGGTGTAAAATGTCGTTTTACTGTAAAACTAATTGTAACGCACTCAAAACACTGTGCTGATAGATGCAATGAGTAGTAAACGAGTAATGGAGGTATTTCAAGTACATTTCCAATTAATTAAAATCAATTAATTGAATTAAATTAAAATCAACCAATTAAAGCGTCGCTAAGATAAACTGCACACATTGCCTACTAAAACAGAGTTTATGTATAAAAGTGTATTTGCAATGGCACCCAGGTTGTACAATAAAATACCTAAAAAAATTAAAGACTGTAACAACTTCAATGAATTTAAAAGCAGACTTATACAATTATTGACTGACAAAGTGTATTATTCTGTTAGCGATTTTTTAAGTGACAATTTATAATGTTGACATTTATTTTTTTATTAATTATTTCTATTCGCATAATTGATTTAATTTACTTGTACTGACATTTTATTCTTCTGACATTTTGAAGTTATGTAATTTAATGAATTGTTGATTTTAATGTAATTTAATTTTTTGTTAACATTTTGTATGCTTAACGGCGGAACATAGACAGTCTCTGAATTTTACACATTTTTCCACCTATTTTTTACTTATGTTCACAAAATAAATGATTTGATTTGAAAGCAATTGGTAATAAGTTTTTTTGTTTGTTTTTTAATACTAGTTTTGAAAGTTGTAAATGTACTTGAAATACCTCCATTACTCGTTTACTACTCATTGCATTTATCAGCACAGTGTTTTGAGTGCGTTACAATTAGTTTTACAGTAAAACGACATTTTACACCCAAAAAAAAAGTCATTTCCCAGCGATAAGTTTTGCGTAGGGTTACTTAGTTTGATGTACTGAATGCATGGTTGACGGCTTGGTGAAGGGTCTTTTTACACCTTGTATAAGCAACTTCACTATAGCAAATATACCTATATAGTAATAAGAATTAGAGGGATTTTGTGACCACCCTTAAACAGCTTTCAACGCTGCAGGCCGCAACAAGCTTTAGCGTTATAAGTGTACAACCGACCATTGCCTCCTAAAGACTGTGTTACTTCGTTATTTGTAGTTCTAATACTACCTAACTACCTATAGACTTAAATTTATTTCATAACTCATCTATATCACCTTACCGACAATTGAATAAATTATAAATCAGTAGTAGCACTCAATTCCCTGTAATCAACACTTAAATGTTAGTTGGGGGTGGTAAGGTTGTAAGAAAAGGGTTATCTTAACTCCATTTACATACTAAATACACAATGAAAGGCAATTTAAAATTGTGTAAAAAAATAGAAATGAATTTTTTTGGAGACATAAAATCTAAAATAAATACTTGACAGACCTATACCTATACATATAATTGAGATGTGTGTATAAAAGATATAAACGTTGATAAAACATTATTCTATAAAGATTATAGACATTGATACTTTTGGTACACCTTTCGCCAACGTCCATACTACGTTGAATACACCGGTTCTCGTCCGATCACCGAAGTTAAGCAACATCGGGCGCGGTCAGTACTTGGATGGGTGACCGCCTGGGAACACCGCGTGACGTTGGCTTTTTGCTTATTTGATATTTTAATGGATTTTTTTCTGGTTATGAACGTAGGTTATATGTTTGTAAGGGAACGTATCCATACTATGTGACCCATTTTTTATAATTTTTTGCCCCCCTCCCCGCCTCGGTGACCACCCGTAGTAAGTATATGATCAAGTGCCACTGTGACCAAGCGTGGTATTTTGAAGACCCCCTCCTCCCTTGAATGGGTCACGTAGTGTGGGTACGTTCCCTAACTAGTGACTGTGGGAGAAGCGTTATCTTAGCTCAATCAGTCACATATTACCTACATAAATAAAAGCAAGTACAAACAGCGTTAGGGCGCGTTCCCACTATGTCGTGACGATAAATTTATCGTTGGACGACTGTCGACTCTAGCTGTTCCCATTATAACGACTGTTTGTCGTCAACATTTTTATCGTTTAGCGACTATCGTATCTAGCTGTTCCCATTGGATCGCGACGACATTTTATCGTTTCACGACAGTCGCTTTGTTGTTTGCACATCAGTAGCAAACTACGACGAGACGATATTTTTATCGTGGCCACGACAGATTGTCGTAACAACGACACATTACGATGTCGTGACGATAAATTTATCGTTGGACGACTGTCGTGCTAGCCGTTCCCATTGACTCGACAATCAGTCGTCACTGCAAAAACTAGTCGTGAACGACAGTTAATCGTGTTGTCTTATATGTGAACACCTCCATTTAAATATGTAAGCCACGACACTTAAAACTACACGACTATCTGTCGTCATGACATAATGGGAACGCGGCCTTAGGACTAAAAGATGGGCGGCATTGAAACAAAAAATAAATATAGACATTTTATTGCGAGATGAATGTTTACGACTTTACGCCATTCTTTATGGATTATACACATTGATCATTTTGAGTTAGTTACCGCCAACGTCCATACTACGTTGAATACACCGGTTCTCGTCCGATCACCGAAGTTAAGCAACATCGGGCGCGGTCAGTACTTGGATGGGTGACCGCCTGGGAACACCGCGTGACGTTGGCTTTTTGCCATTGTGTGTTTTTTTTAATGTTTAACTTTCAGACGGTCCAGTGCTGGAATTCAGCCGTTGGACCAACGTAAATCAGCCTTAGAGATAGCGGCCCAACTAGCAATTTAGCGTTAAAAAAAGGTATAGTAGACACTAGTATTTGGGTTCCACTTAGATGTTAGGACATGACTTATAAGAGAGTTCAAGTGTGCTGTAACACCTTTATATCTTTGATTTAGGCGCAGAATTTTGCGGGCAAAACCTGTATAAGCCTTTAGAGAGGTTATATAAATGCTGTAGTACCTAAGAGTGCATAAGAGCGTTATTAAATCCTCAATACCCGCATTAAGCATTAAATCAGTTTTATAGTGTAGTTTATGGCACTAAAGATCATAGAAAAGTTTTAAATACCGCAACTAACTTTATAAAGTCGCTAATTTACCTTTACAATGGAGTTTGTTGAAACCTTGAACTATACAAAGCATTTATAACGGTTTCAAATAGAGCTTAGACCGGTGTTTTGATACTGTATGACTCAGTTGTACCGTTTTTAGTATCGAAAAAGCTTCAAAGCCATTAAATTATTCTCATTTAAGAGTTATATTAAATAACTTGAGTGCTTCAATTATTGTTTTGACAATAAGGAAATGACGGACGACCCGCGACATTAAATTTCATCAGAAAATGTAAGTATTGTCGATTATCAGTTTATTGAAGTGTGAAGTTTATTATTACTGCGCTTGTAAATTTAAAGTGAATGTATATTATGTTTCTCATCTCAATTTTAATGTGCCTTCAAAAATCAATTACTGTAAGGAAAAATGGAAGATAATTGAAAGTGATATTAACCAAAAAATGGTGTTCATACATTCATTTTTAAATGTTAATCGGTTTTAGTGAATGTCATTCATAAAATATATAAAATAAATCATAAAATGTAGTATTTCGTTGTTTAAAAGTGATTTTGTATTAATACATTTTAGGTTATGTTGCTCCAAGGTGAATAAAATATGGGGCTTTATTTCAAAAGTAAAGTTTCCCCTTAATCGTATCAAAACACTTACTGAGTCATAGTATCGGTAGCCAAGAGTGTTGTAAGGTCTTTGGTTGATGTAGGAGAGTTACAATACACTTAGCGAAGAAGTTTTACTGCAGTGGAGAGTAAAATACTGGCTTTAGTTTTACACGCAATTTAGATTAGGATTCCGTACGAAAGTTATGAAACCCCTTACGATCATCCAGGGCGTAGGTAACATAATATTTACGTTGCCAAACCTTTTTTTAACCTTTTAAGCGCGTGGCTAAATATCAATTGCTGTGCCCCTAGCGCGCGACTACTAATCGATAAAATATTACCTACAATAAATATATTAAGCTTTTTCAATACTTAGAGCTATGAAACAATTTTAAGTACCTAATTGTTGTAAATCATATCTCTATTGAATAATCGTTTTAGTTTTACCACGCAGTTCATAGGACGAAAATGGCGTAAACATTCATCTCACAATAAAATGTCTGTATTTATTTTTTGTTTCAAAGTCGCCATATCTTTTATTTAATTTTAACGCTATTGAACTTGCTTTTTTGTGTAGTGTGTTGTAGATAAGTGCTAGATAACCCTTCTCTCAGACCCCCGCGCACTAGGCAGCCTGGCTGCGGCAGTCAGTCGAACATAATGACGGTGTATGGAAGCCCGCGCACTAAGCAGTCACGAACTCCCGGCTGCGGCAGCCAGTAGAACGCGCCCGATTGCACGGCAGCCAATTGGCTGTGCGCAGCCAGAGCGAGTGTAGGCTAATCTATGTGGTTGCCGTCGGTCCCCGCGCACTTGTCGTAGCAGTCAGACGTATTCTGTCCATATCGCTTGACGAAAGAGTCACAACTGGCCGTCAATTGGCTGCTACAACTGGCTGCCGCAGCCTGGCTGTGCAGCCAGGCTGCCTAGTGCACGGGTGGCCTCACAATAAGGCACAACCATAGTACAGTAAGCTAATTTGTTAACTAGAAGAAAGGACCCATTTAAAAAAAAACACATTATGGCAAAAAGCCAACGTCACGCGGTGTTCCCAGGCGGTCACCCATCCAAGTACTGACCGCGCCCGATGTTGCTTAACTTCGGTGATCGGACGAGAACCGGTGTATTCAACGTAGTATGGACGTTGGCGAGAGCTGAATCAAAAGTATCAATCTGTAATCTTTAAAGAATAATTAATGTCATTTCAACATTTATAATCAATATATCTGAATTACTATGCGTGCCAAATAAGAATAGCATTGTCAAGACGCCATTTTGTTCCGCAATACTCGTGAACTTCATTACCAAAGTGTAAGGTGTGCAAAAAAATAAATAAAGAAATTATACCTACTCAGTTTAATTATTTTTAGTTCACTTTTTTGGTATTTCTGATCAATTTACGCCAAATTAATTACACAGTAATTATATTATTATTGTGGCGACATATTAGGGTGACCAGTAGCATTTCGTGAAGTTAACTATACCTATATATTGGTTCATTTCTTTAATAAATACTGTTTTCAAATATTATCAAACTATCCAAAATTATCTGTTTATGGAATTCATTAAATAACAATTTATAAAAATGAATGTAAATAATAATGAAATCTATGAATAAAAAATATTACATTTTTTTGGGAAATTATAAGTCTAGCCACAAAATTATTTATTGGACACGTGATTAAACTTCTAATTTTATAACTAAGCAACGGGGAAATGACATAGCCTCTAATAAACTAATTCGTCTTTTTTACAATGCCCACTAAATATTCTATAGGAAGCGTCAAGTAAAGATCATCAATTATTTTGACTTGTCCTTCTTATTTATGCATTGCAACCTAATTTACTAACTCGGCCACGAATTTTACATCTCGTCACCATTTTACGTTTTACAGCTTCAACGCAATGTCCTCAAAAAAATATAATTCAAGCTTCTACAGAAAGCATCATTTATTATAACTTAGCATGTAAAATAATACATCATATTCTTTTATCGTGAAAATAGCCACTGCATGATTTGGCGCGAGTACGCGAGACGACAGCGACCGGCCATTTGCACCAATCAGAGAGCGCCATTCGATTCATGTGACGACGAGTTGAGTTGTTCACGTGTAATTGTTTATTGTCGTTCGTGCGTTCGTATTGCAATTGTTTTCGCTGTAATTAAATTAAAGTTTTCGATGAGTAATAATTAGTTATGACGTCTAAAAGTGAAAATGAAGTACCACTGTACTGTTCTGACGAGGAATCGCAAGAAGAAGGTCAGTTGTCGAAAAAAAAGCGAGGTGAATCTAAGAACTGGATATTTGTAAACAAATTTTCGCGTGTAAGTTTTGCCGAAGAAGCCGTGAGTGCAGAAAAGACGTGGGCAGTACGCACTACACATATTTCCATAGAAGGAAAAAAACGATTTTATAGATGCAACAAAGTACCACGTAAAGGAGTACAGTGTGCTGCAGAAATATATTTGCTATTTGAGGCGGATACAGAGGCAGTGTTACTTTATAGCACAGATCGCGAGCATAATCACGATTGTGTTAAGAATAACTACCGTTATGGTATTTGCGACGAAACAAAATCTGAAATTAATAAACTGTATGACCTCCACCTAAAGCCGAAATCAATCTTGGAGCATTTGAACAAAAATCCTGAACTTAAAATACCTACAAAACGGCAGCTTTATAACTATTTAGCAGATCGCCGGCGTATCAAATATGGACCATCCACAATTTCTTTAGGAGAGCTAGAAAAATGGATTATTAATCATACAAATGTCCCTGACAACGAGAACAAAGTCTTTGTGATAGCCTATTATATTTTAGAAAGTGATCCACCTAGTTTTCGTATCGTATTATCTACTAAGAATTTGTTGAAACAATGTATTTCTGCTGACATTCTGCATGCAGATGCAACATATAAATTGATATGGCAAGGGTATCATGTATAGATAGTAGGAACCACCGACAAAAACAGAAAATTTCACCCCATTTGCTTGACAGTATCTACAAATGAATGTAAGGCTGATTTTAAAACAATGTTTCAAGAAGTAAAGAGCAATCTTCTGTCAATTTTTTCTCATACCTTTGAACCGAAGATCCTAGTATGCGACGCGGCAAAAAATATACAGAATGCATTTCGTGATGTGTTTGGAAAAGAAACGATTGTGAAAATGTGCTGGGCTCACGCTAAGAAGAAGATTTGCACTAAATTGGACCAAACAACAGAGAAGAATTTTCGAAAATATTTATTTGAAGACATTGATGCATTGCAATCAGCTACATCTGTTGAAGTATTTTCTGCTGCTTTGAAGTTGTTCTTGAAGAAATGGAAAGACCAAAAAGAATTCGTAAAATATTTTAAAAAAGAATGGCTAATAAAAAACCCAAATTGGTATTTGGGTGCAGCACCAATATCACCAGCGACAAACAACGCACTCGAGTCCTTTAATAGAGTTATAAAAGACCACAACACCCTCCGCGAGCGTATACCGTTGGCCCGTTTCCTCGTGGTAGCAGAGGAAATGGTTAATAGCTGGTCACTACAAGTACAAGAAGAAAAATTTGCGACACAACCTGAATTGCAGTTATCAGATTGGACAACAGGATATCAATGGGCTAAAACTGATACCAAAATTAGAGTTGTACATTCAATACCGGACAGCACCACATATTTAATTCCAGGCAACAACTCATTCAAAATTAATCAAGCTGAGAAGAAATTCAGGTGTTTTATCGAATACAAAAAAGTGTTTTTTTCATCTTGGAACGTAGTACTACCAAACAATCAGACCGAGTGGATTACTGGTTGCTGTGATTGTCCAGACTTTTATCGCAAATACAGCTGCAAGCATCTAATAGGCCTTGCAATCAGACTGAAATACGTGACACCACCATTAGAGGCAAAGTCACAACCACTTGGATTAAAACGAAAGCGCGGAAGGCCAACTAAAGCGCGAGCTGCGTTAATTATCCAATAATGGTTAAATTTTCTTTTTTGTTTACCTACCTACATTCTTTTCATATGTTTCTATTATTTACTTTATGTAAAATGATGGTTATTCAATAAACAAATTGATTTTTCAAAAATAAAGTCTTTTATTTTGTCTCTCCTCAATAGCTTCTGATAATATTAGTGGCCAATATACCGACTATTTGATGACATTTTTAGCAAAATTTTGACGATCAATTAATATGGGATGAGTTACATTTTAAACGTACTGAGTTAAAAAGTTAGAAGCTAAATAAATATATTTTTTGATGTCATTTAATAGTATTTTAGAAGTTTACTGTTATAATGCATGCTACAAATTTAGATGCTAAAAAATAATTATTATGCTGAGTTGTATTTAGAGTGGTTTACACAGAAGATAACTAGTGGCTAAGATAGTATTATTTAGATGCTCGTTAATTGTGGCTGACTTAGTAATTTAGAAGGCAACATACATTTTTGGGGCCGAATAATGATATTAAAAAGAAGCCGGTTTAATTAGCACCCCATTTTTTTTTCGTAGTATTTTTTTGCTGGTAGTACCAATTTGACAGCTATCGTGTGAAGTTGTAGCAAACGCGATCCTATTCTTATTTGGCACGCATAGTAGAGGGTTGTATATTTTTTTTAGATTCAATGTCCCCAAAGTTTTTATCTTTATCTTTTAACGCAATTTAAAATTGCCTTTCGTTATGTATCTAGGTGTCCAATACGTACCTAACTGGAGCTAAAAATCCCTTATCTTAAAACTTACTAACCTACTTGCTGGATCCAGCATCGCTGGATGTCAGCGCTGGGCTAGCTGGAAAAACAAGGGTTTAAAATAAACAAAAAAGCAAAAAGCCAACGTCACGCGGTGTTCCCAGGCGGTCACCCATCCAAGTACTGACCGCGCCCGATGTTGCTTAACTTCGGTGATCGGACGAGAACCGGTGTATTCAACGTAGTATGGACGTTGGCGGTAGGTGTACCAAAAGTATCAATGTCTATAATCTTTATAGAATAATGTTTTATCAACATTTATACATACATCTCAATTATATAGGTATAGGTCTGTTAAGTATTTATTTTAGATTTTGTGTCCAAAAAAATTCATTTCCATTTTTTTACGCAATTTTAAATTGCCTTTCATTGTGTATTTAGTATGTAAATGGAGCTAAGATAACCCTTTTCTTACAACCTTACTACCCCCAACTAACATTTAAGTGTTGATTGCAGGTAATTGAGTGCTACTACTGATTTATAATTTATTCAATTGTCGGTAAGGTGATATAGTTAGATGAGTTATGAAATAAATTTAAGTCTATAGGTAGTTAGGTAGTATTAGAACTACAAATAACGAAGTAACACAGTCTTTAGGAGGCAATGGTCGGTTGTACACTTATAACGCTAAAGCTTGTTGCGGCCTGCAGCGTTGAAAGCTGTTTAAGGGTGGTCACAAAATCCCTCTAATTCTTATTACTATATAGGTATATTTGCTATAGTGAAGTTGCTTATACAAGGTGTAAAAAGACCCTTCACGAAGCCGTCAACCATGCATTCAGTACATCAAACTAAGTAACCCTACGCAAAACTTTATCGCTGGGAAATGACTTTTTTTTTTTGGGTGTAAAATGTCGTTTTACTGTAAAACTAATTGTAACGCACTCAAAACACTGTGCTGATAGATGCAATGAGTAGTAAACAAGTAATGGAGGTATTTCAAGTACATTTCCAATTAATTAAAATCAATTAATTGAATTAAATTAAAATCAACCAATTAAAGCGTCGCTAAGATAAACTGCACACATTGCCTACTAAAACAGAGTTTATGTATAAAAGTGTATTTGCAATGGCACCCAGGTTGTACAATAAAATACCTAAAAAAATTAAAGACTGTAACAACTTCAATGAATTTAAAAGCAGACTTATACAATTATTGACTGACAAAGTGTATTATTCTGTTAGCGATTTTTTAAGTGACAATTTATAATGTTGACATTTATTTTTTTATTAATTATTTCTATTCGCATAATTGATTTAATTTACTTGTACTGACATTTTATTCTTCTGACATTTTGAAGTTATGTAATTTAATGAATTGTTGATTTTAATGTAATTTAATTTTTTGTTAACATTTTGTATGCTTAACGGCGGAACATAGACAGTCTCTGAATTTTACACATTTTTCCACCTATTTTTTACTTATGTTCACAAAATAAATGATTTGATTTGATTTGAAAGCAATTGGTACCTAATAAGTTTTTTTGTTTTTTTTTTAATACTAGTTTTGAAGGTTGCAAATGTACTTGAAAAACCTCCATTACTCGTTTACTACTCATTGCATCTATCAGCACAGTGTTTTGAGTGCGTTACAATTAGTTTTACAGTAAAACGACTTTTTACACCCAAAAAAAAAGTCATTTCCCAGCGATAAGTTTTGCGTAGGGTTACTTAGTTTGATGTACTGAATGCATGGTTGACGGCTTCGTGAAGGGTCTTTTTACACCTTGTATAAGCAACTTCACTATAGCAAATATACCTATATAGTAATAAGAATTAGAGGGATTTTGTGACCACCCTTAAACAGCTTTCAACGCTGCAGGCCGCAACAAGCTTTAGCGTTATAAGTGTACAACCGACCATTGCCTCCTAAAGACTGTGTTACTTCGTTATTTGTAGTTCTAATACTACCTAACTACCTATAGACTTAAATTTATTTCATAACTCATCTATATCACCTTACCGACAATTGAATAAATTATAAATCAGTAGTAGCACTCAATTACCTGCAATCAACACTTAAATGTTAGTTGGGGGTAGTAAGGTTGGAAGAAAAGGGTTATCTTAGCTCCATTTACATACTAAATACACAATGAAAGGCAATTTAAAATTGTGTAAAAAACTAGAAATGAATTTTTTTGGAGACATAAAATCTAAAATAAATACTTAACAGACCTATACCTATACATATAATTGAGATGTATAAAAGATATAAATGTTGATAAAACATTATTCTATAAAGATTATAGACATTGATACTTTTGGTACACCTTTCGCCAACGTCCATACTACGTTGAATACACCGGTTCTCGTCCGATCACCGAAGTTAAGCAACATCGGGCGCGGTCAGTACTTGGATGGGTGACCGCCTGGGAACACCGCGTGACGTTGGCTTTTTGCTTATTTGATATTTTTATGGATTTTTTTCTGGTTATGAAAGTAGGTTATATGTTTGTTAGGGAACGTATCCATACTATGTGACCCATTTTTTATAATTTTTTGCCCCCCTCCCCGCCTCGGTGACCACCCGTAGTAAGTATATGATCAAGTGCCACTGTGACCAAGCGTGGTATTTTGAAGACCCCCTCCTCCCTTGAATGGGTCACGTAGTGTGGGTACGTTCCCTAACTAGTGACTGTGGGAGAAGCGTTATCTTAGCTCAATCAGTCACATATTACCTACATAAATAAAAGCAAGTACAAACAGCGTTAGGGCGCGTTCCCACTATGTCGTGACGATAAATTTATCGTTGGACGACTGTCGACTCTAGCTGTTCCCATTATAACGACTGTTTGTCGTCAACATTTTTATCGTTTAGCGACTATCGTATCTAGCTGTTCCCATTGGATCGCGACGACATTTTATCGTTTCACGACAGTCGCTTTCGTGCTAGCCGTTCCCATTGACTCGACAATCAGTCGTCACTGCAAAAACTAGTCGTGAACGACAGTTAATAGTGTTGTCTTATATGTGAACACCTCCATTTAAATATGTAAGCCACGACACTTAAAACTACACGACTATCTGTCGTCACGACATAATGGGAACGCGGCCTTAGGACTAAAAGATGGGCGGCATTGAAACAAAAAATAAATATAGACATTTTATTGTGAGATGAATGTTTACGACTTTACGCCATTCTTTATGGATTATACACATTGATCATTTTGAGTTAGTTACCGCCAACGTCCATACTACGTTGAATACACCGGTTCTCGTCCGATCACCGAAGTTAAGCAACATCGGGCGCGGTCAGTACTTGGATGGGTGACCGCCTGGGAACACCGCGTGACGTTGGCTTTTTGCCATTGTGTGTTTTTTTTAATGTTTAACTTTCAGACGGTCCAGTGCTGGAACTCAGCCGTTGTACCAACGTAAATCAGCCTTAGAGATAGCGGCCCAACTAGCAATTTAGCGTTAAAAAAAGGTATAGTAGACTACTAGTATTTGGGTTCCACTTAGATGTTAGGACATGACTTATAAGAGAGTTCAAGTGTGCTGTAACACCTTTATATCTTTGATTTAGGCGCAGAATTTTGCGGGCAAAACCTGTATAAGCCTTTAGAGAGGTTATATAAATGCTGTAGTACCTAAGAGTGCATAAGAGCGTTATTAAATCCTCAATACCCGCATTAAGCATTAAATCAGTTTTATAGTGTAGTTTATGGCACTAAAGATCATAGAAAAGTTTTAAATACCGCAACTAACTTTATAAAGTCGCTAATTTACCTTTACAATGGAGTTTGTTGAAACCATGAACTATACAAAGCATTTATAACGGTTTCAAATAGTGCTTAGACCGGTGTTTTGACACTGTATGACTCAGTTGTATCATTTTTAGTATCGAAAAAGCTTCAAAGCCATTAAATTATTCTCATTTAAGAGTTATATTAAATAACTTGAGTGCTTCAATTATTGTTTTGACAATAAGGAAATGACGGACGACCCGCGACATTAAATTTCACCAGAAAATGTAAGTATTGTTGATTATCAGTTTTTTTGAAGTGCGATGTTTATTATTACTGCGCTTGTAAATTTAAAGTGAACGTATATTATGTTTCTCATCTCAATTTTAATGCGCCTTCAAAAATCAATTACTGTAAGGAAAAATGGAAGATAATTGAAAGTGATATTAACCAAAAAATGGTGTTCATACATTCATTTTTAAATGTTAATCGGTTTTAGTGAATGTTATTCATAAAATATATAAAATGAATCATAAAATGTAGTATTTCGTTGTTTAAAAGTGATTTTGTATTAATACATTTTAGGTTATGTTGCTCCAAGGTGAATAAAATATGGGGCTTTATTTCAAAAGTAAAGTTTCCCCTTAATCGTATCAAAACACTTACTGAGTCATAGTATCGGTAGCCAAGAGTATTGTAAGGTCTTTGGTTGATGTAGGAGAGTTACAATACACTTAGCGAAGAAGTTTTACTGCAGTGGACAGTAAAATACTGGCTTTAGTTTTACACGCAATTTAGATTAGGATTCCGTACGAAAGTTATGAAACCCCTTACGATCACCCGGGGCGCAGGTAACATAATATTTACGTTGCCAAACCTTTGTTTAATCGCAGAGTTGGATTCTACTTTATTCATTTCAATATTATTTTTAGCACTAATATGTATTTAGTGTACTTTAGCACAAAATCAATCAAGGTACCTACCTACTTAGGCACCTAATTTTTATGTATGTAAACTTGTTTGATTCAACACAAAAAATCTTTTTACCGATTGTTTTAATTGGTTGATTTTAATTTAATTAATTGATTTTAATATTATAGGTAGGTATTATTTGGAAAAGGGTTATACAACACTTGTACGAGATTGGTGTTACTATTGTCTCAATTAACTCCGTTGTAGAACCAATAAGGGTACTGAAAAGGATATTTGTGAACACCTTTACCTTTAAACAGCTTTCAACGCTACAGGCCGCAACAAGCTTTGGTGTTATAAGTGTATAACCAACCACTGCCTCTACTCTAACTCTAAAGTCTGTGTTACTTCGTTATTTGCAGTTCTAATACTACCTATAGACTTAAATTTATTTAATAACTCATTTATATAACCTTTACCGACAATTGAATAAATTATAAATCAGTAGTAGCACTCTAAGCCTTAAAATTACATGCAATCAAGATTTAAATGTTTGTTAGGGGTTAGTAAAGCTGTAAGAAAAGGGTTATCTTAGCTCCACTTACATACTAAATACGTATTGAAAGGCAATTTATAATTGCGTAAAACGATAAAATTTTAAATTTAGGAGTCATTAAATCTAAAATAAATACTTATACAGACCTATATACTTAATTGAGATGTATAATAATTATAAATGTTGATAAAACATTATTCTTCTAATTATAGACATTGATACTTTTAGTGTACCTTTCGCCAACGTCCATACTACGTTGAATACACCGGTTCTCGTCCGATCACCGAAGTTAAGCAACATCGGGCGCGGTCAGTACTTGGATGGGTGACCGCCTGGGAACACCGCGTGACGTTGGCTTTTTGCTTTTTTGTTTATTTTAATCCCTTGTTTTTCCAGCCAGTCCAGCGCTCACATCTAGCGACGCTGGATCCAGCAGAAAGGTTAGTAAGATTGTAAGATAAGGGTTTTTTTAGCTCCAGTTACGTATTGGGTACCTACCTAGATTCATAACGACAAGCAATTTCAAATTGTGTTAAAAGATAAAGATAAATACTTTGAGGACATGAATCTAAAATAAATATACTACCCTCTAATTGAGATGTACCTATTAATTATAAATGTTGAAATGACATCATTCTTTAACGATTAGAGATTAATACTTTTGATACAGCTCTCGCCAACGTCCATACTACGTTGAATACACCGGTTCTCGTCCGATCACCGAAGTTAAGCAACATCGGGCGCGGTCAGTACTTGGATGGGTGACCGCCTGGGAACACCGCGTGACGTTGGCTTTTTGCTTATTTGATATTTTTATGGATTTTTTCTGGTTATGAAAGCAGGTTTTATGTTTGTAAGGGAACGTACTCATACTACATGACCCATTTTTTATAATTTTTTACCCCCCTCCCCCCTTCGGTAACCACTCGTATTAAGTGTATGACCAAGTGCCACTGTGACCAAGCGTGGTTTTTTGAAGACATCCCCCCCTGAATGGGTCACGTAGTGTGGGTACGTTCCCTAACTAGTTGTGACTGTGGGAGAACGGCCGTCAGTACAGTCATGTGAATGACGTCCGCGATGTGTCGCATAGGTCCGCCGCGCGGCGTACAACCGCTCAGCGTGTCACGACCAAATGAAATGTGAGTAATGGACTGTGAAACGCCGTACGAATTGGAAATAGCAACCAAAAACTGCTTACAGAATTTGAAACTGTTGTTTTCAAATGGCGCTCCGGAATTTTGTTATTTTGTGCTGTCTTTGCCATTTTCGCATTTTATTTGTCACTGTTTTAATTTAGGTTCCTCGGGCGTGAAGGGAATTGTTCTTACTGTTTTTCAAGTAAATTGTAAAGAAAGTAGATTAATATGGTTGTAAGACAAGGGTTATTTGGCTTCAGTTACATAAACACAAAGAAAGGCAATTTCAAATTGTGTTAAAAGATGAAGATTACAATTTTGGGGACATTGAATCTAAAATAAATATACAGACCTCTATAATTGAAATGATACTGTATGTCGATATAACGTCATTCTTTAAAAAATATAGTCATTGATACTTTAGGTACAGCTATCGCCAACGTCCATACTACGTAGGATCTACCGCTACTTCGATTGAACATGTAGTTGCTTATAAAAAGAAAAATTTAATATATTTTCCATAGTCGAGATTCTGTGTTATGAACTGAAACACAAATTGTGTCCCTTTACACCAAACGCAAGCTTTTCTAGTCTTTTCTTTGACGTAAGTTGTAATGAGTTAGTAGATCTTTGCATACCTTTGTAGCTAGGAGTTAAACCATTGCACAAAAGAGAATAACTGTGAGAAAATTGTAGTATTTTCTTTATTTCCCAAGTCAATTTATAAATAAGACCTGTATGCGTAAAACTGGATAAAATACAGGCACCAATAAAAAGGTTCATAAATTGCGTTATGCCTGAGAAAATAAGCACACTTTTTACGGGTCTATAACTTACAATATTAATTCATATCCATTACATAAACACAAAAGTTATAATCTGTAAAGAAACTCGGTAACTTGCATGCTTATTTCGTTTGTAACAGAAACTAAAGTCTGTAATTATGAAACAATATTAGAATACGTAATTTCAGTGCTAAAACGCCAAAACTGCTTATTAACAATACAAAAATACTTGTGTTAGGAATAGTAATCATTTTGTGTAGTTAAAGATATTTTGATTTTAAATCTAGAGTTAGGCTACTATAGGTATAGATTATTTTACTTGTGTAGCTCTGCAACTCATTAAGGTTTTGGTATGACCTCAGGGGCGTAGAAACCAGCGACCCGCCCCGGCTTCACACGGGTGCAATGTAGATACTAATATGGTGCATATAAACCTTCCTCGTGAATCACTCTATCTATTGCTGAAAACTGCATTAAAATTCGTTGCGTAGTTTAAAAGATCTAAGCGTACAGACAGCGGGAGCGACTTTGTGTTATACTATGTAAAGATACGGGGCCCTCGGGCTACAGGGGCCCCGACGCTTAAGCAAAAATTCGTAAAATGTTATCCATAATCTCACTCAAGCTCTTAGGCCATACGCCAAACTCTAAACTGAAACGTTAAACTCAGCAGACACTCCATACAATCATGAACCAAGGTTTTTGATTTGGTTTTCTCCATTTGGGCTTTGCCGCAGGCGGATGGAAGGGCCTTCCGACAAGTTTTGATACACGGCCCGTCAAGGGCAAGCTACGCCACTGTGTGACCTAGAGTTTTTTCAGTTACCTATAGCCATAGATCATTGGGGGATGATCTTTGCCTATAGCCTACAATTTTTAAGCTATTCTCAAATGGTATATCCCTTACCAAGCAAAACTTAACATCCAATTTTCGGTATGCTAATTTTACTCGCAGAATATGCGACTTATTTTTATCAACAGCCTATTTTAGACCCTCTTTTAGGCCCGTATTAATATACAGCTGTCATTTGACAGATCTCTCTCAAGTGTAGATTTAACAATTGTTGACAAATGTATGGAATTCTACTTTATGGTAGGTAGCTGCTATTGAAGGATCGCTGATATGAGACTTGTTTATTAATATGGACTTTAGTTCCGGTTCACATTCACAAAATCTCAACTGTTCAGGAGTTGACAATGCCACAATTCAGCACAGTACCATACACACATATATAATTACTCTATTACTGTCTCACTGCTGGGCACGGGCCTCTTCTCAGAATGAGAAGGGTTTAGGCCTTAGTCTACCACGCTGGCCTGGTGCGGGTTGGCAGACTACACACCATCGAGAACTATATGGAGCCCTCTCAGGAGTGCAGGTTTCTTCACGATGTTTTTCCTTCACCGTTAACGCAAGTGATAATTAAGTTCTGATCCGCACATGATTTCGAAAAGTCAGAGGTACTGGGCCGGGATCGAAATCAACCGATAGGCTATCACAACACACAACCACGAAACAAAAAACATCTAGCAACATTCACACAACCATGAATCCATAAGTAACACCCCGACAATCGAAGAAAACCCTTACATTCTTACATTCCCGACTGCATTAGGCCTACGTTATGACTCGGAAAATGCGACACTTAGACAAGGAGACTTTCTCCCTATATATGACGTCACTTGATTTATTGCCAGCCTCCCCACGAGACGCTTGTTATTCTTTGTGTAGAGGGCGACGAACTCTGTGACTCAGCATTCAACAGATAATTGTCTGAATTAAAGCCTACTATTATCTTTTTCTATGGTTGTAATTGACTGATTAATTGAGTATGTTTAGTTAATTGAATAGCTACTTCATAAGGTGTTGGGAGCTGGTGGGATCCAAATTAAGTAAAGTATCTCGTCACCTGTTGATTTTTTTTAAAGTCTTTGGATATGAAATTACGTGTAAGAAGTTTTATTCCAGTAATAAATATAGCCTATGTTACTCAGTGATAATGTAGCTAATAAAATAATGAAATAACGGCAAAAGAATTTTTGAAATCGGTCCAGTAGTTTTTAAGTTTATTCGTTACATACAAAAATACGGGGCGAGTCTATTGCCATTAACCGGGCATAAATCAAAACTCCGGGCTGCTGTTAAGGAATTCCATACCGAGAAACCCAATAAAACATTACCCGACTTCGGGATCTAACCCACGACTTCATGATCAGCAGTCGCGCTTACCACTACTAGACCAACGAGACAGTTAACTAATTATAACTATAACTACTAGTTATTTGAATAACTAATGATTTTATCGAAGATCAAGATGAAGCAGTAAAACCGTTGCTCAGTGGAACAGGGTAAGTCATCCGCGGTTGACTGGAAGGCCCGTTAGGAAAAAAATATTAACAACCTCTATCTACTACTGAATTTATTGTACAGGGGCTCGTGGCTAATTACCAATCGCGCGGATCATACGATTTGTGAGGTTAAGCTGCACTTGCCGCGGTCAGTCTGTGGATGGGTGACCGTGCGTTACACATCGAGACCCCTTCGTGCCTCGGAGAACACGCTAAGCCCGGCTACGAATACCTTTGACAGTCGTTACGGTAAGTCAGAAGCCCGAGAGTGAAAATCGGTCTAACCTTAGGATATCGGCATTGCCCAGTAACTAAGTTGCGGAGGTCTGATGGCAGTCGCACCGTGTAAAATACTGGTATTCAGCCGCATTTGGTTAGACTGGAAGCTGACCCCAATATAGGTGGGAAAAGGCTAGGCAGAACATTTATCTACTAGTGCATCAAGAAATAAGAAATATATGTTTTCTGATACGCTTTATATTGGAAACGCGATGATTTTGAATAATTTAGGTTCTAGTACAAATTCCATCGAGATTTACGGCCTTACTAATAAGTATTGAATAAATTTATGACAAACTTATACATCGAAAAATGTATGATTGTACTGACTTTATTCATTACATAACTTTACACAGCTTTTATTAGTAAAGGGATTAATATATTATTAGTTAAGTACCTGTGTATACAAGGTTAGTCGGAAAGGGGGTCCTAAGCCGCGGGCCACTTAAAGTATCACTGATGACTATTTTAAAGCAAGTGTTAAAATTTCAAAATTCGATAATTTTTATTTGCATGAAAAAATATTTTTATTTTAGTTTTTTTTTTAAAAAGCATACCTGCTTTGCTTGTGAACTCAGAAACTTAATTTTCTGATCCGTTACACCAAATATGACCTAAATTGTAAAAACAGCTGATCATAGCTATGGACAGATAGATTTTAGCATATTTTTTATGAAATCTTTGAATAGCAATTTCTCTTAAACTATCGAGTTTTGGGGAAAGTTGTAGAACAAAAGTTATCTCTTATTATGGGTACTTTAACACCCTTTCGGCTTAGTACCCCCTTTCCGACTAGCCTTGTATATCTGAATATTTACCGACTCTATTCAAAAAGGTAGTATGATTTACTTTCAGGTAGATAATTTACACAAATATGATACACTTACCTGCTGAAATTTAAATCCGTACTATTCTCCTATGCATTGAACTGAAGTGTAAAGCTCCAAACTACTAGCAAGTTAAATTGCCGATGATGACTTCTACAACCGACTTTCAACTGTGGATACACCCACAGCAAGAAGACTTCTGCAAGTTTTACGAACAAAGCGAGCACTTGCTGAAATAACTTGTGCAATTTAACTTGCTCGTGGATTTGGCGCTTTGACAATTGAGGGTTGGAAATTACAAAGGTGCTAAAAAACTGGTGTTCAAAAACTAAAAAAAGAAAAACTGTGAGTCTTATGTAATATGCAAACAATTTTATTTTCGAGTGATTAAAATAGTTGCATTCAGTCAAAGAGACAGTAAGTAAAAAAAAAACTTGTTCATAGTTATTCTTGTCTACATTCAGTCTTATCGAATTATCTTTGCTTTATTTCATAATTACCAGGACATTTGTAATTTCTAGCCCTCAATTATCTGTAAGACGCAAAAGTAGCAGTAGCATTTACGGCGATAACATAAAAACTCGTTGCTGGAGTTGTCAAAATAATGACTGCAATAAATTCGAACTGAATGTGGTTGACTGTTGATGATTTTTGCCTATTTTCTGTGTAACTGGACAGACATGTATCAAGCCTAGATGGGCCACTCCAGGTCTCGTCATAGTTGACGCATTAAGCGATTTAGGAATAAAATTTTGAGACTATGAAAATTAGCTTTTGGAAACACACCAACAAGTATTCGCTTCGCCTTAATTAAAAACTTTATAATGCGCTTACAAATGAACATAATCAATTCCTGAAACCAAGTTTATACAATCAACGAGCTGCAAAGACTTTGCTAATCGCTCTGGTAGAGAATACTTCCAAGTCTGTAAACATAACATAACATCACGCCTGTATTCCCTGAAGGGTTAGGCAGAGGTGTATAGTAACATCCTCATTTCGCCGTTATGTTTAAGTCCCTTTGGTAGGGGGCGAGCTTATTGCCATGAACCGGGCACAAATACAAACTCCGGGCTGCTATTGAAGAATTTCACACGGAAAAACTCAATAACACTTTGCCCGACCTGGGGATCGAATCCAGGACCTCACGATCAGCAGTCGCGCTTGCCACCGCTAGACCAACGAGGCAGTCTGTAAGTCTGTAGTGTGTAGATAATACACTAATTCATGATGTGTGTAACGTAGAGTACTTTCGAAAATCTCTTTTTATCCAAACTTCCCAAAATCCTAGTCTACCGACCCATTTCGGAAGGTTAGTCATTTCGATCAAATTTCGCAACCATTTATCATGTTCACAATGTGCACTGAATGCTATCATCCCTTAATTTCATGCATGATCAACGTATCATATTGCTATATTTAGAATTTTGTTATAATATTCGTGTACCTTAACGATACAGGCTGGGATGCTGGGATCAGGTCGGCGGAGTGTGAGTAATCCGATGGGACGGGTGTGGGGAGCAATCTTTCTACCCTAGCTGTCTGTCGTGGGCTGTCATGGAAACCACGATGGCTAGCTAGTAGATGTTTCTTTTATCTCGTTAGAAATATTTGTGTCATGTAGAAATGTTGTGTTTGTTATTGTAAGGACTTTGAAGGTGGGTATGAGCATTTGCGTAAAAGTACGTTTCTGATTGCTGACTTATTCTCGGTACCTTATCAAATAAATAGAACAGAATCTTATAGGGGTGAATCTATCATTACAGTTACAGCTAATATCAGTATGTCAGGATTGGGAGCATGGTAAATAAAGTAAATTAAACCAACATAGACTCTCCACCACTGAGAATACTTTTAATTAGGTTAGTGATTAGTTACAGAAGCTAGTTCACAATATTCAACAATAATTAACACAAGACCAGAAAATGAGGACAAGCAAACCAGATATAAAAGGTCAGACTCCTTCGGTTGTTCGACATGGAATCCTCTGCTTCGTCGAATGACTACTGTTTTTATAACTTCGGGTACGTTGATTAATCTTGACGGTTCCTATGTCAACATTGTCCAGTGTTACCAGTTACCGATAACAACCTATAAACAAAAACGAATCATTTTGCTTACCAATGGTAGCATTTTTATTGCCAAATTGGGCTTATAAATAGACTCGTAGGCTAATTTTACCTATGATAGCTTCTTCCATTTGAGAACGTCTACTATGCGAAGCCTCTCAAAAATTTAGATTCTTTTACCAATGATGCGCCTTAAATTATAAGAATCGGCCATTAAAAAGCAGTTATAAATTAGTGTCAAATACTACGTTTAGAATTTCTTTGCCAACGTTTGAATTTCTTTGTTGCTAAAGAACTTAAAAGGAATCTTTCTTGGATTAGTAAGTATGCACTCATTTTATTCTATAAGGTATACAAGGTTAGTCGGAAAGAGGGTACTAAGCCGAAAGGGTGTTAAAGTACCAATAACAATGGATAACTTTTGTTCTACATCATCATCATCAGCCTATAATGTTCCCACAGCTGGGACACAGGCCTCCTCTCTGTGAGAGGGAATGGGCCGTAATCCACCAAGCGGGCCCAGTGCGGGTTGGTAGATGTCACATGTCTTTGAATTTTTGGTTCTAGGTTGTTTGGTTTTTGGTTTCCTCACGATGTTTTCCTACATGTTTGTTCTACAACTTTTCCCAAATGTCATTAGTTTAAGAATTATAGCTGTCCTACAAAGATTTTATAAAAAATACGCTAAACTCTATCTATCCTCAGTTATGATCAGCTGTGTTTACATTTTAGGTCATATTTGGTGTCACGTATTAGAAGATGCATTTTTTGAATACGCAACTAAAGCAGGGATGAAGAATATTTGAAAAAACTAAAATAAAAATCATTTGCATGGTTTTTTATTTATCGAATTTGCAATTTTAATTCTTTCTTTAAAACAATAATCAGTGATACATTAAAGAGCCCGCAGTTTAGTAGTCACTTTCCGACTAACCTTGTATAAAAAAAACTATTTCAAACTATTAGGTATATCTTTGTCTATTATGAATTAAATTGAATCTGGGATTAACACCCACATTCTAAGACGTTCCTCCAAAACTTACTCGACTCAGGACGGCCTCGAAAACATCTTCAAAATTGTATTCTTAGTCGCAATTTCGAGTGAACTTTGAGGTTCCTCGACTGAAGGGTCCTCAAATAAGTCGAGGTAGAGTCATAATTTGAATTATCTGCATCGCGCAAATATCGCCGCTATAAACAGTTGTAAGGATTATCGTAAGTATATTCGATAAAGTCTTCAAAATTCATTTTTGTTACATACGAACTTTGACACTTCCTTCCTTAAGGTAGGTTCCGAGGTACCTTAAGTTTGACAGATGATTCCTTACCTCGACTGAGGAAAAATTTCGAGTCGAGGACGTTTATGTCAACTATAAGTACCGATGGTAGTGAGAAAGACTGAGTCCAGGTGGAGTAGAGTCGAGTCAGTTTTGGAGGAACGTCTTAGAATATGGGTGTAAGATAATTAATTAAACACGTTTTAAGTTACAATATAGCGGGTAACAGAGATTCCTTTAATAATCGAGCGGACTTCGTTCACGTGGATCATGGATGTCATCATTCCAATGACAATCAAGGTATTTAAAGATATTCCAACAGTTAACATTTTCCTGTTTACACTTTAAAATGATTAAAACTCAGATGACTTATTAGGCGATATGAAGTAATACTTTAATCTTTAATTTGTTTTAATGAGAGCATAATTACAATGGAATGTTTTAATTTCAATCATCGGTATATTTTGTTATTGAACAAAAGTACAAAGCATGCAGTCACTTATGTTAAAGCCCCTACATTGAGATAATTACAAGGTTATCATTAATTATGCAAAAAATAAACTTGATGTAAAGTTATTGCTTTTATAAATGACTAGCTGTGTCCTCACGGCTCCGCCCGTAGCCTATGTTACTCAGTGATAATGTAGCTTTCTAACGGCGAAAGAATTTTTGAAATCGGTCCAGTAGTTTTTAAGTTTATTCGTTACAGACAAAAATACAAAAATACAAATCTTTCCTCTCTAAAATATTAGTCATCTAATAGTGGGTGAGTCTATTGCCATCAACCGGGCACAAATCCAAACTCCGGGCTGCTACTGAGAAATTCCACACGGAAAAACTCAATAACACTTTGCCCGACCAGGGTATCGAACCCAGGACCTCATGATCAGCAGTGGTGCTTGCCACCACTAGACCAACGAGGCAGACATAGATATGAGTAATCTATATAAATCTATATAAATAAAAATGAATCGCCAAATGTGTTGCTAAACGCAAAACTTGAGAACGGCTCGACCAATTCGGCAATTTTTTTTAAATATATTCCTAAAGGCACAAGGAAGGTTCTTAGGGAGAGAAAAAACATAAAAATTGCGTGGAAAATAGTAAAAACAACACTTTTCTTTTCCCACTACAGGCCAATAACTTTTGACAGAACGAAGTCTGTCCGGGCAGCTAGTGAATAATAACATTAGGTGCCGGTTTGTCTGCTTGAGTTGTGACTGTCACTATGCTAATCTTGGCTACGTAGAGATCATCACTTTCCATCACGTCACTTAGGATGGTTAAAATAAGCGTTTCGGGCATGTCAGCAAAAACATTCAACCATCGAAGAGTACGTAATCTAGACACACGACAATGCCAAACCAAGTTCTTAAAATAGTACAAATAAACTGCCCTCAATAAAAACTGCCTCGTTGGTTTAGTGGTGGCAAGCGCGACTGCTAATCGTGAGGTTCTGACTTCGATCACCAGGTCGGGCGAAGTGTTATTGGGTTTTTCCGTGTGGATTAGTAGCAGCCCGGCCTTTGGATTTGTACCCGGTTGATGGCAATAGGCTCGCCCCCTATTACATGGGATTTAAAAAATAACGGCGAAATGAGGGTGTTATACACCTCTGCCCAACCCTTCAGGGAATACAGGCGTGATGTTATGTTATATAAAAAAAACTGTGTGTTGCACGTTCACCGTCTGGTAATCCCTCAATCATCCAATTCTCTCAGTTGATTTTATAATTTACGTGAGATGGTTGACCCAAACAGACTCAATGATTTAATTAAACAAATCAACAACATATTGTTATATTACCGTTAATGTGTAATATGAGGAATTAAATGGGTAAATATTCGTAGGCAATATTCGCAATCTCCGTAATCGCAGTTTAAGTTCTACTCTGCTTTTATGTTTTCAACTACAAAATTTAAAATTCTTTTAATTAATCTAAAGGTTATGCCCTCTCCTCCCTTCTGACAACCCTCATTTGACTCCAGTAAATCAATTATCGTTATAAGCGGCTGACTTCCACTTAAAAAACCCATAGTTTTAAATAGGTGAGCTAATATTTGAATAAAACAACGACCATTGTCCGAATATGAACTGGTGAGGTGCGCCCAACCTTTTGTAATACACAGTCATAGGTATCAAATTTATTTGTTCAGTTAATCGACCTCTCAATATCAGTACATGGGGCGTACTTTAATTCTATTTGTGCAGTCAAAACAAGGGCCAGTTCTGATCCCCTTTCAATTAATTTATCCGAATAACCCGGGGCTCACTTTTTACTCTATTTCCATTTGAGCCAAATCGAAAATTGGAGTACGTTGTGGTAACATGACAAAGTAACTGATATTATTACGTTTGCAATTGATTCGGTTAGTTTGAAAATTGTTTTTGATTGCTGTTTCTGTTCAATACGTTAATGAATAGTCCTGTTGGGTTTTTGTTTGCGGAATTGTATTTATGAAAAGAGTGCTTTGTACCGCTGTTTTGGGAGGCTCATGTTGAGCACAGGACATTTCGGGCTGACACAGCGATGAAGAGAAATGTAAGATAACACTTTTTAAGACAGGGTTCATGAACGTGAATAATCTCTTAAAAAAAACATTGTAAGTTAAACAGTTTTATTTTGCAGTACCCCTGCAGCAGTAGGATTTGAGGATTTAAGGTTCAAATTATAATGTTGTATTGCCATGAAAATTAAATTTGTGTGCGAAGTTTCAGGAGAATCGGTTAACCAGAAGTAGTTGAAAAATCTGTCGCAAGATTTGAATCAAACAAACAAAAATACGAAGTGAAGCTAATTACATCCGTTTAAAAACGATTCTTTCTATAAAGATAATGAGTAGAAGAAAAGCTAGTGTGCTGTAGGTTTAATTATGTGCAACACTGTTTAAAGATTTCAAATAACTTATATTAGAACTATATTTTTTTAGAAGTAAGCCATTATTACTTAAATGATATTGTCTGTTTCTAAAAAAAACAATAGAACATTAAAAAAAGATTTAGCCTCAATCATAGAACCAGTAATAGGCTTTTTGGTGTAGTAAAAAAACCTTAGTATTTCAAGTTGTTAAAATGTTGAACGGTTTCTACGAGAGACTTTAAGCTAACGGATTTTAGCAAAGCGTATTACGCCGTATCTTAAATTTTCAATAAATAAAAAAGTAATCTACTTCAAAGTTATCAGCCGCTGTAAAAAGCCTTAATCGCACTGCAAGCGAGGCGCGAGCTCTATAGATTCTCATCTGACAATATTGATAAAATATTATCATTGCATCGATCCATTACAATAATTGTCGAAGTGAATTCGAGTGTGTCGATTCAAGTATGAGGGAGTTTCTATGATACTCATAGGTGAGGGGTAAATGTAACTAACGTTCCCGTAGTAAATATGCTATTTTTATCGTTTTTATATCGCAGTATACTATGACTTGTTGTGCCTTGATCAGGCCTCATTCTTCCCGTAGGTGTCGTCAGGGCGTTCAGGGTCTCGGGTCAGGCGCTAGAGTGGGGAATTAAGGCGTCCGTCAAGCGACCCTGGGGAGGACAGCTGTATGTAATGGTCACGTGCTACTGTGCACGGCGAAGGTGTTGTGACTGGTGTGTTCCACTTGAGCCTCCTTTCTCGGTGCTGAGGACGGTTGCCAGATGGTTTTAATTGGTAAGATTCTGAAATCCCTCTCCGCCTTCCCCAGACGGAGAGCATCAAGCAGAAGAATTGCCATTCAAGAAGAAAAAGGTTTCGTTGGGGCGACTTAAGGATTATCTCAGGATGGGCAGTAGAATCCTCCTTTGCGTTAATAACAAGACACTCCGATCACCAGTAACATCGCCAAGCGTTGTGATTACCGCTGAATTCCCTTCCAATGACCGTGTATTGTAGCGGTCTATGAGGTTCCAACCGTATAAAAAACATTGATCATACAAGCCAGCATATTGGCTAGCGTGCGTTCACTTATCACTAATTCAATTTGTACACCAATCAATGATTGGACATAAACATCATGTATCAATTATTTAATAATTATTAATTTACAGTAATTTAGGTACAAATAGAGGTAGGCCAAAGAAAAGATGGTTGGATTGTGTGAAGGATGATAATATGGGTAAGAAAGGAGTGAGTACTGAGATATCGGCTGGTAGAAGAGAATGGAAGAGGAATACGTGTTGTACCGATCTCACATAGTGTGGGATAAGGGCAGGGAGATGATGATGATGATGAAGTACACAAGTGAGTGCTTTTATCGTTAATAAGATAGGGACTGCTATCATTTCAGTTGTGATTATTTATGAAGAAGTTACTGTCTAATATTTATGCTAGGTACTTAAACTTTACTATAATAAAAAAAAAAAAATATCAAAGTAGGAATATGAATTAAAAAAAATATACGACGTCATTGTGTATGGATTATACATAGACATTGATACTTTTGAGTCAGCTGTCGCCAACGTCCATACTACGTTGAATACACCGGTTCTCGTCCGATCACCGAAGTTAAGCAACATCGGGCGCGGTCAGTACTTGGATGGGTGACCGCCTGGGAACACCGCGTGACGTTGGCTTTTTGCTTATTTTTATGCAATAAAAATTAAAATCAAACCTTATTTTTTTAAATGGACTCAGAATCACTAGGTACTTTTTAAACGTTAAAATTAAAATAGACAGTCCGCAAAGTCGCACCCTTCATTCGTGGTTTTTATAAACGAGTACTTCGTAGGTACTTTTTTTTGTAAAGAAAGCAAGTTAGTATGGTTGTGATCAGTTTTGAGAGAACGGTTATCTTAGCCTCGGCAATTACATACTAAACAAAGAAAAGTATGTTTAAATAGCTGGGCGACATTGAAACAAAAAATAAATAAGACATTTTTATTGTGAGATTAATGTTTAAGTATGCCATTCGTTATGGATTATACAGATTGATACTTTTGAGTTAGCTATCGCCAACGTCCATACTACGTTGAATACACCGGTTCTCGTCCGATCACCGAAGTTAAGCAACATCGGGCGCGGTCAGTACTTGGATGGGTGACCGCCTGGGAACACCGCGTGACGTTGGCTTTTTGTTTTTTTGTGTTTTTTTTATGGATACTTTTTTTTTTCTAGTAAAAAGAGTAGGTTAGTATGGTTGTGCCTATACATATAGCATTTACCTACACACAACACAATGAAAAGCAAGTTCAATAGCGTTAAAATTAAATAAAAGATAGGTGACTTTGAAACAAAGAATATTTTGTGAGATACCTAATTGATAATGTTGCTCTGAGATACCTAATTTATAATGTTGCTCATTGTTTATGCATTATACCTATACATACACATTAATACTTTTGAGTAAACTACCACCAACGTCCATACTACGTTGAATACACCGGTTCTCGTCCGATCACCGAAGTTAAGCAACATCGGGCGCGGTCAGTACTTGGATGGGTGACCGCCTGGGAACACCGCGTGACGTTGGCTTTATACCGCTTTTGTTTTTCTTTAATGTATACTTTTCGTTTCTAGTAAAGAGATGTTAGTATGGTTGTGCCTATTTGTGAGAGAAGGGGTACCTATCTAGCATTTACCTTCATACAACACAATAAAAATAAAGTTCAATAGCGTTAAGTAATAATAAATAAAAGATACGCGACTTTGAAACAAATAATAATTATACATGGAGACATTTTTTTTTATGAGTAAGTACCAATTTTTTTGTTTGTTAAAAATGTACCTTAGTGTGGTTGGGACTAGTGGCGACGGATTCTCTAGCACTTATCTAAGAACTATACAAAGAAAATTAAAAAACAAATTCAAATAGCGGGCGACTGAAACAAAAAAGAGGCATTATGACGAGATGTATTGATAATGTTGATATGACGTCATTGTTTATGGTTTACCTATACAGATTGATACTTTTGAGTTAGCTATCGCCAACGTCCATACTACGTTGAATACACCGGTTCTCGTCCGATCACCGAAGTTAAGCAACATCGGGCGCGGTCAGTACTTGGATGGGTGACCGCCTGGGAACACCGCGTGACGTTGGCTTTTTTGCCACTATTTGTAAAATTGTACATTTACCTGTTTTTCATCTGGAAGATTGTGGCTCTAAAAGAATATTTTTTAAGTACCTCATAGAACTCCTTGTGAGAGAGTTAGTCCGTGGAAATATTTAGCACTGTGTTTTTTTATGCCGGCAAGCAGCGTTGCTGTGTTTCGTTTTGAAGGGTATGGGTACCGATGAAATTAAAGGCACATGAGACTTTAAACCTTTGTCTCTAAGGTGTACAACGCATCAGCTATTTTCTCGGTGTTGTATAAAGGCAGCGCTAACCACTTTCCATCAGGTGGGCAGCCGGAACATTAGCCCCTACAACTTATAACAAAATATGATGGCTTATCTCCTGGTGGAGTCAGATCATAAGTATTGCTATCAATTGCCCTGTTTTTTTTTTATAAATGCATTTCGTCATTTTGTATAACTTTCACCTGATTTCTCTGAAATTGCGCCAGCGCTTGATAAAGCCCACATTAAAAATTACGCCGTCAACTAAATTTAATGGCGCGTTAAAAAGAATTAAAGCCTCAATTGTGGGTAATGTAAAAAATGCCGTCAATTTGTAAAGTAATAAACTATTATGTACAACTAGATGTAATTTACGAAAAATTGAGGATTTTAACCCGCTTCATATAAAATATGAAGTATCTTCTATACATCCAATTTAATCCATTCCGGTATATCTGTGAGCATTATGCTGAGTGGTCACCTTTTTGTCACAGTTGACTTTTTTTTTTCTTTTTTATAAAATAATGTTTTGTGTCTCTGTGACGAATAAATGTTTTTTCTTTCTTTCTTCCAATGCAAATAATAACAACTATTAGTTACTCATTGCCATGGGCCTTGGATCACAGCAAATGTAATTTTAACGCATCTCACAACTACCTATATTGCAAATTATTACTTATATATTTTTATTTCTTTACTAGCTGCCTGGTGAACGTCGTACCACCTAAAATATTTTTCCTAATTTTCTTTTTTCCCAAACCACCAGTATTGAGGCGAACTAAATAAAAAAAAAGTTAAATTGGTCGAGTTATTTTAGAGTTTTTGCGAGACTAAAGCACGGTAATTGATTTTTATATAATATAATACACAGCACATTATAAGTAATAATTTATTTACTAATTACAGGAGACCACAGTATGCGCGAAAACTATCAAGGGTTAATGTAAATAAAAGTCAAGTCAAAAATACGTAAAAACGGCTAAAATCAAGAAAGAATGATTATATTAATGATTAGAAATGAAATAAACATAACATAGTTCGTACTGTTAGTTCATCCAATAAACATAAGATACGAACTCAATTTAGTCATGGTTTAAACCTAGTAACAATCCCAGTTCGCGTTTTGGAATAAGATGGAATAGGTTAGTTCATCCAATTTTAGTTACCAAGAGCACTGAAGTGTTCGAAACGCTACAAAAGGCAAATTAATTGAACGATGCGTGAAATGATATTAGCGAATTTAATAGAATTCAATGGATAAGATTCGCAATCAAGTCAAAAATATCATTTGAATAATAGAATTCGATTAGTTCTTGAAGAAGAAAATTCAAAGATAAGAGAGATGAAACGGACCAAACACTGTTGTCGGCTAAGCTTAAGTAGGTACCCTGAGTATATTTACGTTCTGCCGATTATATCTCCTCAAAAGCAACGGTAGTCATTGTTGCACGCAACTAGCACCATAGCAAAACAAATATTGTTTAAAAGTTACGGTGAGGCGTGAAATAGCGTGCTGCAGTGCCGTTATCTGGAAGCATTGTGCCTTCGTCGTTCAATATTGTCAATGCGTGTGTGGTTAACGCCTTTAACAGAATAGTGGCACCCGACTGGAAAAAAATATGAAAATAGAATGTGGTGTTGTCCTCATGCTTGGGAAGAACTTTTGACAAAGAGGAATGGGTATGATGGTTATTGCATCGATTCTATCATCCTTTAAAGAAGCGCCTTTGCTGACTGATTAAAAGGTCATTGGGCACTTTAGTTTGGAAACCTTACCCACGGCGGACACAAATGAAATATAGCAGAATATATTGATATATGGCTCTGATTTACTATGATATTAGTCACATTAATGTGGGTAGTGGGAATCTTGAAAAAATTAAAAGTATCGTAATACAACTTTAGTATGTCGTCGATGTACTAATGTTACTAAAGTGGTGTAGGGAACTGGTGACCAGAGGGCCGCAAGTTCCGAATCCTTCTACACGAATGAATTTTTACGTTTTCTAAAAACAAAAAAGTTGATGTAGGGAAAATAAATAAAATATTGATTCATTTTATTTTTGTTCATTCATTTCCTATACATATCATTTTATTATTCAACTTAATCCAAATCAATTATTAGCTCATCGAGATGTCCAGGGTGAAACCTAGTCTTAAAACCTGTTGCGGAATATACGTCTATACTCTACTAAAAAAACATTCGGTTCGTTTTTCTCCCATCGATTTTTAAACAAAAAAATATATGTTTACAATGAAAGAACACATTATTTTCTTTATTTTAAAATGTTTTTGGGTAATTTCCGCCACTCTTCGCAAATCGGGTCAGATATGCCAAATGTTATCAATACAAGATGGCGATGATATTCTTCAAATATCGGACATGATTCTAAAAAAATAAAGTAATGTGCCTATAAGAAAACGTCAAAAAAATTGCAACAGAAAAATCACAACGGCATCGACTATCGACTATCGACATTATTTCAGGTTAAGTTGACAACATTCCACAATAATACAATATTTGTTTCTGTATCAACACGCACCATTTCTCTTGAAACCAAACTTCAACCAAAGCGAAACCCTCAAGAAGCACTAAAAGCCATGTAAGAGCTGTTACGCACTACCTAGGTTACTCCAAATCCTGGCAAGATTGCAAATCCGAGAACTTAAGCCCGGATATGTCGGCCAAGCCGACGCGGCGACGGTACGGTATGTCGGCTTGGCTACCGCAGGATAGCTGCTTAGTGCGTTAGTTAACTCACACACAGTTGTGATATTTGGCCTAATCTGGTCGTGCATTTCCACAGTAATATGCGGTATTAGCTGCTACGTTCTAGTCAAAAACAATAAGACGGAAGATTTGTTGGTGATTTGTCTCTAGTTATTTAAACATTTTATTTTATCACTGCTGCATTCGTACGAAAAGTGGTTTTAAGACGTATGTTGGTTTTGTATGTGTGCCCTAGGAATATGGTAATACAAACTTCCTTCACTTATCTATAACCTACGAGAACTAAAACCTTTTTTCTAAATCATATTTTGTTTCAAGGGCACCATGTCATGCCTGCATGTCGTGTTACTTGCAAAAATATCCATTCCTATTCATCCGGTCGATGAAATATTATTTTTCTTTGTATTATCAAGGCATAGGATTACAACAGCGGTTCATTTCGAGGTCCCGGGGCTCGTGACTGGTTGGTACCATGGTATCAGGTATTAGCAGTACCGACGATCATGTATTATTCATGCCGCGCTGTGTAATCAGTCACAGGTGCCGATGTATCGATGCTGGTGCGATTTTTTTGTCGCAAATTTTTTCTGGCGTTTTAATATTAGACGCATTTGGAATGGTAATTTTGGTCCTAGGGGACTTAGGGGCGGAGTTATGTCTATTCAAATCAGTCAATAAATGTTTCATTCTGTTTTACATGAACCTCTTCCCAAGAACGCTTGAATAAATGGTCCTAAAGAGGAAGCCCTGATAGTTAAGCTTTGAGGTGGTCTGGCATTGTGATATTATTAACAAGATGCTACTATTCTCTTAAATGCCTTTTGTGATCTACGAGACAAATTTTTTGGTATTTCTGGGTTGAGAATTTCTTGACTACATGAACACTTGCCGGTACGCCAAATCGCTGTTTCAGATACCTGCTAAACCAGCAGTTATAATCGGTCCTATAATTTGTGGTTGTTCTCGTCAGTGGCACAACGTTCTGTTGGTATAACGACGCCTTTTTGATTGTTCGTTTGACAATGAATTATATTTGCAACGTACAATTATTTGTAGGTAACTAGTAAATATTTGGTAACAATGTCAAGCTTACATAAAAAAATCTGCCGTACTTATTTTAAATTCCGATTCCTTATTGGCTTTACTAATTTTCACGTCGATACATTTTTACCGTTCATTTTAATGTAGCCTGGTATAATCTAGATTATCAAAGCGATTCTTCTTCGCCTCTATCTAGCTTAATTTATGATTACCTACGTTATTCAATAACAGGCCCCGTTAGCTGTTTAGAGACCCTATTGAATTGTCACGATTGTATTACCTATCGAAATCTCTCAGCTTGTTATTAAGTGGAGCATGTTTCAATTATTATACATTTGTAGTATTTACTTACAGTTTGGTTCCAATACAATTTGCAATAGGAAATAATAGAAGCTATTGCAATTTTATATACTGAACATTCTAGTAATTGAAATAAAAAGCCAATAAATGAAAATGAACTCAAAGTGCATAAAAGTATGAATGTAATAAAAATGCACTGATGCAAGGCTGCATAGGTTGGTTAATAACCTAATAAACTATGAGCAACTAGTTTTGATCCTTGCAATGCTCTATCTCACGCTGTGAACACAACCGCGATACGAGCGACGCTACGTAGGTAGTTCCGCGCACGCCCGTCACAGCGGTGTGTCGCCCCCGTCGCGGCAGTACTGCCTGGCGCTTGACAAGAGTGGACGTACGCTTCTCGCGTTCTACACTCCAGTTCAACGCACGAAACAAGTTTCACAATTTTACTTCCGACAATTCTAAATAAAATTCCATACTCATCACAATGGACTTGAGTGCTCATCTAAAAAGAACTTTTCTCAATGTAATTTCCTAATTTTCTTTTCTTGTGGAATTTGTGGCTTTATTATTATCTCGATTGAAAGATACGGTTCGTAAAGGTGGAATAGAAACGCGAGTGAAATTGTTTATTGTTCAAGACAATCCGTTGAGGAGTTTGAATTTTCTGTTGTTTTTTATTGTTTACGAGGACGCAAACCTTTAGCGGGTTGAAAAGAGACAAGATGAGGTCTAAGCGTGCAAGAGCGACAGGTGTGGTTGCTTTAGCGGTTCTGTTGGCAACTATAACAGGTAAGCTAGTTTATACAACTACTAAGTTTATTCTTTGTTTTCATTCAGTTAATGGTTTAAAGATTATAATTCAACTTGTATATGACCAAGTGGAAACAAGTTTTACGACAAAATGCTAGTAATATTTATGCAACTAAGTTTAACAAACTTGATAACAATTTTTGTTTCTTATGTTGGCAATGCATTGAAGTGTGATTCATTCAAACCACTTTGAGGTTATGTTTGATAAAAAAAGGTTTTTATTTATGTTTTATTTTGTCTCAAGTGTACGATGCATGCTCAAATACCTACTATTTAAATTGCACAAACTTTATTGTCCTTTAATTAAAATTTTCCCGAAGTTAATGAATAGATTAATATTAAACTGGCTACAATTACTTAACTAGCTTTAACTAAGAACTAATAAGTTAGATACTTCCGAAGATAAAAGTGTCCTCAATATCGTTAAAGGTTTCTAACAAGAAACGAATACCAGATGCAAACAAGAAATGAAAATCCAAACTCCATAAATGCTGCAATTAACAATGTTAATTAGCCGCTGAATGGTCGATTTACATGAGAAAAGAACAATAATCATTCACCTAGATCCGAAGCGAAAACAATTAGAAACTTCAGTGGATTGTCGAACGTGACGATTAGCGACAAGCCAAGGCCTAGTTGTGCAAAAACCGTTGTAGTCCGTTATTCATTGAACAGGTGGCTACTACGGAAGCCGACTTTCCAGGAATAAATGCGAATTATGCCAAATATGTTCAGAGCGCATCCGAGCGTTACTTTCTCATCGTACCAAATGAATCAACGGGAAATCTATATTCGGACGCCTATAGTCTTAAAGGGCGAATTTTTCCAAACGAGCCCTCTGGAACTGTAATTTATAGTTTCTTTGCTCGTTTGGAAGAATTGATGCTGCTTGGGGTTTTCGTTTTTTTTCCATTAGATAAAATTGCCAGTAATTCCAGCCCTCCTCCGCATATTCCGCAATCAATCTGGATAACTTTGTCTTGCGGTAAAACATTGGCCCTTCGTGTGTATGAAGGGTGAATGTTTTTATTCATCTACTTTATTAGGGCAGATTTAACAACGATGGTTTTTAAGCCTATATTACTTCGCTCCCAAGTCCCAAGTCTCACATGCATGAACCGTTAACCGGAAATCGAAGTTAGTTTGCTTCTGCCGGAGAACAAGATAAAGGGTCAAAATTATCTAGGTTTACTATACGGTAAAAAACGTTTGACTTTTTGTTTGAATTCATGAAACCTGTGTAAGATTTTCAATTCTTTTACTCAATCTGCTTTCCATTTTGGTAATGATTATCGGTACCTTCTGACAATGTTCGCTTTCAGAAAATAAATTTTATAATCCATGCATCAATGAAATAAATCCCTTAACAATGATTGGGCTTATTATTTTTGACGTGGATAGATTAATGAAGAGGCAATTAAATGTAATTTTAAATTGTATATATATACAAGTCATCAGTGATACTATAAGTGGCTTTCGGGTTAGTACCCCCTTTCCGACTAACCTTGTATAATACGAATGGAAATTATATTTTTGATTAAGTGATAAAGTAGAGTTGTTAGAATCGCCGTGATCCCCGGATCAATAACCTGGCATCGCCTCACGGAGCGTGAGAGCTTTCATTACTTATCTGCCATAATGAGTATTAAGTTAGCAAACTATAGTCTGAAGATATTGCGCTGGAATTGCACTTCAGATAAACCAGTACTAAAGTATGTACGCCATTACAGAGGGGCTGTTATCCCGAAGATTATTATCGAGAATAATATCTCCAAGCCGAGGATGTGTTTCATTAAGGCTTAACTAACTATTGAAACTATTATCACCTTATCTACACATGGAATACAATTCATACAAATTCTAAGCATCTGCCGTGTCATTACCCTTAGTCATTTAAGCCTGTTAACGCAGCGAGACCGCTGTAATGGCATGTTGACGGCACTTTCCACGGTCATGACCGTTTCTGATTATGACTAGCAATAAGATACAGAGATGTTACTTTATATTTCAGTTCGTACTAAAATAACGCGTCATTGGTCTTGCGGCACGCAGCTGGAGATGATGAGGTTCTGAATTTGATTCGTAGATTGAGATGTTAATTTTTCGGTATTGAAGTTGGAATTGTAGCCAGTAAATGACAAAAGGGTTGCTATTCATCACATGAAATCTAAAACCGTCATGGGTAAACCTGACCCTTCAGAGACGTAGGAGATTAGGAGTTACAGTTTTGTGATGTTTATATGAAAATCCAGCTAGAGTAAGACAATGAATCCAATGAACTGAAGTAATATCTCATTTCCCGTCAGAATATCCGTCTCAATACTTCTGTCTATGCAGGCATATATTGGAAACAGTTCGTAACTTCCTTGGATTATTTTAGTGATGCATTCTGGAGCTAATATGAATTTAGCTCTCAGGATTATATCGGCTACTGGAGCTTCCTGGATGGGAATAGCAACTTGGGATCTAATGCGTTTCTGATTGTGAAACACTGTTACTGTTGCATTATTTAGAGATACTACAATTTCAACAACATCTTTCATAATCGTAATTAGAACTGTAACTTCAAGTATACCACCTGTAATTGCATTCAGAAAAATAGTCACGTTTAGAGAAACAGTTTTCACATCAACGTACGTGTAAGTAAATGAAGTAATTTTATTTGTAACTATGTGGACGCGTGATGTAGGTCATCTTGATGAATCATGTGAACTCGGACTAACACGTTAAATTGCCTTGCGTTACGTGACATCATAATCTTGTATTAACGAAGATCAGATAGAACGTATTTCTTAGAACGTTAGAGGCAACTGTCACATAACTCAAAACTATTACTTTTTCGTTTAATGGGTAGTCAGAAATTTCATTTGATGATTCTTCATGTGTGGTCTGAGGACGGAACGAATTCTTCAGTTGATTTTACTGTTCACCAACCAGTCGACAATGAAGGTACAGACAAAGGAATTAAAACAGGTGAGTTTACTAATCACGGTTTTAAAACCCTCATTCAAATTCAGTAGTCTCATAGAAGACTACAAGGCTAATGCAAAAACAGATATAACCGAGTCTACCTTTAAGCACAAGTCCGTTGAATTATAATTCGTGTTCGATCATGAATACACAAGCTAGTCATTAAGTAAACAATACACGTTTATGCTACAACCGGCCAGTACGTTACTGGGCTATGTCATCAATTGATAAGCGTTATCTAATCTAGTACAGGTGCTTCCCTATCGGGGACGCCTTCGACGTAAACCGTCTCAGATAAGGACTCGAAATTCTATGCAAAAACAGTCGGCTGAATGGCGGTAGTGTTTTTGTTGACACCTTGCATTGTGTTGTGTTTTGTCACTAATCTTGGGAGCAGTCGTGAAACTAAAGAAAGGAAACTATTATTATAACAAAAGTTAATAACTTACATTGTTTTGTTTAATAAATTTAATTGAGAATTTGTAGTGAGATGAAGTAAATTCAGGTGGATGTTTCCACATAATAATCTCAAATTAGGCGCCATTTAGGACACCTATAGGACTTGGCATGGAGACATAATTTATACTAAGCCGAGAAAAACACGACATAAAAATACTTAGTAAAAGTTTGGCAGTACTTTAAATATTAAGGCTATAACCATTAATACCTACTCATTATTATTATTCGAAAACTTTTACTTCAAGCCATAAAGAAGTTCAAGGTGTCGTTATGTCAACTTTCAGTATTATATGAAGTTGTCAAGGTTATTAAATTTAAAACTTAACGTCCTGGTACGATCGTATTACATTTAGCGCCAGGCATATCCTCTGAATTTAATAATAGCGTACCTTTTTTTTAATAGGTGCGTTTTTTTTGTTGTCTTTGAAATTGAAGTCTAGAAAGTAAAGCCAAAACAGAAAAAAAGTTGGTGAAAACTGGAGAAGTGGTCACCAAAGTCTCCTGGCGTCAATTTTTTTTCTATTCATTTTATTTCCTTGGTCCAGATTTCACTATCTCTCATTTTCCAGGATATGTGTTTCCGTTTCCCTAAGCATCGCGTCGATATCGCTTTCGTGTGGTCGTTGAGTTACTGATAAAACCGGTAGTCTAGACCGGTTTGGACGACGGGATGTCGGACTGACGATTTTCGCAACATTACCTTACGCAGGAATGTCGTATGAAATGTTTTTGTGGACTGCAGCCTATTTGGTATTGAAAAGCAGATTTTTGGGGTTGCAGGATCTTGGAAGTTTCTGCTTAAGTCTTTAGTGTATGGAGAAGACTGTATTTTGGTTTCTTTTTGTATCTTGTTCCAGAACAATTACAATATCACCCCTACCATTTTGTCCGTGGAGGTGTTCTTTTCGATTACACCTAAGTTTGCTGTACATGCAAGAGGAACTACGTAATATAACAGTTCGTAATTTCCAATATGTAATAATTAAATGCGTTTTATAATATCCGTTCCAGTTTCATAATTTGCAGACGTATTTTTATTGAAACAAATGTTACGGATAATGGTCCGATAAAAATTCTTGATAACAATTGAAGGCTTATGGTAAAATGATATTATTATAGAACTAATAATTGATTTCTTTATAATACTTTATTTCGAGAGATATTAGATGCGGGTGTGGCAATGATTTATCAACACTACTAATATAATCAATATTATGAATGAATTTATGTATTTCGGATTTAAACAAGAAAAAAGTTTTGGAGGAACTGTATATAGGAATGGTACCTATATACCATAATGATGACATTTGTAATACATGATAGTGACATAGCCCCAAGTTCGAATTGAAAAAGAGTATTTTAAGCACATTGTATTAATATAGAACCGTACAATACACATAAACAGAAACGACACAGACCATTTACAACTTACTGTTACGAAAATCAGAACAATTAGTTCTGCCTTTGCTCAATATTTCAAATTCGTTATACTTGCATAACACGAACGAAAGAAGTAACCATCCAACAGCTCAATTGTAAAGAGTAAAAGCGATGCTTTCTAATTTATCCATGTTCGAAGTAAGGTTCAGAGGTCCACCATAAGTGATAGAAGCTACAGAAACTACCAATAATTTTTCATTCAATTGCAGTTTTTGTGTTGAGGTTACGATAGTTCGTGTTGCAAATAAGCCAGTGTACTACGAACTAAAACAGAAATCGTGTATCGTATTCTACCAGCCATGGTTTGTGCTGCCTTTTTTGTAATAGCTGGCGTTTCATGGTAGAACGATTTCCCTTTGTCGAGATCGGAGGTGTGACCAATTTTGATGTCATAATTTTAGATTTCTTTCTAAGAATATCATTGGTTCACGGTTTGAAGAGATTTAATTGGTGTTCTCGTTTCAAGTTTTTCTAATGTTCAGGCGCCACGGAAGTGCAAGCGATTCATCAATAAGTGTGGTGACTTCCTCAACATAATAATACATTTCATATAACTCAATTTACAGTACACTCTTAAACAGAATTGCAAAAAAATATTGATCTTCAAATCGTATTGTAGTCTTTACAAAACTTTGGCTACCCATACTCGTAATAAGAGTTAGTTAGCAATAAACATCACAATAGCCAATTGAGCTTACCAATTTTCAATAAAAAATTGGTCCACTAGTGCTTCTAAGAACGCTGAGTGAGCTGATTGCTACCAATAATTTGTGTCGCTGGGCAGAGCTTTAAGAGGTCGTTTTGGTTCATTGGGGACTTTGCAATGACCTATATTGTTGAGGAAACGGAACGTATTTTCATTTTATGCATTGTGTGTTAACATCATAACATCACGCCTGTATTCCCCGAAGGGTTGGGCGTATAGTAACACCCTCATTTCACGGTTATGTTTAAGTCCCATGTAAGCCTATTATCATCAACCGGGCACAAATCCAAACTCCGAGCTGCCACTGAGGAATTCCACACAAGAAACCAAATAACACTTTGCCCGACCTGGGGATCAAACCCAGGACCTCACGATCAGCAGTCGCGCTAGCTACCACTAGAATAAAGAGGCAGTCAGTGTTAATTAACATTCTAAGTAATTTATTTAAAAAATCTAAGACTCACGGCGAAATTTTTGATTTTGGACACGTTTTATCTGGTTTTCCGTAAGAAATTCTGGTTTTGACAATGTGATGGTATAGATTCTGTTCCTAGCCCTTCTAATAAAGTCCGTAATCGTACTTGAAATCTCAACAACAGGAAGATAGGCCTATTCTTAGCTCCGAACGAGCTAAACCCAGTAGGTATTAACAATAGGAGTGACGCACTAGTTTAGCATGAAAATATCACACAATGAAAGGTTAGAGGATCAACTATTTTCACACTTAGGTACATGACATTATTCACTTCCATTCCTCTTCCTAGTTCGTACCGACAACAATGTATCAATTGATCTCTCACGGGTATCTTAAAAAGCGATTGTGTCAACCAGATATGCAGTAGCATCTTCTTGAGCACTGTGTTTAGTGCTGCATCCTGCAATCACCAATTCGATTGCGAACCTTGATGATCATGGCAATATTCGATTATGTTCGTTCTTCTCTTTTTCTTAGCGAGTCGACGGCCTTCTAAATTGAGTCGACCCAGAACTTCGCTACGAGTTTAGCGTTATCAGTAGCGTCCATTAGTTCCTGTAACGTGCAGGTATCAGGGCATGCAGGGCAAGATTTCAGGTGTCCCATCGTTTGTAGAACAGCACCACATTTACACTCCAAGCTGGAATTTTCTATGAATGTATTCGTTCATTTTTGCTGTCTAATATAGCTTATATTCGTTAATGTTCGTGTTGGCCTCTTCCATGCGTAAATGCTTGCGTTGACAAACAACCGATATATTGTACCGATACATAAATTAAATAGCCTCGTTCAACATAATTGATACTTGTGCCGACAGTATCAGTGGAAAATGTGTCGTATCAATCACTCTGACCAATAAGCAAATCACTGTTTTGACGGATGTTAGTAATGTGTGAATGGGAATTAGAAGTGATGTTCCGGATATCATCATGTGTAGATAAAGTAGTTATTGATAGGAATGTGAATTTAATTAAGTATCGAGCAGGTATTATTGATCAAGATAGTTCGAACCTGGCATTAAGTTATGCATTTTAAATTAAAAAAAGTAACAGTTTCTTTTTCTACTCTGATAACACCATTCGTCTTACGAAGTCAAGTGGCACTCGTTCTACGTAAACAAATATTAGTTTCACCATATCATGAAATTATGTATATAGAGGAAAGATTTTAATTATGTAGGTAATAATATACATTAGTTAAAATCTTTCAAGACTTAAACGTAACAATTCGTAAAATTCAATTTGCCTAAAGACAAAACTAGCCTTTGGGCTTCTGGACTATACGAAGATATTTAAAATAACGAATTTTAATCATCACGAGACGAAAGCAGAAGTTCTGAATACTCCGCGCCACTAAACACATCAGTTTAGATTGTCAACATCATCATCCAATTCAGAATTTAGAGACAATCGAACAGCGACGAGTCATGTCATGACCATAAAGATGTCACATGCAATGTTATGACTTCGTAAATTGTTTGAAATTGCTAGAATGGGTTTATAGAAATAAAACCTCCATTTTACAATTGAGCGATGGACGCAGCACGCGTGCTCGCTCGTTCAACGTTTAAAACATCAAAGACAACGGGTTTGTTCGGTACAATGTAGTAAACAGAGTGTGTCGGTGAGACTGGACTGACGACCGACGAGCGGCGACCGTGCGTCCGCAGGCCTTGACGGACCGTCGGAGTTGCATATTTACTTGCTACACGTTTTACAAGTTTTTCGTATCGTACCTTATAAATTGCTGATTCTCTTTAAATTGTTAGTATCTTTTTTGTTTTTATGTCTTCCCGATGTGAAGGCGGTATTCACTTTGAATCAGAAGCTCTGCAATCTTCGCCCTGTTGTCTGTACTGTTAACAGACTAGACCGTTAAAGATATTTAACGGTTTCGCTCGTGTAAGACCAGAAAGCGAAACGGCTAGACTGAAATATGTTTCAATGTGAATTTACCGAGAAAATTTTACAACAGATTATTTCAAGCATATTCAAATCGTGACAATATTGAAGGTTTCGAAACATTTCTGGATCGTTGACATTTGTAAGAAGGTCATTAATTCTAGATTTAACTGCAACGGAAATATAATAAACAGGCAATAAAAACCATGAATGATTTATACACATTTTATTAAGTTCCAACATATTAACAACAAATTGTAATTTATTAGCGACAAATTACAGGCAGTTGAATTGATGGGCCAATTAATGTAACATGTAGTGAGAAAATCCATGCACTGGCGTTCCAGTTAATTTGTTGGTTATAATTAATTAATTTTTGTACATATGTATTGGTTGTGTTCTGTTCATCGGCATTTTTTTCCACATAAAGCTATCTGGTTCGGTTAATTAAATTACCGACGTTTCGATTGAAATTAACCGCTTGCAGTTACAGTAAAATTGTTTAATTTAATTTAGTTATTACTGATTGAATTTAAACATTTTCGGTTTTCGAAAACTTACGGTTATCTGTGTTGACAATGGTGGTAAAGTACATAATAATTAATAAAAATGCATAATACTAGTTATTAGAGTTAATTAAAGCTGTATTTACTTAAATTCTGAGTTATTAGCACAGCTGGTTGAAATTTGTTAAAAAAATATATAGGTACACTGTTAGTAAAATACTTAATTCAAAACACCATTCTGCAAAAAAAATCTAACTGATGGACACTTAGGCTCAGTTGCACCAACTAACTATAACTGTTAACTTGTGTCATATTTATGTTAAATTTGTACTGATTTGACAGAAATTTTGGTATGGTTACGGTTATAGTTAGTTGGTGCTCATCCACAGTGTTCAAAAGGTACTATACCGTCCATGTTGTTGACAAACCATGAATATTCATTAACGTACTGATCCCGCCATCTAAACATTCGTTTAATTAAAGAGGTCCAGAGACTCCATCCACATAGAAGACTGCTAACAAGCCTTATTGATTGAATCAACTGCGATATCCTATTCACAGCCGAAAACGAAACACTGAAGTAAATGTGTTTTTATCACAACAAGTCTTCTTCTTTTCGTGTGGTTAGTGACTAATCTGGTGTCAGAGATTATGTCGCACATGGGCCTCTGACTTGGCTTCACATGCCGTCGAGAAATATCTCTCAGGCATGCCGGTTTCCTCACGATGTTTTCCTTCACCGTTTTTAAGAACTTGATAACTATACAATACGCACATGAATCCGTAAAGTCAGAGTTGTGTGCCTTGTTTGGCACAACAAGTGAAAAATTGTTTAAGGCTGTCATACACACGGTGCAGATACTATAAGATAACTATATACATACGTACATACTCACACCTATAATCCACAAAGGGCTATCAGAGGTTTTCTCCTATTACAAGAGATTGTACACCCACGTTCCGCCTCTTGTATTTAGTCCCATGTAATAATAGGTGGCGAGCCTATTGCCATTTTTCGGACATAATTATGTTGCCAGATTCATCACCTGGTACGACTCGCTTGCACAGACAGGGAGAGGAGATGTATTCTTAATCCGTCCCCTCACGAACATCTATATCTGAATGCATATCTAAAGATATCGCTCTTCATAGAAATCAATGGACTAACACACACAGTGAATCTGAAGATACCGACCAATATCATCAGATTTTCTTAGATACAAAATATACTGGAATAAATTATCTGCTGATACAAATTTTATTAACTGAATGTGTACGTATATGTATATTATCAGATCTTTTCCGTGTATGAGATCTTCAGATACTATAAGTTTTTGTGCGCAGATAATGTTTTTTTTTTTTAAATTATTTCAGCTTATATTTACCTACTATCTCACAAAATTATGTCTCGCCAAACTTGGCAGTTTGATGGCGCGAAAATAATATAGTATGAAAAATATGAAATAATATAGTATCTGCACGTGTGTGACAGCCTTTATGTAAAACTAGCTTTTGCCCGCAGCTTCGCTTGCGTGATTTTTTTCACCCCCTTAGGGGTTTAATTTCGAGAAATCCCTTCTTAGTGGATGTTCACGTCACAAAATGAACCTACTGTCAAAATTTCAAGTTTCTAACCCCAGCCGTTTAGGCTGTGCGTTGATAGATCAGTCAGTCAGTCAGCTTCTCCTTTTATATATATAGATAGAATGCAACAATACCTACTCGTAGGTTTTAGCGATATACATGAACTCAGTATATATTATGTATAACCATAAAGTATAGTCCTGTTTCCACTTCCTTAGAACGTAACCTTCATGTATATATTTACATAATTTTAGGATTTTTAAAATACCATGCTACGAAGCGGTTATAATCGTGAAGTGTTACAAAAAGATTATCTTGTATTAATGAGGCAGAAAATATTGCAAACACTTTAATATTTTTAACTGCCTAGTTAGTCTAGTGGTGGCAAGCGCGACTGCTGATCGTGAGGTCCTGGGTTCGATCCCCAGGTCGGGCTAAGTGATATTGGGTTTTTCTGTGTGGTATTCCTCAAAACAGCTCGGAGTTTGGATTCGTACCCGGTTGATGGCAATAGGTTCGCTCCCTATTACATGGGACTTAAACATAATGGCAAAATGAGGGTGTTACTATACACCTCTACCCAACCCGTCGAGGAATACAATAATTATTTAGCCTGATATAATCTACAAATATCGTATGAAATCTCTGCACAGTATAAAAAACGTATTATTATCATGTCAGACAGTAACCATAAAATTTCTGAAATTCAAATTATCGCCTGTAGAAACAATCTATATTTTTAACACCTCTCTCCCTATATTAAGTATCAATGTACCGTAAGAGTCATTTCCAAATACAAGTCACATGAACAAACACAGACTTTGAACAAATATCTCTGCGTCATATGCCCATCGTGATATCGAAATTGAAGTTAATCAATCTTTACTGTGAACTATACATGGAACAACAAAAGACGTCACCACTCCGTCATTTGACGCGTCAGCTAAAAGCCTACATATAAATAAAACTTCCGAAATATTTAATAAAGCAGCGTGGCATCTGTTTAAAACTATGGCGGCCAGAAATGAACAAAAAGACTGCGAAAAAAGGGCGCACAGTGAAGGAGCAAGAGAAATGCAATAATTTGCATTTTATTTCCCACACACAGACACGAATTCGTTCTCGTAACTGTTTCCCACCATTGTTGTTCCCGTATAATTGTACAATGTTAATGATTCCACGCGATCTTTGCTATCTACCTCCATCTCTGCCTCGCCCCGTGAACATTGGCCGTTATAAGTCAGATTACTTTTTCAAACAATGTTCATGTGCGTATGTCTCAATTTTCACACCTTGTTAGGGCTTCGTTTCGCATGATTTTAATTACCATATTTCGTCAAGATTGAGTCGTCTTCATGTAATGTTATATTGGTGCTAAAAATGAAAGTCTTGCATGCCGGTCTAATAAAGTGTGTAACGCTCCAGTTTTTGGAAGATATTTATGATGTTTTCACTTGCACTTATGTGTCTTATTCACGTAAAGAATACGCATTGGAATGTTTTTCTTTCAGTACAATTTCTCTGTTTGTGAGTTCTTTTACTGTAAAGATGCTGTTACTTATTCATAATATTGTGGCTCCGTAAAACCCAAAGGTAAGAGCCTCCTCAGGATCCGTAATAAAATCTTACGTACCGCAGAAAGGTCGCTTTATGAATGGAACGGTCTACCGAGGTCATAGAAGATGATCCTAAAAAGTAACGACAAAACAAAGTAAAATGAGAATGATTTATGAACTTTCTTGAAGGTCCAAAAGCCATTCCGTCCTAAACGTTATGATGGCAGTGGTTAATGTATGTTTGCGGTGTGATGTCTTGATAACTTTGAGACAAGCAAGTTGAAGTTAGAGAGGACTCGAGACAGTAGTCGGTCATCATAACTTCTCCCTTGCGGCGTCCTTATGCAAATGGACTCGGGAACTGAGTCTGGAATAGCTTAAGTTGTAACATTCTTAAGAAGTTTTTCTGGCATTTGGAAGAATCTCTTAAAAATATTCAGTGAATAAAATCGTTAAAATGTAAAACGTTGCTCTCACAAATTCCTAATTTGTTGAATTCATGATAACTCAACAAGCAAAGCAAGGCACCGTTGTAACTAAGATTCAATATTTTGGGGCAACGTAAGAATGTTAGTCTTAAGCCACCTGATGCGGGAACTACTAACATGGAATTAAAAACTCAGGATTCGCAATCATAGGCAATAATAACTTTTCATGTCAGAAAAGAAAGAAGCGATGATACACAACATTTTACAATGAACAATCTAACGCATTCCCCGAGAATGCATTCCGATAAAACAATTCGCTCTCATTGATACAGAAACTGAATTATTCAAGTACTTTCACATTATCTCTCTGTAATGATTCATTGGTATCTTTATGTGGCTATTTTGGATCATAAGTGGAATGATAGCCATGGGTGGAGTACCAATCGGTGGAACATTAACCAAACAGGAAGGGAAGGGTCCGTTTAATGTTCGATATTAAACACCTGTGTTTTGATATGAGTGGCTAACGTCTCCATCTTGATAAGGAGTTGGGTTGTTATTTCGGCTCAATGGGGTCTTGCTTTCTTTTCTTTGTTGTTTCTTTTGATTGATAATGAAATGTGATCTCTTTCTTTGTCATAAATGGATTTGTTTTGAATTGTACCAATTATCTGTCTAATAATAACTTGGTACTATCAATAATTGTTGATGACATTTCATTGCTTGTTTTGTTTGAATAAAGATTACTGTTGGCCTCTGTCACTTTGATAAAAGCCAATTGTATGTAAAACGCAATCTTTATAAATAATTGTTTATTTTAATCTTCCATGGAGATGGATCAAAAAAGAACAATGTCGAGAAAACATCCCAAACATAACTTTCGAAATTTATCAACAGGAAATACTAAAAAGGGACGGGTCCATAAAATTTCATGCAAATCTTATCTGAAGGAAAAAAATCAAATTCAGCAACTGCTTTTGCTTCTAACATTACGCTTTATGAAGCAAGCTATGCAAAAAGGATTTCACATTAAGCACGGTAGATGGAACTCAAAGGTTATGTAAGGAGATCGTTCAACAGGAAACTGGCACAAGGTCAGGGCAAGCTACTCTTTGTACATTTTATTTACTTTAGTATATTTACAAAACATACAGAAATATTTATCTTCCCGAGTGAAATTGTAAAAGTTTATATCATACGTTGTTTTCTCACAATATGAATATGTATCGTGGGACTATTATGTAGACTGTGTGTGTGGACTTAGGCATGAATCTGTCAAATATTTACCATCTTTATGACCGTTAAGGCTCCTCTAAGGTTTATTTTAATATTTAGATGTACTAGTTCATATTTTTCTCCATGTGCCTGAAATAGCACTTCTGGTTGCTTTTAGTCTATCCAATTAAAAAAGAATACGATGTCGAAAGATTTATGGAAACATATAGGTGTAACTCAGGATTAAATGTAGTTTCAAAGTCGTTGAATAGATGTATTAGCAATTTATTATCAGCCGTCCCTGTCGTTCCTAACACCATTGTTACTCACTTTAACAGGAAGACGAGCAACAAGTACTGATTTAGATTCTTTCTGTTTCCGCAAGAATATATACCAAATAGGGAAAACGCAATAAAACAGGTCATTATCTGCCACGAAGAGCTAAATGGCTAACCACATTATTTTCATACCCAACTTACATATTTCGCATCGTGTGGTCAAGTGCTTAGGCATTTTATTAGCAGTTTCAGTGGTTTTGGTGGCACTGGCTTGGCTTTACGACTGTGACGTCATCGAATGAATGCTACTTTGGCCACATGCCAACTGATAGCCACTCGACCCGGCTTACCCCGATGCTTAATGCTCGGGTAATGACCCACCGTTTCCAGCAGGTTTCCAGAAGTTTCCTCGAGTCGTCATAAGTACTTATGTGAAGTCTGTAAGTAGGTTACGTTGAAAGGGTTATAACTTAGACGAGCCATTTGATGATACGATAAAGTCGTTACACTTATGAGTTGGTTCGCTTGAAATGCGATCGTTGCTGAGTTTGACGACCGCTTGTGTTTAAACTGAGTTGCTCACAGCTACATTAAGTAGAATTTCTCAGAATATAAAGAAAACGATTATCTTTCTTATAGTTATTTTCCTTTAAACGATGTAATTAATCTTAAAAGGTAATTAAATCATTAAGATAAAGCGTGTTTAATATTTCAAAGTCATTCGTACCTAGTCCCAAAACAGAAACTTGCGTCAAAAAGTTTCAAACAAGGTACGGTGACAGTTAGAAAGCTGCTTCCCTTTGCACTCAAATCAGAATTCGTTTTGTACGCTAAAGGTAATTAGTCTTACAACAATGAAGGTTAGTCGTACCGTGATAAGGGGGTTGTCAACCTTCATAAATATTAATGGGGCCCACTTGTCTTTGTCTTGTATTAAAATTAATGTGTTCAATTGCTCGTAACATAACTCGTTCATTGAGACCCCTTTCGCGATGAAATTATAATTTTTACCACTGATAGAAAAAAATGGCTCGTCATGCTCTTTTGTTTTGGTTCCCTTGCATTGGTATGATTGTTTATAGATGATAGAGTAATATGGACTCAAGGATGTGAATTGTTTTGGTTAGTCTGTTGGATGGGTACGCGAAGTTAGTATCTAACATAACATCACGCCTGTATTCCCCGAAGGGTTGTGCAGATGTGTTTAGTAACACCCTCATTTCGCCGTTTAGTCTCATGTAATAGGGGGCGAGCCTATTGCCATCAACCGAGCACTAATCCAAACTTCGGGCTGCTACTGAGGAATTTCACACGGATATATCCAATAACACTTTTTTGTGTATAAAATTGTTGAGAACCCAGATATCTGCCAGAGTCATACTAAAATGATAAGTAAAGTGCATTGTATGAAAAACAGTATTTATCATCATTAAATATATTAACTACCCTATTCACGCTTGAAATACAGCAGTGAACAGAACATGTGTTAAAATTTTACAAATGTACGCCATTTTGCATTGAGTTCGGAATGCACAACTGAAGAGTATAAATTGAAAGAAAAATTCGAATTTTATTAAAATTACAATAAATTTTAATGTTTTTAAACTTTTGCGATTCTTACCTACACATTATATCCTACTAATATTATAAATGTGAAAGTTTGTGAAGGTGGATGAATGTTTGTTACTCAATCACGCATAAATGGCTCAACGGATTTGGATGAAAATTGGCACTCAGGCAGACCATGGATAACATAGCATACTTTTTATCCGGGTACGTGAAGTAATTCTCGTAAGATACGGGTAAAACAGAAGGCAACAACTAGTATAAAGGTATTGTGCCTTTAAATATTCTACGCGACTAGAACCGAGCAATTTTTTTAAAATTATGTTTTGTTAAAATATTTATTAGAAAAATAGTAAAAATGGCCACGGAAACTGAAGAAAATGAAGATATAGATCATAATATATGTACAAGGTCATTTTTAATTCACTGTTAACCTTTCAGGAGGTGAAAGTACTTATTATTATAAACAACTTTCACTATGGGATGGGACCAACAACAAAATAGCAAAATAAAACATCTGTTTCATACATTTTCATCCGGTAAATATTGCAATTTTATATGAAACAGTTGATATTTTTTTCGATATTTCGTAGTTAATCTCATAGTGAAAGTTGCTCACAATAGTAGGTTCACGCCCCGAAAGATTAACAGTGAATTAAAAACCACCGTGTAAAACGCGAAGTAGAAAGAGATACATTATGCTTATATTATGTATTACATACACATTACACCATATATATTTATTGTATATAATATTTATTTATTTGTGGTTTTAGGTTTATTTAAAGTACATAATTTAATGTTTCCTCATTAATTGTTACACCGAGAACTACCTCTCTCTTTTTTTTCTTGCACTTCATGTCCATCCAAAGGTTGTCTGGAAGAAATCGCCTAGTGCGATAAGACCGCCCATTGTACATCTCTATTTTTATAGTAATGTTTCTTGTTTGTTTTGTGTACAATAAAGAGTATTGTATTGTACATTGAAAACGATAAAGCAAAAACTGTTTGACTATTTTCATATTAATCACGGATGGCTGTAAGACAGATTCCTAGACCGTCTCCAAAGAAAGTGCCAGAAAAACTAGGTTTCAGTTTAGTTCTTGCTAGTGACGTAACGACGGCTGTAATAGTTGGGTAATTACAGCAATGTTGATCGAGATTCAATTGCTTAAGAAATAGAACTGTTCTGTAATTATTCTTTGTCCATGACTCTTTTAAACCCAGATACTGTTACAGATTTTTATTTTGTCAGTTCATGACAAATCGATTGAACGATATGACGTGACGGCTGGTTGGAATAATAGTAGGTATGCTCAAGATTGTTTTTGTTAAAACTATGTTATATTAACAGCTTCGTTGGTCTAGTAGTGGCAAGCGCGACTGCTGATCGTGAGGTCCTAGGTTCGATCCCTAGGTCGGGCAAAATTGTTATTGGGTTTTTCCATGTGAAATTCTTCAGTAGCAGCCTGGAGTTCGGATCTGTGCCCGGTTGATGGTAATAGGCTCGCCCCCTATCACATGGGACTTAAAACCAAAACGGTCAAATGAGGGTGTTACTATACACCTCTGCCCATCCCTTCGGACAATACAGGGGTGATGTTATGTTATGTTAAGGATATTAGTATATGTAAGTTTATGAACCTAATACTGATAAGTTAATTACATTCAACTTTCTTGCCCATGTAGGGATGTTTTGATATTGATTAATAAAGGACCAAGAATATTTGTTTTTATAAAAAAAAAACATTTCCCCACACTAGAATTCCTCCTGTATCGTGGGTGCGTTTACAGATACAAATCTTCACATGCACAAACGCACCTGGAACCTACCTGGAACAATAATATTTGAAATATTTGATCTGTGTGTGAATCGAACCCAGGACCTGTAGCGTAAAGGCCAATCGCTCAGTCACTGCACCAAACGTCTTTATTACAAACTTGGAGTAGACAGTAATAATTTTAACACTAGTTATTTTAAAAAAAGTTTTTGGTGTCGTCTTTTTGCTACATACATTTTTATAGTCATAAATTCTTAACACATTATTATCGAAAGTGCGTTCACTTGATGTTTCGTTCAATAACAATTTACGACTACATTCTCAACAACCACAGCCTCTAATAAAAACTTATTTACTCCATTAGTACTCATAAACTTTTATATGTTTTTAAGTAAAACAGTGGCGTGCTTAATGTGTCATCAAGCGGTTGTTTACGACATTTCAACGAGACACCGCAATTAAGAACATCCTGGGGGAATGGAGTTCCTGAAAGTTTAACAGTACTGCAAGATATGCTGGCTAAGCACCCATAAAAATGCCGAGTGATATACCAAATTTGATGGTATAGTTGTTAAGGATTTACGTAAAACTCCGGTTAAGTTCTAAGTTAAACAATGTTTTGCTTTGTAATTAATGTTCGTTAGGAACATCAATAAATACGCTCTAGGGGCATTCTTCGAAAAATTTTAACAAAAATTGAGAACGTCATTAGCATCATCCCAAAGTTAAGAATGCAGATGTTTAATACTATAATTATAATAATGAAAACTCAAACTATACCGCTGCCGTCAAGCAATAAGACAAGAATAAAAACAATCTGACAATACTATAACGTTAACAACCCGGGAGAAGAATGATTTGTTAAAATAATGTTAAACATTTTCGAAGAATCACCCTCTAACAGCCCGTTCACACAGCGGATCCGTTTTGACGGATCCGTCGGTACTGGATGTGTTTATTTATTTATTTATTGATTCGCCTACAATTGTTACACATTATCATAGTAAGGTTACATGCACAATAGTTAAATATCCGTTGTGTACAATATCAATTGGCAAACACAGCGTTCATAAGAAAAAAAATACAATCGTATGACAAATTACACTAATGCAATTTTGTTTCTTTTTACATGGTTGTGTGTGTGTGTGTGTGTGTGTGTGTGTTATTCACATCTGTACCGACGGATCAGTTAAACAAACGGCAGTTGCGTAGCATCTGGCAGGCCGAATACCTACTATAATAATAACGGATCCAGTATTTTTTACTGGATACGGAATACTGTCGTGTATGTGAACTCGCTCATACAACTACAGGCACCATCACCAAAATAAAAATGGATCCGCTAAAACAGGTCCTGTAAACAGTTTCTGTGTGAACTAGCTGTAACCTGTGAGTCTCACTTCGCTGGCTTTGGAATAATCAGCTGAAGGCAATTAATAAGTCTTTAAGACATTTAACAACGGTCGTTTTTAATCCAGTTCGTTCGTACTTCGTAGTTCGTCTTCAGTAAGTGGAGTTTTAAATTACACTGTCTTTCTTTTAAACTACAGAAATTTTTGCTCGAATCTGAAAGCTTTAAACTTGTATATAAATTATGTCATTATTCCGCCGGTTCCCGAGGGGGTAGGATAGTAGGAATTCTTCTGCGCAGTGACGTCATTAAAGGTATAGATACACCGATCACACGTATGTGATGCGTTAGGTATGATATCGGAAAAACTAACAATAGGTACAAACATTTTCTATTAAAGGAAATGTTAGAAGCACACTTGTCATACGCAATGCAACATGTAAGACGGGTCACTCACATTCGCGCGAATACCCGAACCCACAAGTGCAGGACTGACATTCGCAATGACTATGCGAACATTTTCCATACAAAACGGAAAACATTCGTACAATGTACGAATGTTTGCGCGCATGTGAGTGACCGGGGTAACAACATAACATAACATCACGCCTGTGTATCCCCGAAGGGTTGGGCAGAGGTGACAGACAGTCGTAACACCGACACATCACGATGTCATTCACGATCTAAATTTATCGTTGGACGACTGTCGTGCTAGCCGTTCCCATTGACTCGACAATCTGTCGTCACAGCAAAAACAAGTCGTGAACGACAGTTTATCGTGTCGTCTTATATGTGAACACCTCCATTTAAATATATAAGCCACGACACTTAAAACTACACGACTATCTGTCGTCACGACAAAGTGGGAACGCGGCCTTACTTTTTATATGCATACATCCATTCGGCTATTGCATCCATACTTTGCAGTAAATATTAGACAAAAATGCGACTATACTTTTGTTCTGCCTGAGATCAAAATCAATCTTAGACCGCATAGATTTTGTGGAGCAAGCAAAGCATGAAGTCTGTTATAACCTCAACGGTATTCATATCGAACACAAATAGAAGTTACACTATATTTCCAACATACATATCAAGTACTTAACGATTCCCAGTTTCCGTGTACATACAGCTATGTACTTTAACTTCCTTCTAAGAAAACAAACATCCGTCCTCCTTCATGAAATCAGGCCCATTCCTTCAGAACAATCACACTCTCGTGACATTTCACACGTCTCGCTCAGCGTTGTGACTCAGCCATTAATAAGTGTATGTCTGGGCATTATTTGGGCAACTTTTATTGACGTTAACGCATACCGTATCCGGCGGGAGCCCGAGTGACGTATCACATTACTTTCTGAATAAACAAAGGGGACAATTAGGGTTTCGAACTTCATTGAGGAAGTGAAACGTTGATTAAAGTTGAACATTAGTTGGTTTCAGCTGGCCGGGATTATGATTGTTATTTGAATAGCGACTGGCCAGTTACATGATGTCAACTGTGATCTGTGCTTTGAGTTATGTGGTGTAGCGTTAGCAGATAAAGTTTTGTAGAGTTTAAAACATAACACAACATTACGCCTGTATTCCCCGAAGGGTTGGGCAGAGGTGTATAGTAACACTCTTATTTCGCCGTTATGGGGGCGAGCCTATTGCAATCGACCGGACACAAATTCAATCTCCGGGCTGCTACTAAGGAATTCCACACGGAAAAAACCAATATCACTTTGTCCGAACTGGGGCTCGAACCCAGGACCTCATGATCAGCAGTGGCGCTTGCCACCACTAGACCAACGAGGCATTTAGAATTTATAACTTTGGTGATCATATTATCTATGTGGTTTCCTTCTTTTTTGTTTTTAACCATATGCAAATACATAAACCATATGCAAAATACTTCCTTGTAAAACATATTGGTAAACGGATAAAGGCTATCCGATTTTAATTGAAAATTCGTATCATGTTTTTTTTTTTACCAATATTTGGGACGAGTGACGAATTTGTGATTAAAGCGGAACAAAATTTGGCAAGGGAATAATATTCTGTATTGATTCAATTTATCAAATCAGAATCCAAATGATAAAAGTAACTATTTGACATCCAAAGCTAACGATTCTAACGAAGTGCCAAGAAACTGAAAAAAAATGTAAGAGAAATTCCGATAAATCTTTATCAATACTTGACGCTTACTTTACGTACTTAATTTTTTGTAGACGCCTAAACTCCATTTCTTATAACATTAGACAAAAGTGGCCCACCGAGAACGAATATCTTTTGAACCGTTTCTTCAAATTGAGTTTCAGCTCATCTTGATTGATCGTAAAGGTTCATAAAAGCATCCCTGCTGGAAGCAAACATATGGCTTATTTCTATACATTTCTTTGCTAAAATGGGTCTCAGTTGTTTAATCTATACTAATATTATAAAGCTGAAGAGTTTGTTTGTTTGTTTGAACGCGCTAATCTCAGGAACTACTGGTTGGAATTGAAAAAACATTTTTTTGTTGGATAGTCCATTTATAGAGGAAGGTTATAGGCTATATAACATCACGCTACGACTAATAGAAGCGGAGCATAACTGAAAAAATGTTGCAAAAACGGGAAAAATGTCCACCCGTGCGAAGCCGGGACGGGCCGTTAGTATTATAATAAATAGAGTATAGTTAAGTACCACTATTTGGTGACTTGAATTGCCTGGTTGGTCTCAAGCGCGACCGCTGATCGTGAGGTCCTGGGTTCGATCCCACGGTCGGGCAAAATGTTATTAGGTTTTTCCGTGTGAAATTCCTCAGTAGCAGCCCGGAGTTTGGATTTATGCCCGGTTGATGGCAATAGGTTCGCCCCCTATTAAATGGGATTTAAACATAACGGCAAAATGAGGGTGTCACTATACACCTCTGACCAACCCTTCGAGGAATACAGGCGTGATGTTATGTTATGTTTGAACCGTCTAAATAAACACTTGACAAATTACTGAAATGGTAGTTTCGATTCTAATCACTAAATCTTAGTTAGTCTACCCACTCAACGATATTCTAGTGACGTGTTAACCCTTTATAAGGCAGAAGATTTTTAGAAAAGTAAATAACAAACAATTTGGTAATTTTTTAAAACACCTGATAAATTAAAATCTCAATTTTTTTAACTAAAATTTTTAAGTTATTTAAAAATATTTAAAAAAGATTGCATACAGCCAGGTTTGAAAATAAAAATATAACAAGGAGTCTTACGTGAAATCTGCAAAAAAAGTTACTAGCAAACATATTGCCACTGCCTTATAAAGGGCTTCAGAGCCAATATTTGTTCTCCCAGTCATTCTAAGTTCATCCCAGCTTATAAATTAACGGAGACATTCAGCTAATTGGTACAATTACGAATGCGACACGGCCGCATTCCGTGGCTTACCATTGTTATCTAAACGACGCCGTTCTATTATTTTAAACTGCACGCCCGATTGTCACTTGTTATATAGAGCATAAATTATTTGAGTTCGTCTTTTGTTTTTATTTGTTCTGTGCCAAAAACGAGGTGGATAACCGTAGCGGGTTTGCAGATCGTAAAAAAAGTTACAACTAGTCACAACAATAGGATGAATGACTAGTAATTGCAATCTATATAAATAAAAATGAATCGCCAAATGTGTTGCTAAGCGCAAAACTTGAGAACGGCTCGACCAATTCGGCTATTTTTTTTATATATATTCCTTAAAGCATAAGGAAGGTTCTTATGGAGAGAAAAAACATAAAAATTGCTTGGAAAATAGTAAAAGGGTGAATATTCGAATTTTTTTAACATTATTTTAACAAATCATTCTTCTCCCGGGTTGTTAACGTTATGGTATTGTCAGATTGTTTTTATTCTTGTCTTATTGCTTGACGGCAGCGGTATAGTTTCAGTTTTCATTATCATAATTATAGTATTAAACATCTGCATTCTTAACTTTGGGATGATGCTAATGACGTTCTCAATTTTTGTTAATATTTTTCGAAGAAATGGCCCAAAAACACTTTTCTTTTTCCATTACAGGCCAATAACTTTTGACAGAACGAAGACTGTTCGGGCAGCTAGTTTATAATAAATAAAGCGACACTATCTTTGTACGGGGTGGACTGGCGCTTGATACGGGCACTGAAATCGCTGTACAGGGATTCCAGTGCTTGTATTAGGATAAATGGGGCGTTCACAGACTGGTTTGGCATCTCCAGAGGTGTTAGACAGGGTTGTGTAGCGTCTCCATGGCTGTTCAACCTATACATGGATAGTTGTTTGACAGATTTAAAAGGGAGTGAGTGTGGATTGAAAATGAATGAGTTGCCTGTCAAATGTCTTCTCTACGCAGATGATCAAGTTTTGCTTGCATCGTCGGCGGAAGAGTTGCAAGACATGGTAACTATGATGAATGGAGCATATAATATGAAAGGGATGAAAATTAATGTAAGCAAGACGAAAGTAATGGTTTTTGAAAGAGATGCAGATGTATCTGAGTGTAAAGTAAAGATAGGAGATGAAAGTATTGAACAGGTGAATGAGTTTGTTTATTTGGGAAGCATGTTTACAAGAGATGGTAAGATTGACGAAGATGTGGAAAGGAGAGCAAATGCGGGAAATAAAGTAAATGGTGCTTTGCATGCGGTTGTGGCTAGCCGGTCGATGTCCAAAAAGGCACGACTGGCTGTCCATAATGGTGTGTTGGTACCTACGCTTATGTATGGAAGTGAATGTTGGTCGTGGCAGAAGAGGCATGAAAGTAGAATAAATGCCGTGGAAATGCGTTCCTTGCGAAGTATGTGCTGTGTAACTTTGAATGATAGATTGAGAAATGAAGAGATTAGACAAAGTTGCGGTTTAAAAGATGATGTAGTGACAAAAATTGAAAGGAGTATGCTTAGGTGGTTTGGCCATGTTGAGAGAATGAGTGAACGGCGATTAACAAAAGAAATTTATAAGGCGGATGTTAATGGGAACGCCGGTAGAGGACGTCCTAGAAGGACATACATCGATGTTATTGGTGATGTTCTTCACAAAGGTCAGGTGCGTAGTACTCTCAACCGGCGTGCGTGTATGACAAGATGTATGAATGTAGATGAAGCGAAAGGGGTATGTAAGAGTCGTAGCATGTGGCGTTCTATAGTTTCTGCCTACCCCCATGGGAAAAAGGCGTGAGTTTATGTATGTATGTATGTAAAGTTTTCCATTATTTTTCTAAACATTTAGCAAGCATCATATTTCATCTTAGTCATGCGTTAATATCAATTGCATTTATTACTCATACGACTATAAATTATTTTAATATTATGCAATTATTTGTGCGTCATTTAAATCTATGCTACATTTAACTTTTTTTAAATAAAACAAGTTGTGGAAGGGTTAACGATGCCCGCTTGCAAACTGTCGTCTTCCCGAAATTTCAAGCCGTTTGCTTCCAATTATTAAAGCACGTAGCAGGCTTCGTTTTCAACGGCAGGAAATAACGCCAAAACGTGTTCTCGGAAGGAAAAAAAGTTAAACAGACTTAATTCTTAAACAGATGTTATTAAAAATTCTTTACTTCAAGACTTATTTTTTTATGACGCTGCTATTTTTTTTTGGTAATATGATTCCGATTTTTAATTGTCTTTACAGGTAGTCAGAAGCCTGAAAGTCTAACAACTGATATGACGTGAGGATATCGGCATTGCCCAGTAACTGGGTTGCGGAGGTCTGATGGCAGTCGCTCCGTGTAAAATACCGGTATTGAGCCGAATCTGGTTAGACTGGAAGCTAACCCCAACACAATTGGGAAAAAGCTAGGCAGAACGAACGATTCAGATTTCAAATAAATATCTGCTTTATTAATCTCATGATTGCAAGTGCGGTTGCCTGTAATTAGGGACCTAAAGTTTCATGTGATATAATCATATACAAGGTTAGTCGGAAAGGGGGCTAAGCCGCGGGCCTCTTAAAGTATCACTGATAACTGTTTAAAACCAAGTGTTAAAATTTCAAAATTCGATAATTTTTATTTGCATGCAAATAGATTTTTATTTTACTTTTTTTTTTAAACACACCTGCTTTAGTTATGAATTCAGAAAATTAAGTTTCTAATCCGTAACCCCAAATATGACATAAATTGTAAACACAGCGGATCATAGCTATGGACAATAATACACACAATTACAAAGTAAATATCAGTTCAGTGATACAATTCAAGGCTAACGGTACTTCATTATTTGGGAACCTCTGCACCCGAATTAGGTGGTAACCTGTATCTCGGAATACAGTCCATCTCCTTTAATAAGATATATCTATGATTGTTTACGGTTTTACTTAGGTACGTTCATGTTTCGGAATCGCCCGACTAATTTCGGATCAATCCGAGCCCCTTATTATAATTGGATCATGGGCGAGGGCGCGAATTGAGTAGTTCAATCGAATAAACATGAATGCGTCTCGCGAAATTTATAATATAATAATCCCTTTTTTTAAGTAAAACGGATTTATCTTGCAGTACCCCTGCAGCGTCAGAATTTGAGGATTGAAGGTTGAAATTATTATAATGTTGTATTGTTATGGGGAATGAATTTGTGTGCGAAGTTTCAGGAGAATCGGTTTAGTAGAAGTAGTTGAAAAAGTCGCAAGATTTGAATCAAACAAACAAACAAATATACGAAGTACAGTCAATGAAATTCAAAAGGTTAGTTCAGAATGATGAATCTTTTTTTTTTCTAAAACTAAATCGTAGGAATTTAAAGTCAAGTAGTATTTCGTGAATAAATTCAGCCCCTTTTCCTAAAACGATCGATTGTATTATAAAAACAAATTTTTAACTACATTATAATTTAGAGTAAGAATTTCTTTAATTGATACCGTGTAGGTACGAGTTAATACATTTACGTTGGCTACATTTAACTTAACGCGTTTGAATACGGGTTCTCGGATTCGATATTAATGGTGGCATTCAATTTGTCCCTGAGGGCAAAAAGCGTCAGTAATAAATAACGCCGCATAACTAAGAAAATTCAGCTCTAAATTACCAACTTCATTGGAATAAAATTTAAACTACAAACGCGAAGCAATTCGCCAAGTTAGCTTACTTTCTTACTTATTTACTTCGCTGGTATAAATATCCGAAAACATAATTTTACTCGCCGCAGTTTGGGAAGGAAGTAAGCGACATTCATGTTCCTAAAGCTATTGTGTTGTGTAATATACCTGTTCGGAGTTCGGGACTCGTCGCGTGCTTGAATTTTTATAAAGTTCGGTGCTCGTTCCGACTTATTTAACCTTTTGTGCGAGGTGACTCGGGGACTCGGGGTGAACCGCTGGGGAGCTCTTCCCATGTTGATTGAAGATACGCCATACAATTGAACCGTAATAGTTTCCTATTGTCGCGTTCTTGTTGTGACACATTTTATTCAAGTTCTGTAAGTTGTTGTGACTTTGTAACGTGCTATTACATATGCATTATGCATCTAAAATTGTCAGGAAATGAATCGTACTTTGGTGTCGAATTATATTTAGATTTGTGTGTTTTGGTCCGAGATTTACTAAATGTCTCTTTAATTCCGACATGGGAAGCGAGCAGACAGCTGTAGACTATTAGTTGGGCTGTTAAAACATCTACAATTTATAGTAGGCAACGCTCATATTCTGTACGCCTACAGACATTTTACCGTAAGTCAATTAACAACTTGAATGGAGTCATTTACTATCCCTAAAATATGCACCAGCTTCACGCCTATTTTGCTCACAGCTACCCCACCAACCGCCAAATTGCATAACAAAGAAAAAACAAAAGAAGGCGCGAACAATAGCGTGCGTGACGTATAGCGAGTCTCAGGAGCGATCGTCATTGTTCCTGCCCCATAACACTCTGCAGGGAAGTCGAATTTCGGTGCCGTCGCCCTCTAAAACTAACCTTTTTTTTCTCTCCGCGAGACTGTCGTACGTTGCGGTACTGCGAGGTTCGTTGTAACAATTACACTGCATCTCTAATAAGTGTGGGCGATGCGCTGCGACAGCGACGTCGTGCGGTCACCAACCCCTCTGTAGCACACGCTGAGCATTGACTGCGCAATTATAATGCATTGTATGTCGTCATAATAAATACCATCACTAAATACCTTCTTGCGTCATACTGTAATGTGTCCGATCCCTAACAATTACACCATGAATTATGTGCATCTATACCGAAGGCCCTTTGTTTTGCTTCCTCGTATTCAATCCTTATTAATCCATATTCAATCATACGCGCATGGATGAGCATTGAAATTCATTATTCTTACACCCTACTCCGTTTGTAACAAGTACTGTCTAAGAATAAAACGGTGGTAGAACCGATCGAATTTCAAGTGCATCTTGAGATCTGGATCATTTTGTAATCGGAGATAGCATGGAGATGCATCAGCTCACTGCAAATTCCGTTAAAGAAAGGCTTGATTGTGTCTTTTCTTGCGTACGAGTACTTAATTGCTTCATTAATTCTAACACGGTTAACTGATGATTTATTTCAACTTTTGTTTAACAAGAGTTTTATGTGAGAGAAAACTATTTTAATTTAACACAAAGGCTACAATTGAACACGTTAAGGTGGACTATTAAATGTACAGCTCTTTATCCCCGCGGCCGTATTTCTATTTTAAGCGCAGGTATCTGGCAGAACCAGGCAATCTCGACCACCTCCACTATGCTCAGCTTTAAATAAAATTAAAACCTATATGAAATTCCTCGCAGGCTTGCAACTTTTTTAAATAAATCTTTGTGTACGAGTGACGGAATGTAGAGCGTCTGTGGAGATTTATTTTGAAGAAGGAACGTGAACTGCATCTGTGTTCTGTCATAAGCATTATTATGTTGAAACCATAGACATAGGATGCGAATTCTAAGTCTATGATGGACACCGAAAACTTGAGGTACAATTTTATTAAAAAGGAATGTCATTTCACCCGGATCCTTCCCATATCGGTGGTCTATAAGCTCGCTATTTTCAGATATAAGAATGTGGAAAGATTTGTCGCATGTGAAGGAATCCATGATTGTGGGGGTCGTTCAACGACCGTGCCGACCTAAAAACTACCCGACAATGTGGTCGCGATGCGGAACCACACAGATGAAGGATACGAGAGATTGTTTATTGCTTACGATGTCTCACACGGGTGGTTCGAGACGTCGCCGATCGGGCTCCTTATTTGGACGGTGCAAAATTTTATTTATTCATTCCTGTCCCCTTTTGTGTTTTTTTTAAGGTTTTTGTTGCATCCGTCATCTTTGAATTATTGTAATCCCAGATTAAATAAATGGCATTTTAAAAATTCACCCTTCAATAGAAGTTTTAAAATAAAATGGTACCAGTAAAAACATAAAACTCCGAAACATCTTACAACAATTTAGAATATTAACGAACTCCCTAATTTTTAGGAGCATAATTAATGAAATTCTATAACTAACTTTTATTTTAAAACTCGTCCGATCCTGAGCATTTCACAAAGGCGGAGATTTAAACATTTTCACGAAATGAATTCAAGTGCTCTTACTTTAGCTTTAAACGCTTCTTTTCAATGAGGTTGATTCAGAAGCGGGGGATGGCTGGCTGCGGTCCAAAGTGCTTTGTTTTTTATGGCCTTAGGACGCCCCTAGCAACATTGGAGACGAGCGATCCGGTCAAGTGCTCGGGACTTTTTGTTTGTCTGCACTAAGATTTCTTTTAAACATGAAATCTCATAAATTTTAAGGAACATTTCTCTCAAGAAATTCAATGTGTTGCGCATCGCCTTCGAATTCGATCGTTTGGGGGTTTATCGTCTTCGATTACAGAAAACTTTTGATCTGGAAACTCAACTGAATCAAGGAATATTATGGTATCAGTTCTATTCTTTGCTAAGGTTTGATTAAATTTATTAGTATCAGGTATCCTATTGTCGCACTATTACGCGATGACATTATTATTAATATGCTTTGATACTATTACACTAATTCTTGTTACAATTCTTAATTATTAATTCTTGTTCTTGTTACTGTTATAAATCACTGTTACCGCATGCATGAATTGCAATTACCTTGCTACAAAAACGATCTACGTGGGTATTGAAAATTTTGTTCGCAGAACAGAAAAGGAGGAGAATGATATAATGGTTAAGACTTAACTTAAACTTTTCCCCAAAATAAAGGCTGTCTTTTGTAAAATAAGATGACACAACTATGACTATACCAATTAAATTTATTTATGTATGGATTTATAGGTTTGAGTTTAGACGTTTTGAGCACATGTGACATACTACTTTAGTATTAAGTATTTATTCGCATAGACGTAAAAATAAAATTCTTTCTGTCCTCCTTTCAACTTAAACTTTCCCTATAAACTTTCACATACACGTGCTATTTTGCTTATGAAGTAAAACATTTATCACGGCGTTAAGGCCTTGCTGTAAATCATGAAGTTCATTGCAACTTAGAGCCCATTGTACTTAAGCGTAGGCATTTTTATAGTTGTTTCAGTATAGTAACATATTTATGAACAGCTATATGTTCAGCGTAGTTTAGAGCTCTTTCTAGAGACAGAGTTATTTTAATTTTATATATGGAGAGAAAGAAGGCAATAAAGAATTTACGAAGTAGGTTAGCAAATGAATCAAATGTTCTTCTTCTATAGAAGGACTTTCATATTTCTTTATAGATTTAGCAGTAATGTATTCAGGTTGTAATTGTCATAATTTAGTTATAATCTACTGGGTGAATAACGGTCAGGACCGAACCAGATGTAGTCGTTACTTCAAGAGGATGTGTCATCGGCCTTGTGCGGTAATGACTTTGTGATCATCAATTCATTAGACAAGTTTATGCCTGGTTCCTATAAACAAAAACGAGTCGTTTTAATTACCAATAGGAGCATTTTTATTGCCAAACTAGATATATACATAAATAGACTCGTAAGCTAATTTTACCTGAAATAGCTACTTCCATATGGGAGGGTCTACTATGCAAAGCTATGAGGTCTTTGCTTCATTATTAGTAAATATACAAGAGTCTCCGTTTTAACCAATAACGCTCCGTAGATTATAGAAATCGGCCGTTAGTGATTGAGCGGATATAAAGCAGGTGCGATCAGGGGTGTACGTCTTCCGGCGTTGTGGTGCATGTCAGGAGAAGAAACACCGTTGGTTTTTAGCCAGTAAGTGTCCGGCAGTACCCCACGCCTTCTCCGGGCGAGGGACATCCATGAGGATTTTCCAACGAAAAAAGAAAAGTGGGTGTACGTCTTCGATTTAATATCCAGGGTTACTACAAATAAATTGTCGAACGTTTAAAGGGTTACTAGGTTTCATTAATAGAACACATTCAAGGAACAAAATGGATACTTGTAAAGTTTCGCCAGCTATTTAGAAGTAACTCTAAGTGTTCGGCCAGACTGGCAGCGCGGTGCGGGGAGCGGCGCGGATGCGGGAACGCGCGCGATTTTCCTGTCCGCAGTGGAGCGCGGCATCGTTCTGAGCGTTGTCGTGTCCAGTGTTTGTCAAAATATAATATGGATGAAGAAGACTTATTTTTACTGGAAAATTCTTACTAAAAAACGATGTTTTGACATCCACAATGCAGATCGTGCTTGAATAGCACTTATTAATTCTTCAACATTTAATTTTGAAGACGCTATCACAACAACGCGCGTGGTCGGCTCGAACTAGTTTGAGATCCCCCGCTCCCGCGCAGGTTATCGCTTGCCACCCACGCTCTCACTGCGGCCACTTGTATGAACGACCTATGGCGTGAGCTACCCGCGCGCTCCCCGCGCCAAGTAGCCCGCGCCGCTTCCCGCGCCCGCGTGACCACTATGGACACTCAAATGAAGTTCAAAGTTTGAACACGCCATAGGTCGTTCATACAAGTGGCCGCAGTGAGAGCGCGGGCGGCAAGCGATAACCCGCGCAGGAGCGGGGGATCTCAAACTAGTTCGAGCCGACCACGCGCGTTGTTGTGATAGCGTCTTCAAAATTAAATGTTGAAGAATTAATAAGTGCTATTCAAGCACGATCTGCACTGTGGATGTCGAAACATCGTTTTTTAGTAAGAATTTTCCAGTAAAAATAAGTCTTCTTCATCCATATGATATTTTGACAAACACTGGACACGACAACGCTCAGAACGAAACCACGCTCCACTGCGGACAGGTAAATTGCGCGCGTTCCCGCACCCGCGCCGTTACCCGCTCCGCGCTGCCAGTCTGGCCAAACACTAGTCGTTTAAATTTCCCCACAAAAGTCTTCGGTCCTGATGTAAAGAGACTACCAAAAATGTTTTCAGATTGGGTGCGATATAAAGATTACTGTCTGTATCTAAGAATGCTGTACAAAAGATAAGATCCCATTTTTTGTTTATTTTTTTATCTTTTTACATAATACATGCTACTTTTATATTTTAGGCTGTATTAAAGCAACCGCGAATGTTTTACATCGTAAACTTGACATTTACACCTACCCTTATCAGTATTTACGATGGCAGTTTATTTCAATAACCTTGGAGTTAAGCTCCACCAAATACCGATGCCTGTAACTTTATGTTTTACCAGAATTCATAAAATGTTTAATTTTATTAGAAAATGTGCTTACATTTTCTAATCATGCTTATGAGGCGATATTTTTCCAAAGTAGGTTGATAATAAAATAAGGTAAGTACTTATCTTAATTTTGTAAATAATTTAATATTTATAAAAAAAGTCTCGTCTGGTACTACTCTACAGTAATTACATTAAATTAAGTTAAGCTTATAAATACGGATTGGTGTAATTTCATAACATTCTCTTTAGAACATGAGAATTTAACCCAAATTCTGCGTTTGCTGAAGACTGAGCAAAGTTGAAAAGATTCACTTGACAAGCGGACTAGAACACCAGGAAGAAGAAGAAAATAGACTAGTACGATAATCCTAGCATCTTTACATAGTACAAAACAAAGTCGCTTCCGCTGTCTGTACGCTTACATCTTTTAAACTACGCAACGGATTTTAATGCAGTTTTCAGCAATAGATAGAGTTATCAAGAGGAATGTTAATATGCCACATTAGTATCTACATTGCACCCGTGTGAAGCCGGGGCGGGTCGCTAGTACTATATAAATTTGAAACTAAAAGTTCACGCACAGCCAAACGGCGGTGTGCACAATACCGGAACACAATACCTGTCATGTAACGAATCAATTACTGAGCGGCGTACCATACGTACGTTCGACATCAGCCTTCGCCACAAGGATTGACAGACGGTGATTTAGACATCAACACGTATGTTATCAATAACAAAAATATGTTACACAATTTAACTAAGACTGTTTTACATTCGTCGACGGTTTGGTTTGACAGTTTCTTTATAGAAAATCTGCCAAACCGCCATGAAACGGGCGATAACCGTGAAAGTACAGGTAAAGTTGGAGACCACATTACGAACACCTACTGAAAATAGAAACATTTGATCTAGAATATTTACTTTGGAATTATGTCTCTTTCTAAACACCCTATTTATAAAGAGGTAGATTTTCAAACTAAATATCCTTTGTTTTTCTAAGAAGGACATTTAGGGATGATTTTCATCAAACGGCTCGCATTGCATCGGATCGGAAAGGATACAAACGGATGCGGCGACAGCCGATCGAGTCCTAGTAGGATGTCGACGCAACTGCCGGGGTTGCGGTGCATGGTTTTGCGAATCCCGCGACCCCGGCCGAACGGTCAGGAGGAGGAACACCGTTGGCTTTTAGCCGGTAAGAGTCCGGCAGACCCCCTCGCCTTTCACGGGCGAGGGACATATATGAGGATATTCCAACGATAAAAATAAAGGATGTCGACGCATACGATCGGCTCCGTACAGTCGGTTGCGAACGTATCCGATTCTGCGCCTAGTCAAATAGTTTCATTCCTACCGTGTTAACGTGTTCTAATTTTTGAAAGGACCCGATCGGATACGACGACAGGCGAACGGAGCTGATCGCGCGTCGCAGCATACTCACAAAACAGATAGGTACAGAAGTCAATCACATGTATGTACTTCACTTTTCATACCTACGCTCGGCGGTCGCTCTATCTATATATCTATCTCTCTCAAGCGCATGGCACTCGCGCTCGCACTCACTCGCACTCTAGTCCCAAACAGTCCGAGGTATAGTGTCTGTGAGAAGTGTCTACAATTATGTGTGCGTTGCTCGAGTGCACTTGTATGTACATTGACTTCTGTACCTATCTGTTTTGTGCCCGCGGTCAAACTGCTGTGCGCGGCTTGGTAATATACATATACTTTAAATACTGTGTACACGATTTAATATCATCTAAAGATTGTACTATCCGTTCCGATCCGATGCGATGCGAGCCGTTTTTTAGAAAGAGAGAATTTCAAAGTAAATATTCAAGGCTAAATGTTTTGACTTTTAGTAGGTTTTCGTAGTATGCTTCCATTTTTACCTATACCTTCATGGCCATAACTGTAGGAAATTTAAGAGGATGGAATTTCTATTTACATACCAATATTCAAAACACAAACTGTTCCATATTTTGTTCATGAGAACCGTTTTTGAAATTCGATATTTTGTTTAAGCTGGTCATTTAGGGCAACTGGTTATAATTACTTATTGGTCATCGTAATCTCTTATGATAGTTGATATAAATACAAGCTGACTATTGGTAAAGAGTTACTTTTTATGCAGAAGTGGACGTTAGCGTCGTATGATTAGGTGTGCATTAAAATAGCCTCTTTGACTGCCTCGTTGGTCTAGTGGTCGCAATCGTGACTGATGAGCATAGGGTCCTGGGATCGATCCCCAGGTCGGGCAAAGTGATATTGGGTTTTTCCATTAGGAATTTCTCAGTAGCAGCCCGGAGTCTGGATTTGTTCCCGGTTAATGGCAATAGGCTCGCCCCCTATTACATGGGACGTAAGCATAACTGGCGAACGAGGGTGTTACTAAAACACCTCTACCTAACTCTTCGGGGAATAAAAGGCGTGAGGTTATGTTAAAAGAGCCTCCTCAAGTGATCGACTTAAGTACGTCTGGCGCACCCTGAGAAGTCAGCCCCGCTACCGCCTTTATTGACTGGCTAATCTCATCACCACGGCATAAGTTAGTATCAACAGCTCGTGCCGATACGAGAGAGGATTAGGTGTCTGTAGAAGTAATACGAGGTAACTTGTAAGCATTTTCTGTGGTGGCGGACTGGCGGGGGTCCGGGCCTATAAAAGGTCGGGCACGCTGCAGATCGGCCCTCTCGCGCCGCTGCAGTTGCCAAGTTAAGTGCTACACCTGCTCAAGAAGACCCTGGACTCCTCGCATTGCTACGAACCACGCCCCGTTGATCTATTTGTAATTCTGATTAAAATATGAGTGTACGGTTGCAAGTATTATTCTTTATCCTCCCGTAAGTACACGCCTGCTAAATTTTATGTGCACATGCTTGTTGAGGGTTGTCTCTTAAAGCCACTCTAAAGTGTGACAGACTTCTTTACAAGAGAACTCTTGGACGTCCTGAATAAAATATTAACTTGCTCATAAAGAGTCAACACTACATGGGAGGGGCTCGTGTGTAATTAATAACCGCGCTGTACGTATGTACCTCGCAAATCGTATGATTTGCGAGGTTAAGCTGCGCTTGCTGCGGTCAGTCCGTGGATGGGTGACCATTCGTTAAACATAGGGGAGGGGCCGTGCCCCGGAGAACACGTTAAACCGTCGGTCCCGGGTGTCATAAGAATACCTATGACAGTCGTTACGGATAGTCAGAAGCCCGAAAGTCTGACAACCGGTGTAACCTTAGGATATCACCATTGCCCAGTTACTGGGTTGCGGAGGTCTGATGTTACGGGCTGTCCTGCGTAAGCGACGAACGCGATGCGACGAACGTGACGCGACGAACGTGACGCGACGAACGCGACGCGACGAACGTGACGCTACGAACGCGACAAACGCAATCAAGACAACGGCATTCCCTACTATCGACCTATGTAGCGAGACGCGACGTAACGCGTATTTGTTCCACGTCGTGACGCGTCGCGTCGCACCGCGTCGCGTTTGTCGTTTACACAGGACACCCCGTTAGTTGCTCCATGTAAAGTACTGGTACCTATTCAGCCGCATCTGGTTACACTAGAAGCTGGCCCCAAGATAATTGGGAAAAGGCTAGAAGGAAGAAAAAGCCAACACTATGTTACGAGCTAACAAGTACTTTCTACCACCATTACTCATAACATCAATGATATACGCTCTGCGATGCATATCTAAATTTAAATGGTCTATTTTAAGACCCACTTAATAATCAATTGCACCACCCACTGCGGTCATAAATTAATACAATTAACAGCAAGAAAGAATTATGTAGTTCTCGTACTTCGATCTTAAAGTGTCATAAACTTCTATTAGTCCTGTCATAGTATCCTTTACATTGTTAATTAAGGTTGGAATATAATAAGCATTGTTTGATTAGAACCCGCGGGTTGGTGGTTACGATCAAGTTTTATGGCGTTAATTAGTTAAACAAAGATGGCTGGTATACGGGAGTTGACATAATTGTAAGAAACTTGTCGGGTAATGGATGAGAACTAGGTGCGGTTGTTAATTAGCAATCGACAAATAATAAGTATTTGAAAGCTCTGCGGTCTGGAAATAAACGAGGAAATAAAATTAAACGAGGTATTTACAAATATTACAAACGTGAAAGTTAGGAGAATATGCTTGGATATCTATTATTGTCGTTTATACACCACACCGTAATTCTATCCTTCTTTTTCTTTTTAAAAAAAAACGTTGTCCCACTCTAGGATTTCTCCTGTATCGTGGGTACGTTTACAGACACAAATTTTCACATGCACAAAAACCCAGACTTGGAACAACTATTTGTAGGCTATACCAATATATGATCCATGCGGGAATCAAACCCACGCCCGTAGCGTAGAAGCCAATCGATCAACCACTGCACCAAACATGTCTTCAAACTGTCAATTATCTACATACTATTGAACAAGATCTATAAATACCTACACTTTATTTATCCTATACATAACGTCACGCCTGTGATCCCCGAAGGGTTGGGCAGAGCTGTATAGTAACACCCTCATTTCGCCGTTATGTTCAAGTCCCAATAGTAGTCCCAAAGTAATAGGGGGCTAGCCTATTGCCATTATCCGGGCACAAATCAAAACGCCGGGCTGCTACTGAGGAATTCCACACGGAAAAACTCAATAACACTATGTTCGACCTGGGGATCGAGCCCTGGGCCTCAGGATCAGCAGTCGCGCTTGCCACCACTAGACCGATGAGGCAGTTATTTTATTTAAAAAAAAAAACGTTGCCCCGCACTAGAATTTCCCCGCACTAGAATTTTTCGTGTATCGTGGGTGCGTTTACAGACACAAATCTTCACATGCACAAACATCCAGACCCGGAACAATTATCTGTAGGTCATACAAATATTTGCTCCGTGCGGGAATCGAACCCACGACCCGTAGCGCAGAAGCCGATCGCTCAGCCACTGCACCAAACGTGTCGTCACTGTCGTGTCGTCGTTGTAGCCTGGATTATGGTATAATAAAACAAGGTAGTCTTTTCCCGCCACAGCTAGATCACATGAATGACCGATGCGTCATAGCTAGTGATGAACCAAGAAGCTTTGACTTCTGTTGCCAAACTTTTTTGTTATTGGTGGGAAAATATCACAAATGATGACGTGATACGGGTCATCTTCTGACTTGTTTTATTATACCATCTCCTGGATGAGCATATACAGTACGTCGCGTAAAAACTAAAACTTTTTTTGACGCGGGTCGAACTATGTACATAATCTATATTATCTATACTAATATTATAAAGAGGAAAGATTTGTATTTTTGTATGTAACGAATAAACTTAAAACTACTGGACCGATTTCATAAATTCTTTTGCAGTTAGAAAGCTACATTATCACTGAGTAACATAGGCTATATTTATTACTGGAATAAAACTTCTTACGCGGGCGGAACCGTGAGGACATAGCTAGTAACTTATATATGGGGCACCGCAACGGATTCAGCGAGTAGGTAATTAAAGTAATTAAAGGTAACACAATGCTAACGTCTATCTTAAACTAACAGTTTAAATGTCAAAACTTCCAAACATCAAACTTCTCTAACAACTAAGACAAACACGATTTAAGTCTCATTACAAGCAGACGTTGCTTAAACTTACTGAAATATACATTAAAACTTAGATTTAGAGGGCGTCTATAAATTATTCACTAATTAGATACAACTTTCGGTGTCAATTATTTGAATTTCGATGGTTGTTGAGGAAGTATTAAAACACGATTAATAGTAACAGTGTATTTAATCAGTAGATTAACATCAAATGGATGTTTTACACGTTATAAGTGTGTTAACATTATTTTTAAGATTTAATCTTCTGTAAAAATGTAGCTATTTAGAAAGTTTATTACAGCTGTTTGTGGGTGAATATTCGAAATTTTTTAACATTATTTTAACAAATCATTCTTCTCCCGGGTTGTTAACGTTATGGTATTGTCAGATTGTTTTTATTCTTGTCTTATTGCTTGACGGCAGCGGTATAGTTTCAGTTTTCATTATCATAATTATAGTATTAAACATCTGCATTCTTAACTTTGGGATGATGCTAATGACGTTCTCAATTTTTGTTAATATTTTTCGAAGAATGGCCCTTGTCATAGGTCCGGTTGATTTAGAATTTGTCAATCAAGAGAGTTAAATAAATTAATTTAAAAATTAAATTGTTTTACTAACTTACTATTATCAATGCCTTTTTGTTCAGATTTTACTATAAACAAAGTAACTGTTTATTTTCCCTGTGTATTATTAAATATATGCTTCATTTGATCTTAAACTCGTGCCTCACAACAGTCACAACATTTATATATATTTTTCCCATCATTGTATGAATTTAAAAAAAAGCAGTGATAGCCTTCCATGCAGGAAGGTCTGAGTACGACCCCGGCTCGAACCTCACCGGTTTCGAACCTTTTCGAATTCATGTGCGGATCAGAATTTGATTATCACTTGCATTAACGGTGAAGGGAAACATCGAGAGGAAACCTGCACACCTGGGAGGGCTCCATAAAGTTATCGATGGTGTTTCTAGTCTACCAACCCGCACCAGGCTAGCGTGGTGGACTAAGGCCTAAACCCTTTTTTAATTTTTTTTATTTGAAATGGGTTTGCTCTTGACTCTAGGTCAGAGGAGACAGAGACAAAGTCTACGATGGAGTGAGCTTACCCAGAAGAAGCCTTTTAACTCTAACTTTGAAGAGATTCAGGCTGAATGCGTTCGGGAACACAGACGCAGGTAGTGAGTTCCACTCTTTTGCAGTGCGCATTATGAAGGATGTTTGGAAGCGCTTAGTGCGAATTGGTGGAATGGCAACTAAGTATGGATGGTAACTTGCAGTGCATCTAGATGTCCGACGGTAGAAGGATCCTTTTCATTTTGAGAAGAGGCCCGTGTCCAGCCGTCTGACAGTAATGGCCTAATTATGTTTAATGTTATGTATGAGTTAAACTCAACGGCTGAGAAAGTCAAAAGGCGTTTAAATTTAATACTCTTTTATGTTAATCCAGCCACATTAAGTACTGGGACATACTGGGACTACCGTGTAATAATTATGTATGTTAATGTTGTTGCAGGTACGTGTCCACTGTCCAGGCGATTCGACGGTAAAGTAAAATATGGAGACCTTTTTTTATAAATTTATGACATCTTCCTTTTTATACTCTCTCTTTAACGTTTAAGTGGATATAATGAGAGTTATGGACGGGAGTTTGTGGTCATATTCATGGTGAATGTTTAATGTGCGGTTGTAATACGGGTGACTTCAAAACCATACGAATAAGATTATAAATGCGAAAGCTTTTGTCTGTTTGTTACCTTCTTCTTTACTGGATACTTGGCACAGAGATGGCTTGAAACCCAGAGAAGAACATAGTAAAATACGTTTTAACAACGCTACGAGCAAAGCCGCGGGCAATAGATAGCATTATTATACAGGGTTACTGCGTAACTCGGCGTATTCCTTGCAGGACATTATAGTAGGGTTGAAATGCAACAAATTAAGCCACCAAATGTTCTACCGAAGTTCAGTAGTTTTTGAGATATTATTTATTTCAGGTTTTTATTAAACTATCCAGATTCAACCATATTTGCAGATGTTTGGAATTTTTGAACTTTTAATTATTAACGTAGATCTGCTATGGCATCAGCTATGATAAAAACTTAAACAATACATTCGCACCGTGCATTATTTTAAAATAGGCTTCAAATGGTTGAAAATGGGATATTTCAAAAAATATAAAAAACTCAAAAACGACTGAATTTCGGTAGAACAATTGGTGGCTTAATTTGTTGCATTTTAACCCTACTATGACGTCCTGCAAGGAATACGTCGAGTTACCAGTAACCCTGTATATTAGGTATAGTGAAGAACATACGCACAACATCAATTAATATATAATTGATTATTTAATTAGACTTATTTTTAATTTTATTACAAAAAAAATAAACAATAAGCTAACTCAGGTATTTTTTTGAAGCAAGAAACTTGGTGGAGTATTTCATTTTTCTTTAATAGTACAAAACTAACTTAACTGTCAGATTGTTAGACAACAAAAAATACCAAACATATTGATAGTTTTTGCAAACTAAAACTTTACTATTAAAGAAAACTGGTGGCTGCATATTTCCTGCTTCAAAAAAATACCTGAATTAGGCTACTTTTCCATATTAAAATTCAAAATAAATAAATAAACAAAACTTCATGATTATCTTTCTTTTGTTAGGCCTTACTTTATAAAGTTTATAACCAGCGAAACAAAACGAAGCTTTCACAGTATTAGATAAGATCGTAAGACCGACAAGAACCTATTCAAAAAGTTTTCCCTTTAGCGCGGCGATCATCAGTATGTTTTCTTATTAAAACTTAAGGTGGAAACAAGCTACCTGTTGTTTTCACTCAAGTTTTGCGCTAAATACTGGTTGGAATAAATAGGTTGAATCATATTTTAACTGTGGTAGGAAAAAGATGATATAAATAGAACAGAAGATCAGTTTTAGACGGGTAGGGCGCGTGACGATCTCCGGCCACCGTAGTGAGTGGCCTGCGGGCGGCGGGTTAGGGGACCCGTCGCTCGCCCGACCAGTAACAGGCCCAGGGCGGATAGTGCGCCGTGTTTCGCGCGCGCCTCTTGAAAGGAAGTGGGGCAGGGGAGGGAGCAATTGTCCCACCACAGGAGAGGTCCACCGGAAGAAGCTGGTGGACCGAGACCTGCCGGGGTCGCGGTGCATGCAATAGCGAATCCCGTGACCCCGGCGTTAGGTCAGAAAGAGGGACACCGTTGGTTTTTAGTCGGTAAGAGTCCGGCAGACCCCCTCGCCTTCCCCGGGCGAGGGACTAGCATGAGGAATTTCCAACGAAATAAAAAAAATTTAGACGGGTAATGAAAGAAAAGATTCAGTATCTATTAAAAGTCTGCACATACCTTGTCCATGAGTCCATGTTATCAGTAGCAGCTGATCTGTTTTCGGGTGCGGATAGTGAACGCGGTCCTATATGAATCTGTACAGTTAATAAAATAAATACGTTTTGACAAACAACAATTTTGTTATTAAAAGCTACTGTTAGGATTAGAATTAAAGCTGTTTATTACTTTCAATCCTCTTGGAAAATTTTCTGTAGAAATCGGCAAATATATTTAGTTGATTCTAGTTCTTACTCGACAGTTCCTTGTGTAGTCAATGTTCAAATAATCATTTCTGAGATGCAATACACATTTGCGAATGTCAACGACAGAAAAGTCTTGTTGTACCGTAATCTCATGTTTGTAATATGCCAGTCAAAACAACGAAGGAACTTAAATAATGGCGCGCTCCGATCAAGATGAACCTTTGAAATGTCCGGATGAAATCCTAAGGACTTTATCTGTGATTAAACAAAACTGGCTTTAACTTCAGAGTGACTTTGGATCTGACACATATAACTTGTCCTCTTACAATCTGAATATATCAGCTTTTATTGGTGTCTTTTTGGCGAGTCAGGGAACGCGAACAGCTGTGCAATGTTCGCGAGTAACGAGCGAACCTCTGCAGCAAGCTGAACTGTGAATTCGAGCGATGTCACGGTGCACTCACAACTTCCTTGTCGAGCGTATAGCTCGTCGTGTTGGTTTACCTACACTCATCCTGGGGCCACACTATCACACGAACATTACTGGCGTGTAGCTCGGACAATGCGACCTTCGTCGAACCCCCTCAAACAGCAAAACGGGATGTGACGAATTGCTTGGTTAACCATGTCGTGACAACGCGATCATTTGTCGAATTCCGCCAATGTGGCTCCAAGGTAAAGCGATAACGTTGCGATTTCGAAGTGTTCTCGCAGCAAATCGTATCGAAATAATGGTTCAACCACCGATGATGCATGAGTGGTTGCATAGCCGTGAAAGGAGCGTCGTCACCTCGCCGTGAACATACCCAGAAACAGCTAGTGTAACAAGGCCTTAAACAGGATTAAAAGCCGAGCTGGATTAAATTTAAACCGTATTTGCGCAGTCCCACACAACGCGGGCCTTTATGAAAGATAGATGTAATTTCTCATTCAGATTCCTCTCCAAATTGTACATTTTACTTGTTAGGAAACTGTAACGAAGGTGTTTTTTCATTTTTATTAAGTTATATTTTAAATTGCTAATCTAGATACTGTCACGTTCGTTCTACTAAGGTCTTTCATGTTTTTGAGCGTGTTTTAAGAATGTTTATGTATTTCGAATTATTTGGTGTTCTCTCGTATGGCTGTCTGATCAAAAAGTTAGTGATAAAAGTAATACATCTCTAAATACTCATCTCTAAATATTTTGTATTAAATTATCAGACTGATTGTTTTATTATGACGTGATTCGTGTTGTTATCACCAATGGTTAAGGAGCAAACACATTATTGATACAAACAAGTGTTGCAACTGAAACAAAAACACCATTAAGCTTACTTTCCTGTTGACTATTAACTCACAAAGGGCGTCATCTGCTCGCATTTGGCAACAAAGGAATACCTTCTTTCTTACTGGGGGAGTCCTTAAAGATAACAATATCGACACCTGATACTGTTATAATAAATGTTTTGAGAAGCCCATCGGAAAATTGGTAGTTCTTTTGTTTTCCAATTTTGGTGATAGGATGTTACGATACATATTCCGTGTTACATCTAGTTCACACAGAAACTGTTTAGAGTTTACGTTTTTATTTTAGTGATGGCATCTGTAGTTGAATGAGTAAGTTTCCATACACCATAGTATTCCCAATGCAGCAAAAAATACTGGATCCGTTATTTTTATCGTATCCTGTCTGCCAGATGCGACGCAACTGCCATTTCTTTAACGGATCCGTCGGCACAGATGTGAACAACACATTCAGTACTGACGGATCCGTTAAAACGGATCCGCTCTGTGAACGGGCGCTTAGTTTTAGTTGTGAAGAAATATGTTTACTGAAAGGACATCAATATTTTGGTTTATAAAAAATTGATTGTAGGTGGCTGTTAGCTGTAGACGTTTTTGCGGAAGTTTTCTTTTCACACATAAATTTTAATCTATGTGTATTTTAATAACGTTTTTCACTGTAGTAATAATAATATATCTTTATACGATTTTTGTATAACATCACGCCTGTATTCCCTGAAAGGTTGGGCAGAGATGTATAGTAACACCCTCATTTCGCCGTTATGTTTAAGTCCCATGTAATACATGCGAGACGGTTTATCTAATGGATTTTCTTATTTTTAGTTTCATATTTACCTTTTATCTTTCAAGTTAAAAATAAGTATTACCTACAGTATGGTCAGAAAAAAATACATATTATTATTATTAACTACAAAATAAACTACACCTAGACATTTACCACCAAAACGCTACCCGTTCTCATCCAGGTCATCTCTTGTTTAATATGAAGTCGTAAATTTCACCAGTTGGTCAGGAGCGTGTTATCACCTTCATAGCACCTAGCTCCTCACAGAATTCATGAGACACAGACAATGGTTATTGTCGCCTTGCCACCATGATATAAGGCGGCCATTACTTACATTTAAGGGGAATATTATGTAGACGTCCCAAATATCGTATACGATAACGTAAGTATTAGTTTGATGCTGGATGTTTAGCTGAATTGTATGAAGTAAATAGACTTCATTAAACTGGTGTGTATATTAAGGGATACAGAAGAATAACAAAATTGAGATGGAAACTCGCAGCGAATGAAACGGGAAAGAATAATTTATGCTTGTCGGGTGAGCCTCAGAAAGGCAGTCAACCATTATCATCCTGTTGTAAAAATCAAACAGCGTCTATATTAGGTGCAGGCAATGAAAGGATGCACCTGTACTATACTGATTACGCAATATAAATACCAATACTAGTAGTGATGAACATAGTTTTTATTGTCGTCACCGTTAGAATGTCTACATACCTTACAAACAATCGAATCTAACGATAATTCAAAGTATGTAATCCTTTTACAAATAATTATTCAAAAGAAATACTACCCAGTTATCTAGTGTTTGAAAGTTTCACTCTACATTCCCAAGTTGAAGGCCGACTAAGATACTGTCTTTTGCAAAACAGGTTACCCTTCACGATTCCAGTATTATCTTGAATGCCAAGGCTATACATTCCTCTCGGCCGATCGAGATTTTGCCGAGTGATTCATAAATAAACTCCCACAAATTCTCTGGCTTTGGTGTTCAACGGTCGAAATGTGAGGAATTTTTATCAGAGGTACGTACCTGCAACGAGGACGACCCGGTATGAATTATGCACTTGATGAAACATAACGCGAGCGTAGTGACCGGGGTCGATAACCTATCTATAAGAACGAGATGACAATATAAAAGTCGAGCGCTTGTAAATGTGCGGGTTCCGTCCGCATTGTACCCGAAGAATGGAGTATGCATATTTTTCAATTCTAGAAATCTAGATACTGTTGCTGAATGATTTGATATTTTCCTTTGAGTTTGATTTGGTTACATTCTAGAGTTTTCCGGACAAATTGCCAGTGCTCGCTTTGTGTAGAGTAACTCCCCCTAAGGTCCTGTGCTGACTAACAACGACACAATATTTATTTCTATACAGAGATTTCCGTTGTTTCATTCATAATCAGATTTTGTGTTTTATACAAAGCGATTGCATTAAAACTTCAGGGCACATTAGGGAAACCTTTATTTTACTTCTTTCAGCATTCTAGAAATAAAAGTGTTAGTTTATATTTCCCTCAAAATATAACGCTTTCTAAAATGTATTCGATAAAGGCAAAAAACTCCGGTAATAAGGTTACTGTTCGGATACATCAAACCCTAAAAGGATTACGTCATCCATATAGCTTAGAAAGTAAAACTTGATGTGGGGGTGCTTAAAAACGTATCAGTCAAAAACTAGACTGAATAAAAACTGTATGTAAGCCCATAAGTGGGCTAGAGACCTCGGTTATCGTAGTGAATGGAGTCGGAGTACTCCTTCTAAGACCCGACGTGACAAATTGCTCTCGTATCGCTTTTCATCGGACACTTTTTATTCCGTGTGAATTTTTCCGCGGGAATATTTTTCTGTAGTGAACGGCCATGATAAATGTTTGTAGATATCTTGAGTATGAGTTGGAGTTTTAAAGTTAAATTCGTTTTGCAAAGTTGGTGTCTTATGGAGAACACATACGATATTTATATTTACATTCGGTACCTGCTTTATTGAGGAGTACTTCGATAATATTAAAATCGTGATTTGTTATTCATTTTTTTTGGCCATGATAAAATATGATAGGTACATTTTTATAATTCTCCTTTTGCATAAGGCAGAAGTCCAGTCAAACATACATTTAGATAGTTGTTTTAGAACAGGCGTCAGCTATCTAGGTTATAAATTTTGTACTAAAAAGAGGGAAAAGGTTCGGTTGGGTTTTGTTACCATCATAAATCGAAGAAACTAAACATATAACATTTTTATTAAAGAATTACATCTTCCTTCCTTCTAGATAAACTTACACGCTTCAACGTCCCTTATTTGGATAATATTTACGATTTCGTAGAAACACGCTACACGCGATACCAATAAAACTTTTATTGGTTCGCATTAGAATTCTCTTTTACGATTTGTTTCAGATTATACCTGGCTGCTGATACTACACAAAAAAATAAAAAAATATTTGATCCAACTTGTAACGCTTTTAAAGGCTTATAAGTTTCTAATATGCATTAAAGTGCTTTATATATTTATCACCTGAAAATACATTTAGGATACAAAGCCTGGGGCAATCTCGACAATCACTTATTCAACCCTCCGATCTCCTCAATTCACTTCACCGTTTTATGTTTTACTAAGCCTCAGAAACACGCCCAAGCCTTTTAGCATTTCGCGCCAATCCATTCGGTGTATCCCTAATCCAATTCAAATACTGACCACATCATTAATTCTCTACAATATCGCACCCTCAAAAAGCTTCGTCTTCAATATTTCAACGGGAACTATTTATATTTCTGGAGCGGTGTAACAAAGGCGCGGGCCATAAATAAAGGTCCCCACACTCTACCCCTGGGGATACCGCCTTACTGCCTTTGATACAGTCCCTTTTCTTATTTTGATGCGGTCTAATGTAACTGACTCCTCTGTGTATCAGACGCTTTGTACGCACTTCATAAATCATTACCTGTTCTCGAGAGTAGTGAGAGTTCGTGAATGGCAGCTTGTCTACCTTTTAATGCAATTTTAGGAATTATAGATGCCGTGAATTGTGCTTTTGGGATCTTTACGAAAAGTGCAATTGTAAGTGATGATATTGGAGGTTATGATTAGATATAATTGACTTCTAAAACAAATTTGAAACTGACGCCAAAGTTCCAAATGTTAGATTTTAAACTATAATAACAAGCAAAAAGTTTATTCAATTAGTTAACAGCATTAACACTAATACAATAGAGATCTATTTCACGTAGTTGTTTGTAAAGTTTCAGTTCCCGTATCAATTACACATGAGGCAACTTCTAAAGGTACAGCTAATAGTTATTAATAGTTAAGTTGAAGCGACCGAGACTTGAGACACATGTCTGCTGGACCCAGAGCAACTAATTTAACTTCAATTTATTGCTACAACTAGCGAACTCCGAGGACCAATGTTTATGATTGGGAGTTGTCAGTTGTAGCTCCAACAAGCTCGTCATATCTTAGCCAAGTCGTTAGCTAGAACTTCTCTAGATTCCACATATGATTTGCAGTGCTACTTGGTGCAAGTTGTTGGTTAGTTTATCATGAGGTCGCAACTTGTGTTTGAGATCCAACGTAAATTATACCTGAACATGGGTTATTGAAATAGCTTTATAGTATTGAAATGTAGTATGGATGATTAACACGTCAATGACACGATTGAGCGCATATTATATTGTTAAACTGCAAGTTTCAAAAGCATTCAAGAAACAATTTTAAAATAACCAGCATCTCTCCAATCCATATTATTGCTTCACTTAACTTTGAAGGGGCAGCATCCAGATAACGCGGTACAAAAATAAGTCTGGTTTAACTTTGCCTTGAGTGTTTTGATAACGGCAGAGATATGCAAGACTTGACAGCCAAAGGAGAAGTCAAAGACCAAAAAGTAAAAAAAAGTTAACTACCAACAACGATACCGCTTTTATATAGCTACACAAAAACAAATCTCGAAACAGTAACGTTGTTTTGCACAGTTACTGTATAGTACTTTGCGTATAAATTAAACTCTGCTTCATTCGCCGGTTTAATGAACAGTGTAGCTCCGCTAAAACTTTGCAAGCGAGATAATACATTATGTCGACTCGTCGGCACAAATAGGAGAACCGCTTAACTTTATTCCGTTGCGAACTACATAACATTGAAAATGTGCTTGAAGTTCATTAATTAACTCTCTTTATAAATACAATATGTGAGGCATAGTTAACAGATTGCCAACTTTAAGCGCTCGTCAAATGAATACTATTTCGGATGAATCGATAAATTCACCAGACAGACGATACAGTTTTGCATATTGTTTATTCAAAACAATGAATATGAACGCGATCGCTTATATAATGAAGCTCATGTTTTAATTTATATTTATTATAGTCTCGCTTTTGTTTTTTGTGCACAGTTTAAGCGAGCAATTTTCCCCGTACCCTTTCGTTCAACTAATTAGTGAACTAAAGTTTGCTTGATCAGCTCAAATAATACTAATGTAGTTGCGACCAGGGGCTCAGCTGAATTTTGTTTTCACTACATAAGTACCTATGTTGTGTATGTGTGTATGTGTTAGCTAAAATTAACTTATAATTACTGAAGTGTAATGAACGTTAATTAGGGAATTTTGGAAAGATTAGTTCAACCGAGAAACGAAGAGAAAACTTTCGATATTAGCCTGGGGACCAATTTTGAAACTACATCTTTTAAATTCGTGGAATTTGTTATTAAAGTACAGTTTGGAATTAAATCAAATTCAGTATTGGAAAGATAAATAATTTCATTGTTGCAAAACAATTGAATCGTTGTAAAACGATTTAAAGAGAAAAGGAAAGGAAAATGAATTTATTATGATATTGAATACCTAGATATACATTTTTTATTAAATTTCCAATAAGGGAATTTTATAAGATATTGACGATTATTTTGAACTATTCACAGTGCACAGCTTAGATAGGGACGTGCGAATTTCTGTATTTGCAAATCCAAATCCTATACCAACAAATCGGATTTCCGAGAAACAACATCAATCTGTTTGTAGTGAGTTTCCTGCTAAAATACACATCAGGAGGATTTTGAGGATCTTAGGCATTACCACAGAAATACATACATTTACATATTACATCTCTTACTGCAATATAAATACTTCAACGTAATTTTCAGAGTTTATGATTGACCGGTCTAAATGAGGCGTGCCACAAGGACCACTTTTAGGCCCCGCGTCATTTATATTATACTCAAGCTTATTTGTTTAAAATTTACTCATAAAACGTTCAAGAAGTCATATATTAAAAAGGATAAGACCGAGATAAAGATAATGTTTCAACCAGCCTTTTTTTTATTCGGTCCGTTTTAATAATTATCAGGCCTGCTCTAATAGACCCAAAACATTTATCAAAAAACTTTTAAACTGATTCTCAATGATGACTAAAAACTTTGAATAGAAATGTCTGCACTATTTTCCTAGCGTTCATTCTACCTAGCATTTTCCCAACTATGTTGGAATGTTTTCAGTCTAACCAGATGCGACTGAATACCAGTATTTTACACGGAGCGACTGCCATCAGACCTTCGCAACCCAGTTACTGGGCATTGCCGATATCCTAAGGTTAGACCGGTTGTCAGACTTTCGGGCTTCTGACTTCCCGTAACGACTGTCATAGGTATTCGTATGACATCCCGGGACCTACTGTTTAACGTGCTCTTCGAGGCACGGAGGGGTCTCGTTGCGTGACGAACGGTCACCCATCCATAGATTGACCGCGACAAGTCCAGGTTAACCTTTCAAATCGTATGATCCGTGCGGTTGGTAATTAGCCACGAGCTCCTCTACTAGCACGAGCCCTCCACGTACATTATTTTCCCAGCGTAATGTCCAAAAATGTGAACTGGGAATTTTTTGTGAGGAACACCTTTTTCGAAATTCTAACCAGTTAACTTTTAACGTTTGGTTCAGTGCGGTGAGTGCTGATAGCAGTAACCTAGCTGGAAATTTATTGGCTCCAGTTCGCACCTCTGGGCCCGACTTTAGTTACAAGTATTTCGGTTTGAAATTTATATTTGCTGACCATTTATTTCAGAGTTGAAATTCAGCACAATAACTAAAAAAATATTACGATTTTGTTACCGTGGAGTTCTATTTATAGCAAATTGATTTTGATAACGGAAAAAATAAATTTAAATCTTAACATTCGAAGAAAATATTGATATTCTTCTTTGAATATATACCTGTCTCAAAGATATTCTTATTCAAACTGCGAGTACAAAAGAAATGTTAACGAGAAAGACTTATAGCGTTTCAAAAATAGTTTTTATAAAAAAATGTTATCGTATTTTAGAGAGTACATTTTTAAAGTATATTTTGCCTGAATAAAATATATAGAATACGAAGTAAAATTTCTACTGCAGTGAATTTAATAGGACAAAATTGAAAATAAACTCCTTTTGCTTTACACGCTTTTCCCATAAGGTTCGTTTGTGAATATTTTAGTGTTCCTTGTTAGTCAGTAATAAGGACGCTTTGTCGCGTTTTAAATACCATTCGGTGTACATGATTGCCGGGAACGAGACCACCCTGTGTCGTCGTCTGTCATCAGTACTCGCCGTTTCATGCCACTTTGGACGCGTACACGACTCGGCTCATTTTCAATTTATGACTTAACGCCAGTTAATTTCGAAGCCGCCTGCATTTGTGTCCATTGACTACAATGCTGTTGCATTTTTAGAATTTCCGTCTTCATTCTTTACGTTGTTTTGTTGCTTTAATAAAAAATTGCTGATATTATGAGCTTATTATTTTTTACAAGGAAGTAGACTTATTAGCGTAGCTTGCACTTTGCTTTTAAAACATTTTTCATATCACTCATCGTCTTTTTGCTTCAAGTGTTGGCCACTTGTAAATTCAGGTAACTTTTTTTGCAAATTTAAAAGCAGTTACGAACTTACGACATATGGTAGCAATTTTGTGGACGACTTGTCTCTTAACTGAACATGTGGCTCCGTTGTATCCATAGAGATAAGTATAGCAACTGAGCGTGTACGCTGTTGTGGAGCATTTGGGTGTATTATTTTCGACGGTTCGTATTATTATTTCATCAATATGTTCATGTTTCAATTTAGAAATTGCAATGCCCATATTGTACTTAAAATATTAAAGGTTTATTTTATCACTGTTTACTCAATCGTCATATAATTGACTATATGAAAGTTTTGTGAAACACAAATACATAATAACCCGAACCAGTGTCGAATGATACAAACGTAAACTTCCCGGCTATTGGACTCTCTGCAAATAGTTGCGACATGGTATCTACGTTGTTTGCACAATTAGCGTCCCCTTTGTTGCCATTCCTCTATATTGCTGTATCAGCACCATACTGTCGTCTACAGATCAAAACATTTTTCTTAGGTAAACATCTTGTTTGGTCGGGGAAGTTGGGACGGGTGCCGTGTGCAGGTAATAGCGTCTAACAGCTTGGAAACGTCTAATTGATGTTGTAACTTTCAAGGGAAGTAATACACATTGTTCCTACATGATGTAGTAAAATTAGGTTTTTATGAGGTGAAACACTATGAGTACGTTAATCTGAAATGAATTCCCTGACTAAATAATAAAAGCGCTGGTACGAAAAATAATTTAATAATAGAACTACCTGCATGAATGCAATTTACGAACTGCAGAAATGAAAAAAATCCTTTACCACTTGCTCGTAAAGTAAAGCAAATTATATAATAAATCAAGTGTTCAGTGCTCGAGTTGTAGGAACAGGTAAGTTCCGCGAATTTAGCTAACAATAAGCTCTTAATCCTTATTCGAAGGAACTTGACACGTCGGCATCGAATCATGGAGCTTTTATTTCCAATTCGCTTCGATTAGGCACGTTTTTGCCCATTCCCTGTAGAGCACGCTTGTTCCCCAATGTTTGTTATTGTAACAAATGCCCAAACACAACGTTTGTTTTGGCTGGTGAGAACAAAGACCTTTAGCTTTTTCTTGGCACGAGGAACTTGAGTTTCGCTTGAAGTTTTTACGGTGTAAGCACTTGCATGCCGATCGTTTATTAGTCTTACACAACATTTTGAATTTATATGCTCTTTAACGCCGAGTATATGAAAAGGAATTAGTTCAGTCCAAGAATAAGTTTTCTTTGTGTAAAAGTTAAGAAGGCAATATGAGTTTTCAACGCTTCGCTGAATCACCATAAAATTTGCTGACTATCATAATCTCCTCAGCGTATAAGAGTTCATTTCATGGCGGGCTCTTCGGTTCTGTGCCAATTTAGGTCATACTTGGTATCTTTGCGATGTCGTCTTCCGATTTAATCCTTTTTATCAGTGTCTGTTTGAATTTTGCTACTCTGCCGTCGTAAGAAAAAGGGGCACAACTGACATTTTTTTCAAAATTTAGTTACATACATATTTGGAATCAGCTTTTTACGCTGATTCCAAATATGTATTTAACTCAATTTTGCAAAAAATGTCAGTTGTGCCCTTTTGTATTACGCCGGCAGTACTCGTGCCAAATAGTAGGAATCAGTTAAGATATAAATGTTTGTTTGCTGAAATGGAACAATTACATTATAAAATTTAACGTTTTAATAATTAAATGAACTTTTAGAAATACAACAGTTAAAAACAACGCGTCGAACTACTATTACATTCGTAGAAATGGTATAATAGGACCAAAGTTGATTTTAATGGATATTTTAACTGGCTGTAGGTATTTGTAAATTTTCTAACTTTTAATTGTTTTTTTTCACTAGTTATGCAATGAGACTGCGTTACTTAATTGCCACATCCATTAATTGGGACCAGTCGACTGCACACTTTCTGCGATTTTGTGCAAAATCATGCGTCTGTGTTTCGCCAATGAACAGACGATTTATGAGGGCCGCCCATACTTAGCAGATATGATGATGCAAAGTCAATAACAGTAGGAATACATACCAATGAAGGTAGCTAAGCTTTATTGGTGTTCAAAGAAAACACATTCAAATTTCCCGCAGTCAATGGAGCAAACAAAAAACAGGATAAACAACTTGAGAACGTTTTCAGAGACAGAAAGCGACATTTCTTCACAGTTGCTACTGCGGGTGGATTGTTCAAAAGTTTTGATTTATGCGCATTTTGATGTGCCATGGGGACTCGAATATAAAAACCTTAACATTTTACTTACAAAACTTAATAATATAGGCAGATAAGAGCATTTTTGGATGTAAGAACTTTTCATTAAAATATTAACAGAAAAGGTTGATGACCTCGGTCAGCTACCAGGAAAATTAACAAATGTTATTTTTTTAAATGTTTTTTGAAAGACTGCTTTATCGTGGCCACGTTTACAGACACGAATTTTACATGCAGAAACACCCATACCGGAAAAAATATCTGTAGATCATACAAATACTTGTTCCGTGCGGGAATCGAACCCACTGCGCCAACCGTATCATCATGGTGTGTTAGTTTTGCACTCTTGATTTTAAAAGTACTCTTGATAGCAATATAATAATGCGGTAAAAATAATAATTATAAAATTAAAGTGGAACCGCGAAGCCGTACTAGTGAGTTCATTGTGAGATTGACCTTTACTATGGTTTCACAATGTCGGCTCTGCTGAGTTCTTTTTACAAGCTTTTATTATTAAATATAGTGTGATTTTGTAAATTAAAGTAGCAGAGTAGCGAACAAACTGAATTGTTCATTTAATGCTATACCTGTATTTAAAATGTATTCACTTGCCCAATTAGTGTATTTATTTTGTAACGATAAGAGCTGACCGAGACAGCGAAAAACAGAATTTTAAGTTAATTAAAGACATTTTTATGGGGCTTTGTTTGATAAATCTAAATAGTTGTATCAAGCTTATTGCGATAGAATAACACTAGAGGTACGTAAATAACGGTTATATTATCATTTTATTAGCAGGACTGTGGTGTCATTTAATGCGTTTGGTTCAAAGTTAATTGATTCTCCATTTTGGCTGTTACGTATTTCATACCACAGACTCCTATTTTAAATTAAACGATGTCAATTATGTGTCTAATTAGAATCCAGCCATTTAATATGATTGATTACCATTTCAATTGGTTATCAAATTTTGAAACATTGGCTAAGATATTGCGACGCTAAAATTTGACGATACAAACTTGCATGGAACACGAAAGTTTAAAGAAATAGTAGTAGTAGGTTTACGTGCTATCTAAGATTTTTATGATTCTAAATTTCTAAAAATAACTACAAAAGATGGACTCATTATTGAAAAACAACATTAAGGTGCCCAGCAGATGAAAGATAAGCACCAAGACCTTTCACTGAACAGTGGTTTAATACACTTTCTCTTAAAAAATCAATTTGTTTCGATCAACGGGAATCTAAGACAATGGAAGGGTAGCTTTTGTAGATCACGTCGAAGCTCGCCTTCATCTTGATAACTAAATTTATTGAAGTCCAACCTAGAAAGTTAAGTCTTTTGTTTTAATAGAGATTGATAAAGTGGATAAGATGTCGCTTTGTTGCTTTTTGAGTTGTTAATGGAGAGATTTATGATTGTTATCTGGTAGAGACGTATCGATAAAAACATTGGTTAGTTTGACGTTTAAAATATCTGTTCTGCATTCCATAAAATCTGTTTCAGTTTTGTTTCACCTGCAAATGTATTTATATCGGAAGCCATAGTTCCAATTTCATTCAATTCGTACAGTGAACTTGTGTTTGTGTTGAGTGTCCCAGATTGTATTCAATTATTCCAAATCCCACTATTGCGCACCAACTTTTCGTGTTCGATAGTGAGCAACGTTATAGAGTTTAATTTGTAATGGATGTGTTTCAGTTACAAATTGAGAGAGCGGAAAAGTTGCGAAAACATAAAATCTAATAATCGTACCAAAATTTCTGAGCCATATTAAACTCTCTATTTTCTCACATGTATTTGGATAATTATTCAAAAGCCAAACCATTTTGTGTAATGAAGGGTATTGTAGTATTCGATACAGAATAGTTAGTAATCACTAATTGGATTCCGTAGGGCTCATTAAGCGTACACCCAATTCTGGCGCTGGAGAGCTCAAATCCGTACATTGTCCGTTCGTTCTGTCAAAATAGTGGAGTGTACGTGATTCGTATTACAATGTAGGATGACAAAGGCCGGGTCTTTGTCGGAATTGAGGAAATTGCATCTCTCAAATCCTATTTCAATGCGACATGGAGTTCACGCGCGATCACCTTACCCAGTTCATTTGGTTGGACGCTTAGATAACTATGCAATTCGAGTTGCTCCAAAAAAGATTATTTACAGTCCATCAGATGTCCGGAATTCGGAATTGGATTAAGATTGCCTTTAGATTGGGTAACATCGTTTGTCAAACTTAACTGATCTTTTGGAGAAAGGTATGTTTTTGATTGTGCGTTCACTAGAATGCGTAGTAACTATCTACTGTTTAATCTGCTGAGTTATTTTATAATACTTATATTTTTCTTTTTAATTACTTTCGTAAGCACCAATATAATGAAAGTAGAAATGATGAAAAGTTAATGCGGTATCCTTTATCTGGTTTACGATACGATAATAATCTTTTATTACTTTCGCATTAGCTAGAACTTCACAAACACTAACTACATTTCCACTAAAAGGTTACAGTATCCTGGAGCAGGATAATGGAATTCTCGTTACGGATAACATATTTCAAAGTTTTTGTAACTTTCACGTTGGATATAAGCAAGCGCTTATATCCAACGTGAGGTAAGGTAAGCACCTTAATGACAATCTCGGCGTGTCTAACTATCCCATTATTTTTCCTATTTCTATTATACAGAGTGTAAACGAAATCATGTAATTCCTTCAAACCTCGTGATGTACTGCTGACTTAGATTAACCCTGCACGGGATACTTTAAAATTCAATAAAAAATGATTACTAGAAGTCAACTTGTTTTCTTAACGTAAGGCATTTTAGCGCCCCCTAGTTAAATGACCGCGCGGCGAACGATACCGCGCAATTGACTCAGGGCGCTAAAATGCCTCACGTTAAGAACACATGTTTACTTCTTGTAATTATTTTTTTACTGAATCCAAATGAATCAGTGCAGGGTTAATCTATATCAGCACTACATCACGAGGTTTGAAGGAATTACATGATTTCGTTTACACCCTGTATAATTCGACACAACATTTCTAAACTACTTGGTCCATATCAAATTTTTCAATTATAAGAACTATTTCGTCTATAACAATTTTCAATTTGACGTCTTTATTACACTTTAATTTAATGCTCATTATGAGGGACATGATTCCCATGTTATCAGATGCAGATGGGGACAACAAAAACATAATGCGTTTGTCTATTAAGAACATCTTGGGTGGCTATGACGAAAGCGGTCTGTTTTCCATAACCGGCTTTCCTGTGTCTCCCCCTGTATCGTGGTCTTTCCTGTCTGTCCCCAACTGTTCCCCTTGCGGTGACACATGCAGAATTTTGATAGGCCGATGACAAATGAGCAGTAAATCAACATGGAAGCTAAAATTTGTTTATTATAACTTTTTATTGAGGGTTTTGGATATGAATATCTTAAGTTATTTGTTTGTTTATCATGATCTAGAGAAGCGCTGAGATTTTTTCCATCAATCTATACTAATATTATAAAGCTGAAGAGTTTGTTTGTTTGTTTGAACGCGCTAATCTCAGGAAGTACTGGTTGGAAATAAAAAAATATTTTTGTGTTGGATAGTCCATTTATCGAGGAAGGATATAGACTATATAACATCACGCTATGACCAATAGGAGCGGAGCATAAATGAAAAATGTTGCAAAAACGGGAAAAATGTCTACCTGTGCGAAGCCGGGACGGGCCGCTACTGGCACGTTATAGGCAATTAGGTAGAACTAGTACAATTTGGACACTAGGCTATCCACTCTGCTTTTCTTACAAATATATTCCAGTTTAAGGAAGTTTTGACTGTCATGGCTGCCATACATAGAAAACTCACAAAAAGCTAATAACGACTGCTTCATAACCTATAATAATACGGAGGGCTCCATTAAGCACTTTATCCACATTTTTTGTGGAATTACGAGTTCATTAAGTTATTATGATTAATGCACGCATGAATCTACGTTTTAAGCAGCATTTGATATATTACGGGGGGTCCATAGGTAGGTACCTACCTACGTACACACGTCGACACAATTATTAAAACCGATGGAGGTTTTAATTACTTGCGGTACAAATATGCAAAATAAATCCAACGCAAATATGAACGCATGTGCGCTTTTGACATTATTTACAGGCACTCGTAAGAAATGTGTGTAAATTACAATATAGGTAACGGGAGGGGGCGCGGACATGGTGATCTATATGCAAATGTTATAACCCGCTTATTATATTTTCCGGACGGGGAACAGTAAGCCGTGAAAATACAGCCAGCGATACTCCATCAAAATTTATTGAGGGTTCCTTGTGCGCGCGGTTTTACAACATATTTCTACCGCCCGCGCCGGTATGCCTGTGGCTCTATGAAAAACATGTTTTTCGTGGGCTGTCCCAATTTGTTTAAATTGATTGATCGTGTCCCGATTGCTGTTTAGATTATATTACACAATATTTGGAGGCTTCTTTCATTGACTTATTTGATGTGTGATGGAAAAGACGTGTTTATTTTGGGTCGGTATCTTGGACGGTTCTAACTGAAATAAAAACGCGTGTGTACCTAATAAAAGTAATTATCTAGACTACATCTAATTATAATTTGTGATCTACGCGTGTGGCCTTAATCACATGTACGTTAGTACAAAATATAGTTGGTAAATGATAGTTTGCCGAAAATATCTCATACACAAGTCTACTGAGAACAATGTTTTAAGACATTATTGTTATTTAGTAGATACCAAAAATACTTAACGACAACGAGATGGCCGAAATCATAAAATAATAAAAAAAAATTGTGTTACAGCAATTTAATTGCAAACATTGTTTAAATTAAAAATATTTGTTTTTATTTCAAAGCGTAAAAAAATGCATCGTATAATAATCTAAGTAAACATTGAGAAACAATATTTATTAATTTGAAAGAGTCTTTTCGGTGATTTCTATAGACCAACGTCGATGCGTGATTTCCCTTTACAACAAAGCTATTTATTTGCTGTTCGAATTCCACATTCAAATTAAATACACTCCACATCAAAGAGTTCCTCATGCGGTTGTGGATGTGCGATTTTACGGTTCATTTATTAGAAATTACATATGGAACAGTGCTATTTAATTTCGTACTCGTTCAAAGTTTTAATATAGGGCCCGATTGCACAGATAAATTAATTGGACGATATAATTAATTGAAAACTCAAACTTGATTCATTCTGAAGTTGGTTACCATGTTTAATTTGCGGTTTACTCGTATAAAATAAATATCAGAACGTAGTATTTTTTATACATTTCTATTTCACCACTAACATGTGTTTCATAAATATAATTTGCTGTTGCAATTAATTTGACTATCCTCTTTTATTAAGCATTTGATTTATTGTGCATTTTTAATAAAGATGAGGTGTATTTCAATGCGGTCTTATTTTATATCTAGATAATCAAGTAATAAAATAACTATGTAATAAAAGCCTTATAATAACTGAATTATAAATACCGTTTATTAAATGTATGAACGTAATGATGATTGAAAATCTGAGCTAGTGCATACAATAAAATAATTATAGAAAACGTGCAATTACTTGTAATATGGTTGTATAAAATAATTATTCTATTGTGAAATCCGATAGGATATAGAAAAAATTAACCGCGAAGTTTTGAATGGGCATCGAAAGCAACAATGGGTGAAAGCAAATTGCCGAGTATAGGACAAAAGCTGATCCGTCTATTTTTATTTCTCGCCGTGAAAGCATCTTTACGAATTAATCCAGCCATGGCCGATCCGAGCCGATTCGCTTTGGTACTCCTTCCGTTGTTACTGTTTGTCTTTGGGTTACACGTTTGTCTGCGACTTTTAGTCGCAACATCTTTGGGTGTACGGTTCTGTTAGTCGTGCTTTGTAAATAAAATAAATAATAGTCATATAAAGATTGGCTACGTTAAAATACGATTTCTATTGGCTCATTTTTATGTGAGGCATCGAGTAATATCCACAAATGCCGAACGAGAAATCGGAACACGTTATTACGCGAAATTAATACGTGCGCAATTGGAATCTATTATCTATCCGAACATGCAGTAATAATAGAAAATTGCGAATTTGTTCTACCCAACAATTTAGTCGTAATCGCAAACGTGCGCTATTCCTTAAATTCCCCCTATTTTAGGACGCCCCTCCCGGAATTCCTTATTCATTTGTGGCATTACATTAGGCGTATTGTCCCAAAATGAGTCGTTGAAAGAAAATACAAATGGCATCTTTTATTGAGTTTCCGGAATGCGTCGTTGTGTTGTAAAATTGCTTGACACGCGCGTTTTATGACCTTTAAATGGAGTTGAGCAATTAAAAGATCCAATGAGGACTTGCTTTTGGTGAGACAAGTATCTATTTACATGTCGATTGAGGACAGGAGGCATGTACACATTGTAGGTGTCATGCTAATGAATTCATAATATAACGTACACACCTAGCCTACGAACGGGGATGGATACCTACCGCTAAAACCGAATGAAACCAAATTCGTTCTACACAAAGTTTGGTCAAATGCAACAAATGACGAACGTTCGTTGGCCTTCGTAGGCCTTCGTAGGCCTTCGTAGGCCTTCGTAGGCTAGGTGTGTACGCTGCATAAATCTATTTGGGGGACAACATAAATAAAGATTTATTTTATTTTCGAATTGTTGACCCGTAAAATAAGGTCTACCTACACAGTTTAGTAAATATAAGTTTTGCGAGAGTTTTAGCTTGGAAAGAAAAATCCTGAGCGACACGAGATTGAAAGTTCAGTGAACAGAAAGTATTATTTTCTATTCAACGGTATTTTAGTTCAGTATTCCTCAACGGTATTGCTCGCAAACGTATTTAACACACAATGCTTCCCGTATCGCTGTTCCATTGAAGTTATTGAATTCTTCTTTCCAGAACATTCCATATTTCGCAAAACTGATATTATGAACGTTTATAAATAGCATTTTCTGACGAATTTGTTATATAACGTTAATATACAATGTATTATATTTAATCGCGCTAGAAGCTCAATTATTTATAAACGATGATTGTGTAATTCTCTTAGATTTTGTGATTATGTTTGTCTTAGAGTTAGATTATGTAGTTCTAGACTGAAATGATGTATGTTAGCCCAAAGGTTCACTGACCTAGAGAAGAACATTTTTATCTTACCTGCCCCGTTATTTATTCTGAACAAATGCCAACCTGATTAAAACGACGTCTCCGTCTGATTAAATATTCCAAATATCCCCGCTTTGATTCCGCACGGGGCTGTCGAAAAATATTTTTCGAATAATTTTCGATCAAGCCCAGTGGCATTCTTCGAATATTTTTTCTTTTCTCTTCGGGATACGCTTGTAGACTCGCATTATCGATGTGGCCTGTTCAATCAACGCTTTATATTACGAGGAATATGGATAAAAACATAATTGTCTTTACAGTCGCGCAGTCAGGTAAAAAAAAGAAAATAATTTTAAAAAGTGTCACTTAAAATTTTGACTTTTGTACAGACGATACAACAAATAGAGATGTTCGAAAAATATCATTTGTTATTACTAAATTGTTCATGTTAAACGCTAACAAAAAATCGTAGCAAAAGAACTAACGTTGATTTCGATGATGGGATAAGTAGGTACAATTTTGTTGAGAAAGAGTACCTAAACAATAATGATCAAACTACAATACAAGCCACTAAATTAAACTTGAGAGGCTTTATTCTGAAAATTGATAACGCTAAGGAATACATTCATAGAAGCCACAAAACGTTATTAATTGGATTCGGTACCGGTAATAATACTTTATACACCCCTATTTGTTATTTTAACTTACACACACATAAACACCACGCTTTTCATTCCTATTAGGGTAAGCAGGGGGTGACAATAACGCCTATACAGGGTGTAAACGAAATCATGTAATTCCTTCAAACCTCGTGATGTACTGCTGACATAGATTAAAACTGTAAGGAATACTTATGGATTCAATAAAAAAAATTTACAAGAAGTGAACAATGTGTTCTTAACGTGAGGCATTTTAACGCCCCGAGCGAAGTGCGTGGCTATCGCTCGCCGCGCGGTCATTTAACTCCGGGCGCTAAAATGCCTCACGTTAGAGACACAATATTTACTTCTTGTATTTTTTTGTTATATATATATATAGTGTAAGCTATAAAGCATGTAGTTTAATTTTATCGGAATACTTAGCGAAACTTAATTACACAGACACAGAGAAAATACTAGAAATATTAGTATGAAGTTAATATTACTTCATAAGTGTTTATTTTTGTATACTTGTATAGTACCTATAAAATAGTTCTTAAGTATATTACCCGAAGTTAGCTTATTTCATAGTCAGTGGAGATATATTTTTCTAGTTTTACTCAATATGAACTGAGAACTTTATTACTGTCATATTTAAATTATATTGTGAAGTGATGGCCTGAACCTAGATCGGACAGGTCACTAAATGAAACATCCATCTCGAATAATCAATTTTTGCATTTGTTATTAATTTATTTTAGTTATATACCAGTTTTTTTACTTAGGCACTAACAAACCATAATTTAAGACTTTACTATTAATACTTCTATGGATTTTTGTACACCCATTTTTGTAAAAGATTTTTAAATCAATTTTATTATTATTATTATTTATGTTATTGAATCCAAAAGTATCCCGTGCAGTGTTAATCTATGTCATCATTAAATCACGAGGTTTGAAGGAATTACATGATTTCATTTACACCCTGTATACAAAATGACATTATTATACTTGCTTAGGTGGTTTGGTCATGTTGAGAGAATGAGTGAACGGCAATTAATAAAAGGAATTTATAAGGCGGATGTCAACGGAAACGACGGTAGAGGACGCCCTAGAAGGACATACATCGATGTTATTGATGACGTTCTTCACAAAGGACAGGTGCGTAGTACTCTCAACCGGCGTGCGTGTATGACAAGATGTATGAATGGTGACGAAGCGAAAGGAGTATGTAAGGATCGTAGGATGTGGCGTTCTATAGTTTCTGCCTACTCCCATGGGAAAAGGCGTGAATTTATGTATGTTTGCATACTTGAAGTAATTAAGGTTATGAAGTAGTTACGAATGAAAAGTTGCCTTTTATAAATTTTTTTGTAACAAATTATTGATTTCTGTCTTCCTTAGATTTGTCTCTACTCTCTTATTTGTTTTAAACAAAGAAATTAATGTCTTTGGCATTAAAAATAATAGTACTGCAACAAAACAATAAGAGGCCCCTTTAATAAAGTAGTGAAATTATATTCCGAAATATTAATACCTGTTTCTTGTGGTACGTAACTGCGTACTGCAACATCAGTTAAATGTTTTGAGATATTTAGAAATCTGAAAATTGGTATTGCTGTATTTGATTGCGATTCTTTTATAGTAATGTTTCAAATCAAAACTACATAGGATTTGAAACGGTTACCAAAAGCGTTATTTTAAACTGTAATAAAATAACAATCAGCTCTAAGTGAAGTGGAAACTTATATAGCTAAAAGATGTTCTATACAAAGTTTCACTAATCATTTTGTTTATTCCTTTCTGAAACATTAACTGATATAATCTATACTAATATTATAAAGAGGAAAGATTCGTATTTTTGTATGTAACGAATAAACTTAAAAAGACCTGGACCGATTTCAAAAATTCTTTTGCCGATAGAGAGCTACATTATTACTGAGTAACATAGGCTACGGGCGGAGCCGTGAGGACACAGCTAGTCATCTATATTTTGACAACTTAACGTTACGAACTAACTGTTAATAGGCAGGTTTTTTTTATTACAAGTCAAAGATTCTACGCCAAAAAATCGACAGCACAACACGAAAAATCACTCCTGTTATTCATCCACCGAAGCCAAATAAGAAAGTTCCCCATACGTTTCCCCTACCTCGCCTAGAGCTTATCTAAACCCATGCCCAGATAAATCAACTGGAAAATTGAAAACCAGGAATCCCCCGCTCCAGTGTGAAACTTAAGACTAACTTTGATTAACCGGATCCGCCCACCTGATTAAAATTCGAGTGCCAGTTTCAATTAGATATGCCCTTTGTAATTATTTAATTATTTCACTGTTACGTTGTTTGTACTTTTTGATTCGGGTTTCTGTCGGTCGTTTTCGGGTTGGTTCGTATCGAGTCTTGATTACTGTTCTAATTTTAATTATGTCACGGAGTAGAGAGGCTCGTGGTTAATTAACAACCGCGCCGATCATATGATTTGCAAGGTTAAGCTGCGCTTGTCGCGGTCAGTCCGTGGATGGGTGACCGTTTGTTACACATCGAGACCCCTCCGTGCCTCGGAGAGCACGTTAAACAGTCGGTCCCGGGTGTTATACAAATACCTATGACAGTCGTTACGGGTAGTCCGAAGCTCGAAAGTTTGACAACCGGTCTAACCTTAAGATATCGGCATTACCCAGTAACTGGGTTGCCGAGGTCTGATGGCAGTCGCTCCGTGCATAATACTGGTACCTATTCAGCCGGTGACCCCAACATAATTGGGAAAAGGCTAGGCAGAACAGTTGAGGTAACGTTTACTAAGTTTAAATTACTTGAAGCTATGAAACACTAGAAGGAAAACATTTTAATACTATTTGAAAGAACGCTGAAGATAAAGATTTATTGCTGTAAGTTTAATACTCGACGTTCGTTTTGTTTCTATTGCGAGATCAAATTGCTTACCCAACTTTTAGATACAAATACAGAAGTTTTCTCATACAATGGAAAGGTACGCTTGACTTAATCCAAACGTACTAAGAGACTTGTACTCTTTCAAGCGATTTATCGACTAAAGAAAATAGAGAGAATCGTAAATCAATGTGTTTTCTAAGTGCACCAACAATTGTATATTGTATACAGACTTAGCCATACAACACGTGTTTTCTATCGAATCAGAACAAAAGTACGACAACATTCTCCATTATAAGTCAACACAATTGTATAAATAGATAGCATTGTAGTCTTATCTTACTTATACGTGTCGATATAGAATAGAATTGCGATGTTTCTATCGTGATAGAATCGCATATAAGGGCAAGCGGCTTGATTCTGCGACTTCTTTAGATGAAATTTAGATAAGGACTCGTCCTCACGCAGTTCGCGTACTGTAAGTAATTGGATGGGGCGGGTGTGGGGCGGACTTATCGGCACTCGTCAATCGCAATAAAACTCTGCAATTCGCAGTATGTGGACGGTTCCTTACGTTAGTCGATTTATAGATAGAGGAGTAATGACTACGCATTGCAGTTATTACTGTATTCTGGAAATCAAATGCATTTACCGATTTGCGGTTAATCTGCTGTTAAAGCTTGTTCGGAGTGTCGTTTTGTGCTAAATTGCTAAATAATAAGCTTAGTTGGTGTTGGGATTGCACATTGAATAAAATTAAGTGATGTTTGTATGGCTATTGTTGAAATATTGACAGTAAAATTGTATATTTTTGTGTATAAAATGTAGTAGAAAGCTCACTGAGTGGAAAATCATTTAATTCATTGAAGTATACCTAGATTAATAAAATAAATAACAATAGATGTACTATTAACTGTAGACATAATCCGTTTGCATGAATCCTTTTAAAGATGTCACATAGTATACATTAGAGATTTATAAACCGGTCAAATGCGAGTCGGACTCGCGCACTACGGGTACCATACACCTTTGAGTTTAGACTTTTTATTATTTGTCACGATGGCGGCCATAATAAAACATTTTCTGTGAAAATTCCAACTAGCTACCTATTACGGTTAAAAACACACGGAACTGTGACGGATAGATGGGATGGACGTACGGATGGTGTAGGCATAGTAATGGGTCCTAAAAACTGAGAGTATTCTGTAGTGTCGTTGTGTAAACTAAGGTTGAGGACATTGACTAATTCATAAATTCCACCATCTACCAAAATAATTGAATTATTAACACCGATACAAAATAATTTATTTCGTAATTAATAATTATTGCAAACAGAATTGAAACTAATTTGATTAATAGAATAAAAAACTATACTGCCTTTCACATTGAGTTTAGGCGAAGCTTAAAATGAAGATTAACTATTATTTTCTATTATTAAAGTTATTGTTGTTTTAATTAACTTTAGCAATTTGTTGTGCTTGTGATATAATTTTTAAATTAATATTTTTGTTATAGGTATGTACAGCGTTCATCGAATCATATTCTTAACGGACAACAGGTAAAAAAACCATAGCAAATAACTTATCTGAAAATTTCGGCTAATCGCAAGTGTTCTACAATTAAGATAAGATTTACTCCACACTGTGCTACAAATTAGTCGTATCGCAAGCCGTGCACTCGTAAAGCTCAGCGCGCGCTCACGATAACCTCTTCGAGTTTTAGCGCCCGACCATAAATAGTTAGTAATAAATTTGTCGTTATACTACAAGAGTATCTAACGTGCAGGAAATTACTGGTTCAGCTGATGACCCCTATTTTTACTCCGTCCAAATTGAGAACTCACACAGTTTTAATTAACATTTCCTAATGAATTCACACTTCACGCACAGCACTTTATTAATTTTTACTTTTGGAACCACGGAATATGGCCCAGCTAAAAAGGTTCAGTATAATTAAAATGCACGCTCAAAAATGTGGGGGTTAATTTATGGCTCATAATTTGCTGAGCAACTTTGAAGACCACAAAACGGGAACGAAACAACGAATAGGTACTTGTAAAGTATGTACAAAGTCCCCGTCAATATAATTTTATTACAACATTCGACAATCAACAAAAGAACTCGAGACAAAGGACCTTATTCGACGGCTCATAAAATTTAATTTGAACTCCCCCTAAACATAAATAACCACAAACATAGTTTTTGCTATAACACTCAAAGCTCTTATTATTACAAATGTGTTCGAAAAATGAAGTCTGTTAACGGATTTTTTCCATTTGAACAAAGAACGTTTCGTTCTATTTTCTAATTTCGGTTTCGATTACGTCACAGGGCAACAAAGACCTGTTGATGCAACTCATAAACAAATGAATGCTACGAATGAAATGTGCATTTTGTTTAGCTACTCATTCATGTTTTTGTTATAGGTATAGTAAAATTGTTGTGTCAATTGATTGGGATATTTATTGTTTTGTTAATGGAAATATGAGAAGAGTTAAGATTAATTGTAAGTATTTATAATTTCCTGTTCGGGTCCGTTTCCGTTTTAACGTGGAGCTATTGACATATTTATCACCATACCCATACGGGATGGGCTGAGAACTTGAAGCGCCAAATCCAGTATCAGTTTTGTTGCGCAAGTCTACATTCTGCAAGATTTACGACCTAAGCCAGCAATGGAGTGCAATAACAAAACTTGCTAGTGGAGTCGCTTTAGAATACGAGCACATAACATTTTTATCATCAGTAATTAAAATTCCTTCATGATTTCACACTGATATTGCCACGCAACAAAAATACTGCCCTCCCTATCTTCACAATATAAATCGATATGTTCGTCCCATTCACGATGTCGTAAACTTCGCATGAACGCACGATCTGTATTGCGTTTTCTTGTTAACGACAATTATGTCGCACATTTCGGGGCCACAAAATATGGGCGTACATTAAAATGATTTTTATTGTTTTTCGTAACGGCGGGACCATGTGTAGGAACCATTGTACAAGTACGATTACTTAATACCGTGCAGATGGAAGATTTCGTAATATCGGATAAAGTGTTCGGCGGATGACGATCATGTGAACACGTGTAAGGATTGTTATTAGATAATTATGTCACTTCATAGACGGTTGGGTGAATCAAGATGTTTTATTGTAGGCGAGTAACTATTAATTATATGGCTGTCTTTTTGACTTTGATCTTATTTTGTGAGTGCAACTTTGTATAACGTTATCTATTTTTCTATCCCTCTTACAAACAAACGCTAAATAAAGTTATGACAAGCTTATATATTAAAACATGTATGGTTATACTGACGTTCTTCATAAAATAATTTTATTCATCGTTTATTAGTAAGGCGGTATGCATATGTACAAAAATGTATTTGGAAGTTAAGTTATCAAAGTTGAAAACACTCGACTTTTTTGTAATTAGACAATCGCTCAAGAAGATTAATAATAGTTATAAGTACTTACTTATAAGATCACAATCGCATCCGTTTACCTAAATCTTAAATATTAAAAAGCCTCGTTCCCTCTTTCACCTCTTTGTAGATAAAATGATTCATCACTTTCAACACTTAGAATGAGTAATCCAAAATGAGTCTATTTTTCATAAAGATCCAACAAAAAATGTGTGACGTAATGCTCTTAATATTAAACGCCATACTTTCACATTGTCGTCGCTTTGACAGAAAGATTGCTTTTTACAAGTGGATGCGTACCAGATGATTACGTTTTCTGTCGTCGGTTGAATGTACCCATTTCGGCTTATATGATTTACATGGGAATTTTAGCGTCGGGCTTATTAAAGACTTGCCTTTCAATAGAAATTTTCCTTGTCATCGCTATCGGTAATGGAATCAGAATAGAACAATATGTCAATAAGTGAGCCACTGTATAGATTGGATTATAATTGAATATCCGTCGTCGTGATAATAAACTTACATTACAGAACTTATTGCTATAATTTCGTGTAAAAACTTTTACTTACGACGTAAATGTCTTGGTTGGTAGAGAGGAAATTTCCTCAATTACTGTTATTATATTATTAGCCACTACTTTTCAATCAATATCTCTAGAACAAAGGTAAGTATTTCATATAGATTCCGTCTTTTAAAACTGATATTTTTATTGTAGACTAGCTGGGCCCGCGACTTCGTAGTCGGATAGGTTTTAATTTTTTTCCGCGACACCTCAATTATTTTTATTTTTCTTTAATTAAAGTAGCCTTAGTTACATTATTTATAACATCAGTTATCTGCCAGTGAAAGTCCCGTCAAGATCGAACCAGTCATTTCGGATATTAGCCGGAACAAACAGACAAAAATATTTAAAATCGTTTTTTTATTATATGTTCCGCATATAGGTACTTTCATATGCATTTAGTAAAAAAATGTTATTTTGACAATACAAACAGACACATCAATTTTATTTATTTGTATAGATTAATCAGAAAATAGAACCAAAAATAAACGAATTTATACAAACGATTATCTTGCAAAAAGTTGGTAAAAATCGTACAAAAACTTATCCAATCTTTTCGGTTTGAAAAGGCTTACAAACCTCCATTATAAGTTTTGTATAGGAAACCATAATAAATGTAGTATCAGTGAGTACTCGCTGAATTACCCGGTAGGGGGCGCGTCTTCCCCGCGGGGAGCCCGACTCATTCGGGGTAAGGGAACTTTGTTAATGCACTTACGTCACATGAGTTTATTTGTTTATTTCAGCTACGATTCCACATAGAGCAGTAGTTTATTACTCTGCTATTAAGTCGTTGAGAGAGGGGACTGTGGTTATGAATACTTTGACAACAAGATTGTATAACATTGCTGTCACACTCACTAATTGTTATACATTCATGCATAGTTTCTAATAGAATGTATGAAGCAATAAATTCATAAAGTTGATTAAAAAAAAGTAGGTTCGCAACTCCAATGAACTTAAATAGGAAACCTTTGCTTTACTTTTAATTAGTATTAAGTGTTGAAGCATACTACGGAAAGAAACTTTCCGTCTAACTTATAAATTAAAATGTCTTTCACATTTCAAACGAGCTTATTTATTTTAGTATTTGACATTTTCCCATTTTATCCCGGCAAAGATATTGCTCAAAATATTTCAATATACGTAAAAACTTCTTTAGAAACATATTCTCGCGAATCTACAGAAATCAGATCCTTTTCAAAACGCACTTATTTCCATACGTTGGCATGTTATTGAAGAGCGGTTCTTTGAATTGCAAATAGGCCAGTCCTCGGGCGGGTTCCATTGAAATGTCAATTTGTTTTCTATTGGGGTGGCTTGTTTGGTAACCTCGAGACATATCGCCTTACTATTGTGTATTTTGGACGGTGGTAGGCGGATCTTACACTTTCCCTCGCGACAACCCTAATGTTTGCTGTGAATACGCGTGAGTTACATTTTAATGATAAGCTTGCGTATTGTGATAAGTGAAGTTGCAAGCTGGAAGTTAAATGATACAAGTTATTTTAAAAGAAATGAGTAATGTACGATGCTCTGTACTAATCTAAATGATGCTGGCTTCCTCAACAAAGCCAACCCTGATTATGTTAGGCAGTAGTCGAGCTCCTTGTGACAGAATTCGTGCGGCTAAGTACTACTACCACACCTATTTCTGTCCCCGAGCAGCATTGCTGTGTCCGGGTTTGAAGGGTGTGGGTACCGGTGAAATTACAGGCAGATGAGACTTTCGACCTTTGTCTCTAAGGTTGGCATCAGCAATTCTCCTGGTATTGTCGGTGTAAGGCGGCGATAACCACGTTACACCAGGAGCCGTTGACCCGATTGCCAAACTATTAAATCAAATTAAACAAAGTTTCTTCACTAGATTAGATTGAAACGAATATTATTATACTTAGATGTACTTCAGAAAATGACACCTACTCTGAATGATAAATTAATAGAGTAAGAACTATTAAAAGTATGGGACATTAAATTGAATACACAAAATGAAAATTACTTTCTGATGAGTGGCCTATAATGGAGATAGTGGATAGTGGTATATAATAAAGAATCGATACAAATTATTATTACATAAACTGTTATGTGAAATTGAAGTAGAATTAAGTCTACAGAGACGTAGGTATTAATTGTACCTTCATTAAAATTATACACCGTTATTGAATATTCACTAGCACGCTGACTGTTATTAACTATCATTTAAATAACATAAAAACGTTTGTTTGACTTTTGGAAATAACTAAAAAAGGAAGTGCATCTGCTGCCGGCGAAGATCACTGATTTGGTTGTCGGCACTGGCTACCCATACAGGGCACGACGATCGTACGTAAGGATCGAAAAATTTTAAGTGTAATAAAGATAAAAAGTTCTCAATCGTGCTTTCACTTTCATTGCACTTTTCAATAATCTATCTATCTAATACCTTTAAACGAGCAATTCTTGTTTATATATATATAGGTATATAATAATTTGAATCTCGGAAACGGCTCCAACGATTTTCATGAAATTTAGTATCCAGGGGGTTTCGGGGGCGATAAATCGATCTAGCTAGATTTCATTTTTAGAAAATGTCGTTTTATTCGTATTTTCAGGCAATGAAAAACTGCTACAATAACATTAGAATATGAAGGTAAATTTCGCCGCGAGCTTCAAAGATAAAATAGCTCAGGTCGGAAATTGGGCGGTTCCGAAATCAGAAAACTCGGTTCGAGTCCGGGTGGTTTACTTTTTTCCCTTTTTTTTTCTTTCCAAAAAACACGATGTACCAAAAAAAAACCGAGCCAGGCTCGGTCATCCAGGTACTTATAATTATACATGTAAAACCAGTAATTATAATGCACAAACAAGCACCCATAACTGTGCAGCGTGCCAACTCTCAAACCATGGAAGGCACAAAAACGGCTCCAAAACTTTAAAACGTTGTACTTTATGAAGTGGACTCGAAATTTTGGGGCTTCTTTTTTTCGGCAAAAAATGTAGTCGCCCGTGTCGGTACTCGGCTCCACGGTATCCGGGATCCGGTTTTTATTAGTGGCGGATATCGAGTGGCTTCCGAGGGCTTTGTGGGACGATTTGCACCCGAACGCCCATTGTGGTGCGATTTGGTACTGAACGCCTATTGTAAGCAAGATGTCGCTGGCTTTGTCGTTCAATGGTTCGAACGTTTAGCACAATGAACTATGCTTAACTGCAAGTTATTAATTGTTTGATTTTTTTGTGAAGTGACATTTTTTGTGGTAAACGTAATTTTGGGGTTACTTTGTTTTTTTGTTTTTATTTGAGTAGGAGGCTGACAGGAGCTCAATAAAACTGCATACATAAATATTATTTTATTCTTTTTTGTTCATATTTTCGTATATTTTCGATAAGACGTTATACATGAATGTCTTGCGTTAAAGTTGATAAAATTATTGTCTTTTTCATGAAAACTAAAATAGCTTAATGGGATTTAAGCTACCTACGCCTCATTGTTTTCGTACATTTCTCGAACAAATCGAACGTTTAAAATTCTCAGGATGCCTGAGGATTAAATGGATCTTATCGCAGCAAAATGTTAGTATTTGTTGTTAAAGCACGTCCAGTTGTTACCCGACACATGTTTGTTATATCGAAACGAACAACAATAAAACAATGATGATTAATGGGCGCAATAACAATACAATGCGAATTGATATCGATGCGAAAATATCGATTGGGAAACGATTTTTGTGCCAATACGAAATTTGTAGACAATAGATATAACAATAGATTAATACTGAGAAAAAAAGTAAACGACATTTTTATGCCAATAAAACATAATTTTTTGGTCTTCAAACTCGTTATGCACAGACTTAAGAACATACATACATGCATAAACTCACGCTTTTTTCCCATGGGGGTAGGCAGAAACAATAGAACGCCGAATGCTACGATCCTTACATACCTACTCGTTTCGCTTAATCCACATTCATACATCTTGTCATATACGCACGCCGGTTGGGAGTGCTACGAACCTCTCCTTTGTGAAGAACATCACCAATAACATCGATGTATGTCCTTCTAGGGCGTCCTCTACCGGCGTTTCCATTGACATCCGCCTTATAAGTTCCTTTTTTTAATTGCCGTTCACTCATTCTCTCAACATGACCAAACCACCTAAGCATACTCCTTTTAATTTTTGTCACTACATCATCTTTTAAACCGCAACTTTGTATGATCACATAATTCGTCAATCTATCATTCAAAGACTTAAGACTTAAGAAGTTCTAGTAAAATATTGATTTATTGATATTATTATTGAGTAATTCGTCGTTGAAATATTCTGATGTCGAAACATTCATAGATGAACTATTCTGACGGTGAACAATTCAACGGAGAAACGATCGTTGAGATTGATTCCACAAACGTAGTTAATGACAGCTGGTAGATTGTCGGATTTAATTTTATTAAAATTGATCTCCAATCTTTTCCCAGAAGTACACTATCAATGTGACCTAAGAATATAATTAATTCTAATTGTATCTATGTACAGTAGGGGAATGAATAGGTTCATCAGTTTTCAAATTCATTCCTTTCCAACATCGCGGGCACATGTTACCTTTTCACACTGTTGAACGGAACAGACCAATGCATGGAAAATTATGTTTAATTATTTGGTAGCAAAGATTAAAATTGCCTTTTACCTCCAAATGGCGTAGTAGTGCCATGTAATGTCTTTGATTTGATTTAAGGAGTTTTGTTGTAAAAACCATGGCATCAATCAAATCGATGATTAAATAAATTGACATTACTAGTGTCTGTCACCATTATAATTTAATATTTATCCTGTCGAAAACATACTTGTATTTTCATTTCTATAATGTTGGCAATACGTAGTTGGTAAAATAGCATAACCTTTTCATTCCCCTACTGTACTACATTTGTTGATAGTTTAATTATCAATTAACGCAAAGAATTTAGGTTAGTAGAAATGTTTCGCGGATTTCCTTGACTACTAAATTAAGTCTGAAAACTACTTATTTAACCTGTTCTATTTGTTCACTGTAAACACAATTTTCCAGTTTAAAGTACTGTAAACAACGAAATAGGTAACGGGTTTAAATCGTTTACTTTTGGCACGATCACTTTTATTACTAGGGTTGGAACAGTAAACTTAAAATCTCGCACATTTCGAATAAAATCGGGTACCGAATTTATACGAACGACTAAGTTTGAAACAGTGTCCAGTATGAACGGGAAATGTCGGAAAAGCGAAACGAAACAAAATGTAAAAGATTTGCTTTAAAAAAGACGCAGAACGATTTGCAGTTTGGTCGCGCAAAGCAACAAAGTTGATTGACGGAAACAAATCCTTTTGTCGTTGTCTCTTGAAATCTCAAGAAAAGGTGATTTTCTAAATTCGGTTCGTATTCAAACAAAGATTGTAGACCTTTTTCCGTACAACTTTTGAAAACAAAAGAGATCAAAACAAGCCGTACAATAAACTAAGTAGTTTTTTATGTCAAACATAATCTACCTACATTTTTAAAGATTTTTTTTCTTCCATTGGTTCGCGCTAACCTGTCGTTCAGGGATCAAGTGCGCGCCGACAACTGACGTTTGACAACCCTATTTCTGATCCATTGAAATTTAGATTAACGTGCATTAAGATTCAGTCCGGAACGCGGAGCCAGTTAAAATGTTTTTGTTGTTCATTGCTGCCATCGAATTAATGATCCGCCTTTGTGTCGCTTGATTACATCGATTACTATCGAATAAAAAAAAACATTTTATTTCAACCTCCATTCAAGGAAAAATATCCGCAATGATTGAATCCGCTGCAGCTCATCCATAACCATTGAAGTGTTGGCCAGAATAACTTTAAATTAGTTGCAAAAGAAACTCTGAAGTTGGACGTAACGATAAACGCGTGTAGCGTAGTTTTTAATAAAACTGCCGAAGAAAACTGCATAAGTTATACTTTAGAGGAAAGAGAAAAAAAAAGTATTTAAGAACATTTAAATTTACTGGAAGCTCATGTTTTTTATGATGAGCTGAATAATTCTGGCCACAATTTACGGAAACCGCGTTCTAACTTTAAAATAATTTTTGAACATTTTTATATTTTGTTTCTTTCGGTTTTCACTTTAAACCGGGCTTCTGGCTATAAGAGCCAATGAACTTGCAATCCAACTAGGAATGTTTACGTTGCCCATGGCACTCGGCTGTGGGAAACGGCCAGTTATTTTTGCACAAATGCTATTTTGAGCACAGCACTACCGCCTGTGTTGGCATAATTTTACCCTTGTAATTCGTAGCGTAAATTAGTATTTTTAATACAGGATTTGGTTAGCATTTTGATTATGTTACCTTTTGTTTTTATTTTTACTTAGTAAAATAAATAGTGTGGCCGAGAAGTCATAACTTATAATTTATCACTTTAGAATTAAATGTGAGGAACGTTCATTTTATAAAAATATTCCCTTTTCAGGCGAGAAGAATAAAGGAAATGTGTATCGTAGAGTATTTATAACAGGATGCTCATCATTCTAGGTTTTCAATGCAAAGGGGGAAGAAATGCAAAACGCGCGTTGCATATAGCTTATGCTACCTATATCAAAAAATATTCTGTAAAAGCATGAAATAGTAAAATTTCTTAAGATTGTACCAGTCTATTCAAAGCTTAATGCAAGAGTAGTTCCAAGTTAAAATGTCCAAGTCACAAGAGACTTCTCTTTTAAAGCCCATTGTTAGTGGGTTAGTGACGTACGGTAACCTTATTCCCAGTGGGATTCTCGAATAAAACGGAATCCATTGGAATGTTGCGAATAAACCTCCACTCTGTTTAGAGAAACGTTCAATGTTTACGTTCGCACACGATGTAAGCTTAAAGTTCATGTTTATGTGTCTTGAGTAGGACAATACTTTATTTGCTTTACAAGGATCTTGTTTAAAAGATGTTTTATTAGGTCAAAGTATTAAGTATTTTATGAGGAAGTTGTAAACTTTTGAGATGTGATCGATCTGTCCATCTGGCGGATGGGTGGACAATTCAAATGAGTCGTGACGGCCTCGAAGAGTATGTGCCTTGATTCCGGTTGATAAAAAAGAAAAACATTCTTAGGTAGGTATCAGAAACTTTAGGAATGCGTCATTCTGTACACTGGCCTTTGTGCTCCTTTCTTTTTTAATACCTAACATTAACAACGGCTTTGACCGCCACGCTATAAAATAAATACAAAGGTAGGTACTTTGAACATTATTAATTTCTAAACTGAAGAATATTCAGTTTCAGTACTATAAGTAAATAATAATCAGACGGCTAATTGTTTTCAGAATCCAATTACAATAAACTCGTTGAATCTAATGATACACGACAAAACGGCAATTTTACTACAACCGATCACGTCGCCACTGAAAAGGTTAACAACGATTTCACATTGACGATGACCATATAAACTCATGGCTAACTATCAAATCGTGATACACAGTAGTAAACACAACGCCATAACAAAAATCGTGCGTCAATCACCTTAACGGCTGCGCGCGCGATTTTCTCATAACTTTTCCCACATACTTTCATAAAAGATATTATTCATGTATATTGTGGGTTTATATCTCTCTTCAACGTGTTGTCAGTCAACTGTCCAATGTCCATCGTGGATTAATGACGCTAAAACCAGAGGTTACTAATGGAGTTGGGGCAGATTAGTCGAAGTCACTTAAAGAAAGTGATGTTTTCGAGTGAACAGAATACATTTTAGAAATTTAGGTTGGGTTCTTACATTTTACCGAATACATAAAGTACTTTACAAAAGCTTACTTGTTATTAATAATTAAAACTCCATTGAACGTTAATGCATGCAAAGTTTTTATAAACAAAGGTGTTAAATTTTAACAAAGCTCTTACTAATGTATTAAATTGAACAGTTATGATTTCATCAAGTAGTATTTAATTTAGCATCGCACAATTAATATGTGGTAAAAATTGTGTGTTTATATATTTCAACCATAAAAAAGAGAGACTCTGTTTTATAATTCTTTTAATACTTTTATGACAGAGTACAATAAAAATAATTATTCCAAACGTAACAGACACACTTTAAATTCCGTCCATTTAAAAGGAACAAGCATACTCCAATGAAATATAATAACAAAATGAATTTAACCCGAACATGTAACGAATTCCCAAAGCGCTGTGGCTATCAGCCGTCAGTCCCAGGACAAAATGACAAACTTTAATATCAGGGTATGTCTGAAACACGATGACGCGAGGTTTTGCATTAATACTGTTTTGTTTATACGTTGGTTGTTTGCAGATAATGGCGATGGGAAAGTTCATTTCATTATTGGAAATGTTTAAGTTGCAGGTTAATCGAAATTATGTACTGATATTATTATAGTTGTTAAATTTGTATGCCTTAAATTGACAGCCGATATGTTGGATACTAAATAGCAGACGGCAAAGTCCTCATAATGTACTAGACCGGTGGTAGGTAGGTGCCAAGATCGTAATCCGTTTGCCAAGTGCAGTGATTAAGACAATTAACGACAGTCCACGGGGAGGCCCGTATCCATTAATTATATGCCAATTCAGAGCTTATAAATCTCATGTTGCTAATTGTTAATATTAAGATTGACATCGAAACCCCAATTCGTTCTCATCCAATTACCGTAGTACATAGTAAAGCTAATGGAAAAGTTGGAGAAATTCAAAGATCAAACACGATAGAAGCTTGACGACTGTAGTTGATAATAACACAACAATCCGAAATTAGCGTATTTCTTAATAACCCTTGTCTTGTAACACTACATGCCACAACAACATTCGCGGATGACGCTTGCAAATGACACAATTAATCAACAATTACAATGGAAACAGATTAAATTAAAGTAGTTCGCAATTCAGTACAGTTGTTCTACTTAAGCGGGTTCTGTACAATCCGTCACGTCGCGTCGAGCGTCGTATGAAACATCGCATGATGTATGGTCGACGGAAGTTTCAATTGCGGGTTTAAACCCTTCATACTCAAATCATTATTAATTTATTTACTGTCTTTGTTTGTGGTTACGTATATCCGTTACTTTGTCTGAATATTTAGTAGCTATGCTGTGAAATGGAACCAATTTGTATTGTTATGATTGTCGTTGATAATTGTTACAATTTTTTTTTATTTATAGTGTGAAAGAATGCAATTTATTAGATGTACCAGGAATGCTTAGATCATTAAGTATGATTTCTATAATGTGAAATGATGAAACTTACTCGACTACTTGATTAGATTCATTGATTACATCGACGTTCGTTCAGCTAACAAATCACTTACTTGACTCGACTTCTGCTTCAGCAAATATGTTCGATTTTGCATGCCATGTCGGTTTAGAAAGCATTAAATCTGAACTAGTTGGAACGTTCACGCTAGTATTATTTGCAAATCTCTTTCACATTTTGACATGACATTCAAATGAGTTTCAAAAATAACAATAAGCCCAAAGTCGCTAAGTGCTCGGTCCCCTATTCTGAATAATGGCGTAACGAAACGACTTCGTAGGGAGGTCTTTTCGTAAAATGATTCTGTAGTACTCCTCCCTTATTAAATGTAAATAGTTATTGATCCCATAAAGATAAAAAATGATGGTATAGGTAAGCAAAATGGAGGAAAAGATAAGAGTAATATCATGTAGTTGTCGGTCGTAGAAAAATATTGTGGCGTAGTTATTCAGAATGAATCATTAAGTAAATATGTTAAATAAGGTAGGGTCTTAATTATTTTATACGTGTATCTTTAATATTGCTTATATAATAATATCTTATACGAAATATTCATTGTTTCTTTTTCACAGCGTAAACATACGTAAGCGGTGAAGGGCGGGCCTTTTTGGGGGCTGTCTTTTGTAAAATTGACGTTCAAAAAGAACTAAGTAATTCTAGTATAATAATTTTGAATAAAATGAGATTTGAATTTATTTATGTTGTATGAACATAACATCACGCTTTGTATTCCCCAAAAGGTTCAGCTGAGGTGTTTTTAGTACACCCTCGCTTCGCCAGTTATGTTTAAGTCCTATGTATGTAATAGGGGGCGAGCCTATTGCCATTAACCTTGCACAAATCCAGACTCCAGGCTGCTCTGAGAAATTCCTAATGGAAAAACCCAATACCACTGCTCGACCTGGGGATCGAACCCAGAACTCCATGCTCAACAGTCGCGCTTGCGACCACTAGACTAGGCACAAGGCAGTCAAGGCAGTTGTTGTATGAAATAATGTAATAACAAAGTAACATCCGCATAGAATGTTATTTCATAAATATTTTTATAAAAATATTACGTCTTTGTTAACACACTCTGAAAACGTTCACAAAAAACATACGAAATCATTTACCTTACTCATTTTACAAAGTTATGTGAAACGCTTATTTTTAATAATAAAGATATATGAACCGTGCAAATAAAATATTCCAAGCCGTTGAACAGAAGTCACGTATCGAGACGACGCTGTATGGGGCGTGAGACGACCTAAAGAAATTGAATGTCAGTGACTTGCGTGCCTTGAAAGCCTATACCAGTAATGGACGCATACTAGGTTATGAAGACAGCCGGAATTTATATTCTTTCATAACGTCCATGTAAATGTTCATACATATCTTTATAATAGTGTCATAAAGTAACTAGTATATGAATAAAACATCACGTTTACTCCGAATATTAAACACTGAAAGTAGGTGTCATACTCGGGAGATCTATCTTTGCGTTATTGTCTCATGAACCATCCACTACAAGGAAATGGATTACATTTTTGATCGTTTCCATTCCATCGCTCTTATTGTCTAGGGGATGGTGTTATGTGACTGATGATACCCATCTACTGTTGTTTCTTTGATTAATGTTAAAATTTTATACTTTTCGCCCTGCACATAAATTTTGAGTTATTTTGCATAAATATGGTAAATTATTTATCTTGGTACATTACTGGGGTATTTATGTATAAAGACAACAATTGCAAATTATGTACATATTTGAATAGATTAAAAAAAGTAGTTAGTTTTGAGTTGCTTCAAAATCTGCTTTTATGTGTAATATTTGTGTTGATTGGCCAAAAATAAATCGTTTTAGTGACTTATTTTTACAATTCCGATTGCAAATATTACCCAACTAAAATAAAGTATCCGGAAAATCTTTTCAGATTGCCCACAGTTTCTTAACTATCTTAATTTATTGAACCCAACTGGAACTTTTTGTAATCCTCCTGATCGCAGCGAAAAATCCGACAATCATCGCGTACCCAAACTTATGTCATTAAAAGATTGAAAGATTACTTGTTCACTTGCTTGGGGTAAAAATCTACCCCAAGGCAAGATTTATCTCATTAGTTAAATGGCCCGTCCGCTAGTCGCGGAGATCAAGTTTTGGTATTCCGACAATTGGAATAAGGTTATTCCTACCAATTTCTTTGCTTTCAAGGGTTGAGTTCCTTTAAAAGAAATTAGTGAACAATGTTGTTAAAAGTCGTGGCTGATTTATTACTACGTAATTATGGATACTAAAGTAAAGATTAACCTATTGATAAGAGTGTTTATGTGTTCACATATAATTTGAAAATGCAACTCGCAATACAATATTGCTTGATCGCGCGAAATAGGGTTTATTTGAAGTATTGTTTTATCAGTATATCGGTGTTGTATATATTGTATATCAAGTTCATTCCTAAAGTCGTTCTATTGATAAATAGTAGTTTTAATCTTTTTGTATTATAGAAATATCGATACGATCATTAGATAATCTTTGCTATAAAGGCCTAAAGTTAATGGACCGAAGATAGCTCCCAGAGGTACCCTTAAGCGACGAACTAGCAACGCCTATCGAATGTATTGAATTTTTTAATCCATTATGCTATTGCATGGTCAATGATTATCAACAGTGCCCCTAGGCTTATAAAATATATCCAAGACCAAACCTGAGAGACATACTCGTACATTTTAATCCGTGACTCATTCGGTGCTAACATTTACGAGTTGGTGAAGGAATGCATCTGTGGGGGAAGCTTATTGGAAAAGTTTTAACTGGATTAGATTTGATTAGAGCGAGCGTTCGGTAGTCCCCGTCACTTTGCTTTATGGCTTGTAAGTAAGTTGTTAGCTAATTTCAAGTTCTGATGATATTTTTTATATTGTCAGTCACGTAGTAAATTATGCTTTTACGATGCACGTTTGTAATATTTTTCTTGTGCACGTTTGCATAAAGAGTGTAATTTATGATATGAGTGTCATGATTGTTCATAAAATTATTATGCTCAGTTGAAGGAACATGATATAAACTGAAGTCTAGTACCAATTAATGCAAACGACAATTAAATATCGACGAGAATTCTTCAATGGTTTGTCATTTATTTGGAACAAGCTATTTCTTGGAACGAAGCTTGCTGTAATATTACTAGCATGATAATAAATCATGATTGTGTACAGTTTTAGAGATGACTAAAAGTAGGAAATAAAGATTATATGAATGATTATGATAAGGTACTTGCTCTTTGCTCATTAGTTTAATTCCTTAAAGGGTGATCCAAGTTTACCATAGGTGCTGGAGGGTAATCATTATAAATATTCGATGTTTATTAAAAATATTATATCAAAAGGCAGTTTCATTGTTTGAGCTGCTTTAAAATAAAAGCAAAACATATCAATTGAGGGTTAATTATGCTTCAAGTGAAGGGCCATCAGAAATTATTTTGTCAATCATCACATACAACTTTAAGATTAAGTTAATATAAATATTGTTCCAAACTATATCTTCAAACTAAACACAATTTAGATAGATTACGTTGAATTATCGTCTGATCGCTGAACCGTGTAAACAAATGATTGAAGGCGTCGATTACTAACACAATGAGGCTCAAGTGTAACGCAGACAGGTTAATGAGGCGTTACAGTTAGTTTACAGTTTGACGGGTTACTCATAACTGTAACACTACTGTTAATTACTTCTAGTGCTATTTTGGTAACTGTTTCTTTATTTTTAGTAAATTAATTAGTTTTTGTAAGTAGTTTAATTTACAAGACGTGTGATGTTGTATTTCCATGTTTTATTTGCTTGAACACTTGAAACTTTATTCGCTCATTCAAAATAATATGTCTGCCCTGTGATATCTGGAAAGGTAAAATAATTGGACATCTGACTTATAACGTACTGCCTTTTTATGATTTATTTCAAATACTTCCAGATCGGCAAACTTTCAACTTATTGCATAACTTACTCGCAAACGTCTATATTTGAAATGTTCAAAGTGCACAGATGAAGTCTCATAACTCACGAATACCATTTGTGTAAGAAGCGCAGCAAATGTTACAAAAGAATCAAACCGGTGCACTAGAAAATAAGTAAACAAAGCCGTGCTGTGGAGTAGGAATTACTTTAAAATCCCCTGTAAATATCAAACAGTAGAAAATGCATTTGAAATCCATATTCCCCGGCATCCAGGAGTCTAGAATGGCAAACATTCCAAGTCCAAATAACAATAACAGTAAAAGTCCTTAAGTCCACCACCCGTCTCACCGTTTGTCTTACACGGATGCAAGTGAGAAGCGGAAGTAATGGTGGGCAAATCTATACTTTATGGAAATTTATTTATAGAAGATTTTGTTGCAACATGGTGGTTGTTTTGAGTATAATGTTTATATCACAGCGTAGTCAAAAAAAATTACATATGAACTGTAACACAGTGCTAAAAAAATCAATGGCGATGTAACATTGTCAAGCCCATTATTGTCACAATGTTGAGCACGGGCCACTTCTCAGAATGAGAAGAATTATATGCCTTAGTCCACCACGCTGGCCTCGCTGGTTGGCGGACTACATACACCATCGATAACATTTTGTAGCCATGCATAAAAATTAAATGATGATATTTTTTCTCTCAAATTGGTCGTTCTTATACATCCTCCACATGTTTGTGGGATTCATAAAATTTATTTTCACTCTTCCATTAAATGGTATATTCAAAGTACAGACACTCCTTTTACGTTAGGTACTCAACAAACAAATATAAATAGGAGTAAATGCAAACATTTGCTACCCGCTCATCGCCCATCCTTTACGCCGGTTGGAACTAGCTTCACAAAGGAAAAGTAAACATTTTGTACGTGTTCACACCATTCTCTACCAGTCTCACGGTTACCACGGAGTTTGCTCACGGCACCCGCTTTTGAATTCGGGGCTTTGCAGTCCATTCCGCCAGTTCGGGGAGCAAAAGTTTCAAGTAAATTAAACCGTCGTTGTCTCCGGTAATTAACCGAATACAAATAATATAATTTGACTTGCATTCTTGTTATGTTTTAAAGTTTTAATAATATTATCTCTATTCTACCTTTTACTAAAAGTTCAGGTTGAATACTAATGAAAAATATCGTTGACAAAATTCTTAGTAGTTTGAACTTTGAACAAAACTTTCGATAATGCAAAAAAAACGTCAATTTTAGTTATAGTTGCTTCTGAGTGGCAACAGTCCCCAGTTATTTTTTCTTTCCTCAGTTTTACTGTTACAACTTGCTATCTGTAATTCAATAAAAACATGTCTTATTAATATTATCTTTTGGATATGGTCTAAATTGCATAACGGTGAAAATTTGTTTCAAATGTGATTGGATATACATTATCCCATAGTTAAGTTAATTCCATAAACAAAAGATAATAACCTCTGTACTATATTGTTATAATTTTAATATTCTTTTGTATGAAAATTATCATAATCATTGTTTTGTGGTTTTCTCTTAATGATACAAAATACTTATACAATAGTTACGATGCGTTTCAATAGCAAAGGTCATAGGTATTCTGTTTCTGTATCTGTGTTAATTGTAAGATGAGACAAATTAATGCGGTTTGTACATTCAATACCCATCGACAGGTCAGACTCACTGGGGACAGCTCTATTCATAATAAATATATTAGTAATGATGATACATACACATCTTCATCATTATTATTGCAGCGTGTTTTATCTCCTCTTTCTTTCTTTTTTTATCAACCCTTTTTGCACTTCTATTGGGTTTTGTTGTCATTGTGGGAAGTTGCACGCGGTTCAGTCTTTGATCTTCATCCATTCATTCTAGGATTTTGTTGAGGTGGTGTTTGTTGCAGTATTTTACCTTTCCTATATTTTAGCCTCTTCATAAATAGAATCAAATACAAAAGAAAACGCACAAACCATTACAGGCACTTCTGAAAACTGAATTCTCTGATTATAATTATACTCATTGATGCAAATAACCCGTACTCAATTAAAGTTGGAAACAAAACCATTTCATTTATTTTTCCTCCAAACTGATCAGGGAGTTAAAGAAAAATCTGCATATGAAATTACTTTTACCCGATTCACTTCCCACAATATTGTGATCTGAATTTCATTTTTAATTAAAGGATAAATAAATATAAAAGCGCTCAGTATCACGATACGCTCCATGTTTCGCATGGATAATGAATACACATAAATGAATAATTGCAGTGTGGCCTGGTAATTGAGTTTCTTGCCTGTTCTTCTTCATATTCCGATACAGTTGTAGATTTTGAAGTACCTATGTATTCATGATGGAAACAAATATTGAGCTTTCTAATGAGATTGCAACCAATAGGACTCGGAAAAAAGAAAATTATATGACTTTAAAAGAAAAATACTCAAAGCCGGGTGATTAAAAAAAAGCCTAATACATTTAATTTTTTAGTACGTATTATAGTCAGTCAAAGAGCATTATATGGGCATGACAAACTTTTCATAAGCAACACAATACTATACGTTGTACAAGTCACCCACCTGTGACATAATATACCTAGCTAAAGGTCAGACCTAAATATTACTGATAAAATTGTTCAACATTATTCAAAACGTTAAAGCTCGTTGTCATGCGCTATATTTTGCATTTGCGACATTTACCCTCTTATTACAAAACAGCATCCCATTCCATCTGTATTGCCCATAATTTTGGGCCAAATATCACGCAGGTGCACCGGTTATCGTTAGTGGAGGATTATGTTACTCCTGTTTTTGTCTCTTTTACTCTTTCGTGGTCCCCCTTGCTTTCTCGGTCGCACGAATGCTCGCCGACAAAATTATCGCGAGGAAAAAAATGGTTGGTTCTATGTTTTTTTTTCGCTTAAGAAGCCGTGTTGATACCAGATTGAGTTACAGCTTACCCCTTTCGTTTTGTGGTTGAAAGAGCTTACTTCGCTGTCCACGTTTTGTTTTAAACTTTTAGGTTAAGTTTATTCCGTTGTATATAAAAGATATCAATTACACTTACGTGCTTTTTTCGTTCATTCGACTTCAATGGTTTTTCTTTTTTGCTCGATTTGGCGAACATAATTTTCCTACTGTGTAAAGTTTTCAAATGGTGCGATAACTATCACAACTATGCTATTTCACTAGGTACTTCTATGTGCAGTTCTGCACTAATGCTTTTCTATCGATACATTCCAAGCAAAAATACCAAAGCAGTCAGGCCAGCCTTGTCTGAAGCATTCTCTCCGTTTGCTATGCTACTTAAAAAAATGTTTGCACAGCTAAGTCACGTAGAAGGCAACTTTATCTTATTTTCCTTTGACACTCAAAGCGTGGGGGGCTAACTTTTTCGCCTTTTAATTTGGGGAGGTAAAATTTGACGGAGATAATACCGTTGTACAGCTTAATTAAGTTTATTAGAATTTATTTTGGCGAGACGTGCCGACGTTATCCGAGCCCTTTATACTAATTATGGCGAACGGCCAAAGCGTTTTGGTCATTGAGTTTCATATATTTTGAAGTAAACGAATACTCTTGATTAAAATTGTACATCTGCTTATGTAGTAATATTATGATAACATCTTTTTAATAATTAATTACGCTTTTACTCAAACATGATAAAATGTAAACAGTAGATGAATCTATACGGAATGAATTACTTCCGCTAGAATAATTTATCGTAGTAACGCATATATCTTGATTAAAGTTGATTAACAAGCTACAGTTATTAGCTGCCCCACTTTACTTGGATTATTAATAGTTCTAATTTCATCGTTCATTAGTTCTAATATTAATGCAACTAAAAAGTAGTGCAAGCCGGATGCATTAAGTGCCAAAGAGTTATAAACACTGATGCCCGATAGAGATGTGTTTATTTCTTAGAAGTAGAAGGACGCGATGACTGTTGCATGTAAAGCATTGTACCAAGCAATGCTATGTTTCATATACGTTGTGCTTGAAAATGATAACAAATTATTATAAAGCTTATAATCATGTTATTGAATATCATCATGTCAGTGGACATCCTAGAAAGACATACATCGATGTTATTGGTGATGTTTTTCACAAAGGACAGGTGCGTAGTACTGTAGTACTCTCAACTGGCGTGCGTAAATGACAAGATATATGAATGTGGACGAAGCAAAATGAGTATGTAAGGATCGTAGCAGGTGGCGTTCTATAGTTTCTGCCTACCCCCACTGGAAAAAGGCGTAAGTTTATCTATGTATGTGTATATGAATATCATCAGGTTTTCCTTTATCCTATTACAGGATCAGCCCTTTCATATAAATTGATTTCGTCGGCAGAAGAGTAAAATTAAATGCAGGTAAGTACTTGATGTAGAATGAGCAAGGGGTTCTTTGTTGGTTGTTGAGCGCATAATATTACTTTCTTGATTGTTTAAACGTTTTCCCCTTCCCGGCATAACGTTTAATGGAAATTTTATTCCATTTGCTTTGGTAATGGACAGGTAGAGTGCAAAAGTTTTGATAAACTCTGTTGTTCTGTTTTGCTATTTTCAGCACACTGTTATTTCCACAGAAATCAAGTCTTATTATTTAGAGTCTGTGGTTATTTCTAAAAGTTTGTTAAACTATTTCACTATTATTAATATTATTATCGTGCGACCCAAAAGTTTAAAGACAATAAAGATCTTTAAAAAATGTGAATGAATTTCAGTTTTTTTTAAACAAATTTTTGCCCCACACTAGGATTTCTCCTGTATCGTGGGTGCGTTTACAGACACAAATCTTCACACGCACAAACATCCAGACCGGAACAACTATCTGCAGGCCATACAAATATTTGTTCTGTGCGAGAATCGAATTCACAACCTGTAGCGCAGAAGCCGATCGCTCAGCCATTGCACAAAACGTGTCGTCATAAAATTTTTATTGAAGTTTTCCTATATTTTTATAACCGTAAAGTGGAATTTATACGTGAAAATCTTACGGATTTTCGCAGTTTTGGTGTTTAGTATTAATTTCACTCGATACCTTAAACCATTCCTGATAAAAAGGGTGTTGACGGACATCTCTTTAAACACGTCTATGTATCAACTACAATATCGTCAATAATCCCCAAAGACAGAATCGATGATGCAACTGTCAACAAAGCAGAAGCTTAATCCTCGACTATAGACAGAGCCAGACCAGACGCATATTTTATTCAAGCGATCACGCATGCTCCATCTGACCAGGTCTAAGACAAAGCCCGTGATTTAATATGGACGTGTAAGAGGCACCGATGTTTGCGGAGCCTCCCGACGGCTCCCATTAGTCAGTGCTCTGCCCGTGTTCCTACCGTTTGTTTCCCTTGACAACAGAATTATTTGACCATCATTTTGCATTCTGGGCATGCTATGTTCTACTTTTATTTAGCTGTCATTTGTTTTTGGACTGACTTCCAGGAGGTTTTTTTGTTGAGGTTTTGTTTTGTTGTCGTTAAATCTTAAACCTTTATATAAACGGTGTAAATAGACCCTTAACGAAGCCGAAAGGCACTTATTCTCCACGTCATTGCGATTTTTTTTTTGTTCTGGACTATGTCTGGGAACCTTCTAGTTACGAAGATATTGGAGGTCAAAGTTCCAACTATATCACAACTTTTTTTTTTAAATACTAGTTTTTAAACATGCAAATGTACTTGAGATACCTCCATTATAAGTTTACTATTCATTGCATCTATCGGTACACTGTTTTGAGCGCGTTACATTGAGCTTTACAGTAAAACGAAATTTTTCACCCAAAAAAAAAGTCGTTTCCCAGCGACAATTTTTGCGTAGGGTTACTTAGTTTGATGTACTGAATGCATGGTTGACGGCTTCGTGAAGGGTCTTTTTACACCTTGTATATCATGCTTTTAAGATTTTCTAGTATTCACTTTTTCTATTATACACAGATTTTCTAGTAGCCTACACTGTTATATTGGAATAGGTAGTGAAAAGCGAATCCTACACTAGATTCGGTTTTTGATAGTACTTTGTAAAATCTCGTCCTTTCTTATTTTGTAGTTCATGGTTTGGTTTCAAGTCAAATAAAATAAAACAGGTTAAAGTTCATCAGCATCCTTCTTCACTTATCTCAATTGATTTGGGTTAGGCGCAGTATTTCTTTTTCTTTTCCTTGTATCTCTGTCAGCTGTCATAAACAGTTAAAGTTACGGACACTATTGTTTTTTATACGATAAATGATTGATGAGACACAGACAACTAAAAACTGAGTTAAGAGGTAAAGAAAGGAGTTGCATTTGCATACCGTTACTTTTTATGGATTCTCGAAGCAAACATAAACTCTTTTTGGATGCGGATTTACAGTAATAAATATATTTATGGAGTTGACATTAAAACCAAACGATTGTCTGACCACTAGAATGTATTCAAATAACGGTTTCTTTTCTCTTTTCAGGTAAATAATGATCCTGACGTCATAAGAAGCGGCTGTCGTCAGAAATTAGAGAAGTATATAATACTAAACTATTACCTGCGGTTTCACCCGCATCCTAGGGGAATTACTTGATGTACCCGGATAAAAAGTATCCTATGTGTTAATCCAGGGCATAGTCTATCTGTGTGTCAAATCTCATTCAAATCCGTTCAGCCGTTTTTGCGTTAAAGAGTAACAAACATCCATACATCCATCCATACATACAATTAGTAGTTTGCTCATCACGTCATCAACGTACGTGATGTGTCGTCAAAGTCGGCGATTTATCTTACATTTCCTGCTCAAATCGGTCTGCAAATATATATATTGACGTCACTCTCACCCCTCTTAAAGGTTCCATTGCTATCAGGAAAAGATCTTGAAGATTATCTAAACAGAGGTAACCCTTTGTTGTTTTAAGAAGGATTTAGTAAGCACTTACGTTAGAAGGTTAAACATTCAGTGGACTAAGGAAAGTGGATACCTGGTTGCATCTTGTTAACTTTGTACTTAGCGTTTTTAGGGTTATTTATTGCATGATTATAATATAAATTCAAGGTACTTTAGTTTTTCGAAGTTTTTTTATAGTTTATCATAATTTGTCACGCCAAAAATATGCAGAGCGTATTTCAATACGATCTTCAATGATTTAGATATTTGTGGTAACGTCGAACAACATAACATACCATCATGCCTGTATTCCCCGAAGGGTAGGGCAGAGGTGTACCTATAGTGACACCCACAATTCTCCGTTATGTTTAAGTTCCATGTAACAGAGGGCGAACTTATTGCCACCAACCGGGTACAAATCCAAACTCCGGGTTACTACTGAAGAATCCAATAACACTTTGCCCAACCTGGTGATTGAAGCCAGGACCTCTTGCTAACACTAGACCAACGAGGCAGTTAACCTCGAACAAAAATCATGAAATAGTTTTACCGAATTATACTTTATTGATGTACATTTTGTATGTTAACTATCGATATTTCACTAGTTTCAAAATGACTGAATATTGTTAACCGCAACGTGAAAACTTCGTCACACAGTTTAAATATTGCATTAATTATTCAAAGAGCGTCCATTTGGGGTGGATTAATTATTTACTGGATAATAAATAAAACGGTAATTCACGCCTATCTGACAAGCAGCTAAATAAATACAAGTGGGATTCCAGTGTAAAACATTTTTGAAAAGCTCTTTGAAAAGTTAAAGTATACAGCGAATCCTTTTTTGTGTTTACTATTAACATTGAAAGATAAAATATATACGATAAAATACTGTTTAAGTTTTTTTAAATACATAAAGGAAGTATGTTATTTTGTATGTATATAGCTTAAAATATCAAACCTTAAGCTTACCTTAGGGTCTAACCTTAGGATATTTCTAGTACCCAGGAACTGGGTTGTGGAGGTCTGATGGCAGTTGCTCCGTGTGAAATACTGGTATTCAGCCGCATCTGGTTAGGCTGGAAGCTGACCCCAACATAGTTGGGAAAAAGCTAGGCAGAACATTGCTTAAAACATCAAAATGCACGTTAAACATTCACTCAATCAAGCGGAACTTTGTGAAAACATTCTTAAAGTTCGCAGAAAATGAGAATTGATAGAAAATGGTCGAAATTGAGTCACCCGGGTCAGCAACCTTCGGCATACCTGTAATATTTTCAACACGCCCCTTATTCCGGTGAAACGCTAATAAAACGTTAATAAATTGCAACAGATAGGTAGATACAGCCAGGGGTTTGCACCGAAGGTTACCCAAACCTGCCATTAATCTGGATTAGTCTGCGTTGATACGTTTAAAACAAACGCGGACAAATTGTTGTTTGTGGTATAGTTTCTATTAAACCTGTGGTGTTAGTGTGACTATCGACCAAACAAAGCACATCGGAATGCTGATTATAGTTATAATCGAATGTAATTTATTTTATTATTAATATAGGATTAGTTATTTCATTACAGAACTAAGGTCACATTATGCGCTGGAATATACTGGTTTATCATAATAACATAAAACAGCCTATTTGGATATTCTTTCAGGTTTAGACTGCCTTGTTGGTCTAGAGGTCGCAAGCGCGACTGCTGAGCATGGGGTCCTGGGTTCGATCCCCCGGTCGGGCAAAGTGTCATTGGGTTTTTTCATTAAGAATTTCGCAGTAGCAGCCCGAAGTCTGGATTTGTGCCCGGTTAATGGCAATAGGCACGCCCCCTATGACATGGAACTTAAACATAACTGGTGAAACGTGGGTGTACTAAAACACACTGCCGAATCCTTCGGGGAATACAAGGTGTGATGTTATGTCATTTCAGGTTTCTATTTACCAAAATATGCTTTACACTAAAACTGTATTGACTTGTAAACTTACTTACACACATAAATCGCGCCTGTTTCCTGCAGGGATAGGTAGAGACAATTAGACGCCACCTGCTACGATCCTTATATCATTCTTCGCTTCTTCTACATTCATTATCTTCATACACTATCGTCAATTTTTCATACTCTATTAAGCTGTATTACTACAACAATACTTAATTACTACACAAATCTTCTTCTGCCTTCCTTCATTGAGTCCTTGCTGCCTTGCATTTACCAGGTTCCTCAAGGATTGCAAAATAAGCAAATAGAATATTCAAATCTCAAAACCTTGCTTTAAAATGGAACTTCAAACCGCTTGTAACTCAACTGGCACCAGTTGTATTCCCTCGTGTCGACATATTTGCAATCCCGAAGGAAACAGGTGTGCCTAAACCTGACAGTTCACAGATGTCGTGAGAATAGACTGAACAATGTTTGTACTAGTTTTTTAACGTTTCAATAATGACGTGCAGTTCCGCTTTTGTTTTTATAAACACAAAAACAATATACCATGGTTGTGATGAACTAGGTAAGCAGTAACAATCAGTGCAAAAAATTTAAAATCTGGGTGATTTAACAGTGGTGGACAAAATGTTAAAACGGAACTAAAATAAAACTATGTATTTCCTTTGTCTTTACCAAACCTTAGTAAAAATCCTTCTCTCTAGGATCACCACTATTCTCTTGCAAATATAACTCATAGTTCTAAGCGGGATCTACTAGTGCCCCTACATAGTGGTCGAGTGATCTCTCTTGACAAATTAAGCAAGCGTGCACCTGAGCTAGTTGGGACCTGTCTCAGGAACATATGGGACGCTCAGGGAACTGACACACCCGTACATCACCATTGTACTTGTACGTCCAGCACACAATGAAGTACAGAAGATCTACTAACAATGCATGAACATAAACACTTGCTACGATATATGTGAAATGAAATATTCTCGAATCATTGTAGTTGCAGATTGTAAGCTCTGTATTAATAGCGCGTACAGATTAACTAGATGTTTGCTTTAACGATACAATAAGTAGTTTACATTTGCATAAATAATATTTAGATGTGATAAAACAATATTGTGTAAAGGTATAACACATATTCTCATAATGAAGCGTCAAAGTTGATTGGTGTAAAATTGAGCAATTCTATTGATAAGAAATTAACTTTGGCCAATATTGGTTTGTGAGGGACAATACTATCGTCAAAATAATCGAGAATATGTCGCCGTTAGGCACTTTTTACAATTACACAAAAACCCTCTTGTGATATTTTGTTTGATTCATATTATACATTGAAAGAGAGTCCTTTGGTACTGCCTATTTTCTGCTTCCAGTGTGCATTATGCCTAACTAATTCATTACTGCAGATTACACTCGCTACATTTCCGATCCTATGTCTGTTCAGATTACGAATGTTAGTGGGAAATGTATTTTGGCTTATTCATCGCTCCGTTGGCTTAAAACGTTAATTTATGTACACGTTACACAACAGCGTAAATTATTGTACTCCTAAATAACGCTGGATTGGTGGTTAACTTGCAACCCTTGTAAAACATAATGATTATGGTACGAAATACTACAATGATAGCGTTGAATATTACAATGATAGTGTTGAATCAGTTGAATGTTCCCTTTTTATTAGAGAAGATATTCTTTCTCACGATGCCGAACACAATGCAACGGGCAGACAAGTCTTGGTTTCTTGAATGGCCACTGTTTACGCGAATGTAAGATCTCTCAGAATGAAAAATATCAACATTCATTTAGCTGCCAGACAAAAAAAAACTTTGATATTTTCATTATGAATAGTATAAATCTTCGTTGAAATGTTTAATCCGTTCCTCTCGGATTTGAGAAATAATCGTGTTTATTTAACACCTAGACGACGGAATTCAGCGTCTCAGAATACAGGATAAATCTTTATCGTATTTCGCAGTTGGAAATAAAAGATGAAAATATCACGAGATTTTATGTTGGGTTGATATATTGGAAAAATTTCAACGCCTGCTGCTTCGCGATACGATACCTAGGCTTTCAAGAAACTAACAGGCTTTAATATTGCCAACTTTTTGCTCTGTACTCCTTTATTTTTAACTTCACAACTGGCTTTTATTGCTCGTTGTTGTTTCGCACAAAGTTTAGATTTTTTCTGTTTGATTTTTCGTTGTTTTATTCCTACTTTCAGAGAAACTTATCGTTCAGGTTTTTTTTATTGTTTACCTATATCTATAAAAGCAATACTTTCTGCTATGTAATTGATATTGACAAACTTTGTTCCAACTTTTTTCTACTTGTTGTTTAACTGAAACAACATCAAAGTTTCATACGATCCTCTACACTTTTTCTTGCTATAGTTGTATAGAGAGAATAAATCTACGATGCTAAGATAAGACGTTGCTCTGAGGCTTGCAACCCATCACTCATGCCCTACGATATTTAAGCTTCACACGTCTTACATAAGTAGCTCGAGAAGGAACATTTTGGCACAGCCCCAAAAGGCGCCAACCGTGCTCTATTTTATTCGTCGTAAAGGAAAGATTGTGATGCATATAGAATATTGTAATAACTGGGTAAAAGTTGAGGTACTTATTTATTTTATTTTCTATTCATAACATCAGCTACTTTCGTACGCCCACAGTTTGTCAATAGGACAAAAAACTTTATATTACAGAAACTAATATATCGACCTTATCAGCATCATCTTCTTCCTGCCCAGATTTTTTTTTCTGAGAAAGAATTATACTTTATCTTAGACTACTACAATTTCAAATCAAGAAGTTCACTGCCCTGAAGCCGAAACCTTGAAACTCGTTATCTGACGTAGTATTGTCTATCACTAGGCCAATGTAACCGATTGAAAGATGAATCTGGAAAAAATTTAAACAATTGCAAATATTGCTAAGGTCACAGAGGTCAATGCCCACGTCACTACAATAGACTGAATTCTTCGATGTTTATTGGTGCAACAGTTCCAACCTTGGCACGTATTTGGCACATTAGTTCGTAAGCAAATCGTTTATCACTACATAGAACAAGGTCCCTAATTTATTGGGGGACAGACAATCTTAATGTGTCTGTTATTGATTTGCAAATAGTCTCTCGTTGTTGCTAGAGATATTATTTGGTCTACAATAATCATAATGGCTACAGTAGGTATGAAATATCAAATATTAATGTTGAATTATGGGTTAACTGTTTCGATAAGTTTTTGTTTACAAAATATAAACCGATAATCGTTGAAATTCAGGTAACATGAGTTAGTGTAATTTGCGAATATAAATTATATGCTTCGTTTGATAGCAAAGTGGCGTACGAAAGTTTGCAGGACTTTCTCTACTAAAAGTTATAAAGCAGCTTATGGTTATAAAACATTACGAATTTTAAGTTTTTTGGTTTTTTGAACCTAATAAGCCATTCAATCTTAAATTTTACATCTATCATATGTTTCATTTTTGATCCGTTTTCTTCCTTTAACCGTATAAAGGTAACTATATTTTACATAGAAATTAGACATGCAGGCAAATTGACCCTTCTTTGCTGTAGTCGGAACGAAAAAAAACTTAATTATCACCGTCTATCCATACATAATAGGTTCAATACATGTGTCGCGGACGTGCGGAACAAGGTACCTACGTAAAGTTTCGCGTCGTCACGCGTGTGGGGGCGCCTCTGTCGCGCCGCCTCGTTATGGCCGGCTACGTGACGAGACTGAACGTGGTGTCTGTTTTGGTTGATGCGTATTATTGTGTAGTATAAGTATACAAAAATAGAATATGTTTAAGTCATTCATGAATTCTTAAGCGGGGTCGCATAATTTTGCCTAAGTACGAGCAATGTCTTCGATGTTAAGAAGATACTTTAAAACGACGATGTAATACTAATTTTGAGATTAGTCTAACGAGATACAGGGTGTAAACGAAATCATGTCTTCTTCTTCTTCCTGCCCTTATCCCACACTAGGTGGGGTCGGCACAACATGTATTTATGAAATCTATGTTGTTAGAGGTTTTGGCTTATTGTTTTATGACCGGCCGCCTGCCTGACATCAACCCTCCTTGGGAATGAAATCATGTAATTCCATCAAACCTCGTGATGTACTGCTGACATAGAATAATCTGCACGGGATACTATTAGATTCAATAAAAAAAATTACAAGAAGCAAACATGTGTTTTTAACGTGAGGTATTTTAGCGCCCCGAGCTAAATGACCGCGAGGCGAGCGATAGCCGCGCAATTCGCTCGGGGTGATAAAATGCCTCACGTTAAGAACACATGTTTACTTCCTGTATTTTTTATATTGAATCTAATAGTATTTCGTGCAGGGTTATTCTATGTCAGCAGTACATCACGAGGTTTGAAGGAAATTACATGATTTCGTTTACACCCTGTATAGCTAGATAACTTACTCACACCTAGACAATTTACTTATACCTAGACTTTACTTACACTCGACACATACACATGTTATTATGCATACACACAATGTTTTGACTTTTTTCTGATTACAATTCTGCCCATCGATTTCACAAAAGAGCGTGAAATTAAGTTTCCCCCGGTCCGCTTTTTTCTATTTCCCCGGGACTATCATTAATATAACATGGGCTGATGTACTTATTATGCTTTCGGAAGCGAAACCAAAGAGGAGTTACGAAATATGTTTTTAGGCGATTCGAGATTAAAGAAAGGTCAGGGAAAAGTCTAAAAAATTGCCAGATAAAAAGGAGGCGTGTTTTCTTTTGTTCTTATTTATTGCTGTAGCCACTTTTTATTATGATTTATTCGAAGATATATCCAATATTTATGTGTTATTCGAGTAGAAATAAATATACTCTCCAAGAGAGGAGGAAAAATTTATCTTTTTGGAAAACGGAACAAAACAAGAGAGAGAACTTTTAAGTAATAGCGGCCCACTTTTAGCAGCAATAAAGTGGGTACTTGGCTTTTTTTGTTCGAATTTTACAAATTAAAAAAGGGGGACGTGCTTCTGTTGCGATTAACTTTATTAGAATTCATTTGAACGAACGTTTCGAGCCTGTTAATGAGCTCTTTTATCTATTTCTGATCAAAACATTGGTGTACCAATAAAAAGAACTTACGCAGGTACTCGTATTTAAGCTTTTCCAAGCAGACAGTCAAACTTTAAACTCAAATATAGGTACACCGACATAGTTGAAACTTTCGGCTTAAACTTTTAGTTAGTACTCACTATTGACTTTTAAGTGAAAAAGTTTGGTGCTAACACTAAAAATACATACCTAGACTTAAATACTGCTGAAGTTTACTACAGTTTTGATTACAATTAAATTACTGTTACGCCGCAGCACTGATAGCCTAGTGGTGTGACCGTCGGACTGCCAAGTCATAGGTCTCGAGTTCGAGCCCAAGGCACGCACCTCTGACGTTTCGGATTCATGTGCGTATTGTATAATTATCACTTGCTTAAAAACGGTGAAGGAAAACATGTGAGGAAATCGGCATGCCTGAGAGATATTTCTCGACGGCATGTGAAGCCAAATCAGAGGCCCATGGGCGGCATAAACTGAGACACCAGGTTAATCAAAGATGAAGATTGTTGCGTCATTATTTGTCAATAAAGCAACAGCTTTTTCGATAGTCTACGCGGGTTCTTACACTTACCCATATCAAGAGTTTCGTTTATATCGTGAGTGACGGGTTGTTGTCCCAAGAGGTTACAGTCTTAAGAGAGGTTGCTATCCCGATTTGGAAGGGATGACTAGCAACAAAAATAACTCTAAGTACAGTCAACATCAAAATTAAATGAAGATTATATAAAGTTTCAGAAGTGTTTTATAAATGTAAACTTGTTTTTTATTAATATTATTTTATATTCAAAATAACAGAGTAGACAACACTAAGTATTATTAAAATTTTCAAATAATCATTACATGCACTGACAATTGAATTCCGTTTAAAAATCGTCATTCACATTTGCTGTTGACTGTACATTCAAAATTCGTTTTCTCAATCCTCCTTTTTTGAGTGGCCGAAAAATGTTCACGAACCGATTTCTTCATCGATGTCCTTATTATCCGATTTCTTTAACTATTATAATTTATCTTTAAGTAACGTCATTCTAGTTTTTCGTGAACGAACATTGTCTTATCTACTAAAACCAATTGTTTGCCGAATTATGTTATTAATGTCTGTGAACCTTAACAATTGGCTTGAGCTTGAGAATTTTGCCCGGTTACTGGCGAAGAATAGGCCACACCCCTTCTCCTAGTGGATGTCGTAAGAGGCGACTAGGGACGTTTTCTCACGGTACACGATACGACACGTCGTCACTAGATTTTGTCACGTCGTGGCGTGAGCTGTGGAAATACGGCCTAAATCTTTTAACAGCAGTGTTCTCCTTTGTGCTAATGACAACACACTGTGATCAGTGATCACCAAGCATACTGATTGAGGCAATATTTTCTATGATGATTCATTGACATTATGTAAAAGTTGACAGACTGATAATATGATAGAGAAGGGGGACCGATGTCCTGGTGCGTTCACCAGCTCATCGGTCCACCTTCAATCGGAAATCTGCTGGGTGTGAATAGCACAGGACCGGTTGATATGGCGATGCTTGATGGAGTCCTATGTCCAGCAGTGGACGTCTTTCAGCTGAATGATGATGATGATGATGAATATGATAGTAGGGGTACTAACCAATTATATTTTCGACCTAAATATCTGTGGGACAGAAAAGGCACTAACAATACTGAAAGATTTCTTAACAAGGATCCAGCAGTTTATCGAGAATTCCCTGTTCAGTACGAAATTATTAAACAGACATTTTATATAACTGTTCCTCCAGGGAAAATATTAACTCCGTGAAAGCGGATTGCTACTCGAATCCCGTCGGCAGTGAGACGAGAGGCTTATTTTATTATTATGCGTGTTCCTTAGTGCTTGGAGGCTCATTTACATGTGGTACGAGCATACTTTAAATTAATACAGTTGGGGATTATGTTCTATAACTTTTCAATTAGTTGTTGCCTTGGAATGTACGGTGTTGTTAATTTAAAGATTGATCCTATTAAGGTGTTAGTGTAACACGTTGAAGTATTTCTTTTTTAGGGTTGCGTACCCAAAGGGTAAAACGGGACCCTATTACTTTGACTCCGCTGGCCGTCCGTCCATCTGTCACCAGGTTGTATCTCATAAACCGTGATAGTTAGACAGTTGAAATTTTCACAGATGATGTATTTCTGTTGTCGCTATAATAACAAATACTAAAAACAGAATAAAATAAATAGTTAAGGGGCCTTCCATACAGCAGATATGTTTTTTTTGCCATTTTTATAGATAATGGTACGGAACCCTTCGTGCGCGAGTCCGACTCGCACTTGGCCGGTTTTTATTTATACTGGTTCTGATGAAATTGGAATAAATATAAGCTTCCTTGATTTTTGAATTCGACAACATATCGGTTTCATAATATAACAACATCACGCCTGTGTTCCCCGAAGGGTTGTGCAGAGGTGTATAGTAACACCCTCATTTCGCCATTATGTTTAAGTCCCATGTAATAGGGGGCGAGCCTATTGCCATCAACCGGGCACAAATCCAAACTCCGAGCTGCTACTGAGGAATTCCACACGGAAAAACCCAATAACTCTTTGCCCGACCTGGGGATCGAACCCAGGACCTCACGATCAGCAGTCGCGCTTGCTACCATCAGACCAACGAGGCAGTTATCGGTTTCATTAAGTTTTTTTTTGTCAATACATCTCACCTAATGGCGCCAGATCCACGCAAGTTATTGCACTCCATATCTCGCTTAGTTTGTAAAACTTGCACAAGTCGACTTGGAGTGGGTGTGTCCACAGTTTGAAAGTCGGTTTCACGAGTCAACCGCAGTAAAACTTGCTAGTCGGTTTGGCGCTTTAGAATTCCCTTATGTGTCTATGGAAATTACGCTGACAAATCACATGGGTCAAGTTTCCAGACTTGAGACATCGACCTGTTGGCGTAACAAATATTAGGTCCAATGCAAGTCTATCTCGCGACTGCAAAAGAGCACTATGTCGCTACGTCTTTTATGTAGTCAATAAATGTAGGTAGTTATGGATGGATCTTCTTGCATTTCTACTACCTTAATAACATCCGGTTATAACAATATAGATTCAGATTTAAATAACTTTCAACTGCCTCGTTGGTCTAGTGGTGGCAAGCGCGACTGTTGATCGTGAGCTCCTGGGTCAGGCAGTGTTATTGGGTTTTTCCGTGTGGAATTCCTCAGTAGCAACCCGGAGTTTGGATTTGTGCCCGGTTGATGGCAATAGGCTCGTCCTCTATTACATGGGACTTAAACATAACTGGTGATATGAATGTGTTCCTATAAACCTCTGCCTAACCCTTCGGGGAATATAGGCGTGATGTTATGTTATGTTGTTTAAATATGTCATAGATACGTAAGCACGTATTAATATTAATTAATTAAACAGCGCTCATTTGAGAGTTTTGAAATGACATGGAGGGTAATAAAAAAAAAGTTGCCAATTGTATGTAATTCTACTCTATGGTAGCTGCTGTTGGAAAATCTATCAAATGAGACCTGGTATAAGAGGAAACGCGGGCTGCAAAATATTAATAATTTGAATAGGTTTTTGCGATCTATTTCCGTTCCACCCCTATCTCAAACCTTCAATTGAGCGCGAAAGAGACAACTGCATCTCGGACTGATTTCTCCTGTGCAATATTAGCGAAATCGTACTTTCGTATTTCCCTGTTTCCTACTTCAAATCTGGAAGGATTTTAAAATTGTTTTCTGAAATAATTTAAGAAAGACTTTGGTTATATCTATATGTTTTTTTGTTATATTCGTCAAATTTGTTTGCCAGATGTTTGAAAACGGTAGTAAAACCGGTCGGTTTTTGTAAAATTTAAACCTTTCTAGTTCTTTTAGTAATTCATTTATTGACAAAAACAAGACATAGGGACATAGTGGTGATAGATATATATCATTTGGTAAACAATATTTGCTATAGTAACATTATCCAAGGAGGAAACTGAGGAATACGTTTGTATGCACTAAATGCCGACCGCATTTCTTCTTAATACGGGCCTTAGATACCCACATACATAATGTCATTACAGAAGCTAATATTAATGATCCCATTAATGTTAATACAAATAAACGACCGGAATAATAACACATTATCTGAACAGAAAAAATATACTACACATTAATTTTTATTCAGGCTTTCTTAGATGAGTATAATAAACAACCGTTATTTAGTGTCATCATCACGGTGTTGTTTATTTAGATACACTCAAACTTATTATAGAACAGTAGGTGGGCTTATTGAGTATGGCGAGGTAGGTTCTTACTCAGAAAAATACTCGAGTTGAGTAAATACTTATGAACATAATAGAGTAAAAACGAGGATTTAATAACGTTTTATTGTTGATCGATTATTTATTATTGGAGTATTTAACAGCTTGCTGGTCTCTGTGTCATATTAAAGGCGAGATCAGTATAGGAGCGGAACATAATTATTCTGTCAGCTTTTGTGCCGGACTGCTGCCGACGTAATAATATTTTTTTCAGAACTAATCCAGTCTGACTTTTTTGTACATTGTTAACGACACAAAATTCTCTTTGATACCACCACCGGGTATCTAACTCTGGTTTTTGTCTGTCGAGTCATTAGTATTGACTGGTTTTAAGGTTGATGCAGATCTACACAGGGTAGAGCTAAGTGGAAGAAAAATATTGGAAATGCAGACACTAAATTCAACGAATTCAGTAGTATTCCATTTATTCATTAACTTACATTTTTAAATATTTCTATATAAAATATAAAAAAAAAACATTTCAAAAAAATAGCCCACAGGCATCGGGAACAGGCTCCAAACTACCGGTGGTCAGGGCTCCAGACAGAGGAACTTCCTAACAATACGCGCCGTGTCCAGAAGTACCGCTTTCCGTATCATCACATCAGTACCTGGTATAATTATTATAATGGTTATTCGGTGTTTCTTCTAAGATATCATAGGTAATCAGACAGGAAGCGCCGGCGCTATATAGACTATAAAGAAATACATAAAAAAACGTTTAAAGTGTTTTTAAAAGATAAAAGACTTATGGCGACATACTCAAACACTACCTACTCAAATTTAATATGCCGTTAAGCTTCGTGTTGTCACTGTCACATTTAAGCGAAGTGACAGTGACAGCACTAAATTAAAGGGCGTTTAAAATTTGGTAGCGTTTGAGTATATGGTCATTACAGAAAAAAAATAGCATGCACTAGTGTTATTGGGATTTTCCGTGTGGAATTCCTCAGTAGCAGCCAGGAGTTTGGGTTTGTGCCCGGTTGATGGCAATAGGCTCGCCCCCTATTACATGGGACTTAAACATAACGGCGAAATGAGGGTGTTACTATACACCTCTGCCCAACCCTTCAACGAATACAGGCGTGATGTTATGTTATTATGTCTTACACTAGGTACACTAATTAATTATATGTAACGCTTAGTATTCTTAAGTTTAGTTGTCTTAGCTTTTAAATAATTGGCAAACAAATCCAACTGTAAGTTAGTTTGCACGAGAAGTTTAATTCCGTCAATATTCAACATTCCATATAAAAGAGGATGGTCGATGACGGACCGTCAACGGATGATCGCAATTTGCAATGTCTAACCCAAATGAATTGCTTTTTTTATTGTTACTACAGACATTAATACTAATTTCCTTTCCTTCCGTCTTAACGCATTTAGATTGATTCGAGAGTAAAATTTTATTAATCAATCGATCTGCGACTTCGTGATGTACCTATTTAATAACTTGACGGGGTGTGGGAACTTACAAAGAGATAAATTCTCATGCTCTGCTATAGGTCAGTTCATTTGTTACTTAGGTGTGTTTTTTTTCACCTAAGATGACGCTAATAACGGAAATCAGCAATTGATTTTATGGTGTAAAATGATAAGTTAAAATTATATGAAACACGCACCGGTATTTTAAATAATTTGGACTTTGTATGTAGAACTAACATATTTATACATTTGTAAGCCCACCAAAGATCTTGTGGTCGGCTTCTAGTCTAACTAGATGCGGCTGAACACTAAGACTTTGACCGAACTATCATTGAACTATTTACAAGTAAAGTTTGCCTCTCGTCTAATTCCCGGCTCCTATAAACAAGAACGATTGTAATTGTAATTTATTTATTCTGAACAAAAATACATTTGTGTCGAATACAGGATTAATACAATAATAATAATCGATAAAAGTTACAATCATAAGTAATATCAAGAACTTAGTTAAAAAAAAAAACAAAATAAAAAACACAATTAGCCTAGTCAGAAGAAAAAAAAAACAACCATTCAACTTAATCAAAAAATAACATCGACGAATCGTTTTTCTTCCCAATGGTAGCATTTTTTATTGCTAAACTGTGCATAAAAATACGCTCATCAACTCATTTTACCTGTGATAACTCCTTCCATATGGGAACCTCTACTATGCTAATCCATAAGGTCTTTGCTTCATTATTGGTAACGATTCAAGAGTCTCAATTTTAACCAATAATCCTCAGTTAATTATAGGAATCAGCTACGAACGGATTTGTAATTTCATTTGTTGAAGAACAATACAGTTTTAGCTACAAATATCTGTACAGACACCAATTAAAACATAACCCTCAATCGCTCAGCGAGGCAAACAACTTGATACACGAGCGTTAATTCCTAAAGTGCGATAACACAAATTGGGAATTTTCGGGGTGTTGGGTCTGACCGCAGTAGACGGGTTGGTTTTCACGCGCCAAGATACACGGGGTGCGAAACTGTACGAGTAAGGCCGCGTTCCCACTTAGTCGTGACGCCAGATAATCGTGTAGTTTTAAGTGTCGTGGCTTATGTATTTAAATGGAGGTGTTCACATATAAGACGACACGATTAACTGTCGTTCACGACTTGATTTTGCAGTGACGACAGATTGTCAAATCAATGGATACGGCTAGCACGACAGTCGTAAAACGATAAGAAAACGTCACGACATCGTGACGGCAAATCATGTGTCGTTGTTACGACTATCTGTGGCCACGATGAAAATATCGTCTCGTCGTAGCTTGCTACTGATGTGCAAACGACAAAGCGACTGGCGTGAAACGATAAAATGTCGTCGCAATCCAATGGGAACAACTAGATACGATAGTCGCTAAAAGATAAAAAAATTGACTACAAACAGTCGTTATAATGGGAACAGCTAAAGACGACAGTCGTCCAACGATAAATTAATCGTCACGACAAAGTGGGAACGCGCCCTAATACAACTACGACAACTAATTTTGCACCGAGATTTAACCGGCTAGGAAATAATATGGAGCACTAGAAATTAATTTAATAAAATGTATTAAAATTTTGTATTTTGAAAGTCATTTCCAATGAGGTCGAGCTGAAAGTTGTAGCGTGTAGTTTCGTTATTTATTACTTGCATCTTAGTTTTACTAGAAGAAACTAAGAAGTAATAAATAACACTTCTTTTCTGACTTCTTGATGGTCTGGTGCTGCATTCATTTGAATACTACCCATATTATAAGAAATGAACCTCTGTTGGAAAACCAGTCAATTAGCACTACAGGGAAAATGAACCGCTTTGTTTAAAGTATTTCTTTTAACCTTTATTTCTTTACAAGAAACTCGTTCTGCCTAGCTTTTTCTCAGCTATGTTGGGTTCAGCTTCCAATCTAACCAGATGCGGCTGAATATCAGTATTTTACACGGAACGACTGCCATCTGGCTTCCGACTTCTTGTAACGACTGTCATAGACGACACGTTTGGTGCAGTGGCTGAGCGATCGGCTTCTGCGCTACGGGTCGCGGGTTCGATTCCCGCACGGAACTAATATTTATATGGTCTACAGATACTTTTTCCGGGTCTGGATGTTTGTGCGTGTGAAGATAATTATGTGTTTGTAAACGCACCCACGATAAAGGAGAAATCCTTGTGTGGGGCAAAGATTTATAATATAAAAAAATGGTATTCGTAAGACACCTGGGACTGATTGTTTAATATATTCTCCGAGGCATTGAGGGGTTCCGATGTGTAACGAATGTCACCCATCCGCAGACTGGCCGCGGCAAGCGCAGCTTAACCTCACAAATTATATGATCTGCGCGGTTGGTAATTAGACACGAGCCTCTCTTTATTTACAAGAAACTGGCAGTGGTGTCGATTCTGTTGCGCACTTTGACAGGAGTAAACTAAGTGCTTGGCCAGACTGCAAACACGGGCGCGGGGCGGGCGCGGTGCGGCGTAATCAAACAGAAAAACTTCATTTGAGTGTCCGTAGTGGGCATGCGGGCGCGGGAAACGGCGCGGGCTACTTGGCGCGGGGACCGCGCGGATAACTCACGCCATAGCTCGTTCAAACAAGTGACCGCAGCGAGTGCGCGGGCGGCAAGCGACAACCCGCGCGAGAGCGGGGGATCTCAAACCAGTTCGAGCTGACCACGTGCGTTGTTGTGATGGCGTCTTCAAAATTAAATGTTGAAGAATTACTAAGTGCTACTCAAGCAAGATCTGCACTGTGGATGTCGAAACATCGTTTTTAGTAAGAATTTTCCAGTAAAAATAAGTCTTCTTCATCCATATTATATTTTGACAAACACTGGACACAACAATGCTCAGAACGAAGCCGCGCTCCACCGCGGAACAGTAAATCGCGCGCGTTCCCGCACCCGCACCGCTCCCCGCACCGCGCTGCCAGTCTGGCCAAGCACTAAGGGTGTTTGTCTCTTTCTGTTTCAATAAAAAAAGAAAGTGACAGATGCGTTTAGTTTAGTACTGTCAAAATGTGCAACAGAATCGACACCATTGTTTATAATTTAAGTTGACACTGCCCCTAACAGTGAAGGAGGTTCTGTTATGACGTCATTTGTTCTGAATATGACAGCAAAAAGTTGGTCTTTGCTCATCTCGACCATGCTCTCATGTTGGCTCACAAACTGAAGATACACTTTGCAGAAACACTAGAGAACTTTAGAACTAATTTTGTGCCAAGTTGAAGCGAAGCGAAAATTAATATATTGCAGTTGAAAGTTATTTGACTGTGCATCTTACTATGCTTATTATAAACTAGTCGGATCGCTCTATGACTGCATGAAAAATTAATTGGATCGAGCAAAAGCTTTACGAGACAATGTCTTTTTATTTTTCTAATGCTTGCCCTTTTTGTATGAAATAATCATGATAGTTTTTTTCTTTTTTAAATAAAACGTTGCCCCACACTAGGATTTCTCCTGTATCGTGGGTGCGTTTACAGACACAAATCTTCACATGCACGAACATCCAGACCCGGAACAACTATCTGTAGGCCATACAAATATTTGTTCTGTATGGGAATCGAACCCACGACCCGCAGCGCAGAAGCCAATCGCTTAGCCACTGCAACAAACGTGTCGTCAAATATAGTATAATAGTAATAAATACTACGTAATGTAATTGAACTAACAGATCCAGAGCAAAAATATGACACGATAAAATCATTCAGTTTTTATTCAAGTTACGTAACATACGTAACAATACGCCTGTATTCCCCGAAAGGCTGGGCATAGGTGTATAGTAACACCCTCATTTCGCCGTTATGTTTAAGTCCCATTTAATAGGGGGTGAGCCTATTGCCAGCAACCTGGAACAAATTCAAACTCCGGGCTGCTACTGAAGAATTCCACACGGAAAATCCAATAACAGTTTTGCCCGACCTGGGGATCGAACCCAGGACCTCACGATCAGCAGTCACACTTGCCACCACTCGATCAACGAGGCAGTTAAGTTGAAGTTGTTACAATTATTATCTACTAGCGACCCGCCCCGGCTTTGCACGAGTGCAATGCACCTAGATGCTAATGTGGGGCACATAAACCTTCCTCTAGAATATCTATCTATTGCTGAAAACTGCATTAATATCCGTTGCGTAGTTTAAAAGACCTAAGCGTACAGACAGCGGGAGTGACTTTATTTTATACTATGTAAAGATTAGATTTGTAGTCGTTTCATTAATTTTGCTTTCTTCGTCATCTTAGCGCGTTCCCAGCTTATTGGCAGAATCCGCTTTGCCCAAAGCAATAATCATGCGTTTATTAGTGATTAGATAATGCAGGACTAGTTCCTGTACTTTCCTTAATTCTTTAATATCTAATTACCGGTACTTAGTTATTGAAGTCCGCCGTAATTCCGTGTTTCGCAATAATGATGTTATCTGTTTATGCTACCGTAGGCGTACCACGAATGTTATCACGTTAATAATGTAAATGTGAGTGAGTTTTGAATCAGAAATACTCGTTTCGCACATACTATTTAATTAAATAGAAAACTTTATTCATATCTATGTATGATACAAATTGTGTAAGTCGCAGAAAAATAAAATATAATGTTATAGGACAGTTGCGTTTTCGATTCAAAATTCGGTCTTCTAGGTCCGTGCTGGGCCTATTGCCCATTCAATAAAGCCTCCAGTCATCACTTCGTCGTTCATGCTAACAAATGAGGTTGTCTTTTATTGACGACCAAGGACCCTTAAATCTAATTTTTTGGGATTTCTTATATTTATTTCAACCCGCACCAGGCCTGCGTGATGGACTAAGACTTTAACCCTTCTCATACTAAGAAGAGATCCGTGACCAGCAGTGGGACAGTAAAAACAAACATAATTAGCCCTTTACTGTTCCACTGCTGGGCACGGGCCTCTTCTCAGAATGAGAAGGGTGTAGGCCTTCGTCCACCACGCTGGCTTAGTGCGGGTTGGCAGACTACACACAACATCGAGAACTTTATGAAGTCCTCTCAGGTGTGCAGGTTTCCTCACGATGTTTTTCCTTCACCGTTAACGCAAGTGGTAATCAAATTCTGATCCGCACATGAATACGAAAAGTCGTGGTCGAACTCGGACCCTTCTGTATGGAAGACAAGCGTTAAAGGCTATCACTGCTTCAGTAATGGCTTGAACATGTTAATATTCTTATATTTATTTGAATGTAACGCAACCAACGTTTCCGAAAACGTCGAAATGCTCGCAGTTGCTGTTCGTCGACGCACTAACTTAAACAAACAGAGGCGGGCTTCAATAATCTTTCCAGTTGAATTTATCCCTTCGGCGCTAAAATGTATGCACAACCATGCCCCCAGTTTGCAAAACTGTGATACTGCTAAAATTAGCCGTTCTCACATCCCCTGTGTTTTGCCAGTACACGCTTCGCTGGATAACGTTGTCTGTCAACAGTTCAACACTGGCATTTTCAACGGTTTTGCTCGTAATTATGAAAGTAATTGGCATTTCATATTTTTCGTACGGTAGTTCATTATTACTTTACATTTTCTCGCGTTCATGTTTTAATCGGGTATTTAGACAAATTTTTTTGTAAAGTAGAACCATTTTTACAATTCCTTAACTGTGACTTTGGATTTAGATATCGTTTGAACATGTTTTAAAGGATTTTCTTAGTTATATCTTTACCTTCAAACGGTACAAATTTATGTAAAATTATTAAAATCGGTTGATCTAGTGGTCGCAAGCGCGACTGTTGAGCATGGGGTCCTGAGTTTTATCTTCAGGTCGGGCAGTGTTATTGGGTTTTTCCGTTAGGAATTTCTCAGTAGCAGCCCGGAGTCTGGATTTTTGCCTGGTTAATGGCAATAGGCTCGCTTACATGGGACTTAAACGTAACTGGCGAAACGAGAATGTACTAAAAACACCTCTGCCGAACCCTTCGGGGAATACAAGGCGTGATGTTAGGTTATAAAATACATCAGAAAAAGTATATTGAAATATTATGTGCAGAAAGCCTTTTAAAAGCCACATCGCCGGAATACTTATTGGACCGATAATGCCCACGCCTGTTCGTAGCGTATGAAAACATTCTGAACCAACAAAAAGCTGGTAATTGGTGTTCACCTGACTTTTGCTATAATAAATAGATCCTTAGCGAGGGGAGATATTCGTAGGGCTGCGTTTGACGAGAGCCGTGGGCGACACGACGGAAAATTGGACGGGAAATATAATTGGAAAATTATAAGGGTTCGCCACTTCCCTGCTAGTGCACCTATGGGTTGAAGCCTGGGGCGGATGACTTTTCTTACTTACTGCCCCTTGGGTTGGTGAAATTGGAAAATAATTTGATTCTAACCGAAAAACCACGAGACAGACGGGACGGCACTGAGAACTGTTGACAGTGGCTGACAGGTTTTTTTTCATAATTGCAAAGGACAAGTGTTTAAGGTACTTATACAAAGCCTCCTATATCGTTGGTAAGTTAAAGTGATATTCTAAGCCCAGTCGATCGGCCCAGCCCGATCGCAAAAAAGGCAATTTCATCCTTTACAAAATTAGTCTGAACTATTATTTCCGTAAAACCCACAGATAAGGAGTTACTAGTTATCTAATAGAAACTCATTTTTAATCCCAGATGGCGGAGTGCGCGGAGGTAACTCAAGTTCGAAAATTTGAAAGTTTCATAAGAACACCAAACTATAACACATATATATTCAAAAATCAAAACTGACGGACCTATAGCAAGGTAAAACTACTTGGCGACTGGGCTACTTATACAAAGATTTAATTACTGAAAATAATATAATTATGATTCCAATTAAAGTAAAGTAGCATCAGCGCCAAAACTCTGTCAACGCAATAAGGCGCTTTACACACCGCGCTACACACCGCCACACCTCGCGCAGTGCGCCGTGGAGCGGATTTAGTACACTGTACACCTAGTTTGTTAGGGATCCGTGGTACCTCTATATGTACAGACGGCGTTGTTACACACGGGAAGGCTGTTGTCGTTTGTATAGCTTCGAACGATCGCAAATAGAGTAGTCTGTGTTAGTATCGGTGCACGTATGTTGTACTTTGTGTAAATGACCTAATGATTTCATTAATTTTGTCTTTTATTATCTCTATCGTCAAAGCCAAACTGACAATTTAGAAGCATGTAAAACTCGATTCTCTTACTTTTTTTAATAACTTTAATTCAAAGTTACAACAAAACTTTCATCGCAATGTGATGCCAAATTCTTGACGATTGTTCATCCTTATAATAAAATTCTGTACAGTCACTTTACGACACCTCCGGCGTTGGTGATCGTTCGTTACACATGAAGACCCCTCTGTGCCTCGGAGAGCAAGTGAAACCGCCGGGCCTAGGTATCATTCGAATAACTCAGTCGTTATGGGTAGTCATAAGCGAAAGTGTAACAGCCGGTCTAACCTTAAGATATCGGTCCAGTAACTGGATGGCAGAGCTGATGGCACTCTGTTCATATAAGATACTAGTATTCAGCCGCATCTGGTTAGACTAGAAGCTGACCCCAACATAGTTTACACAACAAAACAACTTTGCGACACTTACGAAAAGTGATGACGTTGAAGTCTAATTCTTAGTCGAACGTACATTGAAGTAACATTTTTGTCTAGGAGAATATAACTGGTAATATTTTATCGAAAAAGGAACCTATAGTTCGTGTTCAAAGGAATGTGACTGAACAGGAAGCTTATGAACTAATTCATAACTAATTAATTCGCATTATAAGGATGAAGTTTAATTGATTGACTGATTCTTAGTGCGTTTGAGTCCTTTTATCTATTTGTCAAAGAACCGCGTTATGAGATTTTTTCCTCTTCATTTCCTAATATCATTGGATCTATATTATTTCATCCTTAAAAAATCAAATGTAAGGGTTGATTTATACGTAGTCGGGTCGTCACATTCGGTTTCGTATTTTCTATTAAACAACTAAACCCACCCAATGTAACTTTTATTGTTGTTTTCATATCTATGAAGTCAATCATATTCACGTGAGTGTAGAATTTGTGTGAATCTTGAGTTTATACTTTTGTTAAATACCTGCGGTCCACGTTAGGTACTTTTACTATTTTTGGTTAACTATGAATTAGTTTCCTAACCCTAGTTCACATAACTCCCAAGTTTTCCGTGCTGTCTGAATATTTGAAATTTCCACTGCGTTCAATATTTCACGTTTTTTGGCACGTCACAATTTCCAATTTTCTGCTGTTGCGATTGTCACACAACGTAACGGAGAATTTTCTAATAAAGTTGTTCCATACAAATGGTTCTGTGGTTCCATTTTGCTGGAGTTGACTGCGAAGTTTCCCACAGCTCCGTATATTCAACATGTAGGGTTGAACTAAAAAGGCGTCTCTTTCACTTGTTTTGTTGTTTTACTATTCTTTGGGTTTGAGGTCCCGTCTTGTGGATGATATTGTTTCATCTTATTGCTTTCTCTATTTTTTCTGTTAGAATAACTAATATGATAAGCAATTTTTCTTGTAGTTCTCTTCACGACACCGTAACTAATCACAATGGTACGCCCATTTAATAAACAATTATTTTCAAAGTCTATTATTTTGTTTTTGCAGTGAGGACGAATTAAAACCGATTGTTTTATACCCACAAGTAATTGATAAAACAAAAGACAAGACAATGCAGGCTCTAGTAAATGACACGCAATTTTCTTAATTTCATGCTATTTAAGCGCTTGTCGCCTAAAACGCTTAGCGGCTTGTGTTTATGCGTGCAGCAAAATTTGTTAATTGAATTCCCTTTACGCAACAAATTCTACTTCACAGACGGCGAAGATTCCAAATATAATTACTCGCCGCGAGTTCTGAAGGAACAGTCTCAGGGGATACGGTGTCTTATGATAGAAAAGGATAATAAATCTAAGACTACCGTGCCTCGCTTCGGGTACAGTTTGTATACGTCAGCATGGCGTGTTGAATCCGTTAAAAGCACCAATTTGTCTTGATAATCCACTATGCTAGCGTGTAAACAGCGCAGCGTAGCTTCGCTCGCCTCCACTGATATTTTAAGTGACGAGTATTGCTCTCGCGGCGCTCTTAATTTTGAACGTTCGACAAACAATGCGTGATCTTATCCGTTAACATTAAAGCTATGAGTTTGAGTACAATATCCTTGGTAATGTTTGTTTTAGGATTTGCAAGCTGCAAGTTTATTCGTTCATATGTATGGAAGCGAACCAAGTAAATGTTTGGTTTCGCACGCAGATGCTTCATGTTTTTCTATTACACTTTCATTCTCTCAACAACAACGTAAAGCTACGTGAACCTTAGCATTTGGATAAGATTTATGTATTTGTTTATTGCTGATGTACATGGTCCATTCATCGCCATATTATGTAGAGTAGTTTTTACTAAAAATGCTACTTATTACCAGCATTCACTTAAAAATTTAACAGGCAATTCGTATTTCATAACGAAGAGTCTAAAGTACAGCACACAGCGGGATCGTTTCGCCGGAAATTATGATTTTCATGAAAATTCTCCACGTTCCATCAAAGTTTAAATTACTTATTGAGATTTAGGTATCTCTTGGTACATTCTTCGCGTAATCAGTAAGGTTGAACAAATTGTGTGATGTCAAAGATTTATAGTGAAAACTTTGGGTTGGTTGGCTTATTGGCAAACATGGGAGGGTGGCAGATAATTAATCTGGCCAGACGGATGGGCGAGAGGTGCGGAATACAAATCGGCGGTGACGCGACGTGCAGTAGTTATTGATGGGATAGCTTGCTATATACATTTGGTGGGAATTTTAATTTTGCAACGGTTCTGAGTAGCTATTTGTATTTTTTTGTAAATAAATAAAAGTGAAAGTACTTATTACAAGAATTTTTGTGTTGAAAATAAATGTGAGCCAGAGCTTTGCACATTCATTTCGTTGGTGAAGCAATGGATTCCTTACTTATAAAGATTATAGAGAAACGCGCAATTTCATTTTATATTTTCGCATTTCATGCAACAGTTCAGCAGGATACTTTATTTCGTAATAAAATCTCCCACATTAACTGGGACATGTAAAGCGTCCACAATGTTGACGAGCGCTGTTTCCACGAATTCACTGTACGTCCCTTTTTTGACCGTTTGTATGAGATTGTGATATTGCGGTGTTGATTAAAACATGCTCCAGAATTCCATTGTTCCACTTGGAAGTGCGGAGTGTCCAACTTGTAACTGAAGCGGTTGATGGTTTGCTGCAGAAAATTCACTTTGGAAATATTTTGAGCTGATCATTTCATAATAATACTTTTTTTTCACACATTCACTGCTCATATACACACACATGTCGGTTTAAGTTTACTGGCATGACCACTGAGACATCCGTAATTACGGGTCAACAGTATTTATTTTTTATTTGTTTATTTATTTAAGCACGCTATTTATCTGTAGGTATTTGGAACTGGTTTACATCAATTAAGTCACAATGGGTTCAGTTGAAAACCAGCGTCAGGCACTAGTGGTTTGACATTTATGCTGAACTGAACCTATTTGGCGCAGCCGCTAGACACACACCTACTTTTTTTTTTTGTTTTGTCTCCTATGATTTTTTTGTCTGTGTGACTGCTTTCGTTCCAAATAAATTTCTTTCTTTCTTTCTTCCTTTCTTTTTAATCTTTTGATTATTTCAGTTATGAAAATAGGTGAATAAATACTTTCTTTTAATTTCAGTTAACACTAGTTTATAGGGTTAGGTTTATAGGTAAACAATAAGCCAAAACCTCTAACAACATGGATTTCATAAATAAATGTTGTGCCGACCCCACCTAGTGTGGGATAAGGGCAGGAAGAAGAAGATTAGTTTATAGGGTAGGTAAGTGTGGTGCAACCTTTTTTTTAATAATTGAATGAAAATAAACGAGACAAAGGATATCGCCCATTCAACGCTATTTTTAGCGACTAGTTCAATATCGATTCATCTCCGACAGATTTTGAAATTTATAGGTAAGGAGTTGCTGTGTATACACCGTATTTTTTTTTATCGTTGGAAAATCCTCGTGGATGTCCCTCGCCCGGGGAAGGCGAGGGGGTCTGCCCGACTTTTACTGGCTAAAAACCAACGGTGTTCCTTCTCCTGACTGTTCGGCCGGGGTCGCGGGATTCGCAAAAGCATGTACCGCAACCCTGGCGGGTGTAGGTATACACCGTGGGCCCGAAGTACCCATAATATTTTAACGACGCCTTTCTGATGGAATTATGAGTCAATAATGTTATATTAACATAGTCCAATTCAGTCAATTGAACTCATTTTTTCGAAAGAAATGAATTAAATTTTAGTGCTTCCTTGTAAACAATACCTTATGTCGAGCTGGCAACGTTTAAATTATCGTATGAGTGGATAAGAAAACTTCTCACTTTAAGGAAGAAACGATGACAAGGAACTAACTGGCTCGTAAGCTTGTAGTTTCCGCTTCCACCTATAAGTCTAAACGTCGCGTTGAAAGAGTTTGTTACCCTTTTTTTTTGTCGTTGGAAAATCCTCATGGATGTCCCTCACCTGGGGAAGACCCCCTCGGTCTGCCGGACTCTTATTGGCTAAAAACCAACGGTGTTCCTCTTCCTGACCGTTCGGCCGGGGTCGCGGGATTCGCAAAGCATGTACTGCAACCCCGGCAGGTCCCGGTCCGCCAACCCTCGGCGGACCTCTCCTCTGTGGGGCCTTGCCCCACGTCCTCCTGAGAAGCGCGCACGGAACACTGCGCGCCGCCTTCTCGGGCCTGTTACTGGTCGGGCGGCGGGTCCCCTAACTCGCCGCCCGCAGGCCACACAGTAGTGGCTGGAGGTCATCGCGTAAAGAGTTTGTTACCCCAGATATTTTTTGACTTGTGAATTACGATAAATGATGAATATCACAAAAAAAAAACTTTATTCGACAAACTATGTACTACTTTTTCTTCTCCAATTAGGCATCGGAATTGATGGTTAAAATCTTTCAAGTACCTCAGACCCACGGTGTATAACGTAGTTCTAAAACGAGTAGCATGAGCTACGAACATGGAGCTCAAACAAACAAGTGTACTGATCTTATTAAGTATGTTACATCTCAATCGCATTTGATTCCAAATGAAGTATCCTCGCAACGTAAACGTAGACCGCTACAAATAAAATTAAATCGCGAAGTACGTTTTCAAACGAAATTGGCATTCCTTCTGGCTTGGTATTTCCCTTTGAAAACTTTTACATCGAATAGATTGAGGTTCAATCTCAGATGATGAAGCTTTGTTTGTGTGAAAAGACGGACTTTGATTACGCCCTAAGGCCACGTTATCAGGTTTCTGAAGGGCGAAAATTATCGTCAAATCTTTCGAAAACCTAGTTTATTCACGAACATCTCTGGAACCTAATACCTATTACGACTTTTTAAAATGATGAAACCACTTATCGTGTTCATGAGCTCACTGTTCTGCCTTTTCCCAACTATGTTGGAGTCAGCTTCCAGTATAACCAGACGCGGCTGAATACCAGTATTTTACACGGAGCGACTGCCATCAAACTGGGCAATGCGGATATCCTATGGTTAGACCGGTTGTCAGGCTTTCGGGCTTCTGACTTCCCGTAACGACTGTCATAGGTATTCGTATGATACCCGGGACCGACTGTTTAACGTGCTCTCCGAGGTACGGAGGAGTCTCGTTGTGTAAAGATCGGTCCCATCCACGGACTGACCGCGGTAAGCGCAGCTTAACCTCGCAATCAGGTGAGTACATAGACTTTAGCAAGCTCAAGAAAACTATTACTGTTTTCGTAAGTTACAAACTCGTACTACGAGTACTGACTGTAGTCAAGAATGAGTACCCATAATAAGAACGTTTCACAGCTAAGTCGTTGTTTGAGGTACGATGAAATTTTCGAGCAATTTTGCGACGACAGCTTAGCGTAAAAGGTTCCCACCGTCCACAATAGGGTAACATGGTCTTGTATAAAAGCTCATCTTCTGCAAATCCTTAGTTTCTATACTGGGTACCTAGTTTGTGCAACACTTCCTTAGCGTTTCATAAAGTTGGTGATAATTTTTTCTATTAACTATTTTTCTATTACATCAAATTTGGCCCGAGTTCATCGACAGAAAATGTACGAATACCATTTTAACGAAGCGTCACCTAACCACGTTTTTAACTTCTATTTTTAACTGCTTATACGACCTGGTATGTAGGTGTTACTACTAGTAAACATATTTACATTGGCCTAGCGACGAGCGGAACCGGTTTCAAAATGATAGCTAGCATCGTGAATTGAATGTAATAATGCGCGTAGGTAGACCACTTGGTCATCGTTATGTAGACCTTACGACAAAATTACGTCATCGAACCAAGCAATGATCTTGAATAGATGGAGCAAACTAAACTAGTTTAAGTGCAAAAATTTCATTGAAAATTCCTTTGAATATAAAATGCATTCGGAAATTCCTTCAAAAAAAATCAAAGTGGAAATTCTTAAAGAATATCTAATAACTCTCTGTTATTAATGAACCAAAGCGAGTTTTCTTATTTACCTACCTAGCCGTTCAAAGATTTTCATTTTAACCTGCAACCGCTTGCCTCTATATTAAAGATATTCAAAACTTTCCAGTGAAGTCAATTAAAGATGAGATGAAAACTTTACAAGAGGTAATAAACAACGCAGGGTGAAATGATGTCGGTTTGTTTGCGGGCTATAAAATGAGGAGCAGGCTTTAGGGGGTAGCAGGCACCAACCAGTAATTAATGCTCTGCGGAGGGGAGGCCGGGGTGAAATCGGATCAATTTTCTGGCTATTCTTCGTTCCAAAGGGTGGTCTATTGGCAAATAAACATTGATTAGGCTAAGAATTTCCTTTTTCTACAGTTTTTTCATCGCTTCACATCGAATCTAAAGAATGAACGTATTTTTACTAACATCAAGACAAAACGAAGTTTTTGTTATTTTCAAACAGCCCAAATTTACTGAGCCCATGGGACGCTATAAATATCCAACGCAATAAAGGAGTCCAAAAATTCTCCATAAAAATTCTACAAATTCAGCACATATTGAGTGGTCTCGAACAGTTTTAAGTATGGGAAGCGCTGTGTAGGTAGCATCCGACCCTCGTATTTAGCTATTGTTTTAAGTGGGCTACACTTCGTTACGCCCCTGCCGTTAGGCGAATTTTTGAGATCGGTTCTTTTTATATTCCTTTTCGGCGGAAGAGCCCTCACGCTAAACTGATAATGACGCCTGGCTTGGGGGGAATCCGAATGTACGCGGAGTTTAGCAAGGCTTTAACAATGAAAATTTATTGTAACGGTTGTAACGCTTTTCTTTGCTCCTAATAGGACCGTTAATGGTAATCCTAAGAACTGAAACACCTGGGTCAGCGTAGCTGTAAGTGTACGGGATAAATACGCCGACTTATGAACAGGCCGATAAAAAAACGGTCTTACCGTTAACCCTTGATAAAATATAATCAGGAAATCAAGTTATGGAAAGAATTAGGTACTTGTTTCTTATTCGGAGTTGTTTAAGGAAAAAGCGTACTGTCGTAACTTTATTGGTATGTGTGATATTTGTCATGAAACTTTTGTCGTTTCTGTGTGACATCAGGTTTCACCAATTTTACTACATGAGTCACAAACGAGGGTCTCCTCGGGCTGTTCGTCTCCCCTTTCGGAACTCAAACAATCCGCAAGAGTAATTTATCTCATTTCCCTCAATTACGTGCTTTTCAGTACAGACGGAGTCACATGTCAAATGGGGTGAACTCGCTCGTCGAAATGTACATACATATTTTATGTGTACGCGGTAAGAATGATGGAGTTATAGATGTTCATTTCCTAGTACCAGGTTGTGTTGATATCAATATTTGGATTGGAAAGGATATCTACTCAATTATAGTCCCTAAACGTGTTGTTCTCAAACGAACCCCTTCGAGTGTGGTTTCAGATAATTTGCAGTATGGATTACATTTCTAAGTTATTTGAACAGGAGTTCTCGTTGCTATTTATTATAGAAATAACTCCACCCTTCTAATTTACGTTCCGCGTTAATTCAACAGATTTTCCGATTTTCTCAGTTGAAGTCGACCCATTTGTATTTGTTTCAAGTTCGCAGACACTCCCCCGGGCGACGCATTCATCGCAAGGGGAAGGTGGGCTTAATTAGGAAATAATGCCTAAGCGATTAATCACAATACCCCTACGTAGCTTGTACGTAGACAGTCTTTTGTTTTCGAATTGTGAACCCGACCCGGCCTTGAAGCTGATTTCCAATGGGAGGTGGCGGCCGAGGGACGTCTCCGACAGACCTGAAACTGTGACGGTTCGTTTCACAACCCCGTATTGCTGTTTGCCTATTATTCTAAAAGTCAGAGGTGAAATTGAGGGACGACCATGGGTGAAAATATGTTTCCAACTTTTAAATTTACGGTCGGAGAGGTTTTATGGCGGAAATAATTTGGGTACATTTATTTATTTGACTGCTTATGGAGATGATAACATTTGAATACGCTTGTAGGTGTTCATGTGGAGATTGTTATTTTTAATTAATGAAAAGTAATACCTTTTTTATTACCCGTTGAGGTTGAAAAAATATTATTAATTGGGATCTTAAGTAATGCGGTTTACACGAGACAGTTTAAGCTTAACTCTTTGTTATTAATGAGTTTTGCGGTACAGACAAATCCATCCAAACAGCTTGTTATGAATGAAATGAAAATAATTGGTAATACAAAACCGCTTGGGGACGCAGGGTTGTTATGAAGCACACAAATTTTCCGCAAACCCTTTAATCCCGCGCTCGCTTATTTCACTTGGCCCCTCGTAGCCGAATGTCCCCTGCCTCCCCTATGCTAGTTGATGAAATTTCGGTGATGTCTCGAAGGTACAAACTGTAAAATACATGGTAAGCATTTGATGCGGTAGTTTATGCATTATGCCATACAGGTAGGTACCTATCTATAGTTGTTTCCCGGAATGGGGCACAAGGGAGCAAAGAATAATGTGGCATTGTTATTCTAATGTAATGATATATTATTTCACTTTACATTTTCTACTCGAGGAAATTCGTTCCACTAGATTTTTTGTAATATTTTTTATGTAGAATTTTAAACTGGTAAAGTAACGCCGTGGGGCGATGTTCCATGCATAGATACTAAGTACTTTTAGTTTTTCCGGGTTCATGAAAAAAGGACTAAAATGTAGCAGCTGGTCCCGTTGTGGAACTTTTAGAGGGAGTCCGTAAAGTTGTATACTTATTGCAGCAGGCAAATGCTGGCAACTGCGTATTGTTTTTGCATATTTTAATTAATGCAGTCTGTCTATCGTACCAGTACGAGAGAGTTTTTTTATCCGTATGGAACCTAAAATAAAGATAAAACTACGTCCCTTTAAAGATAAAATTTAGGAAATATTAACACAATTTTCAAAATTTTATACGAATCAACGAGTTGAATTGAAAAATAGAAAACAGTTACCGAAAAAGACACAACCACTTTCAATTTATAGTACTATAAAGATTTATAAAATGCTGCTTACCTTTTTCTAAATATTCCTTCTTATCTATTATGCCTAACAAATTCAGAAAATGTATTTATAGCCAAGCTACGAGCGATTTTTCTTAAAAAGAAACGTAGCCAGGAATACGCTGAAGACATCCCTCGCAGTGCTTCACATATCCACATGGGATTCAATACAAATTCCCTCAACCAATTTACATGAGGTCGCGCTATTTTTTATTACATAAAACCTCAACCCAGGCCCACTCAGAATGTCTTTATGATATAATGTTCGAATCTCCTCAGTTTTTCTCTTTTTATTTTTGGGAAACAGTGTTAAGAATTCGTGGCTGTAATTTAGTAAGATTAATGCGACAAAACGAATTTGGTTGGGAAATAAAAATTGAGATAAGGACAAAAAAATTGCTTTGGTTAACATTTGGAATATATCTAATACAATGAATAAATTGAGTAAATATTTTGTTTTCTAAATTGAGTTTGATAAAAACAAATACTTATTTATGTGAGGAATTGATAATAATCCACAAGTACCTGGATTATGTGAACCGGGAAAATTATACCTCCGTTAAATTGACGGTACGACCCATTCCGGTACATAATCGTATATTCTATTTAGAATTGCCACTACACTATTATTATAGCCAGCTATAACCACTAAGTTAGGTATATCGTTCACTGGTCTGTTAATCTTCTAACTACTAATTGTTCTACCTAGCTTTTTACCAACTATATTGGGGTAAGTCTCCAGTCTAACCAGATGCGGCTGAATACCAGTATTTTACACGGAGCGACTGCCATCAGACCTCTGCAACCCAGTTACGAGGCAATGCCGATAACCTAAGGTTAGACCGGTTGTCAGACTTTCTGGCTTCTGACTTCCCGTAACGACTGTCATACGTATTTGTATGACACCCGGGACCGACTGTTCAACGTGCTCTCCGAGGCACGGAAGGGTCTCGATGTGTTACGAACGATCACCTTGGATTGACCGCGGCAAGCGCAGCTTAACCTTGCAATTAGCCACGAGCCCCTTAATCTTCCAACTACTATAGATAAACATTATTGTAAGGATATTTAATTTATTAACACGATATAGGTATTCCTTCAGCACGAAAAGATAGAAAATGCAATAGAAATTCAACGTTGTATCGTATAAAATGCAACCGCCGCAGCAGTTGGGAAACTCAAGGATAAAACGAAGGGTCCGCACGCGGGCCGCATACCTAAAAACTTGGTAAAAAATTCTATGCGTCTCCCGCCTACCACGAGTTACGTTCACGGATATATATTTTATATTTTATGTGGAGAACGGATCATTCTTTTTCGATGTGGTGATGTTTTTCTATACATGTGATATATATTTGACTTATAAATGTAACGTCAGCGATCAGAAAACATAGTGTGAAAGAAAAGAGACCTAGGTCCGTATTAATAAATAGTTCGCAATTGAGAGATCTGCTAACAGCAGTTATCATAATCTAGAATTCCATACCTTGTACCATTCCATTCTATACATTTTTACTACTTTTTTTTTAAACACGTCTCATGTTATTTTGCAGCTACACAAAAGGAATCTCTCAAACAAGAGCTGTTTATTAATAAGGGCCCTAGACTCTGGACCCAGAAATAACACGATGTAGGTAGTTAGATTTATATGACGTCTGTAATGTGTGTTTAAAAACCATATTTGACGACACGTTTGGTGCAGTGGCTGAGCGATCGGCTTCTGCGCTATGGGTCGTGGGTTCGATTTCCGCACGGAACAAATATTTGTATGGCCTAGAGATAGTTGTTCCGGGTCTGGATGTTTGTGCGTGTGAAGATTTGTGTTTGTAAATGCACCCACGATACAGGAAAAATCCTAGTGTGGGGCAACGTTTTTTTAAAAAAGAAAAAGAATATTTTATTATCAGCTGCTTCTCCACTTATTAAGTTAGTAATTTAAGTAGATTCAGGGAAAGTGACACTATTCTACGCAAAATTATTAAAATTGCTTAAGTGAGTTCTACTGTGTACAAAAAGTTTTAATTAACGATTTAAATCTGTTGTGTTTAATAAGATGAGCAAAATTGTAACGGAGTTTGTAGATCAACTAATTTATTAAGTAGAATGACAGTTCTAATTTTAATTTAATCAGCATCACCTTGCTTATCAGTATTCATACTATACTAAATACTAATTAAACCAGCTTATAACACATCGTGTAAAATTAATTTCAAAAACTTTTAATTAATTTATAATTTTACCCTCTTACACGTGAAGGTTTTTGTTCTAAAATTTTGTTTCTCTTTGCTCGTATAATTTGTATTATTATTTACGAGCATGTTAGAATATTGTGTAATCTATTATATGAGGAACTTTTGAAATTAGGTACCAAACTAGTACATCATCATAACCTTTGACTCAACGTTTGGGATCGGTTTCCAATCTAACTAATTAATATTAGTAGGTATATGTTTAGTAATAATAGGACCTAAGCTTAAAATCGTGTGTACGAATTGCATAATTTGCTTTATTGCGCAAAACCTGGAGAATCCTCTTCGAATTCATATCGATAAAAATTGTTGTGTGGCTAATTTTTGAAAGGGATTGCCTTGAAAGTTGAAACCAATTTTCAACAACAACAACAACAAATTTTTAGCAAATATAACATTTATTACTCTTTTTTTAATAGCCTCATCACACAAAACGAATAAAGATTGTGCCTAAACAACACGTAAAAACTTGACTGATTGAGACAACTTCTTATAACTCAATATTATGTCGGACGCAAAAGAAACTTCGCATCCCAAACCCATTTTTTCGTGGATGACCCTAAAAAATAAATTCTGAACGTGAAGCGAGAGGCAACGGCACAAAATCCCTGCAATAACGAGACGTGCCCACATGAATAGACTCGACAACACTTGAGTTGATGCGTCAGATATACGACACAGGAGATAACGTGCTACATAGCTATAATAACTACAAAGAAGCAGATGGCACTGAAAAACTGTGGAGTCGTATTTAAACTTTTGTTTTTAAATCTATATAAATCTGTATCGTAAGGCATTCTGTTTGCACATTAGAAATGTTTTATGATTAATATCTTGAATGATCATGATTTTAAACTGTAATTAAGATAATGTAAAACAATTAATCATCATTTTCTAAAACTACAACATTTGCTTTCTCACCTCTTTCTCTACCAAGTTCATTAGTAGTAATGTCTTCATAGAGAACTTAGTTATCAAACTTGTTATTGCCATTCTATGTTTCGGAACACGCACGAGTTATATGCACATCATGTAATTAACGGTACGGTCACTGAGGGACATGTAAAGACCTCTAATAAGTATCATGGTCACGTGCCGCCGAATAAATTGCGGTAAACTTAATTAAAGAGTTATGCTTCTGCAGCAAGGCGGGGACCACGGCCTACGTGTGTTTGTTTTGCATTTGATGAAGATAATCTTGCATTTAGGCTTGTAAATATAGTTGCACGTGTAACTTGTGTAGAAATATTTTGGCTACAAGATAGACAGAAATAAAAGCAAATAAAGTTTTAACGAGTTTTAAATATACATAGATAGTAACTCGTATGCAGTTTTTTTTGGATTATTTCTGTCCTTAAGACTAACTTGAGGGATAGAATTTTTAAATTCAGCTATCGACTGGGTCGATTGATTGACGTCTCTCCAATAAAAATATAAATTCTATCACAGTATCTTATATTCCTCTCTTCTCCCACAGGATGTTCAGCGCAGACGTTGAGGATATTCCCGATGCAGAAGCAGCAGACGGTAGCAGTGGGCAAGTCAGTGGTGCTCACATGTCAAGTTGATGCCCCGGACCCAGCGCTCGTCACGCAGCCACAGTGGAAAGACCCTAAGGGATTCGTCATTAATGAAGCTGCGTAAGTACCTTAGAACTAACTACTGAAATAAAGAATTTTGGGAGGTCCTTTTTATAGGTGGAAATGATGTAAACAACACTAAATGTATCTAAGTTGTAGCAATTTGCATTATGCAAGATTTTTCGGAAAAAGAGACCTCATATTTTCAATAGTGTCACCATATCGGTTCTACATTATGTACATGTATTTTAATGGGTTTAGTAAGAATTTGAAGGAGGTTAATGTAGAGAAATTTACTAGAGGTCATTATGTCGCCATCAAATTAAAAAAGTTCTACTTTCAAATTTTAAAAGAATAATTTCGGAATACTTACTTCCATAAAATTGAGACAGTATCAAGTATCAACTTAACTATTACTTCCTACATAGTAAAAATTGAATTACCTATATATGATGATGTACAATTGATAGGATCAATATTCAATAATCCCTATTCGATACAGATCTGGCACCCGACCTGAGATATACACGGAGCCGATGCCTGCGAAGCAGCTGCAACTGCTATACATATCGTCGATCACTCCCTCCATGGCTGGCAATTACACCTGTGTCGCCACTTACACTAACATGCCGTTGAGCGCCAGTGTTGTTCTGGATACGTTCAGTAAGTACTTTAGAAGATTATTGTATTATTTTATCAATATTAGCTAAAACATTTTATGAAGACTTTTACCTTCCGACAGTTTGTTTTGGATGTACATTTGTAAAAAATAATGTGATATAGTAATATGACGTTGTTTTATAAATATTTCTTGAGTAGATAGTTAAGTAGTAATGTGAGGTGGCAAACATTGTAGATTTTATTTTTTGGAGCGTAATAAGTTTTTTCATGTGCAGCGTAAATTAAAAATACCTCTATCTCATTTTCTTGCATAAAGCTTAAATACTGGTTATAAAAGTAACGTTAAGATATACAAGTTGCTTGAAGGAAAGTGCACACTTTCTTACAAAACGACTTTTCATTATTATGGCGGTTGTACACGAGACGACGCGACGAGTCGATAAAAGCAATCTGTCAGTTATGTTTCTAGTGGAATAAACTGTACACTTACTTATAAGGATTTTTGCTATTAGTGACGATTACAGTGTTGAATTTTATGAGATTCTCAACTTATAACGATAATTTTATTTTAGTTGCCATTACTTGGACGAACGCGAATGAGAACCAATACGCTACCAAAGGAAAAGAATTTAAAATAATGTGCGAAGTTACTGCTGAACCTGCCCCGTCAGTTGATTGGTTTAAAGAAGGCAATCCCGTAAGTAATAACACATACACTCTTAATATCTATAAAAAAATACATGCCGATGAAATACTGTTGCTGATGTTCGAATTTGTTTTGTAGGTTGTTACTGGTGACAGATACGTGATTCACGCAAATGGACTGATGATTAAGGGTGTAGAGGAAAGTGATGATGGAACATATACTTGCCGTGCTGTTGTCATCCAAACTGGTGAACTTGCTGAAAGAAACATCAAACTTGAAGTAAGTGAATAACAAAATAATTATAATGAAAAAATACATGTAATAGATATTATTTTGGAATGTTTTGGCTACATATATTTTGTTTCATAGGTTCATACTGCACCAGAAATGGAGGAAAGGGAACCAAGGGTTGAGATTAAAGAAGGGGAAAGTGCTGCAATCTCCTGTAAAGCTAGAGGAAAGCCGTTTCCTACTTACTCTTGGATCAAGGCTTCAACCCGCGAGGTAAATAACAAACGAGTGATTAACATATGCTATAAATTTAGTTAAGGTTTTGGTCCGGATTTTTTGTCCATAATCTTTACACTACCTTTAGTTGTTTAAAACGTTTGATTTTATGAACACAATTTTTATTTAAATTTAGATATACTAAGTCAAGGTGTTCTGTTTTAGAACTTGGCAAGTACATCCAGATTCAGCGTCAACGAGAACAGTGGCCTTTTAACAATCGATCGCGTCGAAGCGGGTGACTATGGCAAATACATCTGCAGTGCTGTAAACCAGGCTGGTCAAAATGAAACCGAAATAGAAGTGGAAGTGTTGGTGAAGCCTAAAATATTCGAACTATACAATATTACTGCTCCTGAGAAGCAAGAAGGCAGATTAGAGTGTAAGGCGACCGGCCGGCCTGCGCCACGCATTAGTTTCCGCAAATTGAGCAACCCTGACCGCTACCTGAATGGACCTAACGACGACGGCAGGTAAGACAATTGGCAATAACAATGGTGTTTTAGTATCCTAATGGACACAGGTGCTGTGATAGAGTTACTAACTTATGTATCGGCATTGTGTAGTTAGTTTATTATTGGATTAAAGAGTATGAAAGACATGCTTATCTCAGTTTCCATAATAATAGTTGCTAAAATACACTGTAGAATAGTTTATAGCTAATATTTATCTTCAACAAAAGAAATTTCCTTTTCATTGTTGTTTTTATAGGACATTATTACGTAAAATAAAAACTTTTTTGTGAGCCGCTAAGCCGGAAGAAAAAGCTTCTTCAAGTTCAGACACAATTTGTTTTTATAGAAGGTTACGAAGTTTATTACATAATTTCTTTTTTGCAGGATTACGATCGAAACGAGCAGTCGCCAGACTGGTGACCAGATGGAATCTAGTGGAGTTATCACGATCTCTAAACTGAATAGGACTGATGATGGCCTATACGAATGTTTTGCTGAGAATACTGGTAATGTATTCGTTACCCCACTGGCATAAAACCTACCATTTAAATAGAACAAGTTTTTTCTTTCTCATATTTTTTTATAAATGTCATCATAGCCTAGATTAAAATCGCAGAATAGTTTTTCTAAGGTGGACAGTTTCGAGAACAAATATTTATAATTGCATTTTCAATTTCCTCTAGGTGGTGAGGCAAGGAGGAATGGACATTTAACAGTTCAGTTTAAGCCCACTTTCGAACATATGACTACAATCCCTATCTGGAGTTGGAATAGCCGCCCCGCCAATTTAAGTTGTACGGCGCAGAGTATCCCGAATGCCACCATTAAATGGAGGTAAGTACGTTAAAACAAAGGAAAGTCTCTAATGCAGTCATCTCACTTAGTTCTCCACGATTAGGCGGTCGTTTCTGAAAATTTATGACGTAATTGGCGTTACGAGACGATGTTTTTTGATGCTACCTCAGGGACATCACGTGTAAGTTTTAGATTAGTGTATTTGAATGTTCTGTAATGAACATTGTCTGATAGGTACCCGTTTAGTCTTGTTATTTCCAGCTAAATAATCCATCTTATCTTACCGTATATGCTGCAGAGCACTGTTAATTTATCTGGTGCAAATCTTAGCACCAACTCCTACCAAGCGGGAAGATTGTGACACTAATAATTGGTCTGTGAAATACGTATTACATAGTTCCAATTTTCATTAGGTTCCGTGATCTGGACTTGGTAGAAACTCCACAAGTGAAAATTTACGGCTCTGGACCATCTAGTTACATCATTATCACACCAACTGACCGGGCCTTGTATGGCGTTTACAAATGCATTGCTACCAATACTCTCGGTGAAGCTGAGCACATCATTCAGTTCAGAGAAGCTTTCCCACCGGGACAGGTTGTTCAAGTAAGTGAATTAATAATTGCAGTTTCATTGGTTGGTTGGTATTCAAACGGCAAAAATCGATCGGTGTAAATGGCAAGCGAGACTGCGGCTCGAGAGGTCCTGAGTTGCATTAGGTGTAATTGGGTTTTTCTTTTAGCTAAATCCTTCGTTGGAACTTGATTGTAGTTGATGTTAAACGGGGAAAGGCTCGCCCCTTACTACATGAACTTTCGTACCTTCCTCGACAAACTGTATGTATATGACACTACACCTTTGCTTCTTCCTTCGAAGATCATATAACATAACATCACGCCTGTATTCCCCGAAGGGTTAGGCAGAGGTGTATAGTAACACCCTCATTTCGCCGTTATGTTTAAGTCCCATGTAATAGAGGGCGAGCCTATATTTGTGACAATTCAGATTTGTTTTAAAAGCTGATAAACTTCTTGTTGGTAGTGGGCTTCTCTTCACTTATAGGCTTTGTCAGAACTCTTTGCAACCTGTAAATAAATACAGCGTAACCGCAAAGGAGTCAGCGTAATCGGTTTAAATCTAGACTCACCTGCACTATTGTGGTGACATAATCCTATAATAGACTTAGCTCAGCTAAGCACTTTAGTCTCAAAACAAGAATATGTTTTTAATAGTACCTAATTAATAATAACTCAATCCTCGTAGTCAATGACATGGATAAATTATTTACTCAATACAAATTGAAGTACAAATTATTTTGTTTGTTTCCGTGCATAAAGTTACTGAAAACAAGGATTTCTGTTTATTAATGAATATTTCAAAAAAATATATTTGCCCTGTAAATTATCAGACCAAAACTTTAATATGATTATTATAACATAACATAACTTAACATGATGACTGTAATCCCCGAAGGGTTGGGCAGAGGTGTATAGTAACACCCTCAGGTCGCTGTTACGTTTAAATCCCATGTAATAGGGGGCGAGCCTATTGCCATCAACCGAGAACAAATCCAAACTCCGAGCTGCTACTGAGGAATTCCACACGGAAAAACCCAATAACACTTTGCCTAACCTGGGAATCAAACCCAGGACCTCAGGATCAGCAGTCGCGCTTGCCACCACTAGACCAACGAGACAGTTATGATTATTACGCTGTATTTATACCACATCCCTTTTATTTCGTAGACTCGTCAAGAAACAATAACAGCAACATCAGTGTCATTCAATATAGTGGGCCCGGCGGAAGAAATGGGCCCACCAATATTGGCCTACACGGCCCAATACAAGGAAAATGGCAATTTTGACTGGAATCTCGCCCTGAACAGAACTTGGTCTGCCAATTCGCCGTACATTGTGGAGAATTTGAGGCCGATGTTCACTTATGATTTTCGATTCGCTGCCGTCAATCAGGTCGGGCCGGGCAGCTGGGGTGCTCCAGTTACCGTCATTATGCCTAGGAGGTAAGGTTCCTTTTTCATTATGCCTGAATTGTAGGTCGTGGTTTATCAACACGTCTCGTACCTTTTGTCGTTCAGTTGTATTCGCTATATTTGGGAGTCAGCGTGACCGTTGATTTTCAGTTTAAAAGTCTTAATTGTCCCCATACCGAAACTTTATATTTTAAATACCTCTTACCAACATTCACTAATCTTACCTAAAAAAACGTCTTCGAATAAAAGTAAATCAGATCAACATTTATCATAATAATTCATAACTTACCTTTTTTTAGATCGCCACCGGAGCAACCAAAATGGTGGGAAAACGAAAGCCCAGAATCGCTTATTCACGGTAAATACGCAGATAGATATGAGCTGAGATGGCGAGTACCCGCTAACAATGGCGAACCCATCGATATGTATGAGATCAGCTACTGCCCCGTAAGTTTTTTATTGTGATGTTACTTCATATAATATTACCATTTCCACACACAATACATACGTTTTCAATAGATTTGTTTGGGTGATTTATTTCGCTTTTCATACGACGTAGAATACGATAAACTTATTACTTATCGTAGTCTTTTATATTTTTTTAACATTCTTTACAATAGACGCTTAGAATATTCTGTTATAAGAAAAATGATCCAAGAATCTGTAGGATAAAATATTTCAACGTTACGTATTAAAACTGTTCACGATTTCACAATTTTATTTAGGTGCTGAAAGTAAGTGGAGAGTGGCGCATCGCATCTGAATCTCAATGCATCGTTGAGGAGCTTAAGTCCCTAGAGGCAATCAGTTACGAAGTACGTGGTCTCCATCCAGACACGCGGTACAGAATGCACGTTCGGGCACACAACGTCCTTGGATATTCCCTGCCTGCACAACTTTACGTCCAAACGGCTCTCGGTGAGTACAATCAGGAGACTAATGAAGTCCCCGTAAGGGCCGGCTTCTACGACGTTTACACCGCCTCAGAATCAATATACAATTCGAAAGCAACGACCATCTCTTCCTTCAGCCTGTTCACCTTTGTTTTGTGTTTGGTTTTGTGAACCGAGACCTAGAACTAGTGTTTTGTGCGCATTCAACTATTTATTTTAACGTGCTCCTGTATAATATTATTTTTACAACGAATTTATTTCCCTGTCATGTGTTATTTCCAGTGGTGTCTAAGTTTATTTTTGCTTTTCTTTGACCAAGTACAAGTATTCATAGTATAAGTCATCCGCTTGTTAACCATTTTTGTGTTATATATCTATCTTCATTTTTTTCTGAATGGTTTTTTATAATACTAATTTATCATTCTCATTTTAATTTTTGTTGTAAAATCTTGCCTTTACAAAATAAAATTTACATAAATAACTTTTAAAATGTACAAATACTTTAAAAATAATATTGCAAATATATCAATTGTGAGGAGTGTGTGAAACTGTTGTATTTTGGCATGCATTTTCTATTATTTTTATATTATAATTTTGAAGAATAACTTTTAGATTTTGAGTACAATTATGATTTGAAGTTAATTATGATGTACTTCTATAGTTTTACGTAATGACGATTTTATATTATGTTGGTGTTAATTTATTACCAATGGTAAGTTTGAATTGCCTATAATTTATTTGTTGATTTCTTATAGTAGAACATTTTATTTGCCTTATTAACTATACGTATTTATCATAATAAAATATTTTCTAGGTAACCCAAATGGAGGTCCAAGTCATTTCAGATGGGCTCACACTAAAATGGATATCTTAGCGACGATATTTATAATGTTTTACATAATATAAACTAAATAGTTAAAATCTAATAATCATCTAAATTAAGCAAGTCCAAAGACGACTGTTGTTATTTAGGGAAAATACTTGTTGTGATAATGCAATTTGTTGATGTGTAAATAAGTGTAAATGTTATTTGTGTTTGAAAGTATCATCAAATGATTTTTGAACTTTAGTGATTCTAATTGTGTGTCTTTACTATTAAATAATTAAAAGTTTAATATGATTTGAACGAATTTCGGAATGGTGTTTTGAATTATACTGAAAACTTATTCCATACTTATTTTAAAAGCTTAATATAATCTTACATAGGTAATTTAACGGCTAATAAATTAACACTGCCAAAGTATAAATCGTAATATAGTGTTAATTAAGGAAGAAATGCCAAAAATTAAGGCATCCATTACATTTTAACATAGAACGATGTGTAAGAATTCATAAGATTTGTGTACGAATTTTTGATGACTATTTTGTCTTTTTGATATAGAATAAAGGTGGGAAAGGAAATCGTCCATCTAAATATTAAAATGGAGTTCGAAGGGAATATGAATGTTGAATATTGAGGGTTGAAAATATAATGTAGTTAGCCAAAAGTTCTACTATAATTGCAAGGAGTTCGAATTGTGATCTGTTTTAGGAGAAAAAAAAAAAATGACCAATGTGAAAAATAATAAATGTTTTCAAAACAAAGTTTGCCATTTGTAGTTTTCTGTATAGTACATAAAATGAATGAAGTTACGTTCACCTAACTGTAAATAAACATTCATATTAATACTGTCGTCAACGGTTATAGTTCAACACAAAAACTTCATTCATTTTCAAAATGTAACTACCATCACCAAATTCCATTGAAATTAGAATAACCCTCATCCCTTAATGTACCCCATGAAACTAATGATTAACTGTATTATGAGATCAAAAAGAAAGCTGTCAAGATGCTTATCAAGAAATCCATTAACCCTTTTGAATGTTGATCGTTACACAAGTGTGTTTGTGTCGCCCTGACTGAAATTTGGGTAAATATAATTTTACTTAATATGATATTTTTAATAGTTAATAATCCTGCTGCTAGTTTCCTTTGGAATGTACTAATTACTATTGCATGATCTTCATGTACACCCTTCAAGCGCTGATTAATTCACATTGTCCCGATAGCATGGTCCAAACATCGACGACTAAACATTATATCAATTCCTATTTTAAATATATATTTTGAGTCTTTATCATTTTAATTATAATTATATTAGTAGTCATGATAGATGACAATGTTTATTAGATTTATTTTTTGGGTTTTAAAAGTGACCCTAGTCGTGCCGGTTTATTTTTTTCCAAGCATGGATGGTGTAATCTATGAAACTGCCAACACAGTGCTCCTGTCCAATCCTTTGTCAGTGAAGCTCTTGTAACATCTGCTACTTCCATTGGCAGTTTCACCAGGTTTTAGGATTTCTTCGTAGAAGTACATTAATTAAACATTGTTGCTTGAAAAATGAACCGAGTATTTAACTACGTTATAAATATCACGTGGGATGTGATAGGACGTTTTTCAAACAGCAATTAATATACCCCTAAAATTAAGACTATTATATGTTTACTAAGGTGATGGTTAATAGAGTTCCATCCAATATTTAGTTGTTTGAAAACATTGTATTGTTCAAAATTATTATTATTATACGTTTACATTAGATTCCGATACCGCTTAAATAGAACAAAAAACTTGTCATGGGGTTTGAACATTTATTTTGCGATAAACAAAATCATTCGGAATGTTTGCATCTTGACAACTTTTCTTTCTTATGATTATTATATTGTTATCATTAATTTTAAGGTCATCGATTTATGCATCATCATCTTTCGTTTCTGTCGTTCGTCATCTTTCATTTTCATTCAAACCCCATTTCATTCTAGCGGAGAGCTTTCTTCCAAGACATTTGATGAGTCTTTAATAATAGAATAGTTGCCGGTGATTGGGTGCACGATTTCTTTATCTGAAAGCACTCCCTGTTTGTCACCAAATCGCTGATTGCAATGAATGTCTGTATTGCTGTGTACAGTTCTTAAAAAATATATATTTATCTCTAAGTACACAAGAGCTGAAACTGCATTGATTACAATCACTTCCATGTCATCTAACATCTTCAGCTTCTGTGACATGATGCATAAACTAACAAGAAAAAGAGCAGTAGATACATTTACCACGTTATTTTGAAGATCACACTTTGGCTTTATCCTTTTGTAGCAACTGGTATCCTGCTTCTACTGCTCTTACATACGTCGCAATAAATATATCAAAACAATGTTATTTTAACAGGCGTTGAACGTTCCGGATTTGCTCCACCACAACTTTTATCAAGTGGTTCGATAATCGGACTGGCATTGGCTGGAGTTTTCATCTGCCTCCTCATCGTGGACCTCCTTCTCCTGTGCTTCAGACGGCAAGGAGTCATTGCGACTCTCTGTGGCAAACGAGGAAAGAAACACAACGACGATGAAGCCAAGTTAGGAAGGTAAAGCATTTACTTCTATTGAATGCTTCTTTAACTATTATTCGTATCTAATAAAAATCTTTAAAATAAATACAGTTCATTCGATAGCACTTCATCGACATCATAACCGTTACACTCCAGTCTTCCATTGATTATAATAATTACTATCTATAAATTATGTATTTTCTCCTTATGTTTAATCGTGTCAAAGCCTGTCCCTTTGTATCCCGTGTTCCATGTTAAATGTTAGTGTCGATGAGAGATGTTTCTGCCCGCTAGTCTGTACGGTTGGCGCTTCCCGCTCCCTTATTGCAGCACGAAGCCGCGCGCGCCGCCCTCCCCCGCGCCCCTGCCGCCACCGGTCAAGCTCGTGCCGACCCCTACGTAAGGCACCACACAATAGCCATACGAAACCTTGAGACTGCCTGCATGCTTTGTTTGTGCGGATAATATGGTTCGGCCCTTGTGAGGAGGAACATATCCTGAACCGAACGTTGATTTGGTTTGAACGGACAATTAAGTTATTAATAAAGGGGATGATGTATGTATAAGACTTTTCGCTGGGGCTGAGCAATTTGTACATATCAAGGAAGGAAAGCTTCGCGATTTGCCTTATGTATATAGCTGGAATATGATTATAGAAACCGTAATGCTTTGGATTGAAGACTGTTAAAGTGTTGTAGTTGTGAAGTAGTGTACAGTGCCGCTTTTTGAAGGTAACTAATTTAATAGGAGCAGAGATTTGTATAATTTGATAACTGAAAGCAGGTGCCACGTCTATTGCATCCAAAAATTTCCGCCAAGTTCTGTTTGACTGGAACATCTCTTACGACAATTTTTCGTTCTTATTTCTTTTTGAATTTATTTGTTTTCTAATCCCACTGTTACCTGTTTGTGTATAACTCTTCCCCAAGCACTTTTGTCACGGGTTTTCATATTTTGACTGTTAGATATTTTACTATTTGCACAATCCACTAACAAACATTTGTATTTCCCAATGCTGCCTCATTTCAACCACGTGTAGCTATGTACCGACCACGCCAGTGTAAGACATTTAAATATTTCATACAACTTTATCCTTATTATCAGATTTTGTTTGTGCCTTGTTTTGTGATTTGCAGTGTCTGCCAAACTATATTCTGCATTAATTCGTTGGCTTACTGTTGTGTTCGCTTTATTTACCCTCAATCACCCATCATCTTTGTAACATATTATATCTCTCACATAAAACCTCCATTAATGCGCGTAGTTTTGTTTAGTCATTGTTTAAAGTTGCATTTCATTTGATTTCAACATACAATATTTTTAAAGGATACATTTTACGGTTTTAGTTATATCTAATACGTCTTCATCATCGCATTTTTCATCACTTATTAAACATTTTTTGGTAAAAATGAGTAAATGCAACTATAAACAACTGACATGCTGTAAATAAAGCCTTCAAATAATTTTACCTGTAAGCAAGATCTAATCAAAATTACTCTCACAGGGACGAAAAGGAGCCACTGAAGGACACTGGTGATGACGCTATCAAGAGAAATTCTTCAGTTGAATTTGATGGACACAGAGTATACGCTACCAGTGGAGGACCAATAATTGGCAAGAATTCCGCCGTCTAAGATCCTAATGGACTACAAGGAGATTTCAATGATGTGAATGTTTAATCGTCAAAACTTGGTGTTACATTCGATATGCTTGTGTATATGTGAGCGCGACCAGTATTTTAAACTGCCAAAAGTTTACTTAAGTATTCAGCTTTACTATCTCAACTTTATTTATCATCACATATTCTCTATATATTTTTATATATCGTCTAAATATAATCATGCGAAAATATTTTATACAATTTCCTAGGGTTTTGTTGTTTGAGACTATGATTCTGTCTTTATCAATGGAACTTTAGTGCACTCTATACAATTCTTGGAAGATACCGTTGCTTCAAGAGGTACGAAATGTGCCTTTTAGTATATTTCTTATAATGAGGGTATTATATTTTAGTGTATATAAGATAATGTATATGTAATGGTACACGTCACAGTTTTATTTTTATTTATATCAGAAACTATTATATCTGAAGGGTTTTAGTATTTAAAAGACAATTATTTTTATATTTTTCTCTATTTCTATTTCTTGTTTATACATTTTTGAGTATACTTAATAATTTAATGAGACACCCATCACATAATATCATCATCAAACTGAACCATCATGATATTTACATTAATGAAAAGAAAATAAGGAAATTCAACATTACATTTTGCCGAATTGTTTTTGTTTTAGTTAATTAAGTGAGTTGCCTTTAATTTTAGTGAAGAAAATCTGAAACTATAGTTGTAAGTTAAAGAATAAGCTTTGTAAATAAATAGTTAAGACTGTAAATAATTTCTATTCTACTGTTTTTAACGTCTCATATGTTGTTACAATCTCATAAAACATAAGGTTTAATGAAAATGGGAAGCCAGAAAAAATCGATTATTCGTTTTTCCAATTGTATGAGACAGTCTTACTTGGACGCTTGCTTATTTCGATATAAGCTACCTATAGGTGTCATGTTTAATTTTATAAACAAAATCGTTAGTTAGGTAATGTATACCTGTTAGATCGTCTAAGGTTATTTAGATATTCCTACTTATTATAATGATTTAGATATATTGAAGCACAATACACATTAAGACTAGAAGTCGACGTTTTATAGAATTGTGAAAATCACAATCACTGACGCAACCATCACAAAGCAATGAACGTTAGTACTACGTAACACTTAAACTTTTATAACTTTCCTACACATATTTTTATACTTCAGATCTCGTTTTTAGTTTTAATACACTACTTTAAGAATTTATTAAACTACTGTTTTTCATGTGTATTGTGCTAGCTTGTTTGAATTAGACTGCTAAATTATAGAAAGTACACCACCATTTAAAATTTAAATCAAACAATTTAGCAGTCCTTTCTTATGACGTCGGAAAAATGTTTTTATAACCGCTTAATATATTTAAGATATTTTTATTATAGTATTTATCTACATCTTGTACCTAAACTTTCACATTTTTTATGTTTTAAATTTTCATACTGCGCCTTTATTAAAAAGAATTTATGAAGTACTCGTAGAATAATTGTGGAAAAATGCTAAATGTTAATAATATGTTTGCTGATATATTATATCGACCGTTTGTTAGTGCAGCTTCATGACGTCACATACCACAGTCGAGAAGTTTCTAAAACTTGCAAACCAACTATGACTCAGAACTATCTCTAGAGTCTTGACGCGTCTTCAAAGTTAAACTATAATAACAGGCTTAAACTTGTCCAACTGAATGAATCCAACAATCGATATCAATTTAGATATCCATCCATCTAACTAAAGTATTTGGCTCAATAGATACAATTTAGAGCAATCGAATTACGTGTGTCATTGGACAAATTGCAAATTGTATACCAACAAAATCTTCAGCGTAGTCGTTTGCTTCTTCATGTACAAGCTTAAATGTTATTCGTAAGGTATGTCTGTCAGCTTATAGTGCCGGGTATTCGACAGAACGAAAAGCGCATTTTTATATGAAAATAAATGTATTGAAAATATCTCTGCGTATTATTTCGAATATCCTTAAAATGAGGTAGGATGTCTTTATTTTCCATGTAAAGCTCAGGAAATGATATCAATAAATAAACTGCATTTCATGACGTTTAAAAATAAAGAAATCGAGTTGGATGTTTACGGTTCATTAATATGAATTTACGTTGTAAATAGAGCTATTAAAATAGGGACGCCCAAAAAATTTGTCGACAAAAGATACATGATGATTTATACTCGTTACAAAATGCCACGCTTTTTAATCGGAGTTCTTATAACAATGTAATATTTAGTGAGGGGATGTGCACAACAGACGGGGCCCGCAGTTTGTGGATAATAGAGCAAATGTTGTGCAACAACACTTATGAACGTATTAACCGTAGTGATGGGCTTAGTTACGCTAGTCGATTAGTAGGTACCTAATTTTCCTACTGATTGAATATAAGCATGTTATGTTTTTTGTATATGTATGTATTGATGTGAAGCTTTGCAATGATAAATATAAACGAAAAAAATAAAACAGAGTTTGATAATATCTTTTAGATTTATATTTTACTAGCGGCCCGTCCCGGCTTCGCACGGGTGGACATTTTTCCCGTTTTTGCATCATTTTTCATTTATCCTCCGCTCCTATTGGTCGTAGCGTGATGTTATATAGCCTATAACCTTCCTCGACAAATGGACTATCCAACACAAAAATATTTTTTCAATTCCAACCAGTTCGTGAGATTAGCGCGTTCAAACAAACAAACACTTCAGCTTTATAATATTAGTATAGATTTGCATAAAATGTGGTAAAAAGATGGTACATTTGATTTACCGAGCAGAATACATTTCGCCATAATATAATATCTACCATACAAATTTTATAAATGAGATTATTTAAATGAATTTAAAATATTTTTCATAGGTATATGACACAACACTCAAGATAACATTTAAGGACAAAAACCAATTAAATTGTGGCATAGCATGTCAAGTTATTAGAAAAATTGCATTTGCAGTCACAATAAAAACTTATCTGTTACTGAATCATATGATTACAATGCATTTTTTCTTTAAAATGTCTTTAGGTAATGCAGCAGCATTATTCAGTGTCCTAAATAACAACATACTGTAATGTACCTATCTGTATTGGGACCCCCGTTCAGTAGTGGACAGCACAGGCTGGTATGACGATAATTAAATAGTCAACATTAAAAAAAAACCCAATACAAAAACCACGAAATTCTCATCACGCAGCCATATTACTTTTCAAAAATGTTTTATAAATATGTAAGGCCAACCAGCCAAGTAGAACAAAATTTATTGAATGCCATAGAACCTATCGACTTTAGACGAGCCGTGACGCAGTTAACAGCACTATTTCGCAAAAGCAATGCGTCACGCTCGATCCACGGGGTGCAGTCAATCTCTGCGGTCTATGCGTGAAGCGAAGGATACAATGACGCACCCTGCACTGTTATAATTTATATTTCACTGACATTCACTGTAGGGGAACTGTGCGTGCTTTATCTAGTGGGACAGCGGCGAGTAAAATGAAGTGGACTTGCAATATTGTGGTAAGTATAAACTAGATTATTCCTTAAAATATTGAGTTGAATTTTTACTAGTATACAATTAATCGTAACTGATGTTTAAAAGATTGTATAATGAAGGAAAAAGCGTTAAATGCGTAGATTTTTTGTCATTATAGGGATCATTAATCATTTTGCTTGGCAGGCCTGTCGCCGACGGATATTGTACTGTCCTAAATGAGGAAAATGTGACCAAATGAATGTAGGGAAATAAATTCTTATAATATAGCTTCGCGACCTTACTTGTTCCCATATTTTTGATTAAAATTACTACCTTCTTATACATATATTAACCTATATTTCCGAAACCTGTTTTCGGGATCAAATATAATAATTGAATTTCATCTCGTAGTCACCCTACACTAAGCCCATATTGGTTATCGCAGGCAACAATTAGGGCCGTCCACGCGCCCGGCTTACGTGCGGTTCGAACAACTTCCCTTTCAAATAATTGCCCCAGTAGCAGATGATACGGATTACTTACTAACGGGGCACAACCCTAATATACAATGGAAACTAATACAGGTCGACTCATTTCCGATACAAGTTGTCATTACGAAAAAATATGCGCCCCTAAAAAGTTGGACGTTAATGCCCCTTTTTAATTAAAGGTCGTATTAAAAGGATATATTATTTGGGTGAGTGATCCTCAGTTTGAGATTAGTTTCCGAAAATAGTTTTACGAGTAGGTATCAGATACATTAAATGTGATTGGGGGCTGACAGCTTTGAGTGAAATTAATATTGTCAAAAACATTTCGTAGATATTAACATCGCATCATTTCAGATACTAAATTTGTTAATTTAAAAATAAGTATACTCAGAAAATCCACCTATTCTATTTCTAATATCGAGACTAATATAGATAATTATTATTTAGCCAAACGTAAATGTAACCTCAAAACATTGCTAGGTACTATAATTACTCAATCTTCTAAGTAAAGCCTTTAGTAACAATCACCATTGTATTTATATACAATGTATTCTAGAAAATAGTAGCTCTGTCTATTTTAGTAAATAGAAGCTCCAGCTCCGTCTAATTGCTCCATATTAGTTTATATGTAGGTAGTATTTCACACGTAAATTCTACGTAAACGTACACCTACATAGATTCATGTGTAGTGGGTCTTATTTACTGTTGAATCATTCTATGAAGGAATTTAATTAGTATTTTTGTAAATACACGCTGAAATACTTCATTAAGGGCCGAATTCTGAGGAATAAATATGGTGGCTTGACATATTTCCTAAACAAAAGCTGTCAAAACATCAAACTTATTCCTCATATAAAAGTTATCTGACGCTTGAAAAATCGGCCCTTGTTGCACTTTCTTTTGTGTTTTGTGTACGCAATACCAGATTTTTTTAAATTTGGAATACGTCTATGGTTTTACGTTTCTCTCGTGTCAGCACGAACTATACGAGAATAGCTCATGTCGTGCCGAAAAGTCTAGCCAGTCATCGAGGTTGGTAGCACGGTTGACTGCCCAGGGTGCGCCGGACATAATTGAGTATCCTCACTCATGGTGGCTCTTTTAATGCTCCCCAAATGGCACTCACTGATAAATTAGCACTAAAATTTCACTGTGTAGGTACAAACAATGCTAATTACTTGCGCGGTCGATATAATCAGATTGCACATCGATCGCAACGCAGGCAAAGATAATATAATTATAATTGGTAAGTGCATACGTGCTCTATCAATTTAGCTTCAATATTGACAACGAACATCGATATGCTATCCATCAATGTGCCAACTAACCCCTCTGTCTGGCGAGGGTGATAAAACAACCTTGATGCAGGGGCCTTGTGAGTTAACAGCAAAAAACTCAAACCTTTAATATTAAACCTACTTACATAAGTAATATGTGTAGCAAAGCTTAGGTCTAAGAATGCCTTTATTAAGTCAGACACTGCTTTAACTAATTAAAAAACGTAGCAAGTTACAAAGAGCAAAGAAAAATCTGAGCCGAGAAAATTCGAGAAAGGACCTTCTTTTACTCGGCTTAGGCATAAGAATGCTATGAATGAGCTATAAATTAATTGATAATTTCAGTCATTTTTGGAGTAAAACTTAAAGATGCCATTTGTAGCATCTTTACTCGAAAATGCAATGAACTAGGTACTTCAAAATATACACCCATATTCTAAGACGTTCCTCCAAAACTTACTCGACTCAGGACGGCCTCGAAAACACCTTCAAAACTGTATTCTTAGTCGCAATTTCGAGTGAACTTTGAGGTTCCCCGACGGAGTCATTACGTCATAATTTGAATTATCTGCATCGCGCAATTAACGCCGCGATAAATAGTTGTAAAGATTATCGTAAGCATATTCGATAAAGTCTTCAAAATTCATTTTTTTACATATGTAAAAATATAAATAATGTTACATGTGCAAAAATTTCGAGTCGAGGACGTTTATGTCAACTAAAGGCTGAGTCGAGGTGGAGTCGAGTTGAGTAAGTTTTGGAGGAACGTCTTAGAATATGGGTGATAGTTTAAAAAACAAACATAATTATAGTTCTAACAAAAAACATTTTCATTATAAATATTTTGACATCAATATCTAGGACTATTGGCAAGTAGACACCTAACTAAAAGTTCAAAAGATGAAAAGTTATCATTCTTAGTGCAAACTGCAAACGTTACGATAGTAGTTCAGCTCGAGAACGTTCCCGGAGAAGTTTATAAAAATGGTACATCATTATTTTTCCAAGATTGTAGATCGTCGCACTATAATTTTAAGGAATTTCATAAAGTCTTGTGGGAAATGAAGGTATTATGGCTATGATACTATACTCCATTTATTTTAATATTAGACAAAAGTGGCCCAAAACGTCACGAATATCGTTAGAACCATTTCTTAAAATAGAGTTTAAGTTTGTCTGTATTGACTGTACTCCATTTATTTTAATATTAGACAAAAGTGGCCCAAAACGTCACGAATATCTTTTGAACCATTTCTTAAAATAGAGTTTAAGTTTGTCTGTATTGACTGTTAAGGTTCATACAAGCATTATACCTACTGTGTTGAATCCCTGCCAGAAACAAAAATGTTGCTTATTTCTATACATTTCCAAGCCAAAATGGGTTTTAATTGTCTAATGTTTCAGTTGGGAATCACTGTTTGGTCGGTGTAACTCGGTTTTTTAAGCAATCATAGACCATATGGGAAGGTTAGGAATAGTTTACATACTAAGAACTAATAACCAGTACTCTCTTTCTCCTAGCCTTATCCCAATTATGTTGGGGTCAGCTTCCAGTCTAACCAGATGCTGCTGAATACCAGTATTTTACACAGAGCGACTGCCATCAGACCTCGACAACCCAGTAACTGGGCAATGCCCAGTTGAAGCGGTTGTCAGACTTTCGGGGTTCTGACTACCTGTAACGACTGTCATAGGTATTCGTATGACACCCGGGACCGACTGTTTAACGTGCTCTCCGAGGCACGGAGGTGTTTAGATGTGTAACGAACGGTCACCCATCCGCAGACTGACCGCGGCAAGCACAGCTTAACCTCGCAAATCGTATGATCCGCGTGGGTTTTAATTAGTCTTGAGCCCGTTGTAAGTTATTTTGTTTCGTATCCAATTTTTGTAGGTATTGTTTCCATAGGACAAAAGACATAACTTCTGCTTCTTCTTCCTGCCCTTATCCCGCACTAGGTGGGGTCAGCACAACATGTAATTCATAAATCTATGTTGTTAGAGGTTTTGGCTTATTGTTTTATGACCGGGCCGCCTGCCTGACATAAACCCTCCTTGGGAATACTCGTTGCGCCGTCACGCGGGTGACTCAATGTGCTTGCTGATATTATGCACTGGCTCCCAAAATGATATGCTTGTCAATCTTATTGCCGACAACTAAGTAGACTGTGTTCTTCTTTGTGGGGTATACTTGAAGTTCCTTGACCCACTCATTCAGTTTTGCTAGAGACTTTGGTTCCGACACATCTAAACTGATATAGCAATCGGAGCGTCTCTGTAAAAAAAAACTTGAAATTTCTCGCACGCCGTATACGATATCGTTTACAATAGAAATAAACGGCGATTTATACTAATAAAATCTAAAAAAATTAAAAATACTTGTAAAAGACATTTTATAAAATATCATATTATTGATATTCGGTTCCCATGGCGATGACATTGGGTATAACTAGTACTAAGAATATGTAATCGTGGTACAACAACAACTGGTGTAACATTGTTATTATACTGTGACTATATCATTTATTGAGTGTACACTCAATAAAGGTAACGAGGAACGGAAAAGTTGACGAGTTTCATCGAAGCTTTGATTTATTACTAGTAGGTATATTCTCTAGAACTTCGTTTCTTTCTTCGTTTCTAGGTACAGAAGGACAGCAATAATTGCTTTGTGGTAGAATCTATACAGTTCGCTTGGCTAGCTACCATCCTCACATTAAAGTCGCCAAGCAGTTTACTGTGTTCCGTCGTGTATGTGAGAGCCAGAGGGATATAGGGATATCTCTCTTCCTTGGATTCGTGTGCTCCATCTAAGACCCTGTCTGCGTTTACCATTAGGTGAGACAAGGGTCAAATGCGACCAAGCAAAAAGAAAAAAATTAAAATATTGTACCTAGTAATAATGTTTCGTATATTAACGCTCATTCGTACCATATTTATCATTTCCAAGCCTTAATGATCAAGGAGCCTATAATAACTACCTACCCCTCGTTATTATAAACTTAGTAATGACGCAGTCCGCCCACTTGTCAATCATATAAAACCAACACAAAAGGTGACAGTAGAAAGTATAAAATTCTGTCGTATCCAGTTTGTTCGACTTTCATCTACGACAACAACCAACGACGTGGTTTTCTTTGTAAAAGGCAGTTCCTGTTAAGGTAGGTACTGACCGGTGTTACGGGGTGTAATGTAACATGTTACAAAGCGAGCATTCGTGCAATCAGTGCAACGTGCCGCTTGTTGCTCGCTCCGAGTGCTCCACCCGCTGTCGGTTTTTTGGTGAATCCCGTTGAGTGCTACGCGCTTCAGTCAGTACGCCGCGGCGAGTTGTCATGAGCGCACGTGGACAAGCGTCGTTTCTGGGTACTTCGGGTCTTAAGTTTATTTGTTGTGTTTATTTCTTGTTACAAAGATGGAATGGGACAAAGAAAAAATCAAAGATCCCAACACAACTTCGTCATCCGACATCTTGACTGCGAGTGGCAACGAATCTGGAACACGAGCGGGCAAAGAATTCGAAATGAGCATGTTTACACGAATTTTAGCACACAGCGTAACGACATGCTTGTTGCGAATGTTACGCCACGTAACACCGGTCAGTACCCACCTTTATGGCGACTAACCTGAGCATGCAATTGTAATGTAACATTTGGAGCAAGCTTGTAACATTACGTTGTCTGCTAAAATCCACGTGCTTATTCCGAACTCTGTGCTCGCTGTACTGATTGTCGTAATGCTCGCTTTGCAACATGTTACATTAGGGAACGTACCCATACTACGTGACCCATATTTTACATTTTTTTACCCCACCTTCCCCCTCGGTGACCATCCGTAGTATATGACCAAGTGCCCCTGTGACCAAGCGTGGTATTTTGAAGAGCCCCTTCCCCCGCTGAACGGGTCACGTAGTATGGGTACGTTCCCTTACACGAATATGATACAGGCTAGTCACCGCCTCTAGGATACTTTTCTTTCTGGCTTAAAATTAAACACACACACAAACACACACATAAAATTACAAGCACGCTCTAGGTAAACGACTACAAAGAAGCTTAGAATTTTTAATTTCAAATTCTCATATGTAGCTCTTAGTATAAGCAAGCAAAAACATGTTAATATAAATAAAAACCTTAGTACAATCCAAAAATTCTTCACAGCACCTGAATCTCGACGTACCTACCTACGTAATATCTTAGCTGGATGAAACTCATTTGGAACTGGGTAATGAAAATCCTTTAGCCGAGAAACGAACTCTTGAAAGCTTCATTTTCAGGACGTATTTTACTTTTAGAACAATAACCTGAAGAAGATAGTATAAAGGCGCGTTCCCACTATGTCGTGGTGATTAATTTATCGTTGGACGACTGTCTCTAGCTGTTCCCATTATAACGACTGTTTGTCGTCAATTTTTTTTATCGATTAGCGACTATCGTATCTATCTGTTCCCATTGGATCGCGACGACACTTTATCGTTTCACGGCAGTCGCTTTGTTGTTTGCACACTACAAGACGAGACGATATTTTTATCGTGGCCACGACAGATAGTCGTAACAACGACACATGATCGTGTCACTGCAAAAACAAGTCCTCACTGGAAAAACATGTCGTGAACGACAGTTAATCGTGTCGTCTTATATGTGAACACCTCCATTTAAATATATAAGCCACGACACTTAAAACTACACGACTATTTGTCGTCACGATAAAGTGTGAACGCGGCCTAAGATAATTACAAAAATATCTATGTATATCCAGACTTTGTGTTTTCAGTATTATGTTCTGGTTTAAATTATTTTGGATCTAGAATCAAGATGTCTATGACTCCAGATATTCGATTTGTTATTCGTATATCTTTTTATTTTGTTACGAGCATCTGATGTCAATGTGAATGTGAATCAATCTCGAGGTCTGATGGCAGTCGCTCCATGTAAAATATTCAGCCGCATCTGGTTAGACTGGAAGCTGACCCCAACATAGTTGGGAAAAAGCTAGACAGAACAGAACGAGACTCGAAGTCAAAACGAGGTTATAAACCGAATCGATAGACTTATCAACACGTTCTGTATCAGGTGGCAGGTCATCTTCGATCTACAGAACCATTTGGAATATCTCAACAAAGACTAAATTGGCAATAACATCAACGAAGCTTTTATGTAATGAGCTAAGTAATAACCTGCTTTCCTCTCGATAATTTTAAATCCGCCAAATAACCTACTTACTAGTATTTCTAAAAATCTTGACTGAAATGAGCATAAATAATCAGCAAAATGTTCTTTATATTGTACATAGTAGCTGTACCCTTTTTAATACAAGTGTCTATATAACTTACGTCAAAATGGAATGGTGCACTCATCACTCAAAGGAGATTAAACTTTTTTCTCCGCTGCAGAGTTATTGCAGCATTCAATAATTGGGCGTGTAGGGTGCCTTATAGGGCTGTCTAGTCTCTCGTCTAGACAGCCACGCTTATAAATAAAGAGAAATGTCGAAAACAACGACAAAGTTCGACGTGGACGTTAACGTTGACGCACCCCTATAAATGTTCTTTTCCTGTAAAAGTTTCGGGTTCCGAAAATAAAAATGATATCCGTTGAAATCATAACAAATCAACGCCTCTGTCACCGTAAGTTTTATTTGTGCTATCTATTTTCATTTTTTGCGGAGAATGGAATAAAAACGCACCGGACTTTAAACAATGTAATTTTTCTTATAAACAAAAACCGAGACAGACACCTTCATTTTTTTATCAGTACTTTCTAAATCTTTAATTTTTTGGATAAATTTCCAAGCTAATATACCTACAGTTTCAGTTTCATTTATTTGCTTGAAATATGGTACAAGAGTTGTTACATAAAAGATAGACCATTACATATTTCACCATAATACTAGCTATGCAAAATTATAAAATAGAAATTATAAATTAGATAATCTAGGTATCATTAACATGAAGTTATGAAGTTATGCAATTCAATAGTAATTGGTTAAAATCTTGATAAAATTCACAAATTATATAAATTAAAAATGTCAAAAACAGTTAAATTGGAATTAAAAGAATACTAGATCATGTTGCGCTAAGTTCTTCAGTAGGGTACTGAATGCATGAATTGAGCATTTTCTTTTGTTGTTCTGCTTGTAGATGGTCCTTGTCGACCGCTTCTACGTAACCGGGCAGTTATTGGCGAGACCTGAAGGATCTCCTTTGTATGAATTGTGCCATGCAGAGGTTGTCTTATACACGGAACCTTACCGAGCCGACCGTCTCAAGCCCCAGGGTATCAATTCGCGGTCTATTGATGTGCGTGGATACCTATTGAACCCAGGTTGAAATTTGAACTCATTTTAGGAAAAAATTACGTGGTATTACAAACTGTACCTTCCAATCGATTCTACTGAGATTCTGAACATACTAGCTTCATGTTTAGTGGATAGTAAAAATGACTTTGTGTGTACACCGGCACTTTGCATCATTAGGTAACTTTTTTTTTTCCAATTGTATTAAAAGGTGTCCAAAATCAGCTTTCTTGCTAGCCATTATTCAATGGGTACACAAGGACTTAATAATCTGTCAATTTAATTCCATTGAGCTGCTTGAAAGGAACGACGCACTAAACGATTGAATGCATAACAATTATGTCAGTAGATGTTCAAAATTACTAATTGACTACCTCGTTGGTCTAGTGGTGGCAAGCGCGACTGCTGATCGTGAGGTCCTGGGTTCCATCCCCAGGTTGGACAAAGTGTTATTGGGTTTTTCCGTGTAGAATTTCTCAGTACCAGAGTTTTAAATTTGTGCTCGGTTGATGGCAATAGGCTCGCCCCCTATTATATGGTACTTAAACATAACGGCGAAATGAGGTTAATGAACGAGTTACTATACACCTCTGCCCAACCCTTCGGGGAATACTTGCGTTATGTTATGATATTATGTTGAAAATTCACCAATATGAGCTATATTATGAATAAACATAATACGTGACGTTCCCGCTGGGTAGAAATGATCCTGATCTAGGTAAGCGATATCAAAGCGATGCCAGCAGGGATATAGACATTGATTGACCCGAAAATAGGTATGACGTAGGCGTTCGTTTGATTTAGGTGTAGATCAATAGCGAAGCTGTCTAGGTCAACGGAATTCTTATATATTTTAACGCCGACATTTTATTCATAAACCCCTCTATAAATCAGGATACAGTTTTTGTCTCAATACAATATAACATAACACAACATGACGCCTGTATTCCCCGAAGAGTTAGGCAGAGGTGTATAGTAACACCCTCATTTCGCCGTTATGTTTAAGTCCCATGTAATAGGGGGCGAGCCTAATGCCATCAACCGGGCACAAATCTGAACTCTGGGCTGCAACTGAGGAATTCCACACAGAAAACCCAATAACACTTTGCCTGACCTGGGAATCGAACTCAGAACCTCACGATCAGCAGTCGCGCTTGCCATCGCTAGACCAACGAGGCATTTATAATCAATACATTATTTAAAAATAAAAATATCCAACAGTAACTGTAGTAATTCCATAGAAGTAATAACTACTTCTACTATCTTTACATAGTATGAAACAAAGTCGCTCCCGCTGTCTGTACGCCTAGATCTTTTAAACTACGCAACGGATTGTAATGCAGTTTTCAGCAATAGATAGATTGATTCAAGAGGAAGGCTTATATGCCCCACATTAGTATCTATATTGCACCCGTGCGAAGCCGGGGCGGGTCGCTAGTACAATATAAAGTCCTTGAGTAATTCAAAGATAGCTGTGATGTTATTCATCAGGTACTATTAAAGAAGTCGAAAAGTATGATCAAAAACGTTCTGTCTGATGTCCGGATCCTATAAAAAAAACGAATCGTTTTGCTTGCCAATGATAGCATTTTTTATTACCTTACTTGCATATAAATAGACTCATAAAGCTAATTTTAGCTGTTATAGCTACTTCCATATGGAAGGGGCTACTGTGCAAAGCTATGAGGTCTTTGCTTCATCTATACCAATATTATAAAGAGGAAAAAAAATATTTTTGTATGTAACAAATAAACATAAAAACTACTGGACCGATTTCAAAAAATCTTTTGTTATAAAGCTACATTATCACTGAGTAACATAGGCTGTATATATTACTGGAATAAAACTTCTTACGCGGGCGGAGCCGTGAGGACACAGCTATTTATTGATAAAGATACAGAAGATAAGAAGAGTCTCAATTTTAACCACTGTCGCTCCATAAATTATAGAAATCGGCCATTGGAAGTCTCTAAGACATGGTACAATGATTTAATCATGATAATTCTTTCTAAAGCTAAAAATTGATATTTTAAAAAGTAATTATTCATATCTTACTTCATAAAGTAAAAGTATTAAAATATTAATTACGTACTTGAATATAAATTCATATTATACTTGAATTTAAGTTCTTCTTCTCCTCGTAGCATTCTAAGGTAAAAAGATAAAACTTTAAAAGCTCGTTTCACGGTTGCATTTCAAGTTTCGTTCCCGCTTCCGACAAAAGTTATAGTTTACTGTTGGTTTATATTATTCTATGATTGAAGAAAGTATTTACATTTCACAAGGCGGATTATGATACATCTATACTATACATTATATATTACTGTATATACTATCTAATATTATAAAGAGGAAAGATTTGTATATTTGTATGTAACAAATAAACTTAAAAACTATTAGACCGATTTCAAAAAATATTTTCCCGTTAGAAAGCTACATTATCACCGAGTAACATAGGCTATATTTATTAGTACTGGAATGAAACTTCTTACGCGGGCGGAGCAGTGTGCACACAGCTAGTATTTAATATAGGTACAAATAGGCACCTAAGCTTTAATATAGCGGTAATCAGTCCAACGGAGATCCGCATAGCTAGGCAGAAGTAACATGACATAACATCACGCCCGTATTCCCCGAAGGGTTGTGCAGAGGTGTATAGTAACACCCTCATTTCGCCGTTATGTTTAAGTCCCATGTAATAGGGGGTGAGCTTGCCATCAACCGGGCACAAATCCAAACTCCGGGCTACTGCTGAGGAATTCCACACGGAAAAACCCAATAACATTGCGCAACCTGGGAATCGAACCCAGGACCTAACGATCTGCAGTCGTGCTTGCCACGATTGGACCAACGAGGCTGTAAAAGTATTTGTCCAACAGTGGACTGCACTAATTTGGAGTTGTGTTCATTCATTAAAAAAGCCGCTGTAATATTAAGTAACATATCATAATCAAAAAACAACATCATTAAAATAAACCCATTTAAAAAATCAACAAAAAAAGCTTAATTCACCAACAAAGGTGACCGAACACCCTACATACGAGTATGCATAAAGAACAATGCTATAAATTATCGTAAAACCCAACGTGGCTGGGACTCATATTAATCTAATCGAGCCGTTGTTTACCCGGGCCAGCCCACCGGACAAACAGAGGGCCGGATTATGACGTTACTCTAATTGACACCGTTATTTGGGTCCAAAACCTAAACAACGCACCCTTGTTGCGTGATGATGCATCCTGATTAGAATTTGTATTGGTTAAGCCTTTGGAGTTTGGACTGTTGAGTGTATTACGGAAATTGTGTGGAGTTTGTACCTACAGGCCGACGAGCCATTGAACAGGTGGTGTTATAAACTAATCAAAATTTTATCTCATTCTGTCGTTATTAAGCTGGGTACTGACCGGCATTACGGGGTGTGATGTAACGTGTTACACAGCGAGCGTTCGTGCAGTCAGTACAGGGAAACAAGGCGCTTGTGACGTGACTGCACGAACGCTCGCTGTGTAACACGTTACATTACGCCTCGTAACGCCGGTCAGTACCCAGCTTTATATTTTACGTCGACGTATTTTACATGGTGTTTTGCGTAAACACGTATCTGACTACGGTGTTCGTTTTGTACGAAAATTGGTAAAATAATATCAAATTTTTTTCGAGGCATTAGTTCACTTTTTGGCGACTATGCAAGCCTCATACGTACGTCTTATTTTATAACTTACTAGCTGTATCCTCACGGCTCCGCCCATAGCCTATGTTACTCGGTGATAATGTAGCTTTCTAACGGCAAAAGAATGTTTGAAATCGGTCCAGTAGTTTTTAAGTTTATTCGTTACATACAAAAATACAAATCTTTCCTCTTTATAATATTAGTATAGAAGTATAGACTAGCTGTTTCCTCACGGCTCCGCCCGCGTAAGAAGTTTTAAATATAGCCTATGTTACTCAGTGATAATGTAGCTTTCTAACGGTAAAATATTTTTTGAAATCGGTTCAGCAGTTTTTAAGTTTATTCGTTACATACAAAAATATAAAAACACAAATCTTTCCTCTTTATAATATTAGTATAGAAAAATAACATTTTATATAAATAAAATTACATATATGTACCTATACTTAAAATAAAATCAGTCAATGTATAAGTAAAAACAACTTTTAAAGGAGATTCGTCTAAAAGTAGCTTTTATTCAATTTAACAAAATAACTACTAATGTCGAGCGAAAAATAACACACTATAATTAATTGTTTAGGCCTAGTTAACTTAACCCTAATAAATTAAACGAACGCCCTACATTTTCTAAATCCAAATTTATAATTGAGAAGATTTATTACTAGTTTACGCTCATACATCATACACGACAACTGAAATCCCACATTACACAGATCGGCATTAGTTTTCATTGCGAACCCTTGTACCAGGCCCGCATGACGCAAAAGAGAGTCACCGTGACTACGCGTTTATCAATATCGGCAATGAACGTACTTTAGTTAGAGTATACATAAGTAAGCTGTAGAGCGCACGCACCTCACGTGGCCTGCTGTTGTTATGCTAAGCGTGAGCAGTGTTTTATTATGAAGTCTTTTAATTTTTGCTTGACTGCCTTGTTGGTCTAGTGGTCATAAGCGCGACTGCTGAGCATGAAGTCCTGGGTTCGATCTCCAGGTCGGGTGAAGTGTTATTGGGTTTTTCCATTAGAAATTTCTCAGTAGCAGCCTGGAGTCTGGATTTGTGCCCGGTTAATGGCAATAGGCTCGCCCCCTATTGCATGGGACTTAAACATAACTGGCGAAACGAGGGTATACTAAAACACCTCTGCCGAACCCTTCGGGGAATGTAAGGCGTGAAGTTGTTATGTATGTTATGTTTTTAGCTTGAATCGGTTTTGAAATTCGGAACTTCACAATACTTCAAATAAATTTTCATGAGAGACTATCAACGCATATTTCGTTTGTTCCTTGCAATGTTTGAACTGTTTATATCCGTGCCTATGGTTCATACTCATTTGCGCGCGCTCTATAGCTTGCTTATGTATACGTAAGGGTCGTACATTTTCGTGCCCTCACGAGTCAGACACAGATGGTCAAGCAATTGACCGGCTCTGTTTCTATGAACAAAATCTCACCTAATGCCCGAATATCGGCGCCGACAGATGTTCGGTAGTTTGCCTATTGGTTACTGTCGGTAAGTTTGTTTAACCAGTTGGTAAGTGTTTAACATGCAAATGTGTTGAGGTAGGATTACATTTATGTTAGTTTAGGGAAATTTTCTTTTTAATATTGCTCATTTCGTTTGTTGCTAATAATATTGCTTTTTTACAATGAGAATTTTTTAAATATTTAAGTTAAATCTGCGGGGTTTATGAGGAAGTTTGAAGTTCGCACAAAACTGAAAGAAGCTTCACGTTATTGCGGTTAAAGTTTACGGATACTATAAAGAATTCCGGATTTATTTGAAAAAATAAATTTTATCTTAAGACAGTAAGAAATTTTATCTTAAAATCGATCGGGACTTGAAAATTGCTTACCCCGCAATAACAATCATGAATAATATTAGTCCATAAACGTCCACTGCTGGCCATAGGATCTTCTCTTCCTCCTCTCTTGTCGGCACGAGCTATACAATGCCGTGGTTAAAAGATTAGCCAGTCAGCAAGCCTGGTAGCAGGGCTGGCTGTCCAGGATGTGCCGGACATACTCAAGTATCGTGATTCGTGGAGGCTCGCATAATGCGCCCTAATGGGTCCCCCTGAATCTATACCTAGTAGGCAAATATATAAATTGCGGCGACTGATGTAAAGACTGTCTGTTAGGTAGGTAATGATACTGCTAACAATAAATTACTACAAAGTGCGAGTTTACCAAGTTTGAACCGTACAAATAACATACCAAACTCTATTCAAACAGCGGTTTGCCTACTAATTGTAACAACGTAACTACCGTTAGGGATCAAAACCATCATGTACGATACGTATCTAACAACAGATCAGAAATCCTTTGATTCCAGATCAAACCCTTCGCATTCTATAGACGAGCATTCAAATGTATGACAATCGTAACATGCCAAATCCGTATCTAATCGTTCCACGCTTTATGTCCTTGTAAATGGCCTTTGACATGCTTGGTAATCCACACACAATACGATTTCATATCCAAGTTTACCCACTATAAATACAACAAGGCCTTACGGTTGTAATATATGCTTGTAATTTTGGGCACAATTGAATAAATCGATCCGTGTTGGCCGTGCCGATATAGTCACGTCACCAGTTGGGAAATGCTGTATTTTTCGGCGTAGGTACCACATTATTTATGTAACAAATTATATTGAAAGTTCGTAAAAACAAGTGTTGATTGGGAAATATTATGTAGGAAAATACAGTATACATCGGTTTTTTGTTTGTAAAAACTTGTAAGTTTAATACTTCCTCACAGATATTTAGTATATTTGCCAGTATCGTTGTTATCCATATACCTACACGCAATGCCTACACGTATTTTTAAATGCACCACAAATTAGAGTCAGAAAAATTTAATACATTTTTTAGACTGCTCATTTTCAAATACAACGTGTTACGTAATTCCCCATGAAAAATGTAAATAATTAAGTAGTATTTTATGGTTGTTGTCATTTACCTCTCAAAGGAAATTAGGTAAGAATGTAAATAACTTTCTGGGTAGTCTACTCTTTAGTTTTATGTTTTTAGGGTTGCGTTTTAATGATTTTTTAATGTTTTATTCAAATTCTTTTTTTTTGGGTCATACTACGGTGTTCAAATATTGCCAATAGACTATTTACAAGGAACCTTTTAACCCCCTTTCGGCTTTAGGGGTATTTTTGTAACACGTTGTATACAATAACAATATTTGTGTTAGTTTTAAACTCCGGTTAACTCCAGTTGATCAAACTTGGATGCAGTATGCAGCACCGACCTCTCGCCCGCAAATATAATTTTATTATGCAAATGCAGAAGGTGCGATTAATAAAATATAACAAACAACCCAAACCGATATTGCTTATATTATTATATGTAGAACCTCAACTAGGTATATTATTGATATGATATATTTAATTAGCTGTGTTAATATGGTAATAACACTCGTGTGTAAAAGCTCAAAAAATTAAGGGGAAGATGCCTTAAGAATTCAGTACGGGATCTTGAAGACTTAATAAGATGGCGGCTTAGTTGAAGGATGCTAAATTAAGTGTTTACTTGAGTGGACACTTGAGTTTTTATATTTACATTAGAATTCCTCTTGAAGGCGTATAAATTGTGACAGCCTTCATACAGATGTACTAAAACGTTACTCTTGTAAATAAATTATGTAAATCTTAGGCGTTTTCGTGAGCATTTCATGTTTCATAATGAATCCTTTCCACATAAAACCTACGTGCTCTTTAACTAAAGTGAGTAATAAAACATGGGCCACATTTTTTCCGAAAAAATGGGAATAAAGAAGGAAAAACGTACACAGGTCCTTTGGGATGTAGTTTGATGGGGTCACGTACGGAAACTTTTTCGGGTATTTAGCAAAAGGGCTGCTTTCACGAATTTCACTCAAATTGAATTATATGATGCAGAAGTGCTTGTGGCTTGAGAGCTTTTGATGGCCGCAATGGCTATCACGAAAAATAAACTAGAGGTGCTCAAACTTTTGGCTTATTTAATGGTTTGTGGAACATCGAGCTCCACATTCTATAGTCGTGATTGTTTCTCATTCCATGGACTGTGGTGTTCAGCGAAAACGTTAGCCATAAAGTGATACTTCGTCCACAAAATGGGTGTTACCCAAATAGAATTTAATTGTAACTTCCACAATGAGATCCGGTGCAATTTATTTTTACAGCACAGCAATCTTACCACTAAGGTACGAAACAAAATGTAAAAGTTTACAACCCCTTTATTTGGCACGTAATAAAGTTTTACGATATGGCATTTACTTAACGCATAAGTTGACCCTACCGTGAACCCCGGTTACAAAAGTTTATAATTTAATTATAACACCCGTAGGAGTCGTTAACAAGAGCTCTCTGCATTTCAAACGTGGATTTGGTCTTCTATCGGATGAAAATTTAAATGATGTTCACAACTTCAGAACTATAAAATTATGGACGCTTCGGATCCATCTACTAACTGTTTTGGTCAGTCTGATAAAATTTCTAAAGAAATTTATATAAAGACTAGCTTTTGCACGCAGCTTCTTAAGAGAGGAATTTTGAAAAATTCTTAAAAAGTACCTACTGTCAAAATTTCAAGTTTCCCAGCGGTTTAGGCTGTGCGTTGATAGATCAGTCAGACAGTCAGTCAGTTTCTTCTTTTTAACCGACTTCCAAAAAAGGAGGTTTTTTTTTTAATATTTGTTACCTCACTACATTGTCATTTTTTATAAACCGATTTGGTTTTCTTTTATATGAGATTCTATTCTTTCGAGGTAGTCCCATTTAAATTTGATGAAGATCTGATAAAGAACTTCGGTGATAGACAATGGAATGTATTCCCTGAAGGGTTCGGCAGAGGTGTTTTTAGTACAGTAATAGGGGGTACAGTTTAGTCCCATGTAATAGGGGGCGAGCCTATTGCCATCAACCGGGCAGAAATCCAAACTCCAGGCTGAGGAATTCCATACTGAAAAACCCAATAACACTTTGTCCGACCTGGGGATCGAACCCAGGACCTCACGATCAGCAGTCGCACTTGCCACCATTACACCAACGAGGCAACAGGCATAAGTCGTTTTATTTACAGACTGGCATAAATTACAAAGTTATTCAGCCCACTCAATAAAGTTCTGAAACAGATAATTTTGGCCTCGCACAAAGTATCAGGTTTCGGGCTTCACGAAACGTTTTTTTTTTTAAATTTTATCACGGTGTCTAAAGTATTGAAACGGTTTTCTGCAAAAAAAAATATCTGGCACGTAAAGTAAAATATTCCTTTGAGAGCTTATAAATCTCACAAGACTAGACTGGAAATTCTAGTGTATAAATTAGCTGAACGTATATATTTTATTGAATAAATTGTACGAATTCAAGAAATATAAAGAATATCTTGGATTTATTTTTGGAACAGCCAGATTTTACAGGGTGTTCTTTATTTCGCTTTCTACAGTACATCTATCTAGTCACTAGATAGGTGTACGTATACAAGATCGTACTCTATTAAGCGCGAAACACATTATAAGTCGCGACTGACAGTCGTGTCGTGACTTTTAATTGTAGCAATTCAAACAAAAAATATGTAGAAAAAATGTATTAAACACGATGTTCAAATAAAAAATTCATCAGATATGAATCCAATTGAAATATTCAAAATGGAGTGAAACATCGGCTTGTTTGCCAACCTAGTACATAAAAAACAAAAAAAATGAACTTAAAAGGCTAAAACATTGCAACCGATTGCTCTTTACATTGCAATATACACGTCAAACGTTCATTGGGCGAACCGCAGCTAGGGTTGCTAAACATTAGTTACTTAAGACCGTTGGACAAGTGTTAGGGCTGTACGCAAATGGTCACATTCACTCTCGCTTTGGCCACACAGCTGAGCCACGGAAGGGAGGAATGCTATATTGTACAGCTGCCGCTTACTGAGTGTAAGATACATTGTAGTGCAGAAGATTAAGTTCAGAGGAACGTTGAAAAAAATACATTTTGTCATTTAGTTTTTTTTTATATCCTACATGGATTGATATCATAAAAATGTAATGCAGCTACTGAATAACTCTGACGTGTTTAATACTACCAATAACTTAAATGATAAGTAGTAAAATTAGTAGCTACAACACAGTCAAGTTGGTGGTTAGTACTTGGCTCTTAGGCACAATATCAAGCTTGATACAGAACCTACATAGGTATATTAATTATGTCTAACTAGGCACTTTATTTTTGCAACTCGTCTGTAATTTGACGCGTGATCTAAAACATATCTCTCAATTTAATTTCAACATAATCTTAGTTAAATGTCAGATTTCTTAAAAAATTATACTTTAGATATTCATTTTGCTACCGTGGCTTCTTAACTACTGAGACTCGCTAGACACGTGCAAAGGGTTTTTCAACTAGCAACCGAACACGTTTTAGTGTGTGTGCACAGTGCATTTGGTACTAAACTTGCTAAATAACCAGCCATTTTAGCGTAACACAGGATGCGGCGTGTTAGAACTTTGAATACCCGACCAGAGCTGAAACGCATTGTAAGCACTTATGGTGCATTAGAAGACGAAGTTATTAGTGCCTATAAAGTGTTCGCGCTGTTCGCCTAATGGAAAACGTCTGCTAGCGGGAGGTGTGCGCTATTGCTATTAGCAATTGCTCAGGAGTTTTTGGGAGCGAGAAATAAAATTGTTTTGTTCCGACACTAATTTGACAGCTAAAGATTTTTTCTTTTAGCAAATTATTGTTGTTTTTGCTTTGTTATCTAAATTAATTTTAGCTCTTGTAGTAAATTACGGACTCAGAACTGTCAAATTAGAATTTTTTTTTCGAATGAAGGAGGGAATTTCACTGTAGGTAAAGCTAGCGTTTATTTATAAAATAATTCTTTATGACAAAAAATATAATTATTATGTATTTTCTTTGCTTCTTATTTTCCGTTATTAAAATCAAATGTAAAGAATTACCTGTGTACCTACATACTTATTTTTATTATTATTTAAACGCGAAATACTTTCAAAATAACTGCAGTGGTCCCAGACATAAAAATTACAGTAGCCCATAATAACATTATACAATTTTGAAAGCAATATTTAATTTTATGGTGTGGAAAAAGCCCACCCCATGAGGGGTTCCCTTAGACAATGGTATGATTTGTAACCAAGACAGATATCATCTCGGATGAAAATTCTCATCTACGAGAGCCGTCTTAAAGCAAACATTATTCTTTATTTTTTCTACAATAGCTAGTGTTGTGCGTTGAGGCGTTTTTATTAACGTTATTTATAACGCTTTCTTTTTGTCGAGATTATCTTAAGCGATCTTTTTTATTACGTTTATTTAGTAAATTAGGGTAGAAAAAGGTATCTTAGTATCATTTTGTTCGTCGATTTTTCGTTCTTTGTCAGTTAGCGAGATATTAATTTTATAAAGAGCTTTCTGGATGGTGCATCTGTGAAACAATATATCTCATTTAATGGAGTCCGCGGTCAGATAATGGATGTGTGTATGCTGTAGCGAATAAAGTTCTATTCTATTCTTTATTCTTTTATAAATCTGAAGAGGTGTATGAATTATTGTGCTATACGCGTAGAAGATAATGGATATTGTTTATACCTATTTCTTTTCTTTTTTCTTATGTTTTTGTTATGGAGGTGAACAGTTTAAATCAGGATTTTATTTACACAATACATACTTTACTAGATATACGTATTTAAATGTTCATATTTCTGTATTATTTATAGGGGCAATTATAGAGCTGAACTTGTAAAATCATCATTATTCTCATCTCCTTCAAAGATACCTAGTAGTATCAGTTTTCATCTTACCCTGATACTATCTTGGTACGTAATAATTTAGAATATAACTAGATGACCCGCTGAACTTCCCATCAACAATTTTTGTTTTTTAATTTCCTAATTTTCTTTTTTCCTAAACCACCCCAGATCGGGGCGAACAAAACGAAAAAAAAACAAATCTATTGAGGCATTTTCGAGTTTTTGCGAGAGTAACGCTTGGTAATTGATTTATATAATATTATATAGATTTTATTTATAATTATATCCCGATTTTTACTTATTTCTTGTTCTCCATTCAAATTAAATTATACAAAACACGAGAGCAACGGTTTAATGAATTACCTTCATAATTCTTCAGACTGCATGTAACAATAGCGTCAACTCTGTGCCGGTATACTTTACAGCAGTTTGTCGTGAAATGTAAACAAACTGTAGTCTTTGAATGTAACTACTTGTGTTGCTTGTTTACTTCTTTGATACCCAACACTGTGCTGCGTCGTGACGTCATGCTGCAGAACAGTAAAATGCTCGGAGTTGGTGTTTTAATTTTGGTGATTGTGGTGTGTTTGAGAACTTTTACAGGGGTCAAAAAGATTTTAATCCATGAAAAATGTTGACCATTGTACCTGCTGCAAAAAACGCGTGGTTTTTTAAATAAAGAACAATTGAATTCTACGTTTTATAATTTCGTTTTAAGAACTTAGAATATTATTTTAAAACCAATGACGTAGGTACACTGCAAAAGCGTAGCGTTAACAGTTGCATATTGTCACCGATTGTATCGAAATATACTGCGACCCTTTTACAACCATTAGGAGCCCTACCAAAATTAACCATACATAAATTCAAACCCTCAAATTCGTGCTAATATTTTGAGTGTGCCGCGTGTGCCAATTGGTCACGCAGAACAAACTCCATTGCTAATAGTGAAGTGACCCGTGCCCAGTGTCCCTGTACACCCCTTTGTACTTATTATTACTACTGTTATCCATCTTGTTATATTCGTCACCCAGCGCACGCACACATACTCTCGTAATTGTACGAAAATAGGTAGTAAGTAGGCGAGGTATTGACCTCGCTTAATTCTACAGTTATCGTCATCCTAGCTTTATTTCAAATAGTACTTTTACTTACTCTTAGTAAAGTTGTTTGGTGCCAATTTTTTTTTCCTAGCGTGCAACTTCATACTTATTTTTTAGACGATTGAAGTTAGGTTCCGGATTCCATAATATTACCACCAGTCTGTTTCGAATTTGCTGTAACCCGACAAACTTGAAATAGATGGGTAGTTGTAATTTTTTTTTGAGCATCTGTATCTCCTCTACCCTTCTAATGGAAGATTCAGATACTTGTCTGACCTGCAGTTCGTTCTGCCTAGCTTTTTCCCAATTGTGTTGAGGTCAGCTTCCAGTCTAACCAAATACGGCTGAATACCAGTATTTTACATGGACCGACTGCCATCAGACCCCTGCAACCCAATTACTGGGTGATGCCGATATCCTAAAGTTACTGTCTGACCCCCGTAAAAGACTGTTGCGTATGTGTGCGTGCTTCGGCAACTAATGTACGGAGATGATTGCCTGTGAAAACACAAAATAATCTTCATTGCTAATAATAGCGGAATGACCGTGCCTGCCCCTACCCTCAGTATTGTTAATTAATTAATTATAATAATAATAATAATAACCCCCCCAAGGGGCTACCTTGACGTGGTGGGGGGGCCTACGGGAAGCAAGGTACTGGTATTATCTCAATTTAGCCTGAACACCTAGGCACTACACCCCTTTAATGGGAGATACATTTAGAAATATAACACCTAGCTATAATTACCCTTCCCAAACTAACAGTCCCAATCTCCTAAAACCCCAAACTCCTTTAACCTTTCTCCCACCCTTTCACTCCACTTTCCTTTCCTTTATGCCAATCCAAGACCTGCCGTGCCGAGGGATGCGTGGTCGGGGGCGTGCCCTGTCGTGAGCGTGCCACTGCTGGAGCTCCTTATGCCGGGCAGGTCTAGGGTGAGAGGCCAGACCAAGACGGGTACAAATTTGCTCCTAGTCCAATCCCAGACCAGGAGCATTTTCCTTTTCCAAATTTCCTTTTTCTTATCCCTATCCCCTAATTCCCTTCTTTATCTAGCCTAATCCTAATTAATCCCCAATTCCTCTCCCTAAGCTTCTAGCCCACCTCCAAACTAGAAGCTTTCCCATTTCCCAATCTCGACTAATATGCGATGCGTCTACGAAATAGAATACTACCCCAGGCGGGTACCGGAGCTAACCGCGATGGAGAATCCCGCCCCGGGCCTTCCAGCCCGGGTTGCCCTTCGTATTCTGGGGAGGGCACCGTACCGCACCAGCCTGTCCAGTCTCGAACTGTTGCAGTCCAAAATTCATCAACATCTTCACTATTATCATTCATCTATTCACCTGTATTATCACCCATCCCTTCACCACTATTATCAACCATCCCTTCATCACGCTCTCCATCCACCAGGCGGGCCCACAACGTAAGAGCTACAGCCGATTCATCGGGCGCTGATACCAATTCATTATTCTCATCCATCCCTTCGACTCGCCCCTCATACATGACGAGAAGAACAACTAGCTGTTCCACCAGCAGCACGCTCGATAGTGTTGTGCAAGATGTCAACCTTGACTCCCAGATTGCACCCATTACGAGCGCTTCTAGCTCGCGCAAACGATGGACACCTGAAATGAATAAGTTCATATTGCGCACTTATTTTCAATTAACCGCATTAAATACAGATACTAGAACTTACCTTGAACCACTTCACCTAAAATTCATAGAAAAATACCCTCACATGCAAGTTAGCCGACAGAGAATAGGAGACCAACGCAGAGCTATAATCCGTAATAAACTACTAACACAAAAAACAATAGATGAGATACACAACGAAGTCAAAGAAGAACTAAATCAATTACAATCAAACATCCATAACCAACACACACAAACTCTAACAACGACACAATCAACACAAATACAATCCACACCCTCAGAAGCGCGTAATACACAAAAAACAACACAGATTCGAATGAGATGGACCAATGAACTCAACGAAGCGATAATGCGGTCGTATTATCGTGTAACAGTTCTGGGCACAAATGAAACTGCATACCGAAGACCCATGTATGAAGATTTCATCAACAAATTCCCTTCACTTGCCCATCTAAGTGAACAACGAATAGCTGATCAGAGGAGAGCAATAATCAACAACAAGTATATTTGCAATAATAGACTAAATTCATTAAAATTAGAAATATCTGAAGAACTAGGACTAAATAACAATAACTTGAGCAACCCTACTAGTGAAACTACAAATATAGTAAACTCTAACAACAGCAACAACGAAAACACTGATATTCAACTTTCAAACAATATTAATACAGAAGAATCCCTACCTAATATACCATCACCTAGTTTTGAAATAAATCTCACAGAAGAAGTTTTACCTTACCCACAAACAGATCTAGAAAGAAATCCACAAATAGATGAAACTTTCCAACAGGCTTTCCAATTTTATAGAAACACCTTTCCTACAAGTAGAGTTTACATTCCCAAACAAAAACCATCCAAAAATCTAGCGAGAGTAGTTAATTATTTGAATCAAATAACCCTCCGTGAAAATGTTAACAAAGACACCGACTTTTGCACATTACAGACCGTTATATACTGTGCGGCATGGACTGTTGCTAAGGTTAATGGAGCAAAGATAGCACTTCAACTAGTGGAAAGTCTCCCAAATGCAAAAAAAGAATTTAAGCCAAACTGGCAAAGACGTCTTGAACGGAAACTAGCCGATTTGCGAACAAAAATAGGTAGACTGACCCAATTTATCAATGGCAATAGAAGCAGAAAAGTAATTAAACATGTTAACAATATTATAGAACAATATAAAATACACACTATACATGAAGAACCAAATACACAAGCAGCACACACATTAGACACACTTAAACAAAAACTCTCAGTTGTATCAGGCCGTCTACAAAGATATAAAGCATGTACCCTACGAAAACAACAAAACACTCAATTCACCAACAATGAAAAACTTTTCTACCGCAATATCAGACACGCAACAACAAATGTTCAAGAAAATAGCGCAAATCACGAAGGTAATGACAGCCCGGACCCAGAGACCTTGCAAAACTTCTGGGCAGGAATTTGGGAAGACAAAACTGAGCATAACGCCCAAGCTGAGTGGATACAGACAGAATCGACAAGACACAGCACAAACATTCAGGCAATGACATTTGAGCACATTTCCCCAGAAATATTTCAAAAAGTACTCTACCGTTTACATAATTGGAAAGCACCCGGATCAGATCATATTCATAGTTATTGGTACAAAAAATTTACAGCAGTTCACAGTTATCTACATAATTATATTAATATCTTTATCCAGGACCCTAATTCAATACCATGCTATTTAACATTAGGTACAACTTTCATGATACCAAAAGACCGCAATGACCTCTCTAACCCAGCAAAGTATAGGCCTATCACATGTTTACAGACCTTGTATAAGATTATCACAGCCTGTATATCAGAAATAATATACCAACACATGGAGGCCAATAACATCTTAGCTGAACAACAGAAAGGCTGTCGAAAATTTAGTCAAGGCTGCAAGGAACAGTTAATCATAGATTCCGTTATACTTAAAAAAGTTCAGAAAACCAAAACCGACCTCTTTAGCATGTACATTGATTACAAGAAAGCATACGACTCTGTTCCTCATTCATGGCTTGTTAAAGTTTTAGAAATTTACAAAATACACCCAGCGATAGTAACATTCCTGGAGACCACGATGACAACCTGGAAAACCGTACTTAGATTAACTACCCCAACCAAAACAGTAGAAACCAGCCCAATCAAAATACAGAGAGGCATCTTCCAGGGAGATGCACTCAGCCCACTGTGGTTCTGTCTTGCTCTGAATCCCCTCTCTAATATATTAAATTCAACATCAGTAGGAATCCCTTTAAAAGCTACAGATACCGAAGAACAGACTGAGGCACAAAATAATACGTTAAATCATCTGCTGTATATGGATGACATTAAACTATATGCAAAAAGTGAAAGTCAACTTTATGAATTAGCTAACCTGACAGAACAATTCACAAACGATATTAAAATGGAATTTGGCATAGATAAATGCAAAATAAACTCAGTTAGAGCAGGGCAGAACTACCAACACCAATATACTTTAGAAACAGGACAACAAATAGAACCATTAGATGAACAAGATACTTATAAATACTTAGGCTACAATCAATCACTTCAGATACATTACAAAGACACTAAACAAAAACTAAAACAACAATTTCAACACCGACTTAACACAATTCTCAAAACACAACTCTATTCACGGAACACTATAAAAGCAATCAACACCTTTGCGATACCTGTTCTCACCTATTCCTTCGGAATAATAAACTGGACCAAAACAGACCTAAAAAACCTGCAACGAAAAATCAACACAACGATGACCAAATTTCGCAAACACCATCCCAGATCGTGTTCACAAAGACTAACACTACCGAGAAAAGAAGGAGGGAGGGGCCTAATCGACATTTTAAACCTACACAACAAACAGATCACAACTCTTAGACAGTATTTCTTTGCCAAAACTCAGTCTTCTACACTCCACAAATTAATAGCACAAAACGATCAGCAGTTAACACCTCTAAATTTAAAAGACACATCAGAACAGAAGAACGAAAAACTGACACATGATAAAACAAAACTCCTAGAATGGACCCAGAAGTCTCTACACGGAAGACATCGCCAACACTTATGCCAATTAAATGTCGACAAAGAGGCGTCGAACAGATGGCTTAACCGAGGGGAACTCTTTCCGGAGACAGAAGGCTTCATGATCGCGATACAGGATCAAGTAATTGAGACAAAAAACTATAGAAAGTTTATTATAAAGAATTTAGGCACTGACACATGCAGAAAATGCAATAGCTCCCCGGAAACAATCCAACATATAACAGGTGCGTGCAAATCAATAGCCCAGACAGACTACAAACATAGACATGATCAAGTAGCCAACGTCATCCACCAGAAATTAGCTTACCAGTACAAACTCATAGACTCCATAGTACCATATTATAAATACAACCCTGAAACTGTGCTAGAAAATCTTTCAACAAAACTGTATTTTGATCGAGCCATTCTTACTGACCGAACAATTCACTTCAATAGACCAGACATAACATTAATAAACAAAACTAGCAAAACTGGGTATCTAATAGACATTGCAGTACCAAATACACACAACTTACAGACCACAATAGCAGAGAAACTATCTAAATATACCGAACTAAAGGACGAAATAACCCGACTTTGGCATTTACAAAAAGTAACAATAGTCCCTATAGTGCTATCTACAACAGGAGTAATACCCAAACAACTTCATCAGTCCCTCAAATCCTTAAACCTGCCTTCAAACACCTACCACCTAATGCAAAAGGCAGTGATACTGAACACATGCAGACTGGTAAGAAAGTTTCTGCAATGTGAACCCGACAATCCACACTAATACACCCACGAATTACATTCTCATCTTTCATACAACCTTAACTCTACTTCTTAACTCTACTGATGTGTACTTGGCCTAGGCCCGTACCATTACAATGCTCCCGGCTAGCCGAGGAAAAAAAAAATATACACAAAAATAATAATAATAATAATAATAATAATAAGAGCCAAGAGCCTCGACCATCATCTGACGAGGCTCTCGTTGGGCCGCTGGGTCAAAGGCCTGATACAGAAAGCGGTACTTCTGGACACGGCACGTATTGTCAGGAAGTTCCTCTCTCTGAGGCCCTGACCACCGGTAGCTTGGACCCTGTTCCCGATGCCGGTGGGCTACTATTTTTTATATTTTTAAATGTTTTTTTTATATTTTTTATAGAAATATTTAAAAATGTAAATAATATGTACATAAATGAATAAACGGAATAATAATAATTTTATTATCAGGCAACTGAGGCCCATAGAAAAAAAAAATACATAAAATAATCTTATACAATAATAAACTAATACATATTAAAAAAACAAAAACCTTATTAACTAAACACGTAACGTTGTCGGCGGCGTCGTGTTTCGCTGCATGGTGTCGCGTAACCGACCTCGGAAACGTCGATATACGACACCCTTCGGCCAAAAGTCCTCTTTTAAGAAGGTCTGTAGATGGTGGGTTGGGACCCGTACCACAAACGACTTAAAGTTGATGTTGTGGCGCGATTCCAACCTTTCGACCCTCAGAGTCCAGTTGGTCTTCACTCTTAAATACTCCATGACTTCCTCAATCATCGTGGTGTGATGCAGACGCGAAATGTACAGCTGCGTCGTAGGTACAGCAGGACGCAGCAGCATGTTGGGTCCACTCGGTGCGGTACCGCACTGGTTACGGGAACAGGGCTTCTTCTTCTTTTCCACCTTAATGAAACCCTCTTCATCAACTTGGCCCGTTTTTGGTAAGGAGCTACGGACCGCAGACAGGGCAGGTTGAGCACCCTTTTGCAGTTTTTCCCCTAATTTGGTTTGTCGCTTAGGCTGCAACGAATCAAATTTGCCAGTCGTGACAATAGCAGCGTAGGCACGTTTAGGGGTCGACGTACCTACGTGTGACGTTTCCGCAGCCGGTGTTGAGGTGCGGGTGACAACGGCGGCGGGCAGCGCTTGGTCAGCAGTTTCGGCAGCTGGTGACGCATTTGTGTTCGCCGATTCAAAACTGCCGATTGATGCATTCTGCGCCCCTCGACGTGTGTTCACCTTTGAGGCCTCAGGTGACCCAATTACTGAACCAACGTTGCACAATAAAGCTATTTGTGTACGTAGTTCAGCATTGGTTTTTTCTGAAACCTCCATTCTGGACTGCATCTTGGTCATCTCCACTTTCAAGGTAGTGATGTCCTTCAGCAGCCGTGTAACGTCGACGTGATCGAACGTGACGGGGGGCAGTTTACTCAGCTCCTTCGCCACAAAATCTGGCACGTCGTCCGGGTCAGTCTTCTTCAACATATCAATGACGTCTTGAAGGCTCTTTTCAGTTCCATCTCTGCGGCGAGACGGCATCTGGTCCAGTTTTCCAAGTGACTGGAACAGTAACAGTTTACCACTGCTGATCTCGTCCTCCTTGAAATTGGATCGGCATATCTGCAAGATGCTCACCTCATCCATATAGTCAATAGCATGGACTAGGAATGCCAGCAATTCATTGACTATGAGTTGTTTGGAACTCATAGTGTTTACGGGCAGCGGCTATGGCCGCGCAACACGCGAATAAAATTCGTTCCGTGCACAGTGGAAACACGTCCGTGTTCGAGCGCGCAACGCACTAATATGATTATTCACGTCCGATGGACCGACGGATTTCAGTTGCGCGACTCCCAAATTCATTATCGTAATTGATGATTGACTTTGATCATATTCATTAACGTGATGTGAAAGGTGCAGCGGTGAATGATTGCGATGTGTATTTTGCTAAGTTGAGGTAACGATGATTAATTAATTTTACTGGTTAACGAACTATTGAACCACTTTTGGTGAAACTTGGCATAGAGATAGCTTGAAACCACGCGAGTGAAGCGGTGGGGGTCAGCTAGTTTTATCTAGTTTATTTGCCATAAGAGCCCTTCACACAGCGGATCCGTTTTAACAGATCCGTCGGTACTGGATGTGTTGTTCACGTCTGTGTCGACGGATCAGTTAAACAAATGGCAGTTGCGTCTCATCTGGCAGGCAGGATACGATAAAAATAAAGGATCCAGTATTTTTTACTGGATTCGGAATACTATGGTGTATGTGAACTCGCTCATACAACTACAGGCGCCACCACCAAAATAAAAACAGATTCTGTGTGAACTAGCTGTAAGGGTTAGTACAATTTCGAATAAAGATTAATAACACTTAATCATAATTGTGATATGCATACGTTATTATAATTAATCAAAAATTGCAATATTTAATTATTAACATACATACAGCTAACTTTTACTTGAGAAATAATTTTGATATTTGGATAGATTTTCAATAAAGAAATTAAAATTAGCTATGACGAGCAGACAGACGTAAATGAATTATGGGTTTCTTATCTTTCTTTCTTCCACAGAATCCTACAAAAGAAAAGAAATAATCAAAATCTTTTTCTTATGCTATAATCCTAAACTAAATTGGTAGGTGCCTTTTTTGTTTTTCTTTTTTTTTGCGTTGGAAAATCCTCATGGTTGTCCCTCGCCCGGGGATGGCGAGGGGGTCTGCCGGACTCTTACCGGCTAAAAACCAACGGTGTTCCTTCTCCTGACCGTACGGCCGGGGTCGCGGGATTCGCAAAAGCATGCACCGCAACCCCGGCAGCAAATAGGTAGGTACCTATCTAATTGCTATTAGGTTGTCCTATAAATAACTGTTCGAGTAATATTCCGATCGACGTTATTATCATTAAATATGTACTTATTGTGAAAAAATATAATAGTAAATATTAGATACTTGTTTAGTATACTAATACTAGATTGTTATTAAAGAAGTAATGAGAAAAGTGATAGGTTTGCGAGGTTAAGCTGCGCTGGCCGCGGTCAGTCCGTGAATGGGTAACTGTTCATTACACATCGAGAACTCCGTGCTTCAGAATGCACGTTAAATGGTCGTTACAGGTTGTCAGAAGCCTGAAATTCTGACAACCGGTCTAACCTTAGGATATGGGCATTGCTCAGAAACTGCTTTTCGAAGATTTGATGCCAGTCGCTCCGTGTAAAATACTGGTATTCAGCCGCATCTGGTTAGACTGGAAGCTTACTTCAATATATTTTGGAAAAGGCTAGGAGAAAGAGGAAAGTATGATAATGGGTCTAGCTATACGAATAGGTTATAGGTACCTACGTCTACTTGTTTTTCCTTCTACTAGGAATTGTTGGTTTGTGGAGGTCAGATATCCGCTGTTCCGTACGAAATCTGATATTTAGCCGCATTTCTCTTTTTCTCAGGTTAGCCTAGAATCTAATCCCAATATAGCTGGAGGAAAGGCTAAGATACAAAGAGGAATAGTATTAGAAACCCATTTACTTCCTCTGCCTCATAAAATGCATTATATAGCCGTTGTCCTCGGGTTTCATATCGATCAGTAAACCTTATTTTATATCAATCCTTCAAAAACAAACTAAAAACTAGGCAAGTAAAATTTAATTATACATGTGCTAGTAATTTGGAATGAAATGATTAATTCTTTTCGGTGTAGTTATTAAAAACTTTTTTAAGTATAACAACTTTTTAATGGTTTTTTCTACTAAACTTTAGTCATTAGGTAGTCGCGAGGTTTTTATGTTTTCTATACTATCTACCTATATACTAATATTATAAAGAGGAAAGATTTGTATTTATGTATGTTTGGATTTTGTATTTTTGTATGTAACGAATAAACTTAAAAACTACTGAACCGATTTCAAAAATTCTTTTGCCGTTAGAAAACTACATCATCACTGAGTAACATAGGCTACGGGCGGAGCCGTGAGGACACAGCTAATCGTAAATAAAATTCATAATTTACACTCGTTACCTTTAGAAGGACACGTTGCTTGTATAAATAAAATTGAAAGAATAATAATTGGGAATGTCATCAACCGTCGAATTTTATTTGTAGAAATATATTCAATATTTTTAATATAAAAAGTTCGACAACTAAGGTTATAACAATGATTAATAGATTGAAAATGACAAACGATATGTTTAAAAATTTATTGTATTTATTTACTTAATCATAAATTTTATCATACCAAAGCCATATTTTATAAAAAAAAGTTAATAACACCGCAAACATGATGAAAAACATTGTTTTTCACTTTACGGCTTTCTAAACAGGTATAAAAAGTAAATGTGTCCATGGAGCCTGTATAAAGTATTTATTAAGGGCGGCAGCAGGTAGGGTCCCTGTGTTGGTGTCGCAGTCCTGTGGGACGTCCGGCCTGAGCCTTTGTTTTTATGATATACCTATAAATAAACGGACAGAATTTCATTATCTCGGGAAAAATGGCTGATCTTGTTTTTCTGAGGGAAACGGGTCGTTGTTTTGTAGACGGATTGGCAGTTTTATAAGTTGTAATTTTGCTTTCTTCGACTGGACAATGCGTTTTTCTTTTTATAGTTTTCTTGACGAGTCTTGCACACTAGACCTAAAATAAAAAAAATGAAATACATCAAGTAGGTTTTTTTTTCGGCATTATGGTATAAGTAGATACCTACTGCTATTATATGTTCTTATATTCATTGGAAAATATATCAAGTAGGAATATAGGTAGTATTTCCGAATAAAACCTGTAAAAAGTCATGTCACGATAAGTAAAAAAAAACGGTAAAAAGAACTTAACAAGTAAAAACAAATCTATTCTAAAAACCTAAAGGTAAGTAGGTACCTACATTTGACCTGCAATCCAACTATACGTTCAACTTTTACAGCCCCATATATACTTCGCAACATCCCCATAAGTTTACCCCTAACCACTGCTCCTAATAACGCTCTAAGCACAGGCAAGCTGCGTCCAGAGGTGAACGACCCCGTCTCTCGGGACACCTGCTGATGTTATTGACAACAAAACCACAGACAAAACTGTGTTGTTTCTTTTATTTTCCGCCCAGTGAGGGGATGGAAGCGAAATTATTTCGTCTGTTCTTGGGAGCTATAAGAACTTTATCGTGACGTATCTGTTGCATGAGGAAAATAAACGATAAATAGTTGGGTACTTATTTATTGTAATTAAAAATGTATGTCTACTGTAATTTTTCAAATACCTTTAGGAATTCTGATTTGTCACACTTGCTCTGCTTTTCTTAAATGACGATATTGTCCAAAAATAAAAGCTGTTTTAGCACAGAAAATAAATTCAAAAATCGAACCATATTATTCCCAATTCGATTGCAGTTGCAGCAGTGAATTCGATATTTCAATTTGAATTTGGCGGGAGGATGGCGGAAAAATCTTTTAACTTTAAAATTGTGTATCTGCCATAAAATAATATTTTATATTTTTGTTATAAAAGAACATTTATAGGATGCCGACCAAAATCTGTCTGCAACACTCATGTAGTAATGCACTGTATTATTTTGTATTATACTTCAATTTTATTTTATGTTGATCCCGAGCTCCCAAAAATGGCTGCTAAGGGAACAGTAAAGCCGCGGCTTACATCGCGTTTTACTAACCTGGCTTTTCGAATATAAAGAATTCATGGCAAAGAGAATTTTTGAGGTAAGACACACTTGTTTGTGAATTTTATCTTTATGTGACTCTAACGTACCTACGTTTTTATTCCCTGTTTGAAATGTAACAGCAAAGAGTGTTTACATACTTCATTTTTGGTATATTTTATATAGTTGCATAACTTGTCTTGTGGAATCTCTTTGATGTTGACATTATATTTTTATAAGCTCGTCATGTTTACGAAAAGTAAAGTGGTTTCTAGCATTTTTTTTCATAAAACCCCGTCGGTAAGTACCAATATTGCAAATACCAGAGATTTTTGTTACTCGATAACTTTGCAACAAGTTAATGGTATACGGACCCTGTCGTTGCCACCTGTGTATCGTAAAAGTCGACTAAAGAGTACCGCAAGACAGGACGGGCAGTAGTATTTTCCTGTGTGCTAATAACTAACTGCGATTAACAAGTCTTTAGGAACTATCCAAAGGTGCAAATTTTCTCGTATAGTCTGGTTATACGCTCAATGTTATTTGTGCAAATTCGGCACAAAAGTTTACATAAACGGTTTGCGAATACAGGTCGCTGCGGGTAGCCGGACCATAATATATATTGTAGCAGTGATAGCCTAGTGGTGTGACCGTTGGACTGCCAAGTCAAGTCTCGAGTTCGAACCCAAGGCACGCACCTCAGACTTTTCGGATTCATGTGCATATTGTATAAATATCACTTGCTTAAAAACGGTGAATGAAAACATCGTAAGGAAACCGGCATGCCTGAGAGATATTTCTCGACGGCATGTGAAGCCAAGTCAAGGCCCATGGGCGGCATAAACTCTGACATCAGGTTTGTTACTAACCACACGACAAGAAGAAGATAATATATATTTATTTTACTTCTTTAATATTTCTATCAGCAGTATTCTCTCTCCATGCTTCATAACAGCTGGCTACGAAGAACACAACTTTAGCGAGAATTATAATATTTTGATGAGAGAGAAGTCAACGTAACGCTTTTGGCAAAATAGTTTTCTCCTCAAACTTAATGAAGCAGCAGCATAATAGAGTAAAGCTTTATGTTACAGCTTACAATTAGTAAAGGAAACTCTAAAAGTCTCTTACACAATGTTTTAATTATCCTGTATGAAATTAAGCAAAAGTATAAACAAAGTATGAAACAGCAACTTTCCTAGCACATGTTATTCTGCCTAGCCTGTAACACTTTATGGTGGCTTTAGGAATCAATCCTCGACTAGCATGTACACATAAAATTTAGCAGGCGTGTACTTACGGGAGGATAAAGAATAACACTTGTAACCGTACACTATACATATTTAATTATGAATTTACAAAGAGTACAAAGAGAACAACAGGGCGTACAATGCGAGGAGTCCAGGTCTTCTTCAGCAGGTGTGGCACTTAACTGGGTAACTGCAGCGGCGCGAGAGACGGCTGATCTGCAGTGCGCCCGACCTTTTATAGCCCCGGACCCCCGCCAGTCAGCCACCACCCGTCACAAGCCTTTTCCCAACTATGTTGGGGTCAGCTTCCAGTCTAACCAGATGAGGCTGAATACCAGTAGGTATTTTACACGGAGCGACTGCCATCAGACCTCCGTGACCCAGTTACAGAGAAATGTCTATATCCTAAGGTTAGACCGGTTGTCGGACTGTCGGGCTTCTGACTTCACGCAACGACTGTCATTATTCGTATGACATCCGGGACCGACTGTTTAATGTACTCTCCGAGGCACGCACGGGTCTCGATGTGTGATGAACAGACACCCATCCACAGACTGACCGCGGCAAGCGCAGTTTAACATCGCAAATCGTATGATCCGTGCGGTTGGTAATTAGGCTTGAACCCCTGGCGCATGTAGCAATTAAAATAAATTTTGCAGTAAAAAATAGACTAGGTACCTTTAATATTTTAAAGACAAATCACATTAGGTCCTATAACCGAAAAATGTACCCTAGTAGCACCCAGGGTTTCCTTTTTGGTACTCTTGAAGGTAAAAACCTTCAAGCTACTTTGTTTCGCAACGGTTAATTTTGCTCATTACTTTCATAGATAGTTTCTTCCATCTATCTATCTTTATATTAAAAATCAATTGCCGTGCGTTAGTCTCGCAAAATCTCGAAAATTGCTCGATCGATTTGAATATTACTTTATTTTGTTTGTCTCGGCTCAATGGGGTGGTTTAGGAAAAAAGCAAGGAAAAATTTAAAAACAAAAATTTTGGTAGTACGAATTTCACCAGGCAGCTATTATTTAATAATTTTACTTTTTTTCTAATCGATCATAGAAAAAAAGCAAATCTACTGACAGTTGAATTTCTCATCTCACATAATACCTTAGTCTTTCTTACACAGTTACACTTGGGACAAGAAAGGTAGTCTATCCTTAGAGTGCCGTACGTTGTGGTCCCACCATACAGAACATTTAGGAACCAAGGTTGCAGTAAGAATTTCCAAAATTGTCCTCGATTTAGTAGGAACTAGGTTGAGACGGGTAACATGCATATGTAATGTAGAGGCTTCGTTTAAATTCATGCGTTCTCTTCTGGGAAGCCGACACTTAGAGCGCCTTGTGGTATGGCGGGAATGTTGAGACGGACAGATTTACTGAACATTTACGCTTTTAAACTTCTGTGACGTGTCAAGTTTTTGAGAAAGATTTTTGAGAAGAGTAAAAAGTGTTTTTTAGGTGTATGACACTCAAAACCCTACCTACTTAATTGCTAGACATTTTTGGGATGTTCAAATACTTTATTTAGAGAGTCTTTGCCTAAAAGTCTTTTGTAATGTAACAAATGTAAACATAACTATTTGTAAATTAAAATATTATAAAGGCGAAATGAAATCAATTAACCTATCTCTTGAACAATAAAAGCAGGACGGTGTCCCTCCTTCTGACCTAAGGCCGGGGTCGCGGGATTCGCTATTGCATGCACCGCAACCCCGGCAAGTCTCGCAATCAACCCGTAGACGGCGATTGCGGTGTAGTAAAAATGTGCATAGTGGCAAACTACATCTTCGAACAATTGATCTATTGTTCGAAGAATATTACGAACTAGCATACAAAATAATAAATTTAAAGAACGTGTCTTGTAAAACAAATCGCTAAACCCGAAAATCAGAATAACTCAGGAAGTTGCATGAATCGGAGCGTAAAATCGAAAATGGCGGACGTCGCGCAACCCCTCAGTCGTTTGCCACTAAATCATATTCACTATAAAAGTCCCGATAAACTATAAATATTCCTTATGCATTTATTGTGCTGCTGTAATGCTCACAAATCTTGGGATATTGTTTTAACACAGCGTGGTTTTGTGAATGTTGCTACATACCTCACAGTTACTAACTTTTTGGCATCAATTGTAGTCCAGGTATTACGTACCAGTATTGAGCAATGAGCATGTTGTTTTATTTATTCATATAACCGAATTCATGATGTTTACAGCAGAAGCAAGTAAAATTGAATTCTGCATAATTACCCATTTTGGTGCCTTAATAATGCATTTTTCAGCCGCATCTGGTTAGACTGGAAGCTGACCCCAAGATAATTGGGAAAAGGCTAAGAGGAAGGTGCTTTAATAATTACCTGTCACTGTTCGAATTTTTTATTCCGGTTTTGTTAAAATAACGCAACCAATCATTTCGTTAAATCGAAGATGTACAGGGCTAGACAATTTAGGTGCAAGCAATGTTATTTATGTACTTCTTACACCCATCGAAATATTAGATAGATAGATATACTTAACTGTACACTAAAATAAATAAAACAGAAGGACTACACGTTATTAAGAACAGTACAGATGGCGGTCTTATCGCTTAAAGCGATTTCTTCCAGACAACCTTTGTATATAGTACGTAGTACGAAATATATAGTAGATGTATGTATTATAGTGAGTAGAGAGTACAGGTAATTAGTTGAAAACCTAAAATTTAATCTGAATGTAAATAAAATTGTAACACAAAACCCGAAGTTGAAAACTTAAACTTTTGGTGTTACTCATGCTGTTAACCAATTTGAAGGAAGAATTCTTTGGACCGAATTGCTATTAAAAAAATAGGCACGTAACTACGTTGAAGAGATCTGGAATATAATAAAAACACTTTAAAACAGCTCAGATATAATCAACGCAAATATTCCAGTGACCTCATCTACCCTTTATAAACTCTGTAAGATAAAACCCTTATTAGCATTCTCCCGTTCACGAGATTTCTCATCGCGTGAGTCAGTTGGCGGGCAATGTCATCGCCGGGAAGACCTATGAGTCACTGACTCATCTCATTTGCCTGATCCGCCGCTTCTTCATAGTTAATTGGAAAATTGCTAGACTTTACACGGCTTTATAGCCTTATAATGAGAAGTATTTAAGGAGAATTATGTAGTCGTATCAAATGACATCGTGTTAGGTACTTTGTTGTTTCTTTTTACATGATTACGTAGCTGCGTGAGGTCCTCAGTTATGGAGTACCGAGTATCCCACCTACAGCGATTTTGTTAGATATTACTAAAATTAAATGTTACGTAATCTGTGATAAATGATAAGGATTAGAATTATGCCCGGTTTCTATGACTAAAACGAATCGTTTTGCTTAACAATGGTAGCATTTTTTTATTGCGCAACTGAGCATATAATTAGACTCGTAAGCTAATTTTAAGTGTCATATCGTTGGGAGGGTCTACTATGCAAAGCTCTTTGTTTCATTATTGATACATTGAGGTCTTTGATTCATTATTGGTAAAGATACAATAGTTTTAATTTTAACTGATAACGCTCGGTAAATTATAGGAGTTGGCCGTAATAGGGGAACAGGAGTTGATAGCTTGTTATAATTAAAATAAGCTATCAAATTGATTACCAGTCGGAGAAAATCCAACTTATGCCCTATAAAGGTTGAGTAGGCCTGACATCTGAGCCTCTCATAAAATCTTAGACAAACAGATATCTTCCAAAACTCTTATAATATGCCAAGTAGTCCTTTTTAAGAGGCCGGAATACGCCAAGATAAAGACAAATAAAAATTATTTATACCATTAATATTCCAACAATTCTTACGATATCTCATTCCCCGGAATATTGAGAAAGCAACAAACGGTTGTAAATTAAATTGCAGACGGTGTAAGGCGAGAAATTCCCAACTTGGTGGGATTCAAACATCCGCTTTTACTTAATTTATGACCGATTCGTTTTCGCTAATTAATTTCAACTCTTATCTAATACGCTTAATTGGAGTTACAGAGTTTGTTCCCAATTCATCAGCGAGTTTAATATCACCACACCGAGTTTTAAGGCAGGAATTTTGTGATAATTACACAAAACGTTGTCCCTACTTTCTGTTTTATTTATTGTCGCAATGACGTTTCATCTGTTTTGGAAAATGGTTTTTCTTTTTTGAGATTTTGTTCTATTTTTCTGTATGGAATTATTTTTAAGATTACCTATCAATCTTAGGTTATCAAAACTTTATAATGACTTTCCCGATAAACATTACCCCACCCTAGTAAACGAGTTTTCCTATCATACTCTGTCAATGAATCTAGTAACTGTTGACGTTGGTGTAAGGAATATTTATAATTTAATAACAAAAAAGATTACCAAACTGTACGTTTTAATAAATCTCATAATATCTTGTTCTAGGAAAATCTATTGAACCTGAACAGATAGAGCCTGAGCCAACAAAGTTATAATGAGCGATTGAGTCGATCATTATCTCTCAACTGTTCACCTTTTCTCGAATTTCCCACGTGACTTCAAGACTTCTTCGATGTTGTTGCGAAGACTACTGCGATTAGGAACTGTAGAAGTCGTAATGATCAAAGTTAAACGTTAACACGACATTCTGCGAACTAAGGTGGAACTACTTTCTTGTAAGTAAACACTTAGGTAGATTGCGCTGTTTACAAATCTAGCTCATTACTGTCCCACTGCTGGGCACCGGTCTTTTCTCGGAATGAGAAGGGTTTAGGCCTTAGTCCACCACGCTGGCCTAGTAAGAGTTGGCAGACCTTCGAGAGCTTTTTGGAGCCTTCAGGTGTGCAGGTTTCCTCACGATGTTTTCCTTGATCGTTAACGCAAATGCTAATGAAATTTCGAATTCCGGAGTATGTACATCTTACTTAAATGGGTTAGGTATTAAAATTAAGTTCAAAGTATTATTTTTAACCGCATATGGAATAAGTATACAATGTTACATTAAATGCTGTTAAGCTAACATTGTGACCGGCTGCAATATCATCGTCTATTTAGTACGTAACACAAAACGTTTTTTTTTCGTCGATAGACTTTCTGTGGGTTGATGTTATGACTGAAAAGAGTTCCTTTTACTACTTTCGGCTATTCCATAATAAATTATCTCAAAACACGTACTCGGAGTTACAAAAACATAGATTTATTTTTAAAAAAACTTAAGGAAATGATTGGGACTGATTTCAGTTTTAACAAATGCCTTCATAACCCACCAGTGGGGTTAGCACGAAGACGTATGTTATTATAACGTCAACCCATATCACGTGGCTGCTACGTAAGTGGGATATTTTATTATGACAGCCCTTTGTATCCCTCAGAAGATAAATCCTACAGTAACTTAACTAAAGAAATACCCGGACTGACACTGGGCAGAAATAGGGCGGCTTAACTATTGTGATATACATATTTATGTAAATATTATGGAGTTTGCACCAGGACCATCTCTGGACTAGAGAGAGAAGAAAACGACAATGGCCAATCACTCATATCGCCGTCTCCGGAGAATATAATGGCATTAGCAAAAACACAACTTTTCAGAACAAAATAAAAACCTATTTTTGTCGACTGCTTGCCAGTTACTAAATATAAGTGGAATCGAAAAACTGAATCATTTGAGCTTTTTCGTTTCTACTTATGTTTAGAAACTGGCAAACAGTCGTCAAAAATGAAAAGTTGTGTTTTTGCAAATGCCATTACCATATATTCTCCGGGGACGGCGATCCCTACATCACAACCTAATATAGGTCTAGGTAGAGTTAAATATCAAGCCCTTACATTCAATAAAAGACCTTCTGAGAATATCTTAAATATTATTAGAGATAAGCAGTGATAGTCTACCGGTTGAACGCTTGCCTTCCATGCAGGAGGGTTTGAGTTCGAACCCGGCCCATACCTCTGACTTTTCGAATTCATGTGCGGATCTGAATTTGATTATCACTTGCGTTAACGGTGAAGGAAAAATATCGTGAGGAAACCTGCACACCTAAAAGGGCTCCATAAAGTTCTCGATGGTGTGTGTAGTCTGCCAACCCGCACAAGGCCAGCGTGGTGGACTAAGGCCTAAACCTTTCTCGTTCTGAGAAGGGGCCCGTGCCCAGCAGTCGGACAGTAATGGGCTAATTATGATGTATTATTAGAGAGATCGCAAAACGATGTAATCATGAATCTCTATAGATTCTTTGGCTCAAATTCTAAGTCACTTCAAATTCTAAGTCAGTTTGCTATTTTTTTACTCTTCACATTCACGAGCGTGATTACACATTCAACCGCTCAACCCACATACACAATATTTTTCTACATAGTTTGTTCATGTAGCCAGCATAAAAAAGCAGGACCCTCGACAAATTCCGGCTACCAGTAACTGATGCAAACAAGAATTTTGGTTCGCAGGGAATTCTTTCTAGGTGCCGCCCGAAGCAAAGAGTGCTCATAGCGAAAACTTTTCTGTTACCTATGTATTTTAAAACCAACCAGTACGAACGTTTCCCGGAAAAGTAAATTCGTTCGTTTGTTTATTCGCTGAATGCACTTTGGGGTCCCGTCAATCCTGTCTTTTAACGTTGATGTGTCGTCTTATTTTGTTTTTTTGCGCGGTAGATTTCGCGCAGTTTTTTTTTGTCAGATGGCATCGTCACCATCATTTTTTTAACGACTATATGACCCGGTGAACATCGTACTACCAAACATGTATTTTTATTTTTCCTGATTTTTTTTCTTAACCTCTCCAGTGATAGGGCGAACAAACGAAAAAAAAAATCAAATCGGTCGAGCCATTTTCGAGTTTTTGCGAGACTAACGCATGACAATTGATTTTTATGTACCTATATATATAGGTAGTTAGGTAGCATAATTTCTTCATGTGTTTTTGGAAACAAGACATGCTTATTATATTAGTAAGCATATCAACCATTTTTTCGATTTCCATATTTCTTCCCAATACAAAAGAAGGAGAACGACAATAAGTTATTTTTCTCTATTACATGGAAAGTTTTAGAGCGACTTCTGTCTGAATTTCGCTGTGTCTACGAAAAACCAGATCTTCGTAGAATTATTTCTAAAAAGTAGGTTCACATGGATGTTGTAGCTATGGGACCTTTTTTTATTTTCTCTTTGGAAAATCCTCATGGATGTCCGTCGCCCGGGGAAGGCGAGGGGGTCTGCCGGACTATTACCAGCTAAAAATCAACGGTGTTCCTTCTCCTGACCGTACGGCCTGGGTCGCGGTATTCGCAAAAGCATGCACCGCAACCCCGGCAGGTCCCGGTCCGCCAATCCATGACGGACCTCTCCTCTGTGGGGCCTTGCCCCACGTCCTCCTGAGAAGCGCGCACGGAACACGGCGCGCCGCCTTCTCGGGTAACTATGGGACCTAACTATTTAATGCCATACAGGGAGACTTTTATTCTAGGTAGACAATTATGTTAGTCGACCGTATCCAAAAAGCTTATTCAGGGATGGCCTTTTAATTTACAAAGTCATTCTATCGAATAAACTTTACTGGGCTAGGATTGAATAAAAAATAGAGCTTGTTAGTGTCTTATCGTCCCTGAAAGTTATTAGGGTACAGAGGAAGCCGGGTAAGTTAATGGAGCTTGTACGTGATGGGCTCCCGAAGCTGTACAGAGTTAGTATTGGTATAGTTTTGTGAATACGTAGTATAGTTCTTTGTGTAGCTCTCTATGGTATTTTTTTTATGTAATTGGTTGGCGCACAAGTCCACGATAAGCCTGATGGAAAGTACGGCCTATTACACCAACAACACTCAGAAGATTTCTGATGCGTGGTCAGAGGCAAAGTTGGAAAGTCTCATGAGTGTGCACACAAGGTTATGGGTACCAGTGAAATTGCACAATTTCACTGGTACCCATAACCTTCAAACCGGAACATACGGTATGGTGGTAGTACTTCGCCGGACTCTCACAAGGAGCAGTACTACCTCCTACTAAAATGGATTTATTAATTAAATGTAGTAAATCCGTTTCCGTAGGTGCATTAAAACACGGAATCTTGTTATTATTGTTGATGCATTTGTAAGGTATAAGTAACCTGTATTAGTCGGATCGCATGCATATGATTCAAAATAAGCTTGTGTACTTTTATTAAAAATGAGTTTAATACTGCAAGTTCAAAGCTCTACGCCATTGGCTAAGTTTCATAATGGATGAAGAAAATAATCGTGTTTCTTCATCATTAAGCAAAACGGGTCTTTGGCATTGGGCCAGAATACTTGCATGAAGAATTTCGTTTCGATTTTATAGAGAATAAGGGGATTTGCATGCCCGGAAATTCATCACATATCGTTTTTATTGGGATTAAGTCTCCTTCATATTTCCACAGCTATCTTGTAGGCCAGTATTTACAATGGTCACTTACATAGATAGTAATTATACATAATATAGTATGTATGTACTAGATTTTGAACGAATTCAGTCAACGCGACTCCTACGTCACGCCTCCATGATTAATCATTATTTTTACGCAATTATGTACTAATCCTGAATATCTCAAATAATCTCAATCTCTTAATGTCCAGTACCTATAGCCAAAAACGAAACGTTTTGCTTTGTAAAGGTAGCCATTTGATTGCTAAACTAGGCATTAAAATAGACTCGTAAGCTCATTTTACCTGTAATAGCTACTAGCTTATGGGATGGTTTGCTATGCAAAAGTTCCGTAGTTTTTGCTTTATTGTTGTTAAAGATAAAAGTCTTAATTTTAACGAATAACGCTCGGTAAATTATAGGAATTGGCCATTAGACTTTACAACGTGATAGAGTAGCAAACTTCAATCCAAAAATTGTCATCAGTAATATTAGGATTTCATGTTTCTTTCAGGCCCGTTCGACAATTTTTAAGACATCACATAAAATATGCCTGTAACGCACCAAATTCTGACGGAACCCATACATCAACTATAAAATATCCATCGTGTCTTTTTGTTGACAGCCGAGTGGCATGCACTCGAAACGAAGGCATTTCGTGGTATCAGTATTCAGTCCCCGTATTTAGGGAGGGGACACGTTCCGTAGCATTTCATTATTGCATCCCTACTGGGCTGAGCAGAGACCTATCATGCGATATTTCGGCATTTTCTTAAAAATATGTTGCACTTTTTGTTTATTGTTCGTCATTTGGTTGGCACGCTGTGTGAATATGTTATGACCTGTGTGCAATTTTACCAGTCTTGTTCAAAAACTGGAGTGAAGTGACAGGTTTTGGCTTCGCATTGCACAACTTTTGAAGCTGAAGACTGAAAACATGTGCAGTTTTATTTTAAACTTTTCATATTAAACTAGATCATTTCTTCTCTCAACACGTTTCTAATTCCTCATAAATTAGTACCTCATCATCAATCTACCTTGTTTTCCCTATCACATAATTATATATCATATATACAAGGTTAGTCGGAAAGGGGGTACTAAGCCGCGGGCCACCTAAAGTATCACTGATGACTATTACAAAGCAATTGTTAAAATTTCAAAATTCGATAATTTTTATTTGCATGAAAAATTTTTTTTATTTTAGTTTTTTTAAAAAAAAAACATACCTGCTTTAGTCATGAATTCAGAAAATTATTTTTCTAATCCGTGACCCCAAATATGACCTAAATTGTAAAAACAGCTGATCATAGCTATGGACAGATAGATTTTAGCATATTTTTTACGAAATCTTTGAAAAGCTATTTCTCTTAAACTATCGAGTTTTGGGGAAAGTTGTAGAACAAAAGTTATCCCTTATTATGGGTACTTTAACACCCTTTCGGCTTAGTACCCCCTTTCCGACTAACCTTGTATATATTACAATATTTATAAATGTATATATATATACCTATATGTAAGTATTATGTCTATGTATGGTGTGTAGTATATATTTTCCCCCTCTATCTTATTCATTGACTTCCTGTTCATCCAAAGGTTGTCTGGTAGATATCGCTATCAGCGATAAGACCGCCATTGTACCCTTTAATGTTTGTTATTGTATAAGAGCTGTGTTACAATTTTGGTGTACAATAAAGTATATTCTATTCTATTCTATATGTACCTTAACGTTTAATACGAAATCGCAACAATTACTGCCGTATTAAAGATAATAATTACGATTATCATCCGTCCGGAAAATTAATCTGTTGAGAGGAGCCTGGTATTAATTTTGTTTAATATTGTTACTTATTCGATTGACGTTAGCCGTTTTCCAATAATGAATCGCAACTTTATCCACGTATTATATGTTAACTGTTTTGTAGATCCTTGTAACATTTTCTTTAGTAATAAACAGTATTATACTTAAATGTACGTCCCTCATTAACGCACCTTTTATTTATATCTTGTTGTATGTACATAAATAATAAATACGAAAATAAATAAATATTGTCAGTGATAATCATCGCTCAATTCCCTTTTATTGTAATCATAATTAAACCCTAAAAGTTAGGAAACACTACTTGAAGTCGCTGCACTCCTAATCATCTAATTTAGTCTTCGTCATAATTGCATTAAGATTTTCATAACGTTTTGTAATTGATATATATATATATATATATATATATATTATAATATCTATATATTTTATTATTTGTATATATGTATTTTATGTAATTTATATTTAACTTTTGAATTCCTAATATATTCAGTTCAAAATTGTCAACTCATCTTTTTCCTATACCTACGTATTTTGATGCTTTTCTTTTTAACCATGGTTGACTGGTAGAGAATGCCTTATGGCATTAAGTCCGCCTTATGTACCACAATAGTGCATAGAAGTATAAATAAATAATAAAAGTCCAGTACTGCACATGTGTCTTCCAATGACTGCTACTACAATGAACGGCAATAGGGGAATCAGTCACCATCAGGTACGCAATACTACTAATAAAATTATTAAAAACCACAATCGAACCATAGCTCAACCACCATCGTTTAACCGTTATCTTTATAAGAAAAACGTCAAATAGTGATTGCGCTTTGGCTGAAGACCCTTCAGGTCTCGCCAATAACTGCCCGGTTACGTAGAAACGGTCCGTAAGGCCCACCTACAAGCAGTCTATTAAACAAAAAAAGCGGATGATCTGCGAATCGATTGCGAATTTCAATAATTTTGTTAGTAGAATTCACACACAAGACTCCAGCACGCTTGACAAACGCCTTGGTCACACGTGATTCAAAATTAAACGTTCCTATTTCAAGTTCTGATTTTCCACAATATTATTCTTGTCAACTGATACCTAAACCCTCTTCAAGACAAAGGATTTGTAACGCTGTTCATCCTGCATCAAAAGAATAGATCCACACTTAACAGCTCCGATCCCTATTCGTCGCACGTTTTGAGTTTTATTGGAATTAAGTTCTACGGAACCCTTTACTTCCACCGACGTTTTGGTGGCATTACCGCGGATTACCACATTCCGAAGGGTGTGAGTCGTGGACCGGAACAATGTAAAATAGGCACATTTTACCTATTTATGGACCCCTAATCCTTATTACGTTATGTTTGGAATTATATTTATTCATTGTGGATATAAATCTCAATTTGCGTGGGATGTATAGGTAATGGACTGGCTTATTATTAAATTTTATTTATGTCTTGTATTAAGGTCGAATTTCAATTATATTTAGTTTCTATGTTTATAAAATATAAAAATAGATTATTATTCTTTGAAATAACTTAAAATTGCTTTGCTTCGTTACATAGTATAAAACAAAGTCGCTCCCGCTGTCTGTACGTTTAGATCTTTTAAACTACGTAACGGATTTTAATGCAGTTTTCAGCAATAGATATAATGATTCAAAAGGAAGGTTTATTTATGCCCTACATTAGTATCTACATTGCACCCGTGCGAAGCCGGGGCGGGTCGCTAGTCAAAATATAAATTGTGATGACTGCGGTTGGTTGGTATTTTTGATTACATACAAACGTGAACATCGATCTGGCTGAATTATTTAGGTAAACAGCTGCTGCCCCAGTTAGAAACACATTTAGCTTAGGTGAGGAATGAACAGGCTGATTAATAATGACCATGTGCATTGCAAGTGTTGATTTTATTATTTAATGGCTTAGTAGATTAGGATTGAGGTAGTTACCTAACACAGAATATTGAATATCTAATAATGAGCAGAACTAATTAACTTGTATCAACAATTACACTGATTTTGCTTTTATTGTTAGGTGTGTGGTTTAGGCGTACTTTACATAGAATACTCTGGAAACACCGTTTTGTGACTTGAGACATGCGGTCGCGCACCTATCTCCACCGTACGCGCCGCAATCATCGCTTTTGTTGACGATACTGCGGCGAGCGCGGCTCGAATATGTGCGAGGTTGCATAGAATTTCATACAAAGAATTCAAATGCGGCGACTGAGGCGCGTACGGTGCGGACAGGTGTAAAACTCAAAGTGTTTCCATACACAGTGCCCATGTACGGTCAGACGAAGTCAATATTTACGGTGTGTTCAACTTTTTTATCATAATTTATTAGATCATATACCACCACTACTTATCCTGCTTACAAATCAGTTTCGTGTCTCATTTGGTTAAATAAAGTAACTTCAAAAATAAGTGCTTCTGCTGCTAATAAGCACTTTAATCGTCGCAAATGAGAGTCCACTCTCATTTTTTTAATGTATAATAAAAAAGATAACAAACAGGCCAGCGCGGCTACCCACCTGCTCCATCTATAAACACCAACAACACCAAGAGGATTGTTAGTGCGCTGCCAACCTTAGAGTCAAAGTTGGAAAGTCTCATTTGCTTCTAATTTCACCGGCACCTATAGACACGTACCCTTTAAACCGAAACACAGCAATGTTGCGTGGTGGCAGAAATGGGTATGGTCATAGTATTTCTCTGGACGAACTCTTTCACGAGGATCTCTTCCTACTAGATAGACTTTACCATCAATAAAGGACCAAGATAAGTAACCGCATCGCCAACCCTCTCGCATCCGTGACGTCGACGATAACGATACTGAACAAAATAAATTATTTACCGATACATAAATAATTTATTTACTGTCATCCTCACTTGTAAAAAATACAACGGGCGACACAAAAACAATGAATGTAAATTGTTCGAAAGGCAACAAAGGTTTCGCTACAACTACATACAATTTTATAACACGTTGATACAAAACACAAGTGCAAGGGGGTGCGACGGTAACGTAGTAATAAAATTGGTCGTACAGTCGTACTCGTAAACTATTGTGCGTTTTTATGATTCATCTCCAATGTTTGCCGAAGCCCTCACACGGGAAAAGATGGTACGCTCGCGTGCAAAAGGTATATGTCGTAAAACTTGTATTGTTTATAAATTACCGTACAAAACTATGGCGTTTTCGTAAATGCCGCTTATGCTTGTAAAAGTTCCACTTTTAAAAGCTGTAGGTAGTTATGCGCATTGACTACAATTTAACTTTGCTAAGTACTGGGTACGGTGTAAAACTTACCTGTTGAATTACTTGTACCTGTAAATGTTAAAACCTGTTTCTTCGTCACAATCTCAGCTGATGGGCGGCTAATGGGTGTTCTTGAGTTTTTCTGCTAGGAAATTCTCATTTGCAGCTAGGAGTTTACAATAGGCCCACAAAGTTTATTACAATAATTTTATTTATATCTTCTTCTTTTCGTGTGGTTAGTGACTAGCGTGGTGTCAGTGTTTATGTCACCCATGGGCCTCTGACTTGACTTCACACAACATCAAGAAATATCTCTCAGGCATGCCGGTTTCCTCATGATGTTTTCCGTCACCGTTTTTAAGCAAGTAATAAATGTACAATACACACATGAATCTGAAAAGTCAGACGTACGTGCCTTGGGTTCGAACAGTGAAGGAAAGTGGTTCGACGGTCACATCACTAGGCTATCACTGGTGTTTTGTTTTAAATTATTTTATTTATATTATGACTGTAATTTTGTCAACACTAGCGTGCGCGACTATACAGTCAGTGCAAAATATGTGCAGTGCTCGCGTCTAAGTAAATTTGGTCATCTCACCCAATCTGTGTTTACGAGGGGTCAGCCCTTCATGAGCCATAGAGATTTGAGGGCCAGCCCTAACTATGAATCATTGCTGCGAAGACGTCTCTTATTTAATTTGCTCTCTGTTTTAGGTGTATTTTTCTTAGTCACCCTTAGTTACGTGTCTCGGGAAATGATTGTGAAAATTATTGTATGTGGTCACGTTTCTTTTTTGTTTGTTCTATTTAAATTATCAATACAACAAATACTTATTCGAGACGAAAGTATAAAAATCGTATACCTGCTGAGAGAGTTGTAAACTAAGGTACATAGCATATCTAGCTACCAACCATTAATTTATTAACGAGATTAATTAAACTGAAAACACGTAGAGGTTAATTTCTACTACAAGGTGGTCCGAATAATGACGTCCAAAAGAAAAATCTGTATTCTTCATATCAAGGGGTATCCGAAAATACCCCACATATGTTCCGCGATTTTTTGTATTTTCCAGTTATTTTTATTTAGAGGTTTCTGCCGGTCGGGCTTCATAAATTATTTTTTTGTAGTGGGTATTTTTCTGTTCTTTTTTTTGTGACATGATCGTCTTGAATGTTACTTTAGTACGTAAAATAATAAACTTCCTAACATTCCTGCTAGTTTCTCAAAAAAGTATCGATATAAGGATTTAAGTTTATGGAGGGATTTTTTTAAAAAAGGTGGGGTATATTTGGATAACCCTGGGTATGAGGTATTAAATTTTTTCTTTTGGGCATCACTATTTGGACCACCCTGTATAATTAAGAGGTGCAGCTATTATAACACGTGTCTTCTACCTAAAGTACCAACACCACGAAAATTCAATACAAGGTTAGTCGGAAGGGGGGTACTAAGCCGCGGGCCTTCTAAAGTATCACTCATGACTAATTTAAAGCAAGTGTTAAAATTTCAAAATTCGATAATTTTTATTTGCAGGAAAAAAGATTTTTATTTTAGTTTTTCAAAAAAAAAATCATACCTGCATTAGTTATGAATTCAAAAAAAAATCTTATCCGTGACCCCAAATCTTTCCATAGCTATGGACAGATAGATATTAGCATATTTTTTATGAAATCTTTGAAAAGCTATTTTTCTTAAACTATCGAGTTTTGTGGAAAGCTGTAGAACATAAGTTATCCCTTATTATATGTACTTTAACACGCTTGCGGCTTAGTACCCCCTTTCCGACTAACCTTGTATACTCAGTTATTAAATGTACACGTATGGATCTTAGACAAAAGCTGTACAAATTATACACCTTGTTTATCACTTCAATTGGAAGCTCTGCTAATCCCTTAGGGGAAGTAGGCTTAAGATAAACGTACGGTACACACCCTCAGGGTATGTGTCGAGCTCCTGTCGAGCTGTAAGACGGTATCGCAGGCTATATTTATCTTAGGCCGTCAACATGTGAGCGTGTAGGTTCGCAGAGGAGATCTGCCAGCCGCAGCGATTCCCGATATCGACTAGACACTAGACTTTATTTAGCGTGAAAGTTTATAGTAAAGGGTACCTACGAACGATAGGAAAAGAAAGTTTCTTCAATGGTCTGTGTCTAAAACTCTTGTGTTTTGTAGTGTATTTTTCGAATGCGCAGTTGCTGATCGTTAGGTCTTGGGTTCGATTCCCAGGTCGGGCAGTGTTATTGGGTTTTTCCGTGTGGAATTCCTCAGTAGCGGCCCGGAATTTGGATTTGTGCCCGGTGTATGGCAATATGCTCGTCCCTATTACATGGGACTTAAGCATAACGGTGAAATGAGGATGTTGCTATAGACTTCTGTCCAACCCTCATAGCTGTAAGTTAGATAGATCCAAATTCATTATTATTATATAAATATAATAAGTTATATTTATATAATCATTGATTTTCTTTTTTACTAAAGGACTACTATAATAACTATACTATAATTATACTTATATAATTTGTTAAATAAGTAGTCCTTTGTTATTTAATTTAATAAATCACAAAAATACTTATTATTTAAAAACTCATCGGTACCTAGTACTTACCTTTTGTTGGAAATGGAAAACTAGATTATTCAGACCTAATTTTTAGTTTGTGAATACCTAGATCTTTCAAAAAGATACAAAAGAAACCTTAACGCCTTTGTCCGGTTATCTGTTTGAAAAACTTTCAATAAAACAATTATTTGGTATCGGTTGGTTACTTGTTCAGAAGTACTTAGCACTTGGTTCATTGGTTTTTATTTCATTATTTCTTATTTCTACGACTTTGTCACAATAAATATCTTTGTCAGTAACATGCGTCATTTATCTGATAGTGCCTGACTTACTTTTCAAAAATAAATAAGTACATACAAATCAATTGTTATAAGGCCCCGAAGTCAGAGAATGCTGACTTCGGGGCCTTATAACAATTGATTTGTATGTACTTATTTATTTTTGAAGAGTAAGTCAGGCAGCACGTTCGTAATAATATTTCGTTATTTTATGTGAAGTCCCTCGATATTCTAAGTTGACTTAAGACGTGCCTGACATGAGGGAAGTTGTTGACGACTTTTGACCATTTTGTATTACGTTTTTGAATTACTGATTGCTTTGACTGCCTAGTTGGTACTAAACTAGCAGTCGCGACTGTTGAGCATGGAGGTCCTGGGTTCAATCCCCAGATTGGGCAGTGTTATTGGGGTTTTCCATTAGGAATTTCTCAGTAGCAGCCCGGAGTCTGGATTTGTGCCCGGTTAGTGGCAATAGGCTCGCCCTCTATTACATGGGACTTAAACATAACTGGCGAAACGAGGGTGTATAAAACACCTCTGCCGAACCCTTCGGGGATTACAAGGCGTGATGTTATTATGTTTTTGGATTATAATTACAGTGTTGTAATACATTACATACATAATGTGCACGCGTGTCTTAAATCGAAGATCTTCAATTTCTTAAGGTTTCTAGCTCAAGAACTCTCAAGAAATGAAGATGATCGATCTGTGAGCTGGGAATCGGACTACGATAATAAAACTTGCCACTAACCTTTATCGTACCTACAAATAAATCTTAAACCCTTTATGCAAAGTATTAACTGTTATGAGTAAAATAAAACATTGTTACCTAAATTGTAATACATCGCTGACTCAAAACACAAAAAGAAACCGGGACACAAATAAGTAATAAACTCTACAAACATAACAAATCATTACTCTGAATAGCAGAAAATGTCAAGTTTCTAATTATCATTGAAATTCATAAAGGCCTGGTCAGATAGAGAGCGTGGCTGGGTGTGATATTCACGTCGCAGGTTGATCGCGTGCTCTTGGCGAGCGAATTACTATGACAAAGTATGGAAGACGCCACACAGAGACTGCCACGCGTAACTTGGCGCGGTGTGGCAGTCTCCGTGGCGTCTTCCATACACTGTCATAGTAATTCGCCCGCCAAGAGCACGCGATCAACACGCGACGTGAATATCACACCAAGCCACGCTCTCTGTCTTACCAGGCCTAAGACTTTCCACCTTGACCGATTTCATGTAAGTACTTACCTTTTAACGAACACGAAATGGACAAAAACCCAAGGCAAAGCTAAACAAACAAATGAACGACATAAAAAACTAAACTGAACACAAAATGAAATGGGTAAATAACATGAAGTGAGACATTTGCATTTATGTTAATTTTTAGGAAATTTTGTAACGACGCTCATATAATGTGAGCCCACCGGGAGCTCTCAAATAGAAGTTTCATGTACGTACGAGTCAGTCTGATGGAAAAATTAAATCCACGCTGTAATCCCGTGCTTGAATGAACAATTTGTTGATTATTAAACGGGAATATTGCTTTCTTTGTAATTGTTCACACTAAAGTCACGCCTGTACTCCCCGAAGGGATAGGCAGAGGTGTATAGTGACACCCTCATTTCGCGTTATCTTTAGTCCCATGTAATAGGGGGCGAGCCTATTTCCATCAACCGGGCACAAATTCAAACTCCGGGCTGCTACTGAGGAATTCCACACGGAAAGACCTAATCACAGTTTGCCCGATCTGGGCATCGAACCCAGGACCTCATGATCATCAGTCACGCTTGCCACCACTAGACCAACGAGGCAGTTGTGTGTTACGGGGTGTCCTGCGTAAGCGACGAACGCGATAAACGCGATCAAGACAACGGCATTCCCTACTAGCGGCCTATGTAGCGAGACGCGACGTAACGCTATTCCACGTCGTGTCGCGTCGCGTCGCACCGCGTCGCGTTTGTCGCTTACGCTGGCCACCCGTTAGTGTTTACACAAATACAGTAGATTCAATAATGGATTTACCTGTAGCATATTTGAGTTGTGGAATTGTTATTATTGGTTGTTGGAGTCATTTGAATTCAGAGAGGAATCCAGCAAAAACAGATTTGATACAGCATCCGATTATAGATTGGTTGAACAGGAATTTGAATGAAAACCAAATTTAGGTACTATTTGGAATTGATAAATTTAGTATCGGATATACCTGTGAATTGATATAAAACAAATTATGGTAGGTATTGAAATTAATCTGAATTCACATTCATCCTGTTCATTGTTTAAGGTTCTCTATTACTAAAATGGTGAAGGAAAATACAATGAAAAATCATACTAGTACGTGCTATGTTTCAATTTATGACTATATATAATTATAACTAATGTATCGCAGCGTCCACGAGCACCACCATTTTCTTTAGTTGAATGTTATGAATAATTGCTATACAATGCACTGTTCTTCCGCTCTCTAACTTTGCGTTCGAAATTACAATGATTTGAAATTACTTAATTTTATAACAATATTCGTAACTATGTTATGTTGCTTTTGAGTCAGCTCATTACCGTTAGAAAACGACGTTGAAATACTTGGACACGCCATCTCGTATAGGCAACATGTGCCAAATGAATTACACAATAAGGTTCATACTCCGGCTAGACAGGTGTCAAATTCAATGGCAATGTGGTTCCGGAACCACAACTCGTTGATACCATATTATTGTTCTTCTAAACAGCGCATCTAGTACGTAAGTACATATTATATCAATAGCATTAGAGTAGCTAAATAAATTGATCTCGTTAAAAGTGAAAGAAGGATGAAAATCGGAAGGAAGCGGTATTCTTTTATTTAGTTTTCACATCAACAGAATTAAATAATCTCTCATCATGACACGATGTAAAATGTTCCTTTAGGCTCGTATAAATCCCTCTCAAAATGGTGGCCTTTTTATATAATGTAATATTTAAGTTATAAAATAGGAGGTACCTATGAAAAATATAATAAAACATGAGGTTCCCATAGTCACGCAAAGTAAATTATTAAATCGAGTTCTTTTTTATTAAAAAAAATGTTTGCCTAAAGGATCATTTCCACCAAACGGAACGCATCGTATCGGATCGGAACGGATTTTACAATCTTTAAATGATATTTAATCGTGTATATCGTGTATTTAAAGTCTATATTACCAGCCGCGCACAGCAGCTTGACCGCGGGCGTCTTCCGTGACACGCGATCGTAGCCGAAAGTATTCTGCGACGCGCGATCGGCTTCGTTCACCTGTCGTCGTATCCGATCGGATCCTTTCGGCTGTCAACACGGTAGGAATGAAACTATTTGACGAGGCACAGAAACGGATACGTTCGCAAGCGACTGTACGGAGCCGATCGTATGCATCGACAGCCTGCCGGACGCGATCGGCTGCCCGTTCGTATCCGTTCCGATCCGATGTGATGCGAGCCGTTTGGTGGAAATCATCCTTTGAAGCAGACTTTCAAGAGGAGCTGTCAAAATTTAGAATTTCACACCTACGAGTATATTTTCATTTTTACATAACATAACATCACGCCTGTATTCCCCGAAGGGTTGGCAGAGGTGTATAGTAACATCCTCATTTCACCGTTATGTTTAAGTCCCATGTAATAGGGAGCGAGCCTATTGCCATCAACCGGGCACAAATCCAAACTCCGGGTTTCTACTGAGGAATTCGGTACGGAAAAACCCAGTAACACTGCTTGAATAGACCCCAGAATAGACCTGCGAATAGAGCCCAGGACTTCACGATCTGTAGTCGCGCTTACTACCGCTAGACAAACGAAGCAGTTCATTTATTTTTCTCTTTTCATATCTTCTGTTTTCAAATCAAAAAGACAATTATTAATAACTAGCTGTGTCCTCACGACTCCGCCCGCGTAAGAAGTTTTATTCCAGTAATAAATATAGCCTATGTTACTCAGTGTTAATGTAGCTTTCTAACGGCACCATCGCCTCCTTTTGCGAGGGGGTGATGGCGACCAAGGAGGTAGCGGAGAGGGAGAGGGAGGCCGCTTCTTCTCTCCCTTCTCGCGCTAGACGCACCGGGCGCCGGAGGGCGCGTGATGATCTCCGGCCACCCTAGTGCGTGGCCTGCGGGCGGCGGGTTGGGGAACCCGTCGCCCGACCAGTAACGGGCCCAGGGAGGATGGCGCGTCGTGTCCTGCGCGCGCCTCTCGGAAGGATGTGGGGCAGGGGAGCAACTGCCCCACCACAGGAGAGGTCCACCAGAAGTAGCTGGTGGACCGAGACCTGCCGGGGTCGCGGTGCATGCAACAGCGAATCCCGTGACCCCGGCCTTAGGTCAGAAGGAGGGACACCGTGGTGGTTTTAGCCAGTAAGAGTCTGGCACACCCCCCCGTCTTCCCCGGACGGGGGATAGTGCATGAGGATTTCCCCACGCTAAAAAACAGTAGTTTTTAAGGTTATTCGTTACATACCTACAAAAATCCAAAAATACAAATCTTTCCTCTTTATAATATTAGTATAGATTATTAATATGGGTTTTAATGTTATAAATATCAAAATAAACAACGAAGCAAAAAATATAAGCTGACTTTCAAAATAATGTTTGTAAAAGCTAGCTATTAGCTACTAACAAACACGTTTCATGCTGTGCTCTATTCCCCGCTGACTGTGGAGCATTTATTAGGTAATTTACTATTTTCAGCAGCTCTTTTGTGATCGTAATGCACTGCCAAACAGTCTTTGTACCTTTAATGAGAATTTTAGTTCCAAACTAGATACTCTGTAGAACAATTAGTGAGCGCCCGTTTTTAACCGGAAGTTACATAGCGTTTTGTATAGTCTAATTGATTAAATTTACAACTTTCCAACGCTTAGGTATCCAGGTTTTGCAATTAATTATATTTAAAATTATCTAAAGTACGATTGATTTGTATGTGCCTAGCGACAGATTTCAAATCACCCATAATAGACTATGGATAGACTGACTATACCTATATAGGTATATAGAACGGATGCTGTGTTGTACAGTAGTGATAGCCTAGCGGTTGAACGCTTTTCTTCCATACACCCCTGACTTTTCTAATTCATGTACGGATCAGAATTTGATTATCACTTGCGTTAACGATGAAGGAAAGATATCGTGAGAAAATCTGCAAGGATTTAAAAAAAATCTGTTGTCGATTGTTTGTGTAGTCCGCCAAACCGCACCAGGCCAGCTTGATGGACTAAGGCCTAAACCTAAACCCTTGTCATTCTGAGAAGAGGCCCGTGCCCAGTAGTGGGACAGTATTGATTATGATAGAACGGATGGCCAGACTATTCATAGTCGCATATTTATTCTCGTGGATTCGGTCAGATAGCTATTATTGGCGATCTTAAATTCAACACTATTAGACTTCTGCATCGTTGGTCTAATCGTGAAGTCTTGTGTTCGATCCCTAGGTCGGGCAAAGTGTTATTGGGTTTTCCTTGCGGAATTCCTCAGTAGCAGCCTGATGGCAATAGACTCGCCCCCTATTACATGGGACTTAAACATAACGGCGAAATGAGGATGTTACTATAAACCTCTGCCCAACTCTTCGGGGAATACAGGCGTGATGTTACTATTGCACTTCTGAATAACCTGCTTTCGGTGAATACAGACATGTTAAACATAACAGCATTATGTAATGTTTGTGGGGTTTAAAATCGCATTACAGCACATGTTAGTGACAAGTTATTCACTATAAGCACCTTAGCGAGCTCGTAAGTAGGTGATTAGTGTGCACATTGTGTTTTCTGTCATTCCTTGTGGTTAATAGAGGTATATTTTAGTGTTATTCATGAAAATATAGGTAAAAACGGATACAGTACGAAACAACTAAGAAGTCGCATCGGCAAACCTGATCGAACAACCAATGGCAGTCGCTCATTTTCGCGCCACTCACTCTTATTATGTCAGCATAAAGATATTTTTTTACTGCAGTATTAATAAACATTCGTGGTCGTGAAGTCGCACTCAGTTCGGAAGTGATCGGTTTTACGAAGTTTGCCGATGCGACTTCTTAGTTGTGTTGTACTAGGTATACCATACTACGAATACCTACTGAAAGTCGAAATATTTGGACTTAAATATTTCCTTTGGCAGTCTATCTCTTTCTAAATATCCCATTTAGAAAAATATAGGATATTTAATTTGGAAATCTATCTCTTTCTAAATACCGTATTTAGAAAGAGATAGGTTAAGACCACCAAAGTACATATTCAAGGCCAAATATTTCGACTTTCTCTAGATGTTCGCAGTGTGGAATCCATCTTTACCTATACCTTCATGGTCCTATGTATATCCAGCTGTATACTGGGATAGGCTGCGGGTTAGCTTATGATTGATAATAGAGTTCGTTCCACTTTTCCCAACTATGTTGGGGTCAGCCTCCAGTCTAAGCAAATGCGGCTGAATACCAGCGTATATTACTCGGAGCGACTGCCATCAGACCACCGCAACCCAACTGGGTTGCAGATACTTATTGGGCACTGCCGATATCCTAAGGTTAGACTAGTTGTCAGACTTTCGGCCTTCTGAATCCCGTAACGACTGTCATAGGTATTCGTATCACACCCGGGACCGGCAGTTTAACGTGCTCTTAGAGGCACGGAAGGGTCTCCATGTGTAACCATGAATGATAATGGAGCTTTGACTTTATATTCCTTACTTTTTCTAGATTTTATTTGAACTTGCCCGCCTCTACTTGGCTCGGCTTAATCGAAACCACTAACAATGAAATGTGTTCATTGTATTGAATAGTTTCAATATTAATCAAAATTTCAATATACTATAAAACACAATTTGTTGCGAGTGCAACTGACGTTAGCCACAAGGGTTAGCCAACCCTGTGAATGCCGCCGTCCTTCATAATTAATCGGGAAACGGGTCCCGCGGTAACAAACGGGAAACACGCTTCGTGCGACATTTCATCCGCTGACCGAACATCGTTCTCTGTTATTTCAATAGGAGATTGAGTCCCTTTTGTGTTTTTTGAGTGTCCAATTTAGCCTGTGGCGATTGAATGGGTTAAAGTTCCTATTACTAGTATGGGCTGAAAGCGTTCGCCTTTTCACACGTGTGCGATTGACGGACTAGCGACCTGTATAAAAAGATAAGTTTTGAGGTAGATTCAGTCTGGCCTCAGATTGGTGCTTAAAAATGAATCAAAATAGAGCCTAACCCTTTTAATCATTCAGTTTTCGCAAGAGAACTGATCTAAAGATGCAGGATTGATCATCAATATCTTGTTTGGAATGGTTATTTACAAATATGTACCTATAGTTACATTAGTATGCATTTTGGAAAACTACGGGTTACGAATTACTCTCTGCCCATTGCAGTCTTCTGCTGGACTTAAGCTACTCCCAATGACAAGGTTAGTCGGAAAGGGGTACTAAGCCGAAAGGGTGTTAACGTACCCATAATAATGGATAACTTTTGTTCTACAACTTTCACCAAAACTCGATAGTTCTAGAGAAATAGCTGTTCAAAGATTTTATAAAAAATACGCTAAATTCTATCTATCCTCATCTATGATCAGCTGTGTTTACATTTTAGGTCATATTTGGGCTCACAGATTAGAAACCCCATTTTCTGAATTCATAACTAAAGCAGGGATGAAGAATTTTCGAAATAACTAAAATAAAAATTATTTTTCATGGAAAAAAAACGAATTTTGAAATTTTAACACTTGCTTTAAAATAGTCATCAGTGATACTTTAAGTGGCCCGCGGCTTAGTACCCCCTATCCGACTAACCTTGTATACATCAGTAACTTCTTTGTGCAAGTTCCCGTTTAACTTTCTTATTAGCTAAAAACTGTTATTAGGTACGCTGTTAGCACTAACTACTGCGTCGTTACTAAGTACTGATAAATGTTTGCTGAACGTGACTACACGCTGTACATTGGCATTAGTAGTACATAGTTGGTGTGCTAGTAACACTGCAAGAAAATAAACCAATAGATGTTAGTAAATAATCGGACGATTTACAATTCTACCAAACATGGTTTGGGAGCATTCTCGCTTTTGGTGCAAGTGCAATTCCCATATTGGGTAAAATATGTATAGCAGTCTTTTGCTGTTTCTGAATTATTTTTTTCGGAGAGGTCTTCGTTGCCAGTTAGCAACCGCGCAGATCATATGATTTGCAAGGTGAAGCTGCGCTTGTCGCGGTCAGTCCGTAGATGGGTGACCATTCGTTACATATTGAGACCCCTCCGTGCCTCGGAGAACACGTTAAAACGCCGATCCTGGTCGTCATACGAATACCTGAGACAGTAGTTACGGGTAGTCGGAAATCCGAAACTCTGACAACCGGTCTAACCTTAGGATATCGGCATTGCCCAGTAACTAGGTTGCGGAGGGCTAATGGTAGTCGCTCCGTGTAGAATAGTGGTATTCAGCCGCATCTGGTTAGACTGGGAACTGACCCCAACATAGGTGGAAAAAGGCTAAGCAGAACGGATTAATTAAAAAATGTATGTCCATTGCAAAATTCAAAAACCAAAAAAGTTCATCGAACCGAAGCTTACAGCCTTAAAGTCTTTTATAAACGATGACCTTAAACTTGCACATTTTTAATCCGGAATTAAACTGACTAATTTTTAAAAGTTATTAACTTAACACATCGAGGTAATACTGCCTAGTATTTACCTAGAGCGGCATATTTTTCAATATTCATAAAGTCAACATATATTCCCATATTGGTCAATTCCATATTCATACGCACCCGGCATAAAAAGCGTATAACAAAAGCATTGCCATTTTTTATATTCAGCTGAGAGGATATTTCATTGATCTTTTATTGCGTTTACACTGGGGGGATAAAATCACAACTTCGGGGAAGAAATGAACTGAAAGGAGAAAGGGTTGGTACGAACACGACTTGAATAGACAATGCTCATTCGGAATGTTGATTTGTTAAATCGCTACTCGCATACCAATGGGTTTGGCCGGTTTAAAATTAAATTGTTCTTTAAAAAGGAACATGAATTCAGTAAAGTTATTCTTGCAGTTCTTGGGGTATAATTTTGAAACATGTTTTTTTAGTTACAGCATTTTCATTTTGAATTTTCTTTTTTGTTATAGATTTTGATTGTGGAAGTTTTCGCTTGAATTATTCCCAACGTTTTCAGGATTTTTGTGTCGCCATTTTCGGTTGTAAAAATTCATGTAAATATTTGATCGTTTTCGAAGTTGTTTTTTAGTTTTGAACGGATAAAGTCGACAGTTTACTACTCAAACTATTAGTCCTGTTATTTTGATACGCTAAGCTGATATTAACTAATTTAACGGTAAACTCATATGTTAGGGGTCTAAACTAAAATTAAACTAACGAACAACCCCTAATTATGACGTTGATAAATTATTATTTCGTAAACTCCTGCTTCTGTAGCGTGGTAGGTGCTTAGCCTAGTTTGTTGAGGAAAAAAACTGGATACCTAGATAAATGAAGATGTTATTCTGATGTTATTAAGATGTCCAGTTTAAAGAAGTTTAAAAGAAAAAGTTTTGTTTTCAAGTATTTTAATTTTTAAATGTTCGATTGATTGTTTTTACATTGGTTTTAAGATAAATACGCATACATGAATTAATTCGGATATCTACTGGATTCCTAATCCCCTAAACATATCATCTGTTTAATGAAGAATTGGTAATTCAAGTGAGGACATCATAATTCAGCCCGTTTACGTCCTCCGCAGAATTTGGGGTTACCAATGACTTGACTTCAAGAGTCGTGATTGTGGCAATCTGTGCTTTCATGCTCATGTATTACGGGCTGATAATCAAGGAGCTGGTGAACAAAACGGTCTTATAACACAAGATTAAATTTTACACGAGGAGTAAAATACTTATACTTAGGTACTTACAAATTTTACCATTATGATCGAAATCACGAGCTTCAGATTTAATTTTAGGCTTAAACTTTTAGGCCTTTTTGATTGAAAATACTTACGTACGTACGATTCATGGGTCTGTGAATAAACGACGAATGATTGCTTTGTGCATTGGGTCCTCAATATGATGATGATAATGACACTCAGAAGCCCAAAAATCTAAAGATAATTTTCCTACAAGGTCACACACCTATTTTCCTCAAAGACTTGGACCAGAAAATAACCAGCTTACTCACTCAATTTTCCCCAATCTGCATGGAAATGAAATACTTCGCTGCGTTTCTTTATAATATACATAATGTTAATATTTCTTATTCCGTCACCGAAAATATTCATTTCATGGTAAATAAGATTTTCATATCCGTCGTGCTAGATTTAAAATTACATATCAAGAGAAACTTTCTTAATATAACCTTTGTTTTCTTGCAGATTCATATGTTATGCACTTTTCTGAGTAAACAAGTTTCATTGATGTCAGAGTTTGAAGTCATTCTCTTCCTATAGATGTAGTAAAGTCTACCGGGGTTGCGGTGAATGCAGGAACGCCGTGGTGGTTTTAGTCGGTCTTCTTCTCTCGTATCAGCGAGTTAAAGTATACCTCATGCTGTGGTGAAAAGATTACCCAGTTAGCAAGGTTGGTAGGGAGGCTGATTGCCCAGAGTGCGCCGGACGTACTTAAATACCGTCACCCGTGAAGGCTCTTTTTATGCACCTCAGGTTTTTAGTCGGTAAGAGTCCGCGACGTGGTGGACTAAGGCCTAAATCTTTTTCATTTTGAGAAGTGGCCCGTGCTCTGTAGTGGGACAGTAATGGGCTGATTATATTATGCTATGTTAAGAGTCCGACATTGCCCTCGGATTTTTTCCGGTACGTGGCAATAGACAAACTACCGGATAACATAAAAATGTGTCGAATTAACGAAAGCGTCTACTGAATTAAACTGTCGGGCCTAGGAAATTTTCAAATAAAAACTGTCATACTAACGAAAGTGTCGACATCTTACATCTCCCTTAATACCTTCACCGGTGAAAGATTGTAAAAAATAAAATACACATCGCTGACTAACCTGTAATTAAAAAATAAAAACCCTTCTAGTATTCGCGGGATTTAGCGATCTCTTCTAGACAACTAATGCCATATCCAGGTTAACTTTATACCCATGGTTTTCTTGTGAGTTCATATCTCTCCGAGATGTAATTTAACTCAGACTGTGGCTTTAGATTACACGCTATGCAGTCGAGAACATCTTTTCTAATAACACTTCCAGTCTCATCTCGGAAGGGTTATTATATAAAATATTGCCATTGTTGTAGTTTTTATTTGTCAGGGGTTAGTTTTGATGAAATAATTATAATGAAAAAATATTGTTTGGCCAACAAATATTTGGTTCGAATCTGGGTTCTTGTGCGTGTATAACATAATCAGCCAATTACTGTCCCACTGCTGGGCACGGGCTTCTTAGGCCTTAGTCCACTACGCTTGGCTTGTGCGGTTTGGCGGATTACACATGCAATCGAGGACAATATTTTTTTATGGATTCCTTTTTTATGTTTTCCTTCACTCTCAACGCAAGTGATAATCAGATTTCTGATGCACACGTGAAGTCGAAAAGTAAGAGGTGCGGACTAGGATTGTACTCAGACCTTCCTGTATGAAAGGCAAGAGTTCAATAGCTAGGCTATCACTGCTCTTGCATGTTAGATTTGTTAATATGTACCCATGCAACTATTGTTAACATAAGGTTAAAAAAGGTAAAGACGTTATGTGAAATTCTAGTGACTAAAATTTACCCAAATATCCGTCAGTTATTTTAGTGTTTTTTTTTTAGATACGCTCAATTAATTAACCCCAGACCACAGATTTAGTCCCCGGACGCTATCGGACAACAGCCGAACGAGGGTTAATCTGTAAATCATGTCAACTTCACACTACCGTTAAAACCTAAATACACGTAACAGTTTTAAACGAGACTAGCCATTTTATAACAAAGCAACGCCCTTATTACGGAGACATAAGGTTCAAAATGTAGTAGGAATTTAAATTGTGTTCGGATATCCGCAATTAAATGGGCAGAGACGGGTATACATCAGCGGGTGGTGAGACTGCGCCCCCTAGCGGACAATCACGAAATGCTTTTATTTTTTCAGTGGGCCGTTTATTGCCTCATCAGAGGTTGTTATGGTCTGGGGCACTGCAGTTACCACCGCCATTGCAATTTATACACGTTACGTAAATAACTACATATGTAACACCCCTACGTGGAGTATTTTAATAGAAGTTAAGGGAGCGAATGAAGAATTATGTATGTTTGAGTTTCTAGTTTCACTTTTTTTTTTACGTTATTTGTTGTTCCTCTGATAGTTGGATTGATTCCTTGGGAAAAACCAATCTTCAGCAATTAATTGCGTAGATTGAGTTTTATAGGAATAATGTTCTCCGTGCCTCGGAGAGCTCGTCAAATCGTCGGTCCCGGGTGTCATAAGAAGTCGTTACGGGTAATCAGAAGCCCGAAAATCTGACAAGCAGTCTAATCGTAGGATATCAGCATTGCCACTGGGTTGAGGAGGTCTGATGGCAGCAGAAGCTGACCCTAACATAAGAAAATGCTAAGCAGACCATACAGACTGTACGAGGGTCTCTTAGGTAATCTATTGGGCATTAATCTTCCAATTCCATTTTCAAATACTGTTTGTTTTTAAATGCATTTTGTATCCAACCAGCGTTCACGCATGACAGCCTCCATGTAAACAAACTTTGTAGTCTCCATCGTCACTAATAATAATATTTACAACTGATTATATTGTATTAGATAGTAGGTATCTGTTATTTAATTGGCAAGAGCGAAGCCAATAATAGTTATAATTGGGTTCCATCATAGTTCGACAGCGTGAATCGTTTAATCAACACACCAGTAATTACATGCCAAAGTCAAACATTATCTGCTAGGACTAATGCCATGTAATCAATTGTTGCATATCTATACGTTTATAGGTACGTATTAGTTTTGGTACTTCTCTTTGTCGGTACATATTACTGCTAAATTGAGTGGGAATTCCATTGAAATTAGCAATCGTAATTGGTTTAATAGTTAATCTAATCGAGTTGGTGATGTAGATAGAATAAAACATAATTAATGTTAAGTATAAACAGCTTCCTGAAATTGAAAGGAGTATGCTTAGGTGGTTTGGCCATGTTGAGAGAATGAGTGAACGGCGATTAACAAAAGAAATTTATAAGGCGGATGTTAATGGGAACGCCAGTAGAGGACGTCCTAGAAGGACATACATCGATGTTATTGGTGATGTTCTTCACAAAGGTCAGGTGCGTAGTACTCTCAACCGGCGTGCGTGTATGACAAGATGTATGAATGTGGATGAAGCGAAAGGGGTATGTAAGAGTCGTAGCATGTGGCGTTCTATAGTTTCTGCCTACCCCCATGGGAAAAAGGCGTGAGTTTACATAAACTCACGCCTTTTTCCCAGTTACATACATACATATGTATGTATGTAATGTTAAGTAGAGAGAACTTAATGTATCTTTTTTAATAACATAACATCACGTCTGTATTCCCCGAAGGGTTGGGCAGAGGTGTAAGTATAATAACACCCTCATTTCGCCGTTACGTTTAAGTCCCATGTAATAGGGTGCGAGCCAAACTCAGGGCTGGTACTGAGGAAATCTACACGAAAAAAACCAATAACACTTTGCCCGACCTGGGAATCGCACCCAGGACCTCAAGATCAGCAGATGCGTTAGCCACTACTAGTACTACGAGGCAGTTCGTTTTAAATAACAATGTATTATTATTATTTTCCTTCAAAAATTTTATAGGGTAAGAAAATTCAGAATTTAATAGTGATGGAATTTGAAGCCCTCTTATACTTTAATAAAACTTGGTTCAATCGAATTTTCTTCACATAGCAGCGTCTTAACCTAGTCTAGTTTCGTTTGAAAGTACATTTTCGTAAACTCTCCATAAACAGCGAAGTAGGTGGTGGACATGGAGCATTACACAAATGAAGTTCTACTATGTATAATTTAGTGAGGTAGATATGGAATGATAGAAAGTATTGCTTGGTGGTAGGAACTTTACGATCCGACTGGCTAGCTACCAACCCTCACATTAAAGTCCGGCGCCAAGGAGTTTATGTACTGTGTTCCGTCCGGTGTGTGTGAGAGCCAGAAGGGTATAGGGGAGTCCTTCTATATCTTTGCTATTTGGATTCGAGTGCTCCATCTTTGATCCTGTCTGCACTTCCTAAAGTTCCTTCAATGGGCGTCATCTGCATACACAGTGTCATGTATTCTTTGGGCGTGTTTCGCCAGCACATCAGCTCTCTTTTATCTCCCACATGTGACGGTACTTAAGTATGTCTGGCACATCCTGACCAGTCAGCTCCGCTACTAACTTTGCTGACTCTGTGGCAATTATATATAAGCTATTCTCGTATAGCTCGTGCCGACACTATGGAAGTCTCCATATTTTCATTCCTCCGTGGTACATAGGCGGCAAGAGACACGGGAAGTGGTCTTGGTAACGGGGTGTTAAGCACAGTGATTACGCCACACAGTTTGCATAGAGTGCTGTTACCAACTCAAGTTAGCAAGTACTTCCAAAACTTTGGCTCGAAATTGCACTTGCGTGTTCCTCCCCGATATGTTGGGAACGGAAAGTTTTTTAAATAAATTAGTTCCCAACGTATGATGTAAATCAGAGACAACGTATCAGATAAGTCTGAAATTGCGAAGATAAAGCTGGTTGCAGCTGTGAAGATAGGTACTTCAAATCTTCTGTTGGGGTTGCGGTGCATGCTTATATGAATCCCGCGACTCCGGCCAACGGTTAGAAGGAGGAACACAGTGGGTTTTTAGCCGACAAGAGTCCGGCAGATCCCTTCACCTTCCCCGGGCGAGGGACATGAATGAGGATTTTCCCACGACAAAAAAAAAGTACTTCAAATCTTCCAATCCAATACAGTTAAAACTTAAAACGTACCTATTCTAATAATACATCTCTGATCACTTCCACTAAAAACAGTAACAATAAAAAAAATAAAGTCATGAAACTAACAAAATAGTTATGATATCAGGCTATTGGCATAAATACGTTTATCTAACATTGAAACTTATTTACACAATAGCCAATGTTGGGCGTACCGTCTTCAACTTCCATGGGTCTATTTGTATAAGAGATCCATCAAAATAGTTAGTGGGTAATGAGGGTAAGGGCCTCATATTTGTGTTACTGGTACTTAACCCACCGTCAGGATTAACCTTTCTAGTGACAGTTCAATTTGTAGTCAACCCTATAAATATAAAGGTAGGTAAACGTAGCATAACGTAAATTGTACTTCACTGTGTGCTTTTTAAAAACTGTACTAATAGTACATTATACAGTGTGCTAAGTTGGTCATTACGGTCGAGGCGGTACTAGCCGAGAGTGTAATGATCAACGCTCACGCGTTTCATACGACGTTTTTCAACATGCGAGGAAAATAACAGACTTTAAGTCTTTGATACAAAAGAGTTTGTGAAAAATGGCGCGTGGATTTCTTTGTAAACATATATAATTAATCTGTGGTGCCCGTGGCCGAGTTAGCTATGCGCGTGCAGGTGAAAGACCACGGGGCAAATATCCTAATATTTAAAAAAAACACTGATAATTTTTGTGTTTATAACACAAATTTATTGTAAGCGAGGGATAAGGAAAACAGCAGGATGCAATGAATGGTTGAAAATAGGCGAACAAAAGAAAAAATGCGTGAAAAAAATTACTGAAAAAATATGACAGTACCAAATGTGACAACAACGCCGCGGGGTGGCGCGACGGTCGCCCATCGTCACACATTAAATAATATAATTTCTTGTGACCTACATTAATTAATGTTAATTTGCTAAAAAAAAATGGGAATGAAATGTTTATTTATGATATTTTAATTAACACAGTTTATTTATTCTATTTTTATAATAGAAAAGTTTACTATTTTCTAGGCGTAAGAACAATTTGCTAACATTAAAAAAAATGTAAAGTGAATTGTGTAGACATTTTAACATTAATCTGTAGTATATTTTACCGGACTAGACCGTAATAAGCTACATTACGAACCTAAAAGCGGTGCAATAAGAGCCACTTTACGAGCAGTTGAAAAATATTTTACTTCAACAATTTTTGCTACAATAATATTTAACTTTACATTTCCACGTCCAAATAAAACGGATTCCAAAATTGAATTCACCATCCAAACTATCGGAAAAATCCGTGAAAGCATCAAAATTAATTTACAGTGTAGCATAAACGGACATTGTAGCGAGGTGTTGGATGCGTCACGTGTCGCGCCGCAGCGTCTCGCCGTTGCGTCGCCGACGCCTCTCGCGTCGCCTAGCAACCCTGCACCCCGCATTAATAACCTTCTTGGGTTTGCTGACCCCCTGGTACTTTGCACACAAATCGCTATCAACGTGTTTTAAGTTTTCAATTTAAATTCCAGCATGTCCATGAAAATATGACTTGAAGAACATCTTGAGAATGTCTTTAACTTAAGATTTATTGTAAAGAAAACCTTTTTCAGTATAAGTAAGAGGCGCAGCAATAGTAAGAATCAAAACAATAATAAATAGTGCATAAAGTAGAAGGCCTTTATAAAATAAGATTTAAAATTACGCTTTTAAAGAAAAAAAATGGTATGCAAGTTTTTTTAAATCAACAATTCCGTTTTGCAATGTTTTAATCTTAATATATATACAACACTTTATTGAAACAAGAAGTTTAGCCTCTATAATAAAACAGTAGTCATTTTCATACGAACCTAAGAAATACCCGATAATCAGTTTGGAACAATGGTTATTGTTACGTCCAACTTGTCATATTTCAACTGCTGGGTACTTGAGCATGGGAAATCATGTATTATTAAAGTAAAGGGAGAACATGGGTTGAAAAAGAGAATACACCTTTTCAATTCAATTTATTATGTACCTGCATTATAAGTACATGGTTAGTACAATGTAATGAGGTCAGAGATAAAAAACAAAGAAACAAAAATAAACATAACATCATAACATCACGCCTGTACTTCCCGAAGGGTTAGTCAGAGGTGTATAGTACTACCCTGATTTCGCCGTTATGTTTAGGTCCTATGTAATAGGGGGCGAGCTTATTACTGCCATCAACCGGACACAAATCTAAACTCTGGGCTGCTACTGAGGAATTCCACACGGAAAAACCCAATAACACTTTGCCCGACCTGGGGATCAAACAAACAAAAATATACTAATAAAAACCATTTAAAAAAGAAAACTGGCCGTTGTAAATCTATTTAATGTTTCGATAATGCAGTTATAAGAAACCTATTAAATTTTTTTAAAAGAAATAGTTTTCATCGTTGCTATTCACAATATTATCTAAAACATAAAATCATTTACCTAACCATTCCGACGCAAATTGTAATGAAGTACTTTCACAAGCGGGCGCCTACTCAAAATGGTAATTATTAAAGACATTCTTGAAAAGGATTCTTTATTCATTATAAGTGTTGGACGTCAGCCATAGAAAAGATAGTTTCTTTCACAACGATGGAAAGTCGGATCTTCTTTTATTTAAATAACGATTTAAAAAGTTTATCGGTAAAATATGTCGTTCTATCTGTCAAGGAAATTTAAAATTGTAAAAAGTGTTTTCGCGGCGGGCTCTTGTTTTTCCACGGAATACAGAAAGGGGTGTCTTATGCCGGATTCACACTAGACTTAGGTACGTGTACGGTAGGGTACGTTTTGTGACGCGTCAGTGGGTGCATCTTACGCTATCGGATTCATTCACAAGACACGTAAGCACAAAACAGATAGGTACAGAAGTCAATCTACATACAAGTGCGCTCGAGCAACGCACACATAGACACTGCTCACGGACACGATATCACGGACTGTTTGGGACTGGAGTGCGAGTGAGTGCGAGCGCGAGTGCCATGCGCTTGAGAGAGATAGATATATAGATAGAGCGACCGCCGAGCGTAGGTATGAAAAGTGAAGTACATACATGTGATTGACTTCTGTACCTATCTGTTTTGTGACGTAAGTCTAGTGTGCACGCCTTCAAAGAAAATATATGAGTCCGATAGCGTCAGATGCACCTACTGACGCGTCCATGATACGACACGTAAGTCTCGAGTGAATCCGGAATTATCTTCCGTAAAACTTACCAACTTCGTACAATGGACGTCCAAGCCCAGTATTTTAGTTGGTAGATATTGCTTTTTTTTACTAGAAAATTCTGCCAAAAAAACATTATTGTTTTAAAGGTAATCATATCGTAAAAGCATGTATTCTATTTTCGAAACATCTACATTATTAAAAAGTGAGTACATTTAATATGTGTAGCTATACTTATAGCCATAACCGTAACTAAAAGACATTTTAGATCCCGTAAAATACTTAACACAAAATAAAAATAAAACCATTCCTAAGATCAACATAGCAATCATTTTTACATTTCTGCAAATGCAGTGGAAAATCAATGTTAGAACATGGAACATTTAAAACGCAGTTTGCAAAGGCAATCAGAGAGAGTAATAGTAGCCCGAAGCGATTACTTCGCTATTACGAGTAGGTATGAGTCGTGGCAATCTACGTCATAAATCTATTAGACCCTGTACCGAACGTGTTTTGTTTATACTTTATGCCGAGACAAATGACGTCATATATTTTTGTAAACGATGAGATTTTTAGAAGTGAATGTCGAACTAAAAATATATAATGTGAAGATCAATCAGTATGCGAAGTGTTTTCGCAAATTAATGAAAACTAGTAAACTCCTGTAACAAAGTTATTTTAGAACTACAGATTTACAGACTCCAACGTGTTATTCCTTTGATAAAACTTCATCTATTCATCAAGTTTCATCATTAAAACGTGAGTAATTACATGCACAAAAGCTTCTACAGTTTAAACAACAACAGTAAGTCAAAGACTACATACAACCTATTTCTAAAACAACTCTCGCTTTTAAACAAAGTAATCAAAAACAAAAGGTTTGTTTAAAACTTAGGACTTCATTAAACTTGGATTAAGATTATTAAATTACAAATTATAAAACAACAGGGAGTGAAAATGCCCGAACTTGTTGCTAATCTTGATAATCCTGTTGGTACGTGTGGTCGCCCTGATGTGACAACACAAGGGTCGTTTACTCTGACCAGGGTATTACCTGGCCTTTACTTTGTTGGGTTCGCAGATTTCGGGTCACGTATCATGTGATTTAATTCCCGAAAAAGGAGGCCAGGAACTGGTGTTAGAAAACTAAATGGTCTGCCGTTAGCTTCACTTTGTTCATATATATATGGCTGATGAAGTTTATAGATTAGTTAATTATATCAAATTTTTTGAAGATCACGTTGTTCACACTTCATCAGTATATTATTAACGTTTTAGGTAGTTTCACTGCATGATGGGATACCCCAAAGTACCATTTTTCTGTCGTTGTTTTAAAACAAAAGAAAATTATTTAATATTATCCACTTAATTCGTTTGAGTCCAATGAAGAACGGAAAGTCAACTGAAGAGGGAAATTATGTTTACCAACCGTGTCCAATCGTTTCCTTCAATTATCAAGTTTTCCATTACCATAAACACACAGAACTAAGCAATCGATAAGAATTGCTTGTTAAATAGTAAATACTCTCCATTTTATACAAAAGAGCTGGTGGCTAAATAAAAATCCACGTGAGTCTATCGATCTGCGTGGTTAACGGCCATTTTCAATAACCTATCTATAGACGATTTGCTCTTTTTAAAGTAAGGTCCGTAGAAAATTCCTATTTCTAGTAGGGTAAACTAGCGATAGATAGGTTATTGAAAATGGCTGTGCGTTTACCGCAGTTAATCCGTGGATGGTGATCATTCTTTACACAATTTGACACCTTCCTGACATGGCGGTTTTTACGCCCAGTCAGAAGACCGAAAGTTTGAGAACCACTTTAAACTTAGTATTTCGGTAATGTCCAAAAAGGTTGCGGAGTTCAGATAAGCACTCACTCAGTGTCAATACAGATTTTTTATTGCATCAGGTTAGACTTTCTTAGGACAAATTGGAAGCCGAAACCAACACAGTTGGACAATAAAAATAATGATATTGCTGATGAGGAGTTTTAACGAACATGCAAAACGATGTATTCAATATGTAATTTGATGTCGAAATTCGATCGCAATCAGTCGGCCGATACGTTGATGACGTGAACAATTCGCAATTAGCGATCGTCAATCATTGCTAGTGTAAATAATAACGATCTTTACAGTAATCTGATATGGAATAATGTCATGTTAATTGTACATATTTGGTTGAGTGACCTGAATAGTATAATGGGGCGTCGGCTTTCTGTAATTAGGGTTGCGTTTTCGATTATCGCACTGGGACAAATATTTTTGTTAGACCTACTTTAGCGGTTGTATGTTTTTGCATGTCATTGGTATAGATACCTAGACTAGCTACGAGTTTTTTGTGGGTCGTTGCCACTAGTGCTACAATTGAGTTCTTATTTAATTCGATATAATACACATTTCACTAAGTTGGGGGTGCATTTAAAGAACCTCCACGAGTGACGATACTAAAGTACCTACGTCCGGCGCACCCTGGGCAGTCAGCCCCGCTACCAACCTTGCTGACCGCCTAACCTTTTCACCATGGCATGAGCTATTCCTGTATAGCTCGTGCCGACACGAGAGAACACAAGAAAAGAAACAATCGATACATTTGTTTTCATATTTACTTCCAAACCCACAGTACCAAACGTTGCTATGACAACCATTCAAGTCTGAGTGGAAGAGGATTACACACGAGTAGTTCGTCAGCGTTGTAGACGTAAACACAAACAGGGTAAAACATGAAAGGTAATTTTTACCTAAAGTCTGGATCATTTTGTCTTTCTCTCCTTTAGTAGTTTTTGTTCTTTATCCTCGTATGACTTTTGTCACACCTGATGATAAGTACAGGCAGGAGCTAAAATGGAGTACGCACGAATCTGAGAAGCAAAGATATATATAGAGGGATTCCTGGCTCGCAAATTCACACGACGGAACTCAGTAAACTGCTTGGCACCGGACTTTAATGTGAGGGTGGTAGCTAGCCAGTCGGACCGTAAAGATCCTACCAACTAGCTTGCTGGGTTTTGTTGAATCTAACAACACGCGTCTATTCTCAGAGTGCGGTGAAAGTTTTATATTCTAGCCCGTTGCAGACAATTAGATCTGTTATTAAAAGTAGAGTCTAAGATGCTTCAACACAGAAAGAGAAATGCTACAAAAATTATATAATTTATATACCTGAAAGGCAAATAGCAAAGTAAAATTCTAGATCAAAAATAATAAGTATATTATAACCGACAATAGAGTTTGCTGACCCGCTTTGATCCTCTGTTCAAAGGACATACATAATCTACTTATGCCAATTGAGTGATTTTGGGCATACACGGTTGCCAAAAGAAAGTATTACTTCGTACTTACGCCAGCCTATTTAACTTAGGTAAATATTTCGCTCATTTTTATTCTATTTTTGGTCATTTTTCTGTCTTACATTACCTAAAAGGCAAAGTTTTGTGGTCGGAAAAATTTTAGCTAAGTACTTTACTATTGAAATAGGTTTTCGTTATTTTTAGAATAAGTAGTGAGTTTTTTTGCGAGATATAAGGAGAAAGTCCCATTTGAGATTTATGTTTTTTGTGTCAGTTCATAATCGGTCCTGTACAAGATATATTGGGTTCTCGTTTTTATTTTATTTTATAACAGTAAAATAAGAGCAATACTTTACTCAAAACATATTGCGCCGACCTCAAGTAACTTGGGACCAGGGCAGGAAGAAATTGATGATGAAATTAAGAGAAATACTTTATTTCTGACACTATACAGGGTGTAAACGAAATCATGTTATTCCTCCAAACCTGGTGATGTACCTACCGACAGTACTGCTGACATAGATTAACCATGCACGGGATACACTTGGGATCACTAAAAAAATACAAGAAGTAAACATGTGTTCTTAACGTCCATTTTAGTACCCCGAGTTAAATGACCGTGCGGCGAGCGATAACCGCGCAATTCACTCGGGGCGCTAAAATGCCTCATATTAAGATTAAGAACAAATGTTTACTTCTTGTATTTTTTTTATTGATTCTAAATCTCTCCCCTGCAGGTTTGATCTACATTAGCAGTACATCATGAGGTTTGAAGGAATTACATGATTTCGTTTACACCCTGTACCTAGTTGTTGAAAGACATCTGTAACAGTAGGTACACTTTGTTATAAATATCTTTCAACAACTACATTAGTGCCATTTCCACGATTCAAAAAGTAGACTACCACCTACCACAAATGTATGGTCAACTGAGCAAACACTGGTTCTAAAGCTACAATGTCGCTACTAATAAATAATGAAAGAATGAATGCACAATCGATAGAAGCCATAGCCAACAGAAAAATAAATGCAACGCCGGAAACTCGCAATTCAAACTTTTAAAAAAGAAATATTTCAAACTTGGAACATGTAACCCTAGTTTTTTTATTTATTGTTTGTCAGATACAAGGACTGTATGTTTCTATTGATTTTAATTTTTCCGCGTGTCATAAAATGAATAAAAATCTGCCATAAAATATTTCTTATAAAGAAAAAACTGCACCCCTACGGAAACAGATACTTATTGGAAAATTAAATTGAATGATTACGTTTAAAACATTGGTCGGATAATGTTATCTGAGACATGAAATGACAGTATGGCAGATTTTTTATAAAGGAACTGTCAAACGGCCATGTTAATTATGTCTTAGTTAAGATCTAAGTAACCAACTATTGTGAAAAAGGCACTTACAAGTTTCGCTACGGCCCTGATGGGATAGTCAGCAACCCTGTGTCATAAATTAATCGATGACTTAATAATTTTCGATGGTGTCTTCAACTATGACGGAGAAAAGTACTAAAATGTTAAGTATACCTATAATTGGCATAAAGAGGTCTCCTTCTAAATATAGTCCTTCCCAGAATTTGAAATCACAAGCTATACAATAGCTTCGGGCAACTCTCATCAGGTCGTCGTCCCACACTTCCAGGCACGTGGTCGCCACTCGCTAACCTTATTTAAAAGCCGTTCTCAGGTATCGTTACTAAAATATTCCAAGAATTTCTAAAGAAATTTCAACCTTTATCATAAAATCTCATTTATTCTCTAGTAGGTACTTCGATAACTGCTTTTCCTAAACGTCAATACACCGAAATCTTAATCCCCGTTAATGTTAGTTATAAGATAAATTGTATCGGATAAGATTTATCGTCGTTTTCCGATGACTCGGCGTGATGGCAGATCGCTAGGGAAACTGTGTTTATATTTGTCGCTGGTGATCGAGCTTTGAGCGGTTTTTGTAAATAAATCACTAGAGACAGTAGTCCTTGGGAATCGGCTACCGTGACGTTTTGTTTAGAACTGGTTACCTACTTCTGTAACTGTTAACTTTTCTCACTTTTCTTACACCGGTTGTACCAGAACACTTAGTCGTGGAGAGAAAGTAGATAAGTTAAATATTAAAAATAGCAAACTGCCTCATAAGCGTGACTGCTGATCGTGAAGTCCTAGGTTCGATCCCCAGGTCGGGCAAGGTGTTATTGGGTTTTTCCGTGTGGAATTCCTCAGTAGCAGCCTGAAGTTTGGATTTGTTGCAATAGGCTTGTCCCCTATTACATGCGACTTAAACATAACTGTCAAATCTGTATTAAAATTAGTTCATATTTTAAAATAATGAACAAAATCTAGCACGTAAATGAAGACATCTACATTCGATTTTTAAAAAAACATCACAACTAATTGGCCACTATTTTTCACTAAATGGGCTCCTGTAAAATAGCGATTTTGTAGATGTCTTCTTTTACTTTGATGCCATCGGTATAATGATTTTAAAAAAGTCTATCGTGGATCCATGTCTTAAACCGTATCCTAGAATACGTGGTATAATTTAACGTCTTCCTCACTTTGTATACTAGCTACTTATGTGCAATATGTTGCTGAACATAACGTGTATATCCTTTTTGCAGCATATGAAAGTATCGTAGCTCATACCGATATACGTAATTTCAGTACGAGACGGCGCGTTTCCCCATACAAATTAGCTTTACGTGGCGTTGCGACGCATATGAGTAAGGTACCGACTGCAACTTACTCGTAGTAACCCGTTTCTCTCAGTCACTCCTACACTTGAACTGAATAATAAGCGTACGTGTTTCGTGTCATATAGCGTTTTATACAGCGTGTTTTCCACTTTTATTTATACTTAGTGTACATCCAATTCATTACCTACCAGGCTCAGTTTTGCTTAAAGGAACAAATGTCAATGGTCCACATAGCATACTTGCATTAAATCGAAGCATAACTATTTCTGCCGCCAAGCAGTATTGTCGTCATACGGTTTGAAGAGTATGGGTGGCGCTGAAATTACACATTTTCCAACTTTGTCTCTAAGGTTGGGAATACATAAGCAATTCTCGTCGTGTTGTAGGTGTATATTATAATAGGCGGCGGTAAGTACTTTCCATATTTAATGTACACCTTAGTTTGTAAACCCTGGCTGGGGGGCCTTTAAGTAATTTTCAGCCACCACAGGATTTTCCGGTTAAGCAGTATCAACCTCAGAGAGTTGTAGCACTGCGAGTGGTACTACAAAAAAAAAGTACTTTTCATCAAGTGGGCCGTCGGCGTTTTTGACCAAAATCTAAAGTATCCTATAAAAAAAGAGTATTAAGTACCAGTTTTTATTATTTATTTATTTAAATTACTGATTAACATCTTCAGCTCCAAGCCACGTTAGAACATTTGTCATTTATCATAAATAGGTACCCACTTAGAAGTGATACTCATATTAGACTACCCAAAGCTTAAACAAAACAAAATCCTTATAGGTAATGTTATACACAGTATAATTTACATTGTCTCGAATTTATCATTGTTCAAACTCAGGACATGTCCAGAACACTCAGGAATAGTAGGGTGCAATAAAATAGTCTTGTGTAGTTCGCGAACGAACTAGTTCGTAAGATCGCTCCCACAGATGAACTACGCGAACTAGCTCCGTCATTCCCCGCTCCATAGTTCGTTAGTTCGTGACCGATATAAATTTTTTGATTATTAAAAGTTGATTATAACTTGTTTTGCTTTTGTAATGTGTTAATCTGTCAAGGAACTGAATAATATGTTTATGTAATTGTTGATTATTTTCAAAACTTAATAAAAATCTTTAAAAAAACGAAACCTTTTAATCACTAACTAAACTAAAGAGTGTATTTATTTATTGCACCAATAAGCCTAGGTATTATTTACAATAATGATATACTTTTTAAGAATATTCATTCAGAGGCTTTTGCTGTTTATAGTGTAAAAATTGTAGGTAAAAGTACAGCAATCCATAATCTTGTCACGTGCCCGTGCAGGAGTAGTATCAAAACGAGCGAACGATCTGCCTTCCTCTGATTCGAGCTGGGAGCTGACGAACTAGAAGAGCGAACTAGTTCGTTTGGGAGCGGTGAACGAAATTAAGCGATCTCCGTCGCGAACTACTATGCGCAAGACTACAATAAAACCACCAAACTACTTGGTCACACTGGTTTATTGGCGAATTAATAAATATATAAATTACAACTGAGGTCATTATCTAGCGGCGGAAAATCTTAACACCGCCATTCAGCGGAACGACCGGAAAGTACAACGCCATCTAGGGGTACATTTTGAACTAAAATAACATTAAATTTAAAATGAAACCAAACAAACTATGCTATATAACTATGCATTACTGCGTACCTAATACAATATTTTAGGTAGCTTTTTCTACTTGATGTTATATCCTAAACAATCATTATTATTACCATCTGCTATTCAAATACAAATATAACAACAAGAAATTCCACAAACATACTAGATAATCCTGCATCAATGTTATTTACAAATAAATTACTTTATGATGTATTTCCTCAAGGGAAGCTATGTCAGGCAATAAAAACATACAATTAATTTCCCATTAGATACGGTAAGGCCCTATTCATATTCAATTCGTACTTAGAAGATTAATAGTTTTACTAATACTTACATGTTTTATTACAAATGTACTTGTGGAATTAACTTCTTCAGTGGTCTAGTGGTCGCGAGAGCGACTGCCGATCATGAGGTTCTTAGTTCGATTCCCAGGTACAGCAAAACCATATCGACAATGGAAAGGAAAAAAGACTAAAGCGCCAATATAAATACTTTATAAGAGAGCGATTCAAAGTATTTTTTTAAGAAAATAAATAATAGTTATCGTTAATCGCTCTCATGTAACGTACCTAGGTATACATATTGGCGCTTTAAGGTGGACGCACACTTATCAGAGCCGAACGCGCCGAAAGAATCGAATTTTAGAATTAGGTGTATGAAATCCTATGAAACCTCGCACACTTATCCGCGCCGAATCGTCCGATTCGGATAAGTGTGCGAGGTTTCATAGGATTCATACAACTAATTCTAAAATTCGATTCTTTCGGCGCGTTCGGCTCTGATAAGTGAGCGTCCACCTTTAGTCTTTTTACCTTTCCACTGACGATATAGGTACAAAACATTACTATAACTGTTCTACCTAGCCTTTTCCCAACTATGTTGGGGTCAGCTTCCAGTCTAACCAGATGTGGCTGAATACCAGTATTTTACACGGAGCAACTGCCATCAGACCTCCGCAACCCAGTTACTGGACAATGCCGATATCAAAACATTACTATAACAATACCATTTATAGAACATTTTAATGGCTGGATGTTACCTATTATATTATAATATTATTATACATACTTGTGAAATCTTACACTTATCGTAAACATAACATCACGCCTGTATTCCCCGAGGGGTTGGGCAGAGGTGTATAGTAACACCTTCATTTCGCCGTTATGTTTAATTCCCATGCAATAGGTGACGAGCCTATTGCCATCAACCGGGCACAAATACGAATTCTGGGCTGATACTGAGGAATTCCACACGGAAAAACCCATTAACAATTTGCCCGACCTGGGGATCGAACCCAGGACCTCACGATCAGCAGTCGCGCTTAGCACCACTAGACCAACGAGGCAGGTAGTTACATTTATCGTAATAACGACATTAATATAAGTAGGCCTCACAGATGTAGTATATTCTTTGAAGATTGGTTTACCGGGAAAGGATTCTCATTCTCTCGATTGTGTTCCAAGAAATATGTAGAAAATATTACTTGATACAATTTACTATAACTGGAGCCAGGCAGACACGCTTCACCGTAATCTAATTCTTTTGCTTGACTTTTATAAATTGTGCAGGATAACAAGCACTCGATGTTTATCTTCAGTTTTCAATTCATGAGATAAACTATTCGATTTTACGGAGGTAAGAATAATCGCTCTGGGTAAAACTTAGATCGTTCCTGTTCGTGATAGAAAACTGTGCGCCCAAATAAAAGACAACAGCAATAACAATAAGTTGCCAATAAGCCTGACATAGTGGTGATAGATCGATCAGAGCGTCTCGCAATGATTGTTGATATCACTGTCCCACATGACGAAAACCTTGTGAAAGCCGAGAAAGATAAACAAATTAAGTATCAAGACTTGGCACACGACGTTGTTGACATGTGGGAGGTTGACTCAGCAGTTATTGTGCCGATAGTTGTTACGGCCAATGGCTTAATAGCCAAGAGCCTCGACCAACATCTAATGAGGCTCTCGTTGGGCGGCTGGGTCAAGGGCTTGAAACAGAAAGCAGTACTCCTGGACACGGCACGTATTGTCAGGAGGTTCCTCTCTCTGAGGCCCTGACCGCCGGTAGCTTGGACCCTGTTCCCGATGCCAGTGGGCTACTATTTTTTATATTTTTAAATGTTTTTTTATAATTTTTATAGAAATATTTAAAAATGTAATTGATATAGTGTATATAGTGAATAAAGTAAATAACAATAATGTTTAATAAAACCTCCTTGGCGTTCAAGAAAGTAAGAACAAGGTCGTTTTTAATAACCCAGCTCTATCCATGTGTGCTTCTTGAGATAGGAATTAGGTCTCGTTAATTGACGCGCGTAGCTTAGCGCGGGACTGGAAGCGGGATGTAAAGCAGACTATTCGAACATAATAATATGACGATGTACAGTAGGAGAACGAAAATGTTATACACCTTAAGGTCTATTTTTGCTTGCACAATGCAAGAAACAACCTATTTTACAGACTACGAATTGCCAACATTACAGAAATGAAAATACAAGAATTTTTAACAGGATATTAAAAATTATTATGGTGACATGATGACAACCACTAGTAGAGTGCGCGCAAGATAACTCTGCGCGCGACGGAGGGCGTGCTAAATGTTGCCATGATCGCAAAAATACAAAGTCCTACTTTTTAAGGAAAAGTAATATATTCGTGAACATCAAAATTGGGCAGCCCTTTTTTGCAATTTATTATATTTTAATTGAGCTAAATTATGTACGTTAAAATTGACTACCTATCTATTAAATGAATTAGTATTTTTACTTAATTTGCAAAGGAAAAGTACTAAGCTTATAAATGTGCCGTGAATGAATACGAATGCATTATAATTATTATCGTCTGATGCAATCTACTATAATCTTTATTATTATATTTTCTTTTATTCCTAAAATCAGGTTGATCTAGTGACAAAGTTAAGAAAACGGCAACACTATGGCGGACCATGATTAGTTCTGATTTTGGCCGCGCGCAGAGTTATCTTGCGCGCACTCTAATGTCAATTTATTTAATCATCAATTTGATTGATGTAATGTGAGTTTTTATAACAAAACTCTTTAAATCAAATCAAAGACATTATATGGCACTACTACGTCGTATGGAGGCAAAAGGCAATATTGATCTTTGCTACCAAATAATTAAACATAATTTTCCATGCATTGGACTGTTCCGTTTAGCAGTTTGAAAAGGTAACATGTGCCCGCGATGTGTGAAAGGAATGAATTTGAAAATGACGAACCTATTTATTCCCCTACTGTACTACTCGTTTCAAATGCCTTTTAGGACCTTTTAGAGTAGAGCGCCGTTTGACGTCAAATTAACGTGAAATTCACCCGATTATTTTTCTGACACTACATGTATTCACTGCCGCGTAGCGCAGTTTCAAAAGGTTCCATCCTAACAGCATTTGGAACGGATAATATTAGTAAACGCCGGTATAGGACACCCTGAAAGGACATATTTTGATGTTATTGGTGATATCCTTCACAAAGGACAGGTGCGGAGTACTCTCAACCGGCGTGCGTGTATAACAAAATGTATGAATGTGGATGAAGCGAAAGGAGCATGTGTCGTTCTATAGTTTCTGCCTACCTCCATGGGAAAAAGGCGTGAGTTTGTGTATGTATGTATTTATGTAATATTAGAGCATTTATGGAGACGTTTTTCCGCGCGTATTGTTTGAGTTGTAATTGTATGCATGATAGGCGGAGTGTGCGGTGATTCCCGCTTCATCATTACAAAAGAGTGTAGTACTCGGTACTCCATAATACATAACATCATAACACAACTAACAACACGCCTTATATTCCCCGGAGGGTTCGGCAGAGGTGTTTTAGTAACACCCTTGTTTCGCCAGTTATGTTTAAGTCCCATGTAATAGGGGGCGAGTCTATTGCCATTAACCGGGCACAAATCCAGACTCCAGGCTGATAATATCCATACTGAGAAATTCTTAATGGAAAAACCCAGTATCACTTTGCCCGACCTGGGGAACGAACCCAGGACCCTATGCTCATCAATCGCACTTGGGACTACTAGACCAACAAGGCAGTCCATAATACGAAAACCAGAAATATGTTACCATGAAATTACAAACTCCTTTTAAGATATCTTCGTAATGGATAGAACGTAACTAAGTTTAAAGCTGCCCAATCCGAGCCAGTAGCCTCTAATTAATTAATTTAAGACACAAAAAACCTCATTCATCAGTGTCGTTTTACTTTTATTTCTAGAAAATTAGAGAAAATTGTTTTTGCTGTAGCCAGAATGGAACCCAGCCTTTGTTTCACACAAATCGAGATTTAATTAATTAGACGGAAGAAAACTATGCAAACTTTTTTATATCCGAAGTAACTTGTGACGGGTGGTGGCTGACTGGCGGGGGTCTGGGCCTATAAAAGGTCGGGCACACTGCAGAACGCCCATCTCGCGCCGCTGCAGTTGCCAAGCTAAGTGTTACACCTAGTGTTGTCGATCGATAGTCGACTATCGATGATTAATCGATAGTCTATCGATAGCCAACCAATTGTAAGACTATCGATCGGCCTATCGATTGTATCGATATTATCGATAGTATCGATACTATCGATAGCACAGAACAAGGCAATACTATCGAATGAGTGCAATACTATCGATACTATCGATAATATTGTAGTTCCTCAATAACAAACTATCGATAATATCGATAGTATCGATACTGTCGATTTTATTTGCAACGATAGTATCAATAGTATCGATAGTGTCGATAGTATCGATTGTTTTGGACTATCGATAGTTTAAAACAATCGATACTATCGACAGTATCGATACTATCATTACAAATAAAATCGACAGTATTGATACTATCGATAGTATCGATAATATTGCACTCATTCGACAGTATTGCCTTGTTACATATTATCGATAGTATCGATACTATCGATAATATCGATACTATCGATAGGCTTATCGATAGGGTACATGATTTGCAATATAAACTATCGATTGTTTTAATATCGATAGTTCGGCAACACTAGTTACACCTGCTCAAGAATACCCTGGACTCCTCGCATTGCTACGAACCACGCCCTGTTGATCTCTTTGTAATTATTAATTAAATATATATAGTGTACGGTTAAAAGTGTTGTTCTTTATCCTCCCGTAAGTACACACCTGCTAAATTTTCTATGTGCACATGCTAGTGGAGGGTTGACTCCTAAAGCCACCCTAAAGTGTTACAAACTCTTTTATGAGATTTTCTACAAAATCCGCCTTGTGATGTCCACTGCTGGTCATAAGCCTCCCGGGATTATACATTGTACACCGAATGCTATTTCAGTCATTTGCATTCAGCGGCTTTCTGAGACTTTCATCAAGTGGTTAGCAATGATAGCCTAGTGTTGTGACCGTCGGACTACCAAGTCATAGTTTCGAAGCATGCACATCTGACTTTTCGGATTCAAGTGCGTATTGTATAATTATTACTTGCCTAAAAACGGTAAAGGAAAATATCGTGAGGAAACTGGCATGCCTCAGAGATATTTCTCGACGGCATGTGAAGCCAAGTCAGAGGCCCATGGGCGGCATAAACTCTGACATCAGGTTAGTCACTAACCACACGAAAAGAAGAAGATCAGGTGGTCTGTACATCTTGTGGGATGCTGATCTACGCTCTGCTTTTGATTCAAGGACGTTTACCAAAATTACGTTTTGTAAATGAAGGTCTTCATTAAAAATATTTTTATTAATTTAAATAGTAGCAGACCATACTGAACGCAATCGGTTAATTTAAATTTGTTTGTTGTGTGGCCTCCACTGATAAATTGGGTCACCCAATTATTTCCCATGGGCGTCATAAGAAGCCTATAAAGGAATCTGAAGTGTATATGTTACAGCGAAAGTTATAAATCCGGATATTATATATACTATCCAGCCATTACATATAATATCTACTCAATTTAGACAAAGTTGTTATTGACACAGAATTAATCACATTAACTAGCTATTTTATATATCTAATATCTTGGAAGACTTGGATAAAGTAATAAAATAAGTATAGGTAAAGATTATATAGTTTTATTTCAATTTACCTTAAGCATATGTGTAGCAATAATACGCTGTTATTTTAAATAGTAATAATTATAATTTTTCTATCGACGGATAGAATGACGGATTCGGATCTTTAGACAATAAACAGTTTGTTAAATTCGAAACGGTTAGGTAAGGTTAGAACTGCGACTGCCCTGGGATCTGGAGGCGAGAGCCCTCGCGGTGATGATATCATCAGCCAGATCCTGGTGTCCGAGTGGAGTGAACGACTTGCGCAACCCAGCGCGGGCACGCCGCAATAGCGGCGGTAAGACCCGTGATGGAGGAGTGGCTGGAGAGGTGTCACGGCGCCCTCAGCTTCCGGCTGACGCAGGTGCTCTCGGGACATGGCTGTTTCAGGAAGTACCTGTGTCGTATAGACCGGGAGCAGAAGCCCGGTTGTCACTACTGCGACTGGCCCGAGGACACGGCGGTGAACACTTTGCAGGCGTGTCTAGCTTGGGGGTCGCAGCGCCGCGAAGTAGTCGCGGAGGTCGGCGGTGACCTCTCGCTTCCGACCGTGGTTCTGTCCGTGGTCGGGAGCGAGACTACGTGGGATGCCATCGCCTCCTTTTGCGAGGAGGTGATGGCGACCAAGGAGGTAGCGGAGAGGGAGAGGGATGCCGCTTCTTCTCTCCCTTCTCGCGCTAGACGCACCGGGCGCCGGAGGGCGCGCGACAATCTCCGGCCATCGTAGTGAGTGGCCCGCGGGCGGCGTGTTAGGGGACCCGTCGCCCGACCAGTAACAGGCCCAGGGAGGATGACGCGCCGTGTTCCGCGCGCGCCTCTCGGAAGGAAGTGGGGCAGGGGAGCAATTGCCCCACCACAGGAGAGGTCCACCTGAAGAAGCAGGTGGACCGAGACGTGCCGGGGTCGCGGTGCATGCAATAGCGAATCCCGCGACCTTGGCCTTAGGTCAGAAGGAGGGACACCGTTGGTTTTTAGCCGGTAAGAGTCCGGCAGACCCGGGCAGACGCCCGGGGAAGGCGAGGGACATCCATGAGGATTATCCAACGCAAAAAAAAGGTTAGAACTGCGACCACACAACGCCAGATTTCCTCTTTTGCAAAGCAAGCATGCATGGTAGATCAGGTTTATTTTTAGGTTTCCTAGTGAATAAAAAATCTGTATCGTATAATATTATTAACATTGTCGTAAATAATAATTTAACATTAATTAAAAAAGTAAATTAAAAGTTCACTAGCCATAACACAAAATAAAACCGTATTTATTACTTTGACTAACTTCGACCTGCTATTATGAATAGAATAATATCCGGATAAAGTGATTAATTATCACATTGTATAGACAATTTAGTCATTATATATAAGGACCAGACATTGTGCATAATAACTATTTAATCATTATGACTGTAACATATATATAAAGATCCAGTGTGATAACAAATAACAATAATCCTATATTTCCGTTCGTTGTTGCGGTTTTTATGTTGAGTTGATGATAATTTCAATTATTGATTTCCAATAATTGGAACCTGCCTCGTTGGTCTAGTGGTGGTAAGCGCGACTGCTGATTGTGAGGTCTTAGGTTCTATCCTCAGGTCGGGCAAAGTGATATTGGGTTTTTTCATTAGGAATTTCTCAGTGGCAGCCCGGATTCTGGATTTGTGCCCGGTTAATGGCAATAGGCTCACCCCCTATTACATGAGACGTAAACATAACTGATGAAACGAGGGTGTTACTAATACACCTCTGCCTAACCCTTCAGGCGTGATGTTGTGTATGATTATCAATATTGTGTTGTCAAAATTAACGACTATTGGGCATAGCTTGCTTCTACCTTGACATATTATATCATGTTGCCTTTATAATTTTCGATTACAACCTGGTTTACCGGGATATATCTTAGTTTACATTCTACATAACATCACGCCTGTATTCCCCAAAGGGTTGAGCAAAGGTGTATAGTTACACCCTCATGCCGCCGTTTTGTTTAAGTTCCATTTGGTAGAGGGCGAGTCTATTGCCAACAACCGGGCTGCTACTGAGGAATTCCACACGGAAAATTGGCCAACCTGGGAATCGAACCGAGGACCTCACGATCAGCAGTCGCGCTTACCACCACTAGACCAACAAGGCAGTTAGAATTCTACTCATTTGCTAATCCATCTTATATTTTATCTTCCATCTACAAAATCTCATATCTATGCAAAGGCCCATCAGGGTATTCTAATTTGATGATACTAATTAACAGTAGTAAGCACAAACTAATTGCATTAATCCTTCGAGTCTTGTACGCCATGACCGAGCAACTGGTCTTTACTAATGTATGCAGATGTGGTCTTACATAAGTAATGATACTCTAATTGTTGTCGTCACATTAAGTATTCATACTGTATGGATTTCTGCTCGTTCCGAATATGGGGACATGGGTGTGGATTAGGAAGAGGCGTTTCAGTTCGTAAATATCCTCTGCTAAACATAGCCGCCATGATAAACCGCTACAATCCCGTGATTGGTTCATTTGGCAGATGGATTTGTTGGCTTTGTTGTTCGTCGCATTTGTGTTATTAATTGTTAGGTAGATTCTACTGACTTGCCGCGGTTGCGGTGCTTGTTTTTGCAAATCCCGCGACCCCGGCCGAACGGTCAGGAGAAGGAACACCATTGGTTTTTAGCCGGTAAGAGTCCGGCAGACCCCCTCGCCTTCCCCAGGCGAGGGACATCCAAGAGGATTTTCCAAAGATAAAAAAGGTAGATTCTGCTGTACATCTGTCAGAGATGATTCTTTAATCACCTCTCGTATCACTGGGTGTGTGCGGTCCAAGTTTTTCACAAGGGCAGTCGAGAGATTTAAAAAAGTAATACAAAGAAGAAGAAGAAGAAAGGAGTGGCTCGTTGCTAATTACTAACCGCGCAGATCATATGATTTGCGAAAATAAGCTGCGCTTGCCGCGGTCTATCTGTGGATGGGTAAACGTTCGTTACGCATCGAGACTCCTCTGTACCTCGGAGAACACGTTAAGCAGTCGGTCTCAGGTGTCAAGGGTTATGGGTAGTCAGAAGCCCGAAAGTTGGCAACTGGTCTTACCATAGGATATCGGCATTGCCCTATAAATGGGTTGCGGAGGTCTGATGGCAGTCGCTGCGTGTAAAATACTGGTATTCAGCCGCACCTGGTTAGACTGGAACCTGACGCCAACATAGTTGGGAAAAGGCTAGGGAGAACCGCAAAAAAGATGAAATACAACGCCTCTCCTCTCTTTTTTTCTTAGAAATGCACGCTACCATTTTAAATATTCAGTATTCAAACACGCCAACTTAAAGGCAGAAGTGAAAACTTTTGAAGCAGACATCAAACACCTTGACTGGTATTAAATCCGATTGTTCTTACGAACTACCGCCGTAATATTTAAACTGAAACTTCGCAAAACTTCGGAAAAGTTCGGAAACATTCGGGTACGGTAGTGGAAAAAGTAAGTTTTGTAGCTTTCGTATGGTATATGAGCAAACAGCGTGTAGTGAAATGGATATCGTCGTGTTCTCGTGTTCGACGCAGCTGTGCAACTACGAGTAACTTCGTCAGTGATTTGTGCACACGCTCTGACTGAGTGATGGAATAAATTTCGTTGCCAACATGGCTTAGTGCATCTAATCTATATAGATTTTAAGGGTTTTACGGTACTTTGGGAGTCTGCAATTTGATTGAATTGATATTGCTAAGTTTTTAATGCATTACAATTCAAATATGATGTTCGAGAAATGTGTGAAGTATGGTGCGTAGTCTCCGATCAATGACTAATGTCTCTTCTGACCAGATGGACTAACGACTTGGAGACATCAGCTGCGGCTGCTTGGATGTGGAGAACCATTTCTTGTGGTTTTACGTGGTAAGGCCTCTTTACAGTAGTATGCAATTATAGGCTGATTTTAATATCAATGACAATTTATTCAAAACTCTGTTTATTTCGTAGAATACGGTGGACTTTAATAATTTCAAGATCAAGAAAATAAATATTAGATAGGACAAGAGTCTTTTCATACTATTATTTCTAAAGAGAGTTAATTTTCCATTATGACCATAATCTGTACTAATATTATGTTATTATAAAGCTGAAGAGTTTTTTTGTTTGTTTGAACGCGTTAATCTCCTGGTTGGAATTGATAAATTATTTTTTTGTTGGATAGTCCATTTATCGAGGAAGGTTATAGGCTATATAACATCACGCTACGACTAATAGGAGCGGAGCATAAATGAAAAATGTTGCAAAAACGGGAGAAATGTCCACCCGTGCGAAGCCGGGACGGGCCGCTAGTAAACAATATTTTGAACAAGTAATATTCCGATATGAAATCTTTGGCACAGTTTGTCGATTTAAACGTAAACTAAATAGATGACTTAAAGCAGTTTAAAGCGGAGATAAGATTTTTTAAGGGGAAGCTGTATCGATTCTCAAAAAATATAAAATTACTTTATTACACTGCCTCGTTGGTCTATTGGTGGCAAGCACGACTGCTGATCGTGAGGTCCTGGGTTCGACCCTCAGGTCTGACAGTGTTATTGAATTTTTCGTCCGTTTGGTCGCCCGGATAATGGCAATAGACTCGCTCTCTATTACATGGGACATAAACATAGCTGGTGAAATGAGGGTGTACTTAAACATCTCTGCCATACTCATTTAGGAAAAACAAGGCGTGGTGTTATGTTATGTAATATTATATGTATAACAATCTTCTCATCTGGTTATATGTACAACCGGATTTCTTTTGCCAACAATCTATGTACCAAAGTTAGGCTACTACCTAACCATAGACAACTATACTATAGTGTAGCTCTGGCAGAGATATTGATTACCGATTTACGTTACTCCTAAACTTCCCCGCGTGAAGGTGGTAATATAAGTGGACCATCTGTGCCGCGTCTCCCCTTAGGGGAGATGCACCAATATTTGAACATGGCGGTTTGCTCAACGCAAATAATAACTTCGAATAAATTCTAAGTAGGTGCAATTGCCCTTTTGGGATATTAAATATGTATTTAATATTGAATTTATGGGGTTATTATGCTATATTGCGTTGTTACAATCGCGATTAAAATAATAAATACACGCACACAATACCTACATGCTAGGAAGTAATTTATTTTAGGGTCGCCGTTATCGAAATTGATGCGGAGGACTATACAAGGTGTAAACGAAATCATGTAATTCCTTCATACCTCGTGATGTACTGCTGACAGATTAAAACTGCATGGGATACTTTTGGGTTCAATTAAAAAATAATTACAAAAAGTAAACATGTGTTCTTAACGTGAGGCATTTTAGCGCCCCGAGTTAAATGACCGCTCGGCAAGCGATAGCCGCGCAATTCGCACGGGGCGCTAAAATGTCTCACGTCAAAACTTATTCTAAAATGATGTCTGATGTCTGTCGTTTTTTTTAATTGATACCTAAGCATCCCTTGCAGGGTTAATCTATGTCAGCACTACATCACGAGGTTTAAAATAATTACATGATTTTGCTTACACCCTGTATACTATACCATATACCTACAGTTACTAATACAATATTTATTATACCTAGGTAGCGAAGCATATATTCTATGAGGTGAATATTATGTATTAAAAGTTGCCTCACCAACAACAACAAACATAGCTATTGCAGTTAAATATTCTTAAGACATAAAAGTATACAGTATCAAAAATCTTATGATTCTTGTTAGGTAGGTACTTACATTGCATTCAACTGCAACCGACAACACAACAGCTATAAGTAATGATTATTTAATAATCCCATAAAACTGTTATCTTGTCACGGCGACAATTCCGTGCAATTTGTCACTCATTATAAAAATGATTGTCACGCCAACGACCGTACTTGACCAACATTCAGTGTCTGTGAACAAAACAATATTATATCCACAGTGCCTGTACAGACAAGAAGACATTTAATAAATGAATGTAGTTAGAATAGAATAATTAGAATAGAATATTTTTATTGGTCTATTGTTACAAAATAAATTTCATAAATAATAGTATTGTATGCTTAATGTAACTAGAATATTTTAACATAGGTACCTATTTCAATAGTGGTCCCCAAACTAGGCAGCGCCTGTATCTTGGCGGCCTGAGTTGCGTTATCTTAATTTTTTATAGGAGACATTAAAATTTAAGATAACATAACATAAGTTACATAACATAACATCACGCTTTGTATTCCTCAAAGGGTACGGCAGAGGTGTTTCTAGTACATCCTCGTTTCGCCACTTATGTTTAAGTCCCATGTAATTGGGGTGGTGAGCCTATTGCCATTAACTGGGCACAAATTCAGACTCCAGGTACAAAATAATAAGGTACAGAAGTCAATCTACATACAAGTGCCCTCGAGCAACGCACACATAGATACTGCTCACGGACACGATATCTCGGACTGTTTGAGACTAGAGTGCGAGTGAGTGCGAGCGCGAGTGCCATGCGCTTGAGAGAGATAGATATATAGATAGAGCGACCGCCGAGCGTAGGTATGTAAAGTGAAGTACATACATGTGATTGACTTCTATACCTATCTGTTTTGTGTACCAGGCTGCTACTGAGAAATCCCTAATGGAAAAACCTAATAACACTTTGCCAGACCTGGGTATCGAACCCAGGACCCCATGCTAAGCAGTCGCGCTTTTCACCACTAGACAAACAAGGCAGTTAATGTACTTTAACAGTAATAATGTTGTGTCAGTTAACGATCCTTAACAAGAACATAGCAACTATTCAATTACCAATCTATGCAAATTCAAACTTAAGATAGTAAGATCTACATTATTTGAACGTATGTACAGTCGCGGAATGATAATGTTAAACACCTTAAGATCTATTATTGCTTGCACAGTGCAAGAAATGAACTATTTTACCGACAATGTATTGCCAACATTATAGAAAAGAAAATACTAGTATTTTTTGACAAGATACTATGGTGACATGGTGACAGACAAGTAATGACAATCTATTTAATCATCAATTTGATTGATGTCATGGTTTTTACAACAAAACTCCTAAAATCAAATCAAAGACATTACATGTACACTAATACGTCATAATGGAGCCAAAAGGCAATTTTGATCTTTGCTTTCCAATAATAAAACATAATTTTCCATGCATTGGTCTGTTCCGTCCAACAGTTTGAAAAGGTAACATGTGCCCGCGATGTGGGAAAGGAATGAATTTGAAAACTGACGAGCCTTATCTTTCCCCTACTGAGCAGGAGGTCCTGGGTTCGATCCCCAGGTCGGGCAAAGTGTTATTGGGTTTTTCCATTAGGAATTTCTCAGTAGCATCCTGAAGTCTGGATTTGTGCCCAGTTAATGGCAATAGGCTCGCCCCCTATTACAGAGACTTAAACAAAAAGAGGGCGCACAATAAATAAATCACCAATATAACATCCACAATTCCACCACACGTCAAGCCGTAAAAATAAATAGGTCAATATTTCGGTATTCCAAATTTGAAATCAATAAATCAAACATTATGAACGGCCCACGGGACACCATCAGGTTATTGAGTCCCTCAGGCCAGCCGTCGGTTTCACTCATCTGGTCGGCTTTTAATCTAAAAGCTATTTTATGTAACAAGTCGGCCTTATATGTCCGTAGGGAAACAATTCATTTTTGCTTATTTTTCACTGATGTATCAATCAATCATGCTCATTGTTTGGGAGTGCAAACAATGACGCTTTTTGCGAGAAAATTTTATTATGCTTTTTTTTGCCTTCTATGCGGACTATTTTCCTCTTACAGAACTTGTTGAATTGTGAGATTTTGTGTACGAAAGGGAGCAGTAGTCGAGCCTTTATTATGAAGAGAAGTGAATGCATTGCTGGTCTAAAAATATTCATTAACACACTTTTTAAGCCTCAGGTACCTATATCACCACCCATAAAGATACTTATAGGCTCGCCCCCTATTAAATTGGACTTAAACATAAAGGCGAAATGAGGGTGTTACTGTACACCTCTGCCCAACTCTTCGGGGAATACAGGCGTGATATTATGTTATAAAGACACTTTTATCGTGTGATCCTCAAACTATATTATATTAATCAGCTACGGTCTCTAATATAATGAACTATAAGATACATTCTGCCGCGCGATTCATAAACGCAGTAAGTAACATTTTGGACAAAAATGAGTTAAATATATATTCGTTATCACCATAGGATTGTATATGAATCGCGCGGTAGCATTCTTTGTTAGTTATTTATTATTGAAAATACAAATATTCAAACTGAATATTATGTTGTATATAAATATTCTCATAAATCTTGCCATACCTTGCTATTCCATGCTCGTTGCACAGCCTTAAGCGGAATTCGTATCCAAATCGTATTTTTATCTGGAAATAGAAAATGTACTAAATTTCTTCGGCGAATTTATTTTATAAGCTGTAGTAAGCTTATTTGTTTTTGATTTTACTGAGTTCATAGTAAAGTAACTTTCGTTCTGCCTGCGGGTTTTCTTATTATGTTAAAGAATGGTAAAAATATTATGTGTTACGTTGAGTACACCATGAATCGTAAGAAATTACTCGAAAATATCTTAGTAAGGGATTTTTCAACTAAAATTAGATTTAGGTTGACTGCAGACGGGCAACTAAGTGGCCACTTTGTGTCTGGAGACACAGTTTTGTGTCTCTAGACACACATTAGTAACTCGAGATACAGTTTCTCGAGACAGTGAACTGTGTCCACAGCGCTCAATCTATACTAATATTATAAAGAGGAAAGATTTGTATTTTTGGATTTATGTATTTTTGTATGTAACGAATAAACTTAAAAACTACTGGACCGATTTCAAAAAATCTTTTTCCGTTAGAAAGCTACATTATCACTGAGTAACATAGGTTACAGGCGGAGCCATGAGGACACAGCTAGTGTTTTATATTCCGAAGGGAAAGGTATTCGCTTGAGCGATGAAAACGGTGTACCAAGTCACGTGACGGTTGCTCGAACGATCAAGACTGGCTGCATACTATATCAAACGGTCACTGTAACTACACTATTTGCGGTGTAGCACGGTGCGGGTGGCAGCTGTCAGTATTTGATTTTATTTGTAGACAATAACATTTTGGCAGGGTACATTTATTTAATTTACTACATTTATTACTGATTCTGTATTTTACGACTGTGATATTTAGGGTGCAACTGAAATATTAAGTCATTATTGTAAAGTTCGTCTAATGTCGACCGCACCGTGCTACACTGCAAATAGTGTAATAACAAAAAGCGATCAACTGTATCTGGAGCAAAATAATATCCTTTTTTTTCTATTCGACTGCTTGTAGATGGTCTTGCGGACCGTTTCTACGTAACCGGGCAGTTATTGCATAAACCAGAAGTGTCTCCAACCAATGGGGACGAGAGTAAAATACTTAACCTACGCTAACTACTACTACTACTAACACCATGACTAGCTAGCAACAACAGCACTAAGGACGACCCCTAATGGGACTTGGACCTCGGCTTCGGGCGTTGCTGGCGAGAGGACTGGGAGGGAGAGACTGCGGAGTCAGAAAGGACGACGGGCTCCGCGGCTGCGGTGGGTGAGCACTGTATATCAGGGACGGCATAAGAATGTCTTATCTGCGGTCAGCCTTAAGTACAAGTATCACGAGTATTTTAGTGACATCTGATATTGTTTTAATAATAAATAATTGTAAGTTTAATTCTTATACTCTATTAAACAATGTAGGTGCCTTAAATTTTAACACCAAGGCACCACAAAACATATCAGTCTCAATTCTTCAAAATAAATTCATACAGTTCTACGAACAAGTTTAGTATTTTGCTACGCAACTCTAAAGAAACAAAGGAAAGACTCCAGACAGGAATAAGCACAGCATTGTGGCGCCAACAACGTGCATAACACAATTTCTTGCGCCAGCAGTTCCAACTGAGTTAAGAAAGGGGGGAAATTGCAAGCCTGAACTATTTATAGCTACTAAAGGTGCAAGCCGACTTTATGGGACTTTTGATAAATACTTCAACAAAATACGTAGTACTGGAAAGGTAACTTAAAAGTTTCAAGCAATTTTCGGCTCGAACCAAGCTCCTTACTTCTATGTAAGTAATTCAATTTAAAACTTTAAGTGAGAATAACGCCTAAAGGAAAATCTCTTCGAAACTCGACTTCCCTTATTAAGGTCAAAAGGATGGAGTAGTAGCGAAGTTTGTCACGGAACTGATGAATCTGGAACCTTATTTTACTTTCATCGGAAATGAAGGCGAAGAGTTTGATGACAAATGAAACCCTGTTATAGACACATCAAGTTGCAGACGTCGATATTTAAGAATCTCTAAAAATATCTAGTGTTCCGACTCAAGCAAAATATTTTAAGGTACATTCACAGAAATTAAATAATATATTCAGATCTTGGGGTCGATCAGTAATGTGAAGATAGCGACATAATATTATTTAAAGTTTTTATTTCAATTATCCTTTATCTGATAATAGCGTACAGAATATTCCTCTCATTATAAAAACTATAAATCTCAAAAATAATTGTTTTACGTAACGAAGTCGTTTAAGGGTTGATCCACATCTATCAGCACGGAATCGTGTTTTTTCATGCTCTATCCTTTTCTGTCGCTCAGGTACATCTATACTAATATTATAAAGCTGAAGAGTTTGTTTGTTTGAACGCGTTAATCTCAGGAACTACTAGATAGAATTGAAAAAATATTTTTGTGTTGGATAGTCCATTTATCGAGGAAGGTTACAGGCTATATAACATCACGCTACGACCAATAGGAACGGAGCATAAATTAAAAAGGTTGCAAAAACGGGAAAAATGTCCACCCGTGCGAAGCCGGGACGGGCCGCTAGTCATTTAATAAAGCAAGAAAGACAGCGTGAGTGCTATCGCGTGCGGTCTCGTGCCATCGCGTGTGGTCTCACGCTGTCTTTCTCGTTCTATTAAATGATGTTTCTGAGCGACAGAAAAGGATAGACCATGAAAAAACGCGATTCCGTGCTGACAGATGTGGATCAACCCTAAAAAGTCGAAGGCAAAAAGTAAGTAAGATTACGAGAGATTACAACAAAACATTTCAATCCGCTCCGGATATAACCCGGCAGTAATACCCTCGGATGCTGTTAGGTACAGAAACTTATCCCGTAATAAAGTTACGGGCAGCAGAGGAACTCGCAACGTGATGGCTTCTGACATTCGCTCCAGGTTCCCGCAACTCCGCACAGATGTCAACTATTAGATATTAGTTCTGCGAGACGATTTAAAATTTAATCAAGGAGTTGAAGTGAATTACTTTATAAGCCGGTGCAAGTGATATACATGGTGTTGGTTTTGTTTTAACCTGACTAGAGCAATAAAATAAGTTATTTTAACATTGTCGTAAGAAGTTCAACAAGAGTTTACAACGGTTTAAAAGGATTTTAAGGGCGGTATCCTATGTAGGTAATAGACAAAAAGTCGATTTGACATGTCTAATTTTCTTATAGGTATCTCACAAGTGAATAATAGGAATATCTTTTTTCTTTTAATTTTGTCGATATCGTACAAAATCAACACCCTTGTTTGCTGTTCTTCTTAGGTAGGTATAGACTACAGACTGATATTACGTAAATAACATATCAGTTTTCGGAATGTAAAAGTGTAAAAAGTCGAATTTGACGTTTCCGTAAAACCATAAAATAAATAAGTAAATACAGCTGAATTTACAATCCTTTGATCGTAAAGAACCTTGCCTTTTTTTAAATACAACTAAACGCCTAGCATTAGAGTAATTATTATTAATAGAGTGCGTTCACGAGAGAAGTCCATTTGGTACTATATTTGCGCCACAGATTTTTCATTGTTTTGGGCCTTTTGGGCACATTTATAAGAAAACTCAGTGCTGCCAACATAGCGCCGCGCTGGGGGGACTTCTTTTGCGAAACGCACTTTAGTGTTGTCACTGCAAAGAGTATTTTGACAGGTGTCAAATCCGACCCAGTACATTGTGACAACTGTAATATCAGTCCAAAAACTCCGTATGGTTTACAATAATTCAAATAATGGGTACCTACAATAAAGTACGTCGCAATATAGGTAGTTCTATGAAATACACTGAACATTCATACTACAAAGGGTGAAGATATTAGACGTTTATGTTTATAACTTCCCACCATTTGTGTTGCGGGACTATGCACTAATTGTACCATTATTATATCAATATGTACAGCACTGCTAATCATTTAATAGAGGTGTAATAGTATCATGTTATGATTGTACATCTTGGGTCTATATGGGTCAAACACAAAAACGTGAAAAAAACTGTTCAGGTGACATAAATTTTACATGTACATGATTTTAACGTGTAGATATTTTTATTATTTAAGGTTATCTTTTGGGCCAACTTGTTTTCCATATCTTTCACATTTTACGTGTAAAGTATTAGTTTAGTGCTATCATTCATGTGCAAATGTCCCCTTCTGTAGACTGTTCGGATACCAGGTATCTCAGTTTGAGAGTCATTTAAAAATATGTCAAGGTCAATTAGTATTATCCTATAATTAAATAAACATTTAAAAATGAAACAACTTTTCATATTAGTGTACATTAAAAAACCAGCGATCCTTAATTACGAATTAGAACAAATAAACATGTTGTTCCGATATTTGTAGTTTTCTTCTGTAGACACTTAAAATGATTGACACATTGACACATTATAAAAATTATTGAACGCGCCCAATTTTTTGTTTTATTATGTTGGCAATACTAAATTCTTCGTCAGTCATTTGATGGTTATTTTGATAAATGGCGTTTGTGGTGGTGAAAAATATTAATTTAACAAGTTACACAAGATTTTGGTCATGTTTGGTGGATCTTTCCTGTACTGCGTATAATATTGGTAAGTAGGCACTTTAAAAATAAATAAGTTTTAAGCTTCTACGCGTATTAGGGGTCTGGTTGCAAAATTCAACGAGATTTTATTCTAATCTCAAAATGTAACACCATCTTTAATCTTTTTACTTTATATCTTTCATGTAGACATCTTTCCTGTAGAGTGTTTACAGGAAAGTAACTTTACCACGTAAAATAACTTTTACCATGTCAGCGTTTCCTTGTCAATATAAAAGATATGTGTTTTGACTAAAAGATGGTTAAGAAGCACGCTTAAAGCTATATTGCATGTAATGCATAATTGAGCTGTGTTATGTAATAATGTGTCAACCCGCAAAAATATTAATACTGTGTTAACACCGTCTAGTTATTGTGGTAGGTCTACCCTACGCTTGAAAAAATTCAAACTGCATTAAGATTTTTTTGATAGACTGTCTTATTAAATTTACTACAGTTCTGGGTATTTTTCGAACGTTGAGTATAGACCTATCACAAGAACTAAAAGACGTTAATACAAAATTCATATTTTTGTGGGTTGTCACATTATTGCATAACACGGCCCAATTATAATGTGATTGTATGATTGATTTCCACAAAATGGATGTCTACCGCGTGGATATCTTTTGATTTTATTTATTTTTTCAAAGATACTCTAATTTTATAACATTATTAATTTATGGGATGGGAAATTACATTATTTTGAGTATTTTAAATAAGGTTTTCCTAATTAATTTTAATAATATGATTACTTAATTAAGTTTTATGTTTTAATCTGTAGACGACTGGGTCTTTTCTGTAGAATTTCTACAGGAACGATGTCCACAGAAGCAAACAATTTTTAATAATTTTTTATTTTCTAAAGTACACGTATTTTTGATCATTTTTAGTTTATTATGGGAAGTGAACATTGTTTTGAGCATTTTACATTAGATTTTCCAAATGAATCACAATAATGTGATTACTTAAATGAGGTATATGTCTTCATCTGTAGACAAAAAGGTCTTTTCTAAAAATAAAAATGTAGTTTTCTGTAAAAATATGTAAGACTGATCTATGTCGACATTAATAAGGGTAAATAAATAGTAATACTCAAATAAAGACAGATTTTCAAAAGGATATGAGATGTTTTATTTTTTGCAAATTAGAAATGTACATTTTGTGTTTGACCCATATGTATAAGACAGATTACTCATTCCTTACGTAAATATAAATACATGTAACTGTTACAAATGTTTACGAATAGATATAAATCCAAGTACCCAATAGTCAAAAGGCTAATCTAAGTACGAATGTTTTGTACATACCAGCGCCAAACGCCACATGCGTATGAAAGGAAAGTGTACGCACAAAGAGATTATCATACAATCGGTAGATAAAGGTTTTCTTAGATCCAGTTCACATAGCTCACAAAAGCTTGAGATTTTTTACGTACCTACATGTTTAGTCCAAAAGAGGTAGGTATCTGAAAACGTATTAAAGTACCCATAATAAGGAATATCTCTTGTCCTACAATTGTCCTAATCGTTCTAAAGAAATAGCTGTACAAAAAATACGCCAAAGCAACTTTACCATCAGCTGTTTCCATTTTAAGACAAAACATATTTGAAGCATCGGATTAGTAGCTCGATTTATGAATTTTAAAAAACCAGGGTTGTCGATTTATTAAAATAAATAAATAAATTTTATTCTGTGCAGATATAAAAAAAATGATTTAACCCCTGATATAATGCAGGCTACAATGCAGTGGCTAAATAATACGCGCATCGATCAATCTGCGAGGCCACATCGCACACTGAGATCTAAACTAAGACAACTCAAAAAAGGCAATTTTTCAGGGGACGAAAAAAACGTAGGTATATCTGCAAATTTTGTTAGGGAAGTTATACAATTTAATTTGATTCTAGATTTTTGAGTTGATACAGTTTAGATCTAGGTGTGCGATATATGCAATCTGTTCGTGGTTGGGTGACCATTCTTTACACATACGGACCCCTTCGTGTCTCGGAGAGTACGTTAAACTCTGTTTTCATACACAATTTTCCCCAGTACCTAATTGAGTTTTGAGAAATATGACAGCTGTCCCGTGTAAAATACTGAATTTAACAGATATAAAAACAAAGAGGTCGTGGGTTAATAATGATAATGTTGTGGCACGTCACTCACAGCTTATCTTGTAGTGATAACCAAAATGCAATATATATTAATACTGAGAATGTATTATACAAATAAAATACATTTCATCTTAAAACAATCCTTGCTTGGCCTTTGACCATGATAGAGAGGAACATACTAGGTACATACCAAGAAACTGACGCTTTTAAATGAACTAATTAATTTTATTACAAGTTTGCGACATCACTCTTTAAAATGAAGTATGATATAACAAACTACATTGGATGGATGACTCAGGGCCGATTTTACCAACATCAGATAACTTTTATCCTAGGAATAAATTAGTCATTTTGACAGCTTTTGTATAGAAATTCTGTCAATAATTCTAACTTATTCTTTGGATAAACGCTATCCGACGTTGGTAAAATCGGGCCTCAGTAATAAAAAAATGTCCTATGCCATGTGATTTAAGGCAATTTCCGGCTTCGAATTTCGAACGGGCGTTTCTCTCGTAGAAGCTGGCGGTTGTGTTCACTTTGCGACACAAATCCAACTGTCAATTATGCATTTTGGGGGAAGCAGACGGCAAAAATAACTGCAAAATATGAAATTATTTATTTATTTTATTCTTTATGCACAAAATGAGTACAGAGGCGGACTTAATGCCTTTAGGCAGTTTCTACCAGTCGACCTTAGGGTGATGCAGAGACAAAACATGGTAGGTGCACACTTTATTGAGAAAGAATAATATGATATCAAAAATAAGATTATGTATATTTATAAACTTTCTAGAAATACTAATATACTACATTAAAAATACACAAATTTCAAATATATAGGATACATCATATTTATATTAATAATTTAATAATAGGAATACATATGAATATATTCGTACAATATAAAACCTATAAATACATACATAAATATATAACAATAAATAATAGGAAAAATCAGCGTTGAGATGATTCTGCCAATTTATTGCGAAGGTGCTCACGTACTTTAATTTTAAAAGAGTACCGACTAGTGGCAATTATCCCATCAGAATAAAAAATTACAAACTGACACTACAGCTTGCGAACTGAGTAAGTGTGTAGTCTAAAAATGCTCCATCTGGAAACACCCTAAGACACAAACATGTAACACAATTGTAACAAAAGATCTTATGGAAATGTTTGGTCGTCGCTTAAGGCGCTCGCCTACAATTAGGGGAAAGGTGACCAAAATGGCCTTCTCAACAGGAAAACATTATCCCAGAAAGGTTCGGACAATGGTTTCCGAAATAATCGGCGATCCCCTTTGCGAAGGGAATGTTATTGTCTGTGTTTGCCTCAGGTTTAAGATGATTGTTTTTGTTATAAGGCAATTAGACAAATCGAGGTAGTCGACGAAATTCAGATATATTTTAATAATTTTATAAATACGTCGCTTTAATATTGGTACCTACAGATTTATTAATTTGCTGAATTTAGTAAAATTTATCTCTGATTAAAATATATTTAAAGATAATTGCCAATTAAAACGAAATGAATATTTCGTATGAGTAGATAATCATTCATGCAGATAATAATGTAAGTTATCCTTTATATCGCTACCAATGTTTTATGTTTCATGAAACAGTTTTTCCTTTAAATGAATAAACCCACAAGCGTTTTTACAACCAGATCATAATTTAATTTTTAAGTACCATCCTCCCTCCTATAAAGCTATTGTTTGGATTACTTTTCTTGTCAGCAATTCGGGTGCTTTTAAGCGCGTTTAAACCATTAGAACGCATTTCAAACATGATTAAGCAACGTTGCTACTTTCGTGTAACCCTTTAAGTTTCCAGAAACCATTATGCGCCATCCTAATGCTGTTCTTTTCAGTAACAAGGAACAATTTATATAAGTGGGGGGAAAAGTATACAGCTTGTTAATTTTTGTGCGTAATCAGAACCCCTTGAAAGGGCGATTGTATCACAAGAATAAAAATCTGAAAAATCATCCCATTAACGGGAGAAAACGATTAAACTGATAACAACAAAAAATACCTAGCGCCTAAATACGCCTTTGTAAAAAATATAAAAAAAACGTGACAATCCACTCGTTAACAAGTTACGTAAGGTTTTAATTTAACAGTTTAAACATCTTTGGTTGAGTAGTAGAGTAGCATACAGAATGACATTCCAGCAGTTCAAATGCTCTAAAAATAAGCGTGATGTTTATACTTCAATATTACGTCCCATTTCCGAGCTCACAGTGTCAGTAAAAGAGGCACAAACGTCAGTCGTGTCAAGCCTTGCCCGCATCTGCACGAGCCATAAACAATTACTTAGTTTGGAACGCAACTTCTTTTTTTGAACGCATTTGAATAAAAAGGCGCGAAAATAGAATGTGTCAGCCTTGAACTTTTATTATCAGTATTGATTGTGTTTTGTTTTGTAAAAGGAAAAAAATATCAAAATGAAGGACACTTTTGTTATTTACGCCGTTTTCGTGATATTATTTTCAAATGGTAAGTTTTACATTGTTTTTTTTTATGTTTTTTTATACCTATTTAATTTATACTACGCATTTCAAATAGTTTCAAACTGTTGTAACGGTGGCTTTTTCTTCCTAAAGCCAGTATTATTCATGTAAGTAGATATGAGTTCAATGATTTTTGCAATCCGGTTGACCAGTGTCGTTTATATGCAAAATCTAAGTGAAGAAACAAGTTCTTTTAGCTTATTAATATTTCACAATCTTATTACAGGTACCTTACCTTATTACCTAGCTGTATCTTAATACTTCTAGGATTTTATACATATTTGTACAAATTAAAAATACTTAACTAATTACACAATACTGTAGCACGTAACTTGGCAAGAGTAGAGAAGAGAGTTCCTCTCCTTTCTGTCTTTCTTCTAAACATACATGTTTAAAAATAAATTATGGCAATAACCATAGAATAATGACAAGCAATAAGAGTGACCATTTTTTGTTGCACTATGTGTGCATACGCAAACTTACTCCCATTACGCCAAAAACTTGCCAAGTTACGTGCCAGCGACTTATACTAGTTAAATTAGAAGAAAGATTTAAAGTTAGGAACTTCTGGTAAAGCTTGAAAATGTAATTAAACTTACATTATTAAACTTATGTGAATCTATGCATGTTTCCATTTGGATTATATTGAATAAAATCGATATAAATATACTTAAGTACTTTTTCAGAAAAAAAAGCAGAACAATACATAACTAACCGCTCCATAATTACGCGCTTTTCAAGCATAATTATTTTAAAAGAACGTAATTATCATCAGATTACATTATGTACATTTATTTCTACGAAACGTACGTACCTACGTACTTAATCCTTAAGTAGTTTTTGCTATCGAAAACATTCAAGTCTGTCTGATTATTTTTTATTCAATTAAACACGCTTGAACATACGTAACATGGTTAAGAGCTAATGATATCCTTTGATAATATTACAGGTACCTATAGTAGGTATACGATCAAAGATGATATACATTTTTGGTCATCACTTTGGCATATTTCTTCACTTTCGTAGGTAAAGCAAAACTGAAAAAGTATGTAATTAACTACGTAGGCCATAAACCAATCACTCAATTTCTGAATTTTGCAGTTTTCTAGTTACACACGCATCAACTCGATAAACTCGATGCATATGCGTGCAATAATTATTATTCTATTTGGTCGCGTTTAACCCAATTCAAACCTGATGGTAAGCGCAGACAGGGTCTAAGATGGAGCACACGAATCCAAATACGAAAGATATCGAGGAACCCCCCTATACCCTTCTGGCTCTCACAAACACACGACGGAACACAATTAAATAATTAATTCATAAAACGCACCTACATACTCATTAAACGTATATGATACATAATACTAATATTAACCTAGTCTGATCAAATGCGGCTGAAACAATGTTACACGATGCGATTGTCATCTGATCTGACCTTCACAGTCAGCCTTGTAGGGGACACTGCCAAGCTAGTGTGAAATACATACTTACAGCAGTGTAAAGTTTTTAATTTTCCGCGATTAAAAGTACTTTACGCTCATCTACAGGTACCTATAGTAAGATACAACGATACAACTAAGAAGTCGCATCGACTAACTTCGTAAAACCGATCAGCTCCGAACTGAGTGCGACTTCGAGACCCCAAATATACAAGGTTAGTCGGAAAGGGGGGTACTAAGCCGAAAGGGTGTTAAAGTACCCATAATAAGGGATAACTTTTGTTCTACAAATTCCTCCAAATCTGGATAGTTTAAGAGAAATAGCTTTTCAAAGATTTCGTAAAAAATATACTAAAATCTATCTGTCCATAGCTATCATCAGCTGTTTTTACAATTTAGCTCATATTTGGGGTCATGGATTAGAAAATTAATTATCTGAATTTATAACGAAAGAAGGTATGATGTTTTTTTGAAAAAAAAAAAAATCTTTATGCATGCAAATAAAAATTATCGAATTTTGAAATTTTAACACTTGTTTTAAAATAGTCATCAGTGATACATTAGGTGGCCCGCGGCTTAGTAACCCCTTTCCGACTAACCTTGTATATTAAGTACTACAGTAAAAAAACTTTACGCTGATGCAATAAGTGTGTGGCGCGAAAATTATCGACTGCCATTGCTTGTTCGATCAAGTTTGCCGATGCGACTTCTTAAGGTAGATTCAGACCAAACGAGCGAATGCTCATTCTCTGCCCACTCCATCAAATTCTTTTGGTGTAAACAGAGACAGAGCATTCTTTCGTTGTTCTATCTTGTTAACGGAGATTCTATGGAATGTTCTAAGAATGCTCGCTCGCTTGATGTAAACAGCGCGCGAGCGTGGGAACAGTTGCTTAGAGCGTACTTTCGTGTTCGGACGTGCTTGCTCCTCGAAGCGATCTCTTCAAAGCGTTCTTGTGTTCGGCTGATTGTCTCTAGAGCATGTGCAAGAATTCCGGTTCTTGTTCGTTGTCATCTTACTTGTTGGTATTCTTTTGGTGTAAATGATGAAAATGAATTATCATTTACACCAAAAAAGCAACAAAGAACGCTCTGTGCTCTTGTTCTGGCTCTGGCTCTATGTTCATTTGGTCTAAACCCACCTTTAGTTCTGTCGTACAGGTTGTACTGTACCAAGTTAGCTCTCTGGCAAAAGTCAACAAAATCGATTGCATAGTTTAGCAGTAAAAACTTAGTAAACAGACAAATCACAGATAAACTTACTTTCGCATTTAAAATATTCGTGTCGGATGTGATGTGGATAGGTATTGTATATTTATAAACACACATATTATCACACTAGCTATGTCCTCATGGCTCCGCCCGTAGCCTATGTTACTCAGTGATAATGTAGCTTTCTAACGGCAAAAGAATATTTGAAATCGGTCCAGTAGTGTTTAAGTTTATTCGTTACATAAAAAATACAAATATTTCCTCTTTATAATATTAGTATAGATGTAGACGAGCGAAACGTTTATTGTATATAATTTATATTAATAATGTCTAGAATCTCAAAGTTTGCTTGCCAGACAAGGTCGAAGTAATTTCGCAGTAAGTACCACCTAATACCAGAGTTGCAGGTCAATTATTGTATCAATAGACAATGATCTTGGCCGACACTTCCAGTGTCGTGTAACTTTACTATGATTAACTGCAAGGACTTGCGAAGAATAGTACCGTAAAATGGGGCTATTTCAGATTCATAGGGTTAATTGGAACGAAAAAGGTACAGGAGATTTTTCGATATATGTTTTAACTAAGAATGAATAATTTAAATTTTAATATTTATTTTTATAGTAATAAATATACAATTTCACTAAAATCGTAAATACGTATAAGAAGTACTTTTCATAACTGAATTCCAATTAACCTCCTGGTTCTCAAATAGCCCCATTTTACCGGTAAGTAAGAAGACGAAGCAAGTATTACATAAACACGTACTTAGACAGAATTTTTTATTTCAGTTGGAAATAGGAAAATAATCTTTACCTAGAAGTGGGAAAATATAATTATGAAAAGATTGCAGTTCTGGAACCACATGTAACCACACCACCATTATTATCGTACCACACCATACTCCTACATACACACATAGTATGGTGTGGTAACAGCAAAATAACTAAGGTCCACGCACGTGTACCTGAATTATTTTCCTTTTTAAAACATTATTCCACTCGCATAGTAACATAGATAAATTCTTAAGTACTAATTACTATAAGTTTGCTTCGATCAGTGACTTAGATTCTAACAATCTCTACTGTTTACTGGACAAAAGTGTTCGCATTTCAAATTGATTTTTTTATCTAGTACCAGTTGATACTATAAATGCAACACAGCTTTTAACAAAGTTGAGGGCAAACTGAAAATAGGGCTGTCAAAGTATGCATGTTCCAGTGTTCAGTACTAAAACTTTGTACAACTCAATTTTCATACTGTCTATCAAACTAGAAACCGTTTTCAACACTTTGCCCATAGTGTGAACGACATAAATTATTTTTTCATATTACCCAATAACCTAGAAATTTTTAAATAAACGATAAAAGAAATTCTTTGTAACTCACGAATGGCAGAAATTACATAGCAGCAAATAGTATTTCTTATTGTGTTTGCAGACCTGCTTTATTTCATCTATACAACAGCAATGCAATAGGTCCTTAGTGCCGTAGGTACGTCAGAATAGTCCATTTTTTGCGTGTAGGTATGTGTAATATACTATCAAGGCCTATGAAACCGTTCCTTCATCAGCTGGTGCCCTAAAAGATTTCAGCTTGTAGTAGATAGGTACACCGCAACTCCCAATAGTTTAATTATCACGTACGACAAGTAGATTATTAGCCACAATGTTAGTCGAAGTGGGTGTACTATTCCATAAGGGTATTAAAGTACATACCAATAATAATGTTTTAAACAAATAGCTGTTCTAAGATTTCATAAAAGAATAAATAAAATTTTAAATAATTTGTCGATAAGTTGTCACATAAAACATATATAACATCACGCCTGTATTCCCTGGAGGGTGCGCAGAGGTGTATAGTAACACCCTCATTCCGCCATTATGCTTAAGTCCCATGTCATAGGGAGCGAGCCTATTGCCATCAACCGGGCACAAATCCAAACTCCAGGCTGCTACTGTGGAATTCCACACGGAAAAACCCAATCGCACTTTGCCCGACCTGAGGATCGAACCCAGGACCTCACGATCAGCAGTCGCGCTTGCCACCACATGACCAACGAGGTACATTTCGCATCTTTAGAATTATAGAGACCTATTTCAAAATTTTAAGTTTCAATGATAAAATGACCTTGGATGACCATCTTCATCGACTCTTATTAAAAGAGAGGCCTGTTGTGTTACGCCACAACAGGCCTCTCTTTTAATAAGAGAAAGTTTCTCTCTTTTCTACAAAATTCATAAAAATACGAACCTTTATTCGATGGTTTCCAAAAACTATCTATTTTTAGATAGGTCTCCATAATACTAAAGGTGCGATTTATTAAAATAAATAACATATTTTTATTTTGTATGGAATTAACAACAAATGTTTTTTGTAATTTTTGTCACTTGCTATAAAACAGTCATCAGTGATACTTTAAGTCTTAGAAGATTCCGACTGACCTTGTTCCTGTAATTTTATTTTTACATGTCGATATTACTGATTCTCTTAATACAATCCCTTAGTTCCGTTTTATGACACCTATTATGTGTAGTACTATTAAAACTTCTTTGCCGAACAGCACAGGTGCAAAAATATAAATAGGTAGGTACTTATTTCCTTTGATCACGATACACAGATGTTATCGCACATCTCACTTCCTTTGACACGACCTAATCTTTATAGCAATAGGTATTTATTTAGATCTTAAAACAAATTCTGGTAATGTTTATATGACTGTTACAGATAGTTTAATCTCGCGTCAAAGCTCACACGCTAAGATGTTTGAAACTCAACCCGAAACGGAATTCAGAATAAACACGCTAATGTTTAATCAATAATGTTATTATTACATTTAGATTTAGGTCATCTAGATGTACTGTTCTTAGATATTTGGGCGGCTATTCTGAAAATTTACTTTTCGTCGATCTTGGATTGAATCCGTTTCTTTTTAAAAAGTTGAATGCAAATATTATTGTTATTACGTTGGTGATGTTCCCTTCCAAGATGCTTGCACGCCGTTTTATGGGAGAAGCATGGTTTTAACAGTATGATGTATAATTTGAGGAAAGAAGAAGGATCTTTAGAAGCATTATGATCACTGCGCCTTGCATCTATAGGGACGTCTATAACAATATTAAGGAACCTCTCCAAGCAGCCAGTCAATCATAAATTTGAGTATGGTCTTATGGGTAGAGGATTTAATCTCATCAGGTTTCAGCAATACATATTATCTAAACTGCCTCGTTGGTCTAGTTGGCAAGCGCGACTACTGATCGTAAGGTCTTGGGTTCGATCCCCAGGTCGGGCAAAGTGTTATTGGGTTTTTCCGTGTGGAATTCCTCAATAGCAATCCGGAGTTTGGATTTCTACCCGGTTGATGTCAATGGGCTCGCCCCCTATTACTCTGCCAACCCTTCGGGGAATAGAGTCGTGATGTTATGTTTATATTTAAACTAGAAGTACTAGTTTCATTAGTAGGGACACAAAGAAGTACCACTACTTTCAGTAGCACTCAAGAAAACTATTTCTCAGTGACAACTCCTTACTTTCTTCAAGAAAAGTACGTAATAAACTTAACATTTTTCTCTTACACCGCACCTGAAATAGGGAGATAGTGTAAACAAAATAATGGAGTAGTTAGATAAATGTAAATAATGTATAAATTCTGTGGCATCCCTCTTAAAACTATTTCAGTGTTTCTGTAGTTGACTTCATTATTATGAATTTAGCGGTAATGTGGAGGGAATTCATTAGTGTAAGAAATATTAAACCGTTATTGAACCTTTGGTTTTCGGATGCCTTGGATTTATAAAATCTGAAATCAGATGAATTTATCGTCATCATCATCATCAGCCTGAAGACGTCCACTGCTGAACAAAGGCCTCCCCCTTAGACCGCCACATCGAACGACAATCCGCCATTTGCATCCATCGGTTGCCCGCGACTTTCACAATGTCGTCGGTCCACCTAGTGGGAGGCCTACCTACGCTGCGCTTTCCGATTCGTGGTCGCCACTCAAGAACCTTTCTTACCCATCGGTTATCAATCCCTCGGGCGATGTGGCTTGCCCATTCCCACTTCAGCTTGCAAACCCTGACAGCTATGTCGGTGACTTTGGTTCTTCGGCGAATATCCTCGTTCCGGATTTTATCACGCAAAGAAACTCCGAGCATAGCTCTCTCCATTGCCCGCTGGGTGACTCTGAGTTTCTCCAAAAGGCCAGCAGTCATGGACCACGTCTCAGATCCATATGTCATCACTGGCAACACACACTGGTTGAAGACCCTTGTCTTCAGGCACTGCGGAATCAGCTTTTAAAAATAAGTAGATAAGTTGTTAACTTGTTACTTCTATTATTTTAACTCCAAGTATTTTTGAATTTAAAATGATGAATGCTCGTACCTTTTTCGTATGAGAAAAAGCCTTTGCTCTGCAGTAGGACAGTTATTGTGGCATGGAGGTATTATCTTTACATAGTACTAGCTGTGTTCTCACGGCTCCGCCCGTAGCCTATGTTACTCAGTGATAATGTAGCTTTCTAACGGCGAAAGAATTTTTGAAGTCGGTCCAGTAGTTATTAAGTTTATTCGAAATCCAAAAATACTAATCTTTCCTCTTTATAATATTAGTATAGATAAAACAAAGTCGCTCCCGCTGTCTGTACGCTTAGATCTTTTTAAATACGCAACGGATTTTAATGCAGTTTTCAGCAATACATAGAGTGATTCAAGAGGAAGGTTTATATGGCCCACATTAGTATCTACATTGCACCCGTGCAAAGCCGGGGCGGGTCGCTAGTTTACTATAAAAATAAGTATTTTACTGGGAAATCGGAGTAATGCTATGTACGTGGAACGCAGCTTTATTTTATAATTTACAAGCTGTGCCCTCGCGGCTCCGCCCACGTACCGACGAAGTATTTTTTTTACTATGCCAGAAACCTTCGCACATGTGATAACAATAACTGTACAAAGTTTGATCTCAACTAGATGAACGATGCGTGAACGCATAGAATACGTATAGACGAACACACTTACAAACATTTTTTTTATATAATAGATTTCACAACAAACACATTATCTACATTAATGCCCGGTTTCGATAAATAAAAACAAATCGTTTTGCTTATCAATGATGTCACTTTTTATTGTCAAACTGGGCATATAATAAATATATTGGTAAGCCAATTTTACCTATGATAGCTACTTCTACAAAGCGACGAGGTAGTTGCTTCAATATTGGTAAAGATACAAGAGTCTCAATTTAACCAATAACGCTCCGTAAAAGTAGAATTCCATTGCCAACAGCAGGCAGCAGCAGCAGGCGACGTGTCGCCGCGATACTACTGTTTCTTTGTATGAAATTATGAAATACCTTCCGTGGCTAGGGACAGGTCGCCTGCCTAGTAACTGCCGCGACACGTATTACTAAGCAGGCGCCGTGTCGCTAGCTACCGAAGGTATTTCATAGTTTCATACATAGAAACTAGTAGTGTTGCGGCGACATGTCGGCTGCTGCTGCTACCTGCAATCTGCTACGGAATTCTACCTTAAATTATAGGAATCGACCATAAATGATTACAACACAAAATACCAAACAAAACATCGCAATAATATTACAACAACATATTTATATAATATAAAGCGCTCCACAAGTGCTAGTTACCGTAACAAAATATTTAAAAGCGAAACGTTAGGAGCGTGCATCAGACAATTTGATGCGTTCGTTCGGTCACCGACTAGTTGAGCTCGTTAAGCAAACGTGACGTTATCAATTCCTGAAATTATGAGCCCCATTATTTGTGTCATGGTGCTGCTAAATGGGACGAGTATTTGGTGCTATGAATGAAATATTTTTAGTAGAATATTTTGCCTTTAATTTAGAAGCGACTAGAGATACAAACTACCCCAAAACTATTACCTACGCAAAAAATGGGAGAATAAATTTGTTTTAAAATGTGTTATAAACTTTTGACGTCAATGATATTAATTATCATTACAAAGAAAGATGCGATCAAGAAATAAAATGTGTAAATTCGAAAATGCACTGGCAAATCTTTTTTATTAGATTTATTTTAGCTCTTACGAAAATATACCATAAAATAGTAAAAGTTATCATGGTGCAGTACCTATTTCGTCGCTGCGTCTGCAAAATCCGCTATGTATTTTTTTTTTAAATAGTTCTTTGATACTATTCTATAATACGTCTCAAGCCACGTACACCTCTAAAATCTGTTTTCTAATAATTTATTTGGTTAAGAAGATACCAAAATTATAGTATTATAATTATAATAGCAACAAAGACCGATTTTCAAAAAAAAACAGCGGATTTTGCAGGCGCAGCGAAGATTTAATTTTGTTGAATAAATATAAAATCAAAGCCAATCTTTTTCATTTTGATTCTTTACTGTATTTTTATATGAACGGCTTTGAATAAGCCATAATAATAAAATCCTATATTTTTGAAACTGTTAAAATGAACGTCAGTAAAAAAGAAACCAACAAAATTATTTTTATTTAACTTTTATTTTAGACAACTTGTTACAAGCCGGCCTACATATTAGGTCGATGTATCTTCCTTTATTTGAGTTTTACTTTTACAAGTAAAAAGTCGGAACTCAAATACTTACTCCTGATTTGCCCTTATTAAGCTCCAAGACTAATACCGTTCACGAAATTTATTCAATTGGATAATAACGCAGTCTGCTCTTGACTGATATAAGACAACTCGGAAAGAGTAACCTTGTTTCATTTAACGAGAAATATTTTAGGTGTAAGCATCTACTTTATTTTTATTAAATTTTAGCCAAAGATGCCATGCTAAAATTCAATAGCATAGTCTGATGTCAATTCCATAAAATCAGACTGTAGAGTCAATGTCAAAGAAGTCATTAAAATAAACTCGCTTTTAAAAGAAATCAGGTAAAATTAAGTAGGTACTGATATCTACTAAAGAACAATATCGCAATCAAATGCCTACAATAGGTACTCAATAAAAAATAAATATAATTGTATTCAAAATTTTATTCGAAGCACTAATCAGAAATGTTATAAAACTTTCTGTATTACGTGGGATCCCAAACCCAATGCGTGGATCGTCGCGCCCACGGGCAATTTATCATTTATAATAACTAGTCAGATTAGTATTTACACAAACAACAAATATTCTGTTGTACTAAACTTGATACGAAATTATTTAAAACACAAAAGGCTCTCACCCACGGTGCATATACTATAATAAGTTATCTATATCTGAGCGCATATCTTGCGACATAAATCTGTTACAGACACTTTTACAAGTCAATGTAATGTTTTTTTTAAGACTAGATGGCGCTGGCATCTCCTATCTGACCAGCTACCTGCGATATCGTTCTTCATAGAAATCATTGGACTGACACACACGCCACAAATAATAATATAATATACCTATATTATCGTGAAGTATAGAAATCGACCGTCATCAAAAGATTCTGTCAGATATAAAATAGATATACGTGAAGACAATATCTGCAGATACAAACTTTATTAACTGAATGTATCGGTTTTTCGATGATAGCCTAGCGGTCGAATGCTTGCCTTCCATGCAGGAGTCTGAGTTCGATTCCGGCCCGTATCTTTAACTTTTCGAATTCACGTGTGGATCAGAATTTGATTAGATATCACTTACGTTAACGGTGAAGGAAAAACATCGTGAGGAGACCTGCACACCTGAGAGGGCTCCATAAAGTTCTCGATGGTGTGTGTGTAGGCTGCCAACCCGCACCAGGTAAGCGTGGTGGGCTAAGGCCCGTGCCCAGCAGTAGAACAGTAATATAGGCTAATTATGTTATGTTTATCGATTTTCACATTTATTTTCTGCAGATAAATTTTATAGTATCTGCACCGTGTGAAACAGCCTTAATGTATTGTGGCTTGCTGTAGTCTAGACTTATATTTAAACTCACAATCGCTATCAATGTCGAGTATAATTACTTTGAAAATTTTAGGGTAGCATTCAATATCTATTTCAATTAAAATAAAGTCTGAAAAGCAATTAAATTAATTGGTAATTAAAACTAATTATTGTGAAGATCTAAATAATTGCGCTATTCATTTTATTTTGTAAATAAGTTTAAAGCTCGACAAACGTCTTTCAAAATAATAATCTTTAAATAGAATAGAAGACAGCCTTGTTGGTCTAGCGGTCCCAGGTGGGACTGCTGAGCATGGTGACCTGGGTTCGATCCCCAGGTCGGGCAAAGTGTTATTGGTTTTTTTCCATTAGGAATTTCTCAGTAGCAGCCCGGTGTCTGGATTTGTGCCCGGTTAATGGGAATAGGCTCGCCCCCTATTACATGGGACTTAAATATAATTGGCGAAACGAGGGTGTCCTAAAAACACCTTTGCCGAACCCTTCGGGGAATATAAGGCGTGATGTTATATTATGTTAAATATAATGTAGGTACCTTTCTTTGTATCACGATATTGCGATAGTTACTATATCGTCAGTGGAAAGATAAAAAGACTAAAGCGCCAATATACCTACTTTACAGGAGAGAAATTCAAAGTATTTTTTTAAGCAAATAAACATGGTTATGTTTCTTAGAGTATATGTATTAAATATATGATTAAATTATCTATTTAATATATGTGTATACTCTAAGAAAATAACTATGTTTATTTTGTTAATAAAATACTTTGAATCTCTCTCATGTAAAGTAGGTATATTGGCGCTTTAGTCTTTTTACCTTTCCACTGACGATATAAATTGCTACGATTCGGCTACAAGTTATATACATTGGTAACAATATTTCATTTTACTTGTAAACGGTTTGGATAATCAGTTTTTTTCCTGTTATTTCTCTTACATTAAAGCTTGCGGACCCATTTTGAGTATTATGGTGTAAGATCGTTTTTCCACGGCTCACGACATGACAAGACACGAACGATACGACATGACATGACACAAACGACACGATACGACACGACACGATATGACACGACAAGACATAACTAGTGTCGTAGTTTACTTTCACGTTTATACCTACTATTATAGTCCGACCGGATAACTCAGTCCTCGCCCGCGACGTTACAGGGACGCGGGGGATGACGACTAAAAGATGATTTCCAACAAATGGCTCGCATCGCATCGGATCGGAAAGGATACGGACGGATGCGAGCCGTTTGTTGGAAATTATCTTTTAGTCGTCATCCCCCGCGTCCCTGTAACGTCGCGGGCGAGGACTGAGTTATCCGGTCGGACTATAGTAGGATAGGATAGGATTATGGCCTTAGGAGTCGTCACCGCATTTTATCGAGTCGCGGCGTGTGTCTTAAAAGAACTAACTTGTGAATTCAATAGGTTGGCTTGGTTGGTTGACGTAGCTACATGCTGGTACCTAATAGCTTGCAATGTCATCAAGACAAGTTTCTGCCTACGAATGAAAGTAGGCATGCAAGTATTCTAAAGTTCACCGCACCTAGATCTTCTGCTATCTACATAGAAACTAGTTTTGCAGATGGATTTTATAAAAAGACATTGTTTTTAATTATTAAATTATATAATTCTTCCTCCTAGCCTTTTCTCAACTCTGTTGGGGTTAGCTTCCAGTCCAACCAGATAAGGCTGAATACACTAGTATTTTACACGGAGCAACTGCCAATTACTGGGCAATGCCGATATTCTAAGGTTAGACCGGTTGTTAGACTTTCGGACTTCTGACTACCCGTAACTATTTGTATTACACCCGGGAACGACGGTTTAACGTGCTTCTTACGGAGGCACGAAGGGGTCTTGATGTGTAAGGAACGGTCACCCATCCACGGGCTGACCGCGGCAAGGTCAGCTTAACCTCATATTTTATATAAAATAATATAATTATGCTGAGATAATTCGAAACATTGCTTGCTTCCTCATACAGTTTACTAATTAACCAAATCACCTTGGATATCCGCTAACGACGTATTATCTTATAATGGCACCGAAGCTTTACTCACGATACAATGCATTCCCTAATTAAAACCAGATGATGAACAACTATTTAGGGAACTTGGTCTGTGACCTATTATTACGGATTTAACGATCATTCCTATTTTAGTATTTTGTACAAAAGATTAAAAATAGAAATGATTGCGTTCCCATTTTATTAGATTGAAACTTCGATATAAGAAAAAATCACGTTTGTATTCTTGTATCGATTGATGCTATCGAATTCAGTAATAAATCTATAATTTTATGGGAAGCTGGAAGGAGAACGGTATTCTAATTATGTTATAAGAAATTTCTGTTCTGAAAAGCGTTTAATATAACAATGATGGCCGCAACACGATTTGTTTGTTCAGTTCTCTAGTAAATTTTATTATTGTTAGGCACGGTAATACAGCTTTGTCAGAATAAATGATGTTATAATTATTATTTTGAGAAGTTTTTGTTTTAAAGAACATTATTATACTGTTCTGGCTAACCTTTTCCCAACTATGTTGGGGTCAGCTTCTAGCTTAACCAGATGCGGCTGAATACAAGTATTTTACACGGAGCGACTGACATCAGACCTCCGCAACCCAGTTACTGGGCAATGCCGATAACCTAAGGTTAGACCGGACCAAAACAACATTATTATACTAACTATATAATAATATGAATTTTGGCAGACATACTGCCTCTTGCTCTCGTGGGTAAAGGTTACAAGGGAATTTTAAAAATTAAGTAGGCAGCAGCAGAGAGCTTCGTGCCTAATTAACAACTGCGCGGACCAACTGCGCTTCTCGCAGCCATTTTGTGGATGAGTGATCGCACTTTACACATCGAGAACCCTCCATGGCTTTGAGGGCACGTTAAACCGTCGCTCCCGGGTGTCATACGAATACCTATTACAGTTGTTACCGGTAGTCAGAAGTTCGAGTCTGTATTAATTATTAGTCTGGGTTAACGTTAGGATATCGGTATTGCCCGATAACTGGGTTGTGAAGGTATGATGGCGGTCGCTCGGTGTAATATACTGGTATTCAGCCGCATCTGGTTTGACTGGAAGCCGTCTCCAACGTAGTTGGAAAAGGGTAGGAGGAAGGAGGTAGATAGCGTACTCTTTGTGCTCTAATAAAAACCAAAAAATCTCTGTTTGATTGTGGCAAATTGAATTGTCTACGAGTAAATATTATTAGAATGATACGAAAATATTATCACATCTTTCACATAGCTTGAACTCACTTCTCATGCAACCTTTCCTAAAAATGAAAGTATATTCACATTTTCTGACGAAACAGAAAATCATGATATTCCTGTAGGTGTTCAGTTCCATTCGCATCCCTTGTCAAGTGCTTGACAAAGGTGTTCAGACATATTTGGGAAATTATTATTCACACGAGTATTAATAAGGTCGAACTCAAACGATCGACTTTTATCGGTGGATGAGCTATTCTGTACCTGCGTCCGAGTAGGTACCTTATTAATCTTGCATTAATTAATACGTTTTTACGAGTATGTTCGATGTGTTTATCGAGTCCAGTCATGCTTGTATGCTCGACTTTTGTGCGTTTTATTGGGTGTCGGCCGTCTGCACTGGGCTTAAATTAAATTGTTCCTTATTCTCTACCAAGATTGATGACTTGCATTACTGTAGCCGACACGTGGACAAATGAGATCAATCAACTATATATTTGTTCAATGTTTAACAATGTAATGACGCTGCGACTTTGTTGATAGATAGGTACTTAAGATACATACGATATTTAAGTATTAGTAGGATTGTATACCGTCAATTATTATGATTCTCCATCTCCAGCAGTACCAATGATCTTAATCATCTCGATAAACAGGAAATCGTTATCACAGTATCAAGTGAATCGTGTTTAATGCACATACATTATAATGATGTAACAATACCCCAGACAACTAGCAAACTCTAGGCGAATAATGTCGATAATATCGTGAAAGTAATTACGTATCCCACTTAAATTGCCTGCAACCATTACAACGGAGTATTGCGCTAATTTTCCAGGGTTTAACTACTGAAACATCAAGTATCTAGCTCAAAACTAGAGCGAATTCGGCTTTACCAATTATTAGTTGTTTGATCTCTCGATTAAGGCCACCGTCATACAATAATGTAAGCGACATTGCGTTTGTCGGGCGTTCGTGTGTCTCTCGAGTGAACGGCGCACAGAGCATTGAAACAGTAAAGGTACACGCAGTCAAAGCAAAGAATACATGCACACAACCCTCTACACACCCCTGGGATTACGTCAAAAGGATGGATAATACTCTTGTCTGCTAATAAAAACAAAATGCGATCACAAATCTGTCTGCCATGCATGCTGATGTCAAAAACCTACATCATTCTAGAGATTTTGGATTTAGATCGCTTATTGGGACCGCCAGTAAGTTAATTACTCCTTTAACCTTCCTTTAACATTCGTTCAGTAGTGATCGTTTACGGGCTTGTCAGAGAACACGCAGCACTGCGCGCCAGGTTCACAGCAATTTTATGGCAGTTTTCCGTTTCTTTCAACGCTACTCCGTTTGAAAAAATCGCCAGTGTGCTCGGGTCCTTAGGAACCCCAACATTGTTTTGTGAGCTAAAGCCGTGACGTGTGATCTATTCTTGTTTTATTTAGATGGACAGTGATTAACACGCATCTGCACTCAATGTCAAACGGTCATATAATATTTTAGTGTTTTAATTTATTTGGGTTATTTCATACATCTGTGTATGAATGGGATATGAAATGTGGCAGATGTCTGTTGTCATTTATGTATCGTATATCGTCATGCTCTATTCCCTTCCGGTTGAGCAGAATAAACTGAAATTCTGTATGACTGTGAATAAACAGTATGAAAACATTGAGAATTTAAGAGTGAATGATTCATCCATTTGTTTGGGTTTTATTCGGGAGTTTCTCTATCTAAGCCTATTGTATTTGTAGGGTTCTAAATGTATGTTTCCTAGGTGTGTAGATTTCAAAGCAAACACCTTTTTTATAATTACGTACTACAATTTTAATTGCACTTTCACAATCAACGAAGCGATGTTCCATCAGAGTCAATTACAAATCAGTCTTGCCAAAGTTATAAAAATATTATTAATGCCTGCAACAGTATCTATCTATTTCATTCATAGTTATCGCTCTTTTATTTCTGTCTTCACTACATACACGGTTAAGAATAAATCTGAATCGAATGCACAGATGATACTACGTGTACTTTTCTCAACAAACAATACCGAAAAACAATGGCGCTCAACCATTCCAGTAAAACGATACGCCAAACAACAATACATGTTTTATAAACAAGTGTAACGTATAACGGCAATATAATGGGGCTTAATTGAACGACGACGCGACGCGACAATAGTTTATGTAGGTACTTCGCACCACGACAAGCCAGTATTTCTTGGAACGCGGCGAAAGAGGAAACTATATGTAAATGTACTGAATTATGACATCTCCCTTTGCAAGCAGCGCCGCCATGGACGGCCAGAATATACTGGGAACTTTGCGCCCATCATACCACGAGAAGCAACTTGCAGCAAGTGTCGATAAATGACGACTAAATTATGAGCAATTAGTTTGATGATACGTTGTTAGTATAGAATTTTTGTGGGTTCGGGGAACTATTAAACAGGTAGGTATTTGTTGAGTTGGTAATAAGTTGTATACTATTAGTAGACTAGCTTTTACCCGCAGCTTCGCTTGCGTGATTTTTTTTTCACCCCCTTAGAGGAGGAATTTTGAAAGATTCTTCCTTATGCATGCCTACGTTATAATACGTACCTACTGTCAATATTTCAAGTTTCTAACCCAAGCGGTTAAGGCTGTGCATTGATAGATCAGTTAGTGCTTGGCCAGAGTGGCAGCGCGGTGCGGGGAGCGGCGCGGGTGCGGGAACGCGCGCGATTTACCTGTCCGCAGTGGAGCGTGGCTTCGTTCTGAGCGTTGTCGTGTCCAGTGTTTGTCAAAATATCATATGGATGAAGAAGACTTATTTTTACTGGAAAATTCTTACTAAAAAATGATGTTTCGACATCCACAGTGCTTGAATAGCACTTATTAATGCTTCAACATTTAATTTTGAAGACGCCATCATAACATCGCGCGTGATCAGCTCGAACTCGTTTGAGATCCCCCGCTCCCGCGCGGGTTGTCGCTTGCTGCCCGCGCTCTCACTGCGGCCACTTGTATGAACGACCAATGGCGTGAGCTACCCGCGCGCTCCCCGCGCCAAGTAGCCCGCGCCGCTTCCCGCGCCCGCGTGCCCACTATGGACACTCAAATGAAGTTCTTCTGTTTGAACTCGCCGCACCGCGCCCGCCCCGCGCCCGCGTTTGCAGTCTGGCCAAAGGCTTAGTCAGTCAGTTTCTTCGTTTATATACCTACAGTCTATAATTTATAACTCGAATTCGATGTATTCCCTTTTAGGCGTGATAGTGTGTCCCTATGTACCCCAGCCGAAAGTCAGTAGATTTTGTTATTGTTTCAGTTGTCAGACTGTCATAGATATTCTTACGACACCCGGAACTACGATTTAACGTGCTCTCTGAGGAAGCGAGGGTTCTCGATATTTGTAACGAATGGCTACCCATCCACAGACTGACCGCGGCAAGCGTTGCTTAACCTCGCGCATCGTATTATCCTCGCGGTTGTTAATAAGCCACGAGCCCCTCAACAACCATACACCATAAACTTCACTGATGCTAAATACTTTATTGCTATATTTAGTTTTCGTTTCATTTGATACTTAAATGTTATCGCATGTTACTGAAACTGATCGAAAACAACTATGTATTTCAAAAAGCGATATTGATACGAACCCTCCACATTTAAATCTTGCGCTCATTTTATAGGTTTTTTTCCATTTTAGCAATAAAAATAACGATCGGGCTTCACCCCCCGATGTTTTCCATGTGCTAATTCCTACACTTGGGAGAAATAACATTAAATCGTAGTGGCCTGCCGTGTTCCCAATGCTTTCCCACTAACGAACCGATAATTTAGAGGGAGGGATATTTTCTACGGATTTACATTATTTTTACGATGTTCTCTTGTTTGGGTCCGTCAATGCGCAAGGTGCTATAAATATAAAATAAAATCATAAATATAAGCCCAACATTAATTCTGTATTAATAATCGAAAAAAAATACTATTACATAATTGTATAATTAGCGAGTTTCAGCTTGAAAATACGCTCTCAATCGTGTTCAAACCGTGCCTCAGAGAGCACGTAAACCGTCGGTCATAAGAATACCTATCACGGTTAATCCGAAAGTTTAACAACCGGTCTAACTTTAGGACATCGGCATTGCCCAGTTACTGGGTTGCGGAGGTCTGATGGCAGTCGCTGTCTGTAAAATACTGGTATTCAGCCGGATCTGGTTAGACTGGAAGTTGACCCCAACATAATTGGGAAAAGGCTAGGAGGCAGAACCGTGTCCAAAACCATATTAAAATCCATTTAGCAGTGTCTAGAATATAGATTAATATACAGACACACAAAATAAGGTCATTTTTTTTCCGGAATCACCTTGAACAGTGTACTAGTTTTATTTTCATCACATAATTACCTAATTGGTTCGTTAACCTACATTCGCGACAAAAATAAAAGTCATGACGTCACACCCTAAAAGCAGGAAGCGCTAAATAAAAATACCACAACTTTTGCTCCTTATTCTGACATTGATGTTTCTAACTCAATGATTCTGACCTTGCATTCCTACAAAGACATGAGACACTTAATTCCCAAGTCCCAACATAAATTATATTATTCATCCACATGAAACTATGATATATCTGTTAAAATGACATAAAAATGTCATCTTTGACTTTAGAAGTGACGTACCGGACCTTCGCCTTAATCTTGTAATTCTGTTGCATGTATTTGCATGTGTATTGTGTTTCATGTAATCTGGTTAAATGTATAATAGTTTACGAGGAACGTAATTGTATGATTGTACTTGTTATACCATCATCATACTATTTATCATGTATTGCCTTGAAGGTTCTTAAGGTGTTTTTTTTTAGTTTAGTGTTTACTTGCAAGGTTTTAATAAAGAAACTTGATTACTTACATCAACATCATGATCAGCCCATTACTGTCCTACTGCTGGGCACGTGCCTCTTCTCAGAATGAGAACGGTAGAAGCCTTAGAATTTGTGCAATTAATTACTTCGGTTAATTATTTATATCTTCGGGGGTAAAATCATTTCTACCTTTAACGTGAATATTATTCGCTGAAACTGAAATTAATTTACAGTTATTTTGCTGTTTATTCACTTTATTTTTGGAAACGGCAAATCGCAGTTCATCCGAGAAAACGTTGAACATCACTTTGTGAGTGTTCTGTTTAAAAATTGTTTATTTTTTACTGTAATTTTTTGCATAAAAATTAAGCCTTGCGTATGATTCGCGTTAATTATACACTCATTGAAATTACTTATTTGTAACCTAAGTCATGTCGACATTTTTGGGTAGCTCCACTCTAGAGCCAAAGTAATTAAAATAAATTAATTACACACAGCCAACTTTGTTTTCCCTCTAAATTGAAGTGGTTTTGTTTATAAAATTACAATTTACTACGGGATAATTAAAATTTGTGTTTATGTACAAGACCGTTGCCACGCAGCGGATCATCAAATAGTTTTTTGTTTACATCGTTTGTAGGTCATAAATGTTGAGGACAATTAAGTTTCATTGTTTTTAACGAGATATAATGAGTTGAAAATCCCATGTGTTCATATTGTAACAGTTATGTGTGAGCCAAAATTTTATCAAATGTAAAAGAAAATGGAAAATTGTAGAGAGAGACACATTTTTCGTATCTTTGTGCACTGGCAGAAAATATGCATATTTTCTGCTAAGCTTTTTTCCAACTACGTTGGGGTCAGCTTCCAGTCTAACCAGATGTGGTTGAATAAAAGTATTTTACACTGAGCGACTGCCATCAGACCTCCGCAACCCATTTACAGCGCAATGCCGATATCGTAAGGTGAGACCAGTTGTCAGACTTTCGGACTTCTGACTTTTCATAACGACTGTCATAGGTATTCTTATGACACCTAAGACCGACGGTTTTAACGTGTTCTCTGAGGTAAGGAGGGATCTCGAAGTGTAACGAACGGTCACCCGTCCACGGACTGACCGCGGCAAGCGCAGCTTAACCTCGCAAATCGTGTGATCCGCGCGGTTGGTAATTAGCCACAATGTATACTTAACTGTTAATAATTTTATACAAATACAAAACATTAATTTTAAATGATTCCCTTATAGTCGTAGATACAGATAGCGCTGTGCAATGGACAGACTATCAATTAATCAATGCATAGATTCATGTTCGCACCGTCTTGGCTTCGTCGTTGCATTCATATCTATTAAGTATATTATATTTGAATGGAAGCAATACAGTTACTTACCAACGAGTTAAAAATCGATACATTATCAATTAAGTGTGGTTAGTTGACTTGTTGTAGACTTGTTCTAACTTTTGCAGGTCCGCTTATTAGGATATAATTATCACATTATGCGAAATTCAGTGCGCTGAGTAAGACCGTAAGAGTAATTTAGACTAACGGCCATTTTCAATAATGTATAGGTATATCGACGGTTTGCCCTACTAGAAATAAAAAATTAACATACAATAGAAGTAATATTAAACTATCTCTAGTTAGGCAAACCACCTAAAGATAGGTTATTGAATTCGATAGTAAGTACTCTTTAATTCTGTAGTGTAAAGAGTGCAAACCTACAGTCTTTATTATTGTACTGAATTTAGTTTAATTTGAAGACTGCCTCATTCTGAAACAATTTTCCACTACCCAACAAAAAAGGCTAGCATTCTTGAAGGATTTATTTTTCTTCTAAAATCCTAATATTAGTTGAATATGTATAATAACATCACCAATAACAACGTTAGAAACATTGAATAGGCCTCCTTCAATACGTCGGCCCTTATAAGCCTTCGCCATTGATTACGTGAAGACAGGTCGGACACAATTTCGGCGACTACGTCAATTTTATCTGATTAGTCGTCTGTGGGGATTCAATGTAATAATGTCGGTACAACGAAAATAATGATTTCTGGGAAGCTTAAGGTGTCTTTGATGTAGCGAATAAAATGTTGGGGTAGAGCTACACATGGATGCTCAACTTTTGTTTTATCTATTCTGGGTGATTTGAGGTATTTTTATTTTAGACGCGTAACTATTATGCCAGAATCATTATCAACTAGGGTAGTAGACACTTCCTCTCCTTCCGTATCATTTGCTACTTTTATTAACACAGGGGCCCTCACAAAACTTTTTACATTACAAAAGTCTATAAGAACTTGTATGATTTTAGTGGAAATATTTAACTGCGATCTAATCCCGTCTTACGAAAAAACTCGACTTATCCGATAAATGAACTTATATAAAAGTTTAATATTACGTTATGCTTGGAAAGCGCGGGATTGCGATCTTTCCCGACGACTGACTTTTGCCAAAGTTAAATAAGCTTCGCCAGGAGAAAATTTGGCCAATCTTCCTCGTCAAATATAAGTACGATTCCCCTTAATATGAAGTTATATTGTATGGTCATAATGTGTAGGGTATGCTGATTTGGTTTGATTGTCTAGGTACTTAATAGTTACAGTACTGCTCTAGGACAATAAACCTGGGAGCGATTTTTGCAAGATTTTTCAGTTAATAAGGCAATAATAAAACCTTATTGAGGAACTGTCTTTTAAAGATGCGGTTTAAATGATGATGTAGTAACAAAAATTGAAAAAAGTATGCTTACGTGGTTTGGTCATGTTGAAAGAATGAGTGAACGGCGATTAACAAAAGAAATTTATAAGGCGGATGTTAATGGAAACGCCGGTAGAAGACATCTTAGAAGGACATAGTACATGGATGTTATTGGTGATGTTCTTCACAAAGGTCAGGTGCGTAGTGCTCTCAACCGGCGTGAGTGTATGACAAGATTTATGAATGTGGATGAAGCGAAAGGGGTATGTAAGGGTAGTAGCATCTGGCGTTTTATAGTTTCTGCCTAACCCCATAAGAAAAAGGCGTGAGTTTATGGATGTCTTTTAAATCTTATTACCTATCCCGAAATTAAATAATTATAGATTCTGAATCAGTCCATTTTTTATTGAAAACAGTCAATCTTTTCAATATAGTACCTACACAGTATATAACCAACCTTCATTGATAATTATATTTAAATTCGAGGTCTTGCAGTGGTAACAACTAGGTCAGGGTACCTATATCTTACCGACAGGCGTATAAGGGAGTTCTTCTATATCTTTGTTACTTGGATGCGAGTGCTCCATCTGGGACCGTATCTACGCTTACCATCAGGTGTAATTAGGGTCAAACGTGACCAAGATAAAGAATTTTTAAAAAATACTTATAATAATCCATATTGCTGGTTCTGCGGTCTTCGACTTCTGCGTATGCCCAGTTTTTTTTTAAATTCAAGCATTATTATATTTTCTTTTTGTTACAGGTAGTTCCGCCTGTTTCCAAGAGGATTCTGTAAACAACAGGAGTGTGACAACAGGCAGTACGTTCTATGAGGAGTGTTGTTGTACGGAACCCGGTTATAAGCTGACTGCCCTTCATTGGCTGGACCCATACAACAGAGTCATTGTGGGGTATGTGATATGTTTGATACTTTACCTTAATTTTTGCTATGTATGTGTAATCTCACAAGGAGACCCATACCCAGCAGTGGATGAAATTGGTTAGAACAAGAGAGATAAAAAAAGTTTTATAACCTGTTTCACTTAAACATTTTGTTGCCATCTAAATCTAGTGATTGCATGTGTATTGTGCACTGGTCGAGTGTAAGGTCCTCGGGCACTCAATAGGTTTTTTGTAGGAAAAAAGCTATTGGGTTATTCAGTTCAAGAGATTCCTATTTGTAGCTAGGGTTTGGAATTGTGCCCGCCAAAGGACAATAGACATAACATCAAGCCTGTATTCCCCGAAGGGTTGGGCAGAGGTAAGTATATAGCAACACCTTCATTTCGCCGTTATGTTTTTAATGTCCCATGTAATGTCCCAGTCCCATGGGGGGCGAGCCTATTGCCAAACCGGACACAAATCCAAACTCCGGGCTGCTACTGAAGAATTCCACACGGAAAAACCCAATAACACTTTGCCCGACCTGGGAATCGAAACCAGGACCTCACAATCAGCAGTCGCGTTTGCTACTACTAGAATAACCAAGCAGGACAATAGACTCTCCTCTTATAACTTCATCAATGAAAGATGGTTGCACAACAGTAATAAGCGCAGGCCCGGACTGGCCATACGGGCAAATCGGGCAAGTGCCCTATGGGCCGGATGCCCGATGAGCCGGTGTGACCTGATGGGCCGGTCACACAGTCGGAGAAATCGAAAGAGTGAGGGGAATTTCAAAAAAAAAGTCGTCCAAGTATCGTCTATCGCTTAAAAAAAACGTCGTCCGTCTAATCGCTTGGGAATGAACTTTTTTTTGCCAGCACTGGGCCGACCGTCTCTCAAATGCCCGGGCCGATTTCAGGTCCCAGTCTGGCCCTGAATAAGTGTTATACATTTCTATCTGCCAGACCATACCTACTGCTTCTGTTCTATTCAGCAAACCTCGCAATATTTTTAATTGAAACACTACCATTTCAAAGTCCATATAACATTAAATTCAATTCATTTGTTTTTGCTGTCAAGTCCTAAATAAGATCATTGTTTTCACAAGACCAGGTACAGATTCAAATGTGTACATCGAAGAGCAGGGTGAGTGCTTATCTCTGCACATCCCGAGCACCAGCAAGACGTTGTCAGGAGCATACAGATGCGTCACCACCGTTGATGGAGCATCACATTCACAGATTCATAATCTAGATGTATTTGGTAAGATATCCTACAGTGATCTTTTTTCTTAATGAAGTGCGAGCCCAGAATATTTAGCTTCTTTAAACGTAAACAACACGAAACCTGCTTTTTAGATTATTCGTTGAAGCCCTGACGACCGATCACCATCTTCTTTGACGACACGTTTGGTGCAGGGACTGAGCGATCGGCTTCTGCGCTATGGGTCATGGGTTCGATTCCCGCACGGAACAAATATTTGAATGGCCTACAGATAGTTGTTCCGGGCCTGGATGTTTGTGCATGTAAAGATTTCTGTCTGAAAACGCACCGACGATATAGGAGAAATCCTAGTGCGAGGAAAGGCTTTAAAAAAAAACTGAAAGAATCTGGAAAGTGCCTCTACATTTTCTGACCCACTGTTGCCTTCGCTGTTGTCGTCATCATCAGCGTCATCTCGTGTATAACAACACCCTCGTCACGTTAGTTAAAAAAGCATACTCCTGGTAAAATAATTTGGTGGGACGGTACCATATTCCATTTGAGGTGCTATTGTTACTAGCATAACAATTGTTAACTTTGACTTACGTTTCCATCTAGATTTGAGCTCATAATTAAACCGGTTCTACAATATAACGATTTACGTAATATTTATATTAGTTAATCATACAATTAATGATTTACATTGTTACATGTTCTTGCACAAAATGAACGTATTACCTTTATTTACATCAACAGATCCGTTATACTTCTATGACACTCAGATGAGCCAGTACATAGTCTACAACAACAATTCTTTGATCACCTGCCACGCTAAAGGAGCGACCCCCCCTTTCATCAGGTGGTACAAAGGAGAAGATGGACAGGATGAGGTAATACATTTTTCTTTCAAACATGCATAAATTATTGTTTCAGGGTGCTTACAAACTGAAATCAAACGTTTTGCCAACGACTTTGGGCACGGCACGTATGTTCACGAAAATTAATAATTACTACTTAGCTGCCCAGTGAACTACATACCAGCAAAATGTTTTTTTTTTTATTTTTCCTTGTTTTGTTTTTTCCTATCCAATCAAGTACTGAAGCGACCGAAACAAAAAAAAAAAAGCAAATCGGTCGAGCCATTTTCGAGTTTTAGCGAGACTAATGCACGGCAATTGATTTTTATATAATACTAGCTGTGTCCTCACGGCTCCGCCAGCCTAAGAAGTTTTATTCCAGTAATAAATATAGCCTATGTTACTCAGTGATAATGTAGCTTTATAACGGCAAAAGATTTTTTGAAATTGGTCCAGTAGTTTTTAAGTTTATTCGGTACATACAAAATTACTATAATAATTAGTATAGATGTATATAGATGTCATCGATTAACACAGACTGGCCTAACAGACTGTGGAGTCCGATCGACTACCTTCGATCGCTCCATCTACGTTTGTCGTCAGCAAAGTGGCATCTGTCTATAAGCGCCCTAAAAGCCGAAAACCGGCAACATCCAAATTTAGCTGTAGCTAATCAGAACTATGTTTAGGCGAGTGAGCTTCATGCATTAAAACCCGTTTTCGTTACTTGATGATGCCCTCGGGCAACTCATTTCCTGTTGTCATAGCAACCGAACCAAACCGAGTTAGGGCTTTTAAGTCACATGCTCATTTGATACGGAATGGAAAATGGTCACTATCTAGTTGTTTGAGTTCACACTCAGTTTTCGAAAGTATAGTATTAAACTACTACATTTTTATACGAGTACATATTAATAGAGTTACAGTTGGTAACAGTCACAATTGAAAAAAACGATTCGTTTATCGGATATAGGAATGGGCAACAACAAATTCAAAGAAACGTAAACGATATTTTTTACAGACTTATTAGGCCTGCTTTTATTTAAAGACAGTATTTTTTTCCTGCCTCGTTGGTCTACTGGTGGCAGGTGCGACTGCTGATCGTAAGGTCCTGGGTTCGATCCCCAAGTCTGGCAAATGTTATTGGGTTTTTCCGTGTGGAATTCCTCAGTAGTAGCCCGGAGTTTGGATTTGTGCCCGGTTGATGGCAATAGGCTCGCCCCCTGTTACATGGGACTTAAAAATAATGGCGAAATGAGGATGTTACTATACACCTCTGCCCAATCCTTCAGGGAATACAGGCGTGATGGTATGTTATGTGTTATTTATGTAAATATTTTTTTGCAGATATATAACGACACGGTAAAATATCAGATCATGGCTGAAGGATTGCTTGTGAAGAATGTTAATAATGATGATCATGGGGTATACAAGTGTTCAGCATCCGTACTGTCAACAGGTGAAGAAGTTGAAATGGATATATTGGTCAGGGTAGGTACAACATAATAAAAACAATAATATCATACAACTTTATTGATCGATTTATTATTAACTAGCTGTGTCCTCACGGCTCCGCTCGTAGCCTATGTTACTCAGTGATAATGTAGTTTTCTAACGGCAAAAGGATTTGTGAAATCGGTCCAGAAGTTTTTAAGTTTATTCGTTACATACAAAAATCCAAAAATACGAATCTTTCCTCTTTATAATATTAGTATAGATGGATATTTCTGCTTCTTCGAGCCCGTTCACACAGCGGATCCGTTTTTGTAGGACCGTTTTTAACGGGTCTATCGGTACTGGATGTGTTGTGTACATCTGTCAAATTCTGTTCCGCTCTACCGATCTCGATAGACAGCATCTGGCAGGCAGGATACGATAAAAATAACGGATCGTGTGTGAAGGCACCCATACTTCTCCATATATCTTCATGTCCGGATCCGTTTTTTATACTGTTACAAAACGGAACGTGAAAAATGTCGGACAAGTATTTTTTACTGGATTCGGAATACTGTGGTGTATGTGAACACGATCATACACCTACAGGCACCATCACCAAAATAAAAACGGACCCGCTAAAAACGGTCCTGTAAACAGTTTCTGTGTTAACTAGCCGTAAGGTTTTACTATCTTATTTCATAGACGCCAGTAATTGGAATCATGATGAGTGATTGTAAAATTCAAAATTAGACCAGAGGCAAAAGCTGATATCAGTATCAGCATTCTTTTACATTTATCATCAACTGTTTTATACATACATACATAAACTCACGCTTTTTTTCCATGGGGGTAGGCAGAAACTATAGAACGCCACATGCTACGACCCCATACTCTTTTCGCTTCATCCACATTCATACATCTTGTTATACACGCACGCCAGTTGAGATTACTACGCACCTGTCCTTTGTGAAGAACATCACCTACCAACATCGATGTATGTCCTTCTAGGACATCCTCTATTGGCGTTTTATAACTAACATTATAATTATTCAGGTAATGACACCACCAGTAATTACGCAATTGGTAGCTAGTCCTGAAGCAGTGTTGGCTGCAAACGAGTCACTGATGATACAGTGCAGTGCCGAGGGCTTGCCCGAACCTGTGTTCGAATGGAAGAAAATACCAGAATCGGTAAGTGTGCGGATTTGTATTTCTTGGTGGACAAGGTATACATGTACTTTGTATACAAGGTTAGTCGGAAAGGGGGTACTAAGCCGCGGGCCACTTAATGTATCACTGATGATTGTTTGAAAGAAAGTGTTAAAATTTCAAAGTAAGTAAAAAATTGTTTTATGTTGTTTCAAAAAACGTTCACCCTTGCTTTAGTTACGAATTCAGAAAATGGGTTTTTAATCCGTGACCCCAAATATGACCTAAAATGTAAACACAGCTGATCATAACTGAGGATAGATAGAATTTAACGTATTTTTTATGAAATCTTTGAACGGCTATTTCTTTTATACTAATGACTTTTGGGAAAGTTGTAGAACAAAAGTTATCCATTATTATGGGTACTTTAACACCCTTTCAGCTTAGTACCCCCTTTCGACTAACCTTGTATAATATAATAAAAATAACTTGTTAGATAGTTATCTATATAATATGTTTAATGCTTCAATAAAATCACAGCTGATAGAGGAACACAGAAATAGGTAAAAATAATGATAATAGTACTACTAGCTCGCACTACCACTGCTACAGAGAAAAAATAAGTGAAAAATAAAAAAACAGCATTGCCACAATACAAAATACCTACAAAAACCTAATTTGTTGGTGTTGCCAACAGTAAGAATAACCACTATAATGGTGATAGATCGAACAGAGCGTCTCACAATGATTGTTGATATCACTGTCCCACATGACGAGAACCTTGTGAAAGCCGAGAAAGATAAGGAAATTAAGTATCAAGACTTGGCACACGAAGTTGTCGACATGTGGGAGATTGACTCAGCAGTCATTGTGCCGATAGTCGTTACGGCCAATGGCTTAATAGCCAAGAGCCTCGACCACCATCTGACGAGGCTCTCGTTGGGCAGCTGGGTCAAAGGCCTGATACAGAAAGCGGTACTTCTGGACACGGCACGTATTGTCAGGAAGTTCCTCTCTCTGAGGCCCTGACCACCGGTAGCTTGGACCCTGTTCCCGATGCCGGTGGGCTACTATTTTTTATATTTTTAAATGTTTTTTTATATTTTTTGTAGAAATATTTAAAAATATAATTTATATGTATATAGAATGAATAAACGAAAAAACCACTATAATAATATTGTGTTCGGCATATCGTTCCAAAACGCCCATTGTTGAAAATCGCTCTCTTAACTACTAATAAACTATCGTAACCGTGGTAAATTAAAACGCTTGGCAAACGGATCATAGAGGTCACAATATTATATTGGTTTCTGCATTGCTGTTGTCTTGACACCATTCCTTAGTCAAAGACTCGCACTGGAAGAGTGGATGCACTTGATCCTTTTCCAGAAAACCTCACAGAATCGGTAGAATAGAATTTAATATTAGTTTCAAAGGTATTTATAAAACTCCTGTATTTCCCAAAGGGTTGAGCAGAGGTGTATAGTAACACCTTCATTTCGCCGTTATGTTTAAGTCCCATGTACCTAATAGGGAGCCTATTGCCATCAACCGGGCACAAATCAAAACTCCAGGCTGCTACTGAGGAATTCCACATGGAATAACTCAATAACAATTTGCCCGACCTGGGGATTGAACTCGGGACCTCATGATCAGCAGTCGCGCTTGCCATACCAATGTACCAATACCATACCAATGTAGAAGTTTATAAAACTCCTTCATAAAATTATAATTAAATACCCTTTTGCAAGGGACATAGAAAAACTGCACTACAGAGAGGTAAAATTAGTGGTTCGATTTGTCTAATCTTAACAAGCATAACTTGGGACCGCTGAAACTAGTGATGCTCCAGATAGGGCAAAAACGTAACTGCGATTTCCTGTTAGAAAATAATCTTAGAAGTTCAACTTATAAAGCATGAAAAGCTTGGAATAGTCATATTCAATCATATCAATAAATTGCTTTTCGATTTTTTATAGAATCTAGTTCTCATTTCAGTCAATATCATGATCACTTTATCAGCGAATATTAGAATTCCGGTAGTGAGTAGGTACTATGTACTGACCTATTGCAGCAGTGATAGTGATCTGACCGTCGGACTGCTAAGTCATAGGTTTCGAATCGAACCCAAGTCACGCACCTCTGAATTTTCGGTTTCATGTGCATATTTCATAATTATCACTTGCTTAAAAACGGTGAAGGAAAACTTCGTGAGGAAACCAGCATGCCTGAGAGATATTTCTCGACGGCATATGAAGCCAAGTCAGAGACCCATGGGCGGCATAAACTCTGACACCCGGTTAGTCACTAACCACACGAAAAGAAGAAGACTGACATTTTAGAAGTAATCTGTTTAGAGAATTACCGGGCACGACAGTAAAGCTTTAATTAAAACTAACACCTCACTTACTTTAAAGTCGCTAGACACTCATTATGTAACTACTTAGCATCATAACACGAACGGACCATAAAGTAAGTTAAGAACACAATATTTGTTTACTACTTTGTAAGTAGTCAACTTACGGAGAGGTTAATCGTTGGAGCAATGGTCGGGTGAAGAGAAATTGAGCTATTGGCGTAATTTAAACAATTCTTGAGATTTTTTTACGGGAAATAAATTCAGTAAATAAAACTACCTCTGTAAAGAATATGCACTTTTTAAAGAAGATTCTGAGAAGAATATATCAATAAATATAATAAATAAATGAAATCAAAATCTTTTACAATAATACATACATACATACATAAACTCACGCCTTTTTCCCATGGGGATAGGCAGAAAATATAGAACGAAATTAAATTCAATTATATTCAATTGAATTCTTTACAATAATATAAGTAAGTATTTTATGAGAAAAAGTTTCTTGATTTTGGTAAAATATTATTAACTAGCTGTGTCCTCACGGCTCCGCCCGTAGCCTATGTTACTCAGTGATAATGTAGCTTAATAATGGCAAAATAATTTTTGAAATCGGTCCGGTATTTTTTAAGTTTATTCGTTACATACAAAAATACAAATCTTTCCTCTTTATAATATTAGTATAGATAATGTAAGTAGGTAAGTATCTTGTCAGAAAAAGTTTCTTGATTTTAGTAAAATATACATATTTAATATAATAAGCTAAAACACATTTTTAGAACCCAGAAGAAGAGAAGAACACCAGTTCGATACAACAAATAAACAACACAATTAGTTTTCTAAACGTACAGCCAGAAGACGCTGGAACTTACGAGTGCATCGCCCGCAACTTCGTCGGAACCTCTAAGAAGCAAATTCATATTGAGGTAAATAGATCTATAAACAATTTGAGCTATCAGAAGGTATTGTTTGATTTAATAACAGTAAAAAGCATCAATTTAAAAGAGTGATTTGATAACTTAACCATTGCAATAAAAACTTAAAAACATAAAAGTCTACTTAAGTGTTTCAATTCTAACCACAGATTCAAAAATTAACACATTAAAAGTAGTATTGCACTTAAAAAAAAATATTAGACCACTCTAATAAAAGAAGAAATGAAACTTATCTCATATGTGCCAATTTCACCAATGTCGGATAACTTTTATCTCAGATATAAATTTGACGTTTTGACAGCTTTTGTATAGAAATTATATCAAAACGCCTAACTTAATCCTTATATAAACGCTATCCAACGTTGGTAAAATCGGGCATACATTGCCTAAAGGATGATTTCCATCAAACGGCTGGCATCGCATTGGATCGGAACGGATTTTACAATCTTTAAACGATATTAAATCGTGTACACAGTATTTAAAGTCTATATTACCAAGCCGCTCACAGCACCTTTACCGCAGGCGTCTTCCGCGACACGCGATCGTAGCCAAAAGTATGCTGCAACGCGCTATCGGCTCCGTTCGCCTGTAGTTGTATCCGATCGGATCCTTTCGGCTGCCAACACGGTAGGAATGAAAATATTTACTAGGCGCAGAAACGGATACGTTCGCAAGTGACAGTACGGAGCCGATCGTATGCGTCGACATCCTGCAGAATGCGATCGGCTGTCGCCGCATCCGTTCGTATCCTTTCCGATCCGATGCGATTCGAGCTGTTTGGGGAAAATTATCCCTAAGGGCCCAAATATGTATCACAAGAAACAAATGAATGTATTTGGTTTCAAGTGCGTTATACCGTTATTAAAACAAGCCATATTTACAATTGATGGTGGTACACATTTTTTGATCCGTTTACTTATAATCAATTTGACGGCAAACTCATTATTATATCTTCAGGTACATTTACCTCCGGAGATCATAGGATTCAATAACATAACAGCACTAGAAGGGACAGAAATAGCATTCTACTGTAATGTAACAGGCCTACCAGTACCAAATGTTACCATTACTTATGAAGGAAAGAGTTTGGATGAAGTAAGGTAAGTTTAATTTCAGTTATAAGAAGAAGAATACAACAAAAATAAAAAATCTAAAAAGACTGGTAAAAATTTTGGACTGACAAATCAAGACTGCCATTCTGATTAATCATAAGTGGTACATGTAAGCGAGGGATAAGGAAAACAGTAAGATGCAATGAATGGTAGAAAATAGGCGAGCAAAAGAATTTGTGCGTGCAAAAATGACAGTACAAAATGTGACAACAGTCCCGCGGGGTGGCGCGACCGTCGCTCCTTGGTCGCCCACAGTCACACATTAAACAATATAATGTTATGTGACGCCAACAGTACAAAGTAATAAAGTAGCAAGAGCAGCTAAAATTGATAGTGCCAGTATGACCTAGGTTCCTTCTTATCTTGCTGGAATAGTATAACATGTTGTAGTAAAAGGTGAATATCTTACAAAACGAGATACAGAAAGGAAAGAGTTACCAGTTTTTACAGTTCAAAAAAGGTGTATGCAGAAGATAAGTTAAGAGCTCGAGTAAAAAAAAATTGTTTCAATATTTATTTTTGTTCCAGGGAAACAGAATATGAGGTAGTTATACCGAATTTCTCACTGCTCAAAATCGATAGATCGAGTGAAGGAATATACATTTGTAACGCAACCAATTACGGTAAGTCTTTTTATTAGTATAAAAGTAGTAGTTTTGAATTTTATGATAATTTATCACACCGATAATTCAGCCCTCATCAAACTGTCTCCCTCCCAGTCCTCCCGCCAGCAATGCGAGCCGAGGTTCGAGTCCTATTAGGGGTCGCCCTTAGCGCTGTTGTTGCTAGTAATCATGATGTTAGTAGTAGTAGTAGATGTTAGTAGTAGTAGTAGTTAGCTGAGGTTAAGTATTTTACTCGTCCCCATTGGTTGGAGACCCTTCAGGTCCTGCCAATAACTGCCCGGTTACGTAGAAACAGTCCGCAAGACCATCTACAAGCAGCCGAATATAAAAAAAGGAGTTATTATAATGTACTCGTTAAGTTTTAATTCAGGAAAATCGCCGTAGGATAGTAATAATAAGCAGAGAAAAATCATGAACATAAAGTGACAAACTCCTTTGTCAATAATTTATTCTATAACAGTTTACGTACGTAGGCTGCTTCAAAAAGAAGACATAATAGCTAGCACAATCTTCTTTTCGTGTGGTTAGTGATTAACCTGGTGTCAGAGTTTATGCCGCCCATGGACCTCTGACTTGGCTTCACATGACATCGAGAAATATCTCTCAGGCATTCCGCTTTTCTCACGATGTTTTCCTTCACCGTTTTTAAGCAAGTGATAATTATACAATACGCACTTGAATCCGAAAAGTCAGAGGTGCGTGCCTTACTCGAGAACTCGAGACCTATGACTTGGCAATCCGACGGTCATACCACTAGGCTATCACTGATCTAACACAATGTAATAATGAATGATGATGTGGTGATGATATACACTATTATCATCACCTGCTGAAAGATAAAGATAAAACAACAATTATCCATAACTAAATAATAGTATTTAATGTATGTATGTTCCTATTTATAGTAAATTTTGGTATCTAATAATAATTTATCATTAACAGTGGATACAAAGTCGGAATTAATGTACCTGTCAGTACTACATCAGCCATATTTCGACAAAACATATGAGCCACTGTGGGGTTGGAGCGGAGAAACTGTCAATATCAGTTGTGCGCATAAAAGCAACCCACCATCAAAATTTATTTGGAGGTATTTTGACACTATTCTCAATTATTTATAAAAATTTAAAATTTATTTAAAAAATGTCTAGTAATGTTTATTTTCATATTGACAAAACCTATCTTGAGAATCATACCTGTATTCCCCGAAGGGTTAAGGTAAAAGTAACACCCTCATTTCGCCGTTATGTTTAAGTCCCATGTAATAGGGGGCGAGCCTATTGCCATCAATCGGGCACAAATCCAAACACCTGGCTGCTACTGAGAAATTTCTAATGGAAAAATGCAATAACACTTTGCCCGACCTGGGAATCGAAACCAGAACCTCGTGATCAGTAGTCACGCTTGCCACCAACTAGACCAACCAGGCAGTCTCTGAGGATCTTGAGAAGTTTAATCATATTTTTGATAAGGATGATACCTTCTACCTAACAGTACGAAAATCACCAATCAGGATTTCAGAAGTTGTAAATTTTATTTACCTACAACTATAAAACTTAACATGACATTTTATCCACAGATTCTCAAAGGGCAATTACTCAACAATAGAGAAACAAGAATATGATAATATCGTTTTAGATTATGAAAGTGCACTAGAACATTCGTTCCCATTCACTGATCAGTTCGCACCGTTCGGAATACATGAATGCAGAGCTGTAAATGAACATGGAGAAGCTGCTAAAGTATTTCAAATAAGGAAAGGATTTCCCCCATCATTCGTTGAAAATGTAAGTACATAGACACAACTTATTCGATGATATAACATAACATCACGCCTGTATTTCTCGAAGGGTTGGGCAGAGGTGTATTACCTAACACCCTCATTTCGCCGTTAAGTCCCATGTAATAGAGGGCGAGCCTATTGCCATCAACCGAGCACAAATCGACACGGACTTCCACACGGAAAAACCCGATAACACTTTGCCCGACCTGGGTATCGAACCCAGGAACTCACGATCAGCAGTCGCGCTTGCCACCACATGTCAACGAGGCAGTTGAATGAAATATAACTCTAAATTATAAGCCCGCGAGCATCCACTGCCGAAAATAGGTGTCTTATATAAATTACTTTAATTCTAAAGATGTTTTTTATAGACATTTCTATGCTAATTACATGATACAAAAATACAAAGATAGAAACATTTTATATATCGGGTGTAAAAATACCCTTAACGAAGCCGAAAGCCACGTATTCTTCCCATCATTACGAAGATTTTTTGGTATTGGGCCATACCTGGGAACCGACTGGTTATGGAGATATTGAAGGTCAAAGTCACCATATTGTTGAACGTTTTTCACGAAAACTAAGTTTAAATGTTATTACTAAACATTCTTCTATACAAACATTATCAACATTTTCGAAATGTAGGCACAGTCTGCTGCGAGCGCGCTTACATTGCGCGCTACAATTAAAAGCTGTTTTTAATACCAAAAAATAAAAGTCGTTTTCCAGCAATTATTTTTGCTGTATGTTACTTAGTTTTATGTACAGTATGCGTAGACTTCATTTACACCCAGTATATTATATAAAATGCTTCTATCTATGTATTTCTTCAACCCACGTTCATTCGTCAACATTTAACAATTTGGCCTTTTCGTCTTCATCACACGTGCCTGCCTGTTTTCATATTATAATAACAAAAACTATGGTTGTTACTCGGTCACCTATCTATCTAACCGCCGACATAACTGTATTTTACACGCTAAGACAATTCCTGAACAATTAAGCCATGACCTTTTCCATTCTCGCACAACTAAGAATTTAAAATTCTGCATATATTAAGTGGTCTCTGAGTTAAGCCTTTTAAACTCTAACTAAACAAACACAAAGTTAATTTGAATCACAAATAGATTCTGTTATTGTAGTTAAATCTCACTTCTTTGAAATTGAGCAAGGAGTCTGTATTTTCATCATTGTTGTGTAACTTTGTAATGATGTTTCAAAAATGTTCATTGTTCAATTAATTGAAATTTTCATTTCTTAAAGGCTAGGCAGAATTTCGACTATACATATTTTAAATCAACGTTGTGGTTCAAAGAGTTCCTTTCTATAGTAGTCGAAAACTCAGTCATCAGGATGATCAGTGTCTAATCGGGTTATGTTGCTTTAATGAAAAAACCTAGTGATGATGACAATATCCATGTATAATCATTAATTGTAGCGGTCTTGAGAGGGTCATATTCAGCACTAAAACGCACGTAATTGGGTGTGGCAGATTGAAAATCACACGATACACTGACCAAAATTTAGGATTTAAACTAATTAAGGAAGTTCCAAATCCAATCTTAAATAAAAGTACTATTTTCCATAAAATATTTAAATAAGTTTCACTACAAATGAAAAATATTCTATCTTGCAGAAACATTGTTTATATTTAAATTTATTCAAAGGAATTCTTATTCCTCATTCTTTACTTTATTTCCTTCGTGGATTATAGCTGTGCTAAAAAAAATTTGAAGGCAAATAAGGGACATACAATTACGCCTATAATCCCTATAGGGTTAGGCAGAGGTGTTCTCCTTTTACCGGAGTCTGTATACCCACTTTTGTCCACACTATTGCCATTCTTCGGGCACAAAGGGATTATATCAGGTGGATTACTAGTAGCTTATTTATTTATAACAACATAGTATATTAAGCTCATCATACATGTAGCGAGGGCCTCAACTAAAATGATGCTACCCTCCACCGAGATGCAGAACAAAAATACGGTGGAAAGGTGCATCCATTTTATTTACACGATACCTACAGTTACCGACAGGTCGACATGGTAATTTTCTAGTCATTTTCAATACACAACTACAAGCAACAACGTGAGCGAGATCGATATCGATAAACGCGATCGATGCGGATTCGGGCAACGCTAACGGGGTGTCCTGCGTAAGCGACAAACACGACGCGGTGCGACACGACGCGACATGACGTGACGTCCCGTCTCGCTACATAGGCCGCTGAATGCCGTTGTCTTGATCGCGTTTGTCGCGTTCGTCGCGTCATGTTCGGCGCTTACGCAGGACACCCCGTAAGACTAACGGGGTGTCCTGCGTAAGCGACAATCGCGACACGACGCGATGCTGAGAGCGCATCGAACGCGATCAAAACAACAGCATTCCCTACTGGCGGCCTATGTAGCGAGACGCGACGTAACGCCTACTTGTTCTCCGTTGTGTCGCGTCGTGTCGCACCGCGTCGCGTTTGTCGCTTACGCAGGACACCCTGTAAGATGGCGCAGGTGCTGTGCGGGTGTGCGGGGCGTCACCCCTCTACGACTCACCGATTGCCATGTCGACCTGTCGTAGACTGTACATACATACTTTTTATTAAGTTATATATTGACAAAGTGCAGACAATGAACAGGAATAATTATTCTAATACATTTATTTAACTCCCATACCCAACGTAAGCAAAAAAAATAAAAGTACTTTATTGTATACTAGGCAACTACAACAGACGAAACAGCAACATCAGCCACTTTCTACATCGAACCTCCAAGGTCCTACGAAGGTCCTGACGTAATAGGTTTTATAGCCGAGTACGACGAAGCGGATAACTACGTCATCACGAATATTCACCCAAACAGGACTTGGGCTACGGGCATCCCTTTCAAGTTGGAGAAACTGAGGCCTAATACTACGTACTACATCAGGTTTGCTGCTATCAACCGTGTTGGGACTGGAGAGTGGAGTGATATGATCGTGTTTGACACTATGGACAAGTAAGTTTTTGTTTAGTTATTATTGCTAAGATTTTAGTATAATTTTTATGATGGTTTAATAATAACCTTTTCTATTTGCAAAGGCCATCTACATCAATTTCAATGTGTGGTTTCAGGTTTTGTTGATGCATACTGTGTCTTCTTTACATCCAAAATCATACGGATGTCGAATAACATGATTGTATCAAGTGTAACGTCATCAAAGTATCAATATTTTTTTATAACAGATGGGATTTGCCCGATTCCCTAGTTATTGCGCTTACCTCACTAAATTTCACTCTTACGTAGCTATCTTACTACGATCTATACGCAAACGATGTTGCTTTCGATACAACCCGTATAGGTGTTACCCAAGCTACTAATATTATTACACAAAAAAGCAATCAATAAAGAGTGACTCAGTTTGTCGTATTTCCGTCTCCTACACATACCATTATTTTGACCTCAAAGCCGTATTTTTTTTCCAGTCAATATAAAAACCCGTCCTTGTCATTATAGAATACGTGTCGATTTAATTAAGATGACATTGCAGAATTTTACTACGTACTTATTGATTGAATTAATTTACATCAAAAAGTTGGGTATTGATTAAATCTAAATGATCGGATATTTAGGTTTTTTATGTCGTTTTGCTCGTTATAGAAATTATTAAAATGTACCTCATCTAATGTACAGTCTACTTACCTTTCTCCATACAATCTACCAACCTACCATCTTCAGATTCACTGTCGCTTAAATCCCATACTTTTTCCTTCAACTTATCCTCCTCGCAGTGTGACTGTCCACAATTAACAAGGTCTACTATCGTTAAATATCTAGGGGTCTATATAGATGGTTCCTTAAATTGGAAGCATCCTTACATCAAGGGTTCGAAAGTGTATATATATTTTTTTTAAATTAAGTCAATCTGCAGATGACAAAACTCTTAAAACTATTTATTTTGCCTTGTGCCAGTCCTTAATAAATTACTGCGTCACCGTTTGGGGTGGAGCACCTAAAACATCACTTTTACAACTGGAACGAGCACAAAGGACCGTCCTTAAAGTAATGACTTCCAAGTCTTTCAGGTATCCTACCACGACTCTGTATACCGATTGCCAAGTTCTCACAGTAAGACAGCTGTTTGTTCTCTGCACGATTTTACGCAGACACTCTTCACTGAGATATGAACCTAATGCTTCCAGAAACCGTAGGTACTATAAAGTATGTCCAACACACTATTGTAGAACGGCTCTTGCTCAACGGCATTATAGAATCTTGTCAAATCAACTATATAATAAGATAAATAACATTTGCAACATATATCCTATGTGTCGACAGGAATGTAAGGGTAAGATCTGTAAATGGCTACTGACTCAAGATTATGATGAGATAGAAACTCTGATGAAGTTGTCGATTTCATAACATGACTACACATACATAACACAAATACATCCGCACATAAACACACGCTTATACTCTCTCACATACATAATATTCTATCATACTACACATGATCACTTATGTACGTCTGGAGGCTGCTTTAGCTTTAGTCTCATTAACTGTATTTCTTAATTCTAATACTGTGTTCGTCCTTCAATGTAACTATTAGTGTAACAACAAACGCGAGAACCCTGGTACCCATAACACAAGTTAAATCTTACATTGGGTACCAGAGTTCATCGAAACACTCCTATTTCAAGCTATATTGTGGTATGTCCAATACTACCTGTAAGAAGTGTTATTGTACAACTTTTCTGAAAAATAAATTTATTATTTTTATTATCTTATCTCTTTTTATCCACCGTTAAATTTTAATGATTTCTTGTAAAAGACTAATAGACATGGAACTTAGTTTACTGACTTCATTATATTTTTTTAAACAATAATTCTATAATATGATATGTAGTGACATTAATTCAATTCAATTTTATTTATTTGCCAATATGGGTACAAAATGGTGTTATAAATTTTATAATAGTATTAATCATCACCATATTATGGATTTCACCATGCAACATTTTTGCAAAACAATCTATTTCTTTAAAATTAATTTATTAATATTAGTACATACCTAATATACCAGAAGTCACAATCATAGTATATGAATTCTTTTATTCAAATTACTACCTACAGGTCATTTAGTCACACACAAATGAGTTGCGGTGAACTCTACATGCAACTGCGACGACAATCTAATGCAAAATCTTTGTAGGTCAGCTCCAGAACCTCCGATATGGCAAGTGGACGCGCTCGAGATATCTTCCAACAAGGTGCTGAAGTGGAAAGCGCCGGAAAACAACGGTGAACCGATAGACTACTACGCTTTACGATACTGCCCGGTATGTACGGTGACGTCATTAGTCATGGATGGTTGGGAATTACGAGACAAGTTTGTCATTACTGAAACAGTAAATGACAAGCTTATATTGTATACTGTTGCAGGTATGAGCTGTTGGTAAAGCGGAGGATTTATTGCTAATGCTAAGCAATTTAGCAACAAGCGAATATTGTTGAATTAAGCTTTTACAACCTCTAATTGATTCGCCATATCAATACATTCATGAAAGAAAAAAAAAATACTATTCATAAAACCGCTTGCCATACAAGAAAAACTTAGTTTTAAAAAAAACCTGTGAAAGAAACCATTTTAGACATCAGTATAATATCGATGCTACAATAATCTAGTTGGTAAACAGACAAAAAAAGAAACAATACAAAAGATAACCTGAATGGTGACGCATTTAAGGCATTGAGCTTTCTAAGCTTCATACACATTATACGATTTTGTATCAGATCAAAAATCTGTGTCACTCGTAAATAAATAGTTCGAATTTTCGTTCTGCCTAGGCTTTTCCCAGCTATGTTGGGGTCAGCTTCCAGTCTAACCAGGTGCGGCTGAATACCAGTATTTTACACGGAGCGACTGCCATCAGACCTCCGCAACCTAGTTACTAGGCAATGCCGATAACCTAAGGTTAGACCGGTCGTCAAACTTTCAGGCATCTGACTACCCGTAATGACTATCATAGGTATTCGTATGACATTCGGGACCGATTGTTTAACGTGCTCTCCGAAGCACGAAGGGGTCCCGTTGTGTACCGGATGGTCACCCATCGAGACTGATCGCGGCAAGCGCGACTAACCTTGCAAATCATATGATCCGCGCGATAGTTAATACCCACGAGCCCCTCTAATAAATCGTTCGAAGTATGGAAGTTATATTTTGGTGTTTTTATTTGAGAATATGTGTGAATGTTACGTAGCTTTGATATGAATAATATATAATAACAATAATAAAGGTATCCATGTCAAACGTTAGATAGTCTGTTGTGTCTCCCAAGTATCTCTTTATTTACCATTTCCGCTTTATCAGACGGTTACGGTAATTTAAAGGCCACCATTATAAAATAACAAGCTAATAATATTTCAAGTGACTTTATCAAAGCCTGTCTTAACGATCTTACATCTTTTGTTTCTGTCAAAACGAGACATTTATACTGAGTCCACATTTATCATTTATATTCTGAGAAAGTTTGAAGACAGGCTTTAGAATTTAGATACTCTGTTTAATTGGATGATTTATGACACAAAACAATATAAAGAGTAATTATAATAGTGATGTATTAGTTAAATAAAGTATCGATTATAATTATAGATAGTGTGTTGTTAAGATATAACAGATAAAATAAAGACAAAAGATAACACTATTATTTGAGGTCGGCGAAGGAACAACTTGAAGTGTTGAAATTTTTTCAAGCACTACTATCTTGCTAAACGTTTGTGGTTCTACAAATCAAGATGTAACAGCTTGATCTAAGATTGTCAAACAGTTATACTGACATAAATGTATGTTTTTAATAAAACTGAAATTTGCCTACGAGTGAATTTACTTTGAGAATAAAAGATTAACATCAATGCCCATTATTATAGCACCACTCAATCAACCAAATGAATAACGCATTTGTCCAAATCAACAATTATTATTGTTTGAATTGGACACGACAATAGTCAAGGCAGTTAGAATTGCAATAGTGGCAAGATTCATCTACGACATAGTCACCAGTAATTAAAACAACAACTATGTACACGTTTTCCACAGATGGACGATGAACTAGACGAGTCTTTATGCAAAGAGCATCGGCTGGAAGCGACAACTGAACTAGAAGTGAACGATCTGCAGCACAATACCACTTATTACTTGGAACTGATCGCGCACAACGCCGAGGGGAATTCTACGCCTGCTAATATCTCGCTTACTATTCCAGGTGGGACATTTTACTTTGTTATAGAAAACTCTTAAAGGGTTGAGATTTTTTATATTTTATGAGATTTATCTTGATGTTAATAAAAATGAAATAAAAAAACTTTATACTCATAAGTCTGAATGTAGATAATGTAGAAAGAATGGAGCTAATTAGCCTGATTCGTTGAATGTTCCAAATGTTCCAATCAACTTTTCTTTTGAGTTAAGAGAAAATTTATGAGTAGTTTGAAGCATTTTCCATTTTATTTTTTATAATCTAAGGGACATTTTTAATCGTAACATTTTTTTATAAAATATTGAACTCTATTTGAAATCACAAGGTATTTGTGTTTTATATATGTATCATTGTCACGTAAACTTTTGACCAGTGTGACATAATGCATATTTTAGGATTGACTTTTTTCATTAGAGAACTCCCAACATGAAATAGTAACAATACCACCATTTTCAGAAATCACAAGCGTCTCTGCTCCTCTTTTATCGGGCGGCGTGCTCATAGGAATATCAGTAGTTGTAGTAATTCTATGTCTCGTACTACTGGACCTATTATTGTTCTTCTGGAAGAAGCAGGGCATCATAGCCAGCTGTTGTCACAAAAAAAGCAAGAAGAGGAAACCAAGCCCTTTGAACTCACGGTAAGATTGCAAGACGCTGAATTAATCTAAAGGAACAAATCATTGTAATAGAATGTTATTTTGTACCTAAACAAGTACCTCATAAGCAAATAGGATCGTCATTAAATTAAACTCAAAAGCATAATAATCATCTTCCTCGCAATTTTATTTTTATTAAGAACTCTCAAATAAATTACATCACGAGATGAGCCAGCTATTAAAAATGGTTAAATCACAAAGATTACGCTCCCAATTTCTAAAATCTTCCTACCAATTATAGAGGGAAAGTAATAAACGACAAATCAAATCCAAATTTACTAAGCCATCCAAAATTCAATCAAGCAAAATCCAATTCAGAAAAAAATATTAATGAAAAATCGGGAATAATTTGTCTTAAATTGACGCGTCACCTTAACCTCGATTCGACATTTTTTTTGTTCAGGTCTTAAATCACGTTCTTTAAAGTCCCATTGATTTTCAGTGACAAGAAAGGCTTGTTGAAAGACAACGGGGAATCGGGCACAGACGATACTTTGAAGAGGCCCAACAATGGGCACAAAGAGTACGAATACAATAAGACCACGGGCATTATTACCGGGAAACATTCCTCTGTTTAGAGTGAAGAATTTTAAAACGTTTAAGACGACGTGAACCGTGCGATTTTTGTCGGGAAATCTGTTGTCATTGTTGGGTCTTTTCATGTACCTAGTGACGTTATGAGAGAGTACGATTTGTGTGGGAAGGTTTTCTATTTTGGGTCAAAATTATTTATGGAATCAAATGTGGTTGGAACCGAATTGTATTTGTAGGCTAGCGCTATGCAATCTTCAAATAGTGTGAATGAAATAAATGTAGGGATAAAGTTAAGGCGGTAAATTGCGACAACAAATCGTACGGTTTACGTGTATTAAGGGTAAGTGAAAGTGATATTGTGAATCTTAGTAATGACAGTAACGTGTAAAGTTGTCTTTATGTTTGAAATTATATTTTATTGAGTGGTCACCGCTTTAGCTTATGTTTACAGCTATTTGTAATGTTTTAAAACTTTATCTACCTATAGGTACTATAATACCTTTGTATAGTAAATGTTTGATACGTAAAATCAAGTAAAACTTTTGATTTGCAAATTATAGTGGTTTTTCAATGACGTATGGCGCATTTTCGCGTCGGAATTCTGACTAATATCATTGCCGTTTTTCATAGAAATAAAGATAAACTGGGTCTGATGTTAGTTAATATTTAAATTCTAAAAATAAGTGATGTATTCGCGGAAAATGAAATTGAAACCAGTTAATCAATCAATCTAGTTTCAAAACTGGTTCGGCTTTGAAGCTGATGAAGACAAACATCGACATTGTATTATTTTATGTCTGATTCCAATGAATATTAGTCTTTTATATATATATAGAATTGATTGATTTTTAATAGGTCGATAAAATTGTAGAAATTTCGTTGACGTCAGTCATCATTTTATATTTTGTAAATATATAAAACTTCATATTTTAGTTATATAACTTATAAATAATATATTTTCTTTGTTTTATTAATGACATTATCTAGTGCTAGGTCTCAAAACAGTACAAACATATTAAATGTACCTTTTTAAAACAAATATCCAGTGCCTTATTTCTGTTGTTCTCATTGATTTTAAAACAAAACAATTTTATTTAAGTATTATTTTATTTAATGGAGATTGAAATATATTTTAATTTGTTAAAGCATTTGTGTAAAAGGCAGACTAAGAGATGTCTATTAAAAGTTACGTATTTAATAACGCTAACGAATAAAAAAAAATTAAAAGAATACTTACATAAATACTGTTTTTTTTTTTCAAATATATAGGTAGAGATAGTTGAAAACGTAATTACTTCATACCAAAGATTAAGTCAGTATCTTAACAGGTAAAAACATTGTATTTTTATCTTTCATTAAAGTTTATATAAAATTATTTTATCTTTAATTATTTTTGTGTACGTTTACCTTCCCGTAATATTATGTTAAAAAGAAGGCAAGATGTCCGCCTCTCTAAGCGTGACTGTGCACTAATCCTACTGTATTTAAACTTCACTATCTACATAATATGAATACATAATTATTTTTTTGTAATTTCACAGGACGAAATTACGGTTTCGTTTACCTTATTAGTGTGCCAGGTGTGCCAACCAAATTAGAGTACTTGTGAAAAATATTATCAAATTTTACCTTCCATTACACATTAAATTGTTTGACAAAATTCCAACTCTAGAATGTAACCAAAAATCTGACTAAACAAAATCCCAGGATCTCATGATTCGTAACTCACTACCACTTATTAAAAGATCTAAGTACTAAGACAAGACATACCAACATTCAAGAACCAAAAAACAATCAAATAATTAATTATAACAAATCATTACAGCGATTATCTCATTTTAATTAACTGTAGAAAATTTAATCGAATTGATTCATGAAGCAATCGTTGGTGCGATCTAAATCATTCTGAATACTTAATGAATTCGATTCCAAAGGCTACACGGCGCACCTGTTATTGAAAATTAATACTTTAGAAGAAGGGAATCGGTAATAAAACGACAGAAGTTATAAGCGAACAGCGTTTTACTGAGAAAGTGGAACAGAAAACTACGTTTGAAACCCGCTATTTGAATTTTTGCTACGAAGACGTGATGACATCTAACAAAATCTTTGCACACGGATTGATTTTTGAAGTGGGTGTATTCATCTATACTAACTAGCGGTTTAATATGAAGAAGGAACGTTGTAGGGACTGCAAAAGAGACACAGGCAACTTGTTATCATATTTAAACAGAGTTATAGCTGTGTTTAGTGGTCAGATAATCGATGAAAGTCTTTCGTCGATTATCTGAGGCTGATCGCTCGAGCGACCGTCCTGTCTTGAAACTGTCTCTCGAGTTACTAAAGTGTGTCTCGAGGTACAACACTGTATCTCCAGACACAAAATGTGTCAGGCCACTCAGTGACCCGGGTGCGGTGTTTTATTTATAAAAAGTTATACACACAATAACAATGACGTTACGTTGCATTGATATTCTTTATTTGCCTAAATAAACCTAACTCTTTTGTTGACTCTACGTATCTGCGTGGAGTTTAAAACACAGTTCGACTTTTTAGTGGTGTACCATGACGAAGTTAAAGCAAAGAGAGATAAAAAAGTGGAACCGCAAAAAAGACAATTCTGCTTCATCTTATAACTTAGGCCAATCATCCTCACCTGCACCGCTGATATTAAACGTTTCAACTGCAAAGCAGACGAGCGTGTTATTGAAAAATTCTAATATTTTATGACATAGCACCACTAGAAGTAATTTATAGGTGTGTGCGTGAAATCGGTACAGATTTCTTTGCGTTTAGCCTCGTAAAACTGCCTCATGTATTAGTTTTTGATGTAAATATAGACCGACAACATTTTTTTAGCAGTCCAAAAGTTTCATCATGATGGTATCCTTCACTGTTAACGCAGGTAATAAATCAAATTCTGATCCCCACATGAATTAGAAAAGTCAGAGGTGCGGGCCGAGATTGAACTCAGACCCTCCTGCATGGAAGGCAGGCGTTTAACCACTAAGCTATCACTGCTTATGGTGATCACTGTTGCTCTAACAAGGACACAGGGGAATGCTCTGTTTGTCATGATCTTGCCAGACTGTCTTGGTCCCCTCTACTGCTCACTACACAGATTAATATTAAGATATCGGGAACCATATGGATGTCGTTTGTGTTGGTATATACCTAAGTATATTTGTATCACTTTATTTTTCTTTTTTTTGCGTTGGGTAGTCCTCATGGATGTCCCTCGCCCAGGGAAGGCGCGGAGGTCTGCCGGACTCTTACCGGCTAAAATCTAACGGTGTCCCTCCTGACCGTCGGCCGGGGTCGCGGGATTCGCTATTGCATGCACCGCAACCCCGGCAGGTCTCGGTCCATCAGCTTCTTCTGGTAGACCTCTCCTGTGGTGGGGCAATTACTCCCCTGCCCCACTTCCTTCTGAGAGGCGCGCGCGGAACACGGCGCGCCATCCTCCCTGAGCCTGTTACTGGTCGGGCGACGGGTAAGTATATTTGTATCCCTAGTCCCTACTCGCGTAATAGAGGTAGATATTTTACAACAATATTTGGCGAAGTATTATTTTCTTTACAAGTGCAATAAATCTCCCATCATTTATTACCGCTCTCTCTCTTTATTACCGGACGCTTTCTACAAAAATATTCTCAATTTTCATTACCCTTAGTCACAACACCCGCAAAAATCTGTAAAAGTAACCGCCACAACCAATACGGTTAGTCGATGCAACTGTCAGTTCCCACGTATAAGCGGCTATTTGGCCAATTTATAGGCTTCCTAACTGAATGGCCCGCAGGTGTCAATAATAGCTTTTAAAGGTAACATTTTCCGGTAAAACGAAACTCGTAAATTAAACATGTCTGTTGCAGGTATTTAACACAGACAGAACTGTTTTGCAGTTATTTCGGTTTATTTGGGGTGTTTTATATTTATTTAAACAAATAAAAACTAGAATGATTTTCTTCTTTTCGTGTGGTTAGTGACTAACCTGGTGTCAGAGTTTATGCCGCCCATGGGCCTCTGACATGGCTTCACATGCCGTCGAAAAATAACTCTCGGGCATGCCAGTTTCCTTACGATGTTTTCCTTTACCGTTTTTAAGCAAGTGATACAAATACGCACATGAATCCGAAAAGTCAGAGGTGCACTTCACGTGCCTTACTCGAGAACTCGAGACGTATGACTTGTCAGTCCAACGGTCACACCACTAGGCTATCACAGCTAAAATAATAATAAGAATGATGATAGTGTGAAACTGTTCCCGTTTGAGAAAAACACGCAAGAAACGCGAGTCATCCATCTACGGTCTGACCGCGAACAGCGCAGCTTCATTCTGTCTAGCTTTTTCCCAATTGTGTCAACTTCCAGTCTAACCAAATGCGGCTGAATACCAGTATTTTACACGGAGCGACTGCCATCAGACCTCCGCAACCCAGTTACAGAGCAATGCCGATATTCTAAAGTTAGACCAGTTGTCAGACTTTCGGACTTCTGACTAATAACGACTGTCATAGGAATTCGTAAGACACCTGGGACCGACAGTTTAACACGCTCACCGAGGCACGGAGGGGTCTCGATGTGTAACAAATGGTCACCCATCCACGGCCTAACCGCGGCTAGCGTTGCTTAACCTTACAAATCATACGATTCGTGTGGTGGACCCCTTCTAAAGTTCACTGCTTACTATTATTGCTACTTGCGTTATGATTGTGCTTCGTTCGCGTCTAACTTAGCCATCCACGAAATGCATTGATGCAGTTACAGGGAAATTATGAGCCTGTTTCCGAATATTCAGCGGCGTATGTTCGTAAATATTGCCTATCCTACACAGTGTTGCCAAAATACAGAATGGAACAGTAGTGGACCACACTATGTACAGTAGGGGAACGAAAAGCTTCGTCGGTTTTCAAATTAATTCTCACATCGCGGGCACATGTTACTTTTTGAAACTGTTGTACGGAACAGACCAATGCATGGAAAATTATGTTTAATTATTTCGTAGGAAAGATCAAAATTGCCTTTTGCCTCCATATGACGAAGTAGAGCTAATGTCTTTGATTAGATTTAAGGAGTTTTGTTGTAAAAGCCCTCACATCAATCAAATTGATGATTAAATAAATTGACATTACTTGTCTGTCACTATGTCACCATAATATCTTGTCAAAAAATACTTGTATTTTCATTTTTATAATGTTGGCAATACGTAGTCGGTAACATAGTTCGTTTCTAGCACTGTGCAAGCAAAAATAGACCTTAAAATGTATAACATTTTCATTCCGCGACTGTACGTAATGATTATTTTTCACATAAATGTAACGTCACGCCTTGTATTCCCCGATGGGTTCGGCAGAAGTGTTTTTATTACACTCTCGTTTCGCCAGTTATGTTTAAGTCCCATATAATAGGGGCGAGCCTATTGCCATTATCCGGGCACAAATCCAGACTCCGGACTGCTACTGAGAAATTCCTAATGGAAAAACCCAATAACACTTTGCCCGACCTGGGGATCTAACCCAGGACCCCATGCTAAGCAGTCGCGCTTGCGACCACTAAAGTAACAAGGCAGTCACAAAAATGTAAATTTGTCATACTCAAAATTATGTACAAGGCAATTAAAAATACTACTATAAATAATAGGTATGTTTTACCCAGTGAAATTAAGTAAATGTAGTCGTAACAAACTTTTAAACCAAAGAGACACGTCATCTCACCTCATATTTTTGTTAATCAACTCTAATGTCTACTCTCCTTACTCCACTTCGCTTCTGTATAAAAACTACGCAGTGGTGGGTAATTAGAACAATCCTCTTTGTGTATACTTTTCTGTTGGCTATTTTCTTTGTAAATCACTCCGGTGACGGCGTGGTCACTAATTATCCTTTTCTTTCTACGAATAAATTATACCTTTACAGTTTAATTAAAAATTACGGATTTATTTATACTAGTCCCCTTCATCTGGGTACGTGAGGATTCGATAAATATACATTAGGGTGCATCTTCATCGCGAGCATTCGCGCGTAGAACATTCGGCTACGAACATTCGAGTTTGCACGCGAGCACGAAGTTTTTTCGATAAGGACGTTGCTATGCTTTTTTGTTATGTTTTTAATTCGAGCACTCGTCACACCGAGGAATTTAGGTCTATGTCTAGTTTAGCCAGATTACTTCAGTGCGGTTGTGTGAACAGTAGGCCTAGCACAAACGTTTGATGTATAGCATCATATAAGTATCGCTAGTGTTAGCGAATTTTGAATCTAAAATACAACTGTCCTATATAACAATAACTGTCCTATATAGTTCTCGGTATAACAATAAATGAGGAGACATTAAATTATGTACTTTAAGTAAACCTAAAAACACAAATAAATAAATATTATATACAATAAATATGAAATAAAAATATAGGTATATAGTGTAATGTGTATGTAATACATAATATAAACAGACAATAAATAACTATACATAAAGATGCAAACTTAACTATATCGATAGGTAGTGATCCTTGACGAATCTTTTGAAAGTGACCAAGGAGATAACAATTACGTAGCAATTTCCCCTTTAACCGATCACTGAACTAAAAACACTTAACACACTAAAATAAAGCGGTGATTGGAAGGCCCATGTTCATAAGAAAATAACTATTTAAATATTACTAAACGGTTTTAATTAGCTTCACTTCATATTTTTATTTATTTGTTTGTTTATTTGAGAGGCTCGTGGCTAGTTACCAACCGCGCGGATCATGAGATTTGCGAGGTTAAGCTGCCGTTGCCGCGGTCAGTCTGTGGATGGGCGACCGTTCTTTACACATCTAGATATCCTTCCGTGCCTCGGAGAGCACGTTAAATAGTCAGTCCTGGTTGTCATACGAATACCTATGACAGTCGTTACGGGAGAGGCCTAACCTTAAAATATCGGCATTGCCCACTTATTGGGTTGCGGAGGTCTGATGGCAGTCGCTCCGTGTAAAATATTAATATTCAGCCGGATCTGGTTGGACTGGAAACTGACCCCAACATAGTAGGGAAAAGGTTAGGTAGAACTGAACTCTTTGATTGTTTATTTGATTTAAATCTTATGACAGATTTTTCAACTACTTCTGCTTAACCGATTTTCCTAAGGCCTCATTTACGGAGACGCGGCGCGTTGCGCGTCGCGATGGGCTGCGCGGCCCGCACTTAATTCAAACATATGGCGTTGTATGAGTGCGTTTACGGAGAAGCGATTTTACAAGCTTGAAATGGAGCGTTTTTTGCGGCCGAGCCCGCGGATAGCATCGACGCGTCTCACGCGGCGTTTATCGCGGCGGCGCACGCAGCGGTAATTCTCGATGAAGCGATACCCGCGGCCGAACCTTCTGCCAGTCTTATTTGGTAATCGCGCAACACAGACGTAGTCACCGCATGCGCCGCAGCGATGCCCGCCGCGTGCTTCGCTACACGCTTGAGTATTCGCCGCAGGCGCAGCGGCGGGCACCGCCACTCTTCCCGTCTCGCATCTCTATGAACATCGTATATTCCTATAAGTATGTGTTTACGCGTGCGATGATACGTGCCGCTTCACGCGCCGCCGCACCGTAAACAGAAAAATCATCCGACGCGCCGCGAGACGCCACGCCACATGCGACGCGCGAATGAGGCCTAAAACTTCACACTAAATTTCAATTACCATGACAATACAACATTATAATAATTTCAACCTTCAATCCTCAAATTCTGATGCTACAGAGGTACGGCAAGATAAAACCGTTAAGCTTAAAAGTTTTGTTAAGAGATTATTGTTCTCTAAGAATCAACTGCCTACGAAGGTAGGTAGGTTTATTGACAAATAAATACGCGAAGGTACGTAGATATATTGACAAATAGGTAAATACGTGACGTACACCTCTTTAATCTGTTCTGTGACGTACACACATTAAATTGTAACGTAAGTTATCTAATGTAATTAGAAGTGCTAGTTAAATATGTACATATCAGACGTAGCTAGTTGTATCAAACGGAGCCAGTGAGCGAAACATTCTAAACACGCTTACATTTGCGAACAGCCAAACTAAACTAAGGACACGGAGCGAGAACTGAATGGAAACTCTTCGTATTATAGTTTTATAAATACTGTTGGACCAATTCCACACTGATCCAAGGCTTAAAAATAACTTAAAACTACAGCACGCAACTATAGTAAGCTGCGTAGGTAACTACTATCCTACCTAAAGAAAACGAGACTAGTAGGTAAACGATAGATTGATCACATACATTATACTAGAAAGTCTAAAACGCCAAATCAATTAGCTAGTTTTATAGCGCAAGTTATTACAGCAAGTGCTCGCTTAAGTCGTAAAACTTGCAGACGTCGACTTCCTGCGGGTGTGTCGTCAGTTTCAAAGTCAACTTATGCAACCAAACTTGCAATTATGCAAGTTGCACTTGCAAATTATGATACGAATCTTAGATCAAACGTGTGTCGAATAGAAGATGTCGTCAAAACGGCTCTTCGATGTAACATTTTTCGGCGCAATGTTTGGTCATGTAAACTGCCTTTAAAACAAACCACCGGGGAATGATGCGGTCTAGTTTTTGGTTAAACGTTTTTCGATCAAACTTGTTTATTTTTTTAAACGTTGCCCCACCCTAGGATTTCTCCTGCCTCGTGGGTGCGTTTACAGACGCAATTTTCACATGCTCAATGCCTAGACCCAGAACAACTATTTGTAGGCCATACAAATATTTGATCCGTGCGGGAATCGAACCCACGACCCGTAGCGTAGAAGCCAATCGCTCATCCACTTCACCAAACATGTCCACTTTGCGGAATGCTCGCGGACAGGTAGGATTATGCTCTAGCCCAGGAGTGCCCAACCAGTCGATCGCGATCGACCGGTCGATCGCGGCTCTTAATCCAGTCGATCATAGCAAGGCAAAGAAAAATATAAGTTGAATGAAGAGGTACTGATTATGTAATTGGTAGATCGCACAGAGTCTACTCAGTAAACAGTAAATCTTGGGCCGAATCAAGTTGGCCACCCCTGCTCCAGCCAAAACACAAGCACTTTTTTCCTCATATCACTTCTAGTTAATCTTGACTTGCGGTATATCGTCCACACGTTGTCAGAGCAGTGCGGTCGCTTGCCGCAAGTCAGCCAATGCAAGGGTTCAACTAAACGTACCTAACTGAAACTTGTGGGTTGCCAATGTTAACTTTCTTTCTTCCCCCTTCAATCCAATTTGTGCTCATTCACTGCAGGAGACTGTGTTAGCGACTTTATTATTCTTTGTTCTTTACGCTGTTTATAAATGTATTAATTTAGCAACAGTGTAATTAGTAGAGTAAATTAAATAAAGTATTTGATTAGTGATTATTAATAAAAGTTGCTAGCATCCTTGTGTGTCCCGTCTAATTTATATTATAGGAAACAATTTAATTAAACGTTAATCAAATGTTTATTAGCAAAGATGAGAGTTATTTGATATTATCTGTCGCTTCTTTTAGAATTATTGATCGTATATACTGCTAAGACTTCTCGTACAAAGCGTATGTCATTAACTAGTTAAATGACAAAATGTATCATTAACCCAAACCAAAGAACCAAATCTAATCTAAGCTTCGGTGTGTCATGAGAGATGAGAAACGGCAGTGTCCTGGGAATGAGATCTAGAAGAATCGCGAAATATGCCGTCTCAGCCAATATCCGCGTCACGTGACTTGCAATATCCGGACACGATCGTATCCGCGCGTCCCACTTCCGAGCACCCCCGATTTACTTATAAAATCTAATTTTTTGACAACACCAGCGTTTGCGAAAATCTGGATAAGAAGCTATGATAATAATGTTTTAATATGGATGTCATTTAAACAACCAGGATATAAGAAAGAGCGAAAAACAATGCGGTGCCTTTCCGCAACGCAGATTATTTGCAGGTGCGCTGCAATGAACACGCCGCAACGATGTCTGTCGTAGGGCGAGACAGTGACCATACGTGCGCGGTGCGTTGCATTGCGCGTCATATAAACATCGCAGAAACCTGCGTTGCGGTATAAGGCACCTCAGTCTTTTGGATGTGGTGCCATACGGTACAGTCGTGAATGACGTAAAAGGACATTCTGATGTCAAAAGCATTTATTTATGAAAAAAAGTCATCAAAAGTATTTTTGGTTCATGAATACTTAAATGACCCATTCTGTTTATGATTTTCCATAATTTTCTTAGGAACACACAAGCAGAGCTCAAGCGAATCCCAATCAGAATAATTATGAATGGGATCACAAAATGTGATGTGCACAATTATTATTATATTATCAATTAGTACCTGGATGACCGAGCCTCGCTCGTTTTTTTTGGTAAATTGACGTTTTCTAAAAATGAAGCCTAGCTAGATCGATTTATCGTCCCCGAAACCCCCTGCATACTAAATTTCATGAAGATCGTTGGAGCCGTTTCCGAGATTCAGATTATATATATACCTATATATACAAGAATTGCTCGTTTAACGGTATTAGATATGAAAAGCTAAAATACGTAACTAACCACGCTAAAAAGCTTTTTTGTGTGAAACCTAAAAGGTATTTCCGTGAAATAAATTAGGTTAATACCTGGAATCTTGGCACTAAGCGCTACCAGGCGAGCAGACGAATGGCGGAGTTCTTTGATAAATTTTCAATTCTATCCGGTCCTCTAGTGTACGGGCTATTAAATGTGTCAGAGTTGGAAACCGACAAGGACATTTCCGCACAATTGGAGTTTTCAAATCCGTGTGTATTTTAGAAATAGTGTGTTTAAATCTTATGGGTCACTGGTTTGAATTTCTGCCGGGCTAACATGTGCAGCGTGAGATAATTCGACAACTAAATTATCTGCGCTGTGCATGTTACGCTAACTGGGTAAGGGATGTTTGTCTATGTTTGTATAACCATTATAAAAGTCAGTAAAGTTATTATATTACAACCAATCTAAACAGTCCATTGCTGATTATTTTTTATGTGGGTGACATTACAGTAGGTACCTAGCTACTTTCTTTTCACGTATAATCCAGAAATACCGTGATAGAAGAATACAAGCCAGAACAGCAAGATTAAGTTCTTTCTAAGTACAAACTGGCTCCTAAAGCCGTCTGCATTATGCTTGTAAATTCCCAGCTTGTGCAGACGTAATCCTCTATCAACGCTCTCCATGCCACTGTTATAGCGTCCTCACTATGTAAAGCATAAAAAATATAGTATAAGACAGCGACGAGTAAAATAATCCTTGCCAATAACTTAAAGTTGAGGCTAGACGAGCGTAATTTAAGCGTCGCCCAAAGTGAGTTGCGTAATTTACTGGAAGGATTTAAAGCACTGGTTTTGCGTAGTCTAAAGTCACGTAACTTGGCAAGAGTAAAGAAGAGAGTTCCTCTCCTTTCTTTCTTTCTTCTAAACAGATATGTTTAAAAATAAATTATGGCAATGACCATAGATTTATTACAAGTAATAAAAGGGACCTGTTTTTAGTTTCCCACTACGCCGGAATCTTGCCAAGTTACGTGCCTGCTACTATAGCACGAATCGCATTGTTGTATAAAACCGAACGTCACCAAAATTACGCGCGTCACTTTGCGCGACGTAAATTACGTATGTCTGACCTCAGTCTAATACTGTCTTAAAACACGGTTTTATTAAGCTAAGAATGTTGTGAAAGGTACGTACAAAGTAATTTCCGTAGGCCTATCGCAGTCGCCGGGGAAGCGGTGAATCGAGAGTGAATCCCACGCCCCTGGAAATAAGGTAGTTGAAGGAACACCCGTGGTTGTTTTAGTCGGTAAGAGTCCGACGTAACCATTTGTCTTCCCCAGGCGGAGGGTATCCATTAGGATTTCCCCAAATAAAAAAAAGGTTATCACGGCCTACTGCTGGATGGAGGCCTGTCCTATGAAGAAATGATTGCCCAACCTTTAAACACCATGCCGAACGAGGGTTTTGAACGCAACGGTTATCTCTCTGGTAAAGCTTCTGCTTATAACCGGGCCTGATTTATGACCTCACCGTAAAGGTCAATCATTATGTTGGGTATGTCCCCTCACCTTGCTGCTAATAACTTGATAACTAGTTAGGGAACAGTACTTGAAGTCGCTGCACTCCTAATCATCCAATTTAGTCTTCGTCATAATTGCATTAACATTTTCATAACGTTTTGTAATTGATATATATATATATATATATATATATATATATATATATATATATATATATATATATATATATATATATAGGTATATATATTGTAATATCTATATATTTTATTATATGTATTTTATGTAATTTATAATATTTATCTTTTGTATTCCTAATATATTCAATCCAAAATTGTCAACTCATCTTTCTCCTGTAGGTACCTGTTTCGATGCTTTTCTTTTTATTAATCCTAAGGTTGACTGGTAGAAAATGCCTTATGGCATTAAGTCCGCCTTATGTACCACCATAGTGCATAGAAGTATAAATAAATAAATAACTTCATATTATTACCCTGATTTTCCTTCTTGCTTCACGTAGATATTTAACATACGCATACAGCTATAATTGAAGGTATAGTTTCGTTTCTGTCGTAATTATAATAATTATAGGTAATCTAAATACTAGAATAAAACATCCTAGTTTAACATTAAATAATATATTTTGAATTATATTCTGGATTTTCTCACAACTGATCGATTGTTTAAAAGTTAATGCTAGATTCAAAGTTTCAAGTTATCCGAGAGCTCGCTACGCGGATGTGAACAATAGCCCAACAGCGAGAAACTCGAGACTTCAAAAACGTCTAAAATTTTCTGTATAACTTATAATATTATGTACAATACGCTTCTAGATTTCAATGGACAACATTGTTCAAGTTCGTCTGTTCACTTGACTGCGGATGTTAGTAAGGATATTTAGGTTAAATCGTTCTTCCACGCTCGTATTTTTTAAGGATCACGAAATTAAGACATTTTCCTAAGTACACGAAAGATACAACTTATGGTAAAAAATCCATGGGAAGCAAATATGATCGTAAAACTAAATGAATGTGTCGCAATTTTCTTCTTCACTCGGCACGAGCTACACGAGAATAGCTCGTGCCATGGTGAAAAGATTGGCCAGGATAGCAAGGTTGGTAGCAGCGGGGCTGACTGTCCAGATTCGCCAGACATTCTGTATCGTCACTCGTGGAGGCTCTTTTTAACCGACTTCCAAAAAAAGTACGAGGTTCTTAATTCGACTGTTTTTTTTTTTATTTGTATGTTTGTTCCGCGATATCTTTGCTTATTGTGCACCGATTTTAATGTTTTTTTTTTGATAGAGTATTCCTTCGAAGTGGTTCCATTTAAATTTGGTGAAGATCTAATGAAGAACTTTGGAGATAGACAATTTGAAGTCGGTTTTATTTTTGTTAAAAAGTTTTTTCATACACCAGTTGATAATTATGATAAATTAATTTTGTATTCAAAACTTGCAGTCAAATCTAGCCGTGGAATGTGGAAAACTGTATTTTCAAATTTCAAACTACATTACCATGCTGTAAATATTCACTACAGTTTTATTCGGATAAAATATTTGGTATTAATTTATCTATCAGACCGGCTTCCAATATCCAACTGAATATCAGTATTGGATTTGAAGTGACTGCCTGACCTCTGAAACCTAGCTAGTCAATATTCTCTCAATAAAGACAGTAAAGGGAAGCCCAGGTGGTGTTAATGAAATCACCCGGGTGTGTTGCTCACCTTAACGAAGCAAGGTACAGCTAAATTGATATACCTTTGTACATTGACGATGTGACTTTGTATAATCGAGTATCGTATATTGTTCCGTGTGGTTACTGGGAAAGAATATGCCACCCTATATCCACCCATGGGTATAAAAGGCAACTAAGAGATTATGGCAAAAGGATGGGCATTCTTTCCTCACCGTGTTATGTGGAGGAAAGAAAACCATGTCGTTAGAAGTGTTAAATATGAACGTGGATGGAGTACCTATAAGTAGAAGTAGGCCAAAGAAAAGATGGATGGATTGTGTGAAAGATGATACGGGTAAGAAAGCAGTGACTACTGAGATGACGGCTGATAGAGGAGAATGGAAGAGAAATCGATAGATAGATAGAAAATCAGTAGATATCGAGATATTTTTTTTATATTTTTTTGAAAAATACCCAGAATTCGTTTTTAAATGTTATTTTACGAGTTCACCCTGACAGGCCGCGTGATGATGGCACTGATGGGCAGCCGCGGCGCCTCTGGTAACATCTACAATCATGATTAAATACAATACAAACACTATAAGCTCAAAAACTATTTAATCTAACCAAGATTATCTACCTTAAAGATTTGAGGGCATTGTGTGGTTGAGCTTAAAGACTGAAAGCGGTTACTAAGCTAAAAACCTCCTCCTTTTTTTAAGTCGGTTAAAAAGTTGACTGCACTTCATTGTGGTAAACTGAAAAAGGCTAGGAAAGCGTTTGTGGTTCTTTTGATAGTTTTATAGAAGGATGGTTATAAACTAGACATTTTTAGACGAAGCTGCGCTGTGAATTTTTCTGTGCTATGGTTCACTATTCCATTAGTCTAATAGTACATACACACCAAGCCAACAAACGTTCGTCATTTGTTAATTTGACTAACCTTTATTTACAATTATTTAATTCGGATGTAAGCTGTAACAAATCCCGTTTGTTGACGTACGGCCGAATCCGACGATTTACCGCGCGTTATCATTTTAAATTTATACTCTTGTATCTTTATCAATAATGAAGTAAACTCCCCATAGTTTTGCAGAGTAGACCCCCCGGGAACACATTATTATCTATCACTAGCTGTGTCCTCACGGCTCCGCCCGTAGCTTATGTTACTTAGTGATAATGTAGCTTTCTAGTGGTGCGTCCAGACCTGACGAACGCGCCGCGAATGCGCCGCTCGCGAGCCGCTAGCGAGCTGCGCGCGTGTATTTTATGTTCGTACGAAGCTCGCGCGCAAGCTACGCGCCATACGCGAGCGGCGCAGGTGGTGCGTGCGTGCCGCTCGTGGAACCTGCCACCAACGTCTTCTGTTTTTCCTTTTAGTTTTTGTCAGTAATAAAATAGCCGATGCTGCAGCAATTATGCTAACGGCAGTCGTATGGTCCGACATCTTCGGAAGCAAATTCACAACTGAGGCTCATAGTTCAAACGCGAAAGAAGCTATGTGCGCACTAGAGCGGCGCACCAAACGTACGCTGTAACTGCACGCGAGCAGCACGCGCGCAGTTTGCAAGCGGCTCGCGAGCGGCACATTCGCGGCGCATTCGGCAGGTCTGGACGCAGCATAACGGCAAAAGAATTTTTGAAATAGGTCTAGTAGTTTTTAAGTTTATTCGTTACACATAAAAATACAAATCTTTCCTCTTTGTAATATTAGTATAGAAGTATAGATATTATCTATCACAAGTAAAAATAGTTTACGAGTCCATTTATATGCTATGATTAGTAAGCAAAACGATCCGTTTTTGGTCATAGGAACCGGGCATTACTGTTTAAGTACATCCAACTGCATCCATACTTTGATGAAATCTGATTCTATATAAACCATTTCGTTTTTCTGACCTCTATAATAACTTCTGTCCCCGCAATATTTCTATGAAAAGGTTTACCTAGATTGGTGATTGTTCGTTAACAAAACAGCGCATACTAGTAATTTTACTCTATATCTTTAAAATGTATAATTCAACAAAATTGTGTGGAATATGATCGAGCACGTACGTTTGAGCCATTAGTGAGCTGGCGCGGAGGAACTGCCGAATAGTGCCGAACTAATGTCCGATACGTGAGCTGGCCTGCAGCGTACAGCCGTAAATATAACCTGTGCAGTGCTGCTCCTACGTTTCATTTGCAAATGCGACTTTTTTGGCAAGGAAATAGCTTGAATTTACTTGCGTATGATTTTAACCTTTTGGACGCCATTGGCACATATATGTGACAAACGAAAGTTTACCCTGTACGTCAGCGTCACAAATATGTGACAAAAACGATGGAATTACAGTTACCTTGGCGTGGGGGGTACGCCGATGCATTTATGCTCTGGCGTCCAAAAGGTTAAAGATTATATTATGAAACTGCTTCATTGGTCTAGTGGTAGCAAGCGCGACTGTTGATCGTGAGGTCCTGGGTTCGATCCCCATGTCGGGCAAAGAGTTATTATTGGGTTTTTCCATGTGGAATTCTTCAGTAGTAGCTCGGAGTCTGGATTTGTGCCCGGTTGATGGCAATAGACTCGCCCCCTATTTTAAGGGACTTAAACATAACTGGCCAAACGAGGGTATACTAAAAAACACCTCTGCCGAACCCTTCGGGAAAAGTAACCCCTCGTTTACACCTAGAAACAAGTTGTACCTAAACATAATTTGTATAAAGGTCTTTTTAAAAGAAATTACTTAGTCTTAACACTAATCATGTGTAAAATATTTCAAACAAGTGTTTTAAAGATCTACATACTTGTTTGCTACGTAAAGTATGCATATTTGTAATCATTTTTCGAAAAAATATCTGATACTTGTAGAATACGTGTTTTATACCTAGGTGTTAACGAGGGGAATGGCGTTATGTTATGTATTTAAAAAATCCTTTCTAGGTTTTTATACTGGTTTATATATAATAGAAAAATACTTCAGCAATGTAGCCAACCAAGTCGCGGCGTTTATACATAAAATATGTGGTGAAATAATATTTATTTAAATTACAGCTCCCTGGAGCTCGTACCCTTTTCACAGTTGAATATTTCATGTAGCAAGTATTTAGACTTGTGTACGTATATATTTTTTGTATGTTCCCTAAATTCCGCTTGAGACTGACGTATACATGTAATTATGTATTTTCTTTGAAGTAAGCGGAGTTACGAATAAGCTAGTAGTCTGGCCTACCGCATCGTCTTTTAATGAAAGTATTTCAAAGACGATGCGAGGTAATTATGTGAGTGCTTGAAATAATATATTCTGTCATCTCTTAATAATTATTTATAAATAATTGATAGGCGATGTAAAGCGTACTTTGACTATTAACTGTGTTCCTGCAACTCAGTAGATAAATAGGTCATGCTTAAAAAGAATTACCGTAACACACAGGAAAATATAAATACCAACAACTATTACATTTTCCTCTGTGTTATGGTCCAATTTTTTGAGCCGGTTTCAATTAATTTTGCCGCTGTCTATCTCTTTTTCATTGAGTTGCTACTAATGAAGCCCATGACATTATGACAATATGACGATGGTTCCTATTTGAAAAATAAAATAGAATGTAGAAAAAATGGGTCACCTACTGCTTTTTTATTCATTGAAAACTTCTTATATTATAAAATACGATTGGGATACCTTAAAACCCAACTGAACCAAATAACATTTTTTGTGAAATTTAGTTGACATTTTTTTAGCGTTGGTTACTCAATAAATAGCTTCTAAAATGTACAATTAGTAGTTTTATAACATAGCCGGAGCAAAGAAACAGCTGTTATATTATCTAAAGTTCTTTAAGTAAAAGTTCCAACTGAACAAAATGTTTCGTAACTACACATGTTCGAAAAATCTATAGGTAGCTAAAGCGCTGGCAGTTGATAGATTAGCCTGAAAACTATCTTGACAGACCCCTGACATTCTGACCGGAAATTGAATTAAACGCTCACTGTTTGATAAAATTCTGTTCTTGGGGTAACAGCGTTAGTTCAGGCTTTGGGACTGTAACATGTAGTACTTATGAACCTTTTTAAAAGTTTCTACGTCATTCTCAATGTTGAGACGCTACAGGGATATAGGTAGAAGATATCTGTTAAGAAGTTCTACCAACTTAGATTTATATCTGCTCTTGACTACCTTGTTGGTCTAGGGGTCGCAAGCGCGACTGCTGAGCTTGCGGTCCCGGGTTCGATCTCCAGGTTGGGCAGTGTTATTGGGTTTTTCTATTAGGAATTTCTCAGTAGACAGCTCGGATTCTGGATTTGTGCACGGTTAATGGCAATAGGCTCGCCCCCCATTACATGAGACATAAGCATAACAGGCGAAACAAGGGTGAACTAAAAAAAACTCCTCTACTGAACCCTTCGGGAAATAAAAAGCGTGATGTTATGTTATTAGTTTATTTTTAAAACATTTCTGTGGTGTATTGGTGTATGTATTTACATATCAAACCGAGTAGGTATCTAGGCACAAACTCCTCGCTAGGTGCATTTACCTGAATCGAAGCTAAAACCACACTATATGTTGGTCGGTCAACATTGTACCTAGAATATTTAATTACTATGGTGACAGTATTTTGAACAAACGCTTGCCTTATCTGTTGAATAAGCCATGAAAGTGTCAAACGCATTTTTAACAATAAGCAAAAAAAGATTCCCTGGATAAGTGATGTTATACTTCATATATTGAATTACTATTTTAAAAAGAGTATTCATGGAGTTTCTTGCCGGCTCTTCTCCATAGAACCTACCTTTTGGAACCGTGCACCTAGTTTTGACGTTTTAAAAGTGCCTGAAATCTGGTCTATTTGAAATAAAAAACTTTGACTTTGACTTTGATACCTATTATATGAATATAATTATGATGAACAAAAGGAATTTATAAGGCGGATGTTAATGGGAGAGGACGTCCTAGAAGGACATACATCGATGTTATTGGTGATGTTCTTCACAAAGGTCAGGTGCGTAGTACTCTCAACCGGCGTGCGTGTATGACAAGATGTATGAATGTGGATGAAGCGAAAGGGGTATGTAAGAGTCGTAGCATGTGGCGTTCTATAGTTTCTGCCTACCCCTATGGGAAAAAGGCGTGAGTTTATGTATGTATGTATGTATAATTATGATATATTATGTAGAATGAATAGGTCGACTATTGTACGGAGACTCGATCCCACAGTCAAACCGTCAACACAGTTGTCTGGGGCAATGAAATGTCTGTAATACCAATGTCAGGTCATGATGTATTAATAAATAATAATACCAAATAATTGTTCGTTAAATAAACCCATCGCTCTACTAACTTAGAATCGCCTCTATTTGCGCGAACAGAGTCAGAGAGTTAGAGATAACTACTAAAGTGAGAACTTGCACCACTTGTCTTTCTTTAGAAATTGCTGCCTAATTAAACAATACATAATGTTATTTATATCCTGTAGGACATATATTAACAATAAGTAATAACTCATAGAGCGTAACGACGACCCATGGAGATGGAAGTCAGTATGTCCAATGCAATTTTTTTCTTAAAATATGAACAATTTACAATTTGAAGCTACCTATACTGCAGCTACCTACATTCCCCTGTATGGAACCAGGTAGCAGATAGGATTACATAGCAGTGACAAATAGCACTAGTAGTAGCGCACTGGATAACAAGATTCCACTCGCGTCCAAACTCGGAGTGCTACACATATGAAATTGTAGAATACTATTTATGTGTTGTTATTTACGTGATGGTGTGTCATGTGTATTGTAAAAGATTAAAATTATTATTTAATTAAACTCTAAGTTTTATTTCAAATTAGCACAAAAAATAGGTCCTATGGAGCAGAGCCTGCAAGAAACTTCATGAATACTCTTTTAAAATAAGAATAGCACTTACGTAACAAATGTGGGCGTCGTACGAATACCTATGGCAGTCGTTATGGGAAGTCAGAAGCCCGAAAATCTGCAAAATTTGTAAAAACAATATATCATGATTTATTAATAAATAAATAAATAATAAATAACCGATCTAACCATAGGATATCGGCATTGCCCAGTAACTGGGATGCGGAGGTCTGATGGCAGTCACTCCGAGTAAAATATTGGTGTTCAGCCGCGTCTGGTTATACTGGAAGCTGACCCCAACATAGTAGAAAACGCTAGGCTGAATGAAACATCCCCCCGAAGGGTTCCCGCATTGTCGTTGCGGGGGGGCTCAGTAGCCGCGACGTAGATCCCCACAGTGAAGCGAAGAGGAACCCGAAGAGGGGCTGCTCGTCGGGGCATGGGCCTGGAAGCCGTCAACGTAGCGGCCAAGTAGGTTGCGGTGTCGCCTGGGCGTCATCGCAAGCGGGCCACGATGTCGTATGGGAGGCACCGCGCCTGAAGGGTGGAGGCCGCGGCGGGAGAGGAGTGCCGGTATTGCGGTGCGCCGTTTTCCCTACCTTCCGCGGCCTTGAGGGGGTCACCACCGTCATACGGCGGACGCGGTGGGGCCGCAGGGGGAGAGGAGTGTCGGTATGTCGTTGGCCGCTCTCCCTATCCTCTGCGGCCAAAAAGTGGTAGGCGGCGGGGCCACTAACCTGACCCGTCACAGGGGGATCAGGGGTGACACGGGGTCGTCTGGCGCCCATGTGCTCGTTTGGTCCCTGGGGTGGGGTGATGGGGAGTGCTCCACAGAGGAGGGTCCGGTAACGGACAGCTGCGGCGGGTACGCGGATGAGTGCTTACGCGTGCCAGTGTTCCCGCCGTAAGCGGCAGAGGAGAACACCGTGGAGTTTTAGTGGGTTTCAGTCCCACATAACTGCACTATCTCCCCGTGGTAGTACAGTATGCAAGTGCATTTCTCCAGGAAAAAAAAAAGGCTGAATGAAACATGTAGCATAACGAGAAATAGAAATGTTCTGTGACACGCTGCTCAACCAGATGGATCGACGACCTCAAGAAGACATGCTGTCTTCTTCTTCGGACCGAATTCTTGGATGCGGGTGGTGGAGAACCGAGTGTCACGGCACACCTTGGGGGAGGCCTATGTCCAGCAGTTGACTGTGATAGGCTGGGTGGGTTGATGCCTTGCCCAAAGCAGAGTTATTTCTGCCCGTAGTCAACATATTATAGGTAAGCAGGTGGGTCCCCGCAAAGCTGGATCATACGGTAGACCACACGACGACAATATTAACTCAAAAGTATTAAAAAAATGTTTTCGGCCCGTATTCATAAACACCTCTTATTTGAGAGATCTCTTTTAAGTGTAGGTTTAACATGACTTGAGAAGCATTTAATTATTTTTTTTGTCAAATTTATGGAATTCTACTTCATGGTAGCTGTTGGAAGATCTTTCAAATGAGAGCTATTTATACGGGCTTAGGTAATATTCAAAACGTATGTTAATCCCTCTTATTTTTACTTCACCTTTCAGCATTGTGTGTCAAAGAGTAAATAATTACCTAAAAAAGAAACTCCTTTGTAAAATGCCACGATAAAGTTGATAAATAAACCCGAGCAAAGAGTGTTTTAATCTTTAAAGTAAATGTAACAGAAATAGCTTTTCTAACGTTTATCTCGTTAGGTATCTAGTTGTTTCCAGTAAAGTGCAATTACTTCGTTTAGCTCCAAGAAATCGACAAGGTATAAATACTGCGAATTCTCTCCTCGGAGCTGTTTAATTACAGAAACTAGAAGCCTGCAAATACCACTTATATTAGATAGCTTTTAGAAAATAAGGTATTAAAGGATGGAAAAAGATGGTGTTTATTGAAGGAACATTCATCATAGCATTTCTAACAACTTTGTGGTTTTTCTTTTACGATTTACGAGAAAGAAACTATTTGGATTGATATGAATCCTGTTACATTGGCTATGATGAAAACCTTGGGCAATAAAAAGAAAACAAGAATATTATGAGGCAGAAGCCTTACTAGGCTGAGTTTCAGACTGCCTGATTAATTTTCTCATTACACAATACAATTTGTCATAGCCTAGATATGAGCACAGTCTAGCCAATCCATACAGTCGTCCAACGCGAAGGGGTGATGTCCCGAGTTGCCTTCAAAGCTGCCAAACACTGTCCCAAGTTGTTTTTAAAAACTGTCAATGTCAAACTCTTATTGAACCATGATATAAAGTAGATATATACACTGTGGTATTAGTATGACAACGACAAGCTTGTTCAAGTTTTTCCATTAAAAAAAATCCGTATAATAAAACCCTTAAAAATGTTACCAACCCCCTTAATCACATTGAAAATATCCATAGCCTAAATATAGACTAACGAATGAATAGCACTGTTATTGGTCGGACAAGCGCGATGATTAGGGGTGGCTCAAAATCCGGCGCGATGGCATGTGACTTGCATACTAAATGCAACACTGCCGACCGCTCATTGATCTGTATAAATTATAAGGCTACCCGCAAATTGTAGTATGCGTCCCTAATACTAAAATTGATAATTGAGATTTGTCGTTAATTTGCTTATTATGTCATTATCCGTGATTTATTATCATACCTAATTCAATAATATTACAGTGCACGTCAAATAACTAGAACCAAGATGAAGACACGTTTGATGCAGTGGTTGAGCGATTGGCTTCTGCGCTACGGGTTGTGGATTCGATTCCCGCATGGATCAAATATTTGTTTGGCCTACAAATAGTTTTTCCGGGTCTGGACGTTTGTGTATATGGATATTTGTGTCTGTAAACGCACCCACTATACAGGAGAAGTCCTAGTGTGGGGGGCAACGTTTTTTTATTAAAAAAAGTAAAGAAAGTAAGATGGCGTCAACTGCGTGATCTATGTGAAGTTCGGGTCATATGATTCGTTTTGATGAGTCCAATAATTTTACTTGGTATTCAGGGTCGGATAATGGAACTAGGAGGTGGATAGTGGAACTCTTCAGTGGCTACTAGTAAACCCCTTTAATTTGGCAGTCGACGCCATCTTAGTTTAAGTTTCTGACGCGCGCTGTACCTATCTATTTTGTGGTTACAGCCTGGTGATAGACCACAGAGTACTTTTTAATATATGAAATGATAGACAGTAGGGTATGTAACGCGTGGATAAATAGGATCCGCTCGCTCGGAGTCACTGCAAATAATTTTAGGCTGGATTTCCTGCTGCTCTAATGATGTTTGCGTACGGAAACCGACGGTGTGTTGAGTGGTGATAACATGCATTATTTTCTTTCTTGTGCGAACTCTGTGACTGTCCAGCTGTGGATTGCTATTATAAGCTTAGACTAGTAACTAATGCCAGATTTTCATTCCTAGTAATGCCAAAGCTATTCGCAAAAAGCTGGATGGTTTTTAGACACACTACCTGTTATAGATTGCTCGATCGTGTGCTTTCAGGTATGAAAACATTCTATAGCATGAAAAAGCATGCTGAAGCATGCGAAAACTAAATCGATGCGAAAAGGTGAAAGCGTGCGTACGCATGTTCATACAAAATACCCATGTAAAATGCGAATAGCGTAATGGCAATGTAAATTATAGCTTAGATTTTCTAATACTAAACTAGATTTTCTAACTGCCTTGTTGGTCTAGTGGTGGCAAGTGCGACTGCTGATCGTGAGGTCCCAGGTTCGAACCCCAGGTCGGACAAAGTGTTATTGGGTTTTTGTGTGGAATTCCTCATTAGCAGCCCGGAGTTTGGATTTGTACCCGGTTAGTGGCAATAGGCTCGCCTCCTATTTCATGGGACAACGGTAAAATGTAAAATGAGGGTGTTACTATGCACCTCTGCCCAACCCTTCGGGAAATACAGGCGTGATGTTATGTTATTTTCTAAAAATTACAGTATTGTTAACTTTGTTGTGAGTCGTGAGTATAATTATTAGTTCTAGATTAGTCTAATTTCTATCAAGCTTTCCTGGAGATACCCTACTTCACTGATTAGATTATATTCCATTCTATAGAACAAGAACAAAACTTAGTACTAGTTAACAAAATATCTATATACAAGGCGTCTATTAATAGCAGTAAAGATAAACACCCGCCGGATTCTGTAAATTGAAACAACGGTATCTTGTTCCGATCTATACATAGACAGGTTGTTGATAGAAATTTAATTAAAACACCTGTAAATTATAGTCCAGTGATTTGTATGCAGCGGCAGCCACCCGTCCGATTTAAATTCATTGGAGTTACATTTGCAATCGCCACCCAGGGAACAAGCTGGTGGGTACACCTAGGTTATAATGATTACCTTCCGTCTTATTCCAAAACGCGATCTAAATTTAGTACTGGGTTTATTACTAGGTTTAAACCATGACTAAATAAAACGTTATTATAAAATGAAGTTTATCACTAGTTCATGAACTATCTATGGTACTAAAGTTAGTCCACCGAGACCCCTAGTTTTACTATGAACTAACTGCGGTACTAATTTATTTGAGGTTAGCATTGATTAATATTGTGTCTTTTTATTTAGAAATTATTAAAAATGGATATTAATATGATTGACTTGATGGATTTGGAAGATTTGGGTATGCTGGAGACGTCTCGGCGATCTTACAGCAAAGAGATTTATATAGTATTGAATGTCTTTGTCCTACAGACATCATCATCGTGTGAAATCGAATTAAGTGACGAAGATTTGAGATATAAATATAGATTCACAAAACGTATTGGAAAAATAATAGTGGACGTGAGGATTTATCCCACGACCCTCACATTAGCATTGCTTACCTAATAATAATTGAAAATCCATTTTTTATTATTTTTTTCTTTTAAACACCAGTTTTCACTTTTTTTCTTTTGTTGTTACGTTTTTAATTGTAGCCCACGATTTAAGCAGACACAAAAACTCATTTATTTAAAAAAAAATGTAATGAGGTATAGGTACACTGAGCAAAATGTAATGAGGTATAGGTACACTGAGCAAAATGTAATGAGGTATAGGTACACTGAGCAAAAAAAACTTTGAACTGTTTATGAATATGACTTATTTAAAAAAAAGAATTGTTCAGTATGAATACTGAACGCATCCGTTCTATTTTTACCTTTTCAGGGACCTTACATCTTAGCCTGGTGTCTGGTGGCACCCACATCATTTTATACCATTTTATTTCTTATAAACTAAATATTTACAAGTGCAATCCTTTCTTTGATCAGTGAAATTTTTTTTAATCGTCGTCTTTGTCTAATATATCTGTACCTACCATTTTATTTTGAGTTCTGCCCTATAGGTACCTACTTAAATTGTTACCTACTAATATTTTTACTGAATTAAATTAGCGAAAGCGCACTAAATGTAACTCTGATCAACTACTCGCCAGGGACCACAACAGCAATATGTATTTTGTTTTAATTATAACCGCTCCCAACCGCATCAAACCATTAGTTGTCAATCAATACCTACCTACTGAAAATAATTAGAGTTTTACATAAATCCGCTCACGCTCCGTCGAACTATGAAATTCCCTTATCTATGAGGTCCCGATGGACAGCGACACAGGAAGGTATAATAATAGAGAATTAATTTATATGCTAATTTAGTAGCCAGAGTACGCTGAAATTTTCCGATTGGGAAATTAATCGAAACGACCGCCATTGTTACTAGGATCGATTGAATTAAAATGGAGTTAAAACAAATGACAAGAGCTTACAAATTAGTTTTTGAATGTTCGTATGTAGGTACCTATACCTTAGTACTTTGAAGTAGATCATGTAGGTACACATCCCATACATTATAATGCCTTACTTATTGTTAGTAGATGTCTTGTTTATCATAATCAGCCCCTTACTGTCCTACTGGGCCTCTTCCAAGAATAAGATGGGTTTAGGCTTCAGTCCACCAAACTGGCATGGTCCACTGGCGGATACAAAAACTATCGAGAATATTTGGAGCAGTCTTATATGTGCAGGTTGCTTCATGGTGTTTTCTTCGCCGTTAACGTAATGCTTTGCTTAAAAGGACTGGATTCGCGCTCATTAGTAAACTGATATGACAGTGCAGCAAAATAGTCCTCAGGGAAAAGCATGGTAATAATTTTCATACATAATCGTAGAGCACATTTACTTATAAGCGCTATTGACGATGGCTACGTGGACACTTTCACTGCAGTCTTAAAACACGTTTACAAAAGAGATAACATTAAATAAATTCAAATTCAGGAATTTACAGTTAACGATTACGTCTCGTTGAAAAACAATACCCCTGATTCTCGCAACAGAGAGGAAAATCGGATTAAAACGTGCACAAAGGCAATTAATCTGCATCTAGACGAGACGTTTCTCTAATTACAGGTGAGGATCTCTGGAATACTTCTCCTGTAGCAATTTATATAACCAACATTGCAGATGACGGCCATATTTCAGGACGTATGCAGAAAAGCAATATTTTAGCTCGGAAGAACGGAATTTAGTTTCATAATTTGTCCCCGCTTCAGTGGAAATTCTAGGAGATGTGGAATCTCGTGTTCACGCCACACGTCGCAAGTTTTGTTCAAGATGTTATTTTATATGAGTTTGTCATAACATTTGGGTAATGGTATTTTGGTTGCGTGTTATTACGTTTCTGTAACATGATGTAGTTTTGAAAGAAAAGCGTGTGAAACTAGTAGAAATTATCAACCTTATTCAACATCCTTCTGCATTTCTGCATTCAACTGGAAATGTAATTTCATTGCCTCAGTAGGTACCTATAATTAATTGCGGGTTTTATGGTGCGTCCAGACCTGACGAATGCGTCGCGAATGCGCCGCTCGCGCGCAGCTCGCGCGCAGCTCGCGCGCTGCTCGCGAGCCGCTCGCTAACTGCGCGCGAACGGCGCGCAGAGCTCTGTACGAACATGAAATGCACGCGCGCAGCTCGCGAGCGGCGCGCGAGCTGCGCGCGAGCGGCGCATTCGCGGCGCGTTCGTCAGGTCTGGACGCACCATTAGGTTTTGAATCGAAAACTACTTTTAGCTAAGCATTTAGACTTGAAATACACTAATCAGAAAACGATAACACAGTTTCTTGAAATATCATCAGTCGGGCATTTTTAGACAACTAAGATCCCGGTCACACAGCGGATCCGTCCGTACTGGATGTGTTGTTCACATCTGTACCGACGGATCATTTAAACAAATGGCTGCTGCGTCGCATTTGGCAGGCAGGTTACGATAAAAATAACGGACCCAGTATTTCTTACTGGATTCGGAATACCGTCGTGTATGAGAACTCGCTCATACAACTACAGGCGCCATCACCAAAATAAAAACGGGTCAGCTAAAACGGATACCTACTGTAAACAGTTTCTGTGTGAACTAGATTAGGATCGACTTCCTGTCTAACTTCTTCTCCTTCCAGTTCCTCTCCAACTGTCTGTTGTTCAGCCTGTATATGTACTACAGAACAACAGTATTTTCAACGATGTGACTATTTTGACTGTTTTCAGACACATTCATCAATTACTACTAGTCATGAGTGAATCTTCATAATAAGTCAGAATCAACACTCTATTCGAGCAGAAGCACGATGTCATTCATGTCGATCTAAATCTCGACCTAAAAAACCGACACCAAATTCATGAAACTCCGGAAAAAATCAGGTAGACAACAAAAGCTAAGATAAAAACCCGGCATTTTCCGTACACAATTTTTCTTTGTTCATCGGTGGACATCCTACCGGAGCGACGAGTGACGTCATGACGTGCGCCAGTGACAATCAACGTCCCTTATTAAGATAAATGATGCTCGCCCTAGCGTAAGAGAAATTAAGGGCGGTCCGAAATGTTGCTCGGTAAACTTTAGTGACAGTGTGGTTGTGTGGTTATGCAGGGCAGGGATTTGATGGTTTTCGAATGCAGTTGTTACCTAGTGTTTAGTTAGGCTATTCTTTATATTTAATTCAGTTTTTGAAAGCCTCAAAAGAAGGATACACTAGGAGTACTCCTGTATCGTGGCAGCGTTTACAGACACAAACTGGGAAGCCAAGCGCCCAACCACTGCGCCAATCGTGTCGTCAGTTCTTGCTCCAGATTACTTACCTACTCTCAAAATCATACACCCATATTCTAAGACGTTCCTCTAAATCTTACACGACTTGACTCCACCTCGACTTGGCCTATAGTTGACATAATCGTCCTCGACTCGAGATTTTTCCTCAGTCGAGGTAAGGAATCATCTTTCTGTCAAACTCATGGTACCTCGGAACCTACCTTAAGGAAGGAAGTGTCAAAGTTCGTATGTAACAAAAAATAATTTTGAAGACTTTATCGAATATACTTACGATAATCCTTACAAGTATTTATCGCGGCGTTATTTTCGCGATGCAGATAATTCAAATTATGACGTAATGACTCCGTCGAGGAACCTCAAAGTTCACTCGAAATTGCGACTAACAATACAATTTGAAGGTGTTTTCGAGGCCGTCCTGAGTTGAGTATGAGTCGAGTAAGTTTTGGAGGAACGTCTTAGAATATGGGTGATAATATTGTTTTGTATAGTTCGACACAATTAAGAACATACACACATAAACTCACGCCTTTTTCCCATGGGGGTAGGCAGAAACTATAGAAACAACTAAGAAGTCGAATCGAAAAACTTGATCTAACAATCAATGGCAGTCGCTCATTTTCGCAGCACTCACACTTATTGCGTCAACGTAAAGATTATTTTTTATTGTACAAGTAATAAAAATTCGTGGTCTTGAAGTCGCACTCAGTTCGGAACTGATCGGTTTTACGAAGTTTTCCGATGCAACTTCTTAGTTATGTCATACTATATGCTATTAGATTTTGTAGCCATCAATATATCTACACAAACTGTAAACAGATTTCATATCAAGGCAGACTTTGATTTCTGTCTGAAACACTACCCATGTGTTAACAATAGAGCCTTTATCCGGCTCCATATACAGCATGACTGGTTAGTCGCTTTACATCCGAAAACTGTGAATTCTTTTCATCATTCGGTACAACTTTTACTACGAGACAAACTCTGATTCGCGAAAAAAATTCAGCTGTTCCATACATTTTGTTAGTAACGTTGATTATTCTGTATGGAACAGCTGTTTTTTTTCACGAATTCACCGTTTTTCTCATAGTAAAAATTGAACGATGAGCAGAGTTCATGGTTTTTGAATGTAACTGTTTGTGACTAACAGGCCCGGACTGGCCATACGGGCAAATCGGGCAAATGCCCGATGGGCCGGGTGCCCGATGGGCCGGGTGCCCGATGGGCCGGATGCCCGATGAGCCGGTGTGGCCTGATGGGCCGGTCACACAGTCGGAGAAATCGAAAGAGTGAGGGGAACGTCAAAAAAAAAGGTCGTCCAACTATCGTCGCCTATCGCTTGAAAAAGAAGCCGCAAATTGTTTGTGTTTGTAAATGCACCCAAGATACAGGAGAAAGAGTGAGGGGAGCGTCTAAAAAAAAAGGTCGTCCAACTATCGTCGCCTATCGCTTGAAAAAGAAGCCGCAAATTGTTTGTGTTTATAAATGCACCCAAGATACAGGAGAAAGAGTGAGAGGAGCGTCTAAAAAAAAAACGTCCGTTTAATCGCTTCGGCCGACCGTCTCTCAAATGCCCGGGCCGCTTTCAGGTCCCAGTCCGGCCCTGGTGACTAACCAGCCATGCTATATACCTATTGGTAATAGACAGTAACTGTCATCTTCGATACGTAGGTCTAGGTAAACTGCAGCTTTCAGCAACACGATACGTTTACGGAAAGGTATCATCCCGTCTACCACATCTTCCTTTAACACACCACAATATTATAGACGCCCGAGGAAATTCAGCCAAGCTAATAATTATATACTCCTACGTGAAACTTATACCCTGGTACACGGTTGGAAATTAACTGAAAAATGTTCACAACTCTTTAGGAGTTGCTAGAAATTTCCTACACGTCTTAAGATTTTAAGCGCTGTGCTCATTAGACGGGTAATTAAGCGGTTACACGAGGCTGAGCTTCTAATGTGCCGCAGTGAGATATGTGTTAGAAGATGACGTCAAAATTACACATAAGATAGGTACCTACCTATATCTATTTTATGTGATGTGATGCTGAAGGTTGGTCGGTAATGCGGTTTATTTTGATTTATAATATTTAAATACCGTAGAAACTGGCAACTTTGCCCTTGAGCTTCGACTTTGCCCAGTTGTGTATTTTTACCCGACTGCCAAGGTAGGGTTATGTTTTTCCCGCGTATCTTGTATGTATGTGTATTTGTTTGTAAATGTCTTTATTACCCCGTATCTTCCAAACGGCTGGATGGATTTCGACAGTTAAGGTATCGTTATATTTGCCTTAAAAACCCAAGTGTCCTTAGATACCGTAAAACCTGGCAACTTTGCCCAAAAAATCAGAGTATTTTTGCATTAGTTGAGTTATTTCCGAAAACGTTAATGTATTTCATATTATTTTTGTACCACACAATATTATATGTTCATATCTCGATATTTATTATTTAAAATATCCAGAAAAAATAATTTGTGTGTGTAAAAAACACAATTATAATTGTTCGGCAAAGAATCACAGGTTTTTGGCAACTTTGCCAACTTGTAATATTTCAGATACTATAAACCGTATCATTATTTTAAAAATGGCTGAATATAAATACAGCGCCATAAAGTATAGTATCAAATTATGAGATGAATGAACATATTCGATGTCCTTCAAAATTGAGTGGGCAAAGTCAAAAAGCCTCCTAGTACATTTTTCTTACCATAATGGTCAATGTCTAAGGGCTGTCATCATTGAATAAATGCTACATTTAAATACTTAATGAAAAAGTTTTTGATGTGGAATATTTCTATTGAGATAATCATAAATTCAATAAGTATATAATGGATACAAAATGAAGATATACGGTATATTGCCAGTTAAGTTATATTGCTACGATATATTACTAACTTTAAGGTAGCCAAAAGACAAAATATGTGACTAAACATCTACACAATATGTCGGAAGACAGTCACCAGTTGCAGATACTGTTCGAACTAACAAATTCGATGAATGCCTATTTATAAATAGTTCTACACATGTATTACTGGGAATTGTTCCATTAAATATGTAACAGCAGGTTTCTTTTCTTCCAATTTGTTAAAAACTAGCGTTTTCTAGTCCAACTTGGTCATTGGACAACCTTATTCATCAGAAGCCACCAAAACATTTACAAGTTTTTCTCTTTTAGCGTTCTGTTAGTTTGTGCATAGGTACCTCTTAAAATTATAATAAATTTAAAAATTACAGGTGACAACCCTACGGAAAAAAAAATTGGTGGGCAATGTCGTCAACCATGCTCAAAAAACATGCATGTGACTTTGCCCATCAATATATTTTACAATTTTATGAGATGTTTTGTGTGAAATACCAGTCTATATTATTCATTTCATACATATTAACGGTGGCAAAAAAACTAATTACCTACTGCAACTATCACTTTTTGATAAAGTTTTTTGACTGGTTTTTGCCCGCTAAAAACAATACCAACTTTTAAAGGTTCCTGACAGCCAACGGAAGTAACATAGGTGACATTACGTCACTTGGTATTGTCAGAAAAATAATCAATTTTCTACCACTGGCAAAAGAATACTCCTAACTAGAGACAAATTTGCTATGCATCAAATTTTTAAAAAAATACACACCTGGGCAAAGTCATACCTCAAGGGCAAAGTTGCCAGGTTTTACGGTAGGTCTTTGAAAGAAAAAAACCAAAATGGCGGATTTTTGGCTCGAAATTGTAATACGTTAATGAAAAAATAAAACTAAACCTATCGAGTAGGCTATCAAAATAAAGGAAATTAAAAGAGGATTACAGATATATATATAAGTTATATGTTTAAATTTAATTAGGAATAATAAACTGGTTTAAAAAGTTTTAGCTAGCGTAAAAATGGGCCATGTTTGTGTCGGACCTCGTGCTATCATATGAAATTTAGAGTAGTTATAAATATCCGTAGCCCAATCATATTTAAAACGAAACAAAAAGTGACAATCTAGACGTGTTTGCGGGGCTAGCATGGTTAGAAACGGCACAAAATAGAGAGATTTGGAAGGCAAAAGGGGAGGCCTTTGCTCAGAAGCAGAACATTCCATAGGCTGTTAAAAAAAATTGTGATAATATCATTACGAAACAAAAAAATCCTAACTAAAAAGTGCCAAATAAAAAAAAGGTACCAAATTTAAAAAAATAAAAATCCGACTGCGTAAAAAATTTAATTAAATTAAAAACTGAAGAGAAAGTACCTACAGTACAAATAATAAATTCTAATAGCGACTTTATCAGTCGGGACCCATTAGTGGGAAGATTTGAGCTGGTCTAGATTTCTAATAGGTCCCGACTGTTAAAGTTCCTTTAGTGTTCCGTTCTGTTAATGTTCCGCATTAGAATTTATTATTTGCACTGTACTTGTTTTTTTTCTTTTCAATTTTTATTTAAAGTTAATTTTTTACGTAGTCGGGTGTTTTAATTTTTTTAATTATTTGATAAACTTGATATATATCAAATTTGTCTATAGTTAGAAGTATTCTTTTGCCTGTGGTAGAAAATTTATCATTTTTCTGGCAACACTAATTGACGTTATGTCGCCGATGTTGCTTTTGTCGGCTGTTGATAGTGTTTTTCGCGGGCAAAACCCAGTACAAATTTTTTACCAAATAGTGATAGTTGCAGATACAGTAGGTAAGTCATTCTTTTGCCACCGTTAATATGTATGAAATGAATAATGTAGACTGGTATTTCACGCAAAAATCTCTTAAAATCATAAAATATATTGACGGGCAAAGTCACATGCATGTTTTTGAGCATTGTTTTTGACTTATGGGTTTTATAAAATTAATTCGTGGTATTTAATCATTGAAATCTGTATTATAAAAGTAGAAATTGACTGACTGACTGATTTATCAACGCAGAGCCTAAACCACTAGCGTTAGAAACTTGAAATTTTGATAGTAGGTACCATTTATAACGGAAAAATCCACTACGGACGGATTTTCCAAAATTCTTCTCCTAAGGGGCTGAAAAAAAATTACGCTAGCGAAGCTGCGGGCAAAAACTAGTTAGCTACTAATAATAATACTATAATGTAGTATACAATTACCTAAGTATTATTTTCTTGTACCCCTCGGCCTCGGCCCAAAGAGGGTTGGTATCGAGAACAATAATTAAAAGCCTCAAGTTACCGAGTTGTTAGTAATTTGGCAAAATTGACCGCGGCCCGTGTGTAATTTGTGTCTAGCCAATTAGTTTTCGTTGTTCATTCTCGGTTTGGGATTACGAGTCTGTTAGGCTATAATTTAACGCATCTGTGGTCTACAACTAAAATAGATAATTTAATATAAAGCATAGGCTTACCTCTCTAACCGCCTTACTAATAATCGCTGTGAAAAGTTATAACGCTGTTTAACGTCAGTGTAACTATACTTTGTTTTATGTATAAACTTGTCATAACTTTACTCAACGATTATATTATTGGTAAGGTAAGTAAGTATTTAATTACCAAGATTATCGACTGATGTGATAATACCGGATGTTTTTTTTTACAAAACCATTTCGTTCTGCTCCCCTGCTAAGCAGCTGCTTTTTCAAAAACCTATAAATGCCTTTTATTTTCTCTCCAAATTGACGATTTTTGTCTATTCCATAGAGTTTCGAAATTAGGCCTGCAGATGTAAAAATAATCACCATCATCTGCCCTTACCCCGCACTAGGCACAGCATGTCTTTTTTTTGGATTCTCCTCTATCAGCCGTCATCTCAGTACTCACTTCTTTCTTACCCACATCATCCTTCACACAATCTATAAATGTAGGTATAATATAGATGTTTTTAAATTTCATGATACAGATCATACAGTTGAGTGAGTCCTACGAGTGTTCCAGTTCTGGCGTTATTGCCTAAGTTTCGAGAGCTCGCCCATATTTTCTTTGAAAAATTCGCACAGCTCCTCGTAAACTTTTGCAATTTTCAATAGAAGCATCATTTTGAGCAGCGAAACACGTAATTTTACGAGAAGATAGTGTGTTTACGAAGTCATTTAGTGGATGCTGAGACGAATAAGCATTGTGTTCAATCCGTAATGCTTTATTTGATAGCCTGTGTAGGTAGGTATGTAGGTTCACTTAATGGTGAAAAGTTTGCTCGTAAATATTGGACATTCGATTAGCAAATAATAATTAATAAAATTGTTTTTAATTAATAACTACCTATAATAAAATATGGTAAGTATGCTTGTATTTATTTATATGTATATTTAAATATTTTTAATTTAACATAACATCACGCCTGTATTCCCTGAAGGTTTGGACAGCGGTGTATAGTAACACCCTCATTTCGCCGTTATGTTTAAGTCCCATGTAATAGCGGGCGAGCCTATTGCCATCAACCGGGGGACATCCAAAATCTCGATTGCTACTGAGGGATTCCACACGGAAAAACCCAATTACAATTTGCCCGACCTGGGAATCGAATCCAGGACCACACGATCAGCAGTCGCGCTTGCTACCACTAGACCAACGAGGCAGTTAATTTCTTTTTAGTTATTTTAATTATGTTTTTTATTTTTTCTGGTAGCTCTTGCTAAAACATTATTGCACCTCTGCTATGTCCTTTCTGCATCACACAAAAGTTGACAAGTAGAGAACGCTAAGGCATCCGCCTGTTAAAGACTGTTTAAATTTTAAATACCTAAACTAAAATAGCAGACCGCTCCGCTAGTGCGACAGCCTTCGCAGTTTAATTGACAGGACTGAACCAGAAATTAAATTGCTTAGGTAGGAACTTAGTAAACCAAACTTGAGTTTATATTTGAAAATAAGACATCTAAACTATAATCATCTGATACAAAATTAGAACCGAGACCAACATACTGATTTGGCAATGTCATACCTAACTATACCTAGGTATATATACCTATCTATATTTTGACCAACATTTTCTTACGCGTAATTTATACATACTTAATTTAACTGAGCTGAAATCTTAGTTACACTACCATGTCCGACCTGTAAATAGAAACCAGGACCACGCGCTATGTCACACTTGCTGGACACCGGACCAATGAGGGTCGGCCGGTTCCTATGGCCAAAAACGAAGCGTTTTGCTTACCAACGGTAGCATTTTTTACTGCCAAACTGGGCATATAAATGAACTGGGATAGTATCTGCCTCATTGGTCTAGTGGCAAGTGCGATTGCTGATCGTTAGGTCTTGGGTACGATCCCCAGGTCGGGCAGTGTTATTGGGCTTTTTCGTGTTGAATTCCTCAGTAGCATACCAGAGTTTGGATTTGTGCCCGGTTGGTGGCAATAACCTCCCCCCCTATAAGTTGAGTTATTGTTCAATAATAAAATTATATAATGTTTAAATAATGCAATTGTTAATTAATACATACATACATACATAAACTCACGCCTTTTTCCCATGGGGGTAGGCAGAAACTATAGAACGCCACATGCTACGACTCTTACATACCCCTTTCGCTTCATCCACATTCATACATCTTGTCATACACGCACGCCGGTTGAGAGTACTACGCACCTGACCTTTCTGAAGAACATCACCAATAACATCGATGTATGTCCTTCTAGGACGTCCTCTACCGGCGTTCCCATTAACATCCGCCTTATAAATATCTTTTGTTAATCGCCGTTCACTCATTCTCTCAACATGGCCAAACCACCTAAGCATACTCCTTTCAATTTTTGTCACTACATCATCTTTTAAACCGCAACTTTGTCTAATCTCTTCATTTCTCAATCTATCATTCAAAGTTACACCGCACATACTTCGCAAGGAGCGCATTTCCACGGCATTTATTCTACTTTCATGCCTCTTCTGCCACGACTAACATTCACTTCCATACATAAGCGTAGGTACCAACACACCATTATGGACAGCCAGTCGTGCCTTTTTGGACATCGACCGGCTAGCCACAACCGCATGCAAAGCACCATTTAGGTACTTTATTTCCCGCATTTGCTCTCCTTTCCACATCTTTTCTTTTCATTCTTCTCTTCTTTCTTTTTCTTCTTCTTCTTCTTGTTAATTAATATAATTTGATAATGTACCTAATATTTAATTTATTTTACTGTAATATTTTGCACACCTGCCATGGTAGGATATGGTCTTAAGAACTTTGTATAAAATTGTCACCTTATGAACTACCCATATTTCGCAAATAAATGATGGGATTTGATTAAACATAACGGTGTAATGAGGGTGTTACTATAGGTACTGCCTAACCCTTCGTGGAATAAGGGCGTGATGGTGATGTTATAATACCTAATTACGTTAGGCGAAGTCTACTGATGCAAAACCGTGGGGTCTTTGTTTCATTATTGGCAGAGATAAGAGTCTTATTTTAACCAATAACGCTCGGTAAATTATAGATATCGACCATAAATTAGTTTTTGCTTCTAACTTAAGAAAACACAAACGAATAGAATTGTTGTTCTCCAAAAGTAGGCCTCTATTTATAAACTAGTGTCTGCCTATCTGCTAAAGCTGTTCTATTAGCGAGTGAACTAATCGATCCCTAGAGAGAAAATAGAGACATTCCGGAGAAGCTAAACTAACATGGCAGTTGATGGCTGACCACTCGGCTAGATTGTGTGACCGCCTTTGCCGTTCTTTGACAGGCATCAAATGCTTAGAGTACCTACAGATTAGATTGCTTTAGTACCTAAGGTTTAGGTGCCTAGATGTATATTTCAACGGTCCCTACGTATACTATCGAAACTACAAAATCTCAGTTTTTATTTTATCTGCTTAAAATGTGTGAAATTATGTTATCTTAAAGGTTATAAAATAATATTTTTTATGAGACCAAATGGCAACTATTCCGGATCCAACTAAAGAAGAATCACGTAAATCGGATCATAAATCTCAGCGTAATCGGTGTACATACATAATAAAAAAAAACTGTGATTTTGTAGTTTCGATAGTAGGTACCTAGGTATACATAGGGGCCGTCGATTTATTTGAAAGAATATCTATATTATTTTGTAGGTACATACATAGGTACCTAAAATAGGTAGGTTCCTATCTATAACATAAATATAAAATCACGCCTTGTATTCCCCGAAAGGTTCGGCAGAGGTGTTTTAGTACACCCTCGTTTCGCCAGTTATGTGTAAGTCCCATGTAGGTTGGGGGCGAGCCTATTGCCATCCACCGGGCACAAATCCAAACTCCTGCTTCTATTGAGGAATTCCACACGGAAAACCCTAATAACACTGGCCGACCTGGGGATCGAATCAAGGACCTCACAATCAGCAGTCGCGCTTGCCACCACTAGACCAACGAGGCAGTTTATTATAACGACTGATAAAAATGAAAAAAACCATGCAGACATCCGACTAGACAGAGCCGTTCAACTGCTTCTTGTTTTTGCACCTCCGACGCAAAAAGAGGGATGTTGTTAATTAAGTAGATACATAAGTAGGTACGTACCGATCGCGAACTAACAAATTAGCAAGAAATACAGACAGACAGACATTCCCTTTATGCATTTATTTCAGATTCATTCAAATTCACCCCTCGGTCGTGCATACTACGCACCAACCTGTCAGTAGGTAAAGAAAAAACTTATCACTCAAAAGTTTTCAAGTCAGACGCACTACGAAAACATTTTGCATTACAAGCCTCCTTTGATTATTGAGCAAATCGAATTTTAGAAGTTTGGATGTAAACTTGATTAAGTAAACCCTTCAGAAAGTGCTTCGGGAGGTGTTATAAAAAAATTCGATGGCTTACTTACCTATCTTACCGTTTAGTGAACTACCTACCTATCTATTAACAGAAACAAGCAGCTATTGGCGAATCTATACCTACTAATATTATAAAGCTGAAGAGTTTGTTTGAACGCGCTAATCTCAGGACCTACTGGTTGGAAGTGATTTTTTTTGTTGGATAGTCCATTTATCGAGGAAGGTTATAGGCTATATAACATCACGCTACGACCAATAGGAGTGGAGCATAAATGAAAAATATTGCAAAAACGGGAAAAATGTCCACCCGTGCGAGGCCGGGACGAGCCGCTAGTCAAATATATAACTGGCAGGGGTCGAATCGACACTAGAATCACGCCCTCGCGTTGACTCGTAGGCCTAAGTTATCTGTTATCATAACTTGACTCATAGCAGTGATAGCGTAGAGTTGTGGCCGTCGGACTTCCAAGTCATAGGTCTCAAGTTCGAACCCAAGGCACGCACCTCTGACTTCAGATTCATGTGCGTATTGTATAATTAACCTAAAAACAGTGAAAGAAAACATCGTGAGGAAACGGTATGCCTGAGAGATATTTCTCGACGGCATGTGAAATCAAGTCAGGGGCCCATGGGCGGCATAAACTCTGACAACACCAGGTTAGTCACTAATCGCACTATAAGAAGAAGATAACTTGACTCAACAAAGGCCATGTACCTTTCGGTAGCGATCACACGGCTTTCTTTCGTTGGCGAAAATCTTAAAAGCGCCCCGGTTCCTAGGGACCTCCGGTAGGTATGTGAGATGTTGACTCACTAAACACCGGTGACCGTCTTCAGAACTTGCCAACGGGCGAAGGGCTCTGAGATCTGCAAAGGAACGTACCTGCTCGGTGAGTGAAACGACACCTTGGACCGAATTACCTTGAGACGAGCCATCTGAAGTATCAAGAACACTTAGCTAATGTAGTTCGGCTACATCAAGTAATGGCAAATAAATTTCAGCCCGTATACGTTCAGTGGTGAACATGGGGCTCCTGGCCGCCCTTGTAATCTGCCTTAAATAAATCTTAGAACAATCGCTTTGGAAAATCACATCTGTCGGTTTTACTGCTAACTGCATTTATAGTTGGAATTCAGATGTTTCTTCTCTAAAGTCCCTTACTGTTTCATCAGGTTGTAAGAAAAAACAACACTTCATCATTTGAGTTTTTTTATTCTCATACCATAAAACAAATGAAGTATTTACAAAATTATAGAAATAGAAATCTAAAAATTCATCAATATAAAGTTTCCTACTCGTTCGTACTTAAACACTATAAATAAAACTAGAGAATAGGTACGTTTGTTCAACGGAAGAACCATATTATTGTATCTAAACATACAATTAAATCTATTGTATTTGTAAAAGTTACATTATTGCCATCGCGACACGTTCACACTGTTTTAAGAACTAATCAAGTGTTCTAAGTTACATAATTTAAATAAATGATATTAAATGGTTCCGTAAACACAGTATTTCGAGCATAAATTCATAATAAAAGAGAACTGGGGAACTTATGGCGCCACCATCGCAGGTCCCAAAGCAATTTTATTGGTTAAACTGTGTTTACAATGGTACCGGATCTGATGGGTACCAATTAAATTACACTCCAGCAAATATAACTTGGCACGCGGCGAAGTAGAGAACTATACTTAAGTCTATTGAATTTGACGTAGTGTAGCGTTTTGCCTTCGCAAGCAGCGCCCCGCTCTGAAATGCCAAGTTCTACTGGGTGGGTACCCAAAAGATAACGATATTATTATAGGGTTACAAAAATATCGTTATCTTTTATTAACAGACAAAAAGAAAGAGACGGTACATTTTTAGAACTGTCAAACTAGTTTACTTCTAAATATCACCGTTTTTTATAGACGCCATATGCTGAGATGTGGTCTAAGGGTCGCCGCAGATCTGATGGAAGATGCGGCGCGTGTATCATCGAAATGTAGTATTAGTACGCTCGACGCACTAACGTATCATCTGTTGAGTGTGTAGGGTTGAATGTTTTATTATCTACTTGTCCGTTCCGGCGTTACGCGACCGACGATGCGCAGTCCATCTTCCGTCAGATGTGTGACGACCTTAAATCTATTTAGAAATTTATTTAAACCTAATTTAACAGCTCCTAAGATTCTTCCATCCCTTCCTTGTTTTATCTGTAAGCAAAGGATAGCAATATTTTTTGTTAAGTTTATAGGCGGTGCTCAACATAATCGAGGCCACTGGTTTTCTCAATCAATACGAAGAAACGAAAACAGATGGGGCTGCCATCTACTTCCGTTTTGCCTTCACCTCCCTATTATAAGAATACATAGGTACGAACAGATTTAGACCTTGACTCACCAAAAATTTGACCTATAAGTTCTTCATAATGTTCTCTGGCTGAAATACTAATATTTTTGACTTTAGCAGTATTCCGTTCTTTTATAAACACGTGAACTCGTACAAGGTGCAATATTTTAATTATTACAATTGAGATTCGATATGCAATTCATAATTTGTATAGAATTTACACAGTTTCCATTGATTGATAAATTAGGTAATAATTATGGGGAGAATATTCGAAAAATGTTAACAAAAACTGAGAACGTCATTAGCATCATCCCAAAGTTAAGAATGCAGATGTTTAATAATATAATTATGATAATGAAAACTCAAACTATATCGCTGCCGTCAAGCAATAAGACAAGAATAAAAACAATCTGACAATAATATAACGTTAACAACCCGGGAGAAGAATGATTTGTTAAAATAATGTTAAAAAAATTCGAATATTCACCCTGTGTTCTCCAATCCATGACAAAAATCACGACTGGAAATTCAGCCTACCAACATGGAATTATTAAATGAAACATATGTTTCTACAATAAATAAAAACGATTACATGAAAGTCATGGTTATACATAGGAGACATAGGGCCTAATCGCATCAATCGGTATCGATTCGCAAAAAGCTGCATTGGTTTTAGACACACTAATATGCATAAATTACGATCGTATGCTTTCGGCTGCGCGTAAGGTTATGCGTGCTTAAGCTTGCTAACACATCTTCAGAGACGTGTATGCGACTTGTTCGGTTAGCATGCTTATGTATGCATCAGCCTCTGGATGTATTAGCGACACTTATCATATTACCTCAGTTTGATGCGAAAAATTGGGCATTTTCTATGAATAAAATGCTAATCGACACTGACAAGTGTGTCAAGAGCCTAGTCCCTTGGTTGTTCGATTTCTCAATTTTTTATTACATTCCCGAGTATTTTCAATGATAATAATCTGAGCGAAAACTGTAACTGATTAAAATTTTGAATCTACTAGGTTTAACTGCTATTGACTCAAACGGTCAATTATCCTTCATCTATAAGATCTGCATAAAGCATGGCTTAGGAATTTAACACTTTCTACAGGGTGTAAACGAAATCATGTAATTCCTTCAAATCTCGTGATGTACTCGGGTTGTCTGGAAGAAATTGCTTTAAGCGATAAGACCGCCATTTGTACTGTTAATTATGTGTATTCCTTGTTTTATTTCTTTTAGTGTGCAATAAAGTATATCTATCTATCTACACTTAGTTAACCCAGCACAGGACACATTTGGATTCAATAAAAAAACATTTACAAAAAGTAAAGATGTATTCTTAACGTGAGGCATTATAGCGCCCCGAGTTAAATGACAGTGCGGCGAGCGATAGCCGCCCAATTCACTTGGGGCGCTAAAATGCCTCGCGTTATTTGAATCCAAATGTTTTCCATGCAGGATTAATCTATGTCAGCAGTACATTACGAGGTTTGAAGGAATTACATGATTTCGTTTACAGCCTGTAGGTAAATTGACAAAATCGAACATTAAGATAAAAAATAATAAGTACAAACGTTTTCTACAATAACTGGAATCAAGTATTAGACCGATTCGAAAGTTTGAGCATTTCGTAACAAACTAATTATTATGCTTAGTTTTAAAGCTAAAACTAACAGCTAGTATAAAATCGAAGAAAACTTACTTCAAATGCATTAATTTAAACTTCTTGATTTACAAAGTTTTCTCGGAGCGCTATTATTAAGGTGTCAAAGCTACTTTCTAATTAGGCTTGTGAACTAATTCCGTACGCTCATACTAATGGACTTAACAGTATAACGGCAGTTCTAGATTTGGTGTAGGTGTACCTTAACTTTACTATTTCAAAGCTATACTTATTATTAGTGATTCCACCATAAAAAATGCGGTTAAATTTAATTAGTCCTTTATAGTTAAAGCACACTGGTTTTTAGGTATATTCGTAAATCATAGTTGTTTTACGTCATTGATATTAAAACTCATTTATTTGATCACTTGGGATATTTCAACTTATTTATTGTATTACAATTCACGGTAAAATAGTGTTGCTTATAAGGAACGACGTTGAAGTAAATAGACGCGCTATCTCGTATAGAAAATATGTGCCAAATGCATTGATGCAATAAGGTTCAAACTACGGCTAGACAACTGTCAAGTTCAATGGCACTGTGGTTCCGGAACCACATCTCGTTGATACCATGTTGTTCTTCTAAACAGCGCATCTAGTACCTACGTAAGTACATTATATCAATGCTTAGTGGCTGTCATTAAATACTTTAAAAATACCTCACGGCTTCGGGCTTCAGTTCGATAAAAGAAAAAATTAAAAAATCTTTAATAGCTCCGTTGAAATGACGAAATCTTCCAAAAGTATTACGGCGCTCAATATCAGCAGGCCTAACATGTGCAGCGCGACATAATTTTGTCATCGCATTATCTCGTGCCGCGACGAGATAATAACATGACTTATTGCATGACAACTTATGTCGGCTCAGGTTGAACTAGTATTCAGAAAAAGTTTTTGGTCAAAGTAGCTTGCGGTAGTGCGGTTACATTACATAGGTAGTGCAGTTACTTTTTATATTAAACAAGGTACTTTAGCTTTCAGGCGATTTCGAAGTGTGATATCACGTCTTATATTGCCTGCGTCCGATCCCTGAACTTAGCTAACACCAGGTTCACACGATTCGATTCTAGTTGATCAACTGCCAAATTGCATGCGATTTGAACCGTCTGAACAAACTTTCAATCAAATTGAATCAATTTGAAGGAACAAAACGTTTCAACATTTGTTGATCAATTAAAATCGAACCGTGTGAACCCGCTATAATACGAAGAAATACAGATCCACCAAGACGACCCCACTCTTCGTTTAAATCACGCGTTCTCTCTCACTCTTCGTCTAAATCACGCGTCCTCTCTCAATCTTTATCTTAGGGTGAGAGAGAGCACGCGATGTAGGCGAAGAGTGGGGCGCGTCTTCGTAGATGGAACTCTCTGTATAAGTTGCCTTGAAAAAAGGGTGTTACAGATCGTTTACTTAAGTGTCGTACTACAACTTATAGTCTGTAGTAAAAATTTTTGCTTGTCCATTTCAAGTTGCGTTCAAAATGGACAAACAAAAATAAACTATTATTCTCATGTGAACGTTTATTGGGATCATAATTATAGTACCTACTACATACAATTTGGTTTTCAATTCCATGGCGTAATTTGGCTCAGTAATGGCCGATTCCTATAATTTACGGAGCGTTATTGGTTAAAATAGGGACTCTTTGTATCTTTACTAATAATGAAGTAAAGACCCCAGTGCTTTGCATAGTAGACATTACCCTGTTTATCACAGGTAAAATTAGCTTACTAGTCTTTTTATAAGCCCAGTCTGGCAATAATAAACGCTACGCTTGGTAAGCAAAACGATTCGTTTATGTTTATAGGAACCGGGCATAAGCGATATAAAGTTGGTTTAAAAAACGCAATGGAACTTAAACTAAATTGTTTTACGTACTTTCTTATAATCCCGAAGTCTCTGAAAGGTTGATCAACGAAAGAACTAACTAGTCAGCTGTCAAATCTCATGTCAAGTGATGTGATCGGGTGGTAGTATTTCTGTCGATCAATCACATTTAATTTTGTAGACGTGAGATTTGACAACATATTAAATTGATCAGCTGTTCAGAAACCGGAGGTAAGCCTCGTGAAAATGAATACCATATACCAAAGTTTCCGCAAACTTAATCTAGATGGCAGCAGTGTTGCAAGATGGCGTTACAGAAATGTTATACGTTTCCAATAGTTTCTACATGAATCTCGTTTCAATAAATGAATATAAAATAATTTATTATAATCTAAAGTATTATAACGACTATGATATAATAGAATGTTTTATAAATAAAATAAAAGTATCTACATTTCTTTTAAATCGAGACTAACTATTGCAAAATATTATAAAAAATTAAGACTAGCATTACACTAGAGGATGTTGTTTATAAATATAATAAAATTATGCTATTACGCTACATAATTACTAATATAATGACAATATTTATTTATAAAATCTAGCATTTTCTACGTGACCCCGAATAAGTTTTACAAATAAGTCCACATCATAAAAAAAATAGTAGTAATACTGAACACCATTGAACAATTTAAAGTAAATAATACGAATATAACTTTTATTATGATAGATTGTGATGAAATCATAATTTTAATATTAATAATTTACTGGGATCGTAAAAAGCCTCCTTGTTAGGGCTGATAAAATGTATATTTTTATGCATTATATACAAGATTAGTCGGAAATGGGGTAGGTACTAAGCGGAAAGGGTGTTAAAGTACCCATAATAATGGATAATTTTGGTTCTACAACTTTACCCAAAAGTCATTAGTTTAAGAGAAATAGCTGTTCAAAGATTTCATAAAAAATACGCTAAATTCTATCCTCAGCTATGATCAGCTGTGTTTAAATTTTAGGTTATATTTGGGGTCACAGATTAGAAACTGCATTTTCTGAATTCGTAACTAAAGCAGGGATGAAGAATTTTTCAAAAAACTAAAATAATAATCATTGAATGTGGATGAAGCGAAAGGAGTTTGTAAGGGTCGTAGCATGCGGCGTTCTATAGTTTCTACTTAACCCCATAGGATCAAGGTGTGAGTTTATGTATGTATGTAAGTAAAAATCATTTTGAATGGTTTTTATCGAATTTTGAAATTTTACTACTTTCTTTAGAACAGTCATCAGTGATACATTAAGTGGCCCGCGGCTTACCCCCTTTCCGACTAACCTTGTACAAGTTATAATTGAAGCCGGCTTTTCACTATGGGATTTATATTTCATCCCGGGATATAAATGTATATCGCTTACTGTAATTTTTAATAGAACACTTTACACTTAGATGTTATATACATATATTATATTCCAGTCGTGAGATGTCATTTATATCTCGTGATATAATATATATTATTCCCATTGTGTAACGCCGCCTTTAGAGCGTCACAATCACGGGTTTAGAGTTAAATAGATAACGCAAGTTGACCTACTTTTGGCCAAATACTGAAACGCTATGTAGAACTCAGGTACTCCAGCACGGGTGAGCGTCGTGAATTAAATTCGTTTATCATGAAATACGAATGTAATGTTTAAAAGTAATCAGGTTACAAAATAAAAATGTGCAACACGACCTCCATGCGCGGTGTCGTTGGAGCAAGAGAGCCATAGAGGGCGCCCCACGCCGGTTCCGCTGCGCGTCGCCCGCTCATGCTGTAGGTATACGCGTGTGTGTGTGTGTGTTTATGTGTGTGCGTGCGCGCGTGTGTGTGTGTGTGTGTGTGTGTGTGTGTGTGTGTGTGTGTGTGTGTGTGTGTGTGTGCGTGCGCGCGTGTGTGCGTGTGTGTGTGTGCCTGTGTGTTAGGTTAGGCTTAGCATGCGCGCACACATGCAATGCGTCAACACGCTACTCTATTTTAACTTCCCGTTAAGTCTTGTGCTGTCACTGTCTCTTTCAGGCGAAATGACAGTAACATCACGATATTACCGGCAACTTAAAATTGAGTAGCGTTTGAGTATTTGGCCATTTGCGTGCCATTCAGTAGGATCAATCCACCTTCATGCTATTAAGTTAGTTCCCTCTCGACCGTTTCTATTTCCTAGACCTATCACTGCAAAGACGCACCCGAGGTACAGTAAATATATAAGATAAAGCAGTATGGAGACTACGTACAAACGTTCGAAACAGCTCATTCACACAGACGCGCGCGTCGAGAAGACCCAAAGCGGGCCGCCGCACTATGGGACCAAACGGTATTTTCCATCTCATAAATGGTTCAGACAAAAGTCATGTTACTGAAACCGTTTTGATTGTTTTATATTCTAAGATGATAAAGTTATCCGACATAATAGTAAAAAAAAATAATTAAAAAAATGGTTTAGTCATATAAAATTACACCTAAACTTTATACTTTGATAATTTTATATTAACTAGATTACTCATTATGGAAGTTCAACTTAAGATATTTTCTATGTTCTTCAAGGGAATATTATAGGTAAGTGTTATACATTTTTGGATTGCTCAAGATCTCTAGTTTACAACTACGTTATGTTTTTATGAGTTTTTTTTTTAAATATTACTTTTAAGTGTCAGAAGGAAATTTTCCGTCTTTTTAATTTTCAAATTGAGGTTTCGTTGTTACCGATGGCTCCCGATGTTGAGTTAATGACATTTTTAGATTCCTAAACTATTCAGTAATACAGGGAAATAAAAAAAACCTGCGTCATTACTGCGCCATTTCGAGCTAGAAGCAAAAATGTAAAGGACATGTTATATTTTTGTATGGAAGCTGGGCTTTGGCTGTGAACAGAGAAGAGATATTTTTTTTATGAAAGTACATAAAATATGGAGCTTCCGTATATATTTTTTATTTTTTTTAAAAGCACCCTTCTATTGTTTTTTTTTTATTTAAATAATTAGAATTAAAAAATAAAGTTGCAACCCACAGTTGTTAACCCATAATTATTAATTCTGGCAACACTTCTATTGGATGACATTTATTGTCATTGTCAACGTCAGTCATTGTCAAAAAGTCAAATTCAATTCAACTTATTCAACTGTTGTCTGTTATTGTGACTGTGGTTCCTGTGTTTTTGACTATGTACCATTGTTTTGAGTTTTTTTTTATTTGACCTGGCTTTTAACAACAATAGATAGAGATTTTGTGCGACAACTTTGACATGATTAGACATTGATGACATTACTGACAATGACAAGTGACAACCTTGCTGACATATGTACAGTAAATATTTTATTTTATTCTATTGAGACAAGGGAATCAATGCCATACATCCAAACCATTAAGTTAATTCGTTAATTTTATTTTAATTTAAGCCGTTTAATATTATTTTAATATTAGGATAAATATTATGCTTTCAAAAATGATATATATCATTTTTCTTTCTAAGTTTTTTGGCAGTTTATTAGTTTTTTAACAAAAAAAATATCAGGATTTTAAATGTTTTTTAATTAAATAATGGTGCTTTTTAAAAAAAAAATGTTTTTGTAAGCACGTCCTAGACAGTTTTCCCTATCAGAAAAACCGCACATGTAAGCGGTTCAAAAATAAAATTATTTTAAGCCCATTTCATAACATGTCCTTTCCATTTATCAACAACGGATGTGAATACTGTTATGCAAAGTATACAAAGAAATTTGACAACGATTTGTAACCAAAAATGGGGTGAAAGCTCAAGGAAAACAAGATCGTTTCGAGAACCAAAACACAAATTGGTTAAATGGCGAGTTTAAAGTACCATTGAATTCGTGCAGTACCTCAACATCTGAAAATTCTGACTTGAATACATCTGGAGATCGTGGTAGACCCACAAAACCATATGACGCGTCTTCAGAGAGTACAAAAAAACGTAAACACATGGAATTACTTCAGGAGTATAGAATGGGGCATGTGCATTACGATTATGTACAAGGTTTACGATCTATGGGTGAAAATGATGAAGCTTCGATTGTGAGTATTGTAAGAAATACAGATATTGAGGAGAAAAAAGTCATTCTACGAAACATTTTAAGAAGTCCAGATGGTGTACCTTCCTATTCCAACGAAGAAGCATTATGTATATATATTGAAACCGATCTATCCAAAGCTCAATATTCCTACTTGAGGCTGAGACTTGTTGAGAAGAACTTATTTTCTGTATTTCCATCATACCAAACTGTGGCTAAAGCAAAGAAGGATTGCTATCCTCTTGCGTCAAGCATAACCGTAACGAATTTAAGTGCCAAAGTGAACCTTCAAGATCTCTTAGATCATACTGCTAAAGATAGACTCGGTGTCAAAAAAATTCTGCCGTCTGAAGCTGTATAGCAAATGGGGTTGCGATGGATCCTCGGGACAAAGTGAATATAAACAAGTTTTACCTGAAGAAAATGAACCAATATCGGACGCTAATATGTTTATAGCTTCACTTGTACCATAGAGAATAGTGGATGAAGAAAGTAAAGCAGTTATATGGCAAAATCCGACATGCTCTTCAGTTAGATATTGCAGACCCATTTCTCTGGAATTAGCAAAAGAAACTCCAGAAAACTTCTTCTGAAAAACGGGGAAGGTCCTGTATTCCTTATGAAGACTCTTCGGAATCGAGTAAAAGACGCAAAAATACTGCACTACTCTGTGAATATGGATTTCAGCACATCTATGAGGCATATTTGCAAGGATTACGATCTGCTAGTGAAGGAGTTGAGGCAAACCTTGTTGAAATAATAAGAAATGTCGACAAAAACAAAAGCAAATATTTTTGGATTCGATTGGTTTAGCTACGAATAAAATGTTATCTGACGAAGTAAATCACAGATCCTGAAGTTCTGCAAGTGTGAGATCAATCATTTTTAGTTAGTCAAATGTAGGTAGGTCTATATCATTTTTTTATTAAGAGATACATACGATTATTTGTTTTTCATATTTAGATTTAAGATAGAAAAAATAGAATAATATTTTTATACTTATTGTTCTTAAGTTTTTATAGTAAATTTTAATAAATATATATTATTTTATAATATTTAAAGGTACGTTTTTTATTCTGCATGCATACCTATATGATTAATAGGGTTTATATAAAGTCAGCATGAATGTTGAGTGAATTGAAAATATATGTATGCATTTTTGCCAGACACACAAATTTAAACGCGAGTAAAACCGTGTGCAAGTCCTAGTATTTATAAAATGTTAAACTGAACAAATATCTATAATATGTGCTATATTGATTCTAAATTTCAAGTCTATATCTATAAAAATAAAAAGTTATAGATTTTTAATCAGCGAATGACCGATATTTTCCGCTGTGCGGCGCTCGACCGACTCGTCGATGTGTGCGTCTGTGTGAGTGCGTTTCAAACGTTTGTACATTGTTTCCATACTGCTTTAGCTTATATATTTACTGTGCCCGAGGCGTGCGCAATGTTTACTACCCAGCATTAGTGCTTTAGAGCCACATGAGTAAACTAAAGCGGCGTTGTTACGTAGGTACTTGGAACAGAAAATGTGACACGCTTGATTACATACACTTGCAGTATCTATTTAATTCAAAATCTGTGAACACAACGTTTATTTAATTTTGAAAAAAAAGAACTCTTTAATCAAATAAGACGGCGATACATAGCACCACCCGTCATTAAGTATAATTTAAGCTTCATGTCAAGCATTTAAGATAACTATAAAAAAATATTTTTATAAAATAAAGGATATGTACACACATTTTAAAATATATTAATATAATGAAATGGAATTCAATATTGTAATTCAGAGAAATAAATCAAGTCAAGCTTAAACATAAATCGATAAATAGAAATCGATTGTGATACAGGTAAATTATATAGTGATGGGACAAAAGACAGGCGGCCGCATAACATTAAAATTTGTTCTCTGTTTAGCGTTTAGCTGTCTTATAGCGGTATCATACACTCTATCAAGTTTTAACACACTTTTGCTTTTCATTTATGCGAATACAATAATGTTCTAAATAGTTTTTATTTGGAAGTCTAATTACACGTTGTATAAAAAAAATACAGCATTTAGATTGTTATTGTAATCTTCATGTTATCTATTACTTAGGTACATAATTATAAAAACCTTATTGTAATCCTTTTACTATTCTTTTGATGACGTATTTCATATATTCTACGAGATATAAATATTAAAGTCACGGCTAAACATGACGTATATTTTTATTATTATAATATGTATAATTAAAATACGCTAGCTTGATACTATTGCCTATTACTTGCTAATCAATATTGCCTTTCAAATAATTGTTCTAAATACTACACCAAGTGAATAATAATAAATAAGCTCTCGTTAATTGCACAAAACATATTTTGTTACTATATTCTTTAATATAAGGAATTAAGTGGCATTTCGGAGTCAAAGATTACGGATTATTGTATAAAATGGTTTGCTTACACACTACTAAAAAATACGCAATTATAACGTAAATCGGAGAAAAATCTATAAAAAGTAGAACACAGACGATACATTTTTTTGATCTGAGTATACACCAATTGAGTATTCAAGTAAGTACCTACTTAAAGATAGAGTGTAAAAGATTAACATTGTAAAGAGAACATTAACCCTTCAATGTACATTGCGGGTTTTTGTTCTATTGGGACATCACATCCCTGTACACGCAGACCAATGTAATACTGTTTGGACTCACACTTCGATATGGTCATCAGGGACGGGAGGACGTTTCAACTTCAGTTTCTTAGGGTTGAGTATTGAAGGCTTCTGAGTACGTGTATGCCAAACATAAACCTTCGTGCAGTTTTCAGCTAAAGGCTCAAGTTCGTCTTTAGTCGTAAAGTATTTTAATATTTCACTCTCCTGGAAATAAAATACACTGTAAGGTTAATAATGATAACAAATGAGAGATAAATTAGTTATAAAATAATATTTGTTGTATGTTATTTGTTCATGCAAATTCGATGTGAATTTATGTAAACAATCATAAACTTCAAGTATACTCCACCAAGAAGAACATAGTCTGCTTAGTTGTCGGCAATAAGATCGACAAGCATATCATTTTGGGACCCAGTGCATAATATCAGCAAGCACATTGGGTCACACGCGCGCCGGCGTAACGAGTATTCCTAAGGAGGGTTCATACATTTTAGATTATTGTTGCACTGTTTCGAATGGATAAAAATCAATTTAAATACAACAAACAAACAACAACGAGCAACAAATCAAAGCCAAATTCTGTTGATGAATATAATTTCATGATAACAACGAATGGGCGATTTATTTAAATAAATTCTACATCTTCGGCTGGAATATACTTGGCAACATATACAAAATTCGTTTTTATATACATTTTGCCGAGTTATGTCAACATAAATGTATAATTATCACTTGCTTAAAAACGGTGAAGGAAAACATCGTGAGGAAACCGGCATGCCTGAGAGATATTTCTCAACGGCATGTGAAGCCAAGCCATGGGCAGCATAAACTCTGACACCAGGTTAGTTACTAACCGCACGAAAAGAAGAAGAGCATAAATGTTTGGAACATCTGTTTATTTTTCGCGATTTCTGTGTTTCTTTCTGTGTGAAAGTTGTTCATAATGATGAGTACAGTGATCCCTTTTTGGTTTTAAGGTATACAAAAAATAAGTTTGTATAGCAGTCAACTATTTCTTGTGGGTGTTATTGAGTACTGCTTATCAATCAGCAAGGTACAAGCTAAGTAAGTAACATAAAGTAAGGCATAGTGCAATTTTTTTTATTAACCGACTCCCAAAAAAGTAGGAGGTTCTCAATTCGTCTGTATGTTATTTTTTTTTTGTTTTTTTAATGTTTGCTACCTCACTACACCCTCATTTGTGAATCGATTTGAAAAAATATTTTTTCGTTTGAAAGAGTATTCTTTCAAAATGGTCCCATTTAAATTTAGTGAAGATCTGATAAAGAACTTCGGAGATAGACAATGGAACTCCTCAATGACGAACAGTACGCATAATGTGATGATGTGATTATGTTACGAGCAGCGTCTTTAGTAGGTCCAACCATGTTTTAATTAAGGCCACTAAAATGAAAAAAAAAAACATTTTAACAAAAATAAAACCGACTTCAAAAAAACGAAAAAAAGGATAAAATAATTACCATATTATAAAAGCAACAGATTGAGAAGTCGGTGCTAATCCACGCTGAACCAAATTAAAGCACCGACTTCTCAATCTGTTTTATTTTTGTTAAAATGTTTTTTATTATGATGTATTCCATAACCTTGTGTGTCTGAAGTAATATTTTATTTTAATACTAATATGCGATGCCGTCAGTCATCGGGTGTCTATGTACCAATGCTACAGGATGTGACTGATAAGCGCTGACATAGGTTGAAACTGAGTGAAAGCTAGATAAACGTTATCAACACTTAAAGCCGACTCTATTATAAGTTTATATTTACGTAACATAACGCCTGAATTCCCCGAAGGGTTCGGCAGAGGTGTATAGTAACACCCTCATTTCGCCGTTATGTTTAAGTCCCATGTAATAGGGGTCGAGTCTGTTGCCATCAACCGGGTATAATTTTAAACTACTGAGGGAGCCCACACGGAAAACCCCAGTAACAGTTTGCCCGACTTGGAGATCGAACCCAGGACTTCACGATCAGCAGTCGCTTGCCACCAGTAGACCAACGAGGCAGTTATATCTACAACAAAGCTATAACGAAATCTGGTACGATACTCTATGCCCAATAGGTTACAGGGGTCACGTAGCTGTCGCTCCGTGTAAAATAATGATACTCAGCCGCGTCTGGTTAGACTGGAAGCTGACCCCAACATAGTTGGGAAACGGAAGACTGATGATAACCCTGCACTAGTCAATACCACTCTTGTTGGTCGTAATATAAAATGTCACTTATTTTTTAAAGGAAGTGCGATTATATCAATACAATCTACGAGTAGGTACCTACTTTGTCCGATCTATTCAATCACGAGAATAATAAACAGTTTGCATCGCCACAAATTTTTTATTAAGTACTGCGATGTTAAACGGGCTGCCTTAATAAAGATTATAGTAGGTATACAGGGTGTAAACGAAATCATGTAATTCCTTCAAACCTCGTGAAGTCGTGATGTACTGCTGACATAGAATAACCCTGCGCGGCATAGGTTTGGATTCTAATTAAAAAAAAACAAGTTGTAAACATGTGTTCTTAACGTGAGGCTTCTTAGCGCCCCGAGTTAGATGACCGCGCGGCTAGCGATAGCCGCGCAATTCGCTCGGGGCGCTAAAATGCCTCACGTTAAAAACACCATAACTTCTTGTAATTTATTTTTATTGAAGCCAAAAGTTTCCTTGCAGGGTTAATTTATGTCAGCTGTACATCACGAGATTTGAAGGAATTACATGATTTCGTTTACATCCTGTATTGAAATAGCTTTCTCGTGATATATGTGTTATCCTTATTGCTATTGAGGACCACATTGTCCAATCCTCCTATGTCGTTGATTTTTACCCACCTGAAAGCCAGACTGCACTTTTCTGGAGAACTTAGCTTCCGGATGTTCAAGGAACATGGATGCGTTGATGGCGAACCCTGCCATATCAATGGGGAAGGGTCTGAAGGGCTTCCACCAAGCGTTCCAGCCGCTCACCTTGCCGTCTGCTACCAGAGGCATTTCCACCCGCATGCCTCCTACTATGCCGACCGGCCAAACACCCACTTTCTTTACTTTTCGCATCTGGAAATAAGGAAAAGTAAAATATTTATTATTACCAGTGTAGATTAATTCAATTTGTAGAGTATATTGGGTTTAGAGCACCCACACGCGGGCCACTCGCCATAGCCACAAGTGGCCGGCCTTCAGCTTTCTCCATAAATTATGAGTGGCCGCCACCACAAGTATGCAGTATTAGTAATTAGCATAGAGCATAGGGAATTGGTTGGAGACCCTTCAGGTCTCACCAATAACTGCCCGGTTACGTAGAAACGGTCCGCAAGACCATCTACAAGCTGTCGATTAGAAAAAAAAACCACAAGTGTGCGGCGTGTCCCTGCTAAATTTATGGAAAAGTTAATCCGCAGCTTATGGTGAGTGACGCGTCACGCACCCTTGATATTTACGAACTGTCAGAAAAATAAACTTCTTTCAAAATCAGAACGCGTGCCCGAACGTAAAATCCTAATCTGCAATGTACAGTCAATATCTAAAGTACTTACTTAAGTGATCATTGTTCCAAGTTTCAAAATTCTTTTATGAAGGAAACTTGCCAATTATTCTTAAACGGAACACGAAAAAAAAACGTTTTATTTTATGCTAAAAAACAGATAATTTATTTTGAAATTAAGTACATAACATTCACCACTTTTGCCGTTCACTGTACCGGCTCCGTGCCTACAAAACTACTCGAGTAACGCTCGCTTTGAAAAATATTATGGAAGTAGATAGAAATATGTACTGTAAGTATTACTGGCATTAACACCGGCCTCAGAAAAAGAAATGCGCATAATTATATAAGAAACACATATGAAATAAATAATCTCTTAAAAACTTTTAAGTTAAATGGTTTTATCTTGCTCTACCCTTGCAGCATCAGGTCAAGATTTGAAGATTGAAGGTTGAAATTATTATAATGTTGTATTGTCATGGGAATTGAATTTGTGTGCGAAGTTTCAGAATTGGTTGAGCAGAAGTAGTTGACATATCTGTCGCAAGACTTGAAACAAACAAATATAGCCTTCTTATAAGCCTTCTTATTTTGCAGCAGGGTGCAATTAATGCAGATGGCGTTGACTCTACATTTAATAAAACTCCTACAGTTGTTAGTCAGACAAATATAGTTATTTACAGTGTATGTTTAAAGCAGATTAGATAACGCAGTGTACTGCCAGGTGCGTGAGCCAAACTGGCGACAGTAACTAATCCAGTTACAGTAATGATCCGTTATAATTATCTGGCATGTTATTAGCTTCCGGTATCTGGCAGTGCAGAGCATTATCTCCCTAAAGGCCTGGTCAGACAGAGAGCGTGGCTGGATATTCACGTCGCGTGTTGATCACGTGCTCTTAGCGTGAGAATTACTATGACAATGTATGGAAGACGCCACACAGAGACTGCCACACCACGCCAAGCTTCACGTGGCGTTTTCATGAATACCACACTCAGCCACGCTGTCTGACCAGGCCTTAAACCAAACCATAGTGGACATTTATCCAATCTCTATTTGTTACGACATTTAGTGATTGCTAGTTCTTTTTTTCAATAAAGACGTTGCCCCTCTCTATGAATTCTCCTGTATCGTGGGTACGTTTAAAGACACAAATCTTGAAATGCACAAACATCCAGACCCGGAACAACTATCGGTAGTTCATACAAATATTTATTCCGTGCGGGAATCGACCCCCGTAACGCAGAAAGCTAATCACTTAACCACTGCGCCAAACGTGTCGTCATTGACTCCAATCTGATCCATAATATAAGCCAGTCTGATTTTTTCCGTTCTTGGCAATTATATGAGGGGTATCCAGCTAACGGAACTTTTTGGCGATGGGAACAAACCCAACTTATTGGAGACCTTGTCTTTCGCCAATGATTTATCCGACAACCTCTTGAAGTTCTGCTCATTCCAAAACAGAAACTAGTGTCAAGATATTAGATATAACAAAACATCACGCCTTGTATTCCCCGAAGGGTTCAGCAGAAGTATTTCAGTACACTTTCGTTTCGCCTGTTATGTTTAAGTCCCATGTAATAGGGGGCGAGCCTATTGCCATTAACCTATTAATACTTAATAGGATACAAAATGATACAAATTTAAGAACAAGGAAAATTAATAAGGCGCTTTTCCTCTCACTACTCATTTAAACATTTGCTGTGCCCGACAGGGTTCATAATTGTTTCTATTATTTTTATTTTCCATATAAAAGTGTACATTATGGATTGCATTAAACGGTTTGATTTGATTTGAACCGGACACAAATCCATACACCGGGCTGCTACGAGGAAATTCTTAATTCCTATATTGGATATCTAAAACATAAATATCTTATCGTCAACCCATAATAGTGCCTGTTTAGCGTCACGCCATCGATAAAGAGAATTAACTATTACAACATTATCATACCAGCTTCCTTGCTTATCTTTACGTTCCAATGATTTTTATGTTGGCGTATAAGAATTTCATTGTTTCGATTTTTATAGCAAACATTGAGTGTTTAATTACACACACACATTGTAAACATTGTACGAATTAAAGTTTACGGAAAGAAGAATGGCCAATTGATACCAACGTAATCAAAAGAAATAAGGCCAAGCTAAACGGTAGGTACTTTTATTGCTAGGGCTGTCAGAACCGTGTTGACAAACATAAGTGATGAAAATGATTAGAGATTCGATGCCTTAACAGCCTGTCTAATCTATTACATAATATATTACACAATATTTACATTCAGATAACACTGTATACTAGCGAATCATAGTACATTTACCGGAACAGATCAAAATCGGCATGTAGTATTAGACAAGCGACCTCAATTATATCGATTCGATAATTTGAAGATGTTTATTTTGTAACAAGCACGTTATCACTTGGTACTTTGGTACACGTGCGTAGAGACACCACGCACTTCTTGTAGATACTGATATAAGATTCGCTCAACTATAAAGCTATTGGTACTTATTCTAGCGCCATTATCAATCGAAACGAGTCGGATCCAGCCTCTAAACATAACGAAGCAGACTTAAGCTGAATAAGTACTTAACATAAAAAAAGTATTGTATTTTAAAAGCAGAGCAGGACTTTACTCATCAGTGCCTAAATATAAAGATAGCATAATAAATCAGGACGGGCAGCCCTAGCACCAAACATACATTTACTGCACCATCAATTTTCGCTCCAGTGTCTCAACAATCAAGTTTTATCTATTTGTATATTGGCTTAGGAAACGACCTGGGACGGTCGGACGAACGGAACCCTCGCTACTAGCTTAGGTTACGAGGATGTGATAAGAGTGTCGATGAACCTAAATGTTTATAGGTAAGTTAATTTTAGATTTTGGCTTGAATGGTTTTTTTTTGCTGTAACAATGTTATCGAATGAAGTTTAAGTAATTACATTTTCATTGATCATATTACCTGCCGTATCAGCCCATATAAAATTCCACCGTTAAGTATAGGTCTGAATGAAAATCCGGTTGTCACCATGTGCAATAACTAGTTTTTGCCCGCCGCTTCGCTAGCGTGACTATTTTCACCCCGTAGGGGAGAAATTTTGAAAAATTCTTCCTTAGTGGATGCCTACTTTATAAAATACTAGCTATGTCCTCATGGCTCCGCCCGTAGCCTATGTTACTCAGTGATAATGAAGCTCTCTAACGACAAAAGAATTTTTGAAATCGGTCCAGTAATTTTTAAGTTTATTCGTTACATACAATAATACAAATCTTTCCTCTCTAAAATATTAAAGAAGTATAGATACCTGTTGTCTAAATTTCAAATTTGGAACCCCGACGTTTTAGGCTGTGCGTTGATAGATCGGTCAGTCCGTCCGTTTCTAGTTTTATATAATACTAGCGACCAGCCCCGGCTTCGCACGGGTGCAAGTAGATACTAATGTGGGGCATATAAATCTTCCTCTTGAATCACTCTGTCTATTGCTGAAAACTGCATTATAATCCGTTTCGTAGTTTAAGAGATTTAAACGTACAGACAGGCAGCGACTTTGTTTTATACTATGTAAATATATAGAACAGATCACCGCGCCTGACAAACGCACTAGTGAACGCAGCGTATTGCGTTTTTCTCCCAAGAGGGAGATGCTGCCAATAATCCCCTATACCTCGTTTATCCGCCACTACAGCTGCTCCTTGCTCTGCTCGATTTCCTTCCCTAAATACTCCCATGTCAGCGCCGGCAGCAGCGAGTGTTTACATTCTCCCTCCTTACTTCTTTTACGTCTAACTTCCAGCCACGGAGGACTACGGGCTTCGTGACAACGCTTCCACGCTCTTTGGGTAGCGCACATTTAAAAACCGCCAATTTAGCGATCGCCGGGCAGCGGGAGTGGTGGCGGCAGGGACATAGGAAGCGACCTGGTGGCATACTATGAACTGTTTGAGCTATCATTTTCCATAGCGAGAGAGGAATGGAGCTATACAGGATAAATAACGCCATTCCTCTCTCGCAACGGAACAATGCTTGTTCTAACACTTCATAGTATGACCCTGTTTACTCACCGGCTCTGCTCACTTCTCTGCCTACAACCCTGCCACTGCCGCAGGCGTGAGCCGAGTGTAAACGAGGTGAACAGTTCCCTTAACATTTACTAGTATAAAAAGATCAAAATTCTTTGTTAACCTGCCAAATACGGTCGGAATCCAAAGTCGCTGTAGATTGTGAGAGTGTTTCGCAGGAAGATAGTAAGTAAATATTACATTTTGCCACCATTTTCCTGTTTCAACATTATTGTTATTGTTTATAAATAACAAGGCAATACAGCGCTCATATAACTACAAATTATATGAGCGCTGTATTGCCATTGGTATGTGCAATGATTTCACTACGCATCCTCATTGAAAACAACTGTTATATCGCAGTATGCGTCATACAAATACATTAGTAGATAAGTAAGTGTATGACATTGAGGGGCCTTGGCTGAATGTACTACCGGGCGTATTGATAGCCTAACGGTTGAATGTTTGCCTTCCACAAAAGAAGGTCTAAGTTCGATCCCGGCATATCAAATTTGATTGAGAACTTTGTGGACCTGCATCTATAAATTTTTAAATTACTACAATATTATTCATATTACTTTTTTTTAAATTTTATTTTTGTTTGTTAGTTTTGTACTCAAGTCTTTTAGTACTATATTACTCATTGGTCTGTGGTCAGGACCTCATTGTTCTCTCACTATCCTAAATCATTGTACTGTATCCACTGAAATTGTTAAAGGTATTATTTTTAAAAGAGTAACCATGGAGTTTCTTGCCAGCTCTTCTCCATAGGAAACAACTAATTGGAACCGTGCACCTAAATTCGACGTTTCATAAGCACCTGTATTGGTTTATGTGAAATAAATTTTTTTGATTTGATTTGATTGCATTAACCGTGATCATAAGGAAATAAACACAACTAAGAGGGCTTCAAAAAAAAGTTCTCAATGGTGTGTGTAGTCCGCCAACCCGCACAAGACCAGCGTGGTGCAGTAAGGCCTAAACCCATCTCGTTCAGAGAAGAGGCTCGTGCCCAGCACTGAGACAGTAATGGGCTGATTATGCTATACAATGCAGATTGTGCGATCTGAAAGATTAAGCAATGTTGGCGCAGTCAAGCCTTGGAAAGGAGACCATATCAAGAAGATTGTATACCTACGTGAGAACAAAAATTCAAATATTAAAATGTAATGATAACTCTTTAAAAACTTGCCACATGTGGAAATATTTTCAGTAACTACACTCAACTAAATAATAATAAATAATGTAAATCTAAAATTGTGATACAATCATGATTTTATTGGATATAACTACTTATTCCTAAACTGAAATTTGATGAAAATGAAAATATTTCCACGCCCCATAACTGTACTAAATATCTACCTCACCGAAAATTCTGTTAACCCATTTTACGAACGCACGAGTCATAAAATTAATTAGGCTGGCAAAAATATTAGGTATGTAGGTACCCGAAATAACTGTCCAATCACTTATTTACCTTATACAAAATGTTGGCCACCTATCTAAATATAAAGCAGGTAAACTTTATGATTAAAGTACATAAACCGCGTAAAACAAGCGCCAGACAAGTCAAACAAAACAATGAGATTGAATGTAAAGTATACTTACTGTATCTATAAGAAGAATTTCTAAAGGTGCTCTAATATTAGAACTACATTACGGCCACAAACTGAAGTGTGAATACACCTAGATTCAGCCAGGTACCCCAGATACAATCGGCACGCGTTTATCAGTTAGAACTAGAGTAGTCTATTTCTGGATAAAATTTAACGTAAGTAACCAATTTTATTCACTAGATTACTGTTAGTTCATGAAGTAAATCGCTCTCTTATATGAGATAGATCTTAAGTATCGTTTTGATAAATCTTGAGAGGTTCAATTATAAAAAAAGGTATGTTATCAAATGCATGAAGGTAAAATGACGTTTGATTTTCACTGTCACTCTAGTGAAATGGCTCAAAGAAGCGATTTTGAGTGCGGTTTATGAAAACTATCTTAGGCTGGCATTACTAAACTCTCTCCACATGGCCCTACGGAGCAATACCCCAAATGTTGCTGTCAAAATGTACTGTCAAAATGTAAACACTATTTTAATTTTATGTCTGCGTCAGCTATAGGCTATGTTTAATAATCAGAGCTTTCAAAACAACAGAAGATGAATACAAAGATGACTGGTTTATTAATATAGGCTTTAGAGTAATTGCCACACGGTTGGCAAGCGGATTGGTGACCGCAATAGACGTTATTAATACACAGCAGATTTGATTCATAATAATATGCCTACTTCCCGATATAGGCAACTGTAACCCGCGCTATTAAAAAATGACGATTAGGCATTCCTTCTCACTCATTGTATTTCTGCCTTTGTCTCGCCTCGTACTTGTGGACTACCTACCTACATTTTCAATTTTTTTTTTAATAGCCTATGGAATGTCCCACTGCTGAGCAAAGGCCTCCCTTTTTGCCTTCCAAACCTCTCTATTTTGTGCCGTATATATTTATGTGTATATTTTCTATACAGGGTATAAACGAAATCATGTAATTCCTTCAAACCTTGCGATGTACTGCTGACATAGATTAAACCTAAACGGGATATTATTGGATTCAATAACAAAAATATTACAGGAAATAAATATGTTTTCTTAACGTGAGGCATTTTAGTGCCCCGATCGAGTTGCGCGGCTATCGTTCGCCGCGCGGTCATTTAACTCGTGGCGGTAAAATGCCTCACGTTAAGAAGACATGTTCACTTCTTGTTTTTTTTTATAGAATCCAAATGTATCCCTTTCAGGGTTAATCTATGTCAGCAGTACATTACGATGTTTGAAGGAATTACATAATTTCTTTTACATCCTGTATTTTTTAATAGATAGATAATAGATTGGTGTCGACGAGCTCTATCTCCTTTAAGTAACCCAGCAGTGAACATCTATAAGATATTACAAATATTTAATGGAACCATTACCTACTGCAGAAGTTACCGGCTATAAAGTAAAATACGTCCAATAATTTTGGGTGAATTTATCCGCGTACCCTCATTATAATTCAGTGTATACGATTGTTTGTGTTTTAGGACAATACAAATAAGGGCTCCCTCAGACGGTCGATTATATCACCAAAGAACTACACTATTTAGTTGGATTGGTCTTTAGCGCCATCTTTTCTCCAAGCCAATTATTTAGACGGCGACGCGTACACATACGACGATTTCGTTTTTTTATTGTTGTTGTTGCCTTGTAAGGTCTCCAGCAGATAGCTGGTTGATCACCAACACAACAGTTGAATCGTAATTATAAACCGATCAAAGTGTTGGCCATGTGGGTACTACCTACTATAAATTTAGGCGATTGGTACAAATATTTTGTCAGCTTCGGCTACGATCGTTGCCGATTGAAAATTAAGTTGGTGTCGTGTGCGCATTCTCATATACATTCCGAAGTTTTCAATTACGCCTAAACTGTTGTATTGATGATCAGTCGGCTATCTGCCGGAGCCCTAAGTGTGTGACTTCGGTCAACTACACCCTTTTACCACAAAACAGATAGGTAGAGGTACAGAAGTCAATCACATGTATGTACTTCACTTTTCATACCTACGCTCGGCGGTCGCTCTATCCATATATCTATCTCTCTCAAGCGCATGGCACTCGCGCTCGCACTCACTCGCACTCTGGTCCCAAACGGTCCGAGATATCGTGTCCGTGAGCAGTGTCTATGTGTGCGTTGCTCGAGCGCACTTGTATGAAGATTGACTTCTGTACCTATCTATTTTGTGCTTTTACGGCATAGGCATAAGCCGGACGGGTATTTGGAATAGGTAGTTTGTGTTTACCGAAATATCTTGTGATTAGTCATTGATCGGATTTTAACAATACCATGTACCTACCGTAATAAGTACATGTTGAGTATGCAATGACATTATTTTCATATTTCGCGGTATGACCAGTAGTACTATTATAAGATTATAGCAAGCAGGCTACTTATTTGTTTAATTAATTGCCTAATATTATTTGAATAGACTTACCTCATCAAACACTTTGAGTGAGTACGTATTGTCGTCATCCATAAAGTATACAACACCTCTTTTGTTATCGGCTTTCTGCAAATGGCCTTTAAGCCAATCCAAAGCTAGATTCCTTTGTTCTACGCCACTTGCCTGAAATATTTACACAAGTTAATTACAAATTGGAACAACCGTAAACATTTTCAACATACATATTTTGTTAATCATCAATTCTACGACAAACTTTTCAGTTATTTTCCAAACAATTTAGAAACACACATCCCGTTAAGTTATAAATATCGCAAACGAAGAAATAAACCCAATATCAACATTTCATGAAAGACAGTTTTAATGACCAATTTCGAAGAAATAATTTTTGCACAAGTAGATTGTTTGTACCTATAATCAGTGAAAGTGCAATACACTGTTCTTATCTTACAGTGGCAAAAACTGCGGATGTCAAGATTAAGATTCTTATCGAACTTTTGTTTATCCATTGTCGTTTGGCTAATCTGCAGAGAGTAATACAACATTATCAGTGTTAAAAAGAGTAACTTCTGATGGTGCTACTTTTGCAAATACTGACTCATTTATAGTACCTAGGTATTTCCAGAACTCTTTCTCCAGTTCTACTAAACGGATCTCAACTGGGCTTAATTTCGTTACCACTGGTAACCAGCGTCAGCAGAACTTTTCTGACTAAGAATAGCTAACCCCACACTCTTCCCTATACGAATAATTGAATGCTGTAATGGAACCATATAAAATTTTAGTCGCAGGCTTTGGAATATGCTGGCTCTACTGGGTTTTGCTAGGTACCTCTAAGGCCCGGTATCCATCAAAGCGGAGAGGAGAGGAGACGAGACGAGATGTGTTTGAATAAACCAATCCGATTTCGTTATTTCCACATCTCTTCTCCGCTTAGCTTGGGTGGAAATGGATCAAGCGAAAAGGAGAGATGTCTCATTTTTCTATAGAATTTTGTGCGGCGAGCGAGCAAGCGGCGCGGCAGAGCGGAGAAGTATCTAGTCGGGCAGCCAGGCGGCGCTCGCGCTCGCGCACCGCGCACCCCATCTATCTATCGGTCTCTCACAGCTCACATCTCTGCTACACAAAGCTCACATCTCCTCTCCGCTACACTTCTCCTCTCCGCTTTGGTGGAAATAACCTGCCAGCTTCGCAGCACATCTCCTCTCGTCTCCTCTCCTCTCCGCTTTGGTGGATACCGGGCCTAAAGCTTTTATATTGTTGGCATTTACTTGACTATTGCACTATCACTGATAACATTACTCAGTTAATAAAACCATTTTCTGTGAATGTCTAAACCACACACACACCAAAAAATATACAGAAATCTAGACCATAATTTTAATAGAAATGAAGAACTTTGTGAGATTAAGATCAGATTGTATCAGAGAACAGAAAATATCAATTTTATAGTAGCTTCAAATAAAATTGTTATTCGCAAACGTATAAGTTGAACTTGCAAATTATTTAGTGATGAGATCATGAATTTTAATAAGAATGTTTTACTTATTAATATTATTCAGACTCTTATTAGATTGCTATAGAACTAGGTACAATAAACTTTTAAAATCTGTACCTATATTTTATCTTCATACCTACTTATTTGTCTTCATTTCAATTTAATTCGAGTGCTTTGTCGCTAATCCGATTTTCATGTACAAAACTTGAAACCTAAAATTATTTTGGACTTTGGACTCTTTAGAATAAAAACCTTCTTTCTCCCACCTATATCATCGGCCTTTGAACGATGAAAGTATACAAAAATACATTTGAATATAATATAATAAATAATGCAAGCACCCATATGGAAAAGGTTTTCAAGTTACAAACACAGTGTGTGAATAGCAATAATTGAAAACACCCAGATACATTTTTTTTTTAAATATAATATAACCCTTTTGGACGTAAAGCACCCACTAAGTCCACCTTTTTCATATTTTTACCTTTAAGCGTAATTAATATGGTCAAAACAAGACAGACACACAATCCCATCCCTGAACATCTAACACATAGTCTGGATGTGCTTATGTTATAATGTAACTTACTAAAATACCTGTGGTCCTATTTGTAGGCAATATAGGGTTGGGCTGTAAAAGGATTAATAAATTATTTACGATACCGATTAGCGTTAATGGTATGAAATAATTACGTTCCATTAAAATTTTACCAGTGATATTTGTACGTCAATACATGTTGCCGATAAAGTAAAAATTCACTCTATCATTCATTTCAATGATAACATGGTCCATGTTATAATAGCAATCTAATGCCAGAAAAACACACCTAAATAAATTGCAAGTCTTTCTAACAATTATATAAATTTCCTTAAAAATTGGTGGACATACACAATACCAAGACGTGTTGTATATGCTTGTTTTAAACAAACATATATTTATATCCATCACCTGAAATGTTTATAGAATGTAAAAAAGAAACAATAATAGTTGCTCATTTTGGTCAGCATCGTATGTCTAGTATAATTCTTAAACACAGCTACAGTGTGAATGAGGTTGGATTTCCAGGTTTGATATTAAAGTCAGGCAGTGTTATTGGGTTTTTGTATCAAGACATTTACAGTACCAGTCCAGGATTTGAAATTCTGCACATGGAAAGGCAGTAAACTCATATCTTATTACAGGGACCTACATTACTATACCATCATCATCAGTGAACTGCTTGTGGTGTATGTACTGTTGTGCACGCACTATTCGCAGAAGTGTTAGCATTGCTTTACTCCTTTTAGGCTTTGGTGCTACAGATATGAGCTATGAGGTCATAAAAAACAGGTTTAAAAAAGGCTGTTCAAAATAAGGAATGAAGAAGGGGCAGACTGGATGTGGATGGGAAATGGGTGCTGTTGCAGTTTGGGGGAGGTATAATATGTCCATCAATGAACTACCGTAGGATGAGTTGATAGCCTGCTTGCTAGATGAACTTATGGACACCACTAAAAATGCAGTGTTTGTAGCTGACACAATTTAGATTGCCATTGGTGCCGATTCTCTTGCTCACCAACTAAACTAAAATTAAAGAATTGCTATCTTTTACTAACGGACAGTGCGAGAAAAGGACGGTGATAGATAATAACTAAGTTAGAGATGTCAAATTAGTTTACGCCTTGAACTTCACCGTATCTTTAGTCGACACGTTCCGACCTGTCGTCTAAATTTGTATGGAAATTTTAGTTCAACTAAATTTGACAGCTCTTATTTTTGTCCGTCTCTTTCTTATTTTGTCAGAGTAAAAAAGATGGCAATAATCTAATTAAGTTTAGTTTGTGCAAAACAGAATCAGCACCATTGACAAGCTAAGAAGTTGACACTATAATAGGCAGTACCCACTCTTGAATGCTACCATCTTATAAAATAACCTACAGTTTCTAAAGCCGGCAATACATGTTGGTCATAGCTCGCAGAGTGAATGCGAGTACCAATGAATAGACATTCCATTTATCTAGCCTCACAATGGCTCGTCCTCGCTCGCCTAGCTGGCAGCCTGCAGGCGAGCGCCAACGTGTATACGGTTCGTTTAGTGTGCCTTGCCACCACTCGGGATCGCTCACCACGACTCGTCTCACTTCGGAACAGTGTTAGTTTTTCAGAACTTATCAAAGGCGCTCGCCTGCACTCGGCAAGTCATGTCCACATGTTTGTCGGCCTTATTAGCATTGGGGTCATTCAAACTTGACCAACATGTACACTGTAGCACTCTCGTATCAATTTGCCTACGCTCGCGTCGGCTGAGGCTTGGCTAACATGTATTGGCAGCTTAAGATTTTCAATAATAAAATAAATGTTTTATACATACCATAGAATGTTTTTTTTTAAGTGTTTTGATATTAAGATGTGTATATTTTAAGTTAGACTCTTTGAGCAAGTTTGACACCAAATTTGTCTTCTCCGAGGAGTCCTCGATGATTACCCAATGGAAGTTCTTCACATGCATCAGGGTTTGTGATAACCTAAGTAAAATTTAAGTACTTTTTAGTAAGTTTTATAGTTTTTAACTTGAGATTTATGTTAAAGAATCAGCAGCAACACATATTTCTTTCCTCCTAGCCTCTAGTCTTTTCCTTACTCTATTGAGAACCGCTTCCAGTCTAACCAGATGCGGCTGAATATCAGTATTTTACATGGAGCGACTGCTATCAAACACCCACAACACAGTGACTGGGCACTACTGACATCCTAGTTAGACCAGTTGTTAGACTTTCGGGCTTCTGACTACCCGTACCAAATGTCATAGATATTCGTAGACAACCTACTCATAATGTAGATCCCTAAAAGGAGAGGGGAGAATTCTGTAAAGCCTTAGCAGTATCTGGGATACTTAAGTATATCGGGAAGGTGCATATTAAAAAAACAATTTCTAAGGACTGTAATGTTTTGTCACAACAAAGTATTGTCAGACAATTTTGGGCATTTTTGGGGGCTGTCTTCGGTAACATTGACATTCAAAAGGAACTAAGTAATTCTAGTCTATTTATAATAAACTTGTTTTGAGTTGAGATTCAAAGTTTCAGTACAATTCATAGTTTATAATTTCAAATATTTATTGACAATATTGTGTAGATTTACTTGCTACTTTATTTTTTTGCAAACATTCCATGTAATCATGTAATCATTCCATGTAATCATCAATGTTTCCAAAAAAATAAAGTAGCAAGTAAAACTACACCCAATAAGTAGGTACAAATTGATTTAATGTTTTATTTTTCTGAAATAAAATACTTTATCTTGCATCAAAATATTAAACTATTTAATTTAAATTTTATTTTATTTGCAACAATATAAACTACAGGCATTGACACTAGCACTAGAACACTTTGGCACTTGTTTAAAATATTAACATCAAGTTTGGTAACTGAAGTAGTTAAGCTCTAAGTATTATTTCTAACAAATTAAGTAAATTTCTTTGTATATTGATGGAAACTTGGAAAGATATATATAGTTTCTTAGAAAAAAAAAGTTATTATGATGATAAATGATTTTTACAGATTGACATTAACATCCACAAAGGTCTCATAACACAGCCAAGTACTTAAACACAAAGTCAACAGCAAAAGAAATGAGAATAATGAGATTTATTTATTTATTTATTCAGCTATGACATTCTACCATTTCTCTCTGTCTTTAAACATAGGTACCTAATTTCTTTGAATTATAATATCAACAGTTGAACACTTTGTTTCTCTTAGTCTTTGAAATTCAATGGGTACTTTGACCTAAGTATATAATTATGTATATTAATCTTGTTTCACTATATTTATGGTAGATCAATGAGATTTCCCATGAAAAATCATTTAACATGCTGATTTCATTTTTATACTAATTAGTACTTAGTAAGTAGGTACTTAATTTAATAAACTACACGTAAAATTCCCAGTGCCGAAAAATTTATAATATAAATTTCGGAGAACTCCCGAATAAAAATCGTTTGTACTTTCCACTGATATGTACCTACCTACCACATATTACTCAAGGTAGGTACCTATTGTGTAAACCCATCAATTCACCAATTAAAATAATTCTCGGTTTACCAAGATCTATTGCCAATACTTTAGCCAAACAAATGAGGTAAGATAAACGATAAATCAAGGGCAGGAGAATCACGAACAATTCTTACCTTGTAAGATCCGCCTTTTGTGCAAGCCTCATGTACGTCGGAGTTATCCCATATATCACTGGGAGTAGTAAATTCACATCTGAATGAAACTGGCATTGAAATGCAGGCCTAGTATTAAATAAAAACAATATAACGAAAACCAGCATCGCGAGTGCTAAATATTGCTTTTTGATGTTTACAAAAGGCATCGTATTGTCGATCAGTTTTCGATCTAATATTTTTTACGGTAACTGCGCACGTGCGTCTCACTGTCGATAATGCATTATTGTAATACACAGTTCAGTTTACAATAAAATGTAAAATTACACTCGAAACTCGAGTCCGCTGATGCGGCCAATCCGCTGTCGACGAACGAATGACAGTGACAGATTGATTTGAGTTTGACAGTTTTATTCACAGTGCACCAGTCCCAGTCCATAGAAATTTTTACTTAGCTTAAATAGCATAAGTAAATTATCTGTCTCTTTTTAGCCATTGTAAATATCAGCTTGCACGAGAAAGACAAAACTTTAGACAGCAGTGCGGACGTAATGGCATCATTCATGATTCAATGGCGCTGTTGTGGCTGTACGGTCGTTGTGTAGATCCAAAGAAGTGTGTATACTCCACCCGCTATAACTTGCCACGCGCACTAAATGAAAATGTATTGAATTCAATGTATTATCGCGTTTTGCCTTGGCAAGCAACGCCGCTCTGAAATGCCAAGTTATACTGGGTACAGTGTAGCTTTATCAATTTCAAATATAAAATCAAAATACTTAATATTATAATTTGATATTAATATTGTAATTCAGCGACTCCTATAATTGCTGTTTGTACAAAACAAAGTTTTACAATTTACCTTTTAACAGGTACACGTTTGCAGTGGCGCCACCTGATATTGATTGTAGAACTAGTTAAAAAAATCTGCCATTATGAAAATAAAAAAATGTGGCTGCGTAGCAGTAATTAAATCATTAGGTATAGGTCTACCAGAATCTGAAGGCAAATAGGGAAATTACATTTTTTTGTGGGTAGCACAAGGGTAATTTGAATAAAAAGTCTTGATACTTGTAATTTGTTTTCTTTAATTTCTTCTTCATCTTCCTGCCTTTATCCCACACTAGATGGGGTCGGCACAACATGTATTTTATAAATCCATGTTGTTAGAGGTTTTGGCTTATTGTTTTATGTGACCTAATGTGCTTGCTGATATTATGCACTGGGTCCCAAAATGATATGCTGATATATGGTTTTTTGCAATTTTATTGTAATGGAAAAGGAAACCTTGTTAAAATAAATATGTTTATTAAAAATGTTTGAACAAGAAAACATTAATCAGAACTGGAAAATGTATCAACTACAGTCATACTGGTTTTGACAAGTGACATGTTGACATTGCCATAAGAAAACCACTATTAGAGTGCGCGCAAGATAACTCTGCGCGCGATGGAGGGCGTGCTAAATGCAGTCATACTGGTTTTGACAAGTGACATGTTGACATTGCCATATGAAAACCACTATTAGAGTGCGCGCAAGATAACTCTGCGCGCGATGGAGGGCGTGCTAAATGTTGCCATGATCGCAAAAATATAAAGTCCTACTTTTCAAGGAAAAGTAGTATATCGTGAGCATTAAAATTGGGCAGCCCTCTTGCTGTTTATTATATTTTAATTGAGCTAAGTTATGTGTACGTTTAAATTTACTACCTATCAATTAAATTAATTCGTATTTTTACGTAATTTGCAAAGGAAAAGAACTAAGGTTATAAATGTGCCGTGAGTGAATAAGAATGCAGTATGATTATTATCGGCTGATGAGGTCTATTATAATCTTTATTATTATATTTTCTTTTATTCCTAAAATCAGGTAGATGTAGTGACAAAGTTAATAAAACGGCAACATTATGGCGGAACATGATTAGTTCCGATTTTGGCCACGCGCAGAGTTATCTTGCGCGCACTCTAGTTATTAATTTTTAATGCCATGAGATTGACCTATACATACTTACACGATAATTTAAGTTAATAAAAGCGGTTGTAGACATTTTTGTTCAGTTTGGACTTAAAATTAAAAGTTTTCAAACTTTCGCTAAGAAGTGTTCTCAGCGCCATCTATTACATTTATAATAAAGTAGCTAAAATCACAGAAAGTTTGTCCAAATAATTACATCTTTCAATAGATGGCAGTAAAGCTAGAATTACTAGTTTTGCCTATAATTATGAGAATAGCTCATGCCCAGTGGCGGTACTTTAATACAAGCCCAAACGCCCGGCATGCCCTATAAAAAAACCATAGATACACATCGAATAACACACTTCATAAGTAATTATAAGAAGCGAACTCAATCATTAGTGTGATAAGAATAACATTCAAATTTCGCGCGCTATCCGTCGCGAGTCGCTGGTCGGTAGCAATGACCTTCATGTACTCATTCGCTCCAATCGCCGCATAGCCACGCGGGCCGCCGCACATCGCGACGATAATGCGGACATCTCGCTCGCACTCATTGGGCGTACACTTGGCGCTCCTTTTTTTGTCTCTGTCTAAGTTTGTAAAACAAATTGCTATGGATAGATTATACATCTATTAATATGTAGGTACTTGTTGCAAAAATGTTCAGCCGCGTACGTCCGGCATACTACATGAGTATAGGTCTTTAGTCATTGGTGAAGGTACAAGTGGGTGGCCAGCACGAATTTCAGTACTGCGCCATACTAGTAAAAGTAGTAAATAATAGATAATTACTTACTACTTACTACCTGCGATACTTCTCGCCATTTCAGTTTGTTTTGAGCGAATTACTGGAGTATTTGCATTTTTGCTGTGATCCTAGGTTATTGAGTGTTTTTATCATCAAAATGATTTCGGAAACGAATGCAATTATCCCATGTAGATACAGATGGCGAGTTGCATTCAGTGGCGCGTGAGTGCGCTGAAGTTGGCGATCTTATTTTCGTAAAACTTCGCTTCGCCATTACCTTACCTACATAACCTTGTTTTGTTTGTTTACATTCAGTTTGTTAGTATTTGCCGTGATTGTGAGTGACTAAAGTGTTGTTTTTTTTCAAAATAATTTCGAAAACGGACGCAGTTGTGCTTTATGAAGGTTAAAAGTGTGTTCAGCTGTTAACCAGTGATGAAAAGGTACTTCAAACTTTATAGACAAGAATTGTAGTTATAAAACCCAACGTGTGTATTTCTAAAAGTACCTACCTATTATGCAATAGCCGATTTGATCAATCAGTGGACAAGACTTGGATTGTTGGTTGCTTCTATTTAAACAAATTATTCTGTTGATGTTGCATATTTTTCTCTAACGGTATTAACACTTGGAATAAATCTGTTAACGATGATTTGAATGAATTTTGCAGATGAAGGCTGTTCTTTTTTGTAGTTTAGGTTAGGGGCGAATAGAAACATTTTCGTCTTTTTTATAACCTAATGATAGTATTATTATGCACAACGACCACACAACCGTAGTGTAGGTACCTATTTCAGTGATTAGATTAGTCAGCTGATTTCGTTTGTCCCGATGCGTTTTTCACAAAACTTTCGATGTGTTAGTAACAGAGCAAATTCGAATTAAGTATTTTAAGTAGGTACCTACCTATGATATTCATGATTGTTTCTTTAGTTTCATAAATCAATCATCACACGTAGTTAAAGTAGTAGTTAGTAGGTAGTTACTTACTAGTACCAGTGATCGTTATAAGCGAAATAAGTCGATTAAAAGCTATTTATCGAATGTTTTTATTTTATCATCACAACATACGAGCTAATCTTTATTATTTTATTTTCCTACTACCTATGTATAAATATTTTTAAGCGTCATCTTCATCGTCATCTTTCTCTGAAATATGTGGCCAACTCTCAAACAGAGTAATTTGCATGTGGTTTGATAGATGGCGTTAATATCAATAATTCGATCTTAAGATCTCCAATTATTTGTTATGAGAAGAATTATAAATATCAAAAGGTACCTAAAAAAATCCGGCTTGGCCTAATGTTGACCCCTAGGCACACCACTGCTCATGTCGTAAAAGTCGGTAAAAGAAGATTATTATTTAACACTACGGATTCATTGATATTATTACGAGTCCGGTCAAGTGTGAGTCAGTCTCGTGCACCGAGGGTTCAGTACAATGTACCTAATATTATTAAGTCTTTTTTAAAACTATATGTAGGTATGCTTATCTACTTAATTAGGTAACTTCGTTTTATTTTAATCTATGTGCCTACATTATTAGACGTTCTATGAACAAGAATTATTTCAGATCGTTTGGCTTGCAAACTTCTAAGAGCTCCCTCTTAGAAGTTTTTTCGAACATTTTCAGGTAAGTAGATCTAAGTCAATTTATTTTGTATAGGTATTTTGAATCTCTAAAGCAAGCCCTTGCAAATAATACCGAGGTAGGGAAGAAATTTGAGATGGGGCAGTAAGGTCAGCTATCATAATCGTTGTAGATACAGGAAAACGTTATTTTAGACTGGAGACCCTTCCGATATCGCCAATAGCTGCCCGGTTACGTAGAAATGATCCGGAAGTACCATCTACAAGCAGAACAATAGAAAAAAAAGACATTCTTAGGGCTTTGAAAAACAATTAGGTACGAGAAACAGGGCAGTTCTCACAAAACATTTTTATGATGCCAATCGATCCTATTTTATATAAAAGATCTACAGGTAAAAGACTTGTGGACCAACTGAGGTTGGAATTCTAGAAACGTCAGAAATCGCATAATACTTACCTTTTTGAGATGGAGCAGTGAAAGACCTTCACCGTTGTGGGCTACAGGAAAACATTTTTAGAAGATTTTCCAAGACGTTTGTAAATATTTTGAACTGCAGTCACAAATTTGGAAAAAATGGTAGGTATTGTCAATAAGAACAGAGAAAGAGTGCAGTTCTTACCAAATATAAATGTTGCAAAATATAATTCATATAAAAAATATATTTCATTCAAATAAAGATTTTCTATTTCTATTTTCCAGCAAGCCAGTTATGAACCTCTACAAGAGCACAGAGCTTACAATTTTTCTTTTAGTCTTATTATGAAGTAGAGATTATACGAATAGATATTCATCTACCCTTACATAGGTTGCGACTCGATTTACTGCAAGTGGTACGCATTAAAGCAGGGCCGTCGTAGGTCTGTAGGATTTGGCGCCCTGGCGCAGGATGTAAGCAGGGCGCCTCCAGGGCGCCCTTTATTTACTCGATCAGGGGGCCTCTCTGTTCGCGGGCCCCGCGGCCCCGGCTGTTCTGGCGGCACCTACGTCCTTGTATTAAAGGTATATTACAAAATGTAATAGAGTAGAAAACATCGTGATACCGCAGTAAGCTATACGAGCAACAGGTTGAAGATAAAGCCGCTTTCCCTCGCGATACCATCTAAAACGTTTCAAGCCAATAACATTGAATTTAAAAGCCACTTTAGTTTACTTTAGTAAAAGGAGTTGGTATATAAATAATAAAATAAGAGAAAAACAGGGTGTACCTTAGGCAAAGATTTGCTGTGTTTGCTGAATTTTTTATCGCGATTAAAAAAGTTCCACCGTGTTAAGTTTAAATACATATGAAGAATCATCATTCGTTGATATTTCAATGTCGTTATTAATATTGATTTTCTATCAAAGGTACCTACTTAACTGCCTCGTTGGTCTAGTCGTGGCAAGTGCGACTGCTGATCATAAGGTCCTGGGTACGATTCCCAGGTCAGGCAAAATTTTATTGGGTTTTTCGTGTGGAATTCCTCAATAGCAGCCTGGAGTTTGGATTTGTGCCTGGTCGATGGCAATAGGCTCGCCCCCTATTACATGGGACTTAAACATAACGGCGAGGATGTTACTATACACCTCAGCCCAACCCTTCGGGGAATACAGGCGTGTGATGTTTTATTACGTTTATATACCCACTTCAAAAATGCCAAATATTTATTTGCTTAATGCACAATGTACACAACTATAGTTACACGCTAGGCTTAAACTAGTAAGGACATGACCCCTTTAGGGCGCAGCAAGACAATTTAAAACTAATAATATTGTAGACTATCCATTATTGAGAAATGAAGAGATTAGACAAAGTTGCGGTTTAAAAGATGATGTAGTGACAAAAATTGAAAGGAGTATGCTTAGGTGGTTTGGCCATGTTGAGAGAATGAGTGAACGGCGATTAACAAAAGGAATTTATAAGGCGGATGTTAATGGGAACGCCGGTAGAGGACGTCCTAGAAGGACATACATCGATGTTATTGGTGATGTTCTTCACAAAGGTCAGGTGCGTAGTACTCTCAACCGGCGTGCGTGTATGACAAGATGTATGAATGTGGATGAAGCGAAAGGGGTATGTAAGAGTCGTAGCATGTGGCGTTCTATAGTTTCTGCCTACCCCCATGGGAAAAAGGCGTGAGTTTATGTATGTATGTATGTACTATCCATTATCTTACATCACGTAAATTAGAAACTTTCAAAATTAAAATATTATAATAATTAAACTTATGTCTAGCTTTATACATAAAAAGATTAATATTATAATTAACACACAGATATATATTTTAACTCTATTTTAACATTTTATCTTCCATAAATTCTTGGATACTGTAGTAACATTTTTGTAAGAGCAATGCCTTTAACCTACCTTTAAATATACATGTTGTTTTCGTGGACCGTATATTTTCAGGTAATTTATTGTATATTTGTATGCTTCGGTTACCAGCTCAAAAATGACACGGATCAGTTCACTGAATATTTCAGTAGTTAACAATATTGTGAGCAGTTCTCCTAACACGTTAAAACATGATTACTTTAAACAACTTCTAGCATGTACACACGGAAGTAATGAATCCGGGTCACCAACACAAACCTTAATTTCTCAGAAAACATTGTTTAACATTTTATCATTGTTTTGTTTATGTTAGTGACACGGATTCATTGCTCCCGAGTGTATTAAAATGTTTACATTCTGTTTATTAGCAGTAATGCGTAGGTACCCACCGTAATAAATCCATGGAAGCAATGGACCAATTAAGTAAATAGTTGCACACGATCAATACCTACTATCTGATAGCTTGCAACTAAAAGGTACCTGTATAACTATAACGTTTATGTATGTGTGTATTTTATTTTGATGAGAGAGAAGTCAACGTAACGCTTTTGGCAAAATAGTTTTCTCTTCAAACTGAATAAAACAGCAGCATAATAAAGTAAAGCTTCATGTTACAGCTTGCAACCAGTAAAGGAAACTCTAAAAGTCTCATACACATATTTTAATTAACCTTTATGAAATTAAGCAAAAGTATAAGCAAAGTACGAAACAGCAATTGTCCTGGCACATGTTGTTCTGCCTAGCCTTTTCCAACTACGTTGGAATCAGCTTCTAGTCTAATCAGATGCGGCTGAATATCAGTATTTTACACGGAGCGGCTGCCATCAGAATGCCGCCACCCAGTTACTGAGCAATGCCGATATTCTAAGGTTAGACCGGTTGTCAGATTTTCGGGCTTCTGACTTCTTGTAACGCCTGTCATAGGTATTCGTATGACACCCAGGACCGACGGTTTAACGTGCTCTCCGAGGCACGGTGTATAGTAGACTATGTAATTTTATGTGAACTGCCTTGTTGGTCTGGTGGCAAGCGCCATTAGACCAACGAGGTCCTGGGTTCGATCCCTATGTCAAGCCAAGTGTTATTGAGTTTTTCCGCGTGTTATTCCTCAGTAGCAGCCCGGAGTTTGGATCTGTGCCCGGTTGATGGCAATAGGCTCACCCTCTATTACATGAGACTTAAACATAACGGCGAAATGAGGGTTTTGCTATACACCTCTGCCCAGCCCTTCCGGTAATATAGGCGTGATGTTATGTTAAGTTAAGCTTTTCTATTGTTTTTACGTAAAAAATAAATGTAGGGTTAATTTTATTTTATTAGTAAGCAGTAATAGCGTAGCTGTTGAACGCTTGCCTTTCATAAACGAGGGTCTGAGTTCGAAAGCAGTCCGCATTGAATTCATGTGCGGATCTGATACGATTATCACTTGCGTTAAAGGTGAAGGAAAACATCACGAGGAAACCTACACAAGAGAGGGCTCCAAAAAGTTCTCGATAGTGTATGTAGTCCGCCAACCAGCACCAGGCCACCGCGATGTAATAAGGCCTAAACCCATCTCATTCTGAGATGAGGCCCGTGCCCAGCAGTGAGACAGTAATGGGATGATCTTCGTACCTACTATCTTTATCGAAGTATGTGGGTGTATTGTAAAAGTACACTTCTGCTTGCATTTTCTTCTAATGTAAGCGTGATATTTAACGTGTAACGTTTTATAATTTATATATATATATATATATATATTGTAATATCTATATATTTTATATTAGGTATATGTATTTTATGTAATTTATATTTATCTTTTGTATTCCTAATATATTCGGTCTAAAATTGTCAACTCATCTTTTTTCTGTACTTATTTCGATGCTTTTCTTTTTAACCCTAAGGTTGACTGGTAGAGAATGCCTTATGGCATTAAGTCCGCCTTATGTACCACCATAGTGCATAGAAGTATAAATAAATATTATTAATTTAAACAGAAATCCTATTATTTATTTACCCACGTATTTATCTCACAAAAAAATTTCACTTGTCTTCTATTTTAAATACATAATACATACATACTACATAATATAAAAGACAAACAATTCTGCGCAGTCCAATAAGTTCTAAAATATAATCTATAGTAGTACCTACAAATAAATGCCAAATACAATTCTTAGAACTCGTTAATACATCAATACTGAATAGGTACTCAAACATCTTTACCGATCCCCTAAATCATTTGAAATTAGAATTATAAATAGTTTTTAATTGAACCTTATTTTTATATTTATAAAAACAATCGGACCCAATTTTCGTTTTGTTTACAATGAATAGTTGCAAAGGTTGCGTTAATTTTAGGCTCTTTGACATAATTTGAAGCCTCATTTTACTAAATGCCCTTCAATCAAGCAAAAAATCCTTATAATGTTATGTTATAAATTATAAAAATAAGTGCTAAAAGTCGTAACGATACGTAATGCTGTTGCTTCTACGCTACTACGGCGTAGCAAGAAAAGCTGATTACAACAAACGTCTGCTACGAATTAGTGTCAGGCGTAGCCTCGTAGTCTTGCTACGTGCGTAGGCTGATATAAAATTACGTAGGTTCATTAGTAAGACGTGTAAAGTATTATTAAATAATTGAAATCATCAGATACACACATGAGTTGATCAAAAAAGATCAAAGAATATTGACAAACAAGTACTACGACTACTTATCATGACTATGATGAAAATATGCGTGGCAGAGCCACGTAAAAACAATTGCCAAGTAAATGTTAACAGAATACTTATTTTAAAAGGTTTAAATTACATTGTGCAAGAGAAACCTTTTCACAGACGGACAGCCACGTAACAATGTAATTAACCGCGGCACTTGTTTAATTAAACAATCTCAATTAATATAAAATTATTCACTACAATGCAATGCGAACTATTCATGACATTCGTGCGAGAGAGGCGTACTAAATAAATATGTACCGAAGCTCGGAAAGGCATGCAAAAGTTTCGCTAGAGCACTCCACAAGTGCGAGGAATTCAACCTTTTCATGTACCAACCATCGCACAGTAATTTTATGTTGTATTATGAGCTCGTTACAAAAACCTGAGTGAATAAAAGCGGCGACTTATGGGTGGTATGCGTCCGCTAATGTAGCACGCAGGTAGTTTGTGTTCACCGAGCCATTTCATTGTAAAAGCGGTATAGATAGGACTGGGACGAGCTGGCTGGAGGTCGGCCCGGGCTCACCTGTGCGCCAGACCCGTAGGCGCGTCATTCACTCACACAGAGCCACACTCGCGGACAGGAGCGCGCAGATTCGTGTGGACGGGGGTTGAATACACACAGATGCGGTGTTAACAATGAAGGGTGTAGAGCGAGGTCCCGCACGCACACATGCGCGGTGCTCGGAGGCAGGCGGGAGGCGCAGCTCGGGGCACTGGCGGGCGAGCTTTCCCGCCGCGAGGACCTCCGAGCCGGCCCGCGTCGCCGGCCCTCGCAAACCACTTGTTGAATCTTACAGACTTTTCACACCTTAACCGAACTCGCTCGAGTCACGTCGCGCGTGTTAAGAGTACGTAACCGTGTCCGATCTTTTCTGATTTTGTTTCGTTTTGGTTTGTTATATTATATTTCTGAGCTGATTTCGAGCTACCTGTGATGCCTACTCTTCGCTTCCTCTCTGCCTTCACTTCAATCCCACATACGCTTGGTTTCGTCTTCCTGTCAGTGTTATTATTGTTACGGACGGCCCTTTCAGTAACATGATGCTGAGCGCGTTGTAACTTGTTGTAACTTTTGAGATATTTAGAAACTGTTGTTGAATACTCGCATCTGTGTTACCTGTTGACTACTACTTATTATATTAGAAATTCTGAATTAAATAAATATATAATACGTCGCTGTAAAAATATAATATCGTTCGTTATACTGTGGAGCGTTCCTGAGCTCAGGTAAGTGACTGTTATAAATCACTATAATTAATTTTCTTATGGGGTGAAATAACTATGATCAAGAGAGCAGTAAATTACTTTTATGGGTCCATTTCCAGAGGTCGGGCTCATAAATTAGATTGAGAACGCCACATTAAATTTTCACGTATGCAAAATAAAAATCTCACAGGGCATTAAAAACTGTTCAGGACGTCAATGAGTTAATTCACCCTATTCTAAAGCAGGTCATATAGCAAAAAGTCGTCGTCTTACACAATAAAACATAATAGGCTAGCATTCAACAGGTAAGTGCACCTATTTGCGATCGCGCTGTCTTCACCTACATACTCGTACGAGGAGACAGTATGTCTTTGTCTCGTGCACTTACACAATGCTAACTAAATAATACGTTTACCGACATAGGTATACGAGTTCCCTAATCGGATTGTGTACGGGTAGGTATCGAATGTTACGACATTATTTGGATTGTCTCGACATTAATTCTATCGTTCAAGAAAATAAGGAGCCGAAACAAAACAAAATAATTCGTTACGCTATGAGTTTTCTCTTCATACCTGTTAAAGAGTTTTACTTATTAATACTTTATTAGGTAATATCATCGCTCATCTCAAAACACTAAACTTTAAAAACCATCATACATAACATAGGTAATCAGCCCATTACTGTCCCAGGAGGGCACGGGTTTTTTTCAGAATGCGAAAGGTTTAGGCCTTAGTCCACCACGCTGGTCTGGTGCGGGTAAGCGGACCACACACAACATCAAGAACTTTATGGAGTCCTGTCAAGTGTGCAGGTTTCCTCACGATGTTTTTCCTTCACCGTAAATGCACGTGATAATTAAATGAAATCCATCATTACCAAATTATGAATTATTGTTAAAACTTAGTTTTTTATACAGGCTAAAAGAACATAGGATTTGACTAGCTATTTGGGTGATCATTTTATTTTTCATAGTTTAAAGACCGCCTCAACAAATTATATTCTAAATATTCTCTACATTGGATTTCTTTACACTTACCTCAACATAAAAGCTAATCGGCTATGACTATTATAAAGCATGACAAGTAAATTCAAGAAAATCTTATCGTGTCTTAAAAATACAATGTCATGAAAAATATTCCTGTAATATCTCGAGTATTTCTAACCAATCCTACTTGAATAAATTATACAGTTATGTAATAACATAACATCACGCCAGTATTCCCCGAAGGGTTAGGCAAAGGTGTTTTAGCAACACCCTCATTTCACCGTCATGTTTAAGTCCCATGTAATAGGGCCATTCACCGGGCACAAATCCAATCTCCGGGCTGCTACTGAGGAATTCCACACGGAGAAACCCAATAACACTGTGTCCGACCTGGGGATCGAACCAAGAACCTCAAGATCAGCAGTCGCGCTCGCCACCACTAGACTAACGAGGCAGTTGTAATAATAGAATAGAACTGAGCTTTCTTGTGAAGATACCTTCACCTACTTGTTTGAGAGTTTGTTTCCAATAAAGCTCTATAATGGAAGAGGTAGGCAACCACTTAACCTTTGCAAGTAAAGACTAAATATAAACAACGCTCGTACTCTCACATATTCAATTTTCATGTCACTTCTTCCTAGAAACTTATGAAAAGTAACTTGAGATGATTCGAATTAAGAAATTATTAATTTTTGTTTACGTACCTATTAAAAATAAATAAGATTTTTCTTTTTTATAGTAGGATATTCGTACTAATAAAAAAAACTATAATAACAATAGTGTAGGTAATATTTATAGTAGGATATTCGTACTTCCAGTCTAACCTTAGGATATCGGTATTGCCCAATTACTGGATTGCGGAGGTATGATGGCAGTCGCTTCGTGTAAAATACTGGTATTCAGCCGCATCTTGTTAGACTGGAAACTGACCCTAAGATAATTGGGAAAAGGCTAGGAGGAAGAGAAGTAGGATATTCGTACTTCTTTTTCCTTGATACTACCTATATAATATAAAATGTTTAGTTAAAATTCTTAATAGTAATTCAATGGTATTTTTTAATTTTAACATACATACTTACTATACTCACGCCTATCGAAGGGGTAAGCAGAGATTTGTCCTAGTACAGGAGATATAATATTGTTTTTTTTTACATACATATGTATTTTATATTTAACATAGACTTAATAAAAAAAAGAAGGACATAGATTACAAGCTGATCTGATCTGATCTGGTGATCAGAAATCCTGAGTGAGGAATCTCATTACTTAACGAACTACTTTCTGAATAGGTACTTGATCCTGCCGTTAAATTAAAGTTTCTCAAGATGTTTTCAAAGCTCTTCGTTATCAAACGATTCAGCATTGCCCGGTTCCTATAAAAAAACGAATCGTTTTGCTTACCAATGGTAGCATTTTTATTACCAAACTGGGCAAATAAATAGACTCGTACCTAAGCTAACTTTATCTGTGATAGTTACTTCCATATGGGAAGATCTACTATGCAAAACATGAGGTCTTTGCTTCATTTATTGGTAAAGATATAGGAGTCATAATTTTAACCAATAACGTTCCGTAAATTAAAAGAATCTGTTATTACACGACTATCGTAACAATTTAAAAAAAAACTCTTCAAATTAAAAAAAAGAACATTAACAAACACTAGGATTTCTCCTGTATCGTGGGTGCGTTTACAGACACAAATCTTCACATGCACAAACGCCCAGACCCGGAACAACTATCTGTAGGCCATACAAATATTTGTTCCGTGTGAGAATCGAACCCACGACCCGTAGCGCAGAAGCCAATCACTCAGCCACTGCACCAAACGTGTCGTCAATGACAATGATAGTTGAATCCATAATTGAGATCGTAAGCACGTCGATAATAATTTAAAATCTCTTCTTTTCTGGCTTTCACGAGGTTCTCTTTATAATGAAAGGTGACGTCATCTAGCATTGCTAAAAGTAAAATACATATAAATGTTTGTCATCTCACAATGAGAGTATTTAAAATAAGGGTCTTTAGTTTCTAAATGCAACAACTTAGCAACTGGTGGCTCGGTTCCATTTAACACTATAACATTAGCCACCACATCGTGTGGTTAGTGTGTCGCTTTGTTATATTATGTTAGTGGTCTCTTGCTATTTGCGGGTTATGAGTACTTACGAGCCAATGGCTATACCCACACACTTAATAGTATTAGGGCAAATATGAAAGTCATGGCAGAATTGATTTAAATAAACGTCATAACCTTTATGATCTTGTGTTGTTTCGGGTTGCTCTAATTCGTCATTACAATGTTACGACCGTACATTAAAATTATTGAAGGTGTCTACTGATTGACAGAGCTCTCTACTTAAAGCAGGTTTTTCCATGTTCAACTTACTGGGCAAGCATATTGTTTAAGTTGAGCCCAGGCTTATTCAAAATCGCTATTTAAATTATTTTAAAATCGATTAATTAATGAAATAGGAACTTCAGAAATGGCATGTTGTATTATTAGATTTTTTAACCCCGGCAAGCTCCCACTTTAGCCTGGCCACCATTTTCTATTAGTCAGTTATCAATTAATTAATTTAGTTGCAATATCACGTATCTACTTGTGAGCACTAATAAACTACAACTATATTTAATTTGCTGTTTTATTACTCTATACAAAAACGAGTGCATTTACTGTATTTATTTAAGCATTTTATCATTTATTTACTCGGTAACTTCAATAAAAGTAAGTAAATATACCGCTTTGATGCGACTTGCATATCGAGTCCTTTATTTTTTTAGTGTCGTTTGTAATGTTCTGCATCGATGCTGTCGCTGGTTGCTGCTACATTTTACTAAATAAATACGCTCAATTATGAGAAAATAAACGTTCAAAGGTGTGTATTTATATAGGAGTTAGTATTTAAGAGAGACTACTGAAGATCAATTTTGCAATTTAAGTTAAAAATCATTGGAATAAACCAAACAATTGGAATAAATTAAACAGCAGTGATAGTTCCTGGTTCGACCGTCGGACTGCCAAGTCATTGGTCTCGAGTTAAACCCATGGCACGCACCTCTGACTTTTTGGATTGAGTGCGTATTGTATAATTAATTACCACTTGCTTAAAAACGGTGAAGGAAAACATCGTTAGGAAACCGGCATGCCTGAGAGATATTTCTCGAGGCCCTTGGGCGGCATAAACTCTGACACCAGGTTTGTTACTAACCACACGAAAGGAAGATTGGAATAATGAAATATTATCTAAAACCAATATTATAGTAGGTATCATGATTGGCACACCAGTATTATAGGATATTAATACAATCGCAAGAACAAAAAAAAATTATAAGTATGTTGTATGTATGTATAGGTATTATAAGTATGACATCGTGATATTATTATTTGATTGAAAACATTACAAAAAATATTAAATAAAAAAGCTTAATCTTTTGATTTAAAAAGACAAACGTTATAAGTAGAACGCGGCGGTATTTATTGATAAATCGAAACGACAGAGATACAGAATGTTAAACATGCGTACATCAAGCCTGCTTGCCAAATTATGAAAATATTTCTTATACGCGATGAAAAGAATGCTGTATCAAAGGCTGTTCGCTGAAAGAAATATAAAAATATGAATGCCTCCCACGATTAAATGGTAATCAAATCATTTTTGGATCACGTTTCCGTGCAGGTAAACCCGCCAAGAATCTTCTTTCTAAATATAGCATTAATATTATCACAAATAAGACAACATAAAAGAAATTTTAGAGATTTTGTTCATACATTTTGCGTACAAGAGTAGTCACTGTTATATTCTTTAGGATACCGGCAATGCCCAGTAACTGGGTTGCGGAGATGTGATGGCAGTCGCTCCAAGTAAAATACTGGTATTCAACCGCATCTGGTTAAACTGAAACCTGACCCCAACATAGTTGGGAAAAGGCTAGGCAGAACAGTAGTCATTGTTATGTAGTATGTGATCACCTAATAAGCTTTTATTGATAGTGATTTTGGCGTACTTTGGCAAGAGTTTTTTAACTTTTATATTAAATTTTTCTGTTTTCTATTTGCTGATGTTTCAGTCACATAAAGAAGTGCATTGAAAGAGCCTTCACAAGTGAGAATATTTAAGTATATCCGGCGCAACTTGGGCGGTCAGTCCCACTACCAACCTTAATGACTAGTCCATTTTTTCACCATGGTGTGAGCTTTTCACGTATAACTTGTGGAGACAAGAGCAAAATAACATAAAATAAGAATTTAAACCGATTTATCAACCAACTATACTGTCGTTACAACGATTCAGCAATAAATAACATCGGTTCGAAGAAAAACCGTAACCGTAAAAGTTTCTTCAAACGCCTTCTGCATCGGTCTTTTATCTCCAAGTGCAATCTGTTCCTAAAGGAACTTCACCAACCCCACACGAGTAACTTTATCTCTGTAGCATTCACAATGATTAACGTTCGTTAGGGCGAACGATTAGATTTCACGGAAGATACTTTTTAGACGAACCGTTCTTCTGATTGTACCGTTCATCGAAACGTTTCGACAAATTGTAATCCAATAAACTGTTGCTGAAAAAACATTAAAAAAAAACTGACTTCAAAAAACCTAAACAAGAATAAAATAATTACCATATTATAAAATTAACAAGCTATAACAAGCTTCCAGATTCTTACAAAGAGCTAACAGTAGAAATATTTAGAAAGAAGTTAAAGGCCCTTCTAAGTGAAAAGTGCTATTATACTGTTACAGATTTTATGAATGACACTTTGTAACAAATGTTAAATATCATAAAATATAATTTATTATAAATGTACCAATTTTGTGCGTGTATGACAAGATGTATGAATGTGGATGAAGCGAAAGGGGTATGTAAGAGTCGTAGCATGTGGCGTTCTATAGTTTCTGCCTACCCCTATGGGAAAAAGGCGTGAGTTTATGTATGTATGTATGTACCAAATTTTAATTTCCTTTTTCTCCTATACATGTTTGTTTTTTATTTTTTTATTGTATTGCAACTACTTATTTTGTTATTATTTGCACGCCATACATGGCAGAATATGATTGTTATCACAATAATGTATGTAAGATCTTATTTGTACCGTTTTCATCCAAATAAAGATACTATTGACTATTAACAGTTTCAGAAGTCGGTGCTAATCCACACTGAACCAAATCGAAGGCACCGACTTCTGAAACTGTTAATTTTATAATATGGTAATTATTTTATCCTTTTTTTCGTTTTTTTGAAGTCTGTCTAATTTTTTGTTAAAATGTTTTTTTCTTTTTAGTGGCATTAATTAAAACATGGTTGGACCCGCTGACGCTGCTCGTAACCCAATCACATTATGTGTACTGTTCGTCATTGAGGAGTTCCTTTGTCTATCTCCGAAGTTCTTTATCAGATCTTTACCAAATTTAAATAGGACCACCTCGAAAGATTACTCTTTCAAACAAAAAAAGTATTTTCCAGATCGGTTTATAAATGACGGTGACGTGAGGTAACAAACATAAAAAAATACAATCATCAGCTGCCTAACCTTTCCTACTTTAACTATGTTGAGGGTAGCTTCCAGTTTAACCGGTTGCGGCTAAATATCGCAGCGGCTTCCATACCTATTCCTCTGCAAGACAACTTTGACAAACGTCAGGATGTGTTAGGTAAGGTGACCGATCCATGGCAGCAACTGCAACTCAATCGATTAATTAGTACGGTGGCCAATTATAAAATACTAGCTGTGTCTTCACGGTTACGCCCGCGTAGGAAGTTTTCTTCCAGTAATAAATATAGCCTATGTTACTCAGTGATAATGTAGCTTTCTAACGGCAAAAGAATTTTTGAAATCGGTCCAGCAGTTTTTAACTTTTATTCGTTAAAATACAAATCTTTACTCTTTATAATATTAGTATAGAAAGAAGATACGAATAATCGATACAACGTCATACAGTGTTGTCACTGTCACATGTCCATTTCAAGTCCAACCTTTCTATAATGTCAGCAAACTTTTAATAGTCTAATATTAGTTTGGGGCGTGCAAACTTAACAATATAAGTTCGTGTTAAGTTACCAAAAACCACTGCAAAGATGTCTGCGGCCTAGACAGCTTGTCTAAGTTTCACAAAACGTTTTAGAAACAGATAGATGCAATGTGATGAAGACCGATTCAAGTTTACACTGAGCTTATGATATTCGACGTCGAAACTATGCAAGTTACTTGGTTAACTTAAAACAATTTTTAGTTGAAATATTCACTTAATAATTTAAGTTAAAGTTAGCACTTGAAATAAAAGGTGATATATTTACCAATACTTGATTACATCTCAAGAGATTTTCAAAGTAACTTATAAACAAATTAAATAAACTTATATAGTTATAATTCGTTAGTTAATTAATCTGTAGGGGGACGGATTAAAAATGCAATTTTCCTCCATTGCCGAGCCAGCGAATCGAGAGACGATAAACCTGGCACCATAATTGTGCCCGAACAATGGCAATAGGTTCGCCACCTACATGGGACTTAATACCAGAGGCGAAATGTGGGTGCAAAAGCTCCTGTAATAGACACCTTCGGAGATTTCTGGCATGAGTATATGCCATAATTTTTTTTTAGCGCTTACTTAGTCGTTCTTACTTTTTTGCCTTATATGGTTTACCTACCTAGATAAGGCCTAATTCTAAATTCCTAGGTACAAAAACGTAATACGTCTTTGCCCTTTAGGATCTCACGCCTAAATTGCCTACATCGATCCTGTCCAAATATAACTGTAAATAAGATCTTTGTCCTAATATCCAGAGTAAATAATAACGTTGTGGAAATTGGATTACCCAAACGTCTACAAAGGTAATTGCGTACGTGTGTGGCATTGACCAATGGATAATGATATCTGTCAAATTCTGCAGCATAACTTTGGAACTAATAATATAATTTGTAATATTATATTAGAGGGAAAATAGTTTGCATCGTTAATAGTTGAAAATATAACACAACATCACGCCTGTATTCCCCGAAGGATTGGGCAGGGGTGTATAGTAGGTAACACCCTAATTTCGCCGTTATGCTTAAGTCCCATGTAATAGGGGGTGAGCCTATTGCCATTAACTAGGCACAAATCCAAACCCAATAACACTGCGCGACCTGGGGTTCGAACCCAGGACCTCACGATCAGCATAGGCGCTTGCTACCACTAGACCAACGGGGCAGATAAAGTTCAGAAATTTCACTTCTTCTTGTTCTCACATAATATTCATTTATATTTCACATATAAATGAATATTATGTGAGAACAAGTTAGGATGACGTCTGGGCTGGTCTTTTTAAAAACGTTCCACCGTAACTCCGGAGTTACACCATGAAGTAGGTCTCGGGACAGTTGTTTGTTTCCTTCTTTCTATGGGATATGTCACTTCTTACCGTACACAAAGTGAAGCTGTCCTGTCCCGGCGTGGTAATACGGTATGTGAACAGCCAACAGGTATCGTTTTAAGACTACTGACTTGTTATTTTGTTAACATTGAATCAGTGCAAGAGAAAAAATAAATAAATAAATCTTTCTTATTATACGATAGGTCTCATTGAACCCATCCCTCTTTGGCATGACCAGATCGAACAAAATTTTTAAAGATTACTTACATTTTAATATCCGCTGGTTGGCTGGAAAATTAATTACTGCTCCCGCAAAGGGCAATCTCTACTTCTTTGAACTCGGTTCATTGGAGTTGACACTAAACTTTAAAAACCCTTTGACAAATCGTTTTAAAATATCGATCATAAATAAATTACTAGGTTAGTATTCGTAATAACTAACATTTGGTTAAAGTTTAACACCTCTTTGTGCACATCTTTGTGCGAGCATACGACGACTGAATAAGTAGCCTTCGCTTTGTTAAAAAAATTTACTGAATTGATTTGTATTAAAGTGATCTTGACTAATGAGTTTCTGAAGTGACTTTTGTAAATACCCGAACTAGGCGCGCTTACTTACATACAATTTGAAATCAAAACTTTCGCATGTATAATCATTATTAGCGAAATTATAACTTTAAATTAAATCCTAATTTCGTTAATGACTTACAAAAGGTATTTAATTTAAGAGTTTTTTTTCACTCTCTACTATTTCTCCTGTTTCGTGGGTGCGTTTACAGACACTTCACATGCAGCGCCCAGACACGGAACAACTATTTGTAGGCCATACAAATGTTTGATTCGTGCGGGAATCGAACCTACGACCCGTAGGTAGCGCTGAAGCCAATCGCTCAGCCAATGCACCAAACGTATCGTCAAATTATTTTCTATAATGAGCTACGTTAAGCAACAAGAAATAATCCGTAAAAATAAGTTTAATTTTATTACTTGATTAGCGACCCGCCCCGGCTTCGCACGGGTGCAATGTAGATTCTAATGTGGGACATATAAACCTTCTTCTTGAATCACTCTACGCAGCGCACGCAACGGAAGCTCTCAAAAAGGAAGGAGGGAGAGGAATATTTTGTCCCGTTTTTGCAACATTTTTCATTTATGCTCCGCTCCTATTGGTTGTAGCGTGATGTTATATAGCCTATAACCTTCCTCGATAAATGGACTATCCAACACAAAAAGATGTTTTCAATTCCAACCAGTAGTTCCTGAGATTAGCGCGTTCAAACAAACAAACAAACTCTTCAGCTTTATAATATTAGTATACCTATTACATTCTAGTCACGTAACCATCAGAAATAAAAGTCAGTAAAATTCATTCCTATTGGTAAATATTGAGCCAATATTTCTCACTTAGCATGAATTTTATTTATGTAGCGTAATTTTGTTGGATAAAGACGACGGTCTAAGAATAGAATGTCTCAAGATAAACCCAAGAAATAGGTTATTTGATTATTTGAAGATTTTGTTTCCCTGCGAGAAGTTTATTTCAGTTTCCCTTGAGAAATTAGAATAATAGGTACTGGACAAAAGGTAACCTACTCGATAGTTAAATTTCGGTATTTTATACCGAATTCAATATCTTTTCATAGAATCGCAATCAATCTCGATTCGTTGGTACATTTTGCCTCATTCGGAAAAAGTACTTAAGTGCTATCATTAATATCGATTACTAATTCATTGATGCATTCATATTAACTTTTGAAACGTTTCTTGTAACTGGTACTTACGTGTAGGTACATACATAATGTGAATATACATATTTTTTTAATATCTAATAACTGCCTCGTTGGTTTAGTGGTGGCAAGCGCGACTGCTGATCGTGAGGTACTGGGTTCGATCCCCAGGTCGGGCAAAGTGTTAGGGTCTTTCCGTGTGGAATTCCTCAGTAGCAGCCCGGAGTTTGGATTTCTGCCCAGTTGATGGCAATAGTCTCGCCTCCTATTACATGGGACTTATAACATAACGACATAATGAGAGTGTTACTATACACCTCTGACTAACCCTTCGAGGAATATATGTATATATAAAGAGGAAAGATTTGTATTTTTGTATGTAACGAATAAACTTAAAAACTACTGGACCGATTTCAAAAATTCTTTTGCCTTTGGAAAGCTGTATTTTTACTGCGTAACATAGGCTACGGGCGGAGCCGTGAAGACACAGGATAACATATATATGTTATGTTATAAAAATATCTAATTTATGTGTCTTTATTGCACTTTACGTGACTATGAAAGCCTCATAGGTAATTTATAACATAAATATAGAATACTAGCGACCCGCCCCGGCTTCGCACGGGTGCAATGTAGATACTAATTTGGGACATACCTATATAAACCTTCCTCTTGAATCACTCTATCTATTGCTGAAAACTGCATTAAAATCTGTTGTGTAGTTTAAAAGATCTAAGCGTACAGACAGCGGGAGTGACTTTGTTTTATACTATGTAAACATACATAATACATGCGTGTGTGTAATGTTTACAGTCAGCCAGGATGCTTCGGAGTAATTAAGACGCAAATAGATAGGGGTTATAAGGATAATATCAGAACATGACGTAAATTATAAATAGGTTATGTGCAGCGATAGCCTAGTTTTGTGGCCGTTGGACTGCCAAGTCATAGGTCTCGAGTTCGAACCCAAGACACCTCGGACTTTTCTGATTCATGTGCGTATTGTATAATTGTCACTTGCCTAAAAACGGTGAAGGAAAACATCGTGAGGAAACCGGTATGCCTGAGAGATATTTCTCGACGGCATGTGAAGCCAAGTCAGAGTCCCATGTGCAGCATTAACTCTTACACCAGGTTAGTCACTAACCACACGAAAAGAAAAAGAATAGGTTATATAACACATTGATTGTTTTTGGAGTAAAGTAATAGCCAATTCCTTTGATTTACCAAACGTTATCATCTAAAATTAAGACTCTCTTATCTTTACCAATAATGAAGAATGCACCCTATCACCAATCGTCTATCACCAATCACCGATGACCAACCACCTATAGCCAATTACCTATGACCAATCATCTATCATCTATCGCCAACCACCTATCACCAACACCTATCGCCAATCACCAATCATCTACCGTCTATCATCTATCGCCAATATAAATGATATACCCTCCCAAACGTTAGTAGCTATCACATGTAAAACTAGCTTACGAAACTAATTGTACGTAAAGTTTGGCAATTAAAAATACTACCATTGGTAATTGGTATAATACCATTGGTTGTAAGCAAAACGATTCGTTTTTAGCCATAGGAGGGTGAATATTCTAATTAACTTAACATTATTTTAACAAATCATTCTTCTCCTGGGTTGTTAACATTATTCTAGTTTCAGATTGTTTTTGTTCTTGTCTTATTGCTTGACGGCAGTGGTATAGTTTGAGTTTTCATTATAATAATTGTAGTTTTCAACATTTGCATTCTTAACTTTGGGATGATGTCAATGACGTACTTAATTTTTGTAAAAAAAAATCGAATGGTCTCCCAGGAACTGGCCATAAGACATTTTTACTTACTACATATTATAATTAAGTACTCTAAGGCTGAGCTAAGCTGCGTAGCGAGGAATGTGTTTTGTAAGCACCAATAGAATCACTTCATTTACCTAGCTTCGCTCTGCGCAGCTCTGGTGGATATGGGCTTAGCAGAGCGAGGTTTTTGTTCATACAAAACAAGCGAGAAATGCGAGCGAGGGATGTATTGCGAGGAATGTGTACCGCTCTCGCCACACCACCCTCATATTCGAAAAGAGTCCGCTACGTATCCTCGCACCGCTCATTTGTACACATTAACACATTACGCATTACACAATACCCATTCCTCGCACAGCTCTGGTGGAAAGGGTCACATCGTTTCACATCCTCGCTACACATTATCGCACCGCACATTTTCCACACACAGCTCTGGTGGATGTCCAACCTAAGACTTCGATATACCATGTTCTTGTAAATAAATAAATAAATTCGCTTTCCTATCTAACGTCACGATATCGTAATGATCACCAAGAATAGAAAAATCGCTACCTATGGGTTCTAGACAAACGTTTATCTTTCGTCTAGTGATATGTAATTGTACACAACACCAACTTTATATTGGGGAGCGTGTGTACCAGTCAATTTTTTTCTTACGACTCATCTCAAGATATCGTAGATGAAAGACAAGCATCGTAAAACGATATAATTTGATATAACGTTTTAAATCAAATCAATCTAGAAAGGTTTCATAAATACAATTGCTGAATTGTTTACAACAAACAATTTAAATTACTCTAATCCTGCATTGTCTGGGGAATGTAATCGTTCATTTTGTGTAAGATTATTCAGCTGTACCCTAATATTATCTACATAAATTGTGACTTGTCTGTCCGTCCTCTGGGGCCGTAGTTTGGTCATACGTGTATCTCTAGACCGCAGACTGGGGATTGGAAACTCAACTTGTAACTGACGAAGCGACTTACTAGCTACATTTTAAATGAAAAATGTTTTCCATTATTATTTATTTGTAATAGAACTTGAATGACCCGTGGCTAATTACCAACCCCGCTGATTTACGAGGTCAAGCTGCGTTTGCCGCGGTCAGTCTGTCGATGGGTGACCGTTCGTTACACATCGATACCACTCTTCGGAGAGCACGTTAAACAGTCGTTACGTGTAGTTAGAAGCCTGAAAGTCTGACAACCGGTCTAACCTTAGGATATCAGCATTACCCTGCTACTGGGTTGCGGAGGTCTGTAGCAGTCGCTCCGTACTGGTATTCAGTCGCATCTGGTTAGAAAGTAAGCTAGCCCCAACATAGTTGGGAAAAGGCTAGGCAAAACAGAACTTGGATGGATGAATTAGATTAGAAGAATTAGAATTTCAGTTTTGTGTTTTTGGAAAACAAACATAATGTAACACTGTGTGTACATAAACATAATTGTCTTCTAAAATAGATTAATTTATGTTCTTCAAAAGTTTTTAGTAAATATTATTTTCGGTTCGGTTCGGTTTAAAGACATTTATTTTTCTCAAAAAAGAACAGATTACAGTTCACTTACTCTGAGAAAAGTAGAAATAAAAGTATTTGAGCATGCAATACAAATCTGTGTCTTAAAGATTAACATTTCTTTTTATTGGTATGAAAGTGGTAATGACTAAATATAGGTATATCATAATATAAATATTTAATATAACAATTTTTATAAGTAACGGCTCAGTGTTTTTGACTGACAAACAATTCTAAACGTTTTTTTAAATACAAGTAGGAAATAAGACTTAGATAAAAATAGAAATACAGTGGAATCCGTTTATTACGACTTCGCTTCTAACGATTGACCGCTTATAGCGACTTAAGAACACTCTTTCGTTAGGTTTTCTTATCTGGTGTTTACTGACGCTTATAACAACGTCCGTTTAGTACGACCAAATATCACCGCCCCTTTGTTGTCGTTATAAGCGGATTCCACTGTAGATACATTATTATTGGTCAAATACTCAACAGCTATTTAATTTTAAGTTGCCGTTACTTGCTATCACTGTCACTTCGCCTTAGAGTGACAGTGACAGCACAAGACTTAACGGCAACTTAAAATTGAGTAGTGTTTGAGTATTTGGCCATATGTCAGCTAAATACGTGAAGTAGATACTCGATCACGTTTAAATATTTAAATAGAGGAACAGCTAATGAAGGCATCGAAAGAATAAACGTTCAACACAATATGCAGATACGAGTACATCAGAAATAACTTAAAATAAACATACAACAATTTAGAACATTTCATATGTACATACTCGTTTAACGAATTCAGTCAGAATTTAATTACCCTCGCTGGGCTGATATTAAGGCCGGCTGGCATTCGCCATGGAATTTTATTACGATCGCGTTGGGATCGCATACGAGTTATGTAAAAATAAGTGATTTATAATATTTTTGTCGTAGGTACTTACATGAAATACTACCGTGTTGGTTTAGTATTCGCAAGCGCGACTGCTGAGCATGGGGTCCTGGGTTCGATCCCCAGGTCGGGCAAAGTGTTAGGGTTTTTCCATTAGGAATTTCTCAGTAGCAGCCCGGAGTCTGGATTTGTGCCCGGTTCATGGCAATAGGCTCGCCCCCTATTACATGGGACTTAAACATAACTGGCGAAACGAGGGTGTACCAAAAACACCTCTGCGGAACCCTTTGGGGAATACAAGGCGTGATGTTATGTTACATGAAATAAAATACGCACATTGTTCGGCTAGAAACACTGAAATAGATAATTCACTTATTTTCTGTCTTGTTTTCCCTCGTGTCGGCAGGAGCTGTGCGAAAACAGCTCATGCCGTGGTGAAAAGATTAGCCAGTCAGCAAGGATGGTGGCGGGGCTTACTGCCCAGATTGCGCCGGACGTAGTTTTTAAAGTATCGCAAATCTTGGGAGGTCCTCAGTTTTCTTACTTTAAAAAAGGTTGTGGCGCTTTCGAATTTCTCCTAAGCTATGTCGTGGGAGCAGTTAATTATATAAATCTAAGTACTTGGATGACCGAGCTTTGCTCGGGGTTTTTATTGGTAAATCGACGTTTTGTAAAAATGAAACCTAGTTAGATCGATTTATCGCTTCCGAATCCTCCTGCATACTAAATTTCATGAAAATCATTGGTGCCGTTTCCGAGATTCTGATTATACCTATATATATATACACAAGAATTGCTCGTTTAAAGGTAGGTATTAGATATGGACAAATACTAAGAACAATCACCGCTGATTGTCATTATTACATTCGTTTAGCTAACATTAATCTGGTAATTATAGTTTATTTCAATTAACTGCGTGGGTAGTTTCTGTTTCTAGGAAAAACCTCTTATTATTTGCGTTACATATTTAAGATAATATACTTAACCCGTACCTAGCGCCCAGTAGTAATAAATTGTGTTTGTGCCTTTATTTTATTACTCTAGTTCTCACCGGAAAGGCCTTTGTTGAGAGAAATATAGCCTTAGATAACAGTGATGTATTATTTTTGTAATAATCTAATAAGAATGTTGCCTAATACATCAACTGATTGTCTTTTTCCGGCAATGATTCTTAATCCGCGCAGACGCTGAGGGTTTGACTTTCTGTATTGTAGTTCGCTGGTTCGGTCCGTGCACGGAAAAAATATTTGCATGGTCTACACATAGCTGTTCTTCATCTGGTGGGGTGTTTGTGCTTGATGTTTCTTTGTCGTATTATAAGATAAATTATCGTTGAGGCAACGCCTTTTAGAAAAAAACAATACGTGACTAGCCGGGTCTGTCCAAAATGCTTAATAGCCGATTTCTATAATTTACGTAGCGTTATTGGTTAAATTTGAGACCAACAATGAAGCGAAGACCTTTGCATAGTAGACTCTTCCATATAGAAGTAACTACAACAGGTAAAACTAGCTTACGAGTATATTTATATGCCTAGTTTGGCAATAAAAAGTGTTGCCATTGGGAAACAATACGATTCGTTTTTGTTTATACGAACCGGGTATAAAAATGTCAAAGTTACGACGGAACATGAGGTTTTAAACTATAATTAAGAGATTAACACTAGGGTTCCTACCTTTACGTTAGATCTATGTATGTATGTACACCCTTCTATTGTTACACATTATAATAAGGCATGCCTGAAAAAAGGTCGTTCGGATGTGCGCCATTTTGCCGGCACGCCCAGCCTAACATTATTATATTTATGGGCCATGAGGTTGGATTAGAAATATGGTGTTTAGTTAAGCTTCTATATTTATTATGTACCAAATATTTTTGTTGGTGATCGTGTCAAAATAGTGTGATTGACATGTTAAGCATTAGGAAATAAAAGATTTGGTTGACTAGAAGGTATGTAGGTAATCTCTGCATTATTATTATATTACATAACCTTTTTACCATGGGGGTAGGCAGAAACTATAGATAACTATCTCTGCATTATCTTCATCATTATCATCTTTCTTCCACCAACTGCCTGAGACAGAAATCTCTCTTGAATCATGCAGTTTGTTCGCATCCATATCTTTCACTGGATTCTTCACAGGTCGTCTGCCCATTTGGCTTCTGGGCCATCAATGCTTGTCCTGCCGTCTCTTGACAATCATTCTGTCACGACCCTGCGCTATTTAGGGGTTTCATTTACTTGCTTCCATACTGAGAAACCTCTAGAAAGATAACTATTCTGGAATCTTGTGAAACAAGCTGTTGCTGTAACTACTTTAAAAATACAGATGACGTGATCTATCCAATTAATACAATTCCTTAGTAGATTTATTGACATTTACGAGATTATAATTATAGTTTATATTAGCTAGCACCTTTTAATAAAGGCGGGTAAATGAGGGCTGATAATTATTACCTATAACTAATATTCGATGTCAGGCTTTTGTCAACATAACTTCACGCCTTGTATTCCCCGAAGGGTTCGGCAGAGGTGTTTTAGTACACCCTCGTTTCGCCAGTTATGTTTAAGTCCCATGTAGTAGGGGCGAGCCTGTTGCTTTAGTCAACATAAACTAAATATCTAAAGATTTGAATAGATGTACGTTTTAACCCACTTATAAGGAGCTGACCTACATAAATTCAACTTATTTTAAGACTCCTTGAATGGTACTTATGTACCTACTAATTAATAAAGCTTTTATAAGAAAACGCCCTCGAAGTTACAGAGTCAATCAATAAAGCGATTAAAAATTTAAGCTGTTGCGGACTTGTAAGAAAATTTCGATATTCTGTCGATGTTTAAGAAGCCAAGTTAGAAAAGGTACTAATTTAATATTTATAGAGACTTCTTGGTATTTAGTAGCCGCTAATTTTGCCCCCTTGATTAGTCTTAGAGGTTAAGAACTACTTGGACAAAAGACTAAAGATTTGTAATTTGTATCTCGATGTTGAGCTTATTTTGAACGATGAACGGTTTAAAAAATATTTAGAACTATTTTCCTCGAGTTATAAAGCTGGGTACTGACCAGCGTTACGGGGCGTAATATAACGTGTTACATAGCGAGCGTTCGTGCAGTCAGTACGTTACAAGCGCCTTGTTTCCCGGTAGGTACTGACTGCACGAACGCTCGCTGTGTAACACGTTACATTACGCCCCGTAACGCCGCTGGTCAGTACCCAGCTTAAGAATTTTGAAATTGGGGAAAAAATGAATTTTGTGTCATTTTAGCCAGTGACTACGGGTATACATAACGTATCTAGCCCATTACTGTCCCACTGTTGGGCACGCGGCCTCGTCTCAGAATGAATAGGGTTTAGGCCTTAGTCTACCACGCTGGCCTAGTGCGGGTTGGCAGACTATAGTCTGTAGTTCTTAATGGTATGTATACATACCATTAAGAACTTTATGGACTGCGGGTATACTATAGTTAAAAGTTATCGATGATAAATTATTTTTATTTCTGTAAATAAATCTGTTACAGACACTTTTACAAGTCAATGTAATGTTTTTTTTAAGACTAGATGGCGCCGGTTTCCTATCTGACTAGCTCTGAGAAGAAAAGCCGAAACAAACTCAGAGGTCAGTCTCTTTTAAAGTCCAGACATTGTAGTATACAAACTATGCGAGTGAAACGATGTAGGGCAACGTCTGGAATGGCTTTTTGAGGAAAGTGCCATAGCAGGTTCGAGTTAACTGTCCTAACTGACGGCACATCTTACATCAGTCATCGCGAGATGTCTGGCTCAGCAACACACGCAGAATATACACGTGACGGACATACGTCCAGCTGTCACTCACTACTCTCATTAACACTATCACCTCGCTATACATGCGGTCGAAGCACATGTACACTGCCTCACTTCGAGTGACGATACTTCAGTATACGTCCGGCGCACCCGAGGCAGTCAGCTCCACTACCAACCTTGCTGATTGACTAATATTAAATAAATAATCTCTTCATTATATACCTACGGCATGAGCTATTCTCGTGTAGGGTGTGCCGACACAAGGGTTTGACTGTTGTGTTGTAGCGAGGTGGGTAGGTACATACTGAAATATTAGACCTAGTTTTAATGCCACAGTCCAGTATATGACCTACACCTATGGCAAATGGAATAAAATGGCAAAAAAAGTAACTCATATTAATTTTGACTGCCTTGTTGGTCTAGTGGTCGCAAGCGCGACTGCTGAGCATGAGGTCCTGGGTTCGATCCCCAGGTCGGATAAAGTGTTTTTGGGTTTTTCCATTAGGAATTTCTCAGTAGCAGCCTGGAGTCTGTATCTGTGCCTGGTTAATGGCAATAGGCTCGACCCCTATTACATGGGACTTAAACATAACTGGCGAAACGAGGGTGTACTAAAACACTTCTGCCGAACCCTTCGGGGAATGTAAGGCGTGATGTTATGTTATTAATTTTCGACATACATTTACCCAAAAACAGCTATAAAAATATAACTCCAGCAAGGTTTGTTAGCAATTCAGATGTTCTATATTTTCATAGTAATAGGCCTGGTATAATACACACGAATTCACTTCATTTACATGTCATTAGTATACGGTGATGGAAGAATTCGTTAGCTTTGGAATGTATGTACTTACAAGATTTCCGTGGTACCTACTAATGACTGCTGACGTCATTTTTCGGTCCGTCATGCGTAGTGTTTTATTATTCAAGTAATTTACGTAAGTACCGTTTAAAAAAATAGACTTCATCATCCTAGCTTTAATGGACTATTCATATTTATTTTAAAAAAATAGTAAATTAAATAAATAAAATGGAACGCAAGAAAAAAAAAGAAAGAATAGTTTATTGCACATAACATTTAATGGAACTCTTGACTTCCAAACTAAGTAAAACTTGAACTCAACTTGGATCAGTTGGTGTTGCAGACAAATACATTGATTGTGATAAGTTTAACCTACTAAAACCATTTCAGGAGTTTTAGAGTTCAAGCATACATGTTAATTTACCAACCCTCTGAAATGATTGAGTAGAGTCGTTAGGCAGTATTATTTTTCGTTATGGTTCAAGTTCAACTATATCAACGAAGAGTATTTTGACTAAACAGCTTAAATATCACAAAAGATTAGTGAACAGAAACGGATACACTAACCGACTTATTAATAATCGCTATGTAAAGCTATAAAGGATGATTTCCACCAAACGGCTCGCATCGCATCGGATCGGAACAGATTTTACAATCTTTAAACGATATTAAATCGTGTACACAGTATTTAAAGTCTACATTATCAAGTCGCGCACAGCAGCTTGATCGCGGGCGTCTTCCGCGACACGCGATCGTAGCTGAAAGTATGCAACGACGCGCGATGGATTCCGTTCGCATGTCGTAGTATCCGATCGGATCCTTTCAAAAATGAGAACACTTCAACACGGGGATGAAACTATTTGACTAGGCGCAGAAACGGATACGTTCGCAAGCGACGGTACACAGCCGATCGACCGATGCGAGCCGTTTGGTGGAAATCATCCCTAACGAAGTTTAACGTCAATGTAACCATACATTTTTGATATAGGTATAAGCTAGTCATAACGATTATATTAATTACATTTATTTATTTATTACATTATTTTATATATTATTAGTTACACGATTATTGATGATGAGGAAAAAAGTTAACTTTATTTGCAATTTATTTTAATATACTGCGCTCAGTATAACTTGGCACGCGGCGAAGTAGGAAACTAAATGAAAATGTATTGAATTTGACGTATTATCACGCTTTTCCTTCGCAAGCAGCGCCGCTCTTAAATGCGAAGTTATACGGGTTAACTGCAAAGAAATCTGTTATGTCCCAAATAGCTTGACAGCTGTACACAGATACCCTTGGATATAACATAAAAAGAAAAACGCTGCTGCGTAATGAACAAATAGTTTAGTTTATTACCTGCGCAATTTAACGTCAGGTTTACAGCTGTTTTTATATACAATCCTGTCTTTACACAGAGCTGAGGTATGCTTGTAAGTTATGTAATCCGTTTTGGCCGGCTGACCTTTATAAATGACGCCGTAACCCAAAATTGCCGTAAACTAAAATACCCGTAAAGTTACTCAACAAAATTAGTCATTTTAGTTATAAAAGAAAATACGAATATTATTGCGCAGCGACGATATATCAAGCTGTGAATTTCCAGTTTATATTGACCTCTCATTGTATGAAATTTTCTTAAAATAAGAGGTCAGCTTATACTGGAAATTATTATCTTGATTTTTCATCGTGTATACATAACATCATCATACAGCCACTGAACGTAAACGTCCACTACTGAACAAAGGCCTCCCAATAACTACTACAATAAAGGGTCGATTGGGACAATTGTCATAATTAGCGTGCTTAGGAAACGAATTGGTGATAGTAGTTTATGGTTATTAAGAGACAGAAGGATGCTGCTGATCAACTTCTTGAGCTCCCTTGGTCGCTATTTACGACACCCACTGGTGGGGAAGAGTTAGCTTAATCTTTAATCGAGAACCACACACTAAACTTTAATATAGCGTAATCAGCCCATTACTACTGTTTCAATGCTGGGCACAACCCTCTTCTTAAAATTATAAGGTTCTAGGTCTTAGTTCCCCACGCTGGCCTGTTGGCGGGCTACACAAACCATTGAGAACTTTTTGGAGCCCTCTCAGGTGTGTAGGTTTCCTTACCATGGTTTTCCTTCACCGTTCACTCTAAATATATTGAGTTATTATTCAAAATGAAATTTCATGTATGCTTACCTGGTTCCAATATTAAGCTGATTTTATCGAGATGCGTAATAGTAAGCTACTCATAATGAAAAAATTGAAGCAACAAACTTTACTGCATATTTTTCAAACGTGTTTCATAAAAATAAAGCATGTGCTATTTAATAATACCTACAGGTAAAAAGTAGGCACCGCTATTTGTGAAATAACTCACTTTTCTGTCAGTGGGCGGTGCGTGGTCGGCCTGTGGGCGTTAAGTGCGGGCTATAATTATTTTCCAGGATACTGCCATAGTTCTGTGATGGTACCTGAGACACTGAGTACGCTTTGCTACTCGTCTTAAAGTTAGACATGACAGAATATGCACCTCACAGCTATGCCCTACATTTATTCATTGTACACCCACCACGCTCAGCTGCTAGTCAGGCCCGATATAGCTAAGACCTGAGGATCAGAATTTTCCACAGAGACACTGCCATTTGACTTTCGCTGTCCATTTTACGTGTACCGAAATCCTTATATTGATAAGGATTTCGAGGATTCCTAATGCGACTGCGAGTGTGCTAAGCAATTAGTGTGTGGGTTTGTTTCTGCGCAGAACGACTGTCATAGGTATTCTTATGACAACCGGGACCGACTAAAGGTTATAGCAGATTATACCGGCACCGCAACTGCACAGCTGCTGCACGGCGTCGCCTCGAATTTAGGGTACGGCTAGCTGCCAGCGCGCTAACTAAACGTCGTCCGCCAGGTGCAAGCTCGCAGTCCGCGCGCTGGCCGCGAGGTGCAGGCTCGCAGTCCGCGCGCGGCCGCGAGGTGCAACGGGTATCTTCGTACTTCCTCTATTCGTTTTTCTTTATTCCTTTATTCATGTTAGAGCCGTAGCAAAGCGTATCCACTGTCTTAAATCTGATTCGAGACTGGAGGGAGGATGCAGCGAGGCGCGAGAGTCGACGGTGATGCGCGTGCGACGCGGCAATGACGTTGTTTCGCTGGCGACTCGGAGTCGGCGCGTAGTAAGCACACGGTCGGCGCGCTGTAAGCACATGATCCGCTCGTTTGCAGCACGCGGGCTGCGAGTCGAGTTGTATGGTAGCGGCAAGCGCGCTGACTGCCCGCCGTTGGCTTTTTCATATTGACATTATGAAATATATTATACTACACACGATTTAATGCCCTAAATTGAATGACAAGTTAATTGCTGGTTTGGAGCGGTGCCGTTGCGGTGCCAGTATAATCTGCCATGACCTTTAGGCTCTCCGTGGTATGGAGGGTTCACGACATTAGAGAAAAGTTACCCGTCCATGATATCTTCTCCTCGTCCTGGGAGGTTGCCATTTAGTCACGAGCCCCCCCCCCCCCCCCTCATTTACTAAGCACCAGTAAAGTATGTTGAATTTATCTTATCAGAAACAGCACTATTTATTTATTAAACGTAACATAACATCACGCCTGTATTTCCCGAAGGGTTAGGCAGAGGTGTATATAGGTAGTAACACTCTCTTTTCGCCGTTATGTTTAAGGCCCATGTAAATAGGGGGCGAGCCTATTGCCATCAACCGGGCACAAATCCAAACTTTGGGCTGCTATTGGGGAATTCTACATAGAAAAACCCAATAACATTTTGCCCGACCTGGGGATCGAACCCGATATCTCACTATCAGCAGTCGCGCTTACCACCTCTAGACCAACGAGGATTTAGGTATTTATTATATTAATTTAATTAATATTATGTCTCTAAGGTCCGACTAACCAACGTCGTATAACTATTATCTGAGGAATGCAAGACGTTTTGACAAAATTTCTATACAAAAGCTGTCAAAACGTCATTATTCCTCCGATAAAAGTTATCCAACGTTAGTAAAATCGGCCGATAATCGTGCCCACTGTTCACAAGATCCGCTAAACTAATATTGTGTCCTCTCTATGTGTGCATAATATTAACTCATGTATTTTAACTCGTGTAAATAACAGATTTCAATTAATTACATGTCAAGAACATACTAAACGTTTGAACTTTGCCGAATCCGTTTGTATTGTGTGGAAGCAAATTCAGTTAGCAGTTTGTGGGAAAACTATTGGAAAATAATTTTAGAAGTTTGTTTATGTACAAATCGGAATATGTAGGTACTAGTGCCTAAATAACCTGTAACATATTTTTTAATACAAGTTAATTTCCGGCGTTGGCAGGTTATGATTGTCTGGCCCTAATTTTGAACACATTACTTTCTATTCACTTAATAAAGGTATATTCAAGGTGGAAGAGGTTATTTTTCACTAAAGGGGGGTTAATAAAGGCTGTTAAAAAATAAACTCTTAGAATTCTGTGGAATAACTCTGTTTTGGAAATTGAACAACTTTCGTAAAACAACTTTTCGAAATTCACGTATTTGTTTTATTCTTGCTTTACTTTTCTTTTAAAGTAGGTAATAAATAAACGCGAATTTCGACAAGTTTTACTATGAAAGTTGTTCAATATCTGGTACCGAATAACCCCACATAATTGTTAGAGTTAATTTTTTAACATCCTGTATATTATTTTTATACACCATATTTGCAAGTATTAAAATACATAGTAACAACATGGCTGTAGTTTGCTCCTACCCTTATAGAGTTTTCTCTATAAGGGTAGGAGCAAACTACAGCCATGTGATACCTTTTGGTTCTTTTAAATTCATGCATCTTGCATAATTTTTTTTTTTACATAATTAATCACATAAACTTGTAGAAAGATTATAATATTGTAATAAAATCGTGTGAATGAAAAGAAAGTTTATGTACCTACTATTAAAACGGCCATATTTGCAAGTATTAAAATACATAGTAACATAATATCACGAGTTTTCTCTATAAGGGTAGGAGCAAACTACAGCCATGTGATACCTTTTGGTTCTTTTAAATTCATGCATCTTGCATAATTTTTTTTTTTACATAATTAATCACATAAACTTGTAGAAAGATTATAATATTGTAATAAAATCGTGTGAATGAAAAGAAAGTTTATGTACCTACTATTAAAACGGCCCAGCGTGTGCGTGTTTGTACGTAATAAAAAACATGGCCAAACCTCTTCAATGGCACTCCATTTGATGGTCAACAAACTATTTTCCACCTTCATTTTTGATGTTAATATGAATATTTTCATATTTGTCGGATTAAATAATCCAGGTTAAACCCACGCTTTAAAAGTACCCTCAATACGTATAAACCTAATTTGGTTTAAAATAATGTGTATCTAAGTACAACAAACATAGATGAACTGATTCTGACAAATTATGGAAATAAATATTCGTGAATTAATACTAGTGTGTATATAATGTTATAAAATATTATAATATCTTACATATTATAGGTAATACCTCAGTGTGGGAGAACCATTAATAGTACTTCAACGAATTTACTACAGAAATGATATATTATTTATGAGAAAAATATAATCTCTGTTTCTCATCAATCACAAGTTGAAGCCAAGACCATAGGTAGGGGTCTAAACTAAAATGACGTTCCCATTCACCGTATGCTTATTAGATGCAATACAAAAATACGTATAAATGTGGTGGAGAGGCGCGTGATTTTAGGTTTGACAATTTGAACCACCTCTTCTCTTCCTCCTAACCTTTTCCCAACTATGTTTGGGGTCAGCTTCCAGTCTAACCAGATGCGGCTGAATACCAGTATTTTACACGGAGCGACAGCCATCAGACTTTCGCAACTCAGTTAATGAGCAATGCCGATATCATAAGGTTAGAACCGTTGACAGACTTTCGGGCTTCTGACTACCCTTAACGACTGTCATAGATATGATACCCAGGGACGACACTTTAACGTGCTCTCCGAGGCACGGAGGGGTCTCGATGTATAACGAACGGTCACCCATCCACGGACTGACCTCGCAAATCTTATGATCCGCGCGGTTGTTATTTACCCACGAGCCGTTCCGATTCCGCAATCTCAACTACCTAAAATTACATTTTATGCTAATAAACTGTTTTCTAACACAAGGAATCTATGTTAAAGATAACCAGATTAACCAGTTCTGAGTCTTAGAATGCTTATAATTTGAAATGGAATACGTAAGTCACCCATTAAAACGGAAATGCTACTCTCTGAGGATAAAAGAACATAAAAATGTAGGTGAATGCGGCTTCGTTAGACGCCATTGTAAGTTACACAGATTATGACGTAAGCGCCTTCGCTTTTCCACGTTTTTACATACCTACAGCCAAAATGTCAAAAGACTTGCAAGACGACAGGTCTGACTTACCAGTATAATAAAGTACTCTGTGCGTCCGACTATACCTACTCTGTTTCACGAACGATGAGGCCTGCGTAGAGATGGGCAAGCTGTTAACTCAAATAGTATAATCGATAAAAACAATAAAAAGTTAGTAAATACTGGTTTTTTACGTTATTGTGCTTATGGGTATTTACTCGACCTCGAGTTTATCCGAGTAAGAACCCATCTTTAATCCTGAGATAAATTTTATTTCGTAAATCGTAGTGGTGAGACTACTTCAATCGAATCAAAGTAAACAACATTATCGAAATGTTTTTTTTTTTTATTTATTGAAAGGCTTTGTCGCTTAGCGACAATATCGCCCAATGAAAATATTATAAATCGAAATGTTAAAAAGCGATTTTATGCATCTTGTTCGTCTTGTATATTTGAATTTCGTCATATTACGTTCTGTAGAAAGATCCCAAGGCATATCTTACTTGAAACAGATCACAATTAATTAAAGTAGAATAATTAATAAAATAAGAAAGAAAATATTTATAAAATTTGCGTCTTGACGTGACGCACATAACCACATTAAAAATTATAGTCAAAAAGTTTGGAAAAATAAGCACCACATTCGAGCATATCACAGAGCAGAGTCTGGTTTACAGCGTTAGCCACATACAGTCACGAAGAAAATATTAACTCCAATAATATTACGTACAAATGGACAAAATAATCCATTTATCAACGTGCCAATTGCCATTCGCTTTTCTAAGCCATGAAATCCATTTTGCAAATAACATTTGAATCAGTTAAAATTAGGTCAATACGTAATTTATTCGTTTTCAGAATACACCCGGAATAATACAGAGTGTGTAGGGTGTAGAAGTGTTCATGATTATGCGAATGGGCCTCGGACGAGCGGTTTTTAAACGGTTTTAATTAGCGTCATTTCGTATATTTATTTGATTCAAATCTTGCGACAGATTTTTCAGCTACTTCTGCTTAACGGATTCTCCTGGAACTTTGCACACAAACTTAATTCCCATGACAATACAGCATTATAATAATTTCAACCTTCTATCCTCAAATCCTAATGCTGCAAGATAAAACCGTTTAAATTTAAAATATTTTTAGGGATTATTGTTAAAAGCAAATTATTATAGGTACAATTGCTGCGATAAGTAAGGTGTTGCCTGAGAAGAAAATCAATATGATTGGATAAAATCTTATTTTTTATAGGACCTAATGTTAAACTCTCAAGCCTGAGGTGGGTAGTACCGGCACCAAGAGGGCTGAGTCTGTAGTCACAAATTCGCTTACCCAATTTGGTGGCCACGAAAATAGAGTCTGGCCAACGAAAGCTGTCCACGAGAAACGGCAGCGAGATACACCTATTTACTTATTTATTTGTACTAAACTGTTTCTACATATCGTCAGTAGAGATGTAAAAAGAATAAAGTGCCAATATACCTACTTTACAGGAGAGAGATTCAAAGTAATTAAAAAAAAAAACATAGCTATCTATTTAATATGTATACTCTAAGAAAAATAACTATGTTTATTTTCTTTAAAAAAATACTTTGAATCTCTCTCCTATAAAGTAGGTATATTGGCGCTTTAGTCTTTTTACCTTTCCACTGACGATATGAATCTACACTAATGTATGAATCTACACTAACAAAAATCAAAATCTCTGAAAAATTTAACTGTTAATTTAGTGTATATTCAGTGTTGGATTCCGTACCAAAGGGTAAAACGGGACCCTATTACTAAGACTCCGCTGTCCGTCCGTCCGTCCGTCTGTCACCAGGCTGTATCTCATGAACCGTGATAGTTAGGCAGTTGAAATTTTCACAGATGATATATTTCTGTTGCCGCTATAACAACAAATATTAAAAAACAGAATAAAATAAATATTTAAGGGGGGCTCCTATACAACAAACGTGATTTTTTTGCTCGCTTTTGCTCGATATTGATAACTGCAACAGGTAGACGGTTGAAATATTCACATAATATTTAGTTATATATACACTTTAAAAATAAATAATAAAATTAAAATAAAATAAATATTTAAGGGGGGCTTCCATACAACAGACATGATTTTTTTGCCGTTTTATAGATAAAGGTACGGAACTCTTCGTGCGCGAGTCTGACTCGCACTTGGCCGGTTTTTTTTTTAATTGCCGCCTTTTCTCGCGGCCTACTTTCGTTGGCCAGACTCTAACACATACGCACAATTTTTGGGAGCAACCTACATACCTATAGCTTTAGATTGCGATACATTATTGATATTAGTTGCAAAATAGGGCAATATTGTAATCTCCTTTCTGCAAAATAATTATGAAGTCCGTAAACAATAAATCCTTTGTATTATATGAATACCACCACATACAATTCGAGTGTAGTAAATTACTGGCTTTGATAAAGCAGTTTTCGTATAAAATAGATCCAGGGTGTAACCTTTGTTTAATAATTTGTAAACATACCTAATTAGCATTATTTATATCGCAATTTACATTAAAATTTAGTACCAATAAAATTTAATTAACAAACTTTGCGTAGATACTTTGAGTTTAATACTGATTTAAATACCAGATTAAAGTTAATTAACGTCACTGTTGAGACAAACAACGACAGGTATTAATTTCAATTATATTAGTAGTTTAAGATATATTCCAATTAGATTATTCAAGCGTTACAATTACGAAGACGACTGTACCCACACTAAAGACACACACCTCCTCATACACACACACACACACACACACATACACACACACACACACAAACATTTACTTAGAATGTTGGACAAAGTTTAGTTCAGGTGACTTGAAGTGGAAGTTTCTACTTTGACAGGTAAAGCTCTACATGTTGCCTAATAGATAACTTAAAATTTCATAAGCGAGTCGTCAGCGACTGCAGCTTAATTAAATTAAGGGGAAGTCCAACTATTTATTTAGGTTTCGAACACAAATAATGGTTTGACTTCTAAGTGGACAAAGAGTGACTTGAGGTTTCGGTTGTCATAATATTTTGTTTAGGCAGCCATGTTGAGCTTGCCTTGGACTTCGAATTATGGTGAATAGTTTTCCGTATTTGAATTTACTTGCAAGACCCAGCCCGTCATGAATTGAACAATTTACAATGAGATTATTTACATTGGTTTACACGATTTGTTTGACAATTTTGAGATCATGTAAAAAAGTAACCTAAATAAAACATGAATTCAGAAAATTTTTATTTACAGAAATATCTACAACATTTATTTACAGAATTATCCTAATATACCTATACAATATAAATCTTAACTACTAAAATACAAATATAAAGTAAAATAATCAAAGGGCATCAAAAAATTCGTCCGCTTCGCTGTCAACAGGAAAAGTGCCCATAAGGCTGGCAGCATTGCCACGTTGTATGGCAATGCTGATTCTTTGGCCAAAATATAGGCCAGCCCTATGGTCACGTGAAGAGTCGACCAACCGCTTGGCGATGTCGCGAAAAACTAAGTGGGCACTCGGACCCCATGGCCCTAGTGTTTCAACCCCAAACGGCTCAAACATATAAGACACAAAAAGATTGGAGTATTTGCGCCGTTTGAGGTTTTCCGCACCTGCAATAAAACAACAAACGATTGAACCATTTAGGAGTGGAACTAAGATAACTCAATAAAAAACATATTTTGTTAGAAATATTTTCTTTACAGACGCAACCTCTCTCGAGATTTCATTTCAAACACTAAATAAAACATTAATGTCATTGCTTTAACAAAGTATGTTAGCTAAGACCAAGGTAATTTTATTGAACGAAATCATGTTTTACTACATAAATAATTCGTTCAACTTTCTGGGTAGGTATGCTGATTTGGGGATTTGAGAATAAAAGAAAAAGAGAACGTTTTAACATTTATACATTGTGTTAAACTTGTCACGTAGAGTTTTCTGTTCCTGATTATCCAGTGTGCTCAACAAAGCAATTTAAATTTAAATTACAATGTAGATAACGCGTATTTACTACAATTTATTATTTTGTATGTTCAATTTTGCAATCCAATAGATGTTTTATTACAAAAGCATTTTCAAACGCGTCTGGAGCCTTTCTAAATGTAAAGCCAGACATTTCAATTTTTATAAGAAGTTTGTGAACAGCAATGTCTGTAGATAGATGAAGGATGCTGTCATCATACTTAATTAATGCTGGCAGCATTTTTTATATAGTTCTAAAATAGATACCAGGCGGCGCTACTGCGAATGTAGACTTGTTAAAACTTTGTTTTATACAGTCAGCAACAGGAGTCGCTGAATGAACATAATTAAATTGCAATATTAGGTATATTGTAATTTAATTAACTTTACAACATATTAGAAATTACTGGCTGTATTAGACATTGACATTTTAATTAATATTTGACATTGATAGGTCTACAAAACCACAGCGCCATTCAGTGCTGCCATTCCCGACAAGGTGCCATGATAGCCGTGAGCAACAATTGGTGGAGAGTGAAAAATAATAACTGTTTTGGTTTCTCTCGTTGGTCTCGTGGTGGTAAGCGCGACTGCTGATCGTGAGGTCCTGGGTTCGATCCCCAGGTCAGGCAGTGTTATTAGGTATTTCCGTGTGGAGTTCTTCAGTAACAGTCCGGAGTTTGAATGTATACCTGATTGATGGCAATAGGCTCACCCCCTATTATGGTACATGAGACTTAAACATAACGGCGTAATTTTGTGTTACTAATCACCACTGCCCAACCCCTTGGGGTATATAGGCGTGATATTATGTTATGTTTTTTTGACCCGTGGCAGCTTTTTTCTGGCTCGTTTTTTAATGCCGTGCAAAGTGTAAGAGAAACAGACGAATACTAAATACTAATTTAATATCCAACAAAGAAATAGAAATTGCATTGTATTAATGTAAACACACAAACGTACCTATGTAGCACAAACACTCAAATGCAGGTATATGAAAGGGAAGCAGCGGAGTTCGCTTTGTATATTTTGTTTGTATTTGAAATCAAGTCGTTAAAGGAAAGGACACTAATAGAAATGAAACACGACGCCCGAAGGCGAAATGCATTCGTTAATTAGTATCTCGTTCGAGTTTTTCAATGGACGTAGCTTTTCAAGAGATTCATTAGTGAGTTCTTAATGTCGATATTGTATGCGATGAACATGAACAACGTATCGATGAAATAAAAAAGGGAAAGAGTTAGCATTCAATGAAGCGAATGTTTTATTTATTTATAAATAGAAAATGTAACGCTTTTGACTTATACTTTTGAATGCTCGTCCCAATATTTTCGATGCTTATTGATTTGGCAAAAAAGTAATATAATATCGTCAGTGGAAAGGTAAAAAGACTAAAGCGCCAATATACCTACTTTACTGGAGAGAGATTCAAAGTATTTTTTTAAGAAAATAAACATAGTTATTTTTCTTAGAGTATACATATTAAATAAATAATTAAATTATCTATTTAATATGTATGCTCTCTCTCTCCTGTAAAGTAGGTATATTGGCGCTCTATTCTTTTTACCTTTCCACTGACGATATAATATATGTATATATTCATTCTGTATTACCGGGTGTCATACGAATACCTATGACACTGTTACGAGTAGTCAGAAGCCCGAAAGTCTGACAACCGGTCTAACCTTAGGATGTCGGCATTACCCAGTAACTGGGTCGCGGAGGTCTGATGGCAATCGGTCCATGTAAAATATTGGTATTCAGCCGCATCTGGTTAGACTGGAAGTTGACCCCAACATAGATGGGAAAAGGCTAGGCAGAAAGATGAATTATTGATAGCATATAAAACGTTATAACAAAAATAAAACCGACTTAAAAAAAAACGATGAAAAGAATAAAATAATTACCATATTATAAAATTTTCAGTTTCAGAAGTCGGTGCTAATCCACGCTGAACCAAATTGAAGGCACCGACTTCTGAAACTGTTAATTTTATAATATGGTAATTATTTTATTCTTTTCATCGTTTTTTTTGAAGTCGGTTTTGTTTGTTAAAATGTTTTTTTATGTTTTTCGTTTCAGTGGCCTTAATTAAAACATGGTTGGACCTACTAAAGACGCTGCTCGTAAGATAATCAGATTATCACATTATGCGTACTGTTCGTCATTCAGGAGTTCCATTGTCTATCTCCGAAGTTCTTTATCAGATCTTCACCAAATTTAAATGGGACCAATCTGGAAGTATATCCTTTTAAATAAAAAATAAATAAAAAATACAACCGAATTGAGAACCTCCTCCTTCTTTGGAAGTCGGTTTAAAATACGGTAGAATTGAAAGATATTCGAGATAAGGCTATGATAAAGACAAGAATGATCGATCACGATGTAACTTCTGACAAAGGGGTGACTATATTGCATTCAGAGAGCGCTGCGGTCACCACGCGTCTAACCCAGCTTGTTGAACAGTAGAAATAGTTTTATACTTTTTGAAAAACGGAATGGTATAGATTGAATCCAATTTATTTCCAAAGTATTACAATATAATTTATGACAACAACAGAACATGCAATCAAAACATAAAAAATAGGGTTAAGTCTTTGCTTCCCAAAATAGACCGATAGTAGGTAGGTCTGTAGTGATAGCCTAGAGGTTGAATGCTTCGCTAAGATTGATTGCGTGTGTAGTCCGCCAACCAGCATCAGGCCAGCATGGTGGACAAATACCTAAACCCTTCTCATTGTGAGAAGAGGCCCGTGCTCAGCAGTTAGACAGTAACGAGCTAATTATGCTATAGATAGCGACTGGTAATAAGAAGTTAGCTTTGGCAGCAAGGTGGGACTCCGTTCTCTTTCAGTGTCTACCGTATACGCAAAGCCGCTAATTCATCCCCCCCATCCACCCCGTTAAGGTGTTATGTTACGCATGTGACAGTATGTCACAAATAATAAATAATGCTCGCTCTGAAATATGATAGTGAAAGACACAGTAACAATGAGCGACAGCGTAAGTCCCCGCGGCTTAATCAACGTACGCAAATGTGCTATGTTACTCTGTAATTTGATGAAAATAGGCGTGTGGTTTCCGGCAAAGAATACGCCGCTTTTCTGCCTGTGGATGTGGTAAAAAAAACTAAAGAATTTTGGTAAGAGTTATGGACTTCTTTAGCATCCTCATTTACGCTAATAACGACATACTGCAATCAGCATAATGATTTTACATCACTCATGTTTTGAAAGTGTGTCACTGTTAACTTCAAAAACGATCAGAAAGTGTCTCTTTTCTTCTACATGGAAAAAATGTTATTTGATACTCAAACTTATTGAACAAAAAATTTCTATGTCGCCTATTCATGATTTTTTTTTAATCTTCAGTCATCGCACACTTGATGGCAATGAAATTATTCAATAAAATCTTATTATTTTTTGTAAAATTCTAATAGATTAAAGTAAATATTTAATTACACATGTGAATTAAAATAAAACATTTTTTCTGTCGGAATAATAAATAACCATATACCTAAGTATTTGAACTCACAAAAAACAAAAATAAAGGCAAAAAAACTGAATTTTGTTCAGTCCGAGTATTATTTGGTTGGTAGAATTGTATAGTATTGTGTATTTTTACTTTCTTCACATTTGTAATGAAGAGCAGAGTGTTACGTGTTATTTAATCTCGGGTAAAAGTATCAATTTCACACTTGAACTAAGGCGAGGACCCGATGCGTCAGGCGCCAAAAATATCTCATATGAAATTGATCACTTTCGTCCCTTGGTTAACAACCTACAAAATGATAGCTCTGCTCCTAACATATTAAATAACCATGTTCAGTTGGAAAACCTGGTCAGGTAGAGATTCATAGATGATTCCAGTATGAAGTGTAAATGTGGTGCTGTTCCACAAACTATGAGATACCTGACATCATGCCCTGCGTGCCCTGATACCTGCATGTTACAGGAACTAATGAACGCTACCGATAACGCTAAACTTGTAGCTAAGTTCTGGACCGACTCAATGTAGAATGCTATTGACACGCTAAGCAGATGTTCAGTTGTGGACTACTTCAGGTTGTTATGATATGAAATGTTACGTTGATGGTATGCTGCCTTGGCACTTCGTAGAAAAATTCTCCTGACCCCAGAGTCTCACTGTTACAAGAACATTTGTGGCGTGTTGTCGCGAAAACCCGCACATTTGCCAAACTCCCCTAAACAGCGAATCGCGATATGACGAATTGCTTGGCAAGACATGTCGCGACGACGCGAACATTCGTCGAATCCTGCCAATGTGACCCTAAAGTACAGAGTATACACCCAAAAATAATGTTGTTTAATTAGTTTTTCCACTAATATTGTCTTAAAATAGTAAATGCTATACAAAATGGTCCTCTTGTTCATATTTAGCACATGTTATTGTTAATGCCCTGTAGTCACAATTTTGGACGAGTTTTGGCTTAGTTGGACAGTCTGATATCGCCATTATAATCTCAGCCATCAAAGCCAAGTACTGCGAGCAGGTGAGGTTGAGGTTTAAGTTTACATTGATAACAATTCAAAGAAACGCAGAATGTTCCTTGACGAAGTCATGAAGATTTCATGGAAATATGTTGGAAGGATACAGTTACGAGAAACCAGTGACCTTCTAGAAAACGTTATTTCTGTTACGTAATCGTTGCAAGGACGATTGTTCGCCGCCTTTTTTCCATAACTCTAGGCTTTGTTCATAGTAATACTTGACACTTCTACAAATAGTAGTCTACAACCTATAACTTCATCTTCTTCTTTTCGTGTGGTTAGTGACTAACCTGGTGTCAGAGTTTATGCCGCCCATGGGCCTCTGACTTGGCTTCACATGCCGTCGAGAAATATCAAGATGTTTTCCTTTACCATTTTTAAGCAAGTGATAATTATACAATACGCACATAAATCCGAAAAGTTAGAGGTGCGTGCCTTGGGTTCGAACTCGAGAGCTATGACCTATAACTTCGTCAATGTATTACCATTCTGTAGTGTTAAATGATTTTTATTTCTGTAAATAAATCTGTTACAGACATTTTTACAAGTCAATGTAATGTTTTTTTTTAAGACTAGATGGCGCCGGCATTTCCTATCTGACTAACTCTGAGAAGCAAAGCCGAAACAAACTCAGAGGTCAAAGTCTCTTTTAAAGTCCAGACATTGTAGTATACAAACTATGCGAGTGAAACGATGTAGGGCAACGTCTGGAATGGCCTTTTGAGGAAAGTGCCATAGCAAGTTCGAGTTGACCTGTCCTAACTGACGGCACATCTACATCAGTCATCGCGGAGCTCAAACCTATTTTAGGGAGCTCAGCAACCCGACCGGCAGCACGATGCTATCAATCAGCTGGACATTTGTGTGGGTCACAAAAAAAAATACTCAAGAACCGCCAAACGTTTACAAAATTCGTGTATAAAGCTACCCTACATGGTACTCACATTCGCAATTTATTAAAAAAGTAAAATAAAAAATAAAGCGATGATAAAATAATAATAATCATTGAAAAAATAACAGTTACATAACATCATGCCTGTATTCCCCGAAGGGTTGTGCAGAGGTGTATAGTAACACCCTCATTTCGCCGTTATGTTTAAGTCCCATGTAATAGGGGGCGAGCCTATTGCCATCAACCGGGCACCAGGCTCCTATTGAGAAATTCCACACGGAACAACTCAATAACACTTTGCCCGACCTGAGGATCGAATACGCAGGACCTCACGATCAGCAGTCACGCTTGCCACCACTAGACCAACGAGGCAGTTGATCTTAATTTCTAACTTAGAAAAAATATTAAACAAAAGGATTCTGGATCAAGAAAGAGTAATTGTATTGCGTCTAGACGCAAAAATGTGTTCGTGAAATTGGAAACAGAACAAAGCCTAGTTTAATGTTTCGTTTAGGATTCACTGTTCCGTTTCTTTGAGAACCTCATTTGTCTTTCTGTCAGTCACACGCAGCAATCAAAATTGAAACCTATATTGAAGCTGGCTTCCCACGGTGCGTGATATTGCGGACGGACGCGGACCAGTCCGCACTGACGCAACATGGGAAGAGTATCGTCGGAACAACTCAATAACACTTTGCCCGACCTGGGGATTAAACCCAGGACCGCACGATCAGCAGTCGCGCTTGCCACCACTAGACCAAACGAGGCAGTTTGTAGTGTAACATGTGTTATATTTCATTCATCATGTAAAACAGGAAATCCAGGTCGACAATATGTAGTTCAACTTTTTCTGCCATCAATTTACCTCACGTCCCCCTGGGGTAATATTCTGGAAACCTCAGTTTAAAACTAAAGCAATAAATTAAAACATGCTAGGTAACATTAAATTACAACAATTAATCAACGTAAACAAGCATTCATTACTTAAAAACTTGAGTAATCCTTTAAAGTGTGTTCACATGTTATAATACAACACTGTTATATGGCACTCATAAGGCCCTATTAATCCTTGCCTAAAGTTGGAATAGGACGCATAATTTAAAATGGTGTCCATCTTTGTGAATTACTCTTCAACTTACTTAAAAATACCAATGGTATCCACTCTCACGATAATTATACTGTACCTGTTTTAACATAACATAACATCACGCCTGTATTTGACGAAGGGTTGGGCAGAGGTGTATAATAACACCCTCATTTCACCGTTATGTTTAAATCCTATGTAATGGGGGCGAGGCTATTGCCATTAACCTTTTGGACGCCATTGTCATACATATGTGACAAACGAAAGTTTACCCTGTACGCCAACGTCACAAATATGTGACAAAAACGATGGGATTACAGACCTTGGCGTGGGGTGTTCGACGATGCATTTATGCTCTGGCGTTCAAAAGGTTAACGGAGCACAAATCCAGACACTGCTACTGAGAAATTCCTAAAGGAAAAACCCAATAACACTTTGCCTGCCCTGGGGATCGAACCCAGGACCCCATGCTCAGCAGTCGTGCTAGCGATCACTAGACCAACAAGGTATCCACTTAAACGATAATTCTGTAGGTACCTGTTTTAAAGCTGCTGTTATTATAGCTATTATTTGAGAAATTCATAATACGAAGTGTGTGGTTAATTTTTGAAACTACTTAAGCAAAAGAAAAATAAATAATACTTTAGGAAAGTAAGAATGAAGCATTTATTGTCATCATCCACATTTGCAAAGAAAAGAAAACAATACCATAAATATATTTATAATATATTTTATAATATTTTTTTTTATAATATTTTTTTCTTGACAATTCTTTCCATCCAAAGGTTGTCTGGAAGAAATTGCTTTAAGCGATAAGACCGCCATTTGTACTGTTCTTAATAATGTATACTCCTTCTGTTTTATTTCTTTTAGTGTACAATAAAGTATATCTATCTATCTACCAAAATTGTGCGCAGTGGCAAACAAGTAGTTGTCATTGTGCATAAATAAGTCCTGTGTATATTGGTGTAAATATATATCTATACTTTTTAGTATTCAGCATGTAACCTACCTGTCTCATTCTTCATTTCCAATACTAAATCCAACAGCCACTTTGATAACGATATTCCCTCTTACATACGACAAAATTCATCCTAGCCTTTTGCCAACTATGTTGGGATCAACTTCTAGTCTAACCAGATGCGGCTGAATACCAGTATTTTGCACGGAGCGACTGCCATAAACCTCCGCAACCCAGTGACAGGGCAATGCCGATATCCTAAAATTAAACCGGAGCCGTTGTTAGACTTTTGGGTTTCTGACTACCCGTAAAGTCATAGCTATCTTAAATACGAGAAACAAAATACGAACAAATTAGGAAAATTTATATAATTAGTAAATTCTCAGTAGCAGCCCGGAGTCTGGACTTGGGCTCGGTTAATGGCAATAGGTATGCCCCGTATTACATGGGACTTAAAAGTAACGGCGAAATGAGGGTGTTACTAATACCTCTGCCCATCTGCACAACCCTTTGGGGTATACAAGGCGTGATGTTATATGTGTTATGTATGTTATACGAACAACTTGCTAGCAAATACTCAAGAAGCATACTAATAGATACAGAATCGATTATAATGTAGTTCCAGGAATCGCAAGCTGCACAGACAACTACAAACGTCTGTACCACAAATCAGAGGAGAGACGTTGAGAAATGTATTCCTAGAAATGCTTATTACGACATTGTACCATGTTTACGTGTTGCAATTTCAGTTTCTATTAGCATGCAGGTGCGGGACGTCCATTAGCCTTTATTCAGTCCTCAAACCAGTGACATGGTACCTTTGGTGTATAATCTTAGTAGCATATTCTACATCACTTGCTATAAGCACAGGTAAATGGCTGTGCAAGGGAAACGTAGTGAAAAATCAATTGGAAAAGCGTTGTAGAATCATAGCTAGACTTGAAATCATTTTGACATTCTTCTATAAAATAAAAGCAGAAAAGAATGAAAAACTCGAAAGAATCTCTTTCATTTCTATCAGACACACTGAACAAAATGGAAAATACTTTTTGACTTTCAGATTATTTGTGTAAAACTAGTTTATTTATTAAAGTGCCTCCAGCCTTAAAACGGTGGGTACAAAGTAAACAGTACTCGATAGATCAAACAAGACCCAACCCACAATTTCTATAGAAATTAGTCAGTTATTTTATCGAGGTTTACTTAAAAATTGTAGCGGGTAGTATCGCTACACAATCGTAGTCTTTTTTGCGTGAAAATGCTTTTCGTGGAAAGGTAAATTTAATTTTATCCACAATGATGACGTACAAACAATAAGTAACAAATACAAAAATTATTTAAAACCCAAATATTCGAGATATTTATAAACTAAGAAAAAAGTCAAACAATAAACATTGACGTACATTTTTACACGCTTTATTGTTACTCTAATTCCTTAATCATGAAAACAAAAACAATCGTAATTAGAGCGAAGAAATGTCGGCAACGTCGCCATCATCGGATACTTTCGTAAACATCGAATGTTTGTAGTAAAAACAAAATGGAATCCGAATTCTTGGGAATCGAGAACCAGTGTGTACAAACCTAATTGGGAAAGGGAGAAAGTCTCCCTGAAAGTGACCTCTGATGTTTATGTTCGTGGTTTATCAAAGTAATTAATTCGGGTCTTTGAGTCGGTCATATGCTACGTTTTCTTTACTTCGAAATAATATTTGTAAGTATTTACGAGTTAATTTTGAAAAACCAAGTATTATGTTAAGTCCTCTCGTAAGCTTGCTGGACAGCAAAATGCACGATGGTTCACTGTCCAGCAAGCTTACGCACTGACGTGTGGCGTTTTGCATCCTGCACGGACGGATAGCACGGATAGACAATGCGTAGAGCGTTTTATGTGTTGGCCAAAAACTTTCAAAAGCGCTTTGATAATTTAGCCGTCAAAACGTAGTAGACTTCAACATAGCAAAGTTTCACTATTTATTTGTACGCAGTAATTTGAGTTGCACTAATAATATAAAGGCACGTAGCCAAGCCTACGATTAAGTTAAATACCTGTAGGGTCTTGAAAATTATTCCGATCCTAAGCCTAGGCTTATACGAGAAGCAGGCCGCGCAGGCAACACAGTTCAGTCAGTTTTACAATCCATACAGTTGGGCAACTTTGATGTCGGTCGACGCCACCGCCCGTGTAGGCCTTGCCCAACTGTATGGATTGTAAAACTGCGACTGAACTGTGCGACTGCGCAGCCTGCGCCTCCATATATGCCTAGGCTAGAGTGCGCGCAAGATAAATCTGCGTGCGACGGAGGGCGTGCTAAATGTTGCAACGATCGCAAAAATATAAAGTACTACTTTTTAACGAAAAGTAATATATTCGTGAGTATTAAAATTGGGCAGCCCTCTTTTGCGGTTTATTATAATTGAACTAAGGACGTTAAAATTTACTAACTACCAATTAAACTAATTAGTATTTTTACGTAATTTGCAAAGGAAAAGAACTAAGCTTATAAATGTGCCAGAAATGAATAAGAATGCATTATGAATATTATCGTCTGATGAGGACTACGATAATCTTTATTATTATATTTTCTTTAATTCCTAAAATCAGGTAGATCTAGTGATAAAGTTATAAAACGGCAACATTGTGGTGGACCATGATTAGTTTCCGATTTTGGCCGCACGCAGACTTATCTTGCGCGCACTCTAAGAGCAACGCGGCCAACACGGCGTCCGACCCCAAGATATCGGCATTCGTGGAAGCTCTTTTAATAATAATAATAATCATTTTATTATCAGGCAACTGAGGCCCATAGAAACAAAATACATAAAATAATATTATACAATAATAAACTAATACATATTAAAAAAACAAAAACCTTATTAACTAAACACGTAACGTAGTCGGCGGCGTCGTGTTTCGCTGCATGGTGTCGCGTAACCGACCTCGGAAACGTCGATATACGTCACCCTTCGGCCAAAAGTCCTCTTTCAAGAAGGTCTGTAGATGGTGGGTTGGAACCCGTACCACAAACGACTTAAAGTTGATGTAGTGGCGCGATTCCAACCTTTCGACCCTCAGAGTCCAGTTGGTCTTCACTCTTAAATACTCCACGACTTCCTCAATCTTCGTGGTGTGATGCAGACGCGAAATGTACAGCTGCGTCGTAGGCACAGCAGGACGCAGCAGCATGTTGGGTCCACTCGGTGCGGTACCGCACTGGTTACGGGAACAGGGCTTCTTCTTCTTTTCCACTTTAATGAAACCCTCTTCATCAACTAGGCCCGTTTTTGGTAAGGAGCTACGGACCGCAGACAGGGCAGGTTGAGCACCCTTTTTCAGTTTTTCCCCTAATTTGGTTTGTCGCTTAGGCTGCGACGAATCAAATTTGCCAGTCGTGACAATAGCAGCGTAGGCACGTAGGTACGTGTGACGTTTCCGCAGCCGGAGTTGAGGTGCGGGTGACAACGGCGGCGGGCAGCGCTTGGTCAGCAGTTTCGGCAGCTGGTGACGCATTTGTGTTCGCCGATTCAAAACTGCCGATTGATGCATTCTGCGCCCCTCGACGTGTGTTCACCTTTGAGGCCTCAGGTGACCCAATTACTGAACCAATGTTGCACAATAAAGCTATTTAATGCACCTTATCTTCACGTTGAAGTAATAAGAGCTGACATTTAAAATTACGTCATCATAAAATATTACTATCGTGCGAAACGGCGACCTTATGAAGTACAACCATACTATTTGGTATAATTTATTTTATTTTAACCATGGTACATTATTTTGTAACTAAATGTGCAAGGAGTAGGTTCACTAACAATAGGGTCAAACTTCAAGGGTCGGATTCGAATCCGTGGCCCTTCCCAAGCCTCAGGGCTATTTTCTCTTCGTTAATATTAATTCGGTTAGGCTACGCTTTTCTTTGAAAGCGCACTTTATAATGAAGTGGAGTACCTAACATATACATCGTTATGTACATATGTATGAACCAAGTACTGGTTTGGATGCTGGGAGAGTTCATAGAGTTCAGTTTCACCATCTGAAATAAATTTATAAATTTTTGCCTTATTTATCAGTTTCGAGATAAGCTGATAAGTAACTGCTCGGAGAGCACATTAAACGTCGGTAACCGGTGTCATAAGAATACCTTTGACAGTCGCTATGGGTAGTCAGAAGCCCGAAAGTCTAACAACTGGTCTATCCTTAGGATATCGGCATTGCCCAGTAACTGGGTTACGGAGGTCAGATGGCAGTCGTTCCGTGTAAAATAATAGTATTCAGCTGTATCTGGTTGGAAGATCAGCTTCGAGCCCGTCAATGTCCAATATCAAATTATGGTGTTTTTTCAGACTAGATAAAGTAATCCTAGATTACCAATTCCAAGATAGACATTATTCACATGTAGATTAATGATTGTAGTATCAACCTGATAATACCGTCCCTAACGCCCACACTGCTACCCTGCAATGAAAGATTGTGGGGTAATATGGCCGTAATGAAGATGATCGGTGATCACAGCATGCTACAGCAGGCCACACAAGAGTTTTGTTGTAATTCCTCTCGGCATCGTTTTCCACGACGTCAGCAGAGGAATATTGATAGATAGATAGATAGATAGATTGCATACGTTTTACCGGGCTTTATACATACATACTCACGCCTGTAATCCCCGAAGAGGTAAAAATAAGGTGTTCTCCCATTACAGAAGTCTGTACACCCATGTTTCGCCTTTGGTATTAAGTCCCATGTTGGTGGTGGTGAGTCTATTGTCATTTTTCGGGCACAACGGTGCCAGATTCGTCGCCTCTTACAACTTGCTTGCCACGGTGGGGAATTATATTCTTAACCCATCTTCTCACTGACAACTCTGGACTTATAAGTAGTTTACACTCTTAAAACTCTCTAAGAAAAATCTTCTTCTTCCTGCCCTTATCCCACACAAGGTGGGGTCGGCACAACATGTATTTCGTAAATCCATGTTGTTAGAGGTTTTGGCTTATGGTTTTATGACCGGCCGCCTACCTGACATCAACCCTCCTTGGAAATAATCGTTGCGTTGTCGCGCGGGTGACCCAATGTGCTTACTGATATTATGCACTGGGTCCCAAAATGATATGCTTGTCAATCTTATTGCCGAAAACTAAGTAGACTATGTTCTTCTTGGTGGAGTATACTTGAAGTTCCTTGATCCACTCATTTAGTTTTGCTAGAACTCCCTAAGAAAAATATCAACAAGAAATTTTAATCATCCTAAGGACAGGGACCGTACGACGGAGTTTTGATTTGAGCTGACCTTACCTGGCTTCGGTACTGAAGCCTCATTATTAAAACCTTCTTACTGAATATTTTAAAGTTACATTGTTTGACAGAATAACGTTGTTTGCGAAGAAAAGTATTATTTAATAATCGTATCCGATTTTCATTACCATAATCTAAAATGTTTCTTTATGATAATAAATTTGAGTGGAGATTATCTTATAAGGATTACCTGAATTGAATTTTCTTTTACTTTCATCAAATATTTGATTTAGTGTTATTTACATTTTTGGTACCTATCTATGAAGGATTTCAATTCGTCTTTGAATAAAGAGTCTCAATAACGCTCGTCGTAAATAGTCGAGAAAATATAATTATTTGTTGTATCCTGAATATTATTAAATAATTGTGTATTCTTTTTAGAATCCTGCTATGCGCAAATAACAAAATTGTTTATAAACCCTGTGTTGTGTTTCTGGCAAATAAATATTTCTATTATTGGTATACGTGGTAATTATCATAATATCGTATCACAATGCTGCAGGGAAGAGCCTTGATTATACCATAACACAGGGCCTTACCTACCATACTATTTTTGGAAGCAAAAACAATCCTATTTTTTGTTTTGATTGCATGTTCTGTTCTTGTCATAAATTGAAATTAAGGTATTATTCCCTTGTAACCTTTTAATGCAGCACACAGCAACCTCTGCTGAGACGCACTAAGGAAACACTCTGAGGAGTTCAGTTGTAGATGGTCAAAGGCTGATATAAAGATTATGTATGTGTCTGTTTGATGTAATTTATTCAAACATTACAGTTTTTTGTCATGACTTTTGCAAAACACATATATTCTGAATCACAGTCATTCCTTCTGGTAATGCTACACACTTCTGAAAACGATAGTTAAAACATAGCTGTAACATTATCTGTTTTCTTTTGCCTAGCCTTTTCCCAACTATGTTGGGGTCAGCTTCCAGTCTAACCAGATGCGGCTGAATACCAGTATTTTACACGGAGCGTCTGCCATCAGACCTCCGTAACTCAGGGCAATGCCGATATCCTAAGGTTAGACCGGTTGTCAGACTTTCGGGCTTCTAACTTCCCGTAAGGACTCTCATAGGTATTTGTATGACACCCGGGATCGACTGTTTAACGTGCTCTCCGAGGCACGGGGGGTCTCGATGTGTAACGAACGGTCACCCATCCACAGACTGACCGTGGCAAGCGCAGCTTAACCTCGCAAATCGTATGATCCGCGCGGTTGGTAATTAGCCACGAGCCCCTCTCATACTGTAACATTACCTCGCAAATATTACAAAATTCAGTAACGCATCAACTCCTGAACGCCCCGTTAAGTAATAAGTTAACAAAGCCATTAACTGTAACAGATTTCACTTTCCAATTTGTGTTATGTTCATTATTTATCTGTTACACTTCAGCGTTGTCCGTGGAATTGTAGTTCGTTATCATGATAACAACTACGACTACAAATAGGTACCTACTTAGTTCTATTTGGTAGAAAACTTTATTAGTTTCGTACACGCGTTACTTAATTTATTGTCGGATTGATTAGTATAACACTTTTGACAGATTGAAAATTTTGTAGGCAAAGTGCCTAACTTGGGAGGATATGAGAATTAAATGTCCTGAAATTATCCCGTGTGGGGACAGGCTAGAACAGCAATACTCAACCTACTGCCAGCCGGGCCTTTGTTATTGGCCCATCTGAAGTTACAAATTTATTGTAAAATAACTACATCGTTAACTTGGAATTACGTTTTAATTAAGACCTAAATAATTTTTGCTTGCGGCCCTCGACACCATGACTGAAACGTGTTTGTGGCCCCTATAAAAAAAGGTTGAGTATGGCTGCGCTAGAATATAAAACTTCCTTCACCGCACGCTAGGAATAGACGCGTGTTGTAAAATTCAACAAAACCCAGCACGCTTGGTGGTAGGATCTATACGGTCAATCTGGCTAGCTACCGCTCTCACATTAAAGTCCGGCGCCAAGCAGTTGACTGTGTTCCGTCGTGTGTATATGAGAGCCGGGGAGTATAGGGGAATCGTGGGAATACCTCTATATCTCCGATCCTTGGATCCTTGTGCTCAATTTTAGACCCTGTCTGCGCTTACCATCAAGTGAGACTAGGGACAAACACGAACAAGACAAGAATAAAAAAAAAAAAAATTTTTAATGTCAAGTAATTTTTGCCTAAGTTATTCATCAGCTAAATATCTTTTGCAAAACCATGTAGCCATTGTTAGTCTGCTTTTGGGTTGAGCAAAAAGCAAACCTAGTACCACAGAACTTTGTACATTTTTATTACAAACGTTTCCCTTCTAATAGGATAAACGAGGCTTTCAGAGGTAAAACTCAAACCTGCTATGAAAATTTCCTCAAAAGGCCATTCTAGACGTTGCCCTACATTGTTACACTCGCATAGTATTTTTACCACAATAAAGAGACCTTGATCTCTGAGTTCGTTTCGACTTTTCTTTTCAGAGCGAAGACGAAGAGGTAAGAGATAAGACGCCACCTAGTCTTAAAAAAAACATTACATTGACTTGTAAAAGTATCTGTAATAGATTTTTTTACAGAAATAAAAATCTTTTATTAAAATACATCACCCTGTTACACGTAGAACACGAAACAAAACCATAACCAACCAATGCAATACATAATAAAAAATAAGTAACAGATAATTAATTTTGTTTTATGAACAATGCACAAAGCTCATCAGGTTGCCCGTCCATCGAGAGTTGGACGTTATTAACTTCCTGTTTTCACAATCAACTTCTGCTATTTACCATTAGCTAATAAAACATTTTCCTTGCTATTAGCTGCCGACAATTGCCGTGTGGTTATTAAAAAAACCGGCCAAGTGCGAGTCGGACTCGCGCATGAAGGGTTCCGTACCATTATCCATAAAATCGCCAAAAAAAACCACGTTTGTTGTATGGGAGCCTCCCTTAAATATTTGTTTTATTTTAATTTAATTATTTATTTTTAAAGTGTATATATAACTAAATATTCTGTGAATATTTCAAGCGTCTACCTGTTGCCGTTATCAATATCGAGCAAAAAAATCACGTTTGTTGTATGGGAACCCCCTTAAACATTTATTTTATTCTGTTTTTAGTATTTTTTGTTATAGCGGCAATAGAAATACATCATCTGTGAAAATTTCAACTGTCTAACTATCACGGTTCATGAGATACAGCCTGGTGAGAGACGGATGCACGGACGGACGGACGGACAGCGGAGTCTTAGTAATAGGGTCCCGTTTACCCTTTGGGTTCGGAACCCTAAAAACGGTTCTGCCTAACCGCGGGTCTCGACAAAAGTGACTAAGGAATTGGTGCGAAAGCTGGGTAGCAGTATCCTTCAAATACCACAGTGTCTGGACTTTCCCCTTGATCTCCGAGTTTGTTTCGGCTGTTCTTCTTAGAGCTGGTCAGACAGTAAAATGCCGGCGCCATCTGGTCTTAAAAAACATAACTTTGACTTGTAAAAGTGTCTGTAACAGATTTATTTACAGAAATAAAAATCATCGTCTTCATCTTCTGTCAAACAATCAATACTCTCTCACGACCATCGTTAATACTGATATTTTACTTATGCGTTCAGCGGTGGACGTAGACGTCTAAGGCTAGCATGACAATAATTCTGGAATCAGTACCTTAATAATATTATGAGGTTATAAGTTCCCCATAAAAAGAAACGGTAAAACAAAAGCGATTACCCATAAAAACGCCGTAATACTTTCTCGAAAGTACCAGGAGCGTATAGCTACTAAGGAGGTAATGATACAGCAAATTCAATGACCAACAAAGATTCAATCATACATTCGGTTGCCATTAGGAGAATGGTGTTAGGGACATACGACAAATCCGTGACCGAAATAATGGGACCGCTAAGCACACGTAGGGACGTGATCCTGCTTTGTGTTCTAAATTGCCGCGTTATAATAAGTGTAGTTTTGGCCCAACAGTTAGGAAGGTGATAGGGATGGGCGGATCACTTTCGATGGTAATTTTATCGGTCGCCATTTAAATAAAAGTCGATTATGGTAAGAGTGTAAATGCAATACGTGAGAATATTATAATAAAATGAATTCAGTGGAACCATTTTTGGTACATAAAAAAAATCGACACTAAATTATAAACATATATACCCGATATGGGTTAAAGCTTTTAACTATATACGTTGCACTTCTATTTACCTTTAGAGTCGTTGAAATTATTTTATTGTGACAGCGTACGGGCTATAATTTAGACCCTGGATTAAGAGTGACAGATGCATTTGTCACAGCCATAAGTTATTATAAAGCTCAGCATAATATTTGATGTGAGTACGTAATATTAGTACTAGTACCAATCTACCAAAAACCAATCCTAACTAGCAATGTCAATACAGTTTGCCTTAACACGATAACCAAATCAACACACTGCAATCCAACTTACAGCCCTACTTATCGACTTTAATTCTCTGCAAGACTGGCCCATCACTAAAATATGATACCTCGAACGTAAGCTGCGTAGTGTTTAGTTAATATAATGGTGCTGTCACGGTGGATCCGTGGACAAATGGCCAACATTTTTTTATTACAGCCATTAGGGTGGAACGGTAGATTGATATTAATGTAATTTTAATATTAATTTATGGACGAAAAAGGAAGAGTAAATGTGTCAAGAAAATTGTGGTAGTTTGATGTTATAGAAAGAATTAAAACGTATCCCGGTTAGGAACTTCACTTGGCATTGCAACCCAGCCTTAAAGCCGGTCCCGTTCACATAATATAACATCACGCCTGTTTACGCCGAAGAGTTGGGCAGAGGTATATAGTCTCACCCTCATTTCGCCGTTATATTGAGGTCCCATGTAATAGGGGACGAACCTATTGCCATCAACCGGGCCCAGATCCAAACTCCGGGCTGCTACTGAGGAATTCCACGCGGAAAAACCCAATAATACTTTGCCCAACCTAGGAATCGAAGCCAGGACCTCACGATCAGCAGTCACTCACTACCACTATAATAAATTATAAGGATATGACTGACACGATAAGATAATTAATTTAAAAGAATGCCAAAATGACTTATTTGACGTCGTAAAACCAACCTTATGGCATAAAAAATGTTTAAAATGTTTAAAAGCGTCGGTGTTTAATAAAAAAAATTGTTCGTGATCCTATCCATTTGACTTTATTTAAAGACCAATCTTTCCGTCTACAATCCGACACAAGATTCAGAACAATATTTTTTCTCGTATTCGCACCGAGATTTTTTAATCATTGGTGTCATTATTTCTTAACATTTCTACTTCGGCAAATATTTTCTCAGGTCAACGAATTTGCCGTCTGCTATCTTTTTATTGTTTTATTCATAATATCCTTTATTTGGGAAGATGATCGTGACGTCTCTATTTGTGTCATCATAAATTTTTTTTCAACTGTGTAGAACATATGAAATTTTTCTTGTCTAGTTCCGATAGTAGGTAAAATAGAAAACAATTTCTTAGTTTTGAACTAAAACCAAAGAAAAATATTGCACCTTTTTCAGTAGTTATGCCAATGCTACCCTATTATACAAATTATACTTCAATTGTCGATTTATTTTATTTTGTATTAAAATTAAATCAGTTTACCGAAGCATTTCGTGAAATATATTTTCGTACGATATTACTTCCAAAAAGTCGCTCTCGACAAGACTGCAGCATACCTAATTGACTTACAGAAATATCCTAGAAGATCTAGAACGGCTGTAAATATAGAACAAATTCGAACCACTTAGGTATGTCTCAGGTATTTAGGTACACTTGTACAAGGTTAGTCGGAAAGGGGGTACTAAGCCGTGTCAAAGTACCTATAATAAGGGTTAACTTTGTTCTACAACTTTCCCCAAAACTCGATAGTTTCAGAGAAATAGCTTTTCAAAGATTTCGTTAAAATTATGTCAAAATCTATCTGTCCATAGCTATGATCAGCTGTGTTTACTATTTAGGTCATATTTGGGGTCACGGATTAGAAACTTAATTTTCTGAATTCATAACTAAAGCAAGTATGTTTTAAAAAAAAAATCTAAATTAAAAATATTTTTGCATGCAAATAAAAATTAGAATTTTGAAATTTTAACACTTGCTTTAAAACAGTCATCAGCGATTCTTTAAGTGGCCCGCGGCTTAGTACCCCCCTTTCCGACTAACCTTATATATTTGTTAATACTGTACCAACAATATGTACCTACTCATAATCATCACTACATTACATATTATAGAACAAAGTCCTCCGCCGCATCAGTGTGTCTTTGCTCGATTTTCTTCGTAACTGCTGGACAGATATTTTTCAATTTTCACGAATAGATTTGATTCTCTGGTAAGGTTTATGACAATAATTTATATACGTGCTGTTGATATTAATTGGATTATCACGATTTGAGAAAACAAAATGAAAAAAGTCAATCGCTTCGACGGATATTCTTCGCGTGCTCTGGTACGAAGTCGGAGTAGGTCGTTAGTGTTTAATAAAACCCAACTGATCTCATACTCAAACTAGTTACAAGGTTTTATGGGGTTATGTTAAACTGTAAGTACGTACCTACATAAGAAATAAATAAATACAAAATAACCAGAATCGCCTATTCTAGGACACTCACAACAATTTTAAACTTAAAATAAATTGTATTTACTGATACATTAACATTATTATAGTAATGACTCCGGTGAATATTACACGATTTCTCAATTTACCTGCTTCCATTGTGATCATATTTCGTAAATTCAATGCCCGACCCGTTCTGGTGTCAGTTATTCGTCGCGCTCACTGCTGCCCTGATTTCCCCTTTTCATGATGTATTTTGGTGTATTTTACCCGAGAAGTCTTCGTTTCCTATTTTTATTACATTATTTGTTGGCGGAGGAAGTAAGGAAACGCTTTCATGTATGCATTTATGGTATGATAGATTTGTAGAGGGGTTACGAATGTATTATATGAATCCTAATAATTATTTTATGGAAATAAAGAGAAATACATACGACTGGGTATCATGCTTTAGGGTAATTACGAACATGGGAATATTCCGAAAATTACGAATTTTTACTAAACCAGGCAATATTTTTTGATCTGGCAACGCAATAATGCCAGAATGTGTATTGCAATGGAATGTAATGTTTCCAGAGCAAAAGATATTGCCTGGTATAGTAGTAATTCGTAATTTACCCATGTTTGAAATTACCCTAAAGCACCTTACGTCTTTTTTTTATTATAAACTTATTTATTACTATGTTCTTTGAATGTCAATCATAGATCATCTTTTAGTGAAATCTACATAAATCGGTTAGTAATATTTCATCGCAAGTTTTGTTCACCACATTAAAAGCCTAACTATTAAATAATCTTTGACATTTAAATTGATGGTGAAAACATTAAACATTATTCTGTTACCACGGAACTTTCGCTCAATTATTCATAAGAACAAGAACGTCTTGTCAATTATTTTAAATGTCAAAAGCATGCAAATAAATATTTAAAGTTTTAAGGGACTAAAACACTTAGCATTGTTTCGTCATAGATAATGGGCATTTTGTTTGGACATGCCTATCACCTCATCGTATTGATTCAGCACGCATACGCATAATAATGCTTTAGCAGCTGAGTGTAGGAAGGGGCTCGTGATTAATTACCAACCGCGCGGATCATACGATTTGCGAGGTTAAGCTGCGCTTACCGCGGTCAGTCTGTGGATGGGTGACCATTCTTTACACATCGAGACCTCTCTGTGCCTCGGAGAGCACGTTAAACAGTCAGTCCCGGGTGTCATACGTATACCTATGACAGTCGTTACGGGAAGTCAGAAGCCCAAAAGTCTGACTACCGGTCTAACCTTAGGATATCGGCATCGCCCAGTAACTGGGTTGTGGAGGTCTGATGGTAGTCGCTCCGTGTAAAATTACGTAATACTGGTATTCAGTCGCATCTGGTTAGACTGGAAGTTGACCCCAACATAGTTGGGAAAAGGCTAGGCAGAACAGCTGAACGTAAGATGATTTCACAGGTGATGCGAATAAGTATGTCTAAAACCATCCAGCATTTTTTCAAATTGATATTTATTAATGTAATTCGCTTATACAACTTTTATTGGAATAAGAGCAGAATGATGATGATAATGATGAATTCAAACTGTACATACCGCAAGATTTTTCGCGTAAGTAAAAAAAAAGCATTTATATAAATAAAACAACTTTTAAATCAAAATATAAATCCACATAGCCTGATTCGAACATAAATAAAAGAATATTCAGTATTGCAGATAGTATATGTAAAAGGAAATCAAAATCCATTTACAGTTTTTATAACGAAATTGCATTCGAAGCATCGAAAAAAATTCATGTTTCAGAATAATATTTTTGCTATCGCAAAACAAAATATGGATTTACAGCCTAATAAAAATAAAAACTCTGAATACAACCACCACGCCTTAATATTTCAATATGGTGAGTGGTTTTCTTTGTAATCCGGGTACTGGATCCAAATGGGACTTTCGTACGTTATAAGTATAACTCAGTCGATATATTATCTACTTGCAAGTTTTATGAATTTCTTCAATATGATAATGATAGATGATATTGATAATATACTTTGTTTTGTCTGACACATTTTAATAAATTTTTATCGCTTCATAAGTCCCTTAGCTGGGCAAAGCCTTCCGATGTTCTTTCTAAACCTATTGATGATATGATACCTATTCATGTCTGTCAAATACGTGTAGATCGTCCTAGGTATCGATCGACCTAGGTATACTATGGTAGATAGACCACGATGGTGATATCCTTAACTAAACCATAATTCGCGCAAATATTGAAAATGTTTTTCTTTTATTTCAGATAAGGAGGTGCGTTACGACACACCAAGTAAGTATAAATAATACAGGATAACAGGTCAACAACGGCAGGTCTTCAAAGAAAATATGATAATTTGTTGGAGAGTGGGTCAAAAAGAAAATGGCGAAGTGTAAAAGAGGAACGAGGGTAAGGTGACATTGACGCCGAGTTTAGGGCGAGAGGTAAAAGTACCTTGTGCACGAGGAACTACAGGCGGCACATTATTCAAAAATTGACATTTATAGGTATACGCGTGCACAGACATATTACAAAATGTATGTCAAGGATATTTTGGCAATGCAATCAAATCTTTGAATAATATTGCTAAATCATATCGACCCCCAACACTACAGCAGCACTCAGTGCTATTACTAGGGCTGTGCCAGCGGTGCAGTGGCAGAGGATGCAGACCATAGGGAAGCACAAAAATCTTGAACATTCCTGCGTCAGCACATTTTAGAGGGCGCTGTAATAGAAACTCGCACCGTGCGCACTATAAACTAATAGAAGCTAATTATGGCACTGGCAGCACTACTAAGCATATAAAATATCGAACGAGAAAACCGAAACACCCCTACAGCATTCGAAACCAATAAATGATACTCAGTCCTAACTTCATAATTAAATCGAAAATTTAGTTTGCCAACACAAATCAACCGAAAATAATTATTCTCTACTTACCAACTGTAAAAACAAACATGATATATCGTATTTCATATCCTGCGGCTGTGAACATTAGCCGACCGTCAACAAACAAAATTTGCAATTAATACGACATCTCTCCAAATACGGACTGAATCATTATTTACGTAGAAGTAATAACAGTTTGAAACTAATATAGGATGATCGTACTACCTTGTCCGGTCCTTGGACTGTTCGATTTAACATTTGGCATCGTTTGTTTGCTTCGATACAATGAGGGGTGCGGTGTCCGGTCAGCATTAATATTTCGCGAAGTTACGGCCATTGCTGATATGAACTGACGGAGCCACGGTTTGCCTCCATATTTAATGTTTTAAGTGCTTTTTCATGTAGGTACTTACTAAGCTCCTCGCCAAATTGGAGGGTCTATTTTAGTGGTGGTTCAATTTGTAACTGCCTGTTATAATGGCGTGGCAGTTATTTTAATTGTTATATTAGTTGAACGGTTAAAATATTGAACTGAACGGTCTCGGAACTCTTTGTTTGTTTGACTTTCAGCTAATTTAGAAGTGGGATTGAATAGTCCAACTAAAGTTCTTCATAAGCCTTTCCAGCTGCTGGTATAAAAATGGCTTGTAAAAACACATTCTACTCATAGTTAAGCTCACTAATGCCCGGTTCCTATGCTCAAAAACGAATCGTTTCGCTTACCAATAGTAGCATTTTGAACCGACTTCCAAAAAAAGGAGGAGGTTCTCAATTCGACTGTTTCTTTTTTTTTGTATGTTTGTTCCGCGATATGTTAGCTAATTGTGAACTGATTTTTATAATTCTTTTTTTGTTTGAAAGAGTATTCTTTCGAAATGGTCCCATTTATTTTGGTGAAAATCTGATGTATAACTTCGGAGATAGACAATTTGAAGTCGGTTTTATTTTTATTAAAAAGTTTATCATTGCCTAACTTACCATAAAATATACATAAATAGACTTCAAGCCAATTTAAGTGCGATAGCTACTAACAGATAGGAGTGTCTTCTATGCAACGCTATGTGGACTTTGCTTCATTATTAGTAAAGATACAAGAGTATTAACTTTAATCAATAACGCTCGGTTAACTATAGGAATGGACCATAAAATGTCAAACGGATGTAATAATTGCGGTATGAGGGAGATTGCTCGAATTTGTTAGGTATCGTAATGCTAGTTGAAATTTCTAAAGGATACATTGCAGGATTGTATTATAGGCTGATATAATGCATAAGGATAAGAAAATATCTAGGTAAAAACTGTCAGTACCTTCAGTTTTGACGCTATAATCCAAAAAACGGAAAATACGAACACATGACACCCAACTTGCTTCGAAAAATATTTTCCGAATTACGCAGCGGTTACTGGGTGAAAACTTTTGTTCTTGTGGACATGTTTCGCCCTGGGCAGTTTTGGCGGTCCCCAAATTAAGCCAGGAATAGACCTGGACGCGGGATCTGAATAAAAATACATTCACCGTTTTCATTCAATACGAATGTAACATAACATAACATTTTTTATATTTATAACCTCGTTGGTCTGGTGAACTACTTTGTTGGTCTAGTGGTGGTAAGCTCGACTGCCGATCGTGGGGTCCTGGGTTCGATCCCCAGCTCGGGCAAAGTTTTATTGCGTTTTCCGTGTGGAATTCCTCAGTAGCAGCCCGGAGTTTGGATTTATTCCCAATTGATAGCAATAGACTCGCCCCCTATTACATGGAACTTTAACATATCGGCGTAATGAGTGTGTTATTATACACCTCTGCCAAACCCTTCGGGGAATACAGGCGTGATGTTATGTTATGTTCTTTTGATGAAATATACTAGATAACTAGGACATGGAAGTAAAAAAGTTGTTTGCACAGAGAAATTTTTTATTTAAGTGAATGACACAAGTCATAATCAAAAAGAAGAGAAAACACATGTTCGAATGTCAATTTGAAATGTTGTTTCAACTAAAAAGTTTCCACATGTTCTAAACCTATCTAGTCGCAGAATTTAAAGAGGGCGTACCTATATTAATTTAAACCGAAGCAATTTAGAATTAACTGAGGGAATTATGTAGGTTATCTTAACTGGTAACTAGGCCATCGATACCGCGATGTTGACGGCATCTATGTACTACACGTGCTTTCAAATGTTTATAAGTGCTACTGTTATAAGTAATTGTGCGAGAAGGAAAGGTAAAATTAAAAAAAAAACATAACTGTCTTCGACGAAAAGCCAAAGAAAGAGGTTCTCAATTTGTTGATTTATTTATTTTGTATATTTGTACCTACCTACAACGACTACAGGGGGATGCCTCAACGTATAATATTGATTTAAACTGTAGTGTTGGTCCCAAGTTGAACGATTTTTAACCGACTTCAAAACGGAGGAGGTTCTTAATTCGATTGGTATTTTTATGTATGTACACCGATTACGCTGAGATTTATGATCCGATTTACGTGATTTTTCTTTTGTTTAATTCCCCGAAGGGTTGGGCAGAGGTGTATAGTAACATCCTTAATTCGCCGTTATGTTTAAGTTCCGTGTAATAGGGGACGAGGAGGCGAGCCATCAACCGGGCACAAATTCAAACTCCGGGCTACTACTGAGGAATTCCACACGGAAAACCCAATAACAGGATCTCACGATTAGCAGTCGCGCTTGCTACCACTAGGCCAACGAGGCAGTAGGTAATTTTTTCTTAAATATTACTTGTTTATTGTCAGACATCCTTTTGCTGGATTAAGGCCTCCTTTTACCTCTAAATCAGATTAAATTCAGTTTCTAATCATGTCTTCCTTGCAAAAACGTTCAGGTCGTCACGCTTACCTCCAACGATAAGATAAAGATATAATAAAAATGGTGAACACTCTGAATAGTCCTCAAATTAGGATTTTCTAGCAGGCTAACATTAAGATTTTGGACAAAAAACCTAATGATCCACGAACTTTAATGATCAAATATTTATTGAATATTAGGTTGATCTAGGCTTTCGTTATCCCAATGGTTTGGTAACTTTTTTACTGTTATTTAAGGCGTAATAAAAAGTGTGATTACTTCGTTATGCCAGGACCACACTAACGCCTAACGCCATTAATTAACGTTTTAATTTACACAAATCCCTTGTATCCTTGTCACTTAATGCGTTAATTAATGGCGTTAGTATGTCCCGGGCATTAGAGCAACTTCTTGAAGTAGATAATCTTAAACAACTTTTTATTAATTATTATTTTATTTTATTTATTAAAGACAAAAAACAGTTACATGCTCAAAATACAGAGAAATACTTAAACTAACATTTAACAAACATGTAATCCACACGATTTAACTCTAAGTTAAAATAAGAGGCGAAGACAAGTGAAAATAAAAAAAGGAAAAACAGAACAAAACAAAAGTCGCTGCCACAATGTTATATAAGTAGTAACACTGCCGTGCCAATCCAAAAGACTGTAACTCGACTTACAGTATTTTACCTTAACAACACCCAATCCGTTTCTTATGTCTGTTTTGTACCCCTGACCAACATTTTTTTCATTTCAATTTATAAACGGTGTAAATAGACCCTTAACGAAGCCGAAAGGCACTTATTCTCCACGTCATTGCGATTTTTTTTGTTCTGGACTATGCCTGGGAACCTTCTAGTTACGGAGATATTGGAGGTCAAAGTTCCAACTTTTTCACAACTTTTTTTTAAATACTAGTTTTGAAGGTTGCAAATGTACTTGAAATACCTCCATTACCCGTTTACTACTCATTGCATCTATCAGCACAGTGTTTTGAGTGCGTTACATTGAGCTTTACAGTAAAACGAAATTTTTCATCCAAAAAAAAGTCGTTTCTCAGCGACAATTTTTGCGTAGGGTTACTTAGTTTGATGTACTGAATGCATGGTTGACGGCTTCGTGAAGGGTCTTTTTACACCTTGTATTTTGCAAAATAAGGCAAGCTAGAAAACACTGTATTACGTTCAAATTAAGGTTTAAACATGCTGAAAAAAAAAACATAATGTATCTTCCAAAATCTCAAATATGGTTTTCAAAAGTTACAGTGTATTGGATTGGCAAGGCAGAACAGCATGTACCAATCAGCAAAGCCTAATGTTGCTAATGTTATTAAATTTCGAGCATACTTGTACAACACAGTATTAAATAATTAAATCTTCAAACACTATAAAATAGTTATCTATATTAAAATTCTTGTTCGCAGTGTATGATGAAAGTTTTTCGCAATATTCTGTCGTAAAATATGAAAATAACTTTAAAGTGCTATTAATTTATGAACTTGTCTACACGGCTAGCGAAGGAAATAAGAAAATCTCTACCTTATAAAACGTTTGCCCTCTTGACGTAGCGTTGACATCTTACAGTTTTTTTATGGAGGGTTTATTTAAAATGAGCTATTCAATTACTTACTACGTGCAAGTGAAGGCCTAACTTGCACGTCTTCCTGCCCTTACTTTTTTTTTTTTGTTTGCGCTGGGATGTAATGCAATGGGATGCAATGATGTATTACGCATACCCGCCCATTTGGGGGAATGGGGACTCCCCGGGCAAGCCCGGTATACCCACTAAAATAACCCAGCGGCATTCCCGCATCGTCTGACTGGAGGGGGACTGGGAAACCGGCGTAGCCTTTACATCCAGTCCACGTCTTCCTGCCCTACCCTGTCTTTGCGTTCGTGTCAGTTAGTGTTAGTTCAGTTCTGCCTAGCCTTTTCCCAACTATTTTGAGGTCAGCTTCCAGTCTAACCTGATGCTGCTGAATACCAGTATTTTACACGGAGCGACTGCCATCATACCTCCGCAACCCAGTCACTGGGCAATGCCGATATCTTAAGGTTAGACCGATTTTCAGACTTTCGGGCTTCTGACTTTTCCTAACGACTTTCATAGGTATTCGTATGACCACCGGGATCAACGATTGAACGTGCTCTCCGATGCACGTAGGGGTCCCGATGTGTAACGAACGGTCACCCATCCACGGACTGAGCGCTGCAAGCACAGCTGAACCTCGCAAATCGTATGATCCGCGCAGTTGTTATTTAGCCACGAGCCCCTCTCCCGTGCTATCGTGTAACTGGTTACTATAATGTTGAAACATGAAACGTGCAAAATATTTTTAACAAAAACAAGCATGAGGTATAAACTATTTATTTATACCTGTTTAAAAGAAATAAGGCCTACTTTATTATTTATACTGAGATTATAATTTTGCGATCTCTATTCCCATTGTCAATTCAATAATCAAACAAATTGTAGGTAATGGTTTCAAAATAAGGATTTTTACACATGAATGAGCAGCTGAAATGGGCTATCTTACTCATAACAAATGCAGAAAACATAGAGAAAACGACTTTAAGAAAGGCTTATTACATATTCGCGTGCATTTCTCTAACGATGTTTCATTCTGCAGACTACAATGGGAAGTGTTTCGAGTAATATTTCAATATGGGTACCACAGACTTCATACAAAAGCAATATACATTTCAATAATGCCTCGTTGGTCTAGTGGTGGCAAGCGTGACTGCTGATCGTGACGGTCCCAGGTTCGATCCCCAGGTCGGTCAAAATGTTATTGGGTTTTTCCATGTGGGATTCCTCAGTAGCAGCCCGGAGTTGTGCTCGGTTGATGGCAATAGGCTCGCCCTCTATTACATGGAACTTAAACATAACGGCGAAATTAGGGTGTTACTATACACCTCTACCTACCCTTCGGGGAATGCAGGCGTGATGTTATGTTCAATAATTCCTTTTCTTTGTATCGACTGCACGCGTATATGTGTTTTCGTATTTACTCAACTTTCCAATCGCATGAGCCAGAATTTCTTTTTAAGGCAGATTGTAAACCTAAATGATATGTATTTTGGTGGTATACAGATCAAAAAAAATAAAAGGAAGGAATAACCTTTGAACTATTTTTAATTCTTCTCCCGTGTCAGAACGAGGTAAACGATGATGCTGCGGTGAAAAGATTAGCCAGTCAGCAAGGTTCGTAGCGAGGCTGACTGCCCAGGATGCGTCAGATGTTCTTAAGTATCGTCACTCGTGGAAGATTTTTTAATGCACCCCATTAATAATACTTTCCATTAATAAAATTGAGCAGTTATAAAACATAGAAAGATAGATTTACATTTAAACTAATACAGTAATATAATAAACCAATTTATTTAACCGCTGAACTAAAACTTCACCTCAATTTAATTTCTATAAAACCTCTGTTCACAGTTCTGTGATTGACATGACAAAATTCAATTCTCACTTATTGTCAAACTTTATACTGACGCAATTTTAATAAAATTCAATGAAGAAAAACCATTTTCATTTTATTTATATCGTAAACATACCTATATAAAAATATATTAAGCACATGAAGGCACGTACGCTTTACAATATGGCTTACATTATCATATTGGTAATATTATAAAAATCTGTTGCGAAACACGTAAAGCCATAACGTACATATTTCACCCCTGACGAAACAATAAATCACTCAATTAGGGAAGATTAACTGTAACTCATTAGAGATAAAATAGTGAAGGAGTTTGTGTAAATAACAATATCCGCTGAGTTACTGTTAGGTTAGAGAGGAATCACACGCGGCGATGATACGTTATAAGCGGTCAGTAAATTGATGCTATTTATAAACTGGGTGATAAAAACCCTCAAATTAGTAAATTTTTTAGCAATTGTACCAATTCCTTATTTATCCCACGTATAAAGTTATAAAAGCTTTCTTCCTCGTAGCGTTTTTCCCAATTATTAGGGTCAGCTTCCAGTCTAACCAGATGCAGCTGAATACCTACCACTATTTTACACGGAGCGACTGCCATCAGACCTCCGCAACCCAGTGACAGGGCAATGCCAATATCCTGAGGTTAGACTGGTTGTCAGACTGTTCGACTGTCATAGGTATTCTTATGACACCCGGGACCAACGGTTTAACGAACGGTGACCCATCCACGGATCGACCGCGGCAACCGCAGCTTAACCTCGCAAATTGTATGATCGGGGTGGTTATTAATTAGCCACGGGCCCCTCTAGTAATAGAAGCTTTATAAACCAAATACATAAAAATCATGAAATCTCATTTTACAAAACTTTTAAGTATCAATTTTTTATCCTACTTGACATATTTAAAACTCTTGTGATGATAATTAACACTTCGAAATGCTGATACGAGAAATTAAAAATAAAAAACAATGTGTGTAATTCCGATGACCATTACATTTTGACAGCTCCACTTGGGTAGCATGCCCGGCCGCCATATTGGTTTATTAATACGAACTTGCTCAATTGAGCTGTCAGGCAATAAACTGGCTTTACAGTAGGTAAAGTCGCCAGCACGTAACTTGGCAAAGTTTTGGCGTAGTGGGAGTAAGTTTGCGCATGTACACTTAGTGCAACAAAAATACTGTCACTTTTATTGGTTGTCATTATTCTATGGAAGCTGGTTATTGCCATATTTAGAAGAAAGAAAGAAAGGAGAGGAATTGTTTTCTCTAGTCTTGTCAAGGTACGTGCCGGCGACTATACCTAACTGATGCTTATTTGTATTTACTGTAGGTATAACATTTTTTTAAACTGGTTTCTTTTATCTTGAAATATTTATTACCTAAGTCGTTTTCTCAGTAAATATGCTAAGCTACAGCTTTGGGTCGCAATTTCCCGAGAAAAATACTGAATCTGTTAATTGGTATCATCTCGCTAATTGTTAGGTAGAGCGAATAGTTGGAAATTCTGTACAGGAGTATTATAGTAGTACCTATAATTTCGAACTTCGACGGTTGGTTGCTAGTCAGTATTTCATAGGATAGATTGATTTTAGAGAACGCGAAGGCAGTAATTCAATCAACTGACTATAATGATATGATTTATACTCATCAATTACAATTAGTATACAAGGTAAGTCGGAAAGAGGTACTAAACCGCGGGCCACCTAAAGTATCGCTGATGGCTAATTTAAAGCAAGTGTTAAAATTTCAAAATTCGATAATTTTTATTTGCACGCAAAAAGATTTTTATTTTAGTTTTTTCAAAAAAAAAATCATACCTGCTTTAGTTATGAATTCAGAAAATTAATTATTTTTCTAATCCGTGACCCCAAATGTGACCTAAATTGTAAAAACAGCTGATCATAGCTATGGACGAAAAGAAAGAAGAAAGAAAGATTTTAGCATATTTTTTACTAAATCTTTGAAAAGAAGGACATACATCGATGTTATTGGTGATGTTCTTCACAAAGCTCAGGTGCGTAGTACTCTCAACCGGCGTGCGTGTATGACAAGATGTATGAATGTGGATGAAGCGAAAGGGGTATGTAAGAGTCGTAGCATGTGGCGTTCTATAGTTTCTGCCTACCCCCATGGGAAAAAGGCGTGAGTTTATGTATGTATGTATGCTATTTCTCTTAAACTATCGAGTTTTGGGGAAAGTCGTAGAACAAAAGTTATCCCTTATTATGGGTACTTTAACACCTTTTCGGCTTAGTACCCCTTTCCGACCAACCTTGTATATGTTCAAGGCCGGACTCCGTTTTTAACTTAGCCGATATTCCATCTCGTTTCTTGCCAAATCTTGAATTGATGAGGTCTGCCAAAGATTGATAAACGTTGCTTGTCTGTATTTCCAATACACAGTAACTCCAAAAACAAATAAGGCCGAGTCTTTTTTTTCGACAAATCTGAAAGTATGGTTCTTCATGTAAATTTTATTCATAGAAGATTACGTGTTGGCTTCTGATCAAGCGTATCATGTCACGCAAGCCTGAAAAACCCAGCAAGTTTGGTGGTAGGATCAATATGGTCCGCCTGGCTAGATACCACCCTCACATTAAAGTTCCGGCATCAAGAAGTTTACTGCGTTCCGTCGTGTGTATGTGAGAGCCGGGTGGGTACAGGGGAATCCCTCTGTCTCTGTTCCTTGGATTCTCGTGTGCTCCATCTTAGACCCGTCGGCGCTTACCATCTGGTGAAATAAGGGTCAAACGCGAACAAGTAAAGAATTAAAGTTAAAAAAATTGTATGCACCACCAAGCAAGCAAGTTCCATCATTGACCATGGCATGTCTTTGGCAAGGCTGTAGTCAAACGCAAGCTCAAAAAAGTACACACGTATGTAGGTATATTTATCAAAGTAAGTATGCGGTCTTTTGTCGGTCCATTCAGCAAAGTGGGCAGCCGTAAACAAGTCTCAAACCTTCTTTTATACAATGAAGAGAAAATGCTATAATTGTTTCTGTGCGGTCTCACTAGACCTACTAATTAAGCTTTAACCAAAGGAGATTATTACTACAAGTATATAATGTTGGAATGTTTAAGTTTTTGTAAAAAGACAAGGATAGGATTTAGTGGTAATGGCTAATTACTGTACATACTAATTATGTACAGACGGCTGAATTAACTGGGTACTCCTCTGGAAACTTTGGAGTCTAACTTTGTAATTTTATAAATATAATAAGGACTAAAATGTAAGCTTCCGTATGAATACTTACCTACACAAAGAATGTGTGTACTAGAAGTACGACGTTGCATTATAAGAGCTTCCACAAGTTAATAGGAGGGCACCCAATTGATGTAGCTGTCTATACACACAACGACAAATCAAGTTATAAATTTCCAGTATAAGCTGACCTTTCATTGTACGGAAATTCCGTAAAATGGGAGGTCAGCATAGTCGTCGATTCAGATATTTATTTATTTATATATCTTATAGACAGTAATTTCAAAGGTGCATCAATATTTTTATCAAAAACCAACATCAATTTATTTTAATCATTAGGTACGCATAAATTCATGTATCAACGACAAAACTTAAATCTAACCCTGTAAAACTAATACCTAATAACCCGTAAATGCACCAACAAACACGAAACAGTTTTCCAAACACAAATACACTGGCCTGCAAAAATAAGTATCACACTTTTAAAATTTCATTTTTTTCTAAACTATAGAAGTTAGAGATTTAAAATAAAAAACGTTTTATAGCAATTTTTATCTGCTTTCTTTGAAACTATAGTAACAAAGTTAAACTCTTTTTTGAGTCCTTTTTGTTTCGAAAATATATCTTGTGTACCTAAAAAGTTATTGCAATTTTAAAAGTGTGATACTTATTTTTGCAGGCCAGTATATTAACACATACGAACATACTACATATTATTTAGGTATGTTTAAACGTACTAATAACACAAATCGAACACGGATTACGTCATCAAAGAGAAGCATGCGGGAACATTACATTAAATTGCGATTTCAATAACACGCCAACGAATTTATAACAGTACTATCAGGGATTAGCATCCCTTTAGGGGGTTTCAGTAGATCGCTATTCAATTTCCTTTGCGTTGGGTGAGGTGGCGACACCAAACCATATTAGGGCTGCCGAAACAGTTGTATTAAATCGGCGTAATATTTATGAAGTTCTAATAAATAGCTAATAATTAATTATACAGGGTTATTAAAAATACACTAGCATGCTCTTGGCTGCTATGTACTATCGCTTGGCTACTATGTACTTTTAGAAATTCATATAACAAAAACACAAGTAGGTACCCATATAAACTCCATAAGCTTATCCTTAACTCTGTATGAAGGCCCCCCTAATTTTATTCCATAAAAAAAAAGCTTGCAATTGGCAATTACAGCTCGTATTAAAGACCCATCGGCTAATTACCAACTACGCGGATCATACGATTTGCGAGGTAAAACTGCGCTTTCCGCGGTCAATCTGTGGATGGGTGACCATTCGTTAAGCATTGAGACCTCTCCGTGCTTTGGAGAGCACGTTAAACAGTCGGTACCGGGTGTCATACGAATACCTATGACAGTGGTTACAGGAAGTCAGAAGCCCGAAAGTCTGATAATCGGTCTAACCTTAGGATATCGGCATTGCCCTGTAACTGGGTTGCGGAGGTCTGATGGCAGTCGCTCCGTGTAAAATACTGGAATTCACCCGCATCTGGTTAGACTGGAAGCTGACCCCAACATAGTTTGGAAAAGGCTAGGCATTACATTAGGGACCCAAGTATTCTCGTTGGCATGAGCATCACAGCATACTTTTTATTCACAGTGCCTTTAAAGCTTTCCTTCCAAAAACGATGCATTAGTAGTTTCAAAGCGCTGTAATCACATTACCTCATGAGCTCGTCTAAAAATATTACAATAAAACATTGTAAGATCCCATGCACTCAGCGAAACTGCCACGTCACAGCCCAGCCTCTCATTTACGTGATGTATATTGAACCCAGAGGCCCTTTGTATTCAAAAGACCGCTGCCCGTTTATTTTGGGACGAAAAATAAAAAAATATTGAGAAAACTCGTATTTCATCTGAGTTTCAACCGCGTTTTTGGGTTGGTTTCCTATTGGATGAATGTATTACATTATGAGGGGAGAAGTTTTAATAATGTGGAGTGTATTAACATAACATGAAGCCTACGCAACATACATTCATGGGTTTGAACAACTCATCTTCTGCCAGAGCCGAAAAACACTCATATAACGCGACTGCTTTACAATACATCTTTGCAGTCATGGTGGCACTGCTTGCAAAGGTTATTAGACAATAAATGTTTTCAAACTTTCGCGATTTGTACACATTGTAAAAATACTAACGACGACGGCGACGGGACGATTTAGGCGAGTGTAAAGACGTCGTTAGTGTGGTGTGTCGAAGTACCGACGATAATATTTTTTTTAAATCAAGATCAAATGAGGGTCGATGAAAATACCCTTGCTTCACGAAGATGACAATTGCTCCGCCACTTCAGTCTACCCGTGACCATGGCCGGTGAAATTCGGTCGAAACGTCGGGATAAATAAGGTATTTTATGCCTTATACATTTTCTACGCGATTAGACCCGAATTAGTATTTTTATAATATTAGACAATAAAATATGTAAAACTTAGTACTTTTAAAATTAATACCGTATTTTTCCAATTCATCTCTAACTTTTTGGATTCATGTGCGGATCATAATTTGATTATCACTTGCGATAACGGTGAAGGAAAATATCGTGAGGAAATCTGCACACCTGAGAGGGCTCCATAAAGTTCTTGACGGTATGTGTAGGGGCCGCCAACCCGCACCAAGCCAGCGTGTTGAACTAAGGCCTAAACGCTTCTCATTCTGAGAAGAGGCCAGTGCCCAGCAATGGTACAGAAATGGGCTAATTATGTTATTTTATTTTTCCAATTGCACATTTGAATGGTGACCCGGCCTAGTTATTTTTGCGTGTTACATTTTGATGTGTTATAGTCAATAAAGCCCCAGGTTTTATTACTCCCCGCTTTTGCTTTCCTGCAGTTTTCTTTTCTTTGCCGGTTCATCTTCTTCTCGTCTTCATTCATACTGCTAATTATATGTTCTGAAATAAACACGAATCGTGTCCATGGATGCGAAACAATTTTACGGGTTATGTCCCGTTCTCATTCTTTATTTCGTGCATGAGCAATAATGCACATACAAGATATGGCAACAGAAATAATAATTGTATATAAAATTAGCACTAAACCCGCGACTTCGTCCTCGTGAAATACATTTTTGACTTAACTGTAAATAAAAGGCTTTTATTCTTATAATATTCACTTCAGGTGAGGAGAGCGTCTAAGAGTTAAAATGTACTCAAAACGTTTGTAAACGTGTTTATACAAAGAGATGAAATTAAATATTAATTACAGTTGTTCTCTAAACAGTGAACCTTTGTTTTCTCTCCCTAAAGGTACATTAAGAGACGTTTCACACGAAACCTTTGAACGTACGTTTTTAAACATTCTCTTCGCTTTTTGAATAGTTGAAATAGTAAGAGTTCTGCTGTACTTTTTGTGTGAAAGTTCGTTAACTTTGTGACGGTGCTGGCAGTGAAAATATTTTGTATGTTTTTAATTAAGAGTGTGTTTTAAGACTGAGTTGAAAGTTGCTCGTATTCTGTCGACATGCCGCGCTTCGGCGATCATTTTCGCTTATCGCTGGATGAATATTCTAGAGTGATGTGCATTTGTGTAAATCTGTAATCTGCATGTATAAATTCCACCAGAATGCTGGGACATTATTATAAAGATCACCTTAGTACTAAAATAAATGTTTCAAAGCTTTTACTTCGCTTAAGAATTTTCTTAACATCACACTTGGTAATTGAAACGGTCTTCTTCTTTCTTTTCGTGTGGTTAGTGACTAACCTGGTGTCAGAGATTATGCCTCCCATGGGCCTCTGACTTGGCTTCACATGCTGTCAAGAAATATTTCTCAGGTTCCCTCGCGATGTTTTCCTTCATCGGTTTTAAGCAAGTGATAATTATACAATACGCTCATGAATCCAAAAAGTCAGAGGTGCGTGCCTTGGGTTCGAACTCGAGACCTATGACTTGGCAGTCCGTCGGTCACACCACTAGGCTATCACTGCTTTTTTTGAAACGGAGATTCTAAATTCAATACAATTCTTTTTTTTTATTTGAAATGCGTTTGCTCTTGACTCTAGTCTAGGTCAGAGGAGACAGAGACAAAGTCTACGATGGAGTGAGCTCACCCAGAAGAAGCCTGTTAACTCTAACTTGGAAGAGATTCAGGTTGAATGCGTTCGGGAACACAGACGCAGGTAGTGAGTTCCGCTCTTTTGCAGTGCGCATTATGAAGGATGTTTGGAAGCGCTTAGTGCGAATTGGTGGAATGGCAACTAAGTATGGATGGTAACTTGCAGTGCGTCTAGATGTCCGATGGTAGAAGGGGGCCGGTGGGATGAAGTTGTGGAGTTCTTGAGGACACTCTCCGAAGTACAGTCCATAGAAGACCGACAAGCAGGTAACCTTGCGTTGATGAGCCAAGCTGTGAAACTTGGCATCCACCAGTTTTTCGTCGCCAATGAGCCTGTTAGCTCTGCGGTCCAATGAGTCAAGCGCGGCAAGTTGATATTTGCTTCCATAATCGAGCCCATTTTCACAATAATCAACGGCCTACTACAATAAACAGCTAACGTACGCCTCTCTTTAAAGAAGCGTATACAGTGCATCCATGCATCATTCTAAATCCCTTCGTGACCTCTCATGTGTGCTATAGTCTTAACAGAACCGCAAACTGGCCGCCAAGGCCATAACCGCTAACTAAACACCTATAATTCATTACATAACATCACGCCTCTATTCCCTGAAGGGATGGGCAAAAGTGTATAGTAACACCCTCATTTCACCGTTATGTTTAAGTCCCATGTAATAGGCGGCGAGCGTATTGCTGTCAACCGGGCACAAATCCAAACGCCGGGCTGCTACTGAGGAATTCCACACGGAAAAACCCAATACTTAAGACACCTATAATTCAATCAAAGCGTATGGCTTTTACCTAATATCCAACACACTCAAATAATATTTTAAGCCATCAAACGAAAATACTGAAAACGTTAATAATCGTAAAGCGGCTGCTACATAAGAGGATTACTTAAGAAAATTAAATTGTTGAAGGTAATATAAACGTGTATGTACCGGCGAATGTCGAGCGAACTTTAAAATGGCAAAGTGATATCTTAAACGCGAAATCTCCTTTACGTGGCTTTGAACGGTACTATTCAATAGATTATAGGATAAGTGGGGGCTCAGTTCGATACGACCGTAGCTCTTTTTGTTCCTGGAGTGATTGATGCTGCTATTTTTGTGGTTACATTTGCATTTTATTGTGTGCAATACTTAGCACACAATCAAGTTTCTTTCTTTGATATTTCTTTGAAGTAACTAGCCGAGGTTTAACTAGCCGTTTGCCCAATGGGATTTTCCATCGGATCGCCTATTTAACCCCCTTAAGGGATGAATTTACAACAACGCTTTCTTAGTCTTCACCTACGTTATATAAGGAACTCTTCTGCATTTCATGCTTCTAACCTTAAAAATGACAGATCTATACAAACTTTCATCCCTTATTTAATCCCCTTAGGGGGGCTCGTGGCCAATGAACAACCGCGCGGATCATATGATTTACATATTTAAGCTGCGCTTGTCACGTTGTCAGTGGATGGGTGATCATTCGTTAAACATTGAGACCCTCCCGTACCCCGGAGACCACGTCAAACCGTCGATCCCAGGTGTCATACCTATGACAGTCGTTACGGGTAGTCAGAAGACCGAGAATCTGACAACCGGTTTAACTTTAGGAATTATCGGAATTGCCCAGTTACTGGGTTGCGGAGGTCTGATGATGGTAGGCGGTCCGTGTAAAATACTAGTATTCACCCGCATCTGGTTAGACTGGAAGCTGACCTGAACATAGTTGCGAAAAGGCTAGGTAGAAAAGAGATGATTTTCAAAATCCTATTTTAGTGTTCACCTAAATTATGTAAGGACCTCGTGTGAACAAATTCATGCTTCTAGACTCCACCGGTTTAAACTGTGCGTTGTCTGTAAGTTTGGGAGTCAGAGATTTATTAAGTAGATAAAAATAAACATCACAATTTCACCTTTGTCATCAAATGATGCCTGTTGCAACAGCTGACTCTTTATATATCTACCTACCTGTATATGTGTAGAAGTAGAAGCTGATTCTTTTTATAGTGCTATCTGGTGACCTGGCAACATTATTACTTGGTCAGATAGCCGGCCATTTCGACCTAATTTGAATATGAGATAACATACCTAAGCACCCATTTCATGATACATCAGCAATTACTGTAGGAAATATCGATAGTAGATTAATATTTTAAACAGTGGCATTATACACAAGAGTACAATAATGTCGATAAGTAGCTAGTTTAAAATTAATAAAACTTCACAGAAAACAAGACGTGAATATTCAAATAAGCAAAAGATAGCGGGTGTAGCGAAATGCCAACGATTTAATTAAATTCATTTGCATATAAAATACTTAATTGTCTCACTCATGTTTCGAATGATATATCATTTGACTTTATTAAAGTTTTCAGCGTTCCATGAAAGTCAAAGATAAATTTTATCTTTTATAGAACATATTATAAGGTCTTAGATATTGCAATGATCATAACACTTGGCAAACGGATTGGTAATCGTGACCAACAGCGTGTTGTTATAGCTAGACAGCTAGCTAGTGCTAGACAGAAGGACGCTATAATCCACTAATTACCTTTGATGACAGTATGCATCTTTTGATTAAAAATAACCTATACTTGGCTAGGAATCACAAGGTGTCATCTCTTAGGTGAATCAAATTCTTTCTTTTTTATTTATTTATTAACTTCGGAATATCCTCATGTATGTTCCTCGCCCGGGGAAGGCGAGGGTGTCTGCCGGACTCTTACCGGTTAAAAACCAACGGTGTTCCTCCTCCTGACCGTGCGGCCGGGGTCGCGTGTTTCGCAAAAGCGTACACCGCAACCCCGGCAGGTCTCAGTCCGCCAGCCTCTGGCGGTCCTCTCCCTGTAGGTGAATTACATCCTGGGCAATCATCAAACGCTGATACTTATAGAAAGAGACCATCATCACCCTTCTGGCCCTATCCCAACTTATTTCGGGTCGGTACAGTGTCTTTTTCTTTCATATATCTCCATTAGTCGTCATCTCAGTATTCACCCCCTTACTAGCCATATAATCTTTCACACAATCCATCCAACGTTTCCTTGGTTACCTCTACTCTTATAACCACCCATATTCATAACTTTCCTCACGACATGTTCCTTATTCCTCCGCATCACATGCCCATACCATGACAACAAAAAAGAGATCAATTGGTTTCTTGTTTTGCCTAGCCTTTTCCCAACTACATATGTTCGGGTCAGCTTCCAGTCTAACCAGATGCGGCTGAATACCAATATTTTACACGGAGCGACTGCCATCAGATCTCCGCAATCCAGTTATTGGGAAATGCAGATATCCTAAAGATCAATCGGTTTAATTATCTTAAAACTTGTGAGCAATGCATAAAACATTTGAGATAGAAATTGGATAAATGAAATTATTTTTATGTTCTAATGTATTTGAGTATGTAGGCAGCTTTCTTATTTCGCGAAGCATTAAGTACATTAAGCCAGGCTTTACTGTCAGGTTAAACCTACATTTTATCCAGGCTCGATAGGAAGATTATCTGTTCTCGCGTTACTTTGAACGAAAAGCTAGCCTCTGGGGTCATTAGTCTATACCTATCCAACAAAATGGCCACTTTTTTGGTCCATTCTTCGTAATTGAAGTGCAAAATCTAATAAAGCTAGTTATAGATTTTGTATACCTGCCTTAAACATTAAAGGTCTTTGCGATATATTTATTTTAGAAGAATATAAATGTATCAATATTTCTAAATCTATCGTTAATGGCACAGTATTGAACACGGACCTTCTCTTATTTTTATCCCGCCAATAAACACTGTTTTGAAAAAATATTGCTGTATTTGTCAATTTTGTCATACTGGGTAAACACTTTAGTGGGCAATTTTAATTATTAGTGAATGCTATAGGTCCCTCCCATAACAATTTTGCACAAACTCCAAACCAGTGCGATAAGTACGCATTTCAACGTAGCTTAGGGATGTACTCGCCAACATTAGTAAAAAGAGAAGGGTAAGGTTCTGTTAAAAAAGTAAAATTCACGCCACAGTAACAAACACAAATCGACAAGACCCATTAGGATTTGCGTCGGTTTGGGTACGTAGTTTTTGTTTTAGGACTCATTTTCTTGTTTTAAAAGTCTGTTTTAGTCTGTTTTAATAATTCTTATCTTTTTCTACATTAATTGTGTAATTCTCTGTAATTATTTAAGCTGTAGTTTATCAATTTCTGAGAAACGTCAACAGTTACCTATTATACTTGTAACTCGATGTTTTCATTGCCTACCACTCCAAATCCAATCCAATAGGGGTCAAGTTGCGGGTGTAGTGCCGTAGTGGCAGGTTTACTCTTATAAAGGGCCATCATACTAATGTAGGGTTGAGAGGCCCTGGCATTTTCTATAAGTGTCAGAAAGCTATGTCAACATGTATTGTAAAGGGCCATTTTCTAACTGTAGGTAATTTAGAGAAGCTCTTTAACTTCAGCCATTGTTTATTATACAAATACTGAAGCATTGTTTGGATTTCTGAATACAAACTTTTTGCAATACCTCTTGGCATTTAGCTTAAGCAAAGGCTTCTTTAATGCAAAAACTTTATAAAATTTCAAAAGTTATACCATAAGGGGTTTGACAAGTTCATTTTTCTGTTTGTGGTACTTATAAAAGTTCTGAAGATCTTCAAAAAGTTTTCTACAGAACAACTTTTTGTGTCGATTATAAGAGAAAAACGGTTATTTTATACAATTCTTATCGAAACACAAATGACGTACGTATGTGTAACGGCGAAATTACGTTCGGAAAGTTGTATTATCTGGTTCAGCCGCTTATGTGAACGTTCTACAAAACAATGGGCAATCAGTATTTGCATGTAAATAAGATGTGCGCTTACTGACTTGAATATGGTTTTACATTGGCAGTTCACAGAAAAACACATCAAGTCAGACCCAAGCAGTGTTAACAACGTTTTATGAAAGCCAACAATAAGGATTTAACAGCTCACCTATCTATATTATACAAGGTTAGTCGGAAAGGGGGTACTAAGTCGCGGGCCACTTAAAGTATCACTGATGACTATTTTAAAGCAAGTGTTAAAATTTCAAAATTCGTTTAATTTTTTTTCCATGAAAATTAATTTTTATTCTAGTTTTTTCGAAAATTCTTCATCCCTGCTTTAGTTATGAATTCAGAAAATGGGGTTTCTAATCCTTGACCCCAAATATGACCTAAATAGTAAACACAGCTGATCATAGCTATGGACAGATAGATTTTAGCATATTTTTTACGAAATCTTTGAATAGCTATTTCTCTTAAACTATCGAGTTTTGGGGAAAGTTGTAGAACAAAAGTTATCTATTATTATAGGTACTTTAACACCCTTTCGGCTTAGTACCCCCTTTCCGATTAACCTTGTATACATAATTACTTGTCCTGACTGAATGACTGATTCATCAACGCAGAGCCTAAACCACTGGAGCTGGTTCCTTTTGTGACGTAGGCATTTACTAAGAAAGGATTTTTGGAAACTCTACCCCAAAGGGGGTAAAATAGGGGATGAAAGTTTGTATCAAAATTCACGAAGTCGAAGTCGCGAGCTAAGTGCTAGTACAATATAAACTAGACAGATAAATAGAAACCTGAGTCTACAAAGAAACTCACGCAAAATATCACAAAACGCTAAACGCGTTTCATCCTGCGTGGGGATGGTCTAGAACAGTGTTCCGCAAACTTTTTGTGTTCAAGGTACACCTACGAAATCGGGCAATTTCAGAGGTATACCATAAATCAAAAATTTAATTGTTATCATATAATTATCGTTTATTCTTAAATTTTAATCAATTTAGAAACTTACACTTAATTTTAAAGCATAAGTTGTATTTAATGCAAAAGCAAAGAATACATTATTTCCGTCCACCTTTATAATTTTATAAGAAATAGATTTTTTCCGCGGTACACCTATTAATGACCACGGTACACCAGAGTGCCGCGGTACACACTTTGCGGAACACGGGTCTAGAATACAAAACTTCTTCACAGCACGCTTGGGAACCTTAGGTCATTGAAACAAGACAAATTTGGTAAGGGGGCGTGGTGCGTGCGAAGCTAGCCTAAAATATGCTTGATTGTATTAAAACGTGATGAAAAACCAAGTCAATTATTCTCATTAGGAACAAAAACCATTGCTTGCTTAGTACAAATAAATTAATAAATCGGCCGATATAACGACGTAATGGATAAGTGTTTTGACGATTCTCTCACTAACACGATAGGTTAGTGGGGCGGCCGCTGCCGACCCTCTTTTTGCATGTGTGGTATTAGGTTGGTTCGTTCATTGGTGTTGTTGAAAGTTTCTTTGCGTGCATTCGAAATATGAGTACATGTACCGTTATTATTGTTTTCGTGTTAGTAAAGTTAATGGGAGGAGTGCGGAGACATTTGAACACGAACAATTAAGTACTAATGGCAAATTTCTCTCGTTTCTGTGATCTGACGTGGGACCAGACGCGTGTTGTAAGGTTCAACAAAACCCAGCACGCTTGGTGGTAAGATCCATACGGTCTGCCTGGCTAGCTAGAGCTACCATCCTCACATTAAAATCCGACTGAGCAGTTTACTGTATTCCGTCGTGTGGATGTGAGTGTCAGAGACTCCCTCTATATCTCCGTTACTCGGATTCGTTGTTCCAACTTAGAGTCTGTCTGCGTGACATCAGGTGCGACTAGGATCCAACGCGACTAACTCAAAGAATATTTTAAGAATAAAAAAACCTAGCAAACTTATATTACGGACCGCTAAACTCTAGTAAGATAAAATAAGCTTTAATAAAAATCTCTTTTATCAGCCATATTTCATACAAAAATATATCATCCTGTCGGTCCGGACGAAGATTTTCACATTATATTTCAGTTACACAATTATTAATAACCAACTTAAGTACCTACTTAAGATTCTTGAGATAAGTTAATTTTGCTCTTTCGGACATTACATTATATATAACATGGATAATGTCGGGAGTTAAATTATTTTTACTTGTACAATAATGCTAAAAGTATGTTATTCTTAGATATGTCGACTCTGAAGATGTTTAGGCTGGTATTTGCGACTGATATTGTTAGGTAGTTATTATTACTGTAAGTATATTTGAGAAAAAAAATATGATTATATCACGTAGACAAACTTGTTCTAATAATAAAATGACCGAGAATCCGGCGCCATGTAGTCTTAAAAAAACATCACATTGACTTGTAAAAGTGTCTGTAACAGATTTATTTACAGAAATAAAAATTATCATTTATTTATCAACTAGCGACCCGCCCCGGCTTCGCACGGGTGCAATGTAGATACTAATGTGGGGCATATAAACTTTCCTCTTGAATCACTCTATCTATTAAAAAAAACCGCATCAAAATCCGTTGCGTAGTTTTAAAGATCTAAGCATACATAGGGATATACAGACAGCGGGAGCGACTTTGTTTTATACTATGTAATGATTCAAATGGCCAGACTATACACATTATTACAAAGTTGCAGTCACCATGTAACTCAGCGGCACCCTTTCAAACTGGAAACTCAACAACGCTGCTTGACTGCTTACGTTTTCACACTCTGTTCCCCTGATAGATAAAAAATATATGATTTGACAGTACCTGGAAGTGAAATCAGCATATAATTATAATTAAATAAAATGAGATTGTTTCTTCTGTAAGTAGATCTTTAAAACCCTTTTACATATCACTTTATGAACTAGTTGGCGCCGGCGTTGCCTATCTAACTACCTCTGAGAACAAACAATGAACAAACTCAGGAGTCCAGGTCGCTTAAAAGTAGTGACAATTTTCATAAATCCCAATTATGTGAGAACAAAGTAGGTAGCCCTGGACTGGCCTTTCAGGAAAGTACCCGTACAGTTTGAGTCAACCTGTTCTGACAAACAAAAAACCCATACATCAAACATCGATCGACGTATGTGACTTGATTGATTGATTTTTCTTTATATAAATGTGAACGATACATTGATTAAACTGTGTCAGTTGAAACGATTTAGAGATATTTTATTGAATTAAAAATGTAGGTTAATCGGTTAAAGGTAGATAAATAGCCAGCCAGTTTTACACAAGCGAGTTTTATTGCATAGAAGTTCACATATTATTATCGTCAGTTATCTGCCTAGTTCATATATATTCATTGTTTGCTTGCAAATTTAACTTTTATGTCAAGTTGAAGCCAAGTCTAAATAAAACATTAAATAAATTATTGAAATCAAAAATATTATAAAAAAATGAAAGAAAGAGCGTAGCATGTGGTGATCTGTAGTTTCTGCCTACCCCCATGGGAAAAAGGAGTGAGTTTAAGTACACTAATACCCCGACTTACGCTACCCCGTTTTACGCAAATTCGGAGATACGCGGTTTTCCTTTTTGGACATCGCGCGCATCGGCGTGTTCGGTTTACGACAAGTTCGAACGTGTTCCGTGTGGAATAACAATTTCAATTCCGTAAAACATTACGTACGCAGTGCAAATTCGGTTTATGACACAACTTTATATATTATGTATGTATATGCAAGGTTGTGAACCCCGACTTACGCGAATTCGACTTACACGGCTATCTCTTGGTCCCACCTATCGCGTATGTCCGGGGTATTACTGTATGTATGTCTGTATGGAAAAAACCTCAAAATGCATAGCAAGGACATTCAACTGCGCTCGATAGGATGTGGTGTGGTGAAGACTGAAATCTGTAATTAACAGAGTATACATTTTAATACAACGTTTTTTATAAATTATTCACACAATTAAATACAGAACGAATATTCAGAATATCCGTTTCCTGTCATTATCATTAATATTAATAAAAGTCTGCCTAGCCTTGTCCCAATTATGTTGGGGTCAGCTTCCAGTCTAACCAGATGCGGCTGAATACCAGTATTTTACACAGTGCGACTGCCATCGGACCTCCGCAACCCAGTTAATGGGTAATGCCGATACTCTAAGGTTAGACCAGTTGTCAGACTTTCGGGCTTCTGACTACATGTGACGACTGTCATAGGTACCTATTCTTATGTAACGAACGGTCACCTATCCACGGACTGACCGCGGCAAGCGCAGCTTAACCTCGCATATCGTATTATTCGCACAGTTGGTAATTAGCCACGAGCCCCTCCATGAGTATTAATAAAAACTGTAATGAATTCGTTTAAGTTAGTAGGTACCTAGAAGTAACTACACGATAAACGCAAAATTTTGCAAATGTTTTTATTTTAAGAAATGCTTTAACAGATATTTTACTTTAGCTCGCGGATCGTACCTACGATCTGCGGGGTAAGTCAGTCAGGGCATGGGTGACCGTTCGATACACATCTAGACCCCTTTGTATCTGGTAGTTGCTCTGTGTAAAATAGTGCGGCGTCTGGTTAGACTTGCAGCCGATCCCAACGTAGTCGAGAAAACAGCTAAATAGAACAGCTGTTTATGAATAAGAAAATAATATGAGTGAAGAAATTTTCTATCTTCCGAGTATCTGAGCATTCTCCTCGGGAATTCTAGTAATTTGTATGTGGCTAGATACCAACCTCTTTGTTTGACCATGCTTATATTAGCTTCACCTAAATAGATTTTCATCCATCTAACCGTCGCTTCGATATGAAACTTTTTGACAAGACAAGTTATTTGGATCACCCTTTTTGCTCCCATATCGCCTGATAAATAAAGTTATGTCGTATCTCCTACGAGAAATAAAACAAACAGTTCCCCCGACCAGTATCAGGCTGCTCGTCCGTGCACCTATAACAAATCCTACCTCTCCATTACCATAGCCCATATCTCCGCCGCCGACGTAAAGCCAATAATTCTTTATTCTATTTACTCCACATACCTACAACGAACGGTAAAGGTTTTATAAATCATATTTACAAAGCAACATCGCATGATCACTCACTTAATTTTGATTTACTCAATTTCCTCCTGTCAATTGTGCCGTATTATGAACATACGTTATTTGGGGTTATTTCATCCCGATGTTTTATTTTAATATGGATTTTGATAAGTAGCATACTATTTGGATGGGTTGAAAAGACTTTCTGTCTGATAATAAATAAAATCTGGAGAGACTAGTGGCTAATTACCAATAGCACGGATCACACGATTTGCGAGGTTAAACTGCGCTTGCCGTGGTCAATCCGTGGATGGGTCGTTCGTTCGTTACACAATCATCTAGATACCTCCGTGCCTCGGAGAGCATGATAAACAGTCGGTCCCGGGTGCCATACGAATACCTTTGACAATCGTTACGGGAATTCACAAGTCCGAAAGTCTGACAACTGGTCTAACCATATCGGCATTGCCCAGTGACTGGGTAGCGGAGGTCTGATGGCAGTCGCTCCGTGTAAAATTCAGCCCTCGTATTCAGCCGCAGCTGGTTAGACTGGAAGCTGAGATCCAATTAAATTGGGAAAAAGCTAGGCAGAACGATAAATAAAATCTGCAATGACCGATCAGTCTGTCAAGCATGGCAATTTCCCCATTGACCGTTTATTCGGCCACTTTAATATTCAACGACATCTAGTTAGACTGGAATTGCACACTTTAATTCCCCCAAGCCCATCATCGAACGACCAGACCAATTTAGATAATCCAAGGCTAAAAACCATTTATGCAATAAATTTAAAACAAACTCTTCTAAGTTAACACGTTTAGTTTTTAGTCATTCACGGGAAAAATGGTATCAGGAATAATGTATATTTATTTAGTCAAAAAACCTAGTCATTGGGAATTACTACGGCGAAAGTTCCATTAAAATCTGATACTTAAGTATTTTTTGCGTTATTAAGTTATTACTAAGTAGGATAGGTAGGTAGAATACATTATACTTGCGATTATAGCAGATGTGTGATAGGTACTAATGAGTAATAATTAGGGCACAGCTTGATTTGTGCCAATTACTTGGCCATTAAATACCTACTATACCTATAGAATGTACGTCCATGTTATGTTTATATTAACGACAACAGTCGCTACAGATGAAAGGTTTGTCAATTTACAATACAAATAATGACAAGTTTTTGATTTCGGCTGACTGGAATTTTAAATAGCGGTAAGCCCTCGTTCGCACGAACGCTTTTTCAACGCGCGTTAAAAAAAGCGTCCAACGCGCGTTAGATAAGCTGCGTTAAAAAAGCGCTATCATGTGAACACATATATACGGCTTGCTATTTGTTGTATTAGAACGCTTTTTCAACGCGCGTTAAAAAAGCGTCTAACGCGCGCAATAGATAAGCTGCGTTAAAAAAGCGCTATCATGTGAACACATATATACGGCTTGCTATTTGTTGTATTAGAACGCTTTTTCAACGCGCGTTAAAAAAGCGTCAAACGCGCGCAATAGATAAGCTGCGTTAAAAAAGCGCTATCATGTGAACACATATATACGGCTTGCTATTTGTTGTATTAGAACGCTTTTTCAACGCGCGTTAAAAAAGCGTCTAACGCGCGCAATAGATAAGCTGCGTTAAAAAAGCGCTATCATGTGAACACATATACGGCTTGCTATTTGTTGTATTAGAACGTTTTTTTAACGCGCGTTGAAAAAGCTCTCGTGCCTATGAGGGCTAAGGGTGAGTTTTTTTTGATCATAAAAACTGTTTTTTTAAATGTAAAGTTGATTGTACCAGTTATTGGAATGTATATGTTCAGCAGAGAACGTTAACGGGCTAATAAACAAGAAAAGATAAAAAATAATAATATCTAAAGTAAATTTGAAATTACATGAGACTTTCCAACTTTGTCTCTAGATTGGCAACGCATCTGTAATCCTCTTGGCGTTATTGGTGTGAGCGCCAAACTGCATTTAAAAAACTACTAGTACAAATAAAACGATGATAACGTAAATCAATATAACAAAATACATGGTATAATTAATTTGTATGCGCATGTCCGGTCAAAGTTTAGTGTTCCCCTCATCAAATAAATCGCTTTTGCGACCTTCACAGTGACAGGTTGTCTTACATTAGTGATCTTCCAAGGGCCGCCCGCGCCGTGATATTAGTAAGCCACTCGAAAGTTCTCTTCCAACAGTAAAAACTGAAGAACTTTTTTAAATTACATTATAATGTCTCAAGGTTTTTGAGTTCCTATCTGAATTGAATAAAATGTCAAGCATGGGATGAGATTTTCATTTGAGAATTAATTTTGGGCGTATTAGTTTTGGGCAATATTCCCAAAATTTGCAGAAACTCTTCACTATATAGTCATGCAATAATCTTATTTATATTAGTGATTTTTTTCAGTCCTACAATGTACAATAAACATGGGAATGTAATGTAAGTAAGATACCTAAGTAAATAAAACATTTTAAGGGTCTTTCACTCGATGGCTAACTGTAAAATAAAACATAAATATTGCGATTTAACAGTTTTTAAATGGTTTTAATTGGCTTCACTTCGTATATTAGTTTGTTTCAAATCTTGCATCAAATTCTTCAACCGATTCTCCTAGAACTTCGCACACAAATTCAATGCCGATGACAATACAACATTATAATAATTTCAACCTTCAATCCTCGATTCCTGATGCTGCAGAAGTATAGCAAAATTAAACTGCTTAACGTAAAAAAAAATAAGGAATTATTTCCTAAGAAAATCTGTCAAACCACCATATTTATGTCCCAGATAAGAGTTTTCCAACAATTGTGAAACAAGCCCTGAGATTAAACACAGGGCTCTTCTTTGTTTCAAGCCCACAACATGAACTATATTATTTATTTTGTAAACAAAATATAAACACTATTGTAACACTTTAGGGTGGCTTTAGGAGTCAACCCTCGACTAGCATGTGCACATGAAATTTAGCAGGCGTGTACTTACGGGAGGATAAAGAATAACACTTGTAACCGTACACTATATTTATATTTAATTAACAATTTATAAAGAGTAGGTACAAGGAGAACAAAAAGAACAACAGGGCGTGGTTCGTACAATGCGAGGAGTCCAGGTCTTCTTCAGCAGGTGTGGCACTTAACTGATGTACTGCAGCGGCGCGAGAGAGGGCGATCTGCAGTGCGCCGGACCTTTTATAGGTTTGGACCCCCGCCAGTCAGCCACCACCCGTCACACTATTTCTTCGCAAATAATCGTCAATCGTTTAAAAAAATATCTCAACCCAGGATAAGCATTAAATAGGCCCCTGTGTATAAGCTCTTAACAAATTAATGAGAATTAATTTACGCAAGTATAAATATTCCCTTGAGGGTTGAGAATATCGCACGAACGTTAGGTACCTCCAAACCCATCGTACCGTTACTCCAGAGAAAACGTTACTGATTATCCAAACACGTCTTTATTGTTCTCTCATCATTTGTTTGTGAATGTTGTTACGAGATATACAATATTTTTGATGAAGACAGTGAATACAGTTGAAAATTGTATGATGCTACATCAATATATTGCTTAATTCGGTTGTGTCAACATTTCTGAAACAATACTTTAAGCTTTTGAAGTTATAAAATAAGCATGAGCTTAAATTAAAACTTGAATATAGCACTGCAATTTACGGCGTGGGTTTCCTTTATCGAAATGCTTGGCAAATTGGTAATAGCAGATGTTATTCAATACAGGTGCGAGTAGTTTCTATAATTAATTAAACTACCCTTTCTCATTCCATGGCTGTCATAAAAAGTTACTACAGAGTTATATAAAGGGGATGGGTAATTACAGCATCGTCCATTATAAGCATTAAATTGTACCCGATATATTTTACTCCAAAAACTACACTTCCGCTTAATGTTGTTTAAAAAGCCACAGCCCACTTTATTACATTAAATATCAAAAACCAACAAGCAAAAACCGCAAACGAATAAGAACGTATAAAATTTTACGAAGTATACCGAAAATCAATAGAAGCGATGTTTAGCGAGTTCGCCGTTTATATTGACTTAGGTTTTAATTCAATAAGCATTAGTGTTCGAGCATGGCCGCGGCCGCGGTAACCCAATCACCGGCGCTCGTTTCGATGCAAATTCAAAACCGAAGCGGTGGATCAAACACCTCTCTCACTTCACTGTAATTACCACAAGGTTTTAAGGTGAAGTGATAACCTTTGTTCGTATAGTTCAGTTTACGTCTAATAAAGTTGCAGCGTACGAACACTGTAAAAGTAAGATTAAACTTAATTGAAGTTAGAGATGATAGCTAGTAGCTACAAATGAAATGGAAATGTATACTACTTTGGAATATACGAGTATGTGCCCTTGTACTGGAACAAAGATGATTGAGACAAAATAAAAGTATAATGATTTGACAAAGTTAGCTACAAGGGCAGTCAAGAACGTCATTTTATTTTAGATCCTTCATTTGTTCTCAAAAGGTCGTCTGTTTAAAGATGAGATAACATGAATGTTCCTTTGAGTTTAGATCAACATCCAGTAAACGATGTATAAAAGTGACCAAATGCAAACATCATACATAGAACGGACCGTCTCATTTGTATAGCACGCATTATTTATATTCTTCCTCAAAATATACCACAACGACCGTACGCCCGCGGCAAAAATGCTTACATAGCAAACGAAACCCCTAAAAGGGTGCCCTAAAAACGTGTTTGAGGTCAAATTGTATATTTTTATATGACATTTTGCATATACTAGTTTTAACGTTAAGCCTTTTCGGGATGTAAAACAGAGAACGTCCAAACGAACAGTCCATTACGCAAATTGAGTTGATGGAGCTTGGCTGTATATTGGTCTTTTTTATCCCGTACGCAAAGTAATAGGTGGCGGCAAAAGAGTTTCCAAATAAAAAGTAGCTCTGGACGGAATTTCTACGTGTCCTACTTTGAGTTGGATTTTCTTTATCGATACAATGTGGAAGAGAACATTAATGTCAACTTTTATTTAGGTAGGTACACTTTTTAGTCTTTATTTTAAAGTATCATCATCATCTTCATCCACAACCCTCCATATCCTACTGCTAGGTAGGTATAGCCTTCTATTGAATTATACCATTCGATCCATTCCACCTAGCTTTTTCCCAACAATGTTGGGGTCGGCTTCCAGTCTAACTGGATGCGACTGAATACACATATTTTACACGACCTTTAAAACACAGTTACTGGTCAATGCCGGTATTCTAAGGTTATACCGGTTGTTAGACTTTCGGGCTTTTGGCTACACGTAACGTCTGTCATAGGTATTCGTATAACATCCGCGAATAGCGTGCGCTCCGAGGCACGGAAAAGTCTCGATGTGGAACGGACGATCATTTATTCAAGAACCAAACATGGCTAGGACAGCTAAGTCTCGCCGATCGTACTATCCACACGGTTGTTAAATAGCCACGACCACTCTATTCGACATAAAGTACATGTCTCACACCATAATTATTTCTGAAGAGTATGAAACAATCCCTTAAAAATCTTTTAAGTTTTATCTTGCAGTACCCCTGCCCTGAGTCATCCGGATTTGAGGATTGAAAGTTGAAATTATTATAATGTTGTATTGTCATGGGAATTGAAGTTGTGTGCGAAGCTTTAGGAGAATCGGTTACGTAGAAATAGTTGAAAAATCTGTCACAAGATTTGAATCAAATATACGAAATGCAGCTAATAAAAACAGTTCATACTTATTCTGTTTTTTTATTTTATCAATCGATCCTCAAATCATCATTCGGATATTGTAAAACAAAGTGTTATGTACATCAAAAACGGTCGTCCATTACGAGAATTGATTTACGTCGATGGAACCCATGGACGGGCATTATTTGTTGGATATTTTAATACATATTTACTCTTACAATGAAACGTAAATTCAAAATATCGTTGTATTAATTATTTTGTTTAACATTGAGTGCAATTTAAGTCTCGAGTACCTACCTACGCGTATTTCGATCCTATCGCCCATTTAAATGTATTTAATACCTTTTGAAAGTTATTATTCTCTCGGGGATTGTTTCACTGATATATTTTCGACGAAACAAATATGAAATTGGTTATACAATTTTACATTGCAATTTCTCTCAATTTATTGCGTATTTTTTTTTATAGTAGTTATTATAATTGGATAGTAGGTACGTACGCTTTAAATGTCAGGCTTCGTCTGTCCAGCCTTTTCCCAACTGTGTTGAAGTTTGCTTTCAGACTAACCAGATGCGACTGACTGTCAGTACCTATTTTACTCGGAACTACTGCAATGTGACCTCAATAAATGTATTATACCGATATGCTAAGATTAGACCGGCTCGATATGGTAGCTAACATCACACTAATATTATAAATGTGAATGTTTGTGAAGAAATTTGGATTTTTGTTACTAAATCACGCATAAACGGCTGAACGGCTTTGAATGAAATTTAGCACACAGATAGAATATGTTCTGCATTACAACATAAGATATTTTTTATTCATACACGTAAAGTAGTTTCTCTAGGATGCGAGTGAAATCGCGGATAATAAGCTAGTAAAATATATTGTGAAGCTAAAATCGAACCAAAAACAACAATTTGCTTATTCCTCCGTAAATATGAATCCTTAAAAGAGAGAGGGGCTCGTGGCTACCGCGCCGATCAAAAGATTTGCCAGGTTAAGCTGCGCTTGCCACGGTCCGTCCATGGATGGGTGACCATACCGTTACACATTGAGACCCTCTGTGCCTCGGAGAACACGTTAAACAGCCGGTCCCGGGTGTCATAGGAATACCTATGACAGTCGTTACGGGAAGTCGGAAGCCCGAAAGTCTAGTCTAACCTAAGGATATCGGCATTGCCCAGTAACTGGTTTGCGAAGGTCTAATGGCAGTCGCTCCGTGCAAAAAACTGGTATTCAGCCGCCTCTGGTTAGATTGGAAGCTGACCCCAACATAGTTGGGGAAAAAGCTAGGAAAAAAAAATTTTTATTGTACTCAAAAAGTAGATAGTAACTGTTCAGAAATAATATTTATAAAGACGAGACAAAAAAAAGTAATGTTGCTTTAAGTAAAAGTGCAGTTTACTTTATAGTCCCGTTGAATAAGTTCTACGGTTGATGATGACTATAATTATCTCATTTGCGCAGTAATTATTCCTCTACAATTTTGTGAAAATGCTGCGAGAAATAATTTTTTAGCTACATAACGCAACCGTCATGCTTGTTTCATTCGGAAGAGTAAGCAGAAATTGTACTCACGTGGTGTTTCGTCCAGATGAGTAAGGAAATGAGCTGATTGCTATTCACGGAACACAAATTAAAACCCTAGACTGAAACTAAGAATATTCTAACAGGAAAATTTCATATACAAGGTTAGTCGGAAAATGGGGTACTAAGCTGCGGGCCACTTAAAGTATCACTGATGACTGTTTTAAAGAAAGTGTTACAAAGTCGATTAATTTTTTTTCCATGAAAAATTATTTTTATTTTAGTTTTTTCAAAAATTCTTCATCCCTACTTTAGTTATGAATACAGAAAATGGAGTTTCTAATCCGTGACCCCAAATATGACGTAAAATGTAAACACAGCTGATGATAGCTGAGGATAGATAGAATTTAGCGTATTTTTTATGAAATCTTTGAACAGCTATTTCTCTTGAACTATTGAGTTTTGGGGAAAGTTGTAGAACAAAAGTTATCCATTATTATGGGTACTTTAACACCCTTTCGGCTTAGTACCCCCTTTCCGACCAACCTTGTATACAATTCTTTCAATCTAGGATTCAATACTAAGCCCTGGTGATTAGAAACCATGCGACCACTGGAAAATGCAGGCTGTAAAAGTGATTTCTCTATAAAAATAAATAAGTTTCGAAGCTAATTGCAAAATAATAAAAAAGTCGAACAAACATTAATTGATTTTTCTCCTCGTCATCAACAACTTTTCCCATCTACAGTAAAGTAGTCCATGCCATTTCAAACCTATTATGCCGATTGCTCGCCGTTGCTCCAAATCGCATTATGTTGTTCACAAAGTCGGTCAACATTAAAAATTCATTACAATTGCTGTAACCTTGGAAATTTGCTTAATATACTTAATAGAGGTGAACTAACTTGTGAAGTGTACACGTCATTTGCTTATTATACAATTTTCGTAATTATCGTGGCGAAGTTAAACTTTTGCACTCGGATTAAAATTTGTTATTTATCGTGTACTACTTTTAGTTAACTGCAAAACAGAACGATTTATTTTATCCCCGTTCAACTGCCTCGTAAGCGCGACTGCTGATCGTGAGGTCCTGGGTTCGATCCCCAAGTAGGGCAAAGTGTTATTGGGTTTTTCCGTGTGGAATTCCTCAGTAGCAGCCCGGTGTTTGGGTTTGTTCCTGGTTGATGGCAATAGGCTGGCCCCCTATTACATGGGACTTATACATAACGGTGAAATGAGGGTGTTACTATACACCTCTGCCCATTCCTTTGGGGTATATAGGCGTGATGTTATGTTATGTTATTTTATCCCCAAAACTGATGCATATACGGGTGATCTTTACACATAATGATGTTTATACATGGTGTTGATTCGGTGAACTACTATCGTCACAGGAGTATTAATTTACACGTCGTCGATTAAATCAGTCCCAATTTAAACGAATTGCCGATTGCGGATTATTTATGTAGCGTTTTATATTTGTATGTTTAACTGACTTTACATAAATATGTATCATGCGCTATAATCATATGAATCACTTGATTTCAGTAAATAATAGAAATAATTATGATTGACAAAATATATTAAATTACTGTACATAAAGTTGACGACACGTTTGGTGCAGTGGCTGAGCGATGGGCTTCTGCGCTACGGGTCGTGGGTTCGATTCCCGCACGGAACAAATATTTGTATGGCGTACAGATAGTTGTTCCGGGTCGTGTTTGTGCATATGAAGACCTGTAAACGCACTCACGATACAGGAGAAATCCTGGGGTGGGGCAATGTTATTTAAACACTAGCGGCCCTTCCCGGCTTCGCACGGGTGGACATGTTTCCCGTTTTTGCAACATTTTTCATTTATGCTCCGCTCCTATTGGTCGTAGCGTGATGTTGTATAGCCTATATATAACCTTCCTCGATAAATGGACTATCCAATACAAAAATATTTTTTCAATTCCAACCAGTAGTACCTGAGATTAGCAGGTTCAAACAAACAAACTCTTCAGCTTTATAATATTAGTATAGATAAATAAAACATTTAAAAAAATATGCTGACGTAATATTCAATACCAGTCTTTCATGTCCAAATTCCGGAATTTCATAATTCAAATTATCTAATTGAAATCTGAATCATCAATACTTGCAACAAAGCATAACCAAATTACCACATGTAGTGTGCCGACATTTTATTCAGTCCTATTCAACAGCAATATTTCCACAAAGTATTAATTATAATTAAATTTAATTATTTAAATGTATTATGATAACTGTTTCAAATTTTTAATCCATCATCCAATTCGAAATTATTAATAGTAATTACTGTTTAAGATTGCCAGTAACGCTTTGTAATTATTGGGGAAATAATTATTTTCATGTACTGGCCTGTGAAGCTTTGTTAGGTGGAACAATAGACCTGTGAATATAATTTTCTTGATTGAATAGCATGGTGTTAACGAGAGCACGTGTTTCAATATACACACAAAGTGCGAACCTAACATTTATTCAGTTAATTTTGTACGAACATTACATAAGTAGGTAATTGTTCATTAATGTAAATGTTTATAATATCAGACACACATACATAAATTTACGCCTTTTTCCCAAAGGGATAGGCAGAAACTATGGAACGCCATATGCTACGAACCTTACATACTCCTTTCGCTTCATTCACATTCATACGACGACAGGTTTGGTGCAGTGGCTAAGTGATTGGCTTCTGCGCTGCGGGTCGTGGGCTCGATTCCCGCACGGAACAAATATTTGTATGGCCTACAGATAGTTGTTCCGGGTTATGTTTGTGCATGTGAAGATTTGTGTCTGTAAACGCACCCACAATACAGGAGAAATCCTAGTGTGGGGCAACGTTATTTAAAAAAATAATTTAAACAAATACACCTTATCATAATATCAGACCATGAACATCTGCAGATTTTGAAGCTAATTCGTTTTTATCAAATCAACATGAAATAAAATATGATATTCACCAATTCAATGGCGATTTATGGTAACATGCGTCAGCTACGCAACGTAGTGACATTACCTAAGTTAACTTCTTACAAAGCAGTGTTAGCCTAACGGTTGAACGCGTGCCTTCTTTAATGGAGTAGGGTCTTAGAGCTAACTTTTCGAATTCACGTGCGTACCTATCAGAATTTGATTATCACTTACGTTAACGGCGAAGGAAACCTTGGTAAGGGCTTAAAAACAACGTTTCGATGCTGTGTTCCTGTGCAGCCCGCTGCTTTATAAAAATATCCAAAAAACTAAATCTGTACTTTGCATCCTGTACTTAATTAAGTTAAATAAAGACCAAAAGGCTGGCCTATATTTTGGCCAAAGAATCAGCATTGCCATACAACGTGGCAATGCTGCCAGCCTTATGGGCACTTTTCCTGTTGACAGCGATGCGGACGAATTTTTTGATGCCCTTTGATTGTTTTACTTTATATTTGTATTATAGTAGTTAAGATTTATATTGTATAGGTATATTAGGATAATTCTGTAAATAAATAAGAATCCTTTTAATCAAATTAAATCCATGTTGTTAGAGGAAAAAAAATAATTAAGTTAAAACATTGTCGATACTCTGCCTGACTCTGTATTGCTTCGTGAGTTTTTATAAAAATACACTTTTCAATGTAAACGCCATCGCCAGCTATCCTAGCCAAAAAATTGAGGCTCCATTTACTTTACGACAGCTAGACTTGCCTTCCAATATCTTTAGTGTCAATCTAATCCTCCATCTATTCATATATCTTTAAAATTTCAAAAGACAGCATCCCACCATATTGGAATTCCTCTTAAACATACTCCAAGAAATACTTACCTACGTAACATGACATCCCGCACATGATTGTCCTGCATCTTGTCAAGATTAACGATGAGTCATAAAACTCGGTTGAGAAGGATGGCTGGGCCGTCAGGACGGGTTTTTATAGCCCGATTATCGTATAGTCATATCGATTCCATACAGTGTCCCCACCCTGCGATCTGTTGCTTCTTCGTCTCGGCTATTGAGATAGTTATTTGGTATTTTATTTGAATCGAGCGCTCGGGTTGCGGATTTTCCCAGATACTTCCAATTTGTTTTACTGAAATGGTTATTGAATTGTTGTTCGCTTGTTTCCTTGTTGCTTTTATTTCAAGACGTTATTTTAAAATTATTTCAATAATGTTCTGTTTAGAATAAAATGGTTCCTCTACTGCTACGGAGTAGCAGAGGCGATACGCTATTACTGACATTATCGCGATAATTGTATTTAAGAGGAGACGTGGGCTGCAAAATATTAATAATTTGAATAGGTTTTTGCGATCTATTTCTGTCCCACCCCACCCGCAAACCTTCCCAATTGAGCGCGAAAGAGACACCTGCATCTCGGGACTGATTTCTCCTGTGCAATATTAGCGAAATCATACTTTCGTATTTCCCTGTTTCCTTCTTCAAATCTGGACCGATTTTAATATTTTTTTCTGTAATAATTTAAGAAAGACTTTGGTTATGTCTGTATGTCTTTTTTATTTTTTATATTCGTCAAATTTGTTTGCCAGATGTTTGAAAACGGTAGTAAAACCGGTCGATTTTTGTAAAATTTAAACGTTTCTAGTTCTTTTAATAATTAATTTATTGACAAAACAAAACATAGCGATATAGTGGTGGTAGATATATATCCTGGTAAAAAATATTTGCTCTAGTGACATTATCCAAGGAGGAAACGGAGGAATACGTTTGTATGGACTACATGCCGACCGCATTTCCTCTTAAACGTGCAAAAACAAAATCCCTTGCAAACATTTTTTATCTATTTGCCATATGAAAACGTCGAAATCTGACATGAGTACCTACCTAGTAACAGTTGAGCGAGGCGTAGCTATTAAAAAGTCACTTTAATATCGCAAGAGGGTACAAAATCACCGCACGTCGATTTTGAAGCTTCAAATCGACATAAAACTGAAACAAACAAACAAGAGACGTGACCTCTCACTTTATCATGACGTAGTAACATCAGACTGTTGCTACTAAAACTTTACGGCCACACAGGTTTAATACCACCTATAAATACACACTAAAACATAAAGGGAGGTACACAAAGATGTTATTAATTGATCACTCTTGGTCTATCGACTGCTGCGCGGCCACAAAGCATTCTATTAAGAGTTCTATAGTAATGTGTGTTCCGGACAGAATGAAGCGTCTATATATGTGTAGAGAATTGGTTACGTTCACTACAGAAATTGTGTACCTGCCTTGAGCTGGGAACACGTGGTCTAGGAGCTGTTATAAACACCTATTACATGTATGTTGTCTTAGTTGCCGTTCAATAAGAATATAAATTGCTTTTCTGAGTTATTTACTGTAACAAATGAAATTTATGGTCAATTTTTTTTAACAATTACTTTGACGAAAAATGATAACATGATGCACTTGAATAACGTGTTATCATCGTCTATACAAGGTGTAAAAAGACCCTTCACGAAGCCGTCAACCATGCATTCAGTACATCAAACTAAGTAGCCCTACGCAAAAATTGTCGCTGGGAAACTACTTTTTTTTTGGGTGAAAATTTTTGTTTTACCTACTATAAAGCTCAATGTAACGCACTCAAAACACTATGCTGATAGATGCAATGAGTAGTAAACGGGTAATGGAGGTATTTCAAGTACACTTGCAACCTATAAAACTAGTATTTAAAAAAAAAAAGTGAAAAAGTTGGAACTTTGACCTCCAATATCTCCGTAACTGGAAGGTTCCCAGGCAAAGTCCAGAACAAAAAAATATCGCAATGACGTGGAGAATAAGTGCCTTTCGGCTTCGTTAAGGGTCTATTTACACCGTTTATATCTGATAATGATGACCTCTACTTACTGCTGAAAATTAAACTACCTACTTATCGCTTCAACGGTCGTTAATCGTAATTTTAACAACACCCGTGAAAAAATATCAATAATACTTTTCAAAATTAATCTCTTCGCCAATCCAACCATTTACGGAACAATCAAAATCCAACAAGCAATTAAGATTATTGATTGCGAAACCTAAGTTTCGAATCCGATTTTACATTCAAATTTTAACCATTTTTATTGATGACTAGCTGCCCGGACAGACTTCGTTCTGTCAAAAGTTATTGGCCTGTAGTGGGAAAAGAAAAGTATTTTTTTTACTATTTTCCACGCAATTTTTATGTTTTTCTCTCCATAAGAACCTTCCTTGTGCTTAAGGAATATATAAAAAAAATGCTGAATTGGTCGAGCCGTTCTCAAGTTTTGCGCTTAGCAACACATTTGGCGATTCATTTTTATTTATATAGATTGACTGCCTCGTTAGTCTAGTGGTCGCATGCACGACTGCTGAGCATGGGGTCCTGGGTTCGTTCCCCAGGACGGGCAAAGTGTTATTGGATTTTTCCATTTGGAATTTCTCAGTAGCAGGCCGGAGTCTGGACATGTGCCCGGTTAATGGCAATAGGCTCACCCCATATTACAAGGGTCTTAAAAAAAACATAACTGGACGAAACGAAACGAGGGTGTACTTTAAAAAAAGTACCTCTGCCGAACCCTTTGGAAAATCCAAGGCGTGATGTTATCTTATTAATGTAATAAAATTTGTTTGCAAACACTCCTACGGCCTATATGTTAAAAAGTGGTTACCGCCGCCTAAGACAATACAACTAAGAGGATTGCTGACGCGTTGCCAACCTTAGAGACAAAGTTGGAAAGTCTCATGTGCCTGTAATTTCACCTACCGATCAAACTTATCTACTGATCAAACTGGAACGTAGCAATGGAACTTGGCGGCAGAATCTATACCAATATTATAAAGCTGAAGAGTTTGTTTGTTTGTTTGTTTGTTTGTTTGAACACGCTAATCTCAGGAATTGGAAAAAATATTTTTGTGTTGGATAGTCCATTTATCAAGGTAGGTTATAGGCTATATAACATCACGCTACGACCAATAGGAGCGGAGCATAAATGAAAAATGTTGCAAAAACGGGAAAGATGTCCACCCGTGCGAAGCCAGGACGGGCCGCTAGTCAGGTATAAAGGTACAGACGAAACCTTTCACAAGGCGCTGCCCCGACCGATCTCCCCGCTAAGGCCCTTAAAACGGTCACAGCGTCCCCCGCGACCCCCGCGACCCCCGCGATCCCCGCGATCCCCGCGACTCCCGCGACCTCCGCGAACCCCGCGAAACCCACTAAACCCTCAGTTCCGAGGAAAGAGCCCGCTCCACCGCCTGTGTTCATTCAGAACAAGGCTAAGTGGATGGACGTGGGTCGTCTGTGCACAGCACAGAAGATTCACTTCCTGAGCGCGCGCTCTACCCCTCAAGGCATCAAAGTCATGGTGCAAAATTCTACAGACTTTCGCAACATGACGCGATTGCTCAAAGATATGAAGGTGTCCTTCCACACCTACGCCCTCCCCGACGAGCGTCTCCTAAGGGTAGTCATTCGTGGCATCCCCCTGGGAGTTACCCCCCAAGATGTTCTTGAGGACCTTCAGTCCCAGAACGTTCCCGTCTTAGAAGTCCACCGCATGCACCGCGGCTGAGGTGGCGCCCCCTATGAGATGGTCCTCGCCGTCTGCGAACCATTGGCCGAATCAAAGGCCATTTTCAATATCCGAACCCTCTGCTACGCTACCGGTATCGTAGTAGAGCGCCCCAACAAAGGCGGCCCTCCAGGGCAATGCCATCGTTGCCAATTATATGGCCATTCGCAGCGTAACTGCTACGCGACGCCCAGGTGCGTTAAGTGCCTGGGCGCTCACGGCACGAGCGACTGCAGCAGGCCAAAGGACAGGGCTCTGTGTACAGAGCCCCCAAGCTGCGTACTGTGCGGCGTGGAGGGTCACCCAGCGAATTATCGCGGGTGCCCCAAAGCGCCAAAACAGCGCAGCCCTAAGCTGGCTCAGCGCTCGGCCGTTCGCCAACAGAGGGAGAGCTACTCCATAGCCCCCCTCTTGTCCTCCCATATCCCCGACCGCCTCAGTCCACAGAGGCCTTCCCCCTGGAACATGCTGCAACACCAGCAGTCGTTCCCAGCCCTACAGCAAAGGCGGCCACCACCGCCTCCGAGCGCGGTTCCCACCGCCCCGCCGGTGGTGGCGGCAGCTATTCCCCCGCAACAACCTATTGTCGCCCCAACCACAATGCCGGCTGCCTCACAGCGACAGGCACAAATTGCACCACCGGTCCACCATGCACCGGCCCCCGTAACACCACCCAGGCCCTCAGCACCCGCGGCCCCCATCCCCTCACTCATGGCCACGAAAGTGTTTTTCCAAGACACTCTTCCCAGCCTGCTCAAATCTTTGTCCTCCTGCAATATGGATTGGGCACAAAATATGATTTCCGCTTGGAACGCCACTCAAGGCAATCCAATCGCGCGTATCAATGTCCTCCGCGATTTTGAGGACATTCTTAACCAACTTATCTCGTTACCCTCTAATGGATACTGAGACCAACACTAGAATCAAACCGCGATCCCCTAAGTTAGGTTTCTTCAACGCGAATAGCGTAGCCGGTCAACGAGATGAGATCGCAATCTTTCTGCGTGATCATCAAATTGACATATTTCTAGTACAGGAAACGTTTCTGAAGCCCCACAATAGGAATCCTGGAATTGCCAACTACAAGTTAGTTCGCAACGACAGGACCCGTTGTGGCGGCGGTGGTACCCTCATATACTACAAACGTTCCCTGTACTGCACCCCGTTAGACCCCCCTCCCGATCTCCAGTATCTGGAAACCTCTATCTGTCGGTTAGGCATGACAGGACATCAGCCGATCACTATCGTGTCGGTCTACAACCCCCCGTCTAGTCTGAGACTTCCTCTCTAGAGCGACCTTAGAGCTCTATTCGATCTCGGCGGAGGCTCCGTTATCATAGCGGGCGACCTCAACGCCAAACACATCACTTGGAGCTGTCACTCCAATAACCCGGCCGGCCGGACACTCGAAGCACTGAGCCCTCTGCTCGACTTCGATGTGATAGCCCCCATGTCCCCCACTCACTATCCCGCCAACGTTGATGACAGACCCGACATACTCGACATTGCGCTCCTAAAGAACGTAGGCCTCGCCATACGCTCGATAGAAACGCATGAAGAGTTAGACTCTGACCACCGACCCGTTGTCCTAGACCTGGGTCCCCGGGGCGGTCCCCCGGATCCCGGTCTACCCGCGCCTACTAAAACTATCACGGACTGGCGGAAGCTAGAGGAGCGTCTCAAGTCTCCGTCGTCCGCACATTTAGATTCAATCCCCGACAACATAGTGACAATCGCCGACACGTTGGGCGCTATCGACTCCCTCACGGGTCACGTACAGTCCGCGGTGAACGAGTGTTCACGACAGATTCCAGCGGTGGAAGATCACCGCTGGAAACTGCCTGACGATGTGCGTGAACTGTTGACGGAGAAGAATGCGTCCGTACGCGCGTATGACACTTTTCCCTGCGAAGGCAACCGCCTCCATATGCGTTCTATGCAGCGTGCTGTAAAGAAACGCATACGGGAGGTTAGGGAGTCCCGCTGGGACAAGATGTTAGGCGAATTAGAGCCATCCCATCTCGCTTTCTGGCGTTTGCAACGCGCCCTCAAAAATGAATGTGTAGCCTCTACTCCCCCTCTCAATCGTCCGAATCAAAGGCCGGCCTTTGAAGACGACGAAAAGTCCGAATGCCTAGCCGACAGTCTAGAAGCCCAGTGTACGCCCAGCGCATTACCAGTAGACCCGGTCCATCTGTCCCAGGTGGATACCGAAGTCGAACGTAAAGCCGCTCTCCCCCCCGTAGAAGATCCTGATGATCCCCTGCCCCCTGTCACCGCGGATGAGGTGCAGGCGATAATCAAGAATCTTAAGCCCAGGAAAGCCCCCGGTCTCGATGGTATCACGAACAAGGTGATTAAACTCTTTTCCGCCCAGCTCATAGTGCTAATGACCGCCATCTTCAATGGCGCTCTTAGCAATAACCTCTTTCCGCAAGCTTGGAAACAAGCCACAGTTATAGGCATCCCCAAACCCGGCAAACCCAAGTGTGAGCCGTCCAGTTATCGCCCCATAAGCCTTCTCAATTCGTTTGGGAAGATTTATGAGCGTATCATTTATTCGCGTTTAAAGGGATTCGCATATTCCCATAACCTCATTCCCGACCAGCAGTTTGGTTTTCGTCCCACCCACTGCTGCACTAGGCAACTTCACCGTATTGTCGAACACATAAGCTCCGGCTTCATGTTTTCATACAAGACAGGCATGCTGTTCTTCGACGTAGCGAAAGCCTTCGACAAGGTCTGGCACAACGGTTTATTATATAAACTGTACCAATTCAACGTGCCAGACCGTCTCGTGCTCATCATTCGAGACTTTCTGTCGGATCGCACCTTTCGCTACCGAATAGACGGCACGCTTTCGTCTCCACATCCGATCCGAGCCGGAGTCCCTCAGGGCTCCGTGCTAGCCCCCCTTCTGTTCACGCTGTACACCAGCGACATTCCCACTCATGGCAAGGCCCAGTTGGCACTTTTCGCCGACGACACGGCTATTTACTACACGGGTAGTGACTTAAAATCGATCTCTCGCATCTTACAGACCGCAGCCAACCGCCTCGGCGCTTGGTTTCGGAAGTGGCGTATCGAGGTGAATCCCGAAAAGAGCGCAGCAGTTCTTTTCGAGAGGCACGGCGATAACCACTCGCGTTGTCCCCCAGTAGTCATGTTTGGAAAAGAGATCCCTTGGGAACTGAGCGTCAAGTACCTGGGGGTTATCCTAGACCACCACCTCTCGTTCCGGCAACACATCAAAAAGGTGCACGCTCGCGCCTCTTTTGTTGTGGGCCGGTTACACCCCATGATTAGGGCGCGCAGTAAGCTCTCGCTTAGAAATAAGTTGAGACTTTACCTGACGTGCATTCGCCCCATATTAACCTACGCCAGCGTCGTGTTCGCACACGTTAGGCCATGTCGCTTTAAAGCATTCCAGATCTTGCAAAACCGCGTATTGCGCAGAGCCACGGGCGCTCCGTGGTATATGCGCAACGTTCAGCTTCATTTAGATTTAAAAATGCCAACGGTAAGGCAATATCTCAAACGCACGTCTAAGCGTTACTTCGACCATGCCCCGAGGCATCGGAACCCCCTCGTGACCGCCGCGTCCGATTATAAACCCTCCCAGATTAGCATAGTCCGCCGTCCCCGGCATGCGCTACTAGAGCCCGATGATGAGATCACCCTCCTCCAGGAGGCGAATAAATCGACTAGCACTATACACATACACCGCCGCCGCCGACCGGCGTATCGCCCTCGCCGACGAGGCCCCTCGCGACGTCCCACCGCCGCCGCCCCCGATCCACCGTGCTCACCCGCCGCAGCCGCGGAGCAGGTCGTCCCTTCTGACTCCGCGCAGTCACCATGACGCGAGAATACAGCCCTCATCAAGCTGTCGTATCCCTCCCAGTCCTCTTGCATTCGGCACCCTAAGAGTTCGAGTCCCCCCTTGGGGACGCTCTCAGAGGTGTCGCTGCTATAGTCATAGCCATGATGTTACTGTAGTTAGCTTTGCGTAGTTAGCTAGGTAGTTAGATAGTAGGTATTGGTTCGGAGACCCCTCTGGTCTCGCCAATAATAGCCAGGTTACGTAGAAAAGGTCCGCAAGACCATCTACAATAGTCGATTAGGAAAAAAAAAAAAAAAAAAAAAAAAAAAAAAAATTTCACAAGGCGCTCTACTACTACAAAACCTTACCTTTCACGTTTTCTTTAATGTTCCAAGTTTTGGTGAACATTGTTGTTTTGACAGTCTTTCAATGTAATTTTTTTTTATTATTGAACTGACCGGCTCTTGACCTCGATCTCGCCAGATGAAAAGCGATAGATGAGGTCTACGGTGGAACAAGCGTACCCAGAAGATGCCTATTCATTCTTACTTTGAAGGTTGACGGGTTATACAGGGTGTAAACGAAATCATGTAATTCCTTCAAATCTCGTGATGTACTGCTGACATAGATTAAACCTGCAGGGATAATAAAATAAATAAATTAAAAGAACTAAACATCACCCGACTTATATGACCGCGCGGCAAGCGTTAATCGCGCAATTCGCTTGGGGCGCTAAAATGCCTCTTAATAAGAACAATGTTTACTTCTTATTTTTTTTTTATTGAATCCAAAAGTATCCCGTGCAGGTTAATCTATTACATCACGAGGTTTGAAGGAATTACATGATTTCTCTTACACCCTGTATACGTAGTAGGGAACACAGATGCTGGGAAGGAGTTCCACACTTTGGCTGTGCGCGTAATAAACTGTACACACTTTAATTAGTAGTACATAAACATATTTTGTTTTAAATAAAATATAAATATACTGCTAGAAAAAGTTTAAAGAGATTCCTTTGAGGTTTCTAATTACGCCCGGAGAGATGGTTGCATGAAACAAATAGACATCGTTATAGCTATCTTCTCCCTCCTAGCCTTTTCCCAATTATCTTGGGGTCAGATTTCATTCTAACCAGATGCGGCTGAATACCACTTTATTACACGGAGCAACTGCCATCAAACCTCCGCAACCCAGTAACTGGGCAATGCCGAGATCCTATGGTTAGGCCAGTTGTCAGACTTTCGGGCTTCTGACTGCCCGTAACAACTGCCTGTAACGTTGGTCTAGTGGTGGCAAGCGTGACTGCTGATCGTGAGGTCCTCGGTTAAATTCCCATCTTGGGAAAAGTTTTATTGGCTTTTCCTCCGTAGCAGCCCGGAGTTTGGATTTGTGCTGCTTGACGGCAATATGCTATGGGCCTTATGGGACTTAAACATAACGGCGATATGAGGGTGTTACTATACACCTCTGCCCAACCCTTCAGGGCATACAGCCGTGATGTTATGCTATGTGAAAGGATTTTTAAATAAAATATTTAGTGGGGATTAAAATATTTTTAAAGATGACGTTTTTTTTTATTATTTGTTACTAGGCCTGCGTTTGGCCGCCATCTCGCCTGATGTTAAGCGATGATGCGGTCTACGATGGAGCACGCTTGCCCAGAAGAAACTGATTCACTCGTGACTTGAAGACACCCAGATTGTAACTGTCGGACAACACCCACTCGGGCAGCGCATTCCACAAAGAAAGAAAGTGGAATCAAAACGCTTCGTTCGCTTCGCGACGTCTTACCCTTTTCGATACCCACAGGCGGAGAAAGGGTGGCCTATAATTTGCAGTATACAACGTAAATGTTCCAACACGACCGTGTTTATGCACGGTCTTTATTTCTGTTTGAGATTTTTATAACGACGCACATTTTCACATGTAGGCGTTTTGCGTATTGCTTTGAAATGATGATGAATATTAAATATCACATTTTCTTAACACGACATCAGTATATGATAAATGATAATGTAGGTACAAGTAAATTAAACCATGTGATTAATTTACTATTAATTAATTTATTAACATCTAAGAATAGATCACCGCCTTCTCTTGGGTGCCGTGATGTGAGTTATAATTATAACTGTCTCACATCACGGCACCCATTCACATCCGGTTCATTTATTTAAATAAACTGACCCTTTATAAAGCAGTGACAATGTTTGCCACCAACTTTTTTGGCAGATGTCGCTTAAGCCTCCTTGTATGCAATTTTTATAATATTTATTTTAACAAAAGATAAAAATTTCACTTAAAAAAAATTGAGATTTTAATTTATTAGGTATTTAAAAAAATTAACAAATCGTTTGTTATTTGCTTTTCCTAAAATCTTCTGCCTTATAAAGGGTTAAAGTCAGCAGCTAACATTTCAAGGAAGTCAATTAAGACTTTATATTTTTACCGGAGTTTTGTATATATATATACCATAAGATCCGTAAGAACCCTAAGTAACTAGTAAAAGTGTGGAATATCCACGAGCGTTAACGACAATTTGGGGTCTGACTAGTCACACCTGTTGCCTTTGTAAATAGCCGAATTGAAAAATGGCATCGTTTTTTACATACGCTCCACCCAACACCTGTCTTTGTTTTATATTATTTATCAGTATAATATTGATTCAAATCGAGCAAAAGCGATCAAGAAAAAAGGCGATGAAAACAGCGGAAGTAAAAGAAAATCGAGTTAAAACAAAATATTGGAAAACGTGTTAAAAGCTTTTAATTCCACTTTCGGCGCCTAACAACTAATATAAATTGAAACTCGACGGTATAAAGTTCAATATTAGCTAAGTAGAACACATAAATAGAACTTCTGTTAGTCGTATGTACGTTTACACTATTTATAATCATAGATTAACTGAACCCAACAGACTGGACATAAAAGCTAGATCAATATTTGATGACAGCTATTTAATCACTTTCAAAAAACCGGTGTCCATTTACCTCAATGGTTATGTTTGATATGAAACATCCATAATAAAAAATGTCGGTTATTTTATACACAGCCATTTTTTATAATATAAAAGCCGAAAGTACCGTATATTTACGTTTTACAATTAAATCTCTGAATAGAGTAAACATTGTACGTTAAACGCAAAAATATTTGTTGACGGCGTTTCGTGAAAAATGTCGCTGTGCCATTTTTTACCTATCACTGGGTACGGAAAGGTAACATAGTTTTTATGCAACAGAGCACAAAGAATCGTTGAATAAATTAAGGATGCGGAACTGAATGCAACTCGAAAGCAGGTTTGCTCGCTCAGTTTATTATGAAAATTCAGGCGATTTGTGGTTTTATCTTGGATTGCGCTTTTCTACTTCATCGCGTTGTGCTATTGCTCGAGAACTGCGTGGTTGGTGTTTTGTTAAAAATTATGGGTTTGTTTTGCTAGTGTAACTTTATAATTATATAACTAGCCGTGCCCGCTACTTCGTCTGCGTACAAGTCTTCGTCTTCATCTGCGTAGGGAGAGGAACATTACTTGCTTAGCTGAAATTACGTAGGTATTTTGTTAAATATTTCTTTATTTTAACAACTATGAAAAATAATGGCTTAAAAATCGTTGAAGTTAAACGGTTTTATCTTGCAATACCCCTGCAGCGTCAGGATTTGAAGCTTGAAGGTTGAAATTATTATAATGTAATGTTGTATTGTCATGGAAATTGATTTTGTGTGCGAAGTTTCAGAAGAGCAGGAGTTGTTAAAAATCTGTTGCTATATTTGAATCAAACAAACAAACATATATTATAATTATTATACAGGGTGTAAACTAAATCATGTAATTCCTTCAAACCTCTGCTGACATAGTTTAACCCTGCGCGGGAAACACTAGTATTCAATAAAAAAAAACGGTTCAGGAAATAAACATGGTGTTCTTAACGTGAGGTATTTTAGCGCCCCGAATGAAAAGACCGCGCGGCGAGCGATAGCCGCGCAATTCGCTCGGGGCGCTAAAATGCCTCACGTTAAGAACACCATGTTTACATCCTGTATTTTTTTTATTGAATCCTAGTGTTTCCCGCGCAGGGTTAAACTATGTCAGCAGAGGTTTGAAGGAATTACATGATTTTGTTTACATTCTGTATTATCCCTATTACCCTTGGCCACAAATAAAGACACTGTATAACTTTTTATGTATTATAACTTTCGTAAGACACATTCACATTTATGATTAGTTACGGTTACGGTTTACTCACGTGCATTTTTCGGGATTGCTCGACTATTTTCGGACCCTAATGAAGCCCTTAGGCTGGACATCCACCAGAGCTGTGCGAGGAAAATGTGCGCAGCGAAAATGTGTAGCGAGGATGTGTAACGGTGTGACCCTTTCCACCAGAGCTGTGCGAGGAATGGGTAATGTGTAATGCGTAATGTGTTAATGTGTACAAATGAGCCATGCGAGGATAGGTAGCGGACTCTTTTCGAATAGGGTGGTGTGGCGGGAGCGGTACACATTCCTCGTAAAACATTCCTCGCAACACATTCCTCGTAACACATTCCTAGCAACACATTCCTCGCAACACATTCTTCGCAACACATTTCTCGCTTGTTTTGTATGAACAAAAACTTCGCACTGCTAGACCCATATCCACCAGACCTGCGCAAAGCGAAGCTAGGTAAACGAAGTGATTCTATTGGTGCTTACAAAACACATTCCTCGCTACGCAGCTTAGCACAGCTCTGGTGGATGCTCAGCCTTAAACATGAGCTGAACTACTGACTAGTCGGGTTATGTGAACATAAATGTATTGAACAACAGATTTTTTTTCTCGATTTCATGGTTGGTCCCATAGTAAAAGTTGGTCATAACGATGAATACCATGACCCCTTATCGGGTTTAGAGTATACAAAAAATAAGGTTTATAATCATAAATACTGTACGTATAACTTTATGAAATAAATTCATAAATACAGTGTCCACTAACAACGCTTTATCTATAACTCGATATTCAATCCGTCTGTAAATCCATTGTAGGTTATTATGATAATATCGCTGAAGACCGTTCATTCTAGTGGTCTGTGAGGTTAACGTTCACAGTAATGAACTATACAAGCTAATATTGTGACGACTTCTATTTTAATACCATTGAAAAAATATAGTAGGTATACTATATCACCAAATATATATACGTAACGACAAACTATATGAGCGATGTATTTTGGTACCCATCTCAATCATAATTACGTACGTATATCTGGAAATATTAATAAAAACGTATTGAATCAAGTCCACTTTTCCGTCTGGCTACAAAACTCGACCGTTAAATAGGAACAGAACGTTTCTGTGTAAGCCCCAAAAACTTTTGTAACACCACTAGAATAAATCAAAACCGGAGTACAAAAAATACGAAACTACCAAGCGTACGATTGATTCACGTATTCAGGGTTCGCCACTCCTACATTTTTTCTGTCAAGTGCCTTGTTGATCTAGCGTTTGCAAGTGCGACTGCTGAGCATGGGGTCCTGGGTTCGATCCCCAGATTGAGCAGTGTTATTGGGTTTTTCCAATAGGAATTTCTCAGTAGCAGCGCGGAGTCTGGATAGCAATAGACTCGCCCCCTATTACATGGGACTTAAACATAACTGGCGAAACGCGGGTGTACTAAAACACCTCTGCTGAACCCTTCGGGGAGTACAAGGCGTGATGTTATGTTGTGTGTTGTTTCTGTCAGTAACATACTACATTCCGTGCCACAGTGTACACATCTGAACTCCGTCGTTTCCAATACAATTGCTACAATTCTGAATGTATGATGCCATAATCTCTATGCTTGGCAGGGGAATTATGCAGTAAGATAGATATAGTATACGAGTGGATATTGCTGCCAATGCACCGGAAATAATCCCGCTTAAACAATTGAAACAGTCGGTAAGCTCAGCCCCACGCGACAGAAATACACCACTAATATAATAATATATATGTGTAATATAATACGATATGAGGGGCTCGTCGCTAATTACCAACTGCGCGGATCATACGATTTACGAGGTTAAACTGGTCCATGGATGGGAGACCGTTCGTTACAGATCGAGACCCCTCCGTGCCTCGGAGAGCACGGTAAACACTCCCGGGTGTCATATAAATACTAATATGACAGACGTTACGGGAAGTTAGAAGCAGCCAGTCTAACCTTAGGATATCGGCATTGCCCAGTAACTGGGTTGCGGAGGTCTGATGGCATTCGCTCCGTGTAAAACACTGGTATTCAGCCGCATCTGGTTAGACTAGAAGCTTACCCGAACATAGTTGGGAAAAGGCTAAGCAGGACATGAATAATATAATACATAGGTACTTAAAATAAAGCTTGATTTTATGATACGATATTCTAAATCTATACATTTCACGGTGGTGAAATGTATAGATTTAGAATATCGTATCAATTCATAATTCAATAAGTCATATATTTCTATTTCACAGTAAAGTCGTTTACTTTCTTTTTGCTTAGAGCAGCCGATAAGAGCAACCACAGTCTATTAATTTTTTTTTAAAAAACATTGCCGAGGTGTTAATGTGCACTTTGCGTGACTCATGAATTTGTGAAAAAATAATGAGCTGTTCTATACATTTTGTTCCTACGGAACATCTGTTTTTTTCTTCGAATTTTAAGTTGTTCATATTCATGGGTATTTTCCCCCCTTAAAGTTTCTTCTTTCTTTTACACCCTGTATTGAGCGTACGGAACCGTAAAACCAGTCATTCACTTCGGTCACGTTTGACGGACCCAAGGGATCGATCCGCGATTAAGTATACGTTTTACGGTTCGCGGTAAATCTTTCTACCTTATTTGGAGTGATTATGGGCGTAAACTGGGCTACGCACGTAAACTGCCACTACCATTAGTGAAGGTGATACGGTCAAAATTTTACAGCTCTATGGGAACTGTATTTTCTATGTTCATGTCATGAAAATACATAACACTACGCCTATATTCCCCGAAGGGTTGGGCAGATATGTATAGTAACCTCCTCATTTCGCCGTTATGTTTAAGTCCCATGTAATAGGGGGCGAGCCTATTGCCATCAACCGGGCACAAATCCGAACTCCGGGCTGCTACTGAGGAATGCCAAACGGAAAAACCCAATAACACTTTGCCCGACCTGGGGATCGAATCCAAGACGTCACGATCAGCAGTCATGAAAATAGATGAAGCTTAACTGAAGTTTGAGGTTACATTTTAATCAGCCCATTACTGTCCCACAGATTTTTTTTCAGGATGAGAAAGGTTTTAGTCTTTGGTACACCACGCTGGCCTGGTGCGGATCGGCGGACTAAACACATCATCGAGACCAGTTTTTTTTGAGCCCCTTTCATGTACGCTTGTTTCCTCACAATGTTTTCTAAACGCAAGTGATAATCAAATACTGGTTACAAGAGGTTACATGACAATAAGCAAATTGAAATAAATAAGTAGGTATAGGTCAACCAGAATCTTATGGCATAAAAATTAATAACAAACAGTGGTTTTCATATGGCAATGTCAACATGTCACTTGTCAAAATGAGTATGACTGTAGTTGATACATTTTCCAGTTCTGATTAATGTTTTCTTGTTCAAACATTTTTAATAAACATACTTATTTTAACAAGGTTTCCTTTTCCATTACAATAAAATTGCAAAAAACCATATATCAGCATATCATTTTGGGACCCAGTGCATAATATCAGCAAGCACATTGGGTCACATAAAACAATAAGCCAAAACCTCTAACAACATGGATTTATGAAATACATGTTGTGCCGACCCCATCTAGTGTGGGATAAGGGCAGGAAGAAGATCGAGAAGAAATTAAAGAAAAAAATTACAAGTATCAAGACTTTTTATTCAAATTACCCTTGTGTTACCCACAAAAACATTTAATTTCCCTATTTGCCATCAGATTCTGGTAGACCTATATCTATACTTATCTACTGAGTTTTAGTCAACCACAGCGTATGGCGTAACGGTCTTGATGTCTTTGCGGGGAAGCCATGGTCAAAAGTTTGCCAAATAAGATATTTGGAAAGCAACAGAGATGCATTTGCCCAGCAGTGGGCAAACTTTTGCCCACTGTTGGGCAAATGCATCTCTACCTCTCACTATGATACCTATCATGCTACAAAAAGAACTAAATTCTTGTAGAAAGCAAAACACAAAACAGGGTAGGTACCTACTTACAAAGTTAGCAGTGAGCTGTCATTTAATAATTACTTGTTATACAATTAATAAATTATGCATGATGGTTATCACCCAGCTTTGCATAACTAGATAATTAGGTATTGTCACGATTAATAAACGTCATTGTAACGTCTGTTACAATTTCACAGTTAATCTATGTACAAATAGTATGGGTACACGTGCCCCTAACATCAACTTTATCAATTTATAGTAAACTTCTGTATCCTTGGTAAACTTGAGGAGTAGTTTCTGCGTGTATTAGACATGAACGTTTAGGTACAAATGGAGAGCACTCTACGAACACCTACTGAAAGTCAAAGCATTTGGCTTTGAATATTTACTTTGGAATTCCGTCTCTTTCTAAATGCCCTACTTAGAAAAAGATAGAATATTTTAGTTTCGAACTCTATCTCCTTCTCCTTCTAACTAAGGTATTTTTAAAGAGATATGAAAGAGAGATCCAAAGTAAATTTTCAAGGCCAAATGTTTTGATTTTCAGATGTGTTCGTAGTGTGGTCTCCATTTTTACCTATACCTTCAAAGTATAGGGTGGTCTAATACCATATTAGACCACCCCATACTTTCCTGTGGGCGATGTAAAATGGAAAAGACTTGCCATCAATGCAGGAGGGTCTGGGTCGAGGATCTGAATTTTCGAATGAGCGGAACAAAATTTAATTATCACATGCGTTAACGGTGAAAAAAAATTACGCATTAGAATTACGCGGCACGACGTACAGCGACAACAATGACAGCTGTCAAATGAAACTTTACAAATCCTGCATCGCGATATCAAGATTTGACACGCAGATATACAACTTCCCAACATCAACCGTTGGGCAGTAGCCCGCCAGGAATAAGATCCGCCTGGTAGGAAGATCCTCCCTTTTCGTTGGAGGAACACCATACCTCGTTCCTCCACACCTGCATACTTGAGACTCCAAAAACTGTTTTCGGTGAGGTGTACATACATACAATCACGCCTATTTCCCATTGAGCTAGGCAGAGACTATAGATGAGGTGTCTATTTGTGTAATCCGCCAACTCGCAACAGGCCGGCGTGATTGCCCAGCAGTATGACAATAATGGGCTGAATAACATTATCTTCTTCTGCTCTCATGTCAGCACGAGCTATACGAAGATAGCTCATGCCCTGGTGAGAAGACCCTCGCTACTAATCTCGCTGATTGGCGCATTAGCTCAATCGAGGCTGACCGCCCAGGTCACGCCGGACATACTTTAGCATCGTCACTCGTGAAGCTATTTTAATGCACCCTTTTAAAAGAATAAAGATTCAGATTCTTAATTATAATTATGAATCTAATAAAATAATAAAACCGCTACGCGACTGTTACAATGAACAATTACAAGAAACAAAGTACTTTGTTCATATCATACGTATAAAAACAAAAGTAATGATGTACCTACATGAAAATGATTACACTAGGACAACGCTAATGTCTCTTAACAAAACTATGAAAGACTTTTACAAGATGCCACAAAAAATGTCCCCACAAAAATAAAACATTTGCTACAGTCAAATATAGACGCTAATGTGATTAGTAGTAGGTTCATTGTTACTTGTCGTGCACTCAATAAGTATAAATGAGAAAAGTTGTTTATGTTTGATGACTTCAGGGCGACTCATACACATATATTTTTTAAATTACTCGCTCAACAACAATCTATACTTATAAAAGGAGAAGCTGACTGACTGACTGACTGATCTATCAACGCACAGCCTAAACGGCTGGGGTTAGAAACTTGAAATTTTGACAGTAGGTTCATTTTGTGACGTAAACATCCACTAAGGAGGGATTTCTCGAAATTCGACCCCTAAGGGGGTGAAAAAAAATCACGCAAGCGAAGCTGCGGGCAAAAGCTAGTGAATAATAAGTATCAAGTAAATTGTTCTATCTGATGTTTTTCTCAGTTTCATATGAATGAGAATAATTCGTCTACGTAAAGAGGTAGGTATAGCTCTAAGGCATCTGCGTCATAATCAGCCCTTAAGCACACTTTTCAGCTTTTCACTTTTTTTACCCGTATGGGGACGGGTTAGAATATAAAGCTTCCCTATCGCACGCTGGGACCAGACGCGTGTTGTAAGATTCAACAAAACCCAGCACGCTTGGTGGTAGGATCGAAACGGTTCGCCTGGCTAGCTACCACCCTCACATTAAAATCTGCCGCAATGAAGTTTACTGTGTTCCGTCGCGTATATGTGAGAGCCAGAGGGGTATAGGGGCATCCGTCTATATCTCTGTTCCTTGGATTCGTTTGCTCCATCTTAGACGCTGTCTGCGCTTACCATAAGGTGAGACTAGGGCCAAATGCGACCAAGCCAAGAATAAAAAACAAATAAAAGCATCAATTCGCAAAACGCTGGACGGTTTTAGGCTACGCGAAGCAGTGCAACTCTAGATGGACTCATGACTTCGCCGCGTGATCAGTTCAAGATTAAAGGCTTTGACGACACGTTTGGTGCAGTGGCTAAGCGATTGGCTTCTGCGCTACGGGTCGTGGGTTCGATTCCCGCACGGAACAAATATTTGTATGGCCTACAGATAGTTGGTCCGGGTCTGGGTGTTTGTGCATGTGAAGATTTGTGTCTGTAAACGCACCCACGATACAGGAGAAATCCTAGTGTGGGGCAACGTATTTCTTAAAAAAAAAAAAAAAGGCTCTGTTTGGATCCGAAACTACTTGGGCAAACTTGAAACATGCACTAAAACATTTTTGGTAAAGGCCATTCCAGGCGTTGTCCTATATTGTTACACTCGCATAGATTTATACTAGGATGTCTGGACTTTAAAAGAGACCTTGATCTCTAAATTTGTTTCGGCTTTTCTTCTCACAGTTAGTCAGAAAGGAAATGCAGGTATCATCTATTCTTAAAAAAAACATTACATTGACTTGTAAAAGTGTCTGTAACAGATTTTTTTACAGAAATAAAAATCATTTATCATTTATAGAATGCTTTGGCTGTATGCCGACCAAAATTTTTCAAAGGTAATGCAGATAGGAGTGTTACTAAAACCATACACAGCTGTTTGCAACATTTTGCTGATTAATATGATTAGTCCCTTAACTAACGTTCACTGCCAAACAAAGTCTAGGCATATTTTATATTTATAAACACGAAAATGTAAGCTATACAAAATTTACGAGCACAAAGCTGAACAAAGCTTGATTTGCACACGAGCGTGTCAGCACAAGCTGTCTAATTTCACTAAAAGGCTATAATGTATTAACGTATAAATTTATAAATTATCAATAGTACACGAGTATAGTCGCTCGTAAATTGGCAAGAGTAGAGAAGAGACTCCTTTCTTTGTATCTTCTAAACAGGCATGTTTAAAACATCATATCTACCTAATGACAAGCAATAAAAGTGTAATTTTTTTTGTTGCAATAAATGTACATGCGTAAACTATTCCCACTACGCCAAAACCTTGCCAAGTTACGTGCCGACGACTATAGCTCTGTCACAGCTACTGTGTTCAAAGTAGTAAAAAATACTATATTTTATCGAAAAAAAAGTGTTATCAATTAATAATAAACTTATACCCCGTGAATTCTTAAAACTATTAGGTATCGAATAATATTTCGAGATTTTATGATAAGTACCTACGTGTTTTTATTATTAAAATTTGATAACTAAAATTGTTTGCTAATCATGAGACATAAAGTTTTCCTAGTAACATGCACGATGTATATTCTCCCTCTATCTCTGTATATTCTCTATAGAATTAGAACCTCCGTATGATGACAATGGGATGATATCTGATGTAGAGGAGCATCCGCACATTGACAATATCCTGCCTAGCGTATGCGTGCGTGATTCTGCATCCTTACTATGATTAAGACTGTATAAAGGAAGCAATACCATTCAACTTGGACCTGCATTTAAGATGGACCCAATTGAAAACCTGCTGGAAAGAGGAAGGGAAATGTAAACTAAGCTTTGTTTTCCCGTAAAGTAGAAGTAATAATGTTTAATGAATCATCATTTTACCAAGGCCTGGGTGCCGTTAACATAATTGCGGCAAAACACTTATAAGGACAGCAGAGAATAGACAACACTTTATTTTAATTACGGAAGGTGTTGTGCGTGAATAGTGTAGCGTATTAATAGTGTAAGTGTAAGCCTTTGGCCAGACTGCAAACGTGGGCGCCGGGCGGGCGCGGTGCGGCGAGTTCAAACAGAAGAACTTCATTTGAGTGTCCATAGTGGCCACGCGGGCGCGGGAAGCGGCGCGGGCTACTTGGCGTGGGGAGCGCGCAGGTAGCTCACGCCATAGGTCGTTCATACAAGTGGCCGCAGTGAGAGCGCGGGCGGCAAGCGACAACCCGCGCGGGAGCGGGGGATCTCAAACTAGTTCGAGCTGACCACGCGCGTTGTTGTGATGGCGTCTTCAAAATTAAATGTTGAAGAATTAATAAGTGCTATCCAAGCACGATCTGCACTGTGGATGTCGAAACATCGTTTTTTAGTAAGAAATTTCCAGTAAAAATAAATCTTCTTCATCCATATTATATTTTGACAAACACTGGACACGACAACGCTCAGAACGAAGCCGCGCTTGACTGCGGACAGGTAAATCGCGCGCGTTCCCGCACCCGCGCCGCTCCCCGCACCGCGCTGCCAGTCTGGCCAAACACTTATTACTCAACCTACAGAGCAATTTCCTTTTGCGACCATATTTTTTTTGCAACAACGTCCAAAATTCTTCTAAAATCACATCGTAAGTATTCTTATTATGTGCAATAAATATTAACAAGACGAGAGAACGTCAAACAAACAATTTCTTCATACAAAAGCTAGAGGGATCGGCTGCAAACATAACACAACATAGCATGACAGCAGTGATAGCTTAGTGGCGTGACCGTCGGACTGCCAAGTCATTGGTCTCAAATTTGACCCCAAGGCACGCACCTCTGACTTTTCGGATTCATGTGTGTATTGTATAATTATCATTCGCTTAAAAACGGTGAAGGAAAACATCATGAGGAAACCGGCATGCCTCAAAGATATTTCTCGACGGCATGTGAAGCCAAGTCAGAGGCCCAAGGGCGGCATAAACTCGGACACCAGTTTAGTCACTAACCACTCAAAAAGAAGATAACATAACATCACGCCCGCATTTCCCTAAGAGTTGGCCAGAGGTGTATAGTAACACACTCATTTCGCCGTTATGTTTAAGTCCCATGTAAACCTTATTGTTCCACGATAACTAACTTGTTAGCTGTCATTCTTGAGGTACACACTTTTCTTACCAAAGCCAGTACAAAAACACGACATTCAATCCATAATCCAAGCACGTTTTCAAAACAAACCTCCATCAAATATGTCGCCACAAAATCATCTCGTCAATTGATTGGCAAAATACTCAAGTCAATATTCTATATTTACAAGCTCCCCTCAAATCTTGTCAGCAATCAATAAACGAAAGGAGATTACGACGGGAATTCTTTTTGATGGCTCGAAGTTTGATGACAGATAGGAATGCGCTATGAATTCAAATGGAAGCTACTGCGAAAATGTATTGAAGGTAACCTACATTATTTACTTCAACTTTGTGGAAAGTAGCCCAGAATGGGTTTATAAATGAATTTTAGGCAAAATCTTTGAGAGTATTAAGTTATACCGTCAAACCTTACAACTTTGCCTATTGATCTAACTTTGCTCAGCAGGGTATTTTTTACAAAAATTGCAAAATATGGAAATAATTTGTAGTTGTGTGTATAATTTAATCTGTGGTAGAAATTTGACAACATATTGTACTCTTAGTCTATCTTACTGTTTACCTCTCTGTCATAGTAAGATGTGTCTTCCATAGAAATAAATATTCAAATTTCTGTATAAAATACCCTGCTGGGCAAAGTTAGATCAATAGGCAAAGTTGTAAGGTTTAACGATACGTGTATTTTGGGTGATTAGTGGTTTTTTTAAAACTTTGCCCCGCTTCTGCATAGGCGTACGTGTATCTGGTCGGCTGCAAAAATCTTTTAGAGAGTAGCTCTCAAGCCGTATACACTTGAACACGGTCATCGCGAACCCGAACTTCAAACGCGTTGTTTCCATGTGTATTTTGCTAAAAAGTGTGCTCAAAGACACGTTCATAGTGATTCGTGATCGATTAGATGTGTGAATATTTCCATGACAATATTTAAAAAATGAAACATTTTAACAAGAAAACTAATTCTAATAAGGTTGCAGGCTCGACTTTTCTATTTATTTCAACGCACTGGACATTACGTTCAATGTTCGAATACGTATATGACCCAGTAATCAAATGCTACTAAATTTTGCAGTTAATTACACAGCTCAACAAAAAAAATGTTCAGCGGATTAGACCATGTCTATCTTGTGTTTTTGGGGTCGCTGAGACTGAATCTGTGGTCCGTTTGACCCTACTACGTCGGGGTTTTTTAATAACCTCCAAAAATTTAACATGAAATTTCTTGTCAAATTTTTGGAGGTTATGAGAAACCTGAATGTAATAAGGGCAAACGTACTTTAGATCCGGATTGTTCACTCCCAGAAACATATGATAGACATGATGCAGTCCGCTGAACAATACATCTTTTGTGCGTTTGAATACAGTTAAAAGGAGTTACTGGGTTTTTAGTCTTTTTTGAGGTTATGAAGAAACCCTGACCTGATAGGGTCAAACGGACCACAGGTTCGGACTCAGAGACCCCAAAAACATACGATCTATAGACATGGTCTAGTCCGCTGAACAATTCTTTTTTTTTGTGGAGCTGTGTTATTATTGCAATCTCGTTCTGTAACTGTCACTTTAAAGCGAAGTGACAGTGACAGCACGAGACTTAACGGCGTCTTAAAATTTAGTAGCATTTGATTATTTGGCCATAATTATGCGTAATCGAATATTGAACGTAATGTCCAGTGTGTTGAACTAAAGCAAACTTATTAGAGTTAGTTTTCTTGTTTAGTGTGTTTGAGTATTTGTTAGCGTTTGAGTATTTGGCCAATACAGGCACACATTTTATAGGTCAACTTTGGACAATACTGGTGGCAATAATTACAATACTGTGGCAAATATTGGGACCAATATGAAGTGCAATGTTTCGAGAGACAATTATGCTTATTATCCATAAAGCACCAACAGGGCGTCGAAATAGTAATTACCTATTAAGTTTGAGCACATCTTGCTCCAATTGAGGGCTCCAATGACCAAATGTAATTATGTAGCTGCTACATACCTGTATAAAGTTACTTTGTACACTAATTAACATGCATGGTAAATTAATTTGAGTATTAACTATACTAGTATTAAACAGTGTTCAGCTATTTCGGTCTACGGTTTCGCCTACGCTAATTTTGGTAGTGTTTAATACGTTATTGTTTATGGTTTTAAACAGGATAATATTAGTGTTATGATTATGAAATACGATCCGTGTTTCAGCTAAAATCAAGAGCGGTGTGAGCGAGTTATTGTTTTATCGTAGAAATATTGCTGTTTTACATAATAAGTCTTTAAAAGAGACGTTAAGTGTTAGTATTGGTATTGCTGCTTAGTTGGTCTTTCAAAGCCTTTAACAGAAAATCCAAAAGAAGAAATATACCCTTAATAAAAACACTAAAAAGTATAAAATAACTTAATAAAGATTTAATTTAATACACCTCTTATGCAAACCTAATACCTTTACCATAATATAAAATTAACAGTTTTAAAAGTCGGTGCTAATCCACGCTGAACCAAATTGAATGCACCGACTTCTGAAACTGTTAATTTTATATTATGGTAAAGGTATTAGATTTGCATAAGAGGTGTATTAAATTAAATCTTTATTAAGTTATTTTATACTTTTTAGTTTTTGAAGTCGGTTTTTTAAACGTAGTTTTTTTTGTTTTTTACTTTTTAGTGTCTGTAAACTACAGTAGGATTTTTCTAGATTACATCAGGTAGAATAATTACATCGTCCACGTAAACAAAAAATGTTCATGAAATGAAAACTACTGGGCCAAACTGTGTTAAATTTTTATGGAACCAAATGACAACTATTCCGCATCAAACTAAAGAAGAATCACGTAAATCGGATCATAAATCTCAGCGTAATCGGCGTACATATATAAAATAATACCAATCGAATATAGAACCTCCTCCTTTTTGAAGTCGGCTAAAAACTGAGTGTCATTATTAAAAAAATCGTCGTAAGCCAACACGGTTTCAACTGGTATATTTCAACTGATTAAATTACGAGGACACAATGCAAGTCAACGTGAACAAAAAATATCTCAGTCTGATTAGTAAGCCGTCTCGCGTTCACAAAACCAGTGATCTCTGAAACGTGATTAAATATCAATTTGGGATGGGACCCGAAAAAATACCAGTCAACAAGATTAAGTCAGAATCTTTTCTACGAATCTGGAGTATCTTTTCCGATAGAACCTTTGAACGACTTTTTGCCGAATTTCTCATTAGTTAAACTAGGGGTTTTTTGACTACCTGTGTTCTTGGCTCCGTCCGTGTGGAAACGTTCTTAGATATCTCAAAAGCTCAAAAGGACCCTATTCGCTACACCGGACTCCAAAACCATTCAACTGTTATGGCATCTATAATATTAATGGGTATTTGAGAAGAAATTTCATAATTTTCATTTTATCGTTCATGTCCTCATTCTAGTTCAATCTTTTCTGTTTTATATCTTCAAGTTCTACATTTCAAAAGATCAATAGGTGCGTAGTCTTTTACATCAATCTTTTTTCTAATACTTAGCTTGTGTATAATAGAACAGTCAGATTTGCGAAATTCCCAACCAAAAATATTTAGTTGATACAGAAAAAAAAACATTTTCGCTTATTGAAACTGCGGCCTTTTTATTCATCAATCAACATCAATGTAATGTAACGCCCAAATATAGAAATCGGTCACTGAGTAAAAAAACTGTCCATAAAACGTATTGGACCGAGCTACCTGTCAGACATCAATATGAGACACTTTTTCCATTTACAGATGGTTTCGCTTGGTTCAGTTCACTGAAGTAACGTTTTTAAAACATTTCGAGTGTAGCTTTCATTTGTCGATAGATTCGGCGTTTCCTTTTCTTGGGCCCATATTAATAACCGCTTTCATTTCAGAGATGTTCCAGCAGCAGTTACCATAAAGTAGAATTCCATACATTTGACTTTTTTTTTAAATACCTCTTAAGTCATCATCTTAAAACTACACATAACTATAACCGCCTCGTTGGTCTTGTGGTGCTGATTGTGAGGTCCTAGGTTCGATCCCCAGGTAGGGAAAAGTGTTATTGGGTTTTTCCGCGTGGAATTCCTCAGTAGCAGCCCGGAATTTAGATTTTGTGCCCGATTGATGGTAATAGGCTCGCCCCCTATTACATGGGACTTAAACATAACGGCAAAATGATGGTGTTTACTATCCTCCTCTGCCCAATGCTTTGGGAAATAAGGCGTGATTGTATTTATGTTTAAGAGGGATCTCGCAAATGACAACTATTTATTAATACCAGCCTTCTACTGAATAATTGCTCGTGTCGTGTTACCATACCGTCAAACTGTAGAACTTTCTCGAATAGTCGCTCATGTGTTTTTATAAAATATTGACCATTGTGATCAGTGTTCAGATAGTCAAATTGAAAAAATTTGGTATGCGATTAAAAAATAATTACTCATTAAAAATAGTTGAAATAAATCCATTTAATGATTGTAGACAAAATAGTGTCTGCTCTCTGGTTAATTCTGTTACACGTTGTATAAATGATAAATGATTTTTATTTCTGTAAATAAATCTGTTACAGACACTTTGACAAGTCAATGTAATGTACTTATAGGATTAATATCTTATAAACTTTTTTTTATTTATTTATTCTCGAGGCATTACTGCACTTTACGTGACTATGGAAGCCTCATCGCTACCTCGTACTATTTAATATCGCTCTTTTACAAACAAAACAAATACAAAGTAGCATAATACAAACATCAAGTTAACCTCAGAAAGCAGTTTATCCCATTGTTCCCGAAAAGTTTTAAACCACATCGTGTTTCGTACTTTGAAAATCAAAATGAGACCGTAAACGTTCACCGACACCTTTCTACTGTTTATCATTAATTAAATGACATCCGGCGACCCACCCCATTGTTGGGATGCCTTTAAAGTTGACGAAAATGCTTTTATAATCCCAACATTATTGGAGCGAGGAGAAATCTAGAAAGTTGTATTATTAAATTTGTTGAAAAGATTAATTGTTGTCTTTCCAGGGAATTCGTTTTTTTCGTTTTGTTCTAAGAAGTAATTAATATAATAATAATAATAATCTGTGGTAAGTCCGGCCGTCAACACGACAGAAAATTTTGCTGAATTATATATTTTTGAAAATATTTTATAAAATTAGATCTGCGGTTACACATAAAACAATAAATAATAAATCAAAATGAAAAAAAAAAAGGAGAAAACGCCAGATCCTGCAATAGAACCGGAAAATACAATACCTGACATAAAATGTTGACAAGAAGCCGGACCAGAACAACAGAACAACGAAGCGCACGCCCACCACCCCCGGACTCGCCGCTCAGCTCCGCCTCGCAGCCGCCGGAACTCGGATTACCAGTGACACCGGCAGCTGCAGCCTCGTCGAGCTCGAGTGACGAGTATTTCTCCCCGCCGACGTCGCCAAGACCTGTACGTCGGCAGGGGAGAGGCCGGCCACCGAACAGTTTGGGACCTAGGGGCCCCCCGGCCCCGAGCCGGGTCCTCGCTGCCGGTGGTTATGTGCAGCGCATGAAATGGACTCAAAGTATAAACGAGAACGTCATGCGCGCATATTACGGGTCTACAGAGGGGGGAACTAACCTCACTGCTTACCGTGTTAGGATGCTGACTCTGTTTCAGGAACTTGAGCCAGCCATTAACGTCTCGGCCCAACGATTATCGGATCAGGTGCGTGTTATCCAACGCAATCATAGATTGGATGACGCCGCACTTGATAGGCTTCGCTTAGAGGTACAGAACAGCCGTGCCATCCCTGTCCCCTCACAGACCGCGGTACACCAACTTATCAATGTAGCCCCGCCGCGGTCCGATCGTGTAGATGGGGATGAGGATGATGGGGCTGTTACAGTAAGTAGCCAATACAACGACCGATTGAGGAGTGCATTGGAGGATGCGATTCGGGAGTGTAGAGCTAACCCCGAATCACGGCCACGATTACCACGCTTGCCCATGCACAATAAAAATAGGGCGCTGGTGTGTGCCTTGGATTCGCTGCTTGCTAGCTATTTTGAGAGCAGCGAAGATCTCGGCGATACACACTCAATCCTGTACTGTGCGGCTGTTGCGGCATGTCGTGTAGCCAATGTCAAATTTAATAATAGTGAACGAGCTACACGACCAAAACTAGCCGTACCAGCCTGGCAGTGCAGGATTGAGCGTCGTATTGACGAGACCAGGGCACTCATCGGCAAGCTAATATGCTTCAGGGAGGGCAATACTCGACCAAGAGTGATGCGCTTTGTGAGGCGGGCATTCTCGGGGACTGGTATCAGCCCTCGAGAATATACGTCCCGAGCCACAGAGCGTATCGACTTCCTGAAGCAGAAAGTTTGTGCATGGGCGAGCCGTATCCGTAGGTATAAACGCCGCGTTGAGCGATATACCCAGAATCGCATGTTCCAATGCGACCAAAGGTGGGTGTATAGAGCTTGGGAGCGGCCTGACCAAAGTGTGAGTGGTGGGCGCCTGCCTGATGATGATGCCATGAGCTCATTCTGGCGCAGCATCTGGTCGGTCCCCGTCATTCACACTGAGGGTGATTGGATGCGAGATATTGAGCGAACGTGTGAGTCTATAGAAGAAATGGGGGAAATTGTCATTAGCCCCCAAGACGTAGCCGGTGCAGTCCGTCCGTTACCTAACTGGAAATCTCCAGGGCCGGATGGACTGCACAATTTTTGGATAAAATGGCTGCGTAGCTCACACGCTCGCTTGGCGTCCCAATTCCAGTCGTCCTTAGAGTCAGGGTCGCTTCCGCAGTTCCTTACGACCGGAGTTACCCACCTGCTCCATAAATCAGGTAGTACTGCGGAACCCAAGAATTATAGACCGATCACGTGTTTGCCGACGGTCTATAAACTTCTTACATCCATTTTGAGATCCAAAATTAACACACATATTGGAAATAATTCTGTATTGTCTTCTTCTCAAAATGGATGTAGGAATGGGTCCCGCGGTACTAAGGAGCTACTCCTCATTGATACGGCCATTAGCCAACAGGTTCGTCGCTCCCAAAAGAGTCTGTCGACATGCTGGATAGATTATAAGAAGGCCTATGATTCGGTGCCACATACATGGCTCATGAGGGTGCTAGAGCTGTATAAAATAAATACAACACTACGCACCTTCCTGAGGTCATGTATGGGGCAATGGAGGACGGTGCTTCGCTATCCAGGGTGTCAACCGATTCGGGGGAGCGGCGAACCGATTAGGATTGAGCGGGGAATATTCCAGGGCGACAGTCTGAGCCCACTATGGTTTTGTTTAGCCTTGAACCCTCTTAGCACATTGATGGAGGGGTCGGGGCTAGGCTATCCGCTGCGGAGAGGAGGTCAGGTAGTATCCCACCTTCTCTACATGGATGACCTAAAGCTTTTTGCCCCCACTAAATTGCAACTGGTGGATTTACTGAAGGTAACTGAAACTTTCAGTAATTCTATCAGGATGGAATTTGGTGTGGACAAATGTGCAGTCATGCATGTAAGACGAGGGAGGATTATGGAATCCGAGGGACTACAACTTTCGGATTCCATACACCTCAGTCCGCTCTCCGCAAACGATACCTACAAATACCTTGGTATGTCGGAGGGGTTGGGTATCAGCGAGGCCGACATGAAACAATCGTTGAGGGAGCGCTTCTTTGGCCGCCTGAAAAAAGTCCTAAAAAGTCTTTTGTCAGGCGGAAACAAGGTGCGCGCCTTTAACGGTTGGGTCATGCCGGTCTTGATGTACTCCTTCGGCATACTGAAGTGGACTCAGACTGAATTAGATGCCCTGGATAGGAGAGTCCGGACTTTGCTGACCGCATATCGGATGCATCACCCGCGATCATCAGTAATGAGGCTGTACATCCCGCGAAAGTGTGGGGGTCGAGGCTTATTAAATGCTAAGACCCTCCACAATCGTGAGGTGTGCAGCCTAAGGGAGTTTTTCCTCCATGCTGACGCGGGGATGCACCGAGATGTGGTCGCAGTAGATAAAGGACTCACCCCACTATCCTTGGCTAGAGAGAACTGGCGCAAGCCTGTGGTACTTAGTACTAATGACCGCAGGGAGATATGGCAGAGCAAGGAGCTACACGGACGCTTTTACCGGGCCCTCCATGGGCCCGACGTTGATTTCCTCGCGTCCGTGTCCTGGCTACGGTTCGGTGACCTATTCGGGGAAACCGAAGGTTTTGTCTGTGCGATTATGGACGAGGTTATCATGACGAATAACTACCGGAAGTATATTGTGAAGGACGGGACGGTTGACATATGTCGGGCATGCCACTGTCCCGGCGAGTCCCTCAGGCATATTATTTCCGGATGTTCTCGTCTTGCTAACGGCGAGTACTTGCATAGGCATAACCAAGTGGCCAGGATTATCCACCAGCAACTTGCTTTGAAGTATAACCTTGTGGAATCGGAGGTACCGTATTACAGGTATGTGCCCGACCCAGTTCTTGAAAATGGTCGTATCACGTTGTATTGGGATCGATCTATCATCACTGACAGGACTATTGTTGCCAATAAACCTGATATAGTGGTGATAGATCGATCAGAGCGCCGCACAATGATTGTTGATGTTACCATCCCGCATGATGGGAATCTCGTGAAAGCTGAGAAAGATAAACAAATCAAATATCTTGACTTAGCACACGAGGTTGTCAACATGTGGGATGTGGAATCGGCAACCATTGTGCCGATAGTCGTAACGGCCAATGGCCTAATGGCCAAGAGCCTCGACAAACATCTCATGAGGCTCTCGTTGGGTGGCTGGATCAAGGGCCTGATACAGAAAGCAGTCCTCCTCGATACGGCGCGTATTGTGAGGAGGTTCCTGTCTCTGGAGCCCTAACTGCCGGTAGCCTGGACCCTGCTCCCGCTGCCGGTGGACCCCTATTTTTTATATTTTTAAATATGTATTTTGTTTTCTTTTTATATGTATTTAAAAATGTAAATAATATGATACAGTGTGAATAAAGGAGATAATAATCATTTTATTATCAGGCAACTGAGGCCCATAGAAAAAAAATACATAAAATAATCTTATACAATAATAAACTAATACATATTAAAAAAACAAAAACCTTATTAACTAAACACGTAACGTTGTCGGCGGCGCGGGCGTCGTGTTTCGCTGCATGGTGTCGCGTAACCGACCTCGGAAACGTCGATATACGACACCCTTCGGCCAAAAGTCCTCTTTTAAGAAGGTCTGTAGATGGTGGGTTGGAACCCGTACCACAAACGACTTAAAGTTGATGTTGTGGCGCGATTCCAACCTTTCGACCCTCAGAGTCCAGTTGGTCTTCACTCTTAAATACTCCATGACTTCCTCAATCTTCGTGGTGTGATGCAGACGCGAAATGTACAGCTGCGTCGTAGGTACAGCAGGACGCAGCAGCATGTTGGGTCCACTCGGTGCGGTACCGCACTGGTTACGGGAACAGGGCTTCTTCTTCTTTTCCACCTTAATGAAACCCTCTTCATCAACTTGGCCCGTTTTTGGTAAGGAGCTACGGACCGCAGACAGGGCAGGTTGAGCACCCTTTTGCAGTTTTTCCCCTAATTTGGTTTGTCGCTTAGGCTGCAACGAATCAAATTTGCCAGTCGTGACAATAGCAGCGTAGGCACGTTTAGGGGTCGACGTACCTACGTGTGACGTTTCCGCAGCCGGTGTAGAGGTGCGGGTGACAACGGCGGCGGCCAGCGCTTGGTCAGCAGTTTCGGCAGCTGGTGACGCATTTGTGTTCGCCGATTCAAAACTGCCGATTGATGCATTCTGCGCCTCTCGACGTGTGTTCACCTTTGAGGCCTCAGGTGACCCAATTACTGAACCAACGTTGCACAATAAAGCTATTTGTGTACGTAGTTCCGCATTGGTTTTTTCTGAAACCTCCATTCTGGACTGCATCTTGGTCATCTCCACTTTCAAGGTAGTGATGTCCTACAGCAGCCGTGTAACGTCGACGTGATCGAACGTGACGGGGGGCAGTTTACTCAGCTCCTTCGCCACAAAATCTGGCACGTCGTCCGGGTCAGTCTTCTTCAACATATCAATGACGTCTTGAAGGCTCTTTTCAGTTCCATCTCTGCGGCGAGACGGCATCTGGTCCAGTTTTCCAAGTGACTGGAACAGTAACAGTTTACCACTGCTGATCTCGTCCTCCTTGAAATTGGATCGGCATATCTGCAAGATGCTCACCTCATCCATATAGTCAATAGCATGGACTAGGAATGCCAGCAATTCATTGACTATGAGTTGTTTGGAACTCATAGTGTTTACGGGCAGCGGCTATGGCCGCGCAACACGCGAATAAAATTCGTTCCGTGCACAGTGGAAACACGTCCGTGTTCGAGCGCGCAACGCACTGCACTACAATTAAGACGTTTTCAGATCAGTGATATTGATGCCGTATTGGGTTTGTCTTGTCTAGAAGGGTTCGTGGCTAATTACCAACCACGCGGCTCATACAATTTGAGAGGTTAAGCTACGCTTGCCGTGATCAGTCTGTGGATGGGTGACCATTCATTACACATCGAGAACCCTCCATGCCTCTGAGTGCACGTTGAACAGCCGGGGGTCCTATGACAGTCTTTACAAGAAGTCAGAAGCCCGAAAGTCGATATATCGACATTGCCCTGTAACTGAGTTACGGAGGTCTGATGGCAATCACTCCGGGTAAAATACTGGTATTCAGCCGTATCTTGTTAGACTGAAAGCTGACCCCAACACAAGTGGTAAAAGGCTAGGCAGAACACATTAGGTTTTGTCTTGATCTGTTTCTTTAATACAAATTTATGACGAAAATCGCAGTTATTTTTTAGCGCGGTAAGTTGAAATTGTGATATGAAGATATGCTTGATCTACTGGAAGTTATTCTCTATATAAAAGGATTATTTACCCAAACGGAAAATCAATATTTTCTATCCTAACAGTTTTATTGGTGATCCGCCACTTGTGTGTCTGGCTACACGCATTCAACGATACATCCTTGGAAAATGCAACAAACTCAACGAGAAATGATTTTCCGACTGCATTCTATCAATTTCCGCTACAACGCCAACCGACATCCACGTGCGGGAAGATTACATATTGTGAGTGTGGCAATAGACAGCTACAAGCGCGCACACGCGCGCACACTCACGCACACACACATGCATACAATTGTATGACGTCGTCAAAGTTTTTGATTTGTGGCGCAAACTGCCATCTATTGTAATAATCTTTTGAGAACAGTTCTGTTATTCTGTTTTGGGTGCTGAAACGTTTCAGTTCGAATAGAGTCAAATGTATGCATAACGCGTTTTAGTTAATGGAACTATGTTGGAGCTTTGAGATGAGATCTGAGTTTCAAACCTTGTGACAATTTGGACATCTGGAACCATGGAATATGATTCCGTATCTGGAACTAAAACCTTATGCTTTGTGTTCTTACTACATACTAATGAAACGGTTACCATACCTTCATAAAAAACTAGACTATTACCTGCAGTTTCACCCGCATCCTAGGGTAACTAGTTGATTTACCCAGATAAAAAGTATCCTATGTGTTAATCCAGGGCATAGTCTATCTATGCGCCAAATCTCATCCAAATCCGTTCAGCCGGTTTAGCGTGAAAGAGTAAAAAACATCCATACATCCATATATACAAACTTTCGCGTTTATAATATTAGTAAGGATAACTATCCCCTTACTTAAACGAAAACCAATTAGTGTAGATATTGAAAATATAGTTTTGTAGAGCTCTCAGTAACCCAACCACAAATCAATATCACTCCTCAACAATGCCATTTATCGGTCGTCTGGTTTCATATTTAACAAAACAGGTCGTCTTCAAGTTCGCCTAAAAGAATCCCCAGTGAGTTGACGTCGCGCCACTTTGAGCAAAAAAGGTCTCCTTATTATTTAAAAATCTTTTTCTTCTTCGAAATACCGTCGTCTCCGAATATAATTTTGACATTGCAGATTTAATATTATGGCTTTATTCTCGGCGAATTTTAATTACAAACGACTTTGTAAGGTCGGCTCGGATTACATACTGAGGACGGTTATTTAGGTGAACGTTAATTACCTAATAGCATTTGAAAATAAGAAACTTTAATGTACTTAGTGTATTGAAGTTTACATTTAATGTCTCACTGAATTAAAGACATGTTGTTTATTTAAATAGAGATGTAGACTTATAAAGTTGTCACTTGTTTATTTTATTTGAAAACCAAATGAATTAACATCAATTATGCGATTTTAATAAGTTTCTATTTACTGAAAATATTTTTAATTTGTAATAAAGACATTGCAATATTAAAATTATTATTTATTTGGTTGCTGTATATCAAAACATTGTTAAAAAAAAACGGATGAATTAAGAACCTCCTCCTTTTTGAAGGAGTCGGTTAAAAAGCAATTAATTTTGTAAATTAAACAAGAATATTAAAGCAATTTGTTTCTACGCCCCAAATTTTGTTTTACACACAGTGCACTTAATTATTATAGTTTGCCAAACGACATTTTAATTTACGAAAGATGTAGGTGTCTTGTTAGCATAGCAAACGGGGTAAAATTGTTTTAGCAATTTTGTACTCGGGTATCCTAATTTAGTCCTCAAAAAGGTCAGTTGCGTGGTCACTTGAAACCAACTCGCATTATTTTATGAAAAGAAGCACAAAATGTGGACACGCGAAAATGGTATGGAAGGGTCGAGACACATAGAATTATATAGCGTGATGATGTACTTACACATTTTTTTTCCGCATTTTGATAATAACAGCAGCTCCACTTGAAAATATACATTGGAAACCAAATACATAAGTTTCACATTGTGTTACCTGAGATCTTGTGTCAAACACCTGTCCCAAGTGCAAATAAGGCAATGTGTGCACAGTGGAACGACACCCAGCGACGTGTCAAATAAAAAGATTTACAAACGCGCCGGGATTTGTCTGAAATCAAATAACAGGAATACTTGCACAGCATATTTTTGCTCAGCTTTTCTAGGAGTTTTTCCCACTAAGCTCCGGGTCATATACAATGCAAAATGAAATATTTTTGAATCGTGAAATGGCGCTCGGAGATACCTTCGTTTATTGAAAGCCTTTATAGGAATGTGGATTCGGATTATAAAACAAAAAGTCGGTAAAAATATTAAAACAGTAAAGAGTGAATTTCATATAACTGGAGTACTTACCTTCTAAGATATAACTAAATATTCCACCAAAACAAGTACAAATTCAAAGTTTCCTTAAAACAAATGAAGCGTGACTTTAAATAAATCGATACTTATAACAATACCTCAGCATAATATTTGTTATCGCTGTTCAAGTTAGGCAACTTGCTAAAATCGGTTCTTTTCAATAAAGTTTCTCTCGTAAAGTTTGAGTGGTATTCAGAACGTGCTCCAACTTATATGGATCGATTCACTCCTCGAACAAAATTTTCATGGCCCCGATATATTGTAAGGAATATAAGCATGTGAAATACAGGAACATCTCCTTAAGTACATACATACATAAACTCACGCCTTTTTCCCATGGGGGTAGGCAGAAACTATAGAACGCCACATGCTACGACTCTTACATACCCCTTTCGCTTCATCCACATTCATACATCTTGTCATACACGCACGCCGGTTGAGAGTACTACGCACCTGACCATTGTGAAGAACATCACCAATAACATCGATGTATGTCCTTCTAGGACGTCCTCTACCGGCGTTCCCATTAACATCCGCCTTATAAATTCCTTTTGTTAATCGCCGTTCACTCATTCTCTCAACATGGCCAAACCACCTAAGCATACTCCTTTCAATTTTTGTCACTACATCATCTTTTAAACCGCAACTTTGTCTAATTTCTTCATTTCTCAATTTATCATTCAAAGTTACACCGCACATACTTCGCAAGGAACGCATTTCCACGGCATTTATTCTACTTTCATGCCTCTTCTGCCACGACCAACATTCACTTCCATACATAAGCGTAGGTACCAACACACCATTATGGACAGCCAGTCGTGCCTTTTTGGACATCGACCGGCTAGCCACAACCGCATGCAAAGCACCATTTACTTTATTTCCCGCATTTGCTCTCCTTTCCACATCTTCGTCAATCTTACCATCTCTTGTAAACATGCTTCCCAAATAAACAAACTCATTCACCTGTTCAATACTTTCATCTCCTATCTTTACTTTACACTCAGATACATCTGCATCTCTTTCAAAAACCATTACCTTCGTCTCGTTTACATTAATTTTCATCCCTTTCATATTATATGCTCCATTCATCATAGTTACCATGTCTTGCAACTCTTCCGCCGACGATGCAAGCAAAACTTGATCATCTGCGTAGAGAAGACATTTGACAGGCAACTCATTCATTTTCAATCCACACTCACTCCCTTTTAAATCTATCAAACAACTATCCATGTATAGGTTGAACAGCCATGGAGACGCTACACAACCCTGTCTAACACCTCTGGATATGCCAAACCAGTCTGTGAACGCCCCATTTATCCTAATACAAGCACTGGAATCCCTGTACAGTGATTTCAGTGCCCGTATCAAGCGCCAGTCCACCCCGTACAAAGATAGTGTCGACCACAATTCTTCCCTCCACACACTATCATAGGCCTTCTCCAAATCAATGAAAGCGCAGTACACTTTCTTGTGCTTTGCCAGATGTTTTTCGGCTATGCACCTCAAGGAGAAGATCTGATCCATACAGCCCATCCCCTCTCTGAACCCTGCCTGAACATCCCATACTTTCTCATCTGTTATTTTTATCACTCTGTTGATTAAAACTTTCGCATATAGTTTGCCGACCACACTCAAAAGACGAATGCCGCGGTAGTTTTTACACTCCTGCTGTGAACCTTTTCCCTTATATAGTGGTACGATTACAGCTTTGCACCAGTCGCCCGGCACTTGGCTGAATCTCCAACACATATTAAAGATCCGGTACAGCAGGCTTGCTACCACCCCGTCACCGCCCTTAAGCATTCCGACAGATACTCTGTCACATCCAGCAGCATTTCCAACTTTCATACATTTCAGCGCTTTCACGATTTCATCCATTTCAATCAGATTTTCCTCATCTCGTTAAGTACTTGTTTAAATTTCGGATAGATATCGAGACTTGAGCTGATCTCAGATGATGATACAGCCGAAAGGAATATTATCTATGCTGTATAAAACTTATAATTAACTGTATTAAGAATCCTATAAACTTTGACTGTTGTTCTTAGTAGGTACTCTAACTACATATTTATTGTTTTCATCAGACATCTCTGTTAAGCCGTGTACGCTTCTTTGACATGCATAATCAGTAGGTTTGTTAGCAGCTGTTGCTTTCTTTGGAGGGGGTTGATTGGGAGTGTCACTGATTCCTCTGTTGTGGGAATCCGTGCCGGTGCAATTGTGTAGCGGTCCCCTGATGCCGAAATTTCCTTTTTTTTATGTATGTTTTTCTTTATATTTAATGTTATTCTTAAGTACCTTATAAAATAGGATGCACATAATGAGGCTTGCATAGTCGCGGTAAAGAGAAACAAAGCCTTGAAAAAAAATAGAAAAAAAAAACAAGCCGTGTACGCACTTTCGATCACGAACGACTGTGATTGTGTTCGCCGAACAAACTGTTCGTTACTGATACGCATATGCGAACAACGTTGTTACGTATGCAAAATAACAATATTATTCGAAGGTGCATACAAGGCTTTACGCCTTGCATGGTCCCAAAATTACACGAGTGTGCACTTACTTAAATTTTCGCTCGTACGAGTGAATTTTTTTATGCATGTCTTTCAACTGTTTTATAATTTGTTTAAGTAGGTATTTTTTTTTCAATTAATTCCACCTTTCCTCTATCCCCACTCTCGGCAGATAGATTTTTATTCGCTGTTTGTCGTTATTAGCACTTATTAGCAGACAAAGATGGACGCTGGTGTTCATTCACCTGACGTAATCTCTTAGGGCCATTTTCAAAGACCTATCTAACAGCGATTTGCCCTTACATAACATTACTTACATGACAATTGCCTTGTTGGTCTAGTGATGGCAAGTGCGACTGCCGAGTGTGAGGTCCTGGGTTCGATCCCCAGGTCGGACAAAGTATTATTGGGTCTTTCCGTGTGGAATTCCTGGGTAGCAGCCCGGAGTTTGGATTTGTGACCGGTTGATAGCAATAGGCTCGCCCCCTATTACATGAGACTTAAACATAACGGCGAAATAAGGGTGTCACTATACATTTCTGCCCAACCCTACGGGGAATACAGGCGTGATGTAACGTTGTGTTATGACATTACTTCTGAAGAGCTTATGTCAAATTTCTATCTCTAGCAAACTATTGGTAGCAAGGTTATGAAAATAGCCTTAACTCGCCTTATATGAAGCCCACGAGTAGAGAGAGGTTTCCTATTCTGTGTCTGGAAACAAACTCTAACCAATTCTATAAAATTCCCGTTAACTATGCACCTAATTAGATACCCAACTAGTATTTACATAGTACCTATCCTATGAACGTCGACAAAGGCTTAAGAAGTAAATTAATTTCATACAAGGTGAGCCGCGAACGATCAGTGTCACGACATGACGTGATTAAGCTCAGTAGCATCATTAGACACCCTTTACCCGTCACTTTGGCTGCAGATTAGATATTACAAACGCCTGGTTTCGGCCTAACATAATTAATTACTTAATTATAGTTGGTTTACTGGAATATGATATTACAATCTGAAAAGCTTGATTATCTATTATCTGAAGCTCGAATTGTAGCAGTTGTCTCTATGTTGATCATAATCAGACATATATACTCGGTTCAGGTACAGTAGGGTAAAAAAAAGGTTATGCACCGTATGGTCTATTTTTGCTTGCACAGTTCAAGTAAGGAACTATTTTACTGACTACGTATTGCCAACATTATAGAAACGAAAATACAAATATTTTTTGTCAGCATATCAAAAATTATAATGGTGACATGGTGACAGACACTAGTAAAGTCAATTTAATAATCACTAGCTGTATCCTCACGGCTCCGCCCGTAGCCTATGTTACTCAGTGATAATGTAGCTTTCGAACGGCAAAAGAATTTTTGAAATCGGTCCAGTAGTTTTTAAGTTTAATCGTTACATACAAAAATACAAATCTTTCCTCTTTATAATATTAGTATAGATTGATTTGGTTGATGTCATGATTTTTACAACAAAACTCCTTAAATCAAATGAAAGACATTACACGGCAGTTCTACGTCATATGTAGGCAAAAGGCTATTTTGATATTTGCTACCAAATAATTAAACATAATTTTCCATGCATTGATCGGTTCCGCTCAACAGTTTGAAAAGGTAACATGTGCCCGAGATATGGAAAAGGAATAAATTTGAAAACTGACAATCCTTCCCAAATCCCCTACTGTGCTTAGATTTACAAATGCAAACAGAGTTAGGTACGGGAGACAGTTTTATAAATAACTAGCAATTTACACGCGACTTTGTCCGCGTGAATTTCGTAACACACCTCCATCCCCTATTTTACCCCTTAGGCGTAGATATTCCAAAATTCCTTTCTTAGTGGATGCCTACGTCACAGAAGGAACCTACTGTACAAATTTCATGTTTCCAGCTTCGGTGGTTTAGGCTCTGCATTGATGTATCAGTCTGCCAGTCAGTCAGGGCATTTCTCTTTATAAGTATAGATTAGTAGGTAATGAGGCGCATATATGCAATAGTATTTTGATGTATTTGTTTTTTCTCTGGCGGATTTCACTTCCATCCTTGTCGCGTCAATGATATTTGACTATGCCATGCCAGATTCATACTACATGCTAAAGGCCTAGTCAGACAGAGAGCGTGGCTGGGTGTGCCAGTCACTGTGTGGCGTCTTCCATACATTGTCATAATAATTCGCACGCCTAGAGCACGCGACCAACACAGCAACACGCGACATGAAAATCACATCCAGCCATGCTTTCTGTCTGACTGGGCCGTTTTGTATCGAGTCTCGTTCACGTCACTGTCATGTTACGTAGGTATGCATCGTGCCTACATTAATACATACCCCGTAGATGCGCAATAGATTAGAAACAGGAAGAAAAAGAAGGCAAAACAGGTTTCCCTTTGTTTCTTCTCGTTGCACAGGGGATCTAATGATAGATAAGTGCGAGGCGCTCAGTGCATGTATACCGCGGCGTCCGCGCCGATGGATATGAACATTGTTAATCTACCCACGATTCATTAAAACTTAGAACTATGTGTTTCTCTGGTATGTAATAATATTACCTACTAGCTGTGTCCTCACGGCTCCGCCCGCGTAAGAAGTTTTATTCCAGTAATAAATATAGCCTATGTTACTCAGTGATAATGTAGCTTTCTAACGTCAAAAGAATTTTTGAAATCGGTCCAGTGGTTTTTAAGTTTATTCGTTACAAAAATGCAAATCTTTCCTCTTTATCTAATACATTTAAACGAGCAATTCTTGTATATATATATATATATATATAATCTGAATCTCGGAAACGGCTCCAGCGATTTTCATGAAATTTAGTATGCAGGGGTTTCGGGGGCGATAAATCGATCTAGCTAGGTTTCATTTTTAGAAAACGCAAAATAAAACGAGCAACACTCGGTCATCCAGGTACTAATATCAGTATAGAAAACTTATTTTGTAACATTTGTTTCTCGCTTAAGTGATTTATGTAAATCTTTGAGAAATAATAATTTATTTCTCATTTTAGTATAATTACTAAACCGTATCTATCCCTTTTTTCTTTTAATTTCAAAGCCACATAAATATACGCTGCAAACCATCTAAATCCTGACACATTTGTGTTATTCAAATAAATTTCTCTGTTTACCACTTTCCCTTGAAAAATGACTGCCGTGATCACAGTAAGCCTTCAAATATACGAGGAATAAAAATATGAAAAATAGCTTTTGTCTTAGACCTTGAAAGGGTGTTCAACACTTTGGCCTCGAAGATGTTATACAAGAGTTTTGCTCTTGTGAATGATTAATGCGCTAGAGAATCAGCTGAAAAAATAGGCTTGAAGACGTCTTTCAGAATAATATATGGTGGTCTTTGAAGAACTTTTTCATGTTCACTGTTCCGACGGTTCGTGAGTTTCTTATGACATAAGCTATCTTGCAAAATTTTATTTATTTATCAAGATATTATTATAAAATAATATAATACTAGCTGTGTCCTCACGGCTCCGCCCGTAGTCTATGTTACTCAGTGATAATGTAGCTTTCTAACGGCAAAAAAAAGTTTAAAAATCGGTCCAGTAGTTTTTACGTTTATTCGTTACATACAAAAATCCAAAAATACAAATGTTTCCTCTTTATAATATTAGTATAGAAAAGCACGTGACACAAAATAATTAAAAGTTACACAATTAAAAAATGCCACCCAAACCTTAAGATGAAAAAATACGAGAAAATTGCCATATTTTGCTACAAAATACTAATATCGTATTTATTTTCACCCCAAACATCCACCCCACCTCGTCAGAATTTCAATAAGTGAAACCTAATAGCCCGAAACCCCTCTATTACCAATATTCTCGTCACAACGTTAACACAGGAAAATTTCCAAAAATACGAATAAAACACGAAAACGACTTCATATTATTATTACTACAGCAAATCAACTATGACAGGCGTAAACATGAAAAAAAATCGGCCAAGTGCGAGTCGGACTCGCGCACTATGGGCTCCGTACCATTACCATATTTCCTTATTTTTATTATTTGTTGTTTAACTATAGATTATGCACTAAAATCATAACAAGTTTAACGCGTATGTATTACTTGTTTTATTTATTTATTTATTTCCAAGAACATGGTACATCGAGGTCTTAGAGTACTTAATGATAATTGTCACACATATTCTACCGACAATTGGTGTGGAAATATTTATTTATAACTATACCCCTATCCATTTTAAACTAATGTCACGTCATGCATGGTAAGACTCTTAACTTGAAACATAATATAAGTGTGATACTATAAAAGTTATTAATGTAAACATAATTGATTTTCTCAGAATCTATATATAATCTATGAATTCATCCAAAGAATAAAAACATTTGTCCAAGAGCCAATTAAACATTTCACGCTTAAATTTATTTAATGTTAATGATCTAACTTTGAGTGGTAGCTTGGTGGTGGTGGTTTTAAGATAGAACAGGAACAAAAACATTGAAAAACTGCATTTTTATAAAAGTTTTTTGTGTGGCAATCCTCTTTGGAGTTAGTCTTTTTTTATTTTTAATATTATCTATGATAACACAATAATAGGCCATGAGGCCATAATAACACATACCTATTCTGTAAGATTTTCAACTGCCTACCTATTACGGTTAAAAAGATACAGCCCTGTGAGTGACAGACGGACGGACGGCGTAAGCTTAGTAAAAAGGTCCCGTTTGGCTCCCTTTGGGTATGGAACCCTAAAAATACCCGTTCCATAAAGCTTATTTTCACCAGGCAAGGGAAATCATATTACTGTTTTCAGCAAGGGCTTATATCGATTTATTCTTACCGTGGGTAGGTACCTTGTGTGAGGCATTGTTAATTTATACAAACGGTAGCGACGCTATTGTTGTCTCCCAATCATCTTTGAATATTCTCCTGTGAATTGATGATTTTTTGTTGGGTTTATATTCTGGTTTTTTTCGTATTTGGAACTGTTGAAAATGGTGACTTAATTTTTAAATGATTAAAATCATAATCATCCCAGGACACCTTATCTACTTACTTTAGTGATGATAATGGAAGATTTCTGCAAGTTATAAATAAAGTTACAATGGAGAAATACATACTACCCGATCTACCGTGCTCACCCACCGCCGCCGCGGAGCCGGTCGTCTTTTCTGACTCCGCAGTCACACCGATAATTCAGCCCTCATCAAGCTGTCTCCAGGTCCAAGTCCTATTAGGGGTCGCCCTTAGTGCTGTTGTTGCTAGTAGTCATGATGTTAGTAGCAGTAGTAGTCAGCTTAGATTAAATATTTTACTCATCCCCATTGGTTGGAGACCCTTCAGGTCTCGCCAATAACTACCCGATTTCGTAGAAACGGTCCGCAAGACCAACTAAAAGCAGCCGAATAACAAAAAGAGGATACATATGTCTGAAGTGTGTAAGCATTAGCGATCACTCATAGATACCAAGAACCTATTACGCATTTACTAACATTAGTAAATAAACGGACACTGCTCAGTGTGGGCCTCCCTCTGGAGATTGCCGTCACGCCTAAGTGACCCCGCTTGGTAGGCTAATTTTACGGCTCAATTTAAAAACACCTGGTGTAAAATCGAATGCCTCCTTTCTGATCCCGTGACTATCAGCACGAAAACATTCAATGACTAACTAGACTGCTACAATAAACAGTTTGGTGTACACTTCGCTTTCTAGTGATTATCACGGTTGGAAACGTCTTTAATAACATTACATCGCGCCTGTATTCCCCGAAGGATTGAGCAGAGGTATAGTAACACCCTCATTCCGCCGTTATGTTAAAATCCCATGTAATAGGGGGCGAGCCTATTGCCATCAACCGGGCACTAATCCAAACTCCGGTCTGCTACTGAGGAATTCCACCCGGAAAAACCCAATAACGCTCTTCTTTGTCTTTAATATTTTTAGCATTTTGGCGTATAGCAATAAGTTGCTCTCATCTTCTTGTCGAAATGCCTAAGTTGTCTAAACTAGGTACACTTACTAAAAGATAAGGGGTACTCTATTCATTACCAAAAACTACATCTACGCTTGTCATCTGGGAATCGCACAACAATTAGCACAAGCCATTTTCCCTGATATACAAGTTTAGTCGGAAAGAAGGAACTAATTCCCGGACAACTTAAAATACATTATTATAATATTTTTACGGCAAAAGTAAAAATTTGCAAAAAAGTTTTTTTGTCATTCTATCACCTATATTGTTTTTTTTTTCTTCAAAAATGTGGCTGTTCTGATTTAAACGCTTGTTCAAAAAATGGAGTTCATATTCCGTGACCCGAAACACAATCTCCTGCCCTGGTCAAACATTCATTTTACTTTAAGACACAACATAACATTCACGCCTGTATTCCCCGAAGGATTGGGCAGTGATGTATAATAACACCCTCATTTTGCCGTTATGTTTTCCACGTAATAGGGGGCGAGCCTATTGCCATCAACCGGGCTCAAATCCAAACTCCGGGCTGCTACTGAGGAATTCCATATCCAAACATTTTGATTAAAACACAAACTATAACATACCATTATAACCCTCGTTAACCAAGTTTAAAACATATCAACAAACGATAAGGCGATCGAATCCTCAACTGATACTCAATAATTCACTTTACATACAACTCAGGATTTATTCATGATGGTAAACGAGATTAACGCGTCATATTCAATGATCTGGAAAATTAACGCACATGTGCTTAAAATTAGCGAAGACACAATATATTATAATACCCTAGCGATGAACGGTAACCGTTGAGGCGGAAATATTGAGTAGATTACGTTATCTGATTGTTGAACAGTTTGTGCGAGATCGACTGAATAGTATTATATACTCAAATAAGTACTAAATTAGCGTGACGTGTTGATTTATGCATTCATGAGAAACATTCATTTTACTTTAAGACATAACATAACATTCACGCCTGTATTCCCCGAAGGATTGGGCAGTGATGTATAGTAACACCCTCATTTTGCCGTTATGTTTTCCACGTAATAGGGGGCGAGCCTATTGCCATCAACCGGGCACAAATCCAAACTCCGGGCTGCTACTGAGGAATTCCATACGGAAAAACCCAATAAAACTTTTGCCCGACCTGGGGATCGAGCCCAGGACCTCACGATCAGCAGTCGCGCTTGACACCACTAGACCAACGAGGCAGTTTACTTTAAGAATCAATTAAAAATACAAATTCTTAAAGCAAAATCAATGTTATACGATCAAAGGGGGTGAACCTATTGCCATCAACCGGGCACAAATCCAAGCTCCAGGCAACTAATGAGGAATTCCACACGGAAAAACCTAATAACACTTTACCTGACCTGGGTATCGAACCCAGGACCTCACGATCACCAGTCGCGCTTACGACCACTAGACCAACGAGGCGTTTACCACTAATCATATACTTATCACTATCAATTTGCAGTGCCCTAAGTAACACTTAGTAGTCTTAGCTAATAACCATTTGGTTATGGTCATTAACTAAGTGCCTAATAACACAGTAATCATTAGCATGATTGATTGTATGTATGTACCGAATTCGGTAAGGCACAACTTCCTACCAGTTGGCAAACAAAATATCATTAATAACCATCGTTTTGACGATCAATTTATTTTCTAAAGTACTCTTCTTAATTGAGAATTATTAAGTTGAGTCGAGGTTCTCTTTCAAGGTCTATTTATCATTACTTAGTAGTAGTAAGTATTATTGCAATTTGGATTCTATTTCGATAACAGTGCTGATGAATGTTATGTATTATTATGAACTCAAATTTTTACAAGAGTAAGTTAGAAAATATTGACCGTTATTAAGGAAAGTGCGGCTCAAAATTTGTTTAGCACTTGCATTAACGGTGAAGGAAAACATCGTGAGGAAACCTGCACTCTGCAAAAAGTTTTCGATTGTGTGTGTAGTCCGCCAACCCACACCAGGCCAGCGTGATGGACTAAAGCCTAAACCCAGCACGTTAAACCGTCGATCCCAGTGATCATACCAATATCTATGACAGCCGTTACGGGAATTCAGAAGCACGAAAGTCTGACAACTGGTCTAACCTTAGGATATCGGCATTGCCCAGTTACTAAGTAGCGGAGGTCTGATCGCAGTCGCAACGTGTAAAATACTGGTATTCAGCTGCATCGGGTTAGACTGGAAGCGGACCCCAGCATAGTTGAGAAAAAGCTAGGTAGAACAAACATTTATCGGATCGTGAGCCATAGTCATAGTTCATAAAAAGAGGGTAATTAAAGAACCTCCATGAGTGACGATATTTAAGTAAGTCCGGCACACCATGGGCGGTCAACCCCACAACCAACATTGCTGACTGTCTAATCTTCTCACGACAGCCATTCTCTAGCTCGTTCCGATACGAGCGTAAAAGCTCTACTAGAGATTGCATTGGTAGTATTGTTTGAGTAGTTCTAAAATCGACACCAGTTGGCGCCACTGCGAATGTAGACCTGTTAAAGCTTTGTTTTGTACAGTCAGCCACAGGAATCGCTGAATGAACAATTACAATATTAAGAATATTGTAATTTAATTAGCTTTACAACATATCATAAATTACTGGCTAATCTATTAGACAGTAACATGTTGATGGAGTATTTGACATTGATAAGTCTACATAACAAAAGCACCATTCAATGCTGCCTTTAGCTTTAATATCGAGCATCTTTTATATTGAAATCTCTATACTAATATTTTATCGATGCGCGAATGGAACCTGCATCCCTGAAAACTCGAGAAAACAGGTGTTTCCCTGTCGCACCATTTGGATCGATCGTCGCCAACAGGGTCGTAATTGTGTCATTGGCGAAAGTGCACCTTTACCTCCTTCTGGGGGATGACGGATGTGACGTAGCCTTCTATGTATATTGCCTTTAGTATGTTGTTGTTTTACTCTACCCAGGTGCTAAACTTTAAAATAATAAATTGGTTTAAGTTGACGGAATCAAGAGGAACAATGCTTGCATGGAAACAAATACCTTGACAGTATAAACGCACTCACCGTTATTTTGTCATAATAATGTTGAGGAGTCTGTCATGCAAATGAGATTCAAATTTCCTCTTAATAAAATGTGTTTTCTATTCTGATAAAGATGATATTCTAACTCTGTCTTCTTAAACTTTTTCTTCAAAGTGTTTTTCTAAAGTAAAACCCTGTCCCATTAATAAATTTGAGCTTTTATATGACCAATTTATAAAAATAACAAAATATTTGGTTACCAATGAGACATCATAATGTGTCCTATATACAGATGATCAGCAACAATTCAGAAATAACTGGACAATTTTTAATACTTATTTGTGCCAGGTTTTGATCGTGTATGCAAAAGCATTTTATAGCATGCAAAAGATGCATTGATTAGAAAGGGGCAAAGGTCATAAAAAAAACTATTTTCTATGAGTGAAATGCGAATCGATAGTAGTGATAAGTAGATTAGGCCCTAAGTTGACGTAAGATGACGTTGCAGTACACAAACGTTAAGTATAGTCTACACAGTTAGTATTAATAACCAACAATAGTAAGGCGGTATCTGGAAAACCTCTCAGATTACGCATTGAGTGACCGTAACAATCCACTTCGTCGTGTGGGTGAGCGACGCAGCGGGGCGGGCCATGTTCACCGCAAATCCCTTTAAGAGCATATCAGCAGGGATTCTGTGCGTACTGTATTACTGTTATGCTAGATTCTTGCTCAAATTGTTCGTTTATTCGAAACTTTTGTTTTCCATGGTGTCCCATGAGGCTCATGGCTAATTAGCAACCGCGCCGATCATACTATTTGCGAAGTTAAGCTGTACTTGCTGCGGTCAGTCCGTAGATGGATGACCGTTCGTTACACATAAAGCCCATCCGTGCCTCGGAGAGCACGTTAAACCGTCGGTCCCGGGTGTCATACGAATACCTATGACAGTCGTTACGGGTAGTCAGAAGCTCGGAAGTCTGACAACCGGTCTAAGCTTAGGATATCGGCATTGGCCAGTAACTGGGTTGCGGAGGTCTGATGGCAGTCACTTCGGGTAAAATACTAGTATTCAGCCGCATCTGGTTAGACTGGCAGCTGACCCTAGCATAATTGGGAAAAGGCTAAGCAGAAACGGTATCCCAAAGTGTTTCGTTGATTCAGAATTAAAGAAAGGTGGTTATGTTTAACTTATTCCGGTGTCTGTCCACTAATGAAGGTTGGCCCTCAGCACCGTATAATTTCCTTCTGTTTCTTGCGAGGCGAAACAGTTCTTCGACGTTGGCGATGCCTTTCCACTCTCTGATATTTCGGAGCCACGCCTTTCTTCTTCTTAAGTTAAATACATGCCTGTAATTCGACCCTTTCCTTCTTCTTTCATTGTCTGATTATGAATCGACAGACAGTGGTGATATAACGCAGCTAGCTTTCCAAAATAATACGGCTGGTAACTGAGGGATGTGGCTCTGCGGTCTTTAAATTACATGCCCCTCAAAAGTGCTTCTTTTTAAGAAAGATACCATTATTGGACAGCGGGCAGCTGTTGATCTTAAAACAAATGTATACTATAAGTAATCTTCTTCTTCATAATTACGTGTCGTTAGTGATTAACCTGGTGTCATAATTTATGCTGCCCATGGGCCTCTGACTTGGCTTCACATGCCGTCGAGAAATATCTCTCAGACATGCCGGTTTCCTCAAGATGTTTTCCTTCATTATAACCGAGAAGATCCATGTGCGTCTGTCACATAGCATAACATTACATCACGCCTGTATTCCCCGAAGGATTGGGTAGAGGTGTACAGTAATACCCTCGTCTCGCCGTTTGCGTCCGTCCTTATTTATAAATATTCTAAATCCGTAAAAGCTTTATAATCTCACCTCGCCATCATCATTTTCTTTGAACAAGCGGTTAGATCTTTTAGGCTGGCGTTCACCAACATAAATTATCTGGTTAAACAACTGTTTACCTATAATTCTATAGTCTGTGTGCAAGGGCTAGTCACCGCCTGAGGTACGAGAGCGGCAGGAGGGGGGTGCGAAACAATAGACGTGCTCTGTCAGTTTGCTTTGTCTTGTCTACCGCGCGCATCCCCCTCCTGCCGCTCCTATACCTCAGGAGGTGACTAGCACTTGCGCGCAGACTATAGTACATTTTTTCGAGTAAACGGTTAATTAACCAAAGCATTAATGTAGGTGAACACCAGCCTTAGTTAAGTAAACATTAACTGTACACTACGTCGACAAATAGTACCTAAGTAATGTCTCAAATTAGCGAAAACTAATTCAGTAAAGGCACCTAATTAATTTAAGGAAAATGACGATCTAAACTAAACTTTCCGAACGAAGTAGTTTACACAATTAGAGATCACCCAAGACTATTCCAGAATTAATTTGTAAGGTTACGGCACTAAAATAAAGGGCCGCTTACAGTTGTAAAATAAGGTCTTATCGGCCCGTAAATGTCTTCAAATAGGCGTGGGAAAATGAACTTTTCCGTGGACCGGTAGCTGGAATAATTTATTCTGGGGAGACAATACCGTAATCAACACGCACGCACTTTGCAGGCGAATTAGTTATTCTGCCTAGCCTTTTCCCAACTATATTGGGGTCAGCTTCCAGTTTAACCAGACGTGGCTGAATACCAGTATTTTAGACGGAGCGACCCCCATCAGACCCCCGCAACCCAGTTACTGGGCAATGCCGATATCCTAAGGTTGGACCGGTTGTTAGACTTTCGGGCTTCTGACTTCCCGTAACGACTGTCATAGGTATTCTTATGATACCCGGAACCAACTGTTTAACGTACTCTCCGAGGCAAGGAGGTGCCTCGATATGTAACGAACGGACACCCATCCACGGGCTGACTGCCACAAGCGCAGCTTAACCTCTCAAATCGTATGATCTGCTCGGTTGGTAATTAGTGACCGTTGGAATATGTTATTAGTACATAACTGATTGGTTATCACTGTCTTACTTGTAGGCAATAAAAAAATTGGTTACTTCTTAAACTAAACAGTAGAATTGAGTGTAATAAGTTGGTATTTTTTTCAATGAGGGTGTTACTTTACATCTCTGCCCAACCCTTCGGGGAATACAGGCGTGATGTTATGTTGTTTTTTAAATGGATCAGAGAAAACCATTTTAACTGTCACGTGTCGTATATTGGATAGAAAATCACATAAAAAATAAACATATTAAATATTTTATACAGGCTTCCATAGTCACGCATAGTGAACTAAAGCTTCGAAAAAAAACAGATAAAAAGAAATTATATACATTACGAAAGTGCAATGTCGATATTGCTTGCATGTTGGAGTCAATAATGAAAATAATAATGTACTACAGTTGCGATAAAAGTTGAATTTCATGACATGTCAGAGTAAAAGCTAGTTCACACACTGTTTACAGGATCCGTTTTTATTTTGGTGATGGCGCCTGTAGTTGTATGAGCGAGCTCACAAATACGACAGTATTCCGAATCCAGTAAAAAATACTGGATCCGTTATTTTTATCATATCCTGCCTGCTAGATGCAACGCAGCTGCCATTTGTTTAACTGATCCGTCGGTACAGATGTGAACAACACATCCAGTACCGACGGATCCGTTAAAACAGCTCATAACAGCAGAGCTCTTACATTGCGGGTGTCAAGACAATTAAATGATTTTCCCATAAACAGCAGGGTGTTATCATTGCTAGATTTTTCACTAAAACTATTTACATAGGTATAACGTCGCTGCGCCTGCAAAATCCGCTGTTTTTTTAAATCTGTCTTTGACGCTATTTTATAATAGTTCTCAAGCCACGTGCACCTGTAAAATCTGTTTTTTAGTCATTTATTTGGTTAAGAAGATAGCAAAATAAATTATTAAAAAACGTATTTCACAGTTGCACGTGGCTTGAGAACTATTATAAAATAGCATCAAAGACAGAATTTAAAAAAAAAACAGCGGATTTTGCCGCATTGTCGTTGCGGGGGGGCTTAGTAGCCGTGGCATTGAACCCCACGGTGAAGCGAAGAGGAACCCAAGGAGGGGCCGCTCGTCGGGGCTTGGGTCTGGTAGCCCTCGATGTAGCGGCCAAGTAGGTTGCGGTGTCGCTTCGGCGACATCGCAACTGAGGCGGGCCGCGATGTCGTTTGGAACGCATCGCGGCTGAGTGCGGGAGGCCGCGGCGGGAGAGGAGTGCCGGTATTACGGTGCGCCGTTCTCCCTACCTTCCGCGGCCTTGACGGGGCCGCCACCGTCAGATGGCGGACGCGGTCGGACCGCAGGGGAAGAGGAGTGGCGGTGTGTACCTGGCCGCCCTTTCTATCTTCTGCGGCCGAAAAGTGGTAGGCGGCGGGGCCACTAATCTGACCCGTCGCAGGGGGACCAGGGGTGCCCAGACACGGGGTAGTCTGGCACCCATGTACTTGTTTGGTCCCCGGGGTGGTTACGGCGTACCATGTGTTCCTGTGCGCCGGTGATGTGGGGTGCCCCCCGCGCCTCTCAAGAGGTCGTGGGGTGGGGCCCTACAGTGGAGAGGTCCACCAGCAATTGGTGGACCAAGACCTGCCGGGGTTGCGGTGCATGCAATAGCGAATCCCGCGACCCCGGCCTTAGGTCAGAAGGAGGGACACCGTGGTGGTTTTAGCCGGTAAAAGTCCGGCACACCCCCCGTCTGCCCCAGACGGGGGATAGTCCATGAGGATATCCCCACGTAAAAAAAAAAAAAAGGCGCAGCGACGATAATCGTCATTTACGATACCACAAGAAGTGATGACGTGGTCATATTAATAGTTACACAAGCAAAAGACGAGCATGTCTCCTATTTGTGTTTACTGCGCGGAAGTTTAAATTGTTTGTGAAATAGAGACGCGACCAAACTGTAACGAAGACTGGAATTAGTGGCGCCAACACAAATATTATCTGTGAAGGCTTGTTTGAAGTACGTGCCCTCTTAAACAAGTAGTTGTCTGTATAAACAATCTTGCTCATAATGCTAACTGTACATGAGTGGCACAGTTTGCAGAGTTAGTGTTTTGTTTCAGTACCCGTTGCGGCGTAGTTAGGGCTTGTTAGGAGTGCGGCAATGATTTCGCTGAAACTGCGGTCTGATTAATGAATGAAGCCCCGTTTGTGCGAGAAACTTGCACGCAAACTGCATGTTACAAGTAGCTTGAGTAATGGAAACATTAACTTGCATGCAAGTTATGCCACATTCGTGCAAGCTACTTGCATAGTGAAAACGTGCTTGTAAACGTGTAGCACTAATACACCTAGCCGTTTATTTATATATTCTTATACTCGCCGGTTGTATTGTAACCGGGTTTACTGACTTAGCGCGGCATTGATGTTCCTGGTGCGTGCGATTCAATTCATTCTGTACCATAGCCTCTCGGTAGTATCAGTCTGATCTTAAGCCAAACCCTATATACCTAAAATCATTCCACTCAAATCGCTAGAGACTACGTAATGGACCTTAGCAGTTTTTAAGAGCCCGGGCATACGATTCACAAGAGATTTTTGCTGTTGTGACAATACGACAACGGACATTTATATGCCAAACAAATTCAACTTACTTGTTGAGTCCATCGTTTTTATGTATAGAAGTTCTCGTAAAGTGTATTGTATGTATTACATATCGACCAAACTGTCCGACACGTGTCACTTTCGATCAATAATAGTACTATTACATTATATTATAGTACTATTATTGATCGAAGCGTGTCACGGAATTCCTAAGTAATTTATTTGTTTTCATTAGGTAATATTGATGACATTTCTGTCAACGTACATGTTTTGTTTATTTTGTCGTGATAAGTGTATTATTTATTTTGTCGTAAGTCAATACTACTGTATTATTCATTGAAAGTATAGTATAGCATTATGATGATTGTAGTGAGAAATAGAAAAACGTTACATTAGCTTATGAGTTGCCTTAAGGTCTACCCACACCTGTCAGGGCCGACATCGGGCCGGAGATCAACATCGCATACATTTTGTACCGAAGCAAGACCTCAGTCGCTCAGTGCTGGTCAGTTAGTGTCAGTGACCAACCCGCAAGCGACGGAGCTCTTTATGCGATGGTGATCTCCGGCGTAGTCCTGACCCTGACACGGCCCTGATGTGTGGATAGAATAGAATAGAATATACTTTATTGTACACCAAAAATTTAACACAGCTCTTATACAATAACAAACATTAAAGGGTACAATGGCGGTCTTATCGCTGATAGCGATATCTACCAGACAACCTTTGGATGAACAGGAAGTCAATGTATAAGATAGAGGGGGTAGTCCACGGTGTACTGCTGCAAAATATATACTACACACCATACATAGACATAATACTTACATATATATATATATATTGTAATCTATATATATGATATATAATTATGTGATAGGGAAAACAAGGTAGATTGATGATGAGGTACTGATTTATGAGGAATTAGAAACGTGTTGAGAGAAGAAATGATCTTTAACTAATTTAGACTAGACCTTTATACGTAACATAATCAGCCCATTACGGTCGCACAGCACGATACGGGCCTCTTCAAAATGAGAAGGGTTTAGGCGTTACTCCCCCACGCTGGCCTGGTCCGGGTTGGCGGACTATACGCGCCATATAGAAACTATTTTTTTTGTAGTCTTCTAATTTGTGCAGGTTTCCTCACGACATTTTCCTTCACCGTGAACGCAAATTAAATTCGAAAAGTCAGAGGTGCGGGCTGGGTTTGAACTCAGACCCACATAGAAGGCAAGCGTTCTACAGCTAGGCTATCTACCATTACTAGGCTAGGCTGAATTATCAAAGTTTTAAGTGAAGCTAGACCTATCACAGCAAGACAAGCTGAATTTAAGACCCGAGCTAGAAATTATACCGATTATTGTTTAAGGATAGGTACTTCTCATACTGGGACCTCTATCGGCGAACTTGTGGCGACATCTATCACGCAGCACGACGATTGTGTAGCAGGCAACAGCGACAATAATGACAACTCTTAAATAATTATACCGTCACAGAATCCTGCATCGCGATATCAAGTAATATTTATATATGAACTGTGTTATGCAATAATGTGTCAACGCACAAAAATATGTATTCTGTGTTAACGCCGTCTAGTTATTGTGGTAGGTCTACTCAAAGCTTGAAAAAATGCAAACCGTATTTTTTTTTGATAGACGCTCTATTAAATTTGCTACAGTTCTGGGCATTTTTTCAAGCGTTGAGTAGACCTACCACAATAACTAGATGAAGTTAACACAAAATTTATATTTTTGTGGGTTGACACATTATTGCATAACACGGCCCATATATAACTTCCCAACGACAACCGATGGGCAGTAGCCCGCCAGGCATAAGACCCGCATGGTTGGAGGATCCTCCCTTTTCGTCGGAAGAACAACATACCTCGTTCGTCCACAAACTCATCATAGAAAAATGAAATAAGATACATCTCTGTAAAGCCTTTAATAATATTATTTTTCTTCCCACGTATTTTGGACTACCTCTATTTTAAGATCAATGAAATCTATTTTAAAAAACGAATTAAAAATCTCGACAAAACGTAAAAAGTTCGGAGTACCAAACCAACTTGTCTTTGATGAAAATTACGTTAAGTATTTCAAAGTAATCATAAATACTGAGGCATAAACTTTAATCATCTATTAAAGTTTCGCGGCGCGGGGCCGTAGATCAAAGGACGAGCTCCCGTTACCTTTTTCAGTGAAGTGCGATTATCGATTTCCTTCGTAAAGTTGTTTTTACAGATTAGGTAAATTTTGTGGTTTAAACTCGTGTTTATTGAGGGGCTCGTGGTTAACTAACAACCGCGCGGATCATAAGATTTGCGAAGTTAAGCTGCACTTGCCGCGGTCAGTCCTTGGATGGGTGGTTCGTTACACATCGAGACCCAACCGTGCCTCGGAGAGCACGTTAAACCGCCGGTCTCAAGTGTCATACGAATATCTATGACAGTCGTTACGGAAAGTCAGTAAGCCTGAAAGTTTGACAACAAGGATATCAGCATTGCCCTGTAGCTTGGTTGCAGAGGTCTGATGGCAGTCGCTCCGTGTAAAATACTGGTTCTCTTTCGCAACTGGTTAGATTGGAAGCTGACCTCAAACATAGTTCGGAAAAGGCTAGGAGGAAGAAGGTCGTGTTTATTAGTTTTACACTTCAATTATTGGTTACTACTAGCCTTTGTCCACAGCATCGCTTGCGTGATTTTTTTTCACTCCCTTAGGGGAGGAATTTTGAAAAATCCTTCCTTAGTGGTTGCCTACGTTAAGTTAAAAAGGTATCTACTGTCAAAATGTCAAGTTTCTAACCTTCGGGGTTTAGGCTGTGCGATGATAGATCTGTCAGTCAGTCACTTTTTCCTTTCATATAAACAGATTTTGTTACGAATTCAAATTTATTAGACAATCTGCGAGTAAAACTAAAGGAGTTAGCTTATGTAAAACACTTTACATGCTATTATTTTTATCCTAGCCTCTTCTCGAGCAAGAACGTTGTAGTCAGCTTATTAATAGAACCTGTGGAAAACAGAATAACGCTATCATACACTTTACGGTTAACAGACGTGTTCGCTACGGGCTACGTACAAGCTACGTAAAATTGCTACGCAGCAAACGCTTTACCTGTAAAAACAAGAATTTCACACACCGTAAAAGAGAAACGTTCACTATATTTTATAAAGCATAAATTTAGTTGCTTTTCCTGTAATGGTCAATAAAAGTTGTCAGCTCAGGTGGCCACAGTCTTACGGTATGAACGATAAATCACAAAACTGGATGCGGTAACCATCTTAACAAAAACCATTACGGTATCTTGGCCCTCGAATTTTGTTCAACAAAAGACGGCGACGTACGAATCCCTTGGGTCTTCTTAACTTGGTCGCGCCTTCCCCTAAATGCTGTACACCTTTAGGATTAGCTCTTAATTAAATTTCCGTATAATTTAGGACAAGAGTTTCTTAATGCAGATTTTAATTTGCTCTTGTACGGAGTTTTGACTTTATATTCCCGAAATTTGTATGTTCGATTTCGTACGATATATTATGAATCGTGCATTCTCTTATTTCTAGAGTCAAAGATAACATCTTTAACAAAAATAATGTATGTTGGAAATATTAGGTCCCCACCTATGAAATTGGCGTTTTTTTCTCACAAATAGAGAACCTCGTCACTTCTATGATTTAAAATATTCATCAATTGCTTGATATTATATCGAATAATGACCATCATAGACAACTACCAATAGTAAAAAACCTTATTACTTATAGTTTTCTAAACATAAAAAAATACCTTAAAAATGACTCCTATTTTTGTTAGCAGAAATTACCACTATTTTTGTTTTAACTTAGCCAAAACTTATTTTTGTCGCATAATATAAGTGGCATACATTATTTTAATTTTTAAACATTAGTGCATAAAAGTTTTAAAATATTAGTGTTCATAGTTGTTAAATAAATTAAGAAAATGTTAGTATGAAAAATGCAACTTCTTTCAAATTCTCCATACAAAACGCTGATTTCATAGGTGACTAATATTTATTATTAATTATCATCAAAACTTAGTCATCTCCTAAAGCAGTGCTACTATTATTTAAACGATGCTTAGAGCCCGTTCACACAGCGGATCCGTCTTAACGGATCTGTTGTAACGGATCCGTTTTGACGGCTCCGTCAATAGCAGATGTGTTGTTCACATATGTACCGACGTATCAGTTAAACAAATGGCAGCTACGTCGCATCTGACAGGCAAGTTACGATAAAAATAACGGATCCAGTATTTTTTACTGGATTCGGAATACAACTCAGGCGTCATCACCAAAATAAAAACGGATCCGTTAAAACGGCTCCTGTAAACAGTTTATGTGTGAACTAGCTGTTAGAAGTAAAATTAATAACATAAATTCAAAACACGTTCAAAATTCAGAATTCTAGATTATCAGAAACATTTACCAACCAACAAGAATAACAGTTCCCAGCAGTTCCTTAATCGCTTAAATTAAACAAAGGACTCTACGAAACTCTCGCGAAACACCAATACCTACGGTTGGACGCGAGGTAAGCTCTGAACAAACCCTTGTAGTTAAGGCCTACGGGTTCCTTATATCTGAGAATTTGACGGTAACAATAATAGAATTACTATCTATCGGAATTCTGCCCGTCGCGTCGGTTGGCGATTGTGGTACTATTAATACGTGGTCTGATAATATAATACTAAGGTTCAAACATATATTTAGTTCGGCGAAACTAGTCTCAAATAGTTTCGTGTTTACGTGTATTGGGAATATGATTATGATGTGGGTTATTATTAAATTGATGTGTAGGAATTCTTGTTGTGATTTTATCGGAAATATGTATTAACTATTGAGTTTGATGATAACATACATACATAAACTCACGCCTTTTTCCCATGGAGGTAGGTAGGTAGGTAGGCAGAAACTACAGAACGCCACATGCAACGATCCTTACATACTCCTTTCGCTTCATCCACATTCAAACATCTTGACATACACGCAACACAAAACAGATAGGTACAGAAGTCAAACTACATACAAGTGCGCTCGAGCAACGCACACATAGACACTGCTCACGGACGCGATATCTCGGACTGTTTGGGACTAGAGTGCGAGTGAGTGCGAGCGCGAGTGCCATGCGGTTGAGAGAGATAGATATATAGATAGAGCGACCGCCGAGCGTAGGTATGAAAAGTGAAGTACATACATGTGATTGACTTCTGTACCTATCTGCTTTGTGCTCGCACGCCGGTTGAGAGTACTACGCACCTGTCCTACAAGACAACATACGTACATATTACCTATACTCTCGCCTGTAATTTTTAAAGGGGTAAGCAGCGGCGTTCTCCTATTACAGGGGTCTATACACGTTTCGCCTCTTGTATTAAGTCCCATATAAAAGGCAGCGAGCCTGTTGCTATTTTCCGAGCACAATTATGGTGTCTGGATCGTCACCTGGTACAACTCGCTTGCCTGGCGATGGATAGGAATTATATTCTTAATCCGTCTCTCACGGACTTTGATAATAAATGTTTACATAAAGAAGTTATTGCAATACAGTTGCTTAAAGAAATTTTTATTGAAGATTTTTTATCGAAGTTTGAATGTATTGTTATTTATAGAGTACTCAAAGCGTTGAATAAGGTATTTTTTTACTTTTTATAAGGTAAATACGCAAAGGCATTACCTTTTCAGCCTATAAATAAATCTCTGACGCTATTCAGTATACACCCTCTCTGCCGGTAAATGGTGTTATTTTTATACAGCGACCATAAAATCTCACTTATGTCTAATTTTGGATTGATATTCAATAAAGGGGCTTCCCCCTTTTGGCTTCAAACTACGTTATATGCATACTTGATACCTGCACGTTACAGGAACTAATGGACACTACTGATAAAACTAAACTCGTAGCTAAGTTCAGGGTCGACTCAATTGAGATTGCCATCGACAAGCTAAGAAGAAGCATAATTATATAAGATGTACTGTAGTCATAAGAGATTCAACAATAGATTTAACTATCTTGTGCCTATTTCTAAAAGAACGATCAGCAGTATCTATGTACTAAATACGTCATACTGCAATTAGAAATCTGTCTAACAAGCGTGGTAGGTAATTACGGCTGTCACCAAGGATCAAGCACCTACCTACATACGTACATAAACTCACGCCTTTTTCCCATGGGGGTAGGCAGAAACTATAGAACGCCACATACTACGCTACCCTTGCATACCCCTTTCGCTTCATCCACATTCATACATCTTGTAATTCTTATCTTCTTCAAACACCTACCTGATAGTATAAATAATTGTATCAACATGCATAAAGAGTATTAATCCAGCATCTGGAAAAAATTGGACCTATTTGGCACAACCATCAGGCCCACGTATCCTACTTTCTCTTCGCTTCGTATATTTGTTTGTTTTTTATTCTAATCTTGCGACAGATATTTCAGCTTCTTCTGTTTAACCAATTCTCCTGAAACTTCGCATACAAATTCAATTCCCATGACAGTAAAACATTATAATAATTTGAAACTTCCTCAAATCCTGATGCTGTAGGAGTACTAATGGTAGATAAAAACGTTTAACTTAAAAGATTTTTACCTTCATTGTGACTAGTTTTAAATTATTTTTGATTGCTTTTCTGTCTTGTGTTGCAGTCAATTAACGTATTTTCTATCGTTCATTCTTATTTCTTAAAGATTTTTCTTATTTTATGAGTATACGCGTCTCCAAGTGTTTTATGAGTAAGAATTAGAATAACTCAACCCTAAACGTACTTCAGGAACATGTTTCTCCTCATAAACGGCCTTGCAAACGAATTGGTGACCGCCATAGATATAGAGCTCAATAGATAACGCAAGTTGTTCTTTTTACTTGCCTTCAGTTGGAGCAATCCTCCTACTTGTTATGCTGCTATAAGTCAGTTCCCTCTTGAATGTTTCCGTTTCTGCAAGTGCAAATTGTTGCAGGATGCGTCTGTGTGACCTTTCACTGCGAAGACGCGTGCGAGGCCTGCGCGATGTTGACTTCCCAGCACTAAATTGTGACTCGCTTGTTTTTATACAATTAGAGATACTTCTCGTTTACGGTATCTATTTAAGTCTATATCTGTGGTGATCGCAGTATGTCATGTTATTTTTAGCTCCAAGGCAGACGCTGCTACCCTTCTCTGGATAAAATCACTTATCGGCATTTTATGACTCCCATGGGGTTGGTCTATTCCTTGCTGTGAAACATATGGTAGTACAGTTTACATCAATAGTAACTGATGATTGTTAAAAGCTTCAATAGTGTTTTATAAATGGATACTTGCTAAGAATCATTTTATTGTAAAAATAATGCCTAGCCTTTTCCCAACTATGTTGGGGTCAGGTTCCAGTCTAACCAGATGCGGCTTAATATCGGTATTTTACTCGGAGCGACTGCCATCAGACCTCCGCAATCCAGTTTTTGAGTGATGCCGATATCCTAGCTTATTGTAAAAATAATGATAGAGTAATAATACTGTAATGACAGAACTGTGATTGATTTCTTCAATAATGAATTTCAAAATACCATAATATTAATTAACTTTTGCTGTAGAATTTACGTAATATTGCACGGAGTTGCCGTAGCCTTGGACAACAACGATACCTACGTTTTTATTTACAAGTAAGAAACAGTAGGCCTAGCACATACATTTGACGTATAGTATCGTAAACTTATCGCTAATGTAAGCGAATATTGAATCGAAAATACAACTGTCTTATAACATTTTGGATTATTTTTCGCGACATGCGCAATTTGTATCATACATAGATATGAATCAATATTTTAATTTAATTAAATAATATAAGCGAAACGAGTATTTCTAATTTTAAATTCACTCGCATTATTGATACGTTTATGTTTTTTTTTTATTTGAAATGGGTTTGCTCTTGACTCTAGTCTAGGTCAGAGGAGACAGAGACAAAGTCTACGATGGAGTGAGCTTACCCAGAAGAAGCCTGTTAACTTTGAAGAGATTCAGGTTGAATGCGTTTGGGAACACAGACGCAGGTACTGAGTTCCACTCTTTTGCAGTGCGCATTATGAAGGGTGTTTGGAAGCGCTTAGTGCGAATTGGTGGAATGGCAAAAACGATACTAAAGTGACAACATTCGTGCTAGGTCTACAGAATAATAATTATAATCAACTCTTCCCACCTTTCTCGTGACCCCCAAAACTCCAGTAAGCTATACAATCAATTGACCAACTCAATCCTGCCCAATATTTCAACGAATCAGTTTTGATAACCGCTTGACCTGTCAATTGCCTCGAAGCTATTAAGAAACTAATCCTAACTGATATCGGGATAAACTACGAAATAATATATATATTTCGAAATATTCTCTACATACTTTAATGGATATTGAATTTTTATTTTTATATTGGATTTCGTTTGAGCGAGATACGGAGACCCTAATGGTCTCGGTTTATTGCAATAAAAATATTTTTTCCGTGAGAGAGTTATTACATGAAAAGGGTTTAAGCTAAAGTAGCGAGTTTTATTTTTCTATTAGTGTTTCTATAAAATATTGATACAACTGTGACAACTATACATAAGAAGATTTTTCTCTAAAATGCATTCTTAATCACTTTCGTCTATATTTTTAAAATAAATATTATATTCCAAATAGACTCCGTTCTGGATTTAAAACTTTAAAAACACACCTGACATCCCAAGACGGCTATTGGAATTTATTTTGCAACGTTGAGCGCAGGCTCTATTTCTGGTACCTACTAGCGAAACTGGTTCATCTAATAAACAATTCATTATCAAATTATAAAGGTTGCCAAATACTAACAGCAAAGGTCACTACGAAGTTCATAACAGATATCCATTGTAGTGTTACTGGGTAAAAAGAAAACAAGCCTGCAAGTTCGCAATAAAAAATACACAAGTATTTATTTATTTTATTTTTACTTTATTTTATATACAAAAGGAACAACAAACAGCTGCAATATACAATAAAGAAAAAGAAATACACATAACATATGAGCAATATTGTAGCCCACAATGCTGTCCACAGATTAACTGTGGAATATAATACATAAGTATTAAATTTTTAAAACCGAAACCGGAGGTCCTTGCTCCAAGTGCATCTCGTTGAAGTAGTAACATTATATTTACATTGGTTTAACAGTTTCTGTTACGAATATTACGTCACTATTACTTTCCTCATTCCCTTTTCAAGCCTAAATATCCAAGGGCCAATGACGAGTAGTAGTGATGATAATCAGCCCATTACTATCCTATTGCTGGGAAGGCGCCCTTCTCAGATTAAGCAGGTTTAAGCCTAAGTCTACCACACTGACCTGGTGCAAGTATCCTTGAGATGTTTTCCTTCACCGTTAACGCAAATAGTAATCAAATTCTAATCTGCACATTCTAGAAGTCAGAAGTACGGGTCTGGATCAAATTCAGACAAGCAGGAAAGCAAGCATTCACCCACTACGCTGTCACTGCTTAACAAAAAGAGGTGGCCGCTAAAAGATCATTGGAGATTTGTGGGATATTGAATTTTCTCATGAAAAGCTAACTAACAATGGTTTTGACATGGGTCTGAACGGACATTGGTTATGAGTGCCTTTTCCCGGCCAATAACTCCGAAGTTATTGGCATAACTTTATGAAAACTCAATCAAGCACCGATGCTTGATTGAGTTTTCATAAAGTTATGTTAAAAATCCCCTGCAAGCGTGCCACGATGTTAAATTATGATATTTTTGTAGATTTTAAATGAAGTCGAGATTCTTCGTTGTGGAATGTTGTTTTCATTTTCCTTATTGCAGGCTTCTTGCACAGCGTTGTAAATAATTAAAATAACAACTTAAATATCGTTGGGTTACTTAAGAAACATTATAAATTTGGTTTTACTTTTGTTTCAGAAATGTTCGATCGTAATGAGAAGAACGTGAATTGGTAAGTAGGTCAAACTCTTAGACATGTCACTAAATAATGTAAAGGAGGCTTAGCGGTCAAACTACGAGATGTTAATAAATAGTCCATACTTATTAACTACACCTCATACATAACAAGCTCAACACTGTCCTACTACTGGGCACGGGCCTCTTTTCCGAATGAGAAGGGTTTAGGCCTTAGTTCATCACGCTGACCTGGTGCGGGTTGGCAGACTACACAAACCATCGATAATTTTATGGAGCCCTCTCAGGTGTGCAGGTTTCCTCACGATGTTTTTCCTTCACCGTTAACGCAAGTGATAATCAAATTCTGATCCACACAGTCAGAGGTACGGGCTGGGCTTGAACTCAGACCCTCTTGCATGTAAAGCAAGCGTTCAACCGCTAGACTATCAGTACACCTGCGTATAAAAGTATTAAAAGAAACACCATGACTTGTAAAAGAAAGTACTGTAAAATAGGGTTATTTTGGTACCACGGAGCTAATTGGCATGAATTGGACAAGGCATTGGAGATTTTTCGACATGAGCATCCACCAGAGCTGTGCTAAGCTGCGTAGCGAGGAATGTGTTTTGTAAGCACCAATAGAATCACTTCATTTACCTAGCTTCGCTCTGCGCAGCTCTGGTGGATATGAGTCTAGCAGTGCGAGGTTTTTGTTCATACAAAACAAGCGAGAAATGTGTTGCGAGGAATGTGTTGCGAGGACTGTGTTGCGAGGAATGTGTTGCGAGGAATGTGTTGCGAGGAATGTGTTACGAGGAATGTGTACCGCTCTCACCACACCACCCTATTCGAAATGAGTGCGCTACCTATCCTCGCACGGCTCATTTGTACACATTAACACATTACGCATTACACATTACCCATTCCTCGCACAGCTCTGGTGGAAAGGGTCACACTGTTACACATCCTCGCTACACACTTTCGCAGCGCACATTTTCCTCGCACAGCTCTGGTGGATGTCCAGCCTTACAGCTAGTTCACACAGAAACTGTTTACAGGACCGTTTTTAGCGGATCCGTTTTTATTTTGGTGATGTGCCTGTAGTTGTATGAGCCGATTCACATACACGACAGTATTCCGAATCCAGTAAAAAATACTGGTCCGACATTTATACACATTCCATTTTGTCGTCAAAAACTGGATGCCGGAACAGTATAAAAAACGGATCCGTACATGAAGATGTATGAAGAAGTATGGGTGCCTTCAAACACGATCCGTTATTTTTATCGTATCCTGCCTGCCAGATGCGACGCAGCTGCCATTTGTTTAACTGATCCGTCGGTACAGATGTGAACAACACATCCAGTACTGACGGATCCGTTAAAAACGGATCCGCTGTGTGAACGGGCTCGTATTCACACGCTTATTAGCTACCTACACCTGTGACTATTTAAAACTATGTACAATTTCATATATTGAAATATAAAATAACATTAAAATCCGAAGGGTTGGGGAGAAGTGTATAGTAACACTCTCATTTCGCCGTTATGTTTAAGTCTCATGTAATAGAAGGCGAGCCTAATGCTATCAACCGGGCACAAATCTAAACTCCGGGCTGCTACTGAGGAATTCCTCACAGAAAACTCAATAACACTTTACCCAACCTGGGGATCGAACCCAAGACCTCACGATCAGCAGTCGCACTTACCACGATAAGACCGACGAGGCAGTTATGTTAAAAGCCTATGTTAATATACCTATTACCCAGCTAGTACCAGACTTATTTGGTGCCAATTAAGGGAAAGCTGATGAAAAACAGATATCCTGTCTGCCAACGCTCCATCCGCCAAGTGCAATGTTTATTGCCACTTCTCTTACGGCTGTTCCCTGTCTAGCGATTACTGAGACGCCCAATTTCGGCAAGGAACCTTTACGGGCTCAAATGATGATTTCATGACCGACTTATTCACTCCAATAATCTCTCAAGAATATCACAAACAATTTTCGAACATTTTTCATACAATACACGTTATGATACAGTAATCTCTTCAATACACGCTTGAACAGCTACCGAGAATTACCTGAGAAAGCGTCCCTTCTTAAGGTAATCCTGGGTGGTCCTTGTTTAAGCATTCCCTGGGATTGCCTCGTGGGACGTATCACAGCTGGCTCACAAAGAATCCTTGTAATACCGCCACTTACGCTAAACTTTGGTAACATTACCGAATTTTTCATTATTCGGACTTTATTACTTTGTTGAGTACTTAAAAAGTGCTTGTTTGGGTCATCTTGGTTAATTTTCTTGAAAGTCATCTTCTTAGAAGAAAGAAAGAAAATAAATTTATTGCCATACATAAAATTATTTAATTATAAAAAAACATAAAATCTTTCAAAGTGCCCTTAATATTTAAACATAAACTCAAATTCAGCTTGCATTTATTTACTTACGGATCTATAATTTTGTCAGAGACATCATTTTTACTCTTTTATAACGAAAAAGGCTCAGAAGAAGCTTATATTTAAAACGTTCTGTGTTTAAAAAAAAATAACCTACCTAGCGTTTTATCCTCAAAACTACGATTTCCTATTAGATACCTTCACCTACTACACACAAACATCTAAATGGCATCATGATCACATCCTTATTCAATCCGTATATACCGAAAATAATTATACCTAACACAACTAAATCTTACTACCCAGACTCCTCTTATTATATAATAAAACTAATATAATATGTAATTAGCAGTATAGAATCGTGATTAATTGATTTTCCTGTCCTTGCTACTATATTATTGGGCGAGTCGTTCGGTACGCGCCACTGAATCCACTTCTCGACATTCCCTCCCAATACGAGGGTATTGCAAGAATCTTGAGCGGTATTCTTGCTAAAATAACAAAATACAATCTTGGTTATTACTGGGATTGAGTTGTTTATAAGTTTGTGTATTGAATTGTTCGTAAATTCAATGAGTTTTAAAGTGTACTTCGTAATCCCGAATTTGTGTTGGTCCTTGAGCTTATCGTTCTGCCTAACCTTTTCTCAACTATGTTGGGGTCAGCTTTCAGTCTCACCAGATGCGGCTGAATACCAGTGTTTTACACGAAGCGACTGCCATCAGACCTCCGCAACCCAGTAACTGGGCAATGCCGATATCTTAAGGTTAGACCGGTTGTCAGACTTTCGGGCTTCTGACTTCCCGTAACGACTGTCATAGGTATTCGTATGACACCCGGGACCGACTATTTAACGTACTCTCCGAGGCACGGAGGGGTCTCGATGTGTAACGAACGGTCACCCATCCACAGACTGACCGCGGCAAGCGTAGCTTAACCTCGCAAATCGTATGATCTGCGCGGTTTGTAATAAGCCAAGAGCCATAGGTCATTGCACTTATCATATTTTAAAATAAAAAAAGAATAATGATAGAGTGTGGAAATTTACAAAAAATTACTAAAAACCTGTTATTTTCACAGCCATTAATTAAAATTCTGAACGTCAGAGTCCTCATGGTGAGTCAGGAAAGACGAATGCTAAAAAGTACTAATAGTCGGGACGGCAATAAAAACAATAATTAGATGCAAATTGCTCCTTGTTGGTCGTTACATTTCAATAAAATATTACAAAACAGTGAAACAATAATAATATTAAATAATTTTACACTCGCGACCAAATAAATTACCCACCAGTCAGAACGCACCAACATAAATTCCCCTTCAGCATATTGAACACCCAACTACTCAGATATTCAAACGAGGCCATCAATTTTGTCCGAAATAAGAAAGGCCTACAAATCGACGCGAAGGAATGTATGAGATACCGACCGGAGATTATTTATCGCGCCTCAAGTGTACCGTGATTTACTGGATGGCATTCCTTTGAGTCGTGACATTCTATCCAGTAGCCCGAACATTGTAAGGGCAATGCTATGTCCACTACAATATTCTTTTTACAATTCACATGTAAGTTATATTAATTTCTTGTTATTTTGAGTCTAATATCGTGTTAGGATTCCAATGCTGGTTGTAATATTTTAGTTTTCATACTTTTTTGACATATCTATATAATAGGTATTAAGTATGCGAACGTATGGATGTATATTTGAAACTGAACAGATTTAAATATAGTGTGCTAAGGACGCTGAGGTAGAAAGATTCTTGGATAAGCACAAAGATAACAATACAAAGATGTACACTTCGTTTTCTTAAACTAAGAACACGCTCTAACAAAGCCATACTTAAAACTAAACTTAATTTAAACTATTGCCATCTTTTACACTCTGATAAAATAAGAAAGAAATGGACATTAATAAAAGCTGTCTAATTTGGTTTGAACTAAAATTTCCAAGCTTTAGACGACACTTCAGAAAGTGTCGACTAAAAACACGGCGAAGTTCAAGGCGTAAAGTAGTTGGACATCTCTAACTTAGTTCTTATCTATCACCGTCCTTTTCTCGCGCCGTCTGTTAGTAAAAGATAGCAATTGCTTTAATTTTAGTTTAGTTGGTGAATAAGTGAATCGGCGCCGGTGTTAATACCCGTTAGAACAAAATGTTTTCCGAAGATTTATCTGTATTTCTTACACGTTTTGAATCGAAGCAATATTTCACGTAATTTTCCTACTATCGCAAGGAGATTGTAGCAGATCGTAGCCGTCTACGGTCGTGTCTACGCCGTAGCACGTAGCCACAGTACGTAAAGCAACTCAACATTTTATTGTCAAGTATCCGATTCCCACTTCATAACACAAAAGCTCGCCGAAGCGAGAAAGTAACGTTCAATCTTTTGAAAACGTTCAACTGTAAGCACTTTCCAAGTACTTTCTTACTTTTCAAAATAAGAAATACCTAAACATTTTTGACTATGGAATTGATACATTCGGTTTTTTTTTATTTCAGACGTTGCTCAAGTAGGTGTTATTAAATGTATTACTTGCACAAATAATCAAACATGTTACAAATATTTACCATAAGGAGTTCGTAAAAATATTAGTCTAAGTAGTGCTTAGAAGAAAGAACCTACAACGTGCGCGCTCTTTGCTATTTGTATTCATTAGGTATCTTGATATGTAATTAATTAAAGTTCAAATATATTTTTTATTTGAATACGTTCCATTAATGATACCTAGTAACACAGGGAAGTTTCGCCAGTTAATTCAAAGTAATCTTGTAATATTACTGGAAATTCTATAATTGATAATATTTAAACACCCGTCTCTTAGATAATGCTACCCACGCAATTTGCTAATGAGAAACAAATTTCAAAGTTTCAAACCAACATTGAAACAACGAGTTATACTCTATGCTTACTTATGTATTTATAAGCTCTTATCTAACTGAGAGAGCGGAATTCTGAGGTATTTGAATATAATAGAAGAGATGACAACCATTGAAAATGCCTTTGATTATGATAGTATATCGCGTTTAGAGATCAAGGATCTTTTTGGAATGGCTAATACGCATTTTTTAGCATAATGGACAGGCCAAGGAGACTTGATGTAATGATATTTTAATTATATATATACAAGGTTAGTCGGAAAGGGGGTACTAAGCCGCGGGCCACATAAAGTATCACTGATGACCATTTTAAAGCAAGTGTTAAAATTTCAAAATTCGATAATTTTTATTTGCATGCAAAAATATTTTTATTTTAGTTTTTTCAAAACAAAAAACATTCCTGCTTTAGTTAAAAATTCAGAAAATTAATTTTCTAATCCGTGACCCCAAATATGACCTAAATTGTAAAAATAACTGATCATAGCTATGGACAGATAGATTTTAGCATATTTTTTACGAAATCTTTGAAAAACTATTTCTCTTAAACTATCGAGTTTTGGGGAAAGTTGTAGAACAAAAGTTATCCCTTATTATAGGTACTTTAACACCCTTTCGGCTTAGTACCCCCTTTCCGACTAACCTTGTATATATACAAGGTTAATCGGAAACGGAAATACTAAGCCGCGGGCCACTTATTGTATCACTGATGATTGTTTTAAAGAAAGTATTAAAATTTAAAAATTCCATTAATTCTTTTTCCTTGTAAAATTATTTTTATTTTAGTTTTTTCAAAAATTCTTCATCCCTGCTTTAGTTATGAATTCAGAAAATGGAGTTTCTAATCTGTGACCCCAAATATGACGTAAAATGTAAACACAGCTGATCATAACTGAGGATAGATAGAATTTAGCGTTTTTTTATGAAATCTTTGAACGGCTATTTCTCTTGAACTATTGACTTTTGGGGAAAGTTGTAGAACAAAAGTTATCCATTATTATGGGTACTTTAACACCCTTTCGGCTTAGTACCCCCTTTCCGACTAACCTTGTATATATATTTGATTATATACATTTATTTCGTTCAATATTTTACTTTTATAACGGAAATACAAACAGTTCGTATTATTTTTCACGTTTCTTTTTTTTTATTGTTTGTTTCCGCACTTATTTGTTAATGGAAGTGCTCAGTTGTTCGTTTTCTTGCACTACTTCGACAACTGCAAGAGGATAGTGCCTGTGATTTTACTATGAAATTAAAGTATTTGCAATACTTACTCTTCTGAGACTCATTTTATAAAAGCCAGTTTAAAACCAGTTTGCAAAAAAATATAATAATGGTCTTTCGAGTCGTATCAATAAAGAGATATTGCATACCATCTTTTTAGTGCCCCGAATCGAGTAACTTCTTCTTTTCGTGTGGTTAGTGACTAACCTGGTGTCAAAGTTTATACCTCCCATGGGCCTCTGACTCGGCTTCACATACCGTCAAGAAATATCTCTAAGATGTGCCTTTTCCTCACGATGTTTTCCTTCACCGTTTTTAAGCAAGTGATAATTATACAATACGCACATGAAAAAAAATGAAAAGTCAGAGATGCGTACCTTGAGTTCGAGCTCGAGACCTATGACTTGGCAGTCCGACGATCACACCATTAGGCTATCACTGATTATATATATATTTTAATTATTTAAAACGAAGAAAAGTAAAACAGCAATGTTAGGGTACTTGTGACAAAACATCTGTTCGCCTCCGCATAAAATAAAAAAACGTGAAATGAAATTGCATTTTTTGATCAATTGCTTTTTTCTAAATTCTCGTCGAAAATTCGCCAACTCCGTAATCGGTTGATGTTTTTCCGTTTTTCCGCCATTACCCAGCAATTTATAAAAATATACACAGTTTTCAATATCAAAGGTTCCATTGGCGCTCATTTGACAGCCCACAATCACATTCGTGTGTCATAAATTCTCAAGGGTCCATATTCGTTTGTATTTCGAACATATCTTGCGATGAACGAAAATATTTTCACTTACCACAAGCAAAACAGGCTACGGGTAAAACGAACGTGACGCCTTTGATGCTTTTAGCCTGAGAACATGTTAGACACGAAGTAATTTTTAATGGTTATATTGCTTTTAGACATGTTTTGTCATGTCATTGTTATTTTATACGTGAAAGTATTTTTTTTCAAACACAGTATTCTGCCAGTAGAGTCTGAGAAATAATAAGTTTACTAGACAGAGCCAGCACTACGGAGTGATGTCGTCATATCTCATGAACTTCATAATAAATTCACATCACTCCATACAATTTCCGTATAGCACGACAGGGAAAGAAAATGCTACTTGCAAAAGCTTGAAAAGCGTTCTTTTTCTCTTTCAATCTTTTCTCCTCCATCTCCTCCATTTTTTCATCGATTTTATTTATTTTTTCAACCATCGTATTCTTTCTATACTTTTTTGAAATAATAAGAATTTTTTTTTCTTTTTAATGTTTGTTACCTCACAACGCCGTCATTTATAAACCGATTTTTTATACAAGAGTATTCTTTCGAAGTGGTCCCGTTTAAATTTGGTGAAGATCTGATGAAGAACTTCGGAGATAGACAACGGAACTCCTTGATGACGAACAGTACGCATAATGGGATTATGTTACGAGCAGTGTCTTTAGTAGGTCCAACCATGTTTTAATTAAGGCCACTAAAATGAATTTTATTCTATTTAGGATTTTTTGAAGTCGGTTTTATTTTTGTTAAAATGTTTTTTTTAAGTAGTCGTATACCCTTTTGTATATATCAAAATATATTTATAGTAATTTTACATGTAGCTACTTAATTTTAAACTATTTAAGTAATATTAACTAACTTGTTACTTATTTTATAATAGTATTACTATTATAAAACTCGATGGAGCCGTTGATGAAATTTTCCATAACTGCTTCAATAATGTTAATAAATATTCAAGAGTCGACGCAACTTCCCGATGCTCTCAATTTACTAAACCACTTACGGAAAACGCTGGAAAGCTTTGCCTGTTAATAGCCTGAAAAAGTTTCTGTATACATATAGCTAGGCTTTTACCTAATTATTCTCGTGTTAATTATATTATATCGGTTTTAGGAAACCAGAAAATGTGTGGTTAAAATTTGATCTTATCGTCATCCAGCCTATAAACGTCCACGGGGCCGAATTTAGGCCCCCGAACAGTCCACTGTAATGAATTATCACAACATAAGAAAAATCGACATAATAATTACTACACTTAACAAATAACTCGGTGACCGAAAAAGGTATAATATTTGTATAAGCAGTGCTAGCACACAAGGGAATGCTTTAGGACGTAAATTACAATTAATTTACGTCCTCTCAACGTAAATTATACGACGAAATAAAATATATTATAGGTATATTTTCTACTAGCTGTGTCCTCACGGCTCCGCCCGTAGCCTATGTTACTCAGTGATAATATAGCTATCTAAAGGCAAAATAATTTTTGAAATCGGTCCAGTAGTTTTTAAGTTTATACAACAACGACAAACAAAAATACAAAAATGCAAAAATACAAATCTTTCCTCTTTATAATATTAGTATAGATTTACATAATATATTTATTTGTTTCTTGAACAATCTACAGCTAATCAAACAGTACGTCAGAAGGGAAACAGAACCTCAGACAGATCTTCACTAATAGACATTGCATAAATAAATACACACAGTCAACAAGCAGCTTACTGTGTTCCGTTGTGTGTATGTGAGAGCCAAAGGGGTATAAAGGAATCCCTCTACATTCCTGTTCCTTAGATTCGTGTGCTCTTAGACCCTGTCTGCGCTTAACATCAGATGAGTCTAGGGTCAAACGAGACCAAGTTAAAAAAATAAAAATAAATAATCTTTTTACGGCTGACAAGATGCAAATAATTCTACGTGACAGAATTACTTCCAATGTGGAGTCTATCGCATTCTATGCGATGATCTATACGCAACATAAATGTGACTTTTCAGGACTACATTGAAAAAAAAACTCGTAATACACAATAATACACATATCGATATATTTCAGTGTTTACGGATTTCATACGTGATAGCTATGTTAAACAAAGACAAATGTTTATTTTTGTCTTAATATTTCCATATTGAAGAAGACATCCATTATAGTGTCACAACTCAACATACTGACGAACGTGAAAGTAACTTTTTAAAAGATCGATCTTCCAATTTTTGATGCCAGCAATATTTCAAGGTGATGGATACACGTTCTCCTCATATTCGCATAGTATCTTCATCTAAATTATACAGTTTGTCTATATTATTGACAGTTAACGAAAACATTTCCAAAAAGTATAGATTATTCAAAACCTTGATAATATATATCCTAGTAGTATAAAACGATTAACTAAAACAGGGCATCAATATATTATATTTCGTATTTATAATTATATTAAGATATAGAGGGGTCCTACCGCGAGGATCATACGATTTGCGAACTGAAGCTGTGCTTGCCGTGGCCAGTCGGTGGTTGGGTGACCGTTCCTTACACATCGAGACCCCTCTGTGCCTCGGAGAACACGTTAAACAGTCGGTCCCGGGTGTCATACGAATACCTATGACAGTCGTTACGGATAGATAGAAGCCCGAAAGTCTGACAACCGGTCTAACCTTAGAATATCGGCATTGCCCTGTAACTGGGTTGCGGAGGTCTGATGGCAGTCGCTCCGTGTAAAATACTGGCATTCAACCGCATCTGGTTAGACTGGAAACTGACCTCAACATAGTTGGGAAAAGGCTAGGTAGAACAATTTATAATTATATTAATATTTTTTGTGTAACTAATAAAATAAAACATATTTGGAATCGATAGACACTAGGAGTTCTCTTATAACGTGGATATATGTTTTCCTATTAGGTGTAGATATACACAAATATATACAAAAATAATCGCGCTGCGCCAATGAGGTCGTCAAAATTATTTTAATTATGGGTAAGCGTCACATAATCAGGCTTTATCCTAATATTGAACACATTTGCTTTTCAGTAAATGTCAAACCAGGTACACGATTTTGCAATTTATCGCGAAATGTTTTATTACCCACCGGGGGGGCTTCCAAGCCCCGTTCTCGCTTATCGTTCTCATATTTTGTGAGGTTTATTTTTCTGAATACAAAAGAAGGATGGGATTACTTACGTAGAATCTATTTACCATTCAACCTTAGATTCTCGTGTGTCTTCAGATAAACTGGAGGTTTTCCTTGTTTTGGTAAAATAATTTTAGATCTCTTTTTAAGATTGCGCAAGCATGAATTCTAAGTAAAACATTCTTAGGATGTTATCTTTTGTTATTATTTATTTCGGGTTCAAGGCAAAGGTAGAATATCCGGTATTCCCAAACTTAAATTTTACAGTGTACTGGCGATACTGTGGGGACTTGTCTTACAGTCGTAGTTATAAATGACGATGATTATGCGCTAAGCCCTTTCTACGAGAGGAAATCGTCATGGATACCCTAAATATTAGACGACACGTTTGGTGCAGTGAATGAGCGATTAGCTTCTGCCCTACGGCTTGTAGCTTCGATTCCCGCATGGAACAAATATTTGTATGGCCTACAGATAATTGTTCCGGGTCTGGGTGTTGGTGCATGTGAAGATTTTGTGTCTGTAAACGCATTCACGATATAGAAGAAATCATAATGTCGGGCAAAAATTAAAATATATAAATAGTGCTTGAGGGTAATTACGAACATGTGAATATTCCGAAAATTACGAAATTTTACTAAACCAGGTAATATTTTTTGCTCTGGCAATGTAATAATGCTAGAATGTGTAATGCGATGTAATGTAATATTCCCAGAGCAAAATATATTGCCTGGTTTAGTAGTAATTCGTAATTTTCGGAATATTCCCAAGTTCGTAATTACCCTAAAGCACTATATACCATATGGTATTTTGGACTCTTATAGAGTAAAGTCCTTAGAATACTTCGTCGGAACGCATGCTCCCCTCCCCCCCTCAGTGCTACGACTTCGGCACCGGATCTGATAAGAGTCAAGTGGTCCCATTTAGTATGACACTCGAAGCTAAAAAAAACTCTACATAAATTGCTTCATACCGCATTATAAGGCCAACACACGAGATTTTCATTACAACACACATGAACCCACTTTAAAAAGTTATTAGACATGCTTAAAATGTTGCTTAAAACCTGATTGGGTTTGGTACTTTGGTACACAACGCCGTAGATAGCCGAACTTACCCGATTGTAACCGATCGAAGCTGACACAAAATTATCGACGGATAATGAAATTTCATAGAATTTACGAGGGTTCATTTTCATGGTTTGTTTTTGTAATTGGATATTACACGTGGCTTTTCGGGAGTGTTTAACTTACGTTCACCATTTATGTGGACTTTACTCAATATAAGTGTTTTTAAAAGATTGAAATACGATAAAGATTTTCAAAGGCCTAAGCGTCCTAAAGTAAATACCGTAGATACTACGGTATTAAAAAGTACTACTACTTTTCCCAAAAGTGTCAGAAGCTATATTATTTACCAATATTTTTGATGTGAAACATCTAATGCGGCGGTACGGGTATGAGGGCGGCTGTTGCGTGGCGACGTTCGCGATGGCAGACACACGACGGCAGACCTTCGTAACTCGTCGGTTCTCTTCGGTTTGATTCGGCCAGTTTTTATTTACAAATGTACCTATATTTCGATTATTCACACCTGCCAGGCGTCTCGCGACAGTTTTTTTTCTGTGAATTTGGTTTTCAAATAGCAACAAATAATTCTGAAGATCATTTTTTCCTAGGACAACCATGAAAAATGCTGTTGTGAGCTTAAGCCGAGAATTTTTCAATCAGTTAATTCTTCATTATTTATTGAATGTTCTTATGAGGCAGTCGTTGTTGCTTTAACAAATCAATAAAGCAATCGTCTGGTAAATCATAAACAGACTTAAATAATTAAATAAATCAATGAACAGGCGTTGCTCAAGTTATTTCGGTAAACACAATCCTAATAATTAATATTTTTTCCTTAAACACATTAATTAATTTCTGTTTCATCACTTCATTTTCCGTTAATGGACGCTTTAAATTAAGTATTCGATTCTGAATGAAATAAGTATAAGTAGTTTTTTCTTGGTGATTTTCTCCACTTAAATATCATCATTATTTTTGTGTTTTTGTGTCAAGTGAAGCAGAGTCAAAATTGAAAATGAAACAAGAACAATTTGAGAAAAAATAATGTTTTAAAAATCTCTCGATTTCTTAAATGTCTTTTTTTATCTTGGGAAATAAGTACATATTCACCGAATTTATTCACCTTCAATAAAATTTTACCAAATAATAAGGAAAAACATACCAACCGTGTCCCCAACAGTACAACCGTATATAGTATATTATCTACGAGTACAACATCCATAACTTCATAAAATTTCCCCGCAATAATATTACTTTGAAGATGTTCACACCTCGCCCGGACTAATATTTTCTGCAGAGCAGTCAGGGTTTGCAAAATATTTTGTTGCTAAAGTTATTACAAGAGATAACGTCATTTCAGTGCAAGCGAGATTTTACGTATCGACGAGATTTTTTATTCCTCTACAGAGTAAACTACGTTAAAAGGTGCTAAAGTAACTCGTGCATAAACTTTAATTATTTAGAAAAGGGTGAAAAATGTACACCGGAAAATTTAAACGATGTTCATGATATTGGAAAAATTGCTGTGTTGAAAAACGAAGAGATAGCATATATACGACAAAAGGTCCAAGGTCAAAAGAACCGAACATCGTAAAGCTTTGGAAGACATAATTAAACTATTTTAACATTATCTCCCTTATTACAAAAGATGCATTAAACCAAATCTAAAGTAAACCCAGATTTAAAATAAACCCCTCTCTTTCTAACGTCATGTATAAAAAATATATATATTAGGTCCCCACCTATGAAATCAGCGTTTTGTATGGAGAATTTTAAAGAAGTTGCATTTTTCATACTAACATTTTCTTAATTTATTTACCAACTATGAACACTAATGTTTTAAAACTTTTATGCACTAATGTTTAAAAACTAAGATAACGTATGCCATTTAGATTATGCGACAAAAATAAGTTTTGGCTAAGTTAAAACAAAAATAGTGGTCATTTCTGCTAACAAAAAGAGGAGTCATTTATAAGGTATTTTTTATGTTTAGAAAACTATAAGTAATAAGGTTTTTTTACTATTGGTAGTTGTCTATGATGGTCATTATTCGATATAATATCAAGCAATTGCTATATATTTTAAATCATAGAAGTAAGGAGGTTCTCTATTTGTGAGAATAAAACGCCAATTTCATAGGTAAGGACCTAATATTAAAACGTTGGTGTACCTGAGATCTTCTCTCGTAATAAGAGGAAAGGGCAAGACTATCAAAAATTATGGGTCAGTTGCACAACAGTATATATATAGTATATAAATAAAAATAAAAAACCGTAGTTATATCTTTGACATATTTTTTTTGCACATATATTATTATAAGAAATTGTACCCATTCATACAATACAATACTCTTTATTGTACACAATACAAACAAGAAACATTACTATAAAAATAGAGATGTACAATGGGCGGCAATGGGCATTCATTATTAAACCTATTTTATTTCTAGTTTCAAAAGATAAAGCCACGTTTGTTACGCCTAGCACGAATGCCAGCTGTCGAGTTACTAACGCAAATGTAAGTGAATTTTAAATCGGAAATACTCGTTTCGCACACACTATTTAATTAAATCCAAAACTTTATTCATATCTATGTATGATACTAATTGTGCATGTCGCAAAAGAATAAACCAAAATGGTATAGGATGATTGTATTTTCGATTCAAAATTCGCTTACATTACAATACTATACGTCAAACGTTCGTACTGGCCTTGTTATAAAACGTCAGAACTGACATAAATAAAATTGTCTCATTGCAACATTATCATGAAAATTCAAATAGCACTACATGCCGGCTATTTTCCCGTGTGTATCTAGGACAAGAGTAGTAGGTCAAGGTGCAAGTGGCCTAAACCTGTTATCGGGAACTAATGCAGTTCCTGTATTAGGTCAAGAACAAACTGCGGCCGGTTTATGATACATATTGGGTAGATACCTGTATTAAGTTAGTTTCCTGCTGTTTGTTTATAGGTACCGAATGGCATTTAGCTACCCCATTTTGGTGGTAGACATGGTTTAACAAAGTATTTTGGCATTAATAGACACACTGTTGTATTCGCCAGCGTCAATTAGCGTGAAATTTAATATTGATTGGTGACCGTTCGTTACACATCGAGACCCCTCCTCGATTCGGAGAGCACGTTAAACTGTCGGTCCCGGGTATCATACGAACACCTACGACAGTCCTCATGGGTACTCAGAAACCCGAAACTCTGACAACTTGCCTAAGGCTGAGCATCCACCAGAGCTGTGCTAAGCTGCGTAGCGAGGAATGTGTTTTGTAAGCACCAATAGAATCACTTCATTTACCTAGCTTCGCTCTGCGCAGCTCTGGTGGATATGGGCTTAGTGGAGAAACAAGCGAGAAATGCGAGCGAGGGATGTGTTGCGAGGAATGTGTTGCGAGGAATGTGTTGCGAGGAATCTGTTGCGAGGAATGTGTACCGCTCCCGCCACACCACCCTCATATTCGAAAAGAGCCCGCTACCTATCCTCGCACCGCTCATTTGCACACATTACGCATGACGCATTACACATTACCCATTCCTCGCACAGCTCTGGTGGAAAGGGACACACCGTTTCACATTCTCGCTACACATTTTCGCACCGCACATTTTCCTTGCACAGCTCTGGTGGATGTCCAGCCTAACCTTAGGATATCGGCATTGCCCAGTAATTGGGTTGCAGAGGTCTGATAGCAGTCGCTCCGTGTAAAATACTGGTATTCAGCCGCATCTGGTTAGACTGGAAGCTGACCCCAAACACAGTTGGGAAAAAGGCTAGGAGGAATTAGCGTGATATTACGTTTGTAGGTTAAAAGCTACTCATTCGCTAGGATGCAGCAGCCGCCACATCCGCATAGTATAAAACGGATTTCGGATTCGGTTGTGGGTGCGTGCTATCGGCAAATCCCTTTAACCTGTAACGTGCATGCCGTGCCTTAAGCTCGTTGGTGGCTAATGAAAGCTTACCTCCGACAAAAGTCATCATGATACCAGCCGAAGGTCGTCCACTGCTGAACAAAGGCCTCCCTTATAGATTTTCACAACCGCCGGTAACATACCACCTGCATCCAACGACTCCCAGCGACCATCACCAGGTCATCTGTCCATCTAGCTAGAGGCAGTCCCACGCTGCGTTTTCCGATGAAGCAAAAGACAATAACAAGGAACAGCGTAGGCAGAGTACTCAAACTACGGAGCGTAGTAAGACTGCTGGCAAGATGGGTCGATGACGTCTTCTCTCGTGTCGGTACGAGCTATACGAGAATGGATTAGCCAGTCAACAAAATTGATCGCGGGGCTGACTGCCCAGGGTGCGTCGGACGTACTGAAGTATGGTCACTCGTGGAGGCTCTTTTAATGCATGCCGGACGATTACATGATAGATAAATGTGTCGGAAAGACCTGAAAAGATTGATGTGAACAAGATGGAGGAGGTTTATGCCCTGCAGGGGGTGACAAATACTGTAAATGATAATGATTTAAAATACATAATTTAACTTACGCCATCACGTCTGTATTCCCCGAAGGGTTCGGCAGAGGTGTATAGTAACACCATCATTTCGCCGTTATATTTAAGTCCCAATGTAATAGGGGGCGAGTCTATTGCCATTTATTTTCATCAAATACATTTTACATAAATAATGCTAACTAATTAAATAGGTAGCTCTCACTACAGTAACTTTCCTTTAGTCTAAGTATTCCAAGATAACTTAATACTTTTAATTGCAAAACGAAATACAACTAAAACTTTTAACAGTAGATAGCTAACAGGCTATGGATCAAAACAGACTGCTTGAGCTTTTAGCTGGCAGTGAAAACTGCAGTATGCAAATAGCTATGTTCATAATAATTATTTTCCTAACATTGTTTTGTTTCTCTATATCCCGTTATATGGAATTTTTAATTTAGCACGAGGAGACAGTGCTAGTTGATTAATATCCGATTCCTATAATTTACGGAGTGTTGTTGGTTAAAATTAAGACTCTTGTATCTTTACCTATAATGAAACTAAGACCTCATAACTTTGCATAGTAGACCCTACCATATGGAAGTAGCTATCTCAGCTAAAATTAGCTTACGAGTCTATTTATATGTCCAATTTGACAATAAAAAATGCTATCCTTGGTAAGCAAAACGGCTCGTTTTTCTTTATAGGAACCGAGCATAAAACGGTTTTCATTTATTTGAAAAACGATTGATTAATAAAGCAAAGCTGTAAAATATTTTGTTATTTCGATTAAAAGAGTACTTCAAAGAAATTTTGATAAAGAAAATAGATGCTTTTATGTTAACACACATAGCTTTTGAATTTTCAGTGTTGAGAATACATTTCAAACACAAATCATACGTACAAATCCAGACTCGGAAAAAGTCCCTGTGGAGGGTGAGATCGAACCAGTGACCCAGCAGACATTCCGTACATTTACCATCGACACTTTCCATAACTTTTATGTTTTAAGCGTATCATATTTTTAACTTATAATACATTAGTTTTATCTATATCTATACTAATATTATGAAGAGGAAAGATTTGTATTTTTGGATTTTTGTATGTAACGAATAAACTTAAAAACTACTGGACCGATTTCAAAAATTCTATTGCCGTTAGTAAGCTACATTATCACTGAGTAACATAGGCTACGGGCGGAGCCGTGAGGACACAGCTAGTACTAAATAAACGGCCAACCCGCACCACGCCTGTGGGGTAGACTAATACCTGGACCCTTCCCATTACACGAAGCGACCCGTGCCCAGCAGTAGTAATGGGCCGATTATGAATCATATTGTGTTTTTTTAATATCGTATCGCATCACATAATTGTTTTTAGTCCACCTACCATGTTTTCTCTGAAAAACTAACATCGATAAGTGCTGTCGTTACCTATGAACTCTGAAAATCTGTTCAGCTGTTACAGTTTCATTGAGTTCAAACACCTCAACTTTCGTATTAACAATATAGTATTATAGTGTGATTGTTTCTCAACACAAGTCTTAAAGATAATAGTAGCTCACTGGAGCAAGCCTAATTCAAATAAATACGGCTCATTGACCCCGAATGTTTGACAAGACTATTCATTACGAGCGAACAATATTCTGGTGCTTCTGTTACCTTTTCATGTGGTTAGAATAAATACATTACTTTACATAGTGGGCTACTGTTTCAACGTAAATCTAGTCATTATTGACCCTGAATGTTTAACAAGACTATTCATTAGGATCAAACAATATTTTGATGCTTCTGGTACCTTTTTGATGTATTTAGAATAAATATTAGTTTATATAGTAGACTAGTATTTCAATGTGGCAGCTTGTAGGCCGTCAATCAATCATTTTAATTAAACTATCTTACTCCATTGCTATAGGTACATAATATTATGTGTCGTCAAAAATGCGACATGAAACCCGGTTTTCAGCCCGTCCCTTTCTTAACTGGTCGTCAGGGCGTGCGTCGCTTCTTTGCTGTTGTAAAAACAAGTACGAGGAGCGGTCTTATATACCTATAAGTATAAATTAATGTATGCTATCTGTGTTACATTTATGTATTTAACATCAGAACATTATTTAAAAATATGCTTCTATAAATATCTTTTGACTTCCACATCGTGTAATCAGAAAGAGAACTTTTTTATGTATATTTTTCTTTTTTATAAAAGAGGCGAGGTTACAAAATGAATTAAAGATGTTAAGATGTTCCCACACTTGTGTTTACAAACGCTTATATGAAATTAAAGGCATTAAGTGCTTACTTCATACATTATCTATACCTACTAATATTATAAAGAGGAAAGATTTGTATTTTTGTATGTAACGAATAAATTTAAAAACTACTGGACCGAATTCAAAAATTCTTTTGCCGTTAGAAAGCTACATTATCACTGAGTAACATAGGCTACGGGCGGAGCCGTGAGGAATCGAATAGAATAGAATAGAATATACTTTATTGTACACCAAAATTGTAACACAGCTCTTATACAATAACAAACATTAAAGGGTACAATGGCGGTCTTATCGCTTGATAGCGATATCTACCAGACAACCTTTGGATGAATAGGAAGTCAATGAATAAGATAGAGGGGGTAGTCCATGGTGTACTGCTGCAAAATATATACTACACACCATACATAGACATAATACTTACACATATATATATATAAATATTGTAATATATATATATGATATATAATTATGTGATAGGGAAAACAAGGTAGATTGATGATGAGGTACTGATTTATGAGGAATTAGAAACGTGTTGAGAGAAGAAATGATCTTTAACTAATTTTTTAAAAGAATCCAGTGACTGAGCTTGTCTTACTGACACACAGCTAGTGTTAAATAAGTTGGTTTCAAACGTGTTTTTTTTCTCAAATGTTACGTATCTAAAAGCTATATAAATATACACATATACTTACTCATGTACCTTGTTGTACATACCTTGTTTCAGAAATCTATAGATCATAGCCCCAATCGATTCATGAGTCAAACACAGAACGTACCTGTACCCACTCAAGTAATTCAATGCGTTATCGATAGTTTTAAACTATAGAACAAAATTGATGATACACGTTACATTTGAAAAGTCCTATAAAGTAACATTAAATAAACATTTTACATTATTCATTGCGATGTAAAAGGACCTTTAAAATATTTTAATTAATTCGCAGTACACTTCTACTAAAAACATTTTTCTAATTTCGAAAACTTCCTTGAGTTTGCAGAGAGGAATCCTTTGAAAAATTTGAAATATTTCGCTAACACTGAGTGGAATTAAGACTAAGGGCGCCCACACAGAAGCTAAACCAGGGTTCTGCATTCTCATTCTTCTAAATAAAGGCAATCACTGGCAGCAAGCAGGTAGTGTTAGTTGGTACTTAGTAGGTACTGCCACCTGACATCATGTTAAGCTGATGACACTTTTGGCACTTATATTAAAATTTTATTATTGTGTTTGTTTGGGATTGTTTGTGTCAATATACAAGGTGTAAATGCAAAAACTGAAAACCTCTTAAGGGCTTATTGTACATATCATTAACTTTTATTAAGGAAACAATGAAGAAATCGCGAAAAAAAATCAGCTGTTCCCTACATTTTGTCGAGTTATGCGAACATAAATGTAAGGAGCAAAAGATTTTTTTTCGCGATTTCAGAAATTGTTCATAATGATGTGTATAATCAGCCCTGAAGAGGTTTTCAGTTTTTGCATTTACACCTTGTACATTTTTCTTTCTTTTTCTTGATAGAAACTATACACACATCTGACAGTCTTACCGTAACAGGCAACGCGCGGTCAGGCAGCTTTTAATAAACGAGCCTGTAAAATGTACACATATCGAACTTGGATTGAGTGCAGTGGAAGTGTATTTAACGTAGATGAAGATTGGTTCATCCATCGGCAGATAGACAAACAAACCAGAATAGCATGATGGAACCGAAAAGTTGAAAGCTTGAGTGATTGCTAGACGAGATCAAAAAAGAAAGTCAAAAACAGAAATAGCGATTGGTTATATATCGTTGGTCTAGTGGTGGCAAGCTGGAGAGGCTCGTGGCTAATTAATAACCGCGCGGATCATATGATTTGAATGGTTAAGCTACGCTTGCCGCGGTCAGTCCGTGGATGGGTGACCATTCGTTACATATCGAGACCCCTCCGTGCCTCGGAGAGCACGTAAATCCATCGGTCCCGGCAATCATACGATCTATGATAGTCGTTACGGGTAGTCAGAAACCCGAAAGTCTGACAACCGGTCTAACCTTAGGATATCGGCATTGCCTAGTAATTGGGTTGCGGAGATCTGATGGCAGTCGCTCCTTGTAAAATGCTGGTATTCAGCCGCATCTGGTTAGACTGGAAGCTGACCCCAACATAATTGGGAAAAGGCTAGGCAGAACGGTCTAGTGGTAAGCGCGACTGCTGATCGTGAGGTCCTGGGTTCGATCCCCAGATCAGGCAAAGTGTGATTGGGTTTTTCTGTGTGGAATTCCTCAGTAGCAGCCCGGAGTTTTGATTTGTACCCGGTTGATGGCAATAGACTCGCGTCCTATTACATGGGACTTAAACGTAACGGCAAAATGATGGTGTTACTATACACCTCTGCCCAACCCTTCGGGGAATACAGGCGTGATGTTATGTTATACTCCTGTAGATTACCTATTGACCTCGATTATTATAGCTTATCACTTTCAGGTTATAATTCTATCAGATAAAAATATAGTTATACCTACTTATAAAGAAAATAAATGTTTTTACTAATTAAATAAACTAGCAACTTTCGTTAATGGCCCCGATTCTGTTGAACGACTAAACTAGACTAAAAATACTGCTGTCCTTGACTTGCAGATAAAACAAGAAAGATATGGAAGAATATTAGAGCTGTCAAATTAGTTTGAACTAAAATTTCCAAACAGATTTAGACGATATCTCAGCATATGCCGCCTAAAAACAAGGTGATGATCAACAAGTAAACTAGATTGACAGCTCTAAAAGTTCTCCGTCTCTTTCTTATTTTCCCTGTTAATAAACATAACATAATTAGCCCATTACTGTCCCACTGCAGGGCACGGGCCTCTTCTCAGGAATGAGAAAGGTTTAGGAATTAGTCCACCACGCTAGCCTGGTGCCGGTTGGTAGACTACACACACCATCGGGAAGTTTATGGAGCCCTCTCAGGTTTGCAGGTTTCCTCACGATGTTTTTCCTTCACCGTTAACGCAAGTGATAATCAAATTTTGATCCGCACATTAATTCTAAAAGTCAGAGGTACGGGCTGGGGTCGAACGTAGACCCTCCTGCATGGAAGACAAGCGTTCAACCGGTAGGCTATCACTGTTAATAAAAGATATAATATTTTTAGTTAAGTTTAGTTGGTTCGCAACAGAATCAGCACCAATAACTAATCCTTTTTACAAGCTTTTATTTTTATTTTCTTTTAACTCTACTCCGGACGATTCTGTGGAAGACAGATCAATTTCATGGTGTTTACAACCAGTTCACTTCATAATAACATTAGTCCACACACATCCACACACTTTCCACCCAATTTCCTCCTTTCCACTCCTATGGGCAGGCTTACCCACAACGTTCACCCGTCAATACTGTTTACGGACCTCAATTCATGTTTAAACGTTCTGACTCCATTGTTTCACTTGATTTAGTTTCAAAGCCTGTCGAATATTTTAATAGAATAACTGAGAATTCGATTAGGAAAAATAAATATTGTTTTATGAAACTTTGTGGTGAGTATAGTTTAGCGAGTGTTTGGTAAATATTGACTTGAAGATTTTACAATTCAAGATTGGTTTTCTAAAAGAGGAGTGGTCGTCAGTTTTCGATTCTTAACTAACCCGCTGTCAAATCTCATGCCAAGCGATGTGATTAGTTCTAACATTTTGGTAAACTAATCACATCACTTGACATGAGATTTGACAACAGATTAAATGAAGGCTGTCATTGAAACTGTTAGCTAAATATTGAGGTTTTAATCAGCGAAAATGTCTAATGGTTTTAATCAGCTAAAACCTTAGTTAAGCGTCCACATTCCCCCTACAGGGTACATATGCTAACTAATACCTATGCATGCACTAGCCGCGGGAGGACCCTGGTGACCTGTAATACAGGTTATTGTACAAACCTACATCAGGCACCAGTCTCTCACAAAGTTAGTTTCTTATTGGCTTAGTATTATAACTTATCATAATTTTGTAACTTTTTTGTGAAGAGAGAATAAATAAATATTATTATTATTATAATTTATCGGCGATGGATGATCAGCGGAGAAAATTGTGTCTGATTTACAACAATAAGCATTTCCAATACAAGAATGCAATCAGGGTATTGCTGCGATTGCCTCGTTTCTGTAGTGCCTCAGCAATGTTTGCCGACGCACGCACTGTAAGTTTTGACGCGTTGTGGCGAAAGAAATCTGCCTAGCTACTCCACAAGCTGCGTGGCAGTCTCAACACTATCCTGCAATCGATAGCAGCCTGGGCAGATAGCCCGCTAGTGTGGGCGCTAACTAATCGCACCCGATCTGTTCTAGTTATTAAGTTAGTACTAACATAGGCTAAGTTATATTGTTACTAACACAGTGGACCGCTCTGTAGTCTATTAATTAAATAAACAATAATAATAATTTCTAAGTTGTTAAAAAGAAATAACCACACTTCTAAACTTTTTTTTATCGTTGGATAATCCTCATGGATGTCCCTCGCCCGGGGAAGGCGAGGGGGTCTGCCGGACTCTTACCGGCTAAAAACCAACGGTGTCCCTCCTTCTGACCTAAGGCCGGGGTCACGGGATTCGCTATTGCATGCACCGCAACAACTTCTAACCAAACCTAACCAAGTCGAGGTACTCAGACTATTTAATAGCAGACTTTTTTTGCTAACCAAATATATATATCGCTTATCATTTAATTACTTATCTTTAATTAATCAGCCTTTCAGAAACCAGGGGCAGGACGACGGTGGTTCGGTTACCATCCCCGTTAATTTTCATATTTTCGATTCGAGAATCGACCAGTTTGTTAATAATAATAATATTTTTTTAATAATAATATTTATTTATTTCCAAGAACATGGTACATCGAGGTCTTAGAGTACTTAATTATAATTGTCACACATATTCTACCGACAATCGGTGTGGAAATATTTATTTATAACTATACCCCTATCCATTTTAAACTAATGTCACGTCATGCATGGTAAGACTCTTAACTTAAAACATAATAAAAGTGTGATACTATAAAAGTTATTAATGTAAACATAATTGATTTTCTCAGAATCTATATATAATCTATGAATTCATCCAAAGAATAAAAACATTTGTCCAAGAGCCAATTAAACATTTCACGCTTAAATTTATTTAATGTTAATGATCTAACTTTGAGTGGTAGCTTATTATATATTTTTATTGCCATGCAGTAAGCAGTTGTATAACTCCGGCCTTATATTTAAACCAAGAATGATTCCAAACCTAAATATTGGAGTGAGCCAGCTAAGCTATTTGCGTCTTTGATTTATTTATATTCAAATGTTTGCAGCTTCACCGAGTTGAAATCTGAAATAGAAAATAAATCGATATATCAAAAGGCAAATAAACGTTGAATAAAACATTCGGAATGTTTATCAAGAAAAGACCACAAGCATGTTTATCTACATAAAGAAACTATTTACTGAATATACATCACGCCTGTATTCCCCGAAGGGTTGGGCAGAGGTGTATAGTAACACCCTCATTTCGCCGTCATGTTTAAGTCCGATGTAATAGGTGGTGAGCTTATTGCCATCAACCGGGCACAAATCCAAACACCGAACTACTACTGAGGAATTCCACACGGAAAAACCTAATAAAGCTTTCCCGACCTGGGGATCGAACCCAGGACCTCACGATCGGTAGTCGCGCTTACCACCACTAGACCAACGAAACACTACTACTAAACATAATACTTAGTTCTAAATATTTCACATTTACCTATTGTATTATTGTTTAGCTAAATATTTTAGATAATTGATTATCTTTGTTTTGCTTATAGACTAACAGCCAAAAACAATAACCGATCTCGATCCAAAGTCCCTGGATTGATGTAGGTTTTTTATCATTACTTTTATTACATTTCTGTTGACTGCCTTGTTGGTCTAGTGGTCGCAAGCACGACTGCTTAGCATGGGTCCTGGGTTCGGCCCCCAGGTCGGGCAAAGTGTTATTGGGTTTTTCATTAGGAATTTCTCAATAGCAGCCTGGAGTCTGGATTTGTACCTAATTAATAGTTAATTTATTGTTTTAAATAGTTTTAAAAATAAATTCGAAAATATTATTTAGAAATGTGTTAAGGTCCTACCTCTAATTTATTTAATTTTAAGTACTAAGTTTATTGAACATACAGAGACTCTCACCGACCCCACAGTCAAACCACTACTACGGTTTTGTGGGGCTTAATTTATAAAATATAGTTACCTCATGTGAATATAAATAAATAATGGCAATAGGTTCGCCCCCTATTACATGGGACTTAAACATAACTGGCGAAACGAGGGTGTACTAACAACACCTCTGCTGAACCATTCGGGGATTACAAGGCGCGATGTTATGTTGTTATGTTATCGGTTATTGGTTTCAGTCGTTATATTATAATATACTAGGTTTATGGTGTTACTCCACTTTCCAATATATTCAGACTATTTTGTATTTGGCGTTTCTACGGCCTGCCTCCTAGCCAGTGAGGAAAACCACCAGGCCTGTACGTCGATATTGTTAAAGCGGCCAGAATACAATGAACTGGCTTGACAAAGGACCAGACGGGGTGGCGTGACGGGTGCTTGTAGCCAACGGCTACATGGATTTAGATTGATTAGATATACGTAGATTAAAGGCAGAGAATAAGATTGCATGGGCCATGTGCAATCTGCCAAAGTCATTGGGTTGTCTTGTTAAAATAATCTATATAAATAAAAATGAATCGACATATGTGTTACTAAGCGCACAACTTGAGAACGGCTCGACCAATTCGGGATTTTTTTTAAATATATTCCTTAAGGTCAAATTTAATCGTTAATATTTATTAATATTCAAGATAACATTCTTTTAATTACAGAAATATCTGCAACATTTATTTACAGAATTATCCTAATATACCTATACAATATAAATCTTAACTACTAAAATACAAATATAAAGTAAAAGAATCAAAGGGCATCAAAAAATTCGTCCGCTTCGCTGTCAACAGGAAAAGTGCCCATAAGGCTGGCAGCATTGCCACGTTGTATGGCAATGCTGATTCTTTGGCCAAAATATAGGCCAGCCCTATGGTCACGTGAAGAGTTGACCAACCGCTTGGCGATGTCGCGAAAAACTAAGTGGGCACTCGTTTTTCCTCTCCTTATACCTTCCTTAAGGTATAAGGAAGGTATAAGGAGAGGAAAAACATAAAAATTGCGTGGAAGATAGTAAAAACATCACTTTTCTTTTCCCACTACAGGCCAATAACTTTTGACAGAACGAAGTCGGTCCGGGCAGCTAGTGAATAATACAATATGGTATGAAAACGGGTTAGTAATTAAATTGTTCGTGTTTCCATTAATTACGGGAAAAAATATTGAATTAATGAGTATCAAGTTCCGAACAGTTTTTGAATTCCTGTCTTAACAATTTTCTGATTTGAAGTTTAAGCTTTAGAGTTTTTTATATAGCCAACAAGTATTCCATACTCTCCAAGTACTCTCAACCGGCGTGCGTGTATGACAAGATGTATGAATGTGGATGAAGCGAAAGGGGTATGTAAGGGTCGTAGCATGTGGCGTTCTATAGTTTCTGCCTTCCCCCATGGGAAAAAGGCGCGAGTTTATGTATGTATGTATTCCATACTATTAGAAAAAAATTCAAGACGCTTGCACAAGACTATAAGTCTCAATTCAAAAACATTTATCACGGTATTATAAACCTTTCTCCAACCACAACTAAACCCGTATTTCTTTGAAAATACGTAAAAAAGGAGGATGATTTCTTCAAAGCAAAGTGTGTATCGTTGTTATCGTGAAAGAAAATGCCAAGTACTTCCGCGATTATATCTGCTGAAAGGTTCTTTCAGTTTTACATAGAGACCTCAATAACGATAGACGTGTATTTACGCAGTTATTTCACAATGTAATAGTAAGTTATAGTTGGGTGTTAGGCAACTATTAATTTGCAAATATGCTTTTTAGTTTAGGCAGCTGTTGATACAAAACAACTTTCCGGGTCGAAATACAATTTAAGTACCTACAATCACTAAAACTGAAAGTATCTTCATACAAACTTGTTTTGAGACAAGTATGGCTTTTCAAACATTAATTAAAAATACGTAAGCAAGGGAGGGGCTCGTGGCTAAATAACAACCGTGCGGATCATACGATTTGTGAGGTTAAGCTGCACTTGCCGCGATCAGTCCCTGGATGGGTGACCGTTCGTTACACATCCAGACCCCTCCGTGCCTCGGAGAACACGCTAAACAGTCGGTCCCAGATGTCATACGAATACCTATGACAGTCGTTACGGGAAGTCAGAAGCCCGAGTCTGACAACCAGTCCAACCTAAGGATATCGGCATTGCCCTGTAACTGGGTTGCGGAGGTCTGAGTGCAGTCGCTCCGTGTAAAATACTGGTATTCAGCCGCATCTGGTTAGATTGGAACCTGACCCCATCATAGTTGGGAAAAAGCTATTCAGAACAGAGCGTAATTGAATAAAACAAAATATTTTGTCAAAAACAAAATCTAATCCGTTAATTTGCATAGAATGTAGATAATTCAATTTCTTTTCAATGCTGTTCTCTTTGACCCAAAGGTTGACTGGTAGAGAATGCCTTGTGGCATTAAGTCCGCCTTATGAACCACCATTGTGCATTGAAGTATTAAATAAATAAATAAATAATTATATACAATTTAGCGTTGTTAGAATTATGAGCCATGTACATTCTGCCTCTGCTTAGGCGTACAAAAAATATAAAATTATTTAATTAAATTTAAGATTACTAAAATTAATTCAAATTTAAAACAGTTATGACAATAAGGTATACAAATTGAGACACTTAATTAAAAAATACCTAAATAACAAAGATATAATAATTCAATGTCCAAGATATGCATTTCTTTTTTCTAAATAAGAAGGATGTTTATGTTTTGTGTAGGATTTTTGTGTACTTTGTAGACCAAAACACGCGCAGGAGACTCCGGCTTTACTTTGTCGAAACTGTCACGGTACAAAAAGTACCTACAGATTTTTATCCAGTAGTAAACTGCGATAGGCTACGTTAATAAAGATACCTCACGAATTAACCGATTTCTTGACACGGTCTCTGGATCCGCCACACTCTGTGCGGTCAGACGGATTTAGAATCACACTATTCTTGCTTTGCTTAAATCCGTTTCGGACACAGCTGCATCTCGCAAAAAAGCGGTTGCTCTGGGTTTAAACTGCAAAAGATTCTAAACTAAGTCTACGACGGTAAATTGCGGTGCACCGCGGACCGCAGCAGTGTACACTGTACAGTGTCGTGTGCAAAATGCCTTAAACTTTTAAAGTCTGGCTGCTTTTTTTTTGTTTGCGTTCTATTTGCTCTTATTATCTATCTGACTCGTTGGTCTAGCGGCGGCAAGCGCGACTGTTGATCATGAGGTCCTAGGTTCGGTACCCAGGTCGGGCAAAGTATTATTGGGCTTTTCCGTGTGGAATTCCTCAGTAGCGGCCCGGAGTTTGGATTTGTATCCGGTTGATAGCAATAGGGTCGCTGCCTATTGCATGGAACTTAAACAGAACGGCAAAATGAGAGTGTTACTATACACCTCTGCCCAACCCTTCGGGAAATACAGGCGTGAAGTTATGTGTTATGTTGTGTTGCTCTTATTCCAATGCCATTAATGTACATACATACAGATCACGCCTGTTTCTCGCTGGGGTAGGCAGAGATAATTGAACGCCGCCTGCATTCCAACATCCATTCCTCGCTTCTTATACATCCATTATTATTTTCATAACAGTCGTCGATTTTTCGTACTGTGATCATCGATCCGGTTGCCAGGAATAGCAGCCAACCATGGATAGCAGTGGACGTTGAAGGGCTGGTATTCACACACTACATCCATATCCAACGAACACACTACGATGTTGGCAAAGATAGACGCGGCCCGGTGGCGGCGCGGGGACCGGAGACGCAAGAGCTGTCAGGAGCATCGCGGCACCACACTGCACCGTTCGACACGACCGCGCTCGGACATACCTTTTGATACCCTACTTAAGTTGCTATGATTATTGTGAACCATTGTTGAACAGCTGGTAATTAAGATGATGGTAGACCTCCTCAGCTTTATCACATCATTTTTGTTCCAAAATCTGTCTTGTTCTTGGTTACTGTATCTGACTGACCTTCTACCTAACAACGTACGGAATTCTAAACCACGACTTGCTTTGTAAGAGTAGCTCGACTAGTTTTCTACACAACAGTGTAGCGAAACGCAATTTACCCTTTATCTTACTTTGAAACGCGATATTTTCTTGACTTTTTAGCCGAAACTCTATTAAAGCTGTTATTACAAAATTATGGCGTTAATTACTCTCATAACTTACATTTACACCTTTATTTTAATCATTGTTATAACCGAAAACGGCTACACAAAGCCACATAAGTCTTACATAGAGGCGAAGTACATACCTTAATAATTATGATCCTAATCTTTTTATGTCGGGCTATATTCAGCCGGGTACATACTTGTGGTCTTACTACAACCTTCTTTAAACATTCTCTGTGTGACCTCGGTATAATTTTGCGTGTAAAATTTCTATGACAAGGGTCGAGTTCAAGAATGCCGTGAGCAAATTATTTAGGACCGTCCTTGCATTTAATAATTTGTGGGCAACATTTGTGGTTATTTGTGCCCCGAAGCAGTCCGAAGCTTTAAATTGGTTGCGAGTTATGACAATATAATTCAATAAGGACTTTCTATATTGTATAATAATAGTATATCAGCTATTATATAAAAGACATACAACAGAATCTTATAGGGGTGAATCTATCATTACAGTTATAGCTAATATCAGTATGTCAGGATTGGGAGCATGGTAAATAAAGTAAATTAAACCAACATAGACTCTCCACCACTGAGAGTACTTTTAATTAGGTAAATGATTAGTTACAGAAGCTAGTTCACGATATAATAATTAACACAAGATCAGAAAATGAGGACAAGCAAATCAGATATAAAAGGTCAGACTTCTTCGGCTGTTCGACATGGAATCCTCTGTTCCGTCGAATGACCAGTGTTTTTATAACTTCGGGTACGTTGATTAATCTTGACGTTTACCCTCCTATGTCAACATTGTCCATTGTCACCAGTTACCGATAGCAATTATTCGTTACTCGACTTAGCAGTGATAGCCTAGTGGTGTGATCGTTGGACTGCCAAGTCATAGGTCTCGAGTTCGAAGCCAAGGCACGCACCTTTGACTTTTCGGATTGGCGTATTGTAAAAATATCACTTGCTTAAAAACGGTGAAGCAAAACATCGTGAGGAAACCGGCATGCCTGAGAGATATTTTTCGATGCATGTGAAGCCAAGTCAGAGGCCCATGGTCAGCATAAACTCTGACACCAGGTTAGTCACTAATCACAAAAAGAGACAAAGAAGTTACTCGATTCGGGGCACTAAAAATATGGTATGCAATATCTCTTAATGATACGACTCGAAGGGCCATTATTATATTTTTTTACAAACTGGTTTTAAACTAGGTTTTATAAAATGAATCTCAGAAGAGTAAAGCAGCAAATAATATAATTTTACAGTAAAATCACAGGCACTATCCTCTTACAGTTTTCGAACTTGTGCAAGAAAACGAACAACTGAGCACTTCCATTAACAAATAAATGCGGAAACAAACAATAAAAAAGAAACGTGTAAAATAATACGAACTGTTTGTATTTCCGTTGTAAAAGGAAAAAAATGAACGAAATAAATAATTTACTGAACGCACAGTATTGATATCGTTTCATCAGACCCGCAACTCACATTCATAAAAAATAAAAGAAGTTTAATGTTGTCATATTTGATTTACCGAAAAAAATCGTGATATGTCTATAAACATGATTTAATTGGGAGTTCCTGGCACTAACTAACTGCCTCTTTGGTCTAGTAGTGGCAAGCGCGACTGCTGATCATGAGGTCCTGATTTCGATCCCCAGGTCGGACAAACTGTAATTGGGTTTTTCCGTGTGGAGTTCCTCAGTAGCAGCCCGGAGTTTGAATTTGTGGATGGTTGATGGCAATAGACTCGCCCCCTATTACATGGGACTTAAACATAACGGCGAAATGAGGGTGTTAGTTCACACCTCTGCCCAATACAGGCGTGATGTTCTGTTATGTTTCTGGCGCTATTTATAAAATCAAATAATATGTTAATGATTTTTATGATCCATAATCATAAATGATCTCTGGTCAAGACATTGTGGCTTGACCTCACAGGTAGATTGATCTGCTCAGTGACTATGTAACCACAAGTCATGTCACTCGACCTCGCACATCAACATCATACGCTACTAGGTACATATCCACTAATCAACGTCATCTATGTACACTAATGGCCAAATACTCAAATTCTAATCAAAAGTTACGGTTAATTTCGTGCTGTCACTGTCACTTTGTCTTAAAGTGTAACTGTCACTGTCACATGTCACTGTCACTTTATGACAAATTAACAGCACGAAATTAACCGCAGCTTTTGAGTAGAATTTGAGTATTTGGCCATAAGGCCCGTATTAATAAACAGCTTTTATTTGTTAAATTAACACCCATATTCTAAGACGTTCCTCCAAAACTTACTCGACTCGACTCCACCTTCACTCAGCCTATAGTTGACATAATCGTCCTCGACTCGAGATTTTTCCTCAGTCGAGGTAAGGAATCATCTGTCAAATTCAAGGTACCTCGGAACTTACCTTATGGAATGAAGTGTCAAAGTTCGTATGTAACAAAAATGAATTTTGAAGACTTTATCAAATATGCTTATGATAATCCTTACAGCTATTGATCGCGTTATTTGCGCGATGCAGATAATTCAAATTATGACGTAATGACTTCTCGAGGAACCTCGAAGTTCACTCGAAATTGCGACTAAGAATACAATTTTGAAGGTGTTTTCGAGGCCGTCCTGAGTCGAGTATGAGTCGAGTAAGTTTTGGAGGAACGTCTTAGAATATAGGTGTAGGTATCGTTTTGATATTTTTTAAGATGCTGATTTGACGAATAATAAAATTGCCGAACGTATGAAATTCTGATGAAGTTTAATTTTGACGGCTCCATTTAGGATGCTGCTGCTAGGTCGCCATTTTGAGCCTAAGCGTATACGGGGGGCAGACAGTGCAGGCAACGGCATACATTTGGGCGACTCCTACACGAGCGGTAACATCGCCCGACATCAAAGGTGCTGCCCAACTGTATACCTAGTCTGGCCATAAATACTGTTACAATTAAAAATAAGAAAGATATTACATTTGAATTTGGAATCTGTCATTTTTATACTATTGTTCATTGAGTTTTCTAATTTTGGCGCCAATACATTGTACAATATTTTGCGATATTAAAATGGAGTAAGGTGATAAAGAGAACCGAATCGCTGTGATTGCATTACACAAAGTTGGTATGGAGCCAAATGCAATTTTTAAAACTCTCCATACGCTTGTTATTAGTCAAATGTTTGTGTACCGGGCTATTAATAGGTATAATGAGACTTCCTCTGTTTGTGGCAGAAAAAGAACTGGCCGTCCACGTAGTGTTCGTACGAAAAAGGTGGTCAAAGCAGTACGGGAAAGAATTCGAAGAAATCCTGTCAGAAAGCAAAATATTTTATCTCGGGAGATGAAGATAGCACCCAGAACCATGTCACGTATTTTAAAAGATGACTTAGGACTTGCAGCCTATAAGAGACGCACTGGTCATTTGTTAACTGATAATTTAAAAAAGAATAGGGTGGTAAAATCGAAACAACTACTGAAGTGGTACGCAAAGGGAGGTCACAGAAAAAAATTGTTTACGGATGAGAAAGTTTTTACAATTGAGCAACATTTTAACTAACAAAATGACCGTATTTATGCTCAAAGCTCTAAGGAAGCTTCCCAATTAGTCGACAGAGTGCAACGTGGGCATTATCCAACTTCAGTGATGGTTTGGTGGGGTGTTAGCTATGAAGGAGTGACTGAGCCATATTTTTGTGAAAAGGGTATCAAAACATCGGCACAAGTGTATCAAGATACCATTCTTGAGAAGGTAGTTAAGCCCTTTAACAACACCATGTTCAATAACCAAGTATGGTCCTTCCAACAAGACTCGGCGCCGGGTCATAAAGCTCGGTCCACGCAGTCTTGGTTGGAAGTGAACGTTTCGGACTTCATCAGAGCTAAAGACTGGCCGTCGTCTAGTCCCGATCTTAATCCGCTGGATTATGATTTATGGTCAGTTTTAGAGAGTACGGCTTGCTCTAAACGCCATGATAATTTGGAGTCCCTAAAACAATCCGTACGATTGGCAGTGAAGAATTTTCCCATGGAAAGAGTGCGTGCTTCTATTGATAACTGAGACCACTTCGAATAAGCTTTTTATATTTTAAATTGTTTTATATTTATGTATTAAACTAACACACTGTAAAAGTAATAAATATTATTTGCAATAAAAAAAAAAAATTCTTGGTGATAATATATATGGCAAGACTAGGTAGATTGTAAAACTGTGTATACGCTTAGGCATAGAGTGGTTTATTAAAACAAACCTAATTGCGTTATTCAGAAATAAGATTTTCATTTAATGAATTTACTGTAAAGAAGAATACAACCCAGTTACACCATATGAAAGAAACAAGATATGGCGCATGCACCATAACAACGTGGAATATACTTTTTTATTTAGAATAGCTTATTTAGTTCTTTGATATTTTTGTAATTTATATATCTCTTCCTTATCCTCGTAAGTTAAAAACAAAATATGTTCGTTGTACGTATTGTCATGTTTTTTTTTATTCACCAGATGTGCTTTCATTATTTTTGACCAGTTTTGTCACTGATGTAAAAAGAAGAATATTTGCTGGAATATTGGAATATTTGTTGTCAGTATAGATGCAAAACTGCATTATTGAAAAAGATTTTTTTCCGTAATGCTCCAAATATTTATAATAAAATACCTGACCTTATTAGATCCATGCCTATAAATAAATTTAAAAACTCCCTTCAGGGGTTATTAATTGAGAAATGCTATTACAGCGTGGATGAATTTTTGAATGACATTTTCCTTTAGAAATCTGATTGTGCGTTTTGATTTTTGTGTGTCTCCTATTTGTGTAATGTAACTCAATCTTTGGCATTATGATTTAATTTGATTTCTGGTCTTGCTTCGATTTTGACATGATTTAACTTTATTTTTGGAATTCTTTGAATTTGTATGACATTAGGATTTTATTTTATTTATGGTATTTGTTTGGACTATGACATTATGATTTAATTTTGGTACTAGTATTGTTTGGATTTTGACATTATATTATTTTTTTTATTTTGTTTCAATTTAAATTCCATTTTTTGTATTGTCTGCCTAGTGCGACTAATTTTGTACGCCATATATGGCAAAACATGTAGCTACCTAATTACTTACATAGAAGACCTTAATATTGTCTCATATTTTACAAAATAAATATATCTTATCTTATCTGGAATCCAAAAATGCTTAGATGTCTGCCGTCCGCTATAGCGTTAGCAAACATTCACGTTCAGTATTAATCTACAAATGATATTTCAGAACGGTAAAAAATATCAAACGAAGAATATTCCTTAATGAATGTGACACAGATCGCATTCCCGTACGATTCCCGAATGTGATTTCGAATTTCTGAATTGATTTTATTTTCACGAGCATCTTCACGAATGCTGAAAATTTGATGTATCTTCAAGGCAAAAATACTCGAAGAAATACTTGAAAGAGTTTTGATATTGTGGTTATATTTAGATTTCAATGTAATGTCGTCACGTTCCAAAAATAGTTTATACCAGATATAACATGTTGCCCGACATCATTACTTAGTTTTACTATCACTCTCACAATCACACACATATCAGACATTTTATTGTTACCACAACAGAGCATTTATTTTTCACCTATGTATATTTTCAGCGTAGTGTTTCATAACTGTTGAAATCAAAAGGCTACTTGGATAGAACACGTTTATTTATACACAAAAGCAATAATAACATACACTGACTTTTTGTGTTGAAGGAACAGTTTTTGAGTGACAGATTCTTATTTTGAATATTAAAACACTGTCACACTTTGTGTGTTGGTATACCACCTCCATCAATAACCTTATAGTTATCGACCTTTTCCACGGTCTATCTTGAGTCTTCTATGTAGTTTTGGGTATGATTAGGTCACTCATTTGTCACCTAGGTTGTCGTACAATGCAATTAAAAATTGGCAGAAGTATACATCCACCAAGAAAGCAGGGTGACAGCATTATTCCAGTCTACTAAAATTGTTTGTTTCTTCGAAAAAGGTTTTATAAAAGGTCATTCTATTTTATTGAGTTTCGGTCTTTTTCTGTTTTTATTAATAGTTTCAACAATGAACAAAAAACATAAACAAACACAGGGACCAGATTTGAACCACAATTTACTTGAATTGCCACCTCCGCCTAAAGAAAGTTGCATATTAATGACTGATTGTGTCCTGACTTAATTATGTAAATAGCCTCTCCTTCAACGTTTATTTACGAAGTCATTGCTTCAGTATAAAATATTCGGTTACCCATAATTGCATTAAGGTCAGCCTTTGGCAGCCTTGGGTTATAGTCTTTTTAATTTCAATACTCGGCTATAAAGCTGCGGTTAATCGGTGAAATGGCAGAATTGAAATGATATGCATTTCATCTAATATTGATGTTATTACAACCAATCTAAAAAAAGGAAGGAAGAATTTTTCTTACTGACCAGGACAGCAAGAGATATGATGAAGTGACAGGAGTTGACAAAGACTTCTATCAAAGGTTAAATAGACAAGGTCGATATACTTAGAACATAGAAAACATTATCGTTACGGTGTGCGTCATAATAGAGTTGAATGAAATCCGATTATTGATATTCAACTGACTGCACACGTTACTAATATTCCTGTAACATTCAATCAGCTGAAAGCTTCGAGTAAGCTTGTTCTAGGAATTCGTCCACGGCAAAACCTCAACTGAGATCTGAACAGATTTGCTGCTAGTTGTTGAATTACTGTAAGGTCGTGACGATAAATGTATCGTTGGACGACTGTCGTCTCTAGCTGTTCCCATTATAACGACTGTTTGTCGTCAATTTTTTTTTATCGTTTAGCGACTATCGTATCTAGCTGTTCCCATTGGATCGCGACGACATTTTATCGTTTCACGACAGTCGCTTTGTCATTTGCAAATCAGTAGCAAGCTACGACGAGACGATATTTTTATCGTGGCCACGACAGATAGTCGTAACAACGACACATCACGATGTCGTGACGATAAATTTATCGTTGGACGACTGTCGTGCTAGCCGTTCCCATTGACTCGAGAATCTGTCGTCACTGCAAAAACAAGTCGTGAACGACAGTTTATCGTGTCATCTTATATGTGAACACCTCCATTTATAAATATATAAGCCACGACACTTAAAACTACACGACTATCTGTCGTCACGACAAAGTGGGAACGCGGCCTAAGAATTCTAAATATCGACGCTCGGCAATGAAAACCTCGTAAATAAAATTTTCTTCAAAAACGTTTTATTTGTTCTTTAAATTGATAAACTCGTCACACACGTACTAGTTCAACAAACTTTCAATTCAAATACTTCTAAGCTATCTATGACGTACGATGAAAAACTTGTATTAACATTTGATAGGCCATTTTTTTGCAGGAGACAGTTATTTCTATCTCTTTTAAAAAATGTATTTTACACATACGTGGTTTTCGCTGCTGACCGAAGATATAGACCAAAACATGAATTCTGATATTAAAACACGACACGCCTTCATTCCTCAAACAGATCAGCATTTTTTTTTATACATAACATCAACAGGTCCTCATCATACGAATACCTATGACATTCGTTAAGGTAGTCAGAAGCCCGAAAGTCTGACAACTGGTCTAACCTTAGGATATCGACATTGCCCAATAATTGGGTTGCAGAGGTCTGATGGCAGTCGCTTCGTGTAAAATACTGGTATTCAGCCGCATCTGGTTAGACTGGAAGCTGACCCCAATATAGTTGGGAAAAAGCTGGGCAGAACCAACATAATATCAACACGCCTGTATTCCCCGAACGGTTTGAGCAGAGGTGTATAATAACACCCTCATTTCGCCGTTAAGTCCCATGTTATAGGGGGGCGAGCTTATTGCCATCAACCGGGCGCAAATCCAAACTACGGGTTGCGATTGAGGAATTCCACACGGAAAACCCAATAACACTTTGCCTCACCTGGGGATCGAACCCAGGACCTCACATCAGCAGTCGCGGTTGCCACCACTAGACCAACGAGACAGATTTTTTTCATATTTTTTATTTTATTTGTGTAGATAGTATGTGTGTGTTTAGCTTTATTTGTATTATATGTTTGTTTTTATTCGTGTGTAAAAAAATATTAGGTACTTCTTCTTCTCTAGTAGGTCCGCCAGTTTATACCTACTATAAGTACTAGACGGATCTTCTTGTGTGTCCGCAAGATCATCTACAAGAGTCGATTAGGAAAAAAATAAAAAAATGAAAATAAAAAAGTAGGTTCTTGCAATCAAATAAATTATCACAACTTATTACAGTACGCCTAGCACGGATGCTGTCGAGTTACTAACGTATACGTAACGTTAATGCAACTAAATTTTGAATCGGAAATACTCGTTTCACACACACTATTTAATTAAATTGAAAACTTTATTCACATCTATGTATGATACAAATTGTGACTGTCGCAAACAAATAAAACTAAATGTTATAGGACAGTTGTATTTTCGATTTAAAATTCGGTTTCATTAGCGATACGTTTACGATGCTATACGTCAAACGTTCTGTTATACCCTGCCTTTCCTTTGTCTAATTTGCTGACATCCGCATCTTTATTTTATATAAAATATAAAACTAGTTTACGCCACGCGGTAGTGCAGTTAGCATCCATATTCCCGCGAGTGCAGTTAGCACCCATCTTTCCGCCAGTACAGTTAATTCGGTTGACTCATATCTTCTTGCCGGTTCACTCTCAATTCTTCTTCTATTCCCATACCTCGAGTCGCCTGAGTTTAGAGATCAATAGGAAACAAAATCTGTGTGTTCTAAATTCAATAAACTTTCATTCAGGCTATTAAATTGTTTTTTTAAAAAGACCTTCCGGAAAGCTCGCAAAACAGTTCGTACTAGGCCTACAGAAGTACAACGTAATAAATAGAAAGCTAAATTCAAAGCTAACAAACCTATGCTATCAATTAAAGGAATAAAACTAAGATTACTCTCGCTGCGTTCGCTTTTCTACCTAATAAAATTATTAACTTTACTTCTCAAAGAGTAGTCGTTCTGAAACTGAAATAACGAAACGAGTTGTGGTATCTGCTATTGTACTGATAACATAAACTTCCATCCAGATAACTTGTAACATACCTAAATATGAAAGTCTGGATGTGTTTATATTATATGGATTCTATATGTTCTAGACTAGAATAGAGAGTAAATTTCTTTCCCTCTACTGTATACTGTAAAGGCTGATTAGTCTTGTACAGCAGTGATACCCTGGTGGTGTGACCGTCGGACTGCCAAGTCATAGGTCTCGAATTCGAAACCAAGGCACGCACCTCTGACTTTTCGGATTCATGTGCGTATTGTTTAATTATCACTTGCTTAAAAACGGTGAAGGAAAACGTCGTGAGGAAACCAGCATGCATGAGAGATATTTCTCGACGGCATGTGAAGCTAAGCCAGAGGCCCATGGGTGGCATTAACTCTGACACCAGGTTAGTCACTAAACACACGAAAAGAAGAATAAGAAGTCTTGAATTTAATTGAATTACCTGTTCAGTAGCTTTACATGTGTTCTGCAAAAACTAAAAATGTTTTATGGGAGTCAAGCTTTACTTTTCATAACGTGAGAAAAAAAGATAGGAACGTTTGAAACTATGTAACTGATTCCAAATCAAACAATGAATCATTCAATTGCAATATTCAGACTTTTAATAATACAGGGGCATTATTCACTGTGACATAGGTATTGTTGGATTTATAGGTTTTGTCTATGCGCTTTACCGCTCTATTCCTGTCAAAATCTACGATGGCGCGCGCATCTTTTTTCCTTTCCTTCTCGAGTCAACTGCACAAACACAGCTCCAATGTATGGTGTATCAATAAAGGCATTTTAAATCTATACTAATATTATATAGGTAAAGAGGATAGATTTGTATTTTTGTATGTAACGAATAAACTTAAAAACTACTGGACCGATTTCAAAAATTCTTTTGCCGTCAGAAAGCAACATTATCACTGAGTAATATAGGCTACGGGCGGAGCCGTGAGGACACAGCTAGTATAATATAATTCTAAATGAGCTACCGTATTCAACACATATCAAACGTGCAAATAACACGCCCGCATTACCATCCGAATGTGCGATCGGAAAAATAGGTTATTAGTTTAAAATGTACTGACTTTGACATATTATTGTCTAATAGCCTTTGCAAGCAGGACCGCCATTAACTGCAAATAATAATTAAATTCCGGTCGCGTTTCTTGCGTGTTTGTCTCAAATGTCATAGAGGGGCCAACCCCAGCCCAACATGTTCCGCATTCAAAATGGAAAAAAGCTTTTTTTATTTAATATTCGTTGGACCGTAAACAAACAACTGTTATTTAATATCCTTTATTTGCGTACAAGTCGCAGAATAAAATACGGTTTGTGTCAAAAAGACAGTTAAATATTAATTAAAACAAGGTCCCTTACCCTGTCTCGCGTCATATAATAATGTTTTGTCGTTTCTGTTGACCGTATCTCATAATTAAATTTGTTTGTTGTACTATACAAATTAAGCCACCGCATTGGTCTAGCGGTTTCGAGTATGGTTGCCAAACGTCAAGTGCTATTTTCAATTACCAGATATTGTTTGGTATTTCTGTGAGAAAATTATGTAGTAAGGCAATCCGTTTCAATCCTTTTGGACACTAAATTGAAATTGAACTAACTTATTCTTAAAAAAATATGATAACACTACTTTTACCTCATAAATGGTGAAGAAAGGAGGAAATTTCCATTACGATTACGATTTTAGATTACAATATGTGATTATTTACAAATAGATGAATTCAGGGCATTATGTGAGGAGGGTGAGCTAATTATATACATTGCCCTCCGGACATCATAATTAATCAGTCATGGCAATAGTAACTCCACATGGTTAACCCTCAATCAGGCCACTGATAATGCAAATGACGTGGCCATCTACTGGGGCAAACTAATTTGACTACCGTACCATTGATACGATAAGAGGACCGTCGACCCTTAAGAAATGAATTCCCATTTGTTTTAGGGATATCTATACTAATATTATAAAGAGGAAAGATTTGTATTTTTGGATTTTCGTATTTTAGTTTGTAACGAATAAACATAAAAACTACTGGACCGATTTCAGAAATTCTTTTGCCATTAGAAAGCTACGTTATCCCTGAGTAACATAGGCTACAGGCGGAGCCGTGAGGACACACCTAGTACTATATATAAATTAACTTTGAAAATAATACTTCCCACTTTCAAAGGTTCTAGATTTAAAATTAATCGTTTTTATACTTCAACTTGAAAAATAATTGTTTGCACTATAATTTTAATGCTTCTAACTTCAAAATCCACCTGCCATAAGAAATAGATTAGAACTGTGACCACTCAACGTGTGCCAGAAATGGCCAAAAACGATTAGCCGATCATTTTCCACCATTCCTTTAATGGGTGCATTCAGAAACAAGTGTTTTTTGCTTGATTATAGTGCAAACCATTATTTTTTGAATCAGAAGTATTAAACTTAAAGTGCAACCATTAACTTGTTGTGGAAATCACTATTTTAGAAATGTGCATTTTATATTTATTGTTGTTTTATTCATTAATTTTAAAATGTGATTTTAAAGTAATTTTAAATCCCTTTCTATACTAATATTATAAAGAGGAAAGATTTGCATTTTTATATTTTTGTATGTAACGAATAAACTTAAAAACCACTGGACCGATTTCAAAAATTCTTTTGCCGTTAGAAAGCTACATTATCACTGAGTAACATAGGCTATGGGCGGAGCCGTGAGGACACAGCTAGTCTTTTATAAATAACAAAACAATCTGATAAACCAAAACTTCCCTGTCAACGACCTACAGCATTATAATAAGAATAGCCACAAAAGCCACGTAGCCTTCACAAACCGGACCGTTACCAGTCCGCCACGCAAGCGGAGTAACGTGCCAAGATATGTTAATGAAATCGTTGCGTCGTGAGGGACGCCTGTTGAAAGCCTAAAAGCCGGAATAACTGTTATGTTAAGAGCCTTAACACGCTCGTTAACTGTGGAAACTGATTTTTATTACTTTCACACTGTAACTGTTACTATAGGTACAATACGTGCGTGTATTCGTAACGGAAATTTACATACAAATTGAAGAGAGGCACGTTGCCTGCTGTACGAGTTTTTTTGTGATTTGATTAAATCAACTTACGCCCGGTTCGTATAGGCAAAAACGAATCGTTTTGCTTACTAATGGTAGCATTTTTTATTGCCAAACTGGGTATATAAATAGACCCGTAAAATAGTTTTACCTGTGATAGCTAAGGGGTGTAAGGCCGTAAGGGTATACTATGCAAAGCTATGTGGTCTTTACTTCATTGTTGGTAAAGAGACAAAAGTCTTAATTTTAACCAATAACGCTCGGTAAATCATTGGAATCGACCATTAATCAGAACTTCATTGATTTTTATAATTTATTAGGTTTCGACCGCAGCTTCGCTTGAGCGTTTTTTTTTCACCTCCTTAGGTGTATCTTGGAAGGAATTTTGAAAAATCCTTCCTTAGTGGATGGCTACGATATAAAAGGTACCTACTGTCAAAATTTCAAGTTTCTAACCTCCGTGGATTAGGCTTTGCGTTGATAGATCAATCAGTCAATTTCTTCTTTTATATGTATACAGATGATAAGTTTCATTAAACGACATCTTTCTGATACTAGTCATGATGTTTAAGGGACTTGTTATAGTCGCCGGCCCGTAACTTGGCAAGAGTAGAGAAGAGAATTCCTGTACTTTCTTTGTTTCTTCTAAACAGACATGTTTGAAAATAAATTACGGCAATAACCATAGAATAATGACAAGCAATAAAAGTGACGTTTTTTGATACACCAAGTGTACATACGCGAACTTACTACTACGCCAAACTCGACATAAACTCTGATACCAGGTTAGTCACTAACCACACGAAAAGAAGAAAGAAGAAGAACAAAAGTATTATCCAGAACAGCGCATGCGTGGTTAATTTATTATAATTTAAACAAAACAAAAAGCTTTGAATATCGAATGTAATTTACACAAATACAACCATCTGTTTTCAGTTTTGAGCCAGGTGCGAAAAATAAAAGCAAAATGTTAATTATAAAAATCAGATACCGGTAGTTTTCTTTTTCTTTCAGTAAGATTATCTCTCGCCGGTAACTATTAGTCGAAAGTACTAAGTAAGAAAAAAGCAATTTAGCGGGATTTTAAATTTCTTCTTTCTATTCGAGATCATCGTTATGGCTCACAATAATCGCATTAAAATCGAAAAAGTTTCAGGTTCTTCCTAGTATTAAATACTAAATTAAAGTATCGATTAGGCCACATCAGTACTATGTAACTTAATAGTTTATTGCCCGATATTCTCCACAGAAATCAACCCCCCGTGTGGAGACGGGTTAGAATAAAAAACTTCCTCACCGCACACTGGGAATAGACGCGTGTTGTAAGATTCATAAAACCCAGCACGCTTGGTGGTAGGATTTATACGATCCGCCTGGGTAGCTACCACCCTCACATTAAAGTCCTGCTCCAAGCAGTTTACTGTGTTCCGTCGTGTATGTGAGAGCCAGAGCCCATCCCTCTATATCTATATTCCTTGGATTCGTGTGCTCCGTCTTAGACTCTGTCTGCGCTTACCATCAGGTGATACAAAAAAAACCCAAGTGAGGAATAACAACAACTTAACCAAGTGAGGAATAAAAAAAAACACTTTCATATACGGCAGTAAGTTCTTCTCAACCATTCAAAAGTGCCTGTAAATAATCTAATTGAAATAAGTGGAGTCACTGTGGAGCACCAATAAATATTTACGAAATTGACAATAAAATACAGTAACATTAGGTACAAATTATATTTAATAATAAATCATCATACAAAAGGCATTGTAACCGAGGGCTAGAAATAAAAAATAATAATTCTGCAAGACCCTAGTCTTCTGTCTGGATATTTGTACTGGTTTCAGCGTTTTGTACCTACATTGATAATATTCATGATTGGGGCTATAAATAAATTGGTTAATAGCCCTATTTCTGAAATTTCCAGACGTCTTTAATACTAAAATGTAATTATTTGAAACACTTGTAATAACACCTTTTTAACTTGACACTTTAAGGCTTTCTATTTTATTTTATGAAAGCCTTTGTCGCTAGAAGTAATAAATTAAACATGTAAAAATAAATTGTTGACACGTTGGCTTAAAATTAACCTCATAAAAATGTAGATAATAAATATTGAATTTAATATGTAAATTCTTTCTTTTATACAAATATCTGATAAGAATAAAAAATGTCCCCATATAAAAAATCGCAATATTGTCAAGGAACATGGCAGAAACGTCAATAAAAGGCACCTAAGAGATTGACATAACCTTTTGAACTGTCTCATCCATAAATGTCAGCTCCATACATTTCGTTGTCATTTTTATTCCTCGGTAATCGTAGAATGTCATCTTGCCTACGGGGTTTCGCGGATGCTACGACGTAGCTGATGCGGAGATGTAACCGCGCTGTCGTAGGCGATAACCGATCCGCTGCGCATCGATATTCTTGACAAGAACTTTTGCATTGTAAGTATATTTCGTTTTTGTTCGATATCTAGTTTGAATATGATTACATTTTGAAAGAGTTGTTAAATAAGAAGACGTTATTACTACAAAAGTAACATCCTTATCCCTTATAAGTTTCATCAGGGACACCATGTCTGTAACAGTGAGTACCAAAATACTAAACCGGAATCGTTTGCCACAAGACAATTAATTATTTACATGTTAATTAAGATTCCTGGTAGTTTCCAATAGGAAATGGGCGAACCGGAAAACTTAGAAGACCTTTTCGACGCGACGTGTGCCAGTCCATCTGTCTATCACAGCTTTCAACTTCGAAGACTGTTTGACGCAGAAACTTGAAACTTTTGTATACTCGGAGGAAGGTTCATTTATACACATAAGGAATTAAACACCGAATGTAGATATGCGTTCATGCTCTATGAATTAGAGATAAATCTCTTAAGAAGTAAACAACCAAGTGACTATTTCTTTATTTAGCCTTCTCCCAACTATGTTAAGGTCAGCTTCCAGTCTAACCAGATGCGGCTGAATACCAATATTTTACATGAAGCGACTGCCGTCAGACCTCCGCAACCCAGTTACAGGGCAATGCCGATATCCTAAGGTTACACCGCTGGTCAGACATTCGGGCTTCTGACTACCTGTAACGACTATCATAGGTATTCGTATGACACCCGAGACCAACGGTTTAACGTGCTCTCCAAGGCACGGAGGGATCTCGTTGGGTAACGAACGGTCACCCATCCACGGACTGACCGCGGCAAACGCAGCTTAACCTTACAAATCGTATGATTCGCGCCGTTGTTAATTAGCCACGAGCCACTCTATTTCTACGATGTATTCTTTTAAATAAAAATATGCACAATTTTAGACAAACCAAGTGTGTCCATAAACTTAGATCAGATTTCGTCATAAAAGATGATTTAACGCACACAAGCGTAACTTTAGTACCTTCAACCATAAAATCAAGGTTCTATAACGTAAGATCATAACGTTTCACTGCAATGGGCAATATAAATAACCTCGAGGTATATCAACAAGTATTGCTCAGCGCTCTGGGATCGAATCAGTAGCAACAAGTCAGTTCTGTTTGTACTCGATATTGGAAGTAGTAATACTGGTTGCGGGCTAGTGTTTGAGCTTCAAAGTTGTTTGTTGGTAATTAAATAAACTTTGTAGACGTTCTTTGTCTTTTATAAGAGTACTTAAGTGAGAATATCGGTGAAGAAGAGAAAGAGAGGCTCGTGGCTAATTACCAACCGTGGGAATCATAAGATTTCCAAGGTTAAGCTGCTCTTGCCACGGTCAGTCTGTGGATGGGTGACCGTTACGTTACACATCGAGACCCCTCCATGCCTCGGAGCGCACGTTAAACAGTCGGTCCCGGGTGTCATACAAAGTCCTATGACAGTCGATACGAGTAGTCCGAAAGTCTGACAACTGGTCTAACCCTAGAATATCCGGCAATGTCCAGTAAATGGATTGCGGAGGTCTAATGGCAGTCGCTCGGTGTAAAATACTGGTATTCAGCTACATCTGATTAGACTAGAAGCTGACCGCAACATAGTTGAGAACAGGCTAGGCAGAACAAGTGAAAATATCGGTATTGTAGTCTTACCGTGTGGTTCCAAAATAAGAATAAGCCCGCTCTTCCCATAAGTATCGTTAACTATAGGATTATGGACAGCAGCTATCCTTTCCGACGGTTACAATAAACAGCTGCGAAGTAATCTGTATATACAAAAGAAGAAACTGATTGAGTGACTGATCTATCAACGCACAGTCTAAACCGCTGGGGTTAGAAACTTTAAATTTTGACAATACTTTCATACATACATAAGCTTACGTCTTTTTCCCATGGGGGTACACAGAAACTATAAAATGACACATGCTACGATCCTTACATACTCCTTTCGCTTTGTCCACATTCATACATCTTGTCATACACGCACGTCGATTGAGTGTACTACGCACCTCTACCGGCGTTCCCATTGATATTCGCCTTATTATTATTTTGCCTTATTTATTATTAAATAACGTCTAATTTTGACAATAGGTACCTACCTTTCATAACATAGGCATCCACTAAGGAAGTATTTTTCAAAGTTCTTCCCCTCATCATCATCCTCCTGTCCTTATCCCAACTTATATGGGGTCGGCGCATTAGATCTTCTTCTTCCATACATCTCAATTAGCCGTCATCTCAGCAGTCACCCCATTTCTAGCCATATCATCTTTCACGCTATCCATCCATCGTTTCTTTGGTCTTCGTCTACTCTTATAACCATTTACATTCATACCCGAAACTTTCCTCACGACATGTTCCTCAAAATTCTTTCCCCAAGGGGTTGAAAAAGTCACTCAACGAAGCTGCGGACAAAAGCTGGTAATACTATAATAACTAATCACCGTGCTTAGAAAACGCGATTTACTACAAAATAAGCAAGAGAGGGTGTTTTTTCATTAGCATAAAGGAGCAGTCCGCTGCCCATTCTTCATAATCACTCATGACGATACGTTTGGCGCAGTGGTTGAGCGATTGGTTTTCTGTGCTACGAATCATTGTTTTGATTTCCGCACGGAAAAATATTTTTAAGACCTACAAAAAGATTTTACGAGGATTTGTAGGTATATGTGAAGATTTGTGTCTGTAAATCCTAATGTGCAGTGTTTAAAAAAATCACTTTGTTCGATTTTTACGCTGCCCTACAGGCAGGCAGGGGCGCACCTTTGCCGAAAAGCACAAAACTTGTCGCTAAAAACACCCATATTCTAAGACGTTCCTCTAAAACTTACTCGACTCATACTCGACTCACGATGGCCTCGAAAACACCTTCAAAACTGTATTCTTAGTCGCAATTTCGAGTGAACTTTGAGGTTCCTCGACTGAGGGGTCCTCAAATGAGTCGAGGTAGAGTGGAGTCATTACGTCATAATTTTTTTTATCTGTATTGCGCAAATAACGCCTGGATAAATAGTTGTAAGGATTATCGTAAGCATATTCGATAAAGTCTTCAAAATTCATTTTTATTACGTACGAACTTTGACATTTCCTTCGAGGACGTTATTTTCTTCCTTCGTCGAGGACGTTTATGTCAACTATAACTACCGATGATAGTCTATGATGATAGGCTGAGTCGAGGTGGAGTCGACTCGAGTAAGTTTTGGAGGAACGTCTTAGAATATGGGTGTATAACTCCGTAAACTATAAGAAGTTGTACGTCACTCTTCGTATGACAAATATAAAGTCATGGACCAGAATATATTCACACATACATCGCACGTACGGCGCACAGGCTGCATACGTTCAATGTGCCAATATCGGACAGTTCCTCGAACGGAATCTCTTAAGGACTGACGTTTCTATATACGTATTTACCTATACTACATCTGTACTGCTTACTTGGGATACGTTTTCACAGGTGGCTACTCCTCAATTGATATTGCGTCCAATCTTCTACGGGTGTACCGGGCGTCTGATCAAACGAAATTGCATGTTTGATCCTGTAGTGTCGATGTCCATACTATTATCGGGTAGCATTTCTTTCAAATATTTGTTCGATTTGGAACTCGAATAAATGTAACTATTAATTGTACTCAAACCTTCTATTTTTCATATGGACGGTACTTTATTATCTATATCTATATAGATAATAATGCGGCTTCGGTAGCGCTCTTCAGATCATCGAAAATGCAGGTGGACGGATATTTGGGATACTCCAGCCAGTGGGACACGGTCAGGAAAGGAGCACCAGACTCGCACTAGGTACTCGATAGTACACTGATTGTACTCGAAACTGAAAGTACTTACAAGATATAGCGACTTTAAAAATGTATTAAAACTCTCTATTAATATTTTTTGTACATTTCTAATACCTACCTTTTCTTTCTTTATCTTGGAAAGCGATATATTCTGTTTGGGGACGGACTAGAATATAAAAGATCCTCACATCACTCTGAGAATAGACGCGTATTGTAAGATGCAACAAAACTCAGCACGCTTGGTGGTAGAATCTATACAGTCGGCCTGGCTATCTACCAACTTCAAATTAAAGTCGCCAGACTTGACGATCGCAAAGCAGTTTACTGTGTTACATCGTGTGTATATGAGAGCCAGAGGTGTATAGGGAATCCCTGTATATCTCAGTTATTTGGATTCGTGTGGTCTATCTTAGACCCTGACTGCACTTAACAACAGGAGTGACTAGGGTCAAACTCGACTAGACAAAGAAATAAAGGCGAGCATAAAAAATGTAAGAAAGCTGCATTATTTCCCGACTCATTGGGGTAACAAGCCTGACTGGTCTAGAATCATGTTCCAGATTAAGCAAAAAAGAATTATAAATTATCCGTTCTAAGTAGAACAGTTCTGGATAGGACCGCGCTCCCCATTACACTTGCAACGAACCTTTATGAATGTTGTTCATTTTGTACATGTACCTACCAACTTTCTGGACATTTTAATAGTGTACAAAGTTCACTGAGATTTAATATAAAGCAATGTGACCTAAATGTATCTCATACGATAAACAACAAAGAGACTACTAAACATTGTTCATTAAAAGTTAACGAATTCTTTCGACAGTACCTACCTAATTGGCTTCGTATTCAGTAGAAATTTAATTACTGCCGTCTTTGCCTCATATTTTGTTGCAGTTAAATAAATAACTGTCAGTTAATACTCAAGCTTATTTATGTTTCGTCGATAACTTAAAATGAAAGATGGCACTACGTTCTCTTGTAATTTTCTAACAGTCATTTACACTTTCACTGACAGAACCAATCTATTTAATCCTTTTGTTTATACTCGTAATACATTTAGAAAGCTATTTCAATAAATGCAATAAACAGAATATACACTCGGGAGCAATGAATCCGGGTCACCAACATAAACCTTAATGTCTCGGAAAATATTTCTAAACATTATTTATCAGTGTTTTGTTTATGTTGGTGACCCGGATTCATTGCTCCCGTGTGTATATTCAATTCATAACTTTAGAATAGAATAGAATATACTTTATTGTACACCAAAATTGTAACACAGCTCTTATACAATAACAAACATTAAAGGGTACAATGGCGGTCTTATCGCTGATAGCGATATCTATCAGACAACCTTTGGATGAACAGGAAGTCAATGAATAAGATAGAGGGGGTAGTCCATGGTGTACTGCTGCAAAATATATACTACACACCATACATAGACATAATACTTACATATAGGTATATATATATACATTTATAAATATTGTAATATATATATATATATGATATATAATTATGTGATAGGGAAAACAAGGTAGATTGATTATGAGGTACTAATTTATGAGGAATTAGAAACGTGTTGAGAGAAGAAATGATCTTTAACTGTTTTTTTAAAAGAATCCAGTGACTGAGCTTGTCTTACTGACATCGGCAACGCATTCCACAAGCGTACAGCTTGGACTGTGAACGATTTGTCATAGAATTTGGTAGAATGCGAGGGCATCGAAAGTCTAAAATTTTCCGATGATCTTAAGTCTCTAGTATGAGTGTCATGAGGGAACTTAAAACGTTCTTTGAGATAAGGGGGGGTTGCAGGGATGAACAGAACACTGTAAAGCAATGATAATATATGAGCATTCCGGCGAAGGCGGATAATTTACTGAATAATTTTGGGCCATTAAATTAAATTCTCACTAGAAATATTATAATTTCTGTAAATACTTATGATGATATCGCAAATGAGTTTCTCGCTCAACTTCCCCTTTCCATTAATGTAAAACTAAAAGGATTACTGTATAAAGTTACCGTACCTTCAAAACACATGTTACACATCCAACACAGCTTGTAATCCGATGACGGATTCCTTTTAAAGTCCGCCTACGAAGAGCCACTGGTAAATATGTTTCTCTCCCACTAACCGTATATACGGAAAGTTTATTCTACTCCCGTCTTTGCCACGAGATATTCATAAACTATGCATTTATGAGATTCCTCGTTGCACGCGTTGTTTAAGCCAGTTTGTTCAGGATTCTGACCAAATTGGATTGAAGCGAGGCTATGCGGCACATCCTATTACTTTCGACGCCCACTTACATCATGCAAAGCCAAGACATGCAAAGACTACAGACTACAATACGCGCAACAAGGTTCAATGGTTTTATTTGCAAAGATTGTAGTAATATAGTGTTAGAAAGAAAAATCTACAATAATTATAGAACATTTTGTGTTTTATAAATGGTTTCAGAGTTAGAAGTGTGAGTGAAGTTTACTGAAATATAAACATGCAAAAGTCATGCACATCATAATTTTTGTATTTGATAAATAACACTAAAAACAAATCCACTGAAAATCTGATTGGAATTATACACTCAAAGTATGAAAATACTGTTAACAACAAAACAATTTCATGTAAAACAAGCGGTTTACAGATTTCAGCTGAAACGGTTCAATTAATTGGATAACTCATTACAACGGTTAATAATTTTGTAGTTACGAAGTCTTTGTTTGCAGGCATAAGGCTGGGTCACACGGAAGCAGTGCGTTTTTGAGTTTTAAATATGTATGTAAAAACGCGTACTGTAAAAGTAAACGCAAGGCGCACAGTGTGCCGTGTACTGAGCGCTGTAGTCATATTCCAAACGTACTGAACCCAAAGCAAACTCTTGTACCAAATTTCCTTCATTTATTTTACTTCAACTGAAACGCCCGAAACCAATTACACCAATTGAAAAACCTTTTTCGTGTACTTTGTAGTGGACATCAAACATCACTGGCGGTGCTGGATTACGCTCAATCTCCATGTTCCATGTTCATTCATACATTACCTGCGTCGTAAATTGAACGCGTTGCTGCAAACTGCATGCTGCATAGTGCATTCAGGGTAATCCAACCTTTAAACATCAGTACCTACAATTTTATTACATCGAGAAATATGGTTAACGTGAATTTCATAATTAAAGCATATTTCTGTTATAATTCAACAGTGCATCATTTTCGGTTGTAAATTGCAACTCAACTCACAACTCAACTCATTATTGCAAACAGATATTTTACGGGAACTCGTTACAATAGCATTTCGTTGAGAATGGAATTTTGGAATGCTTTCAACTTTGAAAGGCTTTAAGAAATATGTTTGGACTTTATACAATGTTTTCAAGTTTTAACGCGAGAATCTTTGTGAAAACAGTTATTTTACATTTTTTTTTTGTATTTTGTGTTTATTATACAATGACTTATATCTCATTATGTCTTATATATGTTATGGTGGCCCGGAGGTTACGGACCCGCTTGTTAACTACCGGGTTGCAGGTTCAAGGCCCGGTGTAATTTTTTCAATGTCGTTATGTACCTATTTTCTTAGTCAATCAATATTCGTGTCGCGGGTTCGATTTTCGCACCGATCAAATATTCGCCACATATATTTTTTCCACATGTGAAAATTGTATTTGTTAAACACCCACACGACACAGGAGACATTTATCAGAAATTTCTCCAAGTTTCTCCTGGTATGGTGAAAGAAAGTGGGTGTGGCTAAGATTTTGTATAGAAAAAAAATGATCCGAATAATAAAATGTTAATATATATCTGGTAAGTTCTATTGAAACCTCAGCATAATAACCTTCCCTGAAGTACCTTTACTAACTTTAACATCCCAATACCAATAATGCCGAATAATAAAAAGCTGACCTATCTATTAAACCGAAACTGGAACTCATTTTTAGTTTACACCCTAAAGCGTCTCAACAAAAAAGTTTTTACATCTCCCAAGAAAACATCTAGGACCAAGGCAAGGTCGACAGAACAATGTAAACTGGGTCACTATAGCTGTGGGCCACGTATAAACGTGGCTCGGGAGTAATCAACGGCTGACTTTGAAAATTATAGGCGCAGGCCAGAGGGTGGAGGGCTGATTGTTAAGTCGACTGTACTACCACAGTCTAACTGTAAACAGTTGACCATCGGAAGCGTTTTCGTAGAGGAATTTTGTCAGATGCAAAGCAAAGTGGCACCTGTATAGAGAAGTTAATTACACTGTGGTGCTACAACAGTGCAGGTACGTACGTACATAGGCTGGTCGATAATTCCAGGTACCTAAGAGCCCGTCCACACAGCGTACACTGGTACGGTACTGACCGTCGGTACTGGATGTGTTAAACAAATGGCAGCTGCGTCGCATCTGGCAAGCAGGATACGATAAAAATAACGGATCGTGTATGAAGGCACCCATACTTGCCGAGGTTGCGGTGCATGCTTTTGCGAATCCCGCGACCCCGGCCGAACGGTCAGGAGAAGGAACACCGTTGGTTTTTAGCCGGTAAGAGTCCGGCAGACCCCCTCGCCATCCCCGGGCGAGGGACAACCATGAGGATGTTCCAACGGAAAAAAAAAGAAAAAACCCATTCTTCTCCATACATCTTCATGTATGAATATGTTTTTTATACTATTCCGGCACCCACTTCTTGATGACAAAACGGAATGTGTAAAAATGTCGGACCAGTATTTTTTAATGGATTCGGAATACTGTCGTGTGTCGCTCATACAACAGGTGCTATCACTAAAATAAAACGGATCTGTTAAAAACGGTCCTGTAAACAGTTTCTGTGTGAACTAGCAATAACGTGAACTCATAAAAGTAGATATAGTTAAAACCAAGTGGTCTGATCTGATTTTGTGTCTTCTTTTCTATAACGACTGAAGCATAAAAAGCTGACTATGGTTTGTTGTTATTATGTTTTGTATGCAAATTATATGAGCAGACCATAGGGCATTGCTAAGTCAATGAATGAATTCTTCTTGTTTTCGTGTGGTTCGTTACTAACCTGATGTCAGAGTTTATGCCGCCCGGCCTTCGACATGACTTGGAAAAAAAAACACAAACGACATGTAAAAGTGATTTTTTAAAATATCCAATTTGCAGAATAAATAATTTCATTTCATTTCTTCACATGCCGTTAAGAAATATCTCTCAGGCATGCCGGTTTCCTCACGATGTTTTCCTTCACCGTTTTTAAGCAAGTGATAATATTATACAATTCGCACATGAATCCGAAAAGACAGAGGTGCGTGCCTTGGGTTCGAACTCGAGACCTATGACTTGGCAGTCCGACGATCACACCACTAGGCTATCACTGCTATGATTGAATTAGATTGAAGCAATTTACAAGCAAAAAGTAACTTACAGCAATTTCAGATCGGGTTATAATTAAGCTTATAAATAAATCTGAACTTAATTATACCATATTAATTTGTGTTAATGAAAATAAAGGGACACTATAATTAATTCCAAATTAATTACAAAATTTTTAAATGAAATCCATTTCTGAAACTAATAACAAATATTACATTCCTTCATTTCAAATTATTTTAATTACACAGTGTTTAATTAAATTCTCACATCTGTTCGGATTTCATTCAACATCAGTTTTAAAATTAATATTTTAATTACAATAAAACGATCGCTACATAATATTTATACAGCGTGGAATTATATTATAATGAGAAGTTATTTTAGTTTGAATACTATGCACTTTATTAAATTTATAATTTAATTTGTTAAATGTATACTTGGAGTATTTATTTTACCTTCTCAAATATTTCGCGATTCAACATCCACGTTACTTTAATTAATTACATAGGAATTCATTGTGATCCAATTTACGTTAATTGTTTGCGTTTTTTTTTAATAATTATTATACAGTATCGATAAAAGGCAGTGTGTTTCTCTCTAAACTCGGGCATAATATTTCTACCTTTAAAGTTTGACTACACGCTCAATCTTAATTGCACATATTCTAATTTAAATGTAGGTACATTGAGACACCAAACCGCTGCATTTAGCTGGACCTTAACTCACATGCTTACTTGTGCAAATTAGAATATGTACAATTAAGACTGAGCATATATGTGACAAACGAAAGCTTACCCTGTACGCCAGCGTCACAAATATGTGACAAAACGATGGAATTACAGTTACCTTGGCGCGGGGGGTACGCCGATGTATTTATGCTCTGGCGTCCAAAAGGTTAAGGAGGGTGGACCCACTAACATCCTTCTTGTATGCTAATAACAACTGACTAAACACCAATGTGTTAGTTAAACTTGGTGATTATGGAAATATTCGCTAGATATGACGGCGGGCTGATGATGATAATCGATAAATAAGAAGCATGATTACCTATCGAGGTGCTCGTGGCTAATTAACAACCGCGCGAATGATTACAAGGTTAAGCTGTGCTTGCCGCGGTCAGTCCGTGAATGGGTGACCATTCGTTACACATCGAGACCCCTCCGCGCCTCGGAGAGCATATTATATCGTCGGTCCCGGGTGTCATACGAATACCTATGACAGTCGTTACGAGTAGTCAGAAGCCCGAAAGTCTTACAACCGGTCTAACTTTAGGATATCGGCATTGCTCAGTAACTCGGTTACGGAAGTTTGATGGCAGTCACTCCACGTAAAATACTAGTATTCTGCCGCATCTAGTTAGACAGGAAGCTGACCCCAACTAGGGTTTCCAGATGTCCGGCTTTTTACAGTCGTGTCCGGCAAAATATATATTATGCAAGACCGGCCTGTCCGGCTTTTGTTAGGCTTTTGGTCAACCCCGCCCCGCCAAAAGATGCCGATAACATAAATTAAGAGTAGAGTAAGTATCCAATGAATAACAGTAATAAATACACAAATAATTGATTGTTGATATCACTGTCCCACATGAAGAGAACCTAGTGAAAACCGAGAAAGATATAGAAATTAAGTATCAGGACTTGGCACACGAGGTTGTCGACATGTGGGAGGTTGACTCAGCAGTCATTGTGCCGATAGTCGTTACGGCCAATGGCTTAATAGCCAAGAGCCTCGACCAACATCTGACGAGGCTCTCGTTGGGCAGCTGGGTCAAGGGCTTGATACAGAAAGCGGTACTTCTGGACACGGCACGTATTGTCAGGAGGTTCCTTTCTCTGAGGCCCTGACCACCGGTAGCTTGAACCCTGTTCCCGATGCCGGTGGGCTACTATTTTTAATATTTTTAAATGTTTTGTTTATATTTTTATAGAAATATTTAAAAATGTAAATTATATGTGTAAATAATTAATAAACGAACACAAATAAAAGTATCTACTATTTTTTTCTTTCAAATACCAGTGTGTCAGGATTTCAGGGCGAAATGTCCGGCTAAATATGAATTTGTGTCCGGCGTTTCTATTTTTGGGACTGGCAATGCTATACCCAACATAGTTGGGCAAAGGCTAGGCAGAACGAATCACTTATTGAATGGTTCTGATCCGTCTACTTTACATAATTCACATAATTATAAATACGTATACCAGTACTATGCTTAATTTATATAAACAATCAGATACCGTTTAGAATTAAAATACCATCACCGATCAGCAAAGATGAAACAGCCTTTTTATTATATAAACACATCCAGCCCTCAATATCGGCAGTTCAATATATCGTATAATTATCATTTTGAGTGGATATGCCCACGTGGGTGTAGCTAATAACGGGGGATAGCAAATTTCCATAGACGAGTGTACTTAGGACGGCATGAGGACGTCATATTGTACCCTCTATATTCTCGGACAACAGCTGATGTAGATCGAAGCGGTTGTGACATACAGACGGCTAGAACAGTCAACAACTTACTTCGTCTTGACTATCTTTTTGTTCTCCAGTATTTCCTTTTAACTACATAACATAACATCACGCCTGTATTCCCCGAAGGGTTGGGCAGAGGTGTATAGAGGTGTATACTCTTATTTCACCGTTATGTTTAAACATTTAAATCCCATATAATAGGAGGCGAAGCTATTGCCATTAACCGGGCACAAATCCAAACTTCAGGCTACTACTGAGGAATTCCACATGGAAAAACCTAATAACACTTTGCCCGACCTAGGAATCGAACCCAGAACCTCACGATCAGCAGTCGCGCTTGCCACCACTAGACCAAACGGGGCAGTTTTTTTTTCACTTAACTATCTAAACCAAAATGTTAATACCTATCTCATTTGAATCCATCATCTATACAATCACACATACATACAATACTCACGCCTATAATCTCCGAAGGGGTAACCAGAGGTGGTCTCCTATTACAGTCTGTACACGTTTCGCCTCTTGTAAGTCCCATGATGGCGAGCCTATGGCCATTTTTCGGGCACAATCATGGTGCCAGGTTCATTACCTCTTACGACTTGCTTGCCCGGTGACAGAGGAAAATTATATTCTTTATCCGTCCCTCCGTGGACGAATAAAATCAAGGCATCCAAAAACTCTTTACTTTGAATCAAGGACGCCGAAATCTAGAAGTCGATATTCAAAGACCGAAATCCAAGCCATTCAAAATTATCCATTGGATCATGTTAGTTCATTTAACGAGTTCTGTCTCGGCGGTTTCGTTTGATCTGTCGCGTATGTAGGCTGCGTACAAGTCGGACGAGCGTTGTCCTAAACTTGTAATCAGGTTTTCTACGATACTATTTCTTTTTAATTCATTTGTATGTACTTGCCTCACTCTAGGTTTCTCCTGTATCATGGGTGCGTCTACAGACACAAATCTTCACAAGCACAAGCGCCCAGACCCGAAACATCTATTTGTAAGCCATACAAATATTTGTGGGTCAAGGAACTGCAAGTATACTCCACCAAGAAGAACATAGTCTGTTTAGTTGTTGACAATAAGATTGACATGCATATAATTTCGGGACCCAGTGCATAATATCAGCAAGCACATTGACTCAACCGCGCGACGGGCGCAACGAGTATTCCCAAGGAGGGTTGATGTCAGGCAGGCGGCCGGTCATAAAACAATAAGCCAAAACCTCTAACAACATGGATTTATGAAATACATGTTGTGCCGACCCCACCTAGTGTGAGATAAGGGCAGGAAGAAGACAAATATTTGATCCGTGCGGAAATAAAACCCACAGCCCATAGCGGAGAAACCAATTGCTCAACCGCAGCACCAAACATATCGTCAATATTGAGCCAATAATGTTGATATCATACTATAATGATCTATAAAATCTATACATTTTTTTCTGAGAGTAGACAGCATCAAAGATAATAAATACAGGAATCGAAATCCAAAGACCGAAGGCCATATTCATTAAAACATTAGATGCTCGTCCATTTTCTGAGTACTGTGTCTCATCGCTTCCCTTTGATGTGCCGTGTTTGTAGGCTGCGTACAAGTCGGACGAGCGTTGTTTTAAACTTGTAACAGCGTGAAATCGTGCGACAGGTCAATGCGCATCGTGCACACTTTATTATACCTCGTGCGTGCATGCCCTAGATATTTTTGTGTGTATATTTTGATAAATATTGTGATTTAAAGTATAGAAATACTAGTACTGCCTAGTTGGTCTAGTGGTCGCAAGCGTGACTGCTGATCTTGAGGTCCTGGGTTCGATCCCCAGGTCGGGCAATTGGATTATTGGATTTTTCCGTGTGGAATTCTTCAGTAGCAGCCCGGAGTTTGGATTTGTGCCCGGTTGATAGCAATAGGCTCTCCCCCTATTAAATGGGACTTTAACATAACGGCGAAATGAGGGTGTTACTATACAAACACCTCTGCCTAACCCTTCGGGAAATACAGGAGTGAATGTTATGTTATGTAAATGCTACTAATTGGTACTTAGATAAGTTGAGAAAGTAATAAGACAGGTATTCCCCGTAAAATATTGATATTTCGTCTCTTGTTAGACTGGAGACTAACCTTAATGTATATAGGTACTGTAAAAAGACAGGCTGATGATAGTGACCTGCAGATTAAGATACGATTATATGTAAAAAAAAACTTATTTATAGCGCTATAAATCCAGAATAATCTATCAACGTTATCCATTTTTTAAATCAGTGCCGTTATCAGTGTTCTTTAGAAAAATCCTGGACTCCTAAATCGAGCCACCGTGCATGTTTATGTATAAAAGCCCGCTGCCTTCCGCATGAACGCTTGATATAAGCGTCGGATTTTATACTTAAAGGCAATATTGATACAGTTATTTATTCAGTGACATTTAAAAAGTGCGCGACAATTTTTCCGTTTGGTGGGAATTTTACAGACCTTTATACAAAAATAAATGCCGGATGGCTCGATTTGGATGTCCGGGAGTGTATTTGACACTAATCAATAATGATTAGAATAGCAGTGATAGCCTAGTGGTGTGACTGTCGGACTGCCAAGTCATAGGTCTCGAGTTCGACCCCAAGGCACGCACCTCTGACTTTTCGGAATCATGTGCGTATTGTATAATTATCAGTTGAATAAAAACGGAGAAGGAAAACATCGTGAGGAAACCGGCATGCCTGAGAGATATTTCTCGACGGCATGTGAAGCCAAGTCAGAGGCCCATGGGCGGCATAAAATCTGACACCAGTTTGTCACTAACCACACGAAAAGAAGAAGAAGAAGAATTGAAATGATTAAAATGCTTCGAACTAGCTATCTACTACTGAAACTGAAACTACAAAGCAGACATTGACGAAGACTGCTGTCTGTCACAACATAGAGGTATTGCAATCTCGGAACTTAATACGCTATTGTAAATGGTAGTTGCAATTCTCTATTGTAGTATAGAGATTTATGTGGTACAGATGGAAGCAATTGCGCCTTTACCTAAGTCTACTGTTACGTGTAACTAGTATTTCTTAGGGTGGAGTTCACCAACATTAATTCTTAAGTTAAACAACTGTTTATAAATAATTACAAATATTTGCATACCGAATGGTGAAATATGGCTGAGCTATAACCACAAATGTAACATCTTGTTTTTTGTATTACCTATATTTGCAAATAAAAACATATTCTATTCTATTCTATTCTTTATACGAAAAAATGTAGGTACCAGAATTTTTGCTAATTACCTTTTAAGGTCCATTGCCAGTGATTTGTGAGGGTGATAAAAAAATAATAATGCATGCTAACTTGTTAAAAGTAAGTACAAGTAACTTGTACAAAATAAACAGTAAAAACAAAAAAAAACGGCTCAATACCGTCACCGGTGAACAAAAAGGCGAATGGCGAATTTAAGTCTAATGTAAGAGGGAAACGTAAATCCACAAGGGACTGCTGGGTTCTTTATTCGTAAATATTAGGTACCTATGAAATCAGCGTTTTGTATGGAGAATTTTAAAGAAGTAGCATTTTTCATACTAACATTTTCTTAATTTATTTAACAACTATGAACACTAATGTTTTAAAATGTCTATGCACTAATGTTTAAAAACTAAGATAACGTATGCCTGTAAGTTTTGGCTAAGTTAAAACAAAAATAGTGGTCATTCTGCTAACAAGAAGATGAGTAATTTTTGAGGTATTTTTATTTTTTTAAACTATAAGTAATTAGGTTTTTTTACTGTTGGTAGTTGTCTATGATGGTCATTATTCGATATAATATCAAGCAATTGTGAATATTTTAAATCATAGAAGTGACGAGGTTTTCTATTTGTGAGAAAAAAACGCCAATTTCATAGGTGGGGACCTAATACTAACTTTACAGAAAACAGTGTGTGACAATACATCTAACTTCTCTCACTCTCAAGTTATAACAGCCTGGTGGTGTACAACTTGAAATGGATACTGCACAGGTAAGCTGACAACTTTAACAAGCTACTTAGTACTTATATTCGACGAAGACAAACTTCAAACTTGGATCAATTCTTTGTGACGGCAACTTCTGCAAATATAATATACTTTCACGTGAAATGTCAGCATGAGACAATGAAGTTTGTTGCTATACAAACTTTACAGATATTGTCCGATTTGATAGTATAAAATTAAAAGCCCTGCGAATCGAAGTTTCGCTTGTGAAGAAATGTATATCTAGGGAGATATTAACACAACATAACATAGCATCATGCCAGTATTCCCCGAAGGGTTGGGCAGAAGTGTATAGTAACACCCTCATTTCGCCGTTATGTTTAAGTCCCATGTAATAGGGGGCGAGCCTATTGCCATCAACCGGTTACAAATCTAAACTCCGGGCTATTACTGAGGAATTCTACACTGAAAACCCAGTAACACTTTGCCCGACCTGGGGATCGAAACCAGGACCTCACGATCAGCAGTCGCGCTTGCCACCTCTAGTCCAACGAGGCAGGCAGATATTCTTACATAGATACTGTTAGTTCAGTGTTCTGAACGTTGCATGTTTTTGTTTGCCTGCAAATGCGATTAACAGATGAGACTTCCACGCTACGATATAGAATATTAATAAACATACAAGAGTTTTCTTTTTAACCAATAACGGTCGTTACAATATAGGAATCAGGCAATATGAATCAAAGATATGCATACTATTTCTTACTACCTACAAGTACGATAATAACCTATTTCCCCCTGATGACTAACACAGTTCAAGCGGAAAAAGCGGCTGACACACTCTATTTCTCTTTCATGCTTATATCGGGGAGAGCTGAGGTGTTTAAACTTTAAAGAAAACGCTTGCCTGGACACGGAAAATGATGTTAAACAATATTGTGTTCATTGTCATAGAGAGTATAAAAAACTCGACGATAAATAACTCTGATACAAATAAAACTGTAGAAAAATTTAAACAAAACATCACGCTTTGTATTCCCCGTAGACTTCGGCAGAGGTGTTTTAGTAACACCCTCGTTTCGCCAGTTATTTTTAAGTCCCAATAAGGTGTTGGCAATAGACTCGCCCCCTATTACATGGGACTTAAACATAACGGCGAAACGGGTGTGGTACTATACTATACACCTCTGTCTAACCGTTCAGAGAATACAAGCGTGTTGTTATGTTATTTTATGTTATAATAACAAATTAATATGGCATAACTTTAGCCTAACTAGATAAAATATTACTAGAAATACAAGACAAGTACAGGTAAGACTAGATAGCGTCTCGTGAAATGAATTATTATGCAAGTTGCACATTAAGCTTGATTACGGTATTCAAGGTTGGTCCGGGATGGCTGTAGCCCAAGCAAAATAGATGGAATTCAATTCCTATTATGCGCAGATATTTGTATCCCAAACCCTCGTAAAACCATTCTTAATTATGTAAATTCATCTCGAGGGATTGCCTTCATTTTTCCGCAAGATTATTCATTGTTTGTCCTTCCGCGTATTGAATAAAATCCGTCTGTTCGATGGTGATGTATTGCCGTTTTTGTGTATTATACATAGAGTAAGATTTTTACAAATCGTTGTTAGTGTTGTTACGTAAAGCGGTTGTACAATTTCGGAATATTAAACAATAGATATTATTAGAGCTTTTAAGCGTAAATTATATAAATGGCTAAATGAACAAAATTTTTACTCTGTAAAAGACTTCATGGAGCGGAATATAAATTCACGCTATTTTATTACCTAATTTTAAGTTTGCATGCTATGTATTTCTAGCAAAACATGTAGCACACTACATACTATTGTAACATCTGATATACCATGTTTTAATGCAAATAAATATTATGATTATGATTAGTATAAGTTATTTTCAAAAGGATATGTTCATATTAATTTGGTAAGATTCAAAAATTATAATTTAACTTTTGGTTGAATAATGTCTCGTGTGTTCTTTCATTTCGACACGAGCATTTTTTTATTTGAACAGGAAGCAACCATTTCTGCTGTTGTATTGTGGAATGCGGATTGATTAAAGCTTATCCGTTACTTCATTATGGACTGGTTTTTACTAAAACGCATACTATTTTCGAAACTGGGGTTAAGTGTCTAAAAGTACACTCGGGAGCAATGAATCCGGGTCACCAAAATAAACCTTATTGTGTCGGCAAAACTGTTAAACATAGTTTAACATTGTTTTGTGTATGTTGGTGACTCGGATTCATTGCTCCTCAGTGTATATTTACTTAGACACACAAACAACATAGACTTTTTGGTATATTGACCCTTAAAAAGGTCTGGCTGAACATAACTTACGAAAAGATAAAGCAAACTCAACCAAATCCACAGTCACGTAAACCAAATACACTATTTGATCGGCCATTTTTCACAGGAAACAATGTAAATGCGGTACGTGTACCTATCAGTTTCGTTTTCTACTTCAAACAAGGTATATTTGTTTCCACTATGGTATCTTCAAAGCGACGAGGATGAGATAATACTTTTTTGTTTTCCCTCCGTGATGACACGACGAGGCGCACAGAAATAGAGTGATGTTATCATTCTTTGTTAGTTCGAACAACATGACAGGTACATTTTGGGAACTAAATCCGTAAATACGAAAAAAATATTTAAAGTACATTTTGTGTTTACTGCTACGGGCGTGTTTGAGTAGCTCCATTTAAAATACTGATTTTCGGCCACATTTTAGGTTAACTGCCTCGTTGGTCTAGTAATGGCAAGCGCGACTGCTGATTGTAAGGTCCTAGGATCGATCGCCGGGTCGGGCAAAGTGTTATTAGGTTTTTTCGTGTGTAATTCTTCAGTAGCAGCCCGTAGTTTGGATTTGTGCCTGGTTAATGGCAATAGGCTCGCCCCCTATTACATGGGATTTAAACATGACGACAAAATAATAAATTACTATACACCTCTGCCCAACCCTTCTGGAAATACAGGCGTTATGTTATGTTGTGTTATTTGTTTAGACTGGAAGCCAACCCCAACATATTATGTAGTTGGGAAAAGGATAGGCAGATGATGTGCTTACTTAAATCATAATTATAAGGAAAGGTCGGTACTTTTTGATTTCCATACATACAAGGGTAAGCAGAGGTGTTCTCCCATTACAGAAGCCTGTACACGCACCTTTCTCCTCTGGTATTAAGTCCCATGTGGCGAGCCTATTTTTCAGGCACAATTGGACGTAGTTAAGCAGAAAGGACTCAGCCCACACAGAGTCACTTTTGAGTTATTGACGTTTTAAGTTCAGAGTGGTTTTTTCAGTGCTGTATTCAGAGTTTGTTACGTAATTACACATCGTTGGTAAAATCGGTGGTTGATGGTTATATTGTATATTTCTGGACTTAATTAAGAAAATATAGGGTTGGATGATTTAAGCAGGTTGGGTCTTTATAGGTAACTAGCTGTGTCCTCACGGCTCCGCCCGTAGCCTATGTTACTCAGTGATAATGTAGCTTTCTAACGGCAAAAGATTTTTTGAAATCGGTCCAGTAGTTTTTAAGTTTATTCGTTACATACAAAAATACAAATCTTTCCTCTTTATAACATTAGTATAGATAAAAAGAAAATATCTGCCTAATATGTGGTTTGGTTTGTCACAAAAAATGTATTTCCTTTGTTTATTTCTTGGATCTTTTTTGCTGAATGAAAGGCCATACTTTATAGACCATTTTGGTACCACATTTTTGTCAATTTTGTAGATTGAGACCTTTCTGCTAAACTACGTCCAATTATGGTGCCAGGTTCATCGTCTCTTAAGACTTGTTTGCCCAACGACGGAAGGAAATTGTATCATTTTGATCGACATTGACAAAATTAACCAATGCTTTGCAACGTATTAATGTTTCATAAATATTTATAGTATTCTAGTAGGCTTTTGTCTTCAGTATCCCACGTGCGCAACATTGCGAATAACGTCCCTTTACGAATTACTTGCCACTTGAATAGTTCTCTTGAATAAGATACCTGATATACCAAGCGATAGATATGGTCCCCAATGTTGCTATTATACCAATATGGCGTGTTGTATCTAAATTTCATTATATTATATAGCTGTCGAACAAGAGCTTACAGGAAACCGAGAGACCCATTGACAGACAACATTGACAGACCCATTGACAGACACCATTGACAGATCTATTGACAGACACCATTGCTCGGAGGACCAAAAACCATTTGTGAAGAAAGGTTCTAAAGTTACGACCATGAATAGCGAAGCGGAGCATATGGCTACCCTCTAATGACCTGGTGAATATTACGGAGGCTCCTGGATACAAATAACTGAAAACCATTCGATGTGGTAATCTATAAGGCCAATTAAAGGGCAAGTTGACAATGACTAATTGCTATACTTTTAAAGATTATTATAATAACATAAACATAATACCATGTATGTGCATGTATGTGGGTTACCAGGTAATTATATGTTTAAATTTAAGTTCAATTTTTTGTTGTAGTTTTTAAGTATTTAGTTTTTTAGATTTCTTTTTTTAAATTGTAAGTATGCTTGTGCGTCCTCTTGGGCATAAAAATAAATACTTTTTCTTTCTTTCTAATCAGCCCATTACTGTCCCGCTGCTTAACACGGGCTTCTTCTCAAAATCAGAAGCGTTTAGGCCTGTCCGCCACGCTGGCCTCGTGTGGGTTGGCAGACTACACAACACACACCATCGAGAACTTTATGGACCCCCTCAAGTGTGCAGGTTTATTCTGATTCGAAAAGTTAGAGGTACGGGCCGGGATTGAACTCAGACCCTAGTGCATGGAAGACAAACGTTCAACCGCTAGGCTATCACTACTTGATGATGATTATTATATAGGTAATAATAAGCTTAATTTAATTATCTCCGTATTGCTTTTTTTCTTCTTTTCTTCTTTGGTTCTTCTAATTATTGGCCTTCAAGACGTGGGAGTATTATGAGACCCGACATATACCTTTACCGATATATACCAGTAAAGGTATATGTCGGAACCGTGAGATTAAAAGAATATTCTTTTAATCTGACGGTACACTAAGAACAAATGAACCTCTTACAGCGTCCGACCTGATAAACCGTTTTTAATTTTTCTTAGAACCTGGACTAATTGCGTCACACTTTAACGACTCTATGTACTCTCTAAACTCATTAAGAATTAAAGAAATAGGATAATATACATATTTAGGAAACAAAAACATGCGACAAGACACATCTTAAAAATTATGAAATACTAGCTGCCCGGACATACTTCGTTCTGTCAAAACTTATTGGCTGTAGTGGGAAAAGAAAAGTGTTGTTTTTACTATTTTCCACGCAATTTTTATGTTTTTTCTCTCCATAAGAACTTTCCTTGTGCCTTAAGGAATATATAAAAAAAAATAGCCGAATTGGTCAAGCCGTTCTCAAGTTTTGCGCTTAGTAACACATTTGGCGATTCATTTTTATTTATATAGATTACCAAAAATCTGATTAAATAATTTTAATTCAATATTAGTGCTCGTAACTGCGTCGTTGGTCTAGTGGTGGCAAGTGCGACTGCTGATCGTGAAGTGCTGGGTTTAATCCCCGGGTTGGACAAAGTGTTATTGGGTGTTTCCATGTGGAATTCCTCAGTTTGTGCCCGGTTGATGGCAATAGGCTCGCCCCCTATTACATGGGACTTAAACATAACGACTAAATGAGGGTGTCACTATACACCTCTGCCCAACTCTTTGGGGAATACAGGCGTATATTATGTTAGTGCACCTTTCATTTTAAAAGATTTCTGAAAACTGTATGGGGTTACATTTCTGTTACAGACAGACGGACGTGACGAAACTACTCCCTTATTTTACTATGAACCCTAAATGGCAAACAGAAAATTCAATATCTATACGAATAATATTCGGCACGTCCACGCCAGTTTCGATTGATTTTTTAATTATCTCGTTCAGTGACCATTTATATCAGTTTGCTGGCTCGTATATAATAAACGTTGTACCATGTAATCCGAGATTGGAGGGTGCATTCAGCCGAACTGGTGACTAATTAGCCAGAGTGAGCCGCCACAGAAGTGGTTCAAAGCCACATCACAAAGGTAATGGTCATCCATTTGATGGCCCTATTGAATGCATTGCAACAGTATCGGGAGCTATTGATTTGTGTGATGCTTTAGAAATTGGTGCGTCGTTATTTTGCGTGATATATTATAATATATTATGTTCACACTTTTTTTTTTATCAGGACAAAAACATGATTTGGATCTCAAAAACGAGAAACGTTTGTTGTATTTTAATGTGCTTCAAATAAACAATCAATTATTGAATCAATAATTTAAAGTAGCTACATCAATTTTTTTTACATATTAACATCACGCACTGTAATCCCCGAAAGGTTCGGCAGAGGTGTTTTAGTACACCCTCGTTTCGCCTGTTATGTTTAAGCTCCAGGTAATGGGGGGCGAGCCTATTTTTTACGTTTTTTAACAAATAAACCAAGTTTTATACGCGTAGTAGGAGAGATCGTATATTTTGATACAAATACGTCAAAGTACTCTTAAAAAGCCCGAAAATATTTAAAAAACTAAGACAAACGTCACCAAACCTAAAATCGTCATCAAAGGCTATATATAAGTCATTATAACATTGTCTTACATCACTTTGGCGTTCATTTGAAAATCAAAGATTTCTTCATTCTTTTTTTTTACTTAAAAAGTAATGGTGTAACAATGTTTAAAGGCACACTACTTTCTTGGCTGAAGTGTCATTACTACTCTCTACGCTAAAGTGATGAAGTCAGCTTTCAGCAAATGGATGTGATTTCACTCGCTCACATTGACATAGTTTTTAGGCTCTGAACAGGAGATAGTGGAGTTAGCAATAGTGACATTATTTTGAGTAATACATTTTATATAGTTTGTTTTGTTACGGTTTTTGAGCCATCAATGTCTGAACAAAAATAATTGTCGATTGCTCTAATACTGCTGTGACATTTCAAGGTTGTTAAAACCGGAAAATGTTCAACGATTTCATCGTATACTAACGAAATGTCCCTCATAATTACTTGAAAAGTAATTAACGTGCAAACAAGAGCAAGTCAATAAAATTTCGACACAGTGAAGGTCATAATAAAAGGAATGAGACCAGGTAAAGGAATGTTAGTAGCTTTATATTAATGTACACTTGAAATTCTCAAAGGGAGTTCGTGAACCGTGGCTAAGTTGAAAGAACCGGAGGTCCTTGATCCAAGTGCATCTCGTTGAAGTGGTAACATTATATTTACATTCTATTATAAAGTTTCTACAATTTGAGAAGCTAGCGAACAATTACCGTGTACTAAACTTGGTTTAGCAGTCTCTGTTACGAATATTACGTCACCTTTTTTTTTCTTATTACTTTTACAAGCCTACATACAAAAGGGCCAATGACGAGTAGAAGTGATCATAATCAACCCATTACTACCCCAATGTTGGGCACGGGTCTCTTCTCAGAATGAGAAGGGTTGTGGCCTTAGTTCACCATACTGGCCTGGTGCGAGTTGGCGGACTACATACACCATTGATAACTTTTTGAGGTCCTCTCAGGTGTGCAGGTTTTCAAACGATGTTTTCCTTGACCGTTAATGCAAGCGATAAGCAAATTCATATCCGCACATGAATCCGAAAAGTCTGAGGTGTGGGCAGGGATCGAACTCAGACCCTTGGAAGGCAAGCGTTCAACCGCTAGGCCATCACTGTTTTTTTCTTTTAATAGTAGTGTTATCGTTGCTAATCTGTATTTTGTGTACAACTCTGCTTATAACCCGTTGGGTTTATAACAGTGACGGTAACCTCAAGAAAAAAATAAAAATACGTAATGACGGGTCCATGACTCTCGTAGTTTTTATACTCATAATTTGTCGGTGTCTGGAAATCTTTCTGGATGCAGATGTGTTACCCTCACCGCAGTAATATAAAAAAGTTGAAACTATTCTTTTGTATAAAATCATCGCAACGAGCATCATTATTTTTTTTCCACCTCAGTTTTATTTGGAGTGTGACTTATTGTGCTTGGAATTATTTACATAGTTAGATACATAACACAGCGCGCTCGCAAACGGATTGAAACACTCGACACCATATTTGAAGGATCTACCACAATCATCATCACTCGTATATTCCTAAAGGAGTCATGCAGAAATTTTATACATTATGTGCGTTGTGTTGTTTTATGGCCAATTGGAACCCCGTTTCTAAGAGACCACCCATCTATAATGTGACTTAGACATTTTGTCAAGCAGATCGCCAGTAGCTTGCACGTTCTGCCTGCCAGAGACACTTTTTTTAAAATATTACCTACTTTGAAACTGCGATTGTTGTATGGAAGGCTTCAAACTTATGAAACAATTACGAAATTATCTTAGACATGAAATAAAAAGTATTTGTTTATATTACAAAAGATCGTACTATGTGTAGAAAATGTTCTACACATAGTACGATGGGTGACAGGAGGTAATACACTCATGATAACACTGCGATTTCTACCACTTCGTTTGCCAATCCTGGAAATGATAGCAATATTCCTATATTTAGCAGTGAACTTCCACAGGCTGATATGATATAATTATGATGGGTGCATCCTGAATCCTGCCAAATTTAGTGATCAACTCTATTTTTATTAAAATTATTATTTCTTGTTTCAGATCAACATTAACATTCGAAGCTATTATTGGTAAGTGTCTAAAAAGTTGAATATGTATTCAAATAGTACCTCTCTATTATAGTCTATTTTTTAATAAACGTCAGTAATGGCCGATATTAATAAACGATCTCGATTCAAAATCTCTGGATTGATGTAGGTTTTTGACATTACTTCTATTAAATTTCTGTCAAAAGCCTACATCAATCCAGAGATTTTGTATTGGGATCAGTTATTAATATTAGCCTAAGTCCATTTATTTTATCGTGTGCTTAATAATCCTTTTACCAATGGATTGTTGTAAAAAATATTCAAACTCATACATACATACGCAAAGTATATCAGAAAAGGGTCACATTGAGTTGACTTTTACGTCATACTAGGGATGACAAGCGTCTACTATTACCTTTATTTCGAGATAAATAGGCACGTAACTCAAGAAGGTGTGCTCAGTGCCTAAACAAGCTTGTTTGATCTCAATCGAGGCACAGGTGTATCTCCTTACAAATTGGTCCCGCGATGAGCTAGCCGAGATATTGCTACAGTACATCAAAATTATTGTCATCATCCACAAGATTTATAGACCAGTTTATCACTCACATAACAACTTATTGTTTCGTTTTCTAGAGATTACAAATTTGTTACGAACAGAGAATATTTCCATTCAACGAAGCAATTTATTTTATTTTCAACAGTCGCTTTAAGTCCACTTCATATTCAATCAAGTACAGCCAGGTCTCCCAGCCTAAACCGTTCGTTACTTTTGTTGCGTATTCGTGAGTGTCTGTTACAAAAATAATGAGATCTTAAATCATCGCGAAGAAAGGTACGACGACAGGCCATTGTTATCGCAATTTTACTTTTTCTTTTTCTAAATATAAAGACATACGCAGTCATTTCTATCAATCAAAAAATATTTAGATAAGTGCCTTCGTTCGGCTTAGTTGCCGGGAAAAAGGCTGCGTCTATAAAAACATATGGACTGGTACTTTAATATACCGTATCTATAACTTCTTTTATTTCTATAGTCCGAAACCCATTTTAATAAATGCACGAGTATAAGCCTCCCTTTGTTTTTCATATAGTAAAATGGTATATTTTGTTGTAGTTTCAGAGATGTAAGTTATAGAATAAGGTACATGTATTTTCAGTTTGTCCTGCGGAAAGGTCGAGCTAGGATTAATGTAGATATATTGCGAATGTTTGTATCGGAAAATATTGCGGGTAGTACTAGCTTTATTTTATCTTTTAATACATTTGTTACTACTATACGACAAGAGACCGGAACATTTCGCAAATGACTTTCATGTCTGCGAGAGACTGTATTTTATTGAACCAAGTAAGTAAATAAATATCATAGATCTAATTGAGTCTTATAGAATTTCTATGTAATTTATTATTATTTCTATTCAGAGTGCTCAAAAAGTGGCCGCCCACATCTGTCATTGAAGATTATACTTAAATTTTTTTTTATTACAAATTCTTGGTTTTGGGTCTGGTCTTAAATTTTAATATTACCCAACAACGTGGGTATTTTAAAAGTCATTGTAGGATTATAAGTATTGAATTTCGGGGCAACAGAATCCACCTATCTATAGATAAATTTGCACTGTGTTCACCCATCTACCTCTGTGGCCTAGTCATTATGCAATTATTCCCCGTTGAAGCGAAACCGTTACAATAATTCAGTAAAAAGGTAATTTACGGACAGATATGATTAATTACCATTAGTACTCTCAACAAAATATGAGAACCTACATGAACTTAAAATACTAGGCTTTAAGCCTCAACAAAGGAGTACCCATTTCAACAAAAGGAGAATATAATTAATGTCAAACGTTTCAGCTGAGCGCCTTTAATTTATGTGGAGTAATTATTGTCGTTCTTTATTTTAAAACAACAAGAACCGTGCAGATTACTAGCGTTTCCCAAGAACTCTTTTAAACATAATGGACCAATATTTTTTCCCATTTACACCGTCAACTATGATTTACTGCTACGTCGTAGAGGGTGCTACGTCAATGAGCTACGGCGATCGTAGACAGGCTACGAATATTTTATGACTGCGGGCAAGTAACGAAAGTGGAAACTTAAAACATTTGAAAGCACTTTACTAAAAATGTATGTATGCTCTTAAAAGTCCTACATTTTGTTTAAATTATTCTCTTTCCTGTTCTCGGTAGATGAATTCAACCAAAAAATAATAATCTTTTAATTGAGAGCTTTTATTTTAGAGTAACTTTTCGTGTTTGTTTGTTTAGGATGAACCTTGCGCGTCAATTTTAATCCACTTCCGTATTTAATGATAACACTTTAATATTTTTTACGTGAAATACTTAATTAAAATGGAATACAAAAATACATAATTTTTTTTCTTACTGCACCAAACGTTTACCCATCCTTTTTCCAGTTTATATTGTATCTACTTTATATTTTTCATCAAAAGAAAAATATCAAATCTATATTTATTATTCTAACACCCCAAACATGGTGGTTGTTTGTGGTGTTACCTGTTCAGTCTACTTATCATAATCAATATCAACAAAATTGCCTTAACTTTTGAAGCCGATAAGAAATAATATTAACACCTAAAGTCAATATCTCGCCCAACAAAATTTAACTTCTGCAGAATCCGCTTTTGCTTCTAATAAACTAACTTGGGCCATCACATTAACGTTAGCATTTCAATAAAACTTTTATTCTAGTTGAAATGCTTTATACACATCAAAGGGAAACAGATTGTCAAAAACAATCAATTTTTTGTTAGTTTTTTTTCGGTGGCGTGAGTGTAACTGATCGTTGTATAGTTTTGTTGAAACAACCTAGGCTTTCAGCTGGGCCGCCGCACAGTGGGAAAAAATTTACTTTTTTGTTCAAAAATCTGCCTACACCACAATTTTTGACGTATCGCTGCCATTTTTTTTTTATATACTCCTGAGATAACAAACTGTGGTGTGTCACTGCCTCTTTTCCTTAAAAGTAAATACCATAACGTATCAATTTATATGGACAAAAGCAAAATAAAGCAAAAAAAAATATTTTTGGTCCGCCATTTTGAATTTATATAAACAGACAATAAATTCATGGACCTGAAAAACCCCTGAAAACTGTTTTTATTTTAATATTGTTTTGCTTCATTTCCCGATGTTTTGAGTTTATGGTATTGACTTTTAAGGAAAAGTGGCAGTGACACACCAAAGTGTGTTATCTCAGGAGTGTATAAAAAAAAATGGCAGCGATACGGCAAACATTGCGGTGTAGGCTGATTTTTGAACAAAAAAGTCATTCTTTTCCCACTGTGCGTCGGTTTGTTGGACAACTTGTCACATAAAAAAGTAAGGCTGTAAATATAACTCGTAATTCGTTCTGCCTAGCCTTTTCCCAAATATGTTGGGGTCAGCTTCCAGTCTAACCAGATACGGCAGAATACCAGTATTTTAGACGGAACAACTGCCATCAGACCTCCGCAACCCAGTTACAGGGTAATGCCGGTATTCTAAGGTTAGACTGGTTGGCAGACTTTCGGGCTTCTGACTAACAACTTTTATAGGTATTCGTATGACATCCAGGACTACTTTTTGTAGACGTCTCCGAGGCATAGAGGGGTCTCGATGTGTAACTAACGGTCACCCATCGACGTACTGATCGCGGCAAGCGCAGCTTAACCTTACTAATGTTAAGATCTGAGCGGTTGTTAATAAGCCACGAGCCCCTCATTCAACTCGTAATTATGTACAAGATAAATAAAAATAAAAATTCACAATATAAACACATAGTTCATTAGTTACATAACATCACGCCTTGTATTCCCTGTAGGGTTCGGCAGAAGTGTTTTAGTAACACCCAGTTAGTTTTGCCAGTTATGGGGGCTTATAGGGGATGAGCCTATTGCCATCAACCAGGTACAATTCCAGACTCCGGGCTGCTACTGAGAAATTCCTAATGGAAAAACCCAATATCACTTTGCCCGACCTGGAGATCGAACCCAGGACCTTATGTTTAACAGTCACGCTTGCGACTAGTAGACCAACAAGGCAGTCAGTAGTAGTTTATTAGTTTTTCCGTTTAATATCACCGCAAGTGCTTCAAAGTCATTTCCTAAAAAAAGACTCCATTCAACGGTTAATACCATTGTCGACCTTCTTTGTTCCGAACAAAGGCAGCATAACAAAAGTAATCAAAAATTTGCGTTATTTACATATAAGACAGCGAAAATAAACTCGCATTCTTTTATACTAATTTGATAAAACAGACGTGAATGCTTTATGAGTATAGAGCATATGTTTTTATACAAGACTAGCTTTTGCCCGCAGCTTCGCTTGCGTGATTTTTTTTCACCCCCTTAGGGGTTGAATTTCGAGAAATCCCTTCTTAGTGGATGTTTACGTCACAAAATGAACCTACTGTCAAAATTTCAAGTTTCTAACCCCAGCCGTTTAGGCTGTGCGTTGATAGATCAGTCAGTCAGCTTCTCCTTTTATATATATAAGATTGAATTAACTAACGCTAGCTGGAGATAAGTACCTTAAATAATGAAGATAGCAAATCTACTTAAAGGAAATTTAATTAATGTTTAAAAGCAATAAAAACTGCATTCATAGATTTTTTTAAAGTTATTTGTATTAGGCGGTTTTCGAACTAACATAACTGTGAAAAATCATCGAAGATCTAAAGAGGATTTCTTATATTAAAGAGAGTCCATGAATTAATTAAAATGAACTAGTTTTTGAGTAAAACTTGCTGCCTTTAATGGTTATGGTCTTGTTGTTATTATATTTAATTGATTTGAAACTAAATTAATGCTGGATTTCAGTTATCTTTTACTATAAGATAGAATGTTTATCAGAAAAAAAAATATCTTTATTAATAACCATATTGACCGGTACTATAAAAATACAGCGTAATATTTTTTCGCGTTAGTGTGTGACACCCCGCTCAGACCAGCGACTCAAAAATACAGCGTAATATTTTTTCGCGTTAGTGTGTGACACCCCGCTCAGACCAGCGACTCAAAAATACAGCGTAATATTTTTTCGCGTTAGTGTGTGACACCCCGCTCAGACCAGCGACTCAAAAATACAGCGTAATATTTTTTCGCGTTAGTGTGTGACACCCCGCTCAGACCAGCGACTCAAAAATACAGCGTAATATTTTTTCGCGTTAGTGTGTGACACCCCGCTCAGACCAGCGACTCAAAAATACAGCGTAATATTTTTTCGCGTTAGTGTGTGACACCCCGCTCAGACCAGCGACTCAAAAATCTCTGAATGCAGTTTTTATCACTTTAAAACATAAAATAAAAACTCCTTTGAGTGGTATTAGCAATAAGTATTCTCTATTCAAGGTACTTTCCTCCAGGAGTCGTTTATTTTTTTCCAGTTTGTAAATAATATTATCAAAGAGCTTTTTATCTCTTGGTAATTTTCCCCCTTTTGTGTTCGAAAGGCAAATTATTTAATCGTATTGCTGCCTGCTTTGAGATATACCAAAGTGGACAAAGTCTATATGAACTGCGAAACAGCGTACACGCATGGACGAACACAGACTTGGAACAAAAAAAAAAGTAAATTCATGTAAATACGTAGGATGTACGAAAAAATAAACAACTTTTTCACCTATCTTATTCAACCCTCCACAACGTTTTGAAGAGCGACGCTCTTTAGCAGAAAATTGGCCGACAAAATACACACTCCGTTGATTTTACAAGGAAAATAGGTAAATAAAACACATAGGCTGGGATGAGGCGGTTTCAAGCGGAGGCAAACCACAGATAAATGAGTTTGTACAACTTTGGTGGAGGCCGACACCCTACACAAATATCATAAAGAGTATTGTTTAAACATGCTCGTATCAATAATAATTAGTTTGTAAGACATATGACTGTTAGGGATTTATGTTCAGGGTTTATGTGATGGTATGACTACACCACCAAATCACCCACGATATCAGATGATATAATCAGATAAATCAGATGATAAATCAGATGATTTATGCATGTTTCTTACTTAGTCAGAATCTTTAACTTCTAAACAACAAATCAAAAAGTAAAATAAACATGTCAGAAACTTATCATTACAAATGTAACAGTATGATCGAAACCGCAATGCTAAACGCTTATCGGATCTTTGAGCTTTATTTGAGCAACACCATGATTCTGCAATTACTTTACGGTTGGCTAAACGGATATTAGTTTTCTAAACTACTGTTACTATAAATATACACTCCTACTGCAAAGTTACATTCAAATACTTTGACAATTTATTGAATGTAATGTTCTGCCTAGCCTTCTCCCAACTACGTGTATGTTCGGTTCAGCTTCCAGTCTAACCAGATGCGGGTGAATACCACCATTTACACGGAGCGACTGCTATCAGGCCTTCGTAATCCAGTTACTGGGCATTGCTGGCATTTGCCGGTATCCTAAGGTTAGACCGGTTCTCAGATTTTCGGGCTTCTGACTTCCCGTTTCGAGTGTCATAGATATTCGTATGACATCCGGGACCGACTGTTTAACGTGCTCTCCGAGGCCCAGAAGGGTCTCTCGATGTATAACGAATCCATCTGCGGACTGACCTCGCTAATCGTATTATCTACGCGGTTGTTAATTAACCACGAGCCCGTCACTGAATGTAATAAATTCTTTAATCCACAATATGAACAAAACAGCAATTAAGGATCTCGTAAACTATCTCCCTTCAAACCTGAGCACCATCTCGTTCAATTACTTCCATTTAAATATAAACAGTATAACTCGACTTTGTAGCAAGCGTTAGTATTAATGTTTGAAGTAGGCAAAGTGGTACTTATCTCTCTGAAGTTCGGAGTCGTGTTATTTAGAACTGCTTATGTGTGATAAAACTAATTGCTCTTAGGAAGATATTTAAGATACGGATCAAAACATATATTATGTATCTTACTTGAGCCGCATTTAGTTTGTAGATTTACGCACTCAGACTGCTCAGACTCAGACTTTTAATTGGGATTATTTCTTATAGCTTTCTTCTTACGTTTTACTGGTTTTAACATAACATATAATCACGCCCATATTCCCTGAAGGGTAAATATATCACCGAATTCCCCTTCAGTATTGTCTGTTGCAGCATCTGTAACAAAGAAAGAAATTAATAAGTACCTGGGTACATCAACGTTACTTTTTAACATAACATCACGCCTGTATTCCTCGAAGGGTTGGATAGTGGTGTATAATAACACCCTCACTTCGCCATTATTTTTAAGTCCCATTTAATAGGGTGCAAGCCATCGGTTTTATTTATAGTAGTGAAAACGCTAAAAGATTAAAATCAGAACAGGATCGTAATAAAAATGAAATTGCAAGCAGAACGCAGTCCAAATCAGATCGGAATCGCAATCACTACGCAGCCTTACGCAGCTTCATGTTAGCTACAAGCACATCGCGCCCTAAATAACCTAAATTATACGAAAGTGCAGTCAACATTTGATCTTGAATAATAGAACAAAAGTGTTTTATGAATAAGAACTTGCAAATAATTTATTTGTATAAATAATTATAGAGTAAATAATACTGTATAGACTAGTACTATTATACATTTAGAACTATCATTAGTCTCTATGATAAATAAGTAATTACAATATACCAAAATATTCATTGACTTTTGCTGTTAACTGTACAACGTCATCATTAACCCGTAACCGTCCACTGATAAACATGGCCTTGTTACAGCAAAAACGATGAAGTACAAAAATTTTACTAAAACTGGTAGATCCAATTACACAGTAAAAAGGATTCTCCGGAAATCTGAAACTCTTGAGAGTTTGTTTACTAATTAAACGATAAATTAATCCAATGAGATAATAAACATCGCAAGGCAACTAAATAAGCGATAAATGCCTTCTGTATATCAGATGTTTTGTCTTTTTTTTTAAACTGGCGTTCCGACCTTCCATGTACACCGCTACAGCTCATAGAGAAATAGAGAATACGATTATGATGAAGATTGAATTCGCTGGAGATCCTAACTGGATTGGGGAAAGGCTAGGCGGATGAGGACAGCCCACAGAGAGCACTTAGCCTATTAATGCTGATGTTCACCAATATTATTTTTTACTCGAAAAAGGAGAATGGGTGAAATGTTTGTAAGTTGGTCTACTCCTCCTCTAGCAATGTGGACAACAGTAGCAGTTGTACAAAAACTTCTAATTAAAATAACCTTTCTATTGAAATGTAACTCATTGCTAATGTCTCCTTTAGTACCATTTTAGATTTAAAACTGTCTTGAGGTACCGGGGGCGGTTTGAATCCCCCCCCCCCCCCCGGCTACAGCTTTGTTGAGACCAATAGCACTGTTTATGTTCAAACATCGGCAATAAGATTGACAAGCATTAATTTTGGGACCCAGTGCACAATATCAGCAAGGACATTGGGTCACCCGCGCGACAGCGCAACGAGTATTCCCAAGGAGGGTTGAAGTCAGGCAGGCGGCCGGTCGTAAAACAATAAGCCAAAACCTCTAACAACATGTTGTGCCGAGGGGCTCGTGGCTAATTACCATCCGCGCGGATCATACGATTTGCGAGATTAAGCTGCGCTTGCCGCGGTCAGTCGGTTGATGGGTGATCATTCGTTACACATCCCCTCCGTGCCTCGGAGAGCACGTTAAACCGTCGGTCCCGGATGTCATACGAATACCTATGATAGTCGTTACGGGAAGTCAGAAGCCCGAAAGTCGGACAACTGGTTTATCCTTAGGATATCGGCATTACCCGGTAACCGGGTTGCGGAGGTCTGATGGCAGTCGCTTTATGTAAAATACTGGTATTCAGCCGCATCTGGTTAGACTGGAAGCTGATCCCAACATAGTTGGGAAAAAAGCTAGGCAGAACATGTTGTGCCGACCCCACCTAATGTGGGATAAGGGCAGGAAGAAGAAGAAGATGTTCAAACATCACAGCACTTACCATAATTTTGCTCTGCTTACTTCTGCTCATGAGAAATGTATCTCTAATTACCTATTTTGCTCCTTGTATCATTTTTTTATGTAACAGTTGGTCAAGTAGTCCAACGGCCCACCTGATGGTAGAAGAAGTGGTTACCGCCGCCTATATACACCTACAACACCATGAGGATTGCTGTTGCATTGACAACCTTAAAGACAAAGGGCGAAGGCACCCATACCTTAAACTGGAATGCAGCAATGCTGCATGGCGGCAAAAATAAATATGCTCGTATCAATTCCCCGGACGGTCTCTTGCACAAGGAGCTGTACTAGTCGCCTATCATGAAAGTATCGCAGTCTTATTTTATTAGCCGACACGAGAATTACATTACGAACGGTGAACGGCTAATGCACTCACGTTACTTGTTATTTTTGTATTGCAACTAGACGGGGATTTAAAGCATAGAAGTATTTCCGATAACACACATTTATATTTTGTAGCTAGGTACCAGGTATGTATTCATGGTCACATAGATACATTATCGGGTGTTTTAAGTCTATCAAAAATCATATCGTCGGTAGAAAGGTAAAAAGACTAAAGCGCCAATATACCTACTTTACAGTAGAGAGATTCAAAGTATAATAAAAATAACTATATTTATTTTCTTTAAAAAATGCTTTGAATCTCTCTACAGTAAAGTAGATATATTGGCGCTTTAGTCTTTTTACATTTCCACTGACGATATATTAATGCTCGATATTGTAAATTTTTCTGCCTAGCTTTTTCCCAACTATGTTGAGGTCACCTTCCAGTCTAACCAGATGCGGCTGAATAGCAGTATTTTACACTGGACCTCCGCAACCCAGTAACTGGGTAATGCTGATATCCTAAGGTTAAACCAGTGGTCAGACTTTCGGGCTCGTTCGGCGTTCTGACTTCCCGTAACGACTGTCATAGATATTCGTATAAGCTCGCAACTGCAAATACTAAGATTTTATAAGAAGTTACTAACGATTTTCGTAAACTATTTCCGACATGAGACTTTAGTTACCAACATCATCTTTACGGCATTTTTGGGAAACTAGAAAATTACTCCTACCAGACATAACATTGCAGCATACATTTGTTTGCTCAAATGCTAAAATCATGAACGCCTATATGTCACTTAGTCGATTTCCCACCTACAATGCTCCGTTGTCCACTACTTTGCTCACTTTGTTAAGTCTATAAAAATACCGGCAACGCAAGAACTACCACAATAGTTACCAACTGTACAGCCAGCCTTCATCAGTGCATTTAAACCACATTAGCTTGACAGATCATTGGACCGCAACCACATCTCATCTCTCACAGCGCCAACGTATGCAGAAAATCCAATCGTGATACAGCCTCACCAATAGTCTGTTTAAAAGCCAACACTCTGACCTGACATTTTCATCAATCTCAATAATCAACGTTGTAAAGTCTTTTTTTTAAAAAAACTTAGCTCCATACCTACTAGGAATTCTCCTGTGTCGTGGGTGCGTTTACAAACACAAATCTTCACACGCACAAACACCCAGACCCGGAACAAGTACTTATCTGTAGGCCATACAAATATTTGTTCCGTGCTGGAATCGAACCTATGACCCGCAGCGCAGAAGCCAATCGCTTAACCACTGCACCAAACGTGTCGTCATGTCTCTCAGATCATTGTTAATTTACTCTGTAGACCGTCTGAACATACACATGTATTCGGTTTCAATCCAGCCCAGTTCAGTTCTCAGCAGCATTACCCTAGCTGCTAGTAGAGCATACTGCGATCATCATGTCATATAACCCAGAAGAGTTCGGCAGAGGTGTTTTTAATACACACTCGTTTCACCAGTTAAGTTTAAGTCCCATATAATATAGGGAGCGAGCCTATTACCATTAACCGGGCACACATCCAGACTCCAGGCTGCTACTGAGAAATTCCTAATGGTAAAACCCAATAACACTTTGCCCGACCTGAGAATCGAACCCAGGACCTCATACTCAGCAGTCGCGCTTCCGACCACTAGACCAACAAGGCAGTCAATCAATATTCTCAATTATGAAAAAAACCTCCTATGTCCTTTCTGTCCAGTGGACGTTTGTAAAACAATATTGGCTATGCCGCAAATAAAATGCTCATCGTGCGCGATGATACTTACATTCTGTGTCACCTTCATTTAACAATGAAATCATGAATATGTACAATCACCAACAAAACTGGTTTATCTAATGCAGGTTTATGTTCGCTGAGCTTAGAGTCTATTGTTTTGGATAACCTTCGCACAGTAACAACCTGTACACTTATATCCGTACATTCAATTTTGTTACTAAGCAACAAAGGCAGAAAATAATGATGACTGAGTTATTAAAACAAAACTGTCTGTCCGATTGGGCTAATATTAATAATTTAAGCCAAACGTACAAACTCTAAATCATGAGTGTTATAATCATCACATTCTTCTTTTCAGTTATAACCCGCTCTAGCACAAAAGTCTTCTTTAAAAAAATCTCATCAATTCATTTCATCGTTCAAAATCACAATAAAAACAAAACAGCCTATTAACCAAAAGCAATTACTCAAACGATCAAAACAGATTGGAAACCGCGGAATCAAGAGAAAAATATAATACTTTAACAATGATTATTCTTTTTGTCTTCATTATAAATTGAAATTAATGTACCTGAATCCATTCATCTACTTTAGGGATGAGTTATGATATCATTAATAGTGTCTACGGAACCCTGGACTGCTATCAATCAATGACAGTTTTCGTTTGTATCATTTATTTTCTTACACGATTTTGTTTAATAAATCATGTTTTATATCTCAATCGACTTAAGTGCGGATCAGGTGGAATGAACAAAAGTTTAAATAAAAAACAAAATCAGTTTTAATTGTAGATAAGCATTTCATATGCGAGACATATTATTATTCATACGTCTAATTTCTTCTTCTTCTTCTTCCTGCCCATATCCTACACTAGGTGGGGTCGGCACAACATGTATTTCATAAATCCATGTTGTTAGAGGTTTTGGCTTATTGTTTTATGATCGGCCGTCTGCCTGACATCAATTCCTTGGGAATACTCGTTGCGCCCGTCGCGCGGTTGACCCAATGTGCTTGCTGATATTATGCACTGGGTCTCAAAATGATATGCATGTCAATCTTATTGCCGAAAACTAAGCACACTATGTTCTTCGTGGTGGAGTATACTTGCAGCTCCTTGACCCACTCATACAGTTTTGCTAGGGACTTCGGTTCTGACACATCGTAAATCGTAGCACCGTTAGCTTCTTCTATGACTTTAACACCGTTCACGTCCATGATTTGTAGTCAACTCCGATTGTAGCTAAGAATGATGGATTGTAGTCTCCCGTTGTGCACGCTAGGATGAAATAATATCAGTTTTAATTGTAGATGAGCATTTCATATGCGAGACATATTATTATTCATACGTCTAACATTATAATTATTATAGTCGCTCGTAACTTGGCACGGTTTTGGCGTAGTGAGAGTAAGTTCACGCATGTACATTTAGTGCAACAAAAAAATTGTCACTTTTATTGCTTGTCATTATTCTATGGTTATTGCCGTAATTTATTTTTAAACATGCCTGTTGAGAAGAAAGAAAGGAGAGGAATTATTTTCTCCACTCTTGCCAAATTACGTGCCGGCGACTATACCACATGTCAATTAAAAGAGCCTCCACGAGTGGTATTTCAAGCACGCACTGGGCAGTCAGTCCGCGTGGTTGGTAGCTACCAACCTTACCAACTGGCCAATCTTTCACCACGAAGAGAAAACATGAAGAGGAAGAAGACCATATTATTATGTCAAATCCAGCACGTTACTGTGATCACCAATCATCCTGCTTAACGTGTTGATTGCCCACAACAAACAGAGTATGTAACACAAAAGATCAATCAAAAAGTCAACTCTCCCTTCGTTCGTGCTCTTACGATGCTAAATGCTTTTCTGTCATCAGTATACGGGTATCACGAGATGGATAGATGTGTGTCGTGAATGTTTGAGATTTTGTGCGAGGATGGATAAAAGATGATTACCTAGACTGTAATTGAAATATTATATTATTTACTTATATAATTTTGATTTATTTTAATTATTATGTTTTAGGTACTTGCATAAATGTTACGTGTTTGTTAATTGTGTTTCCGTAAATAATATTGTATCTTGTTATTTTGTAAATTTTTAGGGGCTCGTGGCTAATTAACAGCCGCGCGGATTATACGATTTGCGAAGTTAAGTTGCGCTAACCACGGTCAGTCTGTGGATGGGTGCCCATTCGTTACACATCGAGACCCCTCCATACCTCGGAGAGTACGTTAAACTGTCGGCCCCGGGTTTCATACGAACACCTATGGCAGTCGTTACGGGAAGTCAGAAGCCCGAAAGTCTGACAACCGGTCTAACCTTAGGATATCGATATTGCTTAGTAACTGGGTTGCGGGGGTCCGATGGCAGTCGCTTCGTATAAAATAGTGGTATTCAGCCGCATCTGGTTAGACTGGAAATTGACTCCAACATAGTTGGGAACAGGCAATGCAGAACATTTTCTAAATTTTTAACTGTACAATGACTGAATCTGTAATGTTGTGCATGTACACTTGGAAGCAATGAATCTTGGTCACCAATAAAAACCTTAATATCTTGGAAAACATTATTTACATAAACATTGTTTAATATTTTAACATTATTTTGTGCATAGTGATGGCCCGGATTAATTTCTCCCGAGATATTAAATACTCGATCATTACCTTCAGTATCTTAATTGGCATCGTATATCAAACGGCATAGAACAACAATGTTTGTAACAAGACCAAATCAAGAATCCACATTCGATCGACTGCTAGATACATGACAACATAATTAATTAATGAACCAAGTTTTCCTCCAACTGTTAACTATACTAATTGAGTTATTATTGCATTTTCCTTCCTTCTTCCATGTCAAAGGAAACGTTTTTCCTGTTCTTACGTTAGACGCAATCTAAGCTTAATTCACTGTTTATCTGGTTTCTCTAACAATACTTCTGTTAGATGAAAGAACAATCCTTAATTGCTGATTGTATCTTCAAAGTCATTGTTTTATGTTTTGTCTGATGTGTTCCCGGTTTTTTTTTCGTAGAAAAATACTTTTATGTTGACCTAGTATTTCTTTTTACGCTGAATTAGCAAATCCTTTAAGCTTATTCTGTTATCTACTTACTATTGTTACTTACCAACCAGTGTTTGACCCTCATTTTGTACAAACTTGCCACAATAGAAATATAACCCATTTATTTTTGTATTATGGCATACATGCAATTTGCAAAATAGTTATATGCCACAATTATTTTTTACGGAATAAGAACTTTTGTTTTATTAATCGCATTCTCAGGAATCTCAAATTCATAACCTTATTAGCTAACAAATCACTCATATTTCGTATCACTTTTTCATTCGTCCAACACACACAGACACACAGATGCACACACGCATGCACAGACGCGCACACAAACACACCCTCACACATACACAAACACTCACCCGCACGGATCAAAATAACGTATGGATCCATTATTTCCATAGACTGCTCAATATTTTAAAGAAGCAAGGCTTGTAGGTTTGCGTCTGGAAGCCGTCAATATATCAAGGTGGGTTCAGAAAATGCTCCACTGAACATTCAAAACGTTTATTCTTAGTGACTCTTGCAGACTTTGCCTAAAATGAAACGTAATGGCATTAATAAACCTTTTTGCTAGGAAATAATAAAAAGGATGGCCCTGGTGCTATGTTTGGGTTTTTCCCGCTTGATTAAATATGCATCTTATTTATTGGGGTTAAAATTGCTGGGGAAAACCGAGAAAGCTTTTAACGTGTTTTTAATGCCACTTCCTGCAAGAATTTTGTTTTGTAGGACTGTAACGATGTATATTAAAAGGTATTGAAAGAATTTGAAAAAAAAACGCTATAATATTGATCGATATGATTGATGTTAATCACTCATGCATATTCAGAGTACCACTACGTTTTCGGGTACGTATAGAAACAAAATAGATGCATTCTGTCTTTTATTTATCAATTTGTTTACAGGGTCAAAATATGTAATTAGTTACAAACCATGCCCAGAATAAGTCGACAGGTATAAACATAACATCACGCATTGTATTCCCTTGGGTTCGGCAGAGTTATTATAAGTACACCCTCGTTTCGCCAGTTACGTTTAAGACTGGGGGTCGCAGCGCCGCGAACTAGTCGCGGCGATCGGCGGTGACCTCTCGCTTCCGGCCGTGGTTCTGTCTATGGTCGGGAGCGAGACTGCGTGGGAAGCCAGCCGTCGCCTCCTTTTGCGAGGAGGTGATAGCGACCAAGGAGGTAGCGGAGAGGGAGAGGGAGGCCGCTTCTTCTCTCCCTTCTCGAGCTAGACGCACCGGGCGCCGGAGGGCGCGTGACGATCTCCGGCCACCCTAGTGAGTGGCCTGCGGGCGGCGGGTTGGGGAACCCGTCGCCCGACCAGTAACAGGCCCAGGGAGGACGGCGCGCCGTGTTCCGCGCGCGTCTCTCGAAGGAAGTGGGGCAGGGAAACAATTGCCCCACCACAGGAGAGGTCCACCAGAAGAAACTGGTGGACCGAAACCTGCCGGGGTCGCGGTGCATGCAATAGCGAATCCCGTGACCCCGGCCTTAGGTCAGAAGGAGGGACACCGTGGTGGTTTTAGCCGGTAAAGGTCCGGCACACCCCCGCGTCTTCCCCAGACGGGGGATAGTCCATGAGGATTTCCCCACGATAAAAAAAAAGTTACGTTTAAGACCCCTTTAATAGGGGGCGAGCCTATTGCCATTAACCGCGCACAAATCCAGACTCCGGGCTGCTACTGAGGAATTCCAATGGAAAAACCCAATAACACTTTGCCCGACCCTGGGATTGAACCCAGGACTCCATGCTCAGCAGTCGCGCTTGGTACCACTTGACCAACAAGGCAGTCTCAGGCGGTAAGTATATTAGACATAAATCTTTATATTTCCTCCCCTCATCTGTGGAACTTTTAGTAACATTCCTCAAAGACCCCAGATTGTCTCAAAACATAAAAACTTACAAGGTTTCCTCGTAAAAACAAGTTGAGGAGCAATTATTTTCGGCGGACAAACTATCAGGGAAGTAATCTCCAACATTACACGACGAACAGTTAATAAAGACCGCACTACACTATTAAGAATTATTTTTGCAAAAGACATACTTCCATTTTTGTTTTGTTATTAAAAAAATATTTGTTTGCCAATTCTTTGGCCTTGCATGCTTCTTTTGCCGTTTTATTGTATTTTCGTTCTAGATAAAGAGAGCGCCTTGACTTCCATAGTACAAGTTTTACTTAGTTTGGAAGTTAAGAGTTTCACAAATGTGTACAGCCCTAATAAGTGCAATAAACGATTTTTTTTTTACTTAGTAGCAGCTATTTCTTTGTGTTTTTTCGAATAAATACTGTACTGTAAGCACGAATGATGTCACGTTTGTAACGTAAACGAAACGCTAATGTGATCTAAAAACGATATCATATGAACATTATAATTGCAAAACGAAAGTTTAGGAAGTTTACCTCATATTTATGATTAGTTACGGTTTACTCACGTGCATTTTCCGGGATTGCCTACTGGTTTCGGACCCAAACGGAGCCCTTAATCATGAGCTGATCACGCGGCGAGGTCGCGAGTCGAACTAGCGCTGCACCGCGCCGCGTGGCGTTGCGCCCGCGACGAGAGGGGCGCGCTCTGTGTCGGTATTGCTCGTGCATCTTCGTCACTTGTCGTGTCCGGGTTGTTGAAGAACTGAGTGCCGGTGCATGCCGTGCTAACTATGTCACCCTCCAATCTTAAGTCACTTCTGTATGACGTAGACTTCAGAGCTGGTTTCCAGGCAGGTGGCAGTGTCCAACCACCGTCTCTGTTGAAGTTCGGATGACGGAAGTTAGGAAGTTTACCTCATAGTTTACCCAAAATGCTAAAAGGTATAGAAATAGGTAACATCCATTTACAACATCCACTACATCGATTTACAAAATGACTAAGTTCATATCAATGAATTAAACCAGCCCGTCAAAGTTGGAATAAATCAAATATTTCCAATGCTTTCAAACACTAGCTCAAACGGTGCGCGTACATCACAACTGTATTCACCCATCAACTTAATTGTGGAAGCACACGTTTCTAAAAATAACATTTAAAAACGTTTCTATTTCCGCGAACAGAGTCGCAGGAAATTGGAATGCCTATTTCAATTGTTCCGGCGGTGAGCAGTGTAACAAGCCTCTCTGTCTCCCTCTGCTATTCTAATTCCGCCACAGACTGACGAACAAATTTTGCCAATGTTTAATAATAGAGCCGATTCTAAACCAACTTTATGAACAATTTGAATAGGCCAACGTCTAGTCTATTTCTATTGCGGACTTGTAAAAACCACTCAGATCTTAATTGAGGTTTATTTTGTTGTTTTAAGGTAAATAATCTCGAGATTTTCTGATATTTTTTTTGTTTTGCGAATATCGACCTCGTATCCAATCATGATACCAATAACAATTAATCGCATTTCGGAAAGATATCGTCAAGTTAATCTTTACAAAGCCTTTTCCACTGACCAAATTCTGATAAATTTTCAATATTTTTCACCAAAGCATCACAAAGTTGTTCCATGCCAAAGAAAACAGCCAATGAAACTGGAACATCCTTTGTTCTTCAAACTTTTCCATATACAAAGCTCTGAGGGCTGCACTCAAAAAATTCAATACTAGAAAACTATATTTCGTGATCGGTCGTTTTTGCACGGCTGTGTATGTAACTATCTACATAACATCACGCCTGTATTCCTCGAAGGGTTGGCCAGAGAGTATAGTAACGTCCTCATTTCGCCGTTATGTTTAAGTCACATGTAATACGGGGCGAGCCTATTGCCGCCATCCACCGGGCACAAATCCAAACTCCGGGCTGCTACTGAGGAATTCCACACGGAAAACCCCTATAACACTGCCCGACCTGGTGATCGAACCCAGGACTTCACGATCAGCAGTCGCGCTTGCCACCACTAGCCCAATGGGGTAGTTTAATTTAAGTTTCTATGCCTGAATTGGACGTAGTTAAGCGAAAAGGATCCAACCCACAAAATTATCGAAAATGAGTTATTTATATCAAAATATTCCTTAAACTTCTTAAGGCAAACTACACATAATAACATTCTCACAAGTAAAATATTATACATTTATCCCTTAATTACAATATAACCAAAAAATTTAAATCAAAGAACCGATTAAGAAATACAGTCTAAACTTAAAAATTGAATATCTCATAACTGTGTGGGTTGGATCCTTTTCGCTAAACTACGTCCAATTATAACCAGAACACCTACATACTCTCACTACCTAGCCTGTATATTTTTAACGTTTCCATTGAAAGGAGTCAAGCTCTTTGCTTTATTTTGCTTTCACAGAATTCACGTATCCTTTGTTTCGAAATTCCAATTTCGATTGAAGGCTATGGAGTGTTCTGCTGAAATTGATATGTACGTTGGCTTTATACTAACTATTGCCTGCGGCTTCATCCACGTGTAATTCTGAAAACCAATCAGACACTGTACTACATAGGAATCCATACAATGCGGTAGTTGACTGCTTTAAAAAATAAGGAATTATATATATATTGTTTTTATTATATCAAAATCAAGGCAAGGCAAGCAAGGCTTCCATGCAGAAGGATCTGTGTTCGATCCCGGCCCGTACCTCAGACTTTTCGAATTCATATGCGGATCAGAATTTGATTATAACTTGCGTTAACGATGAAGGAAAAACATCGTGAGGAAACCTGCACACCTGAGATGGCTCCATAAAGTTATCGATGGTGTGTGTAGTCTGCCAACCCGCACCAGGCCAGCGTGGTGGACTAAGGCCTAAGCCCTTCACATTTTCGAGAAGAGGCCCGTGCCCAGCAGTGGGAGAGTAATGAGTTAATTATGTATGTATGTTTTATTTATATCAAAAAATGTATAGATAGTAAACAATCTTTGAAAAAATCAATCTAAAAACCGGCCAAGTGCGAGTCGGACTCGTGCACAAAGGGTTCCGTACCATTATCTATAAAAACGGCAAAAAAATCATGTCTGTCGTATGGGAGACCCCTAAAATATTTATTTTATTCTGTTTTTTAGTATTTGTTGTTATAGCGGCAACAGAAATACATCATCTGTGAAAATTTCAACTGTCTAACTATCACGGTTCATGAGATACAGTCTGGTGACAGAGGGACGGACGGACGGACAGTGGAGTCTTAATGATAGGGTCCCATCTTACCCTTTGCGCACGGAACCCTAAAAATGGAGGAGATACACGTTTTTTAAGTTTTTGAATGGCGCATTTTCTGTTTTCGTCGCACGAAACGACATTGTACGGAGTACCTAATGTCAAGTTACTATGAAGTTTTTGAACAATGACGTCATCGTTCAATAGTGCGGTATATTGATCGAAAATGTCTATTAACCATTTTAAATCGCTTACAACTTGGGCATTTCATATATTTCACTGTTGTCGAAGTTTTTTGTGGAAGTTACGAAACGATTATTAAAAAAAATTAAGACAACCCAATTAAGAGGGCAAACTTTTTTTCGGTTCTACCCAATCTAATATTTTAAATAACATTGTCAGCTATAAAAAATATTCAATATTATATTATTGAAATTGAAGGGGCTCGTGGCTAATAAACAACTGTGCGGATCATATGATTAACAAAGTTAAGCTGCGCTTGCCACGGTCAGTCTGTGGATGGGTGACCATTTTTTACACATTGAGAACTCTCCGTGCCTCAGAGAGCACGTTAAACCGTCGGTCCCGGGTGTCATACGGAAATCAGAAGCCCGAAAATCTAACAACCGGTCTAACCTTAGGATATCAGCATTGCCCTGTAACTGGGTTGTGGAGGTCTGATGGCAGTCGCTCCGTGTAAAATACTGGTATTCAGCCGCATCTGGTTAGACTGTAAGCTGACCCCAACATAGTTGGGAAAAAGGCTAGGCCGAACATATTATTGAAATTCATAAACGCGGTAACTAAAAGACACATAAATAAAAAAGAATTTAACTTTTTTCTATATTGTATAATTTATATTTGTTTTTTCTAGTTTGGCATTAATTTATTTAATAACTATGTGTATAATTTTATTGACTATTCCACACAGGTTCTCTATTTTAATTCCTACGATTTTATGTCATAATTTAACATTGCATAATGTTACTTGTCCTAACATTAGTTACGCATAATACTCATTTGCCATAACTTTTTAATCATAATTTTTTAATCCTATTTACTATAAGCATAATATTTAATAAGCATACTATCCAAAAGCATAAGTTTACTTAAGCATAACGACGCATAACCATAACTATTATAAGCATAAAATAACATAAACCTAACCTAACCTAATATAAATACATAAATATTCGTAAAGTACGTTTCCTTTATGCTTTTTGATCATTATCACAAATAACTATTAGACAAATAAACAATATGCTTTACAACTTTATGCATATCAAAGTTATGAATATAAACAATAGGATATACAATATTTATACTTAATAACACAATATGCTAAAAGCAATTATGGCACACTATTATTATGACAAAGAAAATTATGCCTAACTTATTATGACAATTTAAATTAGAACAAAAACCATTATGAGAACAAAAGGGATCCCTTCCACACACACACACACACACGTAACACATAAGTTTATAATAAACTATTTATTGCTTTTCTTTAGTAGTATTCAAATTTAATATTGTACGTAACATGTTTATTTATTTATTTGTGTCGTTATTGCCCGTGGCATCACTATGGTCCTATATGAAAACCAGCATTGCGACTTTTTTTTTTAAATGTCGCAGCATTTTGCTGAGATAGGAGCCCTTTTTGGCCTCGTGCAGGTAGTCTAAATTCTTATCCTTTCTTTTTTTTAAATATTGTTTTTGTTTCTGTAACTGCCTGTGTGAGTCCAGAATAAATAATTTTCTTTCTTTCTTTCTATTTCTAGCAGTCCTGGCAGGTTTTCATCAAAATATGTCGAACTAGCTGTGCATGCGACTCCATCTGTGTGTTAAGTTTTTAATAAAGGTTTTATCGGCACGATTCGTGAATGGGCTTCCGCGCTACGGGTCGTGTTGCGTCGAAACAAATATTTGTATGGCCTACAGATAGTTTTACATATCTGGGTGTTTATGTATGTGAGATTTGAATTTGTAAACACACTCACGATACAGGAGGAGTTCCTAGTGTGAGGTAACGTTTAAAAACATCGGGATGCAAAGTACTTTAGGTACCAAGTTGTCTGCCAAATATCATTAAAATCTGTTTGATACTTTCTCAAACAGATAGACAGACAAACTTATTTTCGCATTTATAATATTAAGTAGATACTAGTTCCTCAAACGTAGGTACATACACATGTCACAACTTGTGTAGCGAGATCTCGTTAGTCTAGCTAACTGTACCGTAATAACAAGATGATGCCCTGAACTCGCGCTTTACCCCCTTTTGGTATGCCAAGAAACGACACAGGAATTCTGCACGCTTTGGCGCCAAAATAATAGTAACGTAGATGAGTGACGTCAATGTGTGACGTCAACACAATTAATAATTAATTAATCCCCACAGGTGAACGGTGGTTGGATATATTAAGTGATTAGTTAATTGTGTGTAAATAGGTTAATTCAGTAAGTTATTGATGACGAAACATAATGGCTGTGTACAATTGTATTTTTTTTTTAATTGCCCTAATTTTAAGAACAATAGTTTTGTTTTACGTCTGTTCGAGTTCGAGCAGGCACTATGTGTATCACCAAGTTTAAAAGTTGAAGATAATAACACTGATCACGAATATATACGGTTGGTATTCAAATATTGAAATTTAATGTCAAATACTTGCAGTATGTAAATATTTTCAGTATGTATTATTTATTTATTTGAAAGGTACACCAACGACCCATTCACTAGAAACATTAACATAATAATAAAATAACATAAGTATTGAATTATGGTGAATTAGTTACTAACAGGCGTACAGAGCACTTACATAAAAAATTGCTTCTTAAAATACGTTTTAGCAAGATTTTTTGCTCGTAGTGAGGATATAAAAATTAATGAACAAAACATAAGTAAAAAACAAAATCATAATCGAAATTAGAATAAAAAAATATCAAAAATTCAAATCAAAATTATCATTAGAATCAAAATTAAAACATTAAAATTAAAAAATAAATAGTAAAATTTATATTCAAAATTCAAAATGGTAGAACGCGATAACGAGTGCAATAAGAGAACATTCTATATTTGTTGAAGAGGCAGGCACATGTGGCAAAAAACCATAAGTTGAAATAGTAAAAAATAAAAATAAAAAGTAGGTTATGAAATTATGATTCATCGCTATTAGTTATAAGTTTTTTTGCGAAATTGTGAAAATGAGTCTGTAAATATATCAATATTGTTGCAGATATCTATTTTATTATAATTAGCCATTAATCGATTCAAGGGGGCATTGCGACCGAGGTTGGTTCTTGATGAGGACGGCGCAAAGATATTTATTTTGCGTAGAGATCTAGTTACGGTACGCCTAGGTACAGCTATATCGATTTCTGATAATAACTGAGGTACTTGTTTAATTAAATTAGGTACTATGTACATTCATTCAATACCAAAAAATCTGTTCCCATCTCAGCTATATGGTTCACGAACTTGGACCGAATTTACCAAATGTAATTATAATTTCATCACCGTTGACAAGAAGTTGACACAAACTTTACACGAGACGGGAACTTCGTTTAAAAACTCGCCAGTGACACACCAATTAACTGAAAAAAATATTACCTATATAAAATATTTTCGTTGTGAATATCCGAAGGGACTACAAAGAAGATGGGCGTGATTTTAAGGACTTGTAATTTTGCCCCAGGCCATCTTACAATTAGCGAGCTTCGGATTCTACTTTGTTACACAACACCTACTTCAGATGGCCATGGATTGATCCTCACAGCGAACTCCACCGAAACTTGAAATCAGTTTACAAAGTAAAGTTATAAATATATTCTTTCGAGAAATTATTTTGTGTGTTGTGGTCTTATTTGTGTACATTTGAATACGCATATCGACAAATAAAAATACATACATAAAAAAAACAATTTCACATTAGCTTTAGCTATTATCATAAGAGGCTTCTCTTATCATCTCATATGACGAATTTTAGCAACAACTGTAGGTATAAGTTAAGAGAGGATTGACTGCTGTAATAAAAGTTTATACAAAAGAATAGAAGAGATATTTAAAAAATATATTTAATCTATACTAATATTATAAGGAGGAAAGATTTGTATTTTTGTATGTAACGAATAAACTTAAAAACTACTGGACCGATTTCAAAAATTCTTTTGCCGTTAGGAAGCTACATAATTAACACATTGAGTAACATAGGCTATATTTATTACTGGAATATAACTTCTTACGCGGGCGGAGCCGTGAGGACACAGCTGGTTATTTATAAATTTAATATTAATTTTGAGTATTTACTTACAAATAAATATGGTCTTCCTTTATAGGGTTCACTTTCCCACAAGTTTTTTTTTTGTGTTTGAAAAAACATTGCCCCACACTAGGATTTTTCCTGTATCGTGGTTGCGTTTACAGACACAAATCATCACATACACAAACGCTCAGACCCGGAACAACTATCTGTAGGCCATACAAATATTTGTTCCGTGCGGGAATTGAATCCACGACCCGTAGCGCAGAAGCCAATCGCTCAGCCACTGAACCGAACGTGTAGTCTAGCTTACTAGAAATGGGTCGTATTTATTAGAACAGATCCGAAGAACAGGTATTTTACGAGAATAAGCGGCACCTTAACCAATTCTGACAATACCTATTCCACCTTTATATTCAATAAAAACTTTAAACTAATGTTTAGCCGTTTAACGCGGTCACTCAGACCTTGTTCCGCGCTATCTCACTCACTCATATGCTATAAGGGAAGATACCAATTCATCACTAATATATCATTGAATGATAAAATAGAAAACAAGTATTATTTTATTCAACCAATTTCGTGCAAAAAATATCTCTAATAAAAATAAAATACTTTTTGATTATAACTCCCACTTTCTTAAAAGTGTGAACTGTATCCGTTCTTAACTAACAAAACAATTTAACATTCAAATATTGATATCAGGATTTGATATAGAATAGATTGAGATCACCGAGTAACGCTGTGTATAAGATCATTGAAATTAGGTGGAATAGGTATTTGGATCAGGTATTTATGCAGACTAGGAACAGGTGTACTAAGTACCTGATTTACCTAATACGACCCATCTCTAAAGTTTACATACATACATACGCCTTTAATCCCGAAAGGGATAAGCAGACAAGTTCTCCTATTACAGGAATCTGTACAACCACGTTTCACCTCTTGTATTAAGTCCCATATCACAAGTGGCGAGCCTATTGCCATTTTTCGGGCACAATTTGATTATGGTGCCAGGGGGGCCTACTCCGAAAATCAAACAACGAAGTTTCGGCTGATTGATCGGAAGTTTTCCAACCACGAAAGTGTTTCGGAACCGACGATCGGTACGATTTTCGCGATTTGACATTTTGTCTTTCATTCACCCTACTCCCAAATATTTATTGACATTTATTAGTTCGTTGTTCGACAGTACTTTGATCGTACATTTTATTAATACCCTGTTCTTCATTGTTACGTTTCGATCAGAAACTTCAACGTTCGTTTTTCGTAATAGGCCCCCTGGTTCGTTGCCTTTTACGATTCGCTTACCCGGTGACACAGGGAAATCGTAACTCGTCCCCCAAGGAGTACAAAGTTTAAAACAAAAAATACTGAAAACAGCTTCATAGCACGAACTTTATCTTCTGTTCTCAACTCTCTTCACTGTGCTCTTGCACTAGTTTTAATCTGACCTAAGTTCCCAGTACTAAGTAGCAACAACTATAGAGAATATTGTAACTTCTAACAGCTTCTAACTTCTGCAAAACAAAACAAAGTAAAGCAACAAGTTACCGCCCCCATAATAACGTTTATAAATAAAACAAGAATAAAAAAAAAAGAAAAACCTTATTAACCTCATGAAACGCGGCTGCCGAGCGTCGGTGTCTGTGGTCCAGGCTGGACAACGTGTTATAGGATTTATCTGTTTACCAATACTCTATAGTGGAGAGAGGCTCTGATGAAGAGGTGTAAGATAATTTTAATAGATGTAGGTATTTTTCAAAGCATTATGTCAGTGCCTCTGTCGGAAGCAGCCGTTTTAGTTTATAAGCATCGCAACAACAGCTTGGCTCATCGCCGCAAGGTTGCCTGCTTGTCGGTCTTCTATAGACTGTACTTCGGAGAGTGTGCTCAAGAACTCCACAACCTCATCCCACCGGCCCCTTTCTACCATCGGACATCTAGACGCACTGCAAGTTAACCATCCATACTTAGTTGCCATTCCACCAATTCGCACTCAGCGCTTCCAAACATCCTTCATAATGCGCACTGCAAAAGAGTGGAACTCACTACCTGCGTCTGTGTTCCCGAACGCATTCAACCTGAATCTCTTCAAAGTTAGAGTTAACAGGCTTCTTCTGCGTAAGCTCACTCCATCGTAGACTTTGTCTCTGTCTCCTCTAGACTAGAGTCAAGAGCAAACCCATTCCAAATAAAAAAAAATTGTTGATAACTTAGAATAAGTGTGAACATGTTTTGTTTAGGTTACAATGGGACTGACATGGTCTTACGTGTGACTACAAGCCCCTAATTAAAATGAGATTGTAAAATGAATAAAAAATACTCTGTAGCAGCCCTTGGTGTTGTATGGTGCCCGATAAATAGCAGTAGGATTTACTTAGGACTCTATACGGTCATCGGGGAAATTAGGAGTGCACAAATTAATATACTTCGGCCTATCCCATAGAAACACAAGGCGTGGCAAGTCATATCACTACTTATTATGTAGTATTTTAAAGCTCCCAACGCAGAATAATAAAAAGAACTTACTACGTACAGAATCTAACTTCTTTTTTTATTTTTTCCTATTCGACTGCTTGTCTATGGTCTTGCGGACCTTTTCTACGTAACCGGGCAGTTTCAGAATCTAACTTCCGAATTAATGCGTCAAATACCTAGAAAAATGTACCACGTGCGTACGAAATTGAGCTTTAGTATTAGGCGAAAGCGTCCCCATGCCATTGTGCGTTCACTCCCTTATACATTTCGGATAGATCACTCACGCGCAACGGGTTCGGTTAGGCCCGGACTCCACCAAAGCGGAGAGGAGACGAGATATCAGTAAGAGATAATAGTAAGAGTTGTCTCTTAATCCCCCTTTCTATTCTTTTCATAAGGTATATATTTTATATGTATATATATATTATGTAGGTATGTGTTATATGTATAGGATTTTATATAGTAAATTATACATTTATAAGTATGGAGAATTTTAATTATTTTGTACTTGTGTACATTTATAGTTTTATTTACGCCTTGAGTTCTTTTTTTTTCTTTTTTTAACCTCAAATTTTTATTATTTTATTCTTTAACAATAATTTGCACCTGCCATGTTATCTCTTCACCACCTTTGGTTGACTGGTAGAGAATGCCTAAGGCATTTAAGTCCGCCTTTGTACTTTTTTTTGTTGCATAAAGTTTAAATAAATAAATATCTCGTAAACAACCGTAAGGATTTCGTTTTGAGATGAACCTAAGCGGAGAGATGTGAAAATAACACGATCCTGTTGGTTGATCGAGACATCTCCTCTCCTCTCCGCTTTGGTGGAGTCCGGGCCTTAGACTTTCACTCCGTAGTCGCAGCGGCGCGGCGTGTCGTCATGTTTTCATACCAAAACTGAGAAGTGACAAAGGCCTGTTCCCATTATTTTACAAAATAATAAAAAGTATCTGCCTCGTTGGTCTAGTGGTGGTAAGCGCGACTGCTGATCGTGAGGTCCTGGGTTCGATCCCCACTCGGCCAGTGGTATTGGGTTTTCCCGTGTTGAATTCTTCAGTAGCAGCCCGGAGTTTGGATCTGTGCCCGGTTGATGGCAATACGTTCGCCCCCTTTTACATGGGACTAAACATAACGGCTAAATGAGGGTGTTACTATACACCTCTGCCCAACCCTTCGGGGAATACAGGCGTGATGTTATGTTAAAAAATAACGTTGAAGTTTCCAGGTACTTATCCATTTCTTTCTTTGTTACAGATGCTGCAACAGACAATACTGAAGGGGAATTTGGTGATATATTTTAAGCAAAATGTAAGTACACATACATTGTTTGTTTCGTTCACAATAATGTTTATTTTCAGTTAATGGCCACGGCTAGTAATTACGCAAATTAATATGTGCTACCAATTAACACTGATTTCATTTTGCAGTACGTGATATCGTGTGGTTTTGCTGTTTACATAACACTTATAACAATCATGATTGGGAAACTTAAAACATAACATTTAGGGAGCTCTCTCACGAGCGACAATCGCTGGGCGATTATTTTGTCGTCGAATATCAAATATGAGCGACTCTTTGTAGCACGTGGGCGTTTCCGTATTGAACTCTGAATTTTTATATTCGACGACAAAATAGTCGCTCAGCGATTGTCGTTTGTGGGCGAGCTCCCTTATACCGACATAATTGATGACACAAAACAGTTACTTTTCTAAGACTAGTTACTTTTTCAATTAAGAAGTTTAGTTTTAATACAGTTGTACTGCAACGAGTTTAAAATCAAAAATAATTGAAGTGTTCCATAATTAGTTCGAAATACTTATAGAATGACAACTGTAAGCTTGACCCTCCCATCTTAGTATAGAGCTAAAAACTTCAGAAAAATTACGCTACAGTGTGTTAAACAATTTTTAAAGTGACTCTTAGTAATCCTATCAAAACTGAATCACAAGAGGATCAAGATCGCAGTTGTTTTGCTATAATTAACATTATAACCTCACATTTAAATACCTATAGTAAGGCCGTTGTAATTTTGAATAAAAGGTAAACAAATCTTTGAACGTGAAATTTTTATTTTGCACATTTAAAAAAATCATCAACACTTATTCTTTATTTGTTTAAAAAAAAATTAAACGAGTGCTAAAGAATAAATAATGTTTCACGATCCAGGCTTTGTTTACCTTTTATACAATTTTTTTATGGCCGAGCTATACATGTTATAGTAATTAAAAAGGTTTTATTGTGTAATAGATTAGCACTCATGCAATAAGCAGGTATGTTCACGCTAAACGAATTGTATGCAGTTATTATATAATAATCCTAAATAGATAATAAGCTGGTAAGTATTCATAAACGTAAGTATGTATATAAGTTATTAGATTTGTTTAGTGTGACATTTTTACACTATTTATACCAGGAAAAGACATAGTTTATTAGAATAACGAATTCAACACTTTAGATTTACAACACTTATAGAATAAATTACAGAATAATTTAAAACTACAGCTAGATACACAAATACGATTTCATCCTAATTCTTGGTAGTGCAGTCTAATACCACAATACTAAATTAAAATACATAACCTAACAAAAGTAAAACCCTTCCGTAACTATAGAGCAAAAACTCCCCTTTAACTTACAAAGTATCCTCCATTGTTATTCCCACACAGGAGTCATTAGCAGGAATAAATTAGCATAAAATTCAATTAACTCACTGCTTAGTGCAAAATCGTTTAAGAAACTCTCGGCCGCATACCCGACGCTAAGTACTTAAGGCAAACAAAAACTACATACTGCGAACTACGTAGGTAGATACTAAGTAAGGACCTCTATTTAAGTACGTGATTAAAAGGTTTGTTACACCTGAGTTTCAAACTTTGAATGAAATGGAGATTGCGTGTGGAAAGAAAAAGTGTTATCAATCTTATTGGTATGCATCACGGAAATCTTATTAGGTATTTTGATTTCTCTGATATGCATAGATTTGGTAAGGAGTTATGAGGTGGCTTGTGGGCAATTTTATTTTAATTTAAACAAACGTATTTTAACTATATATGAAACTGTGTGTACGTAAGGCTAGGAAATTAAACAAATTGATATATTCCGATACGTCAGGTTAAAATATTACTTTGTACACTCGGGAGCAATGAATCCGGGTCACCAACATAAACATTGTTAAACATTGTTTTGTTTATGTTGGTGTCCCGGATTCATTGCTCCCGAGTGTATAAATCATATAAACAATTGTTTTTACCGAATTTCAATCCGCTGAATTAAATATTGTATCGTCATCTACTATTACTTTGGAGGACGAAACAACCTGTTACATTCAATGTGTCACAACGATTTAACCGAGTCCAAATAAGCAACTCAACTTGTTAACACAACAATAAAAATAACGCTCAGATCGTCAGTTTCAGGCCACTTATTCACAAGAAGCACGTGTAATCTCTTCGCAAAGATGTCTTAAAACCAATAAACGGTGCAATAAACAATAAAAGCTATGCCCCTAACCCATAAAAATGTTGTTTTCAACTTTTATGGCCTCTACGACATGATGTGTCGTTATTTCGCTTTGTTTTTACTCTTTCAACTGTCTTTTATGACGTATCAAACTACTAGTGTATGTGCAAGTAGCTATTATGTTCGTGTTATTTCTCCCTTATGAGGTAGCTTAAACAGTAGACGCGAGTTTAACGGTGTTATTTTTTAAGAACATTATGTAAGATATTTTTAGATCCTCGTTCAAAGAGCGTCTTGTAGCTTTTTGTTAGTCTCAAGTTTGCTCAAAGAAACTGTTGGTATGGTAGAATGGTCTGATCAAATACTTTGATCAATTTAAAAATTGAAATGTATTTTTCTCTTGAAATATGAAAGCAAAAAAAATAAAAATGACAAATATCGATTTTATTTTGTCTATTTCTTGAATAAAATAAAAAAAATTCTTATCACTTTATGAAAAATAAAATAAAATGCTCGTGATAAATGTTAAACTTTGATTAGCGGTTACTTTGATACCTCCCTTTTTTCTAAGGAATTTGAAAGTAACCCCAATAAGGAATAAATAATTACACAAAACTATTACCGACATATTTAAATATTTTTTCATCAACCGGAAAGGATCCACCCACTACGACTGATCACACGCTGATAATGACGTTCAATGCTGCCAACCGTAAAAAATAATCGGAAGAATTCGTACAATTTGAGTTATAGTACGAAACGAAGTTTTGATCAAAGTAGCCCCCACGAATCAAAGTCATCCCATTCTATGGTACCCTAATTAATAAGTACACGAAAACTAATCAGTAACTGGGCTCATATTGTAATCTTCTTCATATATTATGAGGGTAGCTTATACCGTGATGAAAAGATTAGCCAGTCAGCGAGGTTGGGCTCACTGCCCAGGGTGCGCCGCTCATGGAGGCTCTTTTAATGCATTCATGGTGTTGTTCCGATTTAGTTATTTTTTAGCAAGAGTCGATTGTAGTCCAGTCTCAACCGTTAATTTTCGGTAACATTACTAATGCAGAACCTTTTATACAGAAGGCCCGTTTTGGTATTCTTCAAAATTACTTTTAATATGGGCAGTATCACAATTTACATCAATTCACAAAAAAATGTGTGGTCATGTCACGTTAAATGTCAGAGTTTCCTGCCGGCCGTCCTACAAAATGTTTCCTGTGTTTAAAATAGGGCGTTTTGTATTGAAATTAATGATGTAGTGTGAGCGCCGAGAAGGTACCTAACCTTTTTCCCTTATACGATTTCTACGGCTTATGTAAAGCGCCTGACACATATTTATTTTAGGAACTTACATAAATATTCTAGTAGAACCTAGGTAGGAAATGCATATTTTTAACTACTTCTCTAATTTTGGTGCCAGGTTTAGGCTCTTACGATTCGCTTGCCCGCAGATGGAGGGGAATTGTAAATATTCCTAATCCGTCACCGCAGGGGCTCTTTATTATTTATTTTTTCAAATAAAATCCTTTTATAAAACAAAAGCTCGCCTTTAATAATACCTACACGTTTGAGACAAGATTTACATAGGACAGTGTTTGGGTCAAATGCGCAATGTTGATCGTTGTTACGTGTCTTTTGATGTTTTAGGGGATTACCGTCACCGTCGCGTATATCGTCCCACTACTGGGCAAAAGCCTCCCCCCATTTAGGATAAAAATATATACGGTCCAGGCGTTACCCTGCATAACTCTCATAATATATATTGAACTTTAAAAATTATCTGGAATCCTCGGTTCACTTCAGCATTTCTTCTCAGAAGTAAGCCACACAAGAAATACTGACGCCAAATAGTACGCATAAAAAATGGCGTATAAAAGTGGTGAAACAATCCTTATTTCAGAATTAAATCATTTCATTCCATTTAATTTCTACTAAGATGCATGTAATGCAATAATAAAATAAGATACTTAATATTTGAGTATTATGATAAAAATATGTAATAATAGTAATATTTAATGGATCACAGCACACATAAAAATATCTTCTCATTTTTGTAGTCTCTAAGGCAGCTTCAATATCAATCAATTGACTTGATTAATTAGTTTTCTCTTAATTGGATATATTATACATACCTATATACGTATATCGTTGCTTCTACGAAATATACCAATTATTAAAACGGACTATTTATTATATTCCCTCTAGCACGAACACTTTTTTGCCAAAATTCGGTAAATTAATTAGCAGAAACGAAACCTTTTCTATAGTCTATGTTAAACGTAAATCAGCGACAAATAATTAATTTTAACCATACCTAATAGTTGTTCCTACGAACAACAAACGAGCAAATATTTCAAACAAAAGCTGCATTACATAGTTTCATCGCCAAAATTCTATTGAAATACTTACAGGACATAAAACAAATTGTATTGTAAACAAGACAAATGAATTTCGAAATATTGAATATCGCAATATCAAAAGCTGTGAACATTTTCGATAATTATTCGTGTTCATTTTGAAATCACAGTGGTAAATGCAGTAGGTATATGTATTGTCTGTGAAATAGCGTATCGAAAATCACGCTCTGTTAACTCACAAAAGGCGAAGTATTAAATGTAATCAAAACAGTTTAATAATAGGCATACGGTCCCCGACAGAAAATCGACCAACCCGTCACTCGCTGTGGGTGTCAAAAGAACTTTAAAAAAATTATATTTCGTAGATGGAAGGGAATTGCACGAGGACTCATTGATAATTACCAACCGCGCAGATCATACGATTTACAAGATTAAGCTGTGCTTGCTGCGGTCAGTTCACGGATCGTTCGTTTTACATCAAGACCCCTCCATACCTCGGAGAGCACGTTAAACAATCGGTCCCGGGTGTCATACGAATACCTATGACAGTCATTACTGGAAGTCAAACCCCGAAATTCTGACAACCGGTCTAACCTTAGAATATCGGCATTGCCCAGTAACTGGGTTGCGGACGTCTTATAGCAGTCGCTCCGTGTAAAATACTGGTAGTCAGCCGCATCTGGTTAGACTGGAAGCTGACGGAAAAGGCTAGGCAGAACGAAAGGGAGAGGATTGCATGGTCCTAGCATGAAATTCTGGTTAACTAATACAGCGGAAACTAGATTTAGTCAAGTATACAAGGTCAAATCATAGTTGAAACTTGAACCATAAACTGTGTCACCTCACATAAACCCGGGACTCGTATGAAGGCGGAGTTCGTCGACGACATGACAAAGCAATACTGATTCCTTTAAGCACAGCGGACCTTGACGACAATAAGCTCGAAAATGCTACGAAAGCAAAAACAATTGGGAGAGGCTTGACATCGAGTACAATAGCGAGCTTGATTTAAAGCCCGTTGGCTTATGACACAGCCATAATTCGTCTCCTTAATCAATTTTAACATCTGTCTACTGGTTTTACACCAACGCGTTGTAACTGCCTCGTTGAGCTAGTGGTGGCAAGCGCGACTGCTGATCGTAAAATCCTAGGTTCGATCCCCAGGTCGGGCAAGTGTTATTGGGATTTTCCGTGTGAAATTCCTCAGTAATAGCCCGGAGTTTGGATTTGTGTCCGGTTGATGGCAATAGGCTCGCCTCCTATTGAATAGGACTTAAACATAACGGCGAAATGAGGGTGTTACCTCTGCCAAACCCTTCGAGGAATACAGGCGTGATGATATTATAGTTTAACGACACGTTTGGTGCAGTGGTTGAGCGATCGGCTTCTGCGCTACGGGTCGTGGGTTCGATTCCCACACGGAACAAATATTTGTATGGCCTACTGATAGTTGTTCCGGGTACGGATGTTTGTGCGTGTGAAGATTTGTGTATGTAAAAGCATCCACGATACAGGAGAAATCCTAGTGTGGGGTATAACGTTCTCTAAAAAAAAAAAAAAATATATTATTATTATTATATGCGTTGTAACTGCCAGCTTACTTTTGCAACTATTAAGCATTTTTTCCTGTATAGACGACTTATCTATCTTTTAGAATAAACCTCTCTTTATTTATACCACTTTCTTGAATCCTGCACTAATCGCATATACGTAAGCACTGCGATTACAGCGCCTTATGACAACCTGAGCATATACTCTTAAAGTAAACTATATGTTACAGGGTTCGTACATAGTATATATCGTATACGAAACCTGTGGTAGAAAGTACCTAGGTAGCTTTTTCCTAATACACAACGACTATTTACTACTGTTAAAATGCCTGATAATATTGAGTAGATATAGTTAATTCTCAATGGTTAGGCTACATTTGTATCGTTAGTCAATATGTGTTACGAAATATGTGCTTGCATGTGAAATTTGTGTCTGTAAATGCACCTTTGATTCAGGAGAAATCCGAGTGTGGGGCAAAGTTTATAAATCATGATAACCAGTACCCAATATACACTCAGCAGTAATGAATCTGGGTCACCAACATAAACCTTAATATCTCGGAAAACATTGTTAAACATTGTTTATCACAAACGGTGTAAATATACCCTTAACGAAGCCAAAGGGCACTTATTCTCCACGTCATTGCGATATTTTTTTTGTTCTGGACTGTGCCTGGGAACCTTCTAATTACGGAGATATTGAAGGTTAAAGTTCCATCTTTTTCACAACTTTTTTAAAAATACTAATTTTGAAGGTTGCAAATGTAGGTACTTGAAATACTTCCATTACCCGTTTACTATTTATTGCATCCATCACCACAATGTTTTGTGTGCGTTTCATTGAGCTTTACCGTAAAACGATATTTTTAACCCGAAAAAAAGTCGTTTCCCAGCGACAATTTTTGCGTAGGGTTACTTAGTTTGATGTGCTGAATGCATGGTTGACGGCTTGGTGAAGGGTATTTTTACACCTTGTATATTTAACATTGTTTTGTTTATGTTGGTGACTCCGTAGATTCTTCGCTCCCGAGTGTACGTATGGAAAGAGTAAACCTGTAGCAGTCATTTAAAACAACATCACGCCTGTATTCCCCGAAGGTTTAGGCAGAGGTGTATAATAACACCTTCATTTCGCCGTTACGTTTGTCACATGTAATAGTAGGCGACCCTATTGCCTCAACAGGACATAAATCCAAACTCCGGGCTGCTCCATATTGTGCATTATTATATAAAAATTCAAGTAACATCCAAACATTTATCCAAAATCTGTATATTTCTGTTTATTATCATCGAGTCATAAAGGGAAATCGTCCCGTGGGTTTAAACCCTGTTTTACTGTCGGACCGGCGGCAAAGTGGTTTTAGATACGTTTATATGTAAAGTTCCTGACGCAGATTGTTTTGTTTCGGGAATTGGGACACGTAATTACGAGTGGACAGTAAAAACGACGCTTTAGTCAGCGATTTTTGAGTTTAAGTATACAATATTTAACATAACATCACGCTTATATTCCCCGAAGGTTAGGCAGAGGTGTATAGTAACACCCTCATTTCGCCGTTATGTTTAAGTCACATGTAATATGGGGCGAGCCTATTGCCATCAACCGAGCACAAATCCAAACTCCGGGCTGCTACTGAGGAATTCTACACGGAAAAACCCAGTAACACTTTGCCCGATTTGGGGATCGAACCCAAGACCTCATGATCAGCAGTCGCGCTTACCACCACTAGACCAACGAGGCAATTAAAAACAATATTTAATACTTCTTCTTCTTCTTTTCATGTGATTAGTAACTAACCTTGTGTCAGAGTTTATGCCGCCTATGGGCTTCTGACTCGGCTTCACATGTCGTCGAGAAATATCTCTCAGGCCGGTTTCCTCACGATGTTTTCCTTCACCATTGTTAAGCAACTGATAATTATACAATACGCACATGAATTTGAAAAGTCCGAGATGCGTGCCTTGGGTTTGAACTCGAGACCTATGACTTGGCAGTGCAACGGTCACACCACAAGGCTATCAGTGCTAATATTTAATACTAGTAAATAGTAGGTAAATAATTAGGTTTTATTATGCACTTTTTACTCAACTATAACCCATTTACTTAGCTATAACCCACGACGACTTTTTGAAGCGATACAGTACAGGTACCTACAGTCGCAAAACGACCGCGATACTAACACGATGCTGTCGCTGACCCTGTACCTACCTTAGCACACACAGTCACGATTCTTAGGCCGGCTTTACACCTGTAAGTTTTCCTTATGCAATTAATTTATGATTTTGCAAATGTAAACTCTCTTGTAAGTAGCATATCGATTGATTTGTAAAGTCGAATTAATTGTCATAAGTTACTTACATACATTTTACAGAAGAAACTTACAAGTGTAAGTATAATTGGCGGCCTTACTATAGCTTAGTTTGCATGCGCGCGGCCCGAGATCAGTTCTCGCGCTTACCCTTCCTTCCCCCGACGTCGCTTGATACAGTCGCACGTTTGCATCGATACTGAATTGATACAATGTGGCTGCGTCGCTTCTGTCGTGCGTTGCAAATGCGACAAGCGACCAAATGCAGCGAAGCAGCCGCGCGTTTACGAAACGCGCTAATGTATAGCTGCTAAAAGTCGTCGTGGACTATCGCCCTAGCTCTCCATCTTTGTGAAGATGCCTAGCGTGATACTCGCAAGCTTTGAATGTTATCTTTCAGAAGTTCCGATTCTCAACATTGAAAAACAGACGCAAAAAGACCACCTCCCAGCACATAAGATCAAATGGCCGTACTGTTACATCTCTATCAGTGGCGTGCATTGGTTTTCGGACTAGGTAGGCAGGCACTAGCGATGTCGCCTTTCAATTGTACACTTAAACCCATTTCAATACGACTCTGACCAAAAGAAACCATAGCCATACACGCTTATTTTATTTATAGTAATAGTTAAAGATGCAGTCGTTTGTAGGGGAACGAGATATTGTGATCCGCCTACGAAAAGGAGGATCCTCCTACCAGGCGGAGTCTTGTGCCTGGCGGGCCACTACCCAACGGTTGATGTTGGGAACTTGTATAAATACCATCTGCGTGTCAAACTCTGATATCGCGATGCAGGATAGTTCGCATATGGCGTGATAGATGCCGCCACAAGTTAATTAAATATTATGAGGTAGGCACTGCTTAATTGCCTATATGCAATGCACGCCATTCTCTATGCCCCTTAAGATAATAAATATAAGCGACACAGTTATTGTGTTGAAACTTTAAAACGTATTTTTTTAATAGCACAGTTTGATGATGATACGATTTCATCATTATTATTTCCTTAGCATAACGTACTTCATTTTTTTTATTTTCTGCCTCTCGACATAAATTCCGCCTGTTACCTTCCTACCTTCATAATCTTGTCTACTGCACTACGAAGTAAAATTGCATCCAGAAGGTTGTATTAGATACTTTCTCAGTACACTTTATAAGAAAACTCGCAAGAAATTATGTTGATGTATGAGGTATCGCATCATTAGTCTCCATCTTGTAACTGATCCAGACTGGCCGTACAGAAGAAACGAGTAATCACATTAGTCTTGTCTGATAATGATTAACGTCCTCTCAGCAAGTATATCTTCACATTTGTCATATTAGAAGAAGACAGATAATAGTTATGTCGAATAAATGTGTTTACATGGGAAATAAAAGGGACTTTGAAATCCACAGTAGTCACACTGACAAAATAATATAGTATTATCGGTACGTTCTGATCGTTGCATGAATGTATATTTTTTATCATTACTACAATTACTACAATTCTTAGTTGTTCCAAATATACAAGGTTAGTCGGAAAGGGGGTACTAAGCCGAAAGGGTGTTAAAGTACCCATAATAAGGGATAACTTTTGTTATACAAGTTTCCCCAAAAGTCAATAGTTCAAGAGAAATAGCTGTTCAAAGATTCCATAAAAAATACGGTAAATTCTATCTATCATCAGCTATGATCAGACGTGTTTACATTTTACGTCATATTTGGGATCACGGATTAGAAACTCGATTTTCTGAATTCATAACTAAAGCAGGGATGAAGAATTTTTGGAAAAACTAAAACAAAAATAACTTTTCATGGAAAAAAATAATAATCGCATTTTTAAATTTTAACACTTTCTTTAAAACAATCATCAGTGATAGATTAAGTGGCCCGCGGCTTAGTACCCCCTTTCCGACTAACCCTGTATAATTATAATATGTCATAATATCAAGCAGTGATATTATGACAACCTAGCGGTTGAACGCTTGCCTTCCATACAGGAGGGTCTGAGTTCGACCCCGACCCGTATCTCTAACTTTTCAAATTCATTTGCGGATCATAATATGATTATCACTTGCGTTAACGGTGAAGGAAAAACATCGCGAGGAAACCTGCGCACCAGAAAGGGCTCCATAAGGTTCTCGATGGTGTGTGTAGTCCGCTAACCCACACTAGCCAGGCGTGGTGGACTAAGGTCTAAACCCTTTTCATTCTGAGAAGAAGCCCTTGCCCAGCAGTGGGACAGTAATGGGCTGATAATGTTATGTTTACGTCATAATATCTTTCTCGCTGACTATTTCAAATTGAATTTCCATATCTGGAAATTGATCTCAGACCCAAAAGGGAATCAAAGTTGAGCTTACACAACCTTAAATTCTACAGAAATTGGCTTTAACATGTATCTTTATAAATGCTGCATCTATAACGTCACCAAGACTTAGTCCAAAGCCCTTGCTACTACAACTACAGTTTACTGCATGCTACTTACAATCTTATGTTAAAATGGTTGAAAATGCCGTCGACACCAAAGCGACCGTCCTCTGTGTAACTAAAAATAATAACAAACTCAACCATGCAAAACAATCTGTGGTTATTTTTGTTATTATTTTCATTACGTTACCAAACTAAATAGCTAGTTCGCATAATATAATACCATCTGAGAACATCAAACGCCCACCTAAATTATCAAACTCAGTTTTCAATAACTTTATTTCTGTGGCAACCTTATCTGACAGCCGTCAGTTCCAATTTTCATAATAATAAATTTCGCTTAAATTTTCCTGATCCCTTGCATCATTAGGGAGATTCTCAATATTTTACCGCAAAACAGATAAGTACCACCGAAACGAGCAAAAATACCGTTTACCACAATTCTAGGATTTACTCGTTACTGGGTATTACCCAAATTGGAAATTCAAAATCGGGGGTAACCTGGCTTCAAGTTTTAACAAGGGCTATCTGATGGGCAAACTCGATAGTTCATAACTACGTATCGAACAAATACTTATAGTTATTAGAGAAAACCATAATATCGGAACGAGCGAAATTTAATTAAATTGAAGAATAAGGTATTAAAAGTTATAATCCATGTTTACTTTTCGCTATCAAATAGTTACGATGTTTGTAAACTATAGGTTTGAATAGTCTGTATTTTTTAACCGACTTCCAAAAAGGAGGAGGTTACTATGTTCGTCTGTATGTTTTTTTTGTGTATGTTCATCGATATTTTCGCCAATTGTGAACCGATTTTGATGATTCTTTTTTTCATTAATAGGGTATACTTCGAAGTTGGTCCCATTTAAATTTGGTGAAGATCTGATAAAGAACTTCGGAGATAGACAATGGAACTCCTCAATGACGAACAGTACGCATATTGTGATGATGTGATTATGTTACGAGCAGCGTCTTTAGTAGGTCCAACCAAGTTTTAATTAAGGCCACTAAAATGAAAAAAATAAAAACATTTTTTACAAAAAATTTAAACCGACTTCAAAAAAGAATAAAATAATTACCATATAAAATTAACAGTTTCAGAAGTCGGTACCTTCAATTTGGTTCAGCACGGATCAGAACCGACTTCTGAAACTGTTAATTTTATATGGTAATTATTTTATTCTTTTTTGAAGTCGGTTTAAATTTTTTGTAAAAATGATTTTATATATTAGACGGTTGGTGACGACATGGTTGGCGCAGTAACTAAATGATTGTCTGTATGGTCTGTACCGCGGGCTTGATCCCATCACAAAACAAGTATTTGTATGACCTACTCATAATTGTGTGGTCTGGGTGTTTGTGCATATAAGATTCATGTCTATAACCGCATTAAACGCATATACAGTAGAAATCCTTGTGTGGGGCAAAGTCTTTTAAAACAAAACTAAAAATAAACATATTTTGCTGCTTGCTGTGATCTCCAGCCATTGATGTTATTTTAAATCCACTGCTTAACCTCCTGGATTCCAGAAAAAAAATTATTCGATATTATTTGAAACTTAGGTTTTATGGTATATCACGGGTCTGTACACATCCAAAAAAATTGCAAAAAAAAATATAGTTTTTTATATATAGATTTTACTTATGTCATATATATATATATATATATCTACCATAAAATGATTTGTTCCGAATACAATTCTCAGATGGCATTAGAACGAATTTTTAATTCTTTATGTAATATAGGTATGACGCTGGCATCCAGGAGGTTAAATAGGCTTACCTCAAGCTGTGCAGTAACACTCGGTCCTCTATGTGCCGCATCACCGTCTAAATTATATGGCAGGCAAATACGACTCTTCTTCTTCTTCTTCTTCCTGCCCTTATCCCACACTAGGTGGGGTCGGCACAACATGTAGTTCATAAATCCATGTTGTTAGAGGTTTTGGCTTATTGTTTTATGACCGGCCGCCTGCCTGACGTCAACCCTCCTTGGGAATAATCGTTGCGCCGTCGCGCGGGTGACCCAATGTGCTTTCTGATATTATGCACTGGGTCCCAAAATGATATGCTTGTCAGTCTTATTGCCGACAACTAAGCAGGCTGTGTTTTTCTTGGTGGAGTATACTTGCAGTTCCACGACCCACTTTTAAATACGACTCATGGTTAAATAAAAGTGACTGTGTACATAGACCCAGATGCCTTTTGACACAAGGCAAAATAATTGGCCTAAAGCATCAATAAATGTTAAAAACGCTGGTCGAAAAACAAAACAAGACTATTAACAGAAACTGCAAGATAGAGCAGGTAAAAAAGCATTGTCATTACATTCCCATCACATTCGCGCTTTAGCGAAATTTATTTTATTAGAATGACTTGCGAATTCGAACAAAAACGTTCCTCTGGTCATTTTTCATTTTATTCCGTGAACCTTCTGCTAACGTTAATAAAACAAAACGGAAATCGCTTTGAAAGAAATATAATTGAATATTTTACATTGGATTTTTATTTTTGTGTTTGCTTCTATTCGGCCGACCGCACTTTTTCAAACAAATAAATAAATACACGTCTCATTTGGATTCTTTGAAGGACATGGTCAGGCAGACAGATAAAAAACAGTGATAGCCTAGCGATTGAACGCTTGCCTTCCATGCAGAAGAGTCTAACTTCGATCCCAGCCCACACCTCTGAATCTTCGAGTTCATGCTGGTGACGATATTCAGTCCCTAATTTCAAACTTCGAACTGCTGTTGAAATTTGTTCAACAGAAAGACCCAATAATGTCACATAACGATCTTTACGTCACAAATATTCACACGTTTTGGATGTGTCATACACTTGGACCAACGATACCATCGTTGGTCCAAGTTTCTCTTCCAATATCTCCAATGCCCTTCACAGGGCAAGGGATCGTGTCAGATTAGACTACACTCGCTTCAACGCACGACTACCTCGTTCGCAATCTGCTCACAAATACTTTGAGGTTCAGGGATAATAGTACAATTCGGATTAGTCTATTTCGCACGAAAACGTATCCAAAGTGCGCTCGGATGCCCCTTGTTCATGCGGAATATTACGCCTCCCATCTATCCGTGTGAATATTCAAGCAACTGAATCAAAGCATGAGGATAATGTGTAGGAGCGCACGAGTGGGTCCTCTGTGCAAAAGGGGCTCTGATGTTGAATTGCAGGAGGAAAGGTAGGTTGCGAAAAAATTTAATCTAGGAGCAAAAATTCAACGAAACAATCAAAATTTGAAAATGTTTACCGACAGACCTTACAATGGAGTTTTGACATAAACTAGCATCCTCTTTTTGCTTTCATCCATTACCATGCAAACTAGAATTATTATATATTTTTCAATACACGAACAATAGCTTCAGTTTCGGACATCCAATAATGAATACCGGACACTAACACACGATCACAATGCAGGCTGTCTGGTACCGATAACAATCAACAGACCAGACATGTAATACAATAACATCAAATACCAGAATTTATATAAAATGCATAAAATTATATGCTTCTGAGTTCTGCACTTCGATACATTGTTAAGTCATCGATTTCTCTTTGCAACGAATATTTACCAGGAAAATTGCATTCACATGATGCTATGTTTAATTCAAATAGCTGTAAAACTGAACAACTAACGAAACAATGCCGCTGTACCATCAAATTAGTTGAATTAAATTGTTTCACTTAGAATGTAAGTTTATTTGCGCTTGACAGAACATTTGGTAACGCGAAAGTTGTTTGTGCGTTCAAAATTCAGTGTTGTTCGAAACTCTAATTTTGAATTCGCTTTGAACTGGAAAACAACTTCGTAGTTCATTTAAATGAATACATAGACATACACACATTAGATTCTGATGATGATGTTTGAAGCTGAGATCAAATCTGTACAAAAACTCTAAACGTAATGGAGTCTTTCACACCAAAATATGTCGTTAGAGACGGAGTATTATTTGTTGAGGCCTAATTGAATGAAGCGACCCGAAGGCCAGTAGGAGCCATCCGCGGGCGACGGGACTCGAGACGCACCCAACAAAATTCATTTAAAACTTTACCCGTCCCCATCAATCAAAAACCAATCTAAATTGAACAACATTCCCGTTTGTTTATGGACTATTCTCTAAAAATATTAAAGACTTAAAAGCAACCACTGAGTGAATACCATTATTCCGCTATTCCGACTAGGAGAATAAACTGCCTTTATGATTGCTAAGAGATTGCGCAAAAGATGGAAACCCGACACGAAAATTAATGGAGGAAATATCTGAGAAGTACACTATCGTCGGCTTGTGAAATATCTAATTGGTTGCGTTGTTTGGAACAGGCAAGCCCTCTTGGTCTAGGATTTGTGTTTCCCGCTACGAATTTCTAGCTTCCGTGAAACGCGAACATTGGGTATATTGCCGAATAGAGATACAACTTCCTCCCACAATTCAGATGAATGCATCTCTTTGTAAAACGCAGTTTATTCAAATAATTGTTCCACGAGAGACATAATGCCAATTAGGTATTGTATGAATGATGATCAAATAATTAGGTAACATTGCTATTTAGTGTTTCCTTGAAGTTTGTAATATCATAGTGATGTGGTAAATTATACAGAAAACCCGCAAATAATTATAAAGCTTGAATACACTTTCACCAACAACGCAAGAGTTTTATGATAAACTATTAGATATTAGAAAAGTTATCATTGCTCATTGACCTAAATGACAAGAGTTTTTTTACGACTTTGCACTAAGTAGTACCTTACCTTCGATTTATACACTGAGATTAAAACATAATTACAGGTTGAATTTTGGAGATAAGAAACTATTAGGAATAGAGAAAAGTCCTCGAAGGAGTCGTAAGAATGATTTCGGAGAAAAAGAAACATTTTTAGATTTTTGAAAAACTGCTCGGTTATCACGAAATATCAAACCTGTTCTTGCAAAAAAAAACTCCCTTTATTATTCCACCAATTGATACTACTGCTAATAAGCTAATAAGGCTCAAATCCTGCAAAGGACTTTTATGTGATAAATGAAAGGAGATAGCCAATTTATTTCATTTTCCTTAAACTATGTACTGTATTTTATTACTTATACTAAACATTGTACAGCTAGCGCCATCTCTGTTTTACTAGTGACAAGTCGTTTAATGCAAGCTTTGTTTTGCGGCCGAAGACTGCACTGCCATCTATAATTTTCAGTGGAAACTGTGTGGGAAACTTTGCGAGGTTTCTGGAAAATTGTGTGGAAAACTGTCACTGAGCGTCGCTGTTTTTAATAAATAAGGTTGTTTTTGCACGGTTTCTATATCTGAAAACGAATCTTTTTGCTTACCGATGGCGTTATTCATTAATGCCAAATTGCTTGTATAGAAAGACTTGTAAACAACTTTCTACTTATTTAAGGGTGTCTACTACACTATGAAAACTTACGTTTCAATAATTATAGAAGTTGAAGTTTTGACCAACAACGATCGGTAAGATATAGGAATCGGGCAGGACTACTGGTCGCTGTCGAGTTTGCAAATTTTGATAAATCTATGGCAATTTTGCGAGTTGCCATCTCATAACACAGCCCTTAATTTGGTACTTTATGACACCGAACACGTATTCTCCATTTATACCTTACATAATTAAACAGGAAATAATGCTGTTTATTTCCTTTTTTTGTATAGAGACCGAATATTTTTAAGAATATACTGTCAGTAAATAAGTTGTGATGCCCTAGAGGCAGTTATAGGAACATGTATTGTTTATAAATACGTAAAAATAAAGGTAGTTATATTTTTCACAGCTAGTATATCTAAGACATAATTATACATAAAGACAACATAGGTACACTAATAGAAAATGAAATAGCATTATTACCAAATAACATATTATGAATGAAAAATTTGCTATGAGAATATGTGTCTAATACACTACTCTTACACTATTCTTACATTTCAGTTCCAAAAAATACACCACAAACTTTAAAAACTATTTTTAATCTTCCACAAAATTTCAATTTTCAGCGAAACTAAAGATGGCCTCATTCTGCAACTAATACTTACGATTAATTTACTTTACTTATTGTTTCAGATGTACAAAGTGTTTGATGTGATAATTGTGTATGGGAATTACCCTCAGTTAGCACCCTGACCCAATGACCCGGCTTTCGACATGCCTCAGTCCCCCTCACCTCGTCTGCGCCATTACAGGTCCCTGGATACCAAGCATGGTTATGTAAACCAAGCATGAAAACGTTTAACCAAGCATGAAATCATGAACATCGAACATCATCCGCAAAACACATGTATGAACCGCGCATGTAAAATAACTAAGCCCAAATCTGCTTTAAGCTTATAGACTAAAGTTTATAATCGCATGATGCAGTTCCAAGCATGCTACGCTTTATAATCTTAAGTTTTTTATAGACCCAAAAATCTAATATAATTTTAAAATGGAGATTCATAAAATAAAACCAGCATGTAAATTATATTTATCTTAAAATCGTACGCTCTCTAAAACACACAAAGCTTTGCGACACAATCTTTTGCTTCTTTTATTTCAGTTTTTAATTTGTTTAAAAAGCTTGAAGGGGTTTCTACTATTTAAAAAGGTTGACTTCTAAAACAAATGTATAAATGAATCTAGTTCCTACGTATAGTCGCCGGCACGTAACTTGGCTAGGTTTTGGCGTAATGGGAGTAAGTTTACGCATATACACTTAGTGCAACAAAAAAATGGTCACTTTTATTGCTTGTCATTATTCTATGATTATTGCCATAATTTATTTTTTAACATGTCTGTTTAGAACAAAAAGAAAGAAAGGAGAGGAATTCTCTTCTCTACTCTTGCCAAGTTTCGTGCCGGCGACTATACTGTTGTAAGCCTGTTTAGCTTCGTTCAGGCCTAAAGAAATAGATATAGGACGACGATACGCTTACAGGTAGCCATTAGTACTATAATAGGGATATAATATGCTGTTGCTAAATATGGCCTTACCATAGTAGTATGGGTAATACACCCATAATATAAAATATGCAATTTACAAATAAATACATTATCCATAGTTGGAAGTCTACCTTGTTATGGAAACCAAAACCAGTCGAAGCGTTTTCTCTATCAAGCTAATCTATAATAACTAACTCTAAACTTCTCTAAACTTTAATCATCGATCTGCACTTTTCTTGAAACACTACTTCATGACCAACACTCATGAACATAACACAAAATCATTACCTATTAATAGACAACGTAATCATAATAATAAGTAGTACCTATTAAAGCACTGTAGATATAGAAGTAGGTAGGTAAGAGGATTTGGAATAAAAGTATGTAGTCATAAATAGGTAAGCAGCTTAAAATGAAATGTAGACTAAAATAATTAAGACCCATGTTATTGCAAGTTAATAGTACACCTAAGTATGATATTTAACTGCAGAATATAATGGTTAATTTAAGAACTTTTACCAGAAATCTTTTTATTTTATTAAATTTTCTAGTTTCTGAAACAAGGTTGCGACATACTTCCTGATAATAAAACATTCTTATCAATGCGAAAATCTGTAATCTTTTTACAGTGAATCACTAAACTGAAAATAAAAAAGTAATTTTCTGTCTGTAAATTAATTCTCTTCTGGTAAGAGTTCTAATTCAAGTAGTCATTATTTAGCTAACAGATTAAATAGAAAATAACCAAGTTTTTTTTACATAATGATTTAATAAAATTCTCTCTTTTTCGGCTCATTCAACACCCATCAAATATCATCGCTGAAACTTGAGTCCAAGTGTTCATTTTCTTGTACTGACTTATCTACATATTACAAGGTACTCTAAGTTTACGAGTAAATTGGATCTCATTGTCGAGAGATTTCAAACCGACTGAGCACATTCCCTGTTTCCACTTCAATAATATTAAACACCACTTCTCGATCCTCAGTCTCACTGAGGGAAATTCGCTCAACCGAATAGCCGGCAGATAGGCATTATCAAAACATCATGCGTCGACTGACTGTGCCGCAACAATAACAATCAGACGCTTTTATCTAACGCTACGTATACATCATAAGCACATGTCTGTAAGGCTGGCGATAACCATGGATTTGGGAAAGCATTTCAAACACAAAACTTTTCTCAAACAATTTACAGGTCCTTTAACCAAGATGATAAAGGAAGCTTGCGTTAAGTTTGTCGGTGATAATCAATACAATTATAATCCGACAAGAATATTATTATAGCATGGCATCAATTGTTTATTGATAATGTAATACACGTCGACAGCTAGGGGAGTGGTTATTACTTAATATCGGTAGTTCGGTTATCAGCCCGGTGATGCGAGCACAAGGGCGCGATATGTCGCTTCACGCTTATTCGCACCGACTACCGGGTAGACGAACCATCATGTATCGCGGTATCAATTTTCGGAATAATAAATCGTTAGTTTTAACAAATCTCCCAAATACTTTGCGGCATTACTCAAGCCAAGTGTTCTAATAGTGCTTTTATTTTTGACAGGACTATGACCGCAATATGTTTCGTTTGCAATCTACCGATACTGTCTCATCAAGTGGGGCTGGTTTGGGCTGGAGGCAACGGCTGGGACGAGCTTACACGATCCACTTTAGAAGAATCTACTCTGAGACAAAGATTGGGCAGTCGAAGGGATTCAGCCGCACAAGTGTCTTGCCTCTCGCCGCCAGAGCCAGACGAAAATCAAACCAGAGGTACGCAATATACAGCGAATGAAGAAATCTGTAATAAACTTTTACAAAAACAATTATTATTTCATTATAAATATGTATAGGTTTCTAAAATACGTCATTAGAAAAAGTCACTTGTTTGTAGGTGGACCCCGTCGCCGCCGCTCCTCTTTGGCTCAATTGACCGATATACTGCGCGAGTGGGGTGGCGGAGGCAGCGCACCCCGACGCCAAAGGGCCCCGCTCTCGAGACGAGAGACCCTGGCGGACCTCGCCCGCTCCCTGCCCTGGGCGCGACACGAACCACCGCCGCGGCGCCGACGCGACTCCTCCGCTGACTCCGGTATCAAATCTATGGCCTCCAAGCGCCGCGACTCAAAGGCGGCACCTCAAGATTTTCACGCTGATTTTCCTAACTGGGACCGTAAAGACTCAATAACTATCATGCCGTCTAAAGATCGACGCATCAAGAGACGCGGCTCAGGTGAAGAAAATAAAGAACGCAGGGACTCAGTAGATGGACATCGCCATCGACGCGACTCTGTGGCAGCACCTCCGCGAATTGTGGCGACTCACAGAAAAAGACGCGCGTCACCTCCAACCCCTGCACCACCTTCATTCGTAGATGCGTCTTCTGATCCTGGACCATCCACACATATGCCATCGGTGACGGTAGTTGCTATCCACGAACCGAGCCGATCTGACGGAGAATGTCAACCAATGATGACTATGCCTACCATTATTACATCTGCTGTGACACCCTCACCTACATCACCTACACCACCCAATAGTAATGCTACTCAAACTGCTCAAACATCCCAAACATCACAATCAGCTCAAGCAACTCAAGCCACTCCCGGGGGCCGCTCTCCACCGAACTTAGGAGGCCGACGGGACTCTACCACCCAATGCGGCCGAGCTCGGAGAGATTCTCGGGCTGCTGCCAGTCCAGAACGGAGATTAGGTAGACTACAACGCCAAGCTACTGCTTTCGATGATCCAACAGGGCCACCCGGTACTAGGCGTAGGGATTCGGGACCATCATTAGGACCTGATGACGAGGGAAGGGCTAGAAGAGATTCTCTGAGCCCTGATTCTGCGGTACGACCAAGGCGAGAGCGCTCTCAACTGAGCCCAGATCGAGCTGGAGGCGGAGAGTTAAGTCCATCAGCTGCAAGGCGACGAAGTCGATTGCGGAGACAAGCATCATGTGCCAGGATGGGCCGAGCTCGAAGCCCAGAATCAAGCTCCTGCTCAAGTCGCGATCCAAGTCCTTGCGCTCGGCCGCCTGAGAGAACAATGATTCGAAGACAATCTACTACTGAAGAAATACTGATAGCGCGTGGATTTCGGCGGCAATCCACGACTGAAGAAATGATCAGGTGTCGAAACTTTCGACGACAAAGTTCGCAAAGTGATGACGCTTGCATGCGAGCTCGCGGCCGCCGTGACTCCTCTACACAAATACTAGATGGAACTATTGGGACCATGACTGTTGAGACTACCAGCACATTCTTCGATTCTAGCACGCAGACTGGTAAGTTTTGAATTTTCCTTAATTTTATAACCAACGGAGTATGCTTTACTTCAACATCAGCGAATAAAAAATTTCAAAAGATCAATAAGTAGTAGAACGGCAAAAAAAAGTTACCAACTAAAAGTCACATTTTATAAAGTTAAAATCCTTCTAAAACTATCTTTAATTTATACAAAACTGGCTATTTTCTTAAAACGATACTTGAAGTTGATTATATAGTTAATGTTGGCGGGCGACGAACAACTTTCAGCTAACACGCGCTGAAGAGCTTTTGCGGAACGTGAAACGCATTACAACAGCAAACTCAATCGCTCTACGGGCACTACTCACTGACAACAGCCATTGCCACGTGCTCGGCCCCCGCCCCTTTTCATCAGCCAATCGATTCGCGCGTTGCTCGCTTGTCTCTGTCTTACCGTACTGCTTTACCGACGGGAAGGAGAGGGTTGACGGGTGAAAAACCGTCTTTACCAAGGGAGTGGGGCCCGTATAGTGGCGCCACCGGCGGGCCCAGCCGGTGTCGGGCGGCCACTTTGAACTGGCAGCGCGATCGCGCGGACCACGAGATGAGATGAACGCGAGCGATCGGCGCAGGCTCGCCCGCCCGCGCCCTGTCATCTGTTGCCGAATGCTGCCATGTTTACTAGAACGAAAGTGACGTGCCGTACACAACGAATAACCTCAAATAACATAACATTGACAACCTAAATTCGCGAGAAAAATTCCGTGAACAATTTTTCAACGTAGACGTTACAACGAATCTTATTTTCCTATTAAATACAGTAATAGACGTGCTAGATACTCGTTTTGTGTTATTAAATTATTTTTTGGCAATTCACAGTCGGGAAAATATATTTTTATGATATGTTTTGTTTTCGTGGCGTGGAAATATCTATGTGATAAGAATACTTCCTTATCAGGAGCCAGTGACATTGGTGGAAAACAATATTTACTATAGACTAAATATAACCTGTAAATTAGTGTACTGTTAATTAACAAAACACCAAATAGTAGTCGTGTCGTAAATAAATGTTAGAGTAAAAATAAAAATTAATATTGTACTATTTTCGTGTTTAGATTATTTGTAAATCATAAAAAAACAATACTTTTTAGCAAGTTAATTCACGTGTGTCATCATTGAGCCGAAACGATATGGTAAGTAGCATATTGTATGTTATGACTGTTATTTATGAAAATAAACCTATCCTTAAAACTAATAAGGCTTAATTTGTTTACAATTTTTTTTTAATCTTATACTTAATAACATGTTTACGACATTAGAATTCGGGTAACATGAAACTTATAACGAGCAACAACTTTGACTTTACTTATGTTATCTTTTTTACTTTCCTTTTTATCGCACTCTTTACGCGGTAGACAGCACTTTTCAGAAGCTTCTTCAAAAAATCTTTCAGAAAGTTCATAATTTTCAAAATTCCTATTTAAAAAATCCCAAACCGCCTGTGACGAGCATTTGTCATATCTGCGCTTTCTTCTAGCAATCAAATTTGGGATGGGCATCCTTTGATATAATTGTACGGACCACTGAAAAAGACAAAGGGACAAAGCTCTTTGAAAATCGAGATAGTATTGATATTGTGATAGACTCTCGTCAACCGTGTTCTCCATGGAATTCAATAGTTCGTATGAACTCTGGTCTCAATATGACTTTTTGAAAGCGCGCTTTGCAATCTCCAAATTGTTTTCGGGACATAGACAATTCATCGTGTAAATTGAATGTTCTTCAATATATTTTGACTTAAAATTAATGTGTCAATCCTATTCCTTACATGATTCAAGATTATTATTTTTTTATTTCAAATAGGAATAGTGCATATATAAAGGATGATTTTTAAATCACCATCCAATTTTTTCCAGGCAATAGGTAACATTCAATCTTTTTTTGAAAAAAAAAATTTTATGTCTCTTCACAATAAAATAATTTCCTGGAAGAATTATCAATTCCGCGTGGTTTCTAAGTCAAACATTAAATACTACGCTTGTCGCGCATGCACTGAATGAGAGAAAGTGGTTCTCTTAGCATTTAAATCGCCTTGGACTGTGGTTGAACAAACTGAGCACCCTATTCGCCCTATGATAGAGCCGGCCCTGCATCAAAGTGAGAGGAATAAACTTTTTTTTTTCAAAAATGGGGTCTTTGTACATTAGCCTATGCCTAGAAAAAATTTGGATGGTGATTAAAAAATCAACCTATATACTCTTAAGAAACATTGAGAATTTTGTTGCACGGTTCCAAAAAGTTAGTCCTATGAAGTAGAGCCGACAAAAAACTCTATGGATACTCTTTTTAAATATGATACAATATGGGAAAAGCATAGTCTTAAAAAACATTGAGAATTTTGTTGCACGGTTCCAAAAAGTTAGTCCTATGAAGTAGAGCCGACAAAAAACTCTATGGATACTCTTTTTAAATATGATACAATATGGGAAAAGCATATTCTTAAAAAAAACACAATGCCTTCCTTGGTTTTCTCCTGTTTACAGATAAATCTCTCAATAGCTAAGTTCATTAAATATTTGTTCTGTGCGAGGATCGAACCCGCAATCTTTAACTCATAAAATCTAACCCTTGGTTGTTGTGTAAATCCACCCATAGATATGTGACAACTGAAAATATATCTATATTTATTATCATTAACATTTTTTTTGTCTATGAGTAGGTACTTCTCTTTTAAAACTGATTTAATTTATATACATATAAAAACAAAAACAGGTTCGAATTATACCGTTCGACGTGACTTATCAATATTCCAATACCAATACAAACGTAACGTAAGTATAGAAAAGATGATAAATAATTAAACTTTTTAACAAAAAAATAACTGACTTCAAATTGTCTATCTCCGAAGTTCTTCATCAGATCTTCACCAAATTTAAATGGGACCACTTGGAAAGAATATTCTTTCAAACAAAAGAAAGAATCATTAAAATCGGTTCACAATTAGCAAAGATATCGCGGAACAAACATACAAATAAAAAACATACATTCGAATTGAGAACCCCCTCCTTTTTTTGGAAGTCGGTTAAAAATCACTTTAAAAAACCGCCTTCTTAAAATCATTATAGTCACTTCTGTCTACTGATATATACATACATACTCATCTTGGAGCCTTCCTTTTGAAGTCCGTTTAAATAGCCCCAAATAGCTGACAGAATTATTATATTCTCTGCTACAGTACAGTAAAGGCTAGGTTTATTATCAGACATAGCCTCAGGTGTATTGCCGATGGCCTATTCTCATCGCTCGTCCCATTTTAAGAGGTTCAGATTCAGCTTTCATCGACCACTCTTATCGTCAGACAACGAAATACATAAAAAAAAGTTTTTACCTAACCCTTTTGAAAACTTCTTAAAACTACTACTGAAATGTTTTATAGTACCCCTGAGACCTTTCTAATGAGGTCCTTGTAAAAAAACTTCAACAATACTGAGTTATTTTCCAAAGAACATTGTTCATGCAAGAGCTTATCTGGGCTGTACTCAAAATTCTGCCCACATTGCCAAGAATGAAGAGCGCAACGATAAATATACCCAACATAAAATCTTCGCTGTAGCCAATATAGTCCTGCCTTATTTTAATAACGAGATCCATCATATGACTGACGAAAACGATAAACGCATAGGATATTGAAACAACATTGTTATGGAGTCTCGTAACATCAATATTATCACCGCTATATACTTCCTCAGCTATAAAAAGATGAAAATACTTATTAACAGCCCACTTTATTGCTTCTACTATGATCACATTAACTACGCTCTGTTTTCTATGGCGAACGTTTAATATTTCAATATATAAATCGTAGCAACTTTGTTTTATTAACGTCTCAAGTCTTTACAATGGCACCGAATAGGTTTTTAATGGCCTTTAAATTTTATTAACTTGTAAAGTGATTCAATTCTCCCAACATGGTGTAATCCTAACGATATATATAATACTAGCTGTGTCCTCACGGCTCCGCCCGTAGCCTATGTTACTTAGTGATAATGTATCTTTCTAACGGCAAAAGAATTTTTGAAATCGGTCCAGTAATTTTTAAGTTTATTCTTTACATACAAAAATACAAAAAACCTAAAATACAAATCTTTCCTCTTTATAATATCAGTATAGATAAGTATTTATTTCATCGGGAAGTCTATTATTTTTTTACGAATCTAGTCGGGAAGTCTATTATTTTTTTACAACTCTAACAAATTATTGTTATAAGTACAAAATCAAAATTGACACCAAAAGTTTTACAACTTTTATCTCAGTCGAGAGCAATTTATCAAAATTTGTTCAAAGAAATACAATGAACAGCTGACTATCTAACATTCGGGCTCCGAACCTTGTTCGGTGGCATTAAAGTGTCCAATAGTTTAATCTATGATCAATCAAAACTTTGTCGCAGAAAAATTGGTTTTCGCAAAACTCAAAGAAAAATCTCATTCGTCCAAATAAAGACCTGTCAGTTTGCTATCTCAGTAACCTTTTTAAAAAGAAAAGACCCTTTTCATCAACTTTACCTAAGTGAGTACCTATACTTATGTCAACATTTCTACCTTATATTTTGTAGAAGAAATACCGTTGATCAATAATGCATTTTGTTTGGAACTCTCGCGAGTCCGCTAAGAATACCTAAGTGGTTGTCACATGTTACGACAGGGGTCGTCAATAACTTGGTCTTAAAATGTTAAGTCTGGATTCTTGGCAAGTTTCCGAGGCACATCACTATGCCCTTTGGCACGGGGCCAACGGAGAAGTTTTGCTTTCACTTTTTAATAAATGGTTTTGTAATTTCGCCATGCAGCGCTGGTTTATGATAATAGAAAGTTTAAAAACACAACTTAGTGTAAGTTGGCATCAAGCCGGAAAGATACTGAAGCAAAAATAGCTGTTTGTTGCCAAAGATTTAAAAAAGCTATAAAGTTAAGTAGTGTTGTCGTGGTAGTAAACATAACATAACGGCATAAGCTATTCTCGTATTCTCATACTGACACGATAGAAGTGTAACGTAACGATTGCCACACGAGTCCAAGCAATCTTATAATAATTTAATTCAATAGGTATGAAACGACACGTGTTTATAAATATAACAAAATTAAAAACGACTTCAAAAAACCGAAAAAAAGAATAAAATAATTACCATAACCATTATAAAATTAACAGTTTCAGAAGTCGGTGCTAATCCATGTTGAACCAAATTAAAAGCACCGACTTCTGAAACTTTAATTTTATAATAATTATGGTAATTATTTTTTTCGGTTTTTTGAAGTCGGTTTTATTTTTGTTAAAATGTTTTTTTTATTTATTTCATTTAAATGGCTTTAATTAAAACATGATTGAACCTACTAAAGACGCTGCTCGTAACATAATCACATCATCACATTACTGCATTATGCGTACTGTTTGTCATTGAGGAGTTCCATTGTCTATCTCCGAAGTTCTTCACCAGATCTTCACCAAATTTCAAATTTGAAAGAATACTCATCAAACAAAAAAGATATATCTAATCGGTTTATAAATGAGATGGTAGTCAGGTAACAGACACTAAAAACAAAAAAAAACATACAGCCGAATTGAGAACCTCCTCCTTTTTTTGGAAATTGGTTAAAATAGCGATCGCAACCGTTAATAATAATATTTCGACTTGGTACCACATACATGGCTCATGAGGGTGCTGGAGTTGTATAAAGTAAATACAACTCTATGCGCCTTCCTGACGTCATGTATGGGGCAATGGAGGACAGTCCTTCACTATCCAGGATGTCGGCAAATTCAAGGGAGAGGAGAACCAATAAGGATTGAGCGAGGTATATTCCAGGGCGATAATCTGAGCCCGCTGTGGTTTTGTTTAGCCTTGAACCCTCTGAGCACATTGCTTGAGGGTTCAGGGTTAGGCTACCGGTTGAGAAGAGGTGGCCACGTAATATCCCACCTCCTTTACATGGACGATCTTAAACTCTTTGCCCCCAACAACTTGCAACTGATGAAGTTACTGAAAGTAACTGAAACTTTCAGTAATTCCATCAGGATGAAATTTGGTGTGGACAAATGTGCAGTCATGCATGTAAAGCGAGGAGGGATTATGGAATCCGTGGGAACACAACTCTCGGATTCCATATACCTCAGATCCCTCTCCTCAACCGAAACCTACAAATACTTGGGCATGTCGGAGGCATTAGGCATCAATGAGACCGACATGAAGCAATCGTTACGGGAGCGCTTCTATGGCCGCCTGAAAAATGTACTTAAAAGTCTTTTATCAGGCGGAAATAAGGTGCGCGCCTTTAACGGTTGGGTCATGCCGGTCTTGATGTACTCCTTCGGCATACTCAAGTGGACTCAGACTGAACTTGACGCCCTGGTTAGGAGGGTCCGTACGCTGCTGACTGCATACCGAATGCATCACCCACGTTCATCGGTGATGAGGCTGTACATTCCGAGGAAGTGTGGGGGTCGAGGCTTTTTAAATGCTAAGACCTTCCACAACCGCGAGGTGTGCAGCCTCAAGGAGTACTTCCTTCAAGCCGACGTGGGGATGCATCGAGATGTAGTCGCAGTGGACAAAGGATTCACCCCGCTCTCCTTGGCTAAAGAGAACTGGCGCAAGCCTGTAGTACTGGATACTAATGGCCGCAGGGAGGTATGGCAGAGCAAGGAGTTTCACGGACGCTTTTACCGGGCCCTTCATGGGCCCGATGTAGACTTCCTAGCGTCCGTAGCCTGGCTACATTTCGGTGATCTCTTTGGGGAAACCGAAGGTTTTGACTGTGCAATTATTGACGAAGTTATGATGACGAACAACTACCGGAAATATATTGTGAAGGACGGCACGGTTGACATCTGTCAGGCATGTCACTGTCCCGGTGAATCCATTCGACATATTATTTCCGGTTGTTCTCGTCTTGCTAACGGCGAGTATTTACACAGACACAACCTAGTAGCTAGGATTATCCACCAGCAACTTGCTCTGAAATACAACCTTGTGGACGCAGAAGTACCATACTACAAGTATGTGCCCGACCCAGTTCTCGAGAATGGTCATATCACATTGTACTGGGACCGATCTATCATCACCGACAGGACTATTGTTGCCAATAAGCCTGACATAGTGGTGATAGATCGAACAGAGCGTCTCACAATGATTGTTGATATCACTGTCCCACATGACGAGAACCTTGTGAAAGCCGAGAAAGATAAGGAAATTAAGTATCAAGACTTGGCACACGAGGTTGTCGACATGTGGGAGGTTGACTCAGCAGTCATTGTGCCGATAGTCGTTACGGCCAATGGCTTAATAGCCAAGAGCCTCGACCACCATCTGACGAGGCTCTCGTTGGGCAGCTGGGTCAAAGGCCTGATACAGAAAGCGGTACTTCTGGACACGGCACGTATTGTCAGGAAGTTCCTCTCTCTGAGGCCCTGACCACCGGTAGCTTGGACCCTGTTCCCGATGCCGGTGGGCTACTATTTTTTATATTTTTAAATGTTTTTGTTATAATTTTATAGAAATATTTAAAAATGTAATTAGTATGTAAGTTAACGAATAAAGGAAAATAATAATTGGAAAGGTTTAATCGAAGGCCCGTTTACAGGCTGATATGATAGAGAGATAAGTTTAAAATAGTGATTCGTTTATTAAAGAATGATGGAGCTAAACGACCTACTTTAAGGCAAGTATAATAAATAGCTGTCATTTGAGAGATCTCCTAAGATGAACTAACGAACTACCATATGTGCTACCGTAGAATAGAATTCCATATACATTTGACAATTTTAAAAAAATCTGATTATTATACGGAAAGCTGTTTATTATACGGGCCTTAAAAAAGGCAGTTTCTCCAGCATTCTTTAATTAAACGAACCCTCACTATTTTAAACTTACCTCTGGCTAGATACGGGTCAACTTTGCCAATAATTTTCTCTTTATAGTTACCATAAATTCATCTTTTAAGCGTAACCCGAAGACCTTAAGTACAAAGTGAACGACGAACAAATACTGAAGGTTATTTGCAGGGAAACCTTTCAAAGGGAAATTTTACTCTTGGGTCTTCGAGAGTGTCGGGGTTGAACTAAAGCCAATCGCAGCTTTGATTCAACTTGTTATGTATTCAAATTCATTTTTCCCTTCTAACCATTTTAGGCAGTCCATAGAATTTTTATGGCTCAATTATTATAAGGTAAAGGTTCGTTCTGAGAGCAAATTGAAGGCCCATCTGTTTTCTTAAGAGTCAGTTATTATGATTTATTCAGGCAGTTTAAGACTGTTATATTTTAACGGTAACTTTAAGAACTTCTAACTATATAGATAGGTTGTAAGATATTCAGTTTGAAGTGAATAAAATTAAATTGTTTATTAACAAATAAAATATCTGGAAAAGAGACATCTACACACAAATAGTAAAGTATTTCAGGTTATTATAGATCGAAAGTCAAAATTTCACGATACTCGTTATAACGCATTTCTTATTTCTCTGAGAGAGACAGCTCTCTCTTTCTGTTGTCTGTATGAGCTACATGAGAATAGCTCTTGCCATTAACCTTTTGGACGCCATTGTCACATATACGTGACAAACGAAAGTTTACCCTGTACGCCAGTGTCACAAATATGTGACAAAAACGATGGAATTACAGTTACCTTGGCGTGGGGGGTACGCCGATGCATTTATGCTCTGGCGTCCAAAAGGTTAAGAAAACATTAGCCAGTCAGCAAGGTTGGTAGCGGGGCTGACTGCCCCGGACGAGTTTAAGTATCATCACTCGTGAAGGCTCTTTTAATGCACCCCTATCACCTGTGTACCTGTTTTTAATAATGTGCACTTTAATTAGTAGTTATACATAAAAAGTTTAATATCTTAGGGCAGTCTTCTTCTTCTTTTCTTTTCGTGTGGTTAGTGACTAACCTGGCGTCAGAATTTATGCCGCCCATGGGTCTCTGACTTAGCTTCACATGTCGTCGAAAAATATCTCTCAGGCATGCCCGTTTCCTTCATCGTTTTTAAGCAAGTGGTAATAATTATACAATACGCACATGCATCCGAAAAGTCAGAGATGCGTGCCTTGGGTTAGAACTCAAGATCTATGACTTGACAGTCCGACGGTCACACCACTAGGCTATCACTGCTGTTATATTAGGGTAGTAAATACATTTAACGATTTAAAAAGTTTATATCGATAATAAGACTATACTATAAATATAAATAAAAGCTTACAAACAAAATAACTTAAACAAAAGCTGATTAAACTTAAGTATGTTTCGAGATCTCGATTAAGTCGAACTAAGTCTATGTCGAGTTCTTACTCGAAACTTATGGCAGACAAAGTTCGTAAGTTTAAGTATCGTTTTCATTCGATGACTCTGATTACCAACTAACTTACCTGCTTGGAGACGTTTAAACTTGAAATTAGTGTATAGTTTAGTTATATCAATGGTACTTAGGTAGCTATATTATCTTTGTTCGTATAGGTATATCAATGGCACCTACATAAATATAAGGCTGGACATCCACCAGAGCTGTGCGAGGAATGGGTAATGTCTAATGCGTAATGTGTTAATATGTACAAATCCGCAGTGCGAGGATAGGTAGCGGACTCTTTTCGAATATGAGGGTGGTATGGCGGGAGCGATACACATCCCTCGCAACACATCCCTCGCAACACATCCCTCGCAACACATCCCTCGCTCGCATTTCTCGCTTGTTTTGTATGAACAAAAACCTCGCTCTGCTAAGCCCATATCCACCAGAACTGCGCAGAGCGAAGCTAGGTAAATGAAGTGATTCTATTGGTGCTTACAAAACACATTCCTTGCTACGCAGCTTAGCACAGCTTTGGTGGATGCTCAGCCTAAGATTCAATTACTAACGCTGTTATAGTATTGATCTATAAATATACCTACTTCTACCGCCAAACAGCATCGTTGTGGTCCGGTTTGAAGGGTGCAGGTGAAATTAATAGGCACATGAGATTATCTAACCAACTTGCCATCCTTATTCCGATAATCAGCCCTCATCAAGCTGTACGTTCTGACTTTTCAGGTACAATACCATAGAAATATTATTGGGTAGGAATGCAAAAATTTAAATTTACAATTTAAAAAACACCTTATTTACGAAAGCAGTTTTTTTTAGTTTGCCTTTTATTTTTATGTGTACTAAATATGATATCAATATTGCAGAACCATCCCCGCTGTACGACAACAACCACTACCACGAGGAATGTCTCCGCTGCAACTCCTGTGGGCTGAACCTCACCGGGCCCAATCAGGTCAGTCCCTATGTTTAGCAATAACTTAAAACTTGGATAACTGTTTGAGCTCGGAAACCATTTATACATATACTCACGTCTGTAACCCTCAAAGAGGTAAGCAGAGGTGTTCTCCTATTAAGGAAGTCTGTCACCCACGTTTCGCCTGTGGTATTAATATGTGGCGAGGCTGTTACCATATCCCAAACACAATTAGAAGTAACATTCGAACACGTAAAAATACGGAGGACAACACAATTAGGAGAAAAATCATGTAACAAAATCACGAAGTAAACATTTTATATTATATTTTTCACTTCCAAATAACTTTCATGAGAACCTACATCATTAAAACCTATCTATAATTATGTTTCGTATAAAAACACTCGTAATACGTATAAAATCCTTAATTGCTACGAAACACTGAATAATGAAAAGGATTTTTTCACTAAAAGCTGCTTTGCATTATACTAACTAAAAATTCAATCAAAGTTCTAAACGATTTTCCTCATCTATCCTTTAACATTTATCTTTTAAGTGTACATATTCAAGTACGTTTGTAAATACAAATTCCACTGATCTATATCGTCCATTTTTGTTAAATCCTTTTAAATCTAATAAAATACTGGAGTTCGTTAATTCATTCAAATTAAAGTTTTCTAATCCTTTAATTCGAACTTTAAACCGTTTTTAATCTGCACTGTGCTTCTTTTCATTTAATTCCTAGGTTAACTTCAAAGAAACGATTGAACCATGTACTGTGTACATGTTTAACTATTAACTTAACATGTACGTTATTTCAAAGTCAATCATATCATTATTTTTATCAGTAAGTTTTAAAAGTCAGACCCTCTCTACAACAGATTATTTAATGCAATTTATACCTAAAAACATAACCTAACCTAATACAAAAATGAAAACTAAACTGTCTGCTACGCATTGTCTAACACTCAATATTCACTTAAAAATAAAACGGCTTTCAGAAGGACTAACTGGTTGAGTAAACATTTTAGTTAAAGTAACATGTTCAAACAGATTTGACAAACGTAACAGAAAAAGTTAGTACAAAAACATTAAATTTTGTTCCACAATCCGAAACTAAACATAACATAAAATGTTTGCTGACGACTAACATTTTTTAAAACAAACTGACGATCAATCATTCTATAGAAAATATTTTTGATATACCTAGATATATACTTACCCACACAAAAATATACACATTCACACAAATACTCACAGTTCACGAGAAGTTTTTGTGTAAGTTACAATGCACATTTTAGTAAGGAGACCCTATAATGGGCATTCAGTTAAATAGTCGGTCCCGGGTGTCATACGAATACTTAACTATGACAGTTGTTACGAGAAGTCAGGAGCCCGAAAGTCTGACAAACGGTTTAATCTTAGGACATCAGTATTGCCCAATAACTGGATTGCGGAGGTCTGATAGCAGTCGCTCCGTCTAAAATACTGGTATTCAACGGTATCTGGTTAGACTGGAAGCTGACCTCAACATAGTTGGGAAAAGGCTAGGTAGAACACACTAAAATGGGCATTCAATGCAATTTAGCAATTTTAAGCGTATTTTGCAAAACAACATTTAGGAAAACCGAAATACCGGCAAATCTAATGCAGTAGGCTCAGGCGTGTTCTAAAAATATGCAGATCAGGTTTACCTCTCTCTGCAACATTGCGGTGAAGCATCAGAAAATAAACCAAAGGATTTTCTACGCTTTTGTGGACTGAAACGAAGGAAGGCCTTTGAAAGGTTTGTGGACGAGGAAGTTTCAAGTATTTTGCCAAAATATGGAATTAAATAGGAACTTAGTTAACATAGCGATTGGTCTCGGCTACGCAAACCACTCGGAAGAAATAATTTTGTTGTGGGTTTGCGGTTACCCGACAAACCCTAAATGGTGATTATGGATTTATTTTAAGATTGATTCCCTTCTTTAAGGAATACAGAAAAAATGGTTTTCTGTATCATGGTGCGTTATCCCACATGCACAGACTGACTAACCTTACAATTATCTGTAGCCTGTAAAAATAGTTGCCTAAAAACATTACATGGAACCTGTGATCCATAAAGCAGAAAGTCAAACTCTCAGCCACTACGCTTATCAGTTTTTAACGTAGCTAACTACTTTTCATCATCGTAAGCAGAGACGATTACAACTTTTCTGTGCAGTCAAAATTAGTTTCATTACAATTTCAACCAATCACGGCGCTGCATAACAATCTCTACATAACAATTATTTCAGTTAATTGAATTCTCTTAATAGTTATATTTGGAACAAGCATTCCATTCGATTAACCCTTTTAGAACGAAACCACGGAAACAAATGTATTTGGAGAGCTTAATGGCGGCGGGACCCACCCTTATTGGGCGATAACCAATATTAGGATGTGCCCGATACCGTCTCAACCAATGTTCTAATAGCCTATCTTTATTGTTCGCCGAAGATACACAATGAACGAAATAGTCATTTGTTTCCCTTACCAAGGACAGTTAATCGCAGTTATTGATATATTTGTGTATTTAATTCTGTGGAAAGCCAAGCCCTAAAAAAAAGTTTTTTTTAGGGATTTCTTTAGTCCTATTTCCGTAAGCCAGGGCAGAGGGCATCCAGAATTCTTCCCCATCGCGAGGACCTTGTTTGCAAAATATAACGATAAAATATTCTTTAAAAAAAAAGCTTTTTCTATTCGTGTCAATAGACTCTTTGCATACTCAAACCAATTTAAATATTACTTAAAGAAACAGTTTGAAATGACTCATTGCTTTTTAAATTAGAACTGTCCTATGTAAATATAATAACCAATTATAATCGTAACCACTTTAATGACAATTTGGGAGGACCGATGTCCCACATTAAAATGTTTATTTCATCGGCCTAAAAGTTACATTTATTACAAAATGAAACTACGTAATCAAATTAGCGAACACAATATAATGTTATTACCAATAATAACACCCTAACAGCTGGTCCCAATGAGTTTGTGATTATTTAAATATCATTGCTCCTGTAGTTGGACAGTTTTCAGTAATTGAAATTACACTTAAAATTATACAAAATTACACATAAAATTAATGAAAGAACTGTCATAAATTGTGATAGATTCATAAAATAAGTCATTATTTTACTTAAAATATAATAATATATCTGCAGAAAATTATAGAAAAAGGTAACTTTGGTAGGTTACCTACATCAAAATGTACGCCCTGTAAAAAATTCTGATGTTCAGCAGACCATCTGTTTAGACTGGAAATAGACAACTCAGGTGGAAAAATTTAGGTTTGCTTTTAATTATCAAAACTTACTCCCTATTGCTTAACTAGAAAAACTAGCTATTAAATGCTTTCTCTAAACTAGGCAAAGTTAGGTATAATGGAGAAGAGTTATTAAGTACGCTCGCTTTAAAAAATCTGTCTAGTACATTACCGTTTCCAGTTATTCATTATCTTGAATGCTAAATGTTTATGTTTATAATAGGTGTGACTATTGTTTGAAAACCATTTTCTTATTTTATTATGACGGAACGTTATTGGATGGATTTAAAACTTTATTTTCTTCAAGTTTGGCTAATTTAGGAACAAGCACATCAAAAATGCCATCTGATAATTTAGTATTGATAATAATTAATTCTGTAGTGAAGATTATCCAGTGTCCAAAAAAAACGTATATTTCTGATAAAACACAGAATTTGCAATTTTTATTTCACGTGATATACACAGAACGATGACGAGATAATATAATATGTTTTGGGGTCAGCTTCCAGTCTAACCAGATGCGGCTGAATACCAGTATTTTACACGGAGCGACTGCCATCAGACCTCCGCAACCCAGTTATTGGGCAAGGCCGATATTCTAAGGTTAGACCGGTTGTCAGACTTTCGGGCTTCCGAGTACCCGTAACGACTGTCATAAGTATTCACATGACACCCGGGACCGACAGTTTAACGTGCTCTTCGAGGCACCTATTGCTACCCATGCGCGTGATATAATTCTTTAGTCGCCTTTAATAACTCCTCCCCCAAATCTCGCTTTTTGCATAGATGTAGCGTCCGGCAACCCGTTCATATTATATTCCACTTAAGCGACTCCTTATAAATAGTTCCATTTCCATTCTTAGGGGTAAAACTGGCGCATTTTACCTGCTACTGCAAATAGTTCGGGAGGACCGGAGTCATCAATCATTTTACGATTCCTGTCCTCGACCGCCGGACGACTGCGTACACTTACCCAGCTGCCGGAATGTGCCCTACATTATCGAGCTGTCAATCAAACAAACTGCTACTCTTTTGTACTGAAACATTGAGTAGGGTTAGCCCACAGGCCTGATGAAATAATTATTAGACTGACTGGATTTTGGACGCCTTCCAGCTTCGAGAGGTTTTTTGTTTGGCTGTATACCGTATAATATTGTGATTGTCGGCTAATAGAAAATTAATGTTCGTCTATGACAAATGAAGGACGTGTAACTACTACATTATTTTGGTTTTGTGATAATATCAAAGGTCCTTAATAAAGTTAGGTTCTGACGAAGCTGTAGTAATGACAAGTGGTTTTATGCTTTGGAATTTATAATAAATATTAATGTTTCACTAGCTATAAACAACTGAAAAACTGAATACTGATTTCATAATGCTTACAACTAGAAACCGGAAACATCAGTAACTTGACTCTTTTGGTGAACGGTTCCAAACCAATCTTGCAACTAGGTACATAATCCTACATTACAACTTTATTCATTGCTAATGAATACACTAACGACCTTGATACACTATAGGAAATAAAGCCAGGCACTTATAGGCAAGGACACGGAGACTTTGATTGAAATTAATCAAAGGCGAATCACGAGGGAAGCCCGGCGGTGAATTATTACCGCGTGAAGGCGAATCAATCACATGGAGAATGACGAAACAAATGCTGAAATCTCAGTGTGCGGACAATAGAGCTGACTGAGAAAGATTTTATTGAAATGAGACTGTGTTAGGGTTTATTATTATAGACTAGGTAGGTACAAAGATATCGTTATAATTTAATTATCTACGTTGGTATAGAGTCTATTCATGAAATATTGAAATAACATCATATACATACAAGGTGTAAATGCAAAAACTGAAAACCTCTTAAGATCAGAATTTGATTAGGGAACGTACCCATACTACGTGACCCGTTCAGGGGAGGAGGGAGGTCTTCAAAATACCACGCTTGGTCACAGGGGCGGGGGAGGTATCTTAGGTTCTCGTCACGTGGTCAATATCCTCTAGGGAAATCTTCCTCGCGCTTTTTCGAGCTATATTCAAATATGGCGCGCAGTGTTTACCGCTTTTTAAACTCACAAGTGGCAACATTGACGCACATTGAGCTAAATAATTTTCTTTTTGCAATCTTTTTTATTTAAAACCACATTTATGAATTACTACGTGAAAACTAGAGGGGGGGGGGAGGTATTGGCATATACTACAGGTGGTCACCGATGGGGGGAGGGGGGTAAAAATATGTAAAATATGGGTCACGTAGTATGGGTATGTTCCCTTAGCACAAGAAAAACATCGTGAAGAAATCTGCACACCTGAGAGGGCTCCATAAAGTTCTCGATGGTGTATGTAGTCTGCAGATCCGCACCAGGCCAGCGTGGTGGATTAAGACCTGCACTCTTTTGATTCTGAAAAGAGGCGCGTGCCCAGCAGTGGGATAGTAATGGGCTAATTATTTTATGTTGTATAATGAAGGTTGAGGTATGTAGTTAGTTACCAGAGCGTAGATAAATGTTGTAAGCTTATAGTAAAGATAATATGAATATATTAACATTTTCTTATTGGCTGGCTTCAGCTTGGCATGATTAATCCCGGACGCTATCATGACCATAGATAATCCTTTGGCTTTATGTAGTGCATTCTTGCAAAATGTTCCATCAAAACCTGCAAAGTATTGCATTAGGATGTTTATCTAAAGGCATGATAAATGGATTAACTGATCCATCATTTCTTGACCGTGTGTGTAAAAAATATTTTTTCATTAAAAATCTCAAAACATTTACAAAAAAAAACATAAAAAATGGGAAAGTACAATTTATAAAATAAAAACTAATTAAAACCGTTTTAAAATTATTCACGGGACTAAGACGGCGCATAGGTACGTCCATGGACGGCACCTGGGATATGACGTCATACCACATAAACGTCATAATAAGTTTAATCCGAACAATGCCCATTTTGCGCTATAAGGAGAAAATGTGCCTGCTTTAAAATAATAGAATATTCTGAATAATAGTCAAGTACCAATTATTTAATAAGTATATAAGCCATCATTCTAGTAGGTACTTATAAACAATTTTGAAATATCTTTTGTAAAATATTTAGATGAAATATGAGAGAGATAAATCAAGTACGGGTCATCATAATTGAGTTAATTGTCGTCCTTGTCTCAAAGTTCCGCCTTTGATAAACGAGGTTTTATTTGATTTTGTCCACAACTTTAATATAGATTGATTGTTTAATTCTCTGTTTCGGTATTTTGTTGTCGTACTTAGCTCAAAATAGGCACTTAATATCTCTTGCTTGTCATAACAACGTTTATTCGGCCGATGTGGTTTTTCTTTTTTTGATTCAAATTTGTTTATATTCATTATTTCACTTTTTCGCGACTATGCAAGCGTACGTCCTAATCTTTTATTTAAAAATAACATTAAATATAAAAAATTACATACTTACATAAAAAAATAGGTAATATCGACATCAGGGAACCGCTACACAATTTCACCAGCACGGATTCCCACAACAGCATTTGTGAAATCGGTACGCATTTTGACAATACCATTACCATGACTGTACCAGTACTTTTTTTTTATCCTGGAGAAATGCTCACGCATACTGCACTACCACGGGGCGATAGTGCAGTTATGTGGGACTCAACCCACTAAAACTCCACGGTGTCCTCCTCTGCCGCTTATGGCGGGAACACGGACACACGTAAGCACTCATCCGCGAACCCGCCGCGGCTGTCCGCCACCGGACCCTCCTCTGGGGAGTACCCCCCATCACCGGCGCACCAGAACACATGGTACGCCGTGACCATCCCGGGGACAAACAAGCACATGGGCGCCAGATGACCCCGTGTCTGGGCACCCTTGGTCCCCCTGCGATGGGTCAGGTTAGTGGCCCCGCCGCCTACCACTTTTCGGCTGCAGAGAATAGGGAGAGCGGCCAACGACATACCGACAAACTCTCCCCCTGCGGTCCCACCGCGTCCGCCATCTGACGGTGGCGACCCCGTCAAGGCCGCGGAAGGTAGGGAGAGCGGCGCACCGCAATACCGGCACTCCTCTCCCTCCGCGGCCTCCACCCTTCAGCCGCGATGCCTCCCATGAGACATCGCGGCCCGCCTCAGTTGCGATGTCGCCCAGGCGACACCGCAACCTACTTGGCCGCTACGTCGAGGGCTTCTAGGCCCAAGCCCCGACGAGCAGCCCCTCTTCGGGTTCCTCTTCGCTTCACCGTGGGGATCTACGCCACGGCTACTGAGCCCCCCCGCAACGACAATGCGGGAACCCGCCGGGGGGGACCAGTACTATGTCCTAGACATAATGGAATTCTGTATCTTGTGTCAACAAATAGATTTACCAGAAACAAATAAATACCAACATTGTACATGATTATTCCATCCAACATGCATTGTGTGATCACTGTAGCCGACTGTGTTAATTGTTACCAACAAGTTAAAAAAACCCACTGAAAATGTTTACCTCGCTCTTTGCTGTTAGGTACAAAGTGGGCTACATACAATCCTATTACTAGCGCCATCTATTAACAAGGAAGCAAGATTTTCTTTTTTTTTTCGTAATGGCCGGTTTCTGCAAGTAGAAGCTTTATACCATCATTTTTAAGTCCTTTTAATGACAAAGAATGTTAAATGATAATGAAAAGAAGACGATGTTTAAAAGGCAGCTTTTCCTCATTTTTCTTATGTCAAAATGAATTATTTTTCAGACAGCCCCATTATAAGTGATTCAGTAGTTAAAGTTTAACATGAAGACAAGTCATTGTTCTTCTTCTTATTTTCGTGTGGTTAGTGACTCACCTGGTGTCATAGTTTATGCCGCCCATGTGCCTCTGACTTGGCTTCACATGTCGTCGAGAAATATCACTCAGGCGAAGGTGAAGGAAAACATTGTGAGGAAACCGGCATCGGTTTCCTCACAATGTTTTCCTTCACCGTTTTTAAGCAAGTGATAATTATATCATACGCACATAAATCCGAAAAGTCAGAGGTGCGTGCCTTGGGTTCGAGCTCGAGACCTATGACTTGACAGTCCGACGATCACACCACTAGGCTGTCACTGCTAAGTCATTTTTTACAATAATACAAACAATAAACCTAATAGAAATCGATGTATTTAAAGAAATTGCTTTAACGTGAATACGATCAGTCGGCCTACGAAATTAATTTTTTTTTGAGATTGGTTTCCTGTTACGTGAAATAGATTGTTGTATTGTGTTATGAACGGTTTTCCCTTACATTAATTCGCAGAATTGTGCCTAATCATAACATAAGAGCCATTAAGTATACTATTAACATGTGTAGCAGATATTATATCGTCAGTGTTTCCACTGATATAAATAAATAAATATAATAAATATATAATAGTGTTTCTAATGATATATTAGCGCTTTAGTCTTTTTACCTTTCGGTAAAAAGACTAAAGCCCTAATATACCTACTTTACATTAGAGAGATTCAAAGTATTTTTTAACCGACTTCCAAAAAGGAGGAGGAGGAGTTACTATGTTCGTCTGTATGTATTTTTTTTTTCTTTTTTTGTGTATATTCATCGATATTTTCGCCAATTGTAAACCGATTTTGATGATTCCTTTTTTAATGGATAGGGTATACTTCGAAATTGGTCCCATTTAAATTTGGTGGAGATCTGATGAAGAACTTCGGAGATAGACAATGGAACTCCTCAATGACGAACAATGCGCATATTGTGATGATATGATTATGTTACGAGCAGCGTCTTTAGTAGGTCCAACCAAGTTTTAATTAAGGCCACTAAAATGAAAAAAAATAAAATCATATTTTACAAAAAAATTAAACCGACTTAAAAAAAGAATAAAATAATTACCATATAAAATTAACAGTTTCAGAAGTCGGTGCCTTCAATTTGGTTCAGCGTGCATCAGCACCGACTTCTGAAACTGTTAATTTTATATGGTAATTATTTTATTCTTTTTTGAAGTCGGTTTAATTTTTTTGTAAAAAATGTTTTAAGAAAACAAACATAGATATTTTTCTTAAAGTATACATATTAAATAGATAAATTATCTATTGATATTTTGTTATAAATAGATAAATTATCTATTTAATATGTATACTCCAAGAAAAATATCTATGTTTATTTTCTTAAAAAAAATACTTTGAATCGCTCTACTGTAAAGTAGGTATACCTATACCTATATAGGCGCTTTAGTCTTTTTACCTTTCCACTGACGATATGATTAGGTACTTCAAAGGTTTGGTGTTGGCATCCTTTGTTGTGGCAGTAATATTATTCTGGGTGTATCACAGTAGTTAATAAGACTGAGCTTAATATCTACGGTTATATTTTTTATAGCATTAATTTTATTTGGTTTTACTGCATTTACCAACAGATTTTTTACTTAGTCCAAACAACCCCTTTCTTACTTTGTATAGGTGCCATAAGAAAACACTTATAGGCAAAGCATTGAACTATTTTTCGTATGTAGATCGTCATGGATACCTTAAAGGATATCACACCCCAGAGGAAGGTGGGTACGTCGGACGCTTACCGACTAAAACCGCTGACCACTACGTGCTGTTCTCCCAAGGGTCACTTGACGGAAACCTGGAGTCCCTACTTTTAGAACCCACGACCCCGAAGGTCCCTAGCCAGTGATAGTGGCAGGGGATATAGGGCCAGATGGCGGGGCAGGATTTCTACGCTGGGCGCCGAGACAATTGCTTCCCAGTGCCTTCGTACTATCGTGCCTTCTTCGCGAGATCGGTCCTCTCCCGATCCCGCACTGCTAACTCTTTCTGAAGCGTGAGTCTCGCAGAAAGCCACACCACAGGCTCTTCAAGCCGTCGGCTCTGCCTGACCTATGTCAACCACTATAATAATCACAGGACAAATAATATCTGCAGTGTCAATCCGAAAAAAAGGAAAACGTATTTCCGTATCTGCATCAGTATAATCAGCTCATAACTGTTCCCACTGCTAAACAGGGGGCTCATCTCCGAATGAGAAGGGTTTAGGCTTTAGTTCTCCATGCTGGCCTATTACGTGTTGGCGGACTACACAATCCATCAATCTCTAAAAAATACTGCCATAGCATAAACCCTGGTGGGAAAACTGGTTGAACACATATTATTAGGTCCTTACCTATGAAATTGGCGTTTTTTTCTCACAAATAGAGAACCTCGTCACTTCTATGATTTAAAATATTAATCAATTGCTTGATATTATATCGAATAATGACCATCATAGACAACTACCAATAGTAAAAAAACCTTATCATTTATAGTTTTCTAAACATAAAAAATAACTTAAAAATGCCTCCTCTTTTTGTTAGCAGAAATGAACACTATTTTTGTTTTAACTTAGCCAAAACTGATTTTTGTCGCATAATCTAAGTGGCATACGTTATCTTAGTTTTTAAACTTTAGTGCATAAAAGTTTTAAAACATCAGTGTTCATAGTTGTTAAATAAATTAAGAAAATGTTAGTATGAAAAATGAAATTTCTTTAAAATTCTCCATACAAAACGCTGATTTCATAGGTGGGGACCTAATATTTATCGACCTATTTATGGAAATCAGACCCTATATCTACAGTTACAAAAACGCTTCTACTTTCCTGTTAGAAAAACTGATCCAAATATAAAGTGACATGTTAATTCAACCTCCAAAGCTCTTTGAAAATATTTTTTTCAAGGAAAACTAGTGGACACGCTTGTGTCCGAAATGATGACTTAATATCTCTTCTCCGGAAACAAAATAAATATTGACTTTGACTGAATAGAGTACTTAATATCCGGTGGTTTCGAAACAGATCGGAACATTTATTTATTAAGCATTTGAAACGAAATATTGAAATGAAAGGAATGTTAAAATTATAATTAGGTATGTATATTGTCTCTTACGGACGCCATAGTGATAACTTCTAAAGAGGATCTTTGATTACATCGTGCATCATTAGGTTTCGACTAGGTACTTTATCCAAAATGAGATCTATAGTAGTAATTTAGCATTCATTATTTTCTTTAAGTTAGGAATAGTTATTATGTTATGTCTGTATATTAATATGCTGAATAACATTATAGATATACTAAACGTGGTAAATTATATAGCTCATATAAACATCACTATGTAAGCCAAACTTACATTAGCCATAACACAGAACATTTCATGCCTAAACAATCCTATAATAAGCGAGTGAAAATTCAAATTGTATTCAAATCTGCAATCGAGTAAGTAATAGCAAGCAGAACACGCATGGATAATAATTATTCACTGCCTAATTAAGTGAACTCATTTAAGGTTAGTTAACAAATGTTATGCAAACATCACTACTTTTCGCTTCCAAAATTTATTACGCAAAATCATGGATCATGGACCTGAACGAGTCACAGGCTGCCGTGTACAAAGCATTCCATACCGAATTCGAAATTCCTAAACACAAAGGCCGACTAGTCAACTTAATAAATCTCTAACAGAGGTTTATTTTGTTTGCATATGAGTTCCGTACAAAGGCTGATACGGTTACAGTCGTTTCAAATAAAAGTCACCTTTATTCGGTTTTCCTCACAATTTTAAGCCAATACGTCCAAATGACAAAATGCTCGAGCAACCGATTTTTCACTGAAACGCGGTGCCTTTGTCATTCATACGCCTATTCAACAGTGAATGAATGACATTTGGCTAATTAGGAAGACCATTGTGGGTCTATTGTTCCGTCGATTCGGTGCTTTCCATTCTTCGGGAGAATGCAAAAGTAAATGTTGAACATTTCTAAATGTGCGAATGGGTAGATAAAACAAGTTTTTAATTTAAAGTTAAACGATTGTGGTTCCTGTCTGTGCTGCTGTGCGGGACCAAAAATAATATCAAATGAAGTTAATTTGTTTAGCAAATGACTTAACTTTATATTTCTTGCTGGTCACAAAGCTGCACTTGAATAAGAGGAAATGCGGTCGGCATGTAGTCCATACAAACGTATTCCTCAGTTTCCTCCTTGGATAATGTCACTAGAGCAAATATTTTTTACAATATGATATACATCTACCACCATTATGTCCCTTTGTTTTATTTTTGTCAATAAATTAATTATTAAAAGAACTAGAAACGATTCAATTTTACAAAAATCTACCGGTTTTACCACCGTTTTCAAACATCTGGCAAACAAAATTGACGAATATAAAAAATAAAAGAAAAACATACAGACATAACCAAAGTCGTTCTTAAATTATTACGCAAAAAAATATTAAAATCGGAGATTTGAAGGCTTCTTCAAATCTGGACCGATTTTAATATATTTTTCTAAATAAAGCGAAATCGTACTTTCGTATTTCCCTGTTTCCTTAAACAGGGAAATACGAAAGTACGATTTCGCTAATATTGCACAGAAGAAATCAGTCCGAGATGCAGGTGTCTCTTTCGCGCTCAATTGGGAAGGTTTGCGGGAGGTGTGGAGCAAAAATAGATCTGAAAAACCTATTCAAATTATTAATATTTTGCAGCCCGCGTTTCCTCTTAATGAGCCATCATTTAATTTCATTCGCGTACAATATTCACTTATCCTACTTTACCTTTATTAGCTACTGCACGCAAACTAATACAATATCATGCGTGCAATATTTCTGCAATCGTTTCATATTTCGTTTGTCTCCCACAGTCCATGATATCAATATTGATTTGCTTCGCCGTAAAGCCAATCGGATTTTTTATTTGGAGCCTCTGTCGTCCATATGTTGTCCTCAGATAAACAGGCAGGTTTCCACGCCGGTACACAAACGGTCCATAACATATTTGCACAATAAATTAAAGGAATTTTGTGGATTTACCAGCGAAGCGACACTGGGACCCACGTTAGCTATGTATTTTGGAACGGACATTCTATTTATACGAATTGGTTTACATATGATTAAACGGTTTTTAATGATACCTTAATGACGGAATTGAAATGTTTTGGGACTATGTAGAATGTATTGAATTGAAATCATCTATGAAAATATAATTTTTGGAAATAGTAGATACAATTCGAAATAAGTATTGACTTCACCATTCAAATCAATCCAAGGCATATCAATTCTATATTTGAGGACACAAAAAGTCTAGAAACATTCACAGCTCGAATTTGAAGAAAAACTTTGCTTATAAAAATAACGCATATAATATTCTCGGAAACGCTTGACTTATCACCTTAATGATCTAAATGAAAATCTGTCTCCTTGAAATTGTGAACGTTTCAGTATTAACGGCCCAAGTTAGCGGTATTGGACATCTTTGATCGGGGCTGCTTACAAAGCCTTGGCAGGTATCAAATAAATCCATCAAACTTTAAACTTCGCCGTGAGTAGGGCTCCGGTTTTAATTAAATTTTTGGTTTGTTTGGGATTTTCAATTATACAGTTATATTTATTGTTCTTATAATCGTATAAAACGTGGATAGAATTATTGAAAATTTTGAATGACATCAGAAATAATGAGGTTAAATGAAAACAAAAGAAAATCCTTCCTGTATAAAAAATAAACTATTGAAAACTAACAAACGAGATGCCTTGTAAAAAATCAGCTTTGACGTATTACGAAATTATGGACAGACAAGTCTTTAACAAAACGCTGGAGCATAACAAGATGTGTACGATAGAATAAACTTGACTCCAAAACTACGAAGGAACGCTAGAAAAATAAATTTGAGTCGCGGAGACAAGGTTCAAAAGACTGCATAAAATTCCCGCCGCGTGTAAACAAAGGAGACAAGTCTGTTATTTGCTTTATTTTGTTCGTACTCAACGGCTTTTGTAGAGAATTACGTTTAAATAAAGTTCCCTTTTGTCACAATATTCGCTGACATGTGACGATATTTTATGTAGATGAATGTTGTGTATTTTTATAACTATTTTGTTTTATTGATGGGACCTTCACAAATCAGGTTAGGGTAGTTTTATTTACAAAGAGAGTATAAACGGGGAATAAATGCAAGTTTTCTTATTTTGCTTAATATATCAAAAAGAATAGTCTTCACTTAATATAGCATAGAATTTGGTGTGATCAAACAATATTTAGCAACAAAGATATTTAAATGATACAACTAATAAAGTAATATAAAACAAACAAACAAGTGAAGTTGAAAAGGCTTTGAACATCTCCAATCTGTCACACAAAATCGAACCCAATCAGTTTGAAATAACCACAAAGAATATTGAAATAAAAACCAATTTTACGGTTCGTGGTCCAGGACAGGCCACGAAACCACGAACCCTTCAAAGGGCCCGAAAATCTTTATTTCATTTGAAATCCGGGTAAATAAAAACGAGCCATTCTTGAACATACTTTTTAGGACTTTTACAACCTTGGGCGTTCCTAATGTCATAAATAGCAATGAGCATAAACTCCAACGGATGTGTTTGGCATAAAATAAAGTTTCTTAATCATCATTAACATGCCTTTATATCCGTAGCTCTACAACCAATTCGTATTTGGTGCTTCTAAATCTAACGAACAAGTTTGATTCATTCCAATTGAGATGATCTTGGTGAGTGAATTGAAACGAATCGAGTTAATTTATTGGAGAGTTATCGATATAATAGACGTGAACATGTAGAGTAGAATATTAAATATATTTCGATTATTTTAACACTTGTTGTTTTTAGGCCTATACTATAAATAATAAAACTCAAAATTATAATTGTGACGAATTATGATTCATCAACGATTTTGGAACAATCAATTTTCGAAATGGCACAGAGGGGACACATTTTTACCGACAAGCAAATTGCTCCCACGCCTAGAATTCCTCATATAATTCTTCATAACATTGTATTGCATTCCGTAAATACGAATAACCCTTATTTGCTGTAGTATACATATTTACCCACTCCACATATCGTCATTTTCTGTTTAAAAATGCAAGACTGAGCGAATCGTGTAGAATAGAAAATGCTTTCCATGCACGCTTTCTTCAACGCTAAAGTACATCAATAAAATGTGAGGCTTATTGCTTCGTGCATACCATAATCGATTTAGTCAAATGAACTCCATCACGGTTCCAATATTTGACAATATTTGGCCAAGGCAATAAGGAATGGTATGGCCAATAAATATCTATGGAACCAATATATTGGCTGCGATTGGAGCCAATAGGTGGAGTCACGTAAATGCAAGATGTCTGAATTCGCTGTAAGGTAAAGGTAGTCTTTACGATATGGATGTAGGTAGTCACTAAAAGAAGTTACAGCGAGATTTCATATTTTGGCTTATTTTGTTTTATGAATTATTTATCTTTTTTTAGCCAAAGGGAATGAAGATGAAGATGAAGGGATGAAGGTTTAATAGCAGGATTTTTTGGGGGTAAAATAATATATCAAAATTCATTCCAATAACAAGTCCAAAATAAATTATGACTTAGTTTCTACAATGATGTAATACAGTTACGTAAACATAAAATAAAATAAAGCATGACTTACATAACCTATTACTGTTTTGAAAATATTGGTTAGATGATTTGTAAACAATATCATTTTACAGCAAATATTTTTCATTTAATTCATTATGTACAGAAACTGTGCTCATAAGATAACCCACAAAGATGAAATAAACGCGTTTTCTTGCAAATTATACCCGCAGCCTAATGTTGCATGACAGGAATAGCACGCCAAGCTACACTTACCTAGTGACGCAGCTCTATGTTCCCCTCCTTACTCCTGTAAGGGCTGTTGCTTCTTGATTTTATTCAAACTTCTCTTATTTCGATAGTACTCTTAAACAACATAATATCACGCCTGTATTCCCCGAAGGGTTGGGCAGAGGTGTATAGTAACACCCTCATTTCGCCGTTATGTTTAAGTCCCATGTAATAGGGGGCAGCCTATTGCCACCAACTAGGCACAAATGCAAACTCCGGACGGCTACTGAGGAATTCCACACAAAAATACCCAATAACGCTTTGCCCGACCTGGGCATCAACGATCAGTAGTCGCGCTTGCCACCACTAGACCAACGAGGCAGGTATTCTTAAATTTCTCAAAAAATCCTGTTAAAATAAAATTATATCGATGTCTCTGTACATGTAATGTATCGATGAGCATCTTAATCTATACTTCTATACTAATATTATAAAGAGGAAAGATTTGTATTTTTGGATTTTTGTATGTAACGAATAAACTTAAAACTAAGAGACCGATTTAAAAATTATTTTGCCGTTAGAAAGCTACATTATCACTGAGTAACATAGGCTACGGGCGGAGCCGTGAGGACACAGCTAGTAACTTATAACACCATAAACTTTGAACAGTTATTGTATCAGCCACAACTGTTTCATTTATTTATTTTTGCACCCAATAGCGCGAAAACTTCGCAAGAAGATGCTGTACCCACCCTTTTTACACATACAAAGCTCTAAATATAATATAGACGAGACTTTTTATCACGAAACCTTAGAATTCACATAACAAGCATGCGTAGCCCGACAACCGGTCTAGTAAAAAGTCGATAAAGTTATTTTAGGACCTATTAGGTACATTTACAGTGGTTTTTAATGTACCAAACAGGTAATAGATAGGCAATACTAGACACCTATTATACCTTTAGGAAATTGTTTTTGGGCACAATCGCTGATCTCCGATAGCCCAGAGATTCACCAATCAGGTTAATAGGTAAACCTTTGTTACAACAAAGAGTGCTTTGTTCTTAAGTTATTTATATAGCTGCTTAATATTTACAATGCGAGATAATTGCTGTTTGAATTTTAGGGTCAAGAAATAGTGGGGTATTTTGTGATAAAAACGAGAGATAAGATTCTGAGGCAGCTTACTTAACACGCCCATAAACAGGCACTCTTATATTTGTGGCGCTTTCGTCTGAGAAATATTCTCCCAACTTTTGCCGTAGATTTGAGTATATCCACCTGGGTATGTCAATAACGTTATAGATTCTATAGAATTTTAAATTACAATCGGGACATATTTTTATTCTTTTTTAACCTATAACAATGCACTTTTTGGCGTATGTATGATGGTGGCATTGTCCTCTGTCTCGCATTATTCTTCCCCATCTTTTTCCGGATATTTTTCTATTGTCGTCGGTCCAACGGGTCCGCCAAACGCAAAACAGCACATGTGCTTATCGTAAACTCAAATACTCAACAAGACATGAAAGGAAAATTAGGTAAAAGAAAAAAAAATATAATGAAGACAAAAGCTGGCTATTTGGCTAAATCCTTAGTATTAATGTTGAAATTATCATGTCAAACTCAGAAAGAATTATCTCGGCCAGCAACTAAGCTAATAAGCAATTTAACATAAAAGTCTTTATTCTTCTAGATGTCGAATCAAATAAGGATTACTAGAGCTAGCACCGTGAAGGCTGGAAATAAAATTAATAAGAAGGAACTTTTGTTATAATAACACTGAACGAAGTTATTGTTTAATCAGCCTTCAGAATGAACACTGACAGACAATGGAAAAACCAATCAAAGATTTTTCTGGCTAGTAGGAAATATTTTGTTGGCAGCTCATTTAGGCAGTTCGGAGTACTTTCTTATCTACATAGTCTATTTTCTTCACCATCATCATTATCAACCTATAGCAATTCGTTGCTGGACGTAGGCCTCTCCAATAACCCTCGATCAACTCGATACTCGGCCTCCGGTTGCTACCAGCGAACTACCATGCTTAATTTATTTTATGACGTCAGAACTTGAGTAGTTTTAGAAAGTAGATAAAACTACAGATTCTCTGTGATATTTTATGAGTAAGTACTTACGAAATACAGTATTAGAATAAGATTCGGCCTATCACGAAGTTTTGTCAAAAATATAAAACCTATAAGATAGGCCAAATTACATACATACATACACTCACGCCTTTTTCCCATGGGGGTAGTAAAAACCATAGAACGCCACATGCTACGATCCGTACTCCGTTAGCTTTATTCACATTCATACATCTTGTCATACACGCACGCCGGTTGAGAGCACTTGTCCTTTGTAAAGAACATCACCAATAACATCGACATTTATGTCCTTCTAGGGCGTCCTCTATCAAATTATTAATATTCAAAAGAATATTACCACCCAAGTTCGCTTAGCTTCAAACATAACTGTGTAGGTACAATAATCCAAAACGCTAAAATAAATTGGCAATATTCAAAAACAGATAAAGGTTAAATGGTTTCCAATACTAAATGAAATACACGCGAACATATTAATTTGTAATTCAGACCAACTGTTATTGTTTAAACCGATTTAAAAGCCTCCCAAAAGAATTACCTACACTTATTTAATCTGTATGCTTTGTTCAAGGTGTAATATTTATTCACCGTTGAATTTATTATCTCCATAAGCACCTAAGGGTTTTCCTTCACATTTTCCTCACTAAGGGGGAAAGAGATGGATTCCGTAGATAAACTTTGTTTTTAATACACTGGTGCACCTAATAGGTACGTGAGTGTTGGAACCCACGATATCTCAAACTTTCTCAAACTTGGAAATACTCCTGTAATTTGATTTATCTGGTGACACGTTAGTGGAGCCTAATTCTCGTAACTCTCAAGTTGGTGGAGGGGCTCGGGCTCGCATGTGATTTGCAAGGTTAAGCTGCGCTTGTCACGGTCAGTCTGTGGATGGGTGACCATTCGTTACATATCGAGAACCCTCCGTGCATCGGAGAGCACGTTAAACCGTCGGTCCCGAGTGTCATATGAATACCTATGACAGTCGTTACGGGTAGTCAGGAGCCCGAAAGTCTGACAACCGGTCTAACTTTAGGATATCGGCTTTGCCCAATTACTGGTTTTGGTTGCGGAGGTCTGATGGCAGTCGCTCCTTGTAATATACTGGTACTCAGCCACATCTGGTTAGACTGGAAGCTGACCCCGTTAGTTGGAAAAAAGCTAGGCAGAACAATGTTAGTGTAGCCTTATTTATCTGTCCTCGCATCATACATTTTTTTTTTTTAACCATTTCGTTCTAACGACATTTGTTTCCATGAACATCACCTTTCGGGTTCGTTTGAGGATATAATTGGATCCAAAAGAAAAGTTACTTGAAGACGATTAAGATTATGACCCCTATTAAGTCATCAACGTCTTTGTACAAAATTACGTCTAATTACAGAATACCTCTAAGTTAATAAATTGCCACACATTGATATAATATGTTCTTACGTACGACGTTGTTGCTTGATGCGTTTTTAATCCAAATAACAGAAATGTCAGAATCTTTTTTCACCATATTAGGCTATCTCATATCGTCTATAACCGTAATTATTACCACAGAACTCTTGGACTTGTTAGTATAAAAAGTACTAGAAAAAAGTACTAATAATATTTCTTTCGTACAGAAACGCGCTCGCCGCTTCAAGAACCAGATCCTGTGCGACCTGCACTTTGCGGACGTGGCGCTGATGGAGTGCAGTGACTTCATGCAGCAGCTCCGCAGCTTCAAACCCCAGTCCCTGGGCTGCGCCGTCGCAAGGCGCAAGTCTTCCACCACACTCATATTCCCACTACCGCCGCAGGCTTGTTCAGGTAACTTTTTTTAAATATTTATTCCACCATAATATTTTCTAGTGGAAAAAGCAAAATTATTTCTTGATCATACAGGTTTGCAAACGACAAAAAAAGACGTTCTTTTTGTGATATTAACGGCGTTTCTAATTATTAATAGTAACTTTCCTAATCAGAAAATCTACCAGCACAATCTTCTTTTCTTTGGCTTGTTTTTCACAAAGCAATACAAATGTTCTCATATCCATATTTGAAAACATCCAGCAAAGCAAAAAAAAAACCAGCATTTACGGACTATTCTCAATTAATTTACTTAATAGCGTTAACATAAACCAAAATATTATTATTAAGTCTTATTCCGAACAGGACATGTGTTTTCTAAAGACTCAAAAGTTGTTTAAAACTGACTATAGTTTTAAAATAAATAAATACTAAAACTGATTGAAATCGCATACACATGTTAAGTGATTAAAAAGACTCGTAGAATCTCTCGGGGTTCGACTTCCTTTAATGTTTTTATAATATACATTTTACAAAATAATACAGAAAACAAATAAAAACACAGTTACAGTTTTTAATCCAAAACTTTTCGTCTGTTTTATTCATAAACTTGACGCCAAAGAAACAAACAATCAGCAATTTTTTCAACTCAATTCCGCCCTGTACGGTTTCTCGCGGGTCATTATAAACTTGTCAATGTTCTGAAAACAAGCCCGTAATTACTAAGTAGTACTTAGGAAGATCACTATCATAAGCTGAGAGAAGCAGGTTCTTTTGTGGGGCCGTTAATCTGCCCTTTGACACCGCTTAAAGTTCCGATAAATTATGTAGATATCAGATAAGATTGACTTGGGGACGAGTGATGCCCTTATATTGGCGGTTTTGAGTTTTTTTTTGTGACCTACGCAAATGTCCGGCTTATCGGTAGCATCGTGCGGCAGTCGGGTTGTTGAGCTCCCTAAAATAAGGTTTGAGCTACGCGATGACTGATGCATGCGTGCCGTCAGTTAGGACAGGTCAACTCAAACCAGCTATGGCACTTTTTTTGGTCACTCACTACATTGTTACACTCACAGAGTTTTTATACCACAATGTCTGGACTTTGAAAGAGACCTTGGTCTCTGAGTTTGTTTCGGCTTTTCTTCTCAGAGCTAGTCAGATAAGAAATGCCGGCGCCATCTAGTCTTAAAAAAACCATTACATTGACTTGTAAAAGTGTCTGTAACATTTATTTACAGAAATAAAAATCATTTATCATTTACAGTTGTTAAGATCTTAGAAAGTGCTTGAGAAGTTGATAATCTTGCTGCACCTGAGAGTTTTATGCGATTGTAAAACTAATTTTCAATTATTTTCATGTTTTTTTAACACAGTCCTGTTTTAAACGGTTTTAATTAGCTTTACTACCTATATTTATTTGTTTGTTTGATTCAAATCGAGCGACAGATTTTTCAACTACTTCTGCTTAACCGATTCTCCTGAAATTTCGCACAAAAATTCAATTCCCATGACAATACAACATTATAATAATTTCAACCATCAATCGTAAGATCCTGATGCAGCAGGGGTACTGCAAGATAAAACCGTTAAACTTAAAAGTTTTTTAAGGGATTATTATTAATATTATTTAACAAATGGGATCGAAGCAGGATAGCGTAAATTATTATGTGGGAAATGTCGTATAAAGTTGGTAAATATATTTTTGTCATGACACTAAAATATGCTTTGTTCCGCTATCATATACTGGGGTGTCAGCCCACGTTCGCGTGCAATGTGTTTATATTGCACCATTAATTCATACCCAAAACACTGTGGCACCATCTATCACCATCCCCAGGGTGATATGTTACCTTCAACCTTCAAATAAATCAAATAGGTATACCGTTTTATGAACTCCAAGTAAAACATTCCTCTGTATAATAACAGTATGTTTCTTTATTAAAGTCTGAACACCCTCTATGCTTTTTTCATCATGAACAAGTACATTTCTTATTTAAAATATTGTCTGGCTTCGTCCTATCTGGGCAGCCCACTGCATTGCGTCGCGTTGGGCCTTGCGGCATGCGATAAAGCAGAGCGTTACGACGCAGTCGACGTGTCCTAGCAGTTGCGTTGCAATGCTCATTTCTGCCAAAGTTAGTACAATGGCAGCACGTAAAATATATCGCATCTTACATGCTCAAAACAAACTATACGCACGTATTATGCGACCACGCGCCTCTCGGTTCGATTCACTAACTCATGTAAACCACAAGTCTGAAAGACTTGTTATTTTTGCGACTCAATGCTCAACGCAATGAACGCAACGTGCTACCCAGCTAGAACGAAGGGTCACAAATCCTTATGAACGAGACATTAATGTAAAATTTCTCTAAATCACTTAGGTATAACCATTCTGCACTAGATAAACTATAAAATGATTATTATGGAACATGTACGCATTGCACTCGCTAACAAACCAAATAAAATTGATAGTTCCAACAACTTACTGCATCTTAGATGATGCAGTGACTATGAGGTTGTCTTAAAGGTCATAGACGAGACTACCCAAGTATCTTTGTCTTAATACCGTTCTCACGTACCACCAAAAAATAATATTCAATACGTGCTCACCTGAAGCCAATTTACATCGTTTTCAAACAGCACATTCGATTCGAAATGAAAAGAGCGAACATAAAACGAAATCGATTTCATTCTCTTAACGAATTCTAAGTTCAAAAATTCCCATTCAGTGATACTTTTCAATCTATCTCATAACATGATCTCACAAATATCAAATAAATGTCTGTGAACATTAACAGTGCAAGCTCAACCCTAAAATGTAACCGCTTTAAAAGATTTTGTTAATCGGTCAGTAACCCGCAATTTAGACTGGCACCAAAGTCTGGTAATGCTGATAAAACCTCCGTAACACCGAGTCGTGGACTCCGGCCGACAATTTTCCGGATAATTGACAAGATTAAACGCGCCAACCATTTGCTACTCCTTTTACACGTTCCCAAACTGAATAATTACGTTCAGTTTTACTTTCATTCAAATTAAGATTTCGCGAAGTTTGTGCGGAATTAGAGCGAAGTAACCTGCTACTTAAATTTTACGGGTTAATTTTAACAAGAATTTGTTGTACGTTCAAAGGTCAGGTGGGTTAAACTTTTAGTTGCAAATGATACAGGGTTGTCTGTCAACAGTTTATGTTACATTGCTCTTTGACCCACGCCCACGCATATAAACCCCGAAGGATTAGACACAGGTATGCTTTCGTAAAACCACAGTTCACCGGTGATACATTTTTGAGTACCTGTTTTTTGATTATAAATATCTGCCTACTTTTCCTTTTAAATAATGCGTTTAAAAAGCCTTTAAAAACCTCTCCTGATTCACACCTTACCTTCTTTATTGCGTTCATTTCTTCTCACCAAGAGCTCTTCAGGAAAATTTAATTCAGGGAAATAAAGCTTAATCCACACTCATAAATATTATTACTGCGTAATTGAGATTGCCTATCTTTCTGTTTGTTAATTCTTCACGACTAAGCTACTGAACTAATTTTGATTAAACTTGGCACAGAGATAGGCTGAAACCCGGAGCAGAACACAGGATACTTTTTATCGACATACCACGGAGCTAGCTGCGGGCATCAGCTTTTTTTGTCTTAGCTGATGATAAGCGCAGACAGGGTCTAAGATGGAGCACACGAATCCAAGGAAAAGAGATATAGAGGGATTCCCCTATACTCCTCTGACTCTCGCATACACACGACGGAGCACAGTAAACAGCTTGGCACCGGATGGTAGCTAGCCAGGTGGACCGTGTAAATCCTACCACCAAGCGTGCTGGGTTTTACTGAATCTTACAACACGCGTCAATTCCCAGCGTGCGGTGAGGAAGTTTTATATTCGAACCCGTCCCCACACGGGGTAAAAAGGGGGAGGGGCTAGTTTTTTTTACTAAGCTGGAAATGAATATATCCAACCCAGTCCAAGGTATATAACATGTCAACAAATCCATGACAAGTATCACAATTCCGTCACACGACCTCTCAAAAGTTTATTTGAAATCCCATTTCCGTCTGTCGAATGTATCAACTGACGACGCGACGTATGAAACATGCAGATGATTTGGTTGGATCATATTTTCATTCATAACGGAAAACAGTACTGCTCTGTTTTTTTATCTATTCTATACATACAAATAAATAGAATTGAGTGTCTGTTTGTAATGTCAAAATAACAGCTTTTTACTAAATGCATATGAAAGTATACAGGTGTAAACAAAATCATGTAACTCCTTCAAACCTCGTGATGTACTGCTAACTTAGATTAACCCTGAAATGCAAACTTTTGGATTCAATAAAAAAAATATACAAGAAGTAAAGGTGGGTTCTTACCGTGAGGCATTTTAGCACCCCGAGCGAATTGCGCGGCTATCGCTCGCCGCGCGGTCATTTAACTCGGGGCGCTAAAAGCCTCGCGTTAAGAACGTATGCTTACTGATTGTAATTTTTTAAATTGAATCTAATATTATCCCATTCAGGGTTAATATATGTCAGCGGTACATCATGAGGTTTGAAGGGATTACATGATTTTATTTACACCCTGTATAAGATACTTAAAATAAAAAAAAAACATTTTTTTTAATTTTTGTTTGACTATTTGTTTTGGCTTATCTCCGAAAGGGCTGGACGATTTTGACGGGACTTTCACTGGCAGATAGCTGACGTTATAAGAAATAACTTAGGCTACTTTTATGTTTGATTTAGGGTTCCATGCAAAAAGAAACTCATCCGACTTCTACGCAGACGACATCTTATTACTTATTACGCGACTTACTTATTACTTTATTATTTAGTAAAAGAAAAGTAAAAGTACTGTTGTTATGTAGCCCTATCAATGTCAAATACTCAATCAAAATGTCAATGTCTAATACATTAGCCAGTAATTTATAGTAGGTATGTTGTAAAGCTAATTAAATAATAATATCTATACAAATATTATAAAGAGGATAGATTTATATTTTTGTATGTAACGAATAACCTTAAAAACTACTGGACCGATTTCAAAAAATCTTTTACCGTTAGAAAGCTACATTATCACTGAGTAACATAGGCCATATTTATTACGGGAATAAAACTTCTTACGCGGACGGAGCCGTGAGCACACAGCTAGTACCTTATATTTTAATTGATTGTGTTCATTCAGCAACTCCTGTTGCTGAATGTACAAAACAAAGTTGTAATAGGTCTACATTTGCATTGGAGCCAACTAGTGTCGATTTTAGAACTACGCAAAAAATGCTGCCATTACATAGCGTTAGTTTTCTTTCTGCCTAGCCTTTTTTTGGTTTGCTTCCGGTCTAACCAGATGCGACTGAATACCAGTATTTAACATAGAGCGACTGTCATCAGACGTCCGCAACCCAGTTACTGGGCAATGCTGATATCCTAAGGTTAGACCGGTTGTCAGACTTTCGGGCTTCTGACTTCCCGTAACGACTTTCATAGGTATTCGTATGACACCCGGGGCCGACTGTTTAACGTGCTCTCCAAGGCTCGGAGGGTTCTCGATGTGTAACGAACGGTTACCCATCCATAAACTGACCGCGGCAAGCGCAGCTTAACCTCACAAATCGTATGATCCACGCGGTTGGTAATTAGCTACTTTAGTTATTAGATTAAAACACTAGCGTATTATGTCTAGTAGAATATGTAATAGAAACGTCGACGTTCGAAGCACTAATTCAAAATAATATCAAAATATCATTTTATCAAGTACTAGCTGTGTCCTTACGGCTCTGCCCGTAGCCTATGTTACTCAGTGATAATGTAGCTTTCTAACGGCAAAATAATTTTTGAATCGGTCGGAAAAATAATATTTAATGACGGGCCTATAGACCTACGACCCAATAAATAATTGTTAATAGTGTTGGGTGTTTGTTTTCATAACCATCGCGTAGTTAACAACACCTTATACGTTACAGTGGCGCCCAACGTGGGGTAACGTATAAGGTGTTGTTAACTACGCGATGGTTATGAAAACAAACACCCAACACTATTAACAATTATTTATTGGGTCGTAGGTCTATAGGCTCGTCATTAAATATTATTTTTCTATGAAGGTAGGCGCGCTAAGTACTGTCCTGGCTTCGCGAAGGTGGTGGTAACACGTAGGCCGAGGAGATGGCGCGCCACAGGTGGATGATCCGCAGGGCTGGAGTATGACGTAATGTTAAGTCACGTATGCAGACTTGATGTATTCACCGGAATGGAACCCGGGACTTTGGACCCTGGAATCGATGTCCAATAATTAATTAAGGATCCTTTGGTTATCCTCTCCTAACTGTGACCACGGCAGCGTAAGCAGGAAGCAGAAAGTACTATTGTGCTTAAGGCGAATGTGTGCTAATGTCACAGTCAGAATCGGAGTTTACAAAAGAAATAAAAGAGTGAGAAGCACTGAAACTATAATTATCTATTCATGCTTAAAAGCAAATGGTAAGCATGAATGATTACATAAAAGAGAAGAAATAAAGTAAGTTGACTGATGGTGAACCTAAAGAAAAAAACATGATGAACAAAAATTTGCCAGTCATTGACCACACCCAACATGAGTTAGCAAAATGATGAAATTGTCAACACTTACCCAATACGGGGTTAAAACACGACACTGGATTTGATTACTTGTAGACGACAAGTAAATGGTCAAATTAAAGGTCTCAGATACACTTGAGATGAGACAACTCGTATGAAGACACGCGCCTAGTAAATAAGGTACTAAGACGCGTGAACGAGCGTCTCAGCTGAGGGTGATATCGGACTGTCGTATGAGCTCGTGGTCGGAGTCCCCGCGGTGCTGCGCTGGCGCACGGCTTGTATGGAGTGGGAAACGGTCACGTTTCTAATAACGTGAACGAGCGAGACAATACATCGGCAAAGTAAGTTAGGTGAACGAGTTGGAACAATAATACAATGACAAGACGTTTAAATTTTGTTTACCTTTTAGTTAAGTAGTGTAAGATGACTAGATTTAATATTACTTTTAAGTTTTAGGCTAAGTTGAATGGTTGTAAATATATGATTCTAATGCAAATTCCTTGTTTTATCCTATGGAACGTTGAAAATAATTGTACAACGTTACAATCGGTCCAGTAGTTTTTAAGTTTATTCGTTACATACAAAAATACAAATCTTTCCTCTTTATAATATTAGTATAGATTTGTGATAACTCATCTTCACAAGAAGAGTATTGGTGCACGTTTTCCTTTTTATTCCCAGTCATCACCAGCTTTTTTCTTTCTACTTTTATTCTGATCCACTACCAGCATTAGCTACCCGAAGTCTTTTCCGCCTTACTTGGTCTTATGCCGCGTTAACAGCATGACATACAGCAGACACTACCGTGATATATACAGGATGTTACAAAATTAACCGCGTGTATATGTCACAGATTTCGTTTAATGTCTCAAACATTATTCGACAAAATTCGTTACATGTCGTGAGGCTTGTAAGTATACAACAACAACAACAAGAAATTCCATACAAGGCTTCACGCGCCGCGGTCGCAAGACCTCGACCTTACTCAGCGGTTAGATAACACCCGCAATAGTTATCACGAAACACAGATAAACCAACAGAAACTCGATCCTCATTAATACTATCTTTATTTCCTATAAATTACCTAGAACCCAACCACAATTACCTAACGCTAATCAGTTAGTTTCATCTAGAAAACTAGTCTATAATTGCCCGAATCCTATCTTACCAACCATCTAAATCTTACCCATCCGTTAGTACCGTTCACAAATAAATTTGTATTTTAAAGGACTAGTTTGTCATCACCAAATACTACCATTGGTAAGGAAAACGATTCGTTTCCGGATATAGGAACCGGGCGTGAGAGCTTAGATTTATCAAATACAGCGGTTATTCCGGAGTCAGAGGCTGTCAGCGGTCGGATGACCGTGGTCGGTCAATAACTGCCAGAGGGAATGGAGAATGCATGTTACCTGACACACGGCGTACATTGAGTTGTGTTTCATAGTAACAATATATAGTAGAGTAGTGTGTTGGTAGTCAGTATAGTATTGCAGGAAAATTCGCTCGCCGATACGACGTTTGACATACTCGTAGTTGTGTGAGTTATGTACGACATGCGATTTCTATTGAATGGCAATCATATTTAGCAGCAAAAATATGTGTTGGAAGTTGAAGTAGTATGTGGTTATTAACCCAAACGATTCTTAGATACTGACACATGTTTAATTAAAAAAATATTTGGTACTTACAATATATTTTAATGAAACGTCATAATTTGCACGGTAAACACACCCCCACATAAGTAATTATAATTCTTCCATCAAACATCTTGATTTATTACAGCACATCTAAATACCTAGATACAAAATAAAATCATTGACCCAGACTTGAAAAAAACGTCTTTTGACATCCAAATATCCTTCGAATCAGCCGCGTATAAAAATATTACTCTACAACTCACTGAACAATCCGGCGATGAGCAACATCTGTTCACACCTATTTATTACAGTGTGTACGCGATACGACAGATTAATCAGCCGTAAGTACCTATTACTACATGGCAATAATGGGGAACAAAATACTGAGTAAATAGTGGAGCAAATATTTGGTGTTAGACCTGTTTTTTTTGTTATGAGGAGGGATTTAAGTAGTTCAGTTGCTACCTAGAGCTATTATTATATGCTTTTCATCTGTCCCTGCTGTACAATGAACTGTAAAATGCAACTGAAGTTTGCGTTTTAATGTAAAGGTTACTAACCTGCGGAATTACGAAAACCGTAATTAAATAATACTATCAAAGGCAATCCAAACACGTGGCTATATCTGTACTATGTTTAAAATGGAAATGCACCGGATATATTCAGAAGACAACCGACGGAAGATGATCCAAGGGAGTCATGAACTGGTACCCCATTAACCAGAAACGTAGACCAAGCATGCCACATAAGAGATGGAGCGATGACATCACCGAAACAGTAGGGAAATTGTGGAGTAGAGTTGAATGGAAACAAATGAAGGCTGTCACCGTTTAAGGCGGTCCTTACATCAATAACTAACTACTAACGAAACAATTTTATAAAAACAGTGAAATACTAACAAATATACTAACAAATACATAAATTAAGGAAGTAATATTTGTGTAAGGAAATAAAGCTAAAAATAAATCAAAGGGAATATAATATTTCAAATACACACCATAATATTTATGCACAGCTTTATTAAAAACTCAACAAAACACACCCCTACATAAGTACTTATAATTCTTCCATCAAACATCACCACAATAAGGTCCCAGTGCGCACAAAGCTTTAGATATTTATTACCTACCCGCGATGTCCATCGCCGTCGAAGGGACTGTCTCTACAATGTGACAATAGCCTCTATAGCCACCACGAAATGAAACGCAAGGAAACTCAATTTCCGTCTCATCCTACCCCGTTTAAGCAAATCAAATCCAGAAACCGCGGAAAGGTAAAAACTTTTCTAATAATAAACCCACTGGTCGAGTCGCCCACATGAATACAGGAAGGCCCACGTAAACATGTATGTATGTACTCATACGATATTTAGGCCTCGTTATTTTTGTACGCAGGCCTTTGTTGGTCCTGTGCCTATACGGTAATGCATTGTCAACACTTTTTGGCAAGTGGAAGTGGAACTCGCTAAGGAGTTGTTTTGAAGTTGAGACAGTTTGATGTTTCTTCCAAAATTCATGTTGTTGTGTGTTAGGAGTTACATTTTATTGAAGTGCAGTTCTCGAATTAGTTAAAGTAAGGCTTTTTGGGATTTGCAACGACAATTGTAACCTTTTACCTTGTATTAAATGCGATCACCTCTCTACTTGGAAAGTTTATTCTTTATGGTACACTCCCTCTCTCTCTCTAATGTGGGCATGAGTAATACGAGAATAGCTCCTGTCGTGTGGTACTATCCCCTCAAGATTGTCCACTTTTCACGGGAACACCTATGGCCCATCTATAGTAATATTATAAAGAGGAAAGATTTGTATTTTTGTATGTAACGAATAAACTTAAAAACTACTGGACCGATTTCAAAAATTCTTTTGCCGTTAGAAAACTACATTATCACTGAGTAACATAGGCTACGGGCGGAGCCGTGAGGACACAGCTAGTCTAATATAATTGTGGGGTAGTACAAGTAGTAATAGGGTACAATAGCGGTTTTATTAACGTCCTAGATTCGTAATACTAACGCATTATTCACAAAGCTTCTAACTCTATCTCAATTCTATAAAATTTCCGCCTACAAATGCTCAAATTGTATGCATACTAATGAAACGTTTGTCTACGTCTGTCCGCCACAGTCCGAACAGACACAATTAGGTCACATTTTAGCCTATGTTTAGATTCCATTTGCGGGATATGATCTACACTCATAATAAAAATGTTTTTTTAGAACGGAGACTTATGTACTCGTATAAAGCTTTCAAAACCAAGAATGCACTAAAAAAACTGAAAGTTTTTAGGATAGTCTATACAAGGTTAGTCGGAAAGGGGGTACTAAGCCGCGGGCCACTTAATGCTGATGATTGATTTAAAGACAGTTTAAAATTTCAAAATTCGATAAAAAAAATATCCATGCAAAATTATTATTATTTTAGTTTTTTCAAAAATTCTTCATCCCTGCTTGAGTTACGAATTCAGAAAATGGAGCTTCTATCCGTGACCCCAAATATGACCTAAAATTTAAACATAGCTAATCATAGCTGAAGATACATAGAATTTAGCGTATTTTTTATGAAATCTTTGAACAGCTATTTCTCTTAAACTAATGAGTTTTGGGGAAAGTTGTACAACAAAAGTTATACATTATTATGGGTACTTTAATATCCTTTCGGCTTAGTACCCTCCTTTCCGACTAAGTTTGTATTTTCAAGAAAAATGTTTAACACTACACTTTTACTGAAAAAACTGAAAACTACTTCTACTTTTGAGTTTGATCGGTTCATGAAAATGTTGTAAAGATAATTCTAATTGAAAACCCAATTCATTTGATAAGTCAGTCGTCGCTCGTATCGACTTGTTATCTCATTTCCTCCCGTTACGAGAATCGTGGGCAAAACGATATATAAAACCGACTCGGTCGACAACAACTGACTTATCGAAACGTTCTGAAGCAGAAGACAACTCCTAAAGCACTGGTTGCGGGTTCAAACCTGCCATATATTTATATGGGACTTTTTTCAATGTCAAATATATTTTCGAAGTTTAAGGAAGACACCACTGACAGGTCAAAACAGTCAAGTAAAGTCAAGGAATCCTGGAGTTAATGGTCTGAAATCACGACCACGCGCTGAGCAACCGTGGTGGTCAATGTTCTTTCCTTCTTATTATGAGAAGAGGCCTTTGCTATGCAGTGGGACAATAACCGGCTAATCATTATGATAAAGCACATACATTCTATTGTCGATATTACAGCATAGAGCTGATCATCGTGAAATTCTTAAAAAGCCTTCCCTCTTTAAATACAAAGTAAAAGTAAATAAAAACAGATAAATATTCAAAAACAACGTCATCCACCATCCACCGTCAGTCCCCAGGCGAAGATTCTGTAACGTAGTTTGGTAGGCTCCGTCATACGTCACCAACCTTCTTCCGTCATCATTTATATCTTCCCTTGCGATTTTTTAAAGGAGATATATAATAGCGGGATCACACGGTTTAATTTTAGTTGATCAACATTTGTTGATCAATAAAGGTTGAAACGTTTTGTTCTTTCAAATTGATTCAATTTGATTGAAACTCTGTTCAAATCGCAAGCGATTTAGCAGTTGATCAACTAGAATCGAATCGTGTGAACCTGATAATATGCAGCGTGTTTGTATATATCATGTATAGATCGAAAGTACCTAAGAAAAAGGAGTTCTGACTTTCTTACCGTTCGTATTCCAATTTCTTTTTTAACGAACCTGATTTGCAGTAACTAAGCGCAGTCAAATTCTAATTGTCTTGGGTTTATCCTTCACGGAATAAATATTTGTATGGCCTGCAGTTATATCTTTTCAGTTTTTTTGTGTATGTGAGATCTATGTGTGTAAAAGCAGCTATTATATAAAAACAAGCCTCATCCATTGTTTTAAAAAGATAAAAGCTTTCTTACGTGACAAATCTTCCACGACGAAGATTATGCCATGATATTTTAATGACTAAAAGAATTTTCAGGGCTGTAACTCATAATCAGCACATTTGTAATAAGACTGCTGAAAAACAAAGAATTCTCCTGCGCAGATTCTTGATAATTTGTGTGGGAAGAGTAAGAAAGTAGAAAATATTATTTTGGCATGTATGTAGCAAATGTGTATTAATTACTATATTTTAGATACGTTAATAGATATTGGGAGTCAAGTAAACAAAATGAATTTTATTTTTCCGTGTACTAATCACACAAACAATTTTACAGCTTCTTTTTGCTTTCATTGGCGAGGAAAACAAAACATAGGTAGGCGTTATAACGTTACAACCAACCACCTTTCACGCCTAAACCTTTCAAACCCCAAAAATATTCCTAAACAGCCTAAACTAATAACCTATCTATCTATGGTTTTCCTTGCTAGAGATAGAAATTTGATATAAGCTCCATAGAAGTAATGTCAAATTTCTATCTCTAATACAATAAACCAACTGTAGATAGGTTTATTGGTTTCGGCCGTAAGAAAGTATTATATAAATATACTGTAGAGCTATCCAATGCATGTTTCCATTATAGTCAAAAATAATTTATTCCACCAACCTTCAAAATAACTGCGATGCAATATAAGCAACAAATTCAGGGTGTAGGCAATTAAATTAAACGCCAACCCGAGTCAGGCGGCGCGCTAAGTTCGCTTGTTTGCCGAGCGCCCTCTGAAACGAACACCCTTTATTATAACACGGCCTCCATAAAAAACGGCTGACAGATAGCATTACATAGGTACAAGATTAAAAAATAATGAAGCACACGTGTAAAATGATGCTAGGTATATTTATTTTATTATTTTGAGGGAAATTCTGACGATTGATAGGACTTCAGTGTATTATGTTACTGAAAACTTTACATACGTGAGTTTCAAACTTCTAAACTTTATAATAACTTTATCCAATACTGGCGAGAGCGACCTTCCTCGCCGTTCCCAAGGTTTTGTGGGAAAGAAAGTCCAATATCCACCTGCATTAGTTTAACTTTGGAATATTTTCAAAATTGGTCGTGAAGGTTTGTTGACACAAATAGTCGTCTCTTATCAAAACAGTAATGGGGTCCTGCCTAAATCTTAGTGCTCTAAAAATGCATAAGAATAACTATTACTCGATGCAGGCGGAACAGACTGTTTAGAATACATGTTAAGTTATGTAGGTATTACTTGTGCAGTTCAGTAACAATAATTAATAGTTAAACAGAAAATACAACGCACATAAAGAACACATAGGTTCATATTTACAGTAAAGTTTTGTATCCCCATAGAAAGGTTTTCGTATCATCCATTAAACCAATAAAAAACTATATCTATGGTCATCATACAGATGTTGTATGATGATACCATAAATATAGAATTTCGAGAATAAAATTCTCAGCAATAAGCTATCACTGTGTCCATAAACCACTCACAAATCTGAACAAGACCTAATAAAATAAAAAGTAGACCAGTATACCTAATATTGTCGTACAAACCTAGTCTAGTCCAAAAAGGAACCCTTTACTGGAACGGAAATTAATATTCCTTTGTGCATGTGATAGAGATACGAAAATATGGGTCGCAGATATATTTGTAATGAAAATATATTGTTCTTGTAAATTTATTGTTTTGATATAAGCCTGGGCCGGATGGGCCAGACAAAAACGGTTCACTGTACCTGTATTGTGAAAGATAATTACTTACAGATTAGGTTTTTATAACTATTGTCATACTTTAAGAGCCAAAGGACTGTCTATTTAACTGATAAAGTCTGACGAATTAAAGAACATTGTGCTGGTAGTAATCTTGAAAATCTTGGGTAAATTTATGAAGAATTAAACCAGAAAAGAAAAATAATCACTCTTGATATTAAAAATGATGTTGAGTGAAATTGAAGGATTCACCGCGCTTAGTGACCACCTTTAGTGACAGTATACCGGATGCCTTAAATCCATGGAATATAAAGGGAAAGTAGGTACTTTAAATAAAACTTATTTTTATATTTTAAGTACTTTCCCTCCAAGAACCGGCAAAATGCTGTTATTGCTACTGTAAAAGAGACTTGTCGCGGACTGTGAAAATGTCTTTCTAGAAAATTCGACAAAGTCCGTGACACGTGACTGTCACTATAGTGCGTGCTGGTAATATTTATTTTCAACTTCCCACAATCCCACATCCTCACAAAGTAATAGGGATGTTCACCAGTCAAGATCTTAAGGTATTCACGGCAATTATTGTATACTTGTACCTACCATGTAGATCTAAGTAAAACGTAAATGTATCAGCTGGTGTAGTTCCCACGTGTGTCGTTAACGACAGGATGGCCCGTTTTACTACGCAAGTTGTGACGATAAACCTTGTATTATATTTTACACGCAAATAAGAGTAGGTTATGGTGTAAGGATGGCGCCTGGCTGATGGTTTGCCATAAGTTTTGCTAAAAAGCTTTCTAACTGTACCATTTCAAGCTATAATATTGATTAGCTTTTTTAATTAATTACCCCGTAATTTAAGAATTATTTCGTTTTTTTTTTATCTTATTTGGCTATGACCCAGTTTACTTTGATAGTAAGTAATATATTATGCTAGCTTACTTCCACTTGAATGGGTCATTTACATTGGGTTAGAATAGTTATTTGTGCAACAAGAGAGCAAAGTCGTTTTTTGCTGCGAGTGCTGATTTTGAATCCTGAGCAAGCGAAGGATTCAACGATTGAATCACGAGCGTAGCGAGTGATTCTAAAGTTGAATCCTGAGTGTGGCGAGGGATTCAAAGGCACGAGATGCAAAAAACTTTGCTCTCGTGTAACACACATAACTTTTCACTTCAGCAGCGAGAACACTTTAGGAGATAAAATAATAAACAGGAATATGTTGAAATAACTATTTATTGTGAATCAAAATAATGTAAAAATTTAAAATCTAATTTAAATTAATATTTTCAATTTTTTTTAAATTTTAATAGTTTTGCGTATGTTTCAATATGCACGTTATATTTTGTTTTTAAAGTAGCTTTCAACATTGAGTAAATACTCCACATTGTAGATGATCGCCTCGTCTGTGATAAATCTAAAAAATAAGATAGCAACACCGTCTCCGAAAAACTGCTTGCGCGGTTCCGCCCTTTGTAAGTCTCCATTCATTGAAGATATGGTATGCTTTCAGATATTTCTCGCGAGACTTCTCAGGTAGGAAACTTAATTCTGCATTAATAACTTGTTGTTTTAACTCTTCCGGTGTTAAAATACTGTTCTCGTCGCTAGTTTCACAGCAATTTTTTAGGATTATTTTAATATTTTTAACTTATTCAACTCTTTACGCCAGCCACGAAATTTTATTCCCGCTCTTTTATTTAAATGAAGGCGTGTTCGGAAATAGCACCCATGATATTTTATTATTCAAAATATATTACGTAACATTATTGAAACTAGAAATAAATATTTACAGGTTAAATATCTGTTTTATTTGCAGAAAATACTTATTTTCGTTTAAATACAACAATAAGTTAAAAATTCAATAAATTACATTCAAAAATCAAAAATCATCAAAAAGCAAAATCGCATTTTGCTCACTGATTTCAGGCAGCAAAACCTACATGTTTGAGCTACTGCAGTGAAAATGATATTTTCAGTCTTCTTCTGCCCTAACTACTCTCATAGTACAATCTATACTAATATTATAAAGCTGAAGAGTTTGTTTGTTTGTTTGAACACGCTAATCTCAGAAACTACTGATTGGAATTAAAAAATGATTTTTGTGTTGAATAGTCCATTTATCGAGGAAGGTTATAGGCTATATAACATCACGCTACGACCAATAGGAGCGGAGCATAAATGAAAAATGTTGCAAAAACGGGAAAAATGTCCACCTGTGCGAAACCGGGACGGACCGCTAGTAGTATAAACAGGCTTATGATAGCTTTCTTTCATTATAATTTGATCTTCCCAACAGTTAGATTAAACAAATCTCAAAAACTAAGGTAATTTTGTTTCACGATTGCAATATTACAGTTTGTTGGAGGCTTTAAATAATAATAAACAGAAATATTCATGAACCCGAATCGTCCGTAAAAGACCAAAGTTGAAGTTATATTTAAGAAAAATCTTATTTATTAATTAGAAATGTAAAGTAGTAAAGGAAATATTATCAGCATTATTTCCTCATGAAATGTACTTTATGAATTAAATTTTTACCTCGGATTCTCTTTCGGATACGAAACAAGCATATTACAAATTAGTCGATTATATCCAGGATAAGAACGCTTGGAAACATGCTGGTCCAGCTCCATAGGAAAATCTAGAGTCTAGACAAAATCAAACTGGTTGCTATTTTAATTGTATTTTTTAAGCCATTTATTTTTGATTCTATGAGTATGTATCTTAACTCACACACTGACTTTTAAATGTTTGGGAAAACGTATACGTTTGCAATGTTTGCAAATGTATCTACCACATAATTTGTGTTTGTTTCATTTTTATTTTTTTTTACCTTTTGTCGTATAGTAATTTTATTCTAGGTGCATCGTCTTCACATGTAATTGTATAATTAATGTACCTATACAAAATATTGTAAGACATTTTAAAAGAGTAACGGTGGAGTTTCTTGCCCATTCTTCTCCATACGAAACTACCTTTTGGAAGGGGCGACTAAAATCAATTCTATTTTCTTTGTAAACTTTAACGTTCAAAAGTGCCTTTTATGTGCCTAATTGAAATAAATACTTTGACTTGACTTGAACATATGGTGTTATGTACTATTATACCGAAAATTAATTTTACTAAGGCTATAATATTTGCTTAGTTTCTTCGTTTTATTGGCAAAATCTCTGGCAATATTATTGTTACGTTGTTTTATTTAATTTAGGTACTTCAAGACTTCAGCAGAAGATACCTACCTTAGCTTCAGCTAGTCTTCGAAGAAACTCGGTAATTCAGTTCACTCTAAGTATGAACGCCAAGCATATTGATTAGAGTTTGGTGTTCTACCTTACAGTGAACTGAGTACTGAACAATCACCGAAGCTTCAGAAGAACAAAGAAAGAAGTCAGAAGAATTGAAGAGAATAAGATTAAAAGAAGAACATATTTTTGCTTTTCTGCATTTTGTATGTTTGTAGTTTTATTATAGTAACGTAAACTCCTAACTTGGCAAGGTTTTGGCGTAGTGGGAGTAAGTTTACGCATGCACACTTAGTACAACAAAAAATGGTCACTTTTATTGCTTGTCATTATTGTATGATTATTGCCATAATGTATTATTAAACATGTCTGTTTAGAAGCAAGAAAGAAAGGGGAGGAATTCTCTTCTCTACTCTTGCCAAGTTACGTGCCGGCTACTATACGAATGTTTAATTTAATAACTTGTACGGAGACGCTTATAAAAGTGTTTCTAAAATCATCCCTACGAGGGCCATTCGTTTGACAAAAAACTATTCAAGCTCACGAAGCTTAGTTGGGCCGTGTTATGCAATAATGTGTCAACCCACAAAAATATGAATTTTATGTAAACGTCATCTAGTTCTTGTGGTAGGTCTACTTAACGCTTGAAAAAATGCCTAGAACTGTAGTAAATTTAATGGATCATCTATCAAAAAAATCTTAATGCAGTTTGCATTTTTTCAAGCGTTTGGTAGACCTACCACTATAACTAGATGGTGTTAACCCAGAACTAATATTTTTGTGGGTTGACACATTATTGCATAACACAGCTCAGTTTATTTTAGCTGACAACTTTGTGTTGTGTTGTGTATGTTCCGTGCCTCGGAGAGCACATTAAACAGTCGGTGACAGTCGTTACGAGTAGTCAGAAGCCCGAAATTCCGACAACCGGTCTAACCTTAGGATATCGGTATTGGCCAGTTACTGAGTTGCGGAGGTCGCTCCGTGTAAAATACAGGTATTCAGCCGCATCTAGTTAGACCGGAAGCTGACCCCAACAAAAAGGCTAGGAGGAAGAGAACTTTGTGTTGTGGGAAAAATATCGTAACTTTAAAAATCTTTTACTATTCCCATAAAATATTCAATAAAGAGAAACGTACATAGCAGAATATTTAGTTGTGGCCGTAAAGGCGGGGCGACTTAGCGGGCTGCGGTCCAACCGTCGACCGACCATGACGGGCGCTTCCCGTGTGGCGTGTGCGCTCTTCAATGTAAATATTTTATTTAATCCTCACTACCGGCCCGGTAATGGCATCAACATCAGATTTCCCTCGCAAGGATAAGAGAAAAAATATTAATAAAAATGGCAGGGCTCGCTTGTTTATTCAATATTCATATCACATGAATTTCTGAGCTCCTACTTTTATATCCGCCAAACTCCAGTGATTGAAATTTTCTTGAAACATTCAGTTAATAAACTGTTCGTTCAGTGTCGGTAAATTCCGCTTTTGACAACTGGATTGAGTTTCAAAGCAAAATTTTAAGCGACTGAAAGGATTATGTTGCTTCACGGATTTCAGTACTGAGCGGATCCTCCGTTTGATATTTCATTTCACTTTGCCGTCATCATTTCTCGTGCAGCTATAAATTCTGTAATTAGTATTTTATTTCATTCATTATAATATTATTTCATCTTTAAAATATTAATATTTTATGTACCTGTTAAAGGTAGAATGGTACACAAGAATAACTTCTGTAATGATCAAAACTCAGTCTGCGTTACGCTCAAATGGGCACTTAACGAAGCTAAATAAATTAATAGTCAATAAAAGGGCTCGGATCGGAGCCTCCTAACAACAATAATGAAATTCATTTCACAGAAAAATTCAAAGAGATCGTTTGAGGTTGTTTTAATAAGTAGAATTTAAAAAATATTTACCAGCAACCTTTATTACAAAATAATATTATGATGTTGTATTTATTTTGCAATAAACTTGAGATTATTATTTTTGGCTAAGTACGTTCTTATAGTCTAGTAGAAAATATAATTAATAATTGTCAAATGCTACATACCTACGCAAATAAAACAGTGATGTGTCTTTTATCGCTTTGTTTTAGTATTAAAACAGAAGTCGCTAATTACTATTAAAATGTATGCTTATTCCGCAGTTACCTATTCAATCATATATCGTCTACAATTGGACTTACTTACTTTTATCAATATAGTACTCCCATATGAATAAAAGTTGTTTATAACCATTTGAAAAGATGTTACCAGAAAACAATATGCATATGACAGCTACAACCTTACTAACAAGACTATTATTCTTAACAGATGAATTCTGCGAGGAGTACCCACACAGCCTGATCCCCACTCCGGGCTACTGGATCGAGTGTTCCCGCCAAAAAATCGCCACAGACACAATATGGGACGAGTCCGAGTCCGAACACGACAGTGGACCTGATAGGGACAACACTAATAACGGTAAGGCATTATAATTTGTACTTTTTTTTAACTAAGGGGACAATCACAGGTTACGAAGCGTAGAGCTAACGGACAGATGTCAGTAGGTTTTACTTTACCTTTTTTAACAAGTGGTCGCAAGCGCAGTTGGTGATCGTCGGTTTAATATTAATATTGGTAAACTGGAGGTATAAAACAGTATATCTCTACCTGCGTCTTTGAGAAGCACACGCGCGATGTTATAAGATCTTGTATGTTCACAAGAACACCAAATGTACCTATAGATATTTTCCATATTTACTGAAGCGCCCTCGTTGTAAAACGTCTCTAGTATTATCTAATAGATATATCGGTCTCTATAGAGATTATTGGGAAGAGATTTCTCTGAAAGTAACTTAGCTATAAACTTACCAGCCTTCACGTTTCTAGCGATCTATTATAGCGATAGTTAGAACCTAAAAAATCTATATCTACCAAAGCAAAAATTACGCATAATATTTTATAAAAAATTGAAGTATCGTCATAATATCTTCAAAAAAGTTGCCACTATTCACTAATAAGGCTTAGAGCATTATTTTAAGTACCTACTGCTGGCTAACATAAAGGAAACTTTGCCGTACATCGGCAAAATGGACCTTGCAGTTACCCAACCTCCATACCCACACTTTGCGACATAATATTAATAATTCTGACACGTTAATAAGCTTTATACGCTTTTCGAAATAATTTTATATCTATAGTATCCACCAACCCGCATCAGGCCAGTGCGGCCAGTGTGGCTAAGGTCTACACCCTTCTCATTCTGGGCAGAGGTCTGTGCCCAGCAGTGGAACAGTAATGGACTGATTATTATCTGTATATATCTACAAGGTCAGTCGGAAAGGGGGTACTAAGCCGAAAGGGTTTTAAAGTACTCATAATAATGGATAACTTTTGTTCTACAACTTTCTCCAAAAGTCATTAATTTAAGAGAAATAATTGTTCAAAGATTTCATAAAAAATACGCTAAATTCTATCTATCCTCAGCTATGATCAGCTGTGTTTACGTTTTAGGTCATATTTGGGGCCACGGATTAGAAGCTCCATTTTCTGAATTCGTAACTAAAGCAGGGATGAGGAATTTAAAAAAAAACTAAAATAAAAATAATTTTTCCCGGTTTTTTAATGAATTTTCAGATTTTAACACTTTCTTTAAAACAATCATCAGTGACACATTAAGTGGACCGCGGTTTAGTACCCCCTTTCCGACTAACCTTGTATAAAGTAGCGTAGATTATGTATCAGAAGGGAAGTGAGTGTTAAACGACATTTCCTAGCTTGATGTTCTACAACTACTTACTAGTTTTAATCTACGATACAATTAAATAAGTATTTTCGAAAATCCTAAGGTATTTAAATAGGTATACAAAATCTCCAATGTACATTAAATAAGCCACCGACGTACCGCTGGCGATAAAGTGGTCCGACGTCCATCGACAAAGTGGACCTCGCAATTACTTTACCTCCAACACTTTCTGAGACAGTATTTTTATTTCTAACATAGATACGAAGTTTATAAAAGTTTCCAAGATGGCATTTCTTTGTAGAATAATTACCTGAGATGAAGTCTACAAGATACCTACTTATCTGGGATCTCATTTAGTTCTCTAGTTATACCTTAGTTCAATCATACTGTTCTTGACAATTAACTTGACTGGTCCGGCAGTTTATATAAACTATTTAATTTTTTAAATTTTGGTGCGGATTTTGGTTTTTAATCTTCATAGTTTTCTTAAGGTTTCGTCCTTGTTAAATTATTTTGCTTTATTAAATGCGATTTCAAACATTAAGAATGAACACTAAATAATGAACACCAAATAATTTAATTACGGTAACTTTCAATCTCTGTTTCTTTAAACTCTTTATGAGAATTCTTGTCTAAAACTGTAGGTAGGTACACTGTACAATTTCAAATTTTCACCTCAACGCAGGTGAGACTAGAACATAATATACCTACCTGAAATATATAATATAGGGTTCATCGTTTATTAAATAAGGGGTCGCACCAGCGGTGATTCCTCCCCTGTCATATTAACTCTGAGATGAAAATGAAATTTTATACTTTTCTTAGTAGGTACCTCCGTTTCGTTACGGCGGTTGAACTCAACCTCTGAATGGAATTATGAACAGTTGATGGTATGTAACACCACGTTACTTTTCTGTTTTCGTTTTACAAACACGATGGGAATTTTTCTGCTGCAAAATATTTTGGGATTTAACGTTGAACTGGAATGAAACCGGCAGCGATTCATGGTTTTTATCACTGCGTATTTAGTGTAAAGCTATTTTTAATATGAAAACTTGATATTTTAAAAGTGCAAGAATTGATGATTAAACAAAAAACCCAAAAAAGTACTTAATGCTTGACATAGAAAAGATGGCGCACGAAGCAATGCGATAGTGTAGTAAGTATAATATATTATATTAGTGGCCGATAATCTTAAAGTAAGTAATAATATTTTAGTTGTTGTTATTAATTAAATCGGACCTATTAAAACTATGCGTGCAGCGGGTCTTTGTACCGTGCTCAATTCTAAACTACTTAATAATTACCAATAATGTAAGCGTAGGCTCTGAAACCAAAAAAGATTCTTACTCAATCCCTACAACTATTTTTTTTATAAATGTCTTTGCTTCCATAGTCAGAAAACCCAAATGACTCGTACGTTCATGATCCTCTAAATATTCCTGCACAAAACAATTCACGCGTAAATGCTTAAGTATAAAAAAATCAACGAACTCAAATGCAAAAGGCGATGTCACACTGAAACAAAGTTAGTGTTCTCTTGAATAATACTGAGCTTAAGAGTTGCGAGATAATTCTTCTGCTGTCACATTAGCGAAGCGCCAAGACGAAAATTAAATTTGCCTCCCTTTTTCCGGCGCTTCGATTCAGGAAAACCTCATACAATATGTAACGACCTTTACAAATCCCGACGTGAACATTCGCAGTTCAATTTTAAATATAACCGTGATGGAATGTGATTCAAAACTCGGATCTTCTTGGAATACTGGTATGTCACAAAGTTTATTTAGAATTCATGCACGAATCCATGTGATTTGCACTTGAATATAATTTCAATTAATATTATTCCAGCAACAATTTCGGATACATTCGCCGTTCATCGCTCCATTTCTAAACAAGGGGTCCATTGAGGTAACTAGGTAGTCCATTAATGGACTTTTACAATGTGTTCCATAACTCCAATAGCTCCTTGCTCTAACATTACGAATGTTGAAAAAAAAAAACCAATAGATTTCTTGTATACAATAGTAATAACGTCCCCAAGCTCCAAATACATGCCATCGACTACTATGATTTTTTCTTTCTCCGTACAACCAAGATGAAACATTAGGAAAATGTACAAACACAACGTATGAAATAAAACCATTTCTCTGGTACAATATTCTAGGGTTACACCTACATATTTTTCCACGTAGTATTGGGATTATTTTTGTCCTGTATTTACTAAGGTATTCTTATACCTTATGGGCATTGTTTTGGCAAAATATTGATACTGTCATATGGGATGATGAATACGTCCGCCCGAAGAGGCCATCATTCAAGACGAAAATGAAAATAATATTAGGCCTATCATACAGGCAGGTGTAGCTCCTGAATATATGACATATTTTGATGCTAAAGCTTCTTTTTAAGAACACAGAAGCAACATTTTCAAGAAATATCAAATGTAAGAGAAAGTCTTAACATATACGTATGTTAAATGTCTGTTCTGTGTAATATTCTTTGACTCTAGTGTGAAGAGAAGAACAACAGAGCATTTAAACGAAAAAGAAAAAGCTTTTGATATTACGAAGCCCTAAAAAATAACAAAGCTATTACCTACATCAACAGAAATGTGAAGACATCAAACCAACTCAATAACATGCCTTTGGGACAAAATAGTTCCTATTATACCCTGGATTGAACAGAAGCATCCAATCAGTGCGCGGCGCCTCACAAAATAATAAAACCGATTGCCGTTTGTGTGGTCTCCCATAAAGTACCCAGAATTTTTCAAAAGTTTTGCTCAACCATGTGATGAATACACCTTATTTGAAGTATATTTATTGCCTTTGTTTGTATTACAAAGTTAATACCACAACTCGGTTGTTTATTGACCGCAGATAATGCGAAATGAATGTACAAAAAGCTGGTGTTTGGGAGCTAATTAAAATGTGTACTCTGCAAATATGGCAACTATTCGAAATGTTTCATTAACTTATAATGATGAACGAAATACAAACACCGAGTATTTGCGTTATTTATTCAGTTTTGATGTTGGGTTGCATTTTATAAATTTCATCTGTGCTTCGCTTTTAGCATATAGGTATTGTGTATGTAATGACTGTGAGTATGAAAACGAGCGCAAATGGTGTTCTAGGAGACGCCGAACTTCGAAGAACATTGGTTATGCAAAGCGGATTATTTAGAGTACACCACGACGGAGTCTCGAGCAGAGATGATGTTTTACTGGTTGACTTGTACGTAGTTCGCCGACATGACGCTTGTGTATCTCCGACCACTTACAAATTTAGAACTAGAGTTTGCAACTAGATATTATGAATGAAACCGAAATGTCGCGCTAATTTGAAAGTTTAGCTGTGTTGAGGTTTCAGCAAATGAGCGATTCCTTAAAGATAAAAGATAACAGATCTCATGACTTGGTTATATGATGTGGTAGTCACGCAGTATAAGGAAACATCAATCAATCAATCAATTTATCCTATGTCTAGAGTTGCCACCTTTTTTTGCAGTTAAAGTGAAAAAGTAGTTAAAGTAAAGTAAAGACATTGGTTACTAATTACTATAGATAAGAAAAAAAAGTAAATAGTACCAAAATAAAGTACAATATATTTTTCTTTATTATTATGTTTAAAAATATATTTTTATTGCTTTTTGCAGTTTGTAATTTCGTTTAACGTAAAAACACTTACGACTAAACTTTTCAAAATCCCAAAGAAAATAAAGTATTTTCGTGTACTTTATTGTTCTCATAAAGTATAGAGTACAATTACCTGAAATAACGTACAATACTTTATTATAAAGTACGGGTGGCAACCCTACCTATAACTATCAAAATAAAATACTGCTTCGTCGAAATTTTTAATGACAGTTATTACTGTGTCGTTAACTAGAAGGAATGTATTTAAAATAATGTCTTTTCCAATATTTCCGTGCTCTGCTGAACCAAAATCCAGTTGTAGACTATCAATAGATTGTCAATATTCAGACCCAAGGCGACACAATGGACCTTAAGTTGTTTATCTATTTTTCTAGTTAAAGTGTTTGCCCGGACACCCGGACACCCGGGCTGTGTAAGCGGACGCCCTTGTCCATCGGCGATGTCTCATTCGACACACGTTTTCAATTTATCGGCGTTCCCCTCATTGTCTGTTGAGAGGATCTTTGGCGCCCGCCGTCGTGTCTCCTCCCTTATCGGCCGCTCTATTCAAAAGTCACGTCATATATAAATGTACCGCGATAATGTAATGGCACAGTGACCCGGTCATTTAGTTCCACGCAGTTCTTCATCACAATCAGGACGTGACTGGTGTCATTTGTTTACATTTATGACGATTTTCTCACATTCATTATTTTGGTCAACATGGTGTAATGTTATAAAGTCAACGCTCCTAGTAGTCTTTAAATCTCCATCATCATCAGCCTGAAGACGTCCACTGCTGAACAAAAGCCTCCCCCTTAGACCGCCACATCGAACGACAATCCGCCATTTGCATCCATCGGTTGTCCGCGACTTTCACAATGTCGTCGATCCACCTAGTGGTATTAAACCTGTTTAGTGTTCAATACCAACGTCTTGTTCAAATAATAAACAATGTAATACTGCATTTGCGTCGTTGGTCTAGTGGTGGCAAGCGCGACTGCTGATCGTTAGGTCCCGGGTTCGATCGACAGGTCGGGCAAAGTGTTATTGGGTTTTTCCGTGTGAAATTCCTCAGTAGCAGCCCGGAGTTTGGATTTTGTGCCTGGTTGATGGCAATAGGCTTGCCCCTTATTACATTGAACTTAAACATAACGGCGAAATGAGGGTGTTACTTTACTATACACCTCTGCCCAACCCTTCAGGGGTTACAGACGTGAGGTTATGATATGTAATACTGCTATTCAATCCCATGAATAAAAAGCACACTAAAAGTGTTCTTGTTTATCAAATAATATTTACTAACACAAGCACAAAGATTTCTCATAATTCGACGGTCTCTACGTATACTATCGAAACTACAAAAATCTCTGTTTTTATTTTATTATGTATGTACACCGATTACGCTGAGATTTATGATCCGATTTACGTAATTCTTCTTTAGTTTGATGCGGAATAGTTGCCATTTGGTCCCATAAAAATTTATTATTTTATAACCTTTAAGATAACATAATTTTACACACTTTAAGCAGATAAAATAAAAACTGAGATTTTGTAGTTTCGATAGTATATGTAGGGACCGTCGATGTGTTCGCGTGCTTTACTCACATTTAACGTAAAAATGAAATTTGTTATAAAGACATGAAGTGAAGTGGGTCTAAAGTAGTGGATGATAGCACGCGTTGACCGGGCGACGATGTCTTCAATCATGGTTACGAGCTTCTAATAATATATTGAAGGCCTTCAAGTACCAGTATGTGAAGCTTTGTTGTAGCTTGTAATGCCCGCCTTCGCCTTAATTTATAGCGTTGGATACGCTAATTTAAAGCGAGAACATAATAATTTTGTAGCTATTATTTTGTCTTACAAGTTAATTGCTTTTGGAAATACAAAACAAGATAATGATCTCGCCAGTAATAGAAATGACTTCGCATCAATAACCGACTGGAGTGGCAACAATTGATTGGATCCCAGATCAGTCAGAAGTGTGATAAAGCTCAGGATTGTATTCTTCAAGTGCATATAAGCAGATATAAAAATTAACATTTCATTATTAACCATAAAAGATGACTAAGGAAAGCCGATCTGGAAGTTCTTACTTCAACATAATTATCGTTTCTATGACAAGACTGGAATTAAAAAAAACCGGCCAAGTGCGAGTCGGACTCGCGCATGAAGGGTTTCGTACCATTATCTATAAAAACGGCAAAAAAAATCACGTTTGTTGTATGGGAGCCCCCTTAAATATTTATTTTATTCTGTTTTTTAATATTTGTTGTTATAGCGGCAACAGAAATACATCATCTGTGAAAATGTCAACTGTCTAACTATCACGGTTCATGTGATACAGCCTGGTGACAGACGGACGGACGGACGGACAGTGGAGTCTTAGTAATAGGGTCCCGTTTTACCCTTTGGGTACGGAACCCTAAAAAATTAACCCTAAATTCGGCTTTTCATCTAAAATATCAGCCAGTTAGGAAAAGCTAGATGAAAAAAAGTTTATGAATGAAATATAATACGTTTACGTTTCGTTACGTTTCGTTTGTCCGTGTAACTTTGCTAAACTTCACCAATACATCAGTGTTGCGAGGAATAGAATAAAACACCTATGTATACTCACAAACATAAGTAGATACTTGATAAATGGGTACAGTTAATGGAAAAGCATCCGTTTCCATTAAGCTTCGAACTATAGGCAAGTTTATTGGCATTAGGAAAAATCAAAGTTACTACATCTATTCCAATCATAGGTGTAAACATAATTAGCAAAAGAAGTTTGTTTGGATCGACTACTTATCGCCGGTTCCTATAATTTGCCGAGCGTTATTTGTTTAAATTAAACTCTTGTGTCTTAACCAATAATGAAGCAAAGACGTTATATTTTTGTATAGTAGACCCTCCCGTATGTAGTAGATATCACCGGTAAAATTAGCTTATAAGTATTTTATATGCCAGGTATGGCAATAAAAAATGCTACCAAAACGAAGTAAGCAAAACGATTCGTATGACCATAGGAACCGGGCATTAATCTATCACAGCAATTTTTAATAATATAATAATTTATGACATAATAATACGGCAAACAATAACATAACATAACATCACGCCTGTGTTGCCAAGGGTTGGGCAGAGGTGTATAGTGACACTCTCATTTCGCCGTTATGTTTAAGTCCCATGTAATAGGGGGCGAGCCTATTCCCATCAACCGGGCACAAATCCAAACTCCGGGCTGCTACTGAGGAATTCCACACGGAAAAACCCAATAACACTACCCGACCTAGGGATCCAACCCAGGACCTCACGATCAGCAGTCGCGCTTGCTACCACTAGACCGACGAGGCAGTTATAGCTAACAATATAAACGTAAAATGAAATTGTTGATGTACTTTGTTCCAATCTGTTTTCCTCCAAAAAACATTCAAATAATGCAACCAAAATAACAGAAACTAAACTTGTTTAGTATTTCACATTCTCACTATATTTTGCAGTTGAAGTAGTTTCAAATTCGCTTTATACAAACAGTAGTCCCTCATGCCACTGACTCCACAATACACGGGCTAACGACGCAACAATATCAAAATATGATAGCCAAGTACGTGGCGTACGTGAAGACAATATTAATAACGAATATAACAAGTCGGTGTAAGTTTAGGCAGGCAGAAGTTCAAAGAGGCTTTGAAGGTTTGATCGAACTACATACATAATACATCATAAGTACCTAGTTCAAGCAAGAAAGAGAATCGACGGTGATGATCTATGAAAAAAACACTTCGACCAATGCAGTCAAAAATTACATAATAATTCTACTTTGTTTGGTCACACGTGTTTCAACAAAGTTTTCATTTTTTGCAGCAGTCCTAAAATCCATGTAATCCAATTATATTTCGAAAAGTCCAGACAAAAAACAAAGCGTTAGTCTCTAGATATTAGCTTTAATTTTTTTTTTTAAATTTTATACAGAGGCGGACTTAATGCCTTAGGCATTTTCTACCAGTCGACCTTAGGGTGATGCAGAGAAAACATGGTAGATGCGCTAAAAAGAGCTGTGTCATGTGATACAATATTAAAAATAAACACAAAGATAAGTGAACATTAACAATAATATTACCTACATACATATTACATATTTACATATATATATTTATATATACATATAAACTTATAAATAATAGATATTATATACATATGCATACATTCATATATATTAATTAATATAATATATTATACAATACCTACAAATATATATACAAAGATAAATCAGTGCTGAGATTCTGCCAGTTCCTTATGAAGATACTCACTCTCTCGCTTTTATTTATTAACATGTGGATTAAACCAAACGAATAAACGTAACCCAAACTAGAAGTTAAAATCAATACAAGCTACAAAGCTTGCTACCTTTGAACGGCGAACCCATTTCCAAATTAGATAGGTATCGAATTCACTACCACTGTTTATTTGTTTTTCTTTGCTGCCCTCGAGAGGTAATCAATCACTACATACTTACTTGCTACATACTTTTCCTTGGGTTTAATGAATTATATTCGCATGGACGGAGATTCTTTACTATGTTAAAAATCTGTAATTAATATTTTGCCTTTCTGATCATCTGTTCTAATGGTAATGCTTAGATAAGCACAATATGATTCAAGTAAATGTGAAATTAATAATTTTAGAACTTATTCAGAGATATAGAAAAATATTTTTTATTACTAATACAATTCATCATACTTCCAAAATTTTTTATAAATCTACTTCGATGATATTATTATAAAATTGTCACATCATTCTTGAAAACAGATCGGCGTTAGGTCGAATAACAAGCATGAAATGACAAAAAAATATCGCCAATGAAATTTTATGGCACTCCTAGAAGCTGCGTTTTATAGCTCAATGTAGTAAATGGCATGTCTATTTAAAGGTTTTTCTTTCTACATTATTCTGTACATTCTTAGAGACAATTTTGTATCAGTCGATTCAAATAGAGAAATGTTGGTGGAAGAGGTGGCACTGGTCCGAAACATAGTTTAAAGAAGATACCGAATATTAAAAAAAAAATACATGTAACTAATAACTTATTTAAACTATTGGTCTATAGAAAGAACTTGACTAATTTTTTATCTTCATAACTTTTACGGATATCCTGTCATTTCGTCGTAGCGGTTCTACGCTTAGAAACTTGTAAATGTAAGCGACAATTTGAATTTGGGCAGTAATCCTGCCCCGAATAATAAAAATAACTTTATAGTCAATATTTTTTCATCAATCTTCAATTAACGTTTGTACCTTTGTCTTTTTTCATTCCGATTTACTATTTTGTCCAACCCTTCTGACTAATTGGAGAGTTTTCCAATGATTCCTGTATTTTCTTGGTAACAATGTTTTTAATCATCGTCTTTGATCGAATTTCCTAGTGGTAATATCATAAAAACCCATGCCTTGCAATATGTCTTCCATTTGAAGGGTATCTATTCTTATTTATAGTTGCATCAACCTAATCCATTGAACATTTTAATTTAATACATTGATCTCCAAATGATTATCAACATCGACACCTCATCATTCTACCTTATAAGAGTACATTTATTGCCCGCTGTTACCAGTCCACCTTTGACAAATACAAGAATAAATACACAGTAAACTTCCTCCTAGCCTGTTCCCAATTATCTTGGGGTCAGCTTCCATAACCAGATGCGGCTGAATACCAGTATTTTACACGGAACGAATGCCATCAGACCTCAGCAACCCAGTTATTGGGCAATGCAATATCCTAAGGTTAGACCGGTTGTTAGACTTTCGAGCTTCTGACTACCCGTAACGACTGTCATAAGTATTCTTATGATGCCCGGGACCGACAGTATAACGTGCTCTCCGAGGCACGGAGGGGTCTCGATGTGTAACGAACGGTCATTCCGCGGACTGGCCGCGGCAAGCGCAGCTTAACCTCAAAAATCGTATGGTCTGTGCGGTTGTTAATTAGCCACGACCCCGAGCACGAGAATAAATAGACAGTAACAATGGGTAATAATCTCTTGAAATTATTGACACATTTCAACAGTAATATTCTCAACGAAGGCTTAATCCGCCATGACTAATTTTATCTTAAAAGAATAGAGTGCTTCAAGTTCAGTCAGGTGCAAATGGCAGCTTAAACGAGATTATTTTGGTGTATCTGTTCAACTGCTACGAAGACAGAAGCATATGCCTGAGGATTAGGCTAAGAGCGTGCGACTTGCTGATTGTGAATTTAAAAATGTTGCTGAAACGACAGACAGCAATTTTAAGCTTTATTTTGTTTTAAAATTCATAAGTTTTAGGTGTGATGCAATATTTCTGACTCTTAATAACAGTGATATAAGAATAAGGACGTTTAATGATTTAAAGCTTACTCCTTAAGGAAATGTCTTTATGTACAAATGTTATTGCTGGATTCAATCTTCAGAAATAACATTTCACACAGGCCATCTCGGTATTAGAAATTCTACAGTTAACCCTAAACCAGAGGGGCAAAATAGTTCAAAGGAATTTGCAGTTCTATGCACTAGATAGAGACACAGTGGCTACGGATTCAAACTAGAAATTGAAATGGACGTTCCACTGTCTAAGTTCTACGAAATACCAATACTAACATATTGTAGATAGAGAACTGCCTCGTTGGTCTCGTGGCGGTAAGCGCGACTACTGATCATGAGGTCCTGGGTCCGATCCCCAGGTCGGGCAAAGTGTTATGGGGTTTTTCCGTGTGAAATTCCTCAGCAGCAACCCGGAGTTTGGATTCGTGCCCGGTTGATGGCGATAGGCTCGCCCCCTATTACATGGGACTTAAAAACATAATGGCGAAATTAGGGTGTTTCTATACCTCTGCCCAACCCTTCGGGGTATACAGGCGTGATATTATGATAGATAGAGAATTGTAATCCTAAAGCATTCGTGGTTGTTCGTGATAGAGGTGAGATAATAAATAAACGAACGTACATACAACCATCAACTCATATACAGCGTTTGCAAGGGATTGTATTTCATAGCAATTTGCCGCTCTGACAACGCAGCTATGCTTAAACAAACAAACGATCTTTTGATATGATAAAAATAGGGACGCCAAAAGGGATGTTCATGGAAAGGTTTACGCCTACACATTTGTATTTGACAAACATATCCGAGGTCATATTAACGTAAAAAATAATGGCGAAGGTAAATCTTTCTATTATAAAAGTAGATATTCGGCAAAACAAAAAAAAAACCCGTAGTAAGTAAAAAAAAATTTTACAAGAAAAGTAATGATTAGATTAATAACAACATGCATGGTTTTAAGCTCAGAAAACACGGAAAAAACCAAAATGAATGTAAAACTCAAAAGTTAGTTAATAAGTATAATATCAAAAAATACACTGGCTCTTAAAGGGTAGACAGAAACAAACTATGGTTTAACCTACATTTTATCAATAACCATACTGTAGAACTTATTTAGAACAATTCTAGTCCTCAGCAGGAATAACTTCAAAAGCGTTAACGATTTGAAGCCCAGCTTGTCATCACTAGACATTATGAAGTGTATACTGTATAATAAACACGACCCATCTATTATAAATCCGAACCCAATTAGACCGTCTTATCATGTAAATGATACATACGTCATCAATGTAGCAGACGCAATCAAGCTCCATTCAGTACAAAATTCTAGAGACAACAAAATATCTGCTGTGGAATTTAATTTGAGCCGTTCAAATATGTGAACTCAGGCAGCAGTGACATGGTAAGCTTCGGCTTTGGACCGACAGCCGACACGATGCGAGCCAGCCCGATAACTGGAGGCAGCACCTTAATAAAGTATCTACCTGTCCACGTTATGAATACTAAGTTCGTATTAAGTGAATATTCACAGAAGATGGACACTATACTTTAATGGAAATTAAATTGGGTAAAATTATTGTTTATGACTTAATAGAACATAACATCACGCCTATATTGTCCGAAGAGTAGGGCAGATGTGTATAGTAAGAACCTTATTTCGCCGTTATGTTTAAGTCCCATGTAATAGGGGGCGAGCCTATTGCCATCAACTGGGCACAAATCCACACTCCGGGCTGCTACTGAGGAATTCCACACGGAAAATGCAATAACACTTTACCCGACCTGGGGATCGAACCCAGGACCTCAAGATCAGCAGTCGCGCTTGCCACCACTAAAACGAGGCAGTTACAATTAGTAGTTAGAACATCACTACTAATTACAATGTCTATTATACAAACAATGTGTCAGTGTCACACAATACTTAAGCAGCCAACAGTAACAATGCCTGTAATTTTAAAAAAAATATGTACAGAAAAGACTTTAGAAAAACCTATAAACTTAAAAAACGGATATATTTTCGTTTCTAGAAGGGTCTCAGATTGGGCTTATTTTACCGTAATATAATTTGTTTCAAACTGTCTAACTTCATGGTAATAATAACTTCAGCAGCAATATACCCTGCAAGACATCTGCCGTTTATAACATTGTTCATAATTTCACGGCAACCTGTCACGTGTTGCGTTCTAAATAATCCGATTATCGCCTCTCGACTGAGCCTGAATTAAAAATGAGTTTTGGACCTCGACAAAAAAATAAAAAAGCTTTGTATGAAATTCCTTTTTCCTCAAACTATGCAGAGTGTTTAAATGTAATGTCGATTTATTTATTAATTTAGAATAGCTACAGAAAAAAAATGTCTTTTTTTATTTAATAACTCCCTAAAATCTCAAACATAACTTTTTTACATTCTGTTTAGTACATATATAGATGCGAGCCTTCTTTCACGTAAAGCCTCTTTATCTATGTATTTTAAGACCTAATGGAAGTATTTGTTATCATGACCTACTTTATATATGACTGTCTGGAACAACGCGTGCTGGTACAGTTGGGATTATTATAGCTTCTGTTCAGAATGGCCCATTATTAACATTCTTTAATGAATGACTAAATACTTCATTGAATGTGTCAAAGAGAAACTGAGCAATGATTATAAAAGAATCATTGCCATTTTTATCAAATACATTTAATTCTAGCATGACTGATGCAATGAACGATCGCGAGGGATAATTACCGTTATCGATAAAAACAACAATTGCAATCGAATTATTGATCGCAGGATCACCAATTCGATTGCCAGACTTGTTGTTACTAGCGCAAAGTTAGATACATCATCATCATTCTCCTCAATCAGTGTTAATTCGCAAAATTCGATGGTTGTAGACACATCTCTTTTTTCTATTCGGCTGCTTATAAATGGTTTTGCTGACCGTTTCTACGTACCCGGGCAGTTATTGGCGAGACCTGAAGAGTCCCCAACCAATGGGGACAAGTAAAATACTTAACCTAAGCTAACTACCATTACTACTTTTAACATCATGACTACTACCGCACTAAGGGCGACCCCTAATGGGAGTCGGACCTCGGCTTAGGGCGTTGCTGGCGGAAGGACTGGGAAGGAGACAGCTTGATGAGGGCTGAATTAACGGTGTGATGTAGACACACCTATGAAATCGTGTGCTTTTAGCTGGAATGCATTCTATACCATGCGTAAACATGCGTTGGCATGCGTAAACGAGCGAAACCGTCAAAACCTGCCTTCGCATTTTCATACAATATGCCCCCCTTTTTATGAGTGAAATTTGAATAGGAGCTGATAAGTGTATGCGGCCCTTTATAACACCCACGGGGAGAAGAAAATAGATAGGTACATGAAATGCTCTTCCAAAATTATTTTGTAAGGTAGACTCATATTACAACAGCGTTGCGTGACCGAACCTCTTCTAAAGAAATCGCTCGTGAAGTCGTGACATATCGAAGCGTGACAACACAACTTTATCGGCGTCATTAATCTGCGACAAGCTAGGGTCGGCTACGTCATCGGCCTACATCTGTGCAGTACTAAACATAAATAGACTATGTATTAGTCATGCATAGTTTGATGTGCAGTTTAAGCCATACTTGATAGATCTCGAGTTCGAACCCAAGGCCAATGAAACCGAAAAGTCAGAGGTGCGTACCTCTGACTTTTCGGTTTCATGTGCGTATTGTATAATTATCACTTGCTTAAAAACGGTGAAGGAAAACGTCGTGAGGAAACTGGTATGCCTGAAAGATATTTCTCGACGACATCTAAAGCCAAGTCAGAGGCCCATGGGCGGTACAAACTCTGACACCAGGTTAATCACTAACCACAGGAAAAGAAGAAGAAGCCATACTGAAGAAGGTAACTTAGCGGTCTGGAAATAGCAGCGCCACAGATAATTCTGTATCGCCGTGCTTCTGCGTTTATTATATAGGTAAATCAGTGTTAAACATTTCAAAAATATAATGCTATTTTACGCATCGATAAAAACATGTTTAAACGGCTGTTTACCATCTTAAGAAAAGATTTCTTGTGATCCTCTAAGGCTGGTGTTCGCCAACAATCATTCTCTGGTTAAACAACCATTTACTTGAAAGATTTAATAGCATTTTAGGTAAACGGTTGATTAATGGAGAATTAATGTATGAATGTGGATGAAGCGAATGTGGCGTTCTATAGTTTCTGCCTAACCCATGGAAAAAAGGCGTGATGTAAAGGTGTATCCAGACCTGGTGAATGTGCCGCGAATGCACCGCTCGCGACCCGCTTGCGAACTGCGCGCGTGCATTTCATGTTCGTATGCAGCCCCTGCGCCGCTCGCACGCAAGCTACGCGCCGTACTCGAGCGGCGCAGCAGGCGCGCGCGTGCCACCCGTGGTGCACCTCCCTATGTGCCCGCGTAGATAGGAACGTAGGCTCATAGTTCAAACGCGAAAGAAGTTATGTGCGCACGAGCTGCGCACGCGCTTCACGCACGCCCCTGCCGGAGTTGCACTAGAGCAGCGCATCAAACGTAGGCTGTAACCGCACGCGAGCAAAACGCGCGCAGGTTCGCCAGCGGCGCAATCGCGGCGCATTCGCCAGGTCTGGACACACCTTTATGTTGTTTAAGAAGATGACCCAGTTTAAATAGTTTTTGAACTAAAAACGTATCACGTTGCTTTTGCATGAAAGTTTAGGAGTCAATAATAAAAGTTTAGCCTCCCTTGTGAAGTTAAACAAACTTTAAAATCTGATACTATTCTTATTAACACACGCTTTTCTTCGTATATCCCGAAGGGTTGGCTATAGGTACTGTGTAATAGGGGTCGAGCATACTACCGTTTACCGATTTAAATCCGTACTTCGCGCTGCTACTGAGAATTTTCCAACATTAACTCTAACAGCAATACATTACCCGACCTGTTGTTCGAACCTACGCCCTCAGCCTTAAAACCTGCGCTTCCAACAACTAGACCAATGAGATAGCAATAATAACTTAATTTATTCCCCACAGATCGACACAGAAGATCAGGTTCACTTGATGAAGCGGCCGAAGACAGCAGTGACAATGGTGGAAGCACGCCAAAGAAGAAAACAGCAATCGAAGAGCAATGGGAAAGATCTGGAGGCTTTGAACTCACCTCCGTGGAACAGGAGACGTATGAGAAATATTTCTATGGAACTGAACACTGGAACTACTTCACGAATGATGAAGACCTGGGACCTGTTATACTGTCGATTAAGCAGGAGACGCTGAATGGCAGGGATCAGTTCAGGTATGTAACTTTTTTTAAACTGCATTTACCCAATAGTAAACAAAATAGAACGTAAAAACTGCTAAAACGCAGCGATAGCCACCGTAATCTAAAAAATAATCTTAAATAATGACTGTCAAAAGATGTATTTAAAATAATTTATCTTATAACTAGGACTGGAAGAGGGGATATATCATAAAGCAACCGGAGTTTTAATCACATTGAAACAATTATGTCAAATATATGTTTTTAAGGTGACGCTGAACGTTCCACCAATGGGAAGAGATGGTCATGAGTAGGACTTCAACATACATTACAACTATGATATAAGATCACAAACACTTCTCACCTTGTCACAATGTAACATGCGACAGCTCATAATTTAGAGACCACACAAAAATGATTCACTATTGATTCGCATAAAATTTAACGTCATAATTTATCATGGCATACTTTCACTTATCCTATTGATCATTACGCATAATATTAATTCTACATAAATGTATAGGCATAATTTTTATAACCATACTTACTGTTAGTACAACGATTTAGAAGCATGTTAATCTAAAGCATAATATTATAAACGCATAACAATATTAAACCATAATGTTAGTTATGGCTGCCTAAACAGTATGCGAAAAAGTATTATGTCACAGTATTACTACCTATGCCATTAAAAGGTATGCCTAACTCGTTATGTCAAAGTAAATTTAAAATTTTATATGAATCAAAGACAACCCCACAAAAACACATCAATCGGCAAAGACCATACAGGTTCTCTAGATAAACGACAAGAGGCGGAATCGCCGACAATGATCTAAAATTTTAAGAGCAACAGCGAATCGATGAAATATTCAGGCATTTGTATCAATTCAAACTCTCGGAATGCACTGAATCCTATCATATTATTATCGCACGGATAGCCAGAAATAGAATTTAATTAAATATAATTATGTTAAACCGATATTCCACTGTACAGTGAGCCGACGAGTGGTTAGCAAAATATGAAATTCCTATCGACAGGAACGGCAATTTGCCGGCACCGTTCTGAAGTTAAGGACTGTTTTATTATTGCAATCTTACATACTGCTAGAATAATTATATCTGAATATGGTTGATGCTGTGACATATTGCTTTTCACATTACAGTTTTGTATTTTTTCACAGTTTTATTAAATAATTCTAAATGTCTCTTATCTCAATACCTTTTAGAACTAAATCTTTCTAGGCGCATGAGTTGTTCATAAAAAAAGATTTCCTTTTTTCTATTTCACAAAACAAATTTACTTTCGCGTATTTTACTCTCAATATAAATGAGAGTGCTATCTGCCGCCGTGAGGTGCATTTTAATTAAAAATGGCAAGGTATTGTAAAACGAAATGGGCCTTTGTATAGTGTTTGTAGGAGCTATAATTAACTGGCCAGTAACGGCAATGACCTCACTGGGGTTTACCTTCACGACCCTCTCGTAAACCAAGAATTCAATTAGCATAATGTAGAAGCAAGGTGTTAAACACCCTAAAGCTACTCAACAATGCTTAGTATGAACAAATATAAATACATTTGACCTACGTCAACGAAAATGTTTAGAATTATCAGTATCACTTGTCCCTTTCACACATCCATTTCCTTAATTAAGGCAATACTCATTAGAGTTTTATTTCTCGTATAGAAAAGACAATCCGACCTACAGCCAAGTCGTTCGTAAGTCTTAAAAAGCAATAAATGTCACAAACGGCCTTTAATGGCAGCGAGCGCAGTTGTCAAGGAGACGAGGCGATCCGAATGTGGCCTCACCCTTACACACGTAAAAGGTGTTATTACAATTCTACCGTTTTTTAATTATACCTTGAGGTATTTCATTAAAATGAAATTCGTATCACAAAGTTCGTTACATTGGCAGCACTTAGATGTTGGTGAAATTTTCATAACCGAGTAGATATTCCTGGTACGATGTTTTAAACAAGGTATCTTTATGTAATCACATTCCTGTCTCAGAAATATGAGAGAGCAGTGCCATCATTTTTAGTAATAAAATATCTTTGAAATTTCCGACGATCGTTCATGGTTTTATTAAAGAATTTTTATGATAAATACTTTCTAAGTGCAATTAGGTCCTTTTATTAGACTGATTAGGATTCAGGTTTATATTTACATCGGGCAAATAAACGGTCAAATTCAAACTATGGTTGTACGAAAAATTGCAGATGTAAAACCATCCGTCACCATGAAAATATGAGAAATACTTTTAAATTAATAACAAAATACTAAGCTTTTAACATTTTTGAAATTCCATCTACACTAAACTCTTACCTTTGAAGTCATATTATTCCTTTTAGGAAATGAAATTGAATTTGATCATGAATATCGTGATACATCACCCTCCTTGTGAAGGCCTTCGTTCCGTAAACTTTGGCATTTTTATTATAGGCCTTTGGAAATGATTACACCTAATAACAAATTGGTTAAATTGAAAATATACGATGTTTTTTTTTATATTTACGTTAAAAAACTGAAAAGACTTCATTTTATTTTTATATTGTGGTTTATTGAACAATAAAAATTTAAATTTCTCGAAATCTACTGACTTTCGACTAGGGTACCTACATGGGGTGCTAATTTGTTGCATATAGGACACACTATCACACCTTAAAGGGACTACGTCGAATATGTGTTCACCCTGTATACTTAACTGTTTACTTTATAATAATATCAAGTCCATGCGTAACTATCAGTGCTGAAAATTACATAAATTCTGAATTATTTATCCTGCAAATATTTTCTTGTTATCGTAATTAGTTTATTTTATTTATCTTGATAAATATGTTTAAAAAATTTAATCTACTTATTACAAATCAAAGGAAGTGAAGTAATCTTTTAAAAGCTAAATGTATACTTACCCTTCATGAAGCCGACTTCCAGATTGGCAATATTCTTCAACGAGACTATTGCGTGTCCAGATATCGTTAACCCTCGCGTGGTCACTGGCTTCAAAGGCCAAGCTGTACAAGATCATACGATTGACTTTTCATGTTTAGGTAACCGTAAGCCTATATTATTTGCCATGAGGTATTAATGACCCTCCATGATGATATGGGTAAGAAAGGAGTGATTACTGAGATGACGGCTGATAGAGGAGAATGGAAGAGAATTACATGTTGTGCCGACCTTACCTAACGTGGGATAAGGGCAGGGAGATGATGAGGTATTAATGACCCTGATAGCTAATTTGTATAGTATTAGATAGGAAATGGTTTCTTTGGAAAGTAGGTACGTATTTGTTCAATTTAAAACAATATGAGGAGGGTCTTACGGTCATTACCGTTACGCGTGTTAACTAGGGTTTTGTACAAACACGGAACCCTTATGGTGATATTTCGATTTGAAACTGGAAAAACTAATAAAAGTTAGTGATCATATCTTATTTAAGTATCTATTTTTATAAGAACGTTGGTATTAATACTACTATTGATTGTGCTGTAGAATTACAAAACATTTTTGCATTTCTTTTAAGAATTCTTTGTTGCTTTCATGAACTGCCTAAGTAAACTATGAATATTTAAAAAGTCTTTGTAAAAGCGTTATTTCAAAAATAAATTAAAATATTTTGAAATAATTTATTTTTATTATTTACTCTTAAGAAGTCATTTGTTGCGAGTTGAGTGAAAACGCGAGTTACTTTAATAAACTCGCAAACTCAAATGTTAAGTGAACCTACGTGTTTTATATTAATGTGGCTTATAAAAGCCCCTACACACAAGTGTCACGTTCAAGACTATGAATAAACAATGTCATGTCAAGGATAGCGGCGTTTCCGAACATTTTCAATATACGCCTAATAAATGAATGAATTGTTTTTTTTTATATATATACAAATTAAACTAAGAAAGTCAGCAGTACATCCGAACCTCTTATTATATTCTAGAGATAGGTCCGCTGTCACAATGCCGCTGACCAACAAAAACTATAAACAATAAATAAAAGTATCGAAAAAAGATGATGTAGTGACAAATATTGAAGGAGTATGCTTAAGTGGTTTTGTCATGTTGAGAGAATGAGTGAACGGCAATTAACAAAAGGAATTTATAAGGCCGATGTCAATGAAAACGCCGATAGAGAACGCCCTAGTAGGACATAGGTACATCGATGTTATTGGTGATGTTCTTCACAATGAACAGGTACGCAGTACTCTCAAACGGCGTGCGTGTATGACAAGATGTATGAATGTGGATGAAGCGAAAGGAGTATGTAAGGATCGTAGCATGTGGCGTTCTATAGTTTCTGCTTACTCCCATCGGAAAAAGGCGTGAGTTTATGTATGTATGTATGTAAAAGTATAGAAAACATTGCAGAACAAAGATCTTGTTTCAAGTTATTATTTTCTGAATTATTCTCCAGAGTAAATACAAAGACAATTTTACAAATATTATTTTGCCATTACAAAAGTCGGTTGACAGGCAAGACGTCGCGAATGATACAAATTACATTAAAAACCTCCAGGAATTGTTCTCCATCAACATTTTCGCTCATCTTGTCGTATTAATTTTCATACGACAGCTGTCAAGCCATCTTAAAATAGGCCGTCTCTTACAATAATAGCTGCATCGAGCCTATAATTATAATCATCTACACTCTTGTGGCATGGTGGTCTTGTCACTAATTTATTAACCTTTAAAATAAAGCTATAAAAATTTAAAAGCATTTGTGTGACGCATACTAAAATTACAAATTGATGTTTTCTCTCCCTAAAGTGACATGGATCCTCATGGATCTTTAAATTGAATCTTTATTTTTAACCGACTTCCAAAAAAGGAGGAGGTTCTCAATTCGACTGTATGTTTCTTTTTCTTTTTTTTGTATGTTTGTTCCGCGATATCTTTGCTAATTGTGAACCGATTTTAATGATTATTTTTTGTTTGAAAGAGTATTCTTTCGAAGTGGTCCCATTTAAATTTGGTGAAGATATGATGAAGAACTTCGGAGATAGACAATTTGAAGTCGGTTTTTTTTTGTTAAAAAGTTTAATTAAAGTTTCTTTTGAACCACATAGTCGTTAAGTACGTTATAATGCATAACTTCATGATCGACTCAGTCTATAGCAATCCACAGCTGGACATGGAATTCTCCTAAATTTCGCCTTATCTCCCGCTTTTCCGCCTATCAAAAACAGACAAAGGTACCTAGTTGATGATGAAGAACTATAAAAACCTCATAAAATATTATAGGAATAAGACAGCTAAGAGAAAATACTCGTACTAAATTAAAGGATTGTATTTCCAACCTGTTAAAATGAAGTGCCCATCGACATTTCAATTTACTCCAGAACTTTCCTTTACTAATCAACTGAAACTGGTATTTTATTGTCAATCAAGTAGATTTCATTTTGGGGAACCACGAAAACCGACGTGTTGGAAAAGTAGAATATTTTCCTGAATTTTTCAAGCATTTTCATTCTGTGCCAAAAACTCGAATACATTTTCATCCACATCGTTAGCACCATCGTTTTTTTCTTTCATAATAAAAATTATGTCGCCCTGGTTCCTGTTTTGTAAAACATAGAACTGAAGTTACTGTTTGATGTAGAAATGTGTACTAAAACAAATTGAGCTGAGCCTACAAAGAACAAAACACTACTTCATATAAAATCAAGACACGCCGCAAAAATGTCTCCTTTTTACATAGGAATTGCTCGCAGGGAGATTCCTCGGATGCTCACCGTAAATTCCGGCATTTTCATTATTCTCTGTCATAGGAAAACTGAAACGGCGAGACAACGGGAGAATTTAATTAAAAACGTTAGCTGTTCAAATTTTTAGACTGGTTTAGCAGAACTCAAATATACGTGTTCAACGCTAACGCTAAAATTAACTAAGCTTGTGTAATTAGACATTTTATTTCGAAGATTTAATTATAGGTTGTGTTCATTTTCATTCAGACATTCCTTGTTAATTCCATTCTATAAAAGCCGTGTTTTGCCTTATTGGGGTTTGTTTATAACAGGCCTTTATCCTCGACGTCGCCTTCGTTAAAATGCATTAGAGTGTCTCTTGGGAAATGGATCCAATTCGGTGATTTTATGGTATGCTATATAGTGCAATGATACCGTATAAATATAGAAAGGATATGGTATGACACGCGTGACTAAAATTCTTATTGTTTGTTCTTATTTTCGTATTTTGTTAAATTTGAATAAATTATGTAACTAAAATATGAAAATTACTGAAATAATATACTAGTTTAAAAATTAACGTTGACATTTAAATTATCTAATAATAATTCATATTCAAATATTCCGAACAAGACACAAAATCATATAAAATTCAACTAATTGGTTGGAAATTATCGAAAAAGGTCCACATACCTATAGGTATAATTAGAAAATTTAATTTGATCAAATTATACAGAGTGTGAAGGAAATGTAAAATAATGTCATTATAACATACTCGAAACTTACGTGACCCAAAACGATAGTAACTAACTAATTAATTTCATAATTAATAGATACTCATTGGTGTTATGGCGTGCCCCGTGATCCCTGGTCGCGACCAGGTCACGCCATGTCTTCCCATGAGTGACGTCATAAACTACGTCATAGGTAGCAGCATCCACTCGTACAATAATAATACAATCGTATTACATTCACGACTTCCTGCAAAGATGTTGTTATATGGCGATTGGTTTAGGTATCATTATTTCAAAATTAATTGTCGACCTTATTATAATTATGAATGTCGATTGATGATGAAATGTGTATAATGATGAATAGCTTTCAATTTGTCAAACAACATAATAACATAATCGACGATCCCTACGTATACTATCGAAACTACAAAATCGCAGTGTTTGTTTTATCTGCTTAAAATGTGTGTAATTATGTTATCTTAAAGGTTATAAAATATTATTTTTTTATGGGACCAAATGGCAACTATTGCGCATCAAACTAAAGAAGAATCACGTAAATCGGATCATAAATCTCAGCGTAATCGGTGTACATACATAATAAAATAAAAACTGAGATTTTGTAGTTTCGATAGTATACGTAGGGACCGTTGAATTAGCCCATTACTGTCCCAGTGCTGGGCACAGACCTCTTCCAGAATGAGGAGGGTTTGGGCCCTAGTGCACCACGCTGGCTTGGTGCGGTTTGGCAGACTACACACACGATCGAGAACTTTTTAGAGCCCTCTCAGGTGTGCAGGTTTCCTCACAATGTCATTCCTTCACCGTTTACGCAATCAAATTATGATCCGCATATGAATTCAAAAAGTCAGAGATACGGGCCGGGATCGAACTCAAACCCTCTTGCATGGAAGGCAAATTTCAACCGCTAGGCTATCACTGCTTATAAATTTTGTCAATACAACAATATTCATTGCGTGGTGCATAATTGTCGAGAAGATGGATTGTTAAACGTACGGTGAAATGGATTTTGTTGAACCGTCAGAATGAAAGCTATTTCGCAAAACTAGCACCCAACACCCATGAAGTATGGTATGACGTCATTTTCAATAGATAATGTTTACGGTCAGCCTGATGGGCTCGTGGCTAATTAACAACCGTGCGGATCATATGATTTGCAAGGTTAAGCTACGCTTGCCGCGGTCAGTCCGTGGAAGGGTGACCATTCTTTACACATCGAGACCCCTCCGTACCTCGGAGAGCACGTTAAACCGTCGGTCCCGGGTGTCATACGAATACCTATGACAGTCGTTACGGGTAGCCAGGAGCCCGAAAGTCTGACAACCGGTCTAACCTTAGGATATCGGCATTGCCCAGTAATTGTGTTGCGGAGGTCTGATGGCAGCCCCTCCGTGTAAAATTGTGGTATTCAGCCGCATCTGGTTAAACTGGAAGCTGACCCCAATATAGTTGGGACAAGGCTAGGCAGAATGAATGTTTACGGTCAGCCTAAAAAATCTACATCTGAATATGCGTCTAAACACCTGACGTGTACAACATTTTCCCAATGTAAATATGAAAGTATTTTCCGACCAATTGTATAGTTACTAGCTTGTTTAGTTACTCTCTTATTAGCGAGTGTTGCTAGTTGCCGGCTTTTTACCTTGGGGGGGCTGAAGCCATTAACCCCGATTAATGCCTTCATTTCATTACTCATTCATTCATAGTTCATTCGTTCGTTAATTAAGCTATCAATAAACTAGTGAGAGAGAGAGGGAATAAATAAACTAGTGCAACGTAATTAATTTGAGGACGTCATGCGTTTCATAAGCTTGGCATACCTATTCTATTTATTATAGGTACATTTGCCAAAATAGAAAAATTATAATTAGAGAAAATATTTTCGATATGTATTACCTATGAAATCAGCGTTTTGTATGGAGAATTTTAAAGAATTTACATTTTTCATACTAACATTTTATTAATTTATTTAAACACTAGGTAATGTTTTAAAACTTTTATACACTAATGTTTAAAAACTAAGATAACGTATGCCACTTAGATTATGCGACAAAAATAAGTTTTGGCTAAGTTAAAACAAAAATACTGGTCATTTTTGCTAACAAAAAACATTTTTTAAAAAAAATTTAAACCGACTTCAAAAAAGAGTAAAATAATTACCATATAAAATTAACAGTTTCAGAAGTCGGTGCTAATCCACGTTGAACCAAATTGAAGGCACCGACTTCTGAAACTGTTAATTTTATATGGTAATTTTTTTACTCTTTTTTGAAGTCGGTTTAAATTTTTTGTAAAAAATGTATTTATTTTTTTCATTTTAGTGGCCTTAATAAAAACTTGGTTGGACCTACTAAAGACGCTGCTCGTAACATAATCACATCATCACAATATGCGTACTGTTCGTCATTGAGGAGTTCCATTGTGTATCTCCAAAGTTCTTCATCAGATCTTCACCAAATTTAAATGGGACCAACTTCGAAGTATACCCTATGCATTAAAAAAAGAATAATCAAAATCGGTTCACAATTGGCGAAAATATCGATGAAAATACACAAAAAAAAAAAAAAAAAAAAAAAAAAAATACAGACGAACATAGTAACCTCCTCCTTTTTAGAAGTCGGTTAAAAAGAGGAGTAATTTTTAAGATATTTTTTATGTTTAGAGAACTATAAGTAATAAGGTTTTTTTACCATTGGTAGGTAGTTGTCTATGATGGTCATTATTCGATATAATATCAAGCAATTAATGAATATTTTAAAATCATAGAAGTGACGAGGTTCTCTATTTGTGAGAAAAAAAGCCAATTTCATAGGATCTAATATTTGTGATAGATGTGTATTATGTGTTCACATGGCATTACCAGACAATGCCAGGTACCCTATTTTATAACTCATCTCACTCATTTAATAGTAACACTGACACGTTTGTAGATTAGCTGCGACCCGTAAACCGTTCATGCCTTGTTCTATCCAATTTAATAAATGTAGTGCAGTTTTATAATGCCAAATTATAAATAACTAGCTGTGTCCTCACGGCTCCGCCCGCGTAAGAAATTTTATTCCAGTAATAAATATAGCCTATGTTACTCAGTGATATAGTAGCTTTCTAACGGCAAAAGATTTTTTGAAATCGGTTCAGTAGTTTTTAAGTTTATTCGTTACATACAAAAATACAAATCTTTCCTCTTTATAATATTAGTATAGATGGAATAAGGCATTACTTTGCGGGAATCCATGACATATAAATATACAATTACAATATTTGTGTGCCAAATTATTACTATTAAAAGACTCGTAAGTAAGCCAATTTTATCATAGGATGCTACTTAGTAAGTAACGGATGGAAGGACCTAAATACGGTACGCTATGAAGACTACGCTATGTCACTCTAAAGCGAAATGATAGTGACAGCACAAAATTAACGGCACCTTAAAATTGAGTAGCGTTTAAGTATTAGACAATACAATTCATAAATATTAGCAAAAATACAAGACTCGTAGATAACCAATAACGTTCGGTAAAATATGAGCATTATTCATCCCTCAGATTAAGCTTGAACTTGGAAACTGGTACCTACGTATTCTAACCCGAACCTTACCCCACCACACACATCCTTACAAATAAAACTAGGCATTACGGCCCTACCTAAGTAAATGCGCCGAGTAAATTCAATTAACCTAATTAACTATCATCGAAAAATACCGGAATAAAAGGACAGTCCCTAGCTATTGCTTGTTTAATTTCGCCGAGTCCATTATCTTGAGTCAATAAGTCCCAACCCTACTGAGCTGGTAATAATTTTGTTTACTATACTCCACTGCTGTTTTTGCTACGTTAAGGTGTAGTAGGACCTTAGAGCAGTGTTCCGCAAACTGTTTGTGTTCAAGGTACACCTACGAAATCGGGGAATTTCAGAGGTACACCATATATAAAAAATCATATTTTAATCATAATATAACGATAGCAAAGAATACATTATTTCCGTCCGCCTTTATAATTTTATAAGAAATAGATTTTTCCCACGGCACACCAATTAATGATCACAGTACACCAGTGTGCCCCGGCACACACTTTGCAGAACACTGCCTTAGAGTATGAAACTCGTTTTTCAGTTCTCGAAGCCATGTATCGTTTCCCTCGAGCTTTCGTCAATGCTTTTGAAGGACCTTTCTACGCGTTTCCAAATACGGTTATCCTTTATCGCCATTCTTGAGGCGACCGTACACATAACTGCATGTCGTTACGATCTATCGTTTCGAATAAAACTGAACGATATATCGAGCCGTGTGTGTGAGAAAATTGAAAGATTTTTGACTTGATCAGTAGGTATAGTACGAATGCTGTGGAGTTACTAACGTAAACGTAACGTTAATGTAAGTGACTTTTGAATCGGAAATACTCGTTCCGCACATACTATTTAATTTAATTAAAAACTTTATAACACGACTGCTGATCGTGAGGTCCTGGATTTTTCCGTGTGCAATTCCTAAGTAGCAGCCCGGAGTTTGGATTTGTGCTCGGTTGATGGCAATAGGCTCGCCTCCTATTACATGGGACTTAAACATAATGGCGAAATGAGGGTGTTATTATACATCTGGGCCCAACCCTTCGAGAAATACAGGCGTGATGTTACATTGTGTTACGTAAAAACTTTATTCATTTCTATGATACAAATTGTGCTTGTCCCAAAAAAAATAACCAATACTATACGTCAAACGTTCGTGCTAGGCCTACAGATCTGTCAGTTTTTTCACACTCACGACTCGATATATCGTTCAGTCTTACTTGAAACGATAGATCGTAACGCCATGTTTCGTGTATGGCCGCCTTTACACAGCGATAGGATATCCACCACTCAAGAACGGTGACCCGTTTCCCTGAATCGACACTTACACATTGATGCTATTTAACCAGTTAAGGGACTATATAGACTAACCACAGGCTGTTATTTTTGTCCCCTAGTATACCTATATCAAACAGCAGGTCATAATATTTTTTTAAACGAGTAGGTACACAATGTAATGCTTTTTTTAAGACTAGATGGCGCCGGCATCTTCTATCTGACTACCTCTAAGAAAAAAAGCCGAAACAAACTCAGAGATCAAATTCTCTTTTAAAATCCAGACTTTGTGGTATGAAACTATGCGAGTATACCAATGTAGGACAACGTTTGGAATGACCTTTTGAGGAAGGTGCCATAGCAGGTTTGAATTGACCTGTCCTAACTGACATGCATCAGCCATCGTGTAGCTCAAACCTTATTTTAGGTAGCTCAACAACCCGGTGCACGACAATACCAATCAATTGAACATTTGCTAGGCTACAAAAATATACTCAAAACCGCCAAACAGTTACAAAATTCGTGTATAAAGCTTGCCTACATGCTCACATTCAAAATGTAATAAAAATAAATTCATAAAAAATATTGACAAATAAATTCAATTTATGTTAAAAAAATTAAATTAAAAATAATATTATATTATAAAAATAATTTCAATGAAAACATTCACTATAAATATCGAAAAAATAGAATAAATTAAGACTACCATAATGTTTTTTAATTGCCAATTCATACGACAGATTTTACAAATAAGAATCTTTATTATTTGACAAATCAGTGACATTCTTCACATATCCGTTCAGTAATATTGGAATGGATACGGTAAATTCTTGGCACTCAGCACAGCTACGTCAAACTTGTAATTAATTACCAACAAGACACGCTACCCATTATCACAAATTCAGTATGAATACAAAATAAACATATTTAATATAGGTATACACACATAACATCACGCCTGTATTCCCCGAAGGGTTGGGCAGAGGTGTATAGTAACACCCTCATTTCGCCGTTATGTTTAAAGTTCCATGTAATATGGGGCGAGCCTATTGCCATCAACAGGGCACAAATCCAATCTCCGGACTGCTACTGAAGAAACCCAATAACACTTCACCCGACCTGAGGATCGAACCCAGGACCTCACGATCAGCAGTCAGTATATTTGTATAAATATAAAAATATAAATTGGTAAATAAGTGAGTCTTAGATATTCTCGATATCGATTCTTCGATAACTCAGAGTCACCCAGCGGGCAATGGAGAGAGCTATGCTCGAAGTTTCTTTGCGCGATAAAATCCGGAACGAGGATATTCGCCGAAGAACCAACGTCACCGACATAGCTGTCAGGGTTTGCAAGCTGAAGTGGCAATGGGCAGGCCACATCGCTCGAGAGACCGATAGCCGATGGGGAAGAAAGGTTCTTGAGTGGCGACCATGAATCGGAAAGCGCAGCGTAGGTAGGCCTCCCACTAGGTGGACCGACGACATTGTGAAAGTCGCGGGCAACCGATGGATGCAAATGGCGGATTGTCGTTCGATGTGGCGGTCTAAGGGGGAGGCCTTTGTTCAGCAGTGGACGTCTTCAGGCTGATGATGAGATATTCTCGTATAGCTCGTGTACCATACCTACGTTAAAGTTTAATAGGCAAGTTACCTGTTTTTATTGTTCCTACATCCTCGTAATTTTCTCCCCCCAGGATCCTAGTCCGGGCAATAAGCTACACCGTCCACGGGTTGATCCCGGCATCATGTGTGTTCGCGGACCGGTACAACCGCGAGGAGGTGGTGCGGTCGCTGGGCAAGGAGGTGAACATCAACCCACCGCTGATGCTAGGACAACTGCCGGACACGCCGGAAGAACTGCTCAAACTTGACCAGGTGAGTTTACTTGTGGCATCTGTCACGTTACTTTATTTTAACTTATTCGTTATTACTTATGATAGCTGTGTCCTCACGGCTCCGCCCGTAGCCTATGTTACTCAGTGATATAGTAGCTTTCTAACGGCAAAAGAATTTTTGAAATCGGTCCAGTAGTTTTTAAGTTTATTCGTTACATACAAAAATACAAATCTTTCCTCTTTATAATATTAGTATAGAATACCACTTTGATTAATTTAATCCAAAGCTACGATTAATGAAAAAAAAAAATATTGTTAACACTGCGTTCATTTGGAAGATACGTACACCTGCTAGACACCAGTGAGACTGGGGCCTAAACTTGGCAATCATCGTAGCAAGATAAGGTTGCTTAACAGTAGACTCTAATGACGGATTCACACTAGACTCGTGTCATATTATGTCGTAACGAGTCAGTAGGTGCATCCGACGCTATCGGATTCATATATTTTGTATGAAGGCGTGCGCACTATTCTGACGTGATACGTAGGAATCCTACTCATTTCCTGCTGGGAATGTTAGCATATAATTCCCTTTCAGTGCGTAGAGCCAGAGATCAGATACTAATAGTCATAAAAATTTTAAGGAGCATGGTAGATTCCCCAGGGCTACACAATACCTCGTGTACACTTTATGTACCTGATAACTACCTGCGTCATAGGCCTACTCGACGACACCGACTGTTCGCCACATCCCATTGCCGCACGGTGTCGCGCGCGCAATCCCCGTTGTGTCGCATGCATAGTGCTATAAACTCTTTAATGGAGACTGTCCCGGAATGTGACATTTTTAATGACACACTCAGGGTGATCATGTCAAATTGTCTTATGTTTTTTGAAAGTTATGTTTGTTAGGTAAATAAGTTATATGTTGTTATCACTATACTTGTTGTTTTTTTTCTTCTTTAATTTGTGTTTAAGTATGTTTGATCTCTGACTTGTTATTTGTTTCTGAATTATGTTAATTATGTAATATATTTATTTTTATGTTTAGTGTTACCAGTTAATTGCTGTTATTGGCGCAAGCTAAAGCTGCGTATTTCAATAATACTTATGTATAGGCGAGCCTAAAACAAACAGTATAAAAAAAAACCAGTACAGACGGACTTCTAATCATTGATAGAAGTCCGTCTGTACCTGTCCCGTTGACTTGTACCCACTAACGTATAAAGAATGTTCAACGACCAAGTCACACAACATTAACTATAATAATAAAGAAATCGCAGTAAGGAACCTTAGACTGGGCACGACTTTGTCTAGATTTCATTACTTTTTAGAGATAAACAAGCAGCTCCATAGAGACTTGGCTAGTTTTTTACAGAATGTTTTTGGTGGGATCACATATTCTAAAACGAACTTTACGTACCTTACTAATTGCTAAGCATTTCACACAATGTGTTTGCTTTGCTTTGCGTTTGCGAAGTAGGATTACGTAACCTGCTTTACACGTGGTGTTGAAGTCGTATCCATTTTCCTACATCAAGTCGAAGGTGAGCACACACCACGAAGAAAGCAAAACAAACATAAGAAAATCACGACCAAACCTCGTGTTATCTCATTTAGCATTCAGCCCGAGGTGAATTCAGGTTCGCAAGTAAATTAGCAATAAAACCTTTCCCCCGTCGCTACGATTGTTTTTTCAGTTCCCAATTACGAATAAACGATGCCGCCGCTTACTGCCGTGAAACATTGATGAGGCCCGTTAGTCGCGGGAAACGTAGGGGGACGTCTATCGGCGCTCTCTCCTTTTACTCCCAAGGGAGAACGTGCCTCTCTCCGTAGCTCCGAGCTAATCACGGTAATGGAGTAATGACAAGTTAGACACAACTACTTCTCCGAGTCTCACAAACTTCATGCTCACATGAAATCCTGTACGATGGGACACATTAAAATGTTACGCGGAAATATTATTACTTTGAATTCGAAACGCGAGTTACTTTGTAGAACGTAAGAACTAATTACTTCGAAGTGGATATGGTGTGGCTATTAAAAAGAACTTCAAACGTTTGCCTTTCCTTTTAAAGAAAATACGAAGGTACTGCGTTAATACTTAGGTCTTAAACGTTTATAATGTGTTATAATTGTTATCTTAGTTTACTTCGTAGTTAAAAAGATATTAAAGAAGAAATTTAAACGTAGATAATGCACTACACCGAACTAGGTAAATAACATGTAGTTGAAACGCAGAAACTGGCTAGAAGCCAGAAGAAGTAAATCAGAAAAAGAAAAAGGGTATTATGTGTTACGTTAATCCCAATAATGCCCTTTATATTCAATATAGACCAAAAATACGACAAAACTTGGCAGACTCTCGGCACAAACCAACATAGGTACATATTATTATCGTCGAATTGCGACAAAACCCTGGCCGCGCCGATTGTACTTGTTATTTTTTAGTGTTTTATTATATTGTATATTAAGTGCCTCGTTGATCTAATCGTGGAAAGCGCGACTGCTAATCGTGAGGTCCTGGGTTCGATCCCCAGGACTGGCAAAGTGTTATTGGGTTTTTCCGTGTGGAATTCCTCAGTAGCAGCCCGGGGTTTGGATTTGTGCCCGGTTGATAGCAAAAGGCTCGCCCCCTATTATATGGGACTTAAATACGAGTATAACAGCGAAATGGGGGTGTTACTGTATAGTATACCTCTACCCAACCTTTTGGGAAATACAGGCGTGATGTTATGTATAATTAAATCATTATATTTCTAGGTGTACAATTTTTCTTTTGTTTTTATTTTAATTGTATTTGTATTAAAATTACGAAACCAAATCGTTCATTTATAATAGTACCTGGATGACCGAGCTTTGCTCGCTTTTTTTTTGGTAAATCGACGTTTTCTAAAAATGAAACCTAGGTAGATCGCTTTATCGCCCCCGAAACCCCCTGCATACTAAATTTCATGAAAATCGTTGGAGCCGTTTCCGAGATTCAGATTATATACAGGGTTATTTGTAAAACATCGACAACCTCTCAGGTCTATATTAATAACATCATAATCAACAACTTTTGTTCTATGAATTTTAAAAATTCATCATATTTTAGTTCATCAGATTTTCATACAAAAATAAAAATATTTAAATGAATTGTCTAAATGTTACGAAGTGTATGCGAAGCAAAAGAAAGCGATAGTAAAATAGCGAGGGGAGCGGGGTTAGGGCGGCGGGGGCGCTTTAGAGCGTTAAATTTAAATATTATTATTTTTGTATGAAAATCTAATGAACTAAAATATGATGAATTTTTAAAAGTCATAGAATAAAAGTTGTTGCTTATGATGTTAGTAACATATTCCTGAGAGGTTGTCGGTGTTTTACAAATAACCCTGTATATACAGGGCGTAAACGAAATCATGTAATTGCTTCAAACCTCGTGATGTACTGCTGACATAGATTAACACTGCAAGGGATAATTTAGGATTCAATAAAAAAAAATACAAAAAATAAACATGTTGTGTTCTCAACATGAAACATTTTAGCGCCCCGAGTTAAATGACCGCGCAGCGAGCTTTAGCCGCGCAATTCACTCGGGGCGCTAAAATACCTCACGTTTAGAACATGTGTTTACTTCTTGTAATTTTGTTTTTATTGAATCCAAAAGTATCCCGCGCGGGATTAATCTATGTCAGCAGTACATCACGAGGTTTGAAGGAATTACATAATTTCGTTTACATCCTGTATACATATATACAAGAATTGCTCGTTTAAAGGTATTAGATAGATAGATAAAATGTAACCTAACAATCTCATTTTAACTTTATCAATATATATTTATTGCCAAACGATCACATCACGTGAAACACTTAAGTAACTTCTAGACAACAGATTGATGAAAGGCGAAAATAAATTCCAAACCTACCACTACCATTATAAAGCGATACAATAAACGTACGTATGTTTGAAATGTCAGTTTCTTTACTGTGAGCCTTTAACATGGATGAAAGCGAAATGCACGTTAAAATCTGAGGCAAAAGATTCAATTTTGAATGTAGTGGTTGTTACAGGAAAGTTTGTTCGATCCACTGAACTGCCAATTTTCATTAGGTACTCCGAGGTACGTTTATAAGTCGGAACTTTGTTGAGCCCGGCCCTGTCCGTCCTTTGCATTTCGAATTCACTGTATCTGTCGGCTTTCATGAATAAACGGTGAGTGGGGCTCACATGCTCACATGTAGGACTTAATCGCTGAAAATAGAATGAAGGTTCAGGAAATTTCAATGCAAAATCCCGATTCTCAATACATTTTAGAACCTGGCCTTATCAGAGAGGAAAAGTCTATTATTTATGTCCCAATGTAAGTCGCGTTTGAACCGTATCGTCTAATTGAAACGACAGTATTTCAATGAGTCTTCCTTGGCAACGCAACGGCGGCTCGATAACAACTGTATTTAAACTAATTAATTAATTAGAATACTTTAAATTACAAAGTTGTTTTTATCGAAATACGAATACGTTGCCTCAAAATTATACTCGTTTAAGTATCTGTAATTTAAAAAATAACACACAGACTGCCTACAGTGCCTTCTCGCAACGAACTGAAAATACACTAATTTAATGTAAGCTGCCCTCGATGTTAACGTACTATGAAATATGGTAATTCATTCATAATTACCTAGCCATTACTATATAGGTATAGGTTTTATTATTTATCGTAAGTTCATAATCGGCCATTTTTTACACCGATATTTAATCTTTTGGACGCCATTGTCACATATACGTGACAAACGAAAGTTTACTCTGTACGCCAGCGTCACAAATATGTGACAAAAACGATGGAATTACAGTTACCTTGGCGTGGGGGGTACCTACGCCGATGCATTTATACTCTGGCGTCCAAAAGGTTAATACCTTCATTAAATACAATGTGTTGAACATAGTGCCAACAATGCCACACTACAACTTTTGCATATTCAATCCATGGTCAGACTCTAATACATTTAATGTCACACTTTCAACCCTATCAAAGACTGGATGAAATACCTAATTCAATGTTGAAAACCTCGTCTCACGACCACGCTTGTTTTAAAAGGGACAACAAACAAAAAGTTACCTCAAAAGGACGACATTTGCAAATGATAAAAGGGATTTTTCCTCTCTAGTAAACAAAATAAATTGAGGTACGTCATGTCAAATGATTGTAGTACCTTAGTTAGGAAAAATTTCAGGACATAATATCTTTGTCTTTAGTATTATAGGTATGTAACAGTTCACCAGTAAGCTAAAGAATTTGAAATTGTTTTCAGCCAATGATTTACCCCTTTCTCTGTTACCAATAATAAAAGCTAACTAATTGTATGCAATGAAGGGTAAACGAGAGAACTTTTCCCACCGTTACAAGGGTAGCCCAAGAGAACAAATATCCAATTCCATTAACGTTATCTATTACGAAGAAACGCCGGACCGAACACTATTAATAATAGCGTTTTATACTTCTGTTCTTCTATACACTCTTCTTGATTGAAATCTATAAATAAGAAAACATCTGTAACTTTTCCCTGATAAAAATGTTATGTGACCGAGAACATGTACTAAAGTAACGCAGCGTGACACGGATGGTTTGACAAAAAATCTGACCAAATGTTACGAGTCTATTCAATATTTTTTCTGGATGAGATATTGTTTGATATCGATGTTGAAGGCTATATTCGCTTGAATGCTTGAATGCTCCTAGTGTTTAGCTTTTGAGTTTTGTTTTTTAAGTCAGTAATCCCCGTGTCTTTCTACTGCTAACAGTTTAAGCCGTTTAACAACATACCAGAACATCACGCCTGTATTCCTCGATAGGTTGAGCAGAGGTGTACAGTAACACCCTCATTTCGCCGATATGTTTAAGTTCCATTTAATAGATGACGAGCCTATTGCCATCAACCGGGCACAAATCCAAACTCCGGGCTGCTGCTGAGGAATTCCACACGGATCACCATAATAACACTTTGCCCGACCTGGAGATCGAACCAAGGACCTTACGATCAGCAATTGCGTATGCCACCACTAGATTAACGAGGCAGTATGCCGTTTAAATAATAATAGAAACGTTTATTTAACGCTATAAATACATGTACCCTAAAAATCAATTTAATTATAATCTATGTTTTTTTTTCTCATTGGAAAATCCTCGTGGATGTCCCTCGCCCGGGGAAGGCGAGGGGGTCTGCCGGACTCTTACCGGCTAAAAACCAACGATGTCCCTCCTTCTGACCAAAAGCCGGGGTCACGGGATTCGCTATTGCATGCACCGCGACCCCGGCAGGTCTCGGTCCACCAGCTTCTTCTGGTGGACCTCCCCTATGGTGGAGCAATTGCTCCCCTGCCCCACTTCCTTCCGAGAGGCGCGCACGGAACACGGCGCGCCATCTCCGTCCCTGGGCCTGTTACTGGTCGGGCGACGGGTCCCCTAACCCGCCGCCCGCAGGCCACTCACTAGGGTGGCCGAAGATCGTCACGCGCCCTCCGGCGCCCGGTGCGTCTAGCGCGAGAAGGAAGAGAAGAAGCAGCCTCCCTCTCCCTCTCCGCTACCTCCTTGGTGACCATCACCTCGCAAAAGGAAGCGACGGCCTCCCACGCACTCTCGCTCCCTATCATGGACAGAACCACAGCCGGAAGCGAGAGGTCACCGCCGACCGCCGCGACTATTTCGCGGCGCTGTTATCCCCAAGCTGGACATAATCTATGTATTGCAAGATCTAATACTAACTCCTAAACTAGGTCTGGGCCTATATTATAGGTATATGGGGTCACTGTTTGGCCATGAGATTTTATTATAAGTACAGAAGAAGCCGCGTTGTTGATTTAGTTGCAGTTGAGTTTAGTTCCGGGTTTAAAACTCTTTTTACGTAAATGGTAAATTTAATACTTTGTGGTGAATTTTATCAGTTCAGTACAACTCTAGAGTACCAATGAGCTAGACAATCATTGATAACAAAACTTCTACCTTGTAAGTCTCAGATATTAACAAACCGCTAAATGAAAGTACAAGCGGCACTGAAACCATTCAGGATCAATTTTCAAAAGCTTTGCACGGAAACATTAAGCTACCCTCAGTTTCTCCCTTACCTTATCTCTGTTTTTTCTCCGTTAAACGTTAACGATGTCATAAAATGTGTTTCTTTTACAATTGTCCCTACAACCGTGGAACACCTCAACGTCCCACCCCTAACCTTCATTCACCTGCACAAATTATTACTATTTTTACAAAATCGATTTCATGTAAAACTTATAGCGGATATTCAAATCGCCTTTATGAACAACGGTTTTAACTCTTGTTTTAAACTTCATATCTATACCTATAATCATGTTTCTCATCTCGACTGCTGTTTTGCTTTTATTGGATTTTGTCAACCTTTCTTTGTTTGAAATTCAACCCTTTAATAATACATAATTTCTGCTGACATCATAATGAACATCTTCAACCATTCATAGACATACCATGTAACAACCACATACCACCGTCTGCATCGTAATACGCATCAGCAGTGACATCATCTTTATAACGTCATTCCTTATCCGCCCATCCACTTTTCATCAACATTTTATTTGCAATTTCTCCGCAACTATTTTAGCATCAACATTTCACTGATACAAAAAGTGCTACTAAAGTAAACATAAAGTATTCCTGGGTCGCAACAACGCACCGAATATGTACCCGAGAATAGCGACTAGGTACGTACAGTACTTTATGTCTCCTTTATTAGGTAGTAGAATGGCAGTAAAATGTGTTCTCATCAAACGGAATGTTCGTCTAGTCTGTTGTTCTGTTTTGTAACTGAGGTGAAATATCGGAGTACGCGCCTGATGTATGCGGGCACACGCTAACGCAGTTGTTACGTAGATTCCACTTCGATAAATTTTATGAAACAAATATATTATGAGGTGTTACAAAATAGATTCAGTTCCTCTAAATTTTACTTCAGGGAATAGTCTAAAAACGCAATATGTTATCGTTAGTGCGTCAACACGACAACATGCAATAAATTTAATGTTTATTTTTGAAGATTTCCTAAATCTCGATGCTTCGTGAATAATTACAATGTTAACCAAAACATTTCTTGGGTAGTCAAGGATCAACATCAAAATAAACGCCCTTCTCGTAGTTCTTACTCGAAACAAATGTATTTCGTGGAAAATTGAGTGGATTTTCGTGTCGCCCACATTGTACTTTTGACGTGCTGTCATGCAAATGGAATAGATACGTATTAAACTCTCTTAATTATTAATTAGGTTCTCCTAACCATTCATAGTAATAAACTATTCAATAGACACAAATAAACTTCTAAAGGTCAAAGTAGGTATCAACTACAATTTTATATAATGTTATTAGGTTATTAGCGTTCCTTCGAGGTAATGTTTATTTAGTTACAGAAGACATTAGAGTTTTGTGATTAATACAAAAAATTCGCTAAAGCAGAAAGTAGAAGATACTGTTGCATCTTCTATTTACTGCGAAACGGTTAACGTTATCTAACTGGCAATCGAGAGGTCATGAGTTCAAGCGCTCCCCTCTAAACGATTGTAGTGAACCCACTCATATATTCAACTTTGTGTGAAAGGTTTAAAAAGAATATTATAATATCCAACACCTTCACATTGTTAGTATACTTTCATAATATATTGGTACTTAGCTTTTTGTTGTACCTAATGATCCCTATTTAAATACTGTTTGGTTTTCGCATAAGTATTTTATTTATCAAGGTAAATATTTTTTTTTAAAAGTATATACATATTTTACTTTACATAAATGTGTTTTTATATCAGCTTATTTTATATATGCTCTAGATTGGAATACCTGCGAGGCAATAATATAATACATATTGCCACATGATTCGAATAAGATTGTAAATACCAGAACGCGAGATAATTTTCACGTACCTACGATATTTTCAGAGAGCCACATACTTACCTTATTTTCCGAGAACGAACGTATTGGATATATTGTCAATTTATTGGAAATCTGAGAAACGAAGATTTACAACTGTACGCTTTAGCAAAATACATAGCAAAAATAATACAGTTAGGTTACTACCGACTTTTTCGTCCCCTCGATCACATTAGAATAGATTAGAAGCATCCCTAGGGAAACTAGATTCGATTCCGGAAAAAGTATCCATATTAATCCGGATTGCGGTTTATCTTAATGTCTTTGATCGAAATTGGTCCGTTCGGTTGCTTCGTCAACGAGAAAAGATAAACATCTAATCGCTTTCAGTACCTATTACTTTATGAGTGAGCGAAAATTCTTTCTTTGGTTCGCCGTAAGTATATTATTTATAATGCCGTCTAAAATCTGATCGTTGACGTCTTCGGCTCCATTATTCGCAGAATTTCCTCAAACAAGACATCGCATAGCTAAAGCAAATTTCAAATTAATGTCTTCAAAGCTCGACGTGGCCTATTCCAATAATAAAGCTAGTTTACCAACAAAATGGACACTGTTTTTAATATAGCGGTACATTGGGGACCATTGTATGAAGGCTGAGATAGGAAAGATAATGAGCGAGGTCCCCGAGGCCCCTGGCGATCGAAGAGTACCCGCTTTCTGATCAAAGATGCCGTGCAAGAATAAATTGCTACCCTATTCCTCATTTAATTCGCGAATAACAACACTGCTCCGGGAAAATGTGACCGTTCTCATCTTAGCTTGATTGAGCTTATGAGAACGTTTTCATTGGAATGATTATTCCGGTTATTTATATTTCTATTATGAATCAGCTCACAGAAAAATAGAAGGGATTATCCTGTTGATACTATAAAGGAAAAACTATGTGATAAATTTACCACAACATCAAGCAACAGTAAAGGTTAAACCTATTCGGTACACAAATAAGATTCCAACTATTTATGCTACCAACTATTGTACGAATATTTTTTCTTCGTCATAGTGTTTTCAGGTTCTATTGCTAGAGCCTGTCGTTACTTACAGAGCTACGGACCAACAACATAATAATGAAAGAAATTCAAGACCTATTTTTCTGTTTTCAGGTATTTATAAAGTCGGAGCTAAAAGTTGGTGTCATATACGTGAAGGAGAACCAGTACACGGAAGAAGAGATTCTAGACAATAACGAAAACTCGCCAATGTTTGATGAGTTCTTACAAGTTTTAGGAGAGAAAGTCAGACTTAAAGGTAATATATTTGAATCTACATCATTCTTTTCAATATTTTCTTAAGGTGCCTTACATAGAGCTTATCAATACAACTGCTTATAGTGACTCTGTCATGGAACAACTGTTAGCATCAAAAAATGAATGGAGAAAATCTTCACGAAATAAGTCATGGGGAGTGGCTAATCGGCTTTCAGAGCCAATATTAAAATAGCTTCTAACAAAATCTTCTTAACGAGAAGTCATTTCGAAAGAAACAACAATTTGATTCCTTAATAAAACGGCGATAAAATTGCAGCTGTAGGTAACCATAGTTTGTCTTTCAGGGGATCAATCGACGATAAATCCCACTTTACTTTGCCAAAGGACGACTGAAGTAAGCTCAAGACAGATGCAATTATTGGCTATAAATATGTTTTCTTTTTAGGTTTCGACAAATATAAGGGAGGTTTAGACACGGTCCACGATCTCACTGGGTTGTATTCAGTATACACAAACTGGAGAGGAATAGAAATAATGTTCCACGTGTCGACTCTATTGCCTTATGAAAGGCATGACCCTCAGAAGCTACAAAGAAAACGACATATAGGCAACGATATAGTTTGCGTTGTGTTCTTAGAAGCCGATAACACTGCCTTCTCACCGGCTTGTATCAAGAGCCACTTCTTGCATACATTCATTTTAGGTAAGTGAATTATATTGGAGTTTATTTATATCGTTTACGAAGAACCCGTATTAAAATTTTATACCTCCACATGGTTTGATATGATTTTCCTTTTCAATAAAGAAGTTAAAAAAATGTATTATCTGAATAAGTTTGGCACAAAATTACACTAATTACTTACTGAGTCTTAAGTACCAAATCCACTAGCAAATTTTACTGTGAAAGTCAACTTCTGCAAGTTTACGAACTAAGCGAGCAATGGAGTGCAATAACTTGCGTAATCAATTTCTTTTTCATGAGGTTATTGACTAACCTGGTGTCAGAGTTTATGCCGCCTATAGGCCTCTGAGCCTCTGACAGCTTCACATGCCGCCGAGAAATATCTCTCAGGCATGCCGGTTTCCTCACGATGTTTTCCTTCACCATTTTTAAGCAAGTGATAATTATACATTCATAGTTCGAGTATCAGCTAAAATCAAGCGTCGTCCAACGCGATACGAAGTGTCGGTGGTCACGAGAGACGAAGTTGGAGCATACAAGCCTTACTTATGGGAGCAAAGCGTCTTTGACAAAGGCCCTATGTTCAGGTAAATATACATGACATGCTTAATTTCTATGGGAAGTCAGATAGAGATAAACTGTTGTACACCCACAGCGTCAATAAAATTATTTGGTCCTATATGGCTTGCCAATGGCGCTTAAAGCAAGCTCAACTAATAAAGTACAATTTATTTATTTTTTTCCTGTGACTGTCCGTATAAAGCTCCTTGTTTAGCTATAGACGTTTAGCAATATGATGATAACAGTGTCGCCCATCCCCATTTACCGAACTACCGTGACATGAAGAATTTGCTAAAAAAAACAATAACTCTTTGCGTGACTTTGGAATCTATCAGCAGCTACACTTGCCACTGCTACATCAATGACGCGGTTCAGGTAATCTCACAGCTAAATGTACTTCACAAATTCAAAACCCAACATTAGAACTGCAATCAGAATCCTGTAGGAAGTCGAGCAAAACTATTGCAATTAGTTTTACTCAGAACTTGCTTTGGTTTAACAAGTTATAATTGACCGCGGGGAACAGATATGCGAAATGTAACGGAAATGGAGCTTTTGATGTGAATGGATATATGAGGATTGCAGGTTCATCTTTAATTGTAATTTATGCAGTTAAACTAAAAAAATGTTACTACAATTTTGTTTTAAAAACCTTTTTTGGTTATTTTTCAGGGAATGGCTGCTGACCAAGATAGTGAATGGAGAAAGAGCTTCATATTCCGCACCAAAATTCGCAAGAATGCAAGAAAGAACCCGCAGTCAAATGCTAGAAGACATCGTCGCTAACTTGCAGAACCACGCCGAGACTGGGCAGATACCAAAACCTTATCGAAGAGGTAATAATAATTCTGACCCGTCGAATTCTGTTTTTATATTTTTTTAACTTGATGAATAAAGACCGAGGTATTTTTCATCATCGTTATAACAGACTAAAGTGTACACAAAAATCTTTCCCAAGTCGTACCATAACACCAGCACCAATTTTAATTCAACGACCCAAAAATTAATTATGAATTGATTAGTTAGTTCAGTTTGCTCGTATAATATTATGAGGTGCTACCCATATAATTTGGTACGATAAACGAAATACTATATATACGATACAATCTTATTAGAAATTTCTTAGATAGCTTCATCACACACGGGTGTGCCCGATCTTCATTTTAACTCAGAATCGGGATAGAGAAAGGTAGTATACGTTTATAGTAAACTCATATAAAGTGTTATCCACCAGGATCATGGCGTCCCATAGGCCACATGCGACCATCCTCACCTCTTCTTGACTCAGTGCGAGACCAGTTTGAGGACTACGATCAACTCGCCAAAGACTTCACAAGAGTATTTCTCAATAGCGAATTGAATATGGCGCAGAATGCCCAGCTATTTGACGTCGTGTTCCTCGTGGGACAGTCCAAGCAGAAGACCAAGTTTATTGGTGTTAGGGCCATACTTGGTGTTCGGAGCAGGTGACTATATTTCATTTATTTGTAAAGTTATTAAGTCTTATTCTTCTTTTCGTATGGTTAGTGACTAACCTGGTGCCAGAGTTTACGCCGCCCGTGGGCCTCTGACTTGGCTTCACATGCCATGCTCACTTTGTTTTCAGAGTTATTAAATTATTGAATTACCTAGAAATTTTAAACTCCAATGTTTCCAAAAAGTTGCCATACCACGAACGATTTATAACCTAATTAAAACGAGTTGATATTGTTTAATTTATTTAATATTGTTGCACTGCTTGGTTTCAGTTTCCTCTATTTATTGTTTTCTCATTTTTTACTATCATTAATCAACGTTTCTAAAGTTTGCTATACTCGCCTCGTTATGGTTACAGTTTCTTTTTTGTGGCTTCCATTCCGTTGTTATTTTCGCCCTGCGTTCATTTGACAGATATGTCCTGCCCAGTTCCATTTTAACTGGAAAGCTTTTCTTATGGTTATTTCTTAGAAAAATTTAATTAATGAGTTTGGCATCACTCCTACTAACTTGAGTTTTTAAATCGCCATAATTCAACCTTAGCTTAACCACCAAGTCTTTAATTAAGTAATTTATACACGGTAACATACATTATTATACATGTTGTTTCCAGGGTATTTCAAGAGATGTTATACGGCATACAAACTGGCTTCGGGTCGCCACAGGTCCCGGTCGCAGAACTGTTGGCCCGCCCAGCGCCCACACTACTCTCTCCGACCCCAGCCAGGCAAAAGAGTAGCAACTTCTTGCAAGTGCCTGACATTGAATCACCAAGGTAGATATTTTGTCTTTTTCACACCAATTGATTGCTCTATTTATTTTATTGCTGAAGTAACATGCTATAACATAGTCACAAGGCTTAGCAGCGAATTGAGGATCACAATATGATCTTATAATGATTATGATGGATGGCTACGCCTGAAGGTATAAACCCTTCTTATTCTAAGAATAGGCCCATGCAAAGCAGTGGGTCAGTAGAGGACTAATTATGCTATGCTTCGTCCGAATGACAGCAACATCTACATCCAATCCGTTAAATGAGATCGCAAATCAAGTCAGCAAATTACATACAAAGTTGACATTATTGACTTTTAACGTTTCAGGCCAAAAAGTGTTCCCAGTTCACCGATGGTGAAACGCGCTTTCTCTCGACTGGGCACCATAACGGCAGGCTGGGGCCGGTCCATTCGCAAACAGCATTCGCAACTCAATGCAGAAGACAAAAAGAAATGGGCCAGTTCCCAGGACTGTTCCAGTAAGTACACTGTCTTTCTCTTTCCTTCGTCGTCATCCCAATCAACGCTTTTATCGTTTTCATCCCACAGGTTCTTTCGTCGCCTATGACTCAACACCGATCGCATTTAGACCTTTCCGACTGCGACTCTTAAATCTCGAACCGATTTAATTTTGGTCATTGTTAGTACTTAATTTTAATCTCTAGGTACTACTTCCTGCAACCATTTTGTTAGTTTTAAATCTCTTGCCGACCTCACGTTTTGCTAAATCATATCTTTACTCTCCCTTACTTGCTAATCGGTCGGCCCACCTTATTTATGACTTTTCTTCCTATTTTACCCTTCCGTCGCAAAAACATTGTATGGTGTCGCTTTTTCCCTGTATTCTATATCCGTCCATTTGGGGCACAATGTATTTTATCGATACCGATTGTATTAACTTTGTTGTTTTAAAACACATTGTAGTAAGAATACCTGAGCATAGTAATGACGATAAAGCGCCTTACTAAATTTTCGGGCAACATTTATCACCACTGCTAATACTATTTATATGATATTTTATTGTATGATGGTCCCTGTCTTATTTTCAAAACTAAAATTATATTATTTTTAACACAGCAAATATTTTTTCTTTACAGATAAAGAAGGAAAAGATAAAGAAAAAGACAAAAATGCAGCACTTGCAGTACCCAGGCTATCCGTTTGCGCAGACGCACAAAAAGTTGATCGTGCTAAATTAGCACAGACCGAGGTAAATGTAAAAAAAAACTTTAGTTCTATTTTAAAATTTCCCTATTCATAAATAGAATCGAACGCGAGGCTATTGTTTGCTATAAATTGACATGACCATTTGTACGTTTTGTATTCCAGTTTTCAATAATCGAATTCGACCCCGAAACGTTCCGCATTCTTCTGGACTATTTGCATACTGGCAGCTGCCCATTAACCTGCGCCTCAATACCAGGCCTCATTTGTGCTGCAGAGCATTACGACTTGCCTGAATTATTGCAAGCGTGTTTCCATCATGCTAAGCAATTTCTTAGAATAGAAGTGGTATGCACGATGCTCATATCATTAGAGAATTACTACTGGCGATATACGTCAGCCTCGGAATTGGTAAACATGATCCTGGCCTTCATCGAGCAGCGAGCTTACGCCCTATTCCAGACGCCGGAGTTCCTCAACTTGTCCGAGTCCATGGTGCAGATGATCATGTGCCGGAACCTCGAGGTGCCCGAAGTAAGAAAGTTCGAGGCGATGCTCAGCTGGGCCCGGAATAAAATCAAAGCCAGGACCGCCAATAAGACTGATGCCAAAAATGAATTTAAATGCACTATGGAAAGATTAGCTAGAGACCTGAAATTGTACAGGATCTCACCGCAGGAATTGATAAAAGTGGTGCTCCCGTCAAAGGCTATCAAGAACGAGCGGATCCTCGAGACGCTCATGTACCAGGCCAACTCGGGCATGTACAGGATCCAGGACAGCTACATCGAGGCCTGTCAGCAGCGGTTGCAGAAACAGGACTCGAGGTTTTCGGAATTCGAAAGTTTCGACTATGGTATATAAAACGTGGAGCTGTGAGAAATATCAGTGTATTAGATAGATTATGAAGAGTGACTGGGCTGGGTCCTTCTTATAATGTGGTATGTTGACGCCTTCTAAAAGTATTATTGTTATAGATGTACTCGAGTACTGTAGAGGTACGAGAAATATTTGTACACTTCTCGGATACCTACTCCTTGTTGTTGTTCATTGATACCTATATTTTTTACATCTAGCTAGATGTGTTCAACATAATCATCTCTATTTTTGGTACCAAAAATGCGAATGAAACGTTCATCGTCTGGCGAAGAAATTTTTACATCAGAATATTGTTTATATCCATGTTATATATATAGCACGTATTAAAGTTTTCCTTCTGTGATCTATCATGAAAGTGACTCATAACTACCCAAATATACCGTCTGTAGTAATAAAAACAATATTAGAAGTGATCAGAATTCAAAATAGTGTTGCTACAACTTACCCAAATAAAAAAATACGACATTCTACTAAAACGACTGAAACCTGGACCTGAAACTTTTACTCAAAGTTTTACAGTAAATAAAACTACCTGACATAAATATATCATATATGAAAAATCATAAAATATAGTAATTTGTACAAGATCTACAAACTCTATCGTTTAGCAAAGTTATCCGTAGAATAAAATTCAATATATGAAAACGTTATGTAAGTCTCGTTCTTGAGATCTTTTCAAATATTATTATCATAAATAACTGCTATTGCCTTCTGAAGTGTATAGAATGTTATACCTACCTATATGTATACTGTTGTTGTATTTACGATGTAAGCAAATAATCCATGAAAAAATTGTCACCAATTTTTCCTATGGATATTTAATTAAGCATATCGTATTAAGAATATTTCTGTAAAAAAGATAAAAATAAAGGTATCCTCACCAGGATTTTGATACGGGTAATAAAATATAATTGTTTTTATTTTCTTAAAATCGTGTTTAACAAAATTGGTGACAAATTTTATCCTTCGCACAATTTGTATCCACAAACAAAGCTTTAATTTTATCACTAACTTAAGCTCAGTTTTAATTGTAAACATAGAAAATAAAACTATGTACCTATTTTATTTTATATGTTTAGACTGAACGAAAATAGAGCAAGAACATAGAATCGTTCTTCATTTCTTTGTTGTACCGAAAAATCTTTCCCTGCACGACGGCATTCATGCAAACTAGCTCATCTTATGAATACAAGCTCGTTAAATCTAAACAATTTAAGAGCACATAAACATTTGTTTTTCGTGTTATCATAATATAGTCGTTCAATTATCCTGAATGCAGAATACCATATCCTGCATCCGAAGAGCAACGACAAGATAAAACACAGAATATTCGCTTTATATTCGTTTGGACTTTGGTTTATATCAGATGGTCTTTACACTTTATAGGTAGTATGAGAAGAAATGTTTCAGCTCAAGCCCCATTCCATGTCATTGCTCTGTCTTCGTTTTGATTACACCTCTGTTGGTCATCTAATAGAATACCGTTTATCAATAATAGATTATTAAAAACGTTAACTATCCGAATGTATTACAGCAGAATGTACTGCAAACCATATGTCCGTTACATTTGGTCGTTTCGTTCGCAATTGGCCCCTATCTGTGTTCGATGGAATAAAATAAGTTTAGGAAGTATGTACCTAAATGGTCTAAAATATTCGATATGCTAAGTGTAATGAGCACGATCGTTATCGTTATCGATTACGTAACGCCTTGTTATCGATAAATTGTATGTAGTAGATAATATAGCAGGGTGTTATATCCTAGTTTTAGTTTGCATTTGATAGCCGAGTTTGGCCAACGACCAAGTGTAAATGACGCATCACATAACTATTGTTTTTGTCTCAAATACTTCTTACGTGAACTTTGTCAGTTCATAGGATAATCGTGATGCTCTGTGAAAAAACTGAATTGTGCAGTCTGTGCTTAGGATAAGTTTAACTTATGATGACACATACAGACTGCATAGGTATAGTTAATTATAACTAGAACTATCTATCTTCTACTCAATCTCACCTAGGTAAGTGTATCCACTTTGTGTTAATTTGTTAAAGTAAAAACTTCTGAACCAAATGTTATACTATTTTTTATCCTACTACTGAATGGAATCTTTGAGACCCATTTCGCTGATTTGTCTGCAGAAGTATTTTATTTATCAAGTTTAAAATTACGATCTATGTCAGAAACACATTCCTGAAACATATATTTATGCCGCTGAGCAGGAACGCATCAGTTTTAAATAAATAGTCGTCTTATAATAACCCAAAAGCGTATGCATTTAGATCATAAAGATTGTACTCTTTTTTGCGTTACACATACATTTTTGCTATACATTTATAATTATTCTATTTCTGTATGGTTTAATATAGGTACGCTGTAAGAATGAAAAACTGTTTCTGATCTTTTCTGGTTTCTTTTAGGACGTCTTAACATGTTTACAAATGTAATCCCAGCCTTAGTGCCAAGTTCCATTCATGTGCGCACTCGTCGTCTATATTCTAAATAATATATAATAAATATATATGAAATGGGTCTTCTGAATCTTAATGAATCGTCTAATAAAATAGGTGTTAATATATAAATAAATATGTAGCCTAAATTCAAACGTTTCTAACGTTCTGGCGAAAGACATAAATACAAGTTGAATTGTCGGTAAAATTTTTATACTTATGAAAATTATGCATGATGATAAAGTCTTCTGTTGTCAATAATTTTATAATGTTTAGTTGTAACTTTGCTCAAAGCTTCTATGGATGGTACGCCGGTATATAATATTCAGTGGGTGTTATATAATTATGTAATGCATGACTACCCAATATCTTATGAGTTTTACATATATAATACTCATGTATGTATCTATAGGTTTAATTTGTAGTAACACCAAATATTGACGTGTCAAGTTCTTCGATGGTTAAATAAGTTTTCTATTCCAAAATTTTAACCTTCCTGTGATCGTGAATGTTGCTATAAGTATGTTAATATGTGGGATCTTCAAAGAATATAAAATTATAATTATAACTGTTATTTTGCAAGAGCAAAGCAAGATTATTATCCAATGAAATTTTATGTGGTGAATAAATTTTTTTGTGTATTTTATTCGTGGTTTAAATATTTTAAATCCTTCAATCTCAACTGACACTGAGTTTTTTATTCAATAGCTCTACGCACGTAACTCAGTGGCTTAAACACTATTCATAAACCTTTTCTTATTTTCTTTTCCCTTCTGCTCTTCTTTGTGGTGCTCAACTTAGAATGAAGAATTCTGTCTATTATAAACCACTGTTATCTATGCTTTTCCCAAGTTACGCCTAAACACTTAACCCTCCACTGCCTACTGCTGTTCCGCTCTTATTGCCTCTTTCGGGTCGTTCGCTTACTCATTCCAAATGCACGGTCGCCCACGGCCTTTGGTCTTTTAACAGACATAGGCTATGTCAGTTGTATGTCACATAGCTAACCCACAACCAATGCAGTTTGCATGTTCTGCATGTTTTGGTTAAACCCGGATCTCCTTCGGATGGTCCAGGATCTTTTCCTGTATTTGACTGAGAGCATGCTCTCTCCTTACCTTTCTTGACAACTTTTAGGCTAACCCAACTTTCGTGTTCATGGCACCGTAACACGTCCTTGGTTTCACTGAAGACAAACTTTTGTCTTCATGTTCTGCAGCAATATTTGGAATTTGGTATGCACCCAAAACAAACAAAACAATATCCAAACACATTTCGTTTTTATAGATGAAAATCAGTCCACTTCAGCAGCTGCACCAGTATCAAAGTAGATAACATAACGATACTGTCCAAATCGCCATGTGAACAACATCATGTTGCAAAAATTTTGCTTCACTGAAGCATTCTCTCGAAATCTAAAACGTTTTATAAAAACTTGGCAATCTAACTCCACGAAATCAACTTCTGGCTACGCCTATGAAGCGTCAGACAGTAAATGCCATATGAAAAATCATACATTAGAAAGATGATACCTACTGCTCTTGTTCATAAATCTCATATTAGCGGACCCTGATATCTGGCTGGGCCAGCAGTAGGACACAGAATCATTTAACATATAAACCGATTACATAAAGAATGGGATTTAAAATGGTGGCGCTTCTGTTATTTTCGTTATTTGCATCTCGCTCTTGCACGCTTTGGTAAATAGTAAACCCGCCATTTTCAATCCCATTCCTTAAGTAATCGTGTTGTACTTGGGGCAAGTGTGGTCAAGATAATTCCGATGAATTTACTTTAGAAAAACCACGCCACAGGATGTCAGTAGACAAAGTCACGGGTGAAAATTTGCACTAAATAATAACAAGGTTGCCCACGCATTATAACGCCAGTACACTATTTACAGAATCGCTAAATACGTAACCCTCTAATACAAATGAGAAGTCGGGTAAAAATAAAGTAGGTTATACAAAGTTTATTCCACTACGCGCCGCGAATATGTTTGCGGTGTTATATTCCAGGGCGTTCCGTTTTTCGTTGCGAGTAACTTTGACAGCTGTGTAAGTGTAACGAAACGTGATTGGAAAGTTCTTCACGCCGCCGCTGGGAGCGCTCGTGCGCCAGTCTTCTTGCAGCGGGCGCGCGGCCGGCTGCTTGTTGCAGTGCGCGGTACGAACCAACACACGCGAGTTCGCGGTCATAGGCTCGAACGAACATCGAAATCGACGGTCAGTGCGGTGACCATGATGATGGACAACGGAGTGATGACAAATCACTATGACGGGGGGTCGTACGGGGATGGGTATATGGAACAGGAGGAGGAGTGGGAGCGCGAGGGTCTACTAGACCCGGCTTGGGAGAAACAACAGAAAAAGGTCAGTTTTACACACCTCATACAATGTTGACACACGTAACGTGGGGTAGGTAAACGTAAACTATTCACCACGAATACCGAGTTCACAATAAAAATATATCGTCAGGAAAACCTTATCTCGTTTCGTTCGTGACTCATGTTTGTGTATTTACAAAAAATACATATTTATCTGTAAATCGATACAACAGAAGTTCCTACTGTTAGACCAGCTCAGTACTACCGTACTACATCTGATTGTACCTGGTCTATAAATTACCAGCGCTGATTTAATTTATCAGATTATGAATCTATTTTTAGAGCAAAAGGATTGACAGCAATTAAATAGACGACGGACAAATTTTGTTAGTATATACTCATAAATAAAAATTAGGCAAAAAATTATATGATGCGAAATGTAGAAATTGATTTTGAAAATCCGCGCGAATTTTCAAATATTTAAACAGATTCTTGCACATTTCCCGCCGCTAGTTGAAAGTAGATCGCGGCCGTGGACACTATTAAAAGATTTCTTGAAGCTTTTCGTGCGAGCGAGACGAGCGCACGCCGCTTCCCACGGGAGGGAGCGGGCCAGAGAGAGAGGAGTCGAATTTCCGTTAGTCATGTCCTAAAATGGGTCCAGCGCAGGCGCCGCTGAAAGCGCGGGCGTCCGACTTTACGTCACCATGAAACCCATATTTCAGGAAATTGGTGTGATGCTGTGTCTGCGTTAACTGCATTTTGAACGATCGCTATTTACGCGGTGAGCTGGTAGTCCGTGACGAATGCTCTGACGCACCCCGGTAGCGCAACCTGTGGAATGTCATTAACGACTTACGACACCACACTCCACACGCACTTCTGATTCAATTCAATTTTATTTGGTCCTTCCATTCAGCTTTTATGCTAACCAAGAGTAGCAACATACGCAATGCAATTTGTATTTAATCAAATATATTTCTAGGATTTTTTGTATTTTCCGACGATTCTACATTACTTTAATAATCTATTAAAATTATATATACATTAAAATAATATAATTGAAGATACAAATAGAAACAGAAATCCTACTGAATAAATATATATGTCACTAAGGAAAACAATACCAGCTGGCGAAACTTCAAGGCTCTTCTTGAAGTAACCTTAAATACTACTCATTCGCACCTCCAAAAATTTTTCGCTACACAATGTCGTTAGACAACCCACACGAGTGTTTGAAGATAGCTGTTTTACTAGCTAAATGACTTACTCAGGGATGAGGACAATGAACGACCGAGGCTCGAGGCCTTACAGGATATAAACAAAGAGCCTGCGACACTCGGTGCATTGGCCGATCATGTATGGCGGGTCAATGTCGCGGCCGACCAACTTGAGATGCGTCTGCGCGGAAAAGTCACCCGACGAGTCGCACTCGCACTCCCAACGACTGGAATCAGTCTTCCGCAAGGAGGTCAGTAGCGCACTCATGCCAAAGATGCTTTCCTCGTCAAAATGAATGAGGAAACGTGATGCATCGACCTGGTACGTGCATGCAAAACTGATAACTCACTTTCTAAACTTAATTAATTAGTAATCATCAACAAAAACATGTGTTACATATACCAAACATATTGAAAATAAACAATTTTTGAGGAAAGCTTCTCGAATCGACGTTATGTTCTAACATTAATATATCAAAAGTAACATCGACCAGCATCTGGTTACGCTAGAAATCGGGCGTGAAAGTGGTGAGGACGACCGCTAAACTGGTTATAAAATGTGTGATTTACATAAAACTGCTCATTTATTCTATGTTCATATTGTCAGAGTTCATAGATGGATTAAATAATTCACAATTTGCCCATGTTTGGTATTCTATAACAACCTATTAATTCAGAATAATAATGCCAAACGGAGCATGAGACAGGCTTATTAAATCAATCTGGAGATATGTTTTATTCAACGAACGGGATAATTTCAGCGAATGACGTTATATCATAGAAATAATTTGCTTCTATATTTAATACATACTTTTCACCATAACATAAAAAGTCGGTGTATCAGAAACGTTCACTTTGTCATTAGCCGAAGAATTATCACCTTGGCATACCTTTTGCGTACGGGGTCATTGACACCTGATAAGCTGAAATATGCACCTATTCTCAATTGGTACATGAGGGCAAGGCATTGTTTCCTATTATACCTATAACACCTTTACTACTTAATAATACAAATATTGACACAAAAATCTAATCTTCTACCATATGGCTATTCTTTCGAGCACGCAACCCATACTTTCTTTTGCATTCGCCTGTGAAGTTGTCTTGGATCCAAATTGACGAATCTTAGTTATTTTCGTTAAAATACAAATCTAGAAGAGCACAGCTTTTGTAGTTGATCAGAAATATGTTGACGTAGACGTATAATATCAGTTACATAACATTTGACATGGCTATTTTTTCCTTGTCGTTGTTAGCTCGACTTTGGCACGCGATCAAAAATCGAGGTACAGAAGTGTCAGCTTGCTACTCTTCACACCGACGGGTAAATCATAAAAAATATTAAAATTTTATTGGGCGTTTGTATGCATGTCTGTTTCGATATTGGCTCGTAGGGTCGTATCTTATTATGTTCGACAACCACATCCGTGGTGTCAAATGTTTACTAAGGTGTCTACATCCACCTACACATCAATAGCTAAGACTTCCTTTGCGCAAGGTGCGCCGTCTGTTCGTATTTCTCAGTACACAGTCATTCATAATTCTTGGAGATAATTAAAATTCAACATTGAATAAGGACGAGGTAAAGAATTATCAAACACATAAAAAGGCGACAAATTAAGTAAATAGCGTCGTTTTAATGTCCTCGAAGAATGCAGAATAACTTCTTTAATTTCCTGTCCTAGAAACAGGTCATGGCTTGATAAATGTGAGCTAATTACAGTTAAGAATGTTTGTAATCGAGAAATAAAAAATTAATGTCACCTTCATTTTCATTTTCAAAAGATGATCGTAGGATAGCTATAGAACTTAAAATTCTTGTAACACATAAGTAGAAAACGTTTTCTAAAATTGATAATCTTTATAATTAATTAAATTGAGATGTTGATTTCGAATTTAATAAGCCACTTTTTATATCATTCATATGCAAATAACAAGAAAAACAAAATACGAACGACCTTGAATATTGAACTGCGACACGATAAGTCGGTACCGAATTAACATAAACTTAACGGTGAAACGAAACTTTCTAAGCGTTATCACAATGCGCCTGCCTCGACCGAGCCATTCCGAACCAGCTTTCCAGCTAATGCGATACAAAACCATACAGTGTACCTATACATACAAACAATACTATAATACAAATCGAGAACAAATCAATGATAAAGAAACATTATCACTGACTGATAAAGTAAAAGAATACTTAAATAATTTTAATGCATCCATGGATTTACAGATAATGTTTAGCGTCAATCAAACGTCTTGCATTCGAGATCTGTAATTAAAATGTTAATAAGATTAAAGTAAAGAAGATTAAAAATATGTAATCGACGACTATTTAAATTTTAGGAATACTAAAGATGTTTGTCATTATTAATAACACAAATTAAAGTTCACTTAAGTGGTTACAAATCTTTATAGAAACAAAACATTCACAACAAAACCAGAAAATTATCAAGAAATTCAATATACCTAATACCTAAGAACAACAACTAATTTATTATAACTGGAACTCCGAGACCTACCTATTTAAAATTACTAGAATATTGACTTTAATTTAATTTTAACGTATATTATTTGGATGCGTTTTACAATGTTTGTAAATATAAACGGAAAATCCTTTAAAAATCTACGAAACCAAAAGAACAAAATTACTCATTGGATTTCTAGTAAAAACCACAGCGGACACGAGTACTCGGGACAGGCGCAGGAGCACGCTGTTTGGTCTCTTGCCCACGTCAATAATATCATTTTAAGTGGACCGGTTCTTGCGCGGACAATCCCACTAAGCACGTAGACGTATTAAATTATAGACCCTACATATTACTTAATTGTACTGACAGTAATGAGGATATTGTATTGGTATTTTAAACATCTATTATGTTTTTTATGTAATAATTTTCAATGTTCAATGTTTTGTTTTGGAAAAAGTTATCTGTTTCTATTATTACATTGATGCAAAGCACACTGATAAATAAATATATACTAACAAAAAACATGCGACAATGCACTTCTTTGCGTTTCGTTTCATTCTGCACTTGTAATATAAACAACGATATGATGTTGAGCGTAATAGCTTTCACAGCCATAGGAATCTTATAGTATTTCTTCCAATCAACTTGCGTACAACGTGGAAGCTTCCAAAGCTTTCTTAAGAGGAGGCTTCCATTTCAAAAAAAAATATAGTTTTAACTATCGCTCTTTTCCAACTTAATCTTGGTCTACATTGCTAGTACAATTGACATCGACATTAATTACTTAAGTAACCTCAGTTTCTCCAATGTTCGCATCAAAATTATTATATTCTACTACAAAATGTTTATCTTTGCTATTTAGTAATTAATAGACCGAGGTACCTTTAGGGTGTCATCATTAGCCCATAAAACCGCTTCAATGATCTGTTAGAAAAATATTGTAATAATCACCAAGCTTTCGGGAATACCAGAACGTAACTCTAAATTCACCTAGTAGTTAGTTAGCTCCGTGCATAAAGTTAAGTTTTTGGATGGTACCCGTTGCATCTCAGTCGTGTCGGTTCGTTATCGAGTCGTGTCTCATTATTCCTCGGTGCCGTCTTGTGTTTCAAAACGCGGAGAGTAGATAAGTAGGCGTCGCAGTGTCCGCCCACTTACTGCACCCAGGTGCGTTCCGAGCTGCGCCCGCGCAACCACTGTCAACCTTGTCTTATCGTTACACAATTGTGTTGTTGCATTCTACTACAATATTATGATATTTAAACCTCACACTTAACTCCACAGCTTTATTCATAGTTTCAGTAAGTAGCCAGACTAGTGGAACTATTTCACCTCTTGGGCTAGATCCAATACACAAATTTTATCCAGACACATTATTGTTGAGCTGAAAGATTTGAACTACAGATACAAATAAACCCATCAGTCGAAATGTTGAATTTTAAAATAATTTTTTGAAATGTGTCTGATGCTGACACGCCCCGTTAAAAAATCACGTGTGTTATATTTTCGCAAAAACAGACATTTTCATCGAGACTGACAGTCAGGATCGTACGACTTCACGAACAGAGTGCAAACTAGCCGATGCCAACATCATCTATTTTTGACTTCTTCCAATCGCCCACGCGAAATGCTTACACTCACTTGCTACTATTATTATAATTAGAAAATCGTAGGTGCTAAAATTATTACCAACACGTGAAAGGCGTTAGCACCCGAAGACACATTAACCATTTAAATGAACTTAGTTTTTTGTTTAACCATAAAATTATAAACAGGGAGAATCTCACGTAGCATACATTTGCGTTTCAATTAATTTTCAAAAATGTTTACCGTTATAAATGTTTTTTGTTGGGTTAACAAAATTCATTACTGTATGGAAGTATCAAATTCTAGCGTGCGTAATATAATAAAATGAGTTACTGTTCCTGTTTTTATCTCACAAACGTAACCACGTGTCGCTATACTGAGCTATCTTCACCGATTATCTGTTTAGATAAATCCAGCAGCCATCGTCGGTGCGAGTTAGCGAGGGGGACCGTGTCTTTTAGTTGTTATTCATTCGGACCCCTCTGATACACAATAGAACGCTGAGGGTAGAGAGCCAAGCAAAAAACGCCTGAATGGACTTCAAATCACTGCAACAGCTGTTCGAAAAATTTGGATGGTCGATTGTTAATCTTCTCAGCTTTCAAACGCAGACATAACATTTAGTTCCGCAATGTGCGTAATCAAGCAACGTAATCAAGCGTAACACAAAATGACTAACACAAAATGCGTTCGTATCGGGATTTCAAACGTTCTTTAGTGCAATCAATGTCGACGCATTCACGTGTCCAGTGTCAGATTCCAAACAGTGTTAACAAACAGATACCTATGCGTAGGACGTTTCCGCTACCACATCGCATCAACACGACTGTACGCCAAATATACACTGCAAACAAAGTCACAAATTACCTCGTGGTTACGTCAGAAACAGTGATGTAATTAGTCATAATATTAATTATGGTAAGGGACGTACCATTTCCCATAAATAATCATATGACAAATCGTAGTGACGATAGTTCAGATGTATTAAGCAGATTAAAGCATATAGGAGCCAAGAATCTTATAATTACTGTAGAAGCCCATATACGAATAAACAAGTTAGCAAACCCATTAATTACGTGAAACTAATTATTCCAATTTTCGAATAGTTCCATGGTTGCATAAGCAGTAACACAGATCATCACGTTGGCTATAAAGATTCCGATTTCTGCTTCGGATTCCTACACACATGTAACGTAATCAAACTTTTTATAAACTTCAGCAATCGCGCAAACTGTTCTAAGAAACATGAACGTCGTTCTAAAATAGGGCACTCTCAGATTTCCACACCAAAACTAGAACTAATAGATCTCTTCTTACACTCGGCACATTGTGTTACATATATGGATCGTGTTGTTGCGAATTTGTTTTTATTAGTACTACACGCTTCGCTCACAGGATGTCTGGATCACAAGTCCCTTCCTCTATAAAGTTATTCATTCGCTACCAATTGGTAATGATGTATTTTCTTTATTTAACCTCGTTGATAGTTTAGAGTGCAGCTAGTGATAAGCCGTGATTATCTATCCGTGTCATATCTTTTATCTCAACAATAATAACAATGAATTGCGTGCACATGTTAATATAGCTATCAGAAATATTTTATTTAATCATCATGTAATTCATGCCTTGTACGTAATATTAAATAGCAATAGTATCCAAGTTTATTTGCAGAGAATTTAAAAATGGGAATTTAAAATAGGCATTTGGGCTTTAAAGCTAAATGACCAATTCCACTTATAGTTAAGTATACTCATACAAGTATGGGAATATTGTCATATTTCTGTGTATTAGCATACCGTCGCTAATTCTTCATGTTAATTCGAACGTGTTATAGGAGTCTTATGCGGTCATTTCTATGATTATTCTTTGTAAGGATTTCTGTTTTTAAATAATTGAAAGCCTTTTATGAAATCACTTCAAAATTCTACGACTAGTTTCACAAATCCAAAACATAAATAGTGACATTCGTCACAGGGACAAAGAAAACGTTGGGACTACAAGCCATAATCAATTAGTTTACGATTGCGATCTTGAAACCAATTGTGTCTTTGCTACAAGACATGAAATGTGCAAAGGACTCGACCAACAAAAGAGGGCTGGGGCAGCGAAGGCAAACGAGTAAAACTACAATGTCCGTAACTAGTTTATAAAAAGCTCCATACATCTTCACACAATGACATAATCTGCACTTTGTTTACTTTGTGACAAGCCCATGCATAACAATAGATCACAAATGAATGTAGTGACCATTGCCAGAAAGTCCAATTTAGAACTAGTGGGTGGAGTCGTTCGGCTAATTTTATTTAATGAGGTCTCAGCAATTAACTCCGAACGAATGAAAACAATGTCGAAAATAATACCAAAGGTGAGAGAGAACAAAAGGACGACGACCCTATAAAACAGAAGAAATTGGCATAGCAAATGTAAAACGATTATAGATTTGTTTGTTTTCTGAGAAATCTCTGCTAAAGTAGGTCATTTATAAGGTCATCCACATAACTTTTTACATTTATATGTAAAGCAAAAAACTGCTTTACAAACGTTAACAAAAATAAATTCCAAAACGAAATTCATTTAACAAACGGCTATGACAAGCTTTGTTCCAGGTACATTAATTTAATTGTTTTTTTTTTTTACTTTTTTTTCAGTCTTAAACTGTAATATCAAGTTTTACTACAAAATAAAATTCATTACAAATTAGGTCCTAATATTACAGTGAATGACGAAGCGTGCCAGCGTCATAACAAGCCTGCCTCATTGTTGTCGCGGCGTGAATAGCTGACCGCTCTCTTTTGTTTCGCTTACATAAAATAACACATTATCTACTAAAGGTGGTGTAGATTGCAAACCCCAACCAAATACAGACTGCTATTTTAATACTTTATTAATATTGTCCGGGTATAAACAATAACAAAGTATAACATTTACGCAACAAAAATACTTAAAACGTGCAAGAGAAAAGCTATGAGCCCCTGGGAAAATATTAGATGCTAGACAGCGTTGCCTTAGAAACTCCCGGAGCAAGATCGATATAGTCGGTCTGAGCTGCGGCCGGACTCAGTAGCTATGACGACCGAATCAAGTGAACGAACGCTGGAGAAAATGTAACAATAGACTTAAAACGCGCTCATTTAACGTAGCCCAAGGGTCGACGGCTTCAAAACAATGGACAAATATCTGGTGCCTATTAAATTGAATCATACGGAACGTAACTCACAATTGAGGTAGCTAGAAGTGACCTTTAAATGTTACTGTTACTCCCAGTACTAGCGCCAGCCACTATTGCTAATAAGCTAACTGCAATACGTGTTACTACTTGCGTAAAGTAATTGTTCAAGGTGACAAAGAAAAAACCAAAGATCTCACAATCAATATGTACACATCGCACAGACTAACTGCCTCTAATCTTGGCGGTACATTAAGTAACCCGTGTTAATGAGTTTACTTTTTTTCTTACATTGCTTATACAAGTCGGTATACGAGAGACCGCTGAGAAATGGAACCGGAACATGCATTGATGCCAGATTGTCATTGTTGTCCTTCGTGCGGAACGCGCCATTGTCCTGTCTCTTCGTTTACTCGCTCGATGATACGAAAAAACTCTTTGATAGCAAATCTATAAGCCAGAAACCTAACAATAATTGTCCGCACCAGTTGTTATAGATAGGAATCGCGTCGAATTACGCCTAATTGACACGATGTAAAGGTTAACAGTCATTACACAACGTGACTGAAGCATCTGCTGCCTATTTACTAAGCAATTTACTTTTCTTTTGTAATGACCTCTCAATCACACAGCTACTGTTTATATAAATGTCTGTTATTTATTGGAAAATGGAACGAAAACAGGTGTACCTATTTTAAATAAAAAAACAGGCATTTGAAGGTTAGCTATCTACGTAACTTTGTAAAAGCATACTGCGGTAGCTTTGCAGGTATCAACAATTTAGAGAGGCAAAAGTGAAACGTGTGGTTTTAATGAAATATGAGCGCTGCTGGCTTTCCAGATCTTCTTCACACGACTCATCTCGACATAAAAGCGAGAACACAATAGTATTTTTTACATCCAGTTTAATTGCGATAAAAACTTCTGCAATTTTGTTGCAAAACGTGTGTAAAACTGTTGCTGATATAATAATTACAGTATTACTTATTCATCGTCAAATAGTCGTAAGAAGATTATATTCGATAACATTTATCAATATTATTGCTTGTGCAGTGTACAGTGCTATGACTGAGCCAGCAAAGACTATTTTTGACTGTGAAAAAAATTGCGGAAGAAACCGTAGCTGTCACTCGGCAATCTATATTTAACTGAAAGTTCACAGCTTGGTATAACAACTAGGTCGGCTAGTGGATATTTTAGAGTTCGAATGATGATATATCGCTTGCATAGTCCAGTTAGTCGTAAAGCGTCCAGTAGCTCCATAAACCACGTGTGTATTGGAAATTATTTTATAGACGGGAAAATATTAATGTTTGCTTAGTAACACCAGTTTTAAAGACTTGAAGCTTTTCGCAACATTAGTTACGTGGAATAAACAATAAAGATGAGAAACTATTAGAATTCATTTTCCTGTTCTCGTGACTATTAGCTATATGCATAATTTAGATACCATGGGTTCTAACCAATAGATCAAGTTTTTCAAGGTTGAATTTTTATTATATAATTAGGATTGAGAATTTCATGGGTACTTTCATTTCATTAAATCCCAATCTGCAAAAAACGGGCCAGAAATATAATTCAGATATTAATTACAGAAATCAGTCAGCAGACATAAGCAGATTATTACGGGAAAGGCTAAATTTACGTTTTAATGCGTCTGTTACCGAATTGAGCATTACCAAAGACTCAATAATTTATGATTTGACTGACGCTACTCTTACATCATTATTTACACAAGGAAGTATAGGCGCGTAAGGTTGCGAAACATATTTTACTGAAACTTTATTTATAGCCAAAACCATGGTTCATGAGTAAGTGGGTTTATGGCGGGAGTATTTTTAAAAGCCATTGTAGGGTACAGTACAGTTTCTCAAGTTATGTTATAATCAGTTATTTATGAGTTAACTGTAGCTGCGCCCAAACGATTGTCCACGAATTTGCTTGTGCAATTCATTTCGTTAACATCATCCTGTCAAGAATCAATAGGTGATTCATAAGATTCGTTGTACATATTTGAGTCTTCGGTAATTGAACAACGCTGACGAATTTTCATAACTTTTTTATAAATGACGTCTTCTTTTAATAAATTCTAGAACGTGACCTCAAATGACACATATTTAAGAAGTATCTCCCGGTTTCACAGTAATAAAAAATAAAACGATTAGAACACAACCATCTCTTTAGAACTCGATATCAATGGTATCTTTTATTTAGATCTTAATATTATAATAATTGTCTTATCAAATGTTTTTAGAGCACGCTTTGATGAGCAAAATGTTAAAACTGGAATAGTAAAACGTTCAATATTACGTGCATTGTTTCCACATTGCCAGCAGGCTGAAAATGTTCTCTTTCAAATAGCCTCCGGTGTATGAAAATATCCCCGGCTCCGGATTCGTCCGCCCACGCAAAAAGCTGCCTATCTAATATACTATCTACCGTCTGTTCCCATGGCAGATATAATATTTAAGTTTTTCTCTAAGTCGTCAGTTTTATTTTTTAACCACGTTTTATTTTCGTCATCGGCAGCCTTTCCCGAATTCCGTTGCTGTGATTCGTTTTCGTGCTTCTTTTGATTTATAAGATTCATAAAGACAAGTACATTCTCTACAACATTTAATTTATTGTTATTTATTACCATTCGAACGTAAATTTCGGATTATATCATAAATCTCTAAACACATTTAATTTCTATAAAAATAGAGAACCTGTACAAACAACTTTGAATCAAGCAAAACACTTTCAATTTTACTATTTATAAGATACACATAAAAACCCAACAAGTAATTTTCTACGTTAATATTATGTCTTAAAATCCACATTACTCATCGACTTTTTCTTTATTGCAGGTACTAAACTGGACCTGACAGTTATCAGGATACATTCAACAGCATGACACGTCATGCCAAATGTGAGTGTAAGCATTTGAGAGTTCACACCAACGCGTGAACTGTTAGCGCGCTTTACGACATTCCCAAAATATTTTTTGCCTTTTGATATCTTGGGTCGTTGATCTTAGCACTCTGCTATCATTAAGATATGAACGTAATTTTAAATTTCGTAGACAATTTAATACTCTGGGTCTATCAACAGACGTGTAAAGCACGACGTGTCTGTGTTTACAGAACATAAAATTAAATGTAAGCCGTCTAACGGTCACGTTATTGTTTATCGAAATTATAGTGGGCGGGTTGGCACCGGGCCCGACTAAACCACCTTCACAGGTGTGTCTGTCTATTAGTATTCCAATAGTCGGTACCACACCAACAAGCTGTAGAATGCCTACCTAATTAAAACAGCTCCATAATCATACCTCAATTGAACAAATATTAGCAAACCGTCATTTGTTTACACATGGAAGGCTAATGTGGCATTGAAATAACTTATTGAAAAGATGTGATTCAAAAACTGGCCTTGATATTGTGTGCGTCTGAGTTAGCTCCGTTTATTTCAGTAATGTTAATTAATTAAATTTTTATACGCCTATACTGGCAATATGTTAAAACGCAATTTATATTACCCAGACAAAAATTACTTATTTCCAATGATATATTCTTACGTAAGATCTTCAGATACCTATTCTTTTGAATACATAAACTGTTAGTAAATGTAATACTTATTTCCGCTAAAAAAATGTAGTACGAATATATTTTTTATTTAACCTCGCTTTATCCGGGTAATATCAATATTAGAAGTCATAATTTGTCTTGCATGTCAATATTAATATTGAGGCTATCAGGCCAATAGAATTGCACCCACACCGATTAATAAGAAAGCTATTCGACACTTTTCCTCCAGCCATGCCATGATGTGATATTTATTGGCCGATGAAATTTTAATAACCTATTGATTACTTCTCGAGCTTAATTAAGTTTAGGAGACTGCCTATGAAGGGATCAGGGGAAGAACCACTTTTGTCACCTAATGAACAAACTGAGATATTACTAATTAAAAGATAAGATCTTAATAAAATAGTGTAATTTATACCCAAGGCACTTTAACTGTAATAGGTATAATGGTATAGGGGGGACGGTATACCCTTATATCAAACAGTATAACCTAAAAATCTCATGTCACTGTCACAGTCGATCACGGACAACGGTTGTTGTTTTCCTGAACGGTCCGGGCATTGGATGTTTTTTCCCTGTGTCAATATTTTAAAAGCATGAAAGCTCGGAGACTATGGATGTTATTGCCCTGTTGTTTTTGACATAACATAGCGACATGTATAACCATTCAGACTGCATTGCCAGTTGAAAAAAATTAAAAATGTGACAAAAGTTGTTCTTCCCCTGATCCCTTCATATGATAACAGTATCGGTGCAACGAATTACACGCGGAAGATTGCATTAATATCGAGTGCCCATTACCGCTATTGCGCATCTTAAAGCGGCTCGATTAGGTACTTATTCACATAATAACTGAAGTATAACAATGTATTAACTATAGCGAAACACACATGTCTATAGAAAACGAAGTAGGTTTAAAAGGCATTACACATGATAACGTTATCAATGCAACAAATGACATGAACGTACCATGAACTTACAACGCATGCGCATCTTAAAGCGGATTTACTCAATAACTTTAACATAGTATTTATTCACACATTATTAGAAGTTAAAATGAATATTGATAATAACGAAATAACTATACTTGTAGGTAGAGGACTAATTAGGTTAAAGGGACTTTGCACCTGAAAGCAGTAAGTATCGATGAAACAAATGACATTGGCGACAATGGCGGAAAATTGCAGGTCTAGACAAGGTGACAACTGCCGAACGATAGAAAATAGAAACATCAATGAGATGTACTGGATTGACATAAACTTTTGACAGGTCACGCGACCTGTAATGTCATTCCCATTATTTAATTAGCATAATAATATCTATTCTCTGGCGATCAAATATTGTCATGTGGTCTAGACCCACAGATGTCAATTCCCGCTACTACTACACATCTCAAACCCTGACACATCAGCATAAACGGGGTAATTGAATGAGTAATTTGTGCTAATCGCATCAACACACCGTTAGGATCGATCACCAGCGCCCACTGGTAGTCATCATCAATCAAAATAATCACCAAGTGTCTTGTCACCCCCTCTTGTATAAAACTTCATAAAAGTATTTATTTGGAACCACGTCATTTGAATTATGGGCGCTCAATGATGTTATGAAACGAATTGTTAGTCAATCAAAACGTGTAATCATAACTTGTAAATATGGATAGATATTTTTTTCATCTTGACATCTATTAACATGTCAATTTCAAATTGTTTTATATGAAAATTATTTATATCAATAAAAAGGTGACAGTCTGTATCATATGCATTATTTAACTAAGACTTAAATTAAATTTTAACACTTTCTCTAACATTCCTCCACTGTCTTTACTTTCTTATTAAAATATTATATTATACTTCTATATTATATGAGTTTAAAGATTCACTATTAAAACATGTTTCGGAAGTTTCTAGAAGTAATGTTTCGGAGGCTTTCCTATAAAAATACGATCAGTAGTGTTTGCCGCTACATGTGACACATGTAGCGGCAAACACTACTGATAGTGTTTCAGAAACAGGTTGATGTACTGTTTATAAACAAATGTTTACAAATTACTACATGGCTATTAGCTTGTCCTTCGTTGAATCTGTAAGTCATAATCGTTTGTCCTGTTCTGAACAATATGTAAGTCTACCTAGTATTTTATCCCGCAACAGGGATTCTCTCATCTGAAGTATTTACATTTAAATAAAGTTTTCTCCTTATATTTTCTTTGTTTGAGAGTTTGTCCAAATTTTTTCAGACCAATTTTTTTTATTTTAAGCCCCCGTAAAAACAGTAGACAGGGAACAAAAATATAGTACTAAAAATAAAATCACTCTGCTTATTTACCTCCAATATGATTTCAAGTATTTTTCGTTTATTAAAAATGTGAACTCCTAAAATAAGAATTTGCATTAATGGCAGTTCATTCTATGCTATACTATTCTACTATTAGTACAACATATTAAAAAACATATTATCCAAGCCAAGCTATACACCCATATTCTAAAACGTTCCTCCAAAACTTACTCGACTCAGGACGGCCTCGAAAACACCTTCAAAATTGTATTCCTAGTCGCAATTTCGAGTGAACTTTGAGGTTCCTCGACTGAGGGGTCCTCAAATGAGTCGAGGTAGAGTGGAGTCATTACGTCATAATTTGAATTATCTGCATCGCGCAAATAACTCCGCGATAAATAGATTGTACGGATTATCGTAAGCATATTCGATAGTCTTCAAAATTCATTTTTGTTACATACGAACTTTGACACTTCCTTCCTTAAGGTAACTTCCGAGGTACCTTAAGTTTGACACATGATTCCTTACCTCGACTGAGGAAAAATCTCGAGTCGAAGACGTTTATGTCAACTATAATTACCGATGGTAGTGAGAAAGATTGAGTCCAGGTGGAGTCGAGTCGAGTAAGTTTTTGAGGAACGTCTTAGAATATGGGTGATAGTATAGCTAAGTCATTTTTACGACATTTTTTATGGATTGTTCACGCTTGACCAAAAAATTGAATATGCTAATATTGTTGTCATAAAAAATGAACAAATTTCTCAAAGAAAGTTTTCCTGTAGCTCTTTGGTTTAGAATTTCCCCATAGCAGTCCCGTACGAGACGACGGTCGTCTAACATCCGCAAACTCCGTAGGTACGCCACAGGTATATATCAATTTAAAAACCTCCATACAGCTGTATATCGAGACCTTAATACTGTTTGACACGAGCACAACCTCTCACCGCTCGCCATCTTAGCTAATAGTGCAGTCGCAGCCGCACGACGGTGTTGCACCTTGAACTGCATTTATGATTTACACAGTGAAAGTCTGTGCCTGCACATACTTCAATACTTAGTACTTACCCTATTCTAAGTAATATCGTAAATGCGAAAGTATGTTTGCGTATCTGCAACTATTGCCTACTAACTAGAATTTTATGGATAAGAAGACTAAATGTTTAAAATTGCGAGTTTTAATGAATAGGAATTTTTGTCGTTATAAACTCTTATATTATTTGCCACTTTACATACATACATCCATAAACTCACGCCTTTTTCCCATGGGGGTAGGCAAAACTATAGAACGCCACATGCTACGACCCTTACATACTCCTTTCGCTTCATCCACATTCATACATCTTTACCAATGTTTAAGTACTATACTGATACGATCATATAAAATACCTATTCATAAAGATCTTGAAGAAGAAGATTGGCTTGAAACCTATATAAACTACTACTATAAACATTATATGAAGCAATATTTTAGTAATGGGCAGAATAAAGTAAATAACAACAATTTCTGTCTCGCTGATGAGATAAAAATTGTCTTATCAAAGATCGTATGTGAAAATAATCCTTTTCAGTTTGAAATCGTTACCAGTGACTATGAAAGCCATAAAATATTGGGATTGACGAAGAGAGTAAGTATTAATAAAGATTTTAGAAAATTCATAAAGTCATAATAAGACTAATATATTGGTCAATAAAAAATATACAATTATTTTCACTTTAGTCTAAACGTTGAACAAAAGATAATTAATGAGCTTCAATAAAAAAATGAATTAAGAATTTTAATAATTTATAAAAAAATCGTATTATAGGTGCATAATTTATTCGTGTCGTTTCTCTGTTAAATAATTCAAAGAACAAGTTGTGCTTTCCTTGATCTGTTCATTTTTGTTAATTGAATATTCATAGTAGATAAGTAATTGCTCGAAACAAGAAACATCGGCGCCTTTCCAAACAACGCAGGTAACGATTAATATTCACTTTCATATTATTTTATGTTTTTATTACCTAACTTTGTATCACATAACGTCGGAATCTGTCAGACAAATCTGATGGAAAACATAAATGCTTTAACCTTTGGCCATTTGTTGCTGGGACCTACTATTTAATGTTATCATCAATCACACTTACCTAGAAAGGCATTAATTAGGACATTTCTGATTTCATAAATCAATTACCCTAACCCTAAAATGTATAGCAGCAAATATAAAAACAAAAATTTGAAAGACGTTGGAGCGGAATATGAGACAGTCACCTTCCCTAATGATGAATGAACATTCCAGCCTAAGATTCAAGTACTAAATCATGCCAACGCTAGTTTACCTGGCACCTAATTGCTCATATAAATGCAGTTTGGCACTCCGTATGAATTATGCATAAATCATAACCAGTTGACAGATTTGTTATTTACTAAAGACAAATAGAGGGCATGTAACTACAGGCGTCGTAAGCCAAAGCACGCGCTCAACAAAAAGTTATTGGCTTGCGGGCTCTAGAAATAGCTGTAATAACTGGATACAGCTGCGTTCATCCTACCTCATTAACGTAACATTTGTACAGGTTTAAAGTTTCTTGGCAAAACTATTGTAGAGCATGTTTACTTGCGTAAATCGTGCTCCAAGGCATGCACCATCCCGTTTATATTTCTTAATTAACGAAATTAGACTATCATTTAAACGACCTTAAAGACCAGTGTCAACAAAGCTATTGTTTGAAACGTTTTCAATGAGCTCAATAACTTCCTTGCGTTGCTCGCGTATCAGTTTAGTCATGTGTTCCTTTTCAATGTCATTGGTTCTCTGGATCATGACACTTTTTCAGAGTCATTTGGTAATGTTATTTCTTGCTCTCTATAGTAAGAATCAAAGAAAGTGAAACACAACACCCAAGGCTAGTCGATTGTCTATCTGAATAGTAGTCACGACAGATACAGTTATTACTTTGCCTTGCTTACCTTGAAACAATCTTTCAAAGTTTATCCTAATATTACGAAAAGAGTATGCTGGTCTCTGTAGTACCTACGTAAAGAATTCGGTCATGGATTCCATGGATAAATAGCTGTTTCTATAAATTGATAGTGTGCGTTTGACCGCGCAAATTTTTGAGCAAACTAATTTTCAGTGACAGTTTCTTCTGATTTTCGTCCAAGTGACAACGCACATTTCATACCTCGCCCATTAGCACGTTGACAATATTATTTAAACGCTTCAATGACAACGCATCTTCACTCTAGTTCACATTCTACACATCTCGAATAGTCCGCTGTCTACACCTGCGTGCCTTATTTTAGATCGACGCTGGCCGTGATGGCAGTCGCAAGGTGACGCGGGATTATTTTCATATTCTGGGTCACGATGTGTGTTTTGTCTCAGGGACGCTGGTATTCCCGTGTACACGAGGTCGCGTGCCGTATTTATGTGACAACTTGTAACTAAATCATATTTAAAATTCCACCTAGTCCAAGGTGACTGAGATACAAAATTCCTCACTATTTCATCTAGTAATCCAAACTAATTTCTGACTTGGTAAACGAGGTAGGTCAAGTCAGCATTTTCAGTGATAGGCATTTAAGTAAACGCAAGTACTTACACGGAAGATAACCATCTCTTTAATGCACCATAATGGCTATACCCATTACCCAACCTTTTGCGCATATCCGATGATGTCGAACGTTTTCCCCGATAAATCATCGGCACTATCAATGATTCAAAACTTTCTTTTTACGAAATATCACATAAACCATAATAAATAAAACGTCTTTACGACGTGCGCTCCCATTCAGTGCCCGTTAACTGCGCTGTTAATTTATGACATATGGTAGCTAGGCGACTTATACCTTCACCTGCATATTGTAGGTCATGTGGTAATGGAAGGTAGATTATTATTATTTTCTGTCCTGTGCCAAGAGGCGAGTTCCAAAGATGATTCATACATTACGATCTCAGAATGCAGTTCGGTCACTTTTAATGTTCCGCAGTGATGGCATCTTCGCTAACCTCGCATTGTATCTATGGATATAGGTGCTCTCTTATTCTATGTCACACGTTTTCTATAGCAAAATACTTTTTAAAGCATCGACAAAAGAATCAAATTTCTGTAACGCAAACCTTTGAATTCAAATGTGCTTGCAGGTAGAATTTTTTGCTCATGTCTCACATGCCTTTGTTTATACCTACCTCGTCTGTGAACTGGTTAACAATAGCATAGTTATCAACTCGATCGGATTTAATCAGTCGGGTATCTATGCAATCGTCTATAATATCATGATTTTCTGTCTTTGTAAGATCTAATTAGGATGAGACTTGAGTAGTTAACTCACATGCGCTGAATTCAACTGATGACGTAAGGCAGTTCAATTGAAATGTTTCTATTCTTTGAATTAATTGTCAACTCCAGCTTTAGTCCGGCATGGTCACGCAATCCGTTGAATGTATTGAATTCTATTTATCAGTTCCGACCTTGAGGCCACCTCCGGAACCAATCGAGTTTGTGAGTTTGCATAGGAGCGCCGTTCGTGAACTATTACTGCCTTTCAGATCTTGTTCAACATCAATAACAATAGATTTACGTCTTTATTCGATCAGTTTGGCTTTCGATAGTCTGCTAATGATATAATCAAGCTAACGGTGACGACTGCGTGACCCATTATGTAGGTTATTGCTATCTAATGGTATTTGAATAGTTAAAAATATACATTCATATCTACATCCGTTTGAATACACGCCGGATTAGTCGGTTTTAAAAACAAAGGTTGTTTAAAACTCTATTGTGTTTTACATTATTGCATGAAAGAACCAAGCGATGGAGACCATTTTTTTCTATATCTATGATGGAGTCAGAATACTAAACAACTTAAATCTAATCTTGTGAAATTATTCCAAAACACTCGTTTTACTCTCACAGACAATATTCATAACTAACAGTCATTCTACAATTTTAGAGTCGCAATTGCAAGCCGAATGCGGCGGGTGCTAATAACCGCCTGCGAATTTGGCACTGCGAGGGTTGGACCCCTCGGCCGGCCGCCCGTTCCCCTACCTGATGCAACTGCAGTATTGATTAACGGCACTCGTATCCGTTCTATGTCGTATTTCCGATTAATTTGTTGGAGCAAATTAAAATGTAAATGAACCATTAATTTAACTCCAACTCATAACCGACCCAACCACATAACCATTAATTTTCAAACAATTTGAATTTGATACACATGTACACGTCTTCAAAATGCTGAACACGCAAATTCGAATGTATAGTTCACACATTTAGTTTTAGTTAAAAGGGCAGGTTTCCGTAATTCTACGACAAAGCGCGTATTTTGAGTGCGAGTAATAAATTGCTATACAATTAAACCTTACTCTTTGAGAAAGGCCAGAAAACTTTAAACCAGATCACACATCACAAGTGGTAGTACCATAACAACAAAATGAATAGATATTACGAAACGAGTTTCAAAAACCTTTCTTGATATATTCACAAAAAACTCAAACAATTCTTACTTTCGCTTTCAGACCTTCACAGCATGGTGTAACAGCCACCTGAGGAAGGCCGGTACTGGTATCGAGAATATCGACGAAGATTTCCGCAATGGCTTGAAACTTATGTTGCTGCTGGAGGTTATCTCCGGCGAGACTCTACCTAAGCCCGACCGCGGCAAAATGCGTTTCCACAAGATCGCTAACGTCAACAAGGCTTTGGACTTCATTGCCTCCAAAGGTAAGTTAAAAAATATGTAAAAAGTCGATACTCATCAATATCTAAGAGTCGTGGTCGGCAGCCGAATGTCTCTTCTGAATGCCTAATTTTTATTGAGGGTATGTCCCTAATTGCTTTAGATTTAGATAACAAAACAATTACACATTTACAGAGCATTGCGCTTTACCATATTTGGTCCAAAAGTGCATAAAGTCACATTATTTTGTTGTTTGTAATGGGCAATTCAAGCAAGAGCAGCCTACGAAACACTCGGTATTGAGTAATAAGACCTAGTGTTTCGTAGGCGATTTACTATGAACCCGTCCATATTACTCCTACACTGATTACAGTTTTCCAATACAATACTCGTTTATTATTGCTAAACATGATGCAGGTCATACTAGTGTATTTATAAATATAAAAGTTATAGAATATCAGTGCTTCATAGTAATCCTTAGAAGGTATAAAGATGATGAGAGTCATAAAAATATCAGGTTTCTGTCTGTCAAGCTTAATATAATGTCTTACTTAAAATGGTGTGTTTATCGTTGCTTGATGGGACTGCAGCAATATGCTAAAGTTTCCTTCCAGAAAAACTAAGGATTGGGTCGGACAGCTACACCTCTAGAATTTTGAATCAAAACAGGATCAGATTAGAATATACAAAGGCACAAAATCGAATCTGAAATCTGATAAAACCGAAATACAGAAATCTAGACAAGAACCATGTAGACTGGACGTAATTTTTGAGAAAAGGACTTAGATAATTAAGTTAATTAAACAAGGCAAGAAAAAAACTTACGTAATACTAAGAACAAAAACCTAAAGAACGTTTAGGTATGTCGACATTAAATACTGGATACTGTTTTGTCGCTAAAAGCAGTACTCCAAAACTATTAGTGCTAAAGCAAGGATAAAGTAAAAATCTACAATAGCACAAGGACCCGAGTTGACAGTGTAACATTAGTGTTCTTTATTAGATATCAGAGATTCTGAGTTAAATATTATTGTGGTAATTCAATATTATGAGCAGGAAGTATCCTTCTGTGCATCGAATTGATTTTCTACGACATGTGCACCATGACTAATAGGCACAAAGCCACTATACGAGAACACAGTTTATATAAAAGCAAACAGAATTATGACTACCTATAACATCCAAATAGAGTATAATGGTATGACGCCAACAGGTTACAGAACATACCACGTTTAAGGTAGACTCGACTGTTTTTGAACTTAAAGTTCCTGTTATGGCAATCGAGATGGCAATGCTAAAAGCTATTCTAAAGATACTCATGGTTTTACGTATTCGATTATAATAGAATTGTTATAACTTAATTGTGATTCAGCAAATATATCTTCTATCAACATTTACTTTCAGGCGTGAAATTAGTGTCAATTGGCGCTGAAGAAATTGTCGATGGCAATCTTAAGATGACCCTGGGTATGATCTGGACTATTATCCTGCGATTCGCCATCCAGGACATCTCAGTGGAAGAAATGACCGCCAAGGTAAATTTATAATCCCTCCACCATACAAATGATTAAATATAATACAACATATGTGTGTAATCAACAGCATTAGTCATCGACAGCAATAATGTGAATATAAATGGTTTAATTCGCAATGCATTTTTCACATCTAGAATTCAATTTATAGACTTTGTTTTTATCAATAAATGAGGATGCAGTTTTATATTACAGTTAGTCGTTTATGATATTGAGAATACGCCAAACATTTCTGTTTCCCATCGCAGTCAACGCTCTGTGCGATAATATACTTGATAACGTTACCAACTTCCTTTGTATCATTGTACCTCAATCTTTTTTTTATTTTCCATATCAGGAAGGTCTGCTGCTCTGGTGCCAACGCAAGACAGCCCCATACAAGAATGTTAACGTTCAGAACTTCCATCTGTCATTCAAGGATGGTCTGGCCTTCTGCGCCCTGATCCACAGGCACAGGCCAGACCTCATCGACTACAGCAAACTGTCCAAGGACAATCCTCTAGAGAACTTAAACACGGCTTTCGATGTGGCCGAGAAGTATCTCGACATCCCCCGCATGTTGGACCCCGACGGTAAGACACGCTTTTAATGCTTTTCGCTTCAGAATTATGCAAAGCACAAACAAGAGCAAAGGATGCTCTCCGAGCCTTCTTGTTAAAATAAATTATCAATAGAGATTTGCGTTTTAACGCGATCTTTAAATGCCATACTTCAGCATTATAAAAATGATTACCAATATAATATTATGTACACGAAATATAAATTGTAACTGGATATTGCAGACTTAATAAACACACCAAAGCCGGACGAGCGCGCCATTATGACCTATGTGTCGTGTTACTACCACGCCTTCCAAGGCGCGCAACAGGTACAAAACAAATGTAAAATGGCCGCCACGCGTTACCGCCATTTCCGCGTTTGATACCCGAACCCTAACGCCAGGCCTTTGTGTGTAACTTATAGCATGATGAGTGCCTCGCTTTATGTTAAAGACGCTCCTACTTTCAGTGTTGATAAACTAATCCATACGACCTCGGAAGAATTTCGTCAGTCTGGCACTAACGGTACAAAGGATGGGACAAGAAGCAGTGTAGAGACAACTCCACGTCTTGGCTCTAATTCTATCCGTTGTACCGCTATTACTGACTGAATACCTCATCTAAATTGATGTGCCGGGTAAGTGTAGAAAAATCTTCCGAGGTGAAATATTGCAATTCTTTACAACAAGTGTTCCAGAATTACCTATTATTATAATCTATTTTATAAGACGATGACATGGTTCAGACGTGTCATTATTTTTATGTTATTGTAATCCCAATTCCAAGCAACGAACCCCTTACCTAAATAATTCTGAAATGTGATACAAACGTAATTATAAATAATATAAATATATAGTTTTAAAAACTAAAAAACACGCTTTTGTTAGTATACTGAAAAATAAAAACCATGTGGGGTTCCAGTACCCACCCTCTGGCTCCATCATGACTTCAGCTCGATGGTACCATATTATTGTTTGGTCATCAGAATAACATACATTTACAAAGTTTCACATCGATGCAATAGGTAGAAGTTTACAACAAAAACTTTGTTCCAGGTGAAGCTAATATAAGCGTGTTAAAATAAGCTTTATGTTGTTAACTATCATACAGTATTTTTATTGATATCCAACGAAAGAATGCTTGTGTTCTAAATTAATAGCTCTCGCAATCCACAGGTATTTGATATAACTCGTCATTTACTTTATTGTCTAGATGTTTAACACTGTCAATTAGTACTATATTAATTAATTTTCCTGTTTCAACTGCTATAATTAAATATGATAAGACTATGCGGGTTGTTAAAATACTAAGTTTTTTCATTACGTATCTTCGTGTCTCGTGCCTCTTTTATTGTGAAGATAACTTTTTGAACAAAAATAAATTCAAAAGAAAATACTACATACCTACCATAATAAGGAGTAATAGACGATTAAAACGTTATATACTCGTGTAAACGAGCACGTTAATGTTAACGACATAGTTTTCTAAAAGATAAAACACGAGCATTCTACTAGGAAATAATTCATGATACATCGCATGAGAACTAACACCGTGTCGCTTGCGTGCCGCTTGTCAGATCTGCAGAACACAGCGATGCCGGACGAGCGTGCGGTCATGACATACGTCTCTTCATACTACCATTGCTTCTCTGGCGCACAAAAGGTTTGTATCATCTGAACCTACTAATGAATGCAAACGTTGCAGTTTTCTGAACCGAATTGAATTTGTTTTATAAAAACCTAAAAATGGTTTTTACTTTGAATTTGGGGCGAAAATAGTATTTTAAAAACTGCTTTTGTTCCGTGTTATAAAGCTTTATTGTGTTTTATAATGTCATATGAATAAAACCTATTATAATAATATGAGTTTGTCATTAAACTAGTGATGGTTTGATTGACGAAGTGATTCCATTATGTTAAAGAAATATATTGTACAATCCACAGGCTGAGACGGCCGCGAACCGCATTTGCAAAGTTCTCAAAGTCAACCAGGAGAACGAACGCCTCATGGAAGAGTATGAGCGTCTTGCCAGTGATGTAAGTATACGCATCATTAAATCTTTTTCTTTGAGTACAGTGTCAAGGAATTCGTAGGAATGAGATAAACACATTTAGGTCGACAAATACATAGAGTGGGAGCGAGAGAACGGATGAGAGAATAGCCCTCTTCCGTACCTCATTCATATTTATTGAATGAGAACGAGAAACGAGAATGAGAAACGCTTACATTAACCGATACTCTTGTATCTTGAGAAGTCAAGAGTATCGATTAACGAAAGCCTTGAGTCACCGCGTCCAGAAAAATCTGTTACGATACCACTCGAATTACTCATGACTCGTGGCACATGTATTGAAGGCTTATTGGTCCTGAGCTCGTACCTCATAGCTTAACTGCATTCTCACGTTACTGCGTACTTTACATTTATGTTGCAACAATAAACATAATATTTTACGATTCATATTTTGATTTTATAGCTGCTGGACTGGATCAGGCGTACCATGCCGTGGCTGAACAGCCGCCAAACCGACAACTCTCTTGCCGGTTGCCAGAAAAAACTGGAAGACTACCGTACTTACAGGTAAATCTTTTGAATTGGAGTAGATATTCATTAAAACTTTATAGCTTTGAGGAATGACAAATTACATATTGTATTATTAATCAAATTAAACAAGGCTTTGGATTTGCATGTTCTGGTCCCTGATTTTGAATCCCAGTTATGGGGAAGTGGGAATGGGGTGTTCTGTTAAATAAAATGGTAAAGTTGACGATTGGTTAGCCAACTTCTTATCGCATGGGCACCTCAATACTATTAGCGAACAGTCCTGGAACCACTAATGTGACAATTATCTTATTTTTTTAATACAGGCGTAAACACAAGCCACCACGTGTAGAACAGAAGGCCAAGCTGGAGACTAACTTCAACACCCTACAGACCAAGCTCCGTCTGAGCAACCGCCCCGCGTACATGCCCACTGAAGGCAAGATGGTCTCTGTAAGTATTGCGAACATGCACCCATTATTACAAAAAACTCGATCAAAAAATTAAAAAGGTTGAGGCATGTGCCTGATATGTATCAATAAGTAATCAGCCATCTTCCATTCAGTCCTTAGTCTCATCTGCTGTCACACTGAGACTCTGACCCTCACAATCTTTACAAACCATCGTGTTAAGAAGCATTCAATATAATAGTCGGTCTTAGACCGATGTTATCTGACAGGCATCATGCCTGGTCTACTTTTCTGTCTACGTTTTACCAACTTCTGAAGTGTCTCGCTAATTTCACCTCGTGAATTATTCTGGTTGCGATTTTCAAATTCGAAAATCTAATAAATAAACGCTTTTTTCGTTTCAAGGACATCGCCGGAGCTTGGAAGGGCTTGGAGATCGCCGAGAAGGCGTTTGAAGAGTGGCTGTTGAGCGAGATGATGCGCCTTGAGCGTCTTGAATACCTGGCCCAGAAGTTCAAGCACAAAGCCGACATCCACGAGGACTGGACCAGAGGTTGGTACAGTTATTTGTAACTAATATTCTGAGAGTAATTTATAACTAACATTTTATACTACGAGACTATAACGTTAGTCATTCCACATGAATCCCTACAGCAAAAAATCTCAGAGGACAATTAATTGCCAAAATCACCATGGTACAGTCGAGTTCATATTGGCCCTTCCAGGCTTCAAAAATATATTAACGTTAAAAAAGTTCATAATATTGTGACAACTCTAAGCATCATTAAATTGTAGTCAAGATTTAGATTCATTAATATGTGACTGCTTTTTCTCAGTAACATGTACACAGCCAAAGGCACATTATTATACAGGATGTAAACGAAATCATGTAATTCCTTCAAACCTCGTGATGTACTGCTGACATAGATTAACCCTAAAAAAGCAGTCACATATTAATGAATCTAAATCTTGACCACAATTTAATGATGCTTAGAGTTGTCACAATATTATGAACTTTTTTAACGTTCATATATTTTTGAAGCCTGGAGGGGCCAATATATTAATGAACTCGACTGTACGAGAATTAACAAGGGATTTTTTCAAGCTGCCCTAATACTTGATAATCCATTTAGTCTTTTTTGAAGATATCCAGAGGAAAACATTAGAAAGCCTTTACCTTGTCGAGAATACGGAAAAATTAACTAAACAAATAAGATATACTTATTATTTATCCAACTCAGCTGTTATCCAAAATCCAGTCACATTAAAAACTCTAATCTGAATTTTCTAACATAATATGAAAATGAATCCACCTTTATTTTTTAGGCAAGGAGGAAATGCTGCAATCTCAGGACTTCCGCCAGTGCAAGCTGTACGACATCAAGGCTCTGAAGAAGAAGCACGAGGCCTTCGAGTCCGACCTCGCCGCACACCAGGACCGCGTTGAGCAGATCGCTGCTATTGCGCAGGAACTCAAGTAAGTAGACCCAAATATTAAATACGAGTTCTTGTAAAAGCAAGGACTACTCTCGACAAAAGGTATTGTTTCGGTAAATGATTCCATTACAGTTAATTTCGGATGAAATTTTGATGACTTTCGAAAAATACCTGCTACAAAAAGACTCGCACAACGAGTTAGCACTTGGCAATTGAACAGAACACTAGTTCTTTAACCATATATTGACCATTTTACAAACGTGAACTTCAGTATTAGTGAACTTATCACATATCTTATTGCTTTCCAGCACCCTGGAGTACCACGACGTGGCGAGCGTGAACGCACGTTGCCAGCGCATCTGCTCGCAGTGGGACCGCCTGGGCGCGCTCACACAGCGCCGCCGCCACGCGCTGGATGACGCCGAACGCGTGCTGGAGCAGATCGACCTGCTGCACCTCGAGTTTGCCAAGCGTGCCGCGCCCTTCAACAACTGGTACGAAAACCCAATAGTATCTAATCAGCCTATTTTAGTAGGAGTAGAGGGACTCGTGCCCGCCCGTCACAATAGATCTTTCAGCAGGAAGCAGGTGGCAGGGAACATAGGGCCTTCTAAGGACCCTATTTGTTTATCCAAATCAAATACTGTCTGCTTCAATATGCAATACATTATATTTCATTTTCACCTCTTAGACTGATCGCCAAACGCGCATTCATAGTACTAAATCATTAAATATTAAAAGATGAATGTTATTCTAATTTCCAAGAATATTGAAGAACGGTGTCATGTATAGAGTCAAACTCTTTATTTGTTTCTTTTTGGTACTCAGGTTGGACGGCACACGGGAGGACCTAGTAGACATGTTCATCGTGCACACCATCGAGGAGATCTCTGGTCTCATGGATGCGCACGCTCGCTTCAAGGCCACTCTCGGAGAGGCTGACAAGGAGTACCAGGTAAATTCTTTTTTAAATATATTTTCTTAGTTACGTATGGAAAGGTTGCACTGTTTCTGTTTTAAGTAATATCTATATAGTGAAACGCGACGGAAGCAAAATAATAGCAATTCGATTCTGATTCTTCAAACTTGCCTGCAAAGCAAGGCAAAGTTCCAAAACGACTCCTATAATATACAAATACTTAGCTCAAATTTTTTGCATTATTGATTTGGACATCAAATTCACGTGTTGTTGTTTTATCATTTCAGGCGATAGTCAACCTGGTACACCAGGTTGAGTCCATCGTGAAACAGCACCAAATACCTGGCGGTTTGGAGAACCCCTACACTACTCTCACCGCCCACGTAAGTTCTCAATTCACCAAATTTATAACGCTTCAATGTCAATACAATATTATTGTGGTACGCATAAACCACTAGTCCGGCAATCCCAAAAATACACGTGAGTAAATAATAATTAACATAAATGTGTCTTACGAAAGTTATAATTAAATAAACGAACACCACGACATAACTTCTCGTTTGTATCACAAGAGCTAACTCGAAGATTATTACATTTACAAACATCAGAATTTCAATGTGTCTAGGAACGTTGCAGACTATGCGGAAGGGCCATTGTTTTAAATCACGGGCCTCAACACCAAAAATTCAATCTTTAATATTAATAATTACGAGGCAATGAAACCTAAAGAACAACATTATCTTAACAAATTAATTTTTGATCTCAGGAGCTGAACCGCAAGTGGTCGGACGTGAGGCAGCTGGTGCCCCAGCGCGACGGCACGCTGGCCGCCGAGCTGCGCAAGCAACAGAACAACGAGACCCTTAGGCGCCAGTTCGCCGAGAAGGCCAACGCTGTTGGACCCTGGATCGAAAGGCAGATGGATGCCGTAACGGCTATCGGAATGGGCCTGCAGGTAACGTGTCTGAAGTATTTTTCTTTAGCATAATAACATAAAGACGAAACTAAGCATTTGGAGACCAAATCAACTCATTTTAAATTTTATCCCATAAAAAAATCCAAGGTAGGATCAGGGTATATCTACCTATATACCTGGAACTTAAAAACCTTTTACACGCTTTTAAGGCATACACACGATCTAAGATCTCCTTGGTAGCCTGAGATTGGCCCAGTTTGCTTGCTTAGGGTAAAGACGATCTAACCTAAAAATAAAAATAAAATTGCCATATAATAATACATTCGTACATTCTAGGGCTCTCTGGAAGACCAGCTGCGCCGCCTCAAGGAATACGAAGCCGGCGTGTACGCTTACAAGCCGCACATCGAGGAATTGGAGCGCATTCACCAGGCCGTGCAAGAGGGCATGATCTTCGAGAACAGGCAAGTCAACAAAATATGTGGCAATTTTTTTATAGGTCTTTTGCTACGGCTCTTTTCCACCTTGATTTTTAAAGTAGATCAGGATTTGGAGTGATATCCGAAGTAGCCGCCAATACTCTATGTATGATTTTTTTCAGAAGCAGATTTATCGGGAGAAAGTAATTAGCCAAAAAGAAAATTGTTTTTCTAGTAATTATTAGTCATGCAGGATATTATAGCAAACATGACACCTATTAAACACCAAACCCAGATAAATTAATTAATAAATGTATTTTACAGGTATTCGCAATACACAATGGAAACTCTGCGCGTCGGCTGGGAACAACTTCTGACTTCTATCAACCGCACAATCAACGAGGTTGAGAACCAGATTCTGACCCGCGACTCGAAGGGCATCACACAGGAACAACTTACAGAGTTCCGCGCTTCGTTCAACCACTTCGACAAAAACCGCACAGGTAATTGCAGTAATTATTTTAAAACGAACCGTTTATTATTAATTGCGTAGTACACAAAATAACTGGAATAAGAATCCTGCTCGAAAGCTACGTAGCTTAGTGCGAAGCGCGTGACGATTATGTTTCAAGGCAAAGCAGGAGGACGTTGGACGTGCATCTGCTGTGTAACCTAAAAACTCAAAAATATAAATGACACACTTCTATGAGTCGTATTCTTGAGCTGTGAACTAACGAACTAAGACAGCCAACTATAAAATCAAAAAAGTTAATATAAAGTCAGAGCTGCTTACTAAATCAACCGCTGAATAAGGTGTACTAAAATGCATGAATTATTTTTATTCCAGTTGAGACTATAGAAATAAAAATGTGTTCACAGGCCGCCTAGCACCCGAAGAATACAAATCTTGCTTGGTGTCTCTTGGCTACAGCATCGGCAAAGACAGGCAAGGAGAACTCGACTTCCAGCGTATCCTCGCTGTTGTCGACCCCAACAACACAGGTAAAACTTCTTTCTGCCTGTAAATCAGATCAGCTGAATACGGACAAGGCTATCGAGCGCTAACGAATAATTGGATTACGGTTTAACGGGAGCGGAAACTCTTTATTAAGGTCATCGAAGCTTCGGAAGGCCATCGAAGCTTCGGAAGGCCAGCAAAGATTCTTATGCTCATCAAACGTTCGTTGGTCTTCGGTGGCTGGCTGTAACCAGAATATGGGGGAAAATAACTAGATAAAACATCAAAATGCTCTGTTCGCAGGTTACGTTTCGTTCGATGCGTTCTTGGACTTCATGACAAGGGAATCCACAGACACAGACACCGCTGAACAAGTCATCGACAGCTTTAGGATCTTAGCCGGCGACAAGGTAACACGATTTCCTAAGTCACTTCATTTCTGAAGTCTTTTGAATCGGGAGATACCTAATATTGTTTTTTCGTTGCTAGCCTTACATCACGGCCGACGAGCTGCGACGTGAACTGCCGCCCGACCAGGCGGAATATTGCGTGGCACGCATGCCACCGTTCCGTGGCCCCGGAGCCCCGGCCGGCGCACTCGACTACATGGCATTCTCCACCGCACTCTATGGCGAGACCGACCTTTAGGTACATCACGATAAATATGTAAATTTTTAAATTATTTTAGACTTAACTCTGATAATAATATTAAATAAACTATTTAAAAAACACCCAGGCTTTCGAATCCCCCAGTACACGACGGTATTTGGCAAACCTCCAGTTCGGCATTGGGCCGCTGCCTAACGCCCACCTTGTTTTCATGTTTTCTTTAATAGCTATATTTATAGAAACTGAAATGATTTTTACTCAGACGCAGGTCGCAGAAGTCGTATCATAGGACATTGTCATCCACGTCATCAGTCAAGGAGGGTAGCTAAGATGGCGCGCGATCTCCGCGCTATGTACTAACACGACGGCCCAAGGCTCCAGCGGCGACGTAATGGCGCACAAAGATTATTTCCCTTACATTGACCTACCTCTCAAAAATCGCCCTAAACCGAGGTCAATGTAGAGCAAACAATTTTTGTGGTATATTTTAGTCTATAAAACAGTTCTATATTAAAAATATTATGTGCAATGTTCAAACCAAAAATGCCATTAACTTTCATACCATAAAACTCCTTCCTAATGTTTAGTAACCTTTTGGCTCAAATCAGAGAAATCATTTTATATGTTTACAACACTCTATTTATACATTAGCATTAGGTATTTTTAACTTTTATAAGAAATTCTCAGGGAAGTCACAAAAAAATTATTTGTAAGATAAAAATGGTGCTAATGTTAGGCTTGACTAATGTGTGACACCAAAATAAGACTCATTCACATTGTGAGAATGTTTTTGTTATATTTTTTTTATTTATAAGCAAACATTATTTATACAAGATCGATTTTTATTTACTGCCATTAGTAATTATAGTACTTGGATGGTAGGCACAGTATTGTTTTAAGTTTTCTAAATTTATAAATGTTGCAGGGAAGTGTCACACAAATTATTTATATCATAGATTGCCATAGCTTGCCTGCATCTATTTATTTATCATTTTTATATGATTATCGTTTGTGAGAGTATTGGAATGAGTACTCAAAATAAATGATCTGCCATATTTTTGTCTTTTAATAATGACTGCATTGTTAATCCAACCAATTATGTTACAATGAGACAGCAGCGGTATGTAGATTAAGAATGACTTACGTGCCCAAAAGTATACTAACTCGAATGTACAGCTACTTTAATAAAGAGCTCTTAAACAATTTTTTTTTTATTTGTAAATTTACCTACATGTACTAAATACCATGTCTACTTTACTATAGGAAAAAAACAAAGTATTAACAACGATCATATATTCGAAAGATTCAACTAAAATTACAGATTAGCTTGCTAATAAAAGATACAATTAAAATACACCATGCTACATACCAATATAGAATATATATTGCAGTTTAAAATCAACCAAGTTTCAACATATTTGACTGCATAGTCACAACGTGACATATCAATAAATTATAACAAAATACCCTACTCATATCTACTTAAAATATTAAAGCCTAAACATAAAGCTGTTTTATTTATTTTCCTCCTTTTTAGATTCTTCTGCTGTTAGGAGTGCACTTTTTATGCCAACCTTCTTCAGTTCTTCAATAAGCTCACCTGATTGGTGCATTTGTAGCATAATGTCACAACCTCCAACAAATTCTCCATTTATGAAAACTTGTGGGATTGTCGGCCAATTGGAGTAATCTTTTATACCTGCAATTAGGAACAACATATTTCATAATTTGGGAATCAAATTTTCTAAATAAATACAAATTCATCAGATTCAGGAATTAGGTCACAGAATACTCTAAGATCAAGTATTTATCTACCTACTGAGCAAGTACAAGTTTCTTTATCCAAGCTTTTTGTCTAAAAGGAGAATTCCTTGGCTCAAATAATTAAATTGCAGTGGAATTCATTTATTACAACTTCATTTATAACAAACAACCGCTTAGAGCAATTTAAGAAAATTATTTAGTTGGGTTTCATTCAAATTCTTTCAAGAATAGGTTATTTACACCATGAAAAGCAGAGGCAGGTGCCTTTGCTTTTCATGGTGTAATTTAAAGAGAAAATAATAATTTTCTTCCCCAATGCAATAAATGAATAAATGCATCCTTAATATTCAAATGAACAATCACTTGAGGCATAACAATACTGTAATATTTCCCAAATTATTATACACAGTATTTGAATAAATATCTACCAACACTTATAACAATATCCACTTAATAGGAGCAAATATTGCAGTCTCTTAGTCACTGTTATAAACAGACTTAGTATTAAACATTCTTATTAGTTATTGACAAAATGCTCAAATGTATTAAGGTTTATTGATTTACCAACTAAATTCTTGTTTAACCGAGAATTGGCTAGATGAGTGAACATAAATTTGGAACATAGGAATTTGACATCTATTTTGACCTCTTATGATAAAGCAGCTAACACAAAAATCTTATCATCCTTACAACCTCCTCAATGATAACAGTATAGTAAACACAACCATTTAAAACATTATAAAATTCGGGTCAAGACTAACCTTGCCTAAGATTTTCATCCGACAGGACATCGTGACTGTCGTATGGAACTGCATGCATCCTCATTATCTGAACTACTGCATTGCTGAATCCACATCGTGGCGCATCTGGCACACCTTTCATAAATACTACCACTTTATTATTTTTAACTATTGTGTCGATTTTTTCTTTTACTGGAACATCGGCGAATGATCGACATGATAACTTCAAAGTATTGTTATAAATTGGAAATAAACTCCTTCGTAGCAAGCTATTCATTTTTATTGATTTACTACGTAGGCACTAACTTTATTTACTATGAACAAATAAAGATATTAAGATATTTCTTTTGTTTTAAATTATTTCCACTTCAACAAAAATGTCACTCACTCTCTCTCAGATGTTACGTCAATTTCAACGTTTTCAACTGTCATTATACACACCTCTGTCATGATGACAGCAATCATCAATAACTCATACATAATCTGAGATGTCATCTCTGGTAGCGGAAAATGTAGTCTATGGTCTAATGCTATTATCTATTAAAACGTTGTTGCTAAATTAAAATAAGATGGTGAAAACTATCTATAAAGGTTCCCGACCCAGCGGTCGGGAATAACTTTATACAATTTACGTTAAGGTATGACGCCTTAATCACCTTCTTATTACAGTTTTGGTAATTATAAACTAATATAGAAAACTTTCGTCACAAGCAATCTTTCAAAATCTGTCAGATAATATATTCGTAAAAAGGTTTCGTTCAGTAATCATCAATACAAAGTATCATTTTAGAAACTATTCTAAAACACCACCATTGTTAAATTGTTATTTGCTTACAATGGTATGCTTGTTCCTAGGCTATGCTATATCATAGGGCAATATCCTCAGAATAATAACTAAAGCATAGAAGGAGGGCTAAAAAAATATCTCAATAACTACCCTTATTCCCGTTCTATCTTATAGCACGATAAATGATGTGGGAATGAGATATATGATTTACTCTTTGTTTTATTTTTTTGTTTTGTCACAAGATGAACTGTCATTTGGTTATATTAGTTCCTCAGAATAATGTCTAAAGCATGCTTTAGGTTATTAATCTGAGGCTAATCACAGGCTATTATCTAACTATGTAACATAAGACCTCCATGATACGGCTCCATTATTTATTTTATTTACCCTATTCGTATGCCATGAAACTTTAAAAAAACATCTATTTGTTTTTAGTAAAAGTAAACCACGAACCTCAAATAACATCAAATGAAAATGATGTGCATAGATTACATCAGTATTTTCTTACTTTTGTAGCTGTCTTTTAATCTGTGCAAAGTGCAAAAAATATTTTTTCTCTTGTCGTTGTGAAGTTGCCACACTGTCTCATTGTCTCTTCTTTTTCTTTTCTTGTCTGTGGTTATGGTTGAGTGGTTTGTTGTGTGTGATTATTAATTTTTCAAAAATACTTATTCATAAAATGGAAAACGCTGAAGAAATATTTCATTTTCTTGAAGATTTTTCCAAACGTAAACCTAAAACAATCCCACAGGAACTTAACGAATACTTGGCATACGTAGCACGGACCGGTGATCCAGTCTACCAATGGTCACTTGTAAAAAGTTTATTCAAAGAAAAATTACTATCTGTGATCACCGATTTCTATGAAACAACTCCAGGTATTGATATCCCACCTTATCCAAACGTGGATCCATTTAATTATGACATTATGAAGAATAGCTTATTAGAACGCCTAGATTCATTCACCTCTGCCCCTTTCACAGTTCAAAGAATTTGTGAATTACTCACGTATCCGCGTAAACAGTACAATCGCGTGGATAAGTTTATGAGGGCGATAGAAAAGAACATTTTAGTTGTAAGCACCAGGGAACCTGGTGCACAGCGTCAACCTGAGCCAGAAAATGGTGATCCAGTTGAACCTATTGTGAATGGTTCAGATAATAATTCTGAGTACAATGTAGATGTTGAAATGGAAGACATGTCATGGAAAGAAAATGCTGATCAACCGCGGATCTCAGAGCCTCAGCCAGGGTCATCTGATGCTCACATTTCTGTAGATGACATAGAGGCTCGATTAAAAGCTAAACAAGAAACTCCAATGGATACTCAAGATAAAATTGCTACCCAATATGAATCAGTCACACCCCCAGAACTTAATATAAGTGCCGATGAACCGCCGGAGGGAACTAAAACAAGTGTGGAGACTGGTCCCCAAGTAACTGCAGTTTCCACTGAAGAACCTAAAGTTGAAGCAACCACTTCATCAAGTACTAATGAGGAACCAAAGGTTGATGTTGAAATGAAACCTGAAGTTATTACTCCTGCATTAATCATTCCAGAAATTAAAGTTGATGATGCTGAAATGACAGAGCAAAGGCTTACTGTGCAATCGACTCCAGATAAAGTTGAAGACGCAAGTGAACCAAGTGAGAAGGAAGCTCCAAGCACAGAGCCTAAATCTGTGATAGAAACACAACCAGTAGCTATGGATGAAAATAGTTCAGATTCCACAACAAAAGAAGACAATGAACCCAAACTCATTTCTGAAGTGTCCACATCAAGTGAAGAAAGTTCATCGTCAAGTGATAATACTGATGGAAATAGCAATTCTCCTAAGACAGATGAGAGACACATAGATGTGCATGAAGAGTCTAACCAATCAGATACTCCTTCAGATACAGCTTCAGAAGAAAGTAATGCAAAAGAATCTGAACAAACACCTGAGACTACTCCTGAAAGACCTGTAGAAGAAGCTTCTCCTAAAGTTGAAATTCAGTCAGATAATTACTCAATATCTGATGTTAATTCTGAACTACCTCAACCACTTCCAGAAGCCCCCAAAGCTGAGGTGCTGCCAGAAGAGAAAAAAGAACCAGAAAAGATTGAAGAAGAAACAAAGTCTGATAATACTGAGGCGGAACAAATCAAAGCGTCATAGATTATTGACTCTTTCATTTAAAGTGCTTTTTTATTCTGTGACTGTTAGTTATTAAGTAGAAAAGTAAATTAATTTTCCTTAGGCACTATGAACAATCTCACCTGTGTTGAGGTTACCAAATAGTCTTATAGAAATTATATTTCTTGCAATCCTCATCCTCGTTATAACTTGAAAGTATTTATCTATCCTTGTAAAATTCAAGTTGTGCAAGTAAGTGCTTTATGGTAAATTGTCTATTAAAATAATTGAAATGAAAATGAATGTTTGTAACTTAGTATTATTTTATACCAATAATGTTATGGAATAAATAATGAATCAATTTCGTATTACCACTTTTCTATTAATTAATCAGCCTATTCCAGCTGAACATTACTGTCAAAAATAATTGAAATGTCCATATTGTCTTACTTTATTGCATTAGTAGCAACACTTTAAAAAATCTAGGCTTGAAATACCATATTGAATATAATAATAAAATAACAGGACTTAAAAAAATAACGATTTATTGTCTGAAGAAATATCTATTTACATAGGTACATACAGTAGGTATTTGGAATAAACCTTAAACTAAATTACATAAGTAATAACAATTCAGTCCTATAAATCTACATAAAAATAAACCTCACTTAATTAGACTATTTTACAAAAATACTAAGCACATAATACTCTTCTTACATTACGTAACTAATTTTTCTTGACACCAAGAACTTTGAGTTCATTTCTCATAATTTTGCCAGCTGCATTCCTTGGGATTGAGTCTAAAAATAAAACTCCTCCATCAAGGTGCTTATATCTCGTGAGCTTCTTTGCGACTAAATCGCTGATATCTTTCTCTGTGAGTTTTTGTTTGGGCTTGAGAACTACGAACGCTCTGGGGACCTCGCCCGCCAATGGATCCGGAACACCGACCACAGCTACGTCAGCAACTTCAGGACACTCCATTATGATGTTTTCTATTTCTGTTGGTGATACCTGTAGATGTAAATATATTATTAGTAACTAATAGATAGCTAGTAAAATATCCTACCATAAGAGTTCGAATAAACTGGTGTATGGGAAGTTCGTTGACACGTTAGGTTAAAAGGATCCATTTAAAAATTCGGTTGACTTCATGGTCCCCGGCTCTTTTCTATAGAGAATCTAACGCCATTTATCGTCCGCAATCCCAAAACCCGGACTATCAATGAGTAAATGGTTTCCAACAGAAAAACTCAATTACACTTTACCCGACCTGGATTCTACTAACAATTTTTTTGCCATTCCGCAAACGATCCTCAAGTGTCAGTCAGTTTTCGTTTCCAAAACTGTCAAAATGTTTGTTTCGGCTAATCAATTTTTATTTGATTGATGATACCCCATCGATTCTTAGCCCTAGATAAAAATAAGTTAAGCTTGGTCAAAATATTTGACAGTTTATATAAACAAAAACGGTCTGAATTACCGGTTCAGTTACGGTTGCTCAACGTTTCTGTTAGTAGAATTGGACCCCAGGGAATTCAATCCAGCACTACGCAATACGCAGTCGCGCTTGCTATCACTTACCCATAACGTCATTTATTATAATATCTTGAGCCTAGATAATTATACATCCTGTTAAATTAGTCGCCTAATGAATGAGATTAAGAAACAAAGTACCAGTATTTTGCAAGGAGATATATTTAGTATCACAGGTGTCGTACGTACCTGATTGCCCTTAACCTTAATGAGTTCTTTAGTGCGGTCAACTATGTAGAAATAGAAATCTTCGTCGTAGTATGCTACGTCGCCAGTGTGTAGCCAGCCGTCACTGTCCACAGTTTCTTTTGTCGCTGCCTCATTGTTCCAGTAGCCTTTCATTACCTGGGAATCGATTTTTAGTAGGTATTAATTATCGATTTATTATTTAGGTCTCTGTGCACTGTCAGTGAGGAATCTGCAACCCGATAACTTGAAGGATTAGAATTTGCAATCATGGATTTCGAAAACGTATTTCAGAATATACCTGCTATGGACTGCTTCTGGGGATTTCCTAAACACAATAACACTGCCCAACCTGGATTTGTATCCAACACCATTAAACTCTATCGACAGTTACGAGTAATTAAAAGTAATACTCACTTGGGGCCCCCTCAACCACAACTCGCCAGATTTATGTGGGCCCAGCATCTCTCCTGTAGTAAGAGAAACCACGCGGGCTTGTGTGCTCGGCACCAACTGACCTACTGACCCTACTTTACTGTACGGGTACGAGTAGGGCGTCATCAGGGTGACGGGGGAACTCTCTGTCATGCCGTAACCTGAGGAGAAAAACTTTTTTAATTTCGTGTAACTTTTTTGGCCGAATGGTCTCCAAAACACAGTGATAGCTGCTGCCAGATGTACAACATGTCATTGTTTCTAGGTGGAGCGCAATAGCAAATGCGTCTTATCCCTTACCTTTACAACGCCATTTATTGTATGTTAATAACTAAGAAAGTACCTAGATATCTTAGTTTCACTCGACTTCTCAGGAGTCAGTATGACTCTTGATCGGCTAACTTATTAAATAGAACCATTTCGTGATACGATATTCCGTGCCTTGGAGAGCACGTTAAGCCGTCGGTCCCGGATGTCATACGAATACATATGACAGTCGTTACGGGTAGTCAGAAGCCCGAATGTCTGACAAACGGTTTAACCTTAGGATATCGGCATTGCCCAGTTACTGGGTTGCGGAGGTCTGATGGCAGTCGCTCCGTGTAAAATACTGGTATTCAGCCGCATCTGGTTAGACTGGAAGCTGACCCCAAGATAATTGGGAAAAGGCTAAGAGGAAGAATTTCGTGATACGATAACCGAAACAATAAATATTTAGTGCCTCTAATATTTAGTACCTACTCTGCCCAGTCCTGAGTTAACTACTAAACATAAGCCTCTCACAGCCGACAAACTGTTATGACCTTTGGCGGACTTCGTGTTTGTAATTATTTATACAGATAATGGTGGCGATTATGTTGCACATTTTGACAGTACTAAACTAGGCTAAACGCAACTGTCACTTTCTTTTTCTAATGAAACAGATGAGACAAATACTCTTAGTTTAGTTTAGTCCTGTCAAAGGGCGCAACAGAATCGACACCATTGAATAAATAAATAATAATAAGTGCAATCCACACTAACATTATAAATTCAAACGTGAGTTGGTCGGTCTGTCTGTTTGTTACTTCTTCACGATTAAACTTCTGGATCAATATTGATGAAACTTGGCACAGAGATTGCCTGAGACTCTGAAAAAAGCTAGTAGAAAATAAATCCTAAACTTATATCAGCAACAGCACACCGGTATTAAAAAACAAACCTTGCAACAACTTAATCTGGTCTTTAGTCTTCTCGCATTTCAGCAAGAACTTCTCCAGCATACTGTCAGTAGTCGGTGCAGCGCCCACCATGATGGTCTCGACCCATTGCAAGTGCTCCTTCTTCACGGACGGATGGGTCGCCAAGAACGCAAGGAGAGAGGGCACGACGAACAAGGTCGTCGGTTGATATTCTACTAGACATTTGATGTAGTCGTCTGGCGTGAATCTGAAAGTACGAAAATATTCCTTGTATTAGGGAGGTAGGCATATCTACCTATAAAATAAAAAACACTTTTTTTTAATTTCTTGGTGCGTACGGATTCAGTCCTTAATCCATTTCTGTTCTATCTATCATATCATCTCGTAACCGTCCACTGCTGAACATGAATCTATATTTCAATGCTGCGATGAAGAGTCGTGCACTCGTTAGGTAATATCGCCATTTGAGTTAGACAAGCTCGTAGTCATAAATTGATCGCATGTTTAGTTCCAACCACCAAGCCATTAACGTATAACAAAAACGACATAGGTAGTAATTATTAACCGTAAATCTGTACTCTGATAATTGCACTTTTTTGGCATACTATTAATTACTTACCTACCTACTAAGCGATTATTAACATTATGACTTACTATAGTATTGAATGTCTTTGTGACTTACCTTGGCATTGTCACAACGTGGTAGCCCAATTTGAGGTTGTAGTTTAGGATTCCGTTGAAGCCGTAAATGTGGAAGAACGGTGGTACCGTCAAGAGCACATCGCCTTTGCCTATATAGAAAGACAAAGTGATATCATAATATAATAGATAAATAGACTAGCGGCCCGTCCCGGCTTCGCACGGGTGGACATTTTTCCCGTTTTTGCAACATTTTTCATTTATGTTCCGCTCCTATTGGTCGTAGCGTGATGTTATATAGCCTATAACCTTCCTCGATAAATGGACTATCCAACACAAAAATAAATCAATTCCAACCAGTAGTTCCTGAGATTAGCGCGTTCAAACAAACAAAGTCTTCAGCTTTATAATATTAGTTTAGATAATTGTAATGAAAAATAACACTAGGAATAATTATAACAACGTTTTACATCATCACCACAAATCTGAACTTAAATTAAACAACATTACTGAAATGCCAAACGTGGTTACTTATAAGTGGTGCTTCGACCCTAATTACCCTTATTTTACAGCGGAATAAAGGTGATTAGGAGATTTAGCTGGCTGATTTACTGGTTCATGGCACTGCCAAACAGACACATTCACTCATATAATTATAATAATCAACAAAATATGTGAGGCAACATAGAAAACCTATGACATGTTCGTCTTCGTGCCTTAGCTACAGACTCTGTGACCCCAGGGCAGTAAGTGATCCAAAGGCCCTATATTTACTTGTTCGTGATCTTGTTGTTAGATAACATCCGTGGTACCATATTTACCTTTCTCTCCTTCATACTTCATCATCTTAGGGCACTGCGTTTGCTGCAAGTTGCTCACGAGGTTTTTGTGAGTCAGCATCACGCCTTTAGGCATACCAGTGGTGCCGCTTGAGTACGGGATCAGGCAGACCTCTTCGCAATCCACTGTCGGCAAGTCTGCCTTGTGGTCGGCCATGAGCAATGATTTAAGGCCGTATATGCCTAGAAATTAAAAGTTACCTACATTCTGTATTCCACGAAGGGTTGGGCAGAGGTGCAAAGTAACACCCTCATTTCGCCGTTACAGTAGTAACCATAATATAAAGCACCTATAATAGCTCCTTAGCTTAGAGGTGTCCTTACACTCCTAGCCCGGCTGGCTCTTGTGCCCTGTTCCCGCCCAACCAAATTATGTATCCACCCTTCCAAATAGAATTTAATACCTAACTTTATCAATGTACACGGAAGCACAAGCGTGACGATCATGCATGAATATATTTAATAGGTACCTATAAAGTTTTATTTTAATGATTTACATATTGTGCGAGTATATCATAATAATCTCTGTGTAATCATTATCATTTTCTCATAATTAGCTTCGGTAACGGATGCGGAGTTTTTGAATTGTTATCTGTTTTTCTAAATATTACAATTATCTGTAGGTACCCTTAGTACACGTTTACAAATTACGAATACAACTAAATACTATGCGTGCCAAATAAGAATAGGATCGCGCTTGCTATAACTTCACACGATAGCTGTCAAATTATTACGGACAGCAAAAAAAAAACTGTGAAAAGAAAAATGTTATATTTTTTTATTCATAGATTTCATTATTATTTATATTCATTTTTATAAAATGTTATTTCTTGAATTCCATAAATAGATAATTTTGGATAAATTAATAATATTTGAAAACAGTATTCATTAAAGAAATGAACCTATACATGTATAGTTAACCTCACGAAATGCTACTGGTCACCCTAATATGTCGCCATGATAATAATATAATTATTGTATAATTAATTTGGCGTAAATTGACTAGAAATACCAAAAAAGTGAACTAAAAATAATTAAACTGAGTATAATTTATTTTTTATTTTTTTGCACACCTTACGCTTTGGTAATGAAGTTCACGAGTATTGCGGAACAAAATGGCGTCTTGACAGTACTATTCTTATTTGGCACGCATAGTACTACCCACAAATCTTTAGTAAAAAATTAAAATCTTAGCTACCTACTTATGAGTATCTAGCTATCAGTATCTACTTTCTCTGAGTTTGTTTCGGCTTTTCTTCTCAGAGCTAGTCAGATAGGAAATGCCAGCGCCATCGTGTCTTAAAAAAACATTACATTGACTTGTAACAGTGTCTGTAACAGATTTATTTACAGAAAAAAAAAACATCATATTGCTAATCGTTCAAGTTATGTTGAAATAATCAAACCCAAATTGACGAATTAATTATACCAACCTGTTGGCCCTTAGGCATTTCCTTTCGCCTTAATCGGATGTCTAACTAGTCACTAAACTAGTATCATAAATAGGGAATGTTGTCTTACTGACTAGTACTAGCATTTCAAAATCCCGTCGTTTAGTAAGTATAAATAGATAAATAAATACCTACCTAACACCAAATATTTTTAATGGCAAACGAGCAATCTATGTAGGAATTAATAATTGTTTACAACCCAAATCATATTATTTACATAAAAGACAAACAACATGTTTAAGATTATCTATTACTTAATATTATATTGAGATAACCTTTTCTTATCATATTAACTCTTAGACACTTAACTGTGATAAAACCACTTCAGATATGATATTGTGGTGTACCCTTACACTTCCTTGTCTATGAAACAGACAGTCACATCAACTTTTTGGGAGATATTTTACTTCACTCGATCTTGTGTTTCCTCAGCGATTAGGGCTAAGCCACATCTGACGGAAGATACGTCGCCGATTTTCCGCCGGTACACATAATTCCATATAAACATCTCGCACCGTACACATTTGACCAAATATGCATTACTAAAATTCTTTAAGTAAATTACGCGACGGAAGATCGGCGACGTATCTTCCGTCAGACGTGGCTTGGCCCTTAAAGTGCAGTTATCTGTGGTATTAAGTTTCATAATAGCTCAACGTGCCGGATCCGAACCATCATCATCCTCCTGCCCTTATCCCGTTTTATTAGGGGTTGGTGCAGTGTATCTTTTACTTCCATTCATCTCTATCAGCCGTCATCTCGGTGTTCACTTCCTTATATCATCTTTCACATAATCCATCCATCTTTACGTTGTTCTGCCACTTTTCATATGGTACAGCCATCCACATTCATACATAAATATTTTCTTGTACCTAATATGCTCTTGATTCCTCCGTATCACATGTCTATAATATGACAATCTATCATATATATCTACTCAGCCTTCTGTCTAAAACCAGCCTGTTTATTTAACTCCCTCTTACAAACTTATTTCTTATTCTATCCCATCTCATTCCTCTTAATATTCTCATCTCAACTACATTCTACTGCCTATCATTCATCCCTTTTGTTACCCAACATTCCGATCATTACAAGACAGTAGATCTTATCATGGTCTCGTAAATTTTCGCTTTGGGGAAGCACAAGCAGTGACCTGCCGCCATTTCATAGCGCATAAGAGACACCATCGAGAATGATCATATCGCCATCCCCGGAGAATATAATGGTATTCGCAAAAACACAACTTTTTCATAACAGAATAATAACCGATTTTTGACGACTGCTTGCCAATTACAAGCAGTACGTGGCACTATTACAAGCAGTACTTGGCAAGCAGTCGTCAAAAATCGGTTTTATTTTGTTCTGAAAAAGTTGTGTTTTTGCGAATGCCATTATATTCTCCGGGGACGGCGATATCAGGCAGAAGAAGTCTGCTGCTGGATACACAGAACTCTGAGCCACATGATGCCAAGCCGCTCGCTACCAAAAGCAACAAACTCGTGACTTTCATCAGGTCGTGTGTCAATCTAGTCAGGTCTAATACAGTAGGTAATACAAAACATTAAGTAAACTGTACCTCGACTCTTGTCGTCTTCGCCTCCAACCCAGATCGTGCCTTTGTAATCCTTGAGTGACTTACAGACCTCCTGCGCGATTGGCATGAACAGTTCGATCGTAGCAATCGCCTTCACATTGCAGTCTGAGAACTGACGCTTTACCTCATCTGTAATGGGCAGAAAATATTCTGTAAGACTTGCCGTGGCAATGACATGCTGCAGCATTGCCCAAGGTAATTTGAGTGGGCCAATAGCATAATCCAATCACTAATCCTACCTACCAACACTAGGTCTGGTGGCAATTGTGATTGTGCATACACATAATTATACAAGGTTAGTCGAAAAGGGGGTACTAAGCCGCGGGCCACCTAAAGTATCACTGAGGACTATTATAAAGCAATTGTTAAAATTTCAAAATTCAATAATTTTTATTTGCATGAATAAATATTTTTATTTTAGTTTTTTTTTTTTTAAACATACCTGCTTTGGTTATGAATTCAGAAAATTAATTTTCTAATCCGTGACCTCAAATATGACCTAAATTGTAAAAACAGCTGATTATAGCTATGGACAGATAGATTTTAGCATATTTTTTACGAAATCTTTGAAAAGCTATTTCTCTTAAACTATCGAGTTTTTGGGGAAAGTTGTAGAACAAAAGTTATCCCTTATTATGGGTACTTTAACACCCTTTCGGCTTAGTACCCCCTTTCCGACTAACCTTGTATAGGTAGGACACAGCAGAGACATGTTGAAAGTACTCTTACGATGTTCTAATGTTTCAAAATAGTATTTCTGAAATATTTCAGTACAAGGTAAGCAGTTTGAAATAGTAGAACTTGAAATGCACCTATCTAATGAACTTAATGCAAAAAAATATGATTTTGTTAGATTTGAATGCTGGGTAGTTATTAGTACGTTCACAGCTAGGACGATCATATTCTGTTTTTTTCAGAAATAGGGAATACGGATCGTTAATTCAACTCTTCAGTTCCAAGTTCCGTAAACTCGGTACGTAGTCGTATTATAAATAGCTACACCCACAATATATGTCATTTAAACGATAATGTCTACAATGAACTACAAATGGAGAGATAACATAGTCCGAGCTGCAGTTAGGTAATCAACTGTCTGATTTCCTCAACCTTGAAACTGCAGTTGAGTAATTAGTGATCATTAATCGTTTGTTAGATCTAACACACGTGTATATTGATAAATGTGAAGTTACTATATTTTGTATTACTTCATATCGCGTGCTAGAATGTAATTTGCGCGATTTAGAGAGTTGGTGGCAAGGAAGGAGATTTATCATTTATGCATATTACTAAGGTGTAGTAGGTGTGTGCTGACTCCTAGTACATTTTGTATCTTATTATCAACCGCGCGGATGATATGATTTGCAAGGTTAAGCTACGCTTGCCGCGGTCAGTCCGTGGATGGGTGACCATACGTTACACATCGAAACCCCTCCGTGCCTCGGAGATCACGTTAAACCGTCGGTCCCAGGTGTTATACGAATACCTATGATAGTCGTTACGGGTATTCAGAAGCCTGAAAGTCTGACAATTGGTCTAACCTTAGGATATCGGCATTGCCCAGTAACTGGGTTGCGGAGGTCTGATGGCAGTCCCTCCGTATAAAATACCGGTATTCAGTCGCATCTAGTTAGACTGGAGGCTGACCCCAACATAGTTGGAAAAAGGCTAGGCAGAACGAACGAACTGTTTTATTTTCGTGAAGTACCTAACAACTATTTGTTATCGTTAATAATTAGTATCGGACTTAATTTGTGGTGACGAAGAAGCCGCGATACGTATCGAAGTACCGGGGCGGGAATATGTATGAAGGAAATTTCAGTGACTTGAATTTCGGACTTTGTACCGGACAAAACGGAGGGTTTGCTTTTTTTTAATTATCTAACTAATTCTGAGGTTTAGGTGAGGAATTAAATAATTTAAATCTACACAAAACCTTGGATTTTAAATACATTAACTATCGTAAAACAATAGGTAACCCTTTCTCTCTGTCGAAGATCATGACTTGCATAGAATAATAAACTGGTTTTATAAAAACTTCTGTGTAGGTACATTATTACGGATGCCCCTCAAGCTGAAGGGCAAAATCTACAAATCCATTATAAGACCTGTCGTGCTGTACGGATCAGAGTGTTGGGCCGTGAAGAAGACGGATGAAAGAAGATTACACGTAGCGGAGATAAGAATGTTGAGATGGATGTGTGGAGTGACGCGAATGGATAAAGTAAGAAATAGGTAAGTATATTAGAGGAAGTTTGAAAGTGGCACCAGTGACAGAAAAGTTGAAAGGAAAGCGTTTGTCTTGGTATGGGCATGTGCTGAGGAGGGATGAAACACATGTGACTAAGAGAGTGATGAATATGAATGTTGATGGATGGAGGGGGAGAGGGAGACCTAAGAAAAGATGGATGGATTGTGTGAGGGAGGATATGAAAGATAAGGGAGTAAATGATAATGAGACGGCTGACAGGGAAGAGTGGAAGAGAAAAACATATTGCGCCGACCCCAAGTAACCCAGGGCAGGAAGATGATGTAGGTACATTATTACGTTTTAAGTACCTAGATATAGGTACTCGCTAATCAGTATGCAAACATTCAAACTAATGAAGATATGTAGGCCTATAAGGACACACTGAAATATTTCTATACATTTGATAGGTAGGTATAATTTCATTATTAGGTATAATAATAACATAGGGGCTCGTGGCTAAATAACAACCGCGCCGATCGTAAGATTTGCGAGGTTAAGCTGCGCTTGCCGCGGTCAGTCCGTGGATGGGTGAACATTTGTTACACATCGAGACCCCTCCGTGCCTCGGAGAGCACGTTAAGCCGTCGGTCCCGGGTGTCATACGAATACCTATGACAGTCGTTACGGGTAGTCAGAAGCCCGAAAGTCTGACAAACGGTTTAACCTTAGGATATCGGCATTGCCCAGTTACTGGGTTGCGGAGGTCTGATGGCAGTCGCTCCGTGTAAAATACTGGTATTCAGCCGCATCTGGTTAGACTGGAAGCTGACCCCAAGATAATTGGGAAAAGGCTAAGAGGAAGAAGGTATAATAATAACATACCTACTTATTCCCTTCTCTAGTTTTATCTATTAGTAAGCGTGAGGTACAAATAAACGTTATCTTATCAAAAGTAGGTACAATAGAATTGGTAAATACTTACATTGAACTATTTTTCCTAGCAATAAAAAAATATTTATTTAGTATCGTGGCAAGTGTCTTTAAAATACTCGACCCTTATCAATAACTGAATCCCACTAAACTAGACTAATATTTACGTAATAAATACAATTAAGTATTTACAATACATATGTACTTTATCAAGACCACTATAATACATACATTACTACGTTAAACGTAGCTAGGTATACAGAATGTTTCTAAATTCATAAAATTCTCAAAAACACACCATTTGTATCAGTAGAATAAATAAGTGCCTATCTATCCCCACGAGTTCTTAAGAAATTACAAAAATTTGGATACACCTGTAGGTATAGCTGTATAACGTTAAAGTCTGGTGATATAAATATTAGAATGTTACATTTCTATAGGGTGTAAACGAAATCATGTAGGTAATTCCTTCAAACCTCGTGATGTACTGCTGACATAGTTAGCCCTGCAAGGGATAATTTTGGATTCTATAAAAAAAAACCAGAAAGCTAAAATGCCACACAAGCTATCGCCCGCAGCGCGGTCATTTGACCGCGCTGCGGGCGATAGCTGCGCAAATCGCAATTCGCTCGGGGCGCTAAAATGCCCCACGTTAAGAACATATGTTTACTTCTTGTAATTTTTTTTATTGAGTCCATAAATATCCCGTTTAGGATTAATCTATGTCAGCAGTACATCATGAGGTTTGAAGGAATTACATGATTTCGTTTACACCCTGTATATCCCTTTATTAATATCCATGATTTATATGAAACTTCCGTCAGTCAGTTGCTTCTGAGGGTCGGTCGCTTCATAGGCGCGAGGAATACCTACTTATTATTCAACAGCAGCGACCAAAGTCCACGCAATCAGGGTCGAGTCGATGTAATCAATCATGATAATTGTTGGAGTTTGACCCCAACTGGATTTAACTTTTTATCAATGTCGAAAGGTATAATAAAATAATAGTTATCACGAATTTAATCATATCGACTTACTTTAAGTCAGGTAGGTATTAATTATTTAGGTAAAAACTAAAAATACAATATCGATAAGTAAATGATTAAATATTTAATATCTTTCTTTCTGTAGGTATACCTAGGTCGGGAAATTACCTAAGCATACATTTATAGGTAGTTACTTACTGAAATCCATTCTTTCAATATTTTAGTTTTGTTTTACGGAACTTGAGTCAGAAAAATTAAAGTGAGCCCTTTCGACTGTTGTAGTGACACAAACCTCGCTTTTATACTCTAACTAGGAATACCTACTTCTGGGCAGAATTCATGGCTTTCATTCATCTATCTAAAATCGGGGTCATAGGTAATGTTTTCTGAGTGATAATAATGTCTGGCGATAAAGTAGTCGTCAGTTCAATGGTCATTAGTTCAAACTGCGCCCATAATACAATGTATTATTAAAACAGGTGAAACCAATTTACCTGAAGGGTTAAAATTTTGTAGTGTCTAGTGGGTATTCTAATAAACAAACAAACCACATCTTCAAGGGAAAACAGTCATGTATTTTTTTTATTTTATTTGAAATATGTTTGCTCTTGACTCTAGTCTAGGTCAGAGGAGACAGAGACAAAGTCTACGATGGAGTGAGCTTACCCAGAAGAAGCCTGTTGACTCTGAAGAGATTCAGGTTGAATGCGTTCGGGAACACAGATGCAGGTAGTGAGTTCCACTCTTTTGCAGTGCGCATTATGAAGAATGTTTGGAAGCGCTTAGTGCGAATTGGTGGAATGGCAACTAAGTATGGATGGTAACTTGCAGTGCGTCTAGATGTCCGATGGTAGAAGGGGGCCGGTGGGATGAGGTTGTGGAGTTTTATGTTTTACAGAAATTAGTTCTAGAAAACGTTACCTGCCGTATACAGCGGGTTGGCGAACGTTACAACAAGCCCCGCTCTCATAGCTCCATGGATCAGGACGACGAACTCCGGAATGTTGGGTAGGATGAGACCAAGCCTTTCGCCGTGGGCTAGCTTCAATGGTCCGGCGAGGGCGCAAGCGCATCTCTCTATCATCATGCGCATCATGCCATAGTCGTAAGACCGGCCTGATGCACCGCATGTCTGGGAACAGGAATACTTCAATGAATTTTGGAATCATCGATTAGATATACATCTTATTGAAATGTGAAAGGAAATGTACTAGGTACCTACTTAAATTAACTACCTCCATAATTATCTACGATTAAAACTTTTGATTATATTGCCGGTACCAAATCTTCTTTACATAGTATAAAACAAAGTCGCTCCCGCTGTCTGTCTGTCCCTATGTATGCTTAGATCTTTAAAACTACGCAACGGATTTTGATGCGGTTTTTTTAATAGATAGAGTAATTCAAGAGGAAGGTTTATATGCCCCACATTAGTATCTACATTGCACCCGTGCGAAGCCGAGGCGGGTCGCTAGTAGAATATGTAATACTTATACCTACCTGGTGGTAAGATCGGGAATGATCAGACAATAGATACCTATATTACTAAGTAAAATTGTAGAATAATTGATCAGACTCTGAGGTAACGTATTCTAGAACCTAGAAATTTTCTCGCGGCGAGTGCTAAGCCTTCTTAATTTTTAAATGTCGAATTAGAGCAAAAATCCTTGATCTGCAGTTACGTGTAGCGCTCTTATTGGCAACCGGTAGTGCAAAGTGCAATGCAGTGACGGCAAATTACATACTCGTAAATATGTAAATAAACTAGACGCGCTACACGCGGTCTGAAATATAGGTCATTGGACTTTAGCCCGTATTTATTTATAGCCACGTAGGTGTACCTATACTGCCTCGTTGGTCTAGTGGTGGCATGCGCGACTGCTGATCGTGAGGTCCTGGGTTCGATCCCCAGGTCGGGCAAAGTGTTATTGAGTTTTTCCATTTGGAATTTCCCAGTAGCTACCCGGAGTCTGGATTTGTGCCCGGTTAATGGCAATAGGCTCGCTCCCTACTACTTAAACATAACTGGCGAAACGTGGGTGTATTAATACTAAACAAAACACCTCTGCCAAACCCTTCGGGGAATACAAGGCGTGATATTATGTTATGTAGGTGTAAATAGCCCTTATTGAAGTTCAGAAAACCGCTCCAAAGTCCAGTGTTTGATATTGAATTGAAATAACGTATAAACGTGTACAAGAATATTTGGCACGCGACCACGATGTGGGTGCCCCCTACATCTTATATTCATGGGCAAAAATTGTGACGAAGTTTGGAATAACAACATAACATTGAGCATTTCAGACGTCATTTGAATGATTGTATAAATAAAATAGGTACACCTTATAAATGATCTTTTTATAGCTTTTATTTTCTATCACGTGCATCGTAATCTGTTATTGACATTGCTGCTCCTTTATGCACATGCTCTGTAAGTGAAACCTTGAAAATTGTCCATAATTTGATACCTACTTCTTTATCTTACATGAAGGGCATTAGATCAACAACATAATAACAGTGTCGCTAGGTAGCAAAGTAGACTGTAATTATCTGCTCTACAATGAATAAAACATAAACACATCTTCAACAAGAATGCCATGACAACAATGTCCTCATATTGACTCATTTGCGGGAAAATACTTTAGTTTTTATCTATTTCATAGCACTCAAATATTTGTCATAAACATACAACTATAAAACGAAGAAGATACCCAATCCGTTTTTCGTGATTTAGATACTACGAAATTGAAAAAGATCTAAGTCCAGCAGGTAGGTACTGCGAGGAAATACCTATTTCTTGATACAAATTGAATTAGGTTGATACCTAATTCAATTTCAGTTCGTGAAATTAATTTTCTAGCTACATAACCGTGAAAATTAAATTATAAACCCTTTAATCACGTGCCTGGTGTCCCACAATCTAGGAATTAGTAAATAACAATATAATTTTTACATAAGCAGTGATAGCCTCTTGGTGTCACACTAGCCTTCCATGTAGGAGGGTCTCAGTTCGATACGCGTGCACCTCTCTTTTCGAATTCATATGCGGATCATAATTTTATTATCACGTGCGTTAACGGTGAAGGAAAACATCGTGCGGAAACCTGCGCACCTGAGAGGGCTCTATAAAGTTCTCGATGGTGTGTGAAGTCCGCCAACCCGCACCAGGACAACGTGGTGGACTTGAGGTCAAAACACTTCTCATACTGAGAAGAGGCCCGTGCCCTACTGTGGAACAGTAATGGGCATATATTATGTATGTATGTATATTAGCCGACATTGTTCTAAGTTAGAATCAGTACCTAACTACCTAGTAAATATTTAGTCATATTATACCTAACAGCAGGGTATTTACCTACTATTAGACGAAGGCCTAGCAACCTGTGTACTATTGTGATCTTTTCATTGCGATTGTGACAATACAATTAGCGGGATGGCGATTCGCGCACGAGTGTACTTTAAGTCGTGGGTTCGATTCCGACATCGTGTCATGTCGGTACAAGTACTTTAATAACTACTTAAATGTTGAAAAACTTGTACAAGAACCTAGGGCTCAATTTGGTCCCAAAAATATGGAGCTTGAAGCCCAAGTAGACAGATATTTAGATACCTATTAAAAAAAAAAACAAAAAAATCTTAAGAAAACCCGCGACAATAGCCCTTGTTAATTAGATATCTTTTCCAATTTTGTGAGGTGCATGCTTGGCACAGCGCAGATATGTAGCCCTAACCTTCAAATACGAACTATTTATAAGTCCCTATCACTCTCGTGTAACATCCGTATAGAACAGCGAACTTTGTACTATAACAATATTCTAGTGCTGCAGTCTGCAATGCACTCGGATTTAATAGTATTTAATTGAACATAAATAACAACTAGACTCGTGGACAAAGAGCTAATAATTAAAAATATCATGCGCTGTGATTTTCCTAGTAAGTAGGCTAAATATCGTCATGGTTTTTTATTTATTTATACTCTCATTCTTTCTTGCTTTATCTCTGCCTATTGCAAGGGCCCAGCAACACCTACTTACTTTAAAAAAAAATACACATTTGATAAAATATAAATATTCATAGCATTCATGCAAATTTATTAAATCTTTAAAATCTATCTACTTCATGCACTTGTTTTTATTTAAGTAAAGAATAGATAAATAGCACTTACCACAGATGGCGAGTCTGGCCATGATTCGACGTCTGAAAACACATGTTCAGTTAAAGTTTCTTTTCCGATTTGTATCTCACCCCATGGTGAATTTAAAAATTTACTGTCTACTGCAGTTGCAGTTTGAGTAGCTAAACTTCTACTCAAAAGACGGCTGTACGACACAAGTACTTTGTTAGATTTTTTCCCATGTTTGGCACTAGCGAGCGAGTTAAAAATTTGCCGCGCTAAATTCCCGCGCAAAACTTTCAAATTGGACATGTTTCCGCTAGCAATGTTTTCCCGCGAAGCGTTAGCGCGTAAATGTTAGCCGCCGCTTCCACTGGCGGGTTTTGGCGCGTTCTCCGCGCTCGCCGAGGGCAAGGTCCATTTACTTATTTAACCTGTTTGTTGTGGCTGCGACGAAAATCTCGTAGTAAACAGTAGGTTACACGTTACGAAAACGTTTTGTTATCTTTGTAGTAATGAATGAGACACGATATCATTTGCTACGTGCCCTACCTACTGTGTACACGTTTCAAGCACTGCGAACGGTGCGTAGTCCACTGATAATGTAATTACAAACCATACTTGAATGGGTAAGACGAAAAATTAAATACATTATTAAAATAACAACAACCATTTTATTTGTGTCAGACAAAATATTCCTTTACCCGTTTGTCACTCTGTGATTTAAATCTAAGAGATAAAATTTAATAAAACATGTAACATCTCGACCTTCCATCATTTTGAACACATGAAGCCCATATTATTGCATTTTGTTCCATGCCACATCATAAAATAAAATAAGTATACCTATAACATATTATATTTATCACAAACTTATTAGGATAAATAGCACATACACGTTTATTTACAAAACATTTTACTATTTTTTTTTTACAAGATAGGTAATAGCAGGAAATAAGTATGTATTCTTTTAATGCAGGTATTTACTACCACATAGATAACGTTTGAAAGATTAATAGACATAACAATACATAATGATAAATAGAATTAGGTGCTGTCAGACTACACTGTACATTTTATAGGGTATGTATCAATATACCTAAATTTACAATGCATAAGTTCAATTTCCCTAGTTTCAAAATAACTAAGTTTACAATACATAGTGTTCAACATACCTAAAATTAAAATGCCTACATTCAAGTGGTCCATTTTCAAAATATCTATACAATGTATAAGGCAATTCTTAAGTTTACGACAATTAGATACAGTGATACATTTATCTTTTTAATATGTAGTACGTAGGCCAATTAACTATTATTGCTCTTGAACGTTAGGCATTCCAATTTTATATATTTCGAACATTATGGATTTCAAGTTTAGGCCTTTCAAATTTATGCCAAACAACTTTATAAGTTGTGATACATTACCGATTTTGATTTTAGGTGTTTGGCACTTTCAAAAATTGTACTTAGGCATTTTGGTTTTAGGTATTTTGATATGTACCCATTCTATAGCACAACATTATCGTTAAGCATACATTTTATATGGACACATTCATACTTAGCTGTACTATAAATATTACTGTCTTTCTATAAGATATGTATGCTTATGACGTAATATACTATGATATGTATTATAGCGTAGTCTGAAATGCGTTTCAATATCATGAACTGAGCAGTATATAAACAGAAATTTAAAAATAAATAAACCTACTTTCTTTAGTACCAACATATTTCGATAACAACACTTGTAAATTGAACTAGTGTTAAAACCGTTCCATTTTTTTTGCACCTACTGTTGTCATTTTTTCTTGTTGAAGGCTTGGTGGTTGACGAGTTCCATGAAGAATCCGCCAGGTTTCGCTATTAATTCGGGATATGGTCCCTTTTCTACGATGACTCCGTTTTCCATGACCGCGACTTCGTCGGCGGACTGTATAGTACTCAGTCTATGTGCTATGGTGATCACTGTGCGGTCCTTGCTGATCTCTTTTAATGCTTTATCTACTAAATACTCGGAGTACGCATCTAGCGCTGAGGTAGCTTCGTCTAGAATGAGGATTTTCGGGTTCTGAAAAAGAAAAATAGTTGTAACTTATGTCATATCTGCCCGTTATTTAACACAGATTCTAGTGCCAAGTCCATCTTTGTAATCACTGTATTAATCAATTGATTGATTCTCCTTGATAATACACAACAGAGCAGCATCCACATCTACCTTTACATCGCCTATGCATCACCCTGAAGAATTGAATACAGATCAACGGCTAGATTCGGTCTGGCGAACAAGAGTCCAAATTCGAGCCCCAGCCATTGCACTCTTGCGGTAGACCTCTATACCACACTAGTATAATACCTAAGTTAAGTTGGAGGTGTTAACACCCATTGCGAACTTTACTCCCTTCTCACAATATCCACAGGTACTGATATGGTAATTAAATGTGCTTAGCGAACGAGTTTGGTTGAATGGGAAATATTAAGTTTTTACTTAGTTCTGTTGTTTCTGTAGACACATGCTCATTAACATTAATCAATGTCAACTTACATAATTTAGTTTTTCATGGGTATTGTTACCAGTACATTTACTTTTAACCGAACCATTATTACAAGGTGTCTTATACGCCCTTCTGATTTGCCTCTAAGGGTCAATTTCCACCAAACAGAAAAATCCTCGCGCACATTTTTGATGTCACTGAATAAAGAACGATATCAGTATTGCCTTTAACAGGAAATGCGGTCGGCATTTAGTCCATACAAACGTATTCCTCAGATTCCTCGTTGGATAATGTCACTAGAGCAAATATTTTTTACCATATGATATATATCTACCACCACTATGTCCCTATGTTTTGTTTTTGTCAATAAATTGATTATTAAAAGAACTAGAAACGTTTAAATTTTACAAAAATCGACCGGTTTTACCATCGTTTTCAAACATGTGGCAAACAAATTTGACGAATATAAAAAATAAAATAAAAACATACAGACATAACCAAAGTCTTTCTTAAATTATTACAGAAAAAATATTAAAATCGGTCCAGATTTGAAGAAGTAAACAGGGTAATACGAAAGTACGATTTCGCTAAACTTGTATAGGAGAAATCAGTCCGAGATGTATGTGTCTCTTTCGCGCTCAATTGGAAAGGTTTGCGGGAGGGGTGGGACAGAAATAGATCGCAAAAACATACATACATACATAAACTCACGCCTTTTTCCCATGGGGGTAGGCAGAAACTATAGAACGCCACATGCTACGACTCTTACATACCCCTTTTGCTTCATCCACAGAGGAAACGCGGGCTGCAAAATATTAATAAATCGCAAAAACCTATTCAATTTATTAATATTTTGCAGCCCGCGTTTCCTCTTAAGTATAAAATACGACGGAGATATCAAGCGTTCCCTCGCGCATGCCCAAGCATACCCGAGCGTCGGATTTTATACATAAAGACAATTATACTGATACAGTTATTTTTTCAGTGTCATCAAAAAAGTATGCGACGATTTTTCAGTTTGGTGAAAACTGACCCTAACTTTAACACAGGACAGTACAGAAGATGCAACACTTTTTAATGATAAGTACCACATAAGGCTATTTATAATTGAACTTTTAAAGCTCAAGATTAGCGCGTTGACACCTCAATAGCGCCTCTTAAATGTGTATCTTTTAATCCCTCACAACCAATGAATCAAAATTATGTTTTCGTAACAATTTGCTATCTGTCCATATTTTATGTATCCCATTGTACACTATCTTAAAGCGTATAATAAAATGGGCTGCTTTCCATCTGATATCTAACTGTAAAATGCAGTCTGAATGCAATTAGCATGCAGTCATCACAACTGCATGGTATCTACACGACAATTGCATGACACACTAACTGCAATCGTAACCTTTACGTGGCAACCGCAGAGAAACCGACTTGCGACTTGAATCAAACAAAGTGTATCCTAAATACATCCTATGAGACTTAAAGATTCTTACAGACGAGAGGCACTTTGCCGACGACAGGGATAACTGCGTTCACGGCAGCCTGACGCGTCGACGGCAGCCCTCCACAAGCGGTGACGGCTGATGTCGTCGGCAAATTACCGCTCGTCTGGAAGTGCCCTAAGACGAAATGCTATAATCCCTTACTCATTACTTTTCCTTTGCCAACAAGCACGCGGCCTATACAGGACTTTTAAAAGAAAAATGTGCGACCCACTTTCTCATTAATAGTGAAACGTATGGTGATCTCTAAACCCTTCTTATTCTCAGAAGAGGCCCATGCCCCGATGTGGGGCAGTAATGGGCTGAATATGCTACGGTGTTCGACGTTCGCTATTGTAGCTTCTTCTAATAAAGACTTCACCATACCTTAACAATAGCCCTAGCAATAGCGACTCGTTGTTTCTGTCCACCGCTCAGCTGGCCGCCCCTCGCGCCGACCTGCCTGTCCCACCCACCACTGGATGCCGCTATCAGTTCGTGTAAATGTGCTGTGCGAGCCGCCGTCATCCATGGGGCATCTTTCTGTGAAAAGAGACAAGCATTTGTTTATGAAGCACGTCTCATGCCAGGCGTGAAAAGTGAACAAAGCAGCCGATTAATGTGGCCTAATATTGTCAACAAACACTAAATTCGGGTCACACGATATTATACTTAATGTAAGCAATATAATGAATAGTGTTATATTACACTTGCTCGTTAAATAGTAATATTACTATATAAAAATACCTACTTTATCTGTTGTTTCTAGTTGGAGCAGTTCATCAAGGTGTTCATCCAAAGCACCGTATAATATATTTTCCTTTATTGATCCACTAAATAATACTGGTTCCTGTAAAATATTAAATATATACATTATAAAATTAGGTAATGAGCACAACTATTGAATACTGATAACCCCAATAATGTTAACAAACAAAAACCGTTTAAAGTGCTAGTTAAACCCGCGCACCGAAAGTTCCGTACAATATAATACAAATTAAAAAGTACTATAACCGTCTTATTCTGTTTCTTCGATTTATTGTTACTGTTAAGCTGGGTACTGACCGGCGTTACGAGGCGTAACGTGTTACACAGTGAGCGTTCGTGCAGTCATTACGTCACAAGCGCCTTGTTTCCCCGTACTGACTGCACGAACGCTCGCTGTGTAACACGTTACATTACGCCCCGTAACGCCGGTCAGTACCCTGCTTTATACCTGTATCATATCAGAACTGATCACAAATTATTCAAAGTCGTTTGGCTTGCAAACTTCGAAGATAATTGTGAAGAACGGTATTTTTTTGCACATTTTCGGGTATAATAATTAAAACCGTATGCGGCCAACGATTTTAAAAGTCATTTTGTGAATTTTAAAAGCAAGCCGTTTCAAATGATACTCCTCACGGTACCATATTATATATGAGAGTAATGGATTTTCGAGTTCTTAAAATTCTGTAATGTTTATAAAAAAAACTGAAATTCTTTGTATCAATGTTGTATGTTCGGGCAAGTTACTTCTGCAACTACGCCAAATTTCAAATCGAAAGCACTAGTAGTAACTGAGCAAAACGACAACGATAAACAGACGGACGAACAGGCAGACAGAGAGACGGACTACCGAAGTGTCACCATAAAGGTGTCTTGTTTTGTTTTGACCTTTAAGTACGGAACCCTAAAAAAGTAATTTATGCTCTAATATTAACGAACTCAGACGTTAAATAATTGCTATAAATTGGGTTAAAACGTAATAAACTGTCTTACCACAAAATCACAGATGTTTTTTGTATGGAGAAGAAGTATCTAGACCAGTGTACCGCAAACGTTTTGTGTTCAAGGTACACCTACGAAATCGGGCAATTTCAGAGGTACACCATAAATAAAAAATCAAATTTTAATCATATAATTATTGTTTATTCTTAAATTTTAAATAAATTTATATTACTTATAGTTTTTGTTGCTTTGAAAGTAATGTTACGATAAGTTTTGCGAAGTGAAAGATAGGAAAGAATACATTATTTCCGTCCACCTTTATAAATTTATAAGAAATAGATTTTTCCCGCGGTACACCTATTAATGAACACGGTACACCGGTGTGCCGCGGCACACACTTTGCGGAACACTGATCTAGACTTTCATATTACGACAGAAAACCTTTAGTTCGTGTGAAGATTGGAATCTATATTATCCATAGAACGCAAGTCGTGAGTGACGCGATCGCTCTGCCAGCCCGCCTTCGTAGTGACGTCGCTAGTACTAGCCTATTAGAACCGCCATTGGCTTGAGCCTTGCTCACGTCCCTTTTTGTGTGGCCTTATTTCGGGCCAATGGTCTTTCCAAAAAAGAAGTTATGCGTGTAATCACCACTTTGCGGTTTATGATTGCAGAGCAGGTCATCGCGTACCAATGACTGCAGCTGGACATCAGTAAATTGCAAAATTAAAACTTACCTGACTAACAAAACCAATATGACTTCTCAGCCATGTAGGGTCCAGTTCTTTAATATCAACTCCATCGAGCAGAATCCTGCCCTTATCAGGATCATATAGCCTCATTATCAAAGATGCTATGGTACTTTTACCACAGCCCGACCTCCCGACTAGAGCTATTGACTTCCCAGGTAGGAGATTCAAGGTCACTCCCTTAATTAAAGGCTCACCGACGTAGGAAAAGTGCACGTCTTCTAATATAACCTCGCCTTTAGGCCTCTTTGATGGTCTTAGGCCACCTGAAATTGAAGGAAATGTTTGATTGAATTGTTGTCATGAAAATATGTCAAGCATGAGAGATACGAGGGATTCTTATCGATTTAAATTTCAAAATAGTTCTTAAATAGGTCAACTGTAATATTTTTAGAGATATCAAAGTGAATAACATGATGTAATAAAAAAACACTGTTACAGCAGGGCCGCCAGAATTCAAAATGATAACTGATATTAAAATGATTACCTGAGACAGGAATGGTAGGTACCCTATCTATAATATCCCACAGCCTCGAAGCAGCGCCTATGCCTTTGTTCATCTCAGTGTAAAAGCTGCTGAGTCCTCCAATACTGATGCCCACGTAGGCGGCGTATAGTAAGAATGACGTCAGGTTGCCCACCGTCAACTGTTCAGTGGCGACCATACCGCCTCCGTAGTATAAAACCAGGATTATAATAGTGTTCCCTGCGAGTCCGGTCTGTGATTAGAAGTTGATAACATTTGACTAAGGTGAAGGTTTTGTTTTGAAACAGTTTTGATTAAAACAATCTAGTTTACGAATTCTTTTCATACTGATAATAAGTACGTACTGTCCCAAACTTCAATTTGGGACCCAATTCATAGAAAATTTCTAAGAACATTTATTTGCAATAAGTTCGAAAGTTCTCAATCAAATTGCAGCACTACGCACCAACTTGCGTTTTATGACCTTTTATTCCCGAGGTTATGTGAATTTTAGTCATAAACCTAAAATACCATAGGAGTCACTCATTCAACGGCTTCGGAAAAACATCAATCGAGTGGCCAGAATGGAGTAGATTTTTGACAATTAGCTGTTTTCGGTCCAAAATCAGGAAAATTTCAAAAAATCTAAAAACTACTTTATTTCCAAAATAACCGAGAGCCGACCCTTAGGCGCCATCTCCACTAGTGGATGTATCGCGGCGATATGTTCGCTCGTGCCATCAAATTGAATATTAACTACACGAGTCAATCTCTACACGGCGATAGTTAGTATTTAATTTGATGGCACGGCGAGACTATCGCCGCGATATAATCGCTCGTGGAGATGGTGCCTTAGCTTCCGGAATCTTATTAAAATTTGTTGCAAATAATCTCTGGTATAATAAGTAACCCCATGCTTGTATGTAATTCTGTCATAATGTCTGGAGATTAATAATATTCAAAAAAGTTCGTAACGATTAAAATGTTAAATACTCCATAGTTAGAAGTTATAACAACATGGAGTTCGGACATTGTGCATCCCTGGTGACTGACCAGAGCATTCGATCGTAATGTAACATTCGGAGCGAGCTTGTTACGTTACGTTGTCTGTAGGCCTAAAGGCGGCGACTGACCTGAGCTTTCGATCGTAACGTAACATTCACAGCTGGCTCGTTGCGTTACGTCGCTTGCTTAATACCGCGTAATTATGCTCGTTCTGAACTCTGTGCTGTGATTGTCGTAATGCTCGCTTTATAACTTGTTACATTACACGAATATGGTACAGGTCAGTCGCCGCCCTAACACGAATGCTGTCGAATTACTAACGAAAACGTAACGTTAATGTAAGTGAATTTTGAATCGGAAATACTCCTTTCGCACATATCATCATCTTCCTGCACTGGTCCCAAGTTACTTGGGGTCGGCGCAATATGTTTTCCTCTTCCACTCTTCCCTGTCAGCCGTCTCATTATCATTTACTCCTTTCGCACATACTATTTAATTAAATCGAAAACTTTATTCATATCTATGTATGATACAAATTGTGCATGTCGCAAAAAAATTAATGAAAATTTTATAGGACAGTTGTATTTTCGATTCCAATTCGCTTACATTAGCGATACCTTTACAATACTATACGACAAACGTTCAAGCTGGGTCTACTGGTTAAATCTATTCTCGCTGTACTGGCTGTTATGCTCTTTGTAACATGTAAAATATGATACAGGTCAATCGCTGCCTATAGACAACTGAGATTGACAATTATTTAATCGATTTTTTTAAATCGAATTTTTTCCTTATTTGTTGACTGATAATATTATTGTTATTTTCTTAGGCCCGCCAGTGCATGTCGTAATTCGTATTGGCCAGTAAACGTCTTCGGCCTGGACAACCCTGCTGTAGGATATTCTCCCTTATTTCGGTCCTAAATTAGAGTTTGCCACTGCACCAAAATGATTTCAAAACATTCACAATACCATACATACTTAAATTATTTTTTCTATCTTATCAACTAAGAGCTGCCCTCTGACTATGTCCAAGTTGAATAGAAGTGGAATAAAATGGCCTAATGACATAAGATTGATTAATCAATGCGTTATCAAAAGGGTATTTTTTTATTACCAAAACAATGCAGATAGGACAAGAGGACTCTACAATATTTTATCAATAGGAAAATACATCTATATTGAAGTGACTTGGCCATTATAGTGCGAACTATACCGTATCAAAAGATTTGGGTTTTCTGCCTTAATAAGTGAAAACCTGCAATAACATTTAATCATAAATGATGATTATTAACAGCCGAAACTAATTACCGATACATAAACTCACGCCTTTTTCCCATGGGGGTAGACAGAAACTACAGAACGCCACATGCTACGATCCGTACATACTCCTTTCACTCAACAATCTCAATCCAAAATCTCTGGATCGATGTAAGTTATTGAAAGTACAGAATTTATCAAAAATTATTGAAAGGTTATTGTAAGGTTGTCTATTAAATGTCAGTCAAAAACCTACAACAATCCAGAGATATGGGATTGAGATCAATTATTAATATCGGCCGTAAGTAATTACAGAAAATTAACACAACTTACCAATCCATAGAAACTGCCAACGGCCAGAGACTCCTTATACGCAAGATTCAGTAAGTTCTGTATTCTTTTTCCATAAGTCTCACACTCCCTCTGCTCTTTACTAAATGCTTTCACAGTCTTTATGTTTGAAATCTTTTCTTCAGCTAACTGTAAACAGAATATTATGTTAATTAACGGATAATTTAAAACTATGTAAAGAGTGTTAATGCAAATTAGATAGTATTTTTTTATACACAAGCACACGGCGTGTGCGTGATATGTCATGTTTGTGAGGCTTTCCATTTAGCGCACAAATTTAAATAGCACCATTTCAAATCACATCAATAGTTTTCCTATACCTATTACAATTGGTGCGCTAAGTGGAATGCCTCATGTATGTGTGTGTACAGTTTGCAGTGACGAAACATACACAAAAAAATGTTGACAACTCTGTTTTCTGTCAATGTATTGAACCGTGTTTGCATTGTCACACAACTTGTTGAAGCGAATCTTGTTTGACATTTCATGTCATCTTCTTTACATAGTATAAAACTAAGTCGCTCCCGCTGTCTGTACGCTTAGATCTTTTAAACTACGCCACGGATTTTAATGCAGTTTTCAGCAATAGATAGTGATTCAAGAGGAAGGTTTATATGCCCCACATTTGTACCTACATTCATTCATGTGCGTGTATTGTATAATTATCACTTGTTTAAAATCGGTGAAGGAAAATATCGTGAGGAAACCGGCACGTCTGAGAGATAGTTCTCGATGGCATGTGAAGCCAAGTCAGAGGCCCATGGGCGGCATAAACTCCGACACCAGGTTAGTCACTAACCACACGAAAAGAAGAAGAAGTACCTACATTGCACCCGTGCGAAGCCGGGGCGGGTCGCTAGTAAGATATAAAACAGAGTTTTCAACATGTTTTTATGTATACCTAGTCTGGCCATAAATACTGTTACAATTAAAAATAAGAAAGATATTACATTGGAATTTGGAATCTGTCATTTTTATACGATTGTTCATTATGTTTTCTAATTTTGGCGCCAATACATTGTACAATATTTTGCGATATTAAAATGGAGTGGTGTGATAAAGAGAACCGAATCGCTGTGATTGCATTACACAAAGTTGGTATGGAGCCAAATGCAATTTTTAAAACTCTCCATACGCTTGGTATTAGTTAAATGTTTGTGTACCGGGCTAGTAATAGGTACAATGAGCCCTCCTCTGTTTGTGACAGAAAAAGATCTGGCCGCACGTAGTGTTCGTACGAAAAAGGTGGTCAAAGCAGTAAGGGAAAGAATTCGAAGAAATCCTATCCGAAAGCAAAAGATTTTATCTCGGGAGATGAAGATAGCACCCAGAACCATGTCGCGTATTTTAAAAGATGACTTAGGACTTGCAGCCTATAAGAGACGCACTGGTAATTTTTTAACTGATATTTAAAAAAGAATAGGGTGGTAAAATCGAAACAACTACTGAAGCGGTACGCAAAGGGAGGTCACAGAAAAAAATTGTTTACGGATGAGAAAATCTTTCCAATTGAGCAACATTTTAACAAACAAAATTACCGTATTTATGCTCAAAGCTCTAGGGAAGCTTCCCAATTAGTCGACAGAGTGCAACGTGGGCATTATCCGACTTCAGTGATGGTTTGGTGAGGTGTTAGCTATGAAAGAGTGACTGAGCCATATTTTTGTGAAAAAGGTATCAAAACATCGGCACAAGTGTATCAAGATACCATTCTTGAGAAGGTAGTTAAGCCCCTTAACAACACCATGTTCAATAACCAAGTATGGTCCTTCCAACAAGACTCGGCGCCGGGTCATAAAGCTCGGTCCACGCAGTCTTGGTTGGAAGTGAACGTTTCGGACTTTATCAGAGCTGAAGACTGGCCGTCGTTTAGTCCCGATCTTAATCCGCTGGATTATGATTTATGGTCAGTTTTAGAGAGTACGGCTTGCTCTAAACGCCATGATAATTTGGAGTCCCTAAAACAATCCATACGATTGGCAGTGAAGAATTTTCCCATGGAAAGAGTGCGTGCTTCTATTGATAACTGGCCTCAACGTTTAAAGGACTGTATTGCAGCCAATGGAGACCACTTCGAATAAGCTTTTCATATTTTAAATTGTTTTATATTTATGTATTAAACTAACACACTGTAAAAGTAATAAATATTATTTGCAATTTAAAAAAAAAAATCTTCGTGACAATATTTATGGCAAGACTAGGTATATGTTTCGTCAGTGCAAACTCACAGTTATACATGCGAATATTTCAACAAGTAACAGGTGCTCCTATTTGTTACCTGTTTCCTGCTTCTTTATCTACATAATATTCCACTTTTTTGTTTATTTATCTAGATAAGAATGATAGCTATTTATAAAACAGTTATAATGTGTAAATGATTTACACCCATACGAAATATACGGATATATTCATAAACCTATCAACAATCCCTCTGCGGCAGAATCCAAACCTATCTCATAATTTATCATCTTATAAAACGCTACATAATCAGAATTTTGAAAGCTTCTGTACAGTGGTACCAGAGATATATGCCTTATCATGTTATTCTTATAATCGGCAAAAAGTTAACCAGTACTAGAATAATTCCGAAATTCCTAAATTATGTAATGACCGAGTACCCGCTTTCTTCCGAGAGTTGCGGTTTCGATTCCCCTATAAAATGATTAATATATTATATATTTATTTATGTAATACACAAACACACTATTTTGTAAAGTTTGACCTCATTTGACTGAGTTCTCCCGGACCCTAGGATAAATTGTGCAATACGTAACGTACGTTGTAATTGTACGTTTGGTGCAGTGGCTAAGCGATTGGCTTCTGCGTTACGGGTCGTGGGTTCGATTCCCGCACAGAACAAATATTTGTATGGCCTACAGATAGTTGTTCCGGGTCTGGGTGTTTGTGCATGTGAAGATTTGTGTCTGTAAACGCACCCACGATACAGGAGAAATCCTAGTGTGGGGCAACGTTTTAAAAAAAAAAGAAAAAAGATATTTAAGATTGTTTAAAACATTAACAACCAGTTTCTGATTTAAAAATTCTAAGATAAGTAACAATTAAGAATAGTTTTGTATAGAGTTTTAATTAAATCATGCGTTAAATCATGCGCAAACCACGCTTATCTTTTGCTTAGCGTTGAATACTTAACTCAGAAACCCCTGTAAGTGTGACAAATACCGATACCAGCGATTTCTGCCGGTTCCTGCCCTTTGGAGCAAATGTAGGCCAAAATTACAAATGTAGGTCAAGAAGAAGGAAACGAGTATAGAAAGCGGACGCTCTTGCGCATCACACGATGGCGTTGACATAAAGTCGTTTCTCATCAGTCATGGGCTAAATCATCGTATTATCGATTCAATTCAATGAATTTAGTGTACCTCGCTAGATTCAGCCAATGCGTCCTGCAGTTGCCTCGTGATGCCGCGTACAAATCTTCCGTAAATGACAGCCAACATTGATACAGGTGGGACGACGCAAAGCCCAATAAGTGCCAAGGACGGAGACATGTAGAACTAAACAAAACATTGACATAATTACTGAAACTGAACAAACATTTTATTAGCTTGATATTGGGAGAGCCAATTAATTATTACAATACATGTATAAAAAAAAATGGACTGTTTTTTTTTTACCTGAAACAAATCATAAAAACTAAAAATCTTATACTTATTGAAGTTTTGTTTGGTTGAAAATAATACTAGTACAAAATATGTGATCGACTTATTTCGACATCTTACCAAAATAGAATTAGTCTAGTAAAAACAATAGCTGAAAAATCTTTAGTATTTGTCAAATAACTAGATGTATTCAGTAAGATGAGGTAATCGGTTGGAATATTCGACATCATCCGAGATTTTGTGGTATGCCTAGGGATTTTACGAAATCCCTGAATTCGACATTTCCCTGCGACATATACATATTTGAAGTGGTTAGCGTATTTTCAAATAACAATTTAACACAAATTTATTTCAGATAAACTTCTATTTGAGTACATGTTGATAAGAAATTCAAAAGGCCACTACTTATCACATTGGTTTGTACTTTGCAGTGATAGCATTGTTTTTGTAAATTTCTAGAGTATGTAGGAAGAGGAATATCAACTATCCCCAGTGAATTGAGATCAACCAAATTGAAATTCCAAATGAAATAAAACCAGTCTTGACAAGTTATAGTCGAAATTGGTTATAACCAATATGGTGACCATACAGATACGGTGACCATATCCACATCCATATCTATGGTATCCCATAATGGTAAGCCGGCTTCTTGTCCAAACAAGCAAGGTGAAATGGCAAGGAGCACAAGTGAGGTGCAGGTGAAGTAGGAGTGTGCAATAAACAGAGGTTGAAATAGGTAGTGCTATTTGAGGTCAAGGAACTGATTTGTGTTAATATGGACATGCCAGTTGAAATTATAAAGCACTTTACCATACTATATCAAGAATATAAAATATGTTACAGTAACTTATCCATTCTTTTTTGCTGTGTTCAGAATTTGTTGTTTTACTATAAGTTTACAAGAGTGAACTGCATCATCTTTTGTTCCATTCTAATATTTTGCAGGGCTATTTTGTAATGAAAACTATTTTCGAATTTAAAAATCGTTAAATCAAAGTCTAAGTATTTATTTCAATTAGGTACATACATAAAAGGCACTTTTGAACATTAAAATTTACAAAAAAAATAGAATTGATTCTAGTCGCCCCTTCCAAAAGGTAGTTTCGTATGGAGAAGAATGGGTAAGAAACTCCACCGTTACTCTTTTAAAATGTCTTTCAATATTTTGTATAGGTACATTAATTATACAATTATATGTGAAGACGATGCACCTAGAATAAAATGACTATACCTAGGTAAAAAGAATTAAAAATGAAGCAATGATAAATTAATTATGCGATAGAAATGCCTTGAAAACGGGGAATGTCCATATTAAATTTTGTCATGACAGCTTCTTAAAACAGCAATAATCTGACCATTGGCAATAAGCATACTTCATTATTCCTTTCAAGAAGTTTCAAAATAATGTTTTCATTATAGTGAGCAAATATCATAGTCATAATATTGGTTATTTTAGCAGACTTATTCTGATAATGGTTTGTCGCTTTTCCGATGCTGTTATAAACAGGATATTTACACAGGTGTTTAAATAGGGATATGGCTGGAGCCTTGACATTTCGTTGCAATACGAAGTTATAAGTGATGTCAGTATAGCCAGTTTCTACTGTATTTTGTTATCAAAATGTATGTAGGGTTGGTACAGCGCATTGGTTATCTTTATCTTAATCTACAGTTGATATGTATACATATTGTAAGATGATGCAAACTGTCCTTAATCTTACGGTTTATAGTGTTTTAATCATGTGCTACTCAGTTTACTGGCTAGTACATTTCACTGTTGGACATAATAATAAGCCACTTCCCACTTCTTCAATAGAGAAAATTCCTATAGTCAACGAATGTTGTAATACCATGTAATATAGGAATTTTCATAAAAAAAAACAAAAATCTTACCATCATCCCAGTTCCAACCCCCACCATAAAGAGTGAGCGTAGACCATCACTGACATTCTGACTGAGGTTCCGGCCAACAAGCTGGGTATCTGCTGACAACCTGTTGACTAGCTCTCCAGTTGATGTTTTACCGAACCACGCGGCTTCCTGTCGCACTATTGCACCATATACTTGTTTGCGAAGTGCTTGTGTCATTCTTTGGCCTACAATTCATGAGTAAATTTAATGGAAATTTAGGCTGAGTGAATATTATTTGTGCATTTATTTAAACTAAGTTTTACTTTTTTGTTACCTGATATTGACATTAAATAGACCCTGCCAAAGTTACAGAGACCTCCTATAAGAAATACTCCACACAGCATCAGACATAGGGCATCCAGCTTCTCACGGGCAACACTCAGGTCACTTGTGCTGCTGTATATTATGTCTAGCACTTGGCCCAGTGAAAATGGTATAGCCATAGTGACACTTGATGAAACAACAAGGAAGCCAATAGCACCTGCAAAGAAAATATTCATAATTTATCAAAATTTCTACCACAAGTGCAAACAATTAATGTGGACCACTTACTAGCCAGAGTCCATTTTTCTGGTTCCGCTAGTGTAAATAATCTTTTTAATTCTGATGCCTTTAATTTGACATTGATCTTTTCCGTAGATTCTACTGGTTTTTTTTCATTCACGTTTTCGATATGTTCGATTTTCTTCTCAGCGTCCACTTGAGTTGTGTAGCACCGCAATTTATAATTGAATAATCCATTTTTGTTAAAAAAGTTTCTGTCATAATAACTTCGTAAAACTGGTGGCACCTTGTAATGAGAGTATAACCTGGATCCACACTGACGGCATAAATAAGCTTTGGTCGGAAGACTAAACAATAAATGTGAATGTTTCCGAGATATTTTTAGTTCAAAACTACTGTAAATCAAACGCTGTAACATTTTAAATTTTTTTTTGTTACTTTCTAACTAAAAACCTGACAAAAAAAACGCCTCATCTTTCTGCACCAACTTATCTCTGAAATGGCAGAATGACGTTGACGTTGACACTGACGTCTGACACACCACTGAATTGACTGAATCCACTGATGAAAAAACTTGCGACAAAAGAGGTTACAGGTTACATGGTAACACTAACGACACACGACCAACCACACGACACGTACTCGACGAACCTCACTATGACAATTGACAGTCAAATTAATTTGCCAACATGCCAATAATCTTTTCCTTGTGTATTGGATAAAATTATTCCGTTAGATAAAATACAGCGTTCACAGGTCCCCATCGTACGCATCGCACGGATCATATCAAACGAATTTCCGTATTCTTTGTATGTAGGGCTGCCATCTCCTAAGCTGCCGACACCGAACTAAGATTTGAAGAAAAAATTTGAAGTTTTAATTTTTTATGTAGGTAGGTATTAAAATAGCCAAAATATTAATTTTCGTACCTAAGTCATATGATATGTACTTTGCGTGCCAACTAAGAATAGGATCGCGGTTGCTACAACTTCACACGATAGCTGTCAAATTAATACAGCCAGCAAAAAAAAACTATGAATAAAAAAATGTTATATTTTTTTATTCATAGATTTCATTATTATTTATATTCATTTTTATAAAATTTTATTTCCTGAATTCCATAAATAGATAATTTTGGATAAATTAATAATATTTGAAAACAGTATTCATTAAAGAAACTGGTTAACTTCACGAAATGCTACTGGTCACCCTAATATGTCATTACTACACATTACTACATAATATAATTACTGCGCTACGGGAGCACTTCTATGGCCGCCTGAAAAAAGTACTTAAAATTCTTTTGTCAGGCGGAAATAAGGTGCGCGCCTTTAACGGTTGGGTCATGCCGGTCTTGATGTACTCCTTCGGCATACTCAAGTGGACTCAGACTGAACTTGACGCCCTGGATAGGAGGTTCCGTACGCTGCTGACTGCATACCGAATGCATCACCCACGTTCATCGGTGATGAGGCTGTACATTCCGAGGAAGTGTGGGGGTCGAGGCTTTTTAAATGCTAAGACCCTCCACAACCACGAGGTGTGCAGCCTCAGGGAGTACTTCCTCCAAGCCGACGTGGGGATGCATCGAGATGTAGTCGCAGTGGACAAAGGATTCACCCCGCTCTCCTTGGCTAAAGAGAACTAGCGCACGCCTGTAGTACTGGATACTAATGGTCGCAGGGAGGTATGGCAGAGCAAGGAGCTTCACGGACGCTTTTACCGCCCATTCATGGGCCCGATGTAGATTTCCTAGCGTGCGTAGCCTGGCTACGTTTCGGTGATCTCTTTGGGGAAACTGAAGGTTTTGTCTGTGCAATTATGGACGAAGTTATGATGACGAACAACTACCGGAAATATATTGTGAAGGACGGCACGGTTGACATCTGTCGGGCATGCCACTGTCCCGGCGAATCCATTCGACATAATTATTATTTCTGGTTGTTCTCGTCTTGCTAACGGCGAGTATTTGCACAAACACAACCTAGTGGCTAGGATTATCGACCAGCAACTTGCTCTGAAATACAACCTTGTGGACGCAGAAGTACCATACTACAAGTATGTGCCCGACCCAGTTCTCGAGAATGGTCATATCACATTGTACTGGGATCGATCTATCATCACCGACAGGACTATTGCTGCCAATAAGCCTGACATAGTGGTGATAGATCGATCAGAGCGTCTCACAATGATTGTTGATATCACTGTCCCACATGACGAGAACCTTGTGAAAGCCGAGAAAGATAAAGAAATTAAGTATCAAGACTTGGCACACGAGGTTGTCGACATGTGGGAGGTTGACTCAGCAGTCATTGTGCCGATAGTCGCTACGGCCAATGGCTTAATAGCCAAGAGCCTCGACCAACACCTGATGAGGCTCTCGTTGGGCAGCTGGGTCAAGGGCCTGGATACAGAAAACGGTACTTCTGGACACGGCACGTATTGTCAGGAAGTTCCTCTCTCTGAGGCCCTGACCACCGGTAACTTGGACCCTGTTCCCGATGCCGGTGGGCTACTATTTTTTATATTTTTAAATGTTTTTTTATATGTTTTATAGAAATATTTAAAAATATAAATAATATGTGTATATAAATGAATAAACGATATAATTACTGTGTAATTAATTTGGCGTAAATTGATTAGAAATACCAAAAAAGTGAACTAAAAATTATTAAACTGAGTATAATTTCTTTTTTTTTTGCACACCTTTCGCTTTGGTAATGAAGTTCACGAGTATAGCGGAACAAAATGGCGTCTTGACAGTACTATTCTTATTTGGCACGCATAGTACATGCGCGTGCTGCGTGGAACTAATTGCTGAAATATAAAACTAACGACACTGCCAAAGCGTCAGGCGTCCGGGTTTTAATCCGGACACTTTTTTAGAACCCCCTGGACGCCCTCCTAAACTAGGACAAATCCGGACGAATGACGACTCTATCGGTATGGTTAGTTATTAGGTACGCGAATCCAAATAAGTACTCGAGTACTAGACTTGAGTCACTGACTCGATTCTGTTTAATACGTATACTTAAGTATTTAAATACAGAAAATACAGATGTACAGATACAAGCACGACCGCTCGAGTCATGAGCATACTCTTCATTGGTCGGGAATGTGACGCCGACCGCACTAACACTTCACGCGATTGGTTCGTCTTCGCCAATCGATGCTCGTTGTCTAGTAGGCTCACACGCACAGAACACTTATACTCAGAGAGGGCTCACACGTGTCATTCGACCACTGTACACCCCCCACCACTGTAAGCTCACGAAAACGATTTCATTGTCGTTTTATTTTCTTTTAGTGTTTAGCGAGGTAACGAAAACAATTGTCGTCGTCGCTCGCTAAACTCTATTTCTCTTACACACCCAGAAGAAAAAGAAACAAATAAGTATTTTAGTTGAGCGAGATTACGAAAACTATTGCCGTTTTCGTAATTCGTGTACTTTAGTGTTTCGATCGATAAGATAATACGACCCTATCTGGATTTTGGACGCATAATAACGAAATAATACTTTTAAAATTCAATATTGAAATTAAAAACAATATGAACATCATTATAAAATAAAGATATAAAATGGGTTTACTAATGATAAGCATAGAATATATTGTCATAATTTACATTGGCATAACGAAATTCAGCATAATGATCATTACACATAATATTATTAGGCATAAATGTTTTGCCATATTGTTTAATGCCATAAATACTGTTGGCATAACAATAACGAAGCATAATTTTACAAAGCATAATATTATAAACGCATAATGATATTTACACAATGTTCTTTGGAATAAAGATAATAAACCCTAATAAATAACTCCTAACGGTTGTAGACACTATTTCGCATTATTGATTATTGCTCCAATGTAATGCGTAAAAACAAATACCAAATCACAACCATGAACCTAGTGTCTCTCGAGAACAGGTAAGTTTTCCATTTTTACTGTTTGCGTTGATATAACTGATATAAAAACAAACATGTTAGCGGCTCAGGGGTGGCCCAAGGGCCACCCCCGCCGCACCTTAACCTATTCCAATAGAGTAATTTCCAAATTATAATAAATAATGTAAGTAGGTACATAACAACTGTATTTCATTACTTAGTACCTAACATTCAACATAAAATTATTGGCTACATACACCCAATTATGACTTTTTATATTAATGGTTCATGAGTATTAGACGAGTAAATATTATGCCTTAAAAATGTATGCAACTCCAAATTATGCCAAAACAAATTAGACTAAATGATAGTTATACTAACCTTTGTATTATGCCAAGGTATTATTATGCCACAGTATTCTTATGCTAATAAAAGCTATGCGAAAACGTTATGCCAAACAACATTATGCCAAGAGGAGGATTCCCAATAAAATGTACCTACCAACAATAACGGCTACCACCCTACATTGTCATAGAAGTAATAACTTACTACTACCATATTACTACTATTAGTACCTACCATCAAGGTATACTAAGGTAAAAATGGAGAGCACACTACGAACACCTAACTGAAGTTTGAAATTTAAGCTTGAAACATTCTATCTCTTTCTAAATACCTACCCTACTTAGAAAAATATAGAATATTTAGTTTGGAACTGTCATCTCTTCCTAAATAAGGTACCTATTTAAAAAGAGATAGACCACCAAAGTAAATATTCAAGGCCAAATGTTTCGACTTTCAGTAGGTAGGTGTTCGTCTCCCCCGGTGGGTTCCCGCATTGTCGTTGCGGGGAGGCTCAGTAGCCGTGGCGTAGATCCCCACGGTGAAGCGAAGAGGAACCCGAGGAGGGGCTGCTCGTCGGGGCTTGGGCCTGGAAGCCCTCGACGTAGCGGCCAAGTACAACTGAGGCGGGCCGCGATGTCTCATGGGAGGCATCGCGGCTGAAGGGTGGAGGCCGCGGCGGGAGAGGAGTGCCGGTATTGCGGTGCGCCGCTCTCCCTACCTTCCGCGGCCTTGACGGGGTCGCCACCGTCAGATGGCGGACGCGGTGGGGCTGCAGGGGAAGAGGAGTGTCGGTATGTCGTTGGCCGCTCTCCCTATCCTCTGCGGCCGAAAAGTGGTAGGCGGCGGGGCCACTGACCTGACCCGTCACAGGGGGACCAAGGTTGCCCAGATACGGGGTCGTCTGGCACCCGTGTGCTCGTTTGGTCCCCGGGGTGGTCACGGCGTACCATGTGTTCTGGTGCGCCGGTGATGGGGGTACTCCCTAGAGGAGGGTCCGGTAACGGACAGCCGCGGCGGGTTCGCGGATGAGTACTTACGCGTGCCCGTGTTCCCGCCATAAGCGGCAGAGAAGGACACCGTGGAATTTTAGTGGGTTTGAGTCCCACATAACTGCACTATCGCCCCGTGGTAGTGCAGTATGCGTGCGCATTTCTCCAGGATAAAAAAAAAAAGATAGGTGTTCGTAGTGTGGTCTCCATTTTTCTAAGTACCTATACGGAGTATACCTTTATGCTACCTAGTAATATTTTATCAAATTATCTCTCTCTCTTCAGTTTTTTAGTCGGTACAACCCGCAAGAGTTAACTTGAGACTGCGCTCCGATACCATACTGATGCGTCGATGGCGAGAGCGGTAAGCAGCGCGGGGGTCGGGAGGGGAGCGCGCATTCCGCTCGGGTCTCAAGTTAAAAACAGGGGGCTGCAACTACTTTAAAAAAATTATATTAAGTTTTGTACCTACCTATCTAACTATGTAGTAAAATTTCTTGGCGAAAATAAGACGAATGTTGGCGCAAGCTTATCTAAGCCTAGGGTCGGTTCATACCGTAAACCAGGCCCCAGGTTTGACTGAGATTTGTCAACATCTTTTTTGTTGTTTTTGTTTCAGTTTTACTTGACATCAGCTTCATCAACGCAAGAGGGCTGGCACTCACACTCCCTAAATAACTGAGCTAGCACTCCAGGCATAACCTCCTTTTTGAACATCGCCCAAAGTTAAGCAGTGGACAGTGGACTGTATGAAGTATTGAGGATATAACGGAAACCATAACTTTTAGAATTTATACATTTATTTTAATTATATCCAGTATTGTACATACATTTAACTGATTGACTTCTTTAAGAATCCAAAAAAACTATACGAACGCAACACAAACCAGGACCGTATTCAAGCATAGGCTGTAGCTTAGGGGCCCGCACCACAAGAAAATATTTAAAATTCAAAAGGTTACTGGGTTGGATTGGAGGCGGAGGACCGAGTAATGTGGCGCAATTCGGGAGATCCATGTTCAGTGGACTGCGACAGCTTTTGAATTAGAAAATTGCTCTTTATACGAATTTCGCAGGATAATTCCTTCCCTCCCGCCTCCGTAAGTAGGGCCCGCACCACAAGTTAGCCTAGGCTCTACAGATCCTAAATGCGGCCCTGACACAAACGATAAAATAACTTTGATAAATTCTGTAAAATATATAAACTTTTCACGATAGTTCTAAATGGTATCTAATGGAATAAACAAACAATTGTTAGTTATATTTTCTGTCATAAAATAACTACTGCCGATACATGTTAGTCAGGTACAAGAAATAACAAAAAATATATAATGGCCACCAGACATCCCTGACGCCTTTACTCGACGTCCTGTTTTGAACACGTCATATACTTCAACGTCAATCACTACAAACTCAGAAAAGCATCAAATCCATAACACGTGTCCATCGTAAGCCATCGAATACAGGAGCCAGTCGACGTCGAAAACATGAAAAACACAAAACAAGGTTTTTTAGAGTACCTACAACGAGACAGCGAACCGAATCAAGCCGTAGAATGGTGTCGATTCTGTTGCGCACTTTGACAGCACTAAACTAAACTAAGGGTGTTTGTCTCTTTCTGTTTCAATAGAAAAAGAAAGTGAGAGCGGGGACACACGATGCGTTGCGGCGGCGGTGCAGCGCCGGAGCGGTGTCGCTGCGTCGTCTTACATAGAAATATCTGTGGCGTGTCACAGGATGCGCTGCGGCGCCGCACCGGACTTGCACCCACCGAGGCGAGGCGGGGAGGGGTGAATGCGTTGCGACGTCGGAGTGGCAACACAACATAACGACGTTGCGGCGCCGCACCGGACTTGCACCCACCGAGGCGAGGCGGGGAGGGGTGAATGCGTTGCGACGTCGGAGTGGCAACACCACATAACGACGTTGCGGCGCCGCACCGGACTTGCACCCACCGAGGCGAGGCGGGGAGGGGTGAATGCGTTGCGACGTCGGAGTGGCAACACAACATAACGACGTTGCGGCGCCGCACCGGACTTGCACCCACCGAGGCGAGGCGGGGAGGGGTGAATGCGTTGCGACGTCGGAGTGGCAACACAACATAACGACGTTGCGGCGCCGCACCGCTCGTGTGCCCGCCGATACGGTGAAATCTTTGCGGTGCAGCGCCGCAACGCATCGGTGCCCCGCTCTTACAGTTGCATTTAGTCTAGTTTAGTGCTGTCAAAATATGCAACAGAATCGACACCATTATCATGTATTGTTGTAGATGTTGTTGTTTAAATATTCGTATTGGTCCAATGTAGGTAAACGTCTAGAAACCATACAACCTCTTTCAGAGAGGGACTGAAGATATAGTCGCAGCTGGGTTTCGATTCGCGAGAAAGATTCACATTTTACCAGAAAATGGCCGTTTTGTGCGCACCAGGCCAGCGTGGTGGACTAAGACCAAAACCCTTCTCATTCTGCGAAGAGGCCCGTGCCCAACAGTTGGACGTTAATGGACTGATTATTATTATGACTACCCAACCTGTTTTAAAATGTAGTCGTAAACTGACTATGACAAAGCTGCGTAAAAAACACGATAAGTAAAAAGCTTTCAACTAGATTGACGTATAAACTAAAATTGGTCAGTAGTTATGCACAGAAGAATACAAGTAAACCTTTTAAGAGGCAGTCGCCTTATAATATTAGCTGTTGCCCGCGGGTTCACTCGCATCCTAGGCGAACTTCTTCATGTACCCGAATAAAAAGTATCTAATGAGTTAATCCAGGACTTGATCTATATATGTGCCAAATTTCATCCAAATCCGTTAAGCCTTTTATGCGTGATTAAGTAACAAAATTCCATCCATCTTCACAAACATTCATATTTATAATTTAAGTGTGATAGCATGTTTTTAGTTATGTAACATTATTCCGCTTAATGTCATAACAACTAAAAAACAAAATATTAAAAATATTCCATCATTGTTATTAAACTGGGATCACGAGTAATAGACATCAAACATTCTTAGTTTAAATTCTAACCTAAACCATTAAGATTTTTAATTCTTCTTCTTCTAATGGCACAGATAATAAATATTAGAACTAGCTGTTGCCAGCGGATTTCAGGTGTGGTGTTCAGGAACAATAAGATTATTGACTGCTTTGTCTACAACAAACAGTGATATAATATGATGACTTGCCTGTCGTAAAATACCAGTTTTACTTATTAAACCTACTGATATACCTTCATTTATATGTAATAATAATAATAAATAGGACCGTATTACGGTAATAACTAACTAAATAAATAAACATAGTTAATTCCACATACTTTCAAATGCAAATAAAAAAACGTGCCGCTTGCACAATTTAACAGAAGGACAATTCAAATCTATCTTAAATATTTGTGGCTTATAAATTATAGATATTATAGACGAGATAACTACATAATAATAACAAGATTACATCAGCGAAACTGAAAAGGAACTGCCTTCAAACTAATTGAACTAAAACTGCATTCTCAAGTCTCGTCTATACAAAGCTTAATTAATAATTATTATAAATGTGGTCTTAAATTAGCTAACGAAGCTTATATTGCACTAAAATTTGTTAAGGTGCGAGCAGATATTGCAAGGTGTGTGACGTGGTGCCTCGCTATGCGTGCCTCGACCTGTAACAAACGACTAAACAAACATCACATACGACATATAGCGCGGCAGCAGACGTCCCATACTTGTCTCCGATAGTCTGAACCGACTATCGGATCGGACTCACCAAATACACTTACGTATACTTTGTCTGAGGATGATACTTCAGAATCTGAGGACCGATCCGATAGAAGGATTGGAAACGATGTATGACGCGGATGCCTTCCGAGTCTGATCAAACTATCAGAGACAAGCAACGGACGTCTGCTGCCGCGCATAACGTCCGGCCAAAATACCTGCCCAAACTTTAAGAGGTTAGTCAGTGTGTAACTAATGAAGTATATTAAAAAAAAAACATCGTCAACAGCCTACCACTACTTAAAAACGTCAAATTATTACAAATATAATATACAGCTGTTTGCAGTATGCAACTACGCGCCAGCGACGCGACAAGCAGAGGTCAATGAACCTTCTCAAAACACAAAATCTAACTCATTTAGATAATTTGATGATGACTTTTGTGTCATAAAGATGATTTTAAATAAAAGTTTACGAAACATATATGTTGTTTTTCACTCTTGTTGCTGGATTAATTTTAACGTTTTTTTTTTGCAGCCGTCGTTGTAAGCTTGGTTTTACCTCTTACCCCTTAAAAGTTTGGTCTGGTATTTTGATAGGACCTTATATGTATATTCGAGCCACCTATAAAATGTGCAACTATAAACCTTGATAACAGCACAACACAGAACGTCCTGTAACTAGTACTAAGCTGGTCAGTCAGTTCGCAACGAGCGTTCGCGTCAAATGTTTACAGTAAAAATCCATGTCCATTCAATTTGAGTTTCATTCACAACCCTCGCAATATTTGTTCGCTTCTTTATAAGTGTTATACTATGTCCCTTGGTAGATACATTATCCTTTTAGGGACTAAAATACTGGCAGTACAATATCGGGTGTTATTATAGTATCAAATAATTTAATATATTATTTTTTCATATAATTTCTTTGTCATGGCTCTACAATAACGATAAATAATGTTTACTGTGTGTAGTACACTTTGTAGTACAGTGTTTTGGATCGCCATAGACTGTAGGTGTTGTCGAACTTTAGTAGATATACTCCTTCGCCTGGATATGTGTGGGAACCAGCATAAACCTGAAAATATTTGTAAATTAAATTATTATGTAACCTTTACTATCAGTACCCCTAGTACGAACTTGCAAATTACGAAAACGGCAATAGTTTTCTTCAGCTCGCTAAACTGAATAATATATTTGTCTTTTTTTCTTGCGGTTGTGTAAGAGTGGTAGAGTTTAGCGAGCTCACGAAAACTCTTTCCGTTTTCGTAATTTGCTAACTCGGACTAGTGGTACTAGAATCCGGAGTAGAGGAAAAAAATTATGATGTTTCAGTTGGTAACCATATAAAGTGTTGTTGAAAGACAATTATTACAACTTACACAAATGAACAAGTAAACTACAATAATATCGGTAGCCTAGTACGAGTTTGAGAATTACGAAAACGGCAATAGTTTTACGTGAGCACACTAAAATCTATCTATCATACACACCCGCAAGAAAAAGATACAAATATATAAGGTCCAACCAAAATACCTGGACAAACTTTTACACAGTGTTCAATACGTTTAACTAATCACATCTATGTGAAAAAACGAGATCCAAGTGTTTTTTTCTAACCAAAAAATAATAACGTTTTAAATTGCCTGTACTCTCTAAGAATAAACTCATCCATTTCTTATGCATCGACCGCCATTGGGGCGCGCGCTAATTCCGTGCCGTGTTTTACCTAAACAGCGAAGTGAAAAATGTTTAAAAAAAATAAAAGTAAAATAAATGACTTAAAAAAAATTTTGGGTAGGAAAAAAAACACTTGGGATCTCCTTTTTTTTCATAGATATGTTCAGTTACACTTACTGAACACTGTGTAAAAGTTAGTCCAGGTATTTTGGTTGGACCTTGTATTATTCAATATAGCCAGTTCACGAAAACTATTGCCGATTTCGTAATTTGCAAACTCGTACTAAGGGTTCTGAACTACAAAAACTATTTCATTAGAAAAGGAAACTGAACTTTATATAAAGCTGGAAAGAAACTATCGGACGCGGCTGATGGATGCGGCTGACGAACGCAACTTATAAGTGTGCACAGTCGTAAAAACATCCAGCTGGCCAGATGTCTATCGGACGTCCGAACGCTTAAGGACGGCCCAACATTAGGTCCGCGACTTCCGTCCAATAGTTTGCACAGTTCAGTGTACATTCATTATCCAGATACCTATAAGTCGCGGCTGTCTGCCGCGCCCGTCAGCTGCGTCCGATAGTTTATTTTCAGCTTAAGTAATGGAAATAAGGTTCTTAATCCCTAAGAATGTTTTTTTTTCAAATCAAAGCATTTATTTTGTGAACATAAGTAAAAAATAGGTGGAAAATATGTAAAATTCACAGACTTTTTTCTATCTTAGTTTATGTTTACCTCGGTATGACAGTCGCGGCGGTATATGGGCACGACGAGACTGGTGAGGGGCCGCATTGCGGTGACAGCCCTTTTCTTCTCCGTGCCCTGCTCTAAGTCCGAGCGAGTGCCGTGGATCGTATACTCGTGGAAAGTACCTATAATGAAAGCAAATATTGCTTGTACGTGTCTCAGATTAGCCAAAAAAGTGAAGTGATCATGTGCGAACGTAAGGCGTAATCGATATCTGCATAAGGACCTGTTCGCACAGGCGGCACGGCATGGCAAAGGACTTTTTAAGACTCGTATTTACCGTACCGCGGGATGCTTCGGCATGCCGCAGTACGACGAAACATCCCGCGATATGTTAAGCAAATATGAGTGCTAATAGTATTAACATAAGGTTTAAAATTATTTACGTTACAAAATCCGTTGCCATGCCGTGCCAACTTTGGTCGCAGGCCCAATTAGCTGTGCATATCGCCCGCACCAAAAGAGTCGCCAATTGGCAATAAGCGCGCTACACAAAACCAGTGCTTAGTGTACGTTGAGGAAATAATTGCACCTGCGCACTTCTATCATTTACAAATTTTCCATCATCTTGACATAATCCAGCAGCAACAACTTGTATCATATTCATGTAATGTAACATGTTACAAAGCAAGCATTAGACAGTCAGTACACCGATCACAGAGTCTGAAACGAACGTGTTACGCGGATTTTAGCAGGCGACTCGACATAACGTCACAAACTCACTCCAAATGTTACATTACAGGAATATGATACAAGTCAGTCAAGTTAGTGGCCATTTTCGATACTCGTGGTTGTAGGGGGTAGCCTGTTCTTCGCTGGGATCCACATGGAGCATGGATGAACGATGCCCTTACCCTAAAATAATTTAATGCTAGTACTACATTACCGTCTCCATTCGGGTATTCATCCTGGTCATTTGGATCTTCTTCGTCCTCTTCATCACTCTCGGCCACGTGTATAGTGATTTCAGTGGACGCTGACTTGCTCCACTCGAAGTATAATCCGAAACCTGAAATATTGTGACCACATGACTAATTTATTGGGTAATGGTGTCGATTCTGTTGCACATTTAGACATTACTAAACTAGACTAAACGCAACTGTCACTTTCTTTTTCTATTAAAACAGAAAGAGACAAATAGTTTAGTTTAGTTTAGTCCTGTCAAAGTGCGCAACAAAATCGACACGAATATATTCTGTGCATAGTTTGCAAAAATAAATATTTGTAATGGACATGGAGAACTCATATACAATTTATAGAACAATGTTGTCAATATTAACTGATAAGATAAATGATGGAATCACGCGTTACTTTGCGGAAATCCATAACGGACAAATATACAATAACAATATTTAGTGTTAATTCCACCATACAGTTGATCAAGCCTGAATGCAGTATGCAGCACCGCCCTCCCGCCCGCAAATATATGCAAATGCAGAAGAAATCATATTATTAATCGTGCCTTCTGCATTAGCATATATTTGCGAGCGGAAGGGCGGTGCTGCATACTGCATTCAGGCTTGATCAACTGTTTGGCGGAATTACCACTAAATATTGTTATTGTATATCTAATACCTATAAACGAGCAATTCTTGTGTATATAAATATAATCTGAATCTCGGAAACGGTTCCAACGATTTTCATGAAGTTTAGTATGCAGGGGGTTTCGGGGGCGATAAATCGATCTAGCTAGGTTTCATTTTTAGAAAACGTAGATTTACCAAAAAAAACCAAGCAATGCTTGGTCATCCAGGTACTTTGTATTGACTGATAAATTAAAAGAGAATTCTATTCTTATTATTAGACACAAAAGATAACATCATCATTAACATATCAGCATGAAAATGTTTATTTATTGAATTGTTATGTTGAACGTGTGCCTCTCAATGACTGCTACTATGAATGGCGGGAGGAGAAATTGCCATAATCACCATGTTTGGAGTTGTGAAAAATGTTTGGATTGGTGATATACGTTTATTTTTATCAGTCGTCGCCTGTTACGACATCTGCAGGTCGAAAAGATGGCCTTTTCATGCACGGTGACGTTCTCGCCGTGAATGACGTCATAATACTAAGAAATAGATATATGTACTACATTACCTATATCATAGTTATCAGTAGCGAACTCCCAGCAGAGGCACCTCGCGCGCGGGTGTGTGGGCACGCGCACGGTGATGGTCTCGCCGTGCCCGACAGTCAGACGGCCGCCGCCTTCATGCGCCGAGTTCTTGAACTTAACAATGTCGCCGCGTGTCCACATGCGGACCGCATCCACACTTAGGAAGCTGTCTAGAAAGATAAAGCTTTTGAGTAAGTGTCATTATCATACAGCAGTGATAGCCTAGTGGTGTGACCGTCGGACTGCCAAGCCATAGGTCTCGAGGTCGAACCCAAGGCACGCACCTCTGACTTTTCGGATTCGTGTGCGTATTATTTATCACTTGCTTAAAAACGGTGAAGAAAAACACCGTGAGGTAACCGGCATGCCTGAGAGATATTTCTCGACGGTATGTAAAACCAAGTCAAAGGCCCCATGGGCGGCATAAACTCGACACCAGGTTAGTCACTAACCACACGAAAAAAGGAGATACATCCTATCTATCCGATGTGTGACGGCAACATCGTGAACATTGACTTATTTTTAGGCTTTCTCCACCTTCTGACATTACGAAGCAACGAAAGGCCATACAGTCGAGAAACTGATCGACGAGTTAGGGTAAGTTCACTAGTCGGGTTCTTCTCCCGTGTCGCCCCGAGCTATATGAGAATAGCTCATGCCATGAAGAAAAGATTAGCCAGTCAGTATAGTTGATAGGGGCTGACTGCCCAGGGTGTACCGGGCGGACCCACAGAGGAGAGGGCCGCCGAGTGATGGCGGACCGGGACCTGCCGGGGTTGCGGTGCATGCTGACGCGAATCCCGCGACCCCGGCCGAGCTGTCAGGAGGAGGAACACCGAAGGTTTTTAGCCGGTAAGAGACCGGCAGACCTCCTCGCCTTCCCCGGGCGAGGGACATCTATGAGGATTTTCCAACGATAAAAAAAGTGCACCGGACATACTTAAATATTATCCCTCATGGAGGCTCTTTTCATGCACCTAGTTGGGTTGGCAAGGTCAGATTGCAATCTGCCACATTATTAGAGACTAAAAAGCAACCCCAGCATACTAAGGAAAAAGTTACGGTTCAATGATAATATTCATCACGAGGAAATAAAAAAAATACCTTCATCATCTGTATTTTCGTCTACCCTAGTCTCCTCCATGTATTCATTAGATTCTGCCTTCTCGGATGTCTGCATAGACCTGTAACATGTATTTATATGTTGACTGAATTGAATTTAAAAACACACAAGGAACAAGTACATTATGTGGACAGACTCCGTTAATAATTCCAGTGAGTTTAAGGGTAGACCCACATCTGTCAGAAAAGAATCGCGTTTTTCATGCTCTATCCTTTTCTGTCGCTCAGGAACGTCATTTAATAGAGCGAGAAAGACAGCGTAAGACCGCACGCGATATCACGAGACCGCTCGCGATAGCATACACGCTGTCTGTCTTTCTCACTTTACTAAATGACGTTCTTGTGCTACAGAAAAGGATAGGGCATGAAAATACGCGATTCCGTGCTGACCAATGTGGGTCAACCCTCATGTGTTTACATTTTTTTGTTGTATATGCAATCTCTGCTGAATCATGGATATAAAAGGGATGCTTGTTGTTAATGAACACATCATCATCATCAAGCACCATTCAATTATATCCCTAACTGGATCATATTTCACCAAAAAAATTGTTCTAAGGCCAGGGGCCATATTATGACGTGTTAAAACCATCACCAGTGATCGGAATAGGTAGAGCTAATGTGCCTAAAGTTCAAGGAACAGAAACGAAAAGTGGAGACTTCCTTACGACAATCTTTTTTTTTAATATATGTTCCGAATTTCGGAACATTACTTAAGTACAGAAATCAACCTCAATAATTAAGCTAGTCAACCTTAAGGTTGCTATCTTAATTATTGAGGTTGATTTCTGTTTACGTTTGGTTCCAATAATTGTACAAAATGAATAAATGGTATGAAATCCTATAAATTGTTTTTTTTTACTTGTTTGTTCTAACTATTAAAGCTGGCATGAAAATTAATTTATTTTTTAATTTATTTTAATTTATTTTTTAAACAATAAAAATTGTGCACTTTTTTTTAAACTGAAACAGTAAATGAATTCTATAGTAGTTTTACTTTATTAATTTTAGTTGTACTTAAGTAATGTTCCGACATTCAGAACAAATATTCCGAATAAAAAATTTTGTCGTAAGGAAGTCTCCAGTTTTCGTTTCTGTTCCTTGAACTTTAGGCACATTAGCACTACCTTTTCCGATCACTGACCATCACTGTCCCAGTGAAAGAAAGTAACGCGGCTATGCATGTCGTAAAGAGCCGTTACATTCTCACAACGGAATAGTTACAATTTCAACACGCCATAATACGCCACCAGTATTCTAAAATTATACTCCATTATGAATCACAATTTAAGGCTGGACATCCACCAGAGCTGTGCGAGGAAAATGTGCAATGCGAAAATGTGTAGCGAGGATGTGAAACGGTGTGACCCTTTCCACCGAGCTGTGCGAGGAATGCGTAATGTGTAATGCGTAATGTGTTAATGTGTACAAATGAGCCGTGGCGGGAGCGGTACACATTCCTCGTAACACATTCCTCGCAACACATTCCTCGCAACACATTTCTCGCTTGTTTTGTATGAACAAAAACCTCACACTGCTATGCTGCGTCCAGACCTGCCGAATGCGCCGCGGATGCGCCGCTCGCGAGCCGCTTGTGAACTGCGCGCGTTCTGCTCGCGTGCAGTTACAGCGTACGTTTGGTGCGCCGCTCTAGTGCAATTCCGGCAAGGCTCGAGTGGGGCGCGCGCGCGGCTCGCGCACCGCTCGTGCGCACGAACTATGAGCCTCAGTTGTGAATTTGCTTCCGAAGATGTCGGACCATACGACTGCCGTTAGCATAATTGCTGCAGCATCGGTTATTTTATTACTGACAAAAACTAAAAGGAAAAACAGAAGACGTTGGTGGCAGGTTCCACGAGCGGCACGCGCGGACCACCTGCGCCGCTCGCATACGGCGCGTAGTTTGCGCGCGAGCGGCGCGCGGACGGCGCGCGAGCTTCGTACGAACATAAAATGCACGCGCGCAGCTCGCGAGCGGCGCATTCGCGGCGCGTTCGTCAGGTCTGGACCACCAGAGCTGCGCAGAGCGAAGCTAGATAAATAAAGTGATTCTATTGGTGCTTACAAAACACATTCTTCGCTACGCAGCTCTGGTTGATGCTCAGCCTTAGATAAGATTTGTACACAAAACCCTACTGAGCCTGAGTCTGCATAGGAAAAGTACTCACTTATTGTCCATAGGAGGAACAGCCTCAGTTTCATTCAAATTGCAGTCAGTAACAGTCTCTTCCTTAGTTTCCTTTTCCTTATTCACATTTTCGTTCTCTTTATCTTCTGTAGTAACCTTAATGTTAGAGTTAGCAAGTCTTTGATCTACCGCAAGTTGCTGTATGTATTGTTGGTAATGTTGGTCTTGTAGCTGACGGATGAGGACCGCTTGCTGGTCAAAGTTCCCTGGGTACTGCTGTTGAGCATATTGTAGGAACTGTTCATAAGTTTGTGCATTGAGGGCATCTTTTATTCTTTGCCTGGAAAGTATAACAGTGCATTAGCATCATAAAGTCGCTGGGCAGTGAAAACCTCGTAAAGCACAAATTCATTTTTATTTTTTGTTATTCATTTGTTGGAGAAAACCTTGTAATGCATATTTATAATGAACGTGCACAGCTCTAAGATGAAATAGATTGATGAATTAATAATAAGACAGAAGAACCTTACATCTACTTTCATACTTTATTTTAACAGAGCTGTTATTATCTCCTCCTGTAAAATTATGTTCATTGCAATTACGAGGTTTTCACTGCCAAGCAATGATAATTTGTCGTTTTAAAGGAAATGATATTTCAATGGAGTCCTATAACTAGCTTAATTTTATTAAATGTTTCCAAAGTGACTGCAAAAGATCTGTTGATACCCAAGTAAATTTTCCTCCTTTTTTGGCCATTGCTTAATTTTATTTTGATGTACGAAACTTCAACAAATCCATAGGTTCATTCTTTATTTAGATTAAATACCTCTAGATGTAGCCATGATTACAGTAGGAAGTGTGGAAGTGAGAACCATACATACAAAATTATTAAGAAAACTGAGATAAAGCATGATATCTTCAGTTTCATATGACGTGTCGTTTTTTAGCATAGCAAACTTTATATTGTTAGCCAACCCACTGTCACAGAACGTCGGTTTCCCTGTATTCTTGTAATTATGAGAAATAGACTCCATTAGTTAAGTGTTTAGTGTATATTGCATGCTCTACGGTGGGAGGATGCATTAATTTAGCCTTATATTGCTGTCTCATGAGTGGCCATGCAGTGGCTCTATCTAGAGGTATATAATCTAAGGTGGTATATTTGCTGGGAAACTAGGAAACATTTTAATATTTTGCTAAGATGTTTAAAAATAACTGTATAAAACATACACTTGCTGTTCCTCTGTTATTTTGTTACTCTGCTGCTTTTGTTTCTCAAGCATTATTCTATTCTGCAGCTCCAAATGTGCCTTCTCTTCCTCTTCTTTCTTTAACCTGTTTATAATAAAAATATTAGTATTCTTAACCTTTTAACCGCTTCAGTCGCATTTCTGCGACAAATATTTCCGTGCCCCTACCGCGCGTGTCGTATTTCTGCGACAGAGAACATGCATGGTTTTTTTGTTCTATTTTCGTCCTATGAACTGCGTGGTACAACTAATACGATTATTCAATAGACATATGATTTACAATAATTACTTAAAATTGTTTCATAGCTCTAAATATTGAAAAAGCTTAATATATTTATTGTAGGTAATATTTCATCGATTCGTAGTCGCGCGCTAGGGGCACGGCAATTGATATTTAGCCACACGCTTAAAAGGTTAATTAGTCTGAATAAGATAATAAGTAAAATAAAATTATGTATAGAATAAAAAATTTAACTTACTCTTGTTGCTTTTTATCCTCCATATCCTTTTGTATTGCTTCCAAATATGGTTTGAATAGAGGACACAGTCTGCAATTAAAGAATTTGTTTGACTTTGGGTATTTTATAATAATAATACTCATATTCAGCTAGATTTCATTGTGATTAGACTATAATTACCACTGATAGTGGTAAAGGCTATGATGATGATTAATCTATTTATTATTATTATGCATATATTATATATATTATTATTATTTATTTATTTGACTTTTATTCTATTTTATAATTGTTTATATTTTACACATACAATGCATTAGTGTTAACTGTAATGTTATCCATGTTATATTTGAAATAAATAAATCAACAATTTACATAGTTTAAACAGTGATATGGTTTTAGCAGTGATAGCCTAGTTATATGACCGTTGGACTGCCAAGTCTTAGGTTTTGAGTTCGAGCCCAAGGCATGCACCTCTGACTTTTCAGATTCATGTGCGTATTGTATAATTATCACTTGCTTAAAAACGGTGAAAAAAAACATTGTGAGTAAATGCCTGAGAGATATTTCTCAACAGTATGTGAAGCCAAGTCAGAGACCCATAGGTGGCATAAACTCTGACACCAGGTTAGTCACTAACCACATGGAAAGAAGAAGATAGTTTAAACAAGTATTACCTGTCTAAAGTATGAACAAATCCAACCATAGCTTGTACATGGGACATATGGCCCAAAGCCTGCCAAGCTGCCCGTCTGTCTCGTCCAATAACATCCAGAACACCCAAAGGTGATGCAGAATTCGCATCTAAAGGCCCATGAGACGTTTGCTGAGTGTATGCAACGAGTTTCAATCTATCTTCATAGCTCAGGTGAAGTGCCTTGCCTTCCTTATCTGTGAATGTTGTACTAAATTCAAAACCAATCCGTGTACTACATATACTAAGTGTATGATAAATGTAGCTTCATATCAATAAAAACTAATGGGCCATTAGGTATATCGGCTTTGGACCATCAGATAAGTCTTAAATAATGTAAGATGGTGTTACTATAGGCAGAGTTAACTTTTTCAATAATGTTACATATTTATACCAGAAAGCTAACTTCAGTATCATCAACACTGCTGTGGAATAGATAACTGGAAAAATATTAAAGAAAATTACCTTTATAAAAAGCGAGTCCATGTTTGTACACATCTTTCAAAGGAATTCCCCATTTTCTTTCTTCACTCTCTACGATTCCTTGATCGGTTTCAAGGCGAACCTTTTCGGGGTTGACTTTGTAGTTATTTTCAACTTTGTTAGCCATTTTTTGCTAATTTATAGATTTTCGCGAAGCAAATTACGAATCGAATTGTATCGTATTCAAGTTTTGACAAATGATTTTGTCTCGTTTTATTTTTAATTATAATATAACGACTGAATCTGGCCTTTTAGGATATATTTTATTTATTTTTTAATGACTTTCTAAATCTAGGATCGTTTTAGAACTACATAAAATTAACTTTATGTATATTATAAAAAAAATCATTACCTATCATTTGTAATTTTAGTGAGATAATAAGTTATAAAGATAAAATAACGTGCTGCCATCTCGTGTCGAGTAGCAGTATTAGTAAAAAATATTTGTTATCTATGATTTTTTGGAGAGGGATATGCACAAGATATGCACTTGATATCATGAAGGTTATATACAGGAAGACATTGAATTCAGTGGCAATATTCTAGTCCAAGAATCTAATTGAGGAACAAATAATAATTAATGCTAGTAAACTGTTCAAAAATAATAACCCAGGGTTTTCCCAAAATGATCAAAAAAATAAAAAGGATCAAATTGTGATTGCGCGCTATTTAAAATGAACGAGTACCGCCGTGTGACTCGCACGCACACACGCGCCATCACCGTGTCGACACGCTCCATTCATTTTTTGCGCGGGAACGGCACGTGGGCCTCGCAGCGCCTGCGCCGGCGCCGGCGCGGCGCGTTGGTTTGGGTCGCAAACTCAAAATCACGGTGTCGCAGCTTCGATTTTCTTACGGAACTAACGTGTAACTTGTACTTAAATTAAATTTAGTTAGGATCGAAAGTAATTAGAATCATGACAGAAAGCAATTTCGAAAATAACAAAAATCATGAGAGAAAATCACGAAGCACAGTAGCACACGTTTATCTACCCTCCGTCTGTCAAGCAGACTGATTCAGTCTGGTGTCAAAAAACCGCTATCTGTCAAGCAGACTGAATAAGCTGCAAACTCATACATTCGTGAGAAAGCAAATTAAAAATGGGGGCCACTTCGGCGCATAAAACAATGAAATATGGCAGATATCACATAATGACACAATAATGAGTTGTGCTACGTAATTATTGTCAGCACTGTTGGCACAGTGGCTGAGTTTGTGGCTGCTGCGTTGCGTTTCGTGTCGCGAATTCGATTTCCGCACAGAAAGATTTAGGTAGGTAAGGTTTGAGTTTGTAAACGCACCCAGCACATTACCTCCAAGAGTAATAAGTATTAATTAGCGTTGGAAATGTTTTAAAAAAAGAAATAAGATTGGAAAATTTGAAGTGATTTAAACTTTTACTTTGGTGTTCAAAGTAAAAAAGTTATTGTTAGTAAGAGTTTCAAATTACATCCAGTGATTGTAATATCATTAAAAATTACTAATTTTTGCAGTATTTTTTCTGCATTAAAGTCGGCTAAAGTGGAAAAATTACTATCCCTAAAATTATCTCAATTAAATTCGATAGCAAAATGCCTAATGAGTGACGCGTCTGTTCTGTTATTCAAGCGCTGCTGGCTGACTGCTGATACGTTTTTTGTAGAGATCGCGCGATGGCGGAGCGCAGGGCGGTACCGGCGCGGTTTGAGCGATACAGCATTAGACTTTTATTTATTTTGCGGCCGGCGAGTGCGTGTGTGTATGTAGTTATTTAGTAAAGTACATACATAATGCGCTGACCGCGCGTGAACTTTGGCGAAACAGCTGATTGGGAGCACTTTTAAATAATAAAACTGAATTCCACACGTAGCAGTTTCACGTCAAATAACTGAGTGGTTTATTTTTTTTTTATCACATTAATACTTTTGGTGTTAAAGTGAAAAAAAAAAAAGTGAAGTTAAAGTTGATTAATAATGACCGGATAATTAATTTATTGTTTTCGATCTGTCCGTTTGTGTAGGTATGTAAGATTTGCGTTTGATTTAGAAAAAGGTTTTTTTTAGAGAAAGAAATAAATATTAAACTTACAACTTAGACACTTACCTACGTGTACTTTAAGAGGTGCTCGAAGTGTTCACCTCCTTTTTGTACGCACAGCTCAGCACGGCGCCTATGGTTCACCTTCACGTTTTGTAGCACAAATGTACGCGATTTAACAATTTCGAAAGCCGTAACAATCCTTTGTTTTAACTGTTCGCGGCTTTCACTTTCTTGCTCGTACACAAGTTTTTTAACTTCACCCCACAAAAAAAAGTCTAAGGGCGTCAGGTCAGAGAACCGCGCCGGCCAAGGTACAGGCCCGCCGCGTCCTATCCACCGCTCGCCGAATCTCCGGTCGAGGAAGGCGCGAACATCTCGCTGGTAGTGTGCTGGGGCTCCGTCGTGTTGGTAGTACAACTCGGACTGATAGCTATCAGGCACGTTCTGCAGCTGCTCTTCTACAGAGGTCTCTAACAACCGGAGATAGCGTTCTCCGGTCAGTCTTCAATAAAGAAGGGACCTATGACACAGCTGTTAATTATGCCTGCCCGCACATTCACCGAGAAACGATTTTGAAAGGCATGCCTCCGATTTACGTGAGGGTTCTGCCCACGCTGAGACCAATGCTCGTTGTAGACATTAAAGAGCCCGAGTCGGGTGAACGTGGCCTCATCTGTCCACAGGATATTTTTGTCAAGGTTCTGTAATAGCCAATTACAAAATCGGACCCCGGGCGTGTAGTCAGCCAGCACCAACTCCTGCACTTTTTGAAAGTGGTAAGCGCGCTTGGGCATGAGTTGGTACGTGAAACGATGCAAAGTCCAGCAAATTTTGAGTTGACCTCAAAATTCGGTCTCTTGATGGGATTGGTGCATCGGGATAGCGGCGGTGGAACATCAGACGGGTTCGTGGCAAACTGTGCGTTCAGTCGTAAAATAACACCATATCCAGGTATTGCTGGTTCGTGTACACTGCACTACGTGGTCGAGGCATATTAGTTACGGTTTACGGTTCACAGAATTTTTCGCGAATTACACGTCACGCACTTGACCTATTAAACTCGTAACTGAAGCGGCGCACGCGCCCGCGCACTTGCATTTCTTTGCAGGGGCGGGGGCGGGTGCATACCGCGTCCCTCGAGGACACCCCCGCTGCCTAGCGCCGCGCGCGGGAGGCCCCGATTAGGTAAAAAGTTTGTTCTCGCTGAATACTGTTTTGGCGGCATTTCTTTTGAAGGACATGCCTACTGAATGAGCGCTCGTACTCGTGCATTGTAGCGTAAGTAATAATACCGCGTAGTAAAATGGTAAACTAGCGCGGACGCATCTTGATATTTTAAATTTATTGAAGTTTTAATTAGCATTTTTATTTTTTATTTTTTTGTTGTGTTTATTCATTTCGGACTTCATTTAGGTAAATGTCAAGAAATATCACGTTTTTAAAATGAATAATTTGAAAATTTTAATTCATGATATTATTTGCTTAAATGAATAAGTATCATGGATAGAATACGAGGTTAAAATATTGCCAATGAATTAAATGTCATCCTGTATATAATTCGCTATTTTACCCTTAATAAGCTTCTTCATGCTTGATAAGCTTTAATCAAGGAATTTCTAATCAAACTAGAATTCGAACGGCTGGCTAAAATTCGGTTCAATATCGGGAGCCTCTGTTTCTTTCTAACTCAGGGTCTCCACGTGCGCGCGGGAAAGGGACAGAGGGCTTCCGTCAATACTCCTCGCAAGACCGGACTCTCTCCCGATATTTCATTTAACGATTTTGAACCTTATTAAAAGGAAATCTTATTCATATTTAAAGTTCATTCATTTATCTGTATGTATTCCAGTTTACTTTTATGTTCCTTGACATTATTCCAACCACAAATTAAATCCAACATTTTATGAAGAAGGACAGCAATATACATATTTTACAATATTCCAAACAAAGAGTAAAAGCAAAATGTTCATATATGTGAAATAATAGTATTTTATAATCAAATAATCTCTCTCTAAGGCACAGGCTTTGAGGCTCTCCTCTCTTTGAAGCAATTTCTCGTAGACAGAAAACAGAAACCAACATGATTTCTCTGTTTACGATTTCAAATGAGATTTAAAAAGTACTAACAAACGTTGACAGCAGCTGGATGATGGATAAGATGCAATGACCAACTTTAATTATTTCTTATCTTACCAATGATTTGATAAGATGAGATTTTGGATGAGATCAAGGATCAAGATGAGATGACAGCATTTTTTCGACATTGTATTGGACGGTTCGTCTTGTGCTGTCTCAACATGGCGCTGGCAGAATAGTCGACAACATCGGCTCAGTTGCCAAATGAAGAGAATAAAAAAAATAATGACATTGATAAAATTTTTGACAAGTGTCATCTGTACGTCACGGAGTGCAGCAGTGTCAGTGTCAGTGTATAGGTACTATATATGTCGTTCCTGTTCTGTATAAATCATATAAATTATTAATCATAGTAGTAAAAAGTATAAATAGTGGTTTCTGGAACTAAAGTGTACTGCGTGTTTGATCTAAATAGAGCTGAAAAATGAGTGAAAAACTATATTTCTGCAAATTTCATTCGAATATTTTGTTGCAAAATACCAATATAGTTATCTTGTTGTTTAATCCACATTGTTCCTAATTTTTTATTGTTTTTCTCCATTTGTGAACATGGAAGTGAATCCTTTGAACATATTTTTCGTGAAATCAGATAGTAAAGGTGACAGATTACTGTTCAGATATCCCTATACAACGGATAACAAGGATGAAAGCAAACAGAAAAAATATGGTCGACACAATCCTTACGCCATTAACTCTACAGAAGATTTATTGCAGAATCCTCAGTCGCAGACGTCAAATATTTGTAAAGGTTAGTTCATAAATAGGTCATGTGTACTTGAATGTTATAACTACAATCTGAATTCCATTGTACTCTACGAAATACCGCAAAATACATTGTTTATCTAAATGTATGTCAATATTATTTATAGATAAGGTACATACCTTCTCCTGACTGTCGATGGACATAATCAATCATTGTTACTTACCTTTAAATATTAAATTGCAATCTTTGCATATCTATACTAATATTATAAAGAGGAAAAATTTGTATTTTTGGATTTTTGTATGTAACAAATAAACTTAAAAACTACTGGACCGATTCCAAAAAACTGTTTCACCGTTAGAATGCTACATTATCACTAAGTAACATAGGCTATGGGCGGAGCCGTGAGGACACAGCTAGTGTATTGATAAATTCATTACATTTGAATCCCTTAATAGTATACATCAAAACATAAAAATGTTTAATATTTAAAAGATACCATAAATTACTCTCCAAAAGAATTAAATAATTGCTATGTTCTAGGAATGTAGGCAATTATACATAATATTTTTATACCATAATTATATTTGTGGCTTCTGTACTGTTTATTACTTCTGTACTGTTATAAAATATACTCATCATAAACTAGTGATAGTATTAGGTTGCAATGTTACTGCCATTTATGGTCTCCATTCAAAATATATCTTTAGCTACTAAAAATTTAATTAAGGGAAAACAAAAAACACATTACTCAAACCAATAATTAAATCCAGGAGGGCCTCACAAAATAAATCGGACCAATGAGGCAGTGAGAAAATCATTTAAAAAATTACAGGTCAGTTAAGTGGCTTCACAGATGAAATGCTATCAACCCTGTTTGCTGTGAAGGCAGAGCTGTGCAACAGGAAGTTTGAGCTCAAAGTCAATGACGTGAGGTTTGTGGGACATCCAACCCTGCTGCCATACAGGACTAACAAGGATGATACAGCTACTATGATCCTTATAAACATAGTGTTTGCACTGCAGGCTTCTGCAAGCCATTCTGTTGGTAAGTTATACAACTTTCATCTTCTTCGTCTTTTCGTGTAGTTATTGACTAACCTGGTGTCAGAGTTAATGTTGCCCATGGGCCTCTGACTTGGCTTCACATGCCGTCGAGAAATATCTCTCAGGCAAGTCGGTTTCCTCACAATGTATTCTATCACCGTTTTTATGCAAGTGATAATTATACAATACGCACATGAATCCGAAAAGTCAGAGGTGCGTGCCTTGGGTTCGAACTCGAGACCTATGACTTGGCAGTCCGACGGTCACACCACTATAGCCTAGTGGTGACAATTTCTTCTTCTACAGCAGGGGTGGCCAACTTAATTCGACCCAAGATCTACTGTTTACTGAGTAGACTCAGTACGATCTACCAATTACATAATCAGTACCTCTTCATACAACTTATATTTTTCTTTGCCTTGCCATGACCGACTGGATTAAGAGCCACGACCAACCGATTGATCGCAATCAACTGGTTGGCCAGCCCTGTTCTATAGTGTCCAGCATAATCTATATTATATTTCGGTACTATTTATTTATTGATAAAGAATACCTGCCTGTATGTATTCCTATATTCTCCACTAACTTTCTACAGTTATTCTGCAACAAAAAAGTGCCAGGGTTTTTATTCTTGTCATCAAAAGTGTTTCAAATATGATATTTGAAGAAAATTATTAATAATAATGCTGGTAAAGTTACTACACTCTAAAAAGCTCTGCAAATTATAAGTTTTTACCTTGTAATTTGCATATCTTTACTTATTCATAAAACAATTGATAGTTAAACTTGGATATCTTTTTATTTTCAGTAAAATGCTATTATGATTTGAGCAAAAGACTGGGAAAAGCACTGAGACATGAAGAAAAGAGGTGTTCGTATTTGACTGAGGAAATGAAAATTATGGTAAACGCTATTAATTATACCTTCTGTTAATTCAGATATTGATTCTGTTCTGGATTAACCAGTAACCACTGAACAGTCAACGCTTGTCTTGTGAACAGTATACCACAACCATTTCATTAAAACCAAACATATCTTAAAATGATTCAATAATTTAATTACATGTTTCTAAAAAAAATATTAAAATTATTACAGTTGGCAGCTCATGATGAAGTATCAGCTCTAGATAGTGAAATGAACGGGGACAATGATGACGAAGAAGACAATCTTCGTCACTCAGTTAGTTCTGCGACTTACAGTAGTGAGAATGGGGCAGATACCACACCAAAGTCAGCATTCCATCTGATACTGCAACGGAGCTCGCTGGCGAGGTCCATGAAGTCTGTGTTTGAAGAACTAAGTAGTACAGGTTAGTTTTTTATTTAAAAACTATCTGACACCCGTGGCTTGGTTTGCATGGTATGTCCATAAAATTATCGCGTATTTCTCTGGGTGTCTGGCTATCCCTGTGCCAAGTTTCATCATAATTGATTCAGTAGTTTAGTTTAGAAGTAACAAACACATACAAACTCACATTCGCATTTATAAAATACTAGACGAACCGATGAACTTCATATCTACAAAATTTTTTTTAGTTCTTCCTTATTTTCTTTTTTCCTAAACAAGCCCAGTATTGAGGCGAACAAACAAAAAAAATATACAAATCGGTTAATTGATTTTTATACGTATACATATTATATAGATAGATAGTTATTTGTATATTCATATAGTATGGTATTGATGCAATGAATAAGCAAATTACAATGATACTGTGCACACTATGCATACATTTGCGATTAATCACATGTGTACTGCATTACGTTTATTTTATCGTCATATATTACGTTTATTATCAGTGTTAATCTTTATGACTATTGAAATATTGAATTGTAGATGTAGAAGTATTAGTGCGAGCGCGCACTGCAGTGCAGTGACTTGCAGTGCGTCTTTTTCACCGCAACAAATAAAAGAAATACAAGTAAATCAGTATGCGGTGAATAATTCATAGTGCACGCTCTTCTATGACACTCCATACTACACTGATTATTTGTTATAGAAACGCAAGGCAGTGAGCGCTAGCCCTTAATCGTATTTTTCAAAACACACAAATGTATATGACCAAATAATATTGTTCTATTATTGCTATATGTATAAATCTACTTCTAAATCTGGGAATATTACTTATACAAGGTTAGTCGGAAAGGGGGTACTAAGCCGAAAAGGTGTTAAAGTACCCATAATAAGGGATAACTTTTGTTCTACAACGTTTCCCAAAACTCTATAGTTTAAGAGAAATAGCTTTTCAAAGATTTTGTAAAAAATATGCTTAAAATCTATCTGTCCATAGCTATGATCAGCTGTTTTTACAATTTAGGTCATATTTGGGGTCACAGATTAGAAAATAAATTTTCTGAATTCATAACTAAAGCAGGTATGATTTTTTTTTGAAAAAAATAAAACAAAATGTTTTTCGCATGCAATTATTTTTTATAGAATTTTGAAATTTTAACACTTGCTTTAAAATAGTCATCAGTGATACTTTAGGTGGCCCGCGGCTTCGTACCCCCTTTCCGACTAACCTTGTATATTATATTGGTCTCTTGGGAAGTAAAGCTCACGTTCAATATTGCTAGGGCTTAAAACTTGAACCCTAGCAATGTAATTGTTTTTGAAATTCAAATACGTATACAAATCACCCCTGTATATTTGTAAAATTCCATTTTTTTCCAGGTATAGTCCAAGTCCGCATAAACAAATGGGTGCTATTGTCATTCTGCTTGCCACACAAAGCTCACCAAATACACAATAGAGGTTTAATTATAGAACCAGAAACCATAGACAAGTGCTTACAAAAACTAAGGCCTTACCATGGAATATTACTTATGGTAAGTTGACAAGTGCCTTTTAAATACATATTTCATAAGTAAGCAATACTTCAACGGCTCAATCAAGAGCCTGACTTAGGCTTCAAAAACTGTTTAAGGCAGGAAGTAGGAACTGCCTTATGAATACATATTTTGATCGAAAACCACAGAAAATATTCGGAACTCAATGAAAGTGCTTTTAAAATTGATGCTAGACAGTTTTAAAGCACCTATCAAATTTAAATAAAATAACGTTCTCGTAACTCATAACGGAAGTGCACCACTTCTACATATATACCAATATTATTCTTTTTTATTTATAGGTAAACCCCAATGACTTGCTAGCTTCGATACCGCTGGACAGCAGTTCAGCACTCCTAAGACTGATAAAATTATATAGCCCGCTGAAAAGTTTGCAAACACTCGCCATTGAAGCTGATCTGACGTTAAAACAGGTATTCTATCTTCTTTACATAGTATAAAACAAAGTCGCTCCCGCTGTCTGTCTGTCCCTATGTATGCTTAGATTTTTAAAACTACGCAACGGATTTTGATGCGGTTTTTTTTAATAGATAGTGATTCACGAGGTAGGTTTATATGCCCCACATTAGTATCTACATTGCACCCGTGCCAAGCTGGGGCGGGTCGCTAGTAGTGAATATACTGTTCCATTATGGAACGGGTTGATTGAAAGATATGAATACATACTAATTAATATAATGTTATATTGTATCTCAACGTGTGAATGTAATCTTTGGATTAAACAAACGCCACTGTGCCAGACTATATTGGTCCGATGCTGATTAAAGGAGAAGAAACCAGGGGTGCGCAGCGTACAGCTAGGTGTGCGGGGTCGCGGGCGGGGGCGATGTTAGGGACGGGCGCCTGCCATAGATAATTAGTAAAATCTAGTGACGTGCTGGAACATATACCAAGAAGATCGCGTGATCTCAGATTCGTTATGGTATTACGAAAAGAATTTCTCATGGAAGTCGTTAACAGCGACCATCGTGATATGTCAAGAAAATAGACATAATTAGCAGCATCTTCCTACGCTGTAATATCATCCATCCATTTGCCAAACGTGGTGGCAATATTCCCCACACATGTGGCGCCTGCGCAGCATTGTAGCAGTATAATATGAAGGTCATCAGTAACCGTTTATAAGCTGATATGATGGTTACGACCACAACCAACTCACTACGAGTTGAGGAGGTCAGGAACAAATAGTGTCATTTACACTTTTGGCTCCAAGATTTTTTTTCATTGGACTCAATCCTTTGGATTTTATCGATTTCTGAAGAGATTTGGTTCAAAAAGTGCCATAGAAGAGAAAATAGCCTCTCACAAGCATTTCGCATTCTGATCAAAAAGTGACATTTGCGAGGCAAACAGACCTAATCCCGAAGAAATATTCTTGACTTCTGAACAAAAATGAAAAGTGTAAATGATACTTTATGTTCCTGAGCTCCTTAGTTAGTCCAGCCCTATTCTAAAGCGAAAAATCCACTACCAAGTTGTATTGCGCAAGTTGACTTCGGCAATTGACCTTCAAACTGTGGACACCCAAAGCTGCCTCGTTGGTCTAGTGGTAGCAAGCGCGACTGCTGATCGTGAGGTCCTGGGTTCGATCCTCAGGTCGGGCAAAGTGTTATTGGGTTTGTCCGTGTGGAATTCCTCAGTAGCAGCCCGGAATTTGGATTTGTGCCCGGTTGATGGCAATAGGCTCGCCCCAGATTACATGGGACTTAAACATAACGGTGAAAGGAGGGTGTTACTATTCACCTCTGCCCAACCCTTCGAGGAATACAGGCGTGATGCTATGTTATGTGACACACCTAAAGCACGTCGACTTTTACAAGTTTTACGAAATAAACGAGCACTTGCTGCAAATAGTGGATAAGGCGAGCTATGGTTTTTTTTTTAATACTATTTCCTTTTCACCAGGTCTCCCAGCTCACAGGCCATCTGGTGTACTGGGCAAAGGCGACGGTGATCTACCCGTTATGCGAGAGCAATGTTTACGTAGTGGCGCCTTGTGCTAATGTTCACATACACTCGCCTCTCGTGGAGGAGTTCGCTAAGGAGTTTCCTAGCTTGTGTTTATTGCAGGTTAGTAGTGTTATAACAGTTTGAGATTTTTTATCGAAACTTTTTTTCAATATTTTAAGTTGTTAACACGTTAATGATTCTTGTAAGGTCATGAAATTAAATGGAAATGAAGCGTTTCACTACTTCGTACTATGATTGCGTCAAAAACCATTTTTTTTGTGACAGGTAACACTCATCATACCGACTGTGACCTGATTGCAATCGCAGTCAGTGAACTACTTTATAGCTATAAGGCCCCAACTAAACTTAACTAGAAATTTAAGCATTTCCCAAATCTGGCAGTAACACAAAGACAAACAGCTAGTGTTCCCTTCCTCTATAGCTGAAAACAAACTATCGGACTCGGCTGACAGCCGCGACTTATAGGTACCTGGATAATGAATGTACACTGAACTGTGCAAACTATCGGATGTAAGTCGCGGACGTAACCTTGTGCTGTCCTTGAGCGTTCGGACGTCCGATAGATATCTGACCTGCTAGATGTTTTTCGACTGCACACTTATTAGTAGCGACTGTCACCCGCGTCCGTTAGTTTGTTTCCAGCTTCAGTCTCTATACTACGTATTGTTTTGTGTGCAGATGCTAAGCGAGTTCTCGCTGCCCGCCCCGCTGTGGTACGTGTCCCGTAACGGGTGCGGCGGGGGCGGCGGGGGGGCGCGGCTGGCGCGCTGCGTGGCGTGGCTGCTGAGAAGAAGACTCTTGTTACAGTTACATACGTATGTGCAATTTAACTCGCCGCATTGGGGTCGCGACCCAGGTAACTATTACTATTTCAAATGTAATCCTATCCGATAAAAATATTTCAATAATTAGTTTTAAGAGAACTCCGGTACAGCGTGTCATGCTAATTCTTGTAAATTATGATTACAAATAGTGCCATCCACGAATACGCGCCACACTCTTCATTTAAATAGCGTGTTCTCTATCACTCTAAGATGAAGAGTGAGAGACAACACGTGATATAGACGCAGAGTGGGGTGTATCTTTGTGGATGACCCTATCTGTAAAGCACGCAAATTTTCCGACCTCCTCTTGAAAAGTTTCAACAATACGATTACTACAATTACTTTCAGAAGGCAAAGAATACTACTGCGAAAAACACGATGTATTCAACCAGTCTTGCAGTGTTTCATTCTCCTCTCTCAACCAAATGCAACTCAACGTGCCCGAGCCGGTCGAACCAAGAGAAACTATTAACACCTTCCCCGACTCTGACGAAGATTACCCCACGGAGAACAACCTTAACCAAACAGACTTCTCGCACACGAAACCCATAGTTATAGAATCCGAACACACTAAATATGAAAAATTCAGAGAAGCAGATTCAGCTAACCATTCCTTCGACGACGGTGTTGACGTCGTAGACGGAATAAAACCTAACACAAACGGTTGTGATATTGATATAAAAGGAGATAAAGTTCAGAAGAAAATTCAAGGAAACTCTGTAGATAGTGGCATATCGAGCAATATGAACGGCACTAACAATCTTAATGTTGTTAATGGCAATGGAGAAATCACTGAGAATGGACACACAGAGGTTGTTAAGACAGAATTAATATCGAACTTATCAATTGAAAAGATAGATACAGATAAGAAAAGTCTCCCTTCAAGGTTATCAGATCTTTCGTTGAAGGACAGTGAAGCGACCTTGAATAAGGACACGAGTAGTGATGATGATAAGTTTGAAAGTGATCAGGATATATCACCGCGACTGAAAATCAATGGATTGGTAAATGGAACTGAAAAGAAGAATGGCGTGTCTTTGAATTTGAAATTACAGAGTGAAATGAGGTAAGATATTGTCACATTATTTCACTATTACAGACCTTTGACAGATTGAGGGTTTAACCCCATAAATGCCCATAACTCCCAGTAAAGTGTATTAGAACTAATCTCCTCGCATCGACGACGTTATGTGTTGCCCGCGTCATCAGCCTGGATTTTCAGGCTAGATAGTTAAATGGGTTTTATTTCACGATTTATCAAATTTTCTATCAGCACCTAAAAGAACCTAGACCTTATAAACTTCCCTGTATAGTCTATCAATATGACTCATATAATATGGCACCCCTAATAATCAATAGTTTTCATAATTTCAGCTTTCAACCGCCAACAGTGTGGAACGTGCCAGCAAGTTGCGACGTGGTAGATGCATGCCGTATCCCCAACGAGCCTCCCACGACTGAGTCTCTATTGGACACGTTCACTTCGGAGGAACGCGCCGCGCTAGCCACCGTGCCCGCTTCTAAGAACACTGACGACCTGTTGCTTCTGGCACAGCTGCATAAGAAAGGTTAGTTTGTATTACGTCTATTTTTCTACCTCAAGGGTTTCTCCGAAAACAATTCTAAATTTGCAATAAAATCGAGAGTTTCTAACTGATACCCTCGTAACACTATTAGGTATATCGTCTGCTTACTGGTAAAACATGATAAATGCACTTTTTTACTAAATCGAGTTAGAAATGCAGTTATATGTAATTTTTTACGCACTTTCTACTGGTAAAACCGAATAAATGCTGTGTCCAATGGCTGCAGAGATAATGAGTTTGTAAAAGTAATATCTTCTCACATTTTGAAAAAAATATACCAGCATAACATAATAAATAATCTTACCCGTTTCAGTATATACACGGCTTTGATTTCACTGTTTGGTTTCTTGAGATTGTTTGATTGAGACTATGATTGTTCTCAATCAGTAATCGAAATTTGACTGCCGTATATTGTAATAAGTAATAAAAATGATTGATTATTAAAAAAAGTTTTATTTTTATCGTTTCATAGATTACCAATAAAAAATAATTTATTTTTATTTAATTAATCACTTTTGTATGAAGTTTAAAGTACCTTTTAAACTTCATGCAAAAGTGATCAATTAAGTGACATACTTACACTTAAACTCTACAGATAAAAGATGTTAAATGTATAAAAAATATCATTATTTTAGTGAATTTTGTACAAAAAAACCTTTTCTATCGAATAATTGGTGTAAAATACAATAAGCTATTATACAAAACTGGAATGAGCATTTGAAATCATTGAATTCAGAAGATATAACACGTTTGTTTAGTATAGGTAAAACATATTAAATGCCTTTCGATTTTAATTTAATTTTATAGTATTTTTACTATTACCAAGTGTAATATAAGAGTAAATCTTGGAAGGAGGATAGATAGTGCAACATTTTGCTTTACCAGTTTTTTAATTAAAGAGTTTGAAATAGATGAAATTAAACCTTAAACTTTAAAAAGTAATTTACTTGAATTGACACTAACTGTATTTATTACTTTTTACTCGTAAGCAGACGATATGTATAAAAACCAAACATTACTAAATTATGTTTATAAAATCTTCTAATATTTATGATACCATTTCACATTGCAGGTTACTTCCGCGGCGAGCAGCATTTAGAAGAGATAATGTTTATGGAGAATGTGAGCCGATCACAGCTGATGCAGCTTTTAGACAAGTTCAAAGATGTCCTCATTACCTTCGAAACGGAAGATCCGGCCGTTGCCATGTTGTATCCCTACCAATAACTCGCAAGCCACAGTGCACCCAATATATCTTGGTAGTTGCGAAGGCAAAAATGATAATATGCTAATAGTAAGCATAGTCAGCCCATGACTGTCCCACTCCTGGTAATGGGCCTCTTCTCAGAATGTGAACTGGTGTGGGCCTTATACTATTATTTAAATTTATATTATTTTTTTAAATGTAGTTCTCAATACAGCCACCTGCCAAGATATACAGTTGAAGGGTTAGTACAAAATGGCCTCTGCCTGCACTTTTTTTGCCGTAGATTACCAAATACGATACGTTGTAGCGTTGGACACGTAACATCTGGTTGAAAAACCTACTCGGTTTCGCATTCCCACGTGTAACGTACTATTCTTTAATGAGCATCTTGTACGTTGAATTGGCCACTGTTAGGACTCATTACACATCGACGATAGTGCCTTTGTAGATTCAGTTTATACATTTTTGAATGCTTTTGCTTCATTTCATCCTCACACATCACATTGATTTAGAAAATATTCTGAATGTTATCTAGAATTTGATTTGATTAATTGAAGGAAACTCTCTTTGTTTTCTTTTCTTTGACCTTTGGCAACTCAGATTAAAAATAAATTACAAATACGATTCAATTTTAAAAGAATATGTCGCTGATATTTTATTGACAAATTATTTGTCTGTGTTGTTTTTATAACCTTTCTTATTTGTTAATATTTCAGTATAGATATGGCACAATAATAGCGAATCGGAAGTATATTTAAAAAAAAAAATAAGTCGAATTCGGCGTAAATTTGTTCAAAAATAATCTGATACTAGATAAAATTGGCACCTGTAAGCCAATGTTGGCTGTTCCTAAAATTGTAAAAATATTACCTAGGTACTTATTTATAAATATTATTATATTGTAGAATATTTATGTCTAGTAACAAGAAAATAATTCTTATTTTTCATAGATTTTTAAACACACATTATACTGTTTATTTTAGCTTTATATCCATGTCTAAAAACAGGTGCTAGAATATCGACTTTCAACTTGTTGACCAATATTCAACCCTATCAAGTCATTATGTTAATATTACAAAACTTGTATTCACCAATAATAACCGATAAACACTATTCTATTTCATCTTGCTAATAATTGTTCACCATTTCGTTTTATCGGGATTACTGGATGTAAATAAAAACTAAATACATACAATTAAACATTTTGTATTTATTAAATAATATAAATAAACCGGAAAAACATTGTTTTCTTCCATCATTCACATTTATCGCTAATATTTCAAATAATCGGTCCATCATTCACATTTATCGCTAATATTTCATATAATCTGGTTTATACAAGTAAAAATGTTTCGTGCCCGCGTCGCCGCAGTCATATTTATACGACTGAGGCGACACGGGCACGAAAACCTATGTCGTATAAACCTGACTGGGGCGGTCAAAAGGTTAAAGTAGGTCTGAACAGTGGCGTAACTATAGGGTGGCAGGGCTGGCAAAATGCCACGGGCCCCCGGCCCAAGAGACCGCGAGCTCGGAAGTAACCTAACATTTTTAACAAAATTAAGTAAAAATTATAAATGTGTAATTCTGTTAGGTGACTACTACAGTGATTTATTAAAATTAAATTACAACGTGACGATTTATACTGGGGTCCCATCCAATGAAATTACCACGGGCCTCTGATGGTATAGTTACGCCACTAGGTCTGAACTATAAGGATAACTTTATATACTTATAGGGTGTATCCGAATTCATTCAAGTGATATTGATCCTGTAAGAGATTTTTCAGTTTCAACAAAAAAAAAGCATTTTGTTCTTATTAACATGAGTCAGTTCAGCGCCCTGAGTTACTGATTACGAAGCGATATCGCCCTAGTCTATGTCATGCCCGCCAGCTGCGTCACCGTGCCTCTATTCATTTAGGCGTAGTATCGAAATGTTCTATCACATAATTTTATTTTTCTTGTTTCTTTTCTTACATAAGCCTTATCAGGTGGTCTAGATGATCACTTAACCGCACAATCTATATAGGGATATACTATGCTTACCGCTACAAACTATGTAGGAATACAATTTATCCCTATCGCAAGACTAAAAAGAAAAAAAAGAGCAAATTAAATAATTCTCGCATAAAGCTGGATTGTTTTGAGACACATTTGTTTCGTTGTTTTGAGTAGTCTGTCGAATAAAATGTGTTTCTAATCTTTAACTGAGTAAAATATTGTGAAGAAAAAGCCAAAGCAAGAGTATTTTGAGAAAATCTTAAAATTGCTGTCGTTTTACAACATATTAAATTCAATAAGCTATGCTATTAAAAATATTATGATGAACCAGCGATCGGATATATATCCGATCGCTGGCTCATCATAATATTTTGAATGCAGGCCCGACATCTATTTCGTATTTCCACAGTTGTTGTACGAAGTCGCATTTCCTCCTTAATTTTATTGAACGCCATTTCAATGCGTTGAAGTAGTACCTCTCTAGTCGGAACCTCCGTGGCGTATACCAGCTCTTTGGCACGTCCCCAGACATAAAAGTCTAGCGGAGTTAGGTCTGGGGAATGTGCCGGCCATGCAATAGGGCCATCACGACCAATCCACGCATTGGGGAACACATCGTCGAGATATTCCCTCACAGTCAAACTCCAATGTGCGGGACAGCCGTCATGCTGGAATACTTTGGGCACATTTTCATTAAATACGGGCACCTCAGACACTAATTCGGGCAGGTCATTTTGAAGGAACTCCAAATAGTTATCGCCATTGAGGTTATCGGGCAGGTAATGCGGTCCAACTACCTGATTCCCAATCACTCCTGCCCAAACGTTTACACTAAACCTCCTTTGAAATGATTTCTGTCTTAACACGTGGGTTTTCCGTTTTGTTTGTCCAGTGGTGCAGATTGTGAAGATTGAGAATTCCTTCTTTGGTAAATTTGGATTCATCCGTCCACAGTATTCTTTTTAAAAAATTAGGATCATCCACATCCGTGTGTAACATAAAGCGACAGAATTCCACTCGTCTCTCAAAGTCGCCACCCTCAAGACCTACAAACAAAGAACTCTTAAATTTCTGTTGAGCAGTAAATAATTGCACATAAAGATTTTTAAGGACCGCCTGTATGGGCTAAATGATTCACTACCTGGAAGTGACGTCATACTATACCCATTACCTGCTAAACAAAGGCATCGTCAAACGAAAGCGTGTACGGGTTTAGTTAGTTTAAAATTACGTACCTTGCACCGGAGTGTAATGGAATGGATGCTTTTCGTTTTGCTGAAGAACTTTCCACACGTTCCATATTGAAATATCAAGATGTGCTGCCACATTTCTAATACTTCTTGTAGGGTCTTCCTCAAAAAGTGCCAGTATTCTCTCGTCCACATCAACATTATGTCGCACAATATGGCCCCTTGGTTCATGAAAAGTGACACTGCCAGTCTCGCGTATGCGTCGGTATGTGTCTTGGACTTGGAAGACTCTGCGGCCAGGTAATCGTCTACCAGGAAAGCGTTCCTGGTAAAGTCGTTGCGATGCACGAGCGATACCATGGGCGGCTCCTTATGCCATAATGATGTCAGCATATTCTTCGTTAGAAAACGTCGCCATTGCAGCAACAAAAAGTCAACAAAGTTTAACAATAACACCAAAAGTTAAAACGTAACAAAAACCAACAAAACAAAGTAACAAAACATTTTTTACAAAAAATTTAAACCAACTTCAAAAAAGAATAAAATAATTACCATATAAAATTAACAGTTTCAGAAGTCGGTGCTGATCCACGCTGAACCAAATTGAAGGCACCGACTTCTGAAACTGTTAATTTTATATGGTAATTATTTTATTCTTTTTCGAAGTCGGTTTAAATTTTTTGTAAAAAATGTTTTTATTTTTTTCATTTTAGTGGCCTTAATTAAAACTTGGTTGGACCTACTAAAGACGCTGCTCGTAACATAATCACATCATCACAATATGCGTACTGTTCGCCATTGAGGAGTTCCATTGTTTATCTCCGAAGTTCTTCATCAGATCTTCACCAAATTTAAATGGGACTAACTTCGAAGTATACCCTATCCATTAAAAAAAGAATAATTAAAATCGGTTCACAATGAGCGAAAATATCGATGTATACATACACAAAAAAAAAAAAACAAAAAAAAAACATACAGACGAACATAGTAACCTCCTCCTTTTTGGAAGTCGGTTAAAAAATGAAAAAAACGCGTACGGTGAACTAAGCACACTTTTTTTTCTTTTTTTTTTTGGGGTTTTAATGACCTTGGGTTCTAATGGTCATTTGGACCTCTAAGTCAAGAACTAAGCAAACACGTCAGGTAGCAGAGGCAGTGATGTCTCGAGTTCTCGATTAAAATTATGACGGATTAACGGCGTCGGCGGCAGTTCGTCGTTTGTTCAAACTAGTTTACGCTATGCAAGGAAGAGATAGAAGATAGATTTTACTTTGCGAGAGTGAGAAAACAAATTTTACATGTGTCTCAATTAACAATTACGCAAAAAGACTTTTTTTCTTTAGAATTTGGAATTTAGTATTTTGTGACTCGATTCACAATTCTAGCGAATTCACAAAGTTGTAAAAAGATTTTTATGGCATGTGGCACATCACTAGCAAGAGGATATACTAGAGAATTTTTGAGGGAGTTCGAAGATCCCGGTCGCTTTTGGTTTTTTTTTATAGCCATGTAAATAGCTATAACATGGACATCTTTAATTGAAGTCCGAAACTTTGCGAGTAAATTTAAAAAAAAACTAAATGGCTAATGTCACTAATTTTGATATCAAAAATACTGTCATACAATACACATCTAAACAAAATTAAAATTCAGAGTCTACGACTTATACTTTTTTAAAATTTGTATTTGAATGTAAAATTTGGGTATTTTTTTAATAAAATAATAAAAAGTCGATGAAAAAAAATCGACAGGGCATGAATAGTGTTTAGGGGTCTGAAAGGATAGTAGATGACCCCCCCAGTCGACCATTTCAATTTGGCACACGATGCACCAAACACCCTGTATATTAAGTAAAACTCAAATTTCCCAACGGATTAATTTATCTAACCATTTCAAATCTATCAATTCAAACAACAAAAAAACAAACAATATAAACAGTCAACTCTAATCGTTGTCAAGTGACATTTGCAAGGCACGGCCCTATAAACTGTCAACTGTAACGTCATTTCATTTAGGTACGTCTGGTCTTACGTCATTGTCACTGTCAGTCTGTTGTGTGTATGTGCAATTGTGAAATTGTTATTGTTTTCTATTGTGTTGTTTGTGAAATCTAATAAAAAATGAAAAATTTCCCCGTTTTCGTGTTCCCAGTTTCTTTGGAATTCTATTTAACTGCACGTCACACTCATAAACAATTACTGACTGTATACAATCCTTACGATTTCTCAGTTAATTTCAAAGGTATTGTGAGAATCTAAAACGTGTCGTAATTATCTTGTATAGTTTTTTGTTTATAGAAATATGGTTTTTTTTTCAGTACTATGTACGTCTCCGAAAAAGTTCACAGTGATCGACCCCGAGGGTGTCATCGCACCCCAGAGCTGCATCGATATAGTAGTTCGTTACACACAACCATCTGCTTCACATTGCGACACCGTTGAAAAATTTAGGATAACAATGTATGACAAAAACACCCAGCAGGTATGAATAATTAATTTGCCACTCTGTGCAATTTAAATATTTATACTATATTTCCTTTCAATCTAGGTGATGTTGATACAGTTCATATGAGTGTGTACTTTCTCTGGTGCCATGCTCTTTATTAGAATGAATAAGTCCGTCTCATATCAATAAAATTATAAATGCAATAAATACAATTTATTACTTATTTTGCAGGCACTGGGCAAAAGGGATATACTAACAAAACTGATAGATGGAGAACCTTCTAATATAAACCAAGAGAGTTTAGGGGACAGTTTTCACCCACTGGTACAGAGGGCAGCTCCTTTGAGGCCTACCGAGGAACATTCCCGAGTGACTCCTTGCCAGCACCCCACACATCACAGGTCAGTATTAAGTATCGTATATTACATAATATATCGGACAGGATTATGAGCCTCAATAATAAGAAAGTTTGAATTCATTCCTCTTAATATTATTCATTTATTTATCTTCAAGAAGGAAACCCAGGTACTCTACAAGGGTTTACATTGGGTCATCTATGCACACCCATCAACCAGTACTTTTGGTGAACGTGGGTTGGCAAACAGTCTTCAGTTATTTTTTCATCTAGTATGGTGGATCATGGATTGCGATTAGGGTTGCCAAATCTGTAGAAGTAGGAAATTATGAGAGCGAGGCTAAAAAAGGTGGGTGAGATGTGGGGTGAGTAGACACCATTTCACTCCTTCGCATGAAAAGTGTATAATCTCGAAAATTTTGCAAAATCGAGTTAAGTATACAGAAACTCGATTTTGTAAAATTTTCGAGATTATACACTTTGCATGCGAACAAGCGATTTGTAGAAATCTGTTCACTGGTGCGATCACAATTGTAACCAGCCCCCGCATTTACAATGATTTGATGCGCAATCAAATTACAGGAGATTTAATAAATTGAATATGAAAATAGATTTTATATTGTTAAACTTTGGGCACCAGAGACTAATAATTTGGTGGCTGATTCCGGGAGAGTTGGCAACCCTAATCGTTATCCAAATCAAGTAAACAAACAAATCATTCAAACTATATTGTATTCAAATATTAACCTAAATAGATAAACCTAAAAAGGAGTTATAAAAATATTTGGGTCAAGATGACAATACGTAACTGTATCATAAGAAATAATTGAAGAACTCATTTTATTCAACTATATTAACAATAAAACAAGAATTATCTTTCAACATGCAATCATAAATACCTACCAAACGGTACCAGATAAAGACGAAAACAAAAAATATTTTTATATTTTTTTAAGCACTTTTTGTGGGACAATAACTTTACTTGGAATTTGATAACACTTTGTTATGAAAAAACAAACAATGTAATGATAAGTAGATATTATCAAGGTATGCAATCAATCTAAACAATGTAAATTGTTATCAGATATTTGTTACTGATTTTCAAATTGATTCTTAAGACAAGTAAGAGCTCTATTATCATTCAAGGCCGTAGCCATAAAAAAACTTCAGGGGGGGTACAGATGTTTTTTTTATAAAAATAAATTCAATTGTTTAGCCTTCTTCGTCAATATATTACATCCTCGGTTTGCAGTGGATCGACATTAATGCTAATCCAGTCAGTCAGCCTTGCTTGGCCAGTAGAATTTTGTCTGCGCGTATTGTTCGAGTGGTAGTTTTATCACAGTATGCGATGGACCGCGCTTCACTATAAACGAGGCCTAAGATTACAAAATTACGGGCTCCAGCTATTTGTTAAATAATTGTAGTACTAAGACCAGACATTGTTCTATTACAGAGAACAGCAACCAGTTAACGTAGTGGCAGTAGCAGTCAGCATATGTTGCATTGCTGCCCTCCTCCTACCAACACAGCCCGAACAAGTAATGAAATCTCAATGGCCAGACTGGCTCCACATCGGCTCCAACCTTAAACTGGTATTCTCATTCGTGCTTGGCCTAGTTTGTATGCTGGTTTTAAGACCATAGGAGTTATGTGTACATAGGCTTGTATAATGTAATTTTATTGCTATGTCAAACTTGTACCCAGTATTGAAATTGAAGAAATCGTGAACAAATTCAAACCTTTATGTATAAGCCGGAAATCGGATTCATATTCATTCAGGTGCAGGGCCAATGCAAGTGCAGCTATACTATGGGAGGTAGACTAAGGCAAGCTGAATTATGGGCAGCTGTTATGGGGCAAATTGGGAATGATATACCGGAAATGCCTGAATTAGACTCATGCAAGAAAGATAATGTGAAAGATGTAAAAACTTATAACAAAGATCCTTAAGTAAGTACTAAAGTTATAAGAACTTTCTTTTTGGAATAATTAGGAAGGCCAAATCTTAAAATTTTCTACTTAAACTTTGTTATTTACTCTATATGCCCCAAAAAAGTCTTTAAACTTACAACTCTCCTCTTTGTTGGGGGTTAAAAATTGGTTATGACCATAACCAACATGGACAGCTCAATACTACTCTCTATTAGACAATAGCAATAACATTTCATGGTACCAAACTCCTATAGAATATTAATAAGTTTATTTATAAACCATGACCGGAAACAATCTGAATTGAATCTTATGAATTGATGACTGTAAAAAAATAAACTATATTTTTATCACGGAGTAGTGAACAAATGGAGTAAGCATAGGTATTTCTACCTAGAATCAAATTACTTATACCCCGATAAATATAAACGTAACCCTCCTATGATCTTATTATGACCTTGAGTGTTGAGCTAAAACAAAATCACGTTGCTAATGAAGCAATTTAGTCAACTAACTGTATGTTATTGTGGAATAGGATCCTAGGAGGGTAATAGGTGTTTTACAATAAAATTCAGGTGTGTGGGAAGGAAAGGAAACGTCAATCACTGAATGATCCCCGACGTCGCGTCAGAAGAGATGCCCGATGAAAGTGTGTCACGGGGACATGGCGACATAAAATGTAATATTTGTACGAATATCATACTCTCGCCCACAAATTGTCACTCTATTTGTTAACTATTCGATTATACTTACGTTGCGTGCAGCTTTTAAGTTTTAACGACAAAGCTTCCATCAACAATTCGAGGCGAAAAAGACATATTCCTGTGTTACCATTGTATTATATGGATCAAACTTTATATCCCTTGATAATTCTGTCTATTATTCCTTTGAATAAACTAGGGTTCTTGAGTAAAGCCTGCTTCTTCTCTCTAAAATATGTGAAACATATTTCCATTTTATTGATAACTTTACCATGCTCGTCGAATCATTTTATCTTCGCGATTATGACGTCATTGGCAGGTGCCAAGTCAATTCAACGGAGTAGTACATAGTAATTAGATCTTATTTTAAAAACATTGAGTGCTATTTACTTACCCCCTTACCAATAATCGTTGGTAAAGTTATGACAAGCTTATACAACAAAAAAATTATGGTTACACTGATGTTAAACAGCGGTCTAACTTTACACAGCGATTATTAGTAAGGCGGCTATGGTTTAATTTTTAATTCTATTTGTTAATTTCAAAGTCTTATAATTTGTGATAGGTGTATGGTGCAAAAATTATAATTACTGTGTGATTTTAATTTTAGATAGGTGCTAATAATTTTAATTGGAATGGTTTGGTGTTTCATTTTAACTACTATATCGTCGTACCTTGCTTTTAAAGCTAAAATAAGTCAAATTATAGATGTGAAAAACTGAACTCTTGTAAAGGCTTTTTCAATGTATTCTTATGGTATTCTAAGTTTATTTAAAATTGTATGTTTTCTTGTAAAGTGGTGATGTCACATAGGCATGCTAGGAATGTTATCGTGTAAATAATTCATGTAGTAACTACAATATTCTTGTTGTATTATACCAATGTACAGTCTGCACAATATACATTATACACAATATATTACTTAGTATCGATTGACAGTAAGCATTTTTGTAATTAATGTTGTAAATATGACAAAAATTTACCAATGCTTATGCAGATAATTGTATTTTTATTAGATTCCCCTGTGATTTGGGACCACCTGCTGTGAAAATGTTCATGCCAAATATATCTACAAATCAATCATTATATTGTTTTCTTTTGGAAACCTTAGAACGAAAACTAAGAACAAACTTAGCTGCATTCAGTTTGTGAAATATTACCCATGACCATGCCATAACATGACTCAAATCTAAAGGCCTGGTCAGACAGAGAGCGTGGCTAAGCGTAATATTCACGTCGCGTGTTGATCGCGTGCGAATTACTATCACAATGTATGCAAGACGTCACACGGAGACTGCCACACCACGCCAAGCTTCGCGTGGCAGTTTCGTTTCACACCCAGCCACGCTGTTTGACCAGGCCTTTAAGCAGGTCGCAGAACCTCGGGACTTCTCACATCATTATAATAACCAAACGGATCTAGTTAAATAGGCATTTATCACCAACTCTAATCGTCATCTCTAACGTTATATGAAATCTTTAATTGCATTGGTACTTAAGGCAACAGTATCATTAGTACCTACCTAACTTGAATCCTATTACCATAAATACATACATTTTTATTTCAGTTTAATTAAGTCTTAAGTAAATGTTGTTTAAGAGCGAATGGTCTGTTCTCAGTCTAGAACGACATTGGCGTCGATTCTGTTGCACATTTTAAAAGTACTAAACGTAACTGTCACTTTAATTTTCTATTGAAATAGAAAGAAACAAACGCACTTAGTTTAGTTTATTTCTGTCAAAGTGCGCAACAGAATCGACACCAATGTTTAATGGTAATAAAAATTAAACAAATTGTTCTTTTAACTGTTTATTCGCTACAAAAAAGTTCATAGTGATTACAAAGAAATTCCTTGCTTGATATTGAGCAATGCGCTAGCTGGCTATTTATGCTGCTATGTCTAAAGTGTAGATGAAAAAATTGATTAGGGAGTATTTTAAACCACGTTAAGTCTACGAACCTCGTTACATCTTACGATTTTAACAGTTGAAATGTAGACACCACGAACCGAGTCATCATCCTAATCTTCCTGCTCCGTTTTTCCTCTTCCATTCTTCCCTGTCAGCCGTCACATTATCATTTAGTCCTTTATCTTTCATATCCTCCCGTACACAATCCGTCTATCTTTTCTTTGGTCTCCTTCTCCCCCTCCATCCATCAACATTCATATTCATCACTCTCTCATTCACGTGTTTTATCCCTCCTCATCACATGCCCATACCAAGACACGATTTTCTTACAATTTTTCAGTCATTGGTGCCACTTTCAAACTCCCTCTAATATGTATACTTATTTCTTACTTTATCCATTCGCGTCACTCCACACATCCATCTCAACATTCTCATATCCGCTACTTGTAATATTATTTCATTCGTCTTCTTCACGGCCCATCACTCTGATTCGTACAGACCGACAGGTCTTATAACGGATTTGTACAGTTTGCCCTTCAGCTTGAGGAGCATCCGTGGGTCACAAGTTGTCCCTGTGACCTATCGCCATTTCATCCAACCTGAGTCGAGTAACGTCTCGGTCAATTTCACCATCCCCTTGGACAAGAGACCCAAGGTACCGGAAGTCGGAGCAGACTGGTAAGTATATTCCGGCGAGAGTTATAGGTATAGGACTGGAGAGACCGCCGAAATCGCAAAACATATACCGCGTTTCGCTTCTGCTCATTTTCAAGCCAAAACTCTCCAGTCTTTGCCACCATTCCTCCAATTTGTTCTGGACCTCTAGGCCACTCTCGGCAACCAGCACAATGTCATCGGCAAACAGCATACACCACGCAGCCTCTCCCTGGATGTCCGAAGTAAAAGCGTCTATCATCACTAGGAAGAGGTAAGGACTGGGAGCTGACCCTTGGTGCAAGCCTACAGTCACATTGAAATTGGCAGTCGTGCCTACTGCGGACCGGACTTGAGTACTGCATCTACCGTAGGTACATCGCTAGGATCAACTGCACATACTTTCCAGGCACACCTTTCTTCTTAAGGGCCCACCACAAAACCTCACGGGGTAGGCATCCGGTCGTATGCTTTCTCGAGGTCAACGAAAACCACCGAAAACCGAGTATTACCTAAATTAAATTGGTAATGAAATGTCAACGGTTGCAGCGAATATACGTACCTAGAGCTACATAAAGTAACATTGTGGTACCCACAAATACGTTATAGATTGAGGATGTGATTGTCCGCGTGTAGTACGTCGATGGTTGCATTGATATCGTCCGCAGGTTGCGTCAACTGTTGACGTGGACTGTAAAATGTAGTCTCGTGTGAATGGAATGTTACGTTGTATTTTTATTCGTGCTCGCCTATATTTTTGCCATTGTGCTGTGGTATGTCTGAAAAGAGCCATTAATGTCGGACGGACGATTTCGTTCGCACATAGCTAGTCTGTAAATACCTTAATACAGCGAACGTAGGTACGGATGACAGACGGCTGTAATTGATTACTAAATGGCAGTGTTATGTCGAGTACAGACTAACGAAATGTAAAATGCAATGGAACACGCAATGGAATAATTTGCCGTCCACATTGTCGCAATGTATCATGCAATGTAACAGAATTCCCATAGTGTGGACGCCTTGCGCGCACGAACCGTGCACACTACGCCTGCGTACCTACTACGTACTTTTCATGTTACATTGCATGTTACGTTGCAGCAGTCTGTACCCGGCTTTACAAACGAGAAATTATAGGCAACCATTTAGGGCCAAGCCCCATCTGACGCAAGACACGTTGTCGACATTCCGCCGGTATACATAATTCCATACAAACATCTCATACCGTACACACATTTGACCAAAGATGCGTTACTAAAATTCCTCGAGTAAATTACGCGACAGAAGATCGGCGACGTATCTTCCGTCAGGTGTGACTTGGCCCTGATGCTTGCAATATGGCGTTTAAATTCTTTGATACATTTTTTCTGTAAGTGACAACAATGAAAATATTCCCTAATATCAGCTGTTTATTGTAACACATGTACAAGCAGTACATAACCATATTTCTAAAATAATCACGAAACCACAAAACAGATAGGTACAGAAGTCAATCACATGTATGTACTTCACTTTTCATACTTACGCTCGGCGGTCGCTCTATCTATGCATCTATCTCTCTCAAGCGCATGGCACCCGCGCTCGCACTCACTCGCACACTAGTCCCAAACAGTCCGAGATATCGTGTCCGTGAGCAGTGCCTATGTGTGCGTTGCTCGAGCGCACTTGTATGTAGATTGACTTCTGTACCCATCTCTTTTGTGACGAAACTGTTCTAATCCAAACCTCACTAGAAACATTACTACCTACGACCAACCGACCTACTTCTTATAAATCTATTCGATTACAATATCAATCAAATTCCTTAGTTTTCCGGTGATATGACTTTTCTATTACAACAATTAATAAATTGTTCTACATTACCATATAATCCATAAATGTTCTATTTTGAACCCCATATTGCATTTTGAACCTTATTTCGTATACCATAGAGTACATAATATACGTAGAGATAAACTACGATAACATGTCCCGCCCCTCCAAAATTCAAAATTCTTCAATGTATTTGTGAAAGTATTTATAAAGCACCACCAATACTCCCAACGCATTGCGCGTGTTGAGACAGCCGTCAAACAAAAAAAAATATATATAATAAATTCGTAAAGATGTGACTAAACACATTGAAATAGTAATTTGGAGGGGCGGGACATGTTATCGTAGTTTATCTCTATGTCACACAGTGGCATCCACGCCTTTTTTTAAGTTTCTGTTCATAAACAAATAACTTCAAATGGTCAAAACTTACATCAACAGTACTTACAATTTTACATTTAAATTAAATAATTGCTAATTGATAGAAACAATTTAATTACAAGTCAACAACTTTAAATTTTTAAACAATCAATTCCCATAATATTAACATACTAAAGCTTATGTAGATTTTGTAATTGCACTAGATTAAAACTATTAGGAATTCTATGGACAGATATTTGTTCAATCCCTCAACAAGAATATCACAATGGTTTATTAATTATTATTGCTTTAATAAGATTGAAATGACAATAGGAACGTTAGCAGTATAGCTGAGTAAAATGTTTGGTCTTCTTATGTCTAATTTTGTGAAGGTAGATTTAGAGAGTCAATTGGACAAACAAACTAGTCATATTATGGGCCTTATTCACTATGCCACATAAAACGTAACACTCAAATAACACGGCCGGAACAATAATAAAAAAGTAGGGTACCAATTTTAAATGTACCTACTGAATTAGACATATTATTATTATTGTCAAATGGCCTTAGCATGCAGCGCCACCATGAACTGCAAGAATATAATAGTAACGTGGTCACGTTTTTCCTAATTGACATAGGGAATAAGGGCCCAGGGACCTTATTTATTTACTATAGACATCAAAACGTAACACGCAAATAACACGGCCGGGTTATCATCTGGATGTGCAATCTGAAAATTACTTAATTTACTGAATTTGACAGTTTATTGTCAAATGCCTTTTGCAAGCAGTGCCGCCATAAACTGCAAAGCTATAATAATTGTAATGCAGCCGCGTTATTTGCGTGTTTTTCTTCATAGGAAATAAGAAACCCGGTTATTTTATACTGGAAGTCGACCCAACACTCTTGAAACAGGATAGGATAAACGAACGAACAAAACCAGTGGCGTAGCGTGTATTTCTTCCAACCGGGACCAACTCTAAATTTGCCCCTCCTTAACCTTATTTTCGCAACTAAGCAAAAAAGTCGGTGAAAATTCTGTGATACCCTGCCGCTGTGTTCATTGCAAAAGGATTCAACATAAAACTTGACTTGAAATGTTGTGTACATAAGTACCTATGTAGTCGCGATGATAAAACAGTTATCTGATGACTATGACCTGATGCTGCAGCTTGCCGCCCCCTACATCTGCGCCACCCGGGGCCATGGACCCATTTGCCCCCCCCGCACTCTACGCCACTGTGCAAAACTTCTTGAGGTTTATAAAAACTGAGCAGATCAGAACTGACAGCCAACAATTAATGAAGGCACAATAATCGTTAAGCCTGGTTATTGAAAGGCTGGTGATTTTTACCAGTTGTTTGTGTTATAGTGGCTACACCAATCTTAACAGTGTAATTAAACTTAGATATCAAAGTGTAGTACAATAAAGTCGAATTAACTATACTATTTATTATTTCTATCACAATCGGGCTGCGACCGCCTATAGTAGTGCCTCATTGCCTATTGTTATCTGGTTTTAAAAATGAAGCATAATATTATAGTTAACGCGACCATAATGAGTCTATTACTATTTATAAATAGTCACACAATGATAGACAATATGATGACATCAGCTGTTCTACCACCTCTCTAAATCAACCTTTATTAGCATTTTACGTAGGTACCTACTAGATTTCATGAATCTATAACTTCGATTGATCTTAATTAAACTATGGCTTCAGAATTTATTTAAGTCAAGCTATAGTTGAAATCAAGTCTAACTTCATGCTATTGAGAATTGAATCCTAATATTCTAGCTTACTAACACACTACTTATTAGATAGTGGTCTTAAAATTTTCAGGTAATTAAAGCGAAATTGAACAAGTGATATGAGTAACTCTAACTCCATTTGATTGGGGATTTAACTAAATGAAAACAAACTACCTACTATTTGTTAATATTTAGTTGAACACCTAAACAAATGGAGTATTAATATCAATGTAATGATATGCTACAAGTCAACCATGATATGAGTAAAGAGTGGATGAAGAACAGTAGCCACCTCTGTGTATTTCAATGAGTTTAAACCATCAGTTGCCATTCTCTCCTTGGTGAAACTAAGCATCTTTTTTCGTTGTTCCCTGAAAATATTATAATGTCATCAAATCATACACACAATTTACACAGGTCTGCTTGAGAGCTGGAGCATATACAGTTCCTACAAGAAGTTAAATGACCTTCCACATTTAACTTCTTTTACAATTAGTACAACAATGTCTTATTGTGGTACATAATAGTTATTATTTCAAATATTGAACATGTTTTAAAGTATCGATGATAACATTGTAGAAAACTTACGTCTTCCTCTCGGACCTGTATGAGGTCATGTGATAACGAGTTGTCTCTGGTTCAAACCTACATATTTTGAGATCATTTGCTTCTAAACGAGAGTACAAGTCATCATCTGCTCCAACCGATCCATAGAATTCATTGCTCATCCCATTTATAGTTTTGAACTGCTTTGATACAATTGCTATTACACCACTAAAGAGGTTTAAGTATGGCAGGACGAATCTGGAAGTTGAGTATGTTGAGTTATAAAAGAGAATTAAGAAAAGTATGTAGTAATTTAAGAATATAGCAAGTGTTTGTACAAAGCGGTAAAGTGGAATATTGAAATCTAAAAAAAAATACCTTTTTAAGTATCTACAGAGAATAAATCTTGACACACACAGTAAAATAATATAAATGATTTTACTGAGCAGTGCAAACGTCTATTAACTTTCAGCCGAAATCATCATAGGCAGGTGCAACACTAGAAATAAAAAATAAACTACAACTTAAATAACTATAAAAAACAATAATCAACTAAGTAGTATAATATGCTGTCTACTAATATTTACTTTACCTAAACTTATTGATGCTAGAAGACATGTGTCTAGGCCGTTCAGTGCAAGCATACAAGTTTGCAGGTCTCAAAGGTAAGAGGTCTATGTCATGAAGTATAAGGCAAGGGTATCCTGCCTTCATAGCAGCGACTGCCCCAATATTCATGAGCTTGGCTTGGTTGAAAGGGCGAGAATCTACTTGTTCCACAACATAGATTCGGTAGTGGATATGTTGACGATGGAAATATGTGTGCATGTATACTAGGAATCCACGTAATTGTTCGGCTCTATCCCTGTAATACATAAGTAATTTTCTCAGAGGTTCCTAAATGTCAAAATTATTAAAAAAGTTTGATTTGAGTTATAGAGTTTGCGAATATTTACCTGTAAGGAACAATTATAGCTGTACTATACTTGGGTTTACAATCAGAAGGAGCATATTCTCCACCTTCCTTAATTCTATGGCCTTCTATCAAGTCTCCGTCGACTAAACTAATGGACAGAGTAGTTTCATCGTGTAAAATGTCGTAATAATCACAGTCAATAACAGCGGTACTAGTAAAATTATCAGCAGTTTCTTCATGAAGACTACTAAGAATATTGTCTTTTTCGATATACTCGTAAGACCGACGCGCGTTCAGATCAGGATGCAGCAAAATTATTAATGTAATGACAACGACACCACAGTATAAAATCTTCCTTTTATAAGCATGACGCATTTTTATTACTTAAATTAACTTTGTGCCCGCAACTTTAAGTGATTATTAAAATTAATTAACGGTATAGAAGCAATTAAATAACTAATAAAATTAATTTAATAAAATAATAATGCCTTGTTTACGTTTGATCGATCGCTATCTGTCAAAGTGTCAATTTTGAATTTTGACGACTGACAGTGTCACCAATATAGTTTTTTCTTATCCTCGAAACGTGATTCAGAAATCGTCTAAAATCAAACCAAAATCCCCAAACTCGACAATGTAGATAGGAAATGTAGATATTATACTTACTCTATAGTATAGATTTAATCATTCTTTATTACGGAATTAATTAAATATACCTATACCAGATTTTTTTTTGATATTTCTTATAATTTAATTTTTCATTGACATATGAGGGTAGATTTAAATATCCAAGCTTAATTGTATAATTTATGTTGTAGTACATTTTTTAACTTGCTATGATATAGGTATGTAGTGGGATCTCAGAGTGTAAACTAAACAAGTGAATATAATAATTATATAAAATTGACTTCTTGTTCCTTACTTGCGCAATAAAAAAGTTTTAACACGGGTTTATTTAATTGGATTTTTAATCACAGAGTAGGTACCGATTGAATGACAAGATGCCGTTTGAAGAAGGCAAAAAAATAACCATTGCTGTCACTGATACGTCTGAAGGAAGAGAATTTTATAATAACTCGTTAGAAGTAATAAGGAAATGCTCACAACAGGATACGATAAATACGTCATGGGATCATAGTTTCGTTTCATCACATGAAAAAGATAAAGATTTTAATAAGACTCCTCCATTTTTGAGCATCATGGTAACTGACGACCCTAGTCCTACACAGGGGAATTCAATAACAAGTTCTACTCAAACGGAACCATTTGTGACTCTGCCAGTTAATTGCAGCTTTGTTGACGTGAGCCTTTCCTTTAGCAAGGACTACAATATACAGGACTCAGCATATAATGAAACCTCCGAACAGTCTTTACGAAGTAAACGTTATAGACGGGACTCCAGTGACGGAGAGCACAAGGAATCGAGACCTTGGAAAAAGATGTGTAATACAGATTCGTGTTCGTCCAGCATGTCGGATCTGAACGACCCTCAACTATCGCTTGAGCGGCCTTCTACTTGTCTGTCCAGTAATTCGGATGCATCGTTTAAATCCATTAACAGCAACCATTCATTTAAAGTTAGAAAAAGGCGCTTGAAATCTGAATCAAACTTATTTAGAGACGCCCTTCAGAGGTCACGGAAGAGCACTAATTTCACCAATTATAATAATAATTATTCTGAAAATGCCTCACCAGGTAATATTGCGCTTTTTTATGAACCTAAAATATGTAGTTAATTGGGATGTATGTATTTAACCTTATAAAACGACACATTTTACAGTTTTACTGTCTTTTCGGCAATCCATATTTTTGACCACAACACAGTAATAAAATGTTGTTTTATTAGGTAAAAAAATCCACACATAAATACAATGCAATAATAGGTATTTGTAATTTCTAAAATTACGTCTTAAAAATGATCATATTTTACGTAAAACTTCTTCCTCTTAGGCTTTTCCCAATTATCTTGGGGTCAGCTTCCAGTCTAACCAGATGCGGCTAAATACCAGTATTTTACACGGAGCGACTGCCATCAGACCTCCGCAACCCAGTAACTGGGCAATGCCGATATCCTAAGGTTAAACCGTTTCTCAGACTTTCGGGCTTCTGACTACCCGTAACGACTGTCATAGGTATTCGTATGACACCCGGGACCGACGGCTTAACGTGCTCTCCGAGGCACGGAGGGGTCTCGATGTGTAACAAATGGTCACCCGTCCACGGACTGACTGCGGCAAGCGCAGCTTAACCTCGCAAATCGTACGATCGGCGCGGTTGTTATTTAGCCACGAGCCCCTCTTTTACGTAAAACATATACAAACTTAAACAAAAAGAAATTACGCGGGCCGGCTGGTCGCATTCACCTTAACGTAAACAAATAGTTACTACCCACTTTACTATTAGGTACCGCTATTGTGTTTCGTGTAATTGACAAATCCTAACAAAAAAGAAATTAAAATGGGGGTAGTTGAATGTTTACATTTTGTCTTTTGCTTCCTTGAATAAGGTGAACATAATCCGCTCTGTGTTCGGTTGTACCTAATTTTTATAATGTTTCTTGTTCCCAACGTTTACTTCAATAAAGTGCTAGTTCTTGATTTAGCTTGTTGGGATAGCTACCCCAGCTTGTCAAGGCTGCAATTTCCAGGTTCGGAAAAGTGGCACTACTTACCTTTTCTTTTTGTTTTTAACTTGATTGGTAAATGTTGTGTTGTGTAAACTTTTGCGAGTGACGTAAAATCGTCAGGCCCCCAATAGTGCACCGTCACAAAAAAAAAGGTTCTCAAATGATCTTGTCGCAGATAACGCTTATTTGCATAATTCTTGTTCTTGCAGCTTTAAGAGCTGATTTAATTCTTTGAACAGGTTCACGCAAGGTTACCTACTTTATTAGTCAATCTAGTTTACTCCACCAAATTCAGCACCGCGGCGAATACCTACTAAAAGTAATTGACCTGATAAACATTAGAAGTCAGGGGGTTTTCTCGAACATGTGCGCGTAAAGAAAAACACAGCTAAGTTTTTATAATGCTAAGTATGTTGTCGATAACGTTAAATGAAAAAATAAAGCTGGCTGTGCATAATAAACTAGGGGTTAGTTAAACAAATTGAACTTGTTATCGCAAAATTGATAACTATTTTTACTATCTCGGCTCAGTCAGCTGCTAATATAGTAGTGACATCATCGGCGCGCATTTCAAGTTTTGCTCCAACGGACGAGACGCGACAAGAAAACAAAACCGCATTTAAAAGACAGCGGTTTTCTCTCTGTGTGTTTATAGACAAAATCCAACTTGAGTTGCGCCTCGTTTGTTTGAAAACTCTTGCTGATGGGCGCTTTCACACAAAATAACATAAAAGTTGAATTAGAGATAGAATGTGCGATAGATACGGGACAGTTAAGTGAAATGGAGTGGTTCATGTTATCAGGTGGGACACCGCGGAAGGAGAGGAGTCACCGCCGGAACAGCAAACCCAAAGCTTGGAGGATCGTTGATCTGTGCACATGGATCGGCAGAAAGGTAGTTAGTATCATCAAATATTTTTTCATAGAACATACTTAACTTAAATTTTAAAAATCTGGAAAATGTTATTAATTTCTAACTCAATGTCATTCTCAAATAGGGGTAAGCACAATTCTAAAAGCTACCATTGTGAAGTGTATCTCGGTCATTCTCGGTGCATCACAGTTTGAAATTGCGTAAATAATTACTGCGATTACGTACCTAAGTACTTAGATCGCGATAATTCAAGTTATAAATAACTGTCGGGCATATACGTACGTCTTACTGCTTGCGTAATGATACCTACTCTTTTCATCAGTTAATTAAGAACATTGCAGATTACAGAACAGAACGAAGAGTATGTACATCTATCCCATTATTCGAAACTACGATCACAAACATGAAGTTAATATACCTATCTATTTCTGTACATGTGTCTTAGGTCATTAAACTTGACTTCATTGTTATGATTCTTAATTACCCGTGAGAACGACCACCCTGCATGAACAATTAGATTATGACCTGTGACTCCCTATATACCGTTTGCTGTAGGTTAACTACCCTGTGTTCTTGTAGGAGGTCCATTTTCTGTAGTGGAAATCGGCGGGTGTCGTATGGAATATTTACCCCACTTTCTCCTATATCGGATCCTTAATGCTGAAAATCGTGATTTGCAGTAGTCGCTTAATACTTTTGGCAGCGTTTTCGCGATCACATCAACACCTCGTGCACCTGCTCACAAGTTTTTATCCAACACCAAGCTACATGCACCGCAACGACGCGACGGCGGCGACGCGACCCGACTTAGTTCTATCGCGTTCTATACAATGCCGACTGCATGCTGCACTTACCACAAAGGCTTACACCCATATTCTAAGACGTTCCTTCAAAACATACTCGACTCTACTCCACCTCGACTTGACATAAACGTCCTCGACTCGAGATTTTTCCTCAGTCGAGGTAAGGAATCATCTGTCAAACTCAAGGTACCTCGGAACCTACCTTATGGAAGGAAGTGTCAAAGTTTGTATGTAACGAAAATGAGCTTAGAAGACTTTATCGAATATGCTTACGATAATCCTTACAAGTATTTATCGCGGCGTTATTTTTGCGATGCAGATACTACAAATTATCACATAATGACTCCGTCGAGGAACCTTAAAGTTCACTTAAAATTGCGACTAAGAATACAATTTTGAAGGTGGTTCTGAGTCGAGTAAGTTTTGGAGGAACGTCTTACACGGTCCTATATGCAATCTTTAGTGCTAATTTGAACATTCGAGTGCCAGTTTCATTTCCTCATAGTTTATTTTTCTTTATCAGGGCTATCAATCCATCACCGGCCTGTACTCTGACATACCGCGCGAGCCATTAGTTCATCATGAAAACAATGAAAGTTCTGAGGAGTTAAGGGAGCTGAGAAAATTTCTAGAAAAAGTAGATGAGAAGCAAGAGCGGCTGGCACAGGAAAATGAGAGTTTGAAAGAAGGAATGCAGAAGATGATGAAAAAAATTGAAGAACTCGAGGGTAAGCTCAGGTAAAACTTCACTTAAACTTTAAAACCTTTATGACGTAGTATGTAGGTATAATTGTTTACGATAGTTTTATTGTAAGTATGTGTTACGTTATTAGTTAGGTAGGTACTTATAAGATTTGTAGTACGTACAAAAAACTTTGATTGCGCCGCGTGCAGCGTGGCATTGTGTTATAAATAACGCCATTCACAACAACGCTATGACGAGGCGTTAGACCCATCTGTATTACATCCTGTATCCCGAATTCCCGATACGAGGAAAAGCTGAACACACTTTTTTAGGAATGGAAATAGGCAGAATCATCGGCAAAAAAACGAACGTTTTTTTCGCGTTATTCCTACCTTAAGAGCTCGTAAACTCAACGGGCGCCAATGGCCAAGCAAGACCGATAGATATCGGCGTAAACGCAACGTATCGCAACAATGCGTTTTTACATTTCGCGCAAGATGGTGGGTATCGAAGTTGATAAAATCAGTAGCTTATTAAGACTGCGTATTGTCCACAGACACCAGAGTCCACCAAAATTACAAATTCCTCCACCACCACCGCCGCCGCCACCCCCTCCCCCGCCGCCACCGCCACCTTCCCCTTTAAAAAAGTTACCCATCCGATCTCACACTATACCAAGATGTGGATCTGCACCACCGAGGATAGCTGGACCCCGCCTGACCATCACACCGCAAGACATCGCAAATGTCAAGTTGAGGAAGACTAAGGTAAATGTAGATACCAGATATAACGTATACCAGATAATCCAGATATAATGTTACCTACTTAAAGTTTATCAAAAAGTACTAGTCTCACCAACTTAGCCTTTTCCAAAATTGGTATATTGGGGTCGGCTTCCAGTGTAACCCGATACGGCTAAATCGGTAAGTAAACGGAGCTTCAACTGACCTCAGCAACCCTATTTACAGGATATTTTTTTTATTACCATACATTTTTTTCTAGGCATTAGGAAATACTTAAAGACTCCATTTAAAAAAATGGTAGATCAGCCACAATAAAATTATTTTGTCGAAAGAATTATCAATTTAGCGTGGTTACGACTTACGTACGAGTGCGTTTAATTTCTGAACGACCATTTTTTTTGTTTTAATGCGTCTTTTCGAATATTACTTAGAGGATCATTTTTTAATCAGCATTCAAACTTATTTTAATCCATCGTCATGTTCCAGGACAATCCAGTCCGTTCAAAACCAGTTCACAAAGAAGGTCAGCAGCCTTTAGTGACACAGCAAATGCTACAGACTACGCGCGCCAAATTAGGACGCGCCCGCCCTGTTGCTGCGTCAACCCCTAAGCAACAACTTTCTGAGTTAGAAAAGTGAGTCTCATATTATTACGGTATATTAGAGCACCTCTGGGTTCTTCCAAAACAGGAGTATGTCACACTCACTGCATGCTTTGTTGACCGTATACCCAGATTTCTCGCTTTGATGACACTGATCCTCCTTCTATACAACTCCCACTCAGGGCCGAATTTGAGCATAGGGTACGATGGCAGCATAAAACCAAGGGGCCCGCACCACAAGAAAATGATATTATTTACTATGAATTTTAATGCCTTTAAAATGTTATTATCTCAATTCGCGAATTTATACCCCCTCCCGTCAAGTAGGACCATCACCACAAGTTAGGCTAAGGGTCTGCAGATCCTAAATGCGGCCTAGTGCCACTTTACATTTATGCTGTTTCTCCTCGTCCTTCTCAGTCGTATTTCTTATTGCTGAGGTCCCGTTGAGGTCACGGTCCGCCATTCCAGGTGACGTTTTTGCTCGCTGGCTCCAGGTGTATGATATTGTTACTATGGTTGCTATAATTACCTATTAAGAACAAGCTACAAAAAAAACAGGTAAATATTTTTAAGAAGTTTGTCATTCTCAAAAGGAGCAACGCTGCCACTTAAAATCTGTACTCTTTTATTTCTTCAGGTGCCTGTTGCAAGAATCGACGGTGACGTCACTGTATCGGCGACGAGTAGCCCGCAATACATTCCGGAGTGCAGAAGAGTTAAGACCGCGACCGTACCCCACGGCACGGTGTGCGCGGTCTCCCCATTCTCCCCGATTAGCACGCACTGCCTCTTTACCACAAGTCAAACCGACGTCACCTCTAAAGTTCCCCAACGGCACTACCCCCAACCTAGTTATTGATAATTAGGGTAGATATTGAATTGAGGACTGAATCTTGGTGGATGGTTTAAAGGTTTATGCCTTAAATAACTTTTTCGCATATTTGAGTATTATAGGGTATCAGTTGAAGGCCAATTAGAATACTCAGTTATATAGATTTTAGTTTTCTGAGTCAGATTCATTTACCTACTTATTTGGTCGGTATCTTTTTATAAGATATTTCAGTCTTGAATTTTTTTTTGTACATTTATTTTTGCGAGTTATTTGGAATCGCAGGCGCATTCCACTTTTACGATTATTGAAAAAGATACTTGTAGAAGACTTCAAATGTTATTTTTAGTTTATTGCTTTGATCGTTGCCTAATATATAATACACGTATGTACCTAGGTACCATAATTTTATCCAAATTATTTTACGGTTACGATTTTACGGTAGTTAGATTTAACAGATGGAAATAACATAATTGACATTCATTTTTTTTATGATAGAATATTACAGAAAGTTGTTCATAATTTTATTAGGTACCTATTCTTTAACTTATTTATTTTATTTAAGACTTCAAACACTATCGTGTATGGATTTTAAATTATCAACAGTAAAAAAATTGACATGTAGTAATTTTTCTACTTCCTACTAATACCTACCTATAATATAATTACAATATTATAAATGTGAAAATTTGTGGAGATGGATGGTTGGATTGTTCGATATTTGTGACTCAATCACGCATAAACGGTTAAACGAATTTGGATGAAATTTGGCACACAATATACCATGTTTTAGATTAACAGATAGGATACTTTGTATCCGGGTACATGAAGAAGTTTCCTAAGGATGCAAGTGATACCGTGGGCAAGTCATTCCCAGTTGCCCCACCGTCGACGCCAACACTGGTGGCAAATGGGTTTCTTTTTTTTAATGTCTCTTTGACGTTGCCAGGGGTGGCAAGTGGGAATTACCACTCTTTGTATTCCCATTTGCCTCCAGTGGTGACAGATGGGAAAAATGAGTTAATTTCGCAGAGTACATTTTATTTAGGTACCTACTAAGATGATTTGACCACATTATTGGGCATAGCTGGGTGAATAACATCATCCCAAAGTTAAGAATGTAGATGTTTAAAACTGCAATTATGATAATGTAAACTCACACTATACCACTGCCGTCAAGCAATAAGACAAGAATAAATACAATCTGACTCTACTATAATATTAACAACCCACGAGAAGAATGATTTGTTAAACGAATGTTAAGGTAATGCGAATATTCACCCAGCAAATAGTGAATATAGAGCGATGTGGTATCAAATATTTGTCCTCGCTGGACGCAACTGGAAACGAAAATAGTGGTAATTCCCAATTGCGACTCCTGATAACGCGACCATTAGGGGTAGGTAATGAGACATTTAAAAAAACACCCCATTTGCAACCAGTGGTGACGTCGACGGTGGGGGTAACTGGGAATGACTGCCAGGCAACAGCTAGTACTTAATAACTAAATTATGTGAATACCTATACAATGTACGTATAATTTTGTATGAATCAAAAGTTGAAATGATTTTGGAATAAAATAAATTTTACTATCCAGTGTTGTTTTTATGTAGGTAAACGGTTTATAACGTATACAAGGTTAGTCGGAAATGGGGTACGTACTAAGCCGCGGGCCACTTAATGTATCGCTGACGATTGTTTTAAAGAAAGTGTTAAAATTTAAAAATACGATTAGTTTTTTTCCATGAAAAATTATTTTAATTTTAGTTTTTTCAAAAATTCTTCATCCTTGCTTTAGTTATGAATTCAGAAAATGGTTTTTCTAATCCTTGACCCCAAATATGACGTAAAATGTAAACACGCCTGATCATAGCTGAGGATACATCGAATTAAGCGTATATTTTATGAAATCTTTGAACAGCTATTTCTCATGAACTATTGACTTTTGGGGAAAGTTGTAGAAAAAAAGTTATCCCTTATTATGGGTACCTACTTTAACACCCTTTCGGCTTAGTACCCCCTTTCCGACTAACATTGTATAAGTATTTACTGTTTTCCTTGGATTAAACATACCTACAACTTTAAGTAGGTACTGAAAGAGGACTCCACTGCAACATTATTATAAATGTGAATGTAGTGATTAATCCATTATAAGTTAGGCCTCGTTTAGGGAGACGCGGGGCGTTGCGCGTCGCGTCACGCGGTCTAATCAAACATACCTAATTATGGTAATTTATGTGAGCATTCTTGTAGATGCGTGATCACGCGCGTTTTGTTTGATATTGAGCGCTACTCGCAGCAGAGCACGCCATAGATAATACATATGGAGTACGCGGTGGTGGCTGTCGCGTCCTCCACCGCGTACCCCGCGGACACCGTCATTCACCACGCGCCGCACAACGCCCCATGTCTGCATAAACGGAACTACACGTTACCATATGTTTGTATTTGTGCGTGCAGCTCCGTGGCTGGAGCCGCGGGCCCCGCCTGCAAGCCGCTTCAGGTGACGCTTCTCTGTAAATGGAGAAAAGGGGCAACGCACCGCGCAACACTCAACGTCTCCCTGAACGAGGCCTTAGTCCGTCAGTACAGAAGTAAATCCAAAGGCTGTCGTAGCCTACAGCGAAAACCACCCCTTAAACGACAAGCCAAATTATAACTGGTTCAGTTGAAGCAGATGCAACGACGTTGTCGTTTTGGCTCAAAGGACCGGTAATAAAATTATTGATGTTGTCTGAGACCGACTCTAAAACCGATTTCATGAGATCCTAGTTGATTTGAGCAGGAGTTATACTCACACATACTATCAGATTATTCCCAACAATATTAGATATTATCTGGGTGGAAACCGGAGTGGAACGACTCATTTTCGTATACGAGTATTTGTTGGTAACGTCGATCGTTGGAGTACCGGGTATAGGGTATGGCCTAATTGCTTTAAAAGGGTAAGGCACAGCTTGTAAGAAGCCAATGTCTGAACCGGGGTCAGAAATAGGGGAAACCCGGGTAAAGTGAACACCTTAAGCTGTTTTTGATTATTGTCGTTTAGTTATAACTGGGGAAATTAAAACAATTATTTAAAATCAGTCTTTGTTTAATGAACTTACAGTATAGTATAACATTTGCCATTAATATTAATTAAATTATTAGTTATAAGCCAAGTTTACAACAGTGGCTTACCATCCACTTTGCCCGGGACCCTGGGTAAAGTGGATATGGTACCAGGGCAAAGCGAATAACAACATTAGGTATTTGGCATGAAATAAAACTTACAAACAAAATAAACATTGAAAATTAATTCTAATTTTAATTTTAAAACATTTTTAAAAAAATATTCATTTTAAAACATTTTTTTTCTGTTAGACGTCTAATGATTGCAGTTATCACAAACAAAATTATCACTGCCTTTAAAGGCTGAACACTCTTCCTGACACCACTGAGTACAAATACTTCATAGTATCCAGTTTTCCGTTGGCTGATCATCTTCTTCAATGTATTTTTTTCATATTTTTTTTATATCTATTCACCACCTGCAACGAAAAAATACATAATAAAATACATAATTCCATAAAATTATATGACTCGTAATGACCGGACAAAGTTAATAGGTACAGATCCACTTTTCCCGATCTGCTTTGCCTTTCGGGTACATTTTATCCTCATTAAAAAATCAGTGCATCTAAACTCGTCATCTACACATAGTTGAAAGCTACGCAATCAAGCATTAAATCCTACTCATACCAAGAACCTCTTCCTCTTAGCCTTTTCCCAATTATCTTGGGGTCAGCTTCCAGTCTAACCAGATGCGGCATACTCATAACCAAGAACATGTCACAAATAACATTATAGTTATAAACGGAACACTTACCTGTGTAAATTAATATTTTTCGCACAAAAACACACTTCATCCACTCACTAGCGCCGCGCGACGCAAACACGCGCCGAAGTACTTGGCGCGCATTAAGCGGCAACAGGCGACCATTGCTATGATAACGCGCAAAGAGTATAGTAATAGATAACGCGGCTGCCGGCTAACGAACAATTTGGGAGTAGTGGGCACTATTCGCTTTGCCTGGGGTATCCACTTTGAACGGGTTTCCCCTACGCTTTGATTGATAGGACAAGCAATAATTATGTGGGGATTTTGAGGAAGTCCCAGTGATTAAAGATGACGAAGATAAACTATAATAAGTAATAAATCGACGGTCCCTACGAATAATCCCGTAACTACAAATGACAAAGTTTACAGGAGAGCGCTTCAAAGTTTCAAACACGTGTACATCATATTCTACTTAAAGTAACGGTCATGTGGTATAAAGGTCTAATATGTGATTTGTTTTATAAAAAATAAAAAGGTAGGCCATAAAAATCACTTTTAGTGTATTATTCGTCACTTACGTATACATCTTAAATCGTTTTCAGGGTTGGATTTTAAAATTTATCTATATCTTTATTTGAATAAAATGATTGATTTTAAAGGCACACATTCAATAGTAGTTGTTTGAAATTTTATGATAAGAACACCAAAATAAATTGAATGTCACTGTCATGGTCAGGTAAACTTGTCAAAATGAAAAATGTCAATGTCATTAGAATTGTTTTATTTGATTGATTAATTTCATAATTTCATTCTTTTTTTTTTGCATGGTCTTTTTGTATGTTACAAAATAATATTTGATTCATTCACAACAGTTACATACATATTTTATTATTTTCGCAATTATATAACCTACTTAATACATAGTGTTATCTTTTAAATTAGGCAGATTTTTGTTATCTAAGTGCAATTTTGAATTTCTGCAACCAACCAAATAAGAAGACATATGCTTTCTTTTTTCCTGTTTGTTTTTAAATGAAATTATACGCGAAGGCATGGATTTTAGCTCACGAAATCCGGCTACATCAAACGCACTAAATCTTGCTGCTAGAAACAATGATGTAAATAATGTGGAGCGATTACTGCATAAGATAAATCCAAACTGCGTTGACAACAGAGGGTGGACATGTCTGCACGAAGCCGCATACAATGATAATTATGAATGTTTGTTGTTGATATTAAAAAGCTCACGATGTAGACCTTTAGCTGAGACTCACGAAGGTCACACTGCGTTGTACCTAGCCTGTAAAAATAAGTGTTCACTCAGGACTGTGACAGCCTTACTTAATTCTGCAGACGATATCGCGAATTACGGCAGCACAGAGGGGGTGACACCCCTTCATATTGCCAGTAGTCAGGGAAGTGTAGAGTTAATAGAATTATTATTAGACTATGGTGCAATTATTGATGTGCAGGACTTTGATGGTGATACACCTTTGCATGATGCAGTTCTAGCCACCCAGAATGAAGCTTTGGTTACTCTATTGTATGCTGGAGCCAACCCTGAGATTAAAAATGAACCTGGCTTTTTTACACCATTTCATTTAGCATGTTGTAGAGGATACTACCCTAACGTTGAAAGTCTATTTCCATTTATAACTGATATCAATCAAGTAACATCTTCAGGAGATTCTCCATTAACATTGGCACTTCAAGGATTGAATGATGATATTGTATATCTCTTATTAAAAAATGGAGCTGACCCTCACATTAAGAATCACTATGGGGAAATGGCTTTAGACATAGCCTTGAGTATTGATAGCAGTTCTGAAGTATTCCAAACACTGTTGTCTGTAACAGATAAAAATAAGATAAACAAGAATATAATACTTAATGCTTGCAAGCCACATTATTTTAAGTTTGAAATCTTAGAAATTTTACTGACCAGTGATCTGGGACCAGAGTTCTTTAGTTATTGTGAGCCATTTAATAAAGAGTTAGATGAAGTTGATGATCTGAGGCCTAACTATCAAACAAATGCACCATTGAATTCATATTTGAATATATGTGGTTATATCTATATGAAATCACCAGAGAAGTTTATAGAGTTCTTTTATTTGTTTCTGATGAGAGGAGTGGAGGTGAATGCTTTAGATGTTAATGTATGTCCACCACTAGTGTATGCACATTATGTAAATACATCATGTTTTAATGAAGTAAGTTTACAACTAAGTTAAATGCAAAAAGTTGGAATATCTGAGTTTTTATTTACATAATCACAAATATTGTATTAAAACAGACTAAGCTTTTACTCAGTTTCATGATTCCAAATTTTTGCTAGTATCATTCATTCTGTGTACCACCTACATACCTAGATATCATTTGTTAATGATTTTTGTGTATTTTAGGTGTTCAAAATACTGATAGAGCATGGGTGTGATGTAGATTACTGCAATTCAGTGACTTTCAAAAAGGACTGTTGTATTCCTGATGCATTCCTCGCATCATTGACTTTGTATCCTCCTTCCACGCCAGTTATGTTGCCCTATAGTCTTTATTTAGAACCAGAAGATTTTTTACAATTTGCCTATGACATGGGTCAATTAGGAATCATTCCACAACATGTAAGTTACGCTCTTTGCTAGACTGTTAGAAATATCATTTATTTTATGTTTTGAGGTAAGGTTTTTTTTGGTAAGTTCACAAACTGTTTTTGAACAAAACTGAACAAATGAATCATTGATGCAAAATAAGAAGAAACTAAGTATTTAATTCATTAACTGTTTTGTGGTAGGGTTTTGTCATGGCACTAATGACTATTATTTGGAATAGTTAATGCTATTTGAGGTCAATAAACTGAAATGTTATGTTATTATGGACATGCCACGACAATTTTAAAATTATAAAGCACTTTAATGTTATAGCATTATAGTAACTTATCCATCCATAACATTATTTTAGCTGTTTTGCTTTTGAACTGCAAAAAGTGAAAAAACTACATAACCTTTTATTACATTTGAATATGTTGCAAGGCTGTAACAAAAACTACGTTCTTGGAATTCAATAACATGATTGCCATACTAAGAATCGTAAAATCGCACTATAACAGTTAATGTCCATACTAACTTTTCACATGACAATTACTTAAAGTAGCACTACCTATTCAAATTTCAAACCACCGGTAAATGACTGAAGCGTCAGTAAAACTGAGAGGCCGAAAATAAATTTAAACATTAGTTTGTGAATCTTAGGGCAGTTGCAATACTAAATTACCAATAAACATGATTATAATAATCCTTAACAATTTTCAGGTACAACGTGAATTATTAATAATGATAGATAGCGACTTCCAAAGTATTACCGCAGAGTCCCTTCAGTATCATGTTCCATCTTTGAAACATCTTTGCAGATACAAAATACGGAGCTTACTTAGAGAAAGGAAAGGTGGGGTCAAATCCACAAAAGAGTTTTTATCTATCCTCGATAGCTTACCTATACCTAAGATAATTAAAAATTATTTAAGATATAAATAGGAATTAAAAACGCATCTGTCGATATTATAAAAAGATATACATTTTTAACACTTACAATAATTCTGCTTCAAAAGCTTATCTCAATTTTGTGATCAATAAAACGATTTATTCGCATAAAAATGTCTTTGTACTTACATAAATATACACTATTTTATAAATACATTTTATATATTTTACAATATGGGAATACAAAACACTACATTAGTTTTGCCTAATATTTAGTGACTTATTTAAAGTTAGCCCCTTTCGCCATATGCTCTTCGATTTCTGCAACACTGTAAACAGAAAAATCTTAAATAAGTGTCTGACATACACTTGACTTCGTGTTTATTAAGCGAACAAACTGATCCAACATTTAAAAAAAAACTTGTGTTCTAATATTTTTAACATATTTATAAAATTTACATGTAACAAGATAGATGAGATAATATCGCCTCCGCACGTTATAAGCAATAGTAACTCACGTCCTGGGCACGAAGGTGAAGTTCTCGACGCCTGTCTCGGTAATAAGTACGTCATCCTCAATACGCACGCCGCCGAAATTGCGAAACTTGTCCACTCTGTCCCAGTTAAAGAACCTGGCCTGCTTTTGGTCGTTCTTAGCCCCATCCAACAGCTGAAAAAATATGATTATATTATTAAGTACAATTGTTATGTGTTTTTCCAAAGAGTTGGAGGTCATAGAGGTGCCCAATTTTTCACGAAAGTTTCGATTATGTGACAATCTGAATTATCCTAAGCATTTGGATTTTCCACTTTCTATATTCCCGGTAAATAACACTCGCGTTGAAAGGCCGCCTGTTTGTCACCAGCATTTCTACCTAGAATGGCTATCCATCTGTCGGTGAGACTATCACTATCACTCTACCCTATTGGGTGTTATCCCGTGTGCAGGTGAACTTGACAATTGAACAAGCTGAACTTAGTCCATTCTCTCCACTATACCAAACTATACTATACCATGTACACTAAATCATGAAACAAAATGTAAACAAATAACTAACCACTTTTCAAATAATTCCTTTGTTAGGTGACGCGAATTATACGAAACAATTGCGGTAATTTAGAGCAGATAGTATTTTTTAATATTTTGTCTCACGCTTCAGTGAATATGGTAGGTATAGTTTAACTTTATTTAAATGCTGCATGGTATATTTACCCTCGGTATGAAGTAACAGCCGGGTTCTATAGTGAGCGTCATGTTGGCGAGCAGCCGGCGCGCCGTGCGCAGCCGGGCGAGCGGGCCCGAGGGGCGCGGGGGGCAGTGCGGCAGGTAGCCCCCCACGTCGTGCACGTCCAGGCCCAGCAGGTGGCCCAGGCCGTGCGGCTGGAGGATGCCGTGGACGCCGTTCTGCGTTCAAATACGAAAATAATGATAATACAAGGTATTTTTTTGAAAGAGGAACTTATTTCATCTATCATCTGTGTGCTCATGCTCACCTCAATCATTTCCTTAACATCACCGGTAAGCAGGTCTCCTTTCTTCAAATGTTCGAGCATGGCTCTGTTAGCCGCAAGGTGCATATCAGTCCACAATACTCCCGGTTTAGCTTCCCTAAGAGAAAATATATAATTTACCAACATTCACCAGTCACTAGCATACTGTACATCTTTGAAAACCTCGTCTCCTTAAGGATTTCCGTGGTATAAGAAGGAATTGATTGTCTTACTGAGTCTATCATTATTAAGAAGCCTTTTAGTTTTTTTGCATAATAAAAGTCTCTAAAGTCATCTAATTCTACCAGGGTCGACCTAATGAGAGTCCTTTAAAATAATAAGATAAAATTACTAATTAAGGCTTAATGATTATAATAATTTTATAAATACCTGATAACAGCATCTCTTGCAGCCAGTACGGCTTCATATATGAGTTTCTGGTCATCCGTGAACTTGCCGTTGGCTGGGAACGAACAGGTTATGTCAGCGGCATACCCCGCGTAGTTACCTCCCATGTCGAACAGGCTGCAATTATGTTTATGTCAAAAATCTATTTACTTTCATTACCTTAGATTGAGTGTTTATGCTGCCTTTATCAGCTTTTTCTTAACTATGTTGAGGTCGGCTTCTAGTACTATTAATGAATGACACGGAGCGACTGTCATTTAACCTTCACAACCCATTTGCTGGTGAACACTCAACTAAAGGTTTAACCGGTGTCTAACGGCCCGTAACGGCTTTTATAGGCATTTGAATGACAACCGAAAATGCTAGCTTAATGCGCTGGAACGTGGGGGACCGCGGAGGATTGACCTGTGAAGAGTGGTCCCCCATTTCATTTATAATCACCAAGGGTTGAAAGCAACTGATACCAGGGTTGAGACAGCACGTTTAAATAATTATATTGGATAATGTCATACCTGGCAAATCGATATACCGATAGACTGAGATCGAAACATCCTGAAAGCTAGTTGTACTGTAGACTCACCACATATCGCCTTGCCCAATGACCTTAGTGTTGGGCGCGGCGGCGTGCCCGTAGTGCAGCGTGGCGCCGGTGTGGCCCGAGCCGCAGATGCACGTGTACGACACGTGGCGGCACCCGCCCACGCGGTAGCAGTGGTCTAGGAAAACTGACTCACATTGGAACTCTTTTACTCCAGGTTTCGCGTACAGCATCACCTGTTGTCATAGATATTAATTTTTAAAAGTGGGGTGAATTAAGAGCCTTCACGAGTGAAGATACTTAAGTACGTCCGGCGCACACTGAGCAGTCAGCCTTGCTACCAACTTCGCTGATAGGCTATTTTTTTCACCACGACATAAGATATTCTCGAATAGCTCGTGCCGACACGAGAGGTGTTACAATTTAGATCGGTACACAGCAACACACCGTGCCCTTTTAGTGGCTATGAAAATCTTCAGGTTTGATAGCTAAAGGGCTTATTCAATACCAGATTTTTTGGGTCCCTAACCCTTATTCAGTGTAGTATAGTAATAGTAAGGAGGCCGGTCGCTTTGGTTTTTGGTTGGGACTCTTTCAACCGGGCCCTAAAAATCGTGTAGCGTAATAAACGCTTTAAGTACTCTTCATAACTAGGGTGGTTATAACAAGCAATTTTTGTTTTACAAATTATGAAATATTTCATAGCCACTAAATTGTCACACGAGTAAGATAAAAAAGTTCGTCTACAAGATTGAACACTTTTGTAAGTGATGGGATTTGATATTAAGTTAAGGGTGAGCCCATAACGGCCTTAGCAGAAAAAGTTACAAAGCAAAGCTGACTGAAAAGTAACTAAAAATAATGACCTGTTTATGGGCGTCGGACGATATCTTGCATACGTATCTTAGAACTTCGAGCTCCTCTGGGGTCTTGGTAACGCGTCTGCAATAATTAAGTACAGTTTATTATTATACGTTACTATAAATATGTAGATATTTGTGTTTATGAATTGCAAATGAAGATATATCCACCTATTCTAGAGTTTTGAGATAACAATGAGCGTGGTAGGTTCATAGCACAGAAATCTATTATCTATGTGGTCATGTGTGCTTTATGCTGCAAAATATCTAGGTATGATAGGTACCTACTTTATGTTGAATTAAATAGCCTGTAGGTTTAGGTATCATAGAAGGTAAGTAGGTAGGTACCTACTTAGATTGTATTTATCAAATTATTTCAAAATAAAATGTGAAAAGACTATGAAAACGAATGATCAGAATTAGACGAGCTATTCTTGGGCAATGAACTGAAACATTGCTGTGTACCTATATGAACATGCTAGAGGCACTGTTTTTGCAACGTCAGCCGATTACATAGATTGAAATATGTGTCATGTGTGTCTTCCACCTTCAGACCTTGGGAGTTTTGAAGTCTTAATTATTAGCCGTTAGTTTGAAATTATGGTCTACCGTCACAGTCCCACGGTGTGGGTACACAATACGATACACCTTGGTTTACCCTTCGGGGATAACAAGTATGATAGGTAATTATTTTTATGCAATGCAAAGACAATCTAGTCGTAGCGAATGGTTAGCTACTTTTGCCTGAATTTATTTATATCAGGTACCTATGTATTATATGGATATGCTGGATAGCTACTTTACGCTTTGATCATTGACAGGAAAATAGTATACTTTCAAAATTATGGAACTGGTCCAAGGTCGAAGTTCTATAACGTTTATCTTATTCCTATCACCGCTGAAGGTATTTTTAGAGATAGGTACAGATTTGGCTGCTTCATTGTTTATTATTACTTGCTTTCACATTGACAAGTAAATACAATGGGCGATTAAATCAACAATTGTATAATAAATTACAGTGCTATGAAATCCTATTACACACGTGTCATTGAAAAAAAAAACAATCGCTTGATAAGATTGATAACTGCATTTACATAAGCAGTCTTTAAAGATAAAATTAAATAGGTATACATGTTAAGCAATCTACTAAAGAGATAGGTACTTACAACTCTGCGATGATAGGGAATAGTATTTCGTTGTCGACTGTGAACCTGTCAAATAAAAAATAAGATGTTTGGAGTTTTGTTTATAAGGTAGCCCTCGTAGATTAATCTGCTTACATGTTAGGGCCTGCGCCCATAGGCGGCACGGCATGGCAAAGGATTTTTTAAGCTCAAATAATTTTAAACCTTATGTTAATACCGTTAGTAACCATATTTGGTTAGCATACCGCTTGATGCCGCGGTATGCCGAAGCATCCCGCGGTACGGTAAATATGAGTTCTAAAGGGTATTACAATAAGGTTTAAAATTATTTGAGCTTAAAAAATCCTTTGCCATGCCGTGCCGCCTCTGGGCTCAGGCACTTAAGGATAGTCTGAAGTTTGAATCTGACAGCCGGTAGGTACCCCAGTTGTCGGGTGTGGAGGTCAGAATGGAAAATACTGGTATTCAGCTGCATTTGGTTAGACTGGAAGCTGGCCCCAACATAGTTTGTTAATAGCCTTTTTCGGACGGCTATCGAATTCGCTATAAATAATTACGTAAAAGATTTACATATCACCGTTATCAGAATTTTTGATTGTATATCTGGTAAAGAATTTTAATAACAGATGTGTCCTTGATTCGTTATTATTAATTGTTCAACATATTTATTAATCAGGGTTCTCAGTTCAACAATCTGGGGGCATTTGTCCCCGTAAAGTCGAGCAAGTATGACCATAGCCCTCTTTGCTGTAATTTTAGAAATTTTGACCCCTCATAACTTTTATATTTGTGCAGAAAACCAGATGAGTTAATGATTTATGAATGAGTAGCTGTGTCCTCACGCTCCGCCCGTAGCCTATGTTACTCATTGATAATGTAGCTTTCTAACGGCAAAAGAATTTTTGAAATCGGTCCAGTTGTTTTTAAGTTTATTCGTTACATACAAAAATACAAATCGTTCCTCTTTATAATATTAGTATAGAAGTATAGAAAACAAAATTAAGAGCTTAATTTAGTAGGACTGCTAGGCACGAATTTGCAAGTTACAGGTCTTGGCTAATGGCTACAGAGACTTGTTTGGTTTGTACCTATGTTGAGATAAGTATTGTATGGTTAATTTTCTTCAGGGTGCTTTATTACTGTATATCTTTATATATAATTCGACTGTACGTGTGTATGTCACTGAACTCCTCCTAAACGGCTGGACCGATTTGAATGAATTTTTTTGTATGTGTTTGGGTGGCGCCCTGGATGATTTAGATTCACAATTGGACCCGGTAGGTGGCGCTACTTTTCCAGGCAGGACGACGTCTGCTGGGTCCGCTAGTTTTATAATAGAATATGAATAGAGGTTTTACTTACTCATCAATCCCTTCAAATACAGCCTCTTTGGCTGTCAAGCCACTATCTGTGTTGGGACCACTCTGTAATATAAGAACTAACATTAAGTACCTATATATTTTAATACATATTGCACAAGCACATTTATATAAGGTATTTGGACTCACCAGGGTCAACAATTTCTCTGGGTTCAAGCTTTTGAGAACAGTTTGGAGCTGAAATATAATAAATAAAAGAAATGTGAATTTACAAATATCATGTAGATACACAGTAGTTATCAGATAATATTCTGAAGACTTGGCATAATGAGCATTTACATGACTTTTTTCCACACGAGAAGGAGCAGAAATACCAAGGATTTTTACCTCATCAACATAATGGACTTCGTCAACAGCATACAATTTTTTGAAGTCATTGCAGGTCAAAAGCTTGCCCATCCAAATTTCGTAATCTTCTGGTAAGCGCCGCACAAACAAATACGCTTTCCTAGTGGTGACGTCTAGTGCGAAGTAGCAGCCTGGCTCACGGACACCGCATACCCAGGTGAAATAGGCTTCCTGAATTAAGAAAAATATTACTTAGCTAATAAATAGATAGGGATGTTTGGAAGACTGGTTAGGTAAGGCCCAGCACCAACAGCGATGGACAATACCTACTTTACATGCATTTTCACTTGAATGCTCTTGATGACAAACTACAACATAGCATCTCGCTACCCATAAACCATAAGGGAACGTACCCATACTACGTGACCCATTTTTGACAACTTTTTACCCCCCTTCCCCCCGTAGTTTATGACCAAGTGCCTCTGTGACCAAGCGTGGTATTTTGAAGACCCCCCTCCTCCCCCTGAACGGGTCACGTAGTATGGGTATGTTCCCTAAGCAAAACCGGCCCATTTCTGTCACTGGAGTAGCCCTAAAGACCCTTTACTTAGCATTATACAGTTTGATTTGTGTACATCCTCATAGTTTATCAGCCATCATTATTATTGACTTTAATAAAGTCTGCCAAATATGATGCTTAAACCTACCTTATAATATTATTGGCATATATTAAGTATGTATGTTGTGATACAATGACCAGAGTAATTTACTAAATGTACATGCCTAGGTGGTACAACTATCGAAGGGAAATTGGAGGCATGACTCTTTTGTTGGTCTGAGAAGTGAAAACTTTCCTAACAACTTTAGTAAATGTTATACAATAGAAGATAAAGCTGTTGAAATTGTTTCAAAGTATAGGTATAAAGTTATATTGGAGTGAAAAGGTTCAGAAGGCTGCATTGAAGGAAATAGTGATAAATTATAAACTTGCCTGCCTAAACACATATTCGATATCGGTGTCATAGTGGCTGATGTCTTCGCCGCCTTGCAGAACGACCACTTGTCCACTTTTAAGTTTTTCAGTAAGTCTACTTCTGTTCTTAGAAAACAAGGAAAGAGGCACTTCCAAAGTCCCAGGACCCATAGACCACGTCGCTGCCATGTTCGCTGACGAAGTGATACTGAAATTAGACTTTGTTGCCAGCCGGTATAAAATAGTCCTTTGTGATGATAAGCTCAAAGTTTGTAATTGATATAGATTACGACGCACGATATTAAAATTACACTTTTTGTGATGTAACTTAGCAAATAAACATTTTTTGCTGAACAAGTTTATGAAACATCTATGCCTTAACATTTATATTTTGTGAAAATATATCTTTGTTTGGAGATTTATTTAAAAATATTTACATACCTATACCTACAAATATGAATCATAACAACATTTTAGGGGCTCGCAAAGTTGTAACAAAACCAAAACCGTAAATAATTCAATACCATTTGTATAAATTACTAATTTAATATATTTTATTATGACTATTATGTATGTATGTATATATTTTTGAGTAGAAAAATTTGCGAAGAAAGTGTTATATTGACATAATAAGAAACAGTCATGATTTCTGTCTATATTAAACAAATAAAACTAAAGATATTTTTTTTCATAGTTTGTACGGAACTCTCGTGTAATGTTAGTAATATTGCTTCTTTTTGTCTACGACGACAACAGTTGTCAGATGTCATTCATGCACGTCATTGTCAAAATAATGTTTTTTAAAATTTTATGAATACGAGGCTTTTAAGTCTAAGGACACCAAAACACTCTTTTTTTCTGATTTGCTACTCAGCTACTCACCACTAGATGACACTACTAGTATAGTTAAAATCTGCTGATATCATAGTCATAGACAATGATATAGGAAAATAAACAGACAGTGAAGCATGGCACAAGTGTTATTGTAAACAACGTCAAGGGTGACTAAGTGATAAAATAATTATTTACCCATCTAATTAATACCGATTATACATTACAATATAAACTTTATAGTAGCATTTTTTTTGGAGTAAGACATAGATAGACAATACACAATATAGGTATAATGATGCAAGGAGTCGCTGTAATACCTATGTATTACATATACCACGTGGTGGGAGATCATTATTAGCATAGAAATGTATTTCATAGAACAAGTTGTGGATAGGTTGTATAAATAAAAGGTATTATTATAATCATCAAATATTTAATAGACGAAAAATAGATCTAACACTGAAAGGATCCATAGATTGCTATTTATTAAATATTTTGTACTTACAACTATATTCAAGAAAATAAACCATTTTTTTAATTCATTCCTTTTATTACTTAATTCTTATCTAAATCACAAGATCGACGATAAATTAAACTACCTAAAATCACAAAATGCACTAAAACATGCACACATGTAATATTACGATGATTTTTATACCGTATTTGGTACAATTGTACATAGTTACTACATTGATGAAATAAAGTATTAGCTAGATAGGAATTTGATATAACTATACCCTACAAATTGTCTAGGTCGCACTTTGACCGTATCAACAAGAAGAAACTTTGAAATCGCATTGTACGACAAAAATGGATTTTCCCTAAACTACCACATGTGAGGAAGTAACTGTACTTATTACAATGTAAACATGTACTGTTATCTCTACAATCACTTTTTGAAAGTTTTTATAACACTAAAATGACCCAATTTGCGTTTACATTAGATATTTCGCTGGCAGTTAGATATTTTTAACGAAATTTCTGATGTAATGTTGTTGAGAAAGATGTCATTACAGAGATATTAAATCTAATAAAGTAGTTCACTTAAGTGTAGAAACATTATGTAGGTATGAAAGACGACGGACATTTGCTAACGAATACTTTAAATAATTACATAAACAATAGTTAAAGCTCTTGAATTATACTTCACATTAGCTAATTTAATTAGATGGAAATGTCTTAACGCGACATTCAGTCACAAAGTTTTAATTATTATAGAAATAAGTACTTTAGAACGCTTTACAATACTAAAGGCTAGTTACGTCATTCAGTACTTTGATCATGATCAGTTAAGGTCACTATAAAACGAAGAATAAATATTATGATTGTAGAGAACGCGCGGCCATTTTGGTTCGTTCTCGTGACTCGTGTCGTGCGGGACACGTCATTGGTGGCTATCTCTTTCTTGCACGCTCTCCGCATATAGCACCATTGTAATCCGACACGTTTCTTACACACAAGCGATTTCACAACACGTTCGACACTTTCACAACTAAAATGTTTTGTTTATAAATTTATGAATCTACAGAAATTTCATGACACGGTTGTTTCTTTTCTTGTAATCTTCGAACAGCCTCGGCGACAAGGGCGCGTTGCTCCAGCAACCTATCAACAAGATCGACTGGTTCTTGTTTTCTAATGTAGTACGGTGCAGCACGGGCTCGGGCTTGCAGGTGTAGCTTTTGTTTCAGGCCAAGGGTGAGTTCCTCAATAGCAGGTAATCTGCTGGTAGTTAGCGGACGACTTTGTTCTTCAGAGGAATGGCGATTATCATATCTGGACTTCTCTTTCAACATAGTGAAGTATAGAACGGTTAGAAATTGAAGATTGATTAAGTAAGGGACTAGAGATCTCACCGGTACGGTGGGCGGCGAGCAACAACGTTTGCGAATGCCGAATGAATGAGCGAGTGAGCCAGCTCGACCCCAGCGTAGGAAAGACAGGCCTCCGCGGGGGTACAGACGAGGGGGAAGGGATGACGTAGTCCGATGCGCAGTCGTGCCGGGCTGTATACAAACAATACGTTGGACGTAAATAAACACAAGAAGATAGACTTGCTTGATATGCCTGTATAGTGAACGGTGTTATCTCTGTGTTAGTGGTTTAGCTAGTCGGCCGACTGGCTTGCGAATCATGAAAAGATTTTAATAAAGAGAAGACAGGTAGGTCCACCGTTCGATAATCGTCAACGAGTAGGTACTTAGATATGAATAAACGTTGTATGATATAGCGGTGAGAATAAGTAACGAAACTTTCTAGTACAACAATTAACCTAAAAATGTGTATAACCACACTGGCAAAGAGGAAAATATTAGGAATCCGACCTGATTTCGTAAATGAATGAAAACCATCACATGACTTTAGTGATAATATTAAAATCTAAAGGATTTATTTACTATTAGACATTTACTCTAGATTTTAACACACTACCAAACTGAAATGCTTACAATTCCAGTGTTATTATGAGTGATCATGCTTACGGAATGATAAATAAAGTTTATCGCTAATTATAATAACAGCGGCCAAGTCGTGTGTAAGCAATGTTGATTAGTGTGTGTATCTACCTACGTGTCTCGTGTGTTTGGGTGAACCGTGAAACAAAACTAAAAACGGACAATGCTCTCGGTATTTTTCCAGACTACGCAGAGTTCGTTATTTTATTATGATGTATTGTTATGATTGTTTTAAGTTTTACACATCTTCATAAATTATTACAGCAACATGGTATTTTTTAGTTATGAATGAATGAAGTCTTGTCAGTTTTTATGACATAGGTTATTGTTTGCTAGACGTATTGGCAAATGAAATATAATTAAAAGCAAATTAACCTGAGATTCGTATGTTTGTAACCCATGGAAGTAATTACCAGACTAATATTAAAACGACTGCCACATGGAGTCATTGACTCCTAAATAGTGCGACCGTTGCTTTCTGTAACCACGTTTTTTATGCCACCGTTGTTGTCATTTTACAAGTAGACTTTACTTTTAGTTCATGAAATGAATATTTGTTATTGCAGCCAGGATAAACATTACAATATAGGTAGTTATTTAAGCATAATTTTTCTTTAGTAAGTATATTTATGTTATATTTATAGGTTTGCCTCCTATTACGTGGGACTTAAATGTAATGGCGAATTGAGGATGTTACTGAACACCTCTACCTAACCCTTCGGGAAATACAGGCGTGATGTTATATTATTTGTAAGTATATTTTTTTAACACTAAGAAAATCGCAGGCTTTTGTATATCTGAAATAATATTTCATTAATAAAACCCGCAATTTGCACGGAGCTCCTACATTCACGAGGCACAAAATTTCATAATTTATGGGGAGACTAAACTAAATGTTATCAATAATTATGTTGGATGTGGACAGTGACACGTTATATTATTATTTAACAAAATAAAAAGAAAATAATTGTTAACTAGTAGTAGGCTAAAAATTTGATATACCTAACTATAAACATTGTAATTTAATGTATTGGGCGACGACTTCCTCTACTTTGACCTTCGAATAAAGATAACACACGCTACTACGTTTAATTTTGTTTCATAATCACCTGCTACGGGATAACGGGTTACATGTAGTATAATTTAATTTGTATAGTGGACAAAATGGTATAAACCTGGCTATTATCTCGCACTGAAAAATAAAGTTCCCTGATAGGTAGGTATCTTAGTTACAGTTGTATGTAAATACCTCATAATATTATTAGTCATTTTCCAATAATATGAAAAGGATAGGTACTGATTCATAAAAACAGCAAAGAGAACATACATTTCTAACCATCGAAATCGTTTAGCACAAAACAGTATTATGATAATTCTTATCTTATTAACACTCAGATTATTTCAATACAGAAACCAATGCTAGAAGTGTTTTAGTAGTTTTTTGTACGTAGGTAGATATTGTAAACATTATCATACATGTTATTATTCATAAACAGTCATTCTTACCAATGATATTAAATACAAATATGTGTAAGCATCATAATATTATGATGTTAAAAATAAGACTAAATATAATGTTTTCTTGAATGTTAAGCAAAATACGTAGGTACCTATATATATCGCATACTTAATTATTATTCTCCAAATTTCAAAATACCTACCTATTCTATTAGGTAAGTATGTCCTCATTTTATTTCTGATTACATAAGTGAATAATGTAAACACGTTCAAAATTGTATGTGTAGCCTACATGGTATAGCATTTGTTTTAAGGAAATGAACTAAATTATCTAGATATCTATACCTAACCCTTATAATGCATAGCTGGTATATTTTATTAGAATTGTAACAATATCGAGTCATACCTTTTCGTTGATGGTAGCTCTACCTATTTATTATGCGTAGGTAAGTAGGTATAAACAAGTTGGAAAAAACAAGTTCTTGTTCTTACAAGCTTCAAGTCTTTATTTAATTCTTATTTGCATTTCTTGAATCAGGTATGCATAACTTAATATAGTTAAAATACTTCTACCGGCTTATATTATTATTATTTACATTTTACTCCCATGCATGTTAACATTACTAAAAATACCATAGACACATTTTAAGACTCATAATTGGAGAGAGCGCCCTCTAGCGGCTAGTAGCTGAACTAATATATAAATTGTGCCACAAATACTGTCAGATGGCGCTCATATGGCGCTAATATTCGAACACAATTGTGTGATTTTTAAAGTTTGAATTTTCTTTTATTTTGCATAAATTAACATAGGTTAATTATTTGTTCATATTTTCAGGTATCTATTAATGAAAAAAGCGATTGTACGTTCTTGGAGAAGGACGGCCAAGAAACTCCATCGTCACTATTATGAAACAATAAATATATGCTCTTGACTGAAATTGTCATAAAAAGGTACTACTAATTATATTAGTTCGTGGATTTACTTATTTATTACCTTCCTAATAATATTAGTTAAGCACCTGTTAGAACAATGTAAGCTGTGTGAGCTAATTCGCACAAGAACAATATAAAATGTAACAATTTTCGACAACAATAGAAAGAATTTGTTGCAGTTTACAAAAATAACTTTCTCAACATTGATGTTGTAACAAATACAAATTCTTCATTTGCTATAAATAGCGTACATACCTACATAGAGTGATGTTGTATTTAGAATATAATATAGGTATATCATGCAAAACTTATAACTAGGAGATTAGGTAGGTACCTACTTTAATGGGCGTAACCAGCATTTTGTCCAGGGTGAGCAAACGAGCTCAGTGAAACAGTAGCTAGGTAAATATTAAACTTTTTACTAAATCTGGAAGTGCAGAATGGGGTTATGGGGTAATTTTGCCCATGCCCAGGTTTTTAGGCCCACGACCCCATTTTGCACTTCCAGATTTAGTGAAAAGATTATTATTTACCTACCTACTGTTTGACTGAGCTATTGTATGGGTGATGATGGATGTCGAGTTGACTGAATCTAGATTAGTTACCCAGTTTTCTCTGAGCTAGGGTGGGGCGAGCGCCTCATCCGCCCCTCTTTGGCTACCCCCATGTGTAGGGTTACCAGGTGTCCGGCTTTTTACAGTCGTGTACGGCCAAATATATACAAGTCCGGCCTGTCCGGCTTTTGTTAGGCATTTGGTCAACCCTGCCCCGCCAAAAGATGCCGGACGAAACGAGCGAGCGATTTGTTTTTTCTTTTAAAATCTAATTTGTCAGGCTTTCAGGGCAAAATGTCCGGCTGAATATGAATCTATGTCCGGCTTTTCTATTTTTGGGCCTGGCAACCCTACCCATGTGTGCTTTGATAGTCTTTATTAAAGTTCCAGTTCACGGGCTACAATCGGTCAGACCAATTCTACTTACGGAATTGTTTAAAATCGCAACCGAACCGCAGCTTTTCTCAGCTAAAGCTCTGGTTGCGTTTTTGACCGCCAACTTTTTCAGAAAAAAAGTCAATAACTGCTGGCTCAGAGACGGCAGAATCGCGATTTTATAAATAATTATAGTAGTATTGGCCTTCTGCACAACTTTGTATGACTTATCACGTCTCGGCACGAGATAATGCGACGACTAAATTATGTCGCGCTGCGCATTTTAGGCCGACAGGACTCTGCGCACAAATTCATCGCTTAAGTTCTAACACCGCGTAACTCGAAAAATAGTACTTTTGAGTTACGCATGTCATTCGATAGGGAATCGAAAAACGCATCGTTTGACCAATCACAATCAGTGGTTAGATCCAATAGCAACGCGTTATTTTAAAAACAAAATCCACCGCGTATGACATATTTTTTCCATCAAGCTATGCAAACAGCCAAAACAGCGTGTAAGTCAGGTGAGTTCCATACTGGATCGTGTCGCGAAAGTCTCCGTCGAAAAAACCAAAATAAAATAGAATATTGTAGATTAAAAACTATTGTATGATAAGTAGAAAAAAATCTATATTTTGGTCTCCTGAAAACTTAACTATTTTCAGTTACGCGGTGTAAGAACTTAAGCGACGAATTGCAACCGAAGCTTGAAGTTCGAATGCTCCACGCGGCAAAGTTGATTTGCAATAGTAAATTTATCGAAAAACTCTCCGCGTATCAAGTTATTTTTAACGCCAATCAAAAATTAATTTAATCGCTGATCAATTAAATTGTACCCTTAGTTAAACCGTTTCTTACCCTCTTGAGTTTCTAGAATCAATGTAGGAACTATATAGGTATTACGGTTACTTTGTATCCTTGTCCGTTCAAAATCTACCTGTAGATGTGAAAAGAATTGAATAAGAAGAATCGTTTTATAAGCACCTTTTTTTATTACGTTGTAGTTATTATATTTATTTATTTTATTTTATATTATTTATTATACTTCATTGTTCCATTTTGGTGTTCCGTTACAAATATGAAAAAACAGACACTTTGGAGCCTTACATTTTACACAATAATATTATAAACCCACTTTATTTCTTAACATCATATTAAACATGAATGCGATGATGAATTAAATTATACACCTCTGCCCTCCCCTTCGGGGTATACAGGCGTGATGTTATATTTTTTATGTATTCAAAGGAAAACTGTCACAGCTAAGTAGGCTCTACTCGTTTTAGTATTCGACCGACTTATGAGTTTATGACATGTAGTTGGATCTGTACAAAGTTCATAGAAACTCCATACAAATTGACTTAAATTAACTAAGTAGGTACCTACAACAATAATTTTATATTTTAAAATTTAATTTATATTAACCTGAATCGTTTTAGCATACATTACGCTTGACTAAAACATCTTATAGCCGTAGTGACTAGAACCTTACACTGTGCGTAGTTCGACACGCACTTGGCCGTTTGTCTGTTTTTTCCGTTATGACTTACATTTAAGTCAGTCTTAAATTTTTTTTATAATCGATTGTTTTTGTAAGGATGTCAATGGCACATGTATTTATTGTTTATAATGCCAATGATGTTTGCAATCTATGTTACAAGCAGAGCATGAAGTTAGCCAGTTGGATATTACCCAGCGATTTTTAATGTTCTTAGGTGTTACCGTGTTACCTCACCGTATGGTGGTGCTGTTCGCAGTCGACAGTTTTGTTATCGATAAAACGAAAGTGTTTGAATTTTTATTGTTTTGATAAACAAAGCTGACCTACATACGTTTGTGTTAGAATTCACATTCTGTTTCCTCGTATTTGAACCTCAATTATTATGATTAATATCCACGGTACTACATACCGATGAGACGTACTTCTCCGGTATTAATTAGCGATCTATTGTCTGATATGCATACAACAATAAAATATCACAATATTTACGTTGTAAAACAGTCATATAATAATGGTCTAATCTTATCGTAACTGGCTTGTATGTTATCACTAGATACTATATCTACTTACCTACGTAAAATGTATTGATAGCTAGAAAAGTTAACTGTTTTTGGTTAATTAATCCTCTATTTAATTGTTTATTTTTTTAATTGGTTCTTTTTATTAGTGTGGCTGTATGTGTTGAGCTGCATTTTTATTTGTATTGTTTATGCGTCTTTATTTATGTGTAAAAATATGTATTTTTTCGTTTTTTCTTCTAATGGCACCAATAAATATGTTCAAATATAAGCACCAAATCTCTCTAATAAACATTGGTCTTAAATTAAAGAAAGTCAATGAAATAAGACCGAACGACAAATAAAATGAACTATTTTATGAAAAAACTTGATGTCAAAGATCTTAATGGTTATATTGAATTGATATGTACCTAAATAGATGTTAGATTTCACTTGCTTTTTATTTTATACAGAATGCTTATGGGAGAGATTCAATCTTTATAACTTTCCCTATCGACCGGTGTCATAAAATTATAGGGGATTTAATTGCGTTTCTGTTGATTCAATTACCGACTCAGGCCAGTGACTTAAAAAAAACCTATGAGTGCAGAATTTCTATCGTTTGAAAATAAAATTATCTCCTTTGAGTAAAATTTGCTATTTTTATTAATATTTGAAGTACTTTCTCGCAGCTTTCGTATTTTTCACCCTGTTTATGACAGAAGATGTAACTTAGTATCTATAAAGTGTTTGGTGAAATTAGCTGTGGTGTACAACACTAGTAAAGGCGTTGCGCAGACAGGCCACTAAAATGTCGAAAGAAAGTGAACGCAATGAGCGGCGCCCGCAAGCTGGCTGACAGGCTGGTAGTATGCTCAGATGCCTTCGCCTCGACGCCCGCACCAACCGTGGAAGGCGGATGAAGCGCGAAATTTAAATTTTTATACCGGTGATATCACATTTACGATAACGAATAATGTTATGAATAAAAGTTGTCATAAACAATAACAAACTTTAAGTGACCATTTCTAACTAGATTGAGTGATTTAGTTGAAATGGATTTGTCAAACGAAGCGACTAGTGGGCCGCGCATTCTCACCGCTCGTCACATAAGTGCAGACAAATCGTTTCCCGAAACGAACGATGCGATAAATACAACGCTTTTGTGCCATAGCTACAGCCTGCATCCCGATTTCGGGTCCTACTTCTCAGGTAATTTTGTGATTAGCGTGTTAAAAATATTTAATTGTGAAAATTATATGAACGATTAAATTGATAGTTAACAAGAAAGGATAAAATATAGTTCGATATAAGTTCCCAAAAAACGGAAGAAACAAAAATCTTGTCTTATTATTTGTTGTTTATTTTTTTGTATTTATTACTTTAACGAAATTTTAATGAATGACCATTATCGCATTTCAGTTAAAATCACGGTATAAGAAGCCATAAGTCATAGTGGGGGTGGAATGTGATTTGACGATGTTTTGCTAATAGTTGTAACTTTTTATTGCTTAGTTTTGAAACGTAGGTACTTTTTCCGCTTGGCACTTTTGTGGAAAGCGTCAAGCGGAGTCGTCATCATAACTAAAGCTTTTTTATTTCCGTTTCGTGTATTTCGGCGTTTTTGCCGGTCTCATTAGAGCGGGCACTATTTTTACTACCTAAGTATATAATTTTAATCCTCGTCCTTTATTATAATTGACGTTGAGCTATTTTGTAACTGCTTCGTTAGTCTAATGGTGCCAAGCGCGACTGCTGATCGTGAGGTCATGGGTTCGATCCACAGGTCGGGCAAGTTTTATTGAGTTTTTCCGTGTGCAATTCCTCAGTAGCAGCCCGGAGTTTGGATCTGTGCTCGGTTGATGGCGACCCTATTACATGGTACTTAAACATAACGGCGAAATGTGGGTGTCACCTCTGCCCAATCTTTCGGGGAATACATGCGTGATGTTATGTTATGTATTTTGTTAACTGATTTTATAATCTTACTTTGTCACATGTTATATTATTTTTATTAATTGTAAAGTACCTACTAATTACACAGATGCTTTATTAATAGTTAGGTAGGTAATGTGCTGGCCAGTGTTACAGAATACTTTGTTTCACTGAAAATGGTTTAAGTAATGTAAGTTAGTAGTAAAATAGAAGTGAAAATGCCATCTGTTTAAGTATAACCAACCAGGCATTGTTTGTTTACCACATTTCTTATACAAATAATAAAATAATTAGGTTTCTATTCCTTTTACCTAGAAACCTATTGCGGTTTTGCTTGTGGACCACATTTTTGAATTACAAACAAATATGTTCTAGAATATATTCTACCTATACTGAAATTGATAAGTTCTTAATAAAATGTTATAGCCTAATAAGCAAACCAGATCCCATTGGTTGGAGACCCTTCAGGTCTCGTCAATAACTGCCCGGTTACGTAGAAACGGTCCGCAATGACCATCTACAAGCATTCTAATAGAATAAAAAGAAAAAAGAAAAAGCAAATCAGATATAAAATAATAGCACGTAGGTACCTACTTCATAAATAAGTATGAATCAGAAACGTTATAATATAAAAGCTTGTAAAAATAATAAGAGACTTCAGTGCTTCCTAGTTTGTAAAGGGTTAAGTGCAACAGTTAAATAAAGTTCAAGGGAATTCACGCGCGACATTTACAAGATAAATGCCCGATAGTTAATTACTTTAACTCGTCTTTTTTTGCTAACCAACTTAAAGTAGACCTAAATAATAATTGCAACATGCAGGCCGGTAATTACCCTTTATTAATAAAAATAAATAAAGCCAAGTCCTTGATGATTGCTGTATAGTTTTATTTTGCAGCGTAGGTAAAGTCAGCACAACGGCGCGGCGCGGGCGCAGTCCAAGCGTGATTAAGCTCTGTCAGTGACGGGAATTAATTATAATACAAAGTTACACAGGCTTTGTGTTTTATATGCCTTCGAAGTTCGAATTCCTCAGTTGCTAGGCACTGCCTAGTAACTGAGGAGGCAGTCTAGTATGCAACAAATATATATTATGTGCTAAACAGTAGGTAGGCAGGTACCTACAACTGCTTTAAAACAGAGAAAAGGGAAATTTAATTAATGATGAAAAAAATTAAATCTTTTTTACAAAAAATTTAAACCGACTTCAAAAAATAATAAAATAATTAGGTACCATATTAAATTAACAGTTTCAAAAGTCGGTGCTGATCCACGTTGAACCAAATTGAAGGCACCGACTTTTGAAACTGTTAATTTTATATGGTACCTAATTATTTTATTCTTTTTTGAAGTCGGTTTAAATTTTTTGTAAAAAAGTTTTTATTTTTTTCATTTTAGTGGCCTTAATTAAAACTTGGTTGGACCTACTAAAGACGCTGCTCGTAACATAATCACATCATCACAATATGCATACTGTTCGTCATTGAAGAGTTCCATTGTCTATCTCCGAAGTTCTTCATCAGATCTTCACCAAATTTAAATGGGACCAACTTCGAAGTATACCCTATCCATTAAAAAAAGAATTATTAAAATCGGTTCACAATTGGCGAAAATATCGATGAACATACAAAAAAAAAAAAAAAACATACATACAGACGAACATAGTAACCTCCTCCTTTTTGGAAGTCGGTTAAAAAAAGGGCATTTTTCCGACTTTACGTTAAAATTATGTAAGTAGGGAGAAGAGGCTTTGCCGATAGAGGGAGAGATAACGGGAATTTCCAAATAAATAATTTACTTGCTTCAGTTTATAAATATGATATGATTTATTTTATGGTCACTCCATTATGTGTTTATTTCATTAAACTAACTCGAGGAAGATAATTAATGTTACTAAAAAATAGTCTCCATTCAGTTACCTAATTAAAACTTCCGAAGTTAAAAATATATCGACGTGATTTTTTTTTTTAGCAGTCGATTGAAGTCATTGTTCGCAGAATTTAATTCAAGAAATCGATTCCTTTTCAGATTGTTAATTTACACAGATGCTTTCTGAAGCATGATAGTTTTTGTTCTTACCTGCGTTCTGACTATAGTAATGTTTATTCAGGCGGACTCATTTTTGTGTTGTACCGGTGGACGTAGGTACTCAAATAAATCACTTGTGCTAAATCATAATTATAAAAAGTTAGTTTTATACTTACCTACCGAAGACATTCACATTAACGAGGAAGGTAATATTTATTATATAGGTATAAAAAAAACAATCTAATTGTAAAAAACAAAATCTTAACCTTAAGTGGAGGCGCATACATCCACCTAAACAGTTATGCGATAGTTGGACGATTTTATTTTTATATTTGAATCGAGTCGAGCTCGTACCTACGCGTTCGCACATCGCCATACATTAGGAATGCAACTAAACTGTCGTATGATAGTTTTGTTGGATGTATCGGGTGGCCATTTCTTTTTTTTTTCCGTTGGAATTTCCTCATGGATGTCCCTCGCCCGGGGAAGGCGAGGGGGTCTGCCGGACTCTTACCGGCTAAAAACCAACGGTGTTCTTTCTCCTGACCGTTTGGCCGGGGTCGCGGGATTCGCAAAAGCATGCACCGCAACCCCGGCAGATGCCGGGGGGCCTTACCAAACTCTTTATTAAACAAAAAGAAAAATTGAGGCATTTTCATCGTTACACATATATTTAAAAAAAACTAGAAGTATTCCTTGCTTGGCTTGGTTTTGGCGATCAAGATATTAAAACATGGTAAAGAAAACAGAAAATTTTAGTAGTTTCCCCTCCTTAAAGTACACACAACCTAATCCGGTCAAATACCAACAGGACACGGATTACACTATTTGTTTAAAGATGATGACTAAGATTTTTTTAAGTCTACTCATCGTTAGGTAAGCACTTCCAAAAGGCGTACGTAGGTCTGTACCTCGATCCAATATATTGTTGAACGAAGAAAGTCTATAAATTCTTCCTATTTTCGTAATACACTCGTCATCATACGTAATAGCTTTCCATTCCTACTGATGATAACGGAAACTTATTTGTAGGTGCTTATTGCTTCCTTGAATAAACAGCTTTTGAGCAAACTTGACGCAGTACTTGGTATTGAATAAAAACACATTAAACAGACACACATTAGATTAGATTAGATAATTATTTATTTGCTTGAAATATGGTACATAAAGTTTATAAATATTGTAACAGTCCTATCAGATATATTTCACCGTAAAATATTGGTAAAGAAAGATATTATAATTACGTAGCGAATTTAAACATACAGTTCAGCGGTAAACAAATCTCTGAATGTGTAACATTAATTGTGGTTTAAGAAGCCATTAAACATAGACATTAAAAAAAAGTGTGTTTCTAAATCTATTTAAAAAGTGCACTTTGATTCGATTTTTAAACAAAATGAATGTTTCACGATCAAAGGTAAACAATACCTTTGGTACAAAATTAAGATGGCCGGACTAATACCAAATCAAAAGTAAAGTTGAAATATTTTTAATCATGGTGATTATTGCAAATGTATTTACGTTTCCATGCAAGATGTGAGAGTTAAATGAAGGAACGGGTTGCTCAATGTTGTTATTAGGCTACGGTCTGGCAACTTGCTGACTACTGCAATTACGATGGCTCATGGACATAGTTGTATGGTCATGTCTTGGCAACACTTAAACGTCTATTGCTGCATTCGCTGACTTATATTGAGTTTTGGTGTTTTGTTGAAACACAACAGGAGGTGTACAGACGTCTGTGCTTAACTCCTAGGGATAATCCTGCCTTTTATGGTCTTGACAATTTTGGGGTAGTATTGGCGTCTGCCGCCTGACTTTGCAATCCCACTAGCGGGTTCAAGCCGTTTGACTAGTAGTCGATCTTCGGGTGTTAATGACTCGTCATAGATAGTAGGAAGCGTATGAAATAGCCATACTGCGTTGTCAGGTGCATATAACAATAATAAAGGTTTTGATATGAAAATATCAGTTCCAATCCCTCACTTAAAATATTTATTAAAGACGTGGCAATGTCGCTTAGCCTCGCAGACCAATCGATCTGCTCGATAGCAATTAGCCACGAGCCCCTCTCCGACCTTTGTATACCTACATGAGCTATTAATAATTGTATTATTGTTTGCCATTAGGGACAGGTTAATATTAACACGAGCCGTATCAATACGGATAAAAATCATTTGATATTACAGTAATGACTTTATTTCTATTCTAAATACAATAATATATATTTTTATAAAACAACACAATATTTAAACTTTTATACTTAACACACAATGGTACGACAAATTTATAGAGCAAATAGTATAAAAAACTGTTTTCTGCAAATTGTGCGAAACGAGATTGTTTATCATTATTGACACTGAACTGCCAAACTGTGAGCATTGATATTTACCGTCGATTATAAGTTTAACGTTGCCCCACACAAGGATTACTCCTGTATCGTGGGCGCGTTTACAGATATAAATTTCACATGCTCAAACACTCAGACCCGGAACAATTTTATTATTGTAGACCATATAAATACTTGTTTCATGCCGGAATCGAACCCACAACCCGCAGATGCCAAGCACTCGGCCACTGCGTCATCCTCATGTTGTAAATAACAACCTCTTTTTGCATCGGAGATCAATTAAAAAGTTTTTGTCACCGGTGGGGTCTTTTTGTCAAAGATGTTTGATGGTTATTCTATTTAAAACAAGATAAGAGATATAGGTATAGGTATAAACAGTCTTTGAGGCAATCGATGTTATTGAAAAAGCATGATTGCAGTCCCATTTAATTGTTACATTGTCGGGTCATTTATAAAGATTCCTGTCGTTAATTAAGTTTCCTCAAGTATCTATTGTCCTCACAGAAGCACGTGCTTTTTAAAAGCAATTAGACCAATTGTAGTGTTAATTGAGACAATTTAAAATCCTTTTGGTGCGTCCAGACCTGACGAACGCGCCGCGAATGCGCCGCTCGCGAACCGTTCGCGCGCTGCGCGCGAGCGGCGCCTTCGTCAAGTCTGGACGCACCATTTGACATCGTATTTCTATCATTATGTATTATGAACTGTATTAATTGAATTTGAGTAGAATTGTATCCAATTTCTTGACATATTATTAACAATTAATCAGTAATATTAATCAATTAGGTAATTTTTAATCATTCGACATTTAAATATTTTTTTATTTCTCCGGATTTAGTCAATTGTATTAATATTGAATTGTAATGTAGTCGTTTTCTATGCAATTGTTTTATGTAATTCATACACAATGTAGGTAGCTAAATTGTTTTATGAATAAATAAATAAATTAAGATTAAGACCGAAAGAGCTAGCACGCAAGTTTAATTATATCATCTCATGTTTCAATGGTATGTATGCTTTTGCGTGCTATTGCTAATCATATAACCATTAAAACAGCCCAAATACATAGATTCAGAACGTCCGTTATAGATTGACTTCCCAAAGTATTTGCCAATCTGCATACTAAACATATACAAGGTTAGTCGGAAAGTGGGTACTAAGCCGAAAGGGTGATAAGGTACCCATAATAATGGATAACTTTTGTTCTACAACCATCCCCAAAAGTTATTAGTTTAAGAGAGCTGTTCAAAGATTTCATAAAAAATACGCTAAATTCTATCTATCGTCAGCTACGATCAGCTATGTTTACATTTTAGGTCATATTCGGGGTCACGGATATAGCTCCATTTTCTGAATTCGTAACTAAAGTAGGGATTAACAATTTTTGAGAAAACTAATATAAAAATAATTTTGCTTGGGTTTTTTTATCGAATATTGAAATTTTAATCATCAGTGATATATTAAGTGGCCCGTGGCTTAGTAGGTACCCCCTTTCCGACTAACCTTGTATTAACCACCTTAATCGTTCGTGTCGTATAGCACAAGCTATATGAGAACAGCTAAAGTTTTGGAAAAGCTTACCCCGATCACTCACATGCGCGCAAAGATTCCTACATTGTACGAATGTTTTCCGTTTTGTATGGAAAATGTTCGTATAAGTAGTCATTGCGAATGTCAGTCCCACACTTGTGGGTTCGCGTATTCGTTCGAATGTGAGTGACCTTATACTTACACCAAAAAATGTATGGTTACACTCTAGACCAGGGGTGGGCAAATTTTTTACATCAAGGGCCAAAAAATACAGAGTCGGTCTTATGGGGGCCAGAATTACCATATGATAATAAAAGTCATAGGCATTTCACTCGTTCTCATCCTACAGTGGGACATTGAAGGCATAATGATAATAATAACAGAACGTAGTAGTGTCGACACAAACACAATGCAGGTATATACATTTATTTCCGAGACTATTCGAAAGGTTCCTACGACTATGGTTGTTGGCTGGCCGGATTAAAACGGTGTTTGCGGGCCGGAGCTGGCCCACGGGCACGGGACGTTAATTCATGATTATGACTTTATTGAGCATTTTTTAGTAAGGACCGTTAGAGTATTTATAAATGTATTTGCGTACAATGGGATTCGTTGTATGTAGAAGATTTCTGTTCTTTGTGTCTCATAAGAGTGTGAATTCTAGAGCAATCATGTCTATTGGACTTATTGTTTATGATAATAATACCTAATTAGCAAGTTTGGCCCAATCTCCAAGTTTAGCGAAATAACCAAATATGATGTATAAAGAATTACCTGTTAAAATTAATCTAAGTGATAAAGTAGTAAAGATGGAAAGTCATGTTTGTTTGTTTAGCAGGACATTTGTGACACAAACATGATTTTCCCTTTTGTCACGGTTGCATCCTACACTAGCGTATAAGTCACTTTGTTCTTATGACATTTAATTTATTTATAGTAAATAATTGGTTCGTACCAATGACTGCTGGTCGTCATCCAGTGCCTTACATTGTCGTTGAGCTTAGAGCAACAACTCGTACGGCTAAGTTGTTTCGTTTTCCAGTCTTTGTTTGAGCAGCTATATTAAGTCATTCTGCAGTGTTCCAGTTTTGAATTCTGACCTAAATATAAGTAGGTACCGTATTTTTAACTCGTATTATTGTCACTCAGTGTTTTTGCATATATGGAGGTGTTTACCTTTGTCCAGCTTTACGGCATCGTCCATTATATTTGGTAGGGCAACTTGTTTTAGACTTGGTTCTTCGTTACTATAAGACCTATTAAGAATACCTACCGGTTTGCTTATTCGTGTTTAGTTATTTAGAATCGATCATCAGACCGAAACAATTTAATTGAAACAGAAGAACGAAAATTAACGACATTACTACAGCTCAATATTAATTGAATTTAATTCAAATGAACATCGCGGAAGTAAAATTAAATAAATACCTTGAAAAATATAACGAAAAAAACAATTGAATAGCTCAAAAAGTCCAATTAGGAGTATGTAAATGAGTACCTCTCGTGTAGGATTAACATGTCAGATTGAAATAAGTAATTCTCAATAATTATCTGCTGCCTGGCAATTGAACTTTCACATTAATTAAGTTGAACATTTCATGTTAATCAACTATCTCGTTTTTTTACTAATGCCTATTAAAAAAGCTTTTCGACTGGAAAATTATTACTTGAATGTCTCATAATTAATATACAATCCAGTGGCGTAGCGTGCCTTGTCGGGGCCCCGTATAAAAAATGGTTTGGGGGCCCTTAGGAAGGGTAAAGATTTCTCACAAAAGAAAAAAAAATGTTTGCATAAAATTAAAAGAAATATTTTTAATTAGGTATTCATCCTAATTATCTGTCACTTTTTCCAAAATTTTTACAAACAATTCGAATTAAATTTGCCTTGCCTTGCCTTTTTTTCGGCAAACTGATTTATTAAATCATTTATAGCTGATGATGACTTTAGTTTTTCTAAAGTTTCTGCCTCTATGGACAATAGTGACAGGTCTGACAGTTTTTATTAATTTTTGCTTACGCATGTTGGGGGCCCCCGGGGCCCGGGGGCCACGTATAATTGATACGGCAGATACGACGGTAGCTACGCCCCTGATACAATCCCAATGCGTATTTGTGTACAAACGAAACGAAAGTGTGTAACACGCATTATACATTTTACGCCTTCCAGCTGTTCACGCGAAAAGAACATTTCCATCTTCCGGTCGTTGTTATGGCTGTTAACCTTTGCGTGGTTTTTGGGCACGGCACTTATGTAGGCACACACTACATGATTTTTAAAATTTTATATGATTCATATCACGACATATTCTGAGGAGTGCAAATGGCTGATAATTCATTGTCAGCGGCTTTTATGGGTTGTTAAAATTATAATTATAGGATCGTGCGAAAAAGTGATTCCACACGGTTCTATAAAAAAGACTTTCGTGTCATATCGTAATGCAGATAAGGGGTTATTCAACAGCAAATTACTCAAAAGGGTCGTCTTCTTCTCGTGTGGTTAGTAACTAACCTGGTGTCAGAGTTTATGCCGCCCACGGGCCTCTGACTTGGCTTTACATGCCGTCGAGAAATATCTCTCAGGCATGCCGGTTTCCTCACGATGTTTTCCTTCACCGTTTCTAAGCAAGTGATAATTATGCAATACGCACATGAATCCGAAAAGTCAGAGTTGCGTGCCTTGGGTTCGAACTCGAGAGGCTATCATTGCTGCCAAAAGCAGTTCAAAACACAATTATTCAAAATTACGAAAAATAAATTCGAAATTACGAGTACAATTTTTCAAAAGGGTTAAAACATTTACCTATCGACCTCTTCGATCAATTATCGATCGAAGATCGACCTACTAAAGCTTAATCGAATTTAGCGAAAATAGCGTTATTGCAATAGTGTCAGAATTTAGATAAGTATTTTGCCTAATGGTTTGTAAAATTCCAAGCGAACAATTTATTGGTCGACGTAGTTTTCCATTTTGTATTGTACTGTACGATATATATTCATATTCGTACAATACATACGTATAGTACGTATATTCAAATAGATCTCATTCCCAAGAGAGAATTTTAATCTATAGTAAGTAACTCTGAAGAAAATATCAAGAAGTAAATTGTTTAATAGTTTAACAAGTTCGATGCAATAGGATAGCATACTTTTTTCTAAAATGGCATATAGTGTAATATGCATGTACCTAATTGGATTTTGATTGTCTGAACAGGCCGTAGATAATGTTTTTTTTTTAAATAAAGCAGGATTTTGACAAGGCTAGATTGTTACAAAATAAAAAAGATCTTCGGAAATAATTCGCCTTTTGTATCAATAATTATCATAACTCCATTATGTATATGTTATGCAGCCCATTGCTGTCCCAATCTGCTGTGCCATTATCTAGCATTCATTTGGTACTTAAGTAGGTATTTGTACCTTTATCTCAACAGATAGAGGTCCAACTGTAGAGTTGGCAGCTTAAATAGGACAAAATAATTACGTTGATCGTTTTCTGACTCAATAGTTTCCGGAATAAAGACGAATAGTAAGTTAATTCCACCTAACTATCAATGTAAGTATTACATATTAGGTAAAGAAAAGAGAAAGTTGTTTTAAAACATGTTTACGTCAATATTTACATATACCGAGGCGGGGAGGGGCTTGATAAGCAATTGTTTTCAAATATTTTGGTATATGTATCTATAATATGCATATATGTTAATTTTAGGGGCTCGAGGCTAGTTAACAACCGCGCCGATCATACAATTTACGAGGTTAAGCTGCGCTTGCCGCGGTCAGTCTGTGGATGGGTGACCGTTCGTTACACATTGAGACTCCTCCGTGTCTTGGAGAGCACGTTAAATCGTCGGTCCCGGGTGACATAAGAATACGTATCAATCAATCAATATCTTTATTGTGGATCATAGGTAGGTACACATAACACAATACAGGTCTTAAATAATTAAATTGTGCTCAGCTATGTCCCGCCCATAGGGCATACAATAGTCACTTACATGAAAGTTAGATGAAATACATTAAAAATACCTACATTATTAAATTAAAGTTACAAATTATTTAAAATTTCACACAGAATTTATAGGGAAAAAATAAACACAAGTAGGTACACATGATTCGCCATTTCCGTATGACAGTTGTTACGGGTAGTCAGAATCGCGAAAGTCAGACAACCAGTCTAAGGATATCGGCATTGCCCAGTTACAGCTAGTTAATACAGAAACTGTTTACAGGATCCGTTTTTATTTTGGTGATGGCGCCTGTAGTTGTATGAGCGAGTCCACATACCTACACGACAGTATTCCGAATCCAGTAAAACATACTGGATTCGTTATTTTTATCGTGTTCTGTCTGCCAGATGCGACGCAGCTGCCATTTGTTTAACTGATCCGTCGGTACAGATGTGAACAACACATTCAGTAACGACGGATCCGGTAAAACGGGTCCGCTGTGTGAACGGGCGGTTACTGGGTTGCGGTGGTCTGATGGCAGTCGCACCGTGTAAAATACTGGTATTCAGCCGCATCTGGTTAGATTGGAAGCTGACCCTAATATAGTTGGTAAGAGAATGTGCGTATGTTCATTTTAATTTTATGAGGTTTTTTGTGATTGATATAAAATATGTATTTAATAGGTAACTACAATCCCTAGGAAGTAGGTTCAACGTAAAACCCGTACCTTCGTATATTGTAGCAATTATTTTTTTTCAATATTTTCAATGTCAATGTAAAAAAAACAATTGTGGAACTGGCGCGCAAGTACATGTTGCTTTACGTAAATAGTATGAAAAAATAATACGCACGACCACAGATCGATTTTATAGTGTTCGTTTGTGGCTGGCTTTTAGCTTTTTTGCTTTTATTAGCTTGGAACTGGAACTTGTCTGGTTATAAATAGCTTTTGAACCTGAAGCAGTCACGTTTTCTGAGCCTTTATAGATTCAGTTACTCGGTAGTTAATCTTAGTGGAGTTATGTAGACTCAAAAGGTAACTGTTTGACTGATGACGCCTATTTAGAGAATTTGAATGAGAACCTAATGAAACTAACTCAATGAGCTATGGAAAGAGCTATGCTCGAAATTTTTCTACTAGACAAGATCCGGAACGAGGAAGTTCATAGAATAACTAAAGTCACTGACATAGCTCGTTGGATTAGCAAGTTGAAGTCGCAATGGGCAGGCCACATTCTCAGAGGACCGACACCCACTTGGGATGGAAGATCCTTGAGTGAAGACCACGGTCCAGAAAAGGGAGTGAAGGACAGCCATCAACTAGATGGATAGATGATCTAATGAGGGTCGCTGGGATCCGTTGGGTAGAAAAGGCTCAAAACCGTCCGAAGTGGAAATTAATCGGGAAGGCATAGGCCGGTCTAGTGCTAGATATAGATCTAGCAGTAGACATAAAAGGCTGAAATGATGATGATGACCTATAGGTATGTGTTCATCAGAGCTGAATCTTTTATCTCAACTTCTGATCCAAGTGATTCAACATGGTTTCTCTAGTGCTGATTAGGTGCACTTGGTGTGGTGTATAAATGTTGGTTGGTGGAAAACTACTGAGAAATCTCGTTCGCAAAAAGTATTGTTAGATCTGCCAGCTCCTGTTGCCAAGATCGATGAAGGTCGACCACCGTACTTAAATGGAATATATTTCTGATAAATACTATCTAATTAATTTATACAAAAAGGAACCAATTACTTACATACTTATTATTCTTGAACTATTGTTCATTATCAACAGAATCGATCCGAATATGTCCAAGTTTATATATATAGGGAACGGAAATAACTACCGCCTGCGCCATAACAATAGGGCTGGCACTTGACAGACGGATTTTATTGACAGAAGTATAATGAATTCGGAGTTCATAGCATCATACTTCGAGAGGAGGTAGTAATACCAGCCCATAAGCGTACGCTGCTTAATTATAGGTCTTCTTGCAGATAGTGGTCTGAGAACGAGGAGACCTATTTATGCGTTGCATATGCAGTGAACGCGGTTGCGATCACATTGCGAAAGTATAAACATCACGCGTGGAAAACTTATTGATGTCGGCTGTTGACGTGTTGTTATTAGCACAAATAAGGATGCTGACATAGTCGTCTCTTACAATTTCAAGTAAATTTTTCGATAAATTATATCGTCATCGTCACTCTCGATTACGACCACCACAGAAAATGAAGACACTTCAGTTCATTTTAACATTCTGCTTTTAACTTCACAGCTCTCAACACATACGCATGGGTGCTATGGGCCTGTGGTCTCGCAGTGCTGTTAACAATATGCGCTCTATACGTCATCACGATGCGGTCGGCGCTGAAGCACTGGCGGGACAACATCACCCATGTAGCCGTCGTATTAAGTATTTATCCTGTGAGTATTCATCGATATTCTATTCCCTTATTGACTTAGTAAAAGCGATTATGTATTCACACCTTTGTCACAGAATAAAGAATAGTACGCAGACGCATTACCTTTGCTGCTTCAGCTAACGCATCTGTTCTTCGGGGCACCTGTGATCGTTGGGATTTTTTAAATTCCATGGTATACAATTTATTGGGCAAAAAGTAATTGGTTTTCTATGAAAATGTCCAATCATAAATTGGGTTCTATTGTAATGAATATTTTCATTTATTGCCTAGTTGAACTGGAGCCGGAGATGACTTGCAATAAGGTTGCTCTAGAGTGACCAAGTTATCAGAAAAAGACAACGGGATCAGACCAACGCTCTTTCTAGGACAAATTGTTTTTCAGAGAAAAAAGCAACGGCCTTAGGGAAGTAGAATCATTATTTTATGAGCCGGGGTATCGTAATTATGAGGTCAAATTCCGCAAGAAAGCTGTGTTCCCCCTATTGTGGAGATTGGGCTTGCGGGTGGGGTGCAATCAAGTGGGAGGGTTAACACCCTATTACCCTTGTGCGTCCCCTGTTATATTTGGACGATAATAAACCTCTGCCCAACCTTCCGTAGATTCTATTCGTCGCAACTCAGTTATGATGTTATAAACATTGGTGAACCAGTGTGTGTATATGTGGTAAGCAGAAGTGTAGAGCAGTACACTTCTGTTTACCCTTTCGGAGAATACATACCTATATATGAGATTCTAATGTTCATCTATACTAATATTATAAAGAGGAAAGATTTGTATTTTTGGATTTTTGTATGTAACGAATAAACTTCAAAGCTACTGGACCGATTTCAAAAATTCTTTTGCCTTTAGAAAGCTACATTATCACTGAGTAATATAGGCTACGGGCGGAGCCGTGAGGACACAGCTAGTCATACATAATTATGTTTCTATAAATAAACAGGTACAACGTGCCCTAATGCTTTTAGGTTGGACTACTGGAAAAGACGTAGTTTCTGTTTCAAAGATTAATTCGAGCAAGTCATTGCTTTGCATTTTTTAAAGTAATTTAACAGTGGAAGGTTTTTAGACAAACGTAATTGGTACGTGAGTGTTGGCTTCAGATGTAGTCAAGTATGACATTTTTTTAAGTTGAGTAACACTTTGTGGTCACTAAACGTATCGATAAATATTATAAAGCTTCACAAAAACGCTTTACTTTTTCTACAGAGTTGTTATAATATCATCCTGTACGTTTTCATGTCACTCGTGACGAGAGGTGATGGTGGCGTATTGGGTTACTTCCACCAGCCTTAGTAATTACTAACTAGCTAATTAGCTGATAGTGTTTCTTTGCTTCAAACTTATTAGCTTTCAAGACCGAGCCCTAGGTAAACTGTCGTTTGATCAAGTTTACTTAGCAAACACGTCAAGTTTTCTGCTTTTAGCGAGAAAGCTATAAAAATACAAAAATAAAGGTGTGATGTTTGACAAACAGCTTGCTTTTAAAACGCTTATTACTTCGTCCGATATTTTGGAAAAACCGGAATATAATGTACGGCCTTTTGATTCCAAACATAATGAGAAAACACTGCGCTAACGTTATCGTTGATATCACGATAGGACTATTTACAATTAGACAATACTTTATTAAATCCTTTAATTTACGTAATCAACAACCTTGCAGCAACAATATAAAAGAGTGTTGTTCTTGACCGTTAAAAAGTTAAACTTGAAGTTATTTTAATTTAAGTCAGAACCAAATAAATGAGCTCATACGATGCTTGATAAAAATGCAATTTAACCTAGTTCAGCATATAAGCGTGTAAAATGACCATTATTCTCCATTGCTCAACATGGGCCTCCGCATAAGACCAGGGTCGTAGCTAGAGGCCCTGGGGCCCCGGAGTAGCAAGTGGTCGAGGCGCCTCGAGGCGAGCCCCTTTATTTACTTAAACCTTGGCCCTTTATGCTTATGGGTCCCAGAGCATTGCCCCAAAGCGTAGTTACGGCCTTGCATATAGCACTTCTATTGACGGTTGTGTGGGAACATTGTTTAAATATAAATAAAACTAAACAGAGCCAATCATTTACTCGTTTTATAAATACTATGCGCGTAAGTTATCTCAAGTTACAATCGGAAGCAATGAATCCGGGTCACCAACATAAACAAAACAATGTTAAAATGTTAAACAATGTTTTGCGAGATATAGATAAGGTTTATGTTAGTGATTCGGGATTATTATTCCCTAGTGTATTTGTTGTGTGATTTAAGCTATGAATACATAAGGATAAATCTGACTAAATAGCCCATTCATAGCCTGGTAAATAAAATTTTATGTATTGTCAGGATTTATCAAATAAGGAAAATGGGAAAAAACGTGGTCTCGTTGTACCATGTTAAGTATGTCATAATATTGTAATGTTTATAGGTAATGATTTGTTTCCTGTTAAGTACACATAACTTTTAATTACTCACTGGTTTTAAACTTGACAAGAACTTATTGTACTGATCGTTTAATATATATTTTCATCATTCATATGAATTACAAATAAGGATTATTCATACTAACAGAATAAGGATTTCCTTGTAAGTTAAGTTCCTGCGTAATTATGCGGTAATTCAAAGGTGACTAAATAATCCTTATTATGTCAGAGTATTCTAAAAACCATTTATATATCGAAATAAAATTAGGTTTAAAATATGTTAATAGATCCTTGTGGCAAGTAGGGTACGGTTCGCTCGCGCGGGCCGTGGGTCATTATTGCGTAAAGTCTGCGTTGTTTCGTAATGAGCGGGCGACGAATACCGTTCTCTGATGACCGCCACACAGCGACAATGTTTAAAAGTCAACTTTCTTAAAGTTGACTTTAAAAATACTATCTTACTCAGCAAATATCGGACGGAGAGCGTCGAAGAACGTCGAGGATTACATCATTTGCGGCTTTACGACCTAATTCTAATGAATGAATGAGGTCGGAGAGCCAGGGAGGGTTACAAATGTTTCCAACTTAGCAGAAGGAAAATTTAAGTTTTGATAATAATTTTAATATCGGTAATGTTTTTGATTCGGAAGATTAAAAAAAAAAGACGAGGTTAAGAAGGAAATTAAAGTAATTAATTTAATTTTTAACTGACTCTAACGATTGAACTAGAGCGACTAAAATGTTACCAATTAGGCGAATTATCTGTCAATTGTCTAAAACATATTAAAAAATATTGCTACAAGTGGTTTCAAAATATTAATAATCACTTTTTAACAAAAATAAAACCGACTTCGAATGGTCTATCTCCGAAGTTCTTCATCAGATCTTCACCAAATTTAAATGGAACCACTTCGAAGGAATACTCTTTCAAACAAAAAAAGAATCATGAAAATCGGTTCACAATTGGCAAAGATATCGCGGAACAAACATACAAAAAAAAAAAACATACAGACGAATTGAGAACCTCCTCCTTTTTGGAACTCGGTTAAAAACGTAAGAAGAATCCTTATCTCTCACTTGATAGGAGAAAACCAAGTACCTAAGAATGATTATGAAAGTTTTATAACTCGTTTGAGAATTAAAGTTAATGTAACCCATTGCAAAATTAATGGTGCTATTGGATTTGGACTGGATTTAGTAACAGATTTGGTAATCTTATATAGGGCCAAGTAAAGTGTTCGTAATGAAGATGAAAAGCCATTGTGTTGCAGATTGGCCATTGTTAAAATCAGGGTTAGCGGTGGTTGGTAACCACGTAAGCTATAAAAGTATGAGGTATAAAGACAACCATTCTCCACTTTATTACAGGCGTTGAGCTGGTTGTATAATTTTTATTCATAGGTAGGTATTTATTACAATAAACTATGATCAACAATTCGTGGAATTTAATTTAATTGAAGATTAATAGGAAATAAATGTATTTTTAAATAAATATATCTGTCAACATAATTATGATATCATAACAAAAAACAATTTTAACAATTAGGTACTTGCGACCGACGACTAACTTGATGAACTTGTTTCAGTAATTATAACAAATAAACATTCACTTGTGAAATGTTGGCAAGTATCCAGAATTAGAACGAACCGAATGAACCGATGTAATTTATTATTTCATTCAATAATAAGTAGCTACGCGGTGTTGGCAATAAATATTCGATATCAGTTTTTTAAACCCTAAGTAAGACAAAAGAGCAATAATTTTAATTCTACATATTTATGATATATTAAATTGTTTTATTACAGTGTCTAATGGATTTATTGACGTATTTAATGTTTACGAACTGTATTATGCCTGCATTTAGATAAAAAAAATAGAAATGAGTTAAATAGGGCGAAAACAAAAGAGCGGTAATATTGTTGCAACTGTGCAACCATTAAAACATGTTGTATAGTTCCTTTGTTATCATATCTTAATCGATTTAGAGATTTAGATTAATGTACTTCGTAGTTGGAAACCTATCCAAACATGAACCTGTTGGACTCGAAACCAAAGGTTTAATTTATGAAACAAAAGATCCTGATAGCGAAACCAGAAGGATTCCTATTAATAATTTTATTTGTGTCTGACTCGCGTGATGCTGTTGGTTTATTGTTAGAATCTAGTATTTATGCAATTATTCGATCCAAACACGACTGTAACTAATAGATTATATTTTTGTCAAAATTTACATAATAATAGTCACGCATGTGAACCCGGAAGAATTAGAAGGAGTCAGACAGAGATATAAAATTAAACTTGTAAGCCTACAGTTCACGCACGACGTTGGTTCTCATTTGATAAAACAGTCTATTACCTACCATTTTTACCGTTTACCAGGAGCAATTACAATTGCAACCCTGTGTTTAAGCAGTTTTTCTTAGATTTAAAGCCATCGGCTGTCGACGAAACGTGATCTTTCATTTGATCGACGACAATCTAATAAGCAGTACGTATGTCAACGTTTAGCAGCATAAAAATGATTACAGTACATATCTGATTCAATATCGATTTCTTAAATTAATTAAATAACTATTCTTTGTTTATTATTACATGTTTTTCAATAGCATCACAATGGCTGTGAATACCAATTTAAAGATTTGCGATGCTTTGTTACTTGTACTTGACCGATTTTTAATAACTAGGCAGCTTGGTGTGGGCTGTGGGAAAGACTTGCATCGAGTAATTATACGTAATCACGCGAACAATGATTAAACTAATAATTATTAGGGGAAGAAATAAAAAAAAATAAGGCAGTGCTTGAGAAATTGGATTTGAAAATAGGTGCAAAGGGGGGACGAAGTTGTAACCTAATTACCTACCTAAAGCAGTTTTCATATTGATAAAATAACATACTTAATTAGGTAATTATTGTAAAAAAAAATCATCTATTAAAGACGTAACTTCTGTTCCAACGGTAAATACATACGATACAAATTACTTATCGTTATCTTTAATTACAATATTTATGATTTAATTTTTTTCATCTATTTCCGTAAGTGTCGTGATTTCTCACGTCTATGAAGCATTTCAACGATGATCGCATATACAGCGTACATTTTACTAGTAAGGCTAAATGTTAATTGTTATAATGTTTTTTTTCTAGATCGTGGCAGCCATGGCGTTCATAACATTAATATTGCCCCGAGCCCGAGTACCAGCTGAAGCGATAGCCCAAGAGGCTGTCATGATAGCATTGTACCACTTCTTCTGCTTGGTCATAGCAGAATGCGGCGGTACCGAACAGTTAGTCAGGTCAGTATTCAATCAATATAACTTTTGTGTTTTTTTTTGCAGCAAATAAGGAAGCAATTTAAACTTTAACAATAATAACTTTGGCATTTGGAACTCGGGTTGCCTATTTTTAGTGTCTATTAAATTATTTAATTAAATATTAATAGAATTTTACATAAAAAACGTTTTAATGTTGAAATGTTAAGATTTGCGTTTAAAAATCATGCCTTATTACTAATTTATTCATATGATTAGTAATCAGGTACGAGCCTATCTTCGTTCTCCAGTTAATGGACACGATTGTAACTGTGTGCTATAACTTTATTTTCTTAATGAAAAACCCCCATTTACGTCGTTTAAATTAGGTACTCGTAACGCTATAATGTAAAAAATCACGCACGAGTTAACTAATACAATATAATGAAGGAATTACGATACCCGTATTATTTATGTGAATATTATAACAAAGTTTAATCGAGAAATATACAAATACTGAAAATTCCACAATAGGTACTAAAACCATTATATTCACGTATTGATTACGAAAATTACATAAAAAATTGTAAAGTTGAATAATCAATTAAATAGAATAGTTTAACTTTAATTAGATTCATAATAATATTTCGACCCCCATTCTTCAACAAATGAGATATCATCCAATTGATTGCTATTCTTCTTCTTTTCGTGTGGTTAGTGACTAACCTGGTGTCAGAGTCTGTGCCGCCCATGGCCCTCTGACATGGCTTCACTTGCCGTCGAGAAATATATCTCAGGCATGCCGGTTTCCTCACGATGTTTTCCTTCACTGTTTTTAAACAAGTGATAATTATACAGTACGCACATGAATCCGAAAAGTCACGAGGTGCGTGCCTTGGGTTCGCACTTGAGACCTAGCTATAACTTGGCAGTCCGACGGTCACACCACTAGGCTATCACTGCTACCAACTATAACTTACGTACTACTACTGTTATATCGAATTGATCTTTCAATTTGGGTTATTAACCATATAAGTATGATTTGCTTTTATATAGTAAATTTTTAGTCATGATTCGCTCTCTTCGCTGGTTAGCGGGATTCTCTACAAAGAGAAGCACCGGATCATGGGTTAAACAGTAGTAGAACATAACATAACATCACGCCTATATTCTCCGAAGGGATGGGCAGAGGTGTGTAGTAACGCCCTATCATTTCGCCGTTATGTTTAAGTCCAAAGTAGGGTCCGAGCCTATTGCCATCAACCGGGCACAAATCCAAACTCTGGGCTGCTACTGAGGAATTCTACACGGAAAAACCCAATAACACTTTACCCGGCTTCACGATCAACAGTCACCACCACCACCACCACCACTTACCACCACTAGACCAACGAGGCAGTTGAATGTAGTAGAATTTTAATCTAAATCGGTCACTCTATGGCCTATTTTTATTCTGTGCTTTGGCTTGCAGTACCAAGCAGTAGTTTCTGATACACGGAATACAGAATTCCGTGCCCGATAGGCGTAGGCCTAGTATAGAAGAATGCTATTGTTATTCAGAATGTAACAACGCAGAAGAAATTGATACTTGACAAGTATTATATGCTTAACGGTGTCAATAGCACTGCAGGATTAGCACAAACGTTTGACGTATAGTATCGTTAACATATCGCAAATGTAAGGAAATTTTAAAAGGAAAGTACCTAAAAGTCCTATAAAATGTTGTTTTTTTTGCGATTTGCACAATTTTATTTGTATCATGAACAAAGTTTTCAGTTTAATGCGAAACGAGTATTTCCAATTTGTTACGTTTACGTTAGTTATTCGACAGCATTGGTACTAGGCCTACTGGCATTTGATTTCTCTTGGATAACTGTTACGATTTGGGCAAGAAGATAACTATTGCAATTAAGTTTTATCTCAACTTTTATCTTATCATCGATAAGGTATAGAATGCTGATATATGGTTATAGTAAACATAGAGCTTAAGAGGAAATGCGGTCGGCATTTAGTCCATACAAACGTATTCCTCAGTTTCCTCTTTGGATAATGTTACTAGAACAAATATTTTTTGCCATAATTATGATATATATATAGAATCTACCATCACTATGTCCCTATGTTTTGTTTTTGTCAATAAATTAATTATTAAAAGAACTAGAAACGTTTAAATTTTACAAAAATCGACCAATTTTACTACCGTTTTCAAACATCTGGCAAACAAATTTGATGAATATAAAAAATAAAAGAAAAACAGAGACATAACCAGTCTTTCTTAAATTATTACAGAAAAAATATTAAAATCGGTCCACATTTGAAGAAGGAAACAGGGAAATACGAAAGTACGATTTCCCTAATATTGCACAGGAGAAATCAGTCCGAGATGCAGGTGTCTCTTTCGCGCTCAATTGGTATGGTTTGCAGGAGGGGTGGGACGGAAATAGATCGCAAAAACCTATTCAAATTATTACTTTGCAGCCCGCGTTCCCTCTTAAGTATTCATTCTTCTTTTAAACTTTGAATACTATAGAGGCAGAAAATAGTTGTCTTACAGCTTATACACTCAACGTTTATCTCGCGTTTCTACTCTAACAATTGTCTTCTGACTTCTGATAAGGAAAAGGAAGTTGATTTATGGTCATAGTATACATAGAGCTTAAATATTAAGTCCTCCTTTGAACTACGCATATTGTAAAGGTAAATAGTTGTCTTTTTGAAAAGTTGTTATGTAATATCACTCTTGCGTTAATAATTCGTAGAAGCCTCTGCCACTTTATCCTCGTGTTAATAATGTTGAAATAAAAATACTAAGCTCTTGTGGTATGACCCGTGATGATTTGATAGATGTTGAAATTATAATACATTCAGTTTTGTTAATGATTGCGTGATGTGTAAACAGAAAAACATAAACGTTTGTTAAAAAAAACGCAGATAGAACTTCTTCAAGTGTCAACCTCAGTAGTATGCATTATTATCCTGCCTCTACACCATGATGTTTAGCTACAAAACGATAGGACAACCATCCAAGTTTTCAACCCTATAATCTCAGGCCGTCGGCAGTCAGCGGCACCTTTATTGCGAGTTGGCTGGCTCTGCCCTCTGTGCTCTTACCTGCTTTCCTAGCGTAGTGACTATAGGCAGTGTGCACTATGCAGTAGCTTTTGGATGGACTCAAGATCATTGTTATAGATATTCTTACTTCCTATCTAAGCATTGGCCACTTGGTCTTTTTCGTTGAGTGTGGTATAAGACAAGTAGCATATCCCTTACCACGCAACCATTCGCCAAATCCACTAGAAACTTTCACTAAGCAAGTTATTGCAATTCATTGCTCACTTGACTCATAAAACTTGCAGGAGTCGACTTGCTGTGTGTGTGTCCACAGCTTGATAGTCGGTTGTGCAAGTCAACTTGCCCAGTAAAAGTTGGTAGTGGATTTAGCGCTTTTTACTAAGAATCCGTTTGCCAAGCTATGATGGCATCATGTAGGTGGCACAGAATCACGAACAAATGCGAATTATGAATGTTAAATGACGATTAATCAATTTAATTATAAGGAACTTTTGTTATACATAAGAAATCATCACCTAAATCATTATATCTGTCATGAACATAAATACTAGTGCATCACGATTTTATGATAATTTGCACTAAGTAACTGATTAAATAATAAATACGAGCGATTTCATTGTTTTGTCTATACACGCTTAATTAACTAACAATGTAAAAAAATCTTGGAAGTCAATTTTAACCTACTTCTAATTGTCGTATCGAAATGAAACTTTGTATGTATACGTAGTTTCGATGACATTACTATAATTTGGTATCTTGGAGTTGATCTGATGATGGAGCCAGAAGGTGGATAGTGGAACTCTTCAGTGGCTACTAGTAAACCCCTTGAGTTTCGGGTCATATGATTTTTTTGACGAGTCCAATAGATTGCACTTGGTTTTGAGGGTCTGATAATGGAGACAGGAGGTGGATATTGTTACTCTTCAGTGGCTAATAGTGAACCCTCGAGTTTGGGCTCATATGATTCCAATAGATTGATTGGGCTTGGTAACGAGGGTCTGATGATGGAGCCAGGAGGTGGATGGTGGAACTCTTTAGTGGCTTTAAGTTATTTTAAGACAAAAAGTAAAAAATAATAATTGTAGTTTAAAAAACTAAAAACACGCTTTTATGACGCACTAAAAATGATAAAATAATTCTTTTATATCCAATGGTTAATTCAAAAAGCGTGCAGCGCTTTGTTTAAATTAATTAATATTACACACAACCTAAAAGCGCTCTACGCTTTTTGAATTAACCATCTATACTACTATACTTAATATTATAAAGAGGAAAGATTTGTATTTTTGTATGTAATGAATAAACTTAAAAACTACTGGACCGATTTCAAAAAATCTTATGCCGATAGAAAGCTACATTATCACTGAGTATCATAAGCTACGGGCGGAGTCGTGAGGACACAGCTATTGGATATAAAATAATTATTTTATACGTTTTAGTGCGTGATAAAAGCGTGTTTTTAGTTTTTTAAACTACTTTTTTTTATTAAATGCTTACCTGTTGTGATTTGCGTGAATTGATATTTTGAGGAAGCATGGACCAGGGGGCCCATGCTTTATGCCAGCAAAATGAATAAGATTATGATATGGAATTGTGTTGAATGTTCACAGAAGTGCTGGTGGAGCTGACCTAGAGACGAGGGTAATGCCATGCTGCTGCTGGCCGTGTTGCGTTATACCAAGGCCGAAGTTGAGCAAGTAAGTGACTACGGTCATGACTAAGCGAAATGCAAATGTGTGTCTGAAAATACACTTTTAAATTGTAAGTGGTAGATTTTTGAATACATATTGGGATATACTCAGATTCTGAAAGTGCTGTGCAGTGTTATTTGCAGAAAGACTGCGTGCGGATCAGTTGATTAATTTAATGAATAGAGGTGACCTACCTTTGATTCTGATGATTTTTTGATCATTAAACAATTTCTTTTCGTTTAACGGATATTTTACTTATCTAGTTGATTGTTATTAAAACATGATTTACATACAATCTATGCAGAATCCTTGAGAGCTAGGTTTATTTAATATTTGCCATTGAAATATTACCCATATAAATGTTACGTCTAATGCATACCTATCTGATATTTATTGTTACTAGTTAGGTTGTAAATAGTATTAGGTATCAGTACCCCGAGTGTGAGTTTTTTCATAAAGGAAACGCTACTACCATGTTTGTGTATCGAGTGTTAAATGTATGAAAACGTAAATAGCGCCCCTGGCGGAAAGTATTGTAAACTGAAACAGTGAGTGTAAGATTTTTAACGATACTACAATAGTTGGGTATTTCAAACTTGTCACACAAAGTACCGTTTCGGAGAACTTTTTGCGGGTTTTTGCGAGTGCGAGTTAGAATTTGACGTTTCCAAGCGTTTCTACACACAAACTTTGTAGTAAAGTAACTCACTTGGTGTTGGGCAGGTGAAATGTTGTTTACATTAGTTACGTTCGTATTATTTGCGTGTAATATTGTGGTGAATTGTGTTTTATAATGACGGCACGTAATTTTTTTAATCACAAGCCACTGTACACTATATATTTTTGAATAGGTACATATATTTTTACTAACCCTTTGTTTAATTCTACCTATGTGTATCAAAAACTATATTTTTTTTATTTCTTATTCCATTAACATAATTATATCACATTAAAACCATTACACTAAAACATATTATGTCAAATAGAAATGTTATTTGGTAAATAAAACATACTTTATTTATTAAATACACATATTATTTACATTCTACGAAAAGTTACAATAGATAATTGTTTTTATTTGTATTATACTGCTTATTACATAAATTGTTTATTAAGTTACACACATCAAACCAAAATTAAATACTAAAATTAGGATAACATTGATACCTATGTGCTACATACCTTCTTCCATTTCTGTGTATTCATAGTTTCCCTAGTAGGTATGATCACTATTTAATAAATTTGTTTAGCGTTCCAAACCTTGGATCGTCTGTATTCCAGTACAATAGTAGGCTATGCTGTATTCTACCTTTTGCGTGCATGGTAGGTTTATGTAGGTATGTCTCAGTGTATGTAAAATAAGAGTTTTTTTTTATTTGAAATAAGTACGTAGATGCACAACTAGAGACGTGGTTATATTAAATATTATTATTAAGTTCAAGTATTCTTACTGTTCCATGAAGTTAACTAACATTTCAAACTTTGATGCACTGGTCTTCATTATGCACAATAATCATTTTATAGATAATTACTTATACTTAAACACAAATCACGAGAAATATCATAATAAAACTCCTTAACTGAGATTACGAACGCGCAAAACTTTTGAATGTTTTGAACTTTGAAGTGGAAACATAACACCACAGACTTACTCATTTCACATCTCCTTTACTCACTGCACGTTAAAACGAAATAGGAATATCTCATTCATAAATAATAATATACGTCTAAATTACGTAGGGCACGCATAACGCTTGTTAACACGATTGTGATAAGATTTTTATTTAAGTCGTATTATCTCGCCGAATTCATGTCTGGATACATTGTAGGCAACATTAAAAAAATAACAAAACGTTCGGCATACTTTCGGACAAGTGACGATACGAGCTGTTGTTAGTATGTCATATTACAACTCACACTCAGACTATTTTTAAACACCATCGCTCATTAGTTTGCTCGATTAACTTGATCGTCACGTATTTCGCAATGTGACAACAAACTCACACTCAGGGTACAGTAGGCAATTACAATAATTACTGCGAGTTAGAATATTTTACTGATCAATTGATGTTATTTTACATTGAAAATCGAGACAATGGGTTATAAAAACTATTTACGTCGTGGAATCTTATTAATGAAGTCGATCTCAGACTGGCAAGAATTGTTTCCTTAGGCTCACTCTCTACCCCAAAATTACGATGCTTTAGTTAGTAGATAATTTTGGTAGGCCTATATGAATTGTATTTTAATATTATGATGAATGCTTTAAACGATTTTTAACTGTTAAGAGAACAACGGCTCCCACACAACATTAGAATAACTATGAAGTGCGTAATGTACCTACAGAGATATTTAGATTTATTAAGTAGGTACCTTACAGTTAGATGAAAATAGCGAACGTTTTAATTGATTTGTGGTATAAAATATAACTTAGCGTTTTTAATAATACAAATAACTATTTCATTGGTTAAAGGTTGACTCTGCTATTGGGGACGATTGGCAATTTTGTCAAAAGTAGTACTTTTAGAGTTGTTTCGATTCTCGATATGGCGTTATTAGAGCTTTTATGAAAATTAATATGGCTGTTACTTACATTCGTAAATGTTTTTACGGACATACAAAAGAATAATTGGTCACCGATTACGTGGAGTAGAGAAATTGAAATGTTATTTATCATTCATTTTCAACACTTCTTGCTCGTAAAGTGGCTCTTATTGCACCGCTTTTAGGTTCGTAATGTAGCTTATTACAGACTAGTCTGGTAAAATTTACCACTGATTAATGATATATGTCTACGAATTTCACTTTACATTTTATTTTTATTTTAGTAAATCTTTTTTACGCCTAAAAAACAGAAAACTTTTTTATCATAAAAATAGAATAAATAAACTGTGTTAGTTAAAATATCATAAATAAACATTTTATTTCATTAAACTATTTATTTTTGTCAGCATATTAATATTATTTAATGTAGGCGACGCATAAAATTATATTGTTAATTAATGTGTGACATGGGCGACAGTCGCCCATTCCATTAGTCGGCATTGTTGTCAGATTTGGTACTGTCATATTTTTTCAGTAATTTTTTTTTGCATACATATTTTCTTTCGCTCGCCTATTTTCTACCATTCATTGCATCCTGCTGTTTTCCTTATCCCTCGCTTACAATTAATTTGTGTTATAAACACAAAAATATTCAGTGTTTTTTTATATTAAGCTGTTTGCCCTGTGGTCTTTCATCTGCGCGCGCATTGCTATCTCTGCCACGCGCATCACAGATTAATTATATATGTTTACAAAGAAATCCACGCACCATTTTTCACAAATACTTTTGTATTAGAGACTTAAAGTCTGTTATTTTCCTCGCAAGTGTATTGAAAAACGACGTATAAAACGCGTGTGCATTGATCATTACACTCTCGGGTCCCTTATCGCACTCGCCTGCGGCTCGCGTGCTTAACACCTCCCGACTGTAATGACTAACTTACCACACTTATATCATAATGAACTATTATAGAAGTGCTGACAAGGACAGCTCATTTCTCGGTATAGGTGCGTCTAAGTAAATAATTGTTAAAGGAATTACGACAGAAAGCTTTTGGATTAGTTTAAGTAGTTTGGGTAGGTATCTACTCATCAGAAAGTAACAATTAAGTTTATTAATTATATTAGTCTCTAGGCGATTTTAATTGCTCAATATTTTATACAATTTGTTTTATTATTGTAACAACATACAATTACTTAGCATCACTACAATATACGCAGTTATTATTTTCGTAAAGCTAATTAACAACCGCGTGGATTGTACGATCTGCGAGTTTAAATCAGACCCTGGCTAGTCCATGGATGGGTGATCGTTTGTTACACATCTAGATCCCTCTGTGCCTTGGACAGCATTTTATAACGTCGGTCCTGTGTAACATAAAATATGAATACTTATGACAGTCGTTACGGGTTGGCTAGCCGTGGAATCCCGAAAGCCTGACTACTGACAACCAGTCTAACCTTAGGATAGCGGCATTGCCTCGTAACAGGGTTGCAGAGGTCTGTGTAAAATACTGGCATTCAGCAGCATCTGACTAGAATGGAAGCCGACCAACATAGTTGTTAAAAGGCTCGGTAATACGAAATATACAAAGTAATTGTATGTTGTTGTGATTTAATTTCAACGGTTGTCAAGTAGGTCCTATGAGAATTTGACCGAGATTTTCTTTTTTCTTTTCAGGAAAAGTTTGACTTGGTTGCGGTGCTTGGTTCTCCAGATTCCTATAGTGCAAGCTATCATTTACTTCTTGATCATCGTTATTTGGTCGGAAGATTTTGTAAGTATTTCCATATTTTTGATTAGTTCGACGGATATAAATAATTTTTCATGCAAGGAGTTACCTATCTACGGTAGAGGCTTTAAAATTCGGCATACATATAACTTTTGATCTAACTAAACTTTTTTCGAAAATGAAATAGTTTACGCATGTTTATAATACCGAATGAACTCTGTCGTTAATTTATTTTTATTAAACGAAACAGCAAACAGTTACATTATAAGAACTTACAACAGGATTCGTATTTTTTTAATAATGTAACCCACAAAGCTGTCCACGGCTTGACATAAAAATTTAAAAAAAAGTGAATGTCATCGCCAGGTGTTTAAGGGGTTTAGTAACAGTACATGTACCTAGTCAGTTACGGTATGAGAGTGGTAAAAATAAAATTATAAAGTATGTAACCTACCTACCTTTTATTTATTTAAATAGGAATCCTTACAGCTACCAAAATTATGTAGACGTGCGATTTTTTTGTTTTCGCCATATTGTTGTATAAAAGTTATCTCTGATGTTTATTTATTTATTTATCTATCTTACAACTGCCATTACAGGATTTTTTTTGAACCCAAGGCGATAGTGTTCTAAGTAACCTAATACCTTTATATTTTTAAACATTACTTAAACATTGTAACTAATTAATTGTTAATTATACCAATAGCAAATCTCAGTCTATACTAATATTATAAAGAGGAAAGATTTGTATTTTTGGATTTTTGTATGTAACGAATAAACTTAAAAAGTACTGGGCTGATTTCAAAAATTCTTTTGCCGTTAGAAAGTTGCGTTATCACTGAATAACATAGGCTATGGGCGGAGCCGTGAGTGAGGACATGGCTAGTTTATAATAAAAACAATTTAACTCTATTTCCAGCTGTTATACAACCGAAACTTCGTGTATTTCCAACCGTTCATAGCGGCGTCAATTCTGTCGGGCATGTGGGGCGTAGTGATGCTAGTGCGCGCCGCCATGACAGTGGGCCACACTCCCAGGCCTCGGTTCCTGGTCGTTCAGCTGGTACTGATCATCGTGAAGCTGCAGTGCGGATTAGCAAAGTCTCTGCCTGATATATTTAACTTGCCCTGTGTTCTACCGCTACATCCCGTCGTCTTTACTTATGGTGAGTTGATCAGATGTTTTGTGCCTTTTAATATTTGGTATGGTAACCCCCAAAATGCTTACTAATATTTTGGGGACAATAATTTATGTATAAAAAAACCGTGTCTAATACATTACAGTGTTCTTAGTGTTTGTCTTTAGAGTACCTAAAAAAACAAGCGCTTTAAAGAACTTGAGATTTTTGTAGATACTTAGAATATCAGAGGTGGAGCACATAGAATGCTGCAACCGCAACGAGCTCATAAAGTCGCATTTGGTGTCTCAGTCGGCAGTAGTCACGCACTGACTGCAACTGCCTCCAAGCTGCTTTTGGCAGTTGCGACTGGATGTGCAGTCCGCTCGCAGTTATGATTACGAATATGAAACGAAATATGAATCACAAAATGTGATGTTATTAGCTCCCCCCCTGCTGAAAGTGAAATGAACATATCGGAATTATCATAATAGTTATAATACCTACCACTAAACGATGATATTGCTATAATGGCTTATCAGGAGGATTAGTGATCGCTATGAGTTCTTTCAGAACCAAATATTTAGGATCATATATTTGACCTTCTCGATTATTCACATGATCACAAATGGCATGCCCATGCCTTTCGTAACTTAGATAGCGACGATAATAATCATACCTTTATTTACTTTCAGTAATACAAAACTGTATCATGATGGTGGAGATGCTATTGCTATCAACGTGGGCATGGCGCCTCTACAGAGCACCTCCCGGAAAAGACTTGGAGAAAGTGCAGAGAGACAAAGTGGTCGTCGCAGTATTAGATGATAGTGTTCGCTCTATAGAAGTGAAAAGCGCTAAAGATGGCATAGACAACAAGTCCTTTAATAATAATGTCAGTGTTGATGACTGAATGTTCTTCTTAAATATGTGATTTTATTATTATGGTGTGCTTTTATATGTAAGTGATACATAAACGTATGAAGAGACAAAGTTAAGGATAGATAATGATGTAAATTTTGAATTTAAATGGTGCACCTTTCGCTAACTCACTTTTAGGTGTCGTGTCTCGTACGACCAAGATAGACGACTGTCAAATATGACGTCACCCGTATATTTTCACTAGACCACCATCACCAACAAGTACGACAAACAGACGAACGCAGTAACTGAGGCGGTGTGCGGGCGGGGAGGCTGCAGTCCCAGGCCCAGTCGTGTTATTGTCTTGGTCGGCTAGTTTGTATTGTACGTGACAAACACGTAAACTAAACAAATTATTGTGATCTGTCTTTCTGCATGTTGTAGAAGTGTATGTACCTGAATGGGCTTAAACCAAAAGTGTTGAACACAGCCCATTTGTATTTTTTAAATATAGGCTTAATTAGGTTTTTTTATGATCACAAGAAGCCAGTGTAAAGTTTAAGTTAAGCATGTCATGGTTAGACATTTTATAACTTTTTATATGGGGTTTTTGTCGTCACTATTTTTATCATGTTTTCCAAAATCAACTTTACATACCTGGTGGTTTTTTTTTGCGGGGAAGTTTAGAGAGCTAATCTTTAAATGTACAAGAGTTAAACCGCTATTTATTTGACCTCTTATAGCTAGCCAATTGGTATTTTTTTATATCTAATAATACACTTGAATTAGTCAAAAATATACATTTATTCTTGATAAGTTTTTTAATTCTTTACAATTTCATGTTTTCACATTTAAGATACATTAGCAAAATTAAAATTCATTTGATTGCGTTGTATATTTTATAACTATCATTATTCATCTTGAGATTCATTATCATTACTTTTGTCCTCGTTATCCTCAGACGGTGTGCCAGCCCGAGAGCTTTCTGATCCGTAAATGTTATGTAACTCTTCCAATTTGTAATGTATTTTCACTCCCTTGGAGGTAGTTTTGTTAACTTTATTCACGAGTGATTTCGTTTGTTCTTCTAACCTTTTCAATCGTATATCACGCGCGGCGAATCGAGCTTCATGATCGATTTCACTAGACGTTGATGGCACAGAATCTTCTTTATCTGAAATCGAATTATCATCTTTGGATTCATCTATCGATGCTTCATTGCTGCTATTCGGACTTTGATGTTCATTATGAAGAGTATCAAGTTTCTCAATCATTTTGTCACCTGTATTTAGGGTGTTGGCGATAGTTTTTACTACGTCAGAACAACTACTCTCTAAGTTTTGCAGTCTTTCGTCTTTCTTCGCAAGTCTTTCGTTTTGCTTCCTAACGTTATCTAGTATAGCTTTGAAATCAGGCATTTCATCTAAAGTTTGTAATTCATTCACTGGGAGAGAATTTATAGAATCATTAGTGGTTGATTCGTTATTTTGTTCAGTAGTTGTTTTATCAAAACAATCATGTTGATGTTGTAGCTCTGTATCTTCAGATGTTAGGTTTGTTTCAGATTCTATTTCTGGAACGGTTAAGTTTACTGAAGATTCTTTAATATCGGTATCAATTTTGCCTGCTGTATTTCCGTTTAAATGCACTATACCATCTAGGCCATCACCGGTTTTATTTATTGTTATGATATTTTCCGTTTCTCTATCTTCGGTATCACCTAATGAATGTTCACTGGGGGTGGGTCGATTAATAAGATGGTCCAGAGTATTACTTATTTGTTCACTGATCTCATTTGTCGTTTGCGTCTTTTTTAATAGTGCGGCGCTGCTTTTTTCCAGTCTATTTAATTTTTCATCCTTAATCGCTAGTCTCTCGTTTTGGAGCCTAACGTTCATCAGAATTTCAGCAGGATCGATAAGTGGTAAATCTGTTGAGGATTTATCCGAAGTAGACGGTGCTGTATGCCATTCATTTTCGTGACCACTTACATCTGTAGTGGTATTCGACTGACTAATAGAGATATCTTCTGCATGAGGTTCTTCAGGACTGGAATCGTCATGGGTAATATCTCCAACTTCATCTTCTGTTTCCTCACATATTTTTCCGTTCTTAGGAAATCTTTCACTTCTACTAGGCTCTGACGTTAAGCCATGATTTTCCTCACTTTCTTGAGTGTCTAACGGTAAATCAGCCACATCTAGCATGTCACTAGCGGGATCTTCTCTTTCTGCTAAGTTGAAATCTGTGCTGGAGTCCAAAATAGTTTCAAATGATTTCTTAAGCTTTTTCTTACATCTCATCAGTGGCTCCGCTACATATGCACTTTCATCATTTGATTCGGATGATTCATCTGAAGGTCTTTCATCGCTGTATCCACTTTCTCCGGAATTATTTAACGATGGTGAGCCAGATTTTGTTTTTCTGCTTGAGAATTCAGCCCTTAATGTTCGCCAGTCTTTTTCTGACTGGGTATTCTTTTCACGGGCTTGTTCCCACTTTTCTCGACAGTATTCTAGCTCTTCTTTGAGCTCATTTAGTAGTTTTCTCTTTTGCTGCAATTCATACTTCAGTATTTTCTCGTGAGTATGTAATTGATGGTGGTGCCTTCGCAATCGGCCAACAACATGCCACGTCTTGCTTAACTCAGTTGTAACCATACATAGTCTGCGTTCCTGTTCTTCTAATCGTGTTTCTAAGTGACCATTGAGTTGTTTCATACGATTAACCTCTTTTATCAGACCCAATTTTTCTAATATAAGATCCTGAAACGTAACATTTAGCATAAGGTTAATAACAAAGAAAATAAATACTTGCAAATTCAGAGAACACCGTATGATTATTGTTTTTGTTTTCGGAGATTACACAAAAAATTGGCTCGGTACCAAAATTGAAGCTGCGCATTTTTGTGTACCTACTGCAAAATAATGATCATGAAAGTGTTTATTTTTACGCTGTGACTTTAGACTATGACTCAATTTATCTAGGAAATTATAATTGCTCAAGCAATGAGTTAATCAACTACCTTTAATCTGATGTAAGTCTGGCTAACACTTGGAACTAACACAGGCCCAGATTTTGTTTCAACAGACTTATAACACGTTGTAACTTTTTCTGGAGAAGTCCCGTCGGACACATTTTGATGGCTCAGAAGTTCTATGAGTACTTTCCAAACTTTTGGTAGATTTTCTACTATTTCTTCGGCAGTGGTGCTCGGAGATTTTTGGGTTTCTGCAAATAAATTAAAACACAATAAGTCACCAAAAGGTGATAAATATTATTAAGCCTTAATTTTAATTGAGCGATAATTACCCGATAGTGGTTCTGAAGCTGATATTTCCTGTTTTGATGATTGATCATCACCTTTAGAATTGTCATCAGTATATTTTTCTTCGTTTTCATCCACCTGACTGACTAATTCTAACAAAAGTTTGGGTAAAGCCGACGAAGCCTCTGAACCATTTTCTTTTTCTGCCATCTGTGTTAGTAAACCATGGTTTTCTTCAAGCCTTTGGACTAATGTATCCAAATCTTGTTTACTTTTGTCCCCGAGGAGTACTTGAGAGAAAAGCTGAAATCAAAAGCATCGAATTACAATCAGAACACAGGTGTAGCAAGCAAATAACATAAACAGCTCGTATACCTACTTTGTTTACGACTGTCATTTCAGCTTTCAACACGTTTGTTTCAATTTGGCTTGAAGATATTAGAGAATTTTTGTTATCAATCGTTTCAATTAATGAATCTATTTTTGATTCAAGTTCTTCTATTTTTGTAGTGAAGTCTTTGCACCTGAAAAAATTATTATCACAATGATGAGTTAACTATAATTAATAGGTCTTAGCTTTTATGTTATTATTGAAATATTAAACTAACTTATTGACTTCAGCTTGATAAAGTACTTTGTGCTCCTCCAGTTCTCGAGCCAGACGTTGTCTAGTAACTTCAGCAAGTCTGGCACGCTCTTCATACAGTCCTCGTAATGTACGAATGTTCTGCAGTTGTCGCTCGTATTCTTGTCTTAGATCAGCAGACAACAGATTTGTTTCTCTATCAGCTAGAGTGCGTTCTATTTCGTTTAATTTATCTTTAAGCTGAAAATCATAAAAAAGGACATAAAGAGTTAACGTCAAATCAGTCAGTTGATAATGTTTTGTAAAAGGGGCGTCCTAATGTAGGCATTATGTAACAACGGGCTTGTAGTAGGTACGACGACATAGTAACAAAAATACATAATAATCTACGTCAGTAAAAATATATTTATAATAATTGATAGCTCTATCTCATATTTACTAAGGAAGGTTTACTGCAGATGCTATATGAGTATAGAGTTGGCACTTTGTCAAAACGTGAGACGCCAAGTACAAGATGATGCGTTCCAATCGCATGCCGTACGTTGGCGGTCCCTGACCGGGTGGAACCATGCTGCCTCCAGGTCGTTGGCATGGCATTGGACATACTTCATCGTTTGTGGAAATACTTTTTTTAGAGGCTACCTGTTATTCTTATGATAAAAAATATTAAAATTATGTTACAACAGCAGGGTGAGGGATAATGTTTTGTTAATTTTAATTTTATTGACGCTGGCAGTACTAAAATCTAACACTTTTGTGACTGCTCGTTATACTTTCAGGTTATTCATATTCATATTGATGTCAGTTATTCATATTGATACTCATCTAATATGAAATAAATATAAACATGGGACAAATAAGCACGAGCCAATGAGGCAATTGCTTACACCGATTTATTATACATACACACATTCTGTTATACAAGTCTAACTGCTTGTCTACGCCTAAATGAGGAAAGAAAATTTTAATGCACTTTGTTATTACTATTTTTACGCTCTCTCGTTTCGATCTTGGATTATTATCTCAAATTTTACTACATGTAGTAAAACAGGTACTCACATCATTTAATTGTTGTTCTCGAAGGCTTATCAAAGTTTTACTGACTGTTACCACTTCCTTTAGTGCACGGATTTGCTTAATGGATTCAGTGTTTTGAACATTCAAATCGGCAATATCAGAATAAGCTCCCTGTAAAGCCCTATTAGTTTCAGATAGATCCTTCCGAAGTTTCAAGTTATTTGCTTTTAAATCTTCAAATTCTTCCCGCATTTGCATTAAAGCGTCTGTAAGTTCACAGTTTCCTTTCAAATGCAGGAGATTATCGGGGATTTCAATATTATTCCTTGATAATAGTTCACAAAGTAACTTGTTGCTTTCATATAATTCCAGTTTGGCTGTCTTCTCATTTTGCAAAGCCTTCTCTAATTCTTCTTTTTCAGTTCTATGTCGCGCCAAAATCTGTCTTCTTTGTTCACGTTTTATATCAAGCTGCTTTCTGAACTCGTTCATTTCATCTTCCTTTGCTTTAGCTCGAGCTTCATCTTCATTCATGGAGTCATCACCACCAGCCATCTCCACGCTTTCATTACTTTCGTCATCACGGGAAACGTTTGTGTTGTTCATTGTTTCACTTTCACTCGTGACGCTATCAGCGTCGTGTTCCCTTGTTGGGGCACTACTGACAATATTTCCCATTTTGGAATACTTTTATAAACAAGTCGTACTTTCATCCGCGCAAATACATCGAGGATGCGTGTTTTTAAAATAGGTAACGACCAATACGAATTTAATCAGACAAAGGACTGTCGACTCGGTGGACTCACACGTATATGTTCGACGAAGCAGTCGTTTCCCGAAATAGATCCCTCGTCAGCTCCAGACGTACGTCGGCACACACATATAGCACGTTTGGTACTACTGCTCACAGCTTAGTAGGTATACGTATAGATATTTTTTCGAGAAAATCTCTGACAATATTTTATTTTTAACGCGTTATTTGCAACGTATTTACAGTTTATATGCACGTTTGAGAGAAAGTGACCTTGGTCGATTACCGGAAAAAATGCGTTATGGGCTTTTTACCTACTTATAAATTCTGAAGTGGAAACTGGAACGAAATAATAATGCAATAGTTATACTTAGATACCTATTTCAGTCCTTGCATATGCTAATCAAAGATCGCATCTTTGCAAGAATTGTCTTAGTAAATACTTCATTAGGGATATTATAAAATAACAAGTAGCTTTCATAATAAAACATACTTAGATCTAGACACCTTTTATGTACGGGGTGGGTACATACCTACATAAATGATTATCCACTTTATCTTTGCATAGTATAAAACAAAGTCGCTCCCGCTGTCTGTACGCTTAGATCTTGTAAACTACGCAACGGATTTTAATGCAGTTTTCAGCAATAGATAGAGTGATTGAAGAGGAAGGTTTATATGCCCCACATTAGTATCTACATTGCACCCGTGCGAAGCTGGGGCGGGTCGCTAGTTTCCAAATAAACACGAGTTTTATGCTATTGTTTTGACCCCGTAGGCGTGCTGCGCTGCCCCTCCTGAACACAGTCCTTCTCATAGATAGCTCCAAGGAACCAAATGAATATTCTTCGTGCTTCACAGACATTCTTTAGCTTTCTACATGCTTTTACGACAATTTATAATAAGTGTTATTGGGTTTTCGGTGTGAAATTCCTTAGTAGAAGCTCGAAGTTTGGATTTGTTCCCGGTTGATGGCAATAGGCTCGCCCCCTATTACATGGGACTTAAACATAACGGCGAAATGAGGGTGTTATTATACACCTCTGATCAACCCTTCGGGTAATACAGACGTGATGTTATGTTATGTTTATTTATAATAATACAGATTTTTATCTTCGTACCTGCAATTTTTTGGGTGGTACTGCTATAATATAGGGTAGGTAAAGTCTTTATACAAGGGACCTGCCTCAGTCCTCACACATCTGTTATGACCCTCACGGGACGAAAGGTAGTTTTTATCAAAAAATGCCGCAAATCACATCGCTAACCAGGAACAACACACCATGCATCATCATAGCATACCTTAATCGTCAAACTTTGGACACACAGACTAACTAGAGATATTGGACATGACGCCTTCTACAATGAAAATAAAAACCACGAAACTATGATAGCTCATGGGGAAATTCCGAAGCTATGGCCAAAATGATATTTATGATCGCAGTACGCTGTGACTTTTGCACATACCTAAGGATGCTGATGCTGGTTTTCTACTTGACACAATCCCTTAGTCGTCTCTTACGACACCGATATTTGTAAGAGAGAAGGTGGCGTGTTCTGTGCCTGGAAAAAGCCTTTCAATATTTTTTTAAAATAAATATATATATAAACCGAGCGAGTAATAGGTATAGGTAAAGACTAAGCTGCAGCATAATAGACTATGCATTCGTAAGTATTTGGCTACTTGTAACATGTAAATTATATGAATCTCTATTCTCAGTTGTGTCATATTATGAATGCGTTAAAATATAAAATGAGTGAAACAATAAACGATTATTATTAAACGAAAATGGCAACTCGAAACTGGTTTCAAGACTAGATCTAGCGTTCCGCGCTCGCACAGTGAACAAAATGTGGACACCAATTAAATTATTTTTGATGAGCGAGGGGTGAAAGCCGAGGGACATAGGTACATAGACTCCCAGTCCTAGCACAACAAATACGCTCATTTGATTTGTATGACTGATCATTTTACCCTGAAAACGTATGATAATCAAAAAAAGATACCAAAAATACTTAATAAGATTGCAAGGTAAACTTTTCCTTCTATTATAGCTTGATAAAAAAATGTCTAGTCTGGCAAACGAAAGTAGAGACTGAAAAAGCGCGGCAAATTTAAAAAAACTATCAGCATAGCAACCCTGAAATAAATAGATAATCTAATTTGATACCTTAGAATTATTTGTTAAATTGTTGAAAAACAGTTGCCATATAAAAAGCTTGCAAATAATTTGTGTGTCTACTTTCGTTTGCCAGACTCTATAAACGGAACTTTTAATCTTGGTCAGTGCTGTCTCAACAGTGTTTTATTAGGTAAAACATGTAGGTATAATAAGAAGCCCGAAAGTGTGCCCGTTTTTTTTAAGATAAATAAAACTATCCAAAGTTCGACCAGAAAAGTTATTAATAATTATAATGTATCACTAGTGGCTCTCCCAATTTTTGTACTCTTTTTTGCACAACTGCTCCCTCAGAGCAATGGTCTTATTTCTACCAATTTTTTTTCATTAAAGTTTTTAAAAAGGTGTTTCATTACGTTAATTCAATTTTGTGATATATAACTGACTAGAAAGAACATTATTATAACATAAATATTATTAATTATAAAAGTTAGGAGACAAAATTAGCCAAAACCCTAGGCTTCAAACATACAGTGGCACTGACTGGCACACACAGATAAAACAAAATTGCCAATTGTCAAAGTCAGTTACGTCAGTCAGTTGGTTATCAGCCACATAATCGAAATTCACATCACAGAACGAATTTTCATTTGGGAAAATCCAATTTTAAGTCATATTCATATGTATATAACATTATCCAGTTTTCTGTTTATAGTAAATTGATTATATGAGTCATTAAACATTGGCAGCTGGCAAAAGCATATAAAATAAGTAAATATTTCACGTTGTGTGTCAAGATTGATTTTATTTTATTTTGTTTTAAAGTGGCTTATTGGTAATAATAGCTAATAAAATCACTTTGTGCGTGACGTCGTTAAAATTATTCGACAAATTGGACATACCACAATCTGAAATGTGAAGTAGAATTAATAGCTTGTTAAGCGATGGATGAGAGTACTAAGAATTCCCCTTGTAAGGTAAAAATTTACCAATGTTTTGCTGTTTAATCCTCTTCTGATTGTAGAAAGATCTAATAAGCTGAATTTTCTTGTGATTAATAATTAAGTATTAATTCATTTTGCTTTAGTTAGATATGCCATTAGTGCATACAGTTGTTTTAGATTGTGATAATGGCTATACATTTGTGTCTTCTAAATAGATAATTATTTTTATTCTCATACGTGTACATACTACTATTTGGAATTCAGATATCAAGGGGATATACTTACTTTTATCAAAATACCTTGTCATACAATATTGAAAATTATTTGCTTACTAATCTTGTATGTTTTATACCAGTTTAATGTGCAAGATTGTGTTAAAATGGTAAAATTCATTAAAAATATTTATTTTTATCAGATATTTAATGTAATGAAATCTAATACTTTACTTCAGTAATAAAGATAGAATGCACAATGCTTTTCTTTTCTAATTTGCATTTACCTATTACACTTTACTGACATATTTTCACTAAATAGAATTAGTTTTTGATATGTAGTTAAACTTTTTATTCACTGTTATACTGTGTGTGTTTAGAGGAACATAAAAACGTGTTGATATTGTTTATCGAGAGTCAAATGCAAAGTCATAAAACATTTGTGTTTACTGAACTGTTTTTTATTTATTTTATTGCATTCTTGTTTAACTATTGTACTTATATACAACTACATGATATAATTTTATAGTTAACTAGCTGTGTCCTCACAGCTCCGCCCGCATAATACATTTTATTCCAGTAATATAGCCTATTAACATAGATACTGTTACTCAGTGATAATGTAGCTTTCTAATGGCAAAAGAATTTTTGAAATCAGCCCAGTAGTTTTTAAGTTTATTTGTTACATATAAAAATACAAATATTTCCTCTTTATAATATTAGTATAGATGTGCAATAGTCATAGAAGTTCATCCTTTAAATATTTTGTGTTAAATAAAGAAGATGAATAATTGTAGTAGTGTAGATAAAAATACATGTAACCATGATTATGACAGCAAAAGGAACTGCCAAACATGGGATTTTATTTTCTAACCTTGGTAATATAGCCTTTTTTCATGGATAAATCAGGCATAAAACATGCATATTCAAAGGTGTCCTCATTAAGGATGTTTCTTAACTGATTGCAGAAAATTGTTGTGTAGTGTTAAAAATATTTTATGTTATGAATTGTGGAATAGTTTTAGTTCTACTAGTAGCAAATCATGACAAACAATGATACTTATTATGACTATGAAAAAAGCACAATGATTCTGAATCAAAAAAATTAAATTATTTACTTTACATCACAGAAACAATACTGTTTATGTTCGTCTAAATTAAACACAACTACTTCAATGTTACGTCTACACTTGCTTGTTTGTTTTGATGTTGCACTAAATTACTAGGAGTGTGATGGTGACGCGGAGGGGCTGCAGTTGCACGCTGAAGTGGAACACCTGAGGCAGCACCTAGGGGAGCGGGACTCGCACATTGTGGCTCTTGAAGGGGAGTTCATCAAAAGCACAACAAGAGCCAACGAGCTTGAAGAACAAGTCAGTACTTGGAGAGAGAAGTATGAAAGGTAAGCTAAGAATGTACAAAAAAAAAACATTTGGTATCATGAAAGTATAGATATAGGTACCTATGGGTGTATTGTCCACCCCTATTTCGTCTTTGACTAATAAGTTTCATGTAATGAAAGTAAGCATATGGCCAATACATGCCAGTACATAGTTTCTACATATCTATAAAAACTGATTGATCGATGATTGTAGATTTAAACTGTTGATGTAAAGAGTAAGCTCTGATAAAGATAATTGTATCTTATTATACACAATTGATTACTTAGCAAAAAGATAAAATTATGCCTAAACATTTTCTATTATTGGCAGGTTATATGATTCTCATAAGAGAGTACAAAAATTAAATCAAGTGCTTGAAGATAAACTACTGCAAATGGTTGATAAGATGAAGGGGGAAAAAAGTCAACTGACCAAAGATATTGCCACTTTATCAGTGAGATTAGCAGAGTCGAAGCATAACTACAGTATGTTACAAAAAGAAAATGTATGTCAAATTTTTCTTATGTTATACGTAAACTAATAATTTTAAATTGATTTATTAAATATTATACTGACTTTTCATTGCAGGAGAGATACAAAAATGATATGAATTTAGCAATTCAGCTGCTACAATGCAAACCTGATAATTTCGTGTCACAGAAACTGGACAATGTAAGTAGACATTCTAAATAAAATGTTAGTAACAATTGTTTTACAATATACTTGATCAAATAATTTTCTTTATAGCTCCCCCTCGACACTCAAGCGCGGGTATCCCAGTACGTCATGTCCAAGACATCCAAACCGTCAAGCTCAACTCAATCCAAAAATGGTAATGACATTGATACTTTTGATGCAAGTGAATATGAATTCAATATTTCTGCTTCGCTGATGTCGAAAATCCTTGAAGACAGTATTCAAGATACTGTTACCAAACACTGTGACACATGCACCTGCAACAAATCTCAAAATAAACCATTCTGCTACAATGAGAGCTATTACTCAGTAGCCACACAAACTATTACAAGTGGAGAAATGAAAAACTCTCTTTGTCTGAATTGCAATTCTGATGTAAAATCACTACATTCCAATCTCAGTATTAGAAGTACCTCACCACATCCTATTAAACTCATTAATGAAAAAACTGTTAATCATGGAATCATTAGTCCTTTGTACATACTGCCACAAAATACTGAACCCCACAAAGATATTCAACCACCACTACCACCACCTCTTATTGAAAGGCCAAAAAATAATGGAGTAGTTATAGATACCATCAAAATATGCGAAAAGAGCGTGTTAGAACCAATTGTACAGAAGGAATCTTTACCAAAACTAGATGACTTAAAGCAATATAGGAAGACTAATAGTGTGACTATGGAACCCGCAGTTCACCACAAGCTCTGTGATCGTACAAAGAGTTCGATTTCAAGCAAGAAAAGTAGTATTCAAAGTGCAGGAAACGAAGATTCGCTCCTTGCTAAAGATATGCTAAATAAAGATATAATAAACAAAGATATATTAAACAAGGATATTCTTAACAAAGACATTCTAAATAAAGATATTCTAAACAAAGATTTACTAAACAATAAAGAAGTCAAACCTATAATTGAAAAAACAGAAGATGATATCAGTTTAAGAAAGAATTCTCATAGTTCGATGGGCGCAGTCAGTAGAACATCGTCAATTGCTAAATCAACAGTAAGTACACACAAATCTAATACTCAAGTTGGGCCAGGGCCTAGGTTTTGTCACTTACGTATGCAAGCAGGATCTAAAAACATCCTCCTTGATAACGCCGAACCAGACGTGCCGCCCGTTCTGTACAGGCGACAAAGTAAGTGTAATGAAAACTCCATATTCAAAGATCTCACCGATGATGTAGATAACTTTATCGATTTAGATAAAATGGACGATGACATTATGATTAAAGAAGATATTAAAAACGATAACATTGTTGTAGAGAGCACGCTTATCGATGTCCACGTTGACAATAATAACAAAGACACTAGTGTCGCCACTAAGAATACGACTATTAACCCTATCTTATTAAACGTTTCCTCTTCACCTTTGCAACCTTTGAAGACTCACACGTTTTCAAATAGTTCAGAAAATAATAACAACAAATCCCAAAGTATTGCGAGTCAACAAAACACAACTGAAATTAATAATTTACTTAACGATTTTAATGCAGAAAATAACAATACACAAAATAATAACGTTCAAAGCATCGACGATTCGAAAAAAGTTGAAGCTTTTACTCCTACCGATAATCACGATGTAAAAATATTTAACTTTGATCGCTATGAACAGAACAAATTAACTAATCAATATAATAAACCTTTAAGGAAAATCGACATGTCGCAACTTCACTCCCTTGAAAATACTAGGATTTCTAAAGACCTGTCACCTCAAGGTGACATACCAAAGATGGAGAAAAAAGCAGAAGTAACAAAGCCGTCATTACCACCTATTGTAAACGTTTATCCAAATTTAACCCAAACCCATTTAAAAGTAAATGACAACAAAGTTTTTACGAACGAGCAAAGTACTAGTTCTTTATCAAGCGACGATAGTGCTGCTTTACTGCAAAAGCAGCAATTGCTTAGAGTTGCAGAGTGGGTGGAGAAGAACCTGGAACAACAAAATAATTTTAACGATCCGTTGGAGGATGATGTCAACTTTACCAACAGAACTTTGAGGAGAGACAGTAAGCTGTCAAGGCTAACTGAAACTCTAAACGAATTGGCGCTGAATATGCCTCATCCTGTAAGCAAGTACTCGAAGTCATATGTTAGAGACGGTCATAACGCGTGGGTTCATAACAACGTGTCGGTGCAAAATCAGGATAAAACAGTGAAACACGCAATCGTGATGCCGAAACTTGCTGGCCACGTGGTAAAAGAAACAATCTTCCCAGTTGAAAGTGGTGATGAAACTGTTACTGAAATAACTGATAATACAAAGAACAGGGAAACCGTAGCCGATTTAGTAGCCGAAGGACTAAGAGCTACAGGTAATAAAGAGATAACGCCAGAAGATTTGGCGCGAATGGAATACAATGTGAAGAAATTTTTATTGAGTGGACCTCATTGGGTGAACCCAGCGTCCGTGGGTAGAAGTCGACGCACAAGCAGTAAAACTGAGACTGATGTATAATTCCACAGTAGGTAGCTACGGTAGAGAATCAACTTGCATTCCATGTTAGGTCGAAAAGCGGTATGGCAGTCTTGCTCTATTGTTTCTTTTGCAGCTTTTATGCCAGTTATAAATGAGCTTTTTTATTTATTTATATAAAAATGGTATGAACTTTTAAGTTTATTCACTTCTTGGTAGAAAATATTGGTTCGCAACATGTTCCTAAATGTAGATAATTCACATTTACTTCGGATTTATTTATTAACGAATTTATTCGTACTAGTCTTTCGTACGTGTGTTTTAAATTTATTGCGCATAAGAGATTTTAATATGGGATTTGTATTGTGTAAAGAACCGCGCTTTCTTAAGGCATTTATTTTATGAAATTTTGAATAGAACGTTTGTGGAGCATATTAATGTGTAAAAATAAAGTAAGGAAAAAAAAACGGATATGGAGGAATGAAGAAAGACAGGCACAAATTTTAAGTATTTGGAGATTTGTAGCTTTTGGATTTGTTAATATGTTTCGTCTAAGATAGTGCAGAAAATTCAGTGTTAGTATGGGAAGATCGATATTAATTAAAAACAAAGGCTGCCGTTTGCTAGAATAGCTTAGAATAGGAAAAAAGCATCGCCAATATTAAAATAATAAGAAGACAGTAGTATCAAGAGCTATTTGTAAACGTTTGGCATCATTTAAGCAAGCGCAGATTACACGGTCATTCTACTCATTGACAAATATTTCTATGTTAGTGCCGTGTGTCATGTCTAGTGGATTCGTTCTGTATTTTTATCTCAGATTTTTACTATCATAATATTAGTACGCTTTCGAATAAATGTGATAAATGCAAAGTATATGATAGTCGTTAAATTCGCCTAACGTACAAAATATTCTAGCATTGAATTTACCTAAAGTATATCTAAAATTTACAGGCCCAGAAATTATTTTCTTATAACTTAAAATTGATGTTACCAGAAAATAATAAATGATAAGGAATACATGTTGTTTATTTGAATGATCCGTGACTTAATTGAGTATACCGGGTGTCCCAGAACATAATTACATGGTCGTGGAGGGAAAGTACTTTATTGTATATTAAAAATAGCAAATATTACTTGAAGGAGACTTAATTTTATATTTAAAATTAAGAAATTTTGCATTCATAGACTTTTAAACTTCATAGACTTTAACAAACTTTCTTTTACTGTGATAAAGTGTCTAAAGAAAGTTCATGAAATAAGTACAAACAATAAGTAAAATAAGATGTTTTTAAATAAAATTTGCTGCCATTTTGTCATTAAATTTTACCTAAGCTAATGTTAGATTTCATGGTCTTTCATCAATTTCAGAGACAATGATTTATTGGAAAGATTAGATTCTTATTATTGACCTTATTGATTAGTGAAATAAAAGGTATAGGTGATATTTTTGCGTGTTTGTGTCGGTTTGATTCCCATCTCAGGCGAGAGAGTTTTCGAGAATTATTGGTAGCAGTACTTTTTACATTTAAAAATAAAATGAAGTCTCCTTTGAGTAAAATAAGCTATTTTTAATGTTTAGAGTACTTTCCCTTCATGACCATTGGGACAGTGTGGTATAATTTATTCAGATGTTAAGCTGTATTCCCAAAGGAGTAGAAGTTCATCGACTTTTCTCTTTGAGAATTCTGCTTATTTACTTCGTAGAGTTGTTGTCATCGTCTGACTTTTGTGTTTAACGTAACCAAAAGTATTACACTTAGTTTTAATTAAGTTTTGTGATAAATTCGTATTTATAATTTATATTATATGTGTGTAGGTATAATTTATGGCTACGTGTTTACTTTCATGTTGCAAATTTTGTCGTTCACTTATAAAACTTACCTTATTCATATTCAAATACCAATAGTTAATTAAATATAACACAGGGGTAACATTATCAGTATTTACTGTAGAAATATGAAAAGTGTTGCCCTTGAAAATAATATAATTACCTTTGTACTTCCTACATACACAATGTACTATCATGCCTCCGCTTACACGGCGAGTACAAGTTTTATATAAAAATATGTTATTGGGTATCAGAATGAGTGTTTTATGCATATTTTCCTATATCAATGGAATATATTTTTTAAATATTAGTTATGGTGGATCTGTATACAGTAGTTAGGAGAAGAAATGTTAGAATGTAGATCATATCTGGTATGATACGTCATAAAGATGGATAATGTTTAGTGTATTGAGCACAATTTAGTGTCGTTACGTGTTAGTGATTGTGTCATCAACGTCCCGACTACTTGCAAGCACATTCCCTGTGTGAGTCCAATCGTCTATACTAATATATTCATTTTGACTTTTACATTTTTGTATTTCAGCTAGGTAATGTTTGGAAATGTGGATCTGTGATTTTTTGCAATGATCAAACGATCAGGAGTGTCATGTGTGTTTAATATTTTCAAATTATATTACTATTAGTTTTTCTTGCCAATATGTGATTTTAATTTTAAAGGCACAAACTAAACTGAATTGTATAACTGACCATTAAATGTGCATTTATTTACATCTACTTTCAATGTATTGAACCATAGATATAGGCTTCGTTAATTAAGAGTTAATTATTTACATTACATACCTATGTATTATTTTCCTAGTTATTCATACATGCCACCTCTGCTCAGATCTTTATTTATTTTGTGGATCTCATTACTTTGATTACACTCCATTGATCACGAAGCTTGTTGCTGACCCTAGTAGTTAAGTTAGATATAGATACCACAGCCTTACTCCATACAGTTGGCCACTGCGAGCTTTGTCGCTGTCTAATCATGTGGGATTTTGGGACGAAATTGGCAGGTCTAATGTCCCGAGTTGCCTTGTGTAGGTAGGGACATGACATGACATTCAAGCTCGCGAGCTCGAATGCCATGTTTGTTAAGTTCTGTTTTCGAATGCTGTCGATTGTTTGACATTTATGATCGTTTAATTTGTTATTGGTGAATGAAGACTCCGTAAATATGTCAGAAGTTTGGGGCGATGACCCACTGTATGGAATAGATAGTCACACTGTGGTTATGCTTTCGAACGAATATTCACACGAGTGCTACGGCTGCTCCCACTGACTGTAGCTTCAGCAGCGTAAATGTAATATGTGTTTATTTATTAAACATTATGGTGAACAATATGAGTTTTATTTATTTTATGGTGTTAAATTCTTCACAGAACCTTTATGCACCTATCTATTACCTACCTATGCTTATAATTTTGTTTCCATTTATTCATCTGACACACTTACTTATTAAATACAATTTAATATATTTCTAATATTTCAGTATAAAAAAAAGACTAAACTAATAGTAGCCCACCGGCATTGGGAATAGGGTTCAAGCAGGCCCGGACTGGCCATACGGGCACATCGGGCAAATGCCCGATGGGGCGGTGTGGCCTGATGGGCCGGTCACACAGTCTGAGAAATCCAAAGACTGAAGGGAACGTCAAAAAAAAAGGTCGTCCAACTATCGCCCATCGCTTGAAAAAGAAGCCGCAAAATTGTTTGTTTGTTAATGCACCCAAGATACAGGAAAAAGAGTGAGGGGAGCGTCTAAAGAAAAAAAAGTCCGTCTAATCGCTTGGGAAGTTTTTTTTTTGCCAGCACTGGGCCGACCGTCTCTCAAATGCCCGGGCCGATTTCAGGTCCCAGTCCGGCCCTGGGTTCAAGCTACCGGTGATAAGCGCGGCGGTGGTCAGGGCTCGAGAGAGGAACTTCCTAACAATATGCGCCGTGTCCAGGAGTACCACATTTTTTATCATTATAAAGATGTCAGTCCGTATCCATTCACTGCAGGTCTCTTCTCTGTCACGCCACATTAGATCTTTTCTCAACTATAGTTTTGCTGACCATTTATATTCGTATAAAACCGATTATATAATCAATCCACTTGCCTCCTTTGTAAGAGGATCCTATCTCCAGCAGTGAACTTTAATAGGCTGCACTAGCTCAGTCAGTGATGATGACAAAAAATGATTAGTTCCTAATTATGAAAATTTTTAACTGTAAAGATGAGGTGAAGCCCCTTGTAAACATCATATTATTTTATCTCGATGATGTAAACATAGGGTTGAGCGTGTCCACAGTAGCGTGAAATAGGTTATCGTTGCTAACAAGGAGGAAGGGCTTATCGCGGATCACGATACAGCTGACCTTCGCATTTCCAAAATACTCTGCGCACCTCTATTGTATGATTGACCTTGTGTAGTGCGGGCCATTGTTCATACCGACTTCAATTTTCGCTTTAACATAACATTTCACCTTGGATGATTAACAGGCGTAATTGTGTATTTTTATCTGAGGATGCTTGTATTTACTGTGTTTACGTTAGTGACCCAGATGTCTTGTATCAAATTAATGTTTCTGTACGTATTTTTGTTTCGGTGTGAGTTGTGGATGGAAATAGATGTGTGACAAATACACAGGGGCAAGCTACACGCTCAATAAATATCACAATCCAGTATAGTGATAAGTATTGAGCGTGTAGTATTCGCCTTACCTAAATAGGTAGGTACTATCGTTGGTTGGTGTAGATATTGCAAAAGTGATAAGCTTTCGATGTCACATGGAGGACGTAGGATTTCACATTTTAATTCAATGCCCGTGCATAAATATTTTCGATATTGAATTATTTACCTACTCAAGGGAAAATGTGTTGGTCGGAAATAGGTACTTGTAGGTATGTAATTTATTTTTAGAAATGGAACGGAACTCCTAGGGGCCATAGGCGATGTAAGATGTGACAAGACAGTCTTGAAAATATAAATTTCCCTACTACAAAAACAAAACCTTTATCAAAAGTCGTTAGCAGCAAAAGCTTTGCTAGTAGCACGATTCGCGGTGTTACAGACATAATGGCGATCTGCGATCATAGCCGCGGCAGGCGGCAGGTGCGAGAGTGAACGACCGTTCGATTCGCGCCACCCCCCGGGTGGTAGGCAGTAATGTTCATACCGAGCTCACAAAAGAAGGTGAGGTAGTCCTATAGAAGCGTGGCACGTTTCCTGAAACGTCCTGTTGATTGATTTATGCAGGTATATCTGGCACTTATTAAAGGTATAATACAGAATAAAGGCTTGGAGTGGAATAGCACGCCGGACAAACCAAAAGGAAATAATGTCCGCCATATCGATCCTTCACAAAGGGCCTTATTCATTTTCTTATGGAGCGTGGCACGCATAAAGGTTGTTGAAAGATTTCGATTTAATAAAGTTTTGCATTCATAAGTATATCTAATCTAAATTAAATGAAAAGGTCTAACCTATCTATTTATCTTAGGTGGCGTAAACACGAAGGAATGAAACTTACTTGTGGGTAGCAGATAGGCACAATAATGATTGTAAAATAAGTTCTACTACCTACCATTAATCTACATTAATAGGTAAGTTATGCTCATATTAAAAAAATAACAATTCAATTATTTATTTGTTTACTATCCTAACCAATTGTAGATTCTATTGATGAGTGAATCCAAATGGAATCTGGGTTCACATTGAAAGCAATCTGTTCAAGACAAAAGCTTGGAACAAATGGCGCGCGTGGCGGATAATTCTCGCTTTTGTTTGAAACAGCTTGAGCGTTTACCGCCGGGAACTTTCACAATAAATTAGCCAAGAATTTCACGGAGACACGATAGTACTTTTTTTATACTGAATTATAGAAAATATCGCTATGAATTCGTGACTTTCGTGAGACAGTGTTTAATATACGTGGTCAAGGCAGCAAGAGGATCTGTGGCCCCGGTGCAGCAAGTGATGAAGGAGGCCTTATAGCTCGGAGGGCCCTGGAGCACTGCCTCGGTTGTAGCTGCGGCCCTGGCTAAATTATTTTCTGCCTATAAACTTGCAACAGCAGCCTTTTAGCCATTCTGGATCCTATAAAGTCTGGCTCGAATCAATATAAACAATAGGGAAATATTTTTTCGAGTCTTTATTGTAAACTGGTAGGTATTAGAAATTAAGTAAGTATTGTTTAAATCAAATCAAAATAAAAAAAGTGAAAAACACCCAATAAAAGCAAAAATAACATAAACCTAAATAAATAAAACATACAATTTATAATACACCTATACCGATACCTATTTACTCGATAACATATTACTCGATATACTATGTTGTTTTGGTTCTAGTATCCTTAATTAAAAATATTGTGTATTAAGAATAACAATAGTCAAGAATTAGGCACTATGTACCTACCAAGTAGACACAAGTAAATTTATGAATATACTTTTATCTAATTAGAGCCCTCAAATATTGCAACACCTGGAAAAGGTTGCTAAGCTGTACCTACTCTATATAATAAGATCTGTATTATTTACCTTAGTGTGCAAATAAATATTTTGAGTTTGAGTTTGAAAAATTATTTCTCCAATATTCTACTAGATTTTTCGTTAAAACGCGAGACTAGGTATTTTTTTAAAATAAGATAAGTTTGCTTACTTACCTTTTTTTAAATTGGTTCCGGCCAGACTATTCCTAGCTCAAGTACCTGAATATCATTTCTATGACCTAGGTAAGAACGCACAGAAATCTAAATAATTAGATTTCTGTGTATAAACGTGCCACAGTGGTAAGCGACAATGCGGCAGTGGTCCCGAGTCAAGTATAGTCGATCACTTGCTTCGTCGCCGCGTCGCGCTTATCATCTTGCCTCCCCGAAGCCACATGTCCAAGGACCCGCGCGCGCGGCGACTCTTTCGGGATTAATCCTCGACATAGGCCATGGTAGGTATGATATTGAAGTGGTGTATCACGTCCAACTGGTTTACAATAGGTAGGTACCTAATTAGGTATACTTCGTTTATTCAATGATATTTTGTCAAAGAGGCAGCAAATGAAAACTAACTAAGTAGAGTATGTAGTAGTTTTTATTCTAATCAAACAGGTACATGTCTAGGTATTTTCATAATAATATTATATATTTTTTTTAGCCTACTTAAACTCAGAATTGTACCTACCTATATATAGTTGAACTTGGACTTTAACGCACATAGCGATCATGTATTACCTTATAATCGCTGTATACGATCCCGAGACACGTGATAGCGTTATGTTTTCTGCAACCATCATACAGCAATAAAGAGTAACAGACGAAGTAATTTATTAGACACGGCTACGTCTTACACATTGTTACATGAATTTTGCATAGCGATCAATTTGTGAGCGCACGTATGTAGTTTACTACAGTTATGTCAGCCATGGTCAAAAAATGCGGTAAGATTTGCACGTAAGTATTTATTACCTGCGAACGGCGTAAGGACGTTTCGACCGTCTCACGGTCGCGTAATGCGTTTTGCAGTGACAATGAGAGAAATGTATAGAATTATTGTTCACCGTTATGCCACATGTAACTGTCTACGGTAATATGAATTAGTTGAGTTCACAGTGTCGAAAACACGCACGCCACGCAAACGATTTAATCGGCTCGGAGTGCGTGAGTCCATTGTAGGGTGCGTTACGAATAGATAGCTTGCAGCTTTGCATGCTGATTCTTATGTACGTCCAATTGCTGTATATATTCTGTTTAAGAATAGACACCCTCTTTGTAGTGCATAGGGGCGAGCCTTACTAGGTACTGAGTCTACGAGATCGGGTCTTAAGTGGGTGACTGCACCGTAAACAGTAAAACAGCGCGTAAACGCACTGAGACTTTTTATGCCTCTGAAAAGCAGTTAAATTGTCGGTGCGGTGCGGCTGTCAGTCAAAATATCTTTAATATCGTTACAGGCATCTAGAAGGTATAACGTTACGATATCCCCAATAATTTGGGCGAAGAGCTTAGGCGGTCATCACACGAAATGTACAGCCGTATCTGGTAAGACTGGAATGGCATGAACAGATCTTCAGACTGACTGTAGTACATCTAGTCGCAGACTAGCTGAAAAAATTTAATCTGGACGTTACAAAAACAATGGAGACGCGCAAATTACAAAGGGGCACAAAACTATACGATTCGTAAGAGCGCTAACAATAGCGGAACTGTATGGCAGCGCGGTAAATTAGGGCCATTTGACACTGACGATTATCGCCGGAACAAATTAAGCTATAATTTGAATCCATTAGCAAGTTTGAAAATCTATTAAGGTAGTGTGCCAGTTCGCTAATAGAGTGCATGGTAAGTAGGAGTCAAAATCGAAAATCTTACCGTAAAAACAAATTGCGTACATAGGTATAAAGAGTTACCGTCGGTACTTCGAACCACTACGCCAACGTTGTCTTTACACTCGCCTAATCCGTCTCGTCGACGATATCTAACACTTGCTGATGATCAGATTCTATGATGTTGATAGTTTGTATTCATCTTCCCAATTTAAATTGTTGCATTTCTTAATCTCAATCGCTTCACGGCTTTACTATTCTGGGATAATAGTGACGATTGGGGGAGCCTTCGGCTATCAGCAAACAGATTACACGAGTGAAAACGTCATTAGTATAGTATACTCCGCCCAGTATAACTTCGCACGCAGTGTAGTAGGGAACTAAATGAAAATGTTTTGAATTTGACGTATTAGGGTAAAGGCCCCAGTAGTCAGCCTTTTAACAGAATTACTAGATTCTGTTTCGTATATAATGAAATACAAAATTGTTTAAAAAAACGTAATGGAATTAGTGATTCAATAATTTATTAAACTTTGCAACAAAACAAAAATAATACTAGAAATAATATGTTTTGAATAAAAAAATCAACATTAACTTAAATATGACACTTTTCTCCAATGCTCAGCCGCCAAAATCCACAAATCGGCCTTCTCGTCACCAGTTGTCAGCCCAGGCTACACTTATACAACATGTAACGTAATTAACGCACACCCTCAAACACCCCAATAAGAATATTATGTTATAATCGTAATACATACACTGACATTTTAGTTTAACATGTATATGCATTGTTATTTACTAAATTAATGTTCTTGAAATAAGGTTTATTTTTCTTTATTTTGTGTTGAATGACGGAATTTGTATTAATATAAATAAAAATGCACTTTTAAAAGTCTTTTTGCCTTAATTTACAGTCCATTTCAGTTTGTAAATATTGACTGTACAGGGGTAATGCGACAAATCTCCGTAGTTTTAATTATTTTTGAGATAAAAAAAATACCTATATTAAAAATGATAGAAATCGATTCAGTAAATGATTCCGAACAAACTAATTTCAGAATGTGCGTTAATTATGTTACATATTGTATATTTTGAGATCACATTTTACATATGTACGAAATAAAAAATCTGTCAAAAATACAAAAAATATTGTAGCTGAAGTACAACTTCACTTAGGTATAGTTGACAGATGGTCATCAGATATAGATGAAGTTTTCGCAGGACATATGAAAGCAAACAAAACAGTTAAACTATACTCCTATTAAAAAAAATCGTTATTAGTTGTTTAAAAAACTTCATCTTTATCATGAAGGTAAACGATTTTCTGATTTCTTCAGTTATGACTGCTCTTCCTTTAAACACACCTTCAAGAGTCCTCAAGGAGAGATTGAGACTTCTTCTGAAAAAAGACTGTAACCATTTTTTTCCTTATCTTCCGTTTACGAACGGGTTACTCCTGCCATCTTCAATTATTATATTTTGAACCGTATTTAAGACATTATCAGGCTTAAGTTGAAATCTACACTTTGCAAAAGCGATACTCCAGTTAACAATTTCAGTTTCTTCGGGTTTTGATAACACTGAATCAGGTCCCATTTTACGAGAACCTTCTGGTAGACGTAAATGAAGTCAGTCTTGCAAAGTTCCACGAGGAACACCATAAACTCGGCTAGCCTGTCTAATTTTCATCCCATTTCTTATGGCATCTATAGCTTGCACTAGTTTTTCTTCTGGATATTGAAGGATGGGCCTCGAAACTGACATGATTAAAATCTAAAAAAATATATAACTTATATCAAATAACTTATTGATAATTATGATAGTAATGGGTTATTTAACAAAAAAAAATTAAACAATATTTGAAAGACATATGGCTGAGTACTGGATCTATCGAAACCTATCCTCAGCCACCATAGCACATTCTCTAACGGGGCGGCCGACTACTGGTTTTACGTCGAAATTCAACGACACTTGTCTAAAAACATTTAAAGTGCTTGAGTAGGCCTTACAAATGATACCAATATCGCTTAAAAATAATAATAACCATCAAAACCAATAATCAGCCGGGGATGGCTGAGCTCTGGCATACACGTGAAAAATGAAAACCCAGTAATCGGCCATCTTGTAACCGGCTTTAAATTAACAAAAAAACATTTCTTTTCAATAATTATTATTCTAAAACTAAACATCACACTTATAACATTAAAATTATGAGCAATACAATGAAAATTCCTTGAAAATCTCACCTATTTTGAAAGCACTGTTCGCTAAGAAAAAGATGGCGATCATCACACGCGCAGTCACATCGGTTGACAGCGCCAATAACAACTCAAATTTCTCCTCGTCTGGACCTCTTACACACAAATGTATCTCATAAATAGATCAATTGAAAGTTAGATAATTTATTATGCCTAATATTATTGGCAAATTTAAATTATAACGCTATTCCTGGCCCACAAACCGAATAAAAGGCCGAGCACTGGTGCAGGGCTGACTACTGGAGCCTTTACCCTATCACGTTTTGCTTTCGCAAGTAGTGGCGCTCTGAAATGCCAAGTTTTACTGGGTACACTGTAGGAATGTGATTTATGCCCGGTTCCTATGGCCAAAGAGAGATATTCCCTACAGGATATTGATATCCTCTAGGGAAATCTCGCGCTTTTTCGAGCTATATTTAAATACGGCGCGCAGCGTTTAGCGCTTTTTAAACTCACAGGTGGCGACACTGACGCACATATGATCCAATTTTTTTTTTACTTTCGGTTTGCAAAAAAATATTTAAAACCATATTATGAATTACTACGTGAAAACTAGAGGGGGAGGGGGGGGGGGTATAGGCATATACTACGGGTGGTCACCGAGGGGGAGAAGGGGGGTAAAAAATTGTAAAAAATGTGTGGGTATGTTCCCTAACGTATGGGAGGATCTACGGGTCTACCATGCAAAGCTATAGATAAGGGGTTTTTGCTTCATTATTGGTACTTACTAGTCTTAGATACAACTAAATAACGCTTTGTAAATCATAGGAATCGGCCATTAGTCGTTAACTACCTATGTCAAGTTTTAGTAGGTACGCCTGTAAGCTCTAGTTTGCCTGTGCGGTCTACTAACATGATTTTGGCCTATTATAGGGCCCTATAAATACAGGGTGTAAACGAAATCATGTAATTCCTTCAAACCTCGTGAGTCGTGATGTACTGCTGAAATAGAATAACCCTGTACGGGAAAAGCGAGGGCTCAATAAAATAAAAAAATAAGAAGTAAACATGTGTTCTTAACGTGAGGCATTTTAGGGCCCCGAATTAAATGACCGCAATTCGCTCGGGGCACTAAAATGCCTCACGATAAGAAAACATGTATACTTCTTTTTTATTGAATCCACACTTGTCCCTTACAGGTTATTCTATTTCAGCAGTACATCACGAGGTTTGAAGGAATTACATGATTTCGTTTACAGCCTGTAGAAAGTCCATATTCAGCACTGATGCATTCCAACCTATTCAAGTGAGAGACCATTTCGGTGTAGCTGGTTATGAAAAACGTGGTGTCATCAGCGTATCGAAGGTTGGTGACCTTGTTACCTCCAATAGTGACTCGTCATTTAGTCATACCCTAGCGCTATTTGAGTGGAATGTAGTTCAATCCATCTTATGCCTTGATTTTGCTTAGGTACCTACCAAATTCATTATTTCCATAAAATGTATGAGATTGTAGATACTATGAATATCAGAAGAAATCTACAAGGCTTATTCCGTGCCACACCTCGTTCCAAACCAAGACCGACACATTACATCGTATGACCATACATTCTATTACGTTTTCTTCCATAATAACTTTTTATAATATAATAATAATTAGGTCAAAAATTAGTGTGAAATAATATTTGTGGTGTTTCGCACGGTGAGCTGCGTTACGTGCCCTGTCACCGTCGGTCACCAGGCCGCGCCGCCTGCGTCTGAGTCAACGGAATTCCACGACATGCATTCGGTTTCAGAACTCAACATTAAAGACTTTCAATTGAATTTCTTATAGTGATATACAAGGTGTAATTGAAATAACGCAAAACCTCTTAAGGGCTCATTGTGCTCATCATTATAAACAACTTTTACTAAGAACCAACACTGTAATCGGGGAAAAAAAACTGCTGCTCAACAGCTGTTTTTTTTTTCGCAATTTCAGTGTTGGTTCTTAGTAAAAGTTGTTCATAATGATGAGCACAGTCATTATTTCAATTACACCCTGTATAAAAATAAATGGTTTAAGAATATATTTTAGAGCTTTCGACGACACGTTTGGTGCAGTGGTTGAGCGATTGGCTTCTGCGCTACGGGTCGTAGGTCCTATTCCCGCACGGATTAAATATTTGTATGGCCTACAAATAGTTGTTCCGGGTCTGGGCGTTTGTGCATGTGAAGTTTTGTGTCTGTAAACGCACCCACGATACAGGAGAAATCCTAGTGTGGGGCAAAGTATTTTTAAAGAAAAAATAAATCCGATTCTTAATTGCATTTGTTATTCGTCAACAAAATCCATTTTATTTTTAACAAAATCCTATTGAGTGAAGTGTTTCATGTGATGCCAACTCTAAGCCTAAGCATATAAGCGTATACGGGGGCGCAGGCCCCGCGCGCTCTAACAGTTCAGCCACAGTTTTATAATCCATACAGTTGGGCAACGGCTACATGGGCGATGGTGGCGTCGCATCAAAGGTGCTGCCCAGCTATATGGATTGTAAAATTGTGGCTAACCTGTGTTGCCTGCGTGGCCTGCGCCCCCATATACGCTTAGGTTTAGAGTTGGCGTCAAGAATGTAGAACGCTTACGGCTTACAAGATCACAGAAAGCAGGATATTATGTCAAAATGTAGATGATTATCCTTGTTAGTTGGAGGGCTTTATTTTATGGATTCGTGGCAACTTTAATTTTGCGAACATTGTTTTTAATTTTTTAATAAGGTACGTCTAAGAAGGTTGGATATCACATTCGATTTATGTATTCTTCATTCACAAGTTGAGTTAAATGCCATAAATTAATGTAAAAAAAATAAACATAAAAACTTAAACCACTTTGACATTATAATAACGTCATATTTGTTGTTATATGTTATTTTTATGTTGTGTAATATAACCTTCAAAATCTTCAGTGCTATGTGAACAATTTTAATTGGTATATTCAACGTAATAACATTATATTCCTTATAACTGGTTATAGTTGTATAAAATTGAGCATATTTTACAGCAATATTTCCCGAATCCCGATCACACGCCAGACAAAATTCAGGGTGACTAAGGTCGCATACTGCACATAAGTTTAAGCTACCAGAAGAAAATTGTCTAACCGTTCAATTATATATAGCCCTCCGCAAAATTTTGGCTTTTGGGGAAGCCGGCGGAAGACGTCCCAGTACAGGCAGGGATTATTCAGGTAAAACTCGTAATCTGCCGGGGTTGCGGTGCATGCTTTTGCGAATCCCGCGACCGCGGCCGAACGGTCAAGAGGAGGAACACCGTTGGTTTTTAGCCGGTAAGAGTCTGGCAGAACCCCTCGCCTTCTCCGGGCGAGGGACATCCATGAGGATTTTCCAACGGTAAAAAAAGGTAAAACTCGTAATAGTGAAAATAACACATTTAATAATAAAGCCTATATTCCAGAAGTTCGAGCGGCACAAAAATGGTTTGTCTTTGTTTATGTTCACGTGTTACCAACTCTCGAATAATTATATCATAATTATTATTTTTGGGTGCGACACAAACAGCAGGGTTTTAAACACAGAGATTTTAGACTTCACTGTGCTGTTTTATAAATAATTATGGTGCTCGTAGATGATTAACTGGGAAATCAGAAACTCTTGTTACTTGTGAGAGTTCACGAAATTATGAGTAAGTCTAGTTCCAATGTGAGCTAAAACTTTAACTGGTTAATTAAATTATAATAATGTTAACTAATAATTTTCTACTTTTCAGTTGTAATAACCTACGTGCATTTCTTATACCTCTGCTCTTCTTTATCTAGCGTGACGACGGCACTTTTTTAACTATAGGAAATTATAGTACCTACAGGGATTCCCAAACTGGGTTCCGCGGAACCTAGGGGTTCCGTAGAATAGTCATCAGGGTTCCGCCAAAATTATTTACTTATTAAATAAGCTATTAAATAATACCACTATCTAATATCACTATTTATCAATAGTGTGGTTCCATAAAATAAAAGGTATTTGGTTGGTGTTCCGTTATCTTTAAAGTTTAGGAACCCCTGTTATAGTATATAGTATATATAATTACCATGCAATTACAGAAAGTTGATATGGCTGACGGCCATGTCTATGAAATCGCACGTACCGTCGCGCCAAACTTTAAGGCTCACCACTTATCTGGGCCAATAACTGGGGTCCCCTCAGAAGACGCGAAGAAGGGGGCCTGTAGGCGACAATGTGGTTGCGTGCGGACCAGCGAGAAGCTCAAGCACATCTTGGGTGCGTTCCCCGCCCCGCCACCACCTTCGCCTAACCATGGTGGATACCCGGTAAGTAAGGTCACAGGAATTTTATGTAGTTATTCATTTATTTTAGATCTACCAATAGCTGTTACAGTGGAACACAGTAAACGTTTGACAATGTTACAATAATGGTCATAATAATACTGCATGACCAATTAAAGGTAAACATATCATGCGACGTGCTTATTTTTACAAGAGGACAGATGAGTCATATAATTAACTTGAATAGTAATCATATATTTATTACATTATTTTTAATTTGATTTTTGACATCTTACTATTGTATTTTTTTTCATTAGTTACCTATTATTAATGTGTCGTCTGTTTATTTTTAATAATTTTGTGAATGTGACATTCATCATGTAGACTAGATTTATACACGAATTTTGTAACTTTTTGGCTGTTTTTAGTATTTTTTGTGAGCTACGCTAATGTCCGGCTGATTGGTAGTGTCGTGCATCGGGTTGTTGAGCTCCCTAAAATAAGATTGAGCTACACGATGTCTGATGTCTTTTGTAATTTCCAAATGAACGTGGGTGCACTTTTTACAATTCAAAACAAGATACTGTTTTGAGAGTACAATCTAGACACTAGCCAGTCTGTCTACGTCTATGCTCTATTACATGAGTATGTATAGATACATATAGCATCTTGTTGGGATGCGATTGACTTTGAAATATTTTTTTCTTATTAAATATTAGAAAGGATCAAGAAATTAAATTTGAAGTGCCATACTTTTTATTTTATATATTATTATTATATTATATTATTTACTTTTTATACCCTTTGACCTAGATATGTAGCGAATTAAATCGCAGAAAAATAGTTTCTTTGGGTAAACGGCGACGTATGTTGGGAACATTTACATAATATTTGCATGATGCGATGTGCACCTAGGCTAGGACGTAAATCGGTTGGGGCACGCCGCAATTGCGGCGGTAAGGTCCGTTATGGAGGAGTGGCTGGAGAGGCGGCATGGCGCCCTCAGCTTCTGGCTGACGCAGGTGCTCTCGGAACATGGCTGTTTCGGGAAGTACCTGTGTCGCATAGGCCGGGAGCATACGCCCGGTTGTCACCACTGCGACTGCCCCGAGGACACGGCGCTACACACACTGCAGGCGTGTCCAGCTTGGGGGTCGCAGCGCCGCGAGCTAGTCGCGGCGGGTTAAGGGACCCGCCGCTCGACCAGTAACAGGCCTGAGAAGGCGGCGCGCAGTGTTCCGTGCACGCTTCTCAGGAGGATGTGGGGCAAGGCCCCACAGAGGAGAGGTCCGCCGAGGTTTGGCGGACCGGGACCTGCCGGGGTTGCGGTGCATGCTTTTGCGAATCCCGTGACCCCGGCCGAACGGTCAGGAGGAGGATCACCGTTGGTTTATCGCCAGTAAGAGTCCGGCGAACCCCCTCGCCTTCCCCGGGCGAGGGACATAAATGAGGATTTTCCGACGAGAAAAAAGAGGACGTAAATCAGAATATTAATCATAGTCCACTGTTGGACAGGCCACCAAATATCCTACCTCTCATATTTACTGCTCATATATTCTAGCTGTGTTCGTTAGAAAATATTTCATTCATCAAAATTATAAATTATTAATGATTTTTATTTTTGTACATAAATCTGTATAATCACTTTTACAAGTCAATGTAATGTTTTTTTTAAGACTAGATAGTGCCAGCTTGCACTATCTGACTAGCTCTGAGAAGAAAAGCCGAGAAAAACTCATCACGGTCTCTTTTAAAGTCCAGATATCGTCGTATAAAAAGTATGCGAGTGTAACAATGTAGGGCAACATCTGGAATAACCTTTAGAGGAAAGTGCCATAGCAGGTTTGAGTTGACCTGTCCAATTGACGGCACGCATGCATCAGCCATCGTGTAGCTTAAAACTTATTTTAGGGAGCCCGCACCCGCAACCCGACCCACGACGCTACCAATCAGCCGGACATTTGCGTAGGTCACAAAAAATACTCAAAACTGCCAAACAGTTACAAAATTCGTGTATAGAGCTAGCCTAAATGGTACTCACATTCAAAATTTAATAAAAAAAATGATAAGAAAAATCAATAGTAAGATGTCAAAAGACAAAATAAAAAATAATATAATATTATAAAAATAATTTCAATGATTACAAATATGCGTCTGTGATAATAGCGAGTGGCTCAATTCCAAGCATTTCTATCGTCAATATAATTATTATTAACTTTATAGAGAGTTTATTGCATAGTATCTGCTTTACACACGACTTTTTATTAAGACTTGTCTTGAATATTGCTTGGAATTTGTTGTAAAAGAACAACTTGGCACCTAAATGAGTTACTAATTCTATGGTAGATATGTATATAATTATATCAGCCATGTTAAGAACCACCAACCACCCCGGAAATTTAAGTATTGATTTTATTATTGCAGTCCGAAAATTCATGTTGCGAACAGACGCGGAGGGGTCGATCCGAAAAAAATTATGTGGGCAGCAAAAAGGCCACTGTATGTATTGATCCCAATTGCGTATTTCTAGGTATCTTTGTTTATTTAGAAATGTATAAGTAAAAATTACGTATAATATATATAATCAAAATCGAAATAGCATTTATTAAAAAAAAATTGGCTAAAGCCAATTAGAATTTTCTGAAAGTCGACAATTGAGACAGCCCCCAAGAACACCGCTTCCTAAATTGAGTAGTATTTCTCCCCAGCAACACATTTCTGCCTGTCACGTTGAATTTATATAATATAGATCTCATCATTTCATATCACCATTAATAAACGGTACATTCGTTAGAATTACTTAGCTAAGTCATCAAAGTTTCAAAAGCTCTGGCATTAATCCCAGAGGCGCTATTCTGTTCAGAAAAAGCCCAGACGGATCGGCGCTAATTATACATTTGAAACAGTTGGCGTTTGGACGGCCCGGTCCTTGCGTTTCGTACACATATTTCATTTTAGGGCCTTCAACTGGAATCGTTCTTACATAATGTGGTATAGAACCTATGAGTTCTATCCAAAGCAATTATTATCCATCGAATAGAAACGTTTGACATTGACTTCCGATATTTAGGTGGTATCCTTTTTGGAGATTAGCATGTCCTAGATAGGAAAGATAACTACAAAAAGAAAAATAAACTTTGTACATTGTGATTCTACAACACCCATTCAACATTCCCACATTACGGATAGCCCTTCTACATAACGGATTCGTACACAACATACAAAATGAAGTGACGCTATCCCTAATTAGTTGTCCGATATAATCGTCATAAGCGTTAGCTTGCGGTCTGCGTTGGCGTTGGCAACGAGCATCGGGCGTCGCTTCGTGAGCAAGACTGTTGCTTCGTGCACCCTCTATCGGACATCGCTCCTGCTGAATGCATCGCCTGTCGTTATTCAGGTATGTCTTGCTCTTGTCTTGTTACAACACGGACACGCTGCGACCTGCCCTTTGACTAGCCACGAGAAACCAGGAACTGTGTAAATTGGATCTTGGATTCCTGTGTCCTTTTTGTGTGTTCAGTTGTTTACGGGATTCTTTTAGGTTCATATCAAATTGAACTGCGATGTATCATCCCAAATGTCTTGTATTTGGTTTACAAAAGGAAAGATGTTTATCAATCCTTACACAATTTCACATACAATAAGGATTTAGACATCGTTGCAGAATAAATCATAGTACGTACTAGACATTGCCAAAGGAGACTTAACTGACGTCATCGTTTCTATAACTGGATGATACCATTAATCGATGTTCAAAGGATTGAAGACACTACGCGCCAGGATTCCTTTTAGGTTACCGAATTACGATCAGCGTAGCGATAACAATATACATAAACGTGGCGATTTGGTCGTTGTCCGCGTAGGAGTGTAGGTACGCGGTAATGGATGCTCGTGCGCAGAGATAGCATCGAGACTAGGATCGTGACGCGGCGCGCCCTGCGACACCGCCCGCGCCGCTTCGCTTTCCACTACAAGGTGAAATGGTCATTTTCTAATGTTTACGTAATAAAGTATTATGGGCTTCTAATTTGTATGTCTTTAAGATTGGCGTAAAACAGTGTATGTTAAGACAGTATCTTGAATTGTGGATTACAATCTTGCATTTTGAAAATATTCTGCATTCTGCCGAATTCTGTCGAATGTCGATTACCTAAGGAATTGACAGTTTCGCAGTAAAAGTATCCGTGAAATATATTGTTGGTCGATGAAGAAATACTACTGATGCACGTGGAACAGTCTTGAGTGCATAGCTACGCGTTATTGTAGATTTATATGTATAAGGCCACCGTTTTTAGATTTTCCCTTCCCAATTGCATGTAAACTTCCGCTACATTAAGGGCCCTATTTCATTAGAACACCATGGTGGCGCCACCGGTCGCGCCACCAACAAAATGTGTACAGTTTTATGGAGGGTATCTCACCTGGTATCAACTTGGTGGCGCAACCAAGTTGTTGCCGGCGACCTAATCACCCGCTGGTGGCGCAACCATTAATATGTATCAAGCTATATGGCATATCACACACTCTGCCACCAGTTGTGTTACCAGGGATGCCCCTCCCTCCCACTCAAATCAACACTGTGCGTCTACGACGTCATTCGCACCGCACGTGTACAATGTTTATTGATTGTTTTCTTGATCGCATTCACTATTATTTAATTTTCTTTTACGTCGTACGTATAGCAAAAGAACTGTTAACTCTTCGACGTCCATTTTGAAACTGACAATCCTAGTGTTTGTTTCGGTGTCGCTTGGTAGTTCTAGACACCATGGTGGTGCGACTGGTCGTGCTACCATGGTGTCCTAATGAAATAGGGCCCTAAGTGTCCACTTTCCTGTAATACCGATACAATATACATCTCTGATATGTTAAATACTCTTGGCAGTCGGATTAGTTTTGATTTCTACCCACACCTGAGATTTCACCCCTTAAGGTTAATTTTACACATGTGTAGTATTTCTTATGGCCAAATACTCAAACGCTGCTCAATTTTAAGTTGCCTTTAGTACTAAAGCAACGAATACTCGTGCTGTCGCTGTCACCCCGCCTTAAAATTTAATGACAGTGATAGTACGAGGCTTAAAGGCAGCTTAAAATTGGGTAGCATTTGAGTAATTGGCCACTACCTGTTCGAGAAATTCTTCTGTGAAATGGAAAATTGACGAAACTTGTGACACACCTATTTCTAAAGGCTGGAGACGTGACAGTTTGCCTCGTAAAGAAATTTAGAGCAACAACATAAGCCAAGAATTTCAAGTGATAAAAAAAATCATTTTTTTACAACTTAATTATAAAATAAAACAATACATAATATTGATAAACATTTACCGGATGATAAGCCGGATGGGCCGAAGGCTTCGGACGTAAACAATATGTACTTATTGTATTATATTAATTCTTATCTTTTCCATTAAAGTTTATGTTAATTCGGGGACATTGTAATATAACATAATAAATTGTAATTAACTGGAGGCATAGCTTTGACTTTGATTTTCTTCCGGGATTACCAGGGCCCTTAAGAGATACAAAGATATATAGATATTCATACTTAGGAGGTATACTAAACTAAATTCAAATACTATTGTGAGTCAGTCCCACTACCAACCTTGCTGATAGGATAATAATTTTACTAGCGCATGAGCTATTCTCGTGGACACGAGAAAAGAATAAAGGCAGGTTCTATTCTACGTGCTATTCTATTATACACTTCTATTTCGACTTTGTGGCTGTCATAAGAGAAGTCGCCTCTTGACTTTTATATTTGGTTCATAAAGCTCATTGTCCTCGTCGACGTCGTCGACGGCATGTGAAGCCATAAGTCAGAGGCCCATGAGCGGCATAAACTCTGACACCAGGTTAGTTACTAACCAAACGAAAAGAAGAAGAAGAAGATTGTCCTCGTGGATTATTATAGTAATTAATAATATTGATTACCTTTATTTTAAGACGCAGTAACAATTCTTAGCTAATTACAGTGCCAATTAATGTCTAGTGTAACAGTAACCTATTCAATAAACTAGCTTAAGGATGTAATTTTATATCATAAAATAAATTTTAATCTCTACGAAAATTGTACATACATGTATTATACAGGGTGTCCAATAAATAGTACGACATACTGCGGGGGGTGATAACTTGGGTCAATACCTGCCAAAATAGCACATAATATTTTTCGCAAAATGTTACGGTTTACAAGTTCTACAAAATTTTCCTAAATATCGAAAAGTCTAATTTTTTACTATCTTGTAATAAAAAAATGCTATTCTCGTAATTTTTTTACATCAGATTAGTCGTGAATAGTTACTCTACTCATGGATAAGCCTTATTATGCCAAAAAGAAGAAAGAGTTAAAAAAAAAACTGTTTTTTTCGACATTTTAGAAAATTTTGTATAATTTAAAAACCGTAACATTTTGCGGAACATGTTATGTGCTATTTTGGTAGATATTGACCCAAGCTATAATTCCCCACAGTATGTCGTACTATTTACTGGACACCCTGTATATGTACATTTATAGTGGAAAAGGAAGCGTGTAGTTATTAAGTGTTTTATTTACTTTACGTACTAAATGAAACCTTGTCTGATGAACCCATTGAGGTTGCAGGCGCGTAATGTTTGTTAAAGTGTAATTAAAGCGTTGATAGCGATCTCTCTAGGTTAAGACCAAGTACAGTAAAGTGTTCGTCTGTCGACCGCTAAATTAGGCTGCTCCGGCCATTCATTCACCTGATACATTAGGTTAGTTGGTCATTTAACAACTTAACACGAATCAAAGGAAAAAATATCTCAGTTTTGTACAAACAGGATGGAAATTAGTTCTTTCATATGTCCGGAGAGTGACGTGACTAACTAAAAATCATTCACTGGTCGGGGCTATGTTAGAATCTGTTACAACTTTTCATACATCACGTCTTGCTATATCAATCATGATCAAAATCTAGTACTCGTAGCCGATGATCAGACAAATCAGCACTGAAGCACCACAAATAATTAGGTTTTCCTTTGATTTTCTCTAATTCTCTATGACAAGACTAGATATGGAAATATTGTGAATTTATTTGTTAAAAGAGATTTTGGCACACGTATAAAGTAGTGTAGTTCTTTCTTACATTGTTTCTTTAGTAGAACTTCATACATGTTTTGTATTGAATTAAGTGAATTCGAATGAGGTATAATTTTTTTACTTATATGTTGTGAAAAGATAAAGTCCGTTAATACCGTTAAGGCTAGACTAGACTAGGAGGTAAGCATCAGCTCGAGTCCAACATAATTATGTTGGACTCGAGCTGATGCTTACCGAATTTTAAATCAATTGATTTAAAATTCTGTGAAGAAGTAAATCAGTGCTATAGCTAAATTGTACAACTAACAATGGTGCCGATTCTGTTGGACACAAATTAAACTTAATTTAGGCTATTGCCATCTCTTTCACTCTGATAAAATAAAAAAGAGACGGACGTAAATAAGAGCTGTCTAATTTAGTGGAACTAAAATTTCTATACATATTTACACGATACCTTAGAACGTGTCGACTATAAACACGGTGAAGTTCAAGGCGTAAACTAGTTTGACATCTCTAACTTAGTTCTTATCTATCACCATCCTTTTCACACGCTGCCTGTTAGTAAAAGATAGCAATTCTCTAATTTCAGTCTAGTTGAAGAACAAGAGAATCGCCACCTATATCAAAATAAAATATAGTTAGAGACGACCAAGCATGGTTATTTACCTCAAAGCAGATAGATCTAGCTAAGCTTTGAGGAAAAAAAATCTAATAATTTTGTAGAGAACCCAAAATATTATATGATCACGGTTAGAATGGTGTCATCGATTCTTTCTAGCCACACTAATTACAAAGTGAATTTGTCCATCAATTTCTTGTTTTGTGGGACTGTCATAAGCTACGCGGAAAAGGCCCTTTAACAGTTTAAGAAAAAAAATACCTTATCAGCTAAACTTCCAAGTCACTTTTAATCAAAAATTGGCAGAGGCAAAGAGGAAACCTGGAAAACGGTATACATCCTGAAAAACTAATAAAATTTGATGCCGAACCAAACTGTTCGGAGAATAGAGGGTTCTGAATAATGATCTCTCTTGTCGGTACGAGCTATACGAGAATGGTGAAAACATTAGCCAGTTTGCAAGGTTGGTAGCGAGGTTGACTGTCCAGGGTGCGCCGGACGTACTTGAGTATCGTCACCCGTGGAGGCTCAGAAAGAATGATAAAAATATGGAAAAGCACTTTCAATATAAATATATAAATAAAATTAGACTTTCTTTCATGTAGAATAACATAAAACGGAGATGTAAGTCCATTTCGCAAACTGCGCCAGGGTTATTTTTGCTTTAGTAACAAAATGTTGGAAGCTACGATATTTTTTCTCTTGTAAGGGGGGTTACTATTTGTTCTCTGCACACATTAAAACTTCCCTCATCCCACTATTCAATAATTTAAAATAAATCATTCTTAGACGTATTTCAGAAAATATTATATTTCTAGAATGTGCTACAAACCCACTAAAAAAGAAACGAAAACGATACATTTTTTTCAAAATTATTTTCACTGTTATTTTGGTTGTAATGTTGCTGAATAATGAGGGGCTCGTGGCTAATTACCAACCGCGAAGATCATACTATTTGCGAGGTTAAGCTGGGCTTGCCGTGGTCAATCTATGGATGGGTGACCATTCGTTACACAATGAAACCCCTCCGTGCCTCGGAGAGCACGTTAAACAATCGGTCCCGGGTGTCATATGAATACCAGACAGTCGTTACGGGAAGTCAGAAGCCCGAAAGTCTGACTACCGGTCTAACCTTAGGATATCGGCATTGCCCTGTAACTGGGTTGCGGAGGTCTGATGGCAGTCGCTCCGTGTAAAATACTGGTATTCAGCCGCATCTGGTTAGACTGGAAGCTGACCTCATAGTTGGGAAAGGGCTAGAAAGAACGAAAGTTGCTGAATAATGCCATGTAGCTTCAGTTAAACTGCCTTTTCCAGCGTCAAATCCACTAGCAAGTTAGCACTCGCTTAGTTTGTAAAATTTGCAGAAGCCGACTTGCTGCGGGTGTGTCCACAGCTTGAAAGTCGAGTGCACAAGTCAACTTGCGCAGTAAAACTTACAAGTGGATTTGAAGCTTTTAAACCGTTTTCCCACATTTTTAAATAACCTATCTTTTTAATATTCTCTTTTCAATATTCCTATACACTATGTTCATTGTTATCCACCATAGTATGTTTTTTCTTACAAACAGTGTTTTCAAGGAGCGGACAGTAGATCGTGGCAGGTGGTAGGAGAGCTGGTGCAACTGGTGCAACTGTCGGTTACGGCGACGGCACTGGCGCTGTACTATCTGATCTATTGTTACATGCAACTGGTGTACTACACACTTAGGAGCGCGCTGTACTTCCATCATGCTGATGGGTATGTTGCTCTCTCATTAGCCCGTAAACGTCCACAGGTGAACATGGTCTCAATGAACGGTAATAGGGGATATTTCCAGAATCATGCAGACGGATTGGTGATCGTAGAAGGTTTGCAATTGAGGATGTTGCTGACCACCATCTCGATAAATATTCCAAAGTTACCTTGTATAGTCGCCGGCACGTAACTTGCCAAGAGTAGATAAGATAATTCCTCTCTTTCTTTCTTCTAAACAGACTTGTTTAAAAATAAATTATGGCAATAACCATAGAATAATGACAAGCAATTTAAGTGATCATTTTTTGTTGCACTAGGTGCCGGTTTTCTGATCGCTAGTTAAGCTAACCAATGGTAAAATTAAAAAAAAAATAACCATCGTTTAAAAATTCATAATTTTTTTTCAAATTTTTAACTGTTGGTTTATTTAACTAGGGATCAAAAAACCAGCCCTAAGTGTACATGCGCAATCTTACTCCCACAACTCTAAAACTTTGCCAAGATACGTGGTACAAGAACCTAAGGGCGGAGAATGGGGTGTCCTCTTTGTAGCCGAGAACCAATACCTAGCTACACTCACACGTACATTAGCAGTTAATCATTAGCAAGTCGTAAAAGTGGACAGCAAATGCTACCGTTGTGTTTAATGATATGCGATGGACTTTTTTTAACAAAGGACCAATACCAATCATGTGCTACTTACCATAATACTGCTAAACGTGGTATTAATATTGAATCTTTTGTCACCTTTAACTCATGAGGAATAATAAGCTTGATTTTATGTATGAGGACTAAGTAACATGAACGCATTGCAGTTTTAAGCTACTTACTTTGACTGTTTGCGTATTGCTAGTTAGATATTCAAGGTGTAATTGAAATAGGTAACGCAAAGGGCCTAAACCTCATTGTACTCATTCATTATGAACAACTTTTACTAGGGACTAACATTGAAATCGCGAAAAAAAAACTGTTGCTTTATGCTCGCATAACTCGACAAAACATAGGCAACAGGTGTTTTTTTTTCGCGATTTCAGGGTTGGTCCCTAGTAAAAGTTGTTCATAATGGTGAGTATAATGAGCCCTTAAGAGGTTTTGCGTTATTTCAATTACACCTTGTAAATAATGAGATAAAATAAAAGCTTGTATTGAGAAAGAAGTAAACCGAAGTTAAGTTATTGGACTTCCTCCAGTTTCTGAAAGTCAAACATCATGTCAGCTGATAAGATTGGTTAACCAAAATAGTAACAACCAATCACATCAGTTGCCTTATTAGACGCCTGATTAGTATTTTTTTGTGTGGATCAGCCTTTTAGACACTGAGGGCTCAGCTATTATCGCTACAAACGTCTTCCACCTTTCGTATGCAGTGTCCAATCTATCCCAGCTCCTTTTCGGTCGAAGTTTCATCTGTCTGGGGTCTTCCCAAACTATGTTATTTATTTGCGATTTACAGAGGCCATCGCTCATTTAACAAACATCGTGTGCCCGCTGTCACTGTATTCTAAACTAATGACGTATAACTCATGTTGCAGACCTATGAAAATAACCATTGGAGTAGTAACAGTGACGTCACTAGTGGTCGGATTCAACTTGCTGCTGCGGATGGAGAGGATCCTCGGAATAATTTATTAAATTACTGTTGTATATAACAATTACTTTAGCATAATATATAAATTAGAAACTGATTGATTTTGTAATATACAAAAGTAACAAAACAAAATAAAGAAAAGTTCGTGATAAAATAGAATATTAATTTTAATTTAATACTTACAACTAACATTTAAAGTCAACGGAAGTTTTGTTACCTTTGTTTGGTACAAACGATTAAGTCAATATCTCACAGTTATTTATTAAAATCTAATAAATTAAACACGTCAGACAAGTAAACCTGTTGAGCTTTCAGTACTTAGTCAATTCATTAGTACGGCTAATTGCCTTTGAACTTTGTCATTAGTAGAGTTGGATTGAGCGTGACTGACTTCGCACCTGGACATTGTTTCCTCAAATAGTTTTGGAAGTGATTAAGGCCCCCTCGCGCTTTTGTGTGGGCTCACCGCAGCGGGAAGCATTACGCGGATGAGGAGGCACGCTGGAGGCTGAGTCGACGACCAACACTTGATGGTCAGACGTCGCGAAAGGCGGCCGCGCAACACTACCATAGTTCGTCTGATTTCGATTGTTACGATCATCCGCGAACTTACGCACGCAGCAGTCACGCGTCAAGTGATTATCGATTGAAGCTCGAATTGTTGTGGCAGTGTTATAGAATCGAATGAACCAGTGTGAATCGTGTATCGCTTAGTGCAAAATGGTGCTAACTGTCAGGTAACTAGAGTATGGAAATGTAAAACGTTTTCACGTTTTCTATTTTATTAATGTTTTGGATTTTAAGTTTTGTTGTGTGTTTGGTATAGTTTTTATATTGATTACACAAAAAAAACGTAAGATAAAAAATATAGATAGGTACAGGAAAAAATTGCCTGGTTTAGGCGACAGCATTGTATAGGGCTAAAGTTTCAGGTTCAATTATTTCACGTTACTGATGACACAATTCCGTAATAGTAAAACTGCAAACATTCATTGATAGTCAGTAAATATACCTACATTATGATTTGATCATATCAAACCAACTACACTAAGGAACTCCCCAAAAATATTTTAGAGTACTTTTTTACCACCTACGTAAGCAACAAAAATCTAGATTACAGGGACAAGATACAATTTCATTCAAATCCTAACGGCCGTCAGACAATCAATTTCATTGCCAAAGAAATAAATCAATAGAAATAAGTAAATTCGCGACGGTACAACAAAATTATATTTGTACTAGTTCTGTGACCCGGCTACGCTTGAACGGAATAAAAGGCATAGCTTATTAACATCGGAGCTTCCAAGAGGCAGCTGCCACAGGTTTAAGGCCGACATTTTTATCTATAGATTTGGCAGTTTACCGCAAGATAATTTATTGTGCTATTGTTCTCATTTCTGGCTAAGTTGCATTTATTCAGGGCCTGTGTTACTTTTCAAATACGACGAATTTATGTTGGTTGAGGTTTTGAAAGATCAAAACATGAACAGATGAATTATGAAAATAGTTGAAATAGATCAAACTTTGAGTATTATTTAGTGCTTGTTGATGATTTACAAATGCTGCATGGTTTAAAAAAATGTAAACGATCCTCAAAACACAGTTTTATGAGTGGGATTTGAGTAAAACTAAAATACGTATTTTTTCAGATAATGCATAATTATTTGCACAGGGCTTTAAACACTATGTCTGTAGGTATTTTACATATTTACATGATCAGTTAAGATTGAAATGTCTAATCTTGATTCCTCCCCAACTGAGAGTCGTGTATACCACGTCAAAGGAGCGATATCATCAGAGGCTGGTCGTGATGTTTCGATGCAGCATTCTTACACAGATCATGTCGGTGTTACTAACTCAGATACTAGTACCTACCATGTTAAACAAATTCCAGTTTTAATGGAGGGAGCGAGTCGTTTTATACATTATTTTCAATTCTTTGTAATCGTCCGCATTGAATTCAAGTAAACCATCAGCGTAGCCTCTTCCTAATTTTATTGCGGTCGTCTTCGAAGCAACTGCCATTCAACCCATTCGCTACTGATATATTAAAGTTAGACTGGTTGTCAGAATCACGAGCTTCTTACTACCATGATACTCGGACCGTTGTGAAGGTTTAACGTATTCTCGGAGGCCCGGAGGGTTCTCGAAAAGAACGGTCGCCCATCCACGAAGTGAAAATAGCAAGTGCAGCTTAATGTCGCAGATCGATCGATTGATCCGCGCGTGCGTTATTAGGTACGATAAGAGTTCCTCAAAGCATATAGTAAGTATTTGTACAGTATAATAATCTGTGACACCGTGTTGCACAGGTCACGGCTCCGGGTTATGGTGACGTGCTGAGGTGTGGGAGTGTGGGCCGCATGTCACACCAGCCGTGTAGTAACGGTGCGTTCCGCATGTCGCCCCCACTTAACACTTACACGTGTAAAACTTACAGCCACCCTTGAGGTGACGCTGGCTCTTTACGTTGTTGTCCAAAAATAACAAAATACCAATACAACGATAGATAAAGAGGACCCGTTTCAGTATGGAAATGTATAGAAATAAGCAACACGTGTGCTTCCAGCAGGGATCCAACACAGTATTGTGCTTTATGAAGTTTAACGGTCAATCAAGATGAGATGAAACTATATTTGAAGAAATGGTTTAAAAGACTGCCTTGTTGGTCTAGTGGTCGCAAGCGTGGCTGCTGAGCATGGGGTCCTGGGTTCGATCCCCAGGGCGGGCAGTGTTATTGAGTTTTTCCATTACGAACTTTTCAGTAGCAGCCCGGTGTCTGGATTTGTGCCCGATTAATGGCTATAGGTTCGAGACTTAAACATACGGCGAAATGGGGGTGTTACTATACACCTCTGCCCATCGCTTCGAGAAACACAGGCGTGATGTTATGTTATGTGGTTTAAAAGATATTCGCGCCATTGTGGGCCACTTTTGTCTAAAAATGGAGTAATATCTTAACCATCTACGTCACTTGCATATGATGGTTGATGGTTAGGTGTGTCAACGAGGGTTCTGTCGTCGGATGGAACAATTAAAACAAATATTGGTAGGCCGTCGTGCATAACATTATCTAGATTTTGAATCTTTAATCGCATAGTACAGGGGACGGCAACCTTTTGAGATAGAAGAGCCAAAAGTTGCAATTTACCGAATTTCAGTTTTTAAAGAGCCACTGAAAAAAATAATTTCAGTATTATAGTATTTGCTTATACAGGCTGTCCTGTAATTAATGGATAACCTTGAAATGGCGTTTAGCAGAAATAACTACATTTAAAATAAACGATTTAGATATAGTTACTATATTTATCTCTCAGTCATAGACAGTATATCTCAGTAATACTATATTATATTGGTCAATTGTGGATCGATTGCACGATTTTAAGGGTTTTGATAGTAACATAATTATTTTTTGCGTATGGAACTGGAGAGTCGTAACTTGACATCGAAAAAGCCGCAGGTTGCCGACCCCTGGCATAGTATCACAACTATTACAAGACAAGAGAGTCACTGGTGTTAGGCAACGTTTCTTAAAACACAAAAAAATACAGTTCCTTATGTACCTATTTTGTCCACGAGTGACGATGCTTAAGTATGACCGGCGCATCCTGGGTAGTCGGCCCCGCTACCGACTTTGCTGACTGGCTAATGGCTAATCTTTTTACCACGGCATGATTATTCTTGTATAGCTCATGGACGAGAGAAGACGATTTATTTTCTGAGCAAGAAAAGCTTGGGAATGTGGTTCCAAACACAATCAAATCTTGCAAATCTTGCTTACGAAAGTGTAAAGCGAATGCTACACGCTCAATATTTATCATGATTTTTGGATCGCGATCCTGGATCGTGATATTTATTGAGTCTTTAAATCGGTGTGTTGATGGATTAAACGCGCGATAAATATCACCATCCAGGATCTCGATCCAAATATTGTGAGAAATACTGAGTGATGTCTGATGCATGCGTGCCGTCAGTTAGGACAGGTCAACTCAAACCTGCTATGGCAATTTCCTCAAAAGGCCATTCCAGACGTTGCCCTGGATTGTTACACTCGCATAGTTTTTATACCATGTCTGGACTTTAAAAGAGACCTTGATCTCGGAATTTCTTCTGGATTTTCTTAGCAGAGTTAGGTAGGAATCGCCGCCGCTATTTGGGTTTAAAAGAAAACATTACATTGACTTGTAAAAGTGTTTGTAATAGTTTTATTTACAGAAATAAAAATCATTTATCATTTAGCGTGAAGCGTGCGCCTAAGGGATTGCAGAACGTTGTTACCATAGCTAAGGAAGATCTTAATGACTATCCATGCATCCTTATAACCGGCACGATTAAATGTCTTACATTGAGCTCTTATAAATTAACTTGACATGCAAACAGGTATTTTGTGTTTTGTATTATCACCTGTTTAATTATAACTGCCTCGTTGGTTTAGTGGTGGCAAGCACGACTGCTGGTCGTGAGGTCCTGGGTTCGATCTCCAGGTCGGGCAAAGTGTTATTGGGTTTTTCAGTGTGAAATTCCTCATTAGCAGCCCGGAATTTAGATTTGTACCCGGTTGATGGCAATAGGCTCGCCCCCTATTATATGGGACTTAAACATAACGGCGAAATGAGGGTGTTACTATAAACCTCTGTCCAACCCTTCGGGGAATACAGGCGTGATGTTATTTTGTTATGTAACTATAACGAAGAAAATAACGAGGAGATGACGTTAATGGATGATTGAATCTCCAAAAAGAACATTTCAACCATTGAGATATAACGTTAATACATTATATCTCAATGATTTCAACATGAAATTATTTCAATCAATAATCTTTTGTAGGAAATCGTAAGAGTTCATCCATGAAAGTCTATTTAAAGTAGCAATTGTCTGAAATTACCCGAAAATTATTGTTTTTGAATTGGAATAAACTAGAAATGTAGTTTTGTGCAGTTATTTTGTTGGTTTAGTTTTTAATAGTAATGTGGCAAATTTTTTTGAACACTACTACTGACATAATCGCCTTGTATTTTATTTTTAATATGATAAATATAAAATTCTAGCAGCAGTGATAGCCTAGAGACTGCCCAGTCTCGTGTTCAAACCTAAGACCTCTGACTTTTAGGATTCATGTGCGTATTGTATAATTATCACTTGCTTAAAAACGGTGAAGGAAAACATCGTGAGGAAACCGGCATGCTTGAGAGATAACTCTTGACGGCATGTAAAGCCAACTCAGAGGCCCATGGGCGGCATAAACTCTGACACCAGATTAACACCAACCAGACGAAAAGAAGAAATACTTTTAGGTAATAACAATTCGTATGATTATATTTCAATAATTAGCCAGCTGATGACATTCTATGTTTTTCTTTAACTCTCAGATAAGACTTGTAGTACGAAGTAAAATCTTTTATTATTTCCTTTTATTTCTGTGCATAGATGTAGTTTTTATAATAGCATGAACGTTTGACGTGTATTATCGCTAATGTAAGAGAATTTTGAATCGAAAATACAACTGTCCTATAACAATTTGGTTTATTTTTTTGCGACATGCACAATTTGTATTATAAATAGATATGAATAAAGTTTTCAATTTACTTAAATAGTGTGTGCGAAACGAGTATATTCGATTCAAAATTCCCTATCATTATCGTTACGTTTACGGTAGTAACTCTACAGCATTCGTGCTAGACTTACAGGGCTTCCTGAAAACCTGTCTGCTCCATATTAAAGGGATGAGTTACGTCCTTGAGCGTACGTTATGACCTAGTTATACAACATTAAGTGAGCATGCACGTGAATGTAGTGAGGAAGCGGAAATGAGGCCATTACGATAGGAGATGTAGGAAGCCGACCGAGGCCGAGCAGTTCCGACTGCCGACGAACCGAGCCGAACCGGTGAGATTATACGAGCGCACGCGCTCACTTACTGTGAAAATTATGCAATAAATGAATTAATTTAATGGAGGAACTGAAGTATGATATAATAGGCATCCGTTTTGGTTTTGTAACTTGACCGTCACCTTTGGGGTATGTGCGTCGATATGTAGTTTTTTTTGTTTTTAATTTTTTTGTATTGCACTAGCGAAACGCCCGATTCCGTTTACATTTTTTCAGGAAAAACCTATTTTTATTTAAAACGAAACGATTCACAACGCTATGTAAAACTGCATTTATTGAAGCTCCTTGAAAATGAAAGAATCATGAAAATCATTTCAGTGTTTTGAGGCTACATCAGAAAGATGGTATTTAATGTTTATTGGTAGTATTTGGTTTATATATTGTATGTATTTTTTATATAATGCTATATTTAAGTTACAAAATAGGAGGTACCTATGGGGCTTCTATAGTCACGCAAAGTGCATTAATGCCTCAACAAAAATGGACTGAAACAAAAAAATGGCACATACTTCCTTTATAATATAAAATTATATGCCTATCTATCTACATAATATATTTTCTACATCAAAATCATATAAAATATGTAATTTTGTACTAAGTTTTGAGATAAACCGTTGTCATGCGTGGTGCGAATGCCGCGTGAACAAAAGACATCAACGACTTAAAGTGCTACGAACTCGACGGTCTACGAGTTGGATACGTATTTTTTAATATAACTCTAGCACGCTTTCAATGAACCTTAGCAATTTTTTATGGTTCTAATATAATATACGATTAGTTTATTATGATTTCCAAAGTTTTTTTTCATAGAAAATATTTTTCTTGTTTATCTTGTGAATTTATAACGTCCTAAAAAATTTATTCTTAAAATTCCAATATTTAGAAGTCACACAATCTATAATAAATGTCAGCATATTCTATCCGTGTATATAAAACAGTACTGACTGACTGACAAACAACGCACAGCCGCACTGCGAATATAATTGTTTCTAGGCAGTGTAGAGGTGCACCAAGAAAGGATTTTTCGAAAACCAACTCCTATAGGTGTGAAATAGGGTGTAAATGAATGCTAAGTATGCCCTTTATGTATCAACTTGAAACAGTATAAATAATCTTTCACACAAAAAATAAAACACGTATTTAAGATTTTTTTAATTCTATCTTATAAGGGGTGCAGTGGGGTATGGATAAGAAAATCTGATTTCATGTGTCTAACGATTTGAAAGATATAAATATTGAATACTCTTCAAACTAAAAAAAGTTTATAATTATCTGATCCACGCAGAAGTCATGTGCAAAACCTAGTAATGTCTGTTACCGTAGTAAAAATTAATATGAAAACAAAAACCATGGCATGTAACGGGTGTCCAAACAAAATAGAGCAATCTAATCCGATTATACTCGATCCCGTTATTCTTAACCCCGGGATTGAGTGACCCCTCGTGCCTTTCAGTCATCTCAAACCTGCAGGGCTTCATACAAAACGGACTATTACACCATGTCGCCCCCTGGATGTACACGAATAACGGACTCGATTCTCGATCACGAAATCGAAACGATTATGACGATTATAACTCGGCTAACGATGATCGGAACGTTCGGTCATCGATTAATTGCGAGCACAATCACGAACTCATGGAGTTTATGCGAATGAAATGGTATGGTCTGGTTGTGATGTAATGAGATTGTAACGAGTGTTTTTGCAGAGTTTGGAATGTGGTAGGGCTGAATTATGTTTATTTATTTACTAGCGGCCCGTCCCGGCTTCGCACGGGTGGACATTTTCCCCGTTTTTGCAATTTTTTTCATTTATGCTCAGCTCCTATTAGTCGTAGCGTGATGCTATATAGCCTATAACCTTTCTAGATAAATGGACTATCCAACACAAAAAGATTTTTTCAATTCCAACCAGTAGTTCCTCAGATTAGCGCGTTCAAACAAACAAACAAACTCTTCAGCTTTATAATATTAGTATAGATTTATTTAAACTTCATGGACATTGGTGGTACACCACGTAGACTGAATGCCATTAGCGTTCTCTACCAGTCAAACGTTGGGTCAAAAACAAAAGTAGTACAAAAAATAATTTATTACATACATTAGAAATATAAGATAACATCACGCTTGTATTCCTCGAAGGGTTGGGCAGAGGTGTTTAGTAACACCTTCGTTTTACCGGTACGTTTAAGTCACATTTAATAGGGACGAGCCTTTTGCCATCAACCGGGCACAAATCCGGACTCCAGGCTGCTACTGAGGAATTCCACACGGAAAAATCCCAATAACACTTTGCCCGACCTGGGGATCGAACCCAGAACCTCAAGATCAGCAGTAGCGCTTGCCACCAGTAGACCAACGGGGCAATTAAATTAGAAATATAATTAAAACTTATTTAAAATAATAATTATATACTAGAACATAATATATAAGCTTTAACCCCATACATTGATAGATATACCTAATGATTATTTAACATAATATGTAGAAAATCAAAATAATTTTACCAATCCGTTGGTTTTCCTTTTGAAAGCTATTTAGTAGATAATTTTAATTTCGGCTGTTACTAGAACTTACAGCATTTTCTAAGAAAAGTTTTGGTTGCGTAAAAATGGCTTACTGAATTGTATACAACTTCTTTTTGGGGTGGCCTTCGAAGGGCTGGATTGTCTTGTTTCTCCTAGCCTTTCCCATTTATCTTGGGGTCAGCTTCCAGTCTACCGGCTGAATACCAGTACTTTAGACGGAGCGACTACCATCAGGTCTCCGCAATCCAGCAACTGGGTAATGCCGATAACCAACGGTTAGACCACTTGTCAAACTTTTGGGCTTCTGACTAAGGGCTGGATTGTGATACGATATATTTTAACCCCGCAAAGATGAATGATGATTTCTCTTTTTTTTATTACATTTACAACAGTGAATAATTATTGGTGCCTACATAGTGAAGAAATCAAAAACATTTCCTATTTATAATTACTGTTTTTCTATACTATCTATACTAATATTATAGAATAGAATAGAAGTATTTTATTTCAGACCGGAGTCCATAGATAAATATATAGTCTATAGATAGATTATAAAGAGGAAAGATTTGTATTTTCGTATTCTTGTATGTAACGAATAAACTTAAAAACTACTGGACCGATTTCAAAAATTCTTTTGCCGTTACAAAACTACATTATCGGTATTATCACTGAGTAACATAGGCTATATTTATTACTGGAATAAAACTTCTTACGCGGGCGGAGTCGTGATGTTTAATATTGACTTCAAATATTGTTATAATTTTTTTCATTCAATCAAACTAGTCCTCATCAACGCATTTTTTTCTCATGACTGCGAAACGACAAGGGATCACACGATGCGAACAATGATTCATCAATTTCGATTAGTTTATTGAAACTGAAGGATACTGGAGGTCACGGTTCGGTGGTAGAGGTCACTGACTGGGGCACATTACTGCTAACATTATTAGAAATGTAACGATCGGACGAAACAATAGGCAATACAGATCAGAATAAAACTTATTAATGCAATGATTATACTTTTCTTCGGTGCCTCGTAGCTGTCTATGAATCATGATTGCTGAATAACAGCATCTATCTGCGCTGTTACTAAGTACCTTATACTCATCAGCTCGGAAACCAACACTGCTGAATATGGGCGTTATCATAGACCATTTCCTGTGGCAATATTAGCATAATCCTCGCGCATATAAACTGGATCAGTTATGCACTATGGTGTGATTAGCTCAGCTGAGAAGGCTGTCGGACATACTCTTGTTAATATGACTCACCATTCTATCACGGAGGGGTACCTAACCCATTCTTTGCTGAAACCACAGGGAACTCAACTATCGGCATTGTCCTGTGATTGGGTTGCGGAGGTCTAATGGCAGTCGCTCCGTGTATAATACTGGTATTCAGCCGCATCTGGTTAGACTGGAAGCTAACCCCAACATAGTAGGGAAAAGGCTAAGCAGAACAACAACTCGTTGGGTGATGATTTTTTGCAAATCATTGCCAATAGATGAAGGAATGGATTTCCTGGTGAACAAGTTGATGACTTGAAGACAAGGAATAAGCCCAGTTCATACGAGGGACAGTCCTCGACGTACTTTTTCTGTCTCGTCTGTAAGCCCGCAAGTCGGCTCTATTGTAGTGTTATTCTGTAAACGAACTCGCACGCTCGAACATTGTCGATCAATTTGATATTCGGCGAATTAACATTTGAAGCCCTTCGCAACTTAATTTACCTAAAATCAAGGCTCAGAATATTTATCGAAAACCACGTTGAATTCAGAAGTGAGTTATTACAGAATAGCACAACTGAATTTTTGTATGTCATTAAGTTTATAAATGACGTAACATAACTAAGCAGACCACTGTGTAACTGCCAAAATACATCATTGAATTAGTCACATATAATACTATTTATCACTCAACTCCAATTTACAGTTTTCCATTTAATCGACTTCTTATGCACAAGTTAATACCGTAAACAGCACGCAAAGATTCGTTCACCTTTAACTTTTACAGAAACCATTCACATTGCAAATGTAACGTGAAACGAAAATTGAAATTGTGTAATATATAATATTTACATCGCAAACAGTACGTGATTCAACAATTTTGTTGGCAGTCCACGTAATTGATATTGATTCTCCGGGATCAATCCAATCTCGCAGCCTGTCATTACCCCGCCGTGTCTTTTGACCCGTCATTAGGTGGTAGCATTACTTGAACAATGCGCCCGCGCCGCCAATATAAGCGTCTCACGAAAGCAAGTTTAGCCGCGTTTAGTTACATTTGTTTGCGAATATAAGTAATCATTAGAATGTATCACGATTCAATTCTGTCTGCCCGCAACATGTTATTGAATAAATTTATTTATTTAATCTGCTGTAGGTACTGGGTGTATGTGCTCATATTGTCTAGATATGAAGGTATAATTTTTAATTTTGTTGCAGATTTCTCATCGTGTGCAGTTACCTTATTATCTCCAGAGTAAGTATTCATTATATTTCTCTTTTTGTGAAGCTATTCAATTTCAATAATGATGGATAATGGATTTTTATAAAATCATTGGCCTTATTTCTTTCCTTAGAATTTTTTGTTAAGATTAACTGGATATAGTATTATATACCTAGAGAATCTATTTAAATTTCTTTGTATCTTTAGCTGCCGAGAAATGAGCATCTTTTTTGTGTAATAAGGTCAAAGCAAACTCTTAATTGTATTATATATTCAACTCCAACAATTCTCAATTTAATAGGGTGTCAGCATATTGCCTATTTTGATGGCTAAGTTCGTTCTACCTAGCCTTTTTACCAACTACGTTGGGGTCAGCTTCCAGTCTAACCAGACGCGGCTGAATATCCGTATTTTGCACGGAGTGACTGCCATCAGACCTCCGCAACTCAGTTACTGGGCAATGCCGATATCCTAAGGTGGACTAGTTGTCAGACTTTCGGGCTTCTGACTACCCGTAACGGCTGACAAAGGTATTCGTATTACACCCGGGACCGACGGTTTAACGCGCTCTCCGAGGCACGAAGGGGTCTCGATGTGTAACGAATGGTCACCCATCCATGGAATGATCGCGGCAAGCGCACGCGGATATTAATTAACCACGAGCCCCTCTTATTGCGATGGCTAAGAACAAACTTTGACTTATTGCGATAACTAAGTAAAATTTTGTAATTTAAATTTTTCTCATCCAGCAGGTCCACTCTGCATCGCAACACCTGGACTCGGCAGAGTACTCGGATTCCACTGAAGTATCAGTGGTGTCAGTGTCTTCCTCCGCCTCGTCCGCTTCGTCTGCCTCCTCCGAGCTGCACGAGGGATCTGGTGAGGATCCACCTGATCCTGCTCCTTCGATTAATGCTAAGGTTGGTAAACGTCCACTGTTAAACATAGCCCTCCCAATGTCCACTAGAATAAATAAGAAAACTGCCATAGTCACTACGTTTGACTGATGGATTGGTAATCACCGCTTGCTTGTATTAGTGTAAAGGAAACTACTGCTTATCCTCTTGACTAAATCCCTTAGGCGCCTTTAATTCACCCACGACTGGATAGAGGAGGTGGTCCATTTTCGTTTCCGGAAACTACAGGAAAGGTTGGCAATCTATATATAGGTATATAAAAATCAATTGACGTGCGTTAGTCTCGCAAAAACTCGAAAATGATACGACCGATTTGTTTTTTTTTGTTTGGTTCGCCTTGATCCTGGGTTGGTTTAGGAAAAAAGAATATTAGGCAAAATATAAAAAAAATAAATTAAGTAGTACAAAGTTCACCGGGCAGCTAGTGTTCTGATAAAAATAAACAGGAATTGCGAATCTTCTTTATGAAGTTGCGTTTAACAGTCAAGATATTGTTTGTGGCTAAATAAATGCATTGTCTGTAAGTTCTTTGATTGTGTATTGTTGAATGAAAGTTTTGCAGTGATTAACATGAGCCTCGTCCGTAGATATATTGAGTATTATGTAGATATCAGCTTATACAGAAAAACCTGAACAAACAGTCGGATCTATAAAGAGAGAAACTAGATATTTTTTACAATTATTATAACCATTTCAGATCCAGAATGAAACAAGAGAGGCGCTCAAAAGCGATGGCAGTGAACAGGACCCGGTGAGTTATTTTTTAAGTATCATTTGCATATGCATTTTACCGTGCAGGGATGGGTTAGAATATAAAACGTCCTCACCGCAAGCTGGAAATAGACGCGTGTTGTAAGATTCAATAAAACCCAGCACGCTTGGTGGTAGGATCTGTACGGTCCGCCTGGCTAGCTACCACCCTCATATTAAAGTCCGACGTCAAGGAGTTTACTGTGCACCGTCGTGTGTATGTGAGAGCCAGAGGGGTATAGGAGGATCCCTCTGTATCTCTGTTCCTTGGATTCGTGCGCTCCATCTTAGACCCTGTCAGCGCTTACCATCAGGGGAGACTAGGGCCAAAGACGAACAAGTAAAAAAAAAATGCACGCTTTTTATGCTTACTATCAACACAAGGTGCTTACTATCTGTAAAGAAAGGCTTGATAAAGTCGTCGACGACACGGCTTTAATAAAAGCTTTTTTATTACTAATTAATAATAGTGATACGGTATGGTAGATTATTTGTTACTATCGACCCGCCCCGGCTTCGCACGGGTGCAATGTAGATACTAATGTGGAACATATAAACCTTCCTCTTGAATCACTCTACCTATTGCTGAAAACTGTATTAAAATTCGTTGTGTAGTTTAAAAGATCTAAGCGTACAGACAGCGGGAGCGACGCTGTTTTATACTATGTAAAGCGATATTGTTATCCTGTCACCAGTCAGGAGTGCAGCAAGAAGTAACTACTACTGACTGAATATTGCAAACTAATTAGTTAAGAAATATATTTTATTTTCATTCGTTGCTTAGGTTTTTACTAAGTAAAGGAAGCTAAGTTTCACTTTCTCATATTCAAGATTCGGCCTTGAAGTAGTTGCATGCTATACATTTGTATAACAAGTAATGTAGGTATGTAAATACAACGAACAATGAGCCATTTCTTGATATAAAAGAATACGCCACCGTGCACCGGTCAGCCCTGCCTCTTACACCGTGCTTAATGGCTCTGAAAATACCCAGATTTGTTAACTACGATTTATAACTCAATTATTTACTAGATTTTTAGATTGTTGAATCTTTTTGTTAACGAACTCTGCGTGACTTGAATTGTGGACATTCGAAAACTATTGTTGTTTTTTACTGTAACAGACGTCTTTGTCAATTACATTGAAGCATAATTCAGTATGATAGAAAGGTTAATAAAAAATAAACTATAGTTTAATTCGCTTTCGTAAATTTTGTAGAAGAAATAAAATTAAAGAACTTTCCTCTATTCAAATACTTTAAACACACAAAAGCTGAAATAATATATTCGCGATTCGCTTCAACGCACGATTCAATGTCTACTTAATTATTTATTTTCACTTTTCTAACAATATTCCCCATGGTCATGAAGCTACCTACAATGGGCGTTATTTTAGGACGCAAAATAAAGAAATTGCTGTTCAAATAATCGTCACAGCCATCGCTCAATTACCGGCGCGCTTAAACACAGAAATAGGTGAAAGGTACGCCATAATAGTCACCAATTTACACCCATTTGTACGACCATTGATGGATTGATTGAAAGAATTCTTCTAAGAATACACGATTCGACCCAGTCTATCTTTTCCTTTCGTTTTGCGGAATTGCTACACTTATTTGTGACATTGGTTTTACGGTCAATCTGTATAGAACGAACGAATGGTATGAAGTTTAGTTGACATGTAATCGGACCTACTTTTAAGTAGTGCAATTAAAATCTAACAATGCATACGCAATGGTTGAAGATTTAGGATTTCAATTTGACTCATTTCACAGTCAAATGCTTGGGGAAAATGATAATTTGTATTATTTAGATGTTGACGTCGATAGAATTGCGTGAAATGAATGTTTGGTAAATTAAAAGAATAAATTGAAAGATCAAATAGAGTGGTTACCAGCGCTATTATTTCTGTTTCACGCGTGAGTTCCCCTGTGCTACGCATAAGGTGGCACTCAGCACGTTGCTCAACTCGCTCGTACTCTAGTGACCGACTGAATGGAGGAGGCCACGCCGCAGCCTCTGAGGGCTTGTGCAATACAATATTGAAGTTGCGAAGGGCTTTTCCAATCTGATTAGGTTATCATCTGTAGTTCCGTTCCCGATTTATGGAATTTAACGTGTACGTAAAACATACTTTACTGCTTAGTGATATTCTGCCTACGTAATAGATATCCAAGAATAATAAATAGACTTATGTTTAATTTCGATAGATATTGTTTATAATGGGAACATTTATAAACTTCTCACAAAGATTACCTTTACTATCAAACCTAAAGGTATTTCTTTATCTTTACTTATAGTTTCGTTGACACTTAACATGATTTAGATAACACCATTAATAAAGCTAACCTTAGTAGCAATTTTAAATCAAACTAAACTCGACAAGATAATAATATTCATTCAGCAAAACTTATCACTTTTCATCACAGCTCACAAAACAAAAACAAATAAATTAACATAATCGAATTAGCCGCGAGAAACTGAATCTGCTACTGTACCGCGCATTGTGGACTTCCAAGAAGTATGTGTTATATTAGCGATATCCATCTCTGACCCGACTGTAAGTAGCGGGATAGCTGTTCTTTGACTCACATTGCATCTAAACCATGAACGACGGTCACACACCGCGTGTCCTACAAACAAGAGCATCCCTTGAAGACGACTTATTAATTGTTTAAACAGCTTCAATCACAAAATTAGAAGGTACTGATAGGTCGAATCTGTTTAGATTGTAGAGTGCTAGGTGAATAAAGTCGCAAAGGCCTGTCCGTAATTTTATTATAGATCGAGATTCAAACAGTTTTTCATATACCTACTACCCGCTATATCGTTGTGAGGGTCAGTTATGAGTTCAATGAGGTGCTTTGGTGATGGATTAGCAACCTATGACACTTCTTTAGTAATACCAGATTTTCCCAGAATCTTAACAGTTCAATCCTGGACCATGATCCACCCATCCATCTGATGATTATAGTCCCATAGTCACCTCTAACGACTCAGGAAGAGATGGGGTAGTCCACAGAACTTAATAAAATATTTTTTCTGTGTAGCTTATTTTGAGCAGAGCACTTATTCACTATAACACATCAAAACGTAACATGAAAATAACACGCCCGTATGGAAAAATAGGGTATTTATTTTAAATGTACTGAATTTGATATAGTCTTGTTAAATAGCCTTTGCAAGTAGCGCCACGTAAACCGAAAAATGTAATATTAGTAACGCGGTCGCGTTATTAGCGTGTTTTTCTTATTCATGTCATACAGAAAAAGGGCCCAGTTTGTGTAGTAAAGTATGAAGGCAATGGTCGATTAACAATATTTATTTTTAATTGTGCCGTGAAACTAGTTACGGCTCGACCGCCATAATTTAAATTGGATAACAGTTACAGAGATTAATTGAATTCTTTGGTATGCTGTTTGCTTTACAAAAGTTTGTTAATAAATCACTTGAAAAGTTCTAGTTCTTTTCTTAAGTTAAAGCTTATGAAAGTGTTCCCAATTTGTCTAATTTCTATTTCTACGGATACGCCATGCCTTGACGCTCCATGAAGTGGCCTCAATAGCTTTATTTGTTGTTTTATATTAGAATCAATTTGTCAGAGTGATGTGGCGACGGTGTTTACACCGCCACCGCCACTCCACTGGCCCAATTTTATAATGCGTAGGTACTGGCTGGCGGCGTGCGAACTGCCCTGGCATACTTACTGCCATTTATAACTTTTTTGTGCAAAACTTTCAAGGGGTCGTGACTGTGAAATGGTAAATTACCGACGCCGTAATTCGATAGTTTGTTTTGAATTTTTTTGTTAGTCAGGTAATGGTTGCAATCTAGTTGCAGTGCTCGGTCACAATTTGGTTGCTAACGGTTTTTCTTTCGTGAATAATTTCGACGTCTGTTTTAACTTTAACAGTCGCCTATGGCCTCGTTGGTCTAGTGGTGGCAAGCGCGACTGCTGATCGTGAAGTCCTGGGTTCGATCCTCAGGTCGGGCAAAGTATTATTGGGTTTTTCCGTGTGGCATTCCTCAATAGCAGCCCGGAGTTTGGATTTGAGCCCAGCTGATGGCAATAGGCTCGCCCCCCATTACATGGGACTTAAACATAACGGCGAAATAAAGGTGTTACTATACACCTCTGCCTAACCGTTCGGGGAATACAGGCGTGATGTTATCTTATGTTGTCTATGGCCAAAACCGAATCATTTTGCTACTCATGTACGGGAGGGTCTACTTTGCCAAGCATTCAAGAGTCTTAATTTTAACCAATAACACTCGGTAAATAATAGGAATCGGCCATATGTTGCTAATTAGCGGAGGTTGTGTTATTTGTTGAAGGCAGTCAAAAGTCGCGTGTGCCGGAAGGTGGTAGTTAGGCTTATGTTATCTCAGGGCTATCTGATTGCAAAACCTCCACGGAGTGCTACCTCCTCAAATGCAATGCGCTCTTCATGTTAGGAATGTATTATATACAAAATGAGTCATTTTGTTTAAATATCGCAACAATGTATTATATAGAATAACTGTTACGCCAGTTTTAAACGATTCTTAGGGTCGATTTCACAACTTCCGAATGATGATCAACGAACTATGAAGTTGAAAATATATGGTTTATTTTATTAAGGAATTAGCTTGTGTTAGATTTAAAATGATAAAAGCTTTATACTTAAATTTCGACCATAGCCGTAAAATAGTAGGAGTCGCATCAACACTGGACTGAAAATGCAGTGTTGGTCGAGGAAATGGCGGAAACTGTGTAGCTGAAACCGCTCTCGTTACGAAAATGCAGTGATAGCCTAGTGGTGTGACCGTCGGACTGCCAAGTCATAGGTCTCGAGTTCGATCCCAAGGCACGCACCTCTGACTTTTCGGATTCATGTGCGTATTGTATAATTATCACTTGCTTAAAAACGGTGAAGGAAAACATCGTGAGGAAACCGGCAAGCCTGAGAGATATTTTTCGACGGCATGTGAAGTCAAGTCAGAGGCCCATGGGTGGCTTAAACTCTGATACCAGGTTAGTCACTAACTACACGAAAAGAAGAAGAAGAAGATAGCTAAGCAATAAACCTTTGAACCTGTTCTTTTATACGTAAAGATAATGCCGCTTGGAATTACTCTCATCTTCCTTCCTCCTAGCCTTTTCCCAAACTATATTGGGGTTAGCTTCCAATCTAACCAGACGCGGCTGAATACCAATATTTTACACAGAGCAATTTCCATCAGACCCTCGTAACCCAATTACTGGGCAATGCCGATTCCTAAGATTAGACCGGTTGTCAGACTTTCGGGCTTCTGACTACCCGTAACGATTGTCATAGGTATTCTTATGACACCCGGAACCGATAGTTTAACATGGTCTCCGAGGCATGGGTCTCGAAGTATAACGAACGGCCACCCATCCACGGAATGACCGCGGCAAGGACAGCTTAACCTCACAAATCGTATGATCGGCGCATTTGTAATAGCCACGAGCTCCTAATTATTTTCTTTTTTTTAAAACATAGTCCCACACTAGGATTTCTCCTGTATCGTGGGTGCGTTTACAGACACAAATCTTCACATACACAAACATCCAGACCCGGAACAACTATCGGTAGGCCATACAAATATTTGTTCCGTGCGGGAATAGAACCCACAACACGTAGCGCAGAAGCCGATTACTCAGCCACTGCACCAAACGTGTCGTCAAACTTATTCTACTTAAGTGGCATAACTATCCTGCTATTCGTCGGTGAAGGTCTTGTTGGTTGGCTTTCATCTGCACCTTTAAAATAATCAACTAACTTCATAATGATTCTTGTGCCTAGGTGGTGTTCCTATCAGAGAAGAACAGTTACATACCCGTAAGCATCAAGCCTCGTTCGCCTACAGTGGACACGGCGTGGAGGGAGCCACCTGCGTGGGAGCGAGAGTACCGGAGACACCGCACCAACGGCAGCAGAGTGCAGTGTGAGTGTTGCGATAAAATTGTATAGCTAAATTATTATGAATGAAAATACGCAGCCCATTGCAAAATCCCTGCGAAACAAGTATGGCAGGGGCTCACGTCGAGGCAGGAGTGTGGTTTTAGCCGGTAAGAGGCCGGCACTGCCTAGACTGGCTCGGAAACGAGTCGGTGTGGGCGTCCATGAGGATTTCACATTCCTGCCTGAAAAAGAAAAAAAGAAGTGTGAGTGTTGCTTTGGGCAATCAATCGACAACAAACTATTGCTTATTACTGTACAACGTTGTAAGGAATTAACCCGTAGTCTACCGGGCAGGCGTTAACTCCTTTTGCGGGCCGTAGTGATCTTAGACTGCTTTCGGATGCTGGCTGGTGATGACGGTCCGTTACCAGTGATGTTTTGTCTGTAAGTTGGATAGGTCGTTTTTTTTTAAAATCATTTCCCCTCAATAAAATTTCATCTGTATCGTGGGTGCGTTTACAGTCACAAAAATTCACACGCACAAAACATTCAGACCCGGAATAACTGTCTGTAGGCCATACAAATATTTGTTCCTTGCGGGAATCGTATACACAACCCGTAGTGCAGAAGCCGATCGCTCAGTCGCTACACTAAACGTGTCGTCAAACTTATTCTACTTAAGTGGCATAAGTATCCTGCTATTCGTTGCGAAGGTTTTGTTGGTACGCTTTGCTCTTGCATCGCGTAAAGCTTAAGTTTTGACAACTAATTAGTTTAATTGAAGTTAAAAACTCAGCCTAAGTTTTTCAATGAACCAACAGCATTCATTATTTTCCAGTGCTCATCTATACTAATATTATAAAGGGAAAGATTTGCATTTTTGTACGTTACGAATAAACTTAAAAACTACTGGACCGATTTCAAAAATTATTTTGCCGTTAGAAAGCTACATTATCACTGAGTAACATAGGCTACGGACGGAGCCGTGAGGACACAGCTAGTATAAAATAATTGTAGGGTATAATAATATCATATACAGCAAACATTGTTTAACTAATGTTGTGAAACTGGACAAATTGAGATGGTATCTCTAGGAGCGCATGGTGCCGCGCTTGCGCAAGCCTTTGTTTGCCTTTTTATTAGTTTTTACTGAACTATTCATATGATACAGGATACAGGGATTATAATGGTTACGTATCAAGATACTATTGTCCTGACATTACTATAGAGTGAGATAGTTTTTTTTAGAATACTTGTAGATATGACGTGAAATGCTGGGGCTGTGTGATTTCCGACAGGGAATTAGTATCCCTGTCACTTCTTGTGCAATAAGTGATTAACAGCCGAAACCAATAACTGATTTCAATCCAAAATCTGGATCCATGTAGGTTTTTGATAGACATTCAATGGAAACGATTGAAAGCGTGAAATACTGTCATTAATGTTTTTATTTATTATTAACAGATATTGAAGCCGAGTGTCAAGATGACTTCATGAAGATTAGAGTCGGGTTCAACGGATCTTTTGCTGGACTGGTGTATTCAGCAGGTAAAAATATTTTGTTACTTCTACCCTGATTCAGAATCGGTTGTCGAATAATTCGGTATCTCTTTTTTTCTTATTACAAGAATCACAGACAAAACGAGATAACTAACCGAATCAGACGGCAATTGACTTATCGATAAGTTGTGAATCGGGACTGATTTGGTATTTTTTTTTTCAAGAAAGGATATTTAATCAGCTTTCTGCCTACTTGGTCTAGTGGTGGCAAGTGCGACTGCTGATCGGTGTAGTCCTGGGTTCGAACCCCAGGTCAGGCAAAGTGTTATTAGGTTATTCCGTGTGGAATTCCTCAGTAGCAGCCCGAAGTTTGTATTTGTGCCCGGTTGATGGCTAGACTCGCCCCTTATTTCATGAGTCTTAAACATAACGGCGAAATGATGGTGTTACTATACACCTCTACCCAACCCTTCGGGGAATACAGACTAATCATTTTATTTATTAGCTTCCACCTATCGTTGGAAAATCATAAAGGTTTAACCAACCGTTATTGGGTTGCGAGAAGTTCCTACGGTCGTTGTAATCGGTCATCATGCTAACCCTAGCCTACGTATTGTGCAGATAGCTGAAACAATTAGGCGTGTAGACTAGACGAGTGTCATTACCGTGTCATTGTTACTTACGTCTCGGCTCTCGGCGTTGCAACTCACACATTGTGTCTGTCCCTACGATTGTTTGTACCCACGGAGTAGTAAGTCAATGGAGTGTAAATACGCATACGTAATCGTATATCGGTTATTAGAATTAGAAGAATGCGCGGGGAAAAGAAACGGTTTTAATTGGAGAATGTCTGGAATTGCGTCATACGGCGTATTTCTGATTTAGGACGGTCGCGGGTCGCGGCGATAAGTTCAGTGTTGTGTCATTCCTCAGAATAACGTAATCTACTGCAAATACGTAAGATATTGTTATATTAAAAATAATCGTATGCTGGGTTAGTGTGCATCGGCGGCAGGTCACGTGGTTTTAAGGAATTATACAAATTCTGATACAGCATACGTCAATGCAACGCTAACGCAGAGATTTTCGCAAAGTTTGCTTCCACATTATTACTCCATTTGATAACTGATCTGTGTTCGTATCACACGACTTATCATAGTTGTCAAAGGGCATGAACCTTGGATGTGAGATTTGATAATTTTGCGACGTGGTTATCGTTGATCAAGATGAGTTCTCATACAATTTAACTGTTTTATTAAACCTTAGACGGTTGACTGGGGAGTTTGTACCTACCTGTGCAGCGGGAAAATTCCCGAAACAATTAATCGGCTTTTGTCGCAGAAAATTTTATAATTTAGATTTCCATGGTTATTGTCGTATGACTTTCGCGATCCACTTGCATTTAATACGCTAGAAAATGAATGATATTTTGACTACTACTTTGAAAAAATGCCTAAATGTTAAATAGACCATCTTAAGTAGATAATAATGAGGCTATTATCCCCATAATACCCCCGTATTCCACATATTTTAGCACATACGACGCTTTTAGGTGTGTAGTGGCACTACATAACTAGAGAGTGATCAGTCTATGAAACCCGAGGGCCAAGCCATATCTGACGGAAGATACGTCGCCGATCTTCCGCCGAAACACATAATTCCATATAAACATCTCATACCGTACACATTTGACCGAAGATGCGTTACTAAAATTTCTCGAGTAAATTACGCAACGGAAGATCGGTGACGTATCTTCCGTCAGATGTGGCTTGGCCCTAAGTGTATCACAAAGTCACGGGAAAACGCTTACCGTAACCCCCTACCGCAGCATATTAGAAGATTACTAGATATTAAATGTACAGTACAGTACATTGTTCATTGATTCGTGGGACAACCGCTTAGTACCTACCTACTTAATTTATACTACCGTTATTCGCTTGAGGAAATGTCAAATTACCGCCTTTTTAAGAAAACACGCGGTTAATGACAGTTAAAAAGTAATTAAGTACTTGTGACACAGTTTGAGTTTCGGTGAACTATGTCACCCTTTTTACTTAAATAACCTGCGTAGGAGTGTGGTTTCGGTTTCTAAGCACTTTCTTTTAAAACGTTTTATTGCTGTGGCTAGGTCAACTGTGCAATGTTATGGTTTTATTTTGGATTTTTATAAGCGACATTTATTATGAGAGCCATAATTTTAATAGTTCTTCATTTGAGAAGTTATTTAGCACAAGTTAATATCTTTGAAGGTTACGTTATACTACAATTTACTTTTCCAAAACCTTAATATTGAGAAACCAATAAATAAGGTCAATTGGTCGGTACCTGCTTATGCGACCCCAGCCATTTTTTTTATATCGTTGGAAAATCCTTATGGATGTCCATCGCCCGGGGAAGGCGAGGGAGTCTGCCGGACTCTTACCGGCTAAAAACCAACGGTGTTCCTCCTCCTGACCTGACTGTTCGGCCGGGGTCACGGGATTCGCAAAAGCATGCACCGCAACCCCGATGCGACCCCGGCCTATGGTCAGGAGGAGGAACACCGTGGGTTTTTGACGGTAATAGTCCGGCATAACCTTTCGCCTTCTCCGGGCGAAGTGTATTCATAAGGGTTTCCCCCCTTTTAAAAAAAGAAATAAACATAATAGTTCGGTAGGTACCTACTTATCGACACTTATGCTTAGATCCAGGGGACACATTTGAAAGATTTTTGCTACTCTCTTGTGTTCTCTGGAGAGATTGATTTGTGATAACATTTTCGAAAGTACTTAGTATGTCTAAGAAGTTTTGGATATTATTAAGAAGCCGATCGACGCCTTCTAGACCAATGTTTGGAGTTGAATATTCCAGAATATTTATATGGAGAGAATGATAAGTAAGACAACTTCACATGATATTCTTTTGCAGGCTACTCGTATGATCCGGACTGCATGTACATAAACGGCACGGGACGGGACTACTACGAGTTCTACATCCAGCTCAACAGATGTGGCACGCTGGGCAGGAACGGGCAGCACGACGACAGCAGGAAACATCCTACTGTGAGTGGCTTAGATTGATATATATATGTAGTTGGTGTATAAATTGGAACTAACGGGGTGTCCTGCGTAAGCGACGAACGCGACAAACGCGATCAAGACAGCGGCATTCCCTACTAGCGGCCTATGTAGCGAGACGCGACGTAACGCGTATTTGTTCACGTCGTTTCGCGTCGCGTCGCAACGCGTCGTGTTTGTCGCTTACGCAGGACACCCCGTAAGTGATGTGTTGGTGCCGTCACCGGACACTATATCTCTTGCCATGCGGATGAATTTTGGGAGGGCCCTATGCCCAGCATTTAACTGCGATAGGCCAGTGCTCGGTTGCTATAAACAAAAACGAATTGTTTTGTTTACCAATGGTAGTTTTTTTATTGCCAAACTGGGCATATAAATAAACTCGTAAGTTAATTTTACCTGTGATAACTACTTTCATATGAGAGGGTCTACTATGCAAAACTATGAGGTTTTTGCTTTATTGTTGGTAAAGATAAAAGTGTCTCAATTTTAACCAATAACGCTCCGTAAATTATAAGTATCGGCAATAAGTTGACATACTGTTTTGTGTGAAAGAACGTGAGAGCTGAATTATCCTTATTCCAACACAGATATTGTCTACAACGTAAGCCTGCAAATGTGCGCTACTAACCCTTCTTTATGGAGACTACAACGAGCGATCCTGATATACCATAATGACAAAGCTTAGCTGATGAACGGATATGTTGTGATGTACGCTGTATGTTGTTGTCAGTAAACAGAAGGCTGTATACAGGGTGTAAACGAAATCATGTAATTCCTTCAAACCTCGTGTTGTATTGCTGACATACATTAATACTACACGGGATACATTTGGATTCAATAAAAATAAAAATTATAAAATGTAAATATGTGTTCTTATCGTGAGGCATTTTAGCGCCCCGAGCGAAGTGCAGGGCTATCGCTCGCCGCGCAGTCATTTAACTCGGGGCGCTAAAATGCCTCAAGTTAAGAACACATGTTTACTTTTTGTAATTTTTATTGAATCCAAATGTTACCCGTGCTGGTTTAGTCTATGTCAGCAGTACATTCCGAGGTTTGAAGGAATTACATGATTTCGTTTACATAGGTACCTTATTACCTACCTGTACATCTGTTGCGGAATAAGATAATAAGGGCAGAACGTACGTGCTCCGTACCTAGTATCATTATTATGATATCATCTGAGGACCCCGTAGACGGCATCCTGTGATATTTAGATTCATAGATATTCGCGTTCTTACATTCCGAGGCACGAAGAGTTCTTGTTATGTAAACACAGGTCACCCATGTAATGTTTGACCGCGAAAACTCGGCTTAACTGCGTAGCGCGCGTAGGCATTTGGCTATGAACTTTTTACTATGTATTTCCATTATTTCATTATTCCTCATTATTATATTAGTGTGCAAACTGGTTCCACTGTTAAAGATGGTCTACCTAATGGCCGCTACAATGAATGGTTGTAGAGGATATTGTCACAATTGTAAGGTTGCAGACAGATTGATGAATCCATACGTTGTTACTAGCACCTTCTTGATATAACGCGTTGATCACTTTAAGACACCCACGGGTAGAAAGAGGGTGGCTTGTGTGGCATTTCCATAGGCATCATTTGTCAACCCGTAAACGTCCACGGCTAAGTATGGGCCTCTCTATGACCGCCGCAATGAACGGTTAAACATATTGCCACAATCACGGATTGGTGATCAGTGATCACTGATCAGAGTATGTTGTTATTAGCAGACACGAGGACGCTGCTGCCTAACCTCGTAAGATAACGATAGATCCCTGTAACGACACCCACGGTTTGGGAAGGGGAGATTTTCATAGTAACATAATTTATTTTGATTTATATTAAAAAGTATCTACTTTTTATTCGTGTGACAGAAGAACCTGATGTGGAACACGATAACGGTGCAGTACAACTCGCTGATTGAGGAGGAACTGGACGAACACTTCAAGGTCACCTGCGAGTACGGATATGACTTCTGGAAGACTGTCACGTTCCCTTTTTTGGACGTAGAGTGAGTATCTGCTTATATTTTTTAAGGTGCAGGATGTACCTACTGTTCGACTAATATGGTTAATTTTGTGATATGAATTAATGATGACAGTGATGTTATTGACACCTGAATAGGTGGGTGCTGTAGCCATCCCTCCGTTTAATAATCATTTCATCTGTGCAGTTCGGTCTGGTGTCTGTTTATTCCATCCATGCACATATTTTACTTGTTGAAAAAGTAGGTAATAGGGCTAAAACGATAATACAAAAATTATAGAAGTAAGAGTTGGCAAAACTGTGGTTAGCTGTAAGCTGCGATGATCTACTTTAAATCGATAAAATGCGTGAGGACCTCATTCGAATAATTTTGTTTTCAGTTTAGTTCAGAACGAAAAAGTGAAATTTCAAACATTTATTTTTATGATAAACCACAGAAATGTTGTCGGACCATAGCAGATCAGATTTGCTGTCGCTAAGGCGTTACGCACGCATGACTTTGTTGACACAGATTGTGAAGCGATTATCTGTAACGATCAATGCTGAATGCATTATCATAGCCATAACTGCATGTAATCGGAAAATCCCGTTTACAGCAGTGGTCATGGCTGAAAACGGAAGTACTCGATGGACCGGGGTATTGAAAGACCGTCGCAATACTTTAAATATTCTTGGCCGGCGAATATCATTATAATTGGCCTAAGTACTTTGTCCATGTTCACTTCCTCACTACAATAGATAAAGTATTCCTATAATCACAATGCTTAGAAAATGAATAATTGTTAATCACTTTTTTTTCTTGTGTTTATTGACTAGCTTGATGACAGAGTTTATGCCGCCTATGAGCCTCTGAATTGGCTTCACATGCCGTCGAGAAATATCTCTCAGGCATGCCGGTTTCCTCACGATGTTTTCCTTCACCGTTTTTAAGCAAGTGATAATTATACGATACGCACATGAATCTGAAAAGTCTGAGGTGCGTGCCTTGGGTTCGAACTCGAGACCTATGTAGCAGTCCGACGGTCACACCACTAGGCTATCACTGCTTATGTTGATCACTGAAAACAGATCCAAACGGCACGGCACGAGTGCCGTATACTTAGTTACTTACATTTAATAACCCTAATGCTGTCGTACAGGGTAGCTACCGGCAACCCGGTCGTGTTCACGCTACAACCCCCTGAGTGCTACATGGAGATCCGGTCGGGGTATGGCGCGAACGGAGTGCGCGTGTCTGGGCCGGTGCGCGTTGGCGATCCGCTGACTTTGCTTATTTACATGAGGAGCGCTTACGGTTAGTACGATTATTTAATAATTCATGTTGAATTTGATTCTTAACGTAACCTTTCGGATACAGTAGGATAGGTTGTAAAGTAAATATGTATTAATTCAGTTAATGATGTATCCCTTAAGTTGCTGGTATTGTAGAGTCCCCCAATGTAACCAAACAAAAGAAATTGCACACGATTAAGAACTCATTGAAAATGTTCACCATACTGCGAAAGTTATAGCTAGACTAGGCTTTGTTATTCGAACAATCCAAGCAGCAATTGAATTAAAAGTTAACTTCTAAGGAATCCCAACCGGTTTTTGTCACAATGTAATAATTGGCACTTATTTTTACCGTAGTCCGACTGAACTAAATATCCCAATAAAAATTAAATACCGTAAGTCTAAGGGCGAGAATCGTAACGGTTGAACTGTTAAAGATCGCATGTTTACGTGCAATGCCGCTCCAGAAATATTTCAATCAATTTAACGTAATCAAGATCTTGCGTTTTTGTTAAATTTTATTATATGGAACGGTATGGGAGCAATGACGTTGGGTAAAGTATGTCAGTACATTTTATAAAAGGAATATTGTTTAGATTATAGTAATTTAATCGTACAGCTACTTATATTGTACCGATACCGACGCGCCTTTGTATGTATTTAGTGGAAATAAGTTGGGCTTGTGTCTGGGTTTTATATAGAGGTCAGATAAACTGCAGGGTCTTACATAAATATATTTGCGTTTATATGTGTTAGAAAATTCACTGTTATAAGGTGCTTAGGATTGGAGTTGCATCCAATAATGACAATAGACTCCGTCATCTATCACATAGGAGCGAGACGCGAGTGACGTGTGTACCATGTGTGTAAGTTTGTAATATTTTATCAATTATTTTTATTTCAGACGGATTTGATATTGTTGTGAATGACTGCTTTGCTCACAACGGAGCCACGAAGCGGATACAGCTTATTGACGAATTTGGGTGAGTTCGGAGGGTCTAAAATTCTTGCACTTTGTGAAATTAGGTTTGCCCTAAGGTAGGTCCTTTTTCTTCTTCTTGTACGACGTCTTTCCTTGTTGTAACTTCTACAATGTCATAATGCTACTTTATGAACTTGGAATCCACTAGTTAACGCCATCGGCCATCGTGCAAAACTACTTTTATTATATATACTATTAACTATCTCATTAATAGGCTTCACAAGCGACCGTCGTATTCTTCAATTTTAATGATACCCAATTTTGGTACTCATTTGATTTATTATTCTTTTCCAGTTGTCCAGTAGACGACAAGCTGATCTCTCGTTTCCGTGGCTCGTGGTCCGAGTCTGGCGTGTTTGAGACGCAAGTGTACGCGTACATGAAGACGTTCAGGTTCACCGGATCCCCTGCACTTTACATTGAGTGTGACGTCAGAATGTGCCACGGAAGATGTCCAGTAAGCAATGACTTCAGTCTTCAGTAATTGCGACTGTCGACGACAAGATTAGTGCAGTCACAGCGCTCTTGTCTTTTAGCGCTACGAACGATTCGAACGCCCTTAGTGCTGTTGTTGCTAGTAGTCATGATGTTATTAGTAGTAGTTAGCTTAGGTTAAGTATTCTACTCGTCCCCATTGGTTGGAGACCCTTCAGCTCTCGCCAATAACTGCCCGGTTACGTAGAAACGGTCCACAAGACCATCTACAGGCAGTCCAATAGAAAACAAAACGGTTCGATTCCCTCACCGATGGTGCTGGGTCTATATGTGTTTGTTTTTATATGAGATTTGTGTCAGTGAACGGTGTCTTGTTAGGTGGATAGATAAATAAAATAAGATATTACAGAGTACAAGTGCATACTGTCTCGTTAATGGAGACGTGGGACATGCCGCGTACTATCAATACTATCATATCTATATTCTACATACAACTACAACTCAAACAATAGGTAGGTAGGTACTTACTAATATACCGTCAATCAATGTCTGAATTGTTCGCTTGACGCTAAGCTCCGCATCTCTATGAATGAGGTCTAGCTCATAGCATACGTAGGTACCTAGCCAAGGACCATAAAATGCTTTCATTATGTTAGATTTGAATCAATAAAATTTCTAAGGGCTTTCCATCGTATAATTCTTATCTTGGTTTTGTACACTTAATTTGTTTACCACAACTTTGATCATATTTCAGTCGCAACCATGCCACTGGCGCAACATGAAGAGCGTGAAGCGACGGTCGATAGAGACCAAGCCTGGCCTGGACCCGGCCTCCAGCGTGGCGCCGAGACTGTCCGAGAACATATCACTGTTCCAGTCTCTCAGGGTGCTGCAGGAGGGAGAGGAAGACTCCGAGCTGGCTGCCAGCACAGGTAGTAAGTATATCTCTATTTAATTAAGTTACTGATACATTCAGTGTAGGTAGGTACTGCTGGAAGTATGTCTGTTCGAAAATGGAGTTATTGTCAAATATGTCTGTGCCAAATAAATTAATTAAATTGAACGATGATCAAAATAAATTAGAGTGTTGGGTTGTTGACAATTATGAATATGGTATGCTTATTATATGCTCCGTGACATCTTGCAATTATAATTTGAAACTGTAGTCTCATTTCCTTTTTTAATGTCATAGAACCCTATGTGATCCAGCTTATCCAAAACTAAATGTACTAACATTTTAAAGACGTAGTAACGATCTTTTCCTTTCCCTAGTTGCTCCGGAAGGTCAGACCTGCATGAAGACATCAGCGCTATCAGCTATCATGGTATCATGTGGCGTGTTGATCGCTGCGTTGTGTGGCGGAGTGTTAGCAGCCGCGCGCGGATTCAGACGCGGGGAAGGGAGGACGCCGCATCATGCATATGTGCCACATAAAGGACGGATAAAATAAATATTTATTACATGTTCTTGCCTAATTCACTGTTTGTTAATTGCCAGTTTCACGCCAATGTGTCTGAGGAGACTATTGAAACTGCTTGTATAGGGGACGGATGCTTAGTGCTTAGTGTAACCATAGTTTCTTGCCTATAATTTATTGTTTATAAGATTCATAATTATGATACTAACGTGTCCTGTCTGAGGCTCGGCAAGTGTCATGTCTGTTGAGGATTGTAAAGACGTGCTTGTAAAAGCACAGTAACGCGATTTGTACTGATGATACTTTTAATACGTATTCTATTGAAATAAAACTAGGTTGGCAGATTTTTGGGGCGATAATGTATGTAGAATTCTTTTTTTAAATCTGAAGGTCATAGACACTGCGTCAGTTTAGTTTTATTTCAATATATTTAAGCTTTTATCTTGTACCAGCTTAATTAAATTATAAAAAAAATCAACCACTGATGGTTCCTTTGTAATAAGGATGGATAAAAGTTTTCTGACTCAAAATATGTGTTACGACTTGCATTAAGTATAGAGTAAGTAGTTATATAATTAATTTATGTTCGTTATAATACTTGGACAAATTGTGAGGATCTATATTTTTAAATAAACAAAATATGCCTCCTCCGTTTGTCTAGCACTATTTATGTATGCAGTTCTCAAAGTTGTGATAAAATAAGTATTAAATAGAGTTAACTACACGGTAAATTAATTAGTAATACAACGAAGCTTCCCGTTTTAATGTGTAAGGTATATTATATTTAGTGTTGCCTACCTTTAAAACTTGTTTTGTTTTTAAATATAGATTTCAAAACCATAGAGATAATAAAAATAGAGAAGACCAGAGTAGACATAGCTTAGTGCAATAAAATATCGCTAATACTTAATGTAGAATGAGTTGACCAACAATATCGTCGAGTTGATCAACAATAGACTTTTGGGAAAAGGCAAACAAAATTAAATTCAAGTAGGTAGTTGAGGTACTACTTTGATTTTTAATAAATATCAAGAATAAATCATATCATAATAATGTTTTTTATAACACAATTGAAATATTTTATATCTCTCTAATTATTTGCAGAATAACTTATTTTAATTAACTGTAAATATTAATATAAGGTCTATTTAAAAATAGTTAATTAATTAGACATTTTTTTAACTGTATAACTTCCTATTATAACGGCGGAGAAATGTATCTACGAGTAGGTAATATTTAATATTTATAGGTACATTTTAAATAGAAAAAATAAATAATTTTATAAACCGAGATGTTGTTTTATAAATATCCTTAGAAACTTGGTTCCCGTTGTTATATTCCGCACTCTTATTGCGTGACACTCACAATAGGTTTCATTTTGTCAGTTCAGCAATGTCCGGTGCATTCACAAATATAAGAGGTAAAAGATAACGCAAGTTGACCTTTTTTACGTGCCACCGGTAGGAGCAATGCTCCATTTTATGCTGCTAACTCTGTTCCCACTCGACTGTTTCCGTTTCTGCAAGCGCGAATGGTTGCAGGTTGCGTGTGCGTGATCTTTTCCAGTAGAAATTGCGCTCGTTATCTAGGTAGTTGGAACAAAAAATGTGACGTTTGTTTTCATTCAATTTGACAAACTTGTGGTAGAGTGCGCGCAAGATAAGTCTGCGCGCGGCTAAAATCGGAACTGATCATGGTCCACCACAATGTTGCAGTTTTATTAACTTAGTCACTAAATCAATCTGATTTTAGGAATAATAGAAAATATATTAATAAAAATCACAGTAGACCTCATCAGACGATAATAATCATAATGCATTCTTATTCATTCATGGCACATTTATAAGCTTAGTCTTTTCCCTTTACAAATTACGTAAAAATAGGTACTAATTAGTTTCAATCGTAGGTAGTAAATTTTAACGTACACAACTTATCTCAATTAAAACATAAAAACGTAAAAGAGGGCTGCCCTATTTTAATGCATGCGTATTTTTACTTTTCTTTAAAAGGTTGTACTTTATACTTTTGCAATCATGGCAACATTTAGCACGCCCTCAGTCGCGCGCAGATTTATCTTGCGCGCACTCCTAAGTATCTATTTAAAAAGATATCTGTGGTTGCAGCGTATGTCTTAATCGCACCAAAAATAGAATGTAAAAAACAGCCACCTCGTCAGGACTGTTTTGTTATCAATAAGAATAATTGAAATGTAGGAATTGTGCCAAGTTTTTGGCCAAGATTAAGCTTGCCAAGTTTGGTCATTGGCCAAGACAAAACTTGTCAAGCAACTTGGCAAGTTATTCATATCATTTATTTGCAAGGGTCAAAATATTGCTCAGTTCTTGTATGACAACTCGCCAAGCTTGGTCTTTGCCAACGACCAAACTTGGCAAGTTTGGTCTTCGACTGGAGATCGAAAAAGGCTCGAAATTATTCGTTTAAAAATATTAGCAGTGCGCGTGTGGTCGTTTTTGCGCAAAACTTGGCCTGTGCTCTTAGACAAATCGTATTCTTGACGACTATGCACCGCGCTTGGCCTGTGCTCTTAGACAAATCGTATTCTTGACGACTATGCACCGCGCAATAGATATATTTGTATTGTCTAAATGGAAGTTATTGTGATTATGAGTGTATCACGCAATTAGGGTGTTCTTATAGCTAAATTTTAGTTTTTCAATCCGTAGTTGGATAATACTGATATGTGACTGATCACAGTGAGTATTTTAACTGATAAAACATGAAATGGTTGAATTCTGAAGGCGCGCTCGGTAGATTGTTGCAATTCTGTGCAAGGGAAACTTGCTAGCTCTTCGCCTACAGGCGCCATGCCTGTTATATAGGTAGAATCTTGACATGTTTGTTGTCAACCCGGTTTTAGACTTTTATAGTAAAATAATAGACTTATTAAAATATGAAAAGCGAAAGAAATAAATGAAACAAAAAACAATTAATTGAGAACACATTAAGTATATTAAATAATAATAATTGCACACAAAACGTAAGTACATTACAACTAAAAAACAATAATAAACACGCAAACATTATAACGAAAAATCCCAGTGATTGAAATTCGTTGTACCGTAAAAATATTTAAGTAAAATATAATTAAAACATGATATCGATGAGGTTCTAACACAGGAATACTGTCATGATTTGTTCTTAATTGATTACTTATGACATACTTATTAATATTTTCTACATTAGGCGAAAATATCCGGGAACGATTGGCTACCCATACTATCCTGAACGGGCACAAGTGTATTGTGATGTATGATTACTGCATAATACAATTAATAGATACTAACATAACATCACGCCTGTACAGGGTGTAAATGAAATCATGTAATTCCTTCAAACCTCGTGATGTACTGCTGACATAGATTAACCCTGCAAGGGATACATTTGGATTCAATAAACAAAAAAATTACAAAAAGTAAACATGTGCTCTTACCGTGAGGCATTTTAACGCGCCGAGAGATAGCCGCGCAATTCTCTCGCGGCGCTAAAATGCCTCACGTTAAGAGCACATGTTTACTTCTTGTAATATTTTTTTATTGAATCCAAAAGCATCCTGTTTAGGGTTAATCTGTCAGCAGTAAGTACTTCACGAGGTTTGAAGGAATTACATGATTTCGTTTACACCCTGTATTCCCCGACGGGTTAGGCAGAGGTAACACCCAAATTTTTCCGTTATGTTTAAGTCTCACGTAATAGGGGACGAGCCATTCCACAACGAAAAACCCAATAACACTTTGCCCGACCTGGGGATCGAATCCAGGACCTTACCATCAGCAGTAGCGCTTACCACCACTAGATCAATGAGGCAGATAATAATAGATATTGTTCTAAATATTATCCTTCCGATATAGATTCGATGTATACTAAAAATACGCTATCGCCTAAATCATTAGGCGATCCCATGCCGAGATAATGCGGGAGTCAGAGCGCGGTCCACGGATATTTTCGTCAGGTCGTGATACATTTATTTAGATTTGTCTTCGACGGCGGGGAGTTTACGTAAAGTTTCTTCTAGATACTTCATGGCACCTTCTAGTATTTGTACTTCACATTTCTTCAGCAGTATTATATTTTTCCTAGAAAAAAAAATTGCCAATTTTATTTTATGCTTCTTCTTTTCGTGTGGTTAGTAACAAATCTGGTGTCAGAGTTTATGCCGCCTATGGGCCTTTGACTTGGCTTCACACGTCGTCGAGAAATATCTGAAATAAATATCTGTGGTTTCCTCACGATGTTTTCCTTCACCGTTTCTAAGCAAGTGATAATTATACAATAGGCACATGAATCCGAAAAGTCAGAGGTGCGTGCCTTGGGTTCGAACTCGAGATCTATGACGTGGCAATCCGATGGTCACACACTAGGCTATCACTGCATTTTATTTTACTTATAAATACCTATATATCTAATGTTCACTTTATATCAATACGTATTACGATTTTTGCACATAAAGGGAGGTTAGGAAGGCATCAGCGCTGGGCTGATAAGTTGGTCATCGTGATCTCTCGCATCTGTGACGCTGCTGCAGTTCATCAAAGACTCGTCGCTCACCAATTGGGTGCTTTGCATAAAGGTAAGATCAAAACTTCATTGAAACTGTTTGATTAGTGGTCTTTCGTTTGTTATAACCAAAGCCTATGACATATGACCTATTTTCATTATTTTTTATGCAATAAGTTGACAAACAAGCCGACGGCCCACCTGATGGAGTGTTTATCGGCGCCTATGCAAGGTTAGTCGGAAAGGGGGCCAATTAAAGTATCACTGATGACTATTTTAAAGCAAGTGTTAAAATTTCAAAATTCGGTAATTTTTATTTGCATGCAAAAATATATTTATTTTAGTTTTTCCAAAAAAAAACATACCTGCTTTAGTTATGAATTCAGAAAATTAAGTTTCTTATCCGTGACCCCAAATATGACCTAAATTGTAAACACAGCTGATCATAGCTATGGACAGATAGATTTTAGCATATTTTTTACGAAATCTTTGAAACGTTATTTCTCTTAAACTATCGAGTTTTGGGGAAAGTTTTAGAACAAAAGTTATCCCTTATTATGGGTACTTTAACACCCTTTCGGCTTAGTACCCCCTTTCTGACTAACCTTGTATACACCTATAGCACCAAGAGCATTGCTGATGCGTTGACAAACTTAGAGACAAAGTTGCAAAATCTCATATGCCTGTAATTTCATCGGCACCCTTCAAACCGGAACAAAGTAATGCTGCTTGGCGGTAGAAATAGGTATATTACGACACAACTAAGAAGTTGCATCGGCAAACTTGATAGAACAACCAATGACAGTCTCTCATTTTCGCGCTTCTCCCACTTATTGCGTCAACGTAAAGATCATTTTTTAACGCACTAATAATCAATATTCGTGGTCTTGAAGTCGCACTCTCGTTTACGAAGTTAGCCGATGCGACTTCTTAGTTGCGGCATACTACCTATATCGACGCTCGGCAGTGAAAACCTCGTAAATAAAAATTTCTTCCAATGCGTTTTATTTGTTCTTATGATAGATAAACTCGTCATACACGTACTAGTTCAACAAACTTTCAATTCAAATACTTCTAAGCTATCTATGACGTACGATGACAAACTTGTATTAACATTTGATTGGCCATTTTTTTGCAGGAGACAGTTAATTCTACCTCTTTTAAATATTTGTATTTTCCACATACGTGGTTTTCACTGCCGACCGACGAGATGGTGGTAGTACTTCCCCGGAAAAGCTCTTTCTCAAGGAGCTCTATTACTACATTCATCTATCATACTACATCATTAACTTTAAACCATATTATTACCAATGCAGTGAATCTGTTCCATTCTCTTTAGTTTCCTTGTTATAAGACGCGGCAATGAGCTTGCATCGTGTCAACAAGTACGTGTATGCGCGCCGGTCGATATGGGCGCCCACTGCTTCTGCGCTAGACTGGTCTGAGGATACCAAGTCACCGGGCAGACCTTGACTTGACCACTTTGTTAGTTCCTCTAGAATGAAAGAAGTTAATGAAGATTATGTCTTTGCCGTGCCATTTGAGTCTTAGGGCCAAGCCACGTCTGGCGGAAGATACATCGCCGATCTTCCGTTGCGTAATTTACTCGAGGAATTTTAGTAACGCATCTTCGGTCAAATGTGTATGGTATGAGATGTTTATAATATGGATTTAGGTGTACCGGCGGAAGATCGGTGACATATCTTCCGTCAGATGTGGCTTGGCCCTAAAGAATTTTCAAAAAACACTGGTTTTGACGTCATCAAACAATATAATTTTGGAATTTATTTGAAGATAGGTTGTATTAAGCTTAGGCAAATATAATAGTCCTTCATACTTCAGTTCTCTTTGTGATAAAACAAGCCTAAACTTTGCTTTTAAAATAAAATAGTAAATCTCCATGACAGTTTAATATTTGCAGCGAAGAAAAATGGGACAAATCTATCTACAAAATCATTTTAACATCACGTAGTTATAAATTAACTACTATTTTCTTCACTCTTTTGATGGTAGGGAAGATTAGTAACATAGTTTCCAAGGCAGTGAATGCAACATTTTGCGATATAAATCAACATTGTGCACGTATCAAACTGGGGTTCCGTCGAAGGTATAAGTAGAAAAACTGTACTCCTAGCTCATAAATAGCATAAGCATAGGTAGCTCATTACGTCCCGCTGCTGGGTACGGGCCTCTTCTCAGAATGAGAAGGGTGTAGGCCTTAGTCCACCACGCTGGCCTGGTGAGGGTTGGCGGACTACACACACCGTAAATAACTTTTTTTATGTGCATGCTTCCTCACGTTTTCCTTCACCATTAACGCAAGTGATAATCAAGCTGAATGAAATTCTTAGTTAATAAATACATAACATAAAATAATTAGCCCATTACAGTCCCACTGCTGGGCACGAGCCTCTTCTCAAGATGAGAAGGGTTTATGCCTTAGTCTACCACGCTGGCCTGGGGTGGGTTGGCAGACTACACACACCATCGACAACTTTATGGGAGACCTCTCGGGTGTGCAGGTGTTACGATATTTTTCTTTCACCGTTAACGCAAGTGATAATCAAATTAAAATCCGCACATTAATTTAGAGGTACGGGCCGGGATCGAACTTGGTCTGAGTTTGATCCCGGATCTCCTGCATGGAAGGCAAGCTACCGACAAGCTACCGTCAATCGCTAGGGTATCACTGCACTAGGTAATAAATAAAAATGTATATTTACAGCAGTGGCGTGCATTGCATATAGGCAATTAAGTACTGCCTACCTCATAACATTTAATTAACTACTCCATCTTGAACTATTACTATAAATAAAATAAGCGTGTATGGCTATGATTTGTTTTGGTCAGAATCGTATTGAAATGGGCTTAAGCGTACAATTAAAAGGCGACATCGTTAGTGCCTCCCTACCTAGTCCGAAAACCAATGCATGCCAAAGATTTACAGCAAGACGATATGAAAGGAAGATATAGTTTTACACTATCAGTAGCTCATTAAGTAATCTTGTTCATCAACGTGAGAGAAAACGAGTAATTAATATAATGGACTTCAAGTAACAATCACTTTCACTTAGCAGGTGGAAAAATTGTCACAAAGCATTGTTATTTAATCCCTCATCATCATATCAGCCCGTAAACGTCCAGCGTAAGCAGCTGAACGCTTGCCTTTTATGCAGAAAGAAAGAAAGAAAATTATTTATTCTGGACTCACACAAGCAGTTACAGAAACAAAAACAATATTTACAAAAAGAAAGGATAAGAATTTAGACTACCTGCACGAGGCCAAAAAGGGCTCCTATCTCAGCATAATGCTGCGACATTAAAAAAAAACAAAATGTCGCAACGCTGGTTTTCAGATAGGACCAGATGCAGGAGGGTCTAAGTTCAATCCCGGCCCGCACCTCTGACTTTTCGAATTTATATGCGGATCATAGTTTGATTACCGGATTCGATTACTTGCGTTATCGGTGAAGGAAAACATCATGAGGAAACCTGCACACCAGAGAGGGCTCCATAAGGTACTTGATGGTGTGAGTAGTCTGCCAACCCGCACTAAAACGGCGTGGTGGATTAATGTCTAAATCCTTCACATTCTGAGAAGACGCATGTGCTCTGCAGTAGGACAGTAATGGGCTGAATATGTTGGTATGTAAACGTCCAGTACTGTAGATGGGCCTTCCAATGACCGCTGCAATGACTGGTCAAAGGGAAAGTTTACATTATCATCACGCTAAGCAGACTTATTGGTGATTGAGGTTTAATGTTATTAACAGAGGGATGGATGCTGCTGCTTACCCTCTTGACATAATCCCTTAGTTACCCCTTACAACAACCACAGAAGAGGAGGGAGTGGTAGGCCACTCCTCCTCTCTTTGCCCGAAAACACACAATTTTCTCACCTTGATTCATATTAAATATCCTGATAAATGCCAACAGCTCGGCACTGATAGGGTTGTCTCCTTGGTACAAACTGAAGTGAGTGACGCCGGCTAGCCCTAATTTCGTCAAAAGCGACAGCTTGGTTTCGCGGAGTTGATCGCTTGAACTGACGCCGAGGGATAGAGATAGACTGTCGTGCTGGTTTTTAGGGTATACGAATCTGGAAGAAATACAAACAAAATAGCAGATAAATACAGACATAAATTATGGGTGACCTTGATGGCAACCCCTTATGTTGCCTCCAAAAGAGAGGAACGTTGAATGAAGCTTATAACTCGAGTATTATTATTAAAAATTATGATGAATTATACTGCCTCATTGGTCTAGTGGTGGTAAGCACGACTGCTGATGGTGAGGTCCTAGGTTCGATTCCCAGGTTGGGCAAAGTGTTATTGGGTTTTTCCGTGTGAAATTCCTCATAACAGCCTGGAGTTTGGATTTTTGCCCAGTTGATAGCAATAGGCTCGCCCCCTATTACATGGGACTTAAACATACGGCGAAATGATGGTGTTACTATACACCTCCGCCAAACCCTTCGGGGAATAAAGGCGTGATGTTATGTTTATGTTACGTATTACGAATTATTTACTAAGATTTAAGAAAAGTACGAGTGCATATTAGTCGTACACGCTCTTTACGCAAATTATTTTGAGATCAGTGCAATTATCGCTTTTGACAAGTATAGGTTTGTCATTCGGTCAAAGTTTATGCCTTCCGATGACCTTTCCAGGCGTTGAACGTCTAAAGCCGTGCTGTATTCACAGGACAAATAAGACCACTATATAGGTATAATAGTAGCTTTTGCCCGCAGCTTCTTTTGCGTGATTTTTCACCCCCTTAGGGAAGGAATTTTGAAATATCCTTTCTTAGTGGATGCCTACGTTGTAAAAGGTAAATACTGACAAAATTTTAAGTTTCTTACCCCAGCGGTAGGCTGGGCGTTGATAGATCAGTCAGTCAGTTTCTCGTTTTATATAATATACAGGGTGTAAACGAAATTATGTAATTCCTTCAAACCTCGTGATGTACTGTTGACATAGATTAATCCTGAAAGTGATACTTTTGGATTCAATAATAAATATTTTACAAAAAGTAAACATGTTTTCTTAACGTGAGGCATTTTAGCGCCCCGAGTTAAATGACCGCGCGGCGAGCAATAGCCGCGCAATTCGCTTGGGGCGCTAAAATGCCTCACGTTAAGAACACAACGCACTTTTAGAATTATAGCGACCTATTTCAAAATTTTAAGTTTGAATCATAAAATGACCTTGGATGACCATCTTCATCGACTCTTATTAAAAGAGAGGCCTATTGTGGTACGCCACAACCGGCCTCTCATTTAATAAGTGAAAGTTTCTCTCTTTTCTACAAAATTCATAAAAATACGAAACTTTATTCGACGTTTTCCAAAAACTATCTTTTTTTAGATAGGTCTCCATAATTCTAAAGGTGCATGTTTACTTCTTGTAAATTTATTTTATTGAAACCAAAAGTATCTCGTTCAGGGTTAATCTATGTCAGCAGTGCATCACGGGTTTGAAGGAATTACATGATTTCGTTTACTCCCTGTATACAGATTACTGTTACTTTATCGCATCTCACTGCTGGATAAAGCGTCTGCCCCTCTTCATTTCCAATAAATGTAATATTTACAGTCAAAGTCATCGTGACATTATTTTTCAATAGAGCTGTCAAACTACCGTTTCAATTTCAAGAGAGGTGTATCAATAGTGCTCGTCGTGCAAGTCATTCGATTAGTGGCAGAGTGTGTGATATAACACTAACAACCAGCGTAATGAGTTGCGTAAGCATTATGAATCAGGAACATCGGATAGCATTGCATGCAGATTAGTTACTATTTTGCTACAAATGAATGAATGTATTACACACTGCAATTTCCTTGCAAAGTTAAGATGCGTTTGCTTGGTTTACTATTTTTATTTTGATATAATAGAAACCACCATATTCGTTACGGCTTTCATGACATTGCATACCGATCTGGATATCTACCACGATAAACCATACAATTTAAATGTGATTGCCTTGTTGGTCTAATGGTGGCAAGCGCAAATGCTGATCGTGAGGTCCTGGGTTCGATCCCCAGGTCAGGCAAAGTGTTATGTAGCAGCCCGGTGTTTGAAGTTGTGCCCGGTTGATGGAAATAGGCTTGCCAGCTATTACGTGGGATTTAAATATAACGGCGAAATGAGGGTGTTACTATACACCTCTGCTCAACCCTTCGGGAAATATAGGCGTGATGTTATGTAAATGAATAGTTAAATTAAATGAGTATTTCAAAAATTTGCCGTATTTTGTCTTGTAGAAAATATTAAGTAGAACATAGCTTCCTTGGATCAATGTGGATATTCAACTTTGTCCTAGTTTTTATATTGCTTGTTGTGTTGTTTGATGAAAATGAATCTGGTGTGACCATGAAAGAAATCCATATGTAACGTATTTGATTAGATAACAATGATTTAAGGCCTAGTTTTCATCTATAATTCTGACACTTTTTGGGATGTTGATTTGATTATTAAACTTATCTTAAGTTGTCAATAATAATGATGTATGAATATAACAAATCCATTTTATCAATTTTCAAAGAGCGATGTTGAGAGCAGTTTATTAATATGGGTCTCTTCTTTTTTTCTTAGGCCCGTATTAATAATTGGCTCTGATTTGAGAGATCTTCCAACAGCAGCTACCATAAACTACTTTAAAAAAAAAAAAAAAAAAACGTTGCCCCACACTAGGATTTCTCCTGTATCGTGGGTGCGTTTACAGACACAAATCTTCACATGCACAAACATCCAGACCCGGAACAACTATCTGTAGGCCATACAAATATTTGTTCCGTGCGGGAATCGAACCCACGACCCGCAGCGCAGATGCCAATTGCTTAGCCACTGCACCAAACGTGTCGTCAAATTCCATACATATAGCAACTTTTTTTAAAAATACTTCTCTACATAACATCACGCCTTACATTCCCGAAGAGTTTGGCAGAGGTGTTTTTTAAAACACCCTCGTTTCGCCCGCTATGTTTAAGTCCCATGTAATAGGGGGCGAGCCTATTGCCATTAACCAGGCAACAAATCCTGACTCCAGGCTGCTACTGAGAAATTCCTAATGGAAGAACCCAATAAAACTTTGCCTGACCTGGAGATCGAACCCAGGACCTCATGCTCAGTAGTTGCGCTTGCGACTTCTCTAGTGATGTTAAAACTACACTTTAGAGGGATCTCTCAAATGAGAGCTGTTTATTAATACGGACCTTGAATTCGCAAGGTCCGCAAGAGCTTCTGATAAACTGTCTAAACACAAAACACACATAGTTACGTTTACCAATTTACCCATTGTGCAGGAATAGATCAGCGTTGGGCCGCGCGCCGTAGAATATGAAGATCTGCTCGCCGGAGTTGAAGTCACGTAGCGCGAAGCACTCGCCACGGTCCAAGTCTTTGTTGAAGTCCGTTGTTATCTGGCAATATTATGTTAGATTTCAGCAAATAGATTATAGCTACACAAACACAGCTACTATTTTTATATTGCTTCATGTCTGTTGTATCGTGGGTGGGTTACATGTATAAATGTTTACAGGTTCCAGCTAAGCTTATCTGTGTAGTATGTAAAGTTGTATTTAAGCCGGAGTGTCTAATGAACATTCGCGTTTTTTTTATGACTACATGTACAAACGATTTTTTCTAAATTATTTAGTTTTTGCAATAAGCACAACTTCATAATTTATGTTTTAGTTAAATTCTCATGTAAGTGAATGAATGTATTCTTGTGACAAGAAAGTTATCATAAACCTCAAATCTTCACATGTAGGTACAAACTTCCAGGCCTGGAAAAAATATCTACATCTTCAAAACAAATACGTGAGTGGTTTCTGACATGTGAACCCAGTTCCAAATTAACCATAGAAGTAACATGCTTGGCTGTCGAAAATTATGAATTTCACTACTGGTACCCTGAGGACATCGCGTGATGCTTAGAAATGCAATTGACAATATGTCTCACAAACTTGATCATGTGTAAGATTGAGAAACATGACGAAACTTATGCCGAAAGCGGACGTTGGCAATAGACTAGAAAACCACTAGAAATTGTAGGTAAAAAGAATATTCTTCCAGACTACATTGAAAATAAAATTATTAACTACTTTGAAACTAGACGACTTAATAATTAGAAAAGGAAGTAAATATAATAGGTATTAATGTTTATTGATAAGTATATATGTATCTGTATAAATAAACCAGCAAACGAAGGAAAGTCCAGTAGAAACTAGCGAAAATTTTATTTTCATCCATCAACACAATAGCGAATTATTTTAAATAAATAGTAATTATTCTTCTAGCGTTTCTTCTGCATAACATAAATCACAAGAAAGCTGAATTTCTTCATAAAATTACTGCTTTTAGCTTGTGTAAATAGAAAGTTTACGAATCGTTCATCTTCAATCAATTATTTTATTATAAAATACTGTAATTATCTTGACATGAGTGTGATGAAAGATGTAATTGACGAGTACTGTCATGATGGATGAGCAAGGTGTACGTAACGAACTATCCATTAGCAATTTTGCTGTGTAAGTAGATTGATAGAGACCACATACACCTTCTCCTTTTTTTTCTTGCACTTCATGTCCATCCAAAGGTTGTCTGGAAGAAATCGCCTAGTGCGATAAGACCGCCCATTGTACATCTCTATTTTTATAGTAATGTTTCTTGTTTGTTTTGTGTACAATAAAGAGTATTGTATACACATAGTACCGTGTGGCTCTCAGCAAAGAATAAGTCACCCCTCTCCACCTGTGGGTGTCTTAAAGGCGACAAAGGGATTACGTGAAGGAATTGGGCAGCAGAGTCGTCCTATCTGCTAAAAAGCTTGTCCAGGGAAGTACTACCACCGTATTTATTTCTGACGCAAAGCAACATTGCTATGTCCCGGCTTGATGAGTATGGGTGCCGGGGAATTTACAGGCACATGAGATATTCCCACTTTGCCTCCACGCATCAGCAAGCCTCTTGGTGATGTAGGTGTATACAGGCGAAGGTAACCACTTAGCATCAGGTGTGACGTCAGCTTGTTTGACAAACAATAGAATTTGAAAAAAAGTGCCAATGCGTCTGCCAAGCGTGGATAACAGCGGTCATTGGAAGATCAATGATCCGAATATGCATGGCAGTCATCACGCGTATTCAGAAGAATTTCCTGGAAGCCAACCACGACAAGCATAATAAAAAAAATCATAAGTAAGTATAACTTACTTTGCCATGCTCGTGGTTGCACATATCCCAAAGAGGGATGAAAGCCGTGACGTCGGCATCAGACAGTTGAATGTTGTTCTGCCTCGTCATCACCGTGGACACTGCCCATCTGTAAAGATAAAGATGTCGATGGTCATATCACGAAAACAATCAACTGACAAAAACTCATTTTTAATGAGTTAGAAAACTCTATGCTGGATATCTGAACTCAAAAGAAAGATTTATGTCGTTGGGGAATATATTTGTATAGTTTATCTTAAAATTATTATGTAGTTTAATAAATTTTGGCTTGATCATACGATTTGCGAGGTTAAGTTACGCTTACCGCGGTCATTCTGTGGAAGTCTGACAACCGGTCTAACCTTAGGCATTGCCCTGTAACTGGGATGCGGAGGTCTGATAGCAGTCGCTCTGTGTAAAATACTGGTATTCAGCCGCATCTGGTTAGACTGGAAGCTGACTCCAACATAGTTGGGAAAAGGCTAGGTAGAACAACTAATTTAAGATTGTCATCTTTCAATACCGCGCACAATTCCTAACAAAATGTTGACAAATTGTGTATACAGTTTAAACATAACAAACGAATGCCAAACACTGAACGTTTTGTTTAATAGATACAGTTGCAAGAATACAAAGACAATGTGAATTGCTTAAAACCCTAGATTTACAGTGACTGCCGCGCGAATATCTCCGTACATTCTGTTCAGTTTTACGTAAAGCCATGCAACACAAAATACATGACACAAAACAAATTCGAGTTTAAAATAGAAATAAAGAAAAAAAAACTTTGTTTTGAAAGACAGAAATTTTGATCTTGCACAAATTCGACAGAACAATTTCGACCGGTTCGTTGTACAAATAAATCTTCATAAGAAATTTGCAGATCGTCCAACATTTCTTTGCGGTTGGTCTAAAACATTTGTTAGATAAAAAGTGAAAAATTCTTTATAATTGAGGTACTTATAGCTGCTTTGCCGAGCTGCAAGATGTTATTTGTGATATCATTGGAACAAATCACGCTACATTGTTCGCGTTTATAACTTACGCGCATTTCACCAGACTAGTTTTTATTGATTATATAAATAAGTTTTGAGACAAACAATTTTTTGTATTGTATTCACAATCTTATTGTTGAAATCTACTACTAGTTTTCGTTAAGTAGTGTAAAACTGCCCCGAGATAGATGGGCCAACTACCTAAAGAAGGTAGCAGGAGTAGACCGCATGTAGGGAATGAATTGATTGATTACTTAAATAAAAAGCTTACCAAAATATGAATGAAGAAATAGAAATCATTTTCATGTATTCCTTCAGCGAAAACATATTCTCCTATAGAGAATTAACATATAGATTGCCAGCGTAACTTCAAACAATAGGTGCTGATTGAAACAGACTCTTGTTTTCAAACAATTACAATTTTCACTCTTATTACACCTGCTTACCTATTGTCTTATAAGAGGTAGGTCTATGAGAAAAGACTTTCGGGTTATCTAACTCTACATCTCCACGTACTTCATTAAGTCTGGGTGTATTTTCACATAGAATTATATTTACGGGTTTATTAACGGACGGATAGATGCTCGCTACTTTCTCAACACATCATTGTTAGTAGTTAAATGTTTACAAATACGAGCAAATTGCGCGGTCGCAAAACAATGTGGAAGTCGTAGATAAAACATCCACTACGAAATATTATTTAAGGATCGTAAGGTTCGGTTTAGTAGTGACCAGGTTACACTTGAGTTAAACTATATGCCAAGGAACTCTCTCATGAAACAACAAAACAGAATACGACAAGTGCGAGACGAAAACTGGTATTAAACCTTTGGAATGAGGCGAAACTACGCTTCCTCATCATTTATTATGAAGTCATGAAATATTAGATTCGCACCAGGCACCTGTCAATATTGTATCCGTATCATTATTGCTCCTGGGTCGTTTATTCTTGTTAACCAAGGGGAGAACCGGAAGGCCATGTTAAGCAATCAAGGTTTACTAAAAAGAATCAAAATATCTGAACTAATCTAAACAACTTTCTAATTTCTAAATCAAATAATTTTAAAATAATGGTATTGTATTAGTCATAAAGAAATTACTTTGAGTGGAGATTAATCATAAACAAGCAACGAAACAAATTGCTTCTTCCGCAACATTCGAGATAATTAAATTGTTAAACATCATTCCGAAGCTGATGTCAAAATACATGCAAATATTTTGTTGAATAACTCTTATTATGCGAGATTGTAATAGAATATTAGCGAAACGATCTGCGGCTTACAAATAATAGGAAAACGTACACAAAATTATAGTGCCATCTTTCAACGCAGCTGGGTTAATGTATTCAATTTGTTGCATAAAGCTGTAGAAACCATCGTTATGAACTAATCGAAGTAATAATATTGGCGAATATTCACTGCCTGGTGTAAAACCGCCACTGTAAAATTAGAGGATAAGAATAGTTTATTGGTTCATTGTTACAAAATAAATTAAAAAAATAATAATATCGTATGCTTACTGTAACTAGAATATTTAACATAGTTAATTGAATAGTGGTCCCCAAACTAGGCAGCGTCTGTATCTTCAGGGCCTGAATTGCGTTATCTTAAATTTTAATTCGAGATATGTTTGTGTTAACTTAAATTTATTTAAAGAGCGTAAAAGCGTCTGGATGCTGTGAAAGCAAAGAAAAGAAAGCATGTAAGAGCTTTATTTTTAATGATCTGACCGCTGAACATAGAAAAAATGCTTCTTGTGTTTTATTTTGAGTGAAATAGAACAGATGATGAATTAGCATACACTTGAAATGCTGCTTGTTGACCACATTTGGAATTTCGGCTAGTTATCGACAAAACTTGGATGCAGCTGCCAATCTTCCCAGTATAATCGTTTTGTGGATTTTATGGTTACTGAGAGAAGCACGTCAAATACAAAAATTGCGAGCCTTTTCATCATATTTACTGATTTAGGAAATATCTACGTAACGACCCCGTTTAGTTTCGAATGGGGCTGCAAGATTTACCAATAAGTAGGCACATAATATGCAACTAGAGCTAACAGCAACGCAACTTAAGAGCCGATTTGTTAATCGTCAGTTAACTTTTATTTAAGGAATAAGTTTGACTCTTTTACAACTTTTGTTTAGAAAATATACCAAATAGCCATATTTATTTCTCAGATAAAAATTATCTGACAATAGAAAATTCTGCCCTTATTGAATGTTTTTAAATCGGCAACTATAGGATATACCTATGAAGCTTCCATATAGTAATAGTCACGCAAAGTGAAATAATGCCTCGATTTTTTTTTTATTAAATACAACACGTGGATAGGCATTATCTTAGCACTATGGAAACAATTTTTCCCTGCACTTACTTCATACAGACAAAAAACATACATTTCTTATTACTTGTCCTACTCGATATTATCTACACGTGACTGAATGCTTACCATAAATGTTATAAAGTGAACGTATGATGATCCGTACAGATCGCTCGACTTATCCGATATAACGAGCTTTTTGTGTCGTCACAACGATCTCACTGAATCAACGATATTATGCTAGTGATATGGAAAGTAAGAGCGACGCGTGAGAAATCATATGACGTTAACAATGACCTATACAATGTACTATAAGATGAGATTGTGCATGTGTAACTATTACTTATGTATGAGAGCTTAGGATTTACAACAGGCAATAACTAGGAACTAAGTATTTGGAAAGGCGCTTTTTCCTGAGATATAGGTTGTTATCTAGTTCAGGAGATAGAGCACCTTTGTATTGAGACATATTTGGCTGCTATATTTTAATTTTCATATCTATTGCTTGCTCCTATCGTTAAAATCTTTATGATATTTTGGTTTTGTTTACTCGTTGTATAACAATGCATAGCGAGTTTTCATAGCTTAAACACTGCACTATTGTCACACTGTTTGCAGCTATTGTATAGTTCTTGTACACAACAACAAAAGATGCCAACGCATTTCATGCTAAAAACCAATTCAAAATGGCTGTTTATCACATAACAGAGAAAAGTGTGGCAAGACCTCAGAAAAGAGATATAATTATATGGTAAAAACACAGGTGCCAACCCAACCACAGCACTCATCACTTTATCAAGACTCGTTACGTAAAGTGTGTCATTCGTCTTCTATTTGTAGTTACACAACCTATAGTTAAGCGGATTATTGCTTGAAAACAGAACGAGAGAAATGCAGGCGTGCAAGTGGGCGTGAAAAAATCCAATTCTTACTTTGTCACGACGGTTATGCGGAACTGGTCGGTAAGTGTAAGTTAGTAGCAAGTAACGCATTCAACTAAAGAATAATTTTTATTTGCCGAACGAAATAAGTACGCAAAAACTTTATATACGACACGGAAGTCTTTATTAATGGCCGATAAAGCGCAGACAGTAATCGTTTAACAAAACTACCGTAAGCAATTTTCTAAAAATATGTCGTGAACGTAAGACGCGTATAACTACTAAAGATGATTTAAAACGCAATTAAATGTTATGCAGCAATTTATGTAACTTTTAACTACGAGTATGTTTGCGTTTTGTACTATGATCGTGCTTTTCCACTTTCCGTAAGTAAGCTTGAAGTAATTAAGTTGGTACGGTGGATAAATGGGATATACTGTTAGGCTGTTATATAATTCATTTGCTTTACTTGAATCTACGGTCTAAGATAGTGCCTTCCCTTTAACTGTCAGCAATGGCAAAATAGTTTTAATAAAATGAAGTAGCAAATGGAACATTCATTCAGTGAGTTTTCTATTTGTTAAACGAATGAAGAACGTTTTATGTGGCTGGATGCGGAAGGTGAGGAACACTATTGGAACAACTTGCAAGCATTCAATGTTCGGTCGGCTACCACAAAATGAAAGTTAATCGAAGGAATATTTCTATTATCGGAAACGAAACATTACCACAAGAGAAACCTAAATCAGAGCAAACTATTTTTAAATCCATGCATATTATTAGATGCAAGTAATTGATTAACAAACGACGCTTCTTCGCGCATGTGATCGTCACGGGCGGCGTGCACATTCCGCCGGGGAGGCGGCGCGGCGCGTGCGCACATTCCGTTTCACATAATACTGTGATTTGCCATCTTTGCCGCATGGAAATTAAGGGAGCTTAGAATCTATTAGATGCTGGATACTATAATTTGCTGTGGAATTACCGTAACTCGATCGAGTTGAAAGTCTCGTGTACGGCAGAAAGTACTGCTGCGTATCTTCCGGCAATTGGTTTAGCACAATCTTAGATTTATACGCATGGTTTTGATTACGGATAATTTTTCTCGCATATAAAAGTAAATTTCGCTCCAAACATAACATGTCTCTCTACATTCCACCTGCTGTACTGACCTAGGTCGTTCTTCAGGGTCTCGTCGTTTAGCAGTAGGGTGCACCATGTCCATTTGAGGATGACATTCGGAAAAGTTAGATTGTCAGCTTATCCATTACACTGAAACCCCGCCAGTCTCTATATATATTTTGTACCTGATCGTGCGTACGTGCGGCGATTTTACGCACGAATGATCGAATCCAAATTGTTTCATCCAACTCCCACTTTAGCTACGCGGTTTTAAAGCTATGTGAGCGATTCCTGTCTAAAGCGTGCTGTTAATTGAATACTAAGAATACTGTGCTACATAGCACGCTGGCAATCCTATAGTTTGCATTTTTGGATGTGTGAACAAGTCTCGAGCTGTGTAGGACGAAATGGTACGAATGAACATGTCAATGAATTAGCTTGACCGTTATTGCACGGGTTTCTTTAATTAGTTCTTTTATGGACCAGTAGCTCTACTGGGGATTTTTGGGTCGTCTTGCGGTTTTTTTTTGGAACATGTTTCCAGAAAATCATTTCTATGGTGAAGGCTCATCAAGCCCTCTATGGATAATTTCTACGAGTACACAATACATGCTATTTATTTTTGACTCTTCAGATCAACGCTCTTCCACGTAAGAAACGTTATAATTAAATTTACATCGAATTCTTTTATTGCTGCAGAACTTAATTTAAAAAATAATTAAAATTTAGTGAAATTTTTATTTTGCAATGTGTTATTGGGTTTTTCCATTAGGAATTTCTCAATAGCAGCCTTGGAGTTTGGATTTGTGTCCGGTTAATGGCAATAGGCTCGCCCCCTATTACATGGGACTTAAACATAACTTTTTTTTTTTTTATCGTTGGGAATTCCTCATGGACTATCCCCCGTCTGGGGAAGACGGGGGGGTGTGCCGGACTCTTACCGGCTAAAACCACCACGGTGTCCCTCCTTCTGACCTAAGGCTGGGGTCGCGGGATTCGCTATTGCATGCACCGCAACCCCGGCAGGTCTTGGTCCACCAATTGCTGGTGGACCTCTCCACTGTAGGGCCCCACCCCACGACCTCCTGAGAGGTGCGGGGGGCACCCCACATCACCGGCGCACCAGAACACATGGTACGCCGTGACCACCCCGGGGACCAAACAGTACATGGGCGCCAGACTACCCCGTGTCTGGGCACCCCTGGTCCCCCTGCGACGGGTCAGGTTAGTGGCCCCGCCGCCTACCACTTTTCGGCCGCGGAAGGTAGGGAGAACGGCGCACCGTAATACCGGCACTCCTCTCCCGCCGCGGCCTCCACCCTTCAGCCGCAATGCCTCCCATAAGACATCGCGGTCCTCCTCAGTTGCGATGTCGCCCAGGCGACACCGCAACCTACTTGGCCGCTACGTCGAGGGCTTCCAGGCCCAAGCCCCGACGAGCAGCCCCTCCTCGGGTTCCTCTTCGCTTCACCGTGGGGCTCAAAGCCACGGCTACTAAGCCCCCCCGCAACGACAATGCGGGAACCCACCGGGGGGGGACTTAAACATAACTGGCGAAACGAGGGTGTACTTAAAACATCTCTGCCGAACCCTTCGGGGAATGTAAAGCGTGATGTTATGATGTTAAATAATTTAACAATTAATTTTTCAATATCAGCTGACAGAAAAAAAGTGTTTTTTTTTTAAATCGTCTTTGATGCTATTTTATAATATGTGCTTCTCAAGCCACGTGCACCTGTAAAATCTGTTTTTTAATAATTTATTTATTAAGAAGATAGCAAAATAAATTATTAGAAAACGTATTTTACGCACGTGGTTTGAGAACTATTATAAAATAGCATCAAAGACAGATTAAAAAAAATAACAGCGTATTTTCCAGGCGCAGCGACGAAATACAGTGCTCTTAAATTTTTGTAACAGTAGCTGTAGAATAGTGACTTCTTGGTACAACAGCTTTTATCCAAATAGAACGACCACAGCTATACAATAAATTGGAGAAAAGCATAGGGTACTTGTAAACTATTCCTTGTTCTGTATCATAGCGATGAGACGAATGGATATCAATCTTATGCAATATGCATATTCGAGAACACCGCTTCATGGTTAAAATAACAGCGACATGCTTGAATAGGTTTTATCATTGTTTAATCGAACATTTCAAACGCGACTGAACAATGTTGAAAAAACACAAAATGCAGTTGTTATTGAAATACAAAAGAAAAGTAAAATTGCAGAAGCGCATAGCCGGAGCGCCGTACATTTGCCATTTTGTAAAGTTACCATTCGAACGCGCTGAGCCGCCGCAGGCTAACGTGCACCGCTAACAGTCATCATCACTTTCACGTTCTCAAATAAAAAAAGCGCGGGAAACTTATACGAGAAATCTCAAATAACAACAACTAGTAATATTATTGCTTACTTGAGATTCAACTGCCATAATATCGGATTGTTTACAAATATACATCATGATGTGAACATAAATCATAATCTTACGAATAATCAACGGAGCTGAGTGCACGAATTTTTAGAAAAAATTTACGAATTCCGCACGTAAATTTCGCGGACTTCTTTTTCCACTATTTCTCTTTCTTAATCTTTGATTCTTCCGTCTACCGGTTCCTGAGACTCGAGTTTCATTCGGTTATGAATTGTGCCGCTACAGTTGCGCGAGTTAATACAAACTTTGGAACTTGTTATTAGTGCAGTGCTAGAATTGTGCATCGATACGTGTAGACGTACTGTCACAGTGCGTTTGGAACTTGGATTTGTCTAGTTGATATAATATGGGTATAATTTGGGAATCCGCCATGCCTTTATTGACCACGTTGGCTGCTTTGGTGATTATTGTACATTCTGCGGAGGAAGACTTGGAGGCGGAGTATCGATACGATTTGAGGCCTCGGATTTTGGACACGGGAACGCCTAGTTACGATCAGGTAAAAATAAATTTTGAAATGATGAATGAGTTCGTAAGAACTGCATTCAATAAATTAAATAAGAAATAATTAATGGGTAATTGCATCCGTCCGATCCGTGCGATCCGTCCCCAATAAAACCCCATTATAGGAATAAGTTAATTTATTTTGGGGACGTTCTTCTTTATGAGACGATTATTATTTACGCTTTTCTGATTTTGACAGACAGACGGACTTATAAGGATTTCGTTTTTGCCATCCGGTTGTAGGAAACGAATCCGCCTCGTTCAGAACGATGGGGCTTTCAGAGAAAGTATCTCAATGAGAAATGTGGAAGCAAATAGGGAAGACCTTTGCCCAGCATTGAGACAACGTAGGATAAGAAAAGACACAGAAAAATAGAATGACAAAGAAGAAGGCGAACTGCAAACCACAAATAAAAAAATATTTATTGATAATTTCATCAGAAAGATATGCATAAGCTTAGCATGATCTTCTTTCGTGTCGGCACGAGCTTTATGAGAATAGCTCATGCCGTGATGGAATCATCAGCCAATCAGTAAGGTTGGGCTGACTGCCCACGGTGCGCCGGACGTACTGAAGTATCGGCACTCGTGAAGCCTGATAATACAGTTAATACAAAAACATTGAAAAATAATAATTCTGCTATGGTTTAAACTTAAAGTATAGAAGAAACAGTAGATGTAGGTACGGAGCAACTATAAGGAAATTGATTTGATTCTAAAGTATGCATTCTTTTTGCGGTTGTTTCGTAACAATGGCTGTGTTTTTTTCTTCTGCGGTTTCTGTTTTTACTATTTTCACTTCAAAGTGAAAAATGGTATAATACAGAACAAGTTAGTATACCTTAAACATTTAGGACCGCGATACTTTTGTTACCGGCGAAAAAGATTTTAACGTGAGAAGAAAAAAGTTATATGTACTTGGCATTAATACTTTCATAGAGAATCATAACGTTTGAGCAAAGTCTCCATTAGAAGCTTCCGTGGAAATTTTTGTGGTTACATTGATTTCTCATTGTATTTACTAAATACGCTATAAATGTAATGAAATATCGGTTTTTCCTTTAATAAGTAAAATAAAACCTACGTGGACGGAGGCAAATGCACAAACAATCACATAACGAGTTTACTTCCTTTGTGCTTTGGTACCCGATACGTTAAAGCACTACAAAAAGAAAAAATATAGGTAATATTGTTTCCGCAATTCACATAATCTTGACTTACCAAAATGATGATAAGGAGAAATCTTGTTAGAAAGGAGGGACAGGAAGTGTACAGGGTCTAGATCAACAGTAGACAAGTGTAGAAACTGGTCTAGAAATCTAGGGGAGGTGCCTGGAGTAAGTGGAGCGTGGTCGGTTATCCGCACATCAATTAGACAATTGACGTGTGCAGATTAAGGCCAGTACGGACTGAGAAAAGTACCCGCACTTTCATACGTTTGACAGAGCTAATTGACATATTGATTGATAGTTCAATTGATAGATGTGATTGCGTTCGAGCCAATCTACGTTTTTAGCCAATGATGTTTAATGCACTGGAAATTACTATTCGCAGTGCATAAAGCTGTCCGCACCGCTGCGGCATCGTCAACTGTCTAAATTGAAAGAGTCCTAAGACTTTTTTTGCAATGATTATGCCAATGGAACTGTTTTGAATTTAAACAAAAATCGTGAACATGTTTTTCGATGAATCTGAAAATCTTTTCATGTATTATTTATTACTATAAAAGGAATGTTTTATACCTACTAATATGGTGTACTACATTTTAAAGATAGAAACTTAATCTCAGTCTCAGTTCAGTGTACTTTATGTTATCTTGTAAATTGTTCCAGTGGGTGCGGCAAGCACTGGGCCGTGATATTATGCGATCATAATTAAAATTCATCTTTTTAACTACCGACGTCACTAAGGTTAGACCAATTATTCGAATTAATAGCCGGTAGAGTGAAGAGCACGGGCAAACATTAGTTTTTGGTAATATGATAATAGGAAATTGTTTTTGTAGCTTATGGAATTTTAATTGAAATAATGTACTTATTATTTTTAAACCAAGTATGTAAATTACTGTTAAGATATAGTGTAGATAATAATAAAACCGACCCAATAACAAAACTTGAACTAAACGTTTAGAGGTCAACGTGTTGAACTTTTGTGGTCAACCCAGTGTGAGCTAACAAAAGCATGCTTGTCTTGTCGAGCTATTTATGACAAATAAGTTTAACCTGGAGAGGTTGTTGTTATTTAAATTCCAAGTTACCTACAAAATATCTAATGAATAGTATACAGACGTACCCATTAATTAAATGAACTATTAGGGCGCGTTCCCACTATGTCGTGTCGGTTGTATCGTTGGACGACTATCGTCTCTAGCTGTTCCCATTATAACGACTGTTTGTCGTCAATTTTTTATCGTTTAGCGACTATCGTATCTAGCTGTTCCCATTGGATCACGACAACATTTTATCGTTTCACGGCAGTCGCTTTGTTATTTGCACATCAGTAGCAAGCTACAAGACGAGACGATATTTTTATCGTAACGACACATGATTTGCCGTCACGATGTCGTGACGTTTTCTTATCGTTTTACGATTGTCGGGCTAGCCATTCCCATTGACTTGAAAATCTATCGTCACTGCAAAAACAAGTGGTGAACGACAGTTAATCGTGTCGTCTTATATGTGAACACCTCCATTTAAATATACAAGCCAGGACACTTAAAACTACACGACTATCTGTCGTCACGACAAAGTGGGAACGCGGCCTTATAGAATCTACTCTAATAACTATATCACAGAATAAAGAACTGAGAAAATAAGTAAAAAAACACTGGCGAAGATTTAGACATTTAAATCAAATGTTAATCCGACGTTACATCACCAATATCCTTTAAAAGAACCATATAACACAACTTTCCACTTTTTACGGAATACTTCACATAGGTATATAAACCATAATATTAACACATTATAACCATGTTACGTTATAACGACCTCTATTAGCATAAGTCATATAGCTCTGTTGCTGTTGATTCAAGTTCGCAGACCGGTACCACGCTGCTTTCAACTTTCTTTGGCGGCCGCGGTTATACCATCGTTTTGTAACAGCTTTCTTTATTCAACGATGAGATAACTAAATTATATTTGCACAGAAGTGTTTCACGATGAGTTGAGATTATTTTTGCTAGAGATGTGCTCATTGGTAATTGTATGAGCTGGATTGGTTATTCTGTGTTTATTTAGAATGACAGATTTGGTTTCATAACTTGTGAAAGATGTAATAATATGTCTAGATGTGACTGTTAGTAGAATGAAGATGTTTGTGAATCAACAAATCTCGGTTTATTATTGAAAACAGAAGCCATCTCATTTCGTTGAGTATAATCTATTATTTATATAAAAGATATCTACTGCCTCGTTGGTCTAGTTGTGGCAAGCACAACTGCTGATCGTAAGGTCCTGGGTTCGATCCCCAGGTGTTATTGGGTTTTTGCGTATGGAATTTCTCAGTAGCAGCCGGAGTTTGGATGTGCCCGATTGATGGCAATAGGCTCGCCCCCTATTACATGGGACTTAACCATAACGGCGAAATGAGGGTGTTACTATACACCTCTGCCCAACCTTTCGGGGAATTCAGGCGTGATGTTATGTTATATCTAAGATTTGTTTCACGACTCAGATATCTAAATAAGCTTTTGTAATCCCGCTTTGTATATTTTAATTAACAGAGCAGTTTCAAAAGCTTTCAAAGCTTTCAAGTAAAAATTAATTAATTAAGTAATATGCGTGCCAACTAGCTTATAGATCACAACAGTTACAATTATCACTAAGGGTTTAATAGCGAGTGTTGCTGACGCAACAACTTATATTCAAACATTATTTCTGTATTCGGTTTCAGCAAAAAAACGCACAGCTAAGTATGAATTATTCAAGATTGCTTTGAAGGAATTTTGTGTCGAATTAACAGGTTGTCGTGAATATGTATCAGAATAATAATCACGTAGTTGTTAGTATAAAGAACTTGATGAATTTAGAGCAGAAAACCATAATTAATGTATTATTTCCTTTTTTGTAAGTGTCTGGTTTGATACAATTTAAAAATAATTGAGCTAATTAGATTTTTTATATCTTTTTAAAAACACCCTTGCATAATATAAAGAATTTAACAGTTCATAACTATCTTACGAGGAAATGCGGTCGAGATTTAGTCCATACATGTATTCCTCAGTTTCCTTTACAAAAATCGACCGATTTTACCACCGTTTTTAAACACCTGGCAAACAAATTTGACTAATATAAAAAAAAACACAGACATAACCAAAGTCTTTCTTAAAATATTACAGAAGAAAATATTAAAATCGGTCCAGATTTGTAGAAGGAAACAGGGAAATACGAAAGTACCTACGATTTCGCTAATATTGCTCAGGAGAAATCAGTCCGAGTTGCAGGTGTCTCTTTCGCGCTCAATTGGGAAGGTTTCTGGGAGGGGTGGGACGGAAATAGATCGCAAAAACCTATTCAAATTATTAATATTTTGCAGCCCGCGTTTCCTCTTAAGTAAACCCCGGAATGAACGAAAATTGCGCTTTCCAAATTTTCAATGATTAATGAAAAATCTTGATTATGGCGAATATTGCCACGTTTGCCAGAGTGGTCGACGGGACATACATCCACAAAATCACGCCTTTTTCCCATGGGAGTAGGCAGAAACTATAGAACGCCACATTCTACGATCCTTACCTGCTCCTTTCGTTTCATCCACATTCACTCATCTTGTCATACACGCATGCCGGTTAAGAGTACTACGCACCTGTCCTTTGTGAAGAACATCACCACTCTCTCAACATGACCGAACCACCTAAGCATACTCCTTTAAATGTTTGTCACTACATTATCTTTTAAACCGTAACTTTGTCTAATCTCATCATTCCTCAATCTATCATTCAAAGTTACACCGCACATACTTCGCAAGGAACACATTTCCACGGCATTTATTCTACTTTCATGCCTCTTCTGCCAAGACCAACATTCACTTCTATACATAAGCGTAGGTACCAGCACACCGTTATGGACAGCCAGCCGTTCCTTTTGGGACATCATTGTGCTGATAAATACTGCTATCTATGCAACTGATACTTTATCAAATTTTTAGAATGCCCATTACATGACATTTCATACAACCTTGTCATACATGCGTGACGGTTGTGTGTCCTTTTTGAAGAACATCACCAATAAGATGTATGCCTTTCTAGGGCGTCCTCTACCGGTGTTTCTACTGACATCCGCCTTTTAAATTCCTTTTGTGAATTGCTGTTCACGCATTTTCTTAACATGACCAAACCACACCAGCATAACAACACATTAACACTTTTTAACATAAATACATTAAAAACCGACACATTGTTACTTAACCATATAAGCCTTACATTAGTACAAGACTTCACTTCCTTTGCTTGACCCTAATAACTAGAGTGAAATGACAAGCAATTATCACACTTTACATACAAGCATCGTGCTCGTTTACCTGTATTTTTCATGTATTCTCAGAGCAACGCGGAAGAGATGCGTATTATGTAAAAGCAAATAACACTTAAAGAGTAATTTACGTATATTCTTACTACGGAAACAGTTAAACAATTAAAGCGGAAAAAAGTTTAAGCAAATTGACGCTTCGGGTAATCGATAGCCAACAAACCAGGCAATTAAGACGTAATAAAAGACACTTTCTATGTGTCTATATGTACTTTACTCATTGCACGCAACGCTATTCTTATCGGTATCGATTGCTATATAGATTCGATTAGATGATCGATTGATATCTAGGTACTTCTAAAATAAACGATTACTTAATAACCACGTAACGTGTTTTAACGAATATTCCAGTATTGTTCTTTAGTTTCACACGAGACTCGTCGCTAATTTGTCGACATTTTTTTTCAACATGATTATCAAACGCCATATTTAGAGCACGAAGAGTCGCATCGTCTAAAATTTACGTAATGCGTGTGCGCATTCATAAGAAAAATGTGTTAAAATCACAGCGAAAAATAACGTCATGGTCTTTTGATTTTATATAATGTTGTACAGAGCAATTATTTTACAACTATAGCAGTCTAATTACTTGGATTAAACAACTATAATTACTATGTATGTAGCATTATGAGTTGGGTATAAAGAAATTATGTTTTGATTTTTGCTATCCAAAGTAAGCTCCATACCATATCTTTATAATCTGAGGTGCGATATTATATAAAGATGTGAGATGAACAAATTCAAACCAAACATAGCTCTTGATGTTTAACGAAGACATTTGAAAGAGTGGGATCACAAAGTCATTCACCTAACCACTGACCTTTCACTACTTCATTTTCCAATCGTAGACGCAACTTCCAAAGAAACTGGTTAAACAACGTTAATTATAACAACAAAAACAAGCGCATTAGTAATGGAATTACAATGATTTTTAATTGAATACGTAAGCACTATGAATAAACAGCAGTGTTAATAAGAACTGGTTACTGCGAGCATCGCGTTGTTAGTGTTCTGTACTCATAAATCAGCTTAGCTTTTTAGAACATATAAAAGGTACGATCTGTCGGCTTCCAGTCTAACGGGGATGCGGGTGAATATCAGAAATTAACATGGAACGACCTCCCATAAAATATGATCAACCCAATAATTGGAAATACTGCATGTCTGAGTTTCAGGCATCCGTTACGGCAGTTTCGAATTGTATGTCATCTAGGACCGTCAGCTTAACGTGCTGAAGCACACATGGTTTAACGGTAACCCATCAAGACCGTAGCAAGCTAACCCTAGCAGACCGATCGATCCGAATGGCATGCTACCCCACGAATCAGTAAGAAACCGGAACTTTTCCAGTCACAGCAAGAATGATCGAAATCAGATGACCTTTTATCGGGGGCACGGCAGTGCCCCCGCCAAGTCGAGCGCGAAGCAACCACTGCCGTACCATCCTTTACTGAAACCATTTCGCCGCATTTTCAGGCCCCTATTTGAGAACCTCTGGATAAGACCAGAACGCAGAAATTTTCGTCATCCAGTAAACTATAATCACATACTTAAAATACAAAATTTCAAGTCTGTAGGTCATTTAGTTCTGAAGTTAAGGGAAAGCAAAGTTTCGCATTTATGACACTCACTCACTCACTCACTCATGATCATCAGAATAGAACTAGTACTTCCCATAAACTCAAAGAGCTGAAATTTGGTACAGAGTTAGGGTTTAATGGCCATATAAAGGGAAAACTATAAAAACTAGGATAATCGAAGATCTGGAGTACCTGGTGACTCTGATTAGAAAACACAAGAGCCCAACCAAACTATTAGAGATCGACATACCGCCTTTACAAAAAATATTCAACTTGGTAGGCCGCTTCATTTGACGTCAAAAAAAAATGCTCCACGTTTCTACAAAAAGAAGTGAAATCCCACCAAAAACATTCTGTAAAAAACTAGCCAAGTCTCTATGGAGCTGCTTGTTTATCTATAAAAAGTAATGAAATCTAGACAAAGAAATCGCAGTAAGGAACCTTAGACTGGGCTCGTGCCCAGTCTAAGGTTCCTTACTGCGATTTCTTTATTATTATAGTTAATGTTGTGTGACTTGGCCGTTGAACATTCTTTATACGTTAGTGGGTACAAGTCAACGGGACAGGTACAGACGGACTTCTATCAATGATTAGAAGTCCGTCTGTACTGGTTTTTTTTTTATACTGTTTGTTTTAGGCTCGCCTATAGATAAGTATTATTGAAATACGCAGCTTTATCAAGCCTACAATTGACTGGTTATTGAATCAACGTTTTCCGAGTGGCAATTTTCCATCGTCAATGGGTAGCGGTTCAGGCGACAGATTGGTGCAATGGTGTCATGGAGCACCTGGTTTTGTACCCTTGTGTACCCTTCAACGGCCAAGTCACACAACATTAACTATAATAATAAAGAAATCGCAGTAAGGAACCTTAGACTGGGCACGACTTTGTCTAGATTTAATTACTTTTTAGAGATAAACAAGCAGCTCCATAGAGACTTGGCTAGTTTTTTACAGAATGTTTTTGGTGGGATATTGTTTTCATCATCCATATTTATCCGATGCTTCATTTTGTTTAGTTCCCGCGACTCTAAATTGATGCATTCACTAGTAAACATTTGTTTACAAACACTGTTTCAGTAACAAGCATCTACGTGTTTCTGAAACATTGATATGTATTGCGGTTAACACTACTGACTGTTCCTATCTGAAAACCAGCGTTGCGACATTTTGTTTTTTTTTTAAATGTCGCAGAATTATGCTGAGATAGGAGCCCTTTTTGGCCTCGTGCAGGTAGTCTAAATTCTTATCCTTTCTTTTTTTTGTAAATATTGTTTTTGTTTCTGTAACTGCCTGTGTGAGTCCAGAATAAATAATTTTGTTTCTTTCTGTTTTTGATGGTAAAAGCTCGAAAAATTGTTTCTAAAAATATCTACGTGATGTTTCAGAAAATGCTGGCAACATGTATTAGAAACATTGTTTACAAGTGAATAGTTACATAGGTTTATCCTTTTAGTATTTAATGAGAGTATTGTAATAAATACTGCTGTACCTACTACGTTCAAAACTGTACGCAAGCTGGCGCAGTACATATTTCAAAAGGCGCGATCTGTACGTGGTTTATTCAAAGTTATTTTGGATTATTGATCTCTCCCAGAAGTTACACATGAACTAGGTTATTCTTCAGATACTGAAGTCATGTCATAAAATACGAGTATATCCAATATCATTACCTAGATTCTTCAAGACTATTTCGTTACGGAACACTTAAAAATTAAATATTGATTGTAATGAAACCTCTGTTTATTTGCTAATCGGCACGTTTATTTTTTACCAAATGTAACGGATCACTTCACGACAAGAAAACTATTGTGAATGAAATATGTTGGCAGCTATTGGTCATATTACCAGATTGAAAAAAGAAAAAAATATTTTTCATTTAAATATATTAACTGCTTGAAATGGTCCCTAGCCTCTTCCTCCTAGTCTTTTTCCCAACTTTGTTGGGGACAGTTTCCAGTCTAACCAGATGCGACTGAATACCAGTATTTAACACGGGGCGACTGTCTCCGCAACCCAGTTACTGGGCAATATCGATATATTAAGGTTAGAGCAGTTGTCAGACTTTCGGGCTTCTAACTACCCGTAACGACTGCCATAGGTATTCGTATGACACCCGGGACAAGGTGCTCTCCGAGCCACGGAGGGGTCTCGAGGTGTAACGAACGGTTACTCTTCCACGGACTGACCGCGGCAAGCGCAGCTTAACCTCGTAAATGCCAAAAGCCCCTCCCTATATACATAGTTATGTATTATAAAGAAAATGAAGTTGATAATGACAGATAATAACGATAACAAAAATTATACCTGCCGTATAAATAGTGCAAAACAAGGACAACCGGCACTTTATAGTATGACTATAACATCATAAATAATAAATACAACTTTAACATAAAATGCAAGTGAATTTCGCGTGCCGAGAGCAGGATTAATTTAATACGTCCCAAATCAACCTGCATTCAATTCGAATGAGCCATCCGAATCGTCCGGACATCAACTCGTATGAGTCGTATCACCTTTGTTAGTCATAAAGCAGCAAGTGATGGGGGGGGGGGGGGTATCGATGAAATTATATTAATATATATATTTTATATGACATACACCCATATTCTAAGACGTTCCTCCAAAACTTACTCGACTCGACTCCACCTTGACTCACTACCAGTTGACATAAACGTCCTCGACTCGAGATTTTTCCTCAGTAGAGGTAAGGAATCATCTGTCAAACTCAAGGTACTTCGGAACCTACCTCGGAACTCCTAACCTTTCGGAAGAAAGTGTCAAAGTTCGTATGTAACAAAAAATAATTTTGAAGACTATCCAATATACTTACGATAATTACGACTATTTATCGCGGCGTTATTTGCGCGATGCAGATAATTCAAATTATGGCGTAATGACTCCGTCGAGGAACCTCAAAGTTCACTCGAAATTGCGACTAAGAATATAATTTTGAAGGTGTTTTCGAGGCCGTTCTGAGTCGAGTGTGAGTCGAGTAAGTTTTGGAGGAACGTCTTAGAATATGGGTGATAATCTGGTTTTACCATTGGAGGAAATAAGAGTATTATGGTGTTTCGGATTAGTATAAAACTGTTTTGTTAATTTTGCAACAAGTTGTTTTAAACGGTGGAACATTTCGTTTACTGTGTAATAAGTTAAGATTGGTCCGCTATGTATTAAATGAGATTTTTAAAGCTTTATTTTGGACTACTTGCAATTTAGTGTAGTTGGCTTTGCAGGCATTGCTCCAGACGAGCGCGGCGTAGGTAATCGCCGTTTGAAAATTGAACGAAGGGAGTTAAGGGTTTTGGTCCTTTAAGGCGGCAAGAATCTGTGTTTTAGTCTAATTAATTTTATTGTCTAATATTAATCAGAGATATATTTGGCGTACCTACGCCATGGTAAAGAATAACCGTCAATAAATGTTTTTTGGAAAGGATCGCTTAATAATGACTTCTGTTTTGGTAGAATTTAATTTTAGTTTCCAATGAGTAAAATATGAAATGAGGAGATGTAATGATAACTGTAGCCGTTTAACTATTAAGCCAGCATCTTCACTAGTAAATGACGCTGTGTCATCAGTAAAACAGGCTAGATGGGTTTGAATTTGCTTAGGAATGTTATTTATAAACAATAAGAATAAATGAAGACCGAGCGATGAGCCTTGAGGCACACCAGCAATTCTTGGTTTAGATACAGTGTCCGCAATGTGTACACAAAACGACCGATGATGCAGATATGACTAAATATTTTAATAAGTCCTATAACATTGGTACGTAAATTTTAACGATAAGATACCTATAAACCTGTAACTAGTTGGTATAGTGTCGTCATGACCAGGTTTTTTAAATGTAATTATTTTGAAAATAATACTAATACAATAACGTCCATTACTGTAGACGCTACAATAGAAGTTGATAATGATGATGATGAAATAATAAAAGATGAAATAGCTAAAGTAATATTAAATTGTATATGGTTTTCAGCCATGGAGAGCAATGGAAGTAGATCATCCGGTGCAACAAGAACGAAATACCGAAAATTGGGATAACGATACACCGGAAGAATTTCCTAGACGTCGCAGGTCTGGACGTAAACGAAAACGTCGTCCACAGACAAGTTCCACCGAAGAACTTGTGCCACAAGAAAGATTCGTGTATGCCGAAGAACCACCGCGACCCTACATCGATGTAGATTTCGAAAACACTCATCAAACAACAGAAATGCCTAAGAGAAGACGAAAGAAACCTGAAAGCCGACCCATCCGTTGGACAGACGACGTTGTAGACTTAGAGAGACCGACACGTAGAAGAGGTCAAAGAAGAAAGCGACCTTCACTCGAAACATGGCCCGAATTAAGTGAATTTAGACACACTGCTGCCATAATAAATGGTGAAGGAGAAGCAAAAACAAAATCAACCGACCAAGTCGTTATCGACGACGTTCGAGAAGAAATTCCTCAAGATGTACAAATTTTTGAAAACGAAAGTGAATTAACGAAACAAAGGCCTTCAAATCTGAAATTAGATCCTAATCAGCGCGCAACTAACGTGGAATTTGGTTTACCATTAGATACTGAAGAAGAAAACGTTAAGACTAGAATAGTTCAAATTGTTGAAGATAAATCTTTATCAGAGTTTTCACCGGAATTAATAATAACCGCGCCACGACAAATGAAACCAACCGAAAATCAAAATGTAAAAGAAGATGATAAAGCACAGGTATGGTAAAAAATATTCCCTAATATTAAGTGAGTCTGGCTTTTAATTTTCGGTGAAGTAAACCTTCTTACAGTTAGGCTAAGATAATTATTAAACAAAGAAAACAATAAAATAATCTGACTTAAATGAGTTTCTCCAACCTTAAGTATTCACAACTCATTGTTTAATTGTTCGAATAAAGTTTCTGACATAGTAATATATTTTTGTTATATTATAGGATAAATGTTGGTCACATTATTGCGGTAAGAAAAAGATAGGGAATTTCTTGTCTTTAGTATTGAAACATAATAGAAATGAAATTGACACTAAATATGTGCCTATACGAGGAGAAGAAGAGAAAGCTAATGAGAAGCTTGAAGAATTGACTGAAGCATATAGATTATGGAGGTATAATAAGAGAAAATCAAAAGAGACCGATTTAAAATGTAAAGATAAGCTCACACAAAGCTCACAAAAATTACAAGGATTTCTACCAGTTATATGGATGGATAAATTTCATATGGTACTCATAGGCATGATAGTGTCATTTTTAAATTTGTCTAAACTACGTATAGAAAAATGTAGTTTTTATAACAAATAGTGTGCAATAGATTAATATCTTATTTTGGTAACTAATTAGGATTGACCTAATTCAATGTGTGGTGTTCTAGGAATCGTAATAACATTCGCATAAATATTAAAATCAAATGTTTCTAAGTGAATAAAAATTCGAATGCTAACAACTTTGTGACCCTTTCTACAAATCATAGAACGTTATTTTATTTCTTCTTATTTTCAGGATAATAATTATCTCATGGATCCACTTACGTTAAAGGATATACTGAAGAGGTCTAATGGAACAAGTTTAAGCGAAATACTGCAGCAACACAATCTATCGTTAACGGACTTGCTTCACGGAAAACAACATGCAGTGTCAATATTTAAGTCTCATGATTCTCTAGAAAATAGAAATCCATCGGAGCTCAGGAAAGATTTCACAGATACAAGACAGGACTTACAAAATAAAGAACAATCAGACGAGCAAACGTTAATAAATATGGAAATAAAATACGCTACAGAACAAGCAACTGAATACCCTAAACCGAATGAAATTCAAACAGAAGCAAATAAAAATGATGAGGATGAAACCACAACAACGGCGAAACCCTTGGAAGTAAAGACTCCAAAAATTTCTACGCGACGACGTTTTCCATTAGGAACGCGCAAGAAACTACGTATGAGACCAATGTTAAACAACACATACAAGGGTCAACTGAGCAGAGACTTAATAACTTTGAATTCGAGAAAATATTCACATCATAGAAGGAATGTTACTAAATCTAAAGAATGGAGGAATGTCATTCCATATATGGTGCAAAATAACACCCAAACAACAAATGATAACACCATTGAGCATGAAACGACCACCATTACTATGATACCAGAAGAAACAACCATAACAATTGAAGTTGTTTATAATAATAGCTCATCTGACGAAATAAATCTAGAAGATGATCCAAATAGCAAACTTGACGACATTAACATGGACGTAACGGAGGCAACAGCAATTTCTACTAAAGAGATATCTGACGAAATTCCTAAATCCGCGACAGAAAAGCCGACAGTAGTATCTATGGCTAGACCAACAGTAAATTCATCAGGTTTAAGGCGACATGCATTTAATAACAGACTGAAAAGAAAACGTCTCAAGCATAAAAATGCTACGACCGAACCTCCGCAAGACGATATTATAAAACACCTGTTTGGATTGGGTAATTTAGTTTCCTCTTCTGAATTTATTGCAAGAACGCAAGAACCGAAGTCCATAGAAGACGATAGCAAAGATCTTACTACGTTGGATGATTTTATGACAACGGAAAGTACATACAGAATAGAAAGTGGTATTGTACAGACAAGGATCTCTACAACGAAAGTTTCGACAACTCCGGCACCAATACCCACTACAACAGAAGAAACTGCAAAAATAGAGATTGAAGAAATTCTTAATGACACACGAAGTAAGTAAACTGAAATAATCTTAACAAATGACTGGTTTTTTATCTAAATGTAGCAAGCACAGCTTGGGTTAGGTTAGGATTAGTATTAATAAAGTTAGGGGCTTGGGTTTGTACCCTAGTCGTGAATACATTGCCAAGTATAAAAATACAATTTTATTAAATTAATTGTAGTAAGCACAGTCGGCGCATATGGCACCGGCGGTTTGATCTCTGATCGTAATTGTTAAAATATATAGGAGAGAGAGATAGTAAAACACGCCTTTAATCAAGTTCTAGTGTATTCTTTGACTAATGACATACATATGATTGGTCATCTCATGACTCGTAGTAAATAATTTAGACTATATACTTATTTGAGTTATGAAATTATAATATGTAAATAAATGACAGAAAATAATTTTACTGTTTGATTTTTCTTTCAGCGAGTGCGAAACTATCCAAGATATTAATGGAACGAAATATGACACTAAGCGAATTAGTAGAACACAGGGAACGAGGATCCAGCCATGTGCATTTGGCAGACATATTCCACAACGCATCGCGGGAACCTAACCCACCAGAGCCCTTCTTATCCAAGTCCCTCTTAGAACCGATATCAAAAGAAACTTATCCTTTGAGAGCTCTTTTAGATGCCAATTTGCATGATCCAAATACCAGAGCAACAACAGTAGATCCAAGTATGATAAGCAATATAAATATTCCTATTGTAATGGATTTCCGTAATAATGTTAATGAAAACGCGGAAAACATGGGTATTATGTCTTTATTCAATAATTTTACCAAACCCGCAAATAAAAGTACATTAATGAAAGACTCTGAGGGTATAGCTTATAAAACAACAATAGTTGCTGTTAATATTACAAATACAAGTAACGCAAAGGAAACGGCTAGAGAGAGTCGAACTTTAAGCGAAAGTCAAGACGATGTTGTTAGCTGGAATGAAATATTCTCATTGATGGGGAGGAATCACAATAATGATACATCATCAAACAATCTAGAAGGTGAAAAACCATTTTATATTTTAAACAATCCTCACACACTCAATCCTATTACAAAATACATGTTTTATTTTAATTTCAGGCTTATCTTTGAAACCGTTTAAGAAAATCAGATTAGACGAAGACGCGGATGGCGACGGCTTAATAGTGTTGGAAGATCTGCAACATCTCAAAGATTTTGAAAGCAACATCGCTTCAAGTGCTGACGAGAAAATTGAAGTGAACGCATACGGAAATAGGGAGCCATCTCAGCAAGGATCAGGTATTCTTGATAAAATACCCAGCCAAACTAAATCTGTGACGGTGGCTACAGCTAGCATTGCAGGTTTAGCAATGATATTATTTTTATTAACTTATGCAGCATTCAAATGGAAGCAGCAAAGATCTGTGATTAGGAAAAAACGTAGTTTCGGTGACGAACGGATTCCTACACCTGTATTTGAGAATAGAAAAGGTCACAAGCATAACAGTAGTACACGCAGTATTAGTCCAATGTTGCAAACTTCAAATATATACACACTGAATACATTAGATTCACAAAATGGTAAAGATTCACCAGATTACATGTGGGATACTTTGAGGAAACCGTTCCAATAGGCAGCAAGAAACATTTAAATTATTGACTGATTTATGGACGAATTGGTTAAATTAGTTTAATTACTATGTAATATAAATAGTTAAAAGGGTGTTTTCTACAATAATAAAGTACTATGTATGAAATGTTTTTAATCAAAAATTGTGGAAAGGGCCTTATAATTTAAACTAGTGACCTGATATTGATTAAGATTTTTATAAAATAGATCAATATTATTTACAGCACAAATAATTATCCAAATTAACGATTTTCTATGGTTTCAGCCCCATTATGTTCAGAATGCTTTTCAATTTTAGAAGAGAATACTTAAGCTCTTGTTTCTTAGAGCATACCTCATAATCTTCTACTAACTATTCAAAATTAGATAGAATAATAATATGTATATGTGGTTCCAACTCAAGTATTCCTTGTTCAACTGATATATTAATATAAATAAATAATTATGTAGTGTGTTCAATTAAATCTTAATTTATTTGTTTCATTTCAGTATTATGCTATAAGTGCAATGTGACATATCAAAGACATTTTTGTGTTGGTTAGTTTTGATAGTTTCTTTAAAAATAAAATAATAAGAATAATTATTTGACCTTTTTTATTTATCTTACCTGTAGCTGTCGAAGGTAAATATGTCTTGAAGTTTCTTCAACACTGGTAGGTCCAATGAATGGATTTTGTTGTAAAAGTAGGCATACTGCCTAGCAATACTTCTGTATAGTTTTAGTGCTGACTCGAACACTGGTGATGGCTGGCAACAAGATTGAAATACAATTATATCAATGAAAAAAACAAAATACTACCACTTTTGGGACACGGAGTATCCCAACATCTATTAGGAGGATTGCATAAACTTATTTTCAAAAGCATATTGTGTAATACAGTATTTTTTCATCCCACTGGACTGTATGGGATTTAATCATACTACTACATCCTGTCATAAAATGGAGAGTTTGATGTTTGTTACTCAGTCATGTTATAATGGCTAATCAGGTTTGTTCCAGAATTTGGAACTAGATTACACAGATACAGAAAACAAACAACTTTTCAGTCAATAGCAAATAGTTTCAGGTGTGGTAGTCATAATATGATTCATTACCTTGAGTTCTGCTAGCTCTTCTAAGGTGAAGTATAGAATAGTGGAATATTTCTCTGGTAATATATCAATGTAAGGCTTCCAAAATGATTCTGAAAACAGTTAATGGTTTAAATTAGTACTTTTCGACTTGTATAGTGGAATTCTTGCTGGTATTTGTTAGTATCTATAGTATCTTGCTAGTATTTAGCAAATTATAATTGCATAAATTCTGTATTTGTAGGTAACAATGTTGATTAAAGAAAGTTATTATATCCATCTTCCTCTTAGCCTTTTCCCAATGATCTTGGGGTCAGCTTCCAGTCTAACCAGATGCGGCTGAATACCAGTATTTTACACGGAGCGACTGCCATCAGACCTCCGCAACCCAGTAACTGGGCAATGCCGATATCCTAAGGTTAAACCGTTTGTCAGACTTTCAGGCTTCTGACTACCCGTAACGACTGTCATAGGTATTCATATGACACCCGGGACCAACGGCTTAACGTGCTCTCCGAGGCACGGAGGGGTCTCGATGTGTAACAAATGGTCACCCATCCACGGACTGACCGCGGCAAGCGCAGCTTAACCTCGCAAATCGTACGATCGGCGCGGTTGTTATTTAGCCACGAGCCTGTGATTATAATCATATCCATATTTACACATATTTATAATTAAGTATCTATTTAGTAATAAAAAACTTAATTAGTACTAGCTAACTATTACAATGCAAACTGTAAGGAAAATACAAAATCTTAGGAAATATATATTATTATATTGAATAAAGCCTAATTTGTTTGTATACTATAAAAATACAAATAATACCTATGGTATGTTATCTGCTCTATGCTTTTGAGTTCTCCTGTGCAAATTAATAGATCAGGAAAAAAAATTGGAGTTACCTATGTCATTGTTTCATTGTAACTTTGTTGATTATTTTTACCCAAGCCTTATTAGCAGTGAAGAGATAATGTTTAGTGATTAGTAATTTATTCTACATAAAGCGCTTAATCCACTAGCAAGTTATTGCATGCTGTTGCTTGCTTAGTTTGTAAACTTGCAGAAGTCAGCTTGCTGTGGGTGTGTCGACAATTTGAAAGTTGGTTGCAGAAGACAACTTGTGCATTAAAACTTACTAGTCCAGCGGTCGGCAACACAAGGCCCCGTGCACATCTTACTTGTTTAACAATTTTAGCAGCATTTCCATTTTTTCTATGGGATATGACCAATTATACGTGGGTATATTGGGCTTCTAGGGTTAATATCACAAGTGCGGCCCGCCTTTAGTTTATATTGCCACCTTGCGGCCCTTGCCGGCCAAAAGGTTGCTGATCGCTGTACTAGTCGATTTGGCACTTAAAACTAAATGGATATAGTTAAGCATTATACGTTTTCTTACCTGCATTATGTTTTTCAAGCAGCAGGAACAGTGCTAATGTAATATTTGGCATATTTTGCAGCAGCGGGTCAACAGTTATGAAAGTTGCTAACTCTGATTCTTTTGCATTTTTCTCGGTCATCATCACTTTGGATGGTACAGTAAGAATGAGAGAGCCTTCTTTGAAAGCTTTAGTTGCTTTCAGACCGAGTTCATATCCTTCAAACTCGGATATTTCAATTCCTGAAATATTTAGTACAATGTTTACAAAATATTACAAAAAAAATTGTTTAACATGAAAAACTAGTATTGACAAATAACTGCAGGGAAACTATGTTATGCACCAAATCAAATTGTTTATAAAATGACCATTGTGAATTTCATTGCTAGTAAACTGTGATTCATAGAAGAAATTTCTTAAAAAGTTACATGATTGTTATAATTACTTACCATCAAGTTGAACCTCATTTTCACTTAGCCACTTGATATACTTGTCAATATTTAACTGCCTTTGGTTCTGACCACTCTTATGCTGAGTGCCCTCAAGATTTATTATTTCTTTAACCAAAGCGTCAATTTCTAAATGATGCTCCCAACTTTTTGTAACGTTATTAGAAGCCTGGAATATACTCGTCAGTCTCAATACCTTATCCACAAGCACTGCTAGTTCTTTTCTTTTTTGCTGTATAAACTTGCTGTTTTCCTTCCCAGCATTCTTCTTAGAATTTTGTTTTGATTGCGATTTGCGACCCATTTTGTATAAATAACTAACACTTCAAAAGTAAAACCAACTAAAAATATATAAAGTAACTTAATCTAAAACGTGGGAATATAAACGCTAAAAATAGGTCTCCAAAATTTTTAAATATTTTCCTTTCAAAAGTGAATGACAAATGACGTTTAATAGAAAGTGACATAAAGGTGGGTACACACGCAGGTTAGGACGTGAACGCATTTATAATTTATTTTACTTACCATTGTGTTTGTTACTGTGATTATTAAAAGAAGTTCCCATTATGCACACCTAGGTGATAATAATTTATTAGTAGAATTAAGATGCAGCCTTCAATAATTGCATTGTATGACAATCGCAAAAGATAATTTACATAATTGAATAGGTAGGTAATTATTAAACTCAGACCAATTATTGGACTGAGTTATTAAATACAGTAATTCAATTTTACAAAGCTATGATGCACTTACGCAATAAAGTTGAAAACATAAACCTTTTTGAAATGAAACTTTTTATAATCGTTCTATCTAAAATCCTGCCGTCAAGAAGCTATGCTTCTTGTCTGTCATAGAAGCCTTTTGATAAAATCGTCAATGATAAAGGGAGGAGAGCATATTACTATGTAACAAGTAACAAAAAACATTTAAATTCCAGATGGTAAGGGGAAGCATATTATTAGATAACAAGTTCCAACATTATTTTTTCGGCTTGTCCTTCCAACTTGAAATAATTTTCCAATTTAGCAATTCAGTGTATACGCTACCCTATAACTGTGTTCCATTGCTGGCACATAAGCCATATTTTTACCATGCAGTAATGCAGGAAAAGAAAGATGATTAATTTGTTTATTTTTAAGTTTATACTTTAGTTTTATTAAATTATTACATCCAATTTAGGTAAATTAATTTTTAACATATTTTCAAACCGTTCTACTCGTTCGTGTTGTATGTATTCCGTCAGAACTGAACGAATTAACGAAACGCACATTCTGGCGGGAATTTTAAAAAGTTTTGCGTTGTTCACTCTGATTTTGTTTTTTTTTAAATTTATTTTAGGTATATGTATACAGTATGGTCATACTGTTAATAGTTTTGTTTATTTGTTTATAATTTTATTTATTTTGCACATAACTTAACTATAATTTAATAACGCATCTTTATGTATTAATAGAAAATCATTCATGAATAATGAATATTAAACAAAAAAATCATGATTACAAACCTAGGGAACGTACCCATACTACGTGACCAGTTCAGGGGGGGGAGGGGGTCTTCAAAATACCACGCTTGGTCACAGGGGCGGGGGGGAGGGTTGGCTTAGGTTTACGTCACGTAGTCAATATCCTCTTGGAAAATCTCGCGCTTTTTCGAGCTATATTCAAATATGGCGCGCAGCGCTTAGCGCTTTTTAAATTCACAGGTGGCAACACTAACGCATAATGAGCAAATATTTTTTCTTTATCTTTCTTTTTCCAAAAAAATGTTTAAAACCATATTTATGAATTACTACGTGACAATTAGAGGGGAGGGGTGTGGTATTGGCATATACTACGGGTGGTCACCGAGGGGGGGGAGGGGGGTAAAAAAAATGTAAAAAATGGGTCACGTAGTATGGGTACGTTCCCCTATCTACTTAGTTTAGTAATCATAATTTTGACGTGTTAATTGTTACGGCATCGTCGTTGGTGACTAAGGCGTCTATATTTTTCCGTTGGAAAAACTCATGGAAAAATATAGACGCAGCATCCACCAGCAGTCTGTAGCCATGACCTGCAGTATTACCTATTTGTGTTGACTATATTTAACTGTGGTCACATATCCACACTTGTGATGACACTACCTTTTTTTTTTTGTTTTTTTTTTCTCGTTGGAAAATCCTCATGGATGTCCCTCGCCCGGGGAAGGCGAGGGGGTCTGCCGGACTCTTACCGGCTAAAAACCAACGGTGTTCCTTCTCCTGACCGTACGGCCGGGGTCGCGGGATTCGCAAAAGCATGCACCGCAACCCCGGGTGATGATACTACCTAAGTAGGTACTTATCAGCTTCAGCGAAAGTCCATCCGCCAAACTGTTTTGTAGGCGAGTTCCGTTTCCCATACCATGCATTCCAACAGGGAATCGGAATCCCATGACTCCGGTTAAAAATCAACGAGAACAGGAACTGAGTCGCGTAGGTAAAGCTCGGGCCTGAAATGCCCGACCAAACTTCATTAATTTATGTAAGTATAAGTAAGTAGGTATTTGGTTTAATATTTTATTAACTAACTTGTTTAGATAGGTACTTCATAACTTATGACGTACAGGCAAGTAGGCACGTATTAAATCAAATAATTATTTATTGTGAACCATAGGTAGGTATAATACCTACTTACATCATAATGGGTGTATTAATAAGTAATTTAAATAGTTCAGCTAAGTTCGGCCTCAATTGGGATATCTACAATTTGAAAATTCAATCTAGATAATTATATAAACTTAAATATCATCAATAATCATCTATTAAATACTTTGATAAATAATAGTTGCTTGTAATGTTTTATATTGTAAAGTAACATGTTGATCATGAAACAATCGAGATATCAATCGCTAAGATCAACAAGAAAAAAAAACAAAGCTTTTTATAAAACGTCACGGTCGATTAGGCATTGATAACAGTTAAACTTTGTCTGGCAATGACAGTGGTGCACCGAGCACTTGGCACCGAAGCGGTCAGTTCCCCGAAAAGTTATTTGAAACCGCCCCAGTTATTGGGCCAGAGAAAGAATTGTTCTATAAATTAAATGCGTTGCAGAATGTGGCATACTTGCAGTAAATTATAAAATTCATGCAAGCTCTGGTTGTCACATCTAGTGTTCTAAAATAATTCGGTGAAAGGTAAAGCCAACTGTTGTGTTGTACAATGTAGACACAACGGGTGTTGTAACTACGCACTTGGATGACAATAGACTTACCTGCTTTTCAAATGTTTAGGCTTCATATCGTTTTATGAGAATGTTGCATCGAATCTGATTCCCAACAAAGCTTTTGGTTTAGAATGCATTAAGTATCAAATTGAATTCCTTTGATTTTCATATTAACTAGCTGATACTTTAACAAAGCTGTCTACGTAAGTATTCGAATGTTCAAAAATACCAATCAGTTGAAAGTACTAATCAGTAGCAAATGAGGTTTGTGGAAATCGCTTGACTACCTACCTACACAAAAAAAACGATTTTGACCTATGAACCTAATGTTAAAGCTTGTAGTAGATCTTTACAACATTGATGTTGAATAAACTGGAATAATTAGCCATCAGTACCTATCTATAACTTTTTGGTTATAATAGATAAGAGCTATTAATATAATTTGACCTCATCATACTAATAAATAAGTATAGTATATTGTGTTATGCCAATGTGTGCGACCGATTATACATGTGCTTGTCTTCATTCAAAATAATGAATCATTTTATATAACTCACATAATTATTAGGTATAATTACCTCCATATAGGTACATAAATAAAGCTCATAAGATTGGAATGGTATAATTATTGTGTACCTAAGTATACATCTTTATTCTGAATTATGATAAGAATAGTTAATCTAAGAAAAAAATATTGTTGGTAGGTAGTTATGGGATGTAGGTAAGTACTAAGTAGGTAGGTAATATTCAGTGTATCCTAACAGAAATTGAGTATTTTTTTATTTAAGGACCGTACAACCTAATGCAAGGATCTAAAGATAGATCTAATCATTTAGTCCTTTGGTTAGTTTCATTTAAAATCTAGCTAACTGTTTAATAAGAATATAACATTGTGTATTTAAAATAAAGAAAGTCGATTAACTGAAATATTGGTTAAACAATACGCTAGAAAAGAACTGTTGAGAGAATAGTTTAAAAGAGGTTGGACATGAGATGGGGCCCATAACAGTGGTGACCTGTGTCTCATAAGTATATAAAATAAAGCTAAAATTGGTCTAGGTGGCCGGCCTTGACTACCCCGTAAGCTGAAGGATGGATCTGCTACTTGTGAAAGAGGGACAAATCTCGCATCATGCCATAATAATCGCGTTAAGAGCTAGTTTTTCAATATAAGTATATTTTTACCTATATGTTACAACAATGCAATTTATTTAGGTAGGTAGGTAGGTACCTACATGACGTCAGTTTATGCATTTTACTACAGCTATAACAGAGATTAACAATACAATTATTATTTATGACCTACAAATATTTCTAGGAACATGCAGTCTTTATCATGTTAAGTTATTGTAATCTATTCCACCGTGGAGTTATTAAACATCAGCTGTCAACCTGAGAAGCTACGTAGGTACTACACGCCTAAGAGGTAAGTGATGATGATGACCATAAATTGTATAAATGTACTTGTTTTTGAAATAAATATCTTATTAATATAAGTACCTATAAATGTATTGTAAGAACAATTTGGGACTACCTACGTGATGAAAACATGAAAAACCTGTACGTAGTTAGCTAATCGTTCTCTACAGAGCGTTGAGGTGCATGAAAAGAACCTCCACGAGTGACGATACTTACCTAAGTACGTACGGCGCACCCTGGGCAGTCAGTCAGTCAGCCTCACGACCAACCTTGCTGTATGGCTTATCTTTTCACCATGACATAAGCTATTCTCATATAGCTCGTGCCGACACGACAGAAGAAGAAGATAGAGCATTGGACTTTAGCCACGAAAGTCTAAATAAATGTCACTTGAACGTACCTATTATTTTTTACGTGAGGGAGTACTTGGGTACCCTTCGCCTAGGGAAGATGAAGGGTTCTGTCGGACTCCTACCGACTAAACCACCACGGGTGTCCCTCCTACTACCTGCAGCCTGAAGCGCAGAATTCGGTCTCGCATTAACGTCCCCTCGGGCAGATCCTTACAAACAGCCTACTGAACAATGTATAAAACTTTGAATAAATTTCATCATAAGATATAAAACTGTGAATAAATTTCATCATAAGATTCATCAGCTATACTATCACTATCCACTGCTGATGTAGATTGTCTTCTGTATTTAAAGCGTAGACCTCTGCAAAGTGAACTTGGACATGGAAAAATATACTAAAACCATTAAATTATAGCACCTATTGCGCCAAAAGTAATACAACAGTGTGCTCTATTCCATATGACCACAGGGCAAGACTGTTAAAAAAACCTAAGAAATCATGAAACAGAAATAGGTTGTTTAACTTATCGCACATTGGCTTATATTAGTCACGCTCGCCATACTTACATCCTTGTCTTAACTGGCAAAAAATAAAGAACACGAACTTCATAAAAGTTACATCATCTCAGGGATTATTATTTAATTTTTTTTAGCTTCCACATGGTTCTATTATTTCGATTTCAGGTCAGATGACATCCAAATGTAGTGTCAGTCAGAATCAGTCTAGGTCGTTACTAACATTTTGGGTCGGCTTTCAGTGTTACCAGATAGCTTTCAGTGTTTCAGTGTTATCAGGACTACGTCATGTTGTAAAAAATTACTACGCATATTTTATATGTCATAGTTGTGACTATGAAACCAAATAATATATGGCTTTGGGGATTCAGTTTCTCCTATAGTTAAATATCCTACCAAACTGTCGTTACGAACGAACCATTGCTCAATTACGAAATGTTTATTTTGCCTTAGTTGAGTCCAAGCTGAGGTACAGTATTAAACTATGGGGGAACAGTTATAAATACAATATGGATGCAGCCTTTGTTATGCAAAAAAGAGCCCTCAGAACTGTTCTTCGCATGGACCAGACTGAATCTTGTAGAGAGCATTTTGTGAAATTAAAAATTCTACCTGTACCTTGTCTTTATATTTTGGTTCTACTAAGTAGTTTTCTAAAAAAACTAGAGAAATACGAGACAAAGGAAGAAAGGGAAACTAGGGTGGAAACGTGCAGGAAAGATTTGCCTAATTATTTGCAGCCAAAATTAAATGTTGTCAAACATAGCTCTAAAGTACAGTCTGTACAAATTTTCAATAAACTGCTATTAGAACTAAAAATGATTAATAGTCCTAGAATATTTAAATTCAAATTATACTCATTCCTATTGACCAAGTGCTACTATAGTATAGAAGAGTTTTTTAGGGACAAAAATAATGCTACAGTGTAACTTGTTATTGTTTAAGTTTAAGACTAATTCTTGACATGTTATTTTTTGATTAAGTTGAATGTTTGTTTTTTTTTGTCTCTTCTGACTAGGCTAATTGTGTTTTTTTTAATGTTTTTAATTTAACTAAGTTCTTGATATTACTTATTTTATTTTTGACATTTTATCCGTATTATTGATTGTAACTTTTATTGATTATTATTATTGTATTAATCTTGTATTCGACACAAATGTATTTTTGTTCAGAATAAATAAAAATTCAAAATTCAATTATATACCAATGTTGTAAGTACCTAACTACTCTCGAATGCTTTTTTGTATTTGAAAGCTTACACAAATATTCTTTGCGCGCGATCAGGACAGAACTGTTGCCAAGTCCATAGTAATGGAATCTGCATATTTATGGTTTGAAATTTTAAATAAAGAATTAAGATGTTTTATAATATCATGTCTTCAAAACAGCCGACACCCAGTTCTGATCAAATGTCGAACGGCCGCGCCTTGAAGTAGCCGTTAGGATATCTTGTACATCTACATAGTTTAGTCAAAATGTCACTGGCTACACTTAGGTGTTGCCTTTTCCATAAATATATGGATTTAGATTTTTGCTCCTAATCCAAAAACCAGAAATTTTATTGCGCCCTTTCTGACTCTCCCAAAAGACCACGTCATTATAAATTCCGAATTCCATTAAAATTTGTCCATTGTCCCTCAAAACGAGCTCTCAAATCCTATATTTCGAAAATGGGACACACCAACGACTAATATAAATTCATACTTTACATTCAAAATGCAATTTGCATAGGTTGACGCGTAGGTAATATAATTGTAGAGTTTCTACTCGAATTCCTGAGCGACACACCTATCATTACGAAGTCAGCGCTAGCCCTAGGTTCTGTTCGAAAGTTTCTCGCTGTTGTCTAATGTGTATAATACAGTCGAAACATTTATGTTGATTGAGAATTCTAATAAAGGCTATGAGCTCAGCGATCGTGGAATACATTAGCGAAGCGTGAACTTTATGCAAAGCTCGGTGCGTACCGTTTAACGCAGTAACGGCTTTAACTATTTAATTTATAATAGCTATCCTGATTTTCAATTAAGCTTAATATCCACCTTATCATGTACTTATTATCTAAGCAAATTGAATTTTGTTGAGTGACTAGCCTAGTAATCGCTTGGGGCACTGTAAGTATGGTCTTTAGGACCCTAGCATATATTTAGCAATGATGTCAGACGGTGTACATGTTAAATATTGAACAACTGGCCGAAGTACGGGTTTTTCTGGATTAGTATACAAATAGGTAGTTTGTACTCAGGATTAGAGAAAATAATCGTTGAATTTCTAAAATTATGTACAAGGTATATTGGTGTAAAGTTTAATGAAGCTGTTGGTATATTACACACACATTTCTCGTGGAAATAAACTGACAAACACGGATATAAAGGTCTGAAAACGTTTTCCTTAAGGCTTAAGAGTCTAGTCATAATTATTTACCACACTTACCATCTAATTATACATTTTAAAAGTTGGAATAGTAAATAATTTATAAAACGCGGAATGCACTTTTTTTTCTTGAATTTTCATAGTACAACTGTACTTACTAATGAAAAAGACTGAATTCAAAACGATAATGAGTGAATTAGTTGGTCTAGTGGTGGTAAGCGCGACTGCTAATCGTGAGGTCCTGGGTTCGATCGCCAAGTCGGGCAAAGTGTTATTGGGTTTTTCCGTGTGGAATTCCTCAGTAGCAGCCCGGAGTTTAGATTTCTGCCCGGTTAATGGCAATAGGCTCGCCCATAGGGGCGGCATTGTAATAGTACAATAACGGCGGAATAAAGGTGTTACTATACACCTCTGCCCAACCTTTTGGGGAATACAGGCGTGATGTTATGTTATGTTTATATAATGAGTGAATTTTTTGACTCGGAAGACTTACATTTTATAAGCGTACCTTGGCATTTTACTTAGATGCCCCTAGAATTATATTAAATAAATTATTCGTAAATATAGCAATGCGGAACTTTTAAAAGAGTACCTAATGACGCTTCTTCTGAACGCGCACAAAATGACAAACATAATTTATTTAGATACTCAGCTAATGCATATGCGTATGAGCAAGGAAGCAATAATTCATTCTTTAATCGATCACTGATTCATTTTAGCTTTATTAATTACGATAATTCTGCCTGATTGCATTTTATTCATTATTAATCCACCTTCTGTTCAATCCTATTACGTTTAACAAGTTACTAAGTTAGAGTATAACTTTAACTTATAAGGGTGCGGAACAATAACTTATGTGGTAAGTTGCAAGACGTGTGTACTGCATAGTAATGTATGACATTGTATTTTTCTATTGTGAAATTTAATGTTGCGTTTCAGCGGTTTCATATTTTTAACTGGCCTCAATAAACAAGGTCGTTTCGATCGTAATTTAAATTTGATGTTAGGGAAAAAACAAACTGTAACCCTGTATCTAAATACAATATTGCAAAGTGCAATTTTCCTTTGGAGGATTCACGAATGTTGTTCTAACAATTTCCCGTTTAGCGCGTCAAAGAGGACTCATTCATTTCTGCCGAGCGAACTTACGCACTACGTTGCACGTATTTAATATAACTCACTTTCCATGTCATCTCCATTCGGTAATAGTTGTGATGTCACGAGTGACGAAGAGACTCATTACATCTGACGTGCTAACTGCGGTTAGCGATAAAGTGATGTACGACTATTTTATTGACTGTCGATATCGAGAGTTTCTCGTATGTTCTATGCGCAGGAGTCATACACGTGATATGACTCAAAGCTGCAGTCTAGGTAATTGGTGTTAGTAATCACTTGTTCCAATCCCGTCTAGTCTTCGTAACGACATGCTCTCGGGTTTCAGGTGAGTCGATTTATCAGTTATCTGAATTAACATTTAAGGGTTGCTCAGACCTGTTTTATATTTTGCTGTCAGAATTAAAACTACTTAAATAAAGTGATGAAAAATTAATGATGACCATTGTTTTGTTTTGACTGAAACAAATAAACAAATCTCGCAATAATCTTGTGTAAAGACAACTTCCCTAAAAGTTCACTCCGTATCGCGAGGACCAAGAAATATTGAAAATCTCGTTAAACAACATGATCATGAGTTTTATTTCCATGCACTTATGTACAATCATATAAGTGTCAAAAGGTAGATTTTCTGTCATGATCGCTTTGTCTTTAAATATTGCGCCAAACAGTTCAAGATCTTATTTAATATTGCCTATAGTGCTTAGAAAAAAACTAGCGACGAAATCCCATGGATGAAGGACACTTTACACACATGACCCGGTTTTACAACTAGGAGGGCCAAAGTCGCTACAACTAGGCGATAACATCTAATGTACAGTTGTGCGCAAATCTCGCGGACAATCAAATCGTTCTCGCGTTGGGTTACGCAATCATCAACGCAAGTAGCCCATTGTCATCAACAACTAACACTGATTAAAGCATTAGCATATAGGCGTCGTAAATATTTAAGCCATTTTGATACTGCCATTTTAAATTGTTATTAAAATGAGCAGAAAGATGAACCAGAACAGAAATTCTATCAACCAGCCCATCGAGAACCTAAGAGATGAGGGGAGATAAAGCAGACTAAAAGCCCGGTGGAGTGAAGGCATTTAAAACACGAATAAGTACAGTCAACGACAGGTCGACATGGCAATCGGGTATGAGGTAAGTCGTGGAAGGAGGGACGCCCCGCACACCCGCACAACACCCGCTCCATCTTAGTCCTAGCGTTGCACGAGTCCGCATCGACCGCATTTATCAATTTCGCTCGTGTTGTTGCTTGTAGTTATGTATTGAAAATGACTAGAAAATTGCCATGTCAACCTATCGCAGACTGTAGGTATATTGTACGTTATGGTATAAATATACTTATATTGTTCGTATTAGTTAGCATACGGCTAGATAACCAGCAACTTGAATGAATATAAAACCAAGTGCTTTTTTTCTTATTACTTTTTATTTTGTGGCGGATAATGATTAAACTACCAAGTCGCCTGTTGGTGTCCACCGTAGGATTATAAAGTCATAAAACTATCGATAACACGTTAGAGCGACGTCCAACCACTAAACATACGAATCATCGAATCAATTACGAAGAATTACATCATCGAAGGATTGAGTCACGGTCACGACCTGTTCCGACCAGGTCCTTTTGTCCGTGGGTTGGGTCCTTAGTCATCACGTGACTACTTCCAACTCACTACTGACCGCAATGTTGTAAACAATAATGTTCTGACGTCCACGCTGATATTATAAGTGATTGTAAAGTTGAACTGCATTCATGTTATGTCGACTACCTCCGCAATTCCGGGGGATAATGTGTCGTTCACGAAGTGGAATAGTGTTGTAAGTAATTTTAGCTTTCAATTGCGTTTTAGTGCCCACAGGTATTTTTATATCAAGGTGTAATATTAAAATCTGGTATGTGCAATTTATTCGTTTCTTTTTTAGTCTAGAGGACCACACACTTATAACTACCGAAGTTTCCTTGCCACTTTTGAAAGAAACGGTGCTACGAGGCCTACGCGAACAGTTTATTTTTATAGAAAAAAAACATACATTCGAATTGAGAACCTCCTTCTTTTTTTGGAAGTCGGTTGAAAATAGAGCAACATCTCTCTTATTGAGGTATAAACACATAATTAAGTAATATTCCATACTCAAGAGCGATCAAGTAATGATAGCACACATCTCGAGCTTTATATTTACTCTATTCAAGGGTCTTGTATTGCATGCTTAGCATTGAAGATGGCACGATGAGTTACAAGATGTTTTTTAATGATATCTTTATAATAGAAACTCCCGTGTTAAAATCATTGCAGTTTCTATTGATCTGAAGTACTTATTGCTTACAAATTTTCTATACAAAAGCTGTCTAATTTTATTCCTCAGATAAATCTTATCCGACGTTTGGTAAAAATCTACATGAATAAGAAGTTGCTTCGTTGATGTAGTGGTGGCAAGCGCGACTGCTGATCGTGAGGTCCTGGGTTCGATGCCCAGGTCGGGCTAAGTGTTATTGGGTTTTTCCGTGTGGAATTCTTCAGTAGCAGCCCGGAGTTTGGATTTGTGCCCGTTTGATGGCAATAGGCTCGCCCTCTATTACATGGAACTTAAACATAACGGCGAAATGAGGGTGTTACAATAAACCTCTGGCCAACCTTTTGGAGAATACAGGCGTGATGTTATGTTATAAACTTGTGCTATTTTGTACTAGAGCTTTTAAAGGTTTTGATGGCACAGCACGTTGTTACCGAGACCAGACATTTGTCACGGATTTATCGATTTCAGAATGGGATATCTGACAAAGTCTTGTATACAATATATAACATAATTAACGCACATCCTGAAAGAAGTTTGTTCAGAATAGTTTACTGAATCGATTTCTATCATTTTGAATACAGGTAATTTTTTATCCCAAAAATAATTAAAACTACGGAAATTAGTCACATTACCCCTGTACAGTCAAAACAAACTAAAATGGACAGTAAATCAAAGCAAAAAGACTTTTAAAAGTGCATTTTTATTTGTATTAATAAAAATTCCGTCATTCAATACAAAATAAAGAAAAATAAACCTTATTTCAAGAACGTTAATTTAGTAAATAACAATGCATATACATGTTAAACTAAAATTTCAGTGTACGTATTATGATTATAACATAATATTCTAATTGGGGTGTTTGAGGGTGTGCGTTAATTATGTTACATGTTGTATATGTCTTGCCATGGTAGTGCCTGCTAGTCTCGCTGTATTATTGAGAGACTATGTAATTGTAATTAGTATTTATCATGGAAGTCATCATAAAGTACGCTTCTTAGATTAGTCAACAGGCTCGATTTTACCAACGTCGGATATCGTTTATCCAAGGAATAAGACAGACGTTTTGACAGAATTTCTATGCAAAAGCTGTCAAAACGTCAAATTTATTTCACGATTAAAGTTATCCGACGTTGGTGAAATCGGCACTAGTAGAGCATTTACATATGATGTATCTATTATTTATTGAACTGTCCATCTCTCTGGGGTCTATTAATAAATATGACATCATAATAATCTCGTGTTTATGTATTGTGTAGATTTTATTATAACTTATTTATCAAGTCTTCGGCGCCACTAATGATATCATCTCTTTACCGGCAAAAAAAGGATTTTTTCTAAAATATTTAAAAATACTGCCTCTAAGTTGCTTTGGTCCCAGGCGAGAGCTTGATATTAAAACGTATCCTGAAAGAACGATAACACCAAAAGATAAATATATATCTATCATAAGTAACCATAAATAAGTAGGTGCAATGAAAACAAACTGGTAATTTTGAAGCTCTAGGTTTAGGAATAAACTTGACGTAGGATAAGAAAGCCACGTTGTCATGGCTACGAGAGCTACGAATATTATCCTATCGCAACTGTAGTAAGGTATTCTTCCTTCTTGCCTTTTCTCAACTATGTTGGGGTCAGCTTCCAGTCTAACCAGATGCGGCTGAATACCAGTATTTTACACGGAGCGACTGCCATCAGACCTCCGCAACCCAGTTACTGGGAAACGCCGATATCCTAAGGTTAGACCGGTGTAGTAAGGTACTGTAAGAAATATATGGTGGATTGAAAGGTTGCACATTTACAGGGGAGACATTATTATCAAACTGAAGTCTCATTAATAAAGATATAAAATAGAAAAGTATTTCGCTCAGCATTTACAACTGAATCGATTTCAGCGTTACATGTTTCAAACCCAATTTGGAGGAATTTTCCTCCAAATTGCTGCTGTTTTACAAGTATTTCGAAGTATCATTAATTAAAGTAGTTGTTTAAAGGACATCGAATGCGTAGGCGTTTATTTGGTCGACGTTTAACATAATTTGTTAGGCCATTCATCTTTTTCTTCGTGAGCAATATATTATTATTTTCGCAGACAGATCCGGCTCGAACGTATATACTTATGCTTATACTTAACCCAAGTACGTTACATTTACGGCCACGTACAATAATGTTTATTTATGATTTCGTTTCGTAATTCTTAAACGGCTTATTGGCTTACAATCATTGCTTTTAACACACGTTGTAATCCTGTTTAGCCGTGCCTACCGCGGACCTAATGTGTCGTCTCTTCATTCACTTTAAATGCCAAGGCCCAACGCGTTGAAAAATCATTTACAAGGTAATGCTAACTGAAAGTAAAAGCTTAGTTCCTTAATTCGTGCCAAATCGTTTATTGATTACTAACTAACTCGTACGAACAGGCTAGGTAATAGCGTTTTCGTAGAACTGTACAGTTTATCTACTTAGGTATCTTTATAATAATATTTTCGGCACTTCGTATTACTTCCGTGTTACGTTAAAAGCAAATAGTTTTGTTGATTGAAATGCCTAATTAAGTTTTGTAGTTAAAAGCAAACAAATACTTGATGTTGACTTTCCTGATTTGAAACTTTTCAAGGCTTTAAAAATAGGACCAGATTGTTTATGATTGTTTTACGGTTTTGAATACGGTTCCCCTTAATCATGAGTTGTTTACGTGAAGATGTCACTCACGTAAAGATCAGATTAATTAAGAATTACATGCACTTTTGGTCGGACCTCGATGTGAGTCCTATTCAATGGATGTGCTACTTGTCACCACAAGACGGTCGCCACAAAAAAAACCTTTTACTAATCTTCTTTTCGTGTGGTTAGTGACTAACCTGGTGTCAGAGTTTATGCCGCCCAAGGGTCTCTGACTTGGCTTCACGTGCCGTCGAGAAATATCTCCCAGGCAGGTTTCCTCACGATATTTTCCTTCACCGTTTTTAAGCATGTGATAACTATACAATACGCACATGAATCCGAAAGTCTGAGGTATGCCTTGGGTTCGAACTCGAGACCTATTACTTGGCAGTCCGACGGTCACACCTGTAAGCTATCACTGCTTTACCTTTTACTATTATTTTCTTAGAGTAAGTTATCTCGGGTGCATGTTCTATATCTTTGTATTGTTGTGTCAAATTAACGTTTTTTCTTCGTTTCTTTTCGCTCTTGAGTGCTTCTGACCTAGAGATTTTTTATTGCCGTGGTTGATTCTTCAGGATCCGCTCTAGGAAACGTTGTTGGATGGATCTGTAAACTTCCTGAGATAGAGCCTCATGATAACGCTGTGTGATCTGAATGTGGACAGATAATAAGGTTAAGATTATTTTCCAACACACGTACAGAACCGCCTTGAAGAAATAAAGACAGCTTTATGTTGAATCCAACTTTAATGTTCCTTGATACACGTGTAAAATCTTTGATTTATAGATTAAAAGATGTTAAATGACGTAATCTACTTATTTTAAATGTTACTGCGCTTCTAGGTCTTGTAAATGCGAGTCGCACCGGCTTTACAAGGTGGAATAAGATGTATTTTTTTTGAAAATTAATTTAATAACTGATTGCATTTCGTATCATATTACTTTGTATATTCTAAAGAGGACATCACAATTACTATCCAATAACATCGCATGGCCCGCACAGCTTTTCTTGAAGAAACTTTTCCAGCTTTTCTTATCTATGTATTTGACATACAATTTAAGTAGGTACTGATTTTAGATATTCTGAAGATCACTCAAAACTCGTGTCTATATTAATAATACTAGCACATTTCCTCCACATAGGTAGACCACCAAGTTCTCCAGGAGCGGTCGCTTTGAAGTAAATAGGTACTAATCTAGTATATAAATGTAGGGTGTGTTCAATAACAACTTGGTTATCTTAGTTTTATTACGAGTGCGGCTGAGTACTTAGAATTAATTATAATAATAGTCTATTCATGGTGTATTTTAGTATCGGAACTAATTGATTTGCTCTTAGTAGATATTACGTTCACAGTTTATGTCTACGTTAATGATTTTCTGGAGACTAATCTGCTTATACATAGTCTGGAACTCTGAAGTCTGGTTTAGCATCTGACCTAATTAAATTTTCTCCCTCAGTGTATTGCTTCTTCTTCTTTTCGTGTGGTTACTGACTAACCTGGTGTCAGAGTTTATGCCGCCCATGGGCCTCTGACTTGGCTTCACATGCCGTCGAGAAATATCTCTCAGGCATACTGGTTTCCTCACGATGTTTTCCTTCACCGTTTTTAAGCAAGTGATAATATAATTATACAATACGCACATGAATCCGAAAAGTCAGAGGTGCGTGTCTTGGGTTCGAACTTGAGACCTGACTTGGCAGTCCGACGGTCACAACACTAGGCTATCACTGCGTATTGCTTCTAAAAGCCATTCAATCGCTTTCCACGTGCTTCTCTTTTGACCTACAATAATCCCTTAACGAAACCTTTTAAGTTAAAAGATTTTATCTCGCAGTACCCCTGCAGCATCAAGATTTGAGGTTGAAATTATTATAATCTTGTATTGTCATGGAAATTAAATTTGTGTGGGAAGTTTCAGGAGAATCGGTTAAGCACTACTATTGAATATCTTTACAGAAGTAGTAGAAAAATCAGTCGCCAGATTTGAAACAAACAAATATCGATTCAGTAAACGATTCTGAACAAACTTCTTTCAGGATGTGCGTTAATTATGTTACATCTATACTAATATTATAAAGAGGAAAGATTTGTATTTTTGTATGTAACGAATAAACTTAAAAACTACTGGACCGATTTCAAAAATTCTTTTGCCGTTAGAAAGCTACATTATCACTGACTAACATAGGCTACAGGCGGAGCCGTGAGGACACAGCTAGTATTGTATAAAGTGAGGCTATTGAAAACCGTTTAAATAAGAAACTTGCCTTGAGCCATGTAATTTTTTCGAAATCAAAAATGTACTAGGTGCTTTGTCCAGGTCAAAAGGTCAAAAACACCAGCCCCTAATGTCGCAATCGCAACGTCACCACTCAATCAACAAAGTGTTAATTTCTTCACGATAACCGAACACTACCGTGACAGCTAGATTTACCATCAATCAAACAGACCTTGGTACACAGATAAAAAATTAACACCTTCGTTTGTAAAGGCTGGGAAACATATCTAAGTTTTGTCATAACAAGTTTTATTTATTTGTGAAGGTGTGAACATTTGATTAGGGGATTAATCGGTAAACATCATACTTATATCTGTTTACAAGTGTAAATTAATCATTGCATTATCGTATTGTTCGATTTCGGTGCATTTGTCCGATTCCGTTGAAAGAGGCAATTCTGGGTGTCTTACAAAGATATCACTTTATTACTATGTACTGGATTACAATTTGGTTGCCGCCATAGAATAAGCTACCGTGGGTCTCGTTAAAGATAAACTACAGTTAGCATAAACATAATAAGCCCATTACCGTCCCACTGCTGGGCACTGGCCTCTTCTCAGATTGAGAAGGGATTAGGCCTTAGTAAAATATTCTGAGTAGTGCCCGAAAGCAGTGTCAACACTAGTTAGGTATTATGAAGCCGGGTCCGCTACACCAAAAATCTAACAAAATATGTTTAGTGAACACATGGATCCATTACAGCACAAACAGGCCACGCCCCAATTTTGCTAGAAAAACATGTTAGGGGCTATTTCTTACAAAAATATGATCGCAGCAGATCCGGTTTCACCGATGTTTAGGTGAATAAAAGGCGGCTTTCTTTAATATTAAATGAGTGCACCTCAGTTATTATTTGTTTTATGGAAAGGTAAAGTCGACCTATTACGTTCGGCGGCGATTATCAATCCATTTGCTAAGTGTGGTAAGTAATTATGCCAATATTCTCTCTGAAGCTGTCTTTATAGAGGTCTATGAAGTATTAGGTAGGTACTAGACTAAGCTCTCCAAGTAAGGGTTAATTTTACATTATGGGGTTTTGGTTATGACAGGCAGATGTACAAGCAGGTGAAAATATAATAAAATATTAGAGTGCCTAAAGAAATATTTTGTTAGACACCTGCTTCCTTTTTAGATCATTGATAAAGTGACGACACACCCAAAAAGGAAATTATAGTTGGGAATTTCATTAATGTGGGTCGCCATTAATATCCGCGCAGCTGCATTATAATACATAATTCTACATTTGTTGACATTTAACTTATAACAGGAGAACAGTACCATAGATATTATTGACGTCCTTATTTTCAGCACAATGTAACAAACATTCTGTAACTAATAAAGGTAATAAAAATATAATTTTCACTGTTATAGGTACCTGCTCTGCCTAGCCTTTTCCTAACTATGTTGGGGTCAGCTTCCAGTGTAACCAGATGCGGTTGAATATCAGTATTTTTTTACACAGAGCGACTGTCAGTAGACCCCCGCAACCAGTTACTGGGCAATCCTAAGGTTAGACCCGTTGTCAGACTTGAGCTTTTGGCTACCCGTAACGACTGTCATAGGTATTTGTATGACATCCGGGACCGACTATTTAACGTGCTCTTTGAGGTACGCAGGACTCTCGATGTGTAATGAATGGTCACCCATCCACAGACTGACCGCGGTATGTGCAGCTTAACCTTGCAAATCGTATGATCTGTGGCGTTGGTAAGCCATGAGCCCCTCATCATAGGTACCTATCGTCTTAAAAAGCAAAACAAAACATAACCAGTAGAACACATTTCGTCTCCTTTCAAATTAATTGAACACTCCACAGTTGTTTCTGAAACTTCATTACAAAAGTAATTTATAACTCTCACAGTTTTGGTGCCATCGTTACTCTAAAATGGCAGATACTCATTAATATTTTCAAACACCACATAATCTTAATGTCTCCCCATTATCAATGGTGCAGCACGTGTGTTCCAGTGAGAAATTCCCGGCTGTTATTAACGATAGTCTGACTGTCCCAACCCTCTGTCTGCGCCAGATTTACAACTACAGAACAAAGGACATCAATTCTAATAGTGACATGTGAACTATGGGGCTCGAGTGATGTGATTCTTTGTGGAAACGACGCGTGGACGGTAGAATAGAGTGAACATTACCTTGTGAAGGAAAATATTAATTTTATTATTTCGATCGAAAATAATAACAGGTAGTTAATTAAGTAAGCTACAGGCAAAGGAAAATGTACTGTAAAAAATAAAATATTGTTAACTAATAAAATAATATTTGTACGGGATAATTATTATGCAGTAGTTCTAAATAAAATACTTCGTTAGGGATAAGTGTGATGTTTGCATAACTAGCACGGTTAGTTTGACAAATTCCTAACTCATGACCTACGTCTGTTACAGTAGGTAACCTTGCTATATATTTTCCTCAGCTGACACATATATTATGTGAAAAGATAAACCTTTAATGTAATAATATTGATGTTATTTTTCAGCACAGATCAACATAGGAAACACCCAAATCATTTTTTTGATTCACGTATGTACACTGTAGGGATGTATTATGATTCAATTCCTCTTAAAATTTTTATAAGAGAGGATGAATAAAATGAATGACAAAACATCAAAGATAATAAATTCATGTAGGTACCTACCTAAATAATACCTACACCACAAGATAAAATGAAGTAATTGTTATCATACAATATTTTATTTCAGATAATGCGTTAGTAACTAGATAGTGTTAGCAAAATTATTAATTAATTATGACGTAGTAAATGGTTTGATTTGGAGGCGTGGCGCTTAAGAGGAAGACACAGTCTTGATTTCGTCCCACGCTTATCAATAATAATAATTAGATGGGTAAAGGCGGACAAGTGATAAGGCTTAGTTTGAGCTCGATAGTAGACTTACAAATCATTGTGCCGCCGCATTATTTTCGTATATATTTTCAGGTTACAACTAACATTATCCTCAGTAACTCGTAGTACGAGTACCTATAGTAGTAGTAGATACGAGTTTGCAAGTTATGAAAACGGTAATATTTTTCATGAGCTCGCTAAATTTTATCTCTCTTACATGACCGCAAGAAAAAGAGACAAATATATTATTCAGTTTAGTGCGCTCACGAAAACTATTGTCGTTTACGTAATTCGTAAACTCGTACTACTGTTACTGTTAGTGGAGATCGTATATTGCCACATATCATTTATCTATTGTAGATACTTATTAACTTAACAAATTAATACAAAACGAAGTCCTACATAATGTAATAAACGCAAAGCTTTTTCACAGCAAATTTTTTGTACTCTCTTCCATTTTTTTAGTAACTCACGCAAATGGTTATAATTATTATATACGCTATTTAATGTTTATAGGTAGTGTAATTTGTTTTATACATAACCTATATTTTGATCTATACTAATATTATAAAGAGGAAAGATTTGTATTTTTGTATGTAACGAATAAACTTAAAAACTACTGGACCGATTTCAAAAATTCTTTTGTCGTTAGAAAGCTACATTATCACTGAGTAACATAGACTACGAGCGGAGCCGTGAGGACAAAGCTAGTATTTTATATTATGTTTTATTTAATTTATAAAATAGAAGGTACCTATGAGGCTTTCATAGTCACGCAAAATGAAAAAAAATGTGCTGTTGCCATTTTCTAGTCCGCCTTTAACACTACAATACCGTGTGTACTATCGAACATTTTGACATTCGTCCACCCACATGTGGGCCACACGGAAGAATAGCAATACTATTCTCATGTCACCGTTCGTAGCGGTAGATAAATTATGGACATGCGCCATCTCTTTGTCCCGTCAATATGTCAAGTGTGGGCCTCCTCACTTTTCCTGGTGCTGACATAATAATACCTTTTACTTTGAGCTTTAATTACGACACAAACATTTGGTCATTGACATTCTTGTTTGTATTGAAAGGGTGATTTGTTATTTTGTAGAAATAGAGACAAAGAAGTGGAAGTCCACCATTCATCTGATATAAACAAGCTGTTACTTGGTAGCTACTATTTTGACGACATGATTGGCGCATTGGTTGAGCGTTTGGTCGCAGCACAATGTGTCGCAGGTTCGATTTCCGCAAGGAACAAGTATTTATATGACCGGTGTTGTGTTCGTGCATGTGTAGATTTTTATTTTTCTGTAACCGTACCAACGTTACAGGAGGATTCCTAGGGAGGGCCAACGTTTTTAAATTTTCTTTTTAACCTTGGTAAGATGTAAGTTACTGCTTTGTCAAAATGAAGAATAGCTACCTTATTTTGTAAAATAAATCAACTGATATGAGTCAAGCCTTGTCTTAGAATAAACTGTAATAATACCAGGAATTTTTAAATCACTCAGCTGTGTTTCCTTCGCATGCAAATGAAGTATCTAGGTACAAAAACTTCATAGATAGAGTATGGACTTAGCTGAAAGCTCTATAAAATGTTTTGGAATTCAAGGATTAAGTTTTTCAATTATTTTTAACTTGTTGACTTACAATACCAACTTACAATTTTTTTAGAACAAAATAAGATACCTAAATCTTGCCCATAATGATAATTCACGAGTAAAAAACGCATTCAAGTCATGTTCATAAGATCAGTTAATCACACAATGTGGATTATTTCATGACATTATCTTGATACGAGATGTGACATTTCCGTCGTCAAGAACAAAAAGTTTGCTCACTAAAGCACTACATATAATCGAAGGTTAGACAAAGTTAAACACGACACTATTATAATGAATCATCTAATGCAGTTTTTGTTGGCAAAAACGACTGTACGAATAACTTCATTAGAATCATGACAGTAATGCAACGTCCCAGCTGAGCTACAAACGCGATGAGCGCGATGTGATGCGAAAATATTAAATAGTTAGCTATTTATCTAGGCCTATGTCACAGTCTAGTCCAGGGATGTAGAAACCGCGGCCCTTCGTCAATAAACGTGCGCCCGCCAGCGAATTAAATTATTTTCTGCGTTTGTATGACAATAATGCAATGTTTTAACAATAGGGGCCAGCTTAAGGTATCTGAATACATGTTTTTTTTAAATACCCAAACTTTTTTTCGTTATCCTTTACTAATTATAGGTAATTATAATTTAATTGTGTGGTCCAGCTCCATAGGACAATCTAGAATCTAGACAAAATCAATCTGGTTGCTATTTTAATTGTATAATTTATTTTATTAAAGCCATTTATTTTAGATTCTATGAGTAAGTACCTAAACTCACACACTGACCTATTACTTTTAAATTTTTGGGGAAACGTATACTTTTGCAATGTTTGTAAATATGTGAGCACCATGTATCTATCACATAATTAATTTGTCATTGCTTCATTTTATTTTTATTTTTTGTGGTATAGTAATTTTATTCTAGGTGCATCGTCTTCACATATAATTGTATAATTAATGTACCTATACAAAATATTGTAAGACATTTTAAAAGAGTAACGGTGGAGTTTCTTGCCCATTCTTCTCCATACGAAACTACCTTTTGGAAGGGGCGACTAGAATCAATTCTATTTTCTTTGTAACTTTAACGTTCAAAAGTGCCTTTTATGTGCCTAATTGAAATAAATACTTTGACTTTTGACTTTTTTTTGGTGGCCCGCCTTTAGGTGATAATCTGCCCGAGTGGCCCCTAGTCCTAATAAGTCTGCATCCCTGGTCTAGCCATTCCATATAGTCGTCCATAGCGGCATCGTCATCTCTCGAACTGCCTTTAAAAACGATCAATGTCAAATTCTTGAACGTATGTATCGTTATATGGAGTAGGTTTACACTGTGCCTATGTTTTCGCAAATATCACTAAGTATGCGACAGTTTCTGGTAATTTGTGTTAAAATTACATAATTGTAACTGCCTCATTGGCTGGTGGTGGCAAGCGCGACTGCTGATTGCGAGGTTCTGGGTTCGATCCCCAGGTCGAACAAAGTGTTATTGGGTTTTTTCGTGTGGAATTTCTCAGTAGCAGCCCGGAGTTTGGATTTGTGCTTGATTGATGGCAATAGGTCGCCCCCTATTATATGGGACGAAAGTAGGGTGTTACTATACACCTCTGCCCAACCCTTCGGGGAATACAGGCGTGATGTTTTATGATTTAAAACGGGTACGAAACAGCCTTTTTATTCATAAAACTTTTTAAAACTATGACGATAGCTCACCTATTTTTTATGATGAATAGTATACAGGGTGTAAACGAAATCATGTAATGCCTTCAAACCTCGTGATGTACTGCTGACATAGACTAACCCTGCACGGGATAATTTAGCATGCAATCATTTTTTTTTACAAAAAGTAAACATGTGTTCTTTACGTGAGGCATTTTAGCACCCCAAGCGAACTGTGCGGCTGTCAACTCGATGCGCATTTAACTAGGGGCGCTAAAATGCCTTACGTTAAGAACACATGTTTACTTCTTGTATTTTTTTTTATTGAATCCAATAGTATCCCGTGTAGGATTAATCTATGTCAGCAGTACATCACGAGGTTTGAAGGAATTACATGATTTCGTTTATACCCTGTATAGGTGTTATTTGTAGTTTTGTTTTCAAAAATTTGTCAGTATTTGTAAAACGGACGGCTTGGTTTCGGTTCGGTTGCGATTGATCAACGTTTCTGTTAGTAGAATTGTCCTCCAATACGTAGCGGCGTAGTAGCGTAGCACATCATCACTCTGCTTTCGTAACTAAACACTTTTCATTACATTCGGACATTTTCTGTAATATTCTGATAACATAATTCGTCATCGATAATTGAGGCGTGGAATTTACAAATGAGTTAAGTGCCAAAACACAATGAATGAGGAATTAAATAAAAATGGATTGGTTGCCCAATGTAGCTCCTTTGATATTAAAAATGTTGACTTCGCTGTTTTGGGCACTTAGCCCATTTGTAAATTCCCCGCCTCATTTCACGTTTCAATTTTGTAGTTCATAGTTATTTCAACATAAGTTCTTTCTGCCTAGCTTTTTCCCAATTATGTCAGTGGGGTTCCAGTCTAACCAGATGCGGGTGAATATCAGTATTTTACACGGAGCGACCGCTATCAGACCTCCGCAACCCAGTTACTGAGCAATGCCGATATCCTAAAGTTAGACCAGTTGTCAGACTTTCGATCTTTTGACTATCCGTAACAACTGTCATAGGTATTCGTATGACACCCGGGACCAACGGTTTAACGTGCTCTCCGAGTTACGGAGGGGTCTCGGATGTGTTACGAATGGTCACCCATCCACGGACTGTCCACGGCAAGCGTTGCTTAACCTCGCAAATCGTTTGATCCGCGCGGTCGTTAATAAGCCTCGACCCCTTGTTTCAGAATAAGTGATTGTATAAACTATGGTAGAGAGGAATGTTAGTATAAATAATGTATAACTATAGTTATTTAAATAATTAATACTTACTTTAACTAACAATTTTATTTAAAACTCTATGATTTACAGTTATTAATAACTAGAACCTAATTTTCTGAGGCAGTTTTACGAGTCAACGTAATGATTAAGTGATAAGTAGGCATACTCTACACTTACAAGTTGTTACTTAAAGCAGATCTTGTTAGCCTTTTTGATGTAATAACTAGCTGTTAACCTGTCTACAAGCTTCGTGCCTCTAAATTAATAGTTATTTTTCCTTAGGGGGAGGGTCCTAGGTACTATTTGCATGAGAATAATATCAGCAACCCCTCTTTATTCTGGTTGCTACAGCAACTTAAGGAGGTTGTAACATAAGGAGATATTAGATAAATCGCAGCAACTATTTTAATAATTATAGCACCATATTGATTAATGGCATACCAGTTATGTGATAGTTCGTTGTAACCGTGGAGTAAGAAGACAGTTGTGTAAAAAACATCTTAACGTACCTATAACTTTTATCTAAGGAATAAATATTACATGTACAGTAGGGGAACGAAAATGTTATACACCTTAAGGTCTATTTTTGCTTGCACAGTGCAAGAAACAGCCTATTTTACCTACTACGTATTGCAAACATTATAGAAATGAAAATACAAGTATTATTTGACAGGATATTCAAATTATAATGGTGACATGATGACAATCACTAGTAATGTCAATTTATTTAACTGTCGAATTGATTGATGTAATGGGTTTTACAACAAAACTCCTTAAATCAAATCAAAGACATCATAATTATGGCACTACTAACTACGTCATATGAAGACAAAAGGCAATTTTGACCTTTGCTACGAAATAATTAAACATGATTTTCCATGCATTGGTCTGTTCCGTTCAACAGTTTGAAAAGGTAACATGTGCCCGCGATGTGGGAAAAGAATGAATTTGAAAACTGACGAACCTATTTATTCCCCTACTGTACTTCACTTTCGGAGTCAAAGTTTGTCTTCACAAATGGTTTTCTTCATTTTCAGGCAATAGACTAAATAAGAAACAATCCATATAATTATGACCTTAATTATTCTAGTACCTACTAAGTTAATAGTGTATATTTTAGCATTAACACCTATGATCAAATCGAACTTTTGATAACCATTGTTAAATAAGTAAATTAGGCATATCACAACAAGTTAATAAATAGATTTCAAATGTTAAACATTGTTATAAATTCTTTCTTCCGTTCTTTGCTGTTCTGTCTTCTTTCGTTCTGTTTCCTACAAGTAGTATATTGTATGTACTCCAGCCACCTGTGGCACATGTTTATTTTAGTACAGGCACCTAAAATTGTAATACCTTTATTTTTCCTAAGATTTATATTGTATTTTACCATTTTGTTTTTGAATAAACATATTATTATTTTAAAAAAATGACGTTTTGTTTTGACAGTTTTTGAATAGGAATACTGTCAAAACAACTAACTTATTCCTCAGATAAAAGTTATCTGACGTTGGTAAAATCGGCCCTTAGAGAGTCATTTCCACAGCGCTGCCGCGCGATTCATAAACGCAGTAAGTAACATTTTGGTCAAAAATGAGTTAAATATTATATTCGTAACCACCATAGGATTGTGATTACGAATATATATTTAACTCGTTTTTAACCAAAATGTTACTTACTGCGTTTATGAATCGCGCGGCAGAGCGGATGTCTATGTCGACAAAGATGTCTATAATCTGCAGATGTGTATACTAATAGTCCGTTTCAATTATAATTCGACATAAGTGGCTCGTAGAATCATTAAAATCTATTGAATCCTTGCATCTAGTGTCGCTAGCTGAGATTCGAAATACATAATTAAGTATTTTAAGTTTTCAAAGAAACCAATCAAAATGTTTTGAACCCCTGCTTGGGCTTAAAACATTTTAATGCCTCTATTAGTGTCTTCCATCCAATGTTATATAAAGTGGGGTGTATTGATAAAAAAACGATTTGAAAATTAAATAATAAAAACTGGTACATGCCTACGTCTAATAAGAATGTAAGTGAATCTAACTCTGTTTCATTTAGCACGCGTCGTAGGTATCCGATAAGATTATTATGACTTATGTATTTACGTAAGTGATCAAACCCGCGACGAATTTCAGCAAAAACATTTATAAAAAGCGGAACTACACATGATTGGTCGAACATATAATTATGTTAGAAAGATCTTTAAGATTAAAAGCGGATACTCCCAATAGGTAGGTACTTAGGTTACATAGATATGATATACAGGGTGTAAACAAACTCATGTAAATCCTTCAAACCTCGTGATGTAGGTACTGCTGACATAAATTATCCCTGAAAGGGATAATTTTGGATTCAATAAAAAAAAATACAAGAAGTAAACATGTGTTCTTAACGTGAGGCATTTTAGCGCCCCGAGCGAATTGCGCGGCTCACGTTAAGAACACATGTTTTCTTCATATAATATTTTTTTAACCGACTTCCAAAAAATGGAGGAGGTTTTCAATTCGACTGTATGTTTTTTTAACCGACTTCCAAAAAAAGGAGGAGGTACTCAATTCGATTTTGTTTTTTTTTGTATGTTTGATCCGCGATGATATTGCTAATTGTGAACCGATTGCAATGATTATTTTTTTGTTTGAAAGAGTATTCTTTCCAAGTGGTCCCATTTAAATTTGGTGAAGATCTGATGAAGAACTTCGGAGATAGACAATTTGAAGTCGGTTTTATTTTTGTTTAAAGTTTTATTATTGAATCTAAAAGTATCCCGTCCAGTGTTAATCTATGTCAGCAGTACATCACGAGGTTTGAAGGAATTAATTATTTCGTTTACATCCTGTATGTGGATTAAAATGTAACTAAACATCAGTTTAAAATCAAAGCTTAGCTACGAGGGCATCAATATCTATTTGTTAGATTGATGCTAATCTAATAATGGAAGATAATGTAAGTTAGCTATTCTTTATGTAAGCGGTAAACTCAAACACGTGTAAAATAAAAATAACTTTATCTCACAGAGAAGAATTAAAGTTAATTAATGCAAATGGCCTTTAGCTCTACGTTTGGTTGAGATTTACTGAATGTATTTAGCTACTTGTGCATAATTACTGGTTTCAGTCAGTAGTTAAATGTTAGATAAAAAAACGACGAAATTCGGACTTACTAAAATATTATGTAAATTGTTTACCTATAGAGTAGAAGCTTAGCTTATTATGATCAATTACAAGAAATCGGGGAGCTATTTGATGAATCATATTTTGTTTCATATCCGTAATCGTAACTGCAAGGACTGCACATCCAGTCGCGACTGCAAACTATGCAGCTCGAAGGCAGTTAAGATGGAGTCAGTGTAATTGCGTGACAATTGCGAATGGACGTGCAGTACACTTGCAGTTATGATTACGAATATGAAACGAAATATAATTCACCAAATGTGACGTCATTCCCCCTTTCGAATCACACGAATAGTATTTCTATTCGGTAGTGTTGGTGTGATTCGAATCGATGCTATTCAAATTGATGCACTAAATCGGCGGGAGAGCACCTCATAGATACTCGAAATATCAAATTCAATTGATAATTCAACAGTCACCACTGTCATAAGCCAGGAACCAGAGGTTTAAGACTAAATATATTAAAAAAATGAGGCGGCGACATCCAGACACACTTTAGTAAATAAAGGTAACGGCAAGAGACAGAGAGAACAGTAAGATTTTTTCTTTTGTGTTTTCAATAGTCAATTTGGGTTTGTCGGTTTAAATATAACTACTAATTTCATTATGAATAAAATAATGATCTTCAATCGCGAACGAACGATCTTCAAGGGTAATCTTCTTCTTGCTGTACAGCTTCAAACTATGACTTTATCCTTTGTCCATACCATGTGGAGACCTTTTTCCAGCCATATGATACCTAATAGGGCTCGGAAAATAAAACAAATTGTTATTAACACTTAAAAGAAACATGTGACATTTGTGTGTTTCATAAAGTTGTAAAGTCAAGGTAATATAATGTATTTAGTAGTACCTACTTGGAATAGTTGTTGGTGGTAGTGCATTCTTTATTGTTATTATTCATTTTTGACATAATTTCTGAAGAAATACCCTTTACCAGAACCGCATTTGATACAAATTCAGTCTACGACACACATACAAGAATAGGTACTTCTAATGTACAAGAATAGGTACTTCTAATGTCAAATTGTGTTAATTGATTTTCTGTTAATCCGTTAAGTACTATCTCTTACAGTCCAGATAGAATCAAGCAAAGCAACCATCATCATCATTCTAAGAATCTGAATCTTGTCAGAACAGGAATTTCTGTTCTATTCTGTCCTCCACCAGCCCCCTCACGTCTCCATCCGTTCTGATATTCAACTTTTCTTTGATCTATGTACCTTCTTGGTCTTCATCTCAAGTTACAAGGACCTAAGAAGAAAGTGAAATGATGCTAGAGTCTTTTTTCAATTTTACTTTTGAACAATTTTTTTATCGATAACGTCGAATAGAACAGACTAGAATTTAAAATAAATATAAATATTCAACATTTAAAAATAATATGGTTAATTCTGATTGGATTATTAATGAATTATGTTCTTAATGGTGATTTCAACGACGAAAATATTTATATGTATTTAGATAAAGTCTTCTAACTTTTTTTATCATGCGGACTCACCAGCTGAATTGCCCGAGGGGAAAATGTTTTGAAGAAGTTTAATAGATATTAGGAATTGGATGCTTTGTGATTTTTTATGAACTCAGTAGACCCTAGTACGTGACATCGCGACCGAGTCCAGTTTAAACCGGAAAATATCGGTAGCTATCAGAAAAAGTTTCAATAGCTTAGGTACTTACATTTTTTTACCATTTTACTAAGTACTAAACAAATTAATTTAAAAAGAAGTCATCCAAAACGTATTACGCTTCTTATACATTTCTTGTCAGATTTTTTTACTTATTTAATAATCGAATGCATCAAAAAGTGCACGAATTTTACGTCACCGACTGGAACATCTTTTCGCTACGGTTAGCGAAAAAAGCATTTCGATTATTCTGATGAACAAAATTCAAAGCTACGAATTATAATAACTAGTTATAAAAGCTCGCGGAACCTACTTAAAGAGTTGGTAGTCCTTCAACATTTTAAAGCTGCGGACGCACACATAAGCAATCGTCATAATAATCTATTGGCCACACCATTACATAAGATTTTTAGATCTCCTGCTATTCGAATATCAACTCTAATATTATGGATTAGAGATTATTTTCTATTACTAATTATTGGTAAGGACGGGTGATCATGACCCCTGATTTCAATATACAAGCAAAACACTGTTTCTACGTGTGTATTGCTCCAAACTCGATTCCAAACCATTAATAAAATAAAACGCCATAAACTTTTATTTTTTTTGATATATATGCAGAAAACCGAATAAAAGTTTGAATGGATGAACTTGAAATTGTAGAGCACTGGAAATTTTATTAAACTTCCTGGAAGTGGAAATTGTTTCTGCAATTTTAACCGTTATGGTTTGATGGCACGAAAGGATTTATATCCTAGTCTAGAATTTTCACAAATAAAGATATTTTTACCAGATAGATGTACTATCAGATCTGTAATCTAAGACAAAGTCGGCGGTTACCGACCGTTTTGATTAGAATTCGCGCCAAAATTTATTGCGTTTAGCATTTAAGCAGGTGCTCTCTGATCTCTACTATCGTCCAACTTCAGTTACCGAAACAATTTTATGATTTCAAAGATAATGTCGATAATTTCAACCGTTAAGATTTCATATCAGTTAAGTTTTATCAAAAACTTTCAGTTAATCGCGAATTGAAACGCCTTGTGGTAGCCAATCTATCAATGGAGCCTCAACCGATCACAAGTCGTTATGGCGTGATGGAGCTGGCTCGTGATTGGTCAAAGTTGACGCGATATCTATTTCGGTCTCAAGCCAGAATGCGCGCGCTGTCGCGGCCGCGCAAGTGTGCGCGCGATACGTGCGGTATCGATGTGTGCGTGTGTTGTTGAGGCGCGTTCTCTGTTTACAGCGCGGTGGTGTGGCCGGCGAGCGCACGCATTCGACACTGTATAACGTGCGAAATCGAGTTTTCCGGCGGCTCTCGAGCTGCATTAGCGTCTATGGTGTTTTCCTCACAGTTTATTGGTGCTAATACATGTCGGACGTAAAGAAAACATTCGGGATCCGAGTCAACACTCAGTTCCGAGCGTACTTTCGGTGCAGCTCATAAAAATTATAAGTGTTTTCGGCGGATGCGATGAATAAATTTTGCAAATCGAGTCTGTGTGTCGAAAAGGTTCGTGAGAGCTATGTTTTGATCGGTCGGCGTGTAGTGGAAGTGCCGGGCGGTGCGGACGCGATACGACTCGCGGTCCTCATCCTGATCTCAGTGAAACTGAGGCTGTGCTGCAAGTTGTTCTCGCTGCGAGCCCTGGGACTTGAAGCAGTGGTCGCCAGGAACATCCAGAGGGACTTATTGGAATACACAGTGCCCGGCACGTGCTGAGGTAGGCTGAACAATGCGTGACCTTGGCTTTTTCGCTTCGCTTTAAAACGTCAAAGTGGTACACGAACCAGATGCTAATGTATAAAATTTTCTTCTTGTGTAGTATCATCGTGTTTCTGTCTGCTAACCGCTTCAAAGCTATCCTTTTCTGATTAACACCGCAGTGGTACTCCACGAACATGTTTCTTCGCACGCTGCTGCTAATCGTTTATGTTTATTTATCATTAAAGTATACAATTTAAGTTTGTACATATGGCATTTCCCAGAAATATATGGTTTGATTATATAATATACATAATAGGTACTTACTAATAACACTTTTGATGTCTAATCGGTTGAGCAAAAATATTTAAACACTGATGTTGTTATTAACTTTTTCTCAAGTTGACTCTACATCTTGGCATTGACGATCAATTACGCTAACAGATCCTAGATTTTCCATTTTCATTAGTTTAGTTAGAGTTGTACCTACTATGTTAAGTTTAGATTTAAAACATTTTATGTTTTATCTAATGGGTTCTTAAATATCCTATTTTGCATAGTATACTCTTTATTTAATAATTTAGAATTCGTCCTTTCAAAATTTTTAGATATCTCTTTCAAAATTGTATTGTATTCCATACAAAATGCATTTGACGACTCTAGTAGATAACAGATAAATTCGTCAAATGCGAGTTAGATAACATATTGTCACATTCCGTACATTTTTGCAACACATGGCACAGCACTGATATCATAAGGAATGTGTAAACTGCATGCAATTAAATGTTTTTCTAACACTATTTTATTGTAGCTAGCACCTAACCGTTGATTCATTTTGTACCTAGGTATATTGCTACTATAATTTTCACTACAGAACTTAAAATTATTTCTTCAATTTTGTTTATCATTAAAGTTTGATAAGAAAAATACATAAAACATGGATATTTTAATCGCTATTTTAAGGAAAATAAGTTTTTGTTAATTGGGGATTCGAATCGAAACAGCTTATCAAATGAAAATGTAACTACATCTTGTAAGTCATAGAGACCTTAAGATATATAATTTTCGACCTTATTTCTACTGACTAAGTCTTAAAATCACAAGACTACAACTAAAATATTGACCCACTCCTTAAATCAGAAATAAAAAAGCAAAGAATAATATAAACACTAGTCTGCCGTCGGCAAGTTATAGCCTAAAACAATATATTCAAATAAACAATAAAAAACAGTTTGATATCATTTTATTGTCCAAAAGCAGATACAAAGTTACGGAAAAATATATCATAAAGGAAAAGTAACTATAATTAAAAGAGAAGGTAATAATATTAACGAATAATTATTAATTTAACATTATTGAAAAAAAAATATGTTTTTTTCGTTCCTTCTTATAAAACCGAATTTAAACATTAGCAACTAATTAAAAATTCATTTAAATATAATCTACAACTTATTTATCACCAAGAAAAGTAAACTTACATTTATTAAAAAGATTAGGTACAAGAATAATAAAAGTAGTTATAATAGGAATTCTTAATACTATTAATTACACAATATAATATTTATTTGTACATAAATACTAGATACTAGTTCCCCTCCACCCCTAAAATATCAAATATAATTAGAGTAAGTAATCTAGGACTTCATTTGATCATTGTATAATCTGCAGAAAGAGACTACATTGAGAATATTAATTAATGAATTTATCATATCTATGGAAATTACGTGTATGGAATTTTTGTGAATGATTCCCTAAAATAAAATGTTTCCTATTATTATAATTGTGTGAGTAATCCTTCATTGAATGGGCTTTCATTACTTCTGTAAAGTTTTAGCTTTGCGGTTCATTCCACAATTAATTTACAGTGATTTAGTTAGGAAGAAGAACATTCATGTTAAACTATAGTAATAATGAATTAATAGAATAAGAAACAGAATTAAAACGAAAGCAGAAATAATTTGCTGTCAATCGTGACCAAAACGTGGTCCTTTGCAACAGAGGATTGAATCTGCCATTGAACAGGGCAAGAGCATGAATTTTATTCCACTATATTATTTAACAATTTTAACCCTATTCTCTGTAATCGTTTTGTACTTAAACATATTTATTGATCGTTATGTAAAGTGAACCTAATATCAAGTTGCGTCGCGTACTTATTGGCGCCCGGGCGGCGACAGAACAATACCCCTCAGAACAATGAAGGAATTAACGAATTTTCAACTGATGAATTATATAGATACGTGTACTATTGATAATGCATGTCTAAAATATTTTATAGTCATACATCATTCGCGCTGTATGCATTTCAGATGTAGGTAATGTAACACTTTGGACATTTTGGCAAGCAATAATTTTGTTTTTCTAGGAAATTATATTTAGGGAGCATCAAATCATACTGCGAGTCATAATGTGTGCAATTTATAAGTAATTAATATAAATAAGTTAATGTCCACCTTTAGTGTAATATTGATGTGATAATGAAGTATTTACTCATATTCTATGAACACTAATTATAAACTATTTAATCGGCAATCATCACACAACCTTAATAGTGTAGCCATCAAAAAGCAAATAAACGTTCCAATGAATAATAGATGAATCAAGAAAATACCTCTCATTGCATTATTACATAAAAACTGAATAACAATAATATTATCATGGAACAGAATATTGTTAATATAAATTATGAATTTAATGTTTCTGCATTGCAAAACTTTACCATTTAAATTGTTTTTGCCACTGAAGGTTGGAAAGAGCATGAATGAATACAACAAAAGGAGAACGAATACTTTTATAAGTACCGGTTAACAAGAAGTTGATAAAATAAATCTATATGAAATTCAGTGTCAAAATCTCATTCATAAGAAGAAATGCAGCTAACTAATACCTGTTGTGGGTGGATTTATAATTTGAAACTTAAACAAGGCTCCCAATAAAAGACCACCAAATAAGAATAGATATATTAAAAACTATTCTCCTTATATAGATGATAGAGTATGGAATCATCAAATTATTTTCCAATATGGAAATAATAACTACTAAATAAAGAAAACACCATATATGTTTCAGCGATCAGTTACTTGGGAAGTGATGAGAACCAATGAATTGATGTTATTAGGGCAGGATAAAAGCTTTCGTATTTGGTTCGTAACGCAATTTAAAAGATAATATGGAGAGTCCTCGAGATATTAACACAAGAGAGTGTTGTAAAGATATTGCACAACGTCCAGATTCAAATATAATTTCTCATGTACTACCTAAGCCTGTTTTCCGCCGCTCATCGGGATCATGAAGCCGGTTTATATTACGACACCTAAACCATACACACTCTCTCCTTAATTTTATTTTTGTATACCCAAAATTTTATGCATCACCTATATAACCAAAATCTTTTCGTTTTCATTTCTTCCAGTGAGAGCAAACAAACATCTGCGTTTGTGTTGTCTAAACGTAGCTTAACAATGTTGCCGGCCACAGATATTATGTAATATTTTTAGACACTGTTGAACAATACGATGTAATCATTATCTCTTTTTACCAGAGCTATAATATAAACACATGATATAGGCGCATAAGAGCTATTACAAAACTGGACACTCATGAATGGTCCTCCGCCCACGCGGCCAATGATTTTCTTATAGCGAGCGTACATCGAAAATAATCGTTTTAACAGTGCCCCTAACCTCAATAGAGGTCACTAGATCTGTATTATCTTCCACTTCATTGTCCAATGCAACAGACAAGTTTAATAAGAGAGCCCGACATAATGTTATGGATATATCCGAAAACTAGGTTGTTGTTACACAATTTCGGAACAAAGGAAAACATGCCTGCGTAGTTGGAATGGAATATTCGATGTTAAAACTTATTTCTAAGCAACAATACGGTGACTTGAATACCATATTGCACTTAACGCTAAGAGTGCACACATCCGTGATAAGAACATTCAAGCAGCACACATGAATCAACTTGGCCTCCACACATCTGAATGGATGTTAATTAGTACGTTTGTTTTAACACTTCAATATTCAAAGCGCACATACACACATGCGCGTGCTGTACTAGCACCATGTATAATGAACCTTCACATTTAACTGCTGCTGATTGGAAAACAGGTAAACAAATTAGATAACAGAACGTTGAAAATATATTTTTATCAAATCGTCGTACTGTGTGCATCTAGGTGACTCGCGACACGTCCAACAAGATCAGTAGGTAGAGTAAACAAGCTGGCAAATTCATAGCAAACTGCACGAAATATTGATCACCACTTACCTATAAAGTTTATTTTACCTTCACACATGTCTATTTGGTAGGTGTTATTTGATCGTGAGAACAATATGTTCAAACTTTTGTTATTTTTTATATCGAAATAGTACTTAATCACTTCCTACAGCTCAAAGGGCGGAAGTCATGCGTTTACAGAAATAATAAATTAACACTTTTGGTGTTTCAATTCGATGTTTCTTTAGTTTGCCCTTGACAGAAGGTCAACTCGGCTTCTTCGTTTGGGAGGAACACCGTTGCGACACTCGCATTAAAACTTTAACATGAGTCTGTTTGTTTTTGTTTTGTGTATTCGGTAATTTTCGAGTGGACGTCGATCACTTGAAGTGGGCAACGAAGGACGAATGTCAGCACCCACGCATATTAATACATCAACAATATCAAAAAACTTGATTGAAGCGTCTGACCCTACGTCAATAGGTAATGATCATTAAACAATGTGTAGACAGTCATAATAAACATTGAGTACTAGTAATTTGGAATTTAACTTTAATACTTCTGATATGTAGATTTCAAAAGTTCTAAGCATTTATCAGATTGGTTACGATATATTATTTTCTGCATGAAGGTTAGTGCACGATGCATATTCGAGCAGATCTGTTTATAATTTGGTTATTGGGAAAGAATAAAAAAGAAAACGGTCGAGCCTACTGGTTGTCTATTAACGTGAACTACTTATATCATTTCATTGAAATAAGAGAAATGGATTACTTAGGGCCGATTTTTCAACCGTCAGAAAACTTTTATCTGAGGAATAAATATGTTGGCTTGACATATTTCCTATACAAAAGCTGTCAAAACGTTAACCTTATTCCTCAGATAAAAGTTATCTGACAATTGAAAAGTACTAGACTTTTCAATTGTCAGATAACTTTTATCTAAGGAATAAATATGGCGGTCTGACATATTTTCTATGTAAAAGCTGTGCAGAATAAAGTGTGATCACAATGTTTGATCTAAATGTAGCAAATTATTTGCACGCTACTAAAAATCGGACACTGAAGTATTGGAAGAGATCGATATTTGAAAAAGGTTCTGTAGTAAATAAGAACATGCTCTCAAACCATACTTTGTTATAAAATATGTTGTTGTATTTAACAAAATGACTTTATATTAATATAAATATGGGACTGGACTTCTTCATAAGGAAAAATTGTGATCATCTTAGACAGCCAGTCTTCCCATCTTGACGTAGTTAAACAAAAAATCTATTATGCTTTGATTAATCCCTTATAAAGCAAACTCAATAAACAATTACGCCGTGAGACATAAAATAAAGTTAATAGTTGTTAAAGTTAATCTTTTATTTATTTTCATTACGGCCAACGATTTATAGTATAGGAATAAATTAAACAAATTACTTCGAATAATTTGAAGTGTAGGCAGAGAAATGGAAATTAAAGATTTTACATTTTTTATTGATGTGGTTGATGAATTGATTTGTTAACTCAAGTCAATATTTGATTTGTAAACAGAATTATTCGTTTGCATGTCGAAGGGCTGCCTACATCATTATTTTTTATGGTGACTATTATTAAAATTATCGTTATTTATAACTCGCCATATTAGACGTGTTGCCCAATGTTTAATGTCGTGATCATATCTTCTTCCGTTCTTCCTTTATGTGATATTCCTTCGGGATTGTTCGTTGTAGCGATTGTGTATAATTCAGGAGGAGTACCATCATTATTACGCTTGAATGGAAGTTTCTTTCTTCCTTTTTTCCAATTTTACTAGTACACAGGTTACTATTGTTGTCCATCCTTCTATCTTCTCTCGTGGTGAAAAGATTAGCCAGTCAGCATGGTTGGTCGCAGGTCTGCCTAGGGTGCACCGGACGTATTTAAGTACCGTCACGCGTGGAGGCTCTTTTCTTGCATCCTTCTTTAAAAGTTTACAATAGTTTTCTTTCTTATTAATAACCCCCGGTGAAAAAAGAGGGCTTTTATAAGTTTGAAGCCTATGTCAGTTTGTCTGTTTGTGGCATCATGGCTCCCAAATGGATGAACCGATTTATATACGGTTAATTGTGTTTATGAAGTCTTGGAGTAAACTTTTGGCAGCTAATAATAAAATGTATTAACTACATATTTGAACTTCTTGCCTGGTCACGCAAAACTCAATACTCTTTTTAATTTACTTCCTACACTGTATACATATAGCCAGTGGTTGCACGTACCCCTATATGTAGAGCCAAGTAAACGGACTCACGGATAAGATTGTTTGCACAAAGCCAATATTTGACATCTCACAAACGGGTCAGGCGGAGACGGCTCAGACGGCCATTTGCAATTGCAAATTTTCCGAGATAAAAATAATCTAGGAGGGCTTAATTAAGATTAAGTGATAAAGATACAACCAATAAATTAACCACTTCGTGCAAGCTGAAGGTTTTATGCACGTACTTAAGTACTTAATTGTATATTACATGTAACGTAGTGATATTGGAAAACAGATTCGAAAATCATATGGTTTAATCGATTTTATCGTGCAAATTATGATGAGATTTTTATCTTGTTTTTATGATTTGATAGTCTTCGACCGATTGGGTTATTGTTGACAGGAATATATTGTAAGTCAGCCAGGATACTTTCCTTTATAGTAAAATTGAATGGATGACCGACTTTTTTTTGTATCTGGGGAGGGTTAACTTCATACCTACGTCTGACTTTGATACTGCTTTCTGTAATGACGCGTCAGTGGCACACAAATCAAAGAAAACACTTTTCCGAACTCCATTAATCATTATTTACGTTTACAACCACCGTACGTTATTACCACTGTGACTACTGAAACGACTGCTTCGCCGGCAGATGTGACTGGCTCAAACAAACAATACCACTTTAATTTAGCCAGTGGCGCGTAATACCGTGTACATGTTTCCTCAGATGATAATAATGTGTTCAATTTGTTAATTCGACTCCTTTATCCGAACTTATTTGCATTTTATGGTAATTTGAGTGAGCAAGCGAGTTTGTATGGAAATCTTTTTCAATACTTATATTGATTAGTCCAACGCAAAAAGTATTTCTACTTTTCAGTAAATGTCTTCTAAGCGTTATCTTTGCAATTAATAACGTTCATCGTACTGAAGAGAAATCAGAACTGTTTGCATTAAAAGTCTGAGCAGCATCAAAGCGCCGCATAGATAAAGAAAGGAGTGTCATTGCCACGCGACCCGAGACTGTGTACACTGTAATCAGGTTACAGGTCGCACTAGGAATGTCAGCCTCTTATTGACGCCTTTAAAATACTGCAACACATTAACCTTGCGTGCTATTTAGGCGTTCCATTTTTGCCCCGCAGATTATACCCAAGTATTTCTAATGAAAAACAAGGCTCTATTTGCTAAGTGGATATTTGCAACGTAAATAAAAAAGAAGGCGAACTGAAGGTCCAATTAGAGTGATTAATGCCGCTTATGGATATATGGAACGGGCGGACTCCGTGAGTTTAAATCCTATTATCATTCGTCTGCTGTCAGTTGTGGAATATTTTTCAAAAACGTTTCAATTGCGTAAGACGCAGAATGGTATATTTTTTTGGTAAAAATATTTTATAGGAGCGTTTTTTTAATATGTTAAGTTTGTTTATGAAATCATCAATGTTAACACAGCGCTTCAGTTTTGGTACGCGCTAAAATTAAGCACACAACTAAATTGCTAAGAGTTCTCTCCAAGGTTGGGGACTTGTGAATTAGTGCAGCGCTGCGGAGCGCAACTGGGTCGATCGATAGCGCACTCTTAATTGCGATAAAAACTGCTTCTCTGTATCAGGCCATTAATTCTGTAATTATCGCGCCGTCCGCACATCAAACGCGCCGGCGACGCGAGACGCCGCGACAAATTTGTACAGACTCTTGAAGAATGTCGCTAATGAGGTGAATATTATAGACTTGTAGTTTACTATATAACATATTACCACCTGCAGTCAAGTGTATGTTTGCACCGAACACTGTTTTCTTTCAGAACGTGAACTGAATTGTTTATTGCAGGCGTTATCAGTAATGTTTCTTTTTTGCCCCTTGATAATTTTAACGAAGGAGTTTATTTACTAGTTCAAACTATAAAAAACTAAGATAGGTACCTACTTTTGATGTCTTGTAGTATTAATAGCTGTATTTATGTGTTGTAAAATGTAGGTCAGTGGAAGCAACGTCAAAGCGTCCATTGTTTTACAGCGGGTCATGTCCATTAGGCTTCGTGTTGACTCTGAGTGTCAAATGGCTTTTAATTGGAAAGTTTACGAGTAGGTATATTTGGGACGATAAGAAAGCTCCTTCTATTGACCGTGGGGGTCGCGGTATCGCGTCGGGGTACGACTCAATAACAATTTGTCGGCGAACGACGGCCACCGGTGACTGATAGCGATAACGACGTCGTTTTGCAACTAAACTCGAGTCGAAGGAAACTGTTTGAACCTGTTAACCTTGTGTTACAGATACGATTTGTCAGGATGTTGGGTTTCGAGTCGGTTGAATTCTCATGACGAGGAATAGATGAACATTAGCTTTGAAGTAAGGAAATATCATGTTAGTGTTAATAGGTAATATTATTTGTGTGTTAACACTATGGTTGCAACGTTTTTTTGAACAAATATAGTATTTTTCCCAAAAAAGATGCAAAAATATAGTACTTTCGGAAATTCAGGAAAAATAAAGGTACACATTAATTTTTTATCATTATAGTATATTTCCATGTGTATTAAAATTTGTTATTGCTCTTCGCTTTAGCCATCAATGATGTATTAAGTACCTTTAAAATAATTATAGGAATCTGAGCAATTTAGATTCATATTAAAATAATTTGATGAATCATTTTTAATTAAATTAATAGACGCTCTATTTATTTCTTCTTTCTGTTTTTACAGTAAACATAAAAAAGCGCGACAGTTGAATTAGGGACAAAAATATAGTATTTTTCGTATTATATTATTTTTCTATAATATATAGTACAATTGACTGAAATATAGTACGATACTATATATTATAGTAGGTACGAGTGGTAACCCTAGTTAACACTCAAGTGTTTAAAGATATGAGTTTGGTTGTGAATACTGATACGAATTATGTTACAAAACGAAGTGCAGGCAGGCACTGAAAGTGTTAAAATATCATTTAAGATGGTCATACAAAGCGAATGCTTTATCGTAATTTATAAAAAATGCTTACCCATTACCACTTTGGCTCCAGTTCTGACAAGCCAAAAACAACATTTTTTAAATGCTTTTCTATAAGAAATAATGTAATGTTAAGCGTAACAGACGCTTAACAACGAAGCAGGGAACGAAAACCATTTATCCATTGTTGTAAACGATCATTAGAACAAAATGACGGACATGCGTTATTCAAGAAATGGTGTAAAAAAATATAAAATTAGGCACTTCACGTCAACGTTTGAAACTTTGAAGTGTCTGTGTAACCTCAAATCGTGTGAGGTCGAAATCTTCAACTGATTGATAACTACTTAGCAAATTATTAAGTAATATAAAAATAAGAGGCTCGTAAATTAGGAATAATATTCATAAAAAGTTGACTGCTGTCCTCAACCTCTTGCACAGGTGTGGCCAATCACGAGCTTGGCCTCATTTGTTAAGGCATACACATGTGTTATTACTTATGAACAGTTTAATTTGCTAACGTATAACTTGTTATGAATTATGATATCCTGGTACCAATGTTTTCTGTAGTCATTGGTATAGACGACTTTGAGTCGCTTTAAGGCCTGTGAACAGCTCTCATTTGAGAGATCCCTCTTAACGTTAGTTTATAACACGACTAGAGACATGTTTAAAAAAAATGTTGTTAAATGTATAGAATTCTACTTTATGATTGCTGCTGTTGGAAGATCTCTTAAATGACAGCTGTTTATTAATACGGTCCGAGCTATATTTATGTAGCTTCCTTCTGGATCTGAAACATGAAATATAGGTACCTATCGCAGTCATAGATACTGACCCAAAATTTAGGATACCAGTATAACACAATAGTTCGGTTTAAATAACTTTATTACTCACTATGACAATCGTCACTTGCATGAGAACCTTATAAAAGTTGAGGTGCGTCAAACGGTAATAGTTTCAAGTAAAAATCTGACTTTCAGTTGAATATAGTTGAAAGTCGACCTTAACTCCTTAGTAAAAGGCTGAAATGACGACAAGTCGACGGATACAATCTGCCTTCTGTCTTCTTTTAGTATGAGCACACCTTTACTTCACATAAATACATTACAAATCATCCGGCTGATACCATTTGACGTGCGTATAATTTCAGTCCCAGCTGATTTGCGAAGGTCATTAAGACCACGTTTGAATTTAATTTGAAAGTATTCGAGCTGGGTCTAGCTATTAGCGACGCGAAGGTTGCGTGTGGGCAGACATTGTTTTTATAATGTTTATGGATCTTCTCATGTTGCTGTTGATTCAGCGGCTGGAATAGGTGGCGACGGAAATAAGAAAATGTATTTATGTTTTTACTTATATTCTGATCCGCACGTGAATTCGAAAAGTCAGAGGTACGGGTCGGGATGGAACTCAGACCCTCCTGCATGGAAGGCAAGCGTTCAACCGCTAGGCTATCACTGCTTATTCTGAGAAGAGGCTCGTGCCCAGCAGTGGGACAGATTACTGTTCCACAGCTGGGCATGGGCCTCTTCTTAGACCATTAGGGCTAATTATGTTATGTAAGTTACTTATACATAACAGCAGTTATAGCCTAGTGGTGTGACCGGACTGCCAAGTCATAGGCCTCGAGTTTGAACCCAAGACACGCACCTCTGACTTTCCAGATTCATGTGCGTATTGTATAATTATCACTTGCTTAAAAACGGTGAAGGAAAACATCGTGAGGAAACCGGCCTGAGAGATATTTCTCGACGGCATGTGAAGCCAAATCAGAGGCCCATGGGCGGCATACACTCTGACACCTGGTTAGTCACTAACCACACGAAAAAAAGGAAGAAGACTTGTATTTAGAAACTACATTTTTTACTAACAATGTTACTGTGAGGATAAAGTTTTTCAGAAATTATCACACTGGTTTTCAAAGAAACATCACCGATATCCACTTGATTTGATAAGATAGTAGCCCGGTTCCACTCAAGAAATACATGTGTCCTACTTCCTAAGCGGCAACTAGATACATTTCTTCAGGATTAACAAAGGTGCTTGTTTATTGGTTAACAGCGGATTATCTATGGGTTGACGTAGTTAAAGTCTTCTGTCGATTTCAGCCATGTCATAAAAAAGATATTAATTGAATTTCAATACACGCTATGGAAATAAATATTCCATAATCCTTATAATCTTTGACACCGGCTATAATAAACTTTTTGTCAATTTAATCATAAATATCTCTCAAAATGAAATGCCATTTAGTCAATGATGATTGAATACGACAAATCAATTGAAAATTATAGTTTTGTCGTCGTTCTGTAGAGATATATTGGATATAAAACTGGCCGCGCCCTACGCGGCGGCCATTATATTTTATATTTTAGTCTGTAACTGTACCATTAGGACAAAAATAATGACCATAATGTGGGTATTCGAGAGCTTAAGTTATTCTTATGATCACTATAAACGTAAAATATGCAAATTGTTTCGTGTATTGAGCAGTTTCGACGTGAATTATGAAGTGTGGAACACGTCAATTAATTTGAAAAAATATTTTCAATTTAATACATACATAACATAACATCACGCCTGTATTCCCCGAAGGGTTGGGCAGAGGTGTACAGGAACACCCTCATTTCGCCGTTATGTTTAAGTCCCATGTAATAGAGGGCGAGCCTAATGCCATCAACCGGGCACAGATTCAAACTAGTTTTTTTTTTTTTTTTAAAAACGTTGCCCCACACTAGGATTTCTCCTGTATTGTGGGTGCGTTTACAGACACAAATCTTCACATGTACAAATATCCAGACCCAGAACAACTATCTGTAGGCCATACAAATATTTGTTCCGTGCGGGAATCGAACCCACGACCCGTAGCGCACAAGCCGATCGCTCAGCCACTGCACCAAACGTGTCGTCAAAAAACTCCGGGCTGCTATTGAGGAATTCCATATGGAAAAGTCAAGTAACACCTTACCCGACCTGGGGATCGAATCCACCTCACGATCAGCAGTCGCGCTTGCCAATAATAGGCCAACGAAGATGTTACAATTTAATAATTATTTTCATTTTTTTGTGTTCCAATTGTTAAGTTATGGAATTACTGTGGTTTTAATCTCGTGCTCCTTAATCATAATAGCATGGTCACTGCTGAGTGCTGGGTATGTCCACGCAAACCGTTGCAATGAATGATGATAGACGATTTTTTTTTAAACTTTGCCCCACACTAGCATTTCTCTTGTATTGTGGGTGCGTTTACAGACACATATTTTCACACGCATAATCATCCAGACCCGGAACAACTATCTGTAGGCCATACTAATATTTGTTCCGTGCGGGAATCGAACTCACGACCCGTAGTGCAGAAGCCGATTGCTCAGCCATTGCACCAAATGTGTTGTCGTGTTGTTGGCCTAAACACAATTAGCAGGTGGATCACTACCTCAAGTTACATACTACACTAAGCATCTTCTATGACATTAGGTACTTTTCTTTGTCGCTGAAGACCGACCACGAGAGCCAAAGACTCGGTATTCATGACTATTCAGAAACTTCATGCATAATCTTATTTAACATGATTCACGCCCACACAAAAGTCGACATTGCCAATTTGAAACCAGTGTTTTATTAAATTCAACATACGTTTTTTTACTGATAAAGTGTCAGGAAAGTAGGTAGGTATAATAGACTTGTCACTTTCTACTTTTATTGTCGTTTATGTGTGCCACTGTTTTTGCTAACATCGACTTTAGAGTGGGTGTGGTACTTTAGACTAAGTAAATCGTCCTTTCTAGAAAATAATACAAAAATAAATTAAAAATTAAAATACAAATAAATAAGTTATACAAAAAATTTAAGAAAAACAGTAAAATCTTTAAAAATAAATGTGAATTCAAATGATTCGATAAAAGAATATATTTTAATAAAATGTGTGCGCTGTAAATATTATTTTTTCAAAACATTTGAAATCATATTTACTTTTAAAGATAACGCTTTTTTTATTTTATAATTGTGTAATTACGTTTTATAATTGCGATGTTTTCAAACTTTTATATTATGTTGAAAAGTACAAAATTAGGTCGATTCTATAACGTATTTCAGAGTTAGTTATGACAGCTAACGAGCCCAATTCATTACCATCGGCCGTCTCTAGGGAGTCGGTCGGCCTTTGAATAAGTATACACAAACACGCTATTATTTACCATTATAATATAACTAGTCATTAATTATCATTTGTTTATAATTTTATTTGAAAATAAAATAAATATCTAGTGGGAAATTGAATTTTTTAAGTAAATTATATGCTATGGTAATTATGCCAAATTAAATGTATATTTTTAGAGTGTTACCTACGACAATTGTGTACTGTGAGACTATCAGGAAGATCTTTATCAACACGACAAAACTCTAAATAAATTAAGATAATGAGTTTGAGCGACATGTAGGCAATTTCCTGAGTTTACTGGAAAGTTGACAAGAATTGTCTAATAAGCGAAACTATGATGAAACTGTATTGAAAGATCATTTGCTTTGACATGTGCGGATATCTAGGTTATAACTACGTGTCCATCAATAGGATAATGTTACGGCTTAGTGCCCGCTATTGTACCATGAAACACTTCGTGGAATCAACAAAATATGCTATAAAGCACACACAATACTAGTACAGAGATTTTATTGCTCCAAATTACATGTTCCGAAACGTTGAACTCATTAACTAAATGTTACGTAATCATAAACCGCCCACAACACGTTCTGAAAAACTTCAATAGAATAAATGTTTCAATGAATGAATTCAAATTGGAGTGTTCGTAAAATATTATGCGGTTCAAACATGTCATAATATGTCAACATAACCTACGCTGAAGAATTTACGCGACGAATTAAAAATCTTTCGCCAGTGATGATAAAACTAGATTAAATTATTTTCTTGCAGTCCGAATAATTGGAAATGTGGTTTATTCAGTACACGACCGTCTTTATTGCTTTGACCTCTAACGACCGACTGTAAAAACTCTGTTCATAAAATGAAATCGGGAGTCAGCGTGTATGTGTCATGAGAAAATCTAAGGAGGAACGATGGTGGTCTCTACTTGTTAAATACTGATATTCAACACAAGAACAGCAATTAGCAGAGATAGCCTAGTTGTGTGACCGTTGGTCTGCCAAATCAAAGGTCTCGAATTCGAACCCAAGGCACGCACCTATGACTTTTCGGATTCATGTGCGTATTGATAATTATCACTTGCTTAAAACGGGGAAGGAAAACATCGTGAGGATATTTCTCGATGGCATGTGAAGCCAAATCAGAAGCCATGGGCGGCATAAATTCTGACACTAGGATAGTCATTAACCACACGAAAAGAAGAAGAACATAAGATATTTTGTGGATGAGCACGCAAAACGCTTATAAATCACAGCCTTTTCTATTTCAATTACATAGTAAATCAATCATCTTCTATTTAGAGTTGGATAATGCGACTGCGTGATGAATACGCGAGCTAAGGATTCTCACACATGCTGCATATGGCAAGCTGCCTGCGGGTGTGAATAAAAAATCGCGATCAACGAAACATGGCGGAAAGCCGCCGTTGTATTAAAACGAAAATAACAGTAGGCCTTGAGCTATTATTTAATTTTAATGTGTATATTGGGTGTGAACGCTGCTCGTGACACGCACGTGCGCCCATACACTGGTTATTGCTTATGTACGCAGAAATAGCGAAAATTTTGCTAAATTGTAGCTTTGCCAGTGCTGCTTAAGCATGTCTAAAAATAAATACTTCAACGTTAGCAAATATATTTGCTGCATATGATTGTAAATAATAATGTATTTATATATTTTCGCATCCTTATTCACAGTTGTTGTTAGACTTTCACAATCATTCGCTGATGCACACACAAATAAGCCTCACCTTGCAGAAGGCCAATTCTAAAATCAATTCAAATCAATTCAATTTCAATTGTTTAAAATTGTAATCGAACCGTGCTGCTCAACCGTCGACTATTTGACTTTTTTCTTTTAGAGATAATGTGTAGGTAATCGGTCAAGTTTGAGCTGTGCTTCAAATGCGATTTTAAACAATTTTGTTTGCAAAATTGTCCTGATCGCTTTTTCGCGTGTTGATGTTACGGACGTTAGAATCGTTGCAAGACTTATATTTCTTTCTACATAAACATAACATAACATCACGCCTATATTCCCCGAAGGGTTGGGCAGAGGTGTGTAGCAACACCCTCATTTCGCCGTTGTTTAAGTCCGATGTAATAAGAGGCGAGCCTATTGCCATTAGCTGGCCACAAATCCAAACTCCGGGCTGCTACAGAGGAATTCCACACGGAAAAACCCAATAACACTGACCGACCTGGGGATCGAACCCAGTACCCCATGCTCAGCAGTCGCGCTTGCTACCACTAGACAAACGAGGCCGTTCTAGGATATTTCTTTCTGTTCCAACGAAGGTTCCAACTAATTCATTATTTTTTAAATAATTGTACTACGTAATCCTCCTTTTTGATGTGTTGTTCTTTCTCACTTACCAAAACATTGGTTTTGGCGATGTGCCAGTGTCAGCCTAAAGTTGATTTAAAAAAATATCTACTCTAGTTTAATTTAATACATGTAATATGTTTGGTTTAGTCTGTTTATTTTCACGTAGACAATACATACACCGGAATTAGTTTTGATGTGTAGGTACATAGTATTCTGCAGACAGCTGATATGACAATACTCTTTCTTTTTTAAAATAAAATGTTGCCTCTTGTGTGCGTTTACAGACATAAATCTCACATCTATGAGCTTCCAGACCCAGAACAACTATCTGTAGGCCATACGAATGTTTGTTCCGTGCGGAGATCAGACCCGCGACCCGTACTGCAGAAGCCAATTGCTCAGCCACTGCGCCAACCGTGTCGTCATAAATACTAGTTGCTGGTATGGAGCTGAAATAAAAATCACTCAAATTCATTAACCATTTGATTTGTTATAGGCCTTTGAATATTTGGATAAATATTTATAAAAAATATCTCTAAATATTTACGTATCGCTACCGAAACTCGTAGCTGTCTTCATAAATTTTCGACAAATTGATCTGCAAGCATATGTTTTTTGGGATTATTGATATCTTTTGTACAAAGTACAAAAGTATTTAAATTGTATAATTTATGTGATCGTACGAATGAAATAGTTATGCTGTTGGAATGTAATCAAATATATTTTGTAAATTTTATTGGAACTTGTATAACTTCTAGCGGTGCTGAATAAATGTTTAAGATTACTGACCTCGCAAGGGTAATAAACTTGACAGTCCACGATTATTATAAAACTTTTTTTTATGTTAGCCCTGTCAGTCAATCCCGTCACATTGTCCGTCAGTCTGTCAAGGTGCTGTGCAAACCTTTCATCATTTAAAGATAGTGGCTTCAAAATTTTCAAAGCTGTAATTTGAAACCAATGTTATGATTTTAAAATAATGAAAAGTTTGCTCTCTTTTAACTACTACTATTGAATGCCTTTGCTCTCATTGTACATTCAGGAAAATCGCATCAGGTTTTAATAATCCTATTAATAAATAATTTAGATACGCTTCTGATCGGATTTTTCAAATTGAATACAGACGTATCCGATCATAAATTATCGGTTTTTGGCAGTGTCCCATATTCAACAACGTAATAGCAAATGTGTATAAAATTATAATAAATTTAAACACCAGAGACTGATAGAGAAGAATAACATGGTTTCTGTGAAGCATACATACATACACGCCGACTGTATTAGCATGATATTAGCAGTTCAATGATCATAAAGCGTCGGATAGTTTGGGTGGTCCTGCTTGGCGTCCATCCAATAAGGTGCGAATGAGCAAAGCGTTCGAATATGAAGAATGGAGACGCCAGCTAGACAGATTAATATAATATTTATTCCAGAGGTTTGAGGTGGACTAATGAGAAATGGACAACATGACAAAGATAAATGATAGACAAGATTGCTGAACGAAGCCACAGCAAGTGGTGCACTGAAAGAATATTATTGAGACATGCAAAATAGAAACGATGCGTCAAGATTTGGCAAAGTAAATAAAAGTCAGCGTGATTTTGAAAGGACAAAATACCAATAAAACTGACCTTCATAGGTAAGATACTTATTACGACAGGAAACATTTGTTGAGAAAACTAGGAAAAATAGCATCTGAATTACTAAAATAGGTCAGATCATAACACATGAAGTTGAAATTCTAAGAATAAAAGACACCATAAAATTCACGAGTCACGCAGAAACTACAAAGGAACAATAAAAACGAAGTGAAAGAATAGTAATAAAATAGGACACGACGTAGAATGAACAAAAATTGTTGAAGCGGGTACTCCCAATGTTGGGGGATGCGCACTTACAGACAAAGCGTAGTTAGATAAAATGAATGCCTCGACATCCTGAACGAATGGGCACTGAGAACAAGTAACTAGGTCAATATTTATGCAATTCTCTTGAGATTTTTATTACCAAGTTAACGTTAATAGTTTCATTGTTAGCGTCTTTGGTTCACGGAGACTTCATTAATGTTAAATATAAACATGTAGCTGGATTCGTGAACGATTGATTATGAACTAATGTTATTTGAAGTTGCATGCTAGATTTCTCTGAACAATATAATTAATAACTATTACAGACGGAGAGCGCAACCAAAATATCCAAATATCTTGAAGGGTAACGTACAAGTCTTAAAGGAACTTTGGACACAATTATGAAATTACTACCAATCCATTAACAAGCTTCTGTTTTCGTTTGAGAACATAATAGGTACCTACCCGGGCAATATGCCAAGCCCGAACACTACAAATAAATTTTAAAATATTGCAGTTAACACTGAATTTGTTTTTATTTACGTTTTGTATTTTTTTCAGTTTTTAAGCTTACAAGTTAATCATTCTGTCGCATTAATGAGTTACTCCAGCGTTAATTTGATCAATGAGTTATATGGTATCGTTTGAATAACTAATAACAGTTATCAGTTGTGGTCTAAAAAAATGCGGTTTTGCGTTATTATTATTTTTGTATATTTTTTACCTTAATTTACACTCGATGTTGGAGCTAGAAATAGGTTACAGAAAGGGAAAATATGATATCATAAAAGTATAACCACGTATGTTTATTTAAAAGTGCACGCGAATACCATTGCAACTATTCTTAAAGTGGAAGGTCTTGTATAAACTTAGAAAGGGTAATGCCCTGTCGACTCATCAAAATATAATATTTTGTTTTGTTTGCTGGTCAGGTAGTCATGTGCTGAGAATGCGTTCATGTGCAGCTGTGGACTGCGTTGTTTAGATTTCTATGAACGCTCTCAAGTTTCTCTACGCAATAACTGCTGAAGTAAGTTTCATGTAGCTGTTGAAGTATTTGCTACATCAGTCAAATGTTTCTGAATAAAATTAAAATCCGATTCATTGTTTCTAAGTACAGTTTAAGGGTGAGCTTCTGAGTTCGAATTCATTTCAGTTAACGGGTCTTTCTCAGTCCTGGAGTTCCCGAAGATAGAATTCTGCCCAATAAATGGCAAAAGGATCGCACTCTTTCACACTGGACCTTAAACCGTCATTCGTGAAATGAGGGCCGCGTTTGCCGTACCCTTTAAAAATTACAAGGTAATAAAAAATATAAATTAAAATCCAGCGGTTATATACCCTTGTTGGCAAGGGTACGGAACATAAATGTCATTGTCGTGAATTTGAGTCCGGGCGTGTACAGACATGTTTTTCAAACGTGTGTGCATAATTTAGAAGCAACAGAGCAAAAGGTGAAGGAAAATATCGTGAGGACAAAATATTTTGAAGATAATTTTGTAATCATGTATATTTTTGGCAACTTTTGAGTATATTAGAAACAGGATGCAGGCGATATAATTATCTATTCAGCTCACATAATACTTATTACTACGTATTGGCCTCCCTGGCTTTACGCCATTTTTTCGCTCTTGAGCCAGTCATACATATCCTCTGCCTATATTCATAGTATGAAATTTCATATACGTTTATCAAAACATCTTCTTACCTTTGTAATCAACTAGGCTTAAATCCCAGTTCAGTGATGAAGATTGACGTCTATCAGTTTGCAAAACAACTTGTTCAAACGCCTTTGCTTTTCTTTCCAAGATTGCAAATAATGACGTTTTTCTATTAAAAACAAATTACAAAGTGACGACGTGAATATAAAACGGCATTTTTTTGCAATTAACACTACCGGCCATCATATCGTCATTAGTACGCTGCACGATTGCATATCGATTTACGTCGTTCAAGGTCATTTATATAACAAATTCATGGTCCTTTGCCATAGTTAATATAAAAACTTAATAGGCGTACATTGCTTACTTGCTAATGTGTTGATTAGTGGCTGAGATTGAACAAAGTATTACATTATTAGCGTCAGCTCGCGACTTTACGTCAGTACATTTAGTTGATCAACAACGAAAATATTTGCTTAATCCATGTTTGATAACGCGTCATTATTTATATCCTATTTGAGACAACCTTAAGGGTTTTATTTATGATGTTTTGTTTTAAAAACCTACTGCATTGTTGGTCTAGAGGTCGCAAGCGCGACTGCTGAGCATGGGATCCTAGGTTCGATCCCCAAGTCGGGTAAAGTGTTATTGGGTTTTGTCATTAGGAATTTCTCAGTAGCAGCCCGGAGTCTGGATTTTGTGCCCGGTTAATGGCAATAGGCTCGCCCCCTATTCCATGGAACTTAAATATAACTGGCGAAACGACGGTGTTCTAAAACACCTCTGCCTAACCCTTCGGGGAATACAAGGCGTGATGTTATATTATGTTATGTTTAAAAACCTATCCATTTTGTGTGACGTCGACGATACATAAATAAATACAATGCTATATAGCAAACGCTAATACAAAGTCATGTCTCAAAAATGTTCTGTAAAAAATTCAAACAGTGTAGAGGTTCCTCGTTAATGGACAGTTCCAAAATTTTTACACGAGGGGTGTTTATAACGTCATATTTGGTTTCATAATAAAGAAAGAAAGAAAGAAATTTATTTGGCACGAAAGCAGTCAGACACAGAAACAAAATTCATAAGAGAGAAAAACAAAATTAAAGTAGCTGTGTAATCGTTATCATAACTGCAAGTGGATTGACTGCACATACAGTCACAATTGCAACAGTGCCAAATGCAGTGAGTGCAACTACGTGATAACTGCTGACTAGATGTGCACCTCACTTTCAGTTGTTTCCGAATTTGAAACGAAATATGATTCACCAAATGTATCGTTATTAGCCTCCCTGGATGGCAGATTGATACGCCTGAATGGGTAGTTGCTTAAGCAAAATATTTTTCAAATATTTTTAGCCTAAGAACCACTTGTCAGCTTGTTCTAAATTTCCCAACCTAAATAAACCTTGATTCGATACCGATTGTAGGAAAAAGGTGCTTGTTTTAAAATAACACCATTCGAACTATACATGGGTGCTTGTCAATCGCAAGCAAGAGACCGTTGTTTAGACACGACTGAAAATATTCATAGCGAGTGTTTGTTTTGAATTTATTCTTTTCTATTCTCTATTGAAACCCTTTGTTCTAGTCGTTTGTCTATGATTTGTCTCATTGTCAACCGAAAACATTGCTCTTGTATTTTTGTCGCCGCACAGAACGTATTATATGTGACTGTTGTTGTTATTTTGGCTTGTTAAACCAAGGACTGTTGAGCAACGGCCCTAGAAATATTTGATAATTTTCATTTTGAGCGCGGCCCTATCGCCAAATTGCATTTTGTTCCATGTTCTTCATTGATGCATACGGTTACATCAATCTGTAAAATATTCTTAGAAAAATCTGATTTTTTTTAAATCAGTTTATCGTCCACCATTGCAAGCTTAAATTGTGTTCTTTGACGACTTGTAAAATTTTCATTATAGACGCAAATTGTCTTTTTATTGATTTAATAAACGGTTCTAAAAAATATTGCCAATATCATAACGGTAGATAGATATGGATTCGGTTGAGTTCTGTACTTAATTGTTAGCGTACAGGTACCCATTTTAATAGTTCTTAAGCTAGGATTACTGAGCAGTCATTACTTATTGCGTTTCCACCCTAACTTCTTTAATTTTTATCGCACCAAATTAACAAGATTAAAACACATCATTTGATAATGTTATGCACAAAGGCGAGCTTACCTCAAAATTAAGTTTTCTAACACACGTCTTTGAGTAATTAAAACACAAAGATTTATACTAGATATTGTCAAACAAATTATGTATATTAAATTAGAGCGTACCTACTTACATATTACACGTGCTGGAGTTCAGTACTGTTTATAAAACGTTTCATTATACCTACATGGTTATATAATTTCAACTTCATTTTTTCATTATGCTGAAATAAAAGGTAAGTATAATAATCAGTAAAATCAATTCAGTTTAGATTATAGTTACCTACCTAGAGTAACAGGAAAGTCAAAATATGAATATTTAATTAAATCCCATACCTATACAATGATTTTCCTGTGCTGAAAAGGAATATGTACAAAACAGGGAAAACAGGACGAAGAATAATCGAAAATATTAAGTTAAATACGTGTGTTATTAGCTATTATTATCAAAGCAAAGACGTCAGATATTGTAGAAAAATACACGCTGATTATCATTATAGATAACAACGGTAATTTTCAGTTGATTAATGGAAATTACATAAATACGTAAAATCACGCGTTTGTCTCCTCATAGATTAAGAAATTCTGTTGAATCCGTAATTACTAGATATCATTGTTATCATACTTTCTCAAGAACGTTCGGGTTGTTTGTCATTTAGTAGGTAGAGTTACAATAAGTATTAAAGCTTACATGAAACGACAGAGCTGTTACATTTTGCTGGTATTTTGTAGACAGATTGCTACCCTATTGCCAACATTCTAGTCAATTACAGGAACTGGCTTAAAATTGTCTTGCAAGATTTGTAGCAGACAGACAAACAACAAAACAAAAAACCTTTTCATTAGGGCTGATTTTGCAATCGTCAGATAACTTTTATCTGGGGAATAAGTTTGGCGTTTTGACAGCTTTTCTATAGAAAATATGTCAAACGGCCACATTTATTCCTCAGATAAAAATTATCAGCTGACGATTGAAGAATAGGCCCTAAGGGCTTAGACGACTATTTTGCCGATGTCATGTTACAATGTTGTACTTTATTTCCAGCCCCCATAAACAAGATGACAGTCTGTGATTGCCAAGAATTAGAAACGTCAATGAAATGTACGGAAATGACGTTTTATATGCTTTGGCAATGGTAGTGTCAATAATTATCATTGGGAGATCCAGTAGTAGTCTACGGAAGTAAAGAATTACTTAAGACTGCCGCTTTATGAAGACAAAGATAATAACGTGCGAACAAAATGTTACAAAACTTTGACATCTTGTGGGACATCAGATCAAAGAGATTGACATACTTTATTTTGATTACCCCGATAAATTAGATTGGACTATATCCTTAATAGTTTATTCCTGTTTCTTTAAAAACATATTAAGTCGTATTTCCGATGCAACATAATTTTAAATGGTTATTTTAATCTAACCAATTTATCACAGAGTTTAAAAGTTAATCAGGATAAGGAAATATTAATACTTCTGCAGTTAGAGTAAAGAAATTGTGATTAACCGGTGTTAATCAAGTTTTATCGAATTTGATTTAAAAAAATGAGTTCTAGTTTTATTAAGCTTTGTTTCTGTCCCACGTTGGTATGCTGTTAATGCAAGGTGAACGAATATGATATTTTCTCCGCCTACATAAGAATAATAAAAATTACACGAGTGCGTTTCGCAATAATTGTAAACGTAAGTGCGCTAAACATGCTAATAATCGCGCAAAACGCAGACTTTAACTAGCAATGCGTAATTCGAAAAATTAGCCATTTAATTAGCATTCAGAACAAGTACGAAGTGAAATGCAACTGCCTTTTATGTTCCGCCAATCAGAGAGCTAGTTCGCGAACCGAGGCCACGCCTACACTGGATGTGCACTGACCACGGCCGCAGACAACCACACGTTTAGAGGTAACGATCTAAACCTATGCCAGCGCGCTTATTACGTAACTGAATATCTATGAGTCTGTGCACTGAAGGCAAGCCGAACTGTCACGACCCATCAAAGCGGATTCGATTTTCACACGCGCCCGCGAATTCTGCTTAAACGAAACACACACTACGTATTCTTAATTTAATTTGTTTAATTGAATCGTACAAATATAAAGGTCTCCAAGAAGGTTTTCTCACCAAACTAATTAATTAGTGTCAAAGTTAATGTAAATACATTTTTAACGAAGAATCACAATCGTGAGGAATATATTAAGAACTTCCCATTAATCAATATCATGCAAGGTGACTTCGGTGACCTTGTTGATTATTATTTTATCTGCGATCGCGTGGCGACGAAATGAGAAGTAATCGAATTATAGACAGTGCGGTGTTTTTTAAGATCATAAACAATATTGATGTTTCCTGCGAGCGGGTTGTTTTATTTTTATGGTTGCGACCACGACCGGTAGACCGCAACCAATCATTGAACGACTGGCACAGGAATTGTTTCAAAGACTTGAATACGTTTATTCAAAACGGCTATTCTTTATCCGCTTCTAAAAGCGTTTAATTAAAGGTTAGAACGGTGATTCATTTAGCAAAAATAAACATTAAAAGAACTTAAACTCCTCTCTCGATTTTTGTTGTTTGAGCGTATGTTCACGTCAAGACATTCTACGTTCCTCCTTAATTTTTAACCTTTCACACTGTTACAGTTAAGGTTACCGAATTAAATTCGCATCCCTCAATAATCACTTAATAACACACGGACAGTTAACTACCATAAAATAAACGAGATTAACAAACCCAGCAATTTGTCCTTAATATTAAACTCAAGTTACATAATAAGCGCGTTTGACCCATATCCTCAATGTGTAACGTGCCCTATATAAATCTGTAGACGTGCCCCGTCGTCGTGGGCGTGCGTTAATGGATTTCCATTACAATAAGCAAATATTACGGATTCATGGATAATAATTTTGTCATAAAAAGGGACATTGACGAAGTGGTATAAAAAGAATGCCAACTCCTACGCAGTGTTGGGACGAATATTATGTTGCAGTTGCGTGGGTTTATTCAAAAAGAAAAAAATATTATATTGGACGGTCATTTTAGTTAACAACAGTTATTATAATAAACAGTTCTTCATTTAAAAAAAAAACGAACAAAGAAATAGAGAATTTTGAAATTATACCACGCCCAGCATATTTTGCAAAAAGAAACAATTTTGAAATTCCATCAACAACGATTTGTAATGAAATGTATTTTGCATGTAGTAATGAAGATTATAAAATAAAATAAATATAGGATGTAAATGGTATCACATTAAGGTGTAACTTGAGTAGGTACCAACCATAAGGTTGTTTGTTTATGGTACGCTTACAAGGTACCTAAACTACGGACATAACGTAACAATGTTACTAAAGTTTTATGGGCCGGTACTGGATTTCATGTCAATAAATTACTTTACAATGCACTGATCAGATCGTATATATACTTTAAATGTGTCGGTATATACTCATAATAAAATTATATACTGTATTTTATATGCAAATATAAACTATAGGTATTACACATAGATACCTATAATTATATCTATGAATTGTTAAGTTTAAATTAAAACCTACATTGTGCATTCAGTTCTATGTTTCTTATCTTGTCTATTATTCGGGGAATACCAAATCATTTGAAATCGAGACACGTAGTTAATTAACAATTATCAATTGTAATTATGGCGTTCATGTCATGTCTTACTATATAATAGAACCGGATGTAATAATTAATTTAGAATAACTTGGTTTTTCTCACAGAACATTTTCAGTAACAGACTAAAAATTTGCTATAGGCTTTCCTTTTTTGATTTGTAAGCAACTATAGAGTTGCTTATAAATCAAAAAAAGGAAAGCCTGTGTCAGTGTCTATACACTAGTTATGTAATACACATCTGCCCAAACCTTCAAAGAATCTCGGCGAGTATGAAAATTACAGCTAAAGTCCCTAAAAACATCATACTATCGCGATCCAATTACCTACTCCATAACTCTGCAAGGCATTTCTTACGTAGGTGTCACAAACACAAAATATCTTACAAAACAGATTCAAGTCGCTGTCAAGAGACGCCTGAAACAAAATACGGAGAGTGTTGTGGCCTATAAATCTTTGAGAACACATCAAGCCGACGTAGACGATCGTAAAGAGCCTTAATCGGGCTCTCGCAATTACTGTGTCTTCGCCGAGGCCACTTCATACTGTAAATATCCTAGTTTGTTAATACAATATACGGCGACCTCGAAAACTGATGCTAGTTTATAACTCAAACAGATTTTTGTTCTGGAGCCTATTAATGAGAGCACTATTTTCTGGATACTGCGGATAATTGAAATGAAATGAAAATTTATTTGCTTGAAGTATGGTGCATTAGAATCAGTTGGTATACATAGGTAATTTAGTTTAGTTTCACATATTTCGTCGGGAAAGATAGAACAATATGCCCAACATGCAAAATCTTACAATTAAAATCTAAAAACATCACATTTTAATTTTTTAATATTTAAGAATTAAAATTGAAATGGCCACAGAATCAGATACTTATTATAATGACAATTAAATTAAATATTTGACACAAAGAAATCTTTCATATTATAAAAACACTTGTCTACAAGCCACCTATACAGTTTTATCTTAAATTATGGAACAAATTGGCAAATTGAGGAACAAAATATTAAGTTTTGTCTTTATCACTTAGACCCGTATTAAAAGATATAGAGACAGACACCTCTTAAGTGGAGATCTAATATGAATTGAGAAGTATTTATAACAAAAGTTCTTCAGTAGCTGCTATTGGAAGATCTCTGTTTATTAATATGGGCCTTAATTTATCATAGAATCATAGTATAGTATGCCAAAGATAATTAAAACAAATGAAGCATTAATATGAACATCTATTGACTGGCGCCACCTAAGAACGTAAAACGATGCCTTGTACCTAAACGTTGATTGGAATCCTTTGTTTATATATTTTTTTTCATATTGGAATGCTACTTGTCTGTTGAATTATCCCTTAATGATATTATAGTTTATTCATTGTTCATGTTGGCTTTTCCCCGGAGAGCGGAACAATACCAATACTAATTACGTTCGCACTATTCAAAGACACGATTAGCAGTAAGTACACTGTTAAAGATCACTGTAGTGCATCTGCATAAGTACCTACAGATACTGTTTTATAGTTTTTTGAATTATAATTTATCATACACAATATTAGTCTCATTCTTTTAGACGTAGAACACAACGCACCAGATGATTTGGATTGGTTTTCTCGCCGAGAAAAATTTAATTTACTGCAGTGGTAGAAATGGAATGGGTAACTTATAAGAGAGCGTATAATAAATACTCCAACTCAAACCTTGTGTCGGATACCACAAAAAGAAACTCAGGTTAAACGCAAACTTATACTGAATAAATAAATATAGGACTGAGCAAGACTATATATGAAAGTGTACATTACAAGATTTGAAAATACACTAGCTACTAAATAATATATTGTAACGTTCACTCATTGTTCATAGCTAAACAAGGAAACTGTACACACATACCAGTTTTATCACCAACACAATAAACACATTTGTTGAAATGCTAAAGAGCTATGAAATTACAAAATTCAATAACCGAATAGATTTGTACGTGTGTATTTCTGGTGAGGTTTCCTCAAACTATCATGCTGTGACATTGGATCACGCACTGGTGTGGGCCGCATAGATTAGGACACAGAGCAATATGGGTCACTGTTTAGTGCCATTACGTGAATACAGCTATATCTAACGTCTAGTGTAGTGACACGACATTCTGCCTTAAAAGAAATTATAGAATTTAAAAAGGATATTGACAAAACGTTTACATATGTGAACTCGCTCATACAACTACAGGCGCCAGCTGTATGTAACAGATAGTTCACACAGAAACTGTTTACTGGATCCGTTTTAATGTTGGTGAAAATCGATAAGGTTGGAGTAAAATGTCGTAAACGTATTCTATTTTCTGAGAGTATGTGAACATCTTTCGTAAAAATTAAATTCTTTTTTTTCGTAATCTCACAAAATCTCGAAAGCTTTTATTAGATTATCGAGCTTATATAAGTAAAAAGCTTTTTCAAATCTGTTACTTCTGTTTGATCTTTTATTCAATGTTTGCTATTATTTACAGCTTGCTTCATGTAAGAATATTCGATAGTACTTATTGAGTCATTATGTGGAACACGTAAGAAATCCAACGAGATGTAATGTAAGGATTTTGACTCAAGCCACAATTAAGGGGATTATTTTACAATTTCTCTTTGATGTATTGATTCTTCTTCGGAATATAGGTCAGTTTTATATTTATCGTATCAATATTTCGGTACGTAATGTCGACACCGGGTGTTCGGCACGGACAAACATTACAAGTTTAAATAATCCATAAATCATGCGCTTAAAGCAATATTTACATTATACGAATCCTAAAATATCGCGCGACAGAATACCGAAACGGCTCTCTCTGTTGATCACATTTTTCTCTTTTATATTTTTTCTTTTCTGAATCTTTTGTGACATCAAAACTGGTTCCATCCACACCCACAAACTCTCGAAACATGAAGTTGTATTCGCGAAAGTTTGACGCTTCTCATATCTTTTCACATTATCTTAGATCATGGCGATTACGATCGGATTAGCTTCCCAAAAATCCGTATTGTGCACAAATTGTAAATCAAGTCAGTATTATAATAATATGAAAGAAATATGAATTTAAATTGGGAACATGTGAAACTTTCGTAAGTCGATGTTTGATTATAAAGTTTGTTGCAAAAACAACTTTACATTGTATTTCAATTTTATTTGCTTGCAAGCCTTGCATTCTTGCATACCAAATATTAATAAGTATCAACATTAATATTATTATATTAATATTATTAATCTTTGAATAATCGTCTTATCCTTCCGAATTCTTCCAAATTCAGTTTACTATTAACATTTAGGTAGACATTTTTTGTTGTTGCATGACCTCAGTTTGTTTTAATAAAAAGCAGTCATATGGTCGGTATATTAAAAAGTGGTACTGTGGTCAGATATGTAGTGACCTACTCAGAATATCTGTGGTCAAGAATTACTTATTTAAGAGCATTTCTTGAAATTATTTGTACAAGTATAAAGGTTTTCCTTAAACTCTGTAGGATACAATAAGTACCTATTTACTAAAAATAGGAGTTATCAAAACGAAAAAGTGTCTTTTCGTTTTTAGCCACAACTTTTGCTAGTTGGGCAATTCAATTGTGGTGACATCCCAGATGATTGCAGGTTTTTATCAATCAAGTTGAATTTTACTTGTCAGTATTCACCAAAAAGAAGAACAATAAAATTGCAGCTTCAGCCATTAGTCTAAATTATTTCTTGTCCATAATCTTTTTGGCGATTCAAACGGGACGCGCCCAAAAATGTTTCTCAAAAGAAACATCACTGCGTCGGGTCTCGTAAACATGGCATAATAACGACTCCCGCGCAGCCCAGCGTCCTACATTGAGAAGCCTTACAAGTCCATCCCGTTAGAGGACATTATACATCGCCTTCTATAATTCACATTTTTAGAACTTGTTTACCTGTCTAGACATTTATTTGATTTTCTCAGAACACTCAAGTGTGATTTTTGTGTACCTGCTAAAAATTTATAAAAAAATAATCTCCTTGTATGATTTTACCTTATTCAGTATGATGAAATTAAGACAGCTTCATAAAAAAAATGTTTTCACTAAAAACGGTAATGTAAATAAGAGACCTTTAACACAGTCATGATTTTAACTTACATTTGCAAGAATTGAGATGTTATCTTTGACTACTTGGATATCATAAAATATTAACAATTAAAATGAGTGTTTAAGTTTCGAGAAACAAATAGTAATGTCGAGTATAAATATAAAACTGATTTAAATAGCATAGTGTGGAACGACCTTCACGAGATGATGATGATTAAGTTTAGTTGTGTACTTCTAACAATAACGTATGGATGGTCATAGGTATCTACTGTAGGTTACACATCTATTAAAATTCTATCGGATTTAGTCCTAGTTTTGAACGTATTTGTTCTGTACCCTAGTACGAGTTTGCATATTACGAAAACGGCAATTGTTTTTGTGAGCTCGCTAAACTCTATTAACTCTTAAACATCCGCAAAAAAAAAACAAATAAAATATTCTATTCAGTACCCCTAGTACGAGTTTGCAGATTAAGAAAATGGCAGTCGTGTTTGTGACCTCTCTAAGCTCTATTAACTCTTATACACCCGCAAGTAAAAGAGACAAACATTATTATTCAGATTAGCGAGCTGACGAAAACTATTGCCGTTTTCTTAATTTACAAACTCGTACTACTGAAGACTGAAGTTTGCTTTTCGTGCGTTTCTTTTCGAATTAGTTTCAAGCACGATATGCTATTGAAAAAGAAAATGTAAACTTTTTGGCACACTACCAGGCTTATGATAAACGAAGGATTCGATGACCTAAATATATGTCGGTGTCTAAATTATATGCGTTGGTGAATTTACATTTAGATTAGAAATATGAGAAAGTATATTCGAATACGTTTTGCCCTTTCATTTCTCGTTCTTATTTAATCTTGCTAAAGATTTTTATTTTAATGAAGTTTTTTTCAATGTCCTTAATTTTTATTTTACCTCGGAACGTATGACTTATAGTAGTTAAATGATGCACTATCATTATATGCTATACTCTATTTAACAACAATAGACAAATGTGGCACGAATATCTTTTGAACCATTTCCTCAGGTAGAGTTTAAGCTTATCTCATGATTGACCGTTAAGGTTCATAAAAGCGAGTACTATTGTGTTAAATCCCTGCTGGGAAGCAAACGTGCAAATGTTACTTAATTGTATAAAATGCTAAAATAGATTGAGTATTCTTCCTTGCCTTTTCCCAATTATTTTGGGATCAGCTTCCAATCTAACCAGATGCGGTTGAATTTACACGGAGCTCCTGCCATCAGACCTCCGCAACCCAGTAACTGGGCAATGCTGATATCCTGAGGTTAGACCGGTGGTCAGACTTTCAGGCTTCTGAATACCCGTAACGACTGTCATAGGTATTCTTATGACACCCGGAACCGACGGTTTAACGTGCCCTCCGAGGCACGGAGGGGGTCACAATTTGTAAAAAAAATGGTCACCCAATCACAGACAGACCGCGGCAAGCGCAGCTTAACCTCGCAAAAAATATAATAATTAATAATATAATAAATTGAGATAGATTATATATTTTTAATTCACTGTCCTATCTCTATGCAAACGTATGGCAACAGTTCCAACGTAATTAGCCTATGCTTTGTCAGTGTCCAGGCATTATCATTTTATTGGTTTCCTGTCGTAAAATGTTCGAGGTCGTGTAACAAAGTGCAGTTCTTCGTGATCAATAGTTGCAGTTTTCCGCATACAAAACGTGCGAGGGTGTAACTTTACTAGTTACTGGTTAGGTTAGCCTTCCACTACATGGCATTGATTTTCGATGTTAATCAATGAAATACACGTTTGTACCCACGCCGTTTATGTGCTGTTTTTATATATAACGGAGTTTAAATTAATTGGAATTGTTCAATATGGTTATTCTTGTTCCTTAGTATATGAAAAAAAAAGTAATTTGATAACTGTCGAATATACAAGTTCTGTATGTGGGTTTTACTTGAGGACAGTTTTTATTTTAAGTAGGACTTTGAAATTTCGCTAACGGAATCTGTGAAAGGAACATACCTAAGCTAAAACAAGTACCTACGTACTTGGAAGGAATGGAGGGAGGCCTTTGCCCAGCAGTGGGACAGTACAGGGTAATTATAATACTTACACAGTTTTATTTTGAACGAATAACAAGAGCTGTTACATAACATGTGAGATATTAGAACTTTATGCAAAGGTAGATTAAAAAGATTTTTTTTTCTTATTTTTAATGATTCTACTAACTAAGCTTTAAGTTCTATAACCTCCAAACATTACTTAGTTAAATAAAATTCCGTCAAATACAAGAAAAATATTTTAATATGTGATGAATAATTTATAGTAGATATGTCAAATTAGATAGGTACATCAATCGTGGGTGAATACGATGCGCGCATAAAATGTTAATAATGCGGTATAGTGAGGTTTATATAAATATATATAAGACTGCATATAATAAAATTGTATATGTCGGTGAAGGTTACTTTGTGAGGTATCTATGTATCTGCACGGAGATGGATAACTTGTTGAATAATATATGAGGAAAATATTAAAGCTTACCGCTACTATTTAATGGCTTTATTTATTGCATTCTTTGTGTATGTTATTGTGATATACTAATCACCATGTGATTGTGGTAGGGCGGCTACCGTCGCTGCGGATTTCAATTGGCCAAGTTTGATGTTTAAAGCTTCAGATAAAATCTAATAATTTTAAAATAAAAAAAACATTAAAATACTTACATAATATTACATACATACATAATTAGCCCATTACTGTCCCACTGCTGGGCGTGGGCACGGGTCTCTTCTCAGAATGAGAACGTTTTAGGCCTTAGGTCACCACACTGGCCTGGCGCGTGTTGGCAGACTACACACACCATAGAGGACTTTATTGATCCTTATCAGGTGTGCAGGTTTCCTCAAGATGTTTTTCTTTCACAGTTAACGTAAGTGATAATCAAATTCTGATCCGCACATGAATTCGAACAGTCAGAGGTACGGGCCGGGATTGAACTCAGACCCTCCTGCATAGAAGCAAGCGTTCAACTGCTAGGCTATCACTGCTTGTATTCTACATGCAACTAAAATCATTTCTTTGGGTAGGGTCTTCCAGATTTTCCGGATATATGACCATTCAGTAGTTTTAAGAGCTCATTATAACCGGTATTATGGATGAATTTGCTCGGCTATAATTAAACGGCCTCTGTCTTCGTTAAAAGGCGTTACAACTTCATAAATATAGCAATAATTTATTATTTAATATTTCTGTCATTCATTCTAATAGGAAGATTATAATATTATTTATAAGTAGGTACCTACAAACAAATCATGTTATTCTCGGTACTATGTTTAATAAATATAAAGTAGATAATAAAATACACGCATTTACCTGTATTATAAACCGTAAAATTATATTTAATACTTTATTGTCCGCACCTATACATTCTATGTTATTTATATTTGCATATTATAAACATGTAGGTAAGTTTTCGTGATGATCAAAGAAATTATAAAGTCACGAAATATCAAAAAAACTTATTCATTATTGATAATTAACAATGTTAATAAACAAATAAAAGAAACGATACTGAAATAACATTGAATTTGAAAATAATTAATTCAATTGGAATTAACAATGAAGGTGTAGGTATATTGTAATTAACATAAATATATGCACACGTGACAAATGAAACGAGATTAGAATTAACGACTTAACAATTGAACGAAACGCACTTTCAACAGTATACATTTCGTTGACAAAGAAGTTAGAATACTTTTAATGCTTACAGCAATTTTTAACACGTGGGCGTCAAAATCGCATATGTTTAAATTGCAAATTTTTCGTCTACAGATAGCCAGACTTGAAAAGTGTATGAACAATACGTTGCCAAACTTCCTTTGTTCCTTATACATGGAGACATATACACATGAGTAAATAGTATGGCGCCGATGTAGTAGACGTAGTGCATAGTGTCAGAACCGACAGTCCTTACTACAGGGTGTAAACGAAATCATGTAATTCTAATAAATATTATTTTATCCAAAAGTATCCCCGTTCAGTGTTAATCTATGTCAGCCAGCAGTACCTACATCAGGTTTGAAGGAATTACATGATTTCGTTTACACCCTGTACATCTAATTTTTAATGCCTAGGAATTACATGATTTCGTTTAGACCCTGTATATCTAATTTTTAATGCCTAATGTAGGCTCATAGGTTTTGATAATACATTTATCATTAAATTCCACTTGTACGACAAGTCAACAGCTGTTTAAAATCAATATTTATATTTCACTGTGTAATGCGTGACTTTGAAATCAAGCATGAAGGATTTTTATTAGCAATGTGTACATTACTTAGTATTATACACTTCAAAATCACAATATAGCGATGAGTTTATATGTATTTAATTCGTGATTAGTGGCGTTGTATAGCCAATTATGATAGTTAATTGGACAGAATTATAAAATTGTAATATTATTTCTGTTATGTTACGGAATATTTGAACAAAATGTTGGTAAACATTCGATCGATCATGATCAATAATGTAGGCAGGTTACCTTATTTATTAAAAGCTTCGGTGATGGGTGTGTGATAATTTTATTCAAGGTTCTCGCTTGTACGGTAATAGGTGGTTTAACATAAACAAGAAGTTATGTTTTTTTACTAAATTGCCGCTGTTATTTGTCGTAAAGACAGAAAATTTATAAATCTTCCATGCTTATCTCTAAATAGTATAATGTGTCAGAATAAAATAGATTTAATTATTCATCGAACGATAAGCAGCAGCTGGTTTCATTATAATTATTCTGTTGATGCATTTACTTTTTTTTCACACTTAACATGACAAATAACCTCTTTCGTAATACATATAATATCTTAATGTATAAATTATTCCTTAGGAAGTTAGCTAACTAACTATAAAAGACGATATAAAAACGAATGAGCAACATTTCTCTTCGCAGCAAAAAATACAGACGATTGAAAACACACACACACTTCGATCTACGTTCTATAAAAGCGTATCGTGCCTAGTTAAAAAAGGCGCGTCGATACAATTATAATCTATGGCATGGGATTATGCTTAGCTTGTGTGCGTGGTTCGGACGGAACACACCCACTAGTCGACGCGCCGAAATTACGACCGATAGTTTTTGCCCGCCGACGAGTGTCAAGGACGAACTTCTGTTGCTATACGATACCGACGAACACTTTGGACTGACTTTGGATTTGACTTTGCGAGAAAAAAAGAAATAATTTGCATTTTAAGTCTGCATGGGTTTTGCACTTTGTGGTTGGACTTTTTCTGCGTTTTTAGCTCCTATTATTATTCGTAATTATAGAATATAATTATAGATGCGTGGAGAATTGGAAAATAATTTTCTTTTATATTATGTAGCAGTAGGTAGATAGGTACTAGGTATTGTTACCTATGTTGTAAGCAACCATAAAAAGTTTAACAGTAGAGCAGTAAATAGGTATCTAGGTAGCAATTACGCTTTTATTGTGTTAATAATAAACTTGTCTTAATTAAATACTTGTTTTGTAATCAATAGTTTAGTGTTACGTTAAGTTGCTTGTAAGTATAACTGTTAATCGCTCAATAGTTAAGGGCTCTTAGAATTTTATTACCAATTATTATAAATAGGCTATAAAAGACAATACGATAATAAATTCTGCATTTAATTTCTATATAAAGTACAGAAAAACTTGCATAATTCAATAACCTATTTGTATTCAAATACCTTTTATCAGAACTCTTGGAATTAATAAGTATTAATTTTCTGTCTAACGAATTTTAATAATTGGAAGTTAATTATCATGAGTGCCATTGACCTTAATCAAGTCAAATTGTGTTTGACCGGACTTTAGGTACAATTGGCAATTAAACCTTAAAAGGAATCGAAACCGAGTTCAATTTATATTCAATTTTGGATTGCTGTAACTAATCTTTAAACGCTTGATATACTTTCGTGATTTTTTTGAAGATTTTGTATAAGTACCTATCTACCTACTTCTTTTTAAAGTCTTCTTAAGGTTATTCGGTTTCTTAATTGGTCCGTTTATTTACTTACTCGTAGACATGTTTATCTATTTTTTATTGATATCCTCTGATAAGGTATTGAGGTTAATATTACCAATAACATTTAATTTAATTCCCAGCGTAGCGCACGCGTATTACTTTAGTTACAAATATTTACAAAAATCTAGAGTCGAGTTGGTGCTAAGTGCAGAAGAAACGTGGCGGGTTAAAGATCGCTACTTAGCATAAATAGCGACTTATTGTTGTTGTGAAGGCGATTGTTAATAGGTATTTAATAATGTAGGTAGGTATAGATAGTATTTGCACCTTAACCTCAAACGACAAGAGCATAATGCAGGTCACTGTGGCGTCAGAAATATTTCAAGCGTTGCACTTCTGTTAGTAATCCTAATAGGTACTACTAAACCGCACTACTAAAGTACCTACCTACCTATCACCCTTTAATAGTGTCTTAAATTTCACATACAGCCTGCGACCTCAAGTCAGCAAATCATAATAAAAGCTATTGTAAAACTGTTAAACAATCCTTATTGGCTCTTTAACAAAACGAATGCAGTTAATAGAACAGCTTTTCAACTTGATACAAGCGCGCGCGCAGCACTTAGCCCATATCGTATTGATAAATGAATGAACATTACTTAATAAATAACAAGACATTATATAATACTGACAAGAAAATATGACGTGTAGTCGTATCCATGTAGGGACTATCAACAGCGCAGAGATATAAAGTAAAGCGAATTTGATCGACTCATTCATTGTTGACATAAAAGACAATTTTAACACATAACATAACATCACGCTTGTGTTCCCCGAAGGGTTGGGCAGAGGTGTATAGTAACACCCTCATTTCGCCGTTATCTTTAAGTCACATGTAATAGGGTGCGAGCCTATTGCCATCAACCGGGCACAAATCCAGACTCCAGGCTGCTACTGAGGAATTCCACACGGAAAAACGCAAGAATATCTTGCCCGACCTGGGGATCGAACCCAGGACCTTACGATCAGCAGTCGCGCTTACCACCATTAGACCAACGAGACAGTTTTATTATTAATTTATATAATATAAAATATTATTAAGTCCGCTCCGTTCCCGCGGATTTTCCCAATATCTGGGCCGTAGCAAGACCATGCCATGTAGCAGACAAATCTACCTTCAGTAAAATATTTGTTTCGATAGACTTGTGTAGATAGATAGTTCACTTTTAATAGCAGGGATAGCCTAGTGGTGTGACCGTCAGACTGCCAAGTCAGGTCTCGAGTTCGAAACCAAGGCACGCACCTCTGACTTTTCGGATTCATGTATAATTATTTTAATTATCACTTGCTTAAAATCGGTGAAGGAAAACATCGCGAGGAAACCGGCATGCCTGAGAGATATTTTTCGACGGCATGTGAAGCCAAGTCAGAGGCCCGTGGCGGCAGAAGCTCTGACACCAGGTTAGACACTAACCACACGAAAAAAAGAAGATAGAAAAGGTTTAAATTCAGGCGCACAGTCTACTCTGTTTTAGACGAAAAAATTATAATAGTACGATTACTAAAAAACTTAAACATATTAACGTAGTTTATTAAATAAGATCTGTTATGCATGATTGAATTAGATAAACATCCGTAATTTAGTAGGTTAATTTTGATCAAACTATGAGATATGATTCAATGATTAGGTATAAATGGCCTTAGCCTACATAGAGGTCCCATCAACTATAGAAAACTTTGTTCTTACAATGAATTAAATCATTATCATAATCATTGATATTCCGAGTCTATCCGCTGTTGGATTTGATACTCTATTGTGTGTGGTACCAAATGATCCGTCAATACGATCAAGAATATTGTTAGTAGATATTTTTGTTCGAAGGTCTAAATAAATAAATAAATTTTATTTTAATTTTCATCCATGTTATGATTTACATAAGTCGTCAAAACCGTTATTACCTAGTTATATCTCATGTGATAGAAGGAGAGCCTTTTGTCATTTCACTGACAAATTAACTTGAGGCTAATAGTTTTCTAACAGAACGATCTAAGAAAAAAACAATAAAACTCGAAATACGTGGCAGTTCTTACTATCAAACAAATAATAACCAGTTAAAGGTTTGGAATTAGAACATAACATAACATCACGCCTGTATTCCCCGAAGGATTGGGCAGAGGTGTATAGTGACACTCTCATTTCGCCGTTATGTTTAAGTCACATGTAATAGGAGGCGAGCCTATTGCCAGACACGGGGCACAAATCCAAACACCGGGCTGCTACTGAGGAATTCCAAACAGAAAAACAAAATAACTCTTTACCCGACCTGGAGAGCGAACCTAGGACCTCACGATCAGATCAACGAGGCAGTTTGAAATTAGAAATTACCTGAGTAATTGAAATCACATATAGATGTTAGCTATTAATATATTGACAAAGGCTACGGGTCGTGTGGTGTTTGACAGCATAATTGATGACCGTGCGCACTCGCCTTCAGGCCTGACATTGTCCAACTAATCGCTGTGGCTGGAACAATGGCGCCACTTGTCTCGGATTAGGGTTCAGCCGAATTAAACTTGATTTTGGTAGTTTTTTTTTCTTTTCGAGTCAATAACTTGATGATAAACCGATTTGTAAAGTAAAGACCTGAAATCTGAAGAATTTTGTTGTGATAGATAAGTCTAAGATAAGAAACATATTCGATTTTTTCATTTCATGTAATACTTACATATTGATCACGGACAATATAAAAGCATTTTATTAGGCTATAATTTTGTAAAAAGCATAAATTTAGCAGTGTGGTAAACCAAAACAATTTCTGCTTCGGTGCTTCAGGAAAGAATGCATTCAATTAGTTTGTTTTGAACTCCATAAAAATAATTAGCGCGCTACACTACAACCATCACGTGTTGCACTTACACGTTTGCACGTGACTCGTAACTGTGGTTAATGCAAAAGATGCGGTCAATTCAGTGGCGGATAATGCTCAGTGGCTAATAGTAAGCTACAAATAAATTGTTATGCTGTCATAGTAAAAAAGAACATCATTCTTATTCATACTGTGTACATTAAATATTACAGTTTCAAAGCAAAGCAAATATTAGAGATAAATTGAAGTTGCAAAAATTTGCATTAAATCTCTGTCGAAATATGAATTATGATCTATCAGAACGAGATGTGGAGTTTATTTGTCAAGAAAACGTATCAAATACGGAACCAACATGAACAAACGCGCACCAAATGAACAGATCTACTAATTTTGATACGTTAAAATTTGTTGTTTCCGCTCCATAGTAAATGTTAGCTGCATTGTTTTGTGTTACCGCGATGTTAAAAAATGGCGTCCTCTACACTTGAATAACAATGAACCCAAAACATTGCAGACAGATTTATTTTATTACTTTATTGTACAGGCGTACAGCACCATCATCAGTTACGCTTGTCAAAATTATGTTGTTGTATGATCAAGTATTTCCTATTCAAAGTACTCATGCATTTTTTTGCTTCGCTAATGGTTACAACCACGATATCATTAAGTTCTAATGTTATGATTTTTGAATGCAAAATATTCATAAAGTCATCAAAACTTTCAGAGAAATATTAAGAATATCTTCGTCACGCGGTGGGTGACAGAGAAAATTAAAACGTTCAACAATGGTGTCGATTCTGTACATTTTGACAGTACTAAACGAGACTAAACGCAACTGTCACTTTCTTTTTCTATTGAAACAGAAAGAGACAAACACCCTTAGTTTAGTTTAATCCTGTCAAAGTGCGCAACAGAATCGACAGCAATGTCATTAAAAATTTAGACATGCGCCGATGAGACGATAATATTTAGGTAAACATTGCTCACATAAAGATATTATTTATAGGCAAAACTAAAGAAACAGAAAACAAACACGTACGAAAAAATGATAAATAAGTAACTAATGTTTATGACGCGTACAATAAATATTTTATATTTATGACTTATAACTTACACAACGTACAATTTATAAAAAGATAAAGCTCTTAACAGTTGCATGTTGTTTGCCACACAGGTGTTTAATTAAGGGCATTGAATAAGCTTAATGCACTAACTACTCTTACACTGCATACAGTTAATTTTCTAAGAAATTCTTATCAGCTATATTTAAACTGTTTATAACAAATTCACCAACTGCTGCCTACACCTAAACCTTTTCCGCTTTTTAACTTTCTTAATCTTTTGTTTAACTTTTATCGCATACATCGTTATCCTGAAATATACTCACTATATCAACACATCATCTAGCTGGTAAATCAATCTGACAATCGTGCTTCCCTTGGCCAGTATTTAGACTACCTTGATCCAATTTCGTTGTCCTTTTATTTATATTACTAAAGCTGTTTCCAACGTTAATGCATGTACGTAGTAGTTTATAATATCATTAAGTCCTCAAATAGGGACGGGTTAGAGTCGCCTACGATCACATTAGACTCATGTACTCGTAGGTATCGTCCGGCTGATCCTTGGGCATCCGATCCCAAAATAGTACAATGAGGATAGAGCGTCGCTTGGTCTATAAATAACTGGTAGGATAAAACAAAGTGACATTGTTTAGCATGTCAAATAATACAAAGTAAATACAACAGTTTTTTAATTAAAATAGTTATTATACGTGTATTTGATGCTCATTATTTACGTGTGTATTTAGAAATTTGTAGAAAGAGTACCTATTTGAGCAAGTCATATTTGTATACGTCACATGAACATGAAAACAGTCCTAATTAAGAATATGCTTAGAGAAATGCAATTAAGTTGACAAAAGCATTAACGTAGTACGCAGCGGGTGCGGCCGAAACTAGGTTACCCATTTCTCGTTAACTCGGTAGCGCAGGGACAAAGAGTCGTAACGACCTCGCCTTTATTGCACTCTACTGACGTTTTAAACATATAGAACTCGACCCCTTTGCTTGGAAACTCATGGCAATCCCATCACCCCTCTCTTTCATTCGTATTTGTGTCACTGACATAAGAAAGAGTGAGAATTTAAGTGCCCCCATATAAAATTTTCGAGACGATAACGCGTTAACTTGCGCTGAATTTGCGCAGTTATTTCTCTTTATATATAAAAAAATATAAGAACTCGATAAACAAGAGACTGTAAAAATGAATACGGGTACGTATATGCGTTTTATATTGAATAAAACAAAGGATTATGAGATGTAATAACAAAAGAATTTGATTATTATTATACACAGCGTGTCAGCTGATAAAACCACAAAAACGTTCCTACCGGCACTATATAACACACAACGAGCTAATCCGAAGCCTACGCAACGTTGAGCGGATACATTTGTATTATATTTCTTTCCCCTTTTCGGGTACGGACGTCCTACTACCTACCCAATATAATTTGCATATTCGCTTTAAGGCAGTTATTTGAACCCACGCATACCTAGCTTTGTCGACATTATGCAGCCAAGTACTGGGTGACCCTTTGTTGAAAGTGCGTTTTACATACAAATTGCAATTTCGCTCGTAAAGTTTTCCTTCGACTTTTCCGTGCTGACGCTTTCTCCATTAGATTCGTATGTTTATTGTGTGAGCGTAAAATCTTTGGCAAGTAGTGCTCGTGTTTGTACAGATGTGTTTCGTTTACTCATCAAACACAGAGTCATTGGTGCTGATGGTTCAGTGATTTTAACATTACGTAAAGCATTCGACATCGTCCTCCCTTTGTGCATCTTTGTGCATCATTACAAGTAGGTTTTTAGTATTTACTGTTGAAAAGTAGTTTGTTGCTAGTATTATAGTTGCTAGTTTCTTAGGTACCTACTTATAGCACAATGGTTGTTTTTTTAAATCATTCCTATATTATTATATTTTTCATGTTTACATTTGAGAATGTTTATATACATGTATCTAATGTTAGATAATAGATAGGTACAAGATAAGATATTTTTTATCAAATTACAAGAATTATTCCGGCAAGTCAAAAAATATTATGTAATATTGTCGAGAATCGAATCTAAAATTAGCTCCACGGTCGCTGTAGTGCAGATTTAAATGATTCACTTGCAATAGGATAATAAACGTACAAAATAAATTGAATAGGTACAAATGGGAGCATATTAAGTAAACCCCGAAAACAATACATGGTTGCGGTCACTGGTATCTTCCAAATGACACGTTATTTACCGAGAATGCCGCCGACCTTGGGAATGTCTGCCCATATCGGGCACCTCCATATTTCTGGCGTCGTGGCACATTTTCCTCCAGTCCGCGAGTGGAATAAGCAAAACTGCCGCAACTAGGTTACACAGACTCCGTGCTTTATTGTGTTTACGTGCCACAGATATGAGATATACAGATATACAGGCCAGGTCAAGGCGCCAGACAGCTTTCGAGTCGACTAGCTATATATGGACTATTGTATTTAGCTCCTGTTTTGATCGTAAGAACGGTCTTGTCACGATGCGTGTTCTAATTATGCTTAACACCCTAATCTCCACATAATGTAGTCCCCGAATCTCGCGATAACATCTATACGGTATTCGTTAGGTAATTGCTTAATCCATGCATGTCCTTGCATTAGCTGGCTGGCCACTAATCCCCGTAGATACCGACCGCACCGAGTTTTGCTGAGCTACGGAACGAACAATAGACGAGACGACACGCGGAAGAGTATTAAAATACGTCGTAAAAAAGTGCGCGTAGTTTTAAATTTTATGGCTGGCGTTCAATTGGGGCCTGTAAAAAAGCGTTTTATTGGAGTCGCATCCTGGCTGCGAGGTCGCGATGTTCAGATAGGTCTAATTAAAAACTCGCCGCGTGCACTCTTGCGAAAGCGGGGCCTCTCCGAATTGCCTCTTGCGAAACACCGTGCCCTTCAGCCGATTACTGACCAGATTTTTAGAACAGGATTTACAGGCTCCAGGTATCTCGCTTAAGTCTTACACAACGCCAAATATCTCGAGATAATGCCTAATAATTATACCTTTACCAAGAATCGATTTGTCGGTATAATTTAATTTATTTAATGACCCCCTTTTATTGTAATAATAATGTTTACCAACGGGTCATGGTTCAAGATCCGGTTCAATCGTAGATCTCTTTAGGTTATTTTGAACTACTACATATACGAGAATTAATCGTATTTTTTTCTTTCTTTACAGATTGCAAGAACAGTGAAACGAACGTTACCCGTGAAGACTTCTTGTTAAGAAGACTTAAGTGCCATTCGTAACAAGTTTACCACACGCAGTGATATTTAGTTATATGTTAGTGATAGTGTGTAATCGTGATATAGTCATACTTAATTTAGGTGCTAACCGCTATCGGTAGTTTTTAGTGCAAAAACGTTACCAAAAAGATACGAAACTGGCTCCGTACAAGGATATAATGAATTCGACGAGCATGAGCTCTGCGGTGCCAACGATCAAGTGCGAGGACACGTCGCCTTCGCCGGCGGCGGCCGTGGCCACGGACGGCGATACCACGGGGACTTACAACCTCAGCGTCAATGTCAACCTCAGCGCCGCCATGATCAACATGTTGACGGCAGAATCCGCCGGCCCAACAACCCTACGGACCCCCGAAATCGTCAACGACGTCATCACCATGACCAACCCTTTGGACCAGTACAACTACGAGAAAAATTCCAGTTTCAAGGTGAGCAACTTGTTTATTTTTTTCTTTATGTTCGCACATGTGGTAGCTCGATTTTTTATTAGCGCACGTGCATGATTAATTTAAGTAAATCTCGAATGAATAATGAACCGTTGTATCTAAAGTTAATTAAATAGTGGTGCGTGTGGGGAGTCATGTTGATAAAGTAATGAGATTTAATTATTGCGAGAAATAATGAATGATATCAGTGGAGAGTCCTTCAGTCACAATTGTTCTATTTCGTCTTAATACTTAGAAACTAAAGCTGGCTAGGACAAATAAGTGAACAGGGCGTGCAAAGTCGTTTTATAGCCTGTATCTACTTGAAGCTCTCATTATTATTCGTGCTTTCACAGAGCGGCTGGACGCTCACAATGCACGTAGGATCCTTCCAGTACTTAGGTCACATCCATGCATGCTCGTTAGAATGTAAAATAAGTGTTACAAGTATTTTGAACGGTTGCCAAGTGTTAGGTGCCACGTAACTATGGCCACGTGACCGGCCATCACTCCCCCATTATAAACATTGGATAACACTGGCAGCATGCAGTGGCATGAGGTCATGCACCTTATGCAGACTCCATATTTACTGTGTTTAGCAGCAGACTCAATGGCGCCGCGGTAACACTTGATATCGGGTTATCTATATTTAGTTATCGTGTTGTTAGGTATAGGTAGGTATTATTTGTAGTGTTGATTATCTCGACTCGTGCGCTGCCGCTTCATGAATGAGTTTCATTACACTGAAATGTGAATGGTGGACAATTTAGAGCGTAAAAACAATGTGACGGATGGACAATTATTTGATGCTAACCGTTTGATATAACAATTTGGTACCATGTGTCATTCAGTTGACACAGAATGCGTTTGTAATTATGTTAGGCGGAACTTCATAACTATTTATATAAGCACGTACTTATGTAGAAGTTTCCAATTTAAAATAAATATTGACAAAAGTGTGGGCAAAGAAGCTTGATGTCCATACCTACTATAATTGGTAGTTAATACCAAAGAAAACAAACATAGCTGTGTAAGCAAAGATTTGAATAAAAAATAAGCTCGTTTACTTACTTGATGTAGGTATCTAAGTCATCTAAATAGTACTCGTCGAAATACACATTTATAGAAGCGTTTATTTGAGGAAAAAGGAACAATTAAATTAGGTAAAAAAGTAAAAAAATATCCTAGGTATGTTAGAGTTTAGTAGACTGCAGGAATTATGACTACTTTAATAATACTTAGACCACTAAAATTCGTCAAACACAAAGTTCCACGAAGGAATACTTAATGAAAGTTACAGAAATAAATCATAAGTCTCATTCCTACATAATCGGGTAAATAGAGGACACTAAGATGTATGGCAGTTTTTTTTTATTTAACCGACTTCAAAAATGAGGAGGTTCTCTATTGGATTAGTTTTTTTTTATGTAGGTATGTACACCGATTACGCTGAGATTTATGAACCGATTTACCGTGATTCTTCTTTAATTTGATGCGAAATAGTTGCCATTTGGTCCCATATAATTCTTACATAGTTTGGCCTCGTAGTTTTCATTTTATGATCATTTTTGTTTACGTGGACGATGTCATTATTCTACTTGATGTAATTGTATTGTAGGTAACTATTGATAAACGAAATTAGGAGGAGCGTAAGTAATGCACCTGAAAATACCTACTATGAAACAAAAATGACGATGTTCAAAACACTAAAGTTGCAACTAAGGCTGCTATGTAAAATTACCTAAAAAGCGACAAATCCCGATCCATTAGGAAATTTCGTGACGAGTTTACTAATGGCATTTGCGTGCAAGCTGTCCCATATAACATACTGTCGGCCACAGACAAAGGCATCGAGGTGGAAAATGTTCCATTACCGGTGTTCGGCCACCGTGCAATACGAGGTCTCATTTCCCTGTATCGTTTCAGAGTGTCAGCGGAAACGACTCCAACTCCTCCATGTCCAATGGTTCGTCGGCCACTTCACCAGCTTCCAGTACTCCACCCAGTATACAAAAGGTAACTATTTTTATAATTGTATTTCATTGCTAAAGCGTTTAGGTGTGAATGATTTTCACGATTAAAGGTTTGTTGACCTTGTATACAAAATTTAAATGGATGGACTATACCAGAAATGCTGAAGCTATTTGTATAAGTAGGTAATTATATATAGGCTTTGACAAAAATGTCGTTGTGATCATTAAGTTATTAGTTATTAAACTGATAGGTACCTAGAAACCTACGAAAAAGTGTTATTTGAAAGTTTAATTTTTGCGTTTTAAAATGTTTAATTAGGATGTTATTCTTACTAAAATATTTATCGGAAAAATACATATTCAAAGCATAGGTATACAAATTATTTATAATAACTTAATCTTTTAAATAACGTTTTTATTCAAACTACTAATTGCATATTCGTGTTCGTCTCGAAAACTCTCACGTACCTAAGTCGTTAAGAACGTTAATTTATTTAAGCGTTATTCTTTATCCTTGCACTTTTATGATGTATCTAAAAACAAACAAAAACGTTTCACGGTCATTATGTTTTATTTTTAGCCCTCATTTTGTAACGTAGGTATGTATATGAGTTAGGTCCTTAGTCGAAGAAAGATTTGCGGGATTCTTTTTTAGCAAAAGAAAAGATTTAAGCATTCTTGTCTCGCAAGTCGCGCTGGTCACATCAGAATAAATGAGACAGCCTTGATCAACTTAGGACATTCTCAGTAGGAAGGTATGTATAATGTTGTAAGTAGTAATACCCAAACCGGGTCTGGAAGCCATTTGGTAGAGCACTAATGTCTCTAGTTCCAAATGCAGTCCTTATCTAAAATCTATGTTTTTGCATATTTTTTACCAACGCAGCAGTGCACACATACCTAGTTAAGCTCAAAAATGCATAATTTGTACATGTCGTACGACCTCCTATTCAAATTAACGTTATTAGTACCTATTGAATGAACCGACCAGTTTTTTCTCGAGTTGTTTATGTAGGCACAGTTCTAGGCTAACTTAGCCGAGTCTAGACAATGAGCGGACGTTAAAAATGTGAGAAAAACAAACCACCTTGATAATTAATAATTGTAATATCAATCGTGTGTTTATTTTTTCTCACAGTTCAATTGGAATTGCACAATTGTATAAAATCGTAATTACACTTTACTTCAACATTCTCGTAATTCTTACGTATTGAGAATACATCTTCAATTGTGACCTTGTTGAGATCGTAAGGAGCCGTGAATCATTGGAGGACAGGTGAAGTGTACGACATATTAGACTTCTTTAGAAACGTAATAACTCCCACCTTGTTAAGTAGGTACAACTTTGTCCAAACTTCATTTTAATTGTGGTCCTTGGAGTTCGTTAAGCTCCCACAATGTCGTTCCGGACGAATTACTCGTTAACTACGTGGAGTCCTTCTGGTAAATGTAAATTACTAACGTATCCATTTAAATGAACTTGGTAGAATCTTGCTGTTAAGTAGATATTAATTAATGAAATAGATAAGTATAATAAATAAATTATCATATAAAAATTCTTAACACAAAACCATAGTAGGAGCGTTTTTAGCTAAGTAGGTATAAATATATAAAAATTAGTGCAAAGATTTTTTCATTCTCATATTATTATTATTTATTATCTTATCCAACGATAACACTAAAGTGAGCAGAGATAATGAAAAAGACACCTTTATTATTATTATTATGTATAACCCCATAAATGTAATGTTATCTCTTCAAGAAAATGAGCATTTCCTTCGAAAACTTCATTCTTTCTTTTAGTCAAGAGTGGAAATAGGCTTGCAAAATTAGAGTAAAAATACAGTTTTACTGCAGTTTGGGCTCCTTCAGACGAGTGGCATTTTGGCGAGACAGGGGTAACTACAGCCGTCGGCAAAGTGCCGCTCGTCGGTAAGAGCCCTAAGTAGTTAATTAGCATGCAGTTTCACACAGCAAGCAGGTTTGCAGTCCGTCTATCTAGCATTTTATCAGGCAAAATTCGGGTTTTTCGAATGTTCTTATCCCTCAAAAGTCTTATAAAAGCCACATTTTCATTTCCAGACGTGTTCGGAACTAATAAAGGCTGGTCTGAAGTTGTCGATAGAGTCAAAACGGAAGATGTCCGGGAGCGACACGGACGCAGGGATGAAGCGGATGAAGAAGGAGGAGAGCGATGATGACTACGACAGCAGTCACACCCTGACAAACAAATCTGACGGGGTAAGTTTATTTACAACTATACATTAGCCACTTCACTTTAGGAATTAGAAACCTTAATTTAATTTCAAATAGTTCAGTTTCCATTGCAACACATACCCTCTTATTACAAAAGACGGTTTAAGAGAAACGCAAGTTTTAAAATAGTCCCGTCTCTTTTTGTTATAATGACGTTAGAAAGTGACGGGAATATTTATATCTGGGTAAATGAAAACCAAAGTTTTGATTTTAACCATCTTTTGTAATGGGGGGGGGGGGGTAATTGTTTTAATCAACCTGAAACCTGAACCACATATGATGCAGCAGGAAACAGGTCCTCGCCTCACTTCATACATGTACCTATTTTATAAGAGATTAGTGGGTTTTCCTGAAGGATGACCAGCAGCATACTACTGAACGTTATTAACAGCATGCTGCGATCAACAATCAGTTTGCATCATTGTGTTCAGTGTAACGATTTGGAAGGAAACCCATTTTTGTCTGTGGGGGTTTAAGATTTTATGATGAACCTCCTACTACTTTATGATAAGTAGGTACTACTGAGTAGTGGGAGGGAGAAAAATGTTTAGGGTATATAATGAAATTGTGTCGTAAGTAGTTTGCGATTGAAAATGCACTTTCTATGGAAAAACAGAAAACTGTACTTCGATCACGTTAGAGCAGTCGGGTTTTTAGATTTTCTAAGCTTGTTTATTGCATTAGTGCTGTAGACGTCCTGTTTCTCCGCCGTCGCTCCTGCTCCGGTTGACATGCTGTCTCCGTAGGCTTCTGTACTCTTCGTGGGGTCACCAGTGAAGTGGCAACGAGGTAAAAGAAAGAAACTCTCAAAGGGGAACTATTTGCGTATATTTTCTATTACCACGTTGCCACTTCAGTGCTAAGTCCACTAACCGCAATGATAGATACAGCGAAGTCGAATCCTAAGGAAACTGTAGGTACCTACCATTTAGTCACGTAGTCACTGGGAAGGAAAATATTGAACTAGGATTACACGTGTTTTAGAATAATATTCGATTAAATACTAACATGATTGTGAGTCCTGGTTAAAAATCAAGTGATTGAAATTATTCTGTTGTAATATAGTCTTAAGTTTTACGCAAATCCGATTCCGATATGCATATTTAAAATTCGAATAATAAAATCATTAATGGCCACTCCTTGAATTGTTTCTAACGTTCAAGGGTCACGTTATTCATTCACATTAAATGTGAATCGACGTAGGTATTGTTAGATGCATATTTTTATGATCAAGTTTATGACTAGTGAGTAGTTTCTTGCCGCCCAACGGCTGCACTTCCCAAGTACCAGCAATAAATAATGATGTGTGCGGAAGATTGCAAATCGTATCTAAACTAACTTTTATTGCGACTGCGCAGCATTGTAATTCAACGGCTTCATTGAAGTTTTATGAGCTTACGAAGAAGGCATCGCAAATGTGGCGGCGGTCGTGACTTCACTTCCTGATTTTGAAAGGTAGCGTTATGGCAATGAGAAATGATCGGCGTATCGAGTAGCCTTACTTATTGGATCGGGCTTGGATTGATTATTCTTTTGTTTAGTCATTGTATTATGCTGATTTTTCGGATGCGTGGGCAGGTACCTATATAATAAAATTATAATAAGTAACTTTTATAAGATGAAAAACAGTGTTAGAGAGGTACTCTTTACAATAATTTGCTTTTTTAGTAAGGATGTCATGATATTTTTCCGTTTGATAAAAATAAAACTTTTTACGATGGGTGGGTGTCCAATATACACTTACTTTGATAAAAATGATTCTATCATAATATTTAGGAAAACTTATCAACCATATCATCAGCATACCTACGCTACGGTTCAGATTTAAAAACTGTTAGTTTTTAAAATTGTTAATTTAAAATCTGAACTGTTTGCAACAAAAGACTTAGGTACCGAAGCTTTCTTTTCGAAAGACTTTTCTTTCCTTTATTTTTCTGCAATTAAGTTAGAATTGATTCTGCAGAGCTGACCAAACGTGTTTCTTTCCAGCTTACACCAGAAGACGAGGAACGTAGACGGCGTAGAAGAGAACGGAATAAAATAGCAGCAACAAAATGTCGGATGAAGAAACGTGAGAGGACCGTCAACCTGGTCACCGAGAGCGAAGTGTTGGAGAATCAGAACATAGACCTTAAAGCGCAACTTAAGGTAAGGAGGATTTGATTCATGTGTATCTAATACTAGCGGCCCGTCCCGGCTTCGCACGGGTGGACATTTTCCCCGTTTTTGCAACATTTTTCATTTATGCTCCGCTCCTATTTGTCGTAGCGTGATGTTATATTTTATAGCCTATAACCTTCCTCGATAAATGGACTATCCAACACAAAAATATTTTTTCAATTCCAACCAGTAGTTCCTGAGATTAGCGCATTCAAACAAACTCTTCAGCTTCATAATATTAGTATAGATACGAGAAGCTTCCGAAAGAGTCCGTTTGTGCTCTACATAGTTACATGTTAACTATTTAATCCCTTTTAGTCACATATTATATCACCCACTCCGTGCTTATGTTTGATGTAATAATTATCCAATATCCAGGGTACCCAGAGTGGGATTCACAGACTAATTACTTTTCAGTAAGCCCAAAAATAGTAAAACAGTGTTAGTTATATTCTTATTACTTTTGATAATACCTAAGTAGGTAGGTACATGTAGTATTACATAATAGGTATTTAACTACAAATATTTCTTATGAATTTCTTTATACCTACCTATAATTTCTAGAATTTCACTGAAAGGATATATCATTATCGGTTATGACTGCTTGTGACGTTTGTAGGCGATGATAACGAATGGAGTCAACCACTTATTATTAGTGTTAATTGTAGTGGTGACAGAAAACCCGATAAGCAATCGACACCTACAGTATAAAAATAAGTACTCATATAATATTTTCTACTTTCTTCCAGGACTTAGAAGTTCAAAAGCGTCGGTTAATGGACATGTTGACAATCCACGCAGCGTCGTGTGTGAAGTCAAACAATCCCAACACGAGGCAATCTCCAACAACGCCGTACAACATGATCGGACCGTACGACTCACCGACCACATTCCCAGTGTCGTTCGACGCTCACTCACCCTACATCCGACCAGAGTCGGCCAACATACTCACGTCCAGCTATACATGTGTCACTCCACTCAACGGGGACTCTTCTATCGACACCATATCGTCCCTAGACACAATCTACGTAGCACCTCAACTCGCAGACCCAGAATACAATCGACCCGACAGTGTTCTTAGTCTGCCACCTAATTCGGAGCGTAATTACGTCACTACGGACGGCTACCTCCCCAAGTCCACGAATCTTCTCGTCCCGATCGACTCCGAACAGGACTATTATGATCCGGAAGTGAATTACAACCTGGGGAACCAGCAGTGCCACACGTACCCTAGCACTATGCCCGAAGCGTCGAGTAAACTCAATAACGGCCTTAATGACGGATGCCTTGTGTAGTTAGGAACATCCACGTTATCAGTAACCATTTTTTGTCGGGTCCAAATTTATTTTCAACATGTATACGTATAATTTAAGCATTGAAGTTATTAAAATTCGAAATAGAATGTCACCGTTTAAAATAATTTCATACCATCTTCCAGACATAGCTTTCATGTTACATAAATGCTTCCTCTTTTGGATTTTGTTACATAAATACTTATATTTTCAATTCGGTGGCAATTTTTTGAGAATTATTTTTATATTGTACGAATTACAAAAATATAACATGTTTTAAACTTGATTGAATCATCTTCTTCCGTGAATCACTTTTATAATTACTATACACTTTATAGTTTGTGATAAAACATTTTAAAATCTTTTTGTATTTCATTAAATAGTGTGTAAAAGTGCCAGAATAACGACAAAAGGCGGGGAAATTTATTTCGAAACGAAATCATATGTCTACTGTGTAGAACAACAACGTAGAGATAGTTTGGTGCCTGTATAACGTAGCTAGTATGTATGTTTAAGAGATGGAGTGACATTTAGAGACAAGAAAAATCAGGTAGGTAAGCATTCTTCAATAGCAAACCAATATAAAATTGGTCCATTCTCAAGCACATCAAAAAGACGTATATTTTTCAAAACCCAAATTAAAAAAGGTTACATTTTCTTTCAAGTGTTGTGAACTTAGAATCCCCAATTCGATTGTAATTACTATGTTAACACGAAGCAGTAACTGTGAGACAGTTCTTTAGGTAGGTATTTCACATAATATTTTATTTTATCTAAGTGTCTAATTCTAACAATTACCATTCGTTTTAATTTTATTTAAGTTCTATGATTTTGCTTTGATCTGTTTAAAATATTTATTTATTAAGATCTGATTTTGACGGTGCAATGTTAGACAAGTTTTGGATTACCATTGGTGTCTAGTCCATGTCTGTGACTCCAAATTATGAATTAAAGTCCCAAATACATCACATAGCCTTTAACTTCCAGTACAATGATAGATATAGTAATACAGTACCTCCTGTTGAAATTCCAAAATTATATATTTTTTGTTACAGAAGTATATTCACAGATTATTATGAGATATATTCCACAAATTATACATGTGTTACAATTCGCGTAAGGTAATATTAGTTTTAAGGTGCTTTAACTCAGAGTAAGTCGTGATATACCTAATACTATTGTTAAGTGCAACAAGCGTTACTTGTTACGAACGATAATCAATTAATTTTAAGAATTTGACATTTCTATAATTAAGTAGGTATGTACATGTAACGAATTGTAATGTGCACACAAAGCAACATGACGAATTCTACCATTTGTCAATTTCACGTGTCAAGCGAATAAGAACTTTATTATAATTACACAAAGACAAAATTAATAAAAAATAATGTCAGCATGTGACTTTGACAAATGGACAAAATTTATTACGTTAAGTTGCTTGAAGCGTTCACAAAAAACACCATTGTAAAGTGCCTGTATTTTAATTTCGAACTAAAGCGATTTTGTTGTTCAGTTGATATTTTTATATGAAGTTAGTAAGTTACGATAGGGTAGACGTCTGGGCGGATAATTTTGGTATATATAATATTTAAAAAAAAATGTGGCTTTGGAATTGAAGCACGATTATTAACATTATGTAACAACCGGAGTTGTACTGTTACATAATAATAGAATAATGTGTAGAGTTTCCAAGCTGTTACGTCGTGTAACCCAGACAGTTATGCAGACCTATTCAAAGACAGTGCCTTCTGCATACCAGTGATCCTAGTCTATGTGGCTGCCTTAACGAGCAGTCAGTCGCGTGAGCATTTATTTTTATATTGTTGGTAATATTGTGATAACAAGAAAAAAATCTATTTATTAACACAGAGCACATTACGAACTTAATGTTCATTGTTATTAATTTCTTGTCTAACAAGAATTGAAAGTCCCCATTATAGTAGTTTCTAGAAAGGCCGTCATTGTGCGAAATGTAATCGACTTCCTTTAGATTCGTAGTTTTTTCTATACTTCATTATATTTGATCAATGTTAAAATATGAATTTCGATTGTTTGAAAGTTCGTAGTATTTTGTATTTCGCTTTTGTAGTGTGATCGTACCGTCGTAGTAATCTTGCGTATAAGATTAACTTTAGAAGGTATAGTTTAGTGTTTCTGAATCGTCATTTGTTGGTTATCACGTTAGAATTGACCATCAATTTATTACATCACGAAAAGAGAATAGTTCCTGTCCTAAATATGCATAACCAATCAAATAAATATTGATGTGTAACGAAAGTCAATTCAGACAGAATGTATCAACCAGTTTCCTATAATACCAGTTTCAATAATATCAAATATCATCATTAAACATTTGTTAATAGTCCAATAATTTATTTAAAAAAATCTTTTACCACTGGTTTGTCTATGTTCAGCTGCATGTAATAATGTTGTTTGATCAATTCGTGACGTCATCTTTTACTTAATTTATCAGTGTATCTCTGCTGCGCACACTTGTGAGCAGTTGTGATAGTACATTACTAGATATTGCATAACATTCGGTTGTAAGCTATAAAACGACTAGTATTACATTTGTTTAACGATTTATTGTTGTTACAAAATAAGATTTAACGTTATAATTTATATATGAGTATTCGAATCAACTTTTATAATCTGTTGTTATATCTCTTGCTATTTAAGTCTGCTATGTACTAATGCTTTGATATTCAAGTTTTATTAAATTTTCTATAGATTAACAAATAATTTGAACACTCATATTCGTTGGAAATAAAAATTTAATTAAGTCACAAAGTGATTAAAATGTAATCATATTGTACCATATTATTCATCTAAGAATCGTTGTTATGATTTCAGAAATAATAATTCGTATTAGGTTTTGTAAGTGTTGTAAACATCACTTGTACCTGCTTCATAAATATATAAATATTTTGACAGTCAAAGCAAAATTATTGCGCTTATATATTGAAGAATAAATCATTATATTGCATAAAAAAATATGTTTAATTTCAATTCTTTTCTACCAATGACCTGACACAAAGTATTTTAAACAAACTGAAAATTTCAGTTAATATTGATATTCGTTCTAAAACAGTAATCTGATCCTGTATTTTAAGAATTCTAATTTTATCACAAAGGGATGTAAAAAATGTTAAATTATTAATATTGCACAACAATAAAACAATTATTTTTTAAAACAATGATATTACATATTTAATATCACAATAAGGGCTTACATTTCAAAATGTATCTTACTTGGCTAATGTAGCGAGCATTTTTGAACAAAATTTCAATCATACCACAAAATCTCATATATTTTTTTCATTGACATGAACCGGTCTAAACTGAGACTAGAAATTATCTATAAAAACTGCAGTTCTCAAAAAGTGTAATACCAAGGAATGAGTGAAATACTTCAAGCTAACATAGTAAACATTTTTTAAATGAATGCCATTGCTAATGTTTACAGATAGTGCCATCCACGAAGACGCATCCTACTCTTTGTCTATATCGCGTGTTCTCTGTCACTCTATGAAGTGTGAGCGAGAACACGGGATTTAGACGAAGAGAGGGGGCACGTCTTCATGGATGGCACTATCTGTATGCTCAGTTATAGATACAATTAGATATGGAAATATACTTAGTCGCCTCGATGGCACAGCCTAGAGAGAACAGTTAGCTCACTCAAAAGGCATAACCTCAATAAGTACCTACCTAGTCGCTAGGTAAGCAGGCGTGTCTCGTACGACAGCGACGAGTACCCGTACTTCACTGTATGTGGTACCTAAGCATGCGTTATTAGACGATTAGCGCTATATGCGTGGATCTCGGTTCTAGCCACTTTTTGTATGAAGTGTGTTGGTGGTTCTTTCTAGACTGTGTCAACGGTCCAGTAGTCGCAGATAGAGCTTGAGCCTTTGTCAGAATCAGACAGGGGTTCTATTACCAAATCAAGGGAATAAGATCTAAATTACAGAATGAGATCGAAATATAACCAGAATAGTGGGGAAACGCTTGCCACCTCGTATCATATTGAGACCCAGACTAACAGTACAATCCCTTAGAAATAATCGTACCGACTAGCCAGAATCAGCATCAAATAAAACAGAAAAATATGTACAACTTGCTAAATGAAAGACTTACTATTAAATACTATGTACGAGGTAGAATACACAATACTTCAATACATTTGTACTACTATACTAACATACAGTTCTAAACACATACACTTTTTGAGAAATGCCAGATTATTATCTACTAATTTAAAGAGACCTACAGCGCACATATATTGTTGAAAGAACGGTTACCATTATACGTGGATCATCACGGTGGCTGCGAACGAGACTGGTCTCTACCTAAAATTGTAGAAAAACAAAGATTACAATAAATCCTTTTCATGATTGAATAGGCAAGTTTTTGAAGTTGCGTATATACAAATGCAACGGCGTTTTGGGGAAGTGGGGTAGAAGATGGGATCAGGAATATAAATATTAAATGATTTTATAAGAAAGAGTAAGTTGGTCTTGGGTATATGCAATAAGGAAATAATGCGCTTGTTTTAAAGCAGCGAACCATAAGATGGTTAAACCAATCTGGTGAAGGTGCTTACAAACATTGCGAGGTATTCGCCGCTCGGAGTGAACCACCCCGTCCACATAGCTAAATACGTCGCATACCTCAACCTGAAGCATGCATGGCACACTATTCGCGGCGCATGCCTCGCGAAGTCTGTATGCACCTTCACAACAATGCATTGTGGACTCAGCCTATTAGGCAAAAGTATATTTCGATTTTTAATGGTCATTGTCTGATTCCAATCCCACCTGCAAGTTGCTTTAAAGTGTATGTGAGTGAAGCATGAGTGTCGCATAAAAGCGTTTATAAGAGTGTGTGCGGCGAAGCGACGTGTACTTTGGTAGTATTCATGTGTTTAATTTGAGAGAAGCCCATGTTATGTTCAGATGTATGGACTGCAATAGGCGGAGTAGATGATGGTGATTATGTTTAATTATGGTTCCGTACCCCAGAGGTCAAAACGGAACCGTTATGGTGAGACTTCGGTGGCTGTGTTTTTTTTACCATTTTCCCAGTACTTAATGTAAAAAATAATGCAGGAAATTGCCAACCATGGTTAGTAGAGTTAGTATTATATAGCACAAGCACCGCTGTTAATACCTATAACCTTACTCTTTGGAATGAAATAACTTTTACGGAATAAATGGCGTTAAGACATATTATGCAAAATAATCAAATAATTCTGAAAGTATACATATACTCGCGAGCGTTTAAACTGGGCGGGTTTTTTTACCACAAAACGCTGATTTCTTATAAAAGGAATGTGTTGATTTTTTTAAATCCTATCAAATATTTCTGGGACCAACTAAAAAGACATGGGCGGAGCAGAAATCTCTCGTCTGTGACGCTGCAACCTGCTATGGAAGAGGTTCGTTTTGCATATTGCCGTTCGGCTGGCAGTTCCTCAAACAGATACCAGGAAGCTGATAGTCTATGAAAACTTGCTAAGCCATAATTAAGGCCAGGGGCACATAGCGATTCATCTTATTAATTTGAACTTGAGCAACTTCCCAGTTTATGAATAAAAGTTTTTTTTTTATCAAATTAACTTTGCTTTATTCAGTATTGCCTTGAACGATATTTTAATAACATTTTTTCTCTAATCCTGTAGGAAACTGAAATAGGGGTCCCCCATTTTAACGCTCGTATGTGTAATTTCCGTAAAAGTTGTTTAATTCGATTCTATGACTAACACCTTATCTTATTTAAGTATATGGATTAAATAACCTTATCTAACCTACCATGCAAAATTATTTCTAACATTACAAGACGAATTATTATAAAAAGTTAATGATTATTATTATTAATGAACTAAACCCAAGCCTGTTAGCGCTGATGAATGACCAGAATGAATAAATGCGAGTATCATAATATTAAGGTTAGATACAAAATTAACAAACTGCGTACATTTTGAAGCCAGAGTTAGATAGCTCGCGTCTCCTTTACTCTATGCCTTCAAACGCTGGTGACAAAAGAAAAAATATTTACTTTACAGTTTCAACTTGACATCAAAATTGGCATTAGTGTCGTGATGTTTCTTCTTTTAAACCTAAATGTTTAGTTATTATGACATGATAAAAGTGATATAACAGTGAAGTGTATCTAATTCTAACTCAATACAGTCGGTTAACGCTTATGTCCCGAGCTGCCATATTGTAGCTTGGGACGTATTGGGCCTGACTTCTGATTTCAAAGCAATCGACTGTTCGACATTTAAGAGTTTTTTAATGTATTGTTTGTGTCATTTGACAACTTTGTAAACAGGAAAAACGTCTGACAATATCTAAAGCATTAACCATTGTATGGAGTAACTAGTTACACTGTCGTTATTACTGATATTAAACGTAAGAATGAAAAGCTTACCATTTCGCGCGTTTCGACCAATCTTTCGGCGTCCAATGCAGACATTTTGGGTCGATACGCAGCGTTCTCTTTTCCATAGCTTTTTCGTGTTGCTGCATACAAAATTTCCTATCATCAATAAAGGCATATCAAATTCCGGAAGAAAACATTTTGTTTCTTATATCTAGGAATATTAACGTAATATTTCACCTCGTTGACCGATATGATGTATTGGCCTTTGTAGTAGTTGATCAAGTTCAGATTCTGTAGCGTGCTGATAACGTCTTCTTTCTTTATGCTGGTGAGCTCGCAAATTTCACTGGAAAAGATGAAAGACCCGTAATTATATCCATAGTTTCACCTTATTGATAAATGTTTTTTCGATAGGTATTTAGGTAGAATTTTTGATGTGGTCTCTGAATAAGGGTGAACTGGGTGTTAAGTGTATCCCAAAAGCGACAGTCCATAAGAGCTCGTCTTCATTTTTATTTTCAGCTGGACAGCGCAAAAATCGAAAATGAGCGATATTCACAAACTATCTGTTTAGATGTCCTCGTTCATCGTTTATTGTTCTAAGTTCTAGAACAAACGACGATCGAGGACATAATACAAATGTAGCTACTACATGTAAACTCATTGCTTCTTCTGAAATAATTTAGTTCCAAAGCAAAAAGATTAGCAGTAGCCCCATTTTCATGTAGGTACGATCCATTATCTTTCAAAGGTTAAGACATTCTTAGGACCTTGACAGACCAAATGCCGTCGGGGGCGCTGACTGCAGCTGCCGAATTTTGTATGCATTTATATAAGACAATGCACTCCGAACGCAGCACGCCGTCACCACGCCTCCCATTTACACTGAGTCCAGTTTTTGAGACTGTTTCAATAGGCGTAAATGGCTTTATTGTTTTGAAATGGAGTAAGAGATCAATACTGAAGAATTTATAGTCGAGGTGAAGAATACAGGCAGCTTAAAGGTTGAATGCTTGTCTTCCATGCATCCATCCAAACCCAGACTCAGTACGAACCCGCCCACACCAAATGACTTTTAGAATTTATGTGAAGTTCAGAATTTTAATCCTTCTCATTCTGGAAAGAGGCCCGTGCCCAGCAGTGGGGCAGTCGTGGTCTGATTATGCTATAATCTTTACATAGTATAAAACAAAATCGCTCCCTCTGTCTGTACGCTTAGATCTTTTAAACTACGCAACGGATTTTAATGTAGTTTTCAGCAATAGATAGAGTGATTCAAGAGGAAGGTTTATATGCCCCACATTAGTATCTACATTGCACCCGTGCGCAGCCGGGGCGGGTCGCTAGTAGCTGATAAACCAGTAATATGAAACAGTACTTTAAGCCCCGTAAACCGGTCTCATTTGAGAGATATTCCAGCAGCAGCTAACATAAAGTAGAATTCCTTACATTTGACTTATTTTTAATAGTTCTCAAGTCATGTTAAAACTACCTACACTTAAGAGGGATCTCTCAATGTGAGCTGTTTTTAATACGGGCTTTAAAGTGGTTCCCGCGCTGCGCTGTAATTGGGAAACGCATATCAAAAGCGTGCCGTACTGCGTTTGGTGTGTGGAGTTCCTAACACGAAAAAGTCGTTTTACTTAAAATATTCTTACTTGATGGTGATGATGGGTTTCTCATTATCGCCAACAGGCTTGATGTGCGTGAGTATGTCTAGTATGGTCTGTGCCCAGTAACTCCTGTATGACAGCAGTCCAAGATCCGACAGAGGCTTTTCAGGCGACCCTGTCTTACCTTCGAACTTTGATAATTCGTAACCTAAAAAGTAAATGGAAATTTAATTTTATTTTGTGGTCAACGGGGGAAATATTAATTATTTATCACAAAGCAATTTGTGGAAATGCAATATCGATCAATTTAGAAGAGATCTAGAATAAGCACATTGGGTAGGTCATTTCCCCTTTATTTTTTTTAAATAAAGGCAAATAGCGTATCTGTACATAATTTTGATGTAAGCGACCATTGTTCCTTTTTGCAAATAATAGTTTTTCACTATACTTACTAAATTCTATGAGAAGTTTTCCATAACCTTTTCTTTGGTATGGAGGTAGTGTCAGTATACAAGCTACGTTGTAGTCTTCCGTACTCTCTTTCTCTTTTGAAAAATATCCTACTATGTGAAATCCTGTAATAAAAATAAAATATAACATTTTTGGGTACAATTATTCACACGAGCTATTAGGAATCAACAAAGAAGAAATAACAAAGAAATTTGTCCTATATTTTCTCGAGCAAAATTACGATCTGTTGCCTCGTCGAGTATTGAAAAAGTTGAACTATGTTATGTTATTAAAATATCTAAAAACTTTACCTCTGGCATCAAATTCCGTCATAACATAAAACAAGAAGGGGTCCGTATCATAGTATAAGGTCTTGTGGTCTAAAAACAGCTTGGCTAGTAAGCAGAGATTCTGTGCGTAACATTTGTTCTTTCGTCCGTCTATCTCGAAGAACGATATGCTGCCTTTTCGGTATATCTCGTTGCCAGGCGGGTGTTTTAGTTTGCATTTTATCTACAACAAATAATTTACATTATACAGGGTTATGAAAAAATATTAGCAAGTTCTTGGTTGATATTTACTATCATTAAAAGTAACTTTTATCTATACTAATATTATAAAGCTGAAGAGTTTGTTTGTTTGTTTGTTTGAACGCGCTAATCTACTACTTACTGGTTGGAATTGAAAAAATATGTTTGTGTTGGATACTCCATTTATCGAGGAAGGTTATAGGCTATATAACATCACGATACGACCAATAGGAGCGGAGCATAAATGAAAAATGTTGCAAAAACGGGAAAAATGTCCACCCGTGTGAAGCCGGGTCGGGCCGCTATTACTTATGTAATTATGGTTTTTAGAAATTTCCAAAAAAACTCATTGTCTTTCCCAGACTGCTTCATTGGGCTAGTGGTGGCAAGCGCGACTGCTGATCGTGGGCCAGGTCGGGCAGTGTTATTGGATTTTAGGAATTTCTCAGTAGCAGCCCGGAATCTGGATTTGTGCCCGGTTAATGGCAATAGGCTGGCCGTTATTACATAGGACATAAACATAACTGGCGAAACGAGGGTGTACTAAAAACACCTCTGGCTAACCCTTCGGGAAATACAAGGCGTGATGTTGTTATGTTCATTCTCTTCTTTACATTCAAACTCGATAAGCTTATGTTTAATTTTGTGTTTTTGTTTTCGTATATCCAATAGCTGTAGAACAAAACTTGTTAGTTTTAATGATAGTAAATAGCAGCCAAGAGCTATAGTTTGCGCGAAACTAGTTGGCCGCGCCTTAGGTATGTGAGCGGCAGGAGGGGGGTGCGAAACAATAGACGCGCTCTGTCAGTTTGCTTTGTCTTGTCTACCGTGCACACCCCTCTCCTGCCACTCACATACCTAAGGCGCGGCTAACTAGTTCCGCGCGGACTATAGTTAACATTTTTTCAAGGACCTTGTATAATCTTATTCATCTAGAATAGCAAATGTACAGTTAGCGACGTAAAATTCTTTTTCGAAGCTAATTATATACATACATATTTATGTTGCTGACTGTAACCGCCAATAGCCAAGAAACATCAGGGAAAATAAAAAGACGATCCGCTATACCCTGCAATGCAGTTTGGGCGCTGGTACTTTCACGAAACAAAAAACAAAATTGGCCTACATTTTACATGGTGACAGAGTTAGTTATAGTTCTATTTTTTTAAATGAATTCGCGGTCCGTCTTGTCATGTATCGACAAATATCGCCGATGTTTCTTTTTCATTTCAGAAGACCAATACTACCATACTATACTTACCAAATGTCTTTCTAGGCACTTTTTACTTTTTCTGTACTTCAAACAGAACTCACAGATGTAAATACAAGGTAGATTCACCATTTCCTAAAATAAAAAAATAAATATCTTATAAATGAGGCAGGTGAATTAGAACATAAGGGACAAATTGGAGATGCTGCAGTGATCGCTTCTAGTTTAGGTATAGCTCGGACATCAATTGTGCCCAACTCCTGGGTCTACAAAATACAGCAACAAGTCACAAGCCACATCCAACACAGTAACGGGGGGGGGGCTAATGACGTGACATTTGGTAAATCTGCACATCCAATCGCAACTGCAAACTATGCAACAGCCAAATGCAGCTTGAAGGCAATTAAGATGCAGCCAGAGCAACTGCGTGACAACTACCGACTGGACGTGCAGTCCACTTGCAGCTTGCAGCTATGATTACGATTATGAAACGAAATAATATGATTCACCAAATGGGACGTTGTTTTAATGAGCCCCCTTGGACTACGATAGGCTGATGACATTAGGAGACAATTTAGAAGTCGCATCGGTTAACTTCGTAAAACCGATTATTCCGAACTGAGTGCGACTTTAAGACCACGAATGTTTATTAGTACTGCAGTAAAAAATGATCTTTACGCTGACGCAGTAAGTGTGGGTGGCGCGAAAATGAGCGACTACCATTGGTCGTTCGATCAAGTTTGCCGATGCGATTTCTTAATTGTGTCGTACTATACATGTATTTGCTACACACCTGTGGGTAAGGCGCAAAGTACCACGGTCGAATTCGATTTCTTCCTAACTCGATCATTTCAATGTTCTTCATCCGAGTCACCAGGTCGTCATGACCATGTGCGACCATACTACCCGACTGCCGTGGCCTAGTCGTAGGAGTGGCCGTACCACTCACAGTGGTCTCACTGCCTTCAGTTTCTACAGACGGAACGGGTTCCGCCTGAAATGTTTTAGAACTTTGCTTGGGTTCCTGTAAGAAACGTTCTTAAACTTGACTATGACTACATTTACACTTTCTTGATTTCTTTTATTTATTAATAAACTTCAGTTCATGTAGGCTATTTGAAGCGAAGTCCAGTCTTGATATGGCTTGTGAGTCCTTTTAGTCCCATCAGGGAAAACACAGCCTGAACCTTCTGCACTCAACACAACTTAATTTTGTAAAAATCCTAGCCTGCATCAGACCTAGATTTGCACGTTTAAAATTATATTTTACAAAAAAAACAGTTGACTTTATCTTTGTAATTATCATGCGCCAAGCGTTATTTTACAACAAAAGAATCATACTTCATTATCTATAGACGGTGCTTTCCTTTTTCTGTTCATTTTCTTCTGTAAGGCAGCCGCGAGGACTGCGCCCCCGTTAACGAGCGACGACGAGTCATTGCCCAGCGTTGGACTTGCTGGACGAGACACCAGTTGGCGGGGCTCCCCAGCAATAACACCTTATAGAGAGGGTTAGAGATAACAAGTGAGAAGTATACAAATACAAGTTAAGTACTTATGAAAAACAAACTGCATGTAGTTTATAAAATAAAGCTTATGTGGTTTTTATATAGGGTGTAAACGAAATCATGTAATTCCTTCAAACCTCGTGATGTACTGCTGACATAGATTAATCCTGCACGGGATACATTTGGATTCCATAAACAAAAAAAAAATACAAGAAGTAACTAACACGTGCTCTTAACGTAAGGCATTTTAGCGCCCCGAAGTAAATGACCGCGCGGCGAGCGGTAGCCGCGCAATTCGCTCGGGGCGCTAAAATGCCTCACGTTAAGAACACATGTTTACTTTTTGCATTTTTTATTTTATTGTATCCAAAAGTATCCCGTACAGGATTAATCTATGTCAGCAGTACATCACGAGGTTTGAAGGAATTAGATGATTTCGTTTACACCCTGTATAAGGTAAATCCTGGAAATGGCCAGGGTCCATAACACCGGGCTTAATAAGCTTATATGAAGCTTGTAAACTAAATTGCATTGCAACTATAGGTACTTACATTGATTATAATTTTGAGATTCACTGTAGGAAACATTCAGCGAAGATTCTTACAAATATTTTGGAAAGCAATTTGTTCGTTATAAAAAGCCATTTTCAATCCTGAAATCTATAGTACTCTTCGATTAAGTAAATATTTTTTCCAAACTTGACTTGAGACACTGCTGTGTAGATTTTAGGGACTATATTGTTGATTCGAAGGAAATGGTTTTAACTACCTATTTATAATGTAAAAAGGTGTAAAATTAACCTGCGTTTTTTAAAGAATTCAGTTTATAAGGGAGCCTTGTAGTGGCGTTTGCACAGCATAGGCGTTTGTCGAACGCATGGGTATTGGGTAGTCAAACGTTCAGGCGAACATTACTTCGCGAACAGGCGTCGCGCGCAGATAATATCTCGTTTATTATTTTCTTTCTATTTCGTTCTCGGACCCAGGTGACTTTCAGTATGTAGTATTAACATCTCGTTCCCGTGGCTTCTGCGTCGCGCTGGTCGCATACGTTCAACGAACGTCTACGCTGGTATAACGCTATAGTACTCTTCGAGTAAAAGAGAACAAGCGATTTAGACGAAGAGTGGGGCGCGTCTTCGGCGATTGAACTATCTACAGTGCGGGGTATTAAGTTTAACTCATACAAATTGTTCAATAGGGAATTCAACTATCTATAGTGCAGGGTATTCTAACACCCATATTCTAAGACGTTCCTCCAAAACTTACTCGACTCGACTCCACCTCGACTGTCTTTTTCACTACCGTCGGTAGTTATAGTTGACATAAACGTTCTGGACTCGAGATTTTTCCTCAGTCAAGGTAAGGAATCATCTGTCAAACTCAAGGTACCTCGGAACCTACCTTAAGGAAGGAAGTGTCAAAGTTCGAATGTAACAAAAATGAATTTTGAAGACTTTATCGAATATGCTTGCGATAATCCTTACAACTATTTATCGCGGCGTTATTTGCGCGATGCAAATAATGACGTAATGACTCAGTCGAGGAACCTCAAAGTTCACTCGAAATTGCGACAAAGAATACAATTTTGAAGGTGTTTTCAAGGCCGTCCTGAGTCGAGTGTGAGTCGAGTAAGTTTTGGAGGAAACTCTTAGAATTTGGGTGTTAGTTCTACACGTTCAAATCGATCAACAGGGAATTTAAATATCTATAGTGCGGGGTACTTTAAGTTTTACTTGTTCAATAGGAAAAAAATCACCTGTCATTGTAATATCTGATTTTGGACCCGATAGGCAATCAGACCATGTCGGCGATGGTCACGAGGCCTTTCGGAAATTGCGCTCAGGTTATTTAATTAATCGACATACCTGCAGCCACGCCACGCCCCTTATCCACACCGCCCTTGCCTGAGCGCAAGTCCTGAACGTTGACGTTAAGAGGTTTGAGGTATCCTGTTCAAATTGTTTTGGGAACATAATCAGATATACAATCACCTAGTTCAAGCATGCTTGAAGGCAAATAAATGCATGGCTAATATAGGACGACACAATTCATTTTGTAGCTACCAATTATTTAATTATACTTGATTCAAGCTTTTAAAGCTACACTTCAGCTGCAAGAAGATGTATACACTTAGTGGAATTCAATAATACACTATTTGCAAATGCATAAAAATCCTACTTGTTTTGTGAAATATTTCATATTTTTAATTGGTAGGTCAAAAGAAAATCATTACATTGGATCTAGGTACATGTAAACATGTTTTTGAAGCTGACTGAACATAACTAATCAGTAAAAAGTAAAAACAGGTTGGTACTATGCAAGAATAAGTTAACTAATAAGACCAAACATTCATTTTCTAAGACAGTTTGTAAACACATGTACTATTTTATTGCAAACAAGATGCTTTTATAGTTCTAAAGATTTGTATAAGTTTGAAATATTTAAAACAGAGCACTATGATGATATACAGGGAATAAATAAGTAAATATGCTGTAGGTAACGCAAAGCACACAAACAATTGAATCATAAATTTCAACGTACCAAGTGCATTTTTTGGTGTGGAACCATTGAGTGCATTAAAATGGGCTTTTTCATGAACTTTAGGTTGGGGTGGCTGACTTGGTTGTATTTGTTGGTTCACAATAGTGGGTCTACTCGGAATGGTACTAGACTTCTGACTTTCGTTGCAGACAGTATCATCTGCAGACAAAATGTAATAAATTTAATGGCCAATCGTTATGATTATGAGTTTTTAGTGTTGTGTTATTATGATGGTAAATTGAGTTTATGAAAATTAGGTTAATAGCAAAACAATTAACAGAATTAATGATAATATTAATACAAATGTTTTTCCATTTAAAACTAATGTTTTAAGAAGCCATTTTTTAAGTCTATAAGCATGCATGAAGTTTTTCATAACTTAAATCTAAAGAGCTATAGAAAAGTAGAACAATCTACCATCATAAACAAAATAATTTTGAATGAGTGTAAGCCAATTGTAGTCAAAAGGCTAGTAATTTTTTTGACAGATTGCTAGCAATGTGCCTTTCACACAATTAATATTCCTGTTAACCTCTCCAAGCTGAATATGCTTGTGCTAGGAGTGAGTTCATGTCAACAGTGAAATGGGTGGGGTTCGAACTCACAACCTCCCAATTGCGAATCTGACGTTTAAGCTGTTGGGATAAATTCCCGCTTGATAAATGTTATTTTAGGTGTAATACATAACTTACCCTTACCTTGGATAAATTATGATTATATACAAGATTAGTCGGAAAGGGGGTACTACGCGGAAAGGGTGTCAAAGTACACATAATAATGGATAACTTTTGGTCTACAACTCTCCCCAAAAGTCATTAGTTTAAGAGAAATAGCTGTTCAAAGATTTCATAATAAATACGCTAAATTCTATCTATCCTCAGCTATGATCAGGTGTGTTTACATTTTAGGTCATATTTGGGGTCATGGAAAAGAAGCTCCATTTTCTGAATTCGTAACTAAAGCAGGGATTCTGCATGGTTTTTGTTTTATCGAATTTTGTAATTTTAACACTTTCTTTAAAACAATCATCAGTGATACATTCAAGTGGCCCGCGGCTTAGTACCCCTTTTCCGACTAACCTTGAATATATATTTTTTACTCTTATCTTATCATTCAACATTATTGAACTAGATGGAATTAATAAATTTCTAACAATCAACAACATGATTTGCCCATTACAAAGAATGAATTAAGAATTATTAAGAATTTCTGAAAAGTAAATTCCCTCTGAAGGATGAAAAAAGACCACATTAAAATGATTTCTAGTATGAGTAGCTTTACAGATTACTTTCTGGTTTATTTTAATGTCTGTTATTAACGTCATTATGCTTGACAATATGGAAAGCATTAAAAAAACCTATGAGGCTTCTAAATAATCTGTAAAACCATTTCAATGTAGAAGGTATGAAGTGTGAATGAATAATAAACATCCAATGTCTAAACACATACTAATAAAATTAGGCATGACGCCACCTCCTGATCCGATGTGTGTCTTCTTCGGTGTTGTCGTCCCTCCGGTTGACACCCCATCTCTTCTTGGAAACTGTACCTTTCTTGTGTCCAGCCATGATTCACCAACCCATTCATCCAGACGCTTGTTGACTGGAATTCAAAACCGTAACATAACATCACACCTTGTATTCCCCAATGGGTTGGGCAGAGGTAACCCCAGAGAACATCTACATTACGCCGTTATGTTTAAGTCCAATGTAATAGGACGCGAGCCTATTGCGATCAACCAGGCACAAATCCAAACACCAGGTTGGTACTAAGGAATTCCGCATGGAAAAACCCAATAGCACTTTGCCTGACCTGGGCATCAAACCCAGGACCTCACAATCACCAGTTGCGCTTGCCACACCCAATGTGGCAGTTTCAAGGAATTCAAAAGTATTACAAAAAATTTAGTGTGTTACTTTATGTAGTGTTGATCTTTGTCAATCAATCAAATCAGTCTATAACAGTTCACTGCTAGATATATGCTTCTATTCATTGATGTAAATAATTAGTTTTATTCACAAATATGAAAAAAAATAGTTCTGTGTGGCAATATTTTGAAGATTAGTGTTGAAATGCTACTGGTGTAAGATTATCTGTTATCCCAAACCCATAGCTCTTGAGTATGCACTAAATGTAAACAAGTAATGTTTCATAATAATTAGAGATGGTAATTTCCAGCGTAACACTGATTTCATTTTTACCATGTTTACAGTACTTGTTAAGTGTACAAGTATGAGAGATGTCTTTACTGGTTCATATGGTTTGTTGTCTATTAGTTTTAGATGTTTCAGCACAAATAACTATTATAATGTTTTAGCTAACTTATTTGTTTATGCAAACAAGGTCTTGTCCACACATTTGAACTATTACCTCGCCATTTATTATACTTACAGTCAACATAATGCACATAATATCCTCTTTGCCCACGTATTTCTTTAATACTTATAATTTCAGCTAATGGCCAGTCGTCTCCTCCCTGCATTCGTACTGGCAAGCGACATCCTTCGACAAGAGATGCCTAAAAAATACCATTATGACTAATAACACAATTGTCACATTTTATTAATTTTATGTTTTTTACGGCTAAAAGAATTACCGCAGAATCACAAAATGTGGTCAGCTCATCTTCGTTGTCGTTCATTTTCTAGAAAAACGTAATTATGTTTCCAGAAAATTTAAGCTTGTTTCTGATCTGTCAAAGTCAAAATAAAATTAATTCCACAGAGAATTAAAAATAGTAGATACATAAGAATAAATACTTCTTAAAGTTACATGCACAGAAAAAATAAAATAACGCCCATATAAACGATTGTTCATACAAAATATAATTATAATAGTTACTTAAGCGCCTAATCCACTATAAAAGTATTATAGCAAGTTTTTCTGCTCAAGTTTTTGCATGGCATTGCACGCTTAGTTCGTAGAACTTGCAAAAGTCTACTTGCGGTAGGTTTATCCACTATTAAGAAAGTTAGTTGCGCAAGTCAACTTGCCTACCAAAACTTGATAGTGAGTTCGGTGTTTAGTAGGTATGTATTGGAATCGATTGGAATTATTGGAAACGAGGCGAGAGGGCGGGAAGATGGATTGAAAACTATTTGTAATAAAATTTTGTACAGTTCAACTGACTTATCTGTGAAATGAGTGGAGATTGGAGACGCCGCCACTGTGGCCACTGTCACCTATATGTTGCCAGTTTATAATTAAACACCTTTTTTTGCAAAAAAGATATATTAATGGGTATGTAATCATTTTAAAACATGGAAGAAGAACAGTAGATACATGTACTGGCTGTTCCTATTATGAACAATATAACAGACAGGAACTTCCTATTCTGTTATATTTGAAGCATCTGAGTCAATAAGCTAAACTGTCGTTATTGATATCGCCTACTGCTCTTTTTGAATGATCTAATAAAATTACAGTGATTTATACAATTTATGATGGAGGTTTCATCTAAGTAATGGCCAACAATTCCTCAAACTTCATTAGTTAACATTAACTATTATTATATAAAAATTAAGTAAAATTACTAAAGGTTTTTGCCATGCTGGCTCATGAATTCGACTGTCAATGAAATTATTTTCGTCATTCTGTCATTTTATAAATAAGTCAGTGGGACTGCTGTGTACAGTCCCACTGACTTATTTCTGAAATAAGTGGAGCATAAAAATAATTATTATTGTAACAACTTGTAGCTACGCCCATGAAGGTAGTTTGATATACAAACAATATATTGTACATACCTACATGGCTATACGACGGGACAAGGTTTGCCAGGCCCAAAAATAGAAAAGCCGGACACAGATTTATATTTAGCCGGACATTTCGCCTGACAAAATGGTTTTTAAAAGAAAAAAAAATTCGCACGCGCGCTTTCATTCGGCATCTTTTAGCGGGGCGGGGTTAACCAAAAGCCTGACAAAAGCCGGACTTGTATATATTTGGCCGGACACAACTGTAAAAAGCCGAACACCTGGCAACCCTAGACGGGACGCCTGTCGCCTAAATGTTACCAGTTACTCCGAATCTCTTCTTTAATAGGAAAAATAATTATTGATTTGATTGATTGATGGCTAATATTTGAGAAAATGAAACAGAAGCTACAAATTGGACACTTCTTCTCTGTTGTTGTTCCATGCGCACAACAGTTTCATTAACTTGTTACAAAATCATTTGGTTGAGACGGTTTAAGACAATCATTAGTATACCTACACATTGGAGAATTTGGAGTCATTTGTCCCATTTGTTTTAAATATATGGAAAAGATTACTTATATTATTACATTAGATTATTATATTATTACATACCTGTTACAAAATGATTTGAATAGATTTCAAGAATACTGTATACGTAGCAGGCTGGAACTGAATGTTTCAAAATGCTTCCACATGACTTTTACTCGTCAGTCGATTCCACATACAAGCTTTATAATATCAATTAGACAAAGTCAATAGTATTAGAGATCTTGGTATTATACAAGACAGCAAGCTACTCTGATCAGCATATTGATAGTATAGGTAGTAAATAAGGCGTCAAAAGCACTTGGGTTTATAATGAGAGCATCAGCATGTTTCCAATCGCTAAAACCGATCAAAGTATTGTATTGTTCGTTCGTACGCAGCCACCTTGAGTATGCATCACAAGTCTGGAACCCTCAATACGGGATCTACAAGTCTCGTATTGAGGGCATCCAGAGAACATTTCTGAAGTACCTTGATTACAGGGCAAAGCAGGTGTCTGTTGATTACAGTCACCGATGCAGGAAGTACCATTTTCTACCACTTGACCGTAGACGTCATATTAGTGATATATGCTAGGTACTTGTTTAATATCGCAAATGGTTCAATCGACTGTCCTGAACTTGTTTCAAAATTAACGTTACGCACTAATCAGATGGGACTGCGACAACGACCACTGTTACATGTACCTTTTGCGAATACTAATTATAGGCGTAATGCATACTTTCCAAGAGCCAGTCGCAGTTTTAACGAAGTTTCTTGTGAACCCGGTATTGATCTATTCTGCATCAATGCAAGCACAGTAAGAAAACTATTGGCAAAGCCATTTTTTGTACAGGAGGCACATTCTTGCTCTTGAACCGTTTATTTTACAAGTTAGCATAAATTATAAACAGTTAATAAAATTAACTAACTTTTGAAATTAATCAATCATTTCACATTACTTTGTGTTAGATTATTTTGTAATAAGGAACTAATCTTTTTTATTTTTCTTTTTGTATCTATCTGTGGAGGCTTGTTATTAGCAATTTAGTATATATTTTGTTACTATAATGTTATTAGTCTGTAAGCTTACCTATAATAAATAAAATAATTATAATCTTTATATTAAATAATTATAAGATATTATTAGCTTATAAGCAAATGTATCTTGATTAATTAATTAATTAATTCCCAAGGAGTCATAAAATAATAAGCCAAAACCACAACATGGATTTATGAAATACATGTTGTGGCGACCCCACCTAGTGTGGGATAAGGGCAGGAAGATGAAGCAAATGAATTAACTAGCAATGTCATGAGTTTCGTGAATCAGCTATTTCACAGAAAAAATTGTCCTGTAAAAATATGATGTTGTTATTTTGTCAAGGATAAATGGTACTAAAAACTTAATTTTTTAAAGGTTTTTTATATATTATTAATATTCTCGATCCTATTTTTTTCCATTATAAACTTTATCAGTTTATCATTTTTCTAGACGAACAGCTCTTAACTTTTTCAGACGCTTATTCGCCAAGATAGTTGCTTTTTTCAGTTGAAGTCTTAGTTTTCTCTCTGTTGGTGACCCTGTAATGTCCTCGCTATTACTGACCGATGTAACCTTAAATTAAAAACAAGCATTCTTAATAACTGTTTAAATCGGTAATATTATTATATGTATAAGAGCTTGTAACTTTCATACAGAATTTAGATTTCGTTTAGTTTCATTTTTTACGTGAGGTCTAGCTCTCTTCGCCAAAACAGCTTCATATTTTTTTTTACTTAGATGTACAGACGCCTCAGAAGCCGTCGAAGATGGGCCCTAAAATAAATTAAAAAATTGTTAGCTTTTTGTAGGAATAAATGAAGGATTATTATACTAAGAATATAGGTATAATAATGTTGTGAATATTTAAGTGTATAAATATGAGAATACACACTGCTATTGCTTCAAATGGTAGTTTTGCGGTAGAAATCGTTGATATCGTTATTTTAGGAATTTTGTCACACTGTTCGCTTGACACAACAATGTATCGATCTTGAAATTTACCAAAAAGATGATTCGTTTATTAAATAAGGTAGGTAGGATAATATAAATAAATATAAAATATATTTTGCATAAACACAACATACATTTTGTGCATTCACGGCTATAAGCTGTTCTCTATTTCGTAGTAAATCTGCTCGAGATGCAAAGACATTCAATACTATATAGACAGGACATCAGTCAAAATTAGAGTTCCTTGATTTTTTGAATTAGAGGACAATTGGTCCTAGTTTAGCTTCCAATAATTCCCCGTGAGAGGTCGCATTGTCATTGCTAAAAAAAATGTTTTTGTGCCTTTATTATATAAAAAATGCCGACTTGCGTACTTAGGTACTGTAAATCTCGAACCAGTCTAGCAACGGAACGTGTCTGCAGCTTTTTTCGTAGGTAATATGTTTATAATTACAATAAAATATTAATATGACGTTGAACATTCTGGAAAATGTCAATTTTGTAATGAACTATTCAACATCAGATGTCGTTGTTTTCAAACGAGAACAGTTTGGGTACCTAATATAGAGACGTGTATCCTATCGCTTAGTACTATCGACAAAAAAAGAGGGAAATAATAAAGGAACACTGAAAACAGTCGAGTGCAAATATAATCATGTTTATTTAGCCATCAGTATAGCAATTTTTAATTGTTTTGTATAAAGGACATGTTATGAAATGGGCTTAAAATAATTTTATTTTTGAACCGCTTACATGTGCGGTTTTTCTGATAGGAAAAACTGTCTAGGACGTGCTTACAAAAACATTTTTTTTAAAAAGCACCATTATTTAATTAAAAAACATTTAAAATCCTGATTTTTTTTTTGTTAAAAAACTAATAAACTGACAAAAAACTTAGAAATAAAAATGATATATATCATTTTTGAAAGCATAATATTTATCCTAATATTAAAATAATATTAAACGGCTTAAATTAAAATAAAATTAATGAATTAACTTAATGGTTTGGATGTATGGCATTGATTCCCTTGTCTCAATAGAATAAAATAAAATATTTACTGTACATATGTCAGCAAGGTTGTCACTTGCCATTGTCAGTAATGTCGTCAATGTCTAATCATGTCAAAGTTGTCGCACAAAATCGCTATCTATTGTTGTTAAAAGCCAGCTCAAATAAAAAAAAAAACTCAAAACAATGGTACATAGTCAAAAACACAGGAACCACAGTCACAATAACAGACAACAGTTGAATAAGTTGAATTGAATTTGACTTTTTGACAATGACTGACGTTGACAATGACAATAAATGTCATCCAATAGAAGTGTTGCCAGAATTAATAATTATGGGTTAACAACTGTGGGTTGCAACTTTATTTTTTAATTCTAATTATTTAAATAAAAAAAAAACAATAGAAGGGTGCTTTTAAAAAAAATAAAAAATATATACGGAAGCTCCATATTATATGTACTTTCAAAAAAATATCTCTTCTCTGTTCACAGCCAAAGCCCAGCTTCCATACAAAAATATAACATGTCCTTTGTATTTGTGATTTTAGGTTTCCGCTAATCAATATTCCAAGAGAAAAATAGACAAAATTCGTCCAGAATGAACGCAACGAAAAAAATTTGTATCCATCCGCTGCGTTTCATAAATAATCTTACACATTATTTTCACTTTTTCTAAATTAATACAAAAACTGAAGAATATAACAAGCGTCTTTTATATGATACTTTTTTGGTGTTTAAGTTGTTCTACACACCTGTAAAAGAATCACACCTCTGTGCGACGAGTGTTTGAATATGTAGAGGTCGAAATATCTGAGCCAAATATTACTATTTCTCTATCCTTGGGGGGAGATTATTATTAAGTGGGTATTCAACCCCACATGTTGGGTGATTTAGTCGATAAAATTGATTAAATATAGCTTTTAAAGTTAAATAGTCTGCTAACTAATGATAGGTATTATATTTATTCATTCAAACCCCTGAATTCTTCAAGAATATGTACCGAAAGTCACCCCATTTTCTTTATTTTCGTGGTAATAGTCAATTCTCCATCCCCTCAAAGATAGAGCTATTTTGGCATCCGAGTTACCTATTTTGACCTGTACATATTACAATACTCATTACGTTTCACAGAGGCGTAAAGGACATGTTATATTTTTGTATGGAAGCTGGGCTTTGGCTGAGAACAGAGAAGAGATATTTTTTTTATGAAAGTACATAAAATATGGAGCTTCCGTATATATTTTTTATTTTTTTTAAAAGCACCCTTCTATTGTTTTTTTTTTAATTTAAATAATTAGAATTAAAAAATAAAGTTGCAACCCACAGTTGTTAACCCATAATTATTAATTCTGGCAACACTTCTATTGGATGACATTTATTGTCATTGTCAACGTCAGTCATTGTCAAAAAGTCAAATTCAATTCAACTTATTCAACTGTTGTCTGTTATTGTGACTGTGATTCCTGTGTTTTTGACTATGTACCATTGTTTTGAGTTTTTTTTTTATTTGACCTGGCTTTTAACAACAATAGATAGCGATTTTGTGCGACAACTTTGACATGATTAGACATTGATGACATTACTGACAATGACAAGTGACAACCTTGCTGACATATGTACAGTAAATATTTTATTTTATTCTATTGAGACAAGGGAATCAATGCCATACATCCAAACCATTAAGTTAATTCATTAATTTTATTTTAATTTAAGCCGTTTAATATTATTTTAATATTAGGATAAATATTATGCTTTCAAAAATGATATATATCATTTTTATTTCTAAGTTTTTTGTCAGTTTATTAGTTTTTTAACAAAAAAAAATCAGGATTTTAAATGTTTTTTAATTAAATAATGGTGTTTTTTAAAAAAAAATGTTTTTGTAAGCACGTCCTAGACAGTTTTCCCTATCAGAAAAACCGCACATGTAAGCGGTTCAAAAATAAAATTATTTTAAGCCCATTTCATAACATGTCCTTTAATGTCGTTTTAAAGGCTAAAACAAAGACGACCTAAAGAAATATCAAACGGCCATACATACATTTAAGCAACTTTTGTAATGAGACATAAAAGTGATATTTTATACATAATCTTAAACATCATTTTCACTTTTACAAAAATAAAATAAAAAAAATATTTATTTTACTTTTACTTTTTTGGTGTTTGAGTAGAACAACTCAAACATAAAAAAACACACCTGTAAAAGAATCACACCTCTATGCGACTTAGATCTTAAGTTGTTAAAATATTTGAACCAAATACTATTTCCCTATCCTTGGGGTTATTATAAGTGGGTATTCAACCCCCATGTTGGGTGCTTTTGTCGATAAAATTGAGTAAAAATAGCGCCTTTAAAGTACTGTTACTACATACCCGGGCAAATTGCATATCAACCCCTGAAACCCCCATCGATATCTGTTAGAGTTAATTTTCATGGAAATACATTATTTATAATAATATTTTATTCACTAGGTGTTGACAAGAGAATATATAATATATGACAGCAATAGCTTTATAAAACATGACATCAAGTATCAGCGACAGTGATGTGGCCAGTACTCACACTCCTCTTCACGGCACTATCGCGGTCATCAGGAGAGCCCTAGGCTGCTGCGCAACCTCATCACTCGCGGACCAGCTAGAGCCTTGGTCAGCAAGTCTGCTTCCATATCTTCGGTTTTCCCAAGTCTTTTAATTCGAATTTTGAATTTAGCAGGTCTTTAACTATTTTTAGTGTTTTCGGACACGAGTTGGCAATTAACAAATCGTCGACATAAATCGCTATTATAATTTTGGCTCCTCTTTTCTCCAGAATGTATATACATGGGTCAGCTTCTGATGCTCGAAACCCTATGTGTTTCAATTCTTTGTCGAGTTTGATGTACCATTGCCTCCCTGCCTGCTTGAGTCCGTAGAGAGCTTTGATGAGACCGCAAACCTTTTCTTTTGGGTTACACTTAATGTCTTTTAGCATCTCTTTAGTTTTGTTGTAGATGGTTAAGTCCTCTTTTGTACTTTCATCGACCATGATTTCAGTCAAGTATTCTTCTAAGTAGTCGGGGTATTTCATGACTATCTTTTCTTCCAATTCGCCGTTTAGGTACGCAGTTGTTACGTCCATTTGGTTCAATTGTAAACCCTCTTCTACGGCTATGCCGACGACTGATCTGATCGAGCTTAGTTTAGCAACGGGAGCGTAAGTCTCATTAAAGTCAATCCCTGGTCGCTGGGTAAAACCCCGTGCTACGAGTCTGGCTTTTCTTGTGACACTATCATCAGGTCCAATTTTGTTACGTAAAACCATCTTATAGTCTAGTCTACAACCTTCATATGATTGCTTTTCTTTTCTATTTTCCACGTCCCGTTTTTAACGTGTGCTCTTATTTCAGATTTAATGGCATCGTGCCAATACTCATCGTTTTCATTTTCATCAGACAGGTAAGATATTTCCGTGAGTAAATGGTTCTCTTCAGAATCTCCTAATACAAAATCTTTTGTCCATGCTGGTGGGTGCCGTTCTCTTTGTGGCCTCCCATTTTCAGGTACTTCTGCAGTCTCAGATGCGTCGTCAAATGATTCGATTTCATCTGCGTCGTCAATTTGACTGTCAGGAATTTGCAAAGGTATATCATTTTTCTGTTTTCTGAATTCAATTTCTATTTCTTGTCTGTGTTTATCTTTCTTTAATTTATTTTTGTTTTCTTTTTCAGGTATTTTCGTGCGAGGTTCCTTTTCTTTTACAAGGTTTTCATAGTTCGTGTCTTTTTCTTCGAAATACATCTTGTCTATGACCTTGATGTCCCTGCTCGTCACCGCGTCATCTTCTTCAGGTATGTATACTCTATAGCCCTTTGAAGTCATCGAATAACCCATGAATACACCCTCCTTGGTTTTATTTGTCATTTTTCCTTGTCTTTTCTTTTTCAGAACAAAGGTTTTCCTGCCAAAAACGTGGAGGTTATTTCCAGATGGGGTTCGGCCTAACCACTTCGTGAATGGAATGTCGCCATTTAATGCTTTTGAAGGGCTACGGTTTATGAGATAGTTTGCCGTAGCGACTGCTTCCGCCCAGAGCTTTTTAGGGGCATTAGCTTCGATCAACAGGCATCTGGCTTTGTCTAACAAGGATATGTTCTTCCTCTCACTGATTCCATTTTGTTGTGGTGTGTAAGCTGTGGTTAATCTTCTTTGGATGCCATGCAGTTTAAGGAAATCGTTAAATTCCTTGTTACGATACTCAGTTCCGTTGTCTGACTGCAGGTGTTTTATTCTTTTGTTGTGGAACGTCTCGACTTCATTTTTATATTGTTTGAAAGTGTTAAGTACATCACTTTTCTTTTTTATGAAATAGACGTGACAATATCGGGTGAAGTCGTCTATAAATGTGACGTAGTATCTTGAGCCCGCTAGCGTCTCACACTCGAAGGGTCCACAGACGTCGCTGTGAATTATCTCCAGCTCTTGCGTCGTGTAGAGATCATCATGTCTTATAAAAGGTAATCTTGACAGCTTGCCTTTGATGCAGGTTTCGCATGTTTCCAACTCTTCGTTGTTCAGGTCTAATCCGTACATTAGGTCATTCTTCGCCATCTTGATCAAGTCCTTTTCATTTATATGGCCAAGTTTCCGATGCCATTCCATGGTGTCGCCTTTTTCTTCTATATGTATGTAGTTTGCAGTCTCTTTCTTGTCAAACTCAAGGTAGTACAGTCCATTTTTCCGTTGTGCTGTCAGTGTCACTTCGCCGTTCTTTTGTACGATGTAGGCTTTATCTTTTTCGAAAACGACTTTGTTTCCTCTATCTGCTATTTTGCTTACAGACAGGAGGTTCACCGACATATCCGGAATGTATAAGGTATCATTAAAGTTGTAACCTTCTTTTTCTGCGGTAACTGTAACTCTTCCCTTGCCTTCAATTTGGGTTGTATACTTGCTTGACGCCAATTTCAGGGTACCACTTTCTGAGCTTAGTGTGGAGAATCTGGCTTTGTTTCCGCACATGTGAGAAGAGCATCCGCTATCAAGGCACCATACGTTTTCATTGATGTTTAGATTTGCGGTATTCAGACAGACGTTGAAGTTTAGATGTCCACTTGTTTTTTCATTTGTGCTTTTCTTCTTGTTGCCCCAACACGCTTCTGTAGTGTGCCCCTTCTTCTTGCATGTTTTGCAGAATGGCTTCATTTTATTTCTCTTGAGGAGATAGGCTTCGGACCTTTCTGGCTGTTCACTGACATTCCTGGCCTGATGTTCTTCAAGAATCTTTACTTTTAGGTTGTCAGGATTTGGTAATGTATCTCGTGACTCAATAGCGATCCGAAAATTTTCAAATGTTGCTGGCAAACTATACAACAGCATTATACTTAGCAGTTCTGGAGGAATTTTTATCTCCATATCGGCGAGCTTATCCACAATATCCATGTAGTTATTTATATGGTCACGGATATCATCGTCATTTGACATTCGCTTTAGAACTAACTGTTTCAATAAAGTTGCCTTTCTTGCGGGCCCGTTGCTTTGATAAATTGTTTTTAGTTTGTCCCATACGGCTTTAGCTGACGTGCAGATCTTTATTTGTTTCAGTTCTGACGGTGACAGGAGAAGTAATATTTCAGCTCTTGCCTTTAAGTCTTCCTTGATAAACGCCGATTTTGCCGTCGCATCCGCATCTGGTGACAACGCTTTTTCGCCGCTTACGATGTCCCAATAATCATTTTTAATTAGAACAGCTTGCGCTTGTAGGCACCATGTGTCATAGTTCGACTTTGTTAGCGGTTCTATATTTCGATAACTCGTCGATGCCATTTTGCGTATTTATATTTAGTGTCGACGTATTTTTCGCCAACCACGCTCTGCTACCAATTGTTAGAGTTAATTTTCATGGAAATACATTATTTATAATAATATTTTATTCACTAGGTGTTGACAAGAGAATATATAATATATGACAGCAATAGCTTTATAAAACATGACATCAAGTATCAGCGACAGTGATGTGGCCAGTACTCACAATATCATTATCGATAAATGTTAAACATCCCTACAAAGTAAAAATAAATAGCACGCTACCTACCGTTCGAAAGATTGAAACTACTTCTAACTATCAAAGTTACGTACTTTTACTACTTAACACTAAATAGCTGTACTGTAGAACGGGAACAATTTTTTTCCATGAAAATGTCTCCAATAGCCCCTCTATACCTATTACTTAAATCTCTTTGTCGAGATGTCACCCCGACCGATGCCACCACAGACGTGCTATAAAATAGACATTATTTCGATAGATTCGTAAGTATTTAGTTTTTAATTATTGATTACCAAATTTGTTATATCTTTAGATCTGCAGGCATCCTAGTTGCGCAACACACTCTTAATCTTATCTTAGCTTTCATTTGGTAATACGACAATATTCATTGCATCATAGTGCATAGATGTCTAGAAGTCGGATTGTTGACACATACGGTGCATTGGACATTGTTAAACTATTAAAATTAAAGCTATTACGATTGCGAGTGTGTTTCACAAATTAGGGTGCTGGCCGAGTGAATTTTTAAAATTACCTATGGAACCAAAGTTATCAGCGACTCATTGCGCTTGATTTTTTGTGCTGTGGATCGTGGGTTCAATTCCCGCACGGAACTAATTTTTCTATGGGTTACAGAATAGTAGTTCCAGGCCTGTGAGTTTGTGTTTGTGTTTGTAAACACAGCCCCAACCAGGAGAAATCTTAAGCCGGATCTGCTGCAACAAAAATCTAACAAAACATGTTTCAGATCTGTTATAACACAGTAAACAGTTAGGCCACGCCCCAATTTTGTTTGAAACAGATCCTATTTCTAACAAAAATATGGTCGCAGCAAACCCGGCTTCAGTATCGGGCAAAATAACAAAAAATATAGGTAGTTATAGAACTCACAGGTAACGGTATAGAATCCTGAAATTTATTTATAAGATTATTAGAAGAAGATAAGTTAATTAGCCAAATATAAGATAACTTGTACCTATGTGAAAACTAGCCAAGTCAAATCTTGAGCTTCATGATATTCTAAATAAAGGAGAAGGGAATGACTCCATACATTCCTGGGCCCAGGTGTTAACTGAATCAAACTAGCCTTATTTGTAAGAGGATATAACAACTTATCTACAGAACTTGGCACCCATTTAGATCTCAATGCTTTTGGCGGCGAAGTCGACAACCAAGCATATTCTTATTATTGAACTTGGCTCCCATTTTCACATTTATGTTTTTGATGGGATATCATTACTTTTTGTAAAGAAATTATTATTATTCATCATTCAAAAGTGATCTGTAAAAGGTTTACGCTGTATAGTTTTCTTTTTTGTACTATTTTCTACATTTTCTTGAACGTTAGAAGTATATCGAAAGTCCTTTCTTTAACTTTTTTATCATTATTTGCCTGTTAGGTATATTTTTATTTCCCACTGGAATCAAATAATCTGGTATATAAAACGATAAAAGCGACATTTCATCATGGAATCATGGAACCTATAATCTCATGCCAAAGAAAAAGATTTTGCTATTATAATTTCGCAAGGCGCTAGGTAATAAAAATCGATTGTTTGAAAAATATTTCAAATCATAAAAATTCACTGTTTACTGACTTTTTCCTTTGTGTACACACAATTACCCGGCTGGACGCCAAATTTAAACTTTCTAGGTCATCTGGAAGTGGGTTAGGTTTTTGATCTATATGTCAGTCAGTCAGTGATAAAAATGCCGTTTTTTAGAAATTAATATCTCAATAACCTCATCTCAATCTCAGGGGTTTTAATAAATAAACCAAATTTCATATGTTTATGTTGAATAGATTTTGAGTTATTATGGGCTCAAAAGTGGCTTCAAATGGTTCGTATAATACATGGCTGTTGCGTCGCCAGTTCCTTTTTCTTTGAACTTGGCTTGACACGCTGCCGTGTGTCTAGATATCAAGTAACCCATTGCTTCGTAAATTGTATACCTAAAGGTCTTGTTTTAGCTAGTATTTAATGTCTTTGTGTTTTAGTCAAATAAGCACCCAACCGTAAAAGTCAAACCCGTAATAGTAGGTAAGTATCTGTAAAAAATACGTTTTAGTCTCAGTAATATGATGACATCTGAGAATTGTATCTGCTGTAAAAACTAAAGCAACAAATTCGATGTTTGGTAGGTAATACACAAAAACCAAATAGGTACCTACACCTACCTATTTAAAGTTAAACATAATGATAGTTGGTAGTAGCAGTTAGTATAATTAGCTTTTTTTTAATAGAAAATTTCATCATATTAAAAAGTATTAAAACAAAGTAAAATAATTAGAAATACGTAAGTAATCATAGCTGGGGTAAACGATATTGCGCAAGTGAAATTTTCCACGAAGACGCGGTGACGCGATGCCGAGACGTAGTAATTTTCGTTCTAAGGATGTGTATTAGGATGTGTATTAATACACCCATATTCTAAGACGTTCCTCCAAAACTTACTCGACTCATATTCGACTCGACGGCCTCGAAAACACCTTCAAAATTGTATTCTAGTCTCAATTTCGAGTGAACTTTGAGGTTCCTCGACCCAGGGATCCTCAGATGAGTCGAGGTAGAGTGGAGTTATTACGTCATAATTTCGAGGATTTTTGTTTAGCTGCATCGCGCAAATAACGCCGCAATAAATAATTATAAGGATTATGTATCGTAAGCAAATTCGATAAAGTCTTCAAAATTAATTTTTGTTACATACGACTTTTGATACTTCCTTCCATAAGGTAGGTTCCGAGGTACCATGAGTTTGACAGATGATTCCTTACCTCGAATGAGGAAAAATCTCCAGTCAAGGACGTTCGTTCAACAACAATACAACGTTCATCAACTATAACTACCGATGGTAGTGAGAAAGGCTGAGTCGAGGTGGAGTCGAGTCGAGTCAGTTTTGGAGGAACGTCTTAAAATATGGGTGATAGTGTATTTATCTATGATACCCAGGGAGTAGTAGCCAACAAGCAGATGTGTTTGCCACTACAAGCGGAAAATTTTAAGCCTGTATGAAAACTTTACCCAACTCTCTTATCTAAGAAAGCGGTACGTAAACATCTCTATTATTTACCAAGGTACACTAGTGTGTAGTAGTTAATACTTAGTAGGTAGTAGTGTTACAGATTACTTGGCTTCTTAGTTATCTACTAAGTAGTAAGTAGAGCTCCTTGTAAACAGGTTCGTACCACCATACCTATTTTTGCCGTCAGGCAGCATGACTGTGTTCCGATTTGAAAGGTACCCGGATACCGGTGAAATTATAGGCACGAACAAATGACATGAGACATTCCAACTTTGTTACTGAGGTTGCAAGCGCAACGCATCAGCAATCCTCTCTTGTTGATATACTTGTTTTTAGGCGGCGCGGCGGTAACCACTTTCCATCAGGTGGGAAATAACATGGTTGGTTCTTAAATTTTAAAAGTCAAGCTAATCTATATAAATAAAAATGAATCGCCAAATGTGTTGCTAAGCGCAAAACTTGAGAACGGCTCGACCAATTCGGCAATTGTTTTTTTTAAATATTTTCCTTAAGGCATAAGGAAGGTTCTTATGGAGAGAAAAAACATAAAAATTGCGTGGAAAATAGTAAAAACAACACTTTTCTTTTCCCACTACAGGCCAATAACTTTTAACACAACGAAGTCTGTCCTATCCGGGCAGCTAGTATAAAATAATAATTAGTAAATTAAATTTTACGGCAATTGAATTTTTTCATGGCGTGTTTCACAATATTGGCTAAATGGAAATAAACCGTAAATTGATTAAGATGACACAGTATTAGATATTGTTGTGCGGCATCAGTTGTTCAGTTGTTAGGTATCAGTAGCAATAAAAAGGTCACAAAGGTTAAAATATCACTTGATGTTTACGGAATAAATGCGGTTGAACACTATCATCGTAATTATAATAACTTAATAACAAAGTTTAAAAACGCCTTTTTAATGTTGCTAACAGAAAAGAACACATGGGATGAGACTTTCTCTATTTTTAACCGACTTCCAAAAAAAGGAGGAGGTTCTCAATTCGACTGTATGTTTATTTTTTTTGTATGTTTGTTCCGCGATATCTTTGCTAATTGTGAACCGATTTTAATAAATTATTTTTTTTGAAAGAATTTTCGAAGTGGTCCCATTTAAATATGGTGAAGATCTCATGAAGAACTTCGCAGATAGACAATTTGAAGTCGGATTTTTTTTTGTTAAAAAGTTTAATTATTCTGTATAATATTGTAGCTATATGCAGTTGCAAAATATTTTTTACCCTAAAAATCCCTGATCCCAAGACAAAATAATAAATTGATAGGTAGCAAAATATTGAACTGTGCCTTCCAATATAAACAATAGTGTTTTAAATTTCAATTGAAATTAAACCAAAGTGTTAAAAATGAATTAGAGTTAAGAGCTCTTACGAACTCGAAACGAAAAATGGTACTGTCTTGATGCTGAAATTACGTAGGAAACGAACCTCCCCATGAGGTCGCACACTTCATAATAGTCTTTAGGTAAATACAATCCTAACAAAACATAAATGTGAAAAAGGAGCCAAGTTCGTTACAAAGGACTTGCGGAATGGTTGGCTTCGCCGATAAAAGAATTGAGTTCTAAATGAAAGTATTTTCTTCGTACGCAATTTCCGTACAATGAGAATAGAATGATGATGTAAAGCTTGAATGTCGTTGTACCGAACTTGGGTCCTTCTTCACAACGATATTATTATATTTTGTTGGGATATCATATTATGTAAAGTTACAGTTTATCAGGGTGACCTTAATAGCCACACAAAATTGAAAGTGTGTAACTTTAATAGATTTTGAGTTACGGGGAGGGTCAAAAGTTACTCGAAATGGTTTATGTAACACACACAGCCGGTGCGTCGTCCTTTTCTATTTCGAATTTGGCTTGATACAACACTGCCTTGTGTCTATATAGGTAAACAAAAAGAAATAAAAAAAGCATATTTAAAATAAAAGAAAACATATTTAATAAAACACCTAAAATATTGAGATTGCGCTTTGCGCTTAAATATTAACACAATCATATATTTTATCGATACCTATTTACATTTTTTTTCGTACATCAGTGAAATAAGATTATCTTTGGTTTTTGCTGTCTGTCAGTCATTAGTCATTATTTAATCAAATCGTTTCGAAATAGCAGCGTCTTTAGAGAAGTTAGTGCCCCGCATCATCCAGCCATATCCAGGCTGCTGTCTTTGGTCGCCAATAGGTTCATCATCAGCTGCAGCAAACTGGGCAAGGAACATACGCCGTGGTCGGGTAGACATGTTCTGAGTGCTGCCGTGGATAAGAAGGTACGAGAAGATGACGACATCTCCGCGATCGGCGATGACGGGTGTTGCTTTTTCGACGGGGAACTTTTTCTGAAAACAAATTTGACTTTGTTAAAATCGGGCCTAAATGATTCATGATGGGGTGGTGTGTCATCATGTAGTGGTCAGTTTGATAATAAAGCAATCAATTATGTTACTATTTTGGGTTCTGCAATTTTATCAGATCGTACACTAATTAATAATTTTTAAATTATCTATTTATATAAAAGAATATGGTAATAAATTATCCATAATACGCATCCAAGTCCTGTTTTACGGATATGCAACGGTTAGATCAGTTTAGTTAAATCACTAGGGAGTTTTTATCTATGAATCCCAGGTACTTCATAACTTGTTAAGAATGATAAAGCTCACCTGATCAACATAATGGAAGTTACCCTCCCTGCAGCCAACGTCCTCCTGTGGGCCAAGTTTGTGAGAGCCAGGGTACACGAATAATCCGCCATTTTCGGGGTTAGCTGCGTCTAAATGGGTGAACACCGCCACCATAGAATCTTTTTTGTACGGGAAGTAAGGATAGTCCTGTAAATTAATTCACATTAAACTATTAGAGAAAGGTATAACAAAATTAAGTAAAATTAGCTTTTAAAGTTCAGATCGCACAGTAGCAATCGCAAACTCCAAATATAATTATAGTTATACGAGTGAATATTGATCTTATTTTAAGGATCGATAAGAACCGAAATATCTTTCCATTATTGCAACAGGCAACTGGTAAGATTGAGAAGACATTAATAGGAACTTAGAAGAACTCCGAATCACTGAGGCAAAATTATATTTAGATATCATTAAATTAAATATTGCACTGTTTTTGTTTTGTGTATGTAATAGTTCAATCTACTTTCTAATTGCAAGTTATGTACCTGATGCATTGGGTAGGCTGCTCCCTTTTCTGGTGGCTTGAAATGTGCCTTGGTGTGGTGCAGCATGATATTTTCTGTCTCCATGATGTCTTCTAGCGCGTCCAATATTTCATCATTGTATAGGAACTTCCCAAACACCGCGTGATGGTGTTGCAGATTATGAACTCCTTTTACCTAAAGTAGTAAATTAATTATTTATTATAAAAAAACACGGTCTTTTTCATTTCGATTATTTAATTATAACTATCTAATATTATATACGTATAGCTTACATTCGCATTGTTTTTTGTCTAAAATGACATGAATACACGATTTTTGAACCTTGAATTTTTAAAATTGGTGTTAGTTTGTTCAAAATTTTCACTGCCTGTCAAATTACTGAATATTTTATTATTGTTATTTCAGATCAATTCCAATTGATTGAAAGATTAAAAAAATATATGTCTTCAAAAGGTAGTATGTTGTGATAGAGGTTGGAAACCGATTACAGTTCTATTTTTTTATTAGATTATTTGGTACCTACTTAAAGTTTGTTTATGAACAGACCAAGTACCTATATGTAATATAATTAAATAGTTAATTAAAAAAACATTTTTTTATTGACTATACGAAAAATTATCGATCCCGATTTGACTAAAAACATCTACTAGATCACTTGTTGTAGGTACTTACGGTATACGGGCTGTCGCTCTTCCTATTATCTTCGTTCTTTCCAACCCACGAGTTCTCCATGGTCTCCAGATTCTGTCTCCTGAACAACTTGTCATATTCGTCTATAACTTGCGACAAGTCTTTTTCAGAAACTAAATTCTTGAGTATAATATATCCATTGTCTTTGTAAAATTGTTTCTGTTCTTTCGTTAACCGACCCATGGCGAGATCTTTGATCAGTGTTCTGTGAGAGACTGAGATATCTTTAAGAGCATGGATGCTATTATATAGGGACTACATGGTGTGATTGTTTTAGTATAAATGATGACCAAGGCCAAAGCAAAGGTTAATTATGTTATGTCAGTTAGATAACCATAGCATATCTTATATTATTGTAACCTTTTAAAAAATTTAATCTTAGTAAACAAGTTTTGTTTGGTCCCCGTAGATCTGCAAAAATTCTTGGAGTGTTTGTTTGTTGATCAATCTGTACATAATTATGTATCTTATTATGTTCACTAGATTTAATTAAAATCAGTTTAGTAGGTAATAAAGTGAATAATACACTTCGAATAATAGGATGTTTTATTAAGTATATCCTTTATTAAATTCTTTAATGATACTGAATGAACTTCATTTCCTGGGCATAAAAAGTTAAGCTAAAGTTTAAATTTACGTTGGAATTTATTACCATTCTCATTATTCTCTTATTTATCTCATTATTATATTCATACCATTCACCAAATCAGACATTTCAAAATAATGATCCGAATTTTTCCCCGAATATTTTCAGACTCCACAGATGACATAATATTTTTTATTCAACAAAATCGACGCCTATCCGATACTGATAGAATAATTATCAATGTGTTTTTAGCCATCGATCTAAATAATGACTATTGTAATTAATGCCTTATTACGTGACTGCAAAACAAATGGAATCACAGGATATATCGTTATGGCGGATGATTGATGAGACACGGACTGCAGAGTGCAAATCCATGTATCGGACATTTTTTAACGCCAGTTCGCTCAACTGTTTACGCTCGGCGCTTATCTTTATCATGATGAGTACATATAAAACAATAATAGTATTAATCATTAGTTGTTTTCTTCATTGTTTTTTCGGTAGTTACTAGTTTTTAAGTGAAACTTTTATGACTTGTGATTGGTGATTTTTATTTATATTGCTTCAGCAATTGTATCTCACCCTGTTACACCTAACATAATTGAAAATATGGGCTCTACATTAGTTAGGAGCTTCACACACAAAATGCAGATTTTACAGTTCCATAATGTTGGTATCATTGGTCTCTATCTCGGCTATAAATGATTTATAATCGATCTTTTCCTCCATTTCAAAACAATAAATTAGCTTACACTGATTGAAATCGTCGTAACAATAGTCGTCACAACGCACCGCGTTAGGTGTGTATTTAAATTACATAAAATTACAGTCTGGCAGAACGTCATTATAAAAGCAAATACGCACAATATAAGCACAAAAGATAATTATCTTCTATCTAATCTAATAATCAGCTGGGGACCAATTCTACTAACAGAAACGTTGATCAATCACAAGCGAATCGAAGCCGAACCGCTCATTCAGTTTTCGTTTACCAAAACTGTCAAATTATTTGACAACAAAAACAAAACCAAACATTTTGACAGTTTCGTAAACAAAAACGGACTGACGATTGTGATTCGTTTGCGTTTTGGCAACAATATCGTTAATAAAATTTTCCCTCTGCTTTGCATCCTGTAAATCTTATAAGCTTGTGATTTGTAACAATATTTTTTACTAAAGGAAACAGTATAATTCTCGAGTATGATTGTAAAACCTGTGACGATATTTAGTCTTTCTATAATTTTTTTTTGATCAGTGGATCAGTAGTGATTATAACATACCGTCACGCCTGTATTCCCCAAAGAGTTGGAAAGAGGTGTTTAGTAACACCCTCATTTCGCCGTTATGTTTAAGCCCCATGTAATAGGGGGCGAGCCCATTGCCATCAACTGGGCACAAATCCAAACTCCGGGCTGCTACTGAGGAATTCCACCGAGACCTCAACATCAGCAGGCGCACTTGCCACCACTAAGCAAACGTTCATCCACTATTTACATAATTATACCTGTTGTAGTCTTGTCCTTGATGATGAAGAATGTAACTATGGTAGGTAATATATTTCCTGGTTACCCACGGGCGTCATCTTCGGACGAGACATTATCAGAAATAATTTCAATCGATCGGCGCTTACAGGTAAGCTAGTTTGATGGTTCAATTGATCTATATTTGGTATAGATTCTATAACCATTCAAAGTAAATGGAATCAACCTGCATCCTGTTAATTTTAGACTGCTTTTATCAGACGAAACCTTAAAAAAAAATTATCGAGCTCTTTCATAGATTCTTTATTTCACTAGATTATACCACCACGAACAGCTTGTTATTAAAATTGTTTAAAATCATTTTAAATTGTTATCAAAGTAGGTATTATTACATGCCTACCATGCTCATGGGGTTATCAAATACAGATTCCATAAATGAAAAACATAACGTCAATGTCAGTTGCTTATCAGCGTTGGCTTTTTAGTAAACAGTAAGTGTTTCGAGATTATTATTCGCAAATGGATTTATTGCATGATAAGAAGCTCAGTTTAGTTTCTACTTGTCGTTGTTTACACAAAAAGAAGCAAGAATAGAAATATCGGTAAACAATTTTTAGGGGCACTTCCTTATCGATAACCGATTTATATTTCAATTACACGATTCGATTACGATTTCAATTACAAATTATTGTATGCCTGGACTAAGTTACATTGACATTATGAGAAAAATTATTAGTTTTAAGTTTAGCCAGGATACTACTTTGTTAATATTAATTGGAAATAGAGGAAATGTGAATAGAAAAAGTCTGCTCCAGTATTATAATAAACTGTGTGAGCTTGACTTAAGAAAAATTGTTATGTTCACATTTCCCTATAGCAACAACTTGCCACAGGAAGAAAATAATATTAGATATAAGCTTAACATATTGTTACATACATGGACATGTAATAAAAGTATGTTCAATTTGATTGACACTAACAATTATGTTAGTAAACATTTATATTTGACGAAAGATAGTTACTATCTTTCAAAATACTGTAAAAGACAAATAGCTATGTCGCTATCCTATTTTTTTGATATTTCAGCCAAGAATTTGGCTACTGATACCATTGCTTCTATTGAGCAATTGCCTGACATTTGCAATGATTCTGACATTATTCATAATTTAAATTAGATATTGAGACAATAGAGGTAACCTCTTGCTTAAATGTTATTGATGATGTGAATGTTAAACCTATTTCAAAAATAACCAAGAAAACCATTAACCTGGTGCACCAAAATATTCAAGGAATGATTAGTAAAGACCTTGAAATTGAATTGTTTATGAACTGCAACAACATTGACATTTTTTGCATTACAGAACATTGGCTAAAAAGCTATCAGTTCATATTCAATTTCAATAATCACCAAGTTGGTAGTTCGTTCAGCAGAGAAAATGCTATACATGGCGGCTCATTAATTTTATTAAATAAACAGTTGAATTATAAAGAACGTAAGGATATTGTGAGCCTCTCTGTTGAGCGGACAATTGAAATAGCCTGTGTGGAGCTGGAGCGGTTTGTTGTATTGAGTGTGTACAGACCACCGTCATCATTGTATGATTGTTTTGAGAATATCATGGATCAAGTGTTGCGAAAAATTTGTCAAATAAATAAAAACATAATTGTATGTGGCGACTTTAATGTAAATTTGTTGGAAGACTCATCTATGTGCCTCAGAATTAAAAATTTATTTAAATCATATAATCTTGAAAATCTTTTTCTGGAGCCTACGAGGATAACTGCCACTACAGCTACTTGTTTGGACAATATATTTACAGATATTGTGCCTAATAATAAACAAATAATAAATCAACTTAACTCTGATCATTGTGGACAGTTGATAACATTTTTTAAGGAAGACAAGAAAGTGTTAAAAAGGGATATTATTGTAGTGCCTAAAACTGTGGGTCGCTTGGAAGGATTCAAAAATAAACTGATTAGGAAATTGCCTTACTTGTGTTATAGTGACGATCCTAACCAGTTATACAATACATTTTTTAACATGTTTTGTACAGAATTTAACTCGACCTTCATCCCCAAGAAGATCTCAGTTAAAGGTACTGCAACCTTCAGTGAATGGGCAACTATAGGTATATATAAAAGTAGGAAAAGACTTTATGAATTGTATGCAGAAAAAACCTATAATAATAGTGAAGAATTTTGTCAATATGTTAGGGTTTATTCAAAATTATTTAAAAGAGTTTGTCGTTTGGCCAAAATTCGGTACTTAAGTTTTAAAATTAAGAATAGTAATAACAAAATTAAAATGACTTGGGATATAATCAACAATGAGACTGGAAGAGTCAAGAATCGAAGTAGTGACTATAGCCTTTCAATTGATAATAAGACAGTTAAATCAGACTTAGAAGTTGCCACAGCATTTGAACACTTCTTCACGGACATTCCAGTTTCAATCACAAAATCCTTGAAGTCATCCCCCACTGTTGCCGAATCTCTATTGAAAGAAAATGTTAATATGTGTAATAATGAATTAAATTTCCGATATGTAAGTGATAAAGATATTGTAAAAACTTTCAATACCCTTAATGTCAAAAAGACCGCCGATCTTTGGGGTAACTCCGTTGAAGTTACAAAATCTATTATCAACACAGTAGCACCTGAGTTAGCTGTAATTTACAATAAATGTGTTGGATGTGGTGTATTTCCTGACTTAATGAAAAGTAGTAAGATTATACCTTTATTTAAATCGGGCAGCACATCTGACCCCACTAACTTTAGACCTATTTCTGTGCTTCCCACCTTTAGTAAAATATTTGAAAAATTAATCCTTGATGGGCTGCAAACCCACTTTAATAAAAATAATTTGTTACATAGGAAACAATTTGGTTTCACAAGAGGTCGCTCTACAACTGACGCTGGTGTCGAGCTTTTAGTTAATATTTTTAATGCCTGGGAGGATTCACATGATGCTTTAGGCGTCTTTTGTGACTTGTCAAAGGCGTTTGATTGCGTTTTTCACGAGACATTGGTCAGGAAATTACATCACTACGGAGTTAGGAATACTGCTCTGGATCTTCTTATTTCCTATCTGGGTAATAGGATCCAGAGAGTAGACGTGAATGGGGAGAGATCTCCGGGGTCTGTAGTGACAATGGGAGTTCCGCAGGGCTCAATTCTCGGCCCGTTCCTATTTCTCGTTTATATTAATGACCTACCTTATCTCATGAAAGATAATCAGGAGATTGTGTTATTTGCTGATGATACATCATTGTTATTTAAACTTAAACGGCAGCAGCCAGTTACGGACGATGTAAATAACGCTATCTCTGAAGTAGTGCACTGGTTTAATGTTAATAACTTACTTTTGAACGAGAAAAAGACTAAATGTATCAGATTTTTGACACCTAATGTTAAGCAGGTGAAAACCAGTGTAGTAATAAATGGAGACGAGTTGGATCTTGTGGACACCACTATGTTCTTGGGTATAACTTTAGATTCGAAACTGCAGTGGGGCCCACATATAGATAAATTGTCGAAAAGACTCAGTTCTGCAGCTTACGCGGTCTATAAGATACGCCAGCTAACTGATGTAGAGACAGCCAGATTGGTATATTTTAGTTACTTCCATAGTGTTATGTCGTACGGCATTTTGTTGTGGGGAAATGCTGCCGACATCCAAACTATCTTTGTTTTGCAGAAGAGAGCTATTCGAGCAATTTATAACCTTAGTTTTAGGCATTCACTGAGGGATAAATTTAAAGAAATTAATATAATGACGGTCGCATCACAATATATTTATGAAAATTTGATTTATATAAAGAAAAATATCAGTTTGTTCTCTAAGAACAGCGACATCCATAACGTCAATACTAGAAATAAAAATAAACTCATCCTACCAATGACTAGGCTCCAGAAAATCAGTAACTCCTTTAGGTGCCAAAGTATACGCTTCTACAACAAAATTCCAGGCAATATTCAAGACTTAAGTCTTAATAAATTTAAGTCCTATGTAAAGCAGAAACTATGCAAAAAGGGTTTCTATAACGTTAAAGATTATATGGACGATAAAAATGCTTGGAATTGAGCCGCTCGCTGTTATCACAGACGCATCATTGTAATTATTTCATATCATTATTATTTTTTATTTTATCCTTTTGACATATATAATCGAATTATTTTTTTCAATGATTATTATTATTTTACCATCACCTCATTTTTTACATTACATTTTTAATAAATTGTAAATGTGAGTACCATGTAGGGTAGCTATATACACGAATATTGTAAACGTTTGGCGGTTCTTGAGTTTTTTTTTTGAGACCCACACAAATGTCCAGCTGATTGATAGCGTCGTGCAGCGGTCGGGTTGTTGAGCTCCCTAAAATAAGGTTTGAGCTCCGCGATGATTGAAGCAGATGTACCGTCAGTTAGGACAGGTCAACTCGAAACTGCTATGGCACTTTCCTCAAAAGACCATTCCAAACGTTGCCCTACATCGTTTCACTCGCATAGTTTGTATACTACAATGTCTGGACTTTATCTGGACTATTGTCTGGACTGGCAAAATAGGTTTTTGTATTATAGTTATTATTTTAATAATATCGCTTTACAATACTTCATTCCAAACTGTAAAGTATGAGCATCATGCAGCTATTAGTGATACGCTTATAATCATATCATATTACTGCCTATTGTCTGGTAATATGAGTCTGTCATGCTCACTTAAATGTCTTGCTGATGGTGGCGTTGTTTATCCGGTCGTTGAGTTCCCTATAATATGGTTGAGCTGACCGATGCGGATGTGCACGTCATGCTCGTGAACGGGTGCCGTCTGTCGGGACTGGTCAGCTCTTAACTGCTATGGCAATCATAGAAGGCATATTTTTCTATTTGTTACTCTTATGTGAGTTTATTTGTTACATTAACCTGCATTATTCTCATTCTATTTCTCACACTACTGTAATGGAATTGTAATGAACTACTATTTTAAAAAGAGTATTCATGGAGTTTCTTGCCGGCTCTTCTCCATAGAACCTACCTTTTGGAACCGTGCACCTAGTCGTGACGTTTTAAAAGTGCCTGAAATCTGGTCTATTTGAAATAAAAAACTTTGACTTTGACTTTGACTTTGACTATATAATGGAGTTATTGTGTGATTGAGTTACCCTAACGTCCAAACGATGAAGACAACAAAAACGTAAATGAAAATAACATGCTTAACTCTATATAGTATACCTATTGCCATTTACCCTCCTACATCTCGGGATAGGCAACACGGACAATTTAATAAGTACATTATTAAATATTGTTAGAGGAAGTCTAGAGTTCGTCTATTTCAGTCCCACTTATTGAAATTTTGATATTGTTTCATCTCAATTTTCTACTGAACGGTAGTCGGGGCCGCATGTTACTGACGTTTAATAAACTTGCGCGCTGGATTATAGAGTTTACGGTGATACGTTTTTGAAGAGTGCGAGTAAAACGTCATGATACTATTAAATTTGTTATGAAGTGAACGTTGCATAAGGATTTTGCGCTGTTCTGACTGTGTTACAGTATGTGAGATTACTTTTCAAAACCATGTACCAAAGAAACATGAATGCATTTCCTATGTTTTATTAGATGACAGGTGGGCGATGAAGTACTATTAAGGAATTAAAACCGGGCAAAATTAAAACCCGGTATTTTTTTCGGGTTTCGAATAAAAAAACCCGGTTTTCGGTGAAACCGGTTTGAATATAAGATGTTTTTTATTCTTTGTCTAAATTATATTTTTAAAATACTTCTTGCATCTTTTCAATTATTAAATAGAAACGTATGTATTAAAAAGAAATACATATTCAAAATTTCAATGAAAGTGCAGAAAACCATATTATAAACTGTTTAATAATAAACTCTAGCAAAAAACCAAACTTTTTTAGATTTTCTAGCGTTCGTAGCCTGGCTACGATTCGATGATCTCTTTGGGGAAACCGAAGGTTTTGTCTGTGAAATTATGGACGAAGTTATGATGACGAACAACTACCGGAAATATATTGAGAAGGACGGCACGGTTGGCATCTGTCGGGCATACGGAGTTCTCGTCTTGCTAACTGCGAGTATTTGCATAGACACAACCTAGTGGCTAGGATTATCCACCAGCGACTTGCTCTGAAATACACTTTCTTGTGGATAATATTACTTGTGGACCCAGAAGTACCATACTACAAGTATGTGCCCGACCCAGTTCTCGAGAATGGTCATGTCACATTGTACTGGGATCGATCTATCATCACCGACAGGACTATTGTTGCCAATAAGCCTCACGTAGTGGGGATAGATCGATCAGGGCGTCTCACAATGATTGTTGATATCACTGTTCCTCATGACGAGAGCACACGAGGTTGTCGTCATGTGGGAGGTTGACTCAGCAGTTGTTGTGCCGATAGTCGTTACGGCCAATGGCTTAATAGCCAAGAGTCTCGACCAACATCTGATGAGGCTCTCGTTGGGCGGCTGGGTCAAGGGCCTGATACAGAAGCAGTAGTTCTGGACACGGCGCGTAGGTATTGTTAGGAAGTTCCTCTCTCTGAGGCTCTGACCACCGGTAGCTTAGACCCTTTTCCCGATGCCGATGGGCTACTATTGTTTATATTTTTTTATAGAAATATTTAAAAATGTAAATAATATGTTTAGAAAATGAATGAACAGAAAATCTACTTTTAAAATGAAACCATAACTCAATAGCGTCCGACAATAGCTGAGCTAGTCAATATTTTTCATAATTTCGTGGAAATAAGTCTTTTAAAAGAGATCAATAATAATTGCAATCAGGTTAATTATACTTTGTTCTAATAGCTGACATCAAATGTATCGTTTTGACTGACACGTGGTGTTGCCATTTGAAAATAATAAAAAACTAAAAAAACCAAAACGTGAAAATAAAACCCGGGTTATTTAATGGTTTCAAATATACCGAAAAACCGGTTTTTCGATTTTCGGTGAAACCGGTTTGCATTCCCTAATATCTATTAACAATAATTATTAAAAACAAACACTGATAAAGAGCATTATTGACGTGTTTAATAAAAATACTAAAAGAATTAACAGAATATTATCATAAGATATCAGTTGCAATCGGTATTAAAGCTATAAGCCCTCTTATCAATAAGATTATTACTGGACTGTTAAAGTCTGTTTCTAAAATCAATTTTTCTTATATTGAAGTAATTAATTGCATAATAAGACGCAATTGAGTCGTATTTATTATTCACTAGCTGTAACCGTGGCTTTGCTTACGTAAACATAAAGTTACGTACTGCTCATCACCCACACTCAACAGCGTGATAATTTGGTTCATATAACCTGACCCGCTATTCAACGAATATGGCCACCAAATTTCAACTGGATCTGTCCAGTAGCACTGGCGTGAAGCTCTAAACATACAAACGGACAAACAGTCAAAAAAACTAATAACGACATTTTTGGCATCAGTATCGTTTCTTGGATGCACTGCACTTAATTTTTTCCAAAAATATTTAATGTACAGTTCACATCGTTGATTTTATTTTATGTAGGTATAGAAAAGAAGACAATAGTTATTTGTTACACCAATAGCCGCCTCATTTGTGCTGGTCGTTGCAACAAAGTTGCCAGTTTTAAGATGTAGGGTTAAATTTACAGGTAGAGTAGCCTCCTAAAACCTAAAATCTCCTAAAAAGAGTCGCACCAGTACGCGTTCGTTCTAAACAAGGGGTTTGCTTAGAGCGAACGCGTACTGGTGCGACCACGGCTGCGACCCGGCTTGCCGCATGCGGCCCATAAAAACTTGAATTTGGTGTAGAAACGTAGGTAGCGACACGCACGGGTCCGCAGCGTTCTCAGGCGGGTTGTGGCCGTGGCCGTGGTCAAGCTAGTGTACCTTCGCTCTTATACTAAAAAATAATTTTGTTGTACAGTCGGGGAATGAAAGGTTCGTCAGTTTTCAAATTCATTCCTTTTCCACATCGCGGGCACATGTTATCTTTTCAAACTGTTGAACGGAACAGACCAATGCATGGAAAATTATGTTTAATTATTTGGTAGCAAAGATCAAAATTGCCTTTTGCCGCCTTATGACATAGTAGTGCCATGTAATGTCTTTGATTTGATTTAAGGAGTTTTGTTGTAAAAACAATCAAATCAATGATTAAATAAATTAATATTACTTGTGTCTGTCACCATGTCACCATAACACCACCACCTGTTCCATGTATTTAACTGCAAAAAGAACGTCCGCTTGTTTCTCTCTAATCTCAACTATGACGAAACCGAAGACTTGCTGAGGTAACCACTCACATAAATATAAGGGTGACATTGATATCAATAACACACACACACATAACATACATCAGATACACACACATGCACTATAAAGAACAAACACAATCATTACACTTTACCCACTAAAGTTCTCTCCATTTAGGTACCTATTTGTAATTCTTTCACTTCTCCTTGTTTTTTTGCATGCCATATTATTTTTACTAGGATAATAAATATACCTAAGCATAAATATAATGTAACACGTCGTATTCTATAAAAGACTCCCATAATTATGTATATTCGGGATCAGTCCTGTCTCTCCTAAACACAGGCTACTCAGTAGCCTATATAGGAGTACAGAGCCTCATCCGCTTACTAGATTTTGTACTATTTCCACTTCTGTGCTAATGTATCCATCCTTTAATCTGGTCCTTGTAAACAATAAATAAATTATTATTATTATTATTATATCCTATCAAAAAATACTTGTATTTTTGTTTCTATAAAGTTGGTAATACGTAATAGATAAAACAGTTCGTATCTTGCACTGTGCAAGCAAAAATAGACCTTAAGGTGCATAACATTTTCATTCCCCTACTGTACACAATAAAAGTTGTAAATTAATAAAGATATTTTTAAAGTAGTCACTTTAAAAATATCTTTATTAATTTATAAGGCAATCTGTCGATTCTCAAATTCTGTTGCATACATACATATACTCACGCCTGTAATTCCCAAAGGGGAAAGCAGCAGTGGTCTCCTATTATAGGCGTCTGTACACCCACGTTTTGCCTCTTTTATTTAGTCTCATGTAATATGAGACGAGGCTAAATTGTCACTTTTCGGGCACAATTATGATGCCAGGTTCATCGGCTCTCACCACTCGCTTGTCCGGCGACGGAGGGGTGTTTTATTTTTAATCCATCTCCCCGCAGACTCCAAATTCTGTTCTGGCAGTTATTATAATAAAAATTCAAGTATCAAGATATGTAGCGTTGTTCAAGACGAGTATGCGTCAAGTTCACGGGCCGGCGCGAAGCCTCTTGTGTGTCTGCCAGTTAAGCACCAAATCCGCTAGCAAGTTTTACTGCACAAGTTATTGCACCCCATTGTTCTGCCTAGCCTTTTCCCAAATATGTTGGGGTCAGCTTCCAGTCTAACCAGATGCGGCTAAAAACCAGTATTTTACACGGAGCGATGTTATTGCACCCCATTGCTCGCTTAGTTTGTAAAACTTGCAGAAATCGACTTGCTGAGGGTGTGTCCATAGGTTGAAAGTCGGTTGCACAAGTAACTTGGGCAATAAAACTTGCTAGTGGATATGGCACTTTAACCCTACGTTTTTTTTAAGTTTTATAATTGGACTGCTTGTAGATGGTCCTTGCGGACCCTTTCTTCGTAACCGGCCAGTTATTGCCGAGACCTGAAGGGGGTCTCTAGCAAAGATTTACAACTACGTTACGTACTATAAAATATATAAAAAACAATTAAAAATATAATTTAAAAAAATAGTAGCCCGCCGGTCATTAAATATCATTATGACATTTTATAAAATTTATTTTTCGCTTTTTTATATTGATATAATTTGTGAATTATTTTATCGGTGAGTGCGGTGTGGGTAAATCCTAGTGTTCACAACGGGAGACTACAAATCCATCATTCTCAGTTACAATCGGAGTTGACTACAATGTATAGATAGTCATGGACGTGAACGGTGCTAAAGTCAAGCTTGTTAGTTGTCGGCAATAAGACTGACAAGCATAATTATCATTTTGAGACCCAGTGCATTATATCAGCAAGCACATTGGATCACCCGCGCGACGGCGCAACGAGTATTCCCAAGGAGGGTTGACGTCAGGCAGGCGGCCGGTCATAAAACAATAAGCCAAAACCTCTAACAACATGGATTTATGAAATACATGTTGTGCCGACCCCACCTAGTGTGGGATAAGGGCAGGAAGAAAAAAGAAGTCGCCCACCGGTATCGGGACCAGGATCCAAGCCACCGATGGTCAAGGCCTTAGAGAGAGGAACCTACTAGCAATACGCGCCGTGTCCAGAAGTACTACTTTCTGATCAAGCCCTTGATCCAGCGGCCTAACAAGGGCCTATTCAGTTGTTGGGCGATGCTCTTGACTATTAATTAGACCATTGGCCGTAACGACTATCGGCAAAATGACTGCTGACTCAACATCCCACATGTCTAAAACCTCGTGTGCCAAGTCAAGATATTTAATTTCTTTATCCTTCTCGGTTGTCACGAGATTCATAAAATGCGGCAGTGATAACAACAATCATTGTGCGGCGCGGCGCTCTTATCGATCTATCGCCACTATGTCAGGCTTATTGGCTACAATAATCCTGTGATGATAGATCGAGTCCAGGTGGCACAACCATTCTCGAGAACTGGGTAGGGCACAACTACCATTACCTATAGTGCTTCTGCGTCTATTAGGTATATTTCAGAGCAAGTTACTGGTAGATAATCCTCGCTAGTCCCTGTGCACTTGCAGTTAGCAAGACAAGAACATTGTTATTTATTATTATACTTTATTCATCTTCTTTACATATCATTCACATTTTTAAATAGGTATTTCAAAAATAAATAAGAGTACATTAATTTAAAAAAAAATATATAAAAAATTCAATTAAAAATATGAACAACTTCATGTGATTATGCAGGTTGATGTAGGTAGGTACTAGGTACAATAAATTATTTTTAAAGAGCTATTAGGCTGCGTTCAGACGACACGCGCCCGCTAAGCGCACGCCACGCGCTTCAACACCCGTGTCTAACTCGCTTTTAATTTTTTTGTATATAATTTGAGTCTTATGATACACCAATAGATCTCAAATTGCATTTATCGAAGTCCAACCGCACACGCCAAGCGCCCGGTCCACGCCCGCCTCGCGCCCGCTCGCGCCCGCCTCACGCCCGCCTCGCGCCCGCCTCATGCCATGCTTCGATAAATGCAATTTGAGATCTATTGATGTGTCATAAGACTCAAATTATATACAAAAATTTTTTAAGCCGGTTAGACACGGGTGTTGACGCACGTGGCGTGTGCTTAGCGGGCGCGTGTCGTTTGAACGCAGCCTTAGTATTCTTATGGCTAAATACTCAAACGCTGCTCAATTTTAAGTTGCCGTTAAGTTCGTGTCGTCACTGTCAGTTCGCCTTAAAGTGACAGAGACGACACGAACTTAACGGCAGCTTAAAATTGAGTAACGTTTGAATATTTGGCCATTAGATTCACAATTCAACGGGTGGTCAAAGTTTAAGTGCTCGAAGTTAATTTATTAGTCAAATCTACTCATTTTCTTTTAGTGGCTTTCGTCACTGACTCGGCTTAGTTGGTGAGTAACGGAGCGATCTCGGTGCAGCAATTATCACGCTAATTAAATTTACGCTGTGTTATGACTAATTTATTCCATAACAACAGCTCTTGACTCCACAACTCGACCTATGGGCTAAGTATGAGCTGCACTACGATTCGGATAGCGGTTAGTTTGATCACAAATCGAAATATGAAATCGCGATTTCTGGTCACAGAATTGAAGCGAATATTATTTAGTGAACATCGAAATTTCTCATTCACAAATGATTCGATTACACTGTTCGGAACATCGGATGCAACATTCGAAACAAAGTTCCATAATTCGATAATTTTTATGATATCTGTAATTGTTATTTTAGGAAGACTGTTTTCGATATGTCCTATTTCTCAAGCCAGTCAGGTTATTATTAATCTCCGTACCTCCAACTTAAAATCGGCTGGAGGAGACATCGCTAAATTTTAAATCGGTTCGTTATTCCAAATCATTTTAGCGGCGCTGGATATGTGACGTGGCAATGATGACGCCACGTTATGCGCTGATTCTAATTGGCGTCGGTGTTCGGTGGCGTTGGTCCATGAGTCGATTTGAAGTTCCCGAGTGCTAACGAACGTGTTCACGAGTATTTTGTTTACAAGCTTTAGGCGCGTAACGCACGCCAAATTATTTCCACATTTTTTTTAACTGGTCTGCTAGTTGTGCTAGTTAGGTGGGTATAGCGCTGAATGCGGTGCGGCTTGCTAATTTGTCTGCAGACCTTTGGAAAAACTGTTTGGCGAGCAAACTGTGCTCTATGGATATGGGTATGATTGTAGAAAGATTATACGATTAATATATAATAATTCTTAGTCATGCTTAGTTGTTAGTTAATTATTATCAGTTTGAATTACAGAGCTATGTTCAGGATTTGATTATCTATTCTATCATTGATTATTATATAAATGATGAAGGAAAATATCTTGAGGAAACCTGCACACCTGAGTGGGCTCTAAAAAGAACTCTATGGTGTGTGGAATCCGCCAATCCGCACCAGGCCAGCGTGGTGGATTAAGGCCTAAGCCCTTCTCATGTTGAGAGAAGGCTCGGGGCCAGTAGTGAGACAGTAAAGGGCTGATTATGAGCTATGTTCCGAATAAGATTCGGAATCAGATAATGCAGAGAAGAACTAGGATACCCTTTTAATTGTACAATGAGGTGGATTTATTTATTTATTATAACTGATATAGCTCGTTGAACCAGCAAGTTGAAGTGGCAAAAGTTCTAGAGCTTTGGCGCAACTTGGGAGAAGCCTACGCCCAGCAGTGGACTGCGATCGGTTGATTTAATTAGATTAATTGATTGTTAGTACAATGTAGAGATTGGAGAGGCTCGTGGCTAATTACCAACCACGCGGATCATACGATGTGTGAGGTTAAGTTGCGCTTGATGCGGTCAGTCCGTGGATGGGTGACCGTTCGTTACACATCGAGACCCCACCGTGCCTCTGAGAGCATAGTAAACAGTCGGTTCCGAGTATCATACGAATACCTATGACAGTCGTTACGGGAAGTCAGAAGTCCGAAAGTATTGCAACGGGTCTAACTTTAGGATATCGGCATTGCCCAATCACTGGGTTGCGGAGATCTGATGGCAGTCGCTCCATGTAAAATACTGGTATTCAGCCGCATCTGGTTAGACTGGAACTGGCACTAACATATTTGGGAAAAGGCTAGGCAAAACAGCACAATGTAGGTATCCGCGTAATTGATTTAATTGGATCTGATAGATTTATATTATGTCGAGGGTCATATTTATTGACTAGCTCACACTGCAATTGACGCGAACCTGCTTTACTTGTGTTCTCTTGTGTGTATTTTAAAATGATGCGAAGATTTTTGTAGCTTTACAAGCCTGAGAAGAGTGAACCAGGGTGGTTTCATAAATAAGTATATTTTGTAATGATCTGATGAAGCATTTAGCTGATATCATCTGCGATCACTATATTATAGATTTAAGCTGTGTGTATAACAATAGCGCTTAACGCAGGGTGTTAATTGAAGACAAAAAATATAATTATTATTACGTAGTAAAATATGGGGAGGTTTTACGCCGGACAGCACCTAGCGCCAGATACAACTGTTGTCTGAGTAATACGAATCTCGGGAGCAACAGGGAAAGGGGTTAATCTTTAGAAATAAGTTACATTGATAGGGGATGTCCGGTGTCTGGTACTAGGTGCCACTTTACAGCCTCAAAAAAATGTATGCCAAAGTTCGAGTTTAGTTAGAATACTCTAGAAGTTGGGTTTTTTGTTCATTTATTTTGAATTCTAACATTGTTTACTAGATTATGTCATAATAAAAGTTACATAATTCGTGTTTTTTTTTATCCTTAGCAATCCTTAAGTTTCCGCCACTAGGGGAACTTGTATCTATGATGAAGACTGGCCTTGCAACTGTCCTATATATATCGTATAAAATGTCATGGGCATTTCAAATTTTGTTATTAGACAATGTTAGCCGGAAAGGGGGTACCAAGCCGCAGGCTACCTTATGTATCTCTGATGATTGTTTTAAAGAAAGTGTTAAAATTTAAAAAATCATTTAAATTTTTTTCCATGAAAAATTATTTTTATTTTAGTTTTTTCAAAAAATATTTTTCCCTGGTTTAGTTATGAATTCAGAAAATTGAGTTCTAATCCGTGACCCCAAATATGACGTAAAATGTAACACGTCTGATCATAGCTGAGGATAGATAGAATTTAGCGTATTTTTTATGAAATCTTTGAATAGTTATTTCTCTTGAACTAGGCTTTTGGGAAAAGTTGTAGAACAAAAGTTATCCATTATTATGGGTTACCCCCTTTCCGACTAACCTAGTATATTTATTTAATTAGGGAGCGTACCCATACTACGTGACACATTTTTTACAATTTTTTACCCCCCTTCTCCCCCTCGGTGACCACCCGTAGTATATGCCTCTCCCCCCCCTCCCCCTCTAGTTTTCACGTAGTATTTCATAAATGTGGTTTTAAATCTTTTTTTGCAAAAAGAAAGATAAAAAAAAATTTTTGGCTCATATGTGCGTCAGTGTTGCCACCTGTGAGTATAAAAAGCGCTAAACGCTGCGCGCCATATTTGAATATAGCTTGAAAAAGCACGAGATTTGCCTAGAGGATATTGACTACGTGACGAAAACCTAAGCCCTCCCCCCACCCCTGTGACCAAGCGTGGTATTTTGAAGACTCCCCTCCCCCCCTGAACAGGTCACGTAGTATGGGTATGTTCCCTTACCTCGTACAGCACGTTAAATAGTCGGTCGCGGGTGTCATACGAATACCTATGACAGCCGTTACGGGAAATCAGAACCCGTAAAAACCTGACTACCGGTCTAACCTTACAATATTGGCATTGCCCAGTAACTGGGTTGCGGAGGTCTGATGGCAGTCGCTCCGTGTAAAATACTGTCGTTCAGCCGCATCTGATTAGACTGGAAGCTGACCCCAACATAGTTGGGAAAACGCCAGGCAGAACATTTGAAGTTTTATCACTCGGACTAGTAAATAGTAAGTATAGGTATAAGTAGGTACTGCGCTGACCACACATAAATTGGCACAAGTAGGATAACGATAATAATGAGGATAACGATGATGATTAGTGAAAGTAGGTTATCGTTAAGTTACCTATTGCATATGTATTGTAAATATACAAGGTTAGTCGGAAAGGGGGTACTAAGCCGCGGGCCACTTAATGTATCACTGATGGTTGTATTAAATAATTGATAAAAAAAGCCATGCAAAATTATTTTTATTATAGTTTAAAATTCTTCATTCCTGCTTTAGTTACGAATTCAGAAAATGGAGCTTCTAATCCGTGACCGCAAATATGACCTAAAATGTAAACACAGCTGACCATAGCTGAAAACAGACAGAATTTAGCGTATTTTTTATGAAATCTTTGAACAGCTATTTCTTTTAAACGAATGACTTTTGAGGAAACTTGTAGAACAAAAGTTGTTCATTATTATGGGTAATTTAACACTTTTTCGACTTAGTACCCCCTCTTCGACTAACCTTGTATATGTCCCCATTAGGGTTGTGGCACAGGTTAACGGAAACGACTATCCTCGGTAACTTATTATTGGATACTTAGTTATAGTTGCATTGTATTAACTTAACTGTGTACTAAAAGGTCTAAATATAGGTTTTACTAGTGTTATTTTTCAGTATACGAATGAAATATTATTTTGTTTTTCTTAAACTCTGTAATTATGAGCTTTTTCGTGAAATATTTTACTTTTAATAGGATGTTTAAGTACAAATACTATCTTGTGCGGGAACTTAAGTTAACAAAACTAAACTCATTTTTCAATAATAAATATATTTTTATTCAAATATTTTCGTTATGGTGTTATTGGTTTTGCTTGAACCGTTCAGAGGCGACTGATGATCCAGCTTATGAAAGAGGTCACCCTAGCGAAAGCAGCAGGGGAGCCGATCTGGCAACCACGGGCAGATCCGAAGGAAGTAACACCAATCTGTTGAAAAATTAAAATCAGTACCAGTTAAACATAAACAAAAGATCATATTTAGAGAACACAAGCCGTCTCCGAAATAACCAATTTGCGATTCAAAGTAACAACATTACTTTAAAATGAAAATAAATATTTCCAAAAAAAATGTACCAAGATATGCCTGGTGTTACTGTTGACGACGAGAGGACCGCCAGAATCACCCTGGCAAGTCCTACTGTTGGCGCCGCTGGTGCAAATGTTCGACGACTGGATGATAGCAGGGAAGGACCTTGTGCACACAGCGTTGGTGATCACAAACAAGTTAACGTGGCTCAGAATCTGGTTGATGGTGATGCTACCACCTATGGGATTACTGTACTACCGGCGAAGTTATTGTTGACCTCATTACCACTGGGCTGCGCGATGGGAGCGATGTTATGTGTTGGTACACATATACATATTACTTAAATTATTTACTATTTCAGTTCTAATTACGACAGTGCTTTTGTATGGAAAAATATAAACTTAATAATTTTATTTTATTTTATGACAAATTAAACGGTAAATGAACTTGGGTACTAATATTAAAACCTACATTGGTGATCATAATCATGGCAATATCATTACGGATAAGGTTAGGATTCCAGCTTCCATGCATGACTACGTTGGAGGAAGTCCTCCTGGTGCCGCCAGAGAGCAGACGGATTGAGCCAAGGACAACTGTGAAACTCGAGGCCTGGTCAACACCGTCGTTCCAATAGTGAGCAGCAGTAAGTATTTTCTGATTGGTGAGCAGAGAACCTCCACAGACACCCTGACCACCAGCGAATTGAGCGAGAAGACCGGCCTGCGAAATTTACGGATACTATTAATAAGCATTAGGAAATGTTTGAGATTTAACTACTGATAATAAAATTGATAAATAACCTGCCATGAAGCTCTATTAGGGGGCGGGACAGATCTGTCTTCAGATTACAGAATTATTTCTGTGATCTGAGCATCTGCCCATTCTCCATATTATATGTACAGCTACAAAAATGTTGGTAATTACCTGATAGGGGAATTGTCCGAGACTAGAAGCGGAACCACCGACGATTCTGGAACGATCCTGACTGACTTCCTCTTCAGCTTTACGGATTTTCTCAGCTAACGGTAGACCAACTTTAATCAGGTATCCGTAAGCGGTGATGTCTTCAAGATCGATGACATCCTCGAGGTCGATATTCCTCGCGGAGACGACCGCCGTCAGGGCCAATAGTGCCAGTGCCAAGAACTTAATTTTGCGAGTATTGAAATCTTGCCCTATACATATTTATACTCTGCTGCTTCTAGGTTATCTATACTAATATTATAAAGAGGAAAAATTTATATTTTTGTACTAGCTGCCCGGACAGACTTCGTTCTGTCAAAAGTTATTGGCCTGTAGTGGGAACAGAAAAGTGTTGTTTTTACTATTTTCCACGCAATTTTTATGTTTTTTCTCTCCATAAGAACCTTCCTTGTGCCTTAAGAATATATAAAAAAAAAACAGCCGAATTGGTCGAGCCGTTTTCAAGTTTTGCGCTTAGCAACACATTTGGCGATTCATTTTTATTTATATAGATGTAACGAATAAATTTAAAAACTACTGGACCGATTTCAAAAATTCTTTGCTGTTACAAAGCTAGATTATCACTGAGTAACATAGGCTACGGGCGGAGCCGTGAAGACACAGCTAGTTTTAAGATATAAGCCTTATTAGTGTGATAATCGTATGGTTTATCGCATGACACTGTAAAATAAATCTTATGCAGCGTGCACACCTAGCCAACAAAGGCTAACGAACGATCGTCATTTTTTGAATTTGACTAAACTTTGTATCCGGTTTCATTCGGTTTTTAGCGGTATGGCGCCCCGTTCGTTGGCGTTCAGTGGCTTGGTATATACGCTGCATTAGGATTATACGTCTATGCCGTATGTCCTTCGTCCTTCTCTTCTCTATGTTCCCTCGTAACTACAAAACGGCTGAACCGATTTTGATGAATGATATGTCGTGAGATTCGTCTTTATTGCGCGAGTGTCGTTGCATAACATACATAACATAACTAGCCCATTACTGTCCCACTGCTGGGCACGGACCTCCTTTCAGAATGAGAAGGATTTAGGCCACGCTGGCCTGGTGCAGTCCTGGTGCATCGTTCTCGATGATGTGTGTAGTCTTTATGAAGCCCTGTCAGTTGTGCAGGTTTCCTCACGATGTTTTTCGTTCACCGTTAACGCAAGTGATACTCAAATTCTGATCCGTACATGAATTCGAAAAGTCAGAGGTACGGACCGGGATCGAACTCAGACCCTCCTGTATGGAAGGCAAGCGTTCAATCGCTAGGCTATTAGTTCCAAATACGCACACGTGGCGCTAGTAAAATTGTCATACAAAATTTGTCGATAACGAAACGATAACGTTAACTACACGATTTGGCAAAAACTCATGCTAGGGGCTCTGCTTCTTTGTGTCATTGGGTATATTAAAATTATAAAAAATCAAAATGGTGAATTTGTGGCGCCAAGATGTAGGTACCTACCTACTTATGTTTTCAAAAAATGTAAGTCGACGAACTATGTTGAGTGGGATATCATTGAATAGGTATTTTGAAATCATGTTTCTATTATCATTTCGAATGACCATTGAGGATCTAAGTATAACGATTTAAAATTGGTTAGCAATCATTATCACTCTTTTCAATACTTATAATATAGCTGTGATAAATATCTTATATAATCACATAATAGGTCTTATTAACGTGAAAATATTACCGTCATATAATCTCTAAAAAGTGTAAAATAAAAAAAAGTTTAATACCCGGCTGCGTAAAAAAATACCTTTGAATAAAAACTGAAAAGAAAAAACAAGGTACAGTACCCTACTGTACCTTGTTTTTTCTGTTAAAGTCGCTATGTTCCGCATTAGAATTTATTATTTGTACCTACAAATAATAAATTCTAATGCGGAACATAGCGACTTTAACAGTCGGGACCCATTCAAAATCTAGACCGGCTCAAATCTTCCCTATAATGAGTCCCGACTGTTGAAGTCGCTATGTTCCGCATTAGAATTTATTATTTGTACAGTAGCTACTTGTTTTTTTTTTCTTTTCAGTTATTATTTAATTTTAATATTTACGCAGCCGTGATTTTTAATTATTTAAATTTTTTATTTTTAAAAATAAGTACTACTGCCGTAGTAAGTAATTCCAATCAAAAGAGTCAATCATAAGGATTCATAATTCCTTGTAAGTAAAATTCTTAAGTTAAAGGAACACTGGGAAAATTTACATTTATGTTTAGGAGGATGAATTATAATAAGTAATATTATAAGCATCTTGTAGTCTCGATTTTCGTACTTCTAAAAATATCGGCATTATCATTTCATAGATAGCTTTGATTATTAACATATCAAAAGATTAGGAATTTTCATTTAAGAAGACGGATCACATTTTGACCATTTGATAAATTAATTGCAAATACCGTAGATACATTGGCAGATTCAAGTTTGTTTCTTTTTCGGTGAGGTCCTTGGTTCGATCTTCAGGTCGGGCAAAGTGTTACCTATTGGGTTTTTATTTATTTATTTAAACTTCATGTACAATTGGTGGTACATAAGGCGAACTTAATGCCAATGGCATTCTCTACCAGTCAACCTTTGGGTCAAAAATTAAGCACTTCGAAAAAGGTACAAAAAAAGAATTTAAAACAAATATTGAAAAGGTAAATAAAAATTATTAAAAAAGAAAATTATAAAAATAATAATAAAAATTATTGTTTTTGCGTGTGGACTTCCTCAGTAGCAGCCCAGAGTTTAGTTTTGTGCCCGGTCGATGGCAATTGGCTCGCCCCCTATTACATGGGACTTGACAAAACGGCGAAATGACGGTATACACCTCTGCCCAAGTCTTCGGGGACTATATACGTGATGTAATGTTATGATCTTTTTTGATTAAATTGTAAAATTTTACGGTGTTCCTTTAATTGAAAATACTATGTTACTGAGAAGGAATTAATCCTTATGATTGACCCTTTCGATCGGCGTCGTAAAAATACAGAATGGTTTTTTTTGACATTTAGTCGGTTCGATTCCCATATGAGGCAAGCAATTTTTTTAAGTCTTTGAATGCAGTAATGAATGCTTTAAAAATAAAATAATGTGTCGATGAAGCACAATATCCTATCTACAATATTTAAAGTAGGTATACTTTCCCTCCGTGTCCCTATAGGTACGCGGGATGAAAGTAGCTGAATATCCTTGTATGATTTTATCTTAATCACAGATAATTGTGAAAGTTATGGAAACTGTGCCGGTTTGTTAGTATTTTTAATAAGTTGTCGGCGTTCATCAAGATGCCTTAATTGTAGATCGCTTTTCAAGTATGTATTAAGATGAGGATCCATAGCTGCGCACGGCCACGGTTTTCAACTTCGCTTTGTAAGAAAATGTGGGAGAGAGTTTCTTTCTTTATGACGTCATAAACAAAAGCATGGCTAGGTTGCCCAGGTCGCCCACGGACACGCGTAGCAGTGGATACCTACTATACATGCGCGGCCTCGCTGAGGTGCGTGGAGGTAGGGGAAGGGTAGGTACCTATGCACCGCAGTGCTGCCAACCATACTATATAAATCGTATTTATAAGATAAAAAAAATCACACCGTTAATTCAGCCTTCATCAAGCTGTCTCCCTCCCAGTCCAACGCCCTAAGCCGAGGTCCGAGTCTCATTAGGAGTCGGTCTTAGTGCTGTTGTTGCTAGCTAGTCATGATGTTAGTAGTAGTAATAGTAGTTAGCTTAAGTTAAGTATTTTACTCTCGTCCCCATTGGTTGGAGATCCTTCAGGTCTCGCCAATAACTGTCCGGTTACGTAGAAACCAAGCAGCAAGACCATCTACAAGCAGTCGAATAGAAAAAAACAAATATTACTTATTTGGAGTTAATGGGTAATTCAAATTTTAACCACTATCGGAATCATCAAACGTGTTCATTATAATATTTTTTGATTTATTATAATATATTTTGATGCATTATAATAATTTTTATCTGCATTGTTTTATTGATTTCACTACAAATTCAGGCAAAATTCGATCTTTTCTTACCTATGGTATACGATCTATTACAAAATTTAATATTTTATTAAATTCTATTTTTAATTGTATAAGAAGAATTATATGTAATGTTAACAAACTGCCTCTAATTGTATTAGGAGATTTTAACCTTCACTCCGCTAGTGTGACCATACGTGATGATTTTGAATTGTTTCTTACTGAGTGTAATTTATTGCAGGAAAACATTGTTTTGAATGATCTCGGCAGAATGTTGGACTTGATATTGGTTAACTCCTGCGTGGCGGGAGTCTCAGTTTCAGTATGTTCCGGCATTGTATCTCCTGAAGTTCATCACAAACCATTAGATATCACCGTCAATATTAACACGCCTTTTACTATATCGAACAATAACAATACCTACTGTTATAATAACTCAACTGCTAGCACAACTATAGAGCGAAACTTTCGTAAGGTAGACTTTTTAGAATTGCACTCTGGTCTTGCTGCTATAGACTGGGAGCCAGTGTACTCTTGTGATGATGTCGAGGCTGCTGTTGACACCCTTTACGGTCTAATTAATAATATTATCTGCCAAACCGTCCCCCTTAAAAAAACTAAGGCTAAGCGACAGCATTACCCTAAATGGTTTACATCTACATCCATTAAACTTAATAACACGAAAAATCATTACCACAGACTCTATAAACAGAATGATCAAAATCAATTAAATTACGCATTTTTTTCGTACTACAGGCGCTTATTACGGAAAAGTACAGAAGCTGATTTTGCTTCGTATGCTAACCGCATACAATCTAATATAAAACGCGATCCAAAGACTTTTTGGAACTTTGTGAAAAATAATAGGGAAAGCAATGAGCCGGCTACCTTTGGTGACATGTTACCGACACAAGTGGCTGATGCGTTTTCAAAATATTTGGGTAGTGTTTTCCTACCAAATATACCATCACTGGATCCCGAGCTTGCTCTCGCATCTGCGATAATTCTACTAATTGCGCATCTCAACAGATCAATATAGAATACATCCAGGAATCTGAGGTTCATGTGGCTATGGCTCGGCTTCCTCCTAAATCGACTCAAGGTCCAGACGGAATACCCCAGTATTTGGTTAAGGACGGCTGTGCAATTTTCACACAACCCTTGCAATTTATATTTAACCTTTCCGTAGCTTCAAATGTAAATCCAACTGTATGGAAAACGTCTAAAGTACTTCCGGTACAAAAAAGTGGCCCAAAAAGTGACATTAAGAATTACAGACCAATAGCAGTTTTATCGATATTCGCTAAAGTGTTTGAATTGGTGCTTTATAAAAAAATATACAAGCAACTGCAACGGTGGTTCGTAGATGAACAGCACGGATTCCTGTCAAATCGCTCAACTACGTCTAATTTGCTTAACATAACAACATTACTAGCCGCAAACATCAATTACAAAAAACAAGTCGATGTGGCCTATTTCGACTTCCAAAAGGCTTTTGACCGTGTCGATAACGACATACTTTTAAGCAAATTAGCCATGGCGGGTTTCTCTCCAGCGTTGCTTAAATTCTTCGCAAATTATCTACACGAACGCAAGCAATATGTCACATACAAATATGCCAATTCAGACTGCTACGCAGTCACTTCTGGCATTGGGCAGGGCACTAACCTCGGGCCCCTCCTTTTTCTAATAGTGATTAACGATTTACCCGCACATGTTAAACACTCCACAGTCTTGATGTATGCCGACGATGTTAAAGTAGCTCTTCCCATTGTCAACTCCAGCGATACTGCTGCATTACAACTCGATATCGATAGCATACAAACTTGGAGTGTTGCTAATAACCTCAGCCTCAATGTTGGTAAATGTGCGATTATGACCTTCTCAAAAGCCGCACAGCCCATAAACAACACCTACACTTTAAACAACGAGCCCCTGAAGCGAGTTTCCACCATACGCGATTTGGGTACAAATTTTGATTCTCACCTCACGTTTAATCAACATATAATACAAACATGCAACAAGTCCCGCAAAAACTTAGGTTTTGTTTTGCGTCAGGCTAAAATTTTTAATAATCGACAGACCATCATCTTACTATACAACTCATACATCCGCAGTTTATTAGAAACCAACAGTATAATCTGGAATCCTCACGAAATAAAATATACTTTGGTCCTTGAAAGGGTACAAAAGTCGTTTGTCCGCTATCTTTACTTTAAAATGTATGGCTATTACCCGTATATGTACCCAACACCATTCATATTGGGTATGGTGAATTATCAGAGCTTAGAAGTAAGGAGAAATATTGCTACCGTCAAGTATTTCTTCCGTCTGGTCCGTGGTTCCCACTTCAATTCTTCTCTATTGCAATTCATTTCCTTTAACGTCCCTTTACCCATTCGACACACACTTCGCCCACGGCAACGTCCCCTTTTTTCAATACCTCAAATCAGGTCCGCGACCCTTAAAACAAGTTCGTTGTATGTAGCCCTCACGCATATAAACAACATTTTACTATATGACGAGTCTTTAGATGTTTTCGCTAGTACCTACTGAGCTGAGATTCCTGACTACTGCTGCACGATACCTGGAGTCCATAGCCGCACCTAGTACCATCGCATTAGGTTTACCATAGCTGCTATATAGGTATATTGATATTTGTTGATATTGATATTTGTATACTAATTTTAATTGAATAATATTAATAATTCTACTATCATTTTATTTAATTTTGTATAATTCTATTTTATTTGTATAATCCTATTTAATTTTGTATTTTCCCATTTAGTTTTTTATTATTGCGTCTATATTTAATTTTGTCCTATTTTAATTTCATGTCTGTATTAGCCTATAACTTGTATGTTTGGTGTCTTACCACTGTTAGTGCAAGTTGGTGATTAATAAATAAATAAATAAAATATAATTTATATCTAAAGCAAACAAATCCGAAACTTTATATTTCTGTATTCATCACATTTCGGCTTTCACAAGGTTCGACAATCATTGTGAGACACTCTGATCGATCTATCACCATTATGTCAGGCTTATTGGCAACAATAGTCCTGTCGCTGATGATAGATCGATCCCAGTACAATGTGATATGACCATTCTCGAGAACTGGGTTGGGCACATACTTGTAGTATGGTACTTCTGCGTCCACAAGGTTGTATTTCAGAGCAAGTTGCTGGTGGATAATCCTAGCCACTAGGTTGTGTCTGTGCAAATACTCGCCGTTAGCAAGACGAGAACAACCAGAAATAATATGTCGAATGGATTCACCGGGACAGTGACATGCCCGACAGATGTCAACCGTGCCGTCCTTCACAATATATTTCCGGTAGTTGTTCGTCATCATAACTTCGTCCATAATTGCACAGACAAAACCTTCGGTTTCCCCAAAGAGATCACCGAAACGTAGCCAGGCTAGGGACGTGGTATCACCTTATTTCCGCCCGATAAAAGACTTTTAAGTACTTTTTTCAGGCGGCTATAGAAGCGCTCCCGTAACGATTGCTTCATGTCGGCCTCATTGATGCCTAACGCCACCGACTTGCCCAAGTATTTGTAGATTTGTATACTTAAAATTATTATTAACCCGCCCGAATATTGGTTGGTTGGCAGCACCCAAAGCTAAGCGTAGCCGTGTGCCGCAATGGATACGCCAGATACACGCAGCCGGCACGCAGCTAATAAACGTGGGCATCGTGGGCGTGGATTTCGTGCTCAACAATTGACCCTCGGCTTTATTCTGACCTCTAAACTTTTACCTGACTGTAAGTTCAAATTTTTGCTAATTTCACTAAGCTGTAAAACTCGGCATGGTTAAGAGCAACTGAATAAACTCCTTCACCTATCCACTTGCTGTTATTTAGTTTTTGGTAGAAAAAAATAATAGCTAACGACCAGCCGTGAGGTGGCTTAGATATTGCTTACTACTTGCTAAGTAATTGTATAATGTTCGTTGTTCATGATCACATAACATTTCCATTTTCAATGTAATAACAACCGTTTGGTAGTAAATGTAGTCATACAAATACAACTGTGGCGACATCTATCCTGCCAAATGCGAACTACGTGGCACGATGATTGTCTAGCACACTACAGCAACAATAACGACAACTCTCAAATATGATGTCACAGAATCCGGCACCGCGCTACTAAGATTTGACACGCAGGTAGTATAATATAATTATACAACTTCCCAACATCAACCGTTGGGCAGCAGCCCGGCAGGCATAAGATCCGCTTGGTTGGAGGATCCTCCCTTTACGTTGGAGGAACACCATACCTCGTTCCTCCACACAACCATTATCGTTTTAAAACGTCCCCCCCCAGATATTTAACCCCGCTGAGACTGAATTCAGAGGCAATGGCAAAATTACTTGCAATGTCGTTGACTTGCCGAAGAGGCATACTTGGTGCTTGTGTAAAAAAATCTGTATATCCATAATAATTGAATATAGCTTGTTGAACCAGTAAGCTGAAGCAACAAAGTTCTAGAGTTTATGGCGCAACTTGAGAGAAACCTTTGCCCAGCAGTGAACTGCGATCGGCTGATTCAATTTTATTGATAGATGCTTTATACTAAGATATAGTCAAAATATTTATAAGAAACCAATAGAAGAATTTATCAATATTTTTTTGTAGGCATTCCTAACCTTATAAGTAATACACAGTATTATACAATTAATACAATTAATACACAGTAGACTTAAATAAATAGATTATTTCCCAGTTCGAATAGCAAATAATTAGCTGATAATGTATTATGACTATGGCGTAGTCAAACGATAATCCAGTTCTTTATCAAAAAATAAATCGACGAAAATAATCGCACTAAGCAGATAATGTCAAAATATCATAAAGATTTATTTAAGTATTATAAATTAATATGAATAGTAGATCTATAGGTGCCTATAGAAAATAAACAAAGATTGTCAATTTCGACCTCAAACGTTTGTCACAGTACAAGGATTTCCTTGTCCTGGAACTTTTGGTAAGAAAATTAAACTAATTTTTTAATGATAAATCATTTTTTATTTAAGTATTTTCATCATAGTGTTATTGGTTTTGGTTGAACCGTTCAGAGTTGACTGTTGATCCAGACCATGAAAGAGGTCACCCTAGCGAAAGCAGCAGGGGAGCCGATCTGGCAACCACGGGCAGATCCGAAGGAAGTAACACCAATCTGTTGAAAAATTTAAATCAGTACCAGCTAAACATAAACAAAAGATCATTTTTAGAAAACGTGAGCCGTCCCTGAAATCATCGAATTGAAATTTTAAAGTAATATATATTTCCAAAAACTATACGTACCAAGACACGTCTGTTGTTACTGTTGACGACGAGAGGACCGCCAGAATCACCATTGCAGGTACTCCTGCCGTTAGCGCCGCTGATGCAAATGTTAGAGGCCTGGAGGATAATCGGGAAGGACATTGTACACACAGCGTTGGTGATCACGGACACGTCAACGTGGCTCAGAAACTGGTTGCTGGCGATGCTACCACCTATGGGATTACAAAATTAGATTACTCGATTAAACGAACAAAAAACGGTTAATTTCTAATGTTTACGAAAATGATTCCTTCCTTACCATCGCGGGTGAGACCAAAGCCAGATGCGGTTGCTGTCCAACTGGCGAAGTTATTATTGAGCTCAGCACCACTGGGCAGAGCGACGGTACCGATGTTATCTGTTGGTACACAAGTACATACATTACTTAAATTATGAACTATTCCAGTTTTAGTTACGACAGTGCTTTTCTATGGAAAAATATAAATGTAATAATTTAATTTATTTTTATGAAAAACTAGCGGCCCGTCCCGGCTTCGCACGGGTGGTCATTTTTCCCGTTTTTGCAACATTTTTCATTTATTCTCCGCTCGTATTGGTCGTAGCGTGATGTTATATAGCCAATAACCTTCCTCGATAAATGGACTATCCATCACAAACATATTTTTTCAATTCCAACCAGCAGTTTCTGAGATTAGCGCGTTCAAACAAACAAACTCTTCAGCTTTATTATATTAGTATACCTATAGATTAAACGGTAAATGAACTTAGGTACTTACTATTGAGGCCTACATTACTTGGGAGCCTAATCATGGCAATATCATTACGGATAAGGTTAGGAGTCCAGCTTCCATGCATAACAACGTTGTTGGTATTCACTCTGGTGCCGCCGGAGAACAGAAGTGTTGAGCCAAGGACAACTGTGAAACTCGAGGCCTGGTTAACACCGTCGAACCAACAGTGAGCAGCAGTAAGTACTCTATTAGTGCTGATCAGAGAACCTCCACAGACAGCCTGACCAGCTGCGAGTTGAATGACAAGACCGGCCTGCGAAATTTACGGTTAATATTAATAAGCATTAGGAACTGTTTAAGATTTAACTACTGATAATAAAATTGATAAATAACCTGCCATGGGGCTCTATTAGGGGGCGGGACAGATCTGCCCTCAGATTACTTGATTTGATTGATTTTGTGGGGCAATGTAGCTTTAAGAAATTTTAAGTGAATAAATCATTAATTCATTCATTCATACAGAATTATTTCTGTGATCTGAGGATCTGCCCATTCTCCATATTAAATGTATAGCTACAAAATGTTGGTAATTACCTGATAGGGGAACTGTCCGAGACTAGAAGCGGAACCACCGACGATTCTGGAAGGATCCTGACTGACTTCCTCCTCAGCTTTACGGATTTTCTCAGCTACCGGTAGACCAACTTTAGTCAGATATCCGTAAGCGGTGATGTCTTCAAGATCGATGACATCCTCGAGGTCGATATTCCTCGCGGAAACGACCGCCGTCAGGGCCAACAGTGCCAGTGCCAAGAACTTCATTTTGCCAGTAGTGAGGAAACTAGTTAACATAAAATCTTATCCTATACGTATTTATACTCTGCTGCTTCTAGATTATTTTAAGATATAAACCTTAATAGTGTGATAATCGTTTGTTTATCACACGACACTGTTAACTAAATCTTAGGATTACAAGATTGTGTTTAATAAGATTGATTTCTTTTAACAGTAATTTTCTAGACTTTGGGAAAATCAGTTGGTAACCGTTGTACTATAATGAGTGGCTATAATATTTACTAAGTACTAAGGTTCGATCTACTAATATTGTAATAATCAAAATACGGGATATTTGCATACGTATAATATTATGATTCCTTGTTCTGGTTCTAATTACCGATCAAACGTTTCCGAGCGTTAGATCCGGTACAAGGAATCATACAGATGTGTTGGGTGAGTATGTATCGCGTTAGAAGGACCAGCTCCTAGAAGGAGTGGCGCGTGGACGTACTACAAGTCAAGGTTAATAAACGTTTATATAAGCATTAACGTGAGCGTTTTGCAACAATGGGTGAGACGGGAGGCTGAACTGCTGTGGAGTTGACAAAAAGGAACCGTTTACATAATAAATTGGAATGCGTAATTTTTTTATTTGGTGTGGTTTTAGCTTCTTCTAATTGCCGGACTAGTTTTCAGGAGTTCAAGATTTGATTGATGCGCGCGGAACTAAACTAAAAGCGATGCGATGTAATATAAAGAAGGGTGCGAGCTTTCAATAGAGCCTTTGGAACCAATGTATTTAACAGTTGATGACGTTGCAGTGTGGTGGTTAGTAGCCTTTTCCTAAATCAACTTATACAGGTGTGTCTATTTTTAATTTTTAATAAAACGTTTATTTGGTTTGATTAAAAATAAAAAATAAATACAAAAGGATATCCAGCTGCTTTATATACAGGTGTAAATGAATTCGTGTAATTTCTTAAAACCAATGATTTACTGTAAAGACTAAAGAGAACGGGATTTGGCTAGACTAAAAAAAACACCTGTATAAGTTGACTTGATCTGTTACTATACAAAGTATACAAGGTTAGTCGGAAAGGGGGTATTAAGCCGCGGGCCACTTAAAGTATCACTGATGACTGTTTTAAAGCAAGTGTTAAAATTTCAAAATTCGATAATTTTTATTTGTATGCAAAAAGAGTTTTATTTTAGTTTAAAAAAAACATACTTGCTTTAGTTATGAATTCAGAAAATTAATTTTCTAATCCGTGACCCCAAATATGACCTAAATTGTAAAAACAGCTGATCATAGCTATGGACAGATAGATTTTAGCATATTTTTTACGAAATCTTTGAAAAGCTATTTCTCTTAAACTATCGAGTTTTGGGGAAAGTTGTAGAACAAAAGTTATGCCTTATTATGGGTACTTTAACACCCTTTCGGTTTAGTACCTACCCCCTTTCCGACTAACCTTGTAGATCACTGGTTTCAAGGTATGACACGAATTCGTTTACACTCTGTATATACGCGGGATGAAAGCAGCTGAATCTTCCTCTTTGCCTTTTCCCAATTATCTTGGGGTCAGCTTCCAGTCTAACCAGATGCGGCTGAATACCAGTATTTTACACGGAGCGACTGCCATCAGACCTCCGCAACCCAGTAACTGGGCAATGCCGATATCCTAAGGTTAAACCGTTTGTCAGACTTTCGGGCTTCTGACTACCCGTAACGACTGTCATAGGCATTCGTATAACACCCGGGACCGACGGCTTAACGTGCTCTCCGAGGCACGGAGCGGTCTCGATGTGTAACAAATGGTCACCCATCCACGGACTAACCGCGGCAAGCGCAGCTTAACCTCGCAAATCGTACGATCGGCGCGGTTGTTATTTAGCCACGAGCCCCTGAAAGCAGTTGAATATCCTTTTATATTTTTATCTTACTTCTAGATCATCGTAAGAGTTAAGGATACTGAATCGGTTTGTTAGTACTTTTAATAAATTGTCAGCGTTCATAAAGATGCGTTTTTACAATTGTAGATCGCTTTTCAGTTATTAGTTACTTTATGACCTCTAAATTTCGAGCCAATAAACAACCGCGCGGATCATATGATTTGCGAGGTTAAGCTGCGCTTGCCGCGGTCAGTCCGTGGATGGGTGACCGTCCGTTACAGATCGAGACCCCTCCGTGCCTCGGAGAGCACGTTAAACCGTCGGTCCTGGGTGTCATACGAATACCTATGAAAGTCGTTACGGGTAGTCAGAAGCTCGAAAATCTGACAACCGGTCTAACCGTTTCAAATTTGTTGTTTATTATCATATCTACAACATGTAACGTAATTAACGCACACCCTCAAACACCCCAATTAGAATATTATGTTATAATCATAATACATACACTGAAATTTTATTTTTATGTGCTTAAAAATTGTTTATTCAAGAAAATAGTATTACTTTTTCATTGTTAACTTCATTTAAAATTCAGTCTTATGCCCTTGACATAAGGGTCAACTTTCATTGTGCCAATTAAAATACTAATTAGTAAAAAACACGTTTATAAAAAAAATACACAATAAAAATGGCTGAAGTCGATTCAGTAAATGATTGTGAACTAACTAATTTCAGGATGTGCATTAATTATGTTACATATTGTATATATACTAGCTGTGTCCTCACGGCTCCGCCCGCGTAAGAAGTTTTATTCCAGTAATAAATATAGCCTATGTTAATTAGTAATAATGTAGCTTTGTAACGGCAAAACAATTTTCGAAATAGGTCCAGTAGTTTTTAAGTCTATCGTTAAATACAAAAATACAAATCTTTCCTCTTTATAATATTAGTATAGATAGTATAGACTACCATTACCATTACCATTTTCAATGTTTAAACAACCGTTTGGTAGTAAATACAACCACATCATATCAAAAATCTCCCGATATTTAACCCCGCTGAAACTGAATCTTAAGGCAATGGCAAAATCACTTGCAAAGATTCGCTGACCTGCTGAAAGGAAGGCAATGGTGTTTGTGTAAAAAAATCTGAAAATTTCTTATTATTCCGATTTATTGTAATAATAATTCAAATATGTTTTGATACTTACATTTTAGTTTCGGTGACATTACAGCTAAGAAAAACAAACTTGAGAGAAGTAAAAAATTGGTGTACCGTAAATAAGTCGCAACTAAACTGAAATTGAGTACTTGTAACGAAACTGATAATGTTAGGGTTAGGTTACACTTGCTATTAGAGTTTGTGTCCATTGCTTTACCTAAATGTATAATTTAGCAATTTCAACACGCAACGATACAAAATGTAGCTTTCAATCGCATCTTGCCACAATCGTCTGGTATGCGATGCAATTTCATTACAAGTATTCTATTTCAGTTTAGTTACGACTTCGTTACGGTACAACTATTTTTAATTACTCTTAGTTTTGTTTTTCTTTGCTGTAAGTAATGTCAACGATACTAAGATGTATCAAATGATCTTGGAATAATTATTACAATAAATCGGAATAATAGGAAATTTTCTGAATTTTTTGCACAAGCACCAATGTCTTCCTTTCAGCAGGTCAACGAAACGTTGGAAGTGATTTTGCCATTGCGTCAGGATTCAGTCTTAGCGGGGTTAAAATGTATCGGGAGACGATTAATATGATATGGTTGTATTTATATGATTACATTTACTTATTACCAAACGGTTGTTATAACATTGAAAATGGTAGTGTACTTATATAGAAATTAAAAATAGGTGTACTATTTTGTATTTCACCCAACTAACATAAATTACTTACTTTAGCTACTAACAGCAGTTGGCAAGTTGTTAACGGCAATGTCATTGTTAATGAGGTAAGGTCAATGTGGGCAAATCTGTCAGCGGGGCAATTCCGTACACATGCATTTGTATTCATTCCAGAAATAGTTACGCTGTTGTCGACTCGGACGATACAACAGGATCACTTTTTAGTTATTAACTAAACTAAAATATTCATTAACTAACTATTCTGGAATGAATAAAAATGCATGTGTATGGAATTGCCCCGCAGACGGATTTGCCCACATTGACCTTAAGGAATTTGGTTTCCGTGCATGGTAAGAGATAGCCATAACGGATGTTGAAGTATTGGTCCTGGTTGCGATCTAGGAGCTGTCACTAGTCAGTGGTAGGTACTCTTAAGTGAAGAGTAGTCTACAGCATTACACTCGTGCATGTTAGGCCTGAAATGGAAACAAATTTTCTAATTTAGTAGAGGCTTTAATTGCGTACCAATAACATTAATTCGTATTTTATTTTCAACAGTTTTGTCCATTTCGTATAAATTCTTCTACAAAAATACCCCCGACATTGTATGCGGCTGTCGATCCTAGTTAGCAATTATTATTAATGTGGTGAGAAAATGCTTTCCATAACGAGTCATACGAGCTCAAATACAATGAGTATACCACTAGTCATAGCGGAGGGCCGAACACAAACTTAAGCCACCTTATTTATTTATTTATTTATTCTTTACTGTACACAAGAAAAATTACAGCAATAAAACTACAATTTAGTGAAGTTATGTACAAAGGCGAGCTTAACTCAAAAATGAGTTTTCTACCAGCAAACCTTTGAGTGATAGAGAGAGATTGATTATGTGGTTGAAGGCAAATTCCAGTGTACAAATGTCTTATTTATTCACCTTCAAAGTCCTTCTTGTCAAAATAAGTCATGAGGCAAAATCGATCAGATTGATTGAAGTAGTGTTAACAACCTTTCGATCCAAACCCTCAAGATAGACAGACATAGGCTTCAAACTTATAACATCCGTCTTTTTTCGTCGGGGGTTAACAAAAGAAAGTACTCATGCTGTTTCATACTCTCGTTTGCCTTTCAACCTCGTCTCTTATATTATAATTTATCATTAGCACCTAATACTACAAGAAACATACTTTGATTTAACTTTGTTAATTTGAATATTTTTAAGTAAGTAAGTAGCATCAATATTTATTAAAGTAGTGACAAAATCCTACATTGTTCATTTGTGTGAATATCGTTAGAGATTATTGTGTGTTCTTATTCAAATGATCGTAATGACTGGTATACATATAGACTGACTTCTGCGCTACCGGTTGAGGTTGCGGGGTCGATGCTTGTGCGTAACAAATATTTGTATGGCCTATAAATAGCCTGTTGTTCCTGATCTGGATCTGTATATGTATTTGGTCTGTAAACGTACCTAGGTACCGAGTCGTACCGATTCAGGAGAAAATTTTGTGTATGGAATAAATCAAAGCAGAATATGAGCTACATTTTCCATATCCGTGAATATATTGAAGTTAATGCGATTCCATGGATAGCCAAGTTTCAATCAATTACCTATTTCAATAATATCTGATATCTTTATTTTTATTCACGGCACTAAACATTTTAAATCATAAAAAAATTATCATTATCATCATTTAGATTTTATATCTTATTGCATATCGTGACGTACGACAAAGATTTTGATAATGAATTTGTAATTTATTATATGCTGAGATTATATATCTAATTACCTACTTGATATCATTAATGATAGAATTATATTTTAGTCCAAACTGATATTTAATTGCGAGATTATGTTTGTAACGTTCACGTGGTCGATAAATTAAAAAATGTAATCGCTACGCTTTGCTGGTTTGGTTCAGCGACGAAATGGCACGCTGTTATTTAAAAACTTATTTATAATAATTGTACACTATTTCACCATCACTTCTTATAATATCATCGAAACGCGAAACAAAACATTAGGTATTCATTATCATGGCTGACATGGCACGCCATGATAACACATGAGATAATTAAAAACAGCAATGACGACATCTTAAGTATTATTTTATATTTAAGATATCACGGATCTGTTTTCTAGAATATTATTTTACTGTCATGGAAAAATAATCAGTTGGAATGGGAAATTGAAATATTGAAATTAGCTGGGTTTGCGCTGATAGCGTTGACATTGCGGACAGAATGAGAAGTAACATAACATCACGCCTTGTATTCCCCGAAGGGTTTGGCAGAGGTGTTTTAGTACACCGTCGTTTCGTCAGTTATGTTTAATTCCCATGTAATAGGGGGCGAGCTTATTGCCATCAACCGGGCACAAATCTAGACTCCGAGCTACTACTGAGAATATCTAATGGAAAAACCCAATAACACTTTGTCCGACCTGGGGATCAAATCCAGGATCCCATGCTCAGCAGTCGCGCTTGCGGCCACTAGATCAAAAGAGGTAGTCAAAAGAAAACAAAAAAACAAACAAATCGTTTTAATATGTTATCGACATTTTAGACGATTATTTATTACTAGCTGTGTCCTCACGGCTCCGCCCGTAGCCTATGTTATTCAGTGATAATGTAGCTTTCTAACGGTAAAAGAATTTTTGAAATCGGTCCAGTAGTTTTTAAGTTTATTCGTTACATACAAAAATCCAAAAATACAAATCTTTCCTCTTTATAATATTAGTATAGATAACTACAATTTTATTCGGATTTGAGAATAAAAGTACTTAATGTTAAATGTGAATTCGATGATCGTCTAACTGCTCGTTCACACAGAGGTTCCGTTAAAACAGTCCGATGAAAACGGATCTGTGTTCACACAGCGGATCTGTTTGAATGGATCAGCTAAAACGGATCGATAGTTTTCCCGGGTATTGCCGCGATCGGAAACCCGGGAAAGAAACCCCAGAAGGCACCCATACTTCTCCATACATGTTCATGTACGGATTCGTTTTTTATACTGTTCCGGCATCCAGTTTATGTATGTAACAATGTCGGACCAGTATTTTTTACTGGATTCGGAATACTGTCGTGTATGTGAACTTGCTCATACAACTACAGGCGCCATCACAAAAAAGCGAAGAACAAGCGAAGTTCGTGCTGGTTATGCGCTTGAAACAAGTGCCCCTTCCTCAGGCCCCTCGGTCGCCTATACTTAGCACTGCTTTTATCGTGATGCGTCTGGAGCGTCTAGCTATTTCATTTTTATTTTATAAAATAAATACTCTGACTGAGACGCATGCAAATTAAAAATATTTTAATATAAAAAGTGGCCTTATGTAAATAAATATTTGAATATTCATAATTATTTTAATTTCAGTACTTTATAATTTGTTTAGTTAATAACTTTTTCTCCTAGGATATATTTTTAAACACCCATAGAAAAAAAATTGTAACGTTGTATGTTATTTCAAGCAGGTATTTAGCTAATAATCAAATAAATTACGTTATCTACCTATTTTTATTCTAAAATACTATAGCAATAATCAAATTTAATTTAAAGCTGTTACAAATCAATTATGTTTACATTTTATTTTACATTTTTACAACCATTGAAACACTTATAACTAAACCTAATTTCTATTCTAATTATTATGGGAACGCACCCGTGGTGACTGACACGTTTTGAATACACGTTCGGTTATTTCGGTTGGAGTTTGGACCATTCCCTACTAAGTACATCAGAAACTTCGGAACGCATCGCGAATATTCTAGGCGACACACCTTCTACGACAGCGCAACGAACGGTTGTATTAACCTTACTAATTACTCCGATCTTATTTACATAATTAACAATTTGTGCATAGTCATTTTCGGTGATCATATTTAAACTACATTGATTCAACAACTAAGTACAATATCTTACTGCTTACTATTCTATAACTAAGATTGAATTCAGTGTAAACCCCAGAACGGAGTTCCCTCCCTACGCTGGTATATTACTACTACTACGGATACGGCTACTCTCCGGGCAAGATAACTCCGAGTACTACGACGCTACTGAGAAGCTGATTGCTGCGTTCCACGCTACCAACGCTACACACCGCGCCATCCGGCTACGAACGCAGGACAGTGGTGTTTCTATTGACGTCTAAAAACTTGACACGCGCAAGATATTAACGAACTCACCAGAACTCACCGAACTAACAATATTCGGCTTCACCGATAAATTTTATATTTTTCAATCTACCTTCAATTACTTTTTGTAAAATAAATAATTTACTTCTTCTAGATCTATTAATTTCATTTACTAAACTACCTACCTACTACCATACGTCACAAAGTATCACTTTATAATGAGCTATAAAATAAAATAAGTCTCATCATCCGACGCCACGTGGACCCTCCGATCTCCTCTCGAGGCGAAAAACACGTACTTTCATCGGCTTCTTACAACCAAACTATAACAGATAGAAACCGCTGGAAAGATTTGTTTGATGGCTACACAGAAATAAACGTTTTATGAAATTTATTCTATAACTGATGACGTCACACCCTTCTAAACATTGCTCTGAAAGTTCGTCGAGGCGCGATCGCTGCTCACTGAAAATCGAGCTAGCGGCGAAACTACTTGTCCGTTTAGTACAAATCAACTGTATTTTATTCACAAGTGTATTGCCGATATTTTGACATAAAAAATAAATTGCAACATAAACAAATTTGTAGCAACGATTGCAAAATAAAATGCCAAGACCGAAAACAAGGAAGAGCAAAATAAAAAGGCATAATCCCATTCGCGACCGACCAAAACCACTCTCGGGTGCGGAGTGGGATCGCCGCTACCGTTTAAAGAAGAAATACACCCAGGAAAATCAAACCAGGTCGAATCAATTGATAGAATTCACGAAAAAAAATTACGGTAGTAGCCCGACTTTAACGCACCCCATTTTTTTTAGTACCCTCTCGCGGGCCACTTACGTGCATAATTCCTGGTCCAAGATGAAATTAGAACTAACAAACTTTTGAAAAATAAAACCATTCTATACAGCTGGTGCTTCTGAAAAAACTAATTTTAGGTTTAGTGTCATAGTAAAAATGACAAACCGATCCGTTTTCCAACGACGCACATAGCATGCTTAGACAAAATTACACTTATTTAAACAAAGCACAGAACAAGAAGTTTACAGCTAATTTACCTACATACAAATAGTTTACACTAGTTGGGATCCTCGATACTTAAATTACACGTCCCTCAACCGTATTTCTGCGTATTTTTATATTGCATCTAAGGATCAAAAAGCAGTGGAAAGGCGCGTCATTTAAATTTTGCAGATCTCTAACTACGCTTTAATTTGTCGATAATACTGATAATAATAATGCAGGCTGTAACTGTCCCACTGGTCCCACTGCAGCGCAAAGCCCTTTTCTTTACATAAGAAAAAAATCGAGCTTTGATGTGATACTGATACCGGTAAAAAAATATGTTAAGGATTTTAGTAAAATCATTGTGAATGTAAAATTAACTAATAACCTGGTAAAAGAATTCTTCGTGGCAGGACGCTGAGCCTCTGATGATTATGAACTGGTTCCTCATCAGCTTTAAAGTTCTCAGCTAGTTGTAGACCAACTGTTCTGTTTATCTATACTGTTTTGTGATCCTTGCTAAGGACAACATCTTCTGGATGGAGGACCTCCGTGGCGGCTGCCGCCATCAGCGCCAATAGAAACACTGACAAAATTTTTAATTACTTAGAGTCAAGGGAAATCCCATTGTTAACACTTTATAAATATAGAATTATTATATGATTACTACAAAGATATTAGTGCAACAGTAATTTGATAAAATTATCTGTAATCAATCAAGTTCAGATTATGTCAAAGAATATAAAAAACCCAGTGGCTTGGGTTTTTTTAAACATTCCTTATCATTGATAATTTGTGCTTACATAGATATATTCTTAGATTACTGAATGGCGTGAGCGCAGCAGATCTCAATCATTACCACACACACTCAATGCGGCAAGTGCGTGGTCCAAGCCGCGTCACCATAAACGAGGCCATAACCCAAGGGTGTACTGTCAAGACTAGCGAACAAACTTATTAGGATGTAAGACGAGAGATCAAACATTTAATCTCTTCTTATCATGTCATTTCTAGAATAGTGGAGGTATAAGGCCCGAAGTATAGGTACGTGGTAGGTATTATTAAACTAAATGATCGGTGACCGCAATTATATACAATTATGCTTTCTTGGATAATAATACCAGTCTGTAAACTTCCATTAGTCAACATGAACCACGGACCGTTCAATAGAAGCATTCTTGGCAAAAATATTGATAATTGCAGTAAATTGTTGTAACCGCAAAAGGAGGATGCTGCAGCTAATAACCAGCCCGTTACTGACCCTCTGCTAGGCACGGCCCGTTCTCAGAATGACCTTAGTCCTCCACGCTGGCCTGGTTCACCTTGTGCTGTCGCTCAACTTCATGAAATAATTCCGTAGGTACTCAGTTTACGACAGCTACAAGAAGTGACGGTGTGGCCTATACTCAGTTGTCCAGCACCACAGGGATAACTTTCTTGCATGAATGACATAAAACCTGACCTTACTAACATGTTGCTAATAGTTTCCTCTAGGTACTACCTTCTTCTTCTTCCTGCCCTTATCCCACACTAGGTGCGGTCAGCACTACATGTATTTCATAAATCCATGTTGTTAGAGGTTTTGGCTTATTGTTTTATGACCGGCCGCCTGCCTGACGTCAACCCTCCTTGGGAATACTCGTTGCGCCATCGCGCGGGTGACCCAATGTGCTTGCAGATATTATGCACTGGGTCCCAAAATGGCTTGTCAATCTTATTGCCGACAACTAAGCAGATTGTGTTCTTCTTGGTGGAGTATACTTGCAGTTCCTCAACCCACTCATTCAGTTTTGCTAGGGACTTTGGTTCAGACACATCGTAAACTAATATAGCACCGTGAGCTTCTCTGTAAAAACTTGATGTCAGTATTCTGTATCGCTCCTGTCCCGCTGTATCCCAAATACCAAGCTTGATTTTAACACCGTTCACGTCCATAATTTTACATTTGTAGTCAACTCCGATTGTAGCTGGGAATGATGGATTGTAGTCTCCCGTTGTGGTAGGTACTACCTATAACTATACATACTAAATGGTAACAAGAAGCAGAAAAGAGATACTTTCTTTACAAATATATCTGCCCAGCGTTTTCCCAACTATATTGGGGCCAGCTTCCAGTCTAACCAGATGCGGCTGAATACCAGTATTTTCCACGGAGCGACTGCCACCAGACTTCCGCAACCCAGTTACTGGGAAATACCGATACCCTTAAGTTAGACCAGTGGTCAGACTTTTGGGCTTCTGATTACCCGTAACGACTGTCATAGGTATTCGTATGACACCCGGGACTAACTGTTTAACGTGCTCTCGAAGGCACTTTTACAAATAATATAAGCGAGTACTACAATCTTTGTTTCAGCGTTTGAGTGAGTAAATTAGGTAAAGGAAATGCATTATGACTGCCTTAATACGAGATAATATTGGTTTTCTATTGGCTGATCTTAACAGGACATCAGCGACACGTCATTAAATTTTGTCTGTGTGCTCGTGTCCCCTAAAAGACTTTCCAAAGCCTGAACTATTGGAATGGTATTAAATTTATTTATAGCAACCATGCCGTCGTGTTGTCTAAACGTTGTTATGCGTTTTAAATTTTTGCGCAGGCGCTGAGCATACCTACAGAAATATTAGGCACCTATAATATCAATTATAACATTTATGGCAATTTCTATAAACTAATAGGTTTTTTATGATAATAGGTATTTTATTTTACAGGTGCATTGGATATAAACGTACCGATTCCTATGAGCAAAAATGAATCATTTTGCTTACTAATGGTAGTATTTTTTATTGCCAAACTGGGATATAAATAGACTTGTAAGCTAATTTTACCTGTGGTAGCTACTAATGAATGTAAAGGTCTTTACTTAATTATTGGTAAAATACAAGTGTCTTAATATTAACTAATAAAGTTCAGTAAATCGTTGCAGTGCATATTGCAAGACTTTAATGATTGTTAAATAGTTCCGCCATTCGACGCTAGATGGAGCCGGAGGTAAATATAAAATCTACAGTACTGGTGTCCCAAAATGGCCATGGGCGGAAAATACTTTAAATATTAAATAAAAATAGCTTATTTTACTTAAAAGTGACTTCATTTTATTTTTTTAAGTAAGAAATACTGCGTTCTCAGGTTTTTTGCTTGAGGCGAGAATCGAACTGACAACTGCGAAACAGCAACTTCCCTTTAGATATCGATAGGATCAATAATAAGGATCAAATCTCTCTAACAAACAGTGTCTTAAATTTAAGGAAGTCTATGAAATAAGAACAATCAACAAATAAAATAAGGTGTTTTATGAGTAAAATTAACTGCATTGGTGTCATTGAATTAAAATGTACCTGATTTAATGTTAGATTTTATGGTCTCCCATCAATTTAAGATACAATGTTTATTGGAGCGATTTGATCCTAATTATTGACCCTATCGATTGGTGGATTAAAATACAGGGTGGTATTTTATCGCGTTTGTGTTGATTCGATTCCCAATTCAGTACCTCTACCATGAGTTTACACAGTCAAAACTCGCTAGCGTCTCCGTAAATTATTTGTATGAAATATTGTACAGCGCCCCTAGCGGTCACAGAAAGAATTAAAATTCGTACCATGAGCACTATAGATTACGATAGGTTAAAAACCTAACGTAATCTATTCGATAGTCACTAACGTTTTTCAGCTGTCACCATACAAAACGGTACCATGAGTCACTAATTTGACTGAACCTATCGAATAATACGCTTGCGATAGTAGTAACGTAGCTCACTAGCATTTTGACGTGTGAAACATATGTTAACATTAAAGTTATATACGTTTTTGAGTCTACTAAAGTCAAAATAATGTCTGCAAGAGCTTATTTGGCATAGAATATGTTAGTGACCGCGTTAAAAATAGTAACTTTACATTTTAAATAACTTAATAGAACGTAAAGTATAGTAAGTCATCTAATTTTTACGTCAATGAATAACAAACATCCATCCTCACAAACTTTCATAAATTAATTTATAATAGTAAGTAATGTTAGAAACGTAAATTACCTGTTAATTTAGTTATTATAAATAACAATCCATACAATAAATTCAATAGAAAGTTGAAGCATACATTTTCATGAACTCCACCAACCATTGAAACTGTGAGACACTGGTCCTCATTTTATTAATTAATCTGTTTGAATCTAATTGTACACTTTAAAACCACACAACGCAGTTCTGTGACACAACGTTAACAAACAAAATGACAAATTGAATATACGACCAAAGATTACAATAGTAACTGTACATATTATACGACGACAGTGACATATTATAAGGAATAAAAATTCAAAAACCACTAAATACCATAAGTAATCTACTAACCGTCAACTTTTCTATTTGGTCGGTTTATTTGTGATATTGACTGTCTTAACATTTTTAGCATAGCGATAACATTACATTTTGAGCTTAAGAGCCGTTCTCTCTTCTTATTAGTGGGAAAGAAAGAAACAAAACATAAGTAGAGTGAAGTTAGCTAGACGACACGATCTATCGAGCTCACCTTAGCGCCTGCGTAAGACTCCGTAAATCTCATGGTGCGAGCATTATCGAAATCTATTTGATCCACGTTAGCACGCTAGCGAGTTCAACGCTAGCGAGTAATTTTTCGATGACAACTCATGGTAGAGGTACAGGAAAGAGTCATTTTAAAAATCTTTGAACGGAGTAATTCTAACGTTTAAAAATAAAATGAATTGACCTTTAAGTAAAATTTACAATTTTATTATTTAAAGTACTTTTCCTCCACGTCCAGGTGATCTAGGAACACCGGTATATTCAGATACATTCTTTATTTGTTTATTTCAGTAGATACGTTATGCAGTTGTCAAGATTAACAATTACTTTACTCCATTTCCGCTTGCTTAAAAATCGACTAGTTTTTTAAATATGATGTGAGTACAAATTAGCGGATTAAATTATAATTGTCTTATTTTGGAATAGTAAGCAGGTATAATGATAGTTGAGTTGTGTAGGTACCACTGAATTACATGCATTTAACTTAGGAACATGAAACATGCATACCTACGTCAGCAAACTAGGAGAGCGCATCTCTATTTGAGACAGTAATCCATCACTGTGTCTTAAACTAGGTTTCATGATTGGTGTCCGACTTTCATGATTGGTGTCCGACTTCTACATTTTATTAGTTTGGTAATAGTACATTATGATGTAAGTATGCTAAATTGGTCATTGCAGTCGAGGCGGTGTTAAGCGCGCGAGCCGCCAGCGAGTGCGATATGGGAGACGAGAGTGTAATGATCAATGCACACGCGTTTCATACGACGTTTTTAAATACACTTGAGAGGAAAATAACAGACTTTAAGTCTCTAATACAAAAGTATTTGTGAAAAATGGCGCGTGGATTTCTTTGTAAACATTTTATTATATCATTAATCTGTGGTGCCTGTGGCCGAGTTAGCTATGCCCGCGCAGGTGAAATACCACAGGGCAAACTGCCTAATATTTAAAAAAAACTGATTATTTTTGTGTTTATAACACAAATTAATGGGGAAGGCAACGCAAAACGAAAGCAGATGGCAGCACCTCCATACTTAGTTATTTGAACCAATCAGAACCATCATATTCATATGAGCAATAATTTCAAATATATTGCAACCAATAAGCTCGTACTGGTACAATCGAAAGTGGCGCCATTAGTTCCACAGTTGCCTTCCCCATTGTAAGCGAGGGGTAAGGAAAACAGCAGGATGCAATGAATGGTAGAAAATAGGCGAGCGAAAGAAAATTTGCTTGCAAATAAAAATACTGAAAAAATATGACAGTACCAAATGTGACAACAATGCCGCGGGATGGCGCGACTGTCACCCTAAGAAACCTCCCTGGTCGCCCATCGTCACACATAAAACAATATAATTTTATGCGTCGCCTACATTAATTAATGTTAATTTGATGACAAAAATAAATAATTTAATGAAATGAAACGCTTATTTAACATATTTTAATTAACACAGTTTACTTATCCATTTTTATAAAAAAGAAAATCTATTTTTTAGGCGTAAAAACGCTTTGCTAAGATTAAAAAAAAGTAAATTAAAACTCGTAGATATATATATCATTAATCTGTGGAAAAATGCTTGTAATGTACAGTAAAAATGTAATAAGCTGCATTATGAACCTAAACGCTTTGCAATAAGAGCCACTTTACGAGCAAGTGTGTTGAAAAAAGTTTTCTTTTTTCGTTTTAGTGGCCTTAATTAAAACATAGTTGAACCTACTAGCTACTACCTAAAGACGCTGCTCGTATCCCAATCACAATATGCGTACTGTTCGTCATTGAGGAGTTTCATTGTCTATCTCCGAAGTTCTTCATCAGATCTTCACCAAATTTAAATTCGACCACTTCGAAAGAATAATCTTTCAAACAAAAACAAACGTTTTTGAAATCGGTTTATAAGCGACGGAGTAGTGAGGTAATAAACTTTAAAAAAAAAACCGAATTGAGAACCACTTCATTTTTTGGAAACCGGTTAAAAAAAAGGTGTTTTTTGAGTAAAATTATATATAGTATTGGTGTCATTGAATTGATATGTACCTAAGTTAATGTTAGATTTTATGGTCTCCCATCAATTTAAGATGCAATGTTCACTAAAACTAAAATAATTATGAATTTTACAATTAGACAAAAGGAACAATCACATTCAAATAAACTATAACGAAGATCAAATACTGGAAACTAATGTGACAAAATTTCTTGGACTATGTACCTATATTGATAACGATATGTCATGGAGGACTCAAATCGATAATGTGTGTGGGAAGCTTAGTAATTTTTCCTATGCTCTTTATATGCTAGGTAAAATTGTGAATAAGAGCGCGCTCCTGGCGGCTTATCATGGTTATGTCGCCTCTACTCTGCGATATGGTATTATACAATGTATTTTGGGGTAATGCTACTAAAGTTCAAGAGGTACTTATAGCACAGAAAAAATGCATTCACGCGATATGTAAAATAAAACAAATAGATTCATGCAAGCCACATTTCCAAAACTTAAAAGTATTGGCCGTACCATCACTTTATAGCTATGAAGCCTGTATTTTTGTAAAAAATTATATGTCGCACCTTTAGAATTATAGAGACCTATCTAAAAAAAGATAGTTTTTGGAAAACGTCGAATAAAGGTTCGTATTTTTATGAATTTTGTAGAAAAGAGAGATTATGCGGTTGTATTTTCATAAAATTCATTATTTATATTTTTAATAAGAATCGATGAAAATGGTAATTCAACGTCATTTTATGAGTCAAACTTAAAATCTTAAAATTTTGAAATAGGTCTCTATAATTGTAAAGGTGCGATGATGTATTTATATAAATCTGTAGAAAATCAACGGCACTCAAAAAAAGTTGCATTTTTTACCCACAAAAACTAAATTTCTCTTGAAAAGTATTTATGCAATCGCTCAAAAATTATATAATAAATTACCTGATCTGATTATAATCAGCAAGAACATTCGTGAATTTAAGCATAATCTTTTTACATTATTGAATGACGAAGCGTATTATTCTGTTTATGAATTTCTTAATGACAAATTGTAATATTATATCCTATTTCGCAATGTATTAATTGGACTGATTATATACCTATATTGTATGTATTTAAATGAAATTGTACTTTTAAAGTACAATGAAATGATAAAAAAAAAAATGTTATGAAAATGTTATATGTTATAAAGGTAACATAAACTTAAACAAAATTGAATATGTGTGCTCCAAAAAGTTTAATTAATATAAAAGATAAATGTATTCGGGCGCCAGGAGCTAACACAACAAACAAAGCAACCGGAAGCTTACCGAGTAAAGTTGAACTTTTAATCTTCAAGCGGGAGGAATTAATAAAAACAAAACCTTTATATGACTTGTTTTTATTCCCTGTAGGCTTAGGTTATAGCTACAATTGACTTAGATTAATTATTCATAGCTATACTTAAGTTAAACTAAAATTAATATTATTATTGCTATTATTATTGTTATTGATATCATTGCATCCGGTATGATATAGAAAGGAAATACATACCAAATTGCAGATTTTTTAAATCTAATAAATTTAAGTTAAGTTACATGACGAGCCGACACGAGGCGAACCCGACGTGGAGATAAATTCCTCTTACCAAAATGGCAAAGAAAGAGATGCAGATGTATGTGAGTGTAAAGTAAAGATAGGAGATGAAAGTATTGAACAGGTGAATGAGTTTGTTTATTTGGGAAGCATGTTTACAAGAGATGGTAAGATTGACGAAGATGTGGAAAGGAGAGCAAATGCGGGAAATAAAGTAAATGGTGCTTTGCATGCGGTTGTGGCTAGCCGGTCGATGTCCAAAAAGGCACGACTGGCTGTCCATAATGGTGTGTTGGTACCTACGCTTATGTATGGAAGTGAATGTTGGTCGTGGCAGAAGAGGCATGAAAGTAGAATAAATGCCGTAATGTAGTATGTATGTATGTATGTGTATGCCGTGGAAATGCGTTCCTTGCGAAGTATGTGCGGTGTAACTTTGAACGATAGATTGAGAAATGAAGAGATTAGACAAAGTTGCGGTTTAAAAGATGATGTAGTGACAAAAATTGAAAGGAGTATGCTTAGGTGGTTTGGCCATGTTGAGAGAATGAGTGAACGGCGATTAACAAAAGAAATTTATAAGGCGGATGTTAATGGGAACGCCGGTAGAGGACGTCCTAGAAGGACATACATCGATGTTATTGGTGATGTTCTTCACAAAGGTCAGGTGCGTAGTACTCTCAACCGGCGTGCGTGTATGACAAGATGTATGAATGTGGATGAAGCGAAAGGGGTATGTAAGAGTCGTAGCATGTGGCGTTCTATAGTTTCTGCCTACCCCCATGGGAAAAAGGCGTGAGTTTATGTATGTATGTATGTATGTATGTATGTACTTTTAAACATTTGTTGAAATTTTATTTTGTTGACTTACTAGTTTTGCCTTTAAATTTAAACTAAATATTTTTCGTTTTTTATTTTACGATAATTGTACTCACCTGTGATAATATTTTGTATGCCTTCTGGCGGTACTTTGTTTGGATCAAAATTTTTGTAAAACATCTGTAATTTTACCCTGTGTTCACAAAATAAATTAAATGAATGTTTATTGGAGAGATTTGATCCTAATTATTGACAATATCGATTGGTGGATTAAAAATACAGGCTGATAGTTTTTCGCGTTTGTGTTGGTTAGATATCCAGATCAGGCAAGAGACTTTTTAAAAATCTTAGAAGGAGTTTTTCTTATGTTTAAAAATTAAATGAATTGACCTTTAAGTAAAATTTACTTTAAGTAAAATTTATTTTTTAATATTTAATGTAATTTTCCTCCATTTCCAGGTGCTCGGGGACACCCGGTATATTCAGATACATTCCTAATTTGTTTATTTCAGTAGATAAGTTATGCAGTTGTCAAGATTAACAATTACAGTCGACTCTCACTCTCTCTAAATTGAAACCCAAGGGAACAGGGAAAAATTTCAAATTACCAAGAGTTAAAAATAACAAGAGTTTGATCAAGGTTCGAGATTTATTATTTTAAACATTCGTACAAAGAATTATTATTTACTGAAAAGTAGTCCGTAATTTTCTGTTGAGTGAGCGATGCGAACTGCAAACTTATCTACTCATGAATCGACAGGTCTGTACATGTATGTAAATAATGACAACAAACGCTTCAAATTATAGAGTGTAAGGAAGCCCGGACTTCGAATTATTGCATGTTGGCGGGCAAGATTCCTTCAACTTCAAATTACCGAGGGGACCAATTGATATTGATTTAATTCAATTTATCGAGTATTTTTAAGGAACCGGGAAAGAAATTCAAATTATCGAGAGATTCAAATTAACGAGTTTCAACTTATCGAGAGTCGATTGTACTCTATTTCCGCTTGATTAAAAACCTACTAGTTTTTTAAATATGATGCGAGTACAAATTAGCGGATTAAATTATAATTGTCTTATTTTGGAATAGTAATCAGTGATAATGATAACGTTTAATGATAGTTGAGTTGTGTAGATACCACTGAATTACATGCATTTAACTTAAGAACATGAAACAAACATAGATAATTAGGTACCTACGTCAGCAAACTAGGAGAGCGCATCTCCGTATTAGAAAAAATCCTTTGAGAAGATTCAGCAGTGGGTAATTTAAATGATAAATGATTTTTATTTCTGTAAATAAATCTGTTACAGACACTTTTACAAGTCAATGTAATGTTTTTTTTTAAGACTAGATGGCGCCGGCATTTCCTATCTGACTAGCTCTGAGAAGAAAAGCCGAAAAAACTCAGAGGTCAAAGTCTCTTTTAAAGTCCAGACATTGTAGTACACGAACTATGCGAGTGAAACGATGTAGGGCAACGTCGGGAATGGCCTTTTGAGGAAAGTGCCAAAGGAGGTTCGAGTTGACCTGTCCTAACTGACGGCACATCTGCATCAGTCATCGCGGAGCTCAAACCTTATTCTAGGGAGCTCAACAACCCGACCGCTGCACGACGCAATCAATCAGTTTGACATTTGTGTGGGTCACAAAAAAAATATATACTCAAGAACCGCCAAACGTTTACAAAATTCGTGTATAAAGTTACCCTACATGGTACTCACATTCACAATTTATTAAAAAAGTAAAATAATATATAAATAAGGCGATGATAAAATAATAATAATCATTGAAAAATAATTCAATTGTAAAATGTCAAAAGGATAAAAAATAATAATATCATGTTGTAAAATAATTTCAATAATTACAATGATGTGTCTGTGACAACAGCGAGCGGCTCAATTCCAAGCATTTTTATCGTCCATATAATCTTTAACTTTATAGAAACCCTTTTCGCATAGTTTCTGCTTTACATAGGACTTGAATTTATTAAGACTTAAGTCTTGAATATTGCTTGGAATTTTGTTGTAAAAGCGTATACTTTGGCACCTAAATGAGTTACTAATTTTTTGGAGCCTAGTCTTTGGTAGGATAAGCTTATTTTTTTATTTCTAGTATTGACGTTATGGATGTCGCTGTTCTTAGAGAACAAACTGATATTTTTAACCGACTTCCAAATAGGAGGAGGTTACTATGTTCGTCTGTATGTATTTTTTTTTTTTGTATGTTCATCGATATTTTCGCCAATTGTGAACCGATTTTAATTATTCTTTTTTTAATGGATAGGGTATACTTCGAAATTGGTCCGATTTAAATTTGGTGAAGATCTGATGAAGAACTTCGGAGATAGACAATGGAACTCCTCAATGACGAACAGTACGCATATTGTGATGATGTGATTATGTTACGAGCAGCGTCTTTAGTAGGTCCAACCATGTTTTAATTAAGGCCACTAAAAAGAAAAAAATAAAAACTTTTTTACAAAAAAATTTAAACCGACTTCAAAAAAGAATAAAATAATTAGGTACTATATAAAATTAACAGTTTCAGAAGTCGGTGCCTTCAATTTGGTTCAGCTTGGATCAGCACCGACTTCTGAAACTGTTAATTTTATATGGTAATTATTTTATTCTTTTTTGAAGTCGGTTTAAATTTTTTTGTAAAAAAGTTTTTTTCTTTATATAAATCAAATTTTCATAAATATATTGAGATGCGACCGTCATTATGCTAACTTCTTTAAATGTATCCCTCAGTGAATGCCTAAAACTAAGGTTATAAATTGCTCGAATAGCTCTCTTCTGCAAAACAAAGATAGTTTGAATGGTCGGCAGCATTTCCCCACAACAAAATGCCGTACGACATAACACTATGAAAGTAACTAAAATACACTAATCTGGCTGTCTCTACATCAGTTATCTTGTAGACCGCGTAAGCTGCAGAACTGAGTCTTTTCGACAATTTATCTATATGTGGGCCCCACTGCAGTTTCGAATCTAAAGTTATACCCAAGAACATAGTGGTGTCCACAAGATCCAACTCGTCTCCATTTATTACTACACTGGTTTTCACCTTCTTAACATTAGGTGTCAAAAATCTGATACATTTAGTCTTTTTCTCGTTCAAAAGCAAGTTATTAACATTAAACCAGTGCACTACTTCAGAGAGAGCGTTATTTACATCGTCCGTAACCGGCTGCTGCCGTTTAAGTTTAAATAATAGTGATGTATCATCTGCAAATAACACAATTCCTGATTATCTTTTATAAGATAAAGTAGGTCATTTATATAAACGAGAAATAGGAACGGGCCGAGAACTGAGCCTTGCGGAACTCCCATTCTCACAACAGACCCCAGAGATCTCTTCCCATTGATGTCTACTTTCTGGATCCTATTACCCAAATAAGAAATAAGTAGATCCAGAGCAGTATTCCTAACTCCGTAGTGATGTAATTTTTATGTCATTGTCAATTATGTCATCTGCCTCGTTGGTCTAGTAGTGGCAAGCGCGACTGCTGATCGTGAGGTCCTGGGTTCAATCCCCAGGTCAGCCAAAGTGTTATTGGGGCACGCCGCAATAGCGGCGGTAAGACCCGTGATGGAGGAGTGGTTGAAGAGGCGGCATGGCGCCCTCAGCTTCCGGCTGACGCAGGTACTCTCGAGACATGGCTGTTTCGGGAAGTACCTGTGTCGTATAGGCCGGGAGCAGATGCCTGGATGTCACCACTGCGTGGACACAGCGCAGCACACGCTGCAAGTGTGCGCTGCGTGGGCAGCGCAGCGCCGTGACCTGGTTGCGGCAGTGGGTGGTGACCTCTCGCTTCTGGCTGTGGTTCAATCCATGGTGGGGAGCGAGAGTGCGTGGGAGGCCGTCGCTTCCTTTTGCGAGGAGGTGATGGTCACCAAGGAAGTAGCGGAGAGGGAAAGGGAGGCGTCTTCCTCCCTCCCTTCTCGCGCTAGACGCACCGGGCGCCGGGGGGCGCGTGACGATCTCTGGCCACCCTAGTGAGTGGCCTGCGGGCGGCGGGTTAGGGGACCCATCGCTCGACCAGTAACAGGCTCGGGAGGATGGCACGCCGTGTTCCGCGAGCGCCTCTCAGAAGGAAGTGGGGCAGGGGATAAATTGCCCCACCACTAGAGACGTCCACTAGATGAAGCTGGTGGACCAACCTGCCGGGGTTGCGGTGCATGCAATAGCGAATCCCGTGACCCCGGCCTTAGGTTAAAAGGAGGGAAACCGTTGATTTTTAGCCGGTAACAGTCCGGCAAACCCCCTCGCCTTCCCCGGGCGAGGGACATCCATGAGGAATTTCCAATGATAAAAAAAGCGTTTTTCCGAGAGGAATTCCTCAGCAGCAGCCCGGAGTTTGGATTTGTGCCCGGTTGACGGCAATAGGCACGCCTCCTATTACATGGGACTTAACATAACGGCGAAATGAGGGTGTTACTGTACACATCTGCCCAACCCTTCGGGGAATACAGGCGTGATGTTATGTTATTTAATTATGTAATAAATATATTTTTAAGTGAATTTTAAAATAAATTCAGATTATTACGGTCTTTAATTTTTTTATAATTGAGGCGTGGAATTTACAAATGATTAAGTGCCAAAAAAACAATGAATGAGGAATTGAATAAAAATGAATTGGCTGCCCAATGTAGCTCCTTTGATATAAAAAAAATTGAATTCGCATTTTTGGGCACTTAGCCCATTTGTTAATTCCACGCCTCAATTCACCTGGCGATTTCCCTACAATGAGTAGTCAGCTTATACTAGCAACGTACACACATCAAAAAAAGTTTGCGATCACTTTAAAAAATCGTTTTTTTTTTTGTTACCGTAGATTATATTATGATTTCTTCTTCTCTTTAGATTCTTTATTTATAAATATAGATTTAGAATATAAAACAATAAAACAGTTCAATTGTTTTTCCATATAAAAAGGCTTTCAGTCCTAGCTTACGCTCATTCAGAAATCTGATTTAGTCAATTTAAACGGATTTAAAATCGATTTCGCGGAAAGTTGTGATTGAAAAATGCCAAGAGGATTATCAGAAGTTTTACGAGCAAGAATAGTAACTTTGAGGGAAGAAGGATACACCACGAGAGAAATAGCACGCAGAGTTGCTATATCCCAATCCTGTGTCGTGACCACGTTGCAGAGGTACCACGGGATGGGTAATTTAGCTGACCGACCCCGCAGTGGTCGCCCAACTGTTTTGACTGCTGCCCAAAAGCGCTATATTAGATTGCTGGCAGTCCGTGACCCAACAATCAACGCCACTAAAATAAAAGCAGAAGTTCGGGCCGCCTCTGGGCTTGAAGTTAGCACTCAGACCATTCGGAATTGCTTGCACCAGGCTGGATTACGAGCACGGAGGTCTTGGTGAGCTCCTCTGAATTCCCGGCAACGTCAACGACGGAGATTACAGTGGGCTAGGCTTCGGCAAAATGAAGAAGAAAACATTTGGCAAAACTGTCTCTTCGTTGACGAATCGCGAATCGGTACTCATCCAGATAACCGACGTGTCCGTCTCTGCAGAAGACCAGGAGACCGTGAAAGGCAAAGAACTGCCACTGGAACAGTTCAGCAAGGCGGGAAATCGCTGTCCTTTTGGGGTGGTATTATGATTGGAGCTAGAACGCCTTTGATCCCGTATCGAGGCTTCATGACAACAGACGTGTACAGAGCAGTTGCCATTGATGGAATTGTCAGACCATTCCGAGTAAACCATGGGCACCAATTTGTACTGGTCGATGATAATGCGCCCGCCCATCGAGCTCAACGAGTCAATGCTGCTCTCCAAGAATACGACATCACAAGGTTAGATTGGCCTGCTGGCTCGCCTGACTTACACCCAATAGAGCACGCGTGGGATGCTCTTAAGCGAGCTGTTTGGAACCGTCAGCCACGTCCCCAGACAGTGCCAGAGCTCAGGGAAGCCGCTATTCAAGAATGGGACAGGTTACCCCAAGAAATGCTGGATAACTTGATTCTCAGCATGCCCAGGAGGATCTTCGCATGTGTTCGAGCCAGGGGAGGAGTTATATTATATTGAATATAAACTTTTTATTAATAAATTGTTGTTTAAGTTTGGTTAAAAGGTCTTTTTCTTTCTATGAAATTTCTGTTACAATTACATTATGATTAATTACTCAATTTTTTTTATAAAAAATTAGAAATAGTTTTATTTTTTACTTTCAAACTGGGTATTTCTATTTAATGAAAACACACAACAAAGAATTTTTCTTGATAAAGTTCAATTTAAAAAATTATATCAGCTTATGCTAGTGATCGCAAACTTTTTTTGATGTGTGTACCTATATCTTCATAATTGTGTCGTCTTGTGTACAATATGTTTTTTTTTAAATGGGTCTTCATGTTTCTTTATTATAATGCTATTAATTATTTTGCTGTATTTTACTTTTATGCAAGAAAAGCTGCCAGAGTAGGTAGCTTTGTTTACTTTCCATAACTTCTGATGTTTCATCCTTTATCATGTCATTTATCGGCGGTCGGGGATGTACTTAGATAACTATACAGACAGAATTAAAAGATAGACAATGACAAAGATAATCTTGTAAGATTAAGGGATTAGGTATAATTTCATCAATACTTAAAATCTTAATATTTGTAATCTCGATAGGTATTTATTGATGGCACGCCAATTGTTTCCTTATTTTTATTTTAGATATATGTAAGTACCTGGATGACCGAGCTTCGCTCGTTTACTTTTTTGGAAATCGACGTTTTCTAAAATTGAAACCTAGCTAGATCAATTTATCGCCCCCGAAATCCGGCATACTAAATTACATGAAAATCGTTGAAGCCGATTCCGAGATTCAGATTAAATACATAACAGTTCTGTTTATGTAAACTGAGCAAAATGTATTAGTTACAATATAAAATTAAATTAATCAGTTCTACATGCTCGAAATGGATAGGTACTGATTGTGAGTATTATGAGGCGAGCCTCATAAAGTAGTAGGTAACTACTAGAGTTTAAAATAATACTTGTATACGTATAGGTAGAGAAATGGGTCTTACAAAAAAAACATGAAACACATTTTATAAATATGTTTCAATTTTATTTGAACATCATTGCGTCAGATAATGTAAAGTTATTTACATAAGGGTACGGACCCAGGAGGCGAATGAGGTAACCCTGGCGTAGGCAGAAGGGGCACCAATCTGGCAACCGCGGTCATAATCGAAGGAAGTCACACCGATTTGTTAAGAAAGAATAATAATGAATAAATAAGATTCTCCCGAAATCTGTTGCTATTGAAAGTCTATTACAATTGTGGTGGCGACCCGGAGAACGGATTTCGCTCGACAAACCGCTCACATCAAATCCCAGTCGCTTGTTTTTGCTTCGCTCCCCGATTTTTTCTCAACAGATTTGGCAACTCTACCTGCATCCCGAAAGTCTGACAGCCGGTTCGACCTGATATCGGTATTCCAAAGCGGAGGCTCGATGGTAATAGCTCCGTAAAATACAGATCATATTCAGCCGCATCTGTTTCACCTGGAATGGAAGCCGACTAACCACGGCTAGGCAGATAATAAGAATGATGTCGCACATACTGTAATAATTGTCAGTAGAAGATTTTTTTTTTGCCTGGAATTTTCGCCAAGCTTTTTTCTTTTTTATCAAAAATCTTTATCCTTATCTCTTAATTTCTGATAATCAAGAACGGGCAGTATATAAATATCATTTTTCGAAACAACTTACAACTATTTTATTCTATACCCGAAAACATGAAGGTCTTGGCTGTGATTCTTCTGGCTCTGGTGGCGGTCTCTTCCGCGAGGAACATCAACCACGAAGATGTTATCGATCTCGAAGACATCACCTCTTATGGATACTTGACTAAAATCGGTATGCCGTTGGCTGAGAGTATCCGTAAAGCTGAAGAGGAAGCACTCCAGGACTCGTCAAGAATCGTCGGTGGTTCCGCCTCTCGCCTTGGCGAATTTCCATACCAGGTCAATAGCTTATTTTATGTTTGTTACATTATTTATTTTACTTTTTTCTATCCCTCTTGTGTTTTTCTATTAACTTTACTGCTTTGCACCTGATTAAAAGCAGCTTCCTACCTACATTCATTTTTTTGCCTTTATTTAACATGTGTAGCATTCGTTTAATACTCATCTATATTCCGGCAGGCCGGTCTCATCATGGACGTATCAGGTGGACAAAGTGTTTGTGGTGGTTCTTTGCTTAACTCTTGGAGGGTACTTACCGCTGCCCACTGTTGGTTCGACGGTCGTAACCAGGCCTGGAGGATAACAGTTGTCCTCGGCTCAATCCGTCTGTTCTCTGGCGGTACAAGGCTGGCTACCTCCAACATCATCATGCATGGAAGCTGGAATCCTAGCCTGACCCGCAACGACGTTGCTATGATCAACTTACCCTCTGCCGTTAGTACATCAAGTAAGTACATATTTTTTAATAGTCATTATTCTTGGTTGATGTAAGTTATACTTTTTACTACATCTTTAAATAACTATCAGAAAAGTCAAGACTCACATCACAAAAAATATTATTCACAAATATTGTTCACAGATAACATTGCTCCCATCGCTCTGCCTTCTGGTTCTGAGCTCAACGAGAACTTTGCTGGTAGTACTGCCACTGCATCCGGTTTCGGTCTCACCAGGGACGGTAAGGCTTATAATATACCTATAATTTAATTTACTTATACAATGTTACTTTTCAAAGGGTAACTTAATTTTTAGGGACAGTTCAGAATCGATACATAAGCGATCAATGAAAAATAAAACATTTTATTTTTATTGAGTCCGCTACGTGACCTCGAAATATGAAACAACGAATTACACGCCCCCGAAAGTTTGCAATAACGAATAATGAAACAACAAAAGTACGAAGCAACGAATATCCTTACAAGGAAATCTTTTGATCACGAATCACGTAACAACGAATGCACGTTACAACGAAAAATTTTACGCCTAAACTACGCGATCTCGATAAAACGAATTAATTGAAGAGTCTTACGGTTACGACAAATCAATGTAACCAGAAACTTTATATAATTATTTTCTGCCAGTAATAACCAGAACGTGTGGATAATTATTACAAATCCACAATGCGGTTCAACAAAATAGAATAGTAAAAATTCAATTTGATAACGCACGCATACAGCTGGAAGTTAACACACGCACCTCCCTTCGTCCTCCACCTAAGTGTTATTTAGGATATTTTCATGAATTTAATTAAAAAATTGACAATTATATTAAACACGCTTTTGAACTGGTCTCTAAATCTTAATTTTATAATTTGGCTACCCTTTGAAAGTAACGCTGTATATTTTAAATCATAATCATATTTTTATTGACGTTTACACTGATCATCATTATTTAAAGGCGGAGGTATCTCAAGTGGCCAGACCCTGAGCCACGTCAACTTGCCTGTGATCACCAACGCTGTATGCGTACAATCCTTCGGTAACATCGTCCAGTCCTCCAACATCTGCACCAGCGGCGCCAACGGCAGGAGCACTTGCAGAGGTGATTCCGGTGGTCCTCTCGTCGTCACCAGGAGTGGCAGACGTATCTTGGTATGTATAGTTTTGTTAGAAATTATATTATTTAAAATCTGATGATTACTTCGGAAATGGCTCGGGTTCTCTGATTATGATCTTTATATTGTATATACATATATTCTGGTGCTGGTTCAGCCATCTTACTTTTTTATTTTTTAACGTTATTTTCTACTTCTTTTAAATCATTTTCTTATTTCAAAAGAACGATTTTTATCCCTCTAAAAAAGCCAGTGAATAATTATTTATTCATTATTAATATTTCTTAACAGGTCGGTGTGACTTCCTTCGGTTCTGACCGCGGTTGCCAGATTGGTGCCCCTGCTGCCTTCGCCAGGGTTACCTCATTCGCCTCTTGGATCCGTAACCTTATGTAAATAACTTTGCATTATCTGACGCAATGATCTTCAAATAAAATTGAAAAATCTTTATAAAATGTGTTCCGTGTTTTTTTTTGTAAGACCCATTTCTGTACCTATACAAATATTATTTTTGAATCTAGTAGGTACTGCTTTTGGAGGTTTGTCTCGTAATATTCACAACTGGTATACATTCCGAGCCTGTAGCATTATTTATTTATTGTAATTTAATTAAATTTTTGTCTGTTTACATATCACAACTGTTACAATATTTTAATTATTTAAAGTGTTCATAATGTGTTTTCATAATACATAAAAATTAGAAAACGCTGCGTGCCATCAATAAATACCTATAAAAATTACAAATAGGTATTATGATTATAACTTTAAGAAGGGTACCTTTTTTTTTTTTGTAGCGTGGTGAAATCAGGTCTCGGTCCACCAGCTTCTTCTGGTGGACCTGTCTTGTGGTGGGGCAGTTGCTCCCCTGCCCCACATCCTACCGAGAGGCGCGCGCAGGACACGACGCGCCATCCTCCCTGGGCCCGTTACTGGTCGGGCGACGGGTTCCCCAACCCACCGCCCGCAGGCCACTCACTAGGGTGGCCGGAGATCGTCACGCGCCCTCCGGCGCCCGGTGCGTCTAGCGCGAGAAGGGAGAGAAGAAGCGGCCTCCCTCTCCCTCTCCGCTACCTCCTTGGTCGCCATCACCTCCTCGCAAAAGGAGGCGATGGCTTCCCACGCAGTCTCGCTCCCGACCATGGACAGAACCACGGCCGGAAGCGAGAGGTCACCGCCGATCGCCGCGACTAGCTCGCGGCGCTGCGACCCCCATGCTGGACACGCCTGCAAAGTGTGTAGCGCCGTGTCCTCGGGGCAGTCGCAGTGGTGACAACCGGGCGTCTGCTCCCGGCCTATACGACACAGGTACTTCCCGAAACAGCCGTGTCCCGAGAGTACCTGCGTCAGCCGGAAGCTGACGGCGCCGTGACGCCTCTCCAGCCACTCCTCCATCACGGGTCTTACCGCCGCTGTCGCGGCGTGCCCCAAGAAGGGTACCTACTACAATAGACACTGTCTTGTTAAAACCGTGTCTAACATCATAATATCAATCAATCAATCAATCAAAAATTTTTATTTCACATAAACCAATACAGGTGCTTATGAAACGTCGAATTTAGGTGCACGGTTCCAATTAGTTGTTTCCTATGGAGAAGAGCCGGCAAGAAACTCCATGGTCAATACTCATAAACTCCATATCAAACTCAATACATAAAAATGGTGTTTAAAACCTGTTTAGTCTAAAGAACTATTAAACACGATTTAATGGTAAGGCAATAGTGGTTTAAAGCCATTAACAATGGTTTTGTTTTTCTTTTATATTGGTCATGTTTTTTTTTTTTTTAGTTTGGAGCACTCGCAGTTTAAAACTCTCTAAGGTTTTTTTACTGCTTAACCGGACTATCCTGTGGTGGCCAAAAATTACTTTAAGGCCCCCAGCCAGGGCTTACAAACTAAGGATGTAAATTAAGTGACGCGGCACTAAGGGCACCCCCTGTGGGGTTCGGGCTTCGGCTTAGTGGGTCACTGAGGGGTGGGCAACTAGGGTCGGGCTGGGTTAGATTATTTAGGGCCTGGTTTACATTACAAGCTCAGCTTCGCGGGCCGGCGTGGCGAGCAAGGGTCGGTCGCTAGGCCGGAAACGCGGTCGGTATTTGTTCCTTTATTTACGATGGGTACTGGTTTCCCTACTACTCTCTTGAAGGAGGGTGATGGGGTCATCGGGTTGAAGGAGGGCGAGTCTGGGGCGCCTAATCTTAGAGATCCTAGAGGGTGTGTATCGGACGGCCGATGTTACGAGGGGGTTGGGGTGAGTTTCGGCTGAATCTATGAAACGCTTGGTAAGGCGTTTAATACACTGTTTAACTGTGGGGACCTTAATATCGACATGGAGTTGTTCATTCGTGAGGAACCACGGGGCACCCGTGGCCCCCCTGAGAAAACGGTTTCGAAGGGTCTGCATCCTATGGAGGCGGTGGGGTTTGGCATGCGCGAACACGAGGCACGCGTATGTCATGATAGGCCGAATGCACGCGGTGTAGATACGCAATTTGCACCTGAGTGACAATTTGCTGCGGGCATTCAGTATGGAATGAAGCCTACCAAGAGCGAAAGCGGCGCGCGAGCGCACCGTCCTTATGTGCTCACTGAAGGTTAGACGACGGTCGAGAGAGACCCCTAGATATTTGGCATGCTCCTCCCAAGGGATCGGCTTGTCAAACATCATAATCGGGGCGGAGTTTGGTGGGAGGGTTTTGTACGGTCTGATAAATAGGACCGCCTGGCTCTTATCGGGGTTAACCTCGATTCTCCATCTCCGGAACCAATCGCCTAGGCTGTTGGCGGAGTTTTGGAGAGAACGAGAGATGTTGGCGGGGCTAGACCCCGAATAGTAGATGGCGGTGTCGTCAGCGAACAAGGGTAACTGGGCCGTTCTACTCTTCGGGATATCGCTCGTGTAGAGGGTAAAAATTAAGGGGGACAGCACCGAGCCCTGAGGGACGCCTGCGCGGATCGGGTGGGATATTGGACATGTAAGGTTCATTTTCTATTTAACAGCCTGTTGTAATGTATGGCTCATAGCACAGTGTGCGCACGGTCACATGGATTCATCGTAAAATGTAACGAAAAAAAGATTCTTTATAACAGATTTGTAAACATGGCTTAAAAAATTGTGCTTTGAAAATCATCATAACCAATACATGCTGCTTACACTCGGAGCAAGGAATCCGGGTCACGGGTTAATTGTTTGTTAAACATTGTTTTCTTTATGTTGGTGACCCGGATTCATTGCTCCCGAGTATAGTTATTTCTGTTCTGCCTAGCTTTTTCCCAACTATGTTGGGGTCAGCTTCCCATCTAACCAGATGCGACTGAATATCAGTATTTTACCCGGAACGCCTGCCATCAGACTAGATTACTGGCCCATGCTGATATCCTAAGGTTAGTCTGACTACCCGTAACGACTATCATTGGTATTCGTATGACATTCGGGACAGACTATTTAACGTGCTTTCCGAGGCGCGAAGGTGTCTCGAAGTGTAACGAATGGTCACCCATCCACAGACTGACCGCGGTAAGTGTAGCTTAACCTTGCAAATCGTATGATCTGCACGGTTGATAATTAGCCCCTCAGTCCGAGTATAGTTGTTTATCTGATTAAAAAGCCTAGCAATTAAGAATAAATGTTTTTTGTCAGCTATAATAACATGAATAATGTTATCGCGATATTCGGTTATCGCGGTTATGAAACATGGGTCTTTCCTTAATTACTGTCTTTCATTGTCATTATTATCATAATATGATAAGTATTGTGCCAGTTATCAGTGTATTAATAACCATTAAGTAGTGATAGTACTTTCTGGGACATCACGTTGATATAGGCTACTTCCAATAGATAAAGTCGAGTAATTTAAATGATATGCATTTCCACATTTCCAATTGGTGAACTGACACCGCCGAGGCGATGAATGTAATGTAATGTGGAAAAAAATGGTTTCTTTAACTTAAAAATTATTAATTTTTTCTCAACTAATTATATAATATTTTAGACCCGATCCGATGATCGGGTCTATTAAAATATTCATCGAATGTTCTCCCTAGCCCTTTTCCCACCTATGTTGGGGTCAGCTTTCAGTCTCACTAGATGTGGCTGAATACCAGTATTTTACACGGAGCGACGGCCATCAGACCTCCACAACTCAGTTACTGGGCTATGTCGTCAGAGCCGTCTTAAGCTATGCAGGGGCCCTTGGGCACAGAGAATTTGGGCCCCTTTTGGAAAGCCAAAAAGAACGTGAATAACATCAGAATGTACTTGTGTTCAGTGACATAATTGGTTATTACATTGACACTAACTTGTAGTTCAAGTTGTTTTAATATGGTAGTGAAAAGTTACAAAGTCTGAAGTTAGCAGCAATTTGTCTCAAATTAAAGAATACTTTTGCTGCGCAACGTTTTGCTGTGCAACCCTAGTTATCTGGGTGCTTTGTTAATGATGCGTTGAACTAAGAAACCGATGTGTTTTTTTAAATTGATTTATTGAAAAATTTCATGGTTGCACTGGGTTTCGGCATTTCGAGGCCCCCTTCAGACCGGGGGCCCTGGGCTCGTGCCCCACGTGCCTTTATGGTAAAGACGGAACTGTATGTCGTTATCCTAAGGTTAGACCGGTAGTCAGGCTTTTGGGCTTCTGACTTCCCTTAACGACTGTCATATGTATTCGCATGACACACGGAACCGACTGTTTAACGTACTATCCGTGACACGGACAGGTCTCAATGTGTAACGACCGGTCACCCATCCGCAGACTGACCGCGGCAAGCGCAGCTTATCCTCGCAAATCGTATGATCCGCGCAGTTGGTTAAGCCACGAGTATTCGTCGAATGGGTCCATTCGTTATGCCCCCGGTTTCGATTGCTCCCGTTCGTTTTGCACCCGATTTTGTTTTAACCTATTTTTAATTAAATTTACTGGCAGACACAAAAGTACTTTCACTAAAATAATATAATATTGGATGTTTAATGCCTGCTATGAAAATTATTTGAAATAATATGAACTTACTCTACTTACCTACCCTACATACCTACTTACCTATTTTTATACAAGGTGTAAATGAAATCATGTAATTCCTTAAAAAACCCGTGATCTACTGCTGACATAGATTAACCCTGAAAGGGATAACTTTTGATTCAATAAAAAAAAAATTACAAGAAGTAAACATAGGTTCATAACGTGAGGCATTTTAGCGCCTAGAGTTAAATAAAAAATAGATAAAAAGCATGGTGGAAAAACTGTATTACACGCCGGATATTCCTATACTTTACACAGAAATAATAATAATGTTTTCAAGCGTGTGGTCGTGTATTAATAAAAGACATAAACGATGATGTGGTAAGTAACGTTTTTCCACCATGTTTATTGTTGATAAATTCGTAATTCCCCGCACCAGCCCTTGCGAAGGACCTTCACTCGTCATTTTTAAATAACACACAAAACCTATGCACTAAACCTTAATCTGAGACCTTAGCCTATAGTAAAGACAGTCAATACAGATTAAAAAGGTATAAAGGGGCTATTGGAGACATTTTCATATAAAACCTTTTCATCTATACTAATATTATAAAGAGGAAAGATTTGTATTTTTGTATGTAACGAATAAACTTAAAAAATACTGGACCGATTTCAAAAATTCTTTTGCCGTTAGAAAGCTACATTATCACTGAGTAACATAAGCTACAGGCGGAGCCGTGCGGACACAGCTAGTATAAAATATATATTTGCAAGTAAAGTCATCTAGTGTTAAATAGAAAAAGTACGTAACAATTAATTAGAAGACGTTTCAATCTTTAGAAGGGTAGTTGGCGCGCTAATAAATAATCTGTGTTTTGTAGAGATGGTTAAATAAAATGTATCGATAATGATATCGATGAGGTTTCAGAGTTCATAATTGAATTATAAGATTTATTTAATTAATAGATTTAAACACGGCCAAAACGAAATTTTCTTTAATAACGTATTGAATTAAGGAAGCAATGAGATTGTTTTATGACAAATCTGTAAATATGCTTAAGTTTTTGCTTCTTAATTGCTTCGAGCATAATTTTGACGCAGCGGATGGAAGCCAATTTTCTTGATTGCATTCTATTTGGATAAATCATATCCATTTGCCTTGTGTTGCTTTATTAGCTGGTGGAAATTAATTTAAACCAAATACCTATCGATATAGCTATAAGCTTGCTAGCTATAGCTAAAAGCTTATAGCTATATCGATAGCTTTTTTATTTTTTAAGACTGTATCATTAACATACACGTATAAATAAATTATTAAATTCTTAAACAATTTTATCGTTAACAGTACTTAGTCCAAATCTGCCAAAAAACATTGATATTCATTTGTTTCTAATCGGGTGCAAAACGAACGGGGGCAATCAAAACCGGGGGCAAAACGGACGGACCCCGTCGAATAACGACCGAAATTAAAACAGCATCGAATCATTATGAAACATTGTTAATTAGTTGCATTGATTTCCTGGAATCCATTTCACGAGTCAGTTTTTTATAAAACCGATGGTTTCCACTGAAAAATAATGCCCACGAGTGAATAAAATTGTCTATAATATTTTGTTCGCGTCGAACAACTAATATAGTCCGCTCTTTCCTGCGCAATAGTATGGAAGTGAAAAGTACGCACTATCACCGTGAATGACTATAATTGGTCAGTGGGCGTGACTATTTTCAAAAAATGTTAGGGTGCGTTTATCATTGCTCACCACAAGTTGCCCATTTGTAATAATTATTACTCATAATAATTTACCTACTTAAATTCGGTACGTACTAGATAAAATTGAGGAGCTCAGGAACAAAAATTGTCATGTACACCTATCTTTTTTGTTCATAAATCGAGAAAAAACAATCACGATTAGGTCTGTTTGCCTTGCAAATGTCACTTTTTGATCAGAATGTTACTTGGAGATCCTATTTTCTCTTCTATATGGCGCTTTTTGAACCAAATCTCTTCAAAAATCAATAAAATCCAAGGTTGTGAGTCCAATGGGAAAAAAGAATGCCCTTAGCGAAAAGTGTAAACGACACTTTTTGTTCCTGAGTTCCTAAATTATGTGTTATTTAATTTGTCTAATTATTAAGTAGCGTTTGAATTATATTGGAAGTTTTTGTTATTTTCTGATTTATCGTTCGTTTACAATAAGTCGTTCTGCCATATTTTCTGTAAACAGGAGACAGTCCAATGAATAAGCCAAGTCAAATATGTTATATGGATGTATTAGTAATTCTCACATAGTAACGCTGACTATCATAAATACTATTGTGAAATTTATAATAGATTTGCATGTTATTATATTATGACGAAATATGCTGAACTACTAAATATTATTATTATAATTATATAACACCAATTGTAACCATATTTACTATCACTTGCTTAAAAACGGTTAAGGAAAACATCGTGAGGAAACCGGCATGTCTGAGAGATATTTCTCGACGGCATGTGAAGCAAAGCCAGAGGCCTATGGGCGGCATAAACTCTGACACCAGGTTAGTCACTAACCACACGAAAAGAAGAAGAACCATATTTAAAAGCAAATACATATATTAAATATTAAAAGTAAATTCACTGTATAGACTAAAACAGGTAAAGAGCGTTGAATACAAGTCTACACCGCACAAGAGACAGAAAAGACTGACATTTGGTCGTAGCGTACACGCGCCCTATGTTTGTTATCTGCGACCAATGACGTGCAGTCCCTGACTGATTGTGTTGATAAATGGCACCCGAAAACATAGCAACGTTTGTAGCACGCCTACGTGTTATCGCGATAACGTTTAAAGGGCTCTGCCCACTACAACGTACCATACTAGGAACATAACAGTTCCGGTACAGGCAAAAAAAAACTTTGTTTGGATAAGTATGAAACAATGCCCACTAGATCGTACTCTAACCGACCGACGCCGTAGCGTGTCATGCACGGACCGGCAAAATTTAATCGCGAGCTTTTTCTTTTTTTCTCGTTGGAAATCCTCATGGATGTCCCTCGCCCGGGGAAGGCGAGGGGGTCTGCCGGACTCTTTTCGGCTAAAAACCAATGGTGTCCCTCCTTCTGACCTAAGGCCGGGGTCACGGGATTCGCAAAAGCATGCACCGCAACCCCGGCAGGTCCCGGTCCGCCAACCTTCGGCAGATCTCTCCTCTGTGGGGCCTTGCCCCACGTCCTCCTGAGAAGCACGCACGGAACACTGCGCGCTGCCTTCTCGGGCCTATTACTCGTCGGGCGGCGGGTGCCCTAACTCGCCGCCCGCAGGCCACACACTAGGGTGGCTGGAGGTCATCACGTACGCGCGCCCTCCGCAACACTCCGTGCCTGACACGCGAAGGGTATGCACCGCGTTTATAACGCATATGCTACCCGTATGCTCCGCGTTGTAATCCCTGTCTGAGACAAGATATTAATTATTTGCTAGCCTTTGAACGAAAGTACATGCGCAAAAAAGATTGAGGACGAAAATCTATTAGATTGTGTTCGTAAATACGAATATTTACACAATTAAAGAAAATTTACAACAACCGAAAGAACGGGCATTAAACGGGGCTGGTACAGTCATCATACGCGTTGCATAGTCGTATAGACCGCGGTTGATACTCACCCGTACAGAATGCGATTGATCAGTTGCAGTGTGCATTACTATGCCGCTCTCTTGCGTGAACAGAGCGTTTCTGTGTGGCGCCTTCCGTACATTGTCATAGTAATTCGTACACTAAGACAACGCGATCAACAGGTGACGTGAATATCACATCCAGCCACGCTCTCTGTTTGACCAGGCCTTTAAGGACTGACAAATGTCACATTTTTTAAAATATTGCCCTACATTGGTGTAGCATCGTGGATTTTGTAGACACTAATCTTCATTATGCACAAACACCCAAATCCGGAATAATTGTCTGCACGCCATACAAATATTTATTCCATGCAGATGTGGAGGAACGAGGTATGGTGTTCCTCCAACGATAAGGGAGTTTTGAATTATTATTTTTTTAATTACCCCTCGCAGTGCAACAACTCTCTTGAGGTTGAAACTGCTTAACCGGACAATCCTGTGGTGGCCGAAAATTACTTTAAGGTCCCCAGCCAGGGCTTAAAACCTAAGGATTTTAATTAAATGACCGATCACTAAGGGCACCCCCTGTGGGGTTCGGGCCTCGGCTTAGTGTGTCATTGAGGGGGGGGGGGGGGGGGGGGGGTGCAGCTAGGGTTGGGTTATTATTAAAGGGCTGATTTAATGCTATAGGCTCAGCTTTGCGGGCTGGCTCGTCGAGCAAGGGTCGGGCTGTAATATTAAAGGGGGGACGCGGTGGGCCTCGGCGGCAGGGCCGGAGTCGCGGTCGGTATTTGTACTTGTATCTTCTACGTGTGCTGGTTTCCCTACTACTCTCTTGAAGGAGGGTGATGGGGTCATCGGGTTCGAGGAGGGCGAGTCTAGGGCGTCGAATCTTCCATATTTTAGAGGGGACGTATCGGGCGGCCGATGAAATAAGGGGGTTGGGGTGTTTCTCGGCGGAGTCTAAGAAACGTTGGGTAAGACGTTTAATGCACTGTTTAATGGTTGGGATTCTAAGATCGACATGAAGTTGTTCATTCGTAAGGAACCACGGGGCACCCGTGGCCTTTCAAAGAAATCTATTTTGGAGGATCTGCATCTTATGGAGGCGGTGGGGCTTGGCATGCGCAAACACAGGCACGCGGTGTAAATACGCAATTTGCACTTGAGTGACGATTTGCTGGGAGCATTCAGCACGGAGTGAAGTCTACCGAGAGCGAAAGCGGCACGCGAGCGTACCGTCTTTATGTGCTCGCCGAAGGTGGACGACGGTCAAGGATGACCCCTGGATATTTGGCTTGCTCCTCCCAAGGGATTGACTTGCCAAACAGAGATCGGGCTGGGGTTTGGTGGGAAGGTTTTGCGGGGGCTGGTGAAAAGGACCGCCTAGCTCTTGTCGGGGTTAACTTCGATTCTCCATCTCCGGAACCAGTCGCCTAGGGCGTTTGCGGAGTTTTGGAGGATATGGGAGATGCTTTTGGGACTCTTACCTGAGTAAAAGATGGCGGTGTCGTCAGTGAAAGGGCTAACTGGGCCGTTTTACTTTTGGGGATATCGCTGGTGAATAGCTTGAAAGCTAAGGGGGATAGCACAGAGCCCTGGGGGATTCTTGCGCGGATCGGGTGGGGAGTAGAAAGCGCATCTTCGATACGGTACTGGAAGGTGCGAATCGACAGAAAGTCTCGTAGGATGAGCACGAGACGGTTCGGCACACCGAGCCGATACAACTTGTATACCAGCCCGTTGTGCCAGACCTTGTCGAATGCTTTCGCAATGTCGAAGAACAGGGCACCCGTCATCAGGCCTCGCTGGTAGCGGGCGCTGATATGTTCGACTATGCGGTGCACCTGTTGGACACAAGAGTGTCGGGACGAAAAGGGAGGGTTACCAGGCGAGTCTTATGCCTGGCGGGCAGCTGTCCAACGGTTGATGTTGGGAAGTTGTATATAATAAGTGCGTGTCAAATATTGACATCGCGATGCAGGATTTATGATGTTATTTTGAGAGTTTTTATTATTTGTCGGTGTAGACTGCTAGAATTATCATGATCGTGCTGCTATAGTTCGCATGTGGCGTGGTAGATGTCGCCATAAAGGAATCATATCCGCGACTCGTTGCGCAGTATCCAAGTGCTTATCCAGCCACTGCACCATACTCCAAAAACTTCATAGTAACCTGACATTACTTCATACAATGTCCGTTTCGTGCGACAAGGACAGAAAATGCGTCATTCATAAATTTGAGAAACGTGTATCTCCTTCATTTTTAGTTTGACTTTATTATTTTTTTCATTTTCAAGATCAGATGGCAGTCGATCCATGTAAAATATTAATATTCAGCCGCATCTGGTTAAACTGAAAGCTGACCCAAATAAAGATGAGGCTAATTGATGGGTATATATAGAGTGATCACGCTGTGTCCGTCTATAATTGGTTGGAGACCCTTCAGGTTTCGCCAATAACTGCCTGGTTACGTAGAAACGGAACGTAAGACAATCTACAAGCAGTCGGAAAGAACAAAAAAAGTGTACGTCTATATTCAATAAATCAAAATGAAACAGCTAACACCTTAGAATTTAAGTGAAGCAACAGGCAACAGCTGTATAACAGATAAGTTCGAACGAGTTTCGTTTCTTATGTCTAGTACCACAGAGACAAATTTCGTAGGTTTTTAAAATAAATACAAAATAATTTTGCGCATCAGGTTGCTTGTAATAAAATTAAAATAATGAATCACACCCAATTATATTGAACTATTTTTTTATAATTAAAATATTTTATTAACTTTCATTGTAATTTGATTTGTTACAATATATTGTTCATTCTTTTAAAGAAGGTTGTTGATCCAGCTGATGTAGTAGCTGACTCTGGTGAATCCAGCAGGTTGACCAGACTCGCAAACGCTAGATCCAAATGAAGTAATACCAATCTGTTGGGCAGAAAACACGGCAAAGTAAGAAAGGTGCGAGATATTTATTAAAATTGACATCTAAACAACGGCATGGTCTCAAAACTATAACACATTTATGCAAAAACGTTACTATATAAGGTCTCATAAAGTGCTCGTAGTCACTGCGCTGAATACGGCACTGTGATTGGTTGCTTTTATTCTCGCAGCATAAAGGCAACCAACCACAGAGCCATATTCAACGCAGTGCGTTCAAGCAAACTGTGAGATTTCATAGTATCGTTTGCGCATATGGGTGTGCGAGTTCCACAAATATCGCACCACTTTAGAGACAAATAAAATATATCTTTAAGACAAGTCACACGTACCAAGAGTGGGCTGTTGTTCCTGACGACAGCAAGAGGACCACCGGAATCACCTGTGCAAATATTCTTGCTACCTGCACCTCTGGTGCACACGTTGGAGGACTGGACGCATGAGCCGAAAGAGTTTGCACACTCAGCGTTCGTGATTACAAACAAGTCCACGAAGCTCAACGGCTGGTTAGCGACGACGCCACCGACTATTAATCATGAACATAAAGTTATCTAATTAAGAAAAATATCACTCAATACTTTAAAAAAATGAGAAATAATTATTAAATCATATTAAAATCTTTAAAAAGGGTTTTCTTACTATCAGCAGTTTTTCCGAATCCAGATGCAATTGCAATATCATCGGCAAAAACCTCATTGAGTTGAGAACCAGAAGGCAGTGCGATGGGAGCGAGGAAACCTGTTGAAGAACAATTCGTCAGTGGTTTGTTATATCAAGAATTTATAATATCTGTATTTATTTAGAGTACCTACAACAGCACAGTGAAATGGGACACTAACCGGTGACTTTTTATGGCAGTAGAAAAATGTATCTACCTAATCTAAGATGTCTTAAGTTATTATTATTTTTGTTAATTTTGTGCTTTGAAAACAATAAATAAATTCCTTTGTTATATTTTGTCTATGTAAAAGGAAAAAAAATAAAAAACTTACTGGAAATACTAACGGCATATGGTAAGTTAATCATAGCAATGTCATTACTGATACACCGCAGTGAATAATCTTCGTGCAAAATCATATCAGAGGTAGTCAGTCTAGTACCACCGGTGAATACAGTTACAGAGCCTAGAACAACAGTGACGCTCGTAACTGTCGAAACACCGTCAAACAAGTTGTGAGCAGCTGTAAGTACTCTTGTTGTGGAGACTAGAACACCACCAGCGAAGGATACTCTACCGCCAGGAAGCAGAAGCAGAAGTCCAGCCTGCAAAACGAATTGTTTAATGTATAGTTCCTCTACAACATAATAATATGACTATGTCAATGCACACAAAAAATAATAATCAATTACGATGTGATGTTGTGGCAACACAAGTCACAACATAACATTCAAAAATTTTTAATTTCTGGACGGATATTAAATATATCAAATCCCAATAAAACTGCTGAGCTTCTTAAAAGTATTATAAAGTTAAGTCTTCCTTTAAATCCTCAGATCATATGGTCACGGCGTCAGTTTGTACAAAATTCAACAATTACCTGATAAGGGAACTGTCCGAGAACAGCAAGGGAACCATCGATTATCCTGGATGGATTCTGGCTAGCTTCCGCCTCAGCTTTACGAATTTTGTCTGCTAACGGTACACCGATTTTGGTCAGATATCCGTACGCAGTGTTGGCTTCAAAATTGATGACATCGTCGAGGTCGAGGTTCCTCGCGGAAACAACTGCTGCCAGAGCCAATATAGTCACTGCTAAGAATTTCATGTTCCCGATACCAACAAACTAATTGAAAGAAACATCTGTTATTGATATTTATATGCGTGTTCAGGATATTTAGATATAAAATGATGCTCTATTACATACATACATAAACTTACGCCTTTTTCCCATGGGGGTAGGCAGTAACTATAGAACGCCACATGCTACGACTCTTACATACCCCTTTCGCTTCATCCACAAAGTAAATGGTGCTTTGCATGCGGTTGTGGCTAGCCGGTCGATGTCCAAAAAGGCACGACTGGCTGTCCATAATGGTGTGTTGGTACCTACGCTTATGTATGGAAGTGAATGTTGGTCGTGGCAGAAGAGGCATGAAAGTAGAATAAATGCCGTGGAAATGCGTTCCTTGCGAAGTATGTGCAGTGTAACTTTGAATGATAGATTAAGAAATGAAGAGATTAGACAAAGTTGCGGTTTAAAAGATGATGTAGTGACAAAAATTGAAAGGAGTATGCTTAGGTGGTTTGGTCATGTTGAGAGAATGAGTGAACGGCGATTAACAAAAGGAATTTATAAGGCGGATGTTAATGGGAACGCCGGTAGAGGACGTCCTAGAAGGACATACATCGATGTTATTGGCGATGTTCTTCACAAAGGTCAGGTGCGTAGTACTCTCAACCGGCGTGCGTGTATGACAAGATGTATGAATGCTCTATTAAGTTGATAATATCTTGATTATGAGTATTATGAAACAAATATCAACAGAAATGTAATATAGGTTTCTCCATAAGTATATTTTATAAGGATATGTTTATAATGGTGATAAAATAATAGTCGAGAAAAATCAATTAAACGTTAGAAACATTAAATAAACCATAAAAAAACCCTTACGTTGTTCTCAGGTTGGCGAAAGATTATAATTGTTGTGCTTCAAGACTCATGATGGACTGGGTCTGAAACTTTTGGGAAATCTATATCTTTTCGGCTCTCTTTTCAATTTCTGGTTAAATGCTGAATTTAAGCAATAGGTTTAATTGGAACTTATTGTGTACTAATCACTATGGCCGAGTACCGTGGCAACCGAAATATCAATATGATAATTTATAAAATTTCTTTTTCGCGTCGTTTTTAAGTTTTTACATTGAGATATTGTGAATTATTGTACTAAGATATAAACCTTATTACAGTGATAATAATTTAATTTTGATTACTATCTACCAATGGAAGACGCCTCAAATAATTGAAGCATAACAAAATTGGAACAAACCTTTTAGGCTTTATCTCAGGTTTAGCCAATATATTATGGAGAAACCTGATGGTATTTTGTTTCTGGTGGGGTTTGGTTTTTTTACCATATAATAACTGTTTGATTATGATTAAAATTAAAATATTATCAACTTAAATCAGTCTTATCTCAAAATATAAATTAAAAGAGTTTCTATCAACTACACTGGCCTGCAAAAATAAGTATCACACTTTAAAAGTAAATATCATTAAAAGTGTAGTACTTATTTTTGCAGGCCAGTATAGTTGGATGTTACCGGCAACATGAAGTTCTTAGCAGCATGACTCTATTAGTTCTGGTAGCGGTTGTTTTCGGGAGGAACCTCGACCTCTAAGATGTCCTCAATTTCGAAGACAATAGCGCTTACGGATATCTGACCAAAATCGATGTGCCGTTAGCAGATAAAATCCGTAAAGCTGAGAAGGAAGCCAGTTAGAATCCATCCAGGATAGTTGGTGGACCCTTGCTGCTCTCGGAGTGTTCCCGTATCAGGTAATTGTTGAAATAAATTTAAACTACGTTACAGATCTTGGGTTTCATTAAAAAAAAAAAACATTTTTTAAACCACTTAATTACAAATGCTTGAGCATTTGAAACACGGACGTCGAGATCATGTGGTTTATGATGTGAGATACCGCCGTCCAGATACTAGAAAAGGTTTTGAATATTATGCCGTGCTGCCATAATATCATTTCGTTATTGATAATTCATATTTGTATGTATTTACAAAGTCTAATGTGCAAAAGAACTAAGCATTAAAGAATTCACGCTGCAGGCTGGACTTCTCCTTGATCTTCCAAGTGGTACGGCTTACGCTGGTGGTGTTTTGATCTCTACAACAAAGGTACTTACAGCTGCACATAATTTGAATGACGGTGTTTCAACTGTTTCGAGCATCACTGTTGTTCTAGGCTCTATAACAGTATACACCGGTGGTATTAGGCTGACTAGTTCTGATATGATTTTGCACAAAGATTTTACACTGTGGCCTATCAGTAATGGCATTGCTATGATCGACTTACCATTTACCGTTAGTAATTCTAGTAAGTTTTAGGTACTTTCCAGCATTTCGTGTATTCATTTGATAAGAAAAGAATCAAAGGCGGTACAAAGAAAACAAATATGTACAAATTAATTTTTACGTCAACAGAATTTAGAGATCAACGGTATACCGGAAAACAAGGCCGAAAACCTGGTAAAGACAATTGTGCAATTGGGGAACGTAGTGTCTAGCACGATTAAGGAGGATGACATCTTATCTGCAGTACGCGTGAGAAAATTGGATCCAGAGAGCAAGAACCCAAGAGCGGTTGTCGTCAAGTTACGGAGCACATTGTCGAGAGATACAGTCCTTACATCTGTCTTACAATTTAACAAGGCTCATCCGGAAGAAAAACTGAGTTCTCAACATCTGGGCTATGGAGGCGCTATCAAGCCAGTTTTTGTATCTGAACACCTGTCCCCGTTGAATAAGAGAATCTACGCGGCTACTAGGAAAGCAGCACGTGAAAAGGGATATTTATACGTGTGGGTACGCGATGGCAAAGTTCTCGTCAGAAAAGTCGACGGTGAGCAAGCAAAACACATGAAAAGCCTGAAAGCCATTGCTTTACTTTGAGATTGTTCAACCGATACTTATGCAATGATACCGTGCACCAGTACTTAAAAATTCACAATTTATTACCAGAATTTCAGAGGCCTGAAAACCAAACTTAATTCCATTAAGCTGGCTGCACAACTGGGTAACTATGACGTTATAATTGGAACGGAAACGTGGCTGGACGACGGTATAAATGACGGCGAAATTTTTGACTCGAGGTATCACGTCTATCGCAGGGATAGGGCTTCAACTGCTTTGGGAACCAAGAGGGGTGGAGGTGTTCTGATCGCTGTGTCTAAGCTTATTGATTCCATACGTATGCCAAAATGGGAATCGGACATCGAAGATCTATGGGTAAGACTTAAAATCACCAAGGGAAAAAGGCAACGTAATTTAAATATCTGCGCCGTTTACCTGCCACCACCAGTTCAACAAGTCTTACTGGATTCATTTTTAGACAGAGTATCTTCATTGATGGTGTCTACAGGAGAAGATACGATTATAGCAGGAGACTTCAATCTCAATTTTATCAGTTGGGACATAGACAATACTCTTAGTTACTCTCCATGTACAATCCCAACTAACTACGCCAACAGGTTAGGCCACTCTTTAATAGATTTTATGTCAGAAAACAATATGTTGCAACTAAATACTGTTAAAAATTGTTACAATAAAACCTTAGACCTATTTTTTTCGAACTTTTACGGAGGAAGTGTTAGCGAGTGCAATGATCCAATGTCCAAAGTAGACTTATATCACCCACCCATTATGATTACTGTCAGCAATATTTCACCAGCTCCGTTAATAAACAAAAGAATCTTAAAACCGAATTTCAAGCGTGCTAACTATGCGTTAATTAATTTGAAACTGAGAGATATAGATTGGTTAAAAATATTTTCTGAACTGCCTGGGGTCGATGCTATGGTAGGTACATGTGCTGTACGAACATATTCATTGTATTATAAATGAGTGTGTTCCTCGCTCCAAAGTACCTAATGGCAAATTTCCATTTTGGTTTTCTGGGTCTCTTATTAGATTACTGAACGAAAAGGAAACAGTTAGATCTCGCTATAAAAAAATATAAAAATCCTAGAGATAATTATGAATATAAAATCCTAGGCGACCGCGCAAGAATAATGATCAAGGACTGCTACAAGGCATACGTAATGAACACTGAAAAGAATATAGCACAAAATCCAAAACTCTTCTGGTCCTTTGTGAAGGCAAAAAAATCTAGGTCTAGCGACATTCCTTCCACTATGCATTTGGGACAGAATATTGCAACATCTGGTGAAGAAATTAGCAAACAATTTGCCACACACTTTTCTTCAACCTTCATACCACCCGTTAGCCAGAATGCTCCCAGTACTAGCTGGATTAATTACTTTCAATCCGCTTTATGTGGAATGACTTTTACAGAGAGAGACGTGTTTAAGGAGTTAAAGAAACTTGACGCTTGCAAGGGTCCGGGACCTGATGGCCTGCCTCCCTTATTTATCAAGAAATGTGCAGCTAACCTGTCGCTTCCGCTTAAGTTGATTTTTAACAAGTCAGTTAAATCATCTACGTTCCCCTCGCAATGGAAAATTGCTAACGTTGTGCCCATTTTTAAGAAGGGAGAAGTCGACGATTCTTCAAACTATCGTCCCATATCGCTTCTTTCCGTTTTTGCGAAACTGTTTGAAGCGCTTGTTTGTCCCATATTGACTTCGCACACAAGAGCGCAGTTGGCTCCCCAACAGCATGGTTTCTGTGCTCACAAATCCACTACCACTAATTTGGTACACTACGTTAATGACATTAGCAAATCTCTGGACTCCCGCACACAGGTTGACTCTATCTATACTGATTTCAGCAGTGCCTTTGACAAGGTTAACTACAAGATACTTATCACAAAGCTCGAACAGTTTGGCATATCCGGCCAACTGCTCATGTGGTTTGCCTCATACCTTTTTGAGCGGAAACAGAGAGTGGTTGTGAGGGGCTATGAGTCACCGTTTTATTTTTCCACTTTCGGAGTACCACAGGGATCTCACCTGGGACCGATTCTCTTTTTGATTTTCGTCAATGACATTGTTCATTCAATACGGCACTGCAAATGTTCCATGTTTGCAGACGATTTGAAACTGTACAGGGAAATTAAAACAGACTGCGACATTCTTCTTGTTCAGGAAGACTTGGATGCGGTGCAAGAATGGTGTCAACTTAATATGATGACTCTCAATGCAAGTAAATGCTATCACATGACTTTTACGCGAAACAAACAAGTACGGTCATCATCTTATGCGTTGGATGGAGTTCCTCTGCAAAAGGTTGATACCATCCGTGATTTGGGTGTCCAACTCGACAGCAAGCTAACTTTCATCAATCATATTGACGCGATTGTAGCCAAAGCGTCAAAAATTTCTGGATTTGTGAGGAGAACTTGTTCGGAGTTTCGGTCCATATCGACACTAAAAGTGCTTTACTACACCCTTATCAGAAGCATACTGGATTACGCATCTCCAGTTTGGAATCCCACATATTGTGTTCATATTAACAGGATAGAACGTATACAGAAGGCCTTCACCAGATACTTACGCTTTAGATGCCCTAGTTGCCCTCGTGATGCTAATTATTTCCAAAGGCTTAATCACTTCAATATGCTACCACTTGAACAACGTAGAAGCACTTCTGATCACCTCTTGTTCTACAAAATCATTCATAACCTGGCGGACGTACCTGAGTTATTATCAGAAATCGATATAACTGTGCCTAGGCGTACCGTAACTAGATCTCTACGCAAAATAAATACCTTTGCACCGTCTTCATCAAGGACCAACCTCGGTCGCAATGCCCCCTTGAATCGATTAATGGCTAATTATAATAAAATAGATATCTGCAACAATATTGATATATTTACAGACTCATTTTCCCAATTTCGCAAAAAAATTATAACTATTAGCGACGAATCATAATTTCATAACCTACTTTTTTTTTTTTTTACTATTTCAACTTATGGTTTTTTGCCACATGTGCCTGCCTCTTCAACAATTTTGGAATGTTCTCTTATTGCACTCAATATCGCGTTCTACCGTTTTGAATTTTGAATATCAATTTTACTGTTTATTTTTTAATTTTAATGTTTTAATTTTGATTCTAATGATAATTTTGATATTAATTTTTGATAATTTTTTATTCTAATTTCTATTATGATTTTGTTTTTTACTTAATGTTTTGTTCATTGTTTCTAATTAATTTTTCTATCCTCACTACGAGCATCTTGTTAAAACGTATTTTAAGAAGCAAATTTTTTTTTATGTAATTGCTGTGTACGCCTGTAAGTGACTAATTCACCCTAACTCAATGCTTATGTTACTTTTACTATGTTAATGTTTCTAGTGAATGGGTCGTTGGTGTACCTTTCAAATAAATACATAAATAAATTTGTTCGTGAGATAACAACTCCCTGACAAGTTGCTCTTCAACAGGTATCCTCGCTCCCATCGCACTGCCTTCTGGTTTTCAACTCACTGAAGATTTTGCCGATGATATTGCAGTGGCATTTGGCTTCGGAAAAACTGCTAATAGTAAGAAAGCTCTCTCTGAACATTTAAATATGATTTAATGAATTATTTACTAAAATAAAATGTTGGGTAAAAACATTTTCTTAATTGTAATAGATGTTATGTTTACACAATCTAACCAGCCGTTCAGATTCGTCACTTTGCCTGTGGTTACGAATGCTGTGTGAAAACTACTTCGGCACAGTTGTCCAGTCTTCCAACGTGTGCGCCAGCAGCTTTTATTTTCTGTTCGACTGCTTGTAGATGGTCTTGCAGACCGTTTCTACGTAACCGGGCAGTTACTGGCGAGACCTGAAGGGTCTCCAACCAATGGGGACGAGTAAAATACTTAACCTAAGCTAACTACTATTACTACTACTAACATCATAACTACTAGCAACAACAGCACTAAGGGCGACCCCGAATGGGACTTATGCCCTTGGCCCCTAATGGGGCGTTGCTGGAGGGAGGACTGGGAGGGAGACAGCTTGATGAGGGCTGAATTAACGGTGTGTGCGTCAGCGGCGCAGGTGGCAGGAAAATTTGTAGCTGTGATTCCGGCGGTCCTCTTGCCGTCACCAGGAACAGCTGGCTACTCTTGGTACGTATAACTTGTCTTAATATAGGTGCATATCTACCAATCTGTATAGTGTGTAACGTGCGTTTTTGTGGAAGTCTCAATAATTTTGAGACTATTCTTTTCATTTAAGTGTTCTTATTTTATATTCTTTCACTGTCCTTCTTTAGTCGTTTTTCGGCCCTAACAGATTGGTTTCGTTTGTTTCCGGCCGTGGTTGTGAGTCCGGTTACGCCAGGGTTACTTCCTACATCAGCTGGATTAACAACCGACTTTAAAAGCATTAACAATGAATTATAACACAAGTAATTGTTATTAACCCCGAAGTTAAAGAAATTATTGTAGTAATAAAAATGGTAGGTATATAAAGTTGTAGCCTTAGATTAAAGCTGAGGATGTATTGTTGTGTACGGATACGTTACGCTCGTTTTTTTACACGTTAATAATAGCGTCACCTGTAACTAAGTTTGTAAAAAATATTTGGAATTCGATTTTCACCAACTTCTAGATAACATTCGCATCAATGTGAAATTTTGCAAATATATGTAATTCTGATGACCATACAATAATATGTTACCTGAGCTGATATCATGATGGAGCCAGAAGGTGGGTACTGAAACCCTTCGTGGGTTTTAGTACACTAACAAAAGCGTGTTTTTTAGTTTATTGGACTATGTATTTTTATTCAACTACGCTTTGTATGAAAATGTAGGAAGTGTCCACTGCTACGCAGGGTCACGCTACGCACGAATGCCTGGGTTTATGACGGCACAAACATAAGCATGGCTAGGGCCCCCACGTCACCCACGGACACGCGTAGCAGTGGCTACCACGCGTGGCGTCGGTGAGGTGCGCGAGGGTAGGGGAAGGGGACCTGTGCGCCGCAATGTTTCCTACCGTATAATTTAAATCAGCTAACGTGCGTAGCAATGGATCATTTTACTAGTACACCGGCGGTATCTAATCGGGGCGCAGCGGAGACCAATAATTAATCTAAGGTTGTAGCTGTTTTAGTTTTTTTATAAGCAAGATTACCATGAAAGATTAATTCGTATTGCTTTTGAAATTTTTCTTCGCCGAATATGTAATACCTTTAAACGAGCAATTCTTGTATACAAGGTTAGTCGGAAATGGGGTACTAAGCCGAAAGGGTGTTAAAGTACCCATAATAAGGGATAACTTTTGTTCTACAACTTTCCCCAAAACTCAACAGCTTAAGAGAAATAGCTTATCAAATTGTCGTTTGACCTGGTTAACTATGACATCCTATGGCAAAAATTAAATAACATCTCAATGCCTCTTGAACTGATAGACATTTTCAAGTATTGGTATCTAAACCAGGTCAACATTGTTCGATGGTCGAGTGCTCTGTCAGAGCCATACAGGTTGGAGTGCGGGGTGAGGCAGGGAGGGCTGACCTCGCCGAGGCTCTTCAACCTGTACGTGAACGCACTGATAGAGGAGCTCAGCAGCACCCGTGTCGGCTGCCATATTGACGGTGTTTGTGTCAACAATATTAGGTACGCGGACGACATGGTGCTGCTGAGCGCCTCGGTGTGTGGTCTATCCAGGTTGCTGGGCATCTGCGAGCGTTACGCGCTGGATCACGGTTTGCTCTACAACGTAAGGAAGAGTGAATGCATGGTCTTTCGGGCCAGGGGTCGGAGCTGCCCAGATTCTGTTCCACCTATTAGATTGTACGGTGTCAACTTAAATAGAGTTCAACAGTTTAAATATCTTGGGCATATCGTGACCTCTGACCTGAGGGACGATGCGGACATCGATAGGGAGTGGAGGGCGTTGTCTGTGAGGGCCAATATGATCGCCCGCAGGTTTGTTCTTTGCTCGGGGGCCGTCAAAATAACTCTTTTCAGAGCGTTTTGTACGTCCCTGTACACGGCCAGCCTGTGGGGGTCATATAATCAGAAGCAGTACAACGCTCTCCGTGTTCAGTATAATAATGCGTTTAGGGTGTTGTTGGGGATGCCCCGGCACTGCAGCGCGTCAAAGATGTTCACCGACGCGCGTGTCGGCTGTTTCTACACGACGATGCGAAAGCGGTGCACATCTCTGGGGCGCCGGCTCCGGACCACCTCCAACACCATCCTGAGCGTATTTGCGAACAGGTTTGATTGTCAGTACATTAACCACTGTTATTAGTAGTTCCGAGACAGCGACACGCCGGCTTACGCTGAAAACCAGCGCTGTGGTTCCGTGCCTTCGTGCACGGGCCACGGCATTATGCTGAGCGTCGGCCGTTTCGCGCGGTAGTGGCGCATAATATATTTCTGTGCCAGTTATTTTATTTTTTATAAAAAGCTATGTTATGTGCGTTACTCTCACCTGAATAAACGGTTTTTCTTTCTTTCTTTCTTCTTTCTTTCTTTATATGATTAATGTAATGACAAACAAACAAATGACTCAGAGGCAGGCATATTATTAATTGTTTTTATTTTATGATTTTAATTTAATTTTGATTTTATATATAATTATTTTAGTTAAAATTATAATTTCACTAACAATATGATCTTTAATGGATTGAAATAAATGATTTTTGAATTTGAATTTTGATGATGTAGCTAGTCCGCCAACAAGCATCAGGCCAGCGTGGTGATGGACTACGGCATAAACCCTAGTCACTCGTCGTAACCTGAGGATCTTAAGGCTCTGATCTGAGGATTTAAAGGAAGATTTAATCTTAAAATAGTTTAAATAAACAAAAATTTCACTGGGATTCGGAATACCTCCTACCTAGAATTTTATACTCGTAGCGATATCCGTCCAGAACGTTTTTCAATGTTGTGTTGAGTTGCCACAAGTATTAATAATTAATTTGTATGTGCATTGACATAATCGTATGACTGTGTAAAGGCACTAATCATCAAACAAATCGTTTTGCAGGCTGGACTTCTGCTACAGCTTCCAGGTGGTATAGAAGCTTTCGCTGGTGGGGCTTTGATCTCCACAACAAGAGTTCTTACAGCTGCTCACAACTTGAATGACGGTGTTACGACAGTCGCGAGCGTTACTGTTGTTCTAGGCTCTATAACTGTATTCACCGGTGGTACTAGGGTGACTACCTCTAATATGATTTTACACGAAGATTTTTCAATGTGGACAATCCGTAATGACATTGCAATGATCATCTTACCAATTGCCGTTAGTACGTCAAGTAAGTAATTTTAGTTACTCTTTAGCATTTTCTGTTTTCGTTTGATAGAAAAAAAATATTTGATAAAAAGGAGTGGCCCGTGGCTAATTAACAACCGCGCGGATCATACGATTTGCAAGGTTAAGCTGCGCTTGCCACGGTCAGTCCGTAGATGGGTGACCGTTCGTTACACGAGTTAAACCGTCGGTCCCGGGTGTCATACGAATACATAGGTATCAGTCGACAGTCGTTACGGGTAGTCAGAAGCCCGACAGTCTGACCACCGGTCTAACCTTAGGGTATCAGCATTGTCTAGTAACTGGGTTGCGGAGGTCTGATGGCAGACACTCCGTGTAAAATACTGGTATTCAGCCGCATCTAGTCAGACTGGAAGCTGACCTTAGTTGGAAAAGGGCTAGGCAAAACTTTAATAGAAAAAATTACAAGGAACTTATTAATTGTTGTATACAAAGCTTAAAATTAGCAATGATAATAATTAAAATAAACGTCCTTAAAACAAAATTTTTCCCAGATCATCTTGATTAAAAAAACCATACTAATATATTTTTGTTGTCATATACACGGTGAGAATTGTGATGGGGCAGTAAGGGTAGCTATTTTAACTGGCTAGCTACAGAAAAAAGTTCTTAGAAAACTGTCCATGATTTTAGAAAATATTTAACTAACTGCATTTACAGATTTTGTAAAAATCATAGTCAGTGAGAAAAGGGGTAGTCCTCGCAGTTTTTGTTATGATTCTTATATTTCTTATAAGAGTCAAAAGACTCTTCCAGACTAACTTAGGATTTCTGACCTCAGAAATCTCAGTCCTAAGAACGTTTTCCTATAGCTACAACGGTAGCTTCCCTCACTGCCCCATCTCAAATATCCATCCTGTATAGTCATCGGTTAGTGTTCCATTTCACTAACATAATTTAAAGGGCTTGTGCTGTTGTACTCGTAAATAAATACTATATTCTTGAAATAAGAAATCACTGACATGTTGCTCATCACAGATATCCTCGCTCCCATCGCACTGCCTTCTGGTTTTCAACTCACTGAGGATTTTGCTGGCGAAATTGCAGTTGCATCTGGATTCGGAAAAACTGCTGATAGTGAGAATCTATTTATAAACATTTGAATATGATTTAATAATTATTTCTGATTTTATTCAAGTATTGGGTGATTTTTTTCTTAATTAGATAACATTATGTTTATGATTATTAGTCGGTGGTGTAGTCACTAACCAGCCGTTGAGCTTCGTGCACTTGCCTGTAATCACGAACGCTGAGTGTGCAAACTTCTACACCGTGTTCGTCCAGCCTTCCAACGTGTGCGTCAGCGGCGCAGGGGGCAAGAACGTATGCACTGGTGAATCTGGCGGTCCTCTCGCCGTCGTCAGGAACAATAAACCACTCTTGGTACGTGTAACTTATCTTAAAGCTACAGGTATTCTACTTTATATTCTTGCAGCGTCCTTAATAGATAGATAGCTACCTACTTTAAAAAATTGAAAGAATTTTTATATTATATCACAACACATAGGTATATAAAAAACGATCGATGAAAAAATGAATAAAATCGATCTAAAAATGGAAGAGATACACGTTTATCAAGTTTTTGAATGGCGCATTTTCTGTCCATTTCGAGAATTTTTTAGTTTTTTTAAAACACCCAGAATTTGTTACCAAATGTTCTTTAACTTTGAAGTATCAAATTAAAGTTTTTATAGTTTTTATACCACAATGTCTGGACTTTAAAAGAGACCTTGATCTCTGAGTTTGTTACGGCTTTTCTTCTCAGAGCTAGTCAGATAGGAAATGCCGGCACCATCTAGTCTTAAAAAAAACATTACATTGACTTGTAAAAGTGTCTGTAACAGATTTATTTACAGAAATAAAAATCATTTATCATTTAACTGCCCGGTTACGTAGAAACGGTCCGCAAGACCATCCACAAACAGTCGAATGGGAAAAAGAAAAAAAAAGAAGTGTCCGGTTGCATTTGACAAATCAAAATGAAACACTTAATATCTTAGATTTTAAGTGAGGCAACAGCTATACAGAATGGTCCATAACAAAAATCTGAATTCCTCATACCTAGAGATATTCGAAAAAATACCCCATGTAGGTTCCGCGATTTTTTGTAGTTTTCGAGTTACATGTTTTTAAATATCCCACTAATTACTTTAATCTTTACTTTTTTGAGTAATTAGCAGGAATATTAGGAAGTTTATTATTTTACGTATGAAAGTAATATCAAGACGACCATGCCACAAAAAAAAAACTGAAAAATATCCACTACAATAGAGATATGAGTATTTGGAGCACCATCGGCAGAAAAATATAAAAAAATACAGAAAAAAAACTCGGAATCTATAAAAAATCACGGAACATGCATGGGGTATTTTTGAATTTTTTTTAGGTATGAGAAATTCAGATTTTACTTTTGGACGTCACTATTTGGACCAACCTGTATAACAGATAAATTTCAACGAGTTTCGTTTCTTATGTCTAGTGCCACAGAGACAAGTTTCGTAGGTTTTTAAACTAAATGCAAAAGAATTATGTACACCAGGTTGCTTATAATAAAATTAAAATAATAAATAACACCCAATTTTAATGAGTTATTTTATGGTTAAAATACTTTATTAATATTAATTCTAATTTTATTTGTTACAATATATTGTTAATTAATAATAATAATTAAAGAAGGTTGTTGATCCAGCTGATGTAGTAGCTGACTCTGGTGAAACCAGCAGGTTGACCAATCTCGCAACCGCTGCTAGATCCAAACGAAGTAATACCAATCTGTTAGGCAGAAAACAAGACAAATTAAGAACGGTGCGAGAATATTCAATAAAATTAACATCTAAACAACAGCGTGGTCTCAAAACTAATTGACACATTTATGCACAAACGTTACTATATAAGGTCTCATAATGTGCTCGTAGTCGCGTATCGGCATTGCCCAGTTACTGGATTGCGGAGATCTGATGGCAGTCGCTCCGTGTAAAATACTGGTATTCAGCCGCATCTGGGAAGACCCCAAGATAATTGGGAAAAGGCTAAGAGGAAGAAGAATGTGCTCGTAGTCACTGCGCTGAATACGGCACTGTGATTGGTTGCCTTTACTCTCGCAACATAAAGGCAACCAACCACAGAGCCATATTCAACGCAGTGCGTTCAAGCAAACTGTGAGATTTCATAGTATCGTTTGCGCATATGGGTGTGCGAGTTCCACAAATATCGCACATTGCACTTTACAAATAAATAAGATATATCTTTAAGACAAGTCACACGTACCAAGAGTGGGCTGTTGTTCCTGACGACAGCAAGAGGACCACCGGAATCACCTGTGCAAATGTTCTTGCTACCTTCACCTCTGGTACACACGTTGGAGGACTGGACGCATGAGCCGAAAGAGTTTGCACACTCAGCGTTCGTGATTACAAACAAGTCCACGAAGCTCAACGGCTGGTTAGCGACGACGCCACCGACTATTAATCATAATCATAAAGTTATCTAATTAAGAAAAATATCACTCAACACTTTCATAAAATGAGAAATAATGATTAAATCATATTAAATGTTTAAAAAAGGTTTTCTTACTATCAGCAGTTTTTCCGAATCCAGATGCAATTGCAATATCATCGGCAAAATCCTCATTGAGTTGAGAACCAGAAGGCAGTGCGATGGGAGCGAGGATACCTGTTGAAGAACAATTCGTCAGTGGTTTGTTATATCAAGAATTTATAATATCTGTATTTATTTAGAGTACCTACAACAGCACAGTGAAATGGGACACTAACCGGTGACTTTTTATGGCAGTAGAAAAATGTATCTATGTAATCTAAGATGTTTTAAGTTATTATTTTTGTGCTTTGAAAACAACAAATATTTTTTTTTCTATGTAATAGGAAATAACTCCAAAAATACTCACGGGAAATACTAACCGCAGATGGTAGGTTAATCATAGCAATGTCATTACTGATACACCGCAGTGAATAATCTTCATGCAAAATCATATCAGAGGTAGTCAGTCTAGTACCACCAGTGAATACAGTTACAGAGCCTAGAACAACAGTGACGTTCACAACTGTCGAAACACCGTCAAACAAGTTGTGAGCAGCTGTGAGTACTCTTGTTGTGGAGACCAGAACACCACCGGCGAAAGAAACACTGCCACCAGGAAGCAGAAGCAGAAGTCCAGCCTGCAAAACGAATTGTTTAATGTTTAGTTCCTCTACAACATAATAATACGACTATGTCAATGCACACAAAAAATAATAATCAATTACGATGTGATGTTGGCTACACACCATAACATTCAAAAACTTTTAAGTTTCTGGACGGATATTAAATATGTATATCAAATCCCAATAAAATTGCTGAGGTTATTAAAACTATCATAAAGTTAAGTCTTCCTTTAAATACTCAGATCATATAGTCACGGCGTCAGTTTGTACAAAATTCAACAATTACCTGATAAGGGAACTGTCCGAGAACAGCAAGGGAACCATCGATGATCCTGGATGGATTCTGGCTAGCTTCCTCCTCAGCTTTTCGGATTTTGTCTGCTAACGGTACACCGATTTTGGTCAGATATCCGTACGCAGTGTTGGCTTCGAAATTGAGGACATCTTCGAGGTCGAGGTTCCTCGCGGAAACAACTGTTGCCAGAGCCAATATAGTCACGGCCAAGAACTTCATGTTGCCGATATCAAACAACTAATTGAAAGGAACATCTGTTATTGATATTTATATGCGTGTTCAGGATATGTAGAGATAAAATTATGCGCTAGTAGGTTGATAATATCTTGATTACGATTATTATCAAACAAATATCAACAGAAATATAATATAGGTTTCTCCACAAGTATATTTTATAAGGATATGTTAATAGTGGTGTTAAAATAATAGTAGAGAAAAATCAATTAAGATTAGAAACATTAAATCAACCATAAAAAACCCTAAGCCTTTGCTGGGCAAAGGCTTAGGGTTTTTTTATGGTTGATATGGCAGTCTGGACTGCAAACGCGGGCGCGGGGCGGGCGCGGTGCGGCGAGTTCAAACAGAAGAACTTCATTTGAGTGTCCATAGTGGGCACGCGGGCGCGGGCTACTTGGCGCGGGGAGCGCGCGGCTAGCTCACGCGTCGTTCATACAAGTGGCCGCAGTGAGAGCGCGGGCGGCAAGCGACAACCCGCGCGGGAGCGGGGGATCTCAAACTAGTTCTAGCTGACCACGCGCGTTGTTGTGATAGCGTCTTCAAAATTAAATGTTGAAGAATGAATAAGTGATGTCGAAACATCGTTTTTTAGTAAGAATTTTCCAGGAAAAATAAGTCTTCTTCATCCATATGATATTTTGATAAACACTGGACACGACAACGCTCAGAACGAAGCTGCGCTCCACTGCGGACAGGTAAATCGCGCGCGTTCCCGCACCCGCGCCGCTCCCCGCACCGCGCTGCAAGTCTGGCCGAACACTTACGTTGTTCTCAGGTTGGTGAAAGATTATAATTGTTGTGCTTCAAGATTCATGCTGGACTGCGCCTGAAACTTGTGGGAAACCGATGGTTTTTCGGCTCTCTTTTCAATTGCTGGTCAAATGCTGAATTTAAGCAATAGATTTAATTGGAACTTATTGTTTACTAATCACTAGACCGAGTACCGTGGCTACCGAAATATCAATATGATATTTTATAGTATTTCTTTTTCGTATATTTTTTTAGTTTTTACATTGAGAAATTGTGAATTATTGTAAATTATTGTTATTTCAAAACCATTAACATTATTGTGGTGTACGTGTATATTTGAGGCGATCAAATTATTATTAGCTGCTGTAAGTGCGTCACAAAGGAATCGCTTTTGATTTTGTTATTATATATTGTAAACGATGAAAATTAATGTAAGCAAGACGAAAGTAATGGTTTTTGAAAGAGATGCAGATGTATCTGAGTGTAAAGTAAAGATAGGAGATGAAAGTATTGAACAAGTGAATGAGTTTGTTTATTCGGGAAGCATGTTTACAAGAGATGGTAAGATTGACGAAGATGTGGATAGGAGAGCAAATGCGGGAAATAAAGTAAATGGTGCTTTGCATGCGGTTGTGGCTAGCCGGTCGATGTCCAAAAAGGCACGACTGGCTGTCCATAATGGTGTGTTGGTACCTACGCTTATGTATGGAAGTGAATGTTGGTCGTGGCAGAAGAGGCATGAAAGTAGAATAAATGCCGTGGAAATGCGTTCCTTGCGAAGTATGTGCGGTGTAACTTTGAATGATAGATCGAGAAATGAAGAGATTAGACAAAGTTGCGGTTTAAAAGATGATGTAGTGACAAAAATTGAAAGGAGTATGCTTAGGTGGTTCGGCCATGTTGAGAGAATGAGTGAACGGCGATTAACAAAAGAAATTTATAAGGCGGATGTTAATGGGAACGCCGGTAGAGGACGTCCTAGAAGGACATACATCGATGTTATTGGTGATGTTCTTCACAAAGGTCAGGTGCGTAGTACTCTCAACCGGCGTGCGTGTATGACAAGATGTATGAATGTGGATGAAGCGAAAGGGGTATGTAAGAGTCGTAGCATGTGGCGTTCTATAGTTTCTGCCTACCCCCATGGGAAAAAGGCGTGAGTTTATGTATGTATGTATGTATGTATATTGTAAACGATGTCGAATACGGATTACATATTACGAGCGGGACGATTTATCTCTATACAGAAAATTGACATCAAGATTTTACTGAGAGGCTAACGGTGCTATATTAGTTAACCATGTGTCAGAACCAAAGTCCCTAGCAAAACTGGATGAGTGGGTCGAGGAACTTCAAGTATACTCCACCAAGAAGAACATAGTCTGCTTAGATTGACAAGCATATCATTTTGGGACCCAGTGCATAATATCAGCAAGCACATTGGGTCACCCGCGCGACAGTGCAATGAGTATTTCCAAAGAGGGTTGATGTCAGGTAGGCGGCCGATCATAAAACAATAAGCCAAAACCTCTAAAAACATGGATTTGCGAAATACATGTTGTGCCGACCCCATCTAGTTTTGGGATAAGGGCAGGGAGATGATGATTCAATTCAATTCAAAATATTTAATTCGGACAAGGTACATCCATATTTTGGTAAATTATAATATAAGTACTTACAAAACTATGTTAATAATAATAAATAAACATTGATTGGGTAAGGCTGTGGCTAATGAAAAAAAATTAAAACTAAAGTAGGTCAGAGCTACATTCATCAACCACAACTTCACCCCGACCGCGCCTGTACAAACGGACACCGCGTAGACAAATGAGTATGTATCCAATGTCCAAGAAAGGGACTGTCAACTTTGCCACTCGACGTCTTCAAGATAATGTTGTGACCCTCCCTCATTCTGCTCATTACTGAGGCGACTGTCTTACGCAAGATAGCGTAGAAATCGTCTGTTCGCGCACGCGCAAATTAAAATAAATAAATAAATAATACATTTATTTGTTAGAATATTGTTGTTACAAAGGTGTTACACATAATATGATGTTCATAATATTCTGCTGTTTCCAGTGTACAAATATTTCAGAGTATTAAAATAAACAGTGTTAGAGCAATATGTCAAAATTAAACCATACAATGTCTAGGATAAGGAAAACGCTAAATAATATTGTTCACCACGCACTACACTTGTATACCACTACACAACAATTAAGGTTTGAAAATAAAACCACTAGATGGCAAGACTAGTACTGTAATTTGTTGCTATATCAAAATTAGGGCGTTCACTATTTACGTTATTACGTGTAACGTAACCATAGCGCGATTCAATTTGATCCCAACACCATCTATCGAGGCAAGGGTCAAATACATCTCATATTATTTACAATATTATGGTTTACGTTTTAACATTCCGCCCACCATGGACAAAATATGAATAGGTTTTAACCGCCCACCATGGCTGAACATTTTGTCCATAACAAGAGGTATTCAAAAAAATGAACATAAACTAATACACTGAAGCTACACGTTAGGTTAGGTTAAGTTAAACAATAAACAAAAAAAATATTTCTATCCGTGTCAATATATCTAAAACAATAAACAAAAAATTCACAACAAGTATTATTTAAGAACACACAAAATAATTATGCGGGCGAAGCCGCTACCAAAACTATTTACTTGTTAATTGGTAGAATACATAATTTAGAAACAGGTCTTTTAATGAGAGACCCTTTATATTTTATTGTTACAACTCGTGTAATTCCGTCCAACCCAGGATGTTTTTGCTCGATAATACCGTAAAGCCACCGACTCTGAGTGTGCCATCGTGATCGACGAATGGACTAAGTGAGGTAAGTACACTTTTCTTTTCTACTTTTCCTGACCCAAGTAAGCTTTCTATCTCCCTTTTAAAATATTGCTTCTGACACTGTTTAATACCCACCATTAGTGCTTCATTTAACTCTTTAGCTGTTAGCCACACAGGAAATTTGTCAGAGTTGCTAGGTGATCTCTTCAAACAAATAAATCTTTTGCAATAAGCGATTACTCTGACCAATTTTCTTAGTGACGAAAATTTCGTCCACACAGCAGGTTCTTCATCATTTACTGTTACAAAACTAGATTTCTTTGTTTTTTCTTCTAAATTTGTTGTGCATTCTTTCTTCATTCCATAATCAATATCTTTATGTTTTAGCCACGAGGGCCCTTCCAACCACAATTGATTCGAGACTAAATCTGGTGCTTTCAAGCCACGAGAAGCGCAGTCGGCGGGTTGTCGGCAGATTTCACGTGAGACCACTGGCTTCTGTCTACTCTTGACAATATGTCAGATACTCTATTGGCAACAAAGGTTTGCCAATTGGATGGGTGTTTACTCAGCCAAGCCAATACTACCGTTGAATCGGTCCACGCACGAATTTGCTGCTTTTCAATTTTCAATATTTCGGCAACTTCGATAAAAATTTGGATACTAACACTGCTCCACAGAGCTCCAGGCGAGGTATGGAGACTTGTTTAATCGGCGCTACTTTTGTTTTTGCAGTTACCAATCGAGCATGAATAACGCCTTGTTTATCAACTATACGGATATAAACTACTGCAGCGTAAGCCTGATTTGAAGCGTCGCTAAACCCGTGGAGCTCCAGAAGATCACCGTGGTAAGCATGCATCCATCTAGGTATTCGAAACCGGACCAAATGTTCGAGCTCATTGCGGTAAGTACACCATTCGTTTAATAAAACAACTGGTAACTCTTCATCCCAATCAATTCCTGCTAACCATATCTTTTGTATTGATATTTTTGCCTTTATAATAGCAGGTGCCAGCCAACCTAACGGATCGAACAACATTGAGATGTGAGAAATAACACTTCTTTTAGTTACAGGTATCTTAAGCGGAGGCAGATTCACCGTGTACATAAATTCATCAGATTCTCTACACCAGGTAAGTCCTAATATTTTCGTTATTTTGTCCATTTTCAATTCCAGAATTTCTTCTTCTTCATTATTCTTTCTTATATGTTTTAATAGTTCTTCGCTGTTGCTTTTCCACTTCTGTAGCTGAAAACCTCCCCTTGCTAATAATTGCTTTGTTTCATTACAGATTTCTTTACCTTCAGCTACGGTTTGACTGCCGGTCATCAGGTCATCCATATAAAAATCCTGCAGGACTTTATCACGTGCAATAGGAAAATGTTTTCCTTCATCATGTGCAATTTGGTGTAATGTCCTAACGGCTAAATATGGCGCCGATGCCGTACCAAAAGTCACTCTTAACAGCCGCAAATGCTGTATGTTGTCTTTAGGATCTTGTCGCCACAATAATCTTTGATAATCAACATCTTCATCAGCGACTATCACCTGCCTATACATCTTAACAATATCTGATACGATGCAAATAGGATGCATTCGCCACCTCATCACTATGTGTCGGAGATCTGCTTGAAGAGTTGGACCGACCATTAGCTCACTATTTAACGATACACCGTTTTTACCCAAGCAAGAGGCGTCAAAAACAACCCTAACTTTAGTGGTGATCCTATCTTCCTTCACCACTGCGTGGTGTGGCAAGTATACCACATCTGACCTATCACGTTGTTCTGGTGGGATAATTTCCATATGTCCTAGCTCGATGTATTCGTTAATTACATCTATGTATTGCTTCTTTAACCCCGAATCCTTAGCTAACCTTTTTTCCAAATTCAAAAATCTACGTAATGCGATATCTTTTGTTTGACCATTAACGCAGTGAGGTGTAGCTGTTTTAAAGGGCAATCTGACAATATAACGACCCGCAGAGTCTCTTTGGGTTGTTTGCTTATAGAATGTTTCACATTCTTGTTCTTATTCAGTAAAATGCTTTTTGGGCATTTGTATTTCTTCTAGTTCCCAAAACCTTTTTATAAGATAATTTTGATCACATTCTAATGTTAAATAGTTTAAACTTCTACTCTCTAAATTCTTCTTTCCCGGAACCGCTCCTGACAGGATCCAACCTAATTCTGTATCCTGTGCTATTATAGATCCGGGAGGACCCTTGCTAAGTCCCTGTTTGAGGACTTTGCTGTACACTGAGGAACTCAACAATATATCTATTTTCCCCGGCGTACCCCAAGTAGGGTCTGCTAGATTATATTGCTTCAGTTCAGCCCATAACGGAAATTCTATTTTCTGAGAAGGCAAAACTGAAGTTAACTTCTTTTGAATGTGAGCCTTGACTGACAAAGTAAAGTTAGGGTTATGCATTGATTGCAATCGAAGAAAAACAATATATTTAGAGGTCAATGCAGAACCTTCACTTTCTTCTCCTAGCCTTAGTGCGGAGTTGTAGCAGGTATATTTCTTTAACCCTAGAAGCTGAACCGCTGACTCCGTGATGTACGAAGCCTGGGAGCATTGATCGAGTAAAGAGCGCAGAGTTACTGCTGTACCTGTACCGGTTCTAATTTTCACTAAGGCCGTGGGCAACAAATCACAACCACCCGAAGTAGCAGCCACAGTTGCTACTGTACTAGTGACTTCGTCTTGTTTGGTATCAGCTGATTGCTTGAATTCTACATTAGGGTCAGCCGATACTTTTGATATATCCATAGAGTGTAGTAAAGAGTGATGCTTTCTTCTACATATTCGACATCTGGTCGGTAAGCGACAGGCATAAACCGCGTGACCTGAACCGAGACAATTAAAACACAATCCATTCGATTGGACGAAACTACGCCGTGAGGTGAGATCTTCATTGCTAAACTTTTTACAACTACCAAGTTTATGGTCATCATTACAAAATTTACATGTTGACGTTACATTTGCAACATGTAGTGTTCTTGCTGGAGTATTTTTACTTACATTGTTTCGAGAACCTTTATTATCTAGAAATTCTAATGAGTGAAATCTTTGTTCTAAAAACTTGTTAAACTGATCTAATGTGGGCAACTCTTCTGAAATTTCACAAATTTTAGCTTCCCATATCTTTCGAGAATCCTGATCTAATTTTAAACTTAAAATGTGTATGACAATGATGTCCCAAGACTCGACATTAATTCCCAAATTCTTAAGTGCATTTAAACAATCGTTACTTGTATCTAATAAGTCCTTAAGAGCTGTTGCTGACTCGACAGTTACATTTTTCTGGCTAAGAAAACGTTTTAGAATACAGTTAGCCATATGTTTTTTATTATTATAACGACTGTTCAATTGCTCCCAACAAGTTATATAATTACCACTGGTAATTGGAACATTACGCAAAAGTTGTTCAGCTTCTCCAGATAAGTGACTTTTTAAATATTGAAGCCGTTGCACATCATCTAACTGTTTATTATTGTGAATTAAAGACATAAATAGGTCCCTAAAACTGACCCACTCTGTATATTGGCCTGAAAAATTAGGTAACGTAATTTTGGGCAGTTTAATGTTACATGACTTTTCATTCTCTTTTGACACAGACTGAGAAGCAACCTTTTTATCAAGTTTCATCAACATTTCTTTTAATTCCGTTTTAAGGTCTAAATACACATCTTCAGTTGTCTCAAAAACTTCGTCTGCGCAGTATTGCGATTTATTATATTCAGCATCTTTAATATTAGATAATATTTGCTGATGAATGTCTGTAAACGATTCCCACTGCTTTTCTAAACTCTCTAATCGTACTTCAAGGTAGACCTTAGTAATACGGTCTTTAGGCGACTTTTTAAAATTAGATCTGGCCCGTAGTATAGCCTTATTCGCGTCAAGTTGAATTTTGTTAAACGCATCCATTTTGACGCGAATGAGGTTTGACCGATAAATACCAATTGTCAAACACAATATTTCAAAAATAAATTTAAAGTAAAGTTCTCAAAATCTTCTAAGTATTTAAACATTTATCAATACTTCTAAAAATTTGGGCATGGATTCCCCGTCACTTCACTTTTTCGCAAATTATTCTAAGTCTAAAATCTTTCAATAAATTTTACAAGTTCATGTACTATCACTCGAATTTCTAAGTTAATTTCTTCTTAGCAATAAGGTTCAAATTACTCACAGCTTATGTACAAACACTTCACCTCATGCGTAATTTATGACGTCACACTCTGTCACCGTCGGCGCTCCCTGCTGCCAGCTTACTCCACTGGCTCGCTCCTTCCCGGTCTCGTGCTCTCCGCTGGTCTCCAGACTCCTCGTCAGCAGATCAGCATCAGCAGCTCATGCTGGAAGGTGCGCCCCGAACAGCGATCCACTGCCCATAGGTGCGCCACGGTTCTCGGGAACCAACGCGGTACGCCTTCTACCGGACCAGAACCACTATCCGGCTCGAAGGACCAATGTTCACCACGCACTACACTTGTATACCACTACACAACAATTAAGGTTTGAAAATAAAACCACTAGATGGCAAGACTAGTACTGTAATTTGTTCCAATATTAAAATTAGGGCGTTCACTATTTACGTTATTACGTGTAACGTAACCATAGCGCGATTCAATTTGATCCCAACACCATCTATCGAGGCAAGGGTCAAATACATCTCATATTATTTACAATATTATGGTTTACGTTTTAACAAATATAGAATACAATGTCAAGGGTTATGAATAAATTATAATGTCAAGAATTAAAATAATTAATTAACATATCAGACGCACTACAGTAGCGAGGCAAACCCAACATTACCCCGAAGGCATTATTGTTTCGGACGCGCAGAGCGTTGTAGATCCGTTGCGTATATTTCACCCATAGGCTGCAGGTGTAAAAAAATTGGCAGTAGGCCTTAAACAAAGTGATCTTTACATCATTTGTACAGCGTGCGAACCTGCGGGCTATCATATTGCAACGGACCGCCAACGCCCTGCGCTCCCTTTCCATGTCTGCGTCATCAGAGAGGTCCTCCGTTACCACATGCCCTAGGTACCTGAAGCGAGAGACTTGATTTAAAGGCATTCCATTAAGTGTAATAGGAGGAACCTCCGACGGTACTCTGTTTCTCCCTTTGAATATGATAAACTCACTTTTTTATGTTATAAGCAAGACCGTGCGAGTTTGCGTATGATTCACAAATCGATATAAATTTTCTTATCGCGTTGATTGATGGACCCTGCAGCACCATGTCATCCCCATAACTCAGGTTATTAAACGTCAGACCATCAATGGAGCAACCGATATTTGCGCTGCTGAGTTCCTCAATCAACTGATTAACATATAAATTAAACAATAAAGGTGATGTTAGTCCACCCTGCCTAATACCACATTCTAGTTTATACGGTTTCGTTTTTTTGATGTGTATCTAATCGCTGATTTGAGTAGAAAAATCACATCTACTATCGATAGAAGGTACTAATGATTAGTGAATCTAATTCTGGATTTGTGGCGAAACATTTTGGTCATGCTGGTTTGTATGGTGATTTAGTATTTTGTTACTTTATATCTGTTACGTTAAATGTTCCATGAATGGATAAAGCTAAGTTTATCCAGCTACAGCTGGTACTATCCGAAACTTTTGGAATAAGTTCGTAATTATCAGTTCGGACATTATCCAACTATTTCTTCCTTTCTTTCTAAAAAACCGGTTACCTGTCGATTTAAAAAAAAAACATAATTTTGCAAGCCTGCTTTTATTTTAAATGTGTTCGCCAGATTAGTTTGTCGGATCTTCACTTCACTCGCACTCTTGCCGAGCGGTTAAAAATAGCTAGGTGTAGGACAGAGTCTGACCAGCTGATTCGATAAGTCAGTTGTCGAACGATGCGGTTTGTTCTCTTTTTCTCTCGGTACGAGAATAGTAGACGAAACAAGATAAACCAACCGAGTCGGTGGACAACTGCTTATCGAAAGGGTTTTGAATCGGGGGGCACATGGAATCGAGGTACTCTAATTCGGATCAACAATGTTTCGACCTATTTTTTTTAATTGATATGATGTAAGCGCCGCAAACCTGATACTTTTAATAATAGTACATTACTGCTGCGATCTGTAATGACTGCGTTGCTGGCAGCGCTGATGATGACCGAAAGCGCAGCGTAGTGCAGCTCTAGGCCGACACAGCGCGGTTAGCATTTCAGTTCTTGCTGTATAACACCTGTATACATAAACAATACTAGAAGGCCTCACAGTGTGCTCGAATGCAATGCGTTGAAGACGGGTATAACGGGTGTTAGTATAGGAAGAGAATTGCAAAAGAATGCACCGCGTAGCGCTTTTGTTACTTCCGCACGCTTTTGTTTTTTTTTTTTAAATTAGGCAATGATGATTGTACTGTCTTCACCTGTACAGCCAAATTTTGAATAATAGTACATTACCGCCGCGGTCTGTAATGACTGCGTTGCTGGCGGCACTGATGATGGCCGAAAGCGCAGTGTAGCGCAGCTCCAGGCCATCACAGCGCGGTCAGCATTGCAGCTCTTGATGGACAAGCTGGAATAAGGGCCGAGACGAAGGTCGAAGCCTTTATTATATACCGAGCTTGAAGACCGAGAGCGTAGCTAACCTAAGCTCGAGGCCAGCAGCGCAGTCATTGCGGACCAAGGCTTGCATAGTGCTTTACTCAAACAATGCGAGTAATTTAAATAAAACCAGCTTAGTATAGTAAGAATTTAATTAAAGTAACGATCTGTTTCTTCCCCGGACTTTAGCTTTTTTTTAAATTAGTCTTTAATGATTGTGCTGCCTGCACCTATACAGCCAAATTATGAATAAAAACTTTCTGCACCAGACTATTTTTGAAACAAAACTCGACAATAATGGATTTTCAAAGGAAATTGCTGGTGACTCAAACTCACCAGCAATGTCGCAACACAATTCAAAAACTTTTTAAGTTTTTGGACGGATATTAAATATATCAAATCCTAATGAAATTGCTGAGCTTCGTCTTCCTTTAAATCCTCAGATCAGATACTCACGGCGTCAGACTGTACAACATTCAACAATTACCTGATAAGGAAACTGTCCGAGAACAGCAAGAGAACCACCGACGATCCTGGATGGATTCTGACTGGCTTCCTCCTCAACTTTACGGATTTTATCTGCTAACGGCACACCAATTTTGGTCAGATATCCGTAAGCGGTATTGTCTTCGAAATTGAGGACATCTTCGAGGTCGAGGTTCTTCGCGTAAGCAAATGCTTTCTTAAACACGCCTATAAACATGGAAGGCTTCCAGGGCCAATATAGTCACTGCCAAGAACTTCATGATGTAGATACCAGTAAACTAATCGAAAGGAATACCTGTTATTGATGTTTATAGGCGTGTTTAAGATATTTAGAGATAAAATTGTTCTATTAGGTTGATAATATCTAAATTACGATTATTATCAACAGAATCGGTTTCTCCACAAGTATATTTTATAAGGATATGTTTATTATGATGACAAAATAATAAGTGAGAAAAATCAATTCAACGTTAGAAAAATTAAATAAATCACAAATAAACCTTACGTTGATCTCAGGTTGGCGAGAGATTATAATTTTTGTGCTTCAAAATGTATGTTGGACTGGGTCTGAAACTTGCGAGAAATCTATGGTCAAAGGAATTTAAGTAATAGATTCAATTGGAACTTATTGTCTACTAATCACTGATTTGAGTTCAACTCTTCTTCAGTTTTATTATATGTATGTTTAGAGCATACATATAGATAATTATAGAATATAGATATGTAAAAATTCAAATGGTCAGACTATACACATTATTACAAAGTTGCAAAGTCACCATGTCCTGTAACTCAGCGGCACCCTTTCAAACTGGAAACTCAACAACGCTGCTTGACTGCAGTAATAGTGGTGGTACTATTTTCCCGGACGAACTTTTACACAAGGAGATAAGATAAAAGATAAAGACAAAAGATAAAGGTAAAAAATTGTACATAACTTCACTAAATTGTAGTTTTATTGCTGTAATTTTTCTTGTGTACAATAAAGAATAAGAATAAGAGTAAAAGATAAAGATAAAAGACAAAGATACAGATAAAAGATAAAGGATAACGATAAAAGATAAAAATAAAAGATAATTGATAAAGATAAAAGTTAAAGATAAAAATAAAGATAAAATATATAAATAAAAGATATAGATAAAAGATAAAGGATAACGATAAAAGATAAAATAAAAATAAAAGATAATTGATAAAGATAAAAGTTAAAGATAAAAATAAAGATAAAATATATAGATAAAAGATAAAGATAAAAATAAAGATTAAAGATAAAGGGTAAAGATACAAGATAAAGGATAAATATAAAAGATAAAGATATTTATTTTGCAAATATGGGGCGTACAAACACATGTGGTGACATAAAAAAGAGAAACATGATCAGCTATATTTAACCATAGCGGCCCGACCCGGCTTCGCACCGGTGGACATTTTTCCCGTTTTTGCAACATTTTTCATTTATGCTCCGCTCCTATTGGTCGTAGCGTGATGTTATGTAGCCTATAGCCTTCCTCGATAAATGCACTATCCAACAGAAAAAGATTTTTTCAATTACAACCAGTAGTTCCTGAGATTAGTGCGTTCAAACAATCAAACAAACAAACTCTTCAGCTTTATATATTAAGTATAGATATAGATTAGTTTGTCCTTATTTTCTGATCTTGTGTAAATTATTATATTGTAAACTAGCTTCTGTAACTAACCACTAACCCAAATATAAGTACTCTCAGAGGTGGAGACTTGGAGAGTCTATGTTGGTTTCATTTACTTTATTTACCATGCTCTCAATCCTGACATACTGATATTAGCTATAACTGCTAATGTTAGATTAACCCCTATACGTTTCTGTTGTTGGTCATTTTTTACATTTATGTCTTGTGTACAATACTGTTTATTTCGATATTTTTTTATTTCTTCTTTTAGGTTAGGAATATTATACGTATCCTTTGCTTTATTCATAAAATCAATGTTAGTATTTAATCCATTTGAGTGATCAATATCAGCCATCCAAGAATTAAACTAAAACATTTCTAGTTGTTTACAGGAGTTGATAGAATATACTTTTAAGTATCCATGAATTGTTGCAAGTTAAGGAGCTTTCTTAGTTTTTGCATTAAATTGTAGATTAAAAAGATTTTGTTAAAGCCAAAATTTTCCTGCTAGAAACCATCTCCAAACCTCCAAAGGCGTCGAGCTAAATTTGCGTTCCATGACCTTAAATGGATAAACCTTCCAATCAGTCGCACACAATGTTTTTATGTAACATCCATTTTATTTAAATATTTCTTTTAACTTAACGCTATCGATATCTTTAAAATAGGACATTTGAAATTAGTTTTTGATGAAACCATATTGAAATTTAGTCAAAAACCTAACGATACTATCCAACCACGAGCACGTTTTTCCAAATCCCACCATATTGGTTGAAAATATACAATATCTCTCTAAAAACCACTGTAAACGTTTATTAAGAATTGAATGAAATGTTTTATATCAACAAGACATTAAGGGAATTAGCCTAAGTCAACTCAAAAGTGTTGGGATCTCGCCCAGGTTTAGATATGTAAAATAAACAAATATAACGCCATTGTTCTGGAACAAATCCAATCTGTAAAAAATAACTATACAACCTTATTTTTTGTATACTTATACCCGAAAAGAGGTCATTATATTCATCGTTATGAACAACTTTTAACCAACTTTTTTCTATGGGACCAACACTGAAATAGCGAAAAAATAATCAGCTGTTCCATACATTTATGTTCATTTTACTCGACAACACAAATTTATTTATTTATTTAATACTTCAATGACAATGGTGGTACATAAGGCGGACTTAATGCCACAAGGCATTCTCTACCAGTCAACCTTTGGGTCAAAGAGAACAGCATCGAAAAGAGAGGAACACAAAAAAAATGGATACTTGCGACTTAACTTAACAAATGATTAGGCTGTAGAAACAAATTATAGGAGGTTGGATTTTCAGGAAAATACGCCAGTGCGAGACGACGTTCAACTACAACTTTAGACAATGCTGGAGTCCAGTAATTTTTTGGTCTAAAATTATTGCACGGATTTTGATTAATCTTTACCACTGGTATGTAAGTTCCACCGTATTTGCTAAAACGCTCGATTATAATCAATTCAACACATGTCTATGGACAAGTTATAGCGATATGTACAAAGGAAAGATGTATTTATGTTATAATTAATATTATTCAAATAAGAATGATAACTAAGGAAGAAAATTTTCTGCCTAGACTTTTTCCCAACTATGATGGGGTCGGCTTCCCATCTAACAAGAGGCAGCTGATTACCAGTATATTACACGTACCGACTGCCACCAGACCTTCGCACCTCAGTTACTGAGCAATGACGATAGGTATCTTAAGGTTAGACCGGTTGTCGGACTTTTGGGCTTCTCACTACCCGTAATGACTATCTATAAACCTTGGGCCGATGGTTTAACGTACTCTCCAAGGCACGGAGGGGTTTTGATATGTAATTAAAGGTTACCCATCCACGGACTGACCGCGCCAAGCACAGCTTAACCTCAGAAATCGTATGATCAGCGCGGTTGTTAATCAGCCACGAACCCCTCCCTGATTGAACTAAATAGCAGACATTTGATATAAAAATAAATAACCATGTTTAATAATTACTCAATTATGAGTAAAATGTTGAAGACACAAAAATGATAATGAATAATGTAACTACTTACAATGCAAAAACATTCATCATAATTGTTTGCGCATTCAACGAATTACCCACTGTATTTGAGTGCATTGGTTGCTGTCTTAAAAGTGGTTGTGGTCCTGTGGAGCAGTGAGTTCTACCTGCAAGAAGACGGAGTGTCCATAGGTTCACCGTTTGCGTCGGTGATAGCTAACATCTTTATGGAGTGGTTTGAACATCCAACGAGCAGTACATCCTCCTACTCACTTTCACAATGTGAAAATCCCAGGAGAGGTTGGAATCTATATAAACTCCTAGATTTTTAGCACACATCTGATTGTATTTTCAAGGTCATTATTGATGGCGTCAACAGCTTCAGCGATAGCCATAAAGCTGCAAGTTCTGTTTCTGCCTTATAAATTTTCTACGCGATTGGACCCGATTTAGTATTTTTATAAGCTGCAAGTTGTCTACATAAAGATGACAGTTAGAGGTCAGGAGAAAAGAAGAGGAAAGAGAACGCTACCATCGAAAATTAATATAATTGAATTATAAATTGTCAAATATAAAAATATATTAATCACCTTTTACAAACCAAGGAATTGTCTATCAGTAACATTTGGCTGAGTTTTTCGGATTGATCGATTTACCGAAAACCAGCTTATTTACAGCATTACCGTAAATAAAATAAGAATTTTGCAATATTGAGTACAAAAAAACTAAAACCAGTTTTCAGTTTTATTAATCAGATAATAATTTTATAAAATTATTCAATGCCAGTATTATTATGTAACAATTAATTCTTCATTATTTTACAGGCGATTGTTGATCCAGCTGATGTATGAGGTAACCCTGGCGAACGCAGAAGGATTACCGCCCTCGCAACTTGGAGTTCCAAATGAAGTAATACCAATCTGTTAGGCAGGAAAAACGACAAATTAACAACGGTGCGAGAATAAATAAAATAAAATAGACGTTAAACATCAACGTATTGTTTCAAAGTGACTGAGAGTTACGCGGAAATTGAATGTTTCACTATACACATGTAGGACAAGTTAAACGTACCAAAAGTGGTCTGTTGTTCCTAATGACGGCGAGAGGACCGCCGGAATCACCAGTACAAATGTTCTTGCCACCTGCACCGCTGATGCACACGTTTGAGGGCTGGAGGAATGAGCCGAAGGTGTTTGCACACTCAGCGTTCGTGATTACAGGCAAGTCCACGAAGCTCAACGGCTGGTTTGCGACGACGCCACCAACTATATAATCATAAACGTAATGTTATCCAATTAAAAAAAATATCACCCAATACTTTAATAAAATCAGAAATAATTATGAGATCTTATTAAAATGTTTGAAAATAATTTTCTTACTATCAGCGGTTTTTCCGAATCCAGATGCAACTCCAATGTCACCAGCATAATCCTCATCGAGTTGAGGACCAGAAGGCAGTGCGATGGGAGCGATGATACCTGTTGAAGAGCAATTTGTCAATGATTTGTTATATGAAGAATATAGTATTTATTTAAGAGTACGACAGCACAGGCCCTTTAAATTATGTTAATGAAATGGAACACCAACTGGTGCACTGACAGCAGAAATATGTAGCTTTAATCAGGATCATCTATATAATTTGAGAGATATTGTGTTTTAAGAATATTTACTGTAATCAATTTGGGTTTGATCGTGACGTTTACTGAAACACTGTTAATTTTATGCTTTATAAATAACAAATAAGCTTCCTTATATTTTTCTACCAAAGGAAAACAGAAAATGCTAAAGAGTCACTAAAAATACTTACTTGAAGTAGTTACGGGTTCTTTTAAGTTGATCATAGCAATGTCATTCCTGACAGTCAACAGTGAAAACTCTTCGTGCAAAATCATATCATAGCTAGTCACCCTAGTACCACCGGTGAATACAGTTACAGAGCCTAGAACAACAGTGACGCTGTCAACTGTCGTAACACCGTCATTCAAGTTATGAGCAGCTGTAAGTACTCTTGTTGTGGAGATCAGAACACCACCGGCGAAAGCTTGATGACCGCTTGGAAGCTGAAGCAGAAGCCCAGCCTGCAAAACGAATTGTTTGATGATTAGTGCCTTAATACATACGATTATGCCAATGCAAGTGCCAATAAAATTGCTGAGCTTATTAAAAAAAAAATTCAGGTATTAAGCCTTTTTTGAAATCCTCAGTTCATATGGTCATGGCGTCAGTTTGTACAATATTCAACAATTACCTGGTAAGGAAACTGTCCGAGAACAGCAAGGGAACCACCGATAATCCTGGATGGATTCTGGCTAGCTTCCTCCTCAGCTTTACGGATTTTGTCTGCTAACGGTACACCAATTTTGGTCAGATATCCGTACGCGGTGTTGTGTTCGAAATTGAGGACATCTTCGAGGTCGAGGTTCCTCGCGGAAGCGGCGGCTACCAGAACCAATAGAGTTACTGCCAAGAACTTCATGTTGCCGATATCACAAACTAATTCATAGGAACACCTGGCATTCATATTTATAGGCTATATTTTCACGTATAATTATGATATATAAAGATAAGCCGTAAGCTTATCTAAAAGTATTCTGTAGGTTTTAAAATATTTGTAGATAAGCCCTATTAAGTTGATAATGTTTTGATTTAGATTTATTATCAAAGAAATATCGACAGAAACAATAAAGGTTTCTCCGTTAATATATTTATAAAGGTAATGTTTATCATGTATTTCGACCAGGATTACCAATTTACTTATTAATGGTTATGTAGTAAATAAGGCAATATGTGGCAGTGTACGATAGTTAATCTTACCCGTCATTAGGAAGCTCTGAACAAGAAAGCAGGTTAGCTCAGAACAAACAAAAATTTTGGAGAATTCTTTAGAAATGAAGAGGCAGGAGGAGAAAATTAAATCAAAAGCATCGAATTAGAATTAGAACACACACGTGTAGCGGGTGAATATTCGATTTTTTTTAACATTATTTTAACAAATCATTATTCTCCCGGGTTGTTAACGTTATAGTATTGTCAGATTGATTTTATTCTTGTCTTATTGCTTGACGGCAGCGGTATAGTTTGAGTTTTCATCATAATTATGGTATTAAACATCTGCATTCTTAACTTTGGGATGATGCTAATGACGTTCTCAATTTTTGTTAATATTTTTCGAATATTCGCCCAGCAAGCAAATAACATAAACAATTCGTATACCTACTTTGTTTTCGACTGTCATTTCAGCTTTTAACACGTTTATTTCAATTTGACTTGAAGATATTAGATAATTTTTGTTATCAATTGTTTCAATTAATGAATCTATTTTTGATTCAAGTTCTTGTACTTTTGTAGTGAAGTATTTGCACCTGAAACATTATTATCACAATGATGAGTTAACTACAATTCATAGTTATTAGCTTTTATGTTATTATTGAAATATTTAACTAACTTATTGACTTCAGCTTGATAAAGTACTTTGTACTCATCCAGTTCTCGAGCCAGACGTTGTCTGGTAACTTCAGCAAGTCGGGCGCGCTCTTCATACAGTCCTCGTAATGTACGAATGTTCTGTAATTGTCGCTCGTATTCTTGTCTCAGATCAACAGACAACAGATTTGTTTCTCTATCAGCTAGCGTGCGTTCTATTTCGTTTAATTTATCTTTAAGCTAGAAGTCATAAAAATATTTATAAAGAATTAACGTCAAATCAATTACTTGATATTTTATCATAAAAGGGGCGTCCTACTGTGGGCGTTATGTAACAACGTGTTTGTAGTACGACGACATAGTAACAAAAATACATAATAATCTACGTTAGTAAAAATAAATACATAAACTCACGCCTTTTTCCCATGGGGGTAGGCAGAAACTATAGAACGCCACATGCTACGACCCTTACATACTTCTTTCGCTTCATCCACATCCATACATCTTGTCATACACGCACGCCGGTTGAGAGTACTACGCAGACGCACCTTTGTGAAGAACATTATCAATGAGAAGTTGCACTTGAAGTAATATTGATCTTCTTGAGAGATCTCTACTTATCTAAGTACATGAACAAAATCAAATACTAGTGTTTTTTTTCTTTATTTAGAGATTTTTGCTGTTATGACACTATAGAAATTCAAAATTTTTATTATAAAAATCAGTAAATGTATAAGTAATAACAACCAGTATTTAGTAAGTAGTAGTTAAGTTAGGCTTATCTAGCATTCAAAGCTATATTTAACCATATAACTACAAGGTTTACCCTTCCAGAGTATGGATTTGATAGATTTAAATTTTGTTCACCAATTTGTTTCATGTTTATTTTCATTACGTATGCTGCAAAAAGGTGATGATAAGCAAACTTATTAAGAGGCATGTATCCAGAACAAAGTCGCAATAATATAACATAACATCACGCCTTGTATTCCCCGAAGGGTCCAGCAGAGGTGTTTTAGTACAACCTCGTTTAGCCAGTTATGTTTATTAGCCCCATGTTATAGGGGGCGAGCCTGTTTTAACTTAACGATATCGATATATTTACAATAGGACAATGGATATTATTTTTTGCTGAAACCATATTGAATTTTTAAACACAAGACTAAAGAGACTATTCAATCACGAGAATGCTTTTCCAAATGCCATGTTGCTTGAAAGTATACCATTCTTCTCTAAAAACTACTGTAAACGTTTGTTAAGAATTGAATAAAATATTTAACAAGGGCAAGAAAATAAGAAAATTAGCCCAAGTTAATTTAAAAGAGTCGGGATCTTGCCGTTTAAATATAAGAAATACACGAATGTAACGCCATTGTTCTAGAACAAATCCATTGTGTAAAAATTAACTATACAAGGTTAGTCGGAAAGGGGGAAAGCCGCGGGCCATTTAATGTATCACTGAAGATTGTTTTAAAGAAAGTGTTAAAATTAAAAAATCCGATTCATTTTTTATCCATGAAAAAATATGTTTATTTTAGATTTTTCAATAGTTTTTTATCCTTTAATATTTCTTGTTCCTTATGCTTTAGTAATAAAGTAATAGTTCTTGTTCCTTATGCTTTAGTAACGCATTCAGAAAATAGAGCTTCTAATCCGTGACCTCAAATATGACCTAAAATGTAAACACAGCGAATCATAGCTGAGGATAGATAGAATTTAGCGTATTTTTATGAAATCTTTGAACAGCTATTCCTCTTAATCTATTGACTTTTGAGGAAAGTTGTAGAACAAAAGTCAACTATTATTATGGGTACTTTAACACTCTTTCGGCTTAGTACCCCCTTTCCGACTAACCATGTCTTAATTAATCCCATCAAAAACCTAAATGTGAAAATGGGAGCCAAGTTCTGTAGATAATCCTGCAATTTATTTACACAAAGCAGATAACTTAGGATAAATTGAAGCTCAAGTTTGACTTGGCTAGTTTTTACCAGCAAACCAAATTTTTAGAAGAGTAAGATAATTATGTTGACCTTACAATATAAAAAAAGTAACTTGCGTATAACATAAAGAAGATAAGTTGTTTAGCCAAATATAAGATAACTTGTATGTGAAAACTAGCCAAGTCAAATCTTGAGCTTCAGTTTATTCTAAGTTATCTGCTTTGATAAATAAATTTCAGGATTATCTACAGACCTTGGCACCCATTTAGATCTCAATTCTTTTGTCGGTGAAGTCGACAACCACGCATATACTTATTATGGAACTTGGCTCTCATTTTTACATTTATGTTTTTGATGGGATATCATTAGTTTTTGTAAAAAATATTATTATTCATCATTCAAAAGTTATCTGTAAAACGTTTACGCTGTATAGTTTTCTATTTTATGCTATTTTTTAAATTTTCTTGAACGTTAGAAATACATCGTCCCCCCTTTATTTTTTTATCATTTGCCTGTTAGGTATATTTTTATTTCCCACTTGAATCAAATAATCTGGTACACAAAACGATAAAAGCGACCTTTCATCATGGAACCTATTCTTCTGCGAAAGAAAAAGTTTGTTGCTATTATAATTTCAAAAGGCGCTAAGTAATAAAATTCAATTGCTTGAAAATAAAATTCTAATCGTAAAAATTCATTGTTTTCTGACTTTTTCCTTTGTGTACACACAATTACCCAGCTGAACACCAAATTTTAACTTTCTAGGTCATCTGGAAGTGGGTTAGATTTTTGATCTATATGTCAGTCAGTGTTAAAAACGCCAATTTTTAGACGTTAATATCTCAATAATCGTTTGAGCTGTATTCATGAAATTTGGGATTATAGTTAATCTTAGGGGTTTTAATAAATAAACCAAATTTCATGGCTTTACATTGAATAGATTTTGAGTTACTAAGGGGTCAAAAGTGGCTTCAAATGGTTCGTGTAATATAACACGGCTGCTGCGTCGCCAGTTCCTTTTTCCTTTGAACTTGGCTTGACACGCTACCGCGTGTCTAGATTAAAATAAGTTTAGCATTAAGAGGTAAATTTTTCACCGGTGAAAAGGATATATCTTCACAACCTGGAGTTGTATCTAAGGATTTCATATTTTTGTCCTATTCATGCAAGGAAATATTTTTTTAGCGTTCTCTGTTACATTTTAGGGAAATTAAGTTTGGCTGCTTATAACAAGCCCAGGCGTCCAACTGAATAACAGTTTCATTGTTTGGTTTTTGTGTAGGTATATAATTTCTTTGATTAGTTGTTACAGTAGCTCTTAAACTATTTCATTTGTCTCTAGAAGAAGATACACTATCAATAGATGAACAAAAATTATACCAAATTTACTTTTTTTCGTTCTGGGCGGGCCAAACTTTAGGGATGATTTCCACCAAACGGCTCGCATTGCATCGGTTCGGCAAGGATACGAACGGATGCGGCGACAGCCGAACGCGTCCGTCAGTATGTCGACGCATACGACCGGGTCCGTACAGTCGCTTGCTAAGGTACCCGTTTCTGCGCCTAGTCAAATAGTTTCATTCCTACCGTGTTGATAGCCGAAAAGATCCCATCAGATACGACGACAGGCGAACGCGAGCCGTACGCACGTCGCAGCTAGGGTTTGGGAATTCCCGACAATTTCTAAGTTCCGGGACACGCGACAGCCTACAATCAAAGTCCCGGGAATTCCCGAGACTTCGAGACATTGAAGAATGTTTTTTTGCTTTTTTTAAGCGTGGTAAGCCTTTTTTGAAGAATTTTAATTGAGTTAATTTCTGGTGAAACGTATTAAAAAAGGGCAATTTCCTGTAAAAATTAACGTTTAGTTAAATCTTATAGATATAAAACGAACTTAGTTAAAAATCATACTAATTCTTAATAACTTTACTATTATCTTGTAATTCTAGTATCTAATCATTGGTCATAATCACAACATTTTTTATTCTTATACCTAATCACAGATTTGTTTCATAATTAAATAATATATTGTGAAATAAACAAATAATAAATATTGTGTTGTGCACTCAGTAGTTACGTAGTAGACCAAGTAATTATTTATTAAACTAACAGATGGCAATAGGCTCCTTCAATTATTTGAAAATAAAAATGATTACTTAAAAATTTCGCCAATCTTGTCTCGTCTCGACCCGAAAGTCCCGGGACTCGGGACAATTAAAATTACGAAAAGTCTCGGGACTTCGAGACACGAGACGTCCCGGGACCCAAACCCTAGTCGCAGCATACTCTCGGCTACAATCGCGTGTCGCGGAAGATGCCTGCGGTCAAGCTGCTGTGCGCGGCTTGGTAATATAGTCTTTAAATATTGTGTACACGATTTAGTATCGTTTAAAGATTGTAAAATCCGTTCCGATCCGATGCAATACGATGCGAGCCATTTGGTAGAAATCATCCTTTAGACTGTTGAAACAAATTATCGGAGGTTGGATTTTTACGGAAATACTCCAGTGCGAGACGATGTTCAACTACAACTTTAGACAATGCTGGAGTCCAGTAATTTTATGGTTACAATTTTTGCAAGGGTTTTGTTTAAACTTTACCACTGGTACGTAAGCTCTACCGTATATGATTAAAACTATTAATTAAAATTAATCAAACAAAGTTTCTATGGACAAGTTATAGCCATATCTACCAAGGAAATATGTTTTTATATACCTATTAATTAATGTTATTCAAATAAGAGTGATTTCTATCTGTAACGTTGTACGTTATCTTAAGCAGGTATTTAGTTAATAATCAACAAAATGACGTTATCTAGGTACCTATTTTTATTCTAAAATACCATAGGAATAATCAAATTAAATCTAAAACTGGTAAAAAACAATTATATTTACATTTAAGAGTTTCTACAACAATTTAACTAACCAAACGTAATACCTATTCTAATTAATATTGGACCGTACGCAAGGTAGGACTATTCCCCACTACCGCGGAAACCTCAGACTGCATCGCGAATATTCTAGACGACACATCTTTTACGACAGGGCTATGAACATTTCTGTTTGATTAGCTAATTACTCTGAGTTAATTTGCATATAAATTTTTGCATAAATCATTTTCAGTAACGCTGTTCATACTAAAATTACATTGGTTTTTAATAACTACAGTATCTTTCTATTCTATAAGCAATATTAAATTCAGTGTTAACCCCAGAACGGAGTTCCTTTCTGCACCTACCTAAGCAAACCAGTCTGCTTCCGAAGAGGATACTTCTTTGTGCAGGACTACTCCTGGGAATCCGATGCTACTGAGAAGCTGATCACTACTTACCGAACTACCTACCGCACCATCCGGCTACTAATGCAGAATAGTGGTGTTTCTGTCGTCGTCTAGAAACTTAACGCGCGTGGATATCGAACGCAATCCTGGCTTCCCCGACAATTTAAAAAATCAATCTTTTGTATTTTTTTAACATCCTTTTCATTTTATTTCTTTTACCATCTACCTACTGCTACCCATTACAGGCGTAAATTATACCGGTAAAGTGGAGTATTTGAACAACACGGGCTAATTGGCATTAACATAGAATAGGAGATTTATTGAAATATATAATAACATTGATAATCGTAAATACATAGCACTTGTGGCCGTGGTTTAAGAAATATTAAACCTCGTGGTTTTCAAATAGCCCCATTTTACGGTACTACATTTTACGGTGATTTTTATTAATGTTAGAATTTAGTGTGGCCGTCGAGAGAATGCGTTTCTGATAGATCGTGTTTCATATACCTAATAACGGTAAAATAAAATAGTTTAGCACTTTTAATATTGTTGGGAACGTATTGTTTCGGCGGCTGCACTGTAAACTATTGTAGTTCATTGCAGAGTGACGTTATAATATGATACGCGATTTGTCAGGAACACATTCTCTCGGCGACTGCACTGTAGTGTTTTTAATTCAAATTAAACTACTTTTTATAATTAATAATGTTTATTACAATATTTCGAGATATTCATTGTTTTCAATAATAATTATCGGGCGTAATATTATTTATTTATAGGAGGTTGCTAATCCAGCTGATGAACGAGGTAACCCTGACAAAGGCAGCAGGAGAACCGACTTGGCAACCGCGGGCAGAACCGAAGGACGTTACACCAATCTGTTGGTAAGAAAGAAAAAAAAATATAAACAAATTAAAAATGGTGCAAATGAATTAAACGTCAATTTTAAACCAACTTAAAATTTGGATTCTGAATTTTTGATCACACTATTACGATACCTATGACTCACAAGAAAAAGCATAAACCGCATAAAATTAAATAGGAGCAAAACGAGAAAATTTCTAAAAAGACATAATATAACATAAAATCACGCCTTGTATTCCCCGAAGGATTCGGCAGAGGTGTTTTTAGTACACCCTTGTTTCGCCAGTTATGTTTCATTCCTATGTAATAGGAAGCGAGCCTATTGCCATCAACCGGGCACAAATCCAGACTCCGGGATGCTACTGACAAATTCCTAATGGAAAAACCCAATAAAACTTTGCCAGACCTGGGGATCGAACCCAGGACCTGATGCTCAGCAGTCGCGCTTGCGACCACTAGACCGAGAAGGTAGACCAAAAAGTCCGTGGTTGGAAGTTTAATAATAATTGCAAAATACATGAATAAATAAAAAAAACTAAACAAACCAATATACGCGTGTTGTTTCTGATTACGACGAGGGGACCACCAGAATCACCGCGGCAAGTGCTCTGGGCGTTGTCCCCGCTGGTGCAAATGTTGGAAGACTGGAGAATGAGGGGGAAAGAGAGTGTGCACCGAAGGTTGGTAATCACAGTCAAGCTGACGTGGCTTAAGAACTGGTTGATACTGATGTTGGTACCTGCAAAATTACAATAATTGGTAGTATTTTTTTTTAATATTATCAACTGAAATGATATCAATGATTCTATAACTGATTCATTACCATCATTGATGCGACCGAAGCCAGATGCAACAGCAACATCGCCGGCGAAGTTCTCGTTCAGCTCGGAACCGGATGGCAGAGCGATGGGACTGATCGTGGCTGTTAACCAAATTCAAAGTTTCAAACACACAATTTAATTTTTGTAATCATTATTGACAAAGTAAAACTAAGAACAGTTCAAATTTCGCTCACCTGAAGTAGCAACGGCAGACGGTAAGTTGATCATGGCAACATCATTGCGGATAAGTTGAGGAATCCAGTTATTATGCATAATAACACTGGTAGTAGCCAGCCTGGTACCGCCGGAGAAAAGAGTAGTAGAACCAAGAACAACTGTGATTCTAAAGGCTTGGTTTTCACCGTCGTACCAGCAGTGAGCAGCTGTAAGTACTCTTGATGAGCTGAGCAGAGAACCACCGCAGACACCCTGACCATCGCTGAAGTCGAGGATAAGACCGGCCTGCCAAGGAATACTAGATACAATTAAGTCGAACTATTAAAAAAACATATAATTATAATAACAAGGTTCACTAAGTGGTTTCCGGTGTATAATAGAGATAATTGTATCAGCTTATAACCTGGTAAGGAAATTGGCCGATGCTAGCAGCAGAACCACCGGTGATTCTGGATGGATTACGAGCGGCTTCCTCTTCAGCCTGACGGATCTCGTTGGCTAACGGCAGGCCAACTTTTGCAAGATATCCAAATGCGGTGTTGTCTTCAAGATCGATGACATCCTCGAGGTTGACATTCCTCGCGGAGGCGACTGCTGCCAAAGCCAATAGAGTCACTGCTAAGAATTTCATGTTGCCGGTATTGAACAAACTACAATATTAGGAAAACAGATACAGGTATTTATAGTGTACTCTATCGTAAATAAATCTATGATAAACCCTATTAGTGAACTAAACATTGATTAGAATAAGTGCTTACAGAAAAGGGTTTCCCTCCTTGCTATCGGGTTTTTTATATATTTGATAAGGATTATTGAATCATTTGTTTTGTTCAATAATAATAATGTGTTTGAAATTTGATTAAGTCTGGCTGGATAATTCCATAAATGGTTTCAATGTTATCATGAATGGAGTATTCTATGAGTATGAATAGCGTATAGACTTTATGTGGTTAGAAATACATACTTACAGAACCATGCCAAGAATCTTATCTTTGGATACATTATATTGCGATCAGTATTACAAAGCCTACCTAGTGTAGTAAGATAAGGTTTTTTTTTATTTTCCTTTTCTTGCAGAATTGCTGCCGATTTCCACAAAGCCAACTCTCTATCTTTATCCTTAGCAGTGTAAAAAAACCTAAGTGACTTCAATTTTACTACTAACGTCATCTAGTTGCGATTTAGTAAAAATAATTGAAACAGACATAATTGACAGATAATAATTCTGAAAAATCAATCAAGTGCGAGTGAAACACAGTCTTAAAATTACAATGTGGTCTGCATAATAATCATAAGCAGAATAAGTAAGTAATTGTTTAATAATGATGCAACCAAGAAAATATTCCAAGAGTTTACAAATATCAAGGTAATAAATAGGTCTGCTTCAGTGAGCGGGTGTGTGACGAAATAACGAAAATTTGATGGCAGATATTTTGTAAGTTGTTTTAGTAAGAAACTTTTAATTTGGTAATTTAGCTATAATATTACTGACTGCCTTGTTGGTCTAGTAGTCGCAAGCGCCACTGCTGAGCATGGGGTCCTGGGTGCGATTCCCAGGTCAGGCAAAGTGTTATTGGGTTTTTCCATTAGGAATTTCTCAGTAGCAGTCTGGAGTCTGGATTTGTGCCCGGTTAATGACAATAGGCTCGCCCCCTAATGGAACTTAAACATAACTGGCGAAACGAGGGTGTTTTAAAACACCTCTGACGAACCCTTCGGGAAATGTAAGACGTGATGTTATGTGTTATTAACTACTCTTCGTAACATAATTTTTAGGTTTTCGCTCTCATCTGTTACAAAGATATAGGGGGCTTAGTAGTGCCTTGAGTTGCTTCGATAAAAGGGTGTACGGCCGTGTCCCGTGATATAGAACAATTAGTATAGTATAGTGTAATTTTAACCAAAAAAAGAAGACACCACCCGCATTCGGTAGGACTTTATGAGGCAACCAACAGGGCCGTCCAGATTGGTACATGTTGTTCGAACAAAATTTGAGTTGGCCTATTGACATGAAAAAAAAAGAAGAGTATACTCGTCTTTTTTTTTCTCTCATTTTCAGTTTATTCGTTTAAAACCATTTGAAATTAAAGTAACATGTCCAGTACCAAGAAATTGTGAAATTATAACTTTACTAGCCGTATCATCATGGCTCCGCCAGCGTAAGAAGTTTTATTCCAGTATTATATGTATATAGCCTATGTTACTCAGTGACAATGTAGCTTTCTAACGGCAAAAGAATTTTTGAAATCGGTCCACTAGTTTTTAAGTTTATTCGTTACATACAAAAATGTAAATCTTTCCTCTTTATAATATTAATATAGATATAGATAATCGATTTTACGTGCTGGGAGCAGATACCGTGGCGCAAAATACCTTGTAACATATTAACCTGACTAGACTTTCATTGTTGTATAGCTAATAGCCTAACTTAATATCTTTGTTTTATCTGGATTGATTGTGTAGGATCAGAGATAAAGCCTGTTTCTCTATAGTAAGGGGTTGTAGTGTGGTAGTACATTCATATGCCCATATATTCAATGTACTTCCTAATATAAGTAAAGCCGGCTTTTGACTATGGGATGTAATATACCTATATATTACATCTTGAGCTATACATTACATCCCACGGTTGCTGTTCACACTGTAAGATATATATTTTAGAACAATTCAGCTTCAAATTTAAAACACGTGATCAGTTGACACGTCTGCACACGAACGTCACCATGGCGAGGCAGGGAGAAGCGGTGTCTGGGGACGTGAGGTAAAATATACACCTTCAAAGGACCTCTAAATATCGCTCAGTCGGTCGAAAAACAAAATATAGTTGGGGATGTAGATTATAGCAGTGTGAACGGTCTCGTACAAAATGTATGACGAGCGATAAAATATTATATCTCAAGATGTAATATATATTATATTATATCTCATAGTGAAAAGCCGGCTTAACTTATAATACAAACCCTACAACAATCAAGTTGTGTATCATTACTCCCGTCCTTACAGGGTCTACTGCAGGCCTAGCACAAACGTTTGACGTATAGTACCTACCTATCGAAAACATACCGCTAATGTAAGCGAGTTTTGAATCGAAAATACAACTGTCCTATAACATTTTGGTTTATTTTTTACGACATGCACAACTTTATCATACATAGATATGAATAAAGTTTTAATTGTAATTAAACAGTCTGTGCGAAACGAGTATTTACGATTCAAAATTCACTCACATTAACGTTAGGATCACGTTACTGACGTGTGACATCATTCGTGCTGTACAAATCAAAGTTTAAGAAAAGATGGTCTTGAGAACCATTTTCATACATTTCCGTTTTTTTCCAATCAACGGTTATAGCAGTGATAGCCTAGTGGTGTGACCATCGGACTGCCAAGTCATAGGTCTCGAGTTCGAACATTTCAGATTCATGTGCGTATAGTATAATTATCACTTGCTTAAAATCAGTGAAGGAAAACCTCGTGAGGAAACCGGCATGCCTGAGAGATATTTCTCGACGGCATGTAAAGTCAAGTCAAAGGCCCATGGGCGGCATAAACTCTGACACCAGGTTAGTCACTAACCCCACGAAAAGAAAGAGAATGGTTCTATGAAAGAAATTGCTTTCAACGATAAGACCGCCACCTGTACTGTTCTTCATTATGTGTATTCCTTCTGTATTTTCTTTTAGTTTCAGTGTAAGTACAATAAAGTATCTATCTAACTACGTAGTATCGTGTACCGTCATCGTCGTACAGTCATCCCGTGCGTGGACGGCCTAGAATATAAAACTTCCTCAACGCATACTGGAAATAGACACGTGTTGTAAGATTCCACAAAATCCAGCAAGATTGAAGGTAGAATCCATACGCTGGCTAGTAAAAGATAATCAGGAGATTGTGTTATTTGCAGATGATACATCACTATTATTTAAACTTAAACGGCAGCAGCCGGTTACGGACGATGTAAATAACGCTCTCTCTGAAGTAGTGCACTGGTTTAATGTTAATAACTTGCTTTTGAACGAGAAAAAGACTAAATGTATCAGATTTTTGACACCTAATGTTAAGACGGTGAAAACCAGTGTAGTAATAAATGGAGACGAGTTGGATCTTGTGGACACCACTATGTTCTTGGGTATAACTTTAGATTCGAAACTGCAGTGGGGCCCACATATAGATAAATTGTCGAAAAGACTCAGTTCTGCAGCTTACGCGGTCTACAAGATACGCCAGCTAACTGATGTAGAGACAGCCAGATTAGTGTATTTTAGTTACTTTCATAGTGTTATGTCGTACGGCATTTTGTTGTGGGGAAATGCTGCCGACATTCAAACTATCTTTGTTTTGCAGAAGAGAGCTATTCGAGCAATTTATAACCTTAGTTTTAGGCATTCACTGAGGGATAAATTTAAAGAAGTTAGTATAATGACGGTCGCATCTCAATATATTTATGAAAATTTGATTTATATAAAGAAAAATATCAGTTTGTTCTCTAAGAACAGCGACATCCATAACGTCAATACTAGAAATAAAAATAAGCTTATCCTACCAATGACTAGGCTCCAAAAAATTAGTAACTCATTTAGGTGCCAAAGTATACGCTTTTACAACAAGATTCCAAGCAATATTCAAGACTTAAGTCTTAATAAATTCAAGTCTTATGTAAAGCAGAAACTATGCGAAAAGGGTTTCTATAACGTTAAAGATTATATGGACGATAAAAATGCTTGGAATTGAGGTGCTCGCTGTTATCACAGACGCATCATTGTAATTATTTCATAACATTATTATTTTTTATTTTATCCTTTTGACATTTATAATCGAATTATTTTTTTTCAATGATTATTATTATTTTACCATCGCCTCATTTTTTACGTTACATTTTTAATAAATTGTGAATGTGAGTACCATGTAGGGTAGCTATATACACGAATTTTGTAAACGTTTGGCGGTTCTTGAGTTTTTTTTTTGTGACCCACCCAAATGTCCAGCTGATTGATAGCGTCGTGCAGCGGTCGGGTTGTTGAGCTCCCTAAAATAAGGTTTGAGCTCCGCGATGATTGAAGCAGATGTACCGTCAGTTAGGACAGGTTAACTCGAAACTGCTATGGCACTTTCCTCAAAAGACCATTCCAAACGTTGCTCTACATCGTTTCACTCGCATAGTTTGTATACTACAATGTCTGGACTTTATCTGGACTATTGTCTGGACTGGCAAAATAGGTTTTTGTATTATAGTTATTATTTTAATAATATCGCTTTACAATACTTCATTCCAAACTGTAAAGTATGAGCATCATGCAGCTATTAGTGATACGCTTATAATCATATCATATTACTGCCTATTGTCTGGTAATATGAGTCTGTCGTGCTCACTTAAATGTCTTGCTGATGGTGGCGTTGTTTATCCGGTCGTTGAGTTCCCTATAATATGGTTGAGCTGACCGATGCGGATGTGCACGTCATGCTCGTGAACGGGTGCCGTCTGTCGGGACTGGTCAGCTCTTAACTGCTATGGCAATCATAGAAGGCATATTTTTCTATTTGTTACTCTTATGTGAGTTTATTTGTTACATTAACCTGCATTATTCTCATTCTATTTCTCACACTACTGTAATGGAATTGTAATGAACTACTATTTTAAAAAGAGTATTCATGGAGTTTCTTGCCGGCTCTTCTCCATAGAACCTACCTTTTGGAACCGTGCACCTAGTCGTGACGTTTTAAAAGTGCCTGAAATCTGGTCTATTTGAAATAAAAAACTTTGACTTTGACTTTGACTTTAGTTTACATTAAAGTCGGGCGCCAAGCAGTTTATTCTGTTATGTCGTGTGTATGTGAGAGCTAGAAGATAGAGAGGAATCCCTCTTTTTCTCTATTACTTGGATCTGTGAGCTCCATCGAAGACCCTATCTGTGCTAAATGTGCGACTAGGGTACACCGCCACCAATTCAAAGAATAAAAAAACGTTTTTTAGAGTTAGTAGGTGGAGAAATAATGTAGTTATACCTACTAGTAGTTATATAATGGCAGTGTTAAATACGTAAAGGCAATTTGCTTGTGCTCTTAATTACACGTGGAGTGTAAGCGATGGGCAAAATACTAATGACGAGAATAAGCTCCAAAAAGTAATCAAAAAAAGAGTCAAAACAAAAAATAAAAACTGGTCAAGTGCGAATCAGACTCGCGCACCGAAGGTTCTGACAGTACCTATAGTATCTATATTCGTATTTATTATTTTGTAACTGTTTGAAACTACGTTTTATTAACGAAGTTTGTTTGTAAAAAACTTTTACTTATTTCGTAAAGTTATCATTAAAATTATTTTTGCTCCATATAGTTCTTGATGGGATGTGTAGTCCGCCGACCCGCACCAGGCCAGCCACTAAAGTCTTAACCCTTCTCATTCTGAGAAAGAGGCCCCTACCCAGCAGGGCGACAGCAACAGGCTGATTATATATATTATATAACCTCTGACGTGTCGCTCCAATAACCCGTCGAACGTTTGACTTTGGTGCCCTAAATGCCACGAGATAATGGTATGTCGCGAACTATGTAGATTGTAGAACTTTTGGATATACAGTCCACCATAAGGGTTCCTTTTTTACCATTTCGGTACGGAACCATAAAAATGAAAAGCCCCAATCATTGCCTAAGTATCTTATATCACCATCCGATTAAAAATACCCGCGCCAGAGATTATAGACTTTTGATATGGCTATGTAAAACCCGGCTGTGTAGATAGGTAGGGTATTTCCGTACTTATTGATAGGTAATGATGATGATAAATTATGATTGAGTAATTAAAACTAACAAACCTTGATTAATATTTATGTCTATAATATTTAAGATTGCATTTAAAACGAGGTAAGGAAAAGGTTATAGATTATTATAGAAGCTTCTGGCTCCGCGGTTAAAAATAGCACTTTAGGGATAGGACAGAGTATGACCAGGTGGAGTCAGGGTAGGTGATGGCGATCAAGGAGGGAGCAGAGAGGAAGAGGAAGCTGTCTGCTCTTCTCCCTTCCCGCGCCAGACGCACCGGGCGCCAGAGAGCGCGCGACGACCTCCGGCCACTCTAGTGTGTCGGTGGGTTAGGAGACCCGCCCGTCCGACCAATAACAGGCCCGAGAAGGCGGCGTGCAATATTCCGTGCGCGCCTCTCAGGAGGACGTGGGGCAAAACCCCACAGAGCAGAGGTCCGGTAGCCCCTGGCGTCAGCCTCCCGGAGGAGGAATACCGTGGGTTTTTAGCCAGTAAGAGTCTGGCAGACCCCCTCGGGTTCCCCGGGCGAGGAATGTCAATGAGGATTTTCCCATGATAAAAAAAGGTGGAGTCGGAGTGCTCTGATACGGATTAATGATCTGATTATGATTATTTTTCGACCGATTTTTATTATTAACTAGCTTTTGCCCGCGGCGTCGCCGCGTCGCTTGCGTTTTTTTAAAAGGGTGGGCAGCTGTCTGCTAATAATAACAGGTCCGTCTACCAAGCGTGTAGTTCATGACAATTTCCTCTATGACCGTTCATTCTAGCGCTCATTAGGACCATGTTAGCAGTGGATATTTTCGGTCTAACTGCTATTATCTCCGATCCTTGCGTGCGCCGTCTGTCGCTGCATTTTGTATTAAATCCGTGGGGGGACGGATTAAGAATACAATTTCCCTCCGTCACCGGGCAACGAGTCGTAAGAGGCGACGAACCTGGCACCATAATTGTACCCAAAAAATGGCAATATGCTCGCTACCTATTTATTACATGGGACTCATACAAGAGGCGAAATGTGGATGATCAGACTCCTGTAGTAGGAGTAGACTTCTGCTTACCCCTTCGGGGACTATAAACCAATCCGCGAGTCGTATCAAGTATTCAAAACAGTTTGATAAGCAGTGATATCACATTAGCGATAATCCATAAATTAAACAAAAGTACCCCACCAAGTCAAGAATAACTTTAATCCATTTCTGCAAGTTTCAGTTCATCTTGATTGATCGTTAATGTTCATAAAAGCATTACATATACTGTTTTGAATATCTACTGGAAGCAATCACGTTGTTTAATTCTGTACATTTTATTGCTAAATTGCGTTTATTTATCTAATGTTATCTTAAATAGAGTATAAATTAATATCAATGAGATAAGATATTATGACCACCATTCATTTATGTCGTTTGATGCTAAATGTGACGCAATCTAATCAACATCTGGGTAAAGAGAACTAAAATCAACTACTTCTTATTTTTTCTTTTTCGTGTGATTAGTGGCTAACCTGGTGTCACAGATTATGCGGCTTCACATGCCGTCGAGAAGTATCTCTCAGGTTCCCATACGATATTTTCCTTCACCGTTTTTAAGCAAGTAATAATTATACAACACACATGAACTCGAAAAGTCAGAGGTGTGTGCCTTGGATTCGAACTCGAGACCTATGACTTGGCAGTCCGATGGTCACACCAACTAGTGCAGTAATACAGTATTATGTATCCAAAACTAAGATGATGCTTTGCTTGTTTCTGGTAATAGGCATGTCATCTTGTTAGTATAAGTATGGAACATTATATTTATGATTACTTAAAACTTTGTAATCATACGTAAAATTATCCAATCAAACATAGTCAGATTTCATACCCACAGAAAAATTATCTACGACCTATAGGAAAGGCCAAATTATTGTTTGTTTCTTATCAAATTTATTAGAAAAACCCAGTCTACAATGGTTAAACCGTTCTCCATAATCCAACAATTATCATTAGGTTATTTTAATCAGTGATATCATATCTCTCTAATAAGGTTTATCTCCGATTTTTTGAGTGAGAGCATAATATAACTACCCGTAATTGATTACCAAACTGTAGTTCGTTAAAAACCAGCAAAATGAAGTTCTTGGCAGTGACTCTATTGGCTCTGACAGCAGTCGCCTCCGCGAGGAATGTCAACCTCGAGGATGCCATCGATCTTGAAGACATCACCGCATACGGATACCTCACCAAAATTGGCCTGCCGTTAGCCAACGAGATCCGTCAAGCTGAGGAGGAATCTGCTCGGAATCCATCTAGAATCGCCGGTGGTTCCGCTTCTAGCCTCGGCCAATTCCCCTACCAGGTTATAAGCTGACAATTATCCTTATTGTACACCAGAAACCAGAAAAATATTCATTATACACCAAATACATAGATTACAATTATGAAACCCTTTTCATATCTTGTTTTCAATGAAATTTCATTGTACCAATATAGTTCTTAGCAGCGATGCTCCAGGAAGTCTTTACTAACAATTTCATTATGTTTTAGGTTAAATAATAATAGTTTATGTTTGATTTTATTGTATTAATTATAACAGGTTATTGAGAACATTTCTCGTTAGTGAATCATATTTAAGTATCATCTAACTTTTACAGGCTGGTCTTCTCGCTGACTTCAGCGGTGGTCAGGGTGTCTGCGGTGGTTCATTGATCAACGCAAGGCGGGTACTTACCGCTGCTCACTGCTGGTTCGATGGTGAGAACCAGGCCTGGAGGTTCACAGTTGTCCTCGGCTCAATCCGTCTGTTCACTGGTGGTACCAGATTGGCTACCTCCAGTGTTATCATGCATAATAACTGGATCCCTAGCCTTATCCGCAATGATGTTGCCATGATAAACTTACCTTCTAGCGTTGCTACTACAGGTGAGTGATCTTTCGTACTGGTCTTGATTTTAATTTGTCGTAATTATAACTCTAATAATTTAGTATAATTATTTATGTATTTTATATTTTTTATAGAAATATTAAAAAATATAATTTATAATATCGTCACCGGAAAGCCAATACTACTTAAGCGCCATCATCATAGAACAAAAATAGTTGGTTATGATGTTATTAACATAGTCCTGAGAGGTTGTCGGTGTTTTACAAATAACCCTGTATATCGTTGGATTGGATTTTTTAACCCCCTTTGTATATTAAATGAATAAAGAAATAATATATTTACATATATTAATTATGCAAGAATCAAAACAAAAGGATATGTATTTATTTTAATTATTTTGGTACACAGCTAACATCGCTCCCATTGCATTGCCGTCTGGTTCTCAGCTCAACGACGACTACGCTGGCAATACTGCCACTGCATCTGGCTTCGGTCGCACCGGTGATAGTAAGCAAAACAGTTTTATACTCATTAGAGATAATTCGAGTTATTAATATTTCTCAACATTTTAATAACTTTTTAAATTTTACAGATGCAGGCATTACTATCAACCAGTTCCTGAGCCACGTAAACTTGCAAGTGATTACTAACAATGTATGCAGATCGTCTTTCCCCCTGATTCTCCAGGCTTCCAACATCTGCATTAGCGGCGCAAACGCCCAGAGCACTTGCCGCGGTGATTCCGGTGGCCCCCTCGTCGTAACCAGGAACAACAGCCCTATCTTGGTTCGTATTAGTTTTCTTTTATATGTTCATTTATTTGGCAATAATTCTTCTGATAGACTATTTTTCATCGGAATCGGATCAGCCGTTTCAAGATAATCAGTTCTTTACACAGTCGGTGTAGAGGTCTCTGCCATACATGTATATTTATTTTAATTCAATAAAATTTATAATATATATGCAAACCTAGTTATTGGGGGTTTGGATCGGAAGTTTGTTAACACTACTCTAAAATAGCTAAAAAAAACTGGCAGACCCACTGATTTTGCCTCTGCCACCACTTGGAAGGTAACTCAGGGTGGCGATCGGCAATCGGCAATGACTAGTTGCAGACCCATTGTGTTTGAGTTCATATGACTCGTTATGGAAAGCGCTTGCTCTCCGCGCATTAATAATAATCGCCAACAAGGATCGACAGCCACATAACAGTGCAAGGGTGTTTTGATTTTTTTAATTTAAGAGTTACTTTTAATTATTCCTTTCTTACCAACAGATCGGTGTGACTTCTTTCGGTTCTGCCCGCGGTTGCCAAGTCGGTTCTCCTGCCGCCTTTGCCAGGGTTACCTCGTACATCAGCTGGATTAACGGCCTTCTGTAAATCATAAAATATTGTACACCTGACAACGGTTATTATTTTGAAGTAGTTATTTTAAATAAAAGCATATTATTTATTTGTAAAAAGGGGTTTTTACTTCAACACAAACATTTATTAATTTTTATTTTAACCCGAGTGAAAATGAGCAGTGATGTACAAGTTTTTTCTGAGATACAGGCTTTCAAGCAACATCGTTGGTACTGCAGAGTAATTTCCAGTGATAGACCGCGTCGCAAACTTTAATATTGAAGCACCTTAAATGATCACCAACGTTTTTTGAAAGAATAGTAACGTTTTACAGATCCATAAGTTTTTAAGGGTATGATAATGAACGAGTCACAAGTTCGCTTTATTGAATTTTTTGAGTAAATATATTCACTAGTGTAACTATTGAAAACATGGAGATGATTAATAATTACACAGAAATAAGCATTGGCCAATATTCAAGAAGAAAATTATTTTCAACTTTGAATTTCTAACAATATAGTTGTCGTTTCTAATTATTTTTCCAGTTCTCAGTTAGTTTCAAATACCGCCCTGTTTACAAAGTGATTGTAAATTTTATTAGTTATTGTTGTTTCCCTCAATTTGTTCTCACGTATTGAACACTATTGATGGGCCTACATAATGACGTAGTTGAAAGTCATCAATGATAGACTGATAAAAATGTAAAGTTTGTTTTTATCATAACAATGTGTGCAGTAATGATTGTTTCTAATTATATGACCACCATTGTATGTATGTAGGATGCTCTAGTACCTACTTAAATTTTAAAGTTTACAGGATTAGATATAGCCAAATCTCGGTCCCTATACTGCCAGTTTCATGTGGCTTCTGGGAGAATAAAACCGTCCCTCCCCACCCGTGACTATAATAAAGGGCCACTGAGGGATAACGTCAAAAGGATGGGCAGCTGTCAGTGTCTGCTAATAATAAAACAGGTCCGTCTGCCAAGCGTGTAGTTCATGACAATTTCCTCTATGACCGTTCATTGTAGCGCTCGTTAGGACCATATTAGCAGTGGACATTTACGATCTAACTGCTATTATCGCCTATCCTTGCGTGCGTCGACTGTTGCTGCATTTTGTATTAAGTCCGTGGGAACACGGATTAAGAATACAAATTCCCTCCGTCACCGGGCAACGAGTCATAAGAGGCGACGAGCTTATCACCATAATTGTACTCAAAAAATGGCTGTAGGCTCGCAACCTATTTATCAAGCCGGTGCCAGATGGACGCGGTGTGTTCTCAGTGTTTTGGGTTCCAAATACATTGCTCCCTTTGCAGCAACTCCACAAATTCAAGGACGCACTAGTTGCTTCGGTCCATCTTGAAACATACGATGTTGAACTATTCAAGCACGTACGCGCACGCAGCCATAAACAAAACTTTCTACCGCCCACGACCTATCGCCACAGCAAAAGGTCGCGTAACTGAACTTTTCGCAAGTGTGGCAGGCTACGCAAACATTTGAACACATTCCAACTTTGATCGGTTTGATGTGCGCTAAAAAACCGATACCGCATGGCAAATTGCAAATCTTTCTTCAAACTTTGAACACATGTTCAAAGTCCCGTGCCACACATAACAGTCAAAGAAGTGTTCAAATGTTTGAAGCTGTATCTGGCGTCGGCTTTACATAGGACTCATACAAGAGGCGGAATGTGGATGTACAGACTCCTGTAATAGGAAAAGTCTTCTGCTTTTCCCTTCGGGGACTATAGACCAATCCACGAGCCGTATCAAGAATTTAAAACAATTACATAAGCAGTGATAGCACACTAGCTATAATCCATTAAGGGCCGATTTTACCAACATCAGATAACTTTTATCTAATAGCGGGTTCACACGGTTCGATTTTAGTTGATCAACAAAAGTTGAAACGTTTTGTTCCTTCAAATTGATTCAATTTGATTGAAAGTCTGTTCAGACGGTTCAAATCGCATGCGATTTGGCAATTGATCAACTAGAATCGAATCGTGTGAACCTGGTATAAGGATTAAATTTGACGTTTGACAGTTTTTCTATTCAAATTCTGTCAAAACGCCTCACTTATTCCTCGGATAACAGTTATTCGACGTTGGTAAAATCGGCTCTAAATTATATAAAATTAAACAAAAGTAGCCCACCAAGTCAAGAATAATTTTAATCCATTTCTGCAAGTTTCAGTTCATCTTTGATTGATCGTTAATGTTCATAGAAGCATTAAATATACTGTTTTGAATATCTAATGGAAGCAATCAGGTTGTTTATTTTTATACATTTTGTTGCTTAAATGCGTCTTATTTATATATATAATGTTATCTTAAATAGAGTATAAATTAATATCAATAAGATAAGATATGACCACCATTAATTTATGTCGATTGATGCTAAATGTGACGTAATCTAATCAACTTCTGGGTAAAGAGAACAAAAATAAACTATTACATTCTTAACGCTATTATCAACTTAATAAATAGTACCTGAATGACCGAGCTGTGCTCTTTTTTTTTGGTAAATCTTGTTTTTGGAAAGAAAAAAAAGGGAAAAAGAAAAAGAAGGAAATTGAAAAAAAAAGGAAAAAAAATAATCATCTAGACTCGAACCGAAGTCTTCTTGTTGCGGGACCGCCCGGTTTCCCACCTGAGCTATTATAACCTTGGAGATGGCGGCGAAATTTACCTTCGTATTCTAATGATATTTTAGCAGTTTTTCATTGCCTGAAAACACGGATAAAACGACGTTTTCTAAAAATTAAATCTAGCTAGATCAATTTATCGCCCTCGAAACCCCCTGCATACTAAATTTTATAAAAATCGTTGGAGCCGTTTCCGAGATTCAGATTATACAAGGTTAATCGGAAAGGGGGTACTAAGCCGAAAGGGTGTTAAAGTACTCATAATAAGAGATAACTTTTGTTCTACAACTTTCCCCAAAAGTCAATATTTCAAGAGAAATAGCTGTTCAAAGATTTCATAAAAAATACGCTAAAATCTATCTGTCCATAGTTACGATCAGCTGTTTTTACAATTTAGATCATATTTGGGGTCACGGATTAGAAAATAAATTTTCTGAATTCATAACTAAAAGCAGGTATGATTTTTTTTGAAAAAACTTAAATATTCAAAATTCGGTAATTTTTATTTGCATGCAAAAAGATTTTTATTTAACACTTGCTTTAAAATAGTCACCAGTGATACTTTACGTGGCCCGCGGCTTAGTACCCCCTTTCCGACTAACCTTGTATATTTATATATATATATACATACAATAATTGCTCGTTTAAAGGTATTAGATAGATAGATTAGATAGATAGATGAATAACATAAGTAGGTACTTTATAGAATATGAAACGTACCTACCAATTACCGCCTTATTTAGAAAACCTTTTTTGTATTGATTAATGATTAACAAATATTGAATTCTTGGTTATTTAATCTCAACCAGCATGTGTGTATGACAAGATGTATTAATGTGTAAGTATGTAAGGATCGTAGCGTGTGGCGTTCTATAGTTTCTGCCTACCCCCATGGGAAAAAGGCGTGAGTTTATGTATGTATGTATGATTTCTTGGTTCTTGTAACGGTTAGGTCACCCCATCTCTAACTCTAGATATCGTAAAAGGCAAATAATGGATGACGTTAAATGATATAAAACATGGGCAGTAGCATTAGATGTGTGCTAATAACAATATACTGCGATAACCAATCCACCTCCCAACAGTAGTGATTGTGGCTATTTCCCTATAGCCGATATATTGGGATACCCGTTTGTAAGCAATTTTAGCGTAATAGATCGACCACCGAGTTAGTTAATGTTGAATCTATTAGCATACGTACAGACATAATTAGCCCATTACTATCCCACTGCTGGGCATGGGCCTCTTCTCAGAATGAGAAGGGTTTAGGCCTTAGTTCACCACGCTGGCCTGGTGCGCGTTGGCAGACTACACACACCATCAGGAACTTAAGTGTGCAGATTTCCTCACGATGTTTTTCCTTCACCGTTAACGCAAGTGATAATCAAAATCTGATCCGCACATGAATTCGAAAAAGGTAGCGGCCGGGGTCGAACTAAGACCCTCCTGCATGAAAGGCAAGCGTTCAACCGCTGGGCTATCACTGCTCCTATCAATTATTAGTTATGCCTGTTAGCATAACTGCATTATTTTCCTTTCCTATTAACTCAAAGGCACATGCTACACGTTCAATATTTATCCCGATACTTGGAACCCGATCTGGTATCGTGATACTTCGTTTGTTGTGCCTAGCCTTTCACCAAATATGTTGGGGTCAGGTTCCTGTCTAACCAGATGCGGCTGCCATCAGACCTCCGCAACCTAGTTACAGGGTAGTGCCGATATCCTAAAGTTAAACCGGTTGTCAAACTTTCGGGCTTTTGACTTCGCGTAACAACTATCGTAGGTATTCGTATGACACTCGGGACCGGCTGTTTAACGTGCTTTTTGAGGCACGGAGCGGTCTCGATGTGTAACGAAAGGTCACTCATTCACAGACTAAACGCGGCAAGCGTAGATTAACTTCGCAAATCGTATGTACCGCGCGGTTGCTAATTAGCCACGAGCCCCTCTGTATCGTGATACTTATTAGCTAATTATCGCGATAAATGTTGTGCCTAAGGGAACATGTTTGATACTGGTGCAGTCTTCTTTCTTTTCATGTGGTTAGTGGCTAATCTGGTGTCAGAGTTTATGTCGCCCATGGGGCTCTGACTTGGCTTCACATGCCGTCGAGAAGTATCTCTCAGGTTCCCATACGATATTTTCCTTCACCGTTTTTAAGCAAGTAATAATTATACAACACACATGAACTCGAAAAGTCAGAGGTGTGTGCCTTGGATTCGAACTCGAGACCTATGACTTGGCAGTCCGATGGTCACACCAACTAGTGCAGTAATACAGTATTATGTATCCAAAACTAAGATGATGCTTTGCTTGTTTCTGTTGGTAATAGGCATGTCATCTTGTTAGTATAAGTATGGAACATTATATTTATGATTACTTAAAACTTTGTAATCATACGTAAAATTATCCAATCAAACATAGTCAGATTTCATACCCACAGAAAAATTATCTACGACCTATAGGAAAGGCCAAATTATTGTTTGTTTCTTATCAAATTTATTAGAAAAACCCAGTCTACAATGGTTAAACCGTTCTCCATAATCCAACAATTATCATTAGGTTATTTTAATCAGTGATATCATATCTCTCTAATAAGGTTTATCTCCGATTTTTTGAGTGAGAGCATAATATAAATACCCGTAATTGATTACCAAACTGTAGTTCGTTAAAAACCAGCAAAATGAAGTTCTTGGCAGTGACTCTATTGGCTCTGACAGCAGTCGCCTCCGCGAGGAATGTCAACCTCGAGGATGCCATCGATCTTGAAGACATCACCGCATACGGATACCTCACCAAAATTGGCCTGCCGTTAGCCAACGAGATCCGTCAAGCTGAGGAGGAATCTGCTCGGAATCCATCTAGAATCGCCGGTGGTTCCGCTTCTAGCCTCGGCCAATTCCCCTACCAGGTTATAAGCTGACAATTATCCTTATTGTACACCAGAAACCAGAAAAATATTCATTATACACCAAATACATAGATTACAATTATGAAACCCTTTTCATATCTTGTTTTCAATGAAATTTCATTGTACCAATATAGTTCTTAGCAGCGATGCTCCAGGAAGTCTTTACTAACAATTTCATTATGTTTTAGGTTAAATAATAATAGTTTATGTTTGATTTTATTGTATTAATTATAACAGGTTATTGAGAACATTTCTCGTTAGTGAATCATATTTAAGTATCATCTAACTTTTACAGGCTGGTCTTCTCGCTGACTTCAGCGGTGGTCAGGGTGTCTGCGGTGGTTCATTGATCAACGCAAGGCGGGTACTTACCGCTGCTCACTGCTGGTTCGATGGTGAGAACCAGGCCTGGAGGTTCACAGTTGTCCTCGGCTCAATCCGTCTGTTCACTGGTGGTACCAGATTGGCTACCTCCAGTGTTATCATGCATAATAACTGGATCCCTAGCCTTATCCGCAATGATGTTGCCATGATAAACTTACCTTCTAGCGTTGCTACTACAGGTGAGTGATCTTTCGTACTGGTCTTGATTTTAATTTGTCGTAATTATAACTCTAATAATTTAGTATAATTATTTATGTATTTTATATTTTTTATAGAAATATTAAAAAATATAATTTATAATATCGTCACCGGAAAGCCAATACTACTTAAGCGCCATCATCATAGAACAAAAATAGTTGGTTATGATGTTATTAACATAGTCCTGAGAGGTTGTCGGTGTTTTACAAATAACCCTGTATATCGTTGGATTGGATTTTTTAACCCCCTTTGTATATTAAATTAATAAAGAAATAATATATTTACATATATTAATTATGCAAGAATCAAAACAAAAGGATATGTATTTATTTTAATTATTTTGGTACACAGCTAACATCGCTCCCATTGCATTGCCGTCTGGTTCTCAGCTCAACGACGACTACGCTGGCAATACTGCCACTGCATCTGGCTTCGGTCGCACCGGTGATAGTAAGCAAAACAGTTTTATACTCATTAGAGATAATTCGAGTTATTAATATTTCTCAACATTTTAATAACTTTTAAATTTTACAGATGCAGGCATTACTATCAACCAGTTCCTGAGCCACGTAAACTTGCAAGTGATTACTAACAATGTATGCAGATCGTCTTTCCCCCTGATTCTCCAGGCTTCCAACATCTGCATTAGCGGCGCAAACGCCCAGAGCACTTGCCGCGGTGATTCCGGTGGCCCCCTCGTCGTAACCAGGAACAACAGCCCTATCTTGGTTCGTATTAGTTTTCTTTTATATGTTCATTTATTTGGCAATAATTCTTCTGATAGACTATTTTTCATCGGAATCGGATCAGCCGTTTCAAGATAATCAGTTCTTTACACAGTCGGTGTAGAGGTCTCTGCCATACATGTATATTTATTTTAATTCAATAAAATTTATAATATATATGCAAACCTAGTTATTGGGGGTTTGGATCGGAAGTTTGTTAACACTACTCTAAAATAGCTAAAAACTGGCAGACCCACTGATTTTGCCTCTGCCACCACTTGGAAGGTAACTCAGGGTGGCGATCGGCAATCGGCAATGACTAGTTGCAGACCCATTGTGTTTGAGTTCATATGACTCGTTATGGAAAGCGCTTGCTCACCGCGCATTAATAATAATCGCCAACAAGGATCGACAGCCACATAACAGTGCAAGGGTGTTTTGATTTTTTTAATTTAAGAGTTACTTTTAATTATTCCTTTCTTACCAACAGATCGGTGTGACTTCTTTCGGTTCTGCCCGCGGTTGCCAAGTCGGTTCTCCTGCCGCCTTTGCCAGGGTTACCTCGTACATCAGCTGGATTAACGGCCTTCTGTAAATCATAAAATATTGTACACCTGACAACGGTTATTATTTTGAAGTACCTATTTTAAATAAAAGCATATTATTTATTTTTAAAAAGGGGTTTTTACTTCAACACAAACATTTATTAATTTTTATTTTAACCCGAGTGAAAATGAGCAGTGATGTACAAGTTTTTTCTGAGATACAGGCTTTCAAGCAACATCGTTGGTACTGCAGAGTAATTTCCAGTGATAGACCGCGTCGCAAACTTTAATATTGAAGCACCTTAAATGATCACCAACGTTTTTTGAAAGAATAGTAACGTTTTACAGATCCATAAGTTTTTAAGGGTATGATAATGAACGAGTCACAAGTTCGCTTTATTGAATTTTTTGAGTAAATATATTCACTAGTGTAACTATTGAAAACATGGAGATGATTAATAATTACACAGAAATAAGCATTGGCCAATATTCAAGAAGAAAATTATTTTCAACTTTGAATTTCTAACAATATAGTTGTCGTTTCTAATTATTTTTCCAGTTCTCAGTTAGTTTCAAATACCGCCCTGTTTACAAAGTGATTGTAAATTTTATTAGTTATTGTTGTTTCCCTCAATTTGTTCTCACGTATTGAACACTATTGATGGGCCTACATAATGACGTAGTTGAAAGTCATCAATGATAGACTGATAAAAATGTAAAGTTTGTTTTTATCATAACAATGTGTGCAGTAATGATTGTTTCTAATTATATGACCACCATTGTATGTATGTAGGATGCTCTAGTACCTACTTAAATTTTAAAGTTTACAGGATTAGATATAGCCAAATCTCGGTCCCTATACTGCCAGTTTCATATGGCTTCTGGGAGAATAAAACCGTCCCTCCCCACCCGTGACTATAATAAAGGGCCACTGAGGGATAACGTCAAAAGGATGGGCAGCTGTCAGTGTCTGCTAATAATAAAACAGGTCCGTCTGCCAAGCGTGTAGTTCATGACAATTTCCTCTATGACCGTTCATTGTAGCGCTCGTTAGGACCATATTAGCAGTGGACATTTACGATCTAACTGCTATTATCGCCTATCCTTGCGTGCGTCGACTGTTGCTGCATTTTGTATTAAGTCCGTGGGAACACGGATTAAGAATACAAATTCCCTCCGTCACCGGGCAACGAGTCGTAAGAGGCGACGAGCTTATCACCATAATTGTACTCAAAAAATGGCTGTAGGCTCGCAACCTATTTATCAAGCCGGTGCCAGATGGACGCGGTGTGTTCTCGGTGTTTTGGGTTCCAAATACATTGCTCCCTTTGCAGCAACTCCACAAATTCAAGGACGCACTAGTTGCTTCGGTCCATCTTGAAACATACGATGTTGAACTATTCAAGCACGTACGCGCACGCAGCCATAAACAAAACTTTCTACCGCCCACGACCTATCGCCACAGCAAAAGGTCGCGTAACTGAACTTTTCGCAAGTGTGGCAGGCTACGCAAACATTTGAACACATTCCAACTTTGATCGGTTTGATGTGCGCTAAAAAACCGATACCGCATGGCAAATTGCAAATCTTTCTTCAAACTTTGAACACATGTTCAAAGTCCCGTGCCACACATAACAGTCAAAGAAGTGTTCAAATGTTTGAAGCTGTATCTGGCGTCGGCTTTACATAGGACTCATACAAGAGGCGGAATGTGGATGTACAGACTCCTGTAATAGGAAAAGTCTTCTGCTTTTCCCTTCGGGGACTATAGACCAATCCACGAGCCGTATCAAGAATTTAAAACAATTACATAAGCAGTGATAGCACACTAGCTATAATCCATTAAGGGCCGATTTTACCAACATCAGATAACTTTTATCTAATAGCGGGTTCACACGGTTCGATTTTAGTTGATCAACAAAAGTTGAAACGTTTTGTTCCTTCAAATTGATTCAATTTGATTGAAAGTCTGTTCAGACGGTTCAAATCGCATGCGATTTGGCAATTGATCAACTAGAATCGAATCGTGTGAACCTGGTATAAGGAATAAATTTGACGTTTGACAGTTTTTCTATTCAAATTCTGTCAAAACGCCTCACTTATTCCTCGGATAACAGTTATTCGACGTTGGTAAAATCGGCTCTAAATTATATAAAATTAAACAAAAGTAGCCCACCAAGTCAAGAATAATTTTAATCCATTTCTGCAAGTTTCAGTTCATCTTTGATTGATCGTTAATGTTCATAGAAGCATTAAATATACTGTTTTGAATATCTAATGGAAGCAATCAGGTTGTTTATTTTTATACATTTTATTGCTTAAATGCGTCTTATTTATATAATGTTATCTTAAATAGAGTATAAATTAATATCAATAAGATAAGATATGACCACCATTCATTTATGTCGATTGATGCTAAATGTGACGCAATCTAATCAACTTCTGGGTAAAGAGAACAAAATAAACTATTACATTCTTAACACTATTATCAACTTAATAAATAGTACCTGAATGACCGAGCTGCGCTCGGTTTTTTTTTTGGTAAATCTTGTTTTTTGGAAAGAAAAAAAAGGGAAAAAGAAAAAGAAGGAAATTGAAAAAAAAAGGGAAAAAAATAATCATCTAGTCTCGAACCGAAGTCTTCTTGTTGCGGTACCGCCCGGTTTCCCACCTGAGCTATTATAACCTTGGAGATGGCGGCGAAATTTACCTTCGTATTCTAATGATATTTTAGCAGTTTTTCATTGTCTGAAAACACGGATAAAACGACGTTTTCTAAAAATTAAATCTAGCTAGATCGATGTATCGCCCTCGAATCCCCCTGCACACTAAATTTCATAAAAATCGTTGGAGCCGTTTCCGAGATTCAGATTATATATACATATATATATATATATATATACAAGAATTACTCGTTTAAAGGTATTAGATTAGATAGATAGATGAATAACATAAGTAGGTACTTTATAGAATATGAAACGTACCTACCGATTACCGCCTTATTTAGAAAACCTTTTTTGTATTGATTAATGATTAACAAATATTGAATTCTTGGTTATTTAATCTCAACCAGCATGTGTGTATGACAAGATGTATTAATGTGTAAGTATGTAAGGATCGTAGCGTGTGGCGTTCTATAGTTTCTGCCTACCGCCATGGGAAAAAGACGTGAGTTTATGTATGTATGTATGATTTCTTGGTTCTTGTAACGGTTAGGTCACCCCATCTCTAACTCTAGATATCGTAAAAGGCAAATAATGGATGACGTTAAATGATATAAAACATGGGCATTAGCATTAGATGTGTGCTAATAACAATATACTGCGATAACCAATCCACCTCCCAACAGTAGTGATTGTGGCTATTTCCCTATAGCCGATATATTGGGATACCCGTTTGTAAGCAATTTTAGCGTAATAGATCGACCACCGAGTTAGTTAATGTTGAATCTATTAGCATACGTACAGACATAATTAGCCCATTACTATCCCACTGCTGGGCATGGGCCTCTTCTCAGAATGAGAAGGGTTTAGGCCTTAGTTCACCACGCTGGCCTGGTGCGCGTTGGCAGACTACACACACCATCAGGAACTTAAGTGTGCAGATTTCCTCACGATGTTTTTCCTTCACCGTTAACGCAAGTGATAATCAAAATCTGATCCGCACATGAATTCGGAAAAGGTAGCGGCCGGGGTCGAACTAAGACCCTTCTGCATGAAAGGCAAGCGTTCAACCGTTGGGCTATCACTGCTCCTGTCAGTTATTAGTTAGCCTATTAGCATAACTACATTATTTTCCTTTCCTATTAACTCAAAGGCACATGCTACACGTTCAATATTTATCCCGATACTTGGAACCCGATCTGGTATCGTGATACTTCGTTTGTTGTGCCTAGCCTTTCACCAAATATGTTGGGGTCAGGTTCCTGTCTAACCAGATGCGGCTGCCATCAGACCTCCGCAACCTAGTTACGGGGTAGTGCCGATATCCTAAAGTTAAACCGGTTGTCAAACTTTCGGGCTTTTGACTTCGCGTAACGACTATCGTAGGTATTCGTATGACACTCGGGATCGGTTGTTTAACGTGCTTTTTTGAGGCACGGAGCGGTCTCGATGTGTAACGAAAGGTCACTCATTCACAGACTAACCGCGGCAAGCGTAGCTTAACTTCGCAAATCGTATGAACCGCGCGGTTGCTAATTAGCCACGAGCCCTCTGTATCGTGATACTTATTAGCTAATTATCGCGATAAATGTTGTGCCTAAGGGAACATGTTTGATACTGGTGCAGTCTTCTTTCTTTTCATGTGGTTAGTGGCTAACCTGGTGTCAGAGTTTATGTCGTCCATGGGCCTCTGACTTGGCTTCACATGCCGTCGAGAAGTATCTCTCAGGTTCCCATACGATATTTTCCTTCACCGTTTTTAAGCAAGTAATAATTATACAACACACACATGAACTCGAAAAGTCAGAGGTGTGTGCCTTGGATTCGAACTCGAGACCTATGACTTAGCAGTCCGAGGGTCACACCAACTAGTGCAGTAATACAGTATTATGTATCCAAAACTAAGATGATGCTTTGCTTGTTTCTGTTGGTAATAGGCATGTCATCTTGTTGGTATAAGTATGGAACATTATATTTATGATTATTTAAAACTTTGTAATCATACGTTAAATTATCCAATCAAACATAGTCAGATTTCATACCCACAGAAAAATGATCTACTAGGTACCTATAGGAAAGTCCAAATTATTGTTTGTTCCTTATCAAATTTATAAGAAAAACCCAGTCTACAATAGTTAAACCGTTTTGCATAATCCAACAATTATCATCAGGTAATTTTAATCAATGATATCATATCTCTCTAATAAGGTTTATCTCCGATTTTTTGAGTGAGAGCATAGTATAAATAGCCGTAATTGATTTCCAAAATGCAGTTCGGTAAAAACCAGCAACATGAAGTTCTTGGCAGTGACTCTATTGGCTCTGACAGCAGTCGCCTCCGCGAGGAATGTCAACCTCGAGGATGCCATCGATCTTGAAGACATCACCGCATACGGATACCTCACCAAAATTGGCCTGCCGTTAGCCAACGAGATCCGTCAAGCTGAGGAGGAATCTGCTCGGAATCCATCTAGAATCACCGGTGGATCCGCTTCTAGCCTCGGCCAATTCCCCTACCAGGTTATAAGCTGACACTAGTCCCTATTGTACACCAGAAACAAGAAAGTTATTCATTATACACCAAAAATATTACAATTATGAAACCCTTTCATATCTCGTTTTTAATGAAATTTCCTTGTACCAATATAGTTCTCAGCAGCGATGCTCCAGGAAGTCTTTACTAACAATTTCATTATTTTTTAGGTTAAATAATAATAGTTTCTGTATGATTTTATTATATCAATTGTAACAGGTTATTGAGAACATTTCTCGTTAGTGAATCATATTTATCATCTATCTTTTACAGGCTGGTCTTCTCGCTGACTTCGCCGGTGGTCAGGGTGTCTGCGGCGGTTCTTTGATCAACGCAAGGCGGGTACTTACCGCTGCTCACTGCTGGTTTGACGGTCAGAGCCAGGCCTGGAGGTTCACAGTTGTCCTCGGCTCAATCCGTCTGTTCACTGGTGGTACCAGATTGGCTACCTCCAGTGTTATCATGCATAATAACTGGATTCCTAACCTTATCCGCAATGATGTTGCCATGATAAACTTACCTTCTAACGTTGCTACTACAGGTGAGTGATATTTTGTACTGGTCTTGATTTTAATTTGTCCTAATTGTAACTATGATAATATAATATGATAATATATTTTGTTTTTTATATTTTTTTATAGAAATACTTAAAAATATAATTTATATGTATATTCAATGAATAAAGGAATAATATATTTATATATATTAATTATGCAAGAATGAAAACAAAAGGATTTGATTTTTATTATTTTGGTATACAGCTAACATCGCTCCCATCGCTCTGCCGTCTGGTTCTCAGCTCAACGAGGACTTTGCTGGCAATACTGCTACTGCATCTGGTTTCGGCCGCACCGGTGATAGTAAGGAAACAGTTTTATATTCATTAGAGATAATTCGAGTTGTTAATATTTGTCAACATTTTAATAACTTTAAATTTTACAGATGCAGGCATTACTATCAACCAGTTCCTGAGCCACGTAAACTTGCCAGTGATTACTAACAATGTATGCAGATCGTCTTTCCCCCTGATTGTCCAGGCTTCCAACATATGCACTAGCGGCGCCAACGCCCGGAGCACTTGCCGCGGTGATTCCGGTGGCCCCCTCGTCGTAACCAGGAACAACAGGCCTCTCTTGGTTCGTATTAGTTTTCTTTTATATGTACATTTATTTGGCAATTATTCTTCTAATAGACAATTTTTGATTGGAATCGGATCAGCCGTTTCAAGATAATCAGTTCTTTACACAGTTGGTGTAGAAGTCTCTGCCTTACATGTATAATATTAACTTCAATTCCACTCGTCCAATTGACTTGAAATTTATAACACATATGAAAACCTAGTTATTGAAGATTTGGATCGGAAGTTTGTTAACACTACTCCAACATAGCCAAAAAAACTGGCAGATCCACTGATTTTTCCTCTGCCACCACTTGGACAAGGACTTGGAAGGTAACTCAGGGTGGCGATCGGCAATCGGCAATGACTAGTTGCAGACCCATCGTGTTTGAGCTCATGACTCGTTATGGAAAGCACTTGCTCACCGCGCATTAATAATAATCGCTAACAAGGATCGACAGCCATATTACAATGCTTGGGTGTTTTTAAATTATTTATTCAAGAATTATTTTCAATTATTCCTTTCTTACCAACAGATCGGTGTGACTTCTTTCGGTTCTGACCGCGGTTGCCAAGTCGGTTCTCCTGCCGCCTTTGCCAGGGTTACCTCGTACATCAGCTGGATTAACGGCCTTCTCTAAATCATAAAATATTACACCTGACAACGGTTCTTATTTCGAAGTATTTTAAATAAAAGCATATTATTTATTTGTAAAAATGGGTTTTTACTTCAACACCAACATTTATTTATTTTAATTTTAATCCGAGTGCCAAGGAAGGGTTATGTTTTTCGCGCGTATCTTGTATGTATGTATGCTTATAAATTTATTTTTATTGGATACTAGCTGTGTCCTCACGGCTCCGCCCGTAACCTATGTTACTCAGTGATAATGTAGCTTTCTAACGGCACAAGAGTTTTTGAAATTGGTCCAGTAGTTTTTAAGTCTATTCGTTACAAACAAAAAACTAAAAACACAAAATCTTTCCTCTTTATAATATTGGTATAGATGGTCCATTTTAGCAACGGTATGGTTAGTGACGTTAGTAGTTATGTCAGTGTAACTTATGTGTTTGGTATAATTAGCGTAGCGCATTAATGTTCCACTGCTGGGCATGGGCCTCTTCTCAGAATAGGAAGGGTTTTGGCCTTAGTTTGCCACCCTAGCTTGGAGTGGCATTACACACCCCATCGAGATATTTTTGAACCCCTCTCAGCCTCTCATGTTTGCAATTTTCCTAACGATGTTTATCTTCACCGTTACAGCAAGTGATAATCGAATTCTGATCTGCATGTAACATCAGAAAGTCAGTGATGAAACCCAGGCTCGAACTTCGACCCTAAATGGAAGGCTTAAGGAAAAGATTAACAGACACGTTTAGTGCAGTGGCTAAGCGATTGGCTTCTGCGCTGCGGGTCATGGGTTCGATTCCCACACGGAACAAATATTTGTATGGCCTACAGATAGTTGTTCCGGGTCTGGGTGTTTGTGCATGTGAAGATTTGTGTCTGTAAACGCACCCACGATACAGGAGAAATCCTAGTGTGGGGCAACGTTTTTTTAAAAAGAAAAGAAAAGAAAAGAAAGAAAGCTGAACTAGCACTGCTGTACAAAAAAAACCGGTCAAGTGCGAGTTCGGCTCGCGCATCTGGGGTTCCGCATCAAGAAAATCGCAATAAAAAAGTTTTGCTTATACTAGTCACAACTTCTTTAGGCAGGTACAGTAAGGGAATGAAAAGGTTCGTCAGTTTTCAAATTCATTTCTTTTCCTCATCGCGGGCACATGTTACCTTTTCAAACTGTTGAACGGAACGGACCAAAGCATGGAAATTTTGATTTGATTTAAGGGGAGTTTTGTTGTTAAAAACATGTCACCAAGCAATTTGATGATGAAATAAATTGACATTACTAGTGTCTGTCACCATGTCACCATTATAATTTTTAATATCCTGTCAAAAAATATTTGTATTTTCATTTCTATAATGTTGGCAATACGTAGTCGGTAAAATAGTTTGTTTCTTGCACTGTGCAAGCAAAAATAGACACAGTGGATCTTGCTTAGACCATATCATGCTTAAATCAAATTTCCCCTCACTTGCACTTGTTACTAATTCAACAATAACCGATCACAATGCTGCCCTACTTACCCTAAATTGTAAATTATCTAAACTAAACACTCGCACAATTTCTAAATTGAATGTTAATAAACTTGAAGATGATTTACGCAACATCGACTTTAACCCAGTTTATAATTCTGCTGACTCACAATTTTGTATGTTGTATGTAATAAAAAGTGTACAGCATGCAATTCAGAAAAACACAGTCATATTTCGGTTTTCAACCGAGGTATGACGGACAAAGATTATAACATAAAACCACGGATCACGGCAGTTCTCATAATCTGTATGAACCATAGAGATAAACTGCACATGAAAGTTAAATCTAATCCAGATAATTTAATATTGCAATTATCGTACAAAAGATACCGAAATTTTTGTAATGATCTCCTGAAGAAAGTAAAACGAAACTACGATAAAATTGCACTGGAAAAGGCTGGAACAAATAGTAAAAAGATCTGGAAATATATTAAAAATGTAACATATACCTCGAAACAAAATGAGTCATCCTCAGGTTTATTACAAGCACACTCATCACAATTGACTTCTGCTAACATCGCAAATAATTTCTTTGTAAATGTAGGAAAGTGTCTGGCAGAAAAAGTTCGGGGCCAAACTCAATACCTAACAAACACTCTGTTTGCGTGTAATACAACTTTAACATCTTTTGCGTTACTAGATACTGACGAGAGCGAGGTAGAACAGATAATTATGAGTTTGAAAGACGACTGTGCAGTTGGATGGGATAACATATGTAATAAAATTATTAAACAGTTCAGGCACATTTTAGTACCACCACTGACTTATATTTTCCGCATATGTTTATCTACAGGCCTTTTTCCCGAGTGTCTCAAAAAGGCTGTTGTTGTCCCTATGTTTAAATCAGGCAGTAAAGATCAAGTGACAAATTATAGACCTATTTCCTTACTGCCTTCTATGTCCAAGATATTAGAAAAAAATTATAAACAAAAGATTGTTCAAATATTTGGAGGATAAATCGATTTTGTCTGAGCGACAATTTGGATTTAGACCTAAAGTATCAACTGCCGATACCGTACATCATCTGACTGATTATCTAGCATAAGAACTTGATAAAGGTAACCAAATAGTAGGAATCTTCTTGGACCTCGCCAAAGCTTTTGACACAGTTTCTATTCCCATTCTTTTGCGCAAGCTTGAAACCATAGGCATAAGAGGCACTCAGCTGAAACTCTTCAAAAGCTGTCTAGAAGACCGTACCCAATGCGTAAGGATTGGCAATGTTCTCAGCGCTGATAAAAAAAACACATCCTTTGGAGTTCCCCAAGGAAGCATTTTAGAACCTACCTTGTTCTTGATATACATAAACGACCTTTGTAATCTACAGTTAGAACATGGCTTAATCATATCTTACGCTGACGACACTGCCCTACTTTTTTCCGCCGAGTCAGAAAATGAAGTGTACAAACTTGCGCAAAATGGATTCAATATTGTTAATAAATGGCTTCAGCACAATACATTAACACTAAATGCAGATAAGACAAATTACATTAGGTTTTCGATGTGCAAACTAACATCCACTAATACTAACTCAACATTGCATGCTCATTATTGTATAGACCCCACTAATAATAATCAATGTGTGTGTCCCAACATTAAAATTACTAATAAAATAAAATACCTGGGTGTTATAATAGATGAAACTCTTTCGTTTAAACAAAATATCCAAGCTTTAACTAATAGAATTCGTAACTTAATATTTGTCTTTAAAAAGTTACTTTATATAGCAGACCCAATAATAATTAGGCAAGTTTACTTTGCTCTGTGTCAATCAGTATTAACTTACTGTATTACCTCATGGGGTGGAGCGGGTAAAACATTGTTACTACCCATCGAGAGAGCTCAGAGAGCGATTCTCAAGGTGTCTACTTCCCGCTCTTTCATTTTTCCCACTGAGCTCCTCTATAAAAATTGTGAAGTACTAACAGTTTGACAATTATTCATAATGAGCATTGTATTAAAACAACACGCAGCCCTACCCTAGAGCACTGAATTTACTAATAAAAGACGAAAAGATATAGTTTGCCCTCAAACAGTAAGAACAAGATATGCTTTTACATTCAAATTCTACTTATTCCTCGGACCACTCATCTACAATAGACTAAATTTGATCACAAACGTCTATTCTCTGAATTATTATAATTGTAAAAATAATGTCAAGGATGCTCTCCAAAGTATGTCCTACGAAGATACAGAGAAATTATTAATTGTGCTTAAATAGATTTTGTTTGTATTTTTTTATTATACATTAAGTAATTAGTTAAGTTAAGAAGATTGTAGCCACTAAGGATTATGTTACTTTGTCAATTATTTTTATTACATTGTTTACGTAACCATTACCTTAGATTATTATTTTATTTTATATAATAAATATATGATTATTTTAGATTAGACTAAATTTGCTCTTCTCGCCTGAAACACAGGGTTACCTAGTTCAGGCAAGTAACACATGTGAATATAATGTATTTATGACTTTGTATTATTTTAGTTCTAATGAATTTGAATAAAAATAATAATAATTATTATTTAACATTTACTTTCCCCTACTTTACATTATATTACTCATTTACTTAACATAATCGTATAAATCTTTTGAATATGTCCATAATAGTACATTATGATATAAGTGTGCTAAGTTGATCATTATGGTCAAGGCGGTAGGTATTGTACGCGCGAGCCGCAGGCCATTGAGATAAGTGAGCCGAGATTGTAATGATCAATGCACACGCGTTTCGTACGACGTTTTTGAACACACTTGCGAGGAAAATAACAGACTTTAAGTCTTTAACCCGGCATCATGGGGGTTGGGTCAAAATGACCCCAGGCGTTTTTGTTAGCTTTTATAGATTCGTAACTACGCATGCGACATTACCGCTTCTCTCAGTAGCTGGAGTTTATGAGTTGCGTTAAGCGCTGTTGACAAAGAATCAGGTGTACGCATTGAGTTTCAAAAACATAAGATAGACGAAAATGAGCAGTGATGTGCAAGTGTTTTCTGAGATTCAGGCTTTCATGCAACATCGTTGGTACTGCAGAGTAATTTCCAGTGATAGACCGCGTCGCAAACTTTAATATTGAAGCATCTTAAATGATCACCAACGTTTTTTGAAAGAATAGTAACGTTTTACAGATCCATAAGTTTTTAAGGGTATGATAATGAACGAGTCACAAGTTCGCTTTATTGAATTTTTTGAGTAAATATATTCACTAGTGTAACTATTGAAAACATGGAGATGATTAATAATTACACAGAAATAAGCATTGGCCAATATTCAAGAAGAAAATTATTTTCAACTTTGAATTTCTAACAATATAGTTGTCGTTTCTAATTATTTTTCCAGTTCTCAGTTAGTTTCAAATACCACCCTGTTTACAAAGTGATTGTAAATTTTATTAGTTATTGTTGTTTCCCTCAATTTGTTCTCACGTATTGAACACTATTGATGGGCCTACATAATGACGTAGTTGAAAGTCATCAATGATAGACTGATAAAAATGTAAAGTTTGTTTTTATCATAACAATGTGTGCAGTAATGATTGTTTCTAATTATATGACCACCATTGTATGTATGTAGGATGCTCTAGTACCTACTTAAATTTTAAAGTTTACAGGATTAGATATAGCCAATTCTCGGTCCCTATACTGCCAGTTTCATGTGGCTTCTGGGAGAATAAAACCGTCCCTCCCCACCCGTGACTATAATAAAGGGCCACTGAGGGATAACGTCAAAAGGATGGGCAGCTGTCAGTGTCTGCTAATAATAAAACAGGTCCGTCTGCCAAGCGTGTAGTTCATGACAATTTCCTCTATGACCGTTCATTGTAGCGCTCGTTAGGACCATATTAGCAGTGGACATTTACGATCTAACTGCTATTATCGCCTATCCTTGCGTGCGCCGACTGTTGCTGCATTTTGTATTAAGTCCGTGGGAACACGGATTAAGAATACAAATTCCCTCCGTCACCGGGCAACGAGTCGTAAGAGGCGACGAGCTTATCACCATAATTGTACCCAAAAAATGGCTGTAGGCTCGCAACCTATATATCAAGCCGGTGCCAGATACAGCTTCAAATATTTGAACACTTCTTTGAAGACTTTGAAAACACATTTGAACACATACTGTCGCAGCTTGCCAGACATACTTTGCAAACATTTTTCTCCACAGTATGCTGGTAGACGACAAACAATATGGACGAAGATTTTGTGGACGCGGTGTGTTCTCAGTGTTTTGGGTTCCAAATATATTGCTCCCTTTGCAGCAACGCCACAAATTCAAGGACGCACTCGTTGCTTCGGTCCATCTTGAAACATACGATGTTGAACTATTCAAGCACGTACGCGCACGCAGCCATAAACAAAACTTTCTACCGCCCACGACCTATCGCCACAGCAAAGGTCGCGTAACTGAACTTTTCGCAAGTGTGGCAGGCTACGCAAACATTTGAACACATTCCAACTTTGATCGGTTTGATGTGCGCTAAAAAACCGATACCGCATGGCAAATTGCAAATCTTTCTTCAAACTTTGAACACATATTCAAAGTCCCGTGCCACACATAACAATCAAAGAAGTGTTCAAATGTTTGAAGCTGTATCTGGCGCCGGCTTTACATAGGACTCATACAAGAGGCGAAATGTGGATGTACAGACTCCTGTATAAGAAAAGACTTCTGCTTATCCCTTCGGGGACTATATACCAATCCATGAGCCGTATCAAGAATTTAAAACAATTACATAAGCAGTGATAGCACACTAGCTATAATCCATTAAGGGCCGATTTTACCAACATCGGATAACTTTTATCTAATAGCGGGTTCACACGATTTGATTTTAGTTGATCAACAAAAGTGGAAACGTTTTGTTCCTTCAAATTGATTCAATTCGATTGAAAGTCTGTTCAGACGGTTCAAATCGCATGAGATTTGGCAGTTGATCAACTAGAATCGAATCGTGTGAACCTGGTAGAAGGAATAAATTTGACATTTGACAGTTTTTCTATTCAAATTCTGTCAAAACGCCTCACTTATTCCTCGGATAACAGTTATTCGACGTTGGTAAAATCAGCTCTTAATAATATAAAATTAGACAAAAGTAGCCCACCAAGTCAAGAATATCTTTAAACAATTTCTGCAAGTTTCAGCTCATCTTGATTGATCGTTGATGTTCATAAAAGCATTACATATACCTACTGTTTTGAATATCTAATGGAAGCAATCACGTTGTTTATTTTTATACATTTTATTGCTTAAATGCGTCTTATTTATATAATGTTATCTTAAATAGAGTATAAATTAATATCAATAAGATAAGATATGACCACCATTCATTTATGTCGATCGATGCTAAATGTGACGCAATCTAATCAACTTCTGGGTAAAGAGAACAAAAATAAACTATTACATTCTTAACGCTATTATCAACTAAATAAATAGTAGGTACCTGAATGACCGAGCTGTGCTCTTTTTTTTTGGTAAATCTTGTTTTTGGGAAAGAAAAAAAAGGGAAAAAGAAAAAGAAGGAAATTGAAATAAAAAGGGAAAAAAATAATCATCTAGACTCGAACCGAAGTCTTCTTGTTGCGGTACCGCCCGGTTTCCCACCTGAGCTATTATAACCTTGGAGATGGCGGCGAAATTTACCTTCGTATTCTAATGATATTTTAGCAGTTTTTCATTGTCTGAAAACACGGATCAAACGATGTTTTCTAAAAATTAAATCTAGCTAGATCAATTTATCGCCCTCGAAAACCCCTGCATACTAAATTTTATAAAAATCGTTGGAGCCGTTTCCGAGATTCAGATTATACAAGGTTAATCGGAAAGGGGGTACTAAGCCGAAAGGGTGTTAAAGTACCCATAATAAGAGATAACTTTTGTTCTACAAATTTCCCCAAAAGTCAATATTTCAAGAGAAATAGCTGTTCAAAGATTTCATAAATAATACGCTAAAATCTATCTGTCCATAGTTACGATCAGCTGTTTTTACAATTTAGATCATATTTGGGGTCACAAATTAGAAAATAAATTTTCTGAATTCATAACTAAAAGCAGGTATGATTTTTTTTTGAAAAAACTTAAATAAAAATCTTTTTGCATGCAAATAAAAATTACCGAATTTTGAAATTTTAACACGTGCTTTAAAATAGTCACCAGTGATACTTTACGTGGCCCGCGGCTTAGTACCCCCTTTCCGACTAACCTTGTATATATATATATACAAGAATTGCTCGTTTAAAGGTATTAGATAGATAGATAGATAGATGAATAACATAAGTAGGTACTTTATAGAATATGAAACGTACCTACCGATTACCGCCTTATTTAGAAAACCTTTTTTGTATTGATTAATGATTAACAAATATTGAATTCTTGGTTATTTAATCTCAACCAGCATGTCTGTATGACAAGATGTATTAATGTGTAAGTATGTAAGGATCGTAGCGTGTGGCGTTCTATAGTTTCTGCCTACCCCCATGGGAAAAAGGCGTGAGTTTATGTATGTATGTATGATTTCTTGGTTCTTGTAACGGTTAGGTCACCCCATCTCTAACTCTAGATATCGTAAAAGGCAAATAATGGATGACGTTAAATGATATAAAACATGGGCAGTAGCATTAGATGTGTGCTAATAACAATATACTGCGATAACCAATCCACCTCCCAACAGTAGTGATTGTGGCTATTTCCCTATAGCCGATATATTGGGATACCCGTTTGTAAGCAATTTTAGCCTAATAGATCGACCACCGAGTTAGTTAATGTTGAATCTATTAGCATACGTACAGACATAATTAGCCCATTACTATCCCACTGCTGGGCATGGGCCTCTTCTCAGAATGAGAAGGGTTTAGGCATTAGTTCACCACGCTGGCCTGGTGCGCGTTGGCAGACTACACACACCATCAGGAACTTAAGTGTGCAGATTTCCTCACGATGTTTTTCCTTCACCGTTAACGCAAGTGATAATCAAAATCTGATCCGCACATGAATTCGGAAAAGGTAGCGGCCGGGGTCGAACTAAGACCCTTCTGCATGAAAGGCAAGCGTTCAACCGTTGGGCTATCACTGCTCCTGTCAGTTATTAGTTAGCCTATTAGCATAACTACATTATTTTCCTTTCCTATTAACTCAAAGGCACATGCTACACGTTCAATATTTATCCCGATACTTGGAACCCGATCTGGTATTGTGATACTTCGTTTGTTGTGCCTAGCCTTTCACCAAATATGTTGGGGTCAGGTTCCTGTCTAACCAGATGCGGCTGCCATCAGACCTCCGCAACCTAGTTACAGGGTAGTGCCGATATCCTAAAGTTAAACCGGTTGTCAAACTTTCGGGCTTTTGACTTCGCGTAACGACTATCGTAGGTATTCGTATGACACTCGGGACCGGCTGTTTAACGTGCTTTTTTGAGGCACGGAGCGGTCTCGATGTGTAACGAAAGGTAACTCATTCACAGACTAACCGCGGCAAGCGTAGCTTAACTCGTATGAACCGCGCGGTTGCTAATTAGCCACGAGCCCCTCTGTATCGTGATACTTATTAGCTAATTATCGCGATAAATGTTGTGCCTAAGGGAACATGTTTGATACTGGTGCAGTCTTCTTTCTTTTCATGTGGTTAGTGGCTAACCTGGTGTCAGAGTTTATGTCGCCCATGGGCCTCTGACTTGGCTTCACATGCCGTCGAGAAGTATCTCTCAGGTTCCCATACGATATTTTCCTTCACCGTTTTTAAGCAAGTAATAATTACCCGAAAAGTCAGAGGTGTGTGCCTTGGATTCGAACTCGAGACCAGCAGTCCGAGGGTCACACCAACTAGTGCAGTAATACAGTATTATGTATCCAAAACTAAGATGATGCTTTGCTTGTTTCTGTTGGTAATAGGCATGTCATCTTGTTAGTATAAGTATGGAACATTATATTTATGATTACTTAAAACTTTGTAATCATACGTTAAAAAACTTTTTTACAAAAAATTTAAACCGACTTCAAAAAGAATAAAATAATTACCATATAAAATTAACAGTTTCAGAAGTCGGTGCTGATCCACGCTGAACCAAATTGAAGGCACCGACTTCTGAAACTGTTAATTTTATATCGTAATTATTTTATTCTTTTTGAAGTCGGTTTAAATTTTTTGTAAAAAAGTTTTTATTTTTTTCTTTTTAGTGGCCTTAATTAAAACTTGGTTGGACCTACTAAAGACGCTGCTCGTAACATAATCACATCATCACAATATGCGTACTGTTCGTCATTGAGGAGTTCCATTGTCTATCTCCGAAGTTCTTTATCAGATCTTCACCAAATTTAAATGGGACCAATTTCGAAGTATACCCCGTCCATTAAAAAAAGAATCATCAAAATCGGTTCACAATTGGCGAAAATATCGATGAACATACACAAAAAAAAAAAAAAAACATACAGACGAACATACACTGGCCTGCAAAAATAAGTATCACACTTTTAAAATTTCAATTTTTTCTGAACTATAGAAGTTAGAGATTTAAAATAAAAAACGTTTTATAGCAATTTTTATCAGCTTTCTTTGAAACTATAGTAACAAAGTTAAACTCTTTTTTGAGTCCTTTTTGTTTCGAAAAGATATCTTGTCTACCTAAAAAGTTATTGCAATTTTAAAAGTGTGATACTTATTTTTGCAGGCCAGTATAGTAACCTCCTCCTTTTTGGAAGTCGGTTAATTATCCAATCAAACATAGTCAGATTTCATACCTACAGAAAAATGATCTACTAGGTACCTATAGGAAAGTCCAAATTATTGTTTGTTCCTTATCAAATTTATAAGAAAAACCCAGTCTACAATGGTTAAACCGTTCTGCATAATCCAACAATTATCATCAGGTAATTTTAATCAATGATATCATATCTCTCTAATAAGGTTTATCTCCGATTTTTTGAGTGAGAGCATAGTATAAATAGCCGTAATTGATTTCCAAAATGCAGTTCGGTAAAAACCAGCAACATGAAGTTCTTGGCAGTGACTCTATTGGCTCTGACAGCAGTCGCCTCCGCGAGGAATGTCAACCTCGAGGATGCCATCGATCTTGAAGACATCACCGCATACGGATACCTCACCAAAATTGGCCTGCCGTTAGCCAACGAGATCCGTCAAGCTGAGGAGGAATCTGCTCGGAATCCATCTAGAATCACCGGTGGATCCGCTTCTAGCCTCGGCCAATTCCCCTACCAGGTTATAAGCTGACACTAATCCCTATTGTACACCAGAAACAAGAAAGATATTCATTATACACCAAAAATATTACAATTATGAAACCCTTTCATATCTCGTTTTTAATGAAATTTCCTTGTACCAATATAGTTCTCAGCAGCGATGCTCCAGGAAGTCTTTACTAACAATTTCATTATTTTTTAGGTTAAATAATAATAGTTTCTGTATGATTTTATTATATCAATTGTAACAGGTTATTGAGAACATTTCTCGTTAGTGAATCATATTTATCATCTATCTTTTACAGGCTGGTCTTCTCGCTGACTTCGCCGGTGGTCAGGGTGTCTGCGGCGGTTCTTTGATCAACGCAAGGCGGGTACTTACCGCTGCTCACTGCTGGTTTGACGGTCAGAGCCAGGCCTGGAGGTTCACAGTTGTCCTCGGCTCAATCCGTCTGTTCACTGGTGGTACCAGATTGGCTACCTCCAGTGTTATCATGCATAATAACTGGATTCCTAACCTTATCCGCAATGATGTTGCCATGATAAACTTACCTTCTAACGTTGCTACTACAGGTGAGTGATATTTCGTACTGATCTTGATTTTAATTTGTCCTAATTGTAACTATGATAATATAATATGATTATTTATATATTTTGTTTTTTATATTTTTTTATAGAAACACTTAAAAATATAATTTATATGTATATTCAATGAATAAAGGAATAATATATTTATATATATTAATTATGCAAGAATGAAAACAAAAGGATTTGATTTTTATTATTTTGGTACACAGCTAACATCGCTCCCATCGCTCTGCCGTCTGGTTCTCAGCTCAACGAGGACTTCGCTGGCAATACTGCCACTGCATCTGGTTTCGGCCGCACCGGTGATAGTAAGGAAACAGTTTTATATTCATTAGAGATAATTCGAGTTGTTAATATTTGTCAACATTTTAATAACTTTAAATTTTACAGATGCAGGCATTACTATCAACCAGTTCCTGAGCCACGTAAACTTGCCAGTGATTACTAACAATGTATGCAGATCGTCTTTCCCCCTGATTGTCCAGGCTTCCAACATATGCACTAGCGGCGCCAACGCCCGGAGCACTTGCCGCGGTGATTCCGGTGGCCCCCTCGTCGTAACCAGGAACAACAGGCCTCTCTTGGTTCGTATTAGTTTTCTTTTATATGTACATTTATTTGGCAATTATTCTTCTAATAGACAATTTTTGATTGGAATCGGATCAGCCGTTTCAAGATAATCAGTTCTTTACACAGTTGGTGTAGAAGTCTCTGCCTTACATGTATAATATTAACTTCAATTCCACTCGTCCGATTGACTTGAAATTTATAACACATATGCAAACCTAGTTATTGAAGATTTGGATCGGAAGTTTGTTAACACTACTCCAACATAGCTAAAAAAACTGGCTGATCCACTGATTTTTCCTCTGCCACCGCTTGGACAAGGACTTGGAAGGTAACTCAGGGTGGCGATCGGCAATCGGCAATGACTAGTTGCAGACCCATCGTGTTTGAGCTCATGACTCGTTATGGAAAGCACTTGCTCACCGCGCATTAATAATAATCGCTAACAAGGATCGACAGCCATATTACAATGCTTGGGTGTTTTTAAATTATTTATTCAAGAATTATTTTTAATTATTCCTTTCTTACCAACAGATCGGTGTGACTTCTTTCGGTTCTGACCGCGGTTGCCAAGTCGGTTCTCCTGCCGCCTTTGCCAGGGTTACCTCGTACATCAGCTGGATTAACGGCCTTCTCTAAATCATAAAATATTACACCGGACAACGGTTATTATTTCGAAGTATTTTAAATAAAAGCATATTATTTATTTGTAAAAATGGGTTTTTTACTTCAACACCAACATTTATTAATTTTTATTTTAATCCGAGTGCCAAGGAAGGGTTATGTTTTTCGCGCGTATCTTGTATGTATGTATGCTTATAAATTTATTTTTATTGGCTACTAGCTGTGTCCTCGCGCCCGTAGCCTATGTTACTCAGTGATAACGTAGCTTTCTAACGGCAAAATAATTTTTGAAATCAGTCCAGTAGTTTTTAAGTTTATTCGTTACATATAAAAAAACAAAAATACAAAATCTTTCCTCTTTATAATATAGTTGGTCCATTTTACCAACGGTATGGTTAGTAACGTTAGTAGTTATGTCAGTGTAACTTATGTGTTTGGTATAATTAGCATAGCGCATTAATGTCCCACTGCTGGGCATGGGCCTCTTCTCAGAATAGGAAGGGTTTTGGCCTTAGTTCGCCACGCTAGCTTGGAATGGCATTACACACCCCATCGAGATTTTTTTTAACCCCTCTCAGCCTCTCATGTTTGCAATTTTCCTAACGAAGTTTTTCCTTCGCCGTTACCGCAAGTGATAATCGAATTCTGATCCGCATGTGACGTCAGAAAGTCAGTGGTGAGGCCCGGGTTCCAACTTTGACCCTAAATGGAAGGCTTAAGGAAAAGATTAACAGCTGAACTAGCACTGCTGCATTGTGCGAGTTCGGCTCGCGCACCTGTGGTTCCGGATCAAGAATGTCGCAACAAAATGTTTTGCTTGTACTAGTCACAACTTCTTTAAGTGGGTACAGTAAGGAAATGAAAAGGTTCGTCAGTTTTCAAATTCATTCCTTTTCCTCATCGCGGGCACATGTTACCTTTTCAATTTGCTGAACGGAACAGACCAATGCATGGAAAATTATGTTTAACTATTTGGTAGCAAAGATAAAATTACCTTTTGCCTCCATATGACGTAGTAGTGCCATGTAATGTCTTTGATTTGATTTAAGGAATCTTGTTGTAGAAAATATGACATCAATTAATTCGATGATTAAATAAATTGATATTACTAGTGTCTGTCACCATGGCATCATTATAATTATTAATATCCTGTCAAAAAATATTTGTATTTTCATTTCTATAATATTGGCAATACGGAGTCGGTAGGGGTCACAAAATCGGTTTCACCGAAATCGAAAAAACCGGTTAAACCGGGTTTAACGTCATTTTTAAAAACCAGGTTTCAGTTTTGTAAAAACCGAGTTTTCGATTTTTCGGTTATTGTTTCTATAATAATATTTTATTTAATTGCTTCAGGGAAGGCAATACTCGCCCTAGAGTTATGCGTTTTGTGAGGCAGGCGTTTTCGGGGACTTATATCAATCCTCGAGATTACATGTCCCGTGACATAGAGCGCATCGACTTCCTGAAGCAGGAGGTTCATGCATGGGCAAACCGTAGTCGGAGGTACAAGCGGCGAGTGGAGCGATATACATACCTAGAATTGCATGTTTCATAGCGATGAAAGGTGGGTATATATGTAGAACCTGGGAGCGACCTGACCAAGATGTGAGTGACACGCATCTACCGAATAATGATATCATGAATACATTCTGGCGCAATATCTGGTCGGTGCCTGTTACTCACACTGAAGGTGACTGGATGCAGGAGGTCAAGCGAGCATGGGAACCGATTGAGGAAATGGGGGATATAACTATTGTCTCCCAAGAGGTAACCAGTGCAGTCTGTCCAATGTCGAATTAGAAATCCCCTGGCCCAGACGGACTGCACAACTTTTGGCTGAACTGGTTACGCAGTTCACATGCTTGTTTGGCCTCACAATTCCAGTCGTCTTTGGAATCTGGGTCGCTTCCACAGTTTCTTACGACAGGAGTTACCCACCTGCTCCATGAATCAGGTAGTATGCGGAACTCAAGAATTATAGACCGATCACATGTTTGCCGACGGTCTATGAGCTTTTTACGTCCATTTTGAGATCCAAAATTAATTCTCATATTATAAATAATTCTATAATGTCCGTCTCTCAAAATGGATGTAAGAATGGGTCCCGCGGTACTAAGGAGCTACTCCTCATAGATATAGCCATTAGCCAACAAGTTCGCCGATCTCGAAAGCATCTGTCGACATGTTGGACAGACTATAAGCAGGCGTACGACCAGGGTGCTAGAGTTGTATAAAGTAAATACAACTCTATGCGCCTTCCTGACGTCATGTATGGGGCAATGGGGGACAGTCCTTCACTATCCAGGATGTCGGCAAATTCAAGGGAGAGGAGAAACAATAAGGATTGAGAGCGGTATATTCCAGGGCAATAGTCAGAGCTTGCTGTGGTTATGTTTAGCCTTGAACCCTCTGAGCACATTGTTGGAGGTTCAGGGTTAGGCTACCGGTTGAGAAGAGGTGGTCAGGTACTATCCCACCTCCTTTACATGGATGATTTGAAAATATTTGCCCCCAACAATTAGCAACTGTTGAAGTTACTGACGGTAACTGAAACTTTCAGTAATTCCATCAGGATGGAATGTGGTGTGGACAAATGTGCTGTCATGCATGTAAGGCGAGGAGGGATTATGGAATCCATAGGAACCCAACTCTCGGATTCTATACACCATAGATCCCTCTCCTCAATCGAAACCTACAAATACTCGGCCATGTCGGAGGCGTTAGGCATCAATGAGGCTGACATGAAGCAATCTTTACGGGTGCGCTTCTATGGCCGCCTGAAAAAAGTACTTAGTCTTTTGTCAGGCGGAAATAAAGTGCGCGCTTTTAATGGTTGGGTCCTGCCGATCTTGATGTACTCCTTTGACATACTCTAGTGGACTCAGACTGAAGTTAACGCCCTGGATAAGTGGGTCCGTACGCTGGTGACTATGTACTGAATGCATCACCCACGTTCATCGGTGATGAGGTATTAAACAGCAAAGATAACACCATTGGTGCCGTCTTTGCCGACGTGTAGCATCACTAGCTGATTCATTCGTTCATTCTTTTTACCCTACTGAACGATGCAAAGGAGGGTAATGTGTTTATCAACCTATGTATGTTTATTCTAGTGGCGTGCAATTGTTTTCGGACTAGGTAGGCAGGCACTGGCGATGTCGCCTTTCAATTGTACGCTTAAGTCCGTTTCAATATGATTCTGACCAAACGAAATCATAGCCATACACGTTTATTTTATTTATAGTAATAGTTGAAGATGGTGTAGTTAATTAAATCTTATGAGATAGGCACTGCTTAATTGTCTATATGCAATGCACGCCACTGGTTTGTGTGGCGCTCTAGAGACCAAACGCGTGGGCTGATTTTGATAGTTCTTACGTCAATCGATGTCTTAATCTTGCGAGTGTCACTAAAGACATGACAGTAATCAAAATTCAATATGGCGACAACCAGACGCCGTTTCGTATTGTGAAAAAGTAAAATTAAAGTTGACGAACTATGTTAAATGGGATATCATTGAACAGGTATTTGAAAATCATCTTTAAGTTTCCCTTATCATTTTTCATTTCGAATGACCATTTAGGATCTATAACGATTTAAAGTTGGATAACAACCATTCTCAGTTAAAATTTTAATACTTATTATATAATAAAAAAAAAAAAAAAAAAAAAAACTTAGTAACCTCCTCCTTTTTGGAAGTTGGTTAAAAACTGTGGTAGTTATATTGCAAAATTTAAGTTAATTTAAAAAAATCGAAAATCGCGACTGCGTAAAAAGTGAACTTTAAATAAAAGTTGCAAAGAAAATAGCAAGTCCAGTAGTCTAGAGTTCTGTTAGGTAATATTAAATAACTACACAAGTGAATTAGTTTCATGATCGATACACACATAAAACAACTAATACATTCTAAAGCGGAACATATCGACTTTAACAGTCGGGATCCACTATTGGCAAGGTTTGAGCCGTTCTAGACTTTCTTGTGTTCTCTGATTTAGCACTAAAGTTGATTATAAAGACTGATTAATAAAGACTTGAGTCATATAAACAGGTTTTATTAAAAATAATCGAAATAACCCAAAAACCCGGAAAACCGGTTTTGTGATGAAATAAGAATCGAAAAACCGGTTTTCTAGTAGTCGGTAAAATAGTTTGTTTCTTACACTGTGCAAGCAAAAATACACATTAAGGTGTATAGGTAACATTTTCTTTCCCCTACTTTACATTACATTACTCATTTACTTAACATAATCGTATTTTTTTTTAATATGTCCATAATTTTTTTTATTTATTCTTTAATATTATTTATTAGTAAGTACATGTTGTTTGTATATATATATGAAAATATTTGATGGTTAGAAAAATGTACGTAATGGTATTTTTAAGATAGACTTACCTACATGCTTATTCTGAACCAAGAAATAATCCTAATCATATTCATTCTGCCTAGCCTTGTCCCAACTATGTTGGTGTCAGTTTCCAGTCTAACCAGATGCGGCTGAATACCAGTTTTTAACACGGAGCGTTAGCCATCAGACCTCTGCAACCCGGTTATTGGGCAATTGTCAGACATTCGGGCTTCTGACTACCAGTGACGACCGGCATAGTTATTCGTATGGCACCCGGGACCGACGGTTTAACGTGCTCTCCGAAGCACGGAGGGGTTTTGATGTGTAACGAACGGTCACCCATCCACAGATTGACCGCGGCAAGCGCAGCTTAACCTTGCAAACCATATGATTCCTGCGGTTGTTAATTAGCCACGAGCCCTCTTATCATATTATGCTATCATTATGATTAGGTTGGAATTATCACTAATGCCCCATTCGTATTACCAAAAACGAATCGTTTAGCTTACCAGTGGTAGCATTTTTTATTGCCCGTCTGGGTGTATAAATAGACTCGTAAGCTAAATTTACCTACCTGAAATATCTTTTTACCTATGGGAGATTCTATGCGAAGCTAGGGGGGGTCTTTGCTTTATTATTGGTTAAGAAACAAGAGTTTTCATTTTAACTTATAATGCTCGGTAGGTAAATCATAGGAATCAGCCATAAAAAATTGTTGCTTGATCAAAGGGCTTTTGGAACCGATCACTATACGGGAACTTGTATAGTTGTATGTTAGTAAGAAGTAGCTAAACGTATCTATGACAATTTGCTAGGACAAGACGGATTTGAAAATAAATCTGCTTCTATTAGGTTTTTGATCAGTCTGTTAATTTCTTGTTATCATAAGTATATTTGAGGCCTATAAAATTAAAGGCAGCTAAATCCAAGTCTGTCAAATATTCAGGAAGCTACAAAAACTGATATTTTTGTCAAGGTAGCGAATGCCAATATCGGTTTTTGGACTGAATTTCTAAGGGACTTAGCTGCATTTGTTGGTAAAATGAATACACCAATGCCTGTCCAACTAACTAAACTAGATGGCGCCATAATTAACTAATGTTACGACTTTAAGTGCCGATTTCACTAACGTCGGATAGCTTTAATCGAGGAATAAATTTAACGTTTTGACAGCTTTTGCATAGAAATTCTGTCAAAACGATTGTCTTATTCTTTGGATAAACGCTATCCGACGTTGGTAAAATCGAGCCTTAGACGTTTAGCTGCCTTTGATTTTATAGGTCTCATATATAATATAAATATTACCTATAGCACGGTAATATTATCTATACACGCTTAAATTTTGATCGTTTTAATCCCTTGGACTGGTGGTTTAACTTACAAAATACTATTCATCAAAAGCTTGCACAGCATTGTAACTCTTAAAACAAAGAAAATAGCAAGTGATAACATAATACTCGCAAAATGCATGAAACCAGCAGTAGCGCCACGAGTTAGTTACCTACGTCGGCGTCGGTCGTTGCGTACCTAACTACCTAACTCCGCCCGATCAAGTTAAGGTTATTGACTCGCGCTCAGCTGAGATTCACGTAAACAAATTAAATGATTCCAAATTTTCCTTTATACTTTTACGGGCTTAGTTAGGACCGTCATAATTGCTTTGTGCCTAGGTTTCGGGCCATACCTAATACTATTAAAAGAATTATGCTAAAAGCGGTAGGTACATGTAAAAATAAATCCCTACAGGCCTGCTAGTTATGGCGTATTTAATAATGTGGAATCAAAATTATTTACTATGATTTAAAAAAGAAAAAAGTTCTAATTACTTACACGATTTAAAAAAAATTCTGTTACATACCTACCTAAATCACCTTTGATTTATTTAACACTAAGCGACACGTAATAATTGTTCATAAAAACGTGTACCTAATCAAATGATTATAAAAGAATTCTGTTATAAACCTAATAATTAATCACCCCTGAATCATCACTGGCTAATACTTCACGATAGCTTAATAATTGTTCAAAGTGCAAACCATTCCTTTCGAGACATAATTTTGCACGTTTAATTAAATTGTCTTTTAATTTCAATATGTAATGTCTCTCTGTCACTTTATAAAACATCGAACGCGTTTACTATCGCACTTTTCATTTGTACACGAGTTTGATGCTCTTTTCTGTACAAAAGATGGCTTCACAAATAAAAATCCAGCGGGGTAAGGTCCGGGCTCCTTGCTGGCCAAACAACTGGACCAACCCGTCCAATCCAGTGATCTCCAAACACGGAAATCAGGTGATTACGTACATTATGCTCGCTTCGCTGTAGACATCGAGCCGCCTGCGCATCAAAACCCGCGATTGCGTAAAATTGCACCATGGCAAGGAACTCCAGGTTGGAGTACGCGTAATTACGAGACGTCATTACTTTCGCGCGACAAGGATAATCTTAACAACAACACACCGATGACGTCTTAGATAAACTGAATTATTTACATGACGTGGTCATGTACTCCTGTGCTGCCCTTGGCGCGCGGGGTGCGCGGGGCGCGCGCCTATTGCATTGCCAATCAAATAGGGTTTGGGGGCGGGGTTTGGTCTAGGATTGGCTAATTTTTGTGAGTCCACGTTGACTGTGCGTACGCGTCATTGTTGCTAGAACCGAATGGTGCCTACTAATGGTTCGCATAATTTATTCACTCATGCGAAAATTAATTCGAGTTTTTAAAAAAAAAGTACTTTATTTTTTAATTTTATCTTTACAAATCGATAGTGTTTCATGCACCGGATCGACCCTCCACGGGATTAAAACGATCAAAATTTAACCGTGTATAGTATTGTAACTCGGCCGTATCCTTGAAATAAATGCCTACAGCCGCGTGGTACGTAAACAAGCGATAGGGCTGCCCGCCTCCAGCATTTTAATTACATTTGCCTACTTTGTGTTTCCATTTAGTTTTGTGATTGTAAATATACCTACTTGTTTTATATAAACAAATAAAATACTTTATGAATTGAATAGGAAGTGTTCAATAAAAATGCGTGTTGTTTTTTGATTGGTAGATTTAATTAAAAAAAACCATGTTTATGTTTGAATAACAAATCGGTCTTATAAATTTGCAACCGAAAAATATTTGCGAAAAATATTACCTACCTACTATTAAGTAAAATTATTTTATTGTCTTACTTTTCAGAGTTTCCAGGTAATCTAAAAAAGTTATCTCCGGATGCGTTATTGACGAATTCATGTAACCAAAAACAGCACAATATATCCTACTCGTCATATTAAATATGTACCTGAACTTAGTTTTAGTGAAAAAATCGCGCGTTTATTGTTAAAAAAACACACTGTCCGTTCGTCACTGCGGCACCGTCAAGTCGCGACACGTCTCGATCTCAGCATGCGCTCAGCATGCTGAGATCGAGACGCGTCGTAGGCATAGCTCGCGCTTCGTCCGTTTGTATGAAGTTAGAATACTGTATAATATTACCGTGCCTATAGTCTGGTAGTATGGAAAAAGTTAGACAGATGTAAAGCTACTGTTGTAAGTCCAGTGAGTAGGAGGCCAGCTTTATGCAGCATTTATCAGTTGAATGACCCTGGCCTACTTATTCTGGATTCCCTGATTAAAAAATCCAATAACACTTCGCCCGATCTTCGCGACACTGTCGACCCTTCCTATACTTATATTAATTTTAAGAAAAATATTTCATTTCTATAAGCCTTTTAATAAACTCAGCCGCGTGCCGTCAGCTGCATCTGGTTAGGCTGAAAGTTGATCAAAACACGGTTGGGAAAAACCACAGGAAAAACGTAGTAAAGAAAAGACTAGGCACGACATGAACGAAAATGAAACTAATTTCTTAAATTCAAATTTAAAAGTTCAGCTATTCGACACTAGATGGCGCATTTAAAGCCATTCTAAAGTTTCAGGTTTGATAATCTAGATGGCAGTATTTACAATAGTTGTACTGTGCTTACAACTAGCGATTTATACAAGACTAGGAAGACAGTTTTGGTCAAAAAGAAAACGAACACCGAAACAAAAACCTTAAATTCTACAAAACAAAAAGAAAATGAAAACAAAGATGTATAAAAACATAGAGTCTGGGCACGCTAACTCTGCAGAGGAATTATGGCAGCACTGCACACAATTACTGTAAAAATCTTTGTACTTTCGTCAGTCGTCATTATTCCAATCAGAATTGGCTTTGCCATATCCATACCTACTTACCTAGCCCGCCAGATCTAATTCTGATTGGAATAATGATGACAATTTTAACCACAAAACCACCCGACGTGGGGGTTGAATACCCACTTATAATAACCTCCCCCAAGGATAGAGAAATAGTAGTATTTGGCTCAGATATTTCGACCTCTACATATTCAAACACTCGTCACACAGATGTGTGATTCTTTTACAGGTGTGTAGAACAACTCAAGCACCAAAAAAGTAACATAAAAGACGCGTGTTATATTCTTCAGTTTTTATATTATTTTAGAAAAAGTGAAAATAATGTGTAAGATTATGTATAAAACGCAGCGGATGGATGCAAATTTTTTCGTTGCGTTCATTCTGGACGAATTTTATCTATTTTTCTCTTGGAATATTGATTAGCGGAAACCTACAACCACAAAAACAATTTGAAACAAAATAAGTAAAAATAGCTATACTGATAGCTAATAAACATGATTAAAGAAAGAAAGAAAATAATTTATTTGAGTCTCGTTACAGACATTTTATTTATTTTATTTTATTTATTTATTTATGCTAACACGGCTTCAATAAGCCAATTACATTAAAATAAGACTAAAACAGGTAATCAACACACTAAATAACGAAATAATTAAAATATAACAAATATATATATATATATATAATAAAACAATGTCAAATCGTCTTGCTTTCGCAGAAGCTCAGACATATGCACATTACAGGTTTAAAATCGTCCGCAAATAGATCACATTTCGGGTTGGCTTCCACTAGGCTATTGAGCGCGGACAGAACGCGAGGAACAGGGGATGACGCGCGAGCCACTGTGCGGCATGTAGGCACGGCTAGTAGACGATGCTTCCGGCCGCGGAGATAGTTACTCGGAGCGTAAAGGTAAATCAGCTCATTGAGGAGATCAGGAGCATCTGTTGTTCCCTACATACTTTAAGCATGACGTTCAGCTGGTCATATGCTCTTCTGGTTTCTAACATATTATATCCTAGACATCCTAAAATAAATTTTGTTGGATATAAATATGGATAATATCCTAAAGTCGAGTTATAGAGAAATCTTAAGAACGCTTTTTGGACCTTTTCAAGTAGAAGTGTATAAGTAGCCTCACTTGGATTCCAGACGCAGGAGCTCGCCTCCAATTTGCTTCTGACTAGCGTGCTGAATAAAAGTCGTATGACATGCTCGTTTCGGAAATCTCGTGAGTTTCTGAGAACAAATCCAAGCCTTTTAAAGGACTCTTTGGCAACGGTGGCGATGTGGTCATGGAATGTCATCTTCTGGTCGAATACAGCACCCAAGTCTTTCATAGTGTTAGATCTTGTTATGATAGTGTCATTAATTTTGTATTCGAAGCTAATTTGATGCCGCATTCGACCAAAAGTCATGACAAAGCACTTAGAGGAGTTAAACTCCATACATACAAACATAAAATAAAAAATCAACAAAATACAAAAGTTATATGCCTCTACGAGACAAAAAAAAGGAGCCCATCTCAGCATAATGCTGCTACACCGAAGTATAGCAGCGCTGATTTTCGGATGGGTCCTGTAGTGAGGCCACTGGCAGCCCCGTGCAAATACAAAAATTTATAAATGAATTACATAAATGAAATAAATAAATTAATGAATTACAATAAATACTTAGATATTTGTATGTAAATGAGTGAATATTTAAAGTGTGCCTACGTGTGCATCCGCCTTGACGTTTGACGTTTCACATGTGTCAGTGTCAATACTGTCAAACTGCGACTTTATAACCTAACAACCAATTAACAAAAAACGAGTAGATGAATAAAGTTGCAAAAAACAATATCATTATAATAAAACAAATTAGAAAGCAAAGTGTATGTACATACCTACATAGTGTTTCTTAAAAGAGTAAAGTATAATAGTAGATGTAATAAAAAGACAAGATTCCTTCATACGTTTGAGTGGAAAGATCCATGCAGTGACACTATAGATGTCGGTAGAACTATAATAATAAAAGTTCGCCGCGGCGCGGCGCTGCAATACTTCGCTCTGGCCACCTTTACAAGAAGCATTTAATTTCATTTATTTCAGTAACAATTTTTACATCGTATCGAAATTTTGTACTAAAATAGAGTTAAGAATTAAAAGAATTCAACATAAATCATTATTAAAACAGTAACCAAATTAATTAATTAAAAAAAGGTCACGATCACAACCGATAAGGGTTATCGTGATATGGCCCATCTCCTCCGCGACATGAAGGTGCCTTACCACACCTACTCGCTCAAAGAGGAGCGCCCCGTCAGGGTCGTCATCAAAGGCGTACCCGTCATTATCCCAACTGACCGCATTAAAAGTGACCTCGAGTCACAGAATGTCCCCGTCCAACATGTGCATCGCATGCACCGCAAGAACGGCGAATCATACGATATGATTCTCGTCGTATGCGATCGCACAGACGGCCATAATCCGATTTTCAACATCGCTACGATCTGTGGCCTCTATGGCATCAGAATCGAGAAGCCCTATGCGAGTGGCATCGTAAACCAATGCCACAACTGTCAGTTGTACGGCCATGCACAGCGGAACTGTTTCGGGAAGCCTAGATGCGTCAAGTGTCTGGGTGACCACGGAACAGCCGACTGCTCCCGCCCAAAAGACCGGACTCAGTGCACGGAACCACCTAGCTGTGTTCTCTGCGGTGGGTCAGGCCATCCTGCAAATTACCGCGGATGCCCTAAAGCACCCAAGTCCTCGGCCCCTAAGTTGGCCTACAGGAACCAGGTTAGGCGGCAACGAGAGGCACCTAGCCTCTCGCAGCCACCCCCTGTCTCTCTTAGTCCTCAGCGCCCCAGCCCCTGGAGCGCGCTGAACCATCAGGCCCACTTCCCGGCCCTAGGTCCGTTTAAACCTTCCCCGCCGCCTCCGGCGTCGGAGCCCCCCGCGCCCCCTGTTAGGCCCATCACCAAGACGGCCGCGCCTCTCGCGGCCCCTTTCACCACTGGAGCTCCTCCTGGAGCACCCACCCCAGTCGTGGCCCCCCCTCTTCGCCCCGCGACCCGACCCCTTCCGCCGAGACCGGCGTTTGATCCCTATGACCCCTTCTGGGTCATCACGAGCACCTTCGGGGTCTTCCATAGCCCCCGAGGGATTCAAATGTCTAGGGACATTATAGCCTGCAAAGGCGACTACAGTTCACTTGCCCGGGTATACGCTTCATACCCGGACATTACCCAAGCTCTTAGGAACTTACCCCATAATGCGTAGATTAGGGCCTAGTTGTCGTAACTACAGAAACATACCGACGCGCACCCGGCCCCGCCGCCGAGGCCCCCGCGAATTCATGTAATATCAATCCCGACCCTTGTTCAACGAGCCAGCCCGTGTGCTGAGCCACTAGCTATAAAACAGTCCCTAATTAATCTAACCCAGCCCGACCCTTGTTAACTCTCATATCGACGCACTAAGCCGAGGTTCGAACCCCGCAGGGGGTGCCCTTAGTGTCCGGTCGATATTCACTTTAGTTTTTAAGCCCTGGCTGGGGGCCGTAATTTTGGCCACCCACAGGAATAGTCAGAAAAGTAAAACATTTGCAATTCCCCTGATTATATTTGCACTCGGCTGTTTTCAGTGTTCCTTTATTATTTCCCTCTTTTTTGTTGATAGTAGGTACTAATCGATAGGATACACATCTCTATAATAGGTACCCAAGCCGTTCTCGTCTGCAAACAACGACATCTGTTGTTGAAAAGTTTATTACAAAATCGACATTTTCCAGAATGTTCAACGTCATATTAATATTTTATTGTAATTATAAACATGTTACCTACGAAAAAAAGCTGCAGACACGTTCAGTCGCTAGACTGGTTCGAGATTTACAGTACCTCAGTACGCAAGTCGACATTTTTTATATCGATACCTCCCACGCAAAAAGTCGTAGCACGTTTTTTTGGTAAAATGAGATTTTAGTACTATAGTTCATTATTATAGAAATACTACACATCCTTGAAAACAATATTTTTATATTTACATTAAATACCAAGATTCTTACCCGGTAATAGTCTTATCATGTTTAAATTCCCGCGCATATGGTCGTGCCAACAGTTGCGACAATTTACGTTGAGCTGTTGGACCGCGCACCGGCTAATCACGGCACAGTACCGACGTCGTAAGATGTAAACAGTACAAAATATTACTTTGGAGTTTGAAAATCTAAAAAAACAAGAAACTGTGTGTGTTTTGTACTTTACTGTTTTGTTTTTATTAGATACTAGTACTATGAGTAATGTACGGTCATCAAAGATTTAAATTTAGCTTTAAATAACCAAAATTATGCGAACGTGAAAATAACGGCTAATGAATGTTGACAAAATGGTAAGTTTATTTCTTACTTTAATTTACTATCATGATTTGCATGTTTATCCTAATCGTGTTAGTAAATTGTTTTTAAGTATATACTGATTTTCATCACTTAAGCACGTTAAGCCGTCGGTCCCGGGTGTCATACGAATACCTATGACAGTCGTTACGGGTAGTCCGAAGCCCGAAAGTCTGACAAACGGTTTAACCTTAGGATATCGGCATTGCCCAGTTACTGGGTTGCGGAGGTCTGATGGCAGTCGCTCCGTGTAAAATACTGGTATTCAGCCGCATCTGGTTAGACTGGAAGCTGACCCCAAGATAATTGGGAAAAGGCTAAGAGGAAGACTGATTTTCATCACTATTTTCGTAAGTTAATAATTTGAAATACGTCCGACGCAAAACGTCGAAACATGAAAGTTGTGATTTTATGCGCGGTCGATATTATCGTATTTAATAAATCTGTACGCAGCATAAAGTCTTATGTGCGACATACGACCTTATTCGTGCTGTATTCGTTGTGCTTTTTAATAGTATAAGGTCGTAACGAATAGATACGACTTTGCGACAACAAGAATAAGGTCGTAAGTTTTTATTTTTGCCAATTTTTACGAAAATATGAGTTTTTAATTCAATCAAAAGGCCTCATTATCCCCTTTAACCTTCAATCGTTGCTATATTCTAAAATGAATCCCACACTATCGTTTGCGGCTGATCAAGACAAAGATGAAGTTAAGAATCTCTCTCCTGAAAAATCACAAATTTGGACATACGACCTAATGCGCGGGAGGTGTCGATATAATAAAGGCACAAAAACAATTTTCTTTGAGCAATGACAATGCGACCTCTCACTGGATTCATTGAAAGCTAAACTACGACCAAATGTCGTCTAATTCAAAAATCAAAGAACACGAATTTTGACGTGATGTCCTGTCTATAGCTACTAGTATTGAATGTCTTTGAGGAATAATAATTTTATTACTCCCTTTCTTCAGTGTGCGTATCATTTGTATGCTGACGACCTTCAGCTGTATACTGCATCCCAAGTGGATAACTTGTCAGTTGCCATTCAGGATGTAAACCGGGATCTGGATGCCATCAACAATTGGTCTGACAGATTTGGGGTGTCTGTAAACCCCACAAAATGCCAGGCTGTTGTAATAGGAAGTTCACGCATGATGAGCAGAGTGGCGGTTTTAACCCTTCCTCCTATAGTTCTGAATGGTACCGTCATTCCAATTAGCCCCTGTGTGAAAGATCTCGGTTTACATCTTGATTCTACGCTTAGCTGGCAGAGTCAGGTTACCAGTGTTTGTCGGAAAGTCAACGGTACCTTGCGTTCCTTATATCGTCTGAGGAACTTTTTGCCTGCTAAGACGAAAACAATGCTTGTGCAGACTTTAATCTTTCCTATAATTGATTATGGTGATGTGTGCTACTTTGACTTGAATGCGGTCTTGTTGGATAAGCTGGATAGGGTGCTAAATAATTGTATTCGGTACATTTTTAATTTGCGCAAATATGATCACGTATCTAGCTTCAGGGCTGAGCTGAAGTGGTTAACCATTCGTCAGAGAAGAAATTTGCGTGCGTTGACCACGCTTTTTTCCCTTGTCAATTCTCCTTCTCCTCCCTCTTACCTTATTTCTCATTTTCAATATCTTTGTTCTACTCATGCTAGGAGTTTACGTTCTTCTAATAATCTTCTACTTAACTGTCCTTCCCATACTTCTGATTTCATTCATTCTTCCTTTCATATTCAGGCTATACTTCTTTGGAATGCACTCCCTCTTGATATCAGGACAGCCACCAGTCGGTATGCTTTTAAGCGAAAATTGCGGAGTTATTTTTCAGAACAAATAGTAAGAGTTGTCTCTTAATCCCCCTTTCTATTCTTTCTATATTTTATATGTATAGGTATATATTTATTTTATATGTATATATATATTATGTAGGTATGTGTTATATGTATAGGATTTTATATAGTAAATTATATAAGTATGTAGAATTTTAATTATTTTGTACTTGTGTACATTTATAGTTTTATTTACGCCTTGAGTTCTTTTTTTTTTATTTTTTTAACCTCAAATTTTTCTTATTTTATTCTTGAACAATAATTTGCACCTGCCATGTTATCTCTTCACCACCTTTGGTTGACTGGTAGAGAATGCCTAAGGCATTAAGTCCGCCTTTGTAATTTTTTTTTTGTTGCATAAAGCTTAAATAAATAAATAAATAAATAAATAATAACGTCACATTTGGTGAATCATATCGCTTCATATTTGTAATCATAGCTCTTAGACCATTAAGCCAAGGTCTAAGTCATAGTTGCAAATGGACTGCACATCTGCACATCTACACATCTACATATTATACTTAACTGTTCTTATTTTCAGTTTGCTGTTTCGTTTACCTATGCAGCAAAGTACAAAATTTGAAAATAAAAGACGATGTAAGTTGGGAACGTAAGTTGTATTCGTATTTGTTTTACGGTAGGATTTAATTATTAACGTGTTGGTTAATGAAGTCCATGAAGGAGGTGACACGGGCGTAGGCAGCGGGCATACCGACTCCACACCCGAGAGGGGAACCGAAAGATGTGATACCGATCTGTAAAAAAAAAATAAACGACGTAAAATTCACTGCTCTATAAGAAATCAGCAATATTACCCACATGAAAATGTAAGGTCATACAAGAATAGAAAATATTTTTTTTTGATAAATTCTGTCCTATTGCTGTTAGAACTCATAATTGTTTAATTTTATTTATGTTTGATGGATTTTATTTAATAAAAGCAATCCTTACCACAACTGGCTTGTTGTTCCTGATAATAGCAAGAGGGCCACCAGAGTCACCTCTGCAAGTACTGGTACCACCAAGACCACTGGTGCAAATGTTGGAATTTTGGAGGTTCAGAGGGAAGGCGTAGAAGCAAACGCTGTTAGAGATCACGTTCAGACTAACATGACTCAGGACCTGGTTAGCTGAGACAGATCCGCCTGGAAAATTAAATATAAGTTTGAATTTGAATGAAGCATGTCAGACATCATTTTAAGTTTAATTTGTGTAAAAATCGAGACGCGAAATGAGTTACAAATATTTGTATTATTATCTACGAAATAATAAGTTAGTTGGATTTTTGCTTACCGTCACTGGTCCAACCGAAGCCAGAAGCAATAGCAGTAACACCAACGAAGTCCTCGTTGAGTTCCGATCCAGAAGGTAGAGAGATGGGGGAGATGGTGTCTGTAAGTAATAATATAAATTCGTAATGTATATAATCTATCTCTTTTTTTCTAAAACAAATTAACGTTATGAAATCTAGCAACATACTGTGTGATACCTCACTCAGTTCAAATAGTCTTTCTTCAATAATTACTAACCCGAGAAAGCGACAGCGCTAGGCAAGTAGGTGACAGCAACGTCATTGCGGGCAAGGGCCGGAAAATAGTTGGGGTGTAGAGCGACAGCGCTGGTGTCCACTCTTGTACCGCCAGAAAAGAGGGTGACGGAGCCGAGAACAACGGTAAATCGCCAGGCCTGATTGACACCGTCAAACCAGCAGTGAGCAGCGGTGAGTACTCTGTTAGCGCTGACGAGGGAACCACCGCACACACCGGTGCCGGAGATACCAGCGTAGCTAGCGAGGAGACCAACCTATGGAAGAAAAAAATATTTTATATAATATTTATATATAAAAATATTTAGATATAATTGGACGTAGTTAAGCAGAAAGGACTCTACCCACGCAGTCACTTTTGAGTTATTGACGTTTTAAGTTCAGAGTGGTTTTTTTCAGTGATGCTGTATTCAAATTTTGTTACGTAATTACACATCCTTGGTAAAATCGGTGGTTGGTGGTTATATTGTGTATAAAATACTGTTTAACAAGACTAAATACTCCACAGCACGTGCCATAATAATGTACACATGTGTTGTTCTTGTGCAAAATCTTAGATCATTCAAAAGAAGTAGAACCAAATTTTGACTCAAAAATAAACGGGTGATGTGATCAGGAGTAAAAGTTTTAAACCTTCTTTCTTAAGGCCGCCAATACATTTGTAAGTTCCGTAAAATTTATGTAATTGATTTATAACAATTAATTCGACTTTACAAATCAGTCGATAAGCTACTAACAAGAGAGTTTAGTTTTAATTACGTAAGGGACTAACGTAAGGAAAACTTACAGGTGTAAAGCCGGCCTAAGGTCGACTTCCATAAGAACATATCCAATTAAGATCTTTCAAAGTCAGTTTAAAATAAACTTTTAATATCTAATATTCAAAAATCATTATTGCCGTTTATCTAAACATTATTGATTGTTCTGCTGTCATACCTGGTACGGGAAGGCACCAAGTTGTGAAGGAGTACCGCCAACGATCCTCCCGGCGCTCATCTGCTCTTCCGCTTCGCGGATTTTTTCAGCCAACGGGATCGCATAGTTCTGGATGTAGCCGTAAGCGGTGTTACCATGAACCTGTGGCTCAACCTTCGCGTAGGCGAGGGTCGCCAAAGCTAGCACAATCAGCAACTTCATTTTAATGTTTAAAAATCACGGACTCAGATAAATCCATTTACCAGATTTATATATGAAATTGTAAATCGATTATGGACGATTAAATTGATAAAGCGATGTTTCTTATCAGTTTATTGCTCTTATCGTGGCTTAAATCTTTTTATTGGCAGAGGTCCTAAATCCATAGAGCTGTAGATTTATTTATTCATTTACAATGGTAATAAATGTTGAATTATAAATAAATGAAAGCTTTTAACAATGTAAACTTCAGAAAAAAATGTGAATTGTAGTTAAATCTAACACTTTAAAATGAGTTCAAAGTTCTTATTTTTTTAAATAAATGCAGAACGATTATAATCGAAATTGTCAACGGGATTTGTCTGAATATCATATTTTAAAACCAGTTCCGATGTTTTCATTAAAACAATAGGTGGCTATTATTACTTGTACCGACTGATTTGAATTAATTATAATTGATCCAAAAATTAATTCCTGAATTGACAAAATAATACTTTTTGTACTTGTTAAAGATTTTATTGTTATTCTAAATCCATTCAGTTAGGATAATTATATTTAGTCAGGTGGATTTTTCATTTCAACATGTTATACTCATAAATACTCATCTATATCTATACTAAAATTATAAAGAGGAAAGATTTGTATTTTTGAATGTAACGAATAAACTTAAAAACTACTGGACCGATTTCAAAATTCTTAATTCTTAACGGCAACGTTAGAAAGTTACATTATCACTGAGTAACATAAGCTACGGGCGGAGCCATGAGGACACAGCTAGTATAAATAATGTTTTCAAACAGTATATTTGGTACCGTGAGTCGAGACTGTGGGTAGTCTGTTTAGAAAATCATACGGGACTCATTGTTAGTAGGTACTTCTCTTGAGAACAGTTTGTCCTCTCACACTCTAATTTTCGTGATAGAGCCAAGCTGAGCTCAGGACTTGACTACAGCTCATAAATCGAGCTGTAGGGCTTGATAACAGTTTGTAAATCGAGCTGTAATGGATTTATCTACTGGTCCAGCCAGCTTCATCTGGGCTGGCTTGATCAGGGACAATCGTCAACATTTTGAAACCTACAAAGCTGGCCACTTCTCGATCATCCTACATTAATGGCTGCGACCATATCTGCGGCCGTCACGAAAGGTCGGCAACGCATTAGCGAGTCCTCCGGTGTTATAAATGTTCACGGGTGGCGGTGATCTCTTACCATCAGGTAATCCGCATGCTCGTTTGCCACATAGGTATTTGTATCGTATAATAAAACAAATTATGTTCCTAAATATCTCGGAAACTTTATTAAACGCACTAGGGCGAGAAGTCCTCTTATTAATTCCATCCGTGTCTCATCTCTGACACAGAGTACTATAAAATCAGGTACGTATGTATTTTCCTATGAAACTTTATTTTTTAGGTGTATTCATCGTATATTTGAATAGAAAGTCAAGGCATACGACAGGCTTATGATGGCGGTACGCAAACCGAGTGGGAAAGTCAAGTGATCAGTTGATTCGGCTGGTATTTCCCATGTCAGTCCGTTGGAAATACCCGTCAAAGACTTTTACGATGATATCGCCGATTTAGTGGGAAATACGTTAATTGACATTTCACATTATCTTTATGAATTAATTCCCTAAGCCGTGATTAGATTGAAAAATATTAGTTTAACAACATTGTGCTTCAAGGTAAGGTCCTAGTAGGAGTCGTCATAGGTAATGTCAATTTCTGTTTCAATATTCATCCTTTCATATATTATATTATTGGTTATGCGGCGGGCTGTGGTAGTTGGTCCAGTTGATTTAGCTGGGAATTGAACTTGCATGCAAATATACAATTTACTTATACAATATTCTTTTGCAGTATTTAATATTTAATTAGCAAGATCGATTGGTGATTATACCAAGGCGTATTTTTTACAAAATCACAGCGTGTATCGGTCCCGGTAAAACCAACTTTTTTTTTTACTGTAATATCCAGCACCATGGCCTCTTTTTCCATTAATAACTATTGTTTCGGTATTTTGCCTTACAATCCTATCTAAAAAGTTCATCATGTTATCTTCGTTGTTTTGTTGCCCCACTTCCTTTTAGAAAATGTGTATGAAAGCCTTAAAAATGTGTTCAAAATGTTAGTGATCATTGTTTAAATTTCCTGAAGTAAGAAAAACATACTAATTATAATTTTTTACTAAAAACTCATTTTTGCCCGCGATTTCACTCGCATCCTAGAGGTACTATTTTATGTACCCAGAAAAAATAGCGTATATGTTAATCCAGGACACGGTCTATCTGTGTGTCAAAGGGGAATGCCAAGATTTCCTTTATGACTTGGCCAGAACCAACAAAGATGAAACATGAATTTTTGAATGTATTACAATAACAAAATTCCCTCAGGAAGTACACCAAAAATAGTTATAGGTCGATAAAGATGATTATAATAGTAGGTTATTAACCTAGGGAAGAAAAATAATTCGAAAATCGAATTAAGTTTTTCTTTATACCTACTCTGTCTATATTTTCATGAATCCTTTTTAAATCCTTATCGTACTTGATGGCGACGGTACTACTGTATACAACCTTACTATTTTTTGTAAAATGCTTAATATTACTATATCATTTAAGTATTTAATTATGTGAATAGCAAACTAAAACCATTTTTTTTGCTAGAATAATAAATAACCATAAAAATAGATCTATTAAGTTTTTTTTAAAACATTTATCTAGCTAGGTCACTCTCACGTAAAAGAGAAGCCGTATATTAATAAGTCTGCAAAAGAAAGAATAACGACTCAAAACTGAATTTTGTTTAGTCGAAGTACTACAAGGCTGTGTGATTTTACGACCTTTGCCTGCCTACATTGGCTAATAATATTGGGACAACAAAACCAGTCGGAACTTTTTTCTGTATGCTTATTTATTTTGTATTTTTACCCATCTTACATTCGTAATGAAAAGCAGAGAATTCTGCCAATGTAGGTATATACGTAACAACACATTACTCAATGAAGAGAAAAATAATTAATTTAATTTAATAAATTAATAACTTGATTTGATATGATACAATTATTTATGTTCGCATAAATATCACATATTGTTTGAGAGTTGTAATCGATTTTCAAACGTAATTTTAGAATCGATATGTTTTTATTTTTATACTGACCATATTTCTACTTATAATTAAATTGTAAAAAAAAAGTGATAAAACTATTGACATCAATGGTTGAAACTACGACATTATGAATATTATACTATTTAAAATGACAATTCGATCGTGTACTTCCCCAGATTTTATTATTATTGCATAAATCTTACAAAAAATAAACACGAATTATCCAAATTACAGATAGATATATCTAGCGGAACTACTTGATACTAGGCTGGATCTTGGCATTCCCCTATCATCCACATCTGTTCAGCCATTTATGCGTGATTGAGTAACAAACATACATTCATCTTCACAAACTTTCATATTTATAATATTAGTGTGATTTTATAACAATAAGTATTTAGATGGACGTATACTTTTGCAATGTTTGTAAATATGTGAGCACCATGTACCTATCACATAATTAATATGTCATTGTTTAATTTTTTTTTTATTCCTTTTGTGGTATAGTAATTTTTTTCTAGGTGCATCGTCTTCACATATAATTGTATAATTAATTAATTAATTTATTTATTTATTCTTCTATGCACTATTGTGGTACATAAGGCGGACTTAATGCCATAAGGCATTCTCTGCCAGTCAACCTTAGGGTTAAAAAGAAAAGCATCAAAATACGTAGGTACAGGAAAAAGATGAGTTGAAAATTTTGGACTGAATATATCAGGAAATCAAAAGTTAAATATAAATTACATAAAATACATATATACAAATAATAAAATATATAGATATTACAATATATATATATATATAAATTACAAAACGTTATGAAAAACTTAATGCAATTATGACGAAGACTAAATTAGATGATTAGGAGTGCAGCGACTTCAAGTAGTGTTTCCTAACTTTGCGTTTGAAGGAGAATTTACTAGGAGCTTTTTTAATATCAAGGGGGAGCACGTTCCAAAGTTTAATTGCTGAGACAGCGAAGGAGTTAGAAATGAAACCTGTGCGATGGGAAGGTATTTCGAGAAGTAAATTTTCAGAAGCACGAAGGTTGCGATTGTGAGAATTGCCCAACACTTGAAAATATATTTTCAGATAATCAGGAGCACATGAATCGTTCATAATGGAGAAGAGCATACAGAGAGATCTGAGGGATCGTCTCTGGCGGATAGGCAGCCATTTAAGCTGAGAACGGTAATGAGAAATGTGATCATATTTACGAAGTCCGAAAATAAAACGTATGCAATTGTTTAGGAGACGATCCAATTTGTTCAGAAGTTCTTGGGATAAATCAGAGTAACAAACATCTGCATAATCAATTACTGGGAGCACAAGAGACTGGACCAAAAGGGTTTTAGTGTTAGATGGGAGGAAATGCTTAAACCTATAGAGAAATGCTTAAACCTATAGAATTAATGTACCTATACAAAATATATTAAGATATTTTAAAAAAGTAACGGTGGAGTTTCTTGCCCATTCTTCTCCATACGAAACTACCTTTTGGAAGGGGCAACTAGAATCAATTCTATTTTCTTTGTAACTTTAACGTTCAAAAGTGCCTTTTATGTGCCTAATTGAAATAAATACTTTGACTTTGATGAACAATAATATAGTAAAAATATTTTCAAATCCAATGTCTTGAAAGTTTTTTTGTAGCATCTCCTCATATTCAATGCTGCAGTTAAATTGTAAAGCGGATAGCAGTTGCTTGTTGTATATTGACAGCTTTATGGCCAAACGCTCAAACGCTACTCAATTTTAAGTTACCGTTTCGTCTCGTCCTGACAGCACGAAATAAACGGCAACTTAAAATTGAGTAGTTAGGTAGCGTTTGAGTATTTGCCCATTAGCATAAATCTAAGGAATTGCTTAGTAGATAATGTTCTTTCTAAATTGATTTACTTGACTGCCTTGTTGCTCTAGTGGTCGCAAGCGCGACAGCTGAGCATGGGGTCCTGGGTTCAATCCTCGAGTCGGGCAAAGTGTTATTGGGTTTTTCATTACGAATTTCTCAGTAGCAGCCTAGAGTCTGGATTTGGGCCTGGTTAATGGCAATAGGCTCGCCCCCTATTATATGGGACTTAAACATAACTGGCGAAACGAGGGTGTAGGTACTAAAAACACCTCTGCCGAACCCTTCGGGGAATATGAGGCGTGGTGTTATGTTATGTAGTTTGGTTTTACTAAAATGCAATGCTTTATCGATACCAATCAGGCTGGTAGATGCTTGTGAGTAAAAAATATCAAGAAGATTTCATTACGTTCGTTAGCTACATACCTAGGTACCTACATAATCATTAATTTTGTTAGAGACCTAATAAAACCAGATTTTATCAATATATACGTAGTTGACGACACGTTTGGCGAATTGGCTGATCGATTGACTTTCTGCAGTCGGGGATCATTTCCGCACGAAATAAATACTAGTCCGGCCTACAGATAGTTGATAAATTACGTAGAATAAATACTTAGAGGAGAGCGTGTATGAAAGAGCTACTTGTAAAAAGTATGAAAAAAGAATGGTTTACGCTGATTGTTTTTAAATAAAAATAGTTTTTTCAATAATTCGTTTCATAATAGTGATTATCAAATTAAAATAAAAAAGGTAACAATATTAGAAATCTGTTATATAGCTACTTTAAAATAAAGGGAAATCAGCTCTTGCAAGACAACCTGTCAGTGAAAGCGTCACCGTGTGCTATGAAAGAGCCGGATTCCACTTTACAGAAACAAACCAGTTTATCAACAACTAAATTCTGTTAATAGACTCTTAAAAATCAAATCAAAATTAAACATAAGTAATTCTATGAAAATCACAGCTTTTGATTGGCCTCAAATAATAATCTTACAGTAACCTTAATCAATAATAATACTTTCATAATAATCGATCTCAAATAACGTCGGAACTCTGATTAAAACAATTAAAATCAAAATTAATTAATAAAATTAATATTCCCTTTTTGCGTTACTTGCACTAATGTCACTGGAATTATTCTGCTTTTTGGATCCGATTTTTTTTTTTAAATAAAGGACATACTAGGATTTCTCCTGTATCGTGGGTGTCTTTATAGACACAAATCTTCACATAAACAAAAACGCCCAGACCCGGAACAACTATATGTAGGCCACACAAATATTTGTTCCGTGCGGGAATCGGACCCACGACCCGTAACGCAGAAGCCAATTGCGCAGCCACTGCGCCAAATGTGTCACATTTTTATCGTATCCTGCCTGGTTACCTGGTGCTGCGGGGTTTGGGCGGCTCCACGCGAACTTATCGTCGCAGATGGTTTTAACGCTCACCACCGCAGCTTCGGGTTGCTGACCGGCTTCGCCGGCCAGCTTCAGCCGTGGCGGCGGGCCTTCGAAGCACCTGCTCCTCAGCTCGCGGGCTGCCCCACCCCTCCGCGCCTACGCGGGCTTAAATTACACTCTAGGGGTAGGGTCTGCCCTACCCCTAGAGTGTAATTTAAGCACGCAACCGACTTCACGCAGTCTTGTCTGCAAGACTGCGTGAAGTCGGTTTTGCAGCGATTCTGATTCGAATGATAAATAAAACAATCGGTCGCATGTCGCATCGATAGTCATAACCGTAATTATATATACTGTCGGCGAAGGATCGTGTCATTCCTATTTTCGTGAATACGCACTCAGTTTCGCGAAAATTTGGAACAAGATATACTGATCTCGTCATTTCGTGAAACCTCTAGTCATTGAGCTGAGTTTTTCTTATTGCCTGCTCAGAAGCGCATTTAAGAGGTTGAAGAAGGAGATGATTAAAGTAAAGAAATGCAAAGGTAAATAGACTAAATTTTATTCGTTAATCATAAACATTTTACTCAATGTGCTGGCTGAAGAAGTCCACGTAGGAACTCACGCGTGCGTAGGCAGCGGGGAAACCGACCTCGCAACCCAAGGCGATGCCGAAAGATGTGACACCGACCTGTAAAGAGAATAAACATTATCATACAATTTACCAAAATACACTCATTTGCAAAAAAGGGGGGCTTTTTATTTTTTTTGCCTGAAAAAAATACAATACGTAAAAGGTTTTAATCATTTGAACATGTTACTTAGTCGGTTATAAAAGTGCCATGGTGTTTCAAAAAGTACGTTCCAAATTCAAATTTTTGACTGAGGCTGGATTTTAAAGAAAACAACTTTTATTACATTTTGTGGCGCGAATTCCCGAAAGTTAATATTGACTCTAAATAACTTTTACTAAATTTTTATTGAATTATCTAATATCCTTGACATTTTGAAGTATTGTTATTGCTATTTAGCGGTCTCGAAAGTAGATAAAATGATAAAAGCCAGAAAAATGATTGCGCTGCTTGATAATGATTGCAGCCAATGCTTCGTGGCTCAGAGGCTAAATGTGAGTCGCTCGACAGTCCAAAGGACCTGGCAGCGCTATCAAGAAACCGGTTCTGTCAAGAGAAGGTCTGGTTCTGGAAGAAAGCCATGTACCAAACCACGGGATGATCGTTATCTGATGAGTCAAGCGTTGAGAAATCACAAATCTTCGTATGTGGACCTCAAAAACAACCTCGAAGAAGTAAGAAATGTGTAAATTAGTCTATGGACGGTCAGGAGGAGGCTTCTCGCTGCCAATATACGCAGTCGTCGCCCGGCTCGCGGCCCTAAATTACTCCATGAGCACAGAGTTGCTACGCTTAGCTTCGTTTGAAATTGTGTGTCATGGACTCAAGGCGACTGGGATAGGGTATTGTTCTCCGATGAAGCCAGGATATCTCTGTACGGTGAAGACCGACCATCAGAGAGCTAAACAATGTGATTACCGCAGAATGGGAACGTATTTCGCAAGAAACCATAAGAGATATACTCGCTAGCATGCCCAGACGAATGCAAGCTGTGATTTCAGCAAAAGGAGGTCACACTCCATACTAAACTTATATCTGCTTTTACATTATTAAAAAAAACAAACAAAAATGAATTTTATTTTTACTTAGCGAGCAGGTACACTACTAGCGCTTGGAACTTTAACATTATTTCTCATTAATTTAACCAAAATGTTATAATATAACTGACGATAACCATTCCTTGCTAATTATTTTACAAAACTCTGAGGATAAAACTACCTAAAATTATCAAAAAAACTAATAGTAGCAATAAAATTGGTTCTTTGCTTAGGTGCCCGTTTGTTTTGCAAAAGAGTGTATATAGATATCTGTTTCATTAATAACTTCGGGCAAAATAATGAACATTTTACGTACCAAAATAGGTCTGCCACCAGTAGTTAAAGCAAGAGGACCGCCAGAGTCACCTCTGCAGGTGCTGGATCCACCAAGACCGCTGGTGCATATATTGGAAGATTGGAGGATCAGGGGGAAGGCAATTGAGCATACACTGTTGGAGATGATGTTCAGACTGGCATGGCTCAAGAACTGGTTGGTTGAGATAGAGCTGCCTGGAAAAATAATTTATATAATACATGAACAATTCATACACATATTCAGAAAGTATATGAAAATATTTTGTAAACCAAAATAGTAGCGGAAATTGGAAATTTGACGACACGTTTGGTGCAGTGGCTGAGCGAGCGGCTTCTGCGCTACGGGTCGTGAGTTCGATCCCGCATGGAACAAATATTTGTATGGCCTACAGACAGTTGTTCCGGGTCTGGATGTTTGTGCATGTGAAAATGTGTGTCTGTAAATGCACTCACGATACAGGAGAAATCCTAGTGTGAGGCAATGTGTTTTTTTTTTAAAAAGTCACTAAAAATTGTATATTCTGCTTATAAAATAGTACTTACCATCACTGGTCAAACCGAAGCCAGAAGCAACAGCTGTAGCACCAGCGAAGTCCTCGTTGAGTTCACTTCCAGAAGGCAGAGCGATGGGGGAGATAGTGTCTGTAATATATAATTAGTTAATTCTAAACAAATAACATACATTTTTAATTTATTCTGTAAGCATTAAGAGGAAACACGTGCTGCATAATAATTTGTATGGGTTTTTGCGATCTATTTCCGTCCCACCCCTCCTGCAAACCTTCCCAATTGAGCGCGAAAGAGACACCTGCATCTCGGACTGATTTCTCATGTGCAATATTAGCGAAATCGTACTTTTGTATTTCCCTGTTTCCTTCTTCAAATCTGGACCGATTTTAATATTTTTTTCTGTAATAATTTAAAAAAAACTTTGGTTTCGTCTGTATGTTTTCTTTTATTTTTTATATTCGCCAAATTTGTTTGCCAGATGTTTGAAAACGGTGGTAAAACCGGTCGATTTGTGTAAAATTTAAACGTTTCTAGTTCTTTTAATAATTAATTTATTGACACAAACAAAACATGGGGACATAGTGGTAGTAGATATATATCATATGGAAATAAATATTTGCTCTAGTGACATTATCCACGGAGGAAACTGAGAAATACGTTTGTATGGACTAAATGCCGACCGCATTTCCTCTTAAAAGTAATTTTTTGTACAATTTATGTTATCGGTAGCTGGTAACACTGGACAATGTTGACATAGGAGGGTAACCGTGAAGACTAATCAACGTACCCGAAGTTATAAAAACCGTGGTTATTCGACGGAGCAGAGGATTCCATGTCGAATGGCCGAAGAAGTCTGACCTTTTATATCTGGTTTGCTTGTCCTCATTTTCTGATCTTGTGTTAATTATTGTATTGTGATATATTGTGAACTAGCTTCTGTAACTAATCACTAACCTAATTAAAAGTACTCTCCGTGGTGGAGAGTCTATGTTGGTTTAATTTACTTTATTTACCATGCTCCCAGTCCTGACATACCGATATTAGCTATAACTGTAATGATAGATTCACCCCCATAAGATTATGTTGTATGTCTTTTATATTTAGATTATTTATTTTAGACTAGATTTTTTATTTATTTATGTTTATCCATTTGCTAAACCATTATTTCAAGAGTGAAAGTAGTATAATGACCTTAATACTCTTGAATCGAAATAGTTCGTTTTATTTCATTATGTTCATTTATTCATCTTATATACATATATGATTACATTTTTAAATATTTTCATATAAAAAACAAAAAACATTTAAAAATATAAAAAAATTGTAGCCCACCGGCATCGGGAACAGGGTCCAAGCTACCGGTGGTCAGGGCCTCAGAGAGAGGAACTTCCTGACAATACGTGCCGTGTCTAGAAGTACCGTTTTCTGTATCAGGCCCTTGACCCAGCTGCCCAACGAGAGCCTCGTCAGATGTTGGTCGAGGCTCTTGGCTATTAAGCCATTGGCCGTAACGACTATCGGCACAATGACTGCTGAGTCAACCTCCCACATGTCGACAACCTCGTATGCCAAGTCTTAATACTTAATTTCTTTATCTTTCTCGGCTTTCACAAGGTTCTCGTCATGTGGGACAGTGATATCAACAATCATTGTGAGACGCTCTGATCGATCTATCACCACTATGTCAGGCTTATTGGCAACAATAGTCCTATCGGTGATGATAGATCGATCCCAGTACAATGTGCTATGACCATTCTCGAGAACTGGGTCGGGCACATACTTGTAGTATGGTACTTCTGCGTCCACAAGGTTATATTTCAGAGCAAGTTGCTGGTAGATAATCCTAGCCACTAGGTTGTGTCTGTGCAAATACTTGCCGTTACCAAGACGAGAACAACCAGAAATAATATGTTGAATGGATTCACCGGGACAGTGACATGCCCGACAGATGTCAACCGTGCCGTCCTTCACGATATATTTCCGGTAGTTGTTCGTCATTATAACTTCGTCCATAATTGCACAGACAAAACGTTCGGTTTCCCCAAAGAGATCTCCGAAACGTAGCCAGGATACGGACGCTAGGAAATCTACATCGGGCCCATGAAGGGCCCGGTAGAAGCGTCCGTGAAGCTCCTTGCTCCGCCATACCTCCTTGCGGCCATTAGTATCCAGTACTACAGGCTTGCGCCAGTTCTCTTTAGCCAAGGAGAGCGGGGTGAATCTTTTGTCCACTGCGACTACATCACGATGCATCCCCACGTTGGCTTGGAGGAAGTACTCCCTGAGGCTGCACACCTTGCGGTTGTGGAGGGATTTAGCATTTAGAAAGCCTCGACCCCCACACTTCCTCGGAATGTACAGCCTCATCACCGATGAACGTGGGTGATGCATTCGGTATGCAGTCAGCAGCGCACGGACCCTCCTATCCAGGGCGTCAAGTTCAGTCTGAGTCCACTTGAGTATGCCGAAAGAATACATCAAGACTGGCATGACCCAACCGTTAAAGGCGCGCACCTTATTTCCGCCTGATAAAAGACTTTTAAGTAATTTTTTCAGGGGGCCATAGAAACGCTCCCGTAACGATTGCTTCATGTCGGCCTCATTGATGCCTAACGCCTCCGACATGCCCAAGTATTTGCAGGTTTCGGCTGAGGAGAGGGATCTAAGGTGTATGGAATCCGAGGGTTGTGTTCCCACGGATTCCATAATCCCTCCTCGTTTTACATGCACGACTGCACATTTGTCCACACCAAATTCCATCCTAATGGAATTACTGAAAGTTTCAGTTACTTTCAGTAACTTCACCAGTTGCAAATTGTTGGGGGCAAAGAGTAAAGATGTCATTATTATTATTATACAATACAATACTCTTTATTGTACACAAAACAAACAAGAAACATTACTATAAAAATAGAGATGTACAATGGGCGGTCTTATCACACTAGGCTATTATACAAGGTTAGTCGGAAAGGGGGTACTAAGCCGAAAGGGTGTTAAAGTACCCATAATAAGGGATAACTTTTGTTTTACAACTTTCCTCAAAACTCGATTGTTTAAGAGAAATATCTTTTCAAAGATTTCGTAAAAAATATGCTAAAATCTATCTGTCCATAGATATGATCAGCTGTTTTTACAATTTAGGTCATATTTGGGGTCAAGGAATAGTAAATTAATTTTCTGAATTCATAACTAAAGCAGGTATGTTTTTTTTTTGAAAATACTAAAATAAAAATCATTTTGCATGCAAATAAAAATTATCGAATTTTGAAATTTTAACACTTGCTTTAAAATAGTCATCAGTGATACTTTAGGTGGCCCGCGGCTTAGTACCCCCTTTCCGACTAACCTTGTATAAGGTACGACTACAAACATCAATCCGTTTTTAATTGCTTACCTGAGAAAGTAACTACGGATGGTAGGTAGATAACAGCAACGTCGTTACGGACCAGAGTAGGTATCCAGTTGGGGTGTACAACGACAACGCTGGTTTCCAACCTGGTACCGCCAGAAAAGAGGGTGACGGAGCCGAGGACAACGTTGAATAGCCAGGCTTGATTGATACCGTCAAACCAGCAGTGGGCAGCGGTGATGACTTTGCTGGCGCTGACGAGGGAACCTCCGCACACACCGGTGCCGGAGATACCAGCGTAGCTAGCTAGGAGACCAGCCTAAAAAGAAAAAACATTGGAGTATATAATAATGTATACTTAATGTGTACATTTGTACCGATGAGTCAGTTAAACAAATGGAAGCTGCGTTGTATCCGTCAGGTAGGATACGATAAAAATAACGGATCCAGTATTTTTTTACTGGATTCGGAATTCTGTCGTGTATGTGAACTCGCTCATACATACAGGCGCCATCACCAAAACAAAAACAGATTCACTAAAACGGGTCCTGTAAACAGTTTCTGTGTGAACTAGCTGTAACATAAATCCATTAATTCAAACTTCTAAATGAAAAAAAAAAGTGTCGAATAAATAGGCACAGAATATTGTTTTGTTTGCTTTTTAAAAAAACATTACCACACTAGGATTTCTCCTATATCGTGGGTGCGTTTACAGACAAAAATTTTCACATGCACAAACGCCCAAACCCGAAACAAGTATTTGTAGGTCATACAAATATCTGATCCGTGCAGGAATCGAACCCACGGCCCGTAACGCAGAAACCAATCGCTCAGCCACTGCACCAAACGTGTCGTATATTATTTTATCATTGTTAAGCGAATGATCGGTCCTTTCAGACCTTGATGGACGGTCTCATTTTTTTATCTTGCAACTTCTGTTTGAACGTGTTCCAACGAGAGATTAGATATTTTCAATATTATTCTCTTCTGTGTTATCACTTAGAACAGCAATGGAAAAAGATGAAGTGGCCAAATCGTAGTCCAGGCCAGATCAGTATTCTTGATAAAAAAATTGACATCAGCGCAGTAATATAGCATTTTATGAAACAATAACTTACTTGGTAAGGGAAGTCTCCAGCGCTCGAAGGATTACCACCAACAATCCTTTCTTGGCTCATCTGTTCCTCCGCCTTGCGGATTTCTTCGGCCAACGGGATCGCATAGTTCTGGATGTATCCATAAGCGGTGTTACCCCGGAGCGAAGGCTCCACATTCGCGTAGGCGAGGGTCGCCAAAGCCAGTACAATCAGCACCTTCATTATGATATTTAGAAATCAGAGTCCCAAATTAAGCTACTAGATTAGTTTTTATACAAAATCGTGAACAGATTGCAGACTAATTACGTTGATAATAACACGTACGAAATTTTATCAAATGTTCATAATCAAATTAACGAAGCAACGCCAAGTTCTTTTATAATGTGTGTAATATACCTGTATTTAATGTATTTTTTTAAACTGGGTCATGTATTTGTACACTTGTCAAAGATCTTGGGGAAACAGCTTAGTTTCCCCAAATCGTGATAAAGGCGGAGCACAGGAGGGACACCAAAGAATTTCTCCGTAGATACCAGAGTGTCAAGTGCTGAGAACGGCCACGAGAACGGCCACCGTGTGGTTTTAAGCGGTCAAAGTCCGATACACTCCTTTGCCTTCCCGAGGCAGAGGGTAAAAAAAAGGTTTCAGAGCTTTAAATAATACATCACATCATGCCTGTATTCCTTAAAGGGTAGAGCAGAGGTTTATATTAACATCATCATTCCGTCGTTATGTTTAAATCCCATGTAATAGGGGGCGAGCTTATTGCCATCAACTGGGCACAAATCCAAACTCCGGGCTGCTATTGAGGAATTGCACATGGAAAATCCTAATAACACTTAGCCCGACCTGGGAATCGAAACCAGGATCTCACGATCAGCAGTTGCGCTTGCCACGACTAGACCAACAAGGCAGTATAACACACCTGTATATTTTAAATTTTTTGTTAGCATACACAATGTATTGTATTGTATTGAGGGGCTCGTGGTAAGTAGCGACCGCGCGGATCATGCATTTGCAAGGTTAAATCACGTTTGCCGCGGACTGTCTGTGGATGGGTTATCCTTTCGTTACACATCGAGAACCCTCCGTGCCTCAGAGAGTACATTAAACAGTCGGTCCTGGGTATCATACGAATACCTATGATAGTTGATACTGGAAGTCAGAAGCCCGAAAGTCTGAAAACTGGTCTGACCGTAGGATATCAGCATTGCCCAGTAATTGGGTGGCGGAGGTCTGATGGCAGTCGATCCGTGTAAAATACTGGTATTCAGCCGCATCTGGTTAGACTGGAAGCTGACCCCAACATAGTTGGGAAAAAGCTAAGCAGAAGAGGCATAATGTATTGAACCGATTTTGGAACATGGACTTTTTTGGTTCTCGGTCCACGAGTGTAAACCCTTGCAAAGCCTTTGATATAGTCACTCATACCGTTTTACTACACAAGTTAGCTAAGTGTTTGAAGCACTTGCGTTACGTTACTTAAGCAGTTGGATTCGTGTTAAATATACAAATGCCTATTAATGTCAACCAGTGGCTTACATACCGTAATAAAATTTACGCAATATTGTATCCGTTGTACCCCAAGGGTAATTTTTGGGACCAGTTTTTTTTGTACATCAATTTTACTTACCTATTGTTTACGTATGAATACAACCTTAGTTTTGAATATATTTAAAATTATATCTATATAAGTTTTAATTAGACTACTACATCTTTTAGATATGCTGTTCATGATAAAAATCTTAAGAATAGTTTTTGTGTTTACGAACTTGACGTTGCACTGCCATACACCCAGTTAAAAATGATATGATCCAATCACATAGGTAAGTGTTTTGACTAACGTCAGTGCCCTAAGCCACGAAATCCATATTAGTTAGCAATTGTGAATAAAAGGAATTTAGCCAGCACAAGATTCGGTTTTGTAGTTTTTAGTCGTTTCGTATTTTCTACATTATAATAATTCATATAAGCTGAAAAGGCAAAAGCATGCCTCTACGTGTCACCATCGGGTATTTATTACGTAATAACATAACATCACGCCTTGTATTCCCCGAAGGTTTCGGCAGAGGTGTTTTTAGTACACCCTCATTTCGTCAGTTATGTTTTAAGTCCCATGTAATAGGGGCGACCCTATTGCCACTAACCGAGCCCAAATCCAGACTCTGGGCTTCTACTGAAAAATTACCAATGGAAAAATCATTAGGAACATTAACATTAACCATTAGGATTTTTATTATGGATTATTGGTGGTGGCCACGGGTAGACTCAGCCCGTGACCACGGCCGGTGAAATTCGGTCGAAGCGTCGGGATAAATAAGGTATTTTTCTGCGTTATAAATTTTCTAAGCGATTAGACCCGATTTAGTATTTTTGTAATGTACACATTACAAAAATACTAAAGGTATAAATCGCGAAAGTTTGAAAACAAAAATAAAATAAATTAATTAATTGCAACATTACCGTATTTTCACGTTGAAAGACAAGTGCGCGTGTACAGTGTTTCTTTTATGTATCAATTTATTGTTTTTTATGAATATAAAATATTCACAAAAAACATTAACATTATTAAAAAAAATTAAAACATTTTGTTTTTAATGGTAATATTTTTTTAGCATGTATTTATGGACGCTATACTATTGCGGGTTAACGGGAACGCCTTTCGTTAGTTAAAATACTGTATATTTTCATTTTAAACATGGCATTATTAGGTTCAGTACATTGCTAGTGTTGTTTTCATGCCCCAATAATTATAGGTGTAGTCTTTACATAGTATAAAACAAAATCGATCCCGCTGTCTGTACGCTTAGATCTTTTAAACTACGCAACGGATTTTAATGCAGTTTTCAGCAATAGATAAAGTGATTCAAGAGGAAGATTTATATGCCCCACATTAGTATCTACATTGCACCCGTGCGAAGCCGGGGCGGGTCGTTAGTGATTAATATAATAAGAAGCAAGGTCACAATTTCTTCATTGCAATTATTATTTCATCTAATATTTGTGACGCAATATCGAGACATCACAGCTGCTATTACCATAACTTTTAACCCCCGACGCAGAAAGTATGTTATAAATTTGATCCCTTTGTCTATCTTTGGCACCGTGGCTCCTAAACAGATGACTGATTTCATTGTGTTTTTTTTTGTGTGAAAGTTGGTTTAATCCGTATTAAGATCATCAGCTCATAGCACAGTTAGTCTAAGAATCCTATCCAACAAAACCGAAAAGTCGACGGGGTTTAAAAAATAAAGAAGTTCATCATAATGCATTATTTTTTATTACATAATGAGTAATTTAATCATATCCTACATTAATAAGTAAAACATTTGTAATCTTGTTTTATCAATATCAACGTTTGCGTAGTGTGATTTTATAAAATCAATCTAATTAGTTGTTATGGGGTATGATGATAAGAATTGATAAAAATCAGTCCTTATTATGAAACATGTCAGAAGTTAGAAATAAAATACTATATAATAAGTCTATTATGTTAAAAACTGCTTCGTTGGTCTAGTAGTGGCAATTGTGACTGCTGATCGTGAGGTTCTGGGTTCTCGATCCCCAGGTCGGGCAGTGATATTGGTTTTTTCCGTGTGGAATTACTCAGTAGCAGTTCGGAGTTTGGATTTGTGCCCGGTTGATGGCAATAGACTCGCCTCCTATTACATGGGACTTATTAAACGTAACGGTGAAATGAGGGTGCTACAATACACCTCTGCCCAACCCTTCGGTCAATACGGGCGTTATGTTATAAAGAGGGCACCAACATAGTCTTACTGCGAGCCATCAAATCGTCGTATCCTACGAATAAAGGCACAACTACAAAATGCCAACTTTTTAGGAGTAACGTTTTTGTGTTTTATTTCAACATTAAGAGTAATTTTAGAATTGTTTACATTTAAAACATAGCTTGACTGTTTTGGGGTTGTTATTAAATTGTTAATAAGACTTTTGATTCAATATTTCTACTTAATTTGTCCCTTGTGTCTCTATTCACCGCACTGGTTTAAAATGTGTTCTATTAGAAATAAGTGACATTATGGCTTTTTTCTTCGGAATATGCTCGGTCGTAAGAGCATTAAGGGCTTTTTATTGTTTTCATCTGAGAATCATTTAAAAGAATGTGAAACACAAATATGTGTAAAAAGAAGAAAAATGCTTGTCTCTGATTGGCTGTGTTATTTTTTTAACTGCACGTTATCTATTGTTGAATAAATATCGTAATAAGTTTCAGATTATACTAATTTTGTTAATGATAGGTGAAATAATTTAGTACGGGCAAATCGTTGATAATTATCTACATAATTAAGCGTATGTATATTATAGTATAAGTTATCGTAAAATAACACAGCCAATCAGAGACAAGCATTTTTCAATGACTCATTAGTTATGCGCTTAGCCGAGCGCGCAAACAAATGAGTCATCAATCACAATGCAGGTGCTACCGATAACATGCAATAATAACTAAATCTGTACCAGAATTACTAGTTATAAGTACCTATGCGCTTATAAACTATATATTTAACTAAAAAGAGGGTCAAAACAACCAAATGAGACAAAAAATATACTTTCAATTTATTTTAAATGGCAATAAAAATCTTACAAAACATTTTTTTTTACCGAATGATTACTCGCGCTGCCGCGGATGGCCGGCGCTGATTTTTTTTTCGTGGATAGAGAATGACCCTAGCTATCATATACTCACGCCACACACCCAACATATTAGCACAATTGAAGAAAAAAAATTAAACGTGATTCGCTTCATACAAAAAAATCTAATTAATTTTTTTCAAGACAAACATCAACTTTAGAAGAAATTTTATAAGAGTAAAAGTTGTCAGATATGTCATAACACGTCATATAAAAAAAAATCGCATCGATATTGGAACTTTGTTGCCTATGTCCACTAATTTTCAGTATGGGCCCACTGTGCGGCGGCGCGGTGGCGGTGTCGTATACACAGCGCAGAGGCGCGGCGGTGCCGTGTACCCGAGCGCTAAGGTTACATTTTTAAACACATGCCGTCTTATTACAAAAAAATGCTTAAGTACTGGTTTAATAATAATAAATAATAATAATGAATGAACAATTGAGGAGCGCTTTGGAGCTTGCGATTCGAGAGTATCGGTTCACTCCGCCAAACATTAGACCACGCATACCCCGTTTGCCGATGCATAGAAAAAATAGGGCGCTAATGTGTGCTCTAGATTCGCTGTTATCAAGTTATTTTGATAACAGCGAAAACCTCGAAGATACTCATTCAATCCTGTACTGCGCGGCTGTTGCGGCATGTCGTGTAGCTCACGCCAAATTTGATAATAATGACAGAGCTACACGACCAAAACCCGCCGTACCAGCCTGGCAGTGCAGGATTGAACGTCGTATTAACGAGGCTAGAGCGCTCATTGGCAAACTAATCTGCTTCAGGGAGGGCAATACTCGCCCTAGAGTGATGCGGTTTGTGAGACGGGCATTCTCGGGGACTGATATCAATCCTCGAGATTACATGTCCCGTGTCACAGAGCGCATCGACTTCCTGAAGCAGAAGGTTTATACATGGGCAAACCGTATTCGGAGGTATAAGCGGCGAGTGGAGCGATATACCCAGAATCGCATGTTTCATAGCGATGAAAGGTGGGTATACAGAACCTGGGAGCGACCTGATCACGATGTGAGTGACGCGCATCCACCGGATAATGATGTCATGAATACATTCTGGCGCAATATCTGGTCGATGCCTGTCACTCACACTGAAGGTGACTGGATGCAGGAGGTCCAGCGAGCGTGTGAACCGATTAAGGAAATGGGGGACATTACTATTGTCCCCCAAGACGTAACCAGTGCAGTCCGTCCAATGGCGAATTGGAAATCCCCTGGCCCAGACGGACTGCACAACTTCTGGATAAAATGGTTACGCAGTTCACATGCTCGTTTGGCCTCACAATTCCAGTCGTCTTTGGAATCTGGGTCGCTTCCAGAGTTCCTTACAACAGGAGTTACCCACCTGCTCCATAAATCAGGTAGTACTGCGGAACCCAAGAATTATAGACCAATTACATGTTTGCCGACGGTCTATAAACTTCTTACGTCTATTTTGAGAGCCAAAATTAATTCTCATATTTTATATAATTCTATAATGTCCGTCTCTCAAAATGGATGTAAGAATGGGTCCCGCGGTACTAAGGAGCTACTCCTCATAGATATGGCCATTAGCCAACAAGTTCGCCGATCCCGAAAGGATCTGTCGACATGTTGGATAGATTATAAGAAGGCCTACGACTCAGTACCACATACATGGCTCATGAGGGTGCTGGAGTTGTATAAAGTGAATACAACTCTATGCGCCTTCCTGACGTCATGTATGGGGCAATGGAGGACAGTCCTTCACTATCCAGGATGTCGGCAAATTCAAGGGAGAGGAGAACCAATAAGGATTGAGCGAGGTATATTCCAGGGCGATAGTCTGAGTCCGCTGTGGTTTTGTTTAGCCTTGAACCCTCTGAGCACATTGCTTGAGGGTTCAGGGTTAGGCTACCGGTTGAGAAGAGGTGGTCAGGTAATATCCCACCTCCTTTACATGGACGATCTGAAACTCTTTGCCCCCAACAACTTGCAACTGATGAAGTTACTGAAAGTAACTGAAACTTTCAGTAATTCCATCAGGATGGAATTTGGTATGGACAAATGTGCAGTCATGCATGTAAAGCGAGGAGGGATTATGGAATCCGTGGGAACACAACTCTCGGACTCCATACACCTCAGATCCCTCTCCTCAACCGAAACCTACAAATACTTGGGCATGTCGGAGGCATTAGGCATCAATGAGACCGACATGAAGCAATCGTTAGGGGGGCGCTTCTATGGCCGCCTGAAAAAGGTACTTAAAAGTCTTTTATCAGGCGGAAATAAGGTGCGCGCCTTTAACGGTTGGGTCATGCCGGTCTTGATGTACTCCTTCGGCATACTCAAGTGGACTCAGACTGAACTTGACGCCCTGGATATGAGGGTCCGTACGCTGCTGACTGCATACCGAATGCATCACCCACGTTCATCGGTGATGAGGCTGTACATTCCGAGGAAGTGTGGGGGTCGAGGCTTTTTAAATGCTAAGACCCTCCACAACCGCGAGGTGTGCAGCCTCAGGGAGTACTTCCTCCAAGCCGACGTGGGGATGCATCGAGATGTAGTCGCAGTGGACAAAGGATTCACCCCGCTCTCCTTGGCTAAAGAGAACTGGCGCAAGCCTGTAGTACTGGATACTAATGGCCGCAGGGAGGTATGGCAGAGCAAGGAGCTTCACGGACGCTTTTACCGGGCCCTTCATGGGCCCGATGTAGACTTCCTAGCGTCCGTAGCCTGGCTACGTTTCGGTGATCTCTTTGGGGAAACCGAAGGTTTTGTCTGTGCAATTATGGACGAAGTTATGATGACGAACAACTACCGGAAATATATTGTGAAGGACGGCACGGTTGACATCTGTCGGGCATGTCACTGTCCCGGTGAATCCATTCGACATATTATTTCCGGTTGTTCTCGTCTTGCTAACGGTGAGTATTTACACAGACACAACCTAGTAGCTAGGATTATCCACCAGCAACTTGATCTGAAATATAACCTTGTGGACGCAGAAGTACCATACTACAAGTATGTGCCCGACCCAGTTCTCGAGAATGGTCATATCACATTGTACTGGGACCGATCTATCATCACCGACAGGACTATTGTTGCCAATAAGCCTGACATAGTGGTGATAGATCGAACAGAGCGTCTCACAATGATTGTTGATATCACTGTCCCACATGACGAGAACCTTGTGAAAGCCGAGAAAGATAAGGAAATTAAGTATCAAGACTTGGCACACGAGGTTGTCGACATGTGGGAGGTTGACTCAACAGTCATTGTGCCGATAGTCGTTACGGCCAATGGCTTAATAGCCAAGAGCCTCGACCACCATCTGACGAGGCTCTCGTTGGGCAGCTGGGTCAAAGACCTGATACAGAAAGCGGTACTTCTGGACACGGCACGTATTGTCAGGAAGTTCCTCTCTCTGAGGCCCTGACCACCGGTAGCTTGGACTCTGTTCCCGATGCCGGTGGGCTACTATTTTTTATATTTTTAAATGTTTTTTTTATATTTTTTATAGAAATATTTAAAAATGTAAATAATATGTAAATATAAATGAATAAACGAATAATAATAATAATATGTTTATTTCAGACCAAGATCCATTAGTGACAATTTGCTTAATCTACGTTTTTACATAAAATGAAATGAAAAGAAAGGCTATACTTAAATAATAAAAATAAAAATAAATAAAATAAAAATAAAAACCAAGACTAAAAGGTCTAGGATTGTTACGGTATTAACGTTAATACCAGGTTCAAAATGTGTTCTGATTATAAAACTAAGACTATTCGAGGATCAGTTAGTACCAAAGAAGGTCCATGGTCTAAACAATATCCACAGATAAGAAACAAAAATGGCATTCTTTCATTCGTTCACAAAAAGATAAAAAGATAAAAGATATTTATTTTGCAAAATATGGGTGGTACACACATGTGGTGTCATAAAGGAGGATACACGCTCAGCCATATTTAACCATTAGGCATGCAATCACACAAATAACATATATTATGTACATGTAACATATAAACATATACCTATGTCAACGTTCATTAGACGTTATTTTCACGTTCGAATCATTTTGGTTATTTAAAGCTAATTTTAAATCTTTGATGACCGTACATTACTCATAGTACTAGTATCTAATAAAAACAAAACAATAAAGTACAAAACAAACACACTTTCTTGTTTTTTTTAGATTTTCAAACTCCAAAGTAATATTTTGTACTGTTTACATCTTACGACGTCGGTACTGTGCCGTGATTAGCCGGTGCGCGGTCCAATAGTTCAACGTAAATCGTCGCAACTGTTGGCACGACCATATGCGCGGGAATTTAAACAACAACATGATAAGACTATTACCGGGTAAGAATCTTGGTATTTAATGTAAATATAAAAATATTGTTTTCAAGGATGTGTAGTATTTCTATAATAATGAACTATAGTACTAAAATCTCATTTTACCAAAAAAACGTGTTACGACTTTTTGCGTGGGAGGTATCGATATATTATGTACATGTTATTATTTTATTTCAAATACTAAATATATAGGTATAACCAATTCAACAAATGGTTTTCTCAATCAAAAAATCATTTACATTATAGTAAACCTTATCTAATAGAAATTTTCTTAACGTTTTCTTCAACATTAAAATAAATGTCTTTCCAGTTCTTTGGTATTTTATTATATATAACTGGTGCCATACAGCAAACCCTTAGACGCATTAGTGTTGTTTTAGCAGTGTGTAGACATAACCTACTATTGTCACGCCTATTTCGTGGGACTACGTCAGCTACTCGCTCAAAGCGATTCGGGTTCGATTTTACAAATACGGCTATCGAAGAATTAGGCAGAGGTGTATAGTAACACCCTCATTTCGTCGTTATGTTTAGGCCCCATGTAATAGGGGCCGAGTCTATTGCCATTAACCGGGCACAAATCCAAAGTCCGGGCTGCTACTGAGTCGCGCTTGCCACCACTAGATCAAAGAGGCAGTAGAATGAGATGTGGTTGAATATTAGTATTTTGCACAGATAACAGTAATTATATGTATCAATGATAAAAGAATCGGTCGAGTCGATAGTCATAACCGTAATTATATCTACTGTCGGCCAAGGATTGTGTCATTCTTATTTTCGAGAATTCGCACTGTTTCGCGATAATCTGGAACAAGATATACTGATCTATAATAGTCATTTCGCGAAACCATGATCTGAGTTTTTCTTATTGCCTGCTCGGGAACGCATTTAAGAGGTTCAAGAACGATATGATTAAAGTAAAGAAATGCAAAGGTAAATAGACTAAATTTTATTCGTTAATCATAAACAGTTTACTCATATGTGCTGGCTGAAGAAGTCCATGAAGGAACTCACGCGTGCGTAGGCAGCGGGTACACTGACCTCGCAACCAATGACTTTGCCGAAAGATGTGATACCGACCTGTAAAGGGAAAAAAACATTGTCATACAATATATCAATATTGTAGATTAATTAGTAATTATTATTATTATAATTCTATAATGTCCGTCTCTCAAAATGGATGTAAGAATGGGTCCCGCGGTACTAAGGAGCTACTCCTCATAGATATGGCCATTAGCCAACAAGTTCGCCGATCTCGAAAGGATCTGTCGACATGTTGGATATAAGAAGGCCTACGACTCAGTATCACATACATGGCTCATGAGGGTGCCGGAGTTGTATAAAGTGAATACAACTCTATGCACCTTCCTGACGTCATATATGGGGCAATGGAGGACAGTCCTTCACTATCCAGGATGTCGGCAAAACCAAGGGAGAGGTGAACCAATAAGGATTGAGCGAGGTATATTCCAGGGCGATAGTCTGAGTCCGCTGTGGTTTTGTTTAGCCTTCAACGCTCTGAGCACATTATTGGAGGGTTCAGGGTTAGGCTACCGGTTGAGAAGAGGTGATCAGGTAATATCCCACCTCCTTTACATGGACGATCTGAAACTCTTTGCCCACAACAATTTGCAACTGGTGAAGTTACTGAAAGTAACTGAAACTTTCAGTAATTCCATTAGGATGGAATTTGGTGTGGACAAATGTGCAGTCATGCATGTAAAACGAGGAGGGATTATGGAATCCGTGGCAACCCAACTCTCGGATTTCATACACCTTAGATCCCTCTCCTCAGCCGAAACCTACAAATACTTGGGCATGTCGGAGGCGTTAGGCATCAATGAGGCCGACATAAAGCAATCGTTACGGGAGCGTTTCTATGGCCGCCTGAAAAAAGTACTTAAAAGTCTTTTATCAGGCGGAAATAAGGTGCGCGCCTTTAACGGTTGGGTCATGACGGTCTTGATGTATTCTTTCGGCATTCTCAAATGGACTCAGACTGAATTTGACGCCCTGGATAGGAGGGTCCGTGCGCTGCTGACTGCATACCGAATGCATCACCCACGTTCATCGGTGATGAGGCTGTACATTCCGAGGAAGTGTGGGGGTCGAGGCTTTCTAAATGCTAAGACCCTCCACAACCGCGAGGTGTGCAGCCTCAGGGAGTACTTCCTTCAAGCTGACGTGGGGATGCATCGTGATGTAGTCGCAGTGGACAAAGGATTCACCCCGCTCTCCTTGGCTAAAGAGAACTGGCGCAAGCCTGTAGTACTGGATACTAATGGCCGCAGGGAGGTATGGCAGAGCAAGGAGCTTCACGGACGCTTCTACCGAGCCCTTCATGGGCCCAATGTAGATTTCTCTGTCGTGCATGTCACTGTCCCGGTGAATCCATTCGACATATTATTTCTGGTTGTTCTCGTCTTGCTAACGGCGAGTATTTGCACAGACACAACCTTTTTTTTTTTTTTTTTTTTCTCGTTGGAATATCCTCATGGATCTCCCTCGCCCGGGGAAGGCGAGGGGGTCTGCCGGACTCTTACCGGCTAAAAACCAACGGTGTTCCTTCTCCTGACCGTACGAGACACAACCTAGTGGCTAGGATTATCCACCAGCAACTTGCTCTGAAATACAACCTTGTGGACGCAGAAGTACCATACTACAAGTATGTGCCCGACCCAGTTCTCGAGAATGGTCATATCACATTGTACTGGGATCGATCTATCATCACCGACAGGACTATTGTTGCCAATAAGCCTGACATAGTGGTAATAGATCGATCAGAGCGTCTCACAATGATTGTTGATGTCACCATCCCACATGACGAGAACCTTGTGAAAGCCGAGAAAGATAAAGGAATTAAGTATCAAGACTTGGCACACGAGGTTGTCGACATGTGGGAGGTTGACTCAGCAGTCATTGTGCCGATAGTCGTTACGGCCAATGCCTTAATAGCCAAGAGCCTCGACCAACACCTGATGAGGCTCTCGTTGGGCAGCTGGGTCAAGGGCCTGATACAGAAAGCGGTACTTCTAGACACGGCACGTATTGTCAGGAAGTTCCTCTCTCTGAGGCCCTGACCACCGGTAGCTTGGACCCTGTTCCCGATGCCGGTGGGCTACTATTTTTTATATTTTTAAATGTTTTTTATATTTTTTGTGGAAATATTTAAAAATATAATTTATATGTATATACAATGAATAAACGATTATTATTAATTCATTAATAACGCCGGGCAAAATAATGAACATTTTACGTACCAAAATAGGTCTGCCATCAATAGTAACAGCAAGAGGGCCGCCAGAGTCACCTCTGCAGGTGCTGGACCCACGAAGACCGCTGGTGCAGATATTGGAAGGTTGGAGGATCCCGGGGTAGATAATTGAGCATATTCTGTTGGAGATGATCCTCAGACTGGCGTGGCTCAAGACCTGGTTGGCTGAGATAGAGCCACCTGGAAAAATAATTTACACATACATGAATAATTCATACACTAGATTCAGAAATTATATGAAAATATTTTGTAAAACAAAATAGTAGCGGAAAACATCAATAAATTTTGTATATTCTGCTTATAAAATAGTACTTACCATCACTGGTCCAACCGAAGCCAGAAGCAACAGCTGTAGCGCCAGCGAAGCTCTCGTTGAGTTCACTTCCAGAAGGCAGAGCGATGAGGGAGATAGTGCCTGCAATTATATAATTGGTTAATTCTAAAATACCAAATAACCATACATATTTATGTAGATCCATTTGTTAAACCATTTTTTCAAGAGTGAAAGAAGTATAATGATCATAATACTCTTGAATCCAAATAGTTCGTTTATATCATTATTATATAAGATACGACTACAAACATTAATCCGTTTTTAATTGCTTACCTGATAAAGTAACAGAGGTTGGTAGGTAGATAACAGCAACGTCGTTACGGATCTTAGCAGGCACATAGTTGGGGTGTACAACGACTTCTTGGGTGACCACTCTTGTACCGCCAGTAAAGATGGTGATGGAGCCGAGGACAACGATGAATTGCGTGGCTTGATTGAAATCGTCAAACCAGCAGTGGGCAGCGGTGATGACTCTGTTGGCGAGGGAACCTCCACACACACCGGTGCCGGAGACACCAGCGTAGCTAGCTATGAGACCAGCCTAAGAAGAAAAAAATAGGAGTATAAGATAATATATACTTAGCGTGGCTAAATATTACAACATGCGCCATAATGTGCACATCTGTACCGACGGATCAGTTAAACAAATGGAAGCTGCGTCATATCTGGCAGGCAGGATACGATAAAAATAACGGATCCAGTATTTTTTACTGGATTCGGAATACTGTCGTGTCTGTGAACTCGCTCATATAACTACAGGCGCCATCACCAAAATAAAAACGGATCCGCTAAAACGGGCCCTGTAAACAGTTTCTGTGTGAACTAGCTGTAACATAAATCCATTAATTCAAACTTCTAAATGAAAAAAATAATAAGTGTCGAATAAATAGGCACAGAATATTGTTTTGTTTGTTTTTTTAATAAAAACGTTGCCCCACACTAGGATTTCTCCTGTATCGTGGATGCGTTTGCAGACACAAATCTTCACGTACACAAACACTCATACTCAGAACAAGTATTTGTACTTCATACAAATATCTGATCTGTGCGGGTATCGAACCCACGCCACGGCCCGTAACGCAGAAGCCAAACGCTCAGCCACTGCACCAAACGTGTCGTATATTATTTTATCATTGTTAAGCGAATGATCGGTCCTTTCAGACCTTGATGGAATATCTCATTTTTTTATCTTGCAACTTCTGTTTGAACGTGTTCCTACGAGAGATTAGTTATTTTCAATATTATTCTTTTCTGTGTCACCACTTGGAACAGCAATGGAAACAGATGAAGTGGCTAACTCTTAGTCCAGGACAGATCAGTATTCTTGATTAAAGTATTGACATCAGCGCAGTAATATAGCATTTTTTTTTACCTTTTACTTAATGTTTACGTATGGATACAAGCTTATTAGTTTTGAAAATATTTAAAATTATATCTAAATAAGTTTTAATTAGTAAAAATAAAAATTACTTCTACATCTTTTACATATGCCGTTCATGACAAAAATCTTAAGAATAGTGTTTGTGTTTACGAACTTGACGTTGCACTGCCATACACCCAGATAAAAATGATATTATGATTCCAATCACGTAGGTAATTTTTTTTCTAACGTTAGTTCCCTAAGCACCGAAATCCATATCAGTTAGCAATTGTGAATCATAGACAGATGTAGATATTCATGATAACGCGTGAATCACTCCAGTTTTCAAATTGGAGTGATTCACGCGTTATCATGAATATCTAGAATTTGTTTATTTCTATCCACCTTTATTTTCATTCCTTTTATTAACTTCACTCTCTAAAAAGGACCTTTGATTACAAAGGATCCTACATTATATGGGTACCTATACACTATGTTAATTAACAGAGGGCGTTCCGTTGAACTCGTTAATCTGTAACATTAATAGATTAAAATAAAAATATCATCATAGAAAAATAAGTATAACAAAAATAATTAATGAAAATTAATTAATTAGTTGCGACATTGCCGTACTTTCACGTTGAAAGACAAATGCGTGTGTACAGTGTTTCTTTTACGTATCAATTTCATGTTTTTTATGAATACTAAATATTCACAAAAAACAACATTATTTAAAAAAATTAAAACATTTTGTTTTTCAATGGTAATATTTTGTTTTGCATGTATGGACGCTATACTATTGCGGGTTAACGGGAACGCCTTTCGTTAGTTAACATACTGTGTATTTTCATTATAAACGTGACATGACTAGGTACTGATTGCTAGTGTTGTTTTCATGCCTCAATAATTATATGTGTAGTCTTTACATAGCATAAAACAAAGTCGCTCCCGCTGTCTGTACGCTTAGATCTTTTAAACTACGCAACGGATTTTAATGCAGTTTTCAACAATAGTTAATGTGATTCAAGAGAAAGGTTTATATGCCCCACATAAGTATCTACATAGCACCCGTGCGAAGCCGGGGCGGGTCGCTAGTCTATACATATAATAAAATCATAGGAAAGTCAAAACTGTACATTGAATATTTTTTTAAAAGAATACTTGGGGCGTGATCTACAATTGATATCGAAGCCAAAAATATAGTTTTTAGATTTTTTGTCTGTTTGTCTGTATGTATGTCCGGGCTAAACTCAAAAAGTATTGCATAGATTTACTTCAAACTTTGCATGAATATTACTAAGAGGTTGGGTCAACATATAGGCTACATATTATCACGCTATCACCTACGGGGGTGGAGCTGTGAATCTTTATTTTTCTTACGCATTCTGTGACAGCGTGTAATCTAACGACGCATATTTAAATGTTGTTTTTGAGTAAGCCATGCTATTATCTAGCTTTACACTATAAAAACTACGCCATTTAAATAACTTGGGCAGAGAAACATAGTTTAATGAATGTTAGTAGTATAAAGACAATTTTGAAGCAGCGCCATCTATGAGATTTCATAAAAATCAAATCAAGTTACATGTTAACACTTTTTAGAAATTAATAATTTAAATTTGATCATGTTTGCGAGGTTAGTAGTTAGTTATTCTTAAAATTCATAGATGGTAATGTGCATTTTCTAAATAAACATTGACTGTTAATACTTTTGCTCGGTATTTATCTGTGTGATTATTGCTTGGTAATTAATATATTTTCATGTCGTATACCTAATTATAAACTTAAATGTGATGTAAAACTAGCGGGATTTATTTTTACTCACTCACAGCCATTTATTTTATGTTAAAATAGTGTAAAGTCATAATAATTTTTCACCATATAAACATGTTTCCTTTTTCCTAACTAGATGGGAATCGCTGCCACACTGCTTCAGGGTGGCAAGACAGCACATGCCATGTTTAAAATTCCCATCGATTTAGAGAGCGCCGAAACGCCTGTTTGTGGTGTGTCACGTAACAGCGATAAGGGACACGTGCTCAAGGATTGCTCTCTGATCGTATGGGATGAGTGTACGATGGCCAATAGGAAGGCAGTTGAGGCCGTGGACAGAACCCTGCAGGACATCCGCAGGAACGAATATTTGACGGGTGGTGTCACAGTTCTGTTCAGTAGCGATTTCCGGCAAACGCTTCCCGTGGTGACGCGGGGATCGAGGGCTGACGAGGTGAATGCTTCGTTGAAATGATCTTCGTTGTGGTCACGAGTTCGTACGCTGCGCTTGACCATTAATATGAGAGCTCGGCTCGGCGGCAATACACGTGCTCAAGAATTCTCCGATGTCCTTCTAAGTCTTGGCGAAGGCACTCTACCAGAAGAGAGAGGTGGACAGGGGGTGCTTCCAGAGTCTCTCGGTAGAGTGGTATCCAGCTTAGAAGAACTCATTCGCTGTGTGTAAGGGGACATCAGTCGTATACCGCACCAGCAGAATTCTTGGGTGTGTGAGCGGGCCATTTTGACGCCCAAAAATGATCAGGCTGCAGCAATTAACGAATGCATTCTATCGGAAATTGAGGGGAATGAAGTGGTCTACACCTCGATAAACACTGTTGTCGAGCAAGATGATGCCACACATTATCCCGTGGAATTTCAGCGCATACCATCAAGCTGAAGGTCGGTGTCTCGATTATGCTTCTTCGGAACCTATCTCCTCCGAAGTTGTGTAACGGGACCCGCCTTAAAGTCATCTCGCTCCACAGACATACCATTGAGGCGGAAATTCTTACGGGTTGTGGCGTCGGCGAGGCAATATTTATACCACGCATTCCCCTCATACCTCATAACTTCCCGTTCCAGTCAAGCGCGTACAGTTCCCCGTGAGTGTTTGTTTCGCGATGACCATCAATAAGTCGCAGGGGCAGACACTGAGGGCAGCGGGTGTCGACCTCAGGACGAGTTGCTTCTCACACGGGCACCTGTACGTCGCTTGCTCCCGCGTCACCAGTCCTGACTCTCTTTACATTTTGGCTCCTGGCAGCATAACTACCAACGTAGTTTATAGGGAAATGTTGTAAGGTATGATACCTTTGTACGTATTTCTACTCTTTTGTGTCCTGTAATGTATTCCTGCATAATTTTCTCTATTTCCTTCAGTCACATCTTATGACTGAACTCAGCAGGATTCCCATATAACTCTCTTCACTTGCTTCGCTTGCAAAAAAAACTTATATTTTAATGCTATTTTAAAAGTTGTTTACTTATAATGCTATAGCGACACTGGCATTTTAGGTATTTTTGGTGCTGTAGTGCCTTCAAGCAGACGACGTCGCGGGCAGCAGCTAGTAATTAATATAATAAGAAGCAAGGTCACAATTTCTTCATTGCAATTATTATTCTCATCTAATATTTGTGAGGCAATATCGAGACATCACAGCTGCCATTACCATAATATTTAACCCCCGACGCAAAAAGAGGGGTATGTTATAAATTTGATCCCTTTGTCTATCTTTGGCACCGTGGCTCCTAAACAGATGACTTTCATTGCGTTTTTTTTTTTTGAAAATTTGTTTTATCCATATTAAGATCATCAGCTCATAGCACAGTTAGTCTAATAATCCTATCCAACAAAACCGAAAAGTTGACGGGGGTTAAAAAATAAAGTAGTTTATCATAATGCGATATTTTTTTATTTCTCAATGAGTAATTTAATCATATCCTACATTAATAAGTAAAACATTTGTAATCTTGTTTTATCAATATCAACCTTTGCGTAGTGTGGTTTTATAAAAACAATCTAATTAGTTGTTATGGGGTATGATGATAAGAATTAAAAAAAACCCAGTCCTTAGTATCAAACATGTGAGAAGTTACAAATAAAATAGTATATAATAAGTCTATAATCTTAAAAACTGCCTCGTTGGTCTAGCAGTGGCAATTGCGACTGCTGATCGTGAGGTCCTGGGTTCTCGATCCCCAGGTCGGGCAGTGATATTGGTTTTTTCCGTGTGGAATTACTCAGTAGCAGTCCGGAGTTTGGATTTGTGCTCGGTTGATGGCAATCGACTCGCTCCCTATTACATGGGACTTATTAAACGTAACGGTGAAATGAGGGTGCTACAATACACCTCTGCCCAACCCTTCGGTCAATACGGGCGTTATGTTATAAAGAGGGCACCAACATAGTCTTCTGAGGAGAGGGCAGGTGCATCCTCACTAAATATCATACTGCGAGCCATCAAATCGTCGTATCCTACGAATAAAGGCACAACTACAAAATGCAAACTTTTTAGGAGTAACGTTTTTGTCTTTTATTTCAACAGTAAGAGTAATTTTAGAATTGTTTACATTTAAAACATGTCAGGCTCATTGGCAACAATAGTCCCATCAGTTATGATAGATCGATCTCAGTACAATGTGACATGACCAATCTCGAGAACTGGGTCGGGCACATAGTTGTAGTACGGTACTTCTGCGTCCACAAGGCTGTTTTTCAGAGCAGGTTGCTGGTGGATAATCCTAGCCACTAGGTTGTGTCTGTGTAAATATTCGCTGTTAGCAAGAAGAGAACAACCAGATATAATATGTCGAATGGAATCACCGGAACAGTGGCATGGCCGACAGATGTCAACCGTGTCATCCTTCACAATATATACTGGCCTGCAAAAATAAGTATCACACTTTTAAAATTGCAATAACTTTTTAAGTACACAAGATATATTTTCGAAGCAAAAAGGACTCAAAAAAGAGTTTAACTTTGTTACTATAGTTTCAAAGAAAGCTGATAAAAATTGCTATAAAACGTTTTTTATTTTAAATCTCTAACTTATATAGTTTAGAAAAAATTGAAATTTTAAAAGTGTGATACTTATTTTTGCAGGCCAGTGTATTTCCGGTAGTTGTTCGTCATGATAACTTCGTCAATAATTCCATAGACAAAACCTTTGGTTTCCCCGAAGAGGTCACCGAAACGTAGCTAGGCTACAGATGCTAGGAAATCTACATCAGGCCCATGAAGGGGCCAACAGAGACGTCCGTGAAGCTCTAAGATATCACGAAGACATAATGTTAACAGTAATAATACATAGTGTCTCGAAATAAGTTTTATCACAAAAATTGTGACGTCGCTTGGTTTGTTGTTAAATATTATAGTTAGTGCTAAAATAAACAAAATTAGACAAGACCACATTAAAAAGCTAACGTGGTTTAGAAATTATATCTATTGCTTCAATGAAACTACTTCTCATTGATTTAATTTTTTCATACTTTTTGTATTTACTATGCATACCTAATAAAAATAAAAATGTTTAAGATAGGCATTTCATAATTCTTGATTAATTTGGTGCCACTGTAATTCCATAGCAACTCCATTATTATATCCCCAAATTTCTAATTACATTTTAACTGGTTTATAAAAAAATAAACAAGCTTAATCGGAAACGAGGTACTAATCCGATAGGGTATTAAAGTACCTACCCACAATCATAAATAACTTTTGTTTCATCACTTTCCCCAAACATTAATAGTTTTATGCCCGGTCCCTATAAACAAAATCGAATCGTTTTGCTTACCAATGGTAGCATTCTTCATTACCACATTGGGCATAAAAAAGACTCATAAGCAAATTTTACCTGTTATAGCTACTTCCATATTGGACGGCATACTATGCAAAGTCATAAGGTCTTTGCTTCATTATTGGTATAGAATACAAGAGTCTCAACTTTAACCAATAACACTACGTAAATTATAAGAATCGGCAATCTATATACAAGGTTAGTCGGAAAGGGGGTACTAAGCCGAAAGGGTGTTAAAGTACACATAATAATGGATAACTTTTGTTCTACAACTTTCCCCAGAAGTCAATAAATTTAGAGATATAGCTGTTCAAAGATTTCATTAAAAATACGCTACGCCAACCCTATCATCAGCTGTGTTTACATTTGAGGTCATATTTTAAATACAAAACGGCCAGCTATTCCCCTTGCATTTCTCGGAATTATAGGTAATCGTGACTAAATAAAGCGCAGACGACGATTCGCAATCGCGTATTATACCTAAAAATCTTTTGCACCTCAAAGTATTTTGCATTTCTCTGTTAGACTAATTTTATCGGCATATTTTTGTGTAAAACGTTTTAGTTCCCTGTACCTACCTACCTACCTAGAATATTCGTAATAACAGGCAATAAAAAACCTTCAACTTGGATATCAAAGGTTTTGATCACTAAAGCACGTAATTCCATATGATCTATCCTACACTGAAAACTATCCCGATTAATTAGCAGCCTTGCAGTACACTAAGTAAGTTATTATCACAAACAAACCGTCAAAAATAAACTTACAGCACGATGTCGCTTCTGCAATAAATCATCATATGACGTCACAATTCGCCGAAATGTAGTGAAAACATTGTCAAAGAGATGCCGCCGAGACAGCGCGGCACGCGGCGCGGTTTTGCCTAAACTCTTTTGTATTTCGGCTGTTTGCCGCTTTAGAGGTGGGTTCAGTACATTGTTTTTTTGGAAATGCGTGAATATTGTAAGTTTATTGTAAAATGTATGTCAGTCATTTAGTTAAACTAACAAGTTAATGATTATTAAAGTACGTAGGTACTAGGCTTGTCTGTATTTCGTCTGCTTGCCGCTTTAGAGGTGGGTTCAATACATTTTTTTTTTGAAATGCGTGAATATTGTAAGTTTATTGTAAAATGTATGTCAGTCATTTAGTTAGACTATGGAAGATAGGGGTGATAGATGCCGCCACAAGACTAACAAGTTAATGATTATTAACGTACGTACTTAGTTTGTGTGTACTAAGAAATGTATGCACTAAGTTTTGAAAACACATGAACTCAACGAGATAGATTTATTAATTTGTGGTATCGTATTTCATAACCTTGTTTACATTTTGACATGTAAGATGCTGCTTACAATTATGGAGTACAAAAGAAAAACATTGCGACCATTTGAGGTTTCATCCTCTCAAACTTAAAGTAAACCAGTTTCATCAGCTTCCTATTGCTAACCCAAGACCCAACGCTTATGTGTGTTCGAATCCCGTATGACGTAGGGGTAGATCCCAAAAAGTTACTAAATTCGAATCAGTTGTTAAATTCTCCGGGATTTAATTTAGGGGATTAACATTGCGCATCTCTAAAATGCAATGTTAGCCTAAACATTTTATTTCCGTTATTTATTATTCTAAGATTTTTTAGTCGCTTGCAACGCTTCCCGGGAAACAGTCGATGTTTTGATTGTTTACGCGAGTCGTGGTATTATTTCTTGTTGTTTCTAAAATATCGACTGAGTACGTATAGGGATAGGTACGAAGTATTACAACATGGTGATGTTTATTGGTTGTTGTGATGGTGTGCTCTTGGCGGGCCGTGATTTGTACCGTGATGATTGTAACCGTCCTCCCTTTGATCGAGTTCGAGGACTGTGTTCCAGTACGATGGGCCGCGTGGCGCTCCGGCTCATTATGCTCGCAGCAGCAGCTGCAGAGCGTACTGGAATGAGCGACTCCCCGTGTGGATCGGTCGTGGCGATGCTGTAGCCAGACCTGGCTCACCGGACTTGACTCCGCTGGACTTTTGCTTGTGGAGTCACGTTAAGGATAATTATTACCGTAAAACCTGGCAACTTTGCCCTTGAGGTATGACTTTGCCCAGCTGTGCATTTTTTTTAAAATTTGATGCATAGCAAATTTGTCTATAGTTAGGAGTATTCTTTTGCCTGTGGTAGAAAATTGATTATTTTTCTGACAATACCAAGTGACGTAATGTCACCTATGTTACTTCCGTTGGCTGTCAGGAACCTTTAAAAGTTGGTATTGTTTTTAGCGGGCAAAAACCAGTCAAAAAACTTTATCAAAAAGTGATAGTTGCAGATACAGTAGGTAATTAATTTTTTTGCCACCGTTAATATGTATGAAATGAATAATATAGACTGGTATTTCACACAAAACATCTCATAAAATTGTAAAATATATTGATGGGCAAAGTCACATGCATGTTTTTTGAGCATGGTTGACGACATTGCCCACCAATTTTTTTTCCGTAGGGTTGTCACCTGTAATTTTTAAATTTATTATAATTTTAAGAGGTACCTATGCACAAACTAATAGAACGCTAAAAGAGAAAAACTTGTAAATGTTTTTGTGGCTTCTGATGAATAAGGTTGTCCAATGATCAAGTTGGACTAGAAAACGCTAGTTTTTAGCAAATTGGAAGAAAAGAAACCTGATGTTACATATTTAATGAAACAATTCCCAGCAATACATGTGTAGAACTATTTATAAATAGGCATTCATCGAATTTGTTAGTTCGAACAGTATCTGCAACTGGTGACTGTCTTCCGACATATTGTGTAGATGTTTAGTCACATATTTTGTCTTTTGGCTACCTTAAAGTTAGTAATATATCGTAGCAATATAACTTAACTGGCAATATACCGTATATCTTCATTTTGTATCCATTACATACTTATTGAATTTATGATTATCTCAATAGAAATATTCCACATCAAAAACTTTATCATTAAGTATTTAAATGTAGCATTTATTCAATGATGACAGCCCTTAGACATTGACCATTATGGTAAGAAAAATGTACTAGGAGGCTTTTTGACTTTGCCCACTCAATTTTGAAGGACAACGAATATGTTCATTCATCTCATAATTTGATACTATACTTTATGGCCCTGTATTTATATTCAGCCATTTTTAAAATAATGATACAGTTTATAGTATCTGAAATATTACAAGTTGGCAAAGTTGCCAAAAACCTGTGATTCTTTGCCCAACAATTATAATTGTGTTTTTTACACACACAAATTCATTTTTCTGGATATTTTCAATAATAAATATCGAGATATGAACATATAGTATTGTGTGGTACAAAAATAATATGAAATACATTAACGTTTTCGGAAATAACTCAACGAATGCAAAAATACTCTGATTTTTTGGGCAAAGTTGCCAGGTTTTACGGTATGGTTTACGCTGACGAACAATGAAGACTAGATGCGGCTAAGAGTAGCATCTCCGTTTGAGAGCATCATGAGCAATCCGTAGATGTTATGGTAGATAACGCGATCGCATTCGTAGGTACATTGGCGCGCGACCTTGTAAATCGAGCGACAAGTGTGGCAGATTGAACCTTTTTTGTAGCGGTGGAGATCCATTTGTGGTGGCTATGCCTTGAAACAGTGATATCAAGTGCTTCTTGTGTTTCAATTCGAAATTAACCTTTCTTGTAGTGTCCGTGGTGATAGATTAATTAAGTGTTAACATAAGTACATAAAACTGGTGATTGTTTCATTCGTAGGTAGGTTACCTACGTACATACAGTAGTAGTTAATAAACAAAAGTGCTTCTTGTGTTTTTAAGTACCTATTTGATATTAAGACGACACGTGTGTGACGTTTTCGTTGGCCGAGAACAGCGTCAACATCAGAAATGGTAAGTTCCTAGACGATAATGATATGTTCCGACACACGACACACACATGCACACACCCTCATACACAGTACCATAGTAACCTACGATTTCGGCGCCGGCGCGGCGGCGCGGCGTTCGTAGGCACCTACCGGTGCTTTGTGTTTTACCGCCGAGCGGCTAGGCACCGACGACCACGTGCTCGGCCATTTTTGAATAGATAAAAAAGTCAGGGTTGTGGAGTTTTTGAAATAAATAATATTTATTTACTTTTGTATGGAAATAAAAATATGCGTATTTAGAAATTTTAACACCTCCAATAAAACAGTCATCAGTGATACTATAAGTGGCTTTCGGGTTAGTACCCCCTTTCCGACTAACCTTGTATATAAAAGGAGAAGCTGACTGACTGACTGATCTATCAACGCACAGCCTAAACGGCTGGGGTTAGAAACCTGAAATTTTGACAGTAGGTGCATTTTGTGACGTAAACATCCACTAAGAAGGGATTTCTCGAAATTCAACCCCCAAGGAGGTGAAAAAAAATCACGCAAGCGAAGCTGCTGGCAAAAGCTAGTTAACTATATAGCTGTTCAAAATTTTCATAAAAAGTACGCTCAGGCAACACTATCATCCGCGTTTTCAGTTAGGATGTTTTTATTAGTATCAATTTGAGGTTTGGAATTATACCTTATCACCACCAGCGAACTGAGGGTCTACAATGTACACCGCAGCTTATTTTCACGACACACATCTGTGAAGAAATTATAATACAGGTGTACTGAGTTACTTACTCGTCAGTTTAATGCAGCTACTATCGCTAATCCGTAGTTCATTTGAGATTTCGACATGATATTGGAATCAGAAATACCAATCACAATTATCCAAAAGATAACTGAATATATTGCGTCAAATTTTCTGTTTTCACTTCTATGTAATAACGACAAAATTGTTACACCTAGTTTTGTCAGGAACAACGATGAAGGTCTTCGTGGTAGCGTGTTTGGCGTTGGCTAGCTTCATCTGTGCGGAGTATGTGGAAGAGACGCCTCTTTCTGGGAACACCGCTTATGGCTACCTCAAGAACATCGCTATCCCCGAAGCGGAGAGGACACGAGCTGCTGAAGAGGCTTTTCTCAACCGCTTGAGAGAATTCTTGGTGGTGTTCCTGCTGGTCTTGGTCAATATCCGCACCAGGTTCGTTGTTTATGAAGTAAGGTAGTGATTTCGCCTTCATGATGACAACAAATTAGTTTTTTTAAACTTAATTTTAAGTCAGATGACACTGAACATGCAGGAAGGTAATAAGATTCATATTTTTTGTAAATATTTAATAAATAATTATAATTCATACGAGAGTCAAGGGCTCGAAAGAGTCAAAGGTGTTTAATTTTAGGAAAACTGAACGCGGCCGTTTTATGATATTAGCTTTGTTGTATGAATGATTTTCAGCATTTACAAACATAAATAAACTAAGAACGATTTATGACATATTTTTCTATTCATAAAATAATAATTTAAGCATTTCGAGTGTTATTATAATACCAATATTTAGATAAACGGAACGTTGCTTCAAATAAAGCCTGTGTGAACGAATGAAAGAATGCCATTTTTGTTTCTTATCTGTGGATATTGTTTAGACCATGGACCTTCTTTGGTACTAACTGATCCTCGAATAGTCTTAGTTTAGTAATCAGAACACATTTTGAACCTGGTATTAACGTTAATACCGTAACAATCCTAGAACTTTTAGTCTTGGTTTAAACCAGTACTTAAACATTTTTTTGTAATGCCGATGTGTTTAATAATGTAAAGCTAAAGCTATTTCACCTAAATATTATAACAATGATATTTGGGTAAAAGAATGCCAAATATATGCATAACAATACAATTGTTTAAAAAAGTTAAGGAAACGCAAGAAAACATTCTGAGAAGAGTCCGTTGCCCTGTCGAGGGACAGTTGGCTTAACAGCGTTAATAATAGTGATAAACAAAAAATACATGGTGTGTGTACGATCAGCGTTTAAAGATTTTGCAACGCACGTGTGCTTCTAGAAATATTTGTCACGCGTCGTCATCTACCTCTTCTCAACGATGTTGGGATCGGTTCCTAGTAAAATGAGATAACATAACATAGCATAACATCACGCCTGTATTCCCCGAAGAGTTGGGCAGAGGTGTGTAGTAACACCCTCATTTCGTCGTTATGTTTAAGTCCCATGTAATAGGGGCCGAGCCTATTGCCATTAACCGGGCACAAATCCAAAGCCCGGGCTGCTACTGAGAAATTCCACACGGTAAATCCAATAACAGTTGACCTGATCTGGGGATCGAGCCCAGGTCCTTATGATCAGCAGTCGCGCTTGCCACCACTAGACCAACGAGGTAGTAGAATGAGATGTGGTTGAGTATTAGTATTTTACACAGATAACATTAATTATATCTTTCTATTTTTTTTTTTAAATAAACGTTGCCCCACACTAGGATTTCTCCTGTATCGTGGGTGCGTCGTTTACAGACACAAATCTTCGCATGCACGAACACCCAGACCCGGAACAACTACCTGTAGGCCATACAAATATTTGTTCCGTGTGGGAATCGAACCCACGACCCGCAGCGCAGAAGCCAATCGCTTAGCCACTGCACCAAACGTGTATATCTATCAATGATAAAAGAATCGGTCGCGTCGATAGTCATAACCGTAATTATATACCTATATACTTTCTGCCAAGGATTGTGTTATTCTTATTTTCGTGAATTCGCGCTCAGTTTCGCGAAAATTTGGAACAAGATATACTGATCTAGTCATTTCGTGAAATCATGAGCTGAGTTTTTCTTATTGCCTGCTCAAGAGCCCATTTCAGAGGTTCAAGAAGGATATGATTAAAGTAAAGAAATGCAAAGGTAAATAGACTAAATTTTATTCGTTAATCATAAACAGTTCACTCATATGTGCTGGCTGAAGAAGTCCATGAAGGAACTCACGCGTGCGTAGGCAGCGGGTAAACCGACCTCGCAACCAAAGGCTTTGCCGAAAGATGTGATGCCGACCTGTAAAGAGAAAGAAACATTGTCATACAATTTACCAATATAATATGTAGATATCTGTTTAATTAATAACGTCGGGCAAAATAATGAACATTTTACGTACCAAAATAGGTCTGCCATCAATAGTAACAGCAAGAGGACCGCCAGAGTCACCACTGCAGGTGCTGGACCCACAAAGACCACTGGTGCAGATATTGGAAGATTGGAGGATCCGGGGGAAGACAATTGAGCATATACTGTTGGAGATGATCCTTAGACTGGTGTGGCTCAAGAACTGGTTGGTTGAGATAGAGCCGCCTAGAAAAGTAATTTACACATACATGAATAACTCATACACTAGATTCAGAAATTATATGAAAATATTTTGTAAAACAAAATAGTAGCGGAAAACATCAATAAATTTTGTATATACTGCTTATAAAATAGTACTTACCATCACTGGTCAAACCGAAGCCAGAAGCAACAGCTCTAGCGCCAGCGAAGCTCTCGTTGAGTTCACTTCCAGAAGGCAGAGCGATGGGGGAGATAGTGCCTGCAATTATATAATTGGTTAATTCTAAACAAATACCAAATAACCATAAATTTTTAATTTATTCTGTAAGGATTAAAAATATTTTTAATACAATTTAGAATATTTATTATTTATTTTAGATTAGTTTTTTCAAGAGTAAAAGTAGTAAAATGATCATAATATTCTTGAATCCAAATAGTTATTTATATCATTATTATTATAGGGTACGACTATAAACATCAATCCGTTTTTAATTGCTTACGTGATAAAGTAACAGAGGTTGGTAGGTAGATAACAGCAACGTCGTTACGGATCAGAGCAGGCGACCAGTTGGGGTGTACAACGACTTCTTGGGTGACCACTCTTGTACCACCAGTAAAGATGGTGATGGAGCCGAGGACCACAATGAATTGCTTGGCTTGATTGGTACCGTCAAACCAGCAGTGGGCAGCAGTGATGACTCTGTTGGTGCTGACGAGGGAACCTCCACAGACACCGGTGCCGGAGATATCAGCGTAGCTAGCTATGAGACCAGCCTAAGAAGAAAAAAAATAGGAGTGTAAAATAATGTATACTTAGCGTGGCTAAATATTACAACATGCGCCATAATGTGTACATCTGTACCGACAGATCAGTTAAACAAATGGAAGCTGCGTCATATCTGGCACGCAGGATACGATAAAAATAACGGATCCAGTATTTTTTACTGGATTCGGAATACTGTCGTGTCTGTGAACTCGCTCATATAACTACAGGCGCCATCACCAAAATAAAAACGGATCCGCTAAAACGGGCCCTGTAAACAGTTTCTGTGTGAACTAGCTGTAACATAAATCCATTAATTCAAACTTCTAAATGAAAAAAATAATAAGTGTCGAATAAATAGGCACAGAATATTGTTTTGTTTGTTTTTTTAATAAAAACGTTGCCCCACACTAGGATTTCTCCTGTATCGTGGATGCGTTTGCAGACACAAATCTTCACGTACACAAACACTCATACCCGAAACAAGTATTTGTAGGTCATACAAATATCTGATCCGTGCGGGAATCGAACCCACGGCCCGTAGCGCAGAAGCCAATCGCTCAGTCACTGCGCCAAACTTGTCGTATATTATATTATCATTGTTAAGCGAATGATCGGTCCTTTCAGACCTTGATGGACGGTCTCATTTTTTATCTTGTAACTTCTGTTTGAACGTGTTCCTACGAGAGATTAGTTATTTTCAATATTATTCTTTTCTGTGTCACCACTTGGAACAGCAATGGAAACAGATGAAGTGGCTAACTCTTAGTCCAGGACAGATCAGTATTCTTGATTAAAGTATTGACATCAGCTCAGTAATATAGCATTTTATGAAACAATAACTTACTTGGTAAGGGAAGTCTCCAGCGCTCGAAGGATTACCACCAACAATCCTTTCTTGGCTCATCTGTTCCTCCGCCTTGCGGATTTTTTCGGCCAACGGGATCGCATAGTTCTGGATGTATCCATAAGCAGTGTTACCCCTGAGCGAGGGATCCACATTCGCGTAGGCGAGGGTCACCAAAGCCAGTACAATCAGCACCTTCATTATGATATTTAGAAATCAGAGTCCCAAATTAAACTACTAGATTCGTTTTTATAGAAAATCGTTAACAGATTGTAGACGAATTACGTTGATAATAACACGTCCGTAATGTTATCAAACGTTCATTACCAAATTAACGAAGCAACGCCAAGTTCTTTTATAATGTGTATAATGTATTTAATGTAATTTTTAAATTGGGTCATGTACACTTGTCAAAGATCTTGGGGAAACAACTCAGTTTCCCCAGGTCGAGACAAAGACGTAGCACAGCAGGGACACCAAAGCATTTCTCCGTAGATAACGGAGCGTCATGTGCTGAGAACGGCCACGAGAACGGCCACCGTGTGGTTTTAAGCGATCAGAGTCCGATACACTCCTTTGCCTTCCCGAGGTAGAGGGTAAAAAAAGGGATTCAGAGATTTAAATAACACATAACATCACACCTGTATTCCCCAAAGGGTAGAGCAGAGGTTTATATTAACATCATCATTTCGTCGTTATGTTTAAATCCCACGTAATAGGGGGCAAGCTTATTGCCATCAACTGGGCACAAATCCAAACTCTAGGCTGGTACTGAGGAATTGCACACGGAAAAACCCAATAATACTTAGCCCGACCTGGGGATCGAAACCAGGACCTCACGATCAGCAGTTGCGCTTGCCACCACTAGACCAACAAGGCAGTATATCACACCTATATATTTAATTTTTTTTGTTAGCATACATAATGTATTGTATTGAGGGGCTGCTCGTGGCTAAGTACCGACCGCGCGGACAGTCTATGGATGGATTATCCTTTCGTTACACATCGAGACCCCACAGTGCCTCGGAGAGCACGTTAAACAGTTGGTCCCGTATCTCGGGTATCATACGAATACCTATGACAGTTGATACTGGTAGTCAGAAGCCCGAAAGTCTGTAAACTGGTCTGACCCTAGGATATCAGCATTGCCCAGTCACTGGGTTGCGGAGGTCTGATAGCAGTCGCTCCGTGTAAAATACTGGTATTCAACCGCATCTGGTTATACTGGAACCTGACCCCAACATAGTTGGGAAAAAGCTAGGCAGAACAGGCGTAATGTATTGAACCGATTTGCAACATGGAATTTTTTGGTTCTCGGTCCACGAGTGTAAACCCTTGCAAAGCCTTTGATATAGTCACCCATAACGTTTTACTACACAAATTAGCTAAGTGCTTGAAGCATCTGTGTTACGTCACTTAAGCAGTTGGATTCGTGTTAATTATACAAAAAAATTAAATTTGAAAATATTTAAAATTATATTTAAATAAGTTTTAATTAGTAAAGATAAAAATTCTACTACATCTTTTAGATATGCCGTTCATGACAAAAATCTTAAGAATAGTGTTTGTGTTTACGAACTTGACGTTGCACTGCCATACACCCAGATAAAAATGATATTATGATTCCAATCACGTCGTTTTGTCTAACGTCAGTTCCCTAAGCCCCGAAATCCATATCAGTTAGCAATTGTGAATCATAGACAGATGTAGATATTCTACAATACATATCTACTACAATCTATACTAATATTATAAAGCTGAAGAGTTTGTTTGTTTGTTTATTTATTTGAACGCGGTAATCTCAGGAACTGCGGGTAGGAATTGAAAAAATATTTTTGTGTTGGATAGTCCATTTATCGAGAAAGGTTATAGGGTATATAACATTACGCTCCGACCAATAGGAGCGGAGCACAAATGAAAAATGTTGCAAAAACGGGAAAATGTCCACGCGTACGAAGCCGAGACGGGCCGCTAGTAATTCATATAAGCTGAAAAGGCAAAAGCATGCCTCTACGCGTCACCATCGGGTATTTATTACGTAATAACATAACATCACGCCTTGTATTCCCAGAAGGTATCGGCAGAGGTGTTTTTTAGTACACCCTCGTTTCGTCAGTTATGTTTTAAGTCCCATGTAATAGGGGCGACCCTATTGCCATTAACCGGGCTCAAATCCAGACACTGAGCTTCTACTGAAAAATTCCTAATGGAAAAATCATTAGGACATTAACCATTAGGATTTTTATTATGTAGATATCTGTATCTTTAATCATCCTGCTTCTATAGTGTTGTAATTCTTCCCAAGATCGGTCTATGGATTTAATTGTAGGATGACGTGTCGTATGACTTTAAAAACACTGACATAAGGCGCGTGAATATCTACAATTTGTTTATTTCCATCCACCTTTATTTTCATTCCTTTTATTAACTTCACTCTCTACAAAGGACCTTTGATTACAAAGGATCCTACATTATATGGGTACCTATACACTATGTTAATTAACAGAGGGCGTTCCGTTGAACTCGTTAATCTGTAACATTAATAGATTAAAATAAAAATATCATCATAGAAAAATAAGTATAACAAAAATAATTAATTAAAATTAATAAAAAATAAAGTAAATAAATTAATAGCGACATTGCCGTACTTTCACGTTGAAAGACAAATGCGTGTGTACAGTGTTTCTTTTCTGTATCAATTTCGTGTTTTTTATGAATATTAAATATTCACAAAAAATATTAACATTATTTAAAAAAATTAAAACATTTTGTTTTTCAATGGTAATTATTTTTTTTGCATGTATGGACGCTATACTATTGCGGGTTAACGGGAACGCCTTTCGTTAGTTAACATACTGTGTATTTTCATTATAAACGTGACATGATTAGGTACCTGATTGCTAGTGTTGTTTTCGTGCCACAATATAGGTGTAGTAACTAATATAATAAGAAGCAAGGTCACAACTTCTTCATTGCAGTTATTATTCTCATCTAATATTTCGACGGTCCCTACGTACAATCCCCTATGTGGTATATACGTGATTTGCATGTTTTGTTTCCATGACCTTCAGGTTACCCTAGACTATCGTTTAGTTTAACAAAAATAAATCTAACTTGGCAAATTGTACTTTAAATCCACACACGACATTTCCCATAACTACAAAATTTATTAAAATTTCCGACGTAGAACCACAGCGGTGGCAGTCCAGTAATTTTACTTTGGATTTTACTTGTCATACTTTTTCATACTAATTACCTACACTGCTGCGGCGTTTTATATGAGACAACCAGATTGTTTTGACATTCCCAGATCCATGCTCTTGTGGGGAAGTTGCTCAATTTTGTGAGTGCGTCAATCACTTACACTAATGTTGTAAGCAATATTGAAGTAGTGGGTACATGGTATACATAATACTCCACGTAAAATTTCATAAATGACAATTACGACTTTGATTAATTTAAAAACTAACACGTAAAAGTCAATAAGTACCACTTGCTATTGCAAGATTATGGGAAGATTCCGATGTATAAGGAAGTGACGTATAATACACTAAAAGTGATTTTTATGACCTATCTTTTTATTTTTTTTAAAAAAAAACACATATTAAACCTTTATACCAAATTTCATGACATTACGTTAAGTAAAACATGATGTACACGTGTTTGAAACTTTGAAGCGCTCTCCTGTAAAATCCGTCATTTGTAGTTACGGGATTATTCGTAGGGACCGTCGATTTGTGACGCAATATCGAGACATCATAGCTGCCATTACCATAATTTTTAACCCCCGACGCAAAAAGAGGGTTATGTTAAAAATTTGATCTCTTTGTCTATCTTTGGCAACGTGGCTCCTAAACAGATGACATTAATTGCGTTTTTTTTGTTTGAAAGATGGTTTTATCCGTATTAAGATCATCAGCTCATAGCACAGTTAGTCTAAAAATCATATCCAACAAAACCGAAAAGTTGACGGGGGTCAAAAAATAAGGTACCTAATTTATAATGAGTAATTTAATCTTATCCGATAATAATAAGTAGTTTTACTTATTATTGATATTTGTAATCTTGTTTTATCAATATGTAACGTCCGCGTGGTTTTATAAAATCAATCTAAATAGTTCTGTTGTTGTTGGTATGATGATAAGAATTGAAAAAAACCCAGTCCTTATTATCAAACACGTAAGAAGTTAGAAATAAAACATATAATAAGTCTATTATGTTAAAAACTGCCTCGTTCCGTACCTGGGTTCTCGATCCCCAGGTCGGGCAGTGCTATTGGGTTTTTCCGTGTGGGATTCCTCAGTAGCAGCCCGGAGTTTGGATTTTTGCCCGGTTGATGGCAATTGGCTCGCCCCCTATTACATGGGACTTATTATACGTAACGGTGAAATGAGGGTGTTATTATACACCTCTGCCCAACCCTTCGGGCAATACAGGCGTGATGTTGTGTTAAAAAGAGGGTACAAACATATTGCCGCGCGATTCATAAACGCAGTAAGTAAGATTTTGGGCAAAAATGAGTTAAATATATTTATATTCGTATTCACAATCCTATGGTGATTACGGATATATATTTAACTAATTTTTTCCCAAAATGTTACTTACTGCGTTTATGAATCGCGCGGCAGCATAGTCTTCTGAGGAGAGGCCAGGTGCATCTTCACTAAATTCATACTGCGAGCCATCAAATGATAATGATAATTTCTGTAAATGAATCTGTTACAGATACTTACAAGTCAATGTAAAGTTTCCTATCTGGCTAGCTCTGAGAAGAAAAGCCGAAGCAAACTCTGAGGTCAAGGTCACTTTTAATGTCCAGACATAGTGGTGTAAAAACTACGCGAGTGTAATAATGTAGGGCACCGTCTGGAATGGCTTTTTGAGGAAATTGCCGTAGTAAGTTTGAGTAGACCAGTCCCAACTGACGGCACGCATGCATCATGGTAGTAATATTCCCTCATAAGCAGTCTCCCTGGGCCTTTTGACAGTATGAAAAGTGTTAGGTCTCAGCCTACCACGCTGACCTCGTGCGTATTGGCATACTACACACACCGACAACTTTTTTTTTGGAGTTGATAGCAATCACTATGCTGGTATCCTAACGTTATTTTCTTTCCCCGTTAATGCAAGCGATAATCAAATTCTGATCCGCACATGAATTCGAAAAATCAGAGGTGCGGGTAGGGGTCCTACTCAGACCCTCTTGCTTGGAAGGCAAGCGGTCAACCGATAGGATAGCCTACTGCGACTAAAATAGCTGTGACGTACAGACAGACAGACAGACGGGCACGGTGAAACTATAAGGGTTCCTAGTTTGACTATGGATCCCTAAAAAGGTTTGTGATCGCCGAATTCTAAGCCAGCCTTCTCGACCGGTGTGTGTTTGTTATTTAAGAACTTCGAAAATATTTTGAAACATCATACCACTGCGTTATAGCTTCATAATCATTGAGATGCTACACTGACCTGCAAAACTAAGTACTACACTTTAATTATTGCAATTTTAAAAGTGTGATACTTAGTTTTGCAGACCAGTGTAGTTTGATTCCCAGATGTGAGTTTTGTCGGTTTGATTTCCGGCTCAGGCAAAAGACTTTTAAGTAATATTTGCTATTTACAATATTTAAAGTCCTATCTATCCATGACTACTTGATTTGGGATGCCAGTATATACTTACCTACATACCTACATACATACAATTACGCCTGTTTCCCATTGAGGTAGGCAGAGACTATAGATTTCCACCTGCTACGATCCAAACACACTTTTCGCTTCATCTACATTCATTTACCTTATCAAGCATGCTCATCAGTTTAGGGTGCTACCAACCTTGCCTTTTTGAGAAAGTCCGCGATTTGTTCGTGGTACGTCCGCCAAGGTCGGCCCCTTCCAACTGTTCCATGCATGTACTTCTTTCGTTAATAATATATTTGATATCATCTAATTAAATCAAAACAGTTTAAAATTAAAATAGTTTGTTTTATTATATATTTAAGTGAAATTTATTACATACCTACATTATACAATTAAAATATTTATCTATACACAAATATCATTTACCTACATTTAAACCTAATATATATAATATAAAACTAAACTAAAAACATACAAATCTAAAGACAAAACTAACTACCTATATACAAAATTATTAAAATACAAATTATTCAAAAATATCACTTAGGCGTCAAAATATTCCTCCTCATCACCGTCATCCGGAAGCGTGCCCAGAAGACTGGCAGCGTTACCACGCTGGATGGCAACGCTTATTCTTTGGCCAAAGAATAAGCCAGCCCTCTGGTCACGCGAAGCGTCGACCAGCCTTTGGGCAATTTCTTTAAACAAAAGATATGTACTCGGACCCCATGGCCCGAGCGTTTCGACCCCAAACGGCTCAAAGTCATAGCTTGTTTTATTTGTTTTTGGTAGGCCCAAAAATATTAGATATTCTGAAAAAAGATTCCTACTCCAATCACATCCAGAATTCAGTATAACATGTTACTATATCTAGATACAGTGAACAACCTGCACAAGCATACCAGAAGCGCTAGTCAGAATCAACGTAGTATCGTTGTGTCGTATTCACTAGGCAACAATTGACTTGCAACATGTAGCTTAACATGGTGTGCAACAAAATGGTGCGTACTAATGTTTTCAGCGTCACGTCGCGCATTTTTTTGTAAATTATGTTGGGCGGCACGTGTTGCGCCTCAATTATTCCCTAATAAACACAAGGATTAAGTCGTACAAAAAAACATTTTACTGATAGTTCGAAAGAACGCAGTGCTGTACCTGGTACAATCTTTAGTATCTTTTGTTTGAAACAGAATAATTATCTCATACGTTAGTAAAAGTCAAGTATTTTAATAAAAACTTTATTCAGTGTCATTTAAATACAAATTACTTATATGTGTTGGTTGAAGAAGTCAATGAAGGATGTGACACGAGCGAAAGCAGATGGTAAATTCATTTGGCAGCCGAAACCGGATCCGAAGGATGTCACACCAATCTGTAAATAACAAAATATATATAACATAACATAATCAGCCCATTACTGCCCCACTGCCGGGCACGAGCCTTTTCTCAGAATGAGAAGGGTTTACGCCTTAGTCCACCACACTGGTATGGTGCGAGTTGGCAGACTACACACACCATCGAGAACTTTATGAAGCCCTCTCAGGTGTGCAGGTTTCCTCACGATGTTTTTCCTTCACCGTTAACGCAAGTGATATTCAAATAGAATAAATCAACAATAATAACAATATATAAATAAATCAACAACAATAAATCAAGAATTCGAAAAGTCATAGGTACGGGCCGGGTTCGAATTATGACCCATAAATAAAACCTATATCGGGTGTAAAAGCCGAGAGCCAAGAGATTCTTCCCATCATTACGATTTTTTTTGGTATTGGGCCATACCTGGGTACCGACTGGTTATAGAGATATTGAAGGTCAAAGTCACCAATATTTTTGTACGTTTTTCACGAAAACTAAGATTAAATGTTTTTACTAAACATTCTTCTATACAAACATGTTGAACATTTTTGAAATGTAGGCTCAGTCAGCTGCGCGCGTGAATCCATTGCGCGCTACAATTAAAAGCTGTTTTTTAATACCAAAAATTTAAAGTCGTTTCCCAGCAATTGTTTTTGCTGTATGTTACTTAGTTTTGTGTGCAGTATGCGTAGACTTCGGCTTCGTTAAGGCTATTTTTACACCCAGTATATCTGTCTATCTCATAAATAATACTACTTTAAATAGAAAAATCCCTTCAATGCTTCCATTACAATTTGATTATCACTTGCATTAACAGTGAAGGAAAACATCGTGAGGAAACCTGCACACACGAGAAACCTATGTGAACTTGGCAACTGAGTATATAATAATTAATTTTTATGATTTTCGTTCGATTGTACTACGTTTGTACCGGATTGTACCGCTTTTTAAATCGTTTGTACCCAAAGGGGGTAAGAGATATAGGGGTGAAAAAAAAATGTCACCCGGGTTTACAATAATTATGTTTTATGCCTTCCATTCGATTGTACTATGTTTGTAAAGGATTGTACCGCTTTTTATTTTATTTGTAACTTAAGGGGGTGAGAGACATAGGGGTGAAAAAAACTGGTTACACAATAATTTATTTCTATGACTTCCATTCGATTGTACTATGTTTGTACCGGATTGTACCGCCCTTTAAATCGTTTGTACCCTAAGGGGTTAAGAGATATAAGGGAGCGAAAATTTTGGTAACCGGGTATACAAAAAATATTTTTAATGACTTCCATTCGATTGTACTACGCTTCCATTCGTTTGTACTATGTTTGTACCGGATTGTACCGCTTTTTAAATCGTTTGTACCTTAATCATACATTAATTAATACATCTGGGGATGATTAAATTTTAAGAATAAAACTCGGTTTTTATCGTTTGTACCCTATTGTACCGCTTGGTGTTTTGTTTGTATCGTTTGTACCCTTGATTCTACGGATAGTAACATCGATAAGAATTGTATTTTCCTACTTAGTGATTTTTCTGGGGATGATTCAATTTTACGAATAAAACTCGGATTTTATCGTTTGTACCCTATTGTACCCCTTGGTGTTTCGTTTGTATCGTTTGTACCCGCGATTCTACGGATAGTAACACCGATAAAAATAGTATTTTCTACTGATTTGACTTTTCTGGGGATGATTCAATTTTACGAATAAAACTCGATTTTTATCGTTTGTACCCTATTGTACCGCTTGCTGTTTTGTTTGTATCGTTTGTACCCGCGATTCTACGGATAGTAACACCGATAAAAATAGTATTTTCTACTTATTTTATTTTTCTGGGGATGATTCAATTTTACGAATAATACTCGGTTTTTATCATTTGTACCCTATTGTACCGCTTGGTGTTTTGTTCGTATCGTTTATACCCGCGATTCTACGCATAGTAACACCGGTAAGAATTGTATTTTTCTACTCATTTGATTTTTCTGGGGATGTTTAAATTTTACGAATAAAACTCGGTTTTTATCGTTTGTACCCTATTGTACCGCTTGGTGTTTTGTTTTTATCGTTTGTACCCGTGATTCTACGGATAGTAACATCGATAAGAATTGTATTTTCCTACTTAGTGATTTTTCTGGGGATGTTTAAATTTTACGAATAAAACTCGGATTTTATCGTTTGTACCCTATTGTACCCCTTGGTGTTTCGTTTGTATCGTTTGTACCCACGATTCTACGGATAGTCACACCGATCAGAATCAATACAGTCCTGTTCTAACATAGTACAACCGAATAGAAGTTATAGAATTTAATTATTGTATACCCAGTTTTTTGTACCCTTATGTTTCTTACCCCCTTAAGGTACAAACGATTTAAAAAGCGGTACAATCCGGTACAAACATAGTACAAACGAATGGAAGCGTAGTACAATCGAATGGAAGTCATTAAAAATATTTTTTGTATACCCGGTTACCAAAATTTTCGCTCCCTTATATCTCTTAACCCCTTAGGGTACAAACGATTTAAAGGGCGGTACAATCCGGTACAAACATAGTACAATCGAATGGAAGTCATAGAAATAAATTATTGTGTAACCAGTTTTTTTCACCCCTATGTCTCTCACCCCCTTAAGTTACAAATAAAATAAAAAGCGGTACAATCCTTTACAAACATAGTACAATCGAATGGAAGGCATAAAACATAATTATTGTAAACCCGGGTGACAATTTTTTTTCACCCCTATATCTCTTACCCCCTTTGGGTACAAACGATTTAAAAAGCGGTACAATCCGGTACAAACGTAGTACAATCGAACGAAAATCATAAAAATTAATTATTATATACTCAGTTGCCACGTTCACATAGGTACACGAGAAGGCTCTAAAAAGTTGTGGACCGCGTGTGTAGTCCACCAACCCGCACCAGGCCAGCGTGGTAGACTAAAGCCCTATCCCTTCTTATTCTGAGAAGAGGCCCGTGACCAACAATGGAAGAGTATTGGGCTAATTATGCTATGCTTCTGTGTACTACTAATATCACACTGAGAAATTCTAGGGTTTTTGCAACGCCACATGGAGAACTAGTCTTGTCTCATCTAACAAGTACAAGAAAAAATCCTTATCGTAGGGTTTATATGTAGGAGCTACTTTGCTTATTAATATACATCATCATCATCATCTTAAATTGAGTATGATACGATACAATGAAGAATAAGAACGTTTTAGCACGAGTAATTTTATGCTGTCTACCAAACGAAGTTCACTTACCAATATATTCTTGCCATTTCTGTTAACAGTGAGCGGACCGCCGGAGTCGCCTCTGCAAGTACCAACACTTCCAATGCCGCTGGTGCATAAGTTAGAAGACTGCAATATGAATGGGAAAGCAACAGAGCAGGCGCTGTTGGTGATCACATTCAGGTTCACGTGGCTCAGGAACTGGTTCAAAGAGATTCCTCCATCTGGAAAATTATTTCCAGTAAATTATTTGCAAGTTTAGAGCCGAGAAAGAGAATTTGAGGTGTACTATTATAATACTTACATTACTATCACATAAGCCCATACATTATTTATCAGGCAAATATTTAAAAACTTCAACTAACTGATTTACTAGGGGAATTCCCAATTACGCACCTAGATCATCTTAGCTGATAAAAATTTGTTGTAAACATTGGTGCTATTTACGTGTATTTTCTAATCCGCAATATTTGTTGTTTACCAGTAAGTAAGTTTGCCAAAAAGTCAGTAAACGATTATTACCGTCGCTTGTTAAACCGTAGCCTGAGGCGATAGCGGAGGAACCAGCAAAGTCATCGAGAATCTCAGGTCCGGAGGGCAAGGCAATCGGCGCAATGATAGCTGAAAATGAAAAAGTAAAACTATATAAAAGTTTGTTGGAAATAAATAATTTGGGTATATTTATAATTTCCCAAATGGACTGGCGTTCAGGGATTAGCAATTGGCCATAATCCGTTTGTCTTTTTATTTCAGCCGTGGAGAGAGAGGGTTGGTCTATTTTTATCGATAATCTAGAGACAATATGAAAAAATAATACGTAAAGTATATACAAGTAATTGATGACCAAACTGAAATAGGCCCTTTGCTACCTTATAAAAAGTCTTTCAGTGGTAAGTTGAAGACATTTTGAAATCTTATCAATGACAAATGTTTGCCAACATGCTGTTAAGTACTATCTTGATAAAATCACGGGCAATTACGTGACTGATTGGGCATTTTGCTAATCTGTGTCACTTACACGACGTTGCCACAGGGTTAGGCAAATAGATCACGGCGACGTCATTGCGAACCAGCAGCGGGTTCCATCCAGGGTGCATAGCAGTCACGCTGCTGTCAACCCTAGTTCCTCCAGTGAACAATGTGGTGGAGCCGAGGACGACGGTGACCCTCCAAGCCTGGTTGATGCCGTCGAACCAGCAGTGGGCAGCGGTGACCACTCGGTTGGCGCTGATGAGAGAGCCTCCGCACACACCGGTGCCGTCCAAGCCGATCATGGAGAGTAGGAGGCCAGCCTGGTAGTTAATAGTTTGATAATTAGATTAATGTTACTTATTATTACAAACATTTTGATACCCGGTATGAAAATAAGTTTCTAAAGAGCCTATTCATGAACTCGCGTTATAGCGGCAGCGGTAACGTCTTATTTTTAATGTTTGTAAATGCTGAAAATCATTCAAACAACAACGCTAATTTCATAAAATGGCCGCGTTGAGTTTTCCTAAAATAAAGCACATTTGACTCTTTCGAGCCCTTGACTCTCGTATGAATTATAATTATTTATTAAATATTTACAAAAAAATATGAATCTTTAAAACTTCCTGCGTATTCAGTGTCATCTGACTTAAAATTTAATTTTAAAAAATCTCCACGTTTTGATATCATCATTAACTACCTTACTTCATAAACAACGAACCTGGTGCGGGTATTGACCAAGACCAGCAGGAACACCACCAACAATCCTCAAGCGGTTTAGAAAAGCCTCTTCAGCAGCTCGTATCCTCTCCGCTTCAGGGATAGCGATGTTCTTGAGGTAGCCATAAGCGGTGTTCCCAGAAAGAGGCGCCTCTTCCACATACTCCGCACAGGTGAAGCTAGCCAACGCCAAACACGCTACCACGAAGACCTTCATCGTTGTTCCTGACAAAACTAGGTGTGACAATGTTGTCGTGTTATTATATAGAGGTGAAAACAGATAATTTGACGCAATAATCAGTTATCTTTTGGATAATTGTGATTGGTATTTCTGATTTCAATATCATGTCGAAATCTCGAATGAACTGCAGATTAGCGATAGTAGCTGCATTAAACTCACGACTCAGTACACTTGTATTATAATTTCTTCACGGGTGTGTGTCGTGAAGATAAGCTGCGGTGTACATTGTAGACCCACGGTTCGCTGGTGGTAATAAGATATCATTCCAAACCTCAAATTGTTACTAATAAAAAACATTCTAACTGAAAAAGCTGATGATAGTGTTGCCTGAGCGTACTTTTAGGGCTTGTACACAAAACTGCGATCATCATCATCAAATGCTTATCAGTAACAGCAGTGCGCAAATCTTTTTACGCAAATTTATTCTACCTAGTATAAAATACGTTCAATATGGTTGACGATCGTCGAGGGATTGGTCATCCGAACCTTGGAAGGAAGACGCCTTGCCGCACGAAATCGCATCGCAGCAATTTGCCTCGCAGTTTTCTGCGTTGCGAATTCGCATCGCGCCGATTCGCAGTTTTGTGTAGAAGCCCTTAATGAAAACCTTAAACGTCTATATCGTTAGCTGCCGATTCTTATAATTTACGGAGCGTTATTGGTTAAAATTGAGACTCTTGTATTCTATACCAATAATATAATGAAGCAAAGACCTCATGACTGCATAGTATACCCTCCAATATGGAAGTAGCTATAACAGGTAAAATTTCCTTACGAGTCTATTTATATGCCCAGTTTGGTAATGAAAAATGCTACCATTGGTAAGAAAAATGAATCGTTTTTGTTTATAGGAACCAGGCATAAAACTATTGACGTTTTGAGAAAGTGGTGAAACAAAAGTTATTTATGATTGTGGGTAGGTACTTTAATACCCTATCGGATTAGTACCTCGTTTCAGATTAAGCTTGTTTATTTTTTATAAACCAGTTAAATGTAATTAGAAATTTGAGGATATAATAATGGAGTTGCTATGGAATTACAGTGGCATCAAATTAATCAAGAATTATGAAATGCCTATGTAAAGCATTTTTTTTTTAATAGGTATGCTTAGTAAGTGTAAAATTTAAAAAAAAATGAGAAGTAGTTTCATTGAAGCAATAGATATAATTTCTAAACCACATTAGCTTTTTAAAATGATCTTGTCTTATTTTGTTTATTTTAGCACTAAACATAAAATTCAACAACAAACCGAACGACGTCACAATTTTTGTGATAAATCTTATCACAAAATGATAAGCGAGCTATTGAGTTAATAAAAGTAGACTATGTATTAAAAAATAAATATAATTTTGTGAAGAAATTTATTTTCTTACCTGTGGGACGTTAAATGTCCAATGATGATGAGTTTATTGCACACAATACAAAACACTTAATAGATTTTACAATAAATACTAAGTGATTAAAATGTTCAGTCAGTTGTATCAGCGAAATTTATTTGTTCTTGTTTCATATAAGAGAACACTTTTGATAATATTTATCTCTCTATTGAAACATCTCTTGAAAATGTTATTTGAAAACACTTATTTATCGAAGATAATCGGTCAGCTATTCAATATACTGTTAAAATTTATAAAAAAATATAGATTAGGAGTATTCAATATAACTTTATTGACGCAGTAAATACTCCACAGTTATATTGTCTATTTAAAGTTCATAATAAAACGATGATTGTGTATTGAGTAATGTATTATTAAATATCTAGGTAAATACAAATTGACTTATATGTATACATGATTTTTTATTATTAGTAATTGTACAGTACGACATAACTAAGAAGTCGCATCGGCAAGCTTCGTAAAACCGATCTCTTCCGAACTGAGTGCGACTTCAAGATCACAAATATTAAATGGTACTGCAGTAAAAATGATCTTTACGCTGACACAATAAGTGTGAGTGGCAAGTTTACCGATGCGACTTCTTAGTTGTGTTGTACTGTATTCAATTTATTGATTTTTGTTCAAACGTGTTGGTTGATGAAGTCCATATATGAGGTGAGTCGAGCGTAAGCACTTGGTAAATTCATTCCGCAGCCTAAACTAGAACGGAATGACGAAACGCCAATCTGTAAACAAAAATAGCTATTAAAATCGATGTATGCATTTTATCTGGCAAATTCGGCTTGATATTGCAATGTTGATATTTTGTTATGATTTATTAATGACCGATTCCTATGATTAACCGAGCGTTATGGGTTGAAATCAAGCCTCTTGTATCTTTACCAATAATGAAGCAAAAACCCCATCCATAGCTTTGCATAATAGACCCTCCCTGTAATAGATATTACAGGTGGAATTAGGTTACAAATCTATTTATATAATCTATTTATTAAGCAAAACGATTCGTTTTTGGCCATAGGAACCGGGGATAAGACTAAAGTTATTTAATAATTGCTACTGCTGTTAAATCAGCAGCGAAAATATAATTATTTGCTCCAATTTCTATTGCTTGCTTTGCGTTACAATTTCCCGCAGTGTGTGTGTTTTTATAATAAACTAGCTGCCCGGACAGACTTCGTTCTGTCAAAAGTTATTTTTTTACTATTTTACACGCAATTTTTATGTTTTTTTCTCTCCATAAGAACCTTCCTGGTGCCTTAAGGAATATATAAAAAAAATAGCCGCATTGGTCGAGCCGTTCTCAAGTTTTGCGCTTAGCAACACATTTGGCGATTCATTTTTATTTATATAGATTATACAGGGTGTAAATGAAATCATGTAATTCCTTCAAACCTCGTGATGTACTACTGACATAGATTAACCTTGCACAGGATACTTATGGATTCAATAAAAAAGTAATTACAAAAAGTAAACATGTGTTTTTAACGGAGACATTTTATCACTCCGAGTTAATTGACCGCGCGGCGAGCGATAGCCGCGCAATTCGATTGGCACGTTAAAATGCCTCACATAAGCATACATCTTTACTTCTTGTAATTTTTATTTTATTGAATACAAAAGTAGCCCGTGCGGAGTTAATCTATGTCACCAGTACATCACGAGGTATGAAGGAATTACATGATTTCGTTTACTCCCTGTATAGTTACCTACTTAATTAATTATACTGCTATAAGCAAAAAAATACTAAGTACTACCAACAAATAATTTTAATACGATTAGATAGTCCATTGTGCAATATCTTTCGAAAACCAATTTTGGTCTCTCAGCTATCTGCTATTAAGTTATAAGTTGGTACTCTTTCTTATTCTACGTACCAAAATCTGCCTGTTGTCCTTTGTAACAATGAGAGGACCACCTGAGTCTCCATTACAAAAGCCTACGCTTCCGAGACCACTGGTACAAATATTGGAACTTTGGGCAATGAATGGGAATGCTCTCACGCAATCACTGTTCGATAGTACGACGACGCTGACGTGTCTCAGGAACTGATCCGTGGTAATAGTTTCATCTGAAAATCCAAAGTAACATAACATCACGCCTGTATTCCCCAAAGGGATGGGCAGAAGTGTATAATAACACCCTCATTTCGCCGTTATGTATAAGTCCCATGTAATCGGGGGCGAGCCTATTGCCACCAACCGGGCACAAATCCAAATTCTAGGCTGCTGCTGAGAAATTACATACGGAAAAACCCAATAACACTTTGCTCGACTTGGGGATCGAACCCAGGACCTCACGATCAGCGGTCGTGCATGCGACCACTAGACCAACGAGGGAGCTCAAATTAAATCGAAATGATATCATTACCAGTACAGTTCACAGTCATGATGATTGTTTTTTGTTACTTGATGAGCGTGAATTAATTAATTATGAAGCAGATAATTACATTACTAAGTATATAATAAATTCCACGAGTGATATTTAATGATTACCGCCATTATCACAGTACCGCTTTCTGCCGCAATCCGCGACTACACGCGTATGTGTTATCCCGCTTTAACTTGATAGAATTTTCAATGCTTGTCTCTATTATCGCTGGTTCGCTTTTTCGTGTATCTCGGCCTAAAGTGGTAATTTGGAAAGACTGTTAATGGCTTCAGTTCGCGACCTCGCTGCGTTAACAACTCATGATTAGACTCCGGTCGAGACCGAAAAAGTCGGACAACCTCTATAAGTATGCGTGAGTCAAACCATGTTGTTCTGGCGTCACTGCCGCCTTACGCTGCACCGTCAAGGCCCCCGCGCACCCCGCGCCGTCCACCCGCGCACCCCGCGCCCGCCCCGCGCCCCTCGCGCCTACCGTCTCGCCCTCCGCGCCGCCCTCAGCCACCCCCTCTGGCTCGAACATTGCCGCTTTTAGCGGCGTGCTCGAGACCCCCTCCTCCCCTCCTCCCGCTCGAGCGTCTTCGGCCGCCCCGACCGTGGAGGAGGTGATGGAGGACGAGATGATGGAGGACGACGGCGATGAGGAATTTGAGACCGAGTCGGAAGAGTCGTACACCTCGGCCTCCGAAGCCACTTCCTCCGAAGACGACTACACGGTCGTCGGAAAGGGGAAGAGGAAGAAGGGCAAGGCACCCTCTAACGCATCCGCACCAAAAAAGGTGGTGGCCTCAAAAGCTTCCCCTCCCCCCTCAGTGAGCGCCTTCCTGGCGGGGCGCCCGCCAAGCCCCATGGCCACAGCCACCCCGGCTGCGGCACCTAAAGCCACCCCGGCTAAGACCGCCCCGGCCACCTCGGCCACCCCCGCTAAGTCCCGACCCCTGCCACCCTTTTTCATTCATGATAAAGGGATGTGGCTGGATGTGTCTAAAGCGATGAACGATCGCCACATCCACTACACCAATGCCCGAGCTGTACAGCTGGGCATTAAGGTCACGATCACATCCGAAAAGGGTTATCGTGACATGGCCCATCTCCTCCGCGACATGAAGGTGCCTTACCACACCTACTCGCTCAAAGAGGAGCGCCCCGTCAGGGTCGTCATTAAAGGCGTACCCGTAATCATCCCCACTGACCGCATTAAAAGCGACCTCGAGTCGCAGGATGTCCCTGTCCAACATGTGCATCGCATGCACCGCAAGAGCGGAGAATCATACGATATGATTCTAGTCGTATGCGATCGCACTGAAGGTCACCATCCGATTTTCAATATCGCGACGATCTGTGGCCTCTATGGCATACGGATCGAGAAACCACACGCGAGTGGCATTGTAACCCAATGCCACAAGTGTCAGCTTTACGGACATGCACAGAGGAACTGTTACGGGAAGCCTAGATGCGTAAAGTGTCTTGGCGACCACGGAACAGCCGACTGCTCCCGCCCTAAAGACCGGACCCAATGCACGGAACCACCTAGCTGTGTTCTCTGCGGCGAGTCAGGCCATCCCGCGAACTACCGCGGATGCCCCAAGGCACCCAAGTCCTCGGCCCCTAAACTGGCCTACCGCAACCAGATGAGGCGGCAACGAGAGGCACCTAGCCTCTCGCAGCCGCCCCCGGTCTCTCTTAGTCCTCAGCGCCCCAGCCCCTGGAGCGCGCTGAACCATCAGGCCCATTTCCCGGCCCTAGGTCCATTCAAACCTCCCCCGCCGCCTCCGGCGCCGGAGGCCCCCGCGCCCCCTGTTAGGCCGATCACTAAGACGGCCGCGCCTCTCGCGGCCCCACCCACCGTTGGAGCTCCTCCTGGAGCACCCACCCCAGCCATGGCCCCCCCTCTTCGCCCCGCGACCCGACCTCTTCCGCCGAAACCGGCGTTTGATCCATATGACCCCTTCTGGGTCATCACGAGCACCTTCGGGGTCTTCCATAGCCCCCGAGGGATTCAAATGTCTAGAGACATTATAGCCTGCAGAGGCGATTACTGTTCACTTGCCCGGGTATACGCGTCTTACCCGGACATCACACAAGCTCTTAGGAACTTGCCCCACAATGCGTAGATTAGGGCCCAGTGTCGTAATTTACAGAAACATACCGACGCGCACCCGGCCCCGCCGCCGAGGCCCCCGCGAATTCATGTAAAATCAACCCCGACCCTTGTTTGACGAGCCAGCCCGCGTGCTGAGTCACTAGTTATAAAACAGCCCCTAAATAATCTACCCAGCCCGACCCTTGTTATATTCTCATATCGACCCACTAAGCCGAGGTTCTAACCCCACAGGGGGTGCCCTTAGTGTTCGGTTGATATTCTCTCTCTAGTTTTTAAGCCCTGGCTGGGGGCCTTAATTTGGCCACCCACAGGAATAGTCCGGTTAAGCATAAACAAAGCTCTCGGAGCTTTAATTGCGAGTGGTCCTACATAAAAAAAAAAAAAAAAAAAAAAAAAAACCATGTTGTTCTGCTTAGCCTTTTCCCAACTTTGTTGGGGTCAGCTTCCAGTCTAACCAGATGCGTCTGAGTACCAGTATTATACGCGGCAATGTCGATATCCTAAAGTAAGACCAGTTGTTCTGACTTCGCGTAACGACTATCATAGATTTTCGTATGACACCCGGGACCGACTGTTTAACGTGCTCTCCGAGGCACGGAGGAGTCTCGATGTGTAAAGAACGGTCACACAACCACGCGGCAAGCGCAGCTTATTCTTGCAAATCGTGTGATCTGCGCGGTTGTTAAGTAGCCACGAGCCCCATTGTGTTAAACCATGTATCATCCTAAATATCATGTTATTTAAAAACAATCGTCGGTATTTTTTTTCACAAACAATTATAATCTTCTTATGTTTTACAGTCAACAAGTTAAAATGTTTTGTTTAATAACAATAAGAAATATTATAAAGAGGAAAGATTTGTTTTTATGTATGTATCGAATAAATTTAAAAAAATACTGGACCGATTTCAAAAATTCTTTTGCCGTTAGAAAGCTATATTCTCACTGAGTAACATAGGCTACGGACGGAGCCGTGAGGACACAGCTAGTGTTTAATAAGAATACCTACTAACCGTCACTAGTCACACCAAAACCAACTGTGATGGCCCTCTCCCCGGCGAAAGACTCGAAGAGTTCAAATCCACTTGGTAGAGATACAGGGGCAATGGTATCTGTAAAAGAATCAACAATTTATTATATTATACACTTGTTTCATATTAACATATAATTTGATATCCAAAAGTGTAGTTAATAACGTGACCTGACCTGAAATTGCAACCGAACCCGGCATGTATATAACAGCAACATCATTACGAATTAGGGTCGGAGACCAGGACGGATGAACAGCAACAGCGCTGGTCTGAATTCTTGTACCACCGCTAAACAGATAGATGGAGCCAAGAACTACGGTGAAACGCCATGCCTGGTATACTCCGTCAAACCAACAATGGGCTGCGGTAAGAACTCTACTGGCCGAGATAAGGGTCCCTCCACAAACACTTACAGCGACCATATCACCCTGAAAGATTTCACCAAGAAGGCCAGCCTGTAACAAGAAGGATAAAAGGTTATTACAAATATTTTTATTACGTTATCTTCACATGGAACATTATAGATTAAATTATCAATCATACAAATATTAAAATTGTTTACACGATCAGGTTATTTATTTCATCACAATTTGACAAAAAAACAATTTTAAAATACACTTTTCGATAAAACAATTTTTATATTTTCGACAGAATATGGCTAGAACCACACGTACTTATTACTCTGTGTGTGTGCTGAGAACATTGCTTTGGTCTGCTAATCTCTCAGGGGAACGACGATAGAGGAACAGCGAATAGATACCTACACCTACACAGGAATTGCTAAGACAGTTTACAGTTTAGATATCAGAACAAACCTGGAACGGGTATTGTCCAAGTGCCGCCGGTACGCCTCCGACAATCCTTGAACCTTGTAATTCTTCCGCTGCCCGAATTCTCTCCGCCTGCGGAATTCCAATGTTCTCTATGTACCCATACGCAGGGTTGTGTGCCGAAAGTGGCTGCACATCTTCAGCGTATACAAATGTTCCGAATACAAGGAATGCTACAAGGAACTGCATTGTCAGAAATACGACTAATCAGTAAACGCCTTGTTATTCAATATGAATAAATGATAACTAAATATAAAGATCTATCTGTAATCACATTGATTTCAGTTCGTAAATATGTAGAATGTTATCTAGATTTCAATCAATTATTTTGATAAAATATTTGTTTTCCTGAAAACGTATATCTTTTCTTTGTGACTTTGATAATCATTAATTGATGAAGGGATGTATTTAAAATTAATGAAAATAACAACAAAATATGTTTAAGGCACACTTCAAAAGTAGTGCTTTTAACAACAAATATTAGTTGTACTTTAATTTTAACACTTCTAACTTTATAAACAATGGTTCGCACTGTAATCAATCAAAAACCACTTGTTTCTGAATGCACCAATTAAAGGAATAGTGGAAAGTGATCGGCTAATCGTTTCAGATCATTTCTGGCACTCGCCTGCCGCGGTCGTGGCACCGCTCCTTTCCTCGCTCGGCTCGTACGTTGAGTGGTCACAGTTCTAACCTAACCTAACATACCTTTCAGCTATCTGTTTTATTATATTATTATTTTATTTCTTACTAGCTGCCCGGACAGACTTCGTTTTGTCAAAAGTTATTGGCCTGTAGTGGGAAAAGAAAAGTGTTGTTACTATTTTCGACGCAATTTTTATGTTTTTTCTTTCCATAAGAACCTTCCTTGTGCCATAAGAAATATATAAAAAAATAAATAGCCGAAGTGGTCGAGCTGTTCTCAAGTTTTGCACTTAGCAACACATTTAGCGATTCATTTTTATTTATATAGACTGCGAGGAAATTTTGTAGTTAGAAAAATTTAAATTAAAGTACAAATTATTCATTTTAAAGTGGAAACTATTATATTATTTTTAAAACTCATTTCTGCATTAATTTTGCATTGCAGTAATAATTATGTTAGGTTTATTAGGTATACCTTTAAACTATAACAAAAACTTGAAATTTTTACTCAGTTTTGTAAGTAAAAGCGACCTCGATACAAAAGGTTTTACCAAAAATTCGTGAATGACATTTGCAAGGGATTCTTATGAAAGCTATGTGTATACGGTTTATAGTTGATGGGCCGGCTCTCCCGCAATGCGCTTCTACAAACAATTTCAGTCTCTGCCTTGCACAGGGGACTGTCACTCAAGCGCTGGCGCGGAACAACCCAATGATATTAGCTACCCATTTAGTCAAGACCCCGACGTTGCTTACCTATAACCGTTTTTTATCCTTTAACTAAGACCGAGCGGGGATCACGGGAGCGCAAGCTACACTGGACTGTCGTTTTAGTCTAAAGTCAAACTCTTTAGTTATGCTGACATTGTATTCAGATTCAATTCGCATACACTTGTGTCAGTTTGGTTATCTTTCATTTTTGGCGAAGGTTGAGGTTTATTTGTATGACAATAGAACAGAATAATTGGTTGCATTGTGGTCCCTTCAACGTCGTTGGAGATCGTAACAAGCGTTCTTTACGCAAAAATTTCGCAAAAGAAATGGAAAAATGTTTAATGAATTACGACAATATATTTTCAGGATATTTCGAATGTATTACCGGTACCTTTGTTGCAGGTGCATAGCAAACATTTCATACGTACTCCTGGAATACGTTTCGGGTCTGTGTCGAATTGAGATTCGATTAGTCGTAGCGAACTTGAAACGGAGTGAGTAGCGGCGGGCTCAAACATTAATCGAATTTCGGTCTTCGGCAGGCGGACGATCAAGTGTGCGTTAGTTCACATTACGTGGCCTCTCGACTCTCACTCGATACTTGCGCTCGAGTGTTCGATATACGATATCGACTCGAGATGTCTGCCACGAGTGATTGCAGGATGTCAAGGGGTCGTAACAGAGGATCACTGCAATACGATTCACTAAGGTCCACGATGGGTAAAGCACTTCGGTGCATATTGTGGTCGAGTCAGTTAACATTGTTATGCCTAATCATCGCTAGATATGAATTGCTCAGTAGTCAGTCATACATACCCTATAATATTAATTCAATGCCTACATACTCGTATAAAGGTTTTTTTTTTCAGAGTTATTATCTCCAGGTTAGAGTAATGTTGTAGATTTTGCACACAGCAGTGTTCAATTTTATAACCAATATGAAGTAGATGATCTTTTCATTCTAAAAAATATGTAGTTTCCCTGTAGTTCAGTTATATAGTGGCTTTCTCCATAATTTTCTGTCAATTTTGTCAAGATACCAAAAAAACTAAGATTTTTATAGGATTGCTTTTAATATTCTACATTAAAAAAAAAACAGTGAGGGGTTCAACAACGATTATAAACTCCACAGTACAATCTATGATTAAAAATACGATTGTAATATAAATTAAATTTGGAACACGAAATTATCCATGTGTGCGTGCTGGTGTTGTCATTGGATAGATTATCGCAGTGCGTTAAGCCGGGCTTAACAACAGTTTGCACATAACTAGCCAATCGATCTCGTTTGATTGACAGGCAGGACGGGTAACAACTACAATGTGTAAACTATTTTCGGTATCGATAATCATTGCCATTCATCGATATAATTAAGTGTACAAAATTTGAGAGTATGACAGCACTTTATTTGATGACAATGGATTGTTAAAAGCCTCGAAATTGGGGCCTCTGATTTTAGGCATGTTAATTAGTATTGATTGTTTGGGCTGTGAAGGACTTTCTCGATTAATATTTTACGGTTTAAAACGTATATTTTTGGTTTAAGTGTGTGTTTATTACGATGTATTTGCAGATAAATGTTTTCTTAATGCAATTTATATTTCTTTAACCTTCCACTGTTGAATTAAGGATTGCCCATGATCACACAATTGACCTCTATCTTTTGCCTTTCTTCTATGTCCTTTTCTAGTTCATATGTTTTTATTTTAAACCGACTTTCAAAAAAGGAGGAGGTTCTCAATTCGACTGTATGTCCTTTTTTTTTGTATGTTTGTTCCGCGATATCTTTGCTAATTGTGAACCGATTTTAATGATTATTTTTTTGTTTGAAAGAGTATTCGAAATGGTCCCATTTAAATTTGGTGAAGATCTGATGAAGAACTTCAGAGATAGACAATTTGAAGTCGGTTTTATTTTTGTTAAAAAGTGATTATTACATTTAATTTTGATTGCATGACGAATCTTATAATAGCTACCTAAAGCTCAAAATCACTGTTAATTCCTCAAAAGCAACTTACCTAAAAACATTTAAAAGCCATTTTCATGGATGATAGCGAAAGAAGATAGAACAAACTCACCGTCTCATAAATTTAATTAATTAACCACGAAAGTGACGGAATCGTGTATTGTCAAATAAATATAATTAAATGTGGAGTGTCTTCGGAACGTGACAGCGGCAGGACGTTAGTGTCGCTAGTTTAAATAACACACTTAAATCTGGTAATGTATACTTTATTGTATACAGTTGACAACCAAATCTCAATGAAATCAATCCCGATCGTTTTCTAAAAAAACTGCTACTTTCTGCAGTTAAAAAGTTTACAGCAAAAAGACGCAACGTATTACCCACCGTCACTTTACCGTCTCATCATATTACTTCCCACCCACGAAAGTGACAAAAGCGTGTATTGGCAAATAAATATAATTAAAAGCGAAGTGTGTTCGGAACGTGACAGCGGCGGGACGTTAATGCCACCGGACTAAATAACGTTAGAGCACCCTTGTTACTGCAATTACGCCTGGACGGTTAAAACGTCCGAACGTTTTAAAGTTTTCATCCGGATTTGACGCGGCAGACTATAACATCAATCAGGGTTGGCGGTGATGCTTTTTGATTTTTTCTGTATATTTTTTTGATGATACAGTTATTCTGCGTTTCTAAAAAATATGTTTTAGAGTAGATGTAGGAAAAAAAGGGGTTTAGTTAATAGGTTTTTTGGCTACATAAATTATCTTCAGTTTTTCGAATTACAAGTATTTACAAGTGAGTGAGTTAACTACCTCGTTAGTCTAGTGGTGGCAAGGGCGACTGCTGATCGTGAGGTCCTGAATTCGAACCCCAGGCCGGGCAAAGTGTTATTGAATTTTTCCGTGTGGAATTCCTCAGTAGCAGCCTGGGTTATGAATTTGTGATCGGTTGATGGCAATAGGCTCGTCCCATGATACGTGGAACTTAAACATAAAGGCGAAATGAGGTTGTTACTATACACCTCTGCCCAACCCTACGGGGAATACAGGCGTGATGTTATGTTATGTTACGAGTGACTTAATTTGTTTTACAATATCCACTATAAAGAGTAGTCGTCACTTAACGCCAGGTTACCGTGGTCTGACCTTTTCGCAGAACTTTTCGATGTCGTCCGAAGCTCTCCTCTCTGCCTTTACAAATATTATATTGCTAACTACTATTACACAAGGTTAGTCGGAAAGGGGGTACTGAGCCGAAAAGGTGTTAAAGTAACCATAATAATGGATATCTTTTGTTCTACAACTTTCCCCAAAAGTCATTAGTTTAAGAGAAATAGCCTTTCAAACATTTCATAAAAAATACGCTAAATTCTATCTTCAGGTATGATCAGCTATGTTTACATTTTGGGTGATATTTGGGGTCACGGATTAGAAACTCCATTTTTTGAATTAGTAATTAAAGCAGGGATGAAGAATTTTTGAAAAAACTAAAATAAAAATATTTTTTGATTGTTTTTTTTATCGAATTTTGAAATTTTAACACTTTCTTCAGTACCCCCTTTCCGATTAACCTTGTATTTCTTGATCTTTCGTTACGAGAATTGTAGACAAAACGTTCGACGACTGACTTCTCGAAGCGTTCTGAATCAGGCAGCAGAGTACATGAAAAGAATAAAAAAACTTTTAAGTTTAACGGTTTTATCTACCTTTAGTAATAGCCCTGCAGAATCAGGACTTGGGGATTGACGGTTGAAATTATTACAATGTTGTATTGTCATGGGAATTGAATTTATGTGCGGAGTTTCAGAAGAATCGGTAAAGCAGTAGTTGAAAAATCTGTCGCAGGTTTTGGAACGATCAAAAGAACAAATGAACGAAATGAAGCTAGTTAAAACTTGTTGTTTAAAAAAGAAGCATGTGAGCCACGGTCTTGCAAATACAAATAGGAGGACTTCAATATTAAACGCCACAACTCTTTTTCTTCTGGCGTAAGTTTTTCAATTTTGAGGATAACATGAACGTAACATCACGCCTGTATTCCACAAAGGATTGGGCAGAGGTGTTTAGTAACACCCTCATTTCACCGTTATGTTTAAGTCCCATGTAATAGGGGGCGAGCTTATTGCGATCAACCGGGAAAAAGCCAAACTCCGGACTGCTACTGCTACTACTACCAATTCCACGCGGAAAAGCCCAATAACATTTTGTCCGACCTGGGGATCAAACCCAGGACCTCGCGATCAGCAGTCGCGCTTGCCACCACTAGACCAACGAGGCAGTTTTCAGTTGCATTTTTGGGGATCTTTCCTCAATATTGTTCCTCAGTAATTATATTCTATGCTTGCTAGTATCACGCTATGAATCAATATTGACGAGACTATAATCGGTCAAAATATCATGTATTCACATTTGCGTTACTCACCATACCACATGAAATAAAATTTAATAATGTTGGCATATTTTCAAGAAACCTTTTGAAGCCCGAAATAAATTCAAATTTACAGTTTACAATATTAAATCAGAGTCATTAATAATATTTAAGTAAACACCTTTAATATTGGGCTTTATTTAAAAATGTATTTCCGGGGGATAGTATTTCACTGTCATTGCTGCAGCGGACTATAATGCGGAATCGATGTCGCATCAGTGGATAAATACTTTAAATTGACGGCGGATAAATGAGTCAATCAATGTGCGTTTATTTTAAAATGTTATACTTGCTCGTATATTTATGGCGGTTGATTTGGGGTGTTGATAGAGGAAATTTAGTAACAGTAGGAAGTACGTTATGAATCAAGCAAATATTATTCTGCCTAGTCTTTTCCCAACTAGGTTGGGGTCAGCTTCCAGTCTAATCAGATACGGCTGAATATTTTACACGGAGTGACAGTCATCAGACTTCCGCAGCTCAGTTACTGGGCAATACCGATATCCTAAGGTTAGACCGGTTGTCAGACTTTCGGGCTTCTGACTTGCCGTAACGACTGCCATAGGTATTCGTTTGACACCCGGGACACGGAGGAGTACGATAAAGTTGAGTACGTTATCAATCAGACAAATATTATCAACTTTTAAGAACAAAAATAAAAACAATTTTCTATTTTTTAAATGTTTGTTTGCAGGATTTGCATGGGAATATTTTCTTTTTTCGTCTTTCCAGTACGTTTTAATGAACTCTGCATAATTGCTGACTAGATCTATGTTTATAAATTAAATCGTTATCAGCTAATATTCATTAACTACATACTATGATTTGAAGGCGACTACTACATTTCATTTTACGACTACATTATATAAAACTAAAATATAAGTCTAACATTTTGAACGAAAAAAAAGGGACATCGTGTTTTACAGGTAACCGCTATTTATGCTAACACACCGAGCGACGTGTTCTGTCGACTTATGACTGAGACACGTTCATTTCCTGCACGTCTACTCGAAAATATATTGAAAAATGTTATGTAATGTTACTTTTTATTTATTTTATATCAATTGAACTTATTTGTGGTGTATCTTCTTATATTTTAGCAGTTATTCAATTCTTAAGTAAGTTGCGTAAAGATCATTTTAATTATTTTTGACCCGTAAAACTTCCATTACTAAGCATGGGATCGACACACTCGTCACAGATGGCTACAATGTACGGTCTGAATCCATATTGCACAGACCCAGTCCGCAGTTGTTATTAAAAATGCTTGGTCAGTAGTTGCAGTGTGTTGTTATGAAAGATGCTTGGCCCGGCCCGTAGTTACAGTGTGTTGTTTTAAAAAATGCTTGGCCTCGGTCCGTAATTGCAGTGCGTTGTTTTTAAAAATGCTTGGCCTCGGCTCGTATTTGCAGTGTTTTGTTTTAAAAAATGTTTGGCCTCGGTTTGTAGTTGCAGTGTGTAGTTTTTAAAAATGCTTGGGATCGGCCCGTAGTCGCGGTGTGTTGAAAAGATGCTGCAGCCGATCCTCTTGATAATACCTAGTTACTATGGCATAAAATAAATAGGTTTTCTTACCAATAGTAGTACGTTGCATATAAAAAAACTCGTAAGTTTTTACCTGTGATAGCTATTAACGTATGGGAGTGTCTACTACGCAAGCCTATCGGGTCTTTGCTTCGTTATTGGTAAAGATACAAGAGCCTTAACATTAATTAACCAATAGTTCGCTGGGTAATCGGCCATAAGCCATTTTTTACGGAAAGTGAGGGCTTGGCTGTTTTAACATTTCGGTTCCACAAGGCTGATATTAGCAATTAAGTAATAGTTTAATGGGGCGTAGTTCTGACTGTACCATAGACAATATTTTACCATTTAATGCCATCACATTTATTTCTAAAACTCTTAGAACAAATGTTAGCGTTTGTACCGACCACAAAACGATTTAGCATCCATGAATATTTTCACACAAATACGTCATATGCAAATGATCGTTATAACAAGTTGTATTCAGGCTTTAGTGGGCCATCGGTAGTGAGTGCCCCCACTTGTACCGCCAACTTACTTCCGACTTCCCAGGATGGCACGGCAACTGAATTAAATAGTTTCCCCTGAAAACTGGGTTGTCGTAAACAATTTGCTCGACTTAGATGGACAGAGGGCGGCACCGGCGCGAATATTGCACCGCTTCACGACCGTTAGTTGGTACACACTCCTCGTCTTCCCTAACTTTTAATCAATTAAGTTTTCTCTGTGATTGGAGCGCTTATACGCAGTAGAAGTACCTACGATACAGTAATAATTCTGAACAAATAAATGTGTTGAGCGCACACATAATACTAGTTAAGGGTCCGTACATAAAACTGCGATGCGACGCGATGCGAATTCGCAACGCAGAAAACTACGATGCTATTTCGTGCAGCAAGGCGTCTTCCTTCCAAGGTACGGGTGACAAATCCCTCGACGATCGTCAATAGTATTGAACGTATTTTATACTAGGTAGAATACATTTGGGTAAAAAGATTTGCGCACTGCTGTTACTGATAAGAAGATATAGGAAAAATCAATTCAATTCGTAAGTTCTTGCGATGCGTCGTGCGAGCTCGTATATTTCTACGATGCGACGTTGCATCGCGGTTTTGTGTACGGACCCTAAAAGTGTGAAGGATTAGAACGCGCAAACGTTAAGTTGTCCAAATTAGTCTTGATTACATTGTATTTTTTAAATGTGTGTACCCACTTTAATGGATTCCAAAAGTTAGCTAGTAGTCGGTTCCTTGTAAAAGCAGATTCTAACCATCGTAGATAAACAAACAGGTGAACTTGCTTATGAGTATACACCTCAAGTTAAACCTGGTTGGCAAAACACTGAGATGAAGACAATGGCCCTGATTCTGTTGAGCATCAACTAAACTAAAAATATTGCTACCTATACTTTACTTGCAGATACAAAAGTGGGAAAAATATAAATGCTGTCAAAATAGGTTGAACTAAAATTTCCAAACAGTTTTGACGTTACTTCAGTATAATTATGCCCCCTAAAACCACGGTAAGAACAAGAACATTAAAGGGATAACTCAAAAAAAGACCGTCTCTTTCTTGTTTTACCTGTTAATAGAAGATAGCAATATTTTTAATTAAATAAGTTTAGTCGGTGTGCAACAGAATCGGTACTAATATTATGTATTGTAAACATGGACTTACAAATGGCTTCTATTTTCTTAGCTAGTCCCGAGATACATAGATGAGTCAATCAAGCGAACTAACATTATGACGTCTCCATTCATTAATTCGTTCTGCCTGGCTTCTTCCCTACTTCCTTTGTCTCCTTCTTTCTTTGTCTTGGGATCGTCTTCCAGTCTAACCAGATTCGGCTGAATACCAGTATTTAACGCGGAGCAACTGCCATCAAACCTTCGCATCCCAGTTACTGGACAATGCCGATATTCTAAAATTAGACCAGTTGTCAGACTTTCGGGCTTCTGACTACCCGTAACGACTGTCATAGGTATTCGTATGACACCCGGGACCGACGGTTAGCGTGCTCTTCGAGGCCAGGAAGGGTCCCGATGTTTAACGAATGGTCACCCATCCACGGACTGACAACGGCAAGTGTTGCTTAACCTCACAAATCGTATGGTCCGCGCGGTCGTTAATAAAACACGAGCCTCTCCATTCATTCATAGTTTATTAATCTAGACAGACGGTCAAATCATCACAGTAGGTATCAAAGGATGCACCGTAATCCCGCGCCTTTCTTTCCGTAGATCAAAAATCCCAAGAGGGTTAAGCCCTTATGTCTTGCCTATAATAGTTCGAACCCATTGTCCGAACCATTAGCAAAGTTAAGCCCGAGGTTTGCCGACTTGCCACATAAATCACTCTTGGGAACTTTATCTATACAGTGAAATTCAGATTAAGTACCAATAGGTAAGTTACTAAATAATACATAAAATATCATGACGTTACACCACGCAGCATTACTATGCCCCGGTTTAATGGGTATGGGTGGCGGTAAAATTAAAGCGATGTATCAAAAACCACTATAAAATAAATTAATGAAAATAACAAAAAGAAATGTCTAAGGCACACTCCAAAAGAATGCTTAAGTAACACAATAAAATAATAGTGGCACTTTAATTTTAATACTTTTAACTTTAAAAATAATGGACTGTAATGAATCAAAAACCATTTGTTTTTGGATGCACCCATTAAAGGAATGGTGGAAAATCGGCTAATCGTTTCTGACCAATTTCTGGCGGTGAGTTTTCACAGTACTAACATAATCTAACATACCTTTCAGCTATCTGTTTGTGATTTTATTTCTTATTGACTTTGAAGTTAGTAGCATTAAAATTATAGTGCTAACAATTATTTTTAAAGTTGAAGTATCAAAATTAAAGCGAATACCTACTATTAATTTTGAAGATACAGCCTTTTAAAGTGGGAACTATTATTTTTAACGTTCATTTATATATATCCCGAAATTAAAGGGACATGAGACTTTCCAACTTTGGGTTTTGTTTAAATTGGTATTAGGGTGTTACTACCTATATTACTGATTTTTATTCCACAGTATTGGGTTACGGCAGGGATCGGAAGCGTGCGGCTCTTTCGATGTAAAGTTGCAGCTCTCCAGTTCCATACCCAAACATTAATTATTTTACTATCAAAGCCCTTAAATTGTGCAATCGATCCATAATTAGGTACTATAATATAGTATGACTGAGATATACTGACTATCACTGAGAGATAGATATAGTAACTATATCTATCTCTATAATATTGGATTAACTATTTTATTATACTAGCTAAAATATGTTTTAAGCTAAAAATATTTGTAAGTATTTACATGAATAAATATGATTTTATATTTAAAGTCGTTTACTTTAAATAAAAAATGAAACATATATAAACAAATACATAAATAACATTGAAACGATTTTTTTTTATTGGCTCTTTAGAAACTGTGAAATTTTGTAAATTGCTACTTTTGGCTCTTTCGTTTTAAAAGGTTGCCGATCCCTGGGTTACGGGAAAAATACATGCCAAATGTAATAAAAGATAGTCTACATAATAACAAATCCATTAGCCCTTACATCACTAAACTTTTACAACACAGATAACAACGGGCACATCAAAGTTGTACCCTCAACCCTTGAACTTAAACCCTTTCGCTAATCTGGCCACAAGAGACGACACGCGTGCTTAATCCATCAGGATGAACTAATGAATGATGATAAATAGTTTAGTCAGACAGCAGTGAAGGGTTACTTTGGAGAATCATTGAGATGGCATATCGATGAGTCTTTTTGGTATGTGTTTGAATATTTGTGTCGTGTGACAGGGTGATTTTTGTGTAAGCGCCGTGCGTATGAATTAATCTTATTTTATCAGCTAGTTCACAAAATAGATAGGTACAGAAGTCAATCTACATACAAGTGCGCTCGAACAACGCACACATAGACACTGCTCACGGACACGATATCTCGGACTGTTTGGGACTAGAGTGCGAGTGAGTGCGAGCGCGAGTGCCATGCGCTTGAGAGAGATAGATATATAGATAGAGCGACCGCCGAGCGTAGGTATGAAAAGTGAAGTACATACATGTGATTGACTTATGTACCTATCTGTTTTGTGGCTAGTTGTCATTCTTTCTTATCAGTGTGTAAATCATCAAGTTTCAAACAATATTCAGCAGCATTGCTGGGAGAGAAAATTAGGTAGAAAGTGACACTAAGTAAAATCCTAAAATAATAATACATATTTCAAATGAGCTTAGTTCTGATATCATAATAAATGTTTCGACACATTTGGCTGTTATCCTGCACCAAAGGCAATACAAATTATACAAAGCTGTTATAGTGGTACAGTTAGCGTTCAAAATATATGGTTCGAGCCAACCAATTCACATTCCACACCATTGCTCTATAGGTACCATCGATATCGACTACTCTAACAACGGGAAATGCATCAGCGAAAAATTCAAAGCAATAAATCCCTAAAGGAACTACAATCGATACACGCAAACCTTATTCGAGTTGCGTTGTTATTCGATGTTCGCAAACAGGGCGCGGGCTCGCATGACTGGATATACCCGAAACACCACTTAGTCTCGTATAATTTTCAATGAGTAATGGTTGCAGCGGTCGCAAGGAGGCCGACCTAGGTCAACGCATTACTGGCGGAGGAGCTGCTTCCGTCACGAACAGTGATGCCATGGAGCCGACTATGCACTGTTATGATTCCGGACGCGGCCCGATAAGGCCGGATGGCTTTTGTCGTACTGTTTTTCGTATGTGCAAAAAGTTTGACTGTTTTATAGTGTCAAAACAGGTGTTTGTAGGTCACTTGGTTGTCATAAATTTTAGAGGTGTAGTTACGTGGACATGCAGATGTATGTAATAGATTGGACTGCCGTACTGCCGCAAGATTCATAAACGCAGTAAGTAACATTTTGGGCAAAAATGAGTTAAATATATATTCGTAATCACCATAGGATTGTGATTACGAAAATAATACTTACTGCGTTTATGAATGGCGCGGCAGCGTAGCTAGCCAAGCTATCACTGATGTTTATAAAATATAAATTAAATTAATTTAAAAACTAAAAAATACAATAACCCCAAAATAATAAAATATCTAGTCTAATCCTAGCAATTTAATAACCAAATACCTAATAATAAGTTAGTAAACAAATGTGCAATATTTAAAGATCACAAGTAAAGTTTCTGTAATATGTTTTTAAGTACCTAATATATGTGTTTATGTTTACATAGATTATGATAAACAAAACTACAAAATGTATTGTTAAAGATAATTTTAAGTACCTACCTACTAGTATTTTAGTCTGATGATATATATCTGACTTATTATTATGTTACTGTGCCCTTACCGGGCCTCATGTTGAATCTTACTATATTTACTATGTAACACCAATGTAACACATGAATGCAATAAAGAACTTGAACTTGAACTATAGTGACGTTTACGCTGGACGTAAAAATGACGTACCATTTTTGCAACGGTAAAGATTAAAAAATAAAACAGAAATGACTGAGGTCATTCTAGCGACAGAATTGAATTAAATATCAATAATGGCACTTCGATTCAAATTAATTATAAGTCGTAGCGATAACACAATTTAAATTAACGAATATTGCATAATAAGATTCAATGGCTGTAGTAAACTAATAATAAGCTTTCAATTGAGAGTATAGGTATTGTTTTAGTTCATAGAATCTAGTCACTGCGTGCGTATATTACGTAAAGCTATTCTATTTAGATAATTAATTAGGATACATACCCAAAATTCAAACTCCATGCCATTAATTAAACTTCATAGTTGTGATAGCTATTCATTATGTATTAATATTGTTTGTACATATATAATTATAATTTGCCTAGCCTTTTCTCAACTATGTTGCGGTCAGCTTCCAGCCTAACCAGACGCGGCTGAATACCAGTATTTTACACGGACCGACTGCCATCAGACCTCCGCAACCCAGTTACTGGGAAATGTCGATACTTTAAGGTTAGACCGGTTGTCAGACTTGCTACTGACTACCCGTAACGACTGACATAGGTATTCGTATGACACCCAGGACTGACTGTTTAACGTGTTCTTCGAAGCACGGAGGGGTCTTGATGTGTAACGAACGGTCACCCATGACCGCGGCAAGTGCAGCTTAACCTCGCAAATCGTATGATCCGCGCAGTTGTTAATTAGCCACGAACCAGATGTAGATTAGTACAGACAGATCATATACAATGTAAGCCGCGGGCCACTTAAAGTATAACTGAAGACTATTTAAAGCATGTGTTAAAATTTCAAAATTCGATAACTTTTATTTGCATGCAAAAAGATTTTTATTTTAGGTTTTTCAAAAAAAAACATACCTGCTTTAGTTATGAATTCAAAAAATTAGGTTTCTAACCCGTGACCCCAAATATGACCTAAATAGTAAACACAGCTGTTCATAGCTATGGACAGATAGATGTTAGCATATTTTTTTCGAAATTTAACTATCGAGTTTTCGGGAAAGTTGTAGAACAAAAGTTATCCCTTATAATAGGTAATTTAACACCCTTTCGGCTTAGTACCCCCTTTCCGACTAACCTTGTATAATAAACATACAAAAATGGGTCAACCAAATAATTAAAATGAATATACTCCATGCCTCCCTGTTCGTCACTTCCTGTAAGGGTGTCCAGAGATCGGTCACGCTTATCTCGTTTTGCAAACATCAGCCGATGACGCTTTGTCAGATGGCCGGCCAGATAGTTAGGGTGTTTTACTTGGGGATGATGGCTGCAGTCATTTGTAGAACATTGAAATCAAGATGGACGAAAACAAAAATTATAAAAGACAAGATGATAGTGAGAATTGGAAATTAATTTTCTGAATGCATGTTGTCGTTTTATTTATTTATACATGTTTTGTTCATAAGGATGGAAAAAGTTAATGAAGTAAAAGGAAATACTGAAAAAAAAAATTGTACTGTCTTTATAAAATTGATTATTGCCACATTCATTCATTTATGTTTCGTCACAGAGTCTGGCCAAGTTAACTCTGCAGAGGAATTATGGCAACATTGCAAACAATTACGGTAAAAATCTTTACAGTGTCGTCATTATTCCAATCACAGTTGGCTTTGCCATATCCATACCTACTTACCTAGCCCGACAGAGAAAAGTTTGCATTGGAAAATGACGATTTTTGTTAAGATTTTAGTTGTTCTTTGCAGTGTTGCCATTACAATTCTAATGCAGAGTTAGCTTGGCCAGACTCTACAATATACTTATTGTATATTGTTGTCATATACATTTTCCCTAATTTCCGTTTGATTCATTAATTGTTTGCTTTGAGTACGACTCAGTTGTGTAGCATACAAAGCATGCGGCAAATTATAATAATATATTCAAAGTACTATGTAGTTTTTACTGAAATCCTATGTTGTACTTACCTACTTATGGTAAAAGAGAAAATCGTATTATGACTCCCATGCTCTTGAAAGAAAACACTAATATTCTGACCATTTCTAGGAACAATAAACAGAGAACACGTTCAGAAACTTTTCAAACATTATGCTCTTACGTGGAGTGCCTTCTGGCGTACGCCACAATATTCGTTCAGTGAGAATAAATAAAACAATCCATTGTCTTTAAATGCATGAGTATAAAGGAAGTTAATGTACAAAGCTGTAGTGAAAATCCCGGCTCATGTTGGTGTACTAGTCTATACTCTCTAATCTCTACCGTTTCAATTGTGTGTGGTACAAGTTAGAAGAACTTGGTGGTTGATGAAAGATGTGATGAAGATGTGTTTTCTTTATACAGAGTGGATGACTTTGTTGGTTGTGGATGACGAACAGCACTAGGCGTCGGCAGCGTCATCTCGCTTTGAAATTGATGGCTTGGTAATTTTATTTATTGAACCCAATCAATAAAATTTATGAATGAAAGCCGTTCGTAAGGTTCATAATATCTTGGTGATTAATTTTAATTCGTAGATATTTCATGATCCATACCTATTAAAAAATTAAATAAAATCACGCCTGTATTCCCCGAAGGATTGGGCAGAGGTGTATAGTAACAACCTCATTTCGCCGTTTTAAGTCCCATGTAATAGGGGGCGAGCCTATCGCCATCAGCCGGGCACAAATCCAAACTTCGGACTGCAACTGAGGAATTCCACACGGAAAAAACGCAATAACACTTTGCCCGACCTGAGGATCGAACCTAGGATCTCACTATCAGCAGTCACGCTCGCCACCACTAGATCAACGAGGCAGTTAAAAAAATATTAAAATAGCATAATTAAAATATTCAAAAGATTTTACCTAATTAAATTTAAAATCGCTACCGTCTCAGTTCCAAGCCACAGTTGAGGGTAATGCACAACACATAGCACTCACGCGCCGCGATTGTTCTTTTCTGGCGAGGAATTAGCAAACATTTCGAAATGCTTTTTAATACCGCACTCAGAATATCTTAACAGATTATGTATGGAAGCTTTTAGCGCCGTATAATGATAAAGGTTGCATGGACATATAAAAATAATTGACAGGGGGTGTACTATGTGGCTAATTGTGAGACATTACCTATATAATGGCAGTCCATTCCATGGTTATTTCATTTTAGCTAATAACCTATCGCAGTGTGCTACTGTTCTACCGTGTACTACCGTGGTCAAAACACTTGAAATTACTATGGGCCGTGTTATGCAATAATGTGTCAACCCACAAAAATAATTAAGATTTTATTGTTAACGTCATCTAGTTCTTATGGTAGGTCTACTTAACGCTTGAAAAAATGACCAGGACTGTAGTAAATTTAATTGAGCGCCGTCTGTATAAAAGATCTTAATGCAGTTTGCATTTTCAGGCGTTGAGTAGAGGTTGAAGCAGTGATAGCCTAGCGGTTGAACGCTTGCCTTCCATGCAGGAGGGTCTGAGTTCGATTCCAGCCCGTACCTCTGACTTTTCGAATTCATGTGCGGATCAGAATTTGATTGTCATTTGCGTTAACGGTGAAGGAAAAACATCGTGAGGAAACCTGCACACCTGAGAGGGCTCCATAAAGTTCTCGATAGTGTGTGTAGTCCGCCAACCCACACCAGGCCAGCGTGGTGGACTAAGGCTTAAACCCTTCTCATTCTGAGAAGAGGCCCGTGCCCAGCAGTGGGACAATAATGGGCTAGTTATGTTTATGTATGCTATGAGTAGAGGTCTACTCAACGCTTGAAAATGCAAACTGCATTAAGATTTTTTTTATAGCACAATAACCAGATGTCGTTAACACAGAATTCATATTTTTGTGGGTTGACATATTATTGCATAACACAGCTCCTACGATAATCTATGGAAGACGCCACACAGAGACTGCCACGCGAAGCTTGGCGTGGTGTGATCAACACGCGACGTGAATATCACATCCAGCCACGCTCTCTGTCTGACCAGGCCTTTAGCCTTCATTGAAAAGTGATTAAGGTCATTATCTCGCGATTCGGTATTCTTTATCTCCACCTTTATATACTGGCTTTCTGCTGATGGAAACATATTCAGGACGAAACTAATAGTTTCACAAAAAAAGCAGATTAAAAAATTACACAAACTTTCATGAATTTTACTTTAAACTTACAATTTAGTAAATAACATAAGATAACACCACACCTGTATTCCCCGTAGGGTTGGGCAGAAGTGTAAAACACCCTCATTTCACCGTTATGTTTAAATCCCATGTAATAAGGGGCGAGCCTATTGCCATCAACCGGGCAAAAATCCAAACTCCGGGCTGCTACTGAGGAATTCCACACGGAAAACTCAATAACACTTTTGCCCGACCTGGGAATTGAACCCAGGATTTCAAGGTCAGCAATCGTGCTTGCCACCACTAGACTAACAAGGCAGTTAGTAAATCTTAAACAAAAATGATACAATTTAACGAATACTTCTCAAGTGAATGATAAAATACATACATAAATACATAAACTCACGCCTTTTTTCCATGGGGGTAGGCAGAAACTATACAACGCCGCATGCTACGACCCTTACATACCCCTTTCGCTTCATCCACGTTCATACATCTTGTCATACACGCACGCCGGTTGAGAGTGTTACGCACCTGTCCTTTGTGAAGAACATCACCAATAACATCGATGTATGTCCTTCTAGGACGACCTCTACCGGCGTTTCCATTGACATCCGCCTTATAAATTCCTTTTGTTAATCGCCGTTCACTCATTCTCTCAACACGACCAAACCACCTAAGCATACTCCTTTCAATTTTTGTCACTATAACATCTTTTAAACTGCAACTTGGTCTAATCTCGTCATTTCTCAATCTATCATTCAAAGTTACACCGCACATACTTCGCAAGGAACGTATTTCCACGGCATTTATTCTACTTTCATGCCTCTTCTGCCCCGACCAACATTCACTTCCATACATAAGCGTAGGTACCTACTGTAATGATAAAATGTCGTCGTATAATACCGTATGCAAACAGCTAAGTTACAAAACAAAATGACATCTATCTTAGCTTTGAGAGGAACTTGGAATCCTTTACTTGGTGCGCTTGGGAATGGATAATACAAAGTAATTTGTTTCACTATATCTTTTCCTAGAATATATTGAATTGAGAATCTTATCTTCTAGCTATCTTGAAGTTAGATACAGCAATCTAGTAAGGATCTAAGTTTTTCCGGATAAATTGTATTCTGTACCAATTATTTCCGGTGGAATTTTCTTGAAATTAGGTAAAGAAGTTATTTTAAACAATTGCTTTATATAGGATGCTGGCTTACTGCCAAATTGATATTTAAGTTCAAAGTTTTGGATAGATTATTCTTTTTAAAGGGTAAAAGACAGCGTGGTGAACGAAGCCTACACTCTTTTCATTCTGTAGAGGCCCGTGCCCAGTAGTGGGTAGTTATGCTCACCAAAATATCGCTAGCTGCAGATTTGCAAGCCACATAGCAGGCATTTTCTATTATTACGAGAGCTACTAGTATGCTCAACAGTAAAACACCTATTACTTTTATAATCACGATAAATTCCCGTAACTAATTAACTACACCTAATAATAATGTCACCTGAACATACATTTACACTTACATCACTAAAATCAAAGCGACAATTCCAATCTTGGAATAATGTGGTGTGAATGTAACACTGACATTGATGCAGGGTGCGTATCTACCGTTCGGACTGCCCGGCACGGCGCCGCGCCGGTGGCACGCAGGACGGTGTGGTCGGCACATGCATCGCTCAGCAACCGCAAATGTAACCGGACACCCGTCTGGCACGTCTTGTGTGCATTGCTGGTGTCAAGCATGCGGTTGGGATGCCTGAGTGATGCTGTTTAGCTGTTGGAGGTGAGATTTTTGGGCTTCTACGCATGATTGTTACAATGTAATATTCTAAGTAAGTTTTTGTGAGCGACCTTACAAGAAAACAACGATATATTCAAATCGGAACGCCTCGTACATAATCATGTATTCTCTAATAGGATAGATAACTGACGTGGCATGTTATTAACCAGGCATAAACAAGCCTGTTACCATTTAGGTACCGGGCACAACTACAAACAAACACCAGTCCGCAATTTTTCAAATAATTCGACACCTCCCGCGCATTAGGTCGTATGTCCAAATTTGTGATTTTTCAGGAGAGAGATTCTTAACTTCATCTTTGTCTTGATCAGCCGCAAACGACAGTGTGGGATTAATTTTAGAATATAGCAATGATTGAAGGTTAAAGGGGATAATGAGGCCTTTTGATTGAATTAAAAACTCATATTTTCGTAAAAATAGGCAAAAATAAAAACTTACGACTTTATTTTTGTTGTCGCAAAGTCGTATCTATTTGTTACGACCTTATACTATTAAAAAACACAACGAATACAGCACGAATAAGGTCGTATGTCAGACATAAGACTTTATGCTGCGTACCTACAGATTTTTTAAATACGATAATATCGACCGCGCATAAAATCACAACTTTCATGTTTCGACGTTTTGCGTCGGACGTATTTCAAATTATTAACTTACGATAATAGTGATGAAAATCATTATATACTTAAAAACAATTTACTAACACGATTAGGATAAACATGCAAATCATGATAGTAAATTAAAGTAAGAAATAAACTTACCATTTTGTCAACGTTAATTAGCCGTTATTTTCACATTCGAATCATTTTGGTTATTTAAAGCTAATTTTTAACCGACTTCCAAAAAAGGAGGAGGTTCTCAATTCGTCTATATATATATATATTTTTTTAATGTTTGTTACCTCATAACTCCGCCATTTATAAACCGATTTAGATATTTTTTATTTTATTTGAAAGGATATACTTTCAGATTGGTCCCATTTAAATTTGGTGAAGATCTGATGAATAACTTCGGAGATAGACAATATAACTCCTTAATGATGAACAGTACGCATAATGTGATGATGTGATTATGTTACGAGCAGCTTACGAGCTTACGAGCTTACGAGCAGATTATGTTACTAGCAGTTAGTAGGTCCAACCATATTTTAATTAAGGCCACTAAAACGAAAAAAATAAAAAACATTTTAACAAAAATAAAACCGACTTCAAAAAAACGATGAAAAGAATAAAATAATTACCATATTATAAAATTAACAGTTTCAGAAGTCGGAGCCTTCAATTTGGTTCAGCATGGATTAGCACCGACTTCTAAAACTGTAAATTTTATAATATGGTAATTATTTTATTCTTTTCATCGTTTTTTTGAAGTCGGTTTTATTTTTTATTAAAATGTTTTTTATAAATCTTTGATGACCGTACATTACTCATAGTACTAGTATCTAATAAAAGCAAAACAGTAAAGTACAAAACACACACAGTTTCTTGTTTTTTTAGATTTTCAAACTCCAAAGTAATATTTTGTACTGTTTACATCTTACGACGTCGGTACTGTGCCGTGATTAGCCGGTGCGCGGTCCAATAGTTCAACGTAAATCGTCGCAACTGTTAGCACAACCATATGCGCGGGAATTTAAACATGATAAGACTATTACCGGGTAAGAATCTTGGTGTTTAATGTAAATATGAAATATTGTTTTCAAGGATGTGTAGTATTTCTATAATAATGAACTGTAGTACTAAAATCTCATTTTACCAAAAAAACGTGTTACGACTTTTTGCGTGGGAGTTATCGAATTCCTTAGAAGAAATGAAGATTTGCCGTCGTCCCTGTTACTAGACCGAGCATGAGAATTTATCAGTTGTTAAAGAAAATTCTGTCTAAATAAAATCTAGGCCTAACTTTTTTCGTCGAGCCATTACCATTTATCTAAAAAGTTATGAAAAGGCTTAATGGCAGCCTGTAAGAGTACAGCTAAGTAAATTATCTGTTTAGAGGCCTATCAGTAGTCGCTCAGGAGCTTTTAAATACTAAATTCAAAGCACTAAATTACTTCAGTACTTCTTTTCAAACTACTTACTGTAAAGTTTTAGTTATTTTACTTTGAAAGGGCATTTTGATAGACTGGTTGACTTATTTGGAATAGAGTTTGACTGGAATTTCAAGTTGATGCCCGCGGCTCCGCCCACGATACGAAAATTTATATTTAGTGTTAAATTTCTTACATAATTTTGGTATTTGCAAAGCAAAGTTGAAAACATTTAATACAATATTTTTTATTGATCAACAGAAGATAGGGTAAGCCGTCTTCTTCGGGGTCGCGGGCGCTAAGAGTCCCGGTAATTTGAGGCGTCCATCAAACGAATCTGGGGAGGATAACAGCACGTAGTGGACACGTGCTGTTGTGCACCGAGTGGGTATTGGGGACACACCGTTGTTTCCACGGGACGTGCCAAAGGCATAGTACAAGAGTCAGTGTCTTGCACCGGACATCCCGGAGACCCCCTTTTTTGTGCTAACGACAACAACCGGGTGGTTTGAGTAGTTAAGAGTCTAACATACTCCTCTGTCTTTTCCAGACAGAGTGTATATATTTGGAAATGAACTCGAAAACAAAAACGACAGGAAAAGTGGAAAATATTAGATGGTTAAAAGCAGCTGTTGAGCGCAAAGCCCTGGGTTTGATTTCCAAGTGGAGCAAAAGTGTTATTATGATTGTTTGATATCAAATACATAGGTATTCTTAATTATAGTCCGGCCATCAAAACTTTATATAAAAAGTAAACAATCCTTTGATCGTGAAGCATTCATTTTGCTTTAAGAGGAAACGCGGGCTGCATAGTATTAATAATTTGAATATGTTTTTAAGCGATCTATTTCCGTCCCACCCCTCACGCAACCTTCCCAATTGAGCGCGAAAGAGACAACTGCATCTCGGACTGATTTCTTCTGTGCAACATTAGCAAAATCGTACTTTCGTATTTCCCTGTTTCCTTCTTCAAATCTGGACTGATTTTAATACTTTTTCTGTAATAATTTCAAAAAGACTGGCTGTCTGTATGTTTTTCTTTTATTTTTAATATTCGTCAAATTTGTTTGACAGATGTTTGAAAACGGTGGTAAAACCGGTCGACTTTTGTAAAATTTAAACGTTTCTAGTTCTTTTAATAATTCATTTATTGACAAAATCAAAACATAGGGACATAGTGGTGGTAGATATACCTATAATTATATCCTAAGGTAAAAATGCTCTAGTCACATTATCCAAGGAGAAAACTGAGGAATACGTTTGTATGGACTAAATGCCGACCGCATTTCCTCTTAAGAATACGAGTTCTACAATTATTTTTGTTTTCCAAAATTAATTTGTTAATGAAGTTTGAAAGCAAAATGAATGTTTCACGATCTAAGGTTTGTTTATTTTTTATATAAAATTGTAAAGGCCGGTCTATACGTACAATGAAGGCATGCAAACTATCACTTCTACCCACCACATACTTTTTTTTTCCACCTCCCAAATTATCGTCGATTTGTGCGCGACACACATTCAAATTGCCTCCACAGAGTACTATTATTTGCCTCTTTGTTCGTGACAGCCAAGTTCAATGTATCGTCACCGCGTGTATTTAGTGAAAACTGTAAAATCTCTTGAACTTTTATAAACTTGCTGTATATAAAATTTCGTAGTCCTTTGGCTAAGTTAAATATTCGCCATAGTGCCGGGAAGTGGTGTTTGAAGATCGTGAGCTTGCTGTTCTGCTGAACGTGCTGATACCATCACAATTCACATAATCACAGTACTTGCAGGTTAGTCCGATTCCATTCTGCCTGTTTCGTCTGTTTGCACTTGTTAAGGGGAATAATAGAACCTAAAAATACAGTCTACTTGAACTCTCTCGCATGATTGTGATTTTCCTAGTGTTTCTTTTTTAGGCATAGCCCACCCGGTAAATGGGAACAGGGTCGCCTTGTTTATCGGCCTAATTACATCATCGCTGTTCTTTGGGTTTCGAACAGTACACCTGTGCTTAAACTAAACGGGAATAAAGGGGTAAATTAAAAAAAATACCTACTACCCGATTGGGTACTTAAAGAATGGTATTGAAAAAGGCGACGCTACTATTGTTGTTGTTATTTGCATCTCGTTCACGCACGTTCTCTTTGAGCGAAATGCAAACAGTGTATCTGCAATTTTTAGTCACATTCGACATTCTCAGTAATCGGATTACACCCGTTCAGCTTATTAATCAAAACATTAAGGCAACAGACACTTACTAAGATACGGTGCATACATAATAACCAATAGTTAATTTAACCACACCTATGGACACAAATTAAGCATATAACAGCTACATACAGTGGCTTTACGTTCTATCTTGACCATAATCAGTACCGCTGTAATGCGTGGAATGGAACGTTAGGCTCAATTCAACTGTGACAAGGATTTCCAATAGATAGATATATAGATTCCCTAGTGTAGTTGCTGATACATCTGGGAATCCGTTGAAATTGTGTGTGTTGAATATAGTTTGAGGAATACTATTGGACCGTAGGTAAAGAGAAATATTACATGGCAGTGGTGCCTTTTCGTGACTAATTACCAATCGCGCGGATCATACGTCAGTCTGTGGATGGGTGACCGTTCGTTACACATCGAGACCCCTCCGTGCCTCGGAGAGCACATTAAACAGTCAATCCCGGGTGTCATACGAATACCTATGACAGTCGTTACGGGAAGTCAGAAACCCGAAAGTCTGACAACCGGTCTAACCTTAGGATATCGGTATTGCCCTGTAACGGGTTGGGAAGGTATGATGGCAGTCGCTCCGTGTAAAATACTGGTATTCAGCCGCATCTGGTTAGACTGGAAGCTGACCCCACATAGTTGGGAAAAAGGCTGGGTAGAACTACAGTGGTGCTGTTTTTAGGAGTCTCTGAGGTTATTACGGTTCAGCCGTTTTTTCCTAATAATATATAATTGTTGGGATCGGGTTAGAAATTGGAATATGGCAAGATTTCTGAATTAAATAATAGTTATTGTAACGAGAGTAACTAAAACAAACCGAGTGACAAAAGACAAAAGATACGTGCTCTGTAAGGAGATCTTATAAGAACATCATAGATACAGAACTTAGCATTCAACCTATGCATCTATAAAATTTATTTCTCAACAATAATATTAATATCTATTTACGTACATTCCGATTACATAAAGAATGAGATTGAATGGCAGCGCTATATTGTTGTCGTTATCATCTAAAAACATTCACTTTACAGGTTTGATCAATTGATCAAAGTAACCATGCAATAGAATTGTATGACCACCCCAAAGCTTTTAGTTTACAGATGTTCCAAATTATTTTTTACTTTTTAATAAGTACATTTCTGATGGCAGTTGCTCCGTTTAAAATAATGGTATTGAGCCGCATCTAGTTAGACTGACAGCTGACCCTGATATAATTTGGAAAAGGCTATGAGGAAGAGAAGTAAGTTCGTTTTATAAGTCATTATTTTAGGTTTTTTTTATTTGCATTTTAACTTCAATAACTATTAATCAAGTTCATATTATCTTTATATATTCAGTTTTATTGGGCAAAGCTCTGGAAAATGCAATAAGCACACAGTAACATTTTGATATAAGTGGTAAATATAACTGTTAAGGCTGCGTAGGCTTCGATAAATGATGGACTGAATGCTGGTATAAAGTATAATCAAAATAACTTAAATTAAATAATAAGATCTGAAATATTCTGGTCTGTTCTGTGAGTGAGCTACTGCGTGCGTGCGAGTGACGTTCGCTATACTATTTTTTCCTTCTGAGCGTTGAAATTAATTAAGTAAGCTAATTAAATACATTTGTAGTTTCGTTTACGGTACATATGAGTAAAATTATACTACAGAAACATTATTCCTTTAATGGTAGTTTATAGTCATGATTCAGAAAGGAACGGTTTTTTTTAAACATTCCTTCACATACACTAGGAATACTCTTGTATCGTGGGTGCAAGCACAAAACACTCAAACCCGCAACAATTATTATGTCGATACCTCAGTTCCAAAGTGTAATAATTCAGAAACAAGTTCATAGAAGATAATTTAAAAATTAAATGCTTTTACCACTGTATTTTTTAATCATTATTTAATTAATCTGAAATGCCATTCTTAATAATATTACATTTCAGATAAATTAAATAATGTTTAAAAAATACACTGGTAATCACTAGTAATTTAATTTTCAAATTATTTTAAAAGAACCTGTTTCTGTATTATTACACTTTGGAACTGAGATATCGATGTGTAGGCCGTACAAATACTTATTCCGTGCGGGAATCGAACCCGCGACACTGCGAACGCTGCGCCAATCGTGTAATAATAATGAAATATAAGTTAAAACTTTGGATAAAATTATTTCTTGAACACGATACGTTATTGCTACGCGTTAGATCACTTTATTACATGAGTAAAAATATATGAACATAATATTTTTTTCGGAAAATTATTTGGAGGAATCTTTGGCAGCCCGCCCTCTCGGATCCGGTCGTTGGGGGCACCTCTCTACTAAATCTGGGCGAACATTCAAATAAACAAAATGAACCCCTACGCGGGAGACTGATTAACTGGCTCCAACTCCCAGAGCGTACATAACTACATACCTACTACACTTCGACTTGTTCCGTTAATATTACGATAATTATATAACTCTATAAAAACATACATACATAAACTCACGCCTTTTTCCCATAGGGGTAGGCAGAAACTATAGAACGCCACATGCTACGACTCTTACATACCCCTTTCGCTTCATCCACATTCATACATCTTGTCATACACGCACGCCAGTTGAGAGTACTACGCACCTGACCTTTGTGAAGAACTTCACCAATAACATCGATGTATGTCCTTCTAGGACGTCCTCTACCGGCGTTCCCATTAACATCCGCCTTATAAATTCCTTTTGTTGATCGCCGTTCACTCATTCTCTCAACATGACCAAACCACCTAAGTATACTCCTTTCAATTTTTGTCACTACATCATCTTTTAAACCGCAACTTTGTCTAATCTCTTCATTTCTCAATCTATCATTCAAAGTTACACCGCACATACTTCGCAAGGAACGCATTTCCACGGCATTTATTCTACTTTCATGCCTCTTCTGCCACGACCAACATTCACTTCCATACATAAGCGTAGGTACCAACACACCATTATGAACAGCCAGTCGTGCCTTTTTGGACATCGAACGGCTAGCCACAACCGCATGCAAAGCACCATTTACTTTATTTCCCGCATTTGCTCTCCTTTCCACATCTTCGTCAATCTTACCATCTCTTGTAAACATACTTCCCAAATAAACAAACTCATTCACCTGTTCAATACTTTCATCTCCTATCTTTACTTTACACTCAGATACATCTGCATCTCTTTCAAAAAACATTTTTTACAAAAATTTAAACCGACTTCAAAAAAGAATAAAATAATTACCATATAAAATTAACAGTTTCAGAAGTCGGTGCTGATCTACGCTGAATCAAATTGATGGCACCGACTTCTGAAACTGGTAATTTTATATGGTAATTATTTTATTCTTTTTTGAAGTCTGTTTAAATTTTTTGTAAAAAATGTTTTTATTTTTTTCATTTTAGTGGCCTTAATAAAACTTGGTTGGACCTACTAAAGACGCTGCGTAACATAATCACATCATCACAATATGCGTACTGTTCGTCATTGAGGAGTTCCATTGTCTATCTCCGAATTTCTTCATCAGATCTTCACCAAATTTAAATGGGACCAACTTCGAAGTATACCCTATCCATTAAAAAAAGAATCATCAAAATCGGTTCACAATTGGCGAAAATATCGATGAAAATACACAAAAAAAAAATAAGATACATACAGACGAACATAGTAACCTCCTCCTTTTTGGAAGTCGGTTAAAAACTCAGGGCTCGTGGCTAATTACCAGCCACGCGGATCATACGATTTGCGAGGTGTCAGTCCGCGGATGGGTGACCATTCGTTAGTCATCGAGACCCCCCCATACTTCGGAGAGCACGTTAAACAGTCGGTCCCGGGTGTCATATGAAAATCTATGATAGTCGTTACGGGAAACGCCAGCAACTGTATAATGTGCAACGTGTAATAATGCAATAAAACATTTTTGATTTGATTTGAATTGAGGGGAAGTCAGAAGCCCGAAAGTCTGACAACCGGTCTTACCTTAGGATATCTGCATTACCCAGAAAATGGGTTGCTGAGATCGGATGGCAGTCGCTAAGTGTAAAATACTGGTATTCAGCCGCATCTGGTTAGACTGGAAGCTGACCCCATTATACGTGGAAAAAGCTAGGCAGCACGTTATTTAACCTCAGATAGGTATACTTATTTCGCCCAATAAATGACCACGCAGCATATTTCAAAATTTTGTTCTTTTTTTAATTTATGATCTACTTAACAGCATTTACGTTACCAAGTAGATGTATAATATTATATTTTTATTTCACGTATTTATGAAGAGTCTTTTTATGACTCCGTAGACGGAAGGTATACTCATTTGAATAAAACATAAAAAGAAAACGCAACGTGTTTCTCGAATTTTCGAGTTATGGTTTCGACATACAATATTCGCGATAAAAACTTTATTTCGTACAGCTTAGACTGATATGCCTTTTGTTATGTCAATCATCCTTTTCGGACTTTCGGCGCTCGCCTGTCTAACTACTCTTGTTAACTCAATCAACTTAGGTAGATATCTACTTGTAACACTACAACGATTGTTTAATAAATAAATTAACGGCACTATTTTGGGTTTCTTACTAAAATTAGAAGTCGTCTGGGTAGGGCTTTTGATACAGATACAGAAAAATTAAAAACGAAGCAATATTTTGTAGAAGGTAAAGTAATACGGTCTAAGCCTGTCACTGAAATGTAAGGCTCTAGTTAGGTAGAATACTGTTACTAACGACTTCGCTTACCCTTACCTTAATAAATTTAACTGCAAACGAGCATGAAGTTATCTAACTTTTTTGCAATTACCAAAACTAGTTAAACGTCACAAAGTTTCGCTTAAACATACCTAATAAGGTAAATTGCTCGCAGGTCCATGGTACCGGCGTCATTAGCAGGCGTCCGCGATGCGTGACTCTTTATGGACCGTGACTCCCGTTTCACCCCTTCACCCTAAACGAGGACACGTGTGCGAATTAATGGTGATTTTTTCCCAATAAATCTTCACCGACTACGGAGCTAAAAGGTCCAATTGTTATACAATTCAATTTTGTTCAGCGTTCGTATGAATTTGTTATTTTCCTAGCGACTGCGCTGTGGTTGTGGTTGGTTCGCAGTTTATTAAGTTCGATGGTTATCCATCCGTTCATCCAAATTTAACAGACATTCCATAGGATATTTCAACAGTCAAAAGTTTGGAAAAATATCTAGATAGAACATTACTTTTGTGTCGACATAGAAAGGTGTATTCATATCCTTTCGTGTATTTTTACGGTTGCAATATTACTCTCGCGGTAAAGGGTGAAAATAATGTTTATATGTCTCAAATTATAATCCGACATTTTACGATAGCATAAATTACAATTACGACATAAAACCAAATTCACTTTTGGTGTTGGGCGTGTGTTACGTCGTGTGAACACATTTGCCGGCCGCGAATTCTTCATTACGCCGATTTAAGAGCAGCTAACACGTTTTATGGGCAACAATACGTGCTTATAAAATTTGCATACCTTCATTCGCACTCTTCCTCGACCATTACCTTTCCATTTGGTAAATAATTTAGGAGCCCTCTAGGACGCCGACCAAATATTAAAAGTGATGGGTCCCCGAGGTTTAATATTAGACTCCCCTCGTATTAAATTTTCTGTCACGCGAAATTCCCAAATGCATACGCCAGATATTTTTTGCACATGTTCGTATTCTATCTTTTGTCCTCTTATTCGACACAGAATGTCATAGTTGCTGTCGTAATTTCGATTGGGACTCAGGATCCGAAATTCGCAATAGTTTTCTTGTTCGATTCACATAACTTGTAACCCTTCAGTTCTGATATTGATTCAATGCTATTAATATTTTGTGTCCAATTTATACAGCCCAAATGTCGCCCAACCAAAAATCGCATCAACAGGAGTAGGTATGTTATAGTCATTTTGAAAAATGATTTGATGATAATCGTTCAATAAATTGGATTTCCGTCCATTAGTATGAATACAAAAAATTACAAATTATATTAACAAAATATGAGCTTATTAAAAATTACATTCAAGTATTTATGGAAATAGTCAAACGACGTACCCCTATAACATGACAGAAAAGTCATATGGCATGATTTCAAATTCATATTATATTTGCAGTGGGCACAATATTAACCAAGTTGCGCAGGGCGTTGAATAATCGAGCTCATTTTATATGCATCAAATTCACAGAACAAAACTAATCTAGAGCTTGGGGGCAATAAAAATGTCCCACTTGCCGGTGTAGCATTAAAAATAGATGAGCACAAGGTGTAATCTCGGCGATTCTTATTATAAAATTTTGCATCTTAAATATTTCACATTTTTCAACACACTTCACTTTGCGACGACGCTCCGAAAGAGGGTAATGCTGCTATTACGTCAGACAAAGTAGACTCGAGAATAGCGCGGCTGGCTTACCTATATAAAAAAGCTAATTGGACGGCTTGAGATATTTGTGTAATAACACACAATATTTTTGTACCCCTAAATATTTAATCTTACGTTTTTGATTAAGGCGCTACTATCCAGGAGGCATATCTTCTACTCGATTAGTTCAACTTCAGTTCTATTGAAAAGGTTGACATCACAGAAGCAAACATAATAAATCTCAACAACAATAAGCGTTGATTTATCAAAATTAAATCTCTTTGTCGAGTGGAGTAATCAAATTTATCGCTCATTTGAATCTTCAATTCATTTCAAAGGGTCTGTTCGGAGACTTTAAAATCATCACTGTTTAGATTCTCGTGATCCAATTATGGTAATAAATTTTCTAATAATGTGTTTTGTTGGTACTTTGATACGAGCTCAATAACGATATAAAAAATGAAGGGAAAGCTCTCGTTTACCTGCGTTCGCCTACTGAAGACGTTTCCACTACATCACCAGAAAGGACAAATATATCGCCCGACGTCCCCTCGTCTTGGGATAACAGGAACATTGTTTGTTCTTCGTATTTTTATAAAGCCTCGCAATAAAACGTTTGCATTTTACATTTTTGGGGGCCATAAATAAAAGTACTCACGTAAAATTGCATTTTAAGCATTTCTAAAAGCGACCGTCACCTTTGGCCGGGATGTCGGTGGGTTGGTGGGTTTGTATAGGGACGTTAAACTTTCAGTATAACGATGGGACTGCACGTATTGCGTATTGTAATTTCGGAAATTTATTGCGTACCTATTATAAAATACGCCGCTTTGGTAGAGATAATTTCCATCGGTTCCACGTTATTTTAGGTGGAATGGAATATCTTAATCTTTAATATCCATGTTTTGCTTATCAATTCTGAAATCGTTACAGAAACAGACAATAAATTAACAACATAAATTGCTGTTGCCCATGTCCTGTGCCGCCTACCGTTGAGTTGCTGGGGTTCAAGTGAAATTAAATTACGAGTTGACAAAATGAGTTACGCCCTTTTCTGTAGATTAACAAACAAAAACTGATGGTATGAGGGTCAGGCTGGCATTAATGTTGTTAGAGGCAAATGACTCTATTCTTCGCGGACGTGTCGGCTGCTGTTCGTTCACAATGCTACAATTTAAGCTCGCCATTGTTCTTGCTTATTCTGGTCTCGATTTAGTTTCGTGCTTTTATCGTTGCCCATTTGATTCGTGGGACGCGCGCGTATCTGTCGCCGCTTCAATGAACGTCGTTCATCATAACGTTGTCACAATAAGTTAATAATGAGATTATGTTCCGATATCACTGATTGTTTTAATGACGTCAGTTGCAAAATGTGAAATGAACTGGGTATTTATTGACGTCCAGTAATGATATGGATGCAACAGGACAATGACGTTAATTGTAAAATAAAGTCTACATGCACGTATCACGGTTTAATCATTGATGACACTTGTACAAATATAAATAATTAAACTTATAAAGTAACTTATGAGCCAATGACAACGAGTATACTTACACTTGTTACTATTCAAATATAAATAACATCACGCCTGTATTCCCCGAAGGGTTAGGTAGAGGTGTATAGTAACACCCTCATTTCGCCGTTATGTTTAAGTCCCATGTAATAGGGGATGAGCCTATTACCATCAACCGGACACAAATCCAAACTCCGGGCTGCTACTGAGTAGTTCCACACGGAAAAACCCAATAACACTGGCCGATCTGGGGATCGAACTCAGGACCTCACGATCAGCAGTCGCGCTTGTCACCATTAGACCAACGGGGCTTTATCATATTATAATATCTTTCAATCAGTACTCTGCTTTGTTATAGTTCTCTCTTTACTTTAAAATGCACATCTGTGCATATTGCAACCCTATCCATTCATTTTTAATTACACAAGGATGCTATCTGTGAGATAAAAATCAAACTGTCCAGTTTCCAATACATTCTGCTTCAGTACTGACCGCGTAGGGAGCAAAGCCCACAAATTATCCACGGTTCCCGATCCAATTAATTTAAAAATCGCCATAACAAACGGTGGGTATACGAAGGGCTTTATTGTTATGTAAATTTGTGCAAACTTGGCGGGCAGACGTAGGCATGACTAATTGTTAATTCGACTAATGCGCTTACGAGAGTGGGACACCGCGGCCCATCCCGTGCCGATGTAATATCGGATTAGTCGCCTGACCCCGCAACGTTTTCGTAAGAACATCTCTAGTTAGGTTGTGGGCGCTGTTGACAGCGATTGGAGCTGTGTAATTCCACGTTGGTGTCATCATCAGAGGGTAACATTAGGCATTAATAAATTTTGAATTTAGTACAAAAGAGTAATCTGCTTATATGCCACATTATTTACTACCCAATAAAAAGTTTACTTGAGACATGCGTTGTGTTTATTTTTTATTAATACATACATATACATTTATGTTCATCCTCTTAGGAGGAACTTTAGAGTTTTCTCTCGTATTTTATTGACTTCCAGCCGTAGCAAAAGCAGCTGAATATTTAACACTGAGCGGCTTCTGGGACCAGCTCACCCCAATTTAATGATATTCTAACGTTGGATCAGATGTTACATTTTTTACGTTACTAACCCGTGACGACTGTTTTTGATACTAGGCTGACACAGGGCTTACTTTTCCGCATTTTGCTTGCATTTCTATTAATCATAACGGTAAAATAATTCTATTAAGCATAACTAACTGGTAACCACTTTCTTGCAATAGGGTACAAACCCATCCATCTTCAATGTCCCTCTATTAATAATTGCGCTCCGCTTTACGCTTTGCGTAATTATTTAATGGAGACGAATTCCGCAAGGCACGCGGCAGGCCGCACCGTGAAATGAAACGTTACATGCTTCAATGATGCTATTGAAGACAGCGTTTTTATGCAGCAGTGCTTCGGACCCACCCTTTATAAACAATTTTTTATGCGATTTTATTCCGCGGTAATAATTATTTTTTGAGTTCTGTTCCGGATGTTTTAATTGAGCATTCGTTGTTTGTTTTTGATGTACATAATTTATTACTCTCATTATGCTGGGTCAACCCTAAAATTAAAAAAAAATATAACAAAAAGAGGATCATAGCTAAATGCTAAATTTGGGATCTAATGTTTTGGTACCAGGACAAACTCGAGACACTAGAAATTATATGCGTGTAATTGTTGCAGTAGAACCGTATTGTGTCTTAACACAATCTTTATGGTTTTAACCTAGAGAACAGTTAAGATTACACTAAAACAGATATCCAACCAAGAAAAATCCATAAAACACAGATAAAGTACATATACAGTACATAGGATAATCGTAAATATCGGATCTTTGCGATAGTCCTAGGACGATTGCAAAGGACCGAATATTTGAAATCTAAGATAGATTGTCGTAATCATCCGAGCTATTTTCATGATCATTGCAAAAATTCGGCTTATCTTAGGTAAGTCGCAAATATCGCTCACGTTATGAGTGCTGATTGGCTGATATGATTGTTATCACTTTTCTATATCTATAGATCTTTGAGGAAGAGCCGTGTTCTGACCAACCAGAATAAAGATGATATAAATCGACTCTTAGATTAACCAATCAGAGTTTATGTTTCCAATCCTACTAAACAAACTGGGATTTTTGCAATGATCTTGAAAATAGTGCGAATGAATAAAAAAGTCTGTCTTAGATTCCAAATATCCGGTCGTTGGCTAGTATAATCGCTAAGATTCGATTTTTCCGATTATCCGACGGCAAATATAATTATTGAAAGTAAGTCAGTGTGGCTCTTTGTAAGTGATGCCACTTTCAATCGCGATTCTCTGGATATTCTCTGTTATAATACGTATATGTGGATTGTTGGAAAACAGCTACCACTTACACCAAAAAACCAGAATACATATTTCTCTTACATTGTGTAAAGTTATACCACAGAATACTATACAACATTTGATAAATCTGTTAACTCCCTCGCGTAGGTTTATGGTGCAATCTGCAATCTAATCTGCAGTTCACTTCCTGAGACGAAGCACCAACTTGTCACAACTTAGTTCTCGCTTACAATGCATGTGCTTCACTTAAGCCCCTCGTGTTTTAAGTTAGACTATCCAAATCACTAGTTTGTGGAACTAATCAGTTTTCTGAACCTTGTTTGGAAGTTGTGATTAATTGTAGTGATCGATAGAGGAGCCTACCTTGTTAGTCTAGTGGTGGCAAGCGCGACTGCTGATCGTGAGGTCCTGGGTTCGATCCCCAGGTCGGGCAAAGTGTTATTGGGTTTTTCCGTCTGGAATTCCTCAGTGGCGGGGTAGTCCGGTATTTGGATTTGTAATAGGCTCGCCCCCTATTACATGGGACTTAACATAACGGCGAAATGAGGGCGTTACTATACACCTCTGCCCAATCCTTTGGGGAGTACAGGCGTGATGTTATGTTATGATAGAAGTGCCCGTGAGTTGTAATAACAACCGCGCGGATCGTACCTTGCCGGGGTCAGTCTGTAGATGGGTGACCGTTCGTTACAAATCAAGACCCATCTGTGCATAGGATTAACACGTTCAATCGTCTTGGTTGTCATACGAATATCTATGACAAATCGTTACGCTTCGTCAGATGCCCGAAAGGCCAACTGGTCTTACCTTACGTTGTAAGTAGTGCCTAGTAACTGGATGGTGTCTGATGACAGTCGCTCCGTATAAAATATTGATATTCAGCCGCAAATTGTTAGACTAAAAGCTGATCCCCATATAGTTGGGGACGGGCTAGTTTCCGTTACAGTCGGTAAATTTCTCCCCTCAGATCACAGAAACAAGGGGCCTACATATAACATAGACTGCTTCAATGACTGATAGTAGAAGAACGTTACGATAATCAAAAAGTTTGTATTGGTGATCACAGTCAGTGTTGCCGAACAATCGATAGTTTCACTATCGATAGTTTAAATTGAAAATCAGCTACTCCATCGATAGGACTTTCAGTAGTATCGACGCTATCGATACTATCGATAGCATGGTTCACGTCAATACTATTGACATGCATCAATAGTATCGATAATATCAATACTATCGAAGCTCCTAAAGATAATACTATCAATCGTATCGACACTATCGATAGTATTGTTTTTTTGAAGATTCAATACTATCGATAGTATTGCACTCTGACAGTACTATTGCCACCTTCTTAGCTATCTATAGTATAATTGATAGTCATACTATCGTTGAACTATCGATAGACTATCGTACTGCTATTGATATTCGCCTATCGATCGGCAATACTAATCACAGTATGTTGTCAGTGCATCACAGGATACTAGTGTCAATCTTCTTGACATTATCTTCTTTAAAGTTCCCGAGAAAAGAGAGGGTTGCTTTTTGTTTAAGCAACTTTGAGCAACTAACTTTACAAGACAAGTTTTCGGTGCAATACATAACATAACATCACGCCTTGTATTCCCCAATGTTTTTTTTAGTATACCCTCGTTTCGCCAGTTATGTTTAGGACCCATGTAATAGGGGGCGAGCCTATTGCGATTAACCGGGCACAAATCCAGACTTCGGGCTGCTGCTGAGAAATTCCTAATGAAAAAACCCAATAACACTTTACCTGACCTGGGGATCGAACCCAGGACCCCATGCTCAGCAGTCGCGCTTGCGACGACTAGATTAACAAGGCACTCAATACAAATTTGACGCAACACAAATGTACATTCAATAGTTTGGATGAACAGTTTGGCAGGAGACCCTTCAGGTATCGCCAATAACTGCCCGGTTACGTAGAAACGGTCCTCAATTAACATCTACAAGCAGACCAATAGAAAAAAAAGAGTGCCTAAACGGGTTTTGGAATCGGAATAGATGTACTGCCGAATCCAAAAATCAATCTCCAATATAAAATTTCTGGTTTAATGTAGGTTTTTTACATAACTTCTATTGTATTTCTTTCAAAAACCTAGGTAACTACATCAATCCAGAGATTTCGAATTAACATTTTGCATACAATAGCGGCATTGCCCAGTAACTCGGTTGCATAGGTCTGATGGCAGTCGCTCCGTGTAAAATCATCAGCTGCATCTAGTTAGACGGGAAGCTGACCCTAACATAGTTGGGAAAAGGCTAGGCAGAACGATAGGTTATTGGTTTCGACCGGCAGAGTTGCAGTTTTTATTGACATACAGTGGGATTACTAATTGGTATGAGGGAGTGCCCACATTTGCTGACTTTGTATCGGTAATTAGTCTTTATACAGAGGGTCAGTTGGACTTCTATAGTACATACTATTGAAGTACAATATATTGAAGATTAATAAATATATTCTATTTTTTTTAAACTAATTGTTGTTTTGACGATTGTCATTGTGTATAAATTTATGATAGGTAGGTACATTGTAAATCCTTTTTGAACTTTAGTTTCATTCAGAAAGTCGATTGCGGGTGTAAGTTATTGTACGTTCCAACCATACATTTCCTAAGTCAGCAATTTGACGCGACACATGCATTTTCATTTTAATATTCAGTTCGCTCGCGATAGGCTATCAAGAAAGCCGTGCGTTCTCAATTTCATGTAAAGGCAACAAGGCCACGTGTTTGATATCATTTTAACTCACATCAGTTCATTAAGCTCATTACATCAGTTAAGTTTTGGACAATATATATTTCAATCTGAACTATGGAATTTCATTTCTAACACAAAAGACTGTGTGGTCTAACCAAGGGACCATACAGTTATTTATGTAAGAAAGACCGAAACAGCCATACTACATAACTATAATAGGTACTTACTTAATAGTTTTTTAATACCAACCGGAACTAAGCACGAAACTCAATGCCTAAACGATACTTACTGAGTACTAATGAGAAAATAATTCAAGGCCTAACGTTCGTTTTATTTCTGTGTCACTGTTTGTTAAGGACGTGTAAATTACTGTCGGCATAAATTGGACGTAGTTAAGCGAAAAGGACCCAACCCACACAGTTATGAGATATTCAATTTTTAAGTTTAGACTGTATTTCTTCATTGATTCTTTGATTTAAATTTCTTAGTTTTATTGTAATTAAGGGACAAATGTATAATATTTTACTTGTTAAAATGTTATTATGTGTAAGTTCAGCTTAAGAAGTTTAAGGAGTATTTTGATATAAATAACTCATTTTCGATAATTTTGTGGGTTGGATACTTTTCGCTTAACTATGTCCAATTACAGTATCAAACTCTCAAACACGGTTTGGCATGATGTTAAAAACCTGTAATTATCAAAACGACTACCCAAACATAAAGTACGCCACGAAAACCTTGAAAAGCCAAAGGTCAAAACAATTCCAGTCCCTTCATTAGCTTATTAATATTGAGGCCAATTTCATCGTCAACACGTTGCTACCAACATTAGCAATTCATATGAAATAACACATAACAATAGTAATCAGGAGTATGGTTATGAACGAAAAATCACATTTCGTCGTCAGGCGAGGCGGTGCCAAGCACAGATTTCGTCGGCAATGTATCGTGAAATTAGTTTAGTGGCACTATATAATTACGCGCCCTCACTTTTTATAGTCCCTCGGTCGTTGCTCGAGGGTGCCGGCCCCCGGACCGGCCCGTTATGACGAAAATGTCAACCCGGTATGCGACTTGATGAATCGACACTATTTTAAACATTTTCTCCTCGCTGTTACTTTGATGGCTCTATAACAACAAACAATAGCGCCGACAGGGTTGAGTACCAAAATGAAACGCCAACAAACTGAAAGATACATTTCATAGATTTATTATATAAAATCTTAACGCTACATTTTGAATTTTTTAACTTAGTATAGTAACATGTGAAATTTACAGAGCTATTACATTAGTATAGATAATAGTAATTAGTTTATAATTATTGCGCAAGATTTTCCCAAGTAGAGGGAAATCCTTAGTTTATTCACTAGAATACTTAAGTACTGAGTCTTAACTAATACAGTAAACGACGAAGCTCAGATATTCCTTACGAATTTATAATCTATTTCGATTTATGTATGTACATTATGATATGAGAGAAGTCTGAAAAATATTTTATATAATATTTGCAAAACGAAAGCTTATTTAAGCACCTATTAGACTATATTTATTACTACTTTAGCAGTTATAGCGAAGGGCTCATTGTAAATAACGGTCACATTAAATTTTATCACTTTTCCTACAATACATACAACAAAATGCAATTTAGCTTTAGTAACTAGGTAGGTACCTTAATGAGCAATCGAATAAATTAATACCTTTAAGTACAATGTATGTTAAGTGAGGTTGAACACATTTTTAAATAATAGGTAATTATATTCTACGGCACATATCAAAAACGTTGCATTTGATATACTTAGTATTTAAAAGGAAATTCTAGTCAATACCATTATTAAAAATGATACTATTGACGAAATGACAACACTTTAATTAAATATTTTTGTTGAAATGATGCTAGCTAGATATTATTTTTTGAATAAAAATGAATAAGTACACTACTAAATTCTGGCAGCGGATGTTCAATGGCAGTATTCGAAAAATGTTTAGAAAAAATATATAGAATACTCATATAATTTAGATACTTTTTATATTTGACCGCTGTGAATGTAAATATATTGGTGTGACAATGAATATATGTACAAGCTCTTAGGTACAATTGTATGATATGGAATTGAATAACTTGAGTACGTACTAGTTTTGATACTTGAATAATGAGCTAAAATGATTAAGTACAGGACTTTTGTACAAAAATATTCAGAGATATTTTTCTAAGAATGTCTTAAATTCCCTACTTTGTTTACAATCTATGTTTACTTATAAATTGAAATAATGTCTAATAATCTCTCATAAAACTGATATTTTAAATATTTTGATGATATTCAACATACTGTCTGTAAAAAATGAGCAAATATTTATTCTAATTATTTAATACATTGAGAATAAAATATTTAAAAAAGAACATTAAGTACCTACAGTAAAAACGTAACTTATTTATTAGGTAGACATTTAAAATACTTTAGTGATATACTTGCAGACTTAAATTTCCAAATCAATCATCGAAAATTAGTAGTCAGTTTTATGAGAGCTTTTGAAGTCGATGTAGGTAATAGTTTCTATTATATTGCTGTGATCATAAATAAAACATTTAGCTTGTGCAGTAATACGTGTATTAGAATACATTGTTTCACAACTTTGTAGGTACTGTTTAATTAAAATTAAATTCAGTATATATTTACTATAGTTCTATTCGTGATATTACAAAAAATAAATGTTGCAGCTATATTAATGAGTTATAATTTTAGTCTTAATAAGTCCACGATCAATACTTAAAAATATATTTCCTAAACGAGTTTCTTATATATATCACAGGCTTAAATTATACTCATTACCATTAGGGACGTGCATACTATACGTACACTTATAATAGATACAGTCGAACGAAATTAGGTAACTATTTACACAAATAGGGGAAAAATAATGAGGCGAACCCTCCCACAACCCTAGGAGATTTCAAATTACGACCGCGGTGTACCAACACACGGCAATACGTATCTTTTGTATTTGAATCATTAGTTTACAACAAATAATGTGACTTGATCCGTTTGCATTAAATAAAGTCTTTCAGGTCAAGAAACATTATGTGTACGCATTAACTTAACTAAACAGACAGGATTAGAAATACACATAAATTCAAAACGAGGCACAAATTAAAATTTTATATTACTAAAATAAACTTCTACATACATCCAAATTAATACCATCCCATAAATCTAACAATTGTTCTATCACTTAGCCAACGAACAAAGCGTACTTATAATTTCGATTACTAAATATTTTACATTCCATTTACCAACAAAGCAACGCACAACGCTCTTTATATCGTTCCCTTTAATTTTCAATAATAAAAGTGTTCATAAAAATTTTGAGTGTCCAATAATCACCTACTCATGTTCCCGCCGAAAGTTTGGAACGATGCACTGTCGCATTACTATAGTCAGTTTCACTACACTTTCAATACGTCTTTAAAAAAGCTAGAGGGAGTCACATTCGGTCTAATACACTCGAGTCGAGTCATGAGCTCGACATACACAACTATGGAGTCACTATGAGATCTGTAATGGAGCGGATGATATTGACGGATTTCCTCACGAGAATATATTGAAGTACTTCAGGCTGGCCGAGACGTAAGGTATCGGTATAGCTCCTGCATAATAATTAACAGACTGAAACATGAGATAGGCGATGTTCAGAAGCTATCACACTATTTCGTTTGGATGTGTGTTCTGATTCGAGTCGTTTTGTCTCGAACATTGCTGGAATAGAAAACAAAATATTATTATAAGAACTCCCTTATCATTATATTATGGAAAATGGTAGTTTTGATATAATATGCATAGAAGTTTAAATTAATGAGCAGTGAAATAAGACAATTACCTCTTGTTTTCGTTCCCAAGTTTTCATTGCAGTTTTGTATTTTTCGAATTCATGGCACCAATTTGAATATATTTTCTGGTACTCATTACTCTTTTCTGGAGGAGAGCACCTGCAAAAATAATAAATTTTCATAAGTATCTACTCTGACACGAGCAAATTATGCGATATACCTATTAATGTTTAACAATTTTTATACCTGTGAGTATCAACTGTGATGTTGTAGGAGCATAGCAGAGATCCTCCCAACCAACAATCATATCTGCCGGCATCGGCTTCGTTTACTGAAATAATCAGCAAACCATGTTCTGACGTCTCAATATACTTCTCAGGTTTACTGCAAAGAAATATAAAAATATATTAAATTCTATAATTTATTTTTATCAAGGATCAAGATATTTTTTCGCGCTACAAAGTATTAAATATTGCGGTTGTAGATTTGATGTTTTTGTTTAAAATTTTAATGAGACGTCCAGCGTCGGGGAATGCTTTCAATATTTATGAAGGATAGACTCACTTTGTGATTAATCTATATCTGAAATGAATCTGTTCATTATGACTTCGTCGATTCTAAAATAAGGGTGGTTGAATTGCGAAGAGACTGTCTGCGAATAAATTAATGTCTGGCCGCAAAAAAGAGTTATAAATATTTATATTTTGTCCAACATCACCTTTGGTATACTTGAAGATGATAAATGTATACTTAAGAAAAATTTGCCAAAAAAATAAATAAAATTAGCACAAAACATTGAACCGGAAAACGAATTCTATTCCAAAAATAGTATTTTTTTCTCAATTCTGTTTCTTGCAAAAGGATTACTTTTTTATTCTGCGTTTCCATCGGGTGGCTTAACAAGTCCGTGGGTGAATAAAACATGGTAAATAAAACGGTAATACCGAAGTTTCCCCTTGCATTTTAATTGTGGCAGCGGAAGTGCGATAACCGAAGATTTGGGAGCCCTTTAATTAATGTTGTTGCATGCGTGTTCACTTACAGTATTTTCTGTATAAATTTTAAACCGTTTCAAATTGTATTTATCTTCGACTGAACGAGTGAAAATTACTTTGCAGGTGTAGGCAATTAAGTTGTGGGGCTTAAAGTGGAACGTTTAAACTTTTTGGTCTCGGGGGATGCATTAAACAAGAAATGGTGGTTTATCAGGCAAATATATTAGATTTACTCGGAGTTTCAGTTCACGGTTAACGCGTTAATTGAAGAGAGCTCGTGAATTTGAACAGGAGTTTGCGTCGAAGTAAAATTTAGTTTCAGTTAACTTTTTAGTGTTTTAAGCTTACTTAGAGCACATTTGAAATTACAAAATAAAATTACAGTGCATTATAAGTGGGTAAATATGAGGATACCCACGAATTACCTAGTCGAATCCGTATTCGACATTTTTAAAATTTTATTTTGTAAAATATGTAGTAGGAACTAACCCTAATAATGAGTAGAAATTGGCCTAGGAATTGTGTGGCGATTCCCTGACGTCGATTTTTTTTATACACCGTTTTTAATGTTTATGACAGTAGTGTAATTTGGTTATGTATGCTATTTTTTTATGTAAGTAATGTTATATTTATGTTACAAAATAGGAGGTAGCTATGAGGCTTTCATAGTTACGCAGTCTCGAGATAAACCTGATTAATAAAAAAAAACGAATGAACATTTAAAAATTAAAATGATGATGACTTTTAATAGATAATAGAATTGTTTTAATATCTACTCACTTGAACGTAATCGGATGCCGTCCCTTCTCCCTGGAGTAGTGGTACCACGTAACTGCTCTCGGCTGCAAAACCTCTGGCATCTTCACGAAGCTGCCGAGGTGAAGGCTCTGTCCCCATGTTGCTGACACGCTTTTGCGAGCGATTGATGAGTCACAGATGTCTGCAGTTTCGTTGGCTACGTCTTGTATGAGGCTGTATTGGAAGACAACAGTGTTATAGAAATTAATAGCGTACACGCAACGTGTTTTACTCGTCAAGACTCGCTTTAGCGATGTTAAATGTGTAGTAAGAATTCATAACAATGATGAAATAGATGGATGGAACAGTCTTTATGTGTACCTTAAAAAATAGGTATTGCAAAATGGTATGTTTACGTCGGAAACACATTTGATTATAAATTCGGCTTTCGAAAAATACACTTTATATTTTCACCAGAGTTCGCTTTAGCTACAATAATAACAAGCAAAGGAACTAAGACTGCTTTTTATAAAATTCCTAGCAAAACCCCGACATGTGTAAGTATTTATAAATGCAATTATCAACATAACCAAAAATTCATAGTTCAATTAAAATCACAATAAATCTCATACATTCTTAATTTAAACTTACCCTGGCATATACTCCCTACAGACACCAGCGTCCCTATCCCAGCCGCAGTAGGGGTCGCGTGCGCATCTCACGCATGCGTCGTAGCGTCGGGCGCACAGTGCAAGTCGGAGCTGTAGCACCCGCCTATCAGACGCGGCGTAGAGGGATCCGTGCATTCGGGATATTGCCATTGCCTAGAGAAAATCAAAAAGTTTAAAGGAATAATTGTAAAAACTTTTTCTTTTATTTGTCTCTTTTTTAACTGCTCTTCTTTAATGTTCTATATACAGTGTCCCTGGATAATGTGCACAAATGGAAACGGGTGAAACAAGACCACAATTTATCGACAAGAAAAATGTGTTTTTTATATCAAAGTTTATTTTTTTTTATTAATAAAAATGAATAACTTTTATTCATTGCATGTATTTCGTTTAAATAAAAACATATAATGATGACAAAGAGTTGATGTTGCATAGCAAATAAAATGCCACCATTAACAACCAGTCACCAAGCTAAAAACGCGTTTCTTTGAAGAAATTTTAAACTTTTTGTGATTTTTTGAATACGATTTCTACAAAAATATAAATAAATGCTTTTTTTTTCTATTTCTTTTTGTCGATAAATTGTGGTCTAGTTTCGCCCATTTTCATTTGTGCACATTATCCAGGGACACACTGTATTTGCCTCCCGATACGCACGTTTGAGAATTTGCTTGAAGATTTTGGTTGCAAGGTTAGAATAATAAAATGCCGAAAATGTTGGCCCATTTTAATAGTTTTCTTAATTTCAAAAATCTTTTGAGCTATCAGCTATCCATTTATTTTAAAAAATCGTCATTTCTGAATATTGGCTAAGACTGAAATCCAAAAGCTTAGAAAATAATTAAAAAGTGTAAAGTTACCATTCAAAGTACCGAGGTAAGGTATACCTATATCAGCTGAATGTAATCAAAACATACCTGTATCGGTTCTCCTGGGGTGACGTCAAAAATATCGAGCAGCGCCGATTGGCTGTCACCGTTGCGGTTCCATTGCACTATCTTGTGAATTTTGCCTTCGTCTGCAATAAAAAATGTTTAAATTCAATTTGCGTTTCGATTTTTTGCAAACCCTACCGGATGTGCCGATAATTGTAACTGCCTGTGTAATTCTTGAAAAATATATATAATAGATAATAGACCAGTTGTGCTCTCGGCTCGTGGGTACCATAAAAGGTGTCAACAGATTGGCTGAGAGCATCCTACTGTGCTTTGATATCAACGTACTGTAACTACCATTTCGCTTGCCCATCAAGCACACTCGACATCAAAAGTAGGTGATGATTGCTCAAAGTTACAAAAGTTTATTTTTAATGAGAACTTGCCAAGTATAATTTTTTATAACAAATAACGAAAGAGTACCTACAGAATTCCTTAATGATTATGATTTTAGATAAACAATTAAATCGGGAGATAATAAAATTTGACATTATAATAAAAATATTCATTGTCTTTTGCTGTTAATTGTACATTATGGTGTTACTCAAGACCGCTCATTAGAGTGGTCTATACAGAGGACCATGTCAAACAGTGAAATTTTTACGGACTCATATGATTTAATATTATACCAGGTTCACACGATTCGATTCTAGTTGATCAACTGCTAAATCGCATTCGATTTGAACCGTATGAACAGACTTTCAATCAAATTGAATCAATTTAAAGGATCAAAACGTTTCAACTTTTGTTGATCAACTAAAATCGAACCGTGTGAACCCGCTATTATGAAGATGATTAATCAAACACTTATACCTCTATCATGGCAAGTTTGAGGAACACAAGCAAATACGTAGATACCAACATGAATCTATTATCAGTTCCACAACAGATCCTGCTTGTCGAAAACGCTCAATTACCTAAATATCATTATCGAATAGATATAGCTATTTAGTTAATTAGCAGTATCGCATACATAACTGACACGCTTCAGGAATTCCGGCTGCTTGACGCGTTCCGGGAACTATTCGGTACATCTTAGAGGCTGATGTTTGCATTAATCTCTATTAATATTATAATTGAGTACTAATTATTAGTTAATGTATGTGTACGCTTGATTTATGTGTTTAATGAACTTGTATTTTATGTTATGTCTGTTGGGCCCGCGGCTCTACGTGCGTAATAAGTTGATTGTACCATGTATGCTAATGTAAGATATACAACGTGTTATTGAAATAACGCAAAACCTGAAAGTAGTTTGTTCAGTATCGAAAGTAGAAGCGATTGAACAAATATAAAGTACGGTAATATTTAAAAAAAAATACATTGTCATTTCGCAATTATAGCAAACCCCGCGACCATTTACCTAGATTAAAATTCAATACGTAGGTAAGTAAGAGCACAAAACAGATAGGTACAGAAGTCAATCACATGTATGTACTTCACTTTTCATACCTACGCTCGGCGGTCGCTCTATCTATCTATATATAGGTATCTATCTCTCTCAAGCGCATGGCACTCGCGCTCGCACTCACTCACTGTAACAGTATTTATGGCCAGACTAGGTTTACAATTTACAATTAAAAATAAGAAAGATATTACATATTTTGAATTTGGAGATGAAGATAGCACCCAGAACCATGTCGCGTATTTTAAAAGATGACTTAGGACTTGCAGCCTATAAGAGACGCACTGGTCATTTTTTTACTGATAATTTAAAAAAGAATAGGGTGGTAAAATCGAAACAACTACTGAAGCGGTACGCAAAGGGAGGTCACAGAAAAAAATAGTTTACGGATGAGAAAATCTTTACAATTGGGCAACATTTTAACAAACAAAATGACCGTATTTATGCTCAAAGCTCTAAGGAAGCTTCCCAATTAGTCGACAGAGTGCAACGTGGGCATTATGCGACTTCAGTAATGGTTTGGTGGGGTGTTAGCTATGAAGGAGTGACTGAGCCATATTTTTGTGAAAAAGGTATCAAAACATCGGCACAAGTGTATCAAGATACCATTCCTGAAAGGGTAGTTAAGCCCCTTAACAACACCATGTTCAATAACCAAGTATGGTCCTTCCAACAAGACTCGGCGCCGGGTCATAAAGCTAGGTCCACGCAGTCTTGGTTGGAAGTGAACGTTTCGGACTTCATCAGAGCTGAAGACTGGCCGTCGTCTAGTCCCGATCTTAATCCGCTGGATTATGATTTATGGTCAATTTTAGAGAGTACGACTTGCTCTAGACGCCATGATAATTTGGAGTCCCTAGAACAATCCATACGATTGGCAGTGAAGAATTTTCCCATGGAAAGAGTGCGTGCAGCGTGCTTCTATTGATAACTGGCCTCAACGTTTAAAGGACTGTATTGCAGCCAATAGTGACCACTTTGAATAAGCTTTTTATATTTTAAATTGTTTTATATTTATGTATTAAACTAACACACTGTAAAAGTAATAAATATTATTTGAAATAAAAAAAAATGTTTTTCTTCGTGACAATATTTATGGCAAGACTAGGTATATATACAGGGTTTAAACGAAGTCATATAATTCCTTCAAACCTCGTGATGTACTGCTGACGTAGATTAACCCTGCACGGGAATTAATAGGATTCAATTTTTGAAAGATTACGAAAAGTAATCATGTGTTTTTAACGTGATGCATTCTAGCGCCCCTAGTTACATCACCGCGCAGCGGGCGATAGCCGCGCAATTCGCTCGGGCCACTAAAATGCCTCACGCTAAGAACACATCATGTTTAACTTTCATTTTTTTTTACTGAATTCAAAATTATCCCTTGCTGGGTTAATCTATGTCAGCAGTACATCACAAGGTTTGAATGAATTACATGATTTCGTTTACACCCTGTATATGTATAATACAGATAAAATAAGTTACTTATACGCTTTTTTTTTCACTTACATTCAGTAAATATTACAAGTCTTCTTCTTACTGAATGTAAGTGAAAAAAATAGGATTATAAGTAAACCAAATAATCAACAAAAAAGTTGTCAGGTTGGGTCCTGGGACATTACTTAAGGAGTATACATATCTAAATGTCGATGAACTTCGACATACCGAAAACCTTTTCTCTTTAAACGATTTAATTTGCTAATATATTATTTTACAGCACACGTGTATTCCTAATTCAAAATTGAATATCTTTTTTAGCCAAAGGTATCTCCTAAAAATATGTAAAACGTTTTTGTTTTAAACATAATTCACTCTTTACTTCGCATTTCACTCATGGAAAATGGACATTTGGATGAAAACACGTACTTAAGCCTTCACCTTCGCTTCACCTCTTCATACAACAGGAAGCAGCAGTGGCAGCTATACGCCTAAAAACACTGAATCTTTGGAGCAAAAGCAGCACACAACACACCTCGTTGCTAGAGGAACTCGCTAGCGAGTTCCCTCTTATAAGAGCTATTAACGACAGGATACCAAAACAGTTAATTTTTGATAAAAAATACAAAATCCAACTGTATGAAGACCACCGATGTGAGGGCCTTTGCCCCGCAGAGCTGCGGATCTTCACGGATGGATCCAAGACAGGTACAGGCACAGGTGCCGGGATCTTCTCGGAGGATCTCAACATACACATAGCCACACCATTGGGGGCCCACAACACGGTGTTCCAGGTTTAATGCTTGGGCATCTCCTTGGCTGCTTCAGCAATCATAGCCAGGAAGGTTGAGGACCACTCAATACGTATACTCTCGGACAGCATGGCGGTCCTGCAGGCACTAAGCAGCCACACAGTTAATTCTGGGCTGGTACACGAGTGTCACCAAACTCTAAACCAGATGGGTAACCTCAATAATATAACCATTCAATGGATCAAAGGACACAGCGGTTCCCGAGGCAACGATGCAGCGGATGAACTCGCTAGAAGGGGATCGAGCATGGATGCGGTGGGTCCTGAACCCATAGTACCACTCCCCTTCGGATACCTACGCACTCTGGTAAGAAAACGCACCAGAGATCAATACAACGAATCATGGATAAACCACGGCGAGTGCAGGCAGGCCAAGGAGGCGCTTCCCGCAATTGAAGGTCGCCTAACTATGAAAGCTCTCCGACTGTCAAAGCAACAACTGCGTACAGTCACGGCAGCCATCACTGGCCATGGTTCGTTTAACAAACACCTCTCTGTCATTGGAGTTACAGACAGCCCACTGTGCAGAGCATGCATGGAGGAGGACGAGACGGCAGCCCACGTGCTACTAAACTGCTCTGAGGTCGCCACATACAGGGCCAAGTACTTCGGAAACCCAGGTACTCTCCGAGAGATCGTCAGCAACATTAAGGGTGTGCTGGCCTTTTTCGAGGAGTTAGGGTGTATCGAGTGACTACACTTACCACCCGTGACGCAAAATACGCGCTCAGACGTGGAGTTGCGGACACCAGCCCGTTATACCTATACTTATAAGCCTTCACCTTTTCGCAACGATTCAGTTTTGGTATGCGTCCGTACGCTTACGCATGCTGTAGAATACTTTCGCAGCTCACGATTGGTGATGCGAATAAGTGTATCTAAAAATATGCAATTTTTTCCGAATTGATGCTGATTAATGTGGTTAGTCCCTAAAGTCCCAATACCAGGATACTATTTCTCGAATAACGGATCATAGGTTCTTATTATCAATATAGTTATTCAACAATGTAACAACAAGGCTAATCACGATTGGTGATGCGAATAAGTGTATCTAAAAATATGCAATTTTTTTCCGAATTGATGCTGATTAATGTGGTTATTCCCTAAATTCCCAATACCAGGATACTATTTCTCGAATAACGGATCATAGGTTCTTATTATCAATATAGTTATTCAACAATGTAACAACAAGGCTAATAAGACAAAAATTAAGTTCTTAAAAATAAGTTCTTAAAAGTAAGTTCTTAAACTAAAACATGTTTATTAACTCGTTATTTATATTACGATTCTCGATAAACAATGAATAACTATTAATTCAAGGTGGAAATTCAGTGGTTTCGTGATTGTCTTGAAACGTGTGAATTCACGAATGTCTACCGAACACTGAACATTTCTAACAGCTTGTTCAAACTGTCTGATAAATGGTGGGGACAACTCAAAGTGATGGCGCCAATTAATTCCCCTCCCTACAATAGTCACGAAACGTCCAACCCATTGTTTGTTTATCTAGATTTCAGCTATTCCAAAACGTAAAACTAACTTCAGAACTACTTTGTCTTTTGTCTAGAAGTAGCTTTAATATTCTATTGTTCAGAATGATTAAGAGCCACTACTAAATTCTTTATCCAATTTAGAATTTATATTTTTGATAAAAGAATCCAAGTTTAGAAAAAATATGCGTGTCTCCGTCAACCTATTCGACCTTCCCTGACATAAAACGATATCGGTCGTCCAATAAAGATAGAAAACGGATCACACATCATAGATACAATCCATCTATTCGGCGAAAAATCCAGGCGTATTTTCCGAAGGTCAAAAAATACAGAACAATCTCTGTAAACACAATCGATAGGTACAATCGCATTCGGCACGTGACCACGGCCAATGAAAGCCACCATTGTACATAAGGTCACAGTCCCAGCTTCCTTACAAAGCGGCCGAATCAGGAGCGAATTAATATTCGGGCCACGAATCTTAATAGCTAATTGGATTACAGGCATATAGCGAAATTACCTAACCGGGTTACGTACAATACTAAGGTTACGTGTCTCAGTATGTCGTCATAAGACGGAATGGCGTCGGGTCCCGTATTATTGTGTTCGTTAAGTTATAACTGGTAAGCTATAAATCAGTAATTATATTAGGGCCCTTGTCGCTAATGAATGGCAGTACATTGATTATGTGAATGGGCTTGCGTGTTATGTTCCAATTTAATGTTTAGTGTGCCGTATTTTCTGTAATTAATTGACGCAAAAATTGGCACATAAATATATAACAGAAAGTATATTCTATTTGGACGTAATATAAGCTTTTGGATATATAAAACAATGCATGTTACTCTTAATATACATAACATAACACCACGCCTATATTCCCCGTAGGGTTGGGCAGAGGTGTATAGTAACACCCTCATTTCGCCGTTATGTTTAAGTCCCATGTAATAGGAGGCGAGCCTATTGCTATCAACCGGGCACGAATCTAAACTCCACTAGAAATTCCACACGGAAAAACCCAATAACACTTTGCCCGACCTGGAGATTGAACCCAGGACCTCACAATCGACAGTCGCGCTTGCCACTACTAGACCAACGAGGTAGTTAATATATGGTCATAAAAACTCTAAGGGCAAAGAATACCTATAAATATATGAAACACATATCATTAAAGTATTTATGCTCAAAATTCTGTCTGCCACGTTGGTCACAACCCTCAGCACCTGAATTTGAAATGTTCTCATCAGCAAGTCTAAACTCTTAAAATCCATAGGTAAGCTCATTTGTGTCCGAATATTTATGGAGATAAATGTCCTTTCATAATCATGCTACCCGTACTCTCACACATAGAAATACTTAGATGTGTGGAACAAACATGATTGAAAGCAACTAACACACTTCAGTGTGTTGAACTGAAAGTAGAACCTACCAACATAGGTAACGTAGTAACATAGTAGTTTAAGCATTGATCGCAATGGACAGACGGCCTTACAAACTGTGGTGAGCACAGATGAGAGCGGATAGAGACTGACATAAATGGAAATTCATTAAAGAGATCCATTTTCCCTTAGTACGAGAACCCAGAAAAAATCCGACTGCGTATAGTGAACTTTAAATAAACAATCAAAAGACCAAACTGCATAAAAATTAACTTTTAATAAAAACTGTAAAAAGAAAAACAAGTCCAGTAACCTAGAATTCTGTTAAGTAATATTGAATAACTACACCATTGAATTAGTTTCACGATCGATATACACATAAAACAAATAATAAATTCTAATGCGGAACATAGCGACTTTAATAGTCGGGACCCATTAAAAATCTAGACCGGCTCAAATCTTCCCAATAATGGGTCCCGACTGTTAAACTCGCTATGTTCCGCATTAGAATTTATTATTTGTTTTATGTGTGTATCGACCAAAAACTAATTCAATGGTGTAATTATTCAATATTACTTAACAGAATTTTAGACTACTGGACTTGTTTTTCTCTTTTCAGTTTTTATTTAAAGTTCATTTTTTACGCAGTCGGGTTTTTTGATTCTTCTATTAAGTTTTTTTATTTGACAATTTTTATGAATGATATTATGATAATAATAATTCAAGACCTATTATGCGATTATGTAAGAAATTTATCACAGCTTTATTATAAGTATTGAAAATTTAAGTGAGAGTAGTTGCTAACCAACTTAAAATCGTTATAGATCCTATTAATGTTCATTCGAAATGAAAAATGATAAGAGAAACCTAGAGATGATTTTCAAATACCAATTCAATGATATCCCACTTGACATAGTCCTTCGACTTTAATATTTTTCTTTTTCACAGTTTGGTTGTCGCCATATTGAATTTTGATCACGGTCATGTCTTTAGTGACACTCACGAGATTAAGATAAATTGATTGATGTAATAGCAGGTTCACATGGTTCGTTTTTAGTTGGTCAACAAAAGTTGAAACGTTTTGTTCCTTCAAATTGATTCAATTTGATTGAAAGTCTGTTCAGACGTTTCAAATCGCATGCGATTTGGCAGTTGATCAACTAGAATCGAATCGTGTGAACGTGGTATAAGATCAAAATCTGCCCACGCGTTTGGTCTCTAGAGCGCCACAAAGGTACATACATACATAGGCTGATAAACACATTACCCTCCTTTACGTCGCGCAGTCGGGTAATAAAAAGAGAGAGATAGCCAAAGATACACACGTCAGTCCGTCAGATATACAAACAGATAGTGCACGGGTCGACACGACAAACGACATTATAATAACCTTTCCCTCAGCTGACTCTTACAAGTGGTCTGACACGGCAAGCAACCGTCGCACTATGTCACACTCCATTTTCATAACAATTCAAAGCTCATATTTTATTTGAATATTTCAGTTTCCATTGTCTGTTTGGAACGGTTTAATCTCTGATATTGAAATGTTAGGCGCTCAATGTATATTCAAATATAGCACTGCATCTGTTGTATCGTTATGTGGAATGTAGTGACGTGTAATTCCTTGATAGCACTTCGACAAAGGCCATGTGTTGAGGAATCTGTTTCGGTTTATTTGAATAGTGGCGTATCGATTCAAAAACATTAAATGATTTTTGAGAATACGTAACGATAAATAGTGTATCTAACTTGGACCCTGTTCTCGATGCCGGTGGGCTACTATTTTTAATATTTTTTAATGTTTTTAGTTTTTTTAAGAAATATTTTAAAATGTAAACTTAGGTATATGTATGAAAAGGAGTAAAAGGAGACAAATAGTGTAAATAAATATAAATGTTGTTTGATAATGAATCGAATCGGTTGGAATTCATGTGTAGCAACAATAAAATAATGAGTGATAATAATTTAATTCCAAATTAAAAGTAAACATTTTTTTACAAAATAAAATTGTCTGTTATCAAAAATACTGAGTACATTATGTTTTTTTGGTTGAGTTAGAATGCCATGCCATGTTTTAACACAAAACATGGCATAGCCAAAAAAACACCCATAAAACATACATACTTAACTACAATTATCAGACGCATTTAAAATTAAACGCAATAGCTTTGAAAGTATCAGTGTTGATCCCCCGTAGTAAAATATCAATGTATTTTTAAAGTCAATGAAAAAGTAAACCACAGATATTATTATAAGAAGCCAACTTCAATACTCAGCTTTTAAAACTGCTAAATCGACAACTACCTACCCCTATTTACGCAATGCGGATTCCGAATTTCCAGTGGGAATTGAAGAAGTAACAATATACTACCCGGCACCCCATTCTACTAAAGAAAGGATAATATAGTCGGGCAAGTGTGTAGAATACGCATTAGTTTTATATTAATGGTATACTCACCACCCCACTACCTTATGGTAGGCTCACTGGATATTTTTTCAGTTTTCGAAATTATGTGCGGATCAGAATTTGATTATCAGTTGCGTTCAAAATGAAGGAAAACATCGTGATAGTAATGAATAAAGGACATAATATAGTTCTTTTTTTTATTCTTGTCTCGGTCGCGTTTGACCTTAGTCTCACCTGATGGTAAGCGCAGATAGGGTCTAAGATGCAGCACACGAATCCAAGGAACAGAGATATAGAAGGATTCCGTTATATGCCTATGGCTCTCACATACACACGACGAGACCACAAAACAGATAGGTACAGAAGTCAATCTACATACAAATGCGCTCGAGCAACACATAGACACTGCTCACGGACACGATATCTCGGACCGTTTGGGACCAGAGAGCGAGTGAGTGCGAACGCGAGTGCCATGCGCTTGAGAGATATAGATATATAGGTATAGATAGAGCGACCGCCGAGCGTAGGTATGAAAACTGAAGTACATACATGTGATTGACTTCTGTACCTATCTGTTTTGTGATGGGACACAGTAAACTGCTTGACACCGAACTTTAATGTGAGGGTGGTAGCTAGCCAGGCGCACCGTATAGATCCTACCACCAAGCGTGTTGGGTTTTGTTGAATCTTATACGCGTCAATACCCAGCGTACGGTGAGGAAGTTTAAATTCTAACCCGTCCCCACACCGGAAACAGTACAAGGAATATTTTTAATTTCGCTTTCTAGTTGCCTCTGTGCTCTTTTGTAATTATGATGATAGTGATACAATGAGAGCGGTAGGCATAACATAATGAGCCCAGCAGGGCACGGGCCTCCTCTCAGAATTAGAAGGGTTAAGCCTTAGTCCACCACGCTGGCCTGCAGTTACCGCTCGCAGAGAGCGGTAGGCATATGTGAATTAAATAGTTGCATCTTTCCATTCTATTCATATTATTGGAAAGTATGTGCGGTGTAACTTTGAATGATAGATTGAGGAATGATGTGATTAGACAAAGTTGCGGTTTAAAAGATGATGTAGTTGGTGACAAAAGTTGAAAGGAGTATTCTTAGGTAGTGTGGTCACGTTGAGAGAATGAGTGAACGGCGTTAACAAAAGGAATTTATAAGGTGAATGTCGTGGGAACGCCGGTAGAGGACGCCCTAGAAGGACGTACATCGATGTTATTGATGATGTTCTTCACAAACAACAGGTGCGTAGTACTTTCAGCCGGTGTGCGTGTATGACGGGATGTTTGAATGTGGATAGAGCGAAAGGAGTATGTAAGGATCGTAGCATGTGGCGTTCAATAGTTTCTGCCTACCCCCATAGGAAAAAGGCTTGAGTTTATGTATGTAAGTACATACCATTTTAAATAGATATCTTAATAATGCAAACTTCTCCTTATCCTTCAAGCACAGTTACAATACCGGTTGACATTTTCACATAGAATTAGCGAGATTAGAGCAATAAGTAACAAGGTGAGGCATCAGTCTGACACCGGGGCCATTAACGTCGTGTGCGCAATGCTTGTGAGTGACGGAACCAACCCACGGTAATTATGTTTCCCGAATATCGTATAAGGAACTCCGTAATTGGAACGTGTTGTCTGCAGAGTGGTAAATGCGGGATTTCTAAGCAATAGGATTGGTTTAGTGTGTTGTCAGCCTTTTGTTCTAGATAACATCTATATAGATATAGATCGATATAGATATCATCTATATAATTATACAGGGGGTAAACGAAATCATGTAACTCCTTCAAACCTCGTGATATACTACTGACATAGATTAATCCTGCAGGGGATACTTTTGGATTCAATAAAATAAAAAAAGAAGTAAACATGTGTTCTTAAAGTGATGCATTTTAGCGCCCCGAGCGAATTGCACGGTTATCGCTCGCCGCGCGGTCATTTAACTCGGGGCGCTAAAATGCCTCACGATAAGAACACATGTTTACTTCTTGTAATTTTGGTTTTATTGAATCCAAAAGTATCCCGTTCAGGGTTAATCTACGTCAGCAGTACATCACGAGGTATGAAGGAATTACATGATTTCGCTTACACCCTGTATATTACGCAAATCAATTACCATGCGTTAGTCTCGCAAAAACTCGACAATGGCTCGACCGATATGAATATTTTGTTTTGTTTGCCTCAGTAGGTACTGGGTGGGATAGGAAAAAAAATACGAAAATTAAAAAAAATATAGATGTTATGACGTTCACCGTGTCATCTAGTTTATAATAAAGAGGATTTTACGTCATAATGGCTAATTAATATCATTAATATGTAAGCAGTTCTGATATTCGTATGGCACAAATGCCATATTCTAATATTCTACATCACTACTACAATAAAAAAGATCAGGGAAACTTTGTTTTTGCTTCTTACGGGTTTTGAAATGTAAACAATATAACAAAAGTAAATAAGTTTGGTAACCTGTTAAAATAGGATGAAAATATCAGGAATTATAAAAAAGTACCTAAAATGGTTTCAGCTATTTAATAAGTCGTTGTTTAAGATAACTGTCTCGTTGGTCTAGTGGTAGCAAGCACGACTGCTGATCGTGAGCTCCTGGGTTCGAACCCCAGGCCGGGCAAAGTGTTATTGGGTTTTTCCGAGTGGCATTCCTCAGTAGTAGCCCGCAGGATGGATTTGTGCCCAGTTGATGGCAATAGACTCACGGGGGTGAACCTATTGCCATTAACCGGGAACAACTATTGCATGGGTCTTAAACATAACAGGCGAAATGAGGGTGTTACTATACACCTCTGCCCAACCCTTCGAGGAATACAGGCGTGATGTTATATATGTTGTTAAAGATAATATCTATAGGCAAGACACACCTATACCTACCTATAGCTACAAAATTTCACAATGATAATATCCCCAACAAGCCTGCTCCACGTTTTGACGCACAAGTATCTTGATGCGATAATAGCTAGTACACGGGAAAGCATTCAACAAACTTGTCTGCAAGCAAATGTGGGGAGGCGGTACAAGGTACCCAACTCAAATCTGTTTACGAGAAACACTGTTACATGTTTTAAGCTTTAGACGTCATACTATCTGGTGTGAAACAGCAATGAAGGGGATATTGGAAGACCCACTTAGGGTTAAGACGTTTTGCTTTCCGTTTCGGGGTAGGGATTACGAGTAATTAGGAAATAATACTGGATTTAGGCGGACTTAGAATTGATCGACTGAGAAATTTTGTACGTCTAAGAATCTGTTATATAGCGCATTACGACATTAAATTAAATTATCGACAAGATTCTTGAAATAAAGTAATTTCATTGGATTGCATATACCGGGTTAGTCGGAAAGGGGGTACTAAGCCGCGGGACACTTAAAGTATCACTGATGACTATTTTAAAGCAAGTGTTAAAATTTCAAAATTCGGAAATTATTATTTGCCAGCAAAAAGATTTTTATTTTCGTTTTTTCAATAAAAGATCATACCTGCTTTAGTTATGAATTCAGGGGACACCCTTAGAGGTGTTGCTGCTATAATAGTCATGATGTTACAGTAGTTAGCGTAGTTAGCTAGGTAATTAGTTTAGATATTGGTTCGGAGACCCTTTTGGGCTCGCCAATAATAGCCCGGTTACGTAGAAAAGGTCCGCAAGACCATCTACAAGAGTCGATTAGGAAAAAAAAAAGTTATGAATTCAGAAAATTTGTTTTCTAATATGACTTAAAATAATAATAATCTTTTGAACAAAAATAAAACCGACTTCAAATTGTCTATCTCCGAAGTTCTTCATCAGATCTTCACCAAATTTAAATGGGACCACTTCGAAAGAATACTTTTTCAAACAAAAAAATAATCATTAAAATCGGTTCTTAATTAGCAAAGATATCGCGGAACAAATATATAAAAAAAAAGAAAAACATACAATCGAATTGAGAACCTCCTCCTTTTTTGAAAGTCGGTTAAATATGACTTAAATTGTAAAAACAGCTGATCATAGCTATGGACAGATAGATTTTAGCATATTTTTTACGAAATCTTCGAAAATCTATTTCTCTTAAACTATCGAGTTTTGGGGAAAGTTGTAGAACAAAAGTTATCCCTTATTATGGGTACTTTAACACCCTTTCGGCTTAATACCCGTGTCCGACTAACCTTGTATAGGATAAATTTTTGAGGAGTGCGCATAATTTGCATAGTGGTTCAGTTTCTGTTCCTTAGCGCAAACACATTGTTACAATTCACTTATAAACAAAATAAAAAATTGACTTTGTATGGGAGACTCAGAAAATTATGTAGCGCTCAAATCAAATAAAAAACAAATATTTTACATAGACCAATACAGGTGCTTATGAAAAGTCGAATCTAGATGCACGGTTCCAATTAGTCGTTTCCTATGGACAAGAACCGGAAAGAAACTCCATGGTTACTCTTTTAAAAATAATATCTTTAACAATTTCACTGGATACAGTACAATGATTTAGGATAGTGAGAGAACAATGAAGTCCTGACCACAGACCAATGAGTAATGAAGTACTAAAAAACGCGAGTACAAAAAAATAAATAAAAAAACAATATGAATAATAGTAATTTACAAATTTATAGATGCAGGTCCACATTCAGTCAGTTCAGTCAGGTCAGTTCTCACATTTACAAAAGGGAAAAGGAAGCTAAACTATATACTACCATATTCTAATTTTGTGTTCCCAAAATGATACCCACAACCTCATACACACACCCACACTTCCACATTACATATACACATACACACACCCACATCTCCACAAACACACACACCCCAAACTCTCACACATCCTTTGCATGTTTAATAAATCATTTTAAATTTTTTAAAAAATAAATAAATTGTAATATTCCTATTTATAATCAAATAATAAATGAATTAAAAATGAACATATTAATGAATACTACTAACCTCTGATAACATAACGTCTCCAGTGCAATACTTGAAATGTATAAATTGTAAAGGGGGCCTGGTGACCTGACTTACAGGTTTTGAAAAAAACTTAGTTTAGGCATCAGTCTTCCACAAATTAAGTACAAAATTGTATCTGTAGACTAAGTTAACTTTAAGCTGTAGTTTGTGGTAAGAAAATAAAAATCTATTCTATTCTATTCTATTCTATAAAGCAATTGACATAATTAAATGACGCTCGCCATGCAAAGGTTTTTTTACTTTGTTTTAAAGTGAATTTTAACAACGTGGTTGCGATAAGGAACAGATACTATAACCACTATGCAAATTATTCGCACTCCAAAAAATATCCTGTATTTAACTCTAGGATGAACACAAAGAAGATCAGTATGCACAATCGTACAGTAAATGAGTAAACATTGAAGTTAGACAAATTATTTATTCCCCCATGGCGTTCGAGTTAATGAACTTAATTGAAGCACATACATAATAATAAATACATATGCACAATCTCCAATCCACCGTAGCGGTCTATAAATAAATTTACTTCTAGTGATTAATTCCGATCACGGTCGGGCCGAGCAAAATAATTAAACAATCCCACATTGGACGTGGACGGACGGGTCCGCTCCCCGAAGACCACCCTCGCCTAAACAATAACGAATTTCATAAGGAAACGCCCAGTGAAAATGCCAAACAAGGAAGTCTTGTCTGAAATGTCAAAGAAAACTACCGATGCGTAGTCAACGCAACGCTCACGGCATATGAAACATACAAATTAACCAGATTATTAGCCACATGTTGCCTACGTATTTATTTATAGTCGGGATGAGATGTAATCAATTTTCTAATTAATAGTCATTAATGCGAACAAAGCCTAAAGTAATTCAAGGTAAGACAACTCTTTAATTATCTTTTCATATTATTTTCCTTGCGAGCGATCACGGCGTCTCCCAACAGTGGTCTCAAAAGAAATAATCCCGCAATCCAATAAAGATTTCGCTTCGACAGGCCTAAGTGAAAACTTTTTTGCGATCCCCGAACAATATAAGTTTTATTCCTCCAAGTGGTATAAATTCCCAAACACAAAGTAGCCCTAACATCTTTATTGCTTTTCATAAAAAAAGTCCGCGTTTAACGTATAGATTTCCCAGTTAGAGATCGGTCGGGTTCCCCTCATCTCGACGTTTACACCGTGACGTTTTTTACCTTTTGTATTTTATACATTACAGCACCTGCAACTAAATTTACTGCATAATATTTCAGGGTGGCAGTGTATTGTAAATTCCGAGGGGGAGTGTCGCTAAGAGTTTTGTTATTGTGTAATTTTTTCATGTTTTACTCCGTATAAATTTAACTTCTCTCGGCACTTTTTACTGCTAATATTTGCTTGAAATGTTGGACTGCAAATAAATGTTTCAAGAATATTTCCAAGTGCTGAAATATTGATATGAGCGGTGTTCAGCGCTGCGGCTATTCGTAGCGATGGAGACCGCCCAAATGTATTTCATAGACAGGCCAGATAAATTCAGCGATTGGCGGTATGAACGAATTCGGCAAGGACTTTTTATCACGAATCGCAATATGTATTTTATAGGTGCCGTAAATCGAGGAACGTGGGTTTTTAACGTTTGCCTACGAACGCTCTACTGACTTTTACGAGATTCGTCGCAAGAATTTTTATATATATAAAATCTCCCGGCCCTGATTTATTTTTCAATCAATATGAATAATTAGGTACTCAAGAAAGCGTCTTCCAACAACAAACTTTCAATAACACCCATTCTAAAGTTGTTGTTTCACCGTAGACCGAAAGCCCTTAACAAGGACGAGTTTAATCGATAAATTGAACCGTGTGTTTGATTTTGTTAACGCATTTTTATGACTCATAACTACGCTTTTGATTCTATAAAACACGTTCAATAAAACTAAAAACTTTTATAAGTAATATAAACTGTAAATTATATGCCTTTCGCTCCTAGTAGATAATCAAAAAGTTTCAAACTTTATCTTCAAATAAATTTTTGATTTACGAGATAAACATACTTAGTTGAACGACCGATTATTCCAAACACGTTCCAAAGGTGTATTTTTAAAGAAGGCTTTCACGGTGGCCGGTATTAGGGATGCCGCGGCCGCTCCACCTCCCGTAACTTTCTCGTTCGTGCACCTTTTGATATTCAATATACTGCGGGACCTAAGCAATCCTTTGATGAGATGTTTTATGCAAAAAACGTTGGGCGTTAGCGGGGCGCGAATAACCGTTCAAAAGTGAACACATTAGTATTCCCAATCTCGTCCGGAACTGCGGCCTCCCTCCAGTTTTGGGGGAATAAAAAATCAATGTTTATTCCCGGTGAACGCGATTCGAATGCTAATTATAGGTATAACTAATTGCTTTGTGTTTGTGTGAAGGCGCGATCGTTTTATAAATGGATCTCAACTGCGGTGCGCCGAATCCAGATTGAATTTTTCTCTTGTCTGGGATATTTTCGTAATGGAATAATTAATGTATTTTCAATTCGATTGGACCTTCGTCGTCCCCGTAGGCGAGTCGATTCGACGATTTTCAAACTTTTTTACTCGTGTTTTAAAAATACCTCACTGCTCCGCACTAGCTAGCGATTGAGAACAATTTAAAGAATTTTCCTCTATGCTCGACGTGAAATCAAAATTGAACCATGGCACGAGTTCGGAACGGAGCAACGAAGGCAAGGTGTTACGAACTATAAATTACTTCGGAAATTCCGTTCCGGCGTATCGTACCGCAACTCGGCAATAAATATTGTTCATTTTCGTCCTGTGGGCAATGCACGTCGATGAAGCGCGGAGCTATGCCACGTTGGGGATAGCCGGTTCCGTACACGCTGATACACTAACTCCTCACGATTGCCGCCACTACGGCAGCTTGCTCTACATAAACCCCGCCCGACTTGTCCGCCATACTTCACCTACACCTTAACATATCATTTTGCATGGACCGCATTTCATGTTTATGGCAAAACTTTGCCTTCATGCACTTAGGCAAATGGGTTTCCGATACTTATAACAGCGATATACGCATCGTATCGCTACATTTTATGCAAGGTAAGTTATTATAGAATTATTACCAACGTTATTCTAGAAGGGTAAATAAAGCCGTTCCGGGGGAATATATTATTTTGATCGGTAAATCCAGCTTTTTAAAATAGGTATACATAAGTGCCATACTTGCTGGTTATACATAAAATTTTACAGTGTAACCATTTACTTTATTGAAATTCACCATCTAATCAATTTGTTACTAATTCAAAACTCATATCACTTACCCATAGCTTACTTACAGAATGATACGAGGTAGGTACGATAGTAACAATCTGGAACCTCAAAATACTATGAATACATAATGTAATCCAGTTATTTCAGAGTTTCGTGAAAAGTGATTTGATAACTCCACCGTACACGCTACTAGCAAAACTACACACGTATCTCTCAAAATATCAAAGGGTTAGCGTTTTGTGACTCTGAGCTTATATAATTACGTCATCAAATTGCTGTGATGTTTCCAACGGTGGTTCGGCAGTTAAGCCTTCTGTGAATTTTAAATCGTTTTTAATAGCAGCCCCGTACCACAGCACACGCCGTCAAAGCTGACCCTTACTTTGCAATTTGATTTCCCATAACCAGTTTTTCGTATGCGTCGGCGTCGCAACCACTTTTCCCCATGATAGCAAACTGAAAACACAGACATTTTCTTTTGTCTTTTAGAACAAACGCGTCGTAATTACGTTTCGAGTTGGTTGTTAACACAGTCTGTATTCATGCGATACGTTAACATTAATATGTTCGTTTGTTTACAAAGGCGCCCTTGATACTAAAGAGTCGCGGCGTCGACGTCTAACTCGGTGAATTTAATTAACTTCGTTAACTTCTAAATACTCTTAACGTCTTTGATACCTCCGTACCCTTTCATTGACAAACACGATCTCTGGGTGTGTACACGACAGTCGCTGTCAAACTTTTATCAACCTCGGTGGGGCGTTCAAAAGTTGTCTGGCAACAGTGATTTAGGCGTGATAAAACAAATGGAATGAGGCGAGACGTGGGGCCCGCATTGCGGGAGCATCATACGCTCATTTCTCATTGTCTGCTAGCACCTCGAGCGCCGCTACAACTTTCTGCCGGTGCAGTTTAATGCATATTATAACGCGGTAAGTACTCAAAATGGAGTAAGCGGCGAGGCAATATCGCCGCGGTAGACGCGAGCGTACGAGCGCTCTCTTTATTGAAAGAGTAAACTGTCCTTTTTCACGGGACGCCTCGGGCTCTTTGTGACGGAATTTCGTGCAACTTATTTTGCGCTCGAGTGTAAATAATAGTGAACCAAGAGCGCTTCGGATTTTCGGACGCTACCCTTTCCTCTGCGGTTTTGAATATACACTGACGTTGTGCACTATGCAACACACTGCTGCATAAAACTATTGCGTTTTAGTCTCTTTGTTTCCCAAAATATTAGCATTATTAATAGTGCTCGGGAAAGCAGTCTTAGTTGGTCTTAGAACACTGAAACAAAGTTATATTGTGTAGATTAAGTTGGAGTAATTATCATGGTACGTGGCTATGCTACGTAGGGGTGCGTCAAAGGTAACGTTTTACAATTTAATATTCTACACACAAGCATTTCAAACGCCAACTCAAACGTAGCTTCTCCTTTCGTAAAAGTTGCTCCGTAAACGAACCCCCCCTTCGTTAGATATCTACGTGAGTTTAATCCACTCGGCAGGCCGATTCGGTCGGGAACGATTTTCGAGAAAATTGGTGAAAATTGCAACAACATAGGCGAAAATTACCACTTGGAGGTATTGTTTAGAGAACGGCGGCGGCGGCGGGCCGAATTTATGTGGCAATGGAAATGTGACGCTGACTCTGTGTGGTCTACACCGAACCGCGCACACATACCGTCGGCTACGACGTAGCACTTGCTACGAAAATGCGGACGGAATAAACGTCGAGATACATTTTCGTGAGTGCGTAATGCCTATCACAATCTTAATTGTTGGCTGTTGTTGGTGAAAACGAAGTGATAAGAATTTGAAAAGCGGCTTCCCAAATGTGTTGGATTTATTGTGAAAATGTTTACCTCTGTGCCTTAGTGGTTGTTTTTGAAACTATCGACCGTTCACCTGTGCTGTAGATATTTTGATTATAGTGCTCGGATTTACAAGCTTTAGCGCGAGCTTTTTAGGAGTCAATAAAATTGAAGTACCAAAAGCGCTTAAACTATACAGTTTCACACGCTATTTTGCTAGAAACAATGAACGTATAATCGGTTTTTCATGTTTTAAACTAAATCCCCTGTTTCATGGTAGGGAGAGTGTAGGTAAAATAGCGATGGCATCCAGACGGACGTCCAGCCGTCATGGACGAGACGAATTATGGCCTTTGTGCCACTTTCACTCGCCACCATTTTTTAATTTCCCAGTGAAGGCATTTTTTAATTCGTGAACGTTTATGAAATTTTATGTCCTGTCGTATCCGTGCACTGATTGTTCGGAGCGTTGCTTTGCGTTTCGGAATTCGCTAATTGTTTCAACCATTGGACGTCTACTATGTCTAATGTTTTATTTTTCAGATCCATAAAAGTGCCATTACTCTTTGTTAACAAAGAAATGGAATATTGCACGATATAAGCACATATGTATTTTTAGGTATCAGGTTTTTCCATTAGGATGAGTTAAATTTGCATACATAGGATGTTTTATGAATTTATACATGTATGAGGTTTTAGATGCCGTGTGGCCCGCGACTATGAATTGACGACGCCCTTCTTTTCATATCGTAAGAGGCGACAAGAAGATTATAATATTTGGCAATAGTACAGTCTACTCACCACTCTCCCTAAGGGTAGAGGTCAGACCACGGTCGCACTGTGTGAAATGAGAAACTTTCATAATGTAATGGAAGATGGAATTTATTTGTGCAAAACCTTATACGATTGGAAGGTTATGTTCGTCTAGCGAAGTAAGCCCTATTTTTAGGGTGTGAACAAAGTTGGATGTTAAAATTAAAAACATTAGGTTGTTCAGAATAATCGGTCAGCTTTAAGACCTAAACTTTATCGTATAGTCACCGGCACGTAACTTGGCAAGAGTAGAGTAGAGAATTCCTCTCAGTTCTTTCTTTCTTGTAAAAAGACGTTTAAAAATAAATTACGACAATAACCATAGAATAATGGCAAGTAATAAAAGTGACCATTTTTTTGTTGCACTAAGTGTACATGCGTAAACTTACTCCCACTACGCCAAAACCTTGCCAGGTTATGTGCCGGCGATCTAAAAAATCGAATTAAAGTTCTAAGAGGCTCTTTGAAAATAATATTTTCCCTACTCTAGAGTTTTTAATAACGTTTCTACGCAAAATTTGATCACTATCATGTACAAAGATCTATTATGACAAGAAAGACATTATGCCAGGGACGTCCCAAAAATAATTTTGTGTTGTTTTCAGTGCACTTTTAGTGACTATGCCAGCCTTTTTATGTTATAACCTTCAGCAAACCCAAAATATATACGTAATGTACTTACTGGTGCCAGCATAGTAGACGGTGTATTCGAGCTGGTGTCCCATCATGTCCACCTTGACCTTGTCCACCACGAGCCTCGTGAAGAACAGGTCTCGCTTGTAGTATATTGGCTTCTCGTTCTCGTGGGAGACGGCGCTGTCCATCAGCGGGTGGGATCTGTTAGAATATAACGTTGTTAAGAAAATTAATAATGCGAAAACAAGTACTATGATACAGAAGGTGTTAATGCAAAAACTGAAAACCCCTTAAGGGCTCATTGTATATATCATTACGAACAACTTTTACTATGGAATTAATCAAGAAATCGCGAAAAAAAACAGCTATTCCCTCTGCCGCGCGATTGATAAACGTAGTAAGTAACATTTTGGTCAAAAATGAGTTGATCATATATTCGTAATCACCATAAGATTGTGATTACGAATATAAATGATCAAAAAATTTTTGACCAAAATGTTACTTACTGCGTTTATGAATCGCGCGGCAGCCCTAAATTTTGTCGAGTTATGTGAACATAAATGTATGGAGCAGCAGATTTTTTTTTTTAAATTTCAGGGTTATTCGTAGAAGTTGTTTATGATGATGAGTATAATGAGCCCTTAAGAGGTTTTCAGTTTTTGCATTTGCACCTTGAATAAGGGGTGCATTAAAAGTGCCTCCGCAAGTGACGATACCTATGTACGTGACTGACTGCTGACTGCCCAGGGTGCGTCGAATCCTCGACAGCCAGCCCCGCTACCAATCTTGCCGACTGGCTAATCGTTTCACTACGACATGCGCTATTCTCATAGCAGTGCCGACACGACAAAAGTAGAATTAAGGTATTGGCATTCATTTTGGAAAGACCTGTTTATATTGAACCCATAACCTAAGGCCTCATTTAAGGGGTAAAGTAGACAATGCAGACATAATTATGACGTTTCATAGAGCATTTATGGAGATTGCGTTTTTCCGCGCGTATTGTTTCAGTTGTAGTTGCATGTTGGATAGTACGATCCTGATAGATCCTGATAGATCCTGATTTTCCAAAAACGAGGTTCTAGGATGGGTTATTGTCCAAATTATTGGGTTTAATTTGATGGCAGTTGCTTCATTTAAAATAATACTATCCAGTTGTGCATCTGGTTAGTCTGGGAGCCGACTCTAAAATTTGTTTAATAAAAGGCTACCATGATAATTCATTGTTATTTTGTTAATAGCAACGCGTCAGTAAAGTAGTTTAGTAAGTGTCTTTGTTTACTATTTGCAGTCGTTATCGACAATAGTCGGTCCATTCAACAAAGCCCGTAGGTTTTGAATAGAACTCAGATAACCTTCATGAAAATGTTGTAGAGGTTAAAATAATGCTGTCTTCTGAACAATACAGTGACAGCGTTCAAACTAAATCTGTATGTTAAAATTTATTTATTCAGAAACAATGCAATGTGTAAAGGTGTCTAATAAAGGAAAAGTCACCGGAGCGTAACGGCGGAAACATTACAAGCATGTTGATAACAATAAGGTCGCGACGGCCGTACGACAATCGCGCGCGACGATAATGTCGCCGATACAAATGTCGCACAATACAGTCTTTGCTTCGACGCCAACAACAAAATGCCATTCATTTAATTAAAACCTCCTCTCGTTATGAATAAAAAATGTTATACTATTTTCAGCAGACTGGTTCAGGTGAAGTGTTAAAATCTCAACGTTTCCACATGAGGATCATGGAAAAGCGGGAAAAAAAATAATTGAACGCTCTCGGGGTGAGAGCGTCGGATAATTAACAGGACGTGTCGCCAGATAAAAGTGCCTGTGGATTTCAATGAGCGTGGAATTCTGGAATCGCTAGAGACCTCGTCGGCGGCAGGATCGTGTTTCGCGTTTTTAAGTGACGATTTTCTACTTTGTTTACGTCCGGCGCGCTTGTTACAATAACGACAGTCTCGCCTTTTGTTATTTTTCCGTATCCGGCACCTCGGCCGTTTTGAAAATAAATTAATTCTCTGCTTCGTACGGGTCCTTTTTTAATGAATAATTTTAACAATGCGTTGTAAATTCCGATAATCTAACAGAGTGTGAGAAGTGGCATTTGTTTTTTGCAATTTTATTTCATTTGCATTTTACGGTCTAACATTAGTATATTGGCATTGCCTTCACCAGATCTTCACAACCCAGATACAGATCTGGGTTGTGAAGGTCTGATGACAGTCGCTCTGTGTAAAATACTAGTATTCACCGGCATCTGATTAGACTGGAAGCTGACCCCAACATAGTTCGGATAGGTTACGCAGAACGATTTCATTTGCATTTTATTAATTTTATCTTTGATTATTTTCTTTCACATTAGAATAACGAGTAAATAATTTAAACTAAGTTAAGAAACAAGATTACTCACCTTATAAAGTTCAGTACTGTATCAGGTAACGACGAGGTATCATTCACGCAAGTCCCAGGCCTGGGTTCAGGGACTTTGCTGCTTATAACTGGTAACCACGCTGAACTTGAAGACGCTTGCTCCTTGAACTTCCCTTCGAAGGCCTTCTGAATGTCCCCGATAGTGAAGGTGCAGATGGCAGATCCCATGAGGCCAGTGGAGGCGGTCGTGAAGACGCCATAGAACCGACTGTCGTCCCCAGGTACTTTGTAGATGCTCTCTGGTAGAAAAAGAAAATGAATGGTTTTGGTTTTCGTTCAGAAATGTCAGTTTTGTACGAAAAGATGCATGAATTTGATAGTAGTAAAAGTAATTATTCGAAGCGCGGTCGTAGCTCGTTTCGCCTGCTCCTATGGGAAAATGCGTGATTTTTAGTTTTATGTAAACACGCTGTCGTAGAATTTCGTTCGGAATCTGCATTGAGAATGTGCATGGCCTACAGATATTTGTTCCGAGTTTGGTACCAACACAAATTTAATGCACTGTTCGTACAGTCAACAGCAAAAGTTAATAAATATTTGCGTATTTGGAAATTAAATATTGTAGGAACCAGTCGTTGTTCTAATTTTAATAATATATTTTTTACATTGTTATCTTATTTTTGCAATTAATAATTCATAGAAAGTTTTCATTCTTAAAAAACGCTTTACAAATACCAGCATCAATTGCTTGTGATGCTGATTGTATGTACATAAGATGTGTTTGAAAAACATCTGCATTTCTATTCTAAAGTCTTTTCTTTAGGTTTTAATTCATGTGAATTTATAATCTATTAAGAATAAAGCTACACATAAGATTGATATTTCGTTTCATTTTCATTTCAAACAGATTCACCACATAAATTTGACTTAAATATATATTTAATAAACCTTTGAAATATAATATCTTATGTAGATTTATAAAGTAGATAAGATAGAACTTTAGATTTATTGTTTTCATAATATGGAAGATTATACAGAAAATTTTACTAAAGAGTTTCAATTTTGAAGGTTTATTTTTAATATAAAACTCAATATCTACTCAGGTGTAAAATATCAAAGCGGGTTATAAAAGTAATTTCAATTTAAATTGAATCTCTGCTATTGGACAACTGAAGCTTAAATTTATCAAGCGCCGTCATGATGTCTAATCTGTTCTTAGTTGTTCAAACTTCAGTTTACTATCAAATTGTTATAATTGTGGGCTCTCAACCTAATATCTCTGGTAAAGTTAGTAGTTGCTGCAATTATAGAATATAACTTGCGTTTGAGCTGCAAGTTGAACAACAAGGTTGCAAGGTGATTCATTTGATAACGGGTCAGACTTCACTTATACCAACCGACGTTGTAACACACCTACAAATACGTACGTAGGTACACACCTATAAAATTGGATTGGAGAGGTTCATGGCTAATTACCAACCGCGCGGATCATACAATTTGCGAGGTTAAGCTGCGCTTGCCGCGGTCAGTCTGTGGATGGGTGACATCGAGACCCCTCCGTGCCTCGGAGAGCACGTTATTTAGTAGGTCTTGGGTGTCATACGAATACCTATGACAGTTTTTACGGGAAGTCAGAAGCCCGAAAGTCTCACAACCAGTCCAACTTTAGAATATCTACATTGCCCAGTAACTGGGTTGCGGGGGTCTGATGGCAGCCGCTCTGTGTAAAATATTGGTATTCAGCCGTATCTGGTTAGACTGGAAGCTGACCGCAACATAGTTGGGAAAAGGCTAGGCAGCAAACACTTATAAAATTGGAATGTAAATAAGCATTCTATTCGGCTTCGAATATAAAGAAAAATCATTGTGAAGATAAGCAATTTCGAGACAACATATCTAATTATTATAGCACACAAGAAATAAATTCGAGAGAAATCATTCGGCTTATCAAGAAATCTATCTATCCCTTTGTATGGATGGAACTCTGTTCCGAGAAAATCGATCGTCAACTTCGGTGCGAACCTAATTGCTCGAACAGACGTGTAAATAACACACCTACTGCAAATACTGAGCACTTGAGTACCTATTACATTCTCATGAGTTATGCAGTGCTGGTAGTGGGTCCGCGTGAAAAACCGTGGCACGGCGCGAACCCCGACCGTTAATATTATATGAACACAGTCTGGGAGGTCCCGAGCCCAAGTGCAGTGCTAGACTCTCGTAAAATCGCACTATGCACTTTTGAATTTGGAACTGAAAATGTTTGTCCGGGACTGACAGTCAATATTTGTGTGCTTTGAATGTAACCAAGGAACGGTAACTCGAAATTCGACAGCGTGCTCAAGTCAAAGAGGTACAGAAATATTTATAAGAATGTGTGCTTACATACAAAGATCGATAGTTTTCTTTGAGAATCTGATTTAGTCTTCGGAGATGTTATATTATATTTTTCCTGTATTTTAACTTTGCTTTTAATGATTTTTGAGTGAAAATTAATAATGGTCGGCTTTATACCAGCGTGAGTCAGTCAAAAATAGTATTTTGGCTTAATTTGTTTCAGTTCGACTGAGTGCTAAATACTTTTAAAACTCAATTACCTGTGTATATAAAAGGAGAAACTGAGTGACTGACTGATCTATTGACGTGCAGCCGCTGGGGTTAGAACCTTGAAATTTTGACAATAGGTACCTAATTTCTATAACGTAGCCATCCATTAAGGAAGGATTTTCCAAAATTCCTCCCCTAAGGGGATAAAAACCATCAAACAAGCGAAGCTGCGTGTAAAAGCTAGTTAACAATTAACAACTAATAGCAACGACTAATAACTTACGTATTTCGTTAAAGTAGAAGGGAAACTCTCCAGGTATGCTGCAGTTGAGCCTCGCCTTCAAGTAAGTTGCCCAGTTCTGGCTGAGTATGTTCTTGCCACCAGTATCCCTCTTGCAAACTCTTGCTACTCTCGAGTAGACTGCCTTGCCACAGTTGATGTACTCGACAGCCGTCTCCCGGAAGAAGAATAGTACGTAGTCACCAACGTCGAAGGAACCCACGAAGTTTGGTTCTATAAGAAAACAAAAGTAAAATTAATAACACGTTTCATGAATACAATTTGAAGAGACAGTAACTTATAAACTTTTCGATAGGTACTTTAAGTTGAAGGTAGGTAATTGATATTCGAAAGTAAAGCACTTTAAATTACTCTAGTTTTAAAGTTACTTTCATTATTTTTAAATAAATAATAACCATTATAATTCTCATATAGTGAGTCGTTATGTAAAATTACAATTGTCACGTTGAGTGTAATAATTTCGTAAATTATGAATATAATTTAGTATATTCGGTGTACGAGCGTGCGTTCCCACAATCAGAGTTAATTCCACAGTATCAAATTGCTGTTATTCCATGTGATATGCAATAAATATTAGATGAAGCCGTGGGTGACAATTATGTCACACGGGACGTTTATAGCTAGCATTAATAAGTGCTTATTTGTTGGTCCTATAATGAAAACGCCACGTGGCGCGGATTACGGAATACGGACGCACGCCTTACACCCAATATCTCTATTCACATTGTTGAATAATATCATCCACAGCATACGCTACAATGACTACATAAAGCTTAAGAACCAAACTTTAATAAGGTTTCTGATCTTTCTAAATTATTACGCCTATAAATTTGGCTTCATATAAATTAATAGTAGCGATAAACCCTCCTTTGATGAATATGTTGTACGTGGCAATATTCAACAATGTCTCATAAAATGCGAGTATATCATAATTTAACAGAAAATCGATCCAAGTTCAATGCAACCATCAAAATAGAATATAGACATAAACGTCAGTGGTTTCGTGAAAGCATTGTATTGTGTTCATTCTTATCTCTATAATTGTTGATATAGTCGTATGAATGCTGCATGCTATAATACTGATTATGATTGTAAGTATGATTGTATTAGGGACTGCATGTAAAAATGTAATTCTTTTTATTTTCTTTTTTTTTATACAACGTTGCCCCACACTAGGATTTCTTTTGTATCATGTGTGCGATTACAGACACAATTCAAACTAGAACTATTTATTTGCATACTAAGGTAAAATAATACAGGTTTTATTATATAGAGTAGGTACAGCTTAGCAACCTTTTCCGGGTGTTGCAATATTTGAGGACTCTAATTAGATTCTCACATGCACAAACGCCCAGTAACGAAACAATTATCTGTAGGCCATACAAATATTTGTTCTGTGCGGGGATCGAACCCGTGACCCGTAGCGCAGAAGGCAATTGCTCAGCCACTGCACCAAACTTGTCGTCAATATATTGATATCAGGTATTTGATTATCAGATGTACCTATATTTTTTTAAGACTCCCGTATGAAAATAAGCGTTTGATGGTGGTCATACCAATAAGACAATTAATTGACGGTCAAAACAAGGCGAATTTATTCATAACGAAATCTATAAATAGAATGAATATTCAAAAGGGTTGACTTTACAAATGAAAATTAAATGAAAATAATTAACTGTTAGTGGCATTCGAAACGTTAGCAATAAAGGGCCGAGTGTAATGAACAGAGCAATATTAACGAAAATTAGGCAAATTTGTAAACAGGCGTAATTTCTATTTCGCTGCTACCGTGCCACACAAATTAACGGCCTAAAGGGTTAGTCCCATTTGTTCCAATACTCATTTTGTACTAAAATCAGAACAATTAAGCCTTTCAGGCTACAAAGGTGCTTTTAATAAATATTAATTTAATTTGATATCAATATTTCATTACAAAATTGAAATAAAATAAAGAACCGTATTTATTCAATATTAATGTTGTGCAGTCTAGTGGAACATCAATATTATTTATTAATTCAATAAAAATAGCTTTTATGATTTTATTGAATCTCTTTGTAAGTTTTTCGTTGAATTAGAAATTATTTATTGAGTCAGCGTTATCACTGAAACTATGTTCTGTGTTAAATGAGTATTTGAATTTGACTCTTAATTAAGTCAAGAGTAAAACAGAGATAACATTTATTTAATATTATGTAAAGTAAGAACAATGAAATATTTGTGTAGGCACATAAGCACTTCAGATATTAACTAATAACAAAAATATTTTCAGTGTTATTTTTGTTTGAGAACAGAAATAAAATCAGTTTTAGCTAGTATTTTTTTATCCATAATTAAATCAGACACCTAAATATTATTTGATATCTGGCTGAAAAATTACGATCACACGATAAAGGAGGAGCGGCTAAAGGCATTTTCAAATATTTATGAATATTATAATATAGCAAACAATTACAAGCCTATACAGGAATAACCGAGGCATAGATCCGGGAGACACCGTACTCGTTAGAGCGAAAACAGTTTAATTTCTATTGTTTAATCGCAAACAGGGCAATTTCCGTGTAAATCGTGTAAGCATCGATAATTGTAACATTTGTCGTTATTATTACCGGCTCGCTTTCAGCCTAATGGATACTCGGCCGTTGTTGGGCAGCAATGATCACGCTCATTTCGATAGGTACTGATTTAATTTTGATAACGCTATTGATTCGGTCGACTGGGTCAGTGTGAGTCAGTCAGCCAGAAAACATCGATATGAGGCTAAGAAAGCCGTATTGTGTTCGGTATAACTCATTAGTCGTAAGTATAATAACCTTTTTTCATGGATATAAATGCTGGTCCAAAAACGTTAAGTACATTCGTGCTAGAACAAAAAATATTTTATGTACGTTTTATTACGGGGCTTAGGTACATACAGCCTAGTTTGGGCGTAATGTTTTAATAATTATCTGTACACAATGAAACCTCAATTCCAAACCAGCCTTACATTTTCATAATGATTACGAAAAATGAGGTTCTTACCCAACATAATATTTAGGAGAAAAAAATAATAATACTTACTATCAAGCCACTTCGAATCATATTTCAGGGTCCTCTTGAAGGCAAACTCGCGTCTTCCCGTCGTCAAGTTATGGAGATCAGTTCTGAAGATCACCGTGTCCGCCTTAGTGAACTCAGCATTGGTGCCAGAGTATAACGCAGGTAAGCTGCCCGGGTTGCCCCTCTCCACCCATAGGGCTGTCGAGTTGTCGGCAGGGTCGTACGGACACTTGGCGACACCCATGCCGATGCCTGGCACGTACTCGTGACGAGGCAGGTGCGTCAGGTTAGACTGTAACAAAGGAAGATTATGGTCTTGAATAGGTACTTTATGTAAATAAATTTTTGGAACTGCGTGTTGAAGTGCGCAGATGTTGTTTTTGTTTTTATTTTTCAAGAATAGTAAATGTAATCAACATAATAAACGCATTTTGTAAAGGATTGTTATTTACTAAAACTTGCTTTGGTATGTAGGTAGGTAATACAATAAACTAAATAATTTCTTATTCATTGACTTCATGTTCATCCAAAGGTTGTCTGGTAGATATCGCTATCAGCGATAAGACCTCCATTGTACCCTTTAATGTTTGTTATTGTATAAGAGCTGTGTTACAATTTTGGTGTACAATAAAGTATATTCTATTCTATTCTAAACTGACGTTGCACAGTCTGCACAATATTGTTATTAAATCCTATATAATTTTACTTAACCTTACCTACCTATGTAATTTCATTTTGAAAGTGTAATTATTTCGCTGCTAATATCCCCTCTGATTTAAACTGCGTATAAAGTACCTATCTCCACAATTGTTTGTGCATAAGGGTGTGCGTTTTGGTAAACACGTTAATTAAAGCTTCCAAACACCCCCAATTTTCGAAACACCAAAGTAGGGATGTTAGTAGAGGGTGAACAAAAAGTTTCCAAAAATATTAAAATTTCCACGCGTGAACGTTTCGATTTTATGCGCCATTAATCAAAAATATATCTAAAAAACAAAACGTAACGACTGAATTTATGCGTTTCAAAGTCAGTAGCAGCGCACTGGCCAGCCGACCGCCCCCGGGCGTCCCCCGTGCAACTCAACAACACATCTGCTATTAATTTTTCCAAAAATTTATGTTCGTTTCTCGCTGTATGCGATTTATTAACCGAAACTTATTATTTTGAAGGCGGTCGAATTTTTTCGGCGTTGCGCGGCGCTTGGGAGAATTCCTCTATTAGTATAATGCGATGGGTGGCGGTACGGTTTTCGAAATTATCATAAAATTACTAAATGTAGCATAAACGTGGGGTGGGCAGCGGCGCCCGTCGTCGTGGATTGAGACTTTATGTAAATTTTAACGACGCTGCGACCATCGGGGCCACCTGTGACCCGCCCCTCCCACCCGCCGCGTCGCCCGCGGCACCTGTCGAAAACCTATGTCGTTTTTATTTCAATAAGCTGAGGATTAAATTAGGCATGCGAAGACGTGCCGGCCCGACCGCCCGGGGGTAAGATTTTCCTCGTTCCTTACTTGTATTCTGACTTTTATCGGAAAACCATTTGTAGCTTTACACGTTATTTAAACCGGACATGCGTAAATTGTGTTTGATAATGTTAATAAATCCGCCTGAAGGCGCATTTATCCCACTTGGTCGTAATGGATTCTATCAAAAAAATATAAAATTTATTTTTGTACGACATACGACACCTACGCATTGTAATAATACAAACGAAATTACATGAAGAGCGTTACGGAAAAGGGACATGTCGATCCTAATCAGGCTAAAAATACTGAAAGGGATATGTTTTTTTTTTTAATCTACTCAAACTTATTGAACGCCTACAGAACTTGTCCTACATTACATCTATTCCATCATGAAATTTGATTACAGGTAGACATTTATTGCTTGCTCCTTCAGAAATTGTAAAAAAATAGATACCATTCCTACAACGCATTTGTAAACATCGACTAACTCCCGGTTCCTATGGGAAAAAACGAATCGTTATTGTTACTAATGCTAACATCTTTAATGGTAGTAAAGGTATTTCTTTCATTATTCGTAAAGATAAAAGAATATTATTTAATAGTGTTCGGTAAATCATAGGAATCGTCCATAAGAAAACTAGGGCCCGTATTATAAACAGCTCTCATTTGAGAAATCCCGTTTATTAACTAGAGAGGTATTTAAAAAAAAGTTGTTAAATGTATGGAATTGTCCTTTATGGTTGCTGCTGTTGGAATATCTCTCAATGAGTGAGAGTTGTTTATTAATACGGGCCCCAGTTTTAATACCAACTTTGTCCTGATCATATTAACCAATAATATATTATGTCTACTGCAAAATTTTGGGATTACTTCAACCGTGATTCTGGGGATATTGCCGTAAGCTATGGCACCCTATGGTTTCCTATACGTTGCTGACACCCCAAGACATTTAGCGTAAAACTTATGTTGTTATTGTACACGATCACGATTTAGCCTTATAGGCATTATCGCTTCAGTACTGACACATTTAGTAGGTACTTTTTGATATAGTATGCGAAACTAAAATATAAAAACAGCAGCTTCAATAGCTGCACACAATTAACATAAAAAATTTGGTTATAAAAAGTCAAAGAGTCATTATTTTAACTACTAAAAACTTTTTGCATAAACCCTTATGTGAAAGTTAAGTCTTAAAAAATGGTCCTTATGCGCACATGTTTGGACAACGTCTTAGATGTTTCCTGAACCAATGGCACACAAAACGTAAACGAGTTAAACACACCGCGAACTTTACACCAAACTGTGAAGCTCTTTGCAACATTATTTTCCCTTTCAGCATCGAAGCGCGATCCTAAGTCCAGGATAAACAAGCAAATGGTCCGGGCGGAAGGGCCCGCGGCCTCCCTTCGGTTGAATAAGAAAGTTTGTCTACGGACCCGCAAGCGCCCCTCATTAGGCCTTAGCTTTTGTTTGCCCACCAAATTAGCATCTAGAAGGCTTTTCATTCACAGAATGAAACGTTGACGGTCTAATGATGCGAATTGAAACTTCGGAGGCGAGATTTTGTCTTTGAATTTATGAAGGCTATCTATTTTTGTTAAAGATTACTTTTAATGTTTCGTCCCTCAAATATTAATGTTTTATTCAACCTAGATAGTGATGTTTACGTCGTGTCTAGACTGTGTATTATATTTAACCGGGCTGTGTATTCGTATTATTAATGTTCTGATGTGTGTGCTTCTAAATAATAAAGTTTCAGGATTCAATCAGGAGATTGTCAAACTAAGGGTTTCTTATCCAAATAAGTTAAGAAATTTTAAACTGTCAAAAGTTGTAACAATACTGTTAGTTATGATATCAAAACTGTGAAAGTACCTACTAGAAAATAGATTTCTAATTCAAAAGTTACGTAATACGATAAATGGTATACAAACGTTAAAATAAAGGCTGATTTACACGAGGATAGTTTCTCGAAGCAAGACTTGAGTCGTTCTGCCTTTGTCTTTTTCTACGGCAAAAACAGACTTGCTTCAAGAAACTTACTCCGTGTAAATGAGCCTTAATAACTGTAGGTAGCTATTGACCTTTTTGTGTAGGTACTGTCATTAGGCGATACTTGAATATACTTCTTCTACATTACCTTCAAGACAGTACCTAACCGAAAACGACCCATTAAAACTTTCCAGGAGAGTGTCAGTTCGTCTATTTTAATTGACGTACGGCTAAGTACTATAAATATTTAAATTGTTTTTAAACGGTTTTAATTAGGCTCCACTTCGTATATTTGTTTGTTTGTTCGATTCAAATCTTGCGATGTCGCTAAGCGACAAAACCCATAAAATAAAGAAAAGAAAAATCTTGCGATAGATTTTTCAACTACTTCTGCTTAACCGATGCTTCTGAAACGTTGCGCGCAAATTCAATTCTCGTGACAATACAACTTTATAATAATGTCAACCTTCAATCCTCAAATCTTAATACTGCAAAATAAAACCGTGTAAATAAAAAGTTCTTTGAGGAATTATTTCTTAATTTTTTATCGGTAAGCTCTCTTAACTTATGTATAAAACAATGTGTTTAATATTTACTATTTTACAAACTAACCACAAAAGATTGTCCCAAATATACGTCAAACAAACTCCATGCAAAACTCGCCGAGATACGACATCGCCGTTTAAAAGTTTACAACGTTACTACAAAGTAAAACACGATATCTAGACAAGAGAATAGTTGGCACCTACAGATACGCGGTCGCATGATATACGACAATGGCTTCCCGATACATTGTGAATACATACGTTACGTACGTAATATCCTACGGGAAACTTTCGAGACATTCACTAGGAGTTTGTAGAGGATCGGTAATATGTGAATATTTATACAAGAAAGTGGATGTAAGTTTACTTTTTAAATTGGTCTTGAATAAAAGTGCACGTTTACAAGAAGATACACTATCATACATTACACTGAACGGTTGATTACTGACGATATTTCAATTTGACCTGATTCTGACGCGATATAATTATGATCTAATCGAAGTTCTAACAGCACAATTTACTTGATTAGGTGATTAAGTACACACACATATCGGATCTTATAGAAGGATATAATAATAGAGAACAGAGAGGGTAATTTGTTTATGTAATTACAGGGTATTTGTTACGTAACCAAAAAGGAATTGTTCAAAGAAAAGAAAGACCGTAGATAGATACACGTTAAGTATTCTTAAAAGAGTATTTACATCCCAAAAAGCGATGAAAATAAAATAGAATAAAATGAATGTAGAAGATTTATGATAAGCACTACGGCTTCTGATAATAACTAGTTACGTGTTTTAACAGTAATTATACAAGTTGTGAATATGTTACGAGTTCCGACATACATTACGAAACTTGTCTTTGTCAGTGCGTGTATTGGAAGGAGTAACTTTCAAACGCATAAGGGATCCCGGGATTCTACGAGATTGTGGGGGTTGGCAAAGTTTTGACAACCACGTCACTATCAGTTAATAACCTGTGGCGATGATCTGAATTTATAACGACATATTGCTCTGATACAACGAATGTATAGCACTTGTACAAATATTAATTTAAACTGACTTTAATCTAAATTGCGGGGAGTTATGCAATATACGTCTTGGAGAAAATGTAACGTGTTGTTAATTTAATTTGAAATAGTAATGGAATGTTAAGTAGAATATAAGAGATGGACGTGGAAACTAAAGCCAAATAAGAAAAAGGACAACTAAAGAAGACTCCGAAATACCTAATTTGGAATTTGTGAAGTTACACTGTACTGATACAGAAATTGTTGACACACAAGCAAACATAAGAAGTAAACATCATTAAGTATTCCAACATCTTTAAAAGGCAACGGAAAGACGAAAACTAGGAAGTTGCATAGTCAAAATTATCCAAGTCAGACTAAAAGTTGGGTAGCCGCATATCACTCACAGAGACTGAAAACATTTAGCAAGCTTGAAATAGAAATAAGCAGAGTTTACTTGAATGGAGGAAAAGTTGGGCCTGGGTTGCATAAGGATGAAAGCAGCATGTGCAAATTATTTGTTTATCAAGCAGTCTATAAGCAATGTAAAATAAATGGCGAAAAAGAAACTTTTAACTCTTCAGAATTCAAAGCAGCTGTCATAATAATAAGGTTATTTTGAAATCTATTTAATGAGTTGTTACATTATGTCTAAGTTTGAAAGATTGGACTAAATTGCTATACTTAGAAAAGATTACATTATATTTTTGAAGACCTAACAGATGGGGCAATCTTAGTTTTTAATCACTGCAAAATATAAAAAAAAGGTTTATAAAATTCTGAATTGAAATATGCTCTAGAGGTGAAAAATAATTAATCTGTGTTACATCGACATCTTTTATCTTTTTCTTATGAAATTTCAGAAGGATAATAACTAAGTACATGCCTTTTTTGCAGGGATAAATAAGTAGTACCTGGATGACCGAGTTTTGCTCGGTTTTTTTGGTACATCGACGTTTTTTAAAAATGAAACCTAGCTAGATCCATTTTTCGCCCCCGAAACCCCCTACATACTAAATTTCATGAAAATCGTTGGAGCCGTTTCCGAGATTCAAATTATATATATATACAAGAATTGCTCGTTTAAAGGTATTAGAATATATATATATATATATACGAGAATTGCTCGTTTAAAGGTATAATCGCAAAAAATCTAATCAAAAACATAATATACTTCAAGATAAGTCCAAATCAAAAATGTATACAAATCCCAAAATAAAGGGCGAAATAGAATTAAACGTAGTACTTAACAAAGCAACAGACGTGGGCAATCGTAAAGTGTACGCGATATCGGATACTAATTCCGAATGAGATAGCTATTGCACCTGTGTACTGACTAGTGCGCGATGTGAAATACGACTATGGGTTTTAGATCAATAAAAAACGTATTCATTTCACGTCATACGAGATAAAATGCTTTTGTGAATGACAATGTTGTTTGAGTGTTTTATTTTCATTGACATTTAGCATGCAATTCTGAGCATTTTTTGGGTATTGTTTTAAGTTTGATAGTCAATTTAGAAGATGACGATATAAGTATCGTTCCTCTTTTATTAAATACTTACATATTTATGTAAACTAACTGCCTTATTAGTCTAGTGGTGGCAAGCGCGACTGCTGATCGTGAGGTCCTGAGTTCAATTCCCAGATTGGGTAAAGTGTTATTGGGTTTTTCCGTGTGAAATTCCTCAGTAGCAGCCCGGAGTTTGGATTTGTGCCCGGTTGATAGCAATAGGCTCGCCCCCTATTTCATAGGACTTAAACATAATAGCGAAATGAGGGTGTACCTCTGCCTAACCGTTCGGGGAATACAGGCGTGATGTTATGTTATCTAGATAAAGAAGATACGGTTTTTAAGATTTATTTTTAAACCGAAATGAATATTTGAATTGTAACAATAAAATTAAAGAAGAAACTAAAATAGCATTCTGCTACTAAGCTTTGTTTTATAAACACATAAAATGGAATAAGCATTCTAAGAACTCAGAGCTTCATTACCTAGTCACAAGTGAATTGCTGTTGATTACAAACACAAAGAAAAATTCTACTTGTGAAGAACTCAAATTAAATATTCAGACTTAATTTACTAAGGACTACTGTCAGTCAAACCCAAGAACTAAAGTGGTACCTAGCTACAGTTCTGAGTAAATAATAAGCAGTTACGTTAACTGTCATAGAGACACAAACATGCCAGTCAAAGGAAGGTAGAATGACAGGTTTCAAATAAATTTGCCCGTCACGTAACGAGGAAGGGAAGACAACAGTTACGAACAATTAATTGAGCGAACTGAACACAGTCGATAGTTTGACGGTACAAATAACAGAGTTAACTAATTCGAGTTGGATTAAAAATGTAGACTCAAAGAACCTGTACTGTGAAAATCAATTTGTCAAGAAACGAACGTACAGTTTACAGACATTTCTGAGCATAAATATCGAATTGATTTTTACATTACCGGGACTGGGAAATCATAATAATTTGCTTCAGAAAATTGAGTGAACATTTCAAATTAACGGAACTGTTGTATTAAGTCGGATGGGATTATATGTAGAAGGTGTTAGAAATAATAACCTTGAAGACAAATAGAAGCTTAATTTCGCATGTCACTTGCGTGGGATAAGGATCATCCCTATCCCACGCATGTTTTATTAACTACGTAATCAAAACCTAGAATCACATTTTTTATTATTTTAGGTTAAAATCAAGCATTCAAGCCCCTGGAATCTTCAGATCAATGGTTGCGTTGATTTAGAATAGAGTGTGCAAAAATATTTTACTGTGTGCACCTTATTGAAAATCAAAAACTTGACGCTATAATAGTACGCCATTAGAACAAGGTTATTTTATGAAAACGTATCCCGTAAAGTAACAAAATAATCTGAAAAACTCAAAACTGTAGTTACCATTCATCGTCACCTAACACAAATACACACTTTGCAACTAAGTCAATTTCCACATACAAAATAAGTACACTTAGGTTCAAAGTTGTTTGTATAAAATTTTACGGGCAGCTGCATTCATGTAATGCACAAAAATGGTTATGCGGCATCGGCGTTCAGCCGAATGCGGCGTTGCATAGATTATAAAGTGATTTTCCGAAGTGCACTCAACGGTGCGGCGCGGGAGTTGAATTTGCACCATTATTATGCCATAAACATTACTGTGTGATGACACAAAAGCTTGTTGATCTATCGGCATGAATAATTATATCACAAAGAGGGAAATGACGCCGAAATTCTGATTCTATTTTGTTCGATATTCGAGGATCGACATTGCAACAGATTGTATTTTAGCATCGAATGATTTTAACATTGTTTTGGAAGCTTTGCTTGATGCAATTCACGGTAATGGAATTCTGAAAACATACCATATGTCTTTGGTATTCACGTGGTAGATAATACACAATTTAAGTGTAATAGCACGTTTATTCGCGCCGGCAGTGTATGCCTGACGTGGGCCCGCTTATCATGCATCCTAGGGCGTTTATTACACACTTTTAGAATCTATTATTCAATGTGTGGGTTGTTTCACGATAGTTTCCGTCAAGTTTCAAGCTAGCTACATAATGTTACACTGTATTTATGCTTTTTGTTGTACAGTACACCGAGGCATTTTAAGACAAGTCAATATTGAATTTCACAAAGAGTTAGTCAACAGATAGAGCGGTTTCGCACTACGTCCGATCCGAATCCGATCCGAACCTGTGAAAATACGGATCTAGAAATCTCGGACCAAATTCGGATATTGCTTACGCACTAGTCCGATCTCTGATCCAAATCTAAGCAATTCTGGGGCCACTTTTTTTGCATACGGCATTTTACGTGGAGCCACAGCAGAACATTCTCGCCGCTGCCTCCCTGCTCGGATGCAGCTTGTATTCGGTTCGGACGCAGTGCGCGAGCGTTCATACAAATAATACTATGGCTTTTTCGGTGTGTCAATAATCTTCTCCGGAATGGAGATTCACGGATAACGGAAAGAAATCGGATGACGGAAGCCGGATCTAGTGCATAAACTACCATAGAAATAGTTCTACGACTACTCCGGACCGTATTTTCACGGGTTCGGATCGGATTCGGATCGGACGAAGTGCGAACCCGCTCATACTGGTTATTTTCGTAGCGCTATAACTGGTGCACAAAACTAACACAGGGGCGGCTTAATGCCTGCTATACGCTTTTATATGCTACATCTAGTCATACAGAGATGTTTGCCCTATGTATAAAGAGAGATATCATAATGGGCAGTCCTGACTGCTTTTGGTGCTACATCGTACCCTGCTCTTTGGATTTACAGTTGCATAATATTAACACCACTGTAGCGGCGTGATCTCGCTACATGTATATTTTGATGATTCACTATGCTACTTTGCTCAGCTTATAGTGGATTATCATAGAAATAAAAATGCAATGTTCTAGTATGAATGTTCAATAGCAAATGTCATTAGTTAAATTTTAATACAACGGCCAAGGAAGAGGGGCGTGAGAGCAATTAGCCAATCAGCACATATATTACGTCATTTAGTCGAATTGGCATTGGTTGGCAATGACCGATGACGCGACTGGTTCGCAGCTGCATTCAATCCCAAACAAACACCTTTCAATGGAGACAAAGGTCAACTAAGAATTGCAACGAGATATACTTCATGACTGCTAGGCTTTATTTATAATGTTGCCGACGCAATTACTACAATACTACTTCTACAAAGTAGACATTACCACAAAATAAAAGGAAAAAAAGGCCTAATCGAGTGGAATCGTAGCCAAACTTTTTAGATCAACACGAAACCCTTATGATAACTACGGGGATGTGTACAAAAGTTGTAAAGGTTCGTATGAAAACCTCCCCTAGTTTGTGTTCGTGGTAAACTTTCGAGTAAACAGCACTGGAAACTTGGTCAACTTATTTTAGGACATAAGTTTTGCTAGTTCAACTTTTGTCGGGTACAGGAGGAAAAATGTAACGAGAGGACAGCAGATTTAAATGTAAACTATTCTGATATGATAATATCTGCATTGTGTAGATTTAAATCAGTTTTATGGAACCCTAATAAATTGTAGACTTATTATTCTAAAACTTCCTCGTTCCTTGTGAGGTCCTGGGTTCGATCTCCAGGTTGATCCAGAATTCCTCAGTAGCAGCCCGGAGTTTGTGTTTGTGCCCGGTTGATGGCAATAGGCTCGCCCCGTATTAAATGGGACATAAACATAACGGCAAAATGAGGGTGTTACTATACACCTCTGCCCAACCCTTCAGGGATACAGGCGTGATGTTTATGTTTATTCGAAAAGTTTATGAATAAAAAGTTTCATTTATAGTCCTAAATATAACTTTTGTGAAACACTCTGTTAGATTTAAAATAAGCAAATCTCATAGACTGAATGTCTAACCACTTCAAAGAAAATCGTAAATTTTGCACTATTTATGGATTCTAGGAAATAGGAATCGACTCAGTTGTAAGTGGGACGTAACCACCACTCACGCATTCGAAATCGTGAGTGAAAGCTGGTAATAAACATATCCTACACTCAGAGACGTTACTAGGATTCCCAGTATAGTTGGTACTTACAGACACATAAATCAGAGGCACGATGTAAATGTTTGTCCCTTTGCGGAAATCGAATCCGTTACCCTGAGCGCAAAATATGGATAGGTACTCTGCTGCTACAGCAACTGGGTGTTAGAAGCTGGAGGGTAATGTTGGTTAATCGTTTTTATGCTAAACGACAACTAAAAAGCTAAGCGAGTATATAAAAACTTAAGCCCGTTTAACTTTTATTTGAAATGTTATAACATTTCTTTTTATCTAAAATTACTGGTACAAATAAGATAAGAACCACTTTATTTTGACTTGCTCAGATAAAAACACAGATTTATTAAATAAATAAGTAATAAAATAAGAATAAATAACAAAGATAAACATAATATTAAAACTGTGCGAACCCAAAAGGTCATCAGCATTTTAACCTTTACTTTATAACATCAAATAAGCTCGAGCGTTACTAAAATAGAGGGAGTTAAGCAAGTAATTATAAAACCCAATAAATCTAAGAACAATAACGGCACAACGTTTTATGAGCACAAAGAATGAGACACAAAGACAATTTAGCGCGCCCGTTGCTAAAAGAACAAGTGTGATCAGACGAAAAATAAAAGTGCGGGCCGTTTGTTACCTGTTCCGTACAATACGACCATTTGTACGTACCTAATAGCAGATTTAAAACACATCGCATTCATCTCGTGAAAAATGCGATAAGCCTAGCTTATTGATTGTACCCATTTAAAATAAAAACGGTAAATCTGTTTTTTCGTCACAGTTACCAAATGAGGTGGAAAAATGAAGCGTAATCACCATAAAGCTTCTTGTAACGAGTATTGGATAAAGATAAAACATTAAAAAAAAATTTAAATTTTCTTGTTTTACCAAGTCTATTATGTTACAGGTTTTGGTGGATTTTATATTCTGCGACGAAAAAATAAAACTTAATAGCTTTTAATTTTTGACTAAAATTCGTTTGAAAATTGCTACTTTGTACCGTGTTCAAAATACAAGGTTTATTCATATATTTATTTATATACACATATGATTTACATTTTTAAATATTTCTATAAAACATATAAAAAAAACATTTAAAAATATAAAAAATAGTAGCCCACCGGCATCGGGAACAGAGTCCAAGCTACCGGTGGTCAGGGCCTCAGAGAGAGGAACTTCCTGACAATACGCGCCGTGTCCAGAAGTACCGCTTTCTGTATCAGGCCCTTGACCCAGCTGCTCAACGAGAGCCTCATCAGGTGTTGGTCGAGGCTCTTGGCTATTAAGCCATTGGCCGTAATGACTATCGGCACAATGACTGCTGAGTCAACCTCCCACATGTCGACAACCTCGTGTGCCAAGTTTTGATACTTAATTTCTTTATCTTTCTCGGCTTTCACAAGGTTCTCGTCATGCGGGACAGTGATATCAACAATCATTGCGAGACGCTTTGATCGATCTATCACCACTATGTCAGGCTTATTGGCAACAATAATCCTGTCGGTGATGATAGATCGATCCCAGTACAATGTGATATGACCATTCTCGAGAACTGGGTCGGGCACATACTTGTAGTATGGTACTTCTGCGTCCACAAGGTTGTATTTCAGAGCAAGTTGCTGGTGGATAATCCTAGCCACGAGATTGTGTCTGTGTAAATACTCGCCGTTAGCAAGACGAGAACAACCAGAAATAATATGTCGAATGGATTCACTGGGACAGTGGCATGCCCGACAGATGTCAACCGTGCCGTCCTTCACAATATATTTCCGGTAGTTGTTCGTCATCATAACTTCGTCCATAATTGCACAGACAAAACCTTCGGTTTCTCCAAAGAGATCACCGAAACGTAGCCAGGCTACGGACGCTAGGAAATCTACATCGGGCCCATGAAGGGTCCGGTAGAAGCGTCTTACGTCAGTTTATTCATATTTTTATTAATGTACCTATTGCTTTATATATCATTTTTTAATCAACATTTTTTGAGTGACAGTAAAAATTTTAGGAAATATAATTATTAGTAAACTAGATATTAATAATCTCAATTTAAACGGTACCACAATACCAATCCAAATTTACCACCAAAGCCTTTTAGCCACAATATTGAAAAACATACCAATACCACTACACACAAACTACCGCGTCATTTGTTTCCAATACCCGTCCAATCGGATACAGCCATTTGTAACAGAATAGATATAAATTGGTGGTTGCAGCAAATATGAATCGCTCGGTCGATTTCGTTCATGCGTTCCCGCAAGTCGCATTCGCCCTATCAATCGTGTATATGTGATTTCACTCAATTTTTGAAACTGACGCGCCCTAAGAGCGGGGCACATTACTCATAGTGTAGATAACGCGAGACTTTGCACTTTGTATTTATTTTATTTATTGCTCTGTGAAAGCATTCTGCTGTAGTGTAGTTGGTTTGAGTTGGCCTTTAAATTACTCTAAAGAGATTATTTTTAATCTGAAGTGAAGGATTGGCATGTTAAAATACTGTAAAATATTTATATTACTAAGAAAATACTTATACTGCGCTACATTTTAAATCCCAATCGGAATAAAGCAATTCAAATAAAGTATTAAGTTAAATTTGCCTTGGTACTTCTAAATTATTCAACTGTGCGATATTTATTGAAATTGACGTTTGATTTATCTACGAACGCCTACAAACTCTAAAAGCTGAAAAATTAAATCCAACGAATAAACTTCAATGAGCTTCTAACCAATCCGGCAGTTAATTAAATCAATTTCCAAAGGGAATTAATATCCAGTCATATTTAAATGTGCAACTATCTCTGTTTTGACAGTGCTCTGTACAAAAGAGTCCCGACGAACGGGATCAACGCGGTCCCGTGTCCCCTCCCTACGTAAGTATAGATGATATATTTTCAATTTTTGGCTTCCTATTAGTGTGAATTTTCGACTCGTGTGATTTATTTTTATGGTGGGACGTGGAACAGATAAATGTTCGAAAATTGTTTTATTTTTAACGTGACAATGTTTTCTATCTTTGTAGTTTTATTTATTAGGCAATATTTCATAAATAAATTTGTTGAAATCATAGTTTTATTGTTTTTTTTAGCTAGTAGGCTTAATCAAAATTCAGAATATTTAAATCTCCACTCACTATAAATAAATACAACATAATTAAGTTGTATTTATTTATAGAAGATACGACCTTTACTTTTTCTTTGAGAGCTCAGGTTTATAGAGCAGTATAAATAATTGAGGTCCATTTCCATTTTCATATTTTTGTATGCACCTATTAGACCCCAAAACTCTACTGTGTCAGAACTGCTATAAAACGTGTGAAGGGTCAAAACGACCGCCAATACATCATAAAATTATATGAAAGTCAAGAGGAGGGAAAGTGAGAGGTGAACGGGCCACACTGAAATTTATTGCGGTCTGCTTTCGATACCTATTGTGAAAAGTTGGGTTTATGAGTTTTTTTAAATAATTTTCATGAAAATAACTCCACTTATCGTCGCATCGTGGGGACTCAAATGGCGTCCATTTAAGTGTCACCGCAGCGACTCTGGTCAGAATGTAAGTACATAATAAATAATAAATCTAAAGTGGTCGCATGCAGTGAATTTTATTTTGAATTTCTATCACGGAAAATGCTTTGAAGTTAAAACTCGTCATTGGAAAGCTAAAGGCGTTCAGTTAGAAATTTCTCGACGTCGTGAAAATCTTCGTTCATGTTACGGCGTCATTTGGAGTCGGTACCCGTGAAATTTGTCGCGGTTCTTGCTAGGAAGCAAGTGCGTTATGTACTGGATGCATCCAGCTTCGTGTAGAATGGACGCTTAATACCATCTCGTTGAGTTTGTCGTTGGTATAAACCGGTGAAATAGAAATTTAAAGAGCATCACTGTACAATGTTAGGAAAATTGCGAGTCTCTGAAACTGTTAAAGAGGTAGCTTTTAGAGGGAAAATTGAAACAGAAGTTCGTTTCACTATGATTACTCCCACATAGTTTACAATGGAAACTTTACATCCTACATTGAATTCACAAGAAAATAAGTTTGGTTCCAATAAAATGTTTAACTGCCTCGTTGGTCTTGTGGTGGCAAGCACGACTGCGGATCGTGAGGTCCTGGGTTCAATTCCCAGGTCGGGCAAAGTATTATTAGGTTTTTCCTTGTGAAATTCCTTAGTAGCAGCCCGGAGTTTGGGTTTGTGCCCGGTTGATGGCATTAGGCTCGCCCCCTATTACATGGGACTTAAACATAACGGCGAAGTGAGGGTGTTACTATACACCTCTGTTCAATCCTTCGGGGAATACAGACTTGATGTTGTGTTATGTTAAAATGTCTTAAAACCAAACCAAAAGGATTCATCATAATCAGCCTATAATGTTGCCACTGCTGGGACACAGGCCTCCTCTCTGTGAGAGGGAATGGGCCGTAATCCACCACGCGGGCCCAGTGCGGGTTGGCAGATGTCACATGTCTTCGAATTTTTGGTTCTAGGACATGCCGGTTTCCTCACGATGTTTTCCTTCGCCGTTTTGAGAGCAGCGGTGATGAAATAAATTACACAAAGTAATGCGCCTGGCTGGGTTCGAACCCACGACATACAACTCGTAAGTCGGAGCCGTTACCACTGGGTCACCACTGCTCACCAAAACGATTATTTTGGTTCAATTGTTAAAGATGCAGTGATATCTTAATTTATCACTTAAAACATTCAATTGTGTCGCTTTTATCTGTTACACAAATATGTTAGGGACCTGTTGGAGATCTGTTGCGTCGCTGGCTCCTGTCCAAGGCTCATGTCGGGATCAGTTCGAGTGGGGTGGGTCTTTAGATAATAGCTCGCATTTCGTTGCATGTGCCGGAGAGTGTACACTGCGCGCCGAGATACCAGTGTTGGCCATGTAATGGAAATCGTCGCATAAAATAGTCTCGTTGTTTATTTTACACTTGTCTGCGTTAGTATAGAGATTTTCTCTAGATGTTCGCTGATAATTGTCGAGAATGTACGGTTCAAAGTCGCTTTATCTTAATGAAAAATATATATATTTACTTTGTTGCTTTTAGTTTTTTATTATTGTTTATTCATTTATATTTACATATTATTTACATTTTTAAATATTTCTATAAAAAATATAAAAAAACATTTAAAAATATAAAAAATAGTAGCCCACCGGCATCGGGAACAGAGTCCAAGCTACCGATGGTCAGGGCCTCAGAGAGAGGAACTTCCTGACAATACGTGCCGTGTCCAGAAGTACCGCTTTCTGTATCAGGCCCTTGACCCAGCTGCCCAACGAGAGCCTCGTCAGATGGTGGTCGAGGCTCTTGGCTATTAAGCCATTGGCCGTAACGACTATCGGCACAATGACTGCTGAGTCAACCTCCCACATGTCGACAACCTCGTGTGCCAAGTCTTGATACTTAATTTCCTTATCTTTCTCGGCTTTCACAAGGTTCTCGTCATGTGGGACAGTGATATCAACAATCATTGTGAGACGCTCTGTTCGATCTATCACCACTATGTCAGGCTTATTGGCAACAATAGTCCTGTCGGTGATGATAGATCGGTCCCAGTACAATGTGATATGACCATTCTCGAGAACTGGGTCGGGCACATACTTGTAGTATGGTACTTAGTTTTTTTATTTTTAAGGTGGTTTCGTTCGGCCCTAGTCTCACCTGATGGTAAGCGCAGACAATGACTAAGATAGAGCACATGAATCCAAGGAACAGAGATATAGAGGGATTTCCCTATACCCCTCTGGCTTTCACATACACACGACTTTAATGCGAGGGTGGTAGCTAGCCAGGCGGATCGTATAGATCCTACCTCAAAGCGTGATGGGTTTTGTTGAATCTTGCAACACGCGTCTATTCCCAGCGTGCGGTGAGGATGTTTTATATTGTAACCCGTCCCCACACGGAGTAGTTTTGGACACTGAAGGAAACATAATGTTTACTATTACGCCTTTGATTACGAAAAAAACATTTTAACAAAAATCAAACAGACTTCAAAAAAACGATAAAAAGAATAAAATAATTACCATATTATAAAATTAACAGTTTCATAAGTCGGTGCTAATCTACGCTGAACCAAATTGAAGGCACCGACTTCTGAATCTGTTAATTTTATAATATGGTAATTATTTTATATTTTTTTCGTTTTTTTTAAGTCGGTTTGATTTTTGTTAAAATGTTTTTTATTTTTTTCATTTTAGTGACCTTAATTAAAACATGGTTAGACCTACTAAAGACGCTGTTCGTAACATAGGTAATCACATCATCACATTATGCATACTGTTCGTCATTGAGGAGTTCCATTGTCTATCTCCGAAGTTCTTCATCAGATCTTCACCAAATTTAAATGGGACCATTTCGAAAGAATACTCTTTCAAACAAAAAAAATATTTTTTTCAAATCGGTTCATAAATAAGAGTGTAGTGAGGTAACAAACATTTAAAAAAACATACAGCTGAATTGAGAACCTCCTCCTTTTGTTGGAAGTCGGTTAAAAAGATTAAACAGAGGTGTACTTTTGTACGCCTACATTTCGCAAATGATACCGTCATGCGCAAAACAGTGCGTGGGTATTTTTTAGTAACTGAAAGGGTATTAGTTTCAAATTTCCGCCTACTACCTTCGACTAGCCCCTACATTAGGTAGGATGTTATCAAAACGTTATCGGTTATCAAGAAATTGCCGACTTTTCAGTGTGTAGGAAGACTGCTCATGTTTCAATTACTCAGTAATTACTGGGTCGATAAAACTGAAATTAATCTACCAAACTGGGTATTCATTATAACTAGACATCGGATATAATTCTATTTTTATAGCGTTATTGCATGTTTTGGTACTTTTTCATTGACAGTGCTTATTTCAGTAGTCATACGTGTTAGGCGTGTTGTATTATGCCGTCGACACGTCCACCTCGCACAAACTCAGCAAGCGCAAATCTGAATCCTATCTACTCAGGGTTGCCAGATGGCGAATTTCTTTTCTCGTACCAGGCAGGACTGCCAAATATCTTGTACTTTCAATATATAATCTCGTACGAGTTTTATTTAAATCAATTTTTATCCTTAATTAACGCCATGTACTATTACTAACTAGCCTGGGGTAGGTATAACCCCTAAAGATAGAGGCCGCCAAAAAAAAAAAAACATAATTTTTAAATTTTAACACTTTCTTTAAAACAATCATCAGTAATACATTAAGTGGTCCGCGGCTTATTACAGTCTTTCTGACTAACCTTGTAGATATAATGTGAAAATAAACGTAAATTCTAATAATAAATGGTTTTTTGATTGTGCGTATTTCGTGCATATTTCGCCGTTTTTAGTGCATATTTGCATGCATATTTTGGCATTTTGTTAGTGCATATAATCTGATGTCTAATTATAACACTATAATGAATATCTAGTTTGGTTGATTCACAATTAATTATGTAGACACCTAATTAATGAGATGACTTCGTAAGTTAGGCTTTCCACAAACGACGCTAATAAAAAGATAATATTCATAACGTTAGTCACAAAACAAGACGCATTTAATACTAGAATTATCAAGTATATACACTTACATATAAGACCCAATCCTTTGGGCTGTGAGCGTTGGTCCCGCAAACGTAGAGTCGGGAGCCATCGCCCATCGGCTGGATCACGCGTACGTGGTTCCGACAGTCGAAATGCTGAAAAAAAGAATGAATGAGCATTGTGTCTAAACTTTTACCTCATTTAAATACACTTGTGTTTAAATAGTACGTTAGTAGTAGCAGTAATAGCCTAGTGGTGTGACCGTCGAACTGCCGAGTCATAGGTCTCGAGTTCGAATCCAAGGTACGCACCTCTGACTTTTCGGATTCATGTGCGTATTGTATAATTATCACTTGCTTAATAACGGTGAAGGAAAACATCGTAAGGAAACCGGCATGCCTGAGAGATATTTCTCGACGGCATGTGAAGCCAAATCAGAGGCCCATGGGCGGCATAAACTCTGACACCAGTTTAGTCACTAAATACACGAAAAGAAGAAGAAATTCATTGGTATGTAAAGGCATAAAGTAAGATACGTTTTCGACATAGATTTTCTTCGTTTATTAGAGTATATAATTATGTTTTTAAGTACATAAAAAAAGTTTTTGATCAATTCGTTCGTCAATTTAACTGATAACCTTAATGGACAGATTTAACGAGACGCCAACGATATATTAAATACACTTCATTGTCAGCACGTAACAAAAATAAATTGTAATGAAAACAATCTGAATACATCTAGGAGTGTGCGATGCGTGTACTGTAGGTACCTCGGGCGAAATTCATTGGAATAATAGTAATTCGAAAGTACGTGGGTCTGTATGAGTGTTCACAGGCTGTGATTATGCAAATTTGACTTCGACATAAATATTAAACGGGACATTAATATTCCGGACGACAGAAATGCATTGCTCGCTTTACCGGTTAAAACAGTGTTATATTGGTCCATTTCAGTTCATTAAAGTACCATTTTTAAAATGTGTAGATTTTCGCGTTTTTTTAAATGATTGCAGTGGCTTTTTGTCTCTGATTTCTGTTATTTTGTATTCGATTGATATACATATAGTCGTGACTTCCTAAAAAAATTGCATATATCATGTTAAAATACTGCTCAAGGTTTTATAAACCAGTGATAGTTATCTAAGTATACTTATCAAAATATCTTCCCAAAGTACTACATAATATATCATAATGACAAACAGTGTGACGCTTTCAATGTTTTCAATTTACTGAAGCAATTATTTTTCCGCGCAATAAATAAGACCAACAAAATGTAGGTACAAACGTCGAGCCAAACTTTCATAGAACGAACATGAATCAGTGTTTATTTAACAACAGATTGGTATGTGGTCTTCATGGTCAGTCGTCAAGCTCGAAACTAATTTCCTCTACGTCAGAACGACAGCCCCACACGAGCCGCAAGGATATTCTGACAAATTCTCTGATCGAAACACAGTTTGTTAATAAAAATGTTCTGAAAACATGAAAGGCGTCTGACACGTTATTTTTTTAAGTCGTTTTATTGCTAAAAGGACTAACGAAATTCCTGATAAATTTAATAAAAGCAAAATAGGCAAGATTTTAGGAGCGGAAGAAGAATTAAAACTTTTGTAACATCTTTTGTGATGTTAAAATTATTAGAGACAGGATAGTTTTAATTAATTTTTGTATAATAATATGAGAATATTTTAGTTATGAAACATCTTAACAATATAAAAGTGGGATTTGGCCATATTATTTTATGCTTTTGCGGTAAAATATATTTGCTTATTATAATATAGTTAGGTATCCATTTAAAAAAAATGTTGGAATAAGAAAGGTATACTTTGTAATTTTGTGCTCGTAAAATGTCATTTAGATTGTTCTGGTCTTTAAAAAACCATGTATAAGTGTTATATTAGTAAGCAGAAATAAATGATAATTTATTTTCATAAACCTACATAACATTTGAATTGTATAACGCGACTACACCACGGCTCGTAATAAAATCGATTTATTTAACAATTAGACATTGTATTTATATTATAGTTATTAAACCCCGACAAAAAAGAGGGGTGTTATAAGTTTAACGCGTGTATCTGTGTCTGTCTGTGGCATCGTAGCTTCCAAACGGAAAACGGACCAATTTTGATGCGGTTTTTTCTGTTCAGGTGTTTAAAGATCATCAGCTCATTTCTAACTTCACAAAAGGGTCTTACCAACTTTCACAGGTCCAATTGATTTTAAATTGGTATATTGTTATTTCGGTGGTATTTCTAAGACATGGCAACCTTGAGCTGATGCTGCAGCATCAAGTAGTCTGCAGGATACCCAACCCCTCAGCAACTTACAGCAGATATAGCGTGTTTGGGCTCATAAAAAAGGTCTCAATGAGTAGGTGTTAGATAGATGATGATGTCTACTAGTTATTTAAAAAGTTTGAAATAAAAATTAAATTATATATTTAAATAAACACACAAAATAAACCTCTAAAAAGTAGAAAATAAAATGAGTTTGTTGGCCCTTAAACTTTATTATAAGTACTATAGTAGTAATACTACTATAGTACGTATAATAACGTTAAAGGGCCAACAAACACATCATATTTAATTAAATGTTAAATTTAATTTTTATTTTATGCTATTAATTAACTCGACTATGATTATCTTATATTTTTCGATAACGAGTATCGTTTTACTATAAAACGAAAATACTAAAAATCACTTTTCTCATAATTTAGTAGGTACGGTTTAATTTATATTTGTACTCTAATCTGCTACAATATAGAAACCGGAGTTTGAGAAATCTAAATAATATTTAGATGTCTGTGTTACCCCATACATGGCCGATTTTGTTCTTCTAACAGATGCCATAGAAAAAGTGAAAATCAACATACGGTTCTACTACAAATAAACATATTTTTATTTCTTTTTTCAATATCAGTCTTTGCTTTTTTTTACCCCTGCGAAGATAAAATACCCTAAAAACATTTGAACAAGTTCGTACGTAAACATAGATCCATCTAACACAATATATCGTGGCTCTTTGTTCGATTGAGTACAGTTGATAACGAACCATAATTATATTACTTTCTACACACAAAATCAGAAAACGTAGTAAAACTCAATTTGGAATAGGCACGTGTAAGTAAGCAATTAACCGAGTGCTTTGTTTGTTAATAAAAAGTTTTGCCCGGTTTCTTTGGTTCGGCCGGGCGAGGTAACTTTCCAAGAGATTGTTCTAAAGTAATTATCGGATTAATATACTGTGAGCGCTCAGCCGTCGTACTGACGTGAACACAAAACTGTTTTGCACTCAGAAACAATCAGAATTAAGCAAGAGAACAATCAAGCTCGCGTCTAAGTTTCTTTTAACGGCACTTAGCCGGCAGCGTTCGCATAACTCCACTCGGAACTAATGCCTTCGATTGGACCATTTCGTTAATTATTCGCCACTTTGTACGTAAGTAGATTTACGGCGAGCTTTCCTCGCGTTTTTCTACCAAAAGGTTTTCTTCTTGTTTTTCTATAATGGTTTTTATTAGGAATTTAAGAGCGCTGATTTGCATTACCAATGCGGAACATTTTATTGCTTTTGCCACGATACTTGAACACAAAGGTACCTCGAAATTAAAAGAAATGGTTAAGTCCGTTTTGTAAACGAACGGCTATGATTTATTCCGTTTTTCTTTTTAACTTTTCGTTTTTGGTCAAAATGTTTTCAGTGCATACTATTTGTCAATGTACTGGGAGCGTATTTTCCATTTTTAGGAAAAAAATCAAATAATTTGAACATGTAAAAAACCTATATTTCATTAAAAGATACTACAAAGTAGTTTTAGATTTCTTATTTACTAGAGATAAGACATCTGCCGTTTTCTAAAATCTCGAGCCTCTGATTTACCTAAGCCAGTGAATTTTCTTTAATAGCGTCACAAAGAGCGGTGAAGTTAAAACAACAAGGAGAGCGTCGGGCCGGTGGCCGCCTTACGGAATTCGCCGACGGCATTTTTCCAGCCTTTTTCGTGTTACGACATCGTGTTTAGAGAAAAGAAAACTCGCCGACAGCGAGAAACTTTGATTATAGCCTTCACGAGTGGCCGTTCCATTCGCGATCGAGGTGATAGACTCGGAGATATTTCTTTTTTATAGCCCTCTTTGATACTAATAAAACAAATTTACTTTTTTCTCCATTGGAAGAGTTGGAGTGGGTAGCATGTGGTCTATTGCTTTTCTTCTCACGGTATTGCGGAAGTTTGACCTTTTATTTGCGTGGTTTATGTTACCGCGATATTTTGTTGCAGTAAACTTGTGAATTTGCTTTCGGCAGTTTTTGCGTCTTCCAAAGTTACGGTACACCTTTTAGAGTCGCAAAGAGGGTTTACTATTCACCGTAAGACTTTATACATTTCGCTTGAGACATCCCATTTCTGGTTGCGGGCTTTATGACGCTCTTATTAGATATAAACGTGTTTGAGTGAGCCAACAAAGAGTTATAAATATATACGACACCATACACAGAGTCGTCTCAACTTTTATAACAACAACGTAAAGGTATAAATAAAACTGTCGCTGTAGCGAAAATCGAATAATTGTAATACGGATGGCGGGAAAAAATAAAAGAAACCACTCAAGTGTAACGGTTCGTGTAGAGTGGGTATTATCGAATTAGTGAATGACGCACCGAGGCAAGTCGCAATAATCGCCGTTCCCCGATCTTCGAGACAGCCTCCAACCGCCGAGAAATAAAACAAATATTGCTTTTACGTTGCGATTGTAAATCAAAATTAACGGCCTTAATATAGCGAGGCAGAGCATGGCTGTAAGCCCCCCGCTATGAAATATGCTCGCCGCCCGCCGCTCACAGTTAAAAATGGGATTAACCCTTGATGGAAATAGTGCTAGTTGCGAGTAATTTTGCAAGAAATAAGGAAGTTTTTAATCTCATTAGTGTAGGATACTTAGCAGTTAATTTACTTAGCACGTAATTAACTTACCTCTGATTTTCCTTTAGATACGCATTGTGCCACGTTGCTGGGCTCCAAATTTATGGAATCCCTCTGCAAATAAAAAGGTACAATTTAATTTTCTGCAAAATATATTTCAGCTGTACACACAATATCACACGAAATTCTGAATAATATGACTTTTATGACGCTAGAAATTTAGAAACAGAAATAATGGTAAAATGCACTCTAAAAGCTAATATTTTACAAATGTTTTATAACTTACTTCGCAGTGTGATGCGCTGATGTTATTCATATTCAACCGATATAGCCGATCCCTGAAAAAAAAAGTACCATAAGAAAAACATAAAAGGAATGTTGTAAAACTCTTTTAACTTAGGCTATTTGAATGGAAAAGTTGAGTCAATTTACTGCGGACTAGAGGGGATACGTTACAAACTTGCGTAAAAGTTACCATAACGTTTATAGAAGAATGGTTTTATAGCTCAAAATGCGGCAGTATTATTCCCCGAACGAAATTAGTTGCCTCCGTGACACACACGCTTGACCTACATCACCTCTTTTTATTGAATCACCAATGTAGGATGACCCACCTGACTCTGTACAAACTTTGTGTAGTGGGTGTTATTTGAGTAAATCTATGAAGTATCAGGGGTCAAGTGAAACTGGTTGATGGTTAACAGTAGTCAACCGAAGGTAAAGCTGATACGGTGGCACACTCGTAAAATAGCTATTTGATTGTATTGGACCGATTGGTTTTGTTTTGTGTCGAGAAAATGATACGCGTAGATTTGAATTGAAGACTGAAATTGTATTTCGTTTTGTTGTGTTGTGTTGGACAACGATATGAATAAGTTTACTGAGGTATTATATCGAGGTTTTCTGTTTCCATACAATTTTTACTTGATCCTGGATCCTGCATTGAAGAACTAGCAAAGTAAGCAGTATTGGTCGAATTCATATTTATTATAGGATTGCCTGCCTCGTTAGTCTAGTGGTGGCAAGCGTGACTGCCGATCGTGAGCTCCTGGGTTCGATCCCCAGATCGGACAGTATTATTGGGTTTTCCCTTGTGGAATTCCTCAGTAGCAGCCCGAAGTTTCGATTTGTGCCCGGTTGATATCAATAGGCTCGCCCCCTATTACATGGGACTTAAACATAACGGTGAAATGAAGGTGTTAGGTACTATACAATTTTGCCCAACCCTTCGGGGAATACAGGCGTGATGTTATGTTATAGAATTGCAACTGTTAATCATACACAGTATGATGATATTAGTTCAAAAGTCAATACTCATTGTCCTGGCAATTGTGACACTTTACGAGAAGTCAAATAAATCGAAGAGGTGGACTATAAAGCACTGATAAGTTAATTCTAACTTTATTGAAACATAATTCAGCCTTGGACACCCTCTACAGTACTTACTAAGTATGAATTTTGGTATAAACATAGACATTCATTTCAATATTTTATACTCACATCGCACCCACGTAAAGGGCGTCCCTTTTGGAATCCACGAAGAAGGTTCGGTAATAGAGCGTGCCACAGGAGAATTCACGAACATGATCTGAAAAGATGGAAATTAATATGAGTACATGAACCTATGTAAAATAGTACTCAAGATATCATCATATCAATACATATATGACGTCATTTATGAGTATGTGAGTAACGTAGACAGATTGAATGAGGTGTGGTGGTTGACAGGCAATTCTTGGAAAGTTGATAGCATGTTTTGATGAAGGCTAAAACAGCCCTTCCTAATAAATAAAACTAGTTGTAATTGACTGTCAAGTCATAGCCGTAGATTAAAAATAAATAATTATAGATATAGAAGATATTCAACAGATTCTTGTGGGGGTGCATCTATCATTACAGTTATAGCTAATATCAGTATGTCAGGATTGGGAGCATGGTAAATAAAGTAAATTAAACCAACATAGCCTCTCCACCACTGAGAGTAATTTTAATTAGGTTAGTGATTAGTAACAGAAGCTAGTTCACAATATAATAATTAACACAAGATCAGAAAATGAGGACAAGCAAACCAGATATAAAAGGTCAGACTTCTTCAGCTGTTCGACATGGAATCCTTTGCTTCGTCGAATGACCAGTGTTTTTATAACTTCGGCTACGTTGATTAATCTTGACAATTACCCTCCGTTGTCAACATTATCCAGTGTTACCAGCTATCGATAACATAGATCCGATTGTCTGACAGAAAGACACATTATAATAATTATTAATTATAGAAATGATAAAGCTATTATTAAGGTAATTTTTAAATAGGTTTGTCTCTCTCAACTCTATTTTATTATTATCAATCTTAATTGTGTTAATAATATAAACAAGAAATAGGTACCTTTGAACGGTATTATTTTATACTATAGTCCGACCGGATAACTCAGTCCTCGCCCGCGACGTTACGGGGACGCGGGGGGTGACGACTAAAAGATGTTTTCCATTAAACGGCTCGCATCCGTCCGTATCCTTTCCGATCCGATGCGATGCGAGCCGTTTGTTGGAAATCATCTTTTAGTCGTCATCCCCCGCGTCCCAGTAACGTCGCGGGCGAGGACTGAGTTATCCGGTCGGGCTATAGTCACACAAATCCAAATAAAATAAAGGCACTGATCAAGAAAAGCGTGTGCAAATACCTACGTTTACATATTAGTTACATTTAATAAAATACTTGAAGAGCAGGTTAAAGTAATATTTTTATACACAAAGAAGATCAAAGGGCTATTGAAAAGAGGTCGCATGTTTACAGATACTTTTGAGATATTTGAGATACATCAAAGGTACATTGTTAACGGGACTTCAGACTTGATATTTTATAATGTGATATATGAGACTTGTGAACAATGTATATTTTTAATACTAAATAGTATAATCTATGTGTAATTACTATTGGGCAAACACCGTTTTGACCAGATAGAGAGTACAAAAAAGCCTCTGTGATTCATGCCATCCATTGTAGATATTTTTTTAGGCACATTATTAATTACAAATTAAGGAACAAACATTCTTATATTAAACTTTTATTTAGATGTTATTTTGGACCAAGGCATTCAAGGCTTTTAAGTTTCAGAGCTAACATTAGACCTATAAAACAATGCTCTGACTTTACTAAGAATAAAAATAAAAATATGATCAAATTAACTAAACCTAACTAAAAACTTAATTCGAATGAAAATCGTTTGATGCAAAACTTGGGTATGTTCAAGTATTTTCGGTGGGAGCTGTTATGTAGGTACGTCTATCACTTCATAGAATATATTTTTCACGAAGCCAGCCGTGTCACTGTATGCTCGGCTAAGTCGGATATGCGAGTTTTGATCCAGCGAACGAACATCGTGGATGGAGCTTGTTTTGTTTTTATTATTGATCGATCTGTCATAAGCGTTTCTTTATAAAAATGAAGGTACCTGCATCAGTGTAATGAAACAAAAATATAAGTTACAATGATCGTGAAATGAGACAATGAAAAAACTCTTAAGTCTGACAACTTTGAAAGTTATTTCCATTGAAGAATATTAAACTCGACAAGTAGCGTGAGATATTTCTATAAAATTCCGTTTTAAATACAAACATTTATTTTCATAAAAGACTGAACATAAAATATCTTCGACAAAACCTACCTAATATACCTACTATAACCTTTTTAGCGAAACCCAATACTCAACATTTCAGTATTATAATATAGACTAGATAGACACAAACTGATGTCTACGGTATATTGTAAGTGGAGCCATAAAGACTTGACATTACGTAGATCCGTCGAAATGTAGTTCGAATTGGAAAAGCGACATCGCAGGGAATCGGCAGGTGCGAGAGAATTTAGGAATCAGTATTGCTTGCAGACGAGACGCCGCTGGGACACCATTTGGGGCCTGTTGTAACTAAAATTTGCATATGCTTCGAGATGTAAGTTGGTCGTCTAACATGTATTGTTATTTAGAAGACTACAGTCACCAGATGTAGATTACCAAAATATGATGATGGCCATGGTAAGCCCATGACTAGTCCTGCTATAACGTATGTAATATTTGATTGTCTACTGAAACTTTGTTTAACGTATAATACTTGTAGTTTTCACAACTCTTGCAAAGATAAAGAATGTCTATTCCAACCAAGCCCATACTTTGATGTTGTGCAATCCACTAATAAAAAGGTATTCACAATAACAAAAATTGCAGGTTATCTCTTTTAGATTTACCGTTTCAAATAAAAAAAAGAAGAAGAAATACACGTAAACATACGTTTTAAACTGAATCACGTAGAAACCTAATATAGATACATCGAACAAATCTTAGAACTTAGATACACGAACAATAATAACAATAAAGACGATGTTAGTCGACTATGAACTGAATGCACGTAGAGAAATTATTATGATGGTAGACTGAACATCGCACAAATGTATTCATTTTTATAGCCACGTAATACTAGACATTTCAAAAATGTCATCGCCCATTAAAGTAGTTACAGTTGCTGTTGGTTTTAAGTTTATACCGTTATACATTTTTCATAAGAGCGTGTCTGTATTACGACTAAATAGTTTACATTGTACGAGTTAATATGGAGTCGCTTAATTGTTTCTTATTAAACGTTTTTTCTTTTTCTTTCTTTATAGGATATTATTTACTCTCTGCATCAAATATTGTTTAGTATAAAAATATTGATTAACATCGCTCCTTTCTCATTATATCATTACTATTAGTTTATAATTTATAATCCTTTTAAGTTTATAACCCCTAATTCAGTCATAATCCTTATGAATTGGGAAAACTATTGACAATAATCAATACTTTTCATCTTCAAAGATTGTCAAATATGTAGATTATGGACCTAAAATGTCAACCTGAGGAACACCTACTAAAAGTTTATTGTGATCCTACATAGGATTGACTGATGAAAAATGCACTGCCTCTGAATATGTGATTCTTACAGGAGACGCAATGAAAGATAGGACGACAACCGCCGCCTGCCGATGAAATATGTAGAGTTTAGTGTCGAACCTTCAGCAGCGAGGAATATTCACGTTGATCCCGACTTTTGGCGCGAGTATATAGATGATCCACATGTTAGAGTTATAAAGTATGTTCTAGTTTGCATAATGTATTAAATTTCTACGTCCTGTTTAAAGTTCTATAGAATATCAAAATATTTGTGATAAACATTATAAGCATTTATTAGACAGAATCCTAATATTATTGAAACCTTTCTCTAATTAAAATCAGCATAAATTTTATGGAATCCCAGCTATTTAGCAGCAATATCAATATTGAGGTCAGTACGGGATCTACAAATTATTAGCGTAATTACAATAACTAGTCGAGGTCGTGAGTAATAAGCAAAACTATAATTAGTGCGGGCCTTACCATATCAAGATCCTGGTGAGCTTAAACCGGCACGCGAGTTGTTTAAACGGTAACACGACAACGTACCCAGATCTGATAATAAGAACCTGCCTTTTGTTGCTACTAGATTATTTTTTTCTTTAATTAGAGGCTTATTTAATAATACGATATGGTAAATAGTAACTACATTCCTTAATCTCTAGTTATGGGCTTATCAAGGTAGAAGTTAAATAAACAGGTTGGATATTTTTATGGTCGTTTTTTCATTAAGTATATTATTTAGCTTTTTGTTTATTTTTACTATAGTAAGGGTTAAACAGGACAGATTTTACGATCGTCCAATCTCATTAACTATGTAGGTATACCTATGAAAACGAAATCCGTCATGTAAGGGTTTGCTTTAATTACTCTCTGAGCTTTAAAAATTGTAATTATGTGATCGTTAAAGTTACTTCTATTAGCTTTTTAACATTTGAAATATTGGATATAATTCTTATTTTATTTTATGTAGACTACATAAATATTCTGACTATATCTTTGCATGGCCTACTATTTGTACTTTTGCCATTTTATTTCTAGCAGCAACTTTCACGTATTTAGAGTTTCTGAAGTTTTGTAGTCCAAACGCGACTTTATTGTGGTAATTGTTTTATCGCATGAGTACCGTTACATTGGTCAGGTGAGGGGTAGTTAGGGGGTGAGGTGTAAGAAGGGCGGGGTGCGACATGGTCCCTCACAGCTGGAACTCTTAGGAAGAAAGTTATAATAAACCCGCGCACGTTTCAAAGATCCTATCACACGGCATTATTTTGGTCAAGGGTAGTTTGAGCAAACAACATGCTTTGTATTTTATGGATACTGTAATTTGTAGGGGAAAACACCCCCGTTTTCATTGTATTTAGGTTACTGATATAGTTTAATGTCTTTCATGGAAACTCATGAACAGGTTACTATTCGGGACAATAGCGTGTAGATAACATTATGTTCAACATTTACTGGTATGTAGTCTTCGTCATTTTATAATATATAAAATGCTGCATTTGCTTGTTTTATATAAAAATATTCCCGTACATTCAAATCAATCAAAATAAATACATTGTAAATAACTCATACATCAGTCGTATTAAATCGTGACAATACGTAATAGGGCAGACTTTCGTACGGTAAGCAAAGCGTTCACCATCGTTTCATTTGATGGATTACATGGCGATTACGGTCGACAGGAAATCCGCGTATTTTTCATTTGGCAATTGTACGGTCTGATATCAAAATATCGTTATACACAGCACCGATTAGATTAACGGCACACAATTGGCTTACATGGAAACTTTGGCCCATTAGCTTTCTGTTATACCTATTCCGTGGATTGGATTAATTCAGAACGCGCCCCGCGGGTGTTTGTTTCGTGTCGTTATCGCTCCTGTTCTTACCAATAACATAGCAAAGTTCAAATTTAATATTTCACACGTCATATTATAGACTTAGAACAAACATTTTTAGGTGGCACTCAATTTATATTGCACTTTTACACTACGGATTGGGCTGCGATCAAGTTAAAATAGACAGTTTAAAACTTTTTTACAAAAAATTAAAACCGACTTCAAAAAAGAATAAAATATAAAATTAACAGTTTCAGAAGTCGGTGCTGATCCACGCTGAACCAAATTGAAGGCACCGACTTCTGAAACTGTTAATTTTATATTTTATTCTTTTTTGAAGTCGGTTTTAATTTTTTGTAAAAAAGTTTTTATTTTTTTCATTTTAGTGGGCTTAATTAAAACTTGGTTGGACCTACTAAAGACGCTGCTCGTAACATAATCACATCATCACAATATGCGTACTGTTCGTCATTGAGGAGTTCCATTGTATATCTCCGAAGTTCTTCATCAGATCTTCACCAAATTTAAATGGGACTAACTTCGAAGTATACCCTATCCATCAAAAAAATAATCATTAAAATCGGTTCGCAATTGGCGAAAATATCGATGAACATACACAAAAAAAAAATACATACAGACGAACATAGTAACCTCCTCCTTTTTGGAAGTCGGTTAATAAAAAGGTGGAAATGCTGGGCCCATATTCTAAACAAAAAAAAAACTTTCTTGGCCAAATACTCAAACGCTACACAATTTTTCAATTGCCGTAAATGTCGTGCTGTTACTGTCATTTCGCCTTAGAGTGACAGTGACAGCACGAGACTTAACGGCAACTTAAAATTGAACAGCGTTTGAGTATTTGGCCATAAATGTAATGTTTCCATAAGCATACATTAAATACAAAACATCTCCACTATTCTTACAAGTTTTACGTAGATTCTTCATAGCCGTAGCAACTACAAATGCCTCTAAGCCCCGTCTACAGGGGGAGCTAAATTAACTCGCTTATGATATGATATTTCAGTCACGATCTTAGTGAATACTCAGTTACTGGCGTCGGCAAGTCGAAGTGAGTTAACAGAGTTAATCGCGACACGTGTATAGATAATGTATCGAATGAATTTTAGGTACACGATATATATAACCATGTTACCATGAAAGTGAGAGAATGATGTACCTATTTATTTCTGAAGGTAGTGTAATATCTGTGCTACTTTTGGTATTTGTAATCAGGTCAAGTTTTGAATAAATTATAGTTAATGGAAATAATAAGGACGCAGGATTTATTTAAATACATCCAGCGTTTGAGGAGAATATAGGATTTACTTGGTCACAGTCTTTGTCCAGCATTTGGATGAAAAACAAAAATTGTTTTTAGCTACAAATACCAACGGATATAAGGACAAATAGGTAATAATTTAAAATAATCTAAAGGTTAACAAGAACAAACATTTTAACTTTTGTTTATGTAATATGATTATGTTAATGAGGTACCTACATAAATGCAATGGTATAATTTGAAAAATGTTCAATTAAGTCGCTAATCGTTATAATTAGTTTGATAAAATATATCAAATTAGCTTTTAAAATGTTAAGAAACTCAAACAGGCTATTTAGATTACATAAATAAAATGTAATAAACTTAGTCGGGTTTGTAAAAAGTTTCTTTAGAAAAATAAAGCTACAATTAAATATGAACTAATTAACCTTTTATCATGTCGCTTTTATTAATTATAGAAAATAAAATATATTGTCATTCTCTTAATTCCAACAGGGAATAACACCACAGACCACACAAGTTGGATATCCACACAGCAGAAAATTTTAACTCAGCGTAAAATGTAATAACTTACTTTTAATAGCAACAACATAAACCCTGGCAATCTTAAGAGCCACTAGTCTATCCCTTTAAATTTTTAACGTGTTATTAAAGTTGAAAATGCATTTAAAATATTAATAACTGTAAACCAACGGTAGAGGTCGCCAGGGCCGGACTCAGCGGCTATTAAAAGAGTGCCATAAAGCCGTCCAGTTATCTCGTAGGAGTCGTAATAAAGTATTAACGAAACTTCATCTCGTCTCATCCCTCGTAACGAACTTATTTTTGTGCAATGAAGCCTTTTAATTATTTTTGTACTTGTGTTGGTACTTTTGTATTTTGCAAGCCGGGATGGGATGTCTGTGTAAAGTAAGCCGTTTTATGTTCAAATTGTTGATGGATCGCGATTAAGTCGAAGATTAAAAAGTAATGAGTTGTGTTATCAGGGTTGTATGACAGGGGGATTCCTCTTTTTCGCCATTGGTTTCCTTGTTGGGTTGACTTGATAAGACACATGACATGATATGAAAATGAGGTCGAGCTCCATTTTGGCTTTAACCCCTTTTCTATATATGTACTTTTAATGTATGGGTTTGACGTTAGACACAATCTTAACAAATATTTAAACTAGCAGTACTAACCAAAATGTTTATAAAGTATATACGAAAGCTAATATTTTAACTACAAAATTGTTTAAAAACTCTATCAAAACAGTAAATTATTCCTAGCTTAGAGGACGACTGACTACATTCATATACAAACAGATTACACAAAGATAGTTTTTTATAAAGCGAGATTTTTGTGACAGATTACCTGATCTCCCACCATGCTGCTTATTTACTCCATTCACTTGATTAACAACATACACGTCGAAAGAGATGCTATCTATGAAATCCTTTACTCCTAAAATCTTTTTGTTGAAAAAGGTTCCGAACTTTCGAAACAGGAAAACGACGGAAAATTGTTTTCTAAAAAAGCTAACAATATCGTAAACATTCACCGTCTATGTTGGGGAAAACTTCACTAGTTTAAAAGCGAGCATTATACGCTTTTCGCTTCAAGTATCAAAGCTGTGTGCTGACGTCACATCGATTCCACCAATATATATATAGGTACCTATATCTGAAGATGTAAAATGAAGGAAAAATACGTCTTCACATTGTTCAATAAAATAAAGGCTTTAAAATTTTTAGAATGAAAGAAAAATTCTGTCATTGTAATCCTTTTACCTTTCGTCGTAGACACGAAAAGGCTCTCCCGATGGTGCGGACTAATTCCGAATGCATCTCCAATCGTAAAAGAAGTCGTAAAGAACCGAGTCTCCCCTCGAACCGATGCACGGGAATCAGGGAAAAATAGTTGATTTCTTATTGGCTTCCACCCAGACTCAGATTGAAAATTCGCCATAAAGACATTGGGACACGCCTGGCCGGATTAAAGGGGGAAACTAATAAAGAAAACTTTTGCGACACCGTATTTTTACCAAACGCGCACCTAAAACTTCTCAGCCTTTATTAGGTTCGCGCTGGTAATTTAGAAAACGCTCTGCGGTGTTACTGGCGCTTTTCCTAAAACTACGATAAAACGGATATCTAGTTTCTGTTATAGCTTTGTGGAGTTGATTGAGTTTTTATTTTATTTTTTAAAAGTAGAGTTTTTAAAAGTCGCTCTCAAAAACGGTACATAATTTATAAATGCATTTTAATATCAGCCGGGTTTTAGCAAATATTAGTATACATATACCAGATAGCTTTTAGACTGATAAAAATGAATTCGCAGTCGAGAGCGGCAGAAATTATGAAATACGGCGGCGCGACAACACATAGGATGAAAGTAGTGACATGAGAGACGAGATAATAAAGACAAAACACGGCAATAAACATGTTCTGAAAACATGTCAGCGCTTCGAATAGGAAACAGGGTAATGTGTATTTCATTTACATACATTATCACACGGCAAAACGGCGTCTATCCGAAGCGGGTGACGCAAACCACCTTCCAGATGCTTATTTACGCAACACGTCGTGATCGCCCATTGGGATTAATTTATTTGAGGCTTTTAAGGATTAAATGAAAGCAGGTTGGATCCAGGTAGTTTTAATCGGCGCTAATAAAAGTTTGCGAGAAGAATGCCATAATAAAAATACAGAAAACATTTTGCTCATTATGCGATGAAAAAAGAACGTCTCTAGCTTTGCCGGCAAAGTAGTAAGTTTCGCCACCACACTGTAGGTACATAACTTCACACACGCCTCGACTCATCGTTCGGCGAAATATTAAGGTGTATAAAATTTTATTACTAACATTACCCCCTTACCCTGTTCTCTCTATAAACATTTTGTGTCGCGTCTCCCCTCGCGCTAGCGAGCGCGGCGCAACTTTCGACTTTGCCTTACTTCCCTCGAATGCCACATTTGTGTCTTAATAACGAATGGTATTATGTTACGAACGTTCGTATTGTTTGATTTTCAATCTCTTGAGATTGCAGATTTCCTTTGCTCCGCTAATGGCCCGTGCCGGAGAAATGGAACATTTGAAACACTATATCGGAAGCTCGAGTTTTATTGCGTATTATTTAAACTGCTTATTGATTATTGAGCTCGTGAAACGTTGGATCCGATCCATTTTTAATATCGTTCAACTTTGTGCGCTCAACTGAAAAAAGTTATTGCATTATGAAGTCAAATGAGATGTTTATTTTCATTGCACTCGATGAGAGCGGCAGTTTAAACAAATTGGCACGAAAGTATTTACCTATTTGCTTTTCCGCGAGCTATTTTGATATTATTTACTTTTCGGGTGTAAATTGCAGATTGCGTAGAAATGCAGAGTTTAATTTTGGAAGATTAATGATGTTGTGAGTAAGTTCATAATGTTGTAACACGAGCGCAGGGTGCGGCTCGAGTTGATAGAATCGAGCGCGATAATCGTCGCCAATCTCGCCGAAGCACGCGCACCGCCCCTACTTTATCTCGGCAGTTCGTCGTGGCGTCACGCCGCTTATTGATATCACCGGTGTACTCTATGTCTCGATATTGCTACCTGTTTGTCTTGCATCTGCTATATTGACTATCAACGCAGCCTTGTTGGGAATACTTTTTCTTATTGTTCCTTTCCGTAAGAATTCATTGGAACGGGTCGCGCTCGGATACAACTATTGGTTTTATTGTCGTTTGAACGAATAGGGGTCCTTTCCAATATGTCAGCTTAAATCGGTTTGTTTTCATACGCCACTGATTTGTGTCGCAGAAACATTCGTAAACTGGGTGAATTAGGTAAGAGAAAATATGCTGTTCCGAAACCTTTTACAGCAAAACGGTTTGTAACATTCCCTTAGTAACATTTTATTTATTCCTAAAGTTGTTTGCTTGTAATTTGTTAGGCACTCGTTTTATATACAGAGAAAATGTATTCTGTGAATTCGGCGCCGACGAAAAATAATTTACATAAAATCTTAAGCAAACGCAGTGAATTGGGTAAACTTCAATCATAGGATTCCGTCATCTTCATCGTCGACCAGACCTATTTCGTACTCGTAGCTCTCGAGTAACTCACAAAATAATACCGAAAAATCACGCAGATTCCATCACAAACTTATCTTGATTTTACTCGTTCGACTGTGAAAACAATACTCAACTGCCAAACCACGGCGACGTATTCACCTCACACTAAAGATTTATCGAAAAATAAATATTTTAATGTTAACCAATAGCCCTTATAAGGGTTTCAGGTAAATCTTTGCACCTTTTCTACGCGGGAGATACGCGCGGTTCGCAAGAAATATTCGGGGCTACCACCGCGTGGAATCCTATTGCAATTTATGCTCATTGAACTGGAAAAAGTATATGGGGAGGCTAAGGTCGGCGTCGATTCTTTTATTGCCACACGAAATCAATAAGAAGCGTGACGCGGCAACTGCTTTCGAGGACCGTTTCATGTAATAAAACTCATAAAACCATACTCACGTCTGGTCGCGTGATCAGTTAGTACTGGGGCTCGATATAAATCATGACTTATTGTGTCTCCTGTGGGTGACTTCAATCGAATCAGGCACCGCCATACCTACTATAAACAATTATTCTGAATACATTATTGAGGCATCACTTCGATGCTGAGCAATAAGTCAGAAGGTCCTCTAGGGAGGTCCTGGCTGCCACTCCTACATGGGCGTAATTGAAAATTGAAATTTGTTTAGGACTGTGCCGGACTCGTAATTTGATTTAGCGACGGTTCGCGCGCAATCGGGAAGCAATAACAATAAATATAACCGCTAGAGGTGAATCTGTGCGTTCAATTCCACGTTCAGTGCCTTGTTGCGATTTCGTATCTACATTCAATTGCTACGCGGGTGTCACATAGGGGAATTAATTTTGTAAAGAGCACTGCTCGACTGTGAAGAAACCACCGCATGAATTATTTCTGGTTCACTTGTTTCTTGCACACACCTGATGAATTTCACAAATGTACCTAAGTAATACATACATATAATGTAATGTACCTTTCAAGTTTCCTTTTGATAAAGATTTATTTTTTATTTTTTTTCATTCGTGTTTCTTGATCTTTTTCATACGAAATAATTACGTGGAAATATTTAGGTAGTGTAGGTTCTTCTTTATTTCATTAAATATTAAAAAAAAGTTTTGTTAAACATACTTCCATGTTGACGCACTAAAGTTAAAGTACATATCACAAGCGAACTAAACAAAAATAAGTCCTCGAATAAATCGAAGCCTCTATTCCTCCCCAACATTACAGCCCTATGTCTTGGGAGTCATTCTTCTCCGAAGACAGCCCAAAGAGCATATAACTCTGCCGAATATAATGCATCCCAAACCGGCTCATAAAGTGCATGCTCCAGTACCACGTTGTAAATTTATATATTGCTGGTACTAATACTGGCATTAGGTGCCATAAGCCAGTCTCTCCTTCGGTAGTATTAAACATACGCGATTTAGTATTGAAGTTGAAATTGCCACCAGTGTGCGGACTACCCTAGCTAATACATGGAATTTTATACTGTTTTTGAAGTACAGAAAAGTTTTCGGCAACCATTAATTGGTCTTTGTATCGTAAAATGCGTTGTATAATTTTCTGACTAATAATTTTCAATATTTAATGATATTATCGATAGATTTATCATCAAAGCAATATATTGACGTATAAACCAAGCATGCGCTTCTATTTTTATCCCACCAATAATATGAATGTTAGCCTTTGAATACGGATTCCCTCGTCGAACGTTACCCAGCCGTGAGGCGCGCTTTGACAGAAACAAAAGTGCGCGCACGTGAACACCCCATATTGGCAATATCCAAGAAATTTCGCCAATACTACAGAGAGATACTAGCATTATTAGCTAGGGGTTCCTTAGTTCCAAGGCCCCCTCGCTATCACTCACCTATCCGTATCAGTGGCTAGGGGGGCTCCGTACCTCCACACGACTAATCACAGAGGATGTGGCATAGACGCGCTATGCATATTTATTATTGCTTTCGACGTATTCTCACTGTTTCGTTCGATACGAGCGGAGCGGGGATGTTTTTCATTTGCTCCAGTTATTTATTTAGCGAGGGCCCCAGGTAGGTACACGTAAGGGCTTAATGTTTGATGAGCTCAGATTCGACCTCCTTAATTTCTATACGCATCTACTCCGTATTAGATCGAAGTTCGATCACGTCCTGCGGTTGTTTGTTTTCCACGCGAGATAAGTGAATTAAATTCGGTTCGATTAATCGATATAATGAATCGGGTATGTATAGGTGCGAGCGTTATTCGATATTTGAAAAATCATTGAGGTATTAGTGAACGTGTTCGCAATGGCAATGTTCGCTAATGAATAATGTAGCCGAAATCGGAAAATTTACAGGGCTGCGAGCGAATATGAGCGATATTACGACCGCAACAAACAATTAGCGTCCGAGAGGCGAGCGCACACCGGCTTATAAAACACGGTTACATGCCCTGCAGTAATTAAAAGTTCTCTAGCGAAAAGAAAATCCAATAAAATATAATTATCTCCGCTATCGTTAACAGTGTGATGTGTGAGAAGAATATAATTAATACCAAAAAAAATTGTAAGGTATATTATTTAGACTTGCCCTCGAATTAAATTCCTGACGAATGTTAATGTTTAACCGGGGAATTCTTGTACAGTTTAATAGGGGGAGGTCGGGTTAATTAAATGGGCTGGGGGTTCATTTTCATAAAATTATTTGATCTTGGCCCAACACGAGGCCAATTGGTCGCGATTCATTCGCTTGAATCGCAGACTTTAATTTAATTTTTGCGTTGTGAAGATTTTAGTGGTGTTGAGGTCTGGAACCATCGCTCGGCTTTATTCGTTGGCAAACTACATAAACACGAGTTTATTGCTGTCTGTCTGCCTTTACTTTTGACTCAGAGGGCGGTTCAGCAAATTGACTAAAGTGCGGTCTCGTGTTGAAGTAATAAACGTCTTTTATTATGCAGCGCTTACATCGCGCCTGTCTCATTATAATTGAATATGAATGTTTTACATAGTTTATGGTATAAAACGTATTTCATATTATTTTACATAAACATAACATCACGCCTGTAGGTACTCCCCGAAGGGTTAGGCAGAGGTATGCAGAGTAACACCCTCATTTCGCCGTTATGTTTAAGTCCCATGTAATAGGGGGCGAGCCTATTGCCATCAACCGGGCACAAACCCAAACACCGGGCTGCTACTGAGGAATTCCACACGGAACAACCCAATTACCCTTTGCCCGACCTGGGGATCGAACCCAGGACCTCACGACCAGCAGTTGTTGTTTTAATAATGTGTTTCATTAAATAATATTCTCTTATTCCGTACCTTCGTAGGCAACGTCTACTATGATAGCAAATGCTACAATTAATTCTAGAAATGATAGCATTAAGCTCTGCTCATACTTTTGGCTCAACTATATGCGTAGGTTCGAACGAAAAAGTAATCATCATCATCATCAGCCTATAATGTTCCCACTGCTGGGACACAGGCCTCCTCTCTGTGAGAGGGAATGGTCCGTATTCCACTACGCGGGCCCAGTGCGGGTTGGTAGATGTCACATGTCTTCGAATTTTTGGTTCTAGGACATGCCGGTTTCCTCACTATGTTTTCCTTCACCGTTTTGAGAGCAGTGGTGATGAAATAAACTACACAAAGTAATGCGCCTGGCTGGGTTCGAACCCACGTCATACAACTCGTAAGTCGGGGCCGTTACCACTGGGCCACCACTGCTCTGAAAAAAGAAAAAGAAAAAGTAATAATCATTAGAATTTTTCTTAAGTAAGTTGGAACTTTATTTTCACTTACATTGCGTTTAGTTAATAAATATCCAGAAATTATGTAAATTTTATCCAATTCTTGAATCAGTTCTAAAATGTAAACAGTCCAATATATTGCCAGATGTTGACATTGTAACAGCCGTAATATTACAACGATAAATATGACTAAGCATTACCTAAGCAAACATCGAAGATTTATAATCGTGGAGTGCATACGACAGCCTGCATAATTTAATTACTCCCTCACACCCTTGATTAAAATTTTGCAATAACGCATTAGCGCAGTAAGACGCCGAAGGGCGTAGGGCAAGGAAATTAAACGGTCCATAATAATTCCGTTACGCCAGTACCATGATTAAAATCTTACAATTAATTAGGAAAAGTTTGGTGTTCGTATGGGGGATGGCTGAAGACATTAATAGCAGGTTTTGCCAACCCCGTGCGTGAAAAACAACGTGATAACGACATATTTGACGCTTTCTCGATTCTTGTTAAACATCACATTCATGCAGACAATCACGCCTGTTTCCCATTGGGGTAGGCAGAGACTATCACCCATATTCTAAGACGTTCCTCCAAAACTTACTCGATTCATACTCGACTCAGGACGGCCTTGAAAACACCTTCAAAATTGTATTCTTAATCGCAATTTCAAGTGAACTTTGAAGTTTCGCGACTGAGGGGTCCTCAAATGAGTCGAGGTAGAGTGGAGTTATTACGTTATAATTTGAATTATCTGCATCGCGCAAATAACGCCTCGATAAATAGTTGTAAGGATTATCGTAAGCATATACGAACTTTGACACTTCCTTCCTTAAGGTAGGTTCCTAGGTACCTTGAGTTTGACAGTAGATTCCTTACCTCGACTGAGGAAAAATCTCGAGTCGAGGACGTTTATGTCAACTATAACTACCGATGGTAGTGAAAAAGGCTGAGTCGAGGAGTCGAGTCGACTAAGTTTTGGAGGTATAGATTTCCACCTGCTACGACCCTGACACACACACACACATACACACACACACACAAATTCCTACCAGTCAACATAATATTATTGGCTGAAGCTAGTTATAAAGTCGTAGTACACAAGCACATAAAGATATCCAGCAACTTCTATCCATGGTCCATGTTTAAAAATATATCGACTTCAGTATGTATAACTTCTTACACTATCGACTCAACTAAAACATCGATTAACATACAAACGAGTGTTGCACCGTTAACACAACAAAACACTCCAGTCAAACGTCTGAGGTGCCCTTTACACAATAGGTAAATCGTAAGGCTTGAAACAACCATATTTAACATAAGTGAATTTGATACGATACATCCTTACCCTTATCATGGCTCGAAAGGAATCATGCAATATTTATATGTTTGGGAAGTTGTTAAGGAAATAGGGTAAACGTGTAGCAGACGTTAATCAGGAATAAGTGTTCGATAACGTTAACGATACGTGGGTAAACAAAGCCAAGATAATATGGCCGCAAACCATTAGAAGTAGAATGTACGGGAGTGATCTAATAAAACATTCAACAGCCAAAACGGGGAAAACACAAAATCAGATTGTCTCAAAATCACACGAGTGACAGTGTTACGCGGCGGGCCTCGCATCTATAATTCAGACAGTTCCCCGGAATCGCGGGGAACACTGAATACTTTCCCCCCATACTGAACTAACTTATGGCAATCTATTCTTGTTGAATCGAAACTGCCTACTATTGTTTAGACGTTGCTCCGTTGAGGTCGGAAATATCTTGCTGTGAATAAAATAGCGAGACCTGAATCTTTCATTCAATGTTTTTGCGTCTTTCCTATTTAGATGGTTTAGGTTGTTCCCCTTTTAGTACAGTCGGAAACGTGATGCGATAAATGTTCAAATAGTTTATTTCTATATCAAGTCGTATCATTAGTGTAGTGGTAGAAAAAACGACTTCGAACCGCTAATGCTTTTGAAGTTCTGTTGTTCCAATGCCAGGTCAGGCCACATTGTAACTGTGTTTTTCTTTAGCCTTTTTTTGTAGTTCAAGATAAGGATCGTATTTGGTAAATGGTGATAAGCTTGGCTTATCAGATTGGAGCCTAATACCGTCATCAGTGAACAAGGTGTACAACAACAGCTCTTATATACAGGTTGAGTTTTTGTGATAGGACTGCAGGGCAAAATCCGAAACTTGTTATTTCCTTTGATTTATTGAATTAAGTTCTTTTGCAGGATTTGATACTTATCAGCAATATTATCAATTGGTGCAATAATAAAGGATTATATTTTTTGCAAAACAGACAATTCTTGGCGATAACAGCTGCTTTTTCAAAAATCGAAAATTTAAATTTTTGCTAACAATTTCGAATTTGACCCTGCAGTTCTTTCTTAACACCCTGTATACCTACTCCAGGAATTATTAAGCTTAAGCATTATTTTACATAATTTACATTATTACGTATGCTTACATTTATACATATAACCTAGCCTATTAAACCATATAACAGGCCTTTATAACTAAACGTGGATAGTTACGTAACGGCACAATGCCTATAAATTACTATTGTCTTGCATTCTAATTGGTATTAGGGCACTACAGTATAATTCGCGCAATTACCGTCAAGAATGGATTCACGACAGACGTGCTTCAGTCTAGTGCCGCCAATCGTCCTCGATTTACGCGAACATCCCGTTTTTAACTTTATTTTTAAAGCAAACGGTTCTATTTACTGTAATCTCTGGTACTTTAACGAGTCTAAAGATGGTAAAGTTATGTATTTTAAAAATAAATTCACGTTGGCATAAGTAGTTCCCGAGTTATTTTCTGAAGAGATTTTATATTAATCTTTACGTTGTAAAGCACACAATGAAATTAATTATTTTTAATCAAGTGCGTGTATTTAAACGGTATTAATTAGCTTAATTTTGTGCATTTTTTAACCGACTTCCAAAAAGGAGGAGGTTACTATGTTCGTCTGTATGTATGTTTTTTTTTTTTTTTTTTTTTTTGTGTATGTTCATCGATATTTTCGCCAATTGTGAACCGATTTTAAAGATTATTTTTTTAATGGATAGGGTATACTTCGAAGTTGGTCCCATTTAAATTTGGTGAAGATCTGATGAAGAACTTCGGAGATAGACAATGGAACTCCTCAATGACGAACAGTGCGCATATTGTGATGATGTGATGATAACATAATTGTTACGAGCAGCGTCTTTAGTAGGTCCAACCAAGTTTTAATTAAGGCCACTAAAATGAAAAACATAAAAACTTTTTTACAAAAAATTTAAACCGACTTCAAAAAGAATAAAATAATTACCATATAAAATTAACAGTTTCAGAAGTCGGTGCCTTCAATTTGGTTCAGGTGGATCAGCACCAACTTCTGAAACTGTTAATTTTATATGGTAATTATTTTATTATTTGTTTGATTCAAATCTTGCGACAGATTTTTCAACTACCTACTTCTGTTGAACCGATTCTCCTGACATTTCGCACACAAATTCAATCCCCATGACAGTACAACATTAAAATAATTTCAACCTTCAATCCTCAAGTCCTGATGCTGCAGGGGTCCTGATACTGCAAGATAAAACCGTTTAACTTAAAAGTTTTTTTATTAAGGAATTATTTTTATTGAGAACATCAGTCTTGTCATAATATTTCATCATCATTATCATTAAAACATTGCTACACAATAGAATTCAAATTAAATATTGTGTCACAACATTATGTCCCGATTTTTATCAATCCACGTCTGGCAGCACTAGGATTGTACTAATAAGGGGACTAATAAGCGCCCGTTCACACAGCGGATCCGTTTTACCGGATCCGTCGATACTGGATGTGTTATTCACATCTGTACCGACGGATTAGAACAAATTGCAGCTGCGTCGCATCTGGCAGACAGGATACGATAAATATAGGGGATCCAGTATTTTTTACTGGATTCGGAATACTGTCGTGTATGTGAACTCGCTCATACAACTATAGGCGCCATCACCAAAATAAAAACGGATCCTGTAAACAGTATTTGTGTGAACTAGCTGTAACTGTTGAATTGAACCTTCACACCGGCCTACAGCGGATCACGAGATTGACACCCTGCATACACTTTTCAACAATTATCGGCAACGAACTTTTACTCTGAAGGTTTCAGTAATTACCGCCACGTTACGGTGAACCAAATGAAAAGTCTGATGCGCTTGCTCGAACTTTTGGAGTTAGTGTTCAAATACTTTGGAGTTTAACTGCTGCTTTTCGAAGTAGCGAGGCTATCAACTATGTATGTTAAAGAACCTAAGATAGAGGCTTAACTAATCGTTATGAAATAATGTGACACATAATTAATAATAACATACATTTTTTAAATGCCCATTTCAAGTTTAAATCTAATACTTTATCTGTTAATTGAATGCATGTGGTTTGAAGCGATATAATTAATTAAATTAATTTAAAATAATATTTTGGAATATTGAAAGTTATAATGTAGGTACTTAATGGGAACATAAATCGAAATATATTAATACCAACCCGTATACTAAACATAAATTAAAATTTTACGACCTTTTCTATATCCTAAAAACACAATTTTCGGTCAAATTAGGCAAAATAAGTCCAACAAAATCCTAATAAAAGGTAACTTTAATTACGGTGTGGCGAAATCGAAATTGTACTGCGCCATAACATTTCCCATGAGTCGAGGACATTTATCGGCGAATGGTCGAGGATAAAACAATAAAGAATGGTTAACTGCGTTTTAATGTGAACAAGAACACGGCTGGACAATGGCCGGCGATTGGGGCCAGCGGTGGTCAGCGGTGGTCAGTGTGATCGTCGCGCCTATAGAGAAGTAAAGCAGTCGATATAGCGAGTTTTTCTTAAAAAAATATATCGTAAAAAAAACATTTTCCTTTTTTAAGATGTATGGCTAAAATTAAATTCGTATTACTTACGCACATGTGTGTACACAATATTGGCAAAATAAAAAATGAGTTTTATAACAAGTTCAGCGGTAAAGTTTTGTAAAACTTTACTTGTAGGTCTCTAAATCTGTAGTATATGTATCTTACTTAGGATAAAAAATATTCTTTAAAATATGATGCACATAAATTTTAGAACTCGAAATAACATCATCGGTGTGTATTTTACTCCTACACAAAATTATTATGTGAATATTTAGATAAAATACGACAGAACTTATTTCACCAACACAAAACAAAAAAAATATCGATACTCACCTAACAAGTAACCGCGCATCACTAGTTCGGGTGTAGGTAAGTAATAAACGTACCCGCATAAACCTTTGAATTGCTGACCACGGCATCGAACCTATGCGCCCTTTGTCTGTGTCCGGCCGCAAATTGTTTAAGAAATAAAATAAAATCTAATTTACCGCCTTGCTACGTTTATACGAACCGTTTTACGAGTGCCGCTGACTAGAGTGTATTGTTTATTTTCAATACTTTGAGTTTTTATTTGTTTCACCCTAATACGATTAAGGCTATAAAGCTCTAAGAAATAAAACTTATCCTCGTTTCAGTACTTGACTTTCAAATACATACGACTACTTGATAGTAAGGCATTCAAAGATGTCCATAAATATTAAATAACATTCGTACGTTAAAAAAAAAGTAACGGTAAGTCCGAGACTAAAAGAAAAGACCCTGAAAATGTATGAATACTAAAGCTACCCTCTGTCAAGAAACGGAATAAAGTAAGATGTATAGAGACAGGCCAAACACACTCGACATACTGAAAGTATATCTCTTATTTATGTTCATTGCATTCGCACCACTCAGATGGACAATAGAAATTGTGAACATATTTGCAGATAATACAGTTACCGTGACTAGAGGGATGGAGTCACAGTGCGCTCATACAAATAGAAAAACGTCCCCAGGCAAGCTGCAAAATGTCCCGAAAATACATTAGTCGCATTAGAAACACCATTAAGGGTCGGGCAGGCCGATAACAATTAGGGTGGATCTGGGATCTTAAGGGGAATTAACAGCGCATAGCGCGTTAGCACTGCTTTAAAGAACACTCTGCCTCCTACTTTGCGGTATTGTACTTACTTTACGTGCATTTGCGAAACAAATAAGTTGAAACAAATTTTCCCACGTAGACACCAAATAAATTATGCATATAACATTCCATTTTTACCTTCATTATAAAAAAGCAAGATAACAACAGGCGAGAAAAACAAATCATAATCATTATAAAAGGTAAATTCATTCATACTAAAGCGAAAAACATAAAAGGTATGAAAAAAGAGACATCAACGGCGGCAAGACGTAAAGGAGACGCCGAAAATTCTTCAAACCGCAACGCCGACTTTTACAATATGCATAACTTGTTGAGAGAGTAATCAAAAGACGATATAAAGTGAAGAGGAAGACACGGCGAAAGGCTAAAAATGTAAACCCTCTCTTAGATTTCCTTGAGGCGAGAGCCACGACCCCTCTAGCGAAACTTGCCGTAAGATGGGAAAAATTACCCAGCACAAGAAAACTTTTTTCGATTTGAATTATGATTCCTTATTTTATGCTTCGTCCTTTCACTAAGTTTGTTTTACATCAGACCAAGCCCAGTCATTGTCGTAACACGAATACTAATAATGGCGACAGCAATATAATTATGCGCCAGACAAAATAAGAAAATAATTAGCTTTTTCATTGCAGTACAAAGAAAGTGTGAGATTCTGAAAATTCATAACAATTGTGACATTACATTTGGTACACAATATTTAGAGAAAAAACTGCATTTATAACAGACCTTTTTGTCGATTTATATAACAGTTCTCCTCTCAAAAACGAGTGACAGTCGAATTTAACATAACAATTTTGTTAGAATAAAACTTAGCGCCGAGAGTCACCGGGGGATTATTACTTTGAAAGAGGCTTTGACTTTCAACTTTCTAAAGAGTTTGTTGAATAAGTTTTCTGTATCACCCTGGGTAATATAATTTGTCAGGCTCTGAGGCGACTCGAGAAATTCTTATTTTTAACCGACTTCCAAAAAGGAGGAGGTTCTCAATTCGATTGTGTTTTTTTTTTTTGTATGTTTGTTCCGCCATATCTTTGCTAATTGTGAACCGATGTTAATGATTCTTTTCTGTTTGAAAGAATATTCTTTCGAAGTGGTCCCATTTAAATTTGGTGAAGATCTGATGAAGAACTTCGGAGATAGACCATTTGAAGTCGGTTTTATTTTGGTTACAAAGTGATTTTTTGTTAATTAAAGAGATAATAATATATATATTTATCATTAAATATACATGTAATTACGATTCATTCAATGTGTGTGCCGTAACATAAATCTTTAATTTTGAGTAACCTAAAAGCAAATTTTATCAATCAGAGTTTAAAAAATTCTGTTTTAGTATACATTTTTTTTTGAATTTGCAATGCTAACTCTAAAAGCATGCAGCTTTTATGTATATTATAAAGGCACAATTTTATTTTAGTAATAAAATAATGTATTCTGTTTAGTTCACGTAAGTAGTGTATAATGCGAGTCGGGCCTTAGGCGCGAGTTCTCAGTCTCACTGAGAAAATATGTAAACTTTTAAATTGTATTTGCATTTCATGCAAGCCGGGAAATATTGGCTTCGTGCTTGTGGACCACCACAAAGACTCATGCTAGATCCGCAGGGGATACACCGCCGCAGGGTTGCATACGCCTGTTAACTGGATACCTAAGTGTCTCACTTCCAAATGCAAATTGGGAAAACCTAATTGTGAATGAACTTTAGATGATTAAAAGACGATTGATTTGCCAATCGTTAGTTTATTACATAGGTACTCCTATATGACTTGACTGATTTTAATGCCTTATAGGTATATTTTAAGACGGTGAAGATATTTTTGGAAAGTAAATTAAAATTAAATAGGTACAGATCTTGTTTTGGTTTTCAACGTTTCTTGCTTACTCTGTGACAAATTTTTGGTCAAAGAGTATTTGGGCACATAGAAAATTATTCTTAGTTTAAATTTAATAACGCTATAACGAAGTTACCCTCATCTCAAATACTAAGTTGTGAACTGTTAACAATAAATCTGTTAAGTAAATTCACAGAATGTCCATATTTCAACAATAAAACATTCCAAACTCTCGATATAGGCCGACACAAATAAATTTTGAACTATAAACAAGCTTTGTTTCCAAATTTGCGAATAAATCTTTGCGGACTAATTTCCTACCTTTTAGATAAGCATTAAATTCTGTACGTCGAAAGGCTTTTATTCAATATTAATTGTTGAGAAATTACCTGGGGGTCCAGACTCGAGTTTTGACCTTTCGTTTTGCCCTTTAGCTGACCATAAACGTCGAGGAACAATAAACGACTAAGGAGTGACCCTATCCGAGTACCCTTACTAAGTTCTTGGCCCCGGTCACCCTCGGTGTCCAGGACCACCCCTGTCAAAGGCCAGCCTGCAGCCCCTAGGGAAATTATTGTCGGGATTTAAAGGGCATTGCTTACGTGAAAGTACAAAAAAACAGTGTACTTATAATAGAAAGTTTTTGTTGCAATAAGTTTGATCTGGTATTGGTCACGTGTCCGATATCCAGATCGACAGTTTATTGACAGCTCTATTAGCGTAAACGCCATTCATGTGTTAAGTCGAGTAGATAAGGCAGATTCCATGTTTATCATTAAATCTACTTAAAACGAAATTGCAAAGCATTTTACCGTAATTTTTCTATAGGTCAAAATTTAAGGTGAGCTTTTAATGCTCAAGGTAACGTAATAACATTAGTACAACATAATAATAGCTTACTAGGCCGTTGGTCTCAAAGTTTCGAACAAGGTGCGAATTGTTCACAACGACGTGCAAAAGAAAGCAAATAGGTAAGAACAACAATGTAAAACACGTGTTAACGGGAATTTATAACTTGAAGAGTTTATTCCACCGAAATGACAAGGAAGGGGAAACTTAATTTGGCTTTTTAAAAATAATGTTTCTCCGACCTCACGTCTTATACGTACAAAAAGTACATACTACCATGTTTACATTCTAAGTACCCCTTGTTTAAACATATTTCACCCTGCGCTACATGCATTCAGTTTATCAATAATTCGATTCACCCCAAGATGTCAAAATTTGTTTTGGCAGCTTAAGACTTTCGCGAAAAACTTTGCATCAACATTATTTACATAGACAGGATAAATTCGACAATCAGGATCAAACAAACACCCTTACCTACATGCACGTCCAACTTCAAAAAGCCCCGATGAAAAAAGTTTTCCTAAATCATTGTCAGTTCCAATAAAATAAGCAAAATTAAATAAACAGCCCCGGCGAGATAAAAGGTCTAGACGACGACTTAGACCGCACTTTTGATGGTGTCGTATTTTAAAAAGTTAGGGGAAAGTTGACACTTGGACGAATTTAACCTACCATTGTATTAATTATTCAGGGCGGTGCTTTCGTGTTTTAAGGTGCGCTTGCAAGGAGGGTAAGGTAATTTGTTTTTAGAAAAAAAAAGTGTACAGAAAAGAATTTTAGGGAAGTTGCACCGAGCCCCGCCGCTCCAACAATAGCCGAAGCGGGAGAAAAGTTTAATAAAATTGTTTTGGAATGCAGCGCGGAACGAGATAAGTTCCGCCTAGTAGATGTTCTATCGATTGTAGGGTTTATAAAGTTAGTTTTATGTGAAAAATAAATACGTACTTGAACATTCTTACTAATAAATGTTTGTTTTGGTTTTCAACGTAAACAGCGTATATCTTAGGATATCCGAGAATCTAAGTAAACATGAACAAGAGCAGAAAAATAATAAACTAGGAAAGCCAAACAAAACATATTTTAAAGAGTTCATGCTAGCGGCATATTAAAATGAAAATTGCTTTCTTATTTCAAACGGAATACTAAAAATATCAAACATAATTAAGCGTACTACTGTGACTGCACGGCATGGTATGTACACAAAAGAATATTCCTACACCAAACTCATTTGTAGATAGACGGGGGAGGCTTACTCGTCCCACCCGGAATACTTTAACTTTTCAATTGTAACTTTTGATGGGTTTTCGAACGTAATAATAATCGCTGTATCGTCGTGATGGGGCGCGCGAATCAACTAACTGTACATACAAAAGAATGCCAATTTTTTATGCGGAAAATTGAGTTACATCTCGGGCGTATTATTCACCTCCGTCCCTAAGTTTGTTGCATTTTTTATCGACACTATCTTCAATTTGAAATGTTGAATACAAAGTAGACGTGGCTGCATTTGTTTTTATGTACGGAATAATAGCGTGGATTTCATTTAGCATCGCATAAAGTATTTTAGTAAGCGCATAGAGGTTTAATATTGCAATGTGATTTCGTCATAAAACTTGGACTTTAGTATTTTCGACTATAATTTAGAGCCATTTGTATCGACCTAATACTACGACATTGACAATATTTCATGTCTTTCGCAGAATAATATATTTCTCATACAAAGGCAAAATCGATACTCGTTACCATTAATATTGGCGCGGAGACAGCCGGTAATATTCAATTCTTAGGCACACATTTCATGGTAGATAAAACTCATGAATCAGGAGTCCATATGTGAAAGCGAAAGGAGGCGGTTCGCTTCAAAAAATCTACTGCTCGAAGGCGAGACGCGAGTCGAATTTCCTGCCTGATATGAATCTTCCCTACTCGCTTTAAGGTGATGTATTTTCCTATTTCTTTCCCCTCCTTGATAGGTTATGTCCCACGTGACAACAAGGTGCGATTCCGGCGTGTAAAGGGCGAGGCGATGCAATGCGATGGGACATTTTGAAACTTTATAAGTAGTAAAATGAACTGAAGAATATGTTTTATTTCTTAATTTATCTTATATCACACAAATGATATGATTAAATTTATCGTCTTGATTATCCATAATGTCATCATAACTGGTCTAAATCAAAAATAAAATATACCTAGCAACAATAATAATATTTCTTACCCCATCCACGTAATACATTTCCGATCTGTTTCTCTTCGAGACGTCGGTCGCCTATTTCATAGGGACCCTTCGTTAAATTGATTTTCAATTTGTTTGAAATGTGGTCCGCGGTGCACTGGGCAATAAGGAGGCGGAATAGCGGAAAATTATTTCACTGAACTTACCCTTGATGAGATTTCAACTGAATTAGGCGATTGTAGGTGGGGATCGGAAAACATAAATTTGATATTCTATATTTTATGGGGTACGGGTAGCATATAATTTGTGTTGGGTATCAACTAGATGGAGTAGCGAATTAAGTTTCATTTTTCGTAGAACAATTTCGGGGTCATGTAATGGACTATGTCTTAAAATTCTTCATCATATGGATAAATCCAGAAGAATTTAGTTATGTTACCATTTTCAAATCTGAAAGTTTAAAGCATCATGATTGTTATGTCGGTAAAATGACATATTGTAGGTACAGTACGACACAACTAAGAAGTTGCATCGGCAAACTTCATAACACCAATCTCTTCCGACCTAAGTGCGACTTCAAGACCACGAATGATTATTAGTATTGCAGTAAAAAGTGATCTTTACGCTGATGCAATAAGTGTGAGTGGCACAAAAATGAGCAACTGTCATTGCTTGTTCGATTGTTTGCCGATGCGACTTCTTAGTTGTATTATGCTATAAGTAACCCCTGAATTAAATAAAAGAAAAATCGTTCGCTTTGCGAGTCACCTAGGCGCCATTGGTGCATTAAAAGAACCACGAGGGACGTACGTACATAAGTACGTCCGGCGCACCCTGGGCAGTGAGCCGCGCTACCATCCTTGCCGACTAACTAACCTTTTCACCACGGCGTGAGCTATTTTTGTATAGCTCGTGCCGACATGAGATAACAAGAAGACCATGAGTGAAGATCACATAAATCTTATTTCGATATCTGTGCTAAAGACAACCCACATCAAAATGCATTAAATCCAAACAGTACACACCTCATCCCAATTTTATTATAAAAGGCCTATAATATGACGTCATTCAATCTATTCAAATTTTAATCGCCAGATCTCCCGGAGACAATAATAAATTTCTATTAACTTCTTGTGATGTTACTTTCATTTTATTGTCAAGTGATAGGGATTAATTCGTCTGACTTATAACTGCAATACATTTGCTGTCTTTTGTCGACGGGGGGAGTATAAAATAAAGCTTTCTTGAGATTATATTAATACGTGGAGGGGACGGATCAAAATGATCTGGGTCTGGTTTGACGTAAGCCGTCTAAGTGGAGAGCCGGAAGGTTGATACTTGCAAGGTGAAATTTGAAACTTTTATGTACATACACATATTAAATATATATGGTTTCATCTTTACATAGTATAAAACAAAGTCGCTCCCGCTGTCTGTACGCTTAGATCTTTAAAACTACGCAACGGATTTTATTGCAGTTTTCAGCAATAGGTAGAGTGATTCAAGAGGAAGGTTTATATGCCCCACATTAGTATCTACAGTGCACCCGTGCAAAGCCGGGGCGGGTCGCTAGTATAGTATATATTGACCGATCAAAGATTTATGTATAATATTTCAGTTTGGCAGCAATGCCATCGTGTATTATAAACTTTTATCAACGAAGAATCAAGATGGATTTCTAATAATTAATAATCTCATTAAACAATAACATTAATATTACTTACCCTTAAAAATTCCACATAAAATCCTTTCATAATCGAAAATCATAGAATCTTTGTTGAATATAGAAAAGACAACAAATATACAGACAAACTAATAATGCGTCCAAACATCAAAGAACCTTTAGCACAGAACATTTAAGATAACAATAAAATCAAAGTCCCTTTCTTTACAGACAATACAATGACATACATAGATGACAAGCAAAACAGTTCGAAGAATCCCCATGACGTCTAAGGGATGGCAAGTTGGCCTGATTAATTTCAAATGATATTTGATATGTTCATCTGACGGGCAATAGTAGGGGAGACCTTGACAAATGAGTTGATTTTCATGTCTTGGGGTCGAAGGAGTCAAGATTAAACGTCTTTGGTAGCTATTAAATAGCATTGGATTATATTTTTGGATTGATAACTACTGTATGTGATATTAGATATTACTAATATTATAAAGCTGAAGAGTTTGTTTGTTTGTTTGAACGCGCTAATCTCAGGAACTACTGGTTGAAATTGAAAAATTATTTTTGTGTTGGATAGGCCATTTATTGAGGAAGGTTGTAGGCTATATAACATCACGCTACGACTAATAGAAGCGGAGCATAAATGAAAAATGTTGCAAAAGCGGGAAAAATGTCCACCCGTGCGAAGCCGGGACGGGACGCTAGTTAATAATAAAAGATGAACTGGCTGCGTGGAAGTAGTACTGGGTGTAAAAGATACCTTATTTCGAAGAATTCTCCGTGCTTCGGAGAGGATGTTTAACCGTCGGTCCCGGGTGTCCTATGGTAGTCCTTACGGGTAGTCAGAAGCCCGAAAGTCTGACAACCGGTCTAACCTAAGGATATCGGCATTGCCTAGTAACTGGGTTGCGGAGGTTTGATGGCAGTCGCTCCGTTAAAATACTGGTATTCAGCCGCATCTGGTTAGACTGGAAGCTGACTCCAACATTATTGGGAAAAGGCTAGGAATTGAACTGATTTCGAAAAACCTAGACGTAAAATAAATGCAATCTATTTTCAAGAATTTTTTCTCCAAAATAGATAACAGTTCTATTAAATTCACGTGATAAAAAATAAAGTAAACATTGAAAAGCGAACCATTTAATTGTCAGAAGATGATTCTAAGAATTCTGTTCAATGTTTAAAATTGGTTTCTAGTAAATAAAGTTTGTCATATTGCCAAGAACTAAGAAAAGGCAGCTTTCCAGTGAATTCGAAATACAAATTTATGAATAGAATGAATTGCCTAAAACGAATGAAAAATTACTAAACTCATTTTTTTATTCGTATCTACTATCATCATGCAAATCTATTAATTAAAATTGTCACATTTTGTATTTAAATTAATACAATATATGAGTGATCACAGCTACTAATTTGAGTTTTATATGTTCAATCAGTTCTACGGTCGTTCATGAGAACTGTCAGTTTAAAAATTTAAAAATAATAATTTGAAAATTATTTCTTAAATTATCAAGTATTGTTTTAAGTGTTGCGCCACCGTTGTTGTTTTCTTAGAACGTGGATGCGTTTAGAGGCACAAATCTTCAGATGCACAATCACCCAGACCCGGACCAGCTATCTCTAGGCCATGCGTATTTGTCCCACGCGGGAATCGAACCCGTGACCCGTAGCGCAGAAAACCAAACGCTCAGCAACTGCGCCAAACGTGTCGTCTTTCGCAACATAATCCTTTAAAGAGTCTCTTTGGACACAGATTCAAAATTAATTACACTTTCTGTTAATGTAAGGCTTCAATTTCATTAGAATTATTTAATCTTATATTATTTATTTATTCATATAGAACGGTTGCAGCGAAGTGGGTTTCATTGTTCCCGTGGCGGATAAGTCTCTTGGCTTCTTGTAATTTAACATTTTAGTTGGAAAGCGGGCTTGTCTCCTCGCCATCTTTTGTCGTTTCGCCGGAACATCTTTATGAATATCTTATTATGAACCTAAATTGAGAAGAAGCTTACCTAGTCCTTATTTGCGTAGTAGCAATTTTTGCTCGGATTTACTCAGCCATTCGCAAACAATTTTAATTGGGTTTTTGTGCCTCTGCAAACTTGTTTTGTCCGCGAAAATTAAAATTTAACAAAATGTATTTTAATATTGTATTCCATTTTAGCATCCACGACCAATTTAGCCTCGAAATAGCGACTCTTACATTGTGAAGATTTAATCTGCCTGAGATTTCTTTACACGTATTTACGTTTATTATCCGAGGTATTTTATGAATGGCTCATTATCAAGTTCCATGAAAAAGTAAGCGTATCATCACCATAATATCTTATTCCACATAAGCACCGTGTAGTCATGGTGACTTTTGTAATGACGCTACGAGGAGGCCCATCAAAAGGCGTCATTACACCGTCTCGCGTATATTACGTCATTATTCGCGCAACACGCACTCGCTCACAACTCCGACAATCTGAGATGTTGCTAATGGAAAGAACACGGGAGTTTTGATAAATTCGCGCTCGTTTTTCCCCTCGCGTCGAGAGTTTAAAAAGCTTGGATCCCTGGTGTCGTGTATGATGGCACGTGAAACAGGATTGAGTGGAAATGAGCCGTTCTGATAAGAACGCTTTGTGGACCATGTCGCTGACTTGACGTGATTTTTGAATAGAATGTATTATAACTCTTGTAAAATAGAATATGAGTGAACATGTCACTTTTCTGCGTGACAAATATATTTTTTCCAGCACTATGAATATGGTATTCTGCAAAAATATTTTGGTACATACATGTTAAGATCTCAAGAAGAATTTCCATATCTTATAATTTTTTGTTATGTGTCTTCATATTTTTCTTCACTGCAATAAAACGCTGTTGCAGTTCAAATGTCAAACTACGTAGTTTCGTGAAATCTATTTCAAAATAAATGGAGGTATGACCAAAAAACGTCAGAAGCACGTATTTTATATTGAAACAACGGAAAAACCGCCGGCAATGGTTTGTTTACCTTGCGGCTGTGCGATGCCCGTTCGTTGCAACATTTGGTGCACCCCATGTATTCCTCGGGGCATTCCGCCCCACTCATTATCCCCGATAGTTATTACTGTCATTTTTCAACTCGTTATTTACTCTGAGGAGAGCTGATAGCACGACATTTGCTCTGAAAGACCGAAGTTTAAGATTAGGGGGTGAAGGATTTTCGGGCTACGAAGGGATTTTCGCGAGCTTATACGAAAATTGAAAATAGCCCTTTAAAGTAAGTATTCCGTCGTTTCCCCTGTGTTTTGGGGGCTTGGTCTTGATAATATAACTTGGCAACATTATTAAAATGCTGGAAGTCTTGTTTTAAATGATAGCAAGAACTTGTCCGTTTTTTTTCAATTATCAAACGATTTTAATTAGCTTCACTTCGTATATTTGTTTGTTTGTTTCAAATCTTGCGACAGATTTTTCAACTACTTCTGCTTAACCGAAACTGAAACTTCGCACACTTGAATTATCAATTCCCATGACAATATAACATTACTAGCTGTGTCCTCATGGCTCCGCCCGTAGCCTATGTTACTCAGTGATAATGTAGCTTTCTAACCGCAAAAGAATTTTTGAAGTCAGTCCAGTAGTTTTTAAGTTTTTTCGTTACATACAAAAATACAAATCTTTCCTCTTTAATTATAAAGATTAGTATACATAATAATTTCAACCTTCAATCCTCAAATCTTGATTCAGCAGGGGAACCGTTAAATGTTTTATTTAAGGGATTGTTATTGAATATGCGATTCATAATAATACATTAAAAATGCCTAAATTCTGTACTAAAATAATTCTAATAAAGAAGTTCCATTTAAATTTAATTGAGTTTTTTGTTAACAAAAATATTGTATTATGTTCTGAATGTCACAAAAACAGATTTGAAACTTATTATTTATCAAATTAAGATAACATCATAAATGTCATCTTGACAACGAGGAACGAGAAAAGTTTTTGACTGAGTTTTGTAAAGACTTTTATTATACTTTAATTAATGTGCCGAGATCCTTTAGCAACAATATCAACAAAAAATTGCCTTTTGTAATATTTTGCTATTTTTATTAATTCCATTTTGGTCTTTTCCATTTTCCATTATTGCTATTCCATTTTCAAATTTTGAAAATGGAATAACTATAGTGAAGAAATGTAACTAGTTATAATAAGTTAAGGATTTAAGTAAACCGTCAACATAAATAGAGCTAAAAATTCAGGAAAATAATATGCACTAATATTTTCCAGATAGAGAGTGTTTTCATTCAAAATAGGATTTTACCGTATAACTCTATCGTTGGTAATAATTTATCATACTCTTTACTCTCTAATTTACTCATAAGAATTATAAGATTAAATACAATATATTAAAACAACTTCAATTAATGTGTGATTAAATTAAAAGAAAGCATCATTCATTTCTAACATTACTTTCGATTATTATCGACTAGCGACCCGCCCCGGCTTCGCACGAGTGCAATGTAGATATTAAAGTGGGGCATATAAACCTTCCTCTTGAATCACTCTATCTATTGCTGAAAACTGCATTCAAATCCATTTTGTAGTTAAAAGATCTAAGCGTACAGACAGCGGGAGCGACTTTGTTTTATACTATGTAAAGATGGCAAAATTTCTTTCAAAGTTCAAATTTCAGTGTACATTAATTATCCTTAAAAGCTTCCCCGGATTAACTTTAACGGTGACTTCAATTTGTCAAACATCAATTTACTTTTTGACAATGATCTACGATGAAATGGACGATCACACAAAAATCTGTTCCATCACTTAATATTTTAGCAGGAACAATTTTCCTACCAAGCTTTTAATACGAAAACTTTACAATTTCACTTGTTTGAATGCCCCGCGTCCGTCAATACGGGGTCTAATAACTATCATTAAAACAATCTTTGACGTTGATGCACGTTCGTGAAATTGCAGTAACAACTAATAATTCATGGGTTCGTGACAGCAAATACTGGAAAACTAGAAGGAAAACCGAACGCGTCTAGACATGGAAACATCAATAAGTAACGATTACGAGGTAAAAGCGCCTTATTAAACGCCACCCCAAGGCAATATGATAGGGCGAACTTTTATAAAAGCCCATTTATAATGGATTCGCGGCCACACAGGATTAGGTTTGTAAATATTTTATTGGATCTATTGTGGAGTGACTGTCGACTGATTGACAGGACAGGCCCCTCGGGAACTAGATACTCTTGATGAAAATTACTACATATTTTAGTTTCGGCCAAATGGCAAATCATTACGTTAGGCTGGGTACAGCGCTGTACGAAAATTTGCAGCGACGCAGAAATACGATCATTTTATTTTTCATAAAAATATTTTTTATTGCGAGCTTGCGTGACTTATTGCTAACGTACTCCGGCCAATAAAATTCAATATGACTAGTTTTTGTTTTGTTCCATTTAAATACGTAACTGTTTTTGTATTTTACGCAAAATCCGTTTAAAGGTTTTCTATGCGTGTTCCACGTGAAAATACTTTAAAAAATCAAATGTTTTTGGACCGATTTTCGCCCTATTGACTGAACACTAACAGTTTCATTGTCTTTGCAGATGCCATAAATATTATAATAATCGCAAGTTTATGATAACTAAACAATTAATTATTATTAATCCTCATCGTCATATCGAAGGGGTTTCAGGTAAGGTACATGCAACCCAACCGTGAACTATTAACTACTTCTTAGTTACAAAGTGCCCTTAAATTTAACACCTGCATGGCTTTGCCCGGCCTGAGCCACAGTGCGGCCCTAAAATGCACGATATTAATCAACATTTAATTCCATATCGCGGGCTAGTGTATAAAGGCGGTGCACGTACGACCACCCTGGGACTCCTAGGAAATGAACCAACAGTATTAGTTCGCCTGAACCGCACAGACGTTGCAAAATATGCAAATGAAACGGCGACTCATTTGACGAATTTAAATGGATATTTAAGTGGTAATTATGAAGTTTCAGCTTGACTTTATTTGGCAGAAACGCTTCGTTAGCCAACGGATATGTCTGGTTTTAAGGCGAAGAAGCTATCGTTCAGAAAATGCGAAACATTCATTTCACTCGTGTTTCGCGTAATATGAAGACACAATAGATACAAGTCCATTAGGCAGCGTGAGGTCATCATAATTCTTGAGGTTTGTTTTAATTAAGAACTACTACTTTAATAAACAAGACTTTCATTTTAACGTCTCTTCATAAGTAATTACCTATTTAATTAGTTTTACCTCTCTGTAGCCGCGTTAGTCTCTTATTCATTAAAATGTCTTACCTGAAAAGAAAAAACAGATCATTAAAATGGGTAATTCAATAAATACATTTAGATAATGTGATTATTTAAAAAAGTTAATTAAAACTTAATAGCATACTTTATTTTCAAAGGTTTCTGAATTAATTTTTAAAAATTTTGATGATGTTATTTTAAGAAAATTAATTAACTTTCAAATTCGCGATATAATAAGGAGCAACAAATTTTATAATAGGATTTGTTGACAAACATTTTTCTATAAAGAAGAGCTTTAAAATCGCGTAACGAAGACAGGCCTGTCGGCCTCGACAGATTTAAATTTACGAGATATGTAAATAGACCATGGTGTGTTGAAAAATTGTTCTAACACAATTTGGGTTAATTGAATTTTTGTTCGTTAAACTCGATGTGAAGCACACCTCCGCTTAATTACCGGCGAGGGTTTGTTAATTTATAACGTCCGACGGACTTAGCGCACTCAAGTCCACGAAGCAGGATAACATCGAAACTCCCTTAAGATTAATTTGCCAAGTAGGTAGGTACTCGTGAACTTTAACTCGTTTGCCTCTGACCGAATTCCCAGGCGGCCCTTGAGAGTTTAGAATTAAATTTAATGAAATAAATTTGCGGAATCAGCAGTGAGAAGTTGTGTCTGGGGCTGGACCGGACGGACATTTGGTGCGGATAGTTGCGGCCACAGCCGACCGCCCGACCGGCCGGACTCTCGGCGCCCTTTACTGTCGCCGTTACATTTAACTGTTATCGACACAAACCTCTCACTACAGCAAATTGTAGCAACAGAGATACTATTAATAACACCATTTGAATAGGCAGAGTTTTCAGACTAGATTTCTTTTATTGTCATCTAAATTCCTCTATAGTAATAATAGTTGAAATGTGAGTATTCAAAGAATGGACGCCATTTTGAGACAGGCAGCTTTAGAAGCCGTACACAAAACTTTTGGGCGAGTATTTTGGGGGTTATAGAGAAGCCGTATTTGATACGAACGACAAAAACACATTGTTAACTTCGTGCTTACGTATTTAGAATTACCTAACACGTGTCAAAGAAATCGTACATGGATGAAACGGGCTTATCGGTGTAGGTACTTTTTCAGAAACAACGAATACATTTTATTTGTATCTAAAGATTGCGCTGTAAGGAGATTTTAAAGCTTTTTTCCTAAGTATTCATTCTTTATTGTGTAATGAAAATTTGAAATTGCCCAAATTGTAAAAGTCCGTCATTCAGACCTCCGGGAAGAACCTCGATGGACAGGCGCGTTCTCGAAAATTAGTAATCCTTACGGATAGCTACTGACTAAACCGTTAATCTACAAGTTTAACGTACCTAACGATACATCTTATGGAACAATCAAATAACCGCTTTTGAAAAAGCAATTTCTTTCCGTTGTAGAAACTCATTAAGTCGTCAGTAGGCAACTGGCGGCGCAATGAGTTACAACTTAAGTGTCAATCCGGGAAGCGTCTGTCGAGTGTCGCCATCGCGGTAAGAGGGAAATTAAAAATTGAAAAACTCGCCGCCATGATGGCAGTGGCGTTAATGGCTGTACATAATAAATAAAGCGGGCCGCTCGTAGGCTTATGTGCGAGTCGAGTGGAGGGTGTGGCCGAGCCGCGCGAATGGGCTCTCTGAGCGACATCTGAGACGGCCGCGCCGGGCCCTTTGGAGTGCGGATCACTCGGCTCGACCTGTTTCATATTGCCCTGCCCGCTGTCTGAGAGCTGCTTCACTTTGATTTAAGAGAAAAAGCCGTTTTGACACTACAGTCCGAGAAACTCTCCACTCTCGTGTGGTAAAAAGGTTCTAGGTCAAACGAAAAGCGTGAAATGGAAAATGTGGGCTTTGATTCTTGTATCAAAAATGTTAAAGGTCGTGGCGAATGTGCTGGAGGCTGCAGCTCGACTTTTAATGAGTTCTTTTATGGGTTCTATTTTTGGGAATGAAGTCTAAATTCGACTTATATCTGATTTCTTTTTCAGTATTCGGTAAAATGTATTTCAAATAAAAAGTGATGCTTGATTTTTCTCTTTCAGAAGCGTCGGTTAACTCCTGGGAGATAATTATGGCGGTTTGACAGTTTCTGTATAAAAAATGTGACAAACCACCATATTTATATTCCAGATAAGTCAAGAAAACAATTGTAAAACAGACCGTTAAACTTAGTAATTTTCAAACTTAGCTTTTAAGGAATCAAATTGTTTTCTTATTAATTATTGATTCCTACATAATTTATATGCTTTTAATTGAAACAAAAACACATCATAATAATTATTGGTGAATCGACTCTAACGACTAACCTAACGATGTAAACGATCGGGTTTCGAAGACGAGTGCCCGTAGCCCGCCAAAACAACTTGCTAGCCCCTTTTACGCAGCCATCTTGTATTTCTTGTTTCGCGCGTCAGAATGACGTCTGACAGGCGGCCATTTTGAAAAAAACTCGAGTGCGGCTTCCTTCCGCACCGGTAGGCCGTCATGAGAACTATCGTGGCGGCGACACCCCTTTCGTTTTACATACATCAGATTCATTGTTTTAGTTGTACATACGATAAACTATTGTTGTTCGACGCGGCAGCCCTAAATCCTACCAGAGCAGCACGCCAGGATGCCGCGAATAAACTGAAGTTATCCTCCCTTTGAAGTAGTTTTTAGCTCGTAGGAAGTTCTGTTGACACCTAAATATTAGATAATGGAGTCTATGTGCAGATGTAATTCCTAAACATTACTATGGGTTCCCTTTTTAGTAAACTTTATTTTTTTTTTACTAATTTTAAATAAACACATTTTTTATGTTTTGCATGTAACAATGAATTTAAACCCCTGGGAGGCTAATAACGTCACATTTGGTGAATCATAATTCGTTCATATCAGGAATGGATTTGTAAGGTCCCAGACAGACAAACTGCATTCCGACCGCAACTGCAACTCCCAAATGCAGTTTGAAGGCAGTTAAGGTTGTAGTCAATGCAACCGCGTGACAACTGCTGACTGGATGTGCTTCAAAGATCATCAATGAAAGAAATAATATAATTATGATTCGCGAATGTGACATTGTTAGTCACCCTGATTTCATTTATTTTATCTAGGTATTCTAGTTAAAAGTAGACTCCAAAAGTCATAAGGCACAATTTTTCTACACTTCGCATAAATCTAAAATCAAATGTGAAAAGTAAATTAAAAATTCACCCTTACTTTTATTCTATTTCAGAACGCATGGAAAACCCTTTAAAAATATTAACTGCGAACTTTTTCAATTGAAAAGCGTACGTGACGAGACATAATTTACCCAAGTATGTATTTTTGTGTTGTGTAACAAGCCGTCGGAAGCGCGAGAACCGTCATCGTTTCCACTCAGTAGTTACTCCCTCACCCCCGGCCCTTATGTTTTAATTGTTGCCCCTGAGAGGTGGGAGGATCTAAGCTCTCAACTCTTTTATATTTCAAGCGTCATACGATGTTTAGTTTTACATAGTTGTGTCGTGAAGTTTATGTGCAACGGCAGCCATTTTGAAACTTTGTTTCTTTGTAACTAATCATTGATCTCCAAAGTTATGTACTAGTCCGAAAATATGTATATTGAAAAAGAAAAAAAAATGGAATAAGCTTATTGAAAAACAGGACCAAATCGATTGTCAATGACAATAAATATGCATACCAACTTAGAATCCACTTCGTCTAAAATCAACCAGTCACATTTTATGTGCGTACATTAAAAATGTTAAAGCCCCTCAGGTTTTCGTTGCTAAGTGACTTCAAGGGGTGTAAAATGCGTCAGCACCTGAGAATTTTGAGGGAGAACCCACAATTTTAATCTTACCCGTGATGTAATGTGGCTTCATAAATAATCAAAACCCCGTAAAAAACACACAAAAAAAATTCAAAACAAATTACATAAAAACTATAAAAATAAATACAGTTTATTCAAACAAAAATCATGACAACAGTGAATAAACTTGCAGGTATAAAATAAAATCAAACAGCGTACATTTTACAAGCGTTGAATGTTACCGTTTGCCATATAAACAACTCTTGTAATCGATTGTAATTACCTACGAATGCTGAATACAGATGGTGTGGAGCAAAATATGCTCGCGGGTATAAAAACAAGGGGATATCGCTATGAAAACACAATCCGGTCAAGATTTGGCGACATTACGTTTAAAGGGTGTTATTGTACAATATCAATTTTGTTTGTAACAATTGACTTTTATAGTACAACACAACTAAGAGCAAGGTTACACGGTCAGTTTGGCGTCAGTTTAGTCTATCAGTACGGATTAACTTGACTGAAGCCAGAATGATGGATGATTTTCACGGTTACACGGTCAATCTAGACTGACAGCAGACTGATGAAAAGTACGCCAGTGGCCGTTAGATTTCGGAGCTGACCGTCGGTTGTCAATTTAAATCAGTGCTTAGTCATGGATATTTTAAGGAAACAGAAAGCGTGTGCTATGATAAGCGGGCGCTTGCGGCGCGCTCGTAGTTATGTCGCTTGACTCGTCCTTCTGCACTGCGTCCCTGACGGTGACTGAAGTGAGAATGATACGAGCAGTTTACACGATCATTCTCCCATCAGTCTTTCATCATTGAAAACGGACTGACAAAATTATTTAAAATATTTAATTTTCATCAGTCTGGACCATCAGTCTGTCAATCCGTGGGTTACACGATCATTCTCCAATCATTCCGACCAGACTGATGCCAAACTGAGCGTGTAACCTTGCTCTAAGAAGTCGTATTACCAAACTTGATCGAACAACCGATGGCAGGCGCTCATTATCGCGCCACTAGCACTTACCTATTGCGTCAGCGTAAAGATATTTTTTTACTGCAGTACTAACAAACATTCGTCGTTTTGAAGTCGTACTCAGTTTGGAAGTGATCGGTTTTACGAAATTTGCCTATGCAACTTCGTAGTTGTGACGTACTGTACCTTTTAATTAAAACGTAAAGAATGTTAGCTAATAAATCAGATTACAGCAAAAAATAATCATTAAAATGGGTTTTAGTTGGTAAGTTCGTTTAATCCATCGTTTGAAAGGAATTATTTTAAGTTTTTACGTATTTAACTGAAATAAGGGAGATGTTGGTGTAATCGAGCAGAACGTTATCAAAAAGTGTAAAAGTGAACATATTCCATCGAAGATTTTTATTTTATTTGTCAAATAACAGCGATGGAATGAAAAGCGATCGCTGGAATACGCATTTCACTTCTACAATAAATATCATAAATCATCTTTAGGTTGGAAAGATCCCTGTATTCATACAAACTAGATTATCTAAGCCTACACTAGTTGATCCTAACGCACTCAGGGCTCAGCCTAGGATAAATTAATTTGTCGAGCAATCGAGTTTAGATAGCAGAATTTATAAAGCACGACTAACAATATGACGCGTTAGAAGTCACCAGTCTCCACAATATCATTTTCTAAATCTATCATGTTAGCTTCTCTGTTCTTATATGGTCTTTCCTTGTTGAAAACAACAGCTTGAGGGAAAGGGATTAATATATAAGGTATATGTAAGCATACTTAATGTCTGTAAGTCTTCCTAAAAATAAATAAATAAAGGTATTAATCTGGATAACGGGCTCGTGGCTAATTAATAACTGCGCGGATAATAATATAATATGCAAGGTTAAGCTACGCTTGCCGCAGTCAGTCCATGGATCCCCCCCGGTGGGTTCCCGCATTGTCGTTGCGGGGGGGCTTAGTAGCCGTGGCTTGGAGCCCCACGGTGAAGCGAAGAGGAACCCGAGGAGGGGCTGCTCGTCGGGGCTTGGGCCTGGAAGCCCTCGACGTAGCGGCCAAGTAGGTTGCGGTGTCGCCTGAGCGACATCGCAACTGAGGAGGGCCGCGATGTCTTATGGGAGGCATTGCGGCTGAAGGGTGAAGGCCGCGGCGGGAGAGGAGTGCCGGTATTACGGTGCGCCGTTCTCCCTACCTTCCGCGGCCTGACGGGGCCGCCACCGTCAGATGGCGGACGCGGTGGGGCCGCAGGGGGAGAGGAGTGTCGGTGTTTAGTTGGCCGCTCTCCCTATCCTCTGCGGCCGAAAAGTGGTAGGCGGCGGGGCCACTAACCTGACCCGTCGCAGGGGGACCAGGGGTGCCCAGACACTGGGTAGTCTGGCGCCCATGTACTTGTTTGGTCCCCGGGGTGGTCACGGCGTACCATGTGTTCTGGTGCGCCGGTGATGTGGGGTGCCCCCCGCGCCTCTCAGGAGGTCGTGGGGTGGGGCCCTACAGTGGAGAGGTCCACCAGCAATTGGTGGACCAAGACCTGCCGGGGTTGCGGTGCATGCAATAGCGAATCCCGCGACCCCGGCCTTAGGTCAGAAGGAGGGACACCGTGGTGGTTTTAGCTGGTAAGAGTCCGGCACACCCCCCCGTCTTCCCCAGACGGGGGATAGTCCATGAGGATTTCCCCACGATAAAAAAAAAAAAAAAAAAAAAAAAAAAATGTCAGTCCATGGATAAGTGACCATTCGTTACAAATCGAGACCTTTCCGTGCCTCGGAGAGCACGTTAAAGCGTCGGTTCCGGGTGTCATCCCAATACATATGATAGTCGTTACTGGTAGTCAGAAGCCCGAAAGTCTGACAACCGGTCTAACCTCAGAATATCGGCAAAGCCCAGTAACTGGGTTGCGGGTCTGATAGCAGTTGCTCCATGTAAAGTACTGGTATTCAGCCGCATCTGCTTAGACTGGAAGCTGACCCAAACATAGTTGGGAAAAGGGCAGACAGAACGAACAATCTGGATAACAATGGTCAATCCATAGTATTTCGTTCTGATGACGTACTGCAATTAATAACATGCGGCAACTGAAATCGATTGGCATTATCCAAGATTGTAACTTGTTGAGGACTATTGGGAAAACCTAATTTCCTGCAATTTATTTTGTAAGGGGATTGCTCTAGTAACTCTTCATGCTGTGCAAAGGCAAAAGGCGATGAATACTTCGGCATTTAAACATTTTGATTAATTATCATTGAAGCTAAATATTTATGATAATGATACTAGTCTTTAAAGGATTACCCACAATATAATTTAAAAAAAAAACAAGTTTCCATTCTTCTCTCGTGTCGGCACGAGCTATTCGAGAATAGCTCATGCTATAATGAAGAGATTAGCCAGTCAGCAAGGTTGGTAGTGAAGCTGACTGCCCAGGATGCGCCGGACGTACTTCGGTATCGTCACTCGCGGAGGCTAAGTTTTCATTCATAAAACATTAGGTACTTTGATGTTGATTGTAAGTACAATCATTGTGGTTATTATGAAAATATTTTCTCATAACCGCTCCTTGTTCCACGAACTGCAAGGAGGCTCATTTTGATGCCATGTCATGCATAACAAGAGACAGCCATAATAATGCATTTAAAATCAGTAGGTACAGCTTTAAATCCTACTAAAATTCATTGAAGTCGAAAAATAAACAACGAAATTAGAAACAAAACCATAACACCAATATCAACATGTATATTTGCTAGTTGACTCACTACTAGAGCCAATTCGGTGACAGAGAGGAATATAAATCAAAGGTCGGAAACGAGTGCGATGACTCGAGTGAATGAAGATCGAGTGTTACGACCTTCTACCGTATCTAGCCAAGATTTAGAGACAAAAAAGATTTTCCATTTATATCAATCGAAAGTAAAGTTGCAATAGAGCAGGGCTTAAATTCTGGTTGAGTGTTTTCTGTAAACAAAAGTTCAATTTTAAGTCTTCTTTCTAAATTGGACTTTTATTCAAGACTATTTACAGATAAGGATTACTTCAACTTTTACTTAATTAAACTTGGGATATATGTACTTTTTAAATCCGATGCTATTCTTGGTATAATTTTTTTCAAAACTTTTGTCATTGTATTTATTTCAGATAATATAGTACATTCGTTTAAAACTCAAGAATTAAATCTTATTCTCCAATCACCCAAATCATTGAATCCATTCGTGACAGATTTGGACAATTTACCGAATATGCTATTCCAATTACTAACACATAAAATGTACCTATACATCGTATCAACCGGTTCGTACTAATAGTAAAATAAATCAAGGTCAATAATATTGGATTGGTCACCTACAGCGAAGCCTATTAGATTGATGGCCACAATAAATGTAATGACAGGTCACTCCAACACTTACCATTACAAAAGTAATCCATTTTCCTAACTCGATTCTAGTAACTTTGCGTGGGAAGTTTAACAGACGATACCGAAGCTCAATTTAAATTTTTTGTTCTTCACTTTGAGTGTTTAGGAATACTAACTCGGTTTTATTTAATTAAATTCTGAACGTATCTCTTTTAACTACAAAAACCTATAAAGATGAATGAACTTTGGCAAAAGGTGGCATTGAAAACAGACAGAAGACCCACCTGTGCTTAATCTAAGTCAAATCACTACTAAAACTTGAGATCCGTTTCTTATTACAATCAAACTCTATCATTTTAGGTCAAATCACCTCAATAAAAAGAACTAACCCTACTTTTTCTCGGTGCTTTTACACCAATGAAACCTGAAGTAGCTAATCAAAGGCTGAGGATTATACAAACAAAGTGTAGGAGTTTCCTTGGCGCAATCACGTCGACGCCCTCACTCCAATACTATTTGCTTGGACCTCTTTTAGAGAAAACATTGCTTGTCAATACAGAAAGCAAACAGTTGCACAAAACAAGGGGCGCTCCTCCTACTGTTCGCAGTTTATTTTCGCAGCTATTTTTGTTACTTTGTCACCTTCGGATTCGTTAGTGTATGGTCTTTGTGAGTTTTTTAAACAGTGCAAGTTGTGTACGTTTTTAATGATGCTCTCTGGAACAAATAAAACAAAAAGTAGAACATGATAGATAAAATGAAATACGAGCTACAATTTAGCAGTTACAGGAAGTAAAATGTAAAAAAAACATATCAACTTAAAGTCCGGTCTAGGATTAATGGCGGGAATGAGAAATCTAGTGAACACCCAACTTTAGATTAACACACAAACAAACAAACAAAATAAGGCGGTTGTAAAAAGAATCGGACGTAAAAATATATGTGAACACAGAACACTATATTCCTCGGAGTCAGTAACAACTGCAAACAAAAAAAGGTCTGGCGACCGCTGCACCCGCAGAACTTTCAGTTCAGAAGTTAACTCTCCATGCCATAAATAAACCTTCGGTTTTGCTGGGATCCAAGCCGATTGCAAATTTCGACGCTGTGGTGGAACTGCAAAGTCGCATAAATTACAGTTTCCGACGGTGGCAAAGAGAAAAACAATCGGGAAGGAGCACTTAGCAGCTTGACTAATCGTCGGTCGGCGATGACAGTTTCGGTGAGAGGAATTCGGACGAGGCTTCGACCGCAAGCCAAGTCCTGCCACAGCCGCTAATGCGTTTGCCTGTGACAAACTGCTGGTGAATAACGAAATGGTGTACTGTCACTATTTGTCTGTGTACAAGGTGGTGTACAGACAAATTGTCACCGAACCCTTATTCACATACACATAAAGGGAATGTCTAGAGGTACCTCTTGAAGACACGATTTTATATAAGGGATTACGTAGAACAAGACTAATACGAGCTGTTTTTAAACGTTCTAATTTACAGGCAGTTGTGTAGTTTATTATTGGTACAAACACAGTTCGCTGAACAATCGCATAAAATTTGCGGTAAAATAATCTCATAAATACACAGTGCCTCAAATTTATCACACGCCAACACTAGCTGTGTACCTAACTTCAAATATTAACTACAACACATTTCACGTTCACCTCACGGTGAACTGCGAAAATTGTTACACATGTTTTAAGATATTCCGTACATAGCTTTTCCGTGTGATCTAAGGCGCCTTTTCCCTGTAGTTACGGCGCGGTCTCGCCGTACATCTCGCTACACGGGCAGTTCATTTGCTTCACGCCTCATACCCGCAAATAAATCAGCACCCTTACGCGCACAACACCGATACAGGGAAAATTGCAAGACTTTCTCAACTGAGAGCAAAGTTTACAAGTAAGATGTATACTCGAAAATCGGGTGGAATATATAGTTATAGATTTGTAATATATGGGTTTTAGACTTTTGGTAATGAAATTAATACATTGGGTCAACTGTAACTCATTTGGCGCAAAAAGTACCTTGAAAGACAGTAGTTATAATATAAAATAAAGAACCATCAGCAGTCGCCCTTTTGTATTTCTAAGAGCTTTGAATATTCTGCATTAATGTTACTGTATATTGTTCAATATAATTTTATGTATTCACATGTTTACTGTCAAAATTATTGTAAAACTAGAAGAATAAGCTGAAAGTTTCATATAAGACAATTCACGAAACACCTGCTCGGAATGTTTTATGTTGTTTAAAACGTTGGAACTGGTATTCAAAGCATAAGGATTTTCATTTCGAAACGTGCCGCGTTACACAAACACCACTCCTTTTAGTTTCAAAAGTGTCTCTGAAACAAATAAGTGCAAAAGAAATGGTCTAGACAAATATTAGCATGAAAATAGTTGTTAGTTGAGAGGGAGATAACATTGTAAGCGGGGGTCTGTTTCCACTGATTACAGAACACTCGAAGCGTACACGTACAGGCGGGACCGTAAGTCGGTTCGCACACACTATTCGGCCGCAGCACGCCAGTCCGCAACTTTCTTTGTTGCCTAACTATTGTTTGGAGTTAAACTTGCTCCTCCGGATACCGAATGGACAGAGCCGAGTCTGTGAGAAATTGTTTTGTGTGAGTTTCGAAAAGGAAAACATTTAGCCAGTAGCTTAGGCAAATTGCTTAAACAGAAGGACCAGTTGCGAGTGGAAGTAAGTTGCGGTACTCTCATATTTTAGTTAATGCAAGTTTAATTACTGCTCTCTAGATTTTTTTAAATGGTACTTGTATTTTCCACTTGTTAAACTTCACCCCTTTTCTTTCAGTGTTTCGTATCAAATTTGAGAAAGAGATGGTTGAAAATTACTTTTCAGTAACGTTTTTTAATGACTAGAATTCTCGGTGAAGTCATAAAAGATATCGTCAGATGCTTAGGTAATAGCGACTTTCTATACACTGTTTGTTTATGCTAACAAAACGATACTGCACAGGAGACCAGCAGTAGTATTCTCAGCAGTAGAAAAATGTGGGTTGATTAGATTGTTCATGACATCAGGTCGGAAAGAGATTATGAGAAAGAACAAGAAGGTGCTGGTCGTTGCTATTAAAATACATAATTCAAACAACAACTTAAGAAAACCAAAATAGAAAACCTAATTAATTCTCATACCACTAAACTTACAGCAAAACTCTTAATTTGTTCATAATTTATACCAACTGTACCAACCAAAGTGAACAAAAACAAAATTTACAATACAACACGGGGATTATGTACAATTAAAAGTTTGTTTTCCTAATAACGTCCATATATCACAACAGATTCTCCGGAACATCTGAGTCCCGTCGTACGGTCGTAATGCAAATAGATTTTGGATACTTAGCTACACCTTAATTTATATGTTGTTTAACAATGTAAGCTAACACCGAACATTGTTTGTGCAATAGTTCAGTGGTTTTAGTTACATTTAAAAACCGTAGATATTGACCATAGTTCTACTGGTATAATTTAGTTTTAAGTGACCTAAAGCTCCTATTTTCGGTTTTGGCATGTATACTTTAAAAAATACTTTAATTTCGTGGAGGTTTTTTTCTAGACGTTAATTCTATCCTTTTAAATCTTCAAACGTCTCATATCAAGCCATTGGTAATACAAATATTATGAGCTACTTTTCTGATATAAGTGAATCTACCCGGTATAACCTTTGACAAACTTTTTCTTACCAATCCAAATACGAGCTAGCCTTACAATTCGGAAATTCTTCCAAAAAATTTAAACTAAAAATGTGGTAGGTACTTAAAACCTACTCCAAAATGAAACAAAGTAGAATATAAAAGTTGCTTTGTAGAAGAAATTTAAATGGTAAATGACGTAGCGGAGGGTGAATTCATTGAAACTACTTATGCAAACGAGGTATAATGGCGATACTGCAATATATGTTTATGGATGCACCTCATACGTTCATGCATTCAACCGTATATATATATATTGGACTGTAAACCAATTATGCTAATGATCAGTTCGAATGTGGGCGAAAATTGAGAAGAGATTTTTGCAAAGCTTAAATAAATGCAAATAAATTAAAAATATGTTTTGTTTTTATTATGTATTCTTGCGACTGTTTTAAAGTTTTGTACAAAGTCAGCGCAGTGGGCTAATTCACATCAATTTGAAAAGGAATTCCCCAATCAATTATTTGTCATTATTTCTAAGACGCTTAAGCTAAGGAACCGAGCTGTATCGACTCAAAAATTCAAAAGCACTTTATTTAGAAGTGTTTTTGGTTTATGTGGTGTCTGTGTAAAATACTGTTTTGTTGTGTTTCCCAATAAATAAATAAATGTTTAAAGAATTTTAGATTCTCATTCGTAAAGGACTTAACTATTGGGTCAACAATACTTAACATCTAAAGGCAACAATTCCAAAGATGACCTTAAATCTGCACAATTAACACCCCCAGTCAGCGAACAAGTTACTCCGCTTACAAGGAAAACCGAAGTCAACCCGAACGAGCTTCGCATAAAAATGTTTTGTTTGTCCTAATTGCTCAAAGTGGCTGCTTAGAGCGTACTTTCTTGCGAGTCATTGTTTTCGACATCGCTACGATGTAATACGAATATTTTCGGTTACCACCCCTCTAGAGAATTCGTGACTTTCAAAACTGGTGGCAACGAGCGGATAAAAGGCGGTTTGTTGGTATATGGTCCATCTATTTATTTACTTAGATAGATATGTGTATATATACATAGATAGATTGTACCTATGTAAATAGATGAATCATGTAGTTTGAGAAATTCTAGATTGATAATCTACAATTTCTAGAAAAAATACCTATGATATTATTATCCACGCCAATTTCGAGATTTGATTAAGTTAATAAAAAATCTGCATTTTAATTTTGTAACAAGAAACGTCACTTCCTGGTTCCTGGTTGTGAACCTGTAGTAATAAGAAAACAGTAGATTGTATCAGTTGTTTGCGATCTTGTGCAAGTTGCAGTCGACTGGAGGAAATGGAATAAGTAAGAAAGTACTTGAAGACGAGGGGCCAGGTAACTTGCGTTATAGTGTAGTACACTATCTAAAGTTTTGAATACGACACTTTGCTGTTAGTTTCCATCGGCAAATACTTTCGCGAGGTAACATCATTACAACTTACAAATTTAATGTAAATGAGCAATACTGGGTAACCATAAAGTTTCGACTGTTCGAAAATCGCTTGCTCATTATATTAATTCAAAATACACGAAATGTTATTGTAATATTGGACCATTGTAATCTGCGCAGCAGTTCCGCGGATAGCACATTGTTTTGAAATTACGAGAATCGATTGTATTTTACTTAGCCAGGCGACATTAATATTTATGCAAGCTAAAGATTAATATTTTACGGAAAATCAAACATTTGTTTTTAGAAATTTGAAAGGCGCGTACAATTTCTTCCAATTAATAATATTTTCATTGTTCGATGCTGATCTGTATAGCGAGCTACAGAAACAATCACTCAAACAGGCTGTTCATATTGAATATTAATCGCCATTTTCACTGACGAATTGGAATAATCTGAAAGGCGAGTCGGGAAGCCGCGGCCGGAGGAAATAAATTTGTAATGCAAAGTTAGAAATTTCATTCCTATGTTACCGATAAGTAAACGCTCTTGCGTCGAGCCGCGCACAAAGGCAAGAATACGTTTAGCATTTTACTTTCCAATTGCTACAGTTACACAAAGAAGCCACGGTAACTTGGCTAAAAATAATCCAGTGCGGCCCGAACGATTAAACGTTGAGCCAATAAGGCCTAGGTATTCCGCAATTTATTAGCCTTGCAAATTCGAAGCCGCCTCTCCCCCTCTATGAAATATAGCTGTGGCCGCAGCAACCTTCCCGCGGCCGACGTCGGCGCCCGCTACCAACCAGTATTACACCCCTATTTTAGCTCTAATTAAAAAGCCATCAAAGAGTTTTCAGTCATTAATCATGAAACTGTTAACGGTGAATGCCGACTTCCCTCCGAGTCCGAGCCGAGGAAAAAAGGAGGATTAGGATATTAACAAAATGCCTAAAATATTCAGGGTTAGTGGAGTGGTAAGCCGCTTGTAAAAAAATACTTATCTGTGGTACAGATTTCGCAGGTTTAACGCGAATGAATCTTAAGTTGTTTCGAGCGGTTTAAAGGATTGAGAACCCTTTGCTGGGTATTAGAACAAAAAATACCAGAGATATTTTTAAGCTTCGTAATTGACTGCAGCGGTTATATTTTTCTCGTTTATCTTTCTTTCTTTTTAATGGTTTAGTCGGACAAATTATATTTACGTTTAAATATTTGAGTCGGAAGAGATAAAAGGAAAGTTGTTAATAAAAGTGGATTAAAGGGATCAGTTGAACTGAGGATATTTTTTGTATTCACAATCATTTCTCGATGCCTACAAACGCGAGGAAAATATTACGAAGCGTTCTGTTGAATACAACAGGCGTAGTGTTGGATAGCATCGGAATGAATAAACATTCGTTCATTGTGATGCTTCTATGACATGCGGTTTTTTCATACAATCACTCTAATACTAACACTTTATTAAGAATACCTGTTTTAATACGTAAAGTCTTCAATTAATCTTTTAGGAAATCTCTCTCTAGGTGTTTGGCCAGACTGGCAGCGCGGTGCGGGGAGCGGCGCGGGTGCGGGAACGCGCGCGATTTACCTGTCCGCAGTCGAGCGCGGTTTCGTTCTGAGCGTTGTCGTGTCCAGTGTTTGTCAAAATATAATATGGATGAAGAAGACTTATTTTTACTGGAAAATTCTCACTAAAAAACGATGTTTCGACATCCACAGTGCAGATCGTGCTTGAATAGCACTTATTAATTCTTCAACATTTAATTTTGAAGACGCCATCACAACAACGCGCGTGGTCAGCTCGAACTAGTTTGAGATCCCCCGCTCCCGCGCAGGTTGTCACTTGCCGCTCGCGCTCTCACTGCGGCCACTTGTATGAACGACCTATGGCGTGAGCTACCCGCGCGCTCCCCGCGCAAAGTAGCCCGCGCCGCTTTCCGCGCCCGCGTGTCCACTATGAACACACAAATGAAGTTCTTCTGTTTGAACTCGCCGCACCGCGCCCGCCCCGCGCCCGCGTTTCCAGTCTGGCCAAAGGCTTAGTCATCTCCTGTTACTTCAATACTGAGCAAAAACGGTCATTATGTAATTCAGTACAATATAGAACACAATACCTAGTCCAAATACTTAATATTGAATACAACACTAAGGCTGGTTTTCACCAACATTAATACGCTGGTAACCGTTTACTCGAAAAATATTGTAGAATTTTAGGTAAACGACTATGTAACCAGGAAATTAATGTTGGTATACTCCAGCCTTAGTACTTAGATATTAAACGTGTACCAATAAGTTCACAGTTTAATCTGTTTTGGCTGCGATCGCGTCAATTTAGCACTGAGACTACCCGATGACACGCGAGAGAGGGTCGTGGCTAATTACCAACTGCACGGATCATACTATTAGCGAGGTTAAGCTGCACTTGCCGTTCAGTCCGAGGATGGGTGACCTTCGTTGTTACACATCGAGACATCTGCGTGCCTCAGAGAGCGCATTAAACGTCATATATAGGGTGAATCTTCGAAATTTTTTAACATTATTTTAACAAATCATTCTTCTCCCGGGTTGTTAACGTTATAGTATTGTCAGGTTGTTTTTATTCTTGTCTTATTGCTTGACGGCAGCGGTGTAGTTTCAGTTTTCATTATCATAATTATAGTATTAAACATCTGCATTCTTAACTTTGGGATGATGCTAATGACGTTCTCAATTTTTGTTAATATTTTTCGAATATTCGCCCAGTTAATACCTTTGAAAGCCGTTACAGGTAGTCAGAAGCCCGAAAGTCTGACAACTGGTCTAACCTTAGGATATCGGCATTGCCCTGTAACTGGGTTGCGAAGGTCTGATGGCAGTCGCTCCGTGTAAAATACTGATATTCAGCCGCATCTGGTTAGACTGGAAACTGACCCCAACATAGGAAAAAGCTAGGCAGAACAGAATTACCCGATGACACGCAATAATCAAAATTAATGGTATAAGAAGAGAGTTTTGTTTACCAAGTTCCTTAAAAAACAAACAAACGTTGTTATGTTACACACACACTACAAGACTACAAAGATCCAAATTCTCTCCACATTCAACAATAACACTAAGTTGAACAAGATTAAACGTAAACCAATCATCACAATCTGCAAGTCGGTCGGTTCGTTGAAGTTCGTCGTTCGGTCGGCTTCGGCTGCAATCGCGTTAATTCGGCGCCGGGTCTAACTCGATGACACGCGATTATCTAAACAATCAGCCGTCGGAAACGCGTTGATTTCGACCACCGCTGATGAACCGCTCTGTTTATACAACACGTATATTTGGCTTTAGAAATGTAGTGCTTTGGTAAATGGATAGGTTTAAATTGGGTGGGGTTATGTTGGACTGTTATTTTATGAAGTGCAGAGTTAAGAATTATGGGCGTATTTGGGCTGTTATTGACGCTAGAGAACTAGCAGGCTGCTTACTTTAAGGATTGGATTCAATTTCTAGCTTCAGTTAAATAATAGTAGGTATAAATTTTATTTTATTTAGATGAAAATAATCAGTTGCTGTTCTGAATTCGAATTGTACCTATATGTACCGGTGTTCTATCATCTAGCATAGTATTCGATGAACCTTATGTACAACGATGAACACTTCTGGCTAGTATTTCAGGGATTACAAACGTTACTGCGTGACTTCCCACACAATGTGCAGAAGCCAAATGACAAATGTAGGTTAATGTGAAGCAAGAGTAGCAATCTGCAGTTTCATATGCCGTCTGTACTTCAAATCATACCGTGTTATTGTGGCCTACAATTTCGTCGAATGGTGCAGCTACGTCAAATAGTACCTATCTTTTCACAACGGGACAGAAGATATTATACAGGGTGTAAACGAAATCATGTAATTCCTTCAAACCAAAAAGTAAACAACTGTTCTTAACGTAAGGTATTTTAGCGCTCCGAATGAAGTGCGTGGCTATCGCTCGCTGCGCGGTGCTTTAACTCGGGGCGCTAAAACGCCTCACGTCAAGAACACATGTTTACTTTTTGTAATTATTTTTTTATTGAATCCAGAAGTATCCCATGCAGGATTAATCTATGTCAGCAGTACATCACGACGTTTGAAGGAAGTACATGATTTCCTTTACATTCTGTATAATAACGACATATTCGTATTTTTTTTCCTGGCTATCTTAGGCGAAACACACACTGTCTCGCGCTACGCTGCGGGGTGCGTGGCGACGGAACCACAACACTGCGAGTGAATGCGTTTTCTGTGTACATGTTCACTACGCGTGTTTTCTATACACACAAAGATACTTGCAAACAACGTAAGAACACGCACTCCCGCGCTTCGCTGCCTGATGCGGTGCAGTGTGCGAATCGCCTTAAGCACACTTAATCATAAATTGACATAGACACACTCATTATGATAAACAATATCTTCTTCGCATATAGATTTACATCAACCGATCTTAACGTCGTCAATTGACAGATTGAAAACATCAAATTTCGAACTGATCGAGTTGAAAGGTTTTCAATTAGCCAATCCGTTGAAACAGGAGTCCGACTAGACGTGTGTTCCGGACGCTCCATATGACAAGTATGTACTAGACGATCGTGCGAACACGAGCATATGGACCGATTCGAGAGCCCTTCACTGCCCACTCGAAAACTGATTCCGAATCACCGATTGATATCGATTATTTCCGACAAACCGCGAAACAATGACCCTTTTATCACTTTATGTCACCAAAATCCGTGAGAATTGTTTGTGTTGTGACAAACAAAAGGTAGTAAATACCCGTATAAATATTATTCTGGGATTATTACAGCAGCTGCGTCTGACATCTGTTGTCTAATCACTATTTTATATTAGCTATAGCTAGCGACCCGCCTAGATATGATCGAGTTTTCCATCCGTTGACTATGTTTTGTTATTCTGCCTAGTTTTTTCCCAACTATGTTGGGGTCAGCTTCCAGTTTAACCAGATGCAGCTGAATACCAGTATTTTACATGGAGCGACAGCCATCAGACCTCCGCAATCCAGTTATCGGGGAATGCCGATATCCTAAGGTTAGAGCAGTTGTCAGACTTTCGAGCTCCTGACTTCTCGTGACGACTCTGTCATAGGTATTCGTATGACATCCGGGACTGACGGTTTATCTTGCTCTCCGAGGTACGAAGGGGTCTCGATGTATAACGAAAAATCACCCATCCATGAACTGACCACGGTAAGTGAAGCTTAACCTTGCAAATCGTTTGAGCCGCGCGGTTGGTAATTAATTAGCCACGAGCTCCTCCCTTGCGTACGTTCTATAACACTAAAAATAATTTAACAAACTACACGGTCTCTATAATAATTATCTTGTAAGTATTGAGTAATGATTTATTTGTTAGCATAACATAGGTGAAATATAGGAACACTGATTGAAAATTTCCTAAATACACTGCAATGTTCAACCAAAAATTGTCTATAAAACATTTTTGAAGGTTTTTGCAGCAAAAACGTTACAAAACCTTCAGGTCTCGCTTGAGCTGTGCAAATATGAAATCCAAATATTTTCCGTTTCTCCCTAAAATCAGAAGCGCTAAAAAGGAATATAAAAAACTTAACGTTCAACGAGTTCACGTCAAACGTGTATATCCTTAGGCTAGCTTTACAGAAGGCACAGAAAAAGCTAAAAACGAGGCACACACTAAAAGATTTACGGATTCTATGAATCACAATATAATGTTCAGACTTTAACGTTTCTCCGAATTTCCCTTTCCATTATAGTTACGCCACAATAATCCCAAATAAAATTATTACTCGCTTTACCGATTTACCGAAAGTCAGTGATCGCGAAATCGTTTCTGAATTATATTCCCGACATAAAAACTAGTACAAAGCCACAGAAAACCAATCCAATAGCGCAGTTTATCGTAACAGTGGCGTGATCCCAAGCCAATTTACGTTACTTTAGGGGAATAAAGTAAAAAAGAATAACAATAAAGTAATATAATTTGGGAAGTCGACGTTACCTATTTGTGGGGTTGGCACTAATTTAATGAAAGCACGGGATATACAGATCTCTGATAGAGATGGCTGTTTTAATTAAGTTAAATGTTTCATGTTTTTATGGTTAGCTTGATGTCGTCATGATAAATAGTTTCTGAATGTTATATTTAGCGTTCAACCGCTAGACTATCACTGCTCCTTCCTTTTGCTTTCCATGCATGAGGGTCTGAGTTCGATCCCAGCTCCGCACCGCTGAATTTTCGAATTCATGTGCAGATCAGAGTTTGATTATCACTTGCGTTAACGGTGAAGGAAATATATCGCAAGGAAACCTGCACACCAGAGAGGGCTGCATAAAGTTCTCGATGGTGTGTGTAATCTGCCCACCCGCATCAGGCCAGCGTGGTTGAGAAGAGGCCTGGACAGTAATGAGCTAATTATATATGTTATGTTGTGTACCGAATCTATATAAATAAAAATGAATCGCCAAATGTGTTGCTAAGCGCAAAACTTGAGAACGGCTCGACCAATTCGGCAATTTTTTTTTTATATTTTCCTTCTTATGGAGAGAAAAAACATAAAATTGCGTGGAAAATAGTAAAAACAAAACAAACAGCTTTTGACAGAATGAAGTCTGTCCGGGCAGCTAGTATAATAATATAAATATAATTATGTATGTCCAATGACAAACTCGATCTATCTAATTGATAGTTCAGACGGACAGAAGTGTATGCCATTCAAAATGTAGATTTTAAATACAAATTAAAACAAAATTTACGAAAACAAAACTTCACTCGGTGAACATCGCATAGTCGACCTTAAAGCTCTAGTTTTCCTTGTATTTTTTTGCTAGAGTAGCATTTCTTGTAAGAATATAATAAATACAGGGTGTAAACGAAATCATGTAATTCCTTCAAACCTCGTGATGTACTACTGACATAGATTAACCATGCACGGGATACTTTTGGATTCAATAAAAAAAATTACATAAAGTAAACATGTGTTCTTAATGTGAGGCATTTTAGCGCTCCGAGTTAAATGATCGCGCTGCGAGCGATAGCCGCGCAATTCACTCGGGGCGCTAAAATGCCTCGCGTTAAGAACACATGTTTACTTCTTGTAATTTTTTTTAACGAATCCAAAAGAATCCTATTCATGCTTAATCTAAGTCAGCAGTACATAATGAGGTTTGAAGGAATTACATGATTTAGTTTATACCCTGTATAACATTAGTACAGACACTTGGTTAGTCAGTAATGCCTCTCGTCAAGCCCGATGATGAAACAACAGTAGGTAGGTATTCTCAACATATTTTAATGCATCATCGACCACAAAAATACTTATTACAAATGTAATTAACTTAATTTCTATTCAAAACAGCTTACTAAGCATTCGTATTTGAAAGCTGATAAAGCTGTTTAGTGAATTCGAGGTAATGGCAGAATGTTAGCCTAATTGACAATCGTAGTAATGGATATCTGAAGGGAAATTATTAGCTTTCTTTCTTGCTGACAGTGTAGAACAATTGGAAAGATAATCGTTTTGTACTGACAAAACGAATTTTGCAAAGGAAGAACTGTTTACTTGAGGTAACTGAATCAAGGTAAGAAAAAAAAATTACCTAACTACATTTTAAAAGGTAGTTACAGGCAAACAGACATAGGAGAGTATAGTGATCATTAAAAAAATACAGTAATAAATGTACGCAATTATATATATGAAATACTAGCGGCCCGTCCCGGCTTCACACCGGTGGACATTTTTCCCGTTTTTGCAACATTTTTCATTTATGCTCCGCTCCTATTGGACGTAGCGTGATGATATATAGCCTATAACCTTCCTCGATAAATGGACTATCCAACACAAAAATATTTTTTTATTCCAACCAGTAGTTCTTGAGATTAGCGCGTTCAAACAAACAAACTCTTCAGCTTTATAATATTAGTATAGATTTAAACAAAAAATCGATGTATTCAAGAAATAACAAAACTCTCTATTAATAACATATAACTTTACAGCACCATTAAAATCAACCTTTACATCATCGACCTGAAATTTCATATCATCAACGTCATCCTCAAATAACGCTACACGATCAGACCCCCAAAGTTTAATTACACGAAACAATCTCGGGACATTTGTTTTTGATTGCACGAATCAAATCTTAGTAAACACCGTAAGATCTCGATTGAAACACGGAGCCCTCGGGCCGATCACCTGATAAAGGCACTTGATAATTAATTTTCTAACAAACCTTACTTGCTTTACCTGACTTACAAGATTGAGATGCTGTTCGTGTGTTTGACATGATTGCTTTTTAAACATTATAGATTTGGCTACTGTTATATAATTAGTTTGACTAGCAAATTTTTTTTATATTTATACAGCGTTCGTCTTTCTTTCATCCTTATTCATGGTTCTTCTTGTTCCTGCCCTTATCCCACACTAGGTGGGGTCGGCACAACATGTATTTATGAAATCCATGTTGTTAGAGGTTTTGGCTTATTGTTTTATGACCGGCCGCCTGCCTGGCATCAACCATCCTTGGGAATACTCGTTGCGCTGTCGCCGTCGCGCGGGTGACCCAATGTGCTTGCTGATATTATGCACAAGGTCCCAAAATAATCTGCTTGTCAATCTTATTGCCGACAACTAAGCTAACTATGTTCTTGTATGTCAATGTTCTGTATCGCTCCTGTCCTGCTGTACCCCAAATACCAAGCTTGACTTTGAACACCGTTCACGTCCACGAGTTTACATTATTTTGTAGTCAACTCCGATTGCATCAACAAAATAATTCAAAATATCTCTATGTAAAAAAATCGCGAAAAATAAATTTTATAAGATATTACATTGATATTATTCCGGTTGCCACGGCGACGTACAGTAAATTAATGGTTCGTGGTATATTTTTATAAGTTTCGATTTTAACTTACTGTCTTCAGTGTCTTAACTCAGTCTGTGTATGATCAGTCTTTTTGTTCTGATGTTATATATAAACCTTTGTCGACATCATGTCCTACTGATAAAGGCGTTTAATAATTATTTTTTTAAATTCTTCTTTTCGTATGGTTAGTGACTAACCTGGTGTCAGAGTTTATGCCGCCCATGGGCTTCTGACTTGGCTTCACATGCCTTCGAGAAATATCTCTTAGGCATGGTGGTTTCCTCACGATGTTTTCCTTCACCGTTTTTAAGCAAGTGATAATTATAAAATACGCATATGAATCCGAAAAGTCAGAGGTGCCTTGGGTTCGAATTCGAGACCTATCACCCATATTTTAAGACGTTCCTCCAAAACTTACTCGACTCAACTCCACCTCGACTCAGCCTTCAGTTGACATAATCGTCCTCGACTCGAGATTTTTCCTCAGTCGAGGTAAGGAATCATCTGTCAAACTCAAGGTACCTCGGAACCTACCTTAAGGAAGGAAGTGTCAAAGTTCGTATGTAACAAAAATGAATTTTGAAGACTTTATCGAATATGCTTACGATAATCCTTACAACTATTTATCGCGGCGTTATTTGCGCAATGCAGATAATTCAAATTATGACGTAATGACTTCTCGAGGAACCTCGAAGTTCACTCGAAATTGCGACTAAGAATACAATTGAATGTGTTTTCGAGGCCGTCCTAAGTCGAGTTTGAGTCGAGTAAGTTTTGGAGGAACGTCTTAGAATATGGGTGTATTACTTGGCAGTCCAACGGTCACATCACTAGGCTAACACTGCTTTTGACTAACTAATTTTCTAACTAACAGTACTTTACAATATTGAGAATGGGATGTTGATGATGCGTTTGACATGATTGGCTTAAATAAAAAAATAATTTGTTCTTATATAGTAGTTCGATTCGGTAGTACTGATATTTTAATAATCCTCTCTTCTTTCGCTTCATTCTTAAGTTATTTCTACAAGTTTCGTGTTTTAATTCATTTACTCCATTTTCTTTGCCTTGTGAATCCTCCATAGTAAGTATTTTTTGTTCTCATTCTATATATATATATATTTTAAAAATATATATTATATTTACTTACTTAGTGATTTAGTTGATTTTCGATTTTTATTAGGTTATACGTTTGTATGCTCCAACTGCCCTATATATTTTTCTTAACAATTCTTTCCATCCAAAGGTTGTCTGGAAGAAATTGCTTTAAACGATAAGACCGCCATTTGTACTGTTCTTAATAACGGGTACTCCTTCTGTTTTATTTCCTTTAGTGTACAATAAAGCATATCTATCTATCTATTATTATCGGCTTTATCAACATACGGGCGTTCGTTTCATTGTCAAATGTTGTTATTTACTCAATAAAAACAAAAGGTAAGAACACAGGTTTTTGGGTCTGAACATGTTTGGGTTGAATTCTGAAAATTTTGTGTACTTATTAAGAATAAAATGAAACACCACACCACCAAGGTGAATAAAAGATTCGGGTGTTATTTTAAATTTGTTAATTAAATTGAACCTTAATGTTACATACCAAATTCAGAAATAATGCAAAGCGAATTAGAATCAAAGAAAATACGCGAATTTTAAAGTAAAATAACGAACGTGCTCGTGTGAGCATGAATTATATCAACGTCAACATTACAGGCTAACGTAACGATACAATCGTGAAAACCAAAATCGTTAATCGTAAACTTTCCTTTTACAATGTCATTAGGGAAATTGGCGTCGTTAATTTATAAAGGCCCCCTTTAACTGCTTTTGATATCGACGAATTTAAATCGGTAATCCTGCGGTTTGTTTTATAGCATCGATATCAGACGATTTATATCGATGATCGTAAACGTACGGTTAATACATCGAGATCGATGTTTAATTCACGAATTGAATGAATACTGTGCGGTCAAATAATTTCCTCTGTTTTTTTTACAACATCGTTGAATAATGGATTGATTGTTATGTTATGATATTGCTGTGTTTATTGAGTATTTTTGTTAAATGAGTCGAATCCTTTTGGGCGGTCATTTATGTCCTAGTGTTCAATTTATCATTTTGTAAATATTTCTGTATATCTACTGTATTGAAAACAAATTCTGTACGGAAAAATCCTTCTGCCTAGCCTTTTACCAACTATGTTGAGGTCAGCTTCCAGTCTAACCAGATGCGGCTGAATACCAGTATTTTAGACGGGGCGACTGCCATCAGACCTCCGCAACCCAGTTACTAGGCAATGCCGATATATTACTTTCGGGCTTCTGACTACCCGTAACGACTATCATAGGTATTCGTGTGACACCCAGGACCGGCGGTTTAACGTGCACCTTGAGGCACGAGGGGTTTGGATATGAAACGAATGATCACCCATCCACGGACTGACCGTGGGAAGCGCAACTTAACCTTGCAAATCATATGATCCGCACGGTTGTTAATTAGCCACGAGCCCCTCGGTATAAGAAAAAATAAAGTAGGAAAAAAGAGAACACATAACCGGCTTTCTCTTCTCTTATGATTGACAGCTTCGTTCAGTTACGATTGTCAATTCCAATCGAGAGAATTGAATAAAAAAAACCATTATTCTTATTTTCAATCCCTTTAAACACAACCCCGTTAATCGATTCTCAAAAAAAAGAAAAAAATCGTCTATTGATTCCATTCACATGTTTTGATTGGAAGTGTCAATAGGGGCGCGAAGTTCGCGAGTATAAAGTTACAGCTAAAACAAACTAAAGGCGCAATGCTTAAGTGCGAACAGAAAACGAACAAGATCCACGTATCGAATTACCTTTGACGAAAGCGGATTGCATTCGAATAAAAGGAGACTCGATAAAGGAGACGCTCGGTCTTTGTGTTCATTGTTTGTGACACCGAAACAGTTACTGCTAGGGATACGCTTAAATTTACAATTTTAGTACACAAATTTGCCAAAGATTTAAAAATTCTAAATAATATTTTCAAGCCAAAAGAAAATAATGACAGAAATACATTAAGTCAAGGTCTACCGGTAACTTACTGTGCCAAAAACTATTTTACCCTAAAGATATTAAAGGTAGTGTTTAGGCAATCAAAATTATTATTAGGTATGTGGTTAACCCAATCACACGATTATTGATCCATGAACTCAGCTAGACACAATAAATGCAGGTAAACAGACGCCGCCACCGTCCGTCGGTAACTTTCTTATAATAACAATAAATCTTAATACCATACAAAAATGTGCTGTCAATAAAATACATAATGATTAAATTCTACAGACGCAGAAGGGAAATAAAACGGCAAAACAGCATCCTCGTTCGTTAAATGTTTTCCAAAGCAAATATTTAGAATTGGCAAGTAGAATAGGATTTGTAGGCGTTGGAAACAAACAGCGACTTCTAACATTATGGCTGAAACCAAAGCTTAATTAAGACTAGGCACCTCTGCAGAGGAAACTAATTAAACTTATTCCATTATTCGTGCAAACGAAATTTAAAGAGAACGGGGACAAGCTGCTGCAAGAAAGATTTATTATTATTGCGTTAAAAACGTTTTGTCAGGATCGTTCCTATTCCTGCTTTATTTTAACGAAATAATTGCAGTACAATTTATAAGACTGATTGTAATTAAAAATGATTTAATGGAAGGTGCAGTAGAGAATAATAATGACTGTGCGGTTTAGGTGTACAAAAACGTTTAATAAAAAGATAAGGCATTCGTTGTACAAACTTTTAATTAATTACAGACAAACTTTAACTGTAAAGTCCCATGATTTTAAATAAATTGTTTTCTTGATAGATTTTTAACTGATGCAGAAATATGAGGCGAGTTAGACTAGAACAAATTGTCAGCGAATCACTTCAAAAATAATTACTAAAATTCCTATATTCATGATGAAACTCAAAGAACCGAATGCACGCCGCGAGGCAAAATCCCGCTTCCAATAAGCACATGAACAAGCCAGTCGCAGAACTTGCTCGAGGTGCAATTTCCAAAAGTATTGATGACTGGAACACAAAGGGGGCGGAGCAGAGATTAAGTAAGTAACTTGTGAGGCTTCAATGTTCGGCCATTCGCCGCACAAAGGCTGAAATTTTCCAGACGCGAAGAATTTTGATGCTTTTCGGCAACAATGGCGAGCATCAGACGTCAGCGGAGTTCTTGATGAGTGTTTTACGAGTGGAATTTGTGGATTCTCTTCTCGTTGCCACAATTGTTTTAAAGTGAACAAAGCGGCCGTAATACAGTTAATGTGGTCTGACTCAAGGTCCCGCCGGCAAAGGAGATAAAGTACTGAACGAAATTTAATTTAGATTTCGCTGCAGTGCACAGCTTGTAGATATTGTAACTATACTAAGGAAGTAATTCTATTACCGGGTCAGCGTTATGTGAAGAAAACTTTACTGTTATTAACTTATTAATTAATTAGAAAACCTGGCTAGCTACTGAGTACGTACGTAGCTTCTAGTACCTAATATTTTTCAAGATTTTATCTAAAAACCATTGTCATTTCCAAATAAGGAGTTGCTTCAACTTACAAAGCCAGCCACAAATAAATTATTACAATTTGCGTAGTACAAAAAGCAGTTTGGACAATATCACTTTATTTTTTATGTCGTCCTTATTGAAAAATCAGATCCATAATTTGAAAGTTATTTACTGTTTTGAACTCGTTACCGATATACTTCATTTGAAAGCATGTTGGCTTACATGAAAACTGTAGGTAGTTAATAATAAACTGATTATGTCAGAATTGTGACAGATTGTTATTCCAACGTATATGTTTACACATGTAAAATTAAAATAATTTTATTAATTAGTTCGCAATAACGTTTCGCGTAAATTGAACTTATCGATGAAATTACGCTCCGGGCGTAATGCAATTATTATTGTTGGACTGCATAACGGAACAAATGCACTGTTACTAATTAGTACATTTGTTTACTCTTAATCCTTAATTATAAGGTCTTTTTTAAATACACACAGGTAATTAACTATGATAATTGAATAGTGGCTTTGTCAATACAAAAAAAATACTGAGGAATTAAATGGAGTTGTATTAAAATTATACATGGGTAATTATAAGGAAACCTAGATATAGAAACAAGTCTGTGGTATGTGTATTAGTAGAGGGTAGTATTTAAACGAGCGACTGTAAATTAAAGTTTTAAGTGACAAAAATAATTAATTTACGTTATAGTATTACTAAGTGAGCGACAGACTGCGAGTGACAAGAAATCAACAGAACAGCAACTTACAAACACTAATTTGAGTTACTTAAAATACAAAATGAGAAGCTTCATAATATGTGAGCGACCACAGCTTTTGCTTGAGTGTCAACGTTACGTCCTGCATTTTTTTTAATATTTGCCTTTGCAAAAGAGGAAATCTGTTGCGTGGTCGCAGTTCTAACCTAACCTAACCTAGACGTTACGAATTTGACAAACTGCTTATAATATTGAAGTTGCCCTCTCTGTATTTCTAGTCGCTCACTTAGTAATTCAGTCGCACGGCTAGAATTTTAATATCTGAAATGGATTAATCACAACCCACTTTTTGTAAGGTCGTTCCGGATTTTATTATTAATCAATATTCGTCGTTAGTTTAGTTAATTTTTCGCTTACTCAAATTCATACCGCTCAAGTTATTAAAACAGTATCTCATCATCACAGTCGCGAAGTTTTTTTTATTCGATCGTTTTATAATTCCCCATTAGTAAATAATTATATTGAGTAACAATACGATTGTAATAATGTTAATGTCTCGCCCACAATGATCTCGCGATCTGTGGGGATTGTGCTCTGACATGAATGATAAATGCACCAAACATTCAGCCGAATTGACTGCCACGCACCACCCGGTCTATCTGTTCACCTCACAGCGTATGCAAGCATAAATCCATTTTATAAAACCCGACTTTTTCCCATTACTTCACGCAATATTCACTAACAATGGCCGCTTTATTTTCATATGAGGTCGCATCGCTATCAGAGCAGTTTCATCGACAAAATGTATCCGAAAATGGCCCCGTTTATAATATGCAAACCGCCAAATATATGCAACTGCAATTAATTACTTAACTATGCTTGAAACGTTAATAGGTCTATATTTAAAACATTCTGGGAATACGTTGGATGTTAAATCATTTTATGGTTAAAAAGGCACAATGCTACCGACGTGATGTCGAGTGCAAACACCCAATATTTTCGTCATTGACAGTCCATTAACCGAAATTCTCTCTTTTAATGTTCTGGCAATAAATAGTGATGTGCCGCACATGAATATTACATTAAAGCTGTTTTCATAACAGTCAGTAACAAAGCTGTTGCTCTGAGTTATATTTAACTTCTGCAAAGTAGTGTCCACAGAACACGCTTGCTTTGAATACGGTCATTTCGCGGAGCAAATGGAAGGGCGAAAAAGAATGCGGTCCGATGTAACTGTTTGTTGAGCTAGAGTTTCGGTTTTATGATATTTAATCACCCTTTTTAGTAAAATAACAAACAAATTCATATCATCCAAGCTGACAATTCCCATAGAGCAAATACGTCTTTGTGTCTAGCAAACTAGGTAGAATCCTGTCCTCGCGTGATTAAACAATGATAAAATATGTTTGAATTTATTATGAAATCATTATGATTTGCTTCTTATTGAGTTTTAAATAAAAATGGGTAATAACGACAAATTTTAATACGCTAATGTTAAGCTAAACACAAAAATGTTGTACTTGCACAAATCTGGTTAATTTTAATGAAGGCTGCATCCGAAATGTCTCATTTGAAGGCGTATTTAAATAGCCAATATTAATTTGCATAAATAATTTTATTACTTACACAAGTTTAGATCAAACAAACTATTTAATTACACCTAAGCCATTAGAAATGAAGTTCATAAGCTACTAATTATTAATTTTGAAATTTCTGTACTTTTATCTAAACAAATAGTAATATTATTTTAACATGTAAATATTTTTACCTTCAAGTTACTTTGAATTATAGTTTCGTGTAGCATTACCAACTACCAAAACACATGCGAGCGAAAAAGAAAAATTATAACTGTTCAGAGTAGAACATGTACACCAAAAAACAAGCAATTAGCCTAGTGGTACGACCGTCGGGCTGCCAAATCATAGGTCTCGAGTTCGAACCCAAGGCATGCACCTCTGGCTTTTCGGATTCGTATGCGTATTGTATAATTATTTTAATTATCACTTGCTTAAAAACGGTGAAGGAACATCGTGTGGAAACCGGCACGCCTGAGTGATATTTCTCGACGGCATGTGAAGCCAAGACAGATGCCCATGGGCGGCATAAACTCTGACACTAGGTAAGTCACTAACCACACGAAAAAGAAAACCCAAATATAAATTGTACTGTAACAAGATCTACCATAAACTCGGAACATATATTAGGAACAAAACATCGCGTATTCTCTCTGTACTAACAACACGAGATAAAATGTTCCAATCTATTCCAAATACCTGAACGTTTGATTCCAAAAAGCGGTTTGACGAAGGTAAGCTTCCTTGGAGGGTGCTCAACCCTTTTGTCTCGCGAGAATACAATGGACCATCGCAATGGTTTGAAGATGCGACATGGGACACCCCTCATGACTACGTGACTAAATTTTAAGCAAAATGTTTTGTGGCAAACCTATATACGAAATAAGTAATGTCATCTTGCACGTTGTTTGGTGTCGTGTGTCAGTGATACCTTTGTGAGGGACACCGACGAAGATTAAAAATGTAATAATGCTACTAGATACGGAGAAGTAGAGTTACCTTCGCTAGTTGTCAATGAAAACTTATCGTACCTAACTAGAGATAAGGGTTTGAATTATTTGGTTGTCCTAATGACGTGTCTGCTTAGCAAAATGGCGATTTAATTGAACTGATAGTTTTAAGACAAATATCGTTCGTTCTGCCTAGCCTTTTCCCAACTATATTGGGATCAGCTTCTAGTCTAACCAGTATTTTACATGGAGCAACTGCCATCAGACCTCCGCAACCCAGTTACAGGCCAATGCCGATATTCTAAGGTTAGACCGGTTGTCAGATTCCCGGGCTTCTGTCTTTCCGTAACGACTGTCATAGATATTCGTATGACACCCGGGACCGACTGTTTAACGTGCTCTCCGAAGCACGGAGGGGTCTTGATGTGTAACGAACGTTCACCCATCCACAGACTGACCGCAGCAAGCGCAGGTTAACTTCGCAAATCGTATGATACGCGCGGTTGGTAATTACTTAGTTTTTGAAGATATATTGAAGTTAATAATACATTATTGTTGATCATTCATCAAAATGTTTTTCCTGTATGTGAGTCTAAATGAGAAACTACGACTAAATTAAAAAAAATACAGTGTAATATTTAAATTACAAAGGCGCGTCATGATGTTCGTTCGAATGTCATGTCTGTAAAAAGTTACTACTTTTTATTCAACGCTATTATAAAACGCCTCGGTAGCATTATCAATCGAACTTGTAATCAAATTGCAAGATAAAAAAGCACAGCAAATGAGTCCCAAAATAGGAGCTATCAAATAAATGGTCAGTGAGTCAAAGCGGTCAAGTTGTTCGTCCAAGTTTCGTCTAGCCCGGACGTGGCACCGTCTGCCTCCTTCACTTATTGTGTGATTCTTTTTTACCTTTTTCGCTTTTGCCTGGTTGAGTGCGCTCTTTCTTTCAACTCGGCCTGTGCGTGTTTTTTGTTTGCTCGCCACTAGCATGGACATTTGCCTCTCAGACTCATCCAGCTTATTCTTGCATCGTTTGAGTGTTTCAGTTCATGGTCACTTAAGTTTGAAATAGCGAGCTCGCTACTTTAGTTAAATATTTTGTTCTTTTGTGTTTGAAGTAGTTTCTTGGGTAGTAACGACTTTTGCTTTAGCTTGGTAGAATACAGATTATTTCAGAAACGTTTTGTGCAGAAGAACCTTTTTTAGTATTTAGTAATATTATATCATTGTAAAGTCATCTTTCATTCATCAGTTGTCAAATATTACTAGAGAATGCCTTGTGGCATTAAGTCCGCCTTATGTACCACCATTGTGCATTGAAGTATTAAATAAATAAATAAATAAATTACTGTCTCCACATAATATTTTATAAAGTAGACGACAAAGCTTTTTAATTAGTTGTAAAAGATGTTGTAATATTGTTTGTAGTTAACATCAAAGAAAACTGTGTAATCCTCTCCAAAGTTTCTTCTTATTAATTATTTCGTCCGAATCTTAGCAGTTTTACTTAGTAATAATTTTCTTCCACTAAAATGGCTTTCAGTTTCTTTACAATCGATTATAAGCTAGACCGACATAAAATCAAAACATTATTACTTTAATCAAACACAATTTTGCTATTTGCCAGAACCACTTGCACAAATCATTCGGCTCCATACTTTATTTGCAAATGTAAACTCCCCTCGCCGCGTAATGGAAAACGATTGGTGAACTCAGGGGCGTTTGCTTCGGCTCAAACGTCATCAAAAGTGTCAATCACGGATGTTTTCGAATAGCGAAAACCGATTATCGGGCGTATTAAGTCGGTTATTGTTATCGAGAGAACCGTTCCGTCCAACAGACCGTGAACGAGATTAGGGACATCATAATATGCCCATATTTTGGCGTCAGCTGCATACGTCGCATGCATGTCTACGTTCGTTTTTTTTGTTGTTGAAATTCTTATTAAATTTTGCAAATTCTCTGCGGTGAAATTGGATCATTATAATATCTCAATAGCCTTAGAATTCGGGGGTGTACATGTGTATACCTCCCTACATTTATGCTCTAAAGATATCAAGATAAACTCGAAAGCATAGCTTACTACATTATTATTTAAAAAAAAACATTTAATAATTTACGCGGGCGTAACATAGCATATAAATATTGCAAAAAAGACATTTTTTTTACGTAGGAGTTTAAAATAATTAAGTCCAACCGTATAAAAGTTCTCTACATATATTTTTCGAGCAGTTCCATGTTCACTGTGCTACAAAATCGCTGTAGTTTTATCAGTTTTTAGTTCACTACAGCAATGCAAAACAGTGTACCATGCCATTTTGGCTGCCTAAACGCCCGAACCTATTTAAAAAATGGAGCAAATTACCACAAAAATGTTTAAACTCTATTTCGAATGTAAAACCGATATCGACGAGTTTAATTTAAAAGTATTTTTATACTTCGTTGTTATTTTTCTTTATTGAAATTGAATTTTGAATCGATATTTGAACAAATTTGAACGACCAATATTAAGAAAGGATTCCTACAACTCTTGTTTTCCAGGGGATGATTCTCAAAGATAATCGCCATTCACCATTGAGGTCACAAACTACATAATATAATAATAATAATAAAACACCCGGAATTAGTAGCGTGTTGCTAATTACAGGGGTTGAAACCTTCAAATACCCGGCGTGGATAAAGGGATGAATAAGTTTGTGATCATTCTTTGGTGGAGTATTCAAGCAGCCTGTCATTAGTGGAACCAACATTTTAGGAAAGTTGTCCAAGCGTGGGCACGTACATAATGTATAGACAATGTTAAATAATGTCATATAAAAGGGTCACGTTTCGCTAAGTACTTTTTAAACGGTCGAGTCTAATATTTTTGAGTGGACACACGTTTCGTTTCGAGGTTTTATTAAATGGCTGTTTGTGTTTATTTTGTTATTTGAAGTGTAATTTTATTGTGAGGTTTTTAAATATTTTAAACTAACAACTGTGAATACGTGTGAGTTATTCAAAGACCATTTAAGTTTAGACAAGACGCATGTTTCCAAAATTAAAACCTTGAGGTATCCCAGCAAATAAATTCACTTGGAAATTGTTTGCATTAATCTCTATGTCCAAACTGCGGTGCACATAAAGTGTTATTCATTAAGTGCGGCGATGGTTAATGATATAAGTTTGGAATTCAATAAGCCCCTACAAACTGTTTAAGCCCATTATGTTTAATGGAAGCGGTAAATTCAACATTAATATCGCGGTTTAGGATGACCACGTCTCTAACCCAGCTAAAGCCGCAACAGTAGGTAATAACAATAATTTCAAATTGTCACCTGTATGTAAAGTTATTGATATTGGAGTTTCAGAGATATATTGGAATATTGATACAATTGTTGAAAGATACAAGTAAACAGCGAATGTAGCTATGTATTATAAAAAATTGCGCTATAAATATTTTTTTATGTCTATCTAAAATATTGGTCTTAGATTGCAAAAGACCTGGAAAAATGGAAAGTAGGAAGGGTCACCTTTGCCCAGCAGTGGGACACAACACGCTCATTAAAATAAAATTATGATTAGCTAGAACCTTCTCGATGCCGGTGGGTTACAATGTTTTATATCTTTAAATGTACATTTTTATTAGAAGGATGTATTAGGTCCTTACCTATGAAATTGGCGTTTTTTTCTCACAAATAGAGAACCTCGTCACTTCTATGATTTAAAATATATATCAATTGCTTGATATTATATCGAATAATGACCATCATAGACAACTACCAATAGTAAAAAAATCTTATTACTTATAGTTTTCTAAACAAAAAATACCTTAAAAATGACTCCCCTTTTTGTTAGCAGAAATTACCACTATTTTTGTTTTAACTTTGCCAAAACTTATTTTTGTCGCATAATCTAAGTGGCATACGTTATCTTAGTTTTTGAACATTAGTGCATAAAAGTTTTAAAACATTAGTGTTCATAGTTGTTAAATAAATTAAGAAAATGTTAGTATGAAAAATGCAACTTCTTTAAAATTCTCCATACAAAACGCTGATTTCATAGGTAATGACCTAATATTTAAAAATGTAAAAAAAGGAAAATGAAATGTATATAAAGGAAATAAGTAATTATTACATCTTACGAGATTGGCTAAAGTCAGAGAAAGAGGGCTTCTTTTTCAGATATTAGTAGTTCAGAATCTATTGATATTCTCCATGCCTTTTTTGTGTTTCATCATTTTCCTAACTATAACTAGCTCCACTCTACAGAATGGCTTGGCAGTAATATATTTTTTAGATTATCATTTTATACATTTTAACGCCTACAAAGAACACAACTTACTTTCATTAAATTTTTACAGTAGTCTTAATTCTTGTGTTTTTTTTACAGGAGATCACAGCTTGCAAAAATGTAGATCTCTACAAACAGGATAATAACATAACATAAGTAGGTATATTATTGTAAAATACCAATTTAAAATACCCTAACTTTAATAATATAATTATTATAGAAAAGGGATCAACAGGGATTTTGAGGAAAACTGAAAATTTCTCTGTTGGTTTAATTTTTTTATAATATTTTTTGTATTTAAATTTGCGCTTATGAGGTTTTTGCTATCATAAATTTATCAATGTCAAACTTGTGAATAGACAATAACGGATTCACTAACTCACAGGGGAAAATATTAACTACAACTGTATTAAAATCTTCACTCTCGCCGTCACGGGGAGGGCAATGAAACAAAAGGTATGTTTTATCTCTTTCACTCACATATTTACATATATTTCCTTCTCACTTGAAATCATGTACCCTTGAAAGCGTCTCAGTTTTGAATGTGTTAGTGATAGGAGTACTTGGCATGCGCTTGTGTGTGTAATTTTGAGTATTTTGTGTCATGAATCTCATGAATCACGGGTTTTGACTTAGTCATAACACCTACCTAATGTTCTCAGGTACATAAAGATTAATGTCAGAGTTTGAATGACTCAATCAGTGCGAGATTATAAATCTTGATATTTTTATAGGGTTATGTTTTTTATTAGTTAAGAGACCTGTAATTTAATTGACTTATAATATGAACACATTAAAAATGTTCAGAACTTTTAATTTAACTGAAGTTAGCGTCTGTGTAAAAATGTAAGTAAATTATACCGGTTGACGTTTAATTCCGTATCCCATAGGAACAGTGAGAGAAAATAAACTCGTATATAATTATATTTTAGTATGTGAAAAGCACTTACCTCGTCTGTGTCTCATGTGGTATTTGCTCTTAGAAACAACTCCAGAACAACACGGCTGCTCATAGTAAAAATTGTACGAATTGTCCACTTCTGTAGTCTGTTGCACTGTCTGCGAATTAACGTGCCAACTGACAGCGATCAGCATGAGCATCGACCATCGGACAACCACGGCTAACGCACGCATAGTCCGACTATTCACCTTATACATAGTTCTCAATCACAACACTAAAACCACTAACAGTTTTAAAACAGTCTACGCCTCAATACGATGACATTTCTTTCCCTCTGCAAATAAAGATATCTTTCGTAAATATTTTTGACCTTAAAAACTCTGAGCCAACCAATCTCCGGCTTATTTTGTCTGCTATTAGAGCTAAAAGGAAAACATAAATCTTTTTTTTAGGTTTTACTCATACAGTCAAAGTTTATGCCTTTGTAAGCGGATTACGCCTTACTTTTAGGCCTAAATTCGGTCTGACTAAACGAAGCGACGGGCGTTAATAATAAAAAATAAATTTACCACGTAAACGTTAGGTTCGTACAAAGTTGAATTAAAATAATTGCTTGGTGGTAAACAAATTGATCGTATACATACAACACAGTATTATGAACTTGCAATTAATTTAGATTAGGTCAAAGTAATTACAGTGCCTATCGCAAATTTGACTAATCATGCGTTGCACCTAGTATTTTATAAATTACCTACCTAGAAACTGTATACATTATTAAATAAATGTATTTGATTTATTAATATTGTTATGCTATTTTCTATTCATTGAAAGACTAGTCGAAAACCTAGAGTCAATAGTAATTTCGCTAACAAAGAAGTACATAATAAATTGTACGAAAAACCACCATTTGGCAAATCATTACACGTCATTGTTCGTACTCCAAACAATTCAGATCATAAAAAGAGCATGATTTATTATCGGAACCATCAAACCAGAAATCGCAAACGAAGCAAATATAGCAACAAATGTCACCCGCCAATTGTACCCTGAGTAAAAATATAATGAAACCAATAAAGCTAAATTATGAGGAACGAGAAAAAAACTTCGCGTACGCCTATTTGATAATAAAAAATGTCAATTTTGCTTGTTGAGCTTACATTAAAAAAATACCATGTTATGGGGTAGTTTAATGGTAGCAAAGACCATTACACGAACCGATGGCATTAAGCACACCTCTGTAATGGAAACCGCATGGCGATATGCAACAGGGGTATATCGACTACCCCTTTATTGCGGCCAACATAGAAAATACTGTTTGTGTTTTGTTTTTAATTGCCTGTACGCTAGATATTCGGCCGGGCGTTATAGGCTTTTAATTGCAAATATTTGTTTACTTTGTAGGGATTTTGCAGTCCTAATTGAGGTTTAGGACTGCAAAATTATTGCTGTTAATAATAAATATACTTATTTATCTTTACAGTAGGTAGAAAGCAGTGATGGCCTAGCCGTTGAACTTGCCTTCCATGCAGGAGGGTCTGAGTTCGATCCCAGCCTGTACCTCTGACATTTCGAATTCATGTGCGGATGAGAATTGATTATCACTTGCGGTAACGGTGAAGGACAAACATTGTGAGGAAACCTGCACACCTAAGAGGGCTCTATAAAGTTCTTGATGGTGTGTGTAGTCTGCCAACCCGTACCCGGCCAGCGTGGTGGGCTAAGGCCGAAACCCTTCTCATTCTGAGAAGAGGCCCGTGCCCAGCAGTGGGACAGTAATGAGCTGATTATATTTGTATTTAGGTAGAAATATTTACTAGGGCCAATCTTCATTTAAAGAAACTTTTTAATTTTTCCGTCAACTCTGCAAAATATTTTCTAATTTTAATAATAGAAGAAAAATCGATTAATGGATGTAGTTAAATTATAAATAGGAATATCTTTATTCGTTTCATTATTCATCATTATTTCTTGGTAGTCCTCATAAACATTGGCCTACCAAATCGAACTTCAAAACATTTCCGTCCGTCACATTAGAAGTTAATCCATTACATTATTATCGGCGATGATCCGCTATCGCTACAGTTACCCTTGGAGATGATTACCCGGGACACCACTGAATAAGTAAATAAATGTCTTCTACTAAATTTAACTCCAATCTTTCGCAGCGGCCTTCATGTGACCGATATCTTTCGCTGAATGCGGTCAGGGATCGCTCGTTGAAAGAGTCCAGAGATGAATTAAATAGATAGGACCCTCAAAAAAGGGACTATGAAAGGGATAGAGACGTGTCGAGTAAGTTGGGTTTATATCGGGAACTGGGCCTCGAAACTTAGTTCATCATTCACTATAGAAGTTAATGTTTAAACATATTCTAATGGCTATGAAATAAAAAAACACGGCCCGTTAACACGTATTCGATAGATACTAAAGTTCACGAACATAGTCTTTTATATCGACAAATTGTAGGTTAGCCGTTAATGTTGAAGAAACCGGCCACTAAGAAACCACTATCGTAAATTCCTGGTACAAGAGTGATTAGTTCCGCTCTTTGATTCTAACAACTACAAAATTTTACTTGATATTTGTGTAATTTAAAAATACATACATAATTGTATTATCTTTTTTTCTAACGTATTTTTAAAAAGGGACATCGTGTAGCCCAACTGTCAATGAAGTATTGAATTCTACATACATACATAAACTCACGCCTTTTTCCCATGGGGGTAGGCAGAAACTATAGAACGCCACATGCTACGACTCTTACATACCCCTTTCGCTTCATCCACATTCATACATCTTGTCATACACGCACGCCGGTTGAGAGTACTACGCACCTGACCTTTGTGAAGAACATCACCAATAACATCGATGTATGTCCTTCTAGGACGTCCTCTACCGGCGTTCCCATTAACATCCGCCTTATAAATTCCTTTTGTTAATCGCCGTTCACTCATTCTCTCAACATGGCCAAACCACCTAAGCATACTCCTTTCAATTTTTGTCACCACATCATCTTTTAAACCGCAACTTTGTCTAATCTCTTCATTTCTCAATCTATCATTCAAAGTTACACCGCACATACTTCGCAAGGAACGCATTTCCACGGCATTTATTCTACTTTCATGCCTCTTCTGCCAGGACCAACATTCACTTCCATACATAAGCATGAATTCTATAGAATATATTTTATTTATTAAATATAATAATATTATCCTTCGTCCTAAATGTACATGATAATGTACCTTCGGTTAGGCGTCGTCAAATATACAGGAGGGTTTCAAAATTTTATTTCGAATGATTAATGATATCGGTTATACTTATCACATCTCTACGGGTTAAACGCCTGAGCGATTTTTGTTCAATTGACAGTAGATCCTTTGGAGTAAATATTTCAAATCTCCCCTATTTTTAAATAACACTTAAAGGATATCAACATTAAAACTCATTTCTTATTTTGTTTGTATCCTTAGGGATCAGGACATGCTGTATGATTCATTTGAAATGATAAATGAATTTTAAATCTTTTGCGAATGTTATCAACAGAAGTATTTTGTTGTATAAACACTAGAAAATATTGGAATTCTGTGACCGCAAAAGAAGACATTCGTCACAGCTATAAAATCACTACTTTATTTATTTACCAAAACGGAGAGAAATGAAGAGAATTTTGATGATAATCTACACAAACATGTCTCCGGAGATAAAATTTAAATACAAATATTTAAGTTAACGATCCAGTCGTGCGTTAAATAATTCTACAAAAAAATTTGAAGCTTCTGTCGTAATTCTTAGCCCCTCGGCCATCGGAACCGGTTCTATAATGATGTCTTCATTACCAGGTGATTCACTACGACTTCGCTCATGCACGTTGATAGGCGACTTTTTATCTTGTAAATTATTATTCTTTCTTTCGTTATCTACATCCTGTATCTGAATTCCATTTTTTGAATTATGATAGTATTACGTGATTGTTATTTGTGATTTAAGTTTTGATTTATCATTATTGAATGTTTTTTGAATAAATCAATGTCGGTTCCCTTTGGTTGTCTCTATCTATACACATCTTTTTAGATTAGCTTCCATAAAAATTCCGTTTCACAAACTTAATCAAGTTAATTACTGACCTTTTCAAAATTATCAAAATTTTAATTTAATTAAATATAAACACCTCTGTTCAGAGATGCCAAGAAATTTGGAGAAATATTAAATCTTGTAATTTTATTAGGTTGGGTTCATTAAGCGGATTTTAATCTCCTTTAATATCTGTCGATCTCGCTTCGCAGTACAATTACACCGTTACTGGCCATTGCACGACAGCGTTTGCTCATTATGAGCGAAGAATGTTAAGAAATTTCATCCGACAACCCATTGAGGCAACCCTCCCAATTGTATGAAGGTGTTCCAATTGAATGGTGGGTAGGTGGAATGGGGTACGATTATAATGAAATTTCGCCTCGATAAAGACCAGTGAGCCCCGAAACACAATACTTGATGTTTCCTCCTTAACCCGTATCCATGTCACGTCATTAAACCCAGTAAAAATATCTGCCGACACATCTTAGTTAAGTAAATTAACATTTGCTCGCATTACAATTAAAATGGTGTTAATGATTATGATGATAAATGTTGACTTCGCTTTGTTTTTGTTATCAATACTACGTGACGTAATATTTAAGTAATTAAAAGATAATTTGTGTTGTTTTAGTTTGAATAACTTTGACACAACCTAAACTTATCGTTGGAGCTAGAAACTAAATATTTTTATAAAACTTTGTAGGTAATTAAGTCTCAAATTGGATGATTTAAATTATATGTACATTTACACGAAAAAATACAAAAGCAAATTGGACCTTACAATGAGATGAAATTTTAACTAATTTGGCACGCACGAAATAATTTCAAGTCATGTTAAATCTAACTTGCTAAATAGGAGAAATTAAACAATCAATTTGAGCGTAAAATAACATAAAGTAGGTATGTCATGATTGCTTTAAAGTTTAAATTAATTACCATTAATATGTTTATTAAAAAGCTCGACATACATTGTTGTTATATAATTTGTTGTTAATTACTAAATGGATATTTGGATTGCACTTTCTTTCTATTTTTGGATAATAGTTTCTTCACATAGTATCGCTTAAATCGCAATGTGGCAAATCAATGAATGGTAATTATCTTGCATCTAGGTATATTTTTCTTTACGTTACTACAACAATTATGAAAAATGTACCGAAACCAATTTTCACATTTTATTTATTGTAAACATGTTTTTTTTCTTCATTACGAACGTTTATAGTTTTGCCTAGTTTTTTATCTTATACCAACGCCGACCACAAGGCTCTAAGATTAATATTAGTAGATAAAACATCCATCTATAGGTGTAAGCGTTAATAGTTTTCTTAATGGAGCATCGCAATTAATTTAGTGGGAGTACCGATTTGTTTCGCATATAAATTGAACTGATTAAAGAATTATTTTTGAGTATTATTTATTGAAACTAAAGATTTAATTTTACTTTCATTAATAATAAAAATTTAATTTTTACTTAATTTTTATTTTTTTTAATTTAAAGTTAATTTTAAATCAGCGTGGGAGTTTAAGTAAAATACTTACATACATAGCTCACGCCTATTTCCCGCTGTGGTAGGCAGAGACATTTGAACGCCTCCTGATATGATCCTTACATACAAATTTTTGTCTATTTCGTTTGTACCCGTTTGATTATAACTAGTCCCAATTTTTTTTGCTGAACTAAATTTTACTTTTATTATGGATTATTTAATATTCTTATTATTTAATATTATTACCGACAACTTAATATAAAACGTCAAAGTTTCTATATTTGGATGTGTTTAATTTTGCTTACCTACATAAGGAGGGTCAACATTATCTTTATCATAGATATTCAATTAAAATACAAGCAAGACCACCCTTCTCATTTTAAAAAGAGGCCCATGCCCAGCATTGGGACAGTACCTATAGGGCTGAATATATATGCTAAGCAAGGCAAGGTGAAGATGATACAGACGATAATGATGATTCGTCGCAGTTTTATTTTAGCAATTCGGACCCTAATACTGTATCAACGCCAATATAATAGGAAGGCAAATTATTTATAATAATTCAAGTAAATGAGAAGTAATCCAGGTAAATGAATTGGCTGTCCAGATGAGATAGCGAACGGACCCAGGAAATTTATTGTGAATTATTAATACAATATTGCTATAGCGAATTATAAGCTTCTTAGGAAGGAAACTGAATAAATATCAGTGAGCCGATAGTACAGTACGGTCAAAATAACTTGGCCACCCTGAACATCGTGCAGGTGGCGGCGCAATATTTTTTTTAAGAACCAAATGGCTTTTATTTAACATCATCCTTGGTTTGGCGAAGCTCGAGGAGCTCGTGGTTAATTACCAACCGCGCGGATCATACGATTTGCGAGGTTAAGCTGCGCTTGTCGCGGCCAGTCAGTGGATGGGTGACCTTTCGTTACACATAGAGACCCCTCCGTGCCTCGTAGAGCACGTTAAACAGTAGGTTCCGGATATCATACGAAAACGTATGACAGTTGTTACGGAAAGTCAGAAGTCCGAAAGTCTGACAAGCGGTCTAACCTTAGGATATCGGCATTGCCCAGTAACTGGGTTGCGGAGGTCTGATGGCAGTCGCTCCGTGTAAAATACTGGAATTCAGCCGCATCTGATTAGAGTTGAAGCTGACCCCAACGTAGTTGGGAAGAGACTAGGCAGAACTATCCTTGGTTTGACCATTTATTAAGCAAAGTTTATTTGATACATTTTACAGTAATATTTTTCTTGCTGAGCGTACATGCGCGAAAGTTCGGAAAGATCAAGTAATTTTCAAACTACTGTACTTATGCTAAACACAAATAATATGGGCAGGATTGACTATACTGTTAAAATTTTAGACAAACTAGAACTAGTAATGGATCGGACAGTATTATGTCCAATAGTGGACTACGATATTATGCTAGAATCGAAGTTGATAGATTGATAGTAAAAGAAGATTTAGCGATTGTGAAATTTAACTTTACTAGCTTCGTTATAATAGAAACAAAAGCAACGAAGACAAAAACACAAACAGATAAAGTTACCGAAAACTTTGATAGAGTCGTCACTGACTGATTGTTATTTTACTTTTTCCTCCATTATGGGAAAGTTGATGAAAATGTACCTAAATATGCAGTGATTTCTCAAAATATATCATTATTTACAGAAAGTAATACATTCTAACTTAGCTATTGTAATTGCTCTAAGCAGTTGTACATATTTTTCTGTTGTTTTTTTTTTTGTTATTACATTTTAATATAATTATCATACATTACTTACATTGCTTTTTCGCTTTAGTTTCCATAATATTACTATTACCATTCATGGGTCAGTTAGTGTCACCTTGCGTTAAAGGTAGGTTAAAATTCAAGTAGTCATATGGACTGAATTTATTTTCTTTCTTTTTATAAAATTATTTTGTCTTATCGTTACATATTTTGCGTTTAATTTTATTTCATCCTTGAATAACAAATCTAAATTGAATCCTTGGATAAACATTTTGAAGATAACAGCCTAATCTGGATTAACACAAGTTAGGTATCTCCAAGTATAAAATTCCTAAACTTTATTAGAAATCAATATATTCTATAATAAAGTAGCTTAAATTCTACACCAATCTAAAAATCTTCTAAAGAACTTACTATTCGTCAATGCTCACGTTACAAATATTAATTTATTCAATTACCCAAAACGGATTAATAAGACCAGATTATGTTAGGGCCAACACGATAAGTTATTAATACTGTTCGGTTACATAAACCTCAATTCTAATTAGTTTCTGTTGTACAAAATCAATTAAATGGTACTAACAGAGCTATCGGATCAGACCGCAACCTCAAGAAATGTTCGTAGACTCAAAGGGATGGACAAACATCTCTATACAGACCCATGCGAACACAAATTAATATTAAATTCCGCCATAAGTTGGTAAACTTTGTATTTTGGGTACCATGCGATTGTGTATTTGATGGGCCGAGGGAAGTCAAATTTATCGGTGCACATGAAACAAAGATTTTTTTTCAAATTTTTTTTATTAAAACTACTTTCCTCATTTACTTCTTCCCTTACAACTTATTAAAATACATGTAAGACCGAAAATGTGTGACCAAATGTTATAACTCATTCGATTTCAACATAAAATGATTTTGTCCACGAATAACGACAAATCCTAACTAAAAACTACCATTTTAAAACTGAAAACAGTCCATCGAGTGGCGTATTTTATTTTATAAAAATATTGACTAACGCGAAGATTTACTGCAAATAGATGGTTCAATAAAATAACAAACAGTGGGCATAAAAATGGTTATCGCAAATTAATATGATTCCTGTTTATTCCCAAAAACGATCCATAAACTTTGTATAAATGTCAATAGTTTCAATAAATGCTGCGTCCGTTCGACACTCGGTGGTTCCACTGTATTCGAAACACGTACGAATTCACGTAAACGTCTGCTTGCCATCTTATTGATACAAATAGAGATATCAATTGTTTAGGACAAGAAGAAACAACAACGTGGCAATGATAGTAATTCTTCTGACAGGATGTGAGGGGCCTTTATGGCCACTTTGATATCTGCGGGGTAAACTTTAGTGTGTTATGGAATGAGATTTTTACGGACTTTGGGACCGTCGTAATGTTATTGACCTCTTTGATGGTGTCGACCCGGCTCTGAACCGTATTTAAGAGCCGATTGAAATGAGCTCGGCTTAGATAATCAAAATTGAGTCAGTGTTTACCTTTCCGTGATTATGCATTTGGTTGATAATATTATTTTATGTTAACGTTTTGCCTTTCATAAGCACTTTTGAAGTACCCATTTACGAAGGATTTAATTAGTGACACAAAGGTGTTTGGAATACGGCTTTCTTGATTAACCTTTTATTTTGCATATTACTTGTGATAAAAGGTATATTTATCTGTTGTAAAAATATATAGCGACGATACTGCTGTTTCAATAGTTGATGGTCATTTATGTTGTGGTTTGAAAACGTATATAATGTTTTATTAGATAGCACATTAAACTTTTTTCCAGCTTTTTCAAACAGATATGAATTTTGTGACTATAATCACATCCTTTTTCAAATATTTCAAGTCAAACTAATTCTTAAAAATAATGTTATCATAGAGTCCATAATTCAACATTTTTATTGGCTTGGAATTTAGTTCGTAATTTTTAGCTTTCATCACTATTCAGAATTATCCAAAGTTGTTCAAGTGGGCCTCATTGCTTTTTTGTTCTTATTAATGTATTTTTGGAACATGATTCAATTATGACTTTAAAAGTTTGGCATTTTAGAAACAATATTTCGACATTCTTGAATAATACCTTGCCTATCGTTTATCCAATTTTGTTAAAAAGGTTAATACAAATATAAATCAGAGGGAAACAAATCAAATTTAATCTTTAACCCTTTGGAGGAAAAATGTTTTAAAGTTTTACGTCGTCTAATTTTAGATTAACTTACATTTTCTAAATATAAAATTACACAATGATGTTAGAAAGGTATAATAGATATTAAAATTAACATGACAAAAATAACCTTGATTCGTTTGTACAGTATAACAAACCAAAATTACTGTACAGCAGTTAATGGAACTTTAATTGGTACTGTATTATTATCATGAAAACGAAATAATATGTCGCAGTTTTAGGGGAAACATAATAACTCGAACTTTTTGAACTTTGTACAAAAGCTCATTTCACTTAGTTTTTTTTCACCCAGAACTTTGTGAACAGTTTTGACTAATTCATTTATCGTTTGAAGCTTCAATAGAATTTACTTTAGACATATTAATATTCAGCTTCGAAACTTTTTATACACTGGCATGCAAAAATAAGTATCACACTTTTAAAATTTCAATTTTTTCTAAACTATAGAAGTTAGAGATTCAAAATAAAAAACGTTTTATAGCAATTTTTATCAGCTTTCTTTGAAACTATGGTAACAAAGTTAAACTCTTTTTTGAGTCCTTTTTGCTTCGAAAATATATCTTGTGTACTTAAAAAGTTATTGCAATTTTAAAAGTGTGATACTTATTTTTGCAGGCCAGTATATATAAATGCTCTTAAATTCATTCCTAAGTAAATAATTTTTGATTCTTGGCATCACTCATTTATATAACTCTTCTTGGAATGCTTGAGTAGTTTACTTATTTCAATATATTATAGTACCTATCTGGGGCCTCATTAAAAAGACAGGGTCGCGAGGCGGTTTATCAAAGAAAACCCTTATTTATAAAGGTTAAAGCGCCGATATTGAAATATACTGTATCGCATTTTCAGACTCTAATCTGGGTACTGAAATGTATTTAAGTATCGTAATATTCTGGTAAACAGAATTTAGGGATATGACGTCATACCGTAGCTTAAAGGTATCTTAATTGTCGGGTTACTCAGTCTCTGTTCTCAAAGTTGGACCTAGTTATGTTTTGAGCAAGTTAAAGGCCTGACAATGATTTGTAAAGGGAAGAACCGTTTGCCGGCCGACGTTACTATGCGTTTGTGTACTGTCTGGTCTGTATCTATTTGTGTCCTAAGGTTGTTCAACTCGTCAGACCGTTCGCTAACAAATTTGTGATGGTGGTTTGATTACACAATAATACTGTAGGTAAAAAATGCTGTGCCTAAATGATATTTGTTTTAATTCAATCCGTTGCTTGTTTGTACTTTAAATGCTTTGATTTCTGCTTTGACAAACGCACGTTTCATTGAATAATTTATGGTAAATTCCTTAATATGTGATGTTCAATGTTGAGTCATAACTAAAATTAGTATAGAATTTAAATACTTTTTTGTTATGTCAATAAATACCAGTTCCAAAATCACATTCTATAAAACCTTAGAAGGAAATATTTGTTTTAATAGTTCAGTGACGGTAATTGCCCAAAGTATGCTCTTGAATAAGAGACAAAATATGCCAGAGTTATTTGGTTGATACACAATAGCCTATACACGAGAATACGACGACCAACCTCCTCCGTAGTCCGTTGAACCAAACACGTTGCAGTTTCACAGAAAAAAATAAACAACACACAATATACAATGAGAGTATAATCACTTTATTCGTCGGCAAAGAGTTAATAGTCACTAACTAAAATACAGTTTGGTAACTTTCAGTTATAATGTTTTATAAAACAAGTTTTTGTACTCGTAGATTCACGAAGAAGTTGGACGCGAGCGTCCCACACGCGTGCATCAAGCGTGCCGGCCGGCGCAGAACTAGCTCGTTGGTCTCATTCCGTACAAAACTTTTAAGTCATGGAGACGGCAAAGCTATGTCGCGCCTCTACAACTCACGCACACAATCATGCCCGACACCCTATGCACAAACACGAAAGCGAGCTTCCAAGTTCACTAAATAAACGAACACCAACACAAACGTGCACCAACACCGTCTACCCCCTGTTCATGAGACGTCCGAGCGGGACGCGTATATCAACAATGCATTTAGGAACATAAGCGCGAGCGAGAGGTTGATACCGCAACAGATGTATATCATTTTACGCAGGTAAGTATTGAAAATGTCGGTGTGTATGAATGAGACGGCGTACAAATTTAGCTTAGGCAAAGCCGGTTGGGAGCGAATGGGACAGGAACTGTTCAAGTCACCCACTGTACATTCCTTCCTGATACCGGCGCGCCGTCGTACCTTTCGATCGTTCAAGTGGCAGATGAAGCTTTTAGGGTTGTCACCTGATCAGTTCATGAAGCGATAAAAAACGGGGAACTTTAATTAGTTACACGCATGCTGAAAATTTATAGATAAGAATAGTGATTGTTTTATTGGAAAATGTGTTTTTTGTATAACCTAAAAATGATTACTGACCTGTGGTATTTTATGATAAACGGTAGCATTTTTTAATAATATTTTTATTAATAACGTTCAAATTAAAACCAACGCTAACGAACTCTATAATAACACCCAAAAATTTAAATAAACTTAAGAACAATGGAGCCTCTCAAGATAAGGGAAGGAACAAGAGTTTCTACAAATTTTGCAAGCTTATAAATGATTCAGGGGCGCAGGTAGCATCCTTACGTCAAGATGTCACAAAGTAGCAGGTAGTGTAGTAACGTATGCTGCAAAATTTTGTGAATGTTTTTTGCATAGAGCGCCTCTACTGCTTTTTGTGTTTACAATGAAGACATCTGCTTTAAAATTATGGTTTTTGTGCAACTATATTATTATACAATTTATTTTAATTGGGGATCGCATTATACGTAATAGAGTTCGTTATTTCGACCCTTATATTAATTTAATAGTTAGATACCAGTTGTACTCGTATTATTATATATTGTATATCAATTAAACACATATTGACTTTTGTATTTTAAATTTATGCAGCTTTGTTTAATTTTTGAAAATAATAAAAACTTAAGTGCTTTAAGATCGGAATATAGGTTGTGTATAACTAGTTTATGAAAAAACTGTTTTTTTAATTATAATATTCATTCAACTTCCTAAAGTTGCATTTTTTTCCTAGCGGTGAGTTAAATTGCTGGTTTTCAAATTCCTATTTTATTACTTAACTAAACTATACTTAATACTAACTTATACTAGAAAAGAAACAAAATGGGCCATTCTATTTCTCACGTCGTGTTTAGAAATTAGATTTTTTATTCTTCGTCGGTGTCAAATTTCCAAAAAAGCGAGCGTCCGTGCGATCGGAGAGCGTCAAGCGAAACACTTCTGCGAAACCGGAGCCACTGCGGAGGCCTGACGGTAACACGCCGCGACACCGTATCACAACACACAATCCTTCCCATGTAGCTAACACACAAATTAGTGTAGTATTATGTTCACACCCTTTATTTTTATACCTTTGTCAAACTTCACGCGAAATGACAGCACAACACTCACTCGGTAAAGTATACGTTTTCTAGAACACGTTACCCGAATACGAATAAGCCGTATTTTGGTTATAGGCACATTCCTGTCGCGTCCGGTTCCGTAATCCTAAACAAAATTGACGTGGCAATCGCTTAAAAAAAATACAAAAAATAACATGTGAAATATGACGTGTTTTTGATGTTTTGACACGGGTAACGATCACGGTACACTTCATTAACTTTTTGAATCCAAAATCCTGACAGAACAAGTACTTCAGCGAGCATAGACGTGAATGCCGTTTTGTCAGATACAGCTAAAATCCGTGTGCTAAGCAAAATCGTTCCTTTTTCTTTTTGAAAATCTTCACACAAGAATAAACACACAAAGAGATTCCACTACTGCACTGAACAGACTTATTCTCTGCAGCTGTGTAAGGAGTTTTAGATATGATCATGGTTGTTTTACAAAGTTTTTTATTCATAATATTAACTGTAAATATAGGAATGAACACTTTTGCTAGTTTCATCACTATAACACTAGTAACTTATATGAATTCCATATCAAGTAACAGTTAACTGTATGTAAAAAATAGTAACAACGTCTGAGCAGGCAGGTAACAAAGCTCAATTGAACAAATGCTAAACTGAGAACTTTCAAGACAATGTACTCGACAGTATAACGTTCAATTGTTTTGACATAAGGCGTCGCACACACTGTGGAAATAGAGTGAAAAGAGGGCCTGTGGTCCATAAGCGCGAAATAATGACGACGCATTGTAGCTTCGTAGGATCAAGTAAGTCGCCATTATTTATTTCTTCGAAGGAGCTCCACAATAGCGTACCACGGCTTTGCTGTCAGCGATACAATAAGCAGCTGTTCTCGGTTTATTTTTAAGCTGCAAAGTAAGGCGTACGGCAGATGACGTAATGTTACCTGCCTTTAAGACATGATAAAAGAAATATAATGGCGACATCATCTAACTTGTAGTCTTTCGTACTTACCTTTTGTGTTGGCGAATATTGTGCCCTGAAGCAAGTCTTGTGTACGATGTTATTCATACAATATTTTATTATTTTGCAGGAAGCTTAAATAACATTGACGAATGGGGTCTGCAGCGAACGGTAGCCGATATCTCCTAGGAAATCATCTCGAAATTTTAGCTGGATATTACTCGGCTATAAAAGAGTTTGATCGAAAGATAATACGACCGCATCACTCACGTGTCCATGAATTTTTATTCGGAAGCCACGAGTTGCAACGGACGGCCGGTTCCGAGTGGCCAAAAAGCCAGAAATAGTCGGCGAAGCGACGCCGACGGCCAGAATATAATAGCAGCAATAACAAAAGTGAGTCGAGCTAACCATTGATTTGGATTTTACGTTAGTGGGACAAAAAAATAAGTGCCTTTGTGTTGCATCCGCAAAAGTCTGACCAGTGGCTGTCACTTGAAAATGCACGTCGTACGCTATGGTAAGCCCGTTGGTATTATTTTAGGGCGACAGGTGAATACTAAGTGACGTTTTATTGTTGTGTACAAGCACTTATCAGCTTTGGTGGTTCACACGACTTTCAGGGGAATTGTTAGGATTTTGTAGTCGCTGTAAAATTGTAGATTTGTTTTTCGAATAAAATACAACAACAAAACAATGTGTGGGACTTAGGTCGGGATTCTGTATAGATTACTCTGTGATATGTCAATAGCATGTTATAAATATTTTTTTAACAGATGTATTGATATTAGATACGGCAATATCTTGAACAAAACCAATGTGGTCATATTTTCAGTGGGCAGGTTCTTTAGTTGTATTTTATGACAGCTACACTAAGTGGGGTGGTTGAATTACTAGAAAAGGAAGTCTCTGCACTACCTGAGCCCCTCTGAAAATGAAGTTAATTAATATAAAACTTGTAGGACAGGATCTGTATTACAGTCTTATGCTTAAAACTGCATACTAGGAAAGCTAATACCAACCGAGTGTGAAAGTTAAAACGAGGTCACCACTTAATTTACAACAAACATCGGCTAAACATTGTTACAACAATTGTTGAACAATTTAACAGCGCTCGGCCGGTTCATCCGTATTTCCTACTTAATAAATGTCTGGTCGAGGAGGCGAGGCAGGCCACACTGACGCTAACTTGACGTCAGTCTGACGTCGCAACGTTCGTGGCTAAAAATGACGCAATTGTTCCACCTCACGGATTCCGAGTTAGCAAATTGTGTAAGACATCGATCGAATTTTGTGAGATTGATACGAGGAACCCGTTTCCTAAAGAGGTTGTTAGTATCTTATGTCTTTGCAAAAATAAGAATATCAAAAAATATATAAATGAATCTATATAAAAGCTATTCTTCGTTTTTTTAAATGTATTTGTTACTTTAATAATAATTATGCAGGTTTTGATAGAATATTTTGTTATTATTAGAGCCAATAACTGCCCCGTTAGTAGAGGACTTAAAATTACCATTGTAAACTTTGTGTACGTTTGAGGTAGCTGCATCGCGTTGCGGCCGTCGGATACCAGGACTATTTTAACACCATTGTAGCATAGTATCTGCCTAGCCTTTTCCCAACTATGTTGGGGGCAGCTTCCAGTTTAGACTGGTTCTGGTTAGCCAGATGCGGCTGAATACCAGTATTTTACACGGAGCGACTGCCATCAGACCTCCGAAACCCAGTTACAGGGCAATGCCGATATCTTAAAGTTAGACCATAGCATCGATTACATCGAATTAGGTACTGCTCTGATAACTCCACTATCATGAGTATAAGTTACATTTGGCTGACATTTTATTTCAATTCACAATATCAACATTAATAAAATTGAACTGTAATACGCATTTGCACTGTAGTTACATTTATAACAAGACGGACGGACTTAAAGCAAGAACATGTTAATGAAGAATCAATCAGGTGTAACAGGGATCGAATTGAGTCCGTCGCTGAGGGTAATCAATCAGGCGTCAGTGTTATTGTTGTGATTTGTTGCGGCATCGGTTCGGTCCAATCGGCCGGCCCTCCGGTAGCCATTAGTTTGATTAGCTCGTCCGTCCCACGCACGCTGATTGTGCGAACGTTTGGCTTTGATTGATTCCTTCAAATGGCACCGTTCCGAGACTACGCTTTATTCTCGAACGATACATTGTTGCCGACTCGGATACGAAGATATACTTACAGATTTATATAAGTCAACGCACAGTTGTAAGAAAAAGAAAAGGTCCAAAGTATTGATTATAGCAATGAAAAGGGTGCAAAGATATAATTGGATTATCTTTCTTATTTCCACTAGTAGCGTATGTTAAGTAATAAATATGTTATACTGAAGATGATTCTATTAAAAATTTTTGTACTTTATACGAGTAATTTCGCCTAGTTACAGGCAGTTCTGAATATTTTAATCGGCGCGACGTTTTGTGAACGAGAACACAAACACAACATTATAATGGAGTTTCTTGAACAGTACCTTTACCGGTCTGGTTTGAACGTGAAAATGCGTCACGATAGATATCTGTTTCGGTTCCTAACTTGAATAATTAATCTAACTAAACTGAAACTAAGCGCTTCTGAAATATATATAGCAACGGAATACCTTAATAAATTTATGTAGAACAGTAGATTATCTCAGAACATTGTAGAGTAGTAGATACGCTAGTATTAGTATCTAAATAACTCACTTAATGAGTTTTCTTAATGTATATGAAATCAATTTTCAATCTGAGTAACAAAACGATCGTCAATGTGTCTACAATTCAAAATTAACTTTATTTCAACACAATGATGGCTTTAAATATTTATTATTCTCAACTAGGTAGTAGCGGTCTAATTTGTCGTCGTAAATGTAATGTTTTTAAAAGACTCAGGTTTGGATTTTATTCACCATCGTGTTAGATATTGAATGCCGATTGTAACCTAAAGATCCAAACTGACTACGTCGACACTAGACAGCGATCAAAACAATGCTAAAAAGTATAAAAAAACTGACTAGGTACCTAAAAGGTGGTAAAACCAACAAAACATATAAATCGGACATAAACAGTTTGCCATCCCAAATTCAATGTCAATGCAACTTTGCTGGACGAAATGGACGGGGGCGAAGATGGGAAGAATTGACGAAAAACCGCCGAATAAAGGCGAGTTCTAAAGGTTGTATAAGACCCACGTCTGAATGACGATGTCATGTTTATTTGCGTTGAAGGGAGGCGCACTTTCTTACCTGTGAGGGAAAAGCATGACTTTGAAGAGGAGCAACATGAATCTTTAACGTGGGTTTGGGTAAACAGTTTTATATTTTATGCCGTGTGTACTAAGCTTTGTGAGAATTTTCTTTGCGACGAGTATACTTGAGTTAATTGGTTGGGAATTGGAGAGAAGTGTATGGATTAACTTCTGAAGATAGTGTTGCTACCAGTCGTCTATTTTTATTTCATGTTGCCTACCTTTGCATTTTACTTGTCATTAAATCATACCTCTTTAAAATGTTTATTATTTTAGCCATCTAATATAAGTTAAAATTATCATAATATCTGCTACTACTAGATATTTCAGATTCAACAACAAAGCAAATTCAGTTCCTAGAAGTTCAATTTATGTCTTGTTTTACACCACCGACTCAAAAGTCTAGCTTTCACAAAATTATATTTGGAAGGAAATTTTCAGATAGTATTTTCGCAAGATTTGTAGGTTTGACAATAGCTGTATTAATCTGTAGTTTCTTGGTTGGTAACAGTTGAATCATTCGTACTATGTGTATACATATACCCTTGACAACTTATATGACCTGTAAAATTGTTTGACGTAGACATTATTCGCTATGGAGGCAGTTCTAAGAATAATTAATTTCAACATGTGCGCCAAAACCAATCAATTCTCTAATCATGGCAGAATCATTTACTTTTCTAAATCAAGGAAGTAAATAGGCTACTGTTTAATTTTTGCCAAAAGAACTTCGGTGCTAAATTAGTTTCCGTTCAACGCTATACGTGATCTGGTTGTATAATTACATTATTTCCTTTCCACCGGCAGGTTGCGGCCGAGATGCGTATCGTATCGATTGAGGGAGTTTTGCTAAATCGAACTAAAGCCACAACTCACGAAGTGGACTATCAAACTGCAGGAAAAAGGACAAAACAAAATGTATAAAGGAAATTGCTTCCACAAATCCACTCGTATCTTGAACAATAAACGTGGAACGGCCCGCCCGCCCTAATAGCAATGAAATCACGAAACCAAAACTGTCTCCCATGTCGGATACAGTTCGATCTGCGACTTAAGAATTTTATGGACTACCCTTCAATTGTCTCAAATGGGCAACGATGATAGAGGTCGTGTAACGATTGGGTTCGTATTTAAAAAGTTGGTGGTTTGTGAAAGCTTCTAAATGAGCTTATTTGATATATGTGTAATTGTGTACTCGCCATGAAACCCATTTATTTCAATGAATTCGATTAAAGTCGTTGAATTAGAACATTTCTGTGATACGATGTAGAGCAATCTGATTTGCATTGCTTACTGTCATCATCATTTTAACATCATGTACACATAGTACTTTGAGCCTTAGTTTTTTGGGGCTCTACAGTATGGACGTAACCAGGATTTTGTCCAAGGTGAGGCAAACTCAGTCAGACAGTAAATATTTATATTTTCAATAAACCTGGAAGAGCAGAATGGGATTATGGGGCAATTTGTTATTTTTTTTCAAAATATTTAAATCGGACAAGGTACATCCATATTTCGGTTAGTACTTACACAACTATGTTAGTAATAATAAATATAATGGCTAGGATTATCTACCAGCAACTTGGTCTGAAATACAACCTTGTGGACGTAAAAGTACCATACTACAAGTAAGTGCCCGACCCAGTTCTCGAGAATGGTCATGTCACATAGTACTGGGATCGATCTATAATCACCGACAGGACTATTATTGCCAATAAGCCTGACATAGTGGTGATAGATTGATCAGAGCGTCTCACAATGATTGTTGATATCACTGTCCCACATGACGAGAACCTTGTGAAAGCCGAGAAAGATAAAGAGATTAAGTATCAAGACTTGGCACACGAGGTTGTCGACATGTGGGAGGTTGACTCAGCAGTCGTTTTGCCGATAGTCGTTACGGCCAATGGCTTAATAGCCAAGAGCCTCGACCAACATCTGATGAGGCTCTCGTTGGGCAGCTGGGTCAAGGGCCTGATACAGAAAGCGGTACTTCTGGACACGGCACGTATTGTCAGGAAGTTCCTCTCTCTGAGGCCCTGACCACCGGTAGCTTGGACCCTGTTCCGGATGCAGGTAGGCTACTACTTTTTATATTTTTAAATGATTTTTTATAGAAATATTTAAAAATGTAATGAATATGTATATAAAGTGATTAAAGAAAACGTAATACATATAATTAAACATTGTAACTTTTCCCCATAACTTTATTTTTGAGGTCTAAGTACCTAAGTATAGACGGAGTCGGGCATTGGTCTGCCTATTTTGGGTAATTGTTCTGTGGACATGGGTGGCGAGTTGATTGAATCTAGACCATTTACCTATTCTTTCCTGTGCCAGGGTGGGGCAAGCACCCCATCTGCCCCACGTCCCACGCCTATGCTCTACAGTCCTATACGTGGTTCCTAGCACACGGATCAGTAGGATGTTTTAGTTTCATGTTCTTCTTTTCCTTCAGGGCACAAAAACGAAGCTCGTAAATAAAATGTTTCTTAACTGCCATCCAACACACTTGGCAGGTCACCATCTAGCTACAATTATAGGGTTTACAATTTACATAAACATAACATAACATCACGCCTGTGTTCTCCGAAGGGATGGGCAGAGGTTTATAGTACCTAACACCCTCATTTCGCCATTATGTTTAAGTCCCAAGTAATAGGGAGCGAGCCTATTTTCATCAACCGGGCACAAATCCAAACTCTGGGCTGCTACTGAGGAATTCCACACGGAAAAACTCAATAACACTTTGCCCGACCTGGGTATCGAACCCAGGACCTCACGATCAGCAGTCGCGCTTGCCACCACTAGACCAACGAGACAGTATAGGAATTATAGGGTTACTTCCGTTCCGTTCTGCGTGCACGCTCTTCACTACTATATTACTGTGGGAATGTAAGGTGAGTTAAGTGGCAACACTGTTTGAATAAGGGAATGTAAGATGAAGGAGTGGGGACACTGTGAAGGTATAGAGAAAGATAGAAGGATAGACGACGGACGACGAGAGGGTGAAGCCGTAAGCTGTTATGTTAAGATATTATTTTTGGGAGAAGATTAATAAGACGTTTAAAGTTTATTCATACATACATACATAAACTCACGCCTTTTTCCCATGGGGGTAGGCAGAAACTATAGAACGCCACATGCTACGACCCTTACATACCCCTTTCGCTTCATCCACATTCATACATCTTGTCATACATGCACACCGGTTGAGAGTACTACGCACTTGACCTTTGTGAAGAACATCACCAATAACATCGATGTATGTCCTTCTAGGACGTCCTCTACCGGCGTTCCCATTAACATCCGCCTTATAAATTCCTTTTGTTAATCGCCGTTCACTCATTCTCTCAACATGACCAAACCACCTAAGCATACTCCTTTCAATTTTTGTCACTACATCATCTTTTAAACCGCAACTTTGTCTAAAGTTTATTCGTGCATTTTATTTCGGAGATCCCACATTACACACTACATTTTTTATACCTTGTTGTCTAGTTACCTAATGTTTCGGTATTTTTTATTTGAATTTGTCCTATGTAGTAACTCTGAAGTTTCGCCAGTTAATTTAAAGTAACACTATATATTTATACCTACTCTGTGATCAACGCATCCTGTCCCTAGTTCCGCACTCCTTATCTGAACCATGGTAGGGTGTGTAGGCTCTCAAACTCATATCTTCCCGTATGCTTCAGTAAACAAGTACTAAACAAAACCCGTCCAACCAATAGACCCTAATCTCACGTCAGTATTGAAATAATAATACTTTAAGCAAAATATAGTTATTGCTAACTTAATAAATTGAAAACACACTTGAACTAAACCAGTCCATGCAATCTTTTGTCGCAACACAAGTGTACCTACATATTTTACCGCATTTTATAAGCTTGTTTGTACTGAACAGACCTCGCAATTTATTTTATTTCAAACAAACGTAATAAAATTTACTTTCTATAGGTATAACTTCGAACAACGTATGCAATAACTAAGTTTTCTCTAGGAAACTACATCAGTTATTTTGCCCTATTCCATACTGTGCTTTATAATCCTTTTTATTTTTTATTGCAGTTATATTCAACACTAGCTGTGCCCGCAACTTCGTATGCGTAGAAGTCGTAGAACAACATTTTATGTAGGTATAGATTAGGTTGGTTTTAAAAAATCTTTGTTCGTTCTAACAACTATGAAAAAATACATAAAAAAACGAAAACCTCACATAGCTTCGGGTGCTTTATGTTTTTACCAACGGTTTAGGCTGAGTAGATGTTTAGTTGTTGGATTACAAAATTAGAATTTTTACTAAACAATATATGTTGTATTTCTATCAGTAGTCAGGTCCATTATAATAAGGTTTCCCTGTGAACAATGTTAGCAGTAGAAACACCAGGGATGTGTGCATGTGGCTGGAGAGGCATCATGGCTCCCTCAGCTTCCGGATGATGCAGGTACTCTCGGGACATGGCTCTTTCGGGAAGTACCTGTGTCGTATAGGCCGGGAGCAGACACTCGGGTGTCACCACTGAGTGGATTGTCAGGAGGACACGGCGCAGCACACGTTGCAAGTGTGCATTGCGTGGACAGCGCAGCGCCGTGACCTGGTTGCGGCAGTGGGTGAGACCTCTCGCTTCCGGCTGTGGTTCTGTCCAAGGTGGGGAGCGAGAGTGCGTGGGAGGCCGTCGCTTCCTTTTGCGAGGAGGTGATGGTCACCAAGGATGTAGCGGAGAAGGAGAGGGAGGCGTCTTCCTCCCTCCCTTCTCGCGCTAGACGCTCCGGGCGCCGGAGGGCGCGTGACGATCTCCGGCGACCATAGTGAGTGGCCTGCGGGCGGCGGGTTAGGGACCCGTCACCCGACCAGTAACAGGCCGGGCAGGATGGCGCGCCGTTTTCCGCGCACTCCTCTCAGAAGGAAGTGGGGCAAGGGACAAATTGCCCCACCGCTGGAGAAGTCCACCAGAATAAGCTGGTGGGCCAAGACCTGCCGGGGTTGCGGTGCATGTAATAGCGAATCCCGTGATCCCGGCCTTAGGTTAGAAGGAGGTACACCGTTGGTTTTTAGCCGGTAAGAGTCCGGCAGACCCCCTCGCCTTCCCCGGGCGAGGGACATCCATGAGGATTTACCAACAATATATAAAAAAAGGGATTTGTGCATAAATATAGCTCAGGTTGCTTAGGTACACGGGAGAGAGCCACATAGAGCTAATTGTGCGAGAAGCAGCTTCATAGCATAACATAAGCTAACCGGAAACTGTACCTACACGTTTAAAACTGAACGGAAAATAGATTACCTAATTTAGTATACACGCAACGCCATCTATTGAGCAATTATGCTACAACAAATGATGCTATTTTTTTTCTTAATGACTTTAAATTCTAATAACTTTAGATTGAGCGAACCGATTAGGATGAAACAGAAACTAAATGTTACTCCGAGATACGCACAATATTGTCTATAAAATCAATCACACTGAGTCAAACAAACCGACAAACAGACACAAAGTCCAAAAATGATTGAAATGGTTTTTTTTTTCTTATCTTATAACCAACCCTCACTATTATTTTACAAATATTTTCAATTTTCAAACACGGAAAATCTACAGATTTATGATAATATTAATAAAATATATGAGTATTTTAAATTAATCTATCGTATTGCCTTGCACAATTAACAATTTAGAATAAACTCACTTATGAAATTGAGTGTATTTATTTCTCTTCCACTGCCATTCAGATACCTAATAAATTCTAAATAACAATATCTTCGATTTTTTTTTATCAAAGCTTAGTACCTTCTTCATGAGGGTAGCATTTCAATAGACCTTCCGTAGACTGAGAATAGGTACCAATTCAACAATTAATATTAGGTAATTTGTGGATTTATTCGTTGTAATATATTTCCTCACAACGTGATTTGATACACGTAACGCCATCTATTTGAAATGAAATGGTATAAACGAATATATGCTAACTTCTATGGAACTTAAAATTCGCATATCTTTTAATTGCGGGAACCGATTGCGATGAAACAAAAACGACATGTTACATGGAGATAAGCACAATATTTGTTTATAAAAGTCAACAACATTGGATCAGTTGTTTTTACGTGATGCTTGCACAAACAAACAGATAAACAGACACACAGACAAACAGACAAAAATTCCAAAAATGTTAAAAATGGGTTCTATTGGTTGTCGTTTAACACCAGGTTTTTTAAAAATATTTGCTATGTACAGACACGCCAAGTCTACAGATTTATTATATGTATAGATATAGATTTGCCAGGGGGGGGTGGGGATTAAGAATACAATTCCCCCCGTCGCCAGATAAACGACTCGTAAGAGGCGATGAACCTGGCACCATAATTGTGCCCGAAAAATGGCCATAGGCTCGCCACCTATTACATGGGACTGCATACAAGAGGTGAAACGAGGGTGTATAGACTCCTGTAACAGGAGAACACCTCTGCTTACCCCTTCGGGGATTATAGACGTGAGTAAATGCATGTATGTATGTTATATTTAACTTGATGTTCGATTAATATTATAACAGCAAATATATATTTTTTGCTTGGTATTTTAACATTTTTTTTAAGTCCGTTGCTTAACAAAAATCACACATTTGAAACAGCATCATGTAGGTGCAACATCACCAAGTCTGATTGATTGATGATCACAGTGTGATGTTAATCAAGTGTAAGTTCTACCCTTCCTTCTTCACCTCCTGAATTATCTCTAAGCTACCTCTAATCATAAGGTATAAGGTATAACGGGCTGGTGTCCGCAACTCCACGTCTGAGCGCGTATTTTGCGTCTACTTCTAATCATACAAAGTGATAAAGTGGTCTATTTGTAATCGAGACATGACCTACAAACATTTTCTACAAGGTAAATTTCTCTAAGAAATCCCGCATCCTTGTAACATTTCTCCTACATTTTTATAAGGTATGTGATATCAGTAACGATTGAGTGGATGTAGGTTTTGGCGTAGAAAATATCTGGATCTGCCCAATATCGTTCAAAGGGTATTTGAAAACCGAAGGCCGAATCTTTGCCTATAGAAATACGTTCTAGTTCATTCTGAGGTAATGCGTTATCTTTAAGTACTTTTATTTGAGTCTATGAACTATGTTGTTACCTAAAAGCTTAGAGGTATTGGAAAAAAATGGTGTCACGTAGGATAAAATATTTTTTGATCGAAGTAATAGTTACTGGCTAGTAACAAGAAGAAAAAAGATTACTTAGCGATGGCATTCATGACCAGAGTCCGTCTAACGTTTGGTTTTTCGAGTTTAGCTGTCACGAAAGGTTACCTAAAAGCAGAAGGGCTACTTACCACAGCCGCAAGTGGACTAACTTTTCCATACAATTCGCAGGAACTCGCCGCACACGTGTGTCCAGTGGCGACCACTCAAAATGTATGGAAGCAGTTTTGTGTCCAGCCTCTTGTGGCTGTGGCGAATAGCGCGTGTTCGGTTGGCCTTCATCCCAACACGATATCAGAGCTCGATATCAATGATATCAATAAAAATGAGGTAGGTACTTATTTTCATGTTCCTCTGTTATTCAAGCTTTGCTATTTTCTTAAAGGGACTGTTCGAATACTTGTTACCAGGCACACACCCGATCCTCTATCCTTATTGTTAATTGGACCGAGCCACGCCGCAACTCTAAGGGGTCTCTTACTTCTCGTAGTATCTATCAACTTATAGATAGAAGACGCTACTTCGTCCACCTGTATTTTAACAACCTTTATTCGTCTCACGATCCTGGGGTAAAAGAATGGGGCGGCTAATAAATATTGAAATAGATAATTAGATGCCACTTTAATCAAGCTATTTTCACAACAGACTTTGTCTGTATAATTTACCTTGACTAATGTGCCTCAAAACGTGACGCATGGATATAAATTTTCTATACCTATCGATTTTCATACATTGATGCCGAGACCAGAGGAGTAAGTAAATGACATTGAAATGTTTCAAAGTGATTGAAATTCCTAAGCGACAGTTCTCACAACACTTTTTTTGCTAAAAGAATTGTTTGAGTACCAGAGCGGTATCAATAACATTAATGCTTTCATTGTTCTTCCTTTACGACGTGTTCTATGTACTAGACATGGTGTACTTGTGTTTGAAAAAAAAAGAGTTGTATTAAGATGGTTCAAAATGTGGTACTTGCACCATTCGTTCCATATCACCGGGTAAACGTTAACTTAACATCGGTCTTTTCACAAACGGCTACAATGAATAATCGTAGGAGAATATACCCAGGATCATGACCGTAGGCTTGGGTTTTAAATGATCATAGTACATTTGTATAAAGAGGGACTCGTGGCTCTTAACAACCGCGTGGAACGGTGAGGTTATAAGCTACGCTTGCCGCAGTCAATCGTGGATGAGAGGTGACTTTCCGTTACCCCTTCGTACCTTAGTGAGCACATTAAATCGTAGGTCCAGGGTGTCATAGAAATATCTATGACAGTCGTTATGGGTAGTCAGAAGCTCGAATGTCTTGCAACTGAATCTTAGAATTTCGGCATTGCCCAGTAGCTGGGTTGAAGAGGTTTGATTTGTATTCAGCCGCATCTGGCTAAACTAGAACACGGTTGGGATAAAGCCAGGCAGAATAATACCTTTATACGGAGGATGCTACTGTCCATTCTTTTGCCATAATCCCTTGGTCACTTTTTTCAACACCTACGGGAAGAGACTGCCTATTCCTTGCCGGATGGTTAACAGTAGATATTAATATTTCATTCGGAACAGCGGTCAATTGGGTAGTATTTGAATGCCTAAAAATTTTATTGGGACATCAAAACAATAGTGTGAACAGAGCCTTACTAGCTACTTTAGTTGACTACTTTTGATTTCTTGGAAAATAAGAAAAATACTTTTTTTGTTGGTCGCTTTCACTTTCAGAATGAACAAAGAAAGTCAGTGCCAATCAACTTATTGGATGTCCAATGAAAGTAATCAGAGAAAGTAGTTTTATGACATTTAATGTCAAGATTAATGCGTCAGCTGAAGTCACATCTTCTTGACCTTTTTCTCTAATTGAAAGCAGAACTCCAATTGGCATTTTAGCACGTGTCATGAAATATAATAAAAAAAAAATATTGCTACCAGTTGATGTGCATTATTCATATCAGCCAGCAGCCGTCTACTGCTTAATGGGAGCTTGAATACTACATAACGTTATAAAAAATGTCTTAATTAATAGTGACATTAGGATAATGATAATGCCTAATTATTAGATATTATAAGACTAGGTGAGTGATGCTGCCGAGACAAAATAATATGATATAATAAACCAAGTCGCAATATTTTAAAACGACAAAATTATAGAATGCAAAGTCATCATCTATTTTTAGGTAGAACACAGGCCGACATGGTGACCATTTAGATAACGATCATTCCGTTAGTATACCTACTACAAAAATCAGTGAAAGGAAATGTTAAATGAAACATTAATCATAAGTAGGCCAAGAAATTTGACGACATTTGATTTTTGACGACACGTTTGGTGCAGTGGCTGAGTGATCGGCTTCTGCGCTACGGGTCGTGGGTTCGATTCCCGCACGGAACCAATATTTGTATGGCCTACATATAGTTGTTCCGGGTCTGGATGTTTGTGTGTGTGAAGATTTGTGTTTGTAAACGCACCCACGATACAGGAGAAATCCTAGTGTGGGGCAATGTTTAAAAAAAAAATCGGTTACCCAAGGACCAATAAAAACGAATTCATCTACGATGTAAAATATTTTTTAAGCATATGATTTTAGAGTTCTGTATCGGTAGTATCATCTACGATTTTCAGTGATGGAGTGGAATAGAACAATAAAAATTCCAACGATAATAGAGTAGAATATATACGTTATAATATTGTAGAAAATTGCCTGTCAGACACACAACACGGTGGTCAAAGGATAAAGAAAGAGGTTGGCTTGAGAAAAAAATAATAATATTGCATGCTTAATTAATTTCTGGACTTTGTGAATATTATACGATATCTTTACTGAGACTAGTATTAAATTGAACGAGCAATGCTTAATGTTAAAATATACGAGTGCTTTATTCGAAATTGTATTTTTTTAATTAGATTATAATGAAAAATGCAGTTAGCGATGGCGAGTGAAAAAGCAAAAAGATATCTGTACGTAATGACTGTATTAATACTAATTGCTAATTGTCAACTATTGCAGGTTAAAACAAAATTAAAACTTTAAACAAAAAACCATCAACACTGTTTTTTTAGCTTCTTTTCGAACTAAACCCCTTTTATGATTGTACCTAATTCAAGACTTTAACATTACAAAGAAGTAGTCAAAATCAAAATAGAAATTTCAACGAAGGAAATTTCGCACAACATTAGGTAAGTACTTGAAATTCATTTACAATTTCAACATAACAGAATACAAAATTGTCTACAGGGTAATCGTACGTACGGATTCGATAATCTATTTCACTTGCCTTTCTATTCAAAGGGAACTTAGTTACCACTTTAGGAAATTGTTGCCCAACTTATACCGTGTCTACGAATAAGTTTATGATTAGTCTGTTCTGAAATACATTATGTACTTTATAAGGAGAATTGCGTTTGAGTTAGATATCCTAAAGCAACAACTGGTACTAAAATCTTACTTAGGTATCATTTTGGAAGGAACTAGTTTCAGTAAAAGTGATTGTGATAAGTTTTGATATAACATTTTAGAATCGAGTGGAAACTGGGCAATGTGGTGAAGGAATATCTACTTTGTTAATAATTTCATTATATACATCATTTGCTTTGTATAGAACTTGTAGTATACTTCTGATTATGTTTCCAATGTAATATCTAAATGTTTAAGTTATATTTTCTCTTATAAGTTAACATGTAAAAAGTTCTTTTAGGCAAATAAATTCTTGGAACCGAATACAATAGTCTCGATTTTTTATTGGTAAACAGTATTTTATCAATATTAATATTTAACTTTCATCACACTTCACATTAGCGTAAACATACACCGGTAGAGCTTTCGCTATAATTATCTTGGTACTTTACAATATCAAATACCTATATGTTAGAGTGTGGTTAACATCGGCTAATGTACAGGAGCCTTTACAACCTACATGCAAGACTAACTCAAGTCTATTACTGGACCAACGTTCCTCGCTGTACCGTGTGTCTAAGAAATGCTCCAAAACTTTGTCGGCAATGACAAGCCTTTACTGAAAATGAGCTTCTAAGACAAAACCGACTTTATAAGTGAAATTATTATTCTGTCGCAAATTATAATTAATCCGAGAAGTGAGAAATGATATCCTTAAACAAAAAGCTGACAATGGTTTTGTAGGATGGGCGAAGTGTCAAAGTTAAATTGAATATTATAGGGAATGATCTCAGGCAGGCGAAGTTTCGTCGGGTCGCGCTGAGTAGTTAATCCAATGCCACAATTCACTTCAAGTTATTCTGGAACAATTGGCTGTTACTTGCATTGCTTATTCATTGTTAATCGAACGCTGAGACTATTTATGTTATTCTCGTACACCAGTCTGTCTTCTAAACTACTCTGTCTGTATCAGGAACTACAAGTTGCAGTTCTACTGTAGGTACTTTATCTTCAACTTTGTAGAAAAACTTACACTTTAATGATCGGATTCGTCTAGCATTTTCTTAGCCAGGATTCGTTCTATTTGAGAAAATTAGTAGGTAGTTGGTTCGATATTAAGAACAAGAAATTTCTTAATTCGATCTTTTAGTGTGCGCAGGGTTTGGCTTTTGGTACTTTTATAAATGTTTAGACCAAAAAGTACTTTTCAATCAAAGCTGACTCAAAAACTTTATTCTTCACAACTCTCAACAAAATATTGACTATCCCTGATATTTGTAATACGTCACCTCTCTATACAGTGCAACAGATATTGGCTGACAGTATTGGCAGGCCAGCGGGCTGTCGGCTCCTAATAGCCTGGATCGAAGATAAGGTATCTTCAAACCACTCACGTCGCTCGGCCGGCCCCACTGCCCGTAAGCTACCGGTGCTTCACTGTTGAGATTGTTTGCAGTTCGAGAAATCGACAGTACGATACAAATGGTTGAACGAGTTTTGGTTATAGTTATGGAGTGTTTTATTAATCATACAATTCGTTTATTTGTACTGTAATGTTTTTCATGATGGTGTTTTGGTGAATTTGACGATTTAACTAGTGCAAACCTTGTTGAGCGCTCTTTATACATTACGCTAAATGGTTGATGTAACAGTGAAACAAGTTGTATAAGTAAGGGTCTTTGCTGTCTTCCACGGGCTTTGTGAAGTTATCCGCACGCGGCCCTCTATTTGACACAGTGGCGGTACGAGGGGGGGGTCCGTAGGGGTCATGACCCCCCCTCCCCAATCGTACACGTGAAATTGAAAAATTTCCTAAAATAGTAAATTTATAAAAATAATATTTGTGCAATAAATTCTAATATGCTCAACTTGTTTTACTGTTAATATGATCCCCACAAAGTACCTATTTGGTTGCGACCGCGCCTGACTTGACATTAAACCGGGAACCGCACCCGCAGTCGGATCCGCATAAGACAGAAAACATTCTAAGGTTGCTTGCATATAAAAACAGGTTTTCCAGTCAAGACTAGTGGGTGCAGGCCTAAACCCGTGACAGACTGTGACAGACATAGTCGTCTGCTACCGTTTCAACTTTCAACCTGTTTCTTTATTGTGTATGCGCATAAAATAACACGGGGCTATGTAACCCACACCGATCGGTATCGACCCGTTCCGATTTCTCTGTATCGAAAACCCGCTTCTTTATGCAAGCACCCTAAGACTTATCAAACATTCCAAGCTAACTTATCATAAGTCCAACCGTTCGTTTACCCATACACCATTTTAAAACACGCGTGTGAATTTCGCAAAAATATTTAGCACTAATCAAACAAAAAACGCGAAACATTTTACCAAATCGCTCAGCCAATTTGTGCAAGCCGATATAAAAGTTGAATAAGATGTGGTATCATAGATTAAATAATCGACGTCTGATTCCGGAGGCTGGCCACGTCCAATTAGGGTCGAGGTCCCAAGAGAGACGTGGGATCATATCGTGAGAGCGGTCGCCTATACGTGTTGTGTTTTGATGTAAGCTTTTAGGTTTTTCGTTGAACGTTCGTTATTTAATTTTAAAAATGGAAAGGCTATTTTTGTTTTGTTTGTGCCAGATGTTTTGATGTTTGTTTAAATGTTGTTTTTAAATTTACAGTTCTGCAATCAAAACTGTTCATCTTCATGCATTTCTTTTTCCAAAATTATGACATGTTACAAATAACATAACCTAAATTATTAGGTAATATAAAATCAATTTTTAAATGCCAACGTTCATTTTGTAGAGTATTAACTCTTCGAAAAGTGTATGTGTCCAAATGAATATTTATTTTTATCTTTTGGCAAACTAATGAATACATAAAAATTTTAAGCGAACAAAAGAGTCCTTTGTCGTTGACTTTTCCATAAACACGACAAAGTATTTCGAACGTAAAAGTAGGTAACGTGGGTCCCGACTTGAAACCAAATTCAAAGTGACAGGATTACTGGAGCATTTCGAACTGGTTCTACAGAGTAAAGAGCTTTGCACTCCTCCCACTGTCACATGCCTACTCGGCTGGCATAAACTGCGCAACAAAGTGTTTAGCTTATAAACTATGTACTCTAGAATTATGTAGGACACAACATTTTGTCGATTTAAAAAAGTCAGGCTTTTTTAAAATTCAATTTATACTTTTTTGGTTTGAAATATATATTGACGAACGAAAAGATTTTTTTATTTTAAAGAATCTTTATTTGTCACATTTATGCGAACCTATCAGTATTCAGTTTTTCGTAGAAGGAGGGGTCGCACAACTGAGTGCAAAGCTTAAAAATAAACATAAAAATCGTTGCTTACATTTAAAATTATTTAAAAATCAAAGCGGCCAGCATTTGCATCGCCCCTCTCGTTACGAAACTCATTACAACACGCCAAATAAGAAGTCGTAAAGTAACCTTTCTTCAGAGGCCATTACGCTATGCCAAATGATATTTTGTCTCCTTACCTAGGGTCGTTTACATGGGGCGCGCGGGTCTCACTGCAAACACGACCCGAATTTAATCTCTGCGCTGCTTTATCTCTGAGCCAATGAGAAGAAAACTTTATTTTGTGCGTAAACAAGGGTAATCGGCTCCTTTTTCCACACAGACGGCCACGCTGCGAATGATATTGAACGGGCAGGTGGCGTTGTCTAGAATACGTTAAGAGATGCCAGAGTAGCCCCTTGTGGCCCTCCGAGGGTAAACCACAAATCGAATAAATCGCCTAATGTGGACGGAGACCACTATTGATTTACGTGATCGTAAATATTAACAGAATAGGCCCCTATTATCGTGGTCAGTTTTGCAGAGTGAACTGTTTTAGAGTAAACAACGTCCGGTTAGACTGATTGATCAACGTTTTAAACACTTCATCAGGCAAAGCATATATTTTAAACTGACATTTTATTCGGTTTATGCTTATCAAATAATACTATTGTCGTATTAGAAAATGTAGAACATCAGAAGGATAATACTTATAACTAAATCCAGTGTACATTTAATAAACTTCGTGAAGCAATAAAGAATATGAAAAGGAAAAAAACATTCTAAATCTCTTAAGAAGTATGTCTACTTGAAAAAACATAAGACGTTCAACGCTTATAATAATACTATTATATCCTATTTCACGAATACGAGACACAAAAAATAAATTCATCCAAAGTACATTTCATAAGTCTTCACTAACAACGTGATAATATTACATGAAACAAGGAAAATATCGTGTATCAGGAATTGTACATGCTATAGAGGTACGTTACGTTATTATGCCTTTCCGTGTATACTTAACCTTATTTGTTATGCTGACCTGGTAGTAATGCCATAATTGTATCATGGTGGTCTCTATATCTATAGATGCAACCACAAAGTGGGGGAAATTGATATACCAACAGTGGTCGACAAAGCAGCTTTAGCTAAATCAAAACATAAAAAGTACTAAAACGAATTATTTTACTTTTGAGTTTTGAAGAGCCAGCGTCAGTTACTATATTGAAGAGGAATCGATTGTCTTTGGAATTTCGACTACGCATAGATTAACATAAGAAAAACGTAGGAAGGAACTGATTCAACAAACTAGGAATAGAGTTACTTGAAATAATAGAAAGGAGGCTTTTATAGAAGTGAGGTATTTCAAGCTGTGGTCGATGATAATGATACAGTAACAAAGTATAGTATTACAGGTTTTACAGTAAAAAAAATCATGAAAATGATAAAAGTTAATGTGAAAAACATAATATCTTTGTTTACGGTTTACTCACGTGAGTCAAATGCACGTGAGTACACAGTCAACAATAATAATTCATTAAAAAAATCAATAATAATACAAAAAAGGAAAACATACCTATAGCTCAGCCATTTGAACTTTATATAAAAGGTAAATAAATATTTGCTCGTGAAATAAATATTTGCTCGTGAAATATTCATTTTGCTTTCAGAATTCATTAAACATACCTACACCTTTTTAGGAAACCTTAACACTTTTCTTCAATCGTGTAAAATTTTTGTATGTTTAACGATTCTTAAAGCAAAATAAATGTTTCACGGTCAAAGGTTGCTTTTATACAAATAATGGCCGGACTATAGGTAGTCTGGAGGTTAGGCTTATAAGCTAAAAGGATATGTATTTTATCCTACAAATTAGTGACAGCCAAATTTACCAGAGTACTTCTTCCTCCTAGCCTTTTCCCAAACTATGTTGGAGTCAGCTTCCAGTCTAACCAGATGCGGCTGAATACCAGTGTTTAACAAGGAGCGACTGCCATCACACCTTCGCAACCGAGGTACTGGGCAATACTGATATCCTAAGGTTAGACCGGTTGTCACACTTTCGGACTTCTGACTACCCATAACGACTGATAAGTATTATTATGACACCCGGGACCGACGGTTTAGCGTGCTCTCCGAGGAGGGACGGAGGGGACTCGATGTGTAACGAACCGATGAACGGTTACCCATTCAAGGACTGACCACGGCAAGCGCAGTTTGCAGATCGTAAAAATCGCGCAGTTGTTATTTAGCCAGTTAAATTTACCAGAGTACCTATTAATGTGAAATAATTAATGGACAACATGTTCAAGATCAAGTTCAAGTTCTTTATTGCATTCATGTGTTACACAAGTAAATATAGTAAGGTTCAACATGAAGCCCGGTGAGAGCACAGCAATATAATAATAAGTTAGATTATCATCAGACTAAAAATACTAGTAGATAGGTACCAAAAATTATCTTTAACAATAAATTTTGTAGTTTTGTTTATCATAATCCATGTAAACACATTCATTACTTAAAAAACATATTACAGAAACTTTACTTGTGATCTTTAAATGTTGCACATTTGTTTAATAACTTATTATTAGGTTGTTAAAGTAAATTGCTAGGATTAGACTAGATATTTTGTATGTTATGTATAGTTTGCGTAGATCGTCCGACCTAATAAAGCCTATTCTAACCCAAGGTCGTTTAGAAATAATCTATTGTTTGATAGTCGACCTCTATTAATTTAATAAATATTTTTCATAACTATCATATTTGTAAGTGTCATTTGTATAATTATTCTGGACACCGATATCATTTATTTGCTATACATTATACAAAGCAATTAAAAATATATTTTAACTTAAACTTTCACTTCTAAATTTTATGAAGTAGGTATTAATCTACGGGTCGACCAGAATCGGATATGTTGTACTAATTTTTAGTCGTCACCGAAATTAATAGAAATATAATTAGTCGAAAGTTTAGATGCTGTTAGTTTAGAGCTGATATTGTTTTATTTTTTCAGTTCATTTAGATACATAGCACTTACTTAATACATGCATGAGTGAAAAAGGATTACTTTGAATATTTTAATACTAACATTATTGATTTGAATAGTTAAAAGAAAAGGGCTACAATCTCAAAGCAGTGTCAAACCAAATAACGTTCTATTCAAATTGTTACTTTACAAAAATGGAATGCTTTTACCTTCAAAAATATGTAAAACAACTTGCATGCCGAAGAGCTTACTCCATGAAAAATTCACTCCATATTTTCTATTTTATAGCTTCGCTTTGGAGTAAACAGATGTTTGCACATCGAGGATTTGAGATTACAACGTGTTTTTTCTTTTGTTGACGGCCAGTACTGAGAAAATCGAATCACGGAAACGGATATGAATGCGATTATTCAAATATTATGGGATTTAGATTCTAAATACAAATGTTGAGAAAGTCAATACGTGAATCTCAAACGTAAGAGTATTTGCGAGATTGAAGAACTCTTCTGTTAATGTAATCTGCCTCAATACAATGTGGACATCAAATACAACGCTGATGGAAAAGTGATTGGAGTCTACGAGACTAACGTAAAGGCAAAAAAATAATAATAATAAGGAAACATGAATGGTATTATGATTAAAAGGAACAACATTTTAGAGACGTCTCACATTTCTCCATTAAGTATAAGCGTGGGAAAAATCCGCCAGTTTTAAGCATCAATGATAAAATCAGTAAGAATACTTGTAAAGATATGCAAAACTAATAAAAACGTTGTAATCAATACCAAAGACATAAAAAGATATAAAATAATTTTGATCAACAAAAGATAGTAGAAATAAAGCGATATATTGACTCTCTTAAACGAAAACCTGTTTGCATATTGATATTTAAACGTTTTATATGCGACGTTATATCCATAGAACTTTTATGTGATCCCGTTTGAGGCATTTTATTGAATATCGAATACGTATTTGGGGTTGAAATGAGATCTTTTCGTATTGTTTTTAGATGCCTCTTTATCTCTCCGTTTTGAAGTTTGTCAGAGATTTATTCTGTTTCCCTTTGAACCAAATCGCATTAGTTTGTTCAATAAAGTTTGTTTGGTGTGCATCGTCAAAATTGACGTTGGCAAAATACAGAATTGTCTATTTCCCTGCTAAATATATTCAAACTCGTTTATGTTCGGCCTTTGTTTGGGTGAAATAGGTATACAGAAATAGAGTAAATAAAATGAAATGGAAACTCCAATAAATACATACGAATATTTTAAACCACTTGCCATTTTGACAAATGATTAGATTTACTGCAGTAGGTACTATTTTACAATATATCATTTATTATTGTTTAATGATTGCCTTCCATGCGGGAGGGTCTGAGTTCGATCCCGGCCGGTACCTCTGACTTTTCGAATTCATGTGTAGATCAGAATTTGATTATCACTTGCGTTAACGGTGAAGGAAAAATATTGTGAGGAAACCTGCACACATGACACACACACATGCTGCACACACATGAGAGTATGGTATGTGTAATCCGCCAACCTGCACTAGGCCAGCGTGGTGGATTAAGGCCTAAACCCTTCTCATTCTAAGAAGAGGCCCGTGTAGGGTTACCATATCTCAGGATTTGTCCTGAGATTTCAGGATATTTGGACTCTTCTCAGGATTGCGGCTGGATTTTGCAAATCTCATGAAATCTCAGGATTTTTAGAATTTTCAATAAAATACCTACAGCTTACATTTTAAAGATCAAAAAAGTTAAACAAACTAAAAATTACTTTCCTTTGGTAATAATTGCACAATTGAAATCAATACTTATTTATCCAAGTAGGTACTTAACCAGTTTTATCATACTTAATATGTGAAGATACCTTTTTAAGTAAGGTTTTTTCTTTAATTATTGATTTATAAAATGCCCCACATATTAAACTCTTCAAATTATATTGAATTAAAAGTATAGCTCGAACTGAAGACACCGTTAGTCGATTTCTTTCATTCGACCATTGAGCCCCCATGATAGTAAAAACTATTTCTACGTTTATATTCTGGGCTGTAATTGCAAATAAAAACTGTAAAAAATATCACGATTTTTCAAAAATCAGGCTTTTTCTCCAGACTTGATTTTTTCATCTGGTAACCGTAGGCCCGTGCCCATCAGTAGGAAGGATAGTAATGAGCTAATTATGTTTTTATTTTAATATACCATTTGCTCAATATCGATATAGGTATTTCTGAAATTATTCAAACCTTCTTTTGGTGTAAGCAGCTAACGTAGTAGAATTAACAAACATAATGTAAAATAAATATCAATCAGTGAATGAGATTGTGTGCGGATTTCATAAAAAACAAAACTTTCTCTACACCTCCAAATTAAACATAATTAGTTCGCAGTACATGTTATATTACCCTCATTCCAGCTTGGCAGTAATCGCGTAAAAACACACATTCCTTCTAATCTCCGCTAATTAACTTGCGTAGACGCTCCCGACAAATAAGTGAAGCTATTTAGTTGTTATTGTGCGACAGACAACAGTTACTCGTGTAAAGGACGTTAATCATCCCAGCTACCTACCCCTGGGAGCTGTTTGCGAAGATTTCGTCCTTCATTTCCTCAAGAACATTACTCCTTCCGACTTCTAAAGCATGTTATCAGACAATGACGTTTCTGGCTGAAATGATAAAACGTTTCTCGTCACTAAGTATATTAACTGAAAAATAAAATCTTTTTTTTATTTTCCGTTTAAATTTGGAAGGAGAATTATTGTTCTTATCTTCACGCTCGTTTTCACTTAAGGGTAAGGTGAGCTGCAACAATTTCAAGACAGAGTTTTAGGTTAAATTATTTCGAGGGGCAGCGTCATCCTCCTTTTTGCCAATCGAAGTAATTATAGAAATGTTTCCTCCAAGTGTTCATTGAGAGGCCCATGTGCAGCAGTGGAGGATTATGGGCTGATGTAAAAAAATAAATGATGTTAAACTGCCACGTTGGTCTAGTGGTGGCAAGTGCGACTGCTAATCGTGAGGACCCGAGTTTGATCCCCAGGTTGGGAAAAGTATTATTGAGTTTTTCCATGCGGAATTCCTCGGTAGCAGCCCGGAGTTCGGATATGTGCTCGGTTGATAGCAATAGGCTCGCCCCTTATTACATGGGACTTAAACATAGCGGCGAAATGAGGGTGTTACTATACACGTCTGCCCAACCCTTCGGGGAATACAGGCGTGATGTTATGTTAAAAAACGAATGGTGTTAAAGTGCATAATACCGACCTGAAAAAAGAAATTTGAAGGAGCGGATCTTTTACTAGGTATGTTGGGTAAAATCACAATAGTGTTAAATTAGGGGTGGGTTTTTGGCGCTTAGCCTAAAGGCACAAATCCATTATTACCCATTACTTCTTAGTTGTTTCTTACTACTAGCGTGGGATGGAGAACAGCTGTTACAGTCTTGAATCACACCATCCTGTTCACAGAATATTTAACACAATTCAACATTAATGTAGAACCCAACTTTTTGTTAATGTTTATTAGATGTTGTAGTACAATTTGGAAGAGCCTATTTCCAGTAGTGCCTTGCTACAAGCTAAGTTGATTGATTGATTAATTCTATAGGTCTTATCTAAATGTATATCATAGATATTAATTGTTAATGCGAAATAACTTGAAAGATATTTTTTTGTGGAATTGCCTTGTTGATCTAGTGGTGGCAAACGCGACTGCTGATCGTGAGATCCTGGGTTCGATCCCCAGGTCGGGCAAAGTGTAATTGGGGATTTCCGTGGTTAATTCCTCAGTAGCAGCCCAAAGTTTGAATTTGTGCCCGGTTGATGGCAATAGGCTCGCCCTCTATTACATGAGACTTAAACATAACGGCGAAATGAGGGTGCTACTATACAGCTCTGCCCAACCCTTCGGGGAATACAGTCATGATGTTATGTTTACAATTTGTGTCCCAACACGGTAACAAAACCATGAACCACAAAAGTCAATTTTAAAACTAAATATTTTTTCTCTATATATATTTTTATCGGAAATATCAAACCCCGTACTGTACATTTATTGGCCAGTTAGTTATCTACTGCAGTTTTGGTCATGGCACTGTCGTCAATCGAGCATGTAGCGCGCGTCATTTGTTTCAGTGTCACAAATCGTTCCCCCACCAGCCGGGACCCTCGGCAAACAAAAACAGAGTGTTTCTAAACAAAAATTGTGTTTTCCAAACGGGGGTGCCGTAACTGGTAATATTCTTTCGACATATGCTAATATCAGTAATTACGGGGCTTCTAAAGGTTTCAAAATTGACTTAACAATGATATGTCAACTACCAATAGTTGACGTCTCGTTGTTGACATATTTACGAGTGAAAATATTAAACGGGTTTTCTTGGTACAGTTGTATACAGTACTAGCTTTTGCCCACAGCTTCGCTTGCGTGAAGTTTGAAATCCTCGTTAAGCCCATTTTAAAGTGACATTTTAAAATCCAAAACGTCCGTCTTTTATCACCCCCAGCGGTTTAGGCTGTGCGTTGCTAGATTAGTCAGCCAGTCGGTCAGTTTCAGTCTCCCCATGCTTCTTACTTCAAAAGTACCAGATTTCTCATACAAACTTTCAACACTTATTTCACCCCCTTAGAGGTTGAATTTCCAAATATGTGTACATTTATTCCTAACCAGAAACCTTAATATTTAATTTCATCTTTCTTACTTCAAAAACGACGGACTTACATACAAACTTCAACCCCCCATTTCACCCTCTTAGGGGTGGAATCTCCAAAAACCCTCAAACACTTATACGTTTATTTCTTACCAAAAGCCTAAATATTTAATTCCATGTTTCTCACTTCAAAAAGACCAGATTTCGCATACTAACTTTCAACACTTATTTCACCCCTTTAAGGGTTGAATTTCCAAAAATGCTCAAACAGGTGTACGTTTATTTCTAACCAAAAACCTTAATATTTAATTTCAAGCTTCTTACTTCAAAACTGACGGACTTACATACAAACTTAAAAACCCTATTTCACCCCCTTAGGGGTTTAATTTCGAGAAATCCCTTCTTAGTGGATGTTTACGTCACAAAATGAACCTACTGTCAAAATTTCAAGTTTCTAACCCCAGCCGTTTAGGCTGTGCGTTGATAGATCCGTCAGTCAGTCAGTCAGCTTCTCCTTTTATAAGTATAAGATGATAACAAAATACTTAACTTAAATTAAAATTAATTAATTTTCACCACGCCATTTTGGCTAAAATGATTTATATACTATATCTTTAAATTGGATTTTTTTTCTGCGTCGTTTAATTGGGCTTTCGTAATATAATAGAATAAAATACGAAATCCCAACTAATCGACGCAGAAAAAGAAATCCAATCCAAAGATACATATAATATACAATAACTCATTTTAGCCAAAATGGCGCTTAAGTAGTATTGGCTTTCCGGTGGCGATATTATTATATGACACTTTATACTTCTTTAAAAAAATAACACGCAAAATACTACACCATTTTACAAAAGTACAAACTTCGCTACACGAAAACGCTACTAAATAAAGTAATAGCTGAAGTTTGGATTACGTTACATCAAATCTACGTTGTCTTCCAACACTATCCTAAACTGCGACTTTGTATTCATACCGAGTATCCAAATTAAGGCGAACAGAAGTGAAGTGGCCATATCTTTTACGCGAACACTCAATATCAACTTAAAACAATGTAAGCAAAATGTGAAAGCGAAGCATGAAATTACCCAGAACAGTACAAATGTAATTAAACCTAACCGTTAAACTCAGGCATTGTCGTAAAAGTTAAGTAAAAGCCCCACAGAATCTTTGTTAGATTTACGTTTTATGATTCCAGAAAGAAATGAGGCGAAAATAATTTAATAATGTTAAGTAATGATAAAATTAACGTTATATTAAAAAAACGGTCTAAAAGGTATGACGGAAATTAATAAAGAAGGATCGATAACGGATCATCTCGATTAATCGTTTTGAAATGTAGAATGCTTAAAAAATGTGAATAAAATTGATTTGTACTTGAGTAAATTAATTTAAATTTAAGGTTGTGCCAATTTAACTAATTTAATCATTAAGTCTAATTAAAAATTAATCAAATAACCTGAATCTAACATTGCTTTTTCATAAATTGCTAAAATACATTTGAAAAAAACTAGACACTATACTAAACATTTTAAAAATATGAAACAGCTAAATCATTTTAAAGTAAATATAAATTAACAACTACACCCAATATAGTTTTTAAAATATCACACAGATACGCCAATCAAAAGCTTCTAAATTTAAAAAACGCAATAGTTTTAAAGTGCTATCATATAAAACACCCTGTAGGTACGTAATTCGAATGCGGACAGCATGAAACGTCGGAGCGTGTCTATGGGTCCGGCCATTCGTCGGCGACATGTTACCATCTATACTTTTAATTGGCAGCAGTAGATCTATGCCTGCAGGCACCAGACATCATGTATGGGACAAGTTCATACCGGTTAGACGATGCATCATGTTGATGAATTTGCTTTGTTGTACTGATTTGGGTCATGTTGTGCGTATAGCGACGGATGTCTGGTTTGGTTAGTAAACAGTTATTGGACCTAAATAGTAATACTATAGTAAACAGTCGGTCCCGAGTATCATACGAATACCTATGACAGTCGTTACGGGTTTTCAGAATCCCGAAAGACTGACAGCCGGTCTAACCTTCGAGTATCGGCATTGCCCAGTAACTGGGTTGCGGAGGTTTGATGGCAGTCGCTCCGTGTAAAATACTGGTATTCAGCCGCATCTGGTTAGATTGGAAGCTGACTCCAACATAGTTGGGAAAAGGCTAGGCAGATATAGTAAATAGCCACGACTCTATTATTGCGGGTCATAAAATTAATTTCACTGGCCTTCAGACAGGGCCCTTTCCGATTGGCTAGACCAATAGTCTGATCCGATTGGGTTTTCCGGATGCTTGAACTTCAAAATACTATAGTATCAAGATATGCCACATAACACCCATCTGAAAACGTTCTATCTGATCCGACAATCGGACAAGCTAATCGCGAACGACACGAAACAAAACCAAAAAAAAAACCTAAGTATTTGATGGTCTTCTGATAAACACTAACGAGTTAATTAGTTACTAATCAAGATAAAAATAAAAAGAGGAAATTAACAGCATAACATTAGAAGTGAAAATACTCCTCTCAATTACAATACAGTAATAAATACTTAACTGAATGATTGAGAATCGAGTAATATTAATCGATTAGGTCGGTAGTCATATCCTCTCAGTTAACAGTTCCGATTTTCCCGGAATGATAAACAATCGGAAATTTTCCTACATTAAAGTTTTTACTGAGAAGTAATAAATATCTCATTTAGGTTTTAGAAAATGTATTAACCATTACATCATATTTTATTCTCTACATAAGCATTGAAAATCTCTTCACTATAAACTCCCCCCCCCCCCTTCTTTATACTGTGACACATACCATACAGATTATTTTAATGTCTCCGCGTGCCCCACCAGACTTAAGTTTGTAGAAATACTCGCCCAAATCATTTGTTGTAGGTAGCGGTTTTCTGAGGAAGCTAACATTCAACAATAGAGATCCATCTACTGATACCATGAATAATTATTTAAGTCATAAAACACTGTTTTACGACTGTGTTTCAATCATAAAAATGTCTTTGAAATCGTTGACACGTAAAATAAGAGTTAAAATATTACAAAGAAAGTTATCAAAAGTCTAGAAAAAGCTTATTCTTGGACCACACAATACTGCGGTTCCCTGCTCGAAATTGGGCGTATTTGATTCGTTTTGTACGGGTCTGTGAGACCGACCATTACAATATGGAAAACGTTGAGCAATTCACAATGAACTTTATCTTGACCTAAATATAATTTATTAACAACTTCCAGAGCTGACGTATGCAGTGGTTTTAAACAGCAAAATTATGGTATATTGTTAAAGCATAAGTACAAGATTAATGTAAAACTTCTTATGCTTGCATATTCTATGGATATAATTATCGCATTCTATTGCCAACTACAACGTTATGTGGAAGTCGGAAGTAGTAATCATCGTTAAATTGTTTGAAATCGCGTTTACAATGGTAATAATAGGCAATTGTGGTAGATTGAAAGTTTATGTTTTTGTACAGTTATTTGTAGTATTTAAAAAAGGTTTTATAAACTGATTGTATAGGAAACACGAACAGAATATAGAAAACACAGAAAAAAGAAAACTTGTCAAGTAAAACGGCCAGTTTAAAACAAGAACAAATAAATAAAGTCGCAGTATCACGCATTCAAACGGACATTCACGTTTTTTTAATTTGACTGTTTGATGGTAGTAAAACCCATTCAGGACGTTAAGAAAAACAAATGACACCGAATTCCTCATGGATTTGCAGTGGAACTGCTACATGAATGCACACATACACACGTACATGTTCACACAGACATAAGGTTTGTTTGTGTAAATCAATAAAGAATTTAATGTGCCAACGTTTTTTTCGCTTCAGTAATTACCTGAAACACTGCAAAAAGAATGCGTCTTCGTGTTTTATATGCCGACTGCGAGCTCTTAATTGTACCTTCGTTTCGTGACTTGCTTTCCTAGTTGTTTATAGGTTGCTTTAATTATTTAGTTGATTACTCTTACTACTTTCTATATTTTTGCTCAAAATTACATTCTAAAAAGTTGCTACATTCTCCAATAACGTTTTCATAAACAAAGAGCAATAATAGCATGCGAAATATTTTTGTGTGGATACTCATAATTTAGGGTGAAAGAATCTGTCACTTACAAACACTGAATAATGAACTCTCAAGTTTTAATTATTGCTGTGATTTACTGTCAGTGAAAACCCAACAACGAGGAACAATTCCGAATCCATTCAATTATTCAAACTTTTAATTAATATTAATAGGAGCTCTCACTTTCAAAAGAAAGAATACTGAAGGCACAGATAAAAACTCCTTAGAAATCCGCGTTACCCACAGCTGTGGACTGTAAATTAATGCGAAAACAATAAAGCGTCGCAGCGGCACAGTCCGAAAATAGACAGTGAAGAGCTACGAATAAAAATTAATTCCAAACGGTTATTAGTGCCCGCGAACAAAAGTAGGTTGGATGTTGCTGGTGTGGGTGAGCAAGGCCGTAATAAACGTCACGACAAGAGAGATAGGAAATTAAACGAAACTAAAGAGAAGTCAGTCGTACCAACATCTGGGGGAGAACTTTAGGGGAGCCGATTCACAGCTTTAAAAAAAGTAAATTAGGACTGGGTGCTCGATTCTGTTTACTCTCTGTGAGCGACAGGTTAGAACCTTCTTTGTTTTTATGTGCATTTCTACTGTTGCAGTTTTCCAAATTAGATACGTGTTTAAAGTGAATTTTCTTGGAAAATGTTCGTCTGAAATTTTCCTTTGAAAACCGTAATAAGTTTTTATATCGTATTAAAACGTAGAGCTCTTCATCTAAGGTAAGTGTTTTTACGTCTAGAATATTTTTATTATTCAGCATTGCAGAAAAGCCAGTGATAGCCTAGCGGCTAAATGCTTGCCTTGCATGCAGGAGGATCTAAGTGCGATCTAGGCCCACACCTCTGACTTTCTGAATTCATGTGTGGACCAGAATTTTAGTATCACTTACGTTAACAGTAAAGGATAACATCGTGACGAAAATAAACATGAGAGGGCCGCAAAAAAGTTTTCGATTGCCTGTGCAGTCCGTCAACCCGTCTATACCCTTTTAACTCTGAGAAGAGGCCCGTCCCCATCAGTGAGATAGTAATGGGTTAATTATAAAATATTGCACAACAAGTTTCAATAAACAAGTACGTATTTGTCCAATAATCCTTTAACCAATAAATGGATGTATGACAATATTCACTAACCTTTGGGCAGTGGTTCTATAACAACTTTGACAGCGTGGACGGCTCCCAATCCTATGAGGATCCACAGCAGAGCCATGGCGCTCCGAACCGAACGCATTAAATCATCCATCTTCACACTATTTTAGTCTGTGTGTTTCATATCGCAGGCGTGTCCTGTAAAGATCAAAACGGCCAACATTAACATTATTATACAAAACATCACTTCTCAGAATATATTTCGTCAAACCGTATCGAATAAGCCACGAACGCGAAAAGCCGCAAACGCGAATAACCAACGAAATAAAACATCATCGCATCAAAGGCAGTATCAGCCACAGTTCAATGTTATATTGACAAGATCCAATCCAACTCGCAAATCCAATCCTTCAACTTCTGAAGTGAGTTCGCCTAATATCTAACGCCTTTGCATTTATGAATAATAACTGGAAAAAGTTAAACTCACAAATCCTACTCCATCTGAATATTGTACGATTCGAAAGATAACGCGCCAAAGGAAAAGAGGATTCCTTTTTTTTTATAAAAATGCCGCTCGGTGTTTATTCTTCAACGACAAAGTTTGTAAGGTGGATTAAAATTGTTATAAACCTAGATGGAGTTTCATATCTTTGTGGATTTATTACAGAATTTTGCATTTACCTTCGTTTGGTGCTGCGATTCGAATCTGGGTCGTGACACAAAAATATGATTAGCTTAGGTATAGCCTACATCCCCCCCGGTGGGTTCCCGCATTGTCGTTGCGGGGGGGCTTAGTAGCCGTGGCTTCGAGCCCCACGGTGAAGCGAAGAGGAACCCGAGGAGGGGCTGCTCGTCGGGGCTTGGGCCTGGAAGCCCTCGACGTAGCGGCCAAGTAGGTTGCGGTGTCACCTGGGCGACATCGCAACTGAGGAGGGCCGCGATGTCTTATGGGAGGCATTGCGGCTGAAGGGTGGAGGCCGCGGCGGGAGAGGAGAGCCGGTATTACGGTGCGCCGTTCTCCCTACCTTCCGCGGCCTGACGGGGCCGCCACCGTCAGATGGAGGACGCGGTGGGGCCGCAGGGGGAGAGGAGTGTCGGTGTTTAGTTGGCCGCTCTCCCTATCCTCTGCGGCCGAAAAGTGGTAGGCGGCGGGGCCACTAACCTGACCCGTCGCAGGGGGACCGGGGGTGCCCGGACACAGGGTAGTCTGGCGCCCATGTACTTGTTTGGTCCCCGGGGTGGTCACGGCGTACCATGTGTTCTGGTGCGCCGGTGATGTGGGGTGCCCCCCGCGCCTCTCAGGAGGTCGTGGGGTGGGGCCCTACAGTGGAGAGGTCCACCAGCAATTGGTAGACCAAGACCTGCCGGGGTTGCGGTGCATGCAATAGCGAATCCCGCGACCCCGGCCTTAGGTCAGAAGGAGGGACACCGTGGTGGTTTTAGCCGGTAAAAGTCCAGCACACCCCCCCGTCTTCCCCAGACGGGGGACAGTCCATGAGGATTTCCCACGAAAAAAAAAAAAAAGGTATAGCCTACATAAATACACAAAGGTAAGATATTTAAGTAATTACTCTTTATTGCTTAGGTAGGTGCCTAATTCTATTGTTGCTGTATCTGTGTTTAAAGAGTGTTGAACAACTATTAAACTGAAATGCATATCTATGGATACATTTAGTATAACTTTATGTCATTTAATAGATTAATAATTACCTTAAAAAATCAAGCTGACCTACTTGAACATACCAATAATAAAATCGTATCTATGCACCTCCCCTTGCAGCTTCATAAAAAAAACATAAATAACAAATGTACGTTGACGGTATTTTATTTTCAAAATTGGAATCTCTGTATGGGCAATAAAACCTATGTTTTAATACTGTCCGGTTAACAACGCGTCATATTGCCCGTAACGCTACAAATTGACCTGCGGACGAATCACTTCGTTCATAGTTACCAAACAACGTGAAAAGCAAGGCGTTGTTTTGCAGCCTTTGAAAAGTGCAGGCTCTCATTCACAGTAGGTATCGTTTTCGGGGAAAGCAATTCAGTGGCAGTTTTTTATTTGAGCGCCGTAAGCCGAATGTGAACGGTCTACCTACGTCTGTTCAGAAACAGAGATTCGATTAACTGTCTCCTCTATCGCTTTTTCGGTGATGTATGTAAATTTTTCCATTTGATATGTGAGACATTGGGTAAGTAAGCACTAATGCATCCCTTGGTACGTGGTGTGACATGTTGAAAATGGATCTCGTTCGAGATTTAGGTTTAGGCATTTGTGCTAAAAAAACTTGTGATTCGATTTTATTTATTCAATCAGTTTATGGTAAGAAAAAAATATTTATTTGCATACTTAAAAGAAATAAGGTCATCTCTTGAAGTAATTTAAGTTTCTTTTTAGGTTGGTTTATTATTTTGTTTTGGCATTATTCATGACCAATCAGACTTATTTATTAGTCACAGTTGTCCGTAATATGGAGTTTATTATATCGAAGGAAACATGCTTCTGCGAGGGTAATATTTTTCATACATAACCTAGGTATGTATAGTAAATCTATCCAGAAATAATTAATGCTTAAATCATAACATTTCTAAGACCGACATGCGCAACATCGTTAGCCCAGGGCTAAGGAAATAAATCCCTGTCATAGCCATACAAACTTACCTAGGTCATCCCTTTAGCCCTGGGCTATACGATATTACGCAAGTGAGTCTGAGTAACTTATAATCTTGATTGATCATTTATTTTAATCAGTGACTATGAATTATTACGCGAATACAAAAATAATTCATTCAAATACTGAATAATTTACGTAAAATCACGCAAGTACAGACAATCCTTGGACAATCAAATCAAGTAGGAAAATATTAGCACATTTTCTTTAAGGACCGATTTATTATTTCAAGTAAAATAATTATTTAACTTTGTTTTTTTAGTACACAGACCTAAATAAACAAAATCGTCTCTAATGAGTTACTCTAGAAACGGTGAGAATTTATCTTTCTTTTTTGGAGTAACATATTTTTACTAACGTAAATTATGTATTTACAAAGTCAGTGACAATGTAGGTTCGTTAATTGTTGTTAAATAGTACGACTGCCTTGTTGGTCTAGTGGTCGCAAGCGCTACTGCTTCGATCCCCAGATCGAGCAGTGATATTGGGTTTTTTTATTAGGAATTTCTCAGTAGCTGCCCGGAGTCTGGATTTGTGCCCGGTTGATGGCAATAGGCTGGCCTCCTATTACATGGAACTTAAACATAACGACGAAATAAGGGTGTTACTATACACCTCTGTCTAACCCTTCGGGGAATACTGGCGTGATGTTATGTTATGTTTTAGTAATGTACGAGTTTATTTTCGGCAATCACGATGATAATGATGATGACGGAATTAATACTGTTCTATCACCGTTTGATGGAAGACGCAACTCCCATCCAGCAGACAACTCACATACAACAGTGAAATGATAATAAATGATGAGCATTTATTTGAATGAAAGAAAGAAAACAAATTTTATTCTGCTCACGGCTTAAAGACAGCATAAACATCAACAAAATAATAAAACTTTTTTTATATAACTTAAAAATAATTATGCTGTCTAGCATGTTGGCTGAGCGTGAAACACCAATTTAAAAATCACTGTTGTCCAAGACGGCAGACCGCAGCTAAATTACTTTCAATTTCTATAATATTTGAACATCGTTGGATCGTTAACGTTTTCTTGCAATCATCAGATTTTATATTAAATGAACATAAACAACTGCATGTCGAATAAAAATAAATTCTAGATGTTTCTATCCTTCTACTCTTGATAAGTACTGGACAACAGAATGTGTGCTGTTAGTATCCATCTTTAATTACAGTGTTACTATTAAAACAAACTAAACAATCAGTGTCTCTGAAATCGGTATTAGTGCACCCTTTGTGCACCGAAACAGAAAGTAAAATTAAGCAAATGCGCACAATAGAACGCGTAATAATAGATGGGTGTTTGTAATTGTGCGCGCTGTAAGCTGCTGTAATTGCAATGTGCATCATTAGTACGAGAGAAAGGCACCACCGATGTTCTGTCCCGCTCCAACAAATTAACTAAGCTTTTGTTCTATATCGTTTGGAAAATAAAATTGCTAGTGGGCTAAGCCTAGATGCTATTAGCCTGGACAGTTTAATCCTATGGATGTTTTTTTTTAAATGGCTTCTGTGTTGAAAGCTAACTGTATATTCTTAAAGATTAAAAACACTAGAAAAAAAACTAAGAAAAATGCTTTTTTCATAAAAAATCTTTTCAGATTAATTACTGGTGATGTGCACAAAAACTATCCCAACGCCATCTAGTGATGATGACACTTCATCGACGCCAAATTAAGTGTCGTCGTTATTCATTCGCATGTTAAAGGTGCGAGCTGACTATACAAGGAGACATTCTAATTACGGCAGCGGGCGTGGCCGCTCCGTCGTCACCTGATTAAGGCATCAAAGATTCCACCGTGAGCCAGTTCGTAATTATTTGGACGTACCGTGTGGCCTTTATGCGACGAAGGGTTATTCAGTGCAACACTCAATCAACCGAGCCATTAAAAAGAATGAAAAAAGAACTACTACTATCTCGTTAGCAATCAATTTTCTACTTAATTAGAAAGTTCGGAGATTTCGATCGCGTTATTTTTTACTGTCACTACATTAATTTAAATTAGTTTCAGTTTGTTATCAGTAAATTAAAACTTCGCTAAATTAAACACTGTCAAAACTTGTAAAGTATTATCGTCGATGGATTTATTATGGGAGCTAGTAATATAAAGCTCCCAGTTGGCATGTACCAAATATTTAAAACGCAGTAAAAAAAGGTACAAAGATAGAACATTAAATATTAATAGCAACTCGTTTTAGCTTGAACGTTCGCCTTAGGTAAACTGTACTGGAGTTTCGTCGTTCGTAGCACCTTGTCCTCTTCAAATCCTATATAATAATGAGACAAGCTCCGGTCCCTTTGAGGAAATTTTTAATGAAACACCCTAGAAAAGTTATAAAAGCCTCGTCTATCTTTTAAAAAGTAATTGAGCCTGGCAGAGAGCCGCTTTTCAAATGATTTGCGGGTTTTGTTTTACAATCATTGCGAAAAGTTACCAACTTTAAACATTAATTTCGTAATCAGAGAGTACGCACAAATATTTTGTTTGAAGCAAAAAGTAGAACTCCTATTTTCATCAATACAAAGGCCCAGATACCGAAGTTACATTAAAATTTAATTTTTGTTATTTATGTACTTACAACTTTTAATTTACTTTTGAAAGATGATTAAAACGTTCACAAAAAAAAAACAATACGGGTTTATTTGTTTTTCGAGTATTATTGTCTCATTCTCTTCTCTTGCAGTATGAATAACTCCGATACTATTGTAAGGTGGCTCACCCTATACCTATCTTTTATATATTCTTGCAACTTACGAGAAATAAGTAATATTTGCATACTCCCATATTTTTCTTTATACAAAATTTGCGTACAAATAATTTTATAATTTTACTTTACCAACAGAGTATGTTAGCTTCATAAATTAAAATTCAAAACTTTTTCCATTTGAAACCTCAGTTCGAATTTAATTTCTCACAACGGGTGTAAGTTTTCGCGCTTGGAATTAACGAAATTAGTGAAATTGCTATTAGGGGGTGTGAAAAAAATGTAATTATGCCCTCGGCGGGTCATTAACAATAGTTAGAACGTTCATGGTACTTGCTGCAAGCGAGTCGAGTTATTGCAGTGTGAATTGCACTTTATACAAATTTTTAAAACCTTTTTCAAAATCTGTTTCGCAACTACAATATGTAGAATTCTTTGTTAAGAGGAAATGCGATTGGCATTTAGTCCATACAAACGTATTCCTCAGTTTCTTCCTTGGATAATGTCACTAGAGCAAATGTTTTTTACCATATCCCTATGTTTTGTTTTTGTCAATAAATTAATTATCAAAAGAACTAGAAACATTTAAATTTTACAAAAATCTACCGGTTTTACCACCGTTTTCAAACATCTGGCAAACAAATTTGACGAATATGAAAATAAAAGAAAAACAAACAGACATAACCAAAGTATTTCTTAAATAATTCTAGAAAAATATATTAAAATCGGTCCAGATTTGAAGAAGAAAACAGGGAAATACGAAAGTACGATTTCGCTAATATTGCACAGGAGAAATCAGTCCGAGATGCAGTTGTCTCTTTCGCGCTCAATTGGCTAGGTTTACGGGAGGGGTGGAACGGAAATAGATCGCTTAAAAACCTATTCAAATTATTAATATTTTGCAGCCCGCGTTTCCTCTTAAAGGTAAAGGAGGTTTATTATTTACCATGTTTTAGACCGGTATTTTCGAACTTACGATTTGCCTAAAGTCAAGTTTATGAAGGACCAAGAAATAAAACATTCATCCCTCTAAAATTTATAAGATAAGCTACATGTTTCATTTTAAGATTGAGCCATTGTATTGTTTCACGAGCCTTTTGTTGATATACGACACAATCAAGATTTGAGTAATTGTAACGCAAACAAAGCTAGCGACAATATTTAAGATAATTAGGCTCATGATTTACCATTAAATGCAAGGACGCCAAGTCCCGAGTCCTATTGTCGAATTATTGACGCCATAAAAATGAAGCTCTAGCGATAGCCGACAGAGAACCTTATTCTTGGCAAATAATCGAACGACGGCTAACAACCAGATAGTCTGTTCAAGACAAAAGAATATTTTCTAGCCTATTATCAAAATTATAGACGGGCGGGAATAAGGAAGACAATGCTGGCTCCTACTCGCCTCCGTCTTATTTTAATTGCGTCGTCCCAAGAGCTGTATTGCGTTTTATGAACAGAATAATACCAGCTGTAGGCATGGTGTTATTGTTCTAAGCTAGCGTTACGACAGATTTAAAATACGAGTTTACTAATTAAGTCTGAACTATTGAGTTTGCAAGTTTCCTTACGTAGGTGCTTCTACAAAGGTGGTGCGGCTATGTGGGTGCATGCACCGTGCACGTGGTGCCGACGTGGCCCTTTGTGCAAAGAAATCCTGTCGGCCTGATGCCGGCAACAAAGTGGTTTCATACATATGGACCTACACGCACGAAGCGACAGAGAAAATTGAATTACAGCTACACTTCGAATACTGTGTCGAGATTTCTGTTTTCAAATGGTGATGGGTAATTTTTTTGTTTTGAATATTATGATTTAGCATATGTAGCTAGATTTTAGGACAACCTATTTCTGTTTTTTCTATATCACATGAAACTGTACTTATTCGTTCGGCTGGTACCGTGTAGGTAGAAGAAGGTCCTTAAAACAAATATTATAAAGAAACATAATAGGTTCATATGTATGTATTTACTTCGTCCCAATAATGCAGTATTATTTTTACCAACATATTTTTGCCGTATAAACCAATACAGGAAAAGCTGATAAACGGATTAATATGAAATATTGGCGAAAAGCAACATAAGTGAGAGGAAATATTGGCCGTTAGCTTCCTTTGGGGAAATCCGAGCAGCCGTTGCGGTTATGCAACAACGACGAATTATTATATCCAATATGACTTTTATTCATATGATTTTTATGATAATACATACCAATATGCAGTACGTATAACCACAAAAAAGAAGTCTCGATAAGAGAAATATGCTGCCTAAATCATCAACATTTTTCTTCCCTCGTATCAGCACGAGCTATATCAGGATAGCATATGCCGTGATGCATATACTAGCCCGTCTGCAAGATGAGGCTGACTGCCCAGGTTGCGCCGAACGTACTGAAGTATCGTCACTCGTGGAGGCTCTTGTAATAAGACGTAAAGGTCTATGATGATTAAATAACATAATTATTAGGGTTGCTACACACGTGGCCGGGTCGGCACATTCGGTTCGGCAATTTCTATTAAACAACAAAACCCACCCAACGAAGCTTGCCGACTCGAATTTGTGCCGAATCGACTATGTGTAATACAACCCTTATATACTAGATGAGGAATGCAAAGTATTTTTACAGGTGATGTGGAACCACATGGAAAAGCCTAGGCATGTCCAGTTGTTGTCAGGGCTTTCTATCCAAGTCGTCTGTAAAGTTCCACATAAACTACTGTAACAGAAAACCCCAAGGCATCACTATTTATGGCTAACGGACAGTGATTGCCATACGCTGGATTCGCTCCTGTCCATCCACCAGTTATGTCACAGCAAATATTGAGAAGACATTGTTTGTCCCGTGTGGGGCCAAACTAGAATAAAAAACTTGCTCACCGCACGCTGGGAACAGAGGCGTGTTATAAGATTCCACAAAACCCTGGACGCTTGGTGGTAGGATCTATATGATCCGCCTAGCTAGCTACCACCCTTACATTGAAGTCGCACCAACCAGTGTACTTTTTTCCTTCATGCTTATGTGAGAGCCCGAGGTAATCTCTCTATATCTCTGTTCTTTGGGTTTGTGTCCTCCATCTTATACCCTGTCTGCGGTAGGGCCACACGCGAAAAAATCATGATTAAAAAATTAAAAAATCTGGACGGAAATTAAATAGGTCACAATTTTTTGGGGTCCCGTGCCTAAACTACTCCTTTGCTGTGGCAACACTGTTCATCAGTGAATTCACTCTATTTGGTGTTTGTTACCTATTTTGGCCTTATTTTGCGCGACTATGAGGCATACAACATGACCTATTTTCGTTTCCAGTTTTTGGTAAATATTTAGTTGCTGTTGTGTCTCGTGTTTGCAGCCAAATATAATTATTTATTTCTTCTGTTTCATGTCAATACCTATAATTATGTGGAAAAACAATCTTCTACTACGTCGACTTTAGTACAGGTAACGGGTGGACGAAGACAGACAGACGTTGCGTGTCGTGATAAGCGTATGTTGTGGTAAACCTAGGCATAAATTAAAGATTGGGAACTAAATGTAAGTATAATATACATTTTATGTAACACCGGAGTATCTAATTAAAGCTCTTTTAATAATTATCCGAACACATTGGAAAATTTTATGTAAAACACAAAATCCTCAAAGATTTAGGCAAGCGTAGGCGTCATGGTAGGCGTAAACCAAATAGTCCATACTAGCGGCCCGTCCCGGCTTTGCACGGGTGGACATTTTCCCCGTTTTTGCAACTTTCTCATTTATGCTCCGCTCCTATTGGTCGTAACGTGATGTTATATAGCCTATAACCTTCCTCAATAAATGGACTATCCAACACAAAAAATATTTTTCAATTCCAACCAGTAGTTCCTGAGATTAGCGCGTTCAAACAAACAAACAAACTCTTCAGCTGTATAATATTAGTATAGATTTATGTTCCTAAACTTTGCTACTTTTATCATTACGTCTAAAAGGTAATTAATAATATTGTGTTAGATAATAAAGAAAATTTTGTTTGTACCTACGTAATTAGTTTTCGATATTCAAGAACTTGTAAATTAAAATGAAAATTGTTTAGATTAGAGTTGTGTGGATACCTGTATTTATTGTTAATATAAAATACACGTGTTTAGCTGGTGAATTCAATGACAAAGCAAAAATATAAGGTTTGGAAGGATTATTCTGATTCTGTAAAATCAAATCAAAACTCGTTAAATTTATTAAAAATGGATAGAAAATCAGTACTTTTTAAACGTCTAGATTGCAATAGACCGCCAGCACTCAAATGCATTCCAACCCTTCACCTCCTCGTAGTGTGAAGTCCTCAGAACAAAAACGTCAAAATAATTTAAAAATGCAACATATTTTATGTATAGTGTTGTCTTCAACAATCGCAATAGTGTGTGGGGTTCATACCTACACCATACCATTATTTATTTATTTACATATTATTTTCCATTTATTTATTCATATTATAAACTTACACAACACAACATATTATTTATATACAAACTATATAGTCAAGGCTAATACGAAGTAGGAACTCTTTCCTCCACAAGTCAGAACCAAAAGAATAAGAATAAATATAATGTCAGTTCTTTGTCATGTACCTTTTTGACTGTCCATTTATATTGTAAATATTATATATTATTAATCGAAGTATTATAATTGTGTGTGCCTATCGCCTATTCACTCCACTCCTTCTGTAGCATACTATACCGTCCTATACTGGTGACCCCGACGCGAACTAGTGTTACGATGAGTGATAGTGAGTCCGGGCACACCGCGTCGTCACAGCCGGCGAAACACGTCACACAAAGATCGCGCCAGGCCAAGCGCGTTACCACTGTGCATGATGTTTACCGTGTGTCGTTGAAGCTGCCACCATTTTGGCCAGAAGAGCCGGACATCTGGTTTGCGCAGATAGAAGCGCAGTTTGAGAATGCAGGTGTGACGAATGACGTCACCAAATTTAATTATGTGGTTGGTCACCTCGACCCCCAATTTTCAAAGGAGGTGAAGGACGTCATCATGTCTCCTCCAGCCACCAACCGGTACGATAAATTGAAGACCGAACTGGTGAAGCGTCTCTCAGCCTCTCAGGAGAAGAAAGTAAAGCAGCTGTTGATGCACGAGGAGCTGGGAGATCGGAAGCCGTCGCAGTTTCTTCGCCATCTGCAGGGATTAGCTGGACCAACTGTGCCCGGGGATTTTGTGCGCACTATTTGGAGTAGCAGACTTCCCAGCAGTATTCAGCCCCTCCTGGCATCGCAACCGCATAGCACCTTGGAGGCATTGGCTGAGCTGGCAGACCGCGTCCAAGATCGTCAGAGATCGTCGCACCAGCAAGCCACGTTTCTTCAACTCCGGCTGTAGAACCCACGTAAGTGAGATGGCAGCTGAAATCGCGGAACTCAAGCGTGCGATGAAAGACCTGACGGTGCAGCTGCGTGACAGTCGATCACGCAATCGCTCGCACAGTCGTGATCGCGACACGAGGCGCAACTCACGCCAACGATCCTCAACCCGCTCAAATTCCAGCTATCGGAATTTCCCGGTGTGCTGGTACCACTCAACGCACGGTGAGAAGGCCAAACGTTGCATCAAACCCTGTGACTATAAAAAGGGAAACGCCGCGGGCAGTCGGTAATGGCGACAGACGATTGCCCCGCTCCTACTGGTCGCCTATTCGTCGCAGACCGAAGCACGAAGACGCAGTTTCTCGTCGATACTGGAAGCGACCTTTGCGACTACCCTCGTCGTCTGCTCAGCGATCGTCGTACACCTACTAACTACCAACTCGTGGCCGCGAATGGGACGCCCATTCTAACGTGGTGTAGGTATGAACCCCACAAGTGTATATGTAATAAAAACCAACACGGCCCTCATCGACTGGTACCCCTGCCCCAGTAACCCGTTAGGATTTCTTAAGTGCGCGTCACAAAGACGAGAGAGACGCGTGCGCTGTATACCCGTATCTTGAAAGAAACTGAGATATTCATCACTGCTTTTATGTCATCCAAGTTGTTTTGTTTTTAAAGAATATCGAATAAAACCGTTGTAATGATTCGTCTTTGCAAAAAAACCTAGGTAATATAGTATTCATTTGTCGAATTTATCTATCGAATTATTTATTACTTAAGGATTTTTTTATTCTACGTGATAGTGATGAAATTGAAAAGGTAAAAACAAAAAGAGATTATTATTTCGAAAACACTAATACAGCGTATACACCTAGCCAACGAATGGGCCTCGATACCGTCAAAAACCCAATGAAACCGGATTTGTTATAAGTCTACAAATTTTGGTCAAATCAAACAAACAACGAACGTGCATGCCTTCATTATGTGTATGCTAGGTGCACTAGTGTACGCTGCATAAAAAGAGAAATAGTTTATTCTGATGCTGGAATTCTATGGTCTAATAAGCCGCCAATATTCATGCAATTATGATGATTACCATTTATTTTAGTTTTACAGCTGCGAATACCTAGTTAGAGACCAACCATGCGGTTCCCGGTTAGGAACAGAGCCCCCATCGCCTCCCTTGGGTGTCGTAAGAGGCTAAGGGGTTATCCCAGGGAAATGGGTAGCGGTATTTACCTGAAGTAATAACATGAAATTGTGATCACTAAGCCGACTACTAAGTGTGACGATTATGAAACATTTCCTCTATAATAATAGTTGGGAAACTAAGACCCGATTTTTTAATCCTCAGATAACTTTTATCTGAGGAATAAGTTTGACGTTTTGACAGCTTTTGCACAGAAAATATGTCAAAATGTCTTTATTCTCTCTGCCGATGGAAAAATTAGCTCTAAGTGTAATATTTATCTAAAGGGAGTATTTTATCGACCTTTGGTTGATATGATGATGAATAAGGATATTCAGGTAGGTATATCTACTCTGTGATAAAACTAAATCCAGAATAAGAGCAAAGATACCAAAAGCTGACTTTAATTTAAAATCCTGTTTCGAAATTACCTCTAATTTTGTTCAGCGAACAAAATAAAATTCAATTTATTCTCACTTAAAAGTCCGTCCATCTAAGGTGCATGCAAAATAAAAATAAGTAACATCACTACGAGACGGCCTGACAGCTCCAGTTTGCATCTTTGGCAAAACACTGCCATTGCAACGATACCGTCAACTCGCCAACTGCAATACTAGCAGATAGCAGTATGCCAAGCACAAAAGAAAAGCAGCCAGTTAAAAATGGAACGACATAAAACATCCCAGAAAACTGCTTTTCTAATATTTCTGCATTTTAATTTGCTACACTGTCGCCTCACCCTATCGCTTTTTGTTTTCCATTTTCAATTTAAAATATTATTTTCGAAACTTAAAATTCCTGATTTTAATTTCGAACATTGGTTTATGTGTTATCGACATTATGTCCATAATTAATTTATTGAAAGTGACTGGTTAGATAGAAATGTTTCCAAAGTAATTACTGTATAATTAGAATGTCAGTTTGTCGTAAATTAGACTTTGACATCATTAGAGTGATTTATTAAAATCAGTCTGGCATTATTACCCTTGATAATAAAATGATCACTTAATCCCTAGTATAGGTAATTAAGTAGGACTTGAATAAAAAATTAACGAAAGGGACACCTTTACACAATTTAAAACCTTTTACCCTTTTATATTCCCATTTAAAGTAGGTAACTAGAAATAAATAAATAAAAGTAAGTACTGAAAAAGAACTTCAATTTAAGCAACAGTTGTATTTCAGAGTCAGACAGAACTGACATATAGATGCGTACTATATGTAGATTCATAGTAACGCACGGTGAAAATAAGCTGCGAATTTTCACACCCTCGCTTTTAATGGTCTGGTTAGCAGTACAGACAGCAGAAAAATCTCACTGATAGACATCGAAAAACACATTTCAAAAACAAATTAAAATATTTTCACGAATCAAAGTAAGTTTCAATTATCACGATTAAAAAAATACAATGTTATATTTTCTAAAGTTTCTAAAGTACCTAGGTTTACAGTACACATCTCAGTTTCTCGCAAATAACGCAGGAAACGAGTGTTCGTATATTACGGGCCATCAATATAAAATCCAATCAGTGGAGTAAACATTTTTTCCGTCGGTACGATCTAATTTCGCGAGCCGCCTCCTCCGTCGCCTCTCCACAATCCACAAAGTAGCGAAAGTGGCGCAAAGTGCGCCGCGCAGACAATCCGACCCACCCATTGTTGTCTTTGATTTAGCCACCGTACTGCACCTAACCCACGACGTACTGCACACGCAAATACACCATCACATACCACACTGCATCATAGTACCTACATAAATGAAGCTGGCCGGAAATAAAGACGCCTCTACTTCCGTTCATAATCACCCATAAACACCAAATTAATAAAAAAATCCAAATTCCCAATGGTCCAAAAAATCACTCGAGATTAAACGACAAAAACTCCGGGACATTTTCATTTCATCACGTCGTTCATATTAACTTAGAGAGCTACCTAAATATGCACGCAATTTTCATCCATTCCATTCCTAATGACTTTCACTGACACGGCGCAAAACCCCTCATTTTACACTTTGACGCGTTCACTTACGCCTAGTCCTGTCGCGATGACATTTTCCAATGGAAGCTAAAATAAAACGAGTGCGAAAATGACAGTTTTGTCTCTTATATAAAGTATAAATTCGAATGGAGGCAGCCGTCGAGCAGGGTGACTTTTGTCTATTCTGGGTCTTCAAGGATAAAGTATAATTTGTGCCGGAAGTAATACAGCCCAAGTTTACTCAGCTATTATCAAAACTGAACCGTGTTGTTCCAGTATTACAGTTGTAAACAGCTTGGCAACGTGAGATAGTTGTGGTTCGTTTAGTTTTGTAGTTTTCGCTGTCGGATCGTTTTGTCTATCGGTAATATGAGACTCGGTTCGCACCTCTGAACAACAGAGCCTTACCTTTTTTCACACTTTATGAAAATACGTCTCTATAGAGTCAGCGTGTGTGCCCGTGGTGTTAAGTTACGCATTATTCGTGTGAGCACAGCGCCTCAGTTGGGAACCGTAAACGTTATTAATTATTTTTAATGAATGGAGTAACAAAGTTTCGACTTGTAAGTATGTGTGTTCAAAAGTTGTCTCAGAATAGACTGATGTTACACCTACTACTAAAATATTTTCAAACTTTCTATGGTAGCTTATTAAGTCTATCGGCAACTTCAATTTCCCCAACATATTTCTATAAAATAATAATGAAGCTAGTCAGGAATACCTAACGCTGACCAATATTCGACGTGGGGCCGTTGCGTGCCAGGCATTCCCCGTCCAAGTATGAAATATGGAGTTCAAGAGACACCGGCTTATGTGACTACCTAGCCATTATTATGAGGAAATTCTGAAACTAGCCGTCATAATGTAGTGGAAGAACTTGATACACGAGCTCCTGCAACTATTTTATTTTACACTGAAAATTGTTTTACGGTAGCAGAAATAACAGTGTTAAATGTTCGAAATTTCGCGTTTTAAACTAGGGACGATTTTCGCCACGCTTAATTAAGTTCAACGTCCAAAATATATATTTTAGAATATTAAATCACACAACTCGTTCTGAACGAAACCACTAGATTTTAAGAGGATTACACAGAAGGCTAATTCAAAATGTTAATATGGAATGATGGCCCAATTTCGTCCCCATTTTACGGCAAGGGTGGTTGGTAAAAAGCAGCATCGCCCGAGGTGATGCCTGTCATGTGGGAGACATTCCCCTTTCCCGGGTTTCTCTACTTGTTCAACATGCTTTCACACTTTTGGGCATCCGAAACGGCAGGGGAAAAAGTCGGCCTATGAGAAAAGTTTATGAATTCAACAAATGTTTATTGTACTGAGAAAATATTTTATTCAGAGTTGCTGGTGTTGTATTATTATTGTATCTAGACTAACAATGACAGATTTGGATTTTAATCCTTTATTACTGAACACATATTTTTTTTAATAAATTGTTTACCATAGGTTATATCATATTCTCACAATTAAGTCAGACCGTAAACACAACAATACCTGTAACTTTTGGTGATCTAATTATATGTTAGTAGAAAAACTTTTATTACAGAATACAAAAGAAACCAGATATTATCGCGTTTGAAGATAAAAGAAAATATTCTTCCTTTATGTAAAATTGTTACAACAATATGGTTGATGTGATCTAAATATTTTTTGCTACGCTCTTGAGAAATCAGACAAGATATACCACCATGTGCACACAGTGTGAAATAAGGTTTTTGTTCAGAAAAAATGTTTTGATATTGCACTGCGAATATTACTATTTATTTCGTGTTGATGTTCTATGAAATTTACAATTTCTCATTTCGAGTTAATAATATTTTCCTTTCTTTATTATTTATGAGCAGGTGCAGATTTTACGATTTAGGTTATTATGTGGAATTACGAATAAAGCAACGTATCATCATCCTCCCGGCATTGTTCTCATTTTATTTTGCGGATTGCATTAAAAAGAAAACACGTTTGCCTATCTGTCTGTTTACTACCTACCTCGTCACGTCAGTACGGCTGGAAACATTTCAATGTTATTTCTATTTTTGCTTATTTAATAGCGTTTTAAAAATGAGGTAGGTACGTTAATCTCGATAGATTGAGGAGATCTATAGACACAACTTGATCTTTCTTTTGAATGCAGTCAAAAAAGAAAATTATTAAGTAGAGGTATTGTGTGATTAATTGGTTTTGCAAAATGATCAGTGGAAATGATGAATTATTCTACTCGTGATTAGGGATAAGTTATTGGCGATAAGCGATTGGAGAATGGTGACTAGTAACAGGTGATTTGTGATAGATGGTGTATTGTGGTAAATGGTGATAGATTAAGGGTGGTGATTTTTGGTGATGGTGATTTGAGTTTGGTGATGGGTGATAGATGATTAGTAATAGCGGGTGTGTATGGCAAGATCCATGATGATCCAATTGGAAGAATCAAAATTATTATGTTAGGATCATTGCGTGCGGCGTTCTGTAGTTTATGCCTACCATAATGGAGAAAAAAAACGATGTATGATAAAAGATAAATAAATAAATAATTGTGACTTCATCCGTGAAAATTTCTACCTTCGGCTCTGATTAAAATCGATAAAAAATAAATATACAACGGCGAGACTCATTAATCCAAATACTGTAAGTTGTTCTGGTGGTATGTAAACTAATATACAGACAAAACTAACAAACAAATAAATCGATTATCAGACAAAGATCTTAAAACTGCTGTTTCTTCTCATGATAATATGAAAAAAATATGTGCAATGGATCTCCGTATAGATTTAAGTATATTAATTAATTCGTTATCAACACAAACGCTGCCATGAGCACTGTAACACAGAAAAGTAAATGCGTTCAAAATCTTTGTTTAACAACCTCAAGAAAATTGTTTGAACTGCAATAATGTAAGAATTAATCCGACAAACAATTTACAGGGTAGACATTGTTACAATACAAACAACACTGTGTACAGAGCTGATTAATTAATCAAATTGAATTTCTTTGTTATTCAAATATTAACCTAGCTAGTCATTCCTGGAGGAAACATAAATTTAAATGATTGTTAACAAATTCTGAGTAATTAATTAAAATTGTACACACGTTTTAACTATTATGTTCGTAACCTACTTAGAACGATTATAATCTGTAATCGGTTTTAGGCTGTAGCACTAAATGATATTCGACAACAATTTTGGAAAAAAAAATACATAGCAAGTAGTTCAGCCAAAACGCATCGGATCTTTTCGGCTACCGATAGACCCGTGCCACTTACCATGGTAAGCCGATAAGGGATGGATGAGCAGCATACTTTTCGAATACTTATTTCGTTTCGATCATTTATCCTTGAACCGGAAATGATAATAACATCCCAAGTGATATTATGAGTATCACCAATTCTCGAATAGTCTCACCACTTAATTCTACAATATGCAACAAAATATCTAAATGAAACAAATGATTTTTCTTCTTGTGGTGAAAAGAAATTTCCAGTCTACAATGTTGGTAGCGGGGCTGACTGGATTCTAATACAGGATCATTGAAAAAATAGTAACAAGCTCTCTATCAATATATTATACAAACTCCACAAATTATCTTTAATTTTTAAGGGAAATAGTTCTCTTTTTTAGGTATTCCCAAAACTCATCGAACAAATAAGTTGCTACTTTTAAATATATTTTTAATGGTATTCAAGGGATTGCTATGAAGCATGTCACACTGAATGCAAGCGTGGGGCGCTACCAGGTCGTATCGACAGCGAGCCTGCGCTCGCATTTGGTTTAACATGCTTCATAGTCTTAAATAAATCTCACGCGGGCCCGCCGACGACACCTCCCGCTCGCCCCCCGCATTTTGTGTGGCGAACGCTTAGTTATTTTGTAAAATATTCCAAATACGACGTTACGTTGTTACAGTACAAAATGTACCATAACCCCTTACAGAATGAGCACTTCCAAACAACAACGAAACAGAATAGGTTCAAGAATTCAAGTAATCCTATTAATCATCTTTGAAATTCAATACATTGACACGTAACCGCGCGCAGAGAGTGGGGTCGGCCGTTATCGACATTCCATGGATTTTATGATGTTTCAGTTTCTATAGACAGCCATGGGAGGCGGGATAGTTGGAATATCACTTAGCTATTCGGATATGCAGATCGGCAATCGGTATGCCGTCTCTGCCGCTATTGGTTTGTACACCACAGTTTGTTAGCGTTCAAGATACGGTGTTTGTTTAGATTGAAACGTGAATTATTCATAATCAACACCAACTGTAATATATTTTGGATTAATATTACCTACAATACCTATTGTGCCAAATTTCAGTAGATAGTTAAGTGTGAAGAATATGTTACCCAGTCCAATGTTGTTGCAGAAGGTGATTAAGGTGATGAGATGATGATATTGACGATCAGTAGGCCTAGCACAAATGTTGTCACGTTAGTGACGTAAACGTTAATGTGAGTGAATTTTGAATTGGAAATACCTGTTTCGCACATACTATTTATTAAATCGAAAACTTTATTCATATCTATGTATGATACAAATTGTGCATGTCGTAAAAAAACCGTAATGTTATAGGGCAGTTGTATTTTCAATCCAAAATTTGCTTACATTAGCAATATGGTTATGATACTACCTATATACGTCGAACGTTCATACCAGGCATATAGTACCAATTCGCAAAAAGCTTGAAGGTTTTTAAACACGAACTTTTTATCTGCTGCATTACATATGAAAGATTGCTTATCTACTTGATCGTGTGCTTACAGCCGCGAAAGAACATGATTTTTTTTAAAACGTTGCCCCTCTCTAGCATTTCTCCTGTATCGTGGGTGCGTTTACAGACACAAATCTTCACATGCACAAACGCCCAGACCCGGAACAACTATTTGTAGGCCATACAAATATTTGATCCGTGCGGGAATCGAACCCACGACCCGTAGCGCAGAAGCCAATCGCTTAGCCACTGCACTAAACGTGTAGAACTATTATTATTATTATTTGAATCCTGCGTAAACGTGCTGAAGCATGCGAAAACTGAATCGATACAAAAAGGTGCAGATGTGCGTACGCATGTTCATACAAAATTTTCTTAATCGTAGAATGTTACTTATTCTCGCAGTCTTTTAGGAGCCTCATGTTAGCGAATAGATGTTGAGTTGATTAGACAGTGTCAAATATTTGTCGACTTTCATAGGACCTTGCAGTGAACTCGATTGAATTTAGGTTGAAGGTCAAATTTTCATGTTCCACTGATGTGAATTATTTCAATTAATTAATTTACTTAGTCTATATTATGATGTAAACGTTATTTTAATTATTAATCCTATGAACGAATACCTGATCGAGTTGATAAACATCGTTAACGTAGAAATCATAAAATTGTTGCCTACTCTACAAAACACCGTTCATTATTATTTTACTTATTATTCAAAACGATAATAGAATTCAATAAAGTTATAGAAGGAAGTTTTTCTATTTAAGTATATAAAGTCTAACCTTATTACGCTTCGAGTATAATAAAAATCAAAATCCATTTCTCCATGGATGTTTTTTAGGGAGTTAGTGGAGGAAAAATCTAATATAATAATATGCAGTTCAAAGGAAATACCGACGAGGAATAGTAATACTTTCGAGTACTTTATGGATTTAAGCGTCACATTTTTAAGGCGACAAAACGTGACCGGCATCTGTGAGGGTCCATTGTTCGGTTTCAGGCTGTAGACCAGAGTTTTATAAGTTTTTTTCTTCTACATAAAAGCGAATTCACTTATTTGAGTTACTGCTACGTAATAAATTCAGGGTGGGGAGCTAATAAAAGAAGATAACAATGAGCAAAGCCTTCCGTTTGTTGATTAAGTGACTTCTGAAGCACGTTTGGGGTGCCTGTTTATAGATAAATCGAAGTAGGTATTTATTTTACAGAAGAAAAGGTGAGAAAATTTTGAACATAAAAATTCGTTGAACGACTTGCAAATTACTTTTAAAAGTTTCGAATTTAATTGCATCAATAAAAACAAATTGTATCGCACTTTGAGATCATAAAAAGAAAAAAGAAACCCGTTTAACGGAGATACTTAAATGCAAAAAGTTTTATAAATGTTAATGTATAAACTACATGTTTTATTCTAGTCTCAAATTAATAGACCGAATTGATCTGTGTCTAAATCTCGGTAACTAGAGAGCACTGAGCTGGAATCGTACATAATTTATCCCTTTTAATCCTATTGTCCTTTAATTAAATTAGGTTTTTGCGTCCTTGATTTACAGACACAATTAGATATAACGTAATTTAGGACGCTATTTAATTTTATAAAGAGAAATGTACCCAACATTTTCATTTTAAATTGTCCCTTTGCGCAAAGTTTCCTCAACAGCTTCCATGAAAAGACCATTATATTCAAAATGTACGGTACTAATCATGGACCACTACCACTGACCACTTTAATGAATGATCTTGTTTGGATAACCCTCAATCACCACTCTTTAAATCGGAGTAGGGTGTATCTAGTATAGACAGAGGCAGATTAGGTTGTTAAATCACCTTAATTTGGGACCTATAGGTACAAAAAAGTTAATAGCAGGTAATCCCTAAGTGAGAAAATGCTTCACAGCATATTTTGATACTCGTTTCGTTACCGCAAGTGTACATAAAATAAAAAGAGGATTTATCAGAATTAACTATGTATTTAACATTTAACCCTATAATGTTAGTATTACTTTTTAATAAACATTGTATCTGCATTGAATCCAGTTCAGTGGATTGGTATTTAAAACGAGATAAGTTCTTGCGAACGGCGCAGCGGTGATCCGTTGGCAATCGGCAGCTAATCTTTGTTTGATTTCAATTAACGCTCTCCATCTCCGCTTCCTGCAGTGTCCACAGGATTATTTTTCGTTTTTTTTTTTATTAGATATATATTTTTTATAGTCTGTGTGAGGTGCAAATGTTAAAATTAAATGCAGAATAAATGGTCGTTGGGTAAAAACATATTTAGTACATGTTATGTACTAAAGAGTACTGTAAGTTTAACAAATTTAATTCGAAATCGATTGGAATAAAAATAGTTCAACAAAAAATGCATGGTTTATGATTCCAATAGGTACAGAAGGTCCTACAAAAGGTACAAAATTACAAAAGTGGCAAAAAATTTGTAAATCGTATGGGTTACCGAAGTACACGAGTTATTGCAAACAAAAATTTGAATCCTTTGTACTGGATGGGGGGCGTAAACAAAACGTAGACTTAATTGAGATAATGTAAACAAAGAGTCTCCGCAAGAGTAGCAGTTATCGCTGCATCCGTTGTTTAAGTCTATCTTTAAATGAAAGCGTTTATTTTGTTAAGTAACGTTCGGAATTCGTATGAAGAAACATCAAGTTACAGGGATGTAGGTACATACTTAAATTAATTAATCCGTGTGGATTTCTGATACAAACTTTGATTGATTTGAAGAGTATTTATACAAAGTTTCAACTCGTCGATAAAAACGGGGGATCTGAATTTCCCATGCAAATTTCCAGCAAAAAATCCCAGAATATGTGTTTTATTATTTTTACGATAAAGTAAACTATTTTCTATACAAGCGTTTACATCCCTTTCTGACCAGGTAAATTTTTGAAAAATCCTTTCTTAGTGCCCTTCTACCCACTCTAAGGAACATTAAATATCTTCAAAATTCCATGTTTTCATCTTAAGCAGTTTAGGCTGTACGTTGTCTGTGAGTCATGGAACTGTTTTATAAATAAAAGAAAAAAAACGTGGCAATGAATGCACATTTTTCTTTCAATTTAATTTATAGAATACGAATAACGAGCGGAAATTTGAATCCCGTTTTCTTTTAATTATTTTTTAATAGAGTCTTAAACATGCAAAAGTAGTTAAAACGTTAACAAACCCATAGTTATTAATGGTTCAGCTACACGCAGCGACATGCACGCGCAAACTTTGCGCAAACGGTTTTTGCGAACTTTGCGCAAATAGTAGGTATTTTCGGTAATAAAAATACCGTTTGCGCAAACGTTTTGCCGTCTTAACTTATATGCTTTCGACGACACGTTTGGTGCAGTGGCTAAGGGATTGGCTTCTGCGCTGCGGGTCGTGGGTTCGATTCCCGCACGGAACAAATATTCGTACCTATGGCCTACAGATAGTTGTTCCGGGTCTGGATGTTTGTGCATGTGAAGATTTGTGTCTGTAAACGCACCCACAATACAGGAGAAATCCTAGTGTGGGGGAACGTTTTTAAAAAAGAAAAAAATAGAAAATTAAAATGCTTACTTACACAATTTACAATTTGCGCAAATAAGATTCAGTGTATAGCCGGCGAATAATAATAAAATTACCTATACTATCCCTAATACCTATACTATATTATATATACTATAATACCTATACTATCCCTAATTCCATTAAGATACCGTAAAACATTTTGTTGAAAAAACTTAACCGCAAGTTTCCATTCCCAGTGCACTCGGTACAAACACACGTGTAACTGCGGTGTTAACTATACTAAATTACACCCCGAAGCCAGACGGCACGCAATCATCGCACACCAGTCTGTTTTAGCTCATTAGCCCGATATCGCCCAGGATCGGACTTTGAAACGGTCTATTAGAAGTTTTCTTATTAGAAGTTCCCCTATTACGACTTGTCTAGATGTAGAAAATCCCGATCGATAAAAATCAAAGAGAAAATTCGAGCTCTTGCTTATATGTTTATCAGTTTTTGTATCGCACATTTCGCTGTGTGAAGTATTGAATTAAGAGAAACATGGTATACCTACTTGTCTTATGATATGCTAAGGTTTGGATGTATGATATATTTAAAGTGTAAGAAGTTTTATTTTGATGATACTCATATAGTTTACAAAGACACAATTATGAACTAGTATTTCTAAATCACGTATTTTATAAAATCTTATTACATACTTATCTTCATTTAAGATTTATTGTAATTCATTAATTTATTTATTTTATTTATGTAATTAATTTATTAATTTTTGTATTTGCACGTGGCTGCCCGTGGCCTCACTATCAGGACCCATCCGAAAACCAGCGCTGTTAATACTTCGGTGTAGCAGCATTATGCTGAGATGGGCTCCTTTTTTTGTCTCGTGGAGGCATATAACTTTTTTATTTTGTTGATTTTTTATTTTATGTGTTTGTATGTCTGTAACGAGACTTAAATCATTTTCTTTCTTTCTTTTTATTTTCTAAGAAAGAGAAAAAATAGACAAACATAAAAAATACTTTATTAGTGAAGAGAATTGTTTTTACTTCGTTTTTATTCTCTTGGTCTTTATTTATTGTGTACAAAATGTCCAATAAAATTACATACTCATGTTTTCCAAAAAAAAGTGTAATAAATGAATTAAAAATATTTAATTTAATATCATAAAAATAATAATAACTGTGTACACGTAAGTAATAAATTTCATATCATTTTATCACTCATGGCTTCTAAATTAAATCGATTTCACTTAGTCTCGCTTTGTTATAAATGTAAATGTAACAAGGTCAACTCTAGATGTTGTATTCTCAGATTAGTCACACTACGACTGAAGTAAACGAACCTTCACAGCAACGACTTTACGAGGTTACATTGTTTAGCTTTATGGAACAGTACGTTATACTTGAGTTTTAAAGTCTCTTGACAATAAACTTTAAGCAAAATTTTGTTTAAATTTCACTGTAGATAGGCGACGTTTATGCATTTTCTTTTAACGATCACTAAAAATTTGTGATCCGTGAAATAGAAGAGGCGTTGAAATGATCGTCTTTTAATGACAAAATGTGCCTATTTTTGCGATATTCATGAATTAATATCGAATCGTCCTTTCCTCCCACGTAGTGTCTAGACCGTTAATTAAAATCAAACAAGGAGTATAGGTAGCCAGTTCCACGATCATAAAATCTATAAGTAATAATTATATTGTCTCAAGCTTTCAAGCAGCGACCGAGAATCTGATAACTATTTTAGTAATATAATTATGTTTGAATATAATATTTTTGAATCTTCGTTAAATATTTAAAATAACGCAGTTGGTAGTTATCCTTTCAATTTATGTTAATCATCCCATTAACCTAGTGGAGACAGGAGTGCGTTTTGAATACCCTGTTTTGAAAAAGACACATTGCCTCTTGTAACCATGGTGATCAAGGCTGTTGGTGAGGACAGAACCTGTCCCTTTTCACACGTGAGATCCCGTCGCCGTGCTAGAATATTTAGTTCTTCACTTCGAAACTATATCCCACAATATTTCTATTCATAAATACTAACATAACACATAATGTCGCGCCTGTATTCCTCGAAGGTTGGGCAGAGTTGTATAGTAACACCCTCATTTCGCCGTTATCTTTAAGTCCTATGCAATAGGGGGCGAGCCTATTGCCATCCACCGGGCAAGAATCCAAACTCCAGGCTGCTACTAAGAAATTCCACATGGAAATTCCAATAACACTTTGCCCGACCTTTGTCGAACCCAGGACCTCATGATCAGCGGTCAGGCTTGCCACCACTCGAACAACAAGGCAGTTAAAAACTACAACATTGAAAATCAGATCGCCCCGGTTAAAGAAAACCTCACGGAAAAACCGAACATATTAGTTTTTTTTGTTTATCTTGCGGATTCAAAAAGTAAATGCAAAGTTTCACAAGTTATATAGGAAAGGATAAAAGTGTCTTTACACGTATTTTTTCACTATGCGAAATTCTTTCTTTCTTTCCCAACTAAAGTAGGTCAGGTAAACGTAAAGTGGAAGCTTCTTTTTCAAGGTCCCTGCGGATAAAGTTGTAGACAAAGGTAGGAATGAGAAATTCTAAGTACACACACCGAGTATGTACGTTTTCTTTGTGAATATTAACAGGCAATTTAGTTATGCTGTTTCATGTTTATTGTGATTAAGTTTAGTTTACTTAGGCGTACTTCATACGTTTTATATTCCTATCTTTAATGCCTTAAAGTTTTACCGTTACAAAGATTGACTGAAGTTAAGGTTAAAGAAATATAATACTGTTATTTATCAATAGTAATATGACGGAATTTAAATGAGTTGCGCTTACTCAAGAACTTAAGACATACACCCGTATTCTAAGACGTTCCTCCAAAACTTACACGACTCGACTCCACCTCGACTCAGTCTTTCTCACTACCACCGGTAGTTATAGTTGACATAAACGTCCTTGACTCGAGAGTTTTCCTTAGTCGAGGTAAGGAATCATCTGTCAAACTCAAGGTACCTCGGAACCTACCTTAGGAAGGAGGTGTCAATGTTCGTATGTAACAAAAATGAATTTAAAAACTTTATCGAATATGCTTACGATAATCCTTACAACTATTTATCGCGGCGTTATTTGCGCGATTCAGATAATTCAAATAACGACGTAATGACTCCACTCTACCTCAACTCATTTGAGGACCCCTCAGTCGAGGAACCTCAAAGTTCACTCGAAATTGCGACTAAGAATACAATTTTGAAAGTGTTTTCGAGGCCGTCCTGAGTCTAGTATGAGTCGAGTAAGTTTTGAAGGAACGTCTTAGAATATGGGTGTTAGTTATTTAATGCCCGGTTCCTATGGGCAAAACGAATCGTTTTGCTTACCAATGGTAGAATATTTTATGGCCAAACTAGGCATATAAATAGACTCGCAAGCTAATTTTACCTGTAATACCGACTAATGTATGGAAGGATCTACTATGCAAAACATTGACGTCATTGCTTCATTATTGGTAAAGACACAAGAGTCTTAATTTTAACCGATAACACTCGGTAAATTATAGGAATCGGCCATATGCAAACAAAATCTTGATAATAATCCTGGAACGAGATGGGGTTTGGTATTTTATCCCATTTAGCAACAGCTGGGTTCGACATTTTAAAGATGATTTCAAAGATGGACACAAAGATTGTTTCCAGTTACATCACCATAAAGATCAAAGGTAACAAAACTAATCCTATTATTGCAGATTAGAATCTTATTCGCGATGTTCATCAAGGGCTAACAGTCATAATCTACGTGGATACAAGCACATGTATCGTTAATGTCGGGAGGGTACGGTTCAGCGAACATATTAAATCGTTAAGTGTTTTGATAAACACAGACACGGGGCCGCGGGGGTAGCGATGATGCGATTCACAGTTGGGAATTTGGTAAATCATCCTCGATGGGGAAGCACGTACTCTGATTTGAATTGTGAGGTACCCTTATCTAGGCATGGAACTGGATTATAGTTAGGTTTTGTTAAATAGTTTCCAGTTTTTAGGGTCCGTAAAATATGCGTGTGTTTGTTGTTAAACAAAGATTAAATTGCGATTTATTGAGGTATGAATAGGTACAGTTTTGTGTTTATCAATTTACATTGTACTTGCGTTATTATTAAATTATTACGATAGAAACAAATTGGAATAGTCCTATAATTCTGGGACAGTTTTGTTTTGTTTTCAATTTATATTTTATTATGATCATCCTTCAAGTTTAAGAATAATTCTAAATGTAAATAAAAGTGTCAAAATTGCGGCAAAGAAAAACGGCACACTACCTTTTTACCCGTGAAAAGATTTCAGATAGGCCAACAAAAAATATTCAATCGCAATATTCATGACTCCTCGATTGTATTCGTGATTTGAATGCAAATTGAAGGAATCTCATTTGAACTGAAAATTATATTGAAGTTGTTTCGCAAACAACGGAGCGCTAGGTTATTTAATTAAATGTGTGAACACTGATTACAGGAAGTGATTTACATAAAATTAGGCGGTTTTAATGAGCATTTCGATATTCTAATGACAAATCTAAAGTGTCGTTGCAACAGACGGGAGGTCCCGAATGTACGGCTTCGCTCCCAAATTAGCTATCAAGCCGGGTGACGACAAAGAGCTGAGGGCTTATCTGGCGGATTTAGATGAACTGAACCCTTGGCGACTATACAAAATAATAGCCGGCTCGATAGCGTCATTGTTTGAGCATGAAATTAAAATTGAACGGGGTTCACACGTGCGCACGGCTGAGATAAGGGGTTGTACCGGCCTGCAATCGATTCGCGACTACCACTGTTTGCCAGTGTACGTTGATTTACTTAAGGGGTTTGTTCTTTTCTTTATTTGATCTAACAACTACTCTTATGCTTTTGTTCGGTATATTACTGAAGTATTGTTGGTTTAGTTCGGATTTACCAATGAGTAGGTAAACTGAGGGATGTGTACGAGTATACGCCGCTTATAGTTTCTCTTTTATTATATAATAAACCTTGCGCATCGGTAGATACCAGTAGATTGCGTAAACATTGATCTAAAGGTTATAACAATGCAGAAATAATAACTGAGGGTTACCATACTCTATTTTATATAACATTAGACAAAATAAATAGGATCTATTTTGGAATGTATAGAAATAACCAACGTGTTTGCTTCCACACGGTATAATGCTTTTATGAACCTTAACGGTCAATCAAGGTGAGCTCTCTATTTGAATAAATGGTTCAAAAGATTTCATGCCTTGGTAGGGCATTTTTCTCTAATGTTAGATATATGAAATCGAGTAGGTATAAGTTCTTTTTAAGCAGGTTCTTCCTCCAAGATTCCGGTTACTTCGTAAACCTAAAACCGTCACATATGATTTGTTCAATTTCTGATTATACGTAGAAAAGCTGATTCCCAAAGGGTACGTTCCCACTATGTCGTGACAGTTAATTTATCGTTAGACGACTGTCGTCTCTAACTGTTCCCATTATAACGACTGTTTGTCGTCAATTTTTTTTAGCGTTTAGCGACTATCGTATCTAGCTGTTCCCATTGGATCGCGACGACATTTTATCGTTTCACGGCAGTCGCTTTGTCGTGTGCACATCAGTAGCAAGCTACAAGACGAGACGATATTTTTATCGTGGCCACGACAGATAGTCGTAACAACGACACATGATTTACCGTCACGATGTCATGACGTTTTAGTATCGTTTTACGACTGTCGTGCTAGCCGTTCCCATTGACTTGACAATCTGTCGTCACTGTAAAAACAAGTCGTGAACGACAGGTAATCGTGTCGTCTTATATGTGAACACCTCCATTTAAATATATAAGCCACGACACTTAAAACTACACGATTATCTGTCGACACGACAAAGTGGAAACGCGGCCTTACCATGTAACTTTTGGGAAATTTTGGTTTTTACTGTATGATGATATTATATCAGTATACAAATAAACATCCAGTCACCTGATGACCCATCTTTAACGTCTTTAATTACGTTTACAGCTACGTTTTTGTTTTCAATGAACTGGTATATTTTCGTCGAGAACCAGAAGTTTTTGTGATTTCCCTGTCCATTAATATATCTGTTGGAAAAGCATAATGCCATGCGTGACTATTTCTCAAATTCAAATCCTAAACTCGTGACACTGCAAGGTTAACTTTTAAATCGATATTTCATCACCACACATAAATTGCACCAGCACTGCAATTCGTGCACTAGCAATCATAACAATCATAATACTGCCCCAACATGCAACTGTGTGCATATCAAATCAATTCACAAACAAAGCGCCTATGTTCTGAATATAACGTGTCTATCCCGAAATTAGATCTATTAGGGGGATTTGGCCGTCTAACTAAACGCATTACGATACATATATTCGATTATTTACCTATTAACGTGGTGTATGTGGTCGATGTTGATGCAATTTAATTTATCGATACTGCGTGTATTGTGTACTTTGCAACTGTTAGCAATGCTTCACTAGCCGGCCGATTCTGCTGAGTATACCGATATTTGTTCTCCCCTTTGGATATTAGATATTGCTGATGATTTAATTAATTGAATTTTAATGTCAATAACGGCTTTTAGATTTTATAGTATTCGGTATCGATATTAAATAGGGGGCTCGTGGCTAAATAACAACCGCGCCGATCGTACGATTTGCGAGGTTAAGCTGCGCTTGCCGCGGTCAGTCCGTGGATGGGTGACCATTTCACATCGAGACCCCTCCGTGCCTCGGAGAGCACGTTAAGCCGTCGTGTGTGTCATACGACACCCGGGACCGACGCTACGGGTAGACTATGACAGTCGATACGGGTAGTCAGAAGCCTGAAAGTCTGACAAACGGTTTAACCTTAGGATATCGGCATTGCCCAGTTACTGGGTTGCAGAGGTCTGATGGCAGTCGCTCCGTGTAAAATACTGGTATTCAGCCGCATCTGGTTAGACTGGAAGCTGACCCCAAGATAATTGGGAAAAGGCTAAGAGGAAGAAGAAGAGGTATCGATATTAAATAATGTGGTAAGTTATACTAATGCCTACTGCCATAAAAAATATGTCAATAAAGATAGAATAGAATATACTTTATTGTACACCAAAATTGTAACACAGCTCTTATACAATAACAAACATTAAAGGGTACAATGGCGGTCTTATCGCTGATAGCGATATCTACCAGACAACCTTTGGATGAACAGGAAATCAATGAATAAGATAGAGGGGGTAGTCCATGGTGTACTGTACTCGCGAGCCGCTCGCGAGCGGCGCATACGCGGCGCGTTCGTCAGGTCTGGACGCACCATTATAATTTTTAATATCCTAATAAAAAAAAAAATATTTTCATTTCTATAATGTTGGCAATACGTAATCGGTAAAATAGTTTGTTTCTTGCACTGTGCAAACAAAAATAGACCTTAAGGTATACAACCTTTTCATTCCCATACTGTAAATTCGTCGCCATAATGATTTGGAAATTTTAACCGATTTGAAAATGGTCTGAGGCACTCGTAGAAATACCAGTGCGGACTTGTAAAAACGCTATCACGAAGTGCAGAGACGAGACTGATTGCTAACCTATTACCTACTGTGCCGGAATCCAAAATTCATTTGGCTCCACTTCCCTCTTACTTGCAACAGACGAAAAACTGATGACGTAGGTCCTCCGCGTTTTTCAACAATTCTCAGTATGGTATGCAAAATAGTTTGCAAGTTATTCTCCTTAATACTTAACATCGGCTTGCAGGCTCAGCGTGCGGTTAATAAAACGAAGTTACAAGGGGTGGCGCATAATGAAGCCGCTTACATCATCCCTAGTTAATCATTTTATTTTCCTTAGAGGTAGCTAATCCATTTCCATTTACACGTGTTCAAGTATTTAATAATTAAAACACTTTAAACCAAGAATGCACTTAATTTCATTAAAGATAAGGTTGCAAATTGAATAAAGGTGTGGGGTTAAAGGAAAAAAGTAAAATTAAAAGGGTAAAACCGAACACAAATCATGAACTGTTTATGCAAATCCTTGCTCGGAGCAACAGGATTACACGGGAGCATCTGTGTCTACACTCGCTAATGAGATTAGTGACACCAAGTAGAGCCTGAACTGCGCCGCTTAACGCTGATGGTAGAACTGCCAGAAATTATTTAGTGTTTATGCTCATATGCAGTTGGGAAGGCGGAAGATTTAGTTTTAGGATCTTTAAAAAATGTTGTTATTAGTTTATGTAAACATGAAACAGGGCATTTTATTTATGAACCTACTTAATTTTATGAAATGTAACTGTTTATTTATTACTGACTTCAATTTAAACCTTACTCCGTGCAGTTTAGCTCTAAGATCAAAAGTTTTCGCTTCAATACAATATCTTTGAAACTTATATTAATATTGATTAGAGGGAGGGAGGAGCTTGTGTCTAATTACCTACCGCGCGGATCATAAGATTTGTGACGTTAAGGTGCGCTTGCCGTGGTCAGTCCGTGGATAGGTGACCGTTCGTTACACATCGAGACCCCTCTGTGCCTCGGAGAGCACGTTAAACAGTCGGTCCCGGGTGTCATACGGATACAGATAGTGGTTGCGGGAAGTCAGAAGTCCGAAAGTCTGTTATCTGGTCTCTAACCTTAGGACATCGGTATTGCCCAGTAACTGGGTTACGGAGGTCTGATGGCAGTCGCTCCGTGTAAAATACTGGTTTTCAACCGCAACTGGTTAGAGTGGAAGCTAATCCCAATATAGTTGGGAAAAAGCTAGGCGGAACTTGTATTAACATTGATTGTCTGATGTTTTCAATGTGTATGTATTCTATAAAAAAATATTATTACAGACTGCTACTCTTACTAGATTTGTGACACCAAGTAGCGCCAGAACGTAGAATAGACATACATTTTCAGTCTTTACGCTCACACACAGTTGAGAGGGCGAATGATTTTGTATAAGACGTCTTTAAGAAAATATCGATGCTTGTGATTTTATTAGTGTTGTGGGACATTTTGTATTTTTTTTAAATATTCATTTTATTTGAATTGTTTTTAATTATTCAAACCTAGGTACAGGCTCTGCTCCAATATGAAGAGACCATATTATCAATAAAACAAGTACTTGTGTATACCTACTTATACATTTTTGGTTGTACAGATGTTGCCACTAATTGTTTTTCCTGTAAGATTTATTACAAATTTTTACAATTTTTACTAATCGGTACTGTGGTGAATTACGCCAGCGCCCATAGCAAATAATATAAAATGTGACTTTTGAACTGTAGGACAACTGATGTTTGTAGACTAAAAACTGTTGCCATTGATGCTAATAGAATATCGATAAAACTTTCCAAAAATCTAATATTCATTCGACGTATTGTTGGCATACACGTTACACACAGCAAATTGTATTGGAAATGCATCAATTTAATGAAAGTGAACGGCCTCTGTGGGTAATAGTTACCAGGCACGGAAAACTTCTTCGAGTTACCCCTTAATAATCATCGATACATATGTAGCGGAGCACCTGCAGGGAGTTAACGAAGTTGTGTCTGTGTGAGTAGTCCATTTAGTATTTTTATTGCGCTACAATAAGTACATAATTTACTGCGATTGCTTTTCCGGCTAGGTAACAAATAAATCTAGGACGGATTATTGTTGAATTTGAAGATAGGCAATGGTCCAATAACTTATCTGTACCTTGACGACACGTTTGGTGCAGTGGCCGAGCGATTGGCTTTTGCGCTACGGGTCGTGGGTTCGATTCCCGCATGGAACAAATATTTTTGTATGGTCTATAGATAGTTGTTCCGGGTCTGGGCATTTGTGCATGTGAAGACGCACCGCACCCATTTGCGTCTGTAAACGCACCCACGATACAGGAGAAAACTTAATGTGGGGCAAAGTTTAATAAAAAAAAAGAATTGTGTATTTTTTGACTTTCTGGGCAAGATGCGTCATCTTTTGGTCTCTACCTTTTGCGGGTCGCTCACATTCGCACGAATACGCGAACCCACAAGTGTGGTACTGACATTCGCAATGACTATGCGAATATTTTCCATACAAAACATAAAACATTCGTACCCGGGTTTGACTATAACAACTAACGTTACCGAATGTCAAGTGTCTAACATCCCAAATTAGGAACTGTAAGCTTTTATCAAAAGTAGATTATCTACTATAGCCAATATTTTGAGTAAATCGCCTTTAAACTGTTTTTTTTCTTTCCTTTGTCGCGTTTGACCCTAGTCTCACCTGAGTACACGAATCCAAGCAACAGAGCGAGGAGATTCCCCTGTACCCCTATATCCAGCCCCCCCCTTCTTCACCCCTCTATTAGGTACTATTATATCCGATGTAGATTTAAGTATAGTAAGTTCTTTTTTTTCAAAAATGTATAAACCGTTAGGAAAATGTGCTTACCCAGCATTTAACAATTTTAATAACATAAAACTCATCTGTTTACACCGCCTATATAAAGCCCTTATCTCTATTCAGTCCACACCAGCCATCTTGGTTGTGTGTGTAGCCAAAACACTGCACTATTTATGTCTATGGGCTCGCATGTAAACAGCCCATAACCGCAGACACCGCACTAACACTATGAAAACTGGCCCATTCCAGGATTTTATTAAAACAAATAAATAATATGAGGGGAGCCAAAGATGATAATGCATGATATGTAAATTGAATGGACCGACGAAAAACTACCTCCTTAAGAAACTAGGAGATTCTTATCTATATACTTTATTATTTTTGTTTGAGTACATTTTCTTACTTTCTGGTAAAATTGAGTATGGTAACTCAATATGACTATTTATGTAAGTACCTATAGTAGAAGTATAAGTTAACATCGTAATATTTATATTTGAATAGGAAGCCTACTTTATTAAGGCGAATGTTTGTGTCCTTGATATTCTTCAAGTATTAAGTTAATATGTCTTAAATAAGTTCAATATACTTTGTTGATAGATATTGCCAATAATAATATAAAATAGGCATGTCAATATAGAATATTATGTTTATGAATGTCCTAGAACCAAAAATTCGAAGACATGTGACATCTACCAACCCGCACTGGGTCCGCGTGGTGGATTACGGCCCGTTGCCTCTCACAGAGAGGAGGCCTGTGTCCCAGCAGTGGGAACATTATAGGCTGATGATGATGATGTTTATAAACGTACTATCTTTGGGATACTGTTCTGTCTAGCTTTTTTTTAACTATTTTGGGGTCAGCTTCCAGTCTACCTAGTTGCGGCTGAATACCAGTATTTTACACGGAGCAACTGCCATCAGACCTCCGCAACCCAGTTACAGGGCAATGCCGATATCCTTAGGTTTTTTTATTTTTCTCTTTAATAAAAACGTTGCCCCACAGTAGGATTTCTCCTATATCGTGGGTGCGTTTACAGGCAGAAATCTTCACATGCACAAACGCCCAGACCCGGAACAACTATTTGTAGGCCATACAAATATTTGATCCGTTCGGGAATCATACCCACGACCCGTAGCGCAGAAGCCTATCGCTCAGCCACTGCACCAAACGTGTCGTCAAGGTCAAGGTTAGATCGGTTGTGGAGGAACAAGATATTGTGTTCCTCCAACAAAAAGGGAGGATCCTCCAACGAAGCGGGTCTTATACCTGGCGGGATACTAAGTTACTTAATTAACGACTACTATTATAATTACTTGAGCTCGTGGCTAATTACCAACCGCGCGGTTCATACGATTTGCGAGGTTAAGCTGCGCTTGCCGCGGTCAGTCCTTGGATGGGTGACCGTTCGTTACACATCGAGACCTCTCTGTGCCTCGGAGAGCACATTAAACAGTCGGTCCCGGGTTTCATACGAATACCTATGACAGTCGTTACGGGAAGTCAGAAACCCGAAAGTCTGACAACCGGTCTAACTTTAGGATATCGGCATTACCCAGTAACTGGGTTGCGGAGGTCCGATGACAGTCGCTTCGTGTAAAATACTGGTATTCAGCCGCATCTGGTTAGACTGGAAGCTGACCCCAACATGGTTGGGAAAAAGCTAGGCAGAATGAATTATAATTACTTGAGCTGAAAGTTTTTGTTATTTCACTACCGTGGTATGTCAGCTACGTGCCACTGATTGTCACCGAAAGAAATCGGTCATTGATGCATGTCATAAAAGGATAACTCACCGAACAACGTACCTACCTAAGGTTTTATGCATTACTAGCTGTGTCCTCACGGCTCCGCCCGTAGCCTATGTTATTCAGTGATAATGTAGCTTTCTAACGGCAAAAGAATTTTTGAAATCAGTCCAGTAGTTTTTAAGTTTATTCGTTACATACAAAAATATAAAAATACAAATCTTTCCTCTTTATAATATTAGTATAGATTAGTATATATAAGAATATTATTAGAATAAATCCATATTTTTATGGTTTAGTTGTAACCCGTACTGGAAAGAGTAAAAGTATTAGCTTAGTTTCCATATTTGAATAGAAAAAAGGGTAAAAATAATGCTTCAGTCTGACTGTTAAATTGATAATCATAAACAATTTCTCTCAAAAGCCCATCAAAATCTCCATACTAATAACATCCAACCTATCGCAGCACACGGATGAACAATGCAATAAAACGGTAACCATTGATACAGTAGGTACGTGAAACGCAGTCATTAGTCACACGCTATTTAGCAGTTAACGCTAGCACACGCAGTTTTATCAATGCGACATTTATATTGTGTTAATCGTGTTTGGATATTGAACCCCGCGGTAGGGGTAGACTGGTGTTGCCAGGACACAGTTTGATAACACCTACAATTTTGGAGGATCAGTAGGTACAACCGCATTTTACGGAACATCCAAAAAAATTCAGACTGCTAAACCGTGGGTTGTCGCGTATTCTAAGAAGTTTGAAACTGTCCTGAAGCCGGCTTCCTGCTTTTTAAGAGCTGAAAAATAATAGTGAAAGCTGGAGTCCTTTCTGGTCTCGCCAATAACTACCCGGTTACGTAGAAACGGTCCGCAAGACGATGTACAAGCAGTCGAATAGAAAAAGAAATAGTGGAAGCTATAAGGGCTTCAAAAATGGTTAGCTGAAAATTTACAAAACTAATGCAGGGCTGAGGATTATGCTGAAAAAAGAGTACTATTGTATTTCAAAGTGTGGAAAACACTAATTGAGATTTAGTAAAATGTATAAGTCTCTAGTACCATATTATACCTGTCGGACAATATTTTTTCTGAAATAGTAATGAACTTAATATTTTAGATATAGTATACCTAGATGGATATTCTGAGGATAACGCAATATATTTTCGAAATTGACAATAAATTTCTGGCAACACTGGTACGAGCAGAACTATTGTGGATAAACGGATGGATGGCGTGGCGCTGATAGCTAGTGTTGCAATAATTTATCGGAAACTTTTTACTGGTTTGGGGTAAAAGTCATCAGACTAATAATAATATTATGAGAAGGAAAGTTTTGGTAGTTTGATTTGAACGTGTTTATGATTCACATGAAATTGGCATTTTCGATTGATATTTTTATGTTGTGTAGATATGTTGATTGATAAACTTTTATACTTTATTTTTGTAGGGATTACATAATACAGTAGGCTTTATTTTGTGACGTGATTGGTGAGTAACCTTGTCCAGGAGTGAAATTAATAGACCGATTCTCTGATGAAGATAAGATGGAACTGCCCCGTTGGTCTAGTGCTGGCAAGCGCGACTGCTGATCGTGAGGTCCTGGGTTAGATCTCTAGATTTGGCAGTATTATTGGGTTTTTCCCTGTGCAATTCATCAGTAGCAGCCCGGGGTTTGGATTTGTGCCTGGTGGATGGCAATAGGCTTGCCCTCTATTACATGGGACTTAAATAACGGCGAAGTGAGGATGTTACTATATACTTCTGCCCAACCCTTCATGGAATACAGGCGTGATGTAATGTAATGTTGCGTTTTATGATAAGATGGAATATTAACAAATGTTTAATTACAAATAATTCATTTCAATATCAATTTGGTCAACTCAACAAGACTCAAAACTAATCATCAAACCAATAGATTTCTTAGAACAAACAGGAACTATTCCCATCTATTACGATCGAACATTTCCCCGCTAAGGCAAGTGACACACATAAATCTGGAGGTTTTCACCGCACAACTCCGGGTCGCGTTAAGTACACACAATATGAGCGGCCGAGCCATATTTAATCGTTATCAAGCGAACGCGCAGACCTCGTATTCATCGCCCGATGATTTACTCCACGGCTTATCCTACCTCAGTAACTGACTTATGGAGTATAAGCGCAGTCGATGAGCTCGGTGTGTTTACAACTTTTATTTAATAGTGCGGTAGTTATATAAATTGATGAAATGTTATTATTAGAATTTTGTTTGAATCCTACATTTTTGTGTCTTGCTCAAAAGTTTTTCAGGTGTTAATAATGTTTCGTAGAGTACCTACCTATAACTTAATTATATGGTCATTACATAATTATACATAATACAAAAGCCCCAAAGTCTCGAGGGTCTATAGGGATAGGAGGTACATGCCAATAGGCTCGTTCGATCTTTAATACCACCAGCATGATACTACTAGTGGCCTCTCAGTCACAAGAAGTAAAACAGATTAGATGTACCTACTGATAAAAGAAAAATACTTCTACCCGTAGGTATACTTCATCACTTAAAATCATAACAAAAGTACTATGTACAGAATGCAGATATACTGGCCTGCAAAAATAAGTATCACACTTTTAAAATTGCAATAACTTTTTAGGTACACAAGATATATTTTCGAAACAAAAAGGACTCAAAAAAGAGTTTAACTTTGTTACTATAGTTTCAAAGAAAGCTGATAAAAATTGCTATAAAACGTTTTTCAGTTTAAATCTCTAACTTCTATAGTTTAGAAAAAATTGAAATTTTAAAAGTGTGATACTTATTTTTGCAGGCCAGTGTATATCAAAAAACAGCTGACTGTCACCCGTTTCTATCGGCACCATCGGCGCTGACTTTGACGTCACAAACTCCCCCGACTAAAATCGCTCCGCCGGACCGCAGCATTATCTTTGATAAGTCGACTGTCAAAATTTAATCTACATACCTACAATGTGAAGCCACGAATGTGCACCGAACCATACGAATACGAAATGATTTGCGCATAGGATTTGTTTTATTTTCAGAGACAGGGGCGCGCTCAGCCGCGGCGTCGATAATGGAACCTACCCATTGTTGGTATTCTGAAAAGCGCCAACTACCGTATGGACATCAAGCGATTAGAGCTCTTATTGTCTTTATGGAAACGTTTACTACAATTTTTTTTCATGAAAATGTTTTTTTTTAGTTTAGTTATCATATATTTGTAATTTTAAATATGGTTTCGTTTTTTCACGCTTCAGAAACTAAATATTAAATCGAAAAGCCCAAAAAAGGTTGTCTGAAAAAGTCAAAACCTAAATTCGTATCGCAATTCAGGTGTTCGAAACACAAATGGAAAACAAACTCAATGTAACAGCTACTACCACACCGCAAAATAATTCCATTGATGCAAATCCACTTCAGAAATCAAGTAAGCCTGCTTTAAATCAACCAGCGCAGTACTGCACACTGCACCCCACGCATTGCGCGCCAACTATGCAAAAAGCTGCTCCCGGCATTGATTCCGATGATGTCCGCGGTCGCAGACAGGGTCATTATCATTATCGTGGCGCTCGGAATCCATTAATCACGTTGGTATTCCTGAACCGTGCTTCATCACCCTCCCCCCCACTTGCAACTCCCCCGCGGAACCCCAAGTACCTGGACGCACTCGTGCATTCACCCTTCTCTTATCAGTTTTGATGTAGACGACAGGACGGAACTCTAGATACGAAAGGAAATGACGTTGATTTTTAACAGATTTTTGTTGTTGTTGCCCCCGAGTTTCCGGAGGGTAGGTATTTTTTCTATAAATCAGATCATTTTCATGGCATTTATAGAGTGATTATTTCATTTTTATAACCCCTAATATAATTCATGGTTTTATCTAATAATATTAAATTATTTATTGAAATCGAGGCAGTCAATTAAATATAGTTACTTTATCGTTACTCATATAAACATTAGGCACGTTTACGTATAAAACAATAAAGTAAGGATTAATATTAATACGTCAATTTCCAACATTTCCTATTCCATTTCATTTTCCTAAATTGACAACTCCATACATATTTTATACCTCGTCGACATTCAACAACATAAATTTTATTAGAACTTGTTGCAGAGATTATTAATATTGGGGGTCTTAGTCCCCGAGGCGACGCGTCTGCAAAGCTCCAAGTACCCCGAATACCCCCCTGTAGTATTTGCTATCTGTCTATTCCACTAATGCGTTGTAACAGGGCATTGATATTCCGCATACAATGCCGTTCATTCGATTCGCGATGAGCCCAGTTATTAAATCAAATGGATAACAGACACCTGTGTTCCTAGATGGATTTGCATACACACACATGGACGTCATACTGTCATTTGCATAATTACAATGAAACATGAAAACGTATTCGTGATTTGTCACAAAAATGCATCAACAATGATTACTGTCGTATGGTATGACGGGGTATTTCGATGTTTTTCCATTTGCCTATTAATTTTCTGATGGGACGCGTAGGGTGGAACCGCCAATTACTTAGTACCTTAATTTGTGGTATTATAAATTCCTTTTGCTACTATTTATGTTCTTTGTTTCTGATAATTATAATTGGAATTTATTTTAACTACTTTTTATGAATCACGCTTTTTTTGGTAACTTTAATTAAGCACCCATATATTTTTATCGTACTAATTTAATTGACACCGATTAAAACAATAATTCACACCTGCTATTTAAAGGCGAACAAAAGTACCTAACTTTTTCCATTTAAAAGCTAAAATATTACTGGATTCTCAGTTTAACGAACCTCTACCACATTTTAGTTACTGTAATTTGTGATGAGAAAATAAATTATTATTATTAGTGTAACTAACCCACTCCATACAGTGATTTATCGATAGTTTAACATTGACAGTTTTTAAAGGCAGTTCGGGAGATGACGTGATAGTTGTGAAGGCATCTCGGGTGATGACGTACGACGACGACTGTATGGAATGGTTAGACTGTGCCTTTATGGTATAATGACGATGATGAAAATGAGTTTGACAACACTTTTGGTGCAGTGGCTGAGCGATTGGCTTCTGCGCTACGGGTCGTGGGTTCGATTCCCACACGGATCAAATAAATATCTGCATGGCCTACAGATAGTTGTTCCGGATCTGGGCGTTTGTGCATGTGAATATTTGTGTCTGTAAACGCACCCACGATACAGGAGAAATCCTAGTGTGGGGCAATGTTTTCAATGATTATTCATAACTAACGTGGGGTATTCAGTTATTCACAAGGTAAATTAAGCCCTAGGATTGTGTGACTGAAACCAACTTAAAGATATCTAGTTACTATATTTGGTGTATAGGAAACTTGTATGGTATGTATGAATAATTAAAACGTTCAATAATGCGGATAATATTGCAATTAATGTGTAGATTAATGTTGCCGAACAATCGATAGTTCGAGAGAAAATCAGCTACTCCATAGATAGGTCGATAGTATCGATAATATCGATACTATCGAAGCTCCTAAATATAATACTATCAATCATATCGATACTATCGACAGTTATACAGAATCGATAGTGGCTTGTATTTCGATGTTATCGACAATATTGATAGTATTGCTTTTCTGAACTTCAATACTATCGATAGTATTGCACTCTGACAGTACTATTGCTACCTTCTTAACTATCGATAGTATAATCGATAGTCATACTATCGTTGAACTATTGATAGACTGTCGTACTGCTATCGATACTACCGATAGTATCGATAGTATAATCGATAGTCGTACTATCGTTTAACTATCGATAGACTATCGTACTGCTATCGATATTCGCCTATCGATCGGCAACACTAGTGTAGATACTTATAAAATCGAGTGACAGATTTAAAACAAATGTGTTTACCTTTGTTTTCGAATGGAATGGACTTGTTTAATAGAAATGCCCAAAGAAGTGGTTATTTCTGTCCAAGCTAGCTTAAAAGGTTTGGCCATATTTTGCATTTACCAAAAAAGTCACGCCACTATACATCCAGGTGCCTTTGGCTCGTGGCACCTGGGGTGCGACACTGCGGGAGACCACAGAAGTGTAAACATTATATTTTTAAAGCCGACATGAAAACCATCAATCTTACCTCACAGAACTGCAGTCAGGAGTTTAGGTAGACTGTAGACTGCACAAGACTAAGCAAAGTGGATAAGGCTAAGTAGTAAAGCTTAGTTAGAAGAGTAGAGCTTAACATAACTTTTCAGGTGTACTTTTCGAATATTTACAAGATCAGTAAAACTCGTAAATCAACAACATGAAGTTCGTAATATAATAATACATACATACATAAACTCACGACTTTTTCCCATGGGGGTAGGCAGAAACTATAGAACGCCACATGCTATGACTCTTACATACCCCTTTCGCTTCATCCACATTCATACATCTTGTCATACACGCACGCCGGTTGAGAGTACTACGCACCTGACCTTTGTGAAGAACATCACCAATAACATCGATGTATGTCCTTCTAGGACGTCCTCTACCGGCGTTCCCATTAACATCCGCCTTATAAATTCCTTTTGTTAATCGCCGTTCACTCATTCTCTCAACATGGCCAAACCACCTAAGCATAATCCTTTCAATTTTTGTCACTACATCATCTTTTAAACCGCAACTTTGTCTAATCTCTTCATTTCTCAATCTATCATTCAAAGTTACACCGCACATACTTTGCAAGGAACGCATGAAAAGTCGTTCAGTGAACAAGAAAACAAGTCAATTTTATCCGCTACCCTGTTGAGCGCGCACAGCGCGCTCGTCAGTGGTGCACGCTGAAGCAGATTGGTGCGCGCGGTCGGTACCTCCAGCAGCTGCGGCTGCCGTCGCCTGCTCACATACTCATCTGGTACGCATAGCCTAATTGATTGTAGTATGGCAAAATTTGATATTTTACCCCTTATTACATGAAACAAGTATGTGGCTAGTACTAGTTCCCGCTTAATCTCTAGTTTATAGTATCCAACCATTCCCAACATAAATAAGGTTGGATACAGCAATGAGTATCCTGGATATACTCCATGTAGCCTCAAATACATAAATCTAATATATTTGTTTTGTATCCGCTCTAGCATGGTACTGTATTTGGCTTCACTAGGACTCTAAATAGCCGCGTTGTATTCTAAGTGCCTCATACAAGGCTCTTAAAGCACTCATGTTAGTGAATTGATTTGCCTGTCGCAAAACAAACCCTAAATTGCGGTATGCTTTTTTGCAAACCTCTACGATATGTTTGCGAAAGTGCAAATCTCTGGTGAAATGAATACCCAGATCTTTGACCTCCATGACACGCTGCAGCGTTTTACCTTCTATGTGATACTTATGGAGACGCGGAGCATGGGCGCGGGCGAATGAAAGGATAGAACATTTCGCCACGTTGAAATAAAGTTTATTTTCTTGACTCCACTTTGTGACTCGATCTAAATCTTGCTGCAGTATGTCATGATCGGCGTTATCCTTCACCACATGAACCAGCTTTAAGTCATCAGCAAAGAGTAGGCAAGTTGACTCCTTGACTACCTTCGGTAAGTCGTCCACCGCGAGGATAAAAAGGAACGGCCCAAGATTACTACCTTGGCTGACGCCCGATCTCGTGTGATAGATCTCAGAAAAGCGTCCTCCACAGTCAACATATTGACGTCGCCCGCGCAGGTAATCAGCGAAGAATTGAATAGTGTGAGGTGTGAAGCCCACATTGGCTAATTTCAACAGCAGCACATCATTATCGACCGTGTCAAACGCCTTCCGAAAATCTAGGTAGGCTACATCCTCCTGTAAACAGGGTGTAAACGAAATCATGTAATTCCTTCAAACCTCGTGATATACTGCTGACATAGATGGATTCAATAAACAAAAATAATACCTCACGTTAAGGACACATGTTTACTTCTTGTAATATTATTACAAGAAGTAAAAAAAATAAAATTACAACAAGTAAACATATGTTCTTAACGTGAGGCATTTTAGCGCCCCAAGTTAAATGACCGCGTGGCGAGCGATAGCCGCGCAATTCGCTCGGGGCTCTAAAATGTGTCACGTTAAGAACACATGTTTACTTGTTGTAATATTTTTTTATAGAATCCAAAAGTATTCCCTTTTGGCTTAATCTATGTCAGCTGTACATCACGAGGTTTGAAGGAATTATATGATTTCGTTTACACCCTGTATACCCACTTGTCTTACAACACATTAATTGACATTAATATCTTCAAAGACAATCTATACTATGGAGACAACAATAATACGCCCGTATATTACCCGGTAATAGCTAGAGATGCCGTAATTGAGTCGAACCAATCTGATATCGCCATTACATTACAGTGATTTACGCGTTTATAATACTATCGGGTAGTGTTTGACGTTGATGGGTACACTATCACTGTGACAATGTGGTAACGATACCAATAATTCGGTTGTAAGTGCCTGGTTGGTCTAGTGGTGGCAAGCGCGCTGCTGGTCGTGAGGTCTTGGGTTCGATACCCAGGTCAGCCAAACTGTTATTGGGTTTTCCGTGTTGAATTCCTCAATAGCAGCCCGGAGTTTGGATTTGTGTCCGATTTATGGCAATAGGCTCGCCCCTTATTATGTGGGACTTAAACATAACGGCGAAATGAGGGTGTTACTATACACCTCCGCCGAACCCTTCGGGGAATACAGGCGTGATGTTGTGTTGCTGTAATTCGGTTGTGGGCCTCGTGTCCATCAACATATTTGTTAGTATGAAGTGAGTCTCACCGAATTTTGCATAAGAGTGTATAGTCATGTGTAGATCATATTGATCCCGGCTGAGAACAGGTATCCTATTTCCGTGGATGTCGTAAAACGCGACTAAGGCCGTTTTTCCACAGCTCGATATGACAGAATTTGCTGAAGATCCACTATTCTATATGAACTGTTTACTATGGTACTTCTTCTTCTTCTTAGCGTGTCAATGGCAATCTAAATTGAGTCAGCCCAGAACTTAGCTACGAGTTTAGCGTTATAAGTAGCGTCCATTAGTTCCTGTAACGTGCAGGTATCAGGGCACGCAGGGCATGATGTCAGGTGTCCCATCGATTGTGGAACAGCACCACATTTACCCTCCAAGCCGGAATCGTCTATGAATCTCCACCTGAGCAGGTTTTCCTTGCTTCGATCAACCTGGGTCCGGAGTCTGTTTAAAGACTTCCAGGTTAGCCAAGGCAACTCATGTCTAGGTGAGAGATGTTCAGCAGGTGGGACAAATGGGATGGGCAGGGAAGCACTACTGGTACAAGTAGTATCGTGTCGGTTCGTGAATAAACGGTTCACAGATTTATACGGCACTCTGATTCGTCGCCACATTTTGTCGTGTCGTGTGACGTGCAAAAACGATCTAAAGGATAATGTAGAGAGGACGACACATTTGGGGAAGAGGCTGAGCGATTGGCTTCTGCACTATGGGTCGTGGGTTGGATTCCTACACTGATCAAATATTTGTATGACCTACAAATAGTTGTTCAGGATATAGGCGTTTGCGCATGTGAATTTGTGTCTGTAAACGCACCTACGATACAGAAGATATTTACAACGTATTTTTAAAAAGAAAAAAGAAAGAAAGATGTCGGCTGAAAAATGCTGCGATTACAAAACTACTGTAATGTGTTTACTGCAAGTATAATGATGATAATGATATTCTCTATATTTAGTAACATGGAATGATATTGTTTGTGGGAAAATTGAAAAATTACTTATTATCCGTTGATTTTTATTCAAATGAAATATTCTACGTGTTTCTCTTTTTAAACGGTTTTAATTAGCTTCACTTCATACATTTGTTTGTTTATTTGTTTGATTCAAATCTTGCGACAGATCTTTCAAATACTTCTGCTAAACCGATTCTCCAGAAATTTTGTACACAAATTCAATTTCCATGACAGCACGATAAAACTAACTGGTAGGTAGGTACTGCTAGATAAAATCATTTAACTTAAAACTTTTTTATGGGATTATTCTATTTATCAAATTCCAAAGTATAATAATATCTGTTATGAACAAGCAGTATAATATATCAGATGCACCTTTTACAATGTTTGAGAATAATAATGGAAATTATTAATTCTTGTTGTATGTGTTTAATATTGAAAGTTAACCAATTAATGTTGTCTATTAAGTCCATAGTTTTCAGACGTGGACTGGAGTCCACGTAATGTTTAATGCATATTATTGCCTCTTAATTGACGAAACTTTGAAAACAATTAAAATAACGATGTAACTGAGTTGCATATTAAAATACTAAAGGATGCTCTATGAATATAAAGAGAAATCCCGTTGATGTTTGCTCAAGCAACAGTTTAGACGGTCAATGGTCAGAAAAAATATTAGTTTCATAGACACGCACGAAATCACTGTCTGACGTCAGTTGCAGGGTAAGTAGACATAGCGCATGTTAGCCTGAAGTTTGAGAAAGGATTGTGTGTGACTGAAATCGACTTAAAGATATCTATTTGCGTGTGTAAGAAACTTTCATATTCAATAACATACATAACATAACACAACATACTCATGAAATTGATTGTAGATATTGCACAGGTTAGGCTGACGATTGGTCAAGCAGATTTTTTTGCTAATTGAAGAAGTTGCTATCACCCATATTCTAAGACGTTCCTCCAAAACTTACTCGACTCAGAACGGCCTCGAAAACACCTTCAAAATTGTATTCTTAGTCGCAATTTCGAGTGAACTTTGAGGTTCCTCGACGGAGTCATTACGTCATAATTTGGATTATCTGCATCGCGCAATTAACGCCGCGATAAAAAATTGTAAGGATTATCGTAAGCATATTCGATAGTCTTCAAAATTAATTTTTATTACATACAAACTTTGACACTTCCTTCCTTAAGGTAGGTTCCGAGGTACCTTGTGTTTGATAGATGATTCCTTACCTCGACTGAGGAAAAATCTCGAGTCGAGGACGTTTATGTCAAGTAGAGGTGGAGTCGAGTCGAGTAAGTTTTGGAGAAACGTCTTACAATATGGGTGTATACCTACTAAACAGAGGTATGGCTATATTTATAAAACTCATTAGACAAAAAGGCATTTAAACAATGTCACGACAATATTCGCCGAACTAGCTAACTACATTTAGAAGTTTAATAACGGCATTTAATTGGAATTTTAAAATAATTTCATTCATAAACTGCCCCGTTGGGAGTCTGCTAAACTCGGTTCCATTTTAACCCTTTGCTTTACCTCCTGTATGCAGACGACTTAATTAAAAATTCAGTAACCGTACTAATATGACTTATGACAGAATTCAATAGGAGTATCAACAGCAAACCTTTAGGGATTTGTGATGCCATAAAGTAGAAGATACTGAGCGGGTGGTACTTGAATAAATGAATGGAAAGTTCACAAAATAAGCTTATATAGAGTTACGACTTTCAATTCGTTTCTAGCGTTGAAAGTGGTAATGGGACAGTCAGCATCAGATCAGAAGTATAATATTTTTTTTTTTATTAATGTATCGTTATTCATGTTCTAAATTTATCACAATACTATTTTTCAAAGTATTCTGTACTCATAATTTTATCAAAAAATCATAATTGGGAAATACATTAACCATTTTTGAAAGTATGCACCGCAGTAATAATTTACTTTTTGATGCCAACTGTACACGTTTTTGGTAACAAACATTGTTTCGGCCCACTAATGCCACAAAGGTCTTGGATTGGGTCCGGAGATGGGATAAAAGTGTAATTACGTTATTTGGAGAAAAATCTCATTTACAGCCTGGAATTGGAATGGGGCTAGGCTCACCTCCTATCACATTGGCCTCTAATACGAGAATTGGGGAACTGCGAGTCAACTATTTGATGACAGATCTTTGCGACAGTTGAAGTAGAATTTCGTACCCCTTCATCATCAACAACAAGGCGTCACTGCTTAAAATCAACCATGGGCCTCCTAATGAGCACTCTGTAATAAATGGTCATATCGTCGGCCTAATTATCAAAATTCGTAACTCCGTTTGGACAAATTTTACAGGAGGGAGAAAAAACCGTTTCTTTTCTAAATAAATAAATGGCGGTGTTACTTAATCTTATATTTCATCAATAGCAACATTTGTGTTATTTTGCGGGACAAAAGAACTATTCCATCATATTAGTTGGAAAAATATGCACTAGATGCCATCAAAAAACCAATATCGTGTTTTTTGAAGTTACGAATTTTGGTAATTAGGCCTTCATGATGACGTCTGAGTTCGATCTCGGCCCGTGCCTCAGACTTTTCCAATTCATGTGCGGATCAGAATTTGATTATCACTTGCGTTAACGGTGAAGGAAAAACATCATGAGAAAACCTGCACACCGGAGAGGGCTCCATAATGTTCTCGGTGGTGTGTGTAGTCCGCCAACCCGCACCAGGCCAGCGTGGTGAACTAAGACCTAAACCCTTCTCATTCTAAGAAGAGGCCCGTGTCCAGCAGTGGGACAGTAATGATCTAATGTTTTTTTTTATGAATATGAGATATTGCCGTAATCACCACGCTTGACAGACGGATTTACGATCGCAGTTAAGCGTTCGCCACACCAAACGTGGGTCTGTCGTCGACGGACCCGCGGTCGCGTTTGGTGTGACATGCTTGCATGCATGTTTGAGTTGTTTTTAGACGACACGTGGTTGCTGCTGACGATCCTCTTGGCAAAACATCTTAGTAGATTTTACGACACTAATGAGGGTCGACCTATTCTTTGTCGGGAGCTACATACTGCACTGTATATCAATACCTACTTCTTTTTATACATCATTTACCTTGATTTATGTATGAAAACACACGGACATGAAACATTAGCCTAAATACAAGTTCAAATAGGTAATTTCTCTACACCAAATAAAGGTAATGTTCTATTTACCTTCGCATTTTAGTTGTAATTATTGTTTATTCTAAGGCTATACACGGATACACGATTGTCTAAAAGGGCGATGTCTGATACCATCTTTTGTTGGGGTGTATTATGTCGATCGCTCGCAGAGGGGGAATCGATACCAGCATGAATATTTGAACGCATTATGTGCTGTCCATACTTTTGTCGCGCCGAACTATCGGCTAATTGAAATAGTTTTGTTTATGAATGACCCCTTATAATGATCGTGATTGAAATATTTTTAGAATACGTTATCGTGACTTTGAGTGGTTGGGTGATTATTATTGCATTCTTTATGTTGTAATTGGACGTCATACATTGTAGGATTTACCCTTTCAGGGACATAAAGATGGCCGAAATAATGTATTAGGTATTATAATCATAATGGTTTTGCTTTATTTAAGTTGAAAATGTACGTAAGAGATCGTAAAAGTTTGTGACTCTGCTTCAATAAGGTCACTATGGAAAAAATGCCTCCAAAAATGTGGCCAGCCGACAGAGTAAAAGTTTATAAATCAAAAAAAATCGGTGGATAGCAGGCATCGGCAGAATAATAAAGCGCCGCATTGAGAATACTAAAAACTGAACAAGTAGAGAAGATAAAGCCAAGCCTAATCACGACAGCAGAAAGAACAATAAGGGAACAAAATTATTGTACCTACTAATAGCAGATATGACCGCCTTTAGTTTTGTTGGGGGTTATGTCATTGAATTAAATAGTAATAATAATACAATTTATTTAAAATCTTTTACAAAAATGGGTGTACAAAAATCCATAAAAGTATTAATAGTAATGTCTTAAATTATGGTTTGTTAGTGCCTAAGTAAAAAAAACTGGTATATAGCTAAAATATATCAATAACAGATGCAACAATTGATTACGCGACATGTGTGTTTAATTTAGCGACCTGCCCGATCTAGGTTTATTCAAACCTGTGTTTCAGGCCATCACTTCACAATATAATTTAAATAGGACAGTAATAGAGTTAATATTGAGTAAAACTAGAAAAATATATCTCCACTGACTATGAAATAAGCAAACTTCGGGTAAGGTACCTTAAGAACTATTTTATACTATACAAGTATACAAAAATAAACACTTATGAAGTAATATTAACTTCATACTAATATTTCTAGTATTTTCTCTGTGTCTGTGTAATTAAATAAAGTTACTTAATTAATAAAAGTTAATTGAAGTTATGTTAGCGCTAGGTAAATAAAAAATTAAGTCTAGGGATTGCTGTTTGTTTATATATACCTACCTACCAATGAATGTAACAAATACACACTATTTACGTTTTCCAGAACAGAATCCAGTGGCATTGCGTAATCTGCATAAACAAAATGTTGATTGCAAATACGTGCCTTTATTGTTGGCATATATTTGTCTTCTTATGGCTATAATACACTTTTTTCTCATCTGATTATTTTTGGAAAACCTATTCTTGATGAGAACAAAGGCACAACATAACATTGAGGCATTATAATTTCACAAAATAGTTATTAGACATAGTTTGATAGATAGCATGACCTCCAACTACACTAGCGACATCTGCTTTGAGCTTTTAAGATTACCTGCCATTATTTTCGATACTTTAACTTTTTTAACTTTGCTTCCATTGCAACAGAAACCAATTACTATCACCATCTGCACACGACGTTAGAGTAATATTTTAGCCTACTTTTAATATTTTTAACTCATATTTTCAGTGTTCACAAACAAAAGAAGAGACTCGCGTCGTTTACGCACGCCGCAGTAAATTACGTAACAATTCGAATGGAAAATGAAATGCCTGCTTCCGAACCATTAAGCAATTTGAATTTAACACTCGTCCCTTCATTTTCCTATTACCGCAGAAATTGCGCGATTTACTCGCACAAGCCCTTAGAAGTGGAGTAACAACTGAACGTGAAACCTATTAAGACCGTTACAAGTATTACTTGCAGAATTATTACTTGCGCAATTTCTTTTAGGTGTTAACGTAGTTGCTGCTTGGAAACAAGAACAATCTTTCCGCTTACGAGTTATTTAAATTAATAATTAGAATCAGAATTATTTTTCTATAGATAGCGAAACGGGATCGCCTAACATAATTATCTCGGGTTTAAGAAACGCAAATAAAACATATTAGGCTGTAAATATTTATCTTGATTTACAGTCGAAATCATTTCACGTGAAGAACTTCTAAAATCGTGTACGAAACCGTTTTCGTCAAAGAGAAATGAAGTGATCGATGTGGAATAAATCAACAGTGAACAAATTAAATACATGTGGAGAGCAATAGAGCTGTGAATGTGAGCCAATCCGACGCTTTTTATCGGAACTTCTTCGAGGAAATGAAAAAAAACGTAAAAGAAATCAACGATATAATGCGCGGAACCGTTCCCGCTCGAACACGCTCAACGCAGATGTTATATTTCACTCTTTGATTTTATTTTCACAAATTGTGAGGGTGCGAATTTAATTTATTCGTTCACTCCATCTTATTTAAAAAAAAAATCGAAACTTTATCCAATCAAACTAGACGGATCAGTGCCAATCTATTTTTGTCGAAAAAGTTTTTATTTAATTGTAAAAATAGTTTTAATGTTTTTAGAAATGTATTCAGCTGTTCCAAAGTTTTCTAATAAAAAAATATTCTTTTAATAATGCGTTATTTAAATAGAGTATATTTGTGAAATTTCCAAGTAGGTTAGGATGAATATTATGTGACACTACTCTACGTGCTCGGTAAGCAGTAGTGATAAAATGGCGCCAAGTGGAAGGCACTTATTGGAGTCTCGCGGCGCAGTCTAGTCGGATTAGTATTCTGCGTCCCGACTAGAAGGGGTGGCGAGATCAACTTGCGTTTTTTAATCAAACACATCGCTATCCGTCAATGGGACGCGCCACTGACTAAAACAAAGCGATAAATTAAGGCAGGAAACGGGAGGCGAACGCTCGCCGCTCGTATTGAAAGATTTACTTCCTCTGTTTAATTGCAATAACGGCTAGGCACGTTGGTATCGTATTTTTCTTTTTACACTCCGCCTCTTATTGCCTTCGGGCCGTTAAATAAATTTATGACGCCCGACAAAGTTCAGCCCACCTCGGCAGCCTCACCGGCCTGAAATTAGGTGGAAATGTGAAACAGAAATAAAAAGCTCGGTCTCAGGTGCGTTGTTCACGGCGGCCGGCTAGTGGGATTAGCTCTTGACTCGCGGTTAAATGGCTCGCCCGCTCATAAAAGTTTCTTAACGCTCATAGTTTTGGGCTACCTTCCTGTTGACTAAAATTTCCCTCTCTAAAAAGTTCGCCGGCCGCTAGTTTCGTTTCACATTACGTGAGCCTATCTGCTTTGGGATTTTATTATTGTGCCCGAGTTTAGACGAGCCGGACACGAAACTTTGTTATTTACGTAAGTATGCACTCGCAACTTTATTACGTAGGTACTAAAATTTTGTACGAAAAAAATAAAATTGAGGAATTCAATTACATCATATTATAATAAACAAAAATAAAATTCGGAAACTCACATTAGCGCCCGGCTCCTTTAAAACCTCCAATGTAATCTGAAACAAGGAACAAACACGCCTAAATAACAATAAAATTGTAATAAAAACTTTGTGCACGCAACCGAAATTGTGGAAAATTGACCAAATTATTATTTACGGTTGGAAATTAAAACAAGGCATTATAGAAGATTACTTTCCCCCTCTTTAGAACAACTCGCGTTTATGCTGTAACGAACGTGACTAACGTGTTGTCTTCCTATATTTGTAAACCCCCAATTACTGGTATTTCTTTGTTTTCCAATGTGTTCGAATTTCACCCTTATCGCTTCTGTATTGAGTTTATATTCCATCAATTTGTCTTTATCATAGTGATTTATTACCTTCATAAAATATTCAAATTTTGTGCTCGCATAACCACAATCTCCAAACAAAGATTTATAAACCTACATAAAACTCAAAGTTTACGCTGAAAATTCAAAACCGATGATCATTATTATCACAAGGCAGGTGTTCTCCGTTCAAAGAGCCACATCAAAAGATAATTTCTAACCGCTATCACTACCTATGTTTGGTTTGCGGCCAGCGTTAGAGCCTTTACTGGAAAACTCGTCCCGAGCTAACATTATCGAGTCCATATCAATATAAACAGAAAAGAGCAACTTCACTGTTCGTTCTTGTGTTTAATAGAAGTCGTGAAAAATAATCACACGATAAACAAACAACGTACGATCAATCCAAGGTATCTGTGACAAAACGTCACAAACCATTCACGAAATTAAACCTCACCGCCGCGTAATTGTAAAATATTTCTTATAACATTTATAGCAAAACATATAATAAAAAGCAATAAACCACGTTGTGGTATTATACTTTTTTTTGCTATAATCGTCTTGTTATGAAAATATAAAACGTAAATGTTCTGCGAACACGTATGAGGTAAACTGGTAGAGGAATTTTAAACAGCACCGAAGTAGGGTGAAGCGGCCGCTTAACAACCAATAAAAATAATGTATTCAGTATTATAACAATGTTATAGTGCACAAATAACCCAACTTATCATAAATGACGATGGATGGGGTAACGTGTACCGTCGCCGAAGAGGATCGTAGCTCGTGTTCCCCAGGTGACTCGTATCGGTAAGGGGAAATGACGAGTCGGGGGAAAACAGGTGAAATTCTATAGGTTATTAAAATTCTACTCGTAGTGCACTTACGTGTAGAGACTAACACTAAACAAAGGGTTATCTGAAACCTGTTTATCTATTAGGGTTCATTAGAAAGATAGCAATCCAAAAAAATACCTTTTCTGTCTAGACTTGTTATGTTATTTTGGTTATACATTTGTAACAAATGGAAATAAAGCCTCGATGAATACTTTTTTGAGTCATTATTTATTTATTGAACGGTGAAGAAAAATATCGTGAAGAAACCTGCACATTAGGGCTCCAAAAGTACACGTTGGTGTGTGTAATCCGCAGGCCAGCGTGGTGGCCTAAGAGGCCCATGCCCAGCTGTGGGACTGTAATAGGCTGATTGTGTTATGTTATTTATTTGTTACACATTTTTATAATAGAACCATAGGTTGGATGAAGAAAGTTTAGAGCTACTGTGATTTGTAGTGATTCGATGTATTGATAATGTATTAAAATCCATCAAAATTAAGTGTTATATATTATACTTTTATAGCGTTTAATTTTACTGGACAGGATTAAGGGTGACTTCAACTGAGTCTGTTAACAAAAGCACACACGATGATACCCACGTCAAAAAAAAACTGCACAAGCAAACCTTCGGTCGTCGAATTTCGTACCAAAATTACCTAATTCGTCGCCGGGTAGGGTTGAAATTAACATTTTGTTGTGGCATTTTATTCTCGTGTAGAAAGTTGCGAGTGTTCGGACGTCCGGAACTTTTGCTAATGTCGAAATAATGTTGGCGGGTACAGTCGGCCCTTGGTAATGGAACGGCAAAGTTTTTATTTATATTGTATTGTACTCCGGTTTATATGGTATTACTCGTAGGTAGAGTAGTGGCAGCTCTATTAAAGTTTCCCTCGGGAGTCATCAGTGTTGAAGGAATTAATGTGCACTGGGATTTGTTTTGGAATGTATTGACCCCTTTTGCTCCTATATTAAATAGGAGCATATTAGTTTTCCTAATAATGAGGGGCTCGTGGCTAATTACCGACCGCGCGGATCATACGATTTACGAGATTAAGCTGCGCCTGCCGCTTTTAATCCGTGGATAGGTGACCGTTCATACATATCGAGACCCCTCCGTGCCTCTGAGAGCACGTTAGACATTCAGTCCTGGGTGTCATACGAGTACATATAACATTCGTTACAATAAGTCAGAAGGCCGAAAGTCTGACAACTGGTCTAGGATATCGGCATTGCCCAGTAACTGGGTTGCGGAGGTCTGATGGCAGTGTAGAATACTGGTATTCAGCCTAATCTGATTAGACTGGTTGGGTCCAACATAGTTGGGAAAAGCCAGGCAGAACAATTAGTTTACCTAATAATACATGTAGAACTAATATATATATATAACTAAATTCATAAAGTAGTACCTATCTGGTATTGTTATAATTAATAATTTTACATACTTCCATATACCTATGTGATGTCTCACTTTGCCATTTAATTTTTTTCTTCTGTCTATTGATATTTTTCATTATTTTTCAGTTTAATCATCGCATGACACAGCAGCAATGCAATGCAATGAAACGGAGTTTTTTGCTACCTTATCCAAATTATAAAAAAGTGCATCCTGAACGTGAACTTTAAAATTAACATAAACACTTTTGAAAATTACATAGTTTAACCAAGAAAAAAAAGTAAAGTAGGTAATCTTTAAATAATTTACACGAACATAACTACTTAACTGTTAAACTAACAAAAACATTTGACAACATAAATAAATATTACGGATATTTCTCTCTGAGAATATAACAGAATAAAACCTATTTACAGCTTTGTTATGTGATTTCACAAACTGGGTATATTTGAAGAGATGGAAGAGATATGAGAGTATACCAAGAATCCTGAACACTCGTTAACTGAGTTGTCCCATGTCGGCGGCGTGTCGTGGACGTGGCCAAACAAAATGTAATTTTCCCCCGAAGCGCCCTCTTACGTGACCCGAGAAAGATATAACGCTTTTATTAAATTATTTCTGCTTTTATAAGTAACTGTTACGGACGTTTTGAAAAAATAACGACTCCAAAGGCTAAAGAGATTATGGCGACGGCTAACAATTTACCTAATGTTCGCAACACCTGCTGTGGTCCGAGATTTTAAGAGCACTTTACGTTGAGTTCAGAGTGTACAATGTACATTAATTTGTTTAAGGGTACGTCGGGTATTTAATGAAGATAATTCCGGGTAATATCGCTATCACGTACTCCTTTATGATAACGTGTTTTAAGGCCTTTTGTGGTTATGAATAGAATTTATTCCCGTCGTTGTTACTTGTTTTTTTTATATTTTTAATTGAAACTTTTTGCAGCTTATATTTTAAGCTGTTATTATTTATGCATGGGTCTCGTTTTTAATGGCTCTTAATAGAGCCTTTTTCTTCCCGTATGAGACATAATTGTCTCATACGGGAAGAAAAAGGAATACTAAATTATTCAATATGAGAATCGAGACCTCCGAAACTCAAATTCCACTTCATTGCTTAATGCTTAAAGTTATTTTTCGATTATATTAGTTATTATATCGATATTGACACGTGTGCTTAACTTTACTCCTTTAGTAGTAGTTCGCAAGTCAGCAGACTATCAAAACCTACGCCTATAATCAAATCAACTTCACAATTTAAACTCAATCTTCACAATACTCTAAAGCCTTTTGTACAAAACGACACACGGAGACATCAGGTGTGTGAGCAAAGCTCCAAATCTTCCTAGATAAGTATACCACGGAAACACACGAACTCCTTATCAAACTTCCGACGTTATGAAATAAACGTCCGATTTTATTTATGTCCGGAAGAGGGCGCGATGCGAGATTCCGCATCCGATTGCAACACCCCAATGTAACAGATATTTTGCGCAAAACTGCGCTAAATTATCATTTGGTCGCGATTTGTTTTACTCATGCCCCATTGCGCGCACCTCGTTCGCTCGCTTTGATTCAATTAAGACCCTTTGTACATCGCTGTGAAATTTTCGTGACATTTAGCCACGTTTACTAGAAATATAATATTCTGGTAAACGTCAAACGATCCGGATTGCCACTCAATTGAACTCTGTTTTCAAAACAAATAAAACATTTTGGTCGATTTTGGGTTTTTTTTGTACCATAGCTTCGATTCGGAATCTTGCGTAGTTAAATGACCAAATTTTTCGATAGTTGACTACAGTCAACATATTTTTTTTTCTCGTTGGAATATCCTCATGTATGTCCTTCGCCCGGGGAAGGCGAGGGGATCTGCCGGACTCTTACCGGCTAAAAACAACGGTGTCCCTCCTTCTGACCTAAGGCCGGGGTCACGGGATTCGCAAAAGTATGCACCGCAACCCCGGACAGTCAACATCCTAAAGAATCAAGTAGAAACTCATCAGTTTATAAACTCATCTACTTAAAGGTAACAAAAGAAAACTGGTTTCATAAATTAATTCTCCACCCTTAGAAGCTTAAGGAAAGTACCAAAATCCATCCAAAACTACCGACTACCACGATCGACCAACAAATAGATAAATTAAAAAAAAAAAACTAAGTTGTAATAGTTAACTTAAAAACAGCTCACAAACCTAAGAAAACAACTAAAAACACTTTACCCAACTTAAGTCCAACTTGAAACAGTCATCATTCTTAAACAGCAACACCCGCACCGGTTCCAAGAAAATAAATGTTACAAATAATAAATTGTAAGAAGACAACGATTACTTCTATTGCTTACTTTACGATCCGTTAATGTTGAAAAGACCAGACCGTGCTGAAGAATTTTCTAGACTTACAAAAGATAGATAACTTAAGTAAGCGAAAGAACTTCAAGTTTTACTTTAAGACGAAAAGGCTTTGCAGTTGGCAAGTCGGCAAATAACTTAATCTCTGTAACTTATTCATTATCTTTTTAATTGTTAGATTCAAGTTTAGTTTATTTTTATATAGTTGAATTAACTCGTTACATGATCTGATATGTACAGTAAAAACAATATTTTGACAACAACATAACATCACGCCTGTATTCCCCGAAGGGTTGTGCAGAAGTGTATAGTAACGCCATCATTTCGCCGTTATGTTTAAGTCCCATGTAATAGGGGGTGAGCCTATTGCCACCAACCGGGCACAAATCTAAACTCCGGGCTGCTACTGAGGAATTCCACGCGGAAAATCCCAATAACACTGCCCGACCTGGGGATTGAACCCAGGACCTCACGATAAGCAGTTGCGCTTGCTATCACTAGACCAACGAGGCCTACTTGGAAAATCGAGGCTGGAGTCACTGGAGCCAACCCAAATTAAAAAAAATACCACAATAAGGATACATTCGTACGGATTAACTAAGAATTAATTAAACTGGTCCTTTTAATCTATGACGTAATTTTCATCAACGCAATTTGCCAACAAGCCCGTCCGGGAAGGCTTGAATCTCTTAAACGGTTGTGTCTTGGACCGGAGCTCTTCCTCCAGCGAGCCCGCTCCCACAATCAGAGCTTATGCATAAATTTGAATTTTCAATTAAGGATACTTTGAAGAAAATTTTATTAGACATAAAGTGAAACCTTTGGTCTCTTAAGACGAAATACGTATTATGGAACAATGGTGGTATAGAGATTAATAAACGTCAAATACTTCGAACAATTTATATTCAAGCCGCTAAGGACACTTGCAAAGACAGCTACTTACAAAAAATAATAGACGAAAAAAATACATTCATCTTTTCGTAGGAAAGCCATTAATTCCATTTCCGGAATCACATCAGGCTAATAAAAAATTTAGCCATATTTTGTAATACATCCGATACATTATTAATAATGTTTCTACGAGCTATTTTATATCGGCCCAACTCCTCACAATGTTTTGAAAAAACTTCTGAAAGTCCACGCCCTTCTCTGTGCAGTACAGGGTTGCACCCTAAAACGTTTGAAAGGCGTTCGCGAGATATCTTTAATGAGTTTCGTTATCTTCAGCAAAAGAAAATGGGATTAATAGTTAACAGAGAACCCCGAAGACGCTAAACATCTAGTTGAACTTTCAATGGTACCTATATTTACTCAACGTAATACGAATATATAGGTATTCTGCTTTTCTCCTCTTATTTAGCAATCACCTTCATGGGATTGATCTTTGTTATCACCTGCGTAAAACGAATAGTTCTTTCTACCACACCAAACGTTGATTTTATATAACTTCCCGTAAAATAACTTTCACGGTTTATTAACGCCCGGCAGATTTTATTATCTACATATTTTAATGCTTTGCTTTTATTCGGACAACACCTAATGACATCACAAATATGAATTCATTATTGTCTGAAGGTAAAGCAGGTGTAGGTATTATAAAAAAATCCAGGCATGTGCGAGTCTGACTCGCGCACTAAGGGTTCCTTACCACCACACCATGAAATAAATGTTTTTATTATTTGTTGTTTAACTATAGGGTATGCACTATAATCATACCAAGTTTCACGCTTGTATGTGTTACCATTTTTAAGATAGAGCTGAAACAAAAAACGTTGAAAAAATCCATTTGTTTCGGGCTTTCTTGTATGGGGGATCCCTTTTGGGTCAAGACTATTTTTAATATTTTTCATGATAGTATAACATAACATCACGCCTTGTGTTCCCTGAAGGGTTCGGCAGAGGTGTTTTTAGTACCCCCTCGATTCGCCATTTATGTTTAAGTCCCAAGTAATAGGGGGCGAGCCTATTGCCATTAACCGGGCACAAATCCAGACTCCGGGCTGCTACTGAGAAATTCCTAAGGGAAAAATCCAATAACACTTTGCCCGACCTGAGGATCGAACCCAAGACCTTATGCTCAGCAGTCGCGCTTGCGACCACTAGACCAACAAGGCAGTCAGTTTTATGATAGAATCTATTATAATACATATTCTGTGAAAATTTCAACATGCTACTTATTACGGTTAATAAGATACAGGCCTGTGACAGACAGACGAACAGATGAACGACCAGACGGCGGCATAGGCTTAATAATAGGACCCCGTTGGCTCCCTTTGGGTACGCAACCCTAAAAATTACATTGCAACCATTATTCACTTTTATAAATATTACTAGCTGCCCGGACAGACTTCGTTCTGTCACAAGTTATTGGCCTGTAGTGGGAAAAGAAAAGTGTTGTTTTTACTATTTTCCACGCGATTTTTGTTTTTTTCTCTCCATAAGAACCTTCCTTGTGCCTTACGGAATATATACAAAAAAATAGTCAAATTGATCGAGCCGTTCTCAAGTTTTGCGCTTAGCAACACATTTGGCGATTCATTTTTATTTATATAGAAGATTGAAAACTGCATGCAACTGTCATACTTTCACGACCAGGCAGCACTGAAGCAACGAATGTGTTGTGGTCACAATAATAGTGATGCAAAATTCAACATTCATGACTTCGAACGGTCAATGGTGGCGAACGAAAACTCCGACCATCGAGGCTTTATGCAAAAGGACCTAAGTCTATAAAAAGACCATAAAGGGTCCGCGTACAAAGAATGCAAAGTGAGCTTCGCCGTAAAGTGAGCTAACCTCTCCGCGGTGTCCTTTACGATAGATTTATATTCATGACACTATCTCCGACGCGTAAAATTTCGGGCAATGGCGATCCAGAAGCAGGCATATGTAATTTTGTTTGAATAAGTAAAGAGGGGTAAGGAACTAAGGACAAAGGCTATTTGATCTTTTCTGTCTCCGTTCGAGTACGAATAAATAAAATCGCCTGCGGACTGGTTTATGTGATATTTCATAAATGGATTTTGAAGGATAGTGTGTTATGGGATTATTGATTCCCCCTAGACACCGTCTACGTCTGAAGTACGTTGGAACATTATCTCGGCGGTCTCATGAGATAACCTAATATATCTTGTAGCCGGAAAGTTAACCTACTTGAGCATATTTTACTGATAACTCTAGTTATATGTATAACGTTATATGGAGGTAAGATTCTTTAGATAATGTTGTAATATTATTAATTACTAGCTGTGTCCTCACGGCTCCGCTCGTAGCCTATGTTACTCAGTGATAATGTAGCTTTCTAACGGCAAAAAAATTTTTGAAATCGGTCCAGTAGTTTTTAAGTTTATTCGTTAAATACAAAAATTCAAAAATACAAATCTTTCCTCTTTATAACATTAGTATCGAAGTATACCTATAGATATACAGAATGTAACACAACGAAGAGCCAACCTTGTAACTGGTTGATGGTTAGGTAAAGTATAGCACAATCATACACTTTTTGTCACTATCCAGCCTATTCACGATTTTTTTTATTTTTCATAACCTCTATCAGTTTTGTAGTCGGTTAACATAACTAACATCATCCTACACGATCAGCTGCACAATGTAAACAAGTAAGACATCAACGATGTCTCAAAATCCTGAATAGGTATCGTAGCGTGAACTTTGCCCGCGTTTTCACACTGTATGAGGAGTGGATAGGGTGGATAGTGACCAAAAGTGTACGATTGTATTACACTTAACCAAATCATCAACCAGTTACAAGGTTTGCTTTTCGTTGTGTTTTGTACGACTTTCAACAAAACCTATTTAAGATTCGGAACCAAAGAAGTTCAATCATTAATCATTTATTACGAAATTTAATCTCTTAACTATCTACTCATTCGTCATAATTTTATTTACCTATTAATATAAATTATTTGTAAACATCGTAATGTTACACAAACAACTCAAATCCCAATTCATAAAACGCATATTTTCAAAAAGCAATTTCGTCTAGGTTTACGAGTTGTTAGCGGTAGTCGGTTTATAGTAAGCGCATTCGACCTCCTAAACCAACAAGCAGTTAATCATTCAACGTCGACGACTACATAACGTTTTATTGCTCAGACGTCTGTGAAAAAAGGAAAACAATACGACGCGACGTAAACGTTGAGACTGGATTTAATTCGGACAGTGTTTTCATAAATATTTATATGCCTGTACGGGCTGAAAATATGTTTAAGAATCTACAATAGCTTCCCGCTCCGGGCGGCGTGTGACAGCTACTCCGAAACATACGGAGCTCCGGAAATAAAAAAAATATACGTACACACATGGAGCACTTAAAATAAAACCTTACAACGAACTGTAAGCAGCGGTTTATCCTGATGTAATATTTTCCCATTTCGTACTTCAGCTTTGTACTCACTGTTTCCAGGCAGATAATAACATGTTTTAAGTGTGTTTACTTTCATCTCTCGGATTATTTTTAGGTTATCGTGGACTTGTTGACTACAAAGAAACTCTATTAGTTTGAAACAACAACTTCAAAAGAATTATGGTAGGTACTATTTGTCTTTTAATTCTTAGATTTTATTACAAAGGAAAAGTATTGAAGGGGAGTAACAATAAAATGAGCAAGCCATAAAACAGATTTAATTAGAGATGCAACGCTAATCTCCGTTCGCGTCGACCCGGCCAGGAGACGGAAAATTTTATGACAACAAAAAATGTTAATTCATGTCGCAGATAATAAAATTTTACTGTTGATGGAGAACTGAGATGAAATTAGATACTTAAGTAAATATAGCTACGTATCTGCTACATGTTTAAGAGGTCTATTAGCGGCTTCCTTCAAATTTTAATGAGAAAACTCGGTATAAAAAGTCGTAAAAACAGCTGTAAAAAGAGTTTCGTTTCTCCTTTGTAAGCTGAAATAATCCGTTGACTTAATGAATTCTCTTACAGTTTATAATGTATACTATACATGTTTTAATGCTTAGATTTATTTTATTATCAGCTAGCCTTTACCCTTAGCTCCGCTCGCTTACTGTTTTTTTGTTATGTCGGACTAATGCCAAATAAATTAGTACATTCAGGACGTCTATCAATAGACAAATTGGTAACTTCTTTAAAATCTGTTAGGCAGTTTTTGTCTTATTCTTGTCCGGTTACCCAATAGGATTTACTTTCCCACGTATAGACAAAAACTTTATGGTTGGGAGAGTACGTACTACTTTTGTGTCGATTGACCGAACAGTTTCATATATATACAATTAATATCTACTAATTTAAACAGACTTTGACTTGTAATTTGTGACACAAATTGCGTTGTCCGTACATTGCATCAAGTCATCTGTTATGCAAGAGTTAGAGCAGCACGGACAATTTAATAAATGAAACATGATCTACTCCAGGTCACCACAGTTGCAGTGGTTTTCGGAATCGCTGCGGTCATTCTTCATTTCACTAGGTTAGGCTGGTTTTACAGTGCCGCTTTCGCCAGCACGGTTAGTAAGCGTCGCGGGCCACGAGCTTTGAGTGTCTTGAATGTTTTAGAATAATCAGCCCGTGCGGTGGTCAGCGCTGACGGGGAATTCATACGTTTCGGCTGTCAGCGCCGACGGTCAACGTGACTCTAAAACTTACCTCTACATCGGCCCACTTGAATCCGTAGTCGGTTAATAGACTTCCACAAAGAACAAAGTAGTTCATGACCAGGGTAGTTCTTCAGTGATTGTAACAAAATCAGGCGGTGGGACGTGTTTTGCCTTTTACAGCTGTAACCGGATATTTTCATACCGGGTATAATTATCCATTTTATCATCATCGGCTCAAAGCAGTCCACTGCTGCACATAGTCTTCTTCAAGTGTACACCATTGAGCTCGATCCTCGGCTTCTCTCATCCAGCCCCGGCTGCCACCAGCCGCCTTGCGAAGATCGTCACTCCACCTAGCCCGTAGGCATCTCGCACTACGTTTTCCGATTCGCGATGGTCCATATAGGGCCACATTAGTTACGTTGAAACTATTATTTATCAAACTATATAGGTATGTAGGTAGATACATACGATTCAATTAGCCGTCGTTTAGCATTATCCTATTAACCGCTGGATTAAATTTTGTTATTCACAACAACAGCGAAAATGAGAGCCGACCACAATTTGCGCGGTGCAAATGAAAATCTTCGCCAAATTGGTTAACCATTAATTTGGGAATCATTTTTAGAACGAAATACAATTCGAAATCTGGATTTCATATCCAGATAGTAGGTTTCATGTTATTATCCTATATAAATAATAATGATGAAATGAAACAGCTTTAATTGAATGCCTAAACTTTTTTTTGGGAAAGTTATTGTGACTAAAAGCTATTTCAAAATGCAAGACTATTAACTAGAGATATTGAAGCAGGGTATAATCATAAAATTATTTATGAATAAACAAAAGAATAGAGTAGTCGGACTATTAGAGTAATAATAAAATCTAAACTACCTAATCATTGAAATTCATCATTTAACTCCAGTTTCAGTTTATGTTCGTAATTTAGTCGAAATAAATAAAACTATACCGAATTTTAACTGATCCGAAAATCTATAACCCCGACCAACTTGATGTCAATACCATTATTTTTAAAGAATGCTAGCTATATTGTCCAAATACTCAAACGCTACTAAATTTTAAGTTACCGTTAATTTCGTGCTGTCACCGTCACTCCATCATAAGGTGACAGTGACAGCACGAGACTTAATGGCAGCTTAAATTGACTATTTGATTATAAGGGATGCAAATTTTTTAATAGTATTCTTATTAAACCCTCGACCTAATTCTAAAATATGCTTGTTCTAGAATATGTTAGCCCTAACGTAGTGCAAAAGTAGAGTTCACCTGACGTTGGGCAATTCCCGATTTTCAATGGTGATAATTAATTTTAAAACAAAACAGTATTTTTGGATACCTTGATAGCGATTAATTACCAAAGAGTATTTAATACACAAAATGTCCATTCTCTTATTAGAACGTACACTGTAAGCAACTTAAAATTTTAATTTTACCAAGATATAGGTACTCATTATTAATTATAATTCTAACACTAATTACATAACACCTTAATGAACACCCGAAAGTCTAAATAACATTGAGGCATCCTTTGTATTATAATGTAAGCGGCATAACAATATACATACGTTTCGTACATTCCCTTCATTATGTTGCTATAGGTGTGTGTAAATGTTGAAGCTCATAATTAGAGTAAAAGCGTCGCCTCGCAGTGCCGGTGTGGGGCAGGCACCTCAAAGAACACTTACAATAGGTAATGTACTTAACGCGGTAGTGCCTAGTATCGTCATTACTTTGAGCCGTCATAGAGAATAAGGATGGTGTGGAGTCGCTGATTGTGACTTGTATTGCAAATTTTGGAGGGTAGAGAGGTTTTGAGCTGGTTTAGGCAACGGTTTTTTTCCTATTGGATTGCTTTTTGAGAATATTATATTGATTAATTGTGAATAAATGTTTGATCGATGTTTTTTGGCTTAAACCATTATTTTTTTAGTAAGAGAATTTTTTTCTTCAATAAGACAGTGCAAATTTAGATAAGGTACCTAAGTGGGTGTAGTATTGATAATTTTAAAGAATATAAATAGGCTATTTTAATGAAGTCATAAAAATGTAATTATGTTACTGACTAATAACAAATCACCAAATTGTGAGTACACAAAAAAGCTAAAGAAAATGTTTGCCAAAAATCGAAACCGAAATTCGTGACATCAATATCTACTCTATGCATCGAAATGGGTAGCGCCCCCGGCAAGATAAAGTACATTTAGATAAATGGAAGAGAGGCACAACCTTCAGCCGGGTGGGCACTCGGGCTAAACGACAGTCTTAATTTTCCCAAAGTAATAATTAAGAGTGAAGGCTCGTGGGGGCCAACAAACTCTTGCCGAGAAAACTGGCGCTAAATTTTTAAACAAGCCTTAAGTACAAAGTCCGATACGTTCAAAGTTAATTATATTAATAAATAAAATGTTAACGACGCTAAGAGGGCGTAGTTTTAGAAGGTTTAATGTTTTACTGTTTCTACTTTAGAGTGTTAATGCACATTTCCTGCTGAACCGATTGGAAGAAAAATCTGTGCATGGATGGGCTTTATTTTTTTATTTCCAATAAATTTTGTGGGCGTCCTTTTGCTTTTATTAACACAAAAAGTCACTCCGAAGATGAAAACAAATCTATGGCACCTCGCAGTTCAAAATCCGTCAAGCAGTTTAGGCTACATGAGGAACATACATACCGATACCTCAGTTCCAAAGAGTAATAATTCAGAAACAGGTTCTTTAAAATAATTTGAAAACTAATAAGTACTTTGACCACTGTATTTTTAAATACTATTTAATTAATTTGAAATGCCATTCCTAATAATATTACATTTCAGATAAATTAAATAATGATAAAAAAATACACGGGTAACTCACTAGTCATTTAATTTTCAAATTATCTTGAAAGAAACCTGTTTATTAATTATTACACTTTGGAACTGAGGTATCGGTACATACATACACCCGAAAAAATGACCCTTCTCTGGGGCAGTCGGATAAAAATTAATGGAACAATAAAAACGCGACGGTAGGTAAGGTATTCAACGCTACAAAGTGCCTTCCATTATTAAACCTGCATTATCTTTCAATATAATTATTCTGATAAAAATTAACAATAAAAGCATTGTCTACAATTACATAATGTACCCTAAAAGCAAACAAAAATCTGTGATCTGCAAAATGTGCAAATATGAAGCTGATACTGTACTAAAAATGGTAAATTGAATGAAAAATATCGGTAAAAGCTTACTCCATTGTTTAAAAATATAACAGTTTTTCTGTAGCGTTCTGCAATTGAAACTTAATGCTATTGATGACTTTATTTTTAATGTTAAAAGGCATTCAGGCTGTCGACACATTTTTCTTTTTTTTGTTACGACTTTTCCTTTTTTGTTACATTACAATTTCAATTAACATGGAAAATTCTGAATACTGGAATTCAAAATACAGTTTTAATAGTATGTGGTAGTATTTTCATAAGTCAACATGTTTCGCTAAAAGTCTTCATGTATTTAATGATATTTAAATTCGTGAACCAAAAACAAACGGAATTCTAATTAAATTGTAATAAGCTTAGACGTAGTAAAACACTCTAATTATTCAGTTAAAATATCAGTTCACATAGAACTGGTGAATTAAATAAAAGTTGAGGGACAGTCCTTCACTCCAGGTGAAATAAATTGGTCCACGGTCCCATCCGACTTAATTACTAATTCATTGCAGACTGAAACTTTTGCGAAACAACTGTTCCCTTTAAAATATTTCCATCTACTTACTACCCATCGTAAGTTACGGAACCTCTATTTATAGACTTGTTTTAAAACAGCTTAATTTTGAATGTGTCTTGCTTAGCCTTGTAATTTGGCAGGTTTGCTAGTATTTTATTCAAGCCATCACCTCTTTGTTTTGTACCGTTACTTGTATTTTGCAATGGATCGCGGTTTGGTTTCAGTAGAAGGACTCATTCAGTGTGTGTCATAAGGACAAACGACGACGACACGTTTGGTGCAGCGGCTGAGCGATCAGCTTCTGCGCTACGGGTTGTGGGTTCGATTCCCGCACGGAAAAAATATTTGTATGGCCTACAGATAGTTGTTCCGGATCTGGATGTTTGTGAGTGTGAAGATTTGTGTTTGTAAACGTACCCACGATACAGGAGAAATCCTAGTGTGGGGCTACGTTTTTTTTAAAAAGAGAAAAAAAACTATGACTTTGGCCGATGACGCCTAACAATTTTAATCACTGAACAAATTACATGGCATCACGCCTTGTACTCCCCGAAGGGTTCGGCAGAGGTGTTTTTAGTACACCCTAGTTTCGCCAGTTATGTTTAAGTCGGGCGAGCCTATTGCAATTAACCGGGCACAAATCCACACTCCCGGCTGCTACTGAGAAATTCCCAATGGAAAAACCCAATAACACTTTGCCCGACCTGGGGATCGAACCCAGGACCCCGTGCTCAGCAGTCACGCTTGCGACTACTAGACCAACCAGACAGTCACAAACAAAAGTGAACAAATTACGGTTATAGATAATCGATTCACGCTAATATTTTCTAATGTTCGACTGTTTTTATTAATTGCTATCATTCCTAATTTTGCACAATATCCCGTACCTACAAGTGTTTAGATTTACAAAGAGCAACCATAGACATGATTAACTTGAATCAAAATCAAATGAATAAATCATAAAAATAATATCCACAGGGGAATAAACGAAACAGAAACGTAATATGTTAGTGTGGCACTTCCAGTGACAGAAGTTAATAATTATATTACCCCTGGTATCATTGGCTTGAATAAAACGCTTAATTTCCTCAGACATTTTTTGCTTGAACTTTACTCTAATTAAGTTAGTGATTATAGATACGAGAGGTACTCGTGAGGGGACGAGAAATGCAAAAACTCCTCGACTCAGATCATAATCATTTTACTTTACACTTGAACTAACCCGCTTCGTACTTGTTGAATTTCAAAGGCTCCTATTAATTTTCTAATGAGTTCAGGTACTTAATATTTAATTCTAAGAATGAATTATTATAATTTAGTTTGGAATGTACATATGTAGGTAGACTATAGATATTTTTCTCTGTGTATACTTACTATTATTGTAATGAGATTTTCTTCAGTCTTCAATGTGATTTTTTTAAGAATCGGGAAGAAAATACATGATGGCTGCGCGGTACATCTAAGCAAATGTTTTGCGCACTTTTGTCAATGTAATGTTTTTTAAGACGAAATGGCACTGACAATTCTCATCTGACTAGCTCTAAGAAGAAAACTCGAAACAAACTCAGAGATCAAGGTCTCTTTTAAGTCCAGACATTGTGGTATAAAAACTATGCGAGTGTAACAATGTAGGGCAACGTCTGGAATGGCCTTTTGAGGAAAGTGCCATAGCAGGTTTGAGTTGAGCTGTCCTAACTCACGGCACGCACGTATCAACCATCGTAGTAATTAATCAATCGACTATTTATTTTAAGATTTATTTCACTTTTGCTGATAAAGTTTTGGATAAAGTGTTTTATTAATTTAAAGCTGTTCGTAAATAAAATCTTGAAAACGAAATAAATTAATAAACGAAATTTATTCCACTATTAAGAGTCAATTCGAAGATTGGCTAGGGAGACTAAAGGACCGGATCTATATCTCGTAGTAATACGAGTATGCAGTACACTCAGGACAACAGTGGGTATCTAATATTTGTATTATAGGTAAATAGTGGAAGGGGCTCGTGGCTTGTTACCTACTACGCGGTTCATACGATTTGCGAGGTTAAGCTGCGCTTTCCACGGTCATTCCATAGATGGGTGACCGTTCGTTACACATCGAGACCCCTTCGTGCCTCGGAGAGTACGTTAAATAGTTGGTCCCGGGTGTCATACCTATGACAGTCGTTACGGGAAGTCGGAAGCCCGAAAGTCTGACAACCGGTTTATCCTTAGGATATCGGCATTGCCCAGTAACTGGGTTGCGGAGGTCTGATGGCAACCGCTCCATGTAAAATATTGTTATTCAGCCGCATCTGGTTAGACCGGAAGCTAACCCCAACATAGTTGGAAAAGGGCTAGGCAGAGAGATAAATAGACGTGACGACAACTTTAAATCCAGATCCAAAGGATTAGTTCCTTTGTCACTTAGATATTGAATCTTTGGTTCTTCATCTCTCAATAGTTCAACGTCTCTTAATGTGAGCAAGGAGTGATCTTCTGTGCCAAGTTTTAAACTTAAGCGCATAAAAACTTTTTTCAGTAGGTACATATAACACGCGCCAATAAAGAAACGAATCTCAAATAGCGGTTTGTACTTGTAATGACAAATCGGACCGTCAGCAAAACTATTGCCAAATAGGTGACATTTTTTCAAGTCTTTGTTGTTTGAAAAGTAGTTAAGTTAGTAAGCAAGTTATTAAACAAGCCGACCAAGTACGCGAACCCCAAGTTCCGTACTTTCCTTGAACGTATAAAATCTAACATCTAATTCTGAGCACATAATTAAAATATAATTTTATCTTGAATAGTGGCTGCAATCCTTTGCGAGAGGTCGACTCACACTTGGTCGTCAAATGGATGATATCGGTTCAAGATTATTTTCTTCTTCTAAGTATTTTATAACATTATATACGATTTCGAAGAATCTTTCCTCGTCTACGCGAGCTCGTTTTTTTAACGTAACCACCAAATATGTTAACAATAAACAACAACGAACGTCAATAACAACGAGAAAACTTAGCAGAAAATAAATAATAGTAACAAATAACAATTTAACAGTAATTTAGATAGAGCCGAGCGTGTCGAGACAGCTCGCAAGTAGATCCAGAGACCGACAAAATTATTTTTTTGCGTGCTGTACCGATGTGTGTGACTAAAGACAGGAATAATGTACGAGTGAGAGGGAATGATTAGTGCCGCCATTTTAGATTAGTTTCTTTATTGGCGCGGGTTTTACCTACAAACAAAAATAACACTATAATGTTTGGCAAAAAGGAAATAAGAACGGAAATATTCTACACTCGGGAGCAATGAATCCGGGTCATCAACATAAACAAAACAATGTTAAAAATGTAACAATGTTTTCCGACATATTAAGGTTTATGTTGGTGAACTGGATTCATAGCTCCTGAGTGTAGTTGGATTTTACGAATGATGATATTAAATCCAATAAATTACCAATATAGGCTGTTGAGAAATTGACAAATTGGGATTATTAAATCGGAGGATGAAGACAAGCACAAGTAGCGGTGCTATTAAGGTCATCCTGAAGATTTAATCAACTCGCTGACTATAAGTTTACTTAGTGCAACACAAATTTAATAAAGTTATTGTTATTAAACTGTATCGAGACAAAATTAATAACGAATTTCACAATCAGAATATTGTATTTGCATAGGTTTAATCAGGCGTCGGATATAATCAAATGAACCGTGGTTTGGACTGCGTTTATTAAATAAGTTTGCTTTAAACCAATCCAAATGAATAATTACTGTTCACACAGTTAGACGTACTTTATTCATTATGTTCTGGTGATATGACCAAATGTTGTGATGAAAATTAATACTTGTATATTAATTTACTTGTTATAATGATTTTTCAATGATAATTTTGATTAATTTTAATTAAACAATTCAAGAGTACCTAAAAAGCTTCAAATAATAATTATGGGTTGCAAACAGTCAACGGGAATAGATTTATTTCAATTAGACCATTTAAAGACAATTTAGAGCAGCCAAGAAGGAGCAGTTTGTCGAGATTTTTTCTAAATTACTCTACCGATGGATGCTGGTGTCGATCCATCCATCATACTCTTGGATACCGTAAAGATAGGAGAGGGTGAGAATGCCATACAAACAGGTTTATTTAAGCCTAACAAGCCCCGCAAAATGTGTACATTCCCTGAGGAAATATTGTCACATCCCTGCTTATTTATAAATAACTGAACCCCAAAAGTCCTTTCTACTTGATTAAATAATATGACTCTTTGATCCAAAAATGAATCTGCCCAAATCACGATACTGGATTCAACGGAGCGGACCGACTCAAATAGGCATTGCGTGTATCGAAGGACTTCCAATAAGGGACGGCGATGCCATCCAATACGATACGAGTATATTAATCTACTACTAATGTGGTGTTCCTTGCCCTCTGGCAGCAACCGGCGACCGAACTAAACTCAGTTATATTGATGACGTCACTTTGTCTCCGTCGACTGGCCATTTCGTCTGTGTAAGTTTAACGTGTTGTTGCGAATGGATGCGACCTTTTCAAATGGTTAGGTCTTCGGTCGTTTAATTCTACGGAAATTCGAATGTAATTTGGAGTGGGGATAATTCACATGGTTTAATTTGTATAGTCTGAGTGGTTTGTTTGGGACTTCATCCGATCTTCTAAATAGTTTTGGGGTAATGTATTACATAGATCTATGTGTGTGTCGACGTCCCAAATTTCCCAACCAATTTTGGCAAATGATGATCTATCTTTGTATAATGCTTAGAATGCAAAATAAAACCAGAAACTGATCTCTGGCGAAGTATACCATAAACTTTTTGTGCAAGTTGACGTTTTTCCTTCGACAATCCGTCTGAGAAGTTCTTTAAGATCCAAGCTTCTGTGACTAATAAAAGTTTTAAGACTTAATTATGAACCACCGCTATTATATTCAGGCATGTATTGCTCGGGTAGTTCCTTTTAGGATAACAATGAACACATATAATTCCGAATACAAATTCAATGTTTGATAATCAATCGCCCTGCCAACAAACTGGGCCAATTTCCATAACCCATGCAATTACCAAATTACTCGGGATCCCATATAACGAAGGTATTCCAGCCAATTGTCCCGATCTCCGAAAATCTCAATCACTATTGACAGAACTCTCGAAAACAGTTCATCAAGATCGGAGTACGAAATTCAAATTAAGACCCTGATACACTATCCGGTTCATGCACCTCTTTAATGGGGACCTGGGACAGACCATGGAGTAAGAAGAAATGGAGTGCTAATAAGCATCAGATAAAATTGACCCTAGAATTTACTATTTTCCCTAAAAAACAGGGTCTGAGACGTGTCTTGTCGGAATAATACCTATGAGTAGATGTCAAATTCTTCGATCGCGGTAGAATTAAACCAGAGCAATACGACAGCAGCTTCGGCTGCAGTTCTCGAAGATTCCGCTTCAATTCGCCGTCGTGGGTCAGTGGTGCAATGACCTTATACCCCAAAGGTCCAACCATCCAGCCTCACTATAGGCCCTAATCTATGCCTAAACAGGCAACAACAAACACGTTTCAATCTTCCATACACCTATAATTATTTCACACTTTGTTTCTCTCTCCTCTGACCCCGACGACCGGAGCGGCCGGAGCCGTGTCACGCGTTTGTCCATACATTAGCTTTCCATTCCTTCTTACTCCATGTGACTGATGATAACTACACCAACCCAGTCCCCATTAAAGAGGTGCATGTGTGCGTGACTAATTCCGTACAGTCAGGGTATCAGGCCGAATGCCACGTGTGTCAGTTCATAATGTTGTTGTAGTGGTAAAAAAAACATTCGTATTACAAACTTTAGGGTTGCAAAGTTTGCAATTTATTCGCGTGGAAACGAATACGGCTTGATTAAGTGTCTTCTATTTGTTTATTTAAACTGGATTTAAGTTGATATTAGGAATACTAGAGACGTGGTTAGGCGAGACATTCATATGAAGCATTTATTTTGCTGTCGTTATTTTAGTTTTAGTATTATTTCGTACATTCATTTCAGTTCAAATCTTTTTATTTTTATTAGCAGAACATTTCAATTGAATTATTTATTTTGAAAGAAGATTATTTTCTTATAAGTTATAATGTAAAGCACATTATCAAGTGTAGAATTAAATTCAAAGTTTTGATAGCAAATTAGATTTTAGTACATTTTACTATTATTGTAGTTCTGGACCGAAATGTAGTTGAAGTAAAGTTAAATTGCAACCTAGCATAACATAATATACAACTTTCAGTTATAAAAACATGGTCAATATACTGTGTTCATTTCAGAAAAAAAAATGGTCAACAACTGAGAACTGGAAAATACTCCACACTGACCACAAATTAAAATAAAACTTCTACACACAGAGGCTAAATTCAAATTGTACCACTTCGCTTGGTTGAACCCCAAAGCGGCATACGTTTCCATAACGTTTCGAAAAAGCTTTTTATCTGAGTGCAAAGCCGTCGATAATGATGCCCACAACTAGAGCAGCCACACTTTCATTAAATTTTCTAGTCCACAAACATCGTATTAAATCCTTACCCCAAAACTGAGTGTGAAGAGGCCGGTAGATTATTTTGCGAACAAGTGACAGAGACAAAACAATTCGTACATCCCCACACTTGATCCTATTTATCATGCACGGGTCTTATTAAAGCGACCAACACGCGCGTTGTTGTTCCACAGTAAAACTTTAAAGTACATATAAAAGATTTGGAGTCGCTTTTTTTAAGTACAAATAGTTTTTCGTAAATAACTCTGTAACAGTTCATATTAACTTAATAATTTAATGTAATAAATTACATGTTTATTTAGAAAAGCTATTACAAAAACATCGTTGCAACTAAAAACAAATTTACTAAATATTAAAGCAAACCTGAACATAGTAAACGCAAACAAACCTGTAAAAAAATATTGGCACACATGCGATAATTACATTACGTTAGCACACAGTGCGTGCAAACATTATTTTTGCTCCAAATAGAACGGTAACAAACAATGCAAGTTCGACTCGATGCCCTCCAACGTCCAACAGATTGGCGTTCTATTCATATGTAGATTGCAACAAAAAATCCAATAAACAAGACACAGAGCACTCACATCTCCCCTCCCCTCATTATTGAAAAGAATGTTAACAGTGCACCGGGCTTATCCCGGGGTCGTTTTACCAAAAGAGTTAGACTAACGAATGGTCGCCCTACACTGCCATGAGTGACTCTCACGTTACGGTTGACACTTCAATTCGGATTAAATTCAGTTACGAATTTAAATCGGCAATAGACTAGTGTTTGTATGGCAGATCGTTGAAGCTGATATGTAGTTGGATTGGGACTGATTACTTACCTGTGATTTAGATATGATTTAGGCGGATTTTCGTGCATAAAGGGGTTGTAACCTTAATAATACAGACTTGGATATCGCTGTTACATTGTAATAAGCCTTATTAAAGGAGAAAAAATGGTTCCTAACCTTTAATGAAAACAGAATTTTTACTACAACAGACTTACTATAACCCTACTTTATCACAAAGATCAGAAGTTAAATAGCGGGTCAGTCTTTTCTGGAAGAGAAGGATCGATTCTTGTTTTCTTTTTTTGTCAAACTTATTGCAGCACCTACGTATACCTGCACATAGGCGACAAAACCTCATATAGTGGTATTCCAAGTATTCACATATTAACCGATGCCCAGCTACAATTTTTCCACTTCCATGCCGCTTAGCACAACTTCAGAGAGGATTCATATCGCCGCAGCGGATGCGTTTGTTTTGTTCAAATTTATTTTATCAAGTAAACGTTGGTATTCCGCTCACTGGTCCGGACCTAATATGCAGTAATGCGGCAAAGTAGTACCCCCTGCACCTACCACTGCCGAGTTTGATGCCGACTAATGACTGAAGTTATTCGCTTAATTATTTTTGTGCAGATTTTAACGGTTTGTTAACCTTTAAATGTGTGCTCTCGTTTGTGGAAGCGCTTAATTTATTTACAGATACAAGAATTTATATTGGAGGGGCGTGTTGCTGCTCACAATCAGCTTTCGTTGCATACTCGTACAAATAGCAGCGGAGGAGATGAAATCTTGCCATTTAATTCTTACTTACTCATCGAGCACGCTTGTTACTCCGATGAAGTTGCTTAATAAAATATCAACCGACACAATGAAAATAAGGAGATAAGATATACGTATCACCAGGCCCGCACGTACTACGAGTGCTAAAATTTATCTCAATAAAACTATATAGAAAATTAAAACAACACTGTCATGAGAAAAACAAACTTCCTAAACTGATCGCGAAATAATCGATTCCTTTCAACAGCACCCTCAACCCTTTCACCGCAACATCCATTCCATTTAGTTTTTTGAAAAATTACATCAGGATAAAAAAATATAATCGCGACATGAAATAGCAATAATAACAAAGTGCAGTACAAATTGCAGAATCACGCGCCGCGTACCATTTCACTCTCCGAGAGCAGTGATTAATCGCGTTTTCATTAGCGTCGCATCCAAAATGACATAGTTATGAATCGCCAGTTCAATCAACTCGGTTTCAATAACAATTTTTCATTCTCGACACACTAATTAAGTGCTTTTCATAAATATTCTGGTGAAATCACACTCCATCGCAAACAATTTTCAACTTTATTTTCTTTGATGCAAGTTTGAAATTTCTTTAGTACAAAGTTTGTAATGGCAGACTTGAAAGCGACATCCTTAGTAACAAGTGTAAAATATTTTCCCCAATCGTTGTACCTGGCGCCCCCTAGGGATATTTCAAGGGTGAATAAGCTCGCATAATGGCAAAGGGTACAATATTTTAAATTTCAATCGCTGCGAGCGGTCCGGTTGCTCCCCGGGCGGCGTAGAACAAAGATTTCACCCGGTGACTTTTGCTAAGTGTTATAATAACTTATTATATCGGGAAATCGTTTCAAATTTGTCGGCACTGTAATAAAAAATACTTTTTCTTCGAAATATGTAGGTACATAGGTAATGTTCTTTGCAAATCGTGTTTCATATGCGGCTTCGTATCTAAGATACAAAAGTATTAGATACGTAGCGTATAAATTTAAAGACGAGGAACTTTCTACACTTAAAGAAAACTTACTCTTTTAAGTCCACATTTAAAATTAACTTTCATGCATATCAAAGTTCTTGGATAATTCTACTTATCACCTAATTTCTAGGAAAAGTTAAGGTTCCTTTTGGGTTTTAAAAGCAAATCTAATAACAGTTACGAAGGTTATTATTTTGGTTTAACCGTTTTATCTGTCAATTTATGTACATTTACATTAAAAAAATTAACATAACAACAGGGTTTCTTGTCGGTGTTATAAATATAAACTATGATTTCAATTCTCTTTACACATATCCAATGTAAGCACCTTCGTAAAATTATTTTTTGAGAAAATACTGAAATGTGTATCGAAATGGCATAAAATACATGAGCAACGTCTATTTTTTATTTTATTTTATTTATTTATTTCTCAGTATACGGTACATTGAGATCTTAATATTAAAACAGTTTCACTTATACTACCGTTGCCGGTGTAGAAATATTAAAATTGGAGTAGGTATAACAAATTAATTTGAAATATAAATAGGTAATTTTTGTGCCAACAATATCAAGTTCAAATTTCAAGTATCAAGAACAATGTCTATAAATTATTTATGAATGACATGTCAAAATTTACTAATTATATAATGGCAAATGTTTTAAAAATAAAGACAAAAAAAACATATAAAATAGAATTCAATATAGGTACACACACAAAGTATTGATATAATGTCAAGTTAAAATTTATAATTTAAAAATTCGGTAACTGAATAGAAACAGTTGTCTAAAAGCCAGGCAAATATTGTTTTCCTGAATTTATTGATAGGCAATACTCTGATGCATGGGGGTAAATTATTGAAGATTTTGATTGCCATGCAAAATTTACAATACCGGGAGTACCAAATCGTTTGTAAAAGGTGACTAATAAATATTAACTGCGACAAACGCAAGCAATCCATCCGTGTTTCGCTCTCATTTCGGAACTCCCCCCAGTCCGTTTTTTCAGCGAGATTAATTTTCCGAATCGTTATCAGCGCCTTACGATTGCCGACGAATTTGTTACACTAGAGTTCACCTTTTCAGTGAAATTGCAAATTTTATGCGGAGCGCAGATAAAGTACCTATAATCATTATTATAACTCATAAATTTGATTGAAATTCGGTCACATTTCGAACGCCCGCTTATCGCGTGGTTGCAGTCGACTTGAAAAATACCGCGCCCCTAAATTCGTGATTTGAGAGACGTGGAGTCAACGTTTCCGATCGATTTGCGTTTAGTGCTACAATGAACGTGTTTAATATCGACATTTGCATAACAAATTTGGAAAACGCGACGCTTTTTCAAGATTTAGAAAGCGGAATTCAACCAAGCGGAGTCCAGAAAGTTTTGTAACTGTTATCGGCGTTTAGATTAGCTATACATTAATATCATGACTCGACATTCAATATTTTAAGGCTCTATTTAGACTACCACACCCCAACGGTACACACGACAAATTGTATTATTGTACCGTAGTAAAACAAAAATATCTAGGAGGTAATTAAATAAAAATCTATTAGTCTTTTCATACATCAACAGAATGATAAAAGTCCTCCATATAATGCTATCACTTATAAGATCTCTTTATCAATTAGAAATCTCTATTATATTCGCGGATATCTTAAATGAGAGTGAAGGGTGCGCGGGAATTGCCTCAAGGGTTGAAGGGCGACGGTGATACCTTTAATGTACTCTTGGAACACAATTTTGTACGACTGCAAAGTTTAAGTAAAGATGGCGTCCATATACCAATACTAGAAATCCCAAGTAATTCCAAACGTTTTAAATGACATACGCTCGGTTTCTGAATTAAGTATTAACGCTAAGCAAGAGATAAGCGAGGTTTGAGCATGATTTTAAGTAAAACTCTATACAAAATGATTCTCAATTGTTATTTATTTTAGGGCTGATTTTTCAATCTGTTTTCAATTTCCTGAAGAATAAATATGGCGGTTTGACATATTTACTACACAAAAGCTGTCAAAAGTCAATATAATTCCCCAAATAAAAGTTATCTGACGATTGGAAAATCAGCCTATTTTTAAATCAGAAACCGGCCGCTAGGCTTCCTAGAATACTTGCTTAGAAGACGTCTCTGCTTTTCCATTTAAAGATATCATTTAGAAAACACAAAACCATTACAAGCTGCAATGTTCATCTTGACGAGTTAGTAATGGAAGATGAAATTAATATTGTCACATTTAAAAAAATCATATAAGTAAAGCAAAAAGTTATTTGTTATGACAAGTAAAGTCAGTCCAGATTTTTTTTAACAAACAAGCACGTCGTTACACCTATCCAATTATTTATAGACCTAAGCGATTTATTCGGGCATATGTCAAATATATCAATTAGCAGTTGAATCAATATAGCATTTGCATGCAAATGTTTTGATAGAACCAACGTGCAACTGAAATGAGAGGCCGATTAAAAATTCACCCTCCATAACTTACTTTACCGACAGCTTTGATAATTAGGCGGCTTTAACCGCTTTCGCATATTAAATATATATATGTATCTACACTTATGTGCTCGTAACGCGATCGCGGGTCGTTGATTAGGCAGAGGGCTGATAGGATCGATTTTTGATTTAGCAACAGTGCTGTTGATGGATTAAAATTTAAAGCCCTGTACGGTACTGCGGCGTATATGATGATAGTCAGATAGTCCACGTAAAAATGCGATCTTTTGGTCGTGTTTCTAAAGCCTCATTACGACAGCAATGTTCGTTCTGCCTAGCCTTTTCCCTACTATATGGGGGTCAGCTTCCAGTCTAACCAGATGCGGCTGAATACCAGTATTTTACACGGAGCGACTGCCATCAGATCTCCGCAACCCAGTTACTGGCCAATGCCGATGTCTTAAAGTTAGACCGGTTGTCAGACTTTCGGGCTTCTGACTACCCGTAACGACTGTCATAGGTATTCATATGACACCCGGGATCAACTGTTTAACGTGCTCTACAAGGCACAGAAAGGTACGAAAACTTATTACGTAAGCAATGATGAACTGAAAATGGTCTTTAATAAAGTTTGGTCCAGTGATAGAGGCGTTTGAAACACTACAGAAAATACCCACCCAATATTATACCTACACGATCTATACTTCGAAATACAAGTAGGTAACCGACATAAATACCTAATATTCATAAAATATTAGTATTTTCAAATTACGCTCGTGTTAGCAAAGTAAATAATAGCAATTAAATAAAATTATCCACCCTAAATATAGATGTAACATGAATCAATCAAAGTCTTCCTAAACAATTATTTTTAACAAAAAGCTAAGCTAATCGACTAAACTCTATAAGAAACAATTCTTACAACTCTAAAACATTACAACTTCGTACCTACACAAAATATTAACAAACAAAATAAATCGCATTTAGCGAAACAAAGCATTCGTGATTCACCCTGGAAGATCTCGTTAGACTCTTAATGAATCTATTGAGGGCTTGTCGAGCGAGCCGGACGAAAGAACGGAGAGGGGGTTAAAGTTGCGCTAATAATTTGTGTTAGAGACTCGACACGGGGCCTCGGTGTCGCGAGATTCTGCGCTAAACTGCTGACACTCGAGCCATTGAGCCGTGGAGAAGCCTAATGCCATTTGCTCTTGCTCCAACTTGCAGATAGAATATAAATACGATGCAATTGTTGGTGTTTAAATACAGTAAAAAAATATTTTTACAATCATAAAGTACTTAATTACATTACAACTGCCTCGTTGGTCTAGTGGTGGCAAGCGCGACTGCTGATCGTGAGGTCCTGGATTCGATCCCCAGATCGGGCAAAGTTTTATTGAGTTTTTCCATGTAGAATTACTCAGTAGCACCCCAGAGTTTGGACCTGTGCCCGGTTGATGACAATAGTCTCGCCCCCTAATACATGGGACTTAAAACATAACGGCGAAATGAGGGTGTTACTATACACCTCTGTCTAACCCATCGGGAAATACAGGCGTGATGTTATGTTACGTTAATGACATGAAAAAATGTCTGCATCGCAGTCAGCATCCATAAATGTGAAAGAGACAAAAGAAGTATGATAGGATTTTAGTATGTGAGCTTCAGTGGTTCTGCCTACTCCCATAGAAACAAAGCGTGATATTTGATAAAGAATACTCTACTGGCGAGTTATCTCTAAAACCACACTCAAAACTAAAATATTTTACTCCCTTTTTTCATATTTTCTTAACATCACGATTTCTTGTCATTGATTGTGGACACATCATTATGTACGTGACCGATCCTTTCATATATATGTACCTCATAATTATTATGAGCTTTTATTTTAATGCGCAGTGACTGCCATTTGACCTTTACAACCCTAAGGGAAATCATATTTTTGAAGTGTGATGTTATTAGTAGATACCCTCATCCTAATAATCTCTAAATCGTCTCAACAAGATCCGTGGGAAGATACAGATGGTCTATTTTTAGCCACGCTACTAAAATTAACTATCTTGGTTATGAAAAAATATTTTTATGCTTTAATAATCAACATAAATTATTATACAAAAAGCTAATTGTCAAGGCCCGTGCCATGGACGGCTCATTCCAAAACAACGCATTTACATTTTACAATCAAGCCTTTTTGATAATCATCTCAATTACGAGCGTACCTAAATTTCTTTGTATAATTACGAACGATGAAGCAGAGAATATAAAAAATTTAACTCTTTATTTACCTTAACGTTTCCATCTTTAAATCCTTCGTAGACGGAATTGGATATAAGGCAAAGCTCCTACAATGTTAGCTCAGATTTTACGTTGAAGCTAGAGCTAAAAGTTCATCGCGTATTTCATTAGGAACTACAATATTTTCTTATGAACACTCCACGGTATAATCTTATTAGGGCGCGAATTATATTTAGGTTGAGAGCGGGCGGTGTCGGGCGGTGTCGCGCGGTGTCGGTGCCTCGGTGTAAACTAATTGCATTTAGAGCGATAGAGCTCTGAGAGACGGAGCAAGCGATGCTAATGGACGGTATTAATTAATACGGGCGTCTCGTCAAATTTCAACTTAGTGGAGTATCTATGCCGTTAACATTGAGGTTAATGTTGGGAGTACATTGTATTATTTCGATGCGATATCAAATAATTCAATTATACAGTTCGTTAATTTCGTTACATAATTAAAACAATAAAAAACCTCTTCTGATTGTATGGAATTTTCTAAATCTATACTAATACTAGCGAACCTGGCAGACGTCGTCCTGCCCTAAAAATTTGGTGACATACCGACAGCAGCGCCACCTACCGGGTCCAATTGTGAATCTAAACCATCCAGGGCGCCACCCAAACGCATACAAAATAAATCATTCAAATCTGTCCAGCCGTTTAGGACGAGTTCAGTGACATACACACGTACAGTCGAATTATATATAAAGATTATAAAGAGGAAAGATTTGTATTTTTGTATATAACGAATAAACTTAAAAACTACGGACCGATTTCAAAAATTCTTTTGCCGTTAGAAAGCTACATTATCACTGAGTAACATAGGCTATATTTATTACTGGGATAAAACTTCTTACGCGGGCAGAGCCGTGAGGACACAGCTAGTGTTAAATAAGTTAAAACAATTGTTGAAAACTCATGTTATAAAACTATAAATTGTTATTATTTACCGATAATTGTAATTTTTATTTATTTCTAACTTTGTTGACGAGAAACTAACAAAAGCTGATTTAAGTTGGAGCTGCTTAGAATTCTTCGACCGTAAACCTCAAAAAATATTAAATTAACTTTATTGACAACTAGCTGTGTCCTCACGGCTCCGCCCGTAGCCTATGTTGCTCAGTGATAATGTAGCTTTCTAACGGAAAAATAATTTTTGAAATCGGTTCAGTAGTTTTTAAGTTTATTTGTTACATACAAAAATACAAATCTTTCCTCTTTATAATATTAGTATAGATAGAAACACCGAAAATTTGAACACCATAATCACGTAATCATAATTCTCTAAACGTCGACTTTCAATTGAAACTTCGCAAATGTCACATTGATCATAAGAAAGGAATAAAGATAAAGGGGACAGTATAGCGACAATTGAATACTGTTATAGCCCCGGCAGATGGTCCATAAACGTCGAAATGTTGAAACTTGGCAGATAGAAGTGAGACAACAACCGTCTGTGCCATCTAAACGGCGTTTAAATAAAAGAAATGACATTCGCTTGGCAATGGTAACAGCTGACGTAGACACAAACGGTGCCACTTTGATAATTGTTCCCTGTAATTATTTCAAACACTTAATTGCGTGTTCAGTGCCGAGTTTCACCAAATTACAGCTTGAAATACTTTGTTTTTAGTTTGTTTCACGGTTATTCTTTATTATTTATTTTTGATGAGTCATCATGTGTGAGTAAACATGATGTGTATTATTTTATTTTGTTACACGTGGAATATTTTGTTGGAAGTGGTACGATTTCTTAAAATACCATATTTGTTCTAATTTCGCTTTAGGTAACGTAGGTTATTTAAAGAAATAAACTACATAACATCGCGCCTGTATTCCTTGAAAGGTTGGGCAGAGATGTATAAGTAACACCCTCATTTCACCGTTATGTTTAGTCCCATGTAATAGAGGGCAAGCCTATTGCCATCAACCTGGCACAAATCCAAACTCCAGGCTACTACTGAGGAATTCCACACGGAAAAACCCAGGACCTCACGATCAGCAGTCGCGCTTGCCACCACTAGACCAACGAGGCAGTTAAAAAAACTAAAAGAACAATAAACTCATTTGTAACGTAAGTGAAATATAGTTTAATATTCTGTATAAGCTAATAAATGAGGTTATATTCAAGAAAATATCTAGTGGACACTTCATTCATGCTCAATTTCTATCAGCTATCGGAAACAAATTAGCAATTACCGACTCGCTGAGCGCTCCTTTCAATGATATCATAAGAGAGCTCTTTCATTTTCAAAATATACCTACTTGTTATTTTCAGAATGCAGATGAAAGAAAGAAAAAACATGTATTTGCCACAGACACAAAACATTAGTATAAAAAAAATTAGAATAATATTAATATAAAAGTCAACTGTGACAAAAAGGTGACTACTCACCATAATGCTGTGCTATGGCGTGGACCACAAACACAGCGCTGATTTTCAGTGGTCACCTAAATGACGTGCGGATATACAGCCAGTTACAAAAAATATAATGTAAATAAAATAAAATAAAAAATTAAACATAAAATATTTAAAAAAATATAAAATATAAAACATCATACACACACACGCATTACTACACCTTTATTGTAGGTAGTTGCACCTTTATTGATGCAAGTACAAAATTAGAAGAATCATAAAATAATTAGGCTTAACTTTGGATCATTCGACTATTTACCGAAAATCCTGCAAAAGCGTTGCGCACAAAGATGCCTCTGCATCAAAGAGCGGTTCAAGGGGATTCTGCACTTAGTGAAAATATTTGAATCCGGTCATCGGGAAAGTTCCGTGGGAAGCTTGAGCACTCGATCGATGCACCTGAAGAACTCAAGGATAAGAATTCTCCAACGAATTTCATCATAATTTCGTAGTTCTTGTCCTGAGAGTATGAATAAGATAAAGCATACATTATACATGCAGTATTTTTAGTTCTACCTAGTCTTTTCCTAACCATGTTGGGGTCAGCTTCCAGTCTAACCAGATGGGAGTGAATACCAGTATTTTACACGGAGCGACTGCCATCAGACCTCCGCAACCCAGATACGGGACAATGCCGATATCTTAAGGTTAGACCGGTTGTCAGACTTTCGTGCTTCTAACTACCCGTAACGACTGTCATAGGTATTCGTATGACACCCGGAACCGACGGTTTAACGTGCTCTCTGAGGCACGGAGGGGTCTCGATGCGTAACGAATGGTCACTCATCCATGGACTGACCGTGACAAGCGCTGCTTAACCTCGCAAATTATATGATCCGCGCGGTTGTTAATTAGCCACGAGCTCCTCATGCCGTATTTTTAGTAATCTTACAAAAAGCATGACTGTGTTGACTCTGTACGAGTAATATAATTAATGAACAGATATAAAATATTGATCCTACTAGACGTGTTACTTAATAGTTATGCCTTTTTTTCATTGTGCCTTGTTTGTAATTTTCGGAATTACGTACAGTCATAAGCACCAACATGTATATACGAAGCGGAATTCAAGTGATTTTCTCCCTAAATGCCGATTGAATTTATGAAATATTTTAAATACCAAGTAAGGGTTCGCAAATACTATTCAAACAATATTTCAAGATTTCCCTTACAATTCTTTCTCACTACGTCGCTACGTGTATACGTGTTGGTGCTCATGACTGTACATACTTGTACATCACATTTTTATAATATGGTGTACCCTAAAATCTGGTAAGTCCAGGTGACTTGTGTCAGTTTTCTATGAAATAAGATTACAAAAGTACTCCTTGCAACGTATCCATACTCAAAGCACTGAACCGTGCGTCGAGTTAAACAAAGTTTGACGTCTGCTCCAGTCGACAGAAGCGCCATTATTGTAGATAACTAACACGTTCCTAAAGTATGGAACCCACCAAGCGAATAAAGATAAAACTCGTACGTGGTTAAACGGTTTAATAAGTGAACGACAATTCCAACTTGCGTATGTCATGAGGAATTTTCATTAGACATGTTTCTGAAGAATGTGTTGCGCTATATGAAATATTTATTTGAATAGACGAGATGAGACTAATGATGGCAATCGTGATTATTTTCTGTTATGAGATTCATATTGCGCAATATAAGATTATTACGACACAGAATAAATTGTGCTGGATGTTATTTATGCAAAATTATAAAAGGAATTGCTAGGAAGCGAATTTACTTGAATTTTATGAGAGTTATCAGCACCCTTTTTTTCTCGTTGGAAAATCCTCATGGATGTCCCTCGCCCGGGGAAGGCGAGGGGGTCTGCCGGACTCTTACCGGCTAAAAACCAATGGTGTTCCTTCTCCTGACCGAACGGCCAGGGTCGCGGGATTCGCAAAAGCATGCACCGCAACCCCGGCAGGAGCACCCTAAAATAAAGTTTGAGCTACACGATGGGTGATGCATACGTGACGTCAGTTAGAACACCTGAACTCAGACCTGTTATGACACTTTCCTCAAAAGACCATACCAGATGTTGCCCTACATTGTTACACTCGCATAGTTTTTAAACCTCAACGTCTGGACTTTAAAAGAGACATGGATCTCTGAGTATGTTTCGGCTTTTTTTCTAAGAGCTAGTCAGAAAGAAAATGCTAGCGCCATCTAGACTTATAAAAAAAAAAACATTAAATTGACTTCTAAAAGTCTGTAACAGATTTATTTATAGAAATAAAAATAATTTATCATTTACCCATCATAATGTCCGAAAATGACCATAGGAACGTAACACTCTTCATTTGATGAGTGCAACCTTTCCTAAGAAGGATTGGATATTTGTGACAGTCAACATGTGGTCTGTAAACGCACTTACAGGAAAAATCCTAGTCGGAGGCAACGTTGAAAGAAAATTATTATGACGTAGAAACAATTTACTCATCTATGTGCGGTCCTAAATGATAATAGAAATATAAATTTTTATTCGCAGGAGATAATATGGTAAATAGATTAATTTTCCTACCTTACCTTACTCCTTCGATCAATAAATAAATTCAGTCGTTAGGTCTGCAGTCGTGCCTGTTAACATGACAACAAAGTGGGTGATATTTAATTTAATTAAACAAGCCACATAAATTATTTCAGACCTTACAACTATCACACAAAAGTGCCCCTTTTTGTGTCACCAGAAATGAATTAAAACTAAAACAATAACACTAAATAATAGTTATCCAAAAACAGTTTACGAATCCTAATACAAACAATAATTAAATAACACTTTAGAGACACGCCCCAGTTTCACCTCCAAGAATTTAATATAGTTTCAAATTGGCAAAATAATAAACCGGTACATACGTCAGTTGCAGGAAATGCAATCATGTCAGTTATGGGGTCGTAATTAAATATGAAGCTCGTTGCGATGGCAGTAACGCGGCGTCATTGTGGATTTTGACGTCGCGATTGCCAGGATTTGTTGAGTTCGGTGTGAGATATGCGTTCCTCTACTATAACGCTTGTGGTACTCAAACTTTTTACTGTTGCGTTTTACTTTGCGTAATATTATTAGCTCATAGTGCATTAAAAAGGCTGCATGAGTCACGATACTCTAGTACGGCCAGCCCATTCTGGCAGTCACCCGCGCTACCAACCTTGATGACTGCCCAATATTTTCACCACGACATGAGTTATTGAGGTATAGCTCGCGCTGACACGAGAAAAGAAAGAAGATTAGCGCTGCAACCAATACTGGTACGCAGCGTAAATCAACGGCGCAGCAGCATAATATTGGTACGTACGTGTACCACAGTTTGGGAAACACTTTGTTATATAAATGAATTGGCCCGAGTGTTACTACAGGTGTTAAGAGAGGATGAATGAAATAATCTAATCATAGAAATCGCTAGCAATATACCTACTTTTTTTACCGGAAATCCGGTTCCTTAGTATCTACTGCTGTTATTTGACCGATTTTTGGCTGCGGCGGCATCTATCACGCCACATGAGAATTACGCAGCATGACGATTGTCTAGCAGACTACAGCTACAAAAATGACAGCTGTCAAATGAAATGTCACAAATCTTGCATCGCGATATCAAGATTTGACACGCAGATAGTATATAATTGTGGCTAACCTGGAACTAAAGTGGTCTATGATACAAAATAAACATTTTCAGATAACAAACGAAAAATCCACTTTAGAAATTTAAAATTTTAAAATATCAAATAAATTCTAAAGTGATATTTTAATGATAACCTTATTTTGATGACGTAATGACACATACACCAGTTTTGCCCGGATTTACTTATCGTTTTTATGTTCAAAGATGCTCATAGATGCACTTAGCCAAAAATATTACATAGACCACTTTAGTTCCAGGTTAGCCATCTACAAGTTCCCAACATCAACCGTTGAGCAGTGGCCCTCCAGGCATAAGACGCGCCTGGTTGGAGGATTCTCTCTTTTCGTTGGAGGAACACCATTCCTCGTTCCTCCACAATAGCCGATTCCTATGATTTACCGAACGTTATCGGATAAAACTAAGAATATTTTATCCTTACCAATAACGAAGCAAAGCCCCCACCACAGCTTTGCATAGTAGACCTTCCCTTACATTAGTAGCTATCTCCGGTGATAAGCTGACGGGTCTATTTATATGCTCAGTTTGGAACTAAAAATGCAACCATTGGTTAGCGAAACAATTCGTTTTTGAACATCACAACTGGACGAATGTGACACTAATGTATAATCTACCTTCTTCCAGTCTTTCCACATTTTTGTAATCAAATGCCTAAATGAAAGCCTGTTTCTCACATATTATTATACAATAGTTTAATTGTCTAGAAATAGCGGGCGTGCGAAACTTATTTAATTTTAACGTCTCATAGCAAAGCGAAGTTAATAAATAGTGGAAAGTTGCGATATGACTTCACTGCTGTTATCGTCCAAAGCAACCTGTTTCTTTTTACGCTTATAATGGATGCTGCTCTAAGGCTTCGTTTTCTGTCATTCGTTCCGGTTTTATTAAATGCAAGGAAAACAAAATACATGAGTCTTCGCTTGCATTTTTTTAAAGTGTTTATTTTGCTTATTGTTTTAGAAGTTCTTTTCGTATGATTACTACAATAAGTACCTACAATCTATACTTCTATATTAATATACTAATATTATTGAAAGATTTGTATTTTTGTATTATTGGATTTTTGTATGTAACGAATAAACTTAAAAACTACTGGACCGATTTCAAAAATTCTTTTACAGTTAGAAAGCTACATTATCCCTGAGTAACATAGGCTACGGGCGGAGCCGTGAGGACACAGCTAGTTAATATTATAAAGAGGAAAGATTTGTATTTTTGTATGTAATGAATAAACTTAAAAACTACTGGACCGATTTCAAAAATTCTTTCGCCGTCAGAAAGCTACATTATCAATGAGTAACATAGGCTACGGGCGGAGCCGTGAGGACACAGCTAGTAATAAATAAATGAGATATCTTACAATAAGGACCTTCAAATTAATCCTGTATAATCGTATATGGTTAGACTGGAAGCTGACCCCAACACAATTGGGAAAAGCTTGGCAGAACGAATCGTATATGCTCTACATTTAATAAATAAAAAACAGTTAACTAATTCTGATTTTTTAATTGTGAAACACACCCATAATAAGCCGGACTTTCAAAGCAAAATCGCTTATAAATATAAATCGCTGCACTCAATTGTCGTTCTTCAAGATACTCTCCTTTGACCAAAGTTCAATAAACGTATTCAGCTAAAAAACTTTATTAGAATCGATGCATAAGTAAAAGCATTTTTTACAAGCTACTCTGCGAACTTATGAACTCCTGGTAAAGCTAGAGCTCTCAATGCCTCTTACCGTGCCTTCGAAGCACTTTGCTCAAAACTACGAAAAATAATTTAAAAATAAAAAATACTGACGCGACTCTCAGGACCAGGGAAGCTTGCTTAAACAACTTTCACGGACTTTTCATGGCAGTTTTTTTTGAACTTACTATTTATGCTTGTCAATGAGTATTTTAACTCTTCAGCATTTTACTATCTATTTTATTAGTATTACTTAATTTTATCTCATTTTTTTAATCGGCTTTGTGTATTAATATCCTCATATTACTCCGTAATCTTCTGAAAATGGGCCCATCACACTAGCTACTAAAACTAACGATCAAGACGCGTATTACCGCCTCAATTACGATAATCACCCAGCTTGGCATGATCATAAAATTATATTATTATTTGTACAGTCGCTCCTTACGACACGTGATTACTTTATAGTATCTACATACAATTATATTAAAACAATATTATCAAAACATTAAACTGAAAAAATCTCATCTGTAGAGTCTCCCGATCCAAACAGACAAAGAGTATATAAAATAAAACTTCGCGAACATAAAGCGGAGTAACGGAGCGTTCTTTAAAAAGCCAATAACAATATGAGTTTAACAAACTGCAACATAAGGGTAGTTTAAAATCGATAAAGCCTTTTCCGCGCCATCAATTCGCACGTACAAGAACGGCCCGCCAAGCCTCGGAACCCCCGCCGGCTGGCTTTGTGTCTTAATAACTGGTACGGTCACAAAGGAACCTTCAAAAGGAATTGATAGAAAATTAGTATGAGCTGTAATTTAATTGTAATTAGTATTAGGTGCTAAGTAAAGGGGGCTTGAGTTACTAATCATACGTCTACTCTTCACGGTATATAAGTACAGATATTACGTGGAAATTCAGTACTTCATGAGGTGATAATTGCAAACAATATTGTATCATTATCTGCAGAAAAGCTTCGAAAGAGTGTCGTAAAAAAATTACTAGAGATAAAACTTTTTAACAAAAAAAAACCGACTTCAAATTGTCTATCTCCGAAGTTCTTCATCAGATCTGCACCAAATTAAAATGGGACCACTTCGAAAGAATACTCTTTCAAACAAAAAAATAATCATTAAAATCGGTTCACAATTAGCAAAGATATCGCGGAACAAACATACAAAAAAAAAGAAACATACAGTCGAATTGAGAACCACCTCCTTTTTTTGGAAGTCGGTCAAAAAATAAAAAAACTCAATGGTTATTTATTAAGTAAGTGAAGTTGAAGTGAACAAACAAGGCAGTGAATAAATAAAATAAGCATTGCAGCCTTCAGCAAAATGAGGTATACTTGACTTTTATCGATTATGAAATAATGAGTAGGCTTGCATGCTTGCGTAATCGCAAACGATATCGAGGACTTTCTAATACGGTATTTTAATACGATTGGTACGTCGAGGAAATTGCCCACAAAACCACATTATAGGAAAATAGAGGTATATTTTCTTAGGATTCCGGTTATCAGACCATATAAGGAATGGCATACTATGCTCCAAAACTCAGATCGCTGATGTAGGTCGGAAAGCAACAAGCTTAAAATGGAACACTGGACTAGTCACGTCTGCCGCATGTCGGAAGAACTGTGGGCAAAACACTCCACTGAGTGGAGCCCCACAACGTTAGACGACGTCGCGGCAGCTCCAGAAGGAGATTGCGGGACCTAGACACTTATTGGAAGGATTGGCCGTAGAAAACCTTAAACCGAGAGGTGTGGATGGACGGTAGGGAGGCCTTTGCCCATCAGTGGGATGATCATGGCTGGATAATTAAAAAGCTTTATTCTTAAGCTTAGTTTCTGGGCTTTGTGAGCAATGTGCAAGTGGTGGGTAAAAGAAGGATTTAGCGGTCAAGGACCACCAAACCCAATGGTTAGGTAAAGTCATGAGCACCAACACAGAAAAATTCATGTGTTTTTTCCATATACCTACCGACTGAGTTTATAAAATATTTTACATGTCAAGTATTCGTATGTGTTCACAGATAAAATGAAGCAAGGAAAACCTGTTCAGGTGAAGATTCGTAGACGATTCCGGCTTGGAGTGTAAATGTGGTGCTGTTCCACAAACGATGGGACACCTGACATTATGCCCTGCGTACCCTGATACTTGCACGTTACAGGTACTAATAGACGCTACTGATAACGCTAAACTTGTAGCTAAGTTCTGGGCTGACTCAATTTAGATTGCCATCGACACGCTAAGAAGAAGGCAGGTACTCTGTAGACAATATTATAAGATTCCGATTACAACTACCTTTTTAATTCACTTCAAGATTTCGCTAAGTGTATACATGTTGGTACTTTGCTCGTGACTGTACTCAGCCCTAAAAATGTGGTCGTGATACGTATGAAGCATGGAGTCCTCATAATACAGCAGGTGTAATAATAAAGTAACATTCGAGTTCGAAAAACAAACATGGTACATGACAAACTGAAAAGCCTTATTTCAGTTTGTCATGTACCATTACATAAAGCAACTCATTTTATAATAATATGTATAAAGCTAAGTCATATACAATGACAATTAGATTATTCATAATGCCAGATTTTTATACAGAATTTTTTTGCTGAGATTTCCTTGTTCCCGTGTAAATAAGTTTTTCTCTCCTTTATTATCTTGTATGTTAATACACTGGCATAAAGTGAGAATATTCTTCTCACGGTGCGCACAAAACGTGTACAAAGAAACCAGCATAAGCCGAATAACTGTTGTTAAGAAACGCAAACAACTTTTTTACGAGAAATAAATGTTATGGCAAAATGTATACTCGCACTTCAGTGAGGAAAAACGCCTAAAGGAACGGAGCGAAGAGGTTCCCGTGTATCGTAAAGCGGCCAAAATTATCTATTTACTGATCTTCTTGAGGTAGACAGTTTCGTCAACATTGCCGTCGAATCCGCCGATTCTGTTGAGCACCGACTAAACTTAACTAAAATATTGCTATCCTTTACTTGCAAATAAAACAAGACAGAGATGGAAGAATAATAGAGCTGTCAAAATAGGTTAAACCAAAAATTTTAAACAGATTTGGAAGAAATTTTTCGTTACGTTCAACAAATAAACTAGTCTGACAGCTCAAAAGAATTCTGTCTCTTTCTTGTTTTATCTGCAAGTAAAGGACAGCAATATTTTTAGATAAGTTTAGTCGGTGCTTAACAGAATAGGAGCTATTATCGTAATATTTTTAGCAATGCCCTTTCTAAAACTGTACTTTTAGAAGACTTTTATGAACATTTTATGACAATTTGTTGGTGATTTTTGTGTAAGTACGTTTTTTCACTTAAACATATGTATGTAATTCGTTTGGTTGAACGTTATAAAGTAAAATTTCGCAACGAAAGGTCTTGATTTTTTATAAGGAATGATGACGAATAATGTTCTTAGAATAATAACTATGCTTTAAAAATAAAAGACTTGCCATTTATTGAGCTGCCTACTGAATGGAGTTTTTTGTATTCTCACAAAATCACACGAAAGAAAACATTCGCCTAATTCCTTAGAAATCAGACATAACAGTTGTTATGCTTGATTTCTAAGTTTACCGATACCACAAACCGCCAACATTGATGAAAATCCCTAAATCACTGTCAAGTTTAAAGACTGAAATTATAATCAAGTTTATGACGACTTCAAGTATCAAGTTGTCCCATGACTGTCGCCCGAAAGTTGTATAGTTACCCCTTTGTAAACCCTTTGTCGCAGGCGACTGTTTCACGCGTGGGACGATAAACCCTCCTCAACTTCCCTCGTATAAGGAAATTAATCTACGCCTTTAATAAAATTATAAACGCTTAATAAAATGCGAAGTGTGACCGTTTGAGTTGGTGAAAATAAAAGTTCAGAGTATAAATTATGATGGGCGAAAAAAGTGGCGGAAGGAATTTTAATATAATTTCTGTTAAAAAAAAATTATCGCACATGTCTTTGAAAGTGAGTAAAAATAAAATGTTCAGTAGTGCTGGTATTGTATAGAGTCATGGTGTTGCAGGTTTCCTCACGGTGTATTCTTCACCGTTAATGCATGTGATAATCAAATTCGTATCCACACATGAATTTTAAAAGTCACGAGGTGCAGACCTGGTGTGAATGCAGACCATCCTGCATGCTAATTAAGGGCTGAACCGCAAGGCTATCACAGTATAAAAAGAAAATACTATAATCTGTGAACTATCAAGACTGTTCGCCGTACAGCTCATAGAAACACCCGTATTCATGTTCACACAGTAGGGTACTAAGCTATTAGTCCAATACGTATGTACATTTGAAATTACTAAGGCGTCCGCCGCAGTCGTAAAGCTGAGTTCGCTAATAACTTGAACTGCATTAATTATGACCGCCGGCGCAATCTGGAAAACAGTTGTTACACTTTACAGTAGTTGTGTAATTAGTTTTAATTACCTGTATCGATTACTGGCTCACTTGACATCTGAAACAATTAATTTACTGTAATTAGGTAGGTTAATTTAAGCTTGCGGTAGGATGTGAGAGTTAATAATTTCATGGTATAAATATAGTCTGTTCCCGTAACAGCTGGATCATGTGACTGTATATAAGCTGTATATAATATGTGATAATATGACTGTATATAATAAGTAATATATGACTGTATATAATAAGCTTTGGCTTCTGCTGTTAAACTTTGTTGTTATTGTAAGAAAAATATCACAAATGGTGACGTAATACGGGTCGTCGTCAAAAGAATACCTTACTTTATTATACCAGTAGGTCGCCCAAGGCTTCGCCCGCGTGAATGTCGTTTATTGCGGTCCTTCTCCGGGTTCCAGACTACCTCCGTACCAAGTTTTATCAAAATCGGTTCAGTAGTTTAGGTTTGATGAGGTAACAAACAAACAGACAGACAGACAAACAGAGTTACTTTCGCATTTATAATAGTAAGGATGAATAATTCCTAGTTTGATCACATCAGCCCGTATACGCCTACTACTATGAAAGATCGTGAGGTAACGGTATTAGTCTTAACATAATCACCACGCTTGATAAGCGGAGGGGTAATCGCAGTATGTTATTAGCACACAGAAATGTCATCCAAATCAGCCGTCATCCGAACTTCAACAGAGACGGTGGTTGGAGACTGCCACCTGCCTGGAAACCAGCTCTGAAGTCTACGTCATACAGAAGTGAGTTAAGTTTGGAGGGTGACATAGTTAGCACGGCATGCACCGGCACTCAGTCCTTCAACAACCCGGACACGACAAGTGACGAAGATGCACGAGCAATACCGACACAGAGCGCGCCCATCTCGTCGCGAGCGCAACGCTACGCGGCGCGGTGCAGCGCTAGTTCGACTCGCGACCTCGCCGCGTGATGAGCTCATGATTAAGTGCTCCGTTTGGGTCCGAAACTAGTCGGGCAATCCCGGAAAATGCACGTGAGTAAACCGTAACTAATCATAAACACAGGAAAGTGGCTTGAACGGCCTCGTTGGTTTGGTGGTGGCAAGCGCGACTGCTGATCGTGAGGTCCTGGGTTCGATCCCCGGGTCGGGTAAAGTGTTATTGGGTTTTTTCGTGTGGGATTCCTCAGTAGCAGCCCGGAGTTTGGATTTGTGCCGGATTGTTGGCAATAGGCTCGCCCCCTTTTACATGGGACTTAAACATAACGGTGAAATGAGGGTGTTACTATACACCTCTGCCCAACCCTTTGGGGATCACATGCGTGATGTTATGTTAATGTAAAGATGGCTGCCTATACTCATCTTGGCTCAAAAAAAAAATTGTAACCTTTTCGTCCACGGATGAGATGGAGAAAATGGCCCATTCTTTGGTTTAACACCCAAATATTTGAAGTAAATTACTACTTTGTAATGTTTGCTTATTTAGGATAAACACATGTATTCTTTCGATAAGATAGGTACTATCTTTATCTTCGCAAAAGCTAACATATCGTTTTCTTTTAGTAGTAACATGAGAAAAAATACAATCCAATATTAATATCTCATATAGTTACACGCTATTGTACTTGTATGTAATAAGAACATTATTATTGTATTAGATCTAACAAAGCCTAATATTAGGCAAACTTTTTCTCATACGCCTTTATATAAAACCAGTAATAAACATTACATTATAATATCAAAATAAGTCATAAACTTAATCATAGAAAAATAATAAAGGCTGACACAAAATCTAAAACATTATTGTCGTAAATTAATTAACATAGCATAACATCACACCTTATGTTCCCCTAAGGGTTCGGCAGAGGTGTTTTTAGTACACCCTCGTTTCACCAGTTATGTTTAAGCCATGTTAGGTGGCGAGTCTATTGCCATTAACCGGGCAAGAATCCAGACTCCGGGCTGCTAATGAGAAATTGCTAAAAGAAAAACCCAATAACACTTTACCCGACCCGGGTTTCCAACCCAGGACCCCATGCTCAACGGACGCGCTTGCGACCACTAGACCAACAAGGCAGTCAATAACTAATTAATTAATAGATAAATTACCATTCGGCTGTCTTTGCGTCTAACTGCCTGATAAATCGTCACACCCTGTAGGTACAGTCCTTTGACAAATGGTAATATAAATGGCATGTCAAATGTAACCATTTTCGTGTCAGATGACAATCAGAAAATTGCTCACTTTTTGTGGCGACGAGTCGACGCGAAGCGCCCTCTGTCGTGACGGTAATGAAACCACAGCACACAATAAGAGCTTACGACCACCACAATCAATATGGTAGTAATCCGATACCTGACATTCAATTTGTGAAGTGATATTCGACTCGACGATAAGTTTGTTACAATTTACATTCTCGACGTATTTATGCGAGATTCTACGGTGATATCAATTAAAATTTATTTTGCGATATGTCGTGGGAAATGGAAAACGATAATTCAGTGCTTTTTGTTTTATCTGAACACAGCGAAGATAATAAACGACATACAAGTGTAACGAGAGAGAAGTTGCTGATAAGTAATTTCGGTATGAGTATTTTGACTTTTCAGCATGCAAATTTTAAATTTGCATTATTATGTCCAGAGATCGGATAATCGGATGTATATTTACCTTAAGTTCAGGTGGTGGCTGATATGGAATGAACTTTTGTATCGAAAAACTACCGTGAATCCGGGATCATGAAATGTAGTGGTCTGTAGGATAGAATCATATTTATCTAGAATTGGATGCATTTTATTATTTTACATACCTAAAGTTGTACCTTTTATTTAACTAACACAGACATGCACCCCTCACTTTCTTACACCCTGCATACACACGTGTATGCATCGAGGGTTAAAACATAACTTCAAGTAATTATATGCATTCGATTAGTAATGCAATCCCGTGATACCGGGTTTTTATTTTCTATAAATTATTTTTTCGGATGCCTTTTCCATACTTTCGTAGCGAAAAATTTGCTTTAGGTAAATGTGCATCCGATTATCCGATCTCTGATTATATCTAAGAGAATATTAAGGCAATAATTCGAGTTCTTCCTATCAACTGCAGCAGCATAAAACTTCTAACTGTCATATCATCGGTAACTAATTGTTGTGAACTAATCAGGCGACGCTACAAAACCAAATCCTTCCAATCATAAAACAACAACAGCGAAACAAACAATATTATTATTTAAAGTCCAGTTCGGAATTCAGTTCAGTATCATTGAGCGGCTTCCCGAAATTTATCAAGGCAAAAACATGGCGAGCGAACGAGGTAATGTTTTCAACTGTTATCGGCATTTGCATTGAATTAACACAAAATAACCGTTTAACAAAAACAATCCGGGCGAATATTAATACGGCTTTAAATCATATGGTAGTGAGTGTTTCTGCAATTAATTGCGTGAAATAACGTTATCGGTGGACGGCCACATTATACCGTTAAATGTTTGTAAGCATGTACCACATAAATAACGGACACTAAGCTGATTAGCATACCCGAGTCGACATTCACCGAATTACCCTAAAATCTGTTAACAAATGGTAGCTTTGCATAATTGAATGAGTGAAACGCAAACGAAACTGGGGCATATGGAGTACGAGAATTTTTACGTTTTTTTTAAACAAATTACATACGACCTGTGAAAATGTTATGTTTTCTATTTGATTGGCAAATAACGACAAATTCTAAAATTTTGTTTGTTCATTTTGTGTTTGTCTAACTGCGACGGGCAGTGAATTGTTTATTGAACTCGAATGTGGACTAAACATGAGTCAGTGAGTTATGCATTTAAATAAATTTACAAAAAAGCGTGATAACTGTCATCATATATATATAGGTATTTTAATTTAATAGAACCTTATGTTGACAGGGAGTAAACTTTGTATTGAAAATATCAATCATCACTATTATAAAAAAAAAACATAACATTACGCCTTACATTCCCCGAAAGGTTCAGCAGAGGTGTTTTAAAACACCCTCGTTTCGCCAGTTATGCTTAAGTCCCATGGGGGCGAGCCTATTGCCATTAACCGGGCACAAATCCAAACCCCAGGCTGCTACTGAGAAATTCCTAAACCCAATAACACTTTGCCTGACCTGGGCATCGAACCCAGGACCCCATGCTCAGCAGTCGCGCTTGCAACCACTAGACCAATAAGGCAGTTCAATTATCCATACTAATATTACAAATGCGAAAGTGTGTTTGTTTGTTTGTTTGTCCTTCCTTCACGCCCTAACTAAGCAACCAATCGACTTGATTTTTAGCATAGAGTTAGTTGAAAGGATGGAGAGTAACATAAGCTACTTTTGGTCCTGGAAAAACATCATGTTAATTCCACGTGAGCGAAGCCGCGGGTAAAAGCTAGTATTAAATATAATCACTATTATATTTCTTTTAAATTAAAATGAGGACAATAATCACGATCAATGTAATTCCATTACTTCTAGTAGGTACCTATTCTGTTGCGGCCGTACTATTTAAATAAATATATTGTTCCAAATCTAACAAATATTTTCTTATGAAATTGGATAGGTATCCTATAAAAAATACTAAGAATGTAAACTTTCGGCTACAAAGCCAATTCCAGCAATCGTGTTTAAAGGATCAATATATCACACACCTACATAATATAGGAAAGTGTAGCAATCGCATTCTGTACGTTTTGGCATCTGTTAGTGCTACGGTGCTACGCCGTAGTCGGAGCTACGTGGATTGCGGTGCGTTGAGTTCCGTTTACGTTCCCGCCCGCCCGGGACTCCGCAATTAGATCCCGCCCATTGTTTCTCCAAGCACTTTCTGTTAGCAATTCCAGTTTCAATTCGAAGGCTGCGGCATTCTCTTTGGCGCCGGTCATGCTATGGTTACGTCTGCGGAATAATAGGAGATATTAACTCGACTTTCGATTCTTGGGAAATGCTGATCTATTGAATTGAAGGTATTTAATTGTTACAACGTGCAAAGTTTTGTGCTTAATTACTTATTCACGCTTTGTTTTAGTTGTGACTTATAGATAAGTTTTGCATTGTTCGATAACTTGGTACTAAACGCGTTATATTTTAAGGTTAAATTTATTGTTTTATGTTAGTTATTTTTTTCATTATTTCATAAACCTTACTTTACCGTACGTACCAAAGGTTATTGATGTTAGATCAAATTAAAAAAATATAGTCATAAAAATTAAGTGATTAAATCAAGTAGGTAACTATGCGTTGTTGCAAAATTAATGTCATTTCGTAAATATAAATACTTTCTTATTCATTAAATTTGAAAGGATAATGGGTTTTTTTGGTCTACTTCTCCTCTAGCAATGAGTGATATATCAATAGAAAGGTTAAGACATAGGATACTATAGAGTACTACGAGTAGTTTTTTTTTTGTATTAGGTACGGTTACCGTCACTTATTAGTATTTATGGAGTTGAAGCTCATTAAATGTATCCGTTTAAAAACTATGTTAACAGTCAAATATTGCTATTTATTATATTTTTACACGTTTTGCCATAGAAGTTTTGTCATAATAATTATTAAGGATACCTCCCTATGTAACACACATAACATGACGCCTGAATTTCCCGAAAGGGTAGGCAGAGGTGTATAATGGCACCTATATTTCGCCAGTTATGTTTATGTCCCATAACTATTATTTGCAAATAATATGATAAGAACGTAGTGATACTTTAGTATAAGTAACAAAAAAAGAAGTGATTGTGATAGTATGGATATAAACGATATTACACTTTAAAGGTGTTATAACTCCGAAAATACTAACAACTGACTGTAGCTGTGTTAGTATCAAATGTTTGACTTAAAAAGACCTTTCTAATGACATATCACTCATTGCTAGAGGAGGAGTAGACCAACTTCTAAACATTTCGCCCATTCTCCTTTCTCATAAAAAATCTAATCTCTCACTATACGGGTGCCATACCTCATAATAACTCCCACCCATTGTTATTTTTTTATATGCAGACAAACCGTCTGGCGAAGTTTAAGTGAATAAATTATGACAACAGATAAGTCAGGAAAGTTGCTATAACTTTACTCCAGCAACTCTACGAATGCAGAAAACTGTACTACTTAGTAGGCTGGAGGGGAGAGGAAAGAGGTAAAACAAAAGGGAACAATTTTTCCCCACATTAACCCGAGCTGAGCCTTTTTCTAGTGAAGATGACGCTCACAATTTGATTATAGCGAGGAATTGTGAATAATCCTACTATAATATTATAAACGTGAAAGTTTGGATGTTTGTGAGTTTATGTATTTGTATATTTTGTCGGCTGTGAGGTCCTGGGTTTGATCCCCAGGCCGGGCAAAGTGATATTGGGTTTTTCCGTGTGGAATTCTTCAGTAGCAGCCAGGAGATTGGATTTGTACCCTGATGGCAATAGGCCCGCCCCCTATCACATGGGACTTAAACATAACGGCGAAATAAGGGGTGTTACGTTATTTTGATAATCAAACGGCTGAACAGATTTGAATGAAATTTGGCACACAGGTAGACCATGACCTGGATTAGGAATATAGGATACTTTTATAGGATGCGAGTGAAACCGCGGAAAACAGTTAGTATGTAATATAATTATAAGTGAGTGATATCACCCTAATGAAAATAAATTTTCTCAACGAATAGGCTTATTGCCTTGCCTTGTATTTGAATACAAAAATTGAGAACGTAAACGATTTCAATACTTACAATAACAATAATATACATTATAACTGGTACATTGTGGTAAAGAAATTTACAACTTATTTTCATTCAACTATCAAAATTTGTAAGCCCGGTCCTCACGTCCGCATTCGGTATGAGGCACCACTTATAACGAAGTTAGTGAAAGTAGCCAGTCGACATAGACACAATGGTATATTATGGTACACACATCAGTCTTCGACAATATACAAAGATTTCGATGGAATACACGCGAAAATTGGTGTTGTCCGTATTATTAAATCTTTATAATATTATTAATTTAATCGGGCATATTATGACGCATTTTTATAGCATAACATAACATCACGCCTGTATTCATCGAAGGGTTCGGCAGAGGTACACCTCTGAAGGTGAAATAAGGGTGTTACTATACATAGTAACACCCTTATTTCACCGTTATATTTAAGTCCCATATAATCATTTTGGGACCCAGTGCATAACATCAGCACAATATAAGCACATTGGGTCACCCGCGCGAAGGCGCAAAGAGTATTCCCAAGGAGGGTTGATGTCAGGCAGGTGGCCGGTCATAAAACAATAAGCCAAAACCTCTAACAACAAGGATTTCTAAAATAGATGTTGTACCGACCCCACCTAGTGTGGGATAGGGGCAGGAAGAAGAAGATTTAAGTCCCATGTGATAGGGGGCAAGCGAATTGCCATCAACCAAGGACAAATCCTAACTCCGGGCTGCTACTGAGGAAAACCCAATAACACTAATGCATTTTTATTTTATACTCAAATGCGAATCAAATTCAGTATTAACTTAATATACCATTTAAATCCAAGACGTAACAACATTACCAGTACAGAACATGACAGCAAATAAAATACTGCATCAAATTTTCATGCGACCGAAACTATTGTAAACCGCGTCCACGTACTCGGCATGCGGTATGCGGCACCACTCGTTACAAACTCATTTCAGCAAAGTTGGTGCCTGCGTCATGCACAATCATATTTACATAAAAGAACCGCTAGCCGGACTGACGTAAAATATAAATAATGAAATTTTACCGACAGCGAATGTCCCGCTTTTAATATTTTTTAATGCAAATTAGGATGGGCATGTAACTAAATGGTGGGATTTTTTGTTGATGAGCTTGAGGGCGTTTATTTTTGAGGATATTTTTGAGTCTTTACTCGCTATTTAGCGACAAGGTTTTGTGTTATGAAAAGTGAATCTGATTGCATTATTATCCGTATTTTTATTATAAAGAATCGTACATGGTGTTTAAAATATAAAATGTTGACTTACAACATATTATTCAGTTTAACGTTCATGTATTCCGTTTATATATCCGAAATACATATCCTTGCGATACGCTGAATAATAAACTACCTAGGGAACGTAGGTAGGTACTCATACCACGTGGCCCATTTTTTACTATTTTTTAGCCCCTCGGTGACCATCCGTCGTATATAACCAAGTGCCCCTGTGACCAAGCGTGATATTTTGAAGACCCCCCTCCCCCCTGAACGGGTCACGTAGTATGGATAGTAAATGTTCCCTTATATCTAATACAATAAAACCCCAAAAACTTCTAAAACCATAATTATAGTAGATAGGTAGCTACTCGTATTTATAACGCAGCAAACAAAGCCGTCAAGTCATTTAAACTAGCTAGACCCATTGAATTGCAAATGTAAGGAAATAAAACGATGTTTGGCATTTTCTGTTTTACTCATTTTCCAAGTTTCAGAACTTGCATGTAATTGCTTAATTCCAGTGCGGCTACGATAAAGTTCCGCTGTGGTACCAACGACCTATACAATATTTATAGGCTGGGAGCCAGACTAAGTGTTGGCTGGCAATTATTATTGTTTTGAATTACAGGGTTTAAGGGTAGAATTATATTTTTGTTTAGGTAGAGGCTTTCCTGTTGGTATGTGTTATGGTACAAGTAATCGTACTTATTATGGGTTTTTTTTGGTGTTGCACAAAAATAGGTACATAATATATTAAACTTAAATATTTTTTCTTAGCTACCCTTTTAAAATGCATCCTATTTTTTTTATCTATGGTCTGCCTATCCTTTTCCTCAACTATGTTGAGGTCAGTTTCCAGTCTAACCAGATGCGACTGAATACCAGTATTTTACACGGAGCGACTGCCATCAGACCTCCGCAACCCAGTTACAGAGCAATGCCGATATCCTAAAGTTAGACTGGTTGTCAGAATTTTGGGCTTCTGGCTTTCCGTAACGACTGTCATAGGTATTCTGATAACAGTCGTTAAGATACGAGACCAACGATTTAACGTGCTCTTCGAGGCACGGAGGGGTCTCGATATGTAAAGAACGGTCACCCATCCACAGACTGACCGCGGCAAGCGTAACTTAACCTCGCAAATCGTATGATCCTCGCGGTTAGTAACTAGCAATGAGCCCCTCTTAAATCTATAATAAAAATAATTAACATTTCTTGCAATCAAATTCTAAAGCTTGAATGTTTTTAAAAGTTCGATACCAAATTGGTGTAGTGAGCCGAAACCTTAATTGTGCCCAAGAATTTCAAGAATGAATACTTTATATTTAGGGAATTCGATTCATTTGAAGAATTTCTAAACTGAAATAATAAGCTGCTTCGATATTAATTTTGCATCTGTTTACAATTCTAGAAATTTTACACAGACCGCAAGTAAACGAGACTGGTTTACAAAACAATCAAAATTAGTTACGACTCAATTAAGAATGTTCCGTACCGAAGGACCAGAATTTGAAATAATATACAAGTATAATAACATTTTCACTTTGTACACCAGCAATGTTTTAGGATGTTATCTATGCTTTAGTCACTCTTTTATCTTCTATTTTGTTCTAGATCGAAAATAGTAATATAAAATAGCGGCAGCTGCAGACGGTAATGAACCCCATAAGTTATCAAAACTAAAACTCAAAATATTTTTGTTCAACTAAAACCTTTGAATCGCCATTGCTACCACAAGTTTGAAATTTTCATTTTAAAATGAAACCGTGAGATGGGAATAACTCAATGGCATAAGGTACCAAATTTGGAAAATCTTACAATTTAATTTGGTAGAGGTACCTAAAATTTGAAATAATAAAATATGCAGAAGATAACGTTCAATTTTTCCGTGTGGAATTCCTCAGTAGCAACCCGGCGTTTGGATTTGTGCCCGGTTAACGGCAATAGGCGCGCCCCCTATTACATGGGACTTAAACATAACGGCGACAGAAGAGTGTTACTATACACCTCTGCCCAGCCCTTCGGGGAATACAGGCGTGATGTTGTTATGTAATTTTATAAAACGTTGTAGGTAATTTGTATGTTTACTTTAAAGTTCAAACCATTACCAAAGTTCCAAAGTACATTATGATATAAGTGTGCTATGTTGGTCATTACGGTCGAGGCGGCATTGTACGCGCGAGCCGCAGGTGAGTGCGATAAGTGAGCCGAGAGTGTAATGATCAATGCACACGCGTTTCAATCGACGTTTTTCAACAATATCAGACTAAGTCTGAAAATAACAGATTTTGTTTTTAATACAAAAGTATTTGTGAAAAATGGCGCGTGGATTTCTTTGTAAACATATATAATTCATCTGCGATGCCCGTGGCCGAGTTAGCTATGCACCCGCAGGTGAAAGACCACACGGCAAACAGCCAAATATTGAAAAAAACTAATTATTTTTGTGTTTATAACACAAATTGATTGTAAGCGGCGTGCAAAAAAAAATTACTGAAAGAATATGACAGTACCAAATGTGACAACAATGCCGCCGAGTGGAGCAATGGTCGCCCATCGTCACACATTAAACAAAATAATTTTATGCGTCGCCTACATTAACGAATGTTCATTTGCTGACAAAAATAAATAATTTAATCAAATGAAATGTTTATTTGTGATATTTTAACTAACGCAGTTTGTATATTTTATTATTATACTCAAAAAGTTAACTTTTTTAGGCGTATGAACGATTTGATAAAATTTAAAAAAAAGTTACAGTGAAATTCGTGGTCATGTATCATTAATCTGTGGTACATTTTACCGGACTAGTACGCAATAAGCTATATTACGAACTTAAAAGCGGTACAATAAGAGCCACTTTATGAGCAAGTGTGTTGAAAATTATATTCCATAATAAAACAATATCGATCCCTGTCCTCCTAGACTATAAATTGCACGCAAACCAGTATTTCTACGAAGAACTGCGACGACAAGTCTACTAAAGGCCTTATCTGCACAGTTACAATTTTAGTAAAAACCTGCCAACCTTGTTATGTATTTAATTTCCTAATTGTTACGCCAGGGGGAGCTAATAACGAAGTAGTATTTTTCTGATTATTATCGCGCATTGAAGTATTGCTTTAGGGGCTATAAAGCTGATGAAAGGTCTGGGAAAACTCATTGTACCTACAATGTAGACTAAAATAACCGTATTGGGCATATAATCAAGTAGTTTTGATAGCACAGTTGCATTTTGTTTGTACTGTACGTAAAGTTTTATTTCACCTATTATTATTTGCTGTTACGACACTCGATACGGTCTAGCTTTACTTAAACATTGAATTACAATCAAACGAAGAAGCGCCCTTCCTCTCTCCTACTAAACTATGCTGTGCCCGACAGGCTCCATAATTAATCCCATAGTCTTAAACCCACCACTTGTTATAACATTATATTATGCATGGCATTGCAAACCAAGTCAGAGTTCCATGGGCGGCATAAACTCTGACACCAGGTTAGTCACTAACCACACGAAAAGAAAATGTATTGCAATAAAGAATTGAGTAGGTTCTTGTAATCAATAAAATTAATAATTTGCGACATTCATTAAAAAAAAACCATGCAATGACGTTGAACGCACCAAACCGATATACAGATGGCTGACAGTAATAAGATATCCATCCATCACTTTATCCATACTGAGGAATTCCACTTTGCCCGACCTGGAGATCGAACCCAGGACCTCACGATCAGCAGTCGCAGTTACCACCACTAGACCAATGAGGCAGTATTACATAACGACCGCTATATACATATTCTCTTTATTATAGTACCGTGTGGTTATCGAAAGACTACAGGCCACCCCGTCTGGGGGCCGGTGGACCTGAGGTTGTGTAAAGACGACTGAGTGATTATGTGAAGAGAGTGGGCAGCAGCGTCTTTTTGTCTGCTAATATCAATAAACTGCAATCTCCAATCCGTCGGCGATGTGATTATGACAATTTCCCCTTTGACCAGTAATTGTAGCTGTCATTTGGATGCCAGTGTTCAGCTGTGGACGTTTACGGGCTGATAACATTAAGTAACACCATCATCTTGCCGTTATGTTTAAGCCCCATATAATGGGCGCGAGCCTATTGCCATCAACCGGGCACAAATCCAAACTCCGGACTGCTACTGAGGAATTCCACAGGGAAAAACGTAATAACTCTTTACCCGACCTGAGGGTCGAAACCAGGATCTCGCGATCAGCAGTCACGCTTGCCACCACTAGACCAACGAGGCAGTTTATATCATGAATATGTATATAATGCTTTATTAAAAATTATTACTCATATTAAATAAAATTATTGTCGGGCGAACACAACATTGTACAACAATGTAGAGTTTACGTTTCAACTTTACTTGGTAATAAATTATTGTCGTCTAGCAAATTGCTACCATTTTATTTTATTTTGAAGTAAACTAATGTGCTTTATATGGGCAATAACAGTCGTCGAGCAGTAACCACCGCTTTACGCTTTATGATGTCCAAACTCAGGACCGAACATATTTTATTTTCTCTAATGTAAACTGCAGTTAATTTTTGTTTTCAGCGCCATCTAGGGGAGGGTGTAGGTGTTACCACGTAGGCGCCACGGAGCTTAATACAATGGAACTTTGCACAGCAGCGCCATAACGCGGGGAATGCGTGAACTACTACAAACACTGCAAATGGTCTACAACATCACACAACATAGATGGCGCTGTTTGAAAAATGTGGAAAACAATTTCAGGTTGTTATTGATTGTCCCTTCGATGCTTGTTTCAGAGTTTAATACAAATGATAAGAGTAAAAGCTTATTTCCTAATGGAACTGACGCCAAAATGGGAGAAGAGAATATTTTCTTTGTTGTAAACAATATTATTTGTTGAGTATATTTTCTGTAATATCTAATAATGTGAGCTGCAAAAAATCATTGTTAGATATAATAAATACAAAGGAACAGGGCGTACTTCGTATTTCAGACGACCTTTATGGCAGGTATTATTATCAAGATTTATTTATCTTGGATGTCAAAAGGTAAAAAAAAGGACCTAAATGTTTATTTATTTAGAGAATAGAAAATACGAATAAAGTTAGTAAAGCCAAGGGCCAAGAACATCGGCTAAAAGTAGCTGCTAATTAAGACAAACATGACATCGATGTATCGAAGACAATATAACATTTTTATTAGGTTAAACCTACGCGGAAACTCAGTCAGCTGTTATAGGTAGTGAATTTCTTCGTCATCTACAAAACGGTGAGGAATATATTTCCTTAAAACTGTTGTGCGGCTTTTTGTAAATTGCATTCCGTACTGTAAATACAATGAAGAAGAAAAACGTTTGCGTCCAAGTTCGTATAAAATATTACCTAGTTGTTTCAGAAACGATTAAAATGAGAGGAGGGTGTAAAAGCTAACTCTACCGTTTAGCCGCAAGAAAAGAAAAACCAATCAGTATATTTTACCAACAGTTTTTTTTTTTATTTTCAACAGGATACATACATACATACATAAACTCACGCCTTTTTCCCATGGGGGTAGGCAGAAACTATAGAGCGCCACATGCTACGGCCCTTACATACCCCTTTCGCTTCATCCACATTCATACATCTTGTCATACACGCACGCCGGTTAAGAGTACTACGCACCTGACCAAAGAGCCACCGCTACCCTATGTATTTATCAATTTCATCTGTTTTATTATATGTGTAATTGTACAATAAAGAATACTCTATTCTTTTAATAATTTCCTCAAGAGGCTAAGCCTCTAACCACCTAAAAATCACCAAACCTGCGACTTCTACAAGTTTGAAACATAAAACAAACTTTCTCAAACAAAATGAGTCTCATCATTAACAGTGATAAAGGAACTGATCTAGAGAATAACTAAAACCGTCACTTGAGCAAAACACAGTTCATGAAAAAGCTAACCAGACTACAAAAAAGGCCCGATAACAAGGTTTTAACTAGGACGAAGTTGCAGGCATTCATATATTCAACTCCAAGACAATGCCGTCACCAAGATTCAAGCAAACATGCCATTACTTAACAGCAAACGGAAAGGCACAATAAGATGACCCAGTTTCTTGAAGAAAAACGGACGTACACAACATTTGCACTTTTTGTCGCCTCCGAGTTACAACCAACACTAGACGCTGTGCGGATTTCTATAGCTACAGATAGCATGCAACTATGTCGCAACTTTGTTTTATTCAATCCGGGAATACATTGTAGATAGTTGTTGTTTACATTTCAAAGGAAATTCAGGTAAAATAGCTGTTGTTTTGCGCAATATTGCGGTAAAGGACACGTTTGGTGCAGTGGCAAAGCGATTGGCTTCTGCGCTGCGGGTCGTGGGTTCGATTCCCGCACGGAACAAATATTTGTATGGCCTACAGATAGTTGTTCCGGGTCTGGGTGTTTGTGCATGTGAAGATTTGTGTCTGTAAACGCACCCACGATACAGGAGAAATCCTAGTGTGGGGCAACGTTTTTTCTAAAAAAAAAGGTCATAATTGCATTAAGATTTTCATAACATTTTGTAATTTATATATATATTGTAATATCTATATGTTTTATTATGTGTATATGTAATTTATATTTATCTTTTGAATTCCAAGTATATTCAGTCCAAAATTGTCAACTCATCTTTTTGCTGTACCTACCTATTTCGATGCTTTTCTTTTTAACCCTAAGCTTGACTGGTAGAGAATGCCTTATCGCATTAAGTCCGCCTTATGTACCACAATAGTGCATAGAAGTATAAATAAATAAAGGTAAATATAATTATGTTTCTTACTATTATCTGCACGGAACCAAATTACCGCAATATTTGTATGAAATCAAATATATTTGTAGAAATCGGTAATTGACTGCCTTGTTGGTCTAGTAGTCGCAAGCGCGACTGCTGAGCATGGGGTCCTGGGTTCGATCCCCAGGTTAGGCAAAGTGTTATTGGGCTTTTCCATTAGGAATTTCTCAGTAGCAGCCAGGAGTCTGGATTTGTGCCCGGTTAATGGCAATAGTCTCGCCCACTACTACATGGGACTTAAACACAACTGGCAAACCGAGGGTGTACTAAAAATAACTCCGCCGAATCCTTCTAGGAGCACAGGCGTGATGTTATGATGTTAAGTCGGTAATTTGAGTTTCACAGTAAAAATGTTTCACGCTATTTTACACTAAGAGCACTTCCTAGGACTTGAACAAATATCCGTAGGGCAATTTATACAAATAATGGCCGCGATTCAGGAATCGAATTCACGGCTGTAAGCACAAATGATGAACTAAACTATTACGCCGCATACTAGTGCAGGACTGCAATGATGTGATGTGATTATAATAATCATGTTCGTTTTGTTTAGCCATTTCCCAACTACGTTAGGATCAACTTTCAGTTAAACCAAATACGGCTGAATACCAGTATTTTACACGGAGCGACTGCCATCAGACCTCCGCAACCCAGTTACTGAGCAATGCCGATACCCTAAGGTTAGACCCGTAGTCAAACTTCCGAACTTCTGAATAACCGTAACGACTGTCATAGATATTCGTATGACACCCGCGACCGATGGTTTAACGTACTCTCTGAGGCACGGAGGGGTCTCGGATGTGTAACAAACGGTCACCCATCCACGGACTGACCGTGACAAGCGCAGTTTAACCTTGAAAATCGTATGATCCGCGCGGTTGTTAACTAGCCTGGAGCCTACGATTATAATAATCATGAAATATTTATAATCAAAACTTTTACTTTTGACTACATAAACGAGATCACAGACCTTATTTCTGTGATCTGTGAGCGAGATGGATATACATTGTTATTTTATTTCTAGATGGCCTACCACCACCACTAGTACTTTGAAATTAGTTAATATACTATTTTACTTCAAGATCATGCTTTGTAGGAACGATGGCCAATGTCTGAAAGAGATAACGCTATACAGTTCATGTAGCGTTATTTCCTTTCTTTTTAACAGACTTCCAAAAAAAGGAGGAGGTTCTCAATTCGACTGTATGTTTGTTTTTTATATATGTTTGTTCCGCGATATCTTTGCTAATTGTGAACCGATTTTAATGATGCTGTTTTGGTTGAAAGGTATTCTTTCGAAGTGGTCCCATTTAAATTTGGTGAAGATTTGATGAAGAACTTCGGAGATAGACAATGTGAAGTCAGTTTTATTTTTGTTAAAAAGTTTTATATAGTAGGCAATCGACAATTCCTGCAAATTATTCGTTCTTTTCCAGTAGTAAGCAAAAATACAACAATACCTACTGAACGATGATAGTCATAAGCTTGAAACAAAACTCTCTTGAAATAAGATTGTTTCGTAAAAAATGGTGGTAATCCCCCTGATTGGAAATGAAGATATAGTGTACATAGTACATACGTTTCAAGAGGTGGAGATGCGACCAGTGGAAGTGGAAGACAGAAACATGATATCATGTCATAAGTCCAATCTCGACGTGAACAATCAAAGTGATTCGAGAAAGATGATTTTACATTTTCAAGGATTGTAGTTTGTACGTTAAATTAATATCCTTACAAAATATAAATGCTGGTTTATGGTAGATGGTTTGGTCATGTTGAGAGAATGTGTGAACGGCGATTAAGAAAAGGAATTTATAAGGCGGCTGTCAATGGAAACGCCGGTAGAGGACGCCCTAGAAGGACATACATCGATGTTATTGGTGATGTTCTTCACAAAGGACAGGTGCGTAGTACTCTCAACCGGCGTGAGTGTATGAAATGATGTATGAATGTGGATGAAGCGAAAGGAATATGTAAGAATCGTAGCATGTAGCGTTCTATAGTTTCTGCCTATTCCATGGGGAAAAGGAGTGAGTTTATGTATGTACATATGTAAAATATAAATATACAAGAAGAAATCTAGAAGAAATTCAATTGCCTTTTCCCACGTATCTACTATAAGCTCACTGTGAATATGAAAAAGGAACGTATCGCTCCTACGTTCAAATACTGTGTGTCTACAAAAAAATCTCACAACTACTGCTCTCTGTCTGTATATTTCAGATGTATATTTCTGCTTATTGAATAACAGCTCCAAAAGAAATACCTAATATACCATTATACTATAAAAGATCCCTAATACGCATGTACTTACGTAACAGGGAGAGGAGAGGAGGAGGAAGCTCTCAGTCTGCGGATAAAAGTTGTCAATTATGATAATAACGAGCCGTGAGTGTATCGCTAACACCATGGTATCGTATTAACTGTGCTGAGGTAATAACTAATATTCACAGTGTTTTTGTCTTAAGAATATACATGTGCGGAAGTGTAGGTCCAAGTAATACAATAAACAGTATTAGGGCGGTAGCCGGGATATTGGATTTAACGCTACGGGTCGCAGTTTCAATCCCCACACGGAACAAATATTTATATCGTCACCAGAAAGCCAATTCTACTTAAGCGCCATTTTGGCTAAAATGAGTTACATATTATATCTTTGGATTGGATTTTTTTTGTGCGTCGATTAGTTGGGATTTCGTAATATAATAGAATAAAATACGAAATCCCAACTAATCGACGCAGAAAAAAAATCCAAAGGTATAATCATAAGGTATATCCATTTATTCATCCAATTATCCAGAAACTAAATTCAAAATTTAATGTGTGGTATTTAGATGATGGAACGCTAGGAGGTGATGTAGACACCGTTTTGAAAGACCTACAACTCCTCAAACAACATTTTAAAGCTATTGGCCTGGACCTAATCCCATCAAAATGCGAAGTTTACATTTCTGACATTACCGACAGACGACTGACCCTAGAGAAATTTAATGCAATAGCCCCACAAATCAAATTGTTAGAAAAAAGTTCACTGCACCTCCTAGGTTCCCCAATTTTAGAAGACAGCTTTTCTCCTTTCATCGACGAAAAAATCAAAAACTTTAACGATATTTCGGACAGACTCTCCAAAATTAATTTACATTCGGCATTCACCCTGATTAGATACTGTTGTTTTGGCCCAAATTTTATATATTCTTTACGCTCTTCCCCTTTATGGAAGCAGCCACACCTCTTGGACATAATCGACCAAATCATTCGCAGCAACCTAACATCCATTTTAAATGTGGCCTTGGACAACCGAGCGTGGCTGCACACCACACAGCCACACTACCCATCCGTTTTGGAGGCCTCGGTGTCCGCAAAATTTCCAGTATTAGCTTACCGGCGTTCCTGTCCTCTGTCCACAGCACCGAAAAATTGACCGGGAAAATTTTAGCCCCCTCCCTAGTTGACTTTGAAGTGCCGTGCTTGACCAACACGGTGAACGCCTGGAAAATGGCTTGCCCGGATACAGATCGGCCCGTGAACCCATCTTCCCAGAGGCAGTGGGATGAGCCGCTCTGCAGGTTGGTACGGAATAATCTCATTAATACGTCCACCAACTCTGCTGAGCGTGCCCGTTTGCTGGCTGTGGGTGAGTGGGAATCGGGCCTCTGGCTTCAGGCACTACCATCACCCAACATAGGCACTTTGCTGGGTGACACTACCTTCCGGCTCGCTACTTGTCTGCGTCTCGGCGCTCATTGCGTGGTTCCGCATCGCTGCCAATGCGGTGAAGGTGTCGACTGCCTCGGTCACCATGGCCTATCTTGTAGTAAGAGCGCAGGTCGGATAGCACGGCACGCTAGCATTAATGACATCATCCGTCGTGCTCTTGTCACCGCCGGGGTGCCATCTGTTTTAGAACCCAATGGCTTGGCACGCGACGATGGGAAGAGACCAGACGGAATGACCATAATGCCTTGGAAGGTAGGTAGGCCTTTGGTGTGGGATGCAATTTGTGTTGACACCCTTGCGCCATCCCATCTTCCTAGCACGGCGGGCTGTGCTGGGGCGGCTGCTGCAGGTGCGGAAAACCTCAAACGGCGCAAATACTCCAATCTTTTTGTGTCTTATATGTTTGAGCCGTTTGGGGTTGAAACACTAGGGCCATGGGGTCCGAGTGCCCACTTAGTTTTTCCCGACATCGCCAAGCGGTTGGTCGACTCTTCACGTGACCATAGGGCTGGCCTATATTTTGGCCAAAGAATCAGCATTGCCATACAACGTGGCAATGCTGCCAGCCTTATGGGCACTTTTCCTGTTGACAGCGAAGCGGACGAATTTTTTGATGCCCTTTGATTCTTTTACTTTATATTTGTATTTTAGTAGTTAAGATTTATATTGTATAGGTATATTAGGATAATTCTGTAAATAAATGTTGTACATATGGCATTAAAAAATCAAGGTATAATATATATCTCATTTTAGCCAAAATGGCGCTTAAGTAGGCTTTCCGGTGACGATATGGTCTACAGATATTTATTCCGGTATGGGTTGTTGTACATGTAGAATTTGTGTCTGTAAACGCACCCAAGATTCAGGAGAAATCCTAGTACAGTCAGCCTCAATAAGAAGTATATCTTACTTAAGTAAGTTGTACTTATAAGTGAATTTAAGAAAAAGGAGCGACATATCTTTTAAATTTGTACTTATAACATCTTCAAACATATGACATTATGACATTTTATAAAATAAATTTTTCACTTTTTTATATTGGTATAATTTGTGAATTATTTTATCGGTGAGTGCGGTGTGGGTAAATCCTAGCGTTCACAACGGGAGACTACAATCCATCATTCTCAGCTATAATCGGAGATGACTACAAATATAAAGTCATGGACGTGAACGGTGGTAAAGTCAAGCTTTTTAGTTGTCGGCAATAAGACTGACTAGCATTTCATTTTGGGACCCAGTGCATTATATCAGCAAGCACGTTGGATCACCCGCGCGACGGCGCAACGAGTATTCTCAAGGAGGGTTGACGTCAGGCAGGCGGCCGGTCATAAAACAATAAGCCAAAACCTCTAACAACATGGATTTATGAAATACATGTTGTGCCGACCCCACCTAGTGTGGGATAAGGGCAGAAAGAAGAACATCTTCAAACATATACGAATAAATAGGTTGTTTAATTTAAAGATTCGATTCGCAAGTGGTTTTTAATTTCATATTTTAATTTAGTTAAATGTTAAATCTTATTGAGGCTAACTGTACGCCGACGCACACGCACAGCTTCATATAGGTACGGTAAAAAACGGCATTGTTGTTTTGTCAGTAGCCTCCTCCTTTGCGTTTCCGTCCTATTGTCAAACATGGTGATTATGGCATTATTATGAAGATCGAAGAGTCAGTTTTAACCAGTAACGTTTTTTTATGTGATAGATTGGCGGCCCACCTTGTGGAAAGTGGTTAAGGCAGCCAATGTACAAAGCAGTGATAGCCTAGTGGTGTGACCGTCGGACTGCCAAGTCAAGGTCTCAAGTTTGAATCACACGGCACGCACCTCTGACATTTCGGTTACATGTGCGTATTGTATCACTTGCTTAAAAACGGTGAAGGAAAACATCGTGAGGAAACCGGCATGCCTGAAAGAACCACACGAAAAGAAGAAGAAGCCAATGTACACCTACAACATCAAGAGGATTGCTGGTACTTTTCCAACCTTAGAGACAAAGTTGGAAAGTCTGATGTACGATCACTGACACCTAAACCCTTCAAACCAGATGAAGATAGAAGTATGTATGGTGGTAGTACTTCCCCGGACAAACTTCTTCACAAGGAGCTCTAACTACTACTAACGGATACATAACATAATCAGCTCAATACTGTCCCACTGCAGGGCACGGCCCTCTTCGGACTAACAGATACGTTTTGTAAAATATTTATCTGAAAACAACAATTTCTTCGGTGTAACTGATGGCTAAATACTCAAACGCTACTCAGTTTTAAGTTGCCGTTAATTTCGTGCCGTCACTGTCTCTTCGCCTTAAAGTGAGAGTGACAGCACGAGTCTTATGGGCAACTTAAAATTGAGTAACGTTTGAGTATTTGGTCATATATGTGTATTTATGACAACAAAAGGCTTCATTGCCTCCTTTGATTTCCGACGTTGGACGTGTACGTGTAACGTCCATTGACTGACTACAGACACTCCGATAGACGGGTTCTATTCAAGCAGAGCCATAGGTATTGAAGTGTGTCGAATTGGAGACCACCATGCAGGTAGGTATAGGTTCATCTACCTATAGAGACTTGGAATATTGTTTCTGAATTTGAATGTGATTTCATAGATAAGTAATATGTCTTATGAGGTGGCTAACAAAACTTTTGAAAAGAAACACCTAAAGTGGCGGTGATATTCTTTAATTATATCATTAATAAAATGTGCATAGAGACAAAATACAAAAAACTAGAGGAAAACAACTCAACGTCGCTCTAATGTCTGTGACATTTGCTCGCTGTCTTTAGTTGGCAGATTGTAAGAGTTGACTCCAAAGTGTCTTTCGTCACACTTTTAATTTATTCACTGCTTGGAATAGGCTTTTTCTTACAAGAAGAAGGGTTTAGGGCTAAATCCACCTCAGCCAATTAGTGTCCCACTGCTAGACACGGACCTCTTCTCAGAATGAGAAGGGTACACACACCATTAAGAATTTTATGGTACCCTCATAGGTGTGTTGGTTTCTTTTTTTTCTAGTTGTGTATGTAAAATACAAAATAGAATACTGAATAAACAAAATGTTTCTCTAAATTCTATAAAAACTAAAGTAGGGCTGCAAGCAAAACCTACTTATACAAAACTTTTATTACAGAATCTAGGGAACGCTCTCTGGAATTTAGCATCTCTATATGATCCTCGTAACCCTGAGGATAGAATATTTAGCGTAGAACTTGGCCTTGACCGATTTTTTATACATTCAACTATAAATATTTGATAAATTTTGCTGAACCGGGTCAGGTCTGCTCCTTTGTTACAAATGTATTGTAGGCGTCTATAAATACATAAACATCTCTTCCTCAATCTTCATTGACTGTTATCATTGCTAAATAAAATCAAATAGTTACCTATTACTAATCTGTTTCATTACTGATTATTCATTTAACCTTTTAAGCGCGTGGCTAAATATCAATTGCCGTGCCCCTAGCGCGCGACTACGATTCAATAAAATAATACCTACAATAAATATATTAAGCTTTTTCAATACTTAGAGCTATGAAACAATTTTAAGTAATTGTTGTAAATCATATCTCTATTGAATAATCGTTTTAGTTGTACCACGCAGTTCATAGGACGAAAATAGAACAAAAAAACCATGCATGTTCTCCGTCGCAGAAATACGACACGCGCGGTTAAAGGTTAAGCAGTTTTAAAGCACTGGTAGCCTAGCGGATGAACACTTGGCCTCCATGCACGAGGGACCTTGTTCGACACCGACCCGGACCTCTGAATTTTCGAATTGATGTGCAAATGAGAGGGCTTCATAAAGTTCTCAATAGTTTGGATAGTACGCCAACCTCTCCACCTTCCGCACCCACAAAATAATAAATAAAATTAACCCATACATAGACATTTTATTTCAAACCGCTTTCATAGACATTTTATTTCAAAATCAGCACAGACAGTTTGTAAATCGAACGGATGGGTCATATTTCATGCGCGCGGCTATGCGGGTGGACATCCCGTGAATTATGACGTCAGCAGCCTACCGCGCAGGATGCAACCTGTGCGACACGTCATTGCATCGATATTGAGGGCCCTAGTTTCCGATGGACCAATAAATCAATAATAATTTTGATCTGTTAAATGGAGTAAAATAATATTTATGTAATAACTTTACATAAAATCACGCCTGTATTCCCCGAAGGGTTATGCAGAGGTGTATAGTAACACCCTCATTTCGCCAGTACGTTTAAGTTTCATGTAAAAGGGGCGAGCCTATGAGCCATCAACCGGGCACAGATCCAAACTCCAGGCTGCTACTGAGGAGTTCCTCACGGAAAAACCCAATAACAGTTTGCTCGACCTGGGGATCGAACCCAGGACCTCACGATCAGCAGTCGCATTTGCCACCAATTGGCCAACGTGGCAGTTTAAAAGAAAATTATAAGCATTGATCCTAATACTAGAACAATATTACATAATTTTGCAAACGGGCAAAAAATATGCGGCATTTTGTCGCCTAAATCTTCCACAAGCTTCATCATAATAGAAAAGAGTGACGTAACCATAATGCCAGTAGTAAAAAGGTAATCATGTTCTAGGTTCGCGCTATTACAAGCGAGATGAATCTCGTAATCCGTATGAAGTGTGGGACATTTTCCTGCGCCCTAACGAAGACAAATTAAGCCCACCTGTCCCGGTGTATAGACCAGGATTAGAGACCGATGAGACATTAGCTACGAGTAATCTTTAGTTCTCCAAAGTTCATATTCTGAGGGATTATTTTTTATGTCTGTCTCGTTGGTTTAGTGATGGCAAGCGCGACTGCTGATCGTGAGGTCCTGGGTTCGATCCCCAGGTCGGGCAGTGTTATTAGGTTTTTCCGTGTGGAATTCCTCAGTGGCAGCCCGGAGTTTGGATTTGTGCCCGTTTGATGGCGATAAGCTCGCCACTTAAATATAACTGTGAAATGAGGGTGTTATTATACATCTCTGCCTAACCCTTTGGGGAATACAGGCGTGATGTTATGTTATGTCTTTTTTATGTAAGTAGCTCTAGTTTTGAATGTGGATGAAGCGAAAGGGTAAGGGTCGTAGCATGTGGCGTTCTATAGTTTCTGCCTACCCCCATGGGAAAAAGGCGTGAGTTTATGTATGTATGTAAGTCTAGTTTTGAAAAGGCGACTACTCTTTACTTTATAAAGGCTTCACTGTATCTCGAAGAATACGTTAAGCTATCGATCCTGATTGTCAGAAGTCAGAAGACCGGAAAGCTGATAATTTGTTTAGTATCGGAATATCGTTACCCTTTCAACTTATTGAGGTCAAAACGACAGTATCCCATAGACAGGAATCTGATCCAAACATGCTGTAAAAGCCTTTGATAACGATAATATTACACAACATAAATAGTAAACACTCCATAAGATGAAGATGCAAACAAAAAACCATCCGAAATCCTTAGAAACTTTCTTCACGGCACGTGTCCGTCCATTTCGCATCTCATAATCTACCAATTTCTGTTACAACTCCGCACCATTTCCAACCAATTTTCGTGAATTTTCCCAAAAAGATGCTTTTTGTAGGTCCCGAAGGAGATGTGAAACAAATTCGCAAAAAACTTTTCGGTAGAACCCCGTGCATAAAAAATCCATGGGAATATTGAGTAGGATGCCCTCATTACAAAAGGTGAACGAATAAACGTGTGGTCTTGGTACACCACAAGTTTTTAAATTCTTTTATCGCTTTTCAGCTCGCAAATTTTGAAATTTTCCAAAATTTTTGACTTTATAGGAAAACGTCGTGAGGAACCTGCAGAGAGTGCTTTAAAAAACTTGTCTCTAGTGTGTGTATTTCGTCAACCCGCACCAGGCCAGCAAGGTGAACTATAAGCCTTTAGATAACTTAACCATCTCATTCTGAGAAGAGGCCGTGCCCAGCAGTCAGATAGTAATGTCACAAAACAGATAGGTACAGAAGTCAATCACATGTATGTACTTCACTTTTCATACCTACGCTCGGCGGTCGCTCTATCTATATATCTATATCTCTCTCAAGCGCATAGCACTCGCGCTCGCACTCACTCGCACTCTAGTCCCAAACAGTCCGAGATATCGTGTCCGTGAGCAGTGTGTCTATGTGTGCGTTGCTCGAGCGCACTTGTATGTAGATTGACTTCTGAACCTATCTGTTTTGTGGTAATGTGCTATGTGATTGGGTTGTTTTATTCATTTAGGAGGATAAAAAGCCAAATATAATGAAGTTGTGGAGAAGCTAAGTATGGTGTTTCTCCAACGAAAAGGGAGGATCCTCCTACCAGGCGGGTCTTATGCCTGGCGGGCTACTGCCCAACGGTTGATGTTGGGAAGTTATATATATGCTAACTCCGTGTCAGATCTTGATACCGCGATGCAGGATTTGTGACATTTCATTTGATAGCTGTCATTGTTGTCGCTATAGTCTGCTAGACACTCGTCGTGTTGCGTAGTTCTCATGTGGAGTGATAGATCCACAAAGTAATGAACCCTATTCCTAATTCCCACCAAAAATATTATTTGAACTTTATTTTAACTATCTACAAAAGTTAATCCTAGAAATATCCAGAATATTACCGCTGCATGAAACAGTTATGGAAACCGTATACATGTTTCACACCCTTGACCAATTTTTAGCCTGTTAGCCTCGAACTCAAACAAAAACTCAGTGCTCGCAGCGCAAACCGTCGAATTCTCGATTGTTTGTTGTTTCAAAAAATGCAGTTAGGAAGTTATGAACTTTGAAAACTGTAAATTGATGTATTATTTTTATGAGTTTTTGGAACAACAGTTAGGCTCAGTTGCACCAACTATAACAGTTAACTTGCCATATTTATGTCAAATTTGTACTGATTTGACAGACATTTTGGTATGGTTACGGTTATAGTCAGTTGGTGCCGAATTTTGCCGTATTTTGTACCGAAGCAAGAGCTCCGTCGCTTTCGGGCTGGTTACTGACGATACTGATACTGACTGATAACCAGCACTGAGCGAATGAAGTCTTGCTTCGGTACAAAATGTATGCGATGTTGATCTCCGGCCCGGTCCCGGCTCTAACAAGGCCCTGATTTGTGTGGATAGACCTTTAGTGTTACAATTGAACAGTTTGGATACATGTTAATAATAAAAGTACGATGCTTTTACTTTTATGATGCTTACAGTATGATGCTTTTATGAACTTTACCGGTTAATCAAGATCATTAAAGTTAATTAATCATTGCCCATAAACTGGGTTACGGAGTTATGTTGGCAGTATAAAATACTGATATTCAGCCGCATCTGGTTAGACTGGAAACTGAATCCAACATAGTTGGGAAAAGGCTAGGCAGAACAAGAATGGTTAATCAAGATGAGTTGAAACTCTACGTGAAGAAATGGTTCTAAAGATATTTGTGATTTAGCCACTTTTGTCTAGTCTAGAGCAGTGGTGGCCCTGTGGTAACGGCCCCGACTTACGAGTTGTATGTCATGGGTTCGAACCCAGCCAGGCGCATTACTTTGTGTAATTTTATTTCATCACCACTGCACTCAAAACGGTGAAGGAAAACATCGTGATGAAACCGGCATGTTCTAGAACCAAAAATTCGAAGACATGTGACATCTACCAACCGGCGCTAGGCCCACGTGGTGGATTACGGCCCATTCCCTCTCACAGAGAGGAAGCCTGTGTCCCAGCAGCGGGAACATTATGGGCTGATGATGTCTAGTCTAAACTAAAAAAATATTATAAAGAGGAAAGATTTGTATTTTTGGATTTTTGTATGTAACGAATAAATTTAAAAACTACTGGACCGATTTCAAAAATTCTTTTGCTGTTAGAAAGCTACATTATCACTGAGTAACATAGGCTACGGGCGGAGCCGTGAGGACACAGCTAGTGTTATATGTATAAAATGGAGTAAAGAACATTTTAATACATGACATCTTCTCTCGCGTCGGCACGTGTTATACGAGACTAGTTTATACCGTGGTAAAGCTAATTATCAAGATTGGTAGCCAGGCTGACTACCTACCCAGGATGCACCGGACATCCTTAAGTATCACCCGTATAAGCTCTTTTAATCACCTTTTGACATCAATTACTCGCATATTATACACTAGCGGCCCGTCCCGGCTTCGCACGGGTGGACATTTTTCCCGTTTTTACAACATTTTTCATTTATGCTCCGCTCCTATTGGTCGTAGCGTGATGTTATATAGCCTATAACCTTCCTCGATAAATGAACTATCTAACACAAAAATAATTTTTCAATTCCAACCAGTAGTTCCCGAGATTAGCGCGTTCAAACAAACAGACAAACAAACTCTTCAGCTTTATAATATTAGTATAGATTATACATTCCCATATCAATTCATTTGATTCTTTAAATCACAAAAGCCAATATATTTTATATAACGTTAATATTTTACGGTACCCGTTTTTACGTACGCGTGTACCTGTTGTGTTATCGAAGTAAATCAAGTACACGTTTGACATGACGGGTAACGATAAATAACGATGTACTTACATAGGTATAAATAACCTTTAACAATAGACCGTCATTCTAAATCGTTCGATTACGTATATCAAGCTACAGTAATGTACTCTCGTTCACGGTCGACTTAATTATAATACTTCACAAAGAACACGGTACAGTCGAAATAAAATGTCCTCACCAAAGGCTTAATCCATTAAACCGCTGACAGAAACAAAATGAAATAATAATTTGTCGTGGAATTCGACGTGCAGGAATATCGAGGTTTGCGTGTAGGTACTTGTGTAGGTATGTTCACGTGTCATCAATCACATCCTTCAGTCGAGGATCCACTGTGGCAGTACATTAGCTCCTTAATTAAAGCTGTGAACAGATGGCGCAGCGCCGTCCGCGTCATACATTTCAATTAATTCTTGTCACCAAACAAATTTGGTTGACGACTATTTAATTATTAATCAAAGTTACACTGACAAATTGTTTTTGCACCATATTGAATTTATTGGTAAACAATAAAATTTTGTTCGGTGTGCGATACAGCCATTATGTTTTAATTAATTCGATACGTGGTTTAACAAGTGGAAATAATACATAAATTGACCAGTTACCTAAAATAATCATTGCTGTTCTTGGAACAGGCTTGCACAGAATATCAATCACATCTAATTATTTCATGCATTCGTGACTTCCTGCCTAAGCTCCGCGATGCTGATAAAATTATGTTACTATTTTTTGATACATACAACGAGAATACATCATAATTTAAAAAATCGACTCGTATGTTTCTCTCCCTAATTTTGTTTAACACACATTAGTGTCACAATAATATGGAGGATCCTGAACCTCGTATTAGGTGTCAAAGACTCAAAGGTCGAAGTGGATCTTGGATCTCCATATAAAAAATCCTGCTTTTTTTTCTTCAAAGGAAGCAAATAAACATAACATAACATCACGCCTGTATACCCGAAGGGTTAGGCAGAGGTGTTTTAATAACACCCTTGTTTCGCCAGTTATGTTTTAGTCCCATGTAATAGGGGGCGAGCCTATTGCCATTAACCGGGCACATATCCAGACTCCGGGCTGCTACTAAGAAATTCCTAATGGAAAAACCCAATATCACATTGCCTGACCTGAAGATCGAACCGAAGACCTCATGACCAGCAGTCACGCTTGCCACCACTAGACCAACGAGGCAGGTAAGCAAAAGTAGGTAAGTAATGCAAATAACACAATATTCCTTTTCACTAACCAACCTCTTTATACAACTCCTTACGAGTATTTGCTCCTAGCAAAACAACCTAGCAAACCCTGCATCTCTTCATCGAATAAAAAATATATTAAAAAATCTCGCCTGTCGTGTGCCGGTGGCAGTCGTCAAAGTGACAGGCGCCCTCCAGTCACTATAAGCCACTAATCGGCTTGTCAACCGCAGGTCGAGAACATTGACTTTCAGATCACGTACTTGCAATCTGCATGCCATGACATTGTCAGGAGTCAGGGGACATAAAAAAACACATTTTTTACGGGCCCACACCGTCCGACTTAACTATGCGCGGCGCTGGAATCACAAAGTTTCCTTTACCGTGATATTTTTATACTTATTTTATTATAAAGGAGGGTAGCTTTATAACTATGGCCGATATTAATAAGTGATCTCAATCCAAAATATTTGGATTAATGGCAGTTTTTGACATTACTTCTATTGAATTTCTGTCAATAACCTACATCAATCCAGAGATTTTGGATTGAGATCGCGGTTATTAATATCGGCCCTTAGTCGCGCAAGATTGGCTTTGTTTTATGAACAAAGTCTCTAGATATCTTAGGAGTACAATCAGCAGGCTAACATGAATTTATTGTTAGCGCTATTATATATATTTCTTACGACCTCACTTAAGTAATGTCAAACAAAGCTAAAATTGCTGAACTAACTTAACAGTCACACAAAATTTTACCTTAGTTTGCTTAACTAAGCTTATCCGACGCCCAATCAAGCCCAAAACCACAGTCTCATTTATCCCGAACGATCGTAATCTTAGGGTATATCAGCAAAATGGTTCTGAACCCCGCGTCATAAGACTAAGCTGTGAGCAGTGTTACGTCATGTCACCATACAACATACGTGTACACGACGTGGGGGTCGGAGGTAATTATCGCGACATATCCTCACGATATTAAAGTCAACTTAAATTTGACATGACTTAAAATTAATCTCAAGACGTGATGCCAAGCCCAATGACGGCTTGCGCTTCGGTAAATTTAATAAAGAGCTACCACTGAAGCCTAGTCGTGTTACCAAGATTGATGTGCGGAAAAAATATAACGCGAATAAGGAAATTAAAAGAGATGCCAACTCTTCAGTTATATTAAAAGTTTCACATTGAACAACAAGCTCTTTAGGGTTGAAAGGTAATATAAAAGACGTTAGATCTGACATGAGCCGTTGAACAAAGTAATTTCATACCTCAAGATAGATATTTTAGTTGTATATTTTGACAGTGATTAACGTTCCGCTATCTTTATGAACTGAGAGCTTTTCGTGGACATTATTTCAGTGAAAAATTTTAGTCATAGCAATGGAACAAAGCGAAAGGTGGCGCTGAAGGTCGCCATTAGGTGAAAATATGCCTTTTAATAAATTGTGTCCAGACACTTTATTAAATACTTAACAGGTGTACATCAACCTAAGCACAGACGGAATTTAATTTGCCTGGATATTGTACACCATAATGAATGGAAGTGTTTAACAATTCGGATCGTTTCTCAAATTCTTGATAGTCATTGACCGATAACCAATTTTAATTTTTGGACAGTAGGAAAACAGGTAGCATAACTACCTCGTCGGCCTAGTGGTGGCAAGCGCGACTGATGATCGTGAGGTCCTGGATTCGAACCCCAGGTCCGGCAGTGTTGTTGGGTTTTTCCGTGTGGAATTTCTAAGTAGCAGCCCGGAGTTTGGATTTGTGCCCGGTTGATGGCGATAAGCTCGCCCCCTGTTGCATGGGACTTAAACATAACGGCGAAATGACGGTGTTACGCCTCTGCCCAACCCTTCGGGGAATACAGGCGTGATTTTATGTAATGAACAAAGTTAGGTACCCCCTTTGCTTAATTATAATGATGACAAAGATAATTCACATAGTATTGAAGGTGAAGAAAATAATCCTACCGAATGAAGACTAAAGCTTCTAAGATTTGCAAACTCATTGTTCGGTTGATACAATAGTACTATTCAAATTAAACCATTAGTCTTCCCAGGTAAACAGAACTATTTTAGATATAATCAACCCGCAATTTAGTTCCTACCTAGTTGTTTATCACTGTCGAGTGTAACCTTTACCCTTTCACTAGCAAACATTGGTACGGTAGCTAGAACTTTATTTTGAAATTGGAACTTCGTGCACCGCGTTATTTTGGAAAACCGTGTCTGATTTACAACAACCGTTATTTCTGAGTGACGTTGACAAATGACGTCACACGCCGGTCACGGGCCGTGTGTTTTGCGTCACTTGGCTGCATTCAGAGGCGTTCGTGACGTCACACAGTATCTTCCCTGGCTTGTTTATAGCCGGCCCGTATGTTTGAGTTATGGCGTGTTTGTCTCACTCGTGACATTATGGAAGATGAATTTATGAGCAAGAAGAATGCGGAGCGCGGAATATTTTATGCGTTTGAGTGGCGGCTGATGGGTGATAAGAGTTTTTGGGATGATTTAGGCGGGACGCAGTCGTTACGTTATGAGTACCTACTCTACACTCATATGATGTGACGTACAATCAGATTCGGACGACAGGTGATTTTGCATATTTTGGACTTATTACATAACCTGGTCGTTATGTTTGTGATACCGGAAGGATTAGAAAGCGTTACATGCTACTCACCAACAATCGGTACATATAATCACCAGCACATCATTTTTTACGAGTCTTGGAATTGAACCAAGTCGTGCTACCACTATACCTACTAATTCAGCAACTTACCAAATACATACCAGGTGATGCTACCTTCTTTTACTTCTTAGATTTCGCAAAATATGTTAACTACGCCCAATGATATTATAAGTATAATATCATTGACTAGACCGATGATATATTTCAATTCAATAAAAAAAAGCAAATCGTTAAAGGATTATCTCCTTTATTCATTCATAGACATATATGATTACATTTTTAATTGTTTGCAATAATAAAAAATACATTTAAAAATATAAATAATATAATACAACTTTTTAACAAAAATAAAACCGACTTCAAATTGTCTATCTCCGAAGTTCTTCATCAGATTTTCACCAAATTTAAATGGGACGGACCACTTTGAAAGAATATTCTTTCAAACAAAAAAAAAACATTAAAATCGGTTCACAGTTAGGAAATATATCGCGGAACAAACATACAAAAAAAAACAGTCGAATTGAGAACTCCTCCTTTTTTGGAAGTCGATTAAAAATAGTACATATTTTGATTTAAAGTAGGCATGTATATTGAAGAATGTATGGAAAGGTGCATAAACGAGGAAGAAGCAAAAGAAGTACAAGAGGATACCAGTATGTGAAGTTTTATAGTTTCTACCAGTCCCTATGAAATAAAGGCGAGATGTTATGTATTGGAGTGTTTGTAGATATGTTGATAAATTAGACCCCTACATACAGATCCAAATCGAGGATCACCTTGCATAATAAACAATGACAAAAGCACCGTCACGCATAGAAACGTGCTTTGCGATATGAATACATATAGTAGGTGCGTATATACAGGGTGTCAACGAAATCATGTAATTCCTTCAAACCACATGATGTACTGCTGACATAGATTAACCCTGAACGGGATTCATTTGGATTCAATAAAATACAGGGTGTAAACATGTGTTCTTAACGGGAGGCATTTTAGCGCCCCGAGTTAAATGACCGCGCTGCAATCGATAGCCGCGCAATTTGCTCGGGGTGCTAAAATGCCTCACGTTAAGAACACATGTTTACTTCTTGTATTTTTTTTTATTGAAATCAAATGTATTCTTCGTATGTTTAATATTTGTCAGCAGTACATCATGAGGTTTGAAGGAATTACATGATTTTGTTTACACCCTGTATACGATATACGTGTTCCATTTAGCGTGGTTTGAATGCTTCAACTAATATTATATAGACACCTATCGAGATATATTGATGTGTAAATCACATTGCAACTTTAGTTTATATGAAATGTCCCAAATTATGCTAGAATATAATAAAAAACATACAGGCGGAAGTTTTTTGAAGCAAGTCTCATGCTATCTTTGTCTTTCTTTCCGACAAAAACCGAGATAGCATGATACTTGCTTCAAGAAACTTGCATCGTATAAATGAGCGTTTAGTGTCTGACATAATACTGATAGTTAGGAAATTATGTAATACTGAAAGGTGATTTTGAGGCTGTTCATTGTAATTTAGTTTTGATTTTGATTTGGCAGCAGTGGTAGCAGTGGTGGCAAGCGCGACTGCTGATCGTGAGGCCCTGGTTACGATCCCTAGGTCGAGTAAAGTGCTATTGAGGTTTTCCCGTATGGATTCCCTCAGTAGCACGTCGGAGATTGGATTTGTGGCCGGTTGATAGCAATAGGCTCGCCTCCTATTACATGGGACTTAAATATAACGGAGAAATGAGGGTGTTACAATACACCTCTGCCCAACCCTTTAGGAATACAGGCGTTATGTTATATTCATATACATTATAGTCAGGCTAAAAGACGACTCCGATAAGCATATTGAGGTCTAGTCTGACATGATCGGTTATCATTCCATCATCACATGACCCGTACAAGGCAATTCACTCAGGTTAGGACCGATTTCAGGCAGTACACTTATTTACAGTAACGCGTCAACTATTTGGTGATTGAGAATATTTGCCTTGTTGTTCTAATGGTCACAAGCGTGACTGCTGAGCATAGGGTCCTGGGTTCGATCCCCAGGTCGGCCAAAGAGAGATATTGGGTGTTTCCATTAGGAATTTCTCAGTAGTTGCCCGCTGTTTGGATTTGTGCCCGGTTAATAGCAATAGATCGCCCCTTATTACCTGGGACTTAAACATAACTGGCGAAATGAGGGTGTTACTGAAACACCTCTGCCTAACCCTTCGGGGAATACATGGCGTGATGTTATGTTATGAGAATATTTCTACAGTAGGTATCACTACTCATCCGTGAAACTGAATAAATAATGCCTAATTGTCAATCAATAGCCAAATATTGCAAGCTTTGCGAGAAATATTATAAACGCCGTATCGCACTACCGTTCGTCCAGCAGTGTCTCGCCGCGCCGTCGCGTCGCTCGGTGTCCGTGATGCGTGAGCGTGGCGCAAACACGGCTTTTGTGCCACGTTAGCGCAACGCACGGCGCGGCGCTTTCGGTTCATGAAAGCTAAACTGGACTGGACGAACGCTAGTGTGATGTCAGCTCAGGTGAAAGTTATAAGTCTATAAATTATCTACAGCCTATAAATAACCGAGTTAATTAACACGTTCATCATTATAAAATGTACCGTTTCAAAGTTTGTTAGAAAACGCTTCAAAGAAATTTTATGCACGGAAATCATATTTCTTGCTGAATAAAATATCACAAAACATAACATACGCCTTTCAAGTGTGTATGTATGGGATGTTATGTATGGGAGTACACTCCCCGAAGGGTTCGGCAGAGGTACCCTCGTTTCGCCAGTTATGTTTAAGTCTCATGTAATAGGGGGCGAGCCTATTGGCATTAACCGGTCACAAATCTAAACTCCGGGCTGCTACTGAGAAATTTCTAATGGAAAAACTCAATAACACTTTACCTGACCTAGGGATGGAACCCAGGATCCCATGCTCAGCAGTTGCTTTTCCGACTCCTAGACCAACGAGGCAGTATTAGTGTAAGGTGAATCAAATATCAGATATCAAAATACCAATCAAATGTCTTGCGGAATATACATCAAGGTATCGTTTCATATATTTTACACCAATTAAATCAAACCTTCACACGCTGACAAAGGCAGAACGCATGGCCGCTCGAGACTCATCAACTTTCATTAACACGTCGAACTTTTAATGATGATAAATCATGTTTAAACACGTATTCAGAATCGTATTCCTCTCGTGTAATGAGAACTCTCGTCTTAGGATAATTACGGCCATCATTAATAACGTACAGACGACGGATGAGACGCGGTATTAATAAGACGTCACGGGTAACATTATGTCATAACTCGATGAATTAAGGATTGTAATTAGTGAGTGTAGTACCTATAGGGTTAAAAATTGGGTGTCATTGTTTTTGGGAGGTAAGTTTGGACGTTTGGACCGAAGGATCTAAGTTTTTAGTCATGGTGACATGTGTGCCAAATGTGTTGAATAAAAAAAACTTACTATTATGTTATTGTGCATTTTTGGTCGCTTAAAAGTATGGGTCAATTATTTCATTATTGTTATTATTCAGCCATGATCATCCCACTCCAGGGCAAAGGCCTGGGTCAATTATACTCATAAACAAGTGGCTCGGAGGTTGGGCAAGGATCGACAGAAGGAAAGATCTGCCAGGTAAAGCTGGCGGACTGAGACACGGGTTGCAGTGCATGCAGCAGTGAAACCCGGGACCCCGGCCATAGGTCAAGAGGACGAACACCGTGGGTTTTTAGCTGTTAAGAATCCGGCATAATCCTTCGCGTTCCCTAAGCGGAGCGTGCACGTGAAAATTTTAAAATGAAAAAAAAAGATATCTCGGCGGCTGCAGTCCCGTTTATTATACACCTTGCTACCGGGTTGAAACTCACGCATATACTGACTTTTTCAACTTTCTTAGTAACTCTACGACGCCACTGACATTCGGTGAACGAAAACATCGTGAGGAAACCTGGACTTATAATAATGGTCTGAAATTGCCAACACGCAGCTAGCAAGCGTTATGATATGCTCGTTTCTTCTCTGTATAAGAAGAGGCCTTTGCTCTACAGTGGAACAGTTACTGGCTGATATTTTTCTCTCCTAACCACACTAATAAAATACTATAAATGCGAAGGTGATTTTGTCTATCTTTCAATTTGTTACTACTTCACGACCAAACTAAATTATTAATTGATTACTAATAAAAATGGGAAATGGATGTCCTTGACCTAGAAACATATAAGCTTTACATGAATATAATATCGCCTGAAACAGTTGGATAATCGATTCCCGGCTGAGTCTGGTAGTCTCCGTTCTAAAATAAAAGAGCCCATGTTTTTTTTTTTCAAAATTGTTTTATTTGTATCAATCTTCAATTTTAACGTGATAACCTAATATACTTTAATATCGTACAGTTTCCCTTGCTTCTATAGCATCTAATTGGAAATTTAAATTCTAATTCCTGGCAAAATAGCCAAGTTGATTAAGATAAGCCATATACTCCAAGTTATGCTTTCATTCTCAGACCGTACCCAAACTAATTAACTTGGGCGTTAAATTTCCGAACTAATTAGTACAGGTATAAGCCCACTGTTAATAAAAACGCCTTTCAAATTCATTCAGAATGAAATTGGGAGAGCGGTGGAAAATTAAAATGATCCTAATTACCTTGGGTAAGTCAATGGAACATTTCGTTTAAAACGATCCAAATAGCTAAAAACCTTGACCTATTTAATTTAGCATATTTCAAGAAAAACACGAGGTTGAAGAAAGGCGTATGTATGTAAACTTTCAGTGATCAGAGATGTAAACAAACTTCTCTGCTACGCGCCTACGCGGTTTCGTAGCCGAGTGCGCGTAGTACGGCTACGTGCGATCTTCGTAGCATGGCATGTAGCAGAATATTTATTTATGTAGGTACATATGTATTATAATATCGTGCATTCCTCTAGCGGAATTTTCAACAATAATTTTCTGCTAGCGTTGTGGAATAATGAAAACATTTTAATTAATTACAACATACATGGAAACAAATGACCGATGCCTATAATTAATGGGGCATTATTGGTTAAGATTAAGACTGTTGTATCTTTACCAATAATGAAGCAAAAATCTCGTAGCTTTGCATAGTAGACCCGCCGATATGGAAGTAGCTATCACAGGTAAAATTAGTTTTCGAGTCTATTTATATGCCCAGTAATGCAATAAAAAAAAGATACCATTGATAAGCAAAACGATTCATTTTTGTTTATAGGAACCGGACAAAATGTAATAGTAGTTTCATATATGTTGAGGTTATGTCAAATTTCTCATACCTATATAAACGTAGACAGAGATTGACAATGTCCAACATAAGTACCCATGAGAGCTATACCTCTCTGCTGTATTTACTTTCAAAGGTAAACAGCGTGAAAACATATATTCCTCTTAAATATCAAACAAAGTAAGTACATACACGTTAATTTTTCCTAAACACATGTAAAAGTAACTCAGCAACAATATTTTGTGAAGTTTGGTGGATCGATCGATTTATTAAAATAATACCATGATAGATGGAATCTGCGGCCTTGGTATCAACATGTGAGAAACTTCAAGGGCGAACAATTACATAACATACCATTACGCCTGTATTCCCCGAAAGGGAAGCGGGTTGGGCAGAGGTATATAGTAACTAACATCCCCATTTCGCCGTTATGTTTGAGTCCCATGTAATAGGGGGCGAGTCTATTGCCATCAACCGGGCACATATCCAAACTCCGTGCTGCTACTGCGAAATTCCACACGGGAAATACCCAATAACACTTTACCCGGCCTGAGGATCGCCACTAGCTGTCTGGCAGTTTTTCTGATATGAGCCTATTTGGCGCAGTCGTGGAGCATACAATGATACTTTAGAATGAAGTTGTATCTTACTGTTAAAATTGTATATTATTATTGTTATTGTGTACCTCCGAGTGTGGTCGATAAATCATTTTTCTTTCTCTCTTTTCATATCAACCCAGGACCTCACGATCAGCAGTCCCGCTTGCCACCACTAGACCAACGATACTAGGGTTACCAGATCTCATGAATTTTCCTGACATGTCCGGAACGCTGGCCCTCTGTCAGGGAAACAGGAAAAACAGTCATTGTCAGGATTTCTTGAAATTAAAAGAGGTAAGTACTAATAAATAATAAAAAAAATATTTTGAAAGTCTCGCTGCCTTCACGTACCACATACAACATTCAGACAAAATGTCAGGTAATTGACTGAAAAGTCAGGGACGTTGTCAGGCAACCTCATCATTTGATCTGGCAACCCTAAACGAGGCAGTTAATACTAATTTATTTATTTATTTATTGGCTTACCTACAACTGTTACACTGATACATAAAAAAATACAAGTTACAGAAATTTAGACTTAGTGTACAATATTATGCGGTAAACACAAAGAGAAAAAATAATATTAAACTAAAAAGAAACAAAAATAGTATAGGAACACAATCAATAAAAAACAAAACAAGGAATATAAACAATATTTTTATTTTATTAGTTTTTATTATATTTATTTTTCTAATTAATATGAATACGAAGCAAAATTACACACAAATCTTCTGCACCAATTCAATACATGTTTGTTTGTTTTAAGCTATTCTCATACACCTCATACCATCAGGAGACAAGAAAATGGGACGTTTAATAGGTTACAGCGGATTGAGGTCAGGTTAGGCCTAGCTGACAAGCTGTCTGGGCTGTCGCTTCAGGCACAAGCGCTACACCTACGTATAATTGCGTTGTGGTTTCTACTTATAACACACGTTGGTAAGTTGTAAAATAATAAATCGTTGTGAATGCAGGGCTTTCTTTTTGACCGACTTCCAAAAAAAGAGTAGGTTATCAATTCGGCTGTATTTTTTTAATGTTTGTTACCTCACAACACAGTCATTTATAAACCGATTTGGAAAATTCTTTTTTGTGTGAAAGAATATTTTTTTGAAATGGTCACATTTAAATTTGGTGAAGATCTGATGAAGAACTTCGGAGATAGACAATGGAACTCCTTAATGACGAACAATACGCATAATGTGATGATGTGATTATGTTACAAGCAGCGTCCTTAGTAGGTCCCACCATGTTTTATTAAGGCAACTAAAAATAAAAAATAAAAACAATTTTAACAAAAATAAAACTGACTTCAAAAAAACTGAAAAAAGGATAAAATAATTACCATATTATAAAATTAACAGTTTCAGAAGTCGATGCCTTCAATTTGGTTCAGCGTGGATTAGCCCGTGGATCAGTTCATTTATTTTTTTACGACATGCACAATTTGTATCACACAAGTTTTCAATTTAATTAAATAGTAAGTGCGAAACAAGTATTTCTGATTCAAAATTCACTTATACAAGGTTAGTCGGAAAGGGGGTAGGTACTAAGCCGCGGGCCACCTAAAGTATCACTGATGACTATTTTAAAGCAAGTGTTAAAATTTCAAAATTCGATAATTTTTTATTTTAGTTTTTTCAAAAAATAATCATACCTGCTTTAGTTGTGAATTCAGAAAATTTATTTTCTAATCCGTGACCCCAAATATGACCTAAATTGTAAAAACAGCTGATCATAGCTATGGACAGATAGATTTTAGCATATTTTTACGAAATCTTTGATAAGCTATTTCTCTTAATCTATCGAGTTTTGGGAAAAGTTGTAGAACAAAAGTTATCCCTTATTATGGGTACTTTATCACCCTTTCGGCTTAGTACCCCCTTTTCGACTAACCTTGTATTAACGTTACGTTTACTTAAGTAACTCGGCAGCATTCGCGCTAGACCTACTGATCTAAAAATCATATACAAAGAAAATCTTCCCTAAATATACATGTAGTAAAAAATTACTTATCATCTTACTAGAGCACCGGTGATCTATAAAACTAACGTTCAGTTGATGAGAGCTCATAATCGCAATGCATTTATTTCGCGTCCGGTCATAATGTTCGCTCACATAAAGGTGACGTCAGATCTACCCTCTAGAATTTAGAAACTATTTTCTGTACTAAGAAACAAAGAGTATTATACCTGTTTTTGCAACACAATATTCTGTTGTGATCTTTTTTTAGATGAATGACAAATTAATACATTTTTTGTTTTGCCTAGCCTTTTCCCAACGATGTTGGGGTAGTTTCCAGTCTAACCAGATGCGGCTGAATACCAGTATTTTACACGGAGCGACTGCCATCAGACTCTGCAACTCAGTTACATGGCAATACCGGTATCCTAAAGTTAGACCGGTTGTCAGACTTTCGGCTTCTGACTTTCCTTAACGACTGTCATAAGTATTCGTATGACACCCAGAACTGACTGTTTAACGTGCTCTCCGAGGCACGGAGGGGTCTCGGACGGTCACCCATCCACAGACTGACCACGGCAAGCGCAGCTTAACCTCGCAAATCGTATAATCCGTGCGGCTGGTAATTAGCCACGAGCCCCATTAATTCATGCAATTTTATCATAGATAATTATGACAGTCTATCGCATGTATTTCAATGGGCTACCTTCTCTCCTGCTGTATGTATCGTACCAACTGGCTCGGCGGCTCGACGACGCCAACACAAAACAGACAGGTACAGAAGTCAATCACATGTATGTACTTTACTTTTCATACGTACGCTCGGCGGTCGCTCTATCTATATATCTACCTCTCTCAAACGCATGGCACTCGCGCTCGCACTCACTCGCACACTAGTCCCAAACAGTCCGAGATATCGTGTCCGTGAGCAATGTCTATGTGTGCGTTGCTCGAGCGCACTTGTATATAGATTGACTTCTGTACCTATCTGTTTTGTAACGCCAACCTTCACCTTACAAACGATACGTAAATTACTTACCAAGAATGCTTGGTATATAATTAAGACATGTCATTATGTAAGCTCGTTTTGGTAGGTTAGAGACAAGCTTTCTCAGAAAGATTATAAAATAAATAATAATTATCATGTTATCTATACTTCTATATTAATATTATAAAGAGGAAAGATTTGTATTTTTGTATGTAACGAATAAACTTAAAAACTGCTGGACCGATTACAAAAATTCTTTTGCCGTTAGAAAGCTACATTATCACTGAATAACATAGGGTATATTTATTACTGGAATAAAACTTCTTACGCGTGCGGAGCCGTGAGGACACAGCTAGTAATAAATAAGTGTAATCAAACTGTACATACTCAAGTAATTTTCCTTGTCCAGCTGTGGGCCCAGCGGAACCGCCGTGGACTGAGTTTACACTGCCACATTACCACTTCGCGAATGTACTGTCGTTGGGCTATGTCGTAAGACGATTGTCGTTACTAACACCACGAGCTATGCGCAATCGAAACTAGTCTACTTCGATCGGCGCAGGCGCAATAACCAAAACAATAGTCGCTTGGATACCGCCAAGCACAAAGATCGACGACGTGACGATCGACTGCGTACACGACTGTATTAAATGACGGGCGATGTAATCTCGGCCGTCCGAAATAATTAAAGCAAAAGCGGGTAGATTTAGTAAAAATAAAAGCATGTGTGCCCTCAAACCTCAAACCCACAATGCGGTTTATTCTATTATGACGCCGAATCTTCGTGTAAATTAGTGTTTATATTTTTACTGACTTCAAAAAAAGGAGGAGGTTCTCAATTCGACTGTGTTGTTTTTTTTTGTATGGTTGTTCCGCGATGTATTTTCTAATCATGACTATTATTAAACGATTATTTTTTGTTTGAAAGAATATTTTACGAGGTCCTGTTTAAAGTTGGTGAAGATCTGATGAAGAACTTGGAAGATACACAATGGAACTCTTCAATAGAAAACAGCAAATCTGTAACTCCTATAAGAAAAACTAGAAACAAGTATTAGGCCCCTATACGAAACAATAATTAATGCCCCGTTCTTATAAGCAAAAACGAATCGTTTAGCTTACCAATGGTAGCATTTTTTATTGCCATACTGGACATATAAATAGACTGTCAGATAATATTACCTGTGTTAGCTACTTTCATATGGGAGGCGATGCAAGACTATGAGGTTATTGCTGCATTATTGGTAAAGATACAAGAGTCAATTTAAACCAATAAAACTCCGTAAGTTATAGGAATCAGCCGTAAGTGCATTCTACTAATGACAAAACAAACAACAGCTTAAGCAATTTATTTTAAGCTTTAGCAACGCAAGTATCCCGCAGTACTATATAACTTCTAATAAATAAGTGGAAAATGTAAGTGCATCTAATTATGTTTGCTTAGCCAATCACTAGCGATTTAACGAACGAGTTTATATTTGTTTGTGCTGCTTCTCAATTCAAATATTTAATTGAATAAATAAATGTTGCAATACAAACAGCTCCCACCTTTTATGAGCTCGGTTCTAACATCGGAACAAATATTTTTGTTGGCCTGCAGTTTGTTCTAAATTTGAATATTTGCGCATTTGATTTGTGTGCATTTTCAATGGCCCGCTGACACAGCCAAAAAATAAATGTCGACTAAAAATTAAATTTTAAAAGTAAAATGAATGTCCATTTTTATCCCTACTTGGTACCAACCAATCAGATATTGAAACACGATCTGTACTTCAATCAATGTCCATTACTGTTAATTAAACGTCAACAATACCTACAATAACACCGGTTCCAATTTCATTGAAGTTAGTTGAATGGTTATTAGTTAACTGCCTCGTTGGTCTAGTGATCGTAAGGTCCTGGGTTCGATCCCCAGGTCGGGCAAAGTATTACTAGGTTTTTCCGTGTGGAATTCCTCAGTAGCAGCCCGGAGTTTGGATTTGTGCCCAGTTGATAGCTATAGGCTATGCTCCATATTACATGGGACTTGAACACTACGGTGAAATGAGGGTGGTACTATTACCTCTGCTCCACCCTTCGGGGAATACAGGCGTGATGTTATGTATGTAGTTTAATGGATTATTAATAGATTACTTAGGTGCCTGGATTGTCATATTATTAGATTACCTAATAGATTAATTGACACTTATGCATGCAGAACCATCGCTAATCAGAGCTAGTCAGATAGGAATCGCCTGCGCCATCTAGTCTTAAAAAAACATTACATTGACTTGTAAGTGTCTGTTACAGATTTATTTACAGTAATAAAAATCATTTATCATTTATGGTCTCGTTAATTATGTCTTAATTTTTTTCTATCTGCTCATATTATGCAAAAGTAAGAAAGAAATATTGTTTTAGTCTTGCACAGATTCAAAGGAGTAACAATATCATACGAATTATTAGATTTGATTATATAACTTACTAGCGGCCCGTCCCGGCTTCGCACGTGTGGACATTTTTCCCGTTTTTGCAACATTTTTAATTTATGCTCCGCTCCTATTGGTTGTAGCGTGATGTTATATAGCCTATAACCTTCCTCGATAAATGGACTATCCAACACAAAAATATTTTTTCAATTCCAACCAGTAGTTCCTAAGATTAGCGCGTTCAAACAAACAAAACTCTTCAGGTTTATAATTTTAGTATAGATGTGTGTGTGTGTCGCAGTAACATGTTGTTATTTTTTAACCTGAATTGTTTACGGTTAACTAAAACATAGTCAATCTAAATACTGAATCCTACAAATTGCGTAGCCGACTTGCACTTGGTCGGCTTTTTTTTACTCCATATCAATTAAACCAATACCATTTTATTTTATTTCAGCTGAGATAGCCTAGTGGTGTGACCGTTTGACTGCCAATTCATAGGTCGCGAGTTTGAACCCAAGGCGTCTCTGTCTTTTCGGATTCATGTGTGTATTTTATAATTATCACTTGCTTAAAAACGGTGAATAAAGGAAAACATCGTGAGGAAACCGGCATGCCTGACAGATATTTCTCGATGGTATGTGAATTCAAGTCAGAGGCTCATGGGCGGCATAAACTCTGACACCAGGTTAGTCACTAACCACACGAAAAGACGAAGAAGATTTTATTTTCAATAATTTCTAACCGGATTCAATGTGAAGATGCCTTAACGCTCCTTTATAAAACCTCCTTTCAAGGGATCCAGCCACTCGCACCTCGACATGTAGCACTATAATAGTAACATGTTTGTTTATATGTTTCACACGGAGCGACGTGTCGGGACAAGTACTGTTCGCGCTTTCAAGTACTAAAGGATCGCTTTTTACTGCGTTCGACTGTTTGTGGCGAATGCACTAGGTGTTTTGAGTGATGTGCACAAATATGATTACAGAATCGATGTATTTTATTGTGTACTAGCTGTGTCCTCACGGCTCCGCCCGTAGCCTATGTTACTCATTGATAATGTAGCTTTCTAATGTAGCTGGCAAAAGAAATTTTTGAAATATACTGGCCTGCAAAAATAAGTATCACACTTTTAAAATTGCAATAACTTTTTAAGTACACAAGATATATTTTCGAAGCAAAAAGGACTCGAAAAAGAGTTTAACTTTGTTACTATAGTTTCAAAGAAAGCTGATAAAATTTGCTATAAAACGTTTTTTATTTTAAATCTCTAACTTCTATAGTTTAGAAAAAATTGAAATTTTAAAAGTGTGATACTTATTTTTGCAGGCCAGTGTAGTTTATTCGTTACATACAGAAATACAAATCTTTCCTCTTTATAATATTAGTATAGAAGTATAGATTTTGTGAGAAAATGGTTACCTTTCTTGTGAGCTAATAGATCACAAGGCAAAAGTAAGAAAAGCTTTTAATTAGCCAAAACTGCCTCGTTGGTCTAGTGGTGGCAAGCGCGACTGCTGATCGTGAGGCCTTAGGTTCGGTCCCCAAGTCGGACAAAGTGTTATTGGGTTTTTCCGTTTGGAATTCCTCAGTAGCAGCACGGAGTTCGAAGATGTGCCCGGTTGATGGCAATACGCTCGCCCCCTATTACATGGAACTTAAACATAACGTTGAAATGAGGGTGTTACTTTACACCTCAGTCCAGCCCTTTGGGGAATACAGGCGTTATGTACAAATAAGATATACCAAGTTCTAAGTTCAGCTCGCGACATACCGGTGTGAGGAGCACATACATAAGGTCCGACACTACACAGCACTCCTGTGCTGTCTTTGCTACGGTCAAGTCCGAAACTAGGCGAACTTCCCCGAAATACGCACGTGAGTTAACCGTTTACATCCTAAAGCATGGATATCACTTACGAAAGTTAGGAACAGTGAAGTTATTGAACAGAACATAAGCGTGTCTTATTGGTGCATCAAACAAAAAAATAAGGAAACTCAGACTTGCCAGCGTCTCAGAACCACAGAAATCTAAATAATCTGTGCTCCGAACCGATTTGCAATCTTGATCTTGCAATAAACTATTTCAGGAAAGCTATGATCTCCCAGTCTCACATTTGCCTGAACAGAGCTGTCTTCGTAATGTGCTTATTGTTTAATAATAACCCTTACAAAATCTTTTAAGTTAAACGGTTTTATCTTGCAGAACCCCTGCAGCATCAGGATTTGAGGATTGAAGGTTGAAATTATTATAATGTTATATTATCATTGACAATAAATTTGCGTGCGAAGTTTCAGGAGAATCGATTAAGCGGAAGTAGTTGAAAAATCTGTCGCAAGATTTGAATCAAACAAACAAATATACGAAGTGAAGCAATGTACCAAAAACCATTTAACAATTATGATCGTGAATCGCTGTTTCTGTGCTTGTCCTATAAAAGTAAACAATAACGTGTTTTGTATTGTTAATAAACAAAAAAACAAACTGTTTTGTTTATTCAATTGTAATTTGCTATGCACCCCAAGTTTCAGTAGCTCGCCGGCAATTATATTCACCTAGCTAATTAACAACTTTAATTTTACTGTGCAGTTGCATTTTCTGAAACAAGCGTCAGTTTTCTGTAATATAGTACCTACCTTTCATCAGAGCATACTATTGTAAATATATTATTAATTAGTTAAATTAAATGAAAGTGAATTTTCGAAAGCCGTGAAACAAAGCCCTTGTTTATAATTTTTAGAGTACAATCACCATTACCGATTGCAGGCTACGTATTTCCGTTGAATCCAATATATGCAATAACGTGATCAACGCAAAAGAGGTTACAACGCATTTTAAGCCGTATTATCTGTTTTCATAATAAAGCGTTTCATGAAAAAGTGTCGAAAAAGCAATACACTGCTTTTCATCAAAATGGCAAGAGCGAATATTGAGCGAAGTGACCGGAAAATTCGATAGTACTTTAGGCATCAAACGCGGAGCCCGCATAAGCGTGAGCGATTTTATGCGCGGAGCGGACGCCTGCACTGCCTGCAGCCAGCGAAATTACACCCCACTTGTACACGCTCAAAGCACCCGATAAAACACTGCCACTGAACTAAAATTTCACTAAATTGAAAACCCTTGCGTTTAGCATCGAGCTTTTAGTGTGAAGCATTCATTGAAAATGTTGTTTCGTATTCTGTTACTGTATTTTTCAATTAAAAGCGCGATGGTTGTTTGAAGTGGCGCTATCCAATCGTTCTTGTTTGATTTGTCTGAATAACATAATACATATATCTGAAACTAGTTGTGCGACGAATATATTTTTATAATAACCAATGGCAGAGTAAATTTTGAAAGTTTGAATTGTGATCACTTTTAAATTAAACAAAAGCTGTAATTGAATAGGCGAATTTATAATTCATGAAATATTTTAGGAGCACAGAAGTTTAGGACTCTTGAGAAACGTATAGTCTGTGCATAATATCTTATGTCTCGCAAGGGTGCCAACTGAAAATCATCGCTGGCACCGAGTGTTGCTTCTTTTTGTTTTATTTTATCTTTATACTCTATGGTTATTATTGTGCTGACACTGTCCCGTAGTGAGCAAGATTTCTATATTTCTATTCTATGCTTTTACCGACTCTCTTATCACAGCCCGTAAACGTCCATGGATTTCCTATTATAACAACAACCGCTATAAAGAACAGTCCACAGGATAATATGGCGATAATCATCACATTTGGGAGTCGAACTGAGAATCTAATTTGAATGACCAAAGGCCGATTAGGTTAAAATTAAGACTCTTGTGTCTTTACCAATAATGAAGCAAAGACCCCCATACGTGCTTTGCATAGTACACGTGTACCCTCCCATACGTTAGTAGCTATTACAGATAAAATTAGCTTAGGTACTAGTCTAGGTATTTATATGCCCAGTTTGATAATAACAAATTAATACACCTCTGCCCAACCCTTCGGGGAATACAGGCGTGATATTATGTTATGTAAGCCTTACTCGCCTTAAGTTAAATATAAAACAGTCTGTCGATAACCGCACGTCTAACAAGTCCCTGCGCTCGGGTGCCGCACTGTACGAGGTTAGCAATTTTCTTTCATTCAACATTATTGCAACACCTACGGACATGAAAGGCGTGTACGATTCACGTCTACTGGTAGGGTAACCATGTTACGTAGCAAAGCCTCTTGACCAAGAAATCCTGTTTGAAAGAGTAAGATTTTTATTTTAAGTGTTTCTCATCTCCATCTGTTTGAGTAAGGTATCGTTAGTACTTTTGCATTAATTATATCCACGCGTTGAGAGTTAAAACCATAAAAAAAATATATTTGAGATGGCCACTTTACCATTTCCCAGAACGAATTTCCTTATTCTATTTAAATCCGGAGTAGGTACTTCTAACAACAAGAAACTGATAGTTTCGGCTGCTATAATATCAAACAGAGATAATAATAAGTCAATTATTAACTAAGAATTTATGTGGAATCTATTTTGATATCGAATATTTAATAAAAACGCATAAAATCCTTCCAGATAAAGGCGTACGTGGCGTCCCTACAGCGCCGCGCGCCGCCCTTGCGCGCCCAGGCGTGCGGTGAGCCACTAATTACTGCGTACCATGGTTCCTTCCGCATTTTTCATACAGATCACGGACCTACTCAACTCGCCGCTATCGATTCGCAAGTTCACCCGGAAATTGCTTGAGGTTCCGTCTAAGAATCGGTGGAATGCAGTCCTGGGAATGCCTCTTTGTCCTCTACGAAAAAGGTCCACAATTATGTACGATTCCAAACAGTGATGAGAATATATTTTCTTTTCATATTACGTCCCGGTTGGTATTTTTTTTTTATAATAAAATGTAAACGTATTCGATATGAGACGGTAAGGGTCTGAATAACGCCATCAAAGATAACATTATAATACATCAAACGTGACAAAGCACTCTTTTTATTTAAACGTGGATATGTATTCATTTCATTCGAATGTTGACACGGATTTATTAAATAGGATCAATGAGAATGGAATAATGCGTGTTAATAAACAGCGATTAATGTTTAATAAACATCAAAGTGTTTACAAACATCTTTAGATTTAGTTTATCTTTAATTTTGACGACACGTTTGATGCAGTGGCTGAGCGATTGGCTTCTGCGCTACGGGTCGTGGGTTCGATTCCCACACTGATCAATTATTTGTATGGCCTACAAATAGTTATTCCGAGTCTGGGCGTTTGTGAAGATTTGTGTCTGTAAACGCACCCACGATACAGGAGAAATCCTAGTGTGGGGGGGTAACGTTTTTAAAAAGAAAAAAAAAGAACATCTTTAGATTCTTCCACATTGTAAAATACAATATACCTTCTGCTTAATCACATCTTGGTAAAATTATAAAGATGCTGACGATTTATGTAAAACTGTTTTCTATAGTAAGTAGATTATAACAAAGTTTTTGTTAAGGCTGTAAAATGATGATGATTTTTAGTGTTTGCTAGATTCTGTTTGTATGCATTATTTGAATAGTCACATTATTTTCCTGTGATGCATCTGCCGTATGGCAATATTTAAGATATATTGTTGATTATGAAATGTAAATGACACAAAACAGAACGTTAGTACTTACATGTCTATAAAATGTTTACAAAAGCAGAGTCCTGTGTTCAAGAATAAAGTAGCCTAATGGTGTGACCGTCGGACTGCTAAGTCATAGGTCTCGAGTTCGAAACCAAGGCACGCACCTCTTACATTTCGGATTCATATAGGCATTGTATGAAATAATTATCACTTGCTTAAAAACAGTGAAGGAAAACATCGTAAGGAAACCGGTATGCCTGAGAGATGTTTTTCGACGGCATGTGAAGCCAAGTCAGACGCTTAAGTGCGGCATAAACTCTTACACCAGGTTAGTCATTAACCACACGAAAAGAAGAAGTATATTATTATCTTTACATAGTATAAAACAAAGTCACTCCCGCTGTCTGTCTGTCCCTATGTATGCTTAGATCTTTAAAACTACGCAACGGATTTTGATGCGGTTTTTTTTAATAGATAGAGTGATTCAAGAGGAAGGTTTATATGCCCCACATTAGTATCTACATTGCACCCGTGCGAAGCCGGGGCGGGTCGCTAGTAAGTTATATTATTCGACCATTAACAAAGATTTAACCCTCAAGAACAAAATATTAAAATAGTAGTCTTGTAATAATTAATTAATATAAATACTATAGGCTGTACTGAAGACCCGAAAAGAAGAAGAGGAAGATTAATTAATATTATATTATCTCGGATCCGAGAATCACTTGGCAGTTTTGGTCAAAGTGAAATGAAATTAAAAGCCTTATAAAAGTAAAGTTTTAAATGGAAACATCGATAATTTAAGGAATGAGGCGAATGAAATGGCTTTGTTTTCTGACAGTACAGTATTTTGTTTAATTGTTTCGTCCATAATGGGATACAAAATTGTTACCATTATAATTGGCTAGTTGACATTTTTTTTTATTAATTATCTCGAAACTTTTACAAAAAACATCGGCAACAATGAAAAGCCAATGAAATCCTTATTTCCTTACTAATATTATAAACGCGAAAGTTTGTATGTATGGATGTTTTTTACTCTTTCACGCAAAAACGGCTGAACGGATTTAGATGAGATTTGGCACACATATAGACTATGCCCTGGTTTAACACATAGGATACTTTTATCCGGGTACATCAAGTAGTTCCACTAGGATGCGTGTGAAACCGCGAGTAACAGTCTAGTATAATATAATAAAATGCCCAAGATAGAAGCGATTTAAAATTATTAACAGACAAAGACCGCACTATTGAACGATGACGTCATTTTTCAAATACTTCATAGAAACTTGACATTACTCCGTACAATATCCGTTTCGTGCGAGAAGGACAGAAAATGCGCTATTCAAAAACTTGAAAACGTTTATCTCCTCCGTTTTTAGATTGATTTTGTTTATTATTTCAACGATCGTTTTCCCTATACCAGTTTTGATATAATAAAAATTCAATTAAATTCTTCTTAATTTCTTAAAGTAGTCAGCCACCGAACTATGCGGATATTTTATTGTAAAGCATTCGATTCTAGCTACCCAAGGACAACTGCCAAATTATGTGATGAGGTCTTTCCCACCGTATTTAACTACTGTTGTTTAGAAGTGTGTATTTATTAGGTACTCTCTCATAATTATAATCTTATTTATTAGGTATATTACCTTGTCTACAATTACCGCCCGTAGCCTATGTTACTCAGTGATAATGTAGCTTTCTAACGGCAAAAGAATTTTTGAAATCGGTTCAGTAGTTTTTAAGTTTATTCGTTACATACAAAAATTCAAAAATACAAATGTTTCCTCTTTATAATATTAGTATAGATATAGATAACTTATACCTAGTTACTAAACTAATCAAGAACTACTATCAGGTCACGTGAGTCACATTTATAATTATTATTGTCATGCTATGTTGTGCTTAGTATAGGTCTGCCTAGCTTTTCCCAACTATGTTGGGGTAAGCTGTGTGTTTTCAACGGAGCGACCTGCCATTAGACCTCCTCAACCCAGTTACTGGGCAATGCCAATACTCAAGGTTAGATCGGTTGTCAGACTTTAGGGCTTCTGACTACCCGTAACCACTGTTATAGATATTCGTATGACACCCAGGATCGACTGTATAACGTGCTCTCCGAAGCACGGAGGGGTTTCGATGTGTAACGAACGGGCACCCATCCACGGACTGATCGCGGCAAGCACAGCTTAACCTCACAAGTCATATGATCCGCGCGGTTGGTAATTTTGCCACGAGCCCGTCTTTTTTGTGCTAAGTATATAAAGTGAAAATCTTTCTAATTATTCCTATGGCCATTGATGAAAGCTTTTTTATGGGATACATAAAACCACATAACTCAATCTAGATTAAATTCAATTATTTCTCAATTCATTGCGTATCCCTACAGCCGATTACAAGTTTCCATGTTAACTCAATAAAAAATAAATTGAATACTCCTTTGAGCCTTTTCATACAAAAAGCCAATTTATTTAAATGTACCAATTTAACGATTACAAAGCTGAACATTGTTGAAAAGTTCCTTAGAAAATGGAAACCCCGACATACGCATTTGCGGTGGGAACAAAATCTATGAAGAAAATTAGGAACGAACAAGGTTAGTATTACGTAATTTATTTCAGATTGGAACACTGAAACTTTCTATAGAATAAGGACCTGTGTTGACAATCGATTAGACTGTTTTATTATGTTAACGAAACAATTATATGCAAAACGATTGGTTAATAGATTGTAGTTAATTAGAGTGCGCGCAAGATAACTCTGCGCGCGGCCAAAATCAGAACTAATCATGGTCCGCCATAGTGGTGCCGTTTTCTTAACTTTGTCACTAGATCAACCTGATTTTAGGAATAAAAGAAAATATAATAATAAAGATTATAGTAGATTGCATCAGACGATAATAATTATAATGCATTCGTATTCATTCACGGCACATTTATAAGCTTAGTTCTTTTCCTTTGCAAATTAAGTAAAAATACGAATTAATTTAATAGATAGGTAGTCAATTTTAACGTACATAATTTAGCTCAAGTAAAATATAATAAATTGCAAAAAAGGACTGCCCAATTTTGATGTTCACGAATATATTACTTTTCCTTAAAAAGTAGGACTTTGTATTTTTGCGATCATGGCAACATTTAGCACGCCCTCCGTCGCGCGCAGAGTTATCTTGCGCGCACTCTAGTATTTCTTCGTTCGATGTCATCGTCAACCAAACTATTCCCACAAAAACCTGAAGAAGAGGATAAAACTATTCTTTGACAAAAAAGTTCATAATCATGAGAAGGCACTAGAAAAAAACAGCTACTAATTCTCTTCTCAGTAATAATCTGACATTGAGACTAACAAAAAAAACAGACAACACACTTTATACATGCAAATTCATAGCACGAAGGTGTGAAACACAGTAAATCAGTCTCGCACTTCAGTCATATTTGAAAATAGCTAGTTCAGTCGCTGTAAGCTCGGCTCAGGCGTCTAGTCCCCATACCACGCGTGCCGCGGCTCGTTGTTTTCTTTTTTGCTCTTCAACTTCTCGGGTGCGTATCAACGGCGTGGAGTGTCGACGGGTGTAAATTGAAACACTTGCAAATTTACCCCATACATTATTCATATACCAAACACCCTCAGAGCGAGCGACTGACAGTTACAGTCGACGCAAAGTCCACAAAACTAAAGGCAAAATAAACCTATACCGTGTCAAGCTTTACGTGACCTTGAATTAGAGCTTCAGCGTATTGAATTCAGACCCCTCTCAATAGAGTCTATTGTTAAATAAATGATATAGGGTACGAATAATAATAATTGTCTGTGGCTCCGCGACGCAAATCACACCCTATTCTAGCAGCTTCGTGGCACATAAGTAAAGTGGGTCAACCATTATACGTCTAACAAATGGGTACCCGCCTTAAGTCGGGCTGTGCAATAAGGAGTCGGTTCAGAAACCCACAACCTGCATTATTCTGACCCTAATAAATTTGCCGAGTCAAACGGGCATTGTCAGACAAATGAGTTTGAAGACGCACAGTAAAGATACTTCAGACATAATAGACTGAAGCGCTAACAAACGCGAACATAGCACAACTACAATATTACCTTCAAATTTTCTCAGTATGAGCACGTAAGACTATTTGAATACATAAAATATGCTTTTCTCTAGCGAAATATATGAGAATGTATCGATTACCTTGTATCCTTTACTATGTACGCTGAATTTCAAGCAATGAATGCGAGCACAGCGATAAACATCAAAAATAATTTCAATGCCTTATAGAACATTTGATTCTGAGGGGCTCGTGGCTAATTCTCAACCGGGTGGATCATACGATTTGCAAGATTAAGCTGCGCTTGTCGCAGTCAATCAGAGGGGTGGCCGTTCGTTACGTATCGAGACCCCTGCGTGTCTTGGAGAACACGTTAAACCGTTAGTCCCAGGTGTCATACGAATGCTTATGTTCCCGATCCACCGTGCTCACCCACCGCAGCCGCGGAGCCGGTCGTCCCTTCTGACTCCGCGCAGTCACCATGACGCGAGAATACAGCCCTCATCAAGCTGTTGTATCCCTCCCAGTCCTCTCGCATTCAACACCCTAAGAGGTCGAGTCCCCCCTTGGGGACACTCTTAGAGGTATTGCTGCTATAGTCATAGTCATGATGTTACAGTAGTTAGCTTTGTAGTTAGCTAAGTAGTTAGAACAGTAGGAATTGGTTCGGAGACCCTTCTGGTCTCGCCAATAATAGCCCGGTTACATAGAAAAGGTCCGCAAGACCATCTACAATAGTCGAAAAGGAAAAAAAAAATAGATTGCTTATGACAGTCTTTACGGGAAATCAGAAGCCCGAAAGTCAGACAACCGGTCTAACCTTAGGATATCAGCTTTTCCCAGTAACTGGGTTGCGGACCTCTGATGGCAGTCGCTCCATGTAAAATACTGGTATTCAGCCGCATCTGGTTAGACTGGAAGCTGACCCAAACATAGTTGGGAAAAGGCTAGGCAGAACATGCAAATTTGATTCTACGTATATAGAAGATGACAAGCACTATACAGTGTATCCCAAATTAGTACAACACCCAAGTCCCAGCTGAAATGTAATACTATGATTTTGTTTGTTACTTATTCACACCTCAACAAAGCAGCGATATCTGATCAATATTATAGTAAACGTTGTCTAAACACGACTAATAACGTTGATTACGGCATTCATGTTCAAATACAAACACTTAAACATGATTTAGAAAGGTGTTCATACCTTTGTGGCATACCACAAACGTGCATATTATTATATTTCATTAAACTGTTTCATTACATAATTTTAAAGCAACAGAATATTTTAAACACTAAATAGAAAGATCTAGGTATATGTATGTCATTATACAGGCTGTAAACGAAATCATGTAATTCCTTCAAACCTCGTGATATACTGCTGATATAGATTAACACTGCTCAAGGGGCTCGTGGCTAAATAACAACCGCGCCGATCGTAAGATTTGCGAGGTTAAGTTGCGCTTGCCACGGTCAGTCCGTGGATGGGTGACCATTTGTTACACATCGAGACCCCTCCGTTCCTCGGAGAGCACGTTAAGCCGTCGGTCCCGGGTGTCATACGAATACCTATGACAGTCGTTACGGGTAGTCAGAAGCCCGAAAGTCTGACAAACGGTTTAACCTTAGGATATCGGCATTGCCCAGTTACTGGGTTGCGGAGGTCTGATGGCAGTCGCTCCGTGTAAAATACTGGTATTCAGCCGCATCTGGTTAGACTGGAAGCTGACCCCAAGATAATTGGGAAAAGGTTAAGAGGAAGATAGATTAACACTGCACGGAATACATTAGGATTCAATAAAAAATAAATTACAGGATGTAAACATGTGTTTTTAAGGTGAGGCATTTTAGCTCCCCAAGTTAAATGACCGTGCGGCGGGCGATAGCATCGCAACTTTCTCGGGGCGCTAAAATGCCTCACGTTAAGAACACATGTTTACTTTTTGTAATATTTTTTTAATTGTATCCAAAAGTATTCCGTACAGTGTTAATCTATGTCAGCAGTACATCACGAGGTTTGAAGGAATTACATGATTTTGTTTACACCCTGTATGCTATCTTTGCGCCCCAATATCTCAGAAACGCGACACTAAGATACTAGTATGCTCATGTCATGTACATGTCGGAATGCCAGGCTCCATATTAAATTGTTCGAATCCGTTTATTTATTATTTATTTATACTTTAGACGGACTTTATGCCATAAGGGAAGCATCGAAAAAGCTACAACAAAAATGATTTGACTATTTTATTTAACTGAATAGATTACAAAATCATAAGATAAATATTATATAGGTAAATTACAATAAAATACATATAGATATGATATTGACTACAAAACTAAATAAAGATTACAATATAACTTAAGAAATAAAACAATTCCGATCCAAACATAATTATACAAGCGTAACTTTAATTTACAAAACACATTTTCCTTGGAGAGTTAACGTAATTTTTTTCTCACCAAGGCGATTCCTGATATAACTTACAAATGTAAAATTCACAACAACAAAGTGTAACAACAAAAGGCTCGGCGCTCGCAACATCCGGACGACGCGGATTTTAAAACTTAACAGCCTGATTACGGATCTCTGAGCATAAAAAATAAAACTAAATATAAATTACAATAAAATACATTATAGATACGTAATATACTACAATAGGTACTAAATATAGATTAGAATATAACTTTAGAAATAAAACAATACCGATCCAAACATAATTAAACAAGTGTAACGTTAATTTACAAAACACATTTTCCTTGGAGAGTTAACGTATTTTTTTCTCACCAAGGCGAATCCTGAAATAACTTACAAGTGTAAAATTCACAACAACAAAAAGTGTAATAACAAAAGGCTCGGCGCTCGCAACATCCGGACAAACCGGATTTCCAATATTAGCAGCCTGATTACGGATGTCCAAGCATAAAAAAATAAAAGCAGAATAATACACAAACGATGTAAAAACCCAAGTGTTTTCAAACAAACCACTCTCGTGTTGTTAAAAATCAATGAAAATTTGACCCAATTTGGGGAAAAAACTAAATTGTTATTCTTTATCGATGTTCTGGACGGAACACTTTCGTCTTAGCAGTACATTAATGTGGAAGTCGACGTAGTCGAATAAGGCAGGGTTTGGGGTGTAGGATTTGACGTAGAGATGGAACCGAGGGTCCTTCGGAGAAATTCGCTTTTGCAAGTCTACCCCTGCCTGAGTAGGAGTTGGTGCTGGCGGCGGAGGAGATGGCGATCGTGATCTTGTAGGCGTAAACGGACCCCGACCTTCTTGTGACCCCGGTGGCCTGGGTTTTTTCCACAAGAAAGGTTCCTTATGTATCCGACCATGATGTGTCGCCATATGCCTGGTATTATCTCTTTTCGGCACCGGGGTAGTCAATTCATACATTTCGGCCAACGATAAGTACCAATAGTCGGCCCCGTCCCCTATTATCGGAAACAGCCTCTTATTGGAGAAAGTTGGTCGGTGTTTTCTTACAAACTCATCATATTTCCGCTTCAACCTCTTCATGTATTCCGTATAATGAATAGATTTTAAGAGTTTTTCGAATTCAGATAATTCTGCTGATGCGGGATCTGAATATACGCCGGCACAGACGTAGGTTCTGAGTAAATGGTGTAGTTTGTAGACTACGAACGCCAGCCATTGGCGAGCTTCCTCTTCTAAAATCCTGAGGTCGTCAGCTCGGCTTCTGATGCCAAATTCTGCAGCTTCAGCCGCTCGTCTTTCTCCGCGTTCTGTCACAGTAGCCAACCAGCGACGATATGTGCGGTAACAAAATTTTGTGCGCCTTGAGTAATGTCCACGCCAAAGTGCCTATCAATGAAATTAAAAGGACTGAATTTCTAAAAATACAAATATTACGAGTTTTTGGCCCACACTGAGGTTACGCAATATTATAATATGAAGTTATAAAACACTTCAACATTCTATAACATTTACATTATGTTGAGGATTTTTGTTATACAACAGCTTTTTAATCTCAGTATAGGAGCATCATAGCGTAAAAAGTAGTCTGTACATAATTTTAATGAGTGCAACCTTATTAAAGTCTTATACTTATTTCTTTTAGGTATTACTTAAATATTATAATCATAAGCAGCCCGTTACCGTCCCACTGCTGGGCAAGAGTCTTTTTTTCAGTATGAGAAGGGTTTAGGCCTTAGTCCAGCACGCTGTTCTGTATAAAACATAAGATTTGTAAACAAAAAAAAATGGTATTTGTTACCTGTATTATTCTCGCAGATTTTGCATAATGTCTAGCATGCTTCTCACGGACTGCCCTTCTCAGACCGGCTCGAAGATCCTTCCTCGCAAAATGTTTTCTGAAGGCACATTGTATTGTCGTCGCATTCTTTGATAACCATGCCACATGCTTCCGTATCAGCCATCCACGGACGATGCGGATCATCAACATCGCCGCCACGAATCTCTCATAGCGACGGTTTTCTGCAACGTCTGTTCTGTTTTGCAACACCCCGAAACAGTCATTTGCTGACGTATATACTAACCGGTGCACTGAGGCCATTATTATTGTAACCAATCTAAGAACAATGACTAATAATTATTCGGAGTTGTCAAAAATTTGTAGATGGACATATTTTTCTGTCAAATGTGTCTTTGAGGAATTTTAATGTTGGTTTTATTTAAAGAGCATAATTATACTTTTATTATTCATAGCCAGTTACATTGGTGTAACCATAGAGATTTCATTAGTTAGTTTAATATTACCAGTAGGTTACCAAATAACAATAAAATGCAGAAAATATAAAATCCCACCAAAAACATTTTCATGTAAAATGTTGCCAAGACGAGGTCATGTGGCTCGCACTGTCAAAAAGTATCAGATCTCATGTAGAGCCAAGCTTCTAACTCTACACGCACTAACTCGACAAGCTCTAACTTCACAAGCTCTACACCTTAGTAAAAATATGTGCCTTGAACATTTCGTTACTACAAGAACTATTGCATAACAGAAAAGTAATGAACAGTGAATATATGTTTCACCTTACACCGATGTGAATGTAGCGAAACGACCAAGTCACATAATTATTTTGACTAAGATGTAGAGCTTGTAAAGTTAGAGCTTGTAGAGTCAGGGCATGTAGAGTTAGAAGCTTGACTCTACATGAGATCTGATAACTTTTTGACAGTGTGAGCCACATGGTCTCGTCTTGGCAACATTTTACACGAAAATATTGTTGGTGGGATTTCACTTCTTTTTGTAAGTTGCTTAGGGCAATTTTTTTCCAACTTTTATATGTTTTTTGTTATTTGTGTACTAATACTAGCTTACATTAAAAAAATCAGCTTTCTAGGACTTCAGAATGTACCCTAAGAATTTTGATTATCATCAGTGAGTCGACGAAATCGGGGTTTTTTAGATATCAATAAAATCTAAACTATAAGAGCTATGCAATTGAAACTTTATGGCGCTTATTACAAAAAGTGGTTTAAACCAAGACTAAGGTAAACCCAGGTTTATAATATACCCATCACTTGCTAACGTTTTATAATAAAAAGAGATGGAGCTATTTTAAAACCGAGGTTTTTCTTAGTCCATCTTTCGTAATAAGAGGGTTAATGTTTAATAAATCTACTAATAACATCATATCCCGAGAATTTTGTTTATCTGGTATAATCCAAACCCAAGTTATGAGGATTAAAAAAAACGACGAAGCGCTTCGAGAAAAGGTAGGTATTGCCCTTGCGCTTCGTTTGGCTCTCTTGGCAGGGGCACTGCCGTGCCCCCAGATAATTCGTGCTTATAATATTAGTTTTTATTTCATTGAAATTCAGCGATGAACACCATGTTATAATTTTAAAAAAATCACCCGCTTTTAAAAGTACGTAATTTCTACGTCACACATTCCATCAATATAAATATTTTTTCGTTGTACTGCCTCGTTGGTCTAGTGGTGGCAAGAGCGACTGCTGATCGTGAGGTCCTGGGTACGGTCCCCAGGTCGGGCAAAGCGTTATTGGGTATTTCCATGTGGAATGCCTCAATAGCAGCCCGGAGATTGCATTTGTGCCCAGTTGATGGCAATAGGCTCACCCATAATTACATGGGATTAACATAACGGCGAAATGACGGTGTTACTATACACCTCTGCCCAATCCTTCACGGAATGCAGGTGTGATGTTGTTTATGTAAGTATGTAAATATTTTTTTCTATTCAACCTTTACTTGTTGAAGAGTTGACAAGAAGAATAACAAAACAAGCAAGAAATGCGAGCAAGGGATGTGTTGCGAGGAATGTGTTACGATGAATGTGTTGCTAGGAATGTATGCGAGGATTTGAAAATATCCGCTACCTATCCTCACACCGCTCATTTGTACACATTAACACATTATGCATTACACATTACCCATTCCTCGCACAGCTCTGTTGGAAAGGGTCACACCGTTTCACATCCTCGCTACACATTTTCACACCGCACATATTCCTCGCACAGCTCTGGTGGATGTCCAGCCTTATGGAAGCTATCAATAAGTCAAAAAACAATAATTAATGGCTGATTTCAATAATTTACCGAGCGTTATTTCTTAAAATTTAGACTGTTGTATCTTTACTAATAATGAAGCAAAGACCACATACTTAGGTTTAGGTACATAGTAGGCCCTCCCATACATTAGTAGTTTTTACAAGTAAAATTTGCTGCCAACTTAGGGAATGAAAAATGCTACTACTGGCAAGCATAACGAGTCGTTTTCGGCCGTAGAAACCAGGCATTAATCATTGCTTTTTGACTCGTTTTGTTATAAATTTTAGCATAAAAATGGCTTTACCTAAGGAACGGTAATTTATGCATGATCATACATACATACATAAATTCACGCCGTTTTCCCATGGGGGAAGGTAGAAACTATAGAACGCCACATGCTACGATCCTTACATACTCCTTTCGCTTCATCCACATTCAAATATCTTGTCATACACGCACGCCGGTTGAGAGTACTACGCACCTGTCCTTTGTGAAGAACGTCGTCAATAACATCAATATTATGTCCTTCTAGTACGTCCTCTGCCGGCGTTTCCATTGACATCGGCCTTTTAAATTCCTTTTGTTAATCGCCGTTCACTCATTTTCTCAACTTGACCAAACCACCTAAGCATAATCCTTTAAATTTTTGTAACTACATCATCTTTGATGACGATCATATCCTTCAATTAAACAACAAATATTTAAAAAATATGTGCACCTTCTCATTCGGAGAAGAAGCCCGTGCCCAGCAGTGGTACAGTAATGGGCTAATTATGTTATACCTTAAAAGAAAACTTTTTAGATCACTTTTGAAAAGCCTAAGGGCGCGTTCCCACTATGTCGTAACGGTTAATTTATCATCGGACGACTATCGTCTCTAGCTGTTCCCATTGGATCACGACGACATTTTATCGTTTCACGGCAGTCGCTTTGTCGTTTGCACATCAGTAGCAAGCTACAACTGTACAGTCGACGAAACGATATTTTTATCGTGGCCACGATAGACAGTCGCAACAACGATACATGATTTGCCGTCACGATAAGTCGTGACGTTTTCTTATCGTTTTACGACTGTCGTGCTAGCCGTTCCCATTGACTTGACAATCTATCCTCACTGCAAAAAACTTTCGTGAACGACAGTTAATCGTGTCGTCTTATATGTGAACACCTCCGTATAAATATACAGGGTGTAAACAAAATCATGTAATTCCTTGAAACCTCGTGATGTACTGCTGACATAGATTAACCCTGCAAGGGATACTATGGGATTACATTATAAAAAAATTACAAGAAGTAAACATGTGTTCTTAACGTGAGGCATTTTAGCGCCCCGAGTTAAATGACCGTGCGACGAGCGATAGTCAAGCAACTCGCTCGGGGCGCTAAAATGTCTCACGTTAAGAACACATGTTTACTTCTTGTAATTTTTATTTTTTTATTGAATCCAAAGGTATCCCTTGCGTGGTTAATCTATGTCAGCAGTACATCACGCGGTTCGAAGGAATTACATGATTTCATTTACACCCTGTATAAGCCACGACACTTAAAACTACACGATTATCTGTCGTCACGACAAAGTTGGTTTCTCATGGAATATGTTGACAAAAACCACATTATATTCGCAAATGTATGAACAAATGACGTAATAGTTCTAGCTCGCCTTAACGAAATCTTTGTGCGGATGCTGAACTTTATTTTTTTAACCAATATAAAGACAGAAAAAAAACACCATAGTTTTTCATATCTTAGGTATATTTTAAAAATATCAATTGCAAAGGCCGCAGGAATCTAAATAATTGACAATTTCATTTAAATTTCTGTGGTCAGACTCATTACACACTAAAGTTAAACAATAAAAGGTATCTACCTACTCACAATATTTTTACGATGTCTAAATACGAACCAAAAGAAAACTGTTATATTAAATAAGGTACAAAATGCAAATCTATACTTCTATACTAATATTATAAAGAGGAGAGATTTGTATTTTTGTATGTAACGAATAAACTTAAAAACTACTGGACCGATTTCAAAAAATATTTTTCCGTTAGAAAGCTACATTATCACTGAGTAACAGGCTACGGGCGGAGCCGTGAAGACGCAGCTATTAATAGATAAAAACACCGCGAGAAACTGACAAATAATAAACTATCAAAATAACTATATAAACTAACAAAATTAGCAAGTCTTATATTATTTTAATAATAACCTAACTTATTCAGTCATTCCTTCCTACCTGTTCCCTCACTTAATCATAATGACACTTTTGGTGCCTTTCAAGCCAGCGTGATAAGTTCCGTATTTTTTTATTTCGGCCCTTTAATGAGGCGGTGTCTCGGTTGCCCATTTCGTTATGTTCCCCCCAAGCAACGATACGAGTTGTTTAGAGAGTACTCCTCTCCCCTCGGCCCTCGGCACCCAGGTCGTGTGAGACATCATGAATAATTCAACAATCAAATTGGTAAGGTGTGTGCGCCTGTTTATTTATTTTCACCCGAAATTTAGTGGTAATTTTCATACCGTGTATGCACGGAATTGAGTTACTCGGTGGAGTCTAAATTAATTTTGTCAATGAGATTATTCTACGTTATAATAATATTTTGGTGAGTATGTTTATGTTTTTATAAAATACCTCCGTATAGAACTTCCATAAGCTTTATTTCCCGGATTTTTTGGGGTATGTTCTAGTCTAGTGCCAAAAATGAAATCTAAATTATTTTTATCCCGACTGCTATTTCGATAACAATATAATTATTGTCATAAGTCTATTACCTACAGATTATTGATACTGTTGTATATAAGTATTACGTTCTTCTTGTTTTCGTGTGTTTAGTGACTAACCTGGTGTCAGAGTTTATGCCGCCCATGGGCCTCTAACTTAGCTTCACGTGCCGTCGAGAAATATCTCTCAGGCATGCCGGTTTCCTCACGATATTTTCCTTCACCGTTTTTAAGCACGTGATAATTATATAATACGCACATGAATCCGAAAAGTCAGAGGTGCGTGCCTTGGGTTCGAACTCGAGACCTATGATTTGGCAGTCAGACGGACACACCACTAGCCTATCACTGCTATAGTTACGTTTATACATTATTATGTTACGTCGGTGTAGGAGGTCTATCCATCAAAACGACGTCAAACCTGCTTAAGCCATTTTGTACGGCAACCATTTTACCTGAAAACTATAAATGAAGCCTCGTCTTTGCCCATTATAAACAACTTGTTGTTATTTTGTGTAGCGTTCAAAATAAACAGAGTACGTTTTTGTTTTTAAGTCGTTAACGTCTCTTTTAAAATCAGGGCTCGAGGGAGAGAGATGGACTTTAATAATTAATAATATACTCGCGGTGAGGCTTCTCGACCGAGAAAATAATGACGCCGGTGAATTTTTTAACATTTTAACATTAATCAAGCGGGTCAAGTGGTATAAAAATTCAGTGTTAAAGCTTTTGGTACCGCGAATGTCTTGTCGAAGAATATGAAAGTAGGAATCATCAAAACTAAAATGACGCAACCCTTCACCGCAACGAAATAATTACTCTCCACTGCTGGGCACGATCCTCTTCTCAGAATGAAAAGGGTTTTAGCCCAAAGTTCACCACGCTGGCCTGGTGCGGAATGGCGGACGCACAATGTCAACAAAAAAAAAACATGCCCTCTTAGTTGTGGAGGTTTCTTCATGATGTTTTCCTTCACCGTTAACACAAAGGATAATTAAATTCTGTTCCACACATAAATACGAAGTCAGAGTTGCGGGCCGGGATCGAACTTAGGCCCTCCTACATAGAAGTCAAGTATTCCACCGCTAGGCTATCACTCCTTTTTGTGCCCTTCACCGTACCAAACAAAAATACGCGCAAATGCAATGTAGTGGAGGGGCGCGTTACTTCATCACGTATGTCTACTTATAAGTATGTTTGAGTTTAAATTAGACGTAAAATACAGGATAATAAATAAAATATTAACAGGATAACAGTTCTACCCACTGCCGCGAAATGAACACCGAATTGCAAAGGCAGAAAAACACATTTTCTTTGGAGAGTTTAACGTAATTTCTTTCTCACCAAGGCGTTTCCTGAAATAAATTACAAGTGTAAAATTCACAACAACAAAAGCGTAACAACAAAAGGCTCGCGGCTCGCAACATCCGGACGACCCTTCCAAACTTAGCAGCCTGATTACGGATTTCCGAGCAAAAAATAAATAAAGGGAGAAATAATACGCAACCATGTAAAAACCCAAGTGTTTTCAAACAAACCACTCTCGTGTTGTTAATGTTAATAAAAATGAATGAAAATTTGATCCAATTTGGAGAAAAAATCTACGTTGTTATTTTTTATCGATGTTCAGGATGGAACACTTTCGTCTTAGTAGTACATTAACGTGGAAGTTGACGTAGTCAAATAAAGCAGGGTCTGGGGTGTAGTATTTGACGTAGAGATAGAACCGAGGATCCTTTGAGGAAGTTCGCTTCTGCATGACTCCTCTTGACTGAATGGGTGTTGGCACTGGCGGCGCTGGAGGAGATGACGATCGTGATCTTGTAGGCGTAAACGGACCCCGACCTTCTTGTGACCCCGGTGGCCTGGGTTTTTTCCAGAAGAAAGGTTCCTTATGTATCCGACCATGATGTGTCGCCCTATGCCTGTTATTATCTATTTTCGGCACCGGGGTAGTCAATTCATACATTTCAGCCAACGATAAGTACCAATAGTCGGCCCCGTCCCCTATTATCGGAAACATCCTCTTATTCGAGAAAACCGGTCGATGTTTTCTTACAAACTCATCATATTTCTGCTTCAATCTCTTCGTGTATTCGGTATAGTGAATAGATTTTAAGAGTTTTTCGAATTCAGATAATTCTGCTGATGCGGGATCTGAATATACGCCGGCACAGACGTAGGTTCTGAGTAAATGGTGTAGTTTGTAGACTACGAACGCCAGCCATTGGCGAGCTTCCTCTTCTAAAATCCTGAGGTCGTCAGCTCGGCTTCTGATGCCAAATTCTGCAGCTTCAGCCGCTCGTCTTTCTCCGCGTTCTGTCACAGTAGCCAACCAGCGACGATATGTGCGGTAACAAAATTTTGTGCGCCTTGAGTAATGTCCACGCCAAAGTGCCTATCAATGAAATTAAAAGGACTGAATTTCTAAAAATACAAATGTTACGTGTTGGTGGCCCACACTGAGGTTACGAAATGTTATAATATAACGTTATAAAACACTTCAACATTCTATAACATTTACATTCTGTTGAGGATTTTTGTTATACAACAGCTTTTTAATCTCAGTGTAGGAGCATCATAGCGTAAAAAGTAGTAGTCTGTAACATCTTTTAATGAGTGCAACCATATTAAAGGAGAGTGGGTTTTTTGCATTACCCCTACTCTAGTAATGAGTGATATATCAATAGAAAGGTTATTTTAAGTAGAACACTATTTCGTATTACAGGTACAGTTAATTATTAGTATCTATGGAGCTAAAGCTCATAAAATGTAACCATTTAAAAAGTATGTTAACGTTCGAATACTGCTATTTATTATCTTTTGTACACGTTTTGCCACAGGAGCTGTCATATAAGTAACACACATAACATGACGCCTGAATTTCCCGAAAGGGTAAGCAAAGGTGTATAATGCACCCATGTTTCGCCAGTTATGTTTTAGTCGCTTCTTCTTCTTCACGCTATAACTATTATTAGCAAATAATATAATAAGAACATAGGGATACTTTAGTATAAGTAACAAAAAAAAGAAGAAATTGTGAGAGTATGGATACAAGCGATTTTTCACTTGAAAATTGTTATAACTCGGAAATTACCAAGAATTGATTGATTAGTTGTGTTAGTACCAAATGTTCTGCTTAAAAAACCTGTCCAATGTCCAAACTCATTGCTTGAGGAGGAGTAGATCAACTTCTAAACATTTCGGCCTTTCTCCTTTGTCTTGTACTTATTTATTTTAGGTATTCTTAAATATTATTATCATAAGCAGCCCGTTACTGTCCCACTGCTGGGCACGGGTCTATTTTCAGTATGAGAAGGGTTTAGTTCTTAATCCAACACGCTGGCCTGGTGCGGGATGGGCTTACCAAAACATAAGAATTGTAAACAAAAAAAAATGGTGTAGGTAGGTACCTGTATTCTTCTCGCAGCTTTTGCATAATGTCTAGCATGCTTTTCACGGACTCCCCTTCTGATAGCAGCTCGGAGAGCCTTCCTCGCTAAATGTTGTCTAAAGGCACATTGTATTACCGTCGCATTTTTTGCTAACCGTGCTATATGCTTCCGTATCAGCCATCCACGAACGACGCGAATCATCAACACCGCAGCCACGTTCCTCTTATTGTGACGATATTGTGCAAGGTGTGTTCTGTCTTTCATCACCCCGTAATAGTCATTTTTTGTCGGATATAAAAACCCGCGCACTGAGGCCATTAAGATTATTTTATTGATACCAGTCTCGGAACAATGACTAATAATTATTTTAGCTATTTAATTCCATGGGTCGACATTTACTGTCAAATGTATCTTTAAGGAATTTTAATGGTGGTTTTATTCTTTATTTAAAATGTATAATAATATACTTTTATTATTCATAGCCAGTAGCATTCACGAATGTTGAATGCAATTTTTTTAGGGCCTGTATTAATTGTTTAGGGTTGAATCCATGGGTTGACGACACGTTTGGTTTATTGGCTGAGCAATTGGCTTTTACGCGGTGTACGCACCGCTTGCCCCTTAGATCTCAACTCTTTTAGTAAAATGCACCACTCACCCCGTTTTCAGGGTCAAATTCGTACCTTACGACGGGACGAACGAAATTTTAATATTTTTTCGTTATTTTGGTGTACCCAGTCGCCCCGTGCGGTATTTCTTTTGAAATGAATTCTAAAAAGGTACAGTCAGCTAGAAAAATAAAACCTACTTATAAAAATAAAATTTGATTGTTTTAATAACTCTTATTCATAATTTCATCACTCGTGTCTGGTTTTGCTACCTGGCTCACCCGATACTACAAAGAGAAATCATGGCTCCAATAGGATAGTTGACATTTTTTTTTATTAATATTCTTGAAACTTTTACATAAAATACAGGCAAGAATTAAATTTTTCTAATAAATATAGTATACACAAAAAAAAGTTTTAACTTTTTTATAAAAATGTTTAGTCCGCGATATCTTTGTTAATTCTGAACCGTTTTCAGTGATTCTTTTTTGTTTGAAAGAATATGTTTTTCAAGGTGATTCCATTTTAATTTAGTGAAGATCTGACGAATAACTTCGGAGATAAACAATGGAACTCTTCAATAGATAACAATAAATCACTGGTGATGTGATTACAGCAATCAGGAGTGATTTGCTGTTATCTATGCCACTCAAAATAAAGTTTTCTCCCGAGATGGTTCCATTTAGTGAATTTATTTCCAAATTTAGCGAAGAGACAATGGAATTCCTCAATGACGAACAGTACACGTAATGTGATTGGGTTATGAGCAGCGTCTTTAGTAGGTTTGACCAATAAGGCCACTAAAAAAGAACTTTTTAACAAAAAATAAAACCGGCATTAAAAAAGAAATAAAATAATTACTATATTATAAAATTAACAGCTTCAGAAGTCGGTGCCAATCCACACTGACCCAAATTGGAGGCACCTACTTCTCAAACTGTTAATTTTATAATACTAATTATTTTATTAGTTTTTTTATAGTCGTTTTTATTTTATGTTAATTATTTGTCGTGTAAGTACTATTAATTCTGCTGATTTGTGTTTTTTATAAATTTAATTATATAATTGTTATAAGCGTTAATTTTGTGCTCAAGAATCCTTTAGACTTGTTATATAATATAAACCAAACTGTGACAAAACAAAATAACCAGTTTTGTTTATATTGAAATTATTTTCATTATACTAAATTCACTGATTGTATAAATAATTTGAATATCTACCAAACATTGAAAATATACATGTAGCTGTTTAGATTCCAAATTATACATTTTTAATTCCAAGAGCAGTTTTATTTAACTCTTCCTCGTTCTATTTTATTTTTAATAAGTATAGTCAATGATTCATTATTCTTCTTTTCGTGTGGTAAGTGACTAACCTGGTGTTAGAGTTTATGCCGCACAAGGGCCTCTAAATTGACTTCACATGCCGTCGAGAAATATCTCTCAGGTATGTTGGTTTCCTCTGGCATATTAATCGCAACATTCAAAAGCTTACCGTTTCTGACTGTACTTTTAATCTATTAACAATTGGGGGCGATTTTGACTATCTAATAATCAACGGGGCGAGTATATACACTTAGGCAATCAGGGACTAATGTTGCAGGGCGAGTGATGCGTACACCTCTGCGCTACAGGTCGCGGGTTCGATTCCCACCCAGAACAAATATTTGAATGGCCTACAGATACGCCCGCGTTTGGGCGTTAGTTCATGATTGTGAAGATTTGTGTATGTAAGCTCACCCAAGATACAGAAGAAATCCGAGGGCAACGTTCTTAAAATGATTAATGAATAATGAATTTTGTCCAGAGAGTACAAATTGCCGATAATATTACACATTAATTAAAGTATTCATATAAAGTAACATAGGTACGTTAAAATAATCAAGTAGGTATATTTAGAATTTCTTGATGGCCTAAAGGTTGAACAGTTTGCCTTCTATGCAGGAGGGTCTCAATTTGACCCCGACCCGCACCTCTGACTTTTCGAATTCATGTGGGATCAGAATTTGATTATCACTTGCGTCAACGGTGAAGGAAAAACATCGTGAGGAAACCTGCACACCTGAGAGTGCTCCAAAAAGTTCTCGGTGGTGTGTGTAGTCCGCCAACTCGCACCAGGCCAGCGTGGTGGACCAAGGCCTTAACCCTTCTCATTCTGAGAGGAGGCCCATGCCCAGCAGTAGGACAGTAGTGGGCTGTATATTTTATGTTATTTAGAATTTCGGTTGAAAAAAATAAAAATCTTTACAAATTCAGTTTTATTGTTTTAAATACGTGTAATAAGAAAAGTTTCGACGTAAAATTAAAGTTCTCACATAAAAATCCACATAAAACAAAACGTACCAATATTGGCAGTGGCTTTAATTTTTGCCCGTAAATATGACTGTCACCAGAAATGTTGCTATAATTAAATTGATATCATTAACCTACGTGTGTTTGACACTTTTATATTAAATCAGCGGTATAATGACATTTCGCACAGATAATTTCAGTTTTTAAACATTTTATTAACGCAAAGTAACTTCATACTTCCGACACAAATATTATGATGATCTATTAAAAACTGTTAACTATAACTGCATAAAGGTACTTTAGGCGTTCACCACACCAAACGCGGGGTGCAAAAGGGGCTTGTCGTCGGCGGAACCGCGCGTGCATTAAATTTTGGTGTGAAATGCTTCCTAGTAAATCCTTGAATACAACTCGCGCGGGCCCGCCGACGACACGTCAAACTCGCCCCCCGCGTTTGATGTGACGATCGCATTACTTTGCTTCAGAAAATATAAAAAAAAAACAGAAGTAAATCTCAGATTCTTTTAACTTCATCACGTAAATGTAAAGGTAATTGCCTCTTTCTATGTGTACCTATCTACCTAAGGCAACAAAAATATTTTGGGTTCAAACAATTTCTCAACCCCAATCAAACTCAAGATACTTGAAATTCTTTTCAAAGGGTTTCCAAAAATTTGGATAGGCAACAGGGCGATTTGCTGCGAGGCATTTAAACACATATACACGAGTATGTAGTTATACTAGGTACTCAATTGGTCCGTACAATCACTGATTCCCTTTGATTAAATTCCCGATTCGAACGCTGATTACAACAAATTACAGACGCTTTGTAATTTGTTATTTTCACATACAAAGAGAATTTAAGTAAATTACAATTAATTGGCTGTTGCGATGGAATCGATTTTTATGGTAAATTCTTTGGATATAGTGGAGGTATAGTAATTGAAGTTGAAGTGATATCTTCTTTTTCGTTTATCTTCTTTTTTCGTGTGGTTAGTGACTAACCTGATGTCAGACTTTATGCCGCTCATGGGCCTCTGACTTGGCTATACATGCCGTCGAGAAATATCTCTCAGGCATGCCCGTTTCCTCACGATGTTTTCTTTCACCGTTTTTAAGCAAGTGATGATTATACAATTCGCACATGAATCCGAAAATTCAGAGGTGTGTGCCTTAGGTTCAAACTCAAGACCTATGACTTGGTAGTCCGACGGTCACACCACTAGGCAATCACTGCTTATATTGAGTGTCAAAATACCCTTAACGAAGCCGAGAGCCACGTATTCTTCCCATCATTACGAAGATTTTTTGGTATTGGGCCATACCTGGATACCGACTGGTTACGGAGATATTGAAGGTCAAAGTCACAATATTTTTGAACGTTTTTCACGAAAACTAAGTTTAAATGTTATTACTAAACATTCTTCTATACAAACATTATCAACATTTTTTTTTAACGTAGGCACAGTCTGCTGCACGCGCCCTTCCATTGCGCGTTACAATTAAAAGTTTTTTTTAATAGCAAAAAACAAAAGTCCTTTCCCAGCAACTATTTTTGCTGTATGATACTTAGTTTTATGTACAGTATACGTAGCCTTCGGCTTCGTTAAGGCTATTTTTACACCCAGTATACAAGCTGTATCCACAGTTTCACCCAGGTAATTTTTTTTTTTGTCGAGACGAAAAGTAACTTCTGCGCTAATCCAGAGTACATTATAGCTCTATAAATTCCAGCCAAACCCAAATTCACGACATGAGTTAGTGCACAATGCATTCACAGTTATTTTACCTTTAGCTAAATAGTTCATAACCAATAACCGTCAGTAAGTAAGTTATAGGAATCGAGGAGTCGAGCATTTGTAACTTATTTGCGACGAATAAATAACCACCAGATGGTTAATTCTTTCGAAGGGGTGTGGTTCGTGGCTAATTACCAACCGCGCGGATCATACGATTTGCGAGGTTAAGTTGCGCTTGTGGCGGTCAATGTGTGGATGGGTGACCATTCGTTACACATCGAGACCCCTCCGTGACTCGGAGAGCACGTTAAACAGTCGATCCCGGGTGTCATACGAATTCCTATGACAGTCATTACGGGTAGTCAGAAGCCCGAAAGTCTGACAACTGGTCTAACCTTAGGATATCGGCATTGCCCAGTAACTGGGTTGCGAAGGTGTGATGGCAGTCACTCCGTGTAAAATACTGGTATTCAGCCGCATCTGGTTAGACTCCAAGCTGACCCCAACATTGTTGGGAAAAGGCTAGGCAGAAGGTTAAAGGATGATTTCCACCAAACGGCTCGCATCGCATCGTTTCGGAAAGGATACGAACTGATGCGGCGACAGCCGATCGCGTCCAACAGGATGTCGACGCATACGATCGGCTCCGTACCGTCACTTGCAAACGTATGCGTTTCTGCGCCTAGTCAATTAGTTTCATTCCTACCGTGTTGACAGCCGAAAGGATCCGATCGGATACGACGACAGGCGAACGGAGCCGATCGCGCGTCGCAGCATACTTTCGGCTACGATCGCGAGTCGCGGAAGACGCTCGCAGTCAAGCTGCTGTGCGCGGCTTGGTAATATAGACTTTAAATACTGTGTACACAATTTAATATCGTTTAAAGATTGTAAAATCCGTTCCGAGCCGATGCGATGCGAGCTGTTTGGTGGAAATCATCGTTAATTCTTTTGAAAGTCACGCCATCACTGCTAGCGAGGCGGGCGGAGGCGATGAGTTAGACCTAAAATAACTGTGAACGTATTGTATCAAACATCGGAACTTTAGCATGTAATTGGAGATACAGCTACCCGAACCACTAACACGTACATTACGAAAACATTCGGTATTTTAATCTTCCCGTAGAAGAAGTCATTCACAGTCCAGGCTGTTCGGCTTTGGAATGCTTTGCCAGTTACAGTTAGACGTGCGCAATCCTTGGTCACTTTCAAAAGACTCGTCAAGGATCACTACCTATCAATATAGTTAATTTTGCATCTTTATGTATAGTTATTTATTGTCTGTTTATATTATGTATTACATACACATTACACTCTATATATTTATTTCATATTTATTGTATATAATATTTATTTATTTGTGTTTTTAGGTTTATTTAACGTACATAATTTAATGTCTCCTAATTAATTGTTACACTGTGAACTACCTCTCTCTTTTTCTTTTTTTCTTGCACTTCATGTCCATCCAAAGGTTGTCTGGAAGAAATCGCCTAGTGCGATAAGACCGCCCATTGTACATCTCTATTTTTATAGTAATGTTTCTTGTTTGTTTTGTGTACAATAAACAGTATTGTATTCTAAGAAGCTGTCCTAGCCTGATCTAAAAGAAAACTTCATGCAGATTACTTTTTATATCAATGACGGAACACCTAATACGAACCCAAGTAACTGTATTATAGAACATCCGATAGTAAAGGTTTCACGTCAATCGGATAAGCCGTTATAGGGTGAACTCATGAACTACAAACAAGACTTTTCATTTTTCATAAGAAACTATTACCTACTACTGCTTGAAATCTACTACTACGGAATCCACATGACATGAAGGAAGTCTATCATTTTAAACGGTTTTAATCAACTTCACTTACAGCAGTGATAGCTTAGTGGTGTGACCGTCGGACTGACAAATCATAGGTCCCGAGTTCGAACCCAAGGCACGCACCTCTGACTTTTCGGATTCAAGTGCGTATTGTATATTTATCACTTGCTTTAAAACGGTGAAGGAAAACATCGTGAGGAAACCGGCATGCCTGAGAGATATTTCTCGTCGGTATGTGAAGCCAAGTCAGAGGCCGTTGGGTGGCATAAACTCTGACACCAGGTTAGTCACTAACCACATGAAAAGAAGAAGATTAAGTTCACTTCATATATTTGTTTGTTTGTTTGATTCAAATACTGCAACAGATTTTTCAACTACTTCTGCTTAACCGACTCACCTGAAACTTCACACACAAATTCAATTCCCATGACAATACAACATTATAATAATTTCAATCTTCAATCCTCTAATCCTGATGCTGCAGGGGTACTGCAAGACAAAACCTTAACTTTAACTTAAAAGTGTTTTTAATAAGGGATTGTTCTGTCTAGCCTTTTCCCAACTATATTGGGGTCAGCTTCCAGTCTAACCAGATGCGGCTGAATACCAGTATTTTACACGGAGCGACCGCCATCAGACCTCCGCAACCCAGTTCCTGGGCAATGCCGATATCCTAAGGTTAGACCGGCCGTCAGACTTTCGAGCTTCTCACTTTCCTTAACGACTGTCATAGGTATTCGTATGACACCCGGGACCGACTATTTAACGTGCTCTTTGAGGCACAGAGGGGTCTCCATGTGTAAGGAACGGTCACCCATCCCCAGACTGACCGTGGCAAGCACAGCTTAACCTCGCAAATCATACGATCCACGCGGTTGGCAATTAGCCATGAGCCCCTCTTTTTAATAAGGGATCATTTCTCCAAATTACATTACTATGAAAAGTAACGATAATAAAACGTAACGCACTACAACTAAACGCGTTTACAATTTGCAAGACTACCAGCACTAAAACGTTTTGCTAATTACAGTTGCACTGTTCTGAGATGGTGCAATGCAGTGTTTCAAGTAATTTTCAGTAATATCCTTAAGACAATGCGAGGCAAGTTAGCCCACCACTCCACTATCTAGCTTGGAAGATACTGTGAATTAGCCTAATACCTACGTGATCATATTAGGCTTGCTACACATACGTTAGTTTGAGCCAAACGAACCAAGTTTTAGACGGATGTGCGTTGCGTGATATTCTTATCGCGGAAAACGTGGTAATTAGACTTTTAAAAGGCTTAAAGTAAGAATTATAGGGTAGGATATTAAGTTCGTGTTTATTTGAGTTTTATACAAGTTTATTTTATAGTTTCTTATCCGGCAGGAAAATAGCTACGGTCGTGGTGTGCGTCAATACAGTGAAGGATGATTATGAAGAAATGAAAGTATATAGTCATTAATTCTGATAATGTCTTTTTGTTTTACATCTCTTTCGTTTCTTTAAACGAAGCCTTATTTATAATTCACATCTCATGCGTTTCTTTGAACGGTGTCTTTATATATTTTTTTATCTCATTCGTTTCTTTGAACAAACACTTAATATGTTTTTTATCTCATTCGTTTCCTTGAACGAAGTCTTATTATAAGCAAAAGTGTTTGTATTATTTATTTTAATTTTTACAACAGTAATTTTGTGTCAATCATTTTTCATTTAACTTGGTATCTTTCCCGAAGATTCTTTAACTCACCATTAAATGCATTCACATTCCAAACGTGAATAATGAATGCAAAATTTAATTCACTATCCATTACGCCATTTCTATTTCACACTAAACATTTATTTACGCTAATATAAAACTCCTACGTCAACAAATCGAGTGTAAATGCAAATTCAGTGAAAAAAGGGCTGGTATTCAATGCAGACTTACACGTGGCTGAGGTAGGTACATGTGTAGGCGGATAATCCAATTTCCATAGGGTTTCACTTTGCCGCCGCAGTGAAATCATAACTAAACTATTACCTTTACAGCTAACTGCACTTCCATTCCCTGGGAAGGATGTTATGATATAAATAGCGGTTAAGTGGGAGGGTTTTCATAAACGCGTAAAGCTGTTTTTTATGTGATTTAGAAGCTAATGGGATATACGATGTAGCTAAAAATAAAGGGTGGGTGTAACCTTGGGTGTCGTAATCTATACTTCTATACTATATACTATAATATTGGGTCCCCACCTATGAAATTGGCGTTTTTTTCTCACAAATAGAGAACCTCGTCACTTCTATGATTTAAAATATTCATCAATTGCTTGATATTATATCGAATAATGACCATCATATAGAACTACCAATAGTAAAAAAACATTATTACTTATAGTTTTCTAAACATAAAAAATACCTTAAAAATGACTCCACTTTTTGTTAGCAGAAATGACCATTATGTTTGTTTTAACTTAGCCAAAACTTATTTTTGTCGCATAATCTAAGTGGCATACGTTATCTTAGTTTTTAAACATTAGTGCATAAAAGTTTTAAAACATTAGTGTTCATAGTTGTTAAATAAATTAAGAAAATGTTAGTATGAAAAATGCAACTTCTATAAAATTCTCCATACAAAACGCTGATTTCATAGGTGGGGACCTAATATTATAAAGAGGTAAGTTTTATATTTTTGGATTTTTGTATGTAACGAATAAACTTAAAAACTACTGGACCGATTTCAAAAAATATTTTGCCGTTAGAAAGCTACGTTGTCACTGAGTAACATAGGCTACGGGCGGAGCCGTGAGGACACAGCTAGTATGGGATAAATTGACAGCATCCATTTGTTTAGATAATTCTATTTAGGGTAAGCAAAAGGTTAAAACAATTTTTCCTAAAAATCGGAGGTCAGGTGGCGTTTTCAGAGACTTACAAACAGAAAAAGAGGGCTTCGTCTTCGATTACTGTATGTTTCAAAGGATTTTTTTATGATACCTACATCTCTTCCACCATACAATTTATTAGTTCTGTTCTGTCTAGCCTTTTTCCCATCGATGTTGGGGTCAGCTTCCAGTCTAACCAGATGCGGCTAAATACCATCATTTTACACGGAACGACTGCCATCAGACCTTCGCAGCCTAGTTATTGGGCAATGTCGAAATCTAAAAGTTAGACTGGTTGTCAGACTTCGGGGCTTCTGACTACCCGTAATGACTGTCATAGGAATTCGTATGACATCCGGGACCGACGTTTAACGAGCTCTCCGAGACACGGAGGGGTCTCGATGTGTAATGAAACGGTCACCCATTCACAGACTGACCGCGGCAAGCGCAGCTTAACCTTGCAAATCATATGATCGCGCGTTGTTAGTTAGCCACGAGCCCCTCTCACTCCCACCATACAGTCTCTTAGTATGTATACTATATTTTAATGTCAGAATTTCCCTCTTATTGCTTTAAACAACGGGAAAAATGGATTCGATCTCGTCGTTTCAAAACAATTTTCTCAATACATTGTTAGAGAATTAATGATGAAGTTCGACTGTTATGTACCGATAGTATAACTTACATTATCATAGCCATAACTAATGGTAATCTTCGTCAACACCACGCTAATCGGATTAAATGAAACGTGAAGGTTAGCGAAGCAGATGGTATTAAATCAGTTCTGGTTATGTTGTGGTTAATGCCGTTACGGAGGCTTAGTTAACTACCACATAATGCCGTCCTAAAGGACTAGCGGACATTGTTTGCTGTTGTACATAAGCTATATACGTATGTTGAATGGCATTGTTATATTTGCCAAAATCGTAAGTTCAATTTCTATTATGGTTGGCCTGATCTTAGAATAAATACAAATTAAATGCAGTTGCAATAAAGTAAACAGAAATTCATCATCAGCCTATAATGTTCCCACTGCTGGGAGACAGGCCTCTTCTCTGTGAGAGGGAATGGGCCGTATTCCACCACGCGGGCCCAGTGCGAGTTGGTAGATGTCACATGTCTTCGAATTTTTGATTCTAGGACATGCCGGTTTCCTCACGATGTTTTCCTTCACCGTTTTGACACCAGTGGTGATGAAATAAATTACACAAAGTAATGCGCCTGGCTGGGTTCGAACCCACGACATACAACTCGTAAGTCGGGGCCGTTACCACTGGGCCACCACTACAGAAACAGTTCAGAACAGAAATTAGTGTGGATAAAAAAGTTTTATAAAAGTTTAAAGTAAGAGGCGACTGGCCAATAAAACAAAGGACAGGTGCGTAGTACTCTCAACCGGCGTGCGTGTATGACAAGATGTATGAATGTGGATAAAGCGAAAGGCGTATGTAAGGATCGTAGCATGTGGCGTTCTATAGTTTCTGCCTACCCCCATGGGAAAAAGGCGTGAGTTTATGTATGCATGTATGTAAAAATTAAAAATGTTAAGCTATGTTGAAAATTAAAATAATTAATTGCACTATTAATTGTTACTCTAGGCCAAATACTCAAACGCTACTCAATTTTAAGTTGCCGTTAAATTCGTGCGGTCACTGTTACTTCGCATTAAACTGACAGTGTCAGCACGAGACTTAACGGCAAAACTTGAGCAGTGTTTGAGTATTTGGCCATTAGAATTTACAATTGAGGCGTGGAATTTACAAATGGGCTGTGCCCAAAAATGTGAAGTCAACATTTTTAATATCAAAAGAGCTACATTGGGCAGCCAATCAATTTTTATTTAATTTCTCATTTATTATGTTTTGGCACTTAACTAATTTGTAATTTCCACGCCTCAATTTGTAATGCAATGAATTATTTATTAACTTTTAACGCAGCATTTATTTGTAACAAACATTGATTAAGCATTTTTCGTAACGGTAGTTGTCAAGGAATATCGGCATTCCCCAGTAACTGCGTTGCGGAGGTCTGATGGCAGTCGCTCCATGTAAAATACTGGTATTCAGCCGCATCTGGTTAGACTGGAAACTGACCCCAACGTAGTTGGGAAAAGGCTAGGCAGTTGTCAAAGAGATAGGCATGCTTTGTATTGGTAAACTAAATTCTAAAAAACCATAACGTAGAGAATCAATCATAATAAAAGTCTGAATGTATCCATGTTACGTTCTCTGTCCTAATGACAGGCAGCGCAACCTGGCGCGGACATGATGTATTGGCACTAAAGTGCATAAAATTCACCGTTATGGCTGCCACGCGAGACTTTCGGCTAAAAAGACTTTTATTCCCACTAAAAGATACGATAATTCTCTTTTCCCAACAATTCTTTGTTATAATAATAAAAAAAGAGAGAGATAGTAGAGATCCTATATGCTTTCCTATTAGTTTTACAAAAATGGTAGATAAGATGGTACATTTGACAAGTTATTTGGCAGAATATCAAAAATGACCGATAATTTGGTAATATGTATTCTAAATATTCGATATAAAATAATTCAATACATCATCCTCCTGCCCTTATCCCAACTTAGTTGTGGTCGGCGCAGTATGTCTTCTTCTTCTGCGACTGCCCCGAGGACACGGCGCTGCACACTTTGCAGGCGTGTCCAGCATGGGGGTCGCAGCGCCGCGAACTAGTCGCGGCGATCGGCGGTGACCTTTCGCTTCCGGCCGTGGTTCTGTCCATGGTCGGGAGCGAGACTGCGTGGGAAGCCATCGCCTCTTTTTGTGAGGAGGTGATGGCGACCAATGAGGTAGCGGAGAGGGAGAGGGAGGCCGCTTCTTCTCTCCCTGCTCGAGCTAGACGCACCGGGCGCCGGAGGGCGCGTGACGATCTCCGGCCACCCTAGTGAGTGGCCTGCGGGCGGCGGGTTGGGAGCCCGTCGTCCGACCAGTAACGGGCCCAGGGAGGATGGCGCGCCGTGTTGCGCGCGCGCCTCTCGGAAGGATGTGGGGCAGGGGAGCAACTGCCCCACCACAGGAGAGGTCCACCAGAAGAAGCTGGTGGACCGAGACCTGCCGGAGTCGCGGTGCATGCAATAGCGAATCCCGTGACCCCGGCCTTAGGTCAGAAGGAGAGACACTGTGGGGTTTTAGCCGGTAAAAGTCCGGCACACCCCCCCGGTTTCCCCAGACGGGAGACAGTCCATGAGGATTTTCCCACGTAAAAAAAATAAAAAAAATATGTCTTCTTCTTGGGGCACGCCGCGACAGCGGCGCTAAGACCCGTGATGGAGGAGTGGCTGGAGAGGCGTCACGGCGCCCTCAGCTTCCGGCTGACGCAGGTACTCTCGGGACATGGCTGTTTCGGGAAGTACCTGTGTCGTATAGGCCGGGAGCAGACGCCCGGTTGTCACCACTGCGACTGCCACGAGGACACGGCGCTGCACACTTTGCAGGCCTGTCCAGCATGGGGGTCGCAGCGCCGCGAACTAGTCGCGGCGATCGGCGGTGACCTCTCGCTGCCGGCCATGGTTTTGTCCATGGTCGGAAGCAAGACTGCGTGGGAAGCCATCGCCTCTTTTTGCGAAGAGGTGATGGCGACCAAGGAGGTAGCGGAGAGGGAGAGGGAGGCCGCTTCTTCTCTCCCTTGTCACGCTAGACGCACCGAGCGCCGGAGGACGCGCGACGATCTCCGGCCACCCTAGTGAGTGGCCTGCGGGCGGCGGGTTGGGAGCCCGTCGCCCGACCAGTAACGAGCCCAGGGAGGATGGCGCGCCGTGTTCCGCGCGCGCCTCTCGGAAGGATGTGGGGCAGGGTAGCAACTGCCCCACCATAGGAGAGGTCCACCAGAAGAGCTGGTGGGCCGCCGGGGTTGCAGTGCATGCAATAGCGAATCCCGCGACCCCGGCCTTAGGTCAGCAGGAGGGACACCGTGGTGGTTTTAGCCGGTAAGAGTCCGGCACATCCCCCCGTCTTGCCCAGACGGGGGATGAGTCCATGAGGATTTCCCCACGCTAAAAAAAAAATTAAAAAAGTGTTTTCTTCTTCCATACATCTCTATTAGCCGTCATTTCAGTAGTCACCCCCTTTCTAGCCATATCATCTTTCACACTATCGATGCATCGCTTCTTTGGTCTTCCTCTACTCTTATAACCATCCACATTCATACTCAATACTTTCCTCACGACATGTTCCTCGTTCCTCCGCATCACATGCCCATACCAAGACAAATGAAATAAAATCATTCAATATGTTGAAAAATAAAAGTGTTTAAATTAATAAATACACCAGATACAATAAATACACCAGTTTGCATAAACATTTTAGTGTTAAAATCCACGATAGAGTTCACTCGACCTCGTTACCTAAAATCAAACGTGTATCTACCCCAACGCGAGAATTAATTTTTCTTTTTGGTGAAAAAAAAAAACAATAAATCGGGTTGTCCTCGTAACAGTAATTCATATTATGAAAACGATGAGGGTTGAATAGAAACTTCCACATTCTTCTCAGTTCAGCTCCTTTGACCGGGTCACCCCTGAAGTTTGCGAACGTGAGCCATATTGCAAAATGTCTCCATGAAAAAAGACCTAAAACTTTCCCCTCTGAACTTAATACACGCTCCGGATATTCATTTTTATTTTATAACGATTAAACTGTAAAGTGAGTACTTAGTTATAAGTGTATTTTTTTAAGTTGGTCCAACTCAGATAAAATTCTTTGGCAGAAACTTTTTAATTATCTACTAGCATAAAACGAAAGTTTTAACATTTCTTATAAACTTAATGTGAAGTAGTTTATATGCGCATATTTTTAGTTGTAGTTACTTAGTGTAATGTAAAGTTTTTTTAATACCTACTTGCTAATGGAACCACCATTGACCCGGTTGGTATAATTTATTAGCGTGACATACACAAATCTAATTTATATAAAACATGAATGTTATGCTTTCGGTTTTGCAAAATCACTACAGTATTCAAGTAATAACATGTTTGCAAAAAAAAAACTAATATCAAAACATAACACAACATCACACCCGTTTTCCCCGAAGAGTTGGGCAGAGGTGTATAGTAACACCCTCATTTCGCCGTTATGTTTAAGTCACATAATAGGGGGCGAGCCTATTGCCATCAACCGGGCACAAATTCAAACTCTGGGTTGCTACTGAGAAATTCCACACGGAAAAACATTTTGCCCGACCTGGGGATCGAACCTTGTCGCAGTCGCGCTTGCCACCACTAGACCAACGAGGCATCAAAATCACTACAGTAATCAAATAACATGTTTGCAAAAAAACCAATATCAAAACGATAAATAACACAACAATAACACAGCACACGTGTTTATTGTGGGTCTATATTGTGTTTTTCATTATACCAAATAAAAGCTGATTCTTACGAGTCAAAGGGAACGTAGCCTTGATAAAAAAGTAGTAAAGTGTAGTGGAAACCGATATCTCCAGTTACGGTTATAAATAACTAAGGCACACCGCGGTAACAAGGTCCATTTATGCAGAGTGATGTCATAAACCGCATCTAGTATATTGAATTGAATTTGCCTGTGAGGGGGTTTATGAGGTGCCGCTCATATCCAACAGGATGCCGACGCATAAAAATGCCATAATTTTGTATGCAACAGATATGAGCCCGGCTTTACGACTTCAACACTGCTCTGATGTTACTTACGACGTACAAAATGAGAGGTGCATTAGCGCACACAGTAAAAACTTTATGGCGCCTATACGCGTAAATAAGACGACACAGTACCTACTGAAGTATAATAAAAAATTGACACATCATTTTGAGGTTAGGGGTAATGAGGACACTTTCTCCATTATATAAATCCAAATTCTGGAACTTTTAAAGGTGATAATAAAATTCCATAACGTTGAAAAGTTGACACCGCCCTGTTCCGAACTCCTGACATCATAACTGGGTTAGAGAAAAATGAAAACTTTCGCAATATGGTCCTGGGCGAAGTTCGCATGCACGAGAGTTGAGTAATAACAGTTCCCAGATAATATATTTGCAAATTTGCTAGTGAAACTGCTACTTGCTTCACCTTGCTTCAATTTGAAGCTTTAAAGTTAGATAAGGTGATTTTGTACTATATACGTCACACAGATGTTTGGTTGAACATATTATTATGTATGGGTACAGACGGAGCAACTTTTTTATACCTACGCTACTTAAAGGAAAAGTAGTAAAATGCAGATAAATGAACGACAGTACTTATAAAATAAATGAAATACTCATAAAGCTATGTAAAGTTATTACTTTAGGGCACTGATTTAAAGAGGCAGTTGTAAATAGCGGTTTTGGTAAGTTAAAAATTATAAATGGCACGTTTAATAACTAGTTTAGCAGTTAAAACTAAGCAGTAAAGTAAACAAAAATGAGTTATAAAAAATAATGAAATGGATCAGTGAATATATAATTGAGCAGGAAAATAATTAAATGGGCGGTAAAAATTATTGAACGAGCGGCTACGTGTGGGCAGTAATAAATCGGAATTTGTCGGTAAGAAATCTCATTCTAAACAATTCTATAAACAATGAGGTGGTAAAGTAGTTTTCGAGATATAGCAGTGTGACGGACGGACGGACAGTTCAACTCCCCATTTTAATATGAAATTATCACCAATAAACGTAAAGTTTGCTAACCTAAAAAAGGCAAGTATCTTCAGAATAATCGCTGAGCTACCCAAAAAGGCCACGCATGCACCAAATATGTGCTCGCATTTTATTTAAAAATTTCATCCAAATATGATACACAATTTTATTCTAATAAATTAATATACAAAAATCATTGTTTGCCCAAAAAATATAAATGAGTGAATCTAGTCTGGTCTGGTCGAGGGTGGGCTTGGTCGACGGAGCCCCGCTTTGCGGGGCTCCTACTTCTGGATGGTTTATAAAAAAATAACCACGAAGGGGATCCCCTTCTAACCTAACCTGTCCGAGTCGGGGTGCCCTAAAGTCCAGATTACATCCAGTTTCTCGCAGTAGTGATTTATTTGGGTAGTAATGACACAAAACTTTGCTAGTTAAAATTTGGTGCACGCGTGGTCTTTTTGGGTTATGAAAAGTTTTTGTAGTGCAGGCATGACTTAAATAGCCCAAAAGATTTTGGTACAGGTTTCATTTATTTGTACATATTATATTTTTTTGGAAGAGGCTGTTTAGGGTAACGATTGTTTTTTTGGTGGTCATTCAATTTCACCTCATTCGAAACATACTTAAGTAATTAAAATGACAGAATTTGCTTAGTAGCAGCTAAAATAAACTTATCATTTACCTCTCTTTTCAATGAATTTGAGTTCGGGTGTCACCGCTCGCTATGATCTGCCGAACTATTTATCGAACCGCTTATTCCTTTCAAAATAACCGATTAATTGATTTTTTATTACTGTCCATGTTTTACTGTCGCAATAATTAATCAACCGCCATTAAATTAAATAACTGCTCAATATGTTTTCAACTGATCATAATAACATCTCGAATATTTAAATAACAGCTCAAAAAATTAGTTCCCTTACTTTAGCTTGTTAGGTTTATTGTTTAAAGCTAGATATGTTCAGCTTTTTAGTTAAAACTCGATTTTTTTTAATAAATTGAAAATTTTGGACTGGCCTACATTTATTGTTATTACTTCAATATATATTTTTTAGTGATAGCCTAGTGGTTGAACACTTGCCTTCCGTGAATGAGGGGTCTGAGTTCGATCCTGACCTCTGACTTTTAAAATTCAAGTGCGGATCATAATTTGATTATCACTTGGGTTAACGGTTAAAGAAAACATCGTGAGGAAACCTGCACAACTGAGAGGGCTCCATAAAGTTCTTGATGGTGTGTGTAGTCCGCCAACCCGAACCAGGCCAGCGTGGTGGACTATTTCCCAAATCCTTCTCACTCTGAGAAGAGGTCCGTGTCCTGCAGTGGGACAGTAATTGGCTCTTTATGTTATGTTATTTAATAATCGCCTTTTGTGGTATATTATAGCAACTGTTCTATATTTTTTAATAATTAGGCTATCTTAAGTTAATTAAGGACCAAAGAGGGAACTGAAAATCATTACGTTACCATTTAAATTCGTGCTTAATACGACCTCCAAATAATTATATCTGCATAAAAAGAATAAACATCTATTTCCTCACTATTCAATTGAAAAATTTGAAAGTAAATTTATAACTTAATTATTCATTTTTAAATGTTTCTATAAAACATTAAAAAAACAGTTAGAAATGTAAAAATAGTATCCCACCAGCATCGGAAACAAGATCCAAGCTACCGGTGATCAAGACTACAGAAAAATTAACATCTTCACAATGCGTACTGCCGCGTCAAAGACTACCACAATTTTATTTATTAATAAGTTTTTCACAGATCGAGCAAAGTATTATTGGGTTTTTCCGTGTGAAATTCCTCAGTAACAGCTCGTAGTTTGGATTTGTGCCCGGTTGGTGGCAATAGGCTCGCCTATTACATGGGACTTAAACATAACGGCGAAATGAGGGTAGTTATTACTATACACCTCTGCCTAACCCTTCGGGGAATACAGGCGTGACCCTATGTTTATATAAGTTTTGCACCTAAATATCTTATCTTATAATAATAAAAGAGATACATTTTAATCCCAAACTCACACAAAATATATATAAATATATATAATAATATATATAATAATCAAAACAAACGCTTAATGGAATCGTAATCACAACACAATATTAATTAAATCAGCACCAGTTCAGATAGTGGAACATTTGTACGTACAATAAGTACTAACAGTCACGCACATACACAGCTAATACAATTTAACTTGAGAGAATGAAAACCGCTAGAGGAGCGTTCCCGTACACCCGACCGACTAACTCGAGCGCTAACGTTGGATTTACTACTAAAGTTTTACTTAGTGCTTATTTCATGTACCGCAAAACCTATGTGCAGCTATGTACAGATTCTATTGCAGTTAAGGCTGGTTTATATTACGATATTTTGTAGTATGAACTGAGTGTAGTATTCAGTCATTTCTCATCTCAAGGGACATACGAGCATGCGGGTCTGTTTTATGGTAAGCGATCAGCGCCATGATCATTTGCAAGACCTGAAGAATTGTTTCCATATTTGTAGGAACTGGAACACGCGGTCCACGTTCGCGCGTTCACGAAACGCGCTACCATATCGCTGCAAAAAGTCGATCGAAAAAAATCGAAGCCTAGCTTTAGAGACGGCATAATGTTATAAGAGTTATCGCTTTAATGTTCCCTTTGATACGATAGCTCATGTTTGACATAATCCAAGTTACCATTAAGTATAGTGTGCCAGGGTACCTAATATGCAATATGGACTAATGGGAGCCAATTCACTGGGACGAACACTCGGGTCTTAACACTGATATTTATCTATGCTATTATACATATACAAGGTTAGTCGGAAAGGGGGTACTAAGCCGCAGACCACTTAATGTATCACTGATGATTGTTCTAAAGACAGTGTTAAAATTTAAAAATTCGATGAATTTATTTTTCCATCAAAAATTAATTGTATTTTAGTTTTTTCAAAAATTCTTCATCCCTGCTTTAGTTATGAATTCAGAAAATGGAGTTTCTAATCCGTGACCCCAAATATGACCTAATTATTAAACACAGCTGATCATAGCTATGGACAGATAGATTTTAGCATATTTTTTACGGAATCTTTGAAAAGCTATTTCTCTTAAACTATCGCGTTTTGGGGAAAGTTGTAGAACAAAAGTTATCCCTTATTATAGGTACTTTAACGCCCTTTCGGCTTAGTACCCCCTTTCCGACTAACCTTGTATATCAATGCTATTTATCTATTTAGAACTAGTTTACATCAGTTACGTCACAATGGGTTCAGTTGAAAACCACCGTCAGGCACATTTATGCTGAAATGAACCTATTAAGCGCAGCCGCTGGACACACAGCTACTTTATTTTTGTTGGTTTTTTTTTATTTATTTTTCTTTTATTTTGTATCTTATGAATTTTTTGTCAGTGTGTCTGACTGCTTTCGTGCCAAATAAATTTCTTTCTTTCTTTCTGATATGGACCGAAGAGGGTTTATCTGCGTAATGTACTTGGAAAGTAACGATAGCTTTAATGTTGAAGTTATAACGATCAAGCCTGTTAGCGCCGCAGGATAAAGCAGAGATGTATTACGTAACCCCAACATTTCGGGTATCGGAGGCCGTCCCATGTGATTGGAGCCATGCCTATTATAATTTATCTGGCTCAATTCATACACCTGCGACTATTAACAGGAAAGCCCAATTACATGTTGGACCCGGATATCGAGCACTAAATCTCTTGATCAGCATCTACGCTGGCGGCCGCTAGGTCAATGAAGTGATTATAGATTTAAAGAAACGCAAAAAGAGGCACAATTATACAAGGTGTAAAAAGACCCTTCACGAAGCCGTCAACCATGCATTCAGTACATCAAACTAAGTAACCCTACGCAAAAATTGTCGCTGGGAAACGACTTTTTTTTTTGGGTGAAAAATTTCGTTTTACTGTAAAGCTCAATGTAACGCACTCAAAACACTGTGCTGATAGATGCAATGAGTAGTAAACGGGTAATGGAGGTATTTCAAGTACATTTGCAACCTTCAAAACTAGTATTTAAAAAAAAGTTGTGATAAAGTTGGAACTTTGACCTCCAACATCTCCGTAACTAGAAGGTTCCCAGGCATAGTCCAGAACAAAGAAAATATCGCAATGACGTCGAGAATAAGTGCCTTTCGGCTTCGTTAAGGCCGTCGTCTATTTACACCGTTTTGCATTAAAAATAAATCAAATGCAAATAAATTTAAAAAAACAAACGATATAAAACATAACATAATTAGCCCATTACTGTCACACTGCTGGGCACGAGCCTCTTCTCAGAATGAGAAGGGTTTCAGCCTTAGCCCACCACGCTGCCTGACCTTGTGCGGGTTGTCAGACACACGCCATCGAATACTTTATGGAGCCCTCTCAGGTGTGCAGGTTTCCTCACGATGTTTTTCCTTCACCGTTAACGCAACTGATAATCAAATTCTGATCCGCGTATGAATTCGAAAAGTCAGAAGTACCGGACGAGATCGAACTCAGACCCTCCTGCATGGAAGGCCAGCGTTCAACGACTAAGCCGTCATAGCTAGAAAATAAGAACATAAGTAAAAAAATGGTTAAACATAAAATATATACTAACCCGATATTAACAAAATAAACAATAAAACTTTTTAACAAAAATAAAACCGACTTCAAATTTTCAATCTCCGAGGTTCTTCATCAGATCTTCACCAAATTTAAATGGAACCATTTCTAAAGAATACTCTTTCAAACAAAAAAAGAATCATTAAAATCGGTTCACAGTTAGCAAAGATATCGCGGAACAAATATACAAAAAAAAAAACATACAGTCGAATTGAGAACCTCCTATTTTGGAAGTCGGTTAAAAACAAATACCATAGGCACTTTCTATTTTTAACAATCACTCCACAGATAAAAAGATCCATTACTTAATTATAATAAACAAATCTTCGTCAAGTTTTGTTAGTTCAAACAAGCATAACTGATGAGTGTGCCTTTTTGATCCCTCCCAAAGCGAAAGAACTTCCCGCGTATTTTATCAAGGCAAATAGGCCGAATCAAAGGAATTTAAATGCCTTATTTAATTGGCGATTTTCTTTGTAAGTGAACCTGAAGGCACTTGAATTTGGGGTTCAAGGTAATAAAGGTACCTGAGTTAAAATGGCTTGGATAGTTCGAATTTTCTTACTAAGTAAGAGGGAAGTTTATTGAGCGTCAAAGGAAATATTAGTTGAGCGTGCAGCTTCGTTTGTTTACGACGAAGCGAACAATAGTGTTATTTAAGTCATACTATTCATTTTATTTTCATATGAAAATGTACGTTTTCCCTACTATTGTGTCGTGGTTACGTTAACAGAGTTCTCACATGCAAATGTTTCAGTAGTTCGTTGAGTGTTGGTTACAGGCTTCAAGTTAGCATCCATTTTGGCACTTTCGGTAAGCAGATATAACCAGCAATGTTACCATAAAAGAAAAAAAACCGTCTTCACCATTCTCTGGCGTGCCAGCAGATAGTTTTACGGGTAATTGTGGAATAACAGTAATCGCAGGAAATTAATCCTTTCCTAGAGGAAACACAACTTGTATCTGTACGATAAGACAGAAAACGGCACAACGAAATCAGTAGATCCGACATTTTTTTAGGAAACTCTTTTATATTGATAAAAGTTGTATATGATTGAATCTCCGCCTAGTGACTGGGGGCTCAGCTTATAATTTTTCAGAGCTGTACTTGAACTTCCCTGTTCGGTATAGATACCTTCAGGATAAATCCATAATCAATTCTTTGGGCTGGCGAAGTACTCAACGGAAACAGATACATGCATTTTCATGTTCTTAAAAATCTTGAAATATTAATTACTACATAATTATTATACCATAAAGTGGTTAAATAGTCTTCGTCTTATTCGTAACTATATTAAGCGTCTGCAATTGATATTTTGGCATAGTAAACTAGAATAGTGTTATATGGAACTGTGGCGACATCTATCACGCCACATGCGAACTACATACCACGACGATTGTCTAGCAGACTACAGCGACAATAATGACAACTCTTAAAAATGACGTCTCAGAATTTTGCATCGCGATATCAAGATTTGACACGCAGATATTATATAACGTCAAACTATTACAGTGTTCAGTACGTTTAACTAAACATCTATATGTCTACGTTTAACTAAACATCATATATCTGTAAAAAAAAAAACGAGATCCAATTGCTTTTTCTCTAACCAAAAATTTATTTTCAACATTAATTTTCATTTGTTTATTTATTATTTTTTGCATTTTTCACTTCGCAGTTTAGGTAAAACACGGCGAGCCAGCCGGCAGCGGTCGATGCATAAAAAATGAATGAGTTTATTCTTAGAGAGTACACGCAATTGAAAACATTATAATTTTTTGGTTAGAAGAAAACACTTAAATTTCGTTTTTTTGCATAGTTATGTTTAGTTAAACGTACTGAACGCTGTGTAAAAGTTTGTCCAGGTATTTTAGTTGGACCTTATATGTATATACAACTTCCCAACATCAACTGTTAGGTAGTAGCCCGCCAGGCATAAGACCGGCCTTCGGCAGTTAACCCCCAAGTTGATGGGCGCCGCGGCTGCTCTGTCGCGGCTGCTGCCCAATTTGGGGGGGCCCAATGCCTCCTGCCGCAGACTCTACGGGGGGATCGTGCGGTCAATGGCCCTTTACGGGTCGCCGATTTGGGCGGACACCCTGACGGCCCGCAACGTCGCTATCCTGCGGAGACCGCAGCGGGCGATGGCCGTCAGGGTGATAAGGGGGTACCGTACGATCTCCTTCGAGGCGGCAAGTCTTTTGGCCGGATCAGCGCCCTGGGATCTGGAGGCGAGAGCCCTCGCGCTGAGATATCGTCAGCGCGAGGAGGCGCCTGAGCGGAGTGAGCTCCGCCAGATCCTGGTGGCCGAGTGGAGGGAGCGACTTGCGCAACCCAGCGCGGGGCACGCCGCGATAGCGGCGGTAAGACCCGTGATGGAGGAGTGGCTGGAGAGGCGTCACGGCGCCCTCAGCTTCCGGCTGACGCAGGTACTCTCGGGACACGGCTGTTTCGGGAAGTACCTGTGTCGTATAGGCCGGGAGCAGACGCCCGGTTGTCACCACTGCGACTGCCCCGAGGACACGGCGCTGCACACTTTGCAGGCGTGTCCAGCATGGGGGTCGCAGCGCCGCGAGCTAGTCGCGGCGATCGGCGGTGACCTCTCGCTTCCGGCCGTGGTTCTGTCCATGGTCGGGAGCGAGACTGCGTGGGAAGCCATCGCCTCCTTTTGCGAGGGGGTGATGGCGACCAAGGAGGTAGCGGAGAGGGAGAGGGAGGCCGCTTCTTCTCTTCCTTCTCGCGCTAGACGCACCGGGCGCCGGAGGGCGCGTGATGATCTCCGGCCACCCTAGTGAGTGGCCTGCGGGCGGCGGGTTGGGGAACCCGTCGGTCGCGGTGCATGCAACAGCGAATCCCGTGACCCCGGCCTTAGGTCAGAAGGAGGGACACCGTGGGGTTTTAGCCAGTAAGAGTCTGGCACACCCCCCCGTCTTCCCCAGACGGGGGATAGTCCATGAGGATTTCCCCACGCGAGAAAAAAAAAAAAAAAAAAAAAAAAGGCATAAGACCGGCCTGGTTGGGGAATCCTTCCTTTTCGTTAAAGGACCACCGTACCTCGTTCCTCCACACAACCTTAGAGCAACGCGGTCGACAACAGTCATCGATGGCCGCTTTGGTATGCAACAGGGGCATTCTTCGAAAAATATTAACAAAAATTGAGAACGTCATTAGCATCATCCCAAAGTTAAGAATGCAGATGTTTAATACTATAATTATGATAATGAAAACTCAAACTATACCGCTGCCGTCAAGCAATAAGACAAGAATAAAAACAATCTGACAATACTATAACGTTAACAACCCGGGAGAAGAATGATTTGTTAAAATAATGTTAAAAAATTTCGAAGATTCACCCAACAGATGTTTCTAAGTATAATATGGTGAAAAATGCAAAAATCTTGCGCCAAACAAAAGCCAACCAACAGTGAAGAGATATACAAACAGTTAACAAAAATAAAACTACAGAATTTCATTACTGAAAAATCGTGTTTGAATGCGTACCTACCTACAAAACCGAATATTTAGTGTTCAGCGCTTGTCAATATAGAATTTTTTAATTTATTTTACACAACACAACACGCCGACTGATTCGCACGTTTCCCAATAAATGAAAAGCTTATTTCACTCACGCCTGACTTTGAAGCATCCTTCGATTGGAAACTGAAAAATATTTCCAATATTTTTCCACTGAAGAATTTTCGGTTCTATTCAAAAGTATGTGCAAGGCACATGGCACAAACGGGAGGAAATGAATTTTATTTAGCCTAGTCGAGCACATACCTTGCTATTACATTTTTGTAATAAGTCACATAACTTCGATATTGGGCTATATGAAATAATAAATTTCGCAGAAAAATTTAAGTGCCTACGATTCGAACAATTAAATTAGTTATTTTTTGAATTCAAGTAATGTATTTTTCCCTAATCTACCTTTTGATGACAGCAAATTGTTATCGAACTCTTATGGCGTCAATGGCTAAATTTATGGATAAACTCGCTCGTTATTAAATTAAAATGTCTTTACTATCCGCACATGTAACATTATTACAGACAAAACAAAGCTATTCCACAATGCTGTTCTGGAGTACCTAATGGTGAAAATGTTTCCAAAATTTTCACAATAGCTTTTGAACCATCCAGAACATAATAGACAGACATTAAGTTTATTTTATAATATTCAGCGATTGTCAGTACAGTACATCATCCAGGTAGCAAACCACATACCTACTTGAAAATTCCGGTACTGTCCTCACAAAACCGTCGACAAGACCTTTTGAATAAAACACGTCGTTTAATCGCAAGCAAATCGACTCATATCGTATATTTCCAGTAAAGAGTTGTAATGTTTGCCTAGGTAAGGACCGTATGAATGGCCAGCCTTTTTGATGCAAATTTAATGAGGCAGCCTAGGGAAGGCCTTTTAGAGCGACTGACCATTACCCGAGACAAGGGCCGACAGACTGAATACACTGTCCGACGGAACGCTTTATCGTTTGCGATCTTAAAATTATATTTTTAGCGCTTTATAAAAGCAGTTGGCTCAACCGCTGATGCAGGGTATTTTGATGTAATATGTAATAATTTACCTTTTAAAATTTCTTCGAATATTGAAAAGTGATAATTTGATTCATACTGTTATGATATACCTACTCATGTCACTAATTTTATTGTAATAATGTGCTGATTATAATTTTCATATTCACAAATTAAATCGATTTCTATTTGTTCTGCAGTATTTCGCGCCTTGTCAAAATGTGCGTACTCTGCTTACTCTTATACTTATCTATTGACTATAACGATTTCTTAAAAAAACAAAGTCCCAACACTAACCAGGTACACAACAAGGCAAGTACACAAATCTCAGTTCTTCGTATTAGGTACATACACAAACAACATTACTCACATGTACCGAACCAATTTATTCTAAGTCACTGTGTCAACTGTGAAATTAATTAAATACACGATTGCGTAAATCAAAGAGCACTGCAGTCGTATTCAGAACCGGGTATTTAATACATTTAGAGCGACCCTAACAAGGTCCTTCGCCATTCACAGATGAATGTTAAAGCCCTTTCAAACTTTAACTTGTTCGTTAAAAACATGCAAACGTTCCTTTAACGGTATACAGGGAGAAAATGAGAGCTATTTTAAGCGATCAAAAGCGACGTCTCGGTAATAAGGTTGTTACTAACTACTATTAGTAGATGTATAAAACGAACGGTTAATTGGAGTAGGGAATAAGAAAACGACTACAAGACGAGACGTTAAGGTTTTCCAATTACTGAAACGTTGAATGGTGAATCGGGAAGTGTGTGAATGAACTTCTTTTTCTAAACCGCAGTTTTTTCACAAACCGCGAAAAAGAACTTCGTTTTAAAATGTTGTGATTAAACAAGAACAAGTCAGCTTGCAAGTCCTTAAAAAGATACAGAAAGACTTTCACATCCTGAGTTCCTTTCACTCAAATGTCAGTAAAAAATAAAGCATAAATGATTCCGTAAAAATGAGAGCTACTGTACAGCGCCTTGAATTACCTTTTGGGATTCACGTCTCAAACACATTCACAGAGCATCCTGCGTATACGAATTCTGCATCTTTTTACTTCAGTCGTGACGTATTCATACGCCAAGTGGCATGGGGATTTGCAGAATCCGTGTTGCATAAACGCTCGAGCAACGTCGTGAAGACGCCCGCCGCGCCGGCGCACGTACCGAAGCGCAACTAACAAACCACACTCGTCATACAAAGAATACCCGCTTGCCTTTCACTGTAACAGCAGAATTCATGAATGGAAACGTTGAAATCGCAGGCTTTGGTAAATAAACGCGGTAGATACTGCCTTTGTTCGTAACTCAGATAATCATTTCATCCTAGCTATGCTTATTCCAATTAGCTTTGGCGTAAGCATTGGTTTGTTAAATACGGCAGAATGTACTTGAGCACAAATGCTTTCTTAGCTTACGTATAGATAAAATATTATAGTGTTCGGAACGAAAAATAAAAAACATTTTACTTTTATTTCGTTGCGATATAAGAAAAGCCACAGGCATTATAATAGTAGTTTTTACAGTCGCTGCTGTTTTCTATAGTAGTAAGTATTTTTAAAAGAAAAAAAATTGCGTACCTAACGTTACATCACGCCTGTTTTCCCCGAAGGGTAGGGCAGAGGTGTATAATAACACTTTGCCTGACGATCAGCATTCACGCTTGTCACCACTAGACCAACGGGTCGGTTAAATTCATTGCATTACCTTAATTATTATTTTTTGACATCAGGTGAATTCTTTCTAGGTTTGATTTATTTTTATAAAAGTGTTGACATAATTTTTGACATACGATAATATTTTATTCAAAGTCTAAATTATTATAATTTAATATAGTTTTGCATGAGTGAACTGCACATTAGCCCAACATCTTGCAATGTATCTAAATGTAGGTACTGTGTTCAGTAATAAAGTTTTAAATTTGATTTTAACTTGGATTAGATTATCTAAAACGATAGTGATATTTTTAAATGATTAAGAAATTAGGTAGGTACATCAGTATTTTCTTAACATAAGAGTAAATATTTATATCCTAACAAAACTTTCCTGTTCAAGTTCTTTGACTATACTAGGTTTATCACAATTATTAAAAATGTGTGTTTTACTGATTACAAAAACATTTCAACATGCAGTGGTTTTGTACTTATATGGACATAATTAGTATACGTATTATTGTTCAATATAGAACATGGAGTTACGAAATACATGTTGTGCCAACCCCACCAAGTGTGGGATAAGGGCAGGGAGAAAAAGAAAAGGAATTCAGTAAAGAACATATTTATACGGAAGTTTCCGAGAAATCATAAAAATGCGGCCAATCAAAATGGGAACAATCCCACGACAGGTCTATGTAATAACCCGTATTGTAATCATGCGCATATCTGTTAGCAAGTAGGTAGGTAATAATCTTCTTCCTCTTAGCCTTTTCCCAATTATCTTGGGGTCAGCTTCCAGTCTAACCAGATGCGGCTGAATACCAGTATTTTACACGGAGCGACTGCCATCAGACCTCCGCAACCCAGTAACTGGGCAATGCCGATATCCTAAGGTTAAACCGTTTGTCAGACTTTCGGGCTTCTGACTACCCGTAACGACTGTCATAGGTATTCGTAAGACACCCGGGACCGACGGCTTAACGTGCTCTCCGAGGCACGGAGGTGTCTCGATGTGTAACAAATGGTCACCCATCCACGGACTGACCGCGGCAAGCGCAGCTTAACCTCGCAAATCTTACGATCGGCGCGGTTGTTATTTAGCCACGAGCTCCTCTAGGTAAGTAGGTAATAATCTACTCTCCTTTTAAAGATATAGCAAGGGATATTAACAGATACTTATGAATTCATAATATTAATATGTGAGCACGTTAAACCGTCAGTCCCGGGTGTGATACGAATACCTATGACAGATGTTACGGGTAGTCAGAAGCCCGAAAGTCTGAAAGCTGGTCTAACCTTAAGATATCGGCATTGCCAGTAACTGGGTTGCGGAGGTCTGATGGCAGTCGCTCCGTGTAAAATACTGGTATTCAGCCGCATCTGGTTAGACTGGAAGCTGACCCCAACACAATTGGGGAAAAGCTAGGTAAAACGGATATGTGGTCACAATTAGTTAGTAAGCTTTCACTGTAAAACATGAGCCTTAAACTAAAAAGCTAAGACGAACAACTTGAAAATCATATCAAACATCATAATTCTAAGTATCGTCACAATTGTTTGAATAATTACGTCTACATAACACCTTGTAACTTCAGGTAACTCCCAACTTTTGTACTGTCGAGTAAGAGCGGTTTCGCACTACGTCGATAGTCGAAATCGAAATCGATATCGTACGAAAATACGGATCTAGAAATCTCGGACCGAATTCGAATATTGCTTACGCACTAGTCCGATCTCTGATCCAAATCTAAGCAATTCAGGGGCCACTTTTTGGCATACGGCATTTTACGCGGAGCCACAGCAGAGCATTCTCGCCGCTGCCTCTCTGTTCGGATGCAGCTCGGATTCGATTAAGACACAGTGCGCGAGCGTTCATACAAATAATACCATGGCTTTTTCGGTCTGTCAATAATCTTCTCCGGAATGGAGCTTCACGGATAACGGAAAGAAATCGAATGATGGAAGCCGGATCTAGTGCGTAAACTACCATAGAAATAGTTCTACGACTACTCCGGACCGTATTTTCACGGGTTCGGATCGGACTCGGATCGGACGTAGTGCGAAACCGCTCTAACAAACAACAAACACTCAATATTTCCGTTTTAATCCGACAACAAAAAAACATCAAATCTAAATTAATCTCGACATCCAAACAGTTTATTTACCAGCTCTAAAGTGATTAACAAAATAACCATTTTACAGTGAACTCGACGTTTCATTATAGGCACGGACCGAATGGCGTAAAAAGTAGCGACTAAAAAAAGGCAGGTAGACTGTCCTTCACATTTCTCCTCTCTGGTCTATGGGTATACATATTCATTGTGTTCATCCACTATACGCCTCCAGACGATGGGTTGTAAAACAACGGGAGCGAATTCTGTTTTAATTACGAGCCTCGGACGTTGCATAGCGCTATGCTTAGAAAACTCTTTTGATAACCACTCTTACCGACTGAACAATCAATTATGAATCTTATGTTTGAAACTACAAGGTCTAATTTGACTGTAGTACGAACTTACTATTGTATGAGTAGGATTGTATTATTTTTTATTCTTTTCGGTATTTTTTTTCGTAAATGGCGAATCTGTTTCCTATTTTTTTTTCGTGAATATAACTGATTTAAAATTTAAAATAAGCTCACAGTTGCGGCAGTCGCGTTGCAATTTTAAAGTTGAAAGAATTTACCTGAAACAAATAAAATAACTTTTTTAAAACACAATATATTCTTAAACTTATTTCCTTAACACTATTGTAAAAATATATACCTACGACATTATTCTCATTAATAATTTCGATGTCGTAAACGTACAAAGAAGAGAGGAGTGACCCGCAAGGGGGAATCTGTCCGAGACTAATTACGGGGGTTATAAAAAAAGGTTCGGCAGCTCTTTTACCTTCTCTACACTAAGTGACACTTTAAGAAATAAAAGAAAATTACGAACTACGAATTAAAAAGTACATTTTAAGAAATCCATATTTGCTATATTGGCATTGTATGTCATCGTTTTTTTTTCGTTGGAAAATCCTCATAGATGCCCCTCGCCCGAGGAAGGCGAGAGGGTCTGCCGGACTCTTACCGGCTAAAAACCAAAGGTGTTCCTTCTCCTGACCGTACGGCCGGGGTCGCGGGCTTCGCAAAAGCATGCACCGCAACCATTGTATGTCATCGTTCTGCCTAGCCTTTTCTGTACTATATTGGGGTTAGTTTTCAGTCTAACCAGATGCGGCTGAATATCTGTATTTTAAACGGAGCGACTGCCATCAGACCTCCGCAACCCAGTTACTGGGCAATGCTGATAGCCTAAGGTTGGACCGGTCGTCTGACTTTCGGGCTTCTGACTACCCGAAACGACTGTCATAGGTATTCGTATTACACCCGGGACTGACGGTTTATCGTGCTCTCCGAGGTACAGAGGGGCCTCGATGGGTAACGAATGGTCACCCGTCCACGGACTGACCGCGGTGAGCGGAGCTTAACCCTGCAAATCATATGATCCACACGGTTGGTAATTAGTCACGATCCCCTCATTGGATATGTTCTGAGATCTAATGTAGAACTAAGTCTAGCATTTCATTTATAAAGATATTTTTCGGACTTCACAAACACGCAGCTTATACCAGGTTCACACGATTCGATTCTAGTTGATCACCTGCTAAATCGCATGCGATTTGAACCGTCTGAACAGACTTTCAATCAATTTGAAGGAACAAAACGTTTCAACTTTTGTTGATCAACTAAAATCGAACCGTGTGAACCCGCTATTAGCAAAGTCTAGCAGCTTTACATACAAACACATTTTCAAATTAATCCGCCGAAACCTTGAAAAAATAACGTTTTTCGTAGGCTACTTGAGCGACACACATCCAACTGAAACTCTTTTAAAAATCAATATATTATGTGTACGGAGATAGATTATGTTAATCAAACATCACGTTATTCATAACACATAACATCACGCCTGTATACCCCAAAGGGTTGGGCAGAGGTGTATACTAACACCCTTATTTCATCGTTATTAAGTCCCATGTAATAGGCGGCGAACCTATTGCCATCAACCGGGCATAGATCCAAGCTCCGGGCTGCTACTGAGGAATTCCACACGGAAAAACCCAATAACACTGCCTGATCTGGGGATCGAGCCCAGGACCTCACGATCAGCAGTCGCGCTTGCCACCACTAGATCAACGAGGCAGGGATATTCACCCTTATTAGTTAACTAGCGGCCCGTCCCGGCTTCGCACGGGTGGACATTTTCCCCGTTTTTGCAACATTTTTCATTTATGCTCCGCTCCTATTGGTCGTAGCGTAATATTATATAGCCTATAACCTTCTTCGATAAATGGACTATCCAACACAAAAATAATTTTTAATTTCCAACCTCTTCAGTTTTATAATCTTTTTTAATATATAGGTAATTCGACTGTACCTACGTGTGTATGTCACTGAACTCCTCCTAAACTGCTGGGCCGATTTGAATGTTTTTTTTTGTATGCGTTTGGGTAGCGCCCTGGATGGTTTAGATTCATAATTGGACCCGGTAGGTAGCGCTGCTGTATGTCACCAAATTTTTAGGGCAGGACGACGTCTGCCAGGTCCGCTAGTATTAGTATAGATAAATAGACAGAGGTGGTTACCTCTGTTTATAAAATCGAATTACCCAGTAACACAGAAAAGTCCAAAGCTATACCGGTATTATCGCTCTATAAATTAAATTTGATGTAAAACATGTTGCACAGCAGATTGAAACTCAGTTAAGCTACAAGACGAGGTGGGAGTTTGAAGCGAACACAAATTTAATCACCGGTTTGCCGCCAGTTGCATCAACCGACCACCTTGTTTCGTTAGCCATTTTAACCGCCATTATTAAGAGGTTACAACTATTTAAATAGGTTTAAGGCTTCGTCATTGTTTTATGTTGTGAAGAAATTTTAAGGTTCCGCATCAAAACGGTAAAAAGGAATCCTTATGGTGTGACTACGTTCGTCTGTCCGTTCGTCTGTCTGTCTGTCTGGCAACTAAATGCTATCGACTTAAAAGGAATAGTTTAAATAATGCTTGCCCACCTTTATTACAAATCATAGAAATTAAAAAAATACTTTTATTATGGAGTGCTGAAATTTGAAAGTAGGGTTACTAGGTCAAGTGGGGTATCATATGAAAGATTTAACATTATAAAATACTAGCTGTGTCCTCACGGCTCCGCCTGTAGCCAATGTTACTCAGTGATAATGTAGCTTTCTAACGGCAAAAGAATATTTGAAATCGGTCCAATAGTTTTTAAGTTTATTCGTTACATACAGAAATACAAATCTTTCCTCTTTATAATATTAGTATGGATTTGCTCCTACTGCCTAACCCTTTAACACAATCCGTTTTACGATTACTACGTACGAACAACTTTCTGAAGGAAATTACCAAGTATTCTAAACGCTTATTCTGCAATTAACATAATATAATTAAAACTTGTAAAATTTAAACTAGTTCTCAACAACACCCTGTACAAATTCTGGTCAGCAGTACCGCAACGACCTCACTCCTGCTCGGGATGAATTTAATTATTTTCGGGTGGCTTCCTAACTCGATCTAAGTGTTCCGCAGGCAATGTGACCACTACCGCCCACTTGGGGATACATACTGCTAAAACTATCGTGGTTGGTAGCTAAGCTAAGTACATGTGTACCTACCTATTATCCGCACTGTGTTACCTGTGAATAAACATATCTACTATCTTTTGAAATATTTTTGTAGATGTTTATAAAGGCGACTAAGGCCCATTTTAAAATGAGTAGAGACGTATTTAATTATTTTTTTCAAAGGTCATTTCATATGGCTCTGATATACTATGATATTAGCCGCATTAATGTGGCTAGTGGGAATCTTGAAAAATTAAAAGTATCGTAATATAACTTTAGTATGTCGTCGATGTACTAATGTTAGGTACTAAAGTGATGTAGGGAACTGGTGTACTTAACCAGAGGGCCGCAAGTTCGAATCCTTGCTCGCGAATAAATTTTTACTTTTTCTAAAAACAAAAAGTTGATTTTTGCATCGATGTTTTATTTAAAAAAAATATTCGGTTCGTTTTTCTTCCATCGTTTTTCAATCAAACAATTATATACAATGGAATAACACATTATTTTCTTTATTTTAAAATAATTTTGGTTAATGTCCGCCACTCTTCGCAAAGCGGGTCAAATATGCCCAATGACCTTTATGGTAGCTGCTGTTGAAGGATCTTTCAAAATTAAGAGCTGTTTATTTATACAGGTCTAAGGCCTTATCCGTATTAGCGGCTCCAGCATTTTTTTTCTTAAAATTAGAAATTTAACCGGTCAGCACATTTCCGAGTCCGTAAAAACACGCAAGCTGGTATCTTTATTATAATAGGCATGGAACAATGATGCCGGTTCTGTTGTCCACAAACTAAACTTAATTTAGGCTTTTGCCATCTTATTCACTGTAGGGGAATCTTCTACTGGACATGGTGTTCCGGGGATATTGAAGTAAATTACGACACTTAACCATGAACATTAAGATTTTAATGATATAAAGTACAAACAAGTTATAAAGAAAAATAAGGTGTCGTCACCGTGGTGATCGTTAGGCGAGTGGTCGGGGCCGGGCTGCGGCCGGCGCGTATGCAACACGATGTGCTTGCGTGCCCTTAGTAATATAAGGACACAACTCGAAATATTGAGTTTTTGAGTTTCTGTGTAATGCTGCGTCCAGACCTGCCGAATGCGCTGCTCGCGAGCCGCTTGCGAACTGCGCGCGTGCTGCTCGCGTGCAGTTACAGCGTACGTTTGGCGCAACTCCGGCAAAGCTCGAGTGGGGCGCGCGTGCAGCGAGCCGCGCGCGCGCCGCCCGTGCGCACATAGCTTCTTTCGCGTTTGAACTATGAGCCTCAGTTGTGAATTTGCTTCCGAAGATGTCGGACCATACGACTGCCGTTAGCATAATTGCTGCAGCATCGGCTATTTTATTACTGACAAAAACTAAAAGGAAAAACAGAAGACGTTGGTAGCAGGTTCCACGAGCGGCACGCGCGCACCACCTGCGCCGCTCGCGTACGGCGCGTAGCTTGCGCGCGAGCGGCGCGCGGACGGCGCGCGAGCTTCGTACGAACATAAAATGCACGCGCGCCGCTCGCGAGGGGCACATTCGCGGCGCGTTCGTCAGGTCTGGACGCACCATTAGATGGTCTCAATATCAACTGTTCTACCTCTTGGCTTTCACAGAAAGAGAAAAAAGACAATATTAAAGCAAATAGGTACTGTAATTATACTATAAAAAATACCGTGAAAACATCGGGTTCCCTGAATCTTTTAACACGTTTTCCCAAAAGTTGATATTTTCGAGTTGTGCAGGATGCGATGTGTGCTAGTGTGCTTATGTGCGTTAACATTCACCCTGATAAAATAAGAAAGAGATGGACGTAAATAAGAGCTGTCAAATTTAGTTTAACTAAAATTTCCATACTAATTTAGTCGACACGTCAGAACGTGAAGAAACACGATGAAGTTCGAGGCGTAAACTACATAGTTTGACATCTCTAACTTAGTTCTTATCTGTCACCATCCTTTTCTCGCGCTGTTTGTTAGTAAAAGATAGCAATTCTCTTATTTTCGTTTAGTTGGTGAACAAAAGAATCAGCACTATTATCATACACCGATTACTACGATATTACCTCAGTAGTTTTAACAAGTCTTTACTTGTTACGCGCCTTTGCGCGTTCCCACTATTTCGTAACGATAAATTTATCGTTGGACGACTGTCGTCTCTAGCTGCTCCCATTATAACGGCTGTTTGTCGTCAATTTTTTTTATCGTTTAGCGACTATCGTATCTAGCTGTTCCCATTGGATCGCGACGACATTTTATCGTTTCACGACAGTCGCTTTGTCGTTTGCAAATCAGTAGCAAGCTACGACGAGACTATATTTTTATCGTGGCCACGACAGATAGTCGTAACAACGACACATCACGATGTCGTGACGATAAACTTATTGTTGGACGACTGTCGTGCTAGCCGTTCCCATAGACTCGACAATCTGTCGTCACTGCAAAAACAAGTCGTGAACGACAGTTTATTGTGTCGTCTTATATGTGAACCCCTCCATTTAAATATAAAAGCCACAACACTTAAAACTACACGACTATCTGTCGTCACGACAAAGTGGGAACACGGCCTATAAGTGTACTCAAACAAAAACGCATCTAATATTTAACAATTTAGTTACTAAACAAAATATCATTTTCGACAAGACACACATTAAGCAGAAAAAAGGGATTGATTGAAAACGAGCCATTTTAAAATTACGCTCATTATTTTTAATTGCTTTAGAATTAATTGTACACGATTGGGTTTAATTGTACAAGCTGCCAGTAATATTAAATAAATTGAGTATCAGGTGCTCTTACATAGATAACAATTTAATACTTGCTGATTAATAACAACTTTTTAATGGGATTGCAGTATAAAACCAGTCATAGCACAGCGGTTGAACGCTTACCTTCCATGCAAAATCTCGGCCCGCACCTCTGACCCTTCGTATTCATGTGCAGATCAGAATTTGATTATCACTTGCGTTAACTATTCAGGAAAACATCGTGAGATGACATGCCCACTTGAGAGGCCTTCAGAAAGACCTCATTGGTGTGTGATGTCCGTGTTCACAGACATACATCCATATCCAACAAACACACTACGATGTTGGCAACGAGCGACGCGGCACGGTGGCGGCGCGGGGACCGGAGACACAAGAGCATCGCGGCACCACACTGCACCGTTTGACACGACCGCACTCGGACATACCTTTTGATACCCTACTTAAGTTGCTATAATTATTGTGAACCATTATTAAATGTTTTATACAATCCGCTTGCTTAATTTATCTGGGCCTGAACAGTCCGCCAACCCTTACTAGGCCAGTGTGGTGAACTAAAGGCCTAAACCCTTCTCATTCTGCAAAGAGGCGCGTGCCCAACACTGGGACAGTATTTAAATAGGCTGATTATGCATTATAACTGTGTGCTTTTATTAATTCCGATATCTGTCAGGTTCTTTTATACTTTTCCGTCTCTAACGTTCTTCATAAACAGCTTGGTAGTTCTCATTTGATTGTTTATGCAATCACTGCAAGTTTTCAGAAATTACTGTAGTAAGTCAGTCCAAAATATTTAAATCAAATCCATGCAAAATAATGGCCAGATTATGTTGATAAACCACACAATAATAGCAGATTCAGTAGTAATTATACAATTACTAAAATAATTCACGGGTAGTTATCTCGTCGATTTCGTACCATCAGATGAAAGGGTAGGATCCTCGCCAACTTCTGTCGAAGCGTGAAAATTCAAGGCTTCCGTTTCTAATTAGGTTGTAAGACAAATACCCGACAGCAGGTGGGACATTTAAAACAGACATGCTCCGATTGGTCCATCCAATTACGAACGGTAATTTTAAAGGGTACACGCATTCTCTGTATAGGGGATGGTACTTGATGTACATTAGGTACCAACGTAATTTGGAAATTATCCTGCATGCCCCAATGGCGCCACTTTCGATTGTACCATTGCGCTCTTATTGGTTGCTGTTTGACATAATTGCTACTAATAATATCAAACCATCAGGTTTTGATTGGTTTAAAGAACAAAGGCCCATTTTTACCGAGGTAAGATAACTTTTATCTGAAGAATTTTGACGTTTTGACAGCTTTTGTATAGAAATTCTGTCAAAATGTCTAAATTATTCACAGATATAAGCTATCAGAGTTTAGTAAAATTAGCCTTAAGTATAGACATGCTCCCAGCTGTTTTTGTTTTGCGTTGTCTTCCCCATTAGCAATACGAGTAAAATCCGAATTTACATTTTCTGTAACAATAAATAAATGCGTACATCAATTAGTTTTAGGTTCATCAAGTATTAATTTCCAATCTGTTCGGAAAACCTCGCAAATTGCTTTAATGTAAAAATACATTATTGAAGTCTGGAAGAACAGAAAATATTCTAGAACACTAGCTAAAATACCTCTGAAATCCTAATTCCTTAATAATGTCGAAAGAAATCCGCTCTGAAATAAATCATACAAATTGTTCGATTTGAACGAAGTAAAAACGTCATGTTCTTTATCGTACATCAAAGACCATAATATATTTACCATAACATTGACATGTTAGAGCATCAACCATAAATAATCTCTATGGTAAGCTTTGGAGAACACGCCAACGAACCTGTTGAGTAGTAAGATGTTATTCTTGCTCCGCCGCAGAGGATGCTCTGACCTACTGTCCCAGATGAGCGACAAAAGCGACACGTCGCGATACCAAGATATTAAATAGTGGCTATTCCTTTACGTTGTCGTGAATATCAATACATAACAAGATGTTACGCTGGACGAATTTGTTTCTAATGTCAGAGTCACTTCCGATTAGCCTTTTGTTTAACAGCTAAGAATAGACTTCTGGCTCTCTTCTAGTAAATGATATTAAAAGCGAGCCAGGGATATTGCCAAGAAAATCGGCAGCAGCATCTGACATGTAAGATCAGATCAGATCAAACTACAATCACCAATACATTTGCCAAGCTAATGTATAAATATATGGCTATGTATCTGCACTACCGTTCACTTTAGTAGTCTATTATGAGGCTCATATTCAGCAGGGAACACTACACGAAGCTAGCTATGATATATAGTTACGTTATTTCGAATCGCATTTGTCGCCCGCCTAGGACGTGGGACGAGCTACACTGCAATACATTAGCTGTAAGCCAAGCACTAACGACTTCATTTATTTCCTCTTGTCAGCCATGAACGCCTGGTAAGTTCCCATCGGTAAAGTCGCTGCATGATATCATTTATCATTTTTAAGCATAAGCGTCGAATGAAGTGTGATAAAATTTAGCATGCTCTATGCTTTGACCGTTATTTGATATATTTAGCGAATGAGGTTAATGTTAACATATAATTTAAAACTGTATTTTAAATGAGCATATTACTCATTATTATGTCACGAAAACAAGCTTCAAGTAGTTAAGTGACTTACTTATTTTGTCCATGTCTGATAAAATTTCCTGATCTACGTTATAAAATGGCGATTAGTTCTCAAAATCCTGGATGTCCAAATTGTACTCTTCGGAACCATAATTCCAGTATAATAAAAACCTGTCAGAACTAGAAGATCTATAGAGTAAAATTCTTAGAATTAAAATACAATCTGAAAATTCTCATTTTAATATGTAGAAAGGCACGTATGCGGACAGCGTCAAACACGTATTTGATTTTAAATAGCATCTGTGCCCGAGTTTGCTGCAACATTGCATCGGAATAGCCGGACGCGACGGCACCATGGAGTCCCCGATCTCGTTTCAGATAGCTCCATCAATCTTCTGCAACAGTGTATCGGCTTCCTATTTTAAAAACGAAACGCGAACGAGTTTTGTTAAACCTTTATCGTTTGTGGAAAGCGCTTACGTATCGCCTTTAACCCGGGTAATGTCGAATCGTCGCAATTCGATTTATGGCCATACAAAAAGATGCCATTCAAAGGGTTCAATCACTTTCACAAAAGTTTCACCACTGGATTTCAATTGAAAAGTAATTCGAGTCATTTTTTTCTAATCGCTTTTCACTGTGAAACTATTTCGTTCAATACCGCTTCACAGTCGCTTTTGTTGCGCAGATTACGTTAAAATTCATTTCAGTCAACTATCAACACGAACCAGAGAGCTCGTTATGACCAACAATTTTTCTTTGTTTAAAAAAAGTTTGTTCGAATCTCGACCAATTCCATTAGCAGTTGTTGCGGAAAGTTTATCAAGCTTTACATTCATTTCGAGTTGTTCCTTATTTGTCCGAGGAGTTTGAAAAGCGTGCCGATTCGCTTCGAAAGTAAATAAAAACAAAAGGACTATTTGAAAACGTTTCTAATAACGAATAACTCAATCTGGTCCGGGCCGTTCCGCTGAGCCACTCAATCAAGCGGATTGAACTGTAGGGTGGTTAAGAGCGAATACGTACCGCTTGTAACGAATGTATTGTGCTCTTAGTGCTAAAATAAAAAGAACATCAGCAATACTTCCTCCACTGTACCGCAGGAATTGCTCTGATGAACGAGCAATGCGGTTCTAATAGCAATAGCCTTTTTTCCTCCCGTTGCAACCCACCCCGACGTGAGCGCTTTTATAAGAAAAATTCGAATGGTCGGAATGAAACCAATATATTGTGATACAGTTTTTAATTAATGTTATGCTTTCTGCGACGTGAATGTTCAGTTCCAATACATTTTAACTGTGATGAGGAAGTTTTAACTTAATGAGAATACGCAAAACTAATTATCGGAAATTATTTTAAAATTACGTAGGTAAACATTTTTTTCATTTATTAATAATCACATTATTTTCGCTTTGCTATACTTGCGAATTAGATGTAAGTTTTTTTCTGTAGAGGAAGTCAACAGATACGACATTACTATTATATTAAATCACATAATATTTTTAATGTATCCGAATACAGTACACGAACAAAGTTCTCGAATATTCTCCATAGTAATTTATTTCCACTACATTTTACTGAGAGGCGAAATTTATGTACCTAATTCGTTATAATATAGTTATACACATATTTTATTAATATGTTCTCTTTGCTTACAAATATCAGATTACTAATACTAAAAAAAACTACGCGTCCAATAAAACCCAGCAATAAATTGTTAAACTAGTCGTTAGTTAAACATCGTAACAACAACGGCGATATAAGTACAAATTGAACCACGTATATTCATTTTGTTCACGTGTTTAATCCGATTGTCTGGCTGCACCGCTCCTATCCAATCAAGGTTTTTATTAACCCTCATTATTATTGATTGCTGTGAAACTGCATGAAAACGTATACATGACGGAGTAAATGTATCAGAAAGTCTTTTTTCATAGTCGAAGCTTTCATTTTTCGAGTGTGTTCGTGGTGAACAGAATCTGTTTATTGGATAGTGGGATACCGGGTATTCGTATAGTTTTTTCTGTATAAGGTTATACGTGTCCATTTAGAGCAGTGATGAAATGAATACGAATTTCCGAAAATTAATCATTGTAATCGACGATTATCGGTATTTACCGATGTATCGTAATCGGCGATTGTAGTCACGATTATCCATTAGTTGTATTTTTATTTAAATTTAGTTTAACTATCGACATAGCCACACCTAAAGAAATCATTCCAGTATCCGAACACAACATTATATTTTGATGTTTCAGGGACTACCCGCGGCTAGAATTTTCCAACAACAGTGTACTTGGCTGCTTAACATACAACTGGTATCCTAATCCAAAACAACCAATCCCAGAACATCTTACTCCCACAACATATTCCGTGGTGCATATCAGGCGCGTTAATAATTCGCCCCGGACAACGGGACCGCAGGACGTTCATAGGTAAACAACTCGCATCACGATCAGATAACCGCATTAGTGCCGTGCGGCGTGTCACAAACAGATCGCCCATATTACCGACACTCTGATATGCGTCACGACGCACATAAAGTCCGCGCCATTAATGTGGAAGTTTAAGCTTTTTATTGTGTACGCCGATTATCTTGTTTACTAACTAAACTGGTGTGACCGTTGGACTACCAAGTCATAGGTCTCGAGTTCGAAGCCAAGGCACGCACCTCTGACTTTTCATGTGCATATTGTATAATTATCACTTGCTTAAAAACGGTGAAGGAAAACATCGTGAGGAAACCGGCATGCCTGAGAGATATTTCTCGACGGTATGTGAAGCCAAGTCAGAGGCCCATGGGCCGCATAAACTCTGACATCAGGTTAGTCACTAACCACACGAAAAGTAGTAGTACTAACTAAACTAAAATTAGAGAATTGATATCTTTTACTAACAGACAGCGTGAGAAAAGGACGGTGATAGATATGAACTAAATTACCTAGAGATGTCGAACTAGTTTACCCCTTGAACTTCACCTGTGTTTAAGCGACACGTTCTGACGTGTCGTCTAAATTTGTATGGAAATTTTATTTCAACTAAAGGACATGGCCAATTTCTGTATGGGCGTCGGCATAGTTATCGAATTTATTGTACACCAATGGTTTTTTGTGTTTTATATTCGTGAATATTGGCACATTAAATTTTTATAAATAAAAAACTCATAGAACTTGTTATTACTACAGACTAGACGTAAATAGTTTCACTAAACCTTTAATCAGATCGCTGGCAATAAGTGTATAGAATTATAATATAACAAGTAATACATTTTTACAGGTTATCCTTATATATATTTTTATAGTTTAATTACCAATTAACAAGGAAAACACAAAATAGAACAGAGAGTAGGTATAAATAATTATTTATATATTAGAGAAAACAAATCAAAATATTTTGTTAGCTTTTATTACCTAGATAACTCATTATACATTACAGCAATGCAGAGTTAGTCTTCTATTTGTATTATAATCATCAATAAACTGTCCAAGATGATTAGGCTCATCATAAATCAGATTCAGTTTTTTCTACTCCAACTTCATACCTGGTGTTGAGCATTGGTTATCCAACGCGAAAGTGTTGTTTGATGGTGTGCAGAAAGCGAGGATATGCGATGCCTCTGCAACCTTTGCATGGCTAATCCGCAGTTGATGCATGCACTTCATAATGATTCACAAAACAAATCCGAAACGCTATGCAAATCAGAGTCCAGTGTTAATACAAGGTAATTGAGTGGTAGAAGGTATCAGTCAGTAGATAAGGTCAAATTCAGAAATTAATCGCAAAAATACAAACAGTAACGCAATGAAGAATCTGCAATGAAATGACATATGGCATTACAGTGACATTTGACATAGACAAAAACACACTGTTAAACAAGTACCTAAACGCGTTCCGTTTTAAGTTTTTTTTTTGTCTGAAATATTAAAAAGAAACTATCTTACGCATCAACATAAATTATGATAGGATAATTTTATTAAATGCAACAATTACCAATGAAGATAGTTTCGTATGAGTAAAATGTTCCTAATAATAGCATTTGTCATCCATATCACACATGTTTACAGGTAGTAAGCGTGGTTTGGAACGTCCATTATTATTTTTTATCTTTCTCTATGGTCCATTATGGTGGACGTTGACAAACGGTACTTTGAATTCATCTTGCATTACTTATTATTTTGTGATAAAAACTGACAAGTTCAAAGAGGCTAAAAACTACGTATTAATTCATTTTTCTATTTCTATTTTACAATATTATTTACTATGTATATCTAAGTATATAGAATGTACTTTTTTGTCCATGTCCAATGACAGCTCTTAATTTACGTGCGTCTCTTTCTTATTTTATCAGAGTGAAAAAGATAACAATAACCTAAATTAAGTTTCGTTTGTGCACAACAGAATCGGTACCACTGGCTATGGATAGACAAGTAGCACGATAAAAGATTGCGTATGGTAGAAACGCAAGAAGAAAGTATCGAAATAGTTAGCAGATTCTGTCTAATTAATTTATTTTTATTGCTGTCTTTTCCAGGGTATTAAACCCAAGACCTCACGATCAGCAGTCGCGCTTGCCACCACTAGACCAAAGACAGTTAACGAACAATGAAAACTTTTTCACAAAAATAAAACCGACTTCAAATTGTCTATCTCCGAAGTTCTTCATCAGATCTTCACCAAATTTAAATTTGACCATTTCGAAAGAATATTCTTTCAAATAAAAAAAAATCATTAAAATCGGTTCACAATTAGCAAAGATATCGCGGAACAAATATACAAAAATAAAAACTTTTTTACAAAAAATTTAAACCGACTTCAAAAAGAATAAAATAATTACCATATAAAATTAACAGTTTTAGAAGTCGGTGCTGATCCACGCTGAACCAAATTGAAGGCACCGACTTCTGAAACTGTTAATTTTATATGGTAATTATTTTATTCTTTTTGAAGTCGGTTTAAATTTTTTGTAAAAATGTTTTTATTTTTTTCTTTTTAGTGGCCTTAATTAAAACTTGGTTGGACCTACTAAAGACGCTGCTCGTAACATAATCACATCATCACAATATGCGTACTGTTCGTCATTGAGGAGTTCCATTGTCTATCTCCGAAGTTCTTCATCAGATCTTCACCAAATTTAAATGGGACCAACTTCGAAGTATACCTCATCCATTAAAAAAAGAATCATCAAAATCGGTTCACAATTGGCGAAAATATCGATGAACATACACAAAAAAAAAAAAACATACAGACGAACATAGTAACCTCCTCCTTTTTGGAAGTCGGTTAAAAAATACAGTCGAATTGAGAACCTCCTCCTTTTTTCGGAAGTCGGTTAAAAACAAATAATCCCAAATATGCACCCTGTTAAGGTCCTCCAACAAGATAAACTTAGCTTTAAATTCTAAAATAGATTTGTAAATAAAAATCAACCTGTAAGATCATTAACGTCCAGCAAATATATTTTGTCCTTGTTATGATACAAGTCTATTTACAAATACAATCGAAAAAAAAACAAATGAACTAGGTACCTTTACAAAATCAATGTAACCAACCTGTGTTTAGTGGAACACGAATTAACGAGAGCGGTTTGACACAAACAAATGGTATACGTGTTACAGGTACTTTGTTACTGTAGTCATTACCGTTGATGAACCAACAAACATACACCTCGAATATGTAGTGTGTTACTGTAATCTATCTTAAAATGTGTTTATTTTTTTGAGTAATTTATGTATCTTGCTGTTGCTCTACCTGATGTTAAACGGTAACTTCTGCTAATTACAACTGCAATACCATAGATGACGTCTCCCAGGTATCGAAAAGAGTCCTGCCGGGGTTACGGTGCATGCTTTTGCGAATCCCGCGACCCCGGCCGAACGGGCAGGAGAAGGAACACCGTTGGTTTTTAGCCGATAAGAGTCCGGCAGACCCCCTCGCCTTCATCAATGAGGATTTTCCAACGATAAAAAGCAAATGTATCGAAAAGGGTAACGTATTCTACATAATTATAGAAGTTGTAAACGAAATCATGTAATTCCTTCTAACCTCGTAATTTACTGTTGACATAGATTAACCCTGCACGGGATATATTTGGATTCAATAAAAAAAATAGAAGAAGCGAACATGTGTTCTTAACGTGAGGCATTTTAGCGCCCCGAGTTAAATGACCGCGCGGCGAACGATAGCAGCGCAATTCGCCCGGGGTGCTAAAATCCCTCACGTTAAAAACACACGTTTCCTTCTTGGTGTTTTTTAAATTGAATCCAAATGTATCCCTCGCAGGATTTATCTATGTCAGCGAAGTTTGAAGGTATTACATGATTGCGTTTACATTGTATACTCCAGGGAAATACCGGTATAATACCGGAATTTCTATAGAATAAAGGTTACCGCTTGCGATCCCCGACTTCTACCTAGAATATACCCTACATACGTGTCATTGCATTGCTCCAGTCGGAAAACAAAGTTGAAGTCTTGTGTGTCTGTAATTTTACCGGCAGTTCCTACAAACCGGAACACTTCAATGGCGGCGGAAATAGGTATGGTGGTATTACTTCCCGGGACGAACTCTTTCACAAGGAGCTCTGCTACTAAACATTATTATTTTTTCTATCTATACTAATATTATAAAGCTGAAGAGTTTGTTTGTTTGAACGCGCTAATCTCAGGAACTACTGGTTGGAATTGAACAATTATTTTTGTTTTGGATAGTCCATTTATCGAGGACGGTTAAAGGCTTTATAACATCATGCTACGACCAATAGGAGCGGAGCATAAATTAAAAAATTTGCAAAAACGGGGAAAATGTCCACCCGTGCGAAGCCGGGACGGGCCGCTAGTTAATGATAACATTCTGACATTATCATAATCTTCCGAATAGCCTTAAAATTAAACAGTCTAATGAACCAAAAATCGGCCAAATAGTCCTTGGGATAAGAGTAAGAGGGGTACGGAAATCATCGCTAACAATGAAGACTATAGACTATACTTCGGAGAGTGTGCTCAAGAACTCCACAACCTCATCCCACCGGCCCCCTTCTACCATCGGACATCTAGACGCACTGCAAGTTACCATCCATACTTAGTTGCCATTCCACCAATTCGCACTAAGCGCTTCCAAACATCCTTCATAATGCGCACAGCAAAAGAGTGGAACTCACTACCTGCGTCTGTGTTCCCGAACGCATTCAACCTGAATCTCTTCAAAGTTAGAGTTAACAGGCTTTTTCTGGGTACGCTCACTCCATCGTAAACTTTGTCTCTGTCTCCTCTGACCTAGACTAGAGTCAAGAGCAAGCCCATTTCAAATAAAAAAAAGACAAATAGATAATATAAAATTCCAAAATAAAAAATTATACAAACAGCATTTTATTAATAAATTTTATCTGAACTGTCGCTTCGTATTTTATATATACCTATATATATTTTATTTCAATGAATATTTTAATCTACCTATTTACTAATTGCTAAAAAAAACAATATCTTGTAGTATTTTGTAGTGTAGGAGTAACACAAACGTAAAGTAATAATAGTAACTACAACAGTAGCAAAGGTATAAATAAGATTGCAATGTTTAATTCTAAGATCTAACCAAGTAAATAAATGTCTCCCAATAAACATTTATTTTTTTACTTAATGAATATTTAAAGAGTCTTTAATTATGTATCAAGTACTCCCAGACGTTAATTAGGTTTACCTTTCCTAATTTGATGAAAATTTATCTTAAATTGAGTCCAGAAACGTTAATTCAATTTAACGTATAAAATTGTATGATAATATTACGATAAAGTTGAACAGAGTCTTTTCTTAGCTTAAGTCTGTAAGTTAAACTTAAACTAGGAACATTCTATTAAAGGAGTCAAGCTTGTTCTCGGAGTTCAGAAAGTAGGCTTCTCTATTCTAATATTAAAATATCTTTTATGAAAAATATAAGATCAAAACTTGCAGAATGTATTAAATATCCTCTGTATCGAAAAAGTTTTTATGCGAGGTTAAGCTGCGCTTGCCGCGGTCAGTCCGTGGATGGGTGACCATTTGTTACCCGTGCCTCGGAGAGCACGTTAAGCTGTCGGTCCCGGGTGTCATACGAATACCTATGATAGTCGTTACGGGTAGTCAGAAGCCTGAAAGTCTGACAAACGGTTTAACCTTACGATATCGGCATTGCCCAGTTACTGTGTTGTGGAGGTCTGATGGCAGTCGCTCCGTGTAAAATACTGGTATTCAGCCGCATCTGGTTAGACTGGAAGCTGACCCCAAGATAATTGGGAAAAGGCTAAGAGGAAGAAGTATCGAAAAAGATTTTAAAGTCGAAACTTCAGTATACATACGTAGGTGCTCAATTGTGGTTAGACAGCAATCCATTAATTAGTACAATGGGTGATCTGCTACGTGTAATTAATTACTCAAATAAGATTACTATGTAATAAGTATACTAATGTAATATAATGCTCTGTCAACATCAGTTTCAGATTAGCCAATACAATACGTCATCCATATAATATTATAAAGCTTGGGACGTAATGGCAAGATATAATATATGGTGAATATTGCTATCTTTTATTAACAGCCAAAACCAGAAAGAGACACAATTTTTTTTTAGAGCTGTCTATCTACATAGTTTACTTGTCACCGTATTTTTCGGCGGGATATGCTGAGATGCCGTTAAATCTGTTTGGAAATTTAAGTTCAATCTAACTTGACAGCTCTAATATTCTTCCATCTCTTTCTTGTTTTATATGCAGGTAAAGGATAGCAATAGTTTGAGTTAAGTTTAGTCGGTGCTCAACAAAGTCGGGGCCTGACGCGATTGACATTCTTTATACCCTACATAGTTACAGGAACAGGTCGTAACTAAAATACACGTAGATTTAGGCCCGTATCAAAAATTGCTATCAGGACCGCTATTAGTGTAGCCCGCAGCGATCCCGCACGGCTATCGACCCGCTTTAACTACGACGTAGACTTTAAAAATTACTAGTTAAATCTATCAAATACAAGATGATATTTATTATTCAAATTACCATCACAAGACTAGGATTATTACAATTACAATAAAGCTCTAACTCAAAGACGAGTGAAGTTTTAATAATAAGGACTTTAATAAGTCTAAACTGTTACTTTTCGGCTTAAATCAACTAATTCCACGTCCTCGCGTCTCCATCATTTATCATTAAAGTTAATTACGTTGAACGGCTCAGTCCATTCAACTAATTAGTCTCCTCCAAAAAAATCGAGGATAATTGCTAAGAGTGATAGCCAGGATTTTCTTTCTTCGGAGGACACTGGCTGATAAATTACGTAAGTAGGTACCTTTGTTATTAGGCCGGTGTTTTTTATTATTTGTTTGTTAGACTTAGAGAAATATGTAGGGTATTATTAGTAACTTTTTTTCGTAATAAATATAGTTTAGAAATTTATAAGGCGGGTGTTAATGGGAACGCCGGTAGAGGACGACCTAGAAGGACATACATCGATGTTATTGGTAATGTTCTTCACAAAGGTCAGGTGCGTAGTACTCTCAACCGGCGTGCGTGTATGACAAGATGTATGAATGTGGATGAAGCGAAAGGGGTATGTAAGAGTCGTAGCATGTGGCGTTCTATAGTTTCTGCCTACCCCCATGGGAAAAAGGCGTGAGTTTATGTATGTATGTATGTATGTATATAGTTTATTCTTAAAAATTAGTCAAATAAAACAAAGGAAAAGACTAAAAAAACTTTTTTCAAATTAGGTAACATCTGTCTACTTGTGCCTAATCATGACAGAAACAAAAACCACCTTTGATTTTAAGTGATCCCGTTTGATTTTGTTTCGCTGAATTTGCTTAATTTATACACATCGTCATAGAAAGTAAATAATATTTGCACGAAACCAATATAAAAGTGAATAAATAATAACATCTACATAATATAAAGAAGTTATAAAACAAAATATTACATTACTTTTCTAGGTTGAATTTGGGAATAAATCTAGAAGAACAAATAAAATTATAACATTTTATTATTCGGGCAATAAATAGAGATTTTTCATGAACCGTAGAAAATATAGGAAAAATGTCAATACGAAATTAATAGTTCCATTTTATTTCGCAAGTCTGCGACTTTTTATGGGTTGGGCTATAACAGAGGCTATTTGCTTTTATGGCCTATACTGGCCGCGATTATTGACATAAGATTGAAGCGCACCACACAGAAACCAGTGGCCGTACAGGGGTGAGGTGGTAACGGGACGAGGGCAGGGTATATTTCAGGTGCCATAGCCAGTATACATAGATGTAATATTATTACAGTAAAAATATACATACACATCTGTGGCAGTATCAAAATTACCGTATTTATTCAAATAACTAGTTTTTTTTAAACTACCATCTACAGCTTTCACCTGTAGCATAGAGTAAATCGTGCCTATTAATAAACGATTTTAATTAGCTCCACTTCCTATGTTTCAATAATCAATACTTTATTGCATTCCATATGTATTACATAGATGGTATAACAAGTAAGACCAATATGGATCCTGTCGGGCACAGCAAAATTGTTTGTTCTGATAAACTCATTCTTCTGAAACTTCGTACACAAATTCAATTCCCATGACAAAACCACATTATAATAATTTCAACCTTCAATCCTCAAATTTTAATGCTGCAGATGTGCTGCAAGATAAAACTGTTTAGCTGAAAAGTTTTTTAAAGTTTTCTTTTTTTTTGCCTTTTATTCTATTTGTCGTGCCTGTTGCAAAACATTCAAAGAGAAAGACACGTTTCATATTCCTAAAACGGTTAATGTACGATGGTTATTATACTGAAAACACTTTTTAACAAAAATAAAACCGACTTCAAATTGTCTATATCCGAAGTTCTTCATCAGATCTTGACCAAATTTAAATGGGACGACTTTGAAAAAATACTCTTACAAACAAAAAAAGAATCATTCAAATCGGTTCACAATTAGCAAAGATATCGCGGAACAAACATACAAAAAAAAAACGTGCATTCGAATTGAGAACCTCCTCCTTTTTCGAAGTCGGTTAATAATTGTAGAACTAATGTTTCGAGAGCGGCCTTAATCAGAGCTTTAATTTCTAATCATCATTATCATGATATCACTATATTAACCACTTAGAAACCTAACTGACCTAGGTCATAGATATCACTTACCTACAAGATATACAGTCAACCATATTCCATTAATTTACGAGCGATTATTAAGTCGTCAGGATTGAACATATACATAATTTTACATACATAATATAATAATATGCGGGCAGTCCGCTTCGGGGATGTGTAAATACAATCCGGAGTTTGCATTCTAAACATCACGTAATTATTCAATTGTACAGGTAATGGATGGATAGGTAGATACAGTAGATACGAGATTATAGTTAGGTATAAGTGTATGTTTGTTTGTTATTTAATGTCCAAGGAATTAAGGATGTGATTAAGCGGACATGCCTATTTAAAAATGGCTACTTAGAATAAAGATTTACAAAATATGTAAAGTAGGTACTTCAATCAGTAAAATAGTGTATCTGAAAAACTTTTAACACTGATTTTTGTTTACGAAAAACAAATCAACAACCCCTGAAAAAAAATACTAGTTTGTGATAAGCAGTTGTTTCAATGTTTTTATTGTTTTACTAGCAGTGTCTTCACGGCTCCGCCCGTAGCCTGTGTTACTCAGTGATAATGTAGCTTTCTAACGGCAAAAGAATTTTTGAAATCGGTCCAGTAGTTTTTAAGTTTATTCGTTACATACAAAAATACAAAAAATACCAAATAAATCTTTCCTCTTTATAATATTAGTATAGATATAGTCGGGGCAGAACAACTAATAGGTAAGAGAAAAACAATCCCAGAATTTAAAAAAATCTACAACTGCCTCGTTGGTCTAGTGGTGGCAAGCGGGACTGCTGATCGCGAGGTCCTGGGTTCGATCCCCAGGTCGGGCAAAGTATTATTGGGTTTTTTCGTGTGGAATTCCTCAGTAGCAGCCCGGAGTTTGGATTTGTGCCCGGTTGGTGGCAATGGACTCGCCCCCTATTACATGAGACCTAAACATAACGGCGAAATGAGGGTGTTAGTATACACCTCTGCTCAACCATTCGGGGAATACAGGCGTGATGTTATGTTTATGTTATGTTATTTTCTACAGCGAAACACTTGTTTGACATTATAACGTCTTATGACAAAATCGTCTCACGAAAAAATTATAATAACCTCATTAAACCCCAGTTTCATAATATATAATATTAAAAGTACAGGCTTCAGTACGCGCTAATTAAAAAGTATTTGCTCCAATTCCATGAAATAAAATGCCCGACACAGATTACGTAAATCTTTTCCAGGAAAAACTATTTCGCACACCAATGAAATGACTTTCGCTCCCGTATCTCGCACTCACTTCCCTTAAGACACCAATCCTTGGTCATAGAACGAAATGAAAATTAATGGTGGTCGTGAGTATTTTTTCATGTCGGTTTGAGTACACACCATTACTTCCGTTTTTGGCGCTGAACCCTCATTTATTATGTAAGTTGGTCGGTAAAATGTTATACGCAAAAATGCAGATGGTATGGCCAAACGAGCTTATTCCCGACGCAAAGTAAATTAAGTATGTCTTTCACAGTTCTCTGACGTACGGTAAGCTTTGATGTTCCAGCTGCGATAATTTATTGAAGTAGTTCATTGAAATGAAAGAGGAAAATACTTTCCTCACCTAACGTACTATATGAAGCGGTCGAGTAAGCTTTTAGGAATAAATAGGTTATCCTCTATTGCTTAGAAAAGTATTATTTTCAATCAAAAGTAATTTAAATAATGATTGGTTTTCTAAATTATGTAGGTAGGTATTATTTCTTGAGCACACGGTCCCAAGAGACTTCGGAATTTTCGTGTTTTTTTCTCGGTTCCATCTAATTGAATTGATTGAGCGACTCTCGCAAATCTGTCAGCCGAAGATAATGAAACGGACCGGCAAACTGAACTTTAGTCAAGTTAGCTAACTATTCTACGTAAAAGGGCGAAATCCGACATTTTCGTCGTCGTAAAACATGGTCTATAAATGAATTATGGCTATAAAACTATGTGAGAACAAGCAAGTTCCCATAATCGTAAACGTACAGCTGAGCTTATTGTATTGTAGTTCGCGAAAATAAAATACACTAGCGTAACTTTATGGAACAACAAAAGAGGGCTCACAATGTGAATCGTGAATGGTGAAGCTATCTATATAGATTACGAGTGTTTGTAGGCAAATAAGGTCGTAGTTACTCGATGTAGTATACCGTATCTTAACAGTGATTGGATGAAATTAGAGGATCGTAAACATACGTGATCTGGAGCGTTGTTTGCACATCCTCTCTTGAATAGGCCGGTCCGTGGAGCCCTTTCAGCGGTTGATGAAACACAAACTGTGTCACTAGGTACTGCCGAAATTTCGGATGGTGTTTGTAGTTGCAAACGAACTGCCTTGTGTCGGGGTAATGGGGTTTCTGAACATGTCTAAGTGAGTTTGTATCTACCCGATAGTGTACGCCTACCTCCGGAAGATTAAAGATAACCAATTCCAAATTGAGAGACTTTGTAGGTATATTTGTGTACGTATCTACTGAATTGAATAAAAGCGTTAGTCTATAGTTACATGAAAACCACTCTATCTTTTAATGTCATCTGTTAGATTTTTTAGATGCCATAGAAATCTAAATAGTAAGAATAGAAGCAAAACAAATAAAATGGTTATAAGGTAGAAACGATTCTAAAGTTCGGACAGGTCAACTCAAACCTTCTATGAGATTTTACTCAAAATGCCATTCCAGATGTTGCCCTACATTGTTACACTCGCATAGTTTTTAGTCTGGACTTTAAAAATATCTCTGAGTATGTTTCGGCTTTTCTTCTCAGAGCTAGTCAGATAGGACGTGCCGGCGCCATCTAGTCTTCAAAAAAACATTACATTGACTTGTAAAAGTGTCTGTAACAGATTTATTTACAGAAATAGTAATCATTTAAAGACGACGCTATTTATTTTTCGGGATAAAACAGACTGATAGCTGTATTAGATACCAAAATAAATGTTCTGCCTGGCCGTTTCCCAACTATGTTGGGGTCAGTTTCCAGTCTAATCAGATGCGGCTGAATACCAGTTTTTACAAGGAGCGACTGCTATCAGACCTTCGTAACCCAGTTATAGGGTAATGCCAAAATCCTAAGGTTAGAACGGCTGTCAGACGTTCGGGCTTCTGACTTTCCGTAACGACTGTCATAGGTATTCGTATGACACCCGGGACCGACTGTTTAACGTGCTTTCCGAGGCATGGAGGGGTCTCGATGTGTAACGAATGGTCACCCATCCACAGACTGACCACGGAAAGCTTAACCTCGCAAATCGTATGATTCACGCGGTTTGTAAGCCAACGAGCCCCTTCGATACCGAAATAAATATTTAAAAAAATAACTTTTTTTTATATCCCACGAAAGTATTTCATTCATTAATTTATCTATTAGCTTTCAACCATCTTTTTAATATATATTTTTTTTTATAAATAATGCAGGTAAGCTAATAAAAATATAACAACTAATCCCAACATGTTTAAACACAAAATCACAACACATTACATCAAGTGTTCGTACAAGACTTGTCATGAATAGTGCGGCAATGTCATTTATCATAATTCACCTCTCCAGTAAGGGAACTAGGTAACGCCGGGGCACTTCCGCGGCACATGATTTGCATAATAACCGAACTAAGAGTACCATATCTTGCTTAAAGTCGAATCCGAACCATAAACTTAGTACAATAAGGTCTGTTTTGCATAAGCTCACCGAACTGAATTGCTCTACGTCCGATCAATTCTCACATACAGATTCAAAGACATTTGAACGTATTAGGGGAATGTTAATAGGTAATAGTTGCTAGAACTGCGATATAGGGATTAGTATAGATTTTGATTTGCGTTTAGAGTGTTTTGGAGAACAGTTAAACAAGCACTCAGTTAGAGTTAGAAAGGGATTTATTTAAATAATGGGGCTAGTCGATACGCTAATATCAAAGCAAATACACAAACTATAAATAAACGTTAGTTGTCATACTCCTGGGTGGATATCAAATACCTATCACTGCTACAAAATAATCTTGTACTTTTCGTGTGGTTAGTGACTAACCTGGTGTCAAAGTTTATGCCACCCATTGGCCTCTAACTTGGCTTCACATGCCGTCGAGAAATATCTCTCAGGCATGCATTTCCTCACGAGGTTTGCTGTTAGAAAACTCATTTGTGAGTTAAGCTCGCCTTTGTACATAAATTTATCAACAAAACTGTATTGTATATTATTATTTTGTGTACAATAAAGAATAAGAATAAGAATAGGATGTTTTCCTACACCATTTTTAAGCAAGTGATAATTATACAATACGCACATAAATCCGAAAAATCAGAGGTGCCTGCCTTGGGTTCGAACTCGAGGCCTATGACTTGGCAGACCGACGGTCACACCACTAGGCTATCACTGCTGTTTACAAAATAATATGTGTGTAACATAAGTTTTATTATAAGTTCCCAGGTACTTTAATATTGCAGTAATTTTAAAGAATACGTCACAGAACGTTCTCCCTCTACATTTTATTACCTACTTCCATTATATGGATCACTGGAATCAGTTATGTTAACTTATAATAGAATAGTTTATATTAGGTTTTGACAGCAGTGATAATCTAGTGGTGTGACCATCGGACTGCCAAGTCATAGGTCTCGAGTTCGAACCCAAGGCACGCACCTCTGACTTTTAGGATACATATGTGTATTGTATAGGTATAATTATCACTTGCTTAAAAACGGTGAAGGAAAACATCGTGAGGAAACCGGCACGCCTGACAGATATTTCTCAACGGCATGTGAAGCCAAGTCAGAGGCCCATGGGCGGCATAAACTCTGACACCAGGTTAGTCATTAACCACACAAAAAGAGAAGACGTAAAGAGATATTAGGAAAATCCGGGCAAGGTCCCAATGATGGGGTCACGATCCTCGACAGCGAGGGAACAACTAGGGTAAAAGAGGGAAGATTTAAATCAACCTATAATAAAAGGAACAAAAATCATTCTAAAATATTCGCATTTCTTCGAACGCCCTTCAAACACAACTTAGCACATCGTTTGTCAAAAACTAACTAAGCTCATTTCATATTCACTTTACATTAGCGCAACCCTACTTACAAAAAATGCAAGGCCGATAGTGGAGCCGATAGGCAAATACCCACCCCAAATCATGACCTAATATCGGGCAATTTATCACCGACAGACCTTTGTGCCTGTGCCATCAATCTTGAGCTTCCTCCGCACTCAACACTCCAACTAATTATTGTCGATCGTGTCAAGACAGTTTGCTTGCGGATTTCAACATTTTTTTAACAACCAACTGATGTTTGACGTACGATTTACGATAAGTTAAATGTTCTCTCAAACGAATAATTAAGAAATTTGGGAGGGTGAGTTCCAAAATGTAAACACTAGCAATCCGTCAAGCGGCGATGGTTCTTAATAGATGAATGCCGGGGTACAGATCACTCGAAGGAAAGGGGAGGGAAATGAAACCATCCATTACAGCCAAGACGGACAACTCGAAGGCAGACGGTAACGGCAGATGAGGAAGATTTTCCTCAGCACCGGGAAATGGGCAAAACTTGTTCTTGTGAGTTAATAATGAAACAATACGCACCATACGTCCCATAATACACACTACAATACACGTTCATTTGTTTTTATTTTCCCTGCGATAGCTATTCTACATAACATTAATGACATAATATTTTACTTAGACAAGATCGATACAGCGTAGTAATTTTCACGTGTTACTTGACTAACCGAACGCCATTTCCACCGCGAAAGAAAAATATCCAGGTAAATTTATTTACATACAGGAAGTAGCAGAGCAACATTAAGTTAATAAAGCATAAAAATATTTTACAGCGACTCATGGAGTGGCATCCACACGCAAGTAGGGAAGAAGGGCCATTTGCTTTATTGCATTTACATCATACGCCCGTTAAAGCAGCCAACTGTACAAAATGTTGCATGAAATTCCTTTTTCGTGTCGCGATTGATCTTTTTACTTCCTTTCAAATAATGTTTTCTTAAGGTTCCGTTGAATCATGTTCACAAATATTTTTGCTATGTTGACATGCCTCTCAATTTGGGCGACTTGAATGTGTACCCAAAATTATTGAAATAGCTCTTTAATGTCACTTCGGGCGGTCTGGCAAAATGTATCTTTATTATATTTTTCAAACACGATGGAAATTACGTTTACATGAATATAAAAGTCAATATTTTACTGTTACGGTCAGCGTTCACTACTTATTTCCGAGAAAGCTTTCCCTCGTGATTTCCAGAGTTCCCAATACATAACTTTACTAAAACATTTGGACAAATTTTTCAAGTTAAGACTTTCGACCACTTTCCTCCTTTGCAGTACGGAACCTTGGATCTGCAAACGTTACAATTCCTTTTATTCGAGAACGTTGCAAAAACAAAATTATGTACGCCTGTGACGATACGCACGTACATAATAATGGTTTTCTTTATTTCGTCCCGATCATAAATTTTCATTATGAGGACTAAGTTCACATGCGTATGCCCGATGTATAAGAAATAACAAGTTCACCATGACAGAATTTTATGCAATATGACTAAAATAATTGAGAAATATCGTTCAATTCAAGAACGAACTTATACATGAAATAATAATAACAACGCAATATTAAGAAGTAATAAGACCCAACGATTTTTATGCACCTATAGGTCTAAATGTTTTTATGCCGGCGAAATGAGGGTGTTACTAATACACCTCTGCCCAACCCTTTGGGAATACAGGCGTGATGTTACGTTATGTTTTATGCCTTCCAAAAATGTTATTGATTTCATCAGTTATGTTTGGCGGACAACTGATGAAATCAATAACATTTTTGGAAAGCATAAACTAACAACTGAAAACTAAACCTCAAAATGCACTTTGTTTACAATACAACGCTGTACAGTCCCAACAAAAGGAAAAATAGGTTTCACACAGAAACATAGACGTAATATTAGAATACGAAGCGATTGTGTTTGGTTAAGCGAATGGCCGCGGGACGTGCCCACCACGCAACAACGAACGTGCGTTGCGACTGGATTTTTCAAAAGCAATCCGTGGAACAGTACAGGGTGTGCAAACAGCCAGCTGACATTGGCTTTGGGCGCCTATATTTACCGAAAACACATAGAAAACTAGTGTGAACGTGAATGCAACTATTCTTTCTCCAATACACCGCCAGCACTTACAGGCGCAAATAAAAATTGAAAAATCCACGCTCGCAAATCCCCGGAGGGTCGCGACTCTCACGTTCCTCACGCAACGCTCCCTCCTCCCAACAAAGAGCTTGAACTGCGACATTATTTATTTAATTATTTATTTATTAAAGCTCAACGACAAACTCTCGAAAATATCCCGCTGCGTTACGGTTACTGTGTTGCGGTAAATAATCTATGATGTCATAATATTCAAGTCGTATGTAAATTATATATGTTTTACTCACATGTTATGCTTAAATTTGCTCTGTTTTGAGTGTAACAAACTTACACCGAAAAAAACGATTACTACCTATATACAGGGTATAAACAAAATCATGTAATTCCTTCAAACCTCGTGATGTACTGCTGACATAGATTAACCCTGAAAGGGACAATTTTGGATTCAATAAAAAAAAACTACAAGAAGTAAACATGTGTTCTTAACATGAGGCATTCTAGCGCCCCGAGTTAAATGACCGCGCGGCGAGTGATAGCCGCGTAATTCGCTCGGGGCGCTAAAATGCCTCACGTTAAGAACACATCATGTTTACTATTTGTGATGTTGTTTTTATTGAATCCAAAAGTATCCCGTGGAAGATTAATCTATGTCAGCAGTACATCACGAAGTTTGAAGGAATTACATGATTTGGTTTACACAGTGTAGTGATAATATGGAGGTTATGCTTATTCGTCGCTTCTGAGTATAAAGGAACATTTGTATAATCCTTTTCAATTTAACCCTGCTACTATTTAATTTAGATGGGTACAATTTAAAGCTCGTGGTTTCAAGCGGTGCGCATACATATCTTATTACCACTATAAATTTTGTGATACACAGGGTGTCCCAAAACCCAACATTAAGCCGGAAACAAATGTTAGGGCAGTATATGATTGTTCAGAAAAAGTATTTAAAAAATTTAAGTTTAATCGTTTTCGAGTTTCAAAGTTACCATGAATAAAGTTTTACCTCATAAATGTAACTATAACGTATGTTTTTAAAAAAAAGTATACTATTTAAAAAAAAAATCTGAACAGTTTTAATCTGCACTATCATTTGCTCCAAGTTTACGTTGAGTTTTTAGACATTCTGTGTATGTATGCATGTTTAGAAAATAAAGACATTAACTAAGTATTTCATTTGTTTTACTAATGGTCCGGTTTTTTAAACAAAAGACAATATCTCAAAACATTCCTACGCTCATTACTTTATCTGAGCACCGAAAATATCTGCGTTATCGAAGGGTTCAAAGTTCACGAAGGCACGTTACCATGAAAATGGCCAAAACAATATCCTAAAAGCATAACAAATCACTTTTAATTTTGTTTACTACCGCGTTGGGAATGACTCAGCTATATTTTAATTAAAAATCTCTAACATAGTTTATACACATCCTTCATATCATCCCCTTTTTGGTAGAATGCTTAGTTTTAACAATGTTAATTCCTGGGGTAAGAATAGTACGGTAAATACAAGGTTAGTCGGAAATGGGTTACTAAGCCGCGGGCCACTTAAAGTATCACTAATGACTATTTTAAAGCAAGTTAAAAAATTCGATAATTTTTATTTGCATGCAGAAAGATTTTTATTTTAGTTTTTTTTTTAATAAAACTTGTTTTAGTTATGAATTCAGAAAATTAAGTTTCTAATCCGTGACCCCAAATAAGACCTAAATTGTAAACACAGCTGATTATAGCTATGGACAGATAGATGTTAGCATATTTTTTACGAAATCTTTGAAAAGCTATTTCTCTTAAACTATCGAGTTTTGGGGAAAGTTATCGAACAAAAGTTAGCCCTTATTATGGGTACTTTAACACCCTTTCGGCTTAGTACCCCCTTTCCGACTAACCTTGTATAAGGTGTTAAGATGCAAACACCATTGGTGTATTAATTTCGACGACACGTTTGGTGCAGTGGCTGAGCGATTGACTTCTGCACTACGGGTCGTGGGTTCGATTCCCACTCGATTCAAATATTTGTATGACCTACAAATAGTTGTTCTGGGTCTGGGCGTTTGTATATGTGAAGATTTGCGTCTATAAACGCACTCACGATACAGGAGAAATAGAAGCGTGAGGAAACGTGTTTAAAAAAATAATTAAAAAGACCCTGTATATTACGCGAGGCAACTTAAGAGATTATTAAAATATTATCATTATATGGCCATATTCGAATAAAAAAATACTTTATCAGTCCATACATTATTCAGAACCTTTTCGATAAGCAGATGTCAACCAATTCGGTTTTTATCTCGTTTCGTCTACAACTCGAGTAACGAGAAAGAAAGAGATAACTAACCGATTCGTTCAACAACTGACTTATCGAATCGATCTGAATCAGGAAACTGGTAGGCAATAGTAGAATAACGCTATTATATTTAAGGAATAGATTTAGACTACACCAAAATTCAGAGTAATATTCTCTTGAATCATCAGTTGTAGTACGTACAGTTTCATTATTCACATAACTAGAAAAAAATTACTGCCTCGTTGGTCTATTGGTCGCAAGCGCGTCTGCTGAGCATGGGGTCCTGAGTTCGATCCCCGGCTCGGGCAAAGTGTTATCGGGTTTTTCCATTAGGAATTTCTCAGTAGCAGCCCGGAGTCTGGTTTTGTACCCGGTTAATGGCAATAGGCTCACCCCCTATTACATGGGACTTAAACATAACTGGCGAAGGAATACAAGGCGTGATGTTATGTTATGTTATGTAGAAAAGATTTACATGCATTTATGATACCTCCTTACTGTTCTTTGTTTTTAACCGACTTCCAAAAAGGAGGAGGTTACTATGTTCGTCTGTATGTATTTTTTTTTTATTATAAAAAATCAGTAAAACTCACAATAAATTTCGTATAAACTGTAATAAATATAATGCGTGGTGTACAGACAACGTGGCTACTTATTTCTAAGCTAAAACAATAACAACCTACCAAAATGATAGTATCATAAATATCTTTTCATAAACAGCCTCGCACAATATCTCGAAAATTGTATGGCAGTATAAACAGCAGCAACAATATCATCTAGGTACAGATAGCTAAACAATATTACTGCTATATTTAACCGCCTACAGCCTTATATTTTATCATAGTACGCAGTTGGTAAAAGACCATTTCTACTACCTTTAACTTGGCTCGTTCATCAGTTTAATGTTCCCACATCCTCCGTGTATCAATTCCAAAGTCCTCATTTGCGTCCACCATAAGTTTTGCTTTGCGTCGCGCACATTCTAGTTCACTGCATGCGAAATTAAGACTAATGGCGAAGAAAACACGAACTATATTAGCTGAGCTTACAGACTTACTTACTGACCTGTTTATGTTAGCCTTTATATCCTTTCTTACACGTACTACGTTCTTGTTCTTCGTAGTATATAGTCTGCTTAGAAAGGCTAGTTTATTTATTTTTGTAGGTACTAAGTAAAATAAAATCAGGAAATATTTGTCACATGTGAGCCTTTATAAGTCCGTAATTTACTTTATGTAATGTTCCATGCCCAAAGTCAGTAATACATTACTAGAAGAAATAAACACGGCGATCTAATAAAAGGCGCGTTTGGATGTTCTACTACTCTTCGAACTTTATTGTTTATAATTAATTAAACAATATTCTATACTAATAAAAATTACTCATTAGAAATACCACGAAATACCAAAGTAGATATATTAACTTCTATGAAATACTACAATAATAACAATCTCTTATCAAAATACACATTAATATTCATGCAGAGCTTTAACATTATAAACTAACATCACACCAATATTTCGCCGTTATCTATAACGTAAATACTACCCGTGATACTGCGCGCGCGATCGCTCGATAGATAAAGAATCAGGTCGGCGACCTCCTCGCTTTCCGCCATTTTACCGAGCGGATACAACTCGCTGCGGCTTTTGTATAGCTCCGAAACTTGTTCTTTACTAAAACCAGCTGTTTCTGCGAACGGCGTCTTAGTGCCGCCCGGATTGACGGAGTTGACGCGGACGCCGTGACGACCTAACTCCACAGCAACACACTTCGTAAATTGGTCCAGAGCCGCTTTGGATACACAGTACGGAAGGTAATCCACGTCCTTGATCGGTCGTAAAGCCGCCACGCTCGATACGTTTACAATGTTCCCCTTTGTTTTGATGAGATGTGGCGCCGCTAAGCTTGTCAGATGGTACACTGCACGCAAATTAGTTGCCATAGCACGGTCAAGTAACTCTACGCCTTCTAAAATGCTTCCTTGAACTCCAACGCCAGCGTTATTCACTAGGACATCGATGTGACCGAATGTGTCTATTGTATTTGCAACAATATTCTTCACATCGTCGTCCACCGACAACTCCGCCTTGATAACCAGAGGTTCAATACCTTTTGTATCTTTACATTGTTTCGCAACTTTGTTCAAAGATTCTTCATTTCTTCCAACTAAGACAACTTTGGCAGACTGCTTGGCGTACAATAGCGCGGCAGCTGCGCCGATGCCGGAACTCGCGCCGGTGATCACGATAACTTTGTTGTTGAAGTCCATCGTCGCCCGCGCCTCGATTGCAACTAACGGGTTTACATTTTTATCTGTCAGTTTTAAGCAGCAACATAGATAAACATAACCTTCGACATTCCGTAACAAAATAACTGTTAATTAGACACGTCACACAATTCGCTGAAGTACTCAGTGGCCATTAGAAAGCTCTTACTTATGAACAGTACGTTTTATTCTAATAATAATTTCGTTATAACTTCCTAATTACCCATTCTTAAGTTCTATGCCAATTTTAATCGTCGTTGTTAAGTTACCAAGTGCTTGCAAAATCATAATGCCTGTTATAACTCGTAATCAGAACATTAGCCAGTGGTTATTAGGTTAAGCTAAGCATGTAGCACGCCTGACTTGGCAAAGCGAGAATGGAACTACGGGTCGCAAGTAGCACGTAATAAAATTTTGCGGTTATATGGACGCGTTATATCCTGAGGACAAAGTGAATGTTTTTTAACGAAATATTTCAGCAATGACAGAGCGGGCCGCGGCCATCACGGAAGGGACGTGTGCATAACACAAGCCGTCACGCGTACCACGAATATTTCTGTACGTTAGCCTGTCATTTTATTATTGTCAGCGGACTCTCGGGAAAATGTGTAAGTAGAATTATTCGCGACGCGTTTTTTAATAAAATATTCCGGATATTTTAACATTAAAATATTACGCAAAGTAAATGTAAATATTTCCTGATTTAATTTAGATTAAGTTTTAAAAATCCACCTCATTAACAATTCGAAGAACCTACATAGCTTCGTGGCAACGTATTAAATATGGGTTTTAAATCGGCATTAACAATGCAGGATTCAGTTAATCCATTCATCCTGGCTTGCCTCTCGTATCGAGGGCAAACTACGTAATGTTGGTTCCGAGGCATGCCATTTACATGAATGATTATTCGGGTGGAGAGATGGTCGCGTGCGATTTTGGCCCCAGATATTTGCGGATGTGAGGTTGTTTTTGTATGACGGGTTCCTGAGACTATTCCGAAGTTTATCTGTGCAAGCCGCGTGGAAAGCATTGTCCGGACCCGTTAGCCTATGTTAACACAACTCTACCCAGTTGGTAGACACACGGTAAACATAAATCGAAATCCTTCAAATATTATACTCTAAGATTTGATTTTTTTGAATATATTAGTAGTTTTTGTCGTCTGATATGGTAGAACCATCTTGTTAGATTTACTTCTCAGAATTTTATTTATCAGAATATTGTAATAGATAAATATCTCAGTTATATATTTTTACATTCTTGAGCCAAATTAATTTGGCTATTCCCAGGCGGTGCCCAGATATTATGACATGACACAAGAAAATATAAATACACTTACAATAGGTACTTCTTTTAAGGTCACATTCTATTGTTAACAACATAATTCTCTAATAACAATAAATCATATTTCGTATATTAATGTATTGTTATGTTTAATTTTATAGACGTAGGTAACAACGTCATAGCACATTGACAAAAAATCATAAATTACAACATGTTATGTTACCAGTTCATTTCAGAATCCGTACTATTTTTTTAATATTTGTTTTTATTCTTCACTTGGTCACGTTTGATCCTACTCTCACTTGATGGTAAGCGCAAACAGGGTCTAAGAAGGAGCACACGAATCCAAGGAACAGAGATATAGAGGGATGCCCCTAGCCCCTATACCCCTCTAGCTCTCACATGTACCTACACGACGGAACACAGTAAACTACTTGGCACCGGACTTTAATGTGAGGGTGGTAGCTAGCCAGGTGAACTATATAGATCCTACCACCAAGCGTGCTGAGTTTTGTTGAATCTTACAACACGCGTCAATTCCCAGCGTGTGGCGAGGAAGAGGCTAGAGAATGCAGAGTAGTATCGACTTCATTCATTACTTATCGTATCGACTTAATTGGTACGCCACCTTTTGTGACATCTACGAAAAGAAGGAAAGTTCACGACAAAGACACATCACAGATCAGAGAAGTAAAACAAACAGTAATTTCTACATTAGGTATTATAAATAAAAGCCACTTTAAAAATATATCATTCCACTTTCAAACTATCACAAAACAATCACGCAAAATAAATTAATCTCCACAGTGTTACCAACGATTTGTATAGCTTTCGTGCATCGCCAAATGAGTTTCTAACCTGTAATTAATGCAAAATGTAATGCGGCATTACAGGAGGTCAGCTGCCCCACTAATTTGTACTGATTACTTGTTAATCTGCCGCAGAATGTTAACACTGGCCGGATAATGTAAACTTTGCCGGCAAAAATTACAGCCAAATGTGTTGCTCAAAGGAAAAATGTGGGAGAACAATGGGTTAAATATTTACTTTTGTGCAATTGTAATGAGAGTAGTTTTCGAGATAATTTTGGGGATTTTCAACGGATTTGAAATTTTGCGGGTTTTTGGTTACCCAGAGAAGTTTATTTATCTCTAGCACTTGCATAATAGTATTCTATGTCATAAGATAAAGTCATAGCTAAATACCATTTGTAACATAAAATTATAAAGATTGATTTTTCAGAACTTTACATACGTATTCGATTTTATTCAAAAACGTTGTGTCCGTACAATAACCTTCGACAACATTTTCAAGGTGAATGTTAGACAAGATAGAGAAATGATGTTGGAAGTAACCCTTACGGGTACCTACCGGGAGCCAAGACGTTGCGCAGTGGGAGGCGACATCCGTAAGTTGGGCTCTCATCATAAATCTTCGTGGGCCTGCAATGGATCATTCGCACCGACCATCCCCTACCTCGCCCCTCATCATTTATACTTTATTATTGGAGGCTTATATATCGTCAACACTTTGGAACATTCAAATATGATCCATTTGAGAAATTCGTAATTGTATCCATCGGTTTGAAGCACAAAAAGTGTTACATAAGAAAAGTTTTTGTGAGACACGATCATGAAATCCAATCAGGCCAGATAAATAAACTTGAAAAAATAAATTGGCATCTGTGATTCAATAAAAAATGTGAACAAAACCTACCATTCGTAATACTTACTAAACCTAATTGAGAATGCGAAGATTAGTACACCACACACATCTGACATACTTGTCAATTCCAATTCTGAACTAGTTACAAAATATTCCACCAAATTGGATTCAGCTAACGAATTTTGTCACGCGACAACTAATCATACAGTAAAATTAAATTGTCATTTTACGGGAAATATCAAACTGACGACCGACAGGAAACCAGAGTTTCACACCAGCGAACTACTCGATGAATTTATGAATTAATTAAACGTCAATAACTAAAGCTGTCAATATTCAAATTCGCGTGGCATACAATCTAAATATACTAGCAAACAGGCCAGGACATGCTAGAGTTCCCCTTCCATTGCGTGTTACAATATTTCTTCGATGCCATTTAACTGACAGCAAAATGCAGTGGACTGTAAAATGAAACCTGCACTCTTATATTTTGTTGAAGGCTCTCTGGTTATGAAGTTATATATGGTTCATTTCAGAACAGTATTCGAAGTATTCTAGAAATATTCTTATATCCATGAACTGGCAGGATGATTTAGACTACTTTGACTTCGTAATCTTTAGTAAGACAGCAGTTAGACAGACAGAAAACAGTATAATAGAATTGCATTTTGTAGTTGTTCATGACATCTGGCAATCACATCGGCTTGCACTGATGGATAATCGTACTACTAAACACATGATGACCTAACAAGTTTGTTCATCAACTTTTAGGCCCATATTAATAAATCTATCTCATTTTAGACCCACCTCTAAAGTGTCGTTTTAATATATACCTATCTCTTGAGTTGTTGACTAGGTAAAAAATTGATTAAAAATTCAGATGACGTTTACATTTTGACACTCGAAATGCTGCTCATAGACAGCCTTGTTGAGAAGGGTTTATTAATAGGAACCTTACATAAGGAGTAATATATGGGTAGACTGTGCTACAACTATGCCAAACAGGCTTTTACACATGGAAATGGCTCTAATTAAACTTTACGTATATTGGCGTACAACATATCGACTAAAGCCAATACAATTCTGAAACAGGCAGCACTAAACCGAAGCAGTGTTTAACGTTTTTTACGCGGAAATCGTAGATAGTCGGTTCAAGGAAATCAATCAGTGAACCATTGGCCACGGCTCAAAGCGGATGCGGTTGATGTTAAGCGTTTAACTCATTATTTGGCTGCGGAACAACAAGATCGATGTGCCAAGAATACTCCAATACAACGTTTTAGCTTGCCCTGCGAACTCAGGATTAATGTTATGAAACAATTCTTTGGTCCGAGATTTTTCAGTGATATTTTTGTGCAATCATAATCGAATTTATAATCTTGCGATTAAAAGTCTGGCCGTTTGATGTGCTCTTTGCTAACGTAAAGATTCAGTCGTGAGAATTTGAAGGGTAGATAGCTTTTGATTGAAAGATATATTTGATTGCAAATATATCTTTGACCATCCAAAGAACTACATATTTATCATTTAGAAAACAATCGTATGTGTTCCTGCAGGCATTAAATAGTATTTTTTTATTGAAAAAAAAAATTGTGTGTATTACACAAAGTAATCTATTTATTTCAAATCAAATAAAAAATAAACGATTACTATTTCGATAGAATTGTCAGTCACATCACTGGCAGACGTCACTTACACACGCTATAAACGTGAAATACGGGAAATTTTCAAAGAAATTTCATTACATTTAGAGCATTCAGAGGCTTTTCGCTTATTTTCGCGAACACACGTACACAGGTAGTACGGGTTATTGAATACGCACTTGATAAAAAGTTGACAAGACGATGATGAATTGCTCGCGTTTCCGGAAACGTCGAGAACTCGAAATGGGTCAGGCGTAGTAGGTATAGTGTGTAGTTATTAACAAATATTGCTCAATGTTTGGACATCAAAGAGCTGCGCTATTGATTAAACGTTTTAATTAAATGTTGTGATGTGATATTATTTCGTCAAATGTGTGATTTTGTGAATAGGTACATCAAGTAAATACCAATTTTTATTTTATTTATTATTTATACACACACAACAACAACTTAGTGATAATAAGTTCAGTGACAGATAAGTACAAAGGTACTGCTCATTTGTGTTTTCTTATAGCCGATTCCCTCATATACGGAAGTAGCTATCACTGGTAAAATTAGCTTACGAGTCTATTGATATGCCCAGTTTGAAAATAAAAAATGCTACCATTGTTAAGCAAAACGATTCGTTTTTGTTTATAGGAACCGGGCATTAAAGTATCCATAGATTTTGTGTTCTAAATTTAAAATCACATCGATTTGAAATTAGCACCTTTTAAGATCAAATAAATGTTGTTTTTTCGTATATTAACATTTGATTTTTTAATTACAATCGGTCATCAATTTGGTTGTGTATCCCCATCGTAACGACGTATAAACAAGTCTATGTTCTGCTGTGGACTATGTTAAGATAAGTGCTTGCAGGTGGACCCTGGCAAAAGCTAAAAGCAATAATGCCAGGAAGAACGCGAGAAGGCAGACTCTACCATCAAAGCAATTTTATATTCGAAAAATTATATTCTATATCAAACAATATGAATTGGTACCTTGTGGATCCTCGTAAAGCTTTATACGGACTTTGAAATTTAACTACCGTTGTGAATTTTATTTAACTTTTTACACTTTCCGGAAAATTTAAGAATTTTTTCAACGCTTTGGATGATATTAAAGGCTTTTGAGTTCATATTCACTTTGGCAGTTAAATTCCACTGCTACTCTATTGACCGGTCAAGGAACAGACGTGCGATTGCTATTGTGATTATCCTCATGCCTCGGAAATACTCGTGTTTCCGAATGTAAACGAATCAGGTTTGCAACCAATTAAGTGACCTGAATTAATCCAAAGAGGACGAAGCCGGAGTTATATAAATATTATAAAGACACACAAAGAAAGATTGTCCGGGTCGCATAATTCGTACGAATTCGGAAATCCGAAGTTTGCCGAAGCGCTTAACTTATGTATGTGGTAGTACTGTATAATGTTGTAAGTGCACAGGACAATGTAGCTGCCTATCCCCATCACACACACAGCTCAGCTTCACGATATTCATATAGAAAAATTGTGGCCCATTCTTTTCCGGAAACAATGTACCTACCACAAGTTCCAGTTATCATAATATTTGATTTTCATAACCGAAATTTTAATAAAATATTGTTGCATGTGGTATAGATATGTAAGTATAGAAGAACAGCATAGCACGCTCGCCATCCATCAGGCCTTCAAGCCTATGACAAGACGGCTTACTTACCTCATGAATATTTATATCCCTGTTTATTCCCCAAACCAAGTGGTTTGAAAAAAGTCATTAAATTATGTTTTCAGTCAATTCGCTTGGTAAAACCTGTACTTAGAAATCGCTTTGAAGATGTAAAATCGCGTGCACGAAGTTAAAAAAACAGTTTTTATGTAAAGGATCAAAGGTAAAAGGTCTAATTTGTAATATTTATTATGCTTATTCGTAAACCCACGCTTATGTAAAATATTTAAGCAAAATTTTATGTCGCATGAATAAGTTATGTTCGTTCCCGATCGACTGGTTGAAGTACTCTTTTTTTCTCGTACACAAACCAAAAGCAATATATGGTACAGAAATAAATTTGACATAGCTGACGGTTGAATATAGAAGTAGATTATATTATATGGTGAATATTCTATAGAAATAATTTTCTTAGAACTTTCTGTCTAAAATTAGAGCGTCCTCGTAAAGACTACAGCCTCAAGTCATACCAAATTAAAATGTCCTCAAAAAATACATAAAACAATTGCTAAACAAGTTTTAAGTAACTTTAGGACAACGCCAACAGAACTCTGACTTCTTAAAAGCCTTCAATACGCTAGCCAAAAAAATTCTTTGACAAAAGACGGCTTTGTTACGGGATCCGTCTTTGTTTTGGCCAACTTCTTTGATCAATCATGACAAATTGTATTTTGTTATAAGAGCAGCCCGTCATGAAGTTAGACAGTTCTCGGCTAAAAGTTTTATTTCGTGAAAACAAACGAGTACCTAAGTACGAATTAGTTCTTGATGTTAAATCAATCAATGTTGAACATACTTAAATGTCAATATGTACTCGTGAATGAGCGCGTTCACGTCGACTTGAATAGGGTATGTGACTATAATTTTTTTATTAGAAATCTCTACTGAAATATTTAATAAAATGCCCAAGTTATAAACGATTGAAAATTGCTCACTAGACAGAGACAACATGACGCCACAATGACGTCATACCTTGCAAACTTCATAATTATTTGACACCACTCCGTACAATATCCGTTTCGCGCGACAAGGACAGAAAATGCCCCCTCTACAAACTTCGCAAGCGTGTAGCTCCTCTATTTTTTCATCGATTTTATTTATTTTTTCACATATCAATTTGTATCTATACTTTCTTTAAAATAATACTAAATTGTTGTACATTTTTAATAGTAGTCAACTACCCTATTAAGGAACTTTTACGTTTGACTATTGATCAATCAAATTGTTGGAAAAATCGATCAACAGTTTTATCAAGGTTTGAGTAGGTACCTTAACTCACACACTGACCTATTACTTTAAAATGTTTGGGAAAACGTATACTTTTACAATGTTTGTAAATATGTGAGCACCATGTATCTATCACATAATTAATTTGTCATTGCTTCATTTTTAATTATTTTTACCTATTGTAGTATAGTAATTTAATTCTAGGTGCATCGTCATAACATATAATTGTATAATTAATGTACCTATACAAAATATTTTAAGACATTTTAAAAGAGTAACGGTGGAGTTCCTTGCCCATTCTTCTCCATACGAAACTACCTTTTGGAAGGGGCGACTAAAATCAATTAATTTTTTTGTAACTTTTTACGTTCAAAAGTTCCTTTTTGTGCCTAATTGAAATAAATACTTTGACTTTTTATACTAACTACGATAAGTATAATTTCCAATACTACTAAGCACTCAGTCAACTCCCTTTTTTTCTTGAAAAACAATGCATAAAACTCATTAATACAACTGGTAAGACCATAATTCACTTCTGCAAACACATTGGGAGGAGCTTGTGATCCCTATAAAATAAATATATGTACCTAATCAAAAAGTAATCACCTAATAGGTATTCACTCTCGTTATTGAAATTTGAAATTAATTTATTGCTGTTTATTTTTTATATTATTGTTACTTGTCAAACCAAAAAAGACATTCCGTAAATCACTCGCCACCATTCAAAAACCTGCTGTAAGTAGAACGTAAATTTTCAAATATTTATTAATATTATTCAATTTGAATATTCAGTATAAAAAAAATATTTCATTCTAACTATGAAAATTACATTACTATAAAAAAATCCCCAAGTTGCGAAAATAACAACAAATAAAATTACATCTGCCTCTATAAATTAAAAGAAAGTTACTGAAAAAATCGTGTTCATTTACTTCGCGGACGCTTAAGCACAATACAGAAAGGTATAATTTTGACGCATAACTTCACCCGACCCGAACAAACTGTTGCGATAAAAGATAAAAGAAGCACGATAAAAAAAGCGAAAGGCCAGTGCTACGAGCATCCCATCGACGTCAAAAGTTCTTCAATATATCGTGTCAGTAATATCATAATATCTGTTCTGTCCTCCTTCAAGTTTCACAATATTTTACGCCGGCTTCCATAAACGACAAATGCCTCGGAGGCCGCACAAAAATATGGAGAGCAATAAAAATGTCAAGTCAGGTCATCAGAATGAAAAGCCGAAGGCGTTTTGTCGCCAGATGTGGCACTGAATCAATGAAAAAGTGTTTTCTTCCGTGGCTCACATCGGCGATATATCTTGATGCGCCGACCGGAGTCGCGGAGGTGAGGGAAACTACGCAACTGTAATAATGGCCGCTGTTATGTTTGCTGACGGGACAAACTCTGAAGCGAGCACCTGCTTGCGCTGACACGCGAAATATGTGTATTCACGATAAATATATATATCATGGATTTATCCTTGTACTGTTTAATAAAAGTGTCGCCTTTTTGACGCGAATATGAAAGCTGTAAATATGTGTGGAAATAAGACGCATCACTTTAATACCTACCTTTGTGTGATACTTATTGTATGAAAATCTTTAGGAAAATAACGTCAGAAAATAAATATGCTCTGAATCTTCGTGATATCTGACAGACATACACAAAGGAAACAATCAAAATCTGAACAATACTAGCAAGTCTTAATCCGAATTTACGGAAACGGGTCGCTTCCTATCGGGCGTGTTTATCCGTACACAGTATTTTAAAGAGGCAAGCCGATGGGGAGAACAATGAGTTCGGAACAGTTTTCATGTCGGAAGTGGCATTACACTGAACATTAGCCTCGGCGATAAGGCGCCAACACAAATTGGTCCGGGCACGCGAACATTGCGATCGCATTAGAAGAAAGCGCGGTCTTAGGAATTCGGGAACACGCCGATTGTGACAGGCCGTGAGAGCCGCTGCCGCCTCGGAAATAGGTCTAGGTTTTATGAGCTAAATGGCCGTAAAATATCCACGTAATGGACGGTTAGGTTTATTTAGGATGCTGTTTATGTGTTGGATTACGACGTTTACTGACTTTACACACATTTTCACAAAATATATCTACAGAGTGGCATTTTGTAGATTGGATTTGTTACCTAATTTAGCACGTAATGTTCAAATTACTACTTCCTTCACAAATAACGAACCGCATACAACCACATATATCATCTAAGAACTAATAAAACCTACTCTCTTGCAAAAAATTACGTAGATACAGCGTTGTACAGGAAGCTGTTAGTCAGCGCCCTCTGCCTGATCGGTAATAAATTAACAACGGGCTGGATAAATCCATTGAGCACTTCGATCTACGATGGCAACTGCACTGAGACTGCATTTGAATAATGTACGCCAGAATGTATTACCCCATAATTTACCGTCTTTGTACATTTTCCTCTAAGTTTTATCAGGAGTCAGGTATAAATTATGTAGTAACGAAGACCGTTTACTATAAGAAAGATTTATTTTTATTTAATGAATCTTTAGAAATGACGGCTCATCCTTCCCCTTGAGTTGTAAAAATCATGTTATCGAAATGGACCATGTTAGGGTTGATACGTAATAAAAACCGACTTAACACTATATCGCTGTAACAATTCTCTCCCTCGCACATTTTTCCTTCCCGAGTATAAGTGGCATAGACATAAATTATAAAAAAATTACACACATTTTTTTTCTTTTATTTTATTTTGTGCGTCACGTTGGCGCGAATAAATAACTTTTCTTTCTTTCTTTCTTACATGTTATTTGTTTACGTGTATACACACATTCAACTCTCATCCAATCAACACTTACACTCACAATCATACGTTCACACACACATAACTTACTCATTCATACTCATAGAAATTCACATGATTCTAATCACTTACAAATTAATTTGTTAAATTTATAAATAATTGTTAACCTTTTTTTCCCTTTATTTGACTAATTCTCAGTATTGGTAGTGTAATTCATCTTTTCAGAGGGAAACAGTGGAAGGCGCTGCCCGAGTGGGTGTTCCCCGGCAGTTACAATCTGGGTGTCTTCAAGTCACGAGTGAATCGGTTTCTTCTGGGCAAGCGTGCTCCATCGTAGACCGCATCATCGCTTAACATCCGGCGAGATGGCGGCCAAACGCAGGCCTAGTAACAAATAAAAAAAAATAAGCCTGGTGGTGGGGAACACAGGTTTTACCTATCTCAGACACCAGTCTCTATTTAAGTTGTTATAATTACTGTGACTCTGAACCTAATATGATGATGAGAAGTTGCGAACTCCTTCATATTTTATGAAAGAATATTACATCTATTACATCCAGAAATCTACAGTACGGGCGACAACGGACCCGTTAACATTTATGTAAGTTCCCTTGAGTAATACGAGTCCAAAGCGCCGCGGGCTCATTCCCCACTATCTGTAAGCAATCAAACAAACGGTAGGTAATGACGTTAGAACTTACGGAGATTCCCTTACATCTGCTGACATCAATATTACGTCAGACTGTAAGAGACACAGATAAAGCTTTGTTCGACGGAAACGTAATAATCATATTTATGGGCTATCATGTGACCTATATAATCATGAAGCTTCTCGTATAATACGTAACGAAGTATACGTTTTGTTTTATTAGATAATTATTTTCATGTGGTTGGATCAACGGTTTTATGTTCGAATAAGACTAAAGAATGAGTTAACTGTTTTATTGTGTCAATGGTTTAACTTTTTATTTCTTATCAAAACCATAATTTGATTGAGTCGATCGTGTTCGCAATCATTTAGGTACCTATTTTTTTTAATTAGTTTTCCTACGAAATGTGGATGCCTATATTCAACAGTGGACCGTTATGGGCTACTAATGATGATGACCATGAATTAAATTCATTCATGGAAAGCTCATGGTTGCTAGATTGACATGGTCACTGCTAACTGCTAGCCTAGTTGTTAAACACTTACCTTCTCCTCTGACTTTCAATATCACTTGCGTTAATGGTGAAAGAAAACATTGTAAGGGAACCTGCACCCGTGAGGGCTCCATAAAGTTCTCGATGATGTGTGAACTAAGTGTTCCGCCAATCCGCACCAGGCCATCGTGGTGGTAGGCTTTACCTATACCCTTCTCATTTTGAGAAGAAGCCCGTGACCAGCTGTGGCACAGTAACTGAAGAAGCTCCGTGGCTAGATCCATCTGTCATTTTGCTGTCGGCCATAATCAGGCGTGGACTCGAGTCACTTCGCAGTAGAAGTAAGCGGTCAAATAGATCCCTTTACGGTGACACTATTTGTGTAGCTGTCCGCATGTCATAAATTACTTTTTACCTAATCATTTTGCAAATACGTCCTTGTTCTGCCTAGCCTTTTTCAAACTATGTTGCGGTCAGCTTCCTGTCTACCCAGATGCGGCTGAATACCAGTATTTTACACAAAGTGACTGCCAGTTACCTCCACAATCCAGTTACAGGGCAATGCCGATATCCTAAGGTTAGACCAGTTGTCAGACTTTCCGGCTTCTGATTTCACGTAAAGACAACAAAATATACAAAAAAATATCAAAATGCGTAATTTTGCAAATGCGTCCTTAATTACAATAAAAACTTTTCGTTATACCCAAAGTTGTAGACACGATATTTTACAATGTACCGAAACTGGGTCCCTCTCCATATTTTTCATGGGCGTAAAGTTGGTAAAAATTCTTCTCACGCGTATTCAATTTTACCGAGTATTAGTTAGGCAGTTTTATCTATCGTTCTCGAAACAAAAGTACTTACTACTTGAAATTACTTCGGTCCTTTTTGTTCTTCCTTTATTATAGGCATTGGTGAATTATGACAATAATGACTATAGAAATATTTAATAATATTGTATAGATTTCTGTGATTAATAACTGTGCAAAGTTGTGGCCGATTGTTGGAGACTTGTATGCTTTTACAGTAATATTTTGAATAAAATATGTCAATGTCTGATTCTTATATTTTACGTTATACTGATTAATTAAACTAAAATTCGTGTATCTTTTAGAACAATAAAGATGACATCACGAATGCGTTAGAAGCGTTTGCCTATAGATATAGTTGCTTATGAGTCGTTTAAAAGAGAAACACATGTGTCATTAAATAAGCATTACTACCATTGGTAATCAAAACATTCGTTTTTGGATATAGAAACCGGGCATTCATAGTAATAATACTATCTATTTGATGCATCAATGGAATGTCCACCTTCTCAGTATCCATGATCGAATCACACTGAGATCGGTAGGTGACTATTACCTACAGAATTACTAAGCAAATATTTACTTGATTCCGTATCAGGTAGCCGAATAATTAACACAAATAACATAAGTACAGGCAAACATTTGATTTGGATTATTGGTATATTCGGACCCAAATTGGCAGTGTATCTCCGGCAAGAAATAGACCACTCTTTCTCTACCCGTGGGTATCGTAGAACAACAGCTTATCATTTAAATACTTGAGTTATATTTAACGCTAACCATGTCGAGGAACGCTCAGGATGTCAGAAGCCCGAAAGTCTGACAACCGGTCAGACTTTTCGCTATCGGCATTTCCCGGTAACTGTGTTGCGGTGGTCTGATGGCAGTAGCACCGTATAAAATACTGGTATTCAGCCGCATCTGGTTAGGCTGGAAGCTGACCCCAACATAGTTGAGAAAAAGGCTAGGCAGAACGAACGGGTGTCGTAGCAGACGACAAATGCCGTTCTTCCACGGTTTATGACACGACACGACTAAATATGGTGACGGCTTCAAACATTACAGTTTTCTAGGAATCGTTTGTAGTATTCTGTCGGTTCGCAAATTAAGAGTTCATAAAAGTATTTGGTGCTTGAAGTCGTCACCACATTTTGGTGTCGTGTGTCATGTCTAGGGTTGCCAGGCCGAAAAATAGAAAAGCCGGACACAGATTTATATTTAGCCGGACATTTTGGCCTGAAAGCCTGACACACTGGGTAGTAAAAGATAAAAGAAATTAGCTCGCGCGCTTACGTTCGGCATCTTTAAGCGGGGTGGGGATGACTAAAAGACTAACAAAATCCGGACAGGCCGGACTTGTATATATTAAGCCAGACATGACTGTAAAAAGCCGGACACCTGGCAACCCTAGTCGTATCATCATTAGCCGTAGAAAAACGGCCTAAATCTTTTGTCAATAAAATACACATTATCATCCTGTGCTCTAAAAACAACATAGGTTCTGCGATCACCAATGTTGATCATGATCTATGGTTATTATAGCTTATACCAATCTACCATTTTGATCGTGCACCGTTGGGCGGTTTTTCGTCCTAGTGCGATCTTCTAAGTTCTATCACCACTATGTCAGTACTAAATATGGGCCACCCTGCCATGAAAGGTCGTGAGGAACTAAGTTCCTGTGCGTGAACAATTTACCCACATAATTATCACCTCAACACACACTGACAAAAAACTCATTAACGCTATACAAACTAAAACGGCGTAGATCATATTGTGATCGAACGTGACACGGTGAAATGTGAGCGGGACAATCAAACGTCATTAGGGCAATAGGTCGGCCATGTCACGCTCGGAATGACGATCAATGGACAAATATTTTCATTATTGAACCTCCCCTTGTGTCAATAAATGCTGTAATAACCTTCGCAAGCGTTTAGAGATAAACGGACCTTTATTCCAATTAAATTTGTGGAGATACTGTGTGCCTGAAGTTAACAAGTGTGTGACAATTTTTTATGCGGTCGCCTCCGGTCGCCTTCTGTTATATGGTGGCTAGCTTTTACCCGCAACTTCGCTTGCGTGAATATTTTTCACCTCCTTAGAGGAAGAATTTAGAAAAATCCTTATTAGTGGATGCGTATGCTATAAAAAGTACCTACTGTCAGAATTTCAAGTTTCTAATTCCAGTGGTTAAAGGATGATTTCCACCAAACGGCTTGCATCGCGTGGGATCGGAAAGGACACTAACGGATGCTGCGACAGCCGATCGCGTCCGGCAGGATGTCGACGCATACGATCGGCTCCGTGCCGTCGCTTGCGAACGTATCCGTTTTTGCGCCTAGTCAAATAGTTTCATTCCTACCTAAAGGTCCCGATCGGATACGACGACAGGCGAACGGAGCCGAACGCGCGTCGCAGCATACTTTCGGCTACGATCGCGTGTCGCTAAAGACGCCCGCGATCAAGCTGCTGTGCGCGGCTTGGTATTATAGACCTTAAATACTGTCTGATCCGATGCGATGCGAGCCGTTTGGTGGAAATCATCCTTTAGGCTGTGCGTCAATCAGTTAGTCATTTTCTCCTTTTATCTAAACAAATAGATACCTACCTACAATCACTGGGGAACCTGTGGGTTAATAAAAATAGAATAGTATCTATCTATTGTACGATCATTGGATTTTTCTGTTACGAAATTCTGATTGGCAATCCGTAGCAGGCCTATGTCACTCCATGGTTTGAGTACGAAAAATGTGTATGAACCGAATGTTAGTGAGTAACCGAACTAAATGTAATAAGAGCGCGAACGCATTGCGGAATGAGAACTCTTTCGCCTAACAAAGATTAGCCAGTCAGCAAGGTTGGTAACGCGGCTGACATCCCATGATGCGCTGAACGAAAATTATGTATCGTCTCTCTTTTTCTTATTCATTTTTTAATCCAGTTTTTTTGTTGTGGCTTTAGTGACAATGCAAGCCCTTATTTTATAAACTTAAATGTTTTTTTTTTTTATTTGGCCCACACTAGCTTTTCTCCGGTATCGTGGGTGCGTTTACAGACACAAAACTTCACACGCACAAACACCCAGACCCGGAACAACTATCTGTAGGCCATACAAATATTTGTTCCGTGGGGGAAACGAACTCACGAGCCACAGCGCAGAAGCCAATCGCTTAGCAACTGCACCAAACGTGTCGTCGTACCTAATAACATTATGTAAAACATTAGACACGTAGTGGTTCTTTTAATGCACCCCCCATATATCAGGAACTGCCTCGTTCGTCTAGGGGTGGCAAGCGCAACTGCTGATCGTAGGTTAGGGTCCTGGGTTCGATCCCCAGGTCGGGTAAAGTGTTATTGGGTTTTTCCGTGCGGAATTCCTTAGTAGCAGTCCGAAGTTTGGATTTGTGCCTATCGATGGCGAAAGGCTCGCCTCCTATTACATGGGACTTAAACATAACGGCGAAATGAGGGTGTTACTATACACCTCTGCCCTACCCCTCGGGGAATGCAGGCGTGATGTTATGTTATACTAGGAAGATGAGCAGCCACACCAACTTGCGTGTTACAATATCACGCTATCTTTACCTATCCGTCTTCAAAACGGTAATTATGGAAATATACACTGGAATCATTCGTTGTACCGGCCTGCACGGGAAGCTAATGTTCAACAGTGGCCGTTTACAGGCTTTTATTAAATATAATGCCACGCTATTACTGTTTCTTTTGCGAAACGTGAACTCTTTGGTGGCTTTGAACGAAAATTGCTTTTAAGAAATATAGCTTTGCTAGACATTTTACTTCTTCTTCTTCCTCCTACCCTTATCCCACACTAGTCGGTCGTGGGTCGGCCCAACATGTATTTATGAAATTCATATTGTTAGAGGTTTTGGCTTATTGTTTTATGACCGGCCGCCTGCCTGACATCAACCCTCCTTGGGAATACACGTCGCGCCGTCGCGCGAGTGACCCAATGTGCATGCTGATATTATGCACCGGGTCCTGGGTATACTCCTTGTTAGACATTTTACTAAAGACAGGAATAATCAATATTCAGAAATAAATCGTTTTGCTTACCAATGGTAGTATTTGCAATAACCATAAAGTCATGTTATTTAAATGTGTCGGATACAAGTAGTTTCTGTAATACCACGTAAATGTTTCTAGAAACAATATTTCGAAGTTTTTATTGCTTACCGCAACATATAACAACTGCCTTCTAGGTCTAGAGGTCGCAAACGCGACTGCTGAGCAAGGGTCCTGGGTTCGATCCCAGATCAGGCAGTGTTATTGAGTTTTTCCATTAGGAATTTCTCAGTAGCAGCCCGGGGTCTGGATTTGTGCCTGGTAAATGGCAATAGGCTCGCCCCCTATTACATGGGACTTAAACGTAACTGGCGAAACTAGGGTGTACTAAAATCACCTCTGCAGAACCCTGGGGGGAATATAAAGCGTGATGTTATGTCATGTGTTTATTTATGTATTAATGTTTCAGAAACACATAGATTTTTCTAAAACAGTGTTTATAAATAAATACGGCTGTCATACGAATACCTACGACAGTCGTTACGGGTAGTCAGAAGCCCGAAAGTCTGGCAACCAGTCTAACCTTAGGATATCGGCATTGCCCAGTAACTGGGTTGCGGAGGTCTGATTGCAGTCGCTCCGTGTAAAATACTGGTATTCAGCCGCATCTGGTTTGACTGGAAGCTGACCCCAACATAGTTGGGAAAAAGCTAGGTAGTACGAGTGTTTATAAATAAATGTTTACTAGTGTACTCTTCCTATAAAGAAGTCAAAATTTACTTGTTGATGTCGCTCACGGAGTATAGGTCTAGTATCATTCACTATTTGCAATAGATTTACCAGCTCAGATTTCCTAATATTTGTGGAGTTACCCGTAAAAGAGAGACAATATAAAATTATCAAAATTACAATATTATGGTGTATTCTTTAGTCAAACGGTTATTATAGAATTAGTGTATTTATTTACATTGAAGGTACCTACATAAATTAGTACAAGCTTACATTAGTTGATATTTACTCATTAATAATTCAAATATGTGCTTTTCGGGATATCATTAGTACATACATAATGTGCTGTTTTGTTAGTAGATAATTTATTCAATTATACGGAAAACAATGGTGCTAGTTCTAGTCCAATAAATACACGTCATTTATCACAGCATGTAATTTTAGTAATACTACAATTGAAATTATCTATAATAGAGACTTTAGACACTTACTTTTTTTACTAACTTTTAAAATAAAATTGGAGCATTTGTTCTGCCTAGCCTTTTCCCAACTATGTTAGGGTCAGCTTCCAGTCAAACCAGATACGGCTAAATACCAGTATTTTACACGGAGCGACTGCCATCAGACCTCCGCAACCTAGTTACAGGGAAAGGCCGATGTCCTAAGGTTAGACCGGTTGACAGACTTTTGGGCTTCTGACTTACAGTAATAACTGGCGTAAGTATTCGTATGACACCCGGGACCGACTGTTTAACGTGCCCTCCGCGGCACGGAGGGGTCTCGATGTGTAATGATCGCTCACCCATCCACAGATTAACCGCGACAAGCGCAGCTTAACTTCGCAAATCGTATTAACCATGCGGTTGTTAATTAGCCACGAGGCCCTCAGTAATAAGAAAAGAGAGAGTTTTAAAGTGAAATTCGAACATCAGCGTAAAAGAACCACATAGATGATTCAATAGGTAAAAAAATAAAAAATAAAACTATGTAACCCAACTAATGACTTTCACAGCATCCAAGCGAGCAGTAGCTTCGAATTTCCTACATAATTTGGATTTCCCAGATCATGTTATAAGTACATTACATAGGTAGGTGCTCCGTAAGGCCGCGTTCCCACTTTGTCGTGACGACAGATAGTCGTGTAGTTCTAAGTGTCGTGGCTTATATATTTAAATGGAGGTGTTCACATATAAGACGACACGATAAACTGTCGTTCACAACTTGTTTTTGCAGTGACTACAGATTGTCGAGTCAATGGGAACGGCTAGCACGACAGTCGTCCAACGATAAATTTATCGTCACGACATCGTGATGTGTCGTTGTTACGACTATTTGTCGTGCCCACAATAAAAATATCGTCTCGTCGTAGCTTGCTACTGATTTGCAAACGACAAAGCGACTGTCGTAAAACGATAAAATGTCGTTGCGATCCAATGGGAACAGCTAGATACGATAGGCGCTAAACGATAAACTTATCGTCACGACATAGTGGGAACGCGCCCTAAATAAACATGTTCCGGTCAAACCGACTTCCAAAGAAAAATATAAACAACACTAATTCAGTGTAGCCTGTAGCTCGCTACACATCTACAACACAAAACAGTAGATTCTTTAGAGCACCGACTAAACTAACTAGAAATAAAAATATTGCTATCCTTTACTTGCAGATAAAACAAGAAAGAGATGGAAGAATATTAGAACTGTTGAATTAGGTCGAACTAAAATTTTCAAACAGATTTAGACGACACCTCAGCATAATATGCTGCCTAAAAATACGGAAGTAAACAAGTTTGATAGCTCTTAAAATTTTCCGTTTTTTCTTGTTTTGCCTGTTAATAAAAGATAGCAATATTTTTAGTTAAGTTTAGTTGGTACACAACAGAATCGGAAACATTACCCTACGACTATAATTTATCTGAATAATTTTGTAATTTTAGAAGTCAAACTTGATCAAAATCCCATTATTTATTACTGTGAATGTAATGTTTAATTTATATTGTGATGACTGTGTAAACTTCATTAATTAGAGCGTTATTCATTGAACATAACATAACATCACACTTGTATTCTCCAAAGGTTGGGCAGAGGTGTATAGTAACACCATCATTTCGCCGTTATGGTCCCATGTACTAGCGGGCGAGTCTATTGCCATCAACCGGGTGCAAATCCAAACCCCGGGCTGCTACGGAGGAATTCCACATGGAAAAACCCAATAACAATTTGCCAGACCTGGGGATCGAACCCAGGACCTCACGATCAGCAGTCGCGCTTGCCACCACGAGATTATTCTTTGAACTCATTTTTAATACACTAAAAAGAAACAAAATTTGTCTGTTATAGAATAATAATGCAGTATTTGTTTTGCTTGGAAGTGAACAATTTTGAAAAGTTTATTCAGGACCGATTTTTCTATTGTCAATATAAACAGTCGAACGAACTGGAAACGTTCAAAACTAATAAAAAAAGAGTATGTATCAACGTAGTTCTTAAATATTTCGCTGACTTCTACATAATGTACATGAAATCCGACTTCCCAGCAAAAATATAAACACCACTAATACAGCCGTCGCCCGTAGGACCCTCCACATCTACAACATTGACCACTGGACTGTCCCGACGACTATATTTCATCTTTTCAACGTTTATCGCACTCCACGCGCGAGAAAACGCGGACAATTGACTAACTCTTGTACATATACAAATAAAAGCGTTTAGAAGGGTGCCGAGGGTGATATAGTAGATAAGATACGAGGAAATATATTTTATTTAAAAAAAAAGTGCAAATGTGGTGTAGCATTAATAAAATGTTTTGGGATGTCAGAGATAATAACATGTATTTAAAATGGGTATGCAGTTTCACGGAAAATCCTTGTTTTTGATCCACGGGATCTGTCTGTTTCGCAGAGTTGGCAAAGCATAATACGAAATATTGCTCGATCCAAAACATGGTTAAAAACTTCCTCAAAACCGTCGTAATGTGAATAATGTTTCCTTAAAGCTAGTTCATCCATCATTGACTGAAAAACTTTCAAGAAACAAGTAAGCACCTTCATCAACATGACATAAACCGACATTAAAACTTCAATGCTCAAAACAAAAACCTTTAATGAAACCTTTTTCCTCACGAGTTCACGACACATGTCCAAAACTTCAAAGGAAACGGGAAAATTCCGTCCGGAAACATTTACAAAGAACATTTTGGTTTTATAACTTAATTCATGTAAGTACCTACTGAAAAACGTACTGGACGTGTAAAACATTCACATTACATAAACGTGCTCTTATAATCTTAGGGCGACGTTTCCTCAGTTTTCTACATAGTTACCTCTCGTATGCGGCACTCAATGATATACATGAATGGAGTGTCCGGTGGTAGGTCTTTTCATCGTTTATCGTATAGCGCGGCTGAGGGAGCGAGCACAATCGCCGGGCCTGAATACCTCGCCAGGTAAATGTCGAGCTTTTGTAAATACGCGCCCCGCTTCTGAGCTAAATTTTTTATCTTAACAACTATCTATCTGGCCTTGCCTACATAAAGGCTTATGTTATGATAGCCTAAATAGCACCTAAAATTAAATTGAAACACATTCAGAATTCTGTTATAACAAAGATAATCGTTAAAGATAAAGGGTCAGGTCTGTATCGGGTTCCATAAACGGGCTAATGTAATGTGGGCCGTGGGAGCCTGATGGTCACGATAAACTATACCTGTAAATAACAACCAGTTATTTTAAGGACGACATATGGTTCTATCGTAACGTATAATAAGCTAGTTGAAAGAAAATATATCCAATATCAATCAAATAAAGTGTTACTTGAAATAATAACGCGATACGACTTCCAGATAGAGGATTCTATTCTTATAGATCAGTATTTCAAGCATTGTCTTAGGTATTTGCCTCGTCGGTCGCAAGCGCGTCTACTGAGCAAGGGGTCCTGAGTTCAATCCCCGGGTCGGGTAAAGTGTTATTGGGTTTTTCCATTAGGAATTTCTCAGTAGCAGCCCGGAATCTGTTGCTGGTTAATGGCAATAGGCTCACCCCCTATTACATGGGTCTTAAATAATAATGACAAAACGATAGAGTACTAAAACACCTCTGCCGAACCCTCCGGGGAATATAAGGCGTGATGTTAAGATGTTATGTCTTAGGTGCCTAACTTAAAGAGAAGTATTACCATTATTTCTATCACAAAATGGCCGCCCTCATCTTTAACACAGTAGTAGGCAAATGATTTATTAAAATAACAGTTGTCTAGTGGTACTCGCTTCTAGGTTTTAACATCAGGTCGAGCAATATAATTTGGGTTTTCCGTTATGAAATTTTCGTTCAAATTGTACGTTAGGTACCCGTTTTAATCGTACTCGTTTTAATTTTCATCTGACATTGGCGAGGGACAGTCTACAAAAGCAAACTAAAAATGATACACATCTTACCCATAGAGGCATCTAAAGATGTATTTTTATATTTAACAGAGGCCCTTTATATTGACTTCAAATAAATTGTTTTAAATCGTAAAATGTCTCGCAGTCTTCATGCTTTACGATAGCAAATATTTAACCCTTCAATTCTCAACTGCGTCGAACTAAAATCTCCGGAATAAAAATTCATACATTGTAGGTAAGTGACCAACGGCGGCTAACAGCTCTTGAGTACATTTTTAGCAGGTGGCTTGGTCCCCGCATCGATATGCTAATGCCTCCGTTGCGGCATGACGTAACATGATATTCGTTCTACCTGCGCCGAGCAATTTGCAAGCGAAATGCCGAGGAGCGCTCTATACAGTTTTATCTACTACAGGCACTAGAGCTCTTATGTTTGATGTTTCATTTTGTGTATTAATAGTGTTATTAGTATAGAGTGCTACTGGTATATGTTAAGTGTAGTGATAATATACAGTTAAATTACACGAGATACAGTTTTAATTAGGCATCATGAAGTAAGACACAAGTACAAAATACGACTAATCGGAGAAAATACACTAACATTATTAATTATTTATTTTTAAAGGTTGTATAACAAGATTGAGTTCTTAATTATGATTCAGCTCTGGACTACAAGGGCTGACTAGAATGTTTAGATCCCTGAAACTTCTACGAACAGCAAGTTATTCAAAACTAAGTTCAACATTAAATTAACCGGTACCCAACGCTACTAACCTAGACTATGCCAACACAAGACCGAAAAAAGATCAAAACGAAAACTCTTCTTATAACAAGCGTGACTGGAATTTTAATTGTTTAGTTCCTTCAAGAAAATGGAGAAAAAATCAACACTCTTCCTGTATTCAGAAAAAAACTTAGGCACACATTGAACCCCACGTTTATACGGCAAGGCAGGGTAGTAGTAAATCATTTTAATAATTTATCCTGCCTGAAATATTCATGAAGTTCCAACTGAAGGTGTACCGAGAGGAAAACGGATGAAAAATGTTTCGGCCCATGCTAATATTTCAAAACAACTGACCTTTTTTCTAGTGGACCCCAATATAATGTTTTATCATGTTATGCACAGGTGTCAGATGTGCACCGTTTACATACGTTTATGTGTAACTTTAATTGAAACCTACGCACGAATTTACTACTCACAACTACTACTCTTCACTATTTCACAAAATGTTAACCTTGTAAGTAAAGTATTATGATTGTGTAGAATTTTAATCAATTTCCAGAAAGTTTTGGGTAAGGACGACGCGAGTCTTACGATTACGGAATGCAGTGTAGGGTTACAAACTGACAAGCGAAAGAGTTTCTTTAATAGCGAGAGAAGAGAGGAGATTAACACATTATTAAAAAACATGATATCATATAATAATATTTATTATACCTATTTAAAAATACGTTACATTTCCCGGCGTTCCGAGCACTTTTCGCGCTTAATTTTTCACTTACTTTTTTGTGCTATCGAGAATAGCATTTTCAGTTAACAAACTTAATTGGACACTTAAGTACATACAGCATATTACGTAAATGGAAACGAAAAGAACAAAACTGGTCCATCGCGTCCCATTCTCCTTGTAACCAAATGGGACTTCCCAATCCGAGTTGACATAGATATCGCTCCATCCATTTTCAAATTCTCAAGCCGCAATAAAACAGGAAGTGGGTTCAAAAACAACGTCTCGGTTTCCAGTCTCTAAGGAAATTCGGTAAGGAAATTCTGATGGCAGCTAGGGTCGGCACTGTGTACGTGTCGTTGAATAAAATGCTGAAACATTAAGGCAGGTCACTGGGGCATAAACCTACTTAGAACCACACGCCGAAGTGCTTCAGCGATAGCCTCGCTTGATTGCGTTTTGACCCTCTCGGATCGACTTAAGTGACGCGAAAAGTGCCAAAGATCAACATCGTCAATACTTAACTATGTAGCAACCCTGAAATATCTTTACATATAAGTTATCTTTTTCGATAAACAAAAAGAGAATGTAGGTAGTATTTATTTATATACAAATATGATATTGTACACGTCACACACGATTTTCTGTAATCCTATTTGGTATATAAAGCTTAGGCAAAATCTATTATCTCGGGTAAGATTATAATGAACCTAAATTATACTCATAGCTCCAGGCTGAACTCGCGTTGTCTATCATTCTTGTAGCTCATAGATATAATTATGTTGGATCGTTATATAGATTTAATTAATCTCAGGTTCAATCACTAGGCTCTCTTCTAATGATATTTAAATAATTTTCGTGCATTAGTCTAAATGAAACAAAGTAAGAAATCGAACCAAAATGGTTGCAGTCATATTGTAATCTTTTAGTAATTTAATGTATTAATACATATTTTCGCTTCTCTACAACAGAAAAATGCAATGGTACTTTGTATTTATGTTAAAATATGTTCGTTATTTTACCAAAACACCACTTTTAAACTCAAGACTACAAGTCGTATCGACTAAAGTGACGAATTTTTCAACTTATGTTTTAATTGTTTATTTTATAACTAACATTTAACCTGAAATATTCAATACATAGGGCATCATGTTTAATTTCTGCATTTCCTAGCATCATAAGCAGCAAGTAAATTCACGTCTGAAAATGACGTGAATGAATAATTAATTTACGATTTGAATAACAATGGGCAAATTGCTTGCCTCCGTGAAAGAGAGAGAGGCAACGGGGAGGGATCAGATCCTTCAAGCAACCTGCATAAGTCAGGCAGTTTGAGTAGCCTTGATTTTAATTTTCTATTACAACTCCTAGTTACGTGCAAAATACTTGAGTGAAATATAAAGTCGAGTCCGAGTACAGTTGTTATTATTATTAGTAGGTTTTTCGTAACCGAGAAGGTGGTAATAAATACTATAATTTAGAACACCTAACAGAGAAGCATTTAAAAAAATCAAAAAAGTTGTCAATCATCAACCTTCGTTCTAGATAATTATAGCTCAGTCGCCTTGTCGCAAACAAGGTGAACTTTTATAAGGTCCTTCAGTTTAGATTTTTGGATATGTCTTATATTAGGGTGTTCTTATGAAAATTTCAAGTTGGTTTTCTTAAGAAAATTTCAAATTGTCATACAAATATCTAAGTAAATATAACACATATCCAAAAATCAATAGGTACTGACGGACCTTTTGCAAGGTAAAGGCGACTGGGCTAATAATGTAAGATACGTGTTTTTTATTCATGTAACTATACAATACAAGGTGTAAATGTAAAAACTGAAAACCTCTTAAGGGTTCATTTTACTCATCATTATAAACAACTTCTACTAAAGATAAACACTGAAATCTTTTTTTTTATTCTATTCGTCTGCTTATAAATGGTTTTGCGGACCGTTTTTACGTAATCGAGACCTGAAGGGTCTCCATACAATGGGGACGAGAGTAAAATACTTAACCTAAGCTAACTACTACTACTAACATCATGACTAGCTAGCAACAACAGCACTAAGGGCGACCACTAATAGGACTCGGACCTCGGCTTAGGGCGTTGCTTGCTAGAGGACTGGGAGGGAGACAGCTTGATGAGGGCTGAATTAACGGTGTGAAACGAAAAAAATATCTGCTGCTCCTTACATTTATGTTCGCATAACACGACAATATGTAAGGAACAGCTGATTTTTTTTTCGCGATTTTTTGGTTGGTCCCATAGTAAAAGTTGTTCATAATGATATGTACAATGAGCCCTTAAGAGGTTTTTAGTTTTTGCATTTACACCTTGTATATTAAGGAAGTACATAAAAATAATCAAGAATCTAGCTGCCTTTGTTGGAAAGTAGGTTACTAGTTCTAAAATAGTATACCCTTCCACGTTAATCTAGACAAAAAGAACGAATCAGCTGCCTATCTTCGCGTGCAAGTTGCCAGAGTCAGCGGAAGAAAATGTATTACTGCAGTGTTCGTGGACGATGACCTGACAAGCCGTCACTACTTGTAACATTGCAGTCTAACCCTAGCATATTACGAATATATAGCTTAGAACAATCGTGCCTCGTTTAGCCTAGTTATGAAACGATATCAGATTTTGATTTGAATTGCAAAATATTATTCTTGATTCTATAATTCTGCCGAGCAGTAAGTATTGTTTTTGTATTTAAGAGGAAACGCGGTCGGCATTTAGTTCTTACAAACGTATTCCTCAGTTTCCTCCTTGGATAATGTCACTAGAGCAAATATTTTTTTACCATATAATATATATCTACCACCACTATGTCTCTATGTTTTGTTTTTGTCAATAAATTAATTATTAAAAGAACTAGAAACGTTTAAATTTTACAAAAATCGACCGGTTTTATCACCGTTTTCAGACATCTGGCAAACAAATTTGACGAATATAAAAAATAAAAGAAAAACATGCTGACATAACCAGTCTTTCTTAAATTATTACAGAAAAAAATATTAAATTCGGTCCAGATTTGAAGGAAACAGGGGAATACGAAAGTACGATTTCGGTAATATTGCACAGGAGAAATCAGTCCGAGATGCAGTTGTCTCTTTCGGGCTCAATAGGGAAGGTATGAGGGAGGGGTGGGGCGAAAATAGATCGCTTACAAACCTATTCTTCCAGTATTTTGCAGTCCGCGTTTCCTCTTAAAACCATACAGTATTAGACTAGATCCCAACCACTTTTTAGGAACATAGAAATAGGGTTTACATGTAAAACATAACTTCCAAGGGACACTGATTTCTAAGAAACAGGGACGCCTAGCCTAACGCCTACGTTAGAAGTCAAGGTTTTTTTACTCTGGACCACTAGCTTAAGCCTTCTTCTTTAGAACAATATACACTCAATTATAGTGAAATAAAGATTTTATTTATTTGTTACGATCACAGTCGCATAAACTAATAACAAATTTTGACAGCAGTGATAGCCTAGTGCTGTGACCGTCGGACTGCCAAGTCATAGGTCTCGAGTTCGAACCCAAGCCACGCACCTCTGACTTTTCGGATTCATTTGCGTGTTGTATAATTATCACTTGCTTAAAAAACGGTGAAGGAAAACATCGTGAGGAAACGGGCATGTCTGAGAGATATTGCTCGACGGCATGTGAAGCCAAGTCAGAGGCCCATGGGCGGCATAAACTGTGACACCAGGTAAGTCACTAACCACACGAAAAACAAACACTAATAATCTGAATATCACTGTTCAAATCCAACTACCAAACACAGCTCTCTCTATGTAGGTATCAATCAAACAACTCAAACTATCGCAGCACACTGTTAAACGATGTGTATGTGATTACACTATTATTTACAAACACATCAACACTATGATGTATGGACACATCGTATAGACAAAATACTTTATTATTGTAATAAGATAGGACATTAAATATTAAAGCTCACGCAATATGTTAAGGCGCAGGTGTCACCGGAGTTCGTGTTATGTTTGTATTGCTAATGGCGACCCCGCACTTGCTAGGAAATGAGCGATCCCTACGTAAGGCCGCGTTTAAACTGAATATTGTATTAGTGCCACGTTTTAGCGGGCGTTGTGGACAGTTTTATTATATTAACCGACTTTCAAAAAAGGAGGTTCTCAATTCGATTGTATGTTTTTTTTTTTGTATGTTTGTTCCGCGATATCTTTGGTAATTGTGAACCGATTTTAATGTTTTTTTTTTTTTGTTTGAAAGAGTATTCTTTCGAAGTGGTCCCATTTAAATTTGGTGAAGATCTGATGAAGAACTTCGGAGATAGACAATTTGAAGTCGGTTTTATTTTTGTTAAAAAGTGATTATGTTTATCATGGAGACCAACTCAATGGACGGATCAGTTACGGTCACACGTTAGTGGAAAGTCACTCGAGGCAATGAGACTGGCTCAAGTTGGCGTCAACGAGTACAAGAAAAAATATTCCCTGTTCTTTAAAGAATTGGTTACGTTTCCCAGCAATACTTGTGTATTCTAGTAGTTTCTCTCTTTCTTTATTTTCTATATTATGCACCAGATACTAATATAATATGAATAGGTACTGAAAATCATGAATGAACGCCATAATTTAAATTTTTACACTCTTCATTTTAACACTAAACCAAACCAAAAATAGGGTTCTTTGCATCATGTCAGATTGTATTAATATTATTTTACATTGTAATTTAAGAGAAATAAAAATAAAAAGTGAAATCAACAAAATATGAATCTATTGAAAAATTCTCGATAGTTTACGTCTTTGATCTTATAATATATTCGGAATAAAAAAAATGTTGTTTTCCAGTAACTTGCCTAATACAAACGCGGCTCAAGCGCCATCACAATGGATCTAGCGGTTTCGTTGACAAAGTTTACAAAGCTTTGTTCGGTACCTCCCTACGTAATAAGTATATAGCTTATATTTGACATGTCACCGCTAATGGAAGAAAGTATATTTAGGCTTACTTGACATCATGACCCAATTCGCTTTTGATAACAAACGCGCGTAATCACTACGTTTGTACTACAAAATTGATGTCGTATATTACATAAGTAACACAACACCTATGTTTTCATTATAGGAAGGTATTGATAGCCAAAGTAAACATTACAACATTTCCTCAAGCATAAAAGCTTACAAAGTAAACAAACATGTTCTATATTCTGCAGACATTATTACCTATATTTTACACGTCCAATTAACACTTAGTATCTATCTACTGGCCTGTATCATATTTGTGTAAGCTATCGAACGTGTACGTGAATCTATGCGGGCATTACGACAGTCAGTACAGCGAGGACAAAGTTCGGAACGAGCATATTACTTGGACTTTGGCAGGCGACGTAACGTAACACGCTCGCTCCGAATGTTAAGCTGGGTACTGTCCAGCGTTACGGGGCGTAATGTAACGTGTTACACAGCGAGCGTTCGTGCAGTCAGAACGGGGAAACAAGGCGCTAGTGACGTACTGACTGCACGAACGCTCGCTGTGTAACACGTTACATTACGCCTCGTAACGCCGGACAGTACCCAGCTTTATATTACGATCAAATGCTCATGTCACTCGCACGTGGTCACCACCTTTAAGGTCACATCATATCACTGCTAGCTATTGTCCTTCTTTATCCCACGCGATCTTTTTCGAACACATCTTGTCTATTGCTTGCCTCCAGTTTAAACAGACACAACCTAGCTGTCCATCAGTATGGTAATTTGCCTTGCTATAGTCGCTCTCGACGCCGACTTACAGACACTTATACTTCAACGATAATTTTAACAAGTCTTTGTTGCTCTCCCGCTGCGTCTTTAACTTCGATATTTTAAGTAATGCCAACGGTTCTACTGATGTAGCCTACACACCTAGCCAACGAAGCCCAATAAACGTTGTCATGTCATATCCCGTTCGTTGGCGTTCGTTGGCTAAGTGTGTACGCTGCATTGCCTGAACAGGCTGGTTATGCAGGCAGTTTCCATTCGCATACCTTCACGATATCGAAAATAATCGAAATACTACAAAGCTTTATTTATTCAATAATACCGACGTAAAGGCATGTTATAAAAGACATGTATTCGTTTTTTATTAAACCCTGTAAAGACCATTAATAATACGTAATGATATCACGTACACACGTAACTAAACTATACCTTGACCGAAGCCTTCATGAAGGGCAATTACATGACAAGTTTTTTTTCTTTTATATGTCGACCTATCCTTTCCCACTACTGGGCAAGCTGGGCAGGTAGCCCGTTCCTGCGCCATCACATACCAGACGCGTACAGCGAAGATATAATATTGATAATAAAAAAACTATATCTATAAATATAGCGCACTATAGTGTAGAATTTGAAGGTATATAGCTAAAAGGAGGTCGCAATTTTTTATTGGAATATGATAACCCATTTTCTTGGGTTGCATTTTACGACTTATGTGGGATGAAAAGCCTGGGCATGGAAGATACGCGCTTTATTTATGTATCTATTTGTCTCCTACTTGTGACATCCAGGACTTACTTGAATATTACATACCCGGCCGCAACTCTAAGATTGTGATATCAATTCCCGTTTATTTATGGAAAGTCCAAGTACCTACATTTTTATAGGTACTTGCGACTTTCCAGTGTTCTATGATCTATCGCTATTGTATCTATACTAATATTATAAAGAGGAAAGATTTGTATTTTTGGATTTTTGTATGTAACGAATAAACTTAAAAACTACTGGACTGATTTCAAAAATTCTGTTGCCATTAGAAAGCTACATTATCACCGAGTAACATAGGCTACGGGCGGAGCCGTGAGGACACAGCTAGTACACTATAAAATAAACGATTCAACAACATCTATAAAAATTCGGAAACTACATGTCACTGCACCCGAAAACCGAACACCAAAGATCGTTAAAGAAATGCTTATTCCATTCCAAACATCTACAAAGCTCATAAACTTTAACACTCCCTAAAATTCTATCGAGGAAAAAGTCCCGAAACTCTATAAACTTGAGTTATGACTGCTCAGAGGATTTACGCCGAAGAGATTGACTTTATTCGTTAGCCCATTCCAGTAAGAGCTGCTATTAAAGAGGTATTCTACACAAAATTGTGTTATCAGAGCAGGGGGGGGGAGATAAGGCGGCGAAATAGGCCCATCCACTTATCGCACGCCACCCTACTGAGACCAAATTAATCTAGCCATTATGTCATAAAAATACTGTAATTAAGAATTTTATATGATGTAGCAGGAACGAAAAAGATTATTCTAAACCATTATAAAATGTCCTTTGAATCAACAGGGAAGGTCGTAGAGTAAATATGTTATCAGGTAAGAAGAAGGTAGTTCGCACGCCCGTCAAAATATGAACTACTGAGTAAACTATGTTAGTTGTGGTTTAAATTAGTTATATATAATAAAATTTTGTGGCTTCCGTGTACAGAAACAAATGTTATTAACTTTACAAAAGCAAAAGTGGTCAAATTATTTATCATAAAGTTATTACTATATGTATTCTGTTCCTACTAAAAATATTCACACCACTCTTGCATTTTGTAAATAAACTTAATACATTTCCCTATGGACTTACTTCATTCTTTTTGATGATCTCGTATGCTTACTCTGTACCAAAGTAGTCAGAAACAGTATATAATTGTGTAAAGTCCTGCCAAAAACACTGCCCATACATTAAGGTGTTGTTCAGGTGTAAATAATGGTATCTGTTATAAACAAACACTGCCCAATGTAGCAGTAATGTGTAAAGTGTGTAGCAGTGATAGCCTGGTGTGACTGTCGGACTGCCAAGTTATAGGTCTCGAGTTCCAACCCAAGGCACGCACCTCTGATTTTTCGGATTCATGTGCGTATTGTATAATTATCACTTGCTTAAAAACGGTGAAAGAAAACATAGTGAGGAAAGGCATGTTTGAGAGATATTTCTCGACGGCATGTGAAGTCCAGTCAGAGGCCCATAGGCGGCATTAACTCTGACACCAGGTAAGTCACTAACCACACGATAAGAAGAAGAAGACTGCCCAATCAAGAATCAACGTGTTTAGTAACTACTATAACTGCCTATCATACTATCTATACAGATTTACGACATTGCACGGAAACAACATTTCACGCATATTTACGACCCAGTTCGATAGTGTTCAAACCTTCAAAATGCGTGCTATTATCCTCCGCCAACGTTTCGCAGATAGTTAGAGAGCTACACTAAATTACGTAAATCCTACCCGTATACAGAGCAAGTGAACCGACGAAGTGACACGGAATTGAGCACGCACTATATCAAAGTAAAGTACACTATTTTTATATGTAAATTCTATAAAAAGGGATTTGACGAACGCAAAAACTTGAAGCTGGAAGCGAAGCGATAGCGGTTCTGGAGAGCAATCATAGTAGGCCCTCGCGCACTAAATCATGCAATAAATTATCGGGTATGAAATATTCAAAACGCCTCAACATACGGCAGGGTGTGAAGAACAATGGGAAATTTTGCCTTACAGTATTCCGTAGGGATGGAATAAAATTTGTAACTATAGTAGCGCTTAATGCAAATAATTGGAAACTATATTTCTTACCTTCCTGTATAAATTGCAAATAGTGAAAGCTATGTTATTATGATAAGCTTTTGTGCTATTTCTTACACTGACATAAATGTTTGTTATTATATATATAAATAAACAATTATTTCTTTATTCAGAACACCCACCACACAAAATAGAGCAAAACAAACTGTGAATTAATGAAGAGAATGAAAACACTAAACTGACTTCTAGCCCCGCTTTTCTAAAATACTCTAAATGATATACGTATTTCGTGCCCACATTTGCGCTAATGAAATTTAGCGTAGCGTAGTGTTTGAAACCACACGGCTTCAGCACAGCCTTATTCCTGTGCAGTTTCGATGCCGGTCCTCCAGGCGCGTTAATTCTCAGTTATTTGATGATCGCCCCACTGAACTCGCTGAGCGTTAATTAACTATTACGTTCATGCATTTCCAATTTTATCGTCACATCGTGCTTTCAAAAAAACATTTTTAACATCAATACGTTTCTGTTTTTACACTTCTGAATGAAAGTTATGATGAAAGGAAGCTTTGGGAATTCGTGTAGGTGAGAGTTGTTTTTGGAAAAGTAAATTGGGCATTAATTTCATTTGACGTCATATTTATGACAATTGTATTGTTAACTCATTGGACTAGTTGTAGAGGAAAAAACATGTTTTCGAAACACCCGCGAGCAAATGCGTAATCTTTGACTGATACCTATAATACTTATAAGTACTTTGCGTTAGAATGCTATTGATTGCTCTCAATCAAATTGTTACTAATACTGACATTGGTAAACTGCAAGGCTAAGGTAGGACACCTTTTGAGCTAATAGTCGTTACAATGTTGTTATTGCAATTACATAAAAAAACCTACACATACAAACTAAACAAACTGATCGGTGATACAGCACCGGACCGTGATATTTTTTTCTTATTTCCAAAAGGCTACAATTAAAAAAAAAAAAAAAATGAAAAAGAATTGAAATCGGCCTAGTAGTTTTTAAGTTTATTCGTTACATACAAAAATCTAAAAATACAAATCTTTGCTCTTTATAATATTAGTATAGATTACTGCCGGCTGTACACGTAGATATTACAAAGAAAAACACTCAAAAGTCGAAAATACAATATCCACAGAACTTATTCGACGAGCGGGTAAAGTTAAACATAGCCCGAAGCCGCAGAACTATCTCATGCAAGTTCCTAATAACTCGCCTGACATGAAATCGCCTTTAACAGTTATCCTATATTAATATCTTCTACTTTAAGTTTTCAATACTTACTGAAATACATAACGGGGAAACTATCTGTTCGAACAATCTAGAATACTGAAATACGATCTGCTAATTTATCTATTATATAGAACCAGTTGTGTCTAAGATTTGCGGATAGTGAAGGTAGTATTGTTTATCGATATCTTGGATTCCCGGACGTTGGACGATAGTGTAATAATGGTGTTACAGTAACTGCGTTGCATAATTACCTATAATCATGTTCGATATCGCTTCTGGTCGAGATCGATGAAAATTGTTTAGAAACTGCAGTAGCAAACATAATTATGGTCCATCTAGAACAAAAAAATTGAAAGTGACATTTCTATGAGATGTTTGGGTCAGTATTAAGAGACTACTAAGAAGGGTGCTATCGTGGATATCAGACTCCAAAAATAATCTAATAAAAGCCTCATACAATACCCTAAACATCATTAGTACAATATGTCAGATATGATCCCCCACAAGTCATAAATAAAGGTACCTGTGTTATATTAACTGATAGGCGACCAGACAATTTACCATGCATAGTGCGACATAATTTTGTCGTCGCATTATGTCGTGCCGAGACGATATAATGTATGATATTTCAATATTATGCCGCGCTGCGCTGTGGATGTTAGGCTTGCAGTTCGGCAACCTATCGGTCAAATTTTGACAAGATGTTTCCGACTAACTATATTTAGGCCGCATCATTCTTTGACTCAACTTTACTTGCTCCGTTAAATATAAACTATGCTATTGTGGCTATGAACAACTAACATTTATATAACAAAACGTCAAAACCGCGAGCAAAACTAGTTCATCAACTTCTCAAGTAAAATATGAAAGCGATTCAGTAATAACTCGAGCAGGGTTCCCTTACTAATAGCAGGTTGAGGGTCGATCACTCGCGTTCCATATACAGAATAAATTGAATTCTAATTTTCAATTTCAATAACAATGCCGTGCGAAGATTCGGTCGTTAACATAAGCGACTCTCGATGAGATTTCTTAAATATATTGTAGACTAGCGTCTCCCTCAGCCTTGTTCGAGAGTTTCGTCAAGTTAAAAATATGTAGGGAATGTGTAACACACACACACACACATTGACGCGTTGTATCCTCAAGTTTCTCTTTCTCAAATTGACCCTCTTGTCTCCCTTGTTAATCCTTGGACGTTGAATATGATAAATAATAACACGATATCGCTTTAATTTTCTAAAATAAAAAGATATTCGTGAACTATATAACCAGTACCTCGCTTTTTTTTATGGAACTCGTACGTTGACGGGGTTAATCTTTTTTTTTCACCTCGACTTTTATAGTTATTAACATTATTTTAACAAATCGTACAATTGTATTATTTATATGTAATGTATTTATATATATATATGTAATATATATGTAATGTATATATGTAATATATGTATATATATGTAAGTATTATTTAAATTTATATGTAATCCCGGGGCAAGTGTTTTTAGGCAAGTTTGTAACACTTGCCCCGGGATTACATATAAAAATATGTAACATATAAAAAAATGTCACATAAAATGACGTCACATAAAAAGTTGTAACAATAAAAGATGTTACATGTAAAAGATGTAACATATAAAAACATGTATCAATAATATAAAAAGATGTAACATAATAACACAAAAATATGTAACATATAAAAAAATGTCACATGTGAAAGATGTAACATAATACAAAAAGATGTCACATAAAAAGATGTAACATATTAAAGAAATTAACATATGCCCGGGACCGTGACTTCCTAGAAGTCAATTTATCACTCACACTAACCCGAGTAACCGCCTTGACGAATAAAAGTACGTTTGGTAAAGAAAACCTGACCAAAACGTTGATTCTGGAAAATCCATAGAAAAAAAGTAATTATCATGTCACGCGACTTACTTAGGATAAATACCTACATTTTCCTTTAATAAACAGTGGCGGAAGAACATTGAATCTGTTTGAGGAAATGGTACCGATATGGATATAGCATTTGATATAATCTGATGCAGCGATTAAATCGACTAATGAAGGAAATAATATGGAATTAGCTATTAGCTCAGTACAGTAACGAAGCAAAGCTTTCACTCTCATGTCAAAGGATTAATTTATATCATCACGCTTGTATGTCCAAAGTGGTAGGTATATAATTGTTATTCACCCATATTAATTCTCCGATGACCGCGAATTTATTACCATTGTTCGATTCTGCCTAGCCTTTTCCCAACTATGTTGGGGACAGCTTCCAGTCCAACCAGATGCGGCTGAATACCTGTATTTTACACGGAGTGATTGCTATCAGTCCATCGAAACCCATTTACTGGAGATTAACGTGCTCTCCAAGCCACGGAGGGGTCTCGATGTGTAACGAATGGTTACCCATCCAAGGACTGAACGCGACAAGCGCAGCTCAACCTTGTAAATCATATTATCCGCGTGGTTGTTAATTAGCCACGAGCCCCTCAATCTATTGCCATTGAACAAAGTAGAATTCCTAAACCGACGTTTTTTTCCTCTTTAACAAAACAAACGGTATAACTGAATAGGTGTGCAATAACAATTAAACTAGTGACGAAGCTGAACGTTACCGTTTCTGAACAGGAGGATGAGTTACAGGCAGTCTTCCAAGTGTTGACCGTCCGCATAAAACAAGTTAAATTGGTTTTTTACTGCCTCCAGCGGGTTTTTTAGTTTTGTTCTCAGCTATTTCATCTGAAAACCATTGTTTGAGGTTTCAAGTTCTTTCAACGCCGTATATTAAGTCATATAAATGTACTGACTAGTTTTATTAGACACATTAATTACTTTTAAAAGTCTGATCACTTCAAGGACTGCTAATAAAAATCTATTTTCAGTAAAAGATGGTAATAAAATGAGCACTAAAGACAGAAAGCTTTAATACATCAAAGTTCTGTTTTAATAACATTGTTATAACATGTTTTATTACGTTACTTGTAGAACAAAACTGGACGACTTTCGAAGTTTGCTACTTAAAATTTTCATTAACACAACATTCAACAACTACAGATTGTTACAAGAAGTACTTGATAGAGAAATAACTAGGTACCCCGCAACCCTTTCATAATAATTGTAAACAACAAAATCACATAAACCGTACAGTTTTCATTAAAATTGTTTCTTCTAATTTTCTAAGTTTGTCATTCTCGCGAGTTTTGGGTTTAAAGAACATCGGCTCCCCGGGTGTGTGCGGGGCGAGGGGTGCGCGGGGGCGTGGTGGTGGTTCAGTGAGGCAATAAGTGCCCCCTTCTATTTCACCGGCACTTTAACTCGGGTGCACTGATTTGATAACGCCGTTTGTTTCAAGTGCCACTCGCGAATGCCATCATTTCAAGACCGTTTTTTTTAGAAATAGAACACTGCCAGTGACTTTTTGAATTGAAAGCCTTTTAATTAAGATCATGGAAGGCTCGTGAAATACATTTTTTTTTTGTTTTGGCATCTGTTTTAGCAAAAATTTTATGAAATGGATTCGGCAAGCAAAGCTTTTTTATTATGACTTTCCAGTTTAATAAACACTGATCGTAAGGCTGTGACTGATATAATAAGTAGTATTGAGAAAGGAAACTAAATTACCTATACAGAACTTACAGTGAAATAGGACGATCCAAGTAATAAGTATATAGAACCATTCAATATCTACCTAACACTACAACTGAAGAATGAATACGTGTAAATCTGAAACATGAAAATAATTTTAATAATTTCTAATATTGCTAATTTGGATGGGGCTCGTGGCTCAACCGCGCGCATCATAAGAATTGCAAGGTTAAGCTGCCCTTGCTGCGGTCAGTCTATGGATGTGTGACCGTTCGTTACACATCGAGACCCCTCCGCGCCTCGGAGAGCACGTTAAACAGTCGGTCCCAGGTATCATACGAATGGGTATTCTGGTATAGGTATACTGTCATAGGTATGACAGTCTTTACGGGTAATCAGAAACCCAGAAGTCTGACAACTGGTCTAACCGTAGGATATCGGCATTACCCAGTAACTGGGTTGTTAAAGTCTGATGGCAGACGCTCCATGTAAAATACTGGCATTCAGCCGCATCTGGTTAGACTGGAAGCTGACCAACATAGTTGGGAAAAGGCTAGGCAGAACATTGCTAATTTCTATTATACTTTTTCTCGCAATTACTGGAAATCTAAAATAATACTTAAGACAACTTCTGTCCTTTGTATTGTAACTTAAGCTGGCTCTTTGAATTCTTCTATTTGAACTGGGTATACAATTAAATAACACACTGGATTTTATTACTGTAATCAAATTAGTATTAGCCTTCAGACGATTAGCTAGTACCCGTCACAAATCTTTAAGAATGACCGCTATTTCAAAGGAAATCAACAATGAATAAATATTTATGTATAATTCATTCTAACTTGTAGATAAACATGAAAACTCCCGATATTTTCCGATAAGATTTTCTGTAAGAAACACATTTTGGCTCAAATAATAGGAAAAAAGATAATATCAGTGACATCAAAGGGAAGTAAAAAGTTCAAATTAGTTCGTAATTTTATTCATCAAACTTCCTTCAAGGTCCCTTCCAGAATATCCGAGAAAATTGATTATTTTTTTTCCTGTTTACCGAGTTATTGAAAACAAAATTATGATAATAGATTTCTATAAAACATTATCGTCCGTTAAACACTCAGATAGGAATTTTAAATATACAACCAACATTTACAAGTTCTTATAACGCGTTAGCTAAACCAGCAAATTCACGTTTCTTTTTTTTTGTCTGCACAAAATATTACAATATTTTAGCCACATTGCCTTCAAAAAACAGCGATAATATCGAAAGGCTAATAGTGACATGTAAAAGACCAAAAGCGATGGTCAAACCAGTGTCGCAGCAACTATCAAGCCACAAATCGCAGCAAATGGAGATCAACTATCCATAAAATTATGGGAACGAATCACCATGGTCAATATCGTCGGTAGGCAGTAAAACCCGCAAATGTGTAAAATACATTTTTTAAAAGAGATAGAAATAACTGTACCCTTAAAAAAAATGGCCGGCAAATATAGGTACAAGTTTGTCATCGTACGTCATAGATAGCTTAGAAGTATTTTAATTGAAAGTTGGTTGAACTAATACGTGTATGAAGAGTTTATTAATCTAAAGAACAAATAAAATGCTTTTAATAAAAATAATTTACGACTTTTTCACTGCCGAGCGTCGATATTGACGGAGGAGCAAGATAACGCGTAGGTAGATTTAAGTAGTAGTAGAGCTCCTTGTGAAATAGCTCGTCGGCGGAAGTACTACCGCCTTACCTATTTCTGCCGCTACAGCAATGCTGGGGTGGGTGCCTGGGAAATTACAGATACATGATATTTTCAACTTTGTTGCTAAGGATAGTATTGCATTAGTAATCCTCTTGTTGTTCTGTGTATAAGTGGCGGTAAACACTGTCCATCTGGTGGGCCGTCAGATAGTTTCCCAAATTCTAACATAAAAAAGAAAGGTTCAACGCACCTAAACTAAATAAACCTGCAAAACATTGCATTGATAATACCTGAGCTTGATGATATGAAATTCGGTTGTTACGGGAAGTCAGAAGTCCAAAAGTCTGACAACCGTTCTAACCTTAAGATATCGGCATTCCCCTGTAACTGGTTTGCGGAGGGCTGATGGCAGTCGCTCCGTGTAAAATACTGGGATTCAGCCGCATCTGGTTAGACTGGAAGCTGACCCCAACGTAGTTGAGATAAGGCTAGGCGAACGAACGATGCTATGAAATTCGGTCACTGCGTCACCGCGCCGCTAAGCTTTCAGTGTGACGTTGTCCATACTAGCCCATACATTACAACAGCGTTACCTAACGCCTACAGTGCTCCCGACCCTTTCTGCGTTGAAGGCTTAAATTTCTACAATTCAATAATAATTGGTTGGTGCAGTGGCTGAGCAATTAGCTTCTGCGCTACGTGTCGCGGGTTTGTTTGTGATACTCTCAATAAAGGAGAAATCCCAGTGATGTAACGTTTTTAAGGTTGAAGTAAGAAAAACACGGTCAGAACAAATAAATATGCCTATTGTTTCAAAAAACCCTATACAGAAGTTATTGAAAATAAATAATCATCTTCCGTTGATTTTGTATGGATAGTTATTTTTCTCTCTTTAAAGTCCAGCGCTAAGCAGTTTACTGTGTATGTTCCGTCATCTGGTTATGAGAGCCAGAGGTGTAGGGAGTCCCTCTATATCTTTGCTACTTGGATTCGAGTGCTACATCTTACACCCTCTCCGCGCATATCATCAGAGCCCGTTCACACAGCGGATCCGTTTTAACAGATGCGTCGGTACTGGATGTGTTGTTCACATCTGTACCGACGGATCAGTTAAACAAATAGCAGCTGCGTCGCATCTGGCAGGCAGGATACGATAAAAATAACGGATCCAGTATTTTTTACTAAATTCTGAATACTGTCGTGTATGAAATTCGCTCATACAACTACAGGCGTCATCACCAAAATAAAAACGGATCCGCTAAAACGGGTCCTGTAAACAGTTTCTGTGTGGACTAGCTGTCAGGTGGGACCAGAGTTAAAGGCGATCACGTTAAAGAATAAATAAAAATACTATTACTTTTAACGATTATATTCATGCAAGTTTCATAATTTTTTTATTTCGAAGAGGCACAATACATGTAGAGTTACATTTTGTTCCACGGATAGTAAATAATATAATTATAGTGTATTTTAAATAACCCTTAGACGATCTATCTAAAGCATCACGAAGTCCACTGATAAACAAAGACCTCTCCTAAAATGGGAGATAATGGCGAGAGTAAACGATATTAGTAGGTAGGTACATTATTAACGTCGTGTACCAATTTTGGAAAGCATCGACATATTATTTCAGGCATGATGCTTAACGTTTGACCAATTACATTAACGGGACAGTGGAGCCCCGTGCGAAGGGGACCCGGTACAAATTGAAACGTAACTGCCACCAACACCGGCGCAACTCGCAAGCTCTTCAATTTTATAGCACCGTATTTTGTTTGAAGATCTCTCCGATTGTATTGCTGACCTACATTTTTTTCTAGTTTCGAATAACGCAGCGATGAAAAATACCAATACTTTTGATCGACGACCCGGAAAATACGTACTGTCGTTTTTTTCAATTAAATTTTAACGCTGTAGTTTGTAACGTTGTTGATTTAAAATATACTGGTAAGTTATGTTATGTTGATAGATGTATATCCCTGGCATTTATTGCAATGCATATTTTTCTTAGTGCTGAAAGAACTTACATAAACTCACGCCTTTTTCCTATGGGGGTAGGCACAAACTATAGAACGCCAGCCACGTGCTACGATCCTTACATACTCCGTCCGCTTCATCCAAATTCATACATCTTGTCATACACGCACGCCGGTTGAGAGTACTATGCGTTCTTTGTGAAGAACATCACCAATAACATCGATGTATGTCCTTCTAGATCGTCCTCTACTGGCGTTTCTACTGACATCCGCCATATAAATTCCTTTTGTTAATCGCAGTTCACTCATTCTCTCAGCATGACCAAACTAGATAAGCATACTCCTTTAAATTTTTATCACTACATCATCTAACTTTTTCATGCATAACAACAATATGTTTATATCGTTAATTACTGTTGTGTTTCCAATTTTTTATACAATACATAACATTAAACCTATATTATCTCTGTATACATAACCTGTTATCCCCAAAAGATTTAGCGCAGGTGTGGGTACTTTATATACCTACATTACACAATTAGGCACATAATTATTGTGTACATTACGTACGGTCAGCATCAAAAGTCGGTTAACATTGTTACTTTTACATAACATCTAAAAGACAAAATTATTCGATACACTGCTTTTCGGAATTTCATATAATAATCAAGAGTTTGTGTTATTTTATTGTTAGGTACATGTGTTCCGATAAAATTTTAATATTATTGTGTTCAGTTATGATTTAAAAAACTGAAGTGTTAACATACTTTTGTTGCTGACTGTACCATTGTATTGTATTAGCCCCCAGGCGATGGGTAGAGTGCTTTGTGTCCTTACTCGAGTATTTACAATTCGAATCCCTCATCATCAGCCTATAATGTTGCCACTGCTGGGACACAGCCCTCCTCTCTGTGAGAGGAAATGGGCCGTAATCCACCACGCGGGCCCAGTGCGGGTTGGTAGATGTCACATGTCTTCAAATTTTTGGTTCTAGGACATGCCGGTTTCCTCACGATGTTTTCCTTCACCGTTTTGAGAGCAGTGGTGATGAAATAAATTACACAAAGTAATGCGCCTGGCTGGGTTCGAACCCACGACATACAACTCGTAAGTCAGGGCCGTTACCACTGGGCCACCACTGCTCTAGACTGCACCATTCGAATCCCTAGACTGACTTTAAATACCAGAAAAAAAAACTAGAACTCTGTTTATACTTCTTTCTGCTTTGGACATCGGAATCAAGAAGTAGTCTGCTGCCAATCTTGCTGTCAATAAACCAATGAAGCAACTTAAGGCCGCTCCCTAACGTGTCATTTCAGTATCGTTGTGTTCAGCTGGGGCCTACTCCGAAAATCGAACTACGAAGTTTCGGTTGACGGATCGCACGTTTTCCAACCACGTAAGTGTTTCGGATCCGACGATCGATTTGATTTTCGCGATTTGACATTTTGTCTTTTGATCGCCCAACTCCCAAATATTAATTACATCTAGTAGTTCGTTATTTGACAAAACATTGATCGTATATTTATAATTTCGATGTTGGTGGACGTTTCGTTTCGATCCGAAACTTCGACGTTCGTTTTTCGGAGTAAGCCGTATTGCGGTTTTAGTTTCAATATAATATTTAAATTGTTATTTTTGCTGTTAATCAAATATTAAACTAACCACCAACAACAAACTAATACCAAACATAAACAGGCTAACGTTTTACGTACATAACGCGTGTTTATAAAATAATAAACAATATCCTTTGTCATGATTGTCAATCGCGTTTGATGGCGTGTGCCTAATTGCCGGCAGCGGGCAACTCTGCCCCGCCATTCAAAATATATCGGCCCTTTTGTATGTTATAACTCGTGTATTTGCAACTGTCCTGACCTAATTATTATTTAACAAACCGTTTTGTAATTAATTGGTATAGATTAAAATAGCGATTAATTATAGGATAATTTTGTTTTAAATTCAAAACCGTAAACGGTGATAATTTCGACAGTAAAATTATAATGTCTCGTTTTAATTTTTAAATGGAGAATATGAATTTTATATTAGGCTGTAAAAATTAAACGTCATATTTCTTGTCCCAACCGACTCCGTTATAACAAAAACGTACGCAGTATGTATAATGAACTCGTAATTTATACGAGGGCTTAAAGTGAATTTTTAAGTAAAATTTAATCTACCCGGTCACTAAGTTACCCTACACCTAAATGCCGTAAGTGGGTCGACCCGGATGAGGTTTACTTGGAAATATTTAGAAGGCTTAAACACAAAAAGTGGTCTTTCAAATACTTATGCGTCATAAGTATGCTAGCCATCTCTTTTTCAAAGGCTAAGTATGAATGTAACAGCAACAGTTTTGTCATGTAAATATTATAATTATAATTAAAAGGGATAAACCTCGTTTACGGGAAAGTTTAAAAGCCTTCGCATGCGAATGAAGTTTTAAGCCTTATTGAGTTGGTAATATGTGTGCACAGAATCCTTTTTGAATTTATCTTACGGCGAAACTCGATGGCCTACATCCTGCGTTGGGGCGTGTTTTCATTTCGGATTTACTCCAAGTTGGCGCCAAATCCGAGCAGCTGCGCTATTCCTACAGGATATTTTCTTTTCCTTCTCCTACATACGATCTTGACGACTGGCTTTTGTGATTTAAAAAGATTTTCGCAGGCAAAACCGCTTAGCGTAACTTCGATGTGCGGCACATCGCCATGAGGGATATTTATTGTATTCTTGTAACATGCTGTGCATACATATAAACGCTTCATGCATTTCTGCACAGGTGCGTGCTGATAAAGCTGAAAGCGAAGACGTGTGCAGACGTAGACATTTAAAGGAAATATTTCTTAAGGATTAAGATAACGTGTTGAACTTTGTAGCATTTTAAATGTGTTTCAATAGTGTGAGACAAATTTTGCGAGAGAATAGATAACCTTAATGGTCGGAATGTCCAACATCTTAGTGTCACGGATTTAATTCAAATATCAGGTGAATCCTTGTATGTGTATGTAATTTATAACCATAATAGCAACAATGCGATTTAGGGTGCTCTTTTCGCTGAGATGAGTGTGATTTATTGTTATCTTATAAACTTTTAAATTTAGATCGAAGTAAAAATACAAGATTGCTACTTTTCATTCAGAACTCGCCGACGCTGCTTCGTTTGCGTGTTATGTTAATAAAAAGTATAATAAATGTCTTAAGGATTTTCTGCGTTTCAAGCTATCTTAGTACTAAGTTTCATCAAAATTGGTTCAGTATTTTTGTCGTGATGAAGTCATAAACAGACAGACAGACGAACTTACTTTGGAAATTTTTATTATACCTACTATTAGTATGGGTTGATAATAAAATCCAGTACTTGGTATAGCAAATGTGGCTTTAATCAATGCTAATTAATTTAGAACTCTATCCATCCGAAAAAGTGAAACAAGAATGCTTTATAGATGGTCTATTCATTCAAGAATATAACGATTGACGTCAGTTTTTAGAATAAGAGCTAATTCTAAGCGAAGACCAGCACCCTTATTGCGTAACACACTTGCATTCACAATAGCTTTAACTTTTACCATACGACAATATTCATTGCGGCGTGCGTTGTTGTGTAGAAGTCGGATTGGTGACCTGTCAAAATCAAAGCTATTGCTATTGTGACTGTGTAACCCAATTAGGGTACAGATAAAGAATGGATTCATAATAATATAAATTATAAGTCATACATCTTAAATACAGTTAACAACAAATTTCAATTCAAGTTTCTCAATTCAAGGATCAATTCAAGGATCTCCTCTAAGACTCTGCTACTGGTGTAAGATAAAGCAAATATTAACCTTATACAAACTTAAGACTAATTTGACTCACAAAGATTTATTATTTATTAGGCTAGTGCATAAAATTATGACTTTCTGACTTCTGAAAGTAAGTAAAGTGAGCTGCAACATGCAACGCTTTGACCTAGAAGATGGTTAATAGCTTTTCCTTGAAAATCCAGATTTAAACAATGTTCTCGTTCTTAGTTGTTTCCTAGCTACACGTTAACATCTACTGCTTAATTTGGAACTCCCCAATCTCCCCATAGATTTGCAATGATCGTAGCAAAAAATTACCATAATGACCAATTGGTGATCGCAGTATGTTGTTATCAACAGAGAAGAGTGAGGTGCATTAGCAGAGCCCACGAGTGACGATACTTGAGTGCGCCCGGCGCACTCTGAGCAGTTAGCCTTGCTACCAACCTTGCTGACTGGCTAATCTTTTCTCCACGATGTGAGCGATTCACGTATAGCACGTGCCGACATGAGAGAAGAAGAACACACAGGAGGATACTGCTGTGGCCTAAATGACGTCAAAGTATACATAACATAACATAATTACTGTTCCGCTGCTGGACACGGGCCTCTTCTCAGAATGAGAAGGGTTTAGGCCTTAGTCCACTACGTTGGCCTGGTACGGGTTGGCACTGTTGGCAGACTACACACACCATCGATAACTTTATGGAACCCTCCCAGGTGTGCAGGTTTCCTCACGATGTTTTCCTTCACCGTTAACGCAAGTGATAATCCAATTGTGATCCGTAAATGAATTCAAAAAGTCAGAGGTATGGGCCGGGATCGAGCTCAAACCCTCCTGCATGGTAGGCAAAGTCTAAGTATACAAAAAAAACAATCTTCTTGGTGGTTTATTTTCGTAATTTTTCTGGTTAAGATCCTGTACTCGATATTACACTGAGCCTGAAGAACGTATTCCTATATTGTAGGCTTTTCTTTAAATCTTTACAACGCCTCCTGACAGTATCTTGAATAAAAATCTTATATCATGATTACATTTGCGTATTGGGTATTTGGGGCATTGGGACCTACCTACGGTTTCCACATGAACGAGTAAAACGTTTATATGAGACAATTGTTGGTGAGATTTTCTTACATTATGTACGTCAAGATTTATTTCTTATATATTGTATTGGTATATGGGTTTTTATTTGGGTACTTGTCAAATCCACATAAAACTATAATTAAGTATAATAACTAATTACTTTTTAATAGATAAGTATGGCCCAAAAATACAGCATCCCGCGATGGCGAATCTTCATAGATCTTCGCTCCTTTTCTGTACCAGAAGTCGATCCAAATGCCATTTGACCTATAAATGTATCCAGCTTGGCCCATAGTGTACCTAGATGGCAGATAACATACTAACAATAATAAGTCTTATACTTTATTTACCGAAAATCTTTCGTCTTAAGACGAAACGTAAATAGAATAAAAGATGTTTTCATCCCTGTAATGATAAAAAGCAATCTAACATCCTGATGAAACCTAGAATATAGAAGATACTACAATAAAAAAAATCTTAACAGAAATGTTAATGCAAAACATTAAAAATGATAATAAACACTTACCCTTATAAATAAACTCGTACATCATCTCAAGGGCGGGTTTCAGGAGTATCCACAATACAAGAATCCACAGGAATCAAATGCTTTAACTACACTGAGATATTTCACATACTACATCAAAAATCTCACGGTATGTTTACGGTATTTCTTTAATATATTTACATTCTTAACGTAAATATTGGGGGGTCACTGGTGTACGCAGCGTGTGGAGCGCGCGGCCTCACGCGGTTTGACAGTGGACAGTGTTATTGAGATTTTCGTATTATGTCGCGGTATAATGAAGGAAGGTGTGATGATGTGTGCGGGAGAGGGCGCGGGCGACGTGGCGCGACGGTGGCGGCGCGGCAGCGACTGACTCCCGGAGCAGCCGGGGCGGGGGAGCACCACGCGATCAGACTGCGCGCCGCCCGCCCAGTCCGAGACGCCGATACAAAATTAATACTTGTTTTCCTAAAAGCGATTTCGATTTGTCGACCCCCGAATTGGGAAAGTTAGACGGATCTTGTTAGCGATAAAGGGTTCGCTAATCAACACTACGTTTTCACATCAATGTTCGTTACTTTAATAGAGTCGTTAAAACAACTCGCAGAGTTCGCTTCCGGTTAACAAGTTTCGATGTGTTTTTGAATATGAAAAAGTTGGTAACAAACTTTTTGTTGAATCAAAATACCTCAATTACATACCTAAACAAGATGTAACCCTTATAAATGAAAAGGTTTTCGTCCCGTATATACGTTATCAGGTAAAGCTGAAGATAAAGCTTCTTTGTAGGTCAATGTACTAGCGAAAATTTTCCTTTAAGTCTTTTTCGAATTTATTACTCATATTTCAGAAAGTAAACAGTACATCGCTCAATATAATATCATGTATGTCTGAACTGAAACAGCAGACCCAGTACATAATATAAAATCTTGAGCCCCAATCTAAGCTGCGGAAAATATTTGAAATTTAAACATTTCTAAGCTGAAAAGAGGATTATAGGGTAGGTAAGGGCACGGTCGAACTGTTTTGTGACGACGGAGTCCCGAGCACTGAGTTCAGGGAAGACAAATATTGTGACAAAAGCCTAACATACACGAGGAAGTTTTGAAGGCGGACAGTGTAGTGCAAACACACCGAAAGGGATTCGTCCCTGCCTAGTTGAGTGGAGCCGTGGACCGTGTAGACCGACGGACGACCGTTATTTTGTCTCTAACTTTGTTCACCGTAGTTTTGAAGCACGAGTTTGTTTAGCTTTGTAAAAGATACGATAATAACATGTCTGGATACTGTCCCAGTTGATGTAAAAGCTATTTAAATTAGACACAGGATTATGTATGATTTGCCGTAGAGTCATACATACATAAACTCACGCCTTTTTCCCATGGGGGTAGGTAGAAACTAAAGAACGCCACATGCTACGATGCTTACATATTTCCTCTTCCTTTGCTATAGATATTACATAATTATATAGGTATATTGTTGTTATTGTTTGCCTGCCTCGTTTGTCTAGTGGTGGCAAGCGCGACTGCTGATCGTGAATGGATTCGATCCCCAGGTCGGCAAAGTGTTATTGGGTTTTTCCGAGTGGAACTCCTCAGTAGCAGCCCAGATTTTAGATTTGTGCCCGGTTGATGGCAATAGGCTCACCCCCTATTACATAGGACTTAAACATAACGGCGAAATGAGGGTGTTAACACCTCTGCCCAACCCTTCGGGGAATACAGGCGTGATATTATGTTATACTGTTAATGTTAATGGCCATGAAAAGTCCACGGTTAAATGGGTACTTTTTTTTATCGTTGGAAAATCCTCATGGATGTCCCTCGCCCGGGGAAGGCGAGGGTGTCTGCCGAACTCTTACTGGCTAAAAACCAACGGTGTTCTGTTTCTCCTGACCGCTCGGTCGGGGTCGTGGTATTCGCAAAAGCATGCACCGCAACGCAACACGGTTAAATAGGTGCTGCGAGATCGATATTCATTGCTGTCATCGGGTTTTATATTAAGTAGAATTCATCCCAGGCACTCGCAAGCCTGGAAATCTCTGACTACCATTAGCTGATTAGCCTATCTGAAATTCTATGTTTGGCTGCGTCTCAATAACTTGCAAGCAAATCCTAACATACATAAAACGTAATTAGCCCATTACTGTCCCACTACTGGACACAGGCGTCTTCTCAGAATGAGAAGGTTTTAGGCCTTAGTCCACCACGCTGGCCTAGTGCGGGTTGGCGGACTACACACACCATCGATAACTTTATGGAGCCCTCTCAGGTGTGCAGGTTTCCTCACGATGTTTTTGCTTCACCGTTAACGCAAGTGATAATCAAATTCAGATTCGCACATGAATTCGAAAAGTCAGAGGTTCGGGCTGGAATCGACCTCAAACCCTCCTGCATGGTAGGCAAGCGTTTAACCGCTAGGGTATCATTAACAAACATGGGAAAATTCAAGAATAAAGATTATAAATGTACACAACATTTTCAGTAACAAACACACAAAGAGGTCTGGTTTAGGTACTGAAATTTCAGGAGGATCAATTGAAGTAAATAAGACGATTATATTATCAACATGCTGGCGCCCGCGGCAGTTTTCTGACGTCTCTCTTTATCTAAACGGCGTCCTTGTTCCTATAATTCTTTATTTTTATAGAAGAGCAGAAAGGATTGTTTTTCTGTTTTTCATTTCTGCTAAGTATAAAATAGTATGTTTTATAATTAAGAAATACTCTTTGTAAAGCTTTTTGATTTGACCGTCGAACTGCCAAGTCATAGGTCTCGAGTTCGGACCCAAGGCACCTCTGACTTTTCGGATTCATGTGCGTATTGTATAATTATTATTTGCTTAAAAACGGTGAAGGAAAACATCGTGAGGAAACCGGCATGCCTGAGAGATATTTCTCGACGGTATGTGAAGCCAAGTCAGAGGCCCATGGGCGGCATAAACTCTGACACCAGGTTAGTCACTAACCACACGAAAAGAAGAAGACCTAAAACTACCAATTATTGATAAATATTTATGTTTTTCTTTTCATTTATCTAGGTTTGCTTTTAACTCCCTCGTTGGTCTAGTGGTGGCAAGCGCGACTGCGGATTTTAACGTCATGGGTTCGATCCTCAGACCAGGTAAAGTGTTATTGGGTTTTTTCGTGTAGAATTCCTCAGTAGCGGCCCGGAGTTTGAATTTGTGACCGGTTGATGGCAATAGGCTCGCTCCCTATTACATGGGACTTAAACATAACGGCGATATAAGGGTGTTACTAAACACCTCTGCCCAACCGTTCGGGGAATGCAGGCGTGTTGTTATGTCTGTTATCTAGGCTTGCTTGCAGTCACTAGTAATTCAGGTGGCATTGTCAATTATCCATGCTTGTAGCGATCTCTTCCCTCACAGTATCAAAAGCACGTGTTTTGGCGACTACATTGGTGCTGCATTGCGTTTTGGCGACTCTCAGCATTCGGTTCTGTTATCAAATTCAGCCACCAGCTGCTGAGCACGACGAGCTTTTGAGAATCGACTTATAACCGATTCCTGTGATTTACCGAGCGTTATTGGTTAAAATTAAGACTCTTGTATCTTTACCAATAATGAAGCAAAGACCCCATAGCTTTGCGTAGAAGACGCTCCTATACATTAGTAGATATCACACTTAAAATTAGCTTACGAGTATAATGTATATGCCAAGTTTGGTAATGAAAAATGCTACTACTGGTAAACAAAACGACTAGTTTTTGGCCATAGGAACCGGTCGTTAGTCGGCGATCGCCGTTTCTAAAAGCACCGTTGCCCACGATTCGTAGGTCGTGTCTCTAATTTCTCAAAAAGTAAGCAGAGATACAGTCGCCGACACGTAACTTGGCAAGATTAGAGAAGAGAATTATTCTCCTATCTTTCTTTCTTTCTTTCTTCTAAACAGACATGTTTAAAAATAACGTAACATAACATAACATCACGCCCTCTATTCCCCGAAGGGTTGGGCAGAGGTGTATAGTAACACCCTCGTTTCGCCAGTTATGTTTAAGTCCCATGTAATAGGAGGCGAGCCTATTGCCATTAAACGGGCACAAATCCAGACTCTGGGCTGCTACTGCGAAATTCCTAATGGAAAAACCTAATAACACTTTGCCTGACCTGGGTATCGAACCCAAGACCCCATGCCCAGCAGTCGCACTTGCGACCACTAGACCAACAAAGCAGTTTAAAAATAAATTCTGGCAAAAACCATAGAATAATGACTAGAAATAAAAGTGACCATTTTTTTGTTGCACTAAGTGTACATGCGCAAACTTACTCCCACTACGCCAAAACCTTGCAAAGTTACGTACCGGCGACTAACGTCACACCGTTCTGCCTAGCCTTTTCCCAACTATGTTGGGGTCAGCTTCCAGTCTAACCAGATGCGGCTGAATACCATTATATTACACGGAGCGACTGCCATCAGACCTCCGCAACCCAGTTACTGGGCAATGTCGATATCCTAAGGTTAGACCGATTATCAGACTTTCAGGCTTCTGACTACTCTTAACGAGTGTCATAGGTGTTCGTATGACACCAGGGACCGACGGTTTAACGTGCTCTCCGAGGCGACTAACGCCACATCAATAACCGATTTATCGCCAATCATAGTGTACAATTTCAGCCCGGCATTTCAACTGGATCACTACAAACATATTTTTCTAAGTTACTACACCCACCTTTATCTGTACGTAAACAAACGAAGTATATTTTCTACAAAATAAATACTCGTTTTCTTGAATCCAACTTCCAATCAACACAATGCGTCAAAGCTCCAAGAAAGTTCAACTTTTCAATTGAAAAGAATTACTATTCCATTTGCCCTTTTCTTTGAAAGAAAAACTAAGTTTTAAAATAGCATAATTACGCGACCTAACTGACCGAAGAAACTTTTACTGAATGGTTTACTCTACTCAAGGAAGGTACAAGTCTTCTTATCTTGGATTTCTTTAGCTCATTGTTTTACGTACAATTTGTACAATCACATAAACTGTATTATTTTGTATAGCGGGTACTGTTAAGCAGAGTTCGTAGCGGTTAGGGCGACGAAATTACGAAAACTACGAGTGTATTTAAAAATTTACATACACACATTTAGTTTACAAACATTTAATGTCTTGTTATCTAAATTAATTAAAATAATCTAAATTAATTGTAATAATAGCTATAAGACGAATATCTCAAAAAAGCAGCAAGTTAACTGAAGGATCAACCATCAGTGAAACTACAGATTTTTTGATATTTTTTAAATTTTATTATGAAACTCACTTGACTCTCGTTGGTCTAGTGGTGGCAAGCGCGTCTGCTGATCGTGTGATCTTGGCTTCGATCCCTAGGTCGGGCAAAGTGTTATTTGGTTTTACCGTGTAGAATTCCTCAGTAGCAGCTCGGAGTTTGGATTTGTGCCCGGTTGATGGCAATAGGCTCGCCCCCTATTACATAGGACTTAAACATAATGGCGAAATGAGGGTGTTACTAAACACCTCTGCCAACCCTTCGGGGAATACAGGCGTAATGTTATGTTATGTATGAAACTCATAACCAAACAGCTACACTATTAATACCATTCTTTAGTAATAATAACCCTAGCTTTGATACCAACAAACACAACAACAGAAACCCAATATAATAAATTCCATCTAAAGTAATGTCAGTAGGTACATCTGTCGGTATTGAAAATGAGGTGTTCGAAGCTGGGTATTTCATCAAACAAGCTAGTTGACCCCATTCGGGCGAGCGGAGCCGCGGCGCGACATAATGTGGTCACAGCTGCCGCCCCCGCATACAATTGGATTTTTAACTGTGGACCTCATCGGACAGTAGGATGTCTTTATTGGGTTACGGCAATAAGCGAAAGGGGTGACTGTGTCGATACTCCAATACACTCATGTGCCTTAAGGTCAGATTTCGTGTGGGGTCGGCAGCAAAAGCAGAGTGCTACGAACTCTACATTGATCGTTCTCTTCGTTGCAACAGCATACTAAGTTCCAAATCGTAGCTATAAACGACTAGCTGTGTCCTCACGGCTCCGCCCGCGTAAGAAGTTTTATTCCAGTAATAAATATAGCCTATGTTACTCAGTGATAATTTAGCTTTCTAACGGCAAAAGAATTTTTGAAATCGGCCCAGTAGTTCTTAAGTTTATTCGTTACATACAAAAATAAAAATCGTTCTTCTTTATAATATTAGTATAGAATACATAAAAGCTTATTTTTAGTGTTCTAGATTTAAATTTTATAATATTTTGTGCGATTGAAAAAGGTTTAATAAAACACTTGGATGAGATCCTAATCTCACATTCCAATAAGCAACCTAAACAGTTTTACCTGGCACTATTTCCGCCGAGTCTGCCAGAAAACATTGTAATACGGACGAGTTTCGCTTATACGCATTGTGTAATAGAAAACGTAAACAATAGTATGTAATAGTGCGGTCCTTTCGGTGTGCGAGCGAGCGGAAGGCTGACCCAATCGGTCCGCGTCAGCTCAATATGACGGCAGCAATAATGCGGTCGTGCCGCCTTCCTACACGATTAAATTTTCAACATTTCCTCACGCAACATCATAAAAAACCCACAAGCCTTGAACGCGCATCGTACATACCTACCCAACTTTTTTTTTTAAATCCCAAACATTTCACCCATTTATCTGACGACCCACATATCATACGGACTCATACCGTTTACATAAAGAGGCGAGGCTTTTGTTGGCAAAGCTGATACAATTGAAACAAATGCACGTTTCAACCGACTAACTTGACAATTTGTAGATACCTATAAATTTAACCCGTTGACTGGGTAAATGGAGTAAATCTATTATCTTCCCATGTCACCTAGTAAATAAATTAAATGAGTGAAATTTTGTTGCGACCACAATTGTTTGTCAGGATTTTCACTCACAACACGTTTTGCGTCCGCGTCTATATTTCAGGACTTTTCAGTGTCGTGTTAACGTTACCTATCTCTTCTACTTCTCTTTTAGACACTTTAGTCAAGCTGACATTTGAGTAAGGTTCTGAAATTACCTAGCCTTTCTCATATAGAATTCAAGATGAGAGAGTTGAAGCATACTCGTTTGGGGTACGAACCGTTGACGTGGAGGTGCGATGGCGTCGCAGTACAATTGGCAGGACATTAGCATAACGAGGCGGTCCCGGCCCGCTCCTAATGAATGGTCTTGCAATTGAAACAATAGTGGATTAGCGCCAACTCCCTTATCTGCTTATGTAAATCAGGGCTGTGGCCGGATCGCTTAGCTACAGCTGATTCTCGAGATGCTGAAATGTTACTAGATGTTTATCAATATTCGTTTGATTTGGAATAATCAGGCTTAGAATATCGACATTATAGCGGCGTGTAGATTTTCTTTTGTGCCTTATACCTAAGTATAACGATGCTTGTACGTTTGTCAATACTTTAGCGGTAGGACAGAGTCTGACCAGGTGATACGAATTAACATATATTTCGACCTATTTTTATTAATGTGAAGTGGAACCAATTGCTAATATAAATCCATGTTTTTTCTTTAATACATGCATTACATTAACCATTCATTTTAGATAAATGCTAACTAAGCCAATTACGTCTGTATAAAATTAACATTATCCAAAGGTCTCGGAAAGAACTAGGTTTATCTAGATATGTTAGCTTTATCCATCCACCTAGCATTAAACATGACAAATACACTTTAATACTCCTTCATGTGAACATTTTTATCAATCTGGACGTTATTTTGGGTCGATATTATTTAATATGCAGGCACCAAAAATTGCCATCAAATAAGCCGGTTCCCTGAGTTTGTAACAAAGAATAACTTTATAGAAGTTTGATATAAAGGAGTTGAATCGTTCTGCCTAGCCTTTTCCCAACTATGTTGGGGTCAGCTTCCAGTCTATCCAGATGCGGGTGAATACCAGTGTTTTACACGAAGCGACTGCCAACAGACCTCCGCAACCCAGTTACAGGGCAATGCGGATATCCTAAGATTAAGCCGGTTGTCAGACTTTCGGGCTTCTAACTTCCCGTAACGACTGTCATCGGTATTCGTATGGCACCCTGGATCGACTGTTCTACATGCTCTACGAGGCACGGAGGGGTCTCGATGTGTAACGAATGGTCACCCACCCACAGAGTAACCGCGGCAAGCGCAGCTTAACCTCGCAAATCATATGATCCGCGCGGTTGATAATTAGCTACGAGCATTATAAAGGAGTTGAATAATACCTACATACCATCCCATTAGGTATTGTTTATTTCTTCATTACAGTTTATTCAATTCATAGCATGTAAACTGTATCAGCAACAGTGTTTGCATCTGTTGTGAACACGCATTAGCATGTACGCGTGTAAGCGTCCGTACGCACGTACGAGTGCGCTGTATATCACCGTATAACTGCGCACGATATGATATGTTACATCCGCAACTTGTAATAGGCCGCACGAAACTGATGTAAAAACGGCAATGTTGAAACAAAGTGACGTAACAAATTTATGTTTTGTCATCGTAAGGGCGATCAATTTTGTTTTCTATTGAACCAGCAAACGTAATTTTTTTTTGAAATGTTAAAATTTGTTGTTTAGTAACTGCCTGGTTGGTCTGGTGGTGGCAAGCGCGACTGCTGATCGTAAGGTCCTGGGTTCGATCCCCAGGTCGGGCAAAGTGTTATTGGGGTTTGCCGTGTGGAATTTCTCAGTAACAGCTCGGAGTTAGGATTTGTGCCCGGTTGATGGAAATAAGCTGGCCCCCTATTACTTGGTACTTAAACATAACGGCGCAATGAGGGTGTTACTATACATCTCTGCCCAACCCTTCGGGGAATACAGGCGTGATGTTATGTTAATTGTTGATGAAACTTCTTTGATTATATTTTTCGAAGAGGAGTGACCACAGAAATCTAAATAATAAGAAATGATAGATGAGTGCTGTAATGGTACCTTCTTTGCTAATAATGGTATGAGGTATGTAATAGAGGGTATTCTATTATAGATATTGCTATCGCAGGACACAATAAAAACCTCTGCTCCTACTGTTAAAGAAAAACCCGATTTGCCAGACATATGAATCGAAACCATGATGACAGATGTTAACGACTTTCGTGGTAGAAGGATAAGAACTGTGCACCCAAACAAGAACTAAACTATCGGCGAACCTACGAATGACAATTACACTGCATAAATATACCCAAACTGAGTTCATTATCTATGTCAACTGGACCCCCAAATTTTAATATCAGAACATCACGAAACAATTCACAAAACGTTCGCTTGTTAATAATTTCCTGCTACGCTAATTTACTGCGTCGCTTCGACAACGAAGCCAAGCCGTAAGCTTTAAAACGGTGTCATTAAAACATAGGAGCGTCTTTCTCGTTTGTTTATGGTAATCGAGTGGGCAAGTTGCGAAGCTTTGATTCCGAAGCTGACCCGTGCCCGACACGCCCCAGTTTACTTTATCACATTAACGATGCGACCTTTCACAAAATTCGACGGTTCCTTAGTTTTAACGAACTTCAGTTTTGCCTTTCAAAGCAACCTTAGTACACACTACGTCCCAATTTTCTACCTCCAGGAAAATAGCCTGCACCTCAAAGCTGCACCGACGTAGTTATCGGATCACTTGATCTCGTTAATATAGAGCCAGGTTTTCTTCAGCTTTTTGGTCCTAAATATTTTTGGCTTTAAACGTTCAGTCGAGAGCCAAGCTTACGTTACTGAAATAAGAAAATTTTTATACAAAATGAAACGAAGAACTTACGACTGTAATTCAGAGAGATGTGTATTAAAATAAAACAATTCTTGAGCCTGCAATAATGCTAACAATGATTAAGACTGCGCTGGCAGCACCTCCTCCACTGAACAGTTTGAACCCTCTCCAAGTTTTAAACGAATTTCATTGAGCGAAATAAAAGCATACGGCTGTCTGAGCAAGTAGGTATGCTATATTCCTGAATCATTTTTCTGTTTGGGATGTTCACGCAAAAATTTAGGACGCCTAGCGAGTGTCAGAAAGTAATCTAATACCTAGTTTATATCGATAACAATAGAATAGTTCTAACTTTGTGATGCTCCACAGTTACGATTCAAGAGTGCCCAAGTCTCTGATAGGTAAAGTATGAAGTTTTCCAATTTATCGCTGATCTCAACTTTCCAGTGGTAGGTCAATCCCCGATGGATACTTACAGGAAACGTTATTCGCTAGGTAATATACATCTTATCAAAGGGGAGGCTCGCCCGCTGTACCCGTAGGCGTAAATCTTGCCTTTACGGCCTCACCTGTCGATGGAATAATTTACTGCCGGCTTAAAACTTCCTCCCAAAAGGAAATCCCAAACACTTCTCAAGAAATAACTGAATAAGAAATTGTCGATTGTACGCACGACGCGCGCGACGCCCCGCGCTCGCCCTTGCTTGACAGCGAGGAAATTCAAACTTAAACCTCCTCTAATAGAATAAATAAAACTCAGAACACTTTCCCCGCGATAAGAGATTTAACGTGAAGATTTATGTGAAAATGTACATGTTGATTTATTCCTAAAATCACACGCCTAGACGCTGAAAACACAATCTGCCAAACTGAATTTCACAGCGAGTTACGCGCTCTATAACTAGTAACACGGTGACTAAATATCTGTGTGCGGTTATATTTTATGTTGTAGCTGTGAGGTGGACCGTTGGCATCCCGATATCGATGGATATAAGCAATTTGCAAGTAAAATGCGAATGTCGGCTGCACGGTCGGCAGCGGCGTCGAGCATCTATTTTTTTATTATTTTCATAGAATTTCATACGTGAATATTGCACAACTACGCTTTTGAGTCTCACCTATTGTAACGAAAAATTATTGCGAAAAATATTTCGATGACATTTACAGCGAAGCGAGTGATTGTGTTTCTCTCAGAACTTTCTCAAACACTAAATACTTACCTATAAATAACTAAAGCTACGTGTAAGTACATATAGGTTTAAATGTGATTTGATTCGAGAACGGAGTGTACAATTTTGGCAAATTGTTTAACAAACTGTGTTGGCGGGTGTACAACATAGATAATTCAATGCGAGGCCCGTTAGTTACGGTCATCTCTAAGAATGGGTGGTGTTCAGTTTAGTAGATTATCTTGGCTGGAGGCTGGCCGCGTACACGAGTATGTATAGGCACCAGTCCAACTGGCACACACCACACTTAGCTGGCGAACAATCCATTAGTATGTCGGATTTGCTACCGCCGAGATTTATATCCTAAGTTACAGGCTATACTGAAACTTTTTAGTTCGACTAATGTTTAGACTTTTAGCTATTAGTTATTCTCACTGGCTAAATTCTATCCTAACAACCTACTTACAAACTTTTATTTTGCTTAGCCATCGGTTTAGGAAGATTGTCCTAAGTAGTTAGGCAAAAGGTTTCTTACAAGTTTTTGCTATTTCTGCCAGCTCTATTTTATCCAAAAATATTTACTACTGTATTGCCTAGTCTGGAAAATAAATTACCTATATAAAAATAGTAGGTAGGTAGGTAAACTAAAAAATTCTCGGTAGAAAAAGAAAAACATGTAGACACCGTAAGTAACAAGGAAAGAATTACAAACTACATAGATACGAAGTAAATTGGCGTGCCTAGCTCCTTAATAGAACATTATGAAGCTACACGCGCAACGTTATTAAACGAGAACATTTTTCAATAGCCACCATAAAAATGTAAATGGGTGAACCAACACTTGGGTAGTGTGAAGGCAAGATATTCATAACAATAGTGCGGGCGGGCCGGGCGGCGGTGCTGGCGGGCCGGGCGGTGGAGCTAGTGGGCCGCTTGGCACGCGAGCCTCGCAGCCTCGCATGTGCAAACACATTTCTACTTATAACATGTCGACTGTGAGATAATGTAATTATTTCTCGTGTCTACCCCCACTCGCCGATTATCCCGCTTTTTTACCGTACTAATTAACATTCGCGGTTCAGTTTACCGAAGCTTATCGCGGAAATTTCGTTCCACGCGTTTTGTCGCGAAATTAATTTGGTCAAACAGATTTAGATTACAGCCATGTTTAACATACAATTTGATACCGCAATCCGATGCTGATGTGTATTACAGCTTAATTGCCTATTTGTTGATACCAAACTCTCTAAGTATATAGGTACCTACATAGGTATACAGGCTCTCTAACCTTCACTTCTTTACGTTACAGTTACTACAAATATAATTTCCATGAACATGATATTTTATGAATTATTTATTTATTTTAACTTTATGCAACAAAAAACGTACAAAGGCGGACTTAATGCCTTAGGCATTCTCTACCAGTCAACCAAAAGTGGTGAAGAGATAACATGGCAGGTGCAAATTATTGTTCAAGAATAAAATAAGCAAAATTTGAGGTTAAAAAAAATAAAAGAACTCAAGGCGATAAAACTTTAAATGTACACAAGTACAAAATAATTAAAATTCTCCATACTTATAAATGAATAATTTACTATATAAAATCCTATACATATAACACATACATAATATATATACCTATAAAATAAATACATAATATATATACATATAAAATATATACCTTATGAAAAGAATAGAAAGGAGGGTTAAGAGACAACGCTTACTATTATTTCTACGTTTAACATCAATCTACCACAAAACACCACAAATCGTGTCATAATTTTTGTTTATATAACTGTGTTAGCAAACCACACAAAACACAAATAAAACGGCATCAATTAAAATAAATCAACTATTATAAATAAATTGGAACAAGGGTGAATCTGTGCAAGACATCTGGCACACTTTAATTTGTTTGGTGCCATTGTTATGCCAAATTAATATTCCAATTTATTCCATTTCTGTATCGAGGAGTGTAAATCAATATTTGGTGGCAGTCGCGCTCGTCTGAGCCACGTCTTAAGCACCCGAGTCCCCAACAGATAGGCGTCTCGGATAATTGGAATGTTACGCCCCAGTAATTAGATGAATTGTGTGACCATTTATTTGCTTTACTAAATTGCTGTTAATCGGTTCATATGTTTGATTTGGCCACCTGTGATGGTTCCAAGTCAGCCAGTTTCTTCGACGCCTACAGTTCAACTTGTATTTGACTTCTGGAAGATCGAAATAGAGCTGATTGCGTTTAATTGCAATATTGAATTAATTCCGAAACCCATTTCTGCGCAAATAACAAAAGTGACATAATATAGAAACAGCATATCATCTGTGCCATACACGTGTTACATCACTATCTACTACAATCACTCCTTAATAAATGTTAGTTTCTCAAAACACAAATAAAAATAACATAACATCACGCCTTGTATTCCCTGAAGCTTTCGGCAGAGGTGTTTTAGTACACCCTTGTTTCGCCAGTTATGTTTAAGTCCCATGTAATAGGGGGCGAACGCATTACCATTAACCGGGCACAAATCCAGACTCCGGGCTGCTACTGAGAAATTCCTAATAGAAAAACCCACTAACACTTTGCCTGACCTGGGGATCGAACCCAGGACCTTATGCTCAGCAGTCGCTCTTGCGACCACTAGACCAATAAAGCAGCAAATAAAATAATGTAAATTGTTGAATAACACCACACACTATTTTTAATGAGTGTTTTAAAAGTTTTAATTTACAAAATAACCACAAAAACTCCAACATTTCACTGTCGTTTCTTTACATTACATCAGTAAAATTAGTAATATTATACGGACAAATAAAGCAACCATAACTAAACAGATAACAATAAAGTTTTCGAGGGTGTATAACTAAGTTTTAAGCGTGTCAGCACACATAAGTTAACTCTGCTTATTTATTATACTCAACTCGCATCACGTAACGCTGTTTTAAACAAGAACAAATTGTACAAAAAGGTAATATCGCGTGCTATCCTCGATTTAAACGTAGCCTTATCAAAATATGTACGTTGTTTTAATTTTTGTATCAAACTACATGGCTTTGTGTGTTTGCCTTATTAAAATTATGTATAGTTTGAACAAAAGCGTGTTGTCCTCATAAATGAAACACAACACGCGTGACGGATTTCCCAAAGGGAAGATGGTATTTAGTCTGGTGTTATAATGGGTGAGTCCCTGTATCGAGAGTTATCTATATACCGGTATATGAATAAATATAATGAACCTGGATGTCTTTTTTGGTAATACGACGTTTTCTAAAAATGAAACCTAGTTCGATCGATTTATCGCCCCCGGAACCCCCTGCATACTAAATTTCATGAAAATCGTTGGAGCCGTTTCAGAGATTCAGATTATATTATATACATATATACCTGTATACAAGGTTAGTCGGAAAGGGGGTACTAAGCCGCGGGCCACTTAATGTATCACTGATGATTGTTTTAAAGAAAGTGTTAAAATTTAAAAATTCGATTAGTTTTTTTCCCATGAAAAATTATTTTCAATTTAGTTTTTTCAAAAATTCTTCATCCCTACTTTAGTTATGAATTCAGAAAATGAAGTTTCTAATCCGTGACCCTTAATATGACGTAAAATGTAAACACAGCTGATCATAGCTGAGGATAGATAGAATTTAGCGTATTTTTTATGAAATCTTTGAACAGCTATTACCCTTGAAGACTTTTGGGGAAAGTTGTAGAACAAAAGTTATCCATTATTATGCGTACTTTAACACCCTTTCGGCTTAGTACCCCCTTTCCATCTAACCTTGTATATACAAGAATGGCTCGATTAAAGGTATTAGATATAATATGGCAGGGTGTATGGCACTATATTATATATTGACTGCCTCGTTAGTGTCGTGGTGGCAAGCGCGACTGCTGATTTTGAGGTTCTGAGCTCGATCCCCAAGTCGGGCAAAGTGTTATTGGGTTTTTCCATGTGGAATTCCTCAGTAGCAACCCGGAGTCTGGATTTGTGCCCAGTTAATGGCAATATTTGTTTTTTACATTACGTCAATTTTTAGAGTTCCGCAGTCCAACTAAGAACACCTAAAGTTCGGCCAAGTCAGTCTATAGTTTACAGCAGGGATGGGCCGAATATGGGTTTCACCGAATACGAATAATCGGCCGAATGTTCGGTTAAAAGTTTACCGAACCGAACATTCGGCCGAATATTCGGCAGGATTTGGCGCGCTTTATCGTGCAAAAATTCAATTCTGTACTTCTCGAACGCATTGAATCGCGCGGCCCTTCCCACCTCTGACGCTGCTATCCCCGGATTGTTACTGTGTCATCTAGTTAGCGACAAAACAGTGGCACATTTATTTGTTTTTGAGTACAAAATCGTTAAAACTCAGTAAATTACAAAAACAGCAATGAAGTAAATGAAAGGAAGAGGTCGAACATTTGGACATTTTTCTATGAAACTGATGATAAATGATAAGCCACTTGATATGGATACAATTATGTAATTATACTTTTACATACAAAGTTGCCTGTATGCAACTTTCTAACGTAAGATTATTCGGTAGAATTTTCGGCATTTTTGCCGAATGATCGGCCGAATACGAATGTTCGGTAAACCTGCCGAATATGCCGAATACCAAACAAAACGAATATTCGGCCCATCCCTAGTTTACAGCCGTTTTATTCGCAGACTGTTAGTGCTATTAAGCTGAAATTTGGAATGATTATACATTCTTAAAAAGTGTCAAGAAAGGCATCAGCTCAGCATAATGTCAGGTGACACTACTAGGTACTACTACTTAACACTGATATTCAGCTGCAAGTTGCAACCCACACGAGTAGGGTTGCCAGGCCCAAAAATAGAAAAGCCGGACACAGATACATATTTAACCGGACATTTTGCCCTGAAGGCCTGACACATTGGTTTTTAAAAGAAAAAAGAACATTTCATCTGACCCCCGAGCCAAGATCGCGAGTCATGCGTGTCCGCGTGAGTCGCTCACGCGTTTTCGTTCATCGTATTTTGGCGGGGCGCGGTTGACCAAAAGCATTACAAAAGCCGGACAGGCGGACTTGTATACAAGGTTATAGACCGACGGGATAACTCAGTCCTCGCCCGCGACGCTACAGGGACGCGGGGGATGACGACTAAAAGACGATTTCCAACAAACGGCTCGCATCCGTCCGTATCCTTTCCGATCCGATGCGATGCGAGCCGTTTGTTGGAAATCATCTTTTAGTCGTCATCCCCCGCGTCCCTGTAACGTCGCGGACGAGGACTGAGTTATACGGTCGGACTATAGTCGGAAAGGGGGTACTAAGCCGAAAGGGTGTTAAAGTACTCATAATAAGGGATAACTTTTGTTATACAACTTTCCCCAAAACTCGATAGTTTAAGAGAAATAGCTTTTCAAAGATTTCGTAAAAAATATGCTAAAATCTATCTGGGCATAGCTATGATCAGCTGTTTCTACAATTTAGGTCATATTTGGGGTCACGGATTAGAAAATTTATTTTCTGAATTCATAACTACAGCAGGTATGATTTTTTTTTAAAACCTTAAATAAAATTCTTTTTGCATGCAAATAGAAACTACCGAATTTTGAAATTTTAACACTTGCTTTATAATACTCATCAGTGATACTTTAGGTGACCCGCGGCTTAGTACCCCCTTTCCGACTGATCTTGTATATTTGGCCGGACACAACTGTAAAAATCCGGACACCTGGCAACCCTAGCCACGAGTGCCCATTACGAAACTAAGTATCAAATAAGTTGTATATAGTGTGCAGCTTGGGACTTCAATTCCACCGAAAACACGGATAATAGATACTTCCTCATTTTAATATACAATGAGGTTCTTCACTGCAACACTCCAATGAAAGATAAAAAGAAGTCACCGGCGACCTTTCCGTCGACATTCTTGAGGAAGATAGTTAATTAAATAAATGGTCTGAGACGATACCCCTCATCATTCTCTCCTGCGCCCTACATAAGGTCGTATTGTTGTGTAACATCGAGGTTTTATTGGGTTTTTACACTACCTTTGTATTTATTTGTTGTTCCGAAGAATGGCGATAGTAAATAGAGGTGGTACACACATGCTTTGGGTGTAAGGCAAAGAAAGCCTTTATTCAACAATAGGTCCATAAGGGCTGAAAAGACTGTATACTTCAGTAAGCTTGTCGCCTTATTCTGGAAGCATGTTAGTAACAAACATGTTGCTTTGGTCAAATACATCTGAGGCTCTTTATTCAAGTCAGGTTTGAGGAAATGGAATTTCCTCTTGAAGTTAAAACTAAGTAATTGGCTCACATGGGGACTTTTACTGTGGTAAACTTACTTCAATCGCAAAATAAACCTAATAGCGACGGTAGGGGAACGAGGTATGGTGTTCCTCCTACGAAAAGGGAGGATAAGATCCTCCTACCAGGCGGGTCTTATGACTGGCGGGCGTGATAGATGCATCACTCTTCCCCAAGACCGGAGGTTGTTTGTCGTGATGAGTCAGCAAGTCGTTGCATGTTGAGATGCTTGCCAGTGCCAGGTGAGGGTTCCAGTGAGTCGGAACTGTGAGCGGTGAGAAGTGGCTGGCTGCTGGCGTCGACCAGAAAAGAAGTGCATCTGCTAGTTAACCGGTCAAATTTGCAGCGTGCTGTGCCATGTTGCTGAAGAGGGCTGAAGGTGTGACCAGGCTTGCGCGTTCGCTGAAGGCTAAGGTGACACGATGAAGCCGAGGGTGCTAACTGGCTGTGTGACTTGCTGCTTGTTTGAATGCTGAGCAGAGGGAGTGATGAGGGAATGTTGATGTTGTTGCCGATCTTCATAGGCTGCGAAGGTTGCGTTGGTAACCGTCACCAGTGTGGAAACACTGTCTGTGACGATCACGCCGGGGTCTCCAATGTGGAGGAACGAGGTATGGTGTTCCTCCAACGAAAAGGGAGGATCCTCCAACCAGGCGGGTCTTATGCCTGGAGGGCCACTGCCCAACGGTTGATGTTGGGAAGTTATATATACTATCTGAGTGTCAAATCTTGATATCGCGATGTAGGATTTGTGATATTTTATTTGACAGCTGTCATTGTTGTCGTTATAGTCTGCTAGACATTCGTCGTTCTGCGTAGTTCTCATGTGGCGTGATAGATGCCGCCACAGTGTGATTGACCAGCTGGGCAGCCTTATACCTCTGCTGGCAAGCCAGAAGTATCTCGAAAGGTTATTTTTGTAGATTACCAGTAGATCTGTTTATTAGTTTCAAAGTATACAAGTATCTTTGCTTAGTGTATTATAGAATGTATTCTGGATAATAAACAATACAATTGAATAATTAAAAACAAATCTTTGGTTCCGTATTAAAGGCGAAGGTACGGAGACAGCTAGTAATGTATTAACCGACTTCTTTAATTAAACTGTCATGATATTTACTTCGACTTCAAATTAATAATAACGTTTATTCGAATAAAAAGAATATAGCCTAATACAGTTATAGCTACTACTAAGAATAAGAAACAATACAAATAATGTAGGTAGGCTGGTAAAACTATATGAACTCTTGACTTCCAAACTAGGTAGAACACCTTTATCTTGGAAATCAGTGCACTTCGGTGGAAAATAAGTTTTAAAGCTTATAAAGCAAAATAATATGACACTTCCAATAAGATTAGATTATTATTGGAGGGAAGTGAAAACAAACGAAATATTAGAAAATCAGCGTAAAGAATATATAGGTATAATATAAGCAGTGATAGCCTAGTAGTGTGACCGTCGGACTGCCAAGTCATAGGTCTCAAGTTCGAACCCAATGCACGCACCTCTGACTTTTCGGATTCATGTGCGTATCGTATAATTATCATTTGCTTAAAAAAAAACGGTGAAGGAAAACTTCTTGAGGAAACCGGCATGCCTGAGAGATATTTCTCGACTGCATGTGAAGACAAGTCAGAGGCCCATGGGCGGCACAAACTCTGACACCAGATTAGTCACTAATCACACGAAAAGAAGAAGCCTAATACAGTTATACATACTACTAAGAATATGAATACAATACAAATAATGTAGTTAGGCTGGTAAAACTATACTGGCCTGCAAAAATAAGTATCACACTTTTAAAATTGCAATAACTTTTTAAGTACACAAGATATATTTTCGAAACAAAAAGGACTCAAAAAAGAGTTTAACTTTGTTACTATAGTTTCAAAGAAAGCTGATAAAAATTGCTATAAAACGTTTTTTTATTTTAAATCTCTAACTTCTATAGTTTAGAAAAAATTGAAATTTTAAAAGTGTGATACTTATTTTGCAGGCCAGTGTATATGAACTACTGACTTCCAAACTAGGTACCTAGAACACCTTTATCTTGGAAATCAGTGCTCTTCGGTGGAAAATAAGTTGAAAAGCTTTTGAGCAAAATAATATGACACTTCCAATAAGATTAGATTTATTAATGGAGGGAAGAGTAAGCAAACGATATATTACAAAATCAGCGAAAAGAAAAATTCATACATTTATTGCGAACTAGTGACCCGCCCCGGCTTCGCACGGGTGCAACGTACTAATGTGGGGCATATAAACCTTCCTCTTGAATCACTATATCTATTGCTGGAAACTGCATTAAAAACCGTTACGTAGTTTAAAAGATCTAAGCATACAGACAGCGGGAGCGACTTTGTTTTATACTATGTAAAGAAGATAGGTGTACCAATTGGTTTTAGTTTTACATTACGTAGTAACCTTTTACGATCATTGCAATATTTGACATTATTTGACAGGAAATGTTCAAAGATGATAATTACTAAAATACTGCTTAGGTAATGCAGAAGTGTTATCCATTATAATTTGCGTAATAAAGTCATAAAAGTAACAAGTTGATTTGCTATTCAAATTAAATATACTTTCATTAATTACCTACTATTACTAAAACCGGTCCCTGTCACCTATCAGACTATGCCACACTTAATTAAGTGTCACAGCTGCAAATAATGGGGGCTCGTGGCTAATTACCAACCGCGCGGATCATATAATTTTCGAGGTTAAGCTGCGTTTGCCGCGGTCAGTCTGTGGATGGATGACCGTTCGTTACACATCGAGTCCCCTCCGTACCTCGGAGAACACGTTAAGCCGGGTACAGACTTATGAAATATAACATGCAATGTAACACGCAATGAAAGAATTTGCCGTCCACATTGTCGCAATGTATCATGCAATGTTACAGAATTCGCACAGTGTGGGCGCCTTGCGCGCACGAACCGTGCACACTACGCGAGCGTACTACGTACATACCTTTCATGTTACATTGCATGTTACGTTACAGCAGTCTGTACCCGGCTTTAACCCTCGATCCATCGCGCACTTTTTAATAATGCGGTTCGTCGCGTGGTGTCCCTGAAGATCCCAAGAATCAACAGCCTATAAAACCCGTTATAACTTGTATCTTTTTAAGTATTTTAGCAGTTTCTTATTTATTTATTTAACGACAATAAAATTACAACAATTAAACCAAATATATTCATTTATTTACTGTTTAAACTTACAAGTTAAAATTAGGAACATAAAATTCTCTCTTTGAAATAATATCACTATTTTTTTTTTAAATCGTGTCTAAATTAATGAACTTTAATTTATATTATATCTATATGACATCAAATTAAAATAATTAACACTGTAACATAAAATTTGGACCTCACCAACAAAAAAAAATACTTTTATCAAACGAAATCAGACTACTTTTTCATTTGGACACAGTCTGTACCTACATAGGCCAGTTTAGTATGTGTAGGGCATATGTTATCCTTGCAAAAGTGGCAGATAGATTTGAATTTTCTATCTGTTTGTATTTGACAATGAACGCAACGCTTCCTCATAGGAACAATCTCGTTTCCATCAGGTTGAATATCCTGAAGTGGAGGTATGATCGCCTTATGGTCTGCTTCAATTCACAAGGCAAAGTTGAAATGGTGGCCCGCGATTGCAATTAAGGACGACACAATTCAAATGCCAGTGTTCTCAATAAAATTTGCATCCTATACTGTGGTTTTGCCTTACATTTAAAAAAAAATTACTAACGCGGTTCGTCGTGTGAGGTTTTTGAAGGCCCGAGCGCACAAAACACGTCTGTATCTAACGGTGCAGGCGCGCGAATTGAATTTAGCGGCGATACCTACGCGGTAACTATAATCCAATTTCGAAAGGTACCTAAAATACTAAAGCTCGCGAATAGTTTTAAATGTGTTAATTTTACATATTTCTAACACCCGGGTTTTCAAAGACCCCACGCGACGGACCGAGGGTTAAACAGTCGGTCCCGGGTGTCATACGAATACCTATGACAGTCGTTACGGAAAGTCAGAAGCCCGAAAATCTGACAACCCGCCTAACCTTAGGATATCGGCATTGCCCTGCTACTGGGTTTCGAAGGTCTGATAGCAGTCGCTCCGCGTAAAATACTGGTATTCAGCCGCATCTGGTTAGACTAGAAGCTGACCCCACCATAGTTGGGAAAAGGCTAGGTAAAACGAACGATAGATGGATTAGGCTAGCCTTACCCCTAATTGGTTGGGGTCGGCTTGTAGTCTCACCCGATGTTATTGAATAAATCCACTCGCAAGTTATACCTACTGAGCAAGTTATTGCATTCCATTGCTCGCTTAGTTCGTAAAACTTGCAGAAGTCGACTTGGGTGCGCATCCACAGGTTTAAAGTCGGTTGCGCAAGTCAGCTTGAGCAATAAAACTTGCTAGTGGATCTGGCGCTACAGAATAACACAAAACTACTATAAGACCACCAATAATAGACAGCCACATTATTACTGCTGTAGTTGTTTATTTATGCCCAGTTCCTATAAACAACAACGAATCGTTTTACTTACCAATGGTAGTTCTTTTTATTGCCAGACTGGGCATATAAATAGACTCATAAACTTATTTTACATGTGATAGCGACTTCCGTATGGGAGTGTCTACTATGCAAGGTTATGAGATCTTTGCTTCATTATTGGTAAAGGGTACAAGAGTCTCAATTTTAACGAATACCGCTTCGTAAAATTTTATATTTTTTTTTTTTTTTTTTTATTTATTTTAGATTTATGGTAGCCTGTGCACCATAGACTAAATAGTAACCATATATTATTTTATTTTTGTGTGTTTGGGTTACCATGTTGTTATATATTATGTTTAAATTTAAGTAAGTTTTAGTATAAGGTAATTTTAAGAAACATTATATTTTTAATTTTAAGTACCTATCCGTATGCGTCCGCGTGGGCAGAAAATAAATACATTTTCTTTCTTCTTTCTTTTCTTTCTAAATTATAGGAGTCGGCCATTAATGAATAGCCGACATGATGAGCAGAACTAAAGATAGTCAATTTCCTTGTATATGTCTTATTTTTTCCATTATCTTACAAGTAAATGGGTGCTATAATTGATTTTGGACCCTATAATTTCATGTAACATACAAACACCTTTTGTTTCAAATGTAGGTACAGTACTTTGGCTAAATCAACAGGGTTCATTGTTCTTGAGCAGGAAACCCACATTCAATGCTCAGAGTAGCGGACCCAATATCCATATACGAACGAATATAAAATTACACCTAAATGATAACTGCTTCGTTGGTCTAGTGTTGGTAAGCGTGACTGCTGATCGTGAGGTCCTGGGTTCGATCCCGGGGTCGGGCAAAGGGTTATTGGGTTTTTCCGTGTGGTAATCCTTTGTAGCAGCCCGGAGTTTGGATTTGTACCCGAATGATAGCAATAGGCTCTCCACATGGGACTTAAAACATAACGGCGAAATGAGGGTGTTACTCTTCTGCCCAACCCTTCGGCGAATACAGGCGTGATGTTATGTTATGTGTTACAAAATGAAGATGTTTTTCTTATCAAACATGGATTTTTAATGTAGTAAATGCCTCCTTGTTGATTGATCAATAATACAGTATACCCTGCTAAGAGAGAGACACGAAAAAATCATGAAGCGTTCATGCAACATTAACGCATACTTAATTATAACGAACAAATTTATATTTAATATGACCCGTCACGTACATGTAATTACAATAATTAAATGATATAAAATACGGCCATCGTTAATACCTCCACTATCTACGTTTCTCTATAAATTGAGGGAACTCCCACCGGGCGCCCATTTACCAGAGAAAAATGGCGTCGCAATAAAACACGATAGAATGAGTCATTATTTTCCCAGATTAACCACTACGATTACACTGTGGTATTGATAAAATTTTGATAAGGCTTCAAGGAAAATATTGGGCAAATAAAGCTCTTATTTCTGCTGAGAAAGCCGGAAAAGTGCTAACTTTTTGGGTTGTATAAAAGTTTTGAAATATGTTCTTTTGATTCCGTTTATACGTTGTACGAGTATTGTAGCTACAAAAAAGTTGTATTTGTGAGGCGAAACAGAGAAGAATGAGAAATAATCAGGTTAAGAGACCATTAAAGAAGACAAATGAGGATAATTGACGCTTTCATCCAATGAATATGTCTGCAATTTTCGTTTTTAGCATAAATTCATTTAATTTTAAAGAGTTTTATATAATAGACCGGGAATGTACGTCGACCGGGGGTCGGGGACGATTCTTATACAATTTTTGAACCGGAGACGTACGATTCCGGTCGCAATTTTACGGAAACTGGAGCATCAACTTCGTATTATTTAGGGCTTAAAAGTAAACATATATGTTTTAACATAATTTTAGCACACTGTCTGTATTAACGATTAGGTACCTTGCAAAAAGTTGTAAATACCGGAAAACCTCTATTGTTTATACCATGTAGTAAGTTAGATTAGCATCAGTGTACACATCACTGGCAAGTAGATGTCGCACCCTTAATAATGTAAGGGCACAACTCAAAATATTGAGTTTTTGAGTTTCTGTGTTAGATGGTCGCAATATCAACTGTTCTACCACTTAGCTTTCATAGAAAGAAAAAAAAAGACAATATTAAAGCAAATACTGTAATTATACTGTAAAAAATACCGTGAAAACATCGGCTTCCTTGAATCTTTTAACACGTTTTCCCAAAAGTTGATATTTTCGAGTTGTGCCCTTACGTGCGATGTATTGGTTTAGGAAGTCCTTATAAGATCTCCGGAACACCGGAAATGTCAATACAGGGCCGAACCAAAACGGAGATGAATAAATGTGAGTCCAATGATAAGAGAATACGACAGCCACATTATATTTAGTTTGTTTACCAGAATTGATGGATAAGTATTTATAGCAAGCACACGCTAGAAGCAGTGATAGCCTAGCGTTTGAACGTTGCCTTCCATGCAAGAGGAGAGTTCAATCCCGGCGCGTACTTCTGACTTTTCGAAATCATGTGCTGATCAGATTTTGATTATCCCTTGCGTTAACGGTGAAGGAAAAACATCGTGAGGAAACCTGCACATCTAAGAGGGCTCTATTAAGTTCTCGATGGTGTGTGTAGTCTGCCAAACCGCACCAGGCCAGCGTGGTGGACTAAGGCCTAAACCCTTCTCATTCCGATAAGAGGCCCGTGCCCAGCAGTGGGACAGTAATGGGCTTATTATGTGTGTATGCATACGCTCGAGCTAATGCGGTACAATAAACCTGAGTCCTACCGGAAGCCGTCGCTGTGGTCGAAATCAGCTTGGATAGTCATCGTCATCATCATTACAACATTATCAAAAATATTCCACCGTTTTTTCCAAGAGACTCGTTGGTCAACCACATGATACACGGCGCATTGTTGAAGTTGACACCACCGGGCTATCAAGCACAGCGTGACATAATAACATAAGTTGTACATTATCTCGTCTTTGCAAATTATTTTGCACTGTGCATGTTAGGATTTCTAGTGAACCTGGATGATGTGTGCTTCACCTTTACACCCTATGTTTTAAAAAAAACTTCACTCAACTGCCTCGTCGGTGTGGTGGTGGCAAGCGCGACTGCTGATCTTGAGGTCCTGGGTTCGATCCCCAGGTCAGGCAGTGTTATTGGGTTTTTCCGTGTGGAATTCCTCAGTAACAGCCCGGAGTTTAGATTTGTGCCGGCTAATGGCAATAGGTTCGCCTCCTATTACATGGGACTTAAACATAACGGTAAAATGAGGGTGTTACTATACACCTCTGTCCAACCCTTCGGGGAATACAAGCGTGGTGTTATGTTAATACTGCTAAGAATAGGGAGGCCTAAAACTGTTATTAGGGCTGGTCCCGACTGGTGTAGAGGACGCTGAAACCTTGCCGTGACCGCACCGCCGCGCCGCCACACCGTAATAACGGGTCGTTGCATGTCGTGTGTACATGACAAGCGACGGACAAATAGAAAATTCTTCAATTTGGCCTTCAATTTGGTTCAGCGTGGATCAGCACCGACTTCTGAAACTGTTAATTTTATATGGTAATTATTTTATTCCTTTTTGAAGTCGGTTTAAATTTTTTGTAAAAAATGTTTTTATTGAAAAAACTAAAATCAAAATCTTATTGCATGCAAATAAAAATTATCGAATTTTGAAATTTTAACACTTGCTTTAAAATAGTCATAAGTGATACTTTAGGTAGCCCGCGGCTTAGTACCCCCTTTCCGACTAACCTTGTATAGTGAAACAACAGCTCCGGATTGAACGACAGTTGTAACAAAGGAAAATATTGATAGTGAATATAGAGTAAACCCTGGAAATAGGTATACATAAACTTCAATTTCTTTACAAAACTTATGATCCTACTACAAGCAGTCACTCTTAATACTGTACAATGTTATACAATAAGATACATGAGTATTCTATCGAGGGGCTCGTGGCTAATTACCAACCATACGATTTGTTAGGTTAAATTGCGCTTGCCGCGGTCAGCCAGTGGATGGGTGACCATTCGTTACACATCGAGACCTTTCCGTGCCTCGAAGAACACGTCAAACAGTCGGTCCCGAATCTCATAAGAATACCTATGACAGTCGTTACGGGAAGTCAAAAGCCCGAAAGTCTGACAACCGATCTAGCCCTAGGATATAGGCATTGCCCTGAGCTAGGTTGTGGAAGTCTGATGGTACTCGTCCCGTATAAAATACTGGTAATCAGCCGCATCTCGTTAGACTGGAAGCTGACCCCAACATAGTTGTGAAAAAGGCTAGGCAGAACGAACAATGAGTACTCTATCGGTAATCATATTCTACCGGTAGTATGTATTTATATAGCAAATGCATTGTACTAGTCGATAGGCAAAGGTGTAAGTCTGCGGTCTAGGGTGCGGCTTTTATGCACAATTACGCATAGCAACGTAGCTCAGTGCGGCAATTGCTCGCTCACAACGATATCTACAGTCTACACCTGCCTTTATACTGAATTTCTAGAGTTCATCTTTCAAAAGTACATACAATTAAAATACAGTAAAGCAAAACATAACCATAATACGGAATTATGAATAATAATTAATTCATCGCATCTAATCAGAGCACTTCACTGAAAGATAATGAATTTAAATATGGGTAAGGTGTCACAAAAAATCCTAATAGATATTAATTGAGCTCTTAAACCAACGAGCACACTGAATAGATCGGCAATTAGGTGGTATTAATCTCGAGACTGTTCACAGTAGGGAAAAAGTAATTATAAGAAATGACGATGACGTCTTGCGGACAACTCTAGAAATATGGGTCCGAATTCGGTGTCGGGAAGGAAACCTGACGCATTCACTGAGCGATTTTACTTATTTATACTTTTTTTATATTTTTTTATTTGAGATGTGTTTGCTCTTGGCTCTAGTCTAGGTCAGAGGTGACAGAGACAAAGTCTGCGATGGAGTGAGCTTACCCAGAAGAAGCCTGTTCACTCTAACTTTGACTTTGAAGAGATTCGGGTACGTTTACTTAAAGTAAAAAAAGAACAGTTTATTATAAAATAATTAGTTCTACAGCACTCGGTGTTCTTTTTAGGTAATTTTTTCGGTTTTCTTTTTTGAAGTTCTCAATTCGGCTGTACCTATGTTTTTTTTTAATGTTTGTTACCTCACGACACCCTCATTTATGAACCGACTTGAAAAATTATTATTTTGTTTGAAAGAGTCTTCTTTCGAAATGGTCCCGTTTAAATTCGGTAAAGATCTGATGAATAACTTCGTAGATAGACAATGGAACTCCTCAATGACGAACATTATGCATAATGTGATGATGTGATTATGTTACGAGCAGCGTCTTTAGTAGGTCCAACCATGTTTTAAGGCCACTAAAATGAAGAAAATAAAAAACATTTTAACAAAAATACACCGACTTCATAAAAACGAAGAAAATATTAAAATAATTACCATATTATAAAATTTACAATTTCAGAAGCCCGTGCCTTTAATTTGGTTCAGCGTGGATTACCACCGACTTCTGAAACTGTTAATTTTATAATATGATAATTATTTTATTCTGTTCTTCGTTTTTATGAAGTCGGTAAATTTTTGTTAAAATGTTTTTATTGCATTTCCAATCCTTACGAAAAGCAGAGAGAGGCATCTGTAGACCTAGCATGAATACTGTCGAATTACTAATTTAAATGTAAAGTAACGTTAATTAATGGTAGTAAATTTTGAATCTAAAATAGTCGCTTCGCACGTACTATTTAATTAAATTGTAAACTTTATTCCTATCTATGTACCTATGATACATATTGCGCAAGACGCAAAAAAAATTAACCAGAATGTTATAGGACAGTTGTATTTTTGATTCAAAATTTGCTTACATTAGCGATATGTCTATGATATTGTGCGTCAAACGTTCGGGCTAGGACTACTGTTCTAGCATTATTAATTAATTAATACGATAATTATGTCTAAATATTTTTTTATTTTTTTTTTATAATTATTTCTATTCGCATATTTGATTTAATTTACTTGTACTGACATTTTATTCTTCTGACATTTTGATGTTATGTAATTTAATGAATGGTTGATTTTAATGTAATTTAATTTATTGTTAACATTTTGTATGCTTAACGGCGGAACATAGACAGTCTCTGAATTTTACATATTTTTCCACCTATTTTTTACTTATGTTCACAAAATAAATGATTTGATTTGATTTGATAATTAAATCCAGATAACTGCCGAAGAAAACCACAGAAATTAACCATAAAAATCTAAATAATAAAACAGGATGACATTACAATTGGCAACAAAATGTCAACACTTGTGTCACTTCCTATACATTCATAGGTCTCTTCATACAAACTTGACGATTTTGAAATGAATGTTATCACATCCAATCTAAATGAGCTTTAACATAAAGGTCAAACCCATTCTGCCATATCTAATTGTCTATCTATCACAAAATTTCGCATACTTAATTAAAACGTAAATATTTTATTTCCTTAACGGGGTTTTTGCCAAATATAGGCACCCAAACTAGGTAGATCCACACCATAACAACATAAATCACATGTCAATTTTGTCAAGAGTATCTGCCTAAATAAATGGCCTTCATATAATTTTCTTTTAAAACCTTTCATATCAAAACCGTTTAATGTAAAAATTAATGAGTGCAAAGCCTGCAGCGCTGCACTGAATATACTTTAAAATTCCCATCGGAACACGTAATAAGGATGCGAGACGACCATCCACGTCCGACGGCGTTAAAAGAAATCATAATTAATCGTTCCATTCCCCGCCCGCTCGTCTTAATAGAGAGCTTTCCACCGCTTTCCATGTTTTCTCAGCGACGTAATAAATTAATCTCCATTCGCAGTTTTCCTCTAAGAAAGGCAACAAATAAAACAATGGGCTGGGCAGTAACTTTCCAGCTAGTGGGCGCACTCTCGCTCCGTGCGTGCGTGAACACAATATGGTAGAACCAGGGAACTATACAAAGGATAATAATGGCATTTTATGGCCAACTTATTATATTAATACTGCTCTACGTGATTGGATGGGTTAGGGTATCGAATAGGTTCAAATACACATAAGTATCGGTCAAATAACGTGTTCAAATAAATGAACGTGCTGCATCTGTCACCTCTATCGATATAATTATGAGAGAAAAAAAAAACAAGTTCTCTAACTAAAGTAAATATTGACGTCTATCTACTTGATATCATACTATTTTTTTATTTATTTATATCAGACAATCTAATTGTCTATTTTTAACTAAAGCGTTAAATCCAGTTTACTGCGTAAGGTGACTTGCGCAACCGACTTTCAAATTGAGGACACATCAGCCGCAAGTCGACTTCTGCAAGTTTTACGAATACAGCGAGCAATGGAGTGGAAGAACTTGCGCAAAAAAACTTGCTAGTGGATTTGGTGCTTTACAAAATGGATCTTGTTTGGAAAGCTTGTTGGAAAGTAGGTCGGGGTTGGAATCACGGGCGTATAATGTGAAGCTGGAATTTACTGTCGGAATTAATTCAAGTCAAGAGAGGTGAGGGGCTCGTGGCTAATTAAAAACCGCGCCGAGCATATGATTTGCAAGGTTAAGCTGCGCTTGCCGCGGTCAGTCCTTGGATGGGTGACCATTCGTTACACATCGAGACCCCTCCGTGCCACTACCTATGACAGTCGTTACGGGTCGTCAGAAGCCCGAAAGTCTGACAACCGGTCTAACCTTAGAATATCGGCGTTGCCCAGTAACTGGATTGCGAAGTCAGGTAGTCGGTCCGTGTAAAATACTGGTATTCAGCCGCGTCTGGTTAGACTGGAAGCTAACCCCAATTTGTTGGGAAAAGGCAAGCGCACCTACACACATACACCCCCCCCCCCCACACTACAACATTATTTAGAAATATTTTAGTTTGTTAAATTTTTTTTATCTTGATACTTCCCTACCCTTATTTAATTAAGGATTCTGTCCATTTGAAAACATCCTGAAATTAAAAATTTAAGTTAACGCAAACATTTAATGTCTCAAATTATAATTTAAGATAACGCAACTCAGGCCCCCAAGATACAGGCCCTGCCTTGTTTGGGGACCACTATTTAAATACCTATATTAAATATTCAAGTTACAGTAAGCATACAATATTATTATTTTTGAAATTTGTTTTGTAACAATGGACCAATAAAATTATTCTTATTCTTACCTTAACCTTGCAAATCATATTTATAATAAGTAGGTACCTACCCTAATATGAAAATCTCACAAAGCAATTGTAAAGGCTACTCTGTACTTACCTAAGTAAAACTCTTACCTACCCGTATTACGGGGTTTATTTTCTACAAAATTATGTGGAATAACTGGGAAGTACTTATCCTTCCTTTTACTTGGGATTAGTTACAATACGCCAGTTCACATGAAGGTACCCACATTAACTTTTTTCCCTTTCATGTTAGTTACTTGCCCAAGTACAGTTGCGCACACGGATGTTTTTCCTCGTAGAAGTCGCATAACTACTGGGCCGTGAGTCTATTTATCAAAGTGAGACTGGCAGATTTTTGTATATCGTACCCTTAGTAATGTAAAGGCACAACTCGAAAATATCAACTTTTGGGAAAACGTGTTTAAAAATTCAGGAAACCCTATGTTTTCACGGTATTTTGTACGGTATAATTACAGTATTTGCTTTGTATATTGTCTTTTTTCTCTTTCTGTGAAAGCCAAGTGGTAGAACAGTTGATATTGAGACCATCTAACACAGAAACTCAAAAACTCGATATTTCGAGTTGTGCCCTTATTTACTAAGGGTGCGATATGTCCGCGATGGATCGCGTAGTCCGTATTTTCGTGAACTCGTGCGGACTTTCGTGAAAATTCGGAATTAGTATAGGTAGTCTCATATCTACATACTAGTCTCTACCTACTTTTTCTAAATAATATCAGTAGTAATATCGGTAAACAACTTTTTAAAATAAAGCTTTTGAAAAAATTTTTGATAAGATTATTAATACTCATATGATCAGAACTAAAATAATTATACCTATGTAGTTCAATTAATATTACTCAATACTCAATATCTTTATTGCTATTAGATAATTCACAAAATTTTCGTACATTACCAATTCGTATATTTATACCACTACCTACGCTTTATATTTAAAGGATAAGTAACTTCTAAAATGAAAGAACATCAGTTTGTTTTCACCCGAAATATATTTGTATATATATCTATATACATTTCTTTCAGCCCGCTACAATTGAAAACAGGTGGGAAAATTGACACGATCGCCACTTGGCGAATGGATTGATGATCATAGCGGTCAAGAAGATGCGGCTGCCGTATAGAGGATGCAGTTAGTTACCAAAACTGCACCCCTACATCAGAATACCAAAAAAAATACATACATAAATCATGACATAAAAAATAAGGAAGAACGTCGCCTAAATTGGACACCAGCCTGCGCGGAAGTAATTAATCAAAGAAAATGTAGTGCAAACAAAACTACTCACGGACACGCAAAAACTTATTTCGGAAAGGAAGTAAAACTAACACTCGGTTTTATTGCAAAGCTCGTTTTTGGACGAAGGAAAACACCCACGTTTATATTTTCACAAAGAAGGATGTACTGTACCGTCTCTTTGAAACTACCTGCCGTGAAATCGTAAAGAATAATTTCTTGGAACAGAGGACCACCTTTCTTAACTTTAAGACCACCTTTATAACAAACTAACTAACTTGACGTCAATGAAATTTTGGCCAAGATTTTATTAAAATTATTTCAAAATCTACTAGACAGTTTTATTCTGGTTGTTCTTGCAAGAACATTTATTTATTTATTTTGTATAGCTACTTTATTGTACACCAAATAGCATATTATACAGACAGAAAATAGTTGTAACATTATACACTCGGGAGCAATGAATCCGAGTCACCAACATAAACCTCGATATCTCGGAAAACATTCAAAACATGGGGAATACGTGTTGTGCCGACCCCACCTAGTGTAGGATAAGGGCAGGGAGACGATGATCTCAGAAAATATTGTTAAACATTGTTTTTTTTATGTTGTTTCCCACATTCATTGCTCCCGAGTGTATTATTATTACCATTAACAGTCTCTCACAATCCATACTACGATGCACGTGGACTCTTCCACAAAACCAAAACAAATAACCAGTTTGACCGAAATAACCAGGCTGGGCTAGCGGGCTAGTAGCCGAAGAGCATGGCCACACAAGTGACGCTTCTGCCCAACACTGGCCTTGAGTTAGAAGCTGAAAATTTGGACGGAGTAAGCAGTGATAGCCTCGCGATTGAATGCTTGCCTTCCATGCAGAAGGGTCTGAGTACGAACCCCACTTCTTACTTATCGAATTCATCTGCGGATCGGAATTTAAATATCACTTGCGTTATCGGTGAAGGAAAACATAGTGAGGAAACCTGTACACCTGACAGGGCTTCATAAAGTTCTCGATGGTATGTATCTATAGTCCGCAATCCACACCAGGCCAGCAGTATGGTGGACTAAGGCCTAAACCCTTCTCATTCTGAGATACCACCTTTTTTCTTTGACTTCGATTCGATTTTAGTTCAGTTAAAAGTGTGATTGTGTTTTTCCTCGTCTCGATTATAGGCGAAGATTGGAATTTTCCCAGATAATCGGTAATAGGCTCGCTCCTTATCACATTAGGATCTAATACAATCATCCACGAACTGCGGATGTATGTAACCGCACCTTTGTTTTTCGTAACGTTAGATAGTTCGCAGATGACCGATTATCGGTCGCCGATGTTTGGTTGCTGGAGATGGAAAATCATAATAATAATAGAGGTTGACTAAGCAGTCATTGTGCCGATAGTCGTTACGGCCAATGGCTTAATAGCCAAGAGCCTCGACCAACACCTGATGAGGCTCTCGTTGGGCAGCTGGGTCAAAGGCCTGATACAGAAAGCGGTACTTCTAGACACGGCACGTATTGTCAGGAAGTTCCTCTCTCTGAGGCCCTGACCACCGGTAGCTTGGACCCTGTTCCCGATGCCGGTGGGCTACTATTTTTAAATGATTTTTTTTATATTTATCATAGAAATATTTAAAAATATAAATAATATGTATATAAATGAATAAACGGAATAATAGAGTATTTAACACTATGTCCTGCGTGCATATACCTGCATGTTGGAGGATCTCATAGATGCTAGATAATGCAGTACTCGCAGCTATATTCTGGGTGGGAGTAATAATATTCTTTACTACACAACACACATTTATACTAGAACGAATATATCCTGCAAGAAATTTAATAATAAAACCATTAACAATTGCAGCCTGCATCAGCCCGACAGGCCAATATCCGCAGAAGAATCTATACTAATATTATAAAGTTTGTTTGTTTGTTTGATCGCACTAATCTCAGGAACTACTCGTTGGACTTGAAAAAAACATTTTGTGTTGGATAGTCTATTTATCGACGAAGGTTATAGGCTATATAACATCACGCTACGACCAATAGGAGGGGAGCATAAATGAAAAATGTTGCAAAAACAGGGAAAATGTCCACCCGTGCGAAGCCGGGACGGACCGCTAGTGAAATATAATTATGAAAGAAGAATCGGGGGGACGATTAATTATCAGATCTGTATCCAGCCTGCCTTGCCGTGTAGTCGACGGCACGTAACTTGGCAAGGTATTGGCTTAATAGGAGTAAATTCGCGCATGGACAAGTGTCCATAAAAGTGACCATTTTTTTATTGCACTAGGTAGTGCAACAAAAAAATGGTCACTTTTATGGTTATTGCCATAATATATTTTTAAATATGTCTGTTTAGATGAAAGAAAAAAAGGAGAGGAATTATCTTCTCTACTCTTGCCAAGTGCTACGACTATATCTATTGTTACAATTGCATTAAAATAAAGCGGAACTAATATATCTGCTAACCGCCTTTCGAAAGGCGTATCTACATCCTATACTTTAACTGTTTTTGTCTGTTAGGCCTCGATAACGTTCTGGATCATTGTGAAACAACTCCATAACAAATACTGGGCCACGCACTGACTTGCTAAATATTTATGATAACTGTCCGACAGTCTACTATTGGGCAATATCAAACGTGGAACGGTTGGTTTTTAGCTTACTTATATAAATTTAGATAGGTAAATAAATTAATTCATTACACACACTACAAGAGAAACTTCTGTACCGTGTAGGTTATTTTTAACTTGGTTGGTATAACTGTTGTGTGACAATCTGGACGTTGGAAATTGAGCGGCTTAAAACATGAAGGTTTTGCCCAGCTTTGGGACATAGTTTGGCTCCGATTAAGAGCAATAGAACAAACGAATAAAAAACTGACATAACAGTTCGCATTTGAAAGTACATCATGTCAAAAACAATATCTAAAGTCCGACCGGATAACTCAGTCCTCGCCCGCGACGTTACAGGGACGCGGGGGATGACGACTAAAAGATGATTTCCAACAAACGGCTCGCATCCGTCCGTATCCTTTCCGATCCGATGCGATGCGAGCCGTTTGTTGGAAATCATCTTTTAGTCGTCATTCCCGCGTCCCTGTAACGTCGCGGGCGAGGACTGAGTTATCCGGTCGGACTATAACTATGATATCATTGGCATTACATGTCTATGTCCATCTGCATAGACATAAAATCAAGTACCCAAATAGGTAATAACTAAAAGTGTTCATAATTCTGAGATAATATTTACGTTGTCTTACGACATTCAATAAAAGTAAGTAGCTTAGAACTATTTTATTATACAAATCTGGCACTACAAACTGGTTGGAAGTCGACACCGGTAACCCAAAAACATTATCTAAGTAGGCAATATAATTATAAGTCTCTCATTATAGATAGATAGATATACTTTATTGCACACTAAAAGAAATAAAACAAGGAATACACATAATTAACAGTACAAATGGCGGTCTTATCGCTTAAAGCAATTTCTTCCAGACAACCATTATTCTTAATGTAAATTAATAAATGCTATACCTAGTAAAAATGTGGCGCATTCATATCCGCAATAAGTACATAATATACTTCTATATACAACTTTCCACGCAGACATAATTAGAGAATTGTCTGTCACAGTACAGTCAGCGACAAAAGTCATTCAATGGCACCTATTCTGTTGCCGGCGACTAAACTTGACTAAAAATATGACTATCTTTTACTTTTAAATAAAACAAAAGAAAAAAAAAGAAAAAAGTTCAACAGTTAAATAAGGTTGAACTAAAATTTCCGAAAAGTTTTAGACGACACCTGGACAATCTTATATGTCTCGGAATAAAATAAGTAAGCACAACAAAATCATCATGTTTATCTATAGGTACTTATATTATAAAGAGGAAAGATTTGTATTTTTGTATGTAACGAATAAACTTAAAAACTACTGGACCGATTTCAAAAATTCTTTTGCCGTTAGAAAGCTACATTATCACTGAGTAACATAGGCTACGGGCGGAGCCGTGAGGACACAGCTAGTAAACATCTAAAAAGGAAGCATGTTGATAACGTATTTGAACTTTGCCACCCGTTGAGTGTCATAACAGCAGTCAGACCATGTTGGTACTGTAGTTATCCTAGAAATTTAGAATAGGACGAGTCTTTTTTGCCTCAGGAAATGTCTTCAATTATGGAAGTACATAACAATTGCGATAAAAAAACGCATCTTGGCTTCTTAAGTATGATTATGAATAAAAACTTTTTCCTTTGCCCGCGTCTATGCTGGCATGTATTTTACGTCAGTCTCTATCGCACAGCGGCAGTGAAAGTCCCATTGAAATCTAACCAACAGTTCTCATTTCATTTCATCATGATGCGTGAACAAACAAGCAGAAAAACCAACAAGCGAAGTCGTTATTGTACAATTAAAGGCCTACGCAGACCGGGACGGCATGTCAAGGGATTCAAATTTTTACTAATGGACATTCAAACGTATTGATATAGAAATACGACATAAATTGCTATGCTTTAAAATGATGCCGTGGCATCGAAAGGGATTTCATTGCACGGCATTAAAAGACGCGCCACGGGCTCCCGCGGCGGGATGCCATGCCGTGGCGTACTGCGGTAGGCAACGGCATGCCAAGGACTCCGGCGCTCGTTGTGACATACCGCGGGGTGAGGCTGAGGTAGAGAAGCGGGGAATGAAGACTAAAAGTGTATCGGGCAGCATGAGTTGCCGAGGCGTGCTTTGTCGTGCCGCGGCACGCCGTTGCATGCCGTGGCAAGGCGCTGGAATACCGCGGTATCTAAGCGGCTAGCATGCGCTGACTGACAAAATCCCTTGCCATGCCGTCCCGGTCTGTGTAGGCCTTAATGCATAGCTTGATATCAACTGTACGAGTAGCCACTGTTGTAGTTCTGTCTTTATTGCAAGTGTTTCTGATTAGCTGGTTTATTGGAATGGATGACATTTCGTTGTCCTGTTCATCAGTGAACGTCCAATGCTGAGTATAGTTCTCTTTGTCGTTTACTCCAATAAATATTCAATAAGGTAGTTAAACAGAATGGCTTTTGTACGTAATTGTACCAGCTATATACAATTCCGAAAGAAATCAATGCGTCAGAGTTAAATAGGCGGAATTCTGAGCCGCATGCCTTCTCGGTTCAGACCTTGATCGCGGGCAACCACTGACCTTTTCGTGAACACTCGACTGCAACGTGTGATACTTGTCGTACATAGATTTATATTAATTAGATCAATTTATGCAGAGGTATTGAATTACTTGGCGCGATTTAAAGTGGCGGTTGATCACCTTGCCACGGCCACACCATGTACAAGTATCGGTAATCTTCGTATTTCTGAATATATACGAATGTGTTTATAATCTATATACAAGGTTAGTCGGAAAGAGAGTACTAAGCCGCGGGCCACTTAAAGTATCACTGATGACTATTCTAAAGCAAGTGTTAAAATTTAAAAATTCGATTTTTTTTATTTACATGCAAAAAGATTTTTATTTTAGTTTTTATAAAAGATATCATACCTAGTCTAGTTATGAATTCAGAATATTAAGTTTCTAATCTGTGACCCCAAATATGAGCTAAATTGCAAACACAGAGCACAGACGCTCCCTCCCTATTTACCCTCCAAAAGAAGCTAATACGAATAATTACCAATATAGAAGAAACAGAAAGTTGTAAGCCTTACTTCCAGAAACACAAGATTCTCACGTTGGTTGGTATTTATATTTTGGAAGTATGTAAACTAGTCCGCAAATATCCGGATCAACACACGAGGAGACATACAAACAAATTATTCGTTGCGCCATAAAAACAGACTAAATTTGGCCCCCTCCCGCCTTAAATTACACTCATCTAGTCCATATTCCATGTCAATAAAAATATATAATAAACTACCAGAAGACGTAAAACAACTAAACAAATCCAGTATATTTTTAAATAAATTAAAACAATTATTAATAAAAAAAAGCTATTACACAGTACACGAATATCTAACGGATATATTCAATATTAATACATAATTATGAATAAAACATTATTATTATTACACTTAATAATTATACTACAATATAGTGAACAAATTATAAGCGAGCGTTAAAATAAGCAATATTAAATATAATTAATTAATTAATAGATAGACTGTATATGTTATATTAATAGAATAAGTAAATGAATGGAAATATAAAAAACTTAATAGGATACAAATTGATTCAAATTTAAGTAACAAGGAAAATTAATAGGGCGCTCTTCCTCTCTCTACTCATTTAAAAATTTGCTGTGCCCGACAGGGTCCATAATTGTTTCTATTATTTTTGTATTTACCACATATAAGTGTACATTATGGATTGCATTAAACGATTTGATTTGATTTGACAGCTGATCATAGCTATGGACAGATAGATTTTAGCATATTTTTTTACGAAATCTTTGAAAAGCTATTTCTCTTGAACTATTGACTTTTGGGGAAAGTTGTAGAACAAAAGTTATCCCTTATTATGTTTACTTTAACACCCTTTCGGCTTAGTACCCCCTTTCCGACTAACCTTGTATATATAAAAATGAATCCCTAATTCGCTTGATCACGCCATAACTTGAGAACGACTTTACCGATTGAGGTCCTATTTACACAATATATTTTTTTGTCGAGATGATGGTTTGCAGCTATGCTGGGATTCAATAGATGGCGCTGTAATTAAATTATTTACGCGGGCACAGCCGCGGGAGAACAGCTTGTATTACAACTACGACTTCGTCCTCTTTGGAATTCCGTACTGAATTGATCGCATAATTAGAACAAATTCTGAAACACGAAGATTGCCGACGCCCATAACTTATGTCATAATTTATGTAGATACTGGGGCCGTATTATGACGTGTTTAAGCCATCACTGTTCCGTTGAGAGAAAGTGACGCAGCTATGCAGGTCGTAAAGCGCCGTCACATTCTCACAATGGAACAATTATGATTTTAACACGTCATAATACGCCACCTGTACGTATTGTAGTTTAACTTTAGAAAACAATATTTCTAGACAATTTCGAAGGTAATTGTATTGATTGAAAATGTCACTCTTTAGTGAGTTATAATAAATTGCAAAATAAAAGGTTAAATTAATAAGAATGTACCATGCCTGAGATATTTCTCGACGGCATGTGAAGCCAAGTCAGAGGCCCATGGGCGGCATAAACTCTGACACCAGGTTAGTCACTGACCACACGAAAAGGAAGAGGAATAAGAATGTAACGTTGAATATAGTGAAAGGAAAGCAATAAACAGCCACTCCGCGTAAAAACAGTAATTCATATTTCAAGATACATTCGTGTGATAATTAGTGAAGAGTCTAATCTAGCAAAGTTGACAATGCCAGCTAAAGATAATAATGCAGATCTAAAATGAAGAAATCTACCTATATTAAATCATCCATATTGCATAAAGTATTTATACCAACTGAAGGCGAACGTGTCGAGTTCTCAGTACAAGTTATATCACAGTAGATTTAGTCTTAATCCACTAGGATAATACTTGTTCGATGAATATTGACTACAGTAATAAAGCAAACAAATCTTTGAATGCAACCACATATAAACAATTTGAGATTTCTTCTAAAAAAAAAATTTTCATGTCACACCTACCTGTCTATTTGAAAAATGCAAAGCCTACCTAAATGGATGGATAAAGAGATTTTTAGTATCAATGGCCCGCCCTCTATTACATGGGACTTAAACATAACGGCGAAATGAGGATGTTACTATACACCTCTGCCCAACCCTTCGGGGAATACAGGCGTGATGTTATGTTATGCTAGACATATTTAGATTCTAAATAAACAGAGATGTAAGACACAACGCACAGATAGCTATCATTTGGCAGTCACGACAACCATTTCACTAATACCAGCGAGGCCATTCCTATTGCACATAGCTCCAATCTCGGGAAATCAATTTTTTCTTAACTAAAAATCCAACCACGCTTTTTCCCGATTTGTGAATCAAACCAAGGATGTCGACTTTTCTTTAATAAGAATAATTTGAAGTTACCAAATACTACCACTTGTACTACAGACAAAACGATTGGTTTTTGGGTACAAGGACCGGGCTATATTGTGAAGTCAACGGCCACTACAAATTACGTGGTCTTACGATTTAAATCAGCATCGTCACCATCTAAGGCGGCAGACTAGAATACTTAAACACTGCCTCACATTGGACCAGTTACATAAGAAATAAGACTTAACTTGAGGCACGCAGACAAGGTCACGTGCTAGTGTAGGAAATATAACTAAACCTGAATTTTGCCCGAAGGTGAATTAAAAGAAAGATAACGCATTATTTGAGCAATGCGTAACCGTTCGTTCTGCCTAGACTTTTACCCGACTGTGTTGGCATCGACTTCCAGTCTAACCAGAGGCTGAGTGCCAGTATTTTACGCGGAGCTACTGCCATCATACCTCCGTAACCTAATTACTGAGCAATGCCGATCTCCTCAGGTAAGACCAGTTGTCAGACTTTCGGGCTTCTGACTACCCGTAACGACCGTCATAGATATTCGTATCAAACCTCCCGACGGTTTTACGTGCTCTCCGCGGTACGGAGAGGCCTTTATGTGTAACGAATCCCATCCATAGACTGACCGTGGCAAGCGCAGATCGTATGATTCGCGCGGTGTAACGACTATACATGATAAAGAAGCATTTCCTACCGCATTAGTGTGTTTCTTTGTATTTTTGCCTGCGTGGGCAGTCTCCTCCCGTGCCGCAGGTGTGCAATTCGTTTGTTAAGTATAGTGATTATGACAATAGTCCATAATGACCGTACATTATCGTTCGGAAGATGCGTAACAACACTCATTTTTCAGACTCCGCGTCGAGTTAACCCCAGCTGCCGCAGACTGCAGCAAACATTCGGTCAATCTGAAGGCTAAATCTGATCCGAAATAGATCACAATTAAAATTATTTCTTAAATGGATGTTTAAGAACATAAAAATATTAATAGGATTAATTGAAATCACGAGTTCCCAACGAAGTTTATATTAAACACAACAGTAACATGCAAATTTACCTTGAAACTAACAAACAATATAAAATCCAATCGAAATATTTAAGCCACTGTAAGTTTGATTTGGAATTTCAATACGTGTTCGTTGAATTTTATCTGAATTATCAAAACAACACACATTTTATGCTTTGCAAATACAGGGTGTACGCTGAAACACAACACCCAGTTTCCTCGAACTTTAAACCTCACCAGGGCGCTAATTCCCTGTGACATTAAAAAAAACCCGCAAATAACGCGAACGATTTACAAATATGTCTTTATGGTGGTGCTGCTCGCATAGACCTATAAATATGGCAAATTCAGTACATACAATATTAATACCCCATTGTTCCGATTGCACATTCGGATTGTAGGCGTGTTATTTGCCTTTAACGCTTTGATGTGTGCTTATCAAGGCCCTGCACTGCACGCGTTGTACCCTGCGACTGACCGATGACACTCTGAACAATGGAATAATAATATGGCAGAATAATAATCCAATAGGCCATCCCCCCAGACTGTATTGCACAGCAACGTTGGATTTGATTGCACAACACGGTAAATATACGACACTGATCAGCCCATTACTGCCCATTGCTGGGCACGTACCACCTTCTCAGAATGACAAACCTTAATTTACCACGCTGGTCTGGTGCGGGTTGGCAGACTACACACATCATCGAGACCTTTATGGAGCCCCCTCAGGTGTACAGATTTCCTCACGATGTTTTCCTTCACCTTTACGATACTGTCTACTATACGGTAACCTTTTGGTTTATTTTTAGACTTTTCCAGCTGAAAACTCGATAGGCTGTTTGTAATAATAATTTCAGACTTGTAAAAGAATAATAATAAATCACCAAATATCAGCTTTTTATTGATCTGCGCAAATCTGCCGTCCATTTTCTAAAAGGTCATTAAGTGACATTTTGTCACATTTTTAGTTGTATATTACGTAAAACCGCAACTTTTTCTCTACCTATCAGTCTGGTTCCTATTTTTCTATACCTTGTCAGTTACTACATCCAGGGACAACTTACACGGCTAATTACATAATTTTTGGGATTTTACAATCCTGAAATATGGTTAAATAACACAAAAATAATAATTTAAAAACAATATTATTCTTGAAACTCATTAAAAACAATACTAACACAACATAATATCACGCCTGTGTTCCCCGAAGGGTTGGGCAGAGGTGTATAGTAACACCCTCATTTCGCTGTTATGTTTTAGTCCCATGTAATAGCGGGCCAGCCTATTTCCATCAACCGGGCACAAATCCAAAGCCCGAGCTGCTACTGAGGAATTCCACACGGAAAAATCCAATAAAACCAACTAGACAAACGAGGCAGTAAAAATTATACTATGCAAGCTTAAAAGATGCCCAACATCATCATCATCATCAGCCTGAAGACGTCCACTGCTGAACAAAAGCCTCCCCCTTAGACCGCCACATCGAACGACAATCCGCCATTTGCATCCATCGGTTGCCCGCGACTTTCACAATGTCGTCGATCCACCTAGTGGGAGGCCTACCTACGCTGCACTTTCCGATTCGTGGTCGCCACTCAAGAACCTTTCTTCCCCATCGGTTATCGGTCCCTCGAGCGATGTGGCCTGCCCATTGCCACTTCAGCTTGCAAACCCTGACAGCTATGTCGGTGACTTTGGTTCTTCGGCGAATATCCTCGTTCCGGATTTTATCGTGCAAAGAAACTCCGAGCATAGCTCTCTCCATTGCCCGCTGGGTGACTCTGAGTTTCTCCAAAAGGCCAGCAGTCAGACGCCCAACAATTTTGTATAATTAAAATGCCTGTATATCTTCAGCATTTCTAGGGATACCGTTTTCTACGTTTTTGCTCATTAGGTATTCAAAATTAGGTTCACTCACTTAACGGTGTTTTAGAAATTGGACGGTAGTAATCGTAATTCTTAATTGTTATGTTCCTTTGAACAGCGTTAACAAATCAGTGCGATGTGAACTTAACTCAGCTGTCCGATTTTATTACACACAATCAATCCATGAGATCAATTATGACGATAGTAGTGTTGCATTATTTTATCTTCGATCAATGGTCATGGCGAGTTATGAATGGCTTGCCTACTCCACATTCCATAACATCTTATATAACATAAAGAGTTCAATTAAATCTTTAGAATTTATAGTTTCACGCTGGCTTTAACCAATGGTGTGAGTACAATGCAATTAAGTTTGGTAATATTTCGAACTACGCCCTGTTTCACGTATAGGATAAACTCCCGCTCAAGTAGCCCGTATTTATAAACAGCTCTCATTTGAGATCTCTCTTAAGTGTCATTTTGGTGCCAAATGTACGAAATTCAGATGACGTTTGCATTTTGACAGCTTCAAACTCAAACTCAAACTTTTATTTGCTTTCCACAATGGTATTAATAGATGGTGAGTAAATATATATAGTACATCGTGGACCCTGTTGGGCACGCAAAAATATTAGGAGAGAGGAAGGAATTGGTAAGTAATTTTTAACCGAATTCAAAAAAGAAGGAGGTTTCTCAATTCGACCGTATATATTTTTATTTATTTATTGAAGTATCTAGGTAGATTTTCGTATTCCTAATTCAATATTGATAGTAAGTATTGTTTTGACTATTTATATTTATTAGTTTTTAATTACCTATAATTATAATGTACTTATCTGTAGTTTTAGTTTTTACATATAAGTTTATGTGGGTACCTATCTAGTTATGTAAGTGTTTATTATTATTATAGATACAAATGTAGCATAGATAACATAGTGATATTTGCAAGCTTTATTAATGTTGTCTTACATTGTGGATATTAATTTAATTTTGCTAATGCCGCTCTCAAGCCACCACGTTGAGAGCAATTTATTGATACAGGCCTAAGAGGCTTTTGTCAAGAGATTGGTGTGATTTTACCAACTTATGGCGATCACCCAACACTGGTGATTATTGCAATAAGCGCTCACGACACAATTGAGTCTATGAGATAATGAGAATGGACGTAAACAGATTAATATGGTGATGTGGAATACTTTAAACGATTAATATTCTTAGTAACCCTTCCAGCTATGCTAAATAATTATCTCTGTGCTAGGGACAACCTTACTACAACAGATCTATAAGTAAGATTTGAACTTAGATGCAACTTCCAATCAACGCTGTAACTTGAGTTTCACTTCTAATTGCCTCAGCATGGCTCACGATCTTCGCTAGTACCAATTGGGTTAAATGATTAGCTCCCCTTAACCAAGATAGCAATCTACGATTCCTTATATCTTAGTGCACCGAGTGCGCAAGGCCAAGTTCTCACAAAACCGACCGCGCGGCCACTGTGCTATATTTACACAAACCTTTTCGACCCTTCACTACCTCCGTATCTAGTTACGTTATCGATCCGAAAAAAATACTAAAATTCAGAAGTTATGCCATGTTCTTTGCCAAGACCATACTTGCCAAGTTTTTATTTCAGAACTGGGTAATATTGCGACCCTTAAAAAGTTGCATAGTTTGGTATTGGCCAAGAACTTGGCATAATTTTTACATTTTAGTATTTTTTTTCAGGTAGCAGAACACCTGATGGTGCACGTGCTACTTCCTGTCGAGAAGATGGCCTGTTTTTTTACATGTATGTTTTTGGTGGGATAGAAATTGTAATAGGATCGTTATTGACTTACTGAAATTACATTAACGGATCAAGTGACTCTTTGATGCAGAAGTAACTCTCGTACATTGACGTTTCCCTCCCTTACCCGTCGTCGTATCCGCTGAAGTATGTATGCAAGTTACAAATTGCCAGCTAGAACCTACGATAAGCCCTGCAAAAATAAAAGTATGTACTTATTACACCTGATAATAACAAAATAAGCATCAAAAAACGAAGAGTACTTACTACCTATAACAGTTCTGACGTTTCGCGAACAACGAAGCGATAAGGTAACTACCTCTATTACCTATAAATATACCACTTTTACCTAAACATCAAGTTTTTTTAACAACTGACTCACTGACTTTAAAATTATCACAGCTGAATCATGTTCTAAAAAACCAAACGCCCTTGACAGGTCACTTTACGAAAATCTCCTAACTATTCAGGTTAAATATAATAAGCATTACAATTTCATTTAAATTATGTGCCTAAAAAAAACGAATTTAACATAACAACAAAGCACAATAAAAAAATATTATTCATATTTACCAACATAAGACTTACGTAAACCTGCAACGGTGAGAACTGTAATAGATTTAGCGTTGACTAATGCTAAGAACAAAAGAATTAACTACGGAGTTATCATAAGAAGGCTTAGAGGAAATTGCGAAAGTAATGTTCTAGTTAGGAACATGTGTTATGTTATCGTCGTCACGTACCTATCATTGGTGTGAATCTGACATCATTCATCGATGATTGCGAAGGTAACACTTACAACAGTTACAAATGGCATGCGCTAATATACGGGCGAATGCGATAAAAAAATAATTTCGCTGGATGATTGATCGCGTGCACCTTAAGATGTGTAGATTTTTTTTTATCTTAGATGCCCTCATTTCTTCCCAGTCTGCTTTGTAAATTTATAGTAATATGTTATCCATGAAACTCCGAAATTCCTATTTACAATTTTTATCCAACTAAATTCATGCTTAATCTAGCACTGCCATGGATTTGCTAAAATAATTGATTTCCTGGGTAATCGTCTTCACACCAATTTTTATTTTCGTCGCATGAGTTGAGTATTATTTACTATCTACAACATTTATGACAATATCCAATGGCAATCAATTTTGATTAGTGCACACACTTATTAAATACTTAATTACAATTATAATATTAATTGGATCCACCACACGTGTGTGTTACAACTCGAACAATATAACGACCACTGGATACGCTAATTGTCACGGATCGACAATTTCATCTGCAACTTGAAATTCCAAATATATTTCGATGTTTCAATACTGTATATATGCAATATTCATACAACAATTTGACGATGCCGTGCCGGCTAAAAGTTATTTCCTAAACCCTAAAACATGCAACGATGTATTCAAATATTCAAAAAGCTCGGTTTAAAATTAAAGGCCCACTCGTTGACATTTATACAGGGCCGATCCCATTCCGATGGACGCCACCTGCTCTCTTCACCTTTATGTCACTTCCCTGCCTTGTATCTACCATACATCCCAGCCTGGCTGGAGCTTGTATGAATAAGATTTTCGCGGTCGGACCCGCGAGCCCTTCCAATACACGTCAAGGCCTCAACTCGCCGTATATAATAAGTTCACCCGCCCGCAACGACACACTTTGTTACTTTCACGCGAGCAGTGCACATTTTGAACGGTCAAAATGTACAGGCTCATTGTATCAGCTTTTGTGATCGCAGCGGCGACGTGCCAACAGCAAGAGGGAGGCAGACGCGTTCCCAAATATGCGGGAGACCCGAAAACAGCAGCCATCGTGCAGGAAGCGCGGTACCTCAGCGGAAATGGAGCTTTCGGTGCCGCCTACCAGCAGGAGGATGGAATTAACTTTAAAGAGGAAACTGACGCTGACGGCAACAGGAGAGGCAGCTACTCATACATTGATCCCAGCGGTCAGAGGAAAACAGTGAATTACGTCGCTGGAAAGAACGGATTCCAGGCTAGCGGTGACCACATCCCGACCGCGCCTCAAGCCGCCGCGCCCACTCCCGGATACACCCCGGACCCCCGATACAACTCACCGGATTACAAATCACAACAATACAGTGCTCCCCAGCAGTACGTCGCACCTGAACCAGCGCGCAACTACGGCGGAAAACCCAATGAGAATGACGGTCAGTACCACCCCGAGTTGTACGAACAAGAGAACTACGTAGCACCCCAACAGCAATACCAACCTCAACAGCAGTACCAGACTCAGGCGCAGTACCAGTCTCAGCCTCAGCCTCAATACCAGCCCCAGCCTCAGTACCAGCCTGAGCCGCAGTACCAGTCTAACAACATCTACCCGGGCACGCAGCAGGCGCAGTACAGCGGGCTCCCATCTTCGCAGCAGTACTCGCAGCCCGCTCAGTACTCACAACCCGATCAGTACTCGCAGCCGCAGCCTGCCCGCCAGCAGTACTACGAGCCCACGACGCAGCAGCCGACCCGCTTCTTCCCTCCTGGCAAATTCAGTCTGAACAGAGCACCCGACGGTTACACCTACTCCTTCCACAAAGTATAAATCTAATTTATAAAGAGGGCTCCGGCGATTTGTAAAGGTCGAAACACGTAAAAAGCACGCATCAATTAGCAACTCGCCGAGTCATCGAGGGGCGGCTGTGTGCGTACTCGGCCGCTTCAAAAGCATTTCTTAATTGTTGTTTGCTGTGATATTGTGAGTTAATGGACAGGTATACATATTATGTTGTTCGTTTTTGTTGCTAAGGAAGGTTTGCGGGCCGAACGCGCGTCAGTTGACAAAAACTGAACTTTGTAAATAAACTTAGACTTACACAAGAAAATTTGTTTTTTATTACTAATAAACACCACTCGTAACCCTAATGATAATGCTAATTTACACACTAGCTTATTCTTAACGAAATCCCTTACTATGATGGCAGAATCGTAATTTATTATGCAGTTACGCAAATCTTTACTTTTATTAGGTAAGTACTTTAATCTCACTTTGTGCAATAAAAATGATATAAAAACGAGAAGCCTGACTTCCTAGTACGCATAAAGACAGGGTGTGGGCAGCGTCCGCATTCTACTGTACTTGCACAAACTACCTCAAGCAGCGACCAACTAGATCACCTTACCGCTAACACAAGGATATTTCGCTACCAAACCGGTCCGGCCCTGCCACGCCTTCCTTTCCATTTACTGACTTCATTATTAGTTCAAATACCTACTACATAAATACTATATATAAGTATAGATAACGTAATCGAAACATTAATTCTAAAGCCGAAACCAAATCGCAGTAAAAGCTCAATGACAAACCAAACACTTGATCTCTTCAACCTAATTTAATGTATGACTACGCTTTTATGAAATGAAAATCGATACTTGAGTATTATTGACGGATTAATATACGTTTATACAAGAGGCAATTTGAAATATTCACATTTCTGTGAATTCTAAGTGCGTGCAAGTTAATATTTCTCATGAAACAAAATACAAATTCCAACACTGTAATTACATAGGTATCCATTATTGAATCTACGTTGACCTAACAATTTGTGTTGGTGTAATATTGGTACAATAATTGCATTGTTTTATATCCGAAACACACAATAGAACAGTTGATGCAATCGCATGTTATTCGAAACAATTTCGACGCCATTTCGTTGTCGAAAACACAATTGACGATCAATTTGTAAAATTGACCGCGGCGGCCGCATTGTCTTAAATCATGAGATTGTTAAAACTACATTTATCATTGAATTCACTGTTGCTAAAACATAAATAATGTCTTTGTTGATTTGATATATTAACTTTGAAGTATTTGCGAAATTCGGAATCGCTCTAATGACAATAAACTGTTTTACGTAAAGTTGAAAATGCTGGGATTCGAGAAGCAATTTTGATTTTTCACAAAAAAAAATGAAGACTATCGATTATCAGGTAAGACCGTTTAATTGTCAAATAATGATAAAAGCAAAGCTCAAATTAACATTCAAGAGAGGTTGAATTGACACGTTTGGTGCAGGGGCTGAGTGATCGGCTTCTGCGCTACGGGTTGTGGGTGCGATTCCCGCACGGAACAAATATTTGTATGGCCTACAGATAGCTTTTCCGGATCTGGATGTTTGTGCGTGTGAAGATTTGTGTCTGTAAACGCACCCACGATACAAGAGAAATCCTAGTGTGGGGCAACGTTTTTATAAAAAAAATAAAGTATGTAAAGATTTAAAATTAAATAACAAATTCACATTTACAAAGAAATATTAATCTTCAATCTGATGAAAAATCATCCTCCAATCCTCCTAAGAATGCACAAAAATGCACAAAGTAAAATTAAATCTTAAGAAACAAGAGGTAAGGTCAATCAAATTATATTAATAGCAATGCTGTTATTTTGATAAATAAATTGCAAAACGAGAGTACGCAACCATTCAGTCTATTTATTATGTGCGAACATTTTACAATAATTAATTAAGTCAGCTAGCGTGAATTAAAACTCATGTGTTTAACTTTAAATTATGCATTATGTACCTATTTCTCGTACTAGAAATAATAATGTGTAATGAATTCTATGTGTTCCAATTTCTCGGCTAGCTGATTATAAAGAACTAGCGGTGTCCTCACGGCTCCGCCAGCGTAAGAAATTTTATTCCAGTAATAAATATAGCCTATGTTACTCAGTGATAATGTAGCTTTATAACGGCAAAAGAATTTTTAAGTTTATTCGTTACATACAAAAATACAAATCTTTCCTCTTTATAATATTAGTATAGATAGTATAGATTACCTAATGCCTCCGCCCGATTTAACCATTTTTACAAGAGTGATATACCACAGTTAGTACTTATAATTTGTAAAGAAAATACTTTCGTAGAATACAGACTTCAGATCATGAATATGTTCGATCATTCATTGCTCAAGAGACTTCCAGCGCCGGATTTTTTCCTGCAAAATACCTTGCGATAGATTGCTGGTGTAAAAGGTATCTTTATAGCACAAGATATTGGGCGCCTCAAATATCGATTACGATAGATGCTATCCTAAAATATCGAGTATTTGCTATATTGTAAATACAAATACATAACATAACATCACGCCTGTATTCCCCGAAGGGTTGGGCAGAGGTGTATGTAACACCCTCATTTCGCCGTAATGTATAAGCCCCACGTAATAGGGGTCGAGCCTATTACCATCCACAATTCCAGGCTGCTGCTAAGGAATTCCAAACGGAAAAACCCAATAACACTTTGCCCGACCTGGGGATCGAACCCAGGACCTCACGATCAGCAGTCGCAGTGTATTGTATATCTTTTTCACACACTTTCACAGAGTTTTTTGTACAGCTTCTGATACAGCATTTCCCATACTACTCTATTTAGGTGCATAAAGATAAAATATCTATACAGATAGGTTTTACCTAGCCTTTTCCCAACTATGTTGAGGTCAGCTTTCAGTCTAACCAGATGCGGCTGAATACCAGTATTTTACACGGAGCGACTGCCATCAGACCTCCATAGCCCAGTTACTGGGCACTCCCGATATCCTAAGCTTAGACCGATTGTCAGACTTTCGGGCTTCTGACTTCCCGTAACGACTGTCATAGATATTAACATGGCACCCGGGACTGACTGTATAACGTGCTCTCCAACGCATGGATGGCTCTAGATGTGTAACGAACGGTTACCCATCCACGGACTGACTGCGGCAAACGCAGACCTTGCAAATCGTATGAGCAGCGTGGTTGGTAATTAGTTACGAGCCTATGTATTTAAATGTCTACACATATAACTAATTAAAATCCACAAAACTATGACAATTGCTTGGAAGTGCTAGAAATGGGCTGAAAATTTACACAAATAAAATAAACAAATTACTGCAGTTCCGAATATGCACTGATAATAAAGAAACTAAACAAATTTTATTCAAAACAAATTAATTAAAAATCCAAACTTTTCTGTTTCAAGTGATATTTTTAGTTTTTACAACTACGAATGGTACGAATTTATGTTTCGTATTTATTACAAAGTTTATGTTGCTAACTATGATTTAATTTCAAAAAACTGTAAAAGAACATTATACATATTTATAACAGTAATGTATTCATAATGGAAATATTAATTCTGAAATTCATTATCATACAATCGTACGATTTGAGAGGTTAAGCTGCGCTTGCCGCGGCCAGTCCGTGGATGGGTGACCGTGTGTTACACATCATGACCCCTTTGTGCCTCGGACAGCATGAAAAGCAGTCGGTCCCAGGAGTCATACAAATAATTATGACAATCGTTACGGGAAGTCATAAGCCCGATAGTCTGACAACCTGTCTAACCTTACAGTATCGGCATTGCCCAGTAACTGGGTTGCGGAGGTGTGATGGCAGTCGCTCCGTGTAAAATATTATTATTCAGCCGCATCTGGTTAGACTGGAAGCTGACCCCAACATAGTTGGGAAAAGGCAGATAAATAATTCTGAAATTATTACTTGAACATAAGAACAATTCACCAATTAAGGCAACAAAAATATTCAGACATCCATGAACTCAGTACAGTTCAAAACTAAGGCTTAATTTAATCCTTGATTTAATTTCTGCAGTTAAAGAAAAAATATTGTAAAGGAACTATAAGATAACGAAGAACTCTTGGCTACTTTAGCTTCTACTATTCAATTACAATAGGAAATGGAAATCTAAATGCACCTGGTAAGAAATAAAATGCAAAAGCCAATCTAGAGTCGCCGGCAAAAGTGGAAAGTGGGCCGATCTATAAAGTCATTTATTTCAACGGTAACTGGCCTAAACGGGACATCAAATGCAGTCGCTCTTTAACTTAGTTATTTTGCAAGTAAAAGGTACTCTGATCTGATGAAGATGAATTAGCTAATCTGATAATGCGCATATTTTATTGATCTTTTTGTCGCAACCATTTACTTCATAGGCCGTATACGTAACTAATGAAATTATTTATTTAATTAAACTTCATGTACAATTGGTGGTACATAAGGCGGACTTAATGCCAATGGCATTCTCTACCAGTCAACCTTTGGGTCAAAATTTAAGCATTTCGAAAAAGGTACAAAAAAAGAATTTAAAACAAATATTGAAAAGGTAAATAAAAATAAAAAAAATAAAAATAATATATAAGTACTAACAAAATATATACTTTATATATATCTATATATTACAATAAAAATACATATTAAACCTATATATCTATACATACGTACATACATACACATTTAAATTACCTAATAAAGTTTGTGCAAACTTCAAAATATAAGCTGAATGCCTAGTCAATGATCATTGAAACAAACCATTGCACTAGAAACGTAGTCTGAACACGGGGTATGTAATTTCGTTTGATATTTTGAAGAAGAAATCTTACAATGATTTCGTAATAATAATATGTTCCCGATGCCGATAGTCTACTATTTTTAAATATTTTTTAATGTTATTCGTTTTTTATTGAAATAATAAAAATATAACTTACTAGCGGCCCGTCCCGGCTTCGCACGGGTGGACATTTTTCCCGTTTTTGCAACATTTTTCATTTATGCTCCGCTCCTATTGGTCGTAGCGTGATTTTATATAGCCTATAACCTTCCTCGATAAATGGCCTATCCAACACAAAAATATTTTTTCAATTCCAACCAGTAGTTCCTGAGATTAGCGCGTTCAAACAAACAAACTCTTCAGCTTTATAATGTTAGTATAGATATCTATGAAAATGAATAAAGGGAGTAATAAATATGTTTGCACTGATGAAAATATGCGTGGGCAGTTATTATGGATTTTTTTAAGAAAGATTTATTTTATTAGAATAACGACAAATTGCTTTTTGATTACTAACTTCTTTCTTATCATTGTATAGTTCTTTCATTTATATTAAATTGAAGCTCCTGATTCTTTTTAAAGTTAGATAAAACAATTCATATTTTTATGTTCAAAAACCGTTTAGTTTTTTGCCGTCTACTAAATATTTTACTCTTCAGTTGCAATATAATGTATGCCTATAGGTAGAACATTTTATTGAACTTTTATTCAGAAATGTCACTGCTTGTTCTTTCTCTTTAACATTTAACGTCGTCGTTCAAAAATGCGATAAAAAATATTAACATGAGCAGAACATTTTCATTGAACTTGTTAACCGGACCAAGTTTTATATGAAACTGAAATAAAGTATGCGTTTTTTACTTTATAAGTTGGAACTTAGCGAAAACATAATTTGAACTGAAACCAATTTATCCGTGCTAAGTGAGCTGTTGAAGAAAAGTTTAATCTATGCAAAGTGGAGTGCCGGTCAAGTTCTACAACGCTCATTTCATTTGAATATATTTTAAAGTGATGCGTCATCATCTTAAATGCGCGCATACAAACTGATCCTAATAATATTGTAACATAGCTACATCACTGTTAAACAAACAAAGTATTCTTAAATTATAAAATCATGTATGAACGGAATTCTAGATCCTAATTTGCGTAGGTAATGTCCATTTGGCAAAAAATATACAAAGTGGACTGCGCACATCGTACTGAAACACATTCACGGACTATACAAATCTTCGTATGAATCAATCTTTGCCACATCCTACGTAACAATCTGGAGGCAGGATATACCGAAGGAAGGAAAAATCACGACTGACTGAATCCACAGTTCACTTTGTATGCATTGTGCATCCCTTTCGATGCATTCGAGTGCAGATCACGACGGCCCGGCGCACACACTCCACCAATACGACAAACACTCCCCAATTGGCAACACTCGCCTCGTGATTTTGTTTTACCCGTTCGTATTGAATTTAGGAAAGAAATTGAGAAAAAAAATTACGAGTACTTCAGTTCGCTCATTTCTGTGGGGCATTGAACTGTTAAGGATTTGTCGTCTTTAGTTCTTATTGGATTGGGAAAGAATTCGCGATTGCCATTGAAAGTTAATTTGATCATTTCGGGATAGGCTTAACTTAATTTAAATTTTCAAGTCTGCCTTCACTATAATATAAAAGTCTACTCCATAAATTGTCGCCACAGTTTTCGTGTTTATTAACAAGTAAAACAAGACGACGACCAATGAAATACGTAGGGTAGAATATGGTTAGAATTAGTTGATATGTAACGAACCGTTACAGCAAGCTTAAGAAGGAACACTTCATGTAGGAAGTAAGAAACCTTAAACGCGACACGACCCATTCTTAGAACAAGAAACACGCCCTGGTAAGAATTCGCTCTGTTTACTGACATTTCATTGCCCACTCCCCAAGTATAGTCACGATACCTCTTAGAACAATATCGCCAAAATCAAATTATAGCTAGCTACATTGCAATAAAGATAGCTACTATCGTAAAACGTAATACTACAAAACCAAGAAATACAGAAGATCTACTCCACACCTGCTATGAGAGACACGGTACGGCACAGGGACGCCTAGTATGGCCCTGCGCCCACTGGCGGCACGGCACGGCAAGAAATTGTTATGCGAAGAATAAGAATGTAACTTTATAGTATGACAATAAAATTGAAATTTCATCATAAGTACACAAACAAAGCTGCGCAGCTGAAAAATTGTTAAAGATTGCCGTGCCGTGCCGCCGGTGGGTGGAGACCCTCACCAAACCAAAATATCGTCACATTGTACATTCAATGACTGTAACAATAATTTGAAACTGTTTGGCTCTAAATAAAATCGATTATTTATAATATTTGTTAGTGTTTAACGGTAGTCGCCCAAATCGTACGACTACTGCTCAAGTTCCTCCCCTAATGATTCCCACACCTTGCGGTTTAAGGCCAGTGTGGCCAATGTGTTTATTCCAGCCCGTCCTACCATTTGTTACCGTCTGACTTCGGCCATAGTTAGTACTGTACCGCACCTTATTAGACGTGGGCTTTCTATATCTATCTATTTGGTGGTCGTAAGAAGTCGGTATCGTGTATCCAGGTTCTATGCAAGTACCCTGAGCCGGACACCGCGTCCCCAGGGACCCTGCCCCGGGTAAGGAGCGGTTTTCCACGGGAATAATAATGCAGCAGCTTCTACCAGACAAGATCGATAAAATGTTATTCCTTCTATGTAACGTTCTTATTAACTATTTTAAATGACCACGCAGTATAGAAACCAAGGTCTAGAAATAACTTAAATCTACAAAATATAAATAAATAGTAGTTTACTATCTCTGTCCAATCTGTGAAATATAAACTACCAAAATCTAAAATAAAAAATGTATTTGGGTTTGCGAGTTTGGTCATTAATTGTATTTGCATTATTGTGGTCTTCGGTAATTGCAATAATCATTTATTTGTAATTGAATATTATGAACATCAAACCGGACATGTTTCCGTCTACCAACTGTGTTGGGGAAATTAATTAAATATTTAGTAATTAACGACCACAATATTGTTTAGCAGTACTAGGTACCCAGCCGATAAAATTACCATTGCCTCAGTATTTTTCTGCCTGCGTCTTTTATAAGCCTAAAGAAATTCAAGCCTGATACAACTAACTATACTGCAAAACATAGGTGAACATGTCCAATCACTGCGAATAAATATCATTCATTCATTCATCAAGCCCTCACAGTCGTCAGTGAGTGAACAACTCTATCCCCGAAGCCTACTCATTACACTGCCGTCATTCAACTGAAATGATAGATCACTATCACGTTGACTACCGAACCGCCATAATTTTGCAGTTAGTATGCTAGTACCTAGAACTTTAGAACGACGATTTCGAACTAGGAATCTACGGTACGTTTATTTCGAACTAGGAATCTACGGTACGTTTATTTCGAACTAGGAATCTACGGTACGTTTATTTCGAACTAGGAATCTACGGTACGTTTATTTCGAACTAGGAATCTACGGTACGTTTATTTCGAACTAGGAATCTACGGTACGTTTATTTCGAACTAGGAATCTACGGTACGTTTATTTCGAACTAGGAATCTACGGTACGTTTATTTCGAACTAGGAATCTACGGTACGTTTATTTCGAACTAGGAATCTACGGTACGTTTATTTCGAACTAGGAATCTACGGTACGTTTATTTCCAAACTTAGGATAGAGTAATCTTATAGAACATTAGTAGATAGTATCGAATAGAGTTTGTCGTGTCAAAAATGAACTACCCCCTCTCTTACCGAGCGTATCATAAAGGAGCGTAAGGGAATTATCTCAAGAGGATGGGTAGCAGTGATCTTCTGCCTGCTAAACAAATTTAAATTTAAAATTTAAAAAACCTCTGTCATATATGGCTGAAGTATCATCAAACATAGCAAAGAATCATCTCGACTAAACCAACTATTCTGCCTAGCTTTTTCCCAACCATGTTGGGGTCAGCTTCCAGTCTAACCAGATGCGGCTGAATACCAGTATTTTACACGGAGCGACTGCCATCCGACCTCCGCAACCCAGTTACTGGGTAATGCCGATATCCAAAGGTTAATCCGGTTGTCAGACTTTCGGGCTTCTGACTACCCGTAACGACTGTCAGAGGTATTCTTATGACACCCGGGGTCGACTGTTTAACGTGCTCTCCGAGGCACGGAGAGCTAACTCAACTAGAGCAACTATAAAATAAAAAAAACTGCATTGAAATCGGTCGTCATCCATTTGGGAACTATAGTGCTACAGACAGACACATAGACAGCCAAAGGGCATAAAATTATAATACCCCTCTTTTTGCATCGGGGTTGAAAACAACAACTGTGGTCCGCAGAACGCGGTCGTTATGGCCACTATGGCTGTACATAATAGCGATCACTGAAGAGCCTATGTTCAGCCGTGGAAACCTACGACGAACCTATGATGATAATGGTCGAACTGAAAACTTAAATTTTTATCAAAATCTCAGACAACTATGTACGATAATATCGGGCCCTAAGTATTATTTTATTGAGAAAATGATATTACTTATAACTTAAACCATACGTAATCTCTCTGTCCTCCCTTTTCTGTCTCCAGAGAATTATTATTCCCCTGGTGGGGTCTGCTTTCCTTATTTGCTCCTTCCACTTCGGTCGGTCCAACGCTTCATCTTCGCCACTGCATTTTATGAAGACTATTTTGATAAATTGCTCTGAGAACTATACGAAATTATGTAAGACTGTTTTTTCTTATAACATTTTGTAGAAAATCTCTGATTGAGTTTCAAAATGAACTAAATGATCCTAGAAAAACACAAAAATTTTACATTGAATTCCCGTACTAAGCGAAATGGCTGACATGTTATATCAAAAGCATCCGATTTTTTTATTTACTTTATAAAATGGGCTTGAATAGAACTCAAATACCAAGGACCAGCCCTCGTTCAATCGCTACACAAAGTTGAAACCGCTTCAACAATTTCAAAAACTCGAGAAGGAACCTTTACCTACTTTTATTCTACAATCGAACTCAGTAAAATACTGTTGGGCGCACATTATTGAAGCGAACACAGTTGGGAATCGTTTAGCAGTCGTTAAGTGGAAGTCAGGTTTAGTGGCCGTAAACGCCTGGGCTGTAAAAGAGCCTTTCCGTCAGAACATAACTGTCTAACTACATTACTGACGCACTACTCCAGCGAGGAAGACGTTTACGCTCTTTTAAATTGTTTTGAGAACATCAAAGCCTATGTTGTTTGTATTCATGACCCCAATAAATTTGAAAGAAAATTGGAACTGAATGCTTTGACAGAAGATTTTGCAGACGCTGTATTCAATGCGTTCATTATTGTTCAAATGTATGATGATTTTAAGGTTTACATTTGAATTAAAATTATGCGGTCCGATATGGATCCGATTAAAAAAACTCGCAAATTGAATTTAATCACGATTCGAGAAGGAACACTTATAACGTAATACCTACTTCCAAATATCTTTAAAATAGATTTCCAGAAAATTATATCACAGTAACTTTAAAAGAAGGAATGTATTTCGACCAGGACATTATAAACGCCCCTGTTATATGAAAAAAATGTTTCTTCAAAAAAGCATCATGGTGCAAGACATCACAATACAGTGAATACCGATAGGCACCGTACACCTGGCATCTATATCACGCAGATAGGCATCGCTAAGCAAACTCGGCTATTACAAGCGGTCAGTGGGACGTTTTTATTGCAGGGCGTTTGTGTGCGACTCACGGCCTGGATATAAATCCGTACGGGACGTGCCTCACCACACGAAAAATTAACTCCGAGCAATGTCCCGTTTTTATGGCGGGCCAATAATGCAGTTTAGTGTTCATTCCTCTTTGGACGTGCGAACACTTGTAGTATTCCGACTATTCCGAGTAACTTGGATGGAGTTCATAATTCTGTGAGTTATTTCCAATGCAGTTTTTATGGCTACGGTTTTATTCAACGATCGGTTTAATAGAAGGTTCTTGTTCAGTATAGGAGGTTTACTGGCCGGTATGATATAGTTTTAAACGGTTTTAATTAGCTTCACTTCGTATATTTGTTTATTTCAAACCTTGCAACAGATTTTTCAACTACTTCTACTTAACAGATTCTCCTAAAACTTTGCACACAAATTTAATTCTCATAACAATACAACATTATAATAATTTCAACCTTCAATCCTCAAATCCTAATGCCCCAGGAGTACTGCAAGATAAAACCGTTTAACTTAAAAGTTTTTTTAATACAGGAAGTTGGCAAATACTGGTTCGATAAGCATAATATGTGCTACGTAGGTGCAGATATCAATTTCATAATTTATAACGTCATCTTTATCCAGTTGACTCCATCACAAAAGTAATAATATACAGGTAATGTGTGCTGCTTGCTTATTCTGAAATCAACACGGAATTGTTTTGCCTGTTTTCTAATCAGCCATAGTAATCATACATACACATAGATCTCACGGTCTAAGGTGAGACTAAAGGCAATTTCAGTTCTGTTTGCTGAGCTCAGAGCGTGAGAGAATGTTAATATGAGAGTTAAGCAAATGCTCACAATTGGAATCCTTGCATACTAACCTCGATTCCAGTCAAAGTTTCCTACGCATTATCGACATCAAATTAGTAAGAAGTACTAGTATCTAGTTTATTGTTGATTTAGTCTAAGATTTTAATAAACTTGAATTATGATAGTTTGTGAACCAAACGAAAATCCCTGTCGTTGATTTTTGTTTCGAAAACGGGAATACAGAAACAATAGTATCTCGTCACTTCCTTATGGACTTCACCATCTATCTGAACGTAAACTGATAACATCCTCCTGCAATCATCACTTCTTGTCAAAATTATTGCTTCTACTTTGTTAAAACTGCGCAAAACATGTTTCACTCATATACGTGAACTTGGTTAAAAAAGTGGTTTCATTTACTTATATTTTAATAAAAAGGCCGCAAGACTATGGCATCTCCGGTATGACTTATGACAGCTTTAATTAGTTCAGAAGAATGGTGAGCGGCGCGGCGGCGTGCTTCGTTTCTTATGTCCTCGCATGCTTCGCTGCTTCATTAATCTAATGGACTACTTACGTATTCTCTTTTTAAATATCTTTTAGCTAATTTTTCCTCATATTACGTTACTGGCTGTTTGTTATCTTTCCCTTGGAAGAATATTTTTCTGAGATATTCAGTTTTGTTCTCATGGCTTTGTTAATTGCTTTTTGTGTCAAGTCAGTCATTTTGATTAACTCATATCTGACTTCAAGGTATTTGAATACTGCCTGCCAAGGTTTAGTAATAACAATAACATTATTGACGACAAGGAATTTATTTCCTGAAAAATTCCTATTACTTATAGATACATTGACAAGGTAGGTATTGTTATGCTGCAGCCAGATATAAAATAAGTTCATTCTTTTTGAAGAATGAAGCGACTTCTAAACGACTCGTACAATAAACAGCAACGATTTTTTTCCATGTATTGTATGGCTCTAAAATTACTCCATTGCGTTTTGTTACTATAAATACTTTATTTATATATTAATATAACTTAATTGACTTTGCCTACCAAAAAAAAATGCGCACTATCTAAAGTCAACGGTCCCTACGTATACTATCGAAACTACAAAATCTCAGTTTTTATTTTATCTACTAAAAATGTGTGAAATTATGTTATCTTAAAGGTTATAAAATAATACATTTTTATGGGACCAAATGACAACTATTTCGCACCAAACTAAAGAAGAATTACGTAAATCGGATCATAAATCTCAGCGTAATCGGTGTACATACATAATAAAATAAAAACTGAGAGTTTGTAATTTCGATAGTATACGTACGGACCGTCGCCGCGTCGTAATATTCAAAATTACATAAAAAAATAAACAAACTCAAACATGATGTAAAGAAGCCTTATTACACAGTAGATACATTGTTATTGTACCTACTAAGGTTCGTAGCCGGCAGGTAAACGGGGATACTGCCGCGATCCCTAACATATCCGGTACCGGCGCAAACCGGGTAACAGGGAAATTAGCGCGCCGTCCGGACATACTGACGACTCTCGAACCGGATAATATTTTTTGTTGTTTCCTTTTTCCAGTGAGAATGTTTTTGTTAATGTGTGTTCGCGGTTTGTTTTATGGGGTGCGAGCGACTTGAGATGTATTGAGGTCCTGCAGATGTTCCAATTTCACATTCATTCACTTTGAAATGAATGGGAAACGCGAATTTGCAAACGCAGACTAAGACCCTTACCAGTCAGATAGACGTGGAAGTAGCTGGAGTTGTCTGGGTGCGTAAGGTTGAGGATCAAGTATTGTGACACTACTTTGGAGAGACCTATCTCCATCAGAGGACTACGGTAGGATAAACTATAGGATAAATATTTCATAACGAAATCTCCTAAAATGTTCTACCTACCTTTTTCACAACTATATTGGGGTCAGCTTCCAGTCTAATCAGATGCGGCTGAATACCAGTATTTTACACGAAGCGACTGCCGTCAGACCAGCGCAACCAAGTTACTGGCCAATGCCGATATCCCTAGGTTAGACCGGTTGTCAGACTTTCGAGCTTCCAACTTACCTACTGTAAAGACTGTCATAGGTATTCGTATGACACTCGGAACCGACTGTTTAACGTGCTCTCCGATGCACGGAGGGGTCTCGATGTGTAACGAAAGGTCACCCATCCACGAACTCACCGTGGCAAGCGCAGCTTAACCTCGCAAATCATGTGATCCGCACGGTTGGTAATTATCCCCGAGGGCCGCCTCCTAAACATAATGAAATCGCCTAAACTACCTAAAATATATATACAGTGGACTTCGCTTATAACGACATTAAATGACTTTCTAAAATATATTCCTGAAGCTGATTTATTTTTTGACTCTCAATGGACAATCACTAAACATGTGTATATTTATTTAAATATGAAGAAATAATTGTTTAGTTTCTAATTCTATGTATAAGGTTGTTTTTTGTTTACAAATTTTATGTTACTCCGTTTCTTTTTTGTATTTTTTTTAGTCTATAAAGTTTTAATTAAAACTTTAATGTACCTAATTCTGTAGAATTAGCATAGATATAAGCGATTTGGTGTAAACTGTTAGCTTATATTTGATGATGAATAAATAAATGAATCTAAATAAAAGGACAGTGATATTTGGTCATACTAAACGGACGTCGTCAATACCAAACAAGAAAACCTAACTAAAGGGTGTTCTTAAGTCTTAAGGTAATAAGCGAAGTCGTAATAAACGAATTCCACTGTAGATTATGCACTACAATTCAATGCACGTACACATAAGTTCAAATAAAATGCACAGTTTGTTTACTCTAGGAGATTATTTCCTTGCACACAGAGTATAGCGTTGCCACGACACACGTAGGTTGAACCCCAGTGGAAATACCTACTTGTTCCGTGTTCATTTTACTTTTCTATGTGACGTATTGCCTGGGTGGATAGCCAACTAAGAAAATTGCAGTTGATTTGGAAATTAGATCAGTATTTGATCATTCATAATGTAGGCATGGAACACAAATGATAAATTTATTCTTATTTCTGTAAATAAATCTGTTATAGATACTTTTACAAGTCAATGTAATGTTTTTTTTAAGACTAGATGGCGCCGATATTTCCTGTCTGACTAGCTCTGAGAAGAAAAGCCGAAACAAACTCAGATATCAAGGTCTCTTTTAAAGTCCAGACATTGCGGTATAAAAACTATGCGAATACAACAATGTATGGGCCACGTCTGGAATGGCCTTTTGAGGAAAGTGCCATAGCAGGTTTGAGTTGGCCTGTCCTAACTGACAGCACGCATCCATCAGTCATCGTGTAGCTCAAACCTTATTTAAGGGAGCTCAATAACCCGACGCACGACGTAGTTTCATACGTAGATGAAACAACCCGGAATCAGAAAACGTCAACATCACAGAACCCTGTATACCTATATACCACTGCAATACTATTATTACCTACTGCCCTAATAAACTTAAAAAGACCACTCTCTATTCTGTTCGTTTCCCAAGCCCTATTCTATCAAAGGATTCCATAATCTCTACAAACACCAATAAGTATCTTAGAAATAGATATCACTAAGGAACGGTTGACGTACAACTGGCAGTAAGCCAGCCACCGTAAGAACATCGGACCATGGCTAGCACAGCGGGTGTGCCATATGTGATATCATTTAGTTGGCCCGACCAGCGAACGGTCGGATTCCCACACTATTTTGTTTGCACCGACGTCTCACTGCACCTTCTGTTTACTACTTTAATTGCCTTAGCCATTAATCCCCGTCGTTTGGGCACGCTCAGGCACGGAATGTGGGTAATACGCGATAACATGGAAAATATAACGACAATAAATCATTGGCCCGGTCATAAGCGCTTCGTTAAGCGAGTAGGGAGGTTAGCTTTCGTAATTCTTAATGGAAAACTCACTATGTTATGTAAAACAAGTAATTACATATTAGGTACAAAATCAAATTCGTCACTGCGTCTGAAACAATTTCTGCAATGTATAATCTTTCTTTATAAATCACTAGTCAAGCGCTTATAGATACACAACTTGGATATCGAATATAGTTCTAGTATGTGATGACTCAAAGAATTGAACTGACCTAGATTTCTATATATAGAGTGCAACAACAAGTTATCAAAAGACTCAACGGAGCAGAAAGGATTACAGGTTACTTTGTTTCTAGTTGACGACAGCTTAGACAATTATTATCACGTACTTTTTTTAGAGATTTTTAAAACATTACTGCCGTAAAAATACTATCTATATTGTTCTAAATGTGAACAATAAAAGAAAGGTAAAGCAAGAATATTTTTTATACTTATTGCCACATCGTACATCATTATTGTCTCCCTTTTATGTAATTTTCCGTTTCCTCTTTCCTAGCATGTCCCGGCTTGTCAAGGCTCTCTTACTTACTAGTGACTTAGATTTCTCCAAAAAGATGTAGAAAATAAGTATTATTTTAACACGAAGTGGTGTCACATAACGTATGTATGATGATCAAGCATATAGCTGTACAAGAGTTACGAGCAGCCACGCATAAACAGCGTCATCCAAGTCCGTCTCTGTTGACAGGGTCAGCTGTCGCATTCACAGAGTGTTTTTGCACCTTCGGACATACCCCTGCTTGCCCCTGCTACCCCTGCTTGCCCGGCCTCGCCCCTCACGTTGCTAAATTGTTTTCTTGCGGCATTTTGGTATTGCACCATTTGCGCTAACGACTATTGGAACGCCTGAAATGCTGCGACTGTATTACACACGAGATTTTAAAGTTGAAAATGTTTGTTCTGTGCTTTGAAATTAAGATTCTTACTCATTTCAACAATGTATGTAAGGGTGGGTACGTAAGCGTTCAACATGCAACGTAATGCAGCGGTGAGAGCTGTGTAATTTCCGGTACATCCTGGATATTCTACAAGGCGAGATAGGATAATATAAAAAGCTGAGCATTAAGTACTATCCTCTATTGTAATAATAACAACATTCTACGATTACCAATTCGTTTGCTAAGCGAAAAAGAGAGCGCTTATTAATGTTTTGTTCCAAATCTTCTTACGAGATAAGAACACCAACAAAATACAAAATCACAGTAATAATATACTATAATTTTTTTTAGAACTACTTACCTGATTTGAAAAAGGTAACTCGTTGATAAATGAATCTCTCCAATTTCCTCAATTAACTCTCATATTGCATAATAAATGACAAGTTGCAAAGCTAAAACTAACATAATAACCCAATCGTGTTAACACAGAATACCAAACATATAAAGACAATAAATTCAAGACTAGAGCTCAAATTCAGAATAGAGAGGACGATTACGAAATTCATAGAAATATTTTCGTAGCGCCACCACGCGCTGCAATTAAAGTTTTTGCGCTCAACGAGGGAGTGCATCCGTGGCACGTCCTGGAGTTATGAGGCGGTCGTGACTCCCTACCCACAGTGCCATCGCTGCACCGTCTCGAAACACGCTCTTTACTGTTTATTTCCTGAAACTCATTCGATATTTTAAGTTAGTACTCGCTGTCCGTAAATGAAGTTCTCTCTTTTTCTCTTTTTACCCAACCTACTACCACCGACTACTATATGGCGTAGGTTCCTCAGCATTACGTGACCATATTCGTTGCTGATCCTAACAATTTTGATTAAATGTAGAAGTCTGTACTGTCTTCTTCCTTATACCGTTTCCTTTTTTTTGCAAATAGTCAACGTATCTTTCCTGTGGACGATCCACTAAAATAGGTACTTACCTTAAACGTGTTCCAGATTAAACTCAATCTTAAAATGATATCGTCGAAACCAAATCTCCTCCTTTCTTTTTCAAAATTGATATATTATGTCATATAACTTATGACTAATTACAACTTGAAGAAGCAATAAGGGATGATTTCAACCAAACGGCTCGCATCGCGTCGGATCAGAAAGAATACGAACGGATGCGGCGACAGCCGATCACGTCCGGCAGGATATCGACACATACGATCGGCTCCGTACCGTCGCTTGCGAATGTATCCGTTTCTGCGCCTAGTCAAATAGTTTTGTTGGCATTAGAAGAAGAAGATAATCATAAAACACACAAGAGGAAAAGAAAAACCGGCCACGGCTTTGAACGCACGCAACGACAGCCGAAAGTATCCGATCAACTGCGACGACAGGCGTACGGAGCCGATCGCGCGTCGCAGCATACTTTCGGCTACGATCACGTGTCGCGGAAGACGCCCGCGGTCAAGCTGCTCTGCGCGGCTTGGTAATATAGACTTTAAATACTGTGTACACGATTTAATATAGTTTAAAGATTGTGAAACCCGTTCCGATCCGATGCGATGCGACCCATTTGGGGGAAATCATCCTTAAGACGTTAAAAAATTAAACGACTGAACAACAACACGAATCAAAACACGAAGTTAAAAAGAAGACGTTAAACATAATAACAAGCGTTTTATTTCACGAACCTATTACAAGCGCCGTCTAACAAAAAGTGAATGAATCTAGGCAAAGAGAGGTTCTTATTGGAGAAACTTAAATTGAACTAGGGAGAAGACATCACATCATCGGTCTCGTTTATTTGGCCAGCATTTAAGACTCGAGACGTAAGAATTTTTCATAAGTGTCTAGCTAATTAGTGTTGGCACAAATCTTCAAACTCGAAACTTTTAATGACGACGAATGAAAGTTTACACGCTCCTTAAGTTCTACCACTCGGCGCGCACGAATTTTCTTGGCCTCATTAAGAAGTTGCTGTTCAATTTTAAGCGAAGTTGTTGCCATTATTGATAACGATATGTAGCGTTATGTTCGTTAAAAATTACACCGTCCCACGTCCCATTACGAGATCTAACAATATTCGTGTATTTTGAAAGATTTCCTCCTTCTAGTCGTATGTAATAACATGGTGTAATGGAGTCGTAACAAGATCTAAAATAAAAACAGATCTCTTTGACGGATTTGGTGCTCTCGCTTGCTCTGCGAAAATTCTCTTATATCAGAGATAATTCTCCGTCTTTTATAAAAGTATGATTATCTCGACCAAATATAGAAAGCTATTATGTCTTGTAGGTACCGGTCTGGAAATAAATAAAAATGTAAAAGTACATACCTATTGTTCGCTTTTTGTCCTTGAGTTTTCTCAATCTGTTGCCAGATTCAACATTTTACATGAATTAAATGGAGCGACTGACATTCTACAGATTTTAGGTTTTCACTAAATTATACCTTATTGCTTTTCCCTACCCTTGACAACCACAACAAATCCCTTGATATAAAAACAATTGAAACTCAAAAACAGGGTATCAAATATAAAACAATCTCATCTCCTACTGTATCACCTCAGATTACAGTTCTATCCACTACCAACACTCGTGTAAAAGGGGCAATAACGTGTGAAAATATCCCGCGGCACCCCGTGTCAATATCAACGCGATCAAATTCCATTACGGCGCGCGATCTTCGCCTGAGAACTCTATAAAAGCCAGTGGAATAGCCCCCATCTCGTCTGATTCACGGCCAGAGGAGAACAGCTAATAGGGCCGAATAACAATATGTGCTAGCTTAGAGGTCACTTTTAACATTATAAATTATGATCACTGCCTCGTTAGTTTAGTGGTGGCTAGCGCGACTGCTGATCGTGAGGACCTGGTTTCGATCCCCAGGTCGGGCAGTGTTATTGGGTTTTTCCGTGTGGAATTCCTCAGTAGCAGCCGGGAGTTTGGATTTGTGCCCGATTGATGGCAATAGGCTCGCCCCATATTATATGGGACACCTCTGCCCAACCCTTGGGGGTATACAGGCGTGATTTTATGTTATTTAAATTATAATCACTGTTTTAACTGTGAACTGCCTATTACAACAATCATATTCTAGGTAGTATGTATTCTCACTTACTGACATAACTAACTCTGAAACATAGGACTAAATAAAATATCCGTAACTGGGCTGGTATTTCTATATTTATCTCTTTATGTGTACAATTACTATGTTGAAAAATTTCGAACACTTAAATTATCCTTCGTAGTGAGAAATTAAATATGTTGTCAGTGACTTGAGGCAGTCACAAAGGATGTAGATAATAATAAGATGAGCGCTTATTTTACGATATCGCTCGTCCATAGAGGAACCAATGGACCAACACACACGGCGCAGATAATATATATTTTATCGTTAAGTATCTGAAGAAACCGACCGATATTAACATTCTATCAGATACAAAATATATTTACGTGAAGAAAATATCTACAGATACCAATTTTATTAACTGAACGTATTGGTTTTCATAATACAATCCGTTCTGTCTAGCCTTTTTCCAACTATGTTGACGTCAGCTTCCAGTCTAACCAGATGTGGCTGAATACCAGTATTATACACGAAGCGACTGCCACCAGATCTCCGCAACCCAGTTACTGGACAATGCCGATATCCTAAGGTTAGACAGGTTGTCAGACTTTCGGGCTTATAACTTCCCATATGACTGTCATAGGAACAGACAGTTTAACGAGCTCTCCGAGGCACGGAGAGGTCTCGGTGTGTAATGCACGGTCACCCATCCACGCACAGACCGCGGCCAGCGCAGCTTAACCTCGCAAATCGTATAACCCGCGCGGTTGGTAATTAGCCACGAATCCTTCAATATAATACAATATATATTTTATATATTAATGATACCTTCAGATACTATAAGTTTTTATATGCAGATACTCGCAGATAAAATATTATAGTATCTGCACCGTGTGTGAAAACATTAAAGGAACTTAATTCAATGTTGTGCCTTCAATAAAAAAAATTATCGTTTATTCGCGTAATTACAATCCACCATAAATATTTCTTTAATTTTAATTAACTTGTGTATAACATAACGTAAATTACAGTATCGAGCGAGACTATTTACGAACCGTGCAAATAATGTGATTTCCCGTTAAATATATCCTCCGGTAGCAATTTATCAATCCATTAAGCTTTATTGAGGCGCAACCCGAATTACACGTAATTGATAATATTTTGATAATACTATTCATTGGTGCACAATCACATACGAATATTATTCCTTGGGGCCGTTAAAAATAATGTATGCGTGGTAAATTGTACATGTGTTAATTATAATACGACAATAATTATAAATATGTTGTTTGTAACTTTGTTGTGTAGTCGAATGAAATAATTTTGGTCGAAATTAAACGAAATAGTTCTTATTATGAAGACTAGACTCTACCTGGAATGCCTAAAAAAGGTCGTACGTAAGTAAAAATAAGGTAGGTACCACTATAATTAATTTATACGCTATTAACCTTATTCAAATGAATCATATACCATATTCGGGATGAAAACGCGTATATAACACGTAACAAAATGTACAAACTTTTCCACATTTCGCGTCATATCTCACGAAATAACGACAATGGTGTTTACGACCCATAAATTTTCTAATAAACCGTAAAATTTCATTGTTTTTATTAGACTCTTTTTTTGACAATACGACGAATAACATTTTGGGGCGTTAACACGGCCACAGTTACATAGTTTAATCAACATTATACGACAAAGGAGCACCTGCTACAAATTTGTAGAATTACAAATTGCGTTACAAAAACTTGGTAAGCAGAAGTTGTGGCAACGATGACGTAATAAGGTCCTAGATGGCACGCAAATTGAACGTTAAAGTTTCTGCGGTGCGGCAATAGAAAACGTCAGGCAACTCGTAGAAAGGCTATTAATTATGAGAAAGGAAATTGAAACCCCAGTGGAAATGGAAAAGTAATAAAATGCAACAGCGATTGCAAGATGAGTGCTAGCGCCGCCCGCTTGCGCCGCTCGGGCCCGGTTCAAACTGGGGCAATCTCGACGCTCTGCCTCTACATTTTATAAGTACTTAGTTAACCATCATTTAACTACAAGCCGCCTGTGGTTTTGTCTGTCTGTGCTAATAATAATTTATGTATATTAAACGGAACTCCCGGCAAAATTAAACCAGTGTTTTAATATAAAATTCTTTAGTTAGCCTGCTTCCTCTCGTAGCTTCGTGAATTTTGGTAACGCTTTGACAATTACATAAAAATATTTTTCATTAAATCCAAAGGTATTTGACACCGAAGAACTATTCAAAGAAATATATAGCCGCGTAAATCCAAAATACACAATGAAAAAAATTTAACTGCGCAGCAGGTGCGAATACTCGCGAAACAAAAACCGAGCTCGATTTATGTATTGTCTACGCTAGCTATCAGTGATTCGGTTTAGAATTTTTGCAAACAATGGGACACAAAACAAATGAACAACGCCATAGACGATGCGTCGGCGAAATGTTCAATAGAAGCATGGAAGCCATTTATTCGTACGTACGATGGCGTTTCATTAGCAATTTGTTATCGTCTACCTTCACGGTGGTCTCTGGCGAGCACTGCCCTGTGAACTATGATCTCCGGTTCCATACTCTCATTGTGTATAACTAGAGATTGTTTATATAAAGTGTTTATTTATGATATCAAACGTATGGGCAGAAGCCTGTAGAATTATCACTTGCTTAAAAACGGTGAAGGAAAACATCGTGAGGAAACCGACATGCCTGAGAGATATTTCTCGACGGTATGTGAAGCCAAGTCAGAAGCCCATGGGCGGCATAAACTCTGACACCAGGTTAGACAATAACCACACAAAAAGACGAAGAAGAGGTAGAAGCAACTTTCGGTTCGTTAATTACAACATACACCGTCACCGTGTGCGTCATCACCAGTCTGTTTGCTAAGAGTTGTTATAAATTACGGCAATAAACCCTTTTAATTGTTCAGTTTAGAGGGCTATTATACACCACATTCAGCAGGCAAAGTTTAGGGCCTGATATAGTAATAATGTGTTGTTTTTAAGATTGGAACGGCAACCTTATTAAGTTTAGTGATTTTTATTAAGAAATGAAAGTAAATGATATAATATAACTTTTTAACAAAAATAAAACCGACTTCAAATTGTCTATCTCCAAAGTTCTTCATCAGATCTTCACCAAATTTAAATGGGACCACTTCGAAAGAATACTCTTTCAAACAAAAAAATAATCATTAAAATCGGTTCACAATTAGCAAAGATATCGCGGAACAAACATACAAAAAAAAAAAAACACAGTCGAATTGAGAACCTCCTCCTTTTTTGGAAGTCGGTTAAAAATAAAGAAGGAGCAATATTGTGAAAACGGATTCACCTGAGAGCAAGATACTTAAGCCCCTCGAGGACAGTGATGAAAATAAGCAATAAATATGCATACAATATCCATACATAACAAGATAACGCTGACCTTGTTATAAACCATTGTTATCCGATTTTCCCAACAAAACTATATTTCGTCGGTGTTATAGGAAGCTTAAGGAGATACAAAGGTTCGATATAAAGGCTGAACCTATGTAGATCCCCTAATTTCCGTCGAGCCAGAATATGCGCTAAATTTCCCAGTTCATGTCCCATTTTATCATATACTTCATTACCTAGCAAAAAATGTATACGCGAAAGGAATATTTGTAAAAATGCTGTTTTTACGAGCATGATCCAGGCTGAATATACATTATGTATGGTATAAACGATTCAGTGATGTAGCAAATACGAATAATATTACATAATATATTTTTGTAACGTAACTCGCACGTTTGTAATCCTCGTACAATTCTATATACCGAACAATCTAAAATGACGGTGTTGAGGGCGATGGCACCTCACAATTCCAATCACAAACTAATAATAATTGAAGCTACATTTTTCTTACAAAAATATCCAATCCTTCATACCAATCAGGTTGTCTAACTTAGTATCTTCAAATCCACTACCATGATGCTTAATACATACGAATAAGGCGACTATAGACAAAAACAAAGTGAGAAAAAATCATACGATTTGCAAGGTTAAGCTGCGATTTCCCCGGTCAGTTCGTGGATGGGTGACCGTTCGTTACACATCGAGACCCCTCCGTGCCTTGGAGAGCACGTTAAACCATCGGTCCCGGGCGTCATACGAATATCTATGATAGTCGTTACGGGTAGTCAGAAACCCGAAAGTCTGACAACCGACCTAACCTTAGGGTATCGGCATTGCCCAGTAACTGAGTTGCGGAGGTCAGATGGCAGTCGCTCCGTGTAAAATACTGGTATTTAACCGCATCTGATTGGACTGGAAGCTGACCTAGTTGGGAAAGGCTAGGCAGAATGAACGAGAGAAAAATAATGCTTATTCTAATAACGCAAATTGCAGTCGTCCTTCACGAAAAACATAATAGCGACAAACGTTAAACAATACAGAACAATTTTTCAAATATAAAGCCCTTGTGAGGATTACGTAAAAGCGTTGTTAAAATTACATCACGTTCCATATTAAATTACAGAAGAGAACAGAATCGGGTAACAAAGCGACAAGGACGTTCCCTAAGGATGAGCCGACAATTGTCTAGGTCAACACTGCACTTTATTATTTGCTTATTTTATTAAAATGTTCGTCAAGATAGTTGAATGTTTTAGTACCGTCTTGTCTTACTGTTTATGAGTTGTGGGTTTGGTGCTTACTCTGACTTTATATAGCTTTTATAATACGCGGTAAAAGGTATTGCGTAACACGCGGCACGAGATAATGCGACGACAAAAGTATGTCGCGATGCGCATCACGGAGTCATTTCGGAGTCAGTCTCTCGACGGTGATGCCTATAGAGATATTTGAACTGAAAAGTAAGGTAGTTCTATATTTTTATACACTCCTAAAATCGGTATAAGTTACTTCTTTCTAGACTGATCATAATTATTATCATAGATAGCGGGAATCGATCATGAGGTCCTGGGTCCTAGGTCGGGAAAAGTGTTATTAGGTTTTTCCGTGTGGAATTCCTCAGTAGTAGCCCGGTGTTGTATATGCCGGGTTGATGGCAATAGGCTCCCCCCTATTACATGGGACTTGACTTAACGGCGAAATGAGGGTGTTACTATACACCTCTACCCAACCCTTCGGGGAATACAGGCGTGATGTTATGTTTTTATAGCGGGAAGCTATAGGATGTAAGCGGCTTGAAGCTATTTGTTGGCGTTGGTTGGTCTATTGGTGAGACACGTGGCCTTTTTTTTATATCGTGGTAAAATCCTCATGGATGTCCCTCGCCCGGGGTAGGCAAGGGGGTCTGCCGGACTCTTACCGGCTAAAAACCCACGGTGTTCCTCCTTCTGACCGTCGGCCGGGGTCGCGGAATTCGCCTAAGCATGCATCGCAACCCCGGCAGGTCTTGGTCCACCAACTTCTGGTGGACCTCTCCCCAGTCAGTCTTCTGGTGGACATCACCGGCGCACCAGAACACATGGCACGCCATGACCACCCCGGGGACCAAACAGGCACATGGGCGCCAGACGACCCCGCGTCTGGGCACCTTTGGTCCCCCTGTCAGGTGGTCAGGTTAGTATCTCCGCCGCCTAACACTTTTCGGCCGCAGAGGATAGGGAGAGCGGCCAACTAAACACCGACACTCCTCTCCCCCTGTGGCCCCACCGCGTCCGCCATCTGACGGTGGCGGCCCCGTCAAGGCCGCGGAAGGTAGGGAAAACGGCGCACCGTAATACCGGCACTCCTCTCCCGCCGCGGCCTCCACCCTTCAGCCGCAATGCCTCCCATAAGACATCGCGGCCCTCCTCAGTTGCGATGTCGCCCAGGCGACACCGCAACCTACTTGGCCGCTACGTCGAGGGCTCCCAGGCCCAAGCCCCGACGAGCAGCCCCTCCTTGGGTTACTCTTCGCTTCACCGTGGGGCTCGAAGCCACGGCTACTAAGCCCGCCCCGCAACGACAATGCGGGAACCCACCGGGGGGGGAGAGACGTGGCCTAGCAATAATTTCATTAAAAGTCATATATCCGTACAATAAATACCTACACTAACCCCATAGTCGCAGACTTTTTAGCCCGCATTACCTTTAACATAGCTCTGCCATTGAATGCAGTTTTCAAACCGATCCACCTAAAAGCTTCCATAGAAATCAATAAAACATTCATATATTTGTCCTCCGTGTATCCAACATCAATGGCAGTATTTTTTTAAATTTATACGGACACTCCGCATGTAGGTTCAATTAGCTCCGGGAACCATTTAATCCGGATTTGCTTACCAACCAAAGGGACATCGCGGACGTTTATTTCGGGATTTACAGCTCAAGTGTTGCTTTACGCCAAAGCTTCGTAACGAGGACACGTTCGATATATTTTGTTAAAAATATCGCAGAATTTTTGTATTATTGAGAAAAGAGTGGAGAAAACATTTTGGTGTATTTAGCAAAACATCACGCCTATATTCCCTAAAGTGTTGGGCAGAGATGTATAGTAACACCCTCATTTCGCGAATAGGGGGCTAACCTATTGCCATCAACCGGACATAAAACCAAACTCCAGGCTGCTTCTGAGGAATTCCAAACGGGAAAACCCGATAACACATTGCCCGACCTGGGGATCGAACCCTAGTCCTCACGGTCAGCATTCGCGCTTGCCACCAATATACCAACGAGGCAGTATTGTGTATTTAATTTTATTGAGTATTTATTTAATGTTATCAGTATTAAAACAGTATTATTATGTTATCACGTATCTTAAAGATACAGTGATCATCATAATAGATTGCTACAATAAATGGTATTTATCCCTCAAAAGGATCCATATTGGCATAATTACCAATTCCAGGGAGGATACGCTTTCTTGGGCATCAGCATCGTGCTACACAAAGTAGGATGTTGCTACCCATGTTCGTGGCATTTATACCTTTGTCGACTTTCACGACACCAACGGGAAAAGAGCCCTCAAATTGTATCAATTATTTATACGTTAAGTGTCACAACTAAAATGGCAGTAAATATAAGTCCAGAATCCAATGTTCCATTAATAAATAACACTTATTTGAACAGAAGCTATTATAAAACAAACCCAAATCCCTAATACCGAAGTAAACATTTCACTCATAAATATATCCGAAATCCGAGATAATTGACTAGCTACGTATTACTTCAATTTATAACCCCTTAAAATAAGTTTTATCCCTCGGAGGACGAGTTCGCCGCAGTCCAATTTAAAGCTCTAACTTTAAGTTAAACTTCGCCATATCTTCCGCGGCCCCAGATTTAGATTATGGGGTAATTGAAGTAGCTTATATCGTGCCCTCTTTTCTGTAACAACAAGCTTTTATATTTGTTGTGTAAGGAGTTTTTGTGTCGTTATTTTGTTTTATTAGATGCTCATTCGGTATAAGCGGGTATATAAGTACCTAATGAAAACAGAAAGACGTCTCTCTGTAATATTAAATAAATTAGAGACGGAAAATCTACAAGATCCATTATTAGCCTTTCTATTAATAAAATTGCAAGTTTAATAAAAACTGTAATGTTTATATTCATTGTTGGACATGAAACGAACACAATAGTAAATATAGTTCCTACTGCAACTAACATTACTCATGGAATTGAAATGGATTTTTTTTCAAACTCGCCTCTTCAGTTAGAAAACTAAAGTAAATCTGTAAACGAAACACCTAGGGGCGGCACTTATCTGATGAGCCGCACTTGTGTCGAACCTGACCCAAATAAAACAGTGCACTATCTTCAACGACGTTGCGGATTTGTCGTCCAAGTAAAGAATTTAGTGCTCACCCCTGTCAGAGGCAACCCCGCAACGACTCCGCAACGATACCGCAACTCTCGCAACTCAAGCCAAAACACTGGATATATTCAGAGTTCCTATTCCTAATCTTTAACGTAACTGATTTTGCTGCACATTGATCATGAAAGAAAGAAAGAATGAAAATATATAGGTATAAATAATAATATAAGGATTACATAAATCGATGGTTCCCTACGTATACTATCGAAACTATAAAATCACAGTTTTTATTTTATTTGCTTAAAATGTGTGAAATTATGTTATCTTAAAGGTTATAAAAAAAAGTTTAAATATTTAATTATGTATTGACTCCTTAACAGAAAGAGCAAAGTTGCGGCCAAACCGCAACACCTATAAAAAAGTGTTTGCAAACATAATTCTCACAAAAATAAATAAGTCCCGACGGCTTCAAAGCTTCAAACATTTTTTCATAAAAAACAACGCGTGCGCGGATTCCTGCAGCTTGTTCTATTCCAAACATGCCGCGGTGTGTTTACAACGTCCGAGTGCGAACATTTAACGGCGTCGCTTGCCCGTAGAACGTGTGACAACATAACTTTTTGTTCACTTTTGTTGGGCACACCTGAAAAACGAAAAAAAAAAACGTACAGCGTCCGCAGCCAGTAATTCACTGCTGTCATGACATGCAAACCCCAGTACTACTCGTAGCTGAGTAATCACATTTCGTGTTATCCTTTTGTTGCTTCGGTTAGGCCCACAACGCTGTGATTTTACCGGTATTATAGACGAAATAAAAGTCTGTCGCACGGCGGGACATGTGATAGCGCCGACATTTGACAAGATTTATTTTTTCATCGTAATTTTCTTTTTTTTTACTTACATATTTTATACCTAAAGCCCTAATGATAAACTGTGGTAACGTGTTAGAATCTATATAAAAATCAATTGCCGTGCGTTAGTCTCGCAAAAACTCGAAAATGGCTTGACCGATTTGTTTTTTTTTCTGTTTTGTTCGCCTAAATACTGTGGTGGTATAGGAAAAAAGAAAATAAGGAAAAATTAAAAAAACTGACTGTTTTGTTGGTCTAGTGGTCGCAAATGCGATTGCTAAGTATGGGATCCTGTGTTCGATCTCCAGGTCGAGCAAAGTGTTATTGGTTTCTCAGTAGCAACCCGGAGTCTGGACTTGTGCCCGGTTAATAGCAATAGGCTCGCCCCCTATTACATGGGAATTAAACATAACTGGCGAAACGAGGCTGTACTAAAAAAACAGGTCTGCCGAACCCTTCGGGGAGTACAAGGCGTGATGTTGTTATGTTATATTAAAAAAAAAACATTTTTGGTGTTAGGAAGTTCACCGGGTCATCTAGTCTATATCTATACTAATATTATAAAGAGGAAAGATTTGTATTTTTGTATTTTTAGATTTTGTATTTTTGTATGTAACGAATAAACTTAAAAACTACTAGACCGATTTCAAAAATTATTTTGCCGTTAGAAAGCTACATTATCACTGAGTAACATAGGCTACGGGCGGAGCCGTGAGGACACAGCTAGTCTTTAATAAAATTATATTGAAAATGTTTATTTTTATTATAATGTTAATAAATTAGGTTACTCGTAGCGAGTCTCTCAATAAACTACGATGCAATTTGCGGATATAGGTATTCAGAGAACATTCCTGATAGGACACAAACTCTTGGATTATCGCCAGTGGTCTGACGTGGATTTGTTACACGAGTAGAAAATTCAGTGTTCACCCGCCTTAAGACTTGCCTTTTGGATACACAGAGTCACGGAGTCGCCTTATCTACATTTATTTACGTTCAAAATAGAGCAAGCACGTAACCATAAGTGGTCTTAGATACCGGTCTATAAGAGACACTTTAATATTATGATTCTCTAAACTGTTGCGATTAACGTATCAGTAGAGTGGTTATACAGGGTGTAAACGAAATCATGTAATTCCTTCAAACCTTGTGATGTACTGCTGACGTAGATTAATCCAGCACGGGATACTTTTGGATTACATAAAAAAATTTACAAGAAATAAACATGTGTCCTTAACGTGAGGCATTTTAGCGCCCGGAGTTAAATGACCGCGCGACGAGCGATAGCCGCGCAATTCACTCGGTGCTCTAAAATGCCTCACTTTAAGATCACATGTTGACTTTTAGTATTATTTTTTTATTGAATCCAAAAATATCCCATGCAGGGTTAGTCTATGACAGCAGTACATCACGTGGTTGGAAGGAATTACATGATTTCGTTTACACCCTGTATAGGTACTACTAAAGCGCTTAATTGTAAATTATTTCAGATACCTATCTCATTCATTTACATAGCACTTCCTGATTGTATATAAACCTACATGTACTTACATACATGTTTATTAATGGCAAGTTTGTAATATCTAAATGCAAATGAGCGACTCCATACATTCCGGTGCGCACTATTCGGCATAGAGTGGGGCGCGCACCTACATCGGGAAACTGTCGGATTACGCGCTCCTGCCTCAAACGAAAACTTTTATCCTTCACTGTTTTTATATTCCCAAACTTGTGCCTACATTACCTTTCTACTTGAAAAATTAAACAACTTCTCGTGTTATTTAGGATGTCTTATATATTCTGTTTCCCTGCATACTGAATAAGCTGGCCTTTTGAAGACATTTAATGATGTATTTAACGACCCGCTCTTCAGACTCTCGGCCCAGACGACATAAACATTTAATCCTGTCTGGAAATCGGCCAGCGTACTCCACCCAAGTGTATATTATTATTTTCTTTTCTAAACACATATCTGTATGTATATAAAAAGAGAAACTGACTGACTGACTGATGAATTGATCTAAGTATGAACGCACAGCTTAAACCGCTGGGGTTAGAAACTTGAAATTTTGAAAGTAGGTACCTTTATAACTTAGGCAATCCACCAAGGAATGATTTTTCAGAAGTCCTCTCCTAAGGGTATGAAAAAAATCACGCAAACGAAGCTGCGGGTGCAAAAGCTAGTTAATATTATACTTTAAAATTTTTACTTGAAAAAGTACGAAATGTTATTTTGGATAATTAAAAAATAAAATCCTTATAAACCCAAAGGCACTTTTCTGCTCGACGTGAATGTAAAAGAACGTAATTTCTGCTGTAAAAGGGGTTAAAAAGACTTTATAATACATGGAAGGGTCATTACACGGCTGTTGAGTTCACAGCACACGTGCAAAATAAACCTCAAACTGTAGGTATGAGACGTAGGCACGTGTTTAGTACCTGCAGGGGTGTGAGAGCCACTTGACTCAGGGTTGTGTCGAACCACGCTTCTCGAGATAGTTAATTTCCTTAGATAGAAGATACGTTTAATTATAATTTGTTTATGTCAGTAGGCGAGAATCTTGCACCTATTTTAACTTAGCTGTGAATAACGTACAGTTTCAATATTTAATGGTTTATGGATCTATCTAAGTACTCCTAAATATGGTTTTTAAAAGGCAATTTTATCTCGTAATTACATAAAGATAATTAATATAAGTTGTGTAAACATAATATGGGAAATCCTATTTTTTATCAAAAATATTGTATTTCCCATATATTTTTTTAATCTATTACAATGTCTTTTTTATTATCAATACTCTAATATTGTTAAACTTATGATAATTCATGCATTGTCACGATCTGTGAGCTGATAATGGCACTAGCATACCTACCGAATCCTAGCCAAAAAGTCATCAAACCATTCTAGATACCTAAAATGGTTTCAGCTGTAATAAAACGATACATATTGCAAAATTAAAAGGTGAACTGAAGAACAACAAGAACTGAATGGAATCTTTAAAAATGAACAAAACACAGTTTTCCTATGTATTCGCAAATGTTCTGTGTACAATATTAAGAGACATCAGTCACTACTTTTTCTTCTATTCACTATATAATTTCGCAAAGTGTATAATCTTGCAACTAACTCTATCTTTGAGCCTGGCTAGTCATCTCTAGAAAAACAATAAAAAACTAAAGTTCAAAAATTTAAATCTAAATAAAAAACAGCATATAAATATTCCCGTCACACGTGACACAACTCATACGATAATCTAAACAAATATTCGCCCGTGAATATTTTGACGCACCAAATAGGTCAACTAGCTTCGAAACTAATCGTCACAATGCAAAACAACGGTATTACTGGCATGTCCAATTATTCCCCGACACGTTCGCTCTACGCATAGTTAAAATATTGAAGGACTGGACCCAATCCGTCTGTGTCCACAACCCCTGCTCTCTGACTAGGATTAATGGCCAACGTAATTAAAGTAGTTACCAGCAGGTGTGCCTCTATTGCTCTGCATTGAGCTTAATGCGTCTGTAAACGGTGGGAGGAAAAGTATTCATTTGAAAACAAAGCGGAATAAACATATATAATGCTAAGAAAATTTTTTTTAAATGGTTACGCTTATGTTTTTATGCTGTGACATAAGAGAAGTGTGTGTAGTGTATTTAGCGACGTACACGTACGTAGCTATACCTTTTCGTCTGATCTCGAGCATAAATTGAGAAAGGAAGTTGATTAGTTTCAATAATAGGTACTGCAATTAATTACGGATTTATGAATAACGTCGCAATATATATTATTCAGATAACACATAATAGGGAAAATCTGATACCCGAGACATGTGACATGTTACATTTTTAATCTAATTATCCGAATAATTATTCCTCATTAACAAATAATAAAGATAATGTAATCGTACGTGATACTTGATAACATTTCAGATTATTATTTTATCAATCGTACGAAAGAATCATTCTTTCCGTCCTGGATACGTTTGCCTTACAACATTTATTTTTAATATAAATTTTATATTTCATATGCAAAAGAGTTTATATTTAAATAAATATATGAACCTCCTCGTTGGTCTAGTGGTGGCAAGCACGACTGCTGATCGTGAGGTCTTGGGTTCGATCCCCAGGTCGGGCAAAGTGGTATCAGGCTTTGCCATGTGGAATTCCTCAGTAGCAGCCCGGAGTTTGGATTAGTGCCCGGTTGATAACAGTAGACTCACCCCCTATTACATGAGAATTAAACATAACGGCGAAATGAGGGTGTTACTATACACCTCTGCCCAACCCTTCGGGGAATACAGGCGTGATGTTATGTTATGTATGTTAAATATATGAACAGCCAAACAAATGCGAAAACAGGGTTCTCTTCTACCCAATTCCAAGGCTGTACCATCGAAATTAACAAAGAATAGTTCTGCTCCTGGTAGATCATGTACCGTATATTCACAGGGTTAGGTACATAAAACTTACTCCATAGTACCAAAGCCGAGAGAAAAACTAGTGAAGACATAACTCGTTCCACAGTGTCCATTGAAGTAGTACAGCTAAATAAAGCGAGGAAGATTAGTACAGGGAATTTATTAGGCAATTATTTAGCTTCCTGGCTAGAACAACCGGACAAAAATGGTTTCCGCTCTAAACAAATACTTAACGATAATTCTAGAGAATGCTTGAATAGATATCGTACCTACGTCCTACCTGGAATATTTATGTGTGCTAGAGTATGCTAACTTTTGCAGCTTCCAGGAATTAGAATAATATGTTAATGTGAACGTACGAGTATCTTTCTTTACGAGCTTTTTTTTAACTTCACAGATAAAAAAGAAGTAGAACTCGATGGTTTTAGACGTCATTATTTTTACACACAAGTTCACTACGAATCACAAAAGCTTTACTCTCTTACAGTTTTCAAAGGATATGTACTGTGCGTATTAAAATATTTTGTTGAGAATTCCATTTTTTGGTTACGTAAGCTTATCTTTGGCAACGAAATATCACCGCCCACTACCAAAACTTTTAATTGCAATTTACAAATACAAGTTTTTCGTAGGTACCATCAAGAACTTTAGTTCAGAAATAAGTTAAAATTTCGACTAAATGTAAAGGATTAAATCCACTTCTGTAAGCGTTTACGGGATAGAAATAAGGGCTGAGGGTTTGGCCGAGATTCATTTTGATTACGAATAGGATTAAGGCCTAAGATCCGTGGGACAGGACTCACAGGACACACGATGACACGGGCGCCCGCTTAATCTACTCCGATTAAGCACATGACCCCACTCAAAGGGAAATTGATAGACTTTTAGTAATTATTTGAAGCATCGAGTCGATGGCATTAGATAAGTCGAAGTTGTATTAAAAATATGAACAATATAATTTAGTTATTAATAAGACAATGTGCAGCCCGAAATTCTGACAACCGGTCTAACCTTAAATTATCGACATTGCCCTGTAACTGGGTTACGAAGGTCTGATGGCAGTCGCTCCGTGTAAAATACTAGTATTCAGCCGTATCTGGTTAGACTGGAAGCTGACCCCAAGATAATTGGGAAAAAGCTAGGCAGAACAAATTAAGATAATCTGCAGCTCAGAAGAAAAGAAGAGGTCAACTTTTACATTGTTGCACATCATGTCACTGGAAATATCACCACAATTACTATTATATCTGACAAGAGTGATGATATCAACAAAGCAAGATCGTATAATACTTTTATAAAATCCTACTTCGTGTTGTGGAATGCTCATGTTCAACGGGGGAAATCTACGGAGAGTCATCGGCATCTGTTGTAACAATGAATCGTTTCTTTGAGAAAATAGATTTCGAACTAACGCAATTTAAATTCCCCGCCAGTTTCAAACGATGTAGGAAAACATCGTGAGAAAACTGCCACGTTAATAATAAATTCTAAGCGTGTGTAATGCCCTGAGAACAACGGTAGAAAGTACCACCTGACACTTTAGGCAACAACCACCAACATGGCTATATTGTGTATATTGATTGCCTGGCAACACCACGTGTTGCTAATGGTAATCTTCTAGAATTTCGCTTATCTCTCAGAAAACGTAGTGGTTTAATGACCGTACAAAATGGCATATGTTGGCAACACTTCAAGGTTCCTTGATAACTTGCTTTTGACTTTGATGGATCTTATGTATACGAGCAGAAAGATGAACGTTAAAGTTAATCAAACTGGGCTACATTGAAGGGCAAAAGCTACTAGCAATAAGGACACCATTTTAGGATAGCTGTTACAGAATTATATTAAGTTTTTGATATTATTTTAATTGGATACAATAAAGAACTAAGGACTTTTATGATCTTGGAAGCATTGGTAGATAGCGCGGATTTTACTGTTTTCACAATAAAATAACTCAATATTTGTATGTGTAATAAAAATCTCGTAGATTACAATTGATAACTTAAAAGTGTTGTAAAAATTGCAAAATTTCAATTGCTTGATGAATATAATATGAATAATAAATATTTGTTTTCAATGTGCAGTATTCACACCGTTCTCCTGCAGTTCATATATGCTACTGTCCACTCTCCACTCGTGTAGCAAACTATATACTGAGCAGTAAATTTAGTCAACGGCTATAAAACACTCGCGAGCCGAAGACACCGAGTGGAACACATCCCAGTGGACGAATTTACCGACGAGGGGTGTAAACTACCCTACACTCCATGAAAATGCAACGACCGTGAACATGTCTAACTAGAATATATTATATACGCTTCTATGAATGTAGTATTCTTGCAATTTTATAGATACTTTTCCTTGTCGAACTGGGAATCGGAGAAACATTTGATGTAGTCGACTCGATATTGGGTGTCACCGGGCCAACGGGCTATCGAATCTTATATTCTGATGTGCAGCTTCAAACAACTGCAGAAACAAACCATGTATCTTATGTCCGCAAGAAACTATCGTTGGCAACAGCTTTACAATAACATTATGTAAGTACCCATTACGTGCGGAGTTATGTTATTACGTATTTGTATGGTCAACGTTTCTTTGCAGTCGCCATAGGAGATATCTTATAGAGATTTATCACGTATCACGTATTTACAGTAGATATGAACCTATTCATTAATTGAATCTACTTGTGCAAGAGTGGATCCCTGCAATAGTTCAATTAGGTTAAATTCCTATCAACAGCCCCCCCTATAAAGGGAGTCCTGTTTTTTAATGTCATATGTTGGCAAACAAGCTGACGGCTCACTTGATAGAAAGTGGTTACCGCCGCCTATATACCCCAACAACACTAATTGCTGATGCGTTGCCAACCTTAGAAACAAAGATGGCAAGTCTCATGTGCTTGTTATTTCACCGGCACCCTTTAAACCGGAAGATAGCAAAACAGCTTGGCGGCAGAAATAGATATGGTGGTATGGTGCTAGTTCTAACTTTTTATAATTACAGTTAAATTAAAGAGCAATTTTTATTTATGAAAACAACCGTTAGTAAATGCGACCATTCACTTGTTCGCACTCATTTACTCTAGAACTAAAATTTTCAAAATCGCTGGATCTCGCTCTTAAAATAACGTTGATTTCGTTTGTGATTCTTTGCTTTAAAGTGTAAAACATTCAAGTTGGGTAGTAATGGGTTCAAAGTTTTACTTTTTAAGTTGCCCCATAGGAAATAAATCTGTAGATGTTAAATCTGGACTCCTCCGTGGCCATTTGATGTCTCCTCGGCGACTAATTACTCTTTCAAGGAATGAATAGTGAAAAACAGCTAGCAGTCGGTTGTGATGTCCGGGTTGCGGTGCATGCTTATGCGAATCCCACAACCCCAGCCGAACGGTCAAAAGGAGGAACACCGTTGGTTTTTAGCCGGTAAGCTCGCCGTCCCCAGGCGAGGGACACCCATGAGGATTTTCCAACGAAAAAAAAAAGTTGTCGGTTGTGACGTGAGAAGTGGCTTGATCTTGCTGGAAAAACGTGATGTGATTGTAGCACATCTGATTTTACATTTCTGCAATAGGCAATAGAGCCACTTCCCAAAAACGAAAATCATTTTGAGACACCCGTTACTTCCTCTGACGAACTCTTTCACAAGAAGCTCTACTACTATTAAAATACAATATACAATGCCGTATAAATGGTGTCACTTCAAACTTTAAAAGCACCGTAAATCCTCTGTTAAAACATGATTATGGTCCAAAAGTAGTCTCTCTCATTCTTTTGTTCCGATCTTCTGCTGAAGTACGAAAGTTCCACTTTTATAACAATACCAACAATAGTGGTCCAGTATTTTGCCGTAGATTTGTCGTTGGAGTCGAAAATTTAGTGCAACCTCTTTTAAACTTGACCTGTTACCGGAAACAACGACATCTATGGAGTGGTTAACGCATATTAAAATATCGTTTTCACACGATCATTAATGTCATCTTTAATTTTAAAATCTGCCTGCCGAAGCTGAGAAATCTTTACATAGTACCTAAAAACAAAGTCGCTCCCGCTGTCTGTACGCAACGGATTTTAATGCAGTTTTCAGCAATAGATAGAGTAATTCAAGAGAAAGGTTTATATGCCCCACATTAGTATCTACATTGTACCCGTGCGAAGCCAGGGCGGGTCGATAGTAATATATAAAAGTAGGTCTTGTAAACTGGTATTAAAAGTGATCCGCAATCATGTTAAATTAATTAACTACTGAATCACAGTTATGCGAATGAATTCAATTTAACTGTATATTTTTGCTAAACACCTAGACAGGAAGTACAGACGCCTGGACGGTAGATAAGCAAAATCACGTAGACCAGCAGTTTCACGATCGTCAAACACCACTTCGCGGCACTATGGCAATTTGTTTACCAATTTGACATATATTATTTTCACCTAGTGAAGTTCACACAGAGCGGTTTAATAAAAGTTTAACCGATTTTTATACACAGTTTTCACGCGGAGAACTAGTAGCGACGATGCATAGATCTTTCAGAAAGAAACAAGGCGAATGTGTGTCATACGCAATTCGGAGACATTTGCGGGTAGAAGAAAATATAGAGAATATAGTGGGTAGGATTGACAGTATATCAGTGTTTCGTTTGACATAATTAAAAATATGTATTTACAAAACGCACATTTTTAGTTGCATTCGATTTTAAATAGGAATTAGAAAGTTCCACAATATTTACTTCATCACAAAGTAAAATTCTCGGGTAGGGACTTAAATTATATCACTTTTATCGAATAATGAATAGGAAACTAAAATATAACATACTAGTTGTGTCCTCACGGCTCCGCCCCCGTAAGAAGTTTTATTCCAGTAATAAATATAGCCTATGTTACTCAGTGATAACGTAGCTTTCTAACGGCAAAAGAATTTTTAAAATCGCTCCAGTAGTTTTTAAGTTTATTCGGTACATACAAAAATACGAATCTTTCCTCTTTATAATATTAGTATAGATATAGAATTCCAATAGGGTACATAGGTTAAAGATGTGTTTTTTATTTTTTTATTACATGAATATTTTTCAAAACTACTTTTGTATATAAACGTACTCTCACCTTATGCCGATTTCGTGAAAAGTCTTTCCTAAGTACTGGACCAACATTGTAGCCAATAATTAGTTTTTTGTCGAATTCAATCGTCGTCCAAACAGTCAGCAATAGCCAGAACCCATCAATACAAATAATATTGTACTAAGGTAGTCTCCATGCCACTTAGGAGGAAATGTCGGGTGCTACGTCCTCCACTAGGGCGGATTACACACCCGCCCGCCGCAGCCCCGAGCCCGCCCTCGCGCCGTTTTGTATTATCTCCTACAAGATTTTTCCTTTGTAAAATCAACCAGTGTAACTTTGCCTTTTTAAAATTCCTGCAATTTCCTGCATCCGTTAATTTTGCGCGATAACATTAGCTAATGAAAAAAGTTGCAAAGTATTGCCCCTGACTTGAAACTTTGAAGACGTAAGCATTTTAGCTAAACTTACATGTTCCTGTGGTAGAAAACAGGATTTCGTAATTCACCGCCCTGGACTCGATTCACAGTTCTTACTAAACATACATAAACATAACATCACGTCTGTATTCCCCGAAGGGTTGGGCAGAGGTGTATAGTAACACACTCATTTTGCCGTTATGTTTAAGACTCATGTAAACATGACTCATGACTCATGTGCGAGCCTATTGCCATCAACCGGGCACAAACCCAAACTCAGGGCTGCTACTGAGGAATTCCACACGGAAAAACCCAATAACACATTGCCCGACCTGGGGATCGAACCCAAGACCTCACGATCAGCAGTCGCGCTTGGCACCACTAGACTACTAACAACAGTGATAGCCTAGTGGTATAACCGTTGGACTGCCAAGTTATAGGCCTCGAGTTCGAACCCAAGGCACGCACCTCTGACTTTTCGGATTCATGTGCGTATTGTATTGTTATCACTTGCTTAAATACGGTGAAGGAAAACATGAAAACATTGTGAGGAAACCGGCATGCCTGAGAGATATTTCTCAGCGGCAGGTGAAGCCAAGTCAGAGGCCCATGGCGGCATAAACTCTGACACCAGGTTAGTCACTAATCACACCAAAAGAAGAAGACCACTAGACCAACGAGGCAGTTCTTACTAAACGTTTATGGGAATTGAGCTGTGAGTGTTATTTTTATGTGGTAGACTCTAAAAAGGTTTCAAGCGTGCTCGATAGATGGCGATAGTTACGTACATTATATTGTCTTTGACTCACGGTGGGTGCAAAATTAAACACCTCAGCGTAACTAGCTTGACGGTTATGAATAAAACTTTGTATATAAATGTTACTAGAGAATTTCCGTGAGTTCTTTCATGTCCAAAATTTAATATCTCGTCTCAGCTTTGTAGTTGTCCACGTCGTAAAGGAACTTATACTTCAAATTTAATGTTTCAGCTTGGCGGTTGCGCGTTCATTTATGCCGTTCCACTTTTGTTTTATATTTTGGACTAGCTGCCCGAACAGACTTCGTTCTGTCAAAAATTATTGGCCTGTAGTGGGAAAAGAAAAGGGTTGGTTTTACTATTTTCCACGCAATTTTTATGTTTTTTCTCGCCATAAGAACCTTCCTTGTGCCTTAAGGAATATATTTAAAAAAGAAATAGCCAAATTGGTTGAGCCGTTCTCAAGTTTTGCGCTTAGCAACACATTTGGCGATTCATTTTTATTTATATAGATAGATTAATTTGGTCCCCATACTTTCTTCTAGGTTTTAGTTGATATTTGAATTTAAATATGGCTTTGCAGTGTCTATTACTTGTAAGTGGCATTGTTCTTATATCAGGCATCTTTACTCCCGTAAGGTCTTCCAGTAACAGCTGTAATGAATTGTCAGTAAGGAAATAGCAATATTCACCACGCTTGTTAAACTAATTGGTGATCGTAGTTTTGTCGTTATTGGCAGAAAGGACACTGTTGCCAATTTTCTGGAAGTAAACTCTTTGTGGCCTTAACGACACCCACGGTCCACAGGTGAGATTCGCGTGGCCTATACTTTGGCTGGAACCAGATGATCTCGAAAATTACCTAGCTATGAGATTCTCTAGGAGAAACATGTCGCTGCGCAGCGCTACGTTCGTAGACTAGACCGCGCCGCAGCGCTGCCGCAGCGACGGTATTCTACTAGAAAATCACATTGCAGATCAAATCTCATTTCGCGTTGCCACGCTGTAAGGCACTAATCCATATGCCGAACGTGTTAATTATACGAATACTACCACGCTTGATCCAACTAAGGAGAAACTTATGTCTCATGTTTACGGGGTGGTGTGAATGTTTTTTTTTTAGTTGGGTTTGCTCTTGACTCTAGTCTAGGTCAGAGGTGACAGAGACAAAGTCTACGATGGAGTGATCTTACGCAGAAGAAGCCTGTTCACTCTAACTTTGAAGAGATTAATAAAAAAATATTCATTTCATGTCCCAAATTAGCAGTTAATCTAACTTTAGATACAGAATATAATATAAAGAAATCCAACAAACAACGTGTTTATAAAACCATTCAACAACAACACAACTCACGAAAGCTTATTACTAAAATCTATAAATCACACGTTCCGATGCAAACTCCAGCGAACACAAAGTTCCAAATAGAAACGGAACTTTCCACCTATTCACTTCTAAAGGAATGTAAAGCAGAAACTCAGTTACTAGTTCAGTATAGGTGTTGCAGTTAGCATAAGCCACTGAGAGGACTTCCCGCCTCGCAAGTCATTCACGCCCCCACCCTTCACGGGCGCCTTAGATGCCTTCGTGACCCACTTCCAAGTTCACACTTACACTTCACATTTCTATTCACATGATTACTCGCGCGAAAAACTGCAGCTTTTAGAAAAACATCGGCACCGGGAAATTGGGTTGTGTCTGACACATTTCGTCTGCTCAGCTTTGAGATAATTTTCTTTTTATTTAAATCATAACTTGAATTCTATTATCATCATCATCATCTTCCTGCCCTGGTCCCAAGTTACTTGGGGTCGGCGCAATATGTTTTTCTCTTCCACTCTTCTCTGTCAGCCGTCTCATTATCATTTACTCCCTTATCTTTCATATCCTCCCTCACACAATCCATCCATCTTTTCTTAGGTCTCCCTCTCCCCCTCCATCCATCAACATTCAACTTGAATTCTATTATCATTTTCCTAAATAATGAACCTTAATTGTTAAACATACAGGATTTAATATCTTCTATTCGTGTGGTTAGTGACTAACATGGTATAAGAGTTTATACCATCGATGAGCCTCTGACTTGTCTTTTCATGCCATGCATGTGGTTTCCTCACGATATTTTCCTTCGCCGTCTTTAAGCAAGTGATAATTATACAATACGCACATGAATCCGAAAAGTTAGAAGCGCGTGTCTTGGGTTCGAACACGAGACCTATGACTTGGCAGTCCGACGGTCACACCACTAGGCAATCACTAGCTTACAGCTTTAAGAGCTTTAATAGGCTCGCCCCCTATTACATGGGACCCAAACATAAAGGCGAAATGAGGGTGTTACTATACAGCTCTGCTCAACCCTTCGGGGAATACAGGCGTGATGTTATGTACAGTTTTAAGGAAGCTCAAAAACATACAACGTATTTTACATAAATTCTAAAATACGTTTTAAACTTAACAATAAAGAATTTCACTTGCAGCCGCCCCATTATTACACTAATACAATTATGGAAGATAATCAGTTGCAGCAGAGGCCGCCTTCGCCCTCTGAGTTAAAACTTTAATCCTATCAGTGTATTCACAGCCTGCAAACTCCGACTAAACCGCAACACTCTAATGAACTCTCTTTGATTTCAATCTCTTTGTGAACACATGCACAATCCGCGCCAGGCTTATATTGAACAAGTTTTTGATTTCGACTAATTGAGATCCACCCACTTGTTTGTATATATCCCGTTTATTGATCCGGGTTGTTTCAAAGTTGATGCTGTATCTTCAAAGCAACGTATTGTCCATAAACCTAAAATGCTCATCGATTTGCTGCTTACCTGTTTCCTATCTACATCTAATCAGCAAAGGATTATGTCGTCACGTAATTGAACAGAACGTAAATGCTTGGTATTTGTAACATTTACGTCAAAACAGATATTATGAATTAAAATAATTGAATAGGTAATGATAATACCATCACGCCAACCTGCGGGACCCACAACTTAGCGCAAAAGCCAAGTGCTTCGTCACCGCGACAATCAGAGGCCCTATTCTCAATGACATTTGAGATAAGAAAATTTAAATCGATTTAAAAAAAAAACTAAGAAAATAATAAAATAATTACCATATTATAAAATTAACAGTTTCAGAAGTCGGTGCTAATCCACGCTGAACCAAATTGAAGACACCGACTTCTGAAACTGTTAAATTTATAATATGGTAATTATTTTATTCTTTTCTTAGTTTTTTTGAAGTCGGTTTAATTTTTGTATTTTTTTTTTTACTTTTTTCATTTTAGTGGCCTTAATTAAAACATGGTTGGACCTACTAAAGACGCTGCTCGTAACACCATCACATTATGCGTAATGTTCGTCATTGAGGAGTTCCATTGTCTATCTACGAAGTTCTTCATCAGATCTTCACCAAATTTAAATGGGACCATTCCGAAAGAAAACTCTTTCAAACAAAAGAATATTTTTTCAAATCGGTTCATAAATGAGGGTGTAGTGAGATAACAAACATTAAAAAAAAACATACAGCCGAGTTGAGAACCTCCTCCTTTTTTTGGAAGTCGGTTAAAAAACACGCAAGAACCGTGATCGAGTTACAATTATAATTTCCCAATTTATGGTGACGCTACTTGCAAATGCCATTTGATAAAAATATGTCAAATTCAGTACATTTAAAATGAATATCATATTTTGCCGATTGCACATTCGGATGTCAATGCGGCCGTGTTATTTGCGTGTTACGTTCTGTTAAGTCATAGGGTCGTTAGTTCCTGCGGGCGGCAGGTTGGGGAACCCGTCGCCCGACCAGTAACGGGCCCAGGGAGGATGGCGCATCTTGTCCTGCGCGCGCCTCTCGGACGGATGTGGGGCAGGGGAGCAACTGCCCCACCACAGGAGGGGTCCACCAGAAGAAGCTGGTGGACCGAGACCTGTCGGGGTCGCGGTGCATGCAACAGCGAATCCCGTGACCCCGGCCTTAGGTCAGAAGGAGGGACACCGTGGGGTTTTAGCCAGTAAGAGTCTGGCACACCCCCCCGTCTTTCCCAGACGGGGGATAGTCCATGAGGATTTCCCCACGTGAGAAAAACAAAAAAAAAAAATTGGGTCGTTAGTTGTCTTATAAGGCCCATATTACACTATCATATATTTATCATACAAATAAGGTGTCATATCTGTCAAATTCTATGATCATAGTTAAATGATGCTATTCTTCATTTTTACATATTACAGTTACGATCATATAAACGTCATACTTAGGGAATGCAATCTCGTTCTCGCGAGATCTCGTTTTCGCGAGATCTCGGCCTTTTTTAGCTAGATTGATCTCGGCCGAAAAATGGGCGAGATCTCGCGAGTTTAACGAGATTGCACTCGAGCATAAAAAAATCTTAATAGAAGCGCGGCAGCGCGCGAACTGACAGAGCTGCGATCGGTTTCGGTAATTCGACTAATTTCTAATAGATCTCTGAGTAGGTATAGTTTTCTTTAATTCATAATAATATCTCAGTTTAATACTCAACCCAACTTAGGTAATGAGTTTCATTTTAGTTTTTTTGACTTCTTGTTGTTTTGTTATAAAAGAACTGTTTTATTATTAAAAGACTTTTGCTTGATATTAGAAGAGAAGACTGGTAATTTATTTCATATCTTATTTGATTAGATACGTCAAAGTTTACTACTTAAAAGTTTATTAAAACGAAATTGATAGATACGTCAAACAATGTTAAATACATAAAAGTTTATTGAAAAAAATCGTAAAAATAAATGTTTATTCCATAGTACCTATAATTCTTATTATTTTTTTCCTAATTTATTCAAATATTGTGATTATTTGCAAAAATAAACACAAACTGCCAATCTCGTGAGATCTCGGAATTGGCGAGATCTCGCGGTATTGTTATTCATAAACTCGCGAGATCTCGCTTGAGCCCCAATCTCGCGAGATTGCATTCCCTAGTCGTACTTAATCAGGATGGATAACGATTTGGCCGTGTTTTCCATTGCTATGAGTGCAATTTACTTATTTGTGACTTTAGATCATGGATAGCAAGGCGATCAGAGAGGGGTCTGTAACACCTGATAACACGTTACTCGAAGAACTTAGATTGGAAGAAAAAAGTCAATTAATATTATTAAGTCTAATATTTTTTTTGTTTCGATATGCCAGTCGAAATTCTTGCATTATGACGCCATTTTTGAGGACTAGACGGATATGATCATATTTGTAAGCTTGCTGTCAAATAGGATCCCATAACTATGATCATAGACAATATGAATCATATGAAGTTATTATACTGTCATAGGTTCATCATATAAAAATGACTCGTACATCTCTGATCATATTTCTATGATACTGTAATATGGGCCTAAGTAACATACTGTCCGTGTTTACGAAAGATGGTGCACACTTCTCAAATCGGATTTCCAATTATGTTAATAACCATGAACGGCCCCTTATTCAGAACCTTAGTGTGTACGAGAAAAACGAAATACCTAACAAACCGAATCGATGGCTGAATACCAATATTTTAAACATGGAGCGACTGCCATCATACCTCTGCAACCCAGTTACTGAGCAATGCTTTCGGGCTTTTGACTTCCCGTAACGACTGTCATAGGTATTAGTATGACACGCGGGACCGACTGTTTAACGTGTTCTCTGAGGCACAGAGGGGTTTTGATATGTAACGAACGGTCACTCATCCACGCACTGACCGCGACAAACGCAGCTACACCTCGCAAGTCGTATGATCCGCGCGGTTGATAATTAGCCACGAGCCCCTCTCACAACCAGACCCTGTCGTATCAAATCCTTTTTTGATGATTGTACTAAATGGAACATTTATTTTTTATTTTTTTATTTGTATCATTACTCTCAAGATATCTTTATCTTATTTTACAATGATTTTTAGCTAAGTTTTGATGACATTTAATTATGTCAATTGTTTTATTAGTTTAGCTTCCTTTTACATTTGTAAATGTGAGAACTTTGTGGACCTGCATCTATAAATTTGTAAATTACTGTTATTCATATAGTTTTTTATTTTTTTGTTTGTTAATTTTTGTATTACATTACTCATTGATCTGTGATTAGGACTCCATTGTTTTCTCACTATCCTAAATAATTGTACTGTATCAACTGAAATTGTTAAAGATATTATTTTTAAAAGAGTAACCATGGAGTTTCTTGCCGGCTCTTCTCCATAGGAAACGACTAATTGGAACCGTGCATCTAAATTCGACTTTTCATAAGCACCTGTATGGGTTTATGTGAAATAAAAAAAAATGTTTTTGTTTTTTTAATATTTTAATTGATTTTGATTGTGATCAATCTTTTATAATTGTTTTTTTTTATTTGAAAAACGTTGCCCCTCACTAGGGTTTCTCCTGTACCGTGGGTGCGTTTACAGACACAAATCTTCACATGCACAAACATCCAGACCTGGAACAACTATCTGTAGGCCGTACAAATATTTATTCCGTGCGGGAATCGAACCTACAACCCACAGAGCAGAAGCCAATCGCTTAGCCACTGCACCAAACGTGTTGTCACAGATTATCATTATCAGATAATCATTACAGATTAAGATTAGACGCAATAAGTTGAATGATAAGGCGCTAATTATACTATATAAGATGCTTCCCAACATGAAAGTGGCAAGTGTTTGTCTTGTTAATATCAAGCATGAAACTGTTTGTTGGAGTTGTGTGCTTGGCTTTTGCCGTAGCTGTCGCTGCAGTGAAGACACCCCTGTCTTCGACTACCACAGGCGGTTTGGTATTGCCAAAGCTGCGAGGATCAAGCAGTTGGAAGAAGCTGGCAGCTTCAACGGACAGAGGATCGTCGGAGGATCCATCTCTGACATCTCCGCCACTCCTTACCAAGTAATATTTTGTTTATATTGCTCTTCTGTTCCTGTCAGAACCAAAGTCCCTAGCAAAACGGAATGAGTGGGTCGAGGAACTTCAAGTAGGTATACTCCACCAAGAAGAACATAGTCTGCTTATTTGTCGGCAATAAGATTGACAAGCATATCATTTTTGGACCCAGTGCATAATATCAGCAAGCACATTGAGTCACCCGCGCGACGACGCAACGAATATTCCCAAGGAGGGTTGATGTCAGGCAGGCGGCCGGTCATAAAACAATAAGCCAAAACCTATAACAACATGGATTTATGAAATAGATACATGTTGTGCCGACCCCACCTAGTGTGAGATAAGGGCAGGATGAAGAAGAAGAAGAAGATTGTTCTTCTATTCCTTATTCGACATTTTTTTATACATATCTTTCCTTTTGGAATAGACTATTAAATTAAGTGGTTTAGTTTCTTAGATTAAAGAAGCTGGTAATCGGCTACTAGCAACTTTTGGTGTTACAAATAAGTAATTGCCTAGGTTAATTTTGTAATAAAAACTGTTAGTACACTCCTAAGTAAGCACACCACTAGTTCCAGCTGTATATAGGTAATATGGGGTTTTTCTGATTTTACTCGACGGACTACTACCTTCGTTACCTTTTTTTTTCTTCTAGACTACCTTCGTTAAACTCAAAAAAAAAAAAAACTTGTTGCATTGTGATTTGGCTGCCTTGTTCAACTCTTAATTCAGATGTCTTAAAACCGAAACTAATAAAAGGATAAATTTAACTTTTCATGTCTTTTTTTACAAGGACTAATTTACTTTTTTTCTTTCCAGGCTGGTCTCGTGATCCGAATTATGGTTATCTTCCAATCAGTGTGCGGCGCTTCTCTCATCTCCCCAACCCGTCTGGTAACAGCTGCTCATTGTCAGAATGACGGTAACATGAACGCCAACTCCTTCACTGTTGTCCTTGGCTCCAACACAATCTTCAGCGGAGGTGTCCGTATTACCACCACAGATGTGGTCATGCATCCTAATTGGACTCCTAGCAACGCTGCAAATGACATCGCTGCCATCCGCATCAGCTCTGTTTCTTATTCCAGTAAGTATTTTAGCCAACAGTTCCAGGATAAAACATCGATAAAGTGATACCTTATTCACTCCACCTTATAATCACATTTTTGTAAATATAAAGATTAGACTTTCAGGAACACATCTTGACATTCATAATTTATTAAATCTGGAGACGCGCTAATAACTGCTTTCATTCCATTAACGAAATAGATTATGAGATATATTTAAATTTCTAATATAATTCTTACAATGTTTCCAGACGTGATCCAGCCCATCGCCCTCCCCAGTGGCAATGAGCTCTCCAATAATTTCGCTGGCGCGAATGCTCTTGCTTCCGGATTTGGCGCTACTTCTGACGGTATGTGGGAGTAGTTTTATGCGGGATTGGAATTTTGGATGCTTACATTATTATCGATCGTTTGGTCTATTTTAGCTACTTCCACAGCATTATGTCATATGGCATTTTACTGTGGGGTCAGGCTGCTGACATTGATTCCGTCTTTATTTTGCAAAAGAAAGCTGTCAGAGCCATTTATAATCTACGTCGCCGCGAATCTCTTAGGGAACTATTTAAAAGGATTAATATTATGACGGTACCTTGCCAACTCATTTATGAAGATATTATGTATATAAGAAAAAATCTACATCTTTTTAATATGACAGACGTAATTCTAATACTAGAATTAAAGATAAACTAAATCGACCATTTTTCAGATTATCTAAAGTACAGACATCTTTTATGGGGTACTGTGTTAAATGTTACAACAAAATACCTTATATTGCAATTAAATGAAAGAAAATTTAAAACTCATATTAAAAGTACACTTTGTAAACAAGCATATTACAAGTTAGAGGATTATATCCAGGATAAGAATGCTTGGGGCACGCCGCGATAGCGGCGGTAAGACCCGTGATGGAGGAGTGGCTGGAGAGGCGTCACGGCGCCCTCAGCTTCCGGCTGACGCAGGTACTCTCGGGATACGGCTGTTTCGGGAAGTACCTGTGTCGTACAGGCCGGGAGCAGACGCCCGGTTGTCACCACTGCGACTGCCCCGAGGACACGACGCTGCACACTTTGCAGGCGTGTCCAGCATGGAGGTCGCAGCGCCGCGAGCTAGTCGCGGCGATCGGCGGTGACCTCTCGCTTCCGGCCGTGGTTCTGTCCATGGTCGGGAGCGAGACTGCGTGGGAAGCCATCGCCTCCTTTTGCGAGGGGGTGATAGCGACCAAGGAGGTAGCGGAGAGGGAGAGGGAGGCCGCTTCTTCTCTCCCTTCTCGCGCTAGACGCACCGGGCGCCGGAGGGCGCGTGACGATCTCCGGCCACCCTAGTGAGTGGCCTGCGGGCGGCGGGTTGGGGAACCCGTCGCCCGACCAGTAACGGGCCCAGGGAGGATGGCGCGTCGTGTCCTGCGCGCGCCTCTCGGAAGGATGTGGGGCAGGGGAGCAACTGCCCCACCACAGGAGAGGTCCACCAGAAGAAGCTGGTGGACCGAGACCTGCCGGGGTCGCGGTGCATGCAATAGCGAATCCCGTGACTCCGGCCTTAGGTCAGAAGGAGGGACACCGTGGTGGTTTTAGCCAGTAAAAGTCTGGCTCACCCCCCCCCGTCTTCCCCAGACGGGGGATAGTCCATGAGGACTTCCCCACGCTAAAAAAAAAAAAAAAAAAAAAGCATAAGAATACTTGGAAACATGCTGGTCCAGCTCCATAGGACAATCTAGAGTCTAAACAAAATCAAACTGGTTGCTATTTTAATTGTATAATTTATTTTTTTAAAGCCATTTATTTTTAGATTCTATGAGTAGGTATCTTAACTCACTCAGTGGCCTATTACTTTAATTTTGTTTAATGTTTGTAAATACACTGGCCTGCAAAAATAAGTATCACACTTTTAAAATCGCAATAACTTTTTAAGTACACAAGATATACTTTCGAAACAAAAAGGACTCAAAAAAATAGTTTAATTTTGTACATAAAAACTTCAAAGTCGGTAACCTTCTTTTGAGAAATGGCTGAAAGAAACTTTAAAATCAAAAATAATCCTTTTTCAAGTTACAATTATACCATTAATTTTTTGTTTCTATTTTGGTTTTCAAATTTTTTCTTGATCGATGATTCTTGTTACAAAAGCTAAGTTAGACAACAGCACATAAACTTATTTATCATGCCTCTTTCACCTGAAGAATGTACTAGGATCATGACTTTTCTGGAACTAGGCATCAGTATGCGTCGTACTGCAAGAATGGTGGGTCTGACGTTACGAACGGTCCAGAAGGTGAAGCGAAGGTACGAAGAGACTGGAAACCATTTGAGGAGACCTGGTAATGGCAGACCCAGGTGTACTAGTGCCCGAGAAGACCGTTATATTGTTTCCACTGTGTTGAGAAATCGCCACTTAAATGCAGTTGAAGTCCAGCAACAGCTTCTTCAGACCCGAAGGGACTACATTAGTGACAGTATAGTGAGAAGAAGACTGGCTGAAGCAAACCTGAAACCCCGAAGACCAGCGAGTGGCCCCAAACTCGAGAGAGAGCATCGAGTAGCGAGACTACGATACGCCCGTGAACACATACAGTGGGATCAAGAAGAATGGGCAAGAATTTTGTTTACAGATTAGTCTAGATTCTCACTTTACACTTCTGATGGAAGGCGAAGTGTCTACAGGCGACCTGGTGAGCGATACCTTCAAGCCTGCTTCTCAGAAAGAGTCCAGTACGGTGGAGGCAGTGTACATTGGGCTGGCATATCTTCAGAAGGTCGCACGGAGTTAGTGGCCATAGAAAATGGCACTCTGACTGGGGAAAGATATGCCCAGGAGATTCTCAATGAGTATTCAGGGCCGTATTTAGTAAATATGGGTGATGGATCGATGCTGATGCATGATAATGCCCGGCCACACACGGCTCGGGTCGTGCAAGAGTATATTCAGGAGGTTGGTATCAGCGTGATGGCTTGGCCATCAAGCAGTCCTGATCTCAACCCGATTGAGCACACCTGGGATGAGCTAGGGAGGCTAGTCAGAAGCCGCAGACCACCACCTACCACCCTCAGGGCACTAAAACAGGCCCTGATAGAAGAATGGGAGAATATTCTCCAACATCGGCTCCGAAACCTCGTGTTCAGTATCGTAATCGACTTGAAGCTGTAAGCAGAGCCCGAGGAGGCAATACCAGTTATTAAAAAATAAATAACATGTAAAACATACTTGTAAATGTTAATTGAGTTTTATGACACTAAGCTAAAAGTGGCTATTTTTATTGTTTTATCTTTTTTTAGACTTAAAAATGTTACTAATGTATAAATTACTATAGTTTCAAAGAAAGCTGATAAAAATTGCTATAAAACGTTTTTTATTTTAAATCTCTAACTTCTATAGTTTAGAAATAATTCAAATTTTAAAAGTGTAGTACTTATTTTTGCAGGCCAGTGTATGTGAGCACCATGTATCTATCACATAATTAATTTGTCATTGCTTCATTTTTTATTCTTTTTACCTACTGTGGTATAGTAATTTTATTCTAGGTGCATCGTCTTCACATATAATTGTATAATTAATGTACCTATACAAAATATTGTAAGACATTTTAAAAGAGTAACGGTGGAGTTTCTTGCCCATTCTTCTCCATACGAAACTACGTTTTGGAAGGGGCGACTAGAATCAATTCTATTTCTTTTTTGTAAATTTTAACGTTCAAAGGTGCCCTTTATGTGCCTAATTGAAATAAATACTTTGACTTTGACTAGACGCATTATTCGTATGCGTCCTCTTTAATTATTAAAGCTTTAACAGTTTTGTATGCCCTCATTATCCAGGTGGCGGTATCGGGAGCAACCAACAACTGAGCTCCGTGACCCTACCCATCATCACGAACGCCGCTTGCGCTGCAGTGTATGGACCATTCGTGCACAACAGCAACATCTGTACCAGCGGCGCCGGCGGTAGAGGCACTTGCGGAGGCGACTCCGGTGGTCCCCTCGTTGTAACTAGCAACAACAGGAGAATCTTGGTAAGAAAAACTTTTATATGTTATTTTATATCAATATGGAGTCAGTACCGTTGGGGATCCGCAAAACTTAGATTAACTATGTTTAAGTTGTTACTGCTCTTCTATCCTATATCTAGACACGCGGCGCGTGCCAAGCCAAGTTCAAAGGAAAAAGGAACTGGCGACGCAGCAGCCGTGTGTTACACGAACTATTTGAAGCCACTTTTGACCTCTTAATCACTCAAAATCTATTTAACATAAACACACTAAATTTGGTTTATTTATTAAAAACCTTTTAGATTAACTAGAACCCTAAATTTCATAAAAATAGCTCAAACGGTTATTGAGATATTAGCGTCTAAAAATCGGCATTTTTATCACTGACTGACTGACATATAGATCAAAACCTAACCCACTTCCAGATGACCTAGAAAGTTGAAATCTGGGGTCGAGGTGGGTAATTATGTGTATACAAAGGAAAAAGTCAGAAAACAGTGAATTTTTACAATTTGAAATATTTTTCAAACAATCGATTTTTATTACCAAGCGCCTTGCAAAATTATAATAGCAAAATCTTATTATTTTGCAAGAGAATACGTGTCATTGAATGATGAATAATAATAATTTCTTTAGAGAAGAAGAAGTCATATTTTTAAATAGGTAGCAAACATTGTTATAATTTCAGGATTATCTACAGAACTTGGCACCCATTTAGATCACAATTCTTTTGTCGGCGAAGTCGACAACTACACATATTCTTATTATTGAATTTGGCTCCCATTTTCGCATTTATGTTTTTGATGGGATTCTCGTTTCTCCAACTTACAAACTTTGATAACACCAAAAACCTGAAAACAAAAATACAATATGATGCAAAACAACGAGGAAAATATAGATTAAAACTAACATGTTACGTAGCTAGAATAGTCACAAATTATTTTGTTAGTAAATTAGCTTATCTATTGATTGTGTGTATGTACAAGTTTTGTCTTATAATCAAATTAACACTTTGCTTACAGGTCGGTGTGACATCATATGGTGCCGAGGCTGGTTGCACCCTTGGTTTCCCCGCTGCCTTTGCCAGGGTCACCTCTTTCGTCAGCTGGATCCAGTCCCAATAATCTCTTTCAGTCCTAAACCTTCTTCAAGAAATAGCTACAAAATTTTCATATTAAATTATTTTAACACTGTAATGAACTCTCTTTAATTTCAATCTCTTTGTGAACACATGCATAATCCGCGCCAGGTTTATATTGAACATGTTTTTGATTTCGACTAATTGAGATTATCCACCCACTTGTTTGTATATATCCCGTTTATTGATCCGGGTTGTTTCAAAGTTGATGCTGTATCTTCTAAACAACATATTGTCCATAAACCTAAAATGCTCATTGATTTGCTGCTCAGGTAAGCAGCAAATCAATGAGCATTTTCCTATCTACATCTAATCAGCAAAGGATTATGTCGTCACGTAATTGAACAGAACGTAAATGCTTGGTATTTGTAACATTTACGTTAAAACAGATGTTATGAATTAAAATAATTGAATAGGTAATGATAATACCATTACGCCAACCTGCGGGACCCACAACCTAGCGCAAAAGCCAAGTGCTTCGTCACCGCGCCAATCAGAGGCCCTATTCTCAATGACATTTGAAAAAAACACGAAAAACACGCGAGAACCGTGAATGAGTTACAATTATAATTTCCCAATTTATGGTGACGCTACTTGCAAATGCCATTTGATAAAAATATGTCAAATTCAGTACATTTAAAATTAATACCATATTTTGCCGATGGCACATTCGGATGGCAACGCGGTCGTGTTATTTGCGTGTTACGTTCTGTTAAGTCATAGGGTCGTCAATTGTCTTATAAGTAACATACTGTCCGTGTTTACGAAGGATGGTGCACACTTCTCAAATCGGATTTCCAATTATGTTAATAACCATGAACGGCCCCTTATTCAGAACCTTAGTGTGTACGAGAAAAACGACTTCCCATAACGACTGTCATAGGCATTAGTATGACACGCGGGACCGACTGTTTAACGTGTTCTCTGAGGCACAGAGGGGTTTCGATATGTAACGAACGGTCACTCATCCAAGGGCTGACCGCGAAAAACGCAGCTTAACCTCGTAAATCGTATGATCCGCGCGGTTGGTAATTAGCCATGAGCTCCTCTCACAACCACACCCTGTCGTAATAAATCCTTTTTTGATGATTGTACTAAATGGAACATTGATTTTAATTGTGATCAATCTTTTATAATCATTACAGATTTAGATTAGACGCAATAAGTTGAATGATAAGATGCTAATTATACTATATAAGATGCTTCCCAACATGAAAGTGGCAAGTTTTTGTCTTGTTAATATCAAGCATGAAACTGTTTGTTGGAGTTGTGTGCTTGGCTTTCGCCGTAGCTGTCGCTGCAGTGGAGATTGCTACTCCTGAAGACACCACTATCTTCGACTACCATAGGCGGTTTGGTATTCCCGAAGCTGCGAGGATCAAGCAGTTGGAAGAAGCTGACAGTTTCAGCGGACAGAGGATTGTCGGAGGATCCATTTCTGACATCTCCGCCACTCCTTATCAAGTAATATTTTATTTATATTGTTCTTCTATTAGGTATTCGAGGTTTTTTTACACATATCTTTCCTTTTGGCATAGACTATTAAATTAAGTGGTTCAGTTCTTTAGATTAAAGAAGCTGATAATCGGCTAATAGCGACTTTTGGTGTTACAAATAAGTAATTGCCTAGGATAATTTTGTTATAAAAACTGTTAGTACGCTCCTAAGTAAGCACACCACTAGTCCCAGCTATACAGCTGGGACTAGTGGTGTGCTTACTTAGGAGCATATTATACAATATGGGGTATTTCCGATTTTATTCGACGGACTACTACCTTCGTTACCTTCTTTTTCTTCTATACTACCTTCGTTACCTTCTTTTTCTTCTATACTACCTTCGTTAAACTCAAAAAAAAACAATTTTTTGCAGTGTGAGTTGGCTGTCTTATTCAACTCTTAATTCAGATGTCTTAAAACCGAAGCTAATAAAAGGATATTTAACTTATCATGTCTTTTTTTTTACAAGTACTAATTTACTTTTTTTCTTTCCAGGCTGGTCTCGTGATCACAATTCTGTTTATCTTCCAATCAGTGTGCGGCGCTTCTCTCATCTCCCCAACCCGTTTGGTGACAGCTGCTCATTGTCAGAATGACGGTAACATGAACGCCAACTCCTTCACCGTTGTCCTTGGCTCGAACACACTCTTCAGCGGAGGTGTCCGTATTACCACCAGAGACGTGGTCATGCATCCCAATTGGACTCCTAGCACCGCTGAAAATGACGTCGCTATCATCCGCATCAGCTCTGTTTCTTATACCAGTAAGTATTTTAGCCGACAGTTCCAGAATAAAACATCAATAAAGTGATACCTTATTCACTCCACCTTTTAATCACATTTTTGTAAGTATTATAAACATTAGGAACACATCTTGATATTCATAATTTATTAACCCTGGAGACGCGCTAATAACTGGTTTTACTCCGTTAACGAATTAAATTATGAGATCTATTTAGATTTCTAATATAATTCTTCCTATGTTTCCAGACGTGATCCAGCCCATCGCCCTCCCCAGTGGCAATGAGCTCTCCAATAACTTCGCTGGCGAGAATGCTCTTGCTTCCGGATTTGGCCTTACTTCTGACGGTATGTGGGAGTGGTTTTATGCGGAAATGGAATTGGATTGAAATTATCGGTCCGTATGCGTCCTCTTTAATTATTAAAGCTTTAACAGTTTTTATACCCTCATTATCCAGGTGGCAGTATCGGAACCGGCCAACGACTGAGCTCCGTGACCCTACCCATCATCACAAACGCCGCTTGCGCTGCAGTGTATGGAGCATTCGTGCACAACAGCAACATCTGTACCAGCGGTGCCGGCGGTAGAGGCACTTGCGGAGGCGACTCCGGTGGTCCCCTCGTTGTAACTAGCAACAACAGGAGAATCTTGGTAAGAAAAACTCTTATATGTTATTTTATATCAATATAGAGTCAGTACCGTTGGGTATCCGCAAAACTTAGATTAACTATGTTTAAGTTATTACTACTCTTCTATCCTATATTCTCGTTTCACCAACTTACAAAATTTGACAACACCAAAAACCTGAAAACAAAAATACAATATGATGCAGAACAACGAGAAAAGTATAGATTAAAACTAACATGTTACGTAGCTAGAAAAGTCACAAATTATTTTATTAGTAATTTAGCTTATCTATTGATTGTGTGTATGTACAAGTTTTGTCTTATGACCAAATGAACACTTTGCTTACAGGCCGGTGTGACATCATATGGTGCCCAGGCTGGTTGCGCCCTTGGTTTCCCCGCTGCCTTTGCCAGGGTTACCTCTTACGTCAGCTGGATCCAGTCCCAATAATCTCTTTCACTGCTAAACCTTCTTCAATAAATACCTACAAAATATTCACATTAAATTATTTTTCAATATTGATACACTTTCGTGTTATTTATATTTCCTAGTTAATCTACGACCAAATGCATTGTTGTAGAACATTAATCATAATTACAAGCTTCAAGCTTGTTTCCGATTCAATATTTGTGATCCATTTTTCAAGCACTTGCGCCAGCAACCAATCGGATGCCAATCCGAATTAGTTGAAATTTGGCAATGATTTGATGATTTGAACCAATGGGAGGTTGACTGACTGTTGTATGAAACGAAAGCTAAATGAATATTCATTTAGCTTTCGTATCATACAACATATTACTTCTTGTAAAAGGCATATGCCTTTTACAAGTAGTAATGATATTATATCATATTGGGTCTTATACCGCGAACGATAGATCAAATTCATATAACCACTAAACATTACAACAGTAAAAAAATATACATTTAAAAATAAATAGGTGAAGAAATACTAAACATATTCCGTAAAATCGATAATATATTTATTTAACTTTATGAATTGATGATAAAGATATACTACTGAATTAAATAATGTTTTATTCTCTTCTATTACATTATTTGAAATTGATTCTGAACCCAAAATAATGGATACTGAATCGATAATTTTAATAATACAAAGAATCTATGTTTAGCTTCTAGCTGTCAACCAAATTTCTTGGGGGAAACTGATAGTCAATTCGGATGGCAGACTTTCGGGCTTCTGACTGTCCTAGAATGCTGTCCGGGGCATAAAATTGTCCTGTCGTGGCGGACTGTTATTCATCTAACTAACTCTTGACCACAGGAACTTAGGATAACCTTGGATACCTAAAGTAAAGGTATCGCGTAAATGCGTAAACGCATACTTTAAGTAGACCGACAAAAGATTGGTTACGTATTTAGTCATGAAACGTCACCTCCTGATAGGTATATCATTTATAAGTAATGTAATTTATCATCAGATGATTTAGATTGGATTGAATTCAATTTATGATAAGATTTAAAATAATATATAAGTTGAAACATTTCACGAAATAATCAAGTTTTGCTATCAAAATGAAACTGCTTATCGGAGCAGTGTGCTTGGCTGTGGCTGTAGCTGTCTCTGCAGTGGATATCTCTTCTTCTGAAGACCTCTATGTTTACGATTTCCACAGACGTTTTGGTATCCCCGAGGCCAAAAGAATCCAGCAATATGAAAATACAAAAATTGTCGGAGGGTTCATTACTGACGTCTCAGAAACCCCTTACCAGGTATGTAATGGAACCGAACTCAGTAGCTTTATTTCTTCCAGTAGGTGTAAAAAAAACAATAGAATCATTCAATTTACTTGTTTAGTTTTAAAGCGAAACAAAGAAGTCAAATACAACAACACGCAACGCAACGTTGTTGTTCAATACAACAACGCGTTTAGGGTGCTGCTGGGGCTACCACGATTCTGCATTGCTTGGACTATGTTCGCAGAAGTGCACACTGATGGGTTTCAGGCTCTTATAAGGAAGCAGTGTGCGTCGCTGCCGAGTCGTTATTAGGTCCAGTAGCAACAGTATAGTAAGCGTGTTCGTGGACAGGTGGGACTCTCCACTGCTGCGTTACTGGAAACGTTTGCATACTACACTATGAGCAGTGGACAGTTCCTCCCGGTCCTAATGTGTGTATCTGTGTCCTTAACTGCTTTAATTTTGTGTGTATTGTTTGTATTTTTTTTGTGTGATTTAGTTGTTGTTTTTAAAATGTGTGTATTGAATTATGGATGTTTTCTGATATAAAGGATAATAATAATAACGATAGATACTGAGTTGAACTGAGGTAATTTTTTTGTTTTATTAAAATCTTATGTTGGTTATGCAGTTCGATAAATAACACAATTTGAAACTTTTGTACCTAATGCTTGCAAATCATGTAATTGGCCTCCCATTAAACGGTACAACGGACGATAATGAACACACTAACAAACGCAAGTGCGTAATACTTTTTCAGGCTGGAATCTTGATCCAAATTCTGTCGTTCTTCACATCCGTCTGCGGTGCTTCCCTTATCTCTTCTACTCGTCTGGTAACTGCTGCTCACTGTCAGTCCGATGGCGTCTTCACTGCTCAATTCTTCACAGTGGTCCTTGGCTCAAACACCATATACAGCGGCGGTCTCCGTATCGTTACACATGATGTCGTGCTTCACCCTAACTGGGACGCCTTCAACATTGCTAATGATATCGCTGTCATACGTATCAGCCCTGTCACTTTCACAGGTAAGTGTCCTGGAATCTTTAATAATTGTTTGAGAACCAATTTTCTGTCTGTGTTTCGAATCACCATTTCAATCGTCTTACAATTTAAAAACTGGTTTATTTTTATTCATATAAGCTTTACTTCGTGATAAATCATCTGTAAAAAAGTTGCTTTTAGAAATAAAGCAACTTACTGTTCTGTCCTGTTTCTTCTGTTAATGTACAATTAAAGAATACTGTATCTATGTATCTATGCATCGTCGTTGCCTAAAAGTAATACACTAACATATTACCTACTTATAATTTCTTTCAGAATCTATCCAGCCAATAAATCTACCTAGCGGCAGCGAGATCCTCGACGACTTTGTTGGCTGGAAAGCTCTAGCATCTGGGTTCGGCCTTACTAGTGACGGTTTGTAACATCAGTGAAAAAATTCTTCGTATTATAATCATTTTCATGACCAGAGTCCACTGTACGGAGACCGAGGAGTTGCGACAATATTCACAAAGTCCTAGATCTATGAACTAAGTTTGTTTTTTATGCGATTGGATTATTGATTGGATTACATTACTGTAGCCTATATCTTATCAACGAAATAGAAGCGACATCATAAGATTTTTTATTTGCGCGCCTTTTTCATACGTACTAGGTACTAAGTATGTTTGTAGCTACATTATGATAAGTGATAAAAGAACGACTATTTCTAATTGAGACTTTCGTATGTGAGAATTCAGGACATCGACTAGAATTTAAAAAACCAAATCTTCGTCAATAAATAATGTGGCTACACTATTTGAACGTTTTTTTATAAATGAGCGTTTATTTTGCGACAAGTTCAATGTATGAATTTAATGGTTTCGCTACTTATCACGGAAATCGCTGTCTTTTTTATTTATAGTGTAGCCGCCACGGAATATTAGAATGTATTATGTGGTAGCCGCTAAATTCCTCTTCTAGTAGCATTCATTCATTCATGTAAATTCATGGACTTGAACGGTGGCAAAGTCAAGCTTGGTATTTGGGATATAGTGGGACAGGAGCGATACAGAACATTGACATCAAAATTTCACAAAGAAGCTCACGGTGCTATATTAGTTTACGATGTGTCAGAACCAAAGTCCCTAGCAAAACTGAATGACTGGGTCATGGAACTGCAAGTATACTCCACCAAGAAGAACACAGCCTGCTTAGTTGTCGGCAATAAGACTGACAAGCATATCATTTTGGGACCCAGTGCATAATATCACCAAGCACATTGGATCACCCGCGCGACGGCGAAACGAGTATTCCCAAGGAGGGTTGACGTCAGGCAGGTGGCCGGTCATAAAACAATAAGCCAAAACCTCTAACAACATGGATTTATGAAATACATGTTGTGCCGACCCCACCTAGTGTGGGATAAGGGCAGGAAGAAGAAGAAGAAGAGTAGCATTCCACACCATGTTTATCTGGTTTAGCTTCCATCGACGCATCGCAAAACATGGCCAAGTGTAGCCTTATCAGCCTTATCTCTCTCTGATCTCTTAATTCTTACTAAACTAAGATATTATTTATTACCTGAGAATCTTTAATTGATAAAATGTTATTGGAATGATTGTCTACGATATGTAATTGACCCTGAAAACATCAATAAATTAAAGTAGGTAGTTCATACAAACCTATTACCATTATCAGAGAATGATGGCTGTTCAGTAGTATACCAACTATTCTTCGCCATTTGTAAGTCTAATTTTACGTTATGTTCTTAATTTGCAGGTGGCACCATAACCAACAGCCAGCCGATCAGTTCAGTGACCGTATCAGTCATCACAAATGAGGAATGCGTTGCGATGTTTGGAAGCTTTGTACGAACCACCAACATCTGTACAAGCGGTGTTGGGGGTAAGGGCACCTGCAGCGGTGACTCAGGCGGACCCCTCGCCATCACCAAGGATAACAGAAAAGTTTTGGTAAGATAACTAGTGACTAGTGAGCATAATGGGAAATAGATGAATCTAGAAACGCAAAACTGCCTTGTTTGTCTAGTGGTAAGCAAGCGCGATTGCTGATTGTGAGGTCCTGAGTTCGAACCCCAGGTCGGGCAAAGTGTTATTGGATTTTTCCGTGTGGGATTCCTCAGTAGCAACCCGGAGTTTGGATTCGTGTCAGGTTGACGGCAATAGGCTCGCCGCCTATTACATTGGACTTACTCATAATGGCGAAAAAAAGGTGTTATTATACAACTCTGCCCAATACTTCTGAGAACACAGGCGTGATGTTATGTTATGTTAGAAAAGCATTTAGATGACCTAATTAAAACTGCAAAATCTGGCTGCAGTACGCCAGCACCGAACGGGAAGATACATACACTCATGGGAATCTGTGACAGAATCAAAAACCAACTTATTGCCTTGCCTGGTTTAAAATAATCATTAAATCAATTGGCGCGCAAGAATTCGGTTAAGAAGAATAAGGATAATAGTTTATTTGTCAACCATAGGTAGGTTTACATATTTATGGTCTTTCTAATAGGGAAATAAATGAAAAACAAAGGCTTTTTTCATGTGCCATTTTTTATGAGTTTACTCGATATCTGAGATTATTATGAAATAGAAGAGAAGGATTCCCAGAATGAAATAAAAAATATATTAAGATTTTAGTACACCTAGATCCAAACCTATACATTATTAATGAACATGTGTGGCGGCATCTATCGCGCCACATGCGAACTACGCAGCACGACGAGTGTCTAGCAGACTACAACGACAATAAATGACAACTCTCAAATGTGACGTCACAAATCCTGCATCGCGATATCAAGATTTGGCACGCAGATAGTAATATTTCAATTCAAAATATTTAATTCGGACAAGGTACATCTATATTTCGGTTAGTTACAATGTAGGTACTTACAAAACTATGTTATTAATAATAAATATAATATAATTAAATATTGATTGGGCAAAGCCGTGACCAATACAACTTCCCAACATCAACCGTTGGGTAGTGGCCCGCCAGGCACAAGACCCGCCTGGTTGGAGGATCCTCCCTTTTCGTTGGAGGAACACAATACCTCGTTCCTCCTCAAACACCTACGTTACTGAGCAGTTCAAAAATCAAAATGGCTGCCATTCGAAGAGGAAGGGATTGGTATTACAAAAGAGGGTATTTTTATCGATAAAATGAAATGTTAACATGTCGGTAGTGCACTACCTAATACAGTAATTATATGACCTAAGCAGTAATTTGTTGTCTTGTCAGATCGGTGTTACGTCCTTCGGCGCTGCAGTTGGTTGCTCTGCAGGCTACCCATCCGCCTACAGCAGAGTTAACTCATACATCAACTGGATCCAACTACAATAATCTCAATTCAGCTGTTTATTTATGTTTTATATGAAAGATTAGTCGGGCTTAGCCGCAGGCAATTAAAAGTATCACTGGTGACTGTTATATATGTTACGCTGAAAGACCGAAAACGCTCATTGAGCGAAAAAACAGCTCACAACGCGTTGTGGTCACTGTAAAACATCCACATCACGAAATTCGTGTTAAGGCTCTTATAAAAACGCTCATTACACCAATTTCGCGATGTGAATGTTTTACAGTGACCACAACGCGTTATGAGCTGTTTTTTCGCTCAATGAGAGTTTTCGATCTTTGAACGTGACATATACAGTGGAAAAATTAAAAAAATTGTTTATTTTAATTTGAATACAAAAATATAATTTTGCTATTTATTTCGAAAATTCGACAACCCTGATTTATGTTTAAATACATAATAAAATGAATAATTACAAACCCCAAATATAACCTAGAATCTAGAATGTCAATACAACTGATGATAGAGATGCCATAGCGTTTTTTTTTATCTTTTAATAGCTCTAAAATATATTTCCCCAAAACTATTGATTTTTGGGAAAAGTTGCAGAACAAAAATTATTCATTTTTATAGGTATTTTACTACCCTATCGGATTAGTACTTCCGCCTAACATTGTGTAAAACATTTTAGTTTTTTTAAGTGTATTATTGAATAATTTCTCTGTTTTAGATTTCCAATAGTTTTAATCACCATCCACGTTAGAATAGTCTCGCACCCACCCGAGACAGTCCATGCTTGTACTCCAATGTAGCCATGGTCTGTCCCCGGTTGGTGCCCCATTCCATTTTAGATTAAAGTTCTTAAAGGGTTTAACTGCCTCGTTGGTCTAGTAATGGCAAACGCAACTGCTGATCGTAAGGTCCTGGGTTCGATCCCCAGGTCGGGCAAAGTGTATTGGTTTCCTCAGTAGCAGCCCGGAGTTTGAATTAGTGCCCGGTTGATGGCAATAGGCTTGCCCCCATTACATGGGACTTAAACATAACGGCAAAATGAGGGGGTTATTTTACACCTCTGCCTCACCCTGCGACGAATACAGCCATGATGTTATGTTATGTTCTTAAAGGAGCCTCTGCGCGTTAGACCTGATTTGTCTATTATTGAATAATTCCTCTATTTATTATTACTTTTTGTTATTACCACCGATGCGACTAACATAATTATACTTATTATTTAATGTTATAAAAGTTATAAAAAATAAAAGTTTTTTCTTCATTTGGCTTCTATTTGAACCTGCAAGGTGACTTGTAACTCGACATATTCGGCTGGAAGCCGATCCCAACATAGGAAAACGCTGGGCTGATGATACTGCATTACATCAAGGCATCGTAAGATTCCACAAACAAATACAACACAAGCCTATTAACCTACTTACGTAAAATAGTAATGAAGCATACACTTACACATAACTGGGTTACTGTTTATTTACACGTGCTACTGAGAGCAACCCCAAGTCTGTTGGCGTACATTATAAATGGCTCTAAAAGCGGTCGCCACAGAGCCTGCACTTAGTGAAACGAGGTAGTATCGTACGTGCCCCAATTAGCCAATATTCCTCTAATAGTTTCTATGAAGCATTAGGAATAATACAGCAGTCTTTTCACATCCAATAAGTCTTCAGATCTAAAGGGAGCTCGTTCCTTCGAGCTTTGAGATCTTCTTTTCTTGTCAATAGAACAACTAAATTTTAGCTTTGTAATTCATGAAGACATATTAGTGTAGAGTAGAAAAATTGTTTAGACTTAATTCATTATCTGGTAAAATCCATAAAATCTGTTTTTACGTACGTAAGTATGTTATCGGTAAGATTAATGCGTAAGGAAACGTAGGTTAGTCTGCGGGGGGACGAATAAAGTACCCCCCTCGTCACCGGGCAAGCGAGTCGTAAGAGACGACGAACCTGGCACAATAATCGTGCCCGAAAAATGGCAATAGGCTCGCCACCTATTACATGGGATTGCATACAAGAGGTGAAACATAGGTACAGAGGAGTAAATAATCAAAGGGTACAGACTCCTGTAATAGGAGAATACCTCTGCTTACCGCTTCTGGATTATGAGCGTGATTATATGTATGTAAACCTAAGTTAAAACCTTGGCTCAAAATAATCTCTAAGGTAGTCTAAGTTAAAACAACAACAGCTATGACCACAACAAGCAACGGTGGTACTGGAGTTCTTGGAAAAGGTAAGTTTGATCAGGATTTTACCATCGTCAAAACATAAACACCGTGCACCACGTCATGTCATAAATTATTATCCATTTGTATTGAAATGTATTTTGTGATGTCAAAACATTTTATCTCTTCTCACATTTTGCTCACGCCTTCGCCTTCTACGACACACGGAAAAACAAACACCTGATAACTGCATTAACGAACTACCTTAAGGGGCCTACTCGATGCAAATTTTATCTTCATATACATATAAAAAATAAACTGAATGTCTGGCTACGAATATAACTCATGCAATAATTTAAGATACCTGGTTCTCCATTGAACAAATTTTTGTAACGCGTTTCTTGTTTGGAAAGCAGTCTAATATGTTAACCAATATTGCAAATTGGTTTGTAAACCGCTTATTTGAACTGGTTGAAATTTATACAAAAGTTAGTTAGAACATTCTCTAACATTTCCTCCAATTACTTTTTCTATGGCGTCTAGATTTATAGTTTACTAGCTATGTCCTCACGGCTCCGCCCGTAGCCTATGTTACTCAGTGATAATGTAGCTATCTAACGGCAAAAGAATTTTTGAAATCGGTCCAGTAGTTTTTAAGTTTATTCGTTACATACAAAAATACAAATCTTTCCTCTTTGTAATATTAGTAGAGATGGTATAGATATCATTATTTTTACAAATTTTAGTACATCATAGCTATCCATGCGCGTCCCAACTCTTGCCCTCACTGAGACCCTGTCAACCATCTTACATGTCAATCTGTCATATTATTCACTAATGGCCGATTCTTATAATTAACCGAGCGTTGTTGGTTAAAATTGAGAATTGAAGCTTTACCAGTATTGAAGCAAATGACCCATAGCCTTGTATAGTGGACGTTGCAATACGCTAGTACTAGTACCTATCACAGGTGACATTAGCTTACAAGTCTTTTTAAATGCCTAGTTTGGAAATCAAAAATGCTACCAATGGTAAGCAAAACATTTAGTTTTTGGCCATAGGAACCGGGCATTAGCCAAGTAACCTTCTTAACGTAAGGTATTAAATTGATTAGCGCTACGATTAATTAATCATTGATTAATTGATAAATGACTCCTTATCATCAAAACAGGTGGGGATTTCGAGTTTTTAAAACCAGTGTTATTGTGGAATAACATATTTTAAGAAAAATAATTGGTCCATTATTACAATATGAAGGTTGTGTTTGGGCTGATTTTATTTTGTGTTGCAGTTGTCAGTGCCTTAGAAGAGGTAAACCCAGTCGAAAATGGTGTATATGACTACCACCGTAAAATTGGAATTCCTGAAGCATCTAGGATCAGAAAACTAGAAAATGAAGTCGCTGGAGAAAATGAAGTGCAGAACAGAGTTGCTGGAGGTTCTACTACGACCGTGTTTTCGGTGCCGTACCAGGTAAATTACATAGAATTACTAATTTTATTAAACTATAGGTACTAGCAGCCTGTTCACAGTGATGGAAACGGTACCGAGTCCCGCTAACGCCTGATCTCACAGCTACGCGGACCCATCATGATTCTGGATCATAACTAAATAACTAAGTTTTCTCACAAAATGAAATATTTACGAACGTTGCTGCTAATGTTCGTGAGAAAAAGCTGAAAAAGCTAACATAAAACTAGTCTAACAACTTCAGTATAATTGTATAAAATAAAATAGTAATATTCCCTTAAACCATTCTTCCCCTTTTCCAGGCAGGCCTGATTCTAACAATTCAGACGATCTTCACGTCAGTGTGTGGAGGCACACTCATCTCTGACACCAGGGTCCTCACAGGAGCTCACTGCTATAATGACGGCAACAACATCGCGCAGTCGATCACCGTCATCCTGGGATCCAACCTCCTCTTCTCTGGAGGGACCAGGATCAACACAAATGATGTGGCGCTACACCCAGGGTATAACCCTTGGATCGTTGCCAATGATCTTTGTGTTATTCGCATAACTCGTGTCGGTTTTTCGTGTAAGTAGGTAGTGTCAGTTACCTAATGGATCTGGGGGCTAATGACGTCACAATTGGCGAATCATGTTTCGTTTCATATTCGTAATTATAACTGTAAGTGGAATGCGCATCCAGTCGCAACTGCAAACTATGCAACTGCCAAATTCAGCTTGAAGGCAGTTGCAGTCAATGCAACTGCGTGACAACTGCCTACTGGATGTGCAGTCCACTTGCAGTCATTATTACGAAACTGAAACGAAATAAGATTCAACAAACGTGACGTTATTAGCCCCCCTGGACTGTCTTAGCGTTTGGTCCTTTGAGATTAATTTTGGTCCTTTAGATACTCCAAATGTATGGACAGAAATATTTAAATTCAATTTTCACGACTCACAGTAACGCGTGTTTTTATGCTCGCAATACTATACATATACAGGGTGTCCAGAAAATAGTACGACATACTATGGGGAGTGATAGCTTGGGGCAATACCTACCATAATAGCACATAATCATGTTCCGCAAAATGTTACGGTTTTTAAATTACCTATACAAAATTTTCCGAAATATCGAAAAATCTAAGTTTATATTTGTGTCGAACATTTTCTTCTTTTTGACAAAAAAAGACTTATCAATGAGTAGAGTTACACGAGTAATCTGGTGTAAAAAAAAACGAATAAAGGATTTTTTTATTACATACTAGTAAAAAATAAGATTTTTCGATATTTAGGAATATTTTGTATAGCTGGAAAATTTTAACTTTTTTCGAAAAATATTATGTGCTATTTTGGTAGGTATTGACTCAAGCTATCACCCCCCGCAGTATGTCGTACTATTTACGGACACTAAATGTCATGCTCAAAATGCAACAATATTTTTATCGTCTATCAAATTTTTTTTTCAATTCTTTCTATTCCATTCTTTCATATTGATCAAGGGATCAGTAGCCTGTCAATAAATAAATGTTATGTTAATTTATTTTCCAGTGACAATCCAACCAGTTAACTTGCCATCGGGTAGCGAAATCAACTCGAATTTCGTCGGGAGCACTGGTCTGGCCTCCGGCTATGGAATAACTAGAGATGGTTTGTGTTTTATCAACCTTATTCTATCTTCTCATTTTGCATCCGCCAATCAATTTTGACATGCACGATCCGTACGTAACAAAAAAGGAAAATCTATTATTGGGACGAAGAAAATGTTTAAGAAGTTACAAATTGGACGACACGTTTGGTATAGTGGCTGAGCGATTGGCTTCTGCGCTACGGGTCGTGGGTTCGATTCCCACACGGAACAAATATTTGTATGGTCTACAGATACTTGTTCCGTATCTGAGCGTTTGTGCATGTGAAGATTTGTGTCTGTAAACGCACCCATCATACAGGAGAAATCCAAGTGTGGGGCATTTTTAAAAGAAAAAAAGAAAAAAACATTTGTACATTTGGATGCTCGGGTATATCTTCAAATAAAGACGAACTGTAAAGTCAGAAGCAAATTCTGCTAGCAACGATTTTAAAATCGCCAACAATAGACACTATGAATAAAACGGATAAATATATATTATACGTTGCCTATGTAGAATGGACGGCCGTACAGTCCATGGTTTGGAAGAAATAGCTTTTATTGGCGGTTTTAAAACCGTCGGTGAGTAGATATTGTTGCTTCTGATTGTATGCAGTTTATAGGTAGTTTGTAAATAATTTACATTCCTATGATATAGACTATTTAATAAAATTAACAGTTTCAGAAGTCGATACTAATCCACGCTGAACCAAATTGAAGGCACCAACTTCTGAAAGTGTTAATTATATAGGTATAATATGGTAGGTAATTATTTTATTATATTTTTTGAAGTCGGTTTTATATTTTGGTAAAGAGGTCTTTCTTTTTTCTATTTAGTGGCTTTTATTAAAACATAGTTGACGTACGTGTATTTATACAATGCTCGTAACCTAATCACATTATGTGTGTACTGTTCGTCATTGAGGAGTTCCATTGTCTATCTCCGAAGGTCTTTATCAGATCTTCACCAAATTTAAGTGGGGCCATTTCAGAACAAAACTCTTTCAAATTAAAAAGAATCATCCTAATTGGTGCATACACGTCGGAGTACGTACATAAAAAAACCTCTTTTTAGAAGAAGTCGGTTAAAAATAAAACAAAAATCTACTACACCTATTATTTTGAAATATTATCTATGTTGAGATCTAAGTCACAGCACAGAATATATTTTCCAACTAAAACAATAATTAATGTTAAGGTAATTAAGAGTTTTTTGAGTAATTAGTTATGTAGATATGGACTTTGCCTCATATTACTAATTGTTGTTTAGTTTTCTTTGGTTTCTGAATCTTAACATTGAAGGTTAACCTCTCCTCTGCCTTTGTGATAATAATAGATTTATGATCATTAATAGTATAATAATCTATTCATCGATATGGCTGTTTTGTTCATACCTACACACATAATTATTATAGGGTACCTATACTTATAATTATTGTACCTTTAGGTACATACTTATATTTGATGTAAGTATCGTCTAAGCTAGATGCAATAAAAAGTTAGGTACCAAGCAAACCTATTCTGAGTTCTTGTATAAAAAAACAATTTCAGGTGACAGCGTCAGTCTCTTCCAAACGATAAGTTCGGTCAACTTGCAAGTGATCAGCAACGCGGTGTGCTCGAACACCTACGGCAACATCATCCAGGGCACACATCTGTGCACCAACGGAGCGGGAAGTGTGGGCGTCTGCGGAGGAGACACTGGTGGTCCACTCGTCACCACTATTAATAATAGGAGGGTTCTGGTAAGTCTTAAAAATCGATAGATATGACCTTAAACTACTGCGTTAACGCAGGCTCCGAGTATTTGATCCGGAGGGTTCGATTTCCACTATATACCCACTAGTCTACCTCTAGTATACTAGTAGACTAAGTCTTGAGTCGTTTAAGAAAGAGCTCAAATCTTTGAAAATATAACTCTCCACCCACAACGGCTCGAGTTTTGTGGGTCATAACAACGACTCGAGCCTAAAATCAAAAGTCTAGTCGATAAACATAATTCTAGTCTTATGTTATAAGGCTCGGGACACACGTACACTCACTCACACTTTGCAAGCAGATAAGTGAGACTGACTTTAAAGACGAAAGAGTTGACATTCACCATACAGAAACTACGCGCCTGTAATATCCGTTGAAATGACAACACTATGATTATAACTGAAAATTAAATGTCCTAAGAAACGAATCAGATTTTACGGGCTATTACGATTATTATGATTTATTCTAGAAATGAAGAAGAAAGAAACTGTATTTATTGGCACATAATACAATCAATAGACAAATAAACAAAAACCACGTGCCAAAAGGGCCATCAGCACAGCATAATGTCAAGTGGCAGTACTAGGTACTACCACCTAACGCTGATTTTCAGCTGCAACTCACGAATGCCAGATGCTCGAGTCTAGGTATTGGTTATAGGTTCTCATGACGATATGTTTCTGTTTGCAGATTGGTGTAAGCTCCTTCATAGCGAACGCTGGATGTCAAGCTGGCATGCCCTCTGGTTTCACAAGAGTCACATCCTTCGTTTCTTGGATTCATTCCATATAATGAAACCGATAGGTTGAAGAGATGAAATTCCAATGAATAAATACCTCAAACAAATCAAAATATTTATTTACATTCTACATCGCAATTAACTCTAAATATAAAGTTCTTGGGAATAGTAACTATAACGCAAGCATATAATCATGAATCGAAATAAAAACAAGACTACAAATTAGGCTATAGGGAGGTTCGTGGCTAAATACCAACCGCACGGATCATATGAACTTCAAGGTTAAGCTGCGCTGGCCGCAATCAGTCCGTGGATGGGTGACCATTCGTTACACATCGAGACCTCTCCGTGCCTCGGAGAGCACGTTAAACCGTCGGTCCCGGGTGTCATACGAATACCTATGACAGTCCTTACGGGTAGTCAGAAACGCGAAAGCCGGACGACCAGTCTAACCTCAGGATATCGGCATTGACCAGTAACTGGGTTGCGGAGGTCTGATTAAAGTCGCTCCGTGTAAAATACTGGTATTGAGCCGCATCTGGTTAGACTAGAAACCATCCCCGACACAATTGGGAAAAAGCTAGGCAGAATGAACTACAAATAGACTATAATTAGAACATTCAAAAGTTCTTATTAAATATACAAAACACTAAAATAAAACCGAAATAAATCACGACGTCGTTTAGCAAAACATTTCTCCCTCGCAACCAAACACATCAATATCCCAAAAACAGGCGAACGAAGAGAGAACCGTTTGAAAAATGAATGAAGTTATCAATCCTGAGAAGGGAATAATTGAGAGTGGGCACAATCGAGATATGATTGATCTAACACCTCACGGGCCCATCAAATCGCTCTTCAAAGGGTAAATCTATATTTAAGTGGGCCGCGAACTTCCCACTTGTAATTACATTTTTATGTTGTCGAAGACCCGCGTTGTGCTAATGCCTCTTACAAATGCGAATATAATAGACCGGCAGCGGTTTGGACGCGCTGAGATCTCTTTCAGAGTCCGCGCCCGCCCTTTGTACACGTTCTAGAGGAATATTAGATAACAGGATACGGAATTCATTTGTATGGGGTGTTTTGTTAAGTCAAAGAGAGAAAGGGAAAATGAGGGGTACACTAAAGTTGAGGCTTGCAATATATTGGTAGAACCTTTACATTTGTTTCGACAAATTACTGCTTGTAGCTCCCAGCAGGCGCTACAAATAAGCGACTCTTCATATTTTTCTTTCTTCTTATTTTCGGTTACTTACCACACTAATAAAAGGGGCGAAAGTATGTTACATGAGTGTGCATCATATATTACCAACTTATTACACGAACATGCTGAGTTGAACACGCTAAACTAAGTCAAAGCCTACTAAAGCCAGGCTAAGCAGGTTACAAGTAAACACTACCTAAGTAATAGACCATAATTCCTGTTAATCCGACAGTCTGGAGTTTTTTTTTTAACAATTTATAGGGTTGGCGAGTTGAAGACGCAAAATAGAGGCATGGAAAAGTAACTCGGGGCCTTAACGCGTGATCAGCTCATTATTAAGAGCTCAAAGCTTGAGCAAGAGCTTGAATTTAAAACTAGTCGGGTAATCTCGAAACACGCACTAGAGTAAAATCTCTCAACTGCCTCTTTGGTATAGTGGTGACAAGCGCGACTGCTGATGGTGAGGTCCTAGGTTTAAACCCCAAGTCAAAGTCAAAGATTTTTCCGTGTGGAATTCCTCAGTAGCAGCCCGAAGTTTTGATTTGTGCCCGGTAGATGGCAATAGGCTCGGCCGCTATTACATGGGACTTAAACATAACGGCAAAATGACGGTGTTACTATACACCTCTGCCCAACCCTTCGGGAAATACAGGCGTGATGTTATATTAAAACCGTAAACAATCAAAAATATGAAACAGTTGTTGACTTCAGCTCTATGCACTTCGAGGTGTTCCAGGATCTAAAGAAGATAGGATTAGGATTCAAACTTGATAGAACATGCTAATGATCGTATGTTTTTAGGTACAATGAAATAGTTAATTAATCATTTAAGTGACAAATTATATCAAAAAATACAAAATAAAATATTACATAGTTTCTCTCTGAATATGAAATAACTCTAAGAAAAGCATTAAATAATTAAACCCAGTGTGCCTGATGCTACGCCTGCGTAAAAAGTTCTTGGATTTCTGGGATACAAAATAATTGGTAATCAAAGACAATTTGTACCTTTGTACAACGAAGTTTAGATCGACTTGCGTTTCATTACTATCTGAAGAAAGAAGAAGAAAGAAAAGTTGTTTATTCGGGCCAGCATGCACAAAAATAAAATAAAATTATAAAACAAAACCAATAAGAAACTATTGGGAAATGATGTTAAGTCCATTCTCTCAAATCCACTTCAGCTATTACGGGGAGTGATTAAATAAGAATCCGCAAAACCTGCTATGGCACTTTTCTCAAAAGGCCATTCCAGACTTTGCCCTACATTGTTACACTCGTATAGTTTTTACACCACAATGTCTGGACTTTAAAAGAGACCTTGATCTCTGAGTTTGTTTCGGCTTTTCTTCTCATAGCTAGTCAGACAGGAAATGCCTGCGCCATCTAATCTTTAAAAAAACATTATACTGACGTGTAAAAGTGTCTGTAACAGATTTATTTACAGAACATAACATCACGCCTGTATTCCTCGACGAGTTGAGCAGAGGTGTTAGTAACACCCTAATTTCGCCATTATGTTTAAATCCCATGTAATAGCCATCAACCGGGCACAAATCCAAACTCCGGGCGGCTACTGAGGAATTCCACACGGAAAAACCCAATAACACGGCCCAACCAGGGGATCGAACCCAGGACCTCACGAACAGCAGTCGCGCTTGCCACCACTAGACCATCATAAATAAAAATTATTTATCATTCATCAAACCAAACCTTCGCAATTTTCATATAGGTAAGTGAGATTAGTGTCTGCGGTAACCCTAAATGAAACCATACGATAGTGTCTGGCTGGTGACGTCATAGCAACGTTTCGTAGCACTACACGACCGGCATGTATTTATTTTTATTTCAATTTCATTAATAAAACATCCATTCGATCACACAGTTTTATTATGTGGGCGTTAGCTTCGAAACTCAATCAACATTTATTCTGCCTTATAAGCAGTGATAGCCTAGCAGTTGAACGCTTGCCTTCTATGCAGGAGACTCTGAGTTCGATCCCGGCCCGTACCTCTGACTCTTTAAATTCATATGCGGATCAGAATTTGATTATCACTTGCGTTAACTGTAAAGGAAAAACAACATAAGGAAACCTGCACACCTGTGAGGGCTCCACAAAACTCTCGATGGTATATATAGTCTGCCAACCCGCACCAGGCCAGCGCGGTGGACTAAGGCCTAAACCTTTCTCATTCTAAGAAGAGGCCCGTGTCCAGCAGTGGGGCAGTAATGGGCTAATTATCTATATATGTTTTTATGATGTCATAATAACATTTACGATGGTCGGATTTAAAAAAAACTGGTCCTTTTGGTTGCTTTCCTAAAAATGACAGTTTTGGACAGAACCATTATTATATATATATTATATCAACAGTCCAAGAAAAGTATAAAAAACACGCAAATATATATGTTACAGTCATAGTAATTAAATAGCTATTATACATAATGACTGGTCATTATATATAATGACCAGTCATTATATATATATAGTATCTTATACCGATTTTCATTCGAAAATTTTTAAAATGCGGTAATTTGTATGGAAAATAAAAATGTTTACAAGATATTAAAAAAGGCTCACGGGGGGGTCCCGTTGCGGCTCACGACGCGCGCGCGCAGCACGGGCGTAGTGATTTACGTATTTATGTTTTTTTTGTATTTTAATAAATATTTTATTATTATATTATTGTTTTATTACCGCTATTAAATCGAAATAATATTTTCTATCGCATCGTTACGCAATCCGATTCGGATACAGGGCCACGCGGCTCACTTCCATATGCGTTTTGTTTGATATCTGCAATCTGTGGCTTGTAGGAAGCGTTTACGTTGGACCTCTCACTCAGTTCACGGGTGACCCCCATGGCTCGAATGGTTCAGTAAGATAAGGCTTACCGGTGAGTCCCGTGGCCTGAAAGGAAATACTCGAATTTTCATATGGCGTTCAACGTGTTAAGGTAGGTTCCGAGGTACCTTAAGTTTGACAGATGATTCCTTACCTTGACTGAGGAAAAATCGCGAGTCGAGGACGTTTATGTCAACTATAACTACCGATGGTAGTGAGAAAGGCTGAGTCGGGGTGGAGTCGAGTCGAGTAAGTTTTGGAGGAACGTCTTAGAATATGTGTGTTATTACTTAAGTAAAATGATAGAACTAAATGATAGAAACTAGAACAGCCGGTTTCCGAATGCACACAAACACAGAGTACAATAATAAATCATTGATAATCAAATGGTGTCAATTACTTCTTACGGATATAATTTATTAAAACAATTATGTTGATACTAGACATAGATAGATATACTTTATTGCACACTAAAAGAAATAAAACAGAAGGAATACACATATACCTTATAATAGACACCAATGTATTCGAAAAAGCAAGAAATACTAGTTCCCGCCATTTATGAATACAAAAGGATCGTGTTTTTTTTTTAATAATTTAAAATAAATATTTCCAAACGATTAAAGATGTGTTATGATTTTGTAAAAATGTGTATCTTGAATGGATTCTTAAAGCAAAATTATTGTTTTACGATTAAAGGTTTGTTTACCTTTTATACAAATAAATGGCCTAACTATAGGTACCTGGGTCTTGTTAGATAAATATTTAGTTCTATTCTTAGGTTTTAAGGGATTTATAAGAAGTGCCTAATACGATTAATTCGATAATTTGACTATCTTTGGTTCAAATTCACATTCGGAAAAATAGGTTCAGGTTCCTCAGTAGCAACCCGGAGTTTGGATTCGTACCCGGATGATGGCAATAGACTCGCCTCCTATTACATGCGACTTAAACATAACAGCGAAATGAGGGTGTTACTATACACCAATGCCCATCCCTTAGGGGAATATAAGCGTGATGTTATGTTATGTAGTTTCAAATGTTTCTTCTTTTATATTGCTTTCCCTCTGATAATAAATGATTATGAAAGTATTAGTTCCACTTTAATTTGTTCTACTCTTTGCCTCTTTATAACAAGCCTTAGAAATATTTCTTAATCGGCTTCAAAGTTTAATAATATTGCAATTAAATTAAGATATAATAATAAACCCGTTGCGTTAATATCAAATAAATTTTTACATCAGTTCAACAACAAACTGCTAAGCAGTGTACCGTAACCCGTTTTATTCGAGGGCCTCTCATATAAGAAAAGAGGCATCACAAATAGTGCCCATACTGGGCAGTTGGGTCGATGACCGCAACGTAGTGTCAACAACGTCAACTTTCTCTAAAGCCGTGTCCACACGTCAAACGAAAGCTGAGCGTCATACTAGCGTTCGTGATCGATATTCGTATTTAAATATGTGCACGAGTTGATACTTCATCGATACGGCCAAAGACTACAATAATATAAAATACGGCTTACACTATACAAATGGCTTATAGGATATGCATATCACCATTGGATTTTTGATGATGACAATCATAATGGCATCGGCCAATCAATAGACATAATTTTGTCCTGTATGAGAGGGCAAGCATTCGACACGTCCAAGCAAGCATCTACTAATATTGTGTGTCCGTTTATTAAGCAGCTGTGAACAATAGCAGCATTGTTTGTTTGTGATGCAACATCGTAAGGTCGCGCTTGGCCGCGCCACAATAGTTTCCAGTCTGCCGACCCCCAAACATATAAATAAGCTCGATAATGAACACACACATTAATGGAGACTTATTCTTTGATGCTTAACATAGAGTTAAGAAAAGGTTTAAGGCAATATGAAAGTTAAATAATGTTGTAAACATAATGCTTATAACAACAGAGTCAATACAAGATAATTAATTGTTCTCAACGACAATTATTCTTATAATTTATCAGAATATGTAAACAGTTCACAACACGACACCAGTGCAGCCACACGCTCGCGCAGAACATGTAAATCGAGGTCATGATCAATGATTTGTGTGCTTGTGTGTAGTCACCGAATATTTCTGTCAGTTACGGAACTACCGTGGCGTCAGTGGAATGGTTACCTCATAACATCTACCTATTATTAGATAGCTACGTAAGCCGGCATCCATTTACGCCCTAGTAACCAACAAACTGTGCGGCAACACGAACGCGTCCGCAACGAAAATGACAAAAAACACAATTTTCGTTTTCTGCTTCATCGCGACCATATTCGCAACGGACAGTTACAAAATACTCGGAATCTTCCCGTCGCTGGATCGCAACAACTACCTCACTTACCGTGGACTGTTTCGGGAATTGGCGAATCTCAACCATGAAGTGACTTTGATCAGCAATTTCCAAATGACGGATGCACCGGCTTCGTACAAAGATATATTATTGAGTGACAGTTTGCACCAAGTGTACAAAGGCTTATCTTTTGAATCTGTGATAATAAACGAAGTGTCGCGAGTGCCGTTCGAGACATTAGTGGCGACTAAAGCGGGTAACGATGACTGCAAGACTCTTATGAACAACAACCAAGTGTTGCACATGATAAGAACGCGGCCTCGCTATGACGTAATATTAGTAGAGTCGTACAACAGTGACTGTGGCCTGGCACTGGCCGCAAACCTGAGTGCACCTTACATTGCCTTCAACCCGCAGCCTCTACAAGCGTGGCAGTATAACAGATTGGGTATTAATTACAATTCTGCATATGTAAGTCAATCTGGCCTGCCCTACGGAAAGGAACCTTGGTATTTTGAGCGGCTAAAGAGTTACGTGCTGTATCACCTTACGAACTGGGTGTATTATGTCGGTTCCCAAGTGACGGATCATGTGTACTTGTACAAGTATCTTGGTGATGCCCTGCCATCTTTAGAAAGTATTGCGTCGAACGCTAGCCTAGTGTTTGTAAACACGCATCAGTCACTGTACGGCGGTGTTGCCAGACCCGATAATGTAATTGATATTGGTGGTATTCACGTGAGACCGCCGAAAATTATTCCAACGGTGAGTATTTTCGTCAATCTCTGTATAAATAGACGCTAAAATAATTGGATCATGTTTGTATTCTAAATATGTCATGAGCATCACGTTAGCATTATTACCACACCGCAGAGCATATCGGAAGCAATATAAACATTAATTAACGATGATTGTATATACGCAGATAACAACAATTCCATTACGATAATCATTAATTATTACCCTGCACTACTTGAATCCACGTTTGGCATAAATATGACGAGTTTAAACGTATTGTGACATGCGCAGTATAATAAGTCAAGCAGCTGACATAATCGTTGCTTTTCTTTTATTTATACCCCGCGAGCGCCAGCTGGCGGGCCAGCGTTCGGGTCACGCACGACCGCTGCGCTAGTATATGGGACGCAAAACGTTTACCCGCAACCTACTTAATTATCTGAATGTAATAAAATTGTTTAATAAAAAATCCAAATGGTTCTACCTAGCCTTTTCCCAACTATATATGTTGGGGTCAGCTTCCAGTCTAAAAAAATGCAGTTGAATACCAGTATTTACACGGAGCCTCAGACCTCCGCAACCCAGTTACTGAACAATACCGATATTCTAAGGTCAGACCGGTTGTCAGACTTTCAGGTTTCTGACTTCCCGTAACGACTGTCATAGGTAATCGTATGACAGCCGGGACCGACTGTTTAACGTGCTCTCCGAGGCACGGAGGGGTCTCGATGTGTAACGAACGGTCACCCATCCGGACTGACCGCAGCAAGCACAGCTTAACCTCGCAAATTAGCCACGAGGCCCTAAAGATGACTTGATCAAGTGATAATTAAAATTCTAAATTATACAAGTAATTATTATACCACCGAGTCATCTTTCAATTTTATCACTTTACAGGAAATAGAGAGATTTATAAACGAGGCCGAGCACGGAGTAATATACGTGAACCTCGGTTCTACGGTAAAGGACTCCACGCTTCCCGGTGATAAATTAAACGAACTGTTATCAACGTTCGGTAAATTGCCTCTGAGAGTCCTCTGGAAATGGGACGGAGGCAATCTGCAACTGCCGAGAAACGTTATGACTATGAGATGGCTCCCGCAATACGATATTTTGAGTAAGTATTCGCACATGTGTTTAAATAAACTGGATGACTGTTTGTGCTTTTTTACCGCTTATTCTCAAATTATTAAGATTATATTTTTAAGTTTTACACACATATCTAAAACTAGCGGCCCGTCCGGGCTTTGCACGGGTGGACATTTTTCCGTTTTTGCAACATTTTTCATTTATGCTCCGCTCCTGTTGGACGTAGCGTGATGTTATATAGCCTATAACCTTCCTCGATAAATGGACTATCCAACTCAAAAATAATTTTTCAACTCCAACCAGTAGTTCTTGAGATTAGCGCGTTCAAACAAACAAACTCTTCAGCTTTATAATATTGGTACAGATTTTAATCTAAATTTAAAAAACCCATTTGCAGTCAGCAACCGTGTGAAGGTATAGGTAAAAATGGAGACCACACTACAAACACCAACTGAAAGTCAAAACATTTGGCCTTGAATATTTACCTTGGTAGTCTATTTCTTTCTACATAACGTACTTAGAAAAAGATGGAATATTTAGTTTGGCCCACCAAAGTAAATATTCAAAACCAAATGTTCCGACTTTCAATAAGTGTTTGTAGTGTGGTCTCCATTTTTACGTATAGGTACCTTCATGTCAGCAACATATTCTTCTTCTTCTTCTTCCTGCCCTTATCCCACACTAGGTGAGGTCGGCACAACATGTATTTCATAAATCCATATTGTTAGAGGTTTTGGCTTATTGTTTTATGACCGGCCGCCTGCCTGACATCAACCCTCCTTGGGAATACACGTTGCGCTGTCGCGCGGGTGACCCAATGTGCTTGCTGATATTATGCACTGGTTCCCAAAATGATATGCTTCTCAATCTTATTATCAGCAACATTAGGCACATTATAACTCGTTTCATTTGAAAATATACCAGTAAACAGCGTATAAGTTCATTTTTCTTCCATTCATTTTATGTTATCTTCTAATAATATTTCGCAGGGTAATTTCCGACGGTTTAAACAGGCAGTGCCTTGATGTACATACGATACTAGATACTTAGGGCATTATTTATGTACTTAACATTAACATTATCTTTCTTCGCTATGTTAAGCAATTCAATTTTGTTGCCTTAATTCTCAGATAATAATACTGTTAAAGTTATAGGCTGTAAATTTTCTTCATTACAGTGGGTTTAACTGCCTCGTTGATCAGGTCAGGCAAAGGGTTATTGGGTTTTTCCGTGTGGAATTCCTCAGTAGCAGCCCGGCGTTTGGATTTGCGCACGTTTGATGGCAATAGACTCACCCCCTATTACATGGGATTTAAACATAGCGACAAATGAGGGTACGCCTCTGCCCAACCCTTCAAGAATACAGGCGTGATTTTGTTTGGCTAAAGCAGGTTTCAAATAAAAAAAATAACAGCGTATTGCTACGAAATCTAAGAATCTCATTGTCATTTTGGAGACTGCAACTAATCACCCAAAGTACCACCAAAAGTAATTACGAACGTGCATTAAATATTATTTATCCCATTTCAGAACATGAAAACGTCAAAGCGTTTGTATCACATGGGGGTATCCTTAGCACCATAGAAGCGGTGGACGCTGGTGTACCAGTCGTAGTCATTCCGCTGTTCGGTGACCAGTATGGCAACGCAGCCGCCTTGGAAAACGCAGGCATCGCCACTATCGTCTATTACCAGGACCTGAACAAGGAGTACCTTTTAGACGCCATCAATGACGTATTGGATCCTGTGTAAGTTCATGTGATCTCCCCATGTGGGTACGGGTTAGAATATAAAACTACCTCACCGCACGCTGGGAATAGACACATGTTGTAAGATTAAACAAAACCCTGCATGTTTGGTGGTAGGATCTATACAGTCCGCCTGGCTAGCTACCACCCTCACATTAAAGGCCACCAAGCAGTTTACTGTGTTCCGTCGTGTGTATGTGAGAGCCAGAGGGGTATACGGGAATCCCTCTATATGTCTGTTTCTTGGATTCGTATGCTCCATATTAGACCCTGTCTGCGCATACCATCAGGTGAGACTAGGGCATAACGCGTCCAAGTCAAGATTAAAAAAATGTGTATCAACCATAGTGTCTTTAAGTTATGTATGAGACGAGATAAACGCCACGTGATTTTCTATTGATTTGGTATGTTATTGATTTGGTCTCATTTGCCTATTTTTATATTTTCACACTGGTTGGGAGTTATATCTAAATATTGATGTAAAACAGTCAAAAAAATACTTAAAAGTTAAACGGTTTCATCTTGCTGTACCCCTACAGCATTAGGATTTGAGAATTGAAGGTTGAAATTATTTTAATGTAGTATTGTCATGGGAATTGAATTTGTGAGCGAAGTTTTAGGAGAATCGGTGAAACAGAAGTAGTTGAAAAATCTAACGCAGCATTTGAAACAAACAAATATACGGAGTGAAGCTAATTAAAACCGTTTGAAAACAAACAAGTAATAACTAAGGCTCAGTTGCACCAACTATAACTGTTAACTTGCCATATTTATGTCAAATTTGTACTGATTTGACCGAAATTTTGGTGTTGTTACGGTTATAGTTAGTTGATGCAACTCAGCTTTAGTGAAACTAATTAAAACCGTTTAAAATACACCCAGACTACCACTTATTAGGATTGTTAAATAATTTTTCTTTAAATGTCAAGGAGAATACTGCAATCTTTTCATATAGTCTGCTACTTAAAATAGTTATCATAGGCTCAGTTGCACCAACTAACTGAAACTGTTAACTTATCATATTTATGCCAAATTTGTACTGATTTGACAGAAATTTCGGCATGGTTACGGTTATAGTTAGTTGGTGCAACTCAGCCATAGTGTCATAGTTTAGATAACATTACATAATTGAAAGTCGAGCGGAACTGGGTCAAGTTCAAAATCCACTGAACAAATGTCAAAGGCAGTGCTGTTCCGTGTTACTAAACTGTAACGTATTCAAATGAATATCGATTTACAACAGATACATTTCCCAAACTCGTTTGTCATAATAATTCAGAATCATACAAAGATCATCTTCCATTTGGTTCCGTCGCTCACCCACAGTAAGTATCCTAATTTATCGGGCACAGTTCCAAATATTGGACTATAGTCGAAAATATTTATTTTGGGAAAAAATAATTATAGGCCTTGACCTGGGAATCGAACCCACCTACCATTATACCAATCATAGATCTGGCGTGGTCTGGTGCTGCATAGGCTTTTATCAAAAACGAGATTTTGACTTTATTATTCAGATCACCACACTGATAGGGGTTTGTAGTATAACCAGCCCTCTTACAACGGTGAGGATACTTCAACCCGCAGAAATCTACTTGGCACCTACGAGGAATGCGCTTCTCCTACCGTCCTAAGCCTCAGCCTCAGCGCCGCTTGCCGTCCTCGCTCTCAACGCGCCAGTACGGACAGCCAATTAAATATCTTTACACGTGCACACTTTGGTCTAACCTTGGGATATCGGCATTGACCCGTAACTAGATTGCGGAAGTCTGATTGCAGTCGCTTCGTGCAAAATACTGGTATTCAGAAGCATCTGGTTAGACTGGATGCTGACCCCAACATAGTTGGAAAAAGGCGGAAGGAGGAAGAGGAAGAAACACGTGCACACTTTGTTTCATCGCTTTTTGTTGATAATTTGATGGGTTTTGGTGTAGATATGGGCAAGAATTCACTACAATGTCATCTGAGCCAGGTGCCAAGTTACCCTCTGTGGATTGTACACATCACCACCCCAACCCTAGCGTATTTAGGCCGCTGTCTTTCAGATAAACCCAGAATCAAAAATACAAAACAGCATTATGACCTACATTATTTTTTTATCTTATCATTATATTTCAGATGGCAACAGCGCGCTAAGCTCGTTTCAAGATTATGGCACGACCGTCCAATGTCACCTTCAGAAGCTGCTATCTATTGGACTGAATACGTAGCACGGTACCAGGGGGCACCGAACCTTCAACCAGCAGCTCCGAAAGTACCCCTCTACCAACAGCTTCAGCTAGACGTCCTTGCATTTATCGGACTAGTCCTGTACATCCTGAGTTACGTGGTGTACAAGATTATGTCAGTGATGTGTTGCTGCTGTTGTCAAAACGAAACACGTACTCAGTATTTAGAAGAAAGTAGATCATCGAAAAGAGTGAAGTTTGAATGACAAGTTTTTATGACGTTTTATTTGTGAAAAATATTGTTATGAAGTTTTGGTGAAATGCTGACGTACTTACAAGTACAATTTTTCTAACGCTTGACGGTGGGCCAATTCTACTAACAGAAACGTTCATCAATCGCAACCGACCCGTTCATTCAGTTTTCGTTTACAAAAACTGTCACATTGTTTGACAACAAAAATAAAACCAAGCATTTGCGATTTGACAACATTTTTGATAGTAAAGTATGGTCCCAGGTATTTAGAATAAGTAAATGATATTTATTATTTTGTTAAATTAAATAACTCAAAAAGACGCCTTCTTCTATTTTTATCTCCACATTTTGCCTTTGGAATTCTTAGGAGCTTGAGTAGAAATATCATAAGTATAACATAAAAAACATCAAATAATTAGCCCACTACTATTCCACTGCTGGGCACGGGCCTCTTCTCAGAATAAGAAGAGTTTGGTTTTGGCCTTATTGGCCTGATTCGGATTGGCAGACTACACACACCATCAAGAACTTTATGGAGCCCTCTCAGGTGCGCACTTCCTTCTAATATCTTTGGCAGGTTTCCTCACGATGTTTTTCCTTCACCATTAACGCAAGCGATAATCAAATTATAAAGTGACTAGAAATGGAATATTATTTAGTGCCTAGATTTTTTTATGAGACATCTAGTAGCTCATCGACATCTAGTAGAGCTTTAGTTCTGTAACTTAATCATATTCATAAATGAAAAATAGCCATAATCTCCACGCTTGATAGAGTTGGGAGACAGGAGGCCGCTGCTGCCCACAGCCTTGAGGAAATTTCTCAGTTGCCTAATACGACACCCACAAGTAAAGAGAACTGATCTATTATTTGCCAGGAACTATACGAAAGATTTAAATATATATAGCTACTTACCTTCTAATATTTTACCTTATCTACATAACGACAAATTCTAAAATGAAACCTGAATCCAGTTTTTTTAAATATATTCTTAGATACGATTCCGAAGATGCGAATAATGTAATTGATAAATTAATGCAAAAACCACTTAGCACCAAAAAAAAAGTTGATTGTTGTAAATATTCAAAAGTACTTGTTGGAGAATTTGGTTATAATTTTATAAAAAATATGATAGAGTTGATAAGAAATTCATAGATAATCCAATTTTGCAAATTTGTAAAATTAAAGCTTATCATCCGGTGACGCATGACTAACTCGTTAAATGAAATGAAAAAAATCTTTTCATGCTAACTATAGTTTATTGAAATTAATCTTCCTCGCAATATTTATGGTGTCAAGTGGTTATGTACAGTTTCAGCATGATAACCTTACATTTTGTGTAATCACAAATTCATGCAAAATCATCGACGATATCATCATCGTAGATAGTACAGTCGTCTCCAAAAAAAAAGAGTTAATTATTCTAGTATTCAAAATATTTTTAGAGTATTTAAACATCACGATTATTATAAAAGAGAATATTTAATATGGGATTTAGTTCATTTGGTCCAAGTTCTGCTCAGCTGCTAACCTCATTGCATTTCGACACAAGCATCAAGAAATGTCACAAAAACAAAGAGCATTAAAATGGGCTCAAGGATTTGCCTCCAATAAGATATTGCTATAAAAGTAGATGCGTCGGTCAATATTGATAAAAAATAGACAATAGGACGCATTCATTGTTATGGCCATATGTTATCATTAACACTGGATTAACCGGGATGTCTACCGAATAGACCCTATCGTACAGATAGTGCCATCCACAAAGACATGCCTCACTCTTCGTCTAAATCACGTGTTCTCTCTTACTCTTCATCTTAGAGTGAGAGAACACGCGTCTTCGTGGATGGCACTATCTGTATGGAGGGCCTGCGTGTAGGACTCATGTCACCGCGTCCAGCAGGTATCGCGCACCAGGTGGTGACTATCCAAGGATGCACTAAAGAAATATAGTCTGTGTTAGGTCGAGGGCAAGACTACTGTAAATTACAGTGTCTCTAGTAAATAGACATAGGTCGTCAATTTCTTTTCTCTTTGAACGTCAAGATACCACTGCAGGGCAGGACCTTTCCTGCAACCTGCAAGGTACATTGCTATTGTGTATACTATTTTCATTACAATGAAAAAGAGATAATGACTATGAAAGTTATGATTAAATTTTTCGGTATTTTGTTTTACCCGTAGTGAAAATAAATACCTAAGACGAGATCTCTTAGGTTACACTGAGTTTGATTCTGGGCAAAATTTGTCCTGCTAAACTCCTGGACTCCTTGGACCTGAACAATCAAAACCAGAAATACTCCGATGAATATATTCTCATCAGAAGTATCGGCTCACGACGCTGACTGTACACAAAAATCCTTGTAACTCTAGATCTAGTTTGGATAAAAATCTAAATTTGCTTATCTTTTATGATAATTTACTTCCCTTTATCTCTTAAATCTAATGTAGAATCGTAAATGACTTAAACATTTCTATATTTATTTGCCATTGATAAAACATCGTCCAATCTAAACTGAGGTAGCCTTATCTGCATTTATAGCTACTACGGCTCAGTAATACCTCAGTAAGCAGGACGTTCGAGCATCAATCACACCACTGCCGCTAGTGGTAGTCATTAATTAATGTCGTGACGATTTAATACAATGAAGTTAAATAAAATATTATTCGTGTTCATCAGTGTTCTGTTTAATGAAGTGCTGACTCTTAACATATTAGGAGTGTTCCCATACCAAGGAAAAAGTCACTTTTTCGTATTCTTACCGTATCTTCAGGAGTTGGCGAGAAGAGGTCACAATTTGACAGTGGTATCGTACTTTCCACAAGAAAAACCAATAGAAAACTACCATGATATAAGTTTAGCTGGGAAAGCAAAAATATTAGAAGACGTATTCCCCATATACAGATCGTATTGGAGCATGATACAAGTAAGTCTATTCTTGACCTCTTTCGGAAGAGACAACTGTAAAACTTTGCTAGAAGATGAGAATGTACAAAGCCTTTGGAAATCAAAAACGAAATACGACTTAGTGCTTGTGGAACAGTTTAACACCGACTGTCCGTTGGGGCTTGCTCACAAACTCGGAGCACCAGTAGTGGGTCTCACATCATGCATGCTGATGCCGTGGCACTACGAATCGTACGGCATTCAGTACAATCCTTCATACGTACCGTCAATATTCTCGGAAGGTGGTACAAAACCTACCTTATATCAACGAATCGAAAGGAGCGTTTTACATACTTATATAACATATTTATACAAGTATACTTGTAGAAGAGACAATCAAAATACGCTAGCGCAATATTTTGACAATGTGCCGCCGTTGGAAGAATTGGCTCGAGAAGTAAAATTTCTGCTGCTGTATACAAATTTCGCGGTTACTGGCTCTGGTCTCTACCCACCCAATGTTAAAGAAGTGGGTGGTTATCACGTGGCCAAACCAAAGGAACTGCCTAAGGTAAGAAACTTGAAACTTTCTCTCTCTAATAACTATTAAAATGCAGTCAATCACTGAAAAGGAGGTTATCGTAGGCTAGTAATTGAATTCTAAACCACAATTCCTGTAGAACACAATGCAATCTACCTGCAGACATATTACATACATCATGTCATCAAATTGTTCAGTATGTTCTAACGAGTAGCAAACTCACCTATTATCATTACGTAAGTTAGTGACCGTATAGCATAAACACACTATATAACAGTTCTGCAAATCATTATTATTATAACAAGATAATTATAATATCAATAAATAATGATCTGAGACTTATCTCTGATGGAAAATATTATTGCTAAGGAAATGTTTAGATTTCCCTGGAATTTATAAATTAAATTTTAGATGTTCTAAATGAATGAAATGAAATGCCTTAAAGATCCATCGAATTTGAACGTGATTCTGACTGTGTAGTTTTTTAAAAACTCATTATAATTTCCCACATGATTAATAAGGGATTTTAAGTAGAAAACTTTATTATGTACGAATTATTATAAATAACCTATTTTATAATAAGACACGCTTACATACGGTTTGGGTTACCATGTTGTAATATATTATGTTTAAATTTAAGTGTGTTTAATTTTAAGAAACATTATATTTTTAATTTTAAGTATCCGTGTGCGTCCGCGTGGGCGGAAAATAAATATTTTTTCTTTTCTTTTTTTTACATACATGATGTAATAATACCTACATTATACATTGAGTAAACTATGAACAAAAACTTTTTCCAGGACTTAAAAAAGTTCATAGAAGAATCAGAACACGGCGTTATCTATATAAGTTTTGGGTCGATGTTACGAGCCACCTCTACGCCCAGAGATAAATTGGAGGCCATCATCGCCGCTGTATCAGAATTACCGCAGAAAGTTATTTGGAAGTGGGAGGAAAAGACTTTGCCCGGGAACCCGAAAAATATATACTTATCCAACTGGCTACCACAAAATGATATATTAGGTATAATATTTATCTACAATATACAATTACGCGTTCACTACTGAATTGCTCCTATTGAGCTGAATGAGCACTTCTATGGACTATATCGGGAATATTGTTTAAAAATTACGATATGATGATAGCAGTATAATGTTATCTGGATACAAGTAGAAGTTTCTATAATGCCAAAATACTCGCAGAATTAGTCGAATAAAGTTCACATTATCCAATAATAGTTGGATAATGTCTGAAGTTTGCAATGATTTCGGATTATATCCAAAAACCTTGAATAGAACTACGAATATCTAGATAAAGGTAGCTTTATCCATCCACCTAGCATTAACCGTAACATACATATTAGAAACGTCATACATAGTTTACTATAGAAACTCTGAACTCATCATCAAGGTAGCCTTTCCTCAAGTATATAAAAAGGGGTCGGCTAATTCACTGTAAGTTTTTGATATTGCTATTCCGTTCCGATTTCCCCTCAGGATAGATTGTAATAAGATATCTCGTTACCCCGCGCCGAGCGAAAAACCCTTTCACCAAAACATTATCGTAACTATAAAGCAAAAATGTAGGCTCGATATTTACTGTATAGGTAGGTAAGGATCATCTAAACTAGCAGTGATAGCCTAGTGGTGTGGGCGTCGGGCTGCCAAATCATAGGTCTCGAGTTCGAACCCAAGGCACGCACTGACTTTTCGGAATCCTGTGCGTTTTGTATAATTATCACTTTGCTTAAAAACGGTGAAGGCAAACATCGCGAGGAAACCGGCATGCCTGAGAGACGTTTCTCGACGGTATGTGAAGCCAAGTCAGAGGCCCATGGGCGGCATAAACTCTGACACCAGGTTAGGACACTAACCATACGAAAAGAAGAAGGATCTAAATTAAAATGAAGGTCTATCGCATGACGCTTAGATGCAGCTGCAGAACAAAAATACGTGTAAATGCGGTACATGCTATCTATTTTGAATACAACAGGCGACATAAAACGACTATGTCAATTATCTCATGCAACGTTCGACAAAATCTATGACACATGTCTCGTCACTGTCTATAGTGCCTAATTGATTCTAAGTCTTCATATTATAATTTCAGCACATCCAAATGTTTTGGCGTTCTATTCACATTGTGGCATGTTGGGGACGACAGAGGCAATTCATCACGGCGTGCCCATACTAGGCATGCCAGTCTTCGGTGACCAGCCAGGAAATGCTGCTGCTATTGAAGAGAGCGGTTTAGGCGTTCAGATCCAAATCAAAGAACTGACCAAGGAGAGTTTATTGGAGAAGTTAAAGACCGTCCTGGATCCTAAGTAAGTTATCATATCAATGACATTTATGTTCTGCGACTTCGTCAATCTGTTTCAAACAAAAGATAATGTATAGGTAATACCCGTGGCTTAAGACATTAGAACAATGAGAACTACATTTGATATAAAATTTAAATGTGTCTCTACAATGTTTATAAAATTTCGAGAAAACAAGGACACAATTATCCCTTCAAATTACGTATCTGTTTAAAGTTAGTTCATATAGCATTTATTTATTCGCATGGTATTTTATAGTTATTACAGCTACTACAATTCTTTGTGAAAGAAGATCTCTCTTTACGAGAGATAAATTGCCGCTATATGTATATCTGTACATACGTCTATACCTATGTAGTACAGATAATATAACGTCGTCGGTGGTCGCATTGATCTAAGTTTAAGCTAAGCAAGTATACCTATTATACTTGCATAGCTTAAACTTAGATCAATGCGACCACCGACAACGTCATCGAAAGCCACTTTGATCTAAAGGCTTTTAAACAATGATAAAATAAATAGTGTTGATGGATAAAATTATTTACTACAACATTTATCAGGCATGCATGAAAAGTGACAACTTAAAATAATACCCACATTATCTATATAAAAAAGACAAATCCCGGCTTGGAGGTACCGTATCTACCATTTTATAACTGTAGAATTATTACGTGACAAACTTAATTTTACGTTTTTTAACCCCCGACGCAAAAAGAGGGGTGTTATAAGTTTGACCGCTATGTGTGTCTGTCTGTCTGTCTGTCTGTCTGTCTGTGTGTGAGTCTGTCTGTGGCACCGTAGCTCTTAAACGGGTGAACCGATTTGAGTGCGGTTTTTTTTTATTTGAAAGCTGGTTTTCTAGCGAGTGATCTTAGACATGTTTTATTAAAATCGGTTCAGCCATTTCAAGGTTATCAGCTGTTTTGTTAGCTGCGGTAGGGTTCTTAGACGCATAATGTGTATTACTTTACTTTCAAACATACGTGTGAAATAAAATTTGAAACAATTATATATGCTATATAACTATGCAAGATTATGAAATTATTGGTCTGATGCTGCAGCCAGGATAACCAGTGCATTAGTACACTCTTGAAAAAATAATAGCAGATATGTCGTGTTTGGATTCGTTTTGATCAGTATTTGATTCTACATGCAATTCAATGGTGGCGACATGATGAGCTGATGCTGCAGCCAGGATATCCAGCACACTAGTACACTCTTGAAAAAATAATAGCAGATATATGTCGTGTTTGGATTCGTTTTGATCAGTATTTGTTAGCTATAATTTATGAAGATCTGTTCAGGCGTTTGAAGATCATCAGCTCATTTCCTATTTGCCAAAAGGGTCTTACCAACTTTCACTGGTCCGATTGATTTGAAATTTGGTGTACTGTTACTTTGGTGGTATTTCCAAGACATGGCAACCTTGAGCTGATGCTGTAGTATCAAGTAGTCTGCAGGATACCCAACCCCTCAGCAACTTATAGCAGATATAGCATCTTTGGGCTCATAAGAATGGTCTCAATGAGTAGATGTTAGATAAATGATGGTGTCTACTAGTAATTTAAAAAGTATTAAATAAAAATTAAATTAAAAATTTAAAAAACCCCCGACTCAAAAAAGAACCCCTAAAAAGTAAAAAATAAAATGTGTTTATTGGCCATTTAACTTTATTAAAAGTACCTAGTAATATTTTGATTCAAGAGTCGTCACGTCGGGGGACCGCTAACTAAATAAATTTAAAAAAAACAGAATACAAAAAAAGAAGCTTGGTAATGATAATTTACTTAGCGGTCCCCCGACGTGACGACGCTTGAATCAAAATATTACTAGGTACTTTTAATAAAGTTAAATGGCCAATAAACACATTTTATTTTTTACTTTTTAGGGGTTCTTTTTTGAGTCGGGGGTTTTTTAATTTTTTTATGTAGTGTATGAAAAAACCCGCAAAATTAAGTTTGTCAGGTTATAATTCCACATAGAATTAGAAATTAATGATTTTCGGATTTTTTTCCTTTGCTTGTGAGACCTTCCTTCCTGCCAAATTTCAAGATTCTACGACAACGGGAAACACCCTATAGGTTTTGAAGTTTCAGTCAGGAGTTAGTCAAATACACTTTAAAAGCCCGTATCTAATTGCAACGAGTTAGAAACTTGATTATTTTACAGAACTATAAGGCTATAGACTTTAGTATTTGGTATTAATTTCAACGAGTGACTGCCAGTTTTTTTTCAAAGATAGGTATCCATTTAATTTCAGATTCAGAAGGAAAGTGAAGGAGCTGTCAAAAATATGGCACGACCGGCCACAATCAGCGATGGACAGCGCAATCTACTGGACGGAGTTCGCAGCTCGCACTAGTAACTACACGTTCCGAACGCCAGCGAGCACCGTCCCGTTGTACCAATACATATACTTGGACATTGTAGCCGTTTTGGGAAGCATTGCATTTGGAACATTTTTCTTGTTGAAAACGGTTTTTACTATGGTAAGGAAGAGCAAAACGCAGGATATGAAGAAAAAAGTGAAAACGAAATAGGTTTTCTATAATATTTTTTTAATAGTACATTCATTATGTAAAAAAAACGTTTAGGATTTGGTGATATAGAAATAGTAGATATTTAATATACCTACATGAAATATAAAAGTGGGATCAGAAATCCTATGTATTTGAATTTTGAATACCTACCACAAAACATTAAAACATATTTTAATAATACTCGGTATATAGGTGTGTAATTAGTGGGTTAGGTATAAATAGTTACGTAAGTCAGCAACTACTGAATTCTTAAATATAACTTATTTTGTAAAACTAAAGAGTTTTAATATTTTCAGCACCTATGAGATTACCTATTTGCATATTTACAAACAATGCAAGGTTACACAAGAGGAATTAGCTTCCTACAGTAACCGTATCGATAAGAAACTGAAGCGTTGTCGATTACGTTTTTTTGTTATTTATTTATCTATGGGTTAGGAGACAGGAGGCCGCTGCTGCCCATACCCTTGAGGAAAGGTCATTGGGCACTTTAGTTTGGAAACCTTACCCACGGCGGACACAAATGAAATATAGCAGAATGTATTGATATATGGCTCTGATTTACTATGATATTAGTCGCATTAATGTGGGTAGTGGGAATCTTGAAAAAAGTAAATGTATCGTAATACAACTTTAGTGTGTCGTCGATGTACAAACGTTACTAAAGTGATGTAGGGAACTGGTGTACTTAACCAGAGGGCCGCAAGTTCGAATCCTTGCTCGCAAGTTAATTTTAACGTTTTCTAAAAACAAAAAAGTTGATGTAGGGAAAATAAATAAAATACTAATTCATTTTATTTCTGTAATTTCCTATACATATCATTTTATTATTTATTATTCAACTTAATCCAAATCAATTATTAGCTCATCGAGATGTCTTGGATGAAACCTAGTCTTAAAACCTGTTGCAGTATATACATCTATACTGTACTAAAAAAACATTCGGTTCGTTTTTCTCCCATCGCAAACAATTATATACAATGAAACGAAACAATCATTACTTTCTTTATTTTAAAGTAATTTTGGTTAATGTCCGCAACTCTTCGCAAAGCGGGTCAGATATGCCCAATGACCTCTCTCAGTTGCCTAATAGGACACCCACAGGTAGAAATGCCCTATTACATAAGTAAAAAAAAATTTTTGGGGTTCTGTTCTAACGCTTGAATTCTGATTCTAGACATCAAAAAACACTCAAATTTCCATTTCTAGCTTTTTAAGTTTGCTTTTGTCTGATTTATGTCGATATGTAAGTTTTAAAGATTTTAATTGATTTTATGAGCAACAGATGGTGGCACTTTCATCAACCCTATAGCAAATTGCATATTTATTTGTGAAGGGCACAGTAGTGAGTATTTACCTGTCTATCACAAATGTAACAACCGCCCTTGTGTATTACCAAGTTAGATAATGGCATGAAGACAGTGTAAACAAGATGTTGATTCATTCTGTTTTATTTGTAATTAATTTATTAAAGTATGAAGCAAAACATTTGCTTTGACAACAAATTTGAAGCTTTACTTTATCACAATTCTTGAATTAAAAAGGCATTGATGTTCAGCAAAACCTTTGTTAGTCGTAATTAAAAATAAAATTATAAAAAAATATATAAAAATCAGTCATTTTTCTTGAAAATTCGAAAAATCGCTTTAGTTTCTACAAAAGCAAACTTTTCTAGTAAGTTTACAAGTTAATTATTCTAGTATTCAAATTTTTTTGGAGTATTTAAACATCAAGATTTTTATAAAAGAGAATATTTACTATAGGATTTAGTTCATTTGGTCCAAGTTCTGCTCAGCTGCTAACCTCATTGCATTTCGACACTAGCTTCAAGAAATGTCACAAAAACAAAGAGTAATAAAATGGGCTCAAGGATCTGCCTCCATTAAGATATTTCTATAAAGGTAGATGCGTCTGTCAATATTGATAAAAAATAGACAATGCGACGCATTAATTGTCATGGTCATTAACACTGGAGTAATCGGGATGTCTACCAAAGAGACCCGATCGTACAGATAGTGCCATCCACAAAGGCACGCCTCACTCTTCGTCTAAATCACGTGTTCTCTCTTACTCTTAATCTTAGAGTGAGAGAGAACACGCGATTTAGGTGAAGAGTGGGGCGCGTCTTCGTGGGTGGCACTATCTGTATGGAGGGTCTGCGTGTAGGACTCATGTCACCACGTGCAGCAGGTATCGCGCACCAAGTGGTGACTATCCAAGGATGCACTAAAGGAATGCAGTGTCTGTGTTAGGTCGAAGGCAGGACTACTGTAAATTACAGTGCCTCTAATAAATTGACACAAGTAGTCAATTTCTTTTCTCTTTGAACGTCAAGATTCCACTGCAAGGCAGGACCTGTCCTGCACCCTGCAAGGTTCCGTGCTATTGTGTACTTATATTATTTTTATGACAATGAAAAAGAAATTATTATAATGAAAGTTAGGTATGATCAACGTAACTTTTTCTCTCTGGGTGTTTTATTTTTACTCGTAGTGAATATAAATACCTAAAACGAGATCTCTTAGATTACACGAAGTTTGATCCTGGGCAACATTTATCTTGCCAAACTCCGGACCTGAACAATGAAAGCCAGAAATAATCCGATAAATATATTCTCATCAGAAGTATCGGCTTACGACGCTGACTGTACACAAAAATTCTTGTAATTGTACCTAAATCTAGTTTGGATAAAAATGTTTGCTAATCTTTTATGATAATTTACATCCCCTTATCTCTTAAATCGAATGATAAAACATCGTCCAATCTATATTGAGGTAGCCTTATCTGCATTTATAGCTACTACGGCTCAGTAATACCTCAGTAAGCAGGACGTTCGAGCATCAGTCACACCACTGCCGCTAGTGGTAGTCATTAATTAATGTCGTGACGATTTAATACAATGAAGTTAAATAAAATATTATTCGTGTTCATCAGTGTTCTGTTTAATGAAGTGCTGACTCTTAACATATTAGGAGTGTTCCCATACCAAGGAAAAAGTCACTTTTTCGTATTCTTACCGTATCTTCAGGAGTTGGCGAGAAGAGGTCACAATTTGACAGTGGTATCGTACTTTCCACAAGAAAAACCAGTAGAAAACTACCATGATATAAGTTTAGCTGGAAAAGCAAAAATATTAGAAGACGTATTCCCCATATACAGATCGTATTGGAGCATGATACAAGTAAGTCTATTCTTGACCTCTTTCGGAAGAGACAACTGTAAAACTTTGCTAGAAGATGAGAATGTACAAAGCCTTTGGAAATCAAAAACGAAATACGACTTAGTGCTTGTGGAACAGTTTAACACCGACTGTCCGTTGGGGCTTGCTCACAAACTCGGAGCACCAGTAGTGGGTCTCACATCATGCATGCTGATGCCGTGGCACTACGAATCGTACGGCATTCAGTACAATCCTTCATACGTACCGTCAATATTCTCGGAAGGTGGTACAAAACCTACCTTATATCAACGAATCGAAAGGAGCGTTTTACATACTTATATAACATATTTATACAAGTATACTTGTAGAAGAGACAATCAAAATACGCTAGCGCAATATTTTGACAATGTGCCGCCGTTGGAAGAATTGGCTCGAGAAGTAAAATTTCTGCTGCTGTATACAAATTTCGCGGTTACTGGCTCTGGTCTCTACCCACCCAATGTTAAAGAAGTGGGTGGTTATCACGTGGCCAAACCAAAGGAACTGCCTAAGGTAAGAAACTTGAAACTTTCTCTCTCTAATAACTATTAAAATGCAGTCAATCACTGAAAAGGAGGTTATCGTAGGCTAGTAATTGAATTCTAAACCACAATTCCTGTAGAACACAATGCAATCTACCTGCAGACATATTACATACATCATGTCATCAAATTGTTCAGTATGTTCTAACGAGTAGCAAACTCACCTATTATCATATCGTCAGTGGAAAGGTAAAAAGACTAAAGTGCCAATACACCTTCTTTACAGTAGAGAGATTGGAAGTATTTTTTTAAGAAAATAATCATAGTTATTTTTCTTAAAAAAATACTTTGAATCTCTCTACTGTAAAGTAGGTATATTGGCACTTTAGTCTTTTTACCTTTCCACTGACGATATGTCGTTGTTACGTAAGTTAGTAACCGTATAGAATAAACAGACTATATATCAGTTCCGCAAATCATTATTATTATAACAAGATAACAATTACAATGACAAAAAATAATGATCTGAGAGTTATCTTTGGGGGATAATATTATTTATTGCTAAGGAAATGTTAAGATTTCCCTGGAATCTATAAATTAAATTTTAGGTGTTCTAAATTAATTTATTAATGAAATGCTTTAAAGATCCATAGAACTGCCTCGTTGGTCTAGTGGTGGCAAGCGCGACTGCTGATCGTGAGGTCCTGGGTTCGATCCCCACGTCGGGAAAAGTGCTATTGGGTTTTTCCATGTGGAATTCCTCAGTAGCAGCCCGGAGTTTGGATTTGTGGTGCCCCCTATTACATGGGACTTAAACATAACGGCGAAATGAGGGTGTTACTATACACCTCTGCACAACCCTTCGTGGAATACAGGCGTGATGTTTATCCATAGAATTTGAACGTGTTACTAATTGTGTAGTTTTTTTTAAATCTATAATCCTATTTGGTTAATAAGGGATTTTAAGTAGAAAACTTTATTGCGAACGCACTATTATAGTTAACTGGCATAATAAGACACGCTTACATACATGATTTAATAATACAGTATACGTTGAGTAAACTATGAACAAAAACTTTTTCCAGGACTTAAAAAAGTTCATAGAAGAATCAGAACACGGCGTTATCTATATAAGTTTTGGGTCGATGTTACGAGCCACCTCTACGCCCAGAGATAAATTGGAGGCCATCATCGCCGCTGTATCAGAATTACCGCAGAATGTTATTTGGAAGTGGGAGGAAAAGACTTTGCCCGGGAACCCGAAAAATATATACTTATCCAACTGGCTACCACAAAATGATATATTAGGTATAATATTTATATTTATCTACAATATACAATTACGCGTTCACTACTGAATTGCTCCCATTGAGCTAAATTAGCACTTCTACAGACTATATCGGGAATATTGTTCAAAAATTACGATATGATGATAGCAGTATAATGTTACCTGGATACAAGTACAAGTTTCTATAATGCCATAATACTCGCAGAATTAGTCGAATAAAGTTCACATTATCCAATAATAGTTGGATAATGTCTGAAGTTTGCAATGATTTCGGATTATATCCAAAAACCTTGAATAGAACTACGAATATCTAGATAAAGGTAGCTATATCCATCCACCTAGCATTAACCGTAACATACATATTAGAAACATCATACATATACTGGCCTGCAAAAATAAGTATCACACTTTTAAAATTGCAATAACTTTTTAGGTACACAAGATATATTTTCGAAACAAAAAGGACTCAAAAAAGAGTTTAACTTTGTTACTATAGTTTCAAAGAAAGCTGATAAAAATTGCTATAAAACGTTTTTTATTTTAAATCTCTAACTTCTATAGTTTAGAAAAAATTGAAATTTTAAAAGTGTGATACTTATTTTTGCAGGCCAGTGTAGTTTACTATAGAAATTCTGAACTCATCATCAAGGTAGCCTTTCCTCAAGTATATAAAAAGGGGTCGGTTAATTCACTGTAAGTTTTTGATATTGCTATTCCGTTCCGATTTCCCCTCAGGATAGATTGTAATAAGATATCTCGTTACCCGGCGCCGAGCGAAAAACCCTTTCACCAAAACATTATCGTAACTATGAAGCAAAAATGTAGGCACGATGTTTCCTGTATCGTAGGTAGGTAAGGATCTTCTAAATTTGCAGTGATAGCCGTGTGATGTGATGGCCGTCGAGCTGCCAAGTCATAGGTCTCGAGTTCGAACCCAAGGCACGCACTGACTTTTCGGAATCCTGTGCGTTTTATATAATTATCACTTGCTTAAAAACGGTGAAGGCAAACATCGCGAGAAAACCGGCATGCCTGAGAGACAATTCTCGACGGTATGTGAAGCTAAGTCAGAGGCCCATGGGCGGCATAAACTCTGACACCAGGTTAGTCACTAACCATACGAAAAAAAGAAGGATCTAAATTAAAATGAAGGTCTATCGCATGACGCTTAGATGCAGCTGCAGAACAAAAATACGCGTAAATGCGATACATGCTATCTGTTTTGAATACAGCAGGCGACATAACACGATTTTGTCAATTACTCATGCAACGTTCGACAAAATCTGTGACACATGTCTTGTCGCTGTCTATAGTGCCGAATTGATTCTAAGTCTTCATATTATAATTTCAGCACATCCAAATGTTTTGGCGTTCTATTCACATTGTGGCATGTTGGGGACGACGGAGGCGATTCATCACGGCGTGCCCATACTAGGCATGCCAGTCTTCGGTGACCAGCCAGGAAATGCTGCTGCTATTGAAGAGAGCGGCTTAGGTGTTCAGATCCAAATTAAAGAACTAACCAAGGAGAGTTTATTGGAAAAGTTAAAGACCGTCCTGGATCCTAAGTAAGTTATCATATCAATGACATTTATGTTCTGCGACTTCGTCAATCTGTTTCAAACAAAAGATAATGTATAATACCCGTGGCTTAAGACATTAGAACAATGAGAACTACATTTGATATAAAATTTCAATGTGTCTCTACAATTTTCATGACATTTCGAGAAAACAGGGACACAATTATCCCTTCAAATTGCGTATCTGTTTAAAGTTAGTTCATATAGCATTTATTTATTCGCATGGTATTTTATAGTTATTACAGATACTACAAATCTTTGTGAAAGAAGGTCTTTCTTTACGAGAGATATATTTGCTGTTATATATCTGTACATAGGTACCTATAGGTGTACTTGCGTAGGTTAAACTTAGATCAATGCGACCACCGACAACGTCATCGAAAGCCACTTTGATCTAAAGGCTTTTAAACAATGATAAAATAAATAGTGTTGATGGATAAAATTATTTACTACAACATTTATCAGGCATGCATGCAAAATGACAACTTAAAATAATACCCAAAAAAAAAGACAAATCTCGGCCTGGAGGTACCGTATCTACCATTTTATAACCGTAGAATTATTACGTGACAAACTTAATTGTACGTTTTTTATGTAGGTTGTATGAAAATACCCGTAAAATTAAATTTGTCCATCATCACAATCAGAAATTAATGATTTTCGGATTTTTTTCCTTTGCTTGTGAGACATTCTTACCTACTAAATTTCAAGATTCTAGGTCAACGGGAATCCCTTAGATTTTGATGTGAGTTAGTCAAATACACTTTGAAATCCCGTATCTAATTGTAACGAGTTAGAAACTTGATTTTTTTAGAGGACTATGAGGCTGTAAACTTTAGTATTTGGTATCAATTTCAACGAGTGTTCGCCAGTTTCTTTTTTCAAAGATATACATATAATTTCAGATTCAAAAGGAAAGTGAAGGAGCTGTCAAAAATATGGCACGACCGGCCACAATCAGCGATGGACAGCGCAATCTACTGGACGGAGTTCGCAGCTCGCACTAGTAACTACACGTTCCGAACGCCAGCGAGCACCGTCCCGTTGTACCAATACATATACTTGGACATTGTAGCCGTTTTGGGAAGCATTGCATTTGGAACATTTTTCTTGTTGAAAACAGTTTTTACTATGCTAAGGAAGAGTAAAACGCAGGATATGAAGAAAAAAGTGAAAACGAAATAGGTTTTCTATAATAATTTTTTAATAGTACATTCATTATAATATAAAAAAACGTTTAGTATTTGGTGATATAGAAATAGTAGGTATTTAATATACCTACATAAAATATAAAAGTGGGATCAGAAATCTTATGTATTTGAATTTTAAATACCTATCACAAAAACATTAAAACATATTTAAAAAATACTCGGTATATAGGTAGGTATGTAATTAGTGGGTTAGGTATAAATAGTTACGCAAGTCAGCAACTACTGAATTCTTAAATATAACTAATTTTGTAAAACTAAAGAGTTTTAATATTTTCAGCACCTATGAGATCACCTATTTGCATATTTACAAACAATGCAAGGTTACACAAGAGGAATTAGTTTCCTACATTAATCGTAAAGAAAGATTAGAAACTGAAAACGTTCTCGATTGTGTTTTCTTATTTATTTGTCTATGGGTTAGACAAATTACATAACATAACTGTATTCTGTATTCTCCGAACATCCTCATTTCCCCGTTATGTTGTAAGTCCCATGTAATAGGGGGCAAGCCTATTGCCATCAACCGGGCACAAATCCAAACTCCGGGCTGATACTGAGGAATTCCACACGGAAAAACCCAATAACACTTCGCCCGACCTGGGGATCGAACCCAGGACCTCACGATCAGCAGTCGCGCTTGCCCCCACTCGACCAACGAGGCAATTAATTAGGCAAATTAATTAGTTTTATGTAAAACTATGTAGGTAGGTACTAATAACATAATAAGTAATAATGTAGGTGTGCCAGCCAAACTTGTCTGATCCACTGCCGTGGGACGTGATTAAAGTCCAAATCGCTTGAACATAAAGTTGGTACCTACTAAGCTAAAACAAATTATAGGTATACTGTCAAATAATCCGTCACAGACTCACAGCTCTATCACTATCATGAAAAAAATTGAAAGGAGGGAGACGTTTGTAAATATTTAAAATTCAAATGTTTGTCGCAAAACTGAAGTAGGTAATAGCGCTACCTGTTACGTTCAACAAGAACTACTACGTTATCATGAAGGCTGGGATAGAGCACGTGATAGAGCTGAAGCTCGATTTCCATATGAAGCAAGATATTTACCGAATAGACGTGTTAAGTATAAAACTTCATTGACGTATATTGGCGAGTTAAATTCAGTACTGGCTCAAAAACTAACCTCGCTTCCTATCTTGTGTGAGAAAATCGGCCTTGAGCGACGTTTCCAAGGCATCGTTGGAAACCCCATACTTATACTATTTAGGTTACATACCTGTGATATAATGATGAATATATGATATGATATATGATACCAAATTTTTCGTATACAGGGTGTAAACAAAATCATGTAATTACTTCAAACCTCGTGATGTACTGCTGACATAGATTAAACCTGCACGGGTTACTTCAGGATTCAATAAAATTAAAATTACAAAAAGTAAGCATGTACTCTTACCGTGAGGCATTTTAGCGCCCCGAGCGAATTACGCGGCTATCGCACGCCGCGCGGTCATTTAACTCGGGGCGCTAAAAAGCCTCACGGTAAGAACACATGTATACTTTTTGTAAAAAAAATTGTATTGAATCCTCAACTATCTCGTGCAAGGTTAATCTATGTCAGCAGTACATCACGAGGTTTGAAGGAATTACATGATTTTGTTTACACCCTGTATAATAGATACGAAAACCTTTCAATCATTGTGGGATTAAATTAGATATCAACACTATAATATAACACTTATTTTTAAAAATAAATTTTACCTCGTTGGTCTAGTGGTGGCAAGTGCAACTGCTGATCGTGAGGTCCTGTGTTCGATCCCCAGGTCGGGCAAAAGTGTTATTGGGTTTTTCCGTGTGGAATTCCTCAGTAGCAGCCCGGAGTTTTGATTTGTGCCCGATTGATGGCAATAGGCTCGCCCCCTATTACATGGGACTTAAACATAACGGCGAAATGAGGGTGCTACTATACACCTCTGCCTAACCCTTCGGGAAATACAGGCGTGATGTTATGTTATTATTAAAACTATGCTACAAAAAGTGCAGAGTAATTCACCAATATCTTTTTTTAAATCTCGTTAGCCTTATTTATTTCCTTAAAGCGCAAACGATTTTACATCGTTTCGGCTTCGTTTCCGCTTCAATTCGAGCCGAAATCATGTGATATAGTGTTTCACCAAAACCCGTTAAAAAAACTATATTAAAACAACAGGTCCGTTGTGTACCTCCGGTATATCTCATCAGCGCGGCGTAGTACTCAATGTGGTCGATAGTTTTAAGTATCTGGGTCACATTGTCACCAGTGACCTACTGGATGATAGCGACATAGAACGCGGGCGCAGGGCGTTGGCGGTGAGGAGAAATAGGTTCGCTGTTCGGCAGACGTCAAAGCGAGTTTATTTAAGGCGTCCTGCCTACATGCCTGTCAGGCGTCAGTCCTTCAGTAACACAAGTTTATAATAAACTATTTATTGCTTTTATTTAGTAGTATTCTAATTGAATTATTTATTTTTGTCGTTATTGCCCGTGGCATCACTATGGTCCTATCTATCTGTAAACCAGCGTTGCGACATTTTGTTTTTTTTTTAATGTCGCACCATTATGCTGAGATAGGAGCCCATTTTGGCCTCGTGCAGGTAGTATACATTCTTATCCTTTATTTTTTTTTGTAAATATTGTTTTTGTTTCTGTTACTGCCTGTGTGAGTCCAGAATAAATAATTTTCTTTCTTCTTTCTTTCTTTTCTTTCTACTCGGGCCGCCTATAGGTGTCATATACGAGCCGAGCCCACAACGTCCCGCGCGTACAATACAACGACGCCTTCAGGATGCTGTTGCGGCTGACGTGGCGTTGTAGTGCGTCGGGCATGATTGCTGAAGCTCGCACGGATGGCTTTCACGCCATCATGCGTAATAAAGCCGCTTCCTTACTGCAGCATTTGCGTAAATCTCGGAACAGCATCCTGAAAAATATTGTTGAAAGACCGAAATGTCCCATCCAAAGACACTGGGTGGAGCTCGTAGCTAGGTATACAGTCAAGTAAACCATTGTTCAGTAATTTAAGTATTAATAATACTAATATAGCATATTATAAGCACAATCTGTTACTAACTCGTCACCAACAACCTATGGACTGATGTCTGAAATAAAGATATTTTATTTATTTATTTGAAACCTCAAAATTTTTTTACTTTATAATTATGAAATACATATTGCTTTAATTATTTTATTATAAACATGACAACAATTGATTGATAAAAATGATTTTTAAACTTAAAAAATGTCTAACCTTGAGTTTCTAGCGGCGCGGCATTCCGTTGGTTCAGGCCCAAAAGATTCATTTTCTCAAAAGTTAATTTTTTTTTCGCAACAAGTTAACCTAATAGTGTCTGTTAGAAATTCGTTACTGAATAGACTATTATATTTCAGCACAGAGAATCCCCATCACGTAAAAAAAATATGTCTCGATTTCTCGATAACTTTTATTTGGCGGCTTATAACCAAACTGCACTAGAGCCGTGGTCACGTACTGTGATAGTAATCTACAAGCCGAAACATAAATATACAAGATGATTATACTTTTGTTAAGTCATTTTAAAAACAGGTGGATAAGAAACAGATCATCATAAAGGTAGCAAATCATGCCGACGACGTTGCAATATTGTCAAGTCATTGTGCCTCGCCTAGTCAAGTGCACATTACATCATCAACCTCATTGGCATGATACTCGTGAATCGGCGGCCGATTGATTAAAGCCCGAGTTTCGGCCATTCGCCAGTCAGTCTGTTGCCGGAGGCCACCGTGGATTGGCGTCGTTTGAGTGAACATTATTTTACGCAGTAGGCAAAATTCTCGCGTGGCCCTCGGCCTTGAACTCGCAACAATGAAGCTGAGTGCACTAACCGTTGCGTTATCTTTACTTGTATTAACGCAACACGCTTGCAGTCTTAATATCCTGGGAATATTTCCGTACCAAGGCAAAAGTCATTTTATTGTGTTCCGTGTGTTTTTACGTGAACTCGCAAGAAGAGGTCACAATGTGACTGTTATTTCTCATTTTCCTGAACAAGATTCACCTGAGAATTATAATGATATTAGTTTAGCTGGAAGCATAAAGCCCATAGAAGGCAATATGCCTCTCCAGAGTTCATATTTGACATTGTTTTTTGTTAGTGTCTTCCTTGCAACCAGTGGAGTGGAAAACTGCAAAATAATGTTAGCAAATGAGCAAGTGCAAAGATTGATAAAAGAAAAACCGAAGTTCGATGTGATTGTTGTGGAACAATTCAACAGTGATTGTGCTCTAGGACTTGCTTATAAGTTTCAAGCACCTGTTGTCGGTATAGTGTCTCACATACTGATGCCCTACCATTATAAAAGACTAGGTATCCCTTACAATCCCGCTTATGTACCTTTCCATTTCCTGGAAGGAGGAACCAAGCCCACGTTATATCAAAGAGTAGAAAGGACAATATTAGACTTTTACTTTACATCTTATCACCAACTTTTCACTCAAAGAAATGATCAAAACACCCTTGCACAGTATTTCGATGATATCCCGCCTTTAGAAGATTTAGCCCGAGACATGAAGTTTCTCCTTCTGTATCACAACTTTGTGTTGACTGGATCAAGGCTATTTCCTTCTAATGTAATTGAAGTTGGAGGTTTCCATGTCGTCGACGCAAAACCATTAACTGGTGTAAGTATAATCTCTATAACCATAATTACTTGGTTTCTTATTATTCAACCTTCTGAGTACTTTTGTTTCAAGACTGATCCAGAAAATTGGTGGATGTATTGAATCAGTGGGACTTAAAGATTCTCCTAAGACTCTCAGGAGAATATTGAACCGCTCTCATCCTCAAGTTGAGAAATCATAAAAACATTCTGTGATAACCATTCCATTTATCAATCTTGATTTTGACAATGTTAGAGGGCCAAATGCAGCAGTCAACTTTATGATGATAATGATTGTTCATGGTAGCGTGTTCCGAGATAGATGATACTGGGGTTTTAATTCGACGTATATGAAGTCTCTTTAGGCACCTTCGTAAATTAACAATTAAATTTTCCCCAGCCCCTACCGGCTAAACTGCTCTTTCCAAAGTATATTTTAGTCTGAACTGTTTACTATACATTGTATTACGCTACACTAAAACATCCGATAGCTAACAGTACTGACTACAAAAGTTTTTATGGAATTAACAATTATTATATAAATGTCTTCGGGTGTTACAGATCGAAATAATGTTTTTTTTTTTCAGGATCTTAAAAAGTTCGTCGATGAAGCGGAACACGGTGTAATATACATCAGTTTCGGTTCGATCGTAAAGGCTTCCACTATGCCCGCTGACAAAGTACAAGCAGTCTTGAATGTTATGAAGCAACTGCCTCAGAGATTCATCTGGAAATGGGAAGACAAAACTCTGATGGTGGATAAAAATAAACTTTACACAAACAGCTGGCTACCTCAAGTTGATATCTTGGGTAGGTAAATAAATAAATCCAACGAACGACGACGAATTTCGTTAAAAAAATGCGAGCGAGCGAGTTCTTAGCAAAACGAGATTTTAAAATCTTGGCTTTCTAATTGACTCAAACAATAGTGGGATACTAAATTGTGTCCTTTTGACAAAGGATTTGAAATGGATGGGAATAATCCTCACATCGTTAAAGCATACAATGGTATCAATTCTGTTGCGCATTTTGACAGGACTAAACTAAACTAAAAGCGCTCTTGACTTTCTGTTTCAATAGAAAAAGAAAGTGACAGTTGCGTTTGGTCTAGTTTAATAGTATCAAAATGTGTAACAAAATCGACACCAATTTCAGTTAATTACAAAGGATAAGTTTTAAACCAGTTGTGAAATTTCAGCTCATCCAAAAACCCTGGCATTTCTTTCTCATGCTGGTAACGGTGGTACGACTGAAGCTATACACTATGGAGTGCCGACGGTAGCCATGCCGGTGGCAGGAGACCAACCTGCCAACGCCGCATCAATAGAAGAAAGCGGTCTTGGAGTACAGTTACATGTCAGAGACTTGACTGAGGAAAACCTGCTGAATGCTTTTAAAAAAGTCTTGGATCCCAAGTCAGTATTTGTCTATATTGTACCTTGTGAATTGCACCAATACTTATTAACAAATAAAGAAAATAGAGCAGTTTGATACCGTCGCAGTAGTAGAACTGTTAATTTAAAACAAAACACGGTATTATCTACCTATTAATATTTTAATCATGAAGGTATAGGAGATCATTCCGTAAACAAAAGTACATTAGGTATAAGTTAATTTGATTAACTTCATATTCGAAGGTTATAATAAAAAGATAAAAATTGTTACTTTAATTTTTGTTAAACTATTCTTATCGACGCCGCCACGTGTAACGTATCAAACTGCCCCGTTACCTCCCTATCTTGTTTACAGTTCAATGTTTTTTGTAGCATACCAAAACATAAATAGATTCCAGTTTAATATCTTAGGTAGACTCTGTATGCATATAAGTCGTTTTATTATAACTGCAAATTAACAACAAATCTAACTCTAAAATATTGGACGTGATTTAGAAAACTGCATCAGTCTGCCTCCATTTTTTTTACAACCTTTCTATGCCATAGTGTCAATGTTTTTCATTATTATGGGTACTGTAATACCTTGTCGAATTAGTACCCTCTTTCCGATTAACATTGTATATAATTTTGATAATAATATCAGATCAAAATATACACCTTCCCATATTTTTGTTATAAGTAAAAGGTTAAAAAGCCAGGTTAAAAAACGCTAAAGATAAGTTTATTTGAAAATTTGTTTATAATATAACATTATTGATGGTTTTTCAGGTTTCAAAAGAGAGTGAAGGAAGTATCAAACGCGTGGCATGACCGCCCAATGTCGCCACTCGACACCGCTGTATATTGGACTGAATTTGCTGCTAAGCATCCTAATTTCACATTCAGAACTGCCGCAGCTGACGTGCCATTTTACCAGTACATTAACCTTGATGTAGCGGCCGTTTTATTCGCAATACTTAGTGTAATATTTGTTATATTGAGAGCACTCCTAAAGATTTGCTGGAGATCTAAGGGAACAACAAATACAAAAAAGAAGGCGAAAAGGGCGTAAATATTAAATAGGACGAGAATAAAGCAAAACAAATAAATTGTATTTATCAAGACACGAACAAAATTCATTATATTGAATTACAACGACTACTTGAGTTAAAATTCCATCCATGTGACGACACTCACAATAATGAATATTCATGAATCGAAATCCACATTTATTATAGATTGAAAAATGTATCTAAGAGACTGTCGAGTTTAATGTATAGATTTAATGTATAGTTTAATATATAGATTTTATATAGAGACTAATTAGGTAATATTCAAAAAATAAAGTTTTTGTTACGATAACGTTGAAGTCTACTACAGTGACAGCATAAAGAGATGGCATGCAACATAACGATACAATAATAATTAGATATTTGCCTGCACATTTCTAACTGTAAGTCCTACTGTACTGTAAGTTCATAGTTTTGTTTTCTTACAATACTTGTATTTTATAAGTAAAAAATAAAATAGGTACTCCTACCCCCTTACCAATTATCGTTGTGTAAAGATATAACAAGCTTATACATTAAAAATTGTATGGTTACACTCACGTTAAACAGCGTTATAACTTTACACAGTGATTATTAGTAAGGCGGTTAATTATATACTTATTTATTTTAATTCTATTCGTTTTTCTTTCTCTTTTGTTTCTGTTTTCGGAAGAGTATTGCTAAAATCAGCGATAAGACTTTTATTATTATGTAAACTATTATTAGAACAGATGATGCTATAACAAAAAGCACGTCGATCATTAGATATTGATAAAGTGGCAAGTCAACGGTCGGTGGCTTCAAGTTGACTGCTCCTTTATTTCTAGCCACATATTCAATCCAGAATATCGCTGTTTCCATCGGAGATAGTGGCCTATCCTTCCAGAGCTGAGACAGTTTCTTTGCTTTCTTTTGATATCTAAAAAAATAAAATTAATAACCATTATACTATAGTTGTAAAACTTGCAAGTAGACGTTCCTACCTTTCTATCTTCCTTACTGGTTCTGAATTTCCATATTGAAAAATTGCAATGACTCTCTTTTCCAACACAAGAAACCCATATCAATGAATATCCGACTGAGTGTTCAACTGTGTTTGAACCAATGTAAACAAGAGCTAAATGTAACTGACTCATAGGTTGTTCGTAATATTACTCACAACTAAGTTATATTTCTCTTAAGATTTCTATCTAAATAAGAAACTACGTAGGACTTACTTATCTTGTAGGATCGTTTTCAAAGCATCTTCTAGCACGTGTTCATTTATAGTTAATATGTCGACTGCAACTCCTAAACCACTTTCAATGGCAGACTGTCCATTCGCAAACTGTTCTCCAAAAAGTGGTACACTAACAATAGGCACCCCACAATGCATAGCCTCCGAAGTACTCAACATTCCAGAATGAGATATAAAACTAATTACATTGGGATGACCTGAAAGTATAAATGAACAATTACAAAAAAATATATGTAGTATCGACCTTCACGACTTCATGAATATTATGTACACTGAAAGACTCGTAACAGCTAGCAAAACAGATGTAATAATAGCATATATAAGCAATGTCGATTTTAGCTACAGTATTATAAACAAAAAAAAACAAACATTCTAACCAAAATTCCATTTACACTCACATAAGACAGCTGCTTGAGGCATCCATTTCCCTACAAACACGTTGTTTGGTGGAATCCAGTCTGAAATATCCGTTTTCCAAACAAATCTCATATTGCTCTTCTCAACCAATTTTATAATTTCATTTGATACTTTGCGGGGAAAATTTGATGCAACACTCCCAAAACTAATATAAACCACTCCATTGTTTGCAGTATCTAAAAAGTTTTGTAAACTCTGTAAAATTAACGCTGTGTTAATTCATTACATATTTATGTGGTCAGTAGAAACTCGACTATCCACACATAAAAAAATCGATTATCAATTGGACATAGCAGGTTTACTGTGCGGTGTAAGACGGGTACATGTAAAATTCAATGGATGTATATTAAAAGAGAGAGTTGAACATCTTACATAGAAATATAAAAAAAATTCAAGGTTTTTGAGTTAAAACATGATACAACTTTAAATACTTCTTTTTAAAAATAAATCTGCAAAAGATTGTTTAACTTTTTCACAATTCGAGCCATAGTAATGACTTTAGTAAATATTACTATGCATTTACAGTAAAGCATTAATTTCCTAGTTACAATCAAATAATTAATACTTCAAATTATTATCACAGATATAACATTAATCACAAATCAGTTGAAAAATTACATTAAATAATAAATTACGAACCTTATCTTCTATACGATCATTTTGATTTATATGCATGCCACCGACTTCTACAACATTAGAGCTGTATAAACGCGGACTAGTTAGAGGAAAATATTGATTTATCATTATTAAAGACATATTTTTCCCAAGGTCTTCCAAGAGTGGCGTATCGGGATAAACTTCATTAATAATTTCCTGGTCACTTCTCTGTATAACATGAGTATAGTACATGTTCATTCCAAAGTTTATAATTACACTCTTTATTCTATTAAACAAGTTAGGCTTTGTTCCGGAACCAAAAAAGTGGTTCGGTACAAAGGCTGGATTGTTAGGTGCGCCTAACCTTGAGTAAGTCCATGGGCTTAAAATATGAGCAGCTATTCCTATTGCTGGCGCATTCAACTTATAGGCAACAGCCAAGCCGCAGTCTGTGACAAATTGTTCAACTATTACCAAGTCATAATGCACCGCTGACTTTATTAGCTCTTGCACTTCTCGATTTTTCATCAGCTTCTTACAATTTGTGTTGGCTATACTTTTAAACACCTGAGCGGTAGCGTATGCTAGAGATACGTCAGAAATAGAAAGAACTTCCATTCGTTTCTCTATATCAACACAAGCGCTAGCATTTTGTCTATCCTGAAGGGATATTTGACGTAGATTAGGTAGTTTGTGTACAGAATGGTAGTTTATCACTGTCACATCATGCTGCTTTCTAGCTAGTTCTTCAATTAGAGGTGTAAAATATATGTGATGACTTCGTGCACTATGAGGAAAGATGGCCAATATTTTGTAACTACCACAATTTACGACAAAGCACAAACACAAAATAATAAATATTTTCATTTTATAAAATTAACACATTTAATAACATTACACTATGTAAAATGTTCACTGTTGTGTTCGTATTATAAAGATCAATTTAAGATGAATTTGCATAAAGATTTTTAAATCTTATTCAACACGGCTTGTTCCCGAAGAATTTGAAAGATATCTGGCTTTGAATAATCTAAGAGCATCTAACTTTAACCTTTTGACCGCGAAAATTATGACGATTGCGTGGTAATTTATGTTAATTAGGTTATCAAATTCAATGATGCTCATTTAAATAAAAAATAATGGTCAAGTGTGAGGTTGACTCGTGCGACGGATGTTCCATAAGTTCCTTATTATTAGCATGAGCGCAAATTTTACTTTTTGTCGTCTAGATTAGATTATTTTTATGTAACACGAATAATGTCTGAAAAACAATTAGATACTGTCCCAGAATTCGTTTTATAGTTGCTATAATCTATATCTACTGCGATAAAGATCAGATATCGACACAGAGATTTAAAAAAAGTCAGGTAACGATAAGCGACGTGTTTTATAATAAAATTAATTGTAGGGATCTTGAAAAGATACACCCTTATGTTTTATTTATTTATTGTAATACTAGGGAGCTTGAAGTGACTACTTCCATACAAATCATGATTATTAGTCTACATCAAATATTTACCTTCACGAGGGCCATATGTTTTTAACAAATTTTAAAGTGAAATTTTTACTTAAGATTATGACATGTTTAGGTACATGTTTTATGCTTAATTAAGACTTTAACAAGGTATATAATGGTTGGTACTTATGCAGAATTACATTATCTTTACAATTACAGGAATTAATGCATAGTATTGCGACTACGCATTTACTGATGATTTCTATACCTATATAAAATGCACTGTAATGAGATCCCTAGGACTGTAGTCCATTATGTACACATCTTAATCACGTATATATCTTTAATCATATAAAAGTTATAAAGCAAAAAGATAACACTCATATTAAACCTAACTAAATGACCTACGACTACTTGATTTTACAACAAATCAACAAACTTATATAATCAGCCTTATGTAAAAACTTACCGCTAACACAATTACGATAATATCACATGCACTATCACTTCACTTAGTGTCTTTTTTTCGCTTCACTTTACACTTTCACTTGTTCGTCGCCAACATTAATAAAATTAAGTCTACCTAAATTAGGTACAGGGTCCGAATGGGGACTCGAAGCTTGGAGATTGCGCCTAATTTTGTGGCAGAGATAATAATATTATATTAATTTATCGACGGAGGGAGGAACGGGGGGATGGAAAACTGAAATGTTGTTTAGTTCATTTGTGGTGGTGTGAGGTTCCCAACAAAGGATTGACCATTTTATGCAGTAAGTGTCAGGAGGATAGGCAGTGAGCTCTTTTGCTCTTTTGCGCTTATTTAACAACATTGCGATTGATATTGGGTTTTTCCATTAGGAATTTCTCAGTAGCAGCCCGGATTCTGGATTTGTGCCCGGTTAATGGCAATAGGCTCGCCCCCTATTACATGGGACGTAAACATAACTGGCGAAACGAGGGTGTCACTAAAATACCTCTGCCTAACCTTTCGGGTAATACAAGGTGTGATGTTGCTTATGAATTATGATATGATGATGTTTATATTGCCATCACTAATTACAGCATTATTCTCTCGCGACCGATCATTGTTCAAGAAGGCTTTAGGTTGATATGACATTCTTGCTACGGAACCCTAAAAACTACACGACACATTAAAGACGTTGAGATATCTCATGTATGTGTAACGTTATCGTTCGTGAATTTACCCATTATCTCTATGGACTAAAATTCACCCGAGGTTAGTCACCGGCAAAAAATCCTCATAGTGCGAAGGATACCCGCGTATAGCGCTGCCAGGCCCAAAAATAAAAAAGCCGGACACAGATTCATATTTAGCCAGACATTTTGCCTTGAAACGGTGTAAAAAGTCCCTTAACGAAGCCGAAAGGCACTTATTCTCCACGTCATTGCGATCATTTTTTTGTTCTGGTCTATGCCTGGGAACCTTCTAGTTACGGAGATATTGGAGGTCAAAGTTCCAACTTTTTCACAACTTTTTTTTAAAATACTAGTTTTGAAGCCGTTTACTACTCATTGCATCTATCAGCACAGTGTTTTGAGTGCGTTACAATTAGCTTTACAGTAAAACGAAATTTTACACCCAAAAAAAAAAGTCATTTCCCAGCGACAATTTTTGCGTAGGGCTACTTAGTTTGATGTACTGAATGCATTGTTGACGGCTTGGTGAAGGGTCTTTTTACACCTTGTATATGGTTTTAAAAAAAAATTGATACTTTTATTTGTGTATTTATTAAGTACCTACTGTTATTCATTTGAGACTTACTCTACCCTTAACTATATGTTAAAATGAATAATCGGCATCTTTTGGCGGGGCGGGGATGACCAAAAGCCTTACATAGCCGAACAGGTCGGAATTGTACATATTTGGCCGGACACGGCTATAAAAAGCCGGACACCTGGCAACCCGAGTCGGGTATGGAGATTTGTGAATAGGGTTTCAATAACAAATACTACAATTTAAAAAAAAGCTTACAGACGAGTTATTGAGAACCCCCTCCTTTTTAAATAAGTCGGTAAAAATAGAAAAGCTACTTTCAATATTTGAGGTATGTACCTACTTTCCTTCCAAGTGGCATTCGTTTGTTCACTCTGTATAATGAGAGATAGAAGATAAAGAACTTCTTATTAAAGTAAAAGAAGAGAATAAGTAACGCACTTTCAGTTGAGTATTAGTTTATTTATTTTAAATAACAATAATTATAATGCCTACCTAATCTTTCTTTTGTTTCTTTTCTTTCTTAATACTCTTTTTTCCGGATGAATATTTTATAACCACCGAAACCACCTTAAATACTATAAACAACATTAATATTAATATTGACCCTATGACAAAAACAACGTCAATCATCAAGTATTGATAAAGTGGCAAGTCAACGGTCGGTGGCTTCATATTGATTGTTCCTTTATTTCTCGCCACATATTCAATCCAGAATATTGTTGTATCCATTGGAGATAGTGGCCTGTCCTTCCAAACCCTGGACAATTCTTTTGCTTTTCTTTGGTACCTGTGAAAATAAACATTATAAGAACGGAAGTAATTGTTAAATCTTAGTAGTGTACAATGTCGTCATTGCAGGCTTCAGTCACTTTGACTTCATTTTATATACAAGAGTGCTAAAAATGTAATTAGTGCTCTATCAATTAATGCTAATGTGTGAGTAAGTACAGGTATTCACTTTCCATAAATGACCTGCCTCTTTGGTTTAGTGGTGGCAATTGCGACTGCTGATAGGGAGGTCTTGGGTTCGATCCCCAGGTCGGGCAAAGTGTTATTGGGTTTTTCCGTGTGGAATTACTCAGTAGCAGCCCGGAGTTTGGATTTGTGCCCTGTTGATAGCAATAGGTTCGCCCCCTATTACATGGGACTTAAGCATAACGGCGAAATGAGGGTGTTATTATACACCTCTGCCCAACCCTTCGGGGAATACAGGCGTGAAGTTATGTTATGTAAATGACCTGGAATGTGACCACCATAAAAGGCTATAAACCATATTATATAACAAACTAGTCAATATTCTTACTTTTCTTTAAGGACTGTTTTTAAAGCATCTTCTAGCACACGTTCACTTAGAGATAAAATGTCTACTGCTACTCCTAAACCACTTTCAACTGCTGACTGTGCGTTTGCAAACTGATCGCCAAAAAGTGGTACACCAATTATAGGTACCCCACAATGTGTAGCCTCTGAAGTGCTCAACATTCCAGCATGTGATATAAATGCAACCACTTTGGGATGACCTGGAAACATAAGAGAATAAATAATTACCAGAATTTGCCTTTCTGATTTCGGTTCGGATTGGGATACCAAGATAAATAATAATTATGTGTTTCAGGGACAGATATTTATTTTAGTGAGGATGTTGTGCTTTATTTTTTGAATAATTAACTACTACATACCGGGTGTAAGGGACGGGGTGTATCGAAACACTGAAACAGTGAACTTAGCCCATTGTTCTTAATTGAAAAACAGTGTATCCCCGAAATACTCCGAATGTTCATATTCCCCAAACAAACATTTCATTTTTAACCGACTTCCAAAAAAGGAGGAGGTTCTCAATTCGTCTGTATGTTTTTTTTTTTTTTTAATGTTTGTTACCTCATAACTCCGCCATTTATAAACCGATTTAGATAATATTTTTTTTATTTGAAAGGATATACTTCCAGATTGATTCCATTTCAATTTGGTGAAGATCTGATGAAGAACTTTGGAGATAGACAATATAACTCCTCAATGACGAACAGTACGCATAATGTGATGATGTGATTATGTTACGAGCAGCGTCTTTAGTAGGTCCCACCATATTTTATAATTAAGGCCACTAAAACGAAAAAAATAAAAAACATTTTAACAAAAATAAAACCGACTTCAAAAAAACGATGAAAAGAATAATATATGTTTTTTTTTTGTTAAATGCAGTTTTTCCTAATAGAATATTTTTTTACATCACAGAAATGTAAACAATCTAATCGGTAAAATTCGAGTATTTCCACTTATTTCAGATTCAGAATAATAAGCGGAATTCTCTTTTGCCGTCTTCGGTACACCGTCTCTTACACCCGGTACCTATCTATGTACTTAAGAGCAATTAGAATGTCTTTAAAACTTCTGCTTTCGCATCAAATGCAAGAAATCGAGAAAGAATACTTAGTCACATAAAACAGCTGCTTGTGGCATCCATTTTCCTAAAAACACATTGCTAGGTTGTACCCAGTCTGTGACGTCAGTTTTCCAAACAAATCGAACGTTGCTCTTCTCAATAAATTGTATTATTTCATTTGCTATTCTTGGAGGAAAATTCGATGCAACGCTCCCAAAACTAATATAAACCACTCCATTGTTTGCTGTATCTAAGAAGTGTTGTAGATCCTGCGAAATTTTATTATTATCACATCAGAATCAGTCAGACCACAAATCTTTATATGCATAACAACAACTTGGCAGTAAATATTAGATTACATACCTTATCTTCTATTTGAACGTTTCCTTTTATATGCATGCCACCAACTTCTACAACATTTACGCTATATAAACGCGGACTAGTTAGAGGAAAATATTGATTTATCATTATTAAAGACATATTTTTCCCAAGGTCTTCTAAGAGCGGTGTGTCGGGATATGCTTCATTTACAATTTCCTGGTCACTCCTCTGAATCACATGAGTATAATACAGATTCATTCCAAAGTTTATTATTGCGCTTTTTATTTTATTAAATAGATTTGGCCTTAATCTGGATCCAAAAAAGTGGTTCGGCACATAAGCTGGATTGTTAGGCGCACCTAACCTTGAGTAAGTCCATGGCATCAAAATATGAGCGGTCATTCCTACCGCGGGCGCATTCACCTTATAGGCAACAGCCAAGCCGCAGTCCGTCACAAATTGCTCAACTATTACCAAATCGAAATGTGACCCCGACTTTATTAACTCTTGCACTTCTCGATTCTTGACCAGTTTCTCGCAATTTTCGTTTGCTATACGTTTAAATACCTCAGCTGTATCGTATGCCACTGATAAGTCAGACATAGAAAGTACTTTCATATGTTCTTCGACATTGACATTATCACTAGCATTTTCTTTATCTTGAAGGGAAATCTGACGCAGGGTAGGTAGTTTCGGCACGGGGTGGTAATTTATCACCGTGACATCATGATGCCTATTAGCTAATTCTTCAACAAGCGCAGAGTAGTATATATGATGACTTCTACCATTATAGGGAAAAATTGCCAGTATTTTTAAACTATCACAAATACCGACGAAGTACAAAAACAAAATTGTAAATATCTTCATATTTTAATTAATAATTTTACTGTGTTTCTACTGAAAACTTATAACAACAGTTCCACATTTGTGTATACGAAGTTAGATAGTTTACAGCGCGGCTAGTTCACTGAGATGTTAAAATACAACTGACTATGAGTCATCTAACATTATAACCCATTCTATTGCCACTTTAATTTGCCAACGTAGTCGTTGATAGGTGCATACTATAATAGATACATGATAAATAGGTCCATTCTGCAGTAAAAGACCTACTTCAGTCATAACTTCATAAATGCATTGTGATTTATTCTTCGAATAGGTTTACATTCGTTTTAATGCTTAGCTTATTGACGAAAAAGTAAAAAAATACATTCGAAGAACAAAAATCTTCGACATTACGTTCTGTGTTCTGTCACGTGCACTTCGTGTCACACCGTCATGCACATCTCAAAAAATCAGTTTTTTTCTATAAATCCCATGAAACAAACAATGAATTGAATATAATGCATATCTAATGAATAACATAACAAAACTGAAAATGTCCTGCTTTCCGTAACGTCTCCATAAAAGTAAGTCCTACTGTTAGCTCATATGAGTAGTATTGTCATCATTGGCGTAGCCAGGATTTTGTCCAGGGTGGGGCAAACTAAGTCAGACAGTAAATATTTGTCTTTTCAACAAATCTGGAAGTGTAGAATGGGATAGGGCAAAATTTCCCCATAACCTTATTTTTGAGGCATAAATAAGTATAGACTGAGTCGGGAATTGGTCTGCCTATTTTGGGTAATTATTTTATGTAAGTATATGGGTGGCAAGTTGACTGAATCTAGACCATTTACATATTCTTTCCTGTGCCAGGGGGGGGCAGGCGCCCTATCTGCCCCACCCTGAATACGCCTATGATTTTCAGCTGGGCAGTCAGCTGTGAGCAAAGACTAAAGCTAATGGTTTTTAAAGCTGGTACCAAAGTTTACTCATCTGTACCTCCGGTCATTCTTTGCGGCACTCCGTTAAAAAGGGTGACAAAATTCAAATATTTGGGCCACTGGGTCTCCGACGATCTGTGTGATATCATGGACATTGACAGAGAGCGCAGAGCGCTGTCCGTCCGGTGTAACATGTTGGCTCGCAGATTTGCGCGATGTACTAGGCCAGTAAAGGTGACATTATTTGAGGCATATTGTCAGTCGTTTTACACGTGCAGCCTGTGGGCCAACTTTACGCAGCGGACTTATAGCGCACTGCGCGTGCAGTACAATAATGCTTTCAGGATACTGTTAGGGCTTCCGCGGTTTTGTAGTGCTTCGACTATGTTTGCTAAGGCGAGAACGGACGACTTTTTCGCGATCATAAGGAAGCGGAGCGCTTCACTATTAAGTCGCCTACGTAGCAGCTCGAACAGTCTCCTGGGGGTGTTGTCCGAGCGGTGGGACTTGTCCTTGATACAGAGGTGGATGCAGTTTAATGTTAGCTCCTCTCCTCGTATTTTTTGACATTATTGTGTAAATTGTGTAAGTCAAATTTTTTGTAATTGATTGTGGGAATGTTTATTATTTTTAATTTGATTTAATGTTATCTGATTTATGGAATATATGTCTTGAATAAATAATTATTATCTCCTTTATTCACATTTTTATCATATTATTTACATTTTTAAATACATATAAAAAGAAAACAAAATACATATTTAAAAATATAAAAAATAGGGGTCCACCGGCAGCGGGAGCAGGGTCCAGGCTACCGGCAGTTAGGGCTCCAGAGACAGGAACCTCCTCACAATACGCGCCGTATCGAGGAGGACTGCTTTCTGTATCAGGCCCTTGATCCAGCCACCCAACGAGAGCCTCATGTGATGTTTGTCAAGGCTCTTGGCCATTAGGCCATTGGCCGTTACGACTATCGGCACAATGGTTGCCGATTCCACATCCCACATGTTGACAACCTCGTGTGCTAAGTCAAGATATTTGATTTGTTTATCTTTCTCAGCTTTCACGAGATTCCGCGTTTCCGATTAAATTATTATTATTATTAAAGACGTCTCCCCACGGTTTCTAAATCTTTCAGTCTAGACTAGTAGAGTCAATATCGAGTAAGCATAAAGATAAATTAAGTAAGTAGGTGCCTTTATGTAGAAGTTTGGTATACGTAAGTGTTACTTGTCTTTATGTTACAGGTCCTCTAAGTTATAAAGATGGCGTGTTGTTGTAAATCAGGTGGTGGTAGATGTAAGTATCAGCTTATGTAGCTACCTTAGTGGAACATTAAAGTAATCTCGCTATGGTGACGCTTTTATAAATGACTTTTCAAGGCCCTCCATATCGGAGCCTGCACGGTCTGATTCGGTATAACCAAGTTCTACAGATCATCTAAGATCAAAAATGTTAAAAAACGTCCTTTAATAGCTCTATTATCTTATTGGAGTGTGTTATTTTCAGCAAATAAGTCTTCGGCAAGTTGCTTGGGCCGCTGTGATTTACCCAAACACAGATGCTTACACAAACATGAGGTAAAGCCGGGGCCGGTACCAAAGCATATGGGATGGCTGTACACTGCAAGAGACGCCCCTGAACATCAAGTAAGTAATGTACTGACAACCAGTGCCGTAAATAGGGCGGTGCCAACGGTGCGGCAGCCCAGGGCGCAGGCCCTAAGGGGGCGCAGAAATCTTGGTCATTCCTGCGTTAGAACATTTTAGAAGGCGCTGTAGGTAATAGAAATTCGCACCAGGTGCATAAAAGGCACTGCTGACAATTAGAATCAAAACGTTTCTCCGAGTATTGTGCATATTCCTATATTGTGGTTAAGGTTGGTACATCTAACCCACCTTATATACAAACAGCGTTAAAGACTATCATAACGTCAACCACACTATTTGGAACTTGTCTGCTTGATTAAAGTAGATACTAACGAGTACACATTTTTTCAGTTAAGGTGTGGATGGCGGCCAGGTCACATCTCGTGCCAAGTTCTTAAAACGATCGAGGCTCACAATTGCGGAAGACCTAGTGAATGCACCCCGCCCGATCGGCCTGTCGAAATATGCTTCCGCCCATCATGCTGCAAGTCATACTGCATGCCCCCGAAGTGCGTCACTGTCTACCCATCGACAACACCAGCATCCTGTTGCAGTCGGCCGCCAATCTGTGGTCAAACTCTCATAAGGATAATCAGGCACGGCGGAAACTACAGCATTTGCACCAAACCTTCTAACATTAGCAACGCACCTTCTGGACCCTACCCTCTCAAATATGTTCTTAACATGGACACTGACCCACCCGATCCTGGAACAGTTGGTCCTACAGGAAAACCCGCTGAAGCTAAGTACAGTGTAGAGGCGAAATTTAACGACTACCATTTTGACTACACTAGTTCTCAATCATCCTTTGTATTAGATTTCGCGCCGCCTGACCAAAGGTGCCCTAAACCCTGCCCGAAGAAAAGCCTAATGTGCATGTTAGGATGTAAGATCGATGGATGTTGATGAATATAACTACAATCGTAGCCAATTCTAAAATTATCTTTTCATATATTTGAAGAATACATATTTCAGTAATTTAAAATAATTAATTATAATTTAAGTATGGATGTCTTATATTTTTTTGTCTGGCTGAAGTATATAAAATATCGTGTGAAGCGAATGGTCTTTCACACTATTTTGCAAACACCTTAAGCGAATGACATTCACAGATTGAATTGTGGTTTCAAATTAAAATGAACATAGAGCGACATTTATAGATAATTATAATAAAATTATTAATTCCCATTACACACCTACAATTTCAGTCTTTTTTTTTGTTTTGTTTTCTGCAAATCGTAGAACAACTAAACCGTCGGCAGTCCTTGTTGTGATACAAATACCAATGACTAACGGGGACCCTGGAGCAAGGATGATGAAAGTAATGAGAACATAAGGGACTAATTACTTACATGAATCAGCATAGATTCACAAAAGTTTCAGACACTAATCCGCAATACCTACCTGTGAAAGATTTCGTTCGTATACAGGGTGTTAACGAAATCATGTAATTCCTTCAAACCTCGTGATGTACTGCCGTCATAGATTAACCCTACACGGGAAACTTTTGAATTAAAAAAAAGAATACTAGAAATAAACATGTGTTCTTAATGTGAGGCATTTTAGCGCCCCGAGTTAAATGACTGCGCGGTGAGCGATACGGCGCAATTCGCTCGGGGCGCTAAAATGCCTCACGTTAAGAACATATATGTTTATTTCTTGTCATTTTTTTATGAAAATCCATAAGTATCCCGTGCAGGGTTAATCTATGTCAGCAGTACATCACGAGGTTTGAAGGAATTACATGATTTCGTATACACTCTGTATAGGTATGTCACGGTTAATGCTAGGTGAATGGATAAAGTTCAAACTTAGTTCTATCCAAGACCTTTGGATTAAGTTCGAAATTCTTACAAACTTCGGACATTATCTAGCTATTAAGTACTGGATAATGTTAACTTTATCCAGACTGAATAGTGAATATTTTATTAACGTCATCATCGGTTTCTTCATCCTGGCTCCAGGGATCCGCTAGATAGAACCACACCAATTACAGTAGCGGATCTAGAGCAGTAGTCACGTACGGGACATGATCACTCCCTGAGCTGGGCCCATGACCATGACCCGAAGGTGGGTACCTCATTAATAAAAAATGCCCATATAGGGCTAAATGTCCAGCCTTAACCACCCTTGAGCTCAAGACTGAATCGGCCACTGGCCAATCATTTGTATCTGTTGAAAACCCGAAACAGCTCAACGGCTTCCACTGGGCCTTCACCAAGGTACTGCTGGATCGTACTTTCTTTCTTTCTTTTTAAACGTTACCCCACACGTGATAATTATATTCCTTGTTCGTGGTTACGTTTACAGGCAATCCGGAACAATTATCTATCGGCCATTCAAATACTTGTTCCATGCGGGAATCGATCTCGCGACACTGAGCGCTAACCTAACTCTGAGCTTCTGCAAAAATCGTGTCGCCAAATAATAATCGCATGAGTAGCGTGATATACTCAATAGTGGCGCTCCAGCCCCACAGAAACACCCAATGCAATTACTCCAGGATATTGCATTATTACGGACTTTCATAATCATAATCAGACCATACAGAGGAACAGTTTCCACTGCTTGGCACGGACCTCTTCTCAGATTGAGAAGAGTTTAAGCCTTAGTCCACCACCCTGCCGTGGTGCAAGTTGGCGGATTACACACACCATTGTGTTTTTTTTGGAATCTTCAAGTGTGCAGGTTTCCTCACGAAGCTTTTCCTTAACCGTTAACACAAGTGATAACCAAATTCTGGTGGTCAGCACATGAATTCAAAAATTCTAAGTTGCGGGCCGAGATCGATCCAGACCAAAAAAGGCAAGCGTAACCGCTAAGCTTTCACTGGTTTTTTTACGAACTTATTAGATGTAAAACGTCTAAAAATGTAATTGCCAATAATGTTCAATATCCAAGTTACATACATCCGCGTTATTAGGTTAGGTTATACTACAGGGTTAGAGGTTAAACTAAGTAATGGCAAGTGGACACCAATATCGTGTGGTTCCCAGTAGCGATTTCAAATGTCAAGAACCCTTGGCATCATCTTCCACTGAGCTAAAAACAGCATACATTTTGACTTGGTACCGACTACAGAGGTTTATGAGTAGGCACTGTAATGTCCAATCCGTTTGCAAAGCATTACCATTATCTAATAACCGTTTGTTATCGGTCTAATAGTAGGTTCATGTCCCGCAGTATACGCTTACGCACGCATATGCACGCGTTTGTTCATATAAGTAAGCCCGTGGCCTTTCATATTGACCGACCAAAGGAGTGCAAAGACCTGCGATATAGGTCAGCGACATCAATAAACGTGACAACGTGAATATGTAATGTAGCTGCCGTCATGTACTGGAAAAGGATCATGTAAAGTGCGCCAGGACTACGAAGTTACTATCATGGGCGTAACCAGGATATTTTCCAGGGTGGGGTAACTCAGTCAGACAGTTGTCTTTTCAATAAATCTGGAACTACAGAATAGGATTATGAGGCAATTTTGCCCCATAACTTTATTTTCTAGGTCCAAATAAGTACAGACTGAGTCAGGCATTGGTCTGCCTTCTGTAATTGTTCTGTAGACATGGGTGGTGAGTTGACTGAATCTAGACGATTTTACCTATTTCTGTGACTGGGTGGGGCAAGCGCCCCATCAGCCCTACCTTTTTCATCTTTGAAAAATCCTCATGGATGTCCCTCGCCCGGGGAAGGCAAGGGGGTCTGCCGGACTCTTACCGGCTAAAATCCAACGGTGATCCTCCTCCTGACCGTTCGGCCACGGTCGCGGGATTCGCAAAAGCATGCATCGCAACCCCGGCAGGTCCCGGTCCGCCAACCCTCGGCGGACCTCTCCTCTGTGGCACCTTGCCCTTGCCCACCCTGACTATGCCTGTGATTACTATTGAATAACTGTAAAAATGATACTCTAGAAATATCACGCTAGTTTTTGCCCAATGCAGCCGACCATATCCCCTTAGCGACTTTAACGCAGCGCCTGTTTGACGAAATCAACGCTAACCCGACGCCCCAGGAGCTGGTGATCCTTCAGACTGCAGTTGATGATGTCTAAAGAACTCTATTTAGCAGAGTCTTATGCTGCATCTAGTTGTTCCTATCCAGGCTGTAGTCAGGAGGGGGGGGGGGGGGGGGTGAGGGTTCAAACCCTCCCTAAAACCTCAGACAAATTACTTTTAAAATGTATATACTCGTTACTGTAATTGATTTTCTTGTTCAAGGTACAACCCCCTCCCCGAACATGATTTTTGCCTTGGTACCTACTATATTCTTAGGCCCATGTTAATAAACAACTCTCAACATAGTAGTAGCCTGGGAGTAAGCTCCTAAGAAGGACTACCATTAAAGTAGAATTTCATACATTTAGTGTTTTTTTTTAAATTTACATCACAAATCAGTAATTTATAATATGGCCACTAATGCTTGGCACTCGGCTCAGCCAAATCTATGAAAAGGTTTGGGATGGATGCAACATAAAATTCATAGGATCTGTTCAACAACACTTTTATTTTTCTAACACCCAGCACAAAAAATCTATAACAAAATAAAATAAATACATCATGTATTATTAATTATTAAACTTAAATTGAATTGATCTTATTGACCTGACTTCTGAGCTAAAGCCAGCATATTCTCATTAGCTAGCATTTGGAACTCGTGGAATCTCTGTGATACCCTCTGGTTTGTTCTTAAATATTTCTCCATGCAGTTTATTGTGCATTTATCCTGAAATCAGAAGAATGGAGAACAGTTTTATTCTGAGTTTTGTTTTCCGTCTCTTGTTTTCTTTTGACCCTAGTCGGACTTAATGATAAACATACAGTTTTGTGAACAAAAGGGGTCTAATTGGCGAATCTACCCATTACCTAATGTAGTGATTATTTGGATGATGAAATTATAATAAGTTCCATGTAATAAATAGTATGTTTTTTAAACTCATACATACCTCTGAAGGCTTGAGCGTTCTGGAGGTGAAGTCGTGTATGCAGTCATTGAAGCAAAGCTCTGACAGCTTGTTATACTGAACCAGGAAGTCTTTGAACTGAAAAGAGAGCAAAAAAAGTTAAAATCATATCAGCACCGTCTTACATCAAGTTACGTAAGTTTCAGATTTCTCAACGTAATAAAAATAATAATACAGGTTCCCACCGGAGGACCGATCCTATTGTTCATTCAACATGTTAAAATAAATATTTGTTAAATAAATAGATATTTACCGTTTTGATTTGGTCAGCCTCACTCATCTCAGGTGGAGCGGCCATTTCTATTATTTGAAGGAAAACGAACTAAATAGCAATAATTTATCGAAGATATTGAATATAAACAATTAACAAATGAAAATAAGCAATAGTGGATGCTGCAATTCAAATTTGAGGTTAATTTTAAGACCACAGATTAATGATATAGTTTATGACAAAAAGAGAAGACAAGAAACGTTTAGTGTTGCAAGTTGCAAGAATGATGTATTATATTTTATTATAATTATGCATAAATGAAAACGAGAAAGAAAAATTATGTTGAATACATAATTATGACCCAATAATTATCCATTTCAATTAGTTTGGTTTATAAAATAAGCACATTTTTTTTAATATTAATTATACATCAAATCTTCTAGTAATTCGTAGAACTTGCAGAAGTTGACTTTTTGCAGTGTAGGTGTGTCCACAGTTTGCAAGTCGCCATAATATAGTTTGTGCAAGTCGCCGAATCGGTTGCAAAAGAAAGTCAACTTGGGCAGTAAAACTTGCTCTTAAAGCTAGCTTTATTTTTTCGATGGCACTCTGGCAGCTTCTATGCGTAAATAGAAACGTAACTGACGATGAGTTTCGATTTCGACAATTTGACAACTTCATGAGACACTGTACCATGTTCCAGATTAAGAAAACGAAATCTTTCATATTTCGTACATTTGATTTGCTTTATCTCTTCTACTCTTCCATACAATTTGGTATACGCTTACTCAGTCTCAGCGAATTGTAATGTCACGAGTTGTAGTTTGTTCATGTGTATGTTGTTCATCAGTTTTCATGAAAGTGGCTTGCTGATCGCATAGTCATATGTTAATTTTGTTATAACAGCAGATTTAGAGTAAAATACAAGACTAAACTATATCAAAATGGAAGAAATTGGTATTGTGTTGCCGGAAAAGGTATGTTATAAATCAATAACTGAAATAATAATGTCATGTACTTCTTTTTATAAACATCTTTGTCTTTCAGGATGACCAAGTCATTGATGCCAAGGGACTTCCATTCGCAGGGCCTCAATCATTTGATGAATTGGAATCTGAGGATTTATACACTAAATATAAGGTAGGTAATCAGTCTTCAAATTTATTCAAACCTATAACTATAATCAGATGTCTGCATAACAACAGCAGAGCAGTGAAAAAAAAAGACTGGACTTATAGTTTACCTCTGCTTTCTTGTTAATATTAGCAAAATCTTCATATGATTCTATGTCACACATGAATCATTTAGTTTAGTTACCCATCAAAACAACAAGTCTAAGTTCTAAATTAATGTTTTTTTATAAAGTAAGTAATGCAAACAAATCTATTATCTATTTTGCAGAAACTCCAACGTATGTTAGAATTTTTGGAAGTTCAAGAAGAGTACATAAAAGATGAACAAAGGAACCTGAAGAAAGAGTACCTCCATGCTCAGGAAGAAGTTAAGCGTATACAATCTGTGCCACTTGTTATTGGACAGTTTCTTGAAGCTGTGGACCAAAATACTGGCATAGGTATGTCCTAAGTTGTTTATTAGATAATATTTAAGAAAATGCTAGCTGACTTTGAGCCAACATGTTATTATTCTGCTATAGAATAATCCAATTTCCGAGTGAAGATTGCAGGAGGTACTACTTAGGACTTAACATATCATCATGCCTGTATTCCCCGAAGGGTTGGCAGAGGTGTATAGTAACACCTTCATTTCGCCATTATGTTTATGTGCCATGTAATAGAAGGCGAGCCTATTGCCATCAACTGGACACGAAGCCAAACTCCAGGCTGCTACTAAGGACTTGCTTTAAATATTTAACATACAATATGATACCTTATTGGGAGTATTTAGGATGTATAAGACTGTGTAAGCAATATAATCATGATTGGCTAAAATTAACCCCTCAATCCAGGCCACTAGCCCTTTGAACAAATTATGAAAGTTATCACCCAGCCACAACAACATTGCTTTAACACTCAATTTATGAAATACTAGCTGTGTCCTCATGGCTCCGCCCGTAGCCTATGTTGTATGTATGTGATAATGTAGCTTAATAATGGCAAAAGAATTTTTGAAATCGGTCCAGTAGTTTTTAAGTTTATTCGTTACATACAAAAATACAAATCTTTCCTCTTTATAATTATTAGTATAGATGTTTTTTATCAAAAATATTGTTACGTCATCCCCATCATCTCTTTGTACCACAGTTGGCAGTACTACAGGGTCAAATTATTATGTCCGTATTTTATCAACAATTGACCGGGAGCTGTTGAAGCCATCTGCTTCAGTCGCTCTTCACAAACACTCCAATGCACTAGTGGATGTGTTGCCACCTGAAGCAGACAGCTCTATTTCTATGTTGCAAGCTGGTATGTATATTTTTCTTATTCCTATACCTTCTATGTTTCCAGGCCTATGCAGGCTTATTCATTATCTTCTTGTGAGAAACTGTATGATATAAACAAAACTTCAAAACAATATAATTATACTATAACTATGGCCTAGGGAGACACTAAAACCTGTTTTATTTTTTATTTTAGTACCTTTTCATTTTACTGCAGGCTAGCTATGATTAAAGGTTATTTTACAAAAGTTATTATAAAATAACACAAATATTTGATTAGCTTTACACATAAGTACAGCCAAATCAGCTTGGAGACATTCTTGCATTTGTAGTAGTGTTTTTTAAACAACTGATGCGAGAGGTAGCTAGCACAAGCTGGTTTATTCCGGTTTTTGTCACTGTGTATTTACACTACTACAAACACAAAAACGTCTCCAAGCTGATTTGGCTGTAGTTGAAGCAGCAAGACATTATGAACAAGGATTTCTTTAATAATATTTATTCAACAGATGAGAAACCTGATGTACAGTACTCAGACATTGGTGGCATGGACACACAGAAGCAGGAAATCCGCGAGGCTGTAGAGCTTCCACTCACACATGTGGAACTATACAGACAGATTGGTATTGAGCCTCCTCGCGGTGTGCTTATGTACGGGCCCCCTGGGTGTGGCAAGACTATGTTGGCTAAAGCTGTAGCTCATCATACCACAGGTACACAAGTTTTATTATTGACAAATGCAACCAAGCAGTCTGCTTCAGACTCGTCTCACACTATCTTACTGACAACATACAATATTTTATCTTGTCCTTATAATATTTCTTGAATATTGTTAAGACCTGCTTGGTCATTTAAATTTTATAACAGGACATTATTAAGCTATTGCACTCAAAAGCAGTTTGACAGAGTGAGATAACAACAACGAGACAACCAAGTGCTAAAAAAAGAGCAAACATAAAGGAGACCTATTTATGAGTGCCACGGCCACGGCTACATAATCGCTACCTATACTTATTGTCTATTACGAGTCTTAACTTGCATAAATAGAAGTTGTAAAGTATTAACCTGTTCCTCTAATTTTAGCGGCGTTTATCCGCGTGGTAGGCTCCGAGTTCGTACAGAAGTACTTAGGTGAAGGACCGCGTATGGTGCGCGATGTGTTCCGTCTAGCTAAAGAGAACAGCCCTGCCATCATCTTCATTGATGAGATTGATGCCATTGCCACTAAACGGTATGTAACACTCTTTTCTATTACTGTGTAAGTGTGTACATATAATTCTTGGGTAATCTATCAAGTAGCATGAAGTACCCTTGATCTTTCCACATCAGAGATTTCTTATGATTATGGCCAGAAATATCATGGATGAAAGAATCGGTTGTTATTATACTATCACTATCTGCTTCACTGTTTTATGGATGTTATTTATTCATTTTATTTCCAGATTTGATGCACAGACTGGTGCTGACAGAGAAGTGCAGAGAATTTTGCTTGAGCTGCTGAACCAGATGGATGGTTTTGATCAAACCACCAATGTCAAGGTAAATATTAGTGTTCTCAATAAATAAGATATAATTTTTCTCTTAGTTTTTTAAATACATATATTACGAGACAATGCATTTAATATAATTCTATTCTAGGTTATAATGGCAACAAATCGTGCTGATACTCTGGACCCCGCTCTGCTTAGACCTGGTCGTCTGGACAGGAAGATCGAGTTCCCTCTGCCCGACAGGTAAGTCCAAACCTCTAGCACACGACACACAACATCAGGACTACTTAGGCCTCGCTCAGAGAAACACGGGGCGTTGCGCGGCGCGTCTGGCGTCGCGTCTCGCGGTCTTATCAAACATATGGTAATTTATGAGAGAGTTCATGTAGAAGCGTAATACGCTGCGTACCCCGCGTACGGTGGCGGACATCGTCATATCCCACCACGCGCCGCACAACGTCCCGTGTCTTCATAAATGGAACTACACATTACCATAATGTTTGTATTTGTGCGTGCAACGGGCCCCGCCTGCCGCTCCACGTGCCGCTTCTCCTTAAATGGAGAAAATGCGCAACACATCTCTCTAAACAGAGCCTTACCCAGCGACATAAGCCAATCCTATTATCTCTAACTAGTTTTGATAAACAGTATCAAACATGTTGATGATACTTTGAATTGGTTTCAGATTACAGCCTGAAATCTGCCTTTTTAAAATTTTATTACCATTATTGGAAAACTGTCTAATGATCGGACTAACAAATAGATTCCACTAGGTCATAGAATAGAATACCAAAATGCCAACGAAAGAGACTTGCCATTGACTACCTACTGCACTTTTGTTTGACCCTTCCTGCCAATTTACTTTTTATTGAATGTCCACAGACGTCAAAAGCGACTCATCTTCTCGACGATCACGGCTAAGATGAACTTGTCGGAAGAAGTAGATTTGGAGGAGTTTGTCGCGCGGCCGGATCGCGTGTCTGGTGCAGATATCAACGCTATCTGCCAAGAAGCTGGCATGCACGCCGTACGCGAAAATAGGTAAGACCTACATTGATCAGTCATTGGTGTCGATTCTGTTGCGCACTTTGACAGGACTAAACTAAGGGTGTTTGTCTCTTTCTGTTTCAATAGAAAAAGAAAATGACAGTTGCGTTTAGTCTAGTTTAGTACTGTGAAAATGTGCTACAGAATCGTCACCACTGACTCTTTCCACTGCCTAATAGAGAGTAGTCTGAGTACCTACTCAGAATAGTTCGCAACGGGATTGAACGAGACGTGATATTTTAGATCGACGGCCAGTAATGTCTATACTTGACAAACGACAACTTCATACTGCGATCAATATGATTTCACTGATCCTTGTACTTTCAAGTTCATGTATTATAAACACGGAGTAGTAACTAAATGGAATGGAAATGTGTGGGCAACCTTACGACCTCTACCTATGCAGAAACAAATGACAATGATAGATTTACGCACATAGTTATGTAAGATGTGGCTCCCCATCAATGAATGAGTTGATTTAAGAAACAATTATTAGTACCTACACTCCATTCATAACACTCCATGGTTCTGCTCTATAGAGGAGAACCATGTTCAGTAGGACATTTGTGCCAATTCGATTGCGCACCAACTCAACAAAAAATATTGCTGTCCTTACATACAGATAAAATAAGAAAGAAATGGAGGAATATTACAGTCGTCAAATTAGGTTGAACTAAAATTTCCAAACAGATTTAGACGTCACCGCAACATAATAATTATGTCGCCTAAAAACACGGTGATGTTCAACAAGTAAAGTAGTTTCAGCTCTAAAAAATATTGCGTCTCTTTCTTGTTTTGCCTGTTAGTAAAAGATAACAATATTTATGTGTTTGTTAGGTGCGCAATAGAATTGGCAGCATTATGTTATTATGTTGAACTATAAAATTATTATCTTTTCTTTTTGTTATACTAGAAACAGATCAATATCTATTTAGGGATACTACGTGACCCGTTAAGGGGGGGGACGGGGGTCTCCAAAATACCACGCTTGGTTACAGGGGCACTTGGTCATATACTACGGGTGGTCACAGAGGGAGGAAGGCAATTTTTTTAAAAATGGTTCACGTAGTATTGGTATGTTCCCTTATTGTAATCTTTACCCATGTAACAGGCTGAAATTATAATTTTTATTACAGGTATATTGTTCTGCCCAAGGACTTCGAGAAGGGTTATAAGAACAACATCAAAAAGGATGAGAGTGAATATGAATTCTACAAATAAATTTTGTCTTCTGTATTTCTATTGTTTGAATTGTAATAAATAAACTTAAATAGGTACTCGTAATTTTTGTTATATAAATAATCCTATCTACTTCTGAACATATTCGAAAGCCGCAGTAACCACACTGAGCACGCATGGCAGCGGCTGCGACCATAGAGCATGGGTGTAGCCGCGAGGGGTCAAATCCTGGCTACGCCCACGTGACAGAGCCTCTGGTGGCAATAGGGGCCCTAAGAGCCTAATAGGTGAATTTAGTAGCCTTGCAGGCTAGATTAAGGTTAGAAGAAATGCTATGAGCTTATATTCGGTGACTGACAAATTAGGGTTGTAAACTTTTTCAGATCAAATATTGTATTTTCGAGCCCAGTACCCATAATTTAAGGTTATACCTACCTTAAATTATGGGTACTGTTATTAAAAAAAGTTCTTTCTTACCACTGACCGAGGACTGACGAACTTCTAGGGTATGAATTTGCTATTTGCATATAGTAGTTTAGCCTCAGATTAATGATTGGCCCCCCTGCGCTCCAACAGCGAAGACCAATAATTAATCTAAGTCTAAGTCGCACCAACTAACTATAACCGTAACCATACCAAAATGTCTGTCAAATCAATACAATTTTGACATTAATATGGCAAGTTAACAGTTATAGTTAGTTTGTGCAACTGAGCCTAAGAGTTAAGAATAATAATTTACATAATATAAAAAAATGACATGGATAATTGGATACTATAATTAGTATAGGTTTGGCAACCCTTCCAACAACGACCCACGGCAATGACCCGGGGCGCTATGGCCGGACCCTCTGAACAGGTAGAAAGTGCTGGATCACTTGAACATCTAGCTTGAGCCATGATACACTCTTTGTTAGTCAATTTGAGCGCTTAACGCTTTTTATTTTGGGGAATACTGTAGATATCTATACTTTCGATTGCGTTACTCCTATCAGCAAAAAGTCGTCAAGGGTTCATAGGCTAATGAAAATCGAGCATAAAAACAACTTAATGCCATAGGGTCAATTTATACTAGCGCAGAGTCGAAGCGCATCGAAGCGTCAAATTCTTTACAACTAAAGCGAAGGCGCACAAATGCGCGCGTATTCGCCAGAATACGCTCGCACTCTTTTACGTGTAGTAATGGGCATCAACAGCAGTGCTATTGAATCACTTGCCAGTTGACTCTCGTAACTGAAACGTGTGTAAAATGGTTGACATTGATCTTGCTATGATATTACTTATTCCAATTTGCCATTTCCAATTATGCCAATTTCCGACTTCCAATTGTGCCAATTTCCGACTGATGACGCGTAGGTTCGCTAGTGGGCGCATGGATACGCGAGAATGCGCGCGCACAAATCGGCGTTGTTCACGCGCAGACGCGCGAATTCCGAAGAATGCGCGCGTCTTCTTAAAATCTCAGAAGTAATGTGTGCGTTACGCTGTGGAGTTAAGGTTGAATTTGTTATGTTCAGTTTTGGATAGACGCTTCGATTCTGCGCTAGTATAAATTGACCCTTACGCACGGTCTCAACGCATGAAGAAAAAGGAAAGCTAAATCAGAAAGCGTGCTTGAATGCTTACCATCACCATGACGAAGACGTGTAATTAATAATACAACAGATAGTTTCAAAGTCTATATTCTGTAACAGTTCTTAACAATGTGATTTTACAAATATGAAATAATACAATATATTTGGCATAATACCTTATACAAAATGATGTGAATGTAAAATAATAAATTAGAATAGATTTCACTTCATCAACTGCGACTTAAAATGAATATCATTGTGATGTGCTTAATATTAACAATGTCTTTCTCATCATAGATATTGTAACAAATAATATCAAGTGCGATAACTAGTTTACTATAAACAATAAAGGCTATATTAAGGCACTACAAATCCTAATAAGGCGTGTCGTCAATATCTAAAATTATAACTCAATGTATGATTTTTTCTTATCTAGCTGCTTTAACTGTATACGGTAATAAACACTAGTATGATATTTTAATATATTAGGTACATTTCTGTTATAATAAGTACAACATTTAATAGAAATGTTAAAGTAACGCACGACAAGACAGGCGCTTGAAATCACAGTACATTACAGGCCAAATATTACAACTAATTTAGAAAAATAAGTAACATTAATCTCATATAATAATTATTAACATAATAATGTATATAAAAGATTCCGGAAATGTTTGTGACTGACCATCATCTTGAAAGTATAACAACACATAGGAAGAATTTTTCTGTCGGAATGTTAGCTACTTTAGAAAGTAATAAATTACTGATTCGCTAAATCTTAATCTAAAGAAAAGTGTATAAGTTTTTATTAATAAGTAAGGCAATCCATAATACTGATTTATAATCGATTTTCATAATTTTCTGGCACTTCATGGTTCTAATTTTAATTACAGTTAAAGAAATCACTTTTTACAAAAACATTTGATTTTACAAACGAACACTAACCATTTAGAAATATATATTATAGATAGAGTAGAAGAAAATATGTATTTTTTTCACAACACGCTAATTTTATTATCATACAAATAGTACGATCGTGTATCGTATCGTATTCAACAATAGACTAACTGGACGGGGCGGAAATTTGGAATATCTTAAATTATGGATCATGAAAAAGAATTTCACGAAACCGAAAGGCCCTTTTAACATCCTCAGTATCCTATAAAACTATACATGTAAATATAAAAGAGTAAAAAACGAAGGAATGTGATAAATACTATATCGTTTCAGAGGAAATACAAATACATAAAAAATGGAATGATTTCACTGGGGCTGCCGAGGTTAAGTATGTATTATTACTTTAGTGCTGCACACAATAATAAACTTAAACAAGTTGCATTACAACAACTTTGGTATGTCATGTTCGATATTATTTGTCTATTTACTCATAACTTAGAAGTACATCTGTATAAATAACTTTTAACTTAACATTTGACCAGTTTTTTATCGATCCGACCGAGGCGGACCGGGTGACATCGATTGATCTGAAATTAAAATGTTATTTTATAATTTATACTAATATTATAAAGCTGAAGAGTTTGTTTGTCTGAACGCGCTAATCTCAGGAACTACTGGTTGGAATTGAAAAATACTTTTTGTGTTGGATAGTCCATTTATCGAGGAAGGTTATAGGCTATATAACATCACGCTACGACCAATAAGAGCGGAGCATAAATGAAAAATGTTACAAAAACGGGAAAAATATCCACCCATGTGAAGCCGGGATAGGCCGCTAGTAAATTATAAAACTCATTACGTTGTGTTAATAATTCATCCTAAGAGATTTCGTTGATCGGAGTAGTAAAGCGTATCGTCAAATCATCGTTCATAGCTTCCTGTGCAGACTTGTACTGGACCTAGGCCTACATGCAAATTTAGTGACCCCAGGGCAAATATTTTTGCACTGGTGGCACTGATTCCCGTATCGAACGCATCTGGGTTATTTAGGTTAGCAAGTTTCGTGATCATCCCGCCACGTAACGGATGTCAGAGAACGGTTCCGTACAAGTAATGTGAATACTAACTGGCGGCGGGATCGTTAGGTCCGTGGTGTGCGGGCGGCATGAGCGGCATGAGCGGCACCAGCAGCGCGGGCGGGCCGGCGCGGCGCAGGAAGGGGTGCTGCAGCAGGCGCGCCGCCGACTGGCGCAGCGCGGGGTCGCGCACCAGCGCGCACTCCACGAAGGCCAGCAGGTCGGCCGGGCAGCGCGCCGCGCCGCGCGGCCGCGGGGGCGGCATGTCGCGGATGCGCCGCATCGCCTGGGGAACGCAAATAACTATATTTTTATATGGACTTCAAATGCAGAGGAAAAGCTGACTACAAAATTAAATGAGTACGAGATACCTTTGCTTTGTGCTTTGCATTTTTAATATATTTTTTCCGTTATCGACACGCACTGCGTAAATAAGTACAACTATTTGTTCTGCCTAGCCTTTTCTCAACTATGTTGGGATCAGCTTCCAGTCTAACCAGATGTGGCTGAATACCAGTACTCTACCCGAAACGACTACCATCAGCCCTCCGTTACCCAGTCACTGCGCAATGACGATATCATAAGTTAGACCGGTTGTCAGACTTTCAGGTTTCTGACTTCGCGTAACGACTGTCATAAGTATTGATAAGACAACCGGGACAGACTGTTTAACGTGTTCTCTGAAGCACGAAGGAATCTCGACGTGTAATGAACGGTCACCTATTCAAGGACTGACTGCTGCAAGCGTAGCTTAACCTCGCAAATCGTATGATCCGCGCGGTTGCCACGAGTCCCTCTATGTGTCTTTATTTTAAATATATATATTTGACATTATATCTAGTGTAGTGTCGAGTACGAGAAGTTTCAAGTTTTAGCAGAGACGCTCACGGTGCTATATTAGTTTACGATGTGTTAGAACTAAAGTCCCTAGCAAAGCTGAATGAGTGGGTCGACGAACGTCAAGTATACCCCACCAAGAAGAACATAGTCTACTTAGTTGGCGGCAATAAGATTAACAAGCATATCATTTTGGGACCCAATGCTTAATATCAGCAAGCACATTGGGTCACCCGCGCGACGGCGGAACGAGTATTCCCAAGGAGGGTTGATGTCAGGCAGGCGGCCGGTCATAAAACAATAAGCCAAAACCTCTAACAACATGGATTTATGAAATACATGTTGTGCCGACCCCACCTGGTGTGGGATAAGGGCAGGAAGAAGAAGAAGATATTTGACATTATATGATTTTCTCCCAATTCATTCGAAATGGCTGATATAGGATTGATAAGTATATTTTAATTACTGTTCTTCTTTTCAAATTACAAGAAATACCTAAAAGTTACTGCATTAGAAATGTCTCTGCTATAAATACCTGTAAAGGTGGTTCATTGAAGAAGGGAGGTTCCCCGTCGACCATTTCGACGAGCATTATGCCGAGCGACCACACGTCCACCTCCGGACCGTACGGCAATCTTGATATCACTTCAGGAGACATCCAATATGGCGTCCCCACTAACGATTTTCTTTTAGGCAGTTCCTGTTATAAAATAATTCCATATCAATTATCCTTAGAAGCCCTTGTGTTAAATATACATAATTATTGTAACAACAGTTAATATTATAAGTATCAAAATGTTGTTTACCTCTGATACTTGAGCACAAAATCCGAAGTCAGATAATTTCACCCGGCCATCTGCAGTCATAAGAATAGAGTCTGACTTTATATCTCGATGAATAACTCCTTGGCTGTGTAGAAATGCTAATGCCTGAAAAAATATGGTTAAAAATAAATCATTAATTTATTCAAGAGGTCCAAAACAATAAATCTTATGAAAATGTCAATTTTATAAAACTTTGAAATATCTGTAAGGCTGTCTCAGTATTGAAAGTTTATGGTAAGTCCTCTGGACGAACACTAGCAGTATATAAAGAGAGCAAATCGAGGGTTACAGATATTTCCCTCAAGCTGTCAAACAAAAATCTAAAATAATTACTGCAAAACCTTACCTTCAAACACTGTTTGCAGACAGTAGCAATTTGTTCAGGGTCCATTCGTGCTCTCGTCACGATGTCGGTAAGTGCTCCTCCCGCCATGTACTCCATAACCACCCAGAGCTCATCACCGACTAAGTAAGACGCGTGCATCTCCACGATGTTCGGGTGAGGGTAGTCGCGCATTATAACCTGGGTGAACAAATATGTGTAGCTTTTTGAAATTTAAAAAGATTACAAAGCTAGTTGATGAACTATACAAGGTTATTTGTAAAACACCAACAACCTCTCAGGAATATGTTACTAACATCATAATCAACAACTTTTGTTTATGACTTTTAAAAATTAATTATATTTTAGTTCATCAGATTTCCATACAAAAATAAAAATATTTAAATTGAACGCTCTAAAGCGCCCCCGCCGCCCTAACCCCGCTCCGCTCGCTATTTTACTATCGCTTTCTTTTGCTTCGCATACACTTCATAACATTTAGACCGTTCAATTTAAATATTTTTATTTTTGTATGAAAAGCTGATGAAAGTTGCGGTTTAAAAGATGATGTAGTGACAAAAATTGAAAGGAGTATGCTTAGGTGGTTTGGCCATGTTGAGAGAATGAGTGAACGGCGATTAACAAAAGAAATTTATAAGGCGGATGTTAATGGGAACGCCGGTAGAGGACGTCCTAGAAGGACATACATCGATGTTATTGGTGATGTTCTTCACAAAGGTCAGGTGCGTAGTACTCTCAACCGGCGTGCGTGTATGACAAGATGTATGAATGTGGATGAAGCGAAAGGGGTATGTAAGAGTCGTAGCATGTGGCGTTCTATAGTTTCTGCCTACCCCCATGGGAAAAAGGCGTGAGTTTATGTATGTATGTATCTGATGAACTAAAATATGATGAATTTTTAAAATTCATAGAACAAAAGTTGTTGATTATGATGTTCTTAACATAGTCCTGAGAGGTTGTCAGTGTTTTACAAATAACCCTGTATAAAAGAGAAACATAACAACCGTAGAATGCAGCTAAAATATCTGAAGATTAATTCTATCTGCTAATTTACAGGACTGAATAGAGAGATCAAGGTCCACAGAATTATCACCTAATGTATAAAACCCTTTGATGTCTGTCTAGTAAAAACTCAAGCAATAGCAAGTATTCTTAAGTAACCTTTTATGACTTAACCCTTCACTTAGGCTATGGTAATGCGACAAGACATGGCGTTTTATGAAACTGCTCACACACTGTCTATACAACGCGACGCACAACTTGGAATCAATAGTTAAAATATTTTAATTTCCTTTCATGTTCATTCTAGCAGTGTAAAGAACAACAGACAGTGAAGCAGGAAACATAGCTTTACTTAATAAGAGGGCCCTAAAATATAGTACAAATATCCACTAGAACTTACAACTTCATTGAACAGCAGTTCTCGCCTCTGCTGTTTCCTCAGGTTCATCATCTTGACGGCAACGCGGCGGCGCGTGCGCGTGTCAGTGGCGGCGCACACCACGCCCGTGCTGCCCTCACCTATTTTACTGAAGCCACTCAGGGTCGCACGAGGATCACCCTCGCTTACAACCAGACGAAGGGCTGCACGGAACTGGGAAGAGTAAAATCATAAGAGTCGTGTCTCATATAAATTATGTAGTAAGGTCCAGTTTTGGCTTTTGCAGGTTATCATAAATAATAAACAGCTTATTGGAAACGGTTTCAGATTTTAATTCACCTTCAAGTTTAGAATACAAGTCAATAGAATAGACCGACTGGCAATCATGGATTATCTTATAGACCACTGCAATGAGGTAAGGGAATGTTGCCATAATGTAGTGGATGGTTGATTGCAGTACCTGTGTCATTATTACTGGATTGGAACATGTAATAGATCAAACAGGCTTAACATCAATAAATTATACTCCCGCCCCCTTACTGGTGAGTGTTTTTTATTATTACATTAAAAAACGGTGGAAATTGATCGGCGAATCGTTTCTGGTTGTGCGTTCTATCCTAACCTACCTTTCAGCTATCTGTTTGTCACCGTATTTATTATGTCGGGGGGCCTCGCTTGCCCCCCGAAATATGCGTTTACGGCAGACAATTTCAGCACCAGGGAACACAGTAAACCCTCCTCCATCCCTCCAGTACCCTCAAACCTTCCAATTGAGATAACTCGTTTCTAAAGTCAACCCTTAAGATATGTATAACGTATATACGTGTTGTATTTATTATGTAGATGAAACTGACTCGGGAAGAAAGAGGGTGTCATGATATGGCTTCCCAAACTGTGCGTCGAGACGCCCTGGGGCGTCGCGGTGTTATCCCAGGGGCGTCGTGAGGCGATCGAATTATTATGAGGCTAGAACTACAACTAGTAGGTAAATGTATGGCAAGAAGGCCAGGGCGTCGCAAAAACATGGCAACTTCCCAAGGGCGTCACAATTAAAATAAGTTTGGGAATGCCTTGATATTGAGGAAACTTGTATTTACCGGTCAATAAATGTGAGCTAAATAGATAGGTGTTGGATATCATGCGTGATACTGCGCGATTTCTAAATAATTTATCATGTGGCCTCTTTTAGAGACTATGAAACAGGTCAAAAGATAATGTATAGATATAATTTTTACTGTGTAAAGAATAGATATTGTAAAATTATTAGTTTAATAATTTACACAACAATAACATAAGTAGCTTATAATTCTTTTTCTTATAATCTAGATGAATTTTGCAGCCAGTGTTAAGGATAATATGAGATAAATGGCTATAGTTTATGGTCGTATTATAATCCAACACGTTGCATACCTGTTCATGCGTCAATCGCAGTTCATGTTTGGAGGCAGCGAGTGGCAGGTGGGGTGCCGCGCCCGTTGCACTTTGCGCACGCGACACTCCATACGCGTCACCTGAACAAGGAGCCAATATAACTTAATTTAATAATTATGTATTTATTTCGGAAAATAAGTCCTAGTTTAAAAGACATATTGAAACATGTTATACAGACACATAACTTACAATATTCGTCGCCCACCGTGCGCACACATACGCAATATTCATTCACATGGAATTTAATGGGTAAGTAAGGTGTGACTCACTTGTGACGTCCATCTTAAGTACTATGTATACAAGAACTGTGTTTGTGTGCGTTCGCAGGACGACAAATGAAGTAACTCAGGTGTTTCTATAGTATGAAATCTGAGGCGATGGTTTATCATTGCATTGGTATTTACAAGATAAATGAGTAATTGTTTTTGAAGGCATTTTTGTTTGTTGTTGTGCACATTATTGTTCACAACTGTAGTGATTATGCTGTGATTACATTGAGGATTAAAAGGGATAAATTACGTTTTTTTGTTTTTATGAAAATTTTCATTTTTATGTAATATTTTTTATATCTCTATAATTTATCTATCTCTATAAATTGTCTTTATTTTTGACTGCCTTGTTGGTTTAGTGGTGGCAAGCGCAACTGCTGAAAGTGAGGTCCTGAGTTCCAACCCCAAGTTGAGCAAAGTGTTATTGGGTTTTTCCATTCGGAATGTCCCAGTAGCAGCCTAGAGTCTGAATTTCTGTCCGTTTAATGGCAATAGGCTCGCCCCTGTTACGTGGGACTTAAACATAACTGGTGAAATGAGGGTGTACTAAAAACACCTCTGCCAAACCCTTTAGGGAATACAAGGCATGATGTTATGTTATTATGCGTGTTAAATTGTCTTTTGAATTATAATAATTATGTGTAATAATAGCTTGTATAAATATATAATCACCAGGAACTATTATTATATGCAAATGTAATATTTCATATGCAAATATATTCATGTATCTTTTTGTATTTATTACTTTTCACCGTATGAGCTTATTATGTTATACTGCTGAACATGGCCCTGTTGTGTTTTTCTCACATATCGGGGAGCAATGTTTAATACTTTTTAGTAACCATTGTTACCAGTGGTCAGATAGGTAGTGCAATTCAGTGGTGTGCATTGGTTTTCAGACTAGGTAGACAGGCACTAGCAATGTCGCCTTTCAATTGTATGCTTAAGCCCATTTCAATACAAAAGAAATCATAGCCATACACGCTTATTTTATTAATAGTAATAGTTAAAGATGGAGTAGTTAATTAAATCTTATGAGGTAGGCACTGCTTAATTGACTATATGCAATGCACGACACTGGTGCTATTGCTATTTGAAGCCAATATTCGAAAATATTATATCAACACGGACATGCCACCACAATTTTAAAATTATAAAGCATGTTACTTCATTCATTACACATAATCCATCATTCACTACACTACTTAACAAAATCAAAAGTGTTATGAGTTAAAGATTATTTGCCATACCCATACTTATATTGTTTCCATTTAATCCATGATGTCCATGAGTCATTGGTTGTGGTGGATGATTATGTTGATAAGGCACATTTGCATTCTGAATGTTCTGATACATCATGGGCACATGATGGTTATCATTAATTTCTGGTACTTGTCTGATGGTAGCCTCGTGTGCGTGCTGACCCCATTCTACAGGAGATTCAGCTATAGGTTTGTTCAATGTATAATTGCTATGTTCTCGTCTCAAACTTAGATATTGTTGTGGGGCAGGTGGCACAGGCGGTGACTCTTCGGGCACTGAAGGTGGAACATTAGGCTGACTCCTTAAGTCTCTCCTGATTCTCGGTGGGCTTGAACTCCTTAAAGAGTTTGACCTGGCAACATTTGATGTCTTTGGCAGTACAACACCATTTTGCACAGGTTGTTGTGGGATGTTTGTGGGTAATGGCCGTGCTATTGATGAGACTGAGGTAGTTCTATGGTCACCTCTTACTATGGTTTTTAGGTCTAGAATTTCGGTGGGCGTGATTTCTGATGGGTCTACCAGAGGTAGTGGTCTGTTTGTTGATTTCAATATCTGCAATAAATAAATTTAAAATAATAGTTGATTTTCTAGTAAATTAGACATCTTCCTAGACTCAAGCTCATAAAATGCGTAAAATATTAAATTTACCTATAAAACAACAAGCTTTAAATGTGTTATTCCATTTGAAAGATATTAAAACCACATTACAGTGTTCACACAAACTAGTACATTAGTAGAGGAAATCACAAGTACATACCTGGTTATTACCTACAAGTGAGGCCCATTGCAAAGGAAGTCCAACAAACTTTCCCTCTCGTTTATCAAAGCCCGTATGTACTCTGTGTTCAAAATTACTTGGTGGCGAAATCAAAGGCTTTTTCTTTTTCTTAGAAAACATAGTGTGATGTTCACTGCAAACAAAACATGCATAATAAGGCAATATATAATTTACCTACAGTTCCAATGGCTAAAATTAACGCTACTTTATCATTTAATGTAACGATACTAATGAAAAAGAAAGCTTACCGATACTTTCTTTTATGATAACACTAATCGACAGTCAATTCGATATGGCTACTTTGCTACGCCTTTATCTTCTAAAACAAAAACAACTCACAGTTAGTTTTGAGGGGCGTACTCCGAGCTTTAAGTAGTTAAGAACACACACTGAATACTGAATACTAAATCAAGAGCGTATTCCGACATTCCTCAGCAGGCATCCATGCTCTGTACAGGTACATATCACAACAAATTAAATTAACGTAATTATATTACACACCCGCACACCCCACTTCTCTGGCAAACATTAAAAGGTTGTACCTTAATAAGAAGAGCTTTGATATAAACAATGAATGTAGAAATATACGGTAAGATTATGAAATTCTACAGAATTGCTTTAAAAAAACGATAAACGACAGCAACCTCCTCAACCCTCAACCAAAAACGAATGAATGAAACTGAACGAAACCACAGAATAATATACAGATCTGTCTGTGGATTAACCGAACGTCATAGCGTCGTAGATTTGATAGTATTCTCATCTGTGGTCTGTGATAGTTAACTTTTTAACTTGTCAAGTACGACTTTGACAGTTCCGTTTTGACACTTGATAATCAGCGTTGCCAAATTAGGGTATTTTTTCGTAATTCTGAGTAAAAAATTAGTTCCTGGAGAAATTAAATCTTTGGAGAAATGTTTTGGGCGGAAAAAAAATTTGTTGAGAATTTTGGTTCATTTATTTATAAAATGTTAATTGAAATAAACTTGCTACTACTTTCAATTTTTTTTTAAATTTCAATTGGTAATAGAATAACAAAAATGTGCAATAAAGGTTTTATGCCACATTACGTTACTCTACTTCAATCATTATAATTTTTCATTAAAATTCTGACCCTTGGTGGTTATGTGAACAGTAATATTAACTTTTTACTTTTGTATTTAACTTAGAAAAAATTTAAAGCGACTTTAAAAAAGAATAAAATAATTACCATAAAAAATTAACAGTTTCAGAAGTCGGTGCTGATCCACGCTGAACCAAATTGAAGGCACCGACTTCTGAAACTGTTAATTTTATAATATGGTAATTATTTTATTCTTTTTTGAAGTCGGTTTAAATTTTTTGTAAAAAATGTTTTTATTTTTTTCATTTTAGTGGCCTTAAATAAAACTTGGTTGGACCTACTAAAGACGATGCTCGTACATAATCACATCATCACAATATGCGCACTGTTCGTCATTGAGGAGTTCCATTGTTTATCTCCGAAGTTCTTCATCAGATCTTCACCAGATTTAAATGGGACCAACTTCGAAGTATACCCTATCCATTAAAAAAAATCATCAAAATCGGTTCACAATTAGCGAAAATGTCGATGAACATACACAAAAAAACATACAGACGAACATAGTAACCTCCTCCTTTTTGGAAGTCGGTTAAAAATAGTATCATTTTGGAGAAAAAATAACTAATTTGGGGAGTTTGGAGAGTCATAGAAAATTCAAAATCACACTAGACAAAGACTACAATATATATTGCTTCTGGCAACCCGGCATGAGCAATTACAATAATTACGAAAGTTTTTTTTTACATTATTATTCCAATATTATTCTTCGTTTCAGCTGTTATCATTTATACTAAATATTAATAAGCTGAATAAATATCATTGAATAACAAAAATCTTTTTATAATTTCATCAAATCATGAAAGAAAAACGTAAGAAAAGCAAGCACAGTAAATCGCATAAATCTAAAGATCGCGAAAGAAAAAGCAAGCGGAGATCAATAAGTGTAAGTTATTTAAGTAGTTACATTTCTGTATTTATCAAAAACTCAAATAACGCATAATTTATTTTAGTATTAACTACAGATACTTGCTAGTTTGGGTACACAATCTTGACGAGTCTTTTTATCTAAAACTGTTGTTTAAAAAATTAAGGTATTTTACAAATAAAACCAAATTTACGTCTGTATTTGTGTTCGTAAAAACACGTGAGAATTTTTAATACTATTTTTTTTAAACTACCGAAAGCTTGCTCACCTTTTTTCAAATTGGATTGGGCCAGACTCCAGACTATAGTTTACTAATGTATGAGCTTTACTTTACAGTCATCAAGTTCAAGTGGTTCAGAATCAGATGAATGGGTAGAAAAAGAAAAAAAACAAAACAATGAAGCACAGAGAGAGGACTGGATGTCAATGACTGGTATGCTAAAGACATACACGAAAGAAGATATCAGACCAAAGAGAGAAGAAAAAGATAGGAATCATATTGACTCTTACAATCCAGGAACAAGCAGCAGGGAACTGAATCCATACTGGAAAGATGGTGGGACAGGTGTGCCACAAACACCTGAAAACTTCCGAAAATCAAGACAATTCGTCAAACCTTCTGATGATGATGATGACTATTATTCAAGATCAAAAAATTCCAAGTTGAGCACCTCCGACACCTATTCTAACAGAAGTTCATATGAAAAACATAGAGATTATAATAAGGATAGAAGAGATTCAGAGAGAGATTTATACAGAAAGTCAAGTAACTGGAGAAAACATAATGAAAGTTTTGAGAAAAGAAATGATACAAAAAGAGAAGCAAGAGAAGAGAGAGAAACTCTTGTACCTGAAGTAAAAGAGCTGCATGGTGAAAATGTGACTATGACTCCAGAAAAACCAATTGACAGCAAATATCTAAGTGATGAGAAAATGAACAAATTGGCTGCTAAGATTGTGAAGGCTGAAATACTGGGTGATGAGAAACTTGTTACTGAACTAAAATCAAAATTAGAAGCTGCAAGAGAATACAGAAAACAGAATCCTGGTGCAGGTGTAGAAGATGAGGATGACAGAGTTATGTTGATATCTACAAGCATCTCTGGCAATAGCAGGCCACTCACAAGTAGCGAGAAAGGAGATCCAAGAAGTAAAAGGAAAGCAGAAACATATGTTTCTGGTGAGAGGACAAAATACTTTGGAGATGACGACAAATATAATTTGGCACAAATGGTAAGCAAATTTTTATTACATGTCAGCTTTTAGATAACAAAAATGTGCTAAATATATTGTTACCAGGCCTGTACTTCTGACTTTCCAAATTCATGTGCGGATCAGAAATTGATTATCACTAGCGTTAACGGTGAAGGAAAAACATTGTGAGGAAACCTGCACACCTGAGAGAGCTCCATAAAGTTCTTGATGGTGTGTGTAGTGTGCCAACCCGCACCAGGCCAGTGGTGGACTAAACCTTTCTCATCCTGAGAAGAGGCCTTTGCCAAGCAGTGGGACAGTAATGGGCTTATTATATTATGTGATAATCCTATCCATTGACCATTCTCCTTCTGAAATCCCAGTTGCTTTTTCTACAAACTATTCTTATACATACTTATTTCAATTTTGTTTTAGTTTCAACAAGAAAAATATGGAAACAATTATAATGATGAGGCAGAGCTGGCCAAACTGGCCGCCAAACATAAAAATCCTAATGATGATCTGGAAGATATTTTCATGGATAACATATCAAAGAACAGTAATGCTGCAAAGGATAGTGAAAATGAAAAACAAAGGGCAATCAGCCAGCATGTTAAAATGGAAAAAACTCTAGAAGGATGTGAACATTGTATAGACTCTAAGAACATGTTGAAACACCTCATGGTTAGCTGTGGAACCAAAGTTTATTTAGCACTGCCTTCAAGGAAATCTCTTGTTAAAGATCAATGTTTAATAACTACAATTCAGCATTCTACATGTGTCACATCGATAGATGAAGATGTTTGGGAAGAAATATTGGTGAGTAACATAACATCACACCTGTATTCACCAAAGGGTTGGGCAGAGGTTATAGTAACACCCTCATTTCTCTATTATGTTTAAGTCTCATGTTATGGGGGGTGATCCTATTGTCATCAACCGGGCACAAATCCGAACTCCGGGCTGCTACTGAGGAATTCCACATGGAAAAACCCAACAACTCTGCTCGACCTGGGGATTGAACCCAGGACCTCATGATCAGCAGTCTAGAGAGTCTAGTCAATGAGGCAATTAATAATAATATAAGTAAGTTTTTTATTCATATAAGTACCATATTATTGATATCTTTTCTTTTTTCAGAATTATAGGAAAGCTCTTACACAGTTCTACAATTCTCAAGGAAAAGATGTTGTGTTTTTCGAAACGGCAACAAAATTACATAGACACCCACATATGATAGTAAACTGTGTTCCTTTACCAAGAGACGTAGGTGACATGGCAGCAATATATTTCAAAAAAGCCCTTCTAGAATGTGAAGCAGAGTGGTCAATGAATAAAAAAGTGGTAGATTTGAAAGGAAAAAATATTAGAAGAGGAATACCAAAGGGATTACCATATTTCTGGATAGATTTTGGCATGGATCCTGGCTTTGCTCATGTAATTGAAGATCAACAGCTGTTTCCAAAGACTTTTGCTGAGGTAACTATTACAACAATATTCATAAAAAGAATATAATGTGACCTTTTCATACGAAGTTTTAATTAACATTGTATTTTTAGGAAGTCATTGCTGGGATTTTGGACTTAGACCACAGCTTATGGAAAAACCCTCGGAAAGAGTATGGAGATTTACAGAGAAAGAAAGTTGTGGAGTTTTTAAAAGAGTGGAAACCTTTTGATCCTGTTAAAAATAAGGAATAAGTATTATTTTTTTACGAAATCTCTGTATTAAAAAATGGTAAGATTCTAGTATTTTTCATTTTTAAAAGTTGTGTTCCAAAAAGTTTTTAACAACTCGACCTACTTTCATTTTTATAAAACTTTCAAGACAAGATGTAAATGTTGAGTAGTACGCCTTTTTGGCAGCCTTATGCATCTGGGAGTACAAGAAAGATTAGTTGATTTGTTTAAGTCAATAACTTAAAAAGAGAAATAAAATTACAAATTTGGTTTCCAATTATTTATTATGATTTATTCTCCTCTTCTTTCAGCATATCTTCTAATAATTTTTGCCTTTCTGCTGCTTGCCTCATTTTTGTTAGGACTAGAGATTCATAATCTCTATCTGAAATCACTGATGGACCAGTCACATCCTTCTTAATTGTCAATACTGGTCTTTCATTTACCCATTTCAATTCTAGGGGGTTGTCTGGTAAACCTGGAAATAGTAACACAAATATAAATTCTACCATAAAGTAATAATTAAACAAATCATTATGATTTGCATAATACTAGGGCTGCGCAAACATTGGAAAACAGGTTTACATCATAAATGAAAATTTTATAATTTTGTCAAGCTCATGAGCCAGTTTTGCAATTACATGCTATAGGTGTTTAAATAATGTTACCTTTCTCAAGTTCAAGAGCCAATTCTGATGCTTCTTTACTTGAAAATTCCACCAATCCACTGCCTTTCTTCTTAGGGGACACAATTAATGCTACTATATCACCATACTTTTTCAAGAATCTCCTAAGAGTAGCTTCATCGTAACCACCATTATTTGTGTCAGTTTTATCTGCTTTCCATTTTATCTTAATTCTATTAAGACTTGAATCCCACATGGGCTGAGTCATAACCCCCATAGTTTTTTGTATTTCTGCTTTCATTCTTTGCTGTTCTTCTATTAACAATCTGCTACCTTCTCTCTGAAGTCTCTCAATTTCTGCTGCTAGTTTCTGTTCGTCTGTGAGATTAGTTGTGCCTTTCCCTGTTTCAGCTTCTCTTTCCCGCCTTTCCAGATCCTCTTTTAGTTTCTGCCTTTTACTATCCAACTCTTGATGCCTAAGTTTCGCCGCTGCCTTCGCTCTGAGAACTCTGTCGTAAGCGGCCCTAGCAGACGTATCTGTCAATATTTCTAATGCTTGTGATAATGTATGGAATGTCTCGGCAGCTTTAGGGTCGTCAGGATTTTTATCTGGATGGCATTTTAATGCTTTTTTTCTGTACGCTTTTTTGATCTGAAAACATACATTCCTGTTAATAGTTTCAAAATTGGAGTACTAACAATAGAGATATAATATTTATTTATTTAGGGACAATACACAGCAGTGTAATATAAAGTAAACATAGGTTAGAACTTAATAATAGAGGTAACAAATACACTACTCACAACGTTATCCACATATTACTAAACAGATCTAAGTACTAGTTGTTAGAAAGAACAATATGAAAATAAACGGAATAAAAGTACCATTACTTAATTATTAGGGTTCTGATCACGTAAAATAGTAACAAAATATAAACGTGACTTCATAATTATGGTGAAATTAAATTTTTATGGATGGATACATGCCTCTGATTCTGTAGCGGTTATTGAAATATCTAGTATAGCGTATAAATCAACGTCTTCAATATTTTTCATATTTTTAGTTGACATTTTGTAAAAAGTTTCTTTAATTCTTAAGATAACAGATCAGTCGGTTTTTCTATTTGCACAGAACACGGATTTTACAAAACAAGAAGATAAAGACAGCAGATTAGAAACAGAAACTGATTGAACTACGTCTGACGGTCTGACTGACGGACAGTGATTAGGATTGCCAACTTCTAAAAACATTTACCTCTAAGAGAATTCAAAATACCCCTAAATAACATTTCAATTAACACACAAATCTTATAAAAACCTCTAAAATTGAAATCTTTATCGTTACATAGTATAAAACAAAGTCTCTCCCGCTGTCTGTACGCTTAGATCTTTTAAACTACACAAAGGATTTTAATGCTGTTTTCAGCAATAGATAGATTTAAGAGAAAGGTTTATATGCCCCACATTAGTATCTACATTGCACCCGCGCGAAGCCGGGGCGGGTCGCTAGTTCCATAATAATAATATTGTGTTATTACACTTTCATCATCATTCCACTGCATAACTGTATAAGCCTCCCTTTTACACCATTCTTCCCTGTTTGGTGCCAGGTCTTGTTCACGTTTTTCCGGTAAGTTGGACTAAATCATCGATCGATTCTTTATCTAATGGAACTCTGAACTTGCAAACAATAATAATTCAATCTGTCTCATCTGTGGGAGAACTCTAATAACTTAGAACATAATTATTATTTAAGGATAGATTTCTTTTTTCTACTCTTTTTACATTCTGATATCCCTAAAAATACCCCTAAAATTTAGCCACTATTTATACCCCACTCCACATTTTATTTATGTCCCTACATTTAGGGGGAACATCCCCAAGCTATCAACCCTGACAATGACAGATGATGAGATGATTCCTGTCACCTGTCATAGTCAAAGGAGTCTGGCCGTCTGGCCAGCGCTGGCGGGCACAGATTAAAGATATATGGCGAGCGAAAGCAGTTCTAGAGAAACGACGTCAATTAAAAAAAATATCGACGATTATTTACTTGTTTATTAGTACTACCCTGTTTCTACATGGGAATCTTCACTAATGTATGTACAGTCACGTGTACTAATATGTATACACATAGCGATATTTAAAGGCGATTTTCTTCTAAAATATCTATTAGAATTATGAAATATTACACACTTAGTTTCTACAAATACATACGAATCATGGTATTGAATATAAATACAAACTATTCTCTAAAAGAAACTCGAATTTTAAGTTCGCTATGTGTATACATATTATTACACGTGACTGTACCTAAGAAAACCGGCCAAGTGCGAGTCGGACTCGCGCACGAAGGATTCCATACCATTATCTATAAAAAAACTTTTTTACAAAAAAAATTAAACCGACTTCAAAAAAGAATACAATAATGACCATATAAAATTAACAGTTTCAGAAGTCGGTGCTGATCCACGCTCAACCAAATTGAAGGCACCGACTTCTGAAACTGTTAATTTTATATGGTCATTATTTTATTCTTTTTTGAAGTCGGTTTAATTTTTTTTGTAAAAAAGTTTTTATTTTTTTCATTTTAGTGACCTTAATAAAACTTGGTTGGACCTACTAAAGACGCTGCTCGTAGTCGTAACATAATCACATCATCACAATATGCGTACTGTTCGTCATTGAGGAGTTCCATTGTCTATCTCCGAAGTTCTTCATCAGATCTTCACCAAATTTAAATGGGACCAACTTCGAAGTATACTCTATCCATTAAAAAAAGAATCATTAAAATCGGTTCACAATTGGCGAAAATATCGATACCATACACAAAAAAAAAAAAAATACATACAGACGAACATAGTAACCTCCTCCTTTTTGGAAGTCGGTTAAAAACGGCAAAAAAAAACACGTTTGTTGTATGGGAGCCCTTAAATATTTGTTTTATTTTAATTTAATTATTTATTTTTAAAGTGAATATATAACTAAATATTCTGTGAATATTTCAAGCGTCTACCTGTTGCCGTTATCAATATCGAGCAAAAAAATCACGTTTGTTGTATGGGAGACCCCTTAGATATTTATTTTATTCCGTTTTTTAGTATTTGTTGTTATAGCGGCAACAGAAATTTAAATTGCCGCCGTTTCTCGTGGATAGCTTTCGTTGGCCAGAATAGTTAACCTCCCCAAACCCTAAAGGCGGCCTTACACAATTGCCGCAAGCCCCAAGCGTCTGCAAACGCTTGCTTATTGCACTTGACAAACGTGTGGATAGTTGGGGCGTGGCTTAACGGTTTACTATGTTGTAATTGGTCCGAAACTTCATTAAAAATGTTTTGTTAGAACTGAGTTTTGTCGCAGGAGACAAGCCAATTACCGTATCCGTACGTCTGTGCTTGTCAAAGTCAAAGTCAAAGTCAAAATTTTTTATTTCAAATAGACCAGATTTCAGGCACTTTTAAAACGTCACGACTAGGTGCACGGTTCCAAAAGGTAGGTTCTATGGAGAAGAGCCGGCAAGAAACTCCATGAATACTCTTTTTAAAATAGTAGTTCATTACAATTCCATTACAGTAGTGTGAGAAATAGAATGAGAATAATGCAGGTTAATGTAACAAATAAACTCACATAAGAGTAACAAATAGAAAAATATGCCTTCTATGATTGCCATAGCAGTTAAGAGCTGACCAGTCCCGACAGACGGCACCCGTTCACGAGCATGACGTGCACATCCGCATCGGTCAGCTCAACCATATTATAGGGAACTCAACGACCGGATAAACAACGCCACCATCAGCAAGACATTTAAGTGAGCATGACAGACTCATATTACCAGACAATAGGCAGTAATATGATATGATTATAAGCGTATCACTAATAGCTGCATGATGCTCATACTTTACAGTTTGGAATGAAGTATTGTAAAGCGATATTATTAAAATAATAACTATAATACAAAAACCTATTTTGCCAGTCCAGACAATAGTCCAGATAAATTCCAGACATTGTAGTATACAAACTATGCGAGTGAAACGATGTAGGGCAACGTTTGGAATGGTCTTTTGAGGAAAGTGCCATAGCAGTTTCGAGTTGACCTGTCCTAACTGACGGTACATCTGCTTCAATCATCGCGGAGCTCAAACCTTATTTTAGGGAGCTCAACAACCCGACCGCTGCACGACGCTATCAATCAGCTGGACATTTGTGTGGGTCACAAAAAAAAACTCAACAACCGCCAAACGTTTACAAAATTCGTGTATATAGCTACCCTACATGGTACTCACATTTACAATTTATTAAAAATGTAACGTAAAAAATGAGGTGATGGTAAAATAATAATAATCATTGAAAAAAATAATTCGATTATATATGTCAAAAGGATAAAATAAAAAATAATAATGTTATGAAATAATTACAATGATGCGTCTGTGATAACAGCGAGCAGCTCAATTCCAAGCATTTTTATCGTCCATATAATCTTTAACGTTATAGAAACCCTTTTTGCATAGTTTCTGCTTTACATAGGACTTAAATTTATTAAGACTTAAGTCTTGAATATTGCCTGGAATTTTGTTGTAGAAGCGTATACTTTGGCACCTAAAGGAGTTACTGATTTTCTGGAGCCTAGTCATTGGTAGGATGAGTTTATTTTTATTTCTAGTATTGACGTTATGGATGTCGCTGTTCTTAGAGAACAAACTGATATTTTTCTTTATATAAATCAAATTTTCATAAATATATTGTGATGCGACCGTCATTATATTAATTTCTTTAAATTTATCCCTCAGTGAATGCCTAAAACTAAGGTTATAAATTGCTCGAATAGCTCTCTTCTGCAAAACAAAGATAGTTTGGATGTCGGCAGCATTTCCCCACAACAAAATGCCGTACGACATAACACTATGGAAGTAACTAAAATATACCAATCTGGCTGTCTCTACATCAGTTAGCTGGCGTATCTTATAGACCGCGTAAGCTGCAGAACTGAGTCTTTTCGACAATTTATCTATATGTGGGCCCCACTGCAGTTTCGAATCTAAAGTTATACCCAAGAACATAGTGGTGTCCACAAGATCCAACTCGTCTCCATTTATTACTACACTGGTTTTCACCTGCTTAACATTAGGTGTCAAAAATCTGATACATTTAGTCTTTTTCTCGTTCAAAAGTAAGTTATTAACATTAAACCAGTGCACTACTTCAGAGATAGCGTTATTTACATCGTCCGTAACTGGCTGCTGCCGTTTAAGTTTAAATAACAATGATGTATCATCAGCAAATAACACAATCTCCTGATTATCTTTCATGAGATAAGGTAGGTCATTAATATAAACGAGAAATAGGAACGGGCCGAGAATTGAGCCCTGCGGAACTCCCATTGTCACTACAGACCCCGGAGATCTCTCCCCATTCACGTCTACTCTCTGGATCCTATTACCCAGATAGGAAATAAGAAGATCCAGAGCAGTATTCCTAACTCCGTAGTGATGTAATTTCCTGACCAATGTCTCGTGAAAAACGCAATCAAACGCCTTTGACAAGTCACAAAAGACGCCTAAAGCATCATGTGAATCCTCCCAGGCATTAAAAATATTAACTAAAAGCTCGACACCAGCGTCAGTTGTAGAGCGACCTCTTGTGAAACCAAATTGTTTCCTATGTAACAAATTATTTTTATTAAAGTGGATTTGCAGCCCATCAAGGATTAATTTTTCAAATATTTTACTAAAGGTGGGAAGCACAGAAATAGGTCTAAAGTTAGTGGGGTCAGATGTGCTGCCCGATTTAAATAAAGGTATAATCTTACTACTTTTCATTAAGTCGGGAAATACACCACATCCAACACATTTATTGTAAATTACAGCTAACTCAGGTGCTACTGTGTTGATAATAGATTTTGTAACTTCAACGGAGTTACCCCAAAGATCGGCGGTCTTTTTGACATTAAGGGTATTGAAAGTTTTTACAATATCTTTATCACTTACATATCGGAAATTTAATTCATTATTACACATATTAACATTTTCTTTCAATAGAGATTCGGCAACAGTGGGGGATGACTTCAAGGATTTTGTGATTGAAACTGGAATGTCCGTGAAGAAGTGTGCAAATGCTGTGGCAACTTCTAAGTCTGATTTAACTGTCTTATTATCAATTGAAAGGCTATAGTCACTACTTCGATTCTTGACTCTTCCAGTCTCATTGTTGATTATATCCCAAGTCATTTTAATTTTGTTATTACTATTCTTAATTTTAAAACTTAAGTACCGAATTTTGGCCAAACGACAAACTCTTTTAAATAATTTTGAATAAACCCTAACATATTGACAAAATTCTTCACTATTATTATAGGTTTTTTCTGCATACAATTCATAAAGTCTTTTCCTACTTTTATATATACCTATAGTTGCCCATTCACTGAAGGTTGCAGTACCTTTAACTGAGATCTTCTTGGGGATGAAGGTCGAGTTAAATTCTGTACAAAACATGTTAAAAAATGTATTGTATAACTGGTTAGGATCGTCACTATAACACAAGTAAGGCAATTTCCTAATCAGTTTATTTTTGAATCCTTCCAAGCGACCCACAGTTTTAGGCACTACAATAATATCCCTTTTTAACACTTTCTTGTCTTCCTTAAAAAATGTTATCAACTGTCCACAATGATCAGAGTTAAGTTGATTTATTATTTGTTTATTATTAGGCACAATATCTGTAAATATATTGTCCAAACAAGTAGCTGTAGTGGCAGTTATCCTCGTAGGCTCCAGAAAAAGATTTTCAAGATTATATGATTTAAATAAATTTTTAATTCTGAGGCACATAGATGAATCTTCCAACAAATTTACATTAAAGTCGCCACATACAATTATGTTTTTATTTATTTGACAAATTTTTTGCAACACTTGATCCATGATATTCTCAAAACAATCATACAATGATGACGGTGGTCTGTACACACTCAATACAACAAACCGCTCCAGCTCCACACAGGCTATTTCAATTGTCCGCTCAACAGAGAGGCTCACAATATCCTTACGTTCTTTATAATTCAACTGTTTATTTAATAAAATTAATGAGCCGCCATGTATAGCATTTTCTCTGCTGAACGAACTACCAACTTGGTGATTATTGAAATTGAATATGAACTGATAGCTTTTTAGCCAATGTTCTGTAATGCAAAAAATGTCAATGTTGTTGCAGTTCATAAACAATTCAATTTCAAGGTCTTTACTAATCATTCCTTGAATATTTTGGTGCACCAGGTTAATGGTTTTCTTGGTTATTTTTGAAATAGGTTTAACATTCACATCATCAATAACATTTAAGCAAGAGGTTACCTCTATTGTCTCAATATCTAATTTAAATTATAAATAATGTCAGAATCATTGCAAATGTCAGGCAATTGCTCAATAGAAGCAATGGTATCAGTAGCCAAATTCTTGGCTGAAATATCAAAAAAATAGGATAGCGACATAGCTATTTGTCTTTTACAGTATTTTGAAAGATAGTAACTATCTTTCGTCAAATATAAATGTTTACTAACATAATTGTTAGTGTCAATCAAATTGAACATACTTTTATTACATGTCCATGTATGTAACAATATGTTAAGCTTATATCTAATATTATTTTCTTCCTGTGGCAAGTTGTTGCTATAGGGAAATGTGAACATACTTGCTTGTGGGTGCTTGCCGTTGTTTTGCATAGGTGTCAAGCCGCCTAATGACAAAAATCAAACGGACTAACCGTAGGGTCGGGTTCGACCGCTTCGAAGATAGTATTTCTATAGAAAAGATCGTACGTCTAAAGTCGGGTCCCCTGCGACAAAAATCTAAAAAAACATGTTTAGTGAACACACGGACTAATCACAACACAGTAAACAGTTAGGCTACGCCCTAATTTTGTCAGTAAAACATGGAAGGAGCTATTTCTAAAAAAATATGGTCACAGGAGGCTTAAGGTTAAAATAGATCTGAATTTATCAATTTAGTTGTAAAGAAGCCAACTGGTCTAACCTCAGGATATCGGCATTGCCCATTAACTGGGTTGCGGAGGTCTGATGGCAGTCGCTCCGTGTAAAATGCTTGTATTCAGCCGAATCTTTTTAGACTAGAAGCTGACCCCAATGTAGTTGGGAAAAAGCTAGGCGGAATAGTTCTAAAGGAGCCAACTTGGCAATACGGGAAGCAAAACCAAAGTCGATTCGACTATTTCGGCTATGGTTTATGTGTATATTTTAGCACGCACACTTATTTGGCCTGCTGGCAGCATCGCTGTTATCGATCGACATCAAGTGTTGCGTAGATGTTTTTTTCCATTATAGTGGGTTTAAATATAATAATTATGCACATTGTAATGTTGCCATACTTAATTTTGGAATGCGACATTTCAAAATGGCGTCGGCAGTTCCATTTTAGCCTTTTAGCAACGGGCCAGATAAGTTTGTGGGACTATAATTAAGATATATTTTTTGTACAGGCGTAATTATCGTGTTTAAAAAATTAGTTAATTAATTAATTAATTTTCACAGACATGTTTTAGTATGTTTTTCGAACGTCACGCCAACTCTGCTGGCGAGGCGTAGGCGAACCCAGGCGAACAAAAAGGAAATGTCAGAGGTAAAATAACTATGAACGCAACAATGTAAACATGTGTTTTGGTTTTGTATCTATATAGTTTGTGGTTGTGTGATTATTTATAATCTATATTATAACCTCTAATGCGTTTCAGCTGTCAGTTATTATTAATTTCAAAACCTTTTAATTTAGAAAAATACAACACGCACATAAATAAAAGCGTCTAAACGTGAATAACTAATATGTTTTCAAGTTGCATAAGTAAGCGTTTAAACGATAAGTCATGAAATATATTTTAATCTATACTTTTACAGCTCTAGAAGACAGTAGAAGTCTAGTTACATTTAAGACTGAGTAAGACAAATTACCTGTTATTTTCAGAACATCGAGCGCTGATGCGCACCGTGCCCTTGTTACGATATAATTCTACAGCTACAGAACCTGCTGTCGCATCGCCTGTGTCGGAAGGTACCAAAATCAAATTGTTCTCAACCTAAGCTCTTATGCAAACTTAAATGTATTTACTGCCTCGTTGATCTAGTGGTCGCAAGTGTGACTGCTGAGCATGGTGTCCTGGGTTCGATTCCCAGGTTGAACAAAGTATTATTGGGTTTTTCCATTAAGAATTTCAAAGTAATAGGAATTTATAATAATAAAAGAAAAAACTGGCGAAGTACAAGTCGGACTTGTGTACTAAGACGTCCGTACCATCACATATGTCTATGAAATAACTTTTTTATTATTTGTTCTTTAACTATAGTATATGCACTACAATCATACCAAGTTTCATGCTTGTATGTATTATCATTTTTAAGATAGAATGGGAACAGAATACATTGAAAAACATATTTTCGAGGTTTCTTGTATGGGGACTTTCTTTGGGCTTAGTATTATTAATATTTCCCATTGTATAGTAACACATGTTCTGTGAAAATTTCAACTGGCTACCTATTATGGTTAAATAGATACCCTGCCCTGTGACAGACAGCCACATAGATATAGATGATGTAGGCTTAGTATTGTTAGGGGTTTGGCATCCTTTAAACTAGTATAAAATGGAAGATGAATTCCTAAGTGTAGGTATGAATAATTTATTTATTTCACCACCATGTGTGTTCTATTTGTTAGTATTAGACAATTACAACCCATTTCAGCAAGGAAATGTATTAAAATAAGCAACATGTTTGCTTCCAACACAATATTATGCTTGTTGTATAAACCTTATTCGGTCAATCCAAATGAGCTGAAATTCCACTTGAAGAAATGGTTCAACAGATCTTTGTGCCTTGGTGGGACAGTTTTGTCTATTGTTATATTAAAATGATTATATTTGATGAACCATTGACACAATAATAAAGTAAGAAAGGTATCTCATATTTCCTGGTGACAACATATTCACAATGATGGCATTGTAGAAGCTCTAATGCAAATGAGTATCATTCTATATATCACTTTTTTTTTCCAGACCAAGGTGCCAAGAAACAACCATTGGACCATCCAGATTTTTTTAATGTCCATAATTTATTTACAGTCAAAGATTTATTTGATGCAAGAGTTCATTATGGACATAAGGAGGGTTCACTGAATGATTACATGAGGCCTTATATTTATGGATCCAGACTCGGTCATTTAATATTTGATTTGGATGTAACTGCAGAACATTTACGAAAAGCACTCAACTTTACAGCACATATTGCATACAGAGGAGGGATCATTTGCTTCTTTAACAGAAATGCCCTTAATTCTCACTTGGTTGAAAAGACAGCACAAGAGTGTGGAGAATATGCACACACAAGGTTCTGGAGAGGAGGCATTTTCACAAATGCTAACCACCAATTTGGCGCAGTCACGAGGTTGCCTGATTTATGTATATTTTTAAACACACAGAATAACATTCTAAACCAGCACACAGCTGTTAGAGACAGTGCTAAAATGTTAATACCTACAATTGGTGTTGTTGATACCAACTGTAATCCCAATCTGATCACCTACCCAGTCCCAGGCAATGATGACACTCCAGTTGCTATAGAATTATACTGCAAATTATTTAAAGCTGCCATAATTAGAGGCAAAGAAGAAAGAATGAAATTTTTACAAGAAAACGTCTAAAATACAAATATTATAATTAGGTAATTAAAATAGTCATTTAAAATGATAATATTTTATTTCAATATAACTGATTTTTAAAATAGGTATCACATATTGGCACATACAAGTGCCTAAGGATAAAATAATGATATCATCATATGATATTAATCATGGACCCAATATTTTATTACTAATACATTTCTAAAACGAAGTAAATGCCTCTGCTGTTAAAAAAATAATTAACTAGAAGTATTTACAGCATTGGTTTTTCAAACACAAATGACTAAGGGCATTATGATTTTGGAAATTTTAAACTACATTAAAATTCATCAATAGCAGAATAATAACAATCAAATAACAAAACATAATTTCTTAGGTAAAGCGATTAGATTACTGATAAGTGCGTTCAATCCACGAAGACGCGCCCTCTCCTTTTTGTGAGAGGTAGCCGCGTGATGCGTCACAAGTCGCAAATCTTTTATTATTATGTTATATTGGTGTGCGTATGCACGCATCTAACTATTGTGTGGAGATGAAACTAACACAATAGCAATTTATAATGCACACTTGCACTGTAGCGACTTGGACAAACGAGTGGGGCGCGTCTTCGTGGATTGAACTATTGTCTTAGGGCAAGTCATATTTAACTTAATTTTAACTACGTATCTGGGGCAGTTATATTTTAAATAGGCCATTCAAATAGTAAGTATTAATTGACACAGCAGGGTTTACAATGATAAAAAAAATTACAAAAAATATTTTTTAGCAAACTATAATTTGATAATCATACGTTTAATTTGTTCATTTTTATTCTTGTGGAACTTAATTTTACTATGAAATAACAGTGGTGGTATTAGGCCAGAAATAAAATCGACCAAAGCCTGTTCATAGTCAACCCAGAAGAACTTTCCTCATCATGTGAGGATGAGGATTGCTGTCCACCTCTCTACTCTCCCAGCTTCCGGTGATGCACTTAGAGCTGCACAGGTATTGTAATAGCGGAATGCGGTATTTGCCACAGAAGTCGACGAATTTTATATGCTCCACACGGTTGTCGAAGAAGACACCTGCAAATAGATTTACTTATACAAAACTGATAATCCTTTCTCCAAGGGCAGCTGTGCAGCCCCCTGATTCGGAATATTTTGATAAGTTACTTCGCGATCGATAGGTTTGTTGTGGTTAGGCTTGCGGTTAAAATGGGTTTACCTACCCCATTACCCCAGGGTACGCGGACAAGGTTCGAATTTACGAACTGTCGATCAATGCAGTCTTTAAAATCGTTCGGGCTATACCGCTATACGTAACAAGTATAAATGGGTCGTGTTATGTAATAATGTGTCAACCCACAAAAATAATATGAATTTTGTGTTAACGTCATCTAGTTCTTGTGGTAGGTCTTTACTCAACGCTTGAAAAAATACCCAGAACTGTAGTAAATTTAATAGTGTCTATCAAAACAATCTTAATGCAGTTTGCATTTTTTCAAGTGTTGGGTAGACTTACCACAATAACTAGATGGCGTAAACACAGAAGTCACATTTTTATAGGTTGACACATTATTGCATAACACAGCTCAAATAAAAGTAGTTATTCTGTGGTATTGGAGTTGAGTGTTATCCAATCTGGTACGGAAACCCAAAAGATGCACCATAGTTAACGATTCCCTGGAAATGTGTTTAGTAATGTACCTATGTTTTATACTTAAATAGTACGATGATACCTTTGCATTTGGGATTAACACAGCATTGAGCTGCGCCGAGATATCTCATCAAGGTAAAAGGTACTTCGCCCAGCCGCACTGGGATCTCATGAAGCTTGATAGTACGGCCAGCTAGTTCCAATAAAGATGGCGGCTGCAAAGTCATGTCTTTGACGAACCGCACTACGAGAGGGTTGTCGCGAAGACTCAGCTGAAAAGAAATGTTATTTTTAAAGCGTGTATTTATCTTACTCTTGTCTGACGATATGTGTGTAGAAACTTCTTATGGGAATGCTATCACATACCTAACGTTGCGTTAGTGACCCCGAGGTATAGGCAGAGGGGAACCTACTACTGTATCCTCGTGAACAGTTCGCTGATGGCGATTTTAGTATTAGTAGACGCCTATTAAGAGACTACTAAAACCTGAAAAATATAGGAAGGTTCATAGAATAGACTTCCGCCGTCTTTTCCTAGACAATTTGCATGGACTGGATGGGAAGTATTTACCTAAGTACTTTTATCTGTTACGGTTACCTAATTTTCGATGAATGGATAAAGCTAATTTTATCCAGATCATGCTACTATTATCTACGGTCTTTGGATAAAGTTAAATTATCGCTTTACATTACGCAGTTCGAAATACAGTATTTTAAGTAGGCGTTTGTTCAATTCCAAATTTATCCAAAGGCCTTGGATAGTACCTACCACAAAAAACTGGTAGGTAGCGCTAGGTAGGTGGATAAAGCCCGTAGATAGTAGATAACTAGTATTACCTACCCGTACATATCCATTAGATTTTCTTAAAAGGGATAAATATGTATGCCTTGTTAAAATTCTTAATTAAATGAAAGTATACAATTATGTAAATGAATAGGTGGGTAGGTATCATTACGCTGGTTTTTTTTTTCACCCATTGTTGATTGTAACTATAATATAGGTTTCTACGTATCTACTTATCGTATTTAGTATAATAGGTAAATAACCTATGCGTCACCTATTGTGGCTATTGTGTATAAATACCAAGATTAAAGATTGTTATTGCGACGACGCGACACCGGTGAATATAAGCTACTTAAATAGATACCTGGTTAAATTCCGTATTTTGCTTAGGTATAAAGAGAAAGTAGGTACTTATATTCTGTTTAGTTGGGGAGGGGCTCGTGGCTAAGTAACAACCACGCAGATTATAGGTACGATTTGTGAGGTTAAGCTGCACTTGCCGCGGTCAGTCAGTGGACTGGATCACCGTACTTGTTCGTTACACATCGAGACCAATCTTATGCCTCGGAGAACACGTTAAACCGTCGGTCCTGGGTGTCATACGAATACCTACAGTCGTTTCGGGTAGTCTGAAGCCCGAAAGTCCGAAATCTAGACTAACTTTAGGATATCGGCACTGTCCAATAACTGGATTGTGAAGGTCCGATGGCACTCGCTCCGTGTAAAATACTGGTAAGTATTCAGTCACATCTGGTTAGATTGGACCCTAACATCGTTGGGAAAAGACTAGGCAGAACCAGAATATCGGTTTAGTTGGGGAACAAGGTTAAAATGCCGCCAAATGGATGGGACGCCATACGTTTGGTAGTCTTATTAACGCGCATTCCGCATTCTTATCAACAAACAACAACGCCTTATGTTTTCTTTCAAACAATAGCTAGGTATGCAGGTAAGTATTATCTATGTACCTACCTAACAATAAAAGGAAGGCAGGTATCACAACACACGAGAGAAATGCGCATCAATTGTTTTGGATGCCACTAAAGGACAGTCAGTAGGGAATGCAGAACTGGGATTTTTTAATAAACTCCCTGCCGAAGGACCCGGTCTTTAAAATTTTGCAGTTTTGTAAAATAAAAACTTAATAAAAGTTTTGTTTATAAATTAACAGAAGAATATAGCTGGGCTGGGCTCCATTTGTGAAGCTACGACGAGTTATCTCATCGGCTATACCGCCTTTCCTGGAGACAAATATCTTCCATCAGTGTGTCTTGCCTGTCACGATTTACGGAGCCGAGACGAGATACAACTGGTCAACACAGCGGGCTATAAAAAGCTATGCTCAGAGTCTCTCTAAAAGATCAACAACGAGGAGATCTGAAAGAACCTAAGTAATCGCCATAGCCAACAGGATAGGATAAGTACGCAAAAGATGTTTAGCCATAGAACTGCTGATCGTTGGGGTTGACCACAGAAATCTAAATAATCCTTTAGATTGCTGTGGGGTAGACTATGTTCTTATAGTGGAGACACCCTCGGGGAACGTGGAGCCACCGTCTTCACAAGGTGTCTGGTGGCAGCTGAATCGAGCTTAGTGGCGTGAAATTGGAGAGGCCTTACGTCCAGCAGTGGACTGCTATAGACTGATGATAACGATAACGCACTTCGATTAGTTGTCGGCGCGGCGGCTGTAAACTTCTTTGTTTTGTTTGAAAGTGTGTAGGTACGCATTTGGTCGCGGTCTCGCAGTGCTTAAACTTCCAAATATGAAGCAAATCAAAGGACTTTACCAAGACCATGTCGATAGTGCGTTATTGCCCTTAGTGATAATGTACGCTTATGTTACGGCACGTATTATTTTAATTTAAAATGGGAAGTTATATTTTATCAAAAGTAGGTACTGAACGAACACTGCATTTAGGTTTGAGATTCCCGGTTCTTACGTCGCTGAAAAATGCCTAGATTGCCGGTCCTTTTGGAAACTGGATTTTCTGGGAGCATAGCTTTTTTTTTCACGTTGGAAAATTCTCATGGATGTCCCTCGCCTGGGGAAGGCGAGGGGGTCTGCCGGACTCTTACCGGCTATAAACCAACGGTGTTCCTCCTCCCGACTGATCGGCCGGGGTCGCGGGATTCGCAAAAGCATGCACCGCAACCCCGGCAGGGAGCGTAGGTAGTAGGTACCCAAAACAGATAAAGATGCCTTACGTAATAATAAATAGATCCAAAATCTATGGATTGATGTAGGTAGGATTTCCTACATCAATCCAAAAATTTTGGATGAGATCAGTTATTAATATCGGCTGTAAAGCCTAACCCTTTACGGCCGATATCCAGTACCTAGTCAGTTTTATTGCGCAAGTTATTGCACTCTATTGCGCGCTTAGTTCGTAAAACTTGCGGCTGGTGTTTCCACAATTTGAAAGTCGGTTGCGCAAGTCAACTTGCGCAGTAAAACTTGCTAGTGAATTTGACGCTTCGTAGATAACGACGCACTTACCTCTGTCAAACATTTTAGTTTGATTATTTGAGTGGGCAAAGTCTTCAATCTGTTCTTGTGGATCAACAATGAACGAAGCTGATTCAATCTAGCTATACTTGCCGGTAGTTGTTCTATTAGATTGTCGCTCAAAACTAAAGCTTGGAGACCAGTCAGATGACCAACCGACTCCGGAACATCGAATATTTGATTGCCTCCTAATGATAGAATCTGTAAACTGTTGAAAAAGAAACAAATTAGGGCAAATATTCATTGAGATTACTTTAGCCTTTTATTAGGGTCAGTTCAGTTTATTTTGTGGCTTTATAAATAAATAAATGGCTCTCGTAATTTAATCGAATATAACTAACTAGGTAGGTCATAGCTATCAGTTATTTAAACAGACAATCATTATTTTTAAATCATTTTCACGTCAATTTCGTTATTATTCGGTTTATTACCTTCTCATATAACTAGGTACTTAATTGGTTATCTGTTAGCAACCATATATCTACATTCTATGTACCTACATACTTACCTATCTAATAACCATTTTGCGACGTCTAGCCACTGAATAAACGATAACAAAGTAAGTAGGTATATTTATATTTTATCAATAGCTACGTCGCGTCGTCAGTCGGCAGAGATGTAGCGCTATCATTTCGCACATAATGGCATGATACAGCATTTGATACCCAGAGAAACTGTAGTGTATGTCTGTTTGAACCAACTGATAACAAAATTATATCAGTTTTGGCATGATATGCGAAAATTGTATCAGCGACGCACACAGCAAATACCTAAGTATGTTAAAAACATTAATTTTAGACAAGACTCGTTTCTTTTCTTGGTTTATATTGCGTGTTTTTTTTTACTATAGTAGGTAACAGTAATATAGTATCTATATACCTACGCATACGTCTTGAAACGAATCGTTTAAAATAATTATATTAAATTTAAAAAAAATGTGATTTGGAGCGATAATTAATGGAAGTTAAACGTTGTTTGTTTGGTTGGAGTAGTTGGTTTAGTAAAATATTTATCTCGACAATGACTCGTAGGTAGATGATTAGACAAAGAGCCTCAATGTTTAATGTTTATAAATTCGTGATTGTTATTATGGAAAGATAGTGGCAACCGTAGATGTAAGTACCTAAACAATCAGATGTTAAGAGAAGTAGATAGGTACAAATAAAAAGTACCTACCTTCAATACTTATAAATACAATTGTTTTATATAAGAAATATAATTATTGTAATATTTACCTGTTAAGTTTCCATATGTCCTTTGGTATGTTGACTATATTGTTACCACCTAAGTAAAGATACTTCAGAGATATTATATCTAAAATTTGCTCTGGAAAGAAGTTCAACTGATTTCCGCTCAAATTAAGCTCTCGCAATGAATTCTTATTGCTAGAAAATGATTTGGGAAGTGATTCATTGGTGAGTTGATTATGTTTTGCTATCAGCGATGTCAGTTGACAATGTTTGAAGATATCTGGTAGTACCGTCAGTCTGTTGTTACTCACATCCAATATCTTCAAGTTGCTAAACTTGTTTATCGTCTCAGGCAGTGCCTTTATCCTGTTGTTATAGAGGAGAATTATCTCGTAGTTTTCTGCGCAATCCTTCTCGTCAACAATGCCTTTTAATTCCGATGATAAGTTGATCGATTCCAACAGTTGACTCGACAAATCGAGGGTTTTCTGCTCCCTGGTGTCACTGTCACAGCTATCCGAAGTGTAACATTCCATTTTTTCTAACTGCGTTGTGATACGTCGGTCTTGGTATCATTTGATGTGGTACAATTAATTAAAATCACATCATATAGTAGGTCTGCCAGTCGCTAGCGGACCGCTCGCCTCCTACGCGGCGCACGCGCAACTACTCGAGAGCGATAGCGTCTGCGGCCTGCGCCCTGCTATTTCAACTTGAATAAAATTTCCCACAACCACAAACGACCCACTCGTGTGTCTGATATACATTGCGGGGTCTTCAGATTTATACTATTTTTCGTACAGTATGAATACGATACCTCACCGCGCAATGTATACAACAGTATCATTAGGTATCGTAATTGAACAGACGTAGTGTTTGGAAATATGTTTGGGGCCTTCTGCGTTGCATAATATAACGCAATAAGTTGTTACTGAAGGACCTGACCCCAAAAATCAAGTCCTACTAAGACAATACAATAGTATTTTAGATAAGGGTAGGTACGGTACAGTCAAAGAGAAAAGTGTAGGTATGGAATTAACTAGAAAACTGCATAGGTAGTAGCACTACATGTATAGAGTTTAAAAAGGTTAATTTATTAAGAGACTCGTGTTTATGCAAGAATTTTTTTTCATAAATAATAGAGTTTAAGCTAGGTTAGAGGTTCATACAATGGGTTTTTACATATACGAGACAAGATGGATGTCTCGTCTACCAATGTCTCAATAGTTGGTCTAACACTGTCCATAAAGGAATTAGAAATACTGTAATAGTATACGAAAAATAATTATAATCATTACTTTTATTGAAGTGACGTAACTCAACATTGTTATGAAACCCTGTAAATCCTGGGGATGCCAAGCAGCCTTGCAGGACCCGCTTGTACCTAAATTGAGTAATAGTGTCCTAATGTAAACTAGGGTTTAGGCATTTACTTGCTTCTAGTCTAGTAGCACATTTGTTCAACCTATTGAAGGTTCTCAATCTATAGGTACTAATATTATAAAGCTGAAGAGTTTGTTTGTTTGAATGCGCTAATCTCCGGAACTACTGGTTGGAATTGAAAAAATATTTTTGTGTTGGATAGTCCATTTATCGAGGAAGGTTATAAGCTATATAACATCACGCTACGGCCTATAGAAGTGGAGCAAAAATGAAAAATGTTGCAAAAACGGGAAAAATGTCCATCCGTGCGAAACTGGGACGGGCCGCTAGTCACTAATAAAAAAATAGGTTGCAGAAGAGTAACGGCTGATCCCAAGAACAGATTTCAATCAATCGAACATCTGTTGATTGATTCATTGATGTAGGTTTTTGACAGAAAATCAATAGAAATAAATGTAATGTCAAAAACCTACATAAATTCAGAGATTTTGGATTGAGATCGGTTTTTGGGATCGGTCGTTAACCTATTTTGTGTGTCAAGACCATGTCAAGACAGTAATATGGCACTGCCTGCAAATAATACTGACCCTGACAGAAACAGCAAGCGTGAACGTGTGTAACTGTATATTTAATAAAATTATTGAGAATAAAATCGAAAAACACTACAAAGGTACAATAATTTACTCAGCTAGATATTTCTTTAGTTACGCTATCGAGAATATCATTATTTTAGTTTATCTATCATCGAAAATAATCTGTTACAAACTGTTTTACCGTATGAGCTCACGATAGGAATTTGTAGTACCAAAAGATGGCGTTGTAAAGCGTTTACGTGACGTCACCTTCGTTTCGTACGTTCAGTGATCGAAGGTCCGAGTGAATGCCGAAACTAGCCGAAGCCGAACGAGCGAGTACAAGTCTGAAGAAACTAAAATCTGTCGTACACTTTAGTGATATAAATTTTGAAAAATTAACAAAATGATATTGTAAAACCGTAATAAGACAGTCTTATTTTGATTTCAATTGTATCTTAGTGATATTGTTTTGACTATACCATCCTTAACTTGTATTTCATCGGCAAAGTGAGTTCAGTGCGAGTGCAAGGGTGGTAACGAGAAATGTGAAGCATCTATGAAGTTCAGGATTCTAAGGCCGTTTATTTTATACATATAATAATGAGCGGACGCCCTAGGACCACGTCATTCGCCGAGGGCAGCAAATCCGTTCGAAAGACTTTCGATAATCAGCCACCAAAACCACCTCTCGGAGGCGTAAAAATCAGTAGTAAGTACCTACCACCTAACCATTCTTTTGTCGGCCATCGTGATTTCTTACGCCTGTGACGTATTTCGATACTGACAATTTTAAAAATGGCTGCAAACTGCCACAAATCAACTTCTAAGCGTGTAATTTACGAAAATTTTGTGATTTAATCAATATCGACAGCGTTTTATGTCCGCAGTATTTCAAAAATGGCCACAGGCGGTGCTTAGGCTCTGCCACATAAGCCTGGCGTGTGACAGATAATTCGTGTCAAAATATCCATTGGAGGAGAAATGCGTCGTATTCTAAATTATTTCTCAGATATTTCGTGATATTGTTAGTTCTGCATTTTTGCTTTCTCTTATCTTGAATCCATTTCGTATTTTCAACTAGTTTATGGGAGTTCCATGTTTCATAGAAATTACCAACGAGTCTTTGAGGTTACTTGCTTATCATGACGTAATAAATTAGGGATTTTTTGTAGAAAACCAGTAGCCATTAATTACTTGATGGAATTTTCAATGTAATGTTCCCCTCCTACATAAGGACAATACAATTATTTCTTTATAACTGGTGAGCTGTCATGATTGAAGTCTTGTCTTATCTATCATGCTGTTGTTTCCACATCAATTCCTTAATCCTTGTGTCTAATATATACTGAAGTTATGTATTATACCTACTACAGATCCAAATCAGCTGCAATCTTTTAGATTTAATTGTTTCTATGGTAAAATAGGTAATAGGTCAGAACATTGATATCATACTCTATAACAATGGGTCAGAATCTTTTATTGTTTTGCTTCGTATTATTATTGATCAGCCAACTTATCCTATCAAATGAAAATGTCTTGAGCTCAAAGAAGCAGTTTTGTGTTACTTACATTGAACATTAATATTGAAACAATTTTTTTCTGTTTGCTGTTTCTAGCAAGTGCAAGTTGACATCTGCAACCTACTTTGAAACTATGGTCAAACCTACAGTAATTTTACTACTGCAATTTTTGCAAACTAAGAGAGCACTTGCATACCTTGTGCAATAATACTTTCTAGTGGATTTAGCGCTTAACACTAAACAATCTGTTCAGTTAAAATCAGTAATCATCATAATTCAACATCTGTGCAATAAATAACTTATACTCTGTTTTAAGTTCACACCAAAAACATTCTACTAAGTATTCTCTTTGAATTTGAAGTAAGTAATTATGATAAAAACTATTTTTTGTTTAGGTTCAGATCTGTAAGTCTAAATAAATACTCTAAATAGTTCTAAAAAAGTCTTGTAATGAAAGTATTAAAATATTTGAGAGGGCTTAAACATGAATGAAATTTTAATTAGGTAAGAAGCAGTAATTGATTTATTTGAAAATATTAATTACATTTTAATTGTAATATTATAATTTAAATGTACTTAGGGAAGTTAATATGCTTTAAGAAATTTCTTGTTTATGTTACATTGAGGTCTGAAATAGTGTTTGTGACACTTTATTTTTTAGAAATACAACATGCGGCTTACTCTTATACTTTTTCATGCCTTGAAAGTACCTGTGAGTGTCAATACTCCTTTGTATGGTGAGCTACTTTTCAGGAACAGCCTCTGCCCTGTTGCGATCACAATAACACCACTACCAGCATATCATTTAAATTTTTAGTATAAACTTGTTTTAGTAGGTTAAGAGTAACAATGTATGGGAAAGAAAACGATTAAGATAATGTTTACTGTTCCTAAAAAACCATTAAAAAGTCCTTTGTTTTAACATAATTTGTTTTACATTTTAAATAATATGATTAAACTTTATAATGTGATCCCTATACCTTAAATCAAGGTTGTCCATTTTTCTTTTATTAAGACAATATAATATTTAGTTGCCAAGGCCCACCAATCCACATAGTAATTTGTATTGACCTGTAAACATGTCTGGCCTTAACAGCCCTGCCATACATCATGGTTGGGATCAATATTTAGGTAAACAGAATAAAAGATGGTGGGGTAAAAGTTCATAGTCATGTCATACTATCTAGAAGTACCATTTTACAAATGTCATATAATCAACAACCTTCCTAGATACTCTTTTAATCTCTGTAATTTTAAGTTGTTGTAAAAGTCACAGTAGACCAAGGTAAAAAAATTCATCAAAGCCTATTAAGGGCTGATCTTTTAATTGTCATATTATTTTGATCTGAGGAATAAATAAGGTGGATTGATAGCCCTAATAGAAACAGTTGTCCTTTATCTAGTTCTACAACTAATGCTGGATGATCAGTAGCTGGTAATTTAACATACTTATTGTTTTGGCACTAAGATATAGAAATTTATTTAAATCGCATAAACACCTTCATTTGGTACATGTACATTTTTGTTAGCTTTTCTTTTACCTTGGCCTGTCGCTAAATGTAGGTGAAGCTAAAACAAATGTAAAAAGTCAATATCAGAAATCTGTTTTAGCATGAATTTATCTATTATGATAATCAGTATTCAGTATAGTAAGTAACAAAATTTTGTCTTTCATTCCAAACATCAATTAACCTACTTTACATTAAGTAAGTTATCCAAGTTGTTAACTTAAGGAAGTAGGAATGGAGTATAGTATTTTTTTTAAGTAGGTATTAGGCAACAATTAGGATGCCAATTTTTTTTTAACTGAGTTTTATCCTGTTTATTGACTACAACAGCTATGGACTTCTATATCTTTACAGTGTGTAAACTTGGTTGACGACCTCTTCATTATCTAAAGGAGAATGGTTTTTTTTATAAAGTATGGGCCCATCTTTCAACTAGATGATATACCGCTAGAGAGGGCTTTTAAAGTAGAACATTAGTTGCAATTACGACTTACGTTAAATGTTAGTATGTTCGCAGTTATGCTGTTATGAAAGTGATATTTTATTAGGTCTTTTTTTTTATACAAAACAATTAAAACTAGTTTGTTTTACTTCAAAATAAAAACAGTTTATTATTCGTCCTCATTTAACTTCAGCAATCACAAAATCATATTCAAAAAAGCAGCCGGGGACTGGGCATGTAAAGGTTGTTCTCTGAACTCCTTAGATAGATACCAAAACATAGATGTAAAATAAGCGCAAGTTCCAACCATATTATGTCCTACGGTTAAGTAAGAGCCATAACAAAAATTACTTTGTGTCTACACCTTCGAAGATACTGTCATTAGACTTTAGTCGTAATAGTAACTTATTTTCTGCTTAAAAATCATATATATTCGCGCGAAATTACTTCCATTGAGGGGTGGGCCCAAAACTACCCATTCGTCTTTATTATGCTAAAATGAATGATAAACCTACCTACCTATATTTATTATCATGATATCTAAATACCGAACAGGTTTAACACCGATAACGCGATACGTGAAAGTTAGCCCCGTGATGTTTAAAAAATCACTAAGCCCTTTATGGTTAAACACCTATAGCCTTTAAATGAGTTAGATGACCGCGACTTGTGCATTTTTAGTAACATAGCGACCAACCTTGACTATACGATTCGCGGCGTACTAACGAGATCGTGGTTTTGTTACACTTGCGTGAATAACATTCGATAGCCTTAATGTTTCGATTATCTTTTTGGTAACAATATAAAACTGTATCGTTTAATTTGAGTACAGGAAAATGATCACAAAATAATGCATTTACGTATAGGTTAATGAATGTTGCATGTAGAAAATATTATGTAGGTATTCATATTTGATTTAACCTCCAATAATTAATGGCATCTGTGTTTCACGTTTAGTTTATTAAGCCGGGTTTGCTGCGACAAAAATCTGTACCTATAACATGTTTCGGACCAGTTATCCTGCAGGGTCTGCTGTGACCATAATATTTTTGTTAGAAATAGCCTCTAACATGTTTTTTTGGCAAAATTAGGGCGTGGCCTAACTGTTTACTGTGTTGTATTTGGTCCGAGAGTTCACTAAACATATTTTGTTAGTGTGTTTTGTTAAGTCGGGTCTGCTGCGACAATATTTGTATTAGAAATAGCCCCTAACATATTTTTCTAACAAAATTGGGGCGTGGCCTGTTTACTGTGTTGTAATTGGTCCGACGGTTCACTAAATGTGTTTTGTTAGATTTTTGTCGCAGCAAACCCGGTTTTACAATACAGTAAACAGATAGACCACGCCCCAATTGTGTTAAAAAACATGCTGGGGGGCTATTTATAACAAAAATATGGTCGCACAAGACACGGCTGTAGGTATTAGTCAATTGTTCACGGTTATCGCTTGCGTTATCAGTGACTGTCACCGATCTCGCTATCTCGCGGTCGGCATGACCGCACCATCCTGCCATTCGCGGAAGAACCGTGCCAACGCACTCTCGGTTTTCGAGTTGCCTTTCGCTCGGCGGCCGGTCACAGTCGACCGACGTGGTCGCCAGAGCCGGTGCATGTTGCAAAATTACCAATTGGTTCGTTAACCCACTTCCTCAGTGGTGCGCCGTTGCGGCAGCTATCCGGTGCGCGAGTAATTTGAAAACAATCTGTCGTTTTGTTCGACACTTACGTGCGCGTGTCAAGTATAAAGAGTTTATTACACTATTCGATTTTTAGTGCCAGGTTGAAAGAAAAGAGTCCCGACCGAAGACCGAAGAGACTGGGCGCCTTAACTGTTATTATACTACACTAAAAATAATTAGGGACAATAAAAATCGGGTAATGTAATAAGCCCTTGAATAACAGTGCGAATATCATTGCGATGTGTGGAACGTGATGTGATATTATTTTATGTCAAGATTATTCTGTGAAAAGATCAATGAGAATGATAGTAATCTGTGCTGTGGCTCTTCTAAAAGACGTTTTTTTGTGCGGACAACAATATAAAAATAATGTTACGACGTCGAGGTACTTATACTGTTAATGCTGATCCTGATAATCGGCATAATAAAGCAAAGTCGGCTGAAACCTCCTCGTTTGTTGTGAAAAAAATAGGTAGGTAACAACTTATCACTAAAACTTTACATAACATGGTATAAACATTGTGATATTTGACGTACTTTACAACTGTCAAAATATTATCTTAATATCTTGAATCTTGATAATGAGAAATAACTATTTATCTGTTAGTGTATCACTTTCCGCTCAACGTGTGACGTGTTTGCAATGTCGGCTTCTTCTGTAAATCCTTCTGTTTTATCATAATAGAACAATGCAATTGTTTTGAGTACGACCTGAGCACATTGGCATGTTAAAGTGCGTAGGAGGAACGCTGTTTTAATTTACGGTTGAAATGACAACAAATAGCTATAATATCTAACCTCTGAGCCCAGATATCAAATATCTAATAACTCCGTAATTAACTTACGTCGTACCAAGGATAAAGATCATTTGCCAAGTTAAACTACTTACTTGAGATGAGATGATGTGGTAGGCTCGCCGATATCCAACATCGTATTCATGGAACGTATTATTACGTATTTTTGCACCTGATACGAGTTTTATAGTCGCTTAGGATTAATGATTTGATATACCTACTATAGCTCTAGGTGCTGCCGATAACCAGTGAAGGTAACATTTTATGGCTATAATAATTGTTTGTTTAATTTGTATAATAAGTGCTATACCTATATAAAACAATAAACGTCATCACAGAACATTCACATAATATTCTGATAAGATATTATTTAGAGCAAATTCGGCAAAGTAAAGTAACCAATCATACTGTAATGTTCAGTTAATTCTAAACACAGGTGCATACAATTGGAGAGCCACGCGTGTCCTTTGTTATACCTACCTAGAATCGCTTATTTTTATTATTTAATTATGTAAATATTAAGGCAGTTGCTTATTTCCTAATCTTTACGTAGGTGCGCAATTAAATCCAACTTGTTTACAAAGCCGTTTAAATGCACCAATCCTGTCTTTGTGTATGATGCGCAATCAGCTCACCAAAATATGACGCGTATTCTGTAGGTACACAATACGCGTGTTAATTACTTACTTCCTTTTTTCTACGTAAATCTGCGACAATATTAACGTCATAACCATGGCCTGCCTTGGAAATACGCCCAGATTTACCCCTCTAGATAAATCACGGAGATATAATTAGAAAATCTGCGTCATATTTTAAAGAAAGAAAGCCTCTTAACTAACCGTATGTCATAGCAACGTGCCGTGTGTTCTTAATTTTAATCCACAAATTACATGCGATGAAGTTTGAATCAGATATTTATTTTGTAGGTAGGTAATAGGATCATATATTATGTATAATTACGACATATTATGTAGGTAGACCTGTCTGATACTACTTTTCTTTAAATCTAGATTTAAGATTGTTTAACTACCTACTATAATAAAAACAGTTTACAACAAATTCAGGTCTAAAAAGTTAAAAAAAGTGAAAGTAAGTAAGTAGGTTCTGTGATTATTGATTACAATCAAAACCAATTTTTGACAACTTCAATTGATTTCGTTTATTCATTATACACACATGTTGATAACATTTTTAAATATTTCTATAAAACTATAAAAAAATTGATTTTATTATTATTATGATTGATTTTATAGACTCGACGGGAAGGGAGGGTAATAACATACCTAGGTCTTTCTGTCTGTGGCATCGTAGCTGCCGAATGGATGAACCGATTTAAATGCAGTGTTTTTGCTTGAAACATTACTCTTCAGTAGCTAATAATTAGACAGACCCATCGATTATGCCTCGCCCTGACAAGAAAGATTTGGAAGATGGTTCAGGGTGGCGATCCGCACTCGGCAATGACTAGTTGTAGACACATCGTGTTTGAGCTTGTATGACTCGTCGTGGAAAGCACTTTCTCACCATATTAATAAACGCTAACAAGGCACGACAGTTTTTAGGGTTCCGTAGTCAAACTAGAAACCAGTATAGCTTCGCCATGTCCATCTGTCTGGCCATATGTATGTCACAGCCATTTCAATCGTAGACCACTGCTATAAAGCTGAACATTGGCATGCCCTATACATTATAAAACGCATACAATATTAAGCAATAAAATCAGTAAAAAATTAAAAGTTTGTCTCTTCTACATGTTAAGTCAAAAGTGTTTTATTTTTATTCGCGTACCCTACCGTGTGGAGTATAATTATAGATCTCTATAAAATATTGAGAAAATAACATACATTTTCGATACAGGGATCCATTTACAAAATATTAAGTGTTAAATTGGTCATTTTTGTTAGTTTTGTTTCCCTACCCCCCTACAAGCTAAACCGCCATGTCTGAATATCTGAAAAGAATTCACTTTAAAATAGTAGTAGGTATATAAAACGAAATTTAAAGGAAAACTATCTCGGCTAAGTAGGCTAGCTTTAACGAACGGTTAACGAGTAATACTCGACGAATTTATGCCTTGGAGTTTGGTTTATAGAAACTCGATACAAAATGACTTGAATCAAATGCAAAAATAACTTTTATTTTAAATTTCGCTTGATTAATACATCTTATTAGCTGTATTGACTACGGAACCATACACTGCTTGGCCCGACGAGCACACGGCCGGTTTTTACATTTAAAATTTATGTGCTATCTTATGTAAGGCGTATAGGATAGTTCTGAAACCCTACTTGTACTTGCGGGTGTGCTACCGGTCGATCTTGAGGTGCAGCAACGGTCTGCAATATACTTGTCTACAAGAGAACATGGACGTAGAATTTCTAACGTAGCGTGAGCGTTCTAATGTTTAATATAACTATAGACAAAACTGGCCCGCCAAAACTCGAATATTTTTTGACCAATTTATTCAAGTAATGCTTCAACTCATCTTGATAGTCCTTTAAGGTTCCCAAAAGCATAGTACTGTGTTGAATTCCTGCTAGAAACAAATATGTTGGTTAATTCTATATATTTTCTTGCTAAAATTAGTCTTATATTTTGTCTATTGTTTGTTTAGTATATCAAATAGATTATTAGATTGTTAGACTATGTATTGTATGGGAGGAACTTTTAACCGAATGGAAACGTAAGTGGGATGGGACACGTCTACGAAGGGCCACCACCTTCAGAGTTCTTCTTTCCTTTTGTTCGTGAACGGCTGGCAAGGACATGGTTGGAGGTGGATCACTGTGTGGCTCAGTTTCTTACAGGGTATGGCAACTTTAATGGGTATACTACATGCTCAATAATTATCACTATATTTGGATCGTAATACTTATTAAGCGTTTAGGTCAGTGTATTGATTGTTTAAACGCTCAATAAATGTCACGATACAGGATCGCGATCCTAATATCGTGATAAACACTGAACGTATGCGCCTAAGAGTAAACTATTTTCGTTCAAACTTGTTACCTCAGCATTGTGCCGGTGCTCAACATCTAACTGTGAATACGAATAATCTGCATATCATATCCTGTGGTATTTATTTTGTAATTTAATGACACAAAATATAGATTCCATCTTCCACGCGCCTTGACACGAGTTTGTCTGATACGAACGTCAGGAGCGACGACGGAGCTTAGTAACACGAAGGCGCATTTTATAAGGTGAGCGATGCGTCATAAAGCTGGCATGACCGGTTCCCCCATTATCTGCGGTTAGTCTCTTGCGACAATAGGGCCTTGGTCGAATTCAGAGACGGAGAGCGTACGCGTTAAGCGTAGAGAACCGCAAACACGGTGTCGCTTTACAAGAACAATGGTGTTGTGCACTCTACTATATACGAGTAGTTCAGGCAAGCTCGTTATGCGCAGCAAGAATTTGTGCACGATTGTCGTAAACTCATCGTCATTTGATGCAATTAAAAAAAAGAAACGCGAAAACAAATTTTACGTAATTCGGAAGCCAATCAATGTAAAATTTTAATAGGAACATCATTAATATTATCAATATCTACTTTATCCCAGTCGGCGGGTAGTTTTACCTTGCAAAAGGTCCTTCACTTCTGATTTTTGGATATGTGTTATATTTAGGTGTTCTTATAAAAAAATAAAATTTTCTACCTTGAGTTACCTCCGCGCACTCCGCCATCTTGGACTAAAGACCCCAAAAATGAGTTTTTGTTAAATAATTCCTTATCTACGGGTTTTACGGCAAAAATAGTTCGGATCTATTTTGTAGGGGATAAAATTCCTAACAATACTTTTCCGAAGCAATTTTTTCTATGGCTAATAATTTGTGACATATTAAGACATAAAGTAGACAAAATGCACAATTATTACAAAATCTTATTCTTAACCTGCGACGCAAAAAGAGGGGTATTATAAGTTTGAAGCCTATGTCCTATCTGTCTGTCTAATGTGTCTGTCTGTCTATCTGTCTGTAGTCTGTTTGTGCGTTTTTCTGTGGTATCGTTACGCCAAAACGGATGAACCGATTTCGATATGGTTTTTTTTGTTTGAAACCTGGTTCAATCAAGATGATTATAGGCTTTGTTTGATGGAAATCAGTTCCGTCGGCTGCAAGATCATCAGCTCTTTTCATAGTTGGTGTACTGTGCTTTACCATACAATGTATATTAAATTCACCTATGTCATAAATTATTAGCTATAGAAAAAATTGCTTCAGACAAGAATTATAGGGAATTTAATTTACTACAAAATTGATTTGAGCTATTTTTGCCGTAAAACCCATAGATAAGGAGTTATTTAATAAAAGCTCATTTTTAGGGTCTTTAGTCCAAGATGGCAGAGCGCGCGGAGGTCACTCAAAGTTGTAAATTTGAAATTTTCATAAAAACACATAAATACCTAGTCTTGCCATAAATATTGTCACGAAGAAAAAAAAAATCATTTTTGTTGCAAATAATATTTATTACTTTTACAGTGTGATAGTTTAATACATAAATATAAAACAATTTAAAATATAAAAAGCTTATTCGAAGTGGTCTCCATTGGCTGCAATACAGTCCTTTAAACGTTGAGGCCAGTTATCAATAGAAGCACGCACTCTTTCCATGGGAAAATTCTTCACTGCCAATCGTATGGATTGTTTTAGGGACTCCAAATTATCATGGCCTTTAGAGCAAGCCGTACTCTCTAAAACTGACCATAAATCATAATCCAGCGGATTAAGATCGGGACTAGACGACGGCCAGTCTCTTCAGCTCTGATGAAGTCCGAAACGTTCACTTCCAACCAAGACTGCGTGGACCGAGCTTTATGACCCGGCGCCGAGTCTTTTTGGAAGGACCATACTCGGTTATTGAACATGTTGTTGTTAAGGGGCTTAACTACCTTCTCAAGAATGGTATCTTGAGACACTTGTGCCGATGTTTTGATACCTTTTTCACAAAAATATGGCTCAGTCACTCCTTCATAGCTAACTCCCCACCAAACCATCACTGAAGTCGGATAATGCCCACGTTGCACTCTGTCGACTAATTGGGAAGCTTCCTTAGAGCTTTGAGCATAAATACGGTCATTTTGTTTGTTAAAATGTTGCTCAATTGTAAAGATTTTGTCATCCGTAAAGAAAAATTTTCTGTGACCTCCCTTTGCGTACCGCTTCAGTAGTTGTTTCGATTTTACCACCCTATTCTTTTTTAAATTATCAGTTAAAAAATGACCAGTGCGTCTCGTATAGGCTGCAAGTCCTAAGTCATCTTTTAAAATACGCGACATGGTTCTGGGTGCTATCTTCATCTCCCGAGATAAAATCTTTTGCTTTCGGACAGGATTTCTTCGAATTCTTTCCCTTACTGCTTTGACCACCTTTTTCGTACGAACACTACGTGGACGGCCAGATCTTTTTCTGTCACAAACAGAGGAGGTCTCATTTTACCTATTAATAGCCCGGTACACAAACATTTGACTAATACCAAGCGTATGGAGAGTTTTAAAAATTGCATTTGGCTCCATACCAACTTTGTGTAATGCAATCACAGCGATTCGGTTCTCTTTATCACCCCACTCCATTTAATTGTAACAGTATTTATGGCCAGACTAGGTATAACACATATCCAAAAATCTAAACCGACGGACCTTTTGCAAGGTAAACCCCTTTTATGCGACCCGGCGACTGGGCTGCTTGATTTATTTACCTTAAAATCGATATCACACATATTAAGAATGAATCTCGAGTCGAGTGGAGTGAAGTGAAGTTTCTGAAAACGTTTTAGAATAACTGTGTTAGTGCAATAGTATTTTTTAGGAAAACGATTCATTACCGTGAGCCTGAATGTTTCCTAAAACGTTTTTTTTATTTTTTAGCTTTTTGATGACTTCCAAACTGGTAGTATTTTTTAACATCTTAATACTGTAAAAGTATAGTCTACAAGTTAATATGGAAATCCATTCAATTTGATACTTAGATTATTTAAAAACGAAATTTGGGTATTTTGGAAATAAATATAAATAAAAAACTATCTTTCGACTAGTGTGAATGGAGTGCTAATTTATTGCATATAGGACACGCTATCACGCCTTAAAAGGAATAAGTTGAATTACAAGTGTGGTCTCTAAGATCATCCATAACACGAAATTCGTGTAATGGATCTCGAGTGAGCTACAACGCGTTTCAGTTATTTTTGCAAGTGCTATTACCAAATTTCGCGTTGTGGATGATCTGGTCGATTTTTTCGCGCAGAGCGTTTTCGGTCTTTGAACCCGACGTGTTTTAATTATGACTTTCCCAAACAGATTTGAAATATAAACAATTAGCAATTGGCTGACATTTATGTTTAAACATGCTATTGGTATATGGACCTTATTGTTTCAGTAAAAGTACACTTTACACCCCAATTCTTTCAGATAGGATAATGGGTAAAATACTATAGAGGCTGGCTTCTTTTTAAAAGACGCTGCGCACTTACAAGAACACTATGTAATATACGGTTGGAGGATATCCCTATAACAAACAAGTTATTAATTAATAATTCGAGATATTTATGTGTTTCAAAATTTAGGTATAGTGACGACCATTTTTTAAATGAATTCTTTACACTTTTGGCCTCCACTCTATAGACGTATGAGCACTTCCCTCGACGCCACGCTACAATTTCATCGTACTTTTTTGACTGCTATTGACGTCGTTGGCGGCCCGAGCACATTTTTATTTGACGTCTATGGCCGTGAATAGCGTTCTAAAGGTAAAACATTGCAAATGTAGTGTGATGTAGTGTCTGTGGGAGACTTATTTTACTACTCCATGACATATTTAATAAAAGTACCTGGATGACCGAGCTTTGCTCGGTTTTTTTTTTGGTAAATCTTGTATTTTGGAAAGAAAAAACGAGGGAAAAAGAAGGAACTTGGAAAAAAAAGAAAAAAAACAAACATCTGGACTCGAACCGGGGTCTTCTGGTTTCGAGACCGCCCGATTTCCCACCTGAGTTATTATAACCTTGGAGATGGTTGCGAAATTTACCTTTGTATTCTAATGATATTGTAGCAGTTTTTCACTGCCGGAAAACACGGATATAACGACGTTTTCCAAAAATGAAACCTAGCTAAATCGATTTATCGCCCCCAAAACACCCTGCATACTAAATTTCACGAAAATCGTTGCGATCCGTTTCCGAGATTCAGATTATATATACATATATACTAGCTTTTGCCCGCAGCTTCGCTTGCGTGAAGTTTGAAATCCTCGTTAAGCCCATTTTAAAGTGACATTTTAAAATCCAAAACGTTCGTCTTTTATCACTCCCAGCGGTTTAGGCTGTGCGTTGCTAGATTAGTCAGCCAGTCGGTCAGTTTCTCCCCATGCTTCTTACTTCAAAAGTACCAGATTTCTCATACAAATTTTCAACACTTATTTCACCCCCTTAGAGGTTGAATTTCCAAATATGTGTACAATTTATTCCTAACCAGAAACCTTAATATTTAATTTCATCTTTCTTACTTTGAAAACGACGGACTTACACACAAACTTCAACCCCACATTTCACCCTCTTAGGGGTGGAATCTCCAAAAACCCTCAAACACTTATACGTTTATTTCTTACCAAAAGCCTAAATATTTAATTCCATGTTTCTCACTTCAAAAATACCAGATTTCTCATACAAACTTTCAACACTTATTTCACCCCTTTAAGGGTTGAATTTCCAAAAATGCTCAAACATGTGTACGTTTATTTCTAACCAAAAACCTTAATATTTAATTTCAAGCTTCTTACTTCAAAAATGACGGACTTACATACAAACTTAAAAACCCTATTTCACCCCCCTAGGGGTTGAATTTCGAGAAATCCCTTAGTGGATGTTAACGTCACAAAATGAACCTACTGTCAAAATTTCAAGTTGATTACGTACTTGACGGACTTCTACCGGTATGTAGTAGTGGTTTAGTAATACGCAACGACTTTATTGAACGCACCAAAATCGCCCTTTATGTTGTTATTGATCAAAGTCGAAATCTCTTCAGTCTCTTCAACTAACAAAATCTGTATGAAATCGCAATCAAGCCATACATTTTGCTAGATAAGAATATGTAAAAGCGTATCGAATGATAGGTGCGTGGTCTCGAGGCCCTTCACGTGCCGAGAACCCAACAAACTCCGCCAAAAGTTCTAATCCAATTGCCGCGAGTCCATGACAACCATAATTCTATTAGCGTGTCTATGTATGTACCTATCTATTGACTGTAATAGTAATTACTTACTGTGTAATAAGTGACATTCCTTCTCTTATGGTCGATTATGACTGTATGATATACGAATGAATCATAAATTCATAACGTTTCTAAACGCCTCTTATAAGGACACAATAAAAATAGTGAAATACATCTAGGTACTGTTATAATTTAAATTATGATTAATTAGGTATTTATTTTAAAGAGCTTTTAAATTCTTAATTTATAAAACACTTGCATTCAATTAGTTAATGCTGAGTTCCTGTTCTTATATACCAATAAAACTCATGCTAGCTTATATAAATAGTTTTCAATTTTCAAAGGGGCTCAGGCGCAAAACTAACTTGTATTTTTCCTTTGATATATGGATAGTGAGTGATAAGCAATATTATGATGGATACATTTTGTTTTCGTTTTAGGTCAAATTATATAATTGATGAAGTTATGTCATAGTGTTCAATAAGGTGTCCGATCATTTGACAAAAAACAAATAACAAATTTTCATTTGAAAAATAACATTTGACAAAACTATACTTGATAAATTTATTATTTTACAAACTATTGTTTAATAAACTACTCATTAGACAATATATTTACTAAAAAAAAGTTATTATGCTAAAACATTAATTTACAAATTGGTTATTTTTTTAAACATATTAGTTGGCAAAATAACGTAAAGCATAAAATAACATTTGAGAAAATGCATTGCTTGGTAAATATTTTATTAACCAAAATCTACGTTAATACAACAATCTTTCTTACACAGAAGAAGGTAGTTATCTATTAAGTACGTATATGTTATTACTTTAGGTTCATGCATGGAAGTCTAATAATAAAAAAGAAGTTAAATAATCATTATAATCATTTATTTTCATAAAAGGTACATTGTTTTATAATTTTAAATTACTTGCTATAGATTTTAATAGCATGACTTCTGAATAATTGTCTTTTAGCTTTAATATACGTTCGATGCGATCATCTTTAGCAGCATATTTCTTTTTTGCTGGAGGAGCACCTATCATTTTTTGTTGTATTTCACTTAAATTGCTTAAAGTCTCCTGAATTAATTCTTTAATCAAGTGATATATACGCCCGGGTGATATTTATCAATGATTTGATTTATTTTATGGTGCCAACTGAAACAATGACTGGTTAGGTTAGGTTAGAACTGCGACCACAACGCACGAGCCGAGCGAGCGAAGCGAGCGTGCCGCGATAGCGGCCGGCGAGTGCCAAAACCGAATTCTACTTATTAAAATAGTTATTTTTAAAACTAATAATTTATCTTCTAACTTTTTGTATAATCACCAATTTGGCAAACGAATTATTTAGTCATGTGATTATTATTAAAATAATATTTTAACAGTTTCATTATTTCCTAAGTAAAACATTTGTGAAACCTGTATTATGTCAAATGATTGTTTTTAAAGTAATATGTTTGCGAAATGAAAGTTTGTCAAATGATTAGTTTTTCAAACGTTGTTTGTAAAATGATCTTTTGTCATACGTTTTTTGTAAAACAATAGTAAACCGTTCAATAAATATAGTTGGGGTCAATGATATTATAAGTGAAAAGGTGTAGATAGGTTACCTACACAACATTCGATCTTCAAAAACGGCACACTAACACACACATAAATAACTAAATATTGCAATAGCACACTTCATTACGATTAGACGTCAAGACAGGATGGCACGATTCGATTATCGCGAACGAAAAAGAGACAAATGTAATTCCGTGAGTGAGTCGTCTAGTGTAGTAGAAACGGTGTAGAATAAATTAATCAGATATGACATTTTATCTTACACCGTGATTTATGCCTAAAATGCGATTCACTGATGAGTTAATAAGTAATAATAATATTCAAGTAGACGAAGTCGCTATAAAAATGCAACATTAACAAAACCGTAAACAAATTACATCCAAAACAGGAAACGCAGATTTTTTTAATAAAGTGTATCCCTTGCCAGACATGTACTTGTCTTCGACTTTAAAATGAATGGAGCATATTTTATTAGATTTATTCGGTTGCCAAAATTCTTAATTTCTCTGTTTGCGGACTATATCCACCCACTGGATGCACCTTAGTTCATTTGTTGGAAATCTAGAAACAATTTATTTAATACTTACACTTAAAGATAAACATTCTACTTTACCACACTAAAATTTATATTTTGATTCAATGTAGTAATATAATATTTAATTTATCCTCCCTCATCAAAACAAAAATAAAAATATACATTTGAGTATAAATAATAATATAATTATGCCACCATTTGTACCTACTGTCAGGCAACTGACTTGTCTGTTTCTTAGGCATCATTTTACTCTATGATCGGTAATGACGTTTTAGGAATATAATGTTTGATTTGTTAAAATATTAAGATAAATAGGATTTTACGAATGATATGTGATTCCTTGACTTTTAGAAGTTTTGCTTGTATAATATGTGCAATATCTCATAACACACGACGGCATTTTCGGAAGTTTAGGGTTACTTTTAATGCACTCGGTACGTGAAATGCACCCGTTGACGCTGGCAACGTGACACTAACGTCAAGTCTGGCTAATTAGCCACATTTTAACGTGTCGCTTGCTGAGCTCTTATAACCTATCTACACCTTTTTACTTATAATATCATTGGTTGGGGTGCATTAAAAGAGCTTCCATGAGTGAAGACACTTATGTAGTCTGGCGCACCCTGGGTAGTCTGCCCCGCTACCAACCTTGCTGGCTGGCTAATTAATATATATAAATAGCATGATGAGCTATTGTCGTATAGCTCGTGCCGACACGACAGAAGAAGAATAAATATAGTAATTATTTGCTTTTTTTTCTCATTGTCACTGTTGTATGAGCAAATGGCATAAACGGGAATAATTTGCGATAGAGACGGTTTACGAGAGGGATTTTTTGCGCTTGAGCTGTCGCATTCAAGTAGTGGACTCTCCCAATTTGCGTCTGGTGCTATCACACCTAGATCGAAAACCTTGCGATATAGGCGAGAAGACTCCCCAACGTAATTCTGGAAGTGAAATGATGATTACGAAACATTTTAAAAGAGAACGAACAGAAAGCAGCGCTATATCCGACATATTTTAGAATAATTGAGCCTAATGTTCCTAGAACCGTACATATATAACATAATCAGCCCATTACAGTCCCACTGCATGGCATGGGTCTCTTCTCAGTATGAGAAGGGTTTAGGCCTTAGTCCACCACGCTGCCTGGTGCGGGTTGGCGGACTACACACCATCGAGAACTTTATGGAGCCTTTTCAGGTGTGCGGGTTTTAACACGATGTTTTTCTTGACTGTTAACGCAAGTGATAATCAAATCATGAAACCTAGAACCTTAATTTTCTTTTATTGCATACTAGCTGTGTCCTCACGGCTCCGCCCGTAGCCTATGTTACTCAGCGATAATGTAGCTTTCTAACGACAAAAGATTATTTGAAATCTATCCAGTAGTTTTTAAGTTTATTCGTTACATACAAAAATACAAATCTTTCCTCTTTATAATATTAGTATAGAAAATCACGAAACAGGAAGTGTTCAAGTAAGGATATTATAGGAAATGTAAAACTGTTTTAAGCGCAAATAAAACGATATTATTATATACAGTGTATGGTTAATGGTTACCGATGGTCATTTGCATGTACATACATATAATTATAGGTAAAAATAAAACTTAATTAAGTAATTGGTGCAGGAATGGATTAGATAGTGCGACATAATGAGTAAAGACTACTTAATTTGAAGTTTAATTTATCGTAGTATATTATATGGAACTTATCCATAGAGTGCACTAGTTTGTCGTTTTTATTTTGTGTACACAGTCATTTAAAGTTGAGAATTATTTAGAGTTCGCAGTGGGTGACGTCACGTCTAAATTATCACCGGTTGTATAAAAAGGTAGACACGCGCGCATGCGATGTGATACTGATAGAGTTCGAATGCTACAAAACAATAATGTTATTGGGTTCACGTTATGCGAATTTAGCACTTAACAAATTGCAGAAATCAGTTAGAACTTACAAAATATTTCAGGTATCCGTATATAAACAAAAACATTTTAACAAAAATAAAAACGACTTCAAAAAAACGATGAAAAGAATAAAATAATTACCATATTATAAAATTAACAGTTTTAGAAGTCGGTGCTAATCCACGCTGAACCAAATTGAAGCCACCGACTTCTGAAACTGTTAATTTTATAATATGGTAATTATTTTATTCTTTTCATCGTTTTTTTGAAGTCGGTTTTATTTTTGTTAAAATGTTTTTTATTTTTTTCGTTTTAGTGGCCATAACTAAAATATGGTTGGACCTACAGACTAAAGACGCTGCTCGTAACATAATCACATCATCACATTATGCGTAGTGTTCGTCATTGAGGCGTTCTATTGTCTATCTCCGAAGTTCTTCATCAGATCTTCACCAAATTTAAATGGGACCAATCTGGAAGTATATCCATTCAAATAAAAAAAATCTAAATCGGTTTATAAATGGCGGAGTTATGAGGTAACAAACATAAAAAAAAAACAACCATACAGACGAATTGAGAACCTCCTCCTTTTTTGGAAGTCGGTTAAAAACAAGCCTGAAACGTTTATAGAGTTCGCAAGCTCCTATTGGTATTTTTGACCCTCGGCGAAAAATGAGGGCTGTCATGACTTTGAAGCCTGTCTGTTTGTGGCTTCGTAGCGCCCAAACGAACCGATTTCAATGCAGTTTTTTTGTTAGAAAGCTAGTTTAATCGTGATGGTATGTATGGCTATGTTTGATTCTCTATCCATCACTTTGGCTCGACCGGTTGACTTGATATTTCTAACATGGAAACCTATTCACAATACAATATTGGGGTACCATTGAGCTGATCTGATTGAGGATTTGGATCGGAAGGTTGTTAACACTACTCCAACAAAATAGAATAATAATCAGACTCATCGATTTCGTGATGTTCAGAACTTGGAAGGTGGTTAAGGCTGGCGATCGGCACACGCTAACAGCTACAGTATATAGTTTTTCTCACTTTGTTTACACGGTAAAGTGAGTTTTCTGTTTGTTTTGACAAACTTATACTTAATTCATATTTCCATCTATCATAAATCATAATATTCATGACTGTTAGAATTGGCTGGAGAGTATTTAGTCGCGAAGTTTGAATTAGCACCACATGCTCTAAGTAACTAAGGTCGACCTCCACGGGGCGGGGGGCGGCGGTTTTAGTCCCCGCGCCTCCGGCCGGCAGTCTACCACAACGCGCGCTCGCGTGCGATCCTCTGCCAAACTGGAGTGTTCCGCAGGGCCGGTATGCTTCGACAACTTAGGAGTTTCCGAAGGTCCCGCTACGGTGGCTCTTCGCCCCGTAGGAGAGGTGGCCGCTCGCTCCGAACCCTCGCTACTTCGGTTACTTGATACAGAAAAAAGTGGTCAATTAAGCCGCGCCCGTGATCGTCTGTCCTCTTTCTGTAAAAAACTTCGTCGTACCATCAGTGAGTGATCATAAAAGTACATAAATATTGTCTACCGTTGTAAAATTAATCATAGACCCCCCCGATCAGTGTTATATGGTTCTCGTTTGTATAAATCACGTTCTGTTTTGCACTATTACAAATCGCGGCAAATGTATCGTTGCATCATATTTGTATGTTCGCCACCAATGTTCTAATGCTGCTTTTGTGTTTTGCTGCAACACGTAGGCGACGTGGATACTCCTAAAAAGAACGAGCTGGCAACGGAAAAGAAGACTGCCGCCTCTCATCGTAAGTGCTAGATTTCGCGCACATTAGCTCGGCTGTAGTGCCACATACATGGTTTTGTTTACATTTTTCACCATCATTTCACTATTGGTAAAGCGAGAATCCTCCATTTGAAATCAGGCAAAAGGCTCTTGTATTGGAGACATAAACTGGTAATAAAGTTCTGTAAAAGATTGGAGGATCATCGTAATGAGACTAAAATAAGATAACATCATATTATTATCATTTCTTGTCTGTGTTCCTTTGTATTTGTCCTGATTGTTGATGTTGTGATGTTTGTAGATCAAAATGTGGGTTCACGTCTTTTTCTATAATTATGTAATTAGGTTGTTCTAATACGTTGTTTGTGGTATTTACTTACATTATTCTGTGTGGCCTTGCCGTACGTTTGAATATTAATTCATTTGTCATGTTTCATTCGCTGGGGAACATTAAACTAGTTATCATACACATAATAACTTAACAAGACATTTAATACATATTCATTACTATGGTAAGGACCTATTCACTCACTACATCAGTCTCATCAGTCATTGTGGTACATATCCATGCATCATTATTTTATAGTTCCACATACGGATAACGCGTAAAAGATAAATTTATAAAGATGTTATACGTTACCGATTAATTCTGACATTTTGACAGAAAGTTGCCAATTCCACGTTAATTTCTGTTTATTTATGGTAGCCATTTATCAAGCATTTTTAAAATTGACATTAATTATTCTTAAATAGAAACAAGCACATGTATGTAAGTATTTACTTATTATTTGTTTTTTAATTAATTTATTTAAGTATTATAAACAGCTATTAAGTTAATAACGAGGGGACGGATAAATCTAAACCTAAAATTTTAAAATTTGTTTTTGGTATAGTGGAACTCAGAAAAGCAAAAATTTAATTTAGGTAATTGAAATTTAATAAAAGATCGTTTTGAACTAATCAGATAAGAAATTAGATTTTTTTGGATAACAAACGACCGTCTTATATCATCTGCAATCTAAAAAATAGAATGCTACACAAATAGGATTTTTGTACTATTAGTGTGACATGTTATTAGTTTATCTTAAGTAGAGTTTAATATTTGGACGTTATTTTAAGGTAAATATAAACGGCGACACTGACATTAGACACAAGTCTCAACATTAGTGTCACTGGCGTCTTAACGATGGGATTTTTTATGTCGACATTAAGTGACACACTACGACACTCAGTGTCTAGTATAAAGTGTCGCCGTGTGTACGTGACTTTATGTTTAGGTAACGGCCACCGACTACTACGTTAGTGGCCGCGTGCCGCGTTGGTCTAAGTGTTTAGGTAATAATTTTAGCTGCTATTAAATTAATGTATATTTGGTAAAAATCTACGAATTCAAACCATCAACCTATTTATGTCGCTCGGTTGCAAACCGAATGACCCGCATTTTTTTATCTCTAGCTATACAAAAGTGTAATTCGAATTGAAAATAAGCACTTAAAAGACCTTTACGCTCCAAAACGTTGACGTTACCCAACAAGCATCGCACCAGACCTAGGCGGGCGCGTTAGAACGAATTCACTCTTACTGAGGGGCACATTCTTTCTTTTAGTTAAGACACTAAGTTTATTAGGAGTTGATCCTTATTATTGACCCTATCGATCGGTGGCATAAATAAAGGGTGATTGTGGTTTTCATCAGATTCTTCGTAAAAACGAAGGAGAGAGCGAGTCGAAATGAGCGTAACGTCTCAATTGGAACAGTTTCTGATGAGCGCAGAGCATTTGGTCCACGAATATAGTGGGTATGTTATAGTCATAGCCACAAAGGCCGATGTTTAGGTGCTCCTAGGTTATACTAGAGATTAGACTAACCTCTTAAGCCGCTCTGCCGCGCGATTCATAAACGCAGTAAGTCACATTTTGGTGAAAAATGAGTTAAATATATATTCGTAATCACAATCCTATGGTGATTGCGAATATATATTTAACTCATTTTTGACCAAAATGTTACTGCGTTTATGAATCGCGCGGCAGCGCTTTGGTCAAAATTCAACTAAACGTGTTCTGAGTTTCGGCTTTCGACTGACGGGTTTTTGGTTAATCCTAGGAGAGCCTAATTTGACCAGTCGCGATCGCGATCGCATTACACCTCGCAAGCTGGTGGTACAGTTTATAAGAATTAGCAATCACATATTACCTAGCTATTTTAGGGGTTACTTCTATCTACGATTGACTAGAACGCATCAGTTGTAAGTCGAAACATAAGAAAGATTCTAAATACTCAAGTACTACTCAATTTTAAGGTGCCGTTAATTTCGTGCTGTCACGTCACTTCGCCTTAAGCTGACAGTGACAGCATGAGACTTAAAGGCAACTTAATATTGAGTAGCGTTTGAGTATTTGGCCATTAGAATTTCACCAAGGCGAACCCAGGAGCGCCTAAACTTCGGCCTTTGACTATAACTGATATTGGCTATAGGCTGTGATATTGAACATACAGGACTCCTGTATCTCATGTAGGTACCGATCTTTAGTTCCAAGTATCTCGGTAACATGAGACTTTAAGACAAGTACCTACTTGACGTTTTATGTTTCTTTAATAACGGCGAGATGGAAAAGAAGCCAACCACTGCGGTCCGAGATACTTTAACAAAATAGGGTTCCAATGCGATGCGGTTAGTAGGTAAGTAATTAATTAAAGTAAATTAGTTATACTCTCTACTAATAAATAGTTAAATCAACTTGAGAACTATTATTTGAATATAATTCTAACGTATATTATAATCACGTAATTAGTTCATTTTTAATAATTGTCATTGTTCTCGTACAGCCATCTTTACCTCCAAATATGTCGACAACGTCGACACTTTAGGGCACCACATTGCTGACATTTTTTTGTTTGTCCCCTAAGTACCTATATACCTATACCAGTGCCCAAAGAGGGACGCAAAATAGAAAAAAAAATGGCGGTGGGTGGCTATGCCATAAAGGTTCTATCCCCTTTATGCCATGTATAATGTCTTTGTAACCACAATGTCCACTGCTTATCCATGGTACTACTGGTAGTTTCTTTGTATATAAGCTTTTTTGACTTTGTATTAACCTGGTCATAGATTTTTATTATTCAGTTCCAAATTACAAAGGTGGTAGTATTATTTCCGCTATATTGGCACTTGTTGTAAATAACCATAATGATTTCAGTGATTTAATTACTTCAAAAAAATCGTATCAAAGGAATCCAAGGTTTTACGTGATTTCGATGGAAATCGATTTTACAATGCAGCATTATACAATAGAGCAAAAAAGAATTGAGTGTTATCTCCTAAAAAATCTTTTGTAGGACCGGAATTGGTTGACTAGTTGCGGTCTTGCAGAACAGTCAGCTACACTCAATTATTTTCCGTATTGCTTCCTGTTTGTGGACACGTGAACGTCTGCACTTGCATACTGCGGCGTAACGAACCTTCGTCTTTACTTTCTAATGTATTTATGCTCATGTTCTAAATAATTCACACCAGCACGATACGCGTTACCGTTGCCACTCTATTATTAAAATATGAACGTTAAAATTGAAAGATTGCAAAACTTGTGACGTTGCATTGTTAATAGTGATAAATGAAATTTGTTGATATAACCAGTTTTTGATGTTTCGAAGTAACGACTTTATTGCATCGCTATAAAAATAGGAATACTTTGTTGTTATAAAATTATTTCAGTCCAATGGTACTTGGAATATCACGTAGCTATTTGAAAGAAGTAGTTAGATAAAAAGCTGATAAACAAGGGTGGAGTGCGCTTGGGTTTGTGTCAATAAGGGTTGCTATGGGTGTGGCGGACAGGGCAGCACATGCCCGGGGTTCTTGCAGGATGGGCATGATTGATATATTCCATTTACTTCTATTAGTATTAGTATGAGTACTGCTTCACTTACTTAATGACGTACATTCGTGAGTTATCTTCACTTATTTTAAACCCAGTCATTTTAGAATTTAATAGTTTTCTTAGAAATGTTTAATCACTGCAGTCCGTCCGTCGAGTAGTTGGCCATATAAAGTATCGATCAGAGTGTCTGCTCTAAGTGGTAGACGCCAATGACATAAGTTATTTAAGCAGAGTGTTTGCCTGTGTCTGTAAGTCAAGCTTTTTATTGATAGCTAAACAGTTAGGTTCTCAGTAACAACATTATAACCTATTGAAGTAAATTCCCTTATAATTACCGGATTTAAATTTCGCGCCAGGGTACTTAGTTGTAAAGGTGTTGTAGCTGACATAGATCGCGACTATCTAATTAAGGTAAATTAATGTGAACATAAGCGGGATAGGTCATGTCAAATAGTCGCCGAACATGTCGCTGTTTGCAGACTATCGAGGTCGGGGATTTTGTTTACGTAAAGTATGGAACTTACTAGTTCATCGATTTGGACGGTATTTTTAAAACTATATAGTTATGTCCAGTGCCTCACAGTCTCAGTTAAGCATAAACCAGTAGCCACCCATATCTTTTGTTTGTGTAGTTAAAGGCAACCGATGGATGATATCAGTAAAATGGCAAAATTAAAAAACTTTCAATAAAGTCATGTATCTAGCTGTGATCACCAGTCCACCTGCTGAGAGCCGTAATTTTAACTATCCTGATACTAAGAATAATTTCTTAGCTTTATCTTAAGGTTTTACCACACCAAACGCGGGACGTGAGCGGATCATGACGGCAGCAGGCCCGCGTTTGTAGTATTGAAGGGATTACTATGACGCATGTTACACCAAATTCGAACGTGGGCTCGCCGTTGACACGACCCGCTTAAGCACCGCGTTTATTGTGGCGAAGACTTTTTTATCATACAATCTGGCGGTTTATAACGAACAATCTAAACTCAGCGGGAGCCCTGCTTCAGTTATGTACATCTACGTGCTCATATGATAATATTTTCAGAAATGTTAACAATACGCTCCAGTTCAACAAAACTAAACCTAGTGCTCGGTAACGATATTTTAATTAGCTTGTACTAATTAAATGACGAAGTCGCTAACGTTTTGAAAACAACGTACGTTAGTATATTTTATGAAATAGTTGTTAGTACTACTTACTACTTAGTATATTAATGAGTTCACACGTAGACATTCGGATGTTATTGATACATGTACTTGTTAAGATAAACAACTGAACTGGTAAGTCCAGTAAAATGATGAACATCAGTAAGCAATGACGCAAAATGTGCGATTTATTAACTTGTGCCTTGTTTATATAATGTACCTACGCGTTACGTCATTGTATTTGACCTCAATTGATGCTTCGATAATCTAACAGTTACGAGCATTAACTTGATAGCATTCCAGGAATTTTAACAGTAAAGGCATCTATCTAGATGAAAGCGAATAATGACTCAGCTTATTATCAACACTCACCTCAGCAACACAATTGCCTGAAAATAATCTAATCAAATCTCAGATAGGTATTTTTAATTTTGCTAATTCATTTTTATAACATTCATTCATTAGGTAAAAAATATATTTTAATACTTTTATTTAGTTTACTTTATTGTCTATCGGCCACAAATCTTGCATGCCAAATTTGAGACAGTTCTTGTTATCCAAACAGGCTGAAATTTTGCATAGTCATGTTTTTCTGATGACAATACAATAAAATTTACTTTTCAGATTTTTCGATTGATTACTAAACGGTAAAAAACTTGTTAATAAAAATATTGAAAAGATTTTATTTAAAATAAAATATAAAAAAAAATACTGTACAAATCTGTAAAAAAATACTGGAACTAAAAGCTTTGGGGGCAGTCAGTTGATTAAAGTAACTGTGTAGTTGTATAATAAAACCGCCCGCCCTGATAGCTTTTAGCAGATGTTTTACGCTTTCACCATATAAACTTCATTAAACACATTTAATCTACGGATTACAGCATATAAAAAAGAAACTCGACTGAAATGGGGTCGTCGTTCCTTGTTAGTGATTTTATTAATTTGTTGAGAAAGTGCTTCCCATGACGAGTGTCATATAAGCTCGAAACACGATGGGTCTACAACTAGTCATTGCGGAGTGCCGAGGGCCACCCTAAGCCACCTTCTCAACACCCCTCTTTTTGCGTCGGAGGTTAAAAATAACCTAAGTAGTAAATATTGACTTAGGTTTATTTCATTAATTATGTAGTAGGCTGGAGGTGCAGTGTGTAATTGAAAGGTGTGCAGCAAACTATCAAAACGTCAAAGAAATTGTTTAAAAATACTAAAATTTTTAGTGGAGCTGATTTACGATCCACTTCGAAATCGACAACAACAGCTTTTCTGCTTTAGAAGGAAATAAAGCAGAAAAGCTGTTGTTTATTAAATATTACTTGCCACTCATCGGCTTTGATTAATAAGCACATGGCTGCGAATGCGAAACGGAAGCGAACCAAAACGAAAGAGTAACGAATATCGGAACTTTGTTTAGCACGATTTTGTATAATGTGTTACACACAGCACGCGGGACGGAAGCGAAAAGGAATCGGTTCGCCTTGTGTCCGTGGTGAGTTCGTCAATGTCGATTGATTTTCAGTGGCTTGCGCGGTAGATAAGGGAAAGGAGAAAACTGATCAGTTTCACATACGCGATATTTTGGCCTATAGTTCGAGTTTGAAATTGATACTTTTACTCGAGATTAACAACACATTACTTTTCATAACGAATATGATAAAAGTAAAAATACAGAATAATATGTAACAACAACCATATAATATTCCGGCTGAATAAAATTCAGTTTCGAACTTTTTTTTTGTGGGCTGAATGCATGGTTTTTCTTTTCACGTGGGAGCATCATGGCCACTATTTATTGTTTCCAGGCCAAGATTAGTGAATCCAGTATCTTTTCTTAAGCAAACAGAAGGGTGCATACCGTCACGTTAACGACTGTCTGTTACTATAATCCCCCTTACATGCTAAGGTACATAAACGTATACCAGAAATACGTGGTCATATTTAAAGTGGTTCATTGGACTTGTATTTAGAATAACAATTGACAATTCGAACAAAAAGATTCGGATATTTTTCGACTCTATACAAATGGCATCAGCTGATTGAGTCAATTCGTATGGAGAGTCATAAAATTTTGGCCGATTTTTTTATTTTACCCGTCAAATGTTACTCTGAATAAGAGTCCAAACAACCCCCACAAAATAACATGATAACGCATTTCTTTTACACGTTGTATTAAGGTGGGTTTGCGTCACACACTACAATCATTTATGAAAGTTATTAATTAACGGCAATTGCTGTTGATGCAGTAGACGCAAGGTTAAGCGTATTAATCATACCATAATTACCAAGTAAGTACTGTTACCGTACTAAATAGCAGCAACGTCAAATGATTCGTTCGTCAAAGTGGCTTCCGTCAACGTGCACTGTATTCAGTTCGCTCACGCTCCTTTGTCTAAAATCTATACGTATAACTTTGTGGTTGTATTCGCGGTGCTCTGAAGTGACCTGCCCGACCGTAAACAAATGGGCCATGCGTTTAACCCCACGCCACTCCTGGGGGGCTAATAACGTCAAATTTGGTGAACCATAATTTCGTTTCATATTCGTAATCATAACTGCAAGGCTGCAGATCCAGTTGGCAGTTGTCACGCAGTTGCAAAATTTGCAGTTGCGACTGGATGTGCAGTCCTCTAGCAGTTATGATTATGCTTATGAAACGAACCGATCCACCAAATGTGACGTTATTAGCTCCCCTGTTCTCTCTTCTGTTCAACACTACCTATTTTAACGTAATACGGGCGTCCACGATAGAGCAATAGACCTAGGGGGCTTGGAGATTAGTGTAACATATTCTTTCGCATGTCTACGTACATGTAGAGATTGCGTCCACGTCAGACTACATAGAGTAGTGATGCCCTAGCTAGGTTAGTCTCGGCACTATGTACACGTCGTAGATTGCTCCACGAGAGTCACTCTACGTGATTTTAATCTGTCGTGGATGAGGCGTTTAATTCCAGATACCTGCATATTAATCCGATGCCTGCATATTATGTATTTATAAACGAGGAGAATAGATGTATTTTTTTAATTATCTGTGGCTTTGTCACCAAAATTATGTCTAGGTGGCCAAGATTTTATAAAATGGTTTATTTTTAGATAAATTGTTTTTTCGTTATATCTCATTTAAAAAAAAACAGTTTGAAAATGATGGACAGTGATAGACGCTGTACTTATACATTAAATAATAATTCAGACACGGAAGGTTAGTTTCACCACTAAGTCGATCGAGCACTTGTTTATAAATGGTCTAGATTTTCTTCTTTTGAAAGTATTTTAGCTTGTACGTAGAAATTAACTGGTATTTGGTTACTTTGTCTCGACGTAAATTGCTATGATACGTCCAACTCCGCTCACGCCACCTATTTATTACCGTCTGTAAAATGGATTCGTTTACGTCACAACTCAATTGCATTAGAGAGGCCATTCAGATTATGTTAGTTGAATTTCTTTTTTTTTATATTCTGCTGTTCCTTTGGCTTAACTATCCACCTAATTTTATTGAACATTTGCATTAAAACTCTTAAGTACTATGTAGCTCGTCTTGAATTGCGTAAAATAGTTTCATTTTAGTCTTCTCCCAATAAAAGTCGTTTTCAAAAACCATTACGAGTCAACAGTAACTGTTTAATTTAACAAGTTGATAATAGACGGGTATACTTTTAAACTTCTCAATATCGACTGAATTATGTTTAAAATTTATTTTGTTCGTGTTTCAGGCAAGGACGGCTCAAAGGTGACGACTGTGGTGGCGACGCCGGGGCAAGGTCCCGACCGGCCACAAGAGGTGAGCTATGCTGACATGAAACTCATCGGAAACGGCAGCTTCGGCGTCGTCTACCAAGCCAAACTATGCGACACCGGCGAGCTCATTGCTATCAAGAAGGTGCTCCAGGACAAGAGGTTTAAGGTAAGTCTAATACGGATACCTCTATCAATTTCTACGAAAGTATCGCTTGATTCGTTTGATTGATAGACAAGATTGTTTGGATAATTGTCTTAATCCGCCTCATAGGTTATGAGTAAAACAACTCATAGCTCAAAATAAAATGAATTATCGTTCCACATCAGCTTCCATACAGGCGGTTTAAAAGAATATTCTATAATCTACCTAGAGTTTAATTTATTATTTTGATATGAATAGGATAAATCCATTAATTGGATAGGTGACATTGATTTACCAATGTTTCACTTACTTGTAGTGTAGGTAAGTGGTAAAGAACCTAGGGAAACTGTATCTCCCGCAACTTGTTAAAATTTAAGGGTAGCTAGCTTGTTGAGATATTGATCTTGTTGTTTAACAAGTTGGTTTAAAAGTGCATTTTCATGGTTCCTTAGTTGTCATTATGCATATTACAAATCGAACGTATACGCGTGTAACAATTGACTGATTTGGAAGCTTCAACTTCAGTTGGAAGCTTTTAATACACTGAAGATTGACACAGAAATCACCATATTCATGTTTAGTTTAAAATTCGTTCAACAGTACCCAAACGTCTACTTATTTTACATGCATGTTGTGTATTACAAGTGATAGCAGGTTATGTCTAAAAATATGAATTTACTTAGTGGTACAAAATAATTTACTAATAACGTATTACACATTGCAGAACCGAGAGCTTCAAATAATGCGACGACTGGAGCATTGTAATATTGTCAAATTGAAATATTTCTTTTACTCCAGTGGAGAAAAGGTGAGTGTCTTATATTATATTTTACTCACATACCTATTAATTTATGTGTCTTATAATTTTCTTAGACTATTTTAATTTCTAGTAGTTATTTGGATCTAACTTCTGGTTTGGACCCATTTTTAACTATGAATTCAGATATAATATTATATTCAGAAGGGTCTGCAAACTAGAAAGGAGATATCTCATTTAGTATAATTCTTTGGTTACTATTGTTTTTCCGACGACTGCTATTAATAGTTGTGAAAATGGTTTTGTTTTTCTGTTTGTTGATGTTAGGTCTGTGCTGGTAGTACATGCTTATAAGCGAGTCAATTTAGGTGCAATATGATGGATCTTGCATTTCGAATTAGTAAAGTTATTGCATTTTATTCAATTAATGTTTTGAACAAACTTCCTTGATATGAGACATCTCCTTTGAACCCTATTTCTTCAATATAAGTAACTAATTTACTGTGTATTTTGATTTGATCAAGTTACCTTTTTTAGTTCGCTTTATTAAGGGTGTATTATTTGTGTGTTTTATTTGGGGGAAGGCGGCAGTGCCCGCAGCAGTGAGCTCAATGTTAAACGCAATGCAGTCTCTTGATGTCGCAGTACGTTTATGAATCAATTAGATTGTTGCGCTAGTGTGCTAATGCACAAATTAGGCCTTCCAATTCAGGCTTTGGTTAACGAACAATATTTTTTTTTGTTTCAAAATTGCATATTTATAATTAATTTATGTAATTGAATTAAAAGTATCGGTCGGTAACCGTGGAAGCCCGCCAAACAGTTGTGTGCATACATGATTTGTTGAGAGCAAGTCTTAATCACGTCATGAGCCGTAATCTTTCAGCCATGAGCTTTTACATCTGATCAGGTCGATGCCCACTATGTTCTTCCATCATCATCTCATAAAATTTAACTTGTTCTGTATTGCGTCATCTAAGTTGTGTTATATGATTCTAACTGATGCTTGCTTGATACATTTTGTTTTCTTACAGACAGCTTTAGTGTTCCATTGCCATGTACGTGGTTTATTTGCACTCGCCTGTGAAAATAGAAAAATCTTCGTAACGCATTATAAACGCACAATTAAAATACTAAGAATGTTTCTATAAAAAAAAAAACAAATAATCAAGTACATCATTTTTGTTCTCAAATTGTATTTACTGTCTTTGAAGTAGTTAAACTTAATAAAAGGCGAATTGATTAGTCAACTAACTAATGAAGAAACGTGTATCGTGCTAAATATTTAAATAAACCTTGACTCTCTATATAGATAGAGAGGACATTCAACAAAATTAAAATCAGTCAAGGTAAATGTAGCTACGATACCTATTTGCTTACCAACACATATAATAAGGTCAGGTGCTAAAACAGATTCGTACTGAAGACTTGCAAAAACAACACAAATGTTTTATAACTTTGTATGCATAAGATTTTAGAACACCTATGTTTTTCGCGTGTGGAGTTCAAGGTTTGACTTTCAACAGTAGATATCAGAGTTGTGTATCACTAGAGCCAAGAACCTTTGGATAAAAGCCAACTTTGAAATCTACTCACCTTGTTAAATGTAATTTTTCAACTTTTCCAACTGAAGTTCGGGAAAGCTCTAAAAATTCAGAAGTTTTGATATTTCTTTCTTGCACCAGTTTTCTTTAAATGCATATTTTTCCAAAATGTATTTGGATGGAAACGTATTTCAACTGCGGTAGTTTTATGTTTTTGTTTTAATATCCTTAACGTATTTTTCAATATTTGTCTTTTATACTTTTTTCGTAGTAAACGATGTTTGCTTCATTTTTTATCCCTAAAGATTTTTCTTTCTTTATCATTTCTATATGTATGAAAGCATTATACAGAATTATACAACTTGCAATATATTTACATTATCTCATTGTTATTTACAAGAGCATCGCTAGGTACAAGTAATGTTATAGCATTACTTGTACTGTATATTGTAATTTCTTCATTTCAGAAAGACGAAGTGTACCTGAACCTGGTGCTGGAGTACATACCCGAGACTGTGTATAAAGTGGCACGTCACTACTCCAAAGATGAACAAACCATACCCATTAGTTTTATAAAGGTATCCCTTTTTACATTGCTCAGATAATAATTATGACCACCCAATATTATAATATGTGAGACTAATCTGTTTTCCTGTTCAACAGCTGTATATGTACCAGTTGTTCAGAAGCCTTGCGTACATACACTCGTTGGGCATCTGTCACCGAGACATTAAGCCACAGAATCTACTCCTTGATCCTAAGACCGGCGTACTCAAACTTTGTGACTTCGGCTCGGCGAAACATCTCGTTCGCGGCGAGCCTAATGTGTCCTACATTTGTTCCCGATACTATCGCGCTCCAGAACTAATTTTTGGCGCTATAGATTACACCACTAAAATCGGTAAGTTCTGTTTATTAATTATAGTCATGAAAACACAGAGATCCTTATTATCATTAAACATAATATCCTCGTAGCATTTTCTCAAGTATATCAGGATGGGCTTCCAGTCTAATCAGATGCGGATTTGCGATTACTGTTATTTTTCACGAAAACTGTAGTCTGACGTATACGTAGTCTAGTCTAGTCTGGCGTATACCGGTACCAAAAGGTTAAGCAGCCGGTCGCAGTCTTAATGGTCACCCATGCAAAACTTAACCGCAGCAATGTTGCTTACCTTTGGACAGATTGATCTGCGTGTAGCTACGAATATCGAGCGTCGTTATGAGAATAGGTTTCACTTTATACTGGCAAACGTCAAATGACCGATATGGATCACCACAAGCTACGCGATTAGGCTGCCAGGCAGTGTTACAAAGACGGATAAATTGTTATCTGCGTTGTACTCCGATATACGTACCGATGCTATCAATGCAACGGGACGCAGTTATATAGTCGACATTGGTATTGATTGTAATCGTTTTTCTTTGTCGTTTACTACAATAACAAAGCTGTGAATGGCATGTAACTCCATCCAATGGTGTATCCTTCAAATATAGGTACATAAATTATGTAACTTCAATGAAAAGAAACGGGAACAGTAATAAAAAAACGCCACGCTAGTACCTATAGAGAAAACTTGAAATAGCAGAAGAAACTTTTTTGTCAGGCTTTTTATGTAAAAGCAATGTTGGAACACGTGGAATGCGGAACATCTCTATGTTAATTATTTTATTTTACTTTTTTGTGAACTGTTATAACTGTAACAAAAATGTACTCTGTGATTTGCTAAGACGCACGCAAACGTATTCACTATTGGACATGAGCTAAGTTCAAGTTACACCACAACACTGCCCAGTTTACCTCAACTGTTTCCTTCAGATTGTCGGTAGATTTGGCTGGGGAGCACTCCCTCTACGTTTGCTAACTTGTGGACTTTCACTCAAGAACCCGTCCATTCATCAGTCTTACTACTTCTACTTCTATTTGCTGATCCTTTGAGATTTATGTGACTCCAATAATTCTTCTCCGGTTAATCTCATGAGGAAACTAGGAGGACTTGCGTATCGTTCAAACAACTCAAAATGCAATGCTTTAACTCTGAACATACAATACCCGCTTCATAAGTACACCAGCGACGATAATTTCGTGAATTAGGCTAGCTGGCAATATTGTCGTCTCGGCAAGGCCACCTAAAAGATGCCTCTTCCAACTTTAGAGGCAATGCGAACACTCGGCAAATCTTGTCAAATGCTGCTCCAGCATGAATGGATTAATCTGTCGGTCTGTCGGCTGTCGCGTGTCTTTCTTGAAGTTGTACGTACGTCAGCGTCATATAGTAAGTAGCAGTCAAGATGACCAAATACATATTTAGAAACATCCAAAGTGATCACCAATATTCACTCAACCAAGATTGTCAAGTTATTCAGACCATCCATCTTACTCAAATATATCGGAACATAATTATGATGAACAAAGTCAAATGAGTTCATTTAAGCCGTTATTATGGTTTTTGTAGACATTGATATAAGGTTTAAAATAAAATGGTTGAGGCGCGCTCTTGAAATGTAACAACATTTGACATTGTTCGTGTTCCCATATGTTTGAGTAAGATTGATGGTCTGAATAATTAGTTGACTTTAGTTGAGTGAATATTAGTGACCACTTTGGATGTTTCTAAATATTTGGCCACCTTAATTGCTACTTACAATATGAAGCTGACTGTACCTACTTAGTTGTAGTATAACCTGCCTTAGGTTAACATATTCCCCAGCACAACTTCGAGCGCCGTCCATTCAACTTTGAACGGTCATCAGTGGGGCACGACACGAATATTGGACCCGACCTTGTCTTGCCAAGTGCTGTTGAGACCAACACATAGAAAGGCTTTATTTAAGTTAAGCAGCATTTTACCTGGCAGTTTGTGCTTCTGTTTCTGTTCTGTTTTTTTGTCTTCGGTGAAACAGAAGCTATGAAATAGTCGTGACGAATACATTGTCCTCTTTTTCATAATTTGACCACACCACGCGATTTCAACGTATGAAGAAAAGTGTAAATCGCAGTTCCAGTGTTCTAAATTCCAAACGATACCAATTTTACAATTAATTTATACAGTTGAAGTGTAGAACACAAAGCCGCTGTAGCGTTGGTTTTTTTTAACAGCTCTCTCGGTCTATACTTTTTTCTGAATGTCAAATATTTTTTAGATTAAAAATATATTTTGTCTAGGACTCGTGGTATAAAAAAATATATTAACGAGACACTTCTCTAGGCTAAATGGTTACCTCGAAGATTGATCGATCTGCAAAGTTAGCATTGATGTGCGCTGTTGCACGAGTAAGAGACCAAAGCCCTCCATGCCCCTGCTGGCCACCGAATGATAATAACCGTCGTTGACTTGCTCAGGTTAGGCCGCAGTCTAAACTACATAGCGTACTAATATTCAACCTATCTGAGTAGACTTTAAACCTAATTTACTTTGGAAAAGGGTTACGATGCTGGTTAATATTTTAGGATGAAACTAAAAAGAGGCGTACGTACCTCTTTATGTATTTTAACTATTTTAACTTTTGTACAGATGTGTGGAGCGCCGGTTGCGTAGTAGCAGAATTATTATTGGGTCAGCCAATATTTCCAGGAGATTCTGGTGTTGATCAATTGGTTGAGATCATCAAGGTAATGTTATAACCTTAATTAAATACCTTATACATATTTTTAAAGGCGTTTAACTAAAAAAAACATGTTTTGCAGGTACTAGGTACTCCGACACGAGAACAAATTCGAGAGATGAATCCTAATTATACAGAATTCAAATTCCCACAAATCAAGAGCCACCCATGGGCTAAGGTAAAGTACATTACCTATTGTTATCATAGTTCGATCCTAAAATCGTCTATTCAAGCAGCGGCATAGCTTTTTAAAAGTGTTTTGAAAAAAGGGGGTATACCTTCGCCCAGCAGTGAGACAATACGGGTTATAATAATATATTGTATGGATAAAACGAATTTATTATGTCGGTATTATAAATTAAATGACATCAAATTTAAAAAAGAAGTATTTATATTAGATTAGATGACGTGGAAATTATGTGTGGATAAAAATCTCTATGTAGTCCCGTTTATGATTCAACCATATTATGCCATGTAGTTACTAAGTAGGACGGAAGATGACGTCCAGCAGCATCCTACTGTTGCATATTGACTAAAGCTCTTTGCTTATTCTAAGCCGGTGCACCACATCGCCTCAAAATAGAGCATTGGAAAATGAACTTTAAGCCAGCATCACAAAATCTACTGTGTAGGGGACACTATACTGTACATTTTGCGAAGCTAACCCGACGATGATTGAGTCGATCAATTCAATCGTTTTCATATAGTGTATGGATGTGGAGGCGAGGCTTTAGATGAGCGATGGTATTAAATCCCCGACTAACACGCGTATAACGCGTTACAACGCAACATTCGTGCGCGTATACGTTTGATGATGTTCCGGGCGTAGATTGCGCCGACGTCTGGATAACGCCTTAGTCTGTAGCCACTCGGATCTATATACCTTTTATTTCCATATTTTTCGATTCATCCTTTCGTTCACATGTCACAACTTCGACATTCGCTATAATTTCGTATTTTTTAAATAGTTATAGTTATTTAAATGCAGAACAATTTATGATTAAGAGTTTCTTAGTTTCAGCTAAATTTTAACTTCAAGTTGACAGGAAAATACTGCGAGATTACTATGGAACAGTAAATTAATGCTTGTCTTACTTGCATTTATTTGCTCTCTCGACTCTTTAAATCTATTTCAACATTAGGTATGCTTTTAGCTTTAATTGTACTGGGTGTATCCAAATTCGTGTAATTCCTTCAAATCTCGTAGTCTATTGGTGACACAGATTGACTCTGCATGGAATACTTTTGGATTCAACTAATAACTTATTTCAAAAAGAACATAATAATATGGTGTCCCTAACGTGAGGCATTTTAGCGCCTCGAGTTGACTGCGTGAAACGTTACCGAGCAAGTCATGCCCGCCAGTAATTTTCTTGCCGGGCTCCCATTCAATTATGCGTGGCATCGAAATGTTGTATCACATTTAATATTTTTTATGGGTTTTTTTAAACCTTATCAAGTGGTTTAGATAATGATCACTTATCAATATCGCAAAAAAAGAAAGAAAAGAAAACAAAGTTTTTTAATCAAGCAACATCCCGTGCCGGGTTAATGTATACCAGTAATAGATCATAATATAATTATATGGTTTTAAAGAATTGCACGAATTGATTTACACCTTGACATGTAATAATCAAAGGCTTTTAATTTTCTTTATAAGGGACTAAATTAATTTGTACTAACTGGTCGGCCAGCAGTAAGCAAAAACTTTTGATCGTGTTTTCTACAGTATTCGTCGGGAAAGGGTGCTTGCTTAAAGTCATCCGTTGAAGCCGCTCTGTACAGTCAGTTGCAATAAGATGTTTACACTTTGCAAATTTAATAAGCGAATTTAAGAAAAAAATGTCACTGAAATCTTTTTAAATTGTGTATTTGGCATCTGCCAACATATACGAATTCATAGATTGTTTGAAAAATTCCATTTGCTACTTCATGAATGCAAATTCTAATTTTGCAAAAGCGTTTGTACCCATATTACAGCTGACTGTACAATATGAGCTTAGGTCCTTATATGTTAAAAAAGTATATTTGTGTTTATTTTATATAACTTGGTAATCGCTAAATTAAAATATTTAACATGTAGTTAAAAGTAGAATAATCTTCGTTTGCTGAAATCATATTCAGGCAGCCAGCTGAGTAGGAATAAAATATCAATCCAATTCAGATTGTCTAATCCAGGAATTCATGATAATATTTCTAGGCTTATGAAACCAAGGTACAAGCAATAAAATCGTACCTACTGGCTGTGGAAATAATAATTACGTATTGAAAACCTGGTTTGATGATTCCTCGGTTCTGATAATTCCGATCGGAGATTATCTAAAATATACTATAATTTCGCTCGTAAAGGCCAAGCTGTTATTATACTATTTATGATTTTTGCGATACATAATTGGCGGATATTTGAACTCCAGCTTTTAAAACACAGAATGAAAAGAATTATTCAATTCTCGATCAAAACACCAACCTAAATAATAATAACGAAGTGGTACCTACCTTGGATGGCGGAAAATTTAATAATTTCAGTAAGGGTAGCTACACACATAAGCGGGCCGGCCATAGTCGGTTCGGCAGTATTTGTCGACTAACAAAGCCGACCCGAAGTAATTACTGCACATGTTCGGCTTCATTCGGCTTGTGCCGATTGGGTAGTTCATTCGGGTCGACACATCATTCGATTCGGCAATACTTGTGGAACGAAAAAGCCGACCCGTAGCAACTACTACATACATTCGGCTCCAATGATAATAATACTTAGCTGAACTAAAATTTAAGCCATATTATTCAACTAGATATATTCGGTTTTACCGCCAGGCTTTGTCGATGACTGCCATCCCGCTGATGCTGCCCGCCCAGTGAAAGCCATAAGGCCTTTTCTCGAACATTCATCTACATATATTCGATTTTACAGCCCGGCTGTGCCGATTAATGCCGGCCCGCTTATGTGTATAACTAGCCTAACATTTTTATACTTAAATACCCAATTATATCTAAGGGTGACCTGGCAGAACCAAAAGCAATTAAATTATACGATCTGCCTTCGACGTAACCTTAAATAATAATTATGTAGTTATTCATAAAAATAGCTGTCCTAGTTATTCTATTCGCACACGATAGTTATCGTTGTTTAACACACATAATTAAAAAGCGCACGTCATTGCAGTTCATGTTGGAGCGTTTGTCCACGCCCAAGTCTGCCACTGACCACCAGCGCATCAGAGTAAGATAACGCTCTGCGGGCTATCTAGATGTCTTCATTATATTTGTTATACTACAAAAACATATTTTCTGTCTTTTCAGTCAAATGCTCAACTTATACCTACAATACTTCATACCTGGTTACAAATATAAAGACATTTAGAGTAGATAATTTTGAACTTGAAAATAGCCTGGGCATGAGTTAAACAGAATGCCACATGTATAATTAGTCAGATGAAGCTGTCTCTTACTGCAATTTGTTTGTTGGTGTTCAGTGTGCATTCGTACAGTGCGACTCTGTGTGTAGTTTGTTCCTCAAATTTGTTTGACAAATGGTCGGTTATTCTAATTAAAACTTCTGTTTTCCTACAGGAACAAACTTGCAGCGTGGCACTTGATCATTATTTATATTTTTTACAATTAGGTTCAAACTAAATCATTTCATCGAAATCCAATGATTGCTCTCTAACCATTAACATTGTAAATACCGTTATTTTTATTCGTGTGCATAACTGAAAGGATTTATTTCAGAGCTGCTAACATCTTAATGTTTCTATGACCTAGGTTGGACTTAGTACCTACAATGTTTTCCCAAATATCTAGGCCTGTGACCCTCCAATAAACTCACAATTTGTAAAACATGGCTAAGCACTATCGTCCTCGTCCTCGGTTTTAGACTCACATAGACGTAAGAGACATTGTCTATTTTGTAGTATACAATAATAGTGAGCGTGTGCATGTGCGCAGGTGTTCCGCGCATGCACGCCGCCGGACGCGATCTCGCTGGTGTCGCGGCTGCTGGAGTACACGCCGGGCGCGCGCCTGTCGCCGCTGCAGGCGTGCGCGCACAGCTTCTTCGACGAGCTGCGCGAGCCGGCCGCGCGGCTGCCCAACGGCCGCCCGCTGCCGCCGCTGTTCAACTTCACGGAGTACGAGCTCAGCATCCAGCCGTCGCTGAACGACTTCCTGAAGCCGCGCAGCGGCGCCGGGCCGGCGGCGGACGCGGCGGGCGGCGCGGCGCCGGCGGACGACGCGCCAGGTACTTGCTCGGCCGAGCCGCGCGCGTAGGCGGCGGCCGGCCTCTAACGTCGTGTGTGTGCAGGCGAGGTGGGCGGGCCCAGCGGCACCGCGGCCGGCGCGTCGTAGGCGACAAGGCGGCTCGCCGGCGAGGCGGCCGCACGCCGCGACGCCGGAGCAGCGCGGGGGCCCCACACGCGACCTAGTGATAGTTACTTTCGTGTTGGCCATCGGGAAAATTACATGCATAATAGGTGTTTTCGGCGAGTAATCGTGTGATACTGTAGTGTAATTGTCGATAAAGCTTGAGCTGTCGTAGTCGGTAAGAAGGGTAAATCCGTTGTAGATTCTAAACCGTCGCGATGTGATTACTTTGTACTTTTGTAAGCTCAAATTGTCCCCTTATGTACATACCTTATATGCTGAGTTTGAATGTTTATTTAGTAAACGACAGATAATTACCGTCTGGATAAATTGTTTTGTTTTATTTTCATTTTAATATCTCGTCAGTTTCTGTCTCTTTTATAATGATTTCGCTTATAACTGTAGCCTTAATGTACTCGGTGTGAGACGTTTTATCATAGAGAGAGGTTAGTCACCTGTTTGTTTCACTTGAATCACCTATCGATGGGTAGACACATGATACTTACCTTGCTTGGGCCGTGTAATCAGTAGGGAAGACATATTCAGTAGTGTATTAGAGTATTTATTGTTGAAAAGTATCACTAACTCAACAAACTTTTACGAAGCGTATACCTAGTGTTATTTCAACGATGAAACTTAGGAAACTGAATATTTTGTTGCAACAATAGTACGCATTGTAAATTTTTTTAACTAGCGTAAACTGATCTCTCAAGATAATTTATAATAATGATATGATATCTCAGAATATTTGTATAAACAATTCAGAGGATATAAATTTTAGATGTACTACACATATATATTTGTTTTTCGGCAACTTCTATGTTAAACATTTTTTGCTGTGTATTTTAAATTATCCAATGCTGGATAAATGTAATGTACCTATTTAATAGCACTGTCGGTGTCCTAATTATAACGACATAGTTTTTGGATAATATTGTATTCTATATTCAATAAATGATATTTCTATTATATGAAATTTGTCATTGAAACACTATGGTTATTAGTAGTCATTTATGAAACGATGTTTAAATAATGGTAAAATTTCATTGTCATAGTTTTAAGTATTCGAGTAATTTCATTTTGCACTTCGATTTTGAATACAGTTACAAATTAGGAAAGGTTTAAACCTCTAAGTATAGACTAACAAAATCTTTTCTTCATGGTGTAGAAGTAGCCTAAACGCAAAACTTATTGGTGTAATATCGATTACCTCTTGCACCACTATTTAGAAAAAAGAACCTGGTATTTTAAATTCAGATTCAGGCAGCTGAAAAGTACCATTCGGCATATAACATAATATTTTAGTCTTATTTGGACCAACTCATAGAAACATCAGCTTTGCATGATAATATTGATTCAGTCAGAAACCCAATAACTAATCAATATTTACGTGTTTTTACTGTTACATTCTCATTAAAGATAATTTTAAAAGCTTTAGCTGATGCAATTTAACATTTATTCTACATATTTTTCTAGACATAAACCAGGGCCCCGACCATTAAAATAATTAATTATAACGTATCATTTATTGTGTACCATGTTACAACAGGACAGTGCTGAACTCTGTCTTTCTCTTAGATAGCTTCGCGGTGTGTATTTGTCTCTGTGAAAGATCGGGTTCAGTGTTAGGTATGCCTGTAATTACTTATAAATTATTGTACTTTAAGAAAAGCGCCCCGCGCTTCGCTTTGAAATCACATAATAGTGGATCTTAGTTTTTGTCGTTAAGGCTATTAATTTGCTGGAACACCCATATAATTCGTGTAAATATATTATAATTATCTTTATGGTACGACTCTTGAGCGACGCGTGTTGGTGGCAGCGGTTGAGCGCTCGCTCGCTCGCAAGCGGCGCGTGACGTGTGTCGCCACCTTACCGCACCGGACTCAGTAAGAGACAGTAGTTTAGATATTACATGTATTTTATTAAGTCTATCTATCTAATATGAATTTTGTAATCAACGTTGCTTCTTAAGACCTTCTGTGTAAAAAGTTATAAGACATACTAGTGACCTGAATATTTGAAGCGATGTTATTAAAAATCTTTATCCCACTGAATTCTCACTTTCACGATTTGCGTGCACATTTACAACATGAGAATTTCCCATAAAATACATAGTTCGAAATGGAGTTATGACTTATTATATAAATTATTTAAAGTAAATTTTTCTTATTACTGTAATAATATTAAATTTAATAGTGAGTGAAATTTGTATTTTGTTTTCATATTTGTTTTACTGAATTTAAATACTTCATAACCCTCATATCGTTGTTAGTTATGAATGAAAATAACATAATTATTAAAAGTAAATAATTAAATGAATAGTAAGCATGGCTTTTTATTTTTTGCATTAGTTATAATCCCTATTGTGCCTCCACCTGGAATTGAAATATTCATGGTTGCAGAATTGTTATATGCTGCATGATATGCAGGTATCGTGACCCTAACATTATAGGTAGTACGAAGACCTTTGCTACTTGTTAAGCGCCCACTACACTAGTCGCGAAGTAGCCCAAAATCGACCGAGGTGTAAAGGGTCACTTCGTGTTTCCTCGTGTAACTTTGGCTCGCCTCACGAAACTTCCGCTCCGTGTCGGTTTTTGTGCCGGAGTCCAAGGGCCTGAAGGTAAATAGTTATTGGTTGCACGAGTGTGTAGTGTCGTACTCTGCAATTGATCAATTTCGCCGAGTACTTCGGCGAGGAACCGATAGAGTAGTGGGCGCTTTATGATCTATAAAAAAATGGCACACCGCATGCAGCGCAGCGAGGATAAAACAACTGGTACCTACTATACCTAGGTAACAACAAATACGGCGGACATTTTTTAAAATGTATTATTAATCTAATTAAACCAATTAAAGTATTCTGGTTAATATAATAATTATTATAAGTATTTAGCTTGGGTTTCTTATTCTGTAGTCCGGAGCAGGGCCTTCAGTAAAGATTGGAGAGTACCTATTAAATTATTAATAAACATGATTTATTTACAAGTCGATCCGTTATAATATTTTATAATTTCTTTAAAAGAGTGATTAGTTTTGAACTGCCAACATCTTAGCGAAAGTGGAGTCTCCAGATAATTTGGTGAGTCTGTAACGGCAGCATTTTTTGAGTAGGTACTGCGCTGTGAATGTATTATCTCAACAATCGGGACATGATTTTGTTACGTCTTGCGAGTGCAGTCTACGGTAAGAAAGAAGAATAGTTTTGTTTCTTTTTTCAAGATAGAATATCATCAGACTACAGGCTGCGCCTGTTCGTGAGATCTTTAGTAATAAAAATGTTTTTTCATGTAGGAGGCCAATTTTATTGTCATTGGTAATTTTCAAACACTACAACGAACTACATATTATATAGGTAGGTACCTACATAATATATTTGTGTCATGTCAGATTAGATCTTCAGAATCCTATACCTTCAAGCTCATAATAGATCATTATAATAGAATGGCAACACCGGTACTTACAGAATTAAGCTGGAAAAAAACTATCGGACGAGGCTGACAGCCGCGACTTATAGGTATCTGAATGTTACACTAAACCAAAGAGTATAGTAATAATATGGGAATGAATATGCACTAAACTGTGCAAACTATCGGACATCAGTCGCGGACGTAACCTTGGGCCGTCCCTATGCGTTCGGACGTCCCATAGACATATTCTGGCCAGACGCGTCCCAAACGACTGTGCACACTTCTATGTCACGGCTGTCGACCGCGTCCGATAGTTTTTTTTCAGCTTTACAGAGCGACCCACGCTTTTCAATTCACAGAATATAACTACATACCTGGTAGTCTGGCCTGGCAAACGAAAGTAGAGACTTGAATTATTTGCAAACTGGTTATTCCTTTATTTTGGGGTTGCTATGCTGATATTTTTTTAATTTGCCGCGCCTTTTCAGTTTCCTTTCGTTTGCCAAACAACAAGTACAACTACCTACTTATAATTATGTATATTGTTCGAGGTTGTACAGCCAAATCGGACTAGGCCAAAACATGGAATTATTATTAAATAGTTGTGTCCTCACGGCTCTGTCCGCGTAAGAAGTTTTATTCCAGTAATAAAATGTTACTCAGTGACAATGTAGCTTTCTAACGGCAAAAGATTTTTTGAAATCGGTCCAGTACTTTTTAAGATTATTCGTTACATACAAAAATACAAATCTTTCCTATAATATTAGTATAGATGTGTGTCGAATGCTAAACAAGTGCCGAAAATTTGGTCTGGAAAGTGAAAACTTCTAGGTCGTGGAGTATTTTTCTAATAAGGTGACCATACACTTTACTTGAAAAGTAGGACACGTTGCAAAGGCTAAATAATGTTATTAACGGAATGTAATTGTAAGATTTAAATAAATTGTAAATAGAAAACACATTGATATGACCTATTGAAACTTGTCGAAAGTCTATTTCCTGTCGGTAGTAGGGAAAATTACAGATGGAAAAAATTTGGCCGTTTCGTTTATAGGTTACATCATTCACAGTTAAGATTATACATAATTTGAGGTTCACAGCTTCGCAAGATTAAATAATACAGTTTTGTGTTACTTGTGTCTTGAATTATAAAATTCGTTTTTAAAAGAAATTATATCCAAAAAATTCAAATGTATGGTCACACTTTTAAAATTTACTCAAACAAACTTACATATGGAAAGATATTCCACAATCTGGATAAAAATCCCGGTTACACCCACATACAACACAAGAATTCACCATCTTAGCACGAAATTTCGAAGAAATAAGATTAAAACGTTTACAATTTTTCAAATTGTTCAGTGCAGTAATTTCAAGAGTAATTTTGTGTTGCCCGCACGCAAACCTCAATAATTACTCGACCGTATGCTGCCAATACCTCCTAAGTGTCTTGAGGACAATTTTACAGGAGAGTATAAAAACTGAATATTTTTTTAAATACAGATGTTATTTAAAAACTGATAATCCAACTTTAATAATTTTATATAAGCATATTATTTCTAATGCTGAAATAAGTATACCGTGCTCCTTTAAGGCTCTAGGTAAGTTAAAAGGTATTTCCATGAAAAAAATATGGCAAGAACTCAGATAGACGCTGTTTCTTCTTGATGTAAATTCTCAAAATTAAAAAGAAATACTGCATTTTACACATTATTTTAATAAAAAAAATCAAATAAACATATTAATACTTCACAATATTATTAATAAACATAAATTCAGTCTCACAATCATTAGGAACGTGTTTTATTTATAAAGTTGGCCATCAAACTCTATAAGAAAAAAAAATAAGGAAAAGAGTGCAACTATTATAATACGATCTTATTTATTTTTTTAAATTCTTTACTTATAGTATTTTTTCCCTTATATTACAAAAAAAGGTACAATAATAGGACTTCTTTAATTATTATTTTAAACAAAAACAGTCTTTAATAAACTACGTAATAATCAACTTTTAATTGTTTAATGCTTATACACTAAAAACATTAATAAAAAATATAAAATCAGATCTAAACGTGCGGCAAGTTATCGTAGAAGGCATGACAATCTACTGGGATCACGCTCTTTAATTCTTGTAAATGCTTGAATTTTATATCTGTAATGGGAATTTTATTTTGACGGATTTGTTTGTAATCCCTTATTACATCAATGTTATTGGTCCTTTGTGGCAAATCCTGCCAATCATCTTCAAAGTTCATCTTATATTTAATTATTCTACCTGGGTCATATAAGATTACCTTGATGTCGCTAACCTTAGGGTCTCCAGGTTTACGGCCAGGCCTAATGGAATTATAACGCCAAGTTGCCGAATTTGCAAAATCCCGGATGAAATCGTGATTTACCAGAACTGTCTCGTAAGGAAAAGGCTTTTGTCTAGCTTCAACCGTAGCTGATATGTAGTCACTGGGCAGATGTATTAAGCGATTCTTTAACTTACGCTCAATGGCACTGTGGACGGAATCCCCTTCCATCTGGGTATGTCCGACTTCCAAGTACTTTTGCATTATCAGGACATTATGTTGCGTCGACAAATTCAAAAGGGCATTGCTTAGAACATTATTGCGATTTTGGCCCGTACACCCGTCTGTGTAAATAATAATTGGTACGTTTTCTTCCAAGCAATGTTTTGTAATGTAGTCCGTCAAAAAAGAGGCGTAGGTCGATGCTGTAAGGTCAGCATCAACCTCGGAGAACCAATAACACATGACATGGTGATTTGTTAAATTGTACACAGAGTAATTATGCAGTGTAAGCTTTGTTTTATAATAAATTGCACTAGCTGTTACGTATGGACAGACTTTGACCGCTTGAAGATCTGCATTCAAAACTATACAAGTTCCTTTTTCTGCCTCCTCCTTATCTTTAGTCTTTTCCTCCCTAGCTTTCTCCTTCCTTCTAATATGTTCATTATAGACTACTTCGCTGATGTTTCCCGTTTTATAACCCACACATGTATCACACATATCTTTTTTTAATTTGTGTATAGCCAAATTTTTCTCTTTAAACATAGAAGTAAATACTTTTATAGAGAATGGAAGTGCATCATGTTCAGAACAATATTTCGAATAAACTCGATACAGATCCGATATTGAACTGAATATTGGCTCTATGAACAATTTATTTGTGTTCATTCTATTATAATGCGAAGGCATCTTAGGTAAAGAACCGAAAAAATCGTGCATCTTTGCCATTCTTTCAATTCTTGAAGTGTCAATATGCCGAGTTCGAGATAATGTAAGATTATCTTCAGACTCGTGCATTCCGTGCCTACTAGATTTTACCTACGCTCTAACAGAAAACGCACCGATGCACAATGTACTCAAAAACATATTTTTACATACCATTTTGACGTGAGAGTTTCCATCAGCATCAGTTATAGTCAGTGAGTACTCAAATGTTCCTGACCGTCTAGAGGTAGAATCTTTTGCAACAGTAACTCTCTTCTTCTGTACACAAGAAACGTGATTAGCAACAAATACTTTTCGTTGGTCCCAATTCATGGAGCGCCAAAACTTTTCAAAGATAAAATTTCTATGTTCTTCAGTTAACTCTTCACATTGTCTAACCATACTCTTTCTACAAAATTCTGATTCACACGGCGGTCCTAGTTTTCTTTCCTCTCTATTTTTATTCTGCTGCATTTTCGAACCTTTCGGACGCGTATATCCCAAATAAGCCTTGCCTTCCATTCGTAAACGTTTATTAAAATTCTTTTTCCATAATTTTCTATCTGCCTTGTGACGCCTTCTTACGCTTTCGTTTATATCACCGTGGAAGAACTCCTGGCTGGTCGAGGGTACCGGCAATTCTAATTCCGGTTCCATTTCAGTACCTAATCTTCCTGATGCATTGCCCTCAGGTACCTCTTGGCCACTGCTAGGCGCCGGCAATATTGCAGATGCAATGCTGTCATCCATATCAGAATTATCAGATGAGTCGGTATCAGCTGAAGACGAGCTACTAGATTCTGAATCACCCGATGTTGATGAAGTCCGAACCGACGTTAATTGTACCGTTTCGTGTGGTGAAGGTATTAAAAAAATACTGGACGTTGTGGCCATGTCTTCTGATAGCCTTCCACAAATATTTGAGTCTATATTTTCATTATGTTCAGGTTTACTATTGCCTTGGCACAATTGTATGATCCTACCTATTCGCCCTTTACGCATTTTCCTGTAAAGAAGAATAAAATAATGAAATTAACTACCTAAGTATTAAAACCAATAACTTCTATCTACTAATATTAGCAAAAAAAAGTGGTGGAAATAACTCGTAAGTGAAACGGCAACATTTAAGTCATTTTTTTATAATGACGTATATACACATAATACAATTAAATATGAAATAACTAAAGTGTTGATCCTAACAATTAGTTACAATAAAAGATTTGAACGTCATATACAGAAAAAACATACAAAATACTCACTTTTATTGAAGAGGATACCCAAAAACACGTTACTCCATTCAAAACTAGATGTCAAACTACAGATAGGAGATATTGCCGCCCAATATTTTTTCGTCGTAGATAGTAGGTATTTCTTTAACGGTTTTTTATACATTTAACGTGTTTTGACAGTTACGATATTTTGTCACATCAGATATTATAATACCAGCTAAGAGATGGCGCAAAAAACAATATTTGGATAAAAATGTTAGTTAGACGGTATTGTCAGCATACGGTCGTACTGCTGTCCGAGTATTGTAATACTCGGTAATTTGAATTTATAAAGTTTATAATACATATAGAATAAATTAAATATTGAAAACAGAAAAATAATAATTTATGTTGTTTACTTTGATAGTCGTAGGTAGACGATTTCCTAATTTACAATGTACAAAAATGATTGAAAACTACTCATTCAGTAAATTAATGAACGGTGGCCTCATGTGCGAGTGGGACACCCATGCGTAGAAGGGTTTCTCTTTCTTGACCGTTCTTTTCGTACATTCTATTGGCAATGCAAAATAAACTTTATATCCGACGCATAAAGTTGGTTTTTAGTTACAATGTGAAACACATTAAGTACTCCAGTATGTTACCATAAGCTCCTTGGCCGAAACCAACCCGTAGAACCAACTCCTTATGTAATGACAGCTATCCTTTGTAAAATATAGTCTTGATACGTGACAGCTGATAGTTGTCAGAGTGACGTGCAATCTAAGGCATAACGTAATTTAAATGTGAATAATATTTTATTTTCGAATGGATACAAATAAATTATGAATTAATTCTTTGTATTGATTTTGCCCGTCATTACAAATTAGTTAGTGCACAATCTTCGGATTGGTCTATCTAAAGTCTGAGACCGTCTGAGATCTATAGTAATCTATGGTGTACAACAAATGTCAAATAATACTGACATTACTGACAATACTGACACTACTGTGGAGTTGAAGTGAAATTACTCCTACTTTTTTGATTTGATGGAGCGATACCTATTCAATAATTAATAATTTTGAAACAAAGCACATTGCTATTTATTTATTAATAAGTTAATGTATTGTGTCTGTTTTATATTTGTTGTTTAACATAATAGGGAGGTTAGAAAAACGATTAGCTGTCTAAATTATTATAAGTGGTATGAGTGTATCTTTATAATAAATTTGGGGAGGAGTTTAATATTTATATTTGAATAACAATGCATGAAGCGTACGAGATATCTCACTTGCTCAATGCAACCGTACAAATAGAAGCTATCGCCGCTTATGGTAAGTAAAAACATGGTTTCTCTGCAACAAAACTTATGATATGATTGCTAACTCTATTATGCATAAACAAAGTGAGTCACCCTCAAAACAAGTTTATTAATCGTATTTGTGTTTTGAAGTATTTTTTTTGGGTTCTGTGCCTTTCATAAATAGAAGATCCTATTCTATCAGTACCATAATAGTATTCTGTTTGAAGCTATGTATAGCCATCCTAATAGATTAATTTGATGTGAGTTGCAGTGTTAATTTTATTTTATATTTTAGATAACAACTTGTTACTGGGAACAAGACAAGGTCATCTGTTGATGTATTCACTGTCACAAACAAATGGAAATCAGAAATATGAGTTGCAGTTATTAAGATACTGTAAAAATTTTAGTAAAAAACCTATACAACAAATAGAAGTAATACCAGGTAATTTTATAAAATTTACTAATTAAGTTTTTCACCTAGAAAAGTGCCTCAATGTGAAAACAGTTTACTTTTTTCTGAAATGGCTGCTTAAGAAAAGTTTGTGGTTGACCACCGATTAAACTTGAATATGTTGCACACAGAATACTATGTCAGCATTAGACTCTCCCCCTTGAAACTGGATTTTTACACAGTCCCAATTTGCGTAACCCACATATACGGGCTCGACTATTCCTGGCCATAACCACTCTGAACACTTCTTGTACTAACTGTATCATTTTTATTTAGTGGTTATTTTTAACCTTTCAAGATAAGACATAAATTGGTGTAGTCTTAGACAATTACTCAGGTTTTCACCAAGGGGATGGTGAAATTGACCGAGAAGTTGCGCATCGGATCAACTCAGGTTAGATGAAATGGCGACAGGTCACAGGGACAACTTGTGACCCACGGATGCCCCTCAAGCAAAATTTAAGGGCAAAATTTACAAATCCGTTATAAGACCTGTCATTCTGTATGGATCAGTGTTCACATGTAAAACAAATTCAGGAAAATTATCTAAGTATACGTAACAAATTCATATTCAATCATATTGATATAATTTAATGAGAGTAATAGTAATAAAACAGTGCAACATATTTATTTATTAATAAATTTATTATATTTTGCAGAAGAAAATTTGTTGCTGTGCCTAACTGATAGTGTTCTTTCTACATATAATATAAATGGTGTTAATTTTCCATTGGTTAAGACATTTGAACAAACAAAAGGTGCTTCCCTGTTTGCATTAGATAACACGGTGAGTTTGTTGTTATTATATTAAGACCTTATTGTCATATTGCATTAAAAGAGCCTCCACTGTTGCACCCTGGGCTTTCAACCCCCCTACCAACCTTGCAGACTGGCTAATCTTCTCACTATGGCATAATTTATTCTCGTTTAGTTCGTGCAGACACGTGAGAAGAAGAAGAATTGTCCTAATGTTGGAAAAAAGCATCCCTTTCAATCTTCCTTTTTTCTAATAATTTGAGATTTTCTTGCCGCTTTTTGAGGGAATTTGTTAAGAAATCGTTTGCCCTCAGTTGATCTCTTGGTGTTGAGGATTGTAAAGACAATTACAGTCCCAAGTCATTGCCCCATGTGAAAGTAATACACAAAAAATTATTAAAAATCTTTACAGTCTCTAAAATAAGTATTTTTCCTATTCCATATCCATCCCTTTTTATTTTAATGCTAGTTCATCATTTTAGTGTCCTTAGGACTAGCTAGCTTCTTCTTCAACCAAGACGATAGTAATTTTTAATTTTGTTTTTCCAGCCCACAACCTCTATGACCGGAGAATCCAATTCCGTCGTCCGGCTCTGTGTTGCAGTAAGGAGAAAACTCCAGTTATATTACGGGAAGAATGGAGAATTCAAACAACACTTGTTTGACTTTACAATCCCTGATGTACCAAAGGTCATGTCGTGGGGCCAGCAATACGTGTGTGTGGGGTTCAAAGCTGAATATGTGCTGTATGATGTAGGTGATAAAGTAGATGAATTGTATTAAAAGTATATGGTGCATTGTAATGAGTGCTGATAAAGCTATTAGAAAAGCATTTAGTTAATACAGTACAACCATACTCAAAAGTGCCATCAGGAATTTTCAAAAATAAACAATATACTTGTTCAATTGACCGGTAGGAATTGATCTATTTCCTGCCTAAACGTCTTGCATTACAGCCGGAAACATGTCAGTAGTCTTCACAAACTTGCAATAGATCTAGTAACTATCCCATAATGTCGATTTCTATTTACTACTAACATATTCACTGGGCTGTGCTTATTTCCGAAAAAAGCGTTGTAATATGTAATAGATTTTTACCCATAGTTATTGTTATTTTATTTTGTAGCTCTCGTCAGGAAATCCAAAGGAGTTGTTCCCAACAAGCAGTTCTAAATCTCTTGAGCCAACTGTAGCAAAATACTCTGAAATATCATTTCTTCTTGGTCGTGATCAAACATCCGTTCTAGTGGAGGAGGCCAAAAATATAGACATAAAGAAAACTATCAAATGGTCTGAAGCTCCTATCGGTGTTGGTAAGTTAATATTTTTAACCTGATCTCTGTAAATAAATTAGAACTCCAATGTGGGAAGGAACCTGTATAAAAACCGGCCAAGTGCGAGTCTGACTCTCGCACGAAGGGTTCCGTACCATTATCTATAAAACGGCAAAAAAAATCATGTCTGTTGTATGGGAGCCCCCTTAAATATTTATTTTATTCTGTTTTTTAGTATTTGTTGTTATAGCGGCAACAAAAATACATCATCTGTGAAAATTTCAACTGTCTAACTATCACGGTTCATGAGATACAGCTTGGTGACAGACAGACGGACGGACAGCGGAGTCTTAGTAATAGGGTCCCGTTTTACCCTTTGGGTACAGAACCCTAAAAATGAGATAAAATACCTAGGATTTTACATTTAGGGATTAGCTTGTCAATGGAGGTCCCACTAATTGTACCTACTGGGTTTATTCTAAGGGAATCTACTATCTCTAATACCCGGGATCGTAACTATGCCTGATAAGTGGCGGACATAGCGGGGCCGTAGCTAGAGGCTCAGGGGTCTCAGGGCAGCAAGCAACAGCAGGAGATCGAGGGGCCCTTTATCAAATTCTTAGGGGGCCAACTATGCTTGGGGGCCCCGACGCACTGTTCCGGTTGGCAACTACAATCCTGGGACATAGTTATTTAACTCTTATTATATTTTGACTTAATACCATTAAATGTAAACTATGAATATAAAACATTCACCTAGGCCTACTCCTTTAAAATAGTAGGGAGTTTAAAAGCAATAAGAGTTTTATTCCATAAAGTAAAATTAATACTGGAAGCTGACCCTAACATAGTTGGAAAAAAGGTTATAATACACTCTTTTACTGCTGTTTGGTGACATCTGGAAGGCAAACCAGCCAATCTTCTTGTATTCCTCTGATTTGTGCAGGTTTCTTCACGATTTTCCTACACCATTAACGCAATTGGTATAATCCACACATGAATTCGAAAAGTCAGAGGTGAGGCCGGGTTCGTATTCAGACCCTCCTACATGGAAGGCAAGCATTCGACCGCTAGGCTATTACTGCTATAACCTGACACAGCTAACATTTATTCTGACAGGTTTTTCTGAGACTGACAAATTGTGAAAAGAATCTAAAAATAATAATATTGTTTTTTATTCCAGTGTGGGATGAACCGTATGTGTTAGGATTGTTATCAGACCAAGTCATTGTTCAGACAGTGGAGCCAGCACTGTTCATACAAACCCTACCTGAACTAAACAAAGCAAGACTGATGTATAGGTTAGTATAATATTTGTACGGCTTAACACCGAATTGTGGTTACACCTTAGGTGTAGCCGGCTACAACTAAACGCGGCAGGTTGCTTTCGGCTAAAACTATGTCTAACTTCTTAAGATTAGCCTGAAGTCTGAGTAACTCGACTCAGCTAGGTTAGGTTAAAAGAAAAAGTGTACGCGACGCGACCACTTTCCACTTTGTGGATTTTTTTACTACGCAAAATAATTTATTGTTGTATCATATTATCATTGTACTCTCTTTCAATAGGTTACACCTAAATCTAACCAACTACAACCGGGCGCACCTGTTTGTAGCCGGCTAAGCTTAAGTGTATCCGCACTTCGACGTATAGGCGTAATATATTCATTTAATATTAATTTAATTTGTTAAGGTGTATGGTATAGAAGATTTTTATTATATATTTTTATTATTAGTATGAAGGTGTCAAATAAAAGCATTAAGGCTTAGGTATTTATTATAAATTCTATATCAGGGGCGGCGTTAGCCATTGCGAGGCTCCGGGCGGGCAGATCTTTGCGAGGCCCTTGTCTTTCCTGGAATTCGTTTTAATGATGGCGCTTGACGAGAAATGCAACGTTTTATAATGGCGTAAGGTGCGAAATTCAAATAAACATTAGTATCTACTATTAGTACCTAATAGTTTTCTACTTGGGTTGTTGCGTGAATGCGCGAGGCCCCTGCAAGAGCGAGGCCCCGGGCGGTTGCCCTGCTTGCCACCCCCAAACGCCGCCCCTGTCTATATTGGTTCATACAAAAATCCTAAAGGACGATACCCATTTTAATAGCCTTTAACTTAACGCAATTAGCCAAAAGCAATTGGTTGACAACTTGCGTCAGAGGTCCCACCTCTATGGAATTTCTCGAGTCCGCCTGCTTTAGTCAGTAGTACATTTATTATCGTTGATGTTCTCTGTTTTAGATGTAAGCGAGGCCTAATATTCGTGTCCTCGGTAGGCCAAGTGTGGTGTCTCAGCTCCGTTGACATCACGAAACAGAGGCAGCAGTTGTTGAAAGACAAACATTTCCAAATAGCTATAGAATTAACGGTAAGACCTTCGAAACATTACGTCGCACGTTTCTTTAATTTATTGATCATAAACTGAAATTGACGGTTAACCATCAAGACCTCCTGTCATTTTTTGACAAACTGCTTTTTTTTTACTAGTTCTCCACATGAACATACAATAGAAAAATCTCCTACATAGAATTCGCAATATTTCGGGTACTTTTACTATCGTGGAAATACCTACTAAATATACGAGCGCAAACTTTGGCGGTAATTGCGGGAGAATTAGTAAAAAAAGCAGTTTGTCAAAAAATTTCAGTTAGGTGGTCTTGGTAATGAACCGTCGAAGTGTTATTTATGGTCATTACCTTACTGTAGGTAGTATATAACCACCTTATTACCTTGAAAACGAAGTTTCCATAACATAAAAATCTCTTTCTAAGTCTTCGCCACATTCTTTCTATTACGACGGTCTGGAATTCTCAGACCGGTTTGTATTCATCGGTGAATAAAACGTACATTAACATTAAAAACATAAAAATTCTAGTTGAAATTCTGTGTCCTTGAGTGTATAATATTGCATAGCCGCATCAATGGTGGAGTGGTTGCAAACTCGGACACTGATGGTGAGGTAATCGTCAGGTCAGACGATCTGTAGTTAGAGTTACTGTAATTCTAAGCCTGTATCATCATAATATTGACCGAGGTCATAGTTTTCAGACCCTTTGGTCTAGACTAGTCTAAAACGAATGTAAACCATTTGTTATTTATTGTGTCTAGCTTGTTCTGTTATTATCTTCGAGGTCTGCCGCGACGCCATCTGGCTATGTTTCGACTCCACTTAGTAGAAACTTTGGCCCACAGATCATCAAGCTGTTTGTGGATTTTATATTAAAAGATTCCCTTGCAGCTTTAGATTACGCACGAAAAATATCCGTATACAAGGTTAGTCGGAAAGGGGCTACTAAACTGCGGGCCACTTAATGTATCACTGATGATTGTAGTAAAGAAAGTGTTAAAATTTAAAAATTCGATGAATTTTTTTTCCACGAAAAATTACTTTTATTTTAGTTTTTTCAAAAATTCTTCATCCCTGCTTTATTTATGAATTCAGAAACTGGAGTTTCTAATCCGTGACCCCAAATATAACGTAAATTGTAAACACAGCTGATCATAGCTGAGGATAGATAGAATTTAGCGTATTTTTTATGAAATTTTTGTGCAACTATTTCCCTTGAACTATTGACTTTTGGGGAAAGTTGTAGAACAAAAGTTATCCATTATTATGGGTACTTTAACACCCTTTCGGCTTAGTACCCCCTTTCCGACTAACCTTGTATACGTATGTCAAGCGAAATATATGAAAAATAGCGACCCGCCCCGGCTTCGCACGGGTGCAATGTAGATACTAATGTGGGGCATACAAACCTTCCTCTTGAACCACTCTATTAAAAAAACCGCATCAAAATCCGTTGCGTAGTTTTAAAGATCTAAGCATACATAGGGACAGCCAAACAGCGGGAGCGACTTTATTTTATACTATGTAAAGAAGATGAAGATAAATACACCACTGCCTTTACCTTCGGGGATGATAGGCGTCTCGGGTTCGTTATGACAGTTACTGATAGCCTATAACACCCCACTGCAGGGGAAAAACATCCCAAATCGCACGGTATTGCGCATATAACTACCAGTTGATATTCTACCTAGCTCATCCTGCCACGGCTTGGCAGTCCGCCTCGACGCCTCTTCGCCTTGTCAAGGCTCCATCCACTGTGTGATAATTTTGGCTAGTTATGATATTATGGAAATAATTATAAATAAATAGTGAGTCATACATAAATAGTATTAGTTGTGGTTACTTGTTTTCCGTCTAATAACATTTTGTGTTGGATTTCCTTCTTTAGTCTGTCGACATTGGTATTCAGTTGAAGTGACTTTCATACATTGTGTTAGTGTATACGTTGTGTTAGTGTGTGTGTAAGTGGTTAGAAAAATCAAATATAAAATATTATTAAATTATAAAATTTGATCGTTTGCTTCTTGTTAGGGACTGCAACGCATTAAAGACATACACGAATAAATCAAACATTTGCCAGAGGTTTGAGGAAAACAGTATACTAATATTTATTAGTTGTTTTATTTATTTTATTCGTCCAGTATCTAATGTAAGATCGGTCTTATTACTTACGGTATTTCAAATTGATATAGAAAAATGTGGGTGTAAAGCAAAACTCCTTTGTTATACCCTCCCAAAGAATAGGGGATACGGGCAAAATTTATTTATTACATATATACAGAATGTTTGCAATAATTTCCATCAAAATTAAAAATACATTTCATCCTGAAAACGTATTTGGTCTAAATATACTATAGTTGTATTATACACGCCTATAAAGATTATCATTGTGTTTATCAGTTAGTAGACATGATGATCTTCATGATCAATGATCGATCGTGAGCAACATAACAACATCGCGCCTGTATTCCCCGAACGATTGGGCAGAGGTGTTTAGTAACACCCTCATTTCGGCATGATGTTTAAGTCCTATGTAACACCCGGGCGAGATTATCACCAGCAACCGGGCACAAATCCAAACTCCGTGTTGCTACCGAGGTATTTCACACGGAAAAACCCAATGACACTGCCCGACATGGGGATCGAACCCAGGACCTCAAAATCAGCAGTCAACGAGGCAGCAAGTACTGACACTATAACTGGACGTAGTTTAGCAGAAAGGACTCAATCCACAAAATAGACAAACATGAGTTATTCGTACCAAAATGGTCTATAAGGTCCTTTCATTCCGCAAAAAAGATCCAAGAAATAAACAAAGGAAATACGTTTTTTGTGACAGGGAACCAAACCACATATTAGGCAGGTATTTTCTTTTTATTACTTATAAAGACCCAACCTGCTTAAATCACCCATCCTATATTTTCCTAAATAAGTCCAGAAATACACAATATAACCATCAACTAACTTATAGATATAAAAATACAATTGATTTTACCAAGGATTTTATCAATTACGTAACAAAATCTAAATACAGCATCACAAGAAAACCACTCTGAACTTAAAACGTCAATAACTCAAAAGTGACTCTGTGTGGGTTGAGTCCTTCCTGCTTAACTACGTCCAACTATACGTAGCAAACCGATTGTGATCGCAGTTTACCATTAGCACACACGGAGGATGCTACTGCTCATACTCTTGAGATAATTCCTTAGTCGCCTTTTACATCTACGCGAAAGGTGGCCTATTCTATTCCAGAAACTACATGGTATTCTTAGTTTCGTGTGGTTGGTGACTAACCTGGTGACAGAGTTTATGCCGCCCATGGGCCTCACATGCCGTCGAGAAATATCTCTCAGGCATGCCGGTTTCCTCACGATGTTTTCCTTCGCCGTTTTTAAGCAAGTGATAATTATACAATACGCACATGAATAAGAAAAGTCAGAGGTGTGTGCCTTGGGTAGGAACTCGAGACCTATGACTTGGCAGCCCGACGGTCACACCACTAGGCTAATACATGTCACACATCTTGTAAAGAAACATTTACTTACTAGGGGGACATGGTGCTTACTACCAATAAAGCCCGGATTTTCTTATTGTTTTATAATAAAGGTGTGGTGGTGATTATTTTTATTAAATCACCGATTCTATTATTTATAATATTTTCCTATAATGGTCGTCGGTCCTTGTATGTACATTATATTAATAGTTCGCACACAGTAATTTAGAAGGAAACTGTCACGGTAAAGAGGTGCTATTGCATATGAAAATGTCATATTTATTTATTTATTGGTATGGCACTGCAACGACTTAGGGCCCTACTTCATTAGAACACCATGGCGGAGCCACCGGTCGCGCCACCAAAAAAATGTGTATAGTTTTATGGAGGGTATCTCACCTGGTATCAACTTGGTGGCGCAACCAAGTTGTTGCCGGCGACCTAATCACCCGCTGGTGGCGCAACCAATAATATGTATCAAGCTATTTGGCATATCACTCACTCTGCCACCAGTTGCGCTATCAGAGATGCCCATCCCTCCCACTCGAATCAACACTGTGCGTCTACGACGTCATTCGCACCGCACGTGTACAATGTTTATTGATTGTTTTCTTGATAGCATACACTATTATTTAACTTTCTTTTACGTCGTACGTATAGCAAAAGAACTGTTACCTCTTCGACGTCCATTTTGAAACTGACAATCCTAGTATTTGTTTCGGTGTTTCTCACTTGGTGGCTCTAGACACCACGGTGGTGCAACTGGTCGTGCCACCATGGTGCCCGTATGGACTAGGGCCCTGACTCACTAAAACATACACAAACAAGAATAATATACAGTTTTAGGTATAGTGAACTCGTCACTTACAGAAGTGCACAGCACTAGCATAAAAATTATTACAAGACGTGTAAGGTAGCGTTAGTTAAATTACAAAATAAAGCAAAAAATTAGCTATGTTCCCAAAATTACTTGCAATGGGAAGTATTTAATAGAACTATTAACAAAATAACAAAAACAAAAAAAAGGCTGAATATAATATTAGTATAGGATCCCAGTATAGAACGACCTTCACCGAGCTGGTATTCAGCCGCATCTGGTTAGACTGTAAGCTGACCCCAAGATAATTGGAAAAAGGCTAGGAGGAAGAATAAAATACATGTCGCAGTATACAGCTATCGCTTAATTGAAATAAAATCGCTTAATTAGTTGACGAGGAAGGAGGAAAAAGGCTTAATTAATTAAAAACAATCGCATTAATATACAGAGTACTCAACAAAGTTGCAAAACACGTTGTATAGTTTTATGCGGATTAACGTCAAAAAATAATAAAACAATGTTTCGCACAAAATTAAAAAAGAGGGAAGCACAAATTATCAAATTGTTAAATGTGAGTTGTATATTTGATTTTTCTGGCTCTTAGCTTGAGGTGAAAATGCCTTTTACTATAAAGGATCGTAAACAAACAATTGGACTTCTACTAATAGTAAGTAGGGACTAGTGAGGTTTGTGGAACTGTTCACTGGTAGTTGTTATATAGCAGGGGTGGCCAACTTGATTCGACCCAATATCTACTGTTTACTGAGTAGACTCTGTGCGATCTGCCAATTACATAATCAGTACGTCTTCATTCAACTTATATTAAACTTAGATTTTTCTTTGTCTTGCCATGATCGACTGGATTAAGAGCCGCGATCGACTAGTTGGCCACTGCTGTTATATAGGATGGGTTACAACATGAAGAGATGGAGTGACCATTGTGTTAAATATTGTCATCTTGTGATCAACTAATAACAGTTATTTCATCATGAAATGATTGAAATATTGCAAAATATGAACATAGGCACAAGAAAAACTTGAACGGAAAATAATCCATATATTATGCCTAGCAATTATTGATTTTTATATTGTTCTTTCTAATAACATAATAATTTCTAGTAGATCTGTGGATAACGTTGTGAGTAGTGTATTTTTTACCGCTATTATTAAGTTTTAACCTATGTTTACTTATTATTACACTGCTGTTTGTTGTCCCTAAATAAATAAATAATGGATAAAAGTAAGTTATTTATATTGTTGTGTAAAACTCCTGAAATGCTTTTTTGTTGTAACAGAGCCTTTCGGACTGTACACCCGAAGAGAAAGAACAGAAGATACATTCCATACAAGTACTGTACGCATTGGAACTTTTCGACAACAAGGAATATGCTCAGTCTATGAGGGAGTTCATCAAACTTAAAACTGATCCCGCTGACGTCATCAAACTGTTCCCGGAACTAGACTGTAAAGCTAATGACGACAAAGATAAAACAAAGAAATTGACGGGCAAAGATCTAGAGAAAGCTTTGAATGCTTTGATTACGTATTTGAAGGAGTTGAGAGCTAATATCGGATTTAGTAGCAGTCAAGACGAGGTAGCCGGGCAAAGGAATGTGACACAGCAGTTGGAATTGATAGATACTACTTTGTTGAAGTGCTATTTGCAGGTACCTAAATCACAAGTATAATAAGCATATTTTCTATATGAAAATTATAATTATGAATAAAAATATATGAATAAAAATTATAAATATGCTTATTGTATAACGACGGTCGGCAGTGAAAACCACGTATGTGTTAAATAGAAATTTTTAAGTGATGGAAAGAACTGTCTCCAGAATAAAAAATTGGCCGATCAAATGTTAATACAAGTTTGTCATCGTACGTCATAGATAGCTTAGAAGTATTTATGAATTGAAAGTTTGTTGAACTAGTACGTGTATGACGAGTTTATCAATCTAAAGAACAAATAAAACGCTTCTGAAGATATTTGGATTTATGGGGTTTTCACTGCCGAGCGTCGATAAGCTATATTTTATAATTAATATAAGGTTCCTAAGAATCCAATATCCACTACCACTATACAATGTACAGTTTAGATTGCAACTAGAATATAATTATTGTATTATAGACATTTAAATTGTTTTGACATTTGTGTAAAATGCTATAAGTTTTTTTTCATCTATTGAGATTTGGTATTTTGGTTATATCCAAAGAATAAATTATGGATATTGCCATTTATATTGTAATAAATTTCTTTTCCAGATAAACGATGCCTTAGTCGCACCCCTACTTCGTATCAACAATTGTCGTCTAGAAGAAGCTGAGAGAATGCTCTTACAACACGGAAAGCATAGTGAACTGATAATATTGTACCAAACTAAAGGACAGCATATGAAAGCGCTTCAGCTGCTGAGAGAGCAGGCCAAAGAACCGGATTCTAGCTTGGAAGGTTATCAAGGAACGAAGAATTATTTGCAACAGCTTGGTGAGTATGGAATTCTGTCTTTGGTTCTCTTACTCTCTAACCTAGACAGGACTGGGGTGGCGTGTTCGATAGCCATATCTATAGCCCTTCTTGTGATATTGGAATAATACAACAATTTTATATTTCAGGCGCTGATCACATAAATCTAATATTCAAGTTTTCCGACTGGATATTGAAAGAACATCCAGAAAAAGGCTTGAAAATATTTACGGAAGATATAGTAGAAGTAGAAAACTTGCCCCGTCCAAAGATACTAGACTTTCTATTGAGAGAACACGAATCTCTTGTGATACCATACTTAGAACATGTCATACATACGTGGAACGACACGAATTCCTTGTTTCACGACGCCTTAATAAATATGTACAGAGATAAAATAACAGATAAGAAGGCGAACTCAACAGATGCAGAAGTACAACATATAAAATCGAAATTAGTTTCGTTTTTAGAAAAATCTACGCACTATACTCCCGAGAGAGTTGTGTTACACTTCCCTACAGATAGCTTGTTTGAGGAGAGAGCTATCATATACGGAAAATTAGGAAGGCATGAGCAGGCACTCGCGATTTATGTACTAATTTTAGGTAAGTACATTTTCTTATAAGTCCTTAAAGGGTTTAAGAAACGAGAAGATGATGAAGATGTTTTTGAGAGAAGCGTGAGTGAGCAAGTAGGTCGGGTGATTATTTATTTTCTGAATGCCCATTTACACTCGCATTCTCATTCACATTAAATAATTCGAGGTGATTCTCAGCGAGTCTTATTACTGCTAAAAGGTTGTCGCTGAGCGAGTGCACTCTTTGATAGCTTGTATGCTTATCAACAATTTCGATAGCTTTCATATTAAAGAAGTCAATAGAATATACAAGGTTAGGCGGAAAGGGGGTACTAAGCCGAAAGGGTCTTATAGTACCTATAATAACAGATAACTTTTGTTCTACAACTTTCCCCAAAAGTCATTAGTTTCAAAGAAATAGCTGTTCAAAGATTGCATAAAAAATACGCTAAATTCTATCTATCCTCAGCTATGATCAGCTGTGTTTACATTTTAGTCACGGATTAGAAGCTCCATTTTCTGAATTCGTAACTAAAGCAGGGATGAAGATTTTTTGAAATAATAAACAAAAATAGTATTGCAAGAAAAAAATAATTATTGAATTTTTAAATTTTAACACTTGCTTTAAAATAGTCATCAGTGATACATAAAGTGGCCCGCGGCTTAGTACCCCCTTTTCCAACTAACCTTGTATACGTTTTTAGAGCGAGAAAATAATGAGTATTTTCTTTCTCAAGTAAGATGACATTATGTTTATGTGTGATATTCAAATTAGGAAAACTTAACTTCCTATTTCCTACAGGTGACGTAGACCGAGCAATACGGTACTGCGAGAATGTAACCACAAGTCCAAACGACAAGAGCCAAGACGTGTACGTGATATTGATGAGAATTCTCATGAACCCTGAACAAGACAGTGCGCTCAACGGCCCCCTAGCTAACGTACCTAGGCACCCGAAGACAGCTGTAGTAGACCTGGAGACAGCTCTCAATATATTGGAGAAGCATGCTGATAAAATATCGCCATTGAAAGTAAGTTGCGTTTGAGACAGATCTTATTTATCGCAGTTCACTGCATAACAGGCGTCTGACGTCACTGCGCTATGATACTTGATACGATCTAGTCTTGCGCATAGTAGTTTGCGACGGAGATCGCTCAATTTCGTTCGCCGCTCCCAAACGAACTAGTTCGCTCTTCTAGTTCGTCAGCTCCCAGCTCGAATCAGAGGAAGGCAGATCGTTCGCTCGTTTTGATACTACTCCTGCACGGGCACGTGACAAGATTATGGATTGCTGTACTTTTACCTACAATTTTTACACTATAAACAGCAAAAGCCTCTGAATGAATATTCTTAAAAAGTATATCATTATTGTAAATAATACCTAGGCTTATTGGTGCAATAAATAAATACACTCTTTAGTTTAGTTAGTGATTAAAAGGTTTCGTTTTTTTAAAGATTTTTATTAAGTTTTGAAAATAATCAACAATTACATAATCATAAATTATTCAGTTCCTTGACAGATTAACACATTACAAAAGCAAAACAAGTTATAATCAACTTTTAATAATCAAAAAAATTATATCGGTCACGAACTAACGAACTATGGAGCGGGGAATGACGGAGCTAGTTCGCGTAGTTCATCTGTGGGAGCGATCTTACGAACTAGTTCGTTCGCGAACTACACAACACTAATATGATCATTAATGACCGTGGTTATAACCACTTCACTTCGCACGCCAAAGCCTGAACGGAACTTAAACCAGACGTGGTTACGCCCTTCGAGTCATATAATATTAGTCCGTAAACGTCCATTGCTAAACGACCGCTCTAAATGACTGCTTCTTTCTTTTTCGTGTGGTTAGTGGCTAACCTGGTGTCAGACTTTATGCCGCCCATGGGCCTCTGACTTGGCTTCACATGCCGTCGAGAAATATCTCTCAGGCATGCCGGTTTCCTCACGGTGTTTTCCTTCATCGTTTTTAAGCAAGTGCAATACGCATATGAATCCGAAAAGCCAGAGGTGCGTGCTTTGGGTTCGAACTCGAGACCTATGACTTGGCAGTCCGACGGTCACACCACTAGGCTATCACTGCTACAATTAACGGTAAATGGGAAAATTGCCATAATCATTATGGTGGTCCAACTGATTGGCGAACGCAGACAAGAGGTCGCAGCTTCATCCTCTTGATTGAAGGATGAGCTAGTTGACCTCTCAATGCTGTGCCGCATTTGAAGTTATTAATTTAATTATTTTCTTGCAGGCCCTCTCAGTGTTACCAGACTCAGTTCCTCTGAGTCGTTTGAAACATTTCCTAGAGAGCGCGTTAGACGGACAGCTCACGTTAAAGCGACGCATGCAGGTACTGAAAGGATTGTTGTACGCTGAACATATGCAGGTGAGGTTTATAAACACGTATTATTACACGTATTATTTGCAGTGTGCGCTGTTTCGCGATTCTCTGCGTTCAATCGAGCGTTTTCGCAACCGAAAAGCCAAAAGAGGCTCATAGTGTGCGGATTACTACAATACACTTTCGATAACAACGCTCTATGACTAGTAATCGGTGGGTGTCTATGCGTAATATAAGTACCAGGTGTGAGGTTCGGGATTCGATTGCTATGTCCTGGTTCTGAAATCGACATAGTCCCATTTACATGGAGCGAGTTGGTCGCCTCAATCATTCGATACTCGAAGGCATATAAAAATATGGAGCTGTGTATACGGGTCGTACGATATTGCATGTAGAAAAGCAAGAATCAAGAGTTTTTCAGATCCTAAAAGTATCTTATCTGGCTCTAGAGCGAATTTTAGTATTGACATTGTTTGGATTTCGTCGCTGATTTGCATCCTAATTAATTCCTGAATATGTTGAGACAGGCTTAAAGTCTATAAGCATCCTGATGTGGTTCAAATATAGAATAACAATATTTAGTGTTAATTCCGCCAAACAGTTGAGTGGTTGAAGCCTGAATGCAGTATGCAGCACCGCCCACCCGCCCGCAAATATATGCAAATGCAGAAGGCGCGATTAATAACACACAAATAAATCAAACCGATACGACACGTGTTTCGCCCCTCCACGGGGCATCCTCAGGACATCTCCTGAGGATGCCCCGTGGTGGGGCGAAACTATTCGCATGTATTCATTAGTCAGAGGTGCGGGCTCGGATCAATCTCAGATCTTCCTGCCTACCAAGGCAAGCGTTCAACAGCTAGGCCAGGGGTGGGCAAACTTTTCTCATCAAGGGCCAAAAGAATTCAGAGTCAATCTTAAGGGGGCCAGAATTTTCTCGTCATATTAAAAATTGTCATAGGCGTGTCACTCGTTCTAACCCTACAGTGGGACATTGAAGGCAAACAGAACTTGCAGTGTCGACATAAACACAACGCAGGTATACCTGCATTTATTTTAGAGACTATTCGAAAGGTTCCTACGACTATGGTTGTTGGCGGGCCGGATTAAAACGGTTTTCGGGTTGGAGTTGGCCCGCGGGCCGTACTTTGCCCATCACTGAGCTAGGCTATCACTGCTCTTGACATATTATTATTTTTATTTGTCTCTTTTGTTACAGGTACAAGAACTAAAACAGTTTCATGAATCGAAGAGCGTGGTTATAAACGATTATAACGTATGTCCTGTGTGTAAGAAACGTTTTGGAAACCAGAGCGCCTTCGTCCGATATCCCAACGGTGACATCGTTCATTTCAATTGTAGAGTTGATAAGTAATATTTAGCTTCATGCTCTTCATACAAACTTCATGTAAAGTACTATTACTTAGCAGCTAGTAACACTACATACCACTTCAAATATACTTTGGACAAGTCATTACCTTTTCTTTTAGTTTCACGTATCGAATTTCTTCATAAAAACTGTGTCGTCGCGACTTTCGCGGCTTTATACGCAGTGTGCTTTTGACTTCATTTGCTTACTACTCTTTGGTTGAAACAGTGGCGTAGCGTGTATTTCCTCTACCCGGGGCCAACACTAAATTTGCCGCCCCCTAACCCTATTCTCGCAACTAAGCAAAAAATGGTGGTAAAAAACTTTTTAACAAAAATAAAACCGACTTCAAATTGTCTATCTCCGAAGTTCTTCATCAGATCTTCACCAAATTTAAATCGGACCACTTCGAAAGAATACTCTTTCAAACAAAAAAAATAATCATTAAAATCGGTTCACAATTAGCAAAGATATCGCGGAACAAAATATTAAAAAAAAAATAAAAAACATACAGTCGAATTGAGAACCTCCTCATTTTTTTGGAAGTCGGTTAAAAATTCTGTGATACCCTATTGATTGCAAAAGGATTCAAAATAAAACTTGAGTTGAAATTTTGCGTAAATAAGTACTTATGTAGTCCCGACGACAAAACAGTTATCTGATCTGATGACTAATGCTGCAGATTGCCGCCCCCTATATCTGCGCTGCCCAGGGCTATGGCCCCCTTTGTCCCCCCGCTACGCCACTGGACTGAAGACAGATCTACCGATCGATATCGTGATTGAATTTTATACCATCTACACAAAAACTAGCGTATTTGCTTTTGAAATAGATGTTCAATGATTATTGTACAGTTTTGCCATTCATTTCTTAGATAGCTTAGTTAGTTCTTCCAGTTTTCATATTTAAAATAGTACTTGTTTTCTACATACGGCTCGATTTCATGTATTGGCTGTGATAATAATTAAAAAAATTGTATTGAGTTTGCAGTAGAAACAATTTCGTCAATGTCACAGGATATGATAAAGTAATGACTTACGTAGTGTGGTTTATGTAACTGGAACTGTATGGAGAAATCCTAAATCAAAGCAGCTACAGGAAAACTTTGTAAGAAGACAATAGACAAATTTAAAATAAGAACGGCCATTTCGCTCCCTTTGTAATGTAAGGGCATAACTCGAAATATCGAGTTTTTGAGTTTCTGTGTTAGATGGTCTCAATATCAACTGATCTACCACTTGGCTTTTACAGAAAGAGAAAAAAGACAATATTAAAGCAAATACTGTAATTATACTGTACAAAATACCGTGAAAACATAGGGTTCCCTGAATCTTTAAACACGTTTTCCCAAAAGTTGATATTTTCGAGTTGTGCCCTTACATTACTAAGGATGCGATTTATTAATGTTATTACTCGAATTCGGATACATCCTTTGTATAAACAAATAGTATGAAAAGTTATTATTAAATTTGACCAACTATGTCTCAAAATAAAGATTTCCTGTAGCTCCCATGGTTTATGATTTCCACATGCAGTCCCAGTCCCCAGTTATACAAGGTTAGTCGGAAAGGGGGTACTAAGCCGCGGGCCACCTAAAGTATCACTGATGACTATTCTATAGCAATTGTTAAAATTTCAATATTCGATAATTTTTATTTGTATGAAAAAAGATTTTTATTTAATTTTTTCAAAAAAAAACATACTTGCTTTAGTTATGAATTCAGAAAATTAATTTTATAATCCGTGACTCCAAATATGACCTAAATTGTAAAAACAGCTGATCATAACTTTGGACAGATAGATTTTAGCATATTTTTTATAAAATCTTTGAAAAGCTATTTCTCTTAAATTATCGAGTTTTGGGGAAAGTTGTAGAACAAAAGTTATCCCTTATTATGGGTACTTTCGGCTTAGTACCCCCTTTCCGACTAACCTTGTATAAATCTCACTGTATAAAAACTATCTGAGTATGTTTTGTTAAAGAGCAAAATTGTCACTTCGTTAATCTAATGAAAATGCTAACATGCAGTTAAATCCATTCACACTTCTGGAACATACTCGTACTTTCATAATTCATGTCTATAATTTTCATTTATTTATTTATAAATCCTCTCATATGAAATATTTAGCTAATTTGTGTACAACTAATGCAAAGGTTTATATTATAATAAGAATCAATGTACAGAGTGTGAATATTTAAATGTAATATACATGTAGCCATGAATTGTAACTATATTTTACCACTGTATTAATTAGCACGTGTAATGTATAAAAAAGAAATAATAATATAAAAATTTATGCAACAATATTTGTATGATTTCTAACCCTGTAATTGCGATGGCCGATCAAAAATAAATGGTTGAAAATAAAGAATAGAATGTGGTTTTTTGACAGAGATTGATTTCATTTCGCGGTTTGAGAAAATATTTACTTAGCCTTGAACTACTTTTGGACTGAGTAGAAGACTATTTATTAAGCTTAGAAACTTATGATTGATATAAATGTATTTACAATATCGCGTCGTAATATATTACTAGTAACTAACTGAGTATATTTCGAAATAGCTCGATGGCGATGTATGTCGTGTCAATAGCAGTGATACTAAAATTAGAACGACGAGGGTACCAGTTTAAAAAGAGATACATTGATGGATCGGTGACGCGTTCAGCCCACATTCTTCTATAAAGATTTTCTCATTGACACGAAATACCAAAATAATGTGTTTTCTTCTTGATTAGAATAATGTTTAATTTGAATATTGAAAACTAAAGTAAAATAAATTGTGAGTAAAGTTATACATACCTACAGAATTCTTTATTCGTGAAAGGTTGAATGAAAACAAAACGTTATACAAATAAAGTATGATGTAGATAACTTACAATTTTTAGGCAGTTCCTATTAACATTTTCAAATTAATGATGATATGAATTACAATATCATTAACAAAATTTATCGTGGGGTGCTCTAATAGAGTAAACGAGTGATGATACCTACTCGAGTACGCCCGGCGCACCCTGGGCAGTCAGCCTCGCTATCAACCGTGTTGACTGGCTAATCTTTTCACCTCTGTATGAGCTATTTTCGTATAGCTCGTGCTGACACGAGAGCAGAAGAAATAAATAAGTTAACTAACAGCGTTTACATCTCCACATAGGTTCGTATTTAGCAGTACCTAATCTAAGTAAGCTAACTATACCGCCCAAGTTGAATCATGTATCAACAAAATGGGGAAGTCCGTCGTGTTGTCATAAAGTTGGTCGTAACGCTGTAGCAAAAATATATTATTAACGTAGCGATAATGATATTTAGGTAGTTAGGTACCTGCCTACATTCCGGAACTAAGTAGAGCCAAACTTACTACGATCTATTTACTTGCTGCCTTTGACCATGTGACGAGTATATTATTGTAGACTTTGCATGTGACATTGGATTTATACTATATTGACAAATTTATGTATGTATGAGTAAAGTTTTAAATAATCAGTGTATGTATGTGTGATCGCACCGCACGCGTCCACGATGACGCGCGGCGACGGTGACGCAACGACGTCGTCGGCGCCGGAGAACGGGTGCGTCCACTCGCGTCGCTCTGCCGCTCGCCTCTGTGGCCCAATGGATAAGGCATCGGCCTCCTAAGCCGAGGATTGTGGGTTCGAGTCCCACCAGAGGTACATATATTAGCCTTTTTGCATCAATGTCCGTTTAAAAATATGCTTATTGTAGCAAAAGCGCCAGTCTTTTCGCAGCTTTTATAAGAGTTTTATATTGGTAACTGTCTTTTATACAACATATTGGATTGATAAATTGCAACAAGACTTATACTTATATTTTGTTCAATATTACTAATTTTTTTTTAAATTTAAATATTGTTTTAGTAATCTCTAGATTTTTTTTTGTATGAATTTGGAAAAGCAAAAGCGTTCTGTGAGAACCGTAGCACGTCACGTAGCATTTATTTCTGCCTAATATCGTAGGAGAATTACGTTTTGTAGGAATTAGGAATATATTCTCTGAAAGTTGTTATAATTTTAACTTTATTTATTTCCCTGATACGCTCGTTTTAGGTACCTATATCTATTACAAGCCGCATGTTTTACGTCTAAACATTTACAGGTTACCAGTAATACCTACCTACCGGGTAAGATAAGCGGCAATTTTTGTTGCGTGTATTTATCAAGTCTTAGTTCGTCACCTGTCATTCCAGGATTTCATAATGACACTGGCACGTTTTGCTCGCACATTACATCTGACACAGATAAAACATCTAATACCTACAACATTGCCGTCGATACGAGCTGTCGTAGTGTAGGTACCTATTATAAAAGTCCCATATCACGGGGGAAAGCTGTTAGATATGATAACGATACAATTTTATTGATAAGGACCCGTGAACCATCGATCAGTCGATGCCTCACCGGTCGCAGTCCCTACATGGCATTTCGCGCTCTCGCTAATCATTATCTATAAAATAATTATGCTTTGTTATGAATTCATGTTATCTGCGGTGATTTAAGGCAATCAAAATATTTATTTATCTTAATACAACATTTGCGTAAGTCATCGGTTACTGAGTGCATAGTGTAGAATAACAAAATATCGTGGACCTGATAGTGTATGATGAGAATGATGGGCGAAGGCGAGATGGCCTATGGGGAATACTACAATTACGACAACAGCTGGTCTATAATCCCGCCGGACTATGGCGCTGATCTGGGGTACCAAGTACGCCAACCACAGATAGAGGAAGACTACAAATACAATTCTTATGCGTGAGTATTTTTTTGATTTTCTTATTAAAAAACGAACCCTTCCTTTAATTCCCTGTACCGTACGGGTACCGAACCCTTCGCGGTGACAGCCAACGGCTCAGCCACTGCGCTATACGTGTCTTAAGTTAAATATTTAAATAGACGATACTCAAACTATACTCTTTCATAAGCATGCACGTATTTTCTTAAACGAAGTGCATTGTATGGCAGCACGCGATCCCGACAATGTCGTTGAAAAATGACTTGCGGACGAATTTAACTGAGTGCACCGAAATTGACTACGAGCGCGGTGGAACAACTTTATATCTTTCAGCATGATATTCATGTTATTTTCTTTATTGAAACGAATTTTCTATACGAAGTCGTATTAGAGTGCAACGTGGCATTCTGTTAGTCAATTTGTTTTATGATTTTGCTGTGACTGGACATCGGCCTTTACGTTGGGCTATGACACTCCGTTCTCCATCGTCTGTAATTAGTAAACAATTATAAATTATAATACTTGGTACCAGATATCTTACTTATATCTGTGTTAGAATAGCATGTGGATGGATTCCTAGAATAAAGTACCTAGCTAGTACGCTAACTGCTACCGGCTCGAAGATAATACTTATGTTTCGCAATAACAGGTGAATCATTCATTTTCATCGCAAGTTATATAAAGTACCTAGGTATGGGTGTGCAATATATTTAACACTTCTCCGTGAATCTCGCTTAGATTACTTACTGTTAAAATATATGAAATTGTTTATCATTCCGTGTATGTTGTGAAATTGAACGGCGAATACCTGTCAAATCAAAAAGGCATGCACGATTGACTGATTTTTTGTCTATATTCTTTCTTCCCTTCAAGCATAATAATCGTTATTTTATATATATTATTATGTGACTGTTGGCCGGTACTATCCCACTGCTAGGCTTACCCTAATATGTAGAGCGTTCAGTCTTGAGCCAGTGTATTTACAATACAATAAAACTATCGTTTCGTTACTGAATATAATATAATATAATATTAGAGTTCTAAAACATCCAAAATGTTATGCATATTGTTACATTTAGTATATCGGTGGCAGCAACGTTACGGTCGATCGGTTTTAGTTCGCGTGTCGCACACTTATAGTCCCGTCGGCGATGAATCGGCGCACTGAGTACCATCGAGCTCGTAATCCACCAGCTGCGAGCTCTCCCATGCCTTCGTGGAGCCCTTAATTGGTTTGGAAACCCTCTTCGCAGGTTAGCGTGCTTTCACCCATTTAGGCTCAGTGCGCCTAACCAGATTGCCATAACAAAATATTCGTGAAACCCCATCGACCTACTCTATTCACTCGCAAAGGCGTATAAACTTGGATAAAGGAGTTCCACCAGCAATAAATTCGCTTAAGTATCATAGGTGCTGACTGACGTGTTGCCGGGGTCGTTTGTTTCTTTTTCCGCCAAACAATCTAGGTCACGAATGCGGTCAGATGCCCGCGTGATTTATGATTATTACTTTAATATGCGAACTTAATGCCCTTGAACTTACATTTTTCAAGCCACATTTCACAGTTCATAAAATCAGCTATTATACAAAAGTTATCGTGTAATTTGTTGACATTGTGTTGTTTAGCTCGGGTAATGGTAGCAGGTTAGTTTGGTCATAAGGTAATTTTTTCTCGCGGCGTCGGCGGCGCTTGGTACGAATGGCGCGACTCCTCAATACGATATTCTACTTTTATACAAATTACATTTCTATCGTGCTTACTATCAACCCCCCATTATTTTATCATTAACCAATGCAAATATAAAATGAAGGTCTTTTTATTTTCAGTGACTAATTCACAAAGTAATTTGTTTTGTTCTACGAGTATAGTTACCTATCTACCACAAATCAATTTACCTACTTACATTCTGATATTATGTTCATTTTATGCATTGGTAAATGTTGCTAGTTTTATAGCACCAGATAGATAGTGATATACATATATGCGTAGTTATTAATGGTTGAACTTCAACAATTATGATTCATTAAGCACCCCGCCTTTACAGATTACGAGTTTGCGTTAACACCTGGCCTTTTCGACCTCGTTTAACTGAAACACTACCGGACGAATGTTTTGGGCTTAACTTGGAATATTAGAAAAATATTACAATATTAACATAACATCACCCCTGTATTCCCCGAAGGGGTGGGCAGAGGTGTACTACCCTCATTTTGCCGTTATGTTTAAGTCCCATGTAATAGGGGGCGAGCCTATTGCTATCAACAGGGCACAAATATAAACTCCGGGTCGTAACTGAGGAATTCCACACGGAAGAACTCAATAACACTTTGCCCGACCTGAGGAAGGAACCCAGGACCTCACGATCAGCAGTTGCGCTTGCCACCACTAGACCAACGAGGCAGTAGAAACAATATTCGCTGAATTAAATCGTAAGAAAAGCTGTTTAAGATTTGATAATGCCTAATATCACTAGCTTTCTAGTTACAGTTGCTATTCTTTGTAACCACGCCAAAATTATTTTTTTGTAGCTTACTCTTATAAGTTGGACTCGTTTTTTATTTATTTTTAAAGTTATAATCGTGATTAATTTACGTAATACATTTATTGGGTGGGAGATTACAATATGTTTTAGTAAAGCGTAGTGACTAGTGACCCGTGTAACAGAGGGCTATTGCACCTGCCTCTCAGCCCCTCACAAATCTGGCCCTCGCAGCTTACCTCTCGATTACACAGTATACGTAAAAATACGCACAAAATCTGTGACTCACTGCTTAGAACTTCAAATGGCTTTTATTGTTGGCAAGATTGTATTTGTGGAGAATATTACTAAAGTTAGATAATGTTAGGAATATTGTTATTCTGAAAGGTGCAAAATTAGTTTAGAAACAAAAAGATTTATTTTTGCAAAATTTGTTTTGAATGAATATGATTTCCTTTTTCAATATTAGTTTTGAAAGGATTACCATCCAATTTATCAGTCGAAATACTTCTGGCTTGTCAGGGGCATGCTCCATGGTTGCGGTGCATGCTTTTGCGAATCCGGCGACTCCGGCCGAACGGTCAGGAGGAGGAACATCGTTGGTATTTAGCCAGTAAGAGTCCGGCAGACCCCCTCGCCTTCCCCGGGCGAGGGACATCCCTGAGGATTTTCCAACGATAAAAATAAAAGTGGCATGCTCCATTGACCGGTACAAGTGGGCTGGCATACGTGTAAGTGTGATGACTACCTTACTTGCCTCATTGAGTGAGGCCTAGAGGCCCGAGAAGGCCGAGTTGAGAAAGCTTTATTTTAAAACGAAAGTGAAGTAGTAATTCCAAAGTTTTTGGTTACCCAATACATTATGATACTCAAATAAAATAAAAATATATTCTAGCAGTGATAGCCTTGTGGTATGACCGTCGAACTGCCAAGTCATAGGCCTCGTGTTCGAAACCAAGGCACGCACCTTTGTCTTTACGGATTCATGTGTCTATTGTTTCATAATCACTTGCTTAAAAAAGGTGAAGGAAAACATCGTGAGGAAACCGGCATGCCTGAAAGATATTTTTCGACGGCATGTGAAGCCAAGTCCGAGGCCCAGGTTAGTCACTAACCACACGAAAAAAAGAAGAAAATATATTCTTGGCTAATCACGAAATATTTATTGCGAATGTTATGAACTGTTTGGTAGCTGGGCAATAATCGATGGTCACTATTTTGTTATCGCCATGTCACGTGGGTGTTGCGTGGTGACAGGTCTCGTCGTAATGCCGACTGGCAACTATACAGAAAATTATTCTAGCTGTATTGTTACTTAATAATGTATTTTGCTAGTAATCTGTATCCCATAACTTTTACTGTTATTTTTACTCCAAGGTTTTTACGTTAGAAATGTAAAAAGCTATGTATAAAAGCTAGTTATTTGTGATAAATTGAATGTAGGTAAATAGGTAAAATTGAAACGCCACATACAAATTATATTATGAAAGACAGCATTCAGCTTTAGAAGCTAAGCTAAGAAAATGAGGCGGAGATTCTTAATATGTAAATGACAATTATCTCTGCTTACTTGGCAGCTGGGATATTCCCAGGATCCGGAATAAATGCTGTCCGAAACCAACTTCAACTTTTGGATAATTATAATTTTTCATGAGTAAAAAATCCATCCCGGGAAAAAGTTACGTTGCCGTCAGTCATAACTATGAGCTTTAACAAGTAATTAATTAATCGATAAAGTTATGTTAACGTGCATTGAAAACTGAAGTTATGTGCAGTTAACACCACATGTCTATTATGTGCAGTTAACACCACATGTCTATTCCTATTCTCAACAGATTTAATAATTATGTTATAACTTTTGGTGTCTACTATAAGAGGAGTTTTTAAGAAGCACATATACAATAGAATAAATTAATTACTTTAGATTAATGGACAAAAACAAACTGCAAACCTACTTTTACAAATATAGAGGGTTAATATCATCCCATTAAATAATTTGAATGACTTCTGACAATGTTTCATATACTGTTTCCCCACACAAAGCGATGAGCGCGCAAGCGATTGTAGCGATAGATTTAAAAACTCATTCTCAATAAGTCAATTAAACATTTCGTGAGCTGCACGCCACTTAGGGGTTCGTTCCAATATAAATAATTGCCCTTTGTTATTGCTGCGCTTTCACGGGGAAAATGATGCATGCGCGATGCCCTTTAAGTTTTGACTAACCATTTAGAAAAAATCGTTGTTTACGTGTGTGTGAAACTTATATGATTAGATGTTGTTGAAGAAGAGAGAGCTGTTAATACTATTGGACTATATCAAAGTATAACATTCTTACAAGCAAGATATCCAGTAAGAATTTTGAAGGAAGATTTATTTTCTATTTACAACGAACTAAATAAGAACGAATCAAATAAGTTTAAAGATTTTTTTTTAATTTGGGATCCATAGAAAAAAATGATGATAAAAAATGGTTTGAGAGAACATTTTAGACCACCTAAGTATAAATTTAAATACCAAGCATTGCGTGCTACGGGCTACGGGCTACGCGGAATAAGAAGCGGCTTCGACTACTACATATTACTGCAATTTTGCGATTATTATAGATTTTCGAATCATAATAAATAGATAAGATGGATTCTACATACGTATCGTATACGCCAGAGATGTCTAACGTGACAGTATGTCCTTTACAGTAACCATTTGTCAACATTGACGAACTCGTAGCGGACGCAACGCAAACTGATTTTGTTATGCTTCCGTTTCGCGTGCTGAGTATAACGTATCATACAAAATCATGCTAGACAGAGTTTCGCTATTCGTTAGTGTTTTCAAACTCAAACTCTAAATATTTATTTGCACACAGGTAAAATAATACATGTCTTATTATATAGAGTAGGTACAGCTTAGCAACCTTTTCCAGGTATTGCAATATTTGAGGGCTCTAATTAGAAAAAAAAAATATATTTATAAATGTACTTATGTTTAGTTTCGGTTCAGTGTGTAATTCTACAAAAGTTTAAATGGACACTATTCACATAGCTCTACTGTTTCTGTTTAATCCCTAATGCTGTTTGCACACCTGCAAGTCATAAAACCAATTTCTATTGTTTTGCTAATTATGAAGTCTGGATTTAATGGATTTTGATGCTTCTGATTGAGTTCATAACAAATGTACAACTTGGTTATCCAGCATTGCTAAGTTTATTATTCTGAATCCTTCTTTCTTTGCTAGAATCTAGTTTGCCAGATTCTTAATAATAATGGCGAGTTAGAGCCGCTGCTTGTCTTACTCCGAAAACCTTAGGAAAACCATAAATGACAATGCCAGATCGTACCCCACCTACTTTTATTAATTTACACAAAATGTAAATTAATGAAAATTATTGTATGAAAATAGGACCCTTGGGTAATAAACTGTAAAAAGTAAAGCTCTATAGAAATTCTGGCATTGTCCTTTGCAATGCGGAAGATATAATGTTGATTACTTTTAGGTAACATGTTGATTGTCTTCAACAGCAGTGATAGCCTAGTGGTGTGACCGTCGGACTGCCAAGTCATAGGTCTCGAGTTCGAACCCAAGACACGCACCTCTGACTTTTCGGATTAATGTGCGTATTGTATAGTATTACTTGCTTAAAAACGGTGAAGGAAAACATAGTGAGGAAACCGACATGCCTGAGAGATATTTCTCGACGGCATGTGAAGCTAAGAGGGGCGGCATAAACTCTGACACCAGGTTAGTCACTAACCACACGAAAAAGAAGACTTTTAGGTAAACACTTGTAAACACCCTAAACAGGTAGTAAAACCGCCTGGATAAAGGATAGGCAAAATCGGCTGTAAAAGTAATGGGACTGACTTACAAGTGATAACGCGGCGTCCACGTGGACCGGCAGAACAGCAGCCTCGCATTCGAAGATCACCACTTCACACTATTATGGCAAATAATTATCTAGATTTGGCTATGTAATATAGGTTTAACACTTATCACGGGAAAAAGCGGAGAGTTAATATGCGGACACGATGTAATGATTTTGACGGTCGACGGTCTTCAACAAAGGGCCAGGCGAATATGTGTCGCGCACAAACTGGTGACACTTGCGGGTAGTATGAAAAAAATGATGGGTAGGATTGACAGTTTGCATATAAACATAGTTAAAAATATGCATTTGCTATTTAAGATAGGTAGATAGATATACTTTATTGCACACTAAAAGAAATAAAACAGAAGGAATACACATAATTAGGAACAATACAAATGGCGGTCTTATCGCTTAAAGCAATTTCTTCCAGACAACCATTGGATGGAAAGAGTTGTTAAGAAAAATATAAAGGGCAGTTTGCAGCGTACAAATATGTAACCTACTAAAAATCGGGAATCAACTAAATAATAAGTATAAATACATACTATAACACAAATAATTATATAATAACATTATAATTACAATACATAATTTAAGACATACTTACTTAGTAATAATAATAATATTATTTGGATATTTGGGCATGTATTAGTGAAACTAGTAAGAAGTATTTAAGGGATTAAATACACCACTATCGGTAAAGCTATAGGTGTGTTCTGGACCAAAACTTCTAGTACAGGTATCTAAAAATGTCGGCTCGTTTTTAGAGTGACTCTTTAAGGTGGACAAAGAAAGTGGTTAATATCTATACTAATATTATAAAGCTGAAGAGTCTGTTTGTTTGAACGCGCTAATCTCAGGAACTACTGGTTGGAATTGAAAAAATATTTTTGTGTTGAATAGTCCATTTATCGAGGAAGGTTATAGGCTATATAACATCACGCTACGACTTATAGGAGCGGAGCATAAATGAAAAATGTTGCAAAAACGGGAAAAATGTCCACCCATGCGAAGCCGGGACGGGCCGCTAGTATTTTAATATAACAGCGACCCTGATTAGGATTTGCTTTAAAATATTATTAATCGTATAGTCTCCCAAGATTCGGGCTTTCTTGTTACATTGTTGGTAGTGCTGAGTTGTTCAGTGATAGACCGTGTAGCAAACGTTAGTATTTGACCTTTTTAAATGTTCAGCGATGTTTTTGAAAGAACAACTACGTTCGTATAGATCAAAGTTTTCTTCATGTGTATGAATGAATCACTCTTTTTCTTTATACAATTTTTCTTGTAAAGAATTGTATTTAAAAAAACGTTCTAAAACGCGGAGATGATAAAAATTGACGCAGAAATAAGCTGTCACCAATTAGCATGTAATTTTATTCATATCGTTGTTTTTTTTAAAATTATTTGTCTAACGCTAAAGCGCCTAATATGTTTCAAACGCTAAGTTAAGTGATTATAAGTATTATTAGAGGTTAGTTGTTATACTTATTCATTCTTATGTAATAAACACTATTGATGTGAAGAACTACATGTATACCTATATAACGAGGTAGTTAAAAGTTATCAATGATGGACTGATATTTTATAGCAAGTTGTTATCATAACCATGTTAGCAGTACTGCTCGTTTCTAATAATATGGCCAACACTGTGATGTATAAAATAATTTCTATTCAGGATTTAATTTTGAGACCCCTCTGTGCCTCGTAGAGTACGTTAAATCGTTAGTCCTGCGAATACCTATGACAGTCGTTACGGGAAGTAAGAAGCCTGAAAGTCTGACAGCCAGTCTAACCTTAGTATATCGGCATTGTCCAGTAACTGGGTTGCGGAAGTCTGATGGCAGTCGCTCCGTGTAAAATACTGGTATTCAGCCGCATCTGGTTAGACTGAAATCTGACCTCAAAATGGTTGGAAAAAGGCTAGACAGAATAACATTTAATTTCAAATTGACGAAAATTTTAATTACTATTTACATTGCCAATTTTGTGAAGTTAAAAAACCGAGTTAGAGTTCTCTGTTCAAGTAAGAACATGTGGCCGTAAAAGTTAATTTTAACTTTAAAGTGAGTTAACAATAAGCTTTTATAATGAATGAAGCACCGAAAACAATGCTACTGCGCACACGTGCAAGCCATAAACTGATAACTGTGGTATTATGTACCTGTTCGCAGAAGATCATTTGTGTTCCTGCTTTCAATGCGCTAAGTACTTCAACATGTGCAAGAGCTTTGACTGCTAGGTACTTACACCCCGACTGTCGATGTTAATTTTTGTTCAAAATGTAACTATATCTATGTAGGGTGGTCTTAAATAGTGTAAAAGTGACCTAATGATGGCGCTTGTTAGGTTTTTATATCAATTTAAGATTTAGTTTGAAACATTTGATTAAATTATAAAACAAAGATATTTTGGTGTAAAAAAAGGTTCATGTGAATTGACAGGCCGTTTAGAATTTATTGAAAGTTGAAAAAATATTGGAGTATTATAGAAAGAGACATCCAAGAGAAGTAAAATACACTGTGAACTACGTGTTGGTAACAAAAAACGTTTCAAATATTTTGCTTACACGAGCTTACATGGGCTTATTAAAACACTCTAAATGAAAATCGTTATCCGGGCATTTGGAGCGGCGTCCATAACGAACCCGGCCTCAACAATGGGCTTAATGCTCGCACTCATTACAAAAAGCGACATAACATAACGCGCTACGTCGAAAGCTCCTCTATTCAAAGTGTATACTCCAGTTTTTTTTGTTGGGAAGGCTTCGGTCGCGCCGCTATTGGCCGGCGGGAATCCCGCCCAGTCGGCGACGCGCCGCTATTGGCCGGGGTCAGTGGAGCACCCTCGAGGCTAGTCCGGAGCTGAGTAGGCTGTCGAGGTACGAGGGCGGCGCGGGGTGTTCTTCACCCCGAGCACCACTCGAGGGTTGTTTAGTGCGGACGCGGCGTCGCAAGGCGCAGCACGTGTTGACGCGAGTGTAGCTATAGACGTCAAGATTATCCCGAAAGCGAGTTCTCCCGGTCGGGAGATGAAGTGCGAGGAGGGCGAGAGCGCGCGGTCGCCGCCGCCGCTGCTGCCGCCGGCGTCGCTGCTAGCCTGGAGCCCCATCCTGCTGCCTCCATGGGGGCCGGCCTTTTTACCGGCGCTTTATCCGGCGGCCTTTCGCTCTGCGTTCCCTGGGTGAGATACGGATATGTGATCATTAGTGAAGCAAAAGTGATCCAGTGATTATTTTATTCGCTTTAAGCTTTTTGATTACTAAGTATAAGATAAGTAATTTATCTGAAATTTTGTCATTTTTCAATTCACAGTTTTGAACTAGAAATGAAGAACTATTATACCCTTCAATTAGTTTGTCGTGGTTTCATAGTACCCAGTTTAATTGTCATAAAAAAGTTAGGTATAAAATTACCTAAACTTTGCATTCTGCAAACCTAAGTTTTATCGTTTCCATTCCACTCAATCCAACACGTTTAATCCTCGTTCCAGAGGATCGTGACGTGACATTCCATGTGACAGTTTTTGCACCTCTCTTAGTAAGAGGTTGTTAAAATTATTGTTTACAACCTGCTGGCTGTTATGTGAGCCGCCTTTCACGGCGTCACGTACGGGACGCGGCCGCGGGAACCTCACAGCTACATGTAACACTGATTGACACAGCCGATGGTACACTCTGCTTCTATGTAAAGAAACCTTCTATTATTAAGGTCACGTATTCTGGAGAGGTGCTCTTTAACAATAATGGCTGAATTGACGGAATTTCGAATGTTTTCTTTCAATTACACACCATCAAGACTTGTCCTTTCTTAAGATGACGTGAGGTTTAGAGATTATTTGAAAAGCAGAAGTGTGGGTGCTCGGACAACATCAGAGACATGGTTGAATAAGATTTTTTTGGTGATTTCTTACGCTTTTTGTAGAGTTGTAGGCGTGAGATTAATTTAAGTGTACTAATTCATGATTCAGTATTAGATCCATTACTGTGTTAAAGATTAAAGTATTTGTGTTCCTTTACATGAGTGATTCGTCTATAGGTTCTCACTGTTTTTTTAAGGTACCTTTTAGTGTTTTATTTCAGACTAGAAGAATATATTGAGTTTACCTACCTTTACCTCTACTTTTTACATACTCATTATGATTATACAGTACGTAGATATAGTGAGCAAATTGATTTTTCAACTTCACTGTAGGTATCTTACCAAGTGTGATAAATCTGACTTTTTTTTTTAATTTGAGATGAGCGCGTTTAAATCTTTCCTTCATAAACAATAATCTTACAAACTACTAGTACATACTCAGCTCAATCTATTAAATAGTACATAGTTTAATCACAGAACAATATACGTTTTATTACTAAAAAAAATAATTAAAAGTCTATCTTTTAATCTAGTAGATATTTGCCTTTATGAAGTGTAGGTACTTAACCAGGAAATATATCACGACAACTCCCGTAGGTATTCGTCATTCATTTGATTTTCATATAATATAAACTATATTTTCTATTGTCGTAGGCTACTGGATAGCATGAAAATGCCGGGGCAGCGGCCGGGCTTCCAGATCTCGGATATCCTGGGCCTGAATGAGGGGAAAGGACTGGAGGCTACACCGGCGCAAGGTGTGTTGGGCGGCTGTTCTTTAGAGCTGCCGCCGTACGCGCCGCCCCATCACCCGTACTCCCATGAACTGCTAAGACACCATCAACCTTGGCTGTCACTGGAACACCATGATGTGCATAATAGCTGTAAGTACTGTGCTATATTGTTAATAACTATCTACATATATTGTATTCACAAACTCAAGCCAGTTTAGGCGTAAATGAGGATAACGTAATCAATACCAAAAAGAAGTTGTAAGCAGTTTATGGTAGCCTACGTTAGTTTTAATAAATCTACCCGTATGGGTACGGGCTAGAGTATCAAACTTCCTCACCGCATGCTGGGAATGGACGCATGTTGTAAGGTGCAACAGAACCCAGCACTAAGGATGGATCTATATGGTCCGCCTGGCTAGCTACCACTATCACATTAAAGTCCAGTACCAAGCAGTTTACTGTGTTCTGTCATTGTATATGAGAGCAAGGGGGGTATCCCTCTACAAGGTTAGTCGGAAAGGGGGTACTAAGCCGAAAGGGTGTTAAAGTACAATGGATAACTTTTGTTCTACAACTATCCCCAAAACTCAATAGTTTAAGAGAAATAGCTGTTCAAAGATTTCATAAAAAATACGCTAAATTCTATCTACCCTCAGCTATGATCAGCTGTTTTTACATTTTAGGTCATATTAAGAGTCACGGATTAGAAACCCCATTTTCTGAATTCATAAATAAAGCAGGGATGAAGAATTTACGAAAAACTTAAATAAAAAATATTTTTCATGGAAAAATAATTAATCGAATTTTGAAAGTTTAACACTTGCTTTAAAATAGTCATCAGTGATACTTTAAGTGGCCTGCGGCTTAGTACCCCCTTTCCGAGTAACTTTGTACATCTCTGTTACCTACTTCGATTCGTGTGCTTCGTCTTAGACCCTGTCTGCGCTTACAATCAGGTGCAACTAAGGCCAAACGCGAACAGGCAAAAAAAACCTTTAACAGCTGTTTATTTAACGTTAGTTTTGTGTTATTCTAAGTCCGTAACTTCTAATAACTTGGAAATGCGGGGTGCGTAATGTTTAAAACAAATAGCAATCCATTTAGTGTTGATCTAGCTTCTCCAATGAAGAGCAGTTCTCCAGTGATGCTTCATTCAAGTTATTAGCTTTCGACGCAGTAAGTGCGCCAATAAACACTATAGACCAACTGAGTGGCGCTTCTGACTGTTGAAACGGGACTGATTTTATAGTGCCCACTTATTTATGATGACTGAAAATAATAGTACATACATACATACATAAACTCACGCCTTTTTCCCATGGGGGTAGGCAGAAACTATAGAACGCCACATGCTACGACTCTTACATACCCCTTTCGCTTCATCCACATTCATACATCTTGTCATACACGCACGCCGGTTGAGAGTACTACGCACCTGACCTTTGTGAAGAACATCACCAATAACATCGATGTATGTCCTTCTAGGACGTCCTCTACCGGCGTTCCCAAAATAATAGTAATATAGTCAAATTTCCGAATTAAGAGTTTGATTGTGTACGAAAAACTCCTACGTATGTTGTACATGGCCGTGTATAAGTTATACATTTTCGAGGCATTTTGAACCATTTTGGTTGCTTTTGGATGATGTTTTTTTAAAAGACCTCTTTGTTTTAAATTAGGGATGCACAGACCGCAGCTCGTGGACCGCATGCAGCCCTTCGTCTATAAACGAGCGGCCCGCCAGGCCAGCGAATTAAATTCTTTTCAGCGTTTGTATAATTGTAATGCAATATTTTAACAATAGAGGCCAGCTTAAGAGGTCTGAATAAATGTTTTTTTTAAATGCCCTATTATTATTATTTTCAGGAAACTTTATTTCAACTTTTTTGGTTGTGTTTAATTGTGGTGGCCCGCTTTTAGCAATCTGCCCGAGTGGCCCCTAGTCCTAACAAGTCTGTGCATCCTTGTTTTAAATGCATCATTTGTTTTTGTTTCCTTTTCTTTGTTATTTAAGTATTTTTTAGAACTGCCTTATTGGTCTAGTGGTCGCAAGCGCGACTGCTGAGAATGGGGTCCTGGGTTTGATCCCCAGATCGGGTAAAGTGTTATTGGGTTTTTCCATTAGGAATTTCTCAGTAGCAGCCTGGAGTCTGGATTTGTGCCCGGTTAATGGCAATAGGCTCGCCCCCTATTACATGGGACTTAAACATAACTGGCGAAACGAGGGTGTACTAAAACACCTCTGCGCAACCCTTCGGGGAATGTAAGGCGTGATGTTATGTTATGTTATTTTTAGATCATTTCGTTAATTTTGTCTAGAATAAATATATGGCAGTCTTCGAGTACGCGATTATCTGGTTTACTTTTACACAACATTGCACTGTTTTTTGTATAATTTATTAGTTGCACAATCATTTAAAATATTTATTGAGGTAAGATAGATTGTAAGTTGGATACTGTTATCAAAACCGTACAAAGATCATAATACAGCCAGTCTTAGCGCCTAGTTTATGAAGTCGTCATCTCATAAGATAAAATATAGATAAATGATAACAAGCATCGATTGGACCTTCGGAAAAACATAACGTGATGATGGTTTATCAATCTGTTATCTAAATAAATAATGATCGTTGAAAGTACGGCATTACTTTTCAGTGACTAAAAATTTTCCTTTTTCAATGCATCATTCGGAAGTATCAATATTTTCCTTTTGCGCTAATGTACATACGGTCAACAACAAAAGTTGGTTAACACTATTACTTTTACATAACATCTAAAAGACACAATATTATTCGATACACTGCTTTTCAGAATGTCATATAATAGTCAAGAGTTTGTGTTATTTTATTGTTACATGTGTTCCGATTAAATTTGAATATTATTGTGTTCAGACATGATTAAAAAAACTGAAGTGTTAACATACTTTTGTTGCTGACAGTACAAGCTCGGAACGAATGCTTAAAAAAATTGCCGGTGCGGTAGAGTTTCAATTATTAATATTTGGTTCTTCGATAATATTGCTTGGAACATATCTGTCTGCATAATAATATAATTTAAATTAATAAAATAGGATCATAAACTGATAAAATAAAGGTTATTCCTAGCCTTTTCCTAACTATATTGGGGTCAGCTTCCAGTCTAACCAGAACGGCTGAGATAAACTGATTAAAAAACAGAAAAAAAAAACAAGTAATGCATCGGTATTTCATACAATCAAAATCTGTTACACTAGGCCTATATCAGCGGCATTTATCTCTAAAATTGTCATCTCTGAATTATCATACACAAATAAGTTGACCCACTCGAAAATAATGTGTATTCGGTAGCTGTTGGAGAGGATGAGATTATTTTTTGAAATGCTCCTTCATTCAAGTGCCTTCACCCGCTAATCTAGTGTTGTCATTAATTATTTTTATCGCTTATCTAACACTTTCGGCGCTCATTCTACGTGTACTCGTGCATTGGATTGCTTGTACAACACCGATTCTATCTGGCGTTGATCGATTGACTTTTTGAGAGTTTTAATGTCATTATCATCGAGATTGTTAGTATTTAAATGTTTATTGAAGTGGACAAATCGACGATGAGAAAGTTTTGTGTGAATAGCTACATCTTTACTTTTAAACTGTTTGGTAATCCTGTTCTACTAGATAAAAATGTATTTTTATACCAAATCCGAAAGCAAGTTGACTAGGGAAAGATAACATAATTGACTAAGTACTTCCCTTGCTTTAGTCCTAGACACTAGTAGCTGTTATTCATTGAGATTAATTTTAATTCGGTTTGGAATAGTATAGTTTAAAGATGTGTTTTTTATCAGAATCTGCCAAACCCAGAATCAATGTCACCGGATATTGCAATGACATCCAAATAAATAAAATCTCATGAGTCTTAAATGGGGTTGTGTATAGTTCACGCCCTACAGGGTAATTTGGGGTAGCTACCAACACAGTGATTGTTTAGTGTGAGGGGTGCGACGTGGAACGAATTTGTCACCAATAGAATCTGATGGTGATGGGGCATGGGGCTCATGTCGCTGGAGCCAGCTGTCGGCTATCAATTACACAATGTTTGCGGCTGTTAGGGATGCTATTTGTTCATTATTCGATGACAGTTATAGATTTTATTGTCCTGCGACCTTTATCTAGGAGAGTGAACAGTGGACTGGGGATGTAATGTCGCCATGGGTAGTTGTAATGTACGCTATTAGGTGTGATTGATAAATGATTGGTTATGCAACGATTATTTTAACGCTTCTTTTTGATTAGATTAAAATCGGTTAGTAAAAAAACATAATAATATTTGATTAACAATTGAGACAAATTGTAATTTAAAAAATAAAGCATTATGTATAACGGATGTACCTATTCGATCTCATTGAATTTTAATGGAGATTTATGCTTTTGAGTTATTTCGACTTCGTAGATAATATTATTCGAGGCAACCGATAGTTAGCTTATGACAAATGTCACAAGAAGAGGCAAAACCCACTAAGTAAGAAGATAAAGAGAATCCGTGACTTGATACTTTTATTAAATTTCCTGGTTGCGCTTATGAAGGTAAGCAGGACGATCGTTGAACAAAAGCTGCCAGCTGCCGGGGGGTAGGGAGTGGCACCCCCCCCCTCCTCCGCCCCCTGCCGCGAACCATCCCCCGTCGGTCCACCACGCCCAACCGCGCTCCCGCCCGCCCGTATTATCATATCCGTGTGAAACAACTGAATGTTGAGGGGTGAATACGGAACAATGTAATATTTGCTGTGATTTTTTCACGTCTCATTATTTGTTGGAATATGGCATCTAGTTAGAGTTAAATAGAGCGGAACCCTCCAGAGATTAAGTAGAGATTTAATGTGAGTGTTTCGTACAAGCGTCGCAGTTTTGTTTAATGGTTTTATTGCTATAGAATTTAATAGGCTGTTGAAAATTTTCTCACGTTTTATATGGTGACAATATTATAATCCGATTAATTCTGGATTAATATACACATAGCATAAATATTAATATTGACTTATAAGATGTTTCTCTTGTTCTAGGTGTGATAGGTCAGCAAGCGAGTCCAGACAGCACTTCCCGTGCCTCAGAGTTATCTTATGCGGGCCCGTCGGCCTCCTCGCCGCCGGTGCCGGACGCGCGCCATGACCACGATCACGACGACGACCACGACATCGAACACGACGACGACCACGACCACGAACCGACAGTCAACCCCGGCTCCGACAACCTCGCGCACAAGAAACGCAAACGACGAGTACTGTTCTCAAAGGCACAAACTTATGAACTGGAGAGACGATTCCGCCAACAGAGGTACTTGTCTGCTCCTGAAAGGGAACATCTTGCTAGTTTGATACGACTGACGCCGACGCAAGTGAAGATTTGGTTCCAGAACCATAGGTATAAGACTAAGAGAGCTGTTCAGGAGAAGGGGGCTCATGACTTGAATGTAGGCGGGTTGAACTCTCCGCGACGTGTGGCGGTGCCCGTGCTGGTGAAGGATGGGAGGCCTTGTGTCGGCAAGCCTGACGGTTTGCCGCCGCTGGGCATGTCGCTGCCGCCATATCATCAATCCATGCATCATCAGCCTCCTGTAGCGGGCCATGGGCCCCAGTCCGGTGGCTGCTGGTGGTGAAAAATACATTTAAAGAGTTTTAAGTGATTTACTAGTCCACTTGTCATAGATTTTTTGCAAAATTCGGTTTATTCGTTGCAGCAAGCTACGTCGCTCTACATGTGTCCTCATAAAAGCTCGTAGACGTCCAAAATATTGATCTCCTCGTAGACGTAGAGCTCAGCGTGTGTAGTAGAATTCTGTTAATATTGCTGATATGGAGGAATAATTTTCCGAATACAAATTCTGCATAGAGATGTAAGAATTAAAAAGACGTCATTTCATACAAAATCCCTAAATTCACAAAATCCTTTAATAATATTTGGACAAGAAGGCAGATAGTAGATCCACCTAAAACAAAGTACCATTGCCCAAATATACCGAATTTTGTAAACATGTGACATTTAAAATTATGAGCAAAGGTTTCGTAGTTTTCGTTATGAAATTGTTAATGAAGTATTGTTCAGTTCAAATAGTAACTCGAATACTATAAGAAGTACACTTATTCGTACTTAAATTGGAAATTTTAAGGTATCTGGAGTTCCTACTTATTTGTAATATAAATTATGTCTAATATTAATGAGTCAAGTGAAATTTTTCTGCTGAGTGTGAGCGCTCTTATCGTGAGCGCTCGTTTAGTGATCAAATGCATTCCATTTTGATTGGAGTTTGTATATTTGTGTAAAAACCTGTGTCACTTTTAGCTAAGTAATATTATGAGAAATGACCAGATTTTATCAGAATGCAATATCTAGATGTAAGTTTCAGTATTATCATAGTCGAATATGCCTAGTTAATAGTTATTTATGTATATTCAAATAAAGTTTTATATTAATATACGTACACACGTATGAATTTAAATTAATTAGGGATAAATGTATAATATGTACATACTTGTGTGATTAGTTACCGAGGATATAGTATTCCCGTACGGTATAGAAATTATCTAGTTTATCTGCATTCATAATAGATGTGATGTTAGTAGAAAATAATAGTAATAATACTACATAATAATAATAATTCACTACATACACTTGTGATTTTAATAATATCCATTATCAACTTTCACACAGTAAACGTGTCCCTCCCATCATAGACGATAAAAATAATACAAGATTGTAAAAATGTGTTACATATAAATTATAATTATCAGAATATTAAAATGATTGAAAGTATTTTATTTTATTATTCGTGTGTTTCCTTTAACATCTTTCTCTTCAAACGATCTTTTGAAATATGAGTACGCAAAGTAGCAAAATAATGTTTCAATAAAATAAATTGTAAAAAGCACGTATAATGTGAATGTTGAAAGGTCTTACGAATTGCTACTTAGTATAATCCGTTGTGTGTAAAAAAAGTACTGAAAAGTTATCAATTCGTCGTCGCATGACGATAACAATTACTTACATCTCGTAAATATCTTATTCACGAAATCAGTTTTTGAATATAAATCCGCGGAAAGCTTGAATATATTCGTTGTTGAGGTAAAGCCGTCGGCCTCTGTCATGCGAATATCTATGAACATGAACATCGTCTGGCCCCTACAAAATTAATGCAAACTAATATAAACACTACCTCACATGTGCTATGTAATGGAGCTGTGGCTATATAGGTAGGCATGGCCGTTAGTAAATACAGAAAACTTGCAAAATGCATGCGCATAAACCTCTTTTTCTCTCTCTCAAAAATAAAGATTTTGTACGGATCTATTTTGAATTTTGAACCTAGATACAGCTACCAAGACTATGTAAGATTTAAAGATTTTTTAAGACTAAGCAAACATTGGTGGGTCATGGAGTACTTGTACAGTATGTAGGCATCCTGTGCGGTGTGTTTAAGACCTTATAAAATTTTCATTTCTTCCGTATTCATCATGGTCATAGTTATCAGTCTTTACCCTAATAAATTGCGGTCGGTTTCCAGTATAACCAAATGGAGTAGGAATTTCAAGGTAACTGCTACCAAGTTTAGTAATATTTGTCAAATAAGTTTATCATTTACCTTACCACAACTTTACGTGTAAAAATATTTAAATGTTACGCTATGATCTTTTTATTGTGTTGAAGGATTGATCAGAGATATAATTAAGTATTGCCCTGCACTCATGTTTCGTAGTTCGTCGGTAATTCATGTGGTTAGATGTGTGTGACAACGGTTAGCCTATCGCCATGTATGACGGAAAAAATGCTTACCTATGCGATACTTTAGGGATGAATCAGAAATGCGGTCAGTGTTTTTGTCGCACAATATGCTTTGGTTTGTATATGTGAGCCGCTGTGTGGGTATGGTCAAGATTATCTTAGAAACTATTTATCAATTTTGTGGTTCGATCTCTAATTAAATATTTCTAGGTCTTTTACTTTGCTAAAGTCAAAAAGGAACATCATATCCTGCTTGCCCTGACGTCTGCACGATCTAGGAAAGAAAGAAGAAACGAAAGAAAATGAAATTTATTTAGCTCAGGACACAAGTGACAGCGTAACTTTTTTTGAAACGAACATATTTTATGTACGCTATTGAAAATGCAGGACTCGTAGCAGTTCTGGGCAGATACAATTTAGATTGCCATCGACACGTTAAGAATGTAAAACTATTTTATTACTGGTATAGAAACTTCTTTGGTACACACATTAGCAAACAGAGGATGTTACGATCAAACAGTCCGTAACGATCAAATAGTACGGACGACACAAGTCGGTGTGTGACCGATCATTGTTTACAGTCTCAATATTTACCAGTGCCGAGCGTTTATCTAATCGCCGGCTGCCAACCGCGATAGCTTGCGACCCGATTACTGAAATACCTGTGGCTGTAGTATTTTCTATTCACCTGTTCTATTTATTTCTACTTACACGGTGCAGTTTAATGGCTCGAGAGGGGCTCGTGGCTAATTAGTCGCTAGATCATACTATTTACGAGGATAAGCTGCGCTTGCCGCGGTCTGTCTGTGGATGGGTGACCGTTCGTTACACATCGAGACCGCTTCGTGCTTAGGAGAGCACGTTAAACAGTCGGTCCCGGGTGTCATACGAATACCGATGACAGTCGTTACGGGAAGTCAGAAGCCCGAAAGTCTGACAATCGGTCTAAATTTCGGATATCGGCATTGCCCTGTAACTGGGTTGCAGATGTCTGATGGCAGTCGCTCCGTGTAAAATACTGGTAGTCAGCCGCATCTGGTTAGACTGGAAGCTACCCGAATATAGTACTTTATACAGCCCTGTATGATCTGCAAGCTGTCTACTGCTTCAACTGAACGTCAATTTCTACAGTCATTACCGCTTCAAGAAAATTCTTTAATATGGTGGGATAGATATATTATCACAGTTTCTGTCCTTATCCACCCAGTGTTGAGTATAGCCCTCTTCTTTGTCTAAACGGTCCGCTGCTCTCCGCATGTCCATGGGATTAATATTATCTTTTGGAAAGTGATGTTATACACCAATGTCATACAATTGTAACATTTTGATGACGTTAACGATATTAGAACAGATGGAAGCCCTCTAGACCGTCATCTCGACAGGAAAGAAACGGCGGTAAGCGATATATTGCTTTATGTAATAATAAATCACTGCGGGTTATCGAACTCTCTCAAGAATATCTAGTGACCATTATGACCTTGACTCCATGATTTGCATCTACCTGATAATTTTCGGATGGTTACTCCTATATCTGACGGTCTTGAGACTTTAGAGGTCTCCTTGTGTAGCTCTAGAATGAATTACGAGCAGGGGAGAAGAAGTCTGTAGGATGTTTTTACACGATGAAACTGATGTAGAGGTGATATAAAGACGTGATTATAGATGTGCGAGTATCCCATCTTACAAAACTGTGAATGAATCGAACCGCTCTATACTATACCATTGATCGAAAACATTTTAACAAAGAGGTGTAGCCGTTTATTAAATAAATAATAACATCACACAAAGGACTGGAGTCGTCGGTAGCTCAACAATGGCAAACAAACTGAGAATTATTTTCAATAAATTCTCGTAACGCCTTCGATTCTGTTGCAGTGAAAGGGCCCAATAGAATCGCTTGATTGTTGAAGCGGAGGATAAGCCGATTAGTTTAATACAACAACATGAAGAAATACAAGCCTTCGGGTGCCGAATTGACAGATTGTCAGTTTGTTTTTATAAACGGTTCGTGTGGGCCAATCGTTGAAATTGTTAATAGATGATTGTAATAGCGAAATTCTTCACAATATTGTAAATGAAAAAGTTCTGGTGTTTGTTTGTTGGGCATGTAATAACTATGCAATAATTAGTCAAAAGAACAGCTTGGGTCATCTCGGCATTTGGCGCACGCGAATGTTTCGTGAGCTTTATTATGGATGGATGGAAATTAATTAATATTTGATTAGGTGAGTTTAATCTCCGTTGACTTCTTCTTTTTATGTGGTTAGTGACTAACCTGGTGTCACAGTTTATGCCACCCATGGGCCTCTGACTTGGCTTCACATGCTGTCGAGAAATATCTCTCAGGAATGCCGGCTTCCTCACGATGTTTTCCTTCACCGTTTTTAAGCAAGTGATAATTATACAACACGCACATGAATCCGAAAAGTCAGAGGTGCGTGCCTTGGGTTCGAACTCGAGACCCATGACTTGGCAGTCCGACGGTCACACCACTAGGCTATCACTGCTATATAACCGTTCCGTTGACTAAAAGTTAATGTTTGCTTGCATATAACTTAACTGTAGAAAACACAGTGCTCGTAGCTGTAATGGGCAAACACAATTTAGATCGCCATCGACACATTAAGAAGAAGGTACCTAAAACTATTTTATTAGTGGTATAGAAACTCTAGTACCTTATTTTAAGTTAAGTACAGAAATTTGTAAGAAGCATATTAGTGTATACAGTACCTACGTAACACAACGAAGAGCAAACCTTGTAACTGGTTGATGGGTAGGTAAAGTATAGCACAATTATACACTTTTTGTCGCTAATTAACAATTTTAAATTTTTCTTATATTTACCTGACTGAAGAAGGGTTATGTATTTCGCGCGTATCTTGTATGTATGTTTGTAAATTTATTTATTACCTCGTATCTTCCAAACGGCTGGATGGATTTCGACAGTTAAGGTATTGTTATATTCGTCTTAAAAATTCAAGTGTCGTTAGATGGGCGTTTAAAGAATTTTAAAAAAATGGCGGATTTTGGGCTCGAAATAGTAGTACGTTAATAAAAAAAATAACCAAGTCTATTATATAATTTGCAATTGGGTCCCGCCTGCTACTAAACTTAATGCGGGTATTTAACTTAGGCTTTCAGCTCATAATATAGTTTGTTAAGCCGAAGTAGAGTTTACTTTGTTTATAGATTATATTAATTTTGTTTTCCATTCTCAATCTTGTTTCGGTTTTTTTAGTAGATTACTTTTAATTATTATTATTTGCTGTCGGATTTTTATTTTTTAAATTATTTATTTCATAATCTCTTCCAGTTTTGTAGTCAGTTAACATACTAATATCATCCTACGAGATCAGCTGCACAATGTAAACAAGTTAGAAATCATCAAATTCTCAAAATCCTGAATATCATAGCATGAACTATGCCCGCGTTTTCACACTGTGTGATATTAGTGGATAGCGTATATACTGACAAAATATGTTTACGATTGTATTACACTTAACCTACCCATCAACCAGTTACAAGGTTTGCTCTTCGTTGTGTTACATCTTTATCTTAACACAGTATAAAACAAAGTCGCTCCCGCTGTCTGTACGCTTAGATCTTTTAAACTATGCAACGGATTTTAATGCAGTTTTCAGCAATAGATAAAGTAATTCAAGAGGAAGGTTTATATGCCCCATATTAGTATCTTCATTGCACCCGTGCGAAGTCGGGGCGGGTCGCTAGTACTGTATAAAACCAGCTTATCAAAGCTGTCACGAGAAAATATTGCCATACAACTACCTTTTTCTTACCTTTTACAAATTCCAAAGAAAAAAACATTGGTGGCCGTTGGTCACGGGTTTAAGACCGACGTGCAAGAGAAAGTATTGGATTTAATTAAGACGCAAAATCAAGTGAGTTTGCGTACTTTACGGGGGCGCCCCAGTACATCAATTTATCTAATCCCATTCATTGGCATATTTGTAAGCATGATATGACCTAATAAGTGCTTCATATTTATGACTTGTCGTATTATAGCCGCTTGGACAAAACATTACTAAACACTAATCGTAAACATACATCGATATTGGGTTCTTTTCACTTTAAATAGGATTCAATTTCCTTTGACAATAATGTATGGTGATAGTGCATGGTTTGTTCCGAATGACTGCGGGGTGTATTGATTTTGTCATAAGCCCTCGTAGGGATTTCATCCTTGCGTGTGGAAAATATGGTATATTTTTGATTGTTGAGGTGTATCTGAAATAGCAATATGAAATACAATATTGTCGGTGTAAGCGTAATATCGTTATGATGGACGAGCAGTGGGTCGGTCAGCGTGCAGTCGAGTTGAAACAGATAACGTGGCTACATCAACTATGCACCTGGTTTGTGAGAGAGGAGCATGGCTTGTGGCAGCAGAATGCACGATTGAGGGTGACTGAAATGTAATTTAAAGAAAGATGATTAGATGTTTGTAACACGAGAGCATGGTGCATCTTTTATCTCATCTGGCTAAAAGAATCCTTTTCTTCGTTCTTCCGTATACGATGTAGCCTCGTCCAGCTAGTTCACACAGAAACTGTATACAGGACCCGATTTAGCGGATCCGTTTATATTTTGGTGATGAAGCTGGAATCGGACCGTTTTTAACGGGTCCGTCAGTGCAGATGTGGACAACACATCCAGTACCGACGGATCCGTTAGAAACGGATCCGATGTGTGAACGGGCGCGTAACACTCCGAAGCAAAATTCTAATTGCTTTGTTGGTTAATATATCTTTACAGCGTTTGGAATTTTTGTATCAGACTGAACAGATTAAAGGAACTAATAAATAGTTAAAAATTTGCATGTTATCCCTTCATTGTTTTTCTAACACTGCAATTTATAGTAGTCATCAAATCCAAATTCACCCTTGACACGTGTTTGGCAAGTTATTTCAATAAAATATACTTCCTAATCTGATCTGATAGTAAATCACCGTCATCAAATATGTTAGTAGGATCTGAAGAACATCGTTAGAGCTTAGCTGACACGCGTTGGAGCCATTTTGTGGCTAACCCTGAGCCGCGCACCCTCGCGACCCGGCTCGATTTATTGCCATTCTCTAATAAACACGTTATGTTGTATACCTAACGAATATTAATAACCGACTTCCTGGAGCGCCCGATGATTTTCATTTTTGTTATTGCCTGTCGTCACATCGTTACGGCTCTTATATGGATTAGCTATTCGAATATGAATATTTTAAAACTAGAAATAAAATACAGAGTAAAGCTATTAATAAAATTATGACCTGTTCCATAACTCGGCAGTGTGTTTTCCACTGGAAAAACCATTGTGAGTTTTACGGAAATATCCGCAGTTTTTTTCTTATGCCTGTTTTATGAACCAAGCTGTTTTGTAGCGTAATAACTCTCCTAGTATCCACCATTCGCACAAAAATGTTTTAGTTTTACTATATGTATCGCAACAGCCATTTTTCACGTGCCAGCAACAACGCACAGACATAAAGGTTTACGACAGGCCGTCATATTTATGGCGCTGGTATTGTGATATATTTTTTGTTGTGCGCATTAGGTTTTATCTGACTTTCCGCTAAATCAAGTAGCTACTGGCCGGTGTCAGGAAATACCCTCGCATATATCATCCCCGGCGGATGTGAGCATTTTGGGGTTACGTCTCGATTCCGCAGGGTGAGGTTCGTAATCATTTGTCTTATCGATTGACTAACGGCCAATTTTCATATTTGCTGCCCATATAACATTATTATTTATTTTATGTACGTTTTGTTTGTTAATTAATTTGTTACCACTTAATTTATTTGGTTTTCATGTAGCTCCTAGCTTCATTCAATTTTGTTATAAGTTGTATAAGTAGTTTTTTTTATTTCAATCGAGAACCGTTTTATTGAATTCTTTGTCTGACAAAGCGCTAATGCTAAAGTTAGCAATACATCCCTGACAGTCTCCCGCTGCGAAAACGGCTATCCTACTTCTTTCTAAATGACACCACATGCTAAAAAAGTTCTGTGAAAATAGTTTGATAGCTGTGATATTTATAGCGATTTGAGATAGCATACGTTTTGTCTGTGACGTCGGGGCTATTATGGAGCTCGCCCTCGACAAAGTAGATGCTTCGATTAAGACGTATCGCGCCCTTTTTTCTGTAAAAAAGGGAAAATGAATAGTGCGGGGCGGAAATATTACGTAGTAACGGCATTTCCGCACAATAAATCGGCGTCCAATCAAAGGAAAGTCTGCTGTGCTCCCGCCGTATATCTTTGTTAATGCTACACTTTATTTTATTGGGCTTTTTATCGGTTGTATTGTTGTTATACATTTAGCTTAATTGATAACTACCTATACTTAATATGATTCAGTTTTTTTGCTTCTTCGCTCTAATCTTAAGATGGACTTGACTGTTTTCATGTCTTTATTCTGACATCGTTCTTTTAACTAACAGCTTAAGCAATTAAAAAACTGATTTCTTTTAAATTTTTGTATCATTGTTGCTTGCAGTGGTCTCAAACAGATCGAGCTCTTTGCATTTATAACTAGACAAAAATAACAATTTCAAAAACAAACTAATTTATGAAATGTATTTTAAATCTAGCGCAAGTTAAAGTGAGTCTATCGTGTAAATAGTGGTGGCCTGTTACCTGTCGTCGTTATCTGCTGGGGGAGGCTAAATCAGAAAATCGATAAACGTAGCGAACACTGCGTCGCCGTCACGGTCCCGCGTCCGTCCAATTTAAAAGTTTCTACTTTTGTCTTTAGCGACATTGGACAAGTAAAGCTTCTATTGATTTCCTAAAGCTTTTTGCGTCTTATGAAAAGACTGGATGCTTTTATAATTTGGAGGATAAATAACAAATCAGCAGTATCAGGAGATGTTTTACTTACTAATAAAGCTACGTAGCTTCATAATATTTTACAAAAAGCTAATTAGAACTATTTAAGGTTATTTTCATTTCTTCTAATGATAATTAGTTTATAACGTAACAATACTACTTACAATCTATACTATCTATACTAATATTATAAAGAGGAAAGATTTGTATTTTTGGTTTTTTGTATTTTTGTATGTAACGAATAAACTTAAAAACTACTGGACAGATTTCAAAAATTCTTTTGCCGTTAGAAAGCTACATTATCAACAAGTAACATAGGCTGCGGGCGGAGCCGTGAGGACACAGCAAGTAAGTTATAATTACAGTATTTCTGACTCATACCACTACTGTCACTTATGAAAATGACTAATATTTCTTATTACAATACTTTTAGCGCGGACGCCGCACGAGTCAGGAAGTGCGGAATTGAGACGTCAATATGAACGCGCATCCGGCGGCTGGTAAACGCTCCCCGCTGTTTGTTGTGAATGAGCTGTCAAACATCGCCAATTAATTGCTAACAGATTTGTTACTCGCTACCAATACCAACCACCAATTGCTTGGGCAAATTTATGGCTTATGGACTGGCCACCTAAGTGCTGGACACACGCGTCGATGCAAAAACCGGCAGCTGAAACAACTCAATTTGGCTAAACGTGTACGTTGAATGGTACAGTCAGCATCAAAAGTAAGTGATGATTGAAATGTTTCAAAATTGTTTGATGAATGAAAACTTGCAAATTATTATTTTTGTTAACAAATAACGATAGAGGAGTGAATTCTTCGAAGAATAATATTATGGTAATATAGACAAGCAATTAACTCCTGAGATAATTAATATTGAAATTCCAAAATGATTATCGACTTTTGCTGTTGACTGTACATTGTTATCTAAGCAATAGCCATGAGCATTGTAGCAGTAAATTGTAAAGATTGGGTGATTTATTAAGGGTTAATCAAAATTGGGTCTGGCCAGGTCATTTCTTTGATTTCAAAGTCCGACCTAACCTTAAAATTTCTAACAAGACATTTGAAACATGAATTAATTCAGACACATTTGTATCAATTTTGAATCATCTTTTAGAAGGTACTAATATAAACGGTGAGAACTCTCCCATGTTTAATAATAAGTGTTGTACCTTATGTAATAAGGCTTATCCCATAACCAGTATTTAACAAGTACGCCATTGAAACAGTAGGTAAGTACATTTATCTGGTTACCCGTCCTTCGACCACCGCGTCGCGATGACTCAGCACCTAGCTAATGGTCACTCGGTCTGTTGGCTCATGATTAATTATCCTTATCAGAGCCACCCGAGCCCAGTTGATGGCTCTATGATGAGAGCTGGTTAGGAGATATAAGGAGCTCTGTTTTATAAGAAGCGGATGCGGCAGTTAGATACTTTTAAGAATACGTAGAAAGTTAATTCAAAGTTGTCTAGAAGTGAACATAATTATTTCCTGTATTTAAAGTTTTGATTTCTATGAGCCTATCAGTTGTCTCTGTTTACACAGCGTTACATAAAATTGTTTCTTCAATCAGTACGAAATTTTAATTAATTTAAGAGCAATTTTAGAACAGTTTTGAGGAAAGCAAAATAGTCTTTATGGATTGGTTTTGGTTTCATGTCGTATTTCAAATGATCTTCTTTATTGGATAAGTATTTTATTCGACATATAAATATGTCTCTGTCAAAATCAAAATAGATTTGTCACAAGTGTCACAACATCCTTCAAAACAAGATAATAGGATCATTCGATCTACTTCCTTGAATGTGGATAAAAATAGTCATTGCATATCACTGCACCTATCATGGCGGTATGTAGTGGAAACATTATGCATTATCTATGAGCGATATGATGTAGGTACTATATCTAGTACAAAGAATGCTCATAATAGGTAGATAGATGCAACGTGTACCTATTGGATGGCACGTTGCATTTTTCCTATAGTTTATTCCCATATCGCTATTCGCTATATCTTATCTGATTTGCAGACAGTAATTGCAAACTATACGTTAGTCAGTTAAGGGCAAGCTATATGTGTCAATTATGTACATTTACAATAAATATTATGTTATTAAAATGCATATTGTAAGCTTCGTAAGTTTGAGTATTTTGTACGGAGGACTGGGCATTTGAATACAAATAAATTTCGACACCCACCTCACTAATGACCATCTTTAGAAATAAATTAAGTAGAAGTTTTATAAATGCGGTGCTACTGTAATTTGTTACGTCTGGCAGATCCTATACAGAGACAAATAAAACGTTTAAACTTATAGATTGACCATCTGGAAGGGGGGAATTAGGTTGCCGCGGGGGGTCTCCAATATTCTATCGTCTGACAAAGGCAACATTGGACTTCGTAACAACGAGAGCGACAAAAAAGTTTATCTTATAAATTATCTGTTCGCGAAGAAAAACACGAGCAAATTTATATTTTCGATTATGTTTCCAAGTTTTTGAAGCAGTTTTTTAGCTGATGCAGATAGATATAAACGATACGTCACACTTGGATGTCTTTGATTATCACCTCGCATTCGGCTTTTATTCCATTCAATAATCTAAATTACGCTAATCCCTTATCCTTTTATGAGCGTTTCTTTGAAATTCGGAAGCTGTATTGGAGGGCCCTTTGAGAGGACGGCTACGCGTTGGCAATTCTAATAATAATTGGTTCCTTTATTCGTGGTAACCGGAAAGGAGACCCACGTCAATGTATCGCGCCTCTAAAAGGATTTGTAATGGCAAAAATGAAGTGATAATATTTATGTGCTACTATAATAGGCGAACATTCTGTACTCCAGACAGAGTGTCGCCGACGGCACACAAAAAACTACGAGTCTTAGCAGGTTTATGATTATTTTGGAATCGTTGGAGGTCTTACGTGGATAAGTAGATGCAGACTGCCTAGACGAAAATAAAGTATTAAAGAAGCCACTATGATAAAATAAATTGAAGTATTATAAGCTCTATAATTTAAATGTCTTAATACCTTTTGTTTTATATCAGGATATGTAGATAGGCTATACTTGATATACCTATCAGAGGTATTGTTCAAGGAGTTTGTCGATAAGAAATACTGATTTTATCTTTAATATGAGCCACTCATTTTTACAATATATGTAGATAAAATAAACAATAATGATAATAATTTAATATCAATTTATTTGTATTGTTTGATAACATTTATCGCAATTACTGGTAATTGGTATTAGGTATACCTTGATTGCAGGTACAATGCTACTTATTGTATTGCTGTTTACTGTACCTATGTACCTATGATGTGCAACAATTGAATAGAATAAGCTTCGAATATTCAAGCATTTTACTCAAATGTCGCAGCTTCAATAGAAATTAAATGGCCATATTACGCGTTGGGGTACACACAACAATAAAATTATATTTGTACCTACATAATCTAAGATGACATTTTATTCGGTTAAACGGAGTCCCCGATCGCGGCTATGTTTCGATTGAGCTTATTCTCTGGAGGTGTTCATTCATACATTTTGTTATTTCGAGTAAATCGCACGCAAAATTGTGGTATTGTGATGGTATCTGTTTGTGTTAGAATTTAGTTTTATGCAACGGCGCGGGACCATGAAATTGATTTCAAGCCGCAGTATTGAAAAGGCGGAAGCCTCTACCTATTTCTGATCACCTTCATTCATGGATGGTGTCCATTTATAAAAATTTACAACTCGACTACTACGACCAGCGGATTCGCAGGTAGATAATTTTTATGAATTAGTTCTAAAAATAGATTCACTTGTTTTATTTATTTTAATATCGGGACTGCTAACTTTAAGCTCGCTTTAATTTAACTTGTATCTAGTATGGGATATTCCAATCAGTGATCTTGTGTTTGAAAGATATTCCTACAAAATTTTATAGGGATAATTTTGAAATTCCAAGCATATGTGTTTGGATTTAGTCCGAATAAAAAAGTAAGAAAGCTGAATGATGAATAAAATAGCTGAATGTCAGCTAGATTATAACAAAAAACACGCCGACTCGACTGTAAAACTAAGCTCTATTGAAGCCCGCCTCATTTCTCTAATAAAATCTAGCCCATTTGTTTCGAAAGCGCACAAGTATCCTTCGCAAATGACACTCGTCAGAGGAATGAGTAATTCCTCAAGCATGGTTCATTCATTCAGAGAGACTAACACTCAAGGCATAGGCGTATTGAATGGATCAATGGACACCCATTTACTGACGAGTGTTTTACAACGATGCTGCAAAAAGTTTAAGTCAGGTACAGATCCGGATGCGAACGATAGTAAGGCTGGGTTCCCACGAGTGGACAGTTACTTATTACAATAGTTTATGAAGTGACAAGTCCAGCACTTGTTTGTTTCCCTTTGATGATTCTTTTGGAGGCCTTGTTAGGAACAAAGCGCCATGTGTTTGGGATAGAGGCGCGAAATATCCAATTGTAGTTTCGGCAACAGATGTGAGAGTTTACTTGTTTTTGTTTAAAATTACTCATTATTTTGGAATGTTTTTGCCGATGACACAACATCTTCAGGGAAAGCGTGGTAGTTTTAATTTCTCTTTGACTCATTGGTTCAGGTTACTGAAAGAAGAGTGTAAATTACTAATTAACAATGAAAGACTACAAATTACAATGGATAGGTATACCCTCAATAATTAAGGGACGTAAGAATTGCGAAATGTAGGCTATGCAAGAACTGAGCGTTAGTTGTTACGGACAGTAGTCATAAATAGAATTAAAAAAGCAGGCCAACGCCTTAAAACGCTCGTTAGGCATTTGGAAGGATCTAGATGGAAAAATTCAGCTTTCAATCACCAGTAAAACTTTCCGTCGGAAACTGGAATTTTACTTTGGAGGAAAAAAATTATGGCTCAGCCCATTCTCAAACTCATGAGCGGTAAAAACAACTTCATCGCCGGAGAATGATAAAAAAATATAATTTCTGTTTATTTTACATTAATGTATTCATATGCGAGTCTTACAGAAAATACGAAGTAATAAGTACATCAGGTATTTATAACTAAGATGCAAAAGAGAAAAGTGGGGTTTTCTGCCCATCATCAACCATATGTATTTTGGTATGGGTACATACTACTTTGTTAGTATTTTTTACAATAATCGTGTGATCATCAAACGATTTTTTTTATGACACCCGATACCTGGGGTGGCCAACCAGTCGATCGCGGCTCTTAATCCAGTCGATCATGGCAAGGCAAAGAAAAATATAAGTTTAATATAAGTTGAATGAAGAGGTACTGATTATGTAACTGGTAGATCGTACAGAGTCTACTCAGTAAACAGTAGATCTTGGATCGAATCAAGTTGGCCACCCCTGCCCTATACTGACCCACTGCTGCACAAAGGTCTCCTCCAAGTTCTTTTACTCTGTGCCACCTCAAACCAGCCCTAGCAGTATGCGTCTAGGTCATCTCGCCATCTCTTTCTGGGCCGATCTCAGCGGCGCGGGCGCCGTCCATCTTCAGGCACCCATTGTGTGGAGACTCTTGCCCAGCGGTTGTTATGCATTTTTGTAGTAATAAGTATATAAATATAAAAGATGTCTTTACCTATTCTATACTCGTGTTTAGTAGATAGCATAATTATTTATTTTTGATTCTACATTAATTCTGTATTTTTTTTGGAAATGTTTTTTATTTTTGTAATATGTGATTATAAATACTTTCTTTACTAGCGGTTGATACAATTAGTTTCGTGGAACATCCGTCCGGAAATGTCCGGTGAGTGTCTGTGGTGGTCTGTTTACACTGATCCCGGTTACAAAGCTGATGAATGAATGAGTTCCTCGACCACCCATAGTGTAGCGGTCGAGTAGCCAATTGCAGTGCAGTATGGTTGGACGAAAGTACATACTATGGCTGTAATGTTCATGTTAGTACCTACATGAAAATAAAATATATTAGATACATAATATAGGGGGTTTTGTATGCTTTCCTACGCCACGACGCCTTAAAATTATTATAATCACATTTATTTTAAAAAAAGTGTAGAACTGTTTAGGTAGTTATTCAAAACGGTAGGTACCTAACAATCTGCATTCTTTTTGTACCACTCGTTCCAAATGCTGTTATGGTAGGTCCTTTTAGAATGGAGCGCCGTTTGACGTCAACTTAACGTTCCTCTTCTCTCGTGCCGCTGCCGCCACGAGCTATACAAAGTTAGTCAGAAAGGGGGTACTAAGCCGAAACGGTGTTAAAGTACGCATAATAATGGATAACTTTTGTTCTACAACTTTCCCCAAAAGTCAATAGTTCAAGAGAAATAGCCGTTCAAAGATTTCATAAAAAATACGCTTAATTCTATCTTTCCTCAGCTATGATTAGCTGTGTTTCCATTTTACGTCTTATTTGGGATCACGCATTAGAAACTGCATTTTCTAAATTCATAACTAAAGCAGGGATGAAGAATTTTTGAAAAAACTAAAATAAAAATAATTATACATGGTTTTTTTTTTTAATTTTAACACTTTCTTTAAAACAATCATCAGTGATACATTAAGTGGCCCGCGGTTTAGTACCCCCTTTCCGACTAACCTTGTATAAGAACAGCTCATGCCCTGGTGAAAAGATTAGCCAGTCAGCATGGTTGGTCGCAAGGTTGACTGCCCAGGGTGCGCTGGATGTACCCATCCAAATATCGTTATTCGTGGAGGCTTATTTCATGCACCCTAACGTTAAATTCACCCGATTGTTTTTCTGACACTACACGTAATCACTGCCGCGTAACGCAGTGTTTAAAATTCCTATCGTAATAGCATTTGGAACAAATAATACAAGTCTGTACATTTCAGACAACAGCCTAACAGTAGATCATTTTAGTTGAATGCACATTATCACCCAACTACATAATATATGGGTTATCATTCATTGGACAAGGTTTGGAAAAAAGAATAAGTATAACTAACAAATTATTAAAATTAGGTACTTTTCACACAAGTTCTGTTTCTGTCAACAGTTTAATTTGTCGAGTTGTACAATGGAATATTTCCGAGACAAGTCGCTTGTTATATTTATGAAAATTTGGCACAACATATTATTTAGTTCGTAAAACATCATTTACTTATAATTGACCGTTCAATGACGGGAATTGTTTCTGTAAGTTACGTATTCAATGACGTGGGAGCCGTGCCAACATTTCTTCGACCTTATTTTATAATATTGTTCCAGATTTTTGACGGTCAAAATAATTTTGACCATCAAATCATTTTTAATGCATCCATTTAATGTTTGCTCAATAGCGTTTTGCGATTGCAAAGTTTACAGAGCCTTGCACGATAGTGCATAAATATTGTTCATATTCAAAATGTTAGGTATGTAACAATGAAGATCCTGCATACTTGTACTTGCATAAGTATAAGTATCTACTTAAGTATAAACATTGAGTGATACTTAAATTCAGAACTTTCTTGCTACTGTACCAGAGTAAAGTCGTGTCCATTTATCACGGCACCTTTAATTCTTGCCCACATTTAGCCATTGTGGACAGGCGTTATTCTGTAAACTCCTCATTATTAACCATACTTTGTATAAAAATAACTGCACCACTATAAAGGTAAACATTGATTTTTTCTAACCCCTGAGAGAATACATGTTTGGGCCGCCATTGACTGACGCACAAAGGGACAATGAGGGATGACCTTGAATGGCGACCGCACACTCGATGCGTACGCGCAGCCTACCTACGGGCTACGTTGCCGACGTAGGTACTACACTTAAGTTTATAAATTATAGCTATGCCTTGGGGTTATCAAAACTTTGAAAAGCTCTTAGGACTAAGTTCAAATAAAAAATAGATTTGTTTTTCATGTTTATTTAGATACAAAACACTTATACAGCGTGAACCTCTTATGAATATTGAGAGGATGATTGGGATAATTAGGATGAAGCACGAAATGGGCTTCTTAAAATGTAGCATGTCAGGTCTCTAACATATTTTGGGAACCTAATAATTGTACATGTTCTTCAGATGCTAAAACTTTATAAATAAATAAATAAAATAAATAAAGCATTAAAAAATCCCTGTGGAGCTTTAAAGTAAGTACAATCATCGCAGTCATCGTGCTTCCAACAGTTCCGGTAGTTTCATGTGATAAAATCCTGTTTTAGGAGCACGAATCTTCTATCAATAGAATACTCACGCTTATTTTATGTTCATTAATTATTATTGAATTTGTTTTATTAGTTAGACCAATAAGAATATAGTTTACTATTCACGTGAGCGCGCATTTTTTCATGTCTATCGAGGCGAACAAAAATTATGTGAAAGTATTTATAATATTCAAAAAAACTTAAATTCTTCCATTCATTCTTGGATCTTTACCGCAACTGTCATAGAATATCACACCCACTCCTGCACGATGACTTCCCCGCCTCTAGAAGAGCCGGTCACCTTCGATTGAATGAAAATCGTGTTCTATTGTTGTTATTATAAATTGTATGCAATTTTGCGTCCCTTCTAATAGATTGAGGTTTTGTAGTATCGGCGATGAAAAAATGAGGACGAAATAATTCGAACTTGTGCATCAAAGTAGTTTCAAAAAGATTCTGAGACACTGATTAGTTAATGCTGCTCTATATTGATCAACTAGCGGCCCGTCCCGGCTTCGCACGGGTGGACATTTTTCCCGTTTTTGCAACATTTTTCATTTATGCTCCGCTCCTATTGGTCGTAGCGTGATGTTATATAGCCTATAACCTTCCTCGATAACTGGACTATCCAACACAAAAACAATTTTTCAATTCCAACCAGTAGTTCCTGAGATTAGCGCGTTCAAACAAACAAACAAACTCTTCAGCTTTATAATATTAGTATAGATTTGACACCAAAAGAAAACTTAGAATGTATCGGTATCAGCTGCTAACTATCCTACGTATACTGTGGCGCTAATTGTCGCTATGCTAATGCTTAATCTGTCAAGGTACAATACGAAAATGTTAATACTATCCGAAGTTCATATACCTACAGTTTAATTATTCACGAATTTCTTATTGGAAAACCGGAATCTTAACAAAATATTAGAACTGTGTAGCCGGGTCTCCTGCATAAAAATCTAACAAAATAAACTAACAAAACATGTTTAGCGAACACTCGGACTAATTACAACACAGTAAACAGTTACTTAAGCCACGCTCCAATTTTGTTAGAAAAACATGTTATGGTCGATTTCTAACAAAAAAATGGTTGCAAGAGACCCCAGCTTAAGAAAAAAGCCTCTTATGATATTGTTAATTTCAAGTTAGTTCAAGATACATCCTAATTTTATGAGCCATAAGAAAAGCACTATACTAAAAGCATTTTAGGATTTTCCTTCGTTATGGCGCTTCCGAATTGAGTAGATTTATGTGCCGCCATTGTGCATGAGCGAGACGGCAACATCCATATAGGCACTTACTCTCTAACAAGAACAAAAGATTGTCGTCTCTATTAGTTACCTAACGAATCGCGTTGTGATGCACAGTATATGTAAGATCGCAGAAAATTTTAATATATTTTTAAATAACATTGGTTCTTAGGAAATCATTATAGATGATAGAGCAGTAATAGTGAAATAAATCAGTTTTCTTTTATAATTTATCAGTAGCTTTGTAGGTCATACAATTAATCATTGAGGACGGGACGATGTCAGCAATGATTTGGCCGAAACAACCAGCAACATGAATATATTGAGGGCAAACATTTTCTGTGTTTAGTGTTTTTTTTTAGTATTTATGCTGAAGAGTACAAAAAAATAACTATTCTGACACGATAACCAAATCATCAGTGGTATAGGTCTACCAGAATCTGATGGCAAATAGGGAAATTAAATGGTTTTGTGGGTAACACAAGGGTAATTTGAATAAAAAGTCTCGATACTTGTAATTTTTTTTCTTTAATTTCTTCTCGATCTTCTTCCTGCCCTTATCCCACACTAGACGGAGTCGGCACAACATGTATTTCATAAATCCATGTTGTTAGAGGTTTTGGCTTATTGTTTTATGTGACCCAATGTGCTTGCTGATATTATGCACTGGGTCCCAAAATGATATGCTGATATATGGTTTTTTGCAATCTTATTGTAATGGAAAAGGAAACCTTGTTAAAATAAGTATGTTTATTAAAAATGTTTGAACAAGAAAACATTAATCAGAACTGGAAAATGTATCAACTACAGTCATACTCGTTTTGACAAGTGACATGTTGACATTGCCATATGAAAACCACTGTTTGTTATTAATTTTTAATGCCATGAGATTCTGGTTGACCTATACAGGTCGATAAGAAAATAATATAAAATTAGAAAATAACAAATGTAAAAAAAAAATACGAAGAAATAGTACCTGCCTGTCGATCCAAAATATTAGGAACATTCAGGTTTATGGAAACATTAACAATAACTTTTTAAGTAAAAAGATTTAAGGCCAAGTCACATCTGACGGAAGATACGTCGCCGATTTTCCGTTGCGTATTACCTCGAGGAATTTTAGTACCTCAACTTCGGTCAAATGTTTACGGTATGAGATGTTTGTATGGAATTATGTGTACGGACAGAAGATCGGCGACGTATAAAGATACGTCTGACGGAAGCGTCAGATGTGGCTTGGCCCTTAAACGAAGGAGAAACATTAAAATTGCGTGCTCTGCGTGCTCTTTATGATAGAGCAGAGGGCAGACATGCTTACTAATGCTGTATTTCTCGCTCAATATGAATTATAGTTCACATGGTTTGTCTTCAATACGGTAAGAAAATAAAATTATCCTCTTTTATCACGTATGCTACGTCAGGCAATCTTATGAAGCTCTGAAAATCCGTCTCGAGTAAATTGAAATTGGAGGGAGACGGCAAACAGCAACGGTGTGGGTTTTCACTGTTCGTGCGAAAAGGACGAAGACAATGAGAGTGAGAGCTCAATAACGAGCGGGCCAAGGGTTGGCTGTTTCTCTTACAGTCTGATACTCGGAGCCAGGCAATATAAGGAGATTTATGTACCTCCCCATGTACAGAGAATGCTTAGGAGGAAGTCTCATGACGCAACTTATTTCCATTGTTGCTAACATTATGATTGCACCTATTTATTGAGTCGTTATATTAAAAAAGTATCGCGAAATTCTGACAACATGGTAAATTGGATGGGCGGAACAGTTTTTCGCACGTTCAGTAAGTTCGACATAACATAATAAATAAATAATAAAAAATAATTTCTTTCTCACCATGACGACGACCAACATGACGCCTGTATTCCCCGAAGGTTTGGGCAGAGGTGTATACTAACAACCTCATTTCGCCGTTATGTTTAAGTCCCATTTAATAAGGGGCGAGCCTATTTCCATTAACCGGGTACAAATCCAAACTCCGGGCTGCTACTGAGGAATTCCACACGGAAAAACCCGGTAACACTTTGCCCGACCTGGGGATCGAACCCAGGACTTGACGATCAGCAGTCGCGCATGCACCAACGAGGCAGTTAACAGTAAGTTCAACATATCGTCAGTGGAAAGGTAAAAAGACTAAAGCGCCAATATACCTACTCTACAGTAGAGAAATTCAAAGTATTTTTTTAAGAAAATAAACATAGATATTTTTCTTAGAGTATACCTATTAAATAGACAATTATATTATATGTTTAATATGTATACTCTAAGAAAAATAACTATGTTAATTTTCTTAAAAAATACTTTGAATCTCTCTACTGTAAAGTAGGTATATTGGCGCTTTAGTCTTTTTACCTGTCCACTGACGATATAGTAACATAATTATTTAGATATATAATTAATACAGCTATCATTATATCAACCCTTCGAAGTCCACGGCCGAATAAGTCTTCCACTTTCTTCCTCTCTGCCTCACTGCACTAACAAAAAGCAATATCCTATTCTTAGCCAGTCATTACGATTGACAATGTGATTGCAGTGATGTGAACATTTATATATCCCAATAAAACGTAACAGTTACAAAGTAACAGTTGTATTTGACCTAATGCTATTTGAACTTTGAGGCGTCACAGCGAGACAGAAGGGCGCCGTAACGCTAATGATTATAGATGGTGTTGGAAATTGCACTGCGATAAATTATCCAATGGTTCTACCATTGCTCATTGTCGATTACAACACGATTTTGTCTGATTTCAGTCTTTGTTTAAATAAAGCTTGTTGTTTGATACATATTTTGTTAGTTCAGTCCTTTTATTTCATCAACTAGGGAGCTGAAGTCTTAATGATATCAACATTTTTATTTAATTAAAATCGCTGTTGGATATGTTAGTACCAATAAAGGAGACAGATACGGTTAGTTACTTAGAATGTAGGCTACAAATATCACAAATAACAGTGAATTAAGTAGTAGTGGCCAATAGTTTTGTCTCAACTGACTCTCGCGTAGGGCGGGAAGCCGCTGATGCAATGTCGAATGTTTATCTTTTATTATTATCCAATGCAAAAAAGTAATGAATAAATGTATATTTCATAAAGTCGTTAATCTTCTTCTTTTCGTGTGGTTAGTGACTAACCTGGTGTCAGAGTTTATGCCGCCCAAGGGCGTCTGACTTGACTTTACAGGCACGCCGGTTTCCTCACGATGTTTTCCTTCACCGTTTTTAAGCAAGTGATAATTATATAATACGCACATGCATCCGAAGTCAGAGGTGCGTGCCTTGGGTTCGAACTCGAGACCTACGACTTGGCACTCCGACGGTCACACCACTAGGCTATCATTGCTAAGTCGTTAATTATATTATTTATTCCAATTTCATCGCTTAGTCGTTGTGTATTAAAATTACAATTAGTTTGAACTGATAGTAGGAGCCCGGCCGCCTAGATTGCGCGTAGCATCTTGGACACAGTATCAACGCAATGAGACCGTGACATATTTCGAAACGTGTTAAATATAAATAACAGGTGATTCCGACGTTTGGAACGAAAGAACGAAAATATTAATGTGCATAGTTATTTTCGGATTCAAAGCTGTTTTTAGAACTGTAATCTTAGAACGAATCTGTATATTCTCGTTGCAGGTTTCTATATATAAATACAACATTTATTATCTTTATGTCTAGGCTGCTGACTACGAGATAGGCTAAAGAAGAGAAAATGTTTGCTTCTTTTCAAATGGAGATTTTTGTTCATAACAGTTAGGTTAATTTTAAAGAATTGGATTCTAATTTTAAAGAATTTTAAGTTTTCGGTTATGAAAATGTACTGTGCCAAATTAGGAGTTAGAAAGAAAATAATCTTATGCAAAAATAGGCGATATTCCCCCGGAAAATTATACTTACATTATACATATTTACAGTAAATATTAGTTCATCAATTTGAATAACTTATTTAACAACAATAAATCGCCGTGGCTTCACTCTCCCTCTCCACAAGTCCGACCCTCCCACTTAATCTCGGAGTATCGCTAACAAATTTAATATTTACTCGTGTGACTTATCCTTATAAATCGGCAACAATATTAAAACCGCCAGTACATTTGATTGTCGTGTTGCTGCCACCCCTTACTTTTGTGGTTGGTGCAAGTGATAGCTGGAGGCGGGAAATTTATGATAAGTACGTTAGGTACTACTGTTTCATTGTATTTTTTAGTAAAAAATAAAACAACAATGGAACTGTACTAAACAGTAAAATATGTAAGTGAAATTATCATTTCGTTACATGAATATTGCTGAAATTAACAGAATTTCATTATTAACACGACAAGGTCGATATACTGTTCTTGACTCTTCTTGATTTTATATCAATAATCAATCTTCCTCTTAGCCTTTTCCCAATTATCTTGGGGTCAGCTTCCAGTCTAACCAGATGCGGCTGAATACCAGTATTTTACACGGAGCGACTGCCATCAGACCTCCGCAACCCAGTAACTGGGCAATGCCGATATCCTAAGATTAAATCGTTTGTCAGACTTTCAGGCTTCTGACTACCCGTAACGACTGTCATAGGTATTCGTATGACACCCGGGCCCGACGGCTTAACGTGCTCTCCGAGGCACGGAGGGGTCTCGATGTGTAACAAATGGTCACCCATCCACGGACTGACCGCGGCAAGCGCAGCTTAACCTCGCAAATCGTACGATCGGCGCGGTTGTTATTTAGCCACGAGCCCCTCCCATATCAATAATCAATCAATAAGTATAAAGAAAAGATAAAAGAAAGAAATAAGGTACTATTGATAAGTACGCCTACTTCCCATGGGGATAGGCAGAAACTATGGAACGCCACATGCTACGATCCTTAAATACTCGTTTCGCTTCATCCACAAAGAAGTAAGTAAATATTCTTTAAAAATAAATAGTACGGAGACCACGATGCGCTCATATTAATAGTGTTCCACTATATAATAGCCATGCCTGTAGCTGTACGTTCATAGAGCCTCGGGAAATCCTTTCCAAATAGGAAAATTGGACTTTTAGTGAATGATGTTTGGTAAAAATGTCTACATTTTTCGTTCTATTATCTTTTCTTAAAAGATTGATAGAAATCAAAAAGTATGTTCATTGTTAATCAAGTCGCCATCGCTCATGACTTGTGCAGTGCTGTGAGTGAGCTTTAGCACCCTCGTTGTATGCGAGCCCATGCGCGGATTTGCGACTAATCCGAGCCATGTCTATCGCTCTCCGATGTTGAGCTGAACTATGTGTTAACTTTATTAAAACCTAGCCGTTTATACACGCTCCGTGTCGATTTAGTGACGCGAAACTTGAATTTATTATTTTGATAGTTTGTGATTTTTGGACTTAGGTGTAGGGAAAATATCTATACAACTTGAGCATCATACTTCTTCAGTTGGCTCTCAAAAGATGTTTTGTACAGAATAAAAGTATACATAGGTAAACACAACTTACGTTGTTATTTCAATTAAGAATAGAAGTGCAGATAGGTTTATAATTTACTAGCGACCCTGCCCCGGCTCCGCACGGGTGCAATGTAGATACTAATGTAGGGCATATAAACCTTCCTCTTGAATCACTCTATCTATTATAAAAAACTGAATCAAAATCCGTTGCGTAGTTTTAAAGATTTAAGCATACATAGGACAGACAGACAGCGGGAGCGACTTTGTGTTGTACTAAGTATAGATTGTCTCTTTGAAAATGGTTTATCTGTTTCATATTGTAATACTATTTATGTACCTACAGTAGGCCTAGCACGACTGCTGTTACGTTAGTAACGTAAACGTAAGTGAATTTTGAATCGGAAATACTCGTTTCGCACATACTATTTAATTAAATTGAAAAATTCGTATCTATGTATGATACAAATTGTGCACGTCGCAAAACAATAAACCAAAATGTAATAGGACAGTTGTATAGTTCATTTAATTATGTATGTATATTTTATTATGTAATAGGACAGTTGTATAGTTCATTTAATTATGTCAATTGTTTTATATAGTTTAGCTTCCTTATCACTTTTGTAAATGTGAGAACTTTGTGGACCTGCCTCTATAAATTTGTAAATTACTGTTATTCATACAGTTTTTATACTATTTTGTTTGTAAAGTTTTGTTCTACATTACTTATTGGTCTGTGGTCAGGACTCCATTGTTCTCTCACTATCCTAAATCATTGTACTCTGAAATTGTTAAAGATATTATTTTTAAAAGAGTAACCATGGAGTTTCTTGCCGGCTCTTCTCCATAGGAAACGACTAATTGGAACCGTGCATCTAAATTCGACTTTTCATAAGCACCTGTATTGGTTTATGTAAAATAAAAACTTTTGATTTTGATTTTATATTCAATTCAAAATTCGCTTACATTCTTTTCTTTATTTTCTATTAAAAAAAAATATGTTACCCCACACTAGGATTTCTCCTGTATCGTGTGTGCGCTTACAGACACGAATCTTCACACGCACAGACATCCAGACCCGGAACAACTATCTGTAGGCCATACAAATATTTGTTCCGTGCGGGAATCGAACCCACGACCCGTAGCGCAGAAGCCGATCACTCAGCCACTGCACCAAACGTGTCGTCAAACATTAGCGATACGATTACGATTCTATACGTCAAATGTTCGAGCTAGGCCTACAGAAAGCGTTAATAGGCACATGGATAGGTCGTTAGCAATCATAGCACTTTCCATTCAAACAAAAACCCTGTTACGGTCCATTAAAGTTCCATTTCCTTCGACAAGCCAAGTTGGTGAAGTGAAGACAGGGCGAAGATTTAATCAAGTCTCTCCGTAATCAACCTGACATTATGAGGTGTACTGGGATGTCGCCTTCGATGTTAATGACGCGTTCTAAACACAATCATTAACCGGTTAATGTATACTAACATCGCTCTGGTTGTATTAAAAAGTAAATTGAAGAGTATTTTAGGACGTTTTTGTGAATCTCGAATACATTTCTAGATAAATATAATGTGCATTATAGTGGGAGGACTATTAGTTTCAGTTTCTGAAAATAAAGAAAACATGAAAGTGAATTCAAAGAATTTATTGTGCAATTGTTTTGAACATTTTAAAATATTGCATGCATTAGAAGTTGTGAAGAATTTTAAAATGAATGTTAAAATAAAAGAACATTCAATGCAATTAAATTTATTTGTGGAATATGGGTATATTGAGAAAAAAAAACAGATTTTTTGCTCACCCTTTAAGTTTCAATCCAAAGAACAAAATATTCACGTGTACTTATGCAAAGTTTAGCCATAATTTTGTCTTATACCAAATTTTAAGAAAATGCCAAATAAGAGCCAAGTAACATAACATAACATCATACCTGTATTCCCTGAAGGATTAGGCAGAGGTGTAGTAACACCCTCATTTCGCCGTTATGTTTAAGTCTCATGTAATACCTAGGGGGCGAGCCTATTGCCAAGCCAAGTAATTACTCTTTTTTTCAGCTTTGTATCAAATCAATCCTGTAATTTATCTGAAAACATTACATAAACTGGTATTCACTAACAGATGTGTATAAAAACAAACTGATTATAAAATCAAATACTAGGTGTCCGTACCCGACTGTCAACAATGACTGTCTAATTAAGCGAATAAAGGGTGACACCGCAAAGCTGGTGTGATGGATCCGTTTAATAAACGCTCCGGTTCACGTAGCTTAGCCACGCCCGTGTTGATTACATTTAAATATTATTAAACTAGGACGAAAGCTACGTAGGTACTTGTACTTGTTGTTCTGCCTAGCCTTTTCCCACCTATGTTGGAGTCAGCTTCCAGTCTAACCAGATGCGGCTGCATACTAGTATTTTACACGGAGCAACTGCCTTGAGACATCCGCAACCCAGTTACTGGGCAATGCCGATATCTTAAGGTTAGATCAATTGTCAGACTTTCGGGCTTATAACTTCCCGTAACGACTGTCATAGGTATTCGTATGATACCCAGGATCGACTGTTTAACTTGCTCTCCGAGGCACGGAGGGGTCTCAATGTGTAACGAATGGTCACCCGTCCACGGGCTGACCGCGGCAAGCGCAGCTTAAAATCGCAAATCGTATGATCCGCACGGTTGGTAATTAGCCACGAGCAATAGGTACTTAACGACACGTACTTTTGACGACACGTTTGGTGCAGAGGCTAAGCTATTGGCTTCTGCGCTGCGGGTCGTGGGTTTGATTCCCGCACGGTACTAATATTTGTATGGCCTATAGATAGTTGTTCCGGGTCTGGGTGTTTGTGCCTGTGAAGATTTGTGTCTGTAAACGCACCCACGATACAGGAGAAATCCTAGTGTGGGGCAACGTTTATTTAAAAAAAAATGCATTTAAAGTTATATCCAACTGTTTTAAAAATCTTAACTAGAGTTTCCGCGTTGCATAGATGACAGGTTACCGGATTTCGATTCGCCCCGCTACAGTGTTAGTCATCTTAATTGCGTACTAATAAGTGCACCTCTCTTCGAGCCCCGTATTTTCTACCAGAAAATACAAAGACATTTGGAGTTAGTTAATAACAGAATGTTAGGAACCGACTTAAGCTCCATAAGTTCGTATTAAAGGTTTTATTTTGCTGAAATCAATTGACTTTTTACCCCGTATGAAATAATAGTGTAATGAAACTGTGTTCACCAAGCTTATAATCTGATAATACATTGCTGCAAGTATAATCAACTTAAACCATAAAATTAGCTTCAATATCGAAAGCCAATATCGTAGCTTCCCGAAATCAGATGTCCGATCAAAATAGCTGAGGCGCATTAAGTAAGATGTAACAGCAGGGGTCGGAGGGCGAGGCCGAGGGTTCCGCAGGATATTGCCTAATCATTCCCGCCTTCACACCCTACTAACTGCCAGTTGTTTTAGTATTCATCGTTTTATATCACACCCCGCCACATGGAGATTGATTCCCCATTGTTCCAGCGCCAATGTTTCACTAAAAGGAGACTTAAATTGTCCGTTTACTTTTTAATATCGTTATCTCCCTTTTTTTAAGGTAGAGTCGTCTGCAGCACTTTTTAAATTTTCTTATGAATAATGCATTCTATTCCTCAATTATGTTGTCGTGGTTGATTCATGATTTACATGTTATTTGTCGGTAAAAATGTAAAGTAAACAAATCCTCTTCAATATTATTTACGTAATTGAATTGCCAGGTTAATAATGCGTAAAACAATCCGAAAATCAGAAAAGTTGTAGCAGTGTGCTGTAAACCCCGGGCCGCATTCACGGGCTATTAATTCTGACAAAGTACTGTGGAGTTGTCGAAAGGGTTACTCTGAGAACGGTTCACAAAAATGTTTTGACATTACGTTGTTATGTATGAAAATAATCTAATGATATTCATTACTTGTAGACAGAACATCTAATAATACAGGAGATGCACGTTTTAAACGTGTGTTAATCGTAAACTCCAATAAAGTATTTTATACAACGTACTACAATTAAAACTTTTACATCTCTCTCTGATTGATGGTAATGTTCAGTAAACATTGGCGTATTGTGCAATAACATTACCAAGCCAAATGAGAACGGAAGGAACGGCTCGCAACGAATATACCCCCGAACATATATCATTCGTTCAATGAGGTTACAACAATTGAACAACAACCTATAGAGCGGCCGTCTCTTTGTGTGACGTAATTTTATCAAAAATATCGGACATGACAATGGGATGTGCCGACAAAAGTCGGAACAGCGGATGCGATTCGTGTCGTCTCGCCGGTCTTGTCCGACAAAAGTACCGCGCTGATTTTTTTACGCAATCGACACAAAGAATTGTCGTTTTTCGAAGGGGATGTTTCCACCTACAAGTCAGCGGTACATTCTCATCGCTCATTACGGACAATCTGAAATGACTTCACGTAGTTCGGAACATTTGGGCCACTTGTAGTCTCGCTTGTAAAAGGTGGTCATTGATTCTATTGTTAATAACGTGTGGCATGTACACACAGGTGTGTAAATTCTTTCTAACAGTTTGACCCTATTGTGAATTCATAATAATGGTTGTGTTAAGGTAATTATTCACTCTTCTCCAATTTAAGTCGCAGTAACACATCATGTCCAGCCATTAGAAATCGCAATGATCTCAGAACTTTTGTTCCAAGCAAGATAGTCCAATAAATAAACCCTTTCTGTAACTAAAACTGCAAACTATAAAATGGGGTTGTTTATAGCGAAGCAATTAATCTCGTAGCGCGGACCATTAAGAAAGTGCGACATAGTTGACTCGATTCGTGTAATTGTCCATTATAGGACTTTTACTGTTATCGCAAATCGTAACGCTCGCCGTGCACCGTGTAATTAGTTGACGACTCCAAGCCACCTCATTACTGCAACGATAAATCCAGTCTATTTAATTTTCTTTATGACGACCAACGCTGTTTTTGTTCCTTGCAACGTGAGCATTCTCCATACAAATATAGCAATGGGTAATGTTTAAATCGATAGCGACAATTACAATGTTCCCAACCCCCGCGTTGCGTGTTAGGATAAGTACACAAAAGCATCAGTTTGGTCATCGCAACAATACGATGGGCATGTGAGATACAATTGATTTTCCGCTCGCTATTTAAGTCAATGTTATGAGTGAGAGGAACCCGTTTCCGTTTTGTCCTGTTACATTTTGTCAGTACAAAAAGTTCTACTGTACTTTGACATTTAATGTATGGGACCAAATATAAAGAATGCATAATGGCAACGCACTAACGTGTAGATACTTAATATACTCAAAAAGCTCACAGAGTTATTTTGAATTACATTTAGATACCAGAAAGCTTTTGTTTTGCTTTTCTTTATCCAAATCCTGCTTTCTGCGGTATCTGTGATATTTCAATACCCATGACTTTAGTAAAATAAATGGAAAATTGAACGTTAATGAGATTCAATAAAACAAACTATCGGAATTCCACAATTAGTAACGAAAACCTATTATAGAAGTCATTGCACAAGACACAATTCGATTGTCGGTCTTGTACAAGAGCTACGCCCTTCCAGACTCGCTTGCCGACGCACAATACACATGCTCTTCTATTCTCTCTCTCTATAGGAAGGAAGTGAATCATTTTTATTCCATTAGCATCCGAACACGGCTTGCACAAAGAGAATTAACACAAAAGAACTGCTACTGTTGCGTACAAGTTATATTTTAAGAGTGATGACTCGGTAATCAATCAATTAAGTTATTTAATAGAAATGACATGATATTTGTATGTATTATTGCAACTTATTGATGTAAAATTATTAAGTTTATTTCGCAGTTTCAAACATTTTGTCGATTTCACTGATTTTAAGATAAAACATTCCCAGAAGTTTTAACTCACTGTTTTGTAATTTTCCGACTTTTCATGACCCTTTCAGCAATCGACACAATGAGAGATTTGAGAATTATATAAATCAACATGTGCGGTAGGTAATTTTTAATATACAATATTCAAGGTGTAGGACATCCTGCATATAACTAAATCTAATCAAATGAACAAATCGTTATTACGTAACTTGCATGAGGGGTGGAAAATCCAGAATTTAAATATTATCTTTGTATTTTTTTTACAAACCGTAAGCCTGATAAAATGAATACAATGCTGCATTAATGACAGTCAGGCAGTAAAATAGGCACACTAACTAGACTTCACGAGCTGCCAAGTGCAATAGAAAAATGGACGTAGGTACCTACCTACGTCCATTTTTCTATTGCACTTGCAGCTTGCTTGCTTGCTTACTAGGTATTAAACGGGAAATGAATTTCCACATCCTGTCGGAAGCACTGCTGCAAGTGCATTTAATTTTAACTTATGAATATCCTTGAGCTTAAGGTCTTCTGTTATTTTGGTACGAGTTTATTTGTGTTCAAAGTCACAAATATGACTTACAACAAACCTATATTGTGCACAGGGAAATTTTGGTGTAAAATTGTGCGGTAGTTTGTCTATTAGTGTGCATAGACCAGAACGATTAAAATTTTACTAACGAATAATTAAAAAATCTTTTATATTTCATTTGTTAGGTTATTGAAGTCGGGGCGAAAAGAAATAAAAATAGCCTTTATAGAATTGTTTTCATAATAACAAAAATAAAATCGACTTCAAAAAAACGATGAAAAGAATAAAATAATTACCATATTATAAAATTAACAGTTTCAGAAGTCGGTGCTAATCCACGCTGAACCAAATTGAAGGCATCGACTTCTGAAACTATTAATTTTATAATATGGTAATTATTTTATTCTTTTCATCGTTTTTTTGAAGTCGGTTTTATTTTTGTTAAAATGTTTTTTTTTTTCATTTTAGTGGCCTTAATTAAAACTTTGTTGAACCTACTAAAGACGCTGCTCGTAACATAATCACATCACGTTCGTCATTGAGGAATTCCATTGTCTATCTCCGAAGTTCTTCATCAGATCTTCACCAAATTTAAATGGGACTAATCTGGAAGTATATCCTTTCAAATAAAAGGTTTATAAATGGCAGAGTTATGAGGTAACAAACATAAAAAAAAAAACACAGACGAATTGAGAACCTCCTCCTTTTTTGGAAGTCGGTTAAAAATATCAACAACTAAATTATAACATTGTACAAATATTTATAAGTAAGACGGTGGTTAAACCTCGTACCCTTTTTTCTTAGCCATTAAATTATGCATGCAAGAAAAGTACAGTTGAGATCACGATTAAGGTAAGTTCAAAACAATTATACATACACAATAGAAAAATTAACGTATCAAAGACTGGTTTACAGTTGAATTGAAAGTATAAGGCGTTAATTGTTCGTAAGTAACACGCTAACAGCGCTGCCGTCAAACCGACTTGAGGCGGCCTAGCGAAGCCTCGGGAGCTAATAGAGTGAAACTAATTGGAACTTAATTGAAATAGAACACTGCCGCAAGTGTTAGAGGATTTATGATGTTCTATTTTTGAACGTACGTTCACGTTTCTTTGTCGTAGACTACACACACGCTGCGTGATCTGTTCGAAAAAAGTAAATAGATTAGTGTGTGTAAAGACAGTCGTCTCAGTATTTATAATTGCAGTGATTTTTTTTTACTTTATAGTTGAAATTTTTATATAATCACGAACCTTTATGTACTTATATCTGTCTGATTATTGGGCTTGCATATTTTTTTCAGCTACGAGAATAACGAATAAATGTGTTTTACATAAAAACTATGTTGTTATATGCATATCGTCAGTGGAAAGGTAAAAAGACTAAAGCGCCAATATACTACTTACCTACTTTAACCTACTTTACAGTAGAGAGATTCAAAGTATTTTTTAAGAAAATAAACATAGTCATTTTTCTTAGAGTATACATATTATACATAGATAATTAAATTATCTATTTAATATGTATACTTTAAGTAAAATAACTATGTTTATTTTCTCAAAAATAAAAATGTTTTAATCTTTTTACCTTTCCACTGACGGTATAATGTTATTGACTTTCGAAAGTTAGCTTTTATGAGTGTCATTATCAAAACGGTTTCAGGAGCTTTTCACTCAACAATGGATGGACAATTAAAAGTTTTTACAATTCTTCAACACAACAGTCAAATGGGGATCATAAAAAAGTGTCATCGGTTTTATCACCATTGTCATAAAATTCGAGCTTTTTATATAACACAATGATAATTTGTCATCCGGGAATGACTTGTATAAGCACCTGGCTACCACGCGACCCCAACCTCTACCCACTGAGGTACGCCTATAGCACAATTCGCAACGCACCTACTTTTGTCAAGGATTGTTTAATTTATATTATGTGATCTTCAAATTTTATTTAAGTAGTTCTTTAAACATGTGCAGATGTTCCAGTAGGCGGGTCGGACGAGGCAGCTGGTCGGTTCCCCTGCGGTCTATGTATTTTGATGCTCTAGCGTATAATAGGATGACATTGGAAAACGTTTTATGAGACCGCTATTTACTGAGTTTAGTGCATTATCGCCGGTGTGATTTGTACTGGTTAGTCATAACTAAGCAAACAGATAATAACGTTTATGCATCAAGGCGATTTACCTAGTTTAATAATACCATGCGGGGCATTCTTCAAATACGATTTAGTCTATAATGAGACAAATATGAAATAGTTATAGAGTTAATTTTGGCTTCTCTAGTAAAATATATTCCCTACATCCCTAAAAACTATAAATTACCGCAATAAAACAAAAACGATTTTTTTATGGTAAATTACCGTGTTTTCTATCTTTGAATGCAGGTTTTTTGTTCAAATTTCAATGCCATACATAGTTCATAACTAAAAACAAAGATTAAAAAACTTATTTACAAAAAAATTAAACCGACTTCAAAAAAGAATAAAATAATTACCATATAAAATTAACAGTTTCAGAAGTCGGTGCTGATCCACGCTGAACCAAATTGCAGGCACCGACTTCTGAAACTGTTAATTTTATATGGTAATTATTTTATTCTTTTTTGAAGTCGGTTTAATTTTTTTGTAAAAAAGTTTTTATTTTTTTCATTTTAGTGGCCGTAATTAAAACTTGGTTGGACCTACAAAAGACGCTGCTCGTAACATAATCACATCATCACAATATGCGTACTGTTCGTCATTGAGGAGTTCCATTGTCTATCTCCGAAGTTCTTCATCAGATCTTCACCAAATTTAAATGGAACCAATTTCAAAGTATACTCTATCCATTAAAAAAAGAATCATTAAAATCGGTTCACAATTGGCGAAAACACAAAGAAAAAAAAAAAGCACATACAGACGAACATAGTAACCTCCTCCTTTTTGGAAGTCGGTTAAAAATGTATTATCACTTGCGTTAACGGTGGAAGAAAACATCGTGAGGAAACCTGTACACTTGAGAGGGGTTCAAAATTTTCTCGATGGTGTTTGTAGTCTGCCATCCCACACCAGGCCAGCATGGCGGACTAAGGCCTAAACCCTTCTCATTATGAGAGGAGCCCCGTGCCCAGCAGTGGGACAGTAATGGGCTGATTATGCTTATGCATACTCAGGCAGAAAAAATATTCTATAACGATTGAGACACCGTTTCTTATTTAGACTAGTGACTTAATATATGCGGTCACTTGAGAATAGTTATAAGACTTTTATCGTCTTATATGATTAGTTTGTGGTAGAATAATGCTGCGTAAACGAATAATCGACTTCCCTCCTACGTGCCTAAACCTTACTATCATTTAAGAGCTATGTAGTAAACCGTTTTTATAAAAAAAATATACTATAAGGTCTCGAAGTAGAATCATCTAATTTGCGGTTATACAAGTTTTATAAGATCTCGAAAGGATTAAAATTATATGACTACTTTGCCGCTTGGGTAAATACAAATTCTCAACTGACCCTGTATATTTTGCAAAAAAATACGTGTTGTTTTCTTTTCATGCCGTTAACGAAATCCGCGAATGAATATTGTAAAGAAAAAAATAGTAACCCTGTTGGTGTGACACTGGCGCCGACATCATTCGCGGTCGGCGAATCGACTTCCTGCGTACCATTTCCCGCCAAAATGGATCGCTTCCGGCGCATATTTGTCATCTCCAAATCACATAGAGTAAAAAGAGTCGTTATAAATACATGTACTTATTTTCTTTTGATGAATTAATTTGAATTAGATCATTTGGTGTCCACCTATCTTGTCTTTAATACAAGCAATAAATGACTCATTTCATAGAATGTTCGCCAAAGCCAAGATGCATATGTCAAGTTCTGATTTAATATTTTTGTTGGACTATTAAGCTCTTAATATGAGTAAATCTATACTAATATTATAAAGCTAAAGAGTTTGTTTGTTTGTTTGAACGCGCTAATCTCAGGAACTTCTGGTTGGAATTAAAAAAATATTTTTGTGTGGGATAGTCTATTTATCAAGGAAGGTTATAGGCTATATAACGTCACTCTACGACCAATAGGAGCGAAGCATTAATGAAAAATGTTGCAAAAACGGGAAAAAATTCCACGCGTGCGAAGCCGGGACGGGCCGCTAGTATGTGAGAAAAATTGAGCAAGTAAATAACGCAATGGTTATTAATAGAAAACAATATTGAATCACTTCTACGATTTTCTCATTCCCAATTGATATCCCAATGTCGTAATCCGTTTTTTGTAACAAATACGGTTACTGTTTGCCTTTCCCCTACAGTTATTATTCATCTGAGACCGCACCCTTACGCCGCTGACAAACAGAGTGCTTTCAGGTCAAAACTTAATGAGCCAGATGTATGATGAATCCCTCCTAATGAATTGTGTGAATACTTATAAGATGCATCAGTCTATTGTTTTCAAAGTTAATAATTCGAATTAATAAAAAATATTTTATCAAAAATTAAAAAAAAACGTTCTGAATAAATTTTGAACTCATTTTCAATATACACTCGCGAGCAATGAATCTGGGTCACCAACATAAACTTTAATATCGCGGAAAACATTATTAAACATTTTTTAACGTTTCAACATTGTTTTGTTTATGTTGGTGACCCGGATGCATTGCTCCCGAGTGTAGTATAAAATTACGAAAAGTCTACAAGTTTCGTAGCAAGTGCTACGAAATATTACTCTCAAGAATGTGATGTTTTTTTTTTACAATTAATTTATGATAATTTTGTTGCTAACTTTGTTGTAACGCGTAATTATATCCGCAATTATTATATTAGCAAATACCAATGAAAGTTATTATTTATATATATATAATTGTGTTCGATACTATTAGTTGGTAAATTCGTTCTGCCGGGTTTTACACCCATATTCTAAGACGTTCCTCCAAAACTTACTCGACTCGACTCCACCTCGACTCACTACCATCCGTAGTTATAGTTCACATAAACGTCCTCGACTCGAGATTTTTCCTCAGTAGAGGTAAGGAATCATCTCTCAAACTCAAGGTACCTCGGAACCTACCTTAAGGAAGGAAGTGTCAAAGTTCGTATGTAATAAAAATGAATTTTGAAGACTTTATCGAATATTCTTACGATCATCCTTACAATTATTTATCGCGGCGTTATTTGCGCGATGCAGATAATTCAAATTATGACGTAATGATTCCGTCGAGGAACATCAAAGTTCACTCGAAATTGCGACCAAGAATACAATTTTGAAGGTGTTTTCGAGGCCGTTCTGAGTCGAGTAAGTTTTGGAGGAACGTCTTAGAATATGGGTGTTAGTGTCCTCCAAAATAATAAGAATAAACTAAAACCCCTGGGCAGTTAAATGAAGTCTGTACATATTGATTGCTGCTGACCCAACAATGCGCAATAGTTGTGTTTAATTGTTATCTTTTAAGCTACACGTTCCTGATACACGTGGCTTCAAGTGCTGATACAGACTACTGTTTACAGCATTCGGTGTATTCATTACACAAAGAAAATTTACATCAAAATAGTACCATTGTTTCGTCATTATAAACGCATCGCATAGACATAAACTACTGATTATAATGGACTTCTAAATAAACCGCTACAATGAAGAGTTGAGGAACCATTATTTTTACTTTTCACACTGATGATGTGTACATTCTCTTAACACAATCTCTTAGTCAGTTGTCCTTTACAACGCCTACGGAAAGAGGGAATGGAAAGGTGTACCTACTTTACAGGACACCTTACGGCATACCTATTTTCATGCTATATGAATAATATATTTGATGACCAATCATTCTCTTTATCAAAATGTGTTATTTCTATCGTAAATTATCCGGAAACATTACTACCTTATGTGTAGATAAGACTGCAAGGGGCGTGGGTTGGTGTCACAGTGTCACAGGTAATTGTGAGAACTGATTGCGTAATTAGCGCGTCGAGTCACAGAGGGCGCGGGAGAGTGCCACCCCTAGCCATGTTTTACACCCGTGAGACTTTTTAATTGTTTTTGTTTGAACAGTGCGGCTGCCGAAGGTCGTGTTACCTACCAGTTTGTTTTATAGAAGTAATTGTTATTTAATGCCTCTTACCTCTGTGTAGGGAAAAATATGTCTGTATAGAAAAGGAGAATTTTTCATATTTCCCATACTCGCAGACAAACTTTAAAAAAATTGGTTCATTATATTTGGCTATCATATTCTATACCTTCAACTAAGAGTAGATATTTAATTTAAAATATAATTAACAGCGTTTACACTTAAAACATCTTAGTGGATGATCTGCGAAAGCTATTGTACAACAAAATAATGTGAGTGCATCAATTTATTTCAATTTACACGATGGTATTGTTTTGGCGAGCGAGGGCGGCGTTCCCGCGCTTCCGGGCCTTGCTTCCGCCACGAGCGCGACGCGTGCCGCGCCATCTTTGAATTACACCCTACAACAATTGCTGATTGTTGCCAGGAAGAAAAACACATCACAATTTAGGTAAACTATAACGCTATTCAGAACTTTATGACTTTGAAATTGGAACTAATTTCCAATGTAGTTCAACGAGGCACTTTTGTCGTTTTGTTTTATTTTGTAAAATCTATGATTGTTTTGTCTACTACACTAATGCTGTTTAATAATTATCTGGAACATGTTTCGTGTGGCGAGTATATTATTGAACGACCATCGCTTTCAGGATGACTATAATTTGAATTGAAAGTCACGTCGACAGCTTACAAATATTCAAACTGATGCAGGGTGCAGGTGGATGGGTATAATTACGCAAAGTTAGTCGTTTTTATTACTGTATTTATGCAATCTTCTTTTCTTTACTTTACTAACAGGGAACCACAAAGAAAAATAAGTGGAAGCAATCTAAAAGGAAATTGGAAAATCCGCTAATATAACATACCTACATAATTATTATGGAATGCTATAATTCTGTCGCAGGATTACTCAAAACCGCCGATATCTAGTAGAAATAAGGTGAGTTAAAGTTATTAAAGGACGCTATGACAGATTGCTAGCACGGCGATTGCCAACTAGTGTAGCAAAGACAGCTGATCAACGTAGCTGCTGATAAATTTGGTTTTATTTAAGTCCTAGATTAGCGCAAAAATGTTTTAAACATAAGATTACTTCCTTTATCTTGTATTTAAATTTTCAAGTTTGATGATTTAATTCCAGTATAAGCAGTGATAGCCTAGCGATTGAACGCTTGCCTTCAATGCAGGAGGGTCTGGGTTCGATCCCGGCCCGTACCTCAGACTTTTCAAATTCATGTGTGAATCAGACTTTGATTATCACTTGCGTTAATGGTGAAGGAAAAACATTGTAAGGAAACCTGCACACCTGAGAGGGCTCCATAAAGTTCTCGATGGTGTGTGTAGTCTGCCAACCCTTACCAGGCCAGTGTGATGGACTAAGGCCTAAATCCTTCTCATTCTGAGAAGAGGCCCGTGCCCAGCAGAGGTACAGTAATAGGCCGATGGATTATGTTATTATGATACAATTAATTATATAAATCGATATCCACTGCAAGACATTAAAAACAACAAAGAGATTCGATAAAACACGAAATTGCATCAAAACCCAATAAGTTATTATCACACCGAATTTGCAAAACTGTCATTGAATCGTTTTTAAATACATATCAGAAATGATCGTACATTTCACACGTGTCGAAGTCAAACAATATTTGACCTTATGGAAAGCAATTAAATTGTCCATTACCGTAACAAATAAAGCAAACACGATGTGAGAACGCTAAACGACGCGGGCAGAGGCGGCGTGGCGCGTCACGACGGCACGGCAAACATTTGCGTTGCCACTCCCCGTGTGTGCTCTTGATCACTGTTTGTTCTATATCCACGTTTGGTTTCGACGACATTTGTTAACTAGCAACTGCTTATTTATTTATTTATTTAATACTTCAATACACAATGGTGGTACATACATAAGGCGGACTGCGTTGCGTTGTAACAAACTAAAGAAATTAGTATATTTTTTTTATGATTATGTTTGTTAAGCAGGTGACTGCGATTGGCTATTAAATTGTAGATGATCTTGATCTTGCAAGGTACGGTACACTGAAAATATTAAGCCATTATGTATTCTAAAATTTCGTTACGATCTGAAGTCGTAGATGATGCCAAACTCATAAGAAGAAACGCCAACACCCACTAAAAACTTGATAAATGGACAGTGACAAATGCAAAAGCTTGTTATTGTAAAATAATATAATATGTATCTGCAAATAATTTGTAGTTCCAATAGACACTTGTGTTTTATGTTTACGTGTCGCTACTGCACTAAAATTCGGAACGTTGAAACAACTCGCTCGCTCGAGTGAAATTGCATTATCTGAACGCACGCTATTTGACTAATTTTATAGTTTTTGTCAATTTGCCAACCGGAATAGACTAGTCGAAGCGATCTTGAATCAAATTGTCAGTAGGTATTTTATTCTACAGAAAGATACTATTTTTAATAAAGCTTTTTTATTTATACTTGATATGATTCCTGCATACGTCTTTTTCAGCCTGGCGTTTTTGTCCCGGCTTTTTAACAGTGCTCGCCTACTATGATCGCTAGGTACTTGTGTTTTTTCTACGATTCATAAAAATGACTGGAAAGTTACATCAAATAACGCCTAATACATGCCTCTATGAATGGTGCCAACACCACTGTCGTACTAATTGGACGATGATAAAACTCAGGTCAGGAGCATTTGAATGAGGAAACCTCAAGCCTAGCTAAAATATTTTCATAGGTACCGGTACACAGACTGTATAAGTTCTGAACGCCAAATAGTTCTATTCAATGTTCAGATACTTATAATAAAATTTATGTTTAGAAAATAGTGCAGAAGTTTTCTGTTTATCGAACAACTTGTGTAAGAGGAAACGCCTGTAGAATTACGGGGTGAAGTACGCCCGCGTTGGAGGGTATTACGCTAGGAAAGTTTTGTGTAACAATGTGTAATGTTGCCATTTCTATGCGCAAATCTCCCGACCGGACGTAGCGGAGCGCTCACATCTCTTGCGGGGCTCGGACAACTTCGCTATTGTGGCGCCATCTACAACTGTCCGTACCACTGACGAGTTTCCGGCTTCTCTTCAAAAAGTCTTGAGCTGTCAACTCATGAGGGTATATCTTAGTTTCTTTGAGGGTATTTTTATTAATTCAGTTCTCGATAAAAGATTTATTATTATTCTTTTTGGAAATCAAGTCGGTTTACGCAGCTTTTTTATTCCATCGTCGATTGAGGAAAATACTATGGCGCAACTGTATTTGGGGACTGAATGTTTGATGCGTCTACGTTTACGATAGTTTTCAGATTTGTCTTACTTATCTTTACCATGCAATATGATTATATGGACATAATGCGAATGAAATGCGTAGGTAGGTATATAATAACATTAGTAACAGACAGATAATAATTATGTGGTAGCGCTAAACACTTGAAAATGTTCAGGCCATGGTCGCCGGCGCGTAAACACGACATGACCCAATTTACCCACTTGTATGACTCAAAATATCATTCCACATATTACGTTCACTGTAAATATGTTTGAATTAGTAATTATTAAATACGCTACGCACGCTACTGGATAAGGGATGGTCCGAAAGTCACATTGGGTGCCAATTTATGAGCTCTCCCCCACCACTGATTCACCTGAGATATTAAAATGTTGCTTACACATGTATCCTATAACATCCAATGCTTCATGCATATATTGCACTATCTATAATTTGTATAATTTTCCGTATCAAAGGTCTGTCTGACTACCCTTTAGCTATTATTTCTTAACTTACTTCGATGGTCTGATCTACACAGAACGGGTGAGTATTTAAATTCTAAATCAAAGGTTATGTTTTAAAATATTATTATCTGGAGTATTTGTAAATACAACGTCAAACCTTGGTGAGAAAAAAGTAATTTTGGCACGGCATGCAACATTCCAATTAATGAAAGACACTTTCAATAATTGATATTATAGTTTCACAAAGACGTAGCAGAAAATAAATCCGGAAATCATTGAAACTAATGGACATGTCTGCTATTATATAAAAAAAGTATAAACTACATGTATTTGAAATTCTGATCACTGAAGCGTAGAACCATGCACACGCATCATCAGTCTATCCGTAGGCGGGCACTATTCGTAGCAAGGTCAGGCGATATTATATTTCAGCGTAGCACAACCGTTTTACGTAGATCTCTCCTATTTTATTCGTATGCCTCTTCGTTATCTATTTAACAACTAGCTTCGGGAACCCGGGGAGGTCTACCGTCGCTGGTTGTATTAGTGATCGCCATCGTTGTGTATGTCTGCCCACGCATATCGACACCCGCGTCACTCCTGTCGGATACACAGACGCCTGTAAACGTGATTTTGTAAAGTGCTAAGTAACGGGACATGGCTCAATCAAAACTGCAAATTACGTAATATTTATGACGTCACACATCGTCATCTCTCGTCTGTGGGTGAAAAATTGTTGTTATGGTTGATTAGGATAATTATCGCTTAGTAATAGTATGGAAGAAATAAAATTGTCTATGATTCACTGTCTTATATAAAAAATGTTGTGATTATTTTTCTCCGGTGAATATAATGTGTATCTTCGAGTAGATAAGATTAATATAACATCACGCCTGTATTACCCAAAGGCTTGGGCAGAGGTGTGTAGTAATACCCTCATTTCGCGTTACGTTTAAGTCCCATGTAATAGGGGGCGAGCCTATTGCCATCAATCGGGTACCAATCCAAACTCCGGGCTGCTACTGTGGAATTCCACACGGAAAAACCCACTAAAACTATGACCGACCTGGGGATCGAACCAAGGATCTCACAATCGGCAAAAGTACTTTTTAGTCAATTAAAGCCTACATTAGACAAATTAGCTCTAATGCAGAGGTTTTATTGTTACTCATCTTCCATTACAGGGCTAGAATATACAGCATTAGAAGCTTAAATAAATAAACTGTATAAATTATATCATCTCCAGCTGCGACGTCGTTAAACATATAATGTAACTATCGTTTTAATACAAGATGTTGGTACCCTTGTAAGTGTGAACGTAAATCATGGTTTGTATCAGTGTATCTGCTAAACACGGGGCCCGTCATCGCTATTCTAGATGACACGTGACTGCGCTGTTGCCAAAAACAAACAAACATGAATACTCTAACACATGGTCAGCTTTCATTCATGGTGAACGACAGCGACAGCTTCCGACTACATTGACAGCTATCATAATATATAAAATAATTATAAGTAGTGGTTATTTGTAACTGCCTCGTTGTTCTAGTGGTGCCAAGCAAGACTGCTGATCGTGAGGTCCTGGGTTCAATCCCCAGGTCGGGCGAAGTGTTGTTGGGTTTTTCTGTGTGGAATTTCTCAGTAGCAGCCCGGAGTTTGGATTTGTGCTCGGTTTATGGCAATAGCCTCGCCCCCTATTAAATGGGACTTAAACGTAACGGCGAAATGAGGATGTTACTATATACCTCTGCCCAACCCTTCGGGGAATACAGGCGTGATGTTATGTTATGTTATTTATTACTGTTCGCAACTACCGTAGCTATTAGACACTTAAATACTGACTATAATACCTACTTACCCATATATTATGCTTGTGTGGTCTTTGCTACGAAAGGCTTCTACGGAGACTGCTACGGAAAGTGAATTAGGCGGATTAACAGCAGAATCCGATGATTACATATTCATATTGTGATGTATAATATAATTTGCAAGGTGAAGCTGCGGTTGTCGCGGTCAATCCGTGGATGGGTGATCGTTCGTTACACATCGAGACCCCTCTATGCCTCGGAGAGCACGTTAAACTGTCGGTCCCGGATGTCATACGAATACCTATGACAGGAGTTACGGGTAGTCCGAAGCCTGAAAGTCTAACAACCGGTCTAACCTCATGATATCGACATTGCACAGTAGCTGGGTTACGGAGGTCTGATGGCAGCCGCCCCGTGTAAAATACTGGTATTCAGCCCTATCTGGTTAGATTGGAATCTGACCCCAAACATAGTTGGGAAAAGGATAGGAGGAAGAGAGGTTACAGAGATTGCTTTTACCTTTCGGTACTACTATACTAGGCACTGTTAAATACTAGCTATAATACCTACGTATTATTCTTCGTCGTTTTTGCTACGAAAGGCTTCTACGGAAAGTGCTACGGAAAGTGTAATAAGATGGATTAACAGCAGAATCCGATGATTACATATTTATATTATGATTATTATCGCAAGTATTTTAAATTGTTAGCAAAACCTATTTGGTTTTTTTCGATGCAACTGTGTTACTGGTCATTTGCTGAAAATAAGTGAAAAAATGCCATTACATACGTTTTCCTTATTTTATATTAATCTTCATGACGAAATGGTTATTTTTTTTGTATAAATCCCGCCAGTACTTTTATATTGTAAGCAATCTTTTATTAGACGCATTAAAATGTAAAATAAACCTGTTCTAAATGTGATTTTTATGCATCTATCACAGTATAAAATGCTTGGTCGATATTTAAAGTAGCTACTTCATTAACTTATCTGTGGTTACCGATAAAGAATAGGCCAATTCCTCTATTCCTGTGAGACTCCTAAAAGTTGTCTACAATATTACGGCGCGGTAATAAAAGTTTAAAAGGTTGCACCCAATCAACTCGTATTAAGAGTCGTTGATAACTAAATTTGCAGTCATTTGCAGCTCTAGCGCAATTCGCTCATGCGTATTGGCCGTGAAATAATTAGCCTGTTGGCATGACGAAAAAAAAACTGTCAACTTAGTAAAATTAGTAATATTTCAAGCGTCAATAACAGACGTCACAGATTAAAAATATTTAAACGAACAGCCAAGCTATTTGAGTGCTATACACGATAGTGGAATAAATCATCCAAGCTGTACTGCGCAGTTCGTTTTTATAATCAAACTTTTTATTCTGCTGTACTGGGATTTTATTTCATGGTTTTGGTAATACTCTAGATCAGAATAAGAAACCAGGGTCTGTAGTATAATAAGTACCTATGAGGCTGGTATAGTCGCCAAGAGTACACTGAAATCTCGACGAAAATGTGAATTAAAAAAATCGTATGCCATGGTACAGATATTGTGCCTGTCGACCGCTTTGGGTACCTCCCAACTTTTAATTAATTTAATGAAGTCACTGTGACGCAATGAAGCATTCATGTGCAAAGCTTTTTACTTTTAAATCGGTCTCGTGAGTCATTGCAATTACTAATTACGTTATTTGTAAAATTAGATTACTAGTCTGTCAATCAGTTGGCCTCGCATTCTTTACGAACATTGTATAGTGCTATGTTGCTAACAAGGTGAACGTAATAAAACTATAAATCCGGATGAATAGTTACATCATTCTCTTCCTGGTTTTTTAAGAGTATTTATATAATTTATATTTGTTGTATTCAAGTATCCTCACTTTTATCTGTGAACAGTTGACAATATTATGTTTCGAATATCGTGGAAAGTAAGTTAGAATCCTGAAAGGGTTATAATTAGAGATCGGATAATCGGATGCATATTTACCTAAAGTTAATTTTTCGTTACAAAAGTATGGAAACGGCTTCTGAAAATAATTTATTTGAAAAACAAACCGGTATCTCGGGATTACATAACTAATCAATGTACATACTGTAATTGCTTAAAAGTTAATTTTTAACCCCCGATTCTATTATATGTGTATGTAGGATGTAAGAAAGTGAGGGGTGCATGTCTGTATTCGTTTAAAAAAAGGTACAACTTTAGGTATGTAAATAAATAAATATGTATCCAATTCTAGGTAAATATGAATCCATTCTACAGAGCACTAAGTTTGACGATCCCGGAATTGCGGGATTTTTTCGATACAAAAGTGCATTCCATATTAGCCAACACCTGAACTTTAGGCAAATATGCATCCGATTATCCGATCTCTGGTTATAATTGTAAAGAGGCGCTAACTGTAGCGCCTTCGAGAATCATTTTGTGTAACTCTTAACAGAAAAAACATGAGTTAAATCTTTTTTAACAGTGTGGGTACCTACATATATATATGAGATCTAAAAAAAGATAAAAATAAAGCTTTAGGTACTTAAATAGCTCGTTGTAAATGTCGAATCTTTTTGTTAACGTATTATTCTTGTAGCAGCTACAAACTGTAGATATTTAGATAGACAATGTAATATTTATTAGAAAATTAACTGCACTTCCGTGCCATAAAATAATTGTGGCAAACACGTGTATGAAGCTCTGAGAATGGCGATATGGTGGATGTAGGTATGTGTGATACATCGTGAATGGTTCGAGTGCCAAGCGGTTACGACCGTGACTGACACGCGGGAAATCATCAGCACAGGTTATTCTTCAAACGATTTCAATATTTTAGGGACACGTCAACAAACACGGCTAACTTGTTGTGATGCATTTAAGCAGCACTAAGGACCGTATTAATAAACAACTCTCTTTTGAGAGATCTTCCAGCAGCACCTACCGTAAAGTGGAAATCCATATATTTAACAACTTTTTTCTTTTAATTGCTCAACTCGTGTTAGAACTACACTTAAACCCATATTCTAAGACGTTACTCCAAAACTTACTCGACTCATACTCGACTCAGGACGCCTTGAGGACGGCCTCGAAAACATCTTCAAAATTGTATTCTTAGTTGCAATTTCAAGTGAACTTTGAGGTTCCTCGACCGAGGGATGCTCAGATGAATCGAGGTGGAGTCGAGTCGAGTAAGTTTTGGAAGAACATCTTAGAATATGGGTGTTAAGAAGGATCTCTGAAATGAGAGCTGTCTATTAATTCAGGCCTAAATAGAGTCTGGCCAAGCTAACTCTACATTAGAATTGTAATGGTAGCACTGCAAAGATCAACTAAAATCTTTAAAAAAATCGGCATTTTCCAATACAAAGTTTGCTCTGCCGGGTTAGGTACCTAAGTAGGTATGGATATGGCAAAGGCAACTGTGATTGGAATAATGATGACACTGCAAACATTTTTACAGTAGGGGAAAGACACCAAATATCGGATACCGTTGTATAAAATTCAAAAAAATAAATAAAAATGTTATGTTTTTGTGATCTATATTTCATGTACTTATAAGATGCAAAAAAATATTTGATACATTACATTTAAATTTTTTGATTTACATAATATTTTAGACAAAATGGCAGAATTGATGGTTTTTAGAAAGGTTTCCTTTAATCGGATATCCGATATCAGGGTAAAAAATATTTTTCTCTCATATCTGGTATTAGGAAACTACTATTGTGAAAATATAATGAACCCTCTCATATTATCTATTGTGATTATTGACAATACAATAATCGGTCTTAATATAATAAGCGTATTTTTGCTTAGGTAGGACATTTAACCGCACGTTTTTAATAATCTTATTTTACTTTATTCCTAATATCGGATATCTAATATAAGACTCGCGTAGGTATCCGATATTAAGATTTGAACTATCTGATATATGGTGCTTCTCCCCTAATTGTTTGCAGTGTTGCCATATTTCTTTTGCAGAGTTAGCTTGGCTAGACTCTATCAGTGCAGTTGCTTTATTTTACAGAGAACGAACGACACAAACGGATGAAAATGCTTCATACCTACGCAGAAGAAGTTGTCGGGCATAACTCTAATACGAATTTAATCACCCTTTCCTGAATGCGACTAAACATTTACAGTTCAGAGAAATATTAAGACAGACATGTGTATGGAACGTGATGCATTGTACCACACGTCCATAGAATTAGAATCGATTAGGATCCTAAACATTAGTGTTACTGGTGTTACACGTTCCGCATTACGCAGATGATTTATTGTTCTAAACACATTTTGCGAGACATTTATAGATAGTAAAACGCACGGTCGTTTTGTGATTTCAACTAGGAAGTCGGCTTTTTATTTATCAATGTCATGAAGAAACTGTGCTAACAGCTTTAAATAATAAAGATCATAATGCAAAAGCGTAAATATATCCATTTGTAAATAGGCAAAAAGTTGGCCAATGAATAGCAATGTTTAGAGCTATCAAGAAAGTTTGCAGGCAAGTTTACATTGTAGCCATTGTGATAAAATTATTAATTTTTAAAGAGGCTAGCATTCTACACTGGTTAAAGTTATTTTTTTTTGCATTTGATTCTAATCTAATACCTACTAATATTATAAAGATGAAAAAACGAATAACGAATAAACTAAAAACTACTGGACCGATTTCAAAAATTCTTTTACCGTTAGAAAGCAACATTATCACTGAGTAACAAAGTCTATATTTATTACTGGAATAAAACTTCTTACGCGGGCGGAGCCGTGAGGACACAGCTATACTATATACAGGCATTGAAGTCTACACTAATATTTTCAAATTGATTGATCGATTTTATCCAGTAATTTTATGATTTGTTACTTTTTGTAATGAATTTAATCCAAATAAATTAATAGTTTCGTAAACTGTTGTGAGTGTATACTACGCGGCTACGCGCAACTGGACCGCTGCTACTATCACTCACGATAACACTAAAAAAGAATTTATTGATCTTCTAGGTAATTGTCTTTTGTTTATGTATCCCTAAGAATAGATATATTTCTCCGAAGATGGTCACACCAAAAAGAAGCTGCTGCTCGCTGCCGCAATACTTTCATTTCTAATCTCATGAACCGATCCTTTATCGTAGACTGGCATAGTTTTGTTTTTTCGCGTTGCTCTGCCATCGGTACCCAGATTACATAACAGAATATCACGCCTGTACTCCCCGAAAGGTTGGGCAGAGGTATATAGTAACACCCTCATTTCGCCGTAATGTTTAAGTCCTATGTAATAGGGAGCGAGCCTATTGCCATCAACCGGGCACAAATCCAAACTCCGGGCTGCTACTGAGGAATTCCACACGGAAAAATCTAATAACGCTTTGGCCGACCTTGGGATCGAACCTAGTACTTCACGATCAGCAGTCGCGTTTGCAGCCACTAAACCAACGAGGTAGTTAGTTCAGTACCAAGATAATTATTCATTAAAGTACTTAGACGTCCAAGAAAGGAAATAAATGTATTGAACCTGTGCCATAGTAATGCAAGAGCCAAATCAGATTATTCCATTATAGGAAAGTTACTTGAGAAATAAACAAATTCTCTTCATCTATCTCTTTCTAATTCTATAAATAAGACATGGTAGCGCGTTTGCTATAAAGTAGTCTGTTCATGTGTCAACAGATACAATATCTTTGCGAAGCCGTGAGCTATCTTTGCGTTTCTGTTTAACATCATTGTTTCTCTTACAAAACTAGCTGTAATATATTTGCTATCGAATCCATTTTCATCCAGTCTGTTTTGTTTGCGTATGCACCCGAATGTAAGTAGAAAAGTATATTATGTAGGTACATACAAATGTCTATTACTTTTTTCGAATGACGATAGGTATATATCTATTTCGTTTATATTTAAGTAAAATTCTGAGCACGCAAAATTGTGAATATAGTCGGTCATTCAAACACTGCCAACTTGGCAAAATGTCATGCCACAACGACTGAAATTATGTAAACGTGTCATGGAAATTGATGGGTAGGTACAGCTTAACCCCAAAATAATAATTATTAAATAAAATATTTCTAACGACCTAGAATTAAAAAAGATGTCAGTAATTTTTTGACATTTACGAGGCCCATGTTCAGTAACTAGAGGATGATTACAGGCTGTTAACGATGATGATGATAATGATTTTACAATGCGAGTATTACTTAGAGTAAGCAATTAACCCTTAATATCAAGCAACACAACGCCGCGCCGTCATCACTACCATATTCAATAGTTTAGTAATATTTTAACACGTATTAGAATTTAGATTGTAAACCTTTTTTATCTACTTATATATTCTATCGGGGCTATCTTAAAATTTGTCCTCTTCTGGTCTGGGAATGGGAAAAACCTATTCAATCACAATGAAGTTACCGCCCGCCTAAACATGAAATCCGGCTGAGGGAGTGAAATTCATTCCTTGATTCTTTCAAATAATTACTTTTAAATAGAAGTTGGACTGGTCATTTCTTACTGTAAATACCCTTTAAATTTTATGCTTGACGGGATTGCAAGCTAGCTTACTTAACCCTTTACGGATATTGTTTATTTTGATAGTACTTTCTGTAAGAGTTAAAGCTTGTTAAAATCAATGTTGATGAACTTGACATTGTTACATACATCTACATAATTATATTTTCCTTTTACATTTTGAAACAGTCAGATATTTAAAATCCCAGTATCAGGGCGAGTATAATCTGAATCTAATTGCTTCATTATAGTTTTGCCGCAAGCACAGCTGATATGGGGCTTAAAAAAATAATTTGTATGTGTCAGACAGTAGAACACCTCTGCCTGAAAAACTTCTGTATTTCTATCAATTCATTAACAATGTTGAAAGAATGAGTGAACGGCGATCATTAAAAGAAATTTATTAGGCGGAAGTCAGTGGAAACGCCAGTATAGGACGTCCTAGAAGGACATACATCGATGTTCTTCACATATTACAGGTGCGTAGTACTCTCAACCGGCGTGCGAGTATAACTAGATGTATGAATGTGGATGAAGCGAAAGGAGTATGTAAGGATCGTAGCATGTAGCGTTCTATAGTTTCTGCCTACCCCTATGGGAAAAAGGCATGAGTTTATGTATGTATGAATGTATATTAACAATCATATTGAAGCAAACTCCCCTTGTTTTGTTTATATCGTACAAAACGTTCAATAAATTCAAGTCACACAGACAATTACATGCAAGTAATTAACATTAAAATATTGAATCGTTTAGTGCGCCAATTATTGATTTAAGTGTTCGTACAAATAGTTACTGACAAAATAAATAATTACATGTAATGGTCTACAATAGCTATTATCTCTATGAACAATCCGCATCATTAATATCTAAAATGTTTTGGCTACATCACTTGGATCTAAGAATCTAAGGTGATAGAAATATGTACTCGTACGAGCGGGTGTAAAAATAAAACAAATTAGTGTCGTCATCGCATCGGTAACGTTCTACGATGTAGGTACTCGTAGTGGAGGTGTCGCTAACCAACCGTATCGCTGTCGGACAAGACATATTCATCGTTAACCTTTACACCCCCGTGTACTCTTCAAAATGTCGCAAATGAGTTAAACACGTCATGAAAGGGCGAAATTAGGTTGTTGATGGCTAGAATATTTTTAGAAATGATCAATGCTGTTGTTTCTATTTATTTTTGGTAGGTTAACATAGTCATTGAGACAGATACGAATGGAGATCCAAATAAAAGTGAACTAAACCCCGTAATTATTTGACGAAAATACATTTTCCATATTATTACATCATTGTTTTCCGTTGGGATAAACAAGGAAGTTACGATGATGGATAACGAAAACAAATTACCTACGCCAGTAAAACATTCTGCAACAATTAGAAGACGAGATAGACAACGGAAGTATCGGAGGATGGAGGGGCTCGTGGCTAATAAACAACCGCGCCGATCATGCGATTTGCGAAGTTAAGCTGCCCTTGCCGCGGTCAGTCCGTGGATGGGTGACCGTTATGGACATTATTACTAGTTTGTTTTCGTCATCTGCAACGACTCAAGAGTGGAATGCTGCGGTTTAGTAACGAAAATCCTGACGCCTCATTCCCTAGATTTTCAGAACTTCCTAACTCTCCTTAATTATACATACGTTCGCTAAACAAGTTTATTTTGTGATTGTTTGAACAGCTCATAATAATGTTGGGCCCATTTTATTAAATTCGATTGGCAATTACAAGGGAATCGGGTATCAATAAGGGAAAGGATTTACGATAAGTGTACCATCCTTCGGTCGGTCTAATCTTTGTCGATGTTTCGCTATACAAAAGTAAATGAGGCGCTAATTTTAATGTTAACAAATTATTGGACATCAAATAAGGGAATAATAATAGCAGTTTTTTAATAATAAACATAACATAACATCACGCCTTGTATTCCCCGAAGGGTCCAGCAGAGGTGTTTTAGTACACCCTCGTTTCGCCAGCTATGTTTAAGTCCCATGTAATAGGAGGCGAGCCTATTGCCATTAACCGGGCACAAATCCAGACTCCGGGCTGCTACTGAGAAATTCCTAATGGAAAAACCCAATATCACTTTGCCCTACCTGGGGATCGAACCCAGGACTTTATGCTAAGCAGTCGCGCTTACGACCACTAGACCAACACGGCAGTTTTTAATAATACAGTTCGTAAATATAATTTATAATACAAATAAATTATAATTTTTTGAAATCTTATTAGGTTTATCCCTAGTCCTGGCCCTGATAGTTGCATTCACAGATTATAATGAATACCAGTAGAATTTTAATCAAAATAGTTGGAAATCATCCTATGATCTAGTTCAGGGATTTCCAAACTGGGTTCTGCGGAACCTGGGGGTTCCGTAGAATAGTCATCAGGGTTCCGCCAAAATTATTTATTACTAGCTGTGTCCTCACGGCTCCGCCCGTAGCCTATGTTACTCAGTGATAATGTAGCTTTCTAACGGCAAAAGAATTTTTGAAATCGGTCCAGTAGTTTTTAAGTTTATTCGTTACATACAAAAATACAAATCTTTCCTCTTTATAATATTAGTATAGAAATAGATTAGCTATTAAATAATACCACTATCTAATATCACATCTATTCAATAGTGGGATTCCATAAAATAAAAGGTATTTGGTTGGTGCTTCGTTATCTTTAAAGTTTAGGAACCCCTGATCTAGATAATTTGATACGATCCTACTATAGTCTTAATTCGCAAAATTATTCAGTGATCCGAACGATCTTGCATAAGCATTCCATAATCACTACACCATAGCATGATGGTGTTAGTAAACAAGTGGACTACTGAACCTCCCAATATAATCCCTCCGTCACCCACGGAAGTGAAAAGATTGTCCTATTAGTAGCTAAGAAGGTCATCCTAGAGAATACGGTTTCATATTATTCTATTAGCTCGTGTTTGCCTGTCGTAGGGCAAAGACCTCCATCCACTTCTACTTTCCTTGATATTACTTATAAACTACCATTTATCGCTTTATAATAGCCATTAATTACACTAGAAGTAACGTTAACTAGTACGGCAAGTACTGTAGAAAAAATAGAGAATGGTCGTCTCGTGAAAACGGAGGAAATAGAATATGTCTACCATCGGAAGTTGTTGTGAAGTGTGAACTTCGCTTGTTTATAGTAGATCTATTAATAAACTTGTTGAATGCGGGCCAAAATTCGATAAAACGTGATGTTTCAGGGTGATGCACGTGGGTTGTATGACGCCATACAGCAGACAACACACATACCTAAATAAGTAGGGTTATCCAATGTAAACAGACCAGACACTCATAACAATCTCAAAAAGGAAACTGAAAATCTTTAATTGAAATAAATATTTTATTGCATGACGAGCTTACGTGCGTCAGATCGCCATCGTTAAGCACATTTCGTCGGGTCACTTCTAAACCACAAGGTGACTGCTTTGTCATTGAAAAAATATGGGTTTCCAGCACAAGAAAAGATTTTACTCACTATTTTGGAAGGCTGATGAGAAAATCCTGATGAGTGACGACTTTTATTTTCGAGCTACATTTAACTTATGACGACTCATTTAATGTATGAGAGTATATTTTGTACAGCGTCACGTATCTTCAATAATATCCCGGGGCCTACTAGAATAATTCCTGAAATAACAAAATTTAAGAAGAATCTTCATAAACTGTTAGTAAACAAATGCTACTACTCTATAAAAGACTTCCTATCAGACAGATTACTGCACCAATACAGTCTCCCTCAGTCATGATGCGTTCAGTGGGCCACTAATGTGTACCTAATTGTGTTTATTTTTTCCCTATAAATTCGTAAGAAATTTTAAATAATTTGTAATTTTAATTTAATAATGTATTTTTAATGTATTTCATTTAACTTTCATGACTATTGTATGCCCTATGGGCGGGACATAGCTGAGCTCAATTTAATTATTTAACACCTGTATTATGTACCTACCTATGATCCACAATAAAGATATTGATTGATTGAACTTTCTTGAGTATATTAGCTTGAATCAGTAATTTAAGATATTTATTTCGAAGGGAGCTAGTTAATCAGCTCAGTTAAACAGTTAATCATGATTCGACTCAGCTTATCGCAAGCACTGCTCGATATCAGCTGTTCCCAAATTGTGCCAAAAACATTTCTATTATGTCTTGTTCATTAATTACTGCTGCTGTTAATCTGGTAGAAACGTTCTACGGTAATCAGTTTACAGTCTCCTAATGAGAATTTATTTGCTTCTATTATCTTTGGTCTTCTGAGTGATAGCCCATGACCCGTTTAGTTCAGTTTAGACTCGCCGCTTATTTTGTTACGTTAACTTCTATTACAAACAATCTCCTTACGGACGTTATTCTTCAAAGAAACACCGAACATTGTCTCCAAAAAGCGCGTTGGACGACATTATAGACAAACTTCAGTGTCAGGTCTCACATATCATTATTATATTGAAGACTTGATGTACAGGCGAGGAAAATACTTAGCTTAATTTCGCATTTATTATATACTTTGCAGCCCAACTGAATAATTCAGTAAGGAATCCCATTGGCTGCCATCGGAACTAATCTACCAAACTGAATAACTAATAGTCCCAAGTAAACGTATTCCTGCAAAACACATTTCGTCAAATAAAAGTATCATCGTCACACATTGGATAGTATTCATCTGACTTTCCCGGCTTCTATCGGTAATGAGAACCAACTCAGTCAGCTGCAGGCGACTGATGTTTGGAGCAGTGTCTGCGCTTTGCCCTATTATCCGAGCCTTTCTGCGAATATTGACAGCCTGAATTAATGAGAAATCGGCTATATTCGTGCTATTACAGGTACCTTGCGTACCTTTTTACTGATCATATTACGTATTATGTTTTGGTTCTATAATAGACCGCAGCCTGAAGACGAAACTTACGCTCTTGATTATATGTGTAATATTCGTACTTCACCTATCTTAAAAATTATATTATTTCCTAGCGTCCGCAGTCTGACTACGTTTCGGTGACCTCTTCTGGGAAACCGAAGGTTTTGTCTGTGCAATAAGAACGAAGTTATGACGACAAATAACTACCGCAAATATATTGTGAAGGACGGCTGACATTTATCTGTCGGGCATGCCACTGTTCTGGTGAATTCATTCGACAAATTATTTCTGGTTGTTCTCGTCTAGCTAACGGGGAGTATTTGCACAGACCTAACCTAGAGGTTAGTCTATCCACCAGTACCTTGATCTGAAATACAACCGTGTAGACGTAGAAGTACCACACTACAAGTATGTGTCCGACCCAGTTCTCGAGAATGGTCATGTCACATTTTACTGGGATCGATCTATCATCACCGACAGAACTATTGTTGCCAACAAGCCTGATATAGTGGTGATAGATCGATCAGAGCGTCTCACAATGATTGTTGATATCACTGTTCCGCATGACGAGAACCTTGTGAAAGCCGAGAAGGAAAAATAAATTAATAAGTATCAAGACTTCGTACACGAGGTTGACTCAGCAGTCGTTGTGCCGATAGCCGTTACAGCCAATGGCTTAATAGCCAAGAGCCTCAACTAACATCTGATGAGGCTCTCGTTGGGCAGCTGGATCATGGGCCTGATACAGAAAGCGGTACTTCTGGACACGGCCCGTATTGTTAGGAAGTTCTTATAGGCCCTGACCACCGGTAGCTTGGACCCTGTTCCCGCTACCGATGGGCTACTATTTTTTATATTTTTAAATGTTTTCTTTTTAATGAAAACATGTTCAAAATGTAATCATGTATTTATATTTGAATGAATAGAGCATTATATTACAATTATACTAAAAAAACGAATGTTAAAAAGTTTAGACGTACCGATACGACGTGACCTGTCGCCAATGGCGCCGACCTTGTTATAACTTTCACAAAAATAAAAAAATCCATCAAACAATTATTTTACTAAGTCATAAATTATATCGTCCGTAACATTATAAACATCCTGTTTTGAATATAAAACAACTTTCGTCAGTGATATTCATGGTACCTACCGATGTAGACGGTTTTACTCACGCAGTCTACTAACTAGTCGGGCATAACTGAACAACTGAACAACATACGTCTAAATAAGTCAAGATCCATAACATCCTGTATCGAATCTGTTAATAATATTAATTAAATTCAAAAACTTGATATATATATATATATCTGATATTGAAATATCAGTGCCTAAGATTGCAGTAGGTAATGGCCGATTCCTATGATTTACAAAGCGTTACTGGATAAAATAAGACTCTTGTATACTCTTGTGTTAACTAATGATGAAGCAAAGACCTCCCGTATATTTATTTGTAGCTTATGCAGTTTAGAATTACCTCAGGAGTCTATGTATGCGCCCAGTTTGGTATTGAGAATTACTACCATTGGTAAGCAAAACGATTCGTTTCTGGCTATAGGAACTGAGTATACCTAAGTAATTTAAAAATAATGTCTCGTAAATTTTAGTGGCGGATAGCTGCCCGTTGATATAACGTAAAAGTTGATTTCACACGGACGTGCTTCTTGAACAAGACTACGTTGGTTTGTTGTTGCGTATTTTTAGATAAATATAGAATTATTAACATTACAAAGTATTGATAGTGGAGCTTTACAGATCTTAGACATATTTTCGGCTTTGAATGATGATGATGAACTATTGATGATGAACATAATGTATCGAAATCAGAAATATCTCAATGATAACTTTTCTCTAAAAAGGCTTCCCACTGTCCAATTATTTATTTAAAGTAGGATATACAAGGTTAGTCGGAAAGGGGGTACTAAGCCGAAATGGTGTTAAAGTACCCATAATAAAGGATAACTTGTGTTCTACAACTTTCCCCAAAACTCGATAGTTTAAGAGAAATAGCTTTTCAAAGATTTTGTTAAAAATATGCTAAAATCTATCTGTCCATAGCTATAATCACCTGTTTTTACAATTTAGGTTATATTTGGGGTCACGGATTTGAAAATTAATTTTCTGAATTCATAAGTAAAGCAGGTATATTGTGTTTTTTGTAAAAACTAAAATAAAAATCTTATTGCATGCAAATAAAAATTATCGAATTTTGAAATTTTAACACATACATACATAAACTCACGCCTTTTTCCCATGGGGGTAGGCAGAAACATAGAACGCCACATGCTACGACTCTTACATACCCCTTTCGCTTCATCCACATTCATACATACTTGCTTTAAAATAGTCATCAGTGATACTTTAACACTTGCTTTAAAATAGTCATCAGTGATACTTTAAGTGGCCCGTGGCTTAGTGGCCCTTTCCGACTAACTTTGTATACTCGTTTAAAAAAAACATAAGTAATAAGCGATATCAGATTATACAAGTCTATAAACAAAGCGGATTCATTAACGTGGAATGTAAAGTTGAATCACCCACAAAGTTGGATAATCTCAGGTGGACGCTGTAACGCTGCTATTTCAGTACTTTCACGGGCGATGCGATCTATACATACCTGCAGATCAGCATTTTACATGGCATGTGGGAGGTTTAAATCGTTTACCTAGAATATTCGGGAATTTCATTCAATGTTGTTATGAAAATTCCTAATTCCTAGTTTAATAACAAGTTTACAAACATAAGTATTATGTGTGATTTTTTTTAAGATACTTCCAAATACTTTTATATTTTGCTTTTCTCTTTTGTTAACAGAACTAGAATTAATCAGTCATGTATTCTTTCTCTACAATTTAAATTTCAGCATCCATATGCGTTGTTCCAGGGTGTGTAAGACATAAACGAGTTTCATATAAACAAAATTGTTATTTAACTCGTCAATATCTTTTACTTATCTATTAAATGAGCTACTAGTAAAAATTTGCATCCGGGAGCCAACGTAGGCACATAAGTAGTAAAATACAGGCAAAATAAAATGTTTATTGAATGCTTTGGGCGGGCGGGCGGCAGGAGCGGGGCGGGCGGCCGGCAAGTACGGCTCGCGCCCGCCGCGGCCAGTGCGCGCCCGCCCAGGTCCGACACTCGACGTCGGCTCGTCAACGAAACCACACAACTCTATTTATTTAACGACCATTATTTAATCGGTAAGAAACTGCCCAGTGTTACATCGCTAAGTCCTCAAGGGTTGTGCCAAGTGTACCCCACGTGGGGTGTTCGCCGTGCGCACGATGTCACCCCGAAGTTCGTAGCGCCGTCTCGCTCTAAAGTTGCGCAATTGCAACTTCGTCTCGCTCGGTTCGCGACTTCGTCTTAAGTCTAGTTGGCATTCTCGCGGGTGATTAGTCGAGATAAGCGGTGATAACCGGGTAACATTTGTTCAACAGCACGTAAGTTACTTAAACGTTATTCGCCAGTGAACAAAAGTAAATACAGGTGAAAATTATAAAGAAAACTACTAATTTGCATTTACGGATTATTAGTAAACATTGTGTTCAATGATAATTTATCAGTAGTTTTTAGTTTGATTTACTTCTAGAAGTTATTTTGAAATGGTGTCACTTCACAATAATAAGGCTCATTTGCACCAACTAACTATAACTGTTAACTTGCCATATTTATGTCAAATTTGTACTGATTCGACAGAAATTTTGGCATGGTTACGGTTATAGTTAGTTGGTGTAACTCAACCTAAGCATATTAATTTTAATTGGAACCTAAGTATTTTCAAAAATCTATTTATTGCTTTATGTACATACTCAAGTGAAATACAGAGACGTTATTGTTAAGAGTGTCTAATAAATTCATGAACTTATTATACTCATTAAATTAAAAAAGAATACATTTTTAGCATACAGTTCAATTAATAAATATTTTTTACAATCAAAAAGGTTGTTAATAAAGCAGAAAAATCGACGGTAGATACCTATCTCCTCCAAAAAATTACAATTGATCGATATTGCCACATCTACATTAAACATATTCTTTGGTACAGGTACTTGCATATTCAGTCTTCATACATAAGCTATGGCATAACCAAAAACAAGGATCTCAGCGCACCTGTGCCTACGATAATGCGCCGGATCCGGGAATGCTGTGAATCCGATCCGCCCGCGCGCGCGCCTATTTTCGGCCACACTCATCCCGCGCCAAATTTGCAATCCCGCCAAATCGACGCGCCTCCATGTATTTTTGTAACCGTTTCACAATCGACTAGTTTTTTTTAACGGCTATACCACATCATGCTGATATGTGTATACTTAACCTTCAATTTCTATTTAAACTAGATACCATGGATTTTTATAGTGATACCAATGACAGCTACTTCACTAGTAGTACTATGGAATGGAGAATGAAAATGGGTGTAGCAAAACATACCTATTTGACATTGGCCTTTAGTCTTGACCTAATTTGTAGATAATAATAGGTTGGTTAAGATCAATCTTGATAATTAAAATCGATTTTCATCTAATCATTAATGACTGAAACGCGAATTGGATTATTATTTTATTTTTAATATTTGACTTACATTAAAAATATCTTTTTATGAAATATTAATAAAAATCTTTCATATTTATTTATACTTCTATGCACTATGGTGGTACATAAGGCGGACTTAATGCCATAAGGCATTCTCTACCAGTCAACCTTAGGGTTAAAAAGAAAAGCATCGAAATAGGTACAGAAAAAAGATGAGTTGACAATTTTGGACTGAATATACTAGGAATTCAAAAGATAAATATAAATTACATAAAATATCATATTGACAAGTTTTGCTTGGCTTTACATCTGTAGCAACATCATATCAGCCCCATCTGGTTAATTTGACAACAGACACTAACGTAACTGAGGAAAGGCCCTATAATGATGACATTGCATATTAAAATAACGTTGACCAACATTTTAAAGTTAATTAATTAATATCTTGAAGCCTTATTTATATTGCATTTTTATACGTTACAACATTTTAAGAAGTTGGAAATCTTTTTCCCGTTAATAATATCAATGATGTATTTTTTATTACTTAAAGACTGCTTCACTTGACCCAAATATCTGAACTATATTCATCAATTACCTATTTTATATCTTTACATAATATAGAACAAAGTCGCTCCCTCTGTCTGTACGCTTAGATCTTTTAAACTACGCAACGGATTTTAATGTAGTTTTCAGCAATAGATAGAGTGATTCAAGAGGAAGGTTTATATGCCCCACATTATTATCTACATTGCACCCGTGCGAGGCCGGGGCGGGTCATTAGTCTAATATAAATCCTTATTAAATTCGTGCCAATTCTCCTTTCACTTTTCAAACTGTGATGATGTTACCCAGTTACCTTGGTCGAGTTCTTTATGCCAAGCGGGTGTAAACTTTATCACTTCTGAATACAATCATAATAACAAAAAAGGCGTTTTTCGAACTAAACTCATACCAATTCCTTGTGTTTATTAGTGTCTTATTAACTTATGTAAGATAGACAAACATAATAATATATTCAAGCAATCAATATTAAATTGTATCTCATGCGAAATCTCTTACACGAACAGAGAGTGCCAGAATGCACAAGAAGATAAAATATGTGCATTCCATGGGTCCTTGAAGTGTTTGCTTTTATCTACACAAACGTCGATCTCAACTGAAAGGCTGATGAATGGTGTTTCTGTTCAACTAAATATAAACCAATGACGCACGTCATTGAATAAACTGAACAAAATCCAGAGATTGTTGTTTAAAAGTATTCGTAAATACTATACGTTTATAAAACTTAGTAAATTAGTACTTGGTACCGTTACTTTATGTGGTAGCTGCAGTAGGTTATTAAAATACCACAATTAAGTTCAGTTTAGTTAGGATAACAAATAATAAAAATATCAGTAGTAGCTATTTAGATGTAGGTAAACTAAATAATAAGACAATTAAACAAAACAATTCACTTATATAAAAAAAATACATTCAACAATTTTAAGCTTCTATACCAACCACAAGCAAAGCAAGCATTACAAAAGAACAAAGATATTTTAAAATATATCTCGGTTGAGCCGTAAAACCTCATCAATTTGAGTTCGCATATCTAAGCCCGAAGCTTACGTAATTAGAAATTGCGGCAGGCCGCTGACTTATCCACATCGTAACTCGCAACAAGGTCGTCACAGACTCGAAAATAGCAGAGCAATGAGTAGACATTCGTAAAAACGGCTGTTTTCAAGTTTCTCCTCGACACCAGTTAGATTGGCGAGTGTCCAAGTCCACGGGCCATTCGACACGCCAGCCAGCAACCGAGACGGCTATTTGCGGCCCTGCTGCTAACTCTTGCGTACGTCACTGCTCTATTTACGAGGCACGAGTATGCTATTGTACTCAATTATGTCACCTGGACATAGCTTTAAAAGATATATTCTGCCAAACTCAAGGTTAACGTTTGACATATTGACAACACATGCTAAAAGTATAGGTATTCCGGCAAACCCTTTGTGAACTCTCAATATTATAATAACAAATGTTTACATAGATAAATTTTGTTACAGACCACGAGCACGACATAAACTGCCAAAATGTTTAAAAGTCATTTAGAAATGATTGGCAGAAACGAGACGCCATCGAAGAAAGCCAGATTTTGGCAATCCTTCGTGCGATCTCTTAAAGGTAAGCAAGAGAAATTAAAATTGATCTACATACATGTGAAATGTTTATTTAAGTAAACATTAAATCGCGTGCCGCGTGAAGTTTAAGGAGTATTTCGAGGATTATGGAAACTATAGAGGTGATCTTTTGCTCCCAGGATCGGAAGACATCAGAGCCGAGGAGAGGTACAGGCCCACCCGTCGTAGTGTGTTCCCTGAGCTCACGAGCACCTACCCCTACACCAAGTCCATCTACGATGACCCCATCGGCGCTGCTGATAGGATTAACGTGCCCGGATACCGCTACCTGCCCGTCCACCGTGAGACTTACGGATACTCCCCACGCCCCATCTATGCCCACAACTACCCGCGCTCCCTTGATTCGTACAGGCCAGGTTAGTACCAAAGTGTAAACAAGAAACACATCACAACATACACGTGCACACACGCTACATTAACCAACTTGCCAATCGACAACCGAAATTGAGAATTTATTGGTATTGCTAATCTTCGTTCAACGAAAATAGTTAATTTTGATATTGGATGAAGTAATTCTGTAGGTAATCGATTGGCAAGTGCATCACTCACAATGACACTTCAATTTGCCAACCAAAGGCAGAACCTTTGATGAGTTCTGTCTATAAACGAAATTGTTAATCTAACAGTTAGTTTTCAGTATCAATGCTAATTTAATATTCACTGTAAATATTAGATCTAATACTTCAGTTAATAATACTGTATATACTTAGTGAAATCATTAAATAACTTGTAAGAAAGTTTAACAATAAGGTGCATCACGTTTAGTTATATTGTGTTGTAATCAAACACAAAAACCTTACTCTGGTTCTGTAGTTTTCTCTTCAGTTCGAGAACTGTATCAACATTTTGTTTCAGCACAAAAGGTCCCCGGGAGAGTGTAAATTAAAATTCAGGACTTCTTATATTACGAATACTACATAATGAATGTATAGTCACATTGTGACACTTCATGTCATTATCAAAAAATGGTCATCAGCGATAATACTCATTTTTAACAAAAGCAAGTGAAGCAATTTTTTTAATAATTTTATAACAAGTCGTTGCGGGCTATTGATGTCTATATTTTCTATGTAATAAAGTTTTATATAAATAAATAAATTTTAAAGTGAAATTATGTTAATGTAAAACCTGTCATTAGCTCGAAGATTGAAATTGGATGAATCGATTTAACATTACATGGAGCTACATGCTACATACAATCACAAACTCGTCTTTTGTTCAATGTTTAATTTTCTTCGCAAAAATTTTATGAGAACCATTTCGTTTAACGTTGCTAGGGAGAGTCAGGTTTTAGTCTACGATTTGATGGAATTGAAATTTCTATATGAATTTATTCGGTTTTATAAACTGTATACGTGTTTCATTATTAATATTATCAGAAAGCTTCATCTGTTTAAACACATGTGTACTGGCTGGCATTAGATGTTGTTGCTTGTGCAAGTTACAACTTATTTATTTACTAATATAACGCATGTACCATTTGATAGAAATCACCTCATAAACATAACATTACTTCACACTTCTAAAATCCATGTATGTTATATCGACGCCACTGTTTATACTGTATTGATCTTCTAGCATTTGTCAGGTGATACATATTTTATTATTTACCCCTTTTAAATACTAAAACTAATTGTGACTTAATAAGCCCACAATGATTTTATTTTATCGAGCCTTCCCGGCAAGTTGATGAAGAGGTGAGTTCTATGAATAACTTCCTTAATTTACTGTGATCCATAGACATTATCATTATAAATACCTAAAGCTTGGCTCAGCAAACTAACCAATTACTAACATATATAGATTGAGTACTTACTTCAATTTCTTCAATTTGATTGATGAATTTATTTTTAATTTTACAAATACCATACAAGAATGGCCCATTATATTTTCTTTACTTCAGCGCACTCTCATGTTGTTTCTTCAAGATATTCGTTTTCGTATTGTCAAAAAAACTGTGATTTGTAGTTTCCTTCTGTTTTTTTTTTATGAATGATTCTATCGGCGGATCTTGTGTTTTAGTCATGGTATTAAAAATAGAAATGATAGTGAACGTTGGCTTTGGATCATATACGTAAACTAATACTTACATAAAAAAATAAAGCAGTATACAAAAGTTGGTATCGGACACCGATGATTATGATTCCAATCCAATTCATTAGCATTCTAGAGTGCAATATTTGTAAGTTTCAATTCAATGGTATAAAACTTTATTAACCGATGTAATATTTCCACTGACAGTATATCACGTACCGAGGCGCGTCCGACGAGGCGTGGACCCCTTCGACGCCCACAAGGCGTGGCAGGACCATCTTGACAGACTGGCAGCCATCGACAGGCTGTACCCCTCTCGCTACGGCCTCTATCTGAAGGACCGGGCATACCCCATCACCGACCTTAGCGCTCCCATTTCCAGCAAACCCCTGGAGCCCAGGAGCCTAAAAGGCATCGAATATGAGCCTGACAGCAAGCCCCACTGGGGAACAGGTAAATACTAACAACTTTATGCACGGTCAAGCTAGGCTAAGCTAGGATAAGCGCTGCCGCGGTTTATCTGTACAAGTTTTACTTCTACAACTTCATTGTAGTCGTCTTTCGTGTCTGAGATAGACTGATATATTGTAAATAAAGTACAGGCGAATCCCGGCTGTTTCCTGATCTACGTGGCAGGCTAAGTACGGAATACCAATCATGTTAAATATAAATTATCTAATAAAGATAACAATTCTAGTTGGAATATCCCGGACGTAGCACTGCATGTGGATTCAGATAATAATTGTAAGAACTTATTGAGACTCCATTCACCTGTAAGATTCAATGAAATTTGAATCTAACGTGTGATATGATGATGTCCAGAGAAAAAACTTAAGAAGCTATAACAACAACTGAATTTAATACATATAAGTAAAATCTGAACCTATTGGTAACCTATATAAAAAATACTGGTACCAAACTAAATCTATATTCGTACTACCTACCTACATTGTAATAAATAAACTATTCAAAATTCAAAATTGTATTAAAAAGCTTCGGTCGGTGAAATGGATGCATTACATTTGCGACAAAAAAACCTTACATCCAATTGTAAAAATCTCATCAAGTTATTTTCTTATAAAGTGAAATTTAAAATTGTATTTGTTACGTATATGTAGAAATAATTTTATACTTTCCCATAACTTGTTGAATAGTACAAAGTTTTAAGAACATTTAACTAACACATTACGATATATTTTGTATTAAAACATAAAAGACCAACTCGTGTTTTGATTTAGTAGTTTAGTACCTATCCGCTGTAATTTACACTATCTAGCTATAAATATTTACTATAATTTGGCACAAAAAAGTTTAACATCATTTTTAATACTTTAAATGTAGGTACTTGAGACTGCCGCACATTACTGCTAGCGTAAGTGTAATTGTCTACGAAAATGTCTTAAACATAAACATAACTAGCGTATTCAACAGAAATGTGCGCCAGTCTCTATAGAGATGAAATTTTCATGCATCAATATTTTGAAATGAACATGTTTGCATGAGCTGCATTGTAAATATGAGCAAGGCAACATTCGTTCTGAAATGTTTACTTACGTATTCGGTATTCATGCTCGGCATACAAGAACACTACACTCTACAAGTACCTATAATAAAAATAGAAGACAGGTGATCTTTCTACCCGGTCTTATATCTATCAGCGTGGTAAATGGATTCTGTTGCAAATCCCCAACATTTATAATTGAGAATGGTATTGATAATGAGACTTGCCATGAAGGAGCGTGGCCGGCGAGGATATCGGACGTGTTCAAAAGAGACCCATTTTTCGCTGAAGCCGAAAAATGGGCAGGCTTTGACCGCTCACTCCGAGGGAGGTCCCCGACGCCCGTGAAGCCCAGGATTAGCCCACCGCGCGACTGCGAGGTCGCATACGATGCCGATGGTAAGGGCAGCAGACCCCACCCTGTACACAGTACATCCTGTATCTTCGTCATGACCCACTCTTCTATCTGGGTAGTAAAATCTTCTAAGTCATGAAACCAAACTTTTAACGTCCAATGCCCCAGTTCAGTGTAGAAGCACCTAATTTTTCAGAGCTGTGTGAGACTTATTATCTGTTGTTAATCCAACCTACGGTTTTTACCTCTAATCGGTTTGAATTTTCAAGTGAATAAGAAAACAGGACATTTTTATTCACAAACTTTCCTATTGTAGGTAGATAATATAAATTAACAATGTATTAGTCCTGTGAAGTCCTGTTCTATGAGTGTATGTGTTCTTTTTCATATAATGTCATTTTTGCTTAAAAATCGCATGTGAAGTAAAAGCAAAATAGACACAAGTACTATAACCACTTCATTAGTTAATTTCATAATAACCTTATTAATGCACAATATTTAAGAAATACATGAGGGATCATGTAAAATATTATCTATAATAGGTACCTACTTATATACCTAAAAAAGTAGGTTTGTAAAAAACTCTTATCATCTTATTTAAAAAAATACATTAGGTACGTACTGTAATAAGTACCTTTATTATTTATATTATGATTTGTTTTAATTATATTTATTACTTTTTATTTGTATATAATTAAGTATATAAATCTTGTTAAGTAGGTACCTATTAGCTAAACACTAAAAAAATCCGTGTGGCTCTTAAATAACTAACGTTATGTACTGACGCAGTATCGCGCAGCTGTGTTGAGGCCTTAGTAACACTGTTTGGGCGGGCGATGACGAAGTACAGCTGGAGTGTGTCTGTTGTCCTGGCATTAAACGTTATAGTTATGACGTATAGGTGCACCGCTGTACACCGCTGGCGGACTACGAAGAAGGCCTTGGGCTGATATTTTCAACCCGAGCCCCTCTCTACCGATTTCGGCGATCACTCGGGACCCCTTCTGGTACGACTGGCCGGAGCTGAGGCCCATGGCTAGATGGGACCGCAGCCCCTCCTACATCCGTGACTCGTACCTGTCGCCTGTCAAACGCACCTTCCTTTGGGACAAACATCCGATCAGGCCGTTAGGTTAGTGGGTTGCTGTAAATACGCAAAACGTCACTTCGCAGCTTTATTGATGTCTTTTAAGCTGTACAAACTGGCCTTCGAACGACATGGATTACCACCACCATTTATTAACTTGACAATAACAATTTAACTGTACAAGACGGCGAGCCGCTGCGGTTGGTTACTTTTTATTAATAAGCGCAATGTTTGCAGTAAGTGCGTTGCGCATGTAGTTTTAATTGGCTTTACTTTACAGTTAGTTGGTTCTTATCTCCAATGTTTACAAATGTATAATATTATGTCTAATTGCGGCAGATTTAATGGTGGCAGACCGGTTCACCGTGGACGATCTAAGCAAGACTTTACCGTTCATTCGTAGTCTATAAAACATGCAAATAAAGCAGGTATCTGTCCGTATCTTCGTGCAAGTGAATGTAGTTTGAATCCTATTGTTTTGGTTAAGTGTTATTCCTACTCATTTGTGGTAGTGAAACGGTTCTCACGGTTGATACTAGACCATAGACGTAGACCACCGACATTTTTTTGTTTAAAGAACATTGTTTCAACTACAACCTAACAAAAAATTTTTTTTGTGTTTTATTATTTTAAAGCATTTTAGATATTCAAGAAACTTTTATTTCTTTTCACATCGTTTGTGTTCATTGTTTTCATTAGGTATGCAATCCCAGTGAATTGTTCTTCCAGCCATTCATCGAATCATCTCAAATATTTATATAGCATTTGCATAATTATACCACATAATAATTTTCATTATTATCTAAACATTCCAATAGGACGCCAGGATGCACCATAATTATCATCTCTTAAAACTACACACATAATGAGAATCTGTACATAAGGCCATTATTATTAATAAATGAAAGAATAGTTACATATACATTACATATACATATTCACGTGATGTTTTTTTTTAACTCTAGATCTATTAAATGCATCACGTTATCTTGAGACTTGTGGGAATTTAAGATTCCTTTATTTTTTTTTATCTCTTCACATTCACTTGTGTTGTAGAGCAGCAAATGGAAAGAGAGAGATAAAGGGAAATAACGTCACTAGTGGGGTTAAAAACGTCACATTTGGTGAATCGTATTTCGTTTCGTAGGTATTCGTAATCGTAACTGCAATTGGACTGCACATACAGTCGCATCTACAAACTATGCAACTGACAAATGCAGCAGGGAGGCAAATAAGATGCACTCTTGCAGTTATGATTACGAATATATCTATAATGAAAATGATTCACCAAGTGTGACGTTTAATTAGCCTCCAAGGTTTCAACTTATTGTGCATGTGTATTAAACCTTGCACATACCTACGTTATTCCGTGAAATCTTATCATTTCCCATATTGTATAATTTAAATAAAGAACCATAGGTTATTTATATCCACAAAATATGATTAGTGATATTATGATATTTTGTGGAAACTTATTTTAACTTAACGATTTATATTTCAGAAAAGAAAAGAAAAAAAAGAAAGAAAGTTTTTCCAAAATATTTATAATCCATTCTAAGAAACTTCTGGATAAAAAAAATTGGCCTCATACATCTCTTATACCTATAACGTAGTATCAGCTGGTTACTTTATTTTGGTTTTCTTTTTCAGCTGCTGCTTTCTAAGGGGGCGTGACACCGAACCCAAACTATTATAAGAACTTAATTTATATTTTATAAACTTTTTCTGTTATACATTGACTATGTTAAAACAATTAATACCTATATATCAATAAATTTTAAACTAAGCTACAAATTAAATTACGAATAATAATTTTTGATCAGTGATCACGTAAGATCTCAAAGACTGCAATAACATAGTCACTGCCATGAATATGAACTTGTTACAAAAGTTTTGTTTTTATTACCTAAATATTTTTATTTATTCCATAAATTAAAAAAATCAATAAAATCTAAAAAACGCGAATGGTTTTCATCATGTTTCCTTGGTTTTCATTTTGGGCATTTTTTTTTCATATTAATATCAAGGCAATAGTTCGCTTTTCTGCGACTATGCAAGCCTCATTATGTACGTCCTATTTTATTAGGTACTTAAGAATAACATTAAATATAAAGAAAAACATACATAAAAAAGAATTAAAAAATTTCGACATCAGGGGACCGCTACAATTGCACCGGCACGGATTCCCACATCAGAGGAATCAGTGACACTCCCTTTGGGCATTTTGTACAATTACTTAGTATTTACACTACTTACCTAATTATTTTTCTTATCGCACAACGGCGTCCTATTTAATTGTGATCATTTAGGTACCATGTAGTCAATGAACGACTTGCTTGTGGTACTTAGTTACCTATGGTTGTAATTAAATATGTCATCTCGGTAGACTATTTTCATAAGTAAGAGAGTTTAATATAGGCAACTTAGGAATTCATGACATCGGCGGAGGTGGAACAGCAACCATCCCATATGTGTTAAAAAAGTACCTACTCTGTGGTATAGGTACTGAGCTGATAATAACATCGTCACACTTCCAAAAACTTGTTACCTATCCTAAACCATGGTATAAGAAAATAAGGTAGGTGGTATTCTCTTCCGGTGGCAGTTCATGACGTCATATTAAGCTAATACGTCACGATCTACGTCATAGGAAGATCATAGGTACCGATGCGATTGTCAAACATATTTTGTGGGGAAAAATACAAAAATTATAACAGATAATGTTACATCTGTTTTCTGTTACTTATGTAAGTAGGTACATTAAGACTCAGTTGCACCAACTAACTATAATTGTTAAACAATATCATTTGAGGGTCCCTCTTGAGAGTAGTTTTAAAAAGAATTGAGAGGTATTTAAAAAAGATGTTGATAAATGTATGGAATTCTACTTTATGGTAGCTGCTGTTTGGGCAGTAGCCCGCCAGGCATAAGACCCGCCTGGTTGGAGGAACACCATACCTACCTCGTACCTTCACAGATTTGTTCCCGATTGATGGCAATAGGCTCGCCCCCTATTACATGGGACTTAAACATAACGGCGAAATGAGGGTGTTACTAAGGCCTAACCCTTCGGGGAATACAGGCTTGATGTTATGTTTATGTTGGTAGCTGCTGTTGGAAGATTTCTCAAATGAGAGATGTTTATTGATACGGGCCTAAATATACTTACTATTGTTCTTAAAGACTACCTAAACCCTTTTACAATCTCTGCAATATATTATGAACTATATAAAAAGAGCACTTTACAGAGTTTAAATCTCTGGAAAACGTGACTATGTGCACGGATTTCTCAACGATTTATGGGCCGATTTACGTGATTCTTTTTTTGTATAGAAGAGTATACTTACATAAGTACTCCTGAGGTACTTAGTTCCAATTAATTTTGTCATGATGTGTTAGAGCATTTTAGAGAAAGAGAATGGAACTTCTCAACGACGAACAGCACACGTAGGTACCTATTGTGATTATTGTAATTTGTATCAGAACTGAAGATCACAATCAAATCATTTTGCGTATCTTACAAATAACTAAGTAGGCAGAGTGCGATCTCATTTTTAGGGTAGGTAGGAACCTACCCTACCTGCTTTTGCACTTTGCACTTTTTTAGGTATTTTCATATAATCAGTACCTACTGATTATAATAGGCATTACGGTACTAAATCATTAAGATTAACACTCGTTCTGAAATAAATTTTACTACAAAACCCTACTGGAATCAATAATTTTCAAAATTAGTAAGTAGGTACTAAGCTGAAAGACGCCTCGCACTATCTAAACTCAGACGTAATCCTTCACCTACTAAGTAATTTTGATATGTTACAGAATAAAATTAGGGAATAGGTATATTCGTGGCCAGATTTCTGCACATCGATAAAAGGAACCATATCTCAGTGATTTATGAAGAAAAATTAAATGGTTTAAAGAGTGCAGTGTACCCAGTCTTTTCATTAGTAGAGATGTAACGAGCTATTGTAAAATCTTGCACCAGATTACGTGTTTTGAAAAGATATTCTGCCTTGCCTTTTCCAAACTATGTTGGGATCAACTTCCAGTCTAATCAGATGCGGCTGAATATCAATATTTTACACAGCGCAACTGCCACCAGACATCCGCCATCCAGTAACTAGGTTATGCCGATATCCTAAGGTTAGGTGTCTTAAAAAGATCCATTATTTTATTCGCATGATCCTAAACATCAAATAGATATTTCCCAGTAAGAAATAGATAGATATATTCGGCATAAAGAGAGTCCTCTTGGTGGAATAATACCAGGAAGTTTTAATAATACCTTTATGACGGCAACCTAAAATCGAGTAGGTAGGTACCTACAGTTTGTGTATTTGGCCAATGTGGTGTAATTTCAAAACCCACTAAAATAGGATTTCCTCGAAATTGTGCTTGGGTATCGTAGAAAAACCACTAATTCTTCTGTTCTATACAAACTCATAATTTCACTTCAAATGTCAAGTCGACCAAAAATCGAAAAATAAAGAATTTTATTCCAAAACACTCTAAAATACTGCTTGTGTTTGAAAACACTTCTATAAATTAATAAACCAATGGATGGCAGCTTGCCACTAAAGAGGCAGAGCTCTTATCGATAAAACATCGTGGAATCGTGAGATAGAATGGAAAAAACGGTACTTAAGCGAAAAGTTGCCTAAAAGTACTTAGTAGGATTAATCCCATCAAAAACATAAATGTGAAAATGGGAGCCAAGTTCAATAATAAGAATATGCCTACTTGTCGACTTCGCCGACAAAAGAATTGAGATCTAAATGGGTGCCAAGTTCTGTAGATAATCCTGAAATTTATTTATTCAAGTTTGACTTGGCTAGTTTATACCAGCAAACCAAATTTTTGGAAGAGTAAGATAATTATGTTGTCTTTAGATATATACAAACAGTAGGTATCTTGCGTATAACATAAAGAAGACAAGTTGATTAGCCAAATATAAGATAACTTGTATGAGAAAACTAGCCAAGTCAAATCTTGAATAAATAAATTTCAGGATTATCTACAGAACTTGGCACTCATTTAGATCTCAATCCTTTTATCGGCGAAGTCGACAACTAGGCATATTCTTATTATTGAACTTGGCTCCCATTTTCACATTTATGTTTTTGATGGGATATCATTACTTTTTGTAAAGAAATTATCATTATTCATCATTCAAAAGTGATCTGTAAAACGTTTACGCTGTATAGTTTTCTTTTTTGTGTTAATTTTTTACATTTTCTTGAACGTTAGTACCTAATATATGGAAACTCCTCCCTTTAACTTTTTTTTATCATTTGCCTGTTAGTTATATTTAGATTTCCCACTTGAATCAAATAATCTGGTATACAAAACGATAATAGTGACCTTTTATCATGGAATCATGGAACCTATTCTCCTGCGAAATAAAGAAATAAAGAAAGAAAAAGGTTTTGCTATTATAATTTCGAAAGGCGCTAGGTAATAAAAATCGATTGCTTGAAAAATATTTCAAATCGTAAAAATTCACTGTTTTCTGACTTTTTCCTTTGTATAGGTACACACAATTACCCAGCTGGACACCAAATTTCAACTTTCTAGGTCATTGAGACGGGTTAGGTTTTTGATCTCTAAGTCAGTCAGACAGTGATAAAAATGCCGATTTTCAGACGTTATTATCTCAATAACCGTTTGAGCTGTATTTATGAAATTTAGGGTTCTTGTTAATCTGAGGGGTTTTAATAAATAGACCTTTCATGTGTTTATATTAAATAGATTTTGAATTATTAAGGGGTCAAAACTAGCTTTAAATGGTTCGTGTAATGTAACGCACGGCTGCTGCGTCGCCAGTTCCTTTTTCCTTTGAACTTGGCTTGACACGCTTCCGCGTGTCTAGATAATTAATTCACTGGAGTAAATTGAGTTTGATAGGTCCTACGGGAACGTACCCATACTACGTGACACATTTATTACAACTTTTTACCCCCATCCCCCATCGGTGACCACCCGTAGTATATGCCAATAGCCCCCCCCCCCCTCCCCCTCTAGTTTTCACGTAGTAATTCATAAATATAGTTTTAAATAAAAAATATTGCAAAAAGATAATTATTTGGTTCAATGTGCGTCAATGTTGCCACCTGTGAGTTTAAAAAGCGCTAAAGGCTGCGCGCCATATTTGAATATAGCTCGAAAAAGCGCGAGATTTCCTTATAATATACTGACCACGTGACGAAAACCTAAGCCCCCCCGCCTCTGTGACCAAGCGTAATATTTTGAAGACTTCCTCCCCCCCTGAACGGGTCACGTAGTATGGGTACGTTCCCTACCCAGTGCTGCCAATAAAAAAATCTCGATTGCCACCTCAATGTTGTCAATTCCCCGAAATTCCCCGCTTCTTTTTCAAGCGATAGTAGGACGACCTTTTTTTTAGACGTTCTCTTTCGAATTCTCCTGTATCTTGGGTGCATTTACAAACACAAAACCGAATAAATTGAAATTGGTCTTAATTCCCCGATTTCTGTCATTCTCCACGCTAACCCCCAATTCCCCGCTAATCGGGGATTTTCCCCGCGATTGGCAGCGCTGGTCGTACCATTGTTGTTTGACATTAGCATCTGTCAGTTTAGTCCGGTGAATTCGTAGACAGAGAAACCTCAGTCTACGGGTGAATTATTAGAGTGCGCGCAAGATAACTCTGCGCGCGGCTAAATTCGGAACTAATCATGTTCCGCCATAGTGTTGCCGTTTTATTAACTTTGTCACTAGATCTACCTGATTTTAGGAATAAAAGAAAATATAATAATAAACATTATAATAGACCTCATCAGACGATAATAATCATAATGCATTATTTTTCACTCACGGCACATTTATAAGCTTAGTTCTTTTCTTTTGCAAATTACGTAAAAATACTAATTAATTTTATTGGTAGGTATAACCCGCGCCAATAAAGAAACGAATCTAAAATGGCGGTTTGTACTTGTAATGACAGATCGGACCGTCAGCAAAACTATTGCCCGATTGGTGATATTTTTTCATTAAAAGCCTTTGTTGTTTGAAAAGTAGTAAGTTAGTAAGCAAGTTATAAAGCCGACCAACTACGAATGGACTCGCGAACCGCAAGTTCCGTACTTTCCTCGAACGTATACAACCTAACATCTAATTATGAGCACATATTTAGAATAAAATATTATATTGAATAATGGCTGCAATCCTTTGTGTGAGGCCGACTCATACTTTTGGTCGTCAAATGGATGACATCGTTCAAGATTATTTTCTTCTTCAAAGTATTTAATAACTTTATAATATACGATTTCGAAGAATCTTTCCTCATTTACGCGAGCTCATTTTTTTAACGTAACCACCAAATATGTTAACAATAAACAACAACGAACCTCAATAACAACGAGAAAACTTAGCAGAAAATAAAGAATAGTAACAAATTACAATTTAACAACGATTTAGAAAGAGATTTAGGGACTGATTATTTTTTTGTGTGCTGTACCGATGTGTGTGACTAAAGACAGGAATAATGTACGAGTGAGATGGAATGATTAGCGCCGCCATTTTAGATTCGTTTCTTTATTGGCGCGGGTTATAGTAAATTTAAACGTACATAACTTAGCTCAATTAAAATATAATAAACCGCAAGAGGGCTGCCCAATTTTAATGCTCACGAATATTATTACTTTTCCTTCAAAAGTAGGACTTTGTATTTTTGCGATCATGGCAATATTTAGCACGCCTTCCGTCGCGCGCAGACTTATCTTGCGCGCACTCTAATCCTAACTATAAAGTCCGCCACCACTGAAGTCCCTTTGACGCGGCGCTAGTGTCTATGTCATTGCATCACATTGCATAAAAAATGTAGTTCCACAATTTTCCGCGGGCCTTCTTTCGTGGCACGCACTCTACCGAAAGTTCAGTGGACGTAATGAAGCAACTGTTCGATTGAGAATATTTAAAAAATACAGACTGAACGTGATTAAGTATAAAATAATAATGTAAACTCAGATTTCTAATTAAACGAATTGATTCCCTAGTTTGTTTTATTTATAACTTACTGATATTTAGAAAGTAAGAACTTTAAATAAATTATTTAAAAACCAGAATCCAGCCTGTAAGTATCGATCGATTTGATCAAAGTAACACTTAGCATAATATCACCCCTCATTCAAAATTGTATTTGCTGCACAGCAAAACTCCCTAAAACACGACAGGTTACTTTCAAATACCGCTAAAACCCAATGTTAACTTCGAAATCCTCTAAAATAAAACTATTTTTGCTAATATTCTCGTATTCTAACCTTTTTTGTCTAGGGAATAATATATCTTGGGCTTGCTTATCATGTCAAAAACCTTGTATTTGGGTCACTTATAAATTTATTACAAGATTTGTATAGTCTCTCAGAAATTCACCGAAATTATTTGGAGGTGTTTGAAATTATATGACTCTCACCCCGGTCACTCACATGCGCGCACACATTCATACATTATACGATTGTTTGCCATTTTGTATGGAAAATGTTCGCATAGTCATTGCGAATGTCAGTCCCACACTTGTGGGTTTGCGTATTTGCGCAAATGTGAGTAACCTGTCTCAAAATGAATTTCTTACCGCAGGTTTTATACCACAGCAGTGGCGAAATCACAGACTAACTAGAGATATTACGTGGGCGAAAATCACTGTAATTTGTACTCTAGGTGGGTATTCGACCCCACTTGTCGGGTGTTTTTGTCGATAAAATTGAATGCATATACCGCCCAATACAGTTTTATGACTACAAACCCGAACACAACAAGGTTTGGTTCTCACGCCATTGGTAACAAGGTAACAACCAAAGGCAGCGCCATCTGACATCAGTTTTATCTTGCCTTCCCTTTTTAAGTCACCGATGCCCCATTATTCAATCGACGATTCAACCAAAACTTCAAGGTTGCAGACAAGGCCTTTCCAAGCAGTAACACTGCCATGAATTACCTAAATATACTAGGGACTCTGTAAGAAAAAAGTAAAATAATTATTCTCTGGGCGTCTTTCAAATTCAAATGTCAAATGTCAATTAATTGACTGACAAAAACGGACAAAGACAAAAGTGAACGTTATCGTTTGAAAATTTCATGTTTTTCGAAATTATTAAATATTCTTATTTGTACCGATTATTTATTTATAAATGATGGGTGAAAAAGTTGAAGATCTTGTTAGTGATGTGGATATGAACAATTCCGAAACAAATTTTGACAACTTAACTATTCTGAAAGAATTTGGTAATATTGTAAATCTTGTTAGGTAAGTACCCAAAGTAGTAACCGTATTCAAACAATAAACAAAGTTTACTATGTTCTAATTAAAGTCGTAATCAGAAGCAAGTGTGTGTTTAAAATATCGGAATTACTACTTTTAATTATAGGAATGAAGATTTTCTCGAAACTGTCCCCAAAGGAAAACTAAGACGTGTGAAATGGATGCCGATGTTTAATTGTCTAAAACAAGGTATTTTAGACGAGATGGTTCAAGAATTAAGTTCAATGTGGGACTATGAGAACATGCCCGAAAAACTCGAAATCCTTGAAAAGCAAAAAGAAAAATTCATAGACATAGAAACTGACAAAGTTTTGTGGTAAGTTTTGTAGAATTAGGTACTAGTGCTAATACCTACTTATTGTCCATACTGGGGATCATATTAATGCATTTGCATATCGAGCCGTTCTTTTCCCTAGGTATTTTAGAATTACATTTCCTTCCTTAGCTAACAATACTGTATGACAAATTTTTACAACTTTTTCAGGACGGCCAATGTTTTTTATTTTTTAATATTTAAAATCATTACCTAAGCTTCATCTGTAATATGTGCTATAATTATGTGTAAATTATAACTTTTAGTATGTCCCATCTCAATAAGATGGTTTGATGCATGTTAAAAAATATTGTCTCATGAATTTACAAACTGCCAAATTTTGATTTGAGCCACATTGTTAGCTAAGCAATGATTAGTTGTTGCCTGTTTTCTGAAAAATGTATCAGGATAGAAAAACATAATGTATCATAGTTACATTGTAGGTAGGTTGTAGCTGATCTAGAGTTGTATCTATATTATTATGTGGTCTACTGTGTAAGGTCTGTGCAAACATTGAAATGCCACTATGGCTGTTCCAATATGTAGGGATTGTCTAAACTAAAATTATGTGCTTGAGCTCTGCATTTGTGCATATTTTTGTACTGCATCTAAAACAATCCCTATGTATGTATGTGAAGTTAAAATAGGGAACAAATCATTTCACAATAAAAAAAAAACAAAACTACATCAATTATGAACTATATTTTATAATCCTTATAGGAAATTCATACAGGTTTGGACCAAATTTATTTCTTACAAAAATTGGTATATTCTGGTAAATTATTAATTTTTTACTTTAACATAAAGTTCTATAGCTTACAAGTAAAAACTAAAATCTGTAAAAGTAACAATTAAAGCTGCTATTGGACTTCTAATAAAATGATAAAACAAGTGGATCTCTTACATTATGTTTATGGGTATTAGTTTTTCTGTAAAGTATATCAACCATCACCAAGCCTCTTTAAACTAAGCAGAAATGAGGGTGTGACCTAAGTCTAAGTCAAAGTTTAGCCATGTGTATGACATGATGTTGATCAAGCATCATGCAGTGATCTTAAGAACCTTCTAAAGGGTGTCTTAAGACGACGTTACTAAACAAATTGATTTGCATACCTACATAAAACTGAAAGCGTGTCTTGACTGTACGCAGCATGTGCAGTTACATCTGAGCGAATGCCATGCACCTCTGTCACTGCAGTGGTAACATTTGTATCTAGCGAATGCTGGGCGCAATTGAGACTCACCGTGAGAATTTCTGGCATCAAAATAAACTCTTTAATTTAAACATCCTGCACAACCCCTTAAAGTTTGGGCAGGTATTTAGGCAAGACCTAATATTTTGGGCATATTCTGTGTATTACATTTATATGTATAGTTTATTTTGGGCATATTCTGTGTATTACATTTATATGTATAGTATTATAAATATTTTTTGTTGCATGTTATAATAATCTCTGGCCTCTACTTATTACAACACAATAATCATATTTCTTATTCTGTAGGAGACCGCAGCTGGCAGATGTAAAAGCGCAGCTAAAAGCTAATGATGTAGCCAATCTGAAAAAGCAAAAAAATCTACTAGAATCGTTGGCAAAAGAATATGAAGCTCGGGTTAACAGAATAAAGAAAATTTTAACAGCCAAGCGAGGTTATCTTAAAGCCTTACAATTGGATATCCAAAAGTACCAGAGAAGGAATGAAGACCTCATTTCAAAAATTAGTTACAAGTTGGACAATCACCACAACTTGATAAGAACCACTTTGGCTGATAAAATCAATATTGAGGAGATTAACTGGAAAGAGAAAGATATGGAAGTGAATGAAATAAATTGATGTAGATATTATTTGAATAAAATTTATATTTCAGAAAATTGTACACACCTGAGAAAAAGTACAACAAAATTTTATAATAAGTTATATAATTTGAAACTCAATTGCTCTAAACTTATCATTCTCTAAGTGTAGATGAAATAGAATAAAATTTTAAGTGACACTGACAGTAAATTACATAAGTTCTAATCTTGCTGCTATCTGTACCAGCTAATTATTATACAGTATAGTTAAAATTAAGAACAGATATAATTTTATATAGCAACATAATTATCTTCTATCAACAACAAATTTAATAAAGCATCAAGTGATGTAAAAGTATGAAATAGATTAAGTCACATTTACTTTCTTAGTAGATACATAAAATGTTAGTGTTAAACAAAAATACTTTTTGTAAATGCAAACCAAACTGAACATAAAATAAACCTCTTAGTTTAAATAGTGATATTTATAAATGAAAATCTTTTGCTAAACATAGCTAAAAATAAAATTGTACAATGCAAAACCTGCATATAATTTCATATAATAATAGTAATAATACAGCAATTGCACTATTGTTGCGAGGACTACACTGCTTCTACCACAATTTATAAATTAAATCAATTCATTTGAGACTTAACAGTTAAACTTTGAAGGGAAAGCCTCAGTAGGGAGATCATGTTGAACGTTCATTGAATTTTGAAACATTTACTTAATTTGTAAGAATAATACTGAGTGCAAAATAACATTAATTTCACTGGGTACTTCACTCCCTTAACACATAAGTGATTGCAATGGAGTCCTAGAACAGAAAAACACTTATTGCTATGACGAGGTGAAGGTTAATATCATGTCTTAGGTCTTAGGCCAGCTCCACAATAGGATTACAGAAAAAGAAAATCGTTCACTAAAATAATCAAGGATTAGGTTCCATGGACGATCATTCATTTTAATTTCGCCTAATCCAATAAACTAGAAATTTCAAATTAACCAATTATCGTCACTTACTCAAGACCTATATATAATTTACATTTATAGGCACATTAGTTACAGAATAAACCAAGCGAATGTGCTTTCGATCCACTACAACTTAATAAATAGGTAATATGAAAATGTTACGACGCTTTCGTCTCCAATGCCAGCATTTTTAAGATCGCTTGCCACCTCAAACATTTTAAAATTAACGAAACAATTTACTACAACATCAACATGTTACAATAACACAACAGGGTACAATACCATTTAAAAGGCTGCTTTATTTCAGGGATCGAAAAAGCAATAGTCACCAAGGCATCGCCGAATAGATAATGTCAGCTCAATACAATCTGTAGAACTAAATTCATAAATTAATATCACTCACATTAATAATAAAAATTAAAAATAAGAAGGCACAAGCAAATCGATAAATAAATTTTAACAATACGCGACATATTATTCGGCTATGTCTAATGACCATACTAAACATAATAATTATAATACATGATATAATTAATTATTTGTAGCATTCCTCTCACTGTGCAGCACACTGGATCCCAAACGTCAGTTATTTCTTCTTAGGTGGTGATCGCTGAGGTGTGGCTGGCCTCCCACTGTTTATGCCGTTGTACTGGTATTTTGCCTTCTTCTCAGATGGCTTTAGAATCTGGGGAATAAACAATATATTAGTCTATTATTTCTAAGTTGTGTCAAAATTTGTAACACAATATGCTTGACATACACTTGACAGGGTTGTCACATAATACAAAAACTTTTAACTAAACGTTCTATAACCTGTAACGAAAGCGATATTATAATCTTACACACATGAGTACATGCGTGATTTGACATTTAACAAAATAATGCGAAGTTAACAGCGGTTCAGCCGTATGGTGTTTTTCTAACAATATATAAATGTACAAATTTTGTCGAGCTGGTAGTCGCATTGGTAAGGCTTGCAGGTAGGTAAGAGTCATATAAGTTATTCCTAAATCCAAGATGGCGGCCATGAAAATTTACTTATTTTTTAAACCTAAATTAGCTTCACTCCATAGTTTGTTTGTTAGTTTCAAAGCTTGAAAGTCAACTTTATGTCAGTTCTTTTTATCTGAACAGGCTGAAGGTTTGCAATTGTACAATATTTATTTTTTAGGTTTATTCGATTGATTGCTAAAAAGTAAAAAAAAATAACAAAAATAATTAGAAAAAAAATTACTATAAGAAAGAAAATATGAACTTGTTAAACATTTAAAAATAATTTTAAATAGCTTTAGGGGTGGTTAATTGAAAGCAAAATAACAGTTCAATAGTGTTGTACGTAATTATCACCGCCCCCAAAGCGTTAGTAAAATCGAAATCGACCTTTAGGGGATGCATTCTCCCCGGCTGACGGTCAGGAGGAACACCGTGGGTTTTTACCCGGTAAGAGTCCGGCAGACCCCCTCGCCTTCCCCGGGTGAGGGACATCCATAAAGATTTTTCCACGTAAAAAAAAAGGTGGGGGGGATTTTTAACCCCAGGAAGGAAGGAATGTAGGTAGAACAAATTATAAAAAATTTAAGTCTGCTTTGTTGCCTTCTCCAATATATTATTCCCAAACATCCTAAACCCATCCAGCGTTTTGAAGAGGTAAGTCCGTACTGATAAATAGGATTCAATAAGTAATTGCTCTTTTTCACTTTTAGATTAAATTGGAATGGGCTCACTTGAATGAAGAATCCCTACAAGACACTGGTCTTGAACGTTTTAGAATTCTTTCACAGAAGCTATAGCAAATGCTGATAACGCAAATAAAAATTTAACGGTCAGTGCTTCAAAATTCTCTCAAAATTAATTTACATTTTTATTTGTACACTTCATTTTGTAACTAATCATTGTTTATTAACAGAAAGAGCATTTATGAGGACACAATATGAGCCCTTGAAAAAAAAGGAAAACAGAAGAGTAAACTCTACTTTAAAATCGACTTTTACCTTCATGTTTATAAATTCCAGATGAAACTAACAGATTATAGGGAGCAACGAAGACTACAGTGTCCAGTTTATCTTGGCAGGGCAGTTCGTGGCAGCGTTGCTTGTAAGGGCAATTGTCAATAATATTTCAAATTCAGTACTTATGGCCCGGCTACACACAATTTATGCAATACGCAAACGGTACTGTCGGTATTAGGCGATTCGCACACTGCACCGCATCACGCTGCGTACGTAGCGCGGGAGTGCGTGTTCTTACGTTGTTTGCATAGAAAACACGCGTAGTGCAGCACACAGAAAACGCATTCACGCGCAGTGTTGTGGCTCCGTCGCCACGCACCCCGCAGCGTAGCGCGGGGCAGTGTTTCGCCTTAATGGCACAGCGCGGTATACAGTTGTGCCATCTTAACGTACAGTAGGGGAATGAAAAGGTTCGTCAGTTTTCAAATTCATTCCTTCCCACATCGCGGGCATGTGTTACCTTTTCAAACTGTTGAACGGAACAGACCAATGCATGGAATATTATGTTTAATTATTTGGCAGTAAAGTTCAATATTGCTTTTTGCCTCCATATGACGTAAAAATTCCATGTAATGTCTGTGGGAGTTTTGTTTTAAAAACCATGACATCAATCAATTCGATGATGACATTACTTGTATCTGTTTATCACCATTGATTACCATAATATATTGTCAAAAAATACTTGTATATTCATTTCTATAATGTTGGCAATACGTAGTCGGGAAAATAATTCCGTTTCTTGCACTGTGTTGGCAAAAATAGACCTTAAGGTGTTATAACCTTTGCATTCCCCTACTGTACATGCTCACTTGTGCAAATAAGATTGAGCGTGTAACTGGAGTCGGGCCATTACGACTATCCGCACACATATTATTTCCGTAAAAAATCTATTTATACGTTTTAAAAGTTGCCTGCCGACTTGGGAATCGAAACCAGGTACTCTTGCTTTGCAGCTGTGTTAAAGATACTGCATTAAATATACAGTCTTGATCTGATAATTCTACAGGACAGCTAGTCTACACATACAGCATGTCCGTCCGTGCACGTTGCACGACGTAAAACGACAGTGCGTGGGCTTGCTGGACAGCAGCCTACGCACTATCGTTTTGTGTCGTGCTTGGACAGACAACAAAGATAGACTGCCAAGATAATGAACTGGGCACTCTGTAGCTAGACAAGCAAAACAAAAACTAACACAGGATAAGATCATAACATAATACAATCTTGACACTCAATATCTTAAAAATTAAAACTACATGTGAATCTGCTGCTCCGGAGTCCAGACTTAACACCATCTTCGATTAATATTGTCTGGCCCAAAACAATTTGAAAAAAGGTAAACAATCTTTTTGAATCTTTTTATATGAAACTGCTATAAAAAAATGGTATTGTTTAAATCAAATCAAATCAAATTGATTTCCAATTGCATTCTACGTTTGTAGCAGTTCTGATAAACCACGTGACTATTATTAAAATATTTTCATTTTTGCATAGATCACTAAAACATTGTTTACCTTTTGACGTGACAACGTCTAATAAAACGATGAACGCCGGCAGCATGCACGTAAAAGCGTGACTCACTGTCACGTTCCGTCTGAGGCGAGCGTGAGAGTGAGAGCGCGGAACAAGCGATAGGGAGGCACGATGTTTTGTTATAACGTCACGTTAAACTATCGTCCGTAAACCAACTTTACAGACAACCAATTTTTTTTAACAAATTTATTTGAGCCAGACTAGACGTATTCATGTATAGTATTGTAGAGCGATTTGCATTCATACCTTTACACACTATACTAAGTCATTATAAATCAGCAGTGTGACAACTACCTACTGCTTGCCGACTGTTGGATAGGCCTAGAGTATAATAATCGGACACGAGTTAGTTATTTATCTATACTACAATAAAACTAGAATAGTGTTCATACGAAAAATTCTATCATGTCAGGGATTTTAATGTAGGTAAACATAAAAATTATCGAGACCAATGTATAAGAATTGAAGGTATGTAGTTAAAGCAGACTGTTATAGAAAATTATGTAACAAAAAAAGTATAGGGTTTTTTTATTCTAGTAGGTTACCACAGATGATTATAATATTGATGGTGGCGTTGTGTATCGGGTCGTTAACTTCCCTACATTAAGATTGACCTAAGCGATGTTCTTGCCAGAGTTATTCTCGGGATCGGATGCTATCTGTCGGAACTGGTCAGTTCTTACATACTATGGCAACTGTAAGGCAATTTATTATTATTATTCTTGTATTTCTGGCATTGACCTACGTCTACATTGTTCTCACATTACCTGAATTAATATTGTATTGAAATATATTGTAACAATAATTGGAAAAGAGTATCTATGGAGTTTCATTCCGGCCCTTCTCCATAGGACTTGCTATTTGAAACCATGCACCTAGTTTTGTCGTTTCTTAAGTAGGTAACTAGCCGATTTGAATTAAGAAAAAGATGAAGTACGTTCAAGGATTTAAAAAAAAACTCGTATACAACACGGGCATCGAACCCGATAATTTTCCTTGAAGAAATCAAGTCAGTTCTTATGGTGACTTATAGTTTATAAACCTTATACGAAATCAAGTCTACATTGAATAGTACTGTTAACTAGGAGCAGTGCCGGATTAAGACTACTTGATGCTCCAAGCATTCCACGCCTATGGGCCCCCGATCTACCATCAGCAGCAGTCAGCAGCATCACCGTCCCAAGCAGTTGTCAGATGGACTGAGACCAAATTTGTTTTCGCTAGAGTCACTAAAAACTTGTTTTAGTCGTTCATGCAGACCGCAACAGTAATAAAATGCTATAGGCAGTTATAGTGTACGAATAAGTGAGATAGATTTTGTTTTTGTTTTTGCAGAATAGATGTTTACAAAATACCACCACCAAAGTGAAATACAAAATAATTATTAAACGTTGGGGCAAGCGCACCAAGCGAGACTAATTTTTTTGCAAAATTATGTTCTCATTTTAATTTGTCTGTTCATACAAATACATTTTAAATCCCTTTGGTCTGTGCCTGACAAAACAAACTCAGATAAATGTCTACAAATATTATTGCATTTTACATAGAAGAAAGAACGTGAGAAAAAAATTGAACTTTACACCATATTTTTTTTATTAATACCTCTCAATCGTATTTAAAATAAAAGACAATGCTCAAAAGGCAAATACCTAAAACCTAGCAGTAATACTGCGTAAAAGCTAATAACCCGAATCTATGCGGTATGAGAGATATACTCGTAGAATAGTTTGTAAAATGTAATTTCAACCAAGTCTTACTTAAATATTACCTACTAGCTTTTCTCCATATAAACTTAATACCATATAACTTAAACGATTATAATCAATCATATTCTAGACTGAAATTTTTTAGTCAACCCATTTGCAATATATTTATTCTTCTTCTTCCTGCCCTTATCCCGCACGAGGTGGGGTCGGCACATGTATTTCAGAAATCCATGTTGTTAGAGGTTTTGGCTTATTGTTTTATGACCGGCCGCCTGCCTGACATCAACTCTCCTTGGGAATACTCGTTGCACCGTCGCACGGGTGACCCAATGTGCTTGCTGCACTGCATTGCAATATATTTATTGACATATTTAATTTGATATAAAATACTTTTCATCCATTAACCAGCTCGGTGAAGGTTGTTCTATACTGGGATCCTATACTATAAGACGAAAATTTCTCAGTTGTACCACCATGCACAATTCCAAAGGTATATTGAAAGGGATTTCGTAGACTTTTATATCTCTCGGCCTTAAAACAATAAACTGGATCGATACAGAGTTTAGCAGCCGTTTCTATCGTTGTAGTAAAGGTACATTAAATCATAGAATTGAATACAGGTACATAAAATCATAAAATTGAATTCAGGTACATTGAACGGATTATACGTTTTCATCGGATTATCATCTTGGCTCCAGTAGTCCTGGTAGATAGAACCATATTTATAAGTTGTGCCAATAAAAAATGGATATAGGAATGACGGCTTAGATACTTATGAAATGCATAGTGCGGTTAGCAAAACAAAAACAAATATGTATGTGTTTTACATCAAATTTTTTAGCAAATTGAAAAAATATCGACTTTGCAAATACCTAGTTTTGATTAAATTATTGACTTAAATTCATTTTAGAATATATTAAAAGGCTTCTAATTTTGAATATTTACATATAAAATAAATTATTGTTTACTTTTGTCTACACTGTACTCGGGGTAACGCAATATAAGTGAGAATTAATGAGTTGTCAGCCGCCGTTTGTTGGTATTATATTCGTTTGTATCAACTTATGATCACGTGTATCTTAAACAAAACTTTCTTGAATAAACACTAATCTTTTTTGACTCTTACCGATATGTTGGTACATTTAAGGCCTTTTTTGCCCTAAGGCAAAAATATACGAGAAAACGACAGCCGATTAGCGGGGTCGTTCCTCGTGGACCCATTACTTGATCCCACTAGTGGAACCACGAGGAAGAGCATTTCGCACTGGCAACTGCAGTGGGGCCGCGAGGAATGGATCGTGCCTGCCTCGTGGTCCCAATACGGTTTAAGTAGAAAAAAATACATTTTTTTTACATGTAACCCATGTACAACATGGTTATAGCCGTTATGTGATCATATTCCTAGCAATATGATCATATACCCGAAGATGCTTATAAAACAACGATTCTTACGTATTTCCTTACGAATATGATCATAACACTAGTGACATAACCACGTAACTGCGGCAAATGCGTTAGGTACACATAAAAAAATTAGGAATTGAAGAATTGTGGCGATATGATCATAACCCAATCCTTTTATTTTTTATTTTTATGTTCAAAAAGTATTTGGTAGATTATTACTACATGAAAAATGAAAATAGCAAATCACGTCAATTTTATTAACCATTTAACGAACTTCGTTCATTTTGTGACACACTAAGATACAGTTGAGGGGAATTACAAATATACTTATTTCTTAAGGATGCACCCGCCATCCTAACATCAGGATGGCGACTCACTTTCGTTTTGTGATTTCTTGCTTTTAAACTAGGTTCATTATAGGATTAGGTATAGAACCATTACAGATATCTACTGAGTAAAACATTTTAAGGTAAGGTCTGGGCACATAGATGGCTGGGTTCCCGACAGTGACGCAACGCCAGCGGGAGTAGTTGCAATATACTAACTATAGAAGAGATGACACACACTGTGTCGTTATTAATTTTAATTTAATTAGCATTCATTAAGTCATGAAAATTCATTTACCATTAACAATTTTTTTTTTTTAAAAACGTTTCCCCACTAGGATTTCTCCTGTATCGTGGGTGCGTTTACGAACACAAACCTTCACACTCACAAACATCCAGAACCGGAACAACTATCTGTAGGCCATACAAATATTTATTCCGTGCGGGAATCGAACCCACGACCCGTAGCGCAGAAGCCGATCACTCAGCCACTGCACCAAACGTGTCGTCTAATATGAAAGGAAGTTGCTAAATTCGACCAATGCTAAAATTCATCGTAGCACGCTTATAGTGTGACAGTGTACGTTTACCTTCACCGCGCTAAGCGTACTGTTTGTGCGAATGCACTGACAAAAAATTTATAGCTGCTTTTTCTCGGCGGATCAGGTGTACACAGTCGCCGCGTTGCTGCTTACTTATCTGGAATGCGCACCCCGCGCGCCCGCACGTCCTATCCGGCTCTATGACGAGCGAGAGCGCATTACCATTTAAGTTCTATTGCTAATTAGACATTGTGTAGTCGTGTTTGCGAAGTCATAACAATTAGAAAGTGAAGAGTGAACGCATGCTACGCGAACACGATATAAATAATATTTTACATATTAAAATATGGCATGCGAAATTTAATATTTACCATTAGTACTTAGCATACTAATAAATGAAATTTCACTAGCTAACGAAATTAACGAAAAATTGCAAAAAAATCCATTACTAATACACAGTGCAATCGGGCGGGGCTCGAGCGGGACCCTAGGCGTCGTGTTATATGAGATTCTAATGTAGTAGTCACACAGAGAGCCGGACAAAACATCGTGGCTATTTTGTTTTATTAGTACATCGGTCTGAATAGATTGGCATCTTAGTAAAAATTGCTAGAGAAATAACACCGAGCACGACGGGACGGCCGACGCGAAGCCAAAGGGGCTGTCGCACTTGCAGTCTGACATGCACGCCGCGTTGCTGTTCAATCGACAACGTGTCGCCGTCCCGTTCCGTCGGCTATGTGCCCAACCTCTTATTCAACATAATAATATTATAACCTCTATTGTAACAGTGCACCGCCACCCTGACGCTTTCGGTATACCTAGTCGTTTTACTAAAATTCCAGTTAATATTCTACAAAACAATATTAATAACTTAGTGCTTGCTTTGCTCTATTCAAACACGTGATTACTTTAACAAATAACATCAATAGTTACAGCATTAAGTAAGTAAAACATTCTAGTACTAATTACTTTGTAGTCTGTCACAAAAAATAGCATACCCGCTTTAAAATCTATTTTTACAAAGTAAGGTAAAAAAATATACGGTCATTTTGAATATGCAATTACCAATATTCCTACAAAATTAGTTAATACATAAAGTTCAAAATAATGGAGATATTGACGAAAAACCTCAAAAAGTTATATTTGCGTTTTCCCAAAAATAGTTGTTTCCGATATACATTGTATTGTCATGACAGGGCAGCATTGTATTGGTATTTTGCCTTCTTCTCAGATGGCTTTAGTATCTGAAGGAATAAATGTCATATTAGTCTATGGAAACTTTGTGTTGTCGCACACTAGTTGTAACCCAAGACTAGGATGGAATAGTGGGGTGGGTTAGCATTACATGACCTTTAATTACATGAATCAAAACTACAAAATCCGCATGAAAAGAACTACATACCATAACGATAAGTATCCACAGAATGGTTTCAATACGATGTCCGCATGCCGTGCAGCGTGCAGTAATGATTCAAAACTTACGAAGCCGCGGGTTCGCGCGGCGGAAAAAGTTCTTTTACGATCGATTTTGTTGTTTTTGTTTAGTTTTGTCGCTGACAATAGGTGTCAATAAAAATGCCACGTGGCGATGAGAGTAAATAGCACCGTGAGATTTTACCACATAAATTACGTGTCAGGCTGGTCTGGCTCCGTATCTTTAGGTTGCGAGATGAGTATTAATCAAATGTACTCCTCTTCACAAGCATAATGTACTTCCTTCATTTCATATGCACCTCTTTAATAAAGAGATTTGAAGCACTTATAGGTAGCCACTTAGCCAGGCCAGCCTGACGGTTTCAGCCCGGCCCTATCCGTACCACGACATATACAAAACGTGCCGAGAATATGTTGCTACAGAAGGAATGGTGAGATTCCAGAAGTCTCCCCTTGCAGCGCAAATTGTTCTGCCTGTCACAGAATCGAACGGAGTGCTCGGTGCACCCCTGATAGTCAAACAAAAGACCTTAACTGACTCACAATTTCTTGCTTTGCGGTGGTAGGGCCTGCAAGGACCCGCCTGGCTCGCGATCACCCTCCCAACGGAGTCCGGCGACAAGCAGCTTGATGTGTTCCATTGGTGTGTAGGAGGTGCTAGTGACTTGAAATTTGGCAGTTGTGTTGTGCAGAGTTGTGGACTCAGCCTCCAATTGAACCACGTCCGGGCAACTCATTTTGGATGGTAGCAGAATCCGAAGCATGGTGTTGCCATTGGCCAACCAGTAGGCGACTGACAGACAGCAATTCTGTATCGGTCTGGGCTCTGCTGGGATCGTCTGACCACTGTCTGGACAAAACCATCAATCGCTCTCCTCTGGATAATAGCCCCAGGGGCATGAGGTGAATATGGAGGTACGAGTCAGTAAAGTAGGATGAGATGCGGCATTTCTTCGCATCTCACCCTTGGCGGCAAGCATGCTTCTCTTCGAGCAACCCTACTAGCTGCGCTGAAGAGATTGTCGACGTGATCCACCAGGAAAATGGAATATTTTAGCCCATTTTCTGACGTCCCGTTTGCCTGTGGGGCCAGAACTAGGTATAGTACTGACTGTGCCAAGCCGAGGCACGGAAAGAGCAAGCATACCAAACCAGGGCTTTGGCCCGGCAGTCGCAAACGTGACGATTGTAGAGTCCGTGCAACGAACGGAGCCTACAATTCTACCGCTAAAGATTGCAAGCGGGTAACGGAAGGCAAGTTTTGACCGTGTCGGGGGCCATAAATCTCCTTTCCCAGTGGAGAGAGGTCAACCTGTGCAATTTTAAAGCTTCAAAAATTCAGGCTTGTCTTTTTAACGCAAAAAGGAGTTCCTTTCAACTGACTCCTACTTTCCGAGAATCACGTGTCCCTGTTACTGACCACTTGGAGATTTCGTGCATGGAGCTGACTTCAAACCTCAACTTCGGGGCTACTTTCAAGTCAAAAGCATAAACTGCAGCCAAAAAGCTGGATGTCCTAAATAAAGGTAAGCGATACTTCACACCTGGAAATCTTCTTAATTTCTATAAGGCACAGGTCCGATCTTGATGGAGTATTGCAGCTATTTATGGGACGGCTCAGCAAAATATCAGCTTGCTGCACTTGCTTCGGTGGAAGGCAGAGCTAAAAGACTCCTAGGCAACGAAGCGCTGGTAGCCAAGCTCCACAGCTTAGCACATCGGCTAAACGTTGCTTGTCTTTGCTTGTCTGTCGGCCTTCTACAGACTGTACTTCGGGGAATATGAGCGGGAGCTTTACAAACTGATCTCACCATCTCCCTTATACCACCGGAAATTCAAACGCTACTTGTTACCATCTGCTCTTAGTTGATATCTAGACATATTGTACTCAGCGCTTCTCTTCATCCTTCATTATACGCACAGTCAATGTGTGGAACTCCTTGCCAGCGTCTGTGCTCCCTATTACCCATAACCCGTAGGTTTTAGGATAGTTTTGTTAAATCGTTGAAAAAAGATTACATTGTTTACGTTTAACAGTATTTGTGCTAAGTTTCAAGTTTATAAACCCAGGAAATAAGATTTTCATATAAACTTTATCACCCTTTTTAACCCGCCATTACAGGCTAATTTTCTAAAAATCCGTTGGTAATGTGCGTTTTAGCTATAAAATACAACTACTCTCCAAATTAAAAGTTTCTGCCTTTAGCGGTTTAGGCTGCACGAGTCTTACATTAGGACTCGTTCTTTATACAATTAAATGATTTTTTTTAATCAATGTATCACATGAATGATAATTCGTAGGAAAAAAATTATGAGATCTTTTTTGTAGAGAATTGCACAATCGACAATTTTGTGTAAACTATTTTTAACCGACTTCCAAAAAGGAGGAGGTTCTCAATTCGACCGTATGCTTTTTTTTTGTATGATTGTTCCTCGATATCTTTGCTAATTGTGAACCGATTTTAATGATTATTTTTTGTTTGAAAGAGTATTCTTTCAAAGTGGTCCCATTTAAATTTGGTGAAGATCTGATGAAGAACTTCGGAGATAGACCATTTGAAGTCGGGTTTTTTTTTTGTTAAAAAGTTTAATTATTACGATACCACTTACCGTTTAAGAGATATTTGCGAATAACCGATTTTTTGACGTTCGACATTGAATAACTTTTTTGTGTGATCAATGGGGACTTTGACATTTTATATGTAATGGTTTAAGTATTTAAGGTCTGTACCAATTTTCAGCTCTATGCGAATTATTCCGAATTTTAGTAATGTTATGTCTATTTTGACTGGACTATATACTAAAACCTAATCCCCCTTATTACAAAATATGGTTTAAACCAAAATTAAGGTAAACCCAGATTTAAAATCATCACTTACTAACGTCATATAATTAAAAGAGACAGGGGTATTTTAAAATCTGGGTTTTTCTTAAACCATATTTTGTAATAAGGGGGAATATCTTCGGAGGTATTTAAGTGGATACGTGGCCGGGCTGAAGTCTATATTGACATAAACAGGAAAACCAAATCTCTATCCTACGTAGGTACACATATCTTAGTACACCATGTACCGCTCTTTTTCAAACTAATTTATCTAAATTTAAAATATAATTAATCAATTGAAATTCTGCTGGCTCAGCTCCATAGAGTCGCTAATAGCTCTTTAAATATTACACTAATTGCTACAAGAAGGCAATGTTTTCATTTCTATCTGAAGTAGATTGATTCAGTCCGAATCCTGTGTCTACTTGCCTTGTGTTTGAGCTTATAATTAAAATTTAAAATAGTATGGTCGAGTCAACATTAGTAACGTGATAATTTTCAGGACATAATTTATCACGGGCCGGACTGACCGTCAGACTGGCTCGGCCACCTAGTTTTCAAGTGCAAGTGCTTCAAATATCTTTCATCAAAGAGGTACATATGAAATGAAGGAAGTACACAATTATGCTTGTGACGAGGAGTACATTTGATTAATACAAATCTCGCAACCTGACGTACGTCATATTTTACCTATACTCAAAAACATCTTATTTAAACGCACGCCACTCTAAGCAAAACGCGTCGTTCTTAACGTAAAGGTTTTTTTATATAATAACATTCGTGATATTCATGTTTATAACATAAACGTATACAGGCGAGATGTTTTTTCTTTTTACGTTTGCCGGATAGCAGAACCTTGATTTAGAAATAATGCACTCTTTACGTTATGCTAAATGTAATGCACTAACTAATGTATAACGTAAAGAGAGCTTAAGTATAATAAAAAAATAATAGAAACTAAGTACCTGGAAAGAACACATAAGTGTTTCGTCAACGGACATCATGCCACCAGCATTATCAAACTCTCCGCAGTAGTTGGGCGCAGAAAACAGCGTCACCAGCTGTCGCTTAGCAAAGAACTCATATCCATCTTCTACTACCTACAAACAATAATAAAAACTTGTTATAGTTTTTGGGAACAATATGAAGCAAATCTGGAAGAAAAGTTTTTTTAATATTCATTTATTATATTTCGTTATACTACTTAGTTTATAAAAATAAAGCAAAAAGTATATACCTGGTGAGCCCGACAAATTAAATCCAAGTCATGTCTGTTGAGGAATTTACTGACGACGTCAGGACCGAACGTAAAGGACACGCCGCGATCATTCTCGCCCCAACCCTGCACGTCTTTGTCTGGATCTGACCATAGTAGGTCGCAAAGTAGACCTGAAACATTTGTACAGTACATGTATTTTAGCGATGCCTTTCTGAAATGCGCAACAATCGCTTCTTAGTTTTAAACGGTGACGCGCATGTAAGTGGGACCCAGCGTAGGACGTGGGAGCCGAGCGCAGTCGGACTCTGTCCGTCGTAAACACACAGTTTGTCAGCATTTAAAGGCAGAGAATGCCATCTGTTTTCGTTCGGCTCTATTTCACGTCTCGCTCGCCCCGATAACTAGTTAGTCGGTTTCAAAAGTGCTTTGTAAATATTTTGTTTGTTTTTTATTTTAATTTGTTAAATATTATTTGTTATGCTATAGTTTTTAAAATGTACTGTTAAATATTACCTTTGAGTTTTTAAAGGAGTTTGTTACGAATGTTAACGCGCAATATCGCTTTGCAACGACGAGAGTAATAGTTTTATTTTCAAATTAGGTTTATTTTCGAAGCCCTTCGTAATATGTTATTAAATATTCGTTCCCTTAGTATTTTTATTCGCGATCTATTGTCTTTTCGAATGACCTGCACCGCGATCATCACTGATTGCTAACTGCATGGAGGTACAGTTAGCCTTTGGCCAGACTGCAAACGCGGGCGCGGTGCGGCGAGTTCAAACAGAAGAACTTCATTTGGGTGTCCATAGTGAGCACGCGGGCGCGGGAAGCGGCGCGGGGAGCGCGCGGGTAGCTCACGCCATAGGTCGTTCATACAAGTGGCCGCAGTGAGAGCGCGGGCGGCAAGCGACAACCCGCGCGGGAGCGGGGGATTGCAAACTAGTTCGAGCTGACTACGCGCGTTGTTCTGATGGCGTCTTCAAAATTAAATGTTGAAGAATTAATAAGTGCTATTGAAGCACGATCTGCACTGTGGATGTCGAAACATCGTTTTTTAGTAAGAATTTTCCAGTAAAAATAAGTCTTCTTCATCCATATGATATTTTGACAAACACTGGACACGACAACGCTCAGGACGAAGCCACGCTCCACTGCGGACAGGTAAATCGCGCGCGTTCCCGCACCCGCGCCGCTCCCCGCACCGCGCTGCCAGTCTGGCCAAATACTTAAAATACGCGCACTGTATGTTGTTATGTATGTCATAAACCATAATACCTAACATATGAATAACTATTACAGCACTCTTCAGATTAAACTGAATAATCTTTCAATATTCAATGCTGCAAATCACAAAATTACTGTCAAAAAGAATTGCGTTATAGGTACTTACATTGATCTCCAACAATATACTCCATATAACTGATACTAAAACCATTGTTAGAACACAATGGTACGGATATTTCAATGACAGAAGCAAATTGTTTGCTTTGTCACATGGATGAACAAAGATGATTCATCAATTAGTCACATCTTAGTCACATTTTCAGTGTTTAGTTTATTGCGTTACCTGTGTCAGGGACATCGGTGGGTCGCATTATTCGCCTGATTTGCTCCATGCCTTGTAGATCTGGAGAGAGGCCGCCATGGCAGCAAAATATCTTCTCATCAATGATCGCAGCTATTGGCAAGCAGTTGAAGCAGTCCGTGAATGTCTTCCACAGCTTGATATTGTATCGGCGTTTGCACTCGTCGTAGAAACCTGATGGATACACATTGCTTGTAGAATTGCAATCGTAAATCGTGTATCTAATAAGGATTTTAATCTGTGTATATAATATGTATAGCAAGTGAGCCTTGACAAATGCGTAACAAGTGAGGTCAAGTGTAAATCTAATTAAAAGTTGAAATGAACGTACTGTTCATTTCAACTTTTAATTAGATTTACACTGAGTATTTTTGTTTGATAGTTGAGACTACTGATGGGTCGGGAGAATATGCTCCGCGAGAGAATGTTCTCGGATCGAGAACGTTACCGAATGTTCCCGGCAACTGAGAATATTCTAAGAATGTTTTGAATGATGTTAGATTAAATGATTAAAAATCTTTCCATTTAGCTAGTGACGGCACGTTTGGTGCAGTGGCTGAGCAATTGGCTTCTGCGCTATGGGTCGCGGGTTCGATCCCTCACGGAACTAATGTTTGTATGGCCTATAGATAGTTGTTCCGGATCTGGGCGTTTGTGCATGTGAGATTTGTGTCTGTAACGCACCCCAGGTTCAGGAGAAATCCTAGTGTGGGGCAAAGTTTAAAAAATAAATAAAAAAGATTTGTTTTTTATTAAAATATTAACATTTTTCGACGTAATTTATTTTCGCATACCAAATTTTTATTTGGGGAACGTACCCATACTACGTGACCCGTTCAGGGGGGGGGGGGGGGGTGTCTTAGGTTTTCGTCACGTAGGTTATCCTCTAGGGAAATCTCGAGCTTTTTCGAACTACATTAAAAAATGGCGCGCAGTTTAGCGATTTTTGGACTCACAGGTGGTAGGTAACACGGTCGCACATATGAGTAATTTTTTTTGTACTGTTTTCAAAAAATGATTTAAAACCATATTTATATATTACAACGTGAAAGCTAGAGGGGGGGGGGGTATTGGCATATACTACGGGTGGTCCCCCCGGGGGGGGGGGGGTAAAATATAGGTCACGTAGTATGGGTACGTTCCCTTATGTGTGTGCATATTCATTTACCTTTTAAAACGAAGTTTTTTACTTACTGTATTACTTTAGAGTACAATTGAATTACGCTTGTGATTGGATTGTAGGTGCTGGTTGGTGGTTAACGGTTTTGGTGATAGGTGATACGAAATGTAGATAGGAGATGGTGATTTAAGATTCGTGGCGGTGATGGTAATAGGTGATTGATGCTGTTGGTTGGTGATAGTGATTGTTGACGGTAATTGCAACGGTGATGGTGATAGCCCAGCGGTTGAACGGCTGCCTTCCATGCAGGAGGGTTTAAGCTCGATCCCACCCCGTATTTCTGACTTTGAATTAATGAGCGGATCAGAATTTGATTATCACTTGCGTTAACGATGAAAACTTCGTGAGAAAACCTGCACACATGATAAGCCCTCCTCATTCTGAGAAAAGCCCGTGTTTAGCAGTGGGATAGTAATAGGCTGAATACAGTAGCAAAGTTAGTTGAACCGAGATCTTAGGGTCGATTCACATTACCGCAGAATAGAAACGCAACGGAGCGACAGTAATATTTTACATAGCACATTGACCTTTATTTCCACAAAGTAATGTACAAATTTGTATGAAGAAAAGAAACGGACGTAAGCCATCGCTTTCTGCGTCAATGTGAACCGAGGCTTAGAATCAAACGTATATGTATTATACATATAGGTGCGCCCGTAGCTTTGTCCACTAAAACTTAAACACTAATCAGTGATAATCAATCAGCGTAGCCCTTAACTTGTCAACAATCACCACCATCCACAACCTATCATAGATTTGTTTTAAAACAGAAATCAGAATTTGAAGCTAATAACGAATGAAACTTACTTGTGCGACTTTACTGTGAACTTATATTGTAGAGCAGGTGATAATTATAAGATATTAACTTCATAAAATGTACTAAAATCTTTTAGACTTCAGAAAGACGGGTATGATAAAAAAGTTATCCATTATTTAAATTCTCAGCCTAGATAATGTTCCTGAGAGCGACCCAACACTAGTTGAGACAGTAATGTAATTAAAATCATTTGCACAAGGTGGTATTAATTTTAATAAAAAGGATGGCAGTCCTAACCTTGATGCCAAAATAACACTTACCATAAATGCGATTTATGCTTGCACACTCATGATTGCCTCTGAGAAGGAAGAAGTTCTCAGGATACTTGATTTTATATGCGAGCAGAAGGCAAATGGTCTCCAGGGACTGCTTGCCGCGATCCACGTAATCTCCCAGGAATAGATAGTTAGCTTCGGGTGGGAAGCCGCCATATTCGAACAGACGTAGTAAATCCGTGTACTGACCATGTATATCACCTGAAATTTATTAGAATTGTAGATGTCAGTCAAGATTGTTTGGATGCAAGTAGATTAGTTATGCGCAGCTAGATGCAAACATCAAAAACCTGACAAACAAATAATCAAGAGAAAGGAAAGCAGTGGGCAGGCCCCAGGCAAATTGGGCCTAAAACCGTATGAAAAATACAGGTATTTGTTTGTTACAACCGTCTTTATCTTACCCAATATTGTACATACACGGTGCGTCGCATTACCAGACATTGAGGTTACCCTTATATTTTGAATCTGTTAACTTGACTGTTTTGTAATTGGTCCGAGTGTTCACTAGATGGTTTGTTAGAAGTTTGTCACAGCAGACCCAGCTTTAAAGGTAAGCATCCTATTAAGGTAAACTTTGCACACAAAATATGCACTTTGTCATGGAGTTGTGGAAACCTGCCTGTTTAATCTAATATTATATTTAATATTGAATGTAAGAAATATTAGTATACCACAAATTTTGAGCGGTGCCTCCAATTCCAGTAGTATCGGCTGTTGCAGGAATATCTCTCTGGACTTGGTGCAGAGGCCACGCACCTCTGACTCTGACATCTGCACTGTCTTGCCAGGTCTGCATCCTCGAACTGTGACAACATTACATTGCTGCTTAATTTATCATTCCCAACAATATCAACACAGGCCCAACAATACCAACACAGGCCCAACAATACCAACACAGGTCCAACAATAATATATTAGGCTCAAATATATTACAGAAGCACATACATGATAATATAATGACGACAAAATACTGTACGTGATGAGAGTGACCATGAAAAACACAAAATGATATTTTTGATAAACAATACAATTACACTTCAAGCACTCATAGATATGCACGGATGAGAAATGTTAAGATCAAATGAAAAAGATAAATTGCACAAGATTGCTGCCATATGAACACTGTACAACAGACAAAACTATTCATACATAGGTACATCATACAGGAGCTAAACTCAAATAAATCCAATTTTAATCTAAAACATGCATTGGAACGTAAACTGAAATAGCCTCAAAAATAAAATGAATTTTTGGACATCATTTTTGGGGATTAACAAAACTGTTCAAATTAATAAATTATATCATAATAAAACAAAAATCCTTAAAAAACTTACATCATGCCTGTATTTTATTATTTAAAAAATTACAACAAATAGTTTAACAATGATTAGAAAGATATTATTACTTGTGAAACTTGAAAATCTAAAATCACTAGGTGGGTACATAATAAAATTTAAAAATTTATCAATAATGTCACAAATTATTGTCTTGTACAGTTTTGTTGCACAAATTCTTATACACAAATGTTCATAGAGTAGATTTGGTATGCAGGTGGTTGAATTACTGTGTTACTTAGGACAAGGTATGCATGGCCTTCCAATACCAACAGTTTTCCATTTTTATAGAGTGGGCTATTTATAGGATTTATTTGGAATAATAAAATAGGTAAAAGAGAGTGAAAATAAAAGTTTAATTTTAATGGGAAAAATTGTTTATGGGATTGGTCGCTAAAGGAAGAAAATAAAGAATCTAGCTTAATACTTTGGCAAGAATTCTGGATATAACCATACATTCTCCTGAAAAGATGTCTTTCAATTTCCCTTTTCGCCTTGCTGTTTCCTGCTGCAGTCTGTATACTGCGGTTACCCACCAAAAAGCAGCATAATAAAGTGAAATAAACATGTTTAAATCATATAAAGTGATACAGAAAGCGAATAAAAGCTCAACAATAGGCCCATGGAAGTGTTCCATGCTATGGAGTCTGACATCATTGTTAGTAGTGTGAATATCTATATTGTATCTATATTATTAAACTATTTACAGTGTCTGCCCTATAACTAAGACGGAAACAATCGCCTTCGGGTCATCTAAAGATCTAACATCAAATGCAGAATCAGATAAGAATTGGGGATAATCGATTTATTTATGAGTTTGACGTTTCTATACCTACATACTCGATGATAATTACGCAACAAGAGCACACTGAGCGAGGATCCATTATGTTAGAACATAACTTTCAGAGTCAGAGAATCAAGGTACACATTAGAAAATGAAATAAATGTATCTTTACCTTCTAAAAGTCTGTGAATTAGACTGTCAACATTGAGTTCGTCAGCCATATTTACTACACGAATAATTTACGTCAAAAAGTCAAACCTTTCGACACCACCACCGCCAACTGCTTGTTTTTGGTTTTTAAGTTTTACGTTTCATTTCATGAAACTATCAGAAAAATATTATACAAAGCCTAGTTAAAGTCAAAGCTTTATAGAAGATTATTACTTTTTAAGTTTGTTCCATACATTTATAAATGACAAATATACTGACTGATTATAATTTGGACAACATCCATACCTACTGGTATCGCCACATTACGGGACATGGCCAAATCTTAGTCGATAAACGGAACGTTCCAAAAAATATAGGACATCTGCAGGCATAAAGTTCGCAACGCGATATAATGTTATCGTCGCATTATCTCGTGCCAAGGCGAGATAAGTCATACCTAATGCATCAGTCTCGTCTCGGCACGACATAATTCGACGATAAAATGATGTCGCGCTGCGTATGTTAGATAGAACTACCCGCATTCCATTCAGTACGCAATGCATATTTCTGGTACAGTCGACTGCACGTCAGTTTAGTGTGGTAACCAGTGGTAACAAATAATTACGTAGCCGACCTTATTGCTAAGCGGACGCTGCCGATATCAAACTGTTACCACCCGATCTGCAGTCGACAGTCGACTCATTGACTTTGGACAAATTCACAACGCCAGTCTACGGGCAGTTAGAGCTGCTAAAAATGCTTTGCTAGTGAACAGGGGTCTGTATATTTTTAGTCGATTATTTTATTAAAAATTATTACTGGTGTTTGCCCCAATAGAGTTCCTTGTGCGCGTATTTAAAACAAAATAAAAAACTTTATGGATAGACCTTTTTTTGCCTTTTTCACCAATGTCCTTGTGTCACTTACTTCATAGACAATTTCGAAGTATCAATCATAGACAATACTTTTTTATTTTTAAATTCTATTTTGCGGGCAAAATGTCGCTGTTCTTGATTGTCAAGCTATTTTCTCATCGTAATGTGCCGTTCTGGCGCATAGTATGTATGAAACGCCGTGGTTTGGCGTGTGCGTTCTATTTTATTTTAGACAAGACTTGACGGCTGTTTAAAAAAACTTCATGGCTCTTTGTTCGATTTTGTTATACCATTGCTTAGGTTTTTCGTAAACAACACGAACAAAACAACGTGAAAATTCAATGAAGTGGGCGGAAAATCGTTATTGTATCCAGTGAAAAACCTAGGTATTACATCAAGACTACCTAAACGTTGAAGTCCATCTCTGTTCTCAATGGATGAAAAGATGGAGAGTGAACACAGTTACAGTGGGGAGAGCAGTAGCTCTTCAGAAACATCAAGCGGCAGTTCAGAGGGAGAGGATGAGGTGATGGAGCCGGTGCGCATCATGGGACAATCATTGGAGCTTCCTCAAGAGCTCTGTGAGGACTACTCTGTATTCAAAGAGTTCTTCTCTATGAAAACTTGGGAAGCTTTGGAAGATAAACACAAAGAAGAACTAGGTAAATTCTTGCCCAAATTTACTGAAAACGAAGAAGAAGAGAAGGAGAAAACCATTAAAATGCTTTTTAACCATGAACCTTTTCATTTTACATCACCCATTGGTGATTTTTATAACAATTTGAGACAAGGTAACTATAGACCGGATATAGCTAAGATGAGGAAGTTTTTAATGAAAGCAAGGGCTAAACAGCAGAAGCATAAGGTAATAATGGATATGGATATGTTAAATTTTTGTTCTCTCAAATGTAATAATAGTGAAATTAAAAAAAAAAGTAAAGTTATGTTGTATGCTTTAATCAACCTTTATTTCAGATAAAATCATACTATGCTAAATTATTACCAGAAGTCTTAATATCCCGTGAGCGCTTATTAGCAGCTGCCAAAGCAGCCCCGCCAGGCCCTATACCACGTCTTCCTTTGTTGCCACCAAAACCTTCATCGAAGAATAATTTTAAGCCATTGTATTTGAGAGCTAAACAGAGATATTTTGAAGAGCTGGCTGCTATACGAAGTGAGGTTGGAGGAGATGAATCTGAAGATGAAAATTATCCTGAAGGTCCTCCGGAACAGTCTGTGAGAAAGCGGAAACAAGTAAATCCTGGACAAGTAATAACCAAATTAAAAGTGCTTTATTATTCACTTTGATTGGGTTTTAAAATATGATATTTAATTTCAGAATGCTGATGGAAATGTATCTGGTACATTAGGTGGTTCAGATCAATCTAACCTAACATCATTGGAATGTTTGAAGAATGTATTAGCAACTCATAGGACAAGAAGACAATACAGAGAGGTACACATTTTGTTGTTGGAAATTATGTTTACATTTATACAATTTTACTGTTATGTAAACATATTTATGTGGCTGTTGTATCTTATCTAGATGTGCTTGAAATAAAATATGACACACTCCATATAACATGTTACCATATTTAGTCAAACTACTAACTGACTTGCTTAGTGTATGCCTACAGTCAGATATTACCGTGATTTTTCAGATAGACCTATTTTCTTAAGCAACTGTCTTGAGGAGTGATTAATCAATGTTGCATGTAATTTTTTTTTTAGAATCACCCTGAACTAAATACAACAGGGATAACAATTGATGATATTAAGCAGAGAGTTGCCCTTGTGAATGGTGCTAAAAAACTTATGTTTGGTGGTCAAAAAAGTGGATCACCCTTACAAAAAATAAGGAGACCAAAGAAAGATAGTCTAAGTAAGAGCAAACTGCAAGACAAGGCATCACTTAAAAAGGGTAAAGAAGAATCATATGACAGTGTTGAAAATAAACCTTTACTGCCAAATATTAAGATCAAATGTGAAAGAGAAGAGTCTGACTCAGAAAGTTCATCATTAGTGGACCCCATTACTAGTCCAAAAATATCTAAAAAGGTGGACCATGTTGATATAAAGCAAGAAATCATTGAAAAATACCCTAGTAATATAACACAGTGAGTATTTGTTTCATTAATATTGGTGTTGATTCTGTAGCGCACTTTGACAGGACTAAACTAAACTAAGGGTGTTTCTTTTTCTGTTTCAATAGAAAAAGAAAGTGACAGTTGCGTTTAATCTAGTTTAGTAGTGTCAAAATGTGTAACAGAATCGACACCATTGTCTTTGGCTGTTAAGATATGAAAGGCAAATGTATTCTTAACAAGTTTTGCCAATGCTGAGATCAAATTCTGCTGTTTTAACCATTAATGATAATTACTAAAACAATTTTTTTATTCATTATTTTATATGCATGATTTATTTACAGTCAAAACTACAATGATCCAAAGTTAGATAGCATAGTGAAACAAGAGCCTCCAGATATATTGATGGCTATGCAAAATCCTGCAAGAGTACATCAAGCGGTTCCCATCAAACTAGAGGATTTGGATGGAATTGGTAAGTTACCATACAATACACATGTAGATTAGTATAATCAATATTTAGTCTATCAGAATAGATTTTCTTCTCTGCTTTTTACTGATGTTTAATGGCACTGTTTATGCATGTAATACATTTGTACTGCATACATACCTAATGGGAAAATATACAAGAGCAAATAAAAAAAACAAAATGTTTTTGTTCTATTTTCAGATATGATGGCTTTACCAGTGGAACTAGCAGACGACTCAGGCGAAGTGATCCAAGTTGAGACTTCGACGGAAACAGTAGAGGAGTCCATAGTGGATCCAGACGAGTCCCTAACAGAGACGACGCACGCTAACTTCCTGTCGTTAGTGCGAGCACTGTTCCCCGCACGCGCGGCTCATCGCGCCTCCAAACAACAGTTGCACGCGAGGTGCACTGCTGTCATGAGGTCGCCGATAGCACCGCTCAACACTTGGTATAATTGTAAGTAGTTATTCAATATTTTCTACACTAAAATTAGGAATAGATGACAGTGCCAGTCCTCTTACAATGAAATAAGAAATTGTATTTTGCATTTTCATACATAACCAGGGACTACCAGAGAGCAGACCTTTAGGAACTAGGCATCAATTAAAAAAAAGCTGAATGATTTTTAGACGTACTTATCCGCATTACCTGCGATCGATTGCCTGATTGTGTGTTATCAACTGTGAACGCATTCTATAACATGCGTAATTGTACTGAACCATCCGTAAGCGTGCTGAATCATGCGCAAGCTGAATCGATACGAAAAGATGAAAGCGTGCGTTTATACAAAATGCCCATTTTCTATGAGTGAAATGCGAATTGACTGAGTACGTTTCGATGGCCGCATCGAATAAACGTGCAAGAGTCTTACACTTTTTTTTTTAGTTTTTTCGTTTCCTTAGCCCATCCTCCTACCCCCTAATTTTTTAAATAAATTTCGGTCCATAAATACGTCTGCAATCGTACTTGATTCCTTTTTTCCAAGGATAAAAAAATTTTTTTGTACTTGACAAAATGAATAAAATGAATGATGATTTCTTAAAAGTAATTATTACAGTCTAAAGATATTTCTTTTACCTTCAATTTCATTATACATTGTATAGACCTGCTTACAGAGAAACCTGTAATATTAAGGATTAAACGTTTTTATTTTCTCCTGTAAAGTTGACGTTTTTCACTTGCACCTTTATTCAATGCGGCCATCGGTTTAGACCCTTAATAAAACTTTGATGATTTTGATGATACAATTTCATATTTTTTCCAGTGTCAGATGATTGGTGTGGTGAATTAGACTCTGCTTTGGATTTTCTTGCCGGAGAAAGAGGACAACACCCAGACGACTATGTACCTTACCTACAGTATTTGCCTGAAACACAGGTTTGTACACCTGATAGCAACAAAAGTTATTTTAAGGTATGTAGGCGATCTTAATATGTTGCATACACCATTATTTAAAACTCTTTTTGTTTATTTAACTTTGTTTCTGACATTAATATTTACTTTACTCAAGTGAATATTTCGGGTTCAATAAAATCCCTTACTCATGAGCATATTATATAAGCAAAGCAATAGATATTGTTAAACATAAATTAGATCAATTATTTCAATTTTCACAGATGTATCAATGGATCGGTGCGGGACGTGACTGTGATGCTATACTGGGTCGTTTGTGCGAGAGATGGCTCCGAGCTGCCTCGCCGCCCCCGCCTGCCAGCGAACCTCCGCCTCCTAGGTACCATTATAATTTTCGTTTTTAATTTCTATAGATCTATAAGTATTATGATTTAATTTCATTGATATCTAAGTATAATTAATACATATTATGTTTAGACATTTGTTTCCATTTGGGTATAGTACGACACAACTAAGAAGTCGCATCGGCAAACTTCTTAAAACCGATCGCTTGCGTACTTAGTGCGAATTTAAGACCGCGAATGTTTATTAGTGCTGCAGTAAAAAAATATCTACGCTGACGTAATAAGTGTGAGTGGCGCGAATATGAGTGGCTGCCCTTGGTTGTTCGATGCGACTTCTTACTTGCGCCGTATACTTATAGTATAACAAAAACATTTGACAAATAATAAAACCCAAGTCCATAGTGATTGGTTATATTGGTTATTGTTGTTAATAATTAGTGAAATTTATTAGAAGAATATTATGTTAAAATATTTTTATTTTAGATATCCAACCACTTGGTCAGTTCGTCCAGCGACTGAGGCAGAATTAGTTGAATACCGTGCTCAAGAGTTACGGAGATTTTCAACGGCCGCCAAACCTTTCACATACATGCAGCATGGGTAAGTTTCTTTTTAGAACCATGGACCAAGAAGAAATATGCAAGTTATGTGCATGAATACTTTTCTCTATAATGTGGTCTTATATTCGTGATCATCATAATATTTTAATATAAGCGCCTGAGATACGCTTTGAGACGAACTCTGATTAACCGAACCCTTTAACAGAATATGCCCTTTAATGTGTAGTCAATAAAATCTATATTCGATTACCACAAAGCACTTGTGGTTTTTTCTCAACAAATCGCTTTAGAACATATATTTATCTATATTTATACTTCATGCACAATCATGGTACGCAACGCAAGGTAGACTTAATTCCATGAGACATTCTTTACCAGTCAACCTTTGGGTCATAGAGAATACAGGTTTCTTGACCCTTACAATTCTTTACCTATAGATTCATGTTTCAGGGTGTTCGACTGATCCCGAAACATTCACGTGGTGAAACCGTGAATAATCTATATTCTTTTTGTTTTAAACGTGGTCATACTTGATTTCCTGTGTCGTGGGAGCGTCCACAGACACAAAGCGGCAGTAATTACCTGTAGGCTATACGAATGTTTGTTTCGTGCTGGTAGTGCAGCCAGCCAATGTTGAATGTGCACGCAGGTACCGGTCCGTGGTGGGCCCGTGCGCGCGCGGCTCGGGCGGCGGCGGCTCCGTGCTGCTCAGCTCGCGGCCGCGCCACGCCGCGCTGCCCGCGCTCGTGCGCGACGCGCTGGCGCGCCTGCCCAACGGGGAGGGCACGAGGCACCACGTGCTCACGCTGCTCAGGTATACCAATCACTCAACTAGTTTACTGCCGACTGCAAGAAAGGAGGTTTGAAACGACGCGTTTATATTTTTATAATTAATGGTCTATGGAAACCGTGCGTTTCCGAACTTACTATTCACGGCTTGATATTATCGAATTAAATGATAAGCAGCAAAACAAGATTGTATATTTTGTTTTTTGTTTTAATTCAAGGCTGCTTTTTTTTCCAAATTAGTAGTTGCTTATTTTCTTATAAATCTTAATCAATCTCCTATGAAACCAGTTCATTACTGAACTAGTACCTTCTTTTAAAAAAAACAGGAACATGTTCCATTTAGATACTTATAAACAAACTTTATATTGCAATACACTATTTTTTAAACTTCTATCTACATTCCCCAGGATGTCACAATGGGTATCCCCATGCAGTGACCAAACACTGTTGAGTGCAGTGTCTTCAGTATTAGACAGACTTCTTTCCGCTAAACGGGATCCTGTCGTCAAGTATGACCAGAGGACAGCCATATGGACTTATCTCCATCGGCACAGGTATGTTCTTTAATTTATTCTTTATGTAAACTAGAGGGCCAAAGACAACTCAAGTCTTGGCAACGGCGATGACTAATGCATTGTTTTCTAACACTGTAGAACAAAGCTCATATCACTAATATTGGGAATCTGGTCAGCAATTTTCCTATTCATCTACTATATGCAAAATAAATATTATTTCTGAAAAAACAACATGTTCAAATGCAGTATTTTGGCGTTGATTAAATTGATTAGAAAATGGTCTATGGCCAAGACGGTCTCTAAGCTGTCATGGCTTCCTATCTGACGTCACTCTTAAGTTATTTTTGGTGAACTACACGAAAACCACTTCAACGGAAACAAAAAGACAAACAATATTATATTTCATCATCAACATCATCATTATCATCATCATCATCATCATGATCATCATCATCTCCCTGCCCGTATCCCACACTAGGTGGGGTCGGCACAACAATGGTGTTTATTGAGGCGTAACGTCTAGCGTTCTGGTTGGCGTTTAACATCACGTGATTGATGACTGTAACTTGGTTTTAATTTAATTAAAATTGAAATAATAAATACTCAACGATTAGTAAATAAATGATTTTTGATATTCTTGCAACTTCATCAATCATTATACATATTTCATATAAAAAAATCCTATTTTTTACCGTCATGTAAACTCTTGGCTTTTTTTATTTATTTTTTGTTCCCTTTCAGGAGCGAAGAAGACTGGCTGAAGATATCAAGTGGTAGAGGTCGCGGCAGTAAGGCAGGCAGCACCCTGCTGTCCGCGCTACCGCAGCCGCCCGCCGCAGTGAAGACTGCGCCCGCAGCCGGCGCGGGCACGGACGGGCAGCACCTCACCTCGCCACACGCCGTGAGTCACGCACTTACTGTTTGTGGTCTACTCTATACTCCAGTCAAACACGATGTTGAATTTATTTAAACATACTATCAATGACAAACGTCCGCTTTACTACAGCCGTCCGTGTAGTACATGCGCTGGTAGAAACCGTGCCAGCAATCATTAAAAAATGTTATAAATGCTCGTTAGATGCCGGCGTGACTATCTCTTTTGGCATACGTATTAAATCAAAATTTGTGTTTTCACAGATGGAGTTAGAAGTCGGTAGTGTAGAAGAAGTAGTGGAGAACGCATCCGACAGCGACGTCGACGTCGATGACAGTGGCGCACCGCCTTCAGTCCCCCACCTCTCTTCCGCTCAACTATTGATGCAAGCCACGCAAGCCTCACAAGGGAAACAAGCCGCATTGCCGCCCAAACCGAAAGGAAAACTTGTCGCTACACCACCACCGAAAGCGAAGGCCAACGCACCTCCAAAAACTGCACATACCATTAAGCAAACGGGTGCGAAACAATCCACACTCATGGCTCAATCGGCGAAACAGGCGAATCTCCTCGCTCAGGCTGTACGACAGAGCAATGTGAATCAAGCGAAGCAGACAAACGTGATACAGCAAGTCAAACCCCCGCTCATTCAGTCGCCGAAACAAACGAACGTCACACCACTAACGTCGAAACCGCCTACTATAACCCAGCCAACAAAACAAGGAACTGTTGTATCTCAACTCATCAAACCGAACATCGTGAAACAGACCACTGGTCAGGTAAAACAAGTCAGTCAAACGATCCCGGCGTCTCAGTCCCCGAAACAAAATCAACCGCAAGCGGCAAAACAGATTATTGTCAGTCAGACGTCAACTCTTGCTGGACAGTTGTCAAAATCTTTACCCTCCATAGTGGCAACACCTCATAAATCGCCTCTCATCAAACAACGGCCGTTACAGAAAGTTGAAGGGTCTCAATCTCAGGTAAATATGACTTCTTTTCGTCAAAGATCATTATATAAACGCACTTTCTTCTAACAACATTCATATAAACTGTTCGTTTTCTAGATAATAACAAGCACTGTTGCAAACCAAGCAGGTGCACAAACTACCACTGTTATTCAACCCACCAGTTCAACTACTGTGCAAGTACTGCAGAATAAGGTATGCACTTTCAACATTTATCATTTTAGTGATGACACTCTTAATTACCGCTTTTATAGGATTATCACTCAATAAAAATCAATATAAGATGAATTAATTTATAAAATTAATTAATTATTTATGTCAGCATTAAATTTAATACAATTTATAAAATAAAATTAGAAACTGTAAGTTGTCATTCCAGACACAATATTTTTAAGTGTCAATGATAAGTAGTATAGTAACCCATAAGAGATGATAGATTTCAATGGAGGGAGAAATGTATATAAGTTATTGTTACAGGTGACACAAGGTACGCGGTCATTGTTGATAAGACCAAATGCAGTGCAGACGACTGTGACGGCTGTAGTATCCACACCGGCGACTCAGGTACCTATGGACAGCTTTTTAAAATGTGACTGTTTGTCTGTGTTATAAATGATAATAAATATCCTACGATTGACGATAATGACCAAACCATAGATTATCAGGGGGCACGGTAGTGCCACCGCCAAAGTCGAGCAGGTACGGGCGTACACCCTTTTGTCGAAGGAACTCAAGGCACTTTTAAGCCGCTGTTGCTTTGTTACAAATGAGAACGAAAACCTGAAATTATGCTACATAGAGTACTTAATATATTTAATTAAATTCCCAAAATACGAGTTTCTAACTACAGTAATACCCCGGACTTACGCGATAGGTGGGACCAAGAGATAGCCGTGTAAGTCGAATTCGCGGAAGTCGGGGTTCAACCTTGCATATAAATACGTATAAAGTTTGTGTCATAAACCGAATTTGCACTGCGTACGTAATGTTTTACGGTATTGGAATTTTTATTCCACACGGCACACCTTCGAACTTGTCGTAAACCGAATACGCCCATGCGCGCGATGATCAAAAAGAAAAACCGCGTATCTCCGAATTCGCGTAAAACGGGGTAGCGTAAGTCGGGGTATTACTGTACTCGCATCGGAGTACATCCTCATGCCGCGTCATTGCCAATTCAGAAATATATATTTATAAGTGAAATGCTAGACTTGGCGCTACATGAGATCTCAAATTTTTTACGGTTAAATAGTCGCGAGGCTACCTTTTTACCTTAATGTTTTTGGTGGGATCTACTATTCGCTTACTTCAATTTAACTGGCGAAACTTCACAGGGTTACTAGGTGTCATTAAGGGCGCATTTGCAGAAAGTGTAGGTAAAAAGTCAAATTACGATATATATCCAAACACACACACAGTGTACCTTCATCTTCATGTTAGGTCAATCCAAATTTTTGTGACCGTGGAGGAATCTATTTGACCGCTTATTTTTGCTGCTAAGCGACTAGAGTCCACTCACGATGACGGCAATAAAATGACAGACGGAAAACCAACCTTATTTTCACACCGTTAAGGTTCATATGTCTAGCAAAATATATGAAAATATTAAAAAAAAAATCTCATCCGGTGCGAATTCTAATCATTTTTTTGCTGTTCATCATTTCAAAAATTAGTGGTTTAAACAACTCCATATTTATATTTTGACACATCAGCGATGAGCGACCTTAATTACGCTTTACAAAACCTTGTCCTCGACGTGCCATCTTAAGCCTTTGGCCAGACTGCAAACGCGGGCGCGGGGCGGGCGCGGTGCGGCGAGTTCAAACAGAAGAACTTCATTTGAGTGTCCATAGTGAGCACGCGGGCGCGGGAAGCGGCGCGGGGAGCGCGCGGGTAGCTCACGCCATAGGTCGTTCATACAAGTGGCCGCAGTGAGAGCGCGGGCGGCAAGCGACAACCCGCGTGGGAGCGGGGGATCGCAAACTAATTCGAGCTGACCACGCGCGTTGTTGTGATGGCGTCTTCAAAATTAAATGTTAAGAATTAATAAGTGCTATTGAAGCACGATCTGCACTGTGGATGTCGAAACATCGTTTGTTATTAAGAATTTTCCAGTAAAAATAAGTCTTCTTCATCTATATGATATTTTGACAAACACTGGACACGACAACGCTCAGGACGAAGCCACGCTCCACTGCGGACAGGTAAATCGCGCGCGTCCCCGCACCCGCGCCGCTCCCCGCACCGCGCTGCCAGTCTGGCCAAACACTAAAAGCCGACTACTGGTGGCGTGTTATAACGTGTTAAAATCATAATTGTTCCGTTGTGAGAATGTGACGGCGCTATACGACCTGCATGGCCGCGTCACTTTCTCTCACCGGAACAGTGATGATTTTAACATGTCATAATACGGCCTCTGTACCTACTCCGCGTGCGTTCTTCGCTACTGTTTTAGTTAGGTATCGTGCTACCTAATTAACTAGAGCTTAGGTTTTTTTAAATGTGTTCTATTAATGATGATACCTTATTATTTTTATTTCTTTTTTCTTCTCGTTGGAAAACCCTCATGGATGTCCCTCGCCCGGGGAAGGCGAGGGGGTCTGCCGGACTCTTACCGGCTAAAAACCAACGGTGTTCCTTCTCCTGACCGCAACCATTAATGATGATACCTAGTGGTGTCAATTCTGTAGCACATTTGGACAGTACTAAACTAGACTAAACGCAACTGTCACTTTATTTTTCTATTGAAACAAAAAGAGACAAACACCCTTAGTTTAGTCCTGTCAAAGTCAACAGAATCGACACCAATAACCCTGCGACTAAACAGTTAAGATTTTATTGACTTGTTTTGAAAATAACATTATTTGTATTTATTAGGCAACACCTACAACCAGGCGTGGCGTAGTCAGAGTACTAAGCCCAGCCACACCAGCATCAGGAAAGTCACTTATATCACCACGGGCATTAATGCAACAAGGTAATATAAAACAAAAATGTAGAACATGTAACTTTTAATAGATGAGCTTATTGTAACAAACGTGTTCCCTGACAGGTAATCCTACATCGAAGAAGAGACCAACAGTGCCAAACACTGCGTCCGTCACAACAATTGCACAGGTAATGCATTATTAAACAACTTTGAATGTTCTGCTTAGCCTTTTCGTAATTAGGTATGTTGAGGTCCGCTTCCAGTCTAACCAGATACGGCTGAATATCAGTATTTTACACAGAGCGACTGTCATCGGACCTCTGCAAACCAGTTACTGAGCAATGCCGATGTCCTAAGGTTAGACCGGTTGTCAGACATTCGGGCTTCTGATTTCTCGTAACGATGGATGGTCATAGGTATTAAACAACTTTGATTATGTTAAAAACTTTAGAGCTCCCTTTTAGGCACAGGTTTTTGCCCAAAATCCTGGCGATCACTACTATTCACTACCCCAAGCAAGCAAATTACACATTGAAGTATTTTTGCACGCGTGATGTTGCTACTCCTCATCAAGTTCTTTGTAATAAATTAATTGTAACCAAAATTCGTTACACGATTAATGCTAGATGGATAAAGAAGGCTAACTTTATCTAGATAAACCCAGGCCTAGATATTTGTGTAGGTCGCAATGTAATGTTTTTTTATATTGACCTTAGTTTATTGACCAAGATGACTTGCGGTTGTAATCAGTATGTTAATTCAATACCAGAGCACTGTTGGCGCGACGGCAGTGGTGAGCAGTGTGCCGACGGTGGTGACGTCATCGGTGTCGACGCGCACGGTGCAGCTGGCGGGCGGGCGCACGGTGCAGCTGGCCGCCAACCAGACCGTGCACCTGCCGGGCGGGCAGGCCGTGCAGCTCTCGTCGGGCCACACGCTGCAGCTGTCGTCGCTGCAGCTGCCCACGCACAGCGTGCGCCTGCCGAGCGGGCAGACGGTGCAGCTAGCGTCGCCGCAGGCGGTGCAGGCCGTCCGCGTGTCCACCGCCGCACTCAAGAGCCCCAGCCCGCGCGCACAACAAACCACCCCCACAGTCAAAACCATCCAAACCAGCCAACCCGTTCAAATACCTGTCTCTACAGTACAGTTAGCAGGACAAACAGTTCAAATCGCCGGCCAAACTGTTCAATTAGCTGGTCAAAGTGTGCAGTTGACTGGCCACACCGTCAAATTGCCGAGCGGACAAAGTGTTCAAGTAGCTAGTCAGAGTGTGTTGCCAACGCAAAGTGTTCAGCTACCGAGCGGTCAAACGGTTCAGTTAGCGAGTGGCAACATGCAAACGGTGCAGTTAAGTGGATCTAATGTTCAATTATCGGGCCAAAGTGTTCAAATGCCAAGTGGTCAAACTGTGCAGCTGGGATCTCAAACGGTGCAATTAGGTGGTCAAACTGTGCAACTAGCAGGTCAAGCAGTTCAGTTGCCTAGCGGACAAACGTTACAGTTGTCTAGTGGACAAACTGTGCAGTTGTCGAGTGGGCAAACGTTGCAGTTGGCTAGTGGGCAGACTGTGCAGCTGGCTAATCAAACGCCAAAGTCGTTATCTCAAGTAGTACGAAGTCAGACGGCTGGTGACAAGTCTGCGACCGCGCAACCTATAGTGGCGAAACTGTTGACGAATGCACAGGTGATTGATTAATTATTACGTCATTATAATACCGCAGAGGCTCGAAATAACCAGTCACGTATTTAGCCACGTGGGATCAAATAGATATTAATATTACTATTTAATTGGTTGATCAATAGAGAATATCTAATTGACTAGGTATTTTGTTTTAATAACTTATGTCGCTAAAAGTAGGTAACATAATTAATGTTACATATTCCTATATTTCTTTAAAACAAACATGAACGATGAATTGTGTGACTTAAGTATGATTTACATGAATGCTTTATAGTGGGTTAAGTACAAAGATCATGAGTACGTATCATGTCATCGTATCAGTCCGTAAACATCGTCTGTTGGACATTTGCCTTTTAAAAGACTATATCATATGGAGTATGGAGTATATCAGCCTTATGGTGTGGGCTCACGGCCTGTGTGAACACGGGCCACGTCTAATCACGCCACGCCTGTCCAGGCCAATGTTGGTGATCGTACCCCGACGACTAGGCAATATTATACTTATGGTACGCTTAATCCAACGCGTCCAGCTAAAGGCCGCGGTGGCGTGCACAGCTGCGATCAGTTATTGCAATTGTACTTGTAGCGACGTCATACTCATATAAACTACCCTAACTTTATAGCGAAATTATCGTCTATGGTATGTTTATTATTTACGAATGTTGTCTGTTCCCATAGAAGTGAATGTTTATTTCTTCAGGAAATAAAGCTTATTACATGTTATTTGTGTGGCAGGGTCAGATGATTTCCCTGGAGGGCATGGTGGGCAGCAGCCGCACGCTGCAGGTGTCAGGCGTGCGGCCGCGCGCGGGCGTGCGCGTGCTGTCGCCGGCCACGAGGCTGGCGCGGCCCTTACTGCTCACCTCGGCCAAACCGCTGCACAATATTATATTACAGGTAAACTTCATACCGTGATTATTAAATCAACTGCTGGACCAGTACAAACACTACACTAAAATGAGCTCTATTTGTCAGTAGTCAGGCAACTAACAGTTATTAATTTGAAACTGACTGGCAATCAGAGCTCATACTCTAAGCCATTTTCGCCGCTTTTCTAAATCATTTCCTAAATATTTATGGTTAACATAATATTTTTCTTTTAGCAAAGCGATGGTAACACTATTAGAATGACATCGAGTGGATCTGCACCATCATCACAGACTTTAGTTTTAAGTAACATTGGTGAGTACAGACAAGGGAACTTACTGTTGTTCATTTAACTATGTCTTATCAATTAATAATGTTTTTTTTATACTCATAGGTGCACAAACTGTGACGACATCAACATCGTCAGCGCCTGTATTAAAACTACAACAGGTAACTACAATTCCATACAAATTAATACAAACAGTACCTACACTCTATGGCTGCATTTACGCGACAGCGACACGTGTAGCGTGGCGTTGTATAGAACTGCTCACCCTTTCTATACAACGCTGCCCAGCGCACGCGCCGTTTTCGCGTAGACGCAGCCTTAGTTTTTGATCAATCCTAATCAGATTGGTTGGTATCATAACTCGTTTATCATTATTTTAGGTGAATCCAATACAACAGGTTAAACTCGCGCAGGGAATTAAAATTCAACAGGTGAATTTTGACAGTTTGCATGGTTTAAAAATGCTTCAGATTCAAACTGAGTACTGTAGTTAAAGAAGTTTTGCATGAATCCAAGAGTGAATACAGATGGACAGCATTTTTACTGAAGGCCAACTGCAAAATGCAGTTTGGATGCATTAAGCATGAAGTTGGATTGACTGCAAATTAGTACTCGGCGACTGCACCTATATAGTGTGACACTGGATAATGTGCACAAATGAAAATGGGTAAAAGTAGACCACAATTTATTGACAAATAAATATATACAAGGTTAGTCGGAAAGGGGTACCAAGCCGAAAGGGTGTTAAAGTACCCATAATAATGGAAAACTTTTGTTCTACAACTTTCCCCAAAAGTCAATAGTTCAAGAGAAATAGCTATTCAAAGATTTCATAAAAAATACGCTAAATTCTATCTATCCTCAGTTATGATCAGACGTGCTTACATTTTACGTCATATTTGGGGTCACGGATTAGAAACTCCATTTTCTGAATTCATAACTAAAGCAGGGTGAAGAATTTTTGAAAAAACTGAAATAAAATAATTTTCCATGGAATAATTTTTTATCGAATTTTTAAATTTTAACACTTTCTTTAAAACAATCATCAGTGATACATTAAGTGGCCCGCGGCTTAGTACCCCCTTTCCGACTAACCTTGTATATCGAAGTTTTCGTTTTTTATTTAATAAAAATGAATAACTTTTATTCTTTGCAAGTATTTCATTTAAATAAAAACAATAATGATGGCAAAGAGTATATGTTGCATAGCAAATAAAAAACAAACCCTTAAAAACCAGTCATCAAGTTAAAAAACGCGTTTCGAGGAAGAAATGTTAAGTTTTTTATGATTTTTTTAATACAATTTTTACAAAAATTAAACGTAACGTTATGTTTTTTTTTCTTTTGTTTTTGTCGATAAATTGTGGTCTAGTTTCACCCATTTTTATTTGTGCACATTATCCAGGAACACACTGTATAAAGTTCCGGCTGAACTTGTTACCAACTATAATATAGTCGGTTCGACTGTATGCCAACTACATCAAAACAGCATCCAAACTGTATTTTGCAGTTGACTTGCAGTCCAAATACAGTCAGCGTCTATTCACTCAAAGACAGTTGATTGCATGTGTGATTGGATACGACAGACAGGTCTACTTATAATTCTAAACTTGTAACACAAATTAACAAAACATTTTTTTTTTCACTTATGAAACATTTGCTATAATTTTAATATAAGCACCTTCTCAAACATTTATAACATAATAATACTGTAGATAGTAAAATGGTGGTAGTAGGTGAGTAGATATAGGAGATTTTTAGTGCGTCATATTGTAAATCAGGTCTTTTAAAGACTGGTCTTATCTTAGCCTGGAGGATTTACTTCATCTGCTTTTAAAAGGTTTAGTGATATTGGTAATGTAAACGAGTATGGACAGTCAGGTGCAAGAAATATGTATACAGAAAAATATAAAAATATGTATACAGGTATCTGAAATTAAAAATAAATTTAAAAAGTTAAGCAATCATCAGATGGTTTATTTAAAATAAAAAGTGTTTTAATGAAAAATTTGAAACGTAAAATACGATTGGGAATAAACTTGATTTTATTAAAACAATACCTTATTTTTATAACAAGTTTACCTTTATTTCAAATTGGTTCACGCCCGACTTTGCATACAATATTTTTCGAATTAAATATGAATTGTCACAATTAAGTATTGTTGCTCACAGATACTAGTGTACAATAATTTAAGAATTTTATAGCTACTGCTTCTTAATTAATCATCTTGTGAATTTTGCCAAGTGAGTAAAGCGAAGTATACCTATATACACAATTATTGTTGCATCTGACTGTAGAAAACGATTATTGCAGAAATAGGGATATTTGGAATAATGTTGCTAGAGTCTGGCCAACGAAATATGTCCACGAGAAAAGACGGCAATTTAAAAAAATCTCGACACATATTTACTTATTTATTAGCACTAACCTGTTTCTACATATGAATCTACACTAATGTATGTACCTAACAAAAATCAAGTTCTCTGGAAAATTAAACCGTAAATTTAGTGTAGTCAGTGTTGATAGCTGAAGTTTTTTTTTTAAATTGCTGCCGTTTTTTGTGGACAGCTTTCGTTGGCCAGACTCTCTTTTGATTATAAATAATATAATATTTGGTTTTATTTTCCAGGCTGTGACAAGTGCAACAGGGCCAAACCCTAGCGGCGTTCGGAGCGTGCTAATGGACGGTCAGCAACTGAAACTGGTGGGAGGGCGCCACGTGCTCGCCAGAATACTGCGGCCCGCACATCCGCCTCAATAACATTGAAAACGTCCATATCTTTGTAAATATATAAACATTTTTTTCTCTCGGTGTATTTCTCAAAGGTTGTGTAGCTATAGCTAACATAGAGAATACTCTACTTGAATACGCCTCTTACAAAATATAATTTTGTTTTATACTATTAAAAACAAAATTTGGTTGATTTTGAGTTTCCTTATAAAGGTAATAAATGTACAAATTTAGTATTTTGGTGGACACGGTTGAAAAGTTTTGAGTTCAGAATATTTTTATATAAAACATAATTTGACTATTTACAATTCGTTTATTTAATTTTGACGAACCGAAGCAAAAGTATTCACCGATCTTGTTTGTAGAATTTAAATCTAATGTAAGGAAGGTAGTTAACATGTAAATAAAAACTAATTATTAATTAGGTGTTAAAGGGGAACACTAATGATTTGATTATATTCTTGTTATGATTATGTTTATTTATTATTTGTATATAGAGGACAAGAAAGCTAAACATTAATAGTGTCAAGGGATGACCAACACAGCAATGTACAACGTATATTGACATAATACGAAAATATTTTATACACAACAATACACCTATAATAGTTGTATCCTTTAAAAATAGCACTGCAAAGAGTCTTCTTAGCGTAAACAAATGTTAAAAGATCTTGAATGCAATATATTTTTATTTAATATGTTGTTTGTTATTATGTTACTGTTCTCTTATTGTACATAATGGGTCTGGTCCCATTTAATTAATGTGACATATAAGTCAACTGCTCTGTCGAGTAAATTGTTTATAGTATTTTAAAGGCAATTTAAAGTGTATGTTATAGTTTTTAATATTAAATCTTAGGTTCGTATTACAGTTTTTCACTGTTAAATAAATAAAATAAAAATATGTTTAAATACAAGATTTTACGTTTTATTGATGAATTTAAATTATTTTTGAAAGAACAAAATAGTATACAAAGATTATTCGAATTTTCGCCGCGGTGGCTATCGGAGTAATAATATCCTCAGTGGAAAGGTAAAAAGACTAAAGCGCCAATATACCTACTTTACTGTAGAGAGATTCAAAGTATTTTTTTAAGAAAGTAAACAGCTATTTTTCTTCGAGTATACAAAATAAATAGATAATTAAATTATCTATTTAATATTATGTATACTCTAAGAAAAATCTCTCTACTATAAAGTAGGTATATTAGCGCTTTAGTCTTTTTACCTTTCCACTGACGATATAGGTACCAATTTCATAGATTTTTAACGTAATGCACTTAAACCGTTAACAAGGACTTGCACTTTTATAATAGTTTAATTGCATATCTTGAATAATTCGATAACAATATTGTTTACTTGTCCAACAGTTTAGTGGCGTGTTAATTTAGTATTCACGTGTTCCAATGGTCACGCCACATTATTATGAACTCGAAATACAGGTTTAGAACTGGGATCAACAAAAATACTTTTATCGGGTGGGAAAACATAATTTATTTCATTATTTATGTACATGGTGTGTGTTCTCAGCAAATACAAAATAATCACGCTGCTCAAGGCATTCAGAGAAGAAACTATTCTAACACAAAAGATAATTGAAAAACAAATACTATTAATACATTAGTGTGCGATGTTACTTTGCATGATACAAAATGTAAGCATGAATTAGAATGATTCACATGTTACAGAGGTTATTAATTTTTTCCAAACTTCCACTTAACACGGCAGCTTTCGCCCGACACGATTTCTTAAATACAAATCGAGTCCTGTGCAAGAGACCTAACAATTCCTTCTACAGGGGAAACGACATTATTCAAAGATACTACGGAGGTATCACATTTTAATTTCTAACTATTACACTCCTCTCCTCTCTCCTCTCACATATGATTGTACAGTCATATTACATACCTAACATTGAATTACATAATACGCGTAAGTGCTTATAATTTCTTAGCACACAAAGTTACACATAAATTGAAAAGAATAGTGCCGTTATAAAATAAGTTTGTAACAGATTACACGTCTTTTAATAAAACTTACTAATCCTAAAAACTCAATCATATATCAGTCTTATAACTATGTTTTTAAAATTATATAAATACTTGATTGAGATGTAATTTAGATAATTGAAGTGTATAGTAATAAAATAGCGACGTTAAAACACATAGAACATTACACCAAGATTGATATTATTCCATCTTATCCTAACAGGCTACACAAAAAATAAATGAGTATGCTTATCATGTAGATTTATAAGTACCACAGGTTTAGTTAATACTGACGAGTCATATAATCGAAACTTTCAGAGATATGATATACATAGCACGATTGTTGCCGATGAATCGCGTGTTGAGCGTTGAACCCAACAATAGCTTCTGTTATGTCATGTCACAAGAGCGCCGTGTACGCCGGAGACAGTGGCGCTTGATAAAGATTCTGATAGCGTGAATAACATTGAGTCGACTGTGGCCGGGCTCGACCGTTACAACGTATCTACATATTTATTAATAATGAATGAACAGAATGTCCGAATGCCACCACTTTAAAGTTAGGTTCTTGCAAGCTCATAAGTACACTATAAATATATAATTGTCATGTTTTATTATGATACCGAATGACATTTTAAGAGTTGCAGGGAAATGGCAAAATCAGTTATTTGATTTGATATTAATTTAAGTATCTATTGATTATAAATATTATGACAATTTTTAAATCAAATCAAATATCGTTTATTAGGTGACTCGTTGTGTTTTGTTGACATGATACGGAAACATCTTTGCTATTTGTTGGTATTTGTCGAAGTAGATTGACTCACTCAAATCGAATAACTAGGTTTGCTAGTTTCCTGCGACGAACTGTTACTTATCTAGGTACGTAGAAATTTCTTTGTAACAAAAATATTTTTTTGCAATTTTGGCATTTGAGACGTACATCCCTAATTTACAATCGATTATCTAGTGCGATTACAAAATATACTTACATATTATATCGTATCTCTGAACATGGAACCACCTCCCGGCCTTCGCTGGTACGAGACCAACCGAATCGTAATCGTACATTATATACAAACAATAGGCACTGAAAGTTTGAAATATGATCGGTGTGTAAGAAGACGAACACAGACAGGTCTTCTAATGAGACTGAGAAACTGCACTATTGCGGCTAAATCATTACAAAGTGCGTGGAATGTCTGATGTAAGTACAGTTGGGGTGACAAGGACGCGTGCATATTATTACAGCACTGCCGATGTAATCATTGTTCATAATCATTATTTGTCTATTAGTCATACACACATAAGCAAAACATATTGTTAGGTGCAACATTTACGTTATACAATTTATATTCATTATATTTTAGTTAGAAAATAGTTAAATATAAACACAATAGGTCATTAGTCATATCAAGCAGTTACGCTGCATATAACAGTTACAATAATTGTGATGGGTGCCACAACTTGACCTATGGCTGGCTTGTGTTTACAAACGAATGAGTTAGCCGTGATGCCTTCGCTGTTAGGTACCCCACACTTGACGCTCTATCAATTAGCGAATAGCGTTAACAAAAAAATCCATTACACGTATAAATGCATATTCTATTATTATTTAAATAAAATTTATATTTATTATTTGCATATAGAAGTAGACTTATGATTGTAGACGAGTGTGTAGTTATACTATGTACGATATGTACCGGAGTTGTACGCGAGGCATCCTGCTGGCTGCTGAACAAGCTAAAAGCGTGTCTGACGGAGGCGCTCACTCGTCGGCGTCTTCGGGGTTCTCAGCCGTCAACAGGTTGGTATTGTCGTCAGCTTGAAGATCGGCGGTTAACTTCTGAAACAAGTGCTCTGATTATGCATAAGTATAACCGTTATATTATCATATTCTTAGCGATATGATCATATACCGGAAGATTCTTATAAGAATGCGTTTCATAAGCATTTCCCTAGAAATATGATCATAACAGTAGTGACATGGCCACATCGGTTCATTTATAAGCAGTTCATTAGACTGGTTGTATATTATATTGGGTCCCCACCTATGAAATTGGCGTTTTTTTTCTCACAAATAGAGAACCTCGTCACTTCTGTGATTTAAAATATTCATCAATTGCTTGATATTTTATCGAATAATGACCATCATAGACAACTACCAATAGTTAACCTTTTAAGCGCGGGAGTCGCATTTATGCGATTGAGAACATGCGTGGTTTTTTTGTTCTATTTTCTTCCTATGAACTGCGTGGTACAACTAAAACGATTATTCAATAGAGATATGATTTACAACAATTACTTAAAATTGTTTCATAGCTCTATGTATTGAAAAGGCTTAATATATTTATTGTAGGTATTATTTTATCGATACGTAGTCGCGCGCTAGGGGCACGGCAATTTATATTTAGCCTCGCGCTTAAAAGGTTAAAAAAATCCTTATTACTTATAGTTTTTTAAACATAAAAAATACCTTGAAAATGACTCCTCTTTTTGTTAGCAGAAACGACCACTATTTTTGTTTTATCTTAGTCAAAACTTATTTTTGTCGCATAATCTAAGTGGCATACGTTATCTTAGTTTTTAAACATTAGTGTATACCTAAAAGTTTTAAAACATTAGTGTTCATAGTTGTTAAGTAAATTAAGAAAATGTTAGTATGAAAAATGTAAGTTCTTTAAAATTCTCCATACAAAATGCTGATTTCATAGGTGGGGGGACCTAATATTTAAATGGTAATTATTGGTACAATAACTGCTGAGTCCACATCTCACGAGCCAACAACCTCGTATGCTAAATAACGATATTTAATTCGTTTATCTTTTTCAGCATTCATGAGATTCTCGTCATGAGGGACAGTGATATCAACAATTATTGTAAGGCGCTCTGATCGATCTATCACCACTGGATCAGGCATTTTGGCAAAAATAGTCCTGTCTGTGAAGATAGATCGGTTCCAGTACAATGTGCAACACGGTTGTATTTCAGAGCAAGTTGCTGGTGAATAATCCTGGCCACCAGGTTATGTTTGTACAAGTAGGTATTCGCAGTTAGCAAGACGCGAACAACCGGGGTTTTCTATTTTTATATATATATTTTTTAAAACATTGCCCCACACTACGATTTCTCCTGTGTCGTGGGTGCGTTTACAAACACAAATCTTCACACGCACAAACATCTAGACCCGGCACAACTATCTGTAGGCCATACAAATAATTGTTCCGTGCGGGAATCGAACCCACGACCCGTAGCGCAGAAGCCGATCGCTCAGCCACTGCACCAAACGTGTCGTCATATTGTGCCGGATGGATTCTCCCAGATAGTGACATGCCCGACAGATGTTAACCGTACCATCCTTCACAATACCTATATACTTGTCTCTTATAGTTGTTCGTCATCAGAATTTCGTCCATAATTGCACGTACAAAAACTGTGCGGTTTCCCCGAATAGGTCACAAAATCATGTGTTAATTATTTCTTTGGTGCGTGGAGTTGAGACATATTCAGTATTAAGTGGATGTTAGCAAGCTGTTAGCAATCTGATTTTGGTTCAATTTCCATTTTCCTCATTGATCATCAACAGTCTGTAAATATCAGTCTATGGCAGCTATACTCAACCTGCGGCCCGCGGGCCAAGATATTTTTATTGAAACATATAAATATCTTTGTTAAAACTTCTTTTTTCATTAATAAAGTAGGTAACTACATCGTTAACTTGGAATTACGTTTACATTTTAATCATGGCCTAAATAATTTTTGCTTGCGGCCCTCAACACCATGACTGAAAAGTGTTTGTGGCCCCTATAAAAAAAGGTTGAGTATGGCTGGTCTATGGTATTAAGTTTAAGCCCGTACCCCAAGCTTCGACGATGCGATCTGCGAGCGTTTTCGACGGCGCACCGCCAGAGCTAGCAGCAGCACTAGTGCGATGGATGATAGGGCCGCCACCAGCAGCGGCAGCAGCAGGTTGTCGCCCGGGGAGTAACCCTGTATAAAAAGATATAAGGTTAGTCATGTGAACGGCATGTGTCTAAATCGCTGTCGCTCAGACCGCCCGCCGTGGTCACGCCTTGGATGGGTATATGTTATACGCTTATTGTTAGGCTCTCCATCGTCTCCAGCACCAGAGATGATTAATGTAATTTTAGAACTGTTTGCGAAAGAACATAAATCTTTGGATTTTAGTTGATACTAGTCACGGAACAACTATTAAACTATAGAACATTGGGTAACCATAACAACATTCAGAATGTATGGTGGAATACGTAGTGGACTACGTAAGTACCACGATTAAATTAAATTGTTATACCTACTTCAGGTAAGAGAAGAAAAGTCAAAGATCACGATTCTATACACAGCCGTCGGTTGTGCCCATAGTCTTCTAAAACCGTCTGTTTCTTCATTAAGATTGTATAAGATAAAATGAGTAGCTATGCTCATTAAACATTATAGAATAGAATAGAATATACTTTATTGTACACCAAAATTGTAACACAGCTCTTATACAATAACAAACATTAAAGGGTACAATGGCGGTCTTATCGCTGATAGCGATATCTACCAGACAATCTTTGGATGAACAGGAAGTCAATGAATAAGATAGAGGGGGTAGTCCATGGTGTACTGCTGCAAAATATATACTACACACCATACATAGACATAATACTTACATATATCGGTGTATTATACTATCACGTTACTTACATATTAACGATTGGATTACCTCAAGAGTAAGTAACTGTGGGGAAGAATCTTCCCGCGTACCGACTTTTAACGACACATTTCAAAGCGTAGGAGTTTAAGTGCATCATCATACTTAGAAGCCTCAGTCTACTCATAGTTAAGTACAAAGGGACATAGTTAAGTACATGAACTATTATGGCCAGTTAGTAGCACTGTTAATCCGTGCTGTCTGCTGCTAATCCGTGCAGTCGTTTCAATAGCGCAAAGTATTTAAAGATCAGTGTATGGCTCAGGCTTTTATTCATACTATTTTGCTTAAACGCGGACCGGATAATTGGTATTGGCTTGGCATGACTTATAAGTATCTTATCCGTATAATCTTAATTATTTATTTTTCGTTTTAAGACGAAGAGGTAGTTGTTGTTGGAGCACTTCAGTTGTCTTTTTGTCTTGTCCATATAATCAGCTAAGTAAACGTCGAGTACTTAGTCTACCTACTATATAATGCAAAACTTGGGTTCTTCAGTTGACTTTCATAATGTGGTATAATTCCCAGATAATAATTTTAAAAGATACATAATAGGGCTCTGAAACAAATCTTTTAGATTTATACAATCAGGACATTTGTAAAGAAACTCCTCTCCTCTATTTTATCTAAACCTACATTAAGATTGGTTCAATTTGTCTTATTTATAATAATTTTATAAGACTTTAGTACTTTTAGTGTTTTTTACTTTTAGTTTTTAGGGTTCCGTACCCAAAGGGTAAAACGGGACCATATTACTTAAGACTCGGCTGTCCGTCCGCCTGTCTGTCACCAGGCTGTATCTCATGAACCGTTATAGTTAGACAGTTGAAATTTTCACAGATGATGTATTTCTGTTGCCGTTATAACAACAAATACTAAAAAACAGAATAAAATAAATATTTAAGGGGGCTCCCATACAACTGATATGTTTTTTTTTTTGCCGTTTTTATAGATAATGGCACGGAACCCTTCGTGCGCGAGTCCGACTCTCACTTGGCCGGTTTTATTTATTTATTTTCGGAAGACCAACAGCATTTAAAAATTTGGATTAGGTATAAAAGTTACGTGACAGTCGGCCAATAATAGGTCTTCACGCATAAATATTTGAATACAGCAAAGTGCGTGGATACAGAAATAGATTTAAAAATAATAAACAATACTCATATTCAGAGAAAAAGTCCACAGTAGGCAGCCGTCTCACTGATTCCAGCTTTGTGTCAAAAATGTCAAATTTAAATTGTTTACATTTTTTACATCATGCCTGTGGAGCGTTACGCATTAGATATTACTGAACAGAGTTCGCCGTTAACGGTTTCTTTCTATTAGAGTGCGAATCTATTGCCATTTCTCGGGCACACTGAAACATCCCTCATAACTTAAAGAAAAATTTAAATAAGTTGCCTGGACAGTAAATCCAAGAGGGCGCTAAGCAACTGCGCTTGACTATAGATTAATTAGGCGGTTTTTAATTTTGAAGAAAAATCTTTTAACAGTTATCCTACTCATTAAACTTGGGTTAAAGTAAAGTAAAGTAAAGTAAAAAGTTTATTGACAGTATAAAAGAACAAACCTTACACACAAATCCCAACAACCCTGTGATTTGTGTATATTAGTACAAAAATATAATTACGTATGTCTAATACCTGTGTATATGCGGTTGTTTGAGCTTAATTCACACTGACCTCCGTACTAGTGAAAACTGTATCACGGCAGGTCAGTCTTCCTCGTTCACAAACACTCGCACACTTCTACACAATCAACAATAATTTGCATTAGACTGCTAAAATAAATCCCTGATATTATGAGCATGGCTATAAGAATAAATAGTGGGTATTTTTGATCATACGATGATTTGATGACAATAATAACGAGGGTAATTATACAATATTAAAAGTATATGCAAAAATTTCAGATAAAAAAAATTAAAATTGTTTGGATCTTATGAGTTACGGTTATAGACTTATGACAACAACATATCAAGATAAAAAGAAATAACAGTTGTGTAATAATAACTAATACAACAAAACAATAAAAAGGAGATTATAAACATAAGGAAGAACTGATCTATATGTGTGAACTGTAGGTTAGTGAATGCGTGTGTAGATGTGTTTGCATGGAATAAGAATGTGTATATGTATTTTTGTAAATCTATTTATGATATGGATATTAAAAGCTTTTCCGTATTAATATGGTTCATTTCGATGAGATATTTATTTAAAGTTTTTTTGCAAAAAAAAAAAGTGTTAAAGAATCGTCTCATCGCGCCAATCGCGTTTGACTTTAGTCGCAACTAATGGTAAGCACAGACAGGGTCTAAGATGGAGCACACGAATCCAAGTAGCAAAAATATAGAGGGACTTCCCTATACCCCTCTGACTCTCACATACACACGACAGAACACAGTAAACTGCTTGGCAGTACACTATGAAGTAGAAGACAATATAAAGGCGTATCTATATTTGCATATCTATGTATTTACATAGGATTGTGAGTCTGAGTGCTAATAGTTAAATCGGTAAAGGCGAAGGTCTTTAAGAACATGGAGTAGAATTTTGATGTGTAATGGGTTTTACCATCCATTCAAAGTATACTGAACCAGGATCGATAAGTGTAACCTTAAGTTTTAAGGTAATCACTGAACCATTATTGTTTGTTGCGATATTTCGTGATTCTTTATCGATTTTTCTGATACGATCCGAAAAATAAAAGTTAACGTAAAAAATACCTAATTCTTTGAGATTTTTTCTTTTTTTATTCCTTAACTTGGTCGCGTTTGACCCTAGTCAGATGTCAGATGGAACACACAAATCCAAGTTACAAAGATATAAGTAGAGGGACTCCCCTATACCCCTCTGGCTCTCACATACACACTACGGAACGCAGTAAACTGCTTGGCGTGCCGGCTTTAATGTGAGGGTGATGGTAGCTAGCCAGGCGAACCGTACCTATAGATCCTACCACCAAGCGTGCTTTGCTGAGATTTGTTGAATCTTACAACACATGTCTATTCCTAGCGTGCGGTGAGGAAGTCTTATATTCTAGCCCGTCCCCACACGGGGTAAAAAATGAATCCTTGTAACCTACTTAACTTACTGGGTTCATTTCGTCTGTATACGTTAAATAAATAAATTATGTAGGTACAACAATTTGTAATGCTATCGAACGAAACAAATATATGCTTTCCGTAAAAATTTATTCCTACTCTAATTTAATTATTACTAGCTATCAGTATGAGACAATCAATGTTCACGTTGCGTTAAACAAAAAAACCCTATTGCAGGTTATTAGAATCGCATTACATAAGTACACTATCCGCAATAGATTTCATAAATCAACTGCGTCTTCCATGTCCGCTTTCATTAAATTACCCAGCTGTTACCCAAGAATTGTTATGATTAAGTATGTTGGGCACGCACTGGCGTTATGATGAAGTAAATAGGTAGGTAAACATTACATAAGTTGAGTAACAATGCAGTACATACCGTCCATTGGAAGTAAGATGACGTGTCCACAAACGGCCAGCGCGCTCCGTACCATCCGGCGTCACCGGCCTTAGACACCGTTACTTCATCGGAATCAGTGCCGGGAGCCGCGTAATCAGGCTTCAATGGTGGCAAGGAAAACACTTCATCCACTTCAAGTGACTCTTTAAATTCATCATCATCATCCACGGACAGCATAGTGTCTTTCAAATCTCTTAATTTAGAATTTTCACTAGTAGTTGCAAATTCCGTCGTCACTGGAGTTCTTGTAGTTGTAGCTTTAGTAGTAATCAAAACGTCATCGAACCCTTTTGTGGCAAATACTGATTTTTCTGAGGGTCCTTGAGTTCGAGAGTAATATCTTAATACGCTGCGGAGAGTAATTGGTTCCGGAGTTACTGTTGCGCGGATTATAATGTCTTTCTCCCATTTAACTAACGAATCATGATTAGGTTCACGATTGTTACTAGATGCAGTTCCAATCAGAGGAATAACGTTATCTTCTGTTGGAATAGGCGGAATAACTGTAGAAGACGTCGAGCTCTTCCACGATCGTAACGCGGGCATTGTCCAAGGAGGCGTAGTCCCTCTCTCAGCAGTAACAGTAGATGGAACAGTGGAAGAGGTTGTGGAAGGCGATGAAGAAGTGGTACTTGTTTCGAATTTCTGGCCTAGAGTTAACACGACTTCTGGAGACATCTTCAGTTCTTTTTTTCTAGACTTCACCATCTCACGCGCGGCAGATGCGAATGGTGCAGGGGTAATAATTTCATGCCGGTCTTGCTGATTCCTTGCGTCAATAATATAAAGTGGAACGAGAGTTAGAACGAGCGTTGCTGCCATACTGAATAGTATCCATAACGCATATTTCATATCTGATTTCCTACGAGACCGTCGCACATGAATTGAGGGACTGTAGTCCCGTCCTTTGCCCTTGAGGCCGCTGTTGCTCAACACTTCCTCGGTCTGCGGAAGGATAGTGTACTGAAGACTGTTCTCGCCGTGTCGCACTGTCTTGTACATTTTGCTGTTGCTCCTACTTAGTTATCACAAAAGGAAACACTACGGTAACGATTTCTATTCACACTAAATCTTATCACATGCTCGTATTTTCACAGTGCTGAGATGGGTCCGCGGTGCTCGCGTGTCTCAGTTTTGAGAGTCATCAACGTGAAGAGTCGGTGCGAGACATCGCGGCCACTCGCGCTTTGTGCAGCGTTGTCGGCTCGGTGTCGAGCCGCGCCGCAGCGCGCACGCGCGACAACATTGAGCGGCTGCGCGCTCCCTTATCCGCGGCGGCTCGGCGGCCCCAAGCTTTTGAGGTTATATGACTTAGAAGCCGGCTTCTATTTTACATCACGCCGCACGACAATAACAATAACATTACAGACTCTTTAAGTAGGTATCTACCTCGCCTCATTAGCGAGTAATGGCTTCAGCTGCTTTTTAATACTTACCTACGATGAATGAGTAGTGAGTAGGTAGAAGTAGACTCTATTGTGTGCACCGAATTGCTGTTGTTGAATGAAACGGAAAATTTATTTTGGGTCCACTTCGCTAATGTAATCGAAAGCCAATACAATCCGCTAGCTGAGCAAATCTAGCGTAGCTAAGTTGAACTTTATTTGTAAGTAATGTTAAAACATTTGTTTTTCTCCTAAGGTTTTTGTAGAACATTTTTACAGACTTAAAATTGCGGACCTCTGATGAAAATATTGAGTCACAGTCACGATGCAATTTTTTCCGAATAAAAACGATTGCATGATTCAGATTTCGGCCAACTTCCATCTTATTCATTTTTTTGCAAGCATTGATCAAATGCAATGACGGATAATTTATCATTGCATACAGCAGATTTTTGGTTCTGGTTTCTAGCTGACTAGTTGCTCTGATAAATTTTCAATAAAGCTGTTTGTGTACCTACATGTTGTACACGTATTATGTACAGTAAGTCACCATCTGAATATTTCGGATATTCTAAATTATCAAAGAAGCTAATTATTGTTCTAAATTAATAATATTTACTAGTATCTATCTATACGATAATAATATGTTCAAAAATATTCAGGAATTTATTTATAAAACATCGTTATTTTTGAACAATGCACCCTTACTTTTGATGCCGACTCTACATGATACATATTTACGATTTTATAAATAAATGTAAATATTGTAAGTAGTGAAAATGTTCAAAATTAAATGGCAAAACGGCAATTCAAATTGGTGAAAAACGCGAAGTACGTGTTTCAAAATAAGTTAGTTACTAATTTTGGAGCTTTTTTATGCAAATGATTATCTTTAGTTACATGGCTTACACCTCAACATAGACGGCATAAGGGCATCGCCGTAATATTTTGTTATTGCCTTTTCCAAAGTTTTTAAGCTTTTTCCAAGGTGACGTACCTATCATTGATATAATAAATAATATGTCAAGCAAGAATTATTTGTAGAGCTCGAAAAAATCTCTTCTCGCACTGTCACAGCCAAAGTGTAAAGCTATCAAGGGACCTCTTCTAAGTTACAGGACCCAGGATGCCAAGAAACTTATTTTAAGTTGGACGGTTATCTGCATCACCATACACCAAACGGTCACAGCGTGTCTAACCTGCTACCACCATCTCTAATTAAAGCTTAGAAAAAGTGTACAACGAGTATATTAACACGTTTTTGCGGCCGGTCAAGCAGCGAACACACCATACGAATACTAATTCACCTGACCTTGAACAGAATCACGTTTCCTTTCGAAATTGGCTCATGAATGCTATATTTTTAGAATAAAAGTAAAAAGAGAACGGCCAAACAGAATAAAAGGGTTGGTCGGACGAATCGTCCCGGGTTTTTTGTTAGCCGACCATCTTTTTTCTACTTAGAATTTCGTAAGCGTCGAGTTAGATAAAGGAACCCGTTTATTCCGTGTCTTTATAACGATGCTGTCTGAAGTATTATTATTTCGGATTTCAAAATGGAAGTGATGTAGAACATTGGTGTACTGTACTTTATTCTATCCCTATCAATATGCATAATATATGCTATTTGAAGTTATATCCTTGTTTTTTTTTTATTATTTAATTTTGTTTGGTATTGTGATAGTTCAGGAATGTTTTCCACGTTTTCTTAATAATGAGGACCATGAACAATTCGTAGTGCCTGCAATGATCAGCATCTATTAGGGATATTCTATGATGAGTTTATAGACGATGAATTACTGGTTTCTGGAGAACTTATATTCATAAAACTAACACCGCAACGCAACTCTCTTGAGGATTTTATAGTACCTACCCATACCCTGTTCACAAAACGAAAAAATAAAATATAAACAACATTTGACTACTTGAATAAGAAGTGTTTCAAATAGATTAACATTACACAATTTATTTTTGTTATAAATTAATGTTATGAAATATTTTACAGAAAATATCTCTATTAAGAGTAGTCAAATGTTGCTTACATTAAATTTTTTCGTTCCGTGATTAGGGTACCTATAGGTAGTAGAATTTTGTGCGCAGTTTCTAGACAGCAAAATATTTTCAAACTGTTTGTTCACGTCAGTCAACATGCAGATTCTTTGATTTTGATATCGAAATACATCCACGCTATCTTTCGGAAAGCTTTTCCTATCAGTAAGTACCAATATTTACTTTGGTCATTTACATTTCGTATCTTTTCCCGCTAGCGACGATATTTGCTATAGATTGGTATTTGACACAATCCAAAAGTTATATTTCTGCTATTTAAAGACTTCGCCCAATATCACATACTATCAACCACTGCCTTGGAAACCTACTTTCTGCAATAACCAGGTGCTTCAAAAGCCTTGACGACGTCGAATCGATAGTGTGTATCTTTTTATTCAAATATGTAGATAGAAATAGGTAAACTTTATGATGTGTTTACTATACATAACATAAGTAGTTGATAAAAGTACGACTGTAATGGTATAAGCTTTGTATGAATAGCTAAAAGTTGTGTAACAATGTTTGTTGGCACCATTCTAACCACGTGTAAAGATGTCCCATTTATTTCGTGTGTAGTCACATTTAAATTGTGGCTACTGACATACTCTACATAGAGATGATCTTTTACGTTCCTACACTTGATTTATGTCGATATGTGTTGAAGCAAACTGATTGTCGTTTTAACTGAGTCCAGTGTGAATGCAAATTGTTAGTAGAATATAAGCTGATTTTATATCGATACGAATAATGTTTGGCGCGATATTGTGAAGATGTATCAATGAAATCTATGTAGAGTGCAGTACAACGCTGGGCTCTACCGCGTCTTGCATTAGGGCGTCGTTTGCTCTAGTACAATGACATCGACAAGGCAGCTATTTTCGTAAGCCGCTGGAAGCCGGCCAGCGCCGCGGGGCATCGCGTAAATAAACGTACATGACAAACGCATGCTGCGCTCTCTTCGGGACGATTTCGACAAATTTAGTAATGCCCTGTAGGAAGCTATTGACACAAAATATGGCTCAACAGCGCTCGCGACACGCGTAGTAAGGATAGTCGAGCGAACACTTACATTTGGTACCTAAGTATATAAACTCCATCCGTATTATTATCAACTGTATATATTATTCTAGTTTTACAGAATCCGCATAATAAAATGCACGAAAATAATAATGTTATTCGTAAACAATAACAGGTTTTGTTTGCTAATATTATGTTCATATGGTAATAAATCTTTACATTAATTAGAATATGTTTGACGATAATACTACTTTTAGAAATAATAATGTAGTTATTTTGAACAACCTCCACAACCTTGAGGGTTCAAAGCACATCCTGTCAGCGAGTTTTACGAGGTTTGCCTAAATAAACATTTTCACGAACACGTGTTTGGTCGCTAATGTTGGCGGCCGAACGGCGCGGCGCGGGCGACCGCTGCAGCAAACCTCCTTTGTCGTAAAAACTCTATTTATTGCCACACCAATATTGTTCTTTCATCCACTTACAAAACAATTTTGGAGGGAGAAACTATAAGTTACTTTACTACCTGCTGCGTTGTAAACGGCACCAAAAGTTTTTATTACACTTTTTTTTGCCAGGGCTTTCTAAATATTGTTTCGTTTTTTCGTTTTCTGGCCTGAAGATAAGTCGTCTTTCGCTTATCTTATCCCCAAGAGGCTGAATGAGATAATATTTTAGGCTCAATCTTGCATAACATCGCTTTTCATTTCGGATAAGGCGGTTGAATTGTTAATTATCTCGACAGTACCTTAAAGTTTTAATTATGAAAGGGTTTCTGTGATTTAATGTTTTTGTGTCTTGAAGAAGTTAAACCAGTCTTCTGGGGCAGTGTTGATCTTTTGTATTGGCTTACGTCAATAGGTGTCAGTAATGTTTGTCAGCGTGACGGTGTAGGGTGCATCGGCCGCTCCTGACCCTGGCTGGCCCAATGCCACGATATATTCGCTGAACACCGGCGCGGTGGCAGCTCGCCAACGCCCAGACCCTTCCGCATCGTTAGCAAATCATCGTTCTGTGCAAACTGTTGAGACGGCTATTTTCAGGAACCATTTAGTGGTTCCAGAAAATGCTGATTCATACACTTTCGTTCACCATTGTTTTAAAAGTTCAGATTTTACAATATGTGTAAGTTGGCGAGTGTAAAGAGGAACACCTCAGTAACGACTAACCATTGTTATTAAATCGTTGTAATAAAGATGTGTATGTGTTGAACAAAAGCTTGTGATAGCGTAGCGGTTGAACGCTTGCCTTCCATGCAGGAGAGTCTGAATTCGAAACCGGTACGCATCTCTGACTTTTCGAATAGGTACATGTGCGGATCAGAATTCGATTTTCGCTTACGTTAACGATGAAGGAAAACAATGTGAGGAAACCTGCATCCTTGGGAGGGTTCCAAAAAGTTCTCGATGGTGTGTTGTGTCCGCAAATACGCACCAGGCCAGCGTGTTGGACTAAGACCTAAACCTTTGTCATGTAGTACAAATGGGCTCATTATATTACACGTGTTAAACTGTTTGCTCCAGTTAATGAAGTTCTTATTAATTTCAGCTTTCAACGATGTGTTAGCCATAAAAATAATTAATATTTAGGTCGATGGCCGAGCGTGGTGCTTAATTCTAGAATAAGTGTCTCTTTATCCAGACATGGCTGGTCTTTTAAAGTTATAACTGAATTATTTCACGTTGGTTTCAACTATCTGTTGCCAACTCACCAAGTTGATGGGTAGATATTCTAACAGGCAATCAACTGAACGGTATTGGCAGGCAGGAGTGTTGGCATTGGCATAGGTTCAGGACGTTGAACCCGACACATGTGATGTATGGGCGTATCTACACGTGAGACGGAAAGTGCAAGTGCATTGTCTGAACTTGTAGCGATGTCTGTATGTTATGTATCATATTTTCTAAAAAAATATCACATGTCGAACTAAAGTTAACATAACATCACGCCTGTATTCCCCGAGGGGTTGGGCAGAGGTGTATAGTTTTACCCATATTACGTCGTTATGTTTAAGTCCTATATAATAGGAGGCGAGCAAGCCTATTGCCATCAATCGGCACAAATACAAACTCCGGGCTGCTACTGAGAAATTCCACACGGAGAAACCCAATAACATTTTGCCCGTGGGGATTGAACCCAGGACCTCACGATTAGCAGTCGCGCTTGCCACCACTATACCAACGAGGCAGTCTAAACTAAAGTTGAAATGCAAATATTCTGAAAATCATCAAAAGATCTGTATCTTGTTGAATAAAATAATATTAAATGTTTTACCTAATTCAAAGTAGACCGGTATGTAAGAACAATGTTTAATTATTATAATGTTAAAATAATACATTCATAAAAGATTTGCCTTTTGTTTTTACTAGGTAGGTATTGTAAAAATAGCGTAATACCTACCTTTGAGATAAAAATGTTTATTTTATGGAGACAACAAAAATAAGTAAGTACCTACTCACACAACATTATTTACGCACCTTTCTCGTGTTGAGCAGATAAATTATCTTATTTTCAAATTTCATAACATGGCTGAGAGTAATAAAATTATATTATTCTTTCTTTTCTTTTTCGTGTGGTTAGTGACTAACCTGGTGTCAGAGTTTATGCCGCCCATGGGCCTCTGACTCGGCTTCACATGCCGTCGAGAAATATCTCTCAGGCATGCCGGTTTCCTCATAATATTTTTCTTCACCGTTTTTAAGCAAGTGATAATATACAATACGCACATGAATCCGAAAAGTCATTATTGATATAAATTATATTATTGATATCTATGTATTAATTGTAATGTTATCATATTTTTTTTAATATATTATTCAGACATACTTAGGTATTTATAGAAAATTAATATAAATACCTACATTAATTTGCGTTTTATGGTTTTTACGTTATACTTATGTGTCATTTTCGTGACTATACTTCTGAAATATTTTTTTACTTTACATAATTATTTATTATACTTAGGTACCTACCTGAATTTGTCGTTTCACACAATCTATACTAATATTAAGAGCTGAAGAGTTTGTTTGAACGCGCTAATCTCAGGAACTACTGATTGGAATTGAATTTTTTTTTGTGTTGGATAGGTCATTTATCGACAAAGGTTATAGGCTATATAACATCACGCTACGACCAAACTGAGCGGAGCATAAATGAAAAATGTTGCAAAAACGGGAAAAATGTCCACCCGTGCGAAGTCGGGACGGGCCGCTAGTGTAATATAAAACTAAAACTGCAAACACCTCTGCACGAAGAAAAATTCATCCGTTTGAAAATTTCCACATGGTTTTTGGATATCGGCCAGTGCGAATGATCATCCGATATAATCTGCCTTGAACTTGACGAGCTGGCCTCAGGGGCTGGCATTATGGCGTCATTCGCGACCTGTTGGGTGCCAGAGGGCTTGGAGCAGACGCATAGACATCCTGTCATTGCTGATCAGCTCTTCTCGCTAACGTGAGATAAGTGACAGTAACAAATAATTGTTTGTCGTCTCGTCCCATACCAATATAGGTACCATTGCGTAAACGTTCAACAGTTTTGTCGAAACTCAAATAAATGATTAGGTACAGTACGACTAGGGTTACCATATCTCAGGATTTGTCCTGACATTTCAGGATTTTTGGACATTTCTCAGGAATGCGGCTGGATTTTGCAAATCTCATGAAATCTCAGGATTTTTTGAATTTTCAATAAAATACAGCTTACAAAATATACGTAAATATTCGCAGTGTACAAAAACGATAATATAACGACTTTTTTAAATTGATAAGTACGTTTTAGAGAAAATTCTCAAACTAAAAAATCTCAGGATTTTTCAATGGAAATCAGGCCTTTTCTCCGGACTTTTGATTTTATCATCTGGTAACCCTAAGTACGACACAACTAAGAAGTCGCATCAGCAAACTTGATCGAACAACCAATGGCGGTCGTTCATTTTCGCGCCATTCCACTTATTGCGTCAGTGTAAAGATCATTCTGTACTGCATTACTAATAAACATTCGTGGTCTTGAAGTCGCACTCTTCAAATACCTACCGCGACACCGGCCTCGCCGCCGAGGCCCACCGCGTCCCCCCCTGTAATATCACAGCCGACCCTTGCTCGACAAGCCTGCCCGCGAAGCTGAGCCAGTAGTATAAAATCAGCTCCTAAATAATTCAACCCAGCCCGACTCTAGCTGTCCTCCCTCATGACACACTAAGCCGAGGTTCTAAGCCCCCAGGGGGTGCCCTTAGTGATCGGTCATCTAACTTACATCCTTAGTTTGTAAGCCCTGGCTGGGGGCCTTAAAGTAATTTTCGACCACCACAGGATTGTCTAGTTAAGCAGCATAAACCTCAAGAGAGTTGCTGAAATGAGAGTAACCTTCCAAAAAAAAAAAATGAAGTCGCACTCAGTTCGGAAGTGATCGGTTTTACGAACGACTTCCTACTATACCTACGTTGAAAGCTTGCGTATAGGTAATTAATATAGTAAAGCTAACTAAAATTATACTTTGATACAGTTTATTCTGGAATGTTTACAATTTATGCAAACGTAGCAACTTGTTGAAATACCATAAATCATACCAATCTTGTTTATGCAATCAAAACTACATTTTAATTACAAATTCATACGTATTAGCGACTAATAGGGCATTATCTGGCTCACAACTGCGGTATATAACGTTAAATAGTTGCTCTGCGTAGTTTATTATCTAAATGTGCAAGTGTTCGGTCATAACGAGGTCGCCATAGATCGTGTTAACTAAACATTTTTATTATTATATTATAAACGTCACGTAATATGCATGGTGTAAGATAAAGCTGCGGTCCATATGTGCGCTTGCGACGTTCCCACGCCTCGCCCCCGCGCCCCCTCGCCCTCCACACCATGTGTTGTCGACCATTGTAATGTGAACCATCCCTTTATACTTTAAATTTGAGCGTTGTGTTATTGTGTAGGATGATGGAGGTCATGTAATGCTGGTGATTGTTTACCTCCCGGGTCTCGTGTAGTATGTTCACGCCTAGGGTTTCGAGACTGACGGTTCTCGCTAATTGATCGACGGGCAATTGATTAATGAAATATGAACGTAACTCTGTAATGCAAAATTCAGACCTCGCTGATTTTCAATGTCGTCCATATGGTTTTTTATTATATATAAATATTGTGGAAGGTAGACCATTAGGTAAACACATACTTAGGTAAGTAAATCGTATATACTGTATCCAGGTAAGTACCTATAAGATTGCTTAAAAATACACCAGAAGAACATAATGACATGTGATTTATCTGTGTCAAACAAATGTATCTACTCGTAAAAGCTGTAAAACTACATAACCCTAATAATATAATTTTGAAGCGTTTTGTTACAAAACATGTTGACGAAACAAGTGACTTGTGGTTGATAGATTAGTTTTACGTAGGTACATGTACGGGGAATGACGATAATAAGACGATAATTGATAGTTTTAGGGACGTATCACATGAACACACATTATTATTAATCATAACGAGACTTGCAACTTGCTCTTAAAGGAGCTTAGTTTGTAGTCCCATATGGGACTTGATGCATTCTTATAGCAACGGTTTATAGCTAAGATTATCAGCCTTTGTGTGTAGAGAGGTTCCACGAAATAACGTTTCTGATTCGTCTAACCTCATAGAATGCCTGTAGGTAATTAACATAATTTGTTTAGTTTACAGAGTTTTGCGATGTTGTCCTATTATTGTATGCGAAAACATGTTTGGTGTTTGTTCTAACTATGCCTGAACAGATTTTCATCATAATTTGGAAGTAGTAATTGGTGATGTGAATCCACACGAAATCTGCGTTGCCATATTCAATCCATATTGCCATATTAATCTCGAATGTTCCGGAAAACGTTATTAGAATATTAAATAAGACTTTTTAACAAAAATAAAACCGACTTCAAATTGTCTATCACCGAAGTTCTTCATCAGATCTTCACCAAATTTAAATGGGACCACTTCGAAAGAATACTCTTTCAAACAAAAAATAATCATTAAAATCGGTTCACAATTAGCAAAGATAATGCGGAAAAAACATTAAAAAAAAACATAGTCGAATTGAGAACCTCCTCCTTTTTTTGGAAGTTGGTTAAAAAGTAATCTAAATTCAGCAATTTTTTACATATTAAAAAAGCACGTTAACATCGTCATTACTTGATATGTGGGTATGTATAGTGTAGCAACAAAAACTTTTGCGACATGATCAAACAATCGAAGCATGCATCCTCTACTCATATTAGCCACCTAGATTTACAATTTGCAGATGGCGGCGTTTTGAAAATCTCAATTATCTTGTATGGCTTCATACTGATTCCTATCGCCACACCTGCTCCAATCTGGAATATGATACATAGCAGATCTTATCATACTCTTGTATGTACCAACTAGAAAATTTTCATAACATAATTTTTTTAGTAAGTTTACTGCCATAATTATTTACTTTATCTTGTTATATGATGTTACATCTTTCGTTTCGTAGCCAACTTGAATTTCATAATTTCTTCAACTGTACTATTATATGATATTATTATGCTGTGTGTTACAGTTTTATTTAAAACTAGCTGTCCGGTGAACTACGTAACAGTTAATATTTTAAAAATCTTTCATCATTTTCTTTTTTCCTAAACCAACCCAGTATTAAGAATAAAACAAAAAAAACAAATCGGTTTTGAGTTTTTGCGAAACTAACGCACGGCAACTGATTTTTATATACATTAGATTAAAATTGAGAATTTGGTTTCTTTACGACTCTCTCATACAACGTACAAAATAGTTTAAAAGTAGTGAGCCATCGATTCAATCGCCTCGTATATCTCGAGACCACACGGGTTGAATTAAAATATGATTCAAGTCGAACATTGTTTCAGTAAACATAACTAAATCATAAAATACACTATTATATTATCATGTGGTTTCTTGACACGCACATGGTTTGTTCGTAAAGCGCGTAAAGTTTGACAGTTTTACACGACAGTAACTTTTAAACGTGAACTCAAAACCACTACGCAATAACTTTTGCTTGAACAACTTTTCCAAGAAGGTTGGCAACTGTTTTAGCATGCTGTGTCAACAAGTCTCTCATAATTATCTCATTTCTATTTTTCAACACATAGATCTGTAGATTATTTTCTATGCGAGTCCTAATAACCTAATTAAACATAATTACATTTAATTAAAAACATATTGTAACCACGTGTAATATTTAAGTGGGTGTATGATTAAACCATCGCCAGGGCCACTCCACTTGAAAGCGTTTCGTAACGAGCAAAAAAATCAAAACTAAACAAAGCATGATTTGTATTTGTGTTGTGTGTAGGCAGTGCGTCTCTAGTCGTCGTCTGCATGTGCAGTGGAGTGTGTCACCTGACCTAACCCAACCCTGCACTTGTAAGTTTGACTCCCGCCGACATGCTAGTGATGTGATCTTACGACACAGATTTATAAACTCGATGTCTCTATCTATCGACTTTATGACATCGACGTCGGTAATGATAGTACAGCCACTGAATTTTGTCGGTGTAATTATGTAGAATCCATATTTTATTATTGTTAATAAATGAATCCTAGAAATGAAAGTTTTAAAATGGACGTTATTTATAACGATTACTTGTAATAGGACACGTTTACATGTGTTGGTATCTGCAATCATAATGTACTTGTTTATTGTAGGTAATGTAATGCTCGCATGACTCAAGGGACCGATGGCAGAAACAAAATAGAAACGTCGATATAATGCTCTGTGAACGAGGTCGAGCCCATCACTAAATTGTTTTGTTTTCAAAATGAGTGGGGTTGACGTGTGCTACAAAAAATACAGCTTCGCTATGGTGACAACGGAAAATTTTCTACGACCCTTTATAAGGACGAGTTTTGAAGAATTTCGTTGTTGAATTTCTCACCCTTATGCACTCCGATTCAAGGACTACTAATGGCTCATAAATATGGCTGCGGTAATAATAAATTTACACTTGTCAACGAAAATTGCTTTTGCCATAATGTTTTTGTGATATCTTTTGAAATAGAATTTCTACATCCTTTCCCGTCAATCCAGGTAGTTCTGATTTTGTAATTATATTGTGCACATTTTAATTATAGGTTCTGCCTAGCTTTTTCCCAACTTTGTTGGGGTCAGCTTCCAGTTTAACCAGATGCGGCTGAATACCAGTATATTTCACGGAGCGACTGCTATCAGACCTCCGCAACCCAGTTACTGGGCAATGCCGATATCCTAAGGTTTGACCGATTGTTAGACTTTCGGGCTTCCGACTTCCCGTAACGACTGTCATAGGTAGGTATTCGTATGACACCCGGGATCGACTGTCTTAACGTGTTCTCCGAGGCACGTAGGGTCTCGATGTGTTACGAACGGTCACCCATCCACAGACTGACCGTAGCAAGCGTAGCTTAACTTTGCTAATCGTAAGGTCCGCGACGTTGGTATTATGCGGGTTGCAGACCGAAAGCTAAGCTAACTTAGTCTAGCTTAGTTCGCATAGCTGACGCAGTTTTTCATACTTGTGTAGTCACGAGCCCGTCTTAATTATAGGTAGGTACGCCCTTCATAATGAATATAAAATGAAAACAATCTTTTAACGTCTGTAACGGAAACTTGACCTGATAAAAACTAAATGAAAAGTTAGGTAATGCGTAAGTATTTTTTCATAAGAATATTCCGAGACGCGTCAGGTGTCTTGGTGAATATTTTAACACCCGACACGCTGGGTACTCGCCAAAAGTGTCTACCTGTTAAAAGATATTTTCTTATCTTCGAATAACTTTTTCGTTGGTAACGACGTAAAATTATTGAATAAGAAAGTAAGTATTATATAAAAGTTATGCGTGCAGAGACTACGTAATAAGTAACTTGACTTTTTATTCTATTGGCTACGTTTTGTTATTGCTTGCGTTGTCCCATCTTGATTGCCAGGCTCCGCATTGCATGGAGAGAACTTCATACTGGACATATTTACTAGGTATGCATTTATTTATTTATTTTCCTGATCGGCAACAGCATAGTAATATCCTTAAGCAATTTCTACATTAAGCTGCATTACGTTTAAAATAAATACCATACAATGTTTTTTTTTTAAATAAACGTAACATAACATATAACATAACGCGTTGTTATTCCCTGAAGGATTCGGCAGAGGTATGTTTAGTACACCCTCGTTTCGCCAGTTATGTTTAAGTCCCATGTAATAGGGGGCGAGCCTATTGCCAATTACCGGGGAAAATGGAAAACCCAATAACACTTTGCCCGACCTGGGGATCAAACCCAGGACCCCGCTCAGCAGTCGTGCTGGCGACCATTAGACACTAAGCTACTAAAGGCTAATTCGCTACTGAGACCGCCATTACTAATGACAATAAAGTTACGCGGGAACATTTATGTATGACATTTTGCAAATTCAAAACTATGTAGATCGGTTAACAGGTAAAATAATTTGCAAAAGCGCGTATTTAAAGTTCCCTTTTCGAATTCGCTCACGTAAGCAAACGGATCTCTTTGATTACACTTGTACGTGGCTTGGTTCTGTTGAAACGAAATGAGCCGTGTAAAGCGACGGAAAAGTATTTGGCAAGAATATTTCATCACGAGGAAATTGTGCCGGCCAGCAATTTCACATACACGTAACATGGACTGGTTTGAGCTTAAACGAGGATTAACGGGTAGGTACTTTAGGTGGTGTAAATACCCAATTTTCGCAATGTCATAACGATGACTGTCAAGTTAACTTGTTAAATGTAGATAAGCTAAGATAAAAGCTTGAGAAGGAAGCGAGAAAAGGTTTTTTAAAGAAGGTTCACCACATTTTCGCCGAATACTGAAATGGCATCGTTCGACCTTTTTCGTTGTCTCTACCTGCGGATTTAAGTCTTTGAAACCCGTTAAATATTATAAAGTTTTTCAATGCTCTGGATTGTTGTATTGGCTGTACAATATGGAGACTGTGTTGATACAGACCCACCAGGTCCGTCTCCATAAGGCGTAGACGTGAACTGCCTCGTTAGTCTAGTGGTGGCAAGTATGACTGCTAATCGTGAGGTCCTGGTTTCGATCCCCAGGTCAGGCAAAGTGTTATTAGGTTTTTCCGTGCGAAATTCTGCAGTAGCAGCCCGTAGTTTGGATGTATGGCATGATGATGACAATAGGCTCGCCCCCTATTACATGGGACTTCAACATAACCTGCCCAACTCTTCGAGGAATACAGGCGTGATGTTATGTTATGTGAATTGTCACACGCGTACCGTAGAAAACCCAACTCTATCTTTGTCCAACCTAAGGGCTTTCAATTTAGCTAAATTGAAAGCACCCTTAGGAACAGAATCGATAAAGAAATGTTATTGTTATGAACTTAAGCTGTTTTTAAAAACCCCTCAGCCTTCGCACGCCTTTAATTATTGATAGGATTAATATGAATTGCATCCATATCCTGCTGATGATTACACGATGACAACCACATGACGTTATTCCCAGGATCCTCAGCTCATTTATTTCCTTATGATATGAATAAATGAATAACATTACTGTTAATTGTGAAGAATAAAATTAACATTAATTGAAACAGTAATCTTAAAGTTAAACGCGGTTAAAATCACTTGTGATTATCTATTACGTGTATAATAAAGCTATTAATTAAACTGCGACTTAACTATTTGCCGTAGTGTTTCCGGTACAGAATAGGCTACATTATTTTTTGTGGGTGTTGTTAAAGGCATAATTATGGGATTATGTCAAGAGGGTATGGGCATCATTATCTTCCGTGTTCGCAAATAACAATACTACGACTACTTAGCCGTTTCATCATCTCCCTGCCCTTATCCCACACTAGGTGGGGTCGGCACAACACGTATTTCTCTTCCATTCCCCTCTATCAGTCGTCATCTCAGTACTCACTCCTTTCTTACCCATATTATACTTCATACCATCCGTCCGTCTTTTCTTTGGCTTACCTCTATTTGTATATCCATCCACATTCATACGACTATTGAGCAGTTTGCTAAGCGTTACGCAAAAGCATATGGCATAACTAGCCCATTATTGTCCCGCTGCTGGGCACCGGCCTCTTCACAGCCAGGTTAAGGCTTTCGTCCACCACGGTGGTAGACCACGTGCACGCACAGCGGCAGTACGTGCGTCGCACTGTTCTCTCGTCGCGTCAATTGTATGAAAAACCACAACCATACGTGCGCAGCTCAACTGCACCGTTGCAGCACGGCTGCAGTCCGACACCAACCGTCTAAATTGAAAGCGCCCTAACGTTATTTGAGTCTCAAGTGTATATCATTATATTTTAGCGTTTTCTGGTTTTGTAGTTCGATAGCTTTTGTAATTTATTACTTGATGAAATTGTTGGTTAAATATTGAAAATAAAGTGACTATGATTCTTCTTCCCCTTCAATAGTAATTTTTGCTTGACCTGACATGAGGGTTCAGTTTAGGGCACTAAGCGATTTCTAACTCTTGTTGCCATCACGCTTGTTCTTCCTCGAGTAGTATATTATTGTATAAGAGCTGTGTTACAATTTTGGTGTACAATAAAGTATATTCTATTCTATATTACCGGTTCTAGCCAAATTTCGCCAATGACCGTTTTTATGGTTCAAGCAGTCCATGTATATAGACTAATTAATATCCAGAAACTCTTTACTGATAAGTACAATGATTAGAGAAAAGAGTCAATTTCGGTTTATTTGCTTAGCAAACTGCCTTGTTGTAGTGGTCGTAAGTGCGACTGCTGCGGGCAAAGTGTTATTGGGTTTTTACATTAGGAATTTCTCAGTAGCAGCCCAGAGTCTGGATTTGTGTCCAGTTTATGACAATAGGCTCGCCCCCTATTACATGGGACTTAAACATAACTTGCGAATCGAGGGTGTACTAAAAACACCTCTGCCGAACCCTTCGGGGAATACAAAGCGTAGTGTCGTTATGTTGATTAGCATATATTTAGTGTAACATAAATGTTTTACAAGTGTATAATAATGAATGTAAATATTGTTCTGCAACGGTTAAGAAACACGAAGGTTGCTTAAAAGTTTCAAGTTATGTCGCCATTATTACGCTTTGTCCAGTTCGCAGTTTGATTTTATCTAATGGGTGTAGTAATAGTTTTAATATTCTGACTAAACTAGGACTGCTGGTCGTCATGGTGTATTTTTAAACTACTGCTGTGTTTTTTAGACAACGTTATGTATGTACCTTTGTTACGTTTCGGGGAAGTAAAGTCGATGGTTGAGCCTTGCATCCAAAACGAGGTTTCACGTAAAAAAACTTCTCATAAGAGTTCTAAGCACACGACCGTATGGTTGTGCTTAATTTTTTGTTGCGATGCAAGAAATATTCAGATATAGGATTTTTTTGGTCGGTCTTCATGTTACAGTCATCGTTATTTATGACTTTTTTTATTCCTACATTTTGTTTCTTTAGAAAACGAGCATGGTTTCAAGTGGTACTAATCATTGGAAATACTTTATAAAAAGTACTTACCAAGGGTTGTATTTTCTCTAACTTGTCACAACATAGAGGAATTGTACGTACTAGGTCCACTAAGCTTATGTCATAACCTATGTATTGTTTTAAATAAATAAATTTCGCAACAAGTAGCGTTACGGTACTAATGTCACTCTGTTGAATGCGAGAGAGATAAGTAATGTTTGAATGTACTCAAGTTGCATTAACTTAATTAAGCTGTAGTGCTATTAGCAGCAATTAATATGCAGCTAAGTAACTATAATTATTTAATTTGATTTCAGAACTGAAGCTTCAGTGTTCTTCTTCTTCTTTACGAGTGGTTAATGACTAACCTGGTGTCATAGTTTATAAAGCCGCCCATGAGCCTCTGACTTGGCTCCACATGCTGTCGAGAAATATCTCTCAGGCGTTTTTCACGATGTTTTCCTTCACCGTTTTAAGCAAGTGATAATTATACAATATGCACATGAATCCGAAAAGTCAGAGGTGCATGCCTTGGGTTCGAACTCGAGACCTATGACTTGGCAGTCCGACGGTCACACCATTAGGTTATCACTGCTAAAAAAGTTTTAGTTATTTGTAAGAGTATCATTAACAACTTTTATTCAAACTTTTAGTATCGGACATTTAATAATGTTAATGTTGTCATAGGGTTATTGTACAAGGTTAGTCGGAAAGGGGGTACTAAGCCGAAAGGGTATTAAAGTACCTATAATAACGGATAACTTTTGTTCTACAACTTTCTTCAAAACTCGATAGTTAAAGAGAAATAGCTTTTCAAAGATTTCGTAAAAAATATGCTAAAATCTATCTGTCTATAGCTATGATCAGCTGTTTTTACAATTTAGTTCATATTTGGGGTCACGGATTAGAAAATTAATTTTCTGATTTCATAACTAAACCAGGTATGATTTTTTTTTAAACTAAAATAATAATCTTTTTGCATGCAAATAAAAATTAACGAATTTTGAAATTTTAACACTTGCTTTAAAATGGTCATCAGTGATACTTTAGGTGGCCCGCGGCTTAGTACCCCTTTTCCGACTAACCTTGTCTAACAACGAAGTTTGTTTTTTATGATAGCAGCTCCTTATAATAAATATAAATAACGATGCAGTTATAACCTGTATGTAAATATGTTCAGATGACGTACTATGATTTCCAAGAGGTGTACAATGCACTTTTATAGTATGCCAGCCGCGTGAAGCACACCACAAGAGTGTTGTACTTTGTTCGATACTAACTATCGATATAAGTTAGTTATTTTTCAAGAGGAAAAATGCATCAGTGAGCATATTTTCCTTTAAGGAGAGAACAAGTTCTGCATATAATCTGACTTAAGGAAATAGTCATCAACATATCTTGTGGAAATTAAAGAAATTATGAACATTTGAAAAATACATAATTATAATAATTGGTTTATCACTGTATGAAAAACTAAATAGGTACCCTAATAAACCAATCTATTTGGACTTATTTCTTTGTATGTTTATGTGACTCCAGTTTCAACTTTCTGTAGGTACCTATAAATATATAATTTAATGATTTGTCACATGGAATGGTGAATACCCACACTAATACGGTTGCATTGTCCACTGTCATTTTATAAAATTTTGAACAATAATGCAATCCTCAAAATATTAGTACTAAGATTTTATTGAACCCAAGTAATTCAAAGCTCCATTATATCGATAACAATATCAACAAGCGACACAGTGTCACATCCCTACCGCCGACCGCAAGTTATAAGGCTGGTCACGCACTTCCCTAAACGCGTCCCGTCGCATTGTCCTCCAGACGTTACAGAACGTATACGTATACCTTGTCTTTTTAAAAAGCTATTCAAAAACAACCATAAAAAATTTACACGTATAACTAAGAGCGTACCTGTTACTTACACGTATGTTTTTTGAATAGAAAAGGGTTTGAGTCTTCGTTATGTGTGCATATTATTATGTTATGGACGAAAGTCGAGTTGCAGTTGCATCAGCTATATAATATTTAACCGGCTAGAATTAGGAGTAACTGCATTTCGGTTTTTAGTTCCTTTTTCGTCTGGCGTTTCGAAACTTATGAATCCTGACTTGCCAAAGTCCGTCTTCATACTGGGCCTTTTCCATGGTCTTTAACATCCTCTATGGTTAGTCCATTTTCGTTTATATCATGCTTCACGACATCCAGCTAACGCGTTTTTGGGCAGCCACGCGGTCATACTCCGGCTTTGAGCTGTAACAAATAATAATATAATACGTTAGTAACGCACCCAGTTTCTTCTTAAATAAGAAGATTAGTAACCTGTATTACTTCGATATGGCGTTGATTCATGTGCAGAAATAATTGCAGGAATAAAGACTGCAATCGTACAAAAGTAGTTACAAGTTACTTAGCTAGTGAATCGCTAAAAGCATTAAGTAAGTACCCATATCCGGAACGTCTGCCACATGCCGCTTGGGTGGGATATCTAACACAATAATATAGCTATATATTTTAGATTTACATTTAATAAAGTAAGCAAGATCATAAATCTATGCATAATAAAGATCATAAATATTATGCATATTTTTTGCAAGAAATAAATAGAAATATAGGTACATATTCTATAATATGATATCATAGTTTATAAAATCGTGTTATAATGGATGAACAACTTAAGTGTTGCAAAAATGATTTCTTAAAATGTAATTCAGAACTTGTAATTAAATAATTATAATTGTCTTGCACCAACGAGGAATAAAACGGCAAAGAGCATTTTATCTGATTAAATAAATTAAATGGAAGTACTCTCCGTGTTTTTGGTCAGTTTACACCATTGTTTTGTTTTGTCACAAATCCACAAAGGTGATGATGATATTTCAGCCATTATGTAGACCAGCGGTCGGTAACACGCGGCCCGTGGGCCGCATGCGGCCCGCGGACGTCTTGCTTGCGTCTTATTTGTTTAACAATTTTAATAGCATTTTAATTTTTTCTATGGGATATAACCAATTATAGGTAGGTATATTGGGCTTCTGGGGTTAATATCACAAGTGTGGCCCGCCTTTAGTTTATTTTGCCACCTTGCGGCCCTTGCCTGCCAAAAGGTTGCCGACCGCTGATGTAGACTATAGTAACCAGATATCCGTGTCGTAAGTTTGTGTATCAAATGTATAATTCTAGAAGAATCGATTTTGATTGATTCTTGATCGTATGACAGCTCAAGGTCTGTACTTTAAAAAAGTGAAGTAGGTATCTTTGTATCGTGCCAAATAATTACTTATAAGCTGAAAAAGATATATTTTTTTGTATAAAAACACGCACGGAGTCGCGGTATATTACTGGTAATAAATACACAGGTATATGTATTAAACATTAATTTAAAATAAGCTTGTTTATATCCGTTTCAGCGTTGATTGGATTTTCGTTAGATCCACTTTTATAAGGAATTTATGGCCGGAAACAATGTAATTAATAATATTACAGCCTTATTGGTGCGTAATTATAACCTGAGAAACACTTTAGATTTAGACTTTAGAGTAAGCAATTAATTGAGAGCGGTGTCGACAATACAGCTAGGCTAGTCTAGGAATAGTATGTTGGCCCAAAAGTTTATTTCAAACCTATAATTGAACTACACTGGCCTGCAAAAATAAGTATCACACTTTTAAAATTTCATTTTTTTCTAAACTATAGAAGTTAGAGATTTAAAATAAAAAACGTTTTATAGCAATTTTTATCAGCTTTCTTTGAAACTATAGTAACAAAGTTAAACTCTTTTTTGAGTCCTTTTTGTTTCGAAAATATATCTTGTGTACTTAAAAAGTTATTGCGATTTTAAAAGTGTGATACTTATTTTTGCAGGCCAGTATATTATTTTTTATTATACAACTAAAGACAGTGGGGAAGTAAAAAATTAAAATCAAATAAATAACTATTAAAAACAAATAGATAAGTATATACTATTATATTATACTTATAAATTGAGTTAAAATAAAACATCTATCACGTTTAAAAAAGCCTGTAAGTATGTGTTTAGATTATAAACCATAAATAAGAACCTAATATTTTTTGCAAATGTCTGTGGTTATGAGATCGAGCACCCTAATTTGCGAATATGTAGACGACATTTATATAGGAAATGGTAACGCGATGTTACCATTCAGGAAGGTTAAACGACCTCGTATGTATCCGTATAGGAAGCTAGTTATTTAGTTCCTACATTTTATTGTTCTTTGTCGTGTGCTTACTGCGTACGAAATTAAGATGATGACAAACATAATATTTAAGAATACCATGTAAACAGAAACATTATTTTTAATAGGCACTGCTAAAAAATTTACATACCTATTCGTGATGTTTTATGGCAAATGTGCAATATTATTCTTGCTAATCTCTAATTTCGTCATGTTACTGTGACGATACAGTCACTAAGTTTAGAGGTAATGCCTATCTGTGCATCAAATATTTACAAATAAAAAAAAGTCTGTTTTTCCAAAATCATCAAGGCCTTTGTTTACATTAATACCAACAACACCAGAATACAAAATAAGATTCATAAAACGTATAATTTATCATGCAAATTAATGGAGGAAGCACTTCTTTCCATAGATTATAATAATTATTTGTTGTTAATGTTCAAATGCACAAAACTCGTTTAAGCGATTCTAGTTAAGCATATAAGCATATCTATTTTTTACACACAGAAGCCTTAGGCGGTATTCAAACCAGGGAGGGCCTAAAAACTGGTCCTACAGCTCGCGGCACTCTTTGATAACTCAGAGAATGTGTGCTCGCTTGAAAAGCGCCAGCTTCATTTAGTTAATCAGTTTTGCAGTGGTTATTTTATAACGACTTAACACTTTACATACGTTTGCACGTATAAATATTAAAGTGAATACCCCTAAATGGCGATAAAATGACAAGCATCTAGATCAACAGACTTAACTAGTCTTTATTGATCTCTCAAAGAAAATGTGGGTCCATTTCGTATGTCCGTATAAGGCGGCAGTTACAACAAACTCATAATTCTATTTGAGGTATTTTGTCCGAGTCGGGCATTATCAGATCAAGCGAAATAGCTGAGACGTGCCAAATTTTCGCAAGAAACAAAGAGTCCGCTGTTTCGAGTTCCCTCCGCTGAAGTTAATTGGTGCCGCGACCGAGAAATATCGAGAACTTAGTACATTTATACTAACAAAGCTTCTATAGATGGACTCTACATTATGCGTGAAGTCACTTAAACTTTGAGATGGGAAGACGTTATTATGTTTTGTAAATTGGACATGTGTGCTAGAACAATGTAAATTATGACTTCTTTTAGTACATAATTATTACCTTCTTTGATCTCGCCTCTGTCTAAGAAACACAATTATTATCACGTGTACAAGTTATTTCTAAGAAATCAATTTATATTCATGGTTTCTTTCCGTTACAGAAACATGACACTGATATGATTTTAGTGATTGTAATTTAATGTATTAGCATTACATTCTTCCTTCCTCGTTCTACAACACAGTGAGTGCCATATAAGCCGGCAGCGGCAGGCGAGGCGGCTTGAACTCATGCATGCGACACAAAGGGGCCTTGTTCGTGAACCACCGAAGGCCGCCCAGCTCTGCGACAACGAGTTTCCTACATGCACTAGCAATGTACTCGCACTTACATTTTGAGAAGTTCATGGCTACTTTTATTTTTAAATGAGATAAACTCGGAGCACGAAGGTCAAGGACTTTATTTTTGGCGGATGCGGCGCGCTGTTGTTGCCAACGACCTGCTTTTAAGCTTTCAGTTGTTTATCTTTCTCCGAGTGATGTTGCTGTGATGATATTAATGGATTTCTACTACGTAGTAAACATCGTATCTGAAGAAACGTCATTTATAAAACTTTGTAAACATATCTCAGTTTTACATCTACTATTATTAATTTAAATAAAGTTTTAGATTATTAAGGTTATATCACAGATCAATATTGCTCTCTTTACACATTTGCCTGTATTCGAGAAAAGTGTCTAGTATCAAAACCAGTTTTCATTGAAGTCCATTCGTGTCCAAATAATTAACGCGAGTAGGTAATTGGCCGTCGTGTGTACATATAAAGTATCCTATGCCGTGTTTATCTTCGGCATTTTCCTATAGCAGTCTCTTAGTATGTAGGTATGGTAGTTTTTTAAGATCGCATAAGGTATTCACCGTAGCGAATGAATTAGCATTTTGTTCGCGATTCGGCGGCGCGGCCAGCGCGGGCGGCGCGCGGCAGCTAGCTGTCCTTGGAATAAGGATGTGGCAAATGGGTGTCTTATCTGGCTGTTAGACTGTCAGTAGGCTTGAAATATAAATAGAAGTCGCCGGATTCTGTGTTATTATAATAATGTGTTATTTTGCATGTACTTGGCGTTACCGGCCCTGTTCCTGTTCATTGTTAGGTATATAAGAAGACGTTAGATAATTCAGTTCGTGATTATTGATAAGATGGAGGACGTGCGATGAGTGAACTTCAAAGCTGTTTATTCATTCAATCCTATGTGCCCTTCACTGAGTACGAAGAAGTTTTTAAAATTCTAAATCATCAAAATTATGAGCTGAATGAATTTAAATTCTATTAGTCTTGTTCGTAGAGAACGCAAATTGTAACTTTGTTGCAAACGGGTACTTACCTATTGATCCATAGTTTACCATAGATAAACACAGTTGAATGCAAATCATTGATATTATGATTTCCTGTTAAATACTCCGGCAATACGATCGGCAATTTACTATGAAGTGTTGGTAGTTAAACTAGCTGCTGTGATGGCTGACGGTGGGTAATATTAGCGAATTATTAAACAACGACTAAGGTTTCCCCTTGTGAGATTCTGGAATGCAGCTTGTGTTGATAAATAATAGTATTCGTACGTTTGTGTTTAGATGTTTACCTCGCTGGCAAAAATGTAGGAAGAAGTGAGAAGGTTTGTTATTAGTCAATGTCCACTTAAACATAGCTATCACATTTCTATTTAAGTGGATAGTAAAGTTAAATACATTCACGGATTTACGGTATAATTGAGCTTTTGTTTCCCCAGTACTGCAAGACTATTCACGAGTTCACGACACATTACCTACTCTTTATTATTTCATCGCTAATGTTTCCTGCGGTTAATAAACGTAAATTTATTTTAGCAGTTAATACACACTAAACTTAAAGCGTTGATTTCAGTTTAATGATGGTATAAAAACGCATGTGTTGTATTATAAATAAAATCGATATGAGAGAAAATTTAAAAAATACAAAATTCTGAGGAAGGTGGCAAAAAATACAATGAGAACAAAGATATTCGATCATCTCTTATACAGGGGATTAATGCAGATAAATGAGTCGATTTTGAATATAACATTTTGGTATCGGGAAGTTCAACGCACTGATCCAGTTTTGCGCCAAACTGCGCCTCGGCCAGCAACTTACCAGAAATATTCGATAAATATTTGTGGCCGTCACACTCGCACTCGACTTCTGCGAACAAAAATATGACGTGTTTTGCCAACGTTACTATAATAAGGCACATGTGAGTACTAGTTTTTACGTCGCCTGGGCGCTAATGCATTCTAGTGTTGACATTTGTTAAAAATAAAATAACAAAACCCCCGGGCTGCCCGCATGCCCATAACGTTTACTTAACGTTTTGTTGATATGTTTAACGAACAAGATTGTACTATGCGTGCCAAATAAGAATAGCACTGTCAAGACGCCATTTTGTTCCGCAATACTCGTGAACTTCATTACCAAAGTGTAAGGTGGGCAAAAAAGTAAATAAAGAAATTATATTCAGTTTAATTATTTTTGTTCACTTTTTTGGTATTTCTTATCAATTTTACGCCAAATTAATTACACAGTAATTATATTATTATTATGGCTACATATATGGGTGACCAGTAGCATTTTGTGAAGTTAACTATATATATTGGTTAATTTCTTTAATGAATACTGTTTTCAAATATTATTAAATTATCCGAAATTATCAATTTATGGAATTCAATAAATAACATTTTATAAAAATGAATGTAAATAAGAATGAAATCTATGAATAAAAAAATATATCTTTTTTTTTCATGCTATTTGTTTGCTGGTAGTACCAATTTGACAGCTATCGTGTGAAGTTGTAGCAAGCGCGATCCTATTCTTATTTGGCACGCATAGTATTTAATAAGACGAGGCGAACTTTATTAAAAGTATTTTTATATCGTTACCTACATCTGACGTTAAGAAAAGTTTCTTGTGAATCTTTTTCAGATAATTTGTTCATTCAATGAACGTTTATGATCGTTTGGAAAACTTATATATTTTATATAGTCTACCATCGTATAAAATAATGTCATTTTATATATGTATAGTTAAACTATACATTTTAATAACATGAAGCCTAGTTAAACTTAAAGCAAGGTAAATTGTGTAAAGCTTTTAAAATGTCAATAAAAGAGAAATTGTATCGAAACGCGAAACTTCTGAGAGCACTTATTGTATTTCTCTGCTGGGCGTAGTCTAAGAAGTCTAAGAATGAACTAAAAAGCCTCCTTGATAAGTACCTACCAGGCTGTACCGCATTCAGACAGGAGGTAAAATGACATTTGCAGAAGCTAGGTATTAATAAAAGCCGCTGCCATAGAGTAAAATTTCATACACCTTACATTTCTTTTTTAAATTGAACTTGTTTAAGAGGCCTTTCTAGTTTCACAGCTGTCGAACTTAGGTCTTTTATAAAGATTTAAAAAGATTTTAGGCGATATTGAAAAATTTATTCTATAAACACACTTCAGGATATCATTATAAATATTTGAAACATATTTTCGACTTAATTTGTTGCCTTGTAAGACGAGAAAGAAAATGGATATCTTTTGTATTTTTTTCTATATAAATCATGTATGGAAATAAAACTATTGTTTAAATATTTGAGATGACACTCAGAAGGTGGATACACTGAACTTCTATAGATTACATTTTTCAATATCACCTAAAATATCTTTAAATCTTTAAAAAAGGCTTAAAGTTAGAGCGAGACTGCTGTGAAACTGGAAAAGGCCTCTCAAATAAAACATCTCTCAAGTCATATCGAAACGACACTTAGGAGCTCTCAAATGAGAGTAGTTTATTAATTAATACGGGCCTCAATGTTGTGCACTTTGACGCTAGACAATAGTTCTTATTTCATACAAATTGTATGGATTTTCGACTTGTCATACTTAGACATTTACGATCAATCAATCACAGGACTAATACAAGAAACTCATAGAAAGAGCTGTTTTATCTATACTAATATTATAAAGCTAAAGAGTTTGTTTGTTTGAACGCGCTAATCTCAGGAACTACTGGTTGGACTTGAAAAAATTTTTTTTTGTTGGATAGTCCATTTATCGAGGAAGGTCATAGGCTATATAACATCACGCTACGACAAAAAGAAGCGGAGCATAAATTAAAAATGTTGCAAAAACGGGAAATATGTCGATCCGTGCGAAGCCGGGACGGGCCGCTAGTATGACATAAAACTAAAATAAACGACATAGTCTAAGATTGAATAACATTAATTAGCAATAGGCCTTGCGAATTCCTCTTAGGGGGCATATTGCACAAGGGTCGAATTCATTACAACATGTATCAAAGTCAATCTTTCTCAATTTACCCATAAAAGGTATGGAAATTCGACGTATTTTACGCTATAAGATGTTGTAAACTGATACTAATTTTAATATCTACGTATTTCCACACAACTGCGGTAAATAAATATGTAATAAACCTGTTTTGTGTATATCAGGGATTGAATTTTAACTTGTTGTTGACTCATTCAAAGTTTTTATCTTCCACAATAGTCATCAATTCGATTGAATTCGGTGAAAATGACGTCGTCATACACGAATGCAGTGTTTTAATGACGTTGTGTGACGTGTCATGGATGGAATTAAATGGTGTCATGACGATGGCATGTATGACAGTATACAAAGTAATTTTTTTGGGCTTTTTATTTAATAAGTATACCTACGTTAGTCTTTTGTGTTTAATATGACATGTATTTACCACCAAGTACGTTGTATTTCATGTATTCTTGTATATCTTGAACTAAAGGTAAGTTTGAAACCATAGACACTGAATCACGATCAGTTTTTAAGTTATCACAACAAAGTTTAAACATAAAAAGGGAAAAAAGCAAAAATATCTGACTTCCTTAATGGTGGTTTGAACTTACTAGTCTAAAGCGCATGCGCCTGCCGCTTTTTTTAACCTGTGGAAATGCGCTATTTCCAATGTTGCCAAATAGTATGATAAACGATAAAGAGATTTGTGACAGACTGTGGGGTAAAGAAATACTCAGGTTTTTGATACACCAGTATATTTTCGGGCAGCACTTCGTCCTTGGGGTACAAGTTAACAATAGCACCAATTTACACAATTCGTCTACTTTTTAACCCCCGACGCAAAAAGAGGGGTGTTATAAGTTTGACCGCTATGTGTGTCTGTCTGTCTGTCTGTCTGTCTGTCTGTCTGTGTGTGTGTCTGTCTGTGGCACCGTAGCTCTTAAACGGGTGAACCGATTGAGTGCGGTTTTTTTTTATTTGAAAGCTGGTTTTCTAGCGAGTGATCTTAGACATGTTTTATTAAAATCGGTTCAGCCATTTCAAGGTTATCAGCTGTTTTGTTAGCTGCGGTAGGGTTCTTAGACGCATAATGTGTATTACTTTACTTTCATACATACGTGTGAAATAAAATTTGAGTCACTCATGTACTCATGTATGCTATATAACTATGCAAGATTATGAAATTCTTGGTCTGATGCTGCAGCCAGGATAACCAGTGCACTAGTACACTCTTGAAAAAATAATAGCAGATATGTCGTGTTTGGATTCGTTTTGATCAGTATTTGATTCTACATGCAATTCAATGGTGGCGACATGATGAGCTGATTCTGCAGCCAGGATATCCAGCACACTAGTACACTCTTGAAAAAATAATAGCAGATATATGTCGTGTTTGGATTCGATTTGATCAGTATTTGTTAGCTATAATTTATGAAGATCTGTTCAGGCGTTTGAAGATCATCAGCTCATTTCCTATTTGACAAAAGGGTCTTACCAACTTTCACTGGTCCGATTGATTTGAAATTTGGTGTACTGTTACTTTGGTGGTATTTCCAAGACATGGCAACCTTGAGCTGATGCTGCAGTATCAAGTAGTCTGCAGGATACCCAACCCCTCAGCAACTTATAGCAGATATAGCATCTTTGGGCTCATAAGAATGGTCTCAATGAGTAGATGTTAGATAGATGATGGTGTCTACTAGTAATTTAAAAAGTATTAAATAAAAATTAAATTAAAAATTTAAAAAAACCCCGACTAAAAAGAACCCCTAAAAAGTAAAAAATAAAATGTGTTTATTGGCCATTTAACTTTATTAAAAGTACCTAGTAATATTTTGATACAAGCGTCGTCACGTCGGGGGACAGCTAACTAAATAAATTAAAAAAAACAGAATACAAAAAAAGAAGCTTGGTAATGATAATAATTTACTTAGCGGTCCCCCGACGTAACGACGCTTGAATCAAAATATTACTAGGTACTTTTAGTAAAGTTAAATGGCCAATAAACACATTTTATTTTTTACTTTTTAGGGGTTCTTTTTAGAGTCGGGGGTTTTTAAAATTTTTAATATATGGCTCAGAAGCAGTTACAATACAATTTTACTTAACAAATATAAGGTACATCAATCTCTAATGACGTCACTACCGGTAAGTATTTAATATGCATGAACAACTACATTATTGATCTTAATTTACAATTACTTCATAGTTTTGATTCTAATTATTAATATGAGACAATAAAATTAATAATCAACATGCTCCCAATAATTATTTATAATAAATCAATATATATTACATAATCATAAGGATGTGACGTATGTTGCGAGGTGGTGTCACTAGGGCTGATGATTAGTCGCTAACACTCGGCCATCCTACTGCAGCCGTGTCCCACGGCTTTCGGGTTGCACCCTGGTGTCTGGACCATTAGATACCTGGAAATAGAAATAAAATCGGACAGAAATATGTTTTGGAATTGGCAGTTTATCAACTAGAATGGTAAGTTTGACCCCGGTCGGCATTTTTGCAGTCACTTAGACATCTGATCTATGGTAAGTACAACAACCATTTTCTTACTGTCGTGGACAATAGTCAATATTGGTCACACAGTAATCACATAAGCTATTTAGGTCATATAAACATTACTACGTCACACAGACATTACTACGTCACACAGATATTACTACGTCACACAGACATTACTACGTCACACAGACATTTACTACGTCGCAGACATTACTACGTCACACAGGTATTATTACGTCACACAGGCATTATTACGTCACACAGACATTACTACGTCACATAGACATTACTAGGTCACACAGACATTATGTTGGGGTGGTCACTTAGACGTTAACTTAAGTAGGTCACACAGAGACGTTGGCTCGCCTGAGTCACACAGACATTAGCTTGATTAGGTAACATAGATATTAAAGCTCAGTTTATTAATTACAGTAATAATTATTTACTTTTTCATATAATTATTTTGTTTCAGCTCTCCAGAGTTTTGTGGATAACAATTGGAGTTTTATGGACAGTAAATGGTTTCTACTAGTGTTTAATAATGTGAAGTGTATTTATTTATAGATTTTTGTTGTAATAAAGAGCTACTAATTTATAATTGTTTAATTTAGTTTTATAAGTATTTATCAATAACTATTACATTAAAAAGTACAAGAGATATGGTTTAAGTTACGAACATTTATATTTAATAATTATTACCTAGCTCTCGAGCAAATCTATGCGGTCATTTCTATCTACTTCTCTATCACTACTAGATAAACTATCTGCATCAGACATAACAGGTTTGTATAATCTTAATACTTCAGCCCTTACAACCGCAGTAAATTTCTTATAACCTTTCATACCTTTAACGCTACAAATTGTATAGCGATCTATGTTTGGTTCCGCCTTGCATATTTTGTATGGGCCCGTGTAGAGACTTCAATTTTTGTGAAACCTTTGTAGACGTATCCCTATTAGTACCACCTTTCCATAAAACTAATTGTCCTACCGAATACTTTGTAAATTTTTTTTGAGATTGTCGAATTGCTTTTTCATAACTGTCATATTTCTGTCTATATGCAACTTTCAGCAGTTTCGCGCCTATTCTGTAGAGCCTGCTCTTGTGGCGTAAATTCCTGCAGTTGCCCTAGTGGGTAAGCTGGTAAACGACAATTTTCATGACAAAACATTAGTTTGAATGGGCAAAATGTTGTAGTCGAATTAGGAGTATTGTTTATTCCCCACACAACATCGGGGAGCTTATCGTCCCATGTGTTCTCACTATCGGACATAGCATTTAGGCCATATATGATTGTTCGATTTATATGCTCGACCTGACCGTTAGATCTAGGGCTCGTTATAGCGTTCAAAACGATTCTTCAGCAAACTGTTTAAAACAGCGACTGGTGAAAGCTTTACCTCTATCTGTAATGATTCTAGTTGGATAACCAAAAAGCATTATTAGTTCTTTTAAGTTTCTAATATGTGACTGAACTACAATTTTTAACAGCTCTAGCAAATACAAACTTAGTGAAAGAATCTACAACCGACTAGTACGTATGTATTGCCTTTCCTAGTTCTAACAAAGGGACCTAAGTGATCGGCGTGCAGAGTATGCATTGGTATATTTACTTTTTCGATTGGAAATAACTAGCCTTGTCTCTTACCATATTCAGATTTTCCATAAGCGCACTGCAAACACGATTTAGTATATTTTCTAATGAAACGCGTCATACCAGGGAACCAGGATTGGGTTTTTATAGTTTTCTCGCATCTTTCGAAACCGGGGTGTCCTATTTGGTCATGGTACTTCTGCAAAAGACCATATTTTGCTAGTTTTGGTATAACAATACAGTCACCATGGACGGTTTTCCGAAATAAAATATTATCTTTGACAATATAATTATTTAATAAGTCTGGGTTAGTTGTATGTTCATATAATTGCCTTATTATGTGTTGAATATTATCATCTTGCAATTGAAGCGTCACTAGCCAGTCAGACTCATCAATTTGGAAAACAGGTTCCGCAAGAGGGTTTCTACTTAACGCGTCTACGTGTTTCATTCGCTCTCCCGGCCTATATTCTATTTGCAAATCAAAATCTTGGATAGTGAGCCACCATCGAGCTATACGAGGAATAAAATCTTTTTTAACTATAGTAGTGCGTAAGGCGGCGCAATCGGTAATTACTTTTACCGGTATGTCTGTTAAATAAATGCGAAAACGTTTATGTGACTCTACGACAGCTAGGGTCTCAAGTTCGTAACTGGGGTAGAATTGTTCTTCTTTGGATGTGACTCTGCTAAAATATGCAACTGGTGTAATTGAGCCGTCTGGCTGATGCTACATAAGAATGCCACCTAATCCTAACTTGCTTGCATCAGTATGTAATTCTGTAACCGCTTTAGTGTCATAAATACCAAGAATTGGCCTCTCAGTTAATCTAAGTTTTAAAGTTTGAAATGCTGTCTCCTGTTCTTGGTTCCAATACCAATAAAATGTACGTCCTTTTTGTGAGCTTTGTTAAAGGAAGAGCAATTTCTGCTAATCCGCGAATGAATTTTCTAAAATAAGAAGTTAGACCTATAAATTGTCGAATTTCGTGGACATTTCGTGGCCGTGGATACTCTCTAACGCAGTTAATCTTAGCCTGACCGGGCCGTATAGTACCTGCAGCAATTTCATGACCCAAATAATCTACACTTGTTTTGAGAAATGAACATTTTTTTAGATTTAACTTTAAATTAGCCCTTTGAAAAAGCTCCAAAACGCGTCCTAATAACTGTATTCCTGCTTCTACTGTAATTGTTGGCAACATTACATCATCTAGGTAAGTGCTGACGTCATTTATGACGTCCTTTAGCGCTAGACGTATTAAACGAGAAAAAACCGCAGGGGCATTGGTCAAACCAAAAGGCATTTTAAGAAATTCGTACTGTTCAGTGGGAATAACAAAGGCAGTTTTATGAACTGAGTTTTCAGAAATTTTCAGTTGGTAACCTTGGGCTGAATCTAACGTTGTAAAATAGCGTTTGCCTGCTAATTTTGAGACTTGATCATCAATATGTGGCAAGGGATAGCGGTCTTTTATTGTTTGTGAATTTAGAGCCCGATAAATCTCCGTCTTTCTTTTTAACTAATATAACTAGACTTGCATACTCTGACTTTGCATACTCTGATCTTGTACTTTTTCCGTGACAATTTCAGTTTCTTTATGCGACAACCTATATGGTTCAAAATGAACCGGCTTTTCTGTCGTTGTCTGAATTTGCATTTCCATAAGGTCTGTACATCCTAAATCTTTAGTCTTTAGCAAAAAGGTGACCGTAACTATTCAATAAGGCCAATAGTTTATAGAGTTACGAATTGTTAAGTTCTCCTACATCTATTTCACCTATATTTGACAATTTAGGACAACTAGATCGCGGGGCCAAATCGAGAGTCATAACGTTGTGAACTATATCTGAGGTAATGGTTACCAACTCCGCACGCGCTATTAATTTATGAGCCGGGAACGAAACTGGTACGTCACCAATATTAATAAATTTAAGACGGCCTTCGATGCAGATAATTCCTCCAGGGATTGCATAACATAATTTACTTAATTGGACATAAACTGAATTAGGCAATACGAATTTTAGTTACATTCGTAATCAACAAACACATTAATTAATCTAACGCTTTGTGCTGGTATGGTGACTTCACATTTTAGATACACATTATATTTAGAGTTATAGTCTGATCTTTCTAATGAGACATGTTTTAGGCTATCGCCAATTTCAAAGGTTTTAATAAATTTAGCGGAGTTCACAGTAGTAACTCAGCTTATACCGGGTTGATTTATCATCGTCTGCCCGATTATCAGGTCTATATCAGAAAGATTATAATTAACTATTTCTACGTAACCTGTCAAGCATATGTTATCTATATACACATTTATTCGTGACTTTCCGAGTGACTGCGTGTGAGCACCCCCAAAACCTCTCATTTCAATGGGTGATGGTGTAACTGCAAGATTTAACGCTTTCGCTTTACTTTGAGTTATTATATTTAATTTACTGCGTGTCAATGTAAACAGAAACTTGTTCAGCACCAATGTATGCGAGGCGTTTGTATATGCTCAGAAAATCGTCGGTTAAAGTAATCATGACTGTACTCACCCGAGGCACATGCGCTTGTTGCCGCGTGGGTCCCGCAGTTATAGCAAACCAGCGGGAGGCGGACGTGTGGCCGCTGCGCTGGCAGGTATCGCAGCGCTGTTGAGTTCGACAGTCCTTTGCTTCATGGCCGACTCGCCGGCAGAAGTAACACCGCTTCACTCTGGTATGCTGTGAGCTGCTGTTGAGACTTCGTCTGTTGCACCTCTTCTCCAGGTAGACTTCCGCAGCGACATAGTGGCTCCAGTCCTTCTATAATTTTCGAGCAAAGATAAATATCCGAAGTAGAGCTGCTCAGGCCTCCGATATTGATAGGCCTTTGCGTTTGCACGTAGCTCCACAGGAAGACTTCGGATGATGCACGAAATCGCATCTTCACCGGTGATGTTGTACTTCTTGAGAAGCGATGCCTTACCGTGGTAATACTTCGTCATGGTTTCAGCGTTCTCTTTGGTTCTCGCCAGCATGATGTCCAGCTTGTCCGCAAAGTCAGTAGTACGTGGGAAAGCGGTTTTTAAGGCACGTTTCCAACCTTTCCAGTCGAAGTTGTAGTCGTCCAGCTCGTCGTACCATCGTCGGGCGGAACCACGAAGACGAAGCTGCATCACGAACTGCCTTTCGGTCGTGTCACATCCGTAGATTTCACCTAGCTGGTCAATTTTGTGCAACCAGCTGCTGATGTTGCTGGCGTTATCCTCGGGTCGGAATTTAGGGATAACTTCAGCGTCGGCATGGGTCACACGGCGTCGTTTTCTTGGTAAGGCCGTGGGGCTAGGTATAGAGTATTCGGAAGAAGAAAAAAAATCACCTTCTTCGCTGATGTGCATCTTCCTCCTCCTTCTTCCAAGACCAGCAGCATAAGGGCCTAACATTTTCTTAAAATCCCACTTCTGAATTGTGACAGACTGTGGGGTAAAGAAATACTCAGGTTTTTGATACACCAGTATATTTTCGGGCAGCACTTCGTCCTTGGGGTACAAGTTAACAATAGCACCAATTTACACAATCCTTCTACTTTTATATGGCTCAGAAGCAGTTACAATACAATTTTACTTAACAAATATAAGGTACATCAATCTCATCAATCTCTAATGACGTCACTACCGGTAAGTATTTAATATGCATGAACAATTACATTATTGATCTTAATTTACAATTACTTCATAGTTTTGATTCTAATTATTAATAATGAGACAATAAAATTAATAATCAACATGCTCCCAATAATTATTTATAATAAATCAAAATATATTACATAATCATAAGGATGTGACGTATGTTGCGAGGTGGTGTCACTAGGGCTGATGATTAGTCGCTAACAGATTATAATGTAAAGTATATTATTAACGACAAGATTGCTTCTACACTATCACATTTTATATCAATATTCTCAAAACAAATAACGAATATGTATTTCAATTTCAAACAGACCAATTGAATTATCAATACTTTAGTTGTCACGTTCCAAAATGCAGATTTCTACAGTATATTCCAAGAAATCTTCCTAAAATATTTTTAATAATGTCATACCAGTCGACGGCGTAAGATAATGAGCTAATAAAGCGGAACATTCAACATCGGCCGGCCTCGGCTGGAGTGCCGTCTCAGGAAGCTTGCCACTTCCGACCGGAAGTCAGTGCAGACGGAAGACTGTGTCACTTCCGATCGGCCTCAACATGACGCCTTATGTGTAGGACCATTGGGATCACGAAAATACTCTTTGAATTTTCCGCATAAACTTGGAAAAGGTAGTGCCTACCTTTAAAATATGTATCTGGATTTCTAGAATTATACGAGTATATGTATAAGGTATGCATAGGTGTGGTAAAATCGTATCTTAATATTACAGAATTTATAATATCTTCGCAGAATAAGTAAGTTCGCGATTACGACACAATTTATAGTCTGGTCTACACCACCGTTAACTTTTCTGGTGAGGCAAGTGAAATATAAGGCAGCCTAGGCGTTTCAAGGAAAAATACCGTCGATGCAAATAGTTTGGTAACTAACTCGTTGTTATTAGGTGTCCACTCGAGAACCTGCGCTTTTATAATCTGCATTGGTTTATATGCAACACTGAACTCTTCGATAAATCCTTCGTTCATTGCCGCTTTTGTTAGTTCTCAAGTTTAAGTTGCTCTCGTCAATGGTTCATTGGATGTGGTGTTTAGGTTTGTCGTCTGTTCTTGCTGGTGAAGTGGTACTGGTGTTAAGTGACGCGGTAGAGGCGGCGGGCGTTGCGTGGGCCTGCAGAACGAGTGCGACCGGTCCCCAGGTGTCGGCTCCGTGGTACAGGGCCGTACTTGAACAAACTACCTTGTTTAAGTAAGAGCTTATGATATGCTCTATTGTCTTGCAAACTAAAAAGAATTTCAAAAAACGGAATTGAATGTGTTGGACGTAGTTGGAATGTCGTATAGTTCCGACCTAAGGCTTGAAAATACGTGCTGTAATGTTGCACATTAGGTTTTATGTTACATTTTTATTACACCTTGATACTCGACAAATGCTGAAGTTATGTAGTTGGCACAGGATTAATTCTGGAAGATCATATTTCTTTCAATGAATTAAAAATAGTAGTATTAAGTACCTATTAGTTATGTAGCTTGTTATTAACATGCGTAAGAGAAAATATGGATGTTGTAGATTTTTCTATACCTACCTAAATTGTTCTTTGATAAAACTATAAATAAAATAATATTGTGACAAAACTAATTTAAACGTAGGTAGGTATTAATTACCTAGCTAAATATTTTAAAGGGCTCGAAGCCTTTAGTTTTAAATATCAATACAAATGAGAAACGCAATGATGATGGTGTGTAAGAAAGATCTGACTACTTGGGTTTTCTAAGAATAAAAAAAACCTGTTCATAAAAACACAAACATTTGTTACAATAAAAAAATACTAAATCAGGAAACACAAAAAGCTTTTTTTTAATAATCTTTAATGTATATTGAGTGTAAGTTAACAAATCCGAGTGCTCCCCTGTGCGACTAACAATCTAAGGGAGTCGCTAAGTTGAGAAGCCAATACGGTTGTTTGCGTAAACATTGACTGCATCAGCTGGGTAGCTTAGTAACTTGGTACATTTACACCGTGTGACTACATCTCTATACCTACCCAATAGGATCTCAACATTGTAAGACGAGTAATAGAGATGCTCGCGACTTGTAGTCATATTATATCACGATTTGCATACCTACCTCGTTGGAACTTTTTCTGTTAAAATATGCAATGAAAAACATTGCATTACTGAGTGTGAAGGTATGTAGTACCTTTTTTTTAGATTCTTCTTTGTCGGAATTAATTCACGAGTTTAATTCCTTCGGCTTCGATCGTTTTGTTTTCCTAAGCATACGGGACAAATGAGTTACCTTTTATTATTAGATATTGACACTGACGAACGCCATTTTAATTGAACTGTTCAACTTTACACATTCTACTTTAGGATTCTGTATATCGTGGACGTATCTAAACACATTAGCGTTATTGCGCTTTATATAACCCTAGAGTGGCTGGGGCCTTGTTGGGAAAATCACCGCTTAGCAATGTTTAAAGGGAATTAAATTATTTTATGAAATTTTTACCAGATGCCAAATAATATCATGATTCGATAAACTCATATAGTAAGTACAAAATCTTGAAGAAAACATAACCTTGGTGTCAATTCTGTTGCACATTTTGACAGTACTACATTAGACTAAACGCAACTGTCACTTTCTTTTTCTATTGAAACAGAAAGAGACAAGCACCCTTAGTTTAGTCCTGTCAATGTGCGCAACAGAATCGACACCATTGTATACAATGCTATATTTGTTTAGATTATTTTATTTCTGTTTTATCAAGCTATTCTTTGTGTCGTCCATAATATGTAACTTTTTGAACATTTATAACTCACGTGTTATTAAGTATAGCATTATAATGAATGTTATGGTTAGTCCATAACTGGCAAGTAGCCCGAGGCTATTTATAATTTATACATAAGATACATGTTGTATACATATAAGCTGTGGATAAACCTAATTTAACAAATAAAAATAAGGAAGCTTATTATTTCAGCTACAATAAGATGAAGGAATCCATCCTTCATTAAGATATTGCTACAATATTAAGGTATAATATTACGATTCCCTGTATTGTACTCTTGTCTTTACCAACACAAGTCTTCGAACTCGTAACAAAATAAAAGTCTCGTAAAGTGCGAATACTGGGAATCCAACCCGCGACCCTGAGTGCATGAAAGCGGACGCTCTGCCATATCGACATTCAGGTCATCTATGATTGCAAAATATGTAGCAATGATAAATAACTTCTTTGTATGAGGTGTTCTCTGTTTTCATATTGATTAACTGACACCACGTGTCCACGTCATTGTCATTCGTAGCCAATTCTATTTCCTCTCATAATTACATCTTCCCTGTAACTTTGTCTCACCTGTCTTTTCTCTGAAAAAAGCCTTACGTCACAGCTGAAGCATTTCACTGAGCATTTTTTTCCTCGTACCAAGTAGAGCGGACAAAAAATATTTTCCATGTTCTACATAAAAAGCTGTTAAGTATCTTAGCAAAGTTTCTCGTGACGTAGATCATATCTATATAAATTGGATGGAACATCTGTAACCTATAAACATTTTCATCCTAGTGAGGGAATTGAACCCGCGACCCTGACTGAAGCTTGCGGACACTAGTGTTTATTTATTAACTGTCATCATCAAAAATAAAAAGCTTTGCATCTATAATTACAGTAAACAAGATAAAAATCCTTTCTGCGCCAACGTTTAGCAGTTGTGTACACAAAAATCATGAACGACCTTTCAAACTTCAGTGACCATCATAAGCCTCTACCAGGAAGGAGGTATTTCATGACGCTGACTGAACTGGTTGCCCTCTTTTACTGATGACGCTGCCACTCTTCACAGGCCGTATTGTAATTGAACTAGCAAGTTTGATGACCACCAGCTATCGTTCGTCAGAGCTTCGTTGGGTGAGGAAATGGATATTTTGCGCTTCTCCTCTAGCACTCTAGTGTTGTTGGCTACATTCTCGTAAGGCTTCTTGCTTCGTATGACTATCTTTACTTCGATCAGGGGGGCTAATAACGTCACGTTTGTGAATCATATTTAACATAACGATGCCTTGGAGAGCACGTTAACCAGTCGGTCCCGGATGTCATACGAATACCTACGACAATCGTTACGAGAAGTCAGAAGCCCGAAAGTCTGATAACCGGTCTAACCTTAGGATATCGGCATTGCCCTGTAACTGGGTTGCGGAGGTCTGATTGCAGTCGGTCCGAGTAAAATACCGATATTCAGCCGCATCTGGTTAGACTGGAAGCTGACTGGAAGTTGGGAAAAGGCTAGGCAGAACGAACGAACGATCATAACAGCAAGTAGACTGCACATCCAGTCGGCAGTTGTCATACAGTTGCACTGACTGCATTTTAACTTCAACAAATGTGACGTCATTAGCCCCTCAGATCATTAACACATGACTTGTCACTAAGTAATTATTTAAACACAATTATTGTAAAGCATGCTAAAATGCGTAGGTACTCAAAAATAATCTCCGCACGTATATTTCGTCAAACATTTTAAGAGCGAGTACATAAAAGTAAATTATTCACTCACTAAACACGAGGCATTGGCAGGTATCTTCTAATTATTCACCGTGAATCAACAGATAGTGGGCTGACAGTGTTATAAGGTTACAATTACTTTGTCAAGTTTTGATATTTAATTTGCCACAAACGTGGGTTGTAACTAAAGGCATATTGAAATTGTTTGTTGTGATTTAATTCATTTGAATTGTAAATAATTGATATTAGGGTGTGTCAAGTGTTTGTTATTCTTCTACTTCATCTTAGCTTGTGTTGGCTGATTGCTTGAGTTCTTACTTAAACAATTAACAGATTCAGGTTTTTTTTATGTAGGGATCAGAATCTGATTATAAGTATCACATGCGTCAACGGTAAAGGAAAAACATCGTGAGAAAACCTGCACATCTGAGAGGGCTTCATAAAGTTGTCGATGATGTGTGTAGTCTGCCAACCCGGACCAGGCCAGCGTGGTGGACTAAGGCCTAGACCCTTCTCATTCTGAGAAGAGGCGTATGCCCAGCAGTGGGACAGTATTGGGCTACTTGTGTTATGTATGTATAATGTAGAGAGTCTTTGTTATTGTCATTCGTCCATTAATTTTTCCATTTTTTCCGGTTTTTTTGCCGCAATTTATCGTTATAATTTTATAAAGACAGGTTTGGTATGGCGGTGTATATCGATGCCCCTAATGTATTATCTAAGTGGTATAACTACTATCTGCTGTGCACTGAATATACTTAATCTGTTCCGTTTTTGATAACACTTTAGGTAATCGACACAATTTCAAGTTAAATTCCGTAGTTTGTGTTTTTTTTACAATGAGTATTAAATCGATAGTAAAAGTTGATCAGTATGTGTCACTTCCAGACTTTATGGATGTAGCTTATCTAACTCATAATTGTATTAATGATCTATGTTTTTAAACACCGCAATCTATTCTTTAGGTTTTTTGTATTAAATGCTTGCGGTTTGAATATTCACCGCGTGGGCGTTCCAACTGGTTATAAAATAAAAATATATTATTTCTTTTTATCACACACCCGAATTGTGAATACGATTAATTAAGTATTCATTTAATGACATAGCAGGTCTATTACGTGTGACCACACGTTGATAATGTTTAGTACAACTTATTCTAGAATACGGATGCAAGTGTTAGTATGCACAGCGTACATGGCATAATGTTCTGCTTATCATCGCATTCTCACAGACGTTTTCAATATGTTGCACGTCCACTGCGTGTTTGTCATACGTGAAAGCAGTTGCGGCTGAGATAAATCATCAATATACACCTGGTTATTGCAATGTTGTACCGTGGTGTGGTTCGGGAGTTTTAGATTTCCGAGCACGTTCGTAACCACGATATGTCAGCAAGGGGTATAGCCATAGTTTTGTAAGGTGATACGACATGTTTTACACGGTGTTACCACAGTGATGTAATCTCTACCTGTAATAGGGACAATGTCAAGGTCTCATAAATTTCACTTGTCAACGACATAGATAACAAACAAGTAAGTACTTAAACCAAGTAACTGAGTTGGCATAAAAAACTTACAAATAGGTATCTGCTACGAAATAATTAATTCGAATCAAGCACGCAAATATAAGTTTAACATAGTGCTATTTTTAATATTTATATATAAATTTTTCCGTAAGTAAACATCTTAACTTTTCCTCAAATGGAACGTTCGATACGAGAATTATAATTATGATCACACATCATTGTGAATGTGAATGACGATGTTAAGTGCTAGAAAAATAATAAATATTAATACTACAGGTTAGTTATCAATATCAAGTTATCAACACAAAAACACCCGCACTCTAGCCAATACTGACGTTTAAATAAAGCCAGTGTCAGCTATAGAAATAATTCTTAATAGATCAATAGCGACTATGATTAGGAAATAAATCATTTATTTCGTAGATATTAATTTGTTAGGTGGTGTATTCATATAGAACATTCAAGTGGTATTGTACTGGCAAATTATGATAGACATAATACAAATAAAGAGGAAGTAGGTACACGAGTTTTGAAGGAGAGTGATAACTGACTACAACTTTGTTACACTAACCTTAAAAAATAAAAAATATTACGAATAAATCCGTTTTTCCACAGCCTAATAGACACGAAAAGAAGAAAATCTGTGTGAAACACAGATATTTGAACATGTCTATCAATATAATTCACAATATTCTGGAGCAAAAATTTTAGATACGACTAAGAAAGGTATCCAAAATGTGGTTAAATCTTTTAAATACTTATTCCAAAAAGGCATTTTGTTTAAACCAGCTCTAAAAGGTTGATATGTAAGTATTTGTGTATTCGTGGCGAGAACAGAAATAGTACTTAGTGCTAAGAATATCGACAATCAATATTAATTGCGGTAATTTATATGTGCAATATATTTCTGCCATATTATTCTCGTTAAATGCATTTACCGCAACGCTGATCAGATATTGTGATAATGTCCAGTACAATAATAAGCTCAATTATGTGGTCTACTAGTACTATAATATAGAACCATGCAAAGGCTTCGTTCAGGTGGCAATGGTATTATAAAAGATATTGATACAATTTTTTATATAGCAAGTTCTTTTGTTTACAACGACGATGACTTTCAGCGCCTTAATAAATATTATCAGTAAGTTAACATCCATATAATAATTTGTAAACAAGTTGTAAATAACAAAAATAAGAATATATTAAGCCAGTTAGTTAAAGATATAGAAAACTTGTTAATATCTTATATGAAAACAAACCTATATTTTAAGACAAAAAAATAAAGCCAGTAAAGAACTTCGAATGCCTTATCAAAATCCTTTAGAATTGGGATCGGTGATCAAGCTTTGTTTTTAATCGGTTTTAATTAGCTTCACTTAGTATATTTGTTTGTTTTTCGTTTGATTCAAATCTTGCGACAGATTTTACAACTACTTCTGCTTAACTGATTGCACACAAATTTAATTCTCATGACAATCCAACATTATAATAATTTCAACCTTCAATCCTCAAATCCTGCTGAGATACTGCAAGATAAAACAGTTTAACTTAAAACTTTTTTAAGGGTACTTTTATCCCAAAAAACGCAGATTAGTGACAAATAACATCCACGCGGGCGAACCCGCGGGCAACCTCTAGGGATTATTACATCTACAATATTATATAATATCTACATCATCTACAATATTAGATAATCTGAAACCCGGAGAAGGACATAGGGTACTTTTATCCCGAAAAACGCAGATTAGTGATAAATAACATCCACGCGGGCGAACCCGCGGGCAACCTCAAGGGATTATTACATCTACAATATTATATAATATCTACATCATCTACAATATTAGATAATCTGAAACCCGGAGAAGGACATAGGGTACTTTTATCCCGAAAAACGCAGATTAGTGATAAATAACATCCACGCTGGCGAACCCGCGGGCGACCTCTAGGGATTATTACATCTACAATATTCAGATTAGTGATAAATAACATCCACGCGGGCGAACCCGCGGGCGACCTCTAGGGATTATTACATCTACAATATTCAGATAATATTGTAGATGTAATAATCCCTAGAGGTCGCCCGCGGGCTCGCCCGCGTGGATGTTATTTATCACTAATCTGCGTTTTTCGGGATAAAAGTACCCTATGTCCTTCTCCGGGTTTCAGATTATCTCAGTACCAAGTTTCATCAAAATCGGTTGAGTAGTTTAGTTGTGATGAGGTTACAAACAGGCAGAGTTACATTCGCATTTATAGAACACTAGGTTGTACGTCAGGATGAAGTGTAGGAAACTAGGTTTTAGATAATGTTGAAACTGTTAAATTAGTATGGTGAAATAATTTGAATATATGGGATGATGTATGCATTTATTCCAAACTAAAAAGAGAGTTGAAAGTAAATCATAGAGCTTGTCGAATATAACCTTGCTGAGAGAAGCCGCACTCTACTTAAGACTTTCCTGCACTTGGTTCCAGGCGGTCTCGGAGCTTTAAATATTAATATCGTTTGGGCATCTGCTACCAACGGTAGTAGTTGTAGGTGCATTGTGAGTACTTGTAAGATTAAGTGCACTAGTTTTACTACTTTTTTCAGTACCACACAAACGGTACAAATATTTTAGGTAGGTATTACATTTTATTTTACATAACATAACGCCTGTATTCCCCGAAGGGTTGGGCAGAGGTGTATAGTACCACTCTCATTTCGCTGTTACGTTTAAGTGTCATGTAATAGGGGGCGAGCCTATTGCTATCAAATAGGCACAAATCTAAACTCCGGGCTGCTACTAAGGAATTCCACACGGAAAAACCTAATAACACTTTGCCCGACCTGGGGATCGAACCCAGGACCTCACGATTAGCAGTCGCACTTGCCACCACTAGACCAACGAGGCAGTTTTATCTTATAACCAGTATATTAACTATTATGAAACTGGTTGTTTAATACACTATCATCATCATCATCATCCTCCTCCTGCCCTTATCTCAATTTATTTGGGGTCGGCATAATAATAAATAAACCAACAACACCGTGTTTCGTTAAATTTCAAACGAATTAATAATACATGTATCTTTAAAATCGTGTTGATTGCACGTGGAGTTTTTTATCGCCATAGATATTCTTTAGTTTAAAACATGTTACAACAACTAGTTTTAAATGTTATTTCTTTAGTTGTTCACGTTTAACATTTGGTTCTCGTTAAGTACAACCATTGATATGTTTATTATAGGTGAGTTTTGTATTTTTTGCGCGACATCATTGTTTGGGCGAGGCAGACTGGCGGGCGTTACGGACAGGGAACCAGTTTGGTTGGGATTCTGACGGAGACGGCAAAACCTGTACGTATGGTTCGAACCAAACCTCTCGAAAGGTTTCTAACTTGGCTGCTTTTTAAACACAACATAATACAAATCATCTCGAAAACCTCGTAATTGCAATGAATGTAATTTTACAAGAGGAGATAATAACTGTCTGTTAAAAAACTTTTTTACAAAAAAGTTAAACCGACTTCAAAAAAAAAAAAATTACCATATAAAATTAACAGTTTCAGTAGTCGGTACTGATCCACGCTGAACCAAATTGAAGGCACCGACTTCTGAAACTGTTAATTTTATATGGTAATTATTTTATTCTTTTTTGAAGTCGGTTTAAATTTTTTGTAAAAAAGTTTTTATTTTTTTCATTTTAGTGGCCTTAATTAAAACTTGGTAGGACCTACTAAAGACGCTGCTCGTAACATAATCACATCAGCACAATATGCGTACTGTTCATCATTGAGGAGTTCCATTGTCTATCTCCGAAGTTCTTCATCAGATCTTCACCAAATTTAAATGGGACCAACTTCAAAGTATACCCTATCCATTAAAAATAAAATCATTAAAATCGGTTCACAATTGGCGAAAATATCGATGAACATATACAAAATAAAAAAAGACATACATACCGACGAACATAGTAACCTCCTCCTTTTTGGAAGTCGGTTAAAAAAAGTATGACGTGTAGATGTTAGGTTCTTCTGTTTTATTATCTATTCATCAATCTATTTCATCTTAGAGCTGTGCACGTTTGTTCTAAATATGCATTAGGTACATGGTTTTCTACCCAACAAATGAATAACCAAAATAAAAAATAATTTTGTGCTTTACTAGGTTTTCACTGTCCAGCAACGAAATTCAGTTACACGTAAATCAATGTATTTGATTGCATTAAAGTTATTGAAATTGGTGTTCATGGGTCACATACAAACAATATTTAACTTGACATTAGCTACGAGTTGTTAACACGGTGTACTTGTCACATAAATACGTTTGTGTACTGTGCAAATGTTTTAATATTAAGTGTTGAGAAACACGAACATCTGAATATCTGAATATACAATACAGAATTGTGTTGAAACATTTGAATGATGAATTGTGTTTCAAACAAGTGTTTAGATTCTTTTTTTTAATTTTATAAACGAAGTGTTGAGTGCATATATCAATCATTATCACGCTTTTTAGTAAACGGAGAAAGCAGAACTGTATACAACTACCGTCAACTGTCTCGCAAGGTGTGTTAATACTGCTTGAGACATGAATAGCAATCGCGTCACGCAATAGTGCACAAGTGATGGCTTGCAGCTTATTGCATACTTGCACCATTAAGTAACCTGTTCCCTTCCATCCACACTTACAAGTTGCGCAGGAAGATAACCTGGTACTGCAAGGCAAAACTTTAAACGTAATACATTAGGGATACATATTGCATTGATTTGTACAACCTTCATTGCAAACTCCGTATATATTTGATTCGAGCTACCTTGGCTGTCGTATATTACACGTTATAACTTTTTATTTCTATGTTAAATATCAATAAGCATGAGTACAATCAGTCCGTTACGGTTCAAATTCTGAGCCACGGGTCTCTTCTCAGAATGAAAAGGATTTTTTTGTCATTTTTTAAACATACAGGGTGTAAACGAAATCACGTAATTCCTTCAAACCTCGTGATGTACTGCTGACATAGATTAACCCTGCACGGGATACTTTTGGATTCAATAAAAAACATATTACCGATCACCCATACCGCGAAGTCTAACCGCACTCAATGCTCTCCTGGACGCCAGACCGAATTTTGATGTGTTTGCTGATGAATGGAAGGTGATTTTATCGGAATGCCTGGAGTACTGCGAGAGGAATGTGTCACGAACGTTTTAAATTCTCTTTTTAGTTATTTTATGTTATAAAATAATTATAATTGTACGTGATCTGTTTGCGGATGAATGGAAGAATAAATTGTCAGGTGCATTGTGAGGGCTGTGTGAAAGAGGTGTCTCATATTGTTATATATATATATCTTTTTTTTTCTTTTTTTCTTTTTTAATCATTATTTTTCGTTCCATTGTTTTGTATGTATCTTCTTCCATTCCTGTTCATTTTTCTATCTTTAATTATTGTAATTGGTCTAAGACCGTTTTAATTAAAGTAAAAATAAATAAATAAATAAATATTGCAAAAAGTAAACACGTGTTCTCAACGTGAAGCATTTTAGCGCCCCGAGCGAATTGCGCGGCTATCGCTGCCGCGTGGTCACATAACTCAGGGCGCTAATATGCCTCACGTTAAGAACACATGTTTACTTCTTGTAATTTTTTTGTTATTAATTTCAAAAGTATCCCGTTCAGTGTTTATCTATGTCAGCAGTACATCACGAGATTTGAAGGAATTACATGATTTCATTTATAGGTACCCTGTATAGCTACTTGTGTCCTTCGTTGTCGACGAATAAGTTCACGTTGTGTAGGTACTCCATTTCTATTACATTTTTCAATAAGTACGGAAACAATTTCCATTATAGGGGTAAAAAATTTCAAATACCAAACTCGGAATTTACTTTTACATTTCCCAACCTTTTCCTAATCGCTTTCGATTTTGTTGATAAAGTTCTACGATCCGTGAAACGGAATCCTAAATTCTATTCCGGCGATTGTGCTACTGCTCTACCTATATAATTATATGACCAAAAGGATTGCTATTGAAAAGTGAAACTGAATTATAATTTCCATTTCAATGATAGGGGATATTTGCTCATGATTTATAGTGGAGTGTGTCTGCAGATCTGTGCTGGCTCGGTTGTAGGTATGGCTGTATAATATGCAGCGTGCATTATGCAACTCGTCTGTGCAGATGGTCGTTAAATCCTACGCTTTATGAACTGTTGCGATTGCATGCCATGACCGATTTATAGCTATAGCTCGGTTCATAGGTGATTGATCCGCCATACAATGTTAGATAATTTTATGCTCTATCTGCTTATAGATTGCATAAGGATATTGTTGTTAAATTTTGTTTTTTAATTGCGAGCACGCGTTGTCTGTTTGTGAAACAGTCCAAATAACTGTCACTATCGTTTTTCACGACGTCAGCCGAATATTTGATCATACATACATATTTATTGCGCATTTGAGTGTAATCTGTCTGATTTTTTATCAAAGACTACGTGTCATCGAAAGACAAGTCAACAGCTAATTTCAGTCGTTCTTTTTTTTACTTTTGTTTAAGCAATAATCGTTTTATTTTGTTCGAAAATTAGAACGTTGGAATTAACGATTTTATGCAAGTTTATTGAAAAAAAAAAAGATCTCTGCTTATTATTCTTGACTATATTTAGTTGAACATCCGCCTAGATGCTAATATTATTATACTAACAAGTGTCGTCTAATAAAATGAAATACAAACAGTCACGAGGAAAGTCTTGTTGCTCAACTAAGAAGGAAAACCTCCACGTGTCGGGGTAACTGATCTGTGATATACCTCTTCATTTGTTTAAAGAATTATCACTTATTCAAAAAGGTTTCTGTCAGTTTATAAATTATCCAAATAATATGAAAGATGACTCAGAGCACGTTCAAATAAACGTATTAAAATCTTTTGCATCAGTTCGGTTTTGTTGGTATCTTTTTAGTTTTTTGAAAATATAACATAACATCATCTTGCCTTGTATTCCCAGAAGGGTTCGGCAGAGGTGTTTTAGTACACCCTCACTTCGCCAGTTATGTTTAATTCACATGTAATAGGGGGCAAGCCTATTGCCATTAACTGGGCACAACTCCAGACCCCGGGCTGTTACTGAGAAATTCCTATTGGATAAACCCAATAACGAACCCAGGATCCTATGGTCAGTAGTCGCGCTTGGGACCACTGGACAAACAAGGCAGTTCAAGAACCAAGAAGTCTTTGGAAATATCTTGTCATTGTTTCGTTTCCAAGTTGATTCTAACTTATTAGGTATTATAATAACGTAGATACTAGTGTAGGCCATTCACATGACACTATTAGCGAGAAAACAATACACGATACAAAGAAAATTGATCTGTATGGCCTTTGTGTGAATTCAGCTTTACAATCGATTACGAAAGTAATTGAGCGTTTTTAAATGTTACTCGATTGTTATAAGACTGACAATCGACCATTTTAATATTATTTGTAGAGGTGGTTGTAGGTACCTACATAGGTACTATTTTTAAATTTTACACTTGTTTCAAGATATTTTTTTTGCTGGAGTACCTACAGCCACAGAAATATAAGTATTATTTAGATTTCTGCGGGTATATAATACGAGTATTTCCTCACATTGTTCTATTAGAGGAATACAAAAATCGTACCAGTTTTTCTCAAATAATTACGATACATTATTTAACATGACCCGGATATTCGATCAGACTACTGACTTCATAAAGCATCTAGTTATGCTAAAGAACAACGAGGAAGTAGCAAAAGCGTTTTTTTTATAAAGATTCAAGGATTCACGGCACGTCACTTCAAGTTTTTTTTTTGTTTTAATCTTGTACCTAATATTATAATTCAAGTTATTAGATGAGGCATGCCCACTAAGCCATTAATTAAACTTGCCAAATTAGCCTGCTTTATATTTAAATTACTTTTGACAGATATAAACGGTTTTATTCTTAGGATTATCTTGCCGGATGTTGTCTGAAGATATAGTCTGACTGAGATGCAATTGCACCTTAAATTATGCCTTGCAGGCTCCAGGGGATAAACATTTTAGAAATTTAGAAGCCTATATAGTCCGCGCCCAAGTGCTAGTCCCCACCTGAGGTATGAGAGCGGCAGAAGGGGGGTGCGAAACAATAGACGCGCTCTGTCAGTTTGCTTTGTTTTATCTACTGCGCGCACCCCCCTCCTGCCGCTCCCATACCTCAGGAGGTGACTAGCGGGTCACTCAGGAGGTGAGGCACGCGAGCTATAACTAGTTCCATTCTTACTTAAGATATAACAATATCTGGATTGCAATAAAAATATTCCAACCAAACAGGTTCAAAATCTATAAAATCTACTTTGTTGTCTTATGACAGCATGAGACACTACATATTCAGAAAATAGCATTTTGACATTTCCATTTGGCATAAAAGAGTTTTTTGCTACTTATAGCCTACAAGGATATACCACACACTTATAAAAAAGACTGCATTATAGAGTTCATAGATATATTATTACTAGTAAAATAAATTATCAATGGTAGAGACAGAGATTTGTGGTAGACATTATAGTATAGGATCCCACTATAGAACGACCTTCACCGAACTGGTAAATGGATGAAAAGTATTTTATATCAAATTAAATATGTCAATAAATATATTGCAAATGGTTGACTAAAAAAATTCAGTCCAGAATATGATTAATTAAATTATTATTTTTTAAAGATTTCACTGGTTTGGTTAATAGACAAATTCCATACCAATCGAAAGTATGAAGCCTATAGAATATGCAAACGTTAATTTGACTATTTTTTTTCATCACAACTCTTGGGTAGGCAGGTGTAAATGCTGTGTTTATACCTGCCTACCCAAGAGTTGTGACGGGAAAAAAATAGTCAATCTAACGTTTGCATATTCTATAGGCTTCATACTTTCGATTGGTATGGAATTTTTCTAAATCTTTAAAAAAGAATAATTTAATTAATCATATTCTGGACTGAAATTTTTTAGTCAACCCATTTGCAATATATTTATTGACATATTTAATTTGATATAAAATACTTTTCATCCATTAACCAGCTCGGTGAAGTTCGTTCTAGAGTGGGATCTTACACTATTAATGATTCAAAAACAATTCAAGTATGTTATGTATTAAAAGATGCTCATCTAAAATTAACTTGTGACAATCAGGTAAATCAAAATGAGCTCTACAATGACAATTACAATTTTCGCATGGACTTTGTATTCGTTGAAATCGCTTTTGGTATCGAGGTGATTTTTAACAAATAATCCGATATAAAATAAAAAATAACGCTATTTACCATCAAGTCTATATTATGAAGGGATGGAAAAAGACATGTACTTGTAGACCTTAGTCCGGGTTCATTTCGGAGATAACAGTATGGAATGTTAGAGGGCGAGCATATTGTCATTTATCAACAACAACCAAACTCCGGGCTTCTTCTTAAAATAGGAACAGTAAAACCCGATAATATACTTTCCCAGAACTTGGAATCAATTTTAACTGTATGTACTATGTAGGCTAGGTTACTAAAGTGTTGTCTATACTACGCCAGTCGCTATCATTCTAGAATTAATTAATCCCTTAAAAAGCTTTTAAGATAAACGGTTTTCAGCATCTGGATTTGAGTATTGAAGGTTGAAATTATTATAATGTTGTATTGTCATGGGAATTAAATTTGTGTGCGAAGTGTGAGGAGATTCGGTTAAGCAGAAGTAGTTGAAAAATGTGTCGCAAGATTTGTATCAAACAAACATACTAATAGGTACCTATACGAAGTTAAGCTAATGAAAACCCTTTAAAAATATACTGTTCTAACCTCTATCTGAAGAATGAGTTACAATAACAAATATAGTTGTTACATTTATATTATCTTGAAAGTTATTTTTATGAGTTAATAATTGAATTATTGTTAAAGAATTAACACTGTAAAAGATGGGGTCAATTGATTATGCGATAAGAGATTGCGCTTTGTTTAACAATAAATGATCAATACAATATCATTAAGACAATCATGTTGTCAAGAAATTGTAATTGTACTATTGTTTCTTTTTTAATTGGGAAGTAGTAGTTATCAGAAGTGTGTACGTGAAGTGCGAAGGAAAAAGAATCAGTATTAGAGTTGAGAATATTTAAATAAGAAATAAATAAATATTACTTGACTGCCTTGTTGGTCTAGTGGTCGCAAGCGCGACTGCTGAGCATGGGGTCTTTGGTTCGATTCCCAGGTCGGGGAGGGTGTTATTGGGTTTTTCCATTAGGAATTTCTCAGTAGCAGCCTGGAGTCTGGATTTGTGCCCGGTTAATGGCAATAGGCTCGCCCTCTGTTACATGGGACTTAAACATAACTGGCGAAACGTGGGTGTACTAAAAACACTTCTGCCGAATCCTTCGGGGAATGTAAGGCGTGATGTTATGTTACGTTAAGTAAATATTAACTTTCTTATGTATAAGTTAAGAAAAAATATATTTTCATGTTATTTTTCGCTCACGGACTGCGCAGGAAAATAAAGGCAGATCTTAAAAGTTAGAAACTCTAGCAGTAAGTAAATAAAAGACAATAATTTCATTATTCACAAGAACGATGGGTAAGTTAGTAAAAGTTTAAAAGCTCTCCTTTTAAAGCAAATAACTCAGAGCATTAAAATTTGTACTTATAATATTCTTAGGGAAAATATTCAAAACTCGGGTCTACTTTAATCCCTAGATGAGCGTTTGAATTTGAAGGTTAAAAGATTAAACAAAGGTGTTAATATTATAAATCTCACGGGTATTATTCATTGGAAGATAATGACCAAAGAAAAAATGATTGCCGATGTAAATATCATTGTAACGCCAATTTGCCACGTGGAGGAATCTGAAGGTACCTGGCTGTGGCGCCTACGTTACAATCAAAATTTAACCTTGAGATGGGTTATAAAACTGCCTCTTTGTTCTCAATAACCAATTTAAATGTTAAAATTGATCATCTACGCAATACGCGTATTGCGTAGCCACTTTGTTTACTAACACACTGTGAATGCGAAATATTTTTTTTTCCTATATCAATCGTTTACCATTGAAGGCATAAACGGCTTACCGGTTGTATGTCACCTGTCACTTATTATAAAGATAACGAGTAGAATGGAATGCTTCGGAGTATTGAATTGAATGTGGCAGTCAATACTCAACAAAGGGCAGTAGTTTCATAGTAATTTGAATTCCATTTTACTTTCTATAAACACGCGCTCTCGAAATTTATCAGTTTATAATTTGTGAGAATCAGTACAGTTATGTTTGAATTTGCCTGCAGATGGCAATTTCACGGAGCGTGGACCTGCACATTCATGCTCGGAATGCAATTATATGCGGTCCAAGAGACAATAATGAAGCAAGTATCTCAGACCTCTGTTTATACAGCATTTATGTACCTCTCGCAAGCCAATCATTAAAACATGCAGTATATTCCAACTTATCAACTTGTTAAAAATATATGCACATTTAACAAAATAAAAGAAATTGCAATAACAACAACACGAGATGTGTAAAAAGCGTATTTATAATTTAATTGCTGAATAACGTTCGCATTCTGAAACAAAGACCACATATTGGGACCATATCCAAAGCTATTTTGGCTTGCGTTTGTTTTGGGCAAACATCCGGCACCCAACACCTTGTTTTATTAAGTGCACAATGTATTAATGTGTTGAAACCTTTTGTTTAACACTCGTACCGAGGGCTGCGGTTCTTAATTACGGGTTACGAGCTTGCCAAGATGTTCAAAGTGCTTTAGTGTCTCCTTACTAATAAACTCTTGCATGAATAAGCGGTAAATAAGTACCTACCGATCCAAATTTTGCTGATTCAACAAGATAATTAGACCATAATAAGAAATGATGAGTGAGATCAACAGTTTGAATGTAATCACAGAATCCTTTCATAAATCAGTAATTAGCATTTTTATATTTATTATTGCTAGAAAGTTCCGGCTAAACATGTGTGTAATGTCTGATGAGTAATAAAAATAATATTTTGCAATTATAATGCAATTGCACAAATATGAATAAATGTAGTAGGTAGTTACATTTCCCTATACAAATATTAACATGGTATAAATGTGGCAATTATTTTTATTTACGGAGCCAGCACAGAAACTTCGAGTATTGCCAACATGAGGCCCATATATTAGCATGATATGAACCCTCGTATTGCAATAACCTAATGGGTTCAAACGTTGCTGCAGCATACAAATAGAATTCCAAGTGGAAACGAACGTGAAATATTAGTACTCCCTAAATGAAACGGTAATATGCTGGTTTTGTTTCGCAATAGTGCATCATAGTAACAACTAAACTAGTGGGGGGCTCGTGGCTAAAACAACCGCGCGGTTCATATGACTTGCGGATCATATGTTAAGCTGCACTTGCCGCGGTCAGTCCTTGGATGGGTGACCATTCCTTACACATCGAAACTTGCCTCAGAGAGAACGTTAAACCGTCAATCCCGCGTGTACAGTTTAAAAGTGGATAGCACAAGTCAACTTGCTTATTGATTTGGCGCTTTATACCTATCATACCACAGACAAGAGAAGATCCACAAATGGGTTAGCGAAGATGTATGGTAACTATTAGTATTCCGACAGGGCGCGGCACTGCGACTCAGTCTATCTCAGAATTATCTATTCTGAGAGCTACCCAATTAAACTTTAGTTCAAACTCAGAATTAATCGCGGGACTTGTCAAATGCGGTTCAAAGCAGTTTGGGTATTATTATCCGAATGAGACTTCAAGTTAGGGATTCGTCGAACACGCCATTCGTATACAAGATTTCTAGGTAAATATAAATCTAATTTCCATTACTATCTATTCTATACTATCAGTTGATTTCCAAGATAATCTCAAAACCTACTGATTGGATTTTTTTTGTCATAACGTAACACAAAATACGTTAATTCATTTCAAATAACCAACTGCTACGAATGTTAAATAGGAACCTGCGCCTGCGCAATGTTAGCGTGCTTTGTTCCTAGTTTATCAAGTATTGGACAACATGACACCCGGTGTCAGCCTTGAATTTCATTGCGAAGCTGATAAACGGCCACAACACACAGCAATGTTTATGTTAATTTATTTTATTACAAGATTAACATATTCACCAGTTTATTTTGTACGGTGTTAAATGCATTTACTAAATAATGTAAACCTATGTTATATTTGTTCGTTTTAGCTCAGGTGCTAATACTATAGTAAATATCGTGAATGTAGTTCTTATGTCAATTTGTAAAATCTATTGTTCCGGGTGAATCCCTCTGTTAATTACGTACAATGTTTTATACTCACACTATTATTCTTTCAAAATTGATTAATTTTGCTTTATTAAATTCCATTGTGTTGCCACTTGATTTAAAAAAACTGTATTCGATTTAAAAGAATTGTTCATGACTTCCGTGCAACTAATGGTTTAATGCGGGTTCAGACTGCTACTCCCACTTAGATGTAGGACTACTCTCTCAGATAAGCTGTACCAAACTGTATTCTGAACCAATCAAGCCCTCTCATTTACTTTCGAACGCTTACAGTAGTACATTCGGATATAATAGCTAATCAAATGAGATTCCATCCTTAAACTAATCATGTTAGGGCGGGAAGTACATGTAAGGAAATATGTATAGGTATCTGTTTCTTTATAAATAAGAAAAACACATTTAAAAATAAATTAATTTGCACATATTAAGTTCTCTAGTCTAAACTAAACGCAAATATCTGCGAATTTCCTCTGTGCCTTCGACAGAAAAAACTTGGGCGCGGTTTTAGATCAAATAAAGTCTAATTAATGGTCTAATGTAATTACAGTAACAACAAGGTTCAGTATGTTGCACTCATAGAATGTAATAGCATATTATACATACTTACATTATCTATGTAACCTTATTAATGCGATTTATTAACAAGTAATAATTTACTACTATGCTTATGATTTATTGATTGATTTGATTTTGCATTTTGATTATATTATACAAATGGGGAATATAAATGCTATTGGAATATTTACTAGATTAAGATACCATTAATTCGATTTATGACATTATGATTTCTAATGACGTGTTCGCGAGGTTGCCGGTGACAGATGATCGGCAGATACATTGGCATATGAATTAAATGGTTCTATAATAATAATATAGTTCTAATATTTGTCTGAATAAATTTGTATAAAACGCAACACCTGCCCTGACAAATCTGACATACATAAATAAATATATTATAAAAAGCGATTACAATTAAATGTACTTATAAAGCTCTAACAATGCTTCGTTCAAAATTAGGAAAATTACTTAGCCTCGTATTAAAAAAAAAGCTCTCATTTAATAGATCCCTCTTAAAATATGTAGTTTTAACGTGACTTGAAACGTATTTAAAAAATAAATTGGTAGTCAAATGTATGGAATTCTGCTTTATGGTAGCTACCTACTGTTGGAAAATCTTTCAAAAGAGAACTGTCTATTAATACGGACCTTAGTGCCCGTTCACTTGGTGAAAAGAACAACATCATTCAGTCAATCAATATATTTTTCTCGAGAACAATTTAAATATTCGTTTTTTTTTTAAATCAGTAACTTAATGGAATTCGAAATTTAAACCATGAGGTAGGTATTCTTAAATCTTGTCAGTACACATGGAATCGCCGGTAGGTACTCACGCACAGTGATTTGACTTTAAGCAGTCGCTTAATGTGTGTGAATGTGTCGTGTTGTAACCGGGAGCCTAATTCTAGTGAGAGGCGGTTGCCCAAGCCGGCAAGTTGCTTGCCAACGAGGAAGTGATGGTGCGTTGCGTGGAGCAATTGACCTTGGACGTGTGATCGCTGCTTGCTTACTAATGTTTGACTACCAGTTCGGTGTCGCTTGAATTTAACTTGGCTCCTGACAAATGGGACGAATGCTGTGGATCGAATTACTACAGAATACAGATTGAATCGATAAGAAATTACAAGTAATCAAAAAAAAGGAACTACCGACTTCGACTTTGAAGTTGGATCACGCCGAGGTTTCTATGACGCGATGTCGAGAATATTATCACAAAAAATTTCATTCACATCCTGATAAATCAAGAATTATAAAAATACTAATTCGAGTATAATCGCGTAGAAAATTTATAAGGCAGGAAAACGTCGGGATAAATAAGGTATTTTTCTGCCTTATAAATTTTCTACGCGATTAGACCCGAATTAGTATTTTTATAATTTGTACAAATCGCGAAAGTTTGAAAACATTTAAATCAAGAATTAAAAAATACCAGCCACATGCTTGTCGGACCTCGCAAAATTAAAGTAGGGTTAGTCAGTACACCTATAAAATGTTTTCGTCAAGAATATGTTTTAAAATGTAAGCTATACATTACCAGGGTTTGGCGAATATTGGTTTTGCGATACACCGAATACATTATATATTGCCATTTGGAAAATGTGTTGGCCACACTTTTTGTGACACTATTAATATTACCGAAGCCCTGTAAGCGTGACTCCATCTTTATAGAAATGATAGAGCACAGTACTTAAGTATATCAACATAGAATACAATAGTGGTCAGATAAAATCCGCGAGCAACTGCACTACGTAATAACTTAAAATCCAAGTTTTGCAACCGAAGCCATTACTATGAAATGAATGTAACACGGCCGTTACCAATTTAAAATTTAGAGCAGAAATACTATTGCGTTGTGTTGAATATTTTTCAACTGTCATTTGTAAACGTCGGCGCTGATTTTCATATTCAGATCGTGTTTGTTAACATTTCAGGCTGTTTCTTTTATCATTTTTTTTCCATCAAGGGCATTTACTACGCACTATTGTGAAAGATATTTCTGATGCTTCACGGAAGGAATCTGACATAGATTTATAGTTTTTGAAATAATACAACGCAGTTTTGTAAACAAGTATAAAAGTTTTGTAAGACATTTACAGTAATTCAGCATTTACGGCCTCTGTAAAACATGCAGAGAAATATTGTAGTGTTGTCTACTTGACAACACATTTAATCTTCCAAAATTTTAACATGCAGCGAAGCATAATTTACATATTACAAAACTTCCATGAATCGCTAATACTTACATTGAATTACTTAATAAAATTTACTATATCCTGATGTTCTGTAAAGACCCTGAAGTTATAACATAACATTATCACGCCTGTATTCCCCGAAGGGTTGGCACCCTCATTTCGCCGTTATGTAGTCCCATCTAATAGGAGGCGAGAAAAATATGATATGAAGTTATAATATGACTATATAACATATCTAAACACCTTTATCTATCTATACATACCTACAATAAAATTGGAACGATGCTAAAACTGTACATTAAATGTTTTTGGAAAAAAGTAAGTGCAACATATAGGAACAACAATGATGCCAGAAATGTCGTTTTTAGAATTTTTGTCTGTTTGTTCGTTTGTATGTTTGAGCTTTAAGATAGCGCTGCTGGACAGATCTAGTTGAAATTTGGCAGTCATATTGGTTAAAGAGCGGGTCAGGTTATAAAGTACAAATTTTCACGCTATTTAGTGTCGTTGATGAGCAGTAACCTTATGTTTACGTAGGCAAAGCCGCGTATACAGCTAATTATGTATAAACCTAAAATCCGGTTTCTAAAACTTTCTGCATTGATTGCTTCATTAGTATCAGACAAAATAAAGACACTATCGTACATAGATCGTGTTTCGGTTTCCATCACTACCTCGTAAATAACCACTGCTGAACACGTACGGCCGCACAGACATCTACTGTGATCGGAATTATATCATATATAGTCATACATTGGTGTGGTGTTTATGGTATTATTCCTCCAACCGATGGTGATTAGTGGTCGGGTAGCTGGCAGATTCGGGATCACAATATTGTGAGAACTCAGCTGGACATTGATAAAACAAACTTTCCTGCCTAGCTTTTTCCCAACTATATTGGGGTCAGCTTCCAGTCTTACCAGATGCGGCTGAATACCAGTATTTTACACGGAGCGACCGCTATCAGATCTCTGCAACACAGTTACTGGGCAATGCCAATATCCTAAGGATATACCAGTTGTCAGACTTCTGACTTCCTGTAATGACTTACATAGGTATTCGTATGACACCGTATGTTTAACGGGCTGTCAGAGGCACGGAGGGAACTCGATGTGTACCGAACGGTCACCCATCCACGGACAGATCGCGGCAAGCGCAGCGTAACCTCGCAAATTGTATGATCCGCGCGGTTGGTAATTAGCCATGAGCCCTTCACAACTGATAAAACAATCTGTTGCTTACAATAAAATGAAAAATAATTAGTAATAAATTAATATAAAAGAAAAACTGTATTTCAATTAAAAATCTTCATAAACTTGATACTTCATAAATACGTTTCATAGACCTTTACATACCTATTAAGTAAAGTTTAATACCAGCTCCATATAAGAGTTAAGTGCGCGATGATCACGCAAGTCATTAATAAGGTAGGTATAACCTGGTGGGAATCCGTATTATATGCATAACTGTGGACATTACTGATGATTACATTGTTGACAAATAAACGTTATCCACCTGCGTATGAGTAGAAGAATAAAAATCATTAATATAGGAGATAACATAAAACGTGTTTTAATAGCGTTCTGTTTTTAAAGCTATAAAATTAATAAAATCAGTATTAAAAAAAATGTAGTTTAAAAAACTAAAAGCACGCTGTAATTTTTAGTGCGTGATAAAAGGGTGTTTTTAGTTTTTTAAACTACAAATTTTTATTTTTTTGTTTTTAGTCTTAAAATAACTTTTAACATATTTATTACCGAACAGAATGTAATTAATGTTGGTTTAGTTAGCATTTTTTAAAGTTATATGTATATTAATTAAGTTATAATATTTTCGAGGGGTTTACCAGTAGCCACTGATGAGTTCCACTATCCACCTCCAGACCCTCGTTACCAAGCCCAATCTATTGAACTTATCAAAAAGAATCATATGACCCGAAACTCGAGGGGTTTACTGGTAGCCATGATGAGTTCCTCTATCCACCTCCTGGTTCCATCATCATAACCTGGTTATCAATCCCAATCTATTGGACTCGTCAAGACGAATCGTATGACCCGAAACTCGAGGGGTTTACTAGTAGCCACTGAAGAGTTCCACTATCCACCTCCTGTCTTCATCATCAGACCCTCAACACCAAGTGCAATCTATTGGACTCATCAAAAAAATCATCTGACCCAAAACTCGAGGGGTTTACTAGTAGCCACTGAAGAGTTCCATTATCCACCTCCTGGCTCCATCATCAGACCCTCGTTACCAAGCCCAATCTATTGGACTCATTAAGACGAATCATATGAGCCCAAACTCGAGGTTTTACTAATAGCCACTGAAGAGTTCCACTATCCACCTCCTGTCTCCATCATCAGACCTTCAACACCAAGTGCAATCTATTGATTGAACTCATCAAAAAAATCATATGACCCGAAAGTCGAGCTGTTTACTAGTAGCCACTGAAGAGTTCCACTATCCACCTCCTGGCTCCATCATCAGATCAGCTCCAAAATATCAAATTATAGTATTGTCATCCGAACTACATATACATACAAAGTTTCATTTCGATACGACAATTAGAAGTAGGTTAAAATTGACTTCCAAGATTTTTTTACATTGTTAGTTAGTTAGTTACAAGTGAAGCTAATATAAAGCGAGCAATAGAGACATGTTTTTGAGAAACCATCAAATTATATAATAACCAAAATGTTTAACATCAATAAAAAATCGATGTGTTTTTGAGTCAAGGAAACCTCATGACTAAAATAGAATACATGATAGATAATATCTATGTTGTTGTGTATTTTGATTATCTTTGTTTTGTTTGAGTAAATACACTTGTTGATGCAAAAGAGTAAATAGCTACTCTTTATTGTATTATGATGATAATATGTCAAGTATGAAAGCATCCATCGAAAACTTTACATTACGCCTATATTCCCCGAAGGGTTGAGCAGAGGTATATAGTAACACCCTCATTTCGTCGTTATATTTATGTCCCACGTAATAAGGGGGCGAGCCCATTGCCATCAACCGGGTAAAAATCCAAACTCCGGGTTATTACTGAGGAATTCCTAACGGAAAATCCCAATTATACTTTGCCCGACCTGGGGATCGAACCCAGGACCTCACGATCAGCAGTCACGCTTGCCAACACTAGACCAACGAGGCAGTTATATCGAATTTTAGGCTTGAAATATATTATACTAGCGACCCACCCCGGCTTCGTACGGGTGCAATGTAGATACTAATGTGGGGCATATAAAACTTCCTCTTTAATCACTCTATCTACATATAAAAAAAAGCGCATCAAAATCCGTTGCGCAGTTTTAAAGATCTAAGCATACAAAGGAACAGACAGACAGCGGCGGGAGCGATTTTGTTTTATACTATGTGAAGATTTCGCTGAATGATTTAAAATTTCTTGTAGTATCTAGCTTAACTGATACACCAAAGAAATATATATTATTTAAAAATATATTATAGTTGAAAATATAACTATAGTTTATAAATATATTATTTTAATTTTAATTTAGTACTTATTAAAAAAACACAAAGATTATTCCTAGAAGTTTTAAGAATTAATTACCTATGTTTCATTTAACTCTTCTTCTCTCGTATCGGCACGAGTCAAATGAGGATAGTTCAAGCCGTGATGAAAATATTAGCCAGTCAGCAAGGTTGATAGCGGTACTGATTGCCCAGGGTGCGCTAGACACTAAGCTAGCCACATATGGTACATGACTATTGTTTAACTACTGTGTCTACTTCGCGGACAGTGAAAGGGTTAAGCATCGTCACTCGTGAAGCCTCTTTTAAGGCACCCCAATTTAGCTCAGAGATTTGGCTCCAATCAAACGTTCCAACATCAATTTGAAAGATTGTAATTAACTACAACAGGTATAATTATTTTTTATTCCATTATAACATTTTTATGGGCGTTATAGGTCATTTTTTGTTCGATAAACGTGATCTTTATATATATATTTTGAAACAAAAAAAGGGGCAAACGTAATATAAAAATATTGCCTCAATCTTATAGGGTCTTCGAAAAACACGTGCCTTAGACGAAATTATGTAAGCCATTTCAGTCAAGGCAAAACTGATATTACATCAGAATATTCTATCAGTTTATTTCGTAGTCTTGTTACATGCATAAGTTACGTATGAATAAAAATCAAATGTCGTTGAGCGCTATTGAGTCCGATAGTAACGTAATGACATTTGAAACCACTATCTCTGACCCGCGATGACTAAGCGCGAACAAAACTGGTATGACCGAGGATGATGCCAAAGGGAAGTTAGAAAGAGAACACAATATCCAATAAGCCAAGAACAAAGGAGACAAACAGATACCTCATCCCTCCTCTTTTTAAGAGGGAAGTGAGGACGGTGCGTTTGCACCGAAAGTAAAAGTGAACGCTTTTCTGTCTTAGGATTTATAATATTATGAAACTAACTACGTCTTCGCTTGTATTTGTAAAGGTTTGTAATAAATCTTACTTCATTTGATAATGATAATATCATAGGTTATTGCACGATTATGCAAGGTTTAGAAGATGTTACAAATCATGCGACGGATGTTTTTGTTATCACTTTTTGCAATAATTATACAAAGCTTTTTGTGGTTTTTGCCATTGAATTGAATTATACCATCCACATTCATCTTCCGCATTGATCGTCGAGAAAAACTTTAGCTTGCTTAAGCCAGCTAAGTCATCCTATCTTTTTCCATAGACATTGGAAGAGGTGACTAACAGCCGAAACCAATAATCTAAAATCTCTGGATTAATCTTAAGTTTTTGACATTATTTATACTAAATAACATAACATAACATCACGCCTGTATTCTCCGAAGGGTTAAGTAGAGGTGTATAGTAACACCCTCATTTCGCTCTTATGTTTCAGTCCCATATAATAGCGGGTGAGCCTATTGCACGGGCACAAAGCCAAACTCCGGGCTGCTACTGAGGAATTCCACACGGAAAATCTTTGCCCGACCTGGGGATCGAACCCAGGACGTCCCAATCAGACGTCGCATTTGCCACCACTAGACCAACGAGACAATTTCTATAGAATTTCTGTGAATTTCCATCAATTCAGAGATTTTGGATAGAGATTTGTTTATAGGTTTTGGTGGTAAAAGACGACATTCAGCGAATGTTCTCAAGAAAATGAAAAACGGCATTCAGCGGTTTACTGTACAAAGGTAATATCATACTAACGAAATCTGTCCCAACAGATTTTTTACTTTAGGGGGTAGTCGCACCGCGTAAAACCGGTAACCTGCCTCGTCAGGTATGAAAAAACAGATCGTGCGCACGATAATGAACGCACGACGGAAAGTTCCTTTAAGTAAAGCAGACGCCGATGAAAACATTTGGATAAACAAGAAAAACACAGTTACGTGACCAAAACGACGGTAGCCAATAAGCAGTCAATTGTGACATTGCATATAAATCGAAGACGAATTGAGAATATCAAGCGCTCACTGCGAGACATTAATTTAAACATGTCTAATCCTTCCTCTATTTATCGTACAAACGTAGACGTGATGATACTTTATTTATAAAATATCGCCCGTTAACATAAATTAAGGAAATATAGACGCAATCTCAATAAAATCAGGATTATTTTATTTTACTTTATTAATCAGTAGAGATTATCAGGAAACCGGGCACCTTTAACGATCCCATCCCATATAGATGTAAAATAAGTGTCCATGATCAGTAATTTCTTTATTCCGCTAGAAAATCCTGTTCGTCGCAAGGATAAGTGGAAAAATACTGTTTTGCGTAACATCTCATTAGGTAATACACGATTATGTAAAGTAAACAGCCTGTAATGTAGCATCTTGTGCATCATGCTGTATAAGTTGTGTCCATTATCCGAGAACCAGTCCCTGTTAAGGCGCCTGGTTTAGGAATACATTAAAATTTCTCATGCACACATACAGCATTTCGTTTCTCGAAGTTCCGCCAACTTAACATAACTGATTACTATCAAAGATAGATCCTTTGATACTTTTTGCTAAATGAATTGCATCGATCTATTTGCTAATTTCATAGCTTGCGTTCCTCTGGATTGTCGTAAAATATCGTACGGAATTGCATCGATGTTTTGAATCGTAACTTCACAAAAAATACATGGAAGGAGGATGACGTCAGTGGGTAACCGGTTCCACGTTGTATAACGAGGCGGCCCTGATATAACCAGACAGGAGCGCACAACTCACTCCCACTTTTGTAACTCCTGTTAACTTGGAGTTATGTATCCCTGGCAGCTTATAAAAGAAAATAAGTGCCAATGTTGCTTTATGTTCAATTTCCAACTTTTACTTTCTATTTGATTTATCTTTGGCTTTTTCTATCTTAATTCTTATCACAATTTCTGTGATCTAAGTGGGCTTATTTAGTCAAAAACAATGTGTGAACAATCACATACATCAAGATGCATTATTATCATAAGATAGACATTTAAATTATCCTGATGCATTTGCAAGTTTGTAAGTCACCAATGTTATCGGGGTTCAAAAAAAATTGAGTTGTAACATAAATACCGGTAAACATTCATCCAAATCTTGCATATCAGCAATCGTATGTTTGTCATTTGGGCTCAGTCAACCCACCGCCGCGCGCCGTTCGGTTCACTCTTATCAGTAGATATCCTCGACCTCTTCCCCTGCTTCACACTGCCGATATCGTTAAAAAATGCAATTAAAACAACGTAAATTAGTCCTTATAACTGAATCCATAGAGATTTAATTGACAGCAAATAAAGTTTGGGAATGTTGTACCCCTATCCTGTGTAGGTATATAACGATATCGACAGTACATATGCAGTACCAAGGAGTGATAAAGTCATGGACATGATTTATTAGTATGTATGACTAAACCGCTGAGACCACCAGTGCAGTGTGGCCGGTTCAAATAAGTCAGGGTTAGCAGTTAGATATCGTAATTATATTGATACTTATAGATGTTGTATAAGTACTTATTATAAGAAGCATTCATTAACCATGTTGTCTTCCGCTTATGAGAATAATTAGGTCAGTCTCCTTTCTTGCTTATGTCATCTCTTGAATTTAGTAAGTATATGGTGTTACTATAGTGGGTCCATTAAAAGAACCTCCACAACTGAAGACACTCTAGTACGTCCGGCGCAAGCTGGGTAGTGGGTAGTCAACCTAGCGACCACCCTAGCTAACTGGCTAAACTTATTACCACGGCTTAAGCTATTATCGACGGGAAAAGAAGAAATTGGTATATCAAAATGCAATTAGAAATTCTTCTACTAATCTGTGATTATTAAGGTGTGAACTGCTCAGGGTACAGGATTCGTGGGGTTTATTATGAGGCGATAGGGGTACGAAGCGTATAGCTTCCAGCTTTTCCAAGTCAATTTGCCTGCACATAATGCTCCACTCTACAGTTCAACGAAGTTCTGATGATCGTCAAAATGCCTTCCTATGTGACCTAGTGGCAAGACTAGGTATACGGTCAACAGAACCGCTTGGCAACACTGAAATTCTGTTGCAACACAAATTCAACTGTTAAACTGTATGGATTCCGTTTGAAGAGGTCACCCTCTCTTTATCCGTAGGTGTCGGAGCAGCGTCCTCCTGTCTGCTGATAACAACAAACTGCTCCAAATTGCGATTACCAATCCATCTGACAAACGCGGTTATTGTGTTTATTACTCCTTGACCGTTCATTGTAGGGGCATTGTGAGTCTCATATTCGGTACCGGTAAAACGGGGCTATTTGAAATTCATGGGGTTAATTGGAATTCAGTTATGGAACGTACTTCTTATACATATTTACCATTTCAATGAAATTGTATATTTACTATTATAAAAATAAATAATAAAAATGAACTTGTTCATAAGTAGTTAAAATATATAAAATCTTCTGTATCTTGTTCGTTTCAATTAACCCCATGAATTTCAAATAGCTCCGTTTTACGGTAGCGAAAGTTTACGGGCTGACATATTATGAAGAACGTGTACGTACGTCATACGTGTATGGTTTGGTTTGTACGTACGAATATGTAAACTGTTAATAGGCGGTAAACCTCAGCTCAAATCTTAGTGTAACACAAAACTTGCAAGTTTCTAATTTCGTTTCCCACTCCGTTGCAAGTAAAGTGCACGTTAGTTGTAATTACAGAAGCAACGTTAGCTTTTTTCGTCGTAAACTCTTTGATTTGTCGGCGGATATTTTACACGATATTTATTTAGCGTGAGACCACTTCTTGTTCAAAACAACATTGCATCCAGTATGAAGTATTTCTAATTATTTCTATGAGGGTTTTGTCGAACGTAAGAATAGGTAGGTACTATCCTATTAGTTACATTAAAAATATTTTCATAATAAAAATGAACTAAAATACATTGATCTACTTGCCTCCTCTATTCTCAAATCATGTTTCATGTAAAACGATGAACTTATCATATCACTTGCCTGCCTACACAAACAGACACGCCGGCTTAAAATGTTTAGTAAATAACATGAACCCTTCAAGGACTGATTTGGGAGCTAAACTATATTTTCATGGATGAATAATATTTTTAATGTTATACGTATTTCGTTTATAGTTACCTCGGTCTAGCCTTTTCCCAACTATGTTGGGGTCACCTATCAGTCTAACCAGATGCGGCTGAATACCAGTATTTTACACGGAGCGACTGCCATCAGACCTTCACAACCCTGTTACAAGGCAATGCCGATATCCTAAGGTTAGACCGGTTGTCAGACTTTCGGGCTTCTGACTTTCCGTAACGACTGTCATAGGTATTCGAATGACAACCGGGATAGACTGTTTAACGTGTCCTCCGAGGCACGAAGGGGTCTCGAAGTGTATAGTTACCTACTTTTTTATTTATAGATAGCTGATCAATATGGTTCGTCTTGTGGTTTGGACTACAACGTCGTAACATCCGATTAATCAAGAAAATAAAAACACTAACTGAGAACTAAGAAGTGTTATTTTAGATCGGTACGAAGAATATCGACGCAACTTCGGAGAAGCCTATGTCCAGCCGTGGACTAAAATTACTTAGTTAATTGTTTGTTAATGGTGTCGATTCTGTAGCACATTTAGACAGTACTAGACTAAACGCAATTGTCACTTTCTTTTTCTATTGAAACAGAAAGAGACAAACACCCTTAGTTTAGTCCTGTCAATGTGCACAACAGAATCCACACCATTGAATATGCAGCAGACTGCAGAACGGCGTCCATACACGCCTGAAGTTAAAGCCAATAAGTTATTTGACAAATAAAGTAAACAAAAAATATTGAATTAAAAAGTCTGATGATGCTGCAAGATTCTTTGCCAGTTTCAACATAAATATTATAACAACTGTTTTTAACATCTTAAGCACCTACGCGTTAATTTACGTTGCAAGTCAACGTATTCATTTGTTATATTTTCGTCAAGTGGCATTATATTTTATAAAGACAACTTTGTGAATTTGCAATCCAAAGCGATGCGAAATCCCGAACACAAAGACAATTAATGCGTAGATATTCTCTTTTTTCGTAATTTGTTATTATAAGCATCTGCTTATAATAACAAATTACGAAAAAAGACAACCTTATTCCTGACGATTTTGTAACCTTATTCCTGATATCTATCAGGAATAAGGTTACAAAACTACTTGGTAAACAATGACGTAGTAGTGGCCAATTTGAAGAAATTGGTAAATAAAGAGAAGAAATAAAAGACTTTTGGATCTTATACACATTATTTGTAGTCTTCCGGTGTTGACATAAGCATAACAATTTGAATGGCGTCCATGTCGACGACAGGAAACTATATAAAAGCTTGAAGCAAGATTATTTTCGCTCAAAGTTGCGAGCTAAATATGCTACGAGTGTGTTCTCAGAAACTGCGGTGGTCGGCGCGGGCGCAGCGGCCCTTTGTTTTTGAACGTGACTTGCGTTTTAGATGCACGCAAATTAACTAAAAATAGACTATTTCCACTCTCACAGTTAACGATATATTATAAGCTTACAACGCAACAATCGTATACAACGCTCACGATCTTATTAAACACATTTCGGATTAAAAACAAGCATTAATTATCTTATTTACTCGAAAGCATGCCCTGCAATGTCAAGGTTTATATTTTATACTACTGGAAATAAATTTTGGCATATATGTTGTTTGTTGCTAACAAAGGTAAAAGGTTACATGATAATTTGTTATTTGTGTGGCAGTTGTATGTATGTTATTTTAAAAATAAAGTATTATTTAAATTAAGTGAGACGCAGTATTTTGTATAAATATTAAACAATGAAACAGGATTGTTGTTTAAGTATTTCAAATTAAAATGAATGGGTAAATGTTTGTTTGAAATTAAACTGTTGATGCATTTCTGTGGAGCGACACCCTCTCGTTTTAAATAGCCCTCGTGAAGGGGAATTGTAGCTAGATTGGCGCACCGCTAATAACACTTATGCGGGTACTTGATGCCCTACCTCCCCACATGGAAGCCGTTTTTATACAGTGACCGTTGGCGGTCGCTCATTCACAATTACCATATTGATTTCGCCAAGATAAGCGATGAGATCGCGTTATAAATTCAATTATAAAATTACTTTACTTCGTAGGCACCACAGTGTTTTTTTCCGTCTCCTCGTTACATTTAATAGTTCAAGCAAGCCTAACCTAACGACCCGTCACAAATCATTTCCATTATCGCTTCACTAAGATTGTATCAGAGTAATATATTTATTGGTCTTTGAAACATTTTATACTGAATTTTGGTGGCAGGCATTTTAAATTTATCAAAGCAAATACTGAAATAAAATTTCATTAAATCAAATTCTATTGCTCTAGTTTTAAAAAAATTGTTCGAGTAGGTCCGCAGGCGAACTTTTTCCCATGACATTTGGTATTCAATGGTCCTTAACGATATGTTTCACTGATGATTTTGCCCCGTGATTAGTTGGGGTATGCCACCCTAAACTGTGGAACAGTATTTAATCTGACGGGTAAAATTATGCGGGTTCTCTACGAGGCGCGAGTGGACCAACAATGTACTTTTTTAAAGTACACTTCGTTATTTACAATCGATTTCCAACTTTAAATTAATGTGATTAAAGTTCTTAATACAGTGCCTCATTGTTTGAATTTTAGCAATCTGCTATTAATGGAGAAATCAAAACAGGGAAGATTGATGTCATGGGAACTTAACGTGGGATTCTGATAGCTTTTTTTATTACTTGCTTAATTACATTCAAAATTAAATTAGGAAAAAACGTCGGTAACTCGTTGTTTCGCCTTTGGAGTATTTCTTTTAAAAAAGTACATGAAATTAAATACATTTGAATGGGTTTTTTGTGAACGGTGACATTAGTCAATGACTGATACAACCCTTGTCGCGTCTAGAGGTCATTGAACGGTACAAATATTAAATGTAATCATGAAAAGCAGTTTTTTCGGCACAATTTAAACCGTCTTTATCAGCAAAAACATATGTATGGACGGAAAATCGCCTATCCAATATGTATGTTTATCACGTTCCTGACTCTCTTCAATAAGACACATTGTGTGTCGTATTGGTAAAGGCATTGAAGATGTGATTACAAAAGAATGCAGCTCTTACAATTAAAAGAGCTACTCCCATGTTCAGCTGTGGGTGCCGACATTAAAACGGTTTTTATACGAATATATTATCAGTACAATGTGGACGTGCACTAAAGCAATTACACATTACGGAAGCAATCTACAACGAAATGAAACTTATTACGTCGATACGAGCATCGACTCGACACGTACGTAAGTTCTCGTGTAATCTTACCGAAGGTTGTAACAATTGTAATTTACGTCATTACCGCTTGTGATATTTATTATAATACGTCGAATAACTGTTATTCGTATAACGCGATTCGTATCATTCATGAAATGTGACCACCAACTAGACGTTATTGGATAGTTGCAGGCAGTTGAGTAAATATTGAAGTATTGCGATTAGACAATAGTTTCCACAGCTTATTATATCTATTAGGGGTGGCACACGTTACTAATCGCTGGGGTTATCATGCAACGGTCGTGGCCTCACCCCTAGCTGGGGGACAAAGGTTAACACATTCACTTATCTAGTGCGCTTACGCAGTTAACGAACAGGGTTGATCGCTCGGAACGCTCAACGATCACATGTCAAACATTTCTTTTGGTTCTTAGATTATGAATGTCAACTGAAATTAACTATATGGATCGACTTATAATGTTAGTGGAAAACAAAGAGACAACTTCTATTATTTTATAAGGACATTTAATTTAATTAAAAACTAGACAGAGGACGAACTGCCTTATTAGCTTCGTGTTATTGTTGTTATACAGTATTATTGCGCTTTAAATATTGTGTAATCAGGTTATTTGGATTGCACATAATTAATTTATCTGTGTAGTTAATACCTATTCTTATTGAAATCATACGAACCCATATAAGTCACTAATCCAGTTTGTAAATATCAACCGCTGTACTCTTTGCAAAACATACCAACTTTTGTATGCAAATATCGCTATTTGTGTTCACGAGCGAGCCTTGATCTTTCGCACCTTCCCCGAGCGCACCCCTTCAAAACAACATTATGCGCCATCGCTTACACAAACAGCTCATCACTCAGTTGATTATGCGTATTTCAAGTGTCGATTTGAACTTTTTATTATGTTCAAATTTGCGTGTTATGTGGGACACGCGCACAGCACGCGACCCGCATGGGAGAATACTCCGAGGGTGCTTTTTGTAACAACCATTATTCGCAAATGACTAATGTCGGCTACAAACACTTTTGTTGCGCCGTAAAACGAATGACGGATGACTATAAAGTTATGTGCCTTCGCGGTTTCGTTATGGGAACACTTTATTGTACCCTTCAAGTGCTCAACCCAAGACATAAAGTGGAACCTATTAGGTGCTATATCACTTTTTAAGGCAGTCTGCTGTCTTGAAATCGCAGTTTATTGAAACCTTGACGTTTAAAAGGATATGAATAATGTGATGGAGTTCTTCACACGCATACATTGGTCTAAAATTAGACTACAGTACCTACAACATAATAAAGGAGCACTTGTCATGAATCACAAGTCAACGGCCAGATAAAACATGTCGTCTCCAACTGTTTGTGTTGTAATTACGTAGCGCCCGATTACATTGTCTTAACTTGTTAACAGATATGAATTCGATAAATACTCATTGGTGTTTTATCGTCCGACGACCCCGTTCTGACAAATGGCTGCCAATCAAACCAGCAACTATCGATAACATAATAATGGACGAATACATGAATGCGTGAGATGAAGCCCGCATTTAAATTTCACTTTATATTCATAAGCTCTTTAACACACCGATACCTTGATTCGCTGTTATTGTTGTACCAGTGAACTGATAAATATTAATTTCGACCTCGTAAACACGGATCCCGCAGCCAATCCAAAGGGAGGATGCTTTTTGCGCAGGATAGTGGAAATTTTTTGAATTACAAAACTGGAACAAGTTGTTTCGAAATCAGAACATTAGTCTTCCTCAGGTATATATTATTGCTTAACTGTTCTCGAGTGAAATCACATCCAGAATTGGAATTTCACAATTTTTCCCCATGAAATGAGAACGCGCTAAATAAATCAGCACTTTCTCTAACCTCGGATTTGCAAACATTCAGTGCCAATTAATGGGTTTGTGTGTGCGATCAACACTGAACGTTAATTTGTATTTCTGGTATAGAAGTAGTTGAGAAGAGTTTTAATCTTATCCTACTAATATAATATTAAACTTCACGATTATAATAATCGTGAAGTTTAGATGTTTGTGAGTTTGTGAACTTGGATGTTTGTTAATCAATCACGCCTTAACGGCTCTACAGATTTAGATGAAATTTGGCACATAGGCAGACCATGACGTGGAGTAGGACATAAGATACTTTTTATCCGAGTACATAAAGTAGTTCCCGTAGGATGCGAGTGAAACTGCAGGCAACAGCTAGTTCCTTATAATATGGCCGTTGAATATCGGAAGCTTTGTGTAGTAATAAGATTGTGTTGAAACTTTGGTAGCGTTGCGCAACCATTGAGGATGTCGGATGTTGATCAGAAGTCGTTCGTTTTAGATTGATATTCATACCGTGATCTAGTTTAGGATGTGCTATTTGACTAATATTTTTCCGCTTAAGCGCCATCGCTGTAATTACGTATCTAGTTGGGTATTACGGTCACGAGTTGATTCCCAGGCGACCGGAGCCTGATTCAATTTGCTGCGGATTTAAAGTTAATGCTGCCGTAGAGATGAATTTGTTTACGTTCATTATAAGAGAATTTATACTAATTGGAAAAATTAAGTTCTGTATTATGGCGCTCCTATGTTATAGGAATTTGAAAGTAGCTAAAGTAGCATCTAAACCGTCGTTGGTATAACACTTCAAATTAACTAGCGAACCTTCTCAGGGTTACTTCACTAGATATCAGTAATGAAACAAATTGTTTTTTCTATTTTTTTTTATTTGATTTTTTTCTATTAATGCTACCTATCAAACTCGTGAAGTATCGCTTCCTAGTTAATTTGAAGTAACCCTATGTAAGCATAAACAGCTCATTACTGTCCCACAACTGGGTACGGGCTTCTTCTCAGAATAACTTAAACTTCTTATTCTGAGAAGAAGCCCGTACCCAGTTGTGGGACAGTAATGAGCTGTTTATGCTTACATAGGGTTACTTCAAATTAACTTAGTCTACCACGCTGGCCTGGTGTGGGTTGGTGGACTACACACACCGTTGGAACTTTATGGATTTCAGGTGTGCAGATATCCTGACCATGTTTTCCTTCACCGTTAACGCAAGTGATAATCAAATTCTGATCCGCACATGAATTCGAAAAGTCAGAGATGCAGCCGGGGTTGAACTTAGACCCACCTGCGTCGAAGGCAAGCGTTTAACCTCTAGGCCAGTGTTCCGCAAAGTGTGTGCCGCGGCACACTGGTTTACCGTCGTTATTAATTGGTGTACCGCAGGAAAAATCTTTTTCTTATAAAATTATAAAGGCGGACGGAAATAATGTATTCTTTGCTATCTTTCACTTCGCAAAACTTATCGTAACATTACTTTCAAAGCAACAAAAACTATAAGTAATATAAACTTATTTAAAATTAAGTGTGAGTTTCTAAATTGATTAAAATTTGATTTTTTATTTATGGTGTACCACTGAAACTGCCCGATTTCGTAGGTGTACCTTGAACACAAAATGTTTGCGGAATAGGTACTGCTCTAGGCTATGACTGCATCAACCCTATACAATTAAAGCATAATTGTATTTCTGTCAAATATTTCAAGCTAATAGAGACAGAATGGCGTTTTATTTATTTTTAGCGGTATCTACCTAATTGTATTTAGCGGGTCGTCGTGCAAGCGGGCCTTAATCTAGGTTTATTACTTAGGTATTGGAAAGATCCTCCTCGTTATCTTGGAGAAAGAAAGAAAAACAGAACGTATCAGTTGTTTATCATTTGGCACAACTCGTAAAAGTCTGACATGACCGAGGGCAAGGGTGATTGTTTTATTAGTAGATAATGTAGACCGACTTGCTCTAAATCCGGTCTGATTGTGAAGTAATTTTTCTAATCAATAAGTTTTTAGGGTCCCGTACCTCGAAATGATTAAACGGAACCCGTATAGGATCATTTTGTTGTCTGTCTGTCCGTGAAAACACTTTTTTTTTCAGGAAAGGGTGAGATATTGAGTTGAAATCGATACCAAACACAGTATGTACACATGTCAGAACTATGTGGCACATAGTATGTAGCCACATAGTGGCACATAGTATGTAGCGACGTAGTGGCACATAGTATGTAGCGACGTAGTGGCACATAGTATGTAGCGACATAGCCTTGGTAAAAAAATCAAGCTTCTAACTAAATGCAATCAAAAGATACAGCCTTTTAAATTGTATTTTCATACTGATAGATTAACTTACCGACCGACACATCAAAATCTGTGGGGTACTTCTAATTAACCTAGAATCAAAATGGCATGAAGGCAGGTCTCATAGCACAAGTATAACGTGGGGAAATCCTCATGGACTATCCCCCGTCTGGGGAAGACGGGGGGGTGTGCCGGACTCTTACCGGCTAAAACCACCACGGTGTCCCTCCTTCTGACCTAAGGCCGGGGTCGCGGGATTCGCTATTGCATGAACCGCAACCCCGGCAGGTCTTGGTCCACCAATTGCTGGTGGACCTCTCCACTGTAGGGCCCCACCCCACGACCTCCTAGAGGCGCGGGGGGCACCCCACATCACCGGCGCACCAGAACACATGGTACGCCGTGACCACCCCGGGGACCAAACAAGTACATGGGCGCCAGACTACCTCTGGGCACCCCTGGTCCCCCTGCGACGGGTCAGGTTAGTGGCCCCGCCGCCTACCACTTTTCGGCCGCAGAGGATAGGGAGAGCGGCCAACTAAACACCGACACTCCTCTCCCCCTGCGGCCCCACCGCGTCCGCCATCTGACGGTGGCGGCCCCGTCAGGCCGCGGAAGGTAGGGAGAACGGCGCACCGTAATACCGGCACTCCTCTCCCGCCGCGGCCTCCACCCTTCAGCCGCAATGCCTCCCATAAGACATCGCGGCCCTCCTCAGTTGCGATGTCGCCCAGGCGACACCGCAACCTACTTCGCCGCTACGTCGAGGGCTTCCAGGCCCAAGCCCCGACGAGCAGCCCCTCCTCGGGTTCCTCTTCGCTTCACCGTGAGGCTCGAAGCCACGGCTACTAAGCCCCCCCGCAACGACAATGCGGGAACCCACCGGGGGGGATAGCACAAGTACCTAAAGGAAAAATCCGAAAAATCATTAATTTGTAATTCTATGTGAAAAATCTTAATTTTGCGGTTTTTGCCATAAATTGTAGGTGTATAAAAAAGCCACAAAATTAAGTTTGACACGTATTAATTCCACTTTAGGGTTAATGATTACTTTTCATTATGTGGTTATTTTTATTAAACACACGGAAAAACGGGTGTCATACGAATACCTATGACAGTCGTTACGGGTAGTCAGAAGCCCGAAAGTCTGACAAACGGTTTAACCTTAGGATACCGGCATTGCCCAGTTACTGGGTTGCGGAGGTCTGATGGCAGTCGCTCCGTGTAAAATACTGGTATTCAGCCGCATCTGGTTAGACTGGAAGCTGATCCCAAGATAATTGGGAAAAGGCTAAGAGAGGACACGGAAAAACGTATCGTCTAAAATCTCTCCGGTGATCAATAAGTGTTTTTCGCTGATTAGTTAAATGGTACCCTTTTATTATTTAATTAATGAGGGAGAGGGCATTTCCTATGTGCTTGGCACCCGTCTTTGTATTTGATAAGAAATAAATCCACCAGGATCTTGAAAAATAAACCGATCGTAATATTATGGTTTTCAAGTTAGTGTGTTAGTCAGTAATCATGTACCTAGTTTGATTTGATTGAATCTAACTACTAAGATATATAAGACTGATGACTAACAGTAGTTTTCATAACTATAGTTCCTTATAAATAGGCAATTATTTATTTAACTTAGCATAACATTAAATAGAGCAATCGCTATTTTACTTCCTCATTTATAATAATACTTTCCTCCTTGTTCAACCAGTTCCGAGTTTTCAGCTAATCACTGAATCAAGGATGTTGTAAGAAATAATTGAAATTTTTTCCACGTGTGCTATTTCGTTTCCCGACAGTGAGCATACGAATTCGACTCAACGTAATTAAATGGCTAACAAAAGATCAAGGTCACGTTCTGAAGATAAAACTTTTTGTTGATATTCGTGACCAAACTTGAATAATGGTAAAAAATCACCGTGTAATTGTAAATAGGCCCCAGAAACGCAAACTGGCATAGCGACATCAATGGCTGTAACTACAGACTTACTTGAAAGGGTAAGTGAACAAATTAAACGGGGGTGCCAAAACGTACCAGTGGAAAAAAAACAATACGAAAATTATGTGAAAGCACTTTTCAGTTGAAACAGAAAGCTATTAACTATGTAGATCTCCGTATCAAGAACTGGAAGAACTTTAAACAAGAGACATATCCAAAATCTGATTTAGTTTACTAGTTCCGGGTGTTTAACTAGTAGGTAGTAGTTACTTACTTTGAGTATTAAACTAACCTACTGTTCGAGTATTAAACCAACTGGTTTAATTAATACACAGACCTTCCTGTTATTTGAATTTACTCAGTCTAAATACACTAAGCAAGTTCTAATGCATAAGTTGAATTCGGTAGTTGTCTAATAAGTTATTATTTAAAGAATTTAATTGAACTTTTATTATATCAAAAAAAGTGTAGACAGAAACGGTCTCAGAAAAAATAAATAAAATCAATCTAAAAATGGAGGATATACACGTTTTTCAAGTTTTTGAATGGCGCATTTTCTGTCCTTGTTCCACGAAACGGACCTTGTACGGAGTAAAATGACGTTTTTGAACAACGACGTCATCGTTCAATAGTGCGGTTTCATTCTATTCACAATTTTAAATCGCTTATAACTTGGGCATTTTATTTTATGTATATTTTTAATTGGTTTTTTCATTGTTGCCTATATTTTTTGTAAAAGTTTCGAGACAATTAATTTTAAAAAAATTGTCAACTACCTACCTAATTGTGCAACCGACTTTCAAACTGTAGATACACCCGCCGCAAGCTGACTTCTACAAGCTTTACGACCTAAGCGAACAATGGAGTGAACTGGCATAGTCAAACTAGCTAGTGGATTTGACGATAAATGTGTCTATCACTCGCGAATAAAATGTAACTTTGTTTGGCTACAATAATTAGATTATTGTTTCTGGCCAATTATATGACAGGCCCTAAAAACTTCAAAATAAATACTTTTAACAACATTCTAAGGTGTACTTTAAAACAAGACCCATGAAGTCTTAAAACGCATTTAAAAAAGTAATGACTCGTTTATATGTCCAAATAACAACGTCATACACTTAAATGTATTCCACAACTACATTAAGGCACCTAAACACGCCTATACAATGTTCATCATGATACGGAACACTAAGTACGGAATAAAATTACTGAACGAGTCAAGTCAAGGTCAGTCCACATGCGGATATGGCGGTGCGCGATGTTGCCAGCCCACAAATAAAGGAGGTACCACTTGATGCCTCATCATCAGATCTACGTACGATTTGAGGCAAGGACAGTGTGATGAGAACCTTTATCATTTTTTGTGTAATTACGAATTATTAACACTATGTTTGTTTTATGAAAAAGTAGACTAACTCGTAATCTAAGTTATTACATTAGCATTGTGATAGTATTCGTTTCTGGTTTGTTGTATCATACATAGATTAGAATGTACTTCCAAATATAGAATGCTGAGTATCTAAAGGTTTAGTCTAAGTTTCAGAGTATTTAATAAATATTAATTGACAATTTTTAAATCCTAATTTTGGATTAGCCTATGAAACACCAGGTACGAAAGCTAGTCTGCGAATAACTACTATCGTTGTTTCACATTTGTGTGCTATGTGGCTATAAATTATGCGCCCGCCATTGGTACAAGAGGCAAGCGGGCCTAATTTGCATTAAAAACCGATTTTTACGTAATATAAAACTGGTATCCGTTGTATTAGCCCAATTAAAAGAAGAATCATCATGATACCTAATAATTTACAATCAAAGATTAAGAGATTCTTAATTAAGTGTTAGTTAACAGCGAAAGGCATCGCTGTATTACGCAGATAATGGCGTTTAAACGTGTGAAGTGGCGCTTAGTAATAGTGCTGGTAGCTAATAGCAGTTACATTTTATGATAGTAATGGAGAGCTTTTCCGTAAAACGATTACGTGGATCGAGTCTGTACACAACGCTGTTGCGTACACGCACACTTATTACGCGCCAAACAAAAAAGCGCACTAATTTACACGATGTTACCAATAGTTATGAACTTATGAGTTATCGAACAAAGTTCCGCTTGATCAATTAGCGAAGTAAATTGCTCCAACACCTCACGCCACTTACACAAATACGAATACCTGAGTTTTTTGTGCGACCACTAATTTGATTGTTGCAGCCACACAGTCACGTCTAACGAGATAAATTGAAGCTTAAGCCATGAACCAAATGAATGCCTCAATGACATAACTTATGATAAATATCTGGTAACAACATTAAGTGCATACAAGAGAAGGTTCGTTGTATAATGAACTGTACTCTATCTTTATTACTTAGCTGTAAGCACCGACTTGCCAAATAAAACGCTTCCTAAATTAGATAATAGGTAATATAATTAGTACGCAATAAACACTGTCTTACATCATAATGACTATCGAGCTGCATCTGTGTTGCTGAATACTACACCAAATTAAATAATTATTATTATTATCGGCAATTATAAAATATCGTGTTACGTCAGCGCTACATAACAAATCGTTTGACTTTTCTGCACTAAAATTGTACAGTCGTTGTATAGTATAAATGTGTAATAGAACAACTTCCTATTGTGTGTGTAAGTGTGTAAGTAAGGCAGTGGCGTAGTGTTGAGCTATTATCTAACAGTGAAAGTGTAAGTGTGTGCGCGGCGAGTGGTGACGTAACGAGAGCCGGTGCGCAGGCGCCCGCTGCAGTCGACTCGCTCCACTCTCACTGCCGACGATTGATGCTGATTTTCAAGTAAACAACTAGGAAGTTCCCGGTGAACTGGATATTTATTAATTCCTTATTAAGATTAAAGCCTGCTATATAAGAAAGTGCGTGAAATATCTACACTTACTTACATTCGATGATTTTCAGATGAGCGAGCGCGTTGAAGTCTTTTGACTGACACGCTATGCTCGCTCGCTTATGTAACATCTTTGTGCATTATTTATCTTTGTGCGTTATGGTAATACATTATAAAATTTTCTTGTGATGTTGCCATTATAAAGGTACTTTATGTTTTTTATGTTACTTCATGTATGATTGTTGTGTATTATTTTATTCATTAACAACATTAGGAAGAATGGTTTTTGTAATTTGAATAATAATCCCTAGGTCTATAATCGAGTGGCAATAATGACTATAGTAGATATACATATTTATACATTAGATTTTTTGCGTCTATACTTAGGAGCTAGGATTTTTTCGTGTTAGAATAATTTGTGTACGTTCAGTTATAAATCGTGGTGTATACCAAGGTCCCGTGTTTAGGGTAGACGATGACTAGTCAACTCCTGCGCAGTGGAGTGGAGCACGCCACGCACAGTCCAATTTGAGCCGCCACGCTCCGCCGCCTCAACTATTTTCAGTTTCAAACTTTTTGCTCAAACCCGACCCACACTAAATTTATAGATCAGGATGAAGTCACAGCATCACAATTTGAATAAATATTCGATTTCAGTTAATTTAAATGTAATGATATTCAGCTAAACGAGTGGACTGTGTAGTATTATTAATTTATAATTATTCTTCCTCAATGTTGCCATTTCAGACAGTTTATAACGACGTAGAAACGTTAAAACAGCAAGTTGTTTCGATTTACAATCTCCATTTCAATTTGCGTATACGGATATAGGCGTAATAATGTCGTCAATTCATCTCTATAACGTAAACATCCATCTTAGTCGGCGTCGTAACCCGTAATGCATAACGACGAGCTACGAACAAGAAATCAAACGGATGACGTCACACGGCATTCGCCATTTTACACGCTCTACACCAGCATTCTTCGACGTCGTCGGTAAAATGAGGTTAGACGGATAGCATTCAAATCTGAACAAGTTTTGTAAATAGTTACAATCGGTTGTTGTAGCCTATATTTTATGTTACCTCTCGTTTATCCGCCATCGACTCCAAATGTCACAGGCGCACGCGATGACCTCACTCAGATGTTACATCTTGACATTTAGTCGGTACTTATCTACGTATACGTATGTGCACGTTTTGTTTGTGTTATATACCTACGTTCTACAACAAATAGTTACCGTAAAAGCGCTATGATAAATTGATTCTTTGTCACTTTTAGTCATCGATCGGTTTTTATCAGCTATCTAATGAAACCTTTAGAAAATGCTGTTTCATATTGTGTATACTAATATAATGTTATTGGGTAACCATAGAGATTTATCACAGATATGTAAAGTACATAACGTGTACCACGTGGTCGTAAAATATCACACGTGTTGAACCTATGTACAAAAGTAGAAAAATAAAACTTAATTTACAAGTCACAAAGTGTATCTACAGTCACTAAGAAAAAGAACATTAAATTATGGTAAAGGTAAGGTCAGGTTACGTAAGCTGTAGCCTTATTTGATACAATTTCGTCAATCATAATAAGTATGCCGGAAGAAACGCAGTGGGAAAATCCGTCGAAGAAATAATAAGCCAAACAGAAATATCCAAAATTATGCAATATGTTGTCATGTGTTGTTGACGCAACGCTTGTTTTCGTGGGTCGTGCTAAGTGTGCCGCGACCATTACGGTCAGCCGGTGGCCCACTGAGCCACGCTATGACATAACTGAGCTTCCGCCACCGTTCGCTCAGTGAAAGGTACGTTTGAACTCACATAAACCAACCAAAGACGCGAGGCGCTGCCCCGGCCCACCATTGAGGTTTTTGTACTAAGTAAAATAGTCAACACTCAACCAGTCTCGGCAGTTTAACGACTCCTCAACAAAAAGATTAAGGAGTTTTTAGAAGTAACGCCTATAATAACATCGTTACGATGATTAGGCTTAATAAGTTATACGGCGAGCCAATAAATTGTCTATAGATTATCCATTCTATTATATGTATAGGATAAATAAATGAATACAAGTTTTCGCGGTGTAATGTTTGCGTCGCAACATCGAGTGCTTGTGTAGACTAGTTGCTGTTGGCGAACTAGACACTTATCAGAGCGAACTGGCGGCTTGTAATTTGTTATAAGCCTAATGTTGTCATTCGAAATTGTAATTAAGTACTAAACGCGTTTGTAGCAAAACTGTTGGTTGCAATTGTAACTATACGGGCGGTCCAATTACCTAGAAGTAAAGTCTATCGAAGTAATGTTGAGCATAAAGTTTTCTTTAAACAAGTACTAACAACTGTCAGTAAAATTGACTGTACCCAAAGAATACCCAAAGCAATTTTCCGCATTTAAAGAAATTGTTAAGCAAACTCCGTTGAAAAGAAAGCATATAATTTGATAAGGAAATGACTTCCGTGAAGTTTGATTCGTGATTTTTAAGTCTCAAGTAAAATAAATGTTCAAAAAACATGTGTTGGGTTTTAATATATAGAAATGTAAAATTTATGAACGTGACTACAGCAAATATTTAATAAATAGAATATTAAGTAGGTATCTTATGATTTGTTTAAATACATTGTTAAAACTTTGAAGAATTTAAATCAAAGGTAACCAATGAAGTTAACTACATAATAATGTCCAAATTCAATGTAAGAACTGCGTTCTTGCAGCATTTGTCATAATTTGTTTGATTGTTTCATTCCCAGGATTGGAATGCATGGATAATCTCATGTCGAAGAGAGATAATAATGCCTATACAATGTTTTCTCGTTACCACGCTGTTGTCCGTAATGTAACTGGTTGACCTCGAAATATAATATTAATTGAATTACAGCTAAGTACATGCGACACTACTTACCATGCAGAGAGCACAATGGTGTAGGACGCTGACCTTTGCAGAACAACATTAAAACTAAAAGAAATGCATTCAGCCGACTCTAACATGTACAAACCATGTTTTATTTTTTCTTTCATCCTCAAACACACGGATTTGAAAAGAAGAAAAGGGTAGACCTTTGCCCAAATGTGGTACACACAGGCCTTTAAAAAGAAATTTACCAAAGCTTGATCTATATTTTCCTTTAAATGCTAAAGAATTTCAAAAAGGAATGTCTTGTAATTTCCTGAAAATGGTTTATGATGCATTGATGACAGTTTCTAAACCTATGAGTTAAGTACCTAACTAAAATATTTTAGTAAGAGGAAAGCCCTAACATTTTCAGTATTGACCAGAATTGGTCTTTGGAAATTACGAAATCGGAAATTGTTTGCGTGAGCTTACTAAACTCTCTCTCTTACACAACCTGCAAGAAAAAGAGACAAATATAATTATTTAGTTTAACGAGCTCATGAAAACTATTGCCATTTTCATAATTTCCAAACTCGTACTAGGGATACAGGCCGTACAGCATATCGGAACGGTTATGACTAGACAAGTCCTAAACTGTAAGCAAACAAGTTCACTATTTACAGCTAATGATTAAGTGTTATAGTAAGTGATATAATTGTAACGGCAAGTTTCTACTTAGAAGCGGGATTCCGCACTTCCGCGCTCATAATAACATCATTATAACCAGTAGTTACGCTCACTCCATAAGTTTTCAACGCCTTGGTACTTTCTGTACTTTCGTGTACCACTAATTTTTAAAAGAAAATACAATTTAGCCTTTACTTGAAGGGATCATCGTCATTGACAGCCATCATTAATCGCCCATTGCTTCATATTAGGCATAGCTTCTGGCTTTTATCCCTATGCTTCCATGTTCTGATTAAATTCTTTTCCTACTTGTTTGACTGCAAGCCAGCCCACACATTTTTTTTTTGGTATACCTATACAAATCGTCAAGCACTGCTGACTGTTGCCATTTACCGGTCGCAGTTCAAGTTCAAAAAATCATTTAAAAAAATACAATAACACTGCCCAACATGGAAATCCGACCCTACCAACTGGTCCTTCAACCCAACCCGCTGTACCACTAACTGGGTTGAGTTGGAGGTCCACTAGACATCTATTGTGAACTAATCAACTAGACCAATATAAGGTATTTTTTAATAATATCTATAGTATCAAACAGCCTACACATCGATTCAATTAAATAGTGGTTATACCCGCTTATGGCAATTACACCATTGACACAATAAAATAGTTACAAATTCAGTGTGCGCTATAACACCGCTAAATTGCAAGCTTTGATTCATTTTGTTTGTTTTCCTGTCACTTCTATTACTCATTACGGACTAATTAATCATATTAATCATAATAAACGTATTGTTCTGATTTATTATTATTGTGTTAAAGATATAAGTAATAAAATGTATTGTTGTGCAATTAGTTGCAGTTTTAATTTGTATTTATTTTATTGCCGTGTACTTAATTTAAAAAGCTATAAGTTTTTAATCATTCCATGTAGGTTATATATGACTAGCTTCTGCCCGCAGCTTCGCTTGCGTGAAGTTTGAAATCCTCGTTAAGCCCATTTTAAAGTGACATTTTAAAATCCAAAACGTCCGTCTTATATCACCCCCAGCGGTTTAGGCTGTGCGTTGCTAGATTACTTCAAACGCTTACGCTTACTTCAAAAGTACCAGATTTCTCATACAAACTTTCAACACTTATTTCACCCCCTTAGAGGTTGAATTTCCAAATATGTGTACATTTATTCCTAACCTAACCTTTCGGAGAGAGATGCATTCTGGGATAGTATAAGAGGTATTGTGAATGAGTGTAGAATAAATGAGAAGATTGTTATGCTTGGTGATTTCAATGGTTGGGTAGGTGTGAAGAGGAAAGGATATGAAAATACACTAGGTGCGTTTGGGGATAAAAGGGTGAATGAGAATGGAATGAGTTTGTTAGAAATATGCGTGGAGAAGAATCTTTCTATAATGAACACTATGTTTAATCATAGAGAGATTCACATGTATACGTGGGAAAGGCAAGATAGTAGAAGCATGATTGACTTTGTGGTTGTTGATGAAAGACTGAAGAGTAAGGTCACAGATACAAGAGTGTATCGGGGTGCCAATGTGGGGACCGACCATTATCTTGTCATGTGAATGTTGGTCGTGGCAGAAGAGGCATGAAAGTAGAATAAATGCCGTGGAAATGCGTTCCTTCCGAAGTATGTGCGGTGTAACTTTGAATGATAGATTGAGAAATGAAGAGATTAGACAAAGTTGCGGTTTAAAAGATGATGTAGTGACAAAAATTGAAAGGAGTATGCTTAGGTGGTTTGCTCATGTTGAGAGAATGAGTGAACGGCGATTACAAAAGGAATTTATAAGGCGGATGTCAATGGGAACGCCGGTAGAGGACGTCCTAGAAGGACATACATCGATGTTATTGGTGATGTTCTTCACAAAGGTCAGGTGCGTAGTACTCTCAACCGGCGTGCGTGTATGACAAGATGTATGAATGTGGATGAAGCGAAAGGGGTATGTAAGGGTCGTAGCATGTGGCGTTCTATAGTTTCTGCCTACCCCCATGGGAAAATGGCGTGAGTTTATGTATGTATGTATGTTTATTCCTAACCAGAAACCTTAATATTTAATTTCATCTTTCTTACATCAAAAACGACGGACTTACATACAAACTTCAACCCCCCATTTCACCCTCTTAGGGGTGGAATCTCCAAAAACCCTCAAACACCTATACGTTTATTTCTTTCCAAAAGCCTAAATATTTAATTCCATGTTTCTCACTTCAAAAATATCAGATTTCTCATACAAACTTTCAACACTTATTTCACCCCTTTAAGGGTTGAATTTCCAAAAATGCTCAAACATGTGTGTATTTATTTATATCCAAAAACCTTAATATTTAATTTCAAGCTTCTTACTTCAAAAATGACGGACTTACATACAAACTTAAAAACCCTATTTCACCCCTTTAGGGGTTGAATTTCGAGAAATCCCTTCTTAGTGGATGTTTAAGTCACAAAATGAAGGCTGTGCGTTGATAGATCAGTCAGTCAGTCAGTCAGTCAGTCAGCTTCTCCTTTTATAAGTATAAGATTGTCAGTACAGACTCCCATTACTATAACCGTAGTACTGAAAAGGCTATCAAAAGTTCAACATTTTATATCGCCATTTTAAAATGCAACTTTAAGACCCTGAAGTGTACTATCTAGCACGAGACAATTCAATTTTTAAACTGAAATATTGAATTCAACGCGACAAAAGTTGAGAAAGGTCACCACTATAAAACAAACTTAACGATAGGACGGTAGATGACCTACTTATTACATAAAAGCCGCAGACACAGTAACGTTTCCAAGTTCTCTATAAAGTTCCACTACGAAAATAGTCGTACACAAATGTATCACCAAACATATTGATCATTTAATGGAGCTAGATTGGGAACAATGACACAAGAATCAAGCAATCAGCTCCCATCTGTCTGGAGCGGGATAGAATTTCTTCTGAGAACACTGTTCATCATTTAAATGCAACGTGCTCAAGAGCACTTTGTCAAAATCACTTTAAGTAGTTTTGATGTGTCACTGTCTTTTTGTGACAAAAAATGTGAAGTTCGTTTTGTTTTACGTATTCGAATGTTGATCCGGGTGTTTATAAATAAATAACAGGTATATCAGCTACTCATCAGACGTAACGAGTTCTTAAAGTCAGCTTAAAGAGATGGGTCAGAGTCAGTAGTCACGAAGATATTACCTATATAATGTAAACTTTTATATATTTTCTTAATTTTTTTTTATACATATGTCTTTAAAGATAGTCACAATACTGATAAACAGTTGTATCAGGTTAGGTTAGGCTGGAAACCAACTAAAACATTCTTGAGAAAAAGTCTAAATAAAGCAGGCTGGTGACATGAATGTGGATGATGCAAAAGCCAAATTGTTTTTAATCAAAAGAAGAATATATTATAGTATTTTATATTAAGTATAACTGTTTATAAACCATCCAATGTCACGAGCAGTTCAAAAACCCTTAGTCCTTCAACCGACTATGCAAATATAAGGTAATGTGTCATCAGTCAATATAAACAGTCTACTTGTGTCATCTGAACGAACTGAGCAATTGTCTCAACGATCAACGAGACTCGTTATTATACCCACAGCTACTTTACTCAACAATATGAACCAAATCAAAAAAAAAATGTGTCGAAAGTATTGTTACAATGGCAGAGTTCTATTCAATAAAAAAATATTGTTATTTTCGTTGCGTAATTGAGGTAAAACCGTTTGTTCGGTTGATTATCATCCTACACAAAATTAAGGAAAATACTACGTAAACTACTTAATTGACATTTGCATTCTACACAATTGTAAAAGTTGATTACGGGAAACTGTATTACTTAGTTCTCTTTTGAGGTAAAACGCTACATTACTCTCCACTTACTTATGTCTATTGCAGTATTTGTTTTGGTAAACTACTGTCAAGTAATATTCAGTTGCATCAGGTTTGACTGGAATTCAACCCAAAGTATGAACTATGGCGATAATAATGATTGATTAAAAAAGGATAGTTTGCAAGCTGTCAACAATTCAACATATTAGAGCCAACGATGCCATAACGAGCCAACATAACAGAACCGCTGTGTGAACGCACACAGCGGTTCTGTTTTAACGGATCCGTCGGTACTGGGTGTGTTGTTCACATCTGTACCGACGGATCAGTTAAACAAATGGCAGCTGCGTCGCATCTGACAGGCAGGATACGATAAAAATAACGGATTCAGTATTTTTTACTGAATTCGGAATACTGTCGTATATGTGAACTCGCTCATACAACTACAGGCGCCATCACAGGTCCTATAAACAGTTTCTGTGTGAACTAGCGGTTATTAACAATTTTAAACACTCACTTTTAAATTAATAAATTTACTACTAACAAAATACTCAAAGTATTGACACATGTAACGTATAAAAACATGATAGTTTTGGAATATCTAGAATTCTAGACCACAATAGTGTATCACTAGATCAAACGCAATTACGACCACATTGCATGCCAACAAATACAATTAACCTGTGAGTGATTGGCAATTGAGTTGAAGATGCATCCATAAGTATCAGCTGTTAGTCTGCTGATGCATGCCTCATGATCATCACGACTCCATAAGATGGTCTATGAGTATCAACCAAGGCCACTACGATGCGCGTGATTCTAGAGTGGCGCCTTTGGTCCAGCCGGCTGGGGTCAATTGATGGCTAATTGTGGAGTCGACGACTGAGCTGGACGGAGTGAGTCGATGGCCAACGATACAATTGTGTGTGTTGATATTCTTCTATAAATAACACTCTCATTTGTGGTGGAATGTGCTTTCTATTTTTGTTTTTGTATTGCTTTTTAGCATGTCCTTGAGGGAGTTTCTTTGTACTGGACAAAAGTACGAATAAGTATTGTCGTAATCAGAAAGTAAGTGCCTAGTAACAATTTTGAAGCAGACATAGAATGTTCTAGAATATCGAATTAATTATTGAAACTAGAAGGAGATATCTATGATTGTTACACCGATAAAGACTAATAGGTGGTTGTGCCAATTACCCGTACTTTATAACGTACATTGGTCTAAAACAAAGATTGATATCGAAGCCGTGGATTACAATTATCGGTACAAAATATGGGTATATTGGTAGGTTCCACAGCCGCAGTGCATGTTGGCTCGCTATCGGCCACACGGAGTGGGGTCGTCGGCTTGTGATAAGCGCGTATCGGCCTCACCTCTCCACGTCTCAACTCACACCATATATTTCAATTATTAACTTCAATGATAAAGTAAGATGTTAAATCGAATGTACTCATTTAAAATTACAACACGCTCAAGATTTATTAGCTATTTATTGGCCACCATAGTCACTGAGTGTACCCATGTGTGAATTGAAGCACCGTATAATTCAATATAATCGACAATAATTTTTACACACCTATTTTTATTTATTTCATAAAAACTAAAGCTTTAGCACATATCTACAAAAGAGGAAATCAGATTAAATATTGGGATCATGATATAAGAAGTAAGAAATATAACAAAGTTCAATTTCGGCACTAAATAAAATCCCACGTGGACGGTCCCCCTTGTAGCATTATGTTCTATTTTGTACGTAAACGAAAGATCATTCTCGACATTACCAACATTACAAGAGAACAACCGAAAGAAGATTGGCGTAAACACTTGAGAGAATGTTCTAGAGGGGCTAATAACACATTTGGTGAATCATATTTTGTTTCATATTAATTTGTAATCATAACTGCAAGTGGGCTTCACGTTCTAGAGGGGCTAATAACACATTTGGTAAATCATATTTTCTTTCATATTAATTTGTAATCATAACTGCAAGTGGGCTTCACGTTCACTCGGCAGTTGTCACACAGTTGCACTGACTGCATCCTAATTGCCCTCAAGCTGCATTTGGCAGTTTCATAGTTGCAAATGTGACGTTATTAGCCCCCCAGATGTTTTTAGTGTTGATGTCTACGCTATTTGACGAAATTACCAAATACAAATCAATTTAGTCACTCATCCAAATTGCCAGTCAGGCCGGCCATTGCCTAACCATCTCAATAAAATATCTAAACAACATGGTTGCATCAGTACGTCTTAATTATCATTGTGTTAACATCTTTTTAAAAACGATGAATTTAAATGCTTCTGACGCGTCTATAATTAAAACATAATTTAATAGTCTCGACTTTTATGAAGTAGGTAAATAGTCTATCTGTGTTGTTTGTTCAATATGAAAATCCCATTGTTCTGTTTAAAATCAAAGTTATGTCTAAAAGTTTTGTACAGGACGTTAATGTTTTTTTAAATAGCCCTCTTATTTACCTTAAGTAGTCTTTTCCTTGAATTATTAGTTATTCCTCATAAATGTTTCTATGGAAAGATATTCTAAGGCCCGTAGTAATAAACAGCTCTCTATTGAGAGATTTCCCAAGAGAGGTACCTAAAGTAGAATTCCATACATTTGACAACTTTTTTTTTTATTCAACTCGTATTCTCAAGTCATATAAAACTCAAAGAGAGCTGTTTATTAATACGGGCTTAAGAACCAAATGATAAGACATTAACATATCAGTGTATAGTGCTTCATCATATTAAGGAAATATATTTTATAATGAACTTAATGAATATGTAACAGTAGCCATATTTTAGCACATGCGTGTCGTCAAAAAGTCAAAACTTCCGGCATGACACAGAATGCGGATGATTCAACCCGCTAACCTATTATTTTATTAGTTTATAATATTCCATTGATAACCATTTATACTTTTTTGAATTTATTTGTTATAACGTCCCAATCAAATTGATAATTGTAACGTCAATGAAAAATGATCACGCGATGATCGTGATGTTACATTTCAACTGCGTAATTTTGTGGCTTGTTGATGTTTCGAGAGACTCGAAATGGATCAATCAAGATCATGAAATAACGAACTGAATAAGAACATTGTGAACGGAAATAGGAATTATTATTAATAATATCCAACTATCACAGGCCAAACCACAACCCACTTTAAGTTGATAAGCGCAATATTAATTAATGGTGTCGACGATAAAGTCAATAGTAATAATATTGTTTATCTCTACGAAAGCGAAAACAATCCGTTTTATTTGGACACAAGATAAACTTGTTTATAATAAGATGCTGCGGTCTATTTCCTGGAAAGACACGACAGTGATCTCATAACTGGTCAAAATTAACTATGTCGTGCATATTATGCTGTTCTTGCGATATATAATCAACAAAAAAAATAAACAATTAATATGAAATATTGATACTATATCGAGACAAGTACAATATTATATCGATTCTTTGACTTCCTCTTCTCATTACAAAGTAATAATCTTAATATCACATTATGCTAATTGCATAATACCTATATATTGAGTCAGGATTGGATACAGACTGACTCAATGCGAATAAGCAATACCAGTTTGGATTTATTTCAAACACGTACAAAGCTGGTCGATCGGAGTCAGTCGGACGTTTGTAAGTGGTATCGAAATGCCGAACGATCTTATGTAATATCCCGCTAGTCGACTATTTCGTTGGCAAAAAAAAACCAAAACATAAATGGCTGCTCTCATTGTTTCCGTCCACACGGGCGCGATTTATGTGGCAGTTTAAATGGCCAGGCCTACTTCAGATTGTACCTAAAAACATAACTTGGCGAATGCACGCTTTGTTCTCGTCCCAACTCTGCGGGCGTCAGTTTTTTTCCTAGACCCTTTTGTTCTTAAATTATGTTAGTTCGAATCTCTAACGAACAAACAAAAAACACGATGATGAATTGCCGCCTATGTTTCTTTAACGGCCGATTTACACACACATAGTCGTAAGTTGTGTATCGAGTTAAGTTGCCGATTAAGGGCCGATTTTTCAAGCGTTAGATAAGTTTAATTTGAGGAAGAAATATGGCGGTTTGACAGCTTTTGTAAAGTAAGTATGTAAAAATGTAAAAATCGGCTCTTATAGGAGCCTAGTTGAGCAAGTACTTACTGAACTTAACTCGCCAATGTCCACATGAGGTTTTCCACTTGACTTGCCTAATCGGCTAGTTAACTCGCTACTTAGCTTATTTGTGTGTAAATCGGGCTTAATGTTATATCCTGCGATGTGTTCGTGGATCTGGATCTTAACCAACACTTCGAATAAACTTCACCATTACTTCGGATTCGTGAAACCGTTCGCAATAACTTTACATTTTCATTTCTTTTAACGTCCAATTTGAGAGAATGGCAAAAGGTTTTACTGCTCACGTTTATAGGCCAGCATCCCTTGATCGTAAACCAGCGCTCGCGCAGGCACGCCGCGGCGCGGTCGCGTGATCAAACCGGTTGTGGGGGTAACATTGTTCATTATTCAAATTAGTGCGTGCTGTTATAATTCGAGGCGAGCCGTTCCAACCGCGATTAGGTGCTCGAGGCGGACTGGATCTGCAGATTGAAACACTGTCTTCGAAGTTTTTATTCCAGAATTTCAAATTAAAATAGTAACATTCCTCAAGAAATTTGCATTTTATTTGTACGGATCGCCATTTTTGCTTAAGATTACATCGATAAATTAATTGCTTTATTTATTCACGCGTTCACATTATCATAGCTTCTACGAAACTTGTTCCTCGATCGGTTGTTGTCACAAAAATGACACAAAGAAACCCAGAACTTTCCGTAACGAGCCATAACTTACGATAAACGTTGCAATGATCGCGTCATACGAGTACCAATACTTCCTAGTTGTAAACTGTCAGTAGAAGGAGGGTATTATAATAAATGGCATGTGTATATCGCAGGCGACACTACGTCGCTTGTGAGGTAGAACTGGTCCTAAACTTCCTCGTGAGCGATCAGCGTTATTGGAACTATTAGCGACCCGACTTGCCGTCGCATTTATGTCTGCCTATTGCTAAACGATCTTTACTTTCGATGCAATTGATTTGAGATGGTAGTTATTTCGTTTCGAAGAATCTCAACTTTATTTCAAATTATAATTGAACAATAAACTGCTCGGTTAATTTTATAAAAAAAAAATGCTTCTACACACTCTATCAGTAGACTCAAAACATACTGAGTTTTACGATAAAACAATACAGCGATCAAAAAAGATTTCAATTTACTAATTAGTTCAGCGGGTATTTCACTGCCATAAATATAAATGCACTATAAGTACAGTAGATATATCCCTATAAGTAATGTATACGTTTATATTTCGTAATCCTTCCGTTGGACTCTTGTCTCTGTTGGATAATAATATGTCTTGCATAATACACAATCTAAATGACAGACTGATACTATAGTAAATCATAAGTTACTAACTCAAAATAATTATACTTCAGTAAACATTAAAATACATTTTCCTAACTAATGAACCAAAAAAATAACTGAATGAATTCCAGGTAGAAGGTAGTTTAGAGGCAGTTCATCACTGCGAGGAATGTCTTCTTGTCTTCTTTGTCCTAAACCTCACATAAATATATTAAAACGAGTGTTGCTAGGTTTTTCGTTCATTCAACTTTGTTGTTTTTAGATTACCGAGCTTTTGCAACCCACCCGCAGCCCGTGACGTAATAATAAATGTCAAGAGCGTGGTCTGAGGCACTTCGGTTACGTCGGGCCAAGGATATTCTGGTAAAGCCTTGACCTGATTTTTGCCGCCAAAATTAGCGCTGGATGCTTTGAAGGTATGCGACATAACTGTCTGAAATTGCATAAATATAACTCCGTGATCAGTCTACAGATGACCAGTCTACAGATGACCAGTCTACAGATGACCAGTCTACAGATACTACTGAAAATATCGTCTGCGTTAAAAGGAATATGCTTTAAGAAGCCTTTTTATGAAAATGGAGAATGTTTCAGAATGATTGTTCCCACAGATGAATTTTTAAACGTCCTACTCATAACAAGCCGGTTCGACCAATGAGCAGAGTGCATGAGTACATTTTTAATGCACGGCTGGGCCTAAAATGGCACCCTAAGGTACTCCACCTTCGCTCCATTGTATCTTTTCTTAACATTTGCTCTATATCCAATAGGTTTTATACCGTAATCTTACATATTACATGTACATACCATATGGCAAGACTTTGTAACCTGCCGCAAGAAGCGGATTCTTCTAGTTAAGAGTTAAATGCACTTCTTATGCTAACCTGAGATGAATATTTAACAAAACCTTACCATAGTCTGCTACATGTGAGCTACATTGCGTAAGTCTAGTTTATTATACAGAAGCGCCAATAATTGTGTCTATTATGATGGAAAAATACAGTGTGGGTTTGTATCTAGTACTTATATTAGCTTCCTTGTATTTTTCATACATTTACCTGTTATTAGGTGACTCAAAGAGAACTGAACGTGAGTACGTGCTCGTTATACTGAATGAAAAGCGTAATTTTCTATACTTTTACAGTTTCCCTTGGTGTCTACTAGCCAATTTATGTTATGCAACTAATATTTCCTACTGTTTTACCGGTTGTTTGAATACGAAACAATACTAAGTATCACATACACTTATTTATACATAAAGCATTTAATATTAAAACCTTTGAAAAGGAGGTATTTGCGTTAATTACTGCTTTGTTTTTTGTTTACAAAAATGTATGTAGAACGCGATTACAGTAAGGAAATCGAATGGCAAATTTTGTGAGATAGGTATAATTAATACATAAAGTTATTACCAAACGCGTCATAATTAACGATCATTAAATTCTCGTTACTAGATCATTCATTAAACTGTGGAGAGCTATTAACATGATAATAAGCCAATATCGAAGATAAGGTAGAATTTTCCTTAGTTTATATCAAAGTCTCCTAGGAAAGAAAATTAAAGGTAGATCTTACGACAGATACGGAAAATACTTAGACTTTATAATCTTATCGTAGGTAAGTATATACGAGAAATACCTAACCACAAGAGATCAACAAAGCTGTTATGTAAATGTGCATCACGACAGCCAAGACGATAGGAATACAAGAAACATTTTAATGTGGAATGAAACTATGAGTGGAAAAAAAAGAACATATATAATCTAGTAGGTAACTGATAGTGATAATATTGAGAACTATTGAGAAGCAATTCATTTGTGAGTCAATTCCACGAGCCTGTTTGAGTAACAATTACGCCTAGTAGGCGTGAGCCGATAACCATGCGATAGTTCGATTTATTATAGTATCCAATTAGTATACATTTGAAACTGTGTACAGCAATCGAACGTAAGCTAATTATATCCTTGCCGATAGTGTTTCATTAAAAATAGGTTAACGAGTCCTTAATCAATTGTTTACGTTGTGGAGGAAAACCGCGGCTGTGAATAACGTGTGCCCAGCGAAAATAGTTCCTGACTACTATATTGAATTATTTACTGCTAGTTGCAATCGGTTTGATAATTCAAGTTCAAAGAGTGAGGTGGTTTCTATTGATGTTCACATGATGAATTCTAGATTCGATAAATTAATTGATGTGGAATGTGACTATATTATCTTATTAAGCTACTTGTAAAAACCGACTAAAGAATTATGTTACGAAGATGCGAAGTATCATATTCCTGCGTAATGTGTGATCTTAACAACATACTACAGATTAGGGCAATGACCCAAGTGACAGTGACCGTTCATTGTATTGTAGCTGTCATTAGGCTCTGTTTATGGATACCTGGAGTTACTGCAGAGTGTGATGCGGGACGTAAAGCGGACAATTCAAAACGACGCGTTTTCCGCGCGTGTTTGTGTTATAGTTGTATGAAATGACTGTATACTGTAATAAACAGTACGCGACGGAAAAAGCGGCGGAGTGCGCGGAGGGTCCCGCGTGTCAGACAAAATGTAATAAAGGATGAGCCTATTGCTATTTACCGGGCACAGGCCACTTCAAACCAAGCTTCTGCTAAGAATTTATTTATTGTACAAGTACAACAATAATGAATCGCTCTGTCAAGTGTGGATTCCAATCCTATTATTTTGTTTTCCCTTCAATCAGCAGTCAGCTCTCCTATCGGAGTTTTAAATAAACCAAAGTAATCTTAATAACTACCTACTTTTACCTTATTATATTAGCATTTCATAAACGATTCGTTTCCTATCACGGTAACTTGTTTTATTCTCGCAAAAGGAAAAACAAGGTAAATTGCATTCACAGCAAACCAGAAAAATATATGTTTTTTAAGAGTATTGTCGTATATGTATGCGTTAAGCGTGTATGTTCAGAACAAGTAATCGGCAATGGCTCAGTATTGTCTTATTGGAGTCGTCATTATAATTTGCCAGGTGTGCTGCAGCCCTTCTCGACGAGCCCGACCGATCGGGCAAACCGCTCCGACTAGATTAATTATATCGGTAATTCTGTAAGAAAATACTTTATTTAATAAAGTTTATTACATTCTGCTCCAGCATACAAATTACCATGGTAATTTATGTACACAAACAAGTTGTTGGAGATTACAATTTAAAACAACAGAATATGTTCACGATAACATTTCTGGATATTTTGCACAATCCATAATACAACAAAAAATAACTTAACAGATTAACTTTCACGTTGGCTTAAGCACTAGATAAACCTATTATTTTCTTGGAACACTCAATACAGGGTCAATAACGACTGGTAACTTGTAACACGATAAAGGTACCATTCTATCACGAGCACAGCTTATATTACCCGCTAAAATCTGGGGAGTTTTGTGAACATTTTTAACGAAATAATTAGGCATCTAGTCTTCATATTTTACAGCCATTTAAGTTCCGGCAATCCAATGAATCATTAGATTAAATGATGCGTGCATACATTATGAAATAACGTTGGATAACAACTAGCGATTGCTTTGCTGTTTTTGTTGATGTTGTTAGTTAAGGTGGAAGCGATCGGTCGGCACGCGGAATTCAGTTTTATTAATTTTACGTAAAATATGAACAAGTTTATGAACTTATTTTATTAATTGCGCATACCAAATATGACATTGTATTTATGTGTGTACGTTTATCTTTCAAAACAACCATTTTACTGTATTTAAAAAAAAAAAATGTTTTAAAAAAAGTACCTACAGTAAAATGTGTCTTTGTTTTTTTTATTTCGCGGGCAGAGCGATTGCAATCACCTTAAGAAGCCAGGGAAAAAAGTTGAAATTATAATCGTACGTTTCAAAGCTTTAGAAAAATGGTATGCCGTCAGCACTCAGTAGTAAATACTACAAATGGGATTTCAATTTTAATACCCATTCTCTAAAAAAATTACAGTTGGGTGTTAAAGTGCATGACCACAGAAATCTAAATAATAAGACGGTCATGCATTGACCGTATATCATTCCTACCAAAAACATAATGTAAAAAAACAGGCCTGAAAAAATTACTGAAATGAAGAAGTTATACCAAGTGCTTGCTCAAGACCATACTTGGCAAGTTTACAAGGGTCTCAATATTGCTCAGTTCCTAAATGAAATCTTTCCAAGTTTGGTTTCATAACTTCATTCATTCATCTTTTATGTTCAGATATTTATAATTATGCTTTAAGAAAACCTTTTTTATTTCTATGGCGAAATTAATATGAATACGTACCAGCGAGAGGAATTATAAGCCCATACTCGAACAGGATTTGATTAATTATGTTGGGCTCCTGTCACTACCTTCCTAGGACCAGAGAACTCATCGAGAAAACTCTAATGAGTCCAAACTAGAAGTAGTGTCTTAATTACATCGTGAGTTAGATTAAATCTTGTACTAAATACAATGATATCCGCCATGTTGTTTTCTTTTTATTTTCTTGTTATTATCACCTTAAACACTATTTTTATTCTACCTTAGGTTTATGATGATATAGTCTAGAGTCAATCAGTCAGTCAGTGAATGCCCATAATTTAGATTTTTGGACACTTGTATCTTAGTAATTATTCCACCTAGACTTATGAAAGTAATTCATATTTTTTGGTTACCATGAAAAAATTCAGCCCTGTATCGAATGTAAAAAGCTTCGTAGATATAAGGGGGTCGAAAAGCGCTCGAAATGGTTCGTGTAAATCGAAATTATACACAGTGCGCGCGCGGTTACTTTTTCGATAACTTGACCTTGCGCACTATGTGCGCTTAGATTTAATAGTATGTACGACTTCAAACTTGTGGGGCAGACGAAACGTGAGTATAGTGTCTCGGCTCTGTAGACTTCATGACTATGACAGGCAGGACGTACTGATCGAAGCGTATTATATTATTGTTTATTTGAAACCTTATCTAACAGCAAATGTTGACTAAGCTGGTCTGTGACGAAACGATTACGATAGCTTGCATGGGACTAATTGCGTGGATCACGTAAACTCCATGTTTTTTCGCACACACTCGCGGTGTCGTGCGTGCAGTCGATGCACGATTTCATACACAAATATAGTACAAACTTGCGGCCATGTTGTAATTCTGTAATTATTACACAATAGTAATAATGATGTGAACGGTATTGCGGGTTTAATTAGACAGTCGTTTAGTTAACTAGTTAGATTTCAGAACAGCTGTGCGCTTAGGTTTAGAAGAAAAAACAAGACAATGCTAATATACAAGAGTATTTTTTCTCGTAATGCGGAAGCTATAATACTCGGTTTCTTTTTTTTTCTTTAGGTAGGTACCTACGTGAAATGGATTTAATTTAAGTAACCTACTTTAGAATTATCTACGTAATAACATGTATGTTATTATGTCCATGTCCGTTCATTATATCAAAAGTAAGTAGTTCAATGTGCTACTGTCGTAAATATGCGCAGTAAAGTGCTGCAGATAATATGGTTACACCATATCTCAACAATGTTATAAGACTGTACGGACACGGAACATAGAGTGCAAACCTTACATAACTTATACTGTGTTATGGAGGAGCAATACATAATTTAGCAAAACCCTCCAGACACTGTTTATTCGGCTACGTTGTACAACATCAGGAAACAGAGAAGCAAGCTTCCTGATCTACCAAATACGTACGCAAGTACCTACCTATTGAAAGTATCGCCAGCCTCCGTTGGCCTTTCATCTTTTTTATTATTAATCCATTATGAATGTGTACAAGCAACGAGAACCCGGCAGTAATCAGGAGGTCACCAGCGTCGTCTCGAGGTAATCGTTTAGCTGCCCTTTACAAACTGCCGATACACCATAAAGGGAGTGGTGTAGGGCTGGCTACTTTGAACAAATAAGGTAGGCCAGGTTGAACACCCTATGACTTTTAGAACCTCTTTCTCTGTTGACGTCTTGATCTGAAAATACACCTGATTTGGATAACATACTTAATATGTCCAGCGAATCGAACGTTATGTTGGCTAGGTTGTTTTGTAAGTCATGTTAAACCTGTTGAGCTGCCTACACTTTATTTCTGGACATCATTGGACATACGTTGGTGATTCATACTTGTATAGCTGAAGGAATGATTACAGACATTAGTTATCAGGTATTTCAGACTACAACATTTTGTATAGCTAGTTTAGTATAACATTTTTCAAAAACTGTTAACGAATATAACCTGCGACATGAATCAACATTGTTGCCTTTTGTTTGCTCGCTGCTAATGAATGATTGAAGTGATATCATACACGTTAATAGTGGTAGGAAGTGTGCACGTTCGCAGCAGCACGCACCGCTCCACGTGTCGTGCAATGAGCTTATCATTGCACTTCGATCATGAAGGCGAATTAATGTATTCTTTACTATCATTATTATTTCGCGTACCAACCCATTCTCTATGCACGTCATGAGGATTTTTTTCTTTGTTTTGGGGTAAATAATGGAATCACGCGTTACTTTGAGGAAATACATGACACACAAATATACAATTACAATATTTAGTCTTAATTCCGCCAATCTAGTTCATCAAACTTGGACGCAGTATGCAGGTTCTCACAGCCCGCAAATATACACAAATGAAGGTGCGATGTAATGCAACACGACTCCGAATCCGATACGACACGTGTTTCGGCCTACCACGGGGCATCCTCAGATATTGTTGTTGATGTTGTTTGTTTTCGGGATTTACGAAGCATCAAGCTTTGGACAAGAAGTGCGAACACTGAGAAAATAATACCACCAAAATAATACACCGGTTCTGCTAACCTGGTGGCTAACCTTCACAACTAAAGAGGCACGACAGAAGAAGAAAGAAACTGAGGAAATAAACACCCAACTAAAACATTAATATTCTAATGTCCTACACAGAAAATTTAGATGAAGTATAAAAATCCTTTCCAGATATTCTTATTGCTGCGCTAACCTACAATGGGTATTTTTAAGCATACTTTTTTTTGCACAAGACATAACTCCACATAATATCTTCTGTGCGTTCAAGTATACTCTAACTTCGTTGAAATAGAAAAAACAAACAATTCCTGATTTTCTTCTCAGAACGCCCATTGTACAGACAAGACCCTGATTAGATCGAGTAAACGAGTGCTTTTATGCTGTTGCCGGAAAACATCAATAATTCAGCACATGATCATGTCGATGAGTTCCGGCAGTGCGTGTTGCCAGCAATCTGCCCAAATTTAGCAAGCAGCATCACTATTTGGGTAGCCATCAAATGGGCAATATTCTCCCTTACCAATACCTATTGGAAGTATGTACTTAATAAACACTAAATTATCGTGAATACCAAGACAACAAACCCTGTCGTTGTAAATTTAAATCGATAATTCGATTTAAATTTACAACGACAGGGTTTGTTGTCTAGAAAAGATTTTTATTGTTTAGCTTGCTATACTTAGCAAGCTAAACAATAAAAATCTTTTGTTATCGTTGCCCAAGAATAACAGATTCGACATTATATTTCAGTATTATTTTATCCTCGAGAAATAATGACGTACAAGCTAATGAAAGACTTTGTCAATACTTAGATTAATTATACAATATCTATGTAATATCATTGTACACACACAGTATTCTTGTTTACAAATGTGTTAAAGTTTATTGCGCTATTTGTTATGCTAGGTTCATTACATAATTATGTAAAACAATAATTATTATCGGGTATCGCTCTGAATTGCACACTGCAATGCTTTCGGTGATAAGGGACGTCCCACCCGCATAATGTTTTACACAATGTTGAAAACATTACACAGTTACTACGAGTATGAAGTCATGTTAGGGTGAACTCAATTACACACAAATTAGACAATAGGTGCTTAGTTCAAATGTGATGATAAGAGACTATTTTCTGTACTTCGTGCCTAGTTTTATGTGCCCTATGAGATAAAACTCTACCATAGAGACGGAGTTGATCATATTCGCAAGACTCAGTCTATTTAGAATGAAAAATACGTGATAATAAATCAATTCTATATTACGCAAGTTCCATTCAGTCTCAGTCTATTTAGAATGAGCAAGATAATGTCGCAGAAAAATACGTGATAGTGACGATGAGAATTATGCAATGCGTAATTGAAAAAGTTACACAAATAGTACATCGAATGTGCATCACTTATCAAAGAGCAATACTTGAATGCATGAGCAATCCAGATATGGATATAATTTTAATTACAAGGCTTCGTCATCGAATTGAATTATGTTGCGAGATTTTATCGACGTCTTGCAGCCTTGACGTCACGATAGACGTCTGTTTCAATGTTTCATTCTTTAGTTCTTTGCGAAATAAAATAAAATAATACAATTAAATCTTCGATAATTAACCATTTGAAATGAACTTGATATTGATGGAAATTCGATTAAAAATATCATTAAGCTGGGTTATATTATGGTATCTATAATTGAAGATTAAGATTTAGTGTTACGACCACAATATCATCTTCGTCGTGTTCTTGGCTGTGTGACTCATCACTTCCCGTTGGTTTCGTAAGAGGAAATATTGATATCCGGAGGAAGGGCAGTAGCTTCTACTTTCGTTACTAACACCATTATGCGATTACTATCTGCATGCCACGCGTGGTGTTTATTAGCAAAGGCACTACCTCTCGTAAACTGTGCGTTGCTTTCGTAGCGAGAGTGCTACAGCGGATGCTACAATATTACAGTCTGGTAGTAACGATGCCATATCGGTCGTACAATATTTAGACTCTTGAAACCAATTCTATATGCCAATTTCGCAAAGCGAAATTGCAAAATTTCAAATTTGATTGTTACAAATAAAGTGTGAAAATTCTTGGTATGCAGGCGCACCATCATTACAATAAAATAAAGTCATAAAATAGCAATAAGTTAAGTCGTAAATAATAATGGTGGTGTATGTAGGATATCAGGTAAACATGAATGACAATGTCACCTTTGTTCTTTATCGCGGCTGTAACACAATTTATGTCGTAATTATCGGTACCTAAGTATGGACTGACAAATGGATATTTTAGAAGTCATTGATAATTTTAAGTACATTTACAGTGGGTAGGTATTTACGAAATAGAACAGACATACAAAATAAAGAAAACTATATAATCAAAAATTGATATTGCCTTATCAAGGCAATATCAATTTGAGTTTGATTTCAGTGTTAAACCTATTAAAAGAGAATTTAGTATAAACCACATAACGAGCAGAACGAATTACTGAGGATTGATTGTAGGTTATAAATTATACCATACTGTAATAATTATGTACAAACTACAAATCTACATTACGAATATTTCAATCGAAAAAAAGGAGGAGGAAAACAACATAATAAGGAAAAACTTTTAAAATAATTTCACCATATCAATGTTATAACATTGCACCATACTGAATAACACTTTATACCTATTTAATAAATTCGTAATAATATAGACTTCAAAGTTCTGGTAATAAAGTTACATTGTAGTGAACAAGATTCATCAGCAACGAGCAATAATCGAGCAATAAATATTTTCTTATACCGAATCCGCAGGCTATGCATCTGGAGCCACAAGCAAAAGCTACTATGATTTAGATAAAATGCCTTTATATTCTTTAATACAGACTTGCTTTTAGTTACTACTATGAATATATTTTTATTACTTACTAGAAAATAAACACAATCGTTGTCCTTTACATAAAGAGAATATAATAGCGACCCGCAAATTCAAACAAATCTGTTACTTTGTGCGTATGTGGAGCATCCCGAGTGATTTTTAATCAGGTATGATAAAAAAAATATTTCTCGATAAATAAATGAATCGTCTAGGTAAATTTTTTGAAATAAGTAATTACTTTACCATCTTTGGCTAGAATTCAGCACGAACAAAAAACAGTATTGTATACATTATATACATTATTGTATACAGATGAGCTACTCAACATATTCACAAAATGTCAGACGTTTTTGAATTTGCGGATCGCCAGTGAGTATTCCCTTGTACTATGCATGCCAAATAAGAATAGGATCGCGCTTGCTACAACTTCACACGACAGCTGTCAAATTGGTACTGCTAGCAAAAAAATACTATGAAAAAAAAAATGTTATATTTTTTTATTCATAGATTTCATTCTTATTTACATTCATTTTTATAAAATGTTATTTATTGAATTCCATAAATTGATAATTTTGGATAATTTAATAATATTTGAAAACAGTATTTATTAAAGAAATGAACCAATATATATATAGTTAACTTCACGAAATGCTACTGGTCACCCTAATATGTCGCCATAATAATAATATAATTGCTGTGTAATTAATTTGGCGTAAAATTGATAAGAAATACCAAAAAAGTGAACAAAAATAATTAAACTGAATATAATTTCTTTATTTACTTTTTTGCACACCTTACACTTTGGTAATGAAGTTCACGAGTATTGCGGAACAAAATGGCGTCTTGACAGTGCTATTCTTATTTGGCACGCATAGTACTTACTTACCTAAACTTAGAGTTTAGAAATATACCATTCTCAAAACTAAAACAAACAAATAAATTGTGAGGTCCTTTTTTTAAAGAATGTCCATTGTTTAAATGTTTGTTCCCCTGTTTATGTAAAATTAATATGTAAGTTACTTTTGGGTCAAAGGAAATTGTATTGTTAAATACGGGCCCATTTTTACGTGTAACATTTGTAAGTTTTATTACTTGACTTAAAGGAAGTGATTGTTTGAATATTCAGGGTCATCCCTAAGATTTTTTGTACCTGGTTATTTCTTTTGTTATGTTTATTTATTTTTTCTAGAATAACTGTTTTATTGTTGCCTTCAAAAACCTTTCTATAATTGTAGACTATTTATTTATTTATGAGGTAATCCATAGATATCCGAGATAATCAAAGCACAAATACGAACCTTACAAGTAAATTAAAGCTTATTGGTGTTAGGAACATCCGACTAGTGTTGTATTGTGGGGACTAAGACGTTTATTCTTATTCTTATTCTTTATTGTACACAAAATAATAATATATAATACAGTTCCGTTGGTAAATTCATGTACAAAGGCGAGCTTAACTCACAAATGAGTTTTCTAACAGCAAACCTTAGAGCGATAGAGAGATTTGATGTTGAGGAGAACAATTACCTAAGTGTACAAGTTATATAAAATTACAAATTAAATACACAATAAATATACACATCTACATAAACTAAACAAATATGTGTATAGCACACAATACATAAACGTAATACATACAATATAATATATAAAATACTACATACATACATACAGGTCATGTAGACAGGAAATGTTCCCTAATTCTTTTCTTAAAAACATCTAATGACGGGCTATCACGTAAGGAGTGAGGAAGAGAATTCCAAAGGCGCGAAGCACGAACAGTAAATGATCCATCATAACGACTCGAGGTGTGGGAAGGCATACGAAGGAGAAGAGATGAGGATGAGCGACAAGGTTTCCCTCTAGGAACAAGAAATTCAAAACGTTCTCGAAGATACATAGGAGAATTAGGATTGTGGAGAACAGAAAAGAGAAAAGAAAGAATGTGAGTATCATGACGTTGCCGAATAGGAAGCCACTTCAGCCGCTTCCGAAATTCCGACACATGGTCGTACTTCCGAAGACCAAAGATGAAGCGGATGCACAAATTCTGCAGACGTTCTAGTTTATCTAGCAGTTCCTCAGTTGCGTCAAGAAAGCAGACATCAGCGTAGTCCAGAAGGGGTAGAAGAAGAGACTGAGCAAGAATTATTTTAGTAGGAAATGGCAGAAACTTCTGGAGACGCTTTAAAGACTGAAACGAGCAAAAAACCCTCCTGCTTACTTCTGCAATGTGAATGTTCCAAGACAGGTGGCAGTCTAGAATAACACCCAAGTTTTTAACCTTCTTTGAAAAGGCTATGGCGACAGAATCATACAAAATTGGAGGGAGAGACTGGTGATTCATCAAGTTGACAAAGTATCTGCCACCAATAATGAGAGCTTGTGATTTCGTAGGATTAACTAAAAGTCCAAAACCTTTAGCCCATTGACCGATATTGTTAAGATCATTATTGATGGCTTCGATAGCTTCAGGAAGCTCATCGAGTTTAAAATGGCGATAAAGCTGCAAGTCGTCTGCATAGAGATGGTAATGTGAAGCTAATACCTTAGTGATGGCGTTAATAAAGACCGAGAAAAGAAGAGGAGATAGAACACCACCCTGAGGAACACCCGCAGCAAGATCGCAGCACTCAGAGGAGGCCTCATCGGAGCGAACCGACTGCGAGCGACCCCGAATATAAGAATTAAACCAAGCTATTACAGACGGAGATATATTAAGAGAGGATAGGATACCTAAGAGGATATCAAAATCAACTGAGTTGAAGGCACTGCTAAAGTCCAATAATACCATCACTGTAAGGAGCCTGTTTTCCATGGCCAGTCGGATGTCATCAGTTATTTTAACTAGAGCCGATACAGTGCTATGACCAGGACGGAAACCAGATTGGTAGGGACTTAGCAGGCCATTAGAGGAGAGGTAATGAGACAGTTGATTGTTAACAACACTCTCAAGGACTTTGGATAGGATTGGCAGTATGGAAATTGGACGGAACTGGGATACTGAAGAGGGGTTGGAGACTTTGGGAAGAGGTAAAACATGCGCCTTCTTCCAAGCAGAAGGAAAGGACCTAATAAAGAGAGAATAGTTAATAATGTGTAAAATGACGGGAGCTAATATACTTAGGATAGGAAGAAGCATCTGGAGTTGAATACCATCATCACTTTATTTTTATTTCTCTAACGATAAACTTGTTTTGAAAATAAAAATAATTTTGTGTGTGAGTGGACTCAGATTATCATATTAATTGCGGAACGTTACGTATGAAATGGATACAAATACCTATATCTCGAGCGACCTTTCGTAGTCACGGCATTAGTGATTATTACGTACATGCATATTAATGGGGATCTAAATTATATGCTGTCCGTTCTATTCTTAATTCTAAAAAACAAATGAAGAGATTGTGTCATTCATTAATTCCAAGGTTCAATATGAAATAATAGCGGAGTGCTGATTCACTAATGATGTGTATAGCTTTGTCAACACAGCTATCACCAGCAAGGTTTGCACACAATGTATTGTATTACCAAGCGCCATAAGTTTAGGAGTAAGCACTACGTGACCGACACTTGACACTGACCCATAATATATAAAGCTAGTCGCACAACAAACATGTTTTGACGGTGGGTTCCGTGAATAGTATAATTATAATAGTACAAACTTTGAATAAAATTTACTGTTTGTCTTCCGGAGCAGAATAGGCTCCTCTGTTCCTCCTCTCTCCTCTCTTCGTGGCGACTAAAGGGATTATGCCAAGTGGTAAGCCAGCAACACTAAGCAGCGCGGAAATACCTACTGCAATCACCATGGATTATGGCAATATTGCCACTGTTATTATATTTATATGAAAATATTGTAAGTTATTTACATATTTTACTATTCTCATTATCACTTACATTACATGAGAAACAGTTATAAGTGTTCGTATTATAATCAGAATTGTGTGATGATGCGTAGGTTCAAATTCATAATGTAAAATATTCGTATAAATTTTATCGCAGCAAAATATTTACCTACATAGTACATAACAAGTATTTTTCTGTAAAAAACAAAATGGTGAATGAACTCTGTACTGGTGGGATTTCTTGTGATGAAGGGACCCTTAAATACATCACTCCAGTTTATATTTCAGCTCGTATTTCAAAATATTTCCCATGAGAGACTGCCAGCCTTCAGCCAGCAATTTTATATTTGAAGGAATATTATATTTCTTTATTTTTCCTACGTTTCATCTTATAATGTACCTAACTTACTTTGTAAGGCGTCAATTTCTTTTGGTAATTAAATTATTTTTTTAAATATTCGAGAGGAATAAATGTATTAATTAAAATCTTACAGGAAGTTAGATTGCGGGTCACGTTAATAACATAAGCAGATTAAATAAAGCTAGTTAGGTGCGTTGTTATTTTGTCGGCATATATTTCCTGCGATAAGCTCTACTTTATTAACTAATTATAATAAGTGTAACGGTTTCCTTTCTCGCCGCTTTAAATTATATTTATGGAGGAATAGTTTGAACTACAAGGAGGATCCGCCGCTTGGTCCCCGGTTTAGAATAGACAACCCCCATCTGTTGTCGTGGGTGTCATAATAGCTGATTATATCTTGCATTTGGACAATGGGCAGTAGTACCCACCCTTTTACTGATAACATCGTACTGTGAAAACCTGGTTTTCATTTAGACTGGCAGACGCTCGGCGTGTAACGTTTCTTGTACCTACTTAAAGGAAATAATCTTTGGTTTGCTATTAAACGCATGACCACTCCAGCAAAGCAAAGCGGGTCCAGGGTCGATTTTACCAACGTTAGATATTTTTTATTTAACAGATTTCCTATAAAAGGTTATGAAAATTTCAAAGGACATTGACAGGGTCTGGACCAAATGCTGCCCAGGAGTGAATGTAGCTCCAGTGGTATCGTAGCATTAATTTAAACTAAAAAAAAATATAACTGAAAAAATTGGCCCCTGAAAACCAAATAAAAACAAGTTTTGTTGTTAATAATTAATTTTTATTAAATCATGTTTATGAGATGTTTTTCTCTCCAAAATATATAAATCCACATCCACATCTTGTCCCGTAGCACGCCAAACTCAAAAACCTGCTATTGTGTGTCTCGCTTGCGCCTTGCCATTATTGTATATGTCGCAGACACACCGCTTATAGAATTGGATAAAAATGAGTATACCATTACAGTTCAGACTTGTGTATGCTTATCACAAGGCAAAGCGGGTATTTGGTAAATAAGCCCACATAGACTCTCCACCACTGAGAGTAGGTAGGTATTTGTATTTGGGTTAGTTGTTAGTAACATGAGTCCAGTCACAATATAATTCACACAAGATCAGAATATAAGAAGGACTAACTAGTCAGACAATAAAGGTCAGACTTCTACGGCGGTTCGACATAGAATCCCGCGCTCCGTGTTTTTTTTTTTATTCGACTGCTTGTTTGATGGTCTTGAGGACCATTTCTACGTAACCGGGCAGTTATTGGCGAGACCTGAAGGGTCTCTAACCAATGGGGAAGAAAGTAAAATACTTAACCTAAGCTAACAACTACTACTAACATCATGACTACTAGCAACAACAGCAGTAAAGGCAACCCCTAATGGGACTCGGACCTCGGTTTAGGGCGTTGCTGTTGGGAGGACTGGGAGGGAGACGCCTTGATGAGGGCTGAATTAAGGGTATGACAGCGGAGTCAGAAAAGACGACCGGCTCCGCGGCTACGGCGGGTGAGCACGGTGGATCAGGGACGGCGGCCGTGGGACGTCGCGACGGGCCTCGCCGGCGAGGACGGTATGCCGGGCGGCGGTGGGACGTCGCGACGGGCCTCGCCGGCGAAGACGGTATGCCGGGCGGCGGCGGGCGTTGTGTAATGTGCTCACAGATACACTGAAAATACACTTTTTTCTCTTGACTCCTCGGACAGATTTTGGAGCGCTTCGGTTTACTGATTAGTGTTGGCCTGAGGAACAAAATGCACTATGTGTTCATTCCGGGCAGCGCTTGGTCCAACTTCCATACATAGATTGGCAATGTCCTTTATTCCCTAATCCCCGAACGGGTAAGCAGAGATGTTCTCTTATTACAGGATTCCGTACACCCACGTTTCGCTTCTCGATTTACTCCCATGTAATAGGTGTCGAGCATATTGCCATTTTTGGGCTTAATTATGGTGCTAGGTTCATTGCCTCTTCTTTATACAAGACGTTTGCCCGGCGACGGAGAAGAAATGTATTCTTAATCCGTCCCCCCGCGGACGGACGTTAGTAAAATCGGCCCTTTATGAACTAGGTACATACTTTAGTATGTTGAAGAAACGTTCCTATAAGATAATGGCCTGCTAAGACGCTTCCCCTTTAAAAATTTCATACCTAACTAAACAAACATAAGTTTAATTCGCACCTCGTGCAAAACGTATCGTTTGCGTTCATCATTATGTGCTAGTATAGTTTCATTCTCTTAACAATGTAAAGGCTCAGCAGGGCTTGATTCCGATTCCGTGAGCTTGGTGTGTGCAACATAGCGCATAACACTAAAACCGTCAAACGGGTTTGCAACCAACGAATGCTATAATAAAAAGTTGTTCCAGAGACGCGGACGCGGGGCGGTAAGGGGTTAACTACGTTGTTGAGAATAAGCGTACATTTAGCTCTCGCGATTTTACACGCTAAGAAATTGTAGGACTCAATCATGTCCCGATGAAATGAATGGCCCTTGATCATGTTGGCATTAATAAATACTTATACTTAAGTAAATAATGACTTTACATGTAGTAGATACCTATAGTAGGTATTGCAATCGTGCAGACGAGTGAAACTTTAATTGGTTTTTTTTTTAGAAGTTTCGTTTTCACCTGTATTGTACAGCGGCTTTTTGAAAAGTTACAAGAAATTTTTGTCCTTTTCTGTCAAGCTTAGAAAATAAAAATAAATTCTCCGCTCACATGACTATGGTCTCTACTTGCCCGGGTGACTGGTAGACATTTCGATTGGTGGAACCAGCTCTAAAATCACAACTTTTTGCTCAGTGCTTCAACCACTCATATTTACTAAGTATCGCCTTGACTTTCATCACTAAAAAGCTAAAATTGTCATTGTAGAGGTACCTAGTTCTAAATACTGTAATCCATAATGAAAGCGTTATTTTACCCAAAAAATGTTGCAAATTAAGGATTGATTATTATCTAATAAGTACTACTTACGTAGTAATTAATTACTTAGTGATGATTTTATAAAAACATAATTAAGTAACTAATTACACACTTCCCGAAGATCGAGAAAACGGCATTATCTAGCTTTGCCTAGAGCTCAGTTGTTCAATGATACCTAGGTACCTACTTATTTTTAGTAGGTACCAAATTTTTTGTGTTGCTGATTTATTTAGAATACCCATCGATTTAACATAAGTACCTACATCGTATCATCGTAGGTACCTACTTAACTAGAGAAAAAATCCTTTATAAATAACATTAGCGTTTACCTAGGTATATGTATATAGGTACCTACCTATCCAGAGATCTATATTTTTGTTAGTTTCCAAATCAAAAACAAAATAATGTTAAAAAGATGACTGACGAAGTTTTTGTCAGACTGTTATGGCGGGCGGAGCAACAACAAAACACACAGCCGAATATTGCCGAACCTACCCGAATGAAAAACGAATCTCACTCCAAAACGTGATCGCGCTGTTTGATTTGAAAACAAATCCACCGCCCGCTGCCGGCGTTTCACGGGCGAAGGCGAACTATACAACAAGCTCAGTGCGCGAGCAAGCGTGATACGGAATGTACGTGTGGTGCGTCTTGCGCGGACGTTAACTCTACGATTTATTTTTTTATCTTACGATTTATACGACCAGAATTAAAGTTTTGGAGTATACAGTCGATAAACTAAAAAGAGTTTTTACTATAAAAGTTGACTTCGTGACAGTTCGCGCAGAATTTTGACCAAAATCTGTGAATTTCCGTATAGACGCGAAAAAAGTGAAGGAGAACATTTCGAAACAAAGGACTGTTTTGTACATTTTCGCAACGATTGCGAAATTGTGTTCAAAAATACTGATCTGGCTCAATCGTGGAGGGCGTAATAAAAAAAAACACTGCCCCCGGCCAACTAGTTCGGACACAATCTGTGGTCACCGAACGACAAAACAAAAACGCAACGATTTTACTAGATTATTACAAGAACTATATTTACAAAGGTTTTCATAAAATTCTCGTTAAAAGTATCGTGAACTTTTCATCGGCTAACCTAAAAATTACAGTGAGTTCGTCGACCTTACAAAATCGTGCTTCAGTGGATCAGTCAGTTCGCAGCTTTTTGATACGAGAAATTTAAGCACTAAAACCTGGATTAAGTGTCGAGTTGGTTTTGCATGATGTCTACTGCCATAATGCATCAGTCTGCGCTGTACGACTTTGGTGATCTGTTCTTGAAGGTATGTTTGATTTATTTATTTCCAAGACTATCTCAGAATGGGTAGATAGGTACGTATGAATATGAGTGCTTAACTGATAAGATATTTGTGTAATTTACAATTGTATACAACGTACATATCGTACTTATATGTACCTATTTCATCTGTACCTACCTACCACAACAATAGTCACGACAAGAGTTTTATGTTTTATTGCAATTTACACAACCTCCATCTAACTTGTCAATACCTACTTTATCTGTCTACCAAAAAAAACGAAGGATCGGCTTTTGACCTAAAAATCGTTGTATTTTCAGATCAAAACCTGATCCTTAGTTTTTCCTTAGTTATCCTGTTGAGGATAACTTTGTACTTTGGTAGGTATTAGGTCGTACCTACCTACTTCGAAACATTCAATATTATTTGTTCTTATCTGTCAAAATTAATTACTATCGGATCGAGGCAGCAGACATAAATATCAGCAATTTTATAGTACTGATTTGCTGTAGCTTGTGATATAACGTACTTACCTTCATTAATTTGATCCAGTAGATATCTAAACGACGACATTATTTACATCAATAATTATCTAAGTAAATAATAATATGCTGTAGGTACCTACGCACTTTCTCGTGTTTATGTGTAGCTATCTAAAGACTTGTAAAAACATTGGATTATTCACAAAAAATGGTTAATTAATATTAATTATGTAACAAATTGTGGGTAGATTTATTAAGTTAATTAATCTCAAAATTACAAAAAAAATCCTAACGTAAACACTGCAAAATATCAGATCTTTCTTAATTTACCTATCTAATTGAATGAAACCGTAGGGAATTTGAAAAAGCAGGTAGTGGTACGAAAGCTAGTATCCTGTAGGTACCAATGATTTTTATATAATATCATTCAATTATTTAATCAAATAAAATCATTCAATTATTTAATCAAATAAAATCTACCTATGTTGTGATTGTGACAGGGTGTTGTTGTTTCGTAGGTGCATAATGTAGTATATTTTCAAAATATTTTTATTATTAAATTGAACCTACCCCTAGGGTTGCCAACCTTTTATATTTACTAAATATAATAGGTTGAAGCCATAAAAATATAGTAGGTAGGTACCTAGAGATAGGGCAATAACTTATAAAATATATACCTACCTACTTAAAACTTTTAGTAAGTACCTATATTGCAAAATTATAATTTCTTTAGACCTGTATTTTTCCTTTTAAACTTTATTAACAAGTTAGGTTAGCGTAGCATCAAATAAGGGATTCCCAACGTAAGATATGTTAAAAATACATGAAGTACATAGTAGAAATCGTAAAATTCCTAAGTGGGTGGTAGTATTATTACTAGGGTCAGCAACCCTAACTACATCTGACATTACTCTTGCCTGTTTGTACCAGGTAGGTGTTTTTTTCCCGAAGCATTAGGACTACTCACAGGAGACTAGTTTTTACGTAGACATGATTCATTAGATTGTACGCTTAGTTACTTAAATTTACTTTTGTAGTGTCTTCATAGTGAGAAGACAAAGGCCAGGCTAAACTTATGGGCTTTTGTGGGTCACAAAACTCACAAATTATAATTTGTGACTGGGGTAAATTATCACAACGATCGTTCTGAGAACTCAATTACCTATGTTTACGCTTTATTGTTTATCGCAATAATATTAAGATAAAGGTTGTTATTTAAAAGTTGAAATGTTTATTTTTCAATTTATTTCTGGCGAAGTGATCACAAGCGCGGTTAATTTCCCGCCTAAGTCAATGTTCTTGCCACCGTAATTACACGATACGGAAAATAAGTAAAACCAGTTGCTGTGACTTGCGTGTGCATGTTGCTACTAAAGTTGCAAGACGGGGGCTTATTCTCGAAACCGATAAAATGCACATGACCACCATACGTACAATATATTTACGATTGTAAGTCAATGTAATCAAGAAATTCCAGTATTACCTATGTATCTATTGAGAATTATTTTAACTGCGAACTAAATTAATTTTTCAATTTGAAATAAAACTAGAACGCCATAACATAGATGATTAAAACGTTATTCATATTTTATAGGTAGTCTATAATATTCATTCGTATTCATGTACCTACCATGTGTTTAAATAATGTATAGAATAAGTCCCCGTGTTGTGCGGTAGTCTTAACCCAAGAATCTGGGCTCGTAGTGGGCAGTTTCCTTAGGAAAGTAAAAGTAACTAATACCTATAAGGTTACGTTTGATTACCGCACAACACCGGTAGTTATTAGTTAAACTAGCTGTAGGTAGGTAGGTATAATCTATAAACTTTAATCGTTTAGTGAATTTATCCAATATATTATTAAAAAAACCTTGATTTACAACAACAGCTATAGGTTCTTTGACTTGCTATAAGTTCCTATTTAAGTACCTTTTACATAAATGCAAATCTACATTCTCTAATATTCTGACAATACAATGATTTTGTTATTAATACAGTACCTACTTAAAAAAATGTGTTAATATACCTACCTAATTTATTCTTGAAAATAATCCTATCAAAAGATCGGCGAGATGCTGCAATTTATTTCAATCGTGAGTGTTCAATTTAGATGCCAATTTCGTATTCAAATCAATATATAGGTATAGGTACAATAGGTAGGTATAGGTACGTACCTAAATAAAACTGAAAAAAATTAAAGTAGATACTACGCATGTAGTGAGATGGCTAGCAATAAAAAAAACCCTGGAAATCCCTGAGCTGATGCATCCCTGTCATTACTTAATCAGGATTCAAATAAACTGGTTTTCTTCTTGGTCATATTGAAGTAGGTACCAAGAATTTTATTATAATAGTCATGCCTATCTGGTATGTTTAAATAAATGCTCGATCCTTTTCAAATCTCGGCAGGGGTGAGTTACAGACGAAGTTAAAGTGGTATGGCATGGTTGTCGATTCCATGAAACGTAACTAAAGCTACCCCGATAGGGATCAAAATCGACTAACGAAGCCAGTTTTTGAAGCTATTCATAATGACGAGGTAAAACCGGTCCTATTGGTTAGTTGGTATGGTTATAAATGGTTTGCCCCTTGCTTAAGCTACCTGCTCGAAGTTTTTGTGGTCTTTTACTTTGCGTAAAAGACACTTGTTGCTCGGGGATATTCTGTTTTGTGTTGGGTTGTATGGCTGTGTAGTATATAGGCCACGTGAAAAGGGATGAGGGTAACTTAATACATAATGTACTTTGAACAAGTGAGTGATTTGGTGATTTTTGAATGGTATTTATTTAGGTTCAATTTGAACCAAAACAAACCACTGCCTAACAGCTTACGATATTTTTTTTAATAGCATCCTTGTGATTTTCAAATCCTTCCTTTAATGGTTAGTGAATGTTTGCAAAAGTTTCGTTTCTAAGAATTTTACGATAATTTAATAAAATCCTTCGTAAAACTAAAAGATAATTAACTTGGCCATTTTCTACGTAGTTACACATACAGCCGAATGACGCCAAAATTTCATATTTTGCAACACTCCTTTGCTGGCAACTCAATAATAAAATACATATACATAATATAAATTGCAGTGGGAATTTTGAAAGGTGCATCGTGTAACGTTTTTTTACGTGCTTATACTATATTCGATTCCTAAATCTTTATAAACCGTTGAATACACCTACCACCTTCTACCTGCCAACTATTTACAAATACAACCGCTGCTTTAATTTTTTGTTCCACTCCGAGATCGAGATAAAGCGCTTTTTGTTCCATGTCTCCCTTTTGTCCCAAAACTATTGGTGGGAAGACCCTGATAATATTTTATATTCTGAGATTTTGTCTGCAACTGGTAAAACTTGAATAGGTATTTATGCTGTAGTTACACCTAGTAAGTAATGGTTTTCTGCGTTGTTTTCCTTAGTCATAATAATAGTTACCTAGCTAATCAGCTGTGAGGTTTTTTCATCATATTATACAATGTATTGTTTTTCTAAGGCCATTAGGTTATCCTAATAGACGTGTCTGAGTTATCCGGCTCATTTCCAGGCATTAAGTGTATATCTAGGAACTTTTTAGTTTCAGGAATTTCGAAATTCTATTTCAATAACAGTTGGGCAACTTTGGGTAGATTTATCTGACTTAACATTTGGGCCCCAAATGCTGTTTCCTTTTTTGTTTACCGGTGTATATGTACAATAAAGAGTCTAGATAAATATTGAAATAAATATCATTTAACTTCATTATTCACTAAGTTCTTAGTTGTATTCACAGCTATAATCTGGATAATCTATTTTTTTTCTTTGAAACGTAGCTTATTTTATCTCAGACAAAGACAACATCCTACTTTCGATTCTAGTTTATACTTTAATACATTACCTATTTCATCTAAATCTCATCCAGGCCGAGACTGTTTAGATCAGCTTTCCAATCAAGCCTAGATATTGTGCATCCTAAGCCAGCCGTATCTGACCCTACCCTAGCGGATGAACAAGACTTCATGTGTATGTCTTACGTCGATTTTCACACAACATCCTGCCAAAGCTTCGTCGGCCTTTTCTTATGAATACATTATTTATATGTAGGATAATCTAGGTATTACATACTACATTGTACTTAGGTAGGCGCTTGAATTCTTGGCTAAAAAGTTTTGGTATAATAATAATAATGTACGTGTTGCAATAACATCTTTATAGTCGTTATATGATCATATACCGGAAGATGCCTATAAGATAGAGTTTCATAAGCATATCCCTAGTAACATGATCACAACACTAGTAACATTCACATCGGTCAACAATTTTATAAGCATTTCACTAGATTAGTCTTGTGAAATGCTTATTAATCGACCGACAGTGTTATGATCATGTTCCTAGGGAGATACTTAATGAAACGATTTATTATAAGCATCTTCCGGTATATGATTATATCCCTAGGTATTTTGATAATTATAACGGCTGTAACCATGTAAAACATGTCATGTAGCGACAAAAATTTAAGCTGTGGCAGTGTTAACTATTTCGCTAGTAGTTAGTTGGTCAGTAAGGCGTATAATCATGTGGGGCGGCGGACCGTGTTCGTGCCACGCTCGCACGCAACTTGCCAATATTGTTCTTAAAATCGCAACACATCACCTATTAGATTATTTACTTTTATGCATCTTTTTCTGAATCGTCTAGATGTGTTAATGACAGTCTTGCGGATTTAAAATATATGTCCATACGTTACATTACTTATATATATCCGTGATGATTATTACGTAATTTGCAATATCATCATATTTACGTATGTATTATTAAACGTATAAGGGGTAAATTAACTTAACGATAATACCATTGAATTCCCAGAACAAGTATTTTCTTATTTTTCTACTGTAAGTAGGTACTGGGTAACTATACCTATCTCTAATATCTCGAGAAATATGATCTCTACCTGAGACACTAAAATATAATATTTTTAATTGCTTCCAAAATAAACAAAAAGTATGAGTAGTGGCGAAGTGGAGGTCGTCACGCGACGCGATTAGCTCTCCACGTGTGCTGATAAAAGTTGATTGTATAGTAACCTGCTGTATAACCAAAATGTTGCCCGTCGTCAAACGCAAACATCCACAAAACTGTAAGACTGGGGACGCAAAAAGTCTTCATCACGCGTCTTGCTTCCTTTTACATTTATGCAAAATCTTAAAATTTCAGTCAAATGTTTGATCATGTATTACTAGACAATTTCTGAATAATTCTATGCAAGTAAATACAAGCTTTCCACGCTTTTCGCAATCTAAACTCGAAAGGTTTCTCAAACAGCCGGTTTTAACCTCAAAGTCGACACCTCCGCCGTCGTTTCCCAACACCTAGACGTTGCAGAAATCTTATAGTGCAACGCAAACAATAAGTGTCGATCGTGGGAGTTGAGTAGTGCTAGCACAGCATTCGTTTGTACACAATAAGTAACTTTAGAACATTTCTTCGCATGCTCTAATGGCGAAATGCGATGCCGTGTGGGACATGTGACCGCACGGCGTGCTACTCTTGCTATTGCCTTTGATTCAGTATGCATCCATATTATGTACTAAGCCCTCTCATAAATAGTAATATTTACTTTTACTTACAATTATCAAGCAAACGGTGATTAGATTAGGTAAGTCTGCCCCCGTATGAACACTTCCACGTTTTATGTTAAGCACATAAAAGAGAAAGAGAAATATATTGTCTTCTTCAGATTTATGATTGGTGCATGTGTTAACTCGTGGCGTGATAATTGGCTAGCCTGTGTCAGGGCAAGAGTACGCGATCTGCGTAGGCCAGGTCCAACGGCCGCACTCGTAACTGCCAGTGTACTATTTTTAGCCCGACTCCTTTCTCCGCCGACTGGGGCCCGGACGTGACTCAACCCTTTGTTCCCCCGAAGCGCAACGGCCTCAAGTGAGGACGCGTTGCCCATTTACTTGACCACACGTCCCTCTGGTGTGGTCAACAGTCGTCAAGGTGTCGCTTTCCAAACATGCGTCAATATTGTTTAGATTTTTAATATGTGGCTCGCCTTGAACGCTTCATTGCTCAATGTGGATATGGCCATTATGAGCACAGAAACTCATATAAACACTAGACTCTAATTTGACGTAAAGATTAGAGGTTTCATACTATAGCCTCTGATACAAGTTCCGACAATCGCCTTGCTGCCCACATAGTGGTGAATTAATGTGGAATTTTTATGAGCCTTTATACTTCAGAACTTGTTTGAAGAGTTTAATAAAATTCAGTATAAAATTCATGTCACAGGGCTTAAAATTATGGTATTGAAATACCTAAGTAAGTAAAATTTTCAAATAGCAAGATTTTGCACATACCTGAATGTGGCTTCGAAGTAACTTGTCGACAACAGTATCTGACAAATTCGTTTCTGTGCGCGACTTTATGTAACTATAATCTTGAGAATAGCATTATAAAGTCCCCTTCGTAACCAATTGTTTAGACAAGGAAAAGTGAATGCTTCTACATAATACTTCACACGACACGTCTATTCAATTTGTTAGACACTTCTGACAATACAGTCAGTCAGATATTTTTATTTTAAAGAATAATAAACATGGAAAAAATTATACAATTTAAAATTATATAACTTTGATTGTGTACTAATTAAAAACTTAACATTATTGTACTATCGTAAATCATTTAATTTTGTGGATTAATGGATGTGTGGTTACATCGTTTCGTTATTCGTTACTGATTTACTGTTTCCTAAGTAGGCCGTATTTTGTTATGGACATTTTGTACCAATGTCACTTCACAGCACAAGGTGAACATGTAAACTAAGGGATCGCACACACAATTAACATCAAAACGGATTTACTTATTGACCATTAAGACCCACTTTTATACCTGAATCGTATGCTGGCACGATTATTGCCTAGACTTTATAATATTTGGATTTGAAATAAGATGTTTTATCAATATGTCTACGAAGTTATTGTTTTCCTTTGGTCCTATAACCGGAATCTGGCGTAGTGAGCCTCTACAATGTCATCAAGGCGTTTGCTGTGTAAATAGTCTCGTTAGATTCGCGACGTGTCGCTAATTGTTTCGGCAGAGCAAATGCGAAGGTTCATTGCCGGCCAAACGACATTGTCGTATGTCTGTCCACGGCTGTTGCTTTGTATTTCCAAACTCGTCTTTGATGGTTTTATTTAATGTAGAGTTGAAAAATTTTTAGGTAATAGAATGAAACAAATTTGATAGCTCAAGAGTATGGTTTATATTGAAGCCACGCATCTAAGCTTAAATGAGGTCTTTGCCAGCAAATTCTAGGCCTAAAACAATATGAAGCATACCTAAAGTGGCCTTCGTAATCTTGATTGACTCCTTTTGCATATGGGAGAATTTCAATGGGTGCATTCGAGATAGGGTGGTGCGAATGACGTAGAGCAGGAATTGATAAATGAAACATACTTCCTAAAAACGCTAGTGAACCTTGACCGACATATGAGCTGCAGCGGTTTTGTAGGTCAAGGTAGAGAGGTAACCAAAGTAGTAAGCGATTCTTCACTTTTACTATAGTAAACTGAAATATACGAACCGGTTGCAATGTAATTGCAAAACCGTATCTGTAATCAAAGTTAACAAAACGCCACAAAATAAAATTTTGTCATATAGCATCGCAAAATTTCCGAGTTAGCGGCATAACATTATCTTCGATAAGAATAATGGTAACAGTTATTAGTAACTGGCTTTACTTTTCTTCGAAATAGATAAGCGCAGAAACATGGCATGATGTCCGATTAACTTGCTGATTAGTTAATGACAAGCAAATTGTACCAATATTCTTTACGCTCAAAATTAAAAACAATGTTTCTTGCTACATTATTTATTAAATATTTAAAATCCTTGTCGGATTCTTAAAAAATAACGTACCTTATTATTTATTCGTGTTTCCGATATGATGGCACATTAACATAGGTTAAAATTATTTAACTGACCTTACCTTGATTTTACTCGGCGCGACCTCTGATAATCAAATACAGTTGCTTAAAAATTAATTTATGTCAAGTAAATATCACAAATTCGAGTTGAATGATGGTAGAATATTTTTATTTATTTTTTCTTTTGAACTAGCTTATAATTCTCAGATTACATTTTCAAATGTTATACATTCCCAGACGGACAAAGAATAGACTTAAGCATCGGGTGAGTAAGCAAATAACTAGTTACTGTACTTATGTAGATAATGCATTATCTAATGTCTTATGCTGGAGTGCAATGCATAAACAAAGGGGTAGTGTACTGTATCTTATCACGGCGGCTGATAAACACTGGAAACATTAGTGCTGTGTGAGAAAACAACGTGGTTATTTAAAGTATTCAAAAATAGCTTTACGATTACGACTAATTAATTTTCCTTTTACTTTCCAACGTTAAATTATCGATTTGAAGGACTTTCCGTGGTTTATCGAAACCAGTACCCCACCCAAGTAAAGGTAGGTATTGCTATTATTTTGTTGGCTTAGTTTAACATTCACCAGGCTATAATCAGCTGCAAAGCATATCCTAGAATTCATGAGAGTACGGAATTCCATGGAATAATGGCTTTCCTCAAAAAGCGCTGTCTTAGTAGAAACAAATTTTGATTAGCCGGTAAAATCTTAGCGAGCAAAATTTTGTAACTACGAAGACGTGTGTTTCGTCTCGACAACTGTATCGAAGGTTTGACTGCACTTTTGGCATACATTCGCCGAGGCGTTGCGTTGCGTCACAGCGCGCGCGCAGAATCGAGCACACCGCGTAACACTTTTACCATTACCGCGCGCCGCGGCAACCTCTCGCCTACCTACTTGCGCTCGACGCGATCCACCGCTTTACATAATTGCTCGTAAAGAACACATCAGGTTATGCAATAGCAAAACATTTTGATATTATGGCTAAGTTTAAGAGGGTCAGTTTTGTAGGTCGTGTAACTAGGTTTTGTACAATTTTAGGAACTGAACTTATGATAGGTACTTAGTAACTAATAGATGATTGCTACTTCTTTAATTTACTGAAATTCACTGACATATTTGTTGTTTTAAAATAGGCGACAGGCGCATCGGTCAGTATCGATACACGGTAACACAAAATACGTCCCATTCATCCCATCCCAATTTCAGATTAGTTTACATCAAAACTTATACTATGTTCATCTCGTTGAGTCCTTATAAATCTGAATATCTTATTGTATTATGCTGATCCGCTACCAAATTAATTGGTCCACTGATTGGTTGTGAATCATTCTGTCGGCACTAAAACTAGCTGCTGAAATACAAACTGATAAGTAAGTTACTTCAGAATGTATTAAAACGATAAGTTAAGCATTCTAATTAGATGCTGTTCCCAATTCGAATGGAGAACATCGAGTCGAGTGTGATCGTTATTTGGTAAACAAACAAAAATGTGCAAGTTGACGAAAAACCGCGATTACGTCACGAGCGGAGCTGGGACAGCCGTGAGGATGTAATATGGCACAACACTGCGCTGCAGACTGCTGGCTACGAGCCCACTGGAGCTACATTCTCTCGGCCGAAACGTTCTTAACTTTCTTTTCTTGTTTCGTAATAACACGGCCGAGCGGAGAGGAGCTGTCGCGGCCCAGCGCCGCGCCAGTCTGTCGCTGGAAACATCAGCATTGGCGCCGGTGCACACCAACATTGACTACTTCTCCAACAACAAACCACTTACATTAACTTTTTCATTTCGAAGTTCGCCGTCGGGATGTTTTTTGTCATTTCACGGTAAGAAAGCATCTTCGAAAATTAGGGACCAGATCGTGCCTTTAGAGCGGAACTAAGTTAACGGTCACCATAACATTTTATGGAGGTCGCCTAACTCAAAGATGTCAGCGTCTACGTCAAGGATGTATCTAGCGAGTGAGTGACAGAGTCCTTTACACTTGTCTTTTGTCTCTTAGTAGGTATACTGCTCCAATATTAATTCCCAATGATAACCACTGTTACCACTGTAGCAGCCCTGATTGTCATACATTGCGCATGTTTCGCGCGATTGCAGTTTGCATAAGCGTGTTGCACAAACGCGGAGTTAGGTACCACGATGTGATTAGGTATAATCCGCGCGTGCCGCGATATCTTATGCACTCGCCATGCAGGAAGTGAACTTTCGAACTCTTTCACTTTTTATAGTATCATATCCCCGACCTACTCCAATGTTAGGTACTTTACGATTTTGTTAATAAACATTCAATTTTAAGTGCGGCATTTAATTAGCAGTGCCTACATTGTAAGTGGTCTATTAATAGATTGTTGCCGCTGTTAAAATATATGCTATAATTATACAATGTTAATACCTTCATACTTCCAAAGGACAAACCTTGCGTAGAACACTAACTAAACCTTAAAATACTTATACGTATACGTTTAGTGGATCATCAAAGTATTGTTGTATTACATATCAAGATGCTTTGGTACTTTATATGTACTCAATAAGTTTATTAATTATACCATGTAGAATACATATTCATATGAAACAACCATTACAATACAGGCCTGTATCACAGTTTTGTAAAACTGTGCCTGTATTGTATGTATTTATAGGTATTAACATCAATTTTAAAACGTTTGCTGCGCAACCGGGTTGCTTTCAGTCGACCTTATTAAGTACGTATAGGATAGGATGTCACCGATATATTGTATTGTAAGTAAACTATAATATATGTGTCCGGGTTGCACTAACCTTACTATAATGTTTAGTCATTGCAAAGACTCGTTTGAATTTTAACAGCCAACTAATACTGTTATTATTCAGCTGAAAATTAGTCTATTCACATTCCGTGGGTATCAAGTAGATTTTTTATGGGCACCTAGCCTTACCTCAGGTATTTATTCAATTTGATATGGAACTACAAAATGATTGTTGTAGCAGTCGTACAATTTGCGGACGCAATAAATAGTGTTTGTATCCGCTATCGTGTCCAGATAAGTGTATGATTATTTGCATGTTTGTTGTATGGCGTGAATGATACGATATTATGTGAATATATATTAACAATATCATAAAGGGTGAGCGAGTGCTGAATATCATCTGACCTCAGAAACGTAAAGATACGTGTCGTGTACGCGTTGCGTTTGTATCAAACGGCTGCGATCCTCATTACGTTGTACATCACGTCACTTATAATTGCTGTGTAACATTTCGCAACACTTGAAGACCCACCACCCGCAGACTAAGAATGTTTGGCTAACAAAAACATCAATCGATAAAACACATGATACAAACATTGGATGTGGCATTGTTTATTTTTCACAAATTCTTAAGTGTAAACGTTGGTTTAAGCTTGACGCGGCCTAAAATCACACATCCGCTGTAAATATTATCTAACATGGCGAGCAAATGCGATTTTAAGTTCGGTTTAGGTTATATGGAGGGCAATCGAGCAACAGTTTTGGCTAGTTGACGCATCCATTATTCGTATTCAATTTCATTGCTCGTGTTTATATCGGCAATCACGTAGCTAAGCTTAGCGATAGTGGTTGTCCGTTTATAGATAGTGTGTCAATAATGAAAGGAAAGTGGCGCGGCCGGCCGTCGTCGGTAGGTCAGTGTCGGTCCACTCGCCTTTACGTAACCCATGTCATACTGCACATCCATCGTGCTAATTTCAGACTTAATGATTCGTCTCAGTTTATTGCTAACTTCACTGTACAAATCCTATACCGGAATACATCAACGTTTCGAAGTATCGTTATCGATTGCATAAATGTTATCGGCGAGCGTATTGCAGCAATTTCAAGCTTACCAGTATTTAATATTCAAATGACTGTACCAGGCGTTGTTATTCTAAACTATAGGTGAATGCGTTTTTAATAAGAAATCAACTAAGATTTACTTAAAGTGTGGCATTCATTAACAGTACATTTCGTATGAATTACGATTTACGATATTGTTAATATGTAGCCTCACAAAAAATACGTAATAACGTTTTTTATTTAAAGTTGCTCACGCTTTAAGATGAATTAAGCAAATACACTTCTTACAAAGTTCTGAATTGAAAATTTCATAGTGTTGTGCAAGTGAGCATCTCGTAAGTTTGAGCCACTCGCTCACTACTTGCATAGTACGAAGGGAATCTCAAATGTTTGATTGCAACATGCAGCAGGGTTCATAGGTCAGTTTTCTCTCGTAGCGGAAGCGAATATAAAATGTTTTGCCACAATGCTGGGTGCGTGAGTCTTGTCATCACCAGCCGTTGAACTTCGCAAGGTCTCTCTGCCACTACGCTTCCTGCTTCGTGCACGAACCGAAACGTCTATTTAAGCCAAGTGTACACTATAATTTTTACGCCTTTAAATTAGGTAAGTACACTTAATGAAATGATTTGAAGCTATCTTTCTGTTCTTGCTATCTTGAATTAAACATAATACATTAAATTAATTAAATATGGATTACTTACTTAGTTAGTGCAAATAAAATATTTGATTTTAAGAAGGTAAAGATAACGTTACAGCTGTATTAGGTACTAAAAAGTTACATTAAAAATTGAGATTATATTTGCCTTATTAAATTTTTCTTACTTTATTCGGTTGTTATTTTGTTTTAGAAAATCTATTTTGCACGTGCCCGTATGCACACAGCTTAATCTTAGCCATTTCAAGCTTACAATAGGTAGGTGGTACTCATGACTTAATCCGTGTTTCGATAGTTGATATAAAAAGCTCGACAAAACCTTATTTTATTACGTAATGTGGTTACTATCCGAGCTTCAAAGATGCTTCGAACGATACGGGCTACGACTAGCGTGCAGTAACACTGCTAAGCTTAAGACTATTCAGTTGTGGCCAGTCATGCATGACTATCAATCATATACCGACCAGCAATTGATTGTTATTCAACGTTTTAAATATAATAATTTAGGTTTGAATTAGACTAGAACTATACAAAGGTGAAGTTTTCCTAATTCAAATGCAAAGTTTAGTCATCCATTAGAAGGTCTGAACACCTTTATTTTACTTTCCTTGGCACACATTTGTGTTGTTCCTAAAGTAAAGAACTAGGCGAATTTTGATTTACTTTGCATTTTAAGTACTGTTCGTTGAATAATCTACAATGGTTGGTAAACATTTATTAAGTCTTGAAAACTACATTCAACCGATTCAACTGCAGACGTTGTTTTTGTGAATTTTACCAAGAAATGTTTTATTCATTGAACAAAGTTAAATAGTGCAGTGAGCGTGATATTTTAAAAAACAGGTTTCGAACAGGTGGAACTTGCCCTAACAGCATTCTATGCAACAATACTGTGCATTATCAAATCGGTGCGTCCGCGCATCGATGCTCCCTGCGAGTCGAACGTACCTGACTGCTTGCTCAAGGGCCCGTGAAATGCGTACCACTACCTACCTAATTATATATTATCCCGCCTCCAAATAATAAATTAACCTTATACCTGCCATTTAATCATTAGGGTAGCAGACTCGTTATAATAATAATTATGCATAACAAATGTGCGATTTCTTATTCATAATTGCCTAACATAACGTGTACAAAGTCCCCCGTGTATCTAGCGGGCACACATTAATAGGTATGCAAATAACTCGTGTAATTTAAAAAAATCTCGTAGATTCATACAAAGACTCACATTTAACAGCAACTGCTGATTGTAAGCATTGTTAAATGATTGTGTAACTCATACGAAACTGCAGACCTCGCCAAGTGGATAGGCAGAGGCATCACCGTGACAAATGGGGTGGTCTATGCCATGACGTGGAAAGCCATGCTTCGATGAGCGGCACCCGTGGAAAACGGTTGCGATAACGATACAAGATTCACGTAATTGTGACTGACTTTCCATGACCGTCTGTATCTACAACATATTTTAGACCATTTTCCCTTTACACGTAAGAAAGAAAGCAAAAAATGTTTATTTCCACCATAAAAAGAAAATAGGTAAGTACCTATACAAAAACTTAAAAAATAAATAAAGTTGTGTTGTATGGCGAAATGAGCGGGCTCAGCAAATGTTGACCCGTGACCAGCATAGCTACATCACGGGTCAACACTGGTTTTCAGCCCGCCCATTAGTCTTACTACTTAACGCACTTTTGAACGTCCATAATATGTAGGCTAGCTTTTAAAAATAATCATATTGTGACGCACATTGATAACTTATCCTAAACTAGTACAGTCAGTTCATAAGTTATCTGAGTTGACCCGGCGACGGCCCATATCACTGCCTCGAGAGCTCATTTTATGACAGTTTGTTCAACTTGTGTTACGTTTCATCACAGTGTTATTATTCAGATTGTTGTGGATAAACTAAAATTCGTAATAAATCTAATTCATTTGATAGAAAGGCTTTTTATGAACGGCTGGGATTGTTGTAGTATTGTAAATATGCTAACAATAACGTAACGATAATGGCAGAATGTGTAGCGTACGATAGTTTACCTGGTACTCACCCTGACGAAATCTACTGCTGGACTCTGTCCCAAAAACAGAGGCAATGCTCTGTATTCACCACGCTGGGGTAAATAAACATTGTTTATCGTGATAATAATGGGTATATACATAGCTGCAAATTATTGCCGTGTCAATAGTGAATTAGTGATATTCATGTTAAATAGTGAGTGCACGCAATGTAAACGTAGCTCGAGGCCACCGGTGTGCGCAGGCGGGGGCGGCGCTGGCGCATCGATGCACCGCGCTGACCCGCATGCGCCTCCAACGAAAGTGAAACTAGATGTAATCGCCCGCTTGTTCTCTATTTTTGTTTGTAATAGAACCGCTCGCTATTACTACTTGCCTGCCCAGCCAACAGCTATCTGTTAATCTACGCGCTTTGAACCACTGCCTGTATCCCGAACCCTGATCAACAACATAATATTGTATAAGTAGTTATACTCCTCGTCTCACTATACAGACTTTAACATTTCTTTGTTACTTTTTGTAGCTATCAAGGCTTAACGTGAACAACATGCGACTAAAACCTTTGATAAACTGCTTTCCATATTTCATAGGCGGCTGCAACCGCCGCCATCTTGAATTAAACGCCATAAATAATTTGATTTAAGCACGCTTTGAAATGTACTTATTACATTGCAAACCATATGATTTAACACCCATAATCATCGAGCCATTGAAACTATACTTTTGTTTTCCTTGAATAACGGAAACCCTGGTGACTCAGAATGATTCCCAATAACGCATTAGGACTATGAAGACACCAATAATGAATTTGCGCTGAAAAAAGACTAAACCGCGTTAGGAACGGATGTTGCACATCTGTTGTTGGAGACATAATAACAAGTAATTAGCAAAGGAAGACGTCGTCCAGTGAAGGCGGCCATGTTCGCACAATGTGTCCCGCACGTTGGACCGCTTCCGTCGCCCCCTGTGACATCTTACCCCTCAAACACCAAGCCCCTAAGTGAACTGAATTATTATTGTTCACTCAATTCATCAATTTATGAACACCACCCAAGAAGGTATATTAACTGAGGACAGGTCACGGGACAAATAAAACAGCCAAGTAATTGTAACCAAAATACATTATGCATTTATTAACATTTAAAAAGAAGCACCCAACCAATTTTAAAATTGATGTTTAAAATATTCTAACATAAAAATAAAAACAGAAGGTTTCGCCTTACATTTATATGTATACGTTAACATAAAAATTGTATTAATTAAAGCCATTTTAAACGGAGCGCTGTGGCGTTGATGAGCCCATTCGCCTGCTCCTCCTACGAAGGTCACCCGCTCACACACCTACTTACCTTACTCCACGACGGCGACGCGGCCGACCGTTGATTGTGTTTAAACTTACATTATTGCTGTTGCTGATTACGATATCGTTATTTATAACGTTTGGTATTTTTTAATTAATGTCTAACAAATCTAACAATAGACATACTTAATATAAAACTGTTTTATCTCACATGACGTATAAAACTTCTAAGAAATGCTCTAATAAGCAATTTAGTGTTTATCTAACGGCTAGAAACCGAATTGCGGTTACACCCAGGCTTAGCCGGCTACAACTAGATGAGAGCGGTTGTAGTTGGTTAGAATTAGGTGTAGCATATTGACGGCTAAAACAAGGTGTATCCTATTGACGACTAAAACTAGGCGTAACCCTTTAAGATTAGCTTAAAGATCAGCTGAGCAACCCGACTCGGTTAAGTTAGGTTAGGAGTGGGCACTTCGTGGTTTTTTTTTACCAATGCAGAACAGCTTGTTTTCGTAAAACTGACAACCGATAAAACTTAACCTGAGTTATAATAAATATGTTACTGTCTAATTCTAACAACCTGCAACCGGGCGCACCTAGTTATAGCTGGGTAATCTAGGTGCAACCGCACTATGGCTTATACACGTTACATTTATAAAAACCTCTTGTTTTTATTTATAAAGTTTGTTGTTAATCAACTTTACCTGCCCGATGTGTTTTCTCATTATCTATTAGACTTGACTTAATATACATACGTCGTGGCTCTACATTCTGAAAATTATATTGTCGTGCTGTTATTTATTCAGTGGAGATGTTGGTTACTTATACATATTATTAGCCTCAATCAAGAAATATATCATTTTCCTTTGTTAATTAACATTTGTTATCGAATCAAGAAGCCTGTTTAACATGGCCATAATTTTAAATGATTTTAATTTTATAGGCCTTTTGATCCTTTGAATCATTTTAAATGCTATGCCAATAAGTCCGCGACGAAGTGGGCGTATCGGCTGCGTAGCAAATGTGGCTAATCCACTATTTCAGTGAATTGTGAAAATATTGCTTAACGACAGCGGTTGGTGGCGCGGCACGTACCTGCTTACTGACTGCTAACACTTGCCGAAACTCGCTTGCAACGCCACCATTGCGTCGTAAGACAACCTTCGATTTCTCCCATTTTAACACAATATAGCGTTTGTTCGTCAAAACCAATTTCGATAACCACGTCTGTTAAAATTTACGTAAATCACAGTTTCCACCATAATGACACTATTAGGCAATTTCACAGTTGCCTAGATGTGGCCGATTATGGTCAGTTACATAAGAGACCTATATTTTGGTGGCCGAGTTTAATGTTATTAGTATTTAAATTGCTGTAGCTAGACTCGCCATCGCTATGAATGCATTCAAATCAGCGCTTTATTATTCGTCGCGGACACGCGCTCTTGTGCCACAGATTAGATTGACGCTTGAGATCTCGGCTAAGGAATGATGCTGCGCTGTAAATATAAATTTTATTTGTGTCAAAGAAAATCTATTTCAATGTCACCTAAGAGGAGAGTAAGTTTATTGCTTAGATTTTTTGAATAACATCGTAATTTGTAACGAAAACGATCGTCAAGAGTTTTAAGTCAAAGTTGAGTAGTAATCTTATTTATAAACAACATTTTCGAAATAAGTTATTTAAAAACCTGTTTGCAACTACACAATTGAATAATATTTAATCAAATTCAATTATGGTTAAATAGGTTAAGTATGTCCAAGCATAATAAGTGGATATCCAAGTCAGACTTGATTCATTATAATTCACATAGATGTGATATGGGCACGGGCAACTCACAAATAACAACATCAAATCTCTACGTAATATGGTAAAACTTCCAAATCTTCGTTTACATGGATGTTTACATGATACGCATAATATTACGAAACCGTGGGTCATAATTATTATGGAAAGAGAATGTCTCGTCACAGTTGGAGACCAAGGCTTCGTTTATTAACAAAGCTGCTGAAGATACCAACGCTAATGTAATCTGAATTGTCCTCACTTTGTCCGTGTATAGAAACGCAGTAATTTTGGGTGATTATGTCAACTGTTCCAAAGAATGCGTCGGCGTAACAGAGCTTGTGGAACGCGTATTGTTTTGTGAAGTATACGTAACGCACGTGGGCTCTTGATCTGCAGCGGAGAAAGTGGCACAGCCGACAGCAAGGCCGTCTCGTCGCGTCCTGACCTTCGACGATGCACTTCCGGGATCTGTACAATAAAATTGACCATTACAAAAGTCACATTATACCTTTCATTCAAATCCTATCACGGCAATTCGAAAGTCTTCCATCGATGAGTCCATACCCGCTTAATATCTTTGCGTAAACGGCATCGTTTCACAAATCTTTAATTATTACAAATGAAATCGAATAACCGAGAACGAGGCGATTAAACATCACGTGATACTTATAACTCTATCCTTCTAACCGTTTTCGACCATGTATTAAATCAATAAGTACTTATAAATATTTTATTAACATTGCAAAATTGAATCATTTAAATAATAAGTGTGCCAACTTGTCCCGAACTGCAATTATATAAAATTCTAATTACCTAGATGTATCATAATATGTTCTTCACCGTGTTAGGTACCAACTAACCACCCACTGCCTTGTCTTTAACCGTAGCGACTTCCCAGCCTATTGTCAAGGTCCGCTTTGCTTCTTGGAATTGGTAGCGTCAACCGTATAATCTCCACAGTCCTTGGTTTCCAAGTTATCGCATTATGACGTTACCAGGTTTGCACCAAATATAAATGGCATACAGGCAACTTGTTTGTTGTATAAAAGATCTAGATTGGCCTGCTATTAACTGTGGTCCACATTACACTGTATACGGTCTAGAATTTTGAGTAGTTGCTAGTTGCTTGGGGTGTTTTGCAGTGTTGAAACAGGTCGAGAGAATCTAACATCCATAACAATGATTAAATCGGTTGCGAAACGGAGGTCGCGTGACAGACTTTACATGTGATTGCAACATCAGCAGTCGCAGTAGCGTGCATCACGCTGTACTAACCGTACCGTAGATCCGTGTAACCTCATGTCTCAGTAACATCGTTTTTTGTTTGCTCATTGCCTCTCCTCAGCTAGAATTTGGAAATGAATCAAAGTTGTTTTGTACGTCCGAAATTTCAATATGCATGACTAACTTACTGATTGACTAGAGTCAGTCAGTGAGTCACGATAGAGATAGGTCGAAATAGGGTAGACCCTATTTCGACCTATCTCTATCGTGACTCAAAAGTAATTAACTGTTCACATGCCAGTTATTCGAATACATTGATGATGTCTGATGATTTAGGTTCATAGTTAAAACGCTTAGTTGTGTCGATTCTATATTATTGATCAGTGTCCGGATCTTAATGTAGAGTGGAGAATCAACACGCAAACCACGGACTCGCCAAACGAGTTATGTTATAAATAATTAATTAATATTTGGCCGGCGAACTCTTTGTAGCTTCAAGGTCGAAACGAAGCTAAACTTCAATATTAGTCAATTGGCTATACAATTTTTTGTGGATTCATTCATTATTTGAATACCAATTTGTGTCAAATGTTTGGAATAAAAATAATGTTTTCATAACTTATGCTCTGAAAATGTGTCATTGTTTACCTCAAAAGCGGACAGAAAGTGGCTTTTTCCTTCCTTAGGGAAGAAAGTAATTTGAAAATCGAACTAAGTTTTTGTTTATACTCTATGAATTGATTTTTTTATAAAGTATTATGTACATAGTCATATTATGTATCTATAAACTATTATCTTGTTTATGTTGCCCACGAGTAAATGTCAAACCATTACTGCCATAGGTTAAGGTTGTGCAATGAGCAATTGACCCATCGCTCATTTGCTATTTTATTGTCACTACACCTGCGTAAAGATATTAAATTATCGAATTTATGATTAACCCACAGACGTCCTATAGGTATAAAAGGATTAATCAAGTTCAATAATATAATTAAAAATCACTTATAATACAAGCCAATAATGTTAATGCCAACATCAACAAATTTATTATTCTGTTGATCTAATAATATAATTCGTGTAATAATTCGATGTGAATATGTAAACTGGAGTATTTTAATCGAGCATTCGGTTTCTGCAAGGCAAACCCGTTGGCGATAATCTCGTAATAAATTAGATAATGTTTAATAATTGTGAACATAGCTTTTAGAACATAGCTTTATTAGTTTATTATTTATCGCTCCTGAATTATTATATTATAAATAGACACTTGTTAAGTTCGTGTAACAATATGAATCGAAATAATACTTTACATAATTATTCGGTAGATGTTACTGAGTACTTATTTTTGAACAATTACACTTTTTCATAGTATATGAAATAATATTCCTGTATAATATGGCGTACAAAACACCTTAAGTACTTGTATAAAATTTGCACCAAAATAATGATTCCATAAAAATATAATTTAAACTCGGGGCCTCCATTTTTACAAAAGACATAAATTTAAATACATACATACTTAAGTGATTTTTGCCACTGCGGCCTCGCCGCCGAGTTCATTGTCTTACTTCACCTAATCTTACGTCTAATTAACACTGATTGTGTGTAGCAATAACTCATAAAACAATATGCAATGGATTCAAATAAAAAGGCAGGGCTTTCCAATTATTCACTTCATTTAAGTAAACGATCCCAATTTTACAGCAGCATGTAAAAGTATACTAACGATGATATCATGAAAGCTTCTACAAGGGTTATTTATTTTATTCATCATCCATTTATGTAGTTGAATAAATATTGTGCTACATTTCTTGTATTTAAACAAGATTAAGAATATACCAGGTAAATACATTTAATAAAAACACTTAATTGCAGTTTATATTATTTACTATAAACTGGGTCTCACTGTCTGTCGCTCAGTAATTTTCCATACCATGTGCAATGCAGAAACTATTTTTATTTTGTACCAATGTAAACAGTAGCGCGATACGCCTGCTGAATTAATGTCCCCAATTCAATTGAAGTGTTTCATTAGCACAAGTGGCCCCGATTGCTTCGTTGATCGAGCCCGCTGCCCGACGATCGTCGCAAAACCAGGCGCCATGAATACTTGCGAGTTGCGCCTAGCAGACACGTGATGATGAATTCATGTGTGCTTGTAATAAGGAAGTGGGCCTGGGGATAGAGTAAGCCTAGAACGAATTATGACGGGAGATAATAGTTTATCATCTAAAATAATTTCAGTTAATTTAGTCTCGGCGGCTGCGTAGAGCCATCAGAATGATAAATCCGCTTGACAATGTTGGTGATTATGCTAACACCACAAACAAAGACTATTCGGTTGGGTGGTTTCCTGGAAAAGTAAATTCAATAGGAAACGCTTATTCTGTGTTATTATTTTACTTAATATTATATCTACCTACTATTAAACATCATCTTAAATAACCATTAAAGTTTTTACCACATTTAAATTTTAACATCAAAGTCGCGATGTGTAACTTTATACATTCTACTCTAACAACGCATCGTCGAATCGCTGTCGACGCGATTATGCCTCGCAGCCAATATGGCGACGCGCGACGCCTTGATGTCGATGAATGTCTAAAGGGTGACCAGTGAGTGCCTTTAAAGCAAAGACGAGATGAAACATTGATCAGGCGATATGACAAAATAAAAGCATCCAACCTGTGACAACACTTAGAAAGAAATGGTAGAAAGAACGAAATCATTATCTCTAGCTTGTATAATTAACGCCAGCTCTATGCTCATTAAGTTAGTTCCCTTTACGCAATGTTGAAGAGATCTTTTCAATTTATAACAATCTCGCTAACCATGAAGCTCATTCGGTCAATATGATTGTGTTGCTAAGTTCGTGATCCGCACAAGACCTCCGCGCGCTGCCGGGTTCAATTAGAGATCACCCAGTTGCGTTAGAAACGAAGTCTCCCATTACCGGCTAGGGTCACGACACCGCACGTCTAAACGCGGTGGCGTAATATCAGTATTATTGTCAGTAATTTTCACGTGCAACTAACTTAGCAGTTAATTGTGTGGAATGAACACAAGTAGATACTTATTCGTACGTAACTAGGAGCGGAAAATGTGGGCATTATCGCATTGTATCGCTACGTGTGAAGGACGTTAGTAAATTAACGCTATGTGTACTATCGAAATTTCATTGTTCAAACCACATTGGATCGACACAAGAAATAAATTCACTATGTTTACAAATTTCACATTTGCAAAACGTAACGTTATGGCTCCTACATCTTATGTTCTTATTCAACAAACAAGAACTGTAGTAAAACCATCTTAGTATTTAGGTCGCTATACCATACCAATGTACGGAACTTGAAACAGCAACAACCTAATATCGATGCCGAACGTAATAGTTTCATAACTGATTTATTAGATGCTTGCATAACACTTCTGATAGCTAATAACCATGAAGTGTAGTCAGTTGCAATAAAAACATCATAAAACGCCAGTAAAGCAGTATATTTAATTGCTATGTTACTCAAAATTATTTTCAATTACAATATAAAGCAGAACATCGCTTTGGCAAACGTCGAGAAATCTGTCTATTCTGTCTAATATAATCAGTTCAGTTGTATCGGGCCGTCTATGTAAGTTTTCCGGACGACTAGCGGAGTACGTTTTACTTTCTTATAGGAAGTACTATCGCTTTCAACGGAGACCGGTTGAGAGTATCTACTTGTTGGATACATTGGGGTTGTATACGCTTAGGTTGTTAACGAATATTGTTATTATAGCTTGATTAGACAGCCAAAGATGTACCAGATGTGCCAGTAGTGTTAACTGGAATCAATTTCGATTATTATGATTTAATTTTGCAACTGAGTAGGAGATTTGCCTTTATGATTTTGGTATCTATTTCCTAGATTAAGCCATACATTTTGCAAAGAAAGAATTAAAAAGGACATAGATATACTTTTAAACTTATCAGCAATCGGATAGACAACCAATCGTTACTAATTCCGCTTTTGTTATTAAGTAACTCGCAACATTTCTAACTAAATACGACTTTAAGCAATACATTAGTGCCGCATTCCTATTGTTAAATTAATTTAATACAATATTATATTTTGTCTACCTGCCCCAGACCAGCGAGGTGGACTAAGGCCTAAACTAATCTTTGAGGAGAGACCCATACCCAGCAATGGGACAGTAATGAGCTGATGTTGAGCTGTGACTTTATTCGCGTATTTATTGATGTTTTCTTTTTTTGCAGGTGAGTCCCAATTTCGAGGTGGATGCGATGACAGTAATTGTAAGTTTAGTTAAGAGTCTGAATTAAATCAAAAAAATCCGATTTGGAACAAAAAAATCCGATTTATTTTATGTAATGTTTTTTATCAATCCTGCGACCAAACGACAACGAAACACAGCACTGATTTGGTTTTCAACAAACGTTTGCAGAGCCGTGATCATTCTTGACAATGTAGATGAGAATTCATGTTCGGAATAATTATTCAACTTTGGCTATTGCCTAACTAATTTATTAGGCTTTGGATAGTTATCCATTGTTATTTGAAGTAAAGTTCCTGATGAGAACTTTTATTAAAAGTAGGTACACGACAATAGGCAAACCAGAATTCAAACAGCGACACACGAACAACTTCCTCGTCTTCTGGGTAAGCAATAAGCATACATAAAATGTGTATATCAAGACAATTAGACGCCCAGGTTGAATTTAAATCTGATAACTTTCTAAGACATTACAAATAATAGACTGGTCTCGCCCACAGTCATACTTGTGGAACCTAAACTAACAAAGTGACTCAAAAAGGGCCAAAGATGTATTAGTCACAGAAAATGTTTATCTATGTTATTACCTCTCCGTGAGTCATACACGCCGAACAATTTGCAGGGAAAGTATAACCCGGTAGTGACGCAACAATAAAAATTACACGGACAAAGGAATTGTTGCAACTAGACCCGCGGCTGACGTAAGGGCCAACAGCTTGTCACTAATGACCGCTACACAATGATCCGTTGTCATGACGCTCAAGCTAGCCACGTTACACGCCATAAGTAGTAAACATATTACTATTACAGACACTATACTTTCGCTATAGTTTATTCAAGTTCCGAACGTCTTCAACAACTGCAGCGATCATTACGAACAAATTGTTTACCTGTCCGGTTTTGCAAATCAACCCCGAGCCGGCGTTGTCTTGTTGTATCTATAAATAAGGAGGTGCTAAAAGCGGACCGACCGGGGGACGTGCTTCCTCCGCTTTGAGCGGCCGGGGGGTAAACATACTCGAGTTGAACGAAGCCCTTTGTTGACATTTGCTTTACGGCCGCTCCACCTCGAGTCGCGAGCTTTATGGCGCGGGCGCAATAAACACAGCACCCGTAGCGACGCCAGCGCCTACGTCGCGAGGTGAACGTCTACTATACATTATGTATGCGTACGGCACGTTAGGCCCACCCGCCATAACAACACTCATCACGTCTCAAACACTTGTACATACGATATTACTTACACGAAAATCCAATATCATAAAACTTAAAATTACTGGTAGGTACACAAGATTCGTTTTAATATCCACGCATTTTAATTTAACATTTAGCTTACCAGGAAAATAATACAAACAGGCAATTTTACAAATTCTCGAAACTTGTCTCCGGTTCTACGTGATTTCCTTTTCGCTATGTTAATGATTACCTACTTACTTCTTCAAATACATTTCCATTGTTTCGTCTAATATAATAAACCAGCAGACAATCGTTTGGTAGGTGTTCGTAATATAAATAAAGAGGAGCGGTTGACATGTGATGGCATTTATACCTTAGCCGGTGTGTTCTCGCATTGCAATCACGGCGTGGTGCCCATCTGCATGCGTGCGGTACGCCCGGCGTCCGGTCTTACTCATCTAACAGTCGCTAACTATGTGAACTCCTGTGAATACGTTTACCATGTTCATAATGCTGTACAAGCTACGCAAAATAATCTCTTTATATTGTTGATATATTTATATATTTCATCATCGAATATTGACTAATCTAACAACAGCACCTAATCTCAATTCATATCTCCTAGCAAGTACACCAAATACCATATTTACTCAAATAAAATGTTGTAATAATTTTAATAACGTTCAGTTTGTTCATAAATAATCAAGCGACACAATTATCACGCTGTTTCAAATCATATGGTAACCGTTTGAACGGATGTCTGGACTATGTGGGAGAGCATTGAATTGCGTTGTTATTTGTTGCGCTTGCGTCGCTATTTTAATATGTTTCATAACGGTTTCAGCGTTAAGCGTGGCTAGTAGACAAGGCAGTCTAATTGTGGTAAAATGCGCCACTTAAATAACCATAAGTGTTAGATACACCAGTAAGTAGTAACTACGCAGTGACACCGCGTGAATCACATAATATTCATCCATTGTTCACGATTTCGCGTGAGCGCACACAAAGCGCTTATTTCAATATTTCAATGATTTGAGGGAAATCTCTTTAACGACAATTATTTTAACAACAGGAAAATGCGTGGAGGAATAATATTCTCAACGACTTGAATGCAAACTGAAATAAACGACTTTATATGTGAAACCAGGGGGCGACGACGTCAAACACTGAAAGGTTAATGACTACTCTGATCATTATTGGGAGATTGTTGTTAGGTCTCTGTCAGAGGGGACCGCAACATCTCGACTGCGATCGTTTTCGCGCAATCATTCAATAAACGTGATGGGATCAATCGCCAAGACCCTCGCTTGACTCCTCAGAGAAATGAACCAGTTCTAATAGTTGATACTACAATGCACAACGTTCGCTTTAAAGTTCATACTTATTTGTAATCTTTGTTTTCATGTTTATTTATAGTTGAAAATTTATATTATTAAATTAGTATGTAAAATAAGTTAAATTTGCTTGGTTTCTAGCTAACGCTGTCCTGATGAGAACATTGTAACATTTGTTACTGTCCGAGAGTTTTAAATCGTTAAAAGTTCATTTAAATATAGAACGCATTTGATTAGAACCAATTAACGTTCAATTAAGCAGTTCTCTTGTTTGAGTTATATGGTTGTATCAATTGTCGCGAGGCACTCTGTCTTAATGATTCGAATTCATGCTCGTTACGTTACTTACGATGGTTACGACGATCTAGCAAAATGACCATAAAGAAACTCTTCATTTAAAAGATACTGATAATATAATTATTGCAAAAAAGGTCAGGTTAGGTCATTGTAAATGCGCAACCATAGGTTAAGGTAAGCGTCTTAGAAACAGCCGGTACTGCGGTAGGCATTTGATAGCATTTTCGTCACAATAGCAACAGTCATTTGAATTGTTAAGTTTGTAGTCTTTGAATCTGCTGGAAATAAGTAACCTAAATTCGCGTTCTTTGTTGTTCGGTGCCATTGCCCTCAGAGGTTATCTGGAAAGAGAATATATTTAGCGAGACCTCGAGTTCGAAAAGCATCGACAGTAAAGTAGAGGTGTAAATTTTCAGTGATTGCCTACGTAAATACGCGAGCACGCACGGGTGTGTAGCGCAGCTCAGAGTTCGATAACCTTACTGACTACACAGTTTTTAAATTTTCATAGAAAATCATAAAATAAAGTCTTGTCAACAGATGATATAGCAAACAAAAATCTAACTATTCATATCTACCCTAAACCTTCAAGGGTTTCATTTTCGTGGTGCAAAAAAACACCAGAAAATTACAACAGTCTTGTTTTTATTAGTCGGAAAGTCATTGTACTGTACGTTTTGGTATGTCTGAATATTTGCCATTAATGTTTACTCTTTCAATACTTCACGAATGTAAATTGGAATGCTTATGTCATACTTTAACAACAAAACATCTTTTTCAAATTTATCCGGCTTTGTGTCTGACACATAATATACATATAACTTTTTACTTCATCTGTCTCCTAATTTCTCCCCTAAATGGTGTATGTAATTGGTACTTGGAGCGAAGCTTAAAATAGTCTCGCCATAGAACATTATGCAACCTGCTGCCACCATAATAACGAGAAGCACAAACAAGTTGGCTCGAGCGGTCAGCGTGTTCGTCACGTTGACAACATAGCGCGCTAACCAAAACAGTACACATCACAGCATGAGGCGCGACCTGTGCCCGCCGGATCTTTGAAAACGTTCGTTACACCATCCTTTACCCAAAATTATATTTACCAAACAAGCACCCGTTACTGTGTTATGGATTGGTTTGTTACTCCAAAAGTGTAAGCCGTTTACATAAGGCTAATGCCTAAACATAATTATGTTGTCATGTAATTTGATAAATTAACTACATAATTTATTTAAAGTTCATAATTTAATTACAATATTTTAATATAATTTGTATTTGCTTACGCAATGTAGCGAACTTATTTATATGTCCTAAACACCTAATATAAATAATACCTACATTGACAAATAATATTATTTGTATTTGCGAGGCTCAGTCGTGGTGTACGCGCTGCCGGCTGATTACCCTCAGCTTCGAACGCAACGACCGCGGCCATTTGAAATCGACAGTGATTACAATTTTCCCTGGAGCTCGGTTGCGCGAGCGCAACGTCCGATGGAAAGCAGCGTTTAACCAATGTTCCGCTCTGATAACTCTCTAATTACACCTCGACCGTTTTCCGTCGACACTTGGCCGCCACCAACTTAACCCCTGGCTTTTCACTGCAACATTTCACCTGCGATTGTACTGACACGCTCATTTGTTTGCTTCACTTTCGCCTTTGACGTTACTCTACGGTCATATTGTTTCATCAAGCATAAATATATTGTAGACAATAAATTCCTTACAAACCTGTCTGCTACGCGACATTTTTGGAGTAGGACAAAAATAACTTTCCTTTGTTATTAATATTGTCTGCCCGTTTTCCAACGTTTACCTTTCGGTAATGTGAACAGAGCAGAAACAATCTCTCACGAAGGACAAATAGCTACTGGCAGAGGTAGCTTTAAGAGTAGTCGGTTATTGCCCACATAGCGAACAATAGGTGCTCATACACCACTAAAAGCATTCGTGTGTAATTGTTTACCTACCGTTTGCTGCTAACCGCAAGACTTAACGTCTAGTATAGACTTTGTCGGCATGAGCCATTAATACAAGAGTTTATCGACTGAACTCCGCGGCAGTATTTCTATTTACTAGTTTATCTTCAGATAATGGGGGAAATAAAATTATTACTTAAATTTGTCGGAAAAATCTTAGAACGGCTATTACGCATCACGCTAACAAAGAGCGCAGTATTGTAATAATTTGTCCGTTGTATTCCAAAACACAAGTGTTTGCGTGTTTATGATCCCCGGACGAGGCGGAGGCGAATAGAATATACAATGACGTGTCATTCACATCGATTGAGGCCGCATACAAGATGCGGTGTATCATACATTATGTATAGAGATCGTGTTCCGCGTCGTGCTCCGATCCGATCCGACCTTCACGCTGCTCTCCTCTCACCAAAGATGCACTAAATCATACTCCTCCCAGTCCCGATGTCGTCCGTTCACGCAACCCTTGCTTTACCTCTACACAATAGCCACCAGTTTGAACTAAGTCAACCCCTATAATGCACTGTTCTTGTAACATGACAGCAGTTTAAATAGGCATCTTATGGATCATAATAAATCACAGTATGAGAGTACTGTTATCTAACACGACACGCGCCGACCGTTGCCCCTCGCGCGGAGAAGCGTCGTCAAATAGGCGGCGGCGACAATTATTCGTCATAGTGGCGAGGAGACAGGCGATGCCTGAACAATAGTGCACAATCACCGCAATTGTGGCCGCCGCGCCCGTGTCAACTGCCTCTCGCGTGAACACCAGCATTGTTATGGTGATGCTCTGTAGCTTCAGGTTCGACGCTCTGTGAAAACAAAAGATGCGCCACACATTTGCATCTCTAAACGTTACACCTCGAGAAAGGGAATATTGACGGGAATTAGGAAACTTACCGAAATAAATAATACATGATGGGGAACCGGACGCCGCTGGTCGTTATAAACTTAACATTAAAATTCGACTCACCCTCAGGCTTTCGAAGCACCATTTTGAAGTTCGGTTAATTGGTAATATTAACTGTTTCAACATGGAGACCATTAGTAAAAATGAGATGAATCTGAGCAGGTAGACACCCAAACCAGCTCTCGGGGTAGTTTTTTTTGTTAACTTAAGCAGGTACCCGACCCATCAAGACATATTGTGTAAATTTTTTCTACTACACAAATACATTAAAGTAATGTCGTTAAATAGCGTATTCTTATGTACCTTTTTTCACACTTGTTTTTTGTGGAAGATATTTGCTTCATTTTATGTTGAAGTTAGGTATGCCCAAAATCCACTTTTTATTTTTCGAATTTCAGAATAAAACTACAATGACCATGCATTAAATAAGAGCTTTATTATTCCTATTTTCTAGACTCAATGTAGGTATTGAAAGATAGCTTTCATTCAGTCGAATAGCTTTTTAGTAACAAACTGTTTATCATTTTTCAGAACCAATCTCGACCAGTGCAGACTATGAACGGCACATTGGGCGCGTCCCTCGGCCCTGTGGGAGCCGGTACGGTGACCGGCGCCGTCAACTGGGAGCAGCACCCGGTACTGGCGCGCGCTGCGTCCGTGCCAGCGCACCGCGCTCTCGCTGGCCTTCTCGACCGCCTGGGCCACCGTCGGCTCGAACGCACCACCAGCGAACCCGCCCCTCCTCCGCCGGCCACCAGCAGATACAAGACCGAACTCTGCAGACCCTTCGAGGAAGCAGGCGTGTGCAAATACGGCGACAAGTGTCAATTCGCGCACGGAATGCGCGAGCTGCGCAACTTACAGCGCCACCCTAAGTACAAGACGGAACTGTGCCGCACGTTCCACTCTGTAGGTTTCTGTCCGTACGGGCCGCGCTGCCACTTCGTGCACAACGCGGAAGAGGCGCGGCGCCGCGAGCCGCCTTCCCCTGGGGGTTCTCTGGCGTCACTGTCCTCTGGCGGCTCCCTGGCCTCCTACATGAGCGACGGGTCGCGTTCTCCGCGCTCTCCGCACTCTCCACACTCGCCGCTGGCCCCGCAGTCGCCGCAGGCGCCGCACTCGCCGCCCGCCATGTCTCCTCCTGCGCACGCCACCGCATTCGCGTTCCGCCGCACGCAGTCTCCTGAGCCTGAAGAAGAGCGACTCCCCGTGTTCAACCGTCTCTCGTCGGCGTTCGGAGACCTCGTCATCGCCTAGGGCCTTGCGATCGCCTAGTCCTAAGTTAACTTATACCGAACATAGCTTAAGGATCGTCCGTCACCTTAGTGCCTACTCGACGTCTTCCAGCCAGCGCCCGAGCGACGTCCCGCTCGTCGCGCCTCGCGCACACGCACACCCGCTCAACGAATGATCTCCAGTTTGTCGATGCTATTTTGCTACTTCGCCTTGTAATTTATAAAGTTAACGAAACGAAGTGTTTTCTGGCGTCTCGAAAGTTTGCGGTGTGAAGTATAGTGGTTTCGTACCTACATTTTTTTAGTTATCGGCACGCACTTGTAAATGGCACCTTATAATATTAGATATTTATTGTGTAGCTCGCGGAAGTCTTCCCGATGATCCTCCGCCGAGCGGTGGTCTCTGTAAAGTTAGCTAATAGAACATTTTATTTATTTCGTACTGCCTATCCGCGCTCGGTACTGTACCGCGAGAAGGCGCTCGTGATCTATTTTTAAGGGTTTAAGATAATAATTTATTATTTATTTTGAGTCTCTTTAACTGTAATAATTATTTTATTTTGTAGCTAGCAGCTGCGATGCCGCACCGCATACGGACGAGGCCCGCGTCGACGGGACGTGGCCCGTTACCATATCCAAACTCGACTGATTCTGAACCTGATCACAAATGTTACTATTTTAATACCGTCACTTATTTACACGCTACGGACAGAATCAGTCGATTAACTACTCGGGAGCTCGATGGGCTAGTGGATCAAAGTATTCCAGTTTAATTTATCTCGAATATTATAGTCTACCTCACCAGACAAAAACCGAAAGTGCTCATTTGTTGCGGCGTGCCGTGCGATAATCTCCGGCTAGCCGACACCGCTAGCGATCTCCACCGCGGCCCATCTGAGAACTATGCCGCACGACCGCTCCGCTGCGCTGACTAGTCTGCCAAGGATTTGTTCATTTTGCCTTGTGCGAGGAGGACGAGATGCGGCCCGAAACCGGTTTCAAGTTTTGGTGATTATTTTTTTGTGGTCGCGCCAAGTCCCTCTCGGCGCTCTCGTCCGCCTCGCAAAAACCGACGGGACCGAGCCTCCCGTGCACTGGCCCGCCGAACTCCCGAGCTCTCGTACCGATAAACCAGTATAAAGATATGACACAATAATATATTAAACATGTTTATACAATTGTTGTCGGCGAGCGGTCGCCGCGCGGGGCGCGGGCGGTGACGCTGCCCGCTCGCCCGCGCTCCGCCTAAAGTGTGCCTTTTACTTTATAAACGAGATAAATCGATTTATTTAATTTTTAGTTGATCGAAATAGATTATTGTTTATTTATTGTCTCCTTTTGAATATGATATTCAAATTGGCACAGTTATTACTTTAGTCCTACTTTGACAGAGCTAAGTGATTAGTTTCCAAGTAGCATAGTTTTCTTTTGAATTTAAAGTGTGATATTTTATAATATTTATATAAAACAAAGTTTAAACTTTTAATTAAGGGACCAATGTAAGTGATTAGGAGAAATTCTGATAGAACCATCGTACGCTATCGATTCTTACCAAGAGACTGTATCCTCGCGCCACATATTAATGATATTTTTGTTACATGTCAGATCTACGAGTTCTTATATTATATTACAATAAAACGACATTTGACCGATACTGGTTTTGTGTTTAATTATTATTCAGCTTTATAGAACCGAGATGGTATTTTTTATTTTGTTTTACTATTTGTAGTTTCAGTTTTTCTCCCTTTCTAAGCGAGTCGTTGCATGGTGACCACAAGATAATAATTTTGTACCTAATGTTAAGGAATTTTTAGTTTTAAGCGTTCATAAAGATCACGATTATTATTTATTATCAGTTCATTACAAATTATAAACCATTAAAAACTGATTTATTTAATTTCTTTTGTATTTAAACCGACATTTAAGTTGTACGATTTCTTGTAACTTAATGTTAGTAATATATCATGAGTCATATAATTTAACAGGTTAGTTTAGTACCTACGACACTTGTAATTAAGTATTTAATTTTTTTAATTTAATTCCAATTGTAAGTTAATCTTCCAAAAAATTACTACTACGTATTCTTTTTCTTATGGACAAACAAATTAAGTATAAAGCTTAATTATGACATTTTTCTTGTAAGTTTCCTTATTTCCATCTGCATTTTTATTGAATTATAGTCAAAATAATGTTTATTTTGTTTTTTTATTTATTTTTTCTTTAGCTTCCTTTACCTCTGTTCCTTTATTTAAACACACATACGCATACTCTTACTAAACTGCTGATCCAGTCACGAAACCAATTACCACAAGTATTTTAATAAAAATTAACGACTAATTGATTCTTCTTTACCCTGGATCAAACCACCGACATGAGGAGAACCTATCGCATAATGGAAGGTTTTAGTGTGTACCTTATTTCATATACTTAGATCAAAAGTAAGGTACATTCTTTAAATAAGAAATCTCCCTGATTTATCTGTCTGTTATGAAATATGATAACATACATAATGCATTAAAAACATAACATAACAACGTCTGTATTCCCAAAAGGGTTGGGTAGAGGTGTATAGTAACACCCTCATTTCGCCATTATGTTTGAGTTCCATGTAATTGGGCCGAGCCTATTGCTATCAACCGGGCACAAATACATATTCCGGGCTGCTGCTGAGAATTCCACACGGAAAAACCCAATAACTTTTTTGGCCGACCTGAGGATGGAACCCAGCACCTCACGAGCAGCAGTCGCGCTTGCCAAAACAAGACCAACGAGGCAGTTCCATTTAAAAATTGCACCAAATCCACACTAAATAAACTTTGCTTTCAGTAAGAAATTAAGTACCTATAAGCACTCTAAAACCTTTCATAATTAGGTAGATCCCAGGTTCTGTCGTTGGGCCTGGTATTAAATTCACATGGTCTTTTAAAATTTATTTCAGACTTTTTGTAGGAAGGAAAAATCACCAACTGCTTGAATTTTGTAATAAAGCTGAGAGACGTGAAAGAGGCATCTGAAATATGGGAAAACCAGAATCGTGTCAGATACGGAAATTGCTCATGAATAAACATTACTTATTCATGAATAGTGTAAGTATTATAGGTAGTAGGTAAACAACGTAAAACATGAAATTCAATCAGTATGTGCAGACAAGACGGTCTCACTCAATGTGGATATCACAATTATTGAAACATCATTGATCAGTCAAAAACACAACCAAATTCATCGAGAAAATCTACAACTGGAACTAGCACAGAGTGCTAAATTACTTACCTAGTTTTTTTCTGGTATGGCTCCGGGGTCCTATAAATATCGGAGAAGACTATAAAAGCTTTGTTACATTGAATGGTCTGTCTGACGAACATTTGCACATTTGCCTCTAATGTTAAGAAAATCTGGCTATCCATATCCCTCATACGCTCTAGCCGCTAACCGCCAGGGCGGACAACGACGCGGGTTTTTTTTAAAAATATGAACCCGAAAATTACCCGCAGCGGCTAACCGCTAGTTGGGCGCTTAGGGTTGTGTAGCACAAATAGGGAGGAGTCGTAGGTACCGCAAGAATGGAATAACACTAAGACTATCATAGGAATATGATCAGAGTTTTATGAGGCATTTTTATATGAAGAACCTATGACGGTTAAATAACTCATATGATTCATATTGTCTGATCATAGTTAAGGGATCCCATTTGACAGCAAACGTACAAATATGATCATATCCGTCTAATCTTAAAAATGGCGTCAAAATGCAACGGAAATCACGGCTAAATCGTTATCCATCTTAATTAAGTATGACGTTTATATGATCATAACTGTAATATCTAAAAATGAAGAACAGCATTATTTAACTATGATCATAGAACTTGACAAATATAAAACCATATTTGTATGATAAATATTTGACAGTGTAATTGAGGCCTAAGATAAGGGTAAACGAAAAAGAAAGTAGGTACCTATCAATATTATTATAGGTATGAATATATTAATGCTAGAATATTTATTCAATGAACGAAGGTGATTTTCTGAGCCTGACAGTACCTAAGTAGTAATTGCGTTGTAGTTGTAGACAACAGTTGCGCTAAAATAAAGGAAAGGTTGAACAAAAACATTGAGTCGCAAATCGCAATCTCAAAGTTGCAATTATGATTCCACAGGTTTAGATAATATGATGGATCATTGTGACTGTTTATTAATCGAGGGTAGATTAATAGTAGGGACCTACACATTTTACCTGTAACCTAAGTTCTTCCAATTTCGTTATAGCTTTACTTATTACTGTTTTGATCCCATAAATCTGCCTATTTATTTAGATTTCTGTGGTTTCGTCGACACAATAGTGAAGCTACCACAAAATAAACAAATGAGATAAGTACATAACACTGCTGATACACGAGTGTGACTTATTTACACACAGTAATAATCGTTTTATAAATTATTAATATTCTCGAAAGACATTCGATGTCATAAATGTACTGGCAAACAAGGAACTTCAGCAAAATGTCATAGGTAAATAAAGTTCAAGAGCAAGTCATTTGGATGAGCATTTACATTAATACCTACTTCCTTTAAACAATGTATTCATATTCCACAATAATTCGCGAACTCAAGACTACAAATGACAAAATCACTGAACAAATAATAATTGTGTATAATAATATGAGTGCCCAGCTGTGCATGTTAGTGTTAGGTGGCAAAAAAGGGAATTAAGATCATTAACATAGGTAACATCACGCCTGTATCCCGCGAAGGGTTGGGCAGAGGTGTCACCCTCATTTCGCCGTTATGTTTAAGTCCCATGTAATAGGGGGCGAGCCTATTGCCATCAACCGGGCACGAACTGCCTTGTTGGTCTAGTGTTGGCCAGCGCAACTACTGATTGTGAGGTCCTGGGTTCGATCCCCAGGTCGGGTAAAGTTTTATTGGGTTTTTCCGTGTGGAATTCCTCAGTAGCAGCACGGAGTTTGGATTTGTAAGATCATTAAATATACTGAATTTGACGTTAATTTCTTTTGTTGCTTTTTGCCTTCATGGAAACAGCGCCGTCATGAACAGCCATAATGTAGGTACCTACCTACTGTACAACGCGATGATATGTAATCAGTACAGTACCTACCTAGTAGTGTACAGTCCATCTTTATATAGGTAGAATGGGATTGAAAACGCTGGCGCTACCATTTGTTGTCGCTATTTGCCTCTTGCTAACGAACATTCTCTGTGAGCGAGAGACATAGTGGATCCGGGATTTATTCGTAATCCAATTCTTTAAGTATTCGGGTTGTACACAAAGTACCTATTCGGAGCAGCATGTCGGCTGTGGAGGGTAGAACCGTCCAAATAATTTAAATTACCGTTATTATATCCTTTGCAAGCATAGTGACCCTGCTAGTAGGACACATTTCGGCGTTAATCACTTTTATAAAAGTTTCACTAAAGGCTTTGTCAAACAGAACTTACAGAACACGTCATTATTGCGCGTCAGGGCGCTAACCTAACGCGACGCTATGACGCCGAGCTGTGTTGTACTGCGATGGTGATGTACCGCCAAACAGAGCAAAGGCGCTGCGTAATGCTAGCGCTGGCGCTCAGTTTGGCGGTACATCACCATCGCAGTAAAACACAGCTGCGTCATAGCGTCGCGTTAGGTTAGCGCCCTGACGCGCGATAATAACGCGTTCTGTTTGACAAAGCCTTAAAGTACTTAATTAGGACTTGTCCGTAAAAAACAAAGACCATAAGCCACGGTGCCTTAATTGAATTATTGTCTCTGGTAATATCATAAAGATAAATAATAACATAATATAGGTAGATATTAGTTATTCGTATGGTAATATGGACTTATGGACCAATCCAGTCTTCTTCTTTTCGTGTGGTTAATGACTAACCTGGTGTCAGAGTTTATGCCGCCCATAGGCCTCTGACTTGGCTTCACATGCCGTCGAGAAATATCTCTCAGGCATGCCGCGGTTTCCTCACGATGTTTTCCTTCACCGTTTTTAAGCAAGTGATAATTATACAATACGCACATGAATCCGATAGGTCAGAGGTGCGTGCCTTGGGTTCGAAATCGAGACCTATGACTTGGCAGTCCAACGGTCACACCACTAGGCTATCACAGCTATCAGCTACCAATCCAGTAGGTACCTAGTAGTAGATAGTATTGGAGCCAACATATCATTCATCGTAAAGGTAGGTTATAAGTACCTTGTAAACAAATGTCTAGCCTTCAGCTAGTCATTTATTTACTACTAACAGTTGGTATTTAGTGGTATATTTATGTAAGTACTAAGTAGATATCGGGTCAGTTCCTTACGATCCCGCGTTTAGATAAATAAAACCACTGGATTTTTCTTTGAGTAAGTAGTTATGCTTTATTATAAAGAAAAAATAAACTTGTTCATACTTTAGACCAGTGGCCCCCAAACTTTTTGTCTCGTAGAGCACTTGCCACGTTTTTCAATTTTGGATAGACCGCCTGCTTAGCTAATATTGCATTTTTGGAAATTCATCGTCTTCAAATGTGTTTTTGAATGATTTATAACTGCAGTGAGGTGTAGAGCGAAAAAACAATAAAAAACACACGTTAAGTTTTATGCATTTATTAAACCTTCGTAGGTTAGGTTAGTTCTTATAACTTACAATAGTAATATCGTCGTCGGTCTGTTTGTTACGTTTTCAGGCAAAAACTAAGCAACAAATCACCTGTACATGTGGGTTATACCATTAATGTAAAGTCAAAATTAAAGTCACAACCTGCTTAAATGAGAACCATTATCGCGGATCCCCGTTTACATCTCACGGACCCCCATTTTTTTTTCGCCCACATAGACCCCTTGTAGGTCGTCGTTGACCCCTGGAGGTCGATATAAACCACTTTGGGTATTACTGCTTTAGACGATATTTTATCTTGGTACCTATCTTTAGTAAACTAATCTATTATTAGAGGTTCCGATTCATGTTGCTGGATGCAGTTGCATTTTTCAGATCAGTTGACATAGTTATTATTTGTTTTAAATTATACGTTATTATCAAACAGGCATAGGTTTTACAGGTAAACGACACTGACCTATAACTCATCGTGGCACCAACCATATAGGTACACATCGGCTGTAAATGTCCACTGCTGAACTTGGCTCTCCTAATGATCGGTACGATGAACGGTCAAAGGGGAAATTGACATAACCACCACGCTTGGCAGGCGGATTGATGATCGCAGTGTTGTTAAAGCTGACATGAGTAGGTACACTGCTGCCTATCCTCTTGACGTAATCCCTTAGTCGCCTTTTACGACACCTATGGGTGGGGAAAGGGTGGACTACCATATCACAGGTTAATTCCTATTACTCGCTCTCTATCTCTTTTTGATTAGATCCAGAAGCTTAGCTTAAAGATTCTGTCACAAATGAGTAAATAGAGAGATTTTAAAGATCTGTTTACGTTAGATATACCTTAATATACCTATGGGTACGTAGATATATTTTTCTCGAATATAATTTTAAAAATAACGAAGTCTGCCCACGTTTTCAAGAACCTCAAGGGCCATGAATCGTTTCGTAGTAAGTAAATTGATCCTTGTTTAAAACGAAACCAGGCGTCGAGTTCTCTGGCTGAGTCGGCGACTCTTGTAACCCAACACGAAGATAAGGACTGGCCTTGACAAAACAGTATATAGTAACGACAGCCGATTGTAATTTCACGCTTTATTGTAAACTACTCTACGCTAACCACATAAGGTTGAAAATTTCATAGAATAATTTCTACAAACGCAACGATGAAGTTGTTAGTAATGTATAACGGATGTTATAATCTGGTGCTCGACGAACAAAATAATGAACAAGCTTGTGTAGAGGTCATAAGATCAGTCCTAATTAGGTAGCTAGCTCAATAATTAGCTAATGCTAAAATAACGTCGGAACAGTACTGCATTGTTGACGGAAGTTGTACGAAGCAGGAAATCGTAATAAAAGAATATAGAAATACCACATCGTGGGTGACACCGATAACCTAATAAATATGTATAAAAATAACGTTTGTTAAAATTATTATTTGAAATTGAACACAATGGGTGGAAAATTATTCCGTTGTTTCTGAAAACCAGAGATTAAATATTATGTAGGTATTGAAAGTCTTTGCTGAAAACTGAAGAAAATGTTTTTCATACTTTAGCAGTTTTAAAGTAAACTAATTCTATCCTGAAAACTGGAAATCTGTAAGTAGGTCAACGGAAATCATAAATATGTGTCCAAAAAAAATACTATTTAATATTGCGACAGAACTGAAATGACCGTGCACTACTGATAAGTTACAAAATATTTAAAAGTTGCTAATTTATTTAAAGTAATTTACTATTTGAATACAATGAATATTTTCACAAAATAAAGAAAAACCTGCCAGTTATTGTGCGCTGGTTTATCTACTTATATCTTATAAAGGTATGCTGGGTCCGACTTCCAGCTAAACGAGCACTAGGTAATCCTAGTGTAAAAAGCCTTTCTAAGGTGAAAATTACTGAATTATTGAGATCATCCAATATCAATTGATAGCTATTGTCAACACTTAATTCCGTTCAGAAATCCGCACACGACTCACAAACGATCATAAAGGAATTTATACCTTTTGGAATGTGGACTACGTTGCCAGTTGGCCCAAAACATGGAACAAGTAGAACTCAACCATTCGTATATCAAGACATTATCACGTCTAAGAAAGCAAATACTTAACTCGATGTTGGTTTAGCGATAATAATAATTACTGCTGGATGCGTGAGGGCGACCATTATCTAATATTTGTACAGAACACTGATTAGATAACGAAGGAGATGTATTAATACATCGAGTTACTAAACCGATTCAATTATTGACAATTGAGGAGGCAACTTAGTTGAAATCAACATAAGTAAACAATTGTTGCAGATTATACGTCATTTAGTTAATACCTACCAGTAAATAAATTATTCCTTATTTGCATCTTATACCCGATACGAAATTAATAAATTATGCTGTTAAATTACTTTTTTACGACACAATCGACTCAGAAGCTCCACCTTCCTGATTATTTTCATTACAGAAATTAACTGGAAGTCATATTATGCATAATTGATTGAACCTCTTACGAAGTAATAAATAATATGCATAATTATAAAAGCTTAAAGAAAATGAAGCATAAAATTCGAAAATTGCACCCATGTAGCCGCATCCACACTTAATGCATGCGAACGGATTTAACTGAAAGTTATTTATATTGACATAAAACAGATAGAGGTGAGGTGAAACTGAATGACGGACGCCTTACGTCCGCTTCCTGCCCTGTTAATGCTGCGAAATATTTGGAAAGTCACGTTTCAAGGGTAGTTGTAAAAAAGGAAATCACAAAATTTGCATTTTGAGTCGACAAGCCTGGCCGTTCCGTGTTTATTTATGGGATTAACAGAAGGGCAAACGGACGTGATAAGAGATTTGGAGGGTACTGTTGTATCCACTAAAATACACAAGCTTCGGGTGTGAAGGTAACTGATAAACTACTCGTAAGTAATTACCAAACAAAAATCGAACTGAGTTGTACACTAATTCTACACACAATGTTACGAATCCATCGTTAGAATGCACGATATCAACAATAATAACGTGCACACTAAATTACGAGTTTGTCTCACTATTACATAACGTCACTGTTTTCGCTTGAAACCAAATAAAAAATCTACCTCGACAATGAAGTGAAATTTTTAAACGATTTCATTAACCACAATAATCTTAGATTTTACAGTTGAATTAGCGTAAACTTTTTTCATTACGGCAATGTTGTTGTGGCAGCCCTAGTATGATTGCGGCGCATATTCTATTACAATAAGCCTAGCTTAGAGAATGCTGTATCAACGGTTAGGCACGTCGACAAGTGACCCGCTACCGGGTGAACGCAATATAAATTTTACTGCTCCATGCCTGTACTACCGTGTACACAAGTGTTATCTGCTTCGTAAAAAAAACGTAGTCTACAAACCGTTTCAGTTGAATCACAACGGATATGGTATTATTAGAATTTTAACTATTTATTCAGATACCATGATTTTTTTAAACAAAATATATCGCAAAATAGTTAATTGTTTTAAAAACGTAGAATTTCTAATTTCGTGGCATTTTTCTACTTTATTCTCAAAATCAAAACAATTTGTATGGTACCAATTATTTAATCATAGTAAATTGTTGTTTAAATTCGCAGTAATCTTAGATATGTGTGCAAAATTTCCATGTTAGCCTGGGAATTAAGAGAAAGGGCAAAACGATTTTTAATTGAGTTTCCGCACCCAACAGTTTCAAATGCAACCTTGTGGTGGTGTAGTGCTGGCAAGGCGTTAATTCCAGCACATAATAAAGCAGAACACAAACGTCCAAAAAAAAAGCGTATTTTTCGTTAATTGAATATTTTGTGAGCAAGCATACTCGAGCAATACGGTTGGCAGGAATCAAGACAAAGGCTCGTAAAGATACGCGACGTATCGTTCGCTTTACGTAACTCAGGCACTCACCTCGCATGCACTCACATGCACTCACACGCACCAAGCACAAACGCACTAAGCCTTGTTCCGAGTTCATGCATTTTTTTGTTTTGTTTTGTGTTAATTGCCCGTTTATGCCGCTTTGTTTTGGGTATTAACCTTATTACTCATAGGTACTTCAGAAGTCTAAATAGTTAGGTATACCCTGGCCCAAACCAATTTGATAAAACGGTAAACAATCTTTTTGAGTCGTTTTATCTGAAAGTGCTATTAAAAATTAAGGTTTACTTTAATCAAATAAAATTTATTTCTAACTGTATTCCTTGTAATACTCAATACTCAATTTCTTTATTGCGTTCCAAAATGTACAATAGTTACACTGGTTGGTGGGGTTGTGTGATGAGGTCACCATTTTGGACGCTGTCGAGCACAGCATAGAATGTGGGAGAGAGGATAAGCTATTTTTAAATACTTAAATTTTTTTATAAATCACCAATTTATTGATTCGGTACCATTTTTCAAATTGGTTCTGGGTCAGACTTTATTTAGAACCTGTGGTGGAACTGGAAAACATGGAAAAGTCCTAACAATTTTTTTACTTTTTATCCGATTATTTTTTGATGGATAGTATGTAGTCATGTTGAAAAGTACCACTTTTCAATCAGTATTATTAGTTTTTGTGACAATAATTTGTTTTAACATGAATAACTTTTTGCTTAAGTGACGTGACCTTAAGCTTTATCTCACTTAGGAGTGGTATGTATGTACTACTGAAATACGAACATAAATATTTACTCCTTTAGACGACGTACAGTCACGTGCAATAATATATATACACATAGCGAACTTAAAAAGCTAATTTCTTTAAGAGAATAGATTTTAATTAAGAACAATTCTAAACCATAATTCGTATGTATTTGTAGAAACTAATATGTTTGTAATATTTCATAATTCTAATAGATCTTTTAGAAGGCAATCGCTTTTGAATTTCTCTATGTGTATACATATTATTACACGTGACTGTACGTTATAAAGTAAATCAATAATATATCACAGTTTTACCTTGTGCTGAAAGATTAGTATTATGGTAGCAACTAAAATACTTGGGAAAACCTAAATACGTTAGGATCGGCTTATTTTACACGTGGTGCAAGATAACAGTATATTTTGCTTCAATCTCTATCCCCATGGAAGTGGGTCACATATTTAATACAATATATTCCATTTATTCATGCAAAAGGCACAATCAAATTCTGAAATACCGTAAATAAATTCTAAAATGTGTCCACGAGACAGGCTGCATTCCCGTTATTCATTAAACATTGTTTAACTCAGGAATCTTGTCGGACCAAAGTTATGATTAAAATAATGACAGGTTTCTTATGTGACGATAATATTAAACAATCCCATTACTTAGATAATTTCAGACGACGGACGATAAGTTTAACACTTTTGTATTGCTTTGTAATCTAGTGATGTAATCGCAAGATGTTGAGGCACTATAGGTACCTACATTAATTATAAAAGGTCATTACATTCATTGACAAGAGAATAATAAATTAAATCATTGCTAACTTGAGTATAAATTAAGAATAGTGTGTGGGCTTAAGCGTTACTTATAGCGATAACCCGTGATTTTACAATAACGCATTCGATGATGTCACCCGTTCCCTCGTACAGTCAGTTTTAGCACTCGGCAGACGCGGGTTTTACGGACATCCCGAATTACTTAGTCCGATAAAACCCCTTCATGATACTGAATGGTTTTTCCTGCGACCGTCGATATAATAATATATAATACTAGACTGACAGACTATTTAGAACAAACATGTTCTATTCCAACCATCTGTCAAAAATTGTAGGACTGTTTGAAAGGAAAGAGAGAAAGAAAGAAAGAAATTTATCTGGCACGAAAGCAGCCAGACAGACAAAATTGACAAGAGAGAAAAAAAATACAGTAGCTATGTGTCTAGCGGCTGTGCCAAATAGGTTCAGTTCAGCATAAATGTCAGACCACTAGTGCCTGAACTTGGTTTTCAACTGAACCTATTGTGACGTAACTGATGTAAACCAGTTCCAAATAGATAAATAGCGTAATTAAATAAATAAACAAATAAAAATAAAAACTATTGACCTTTAATTAAATATCTCTAATAACATATTATACATAATTAGATATTATGTATATGTATATAAAGCCAGAAAATAAATGGTAATGATTATAAGATGAAAAAGGAAATGTCTTTTGCCCGGAACAGTGGGTCTAATAAATGTCGTTGCCTGCGACATAAAAATCTTGGATTCTAGGAAGATACATTTATTATAATTATGCTTGAGTAGGTACAAACAAGTTTGTTTACAAAATACGTTTACATTCAAATAATCGCTATTCCAATCCATTATTGCCAGGCGACTAATATGATAAAAAAGCGTTTAAACTTTGATAGTAAGTAACCGATAAAGTATTTTTTTTATATTTGCTGATAAAGAGGTCGGCGAGCCGGAATTCAACAAAATTCTTGAAAATGTTAAGCAACCTGTGGACTTAGTTCCGTAATGTCTCCAGTGCATAGTTGTGGAGTTATGCACTGAGGAACTATGCCTTTCTTCACATAACATAACATCACGCCTGTATTTCCCGAAGGGTTGGGCAGAGGTGTATAGTGTGTGTATAGTCCCATGTAATAGGGGGCGAGCCTATTGCCATCATCAGGTCACAAATCCAAACTCTGGGCTGCTACTGGAGAATTCCACACGAAAAAACCCAATAACATTTTGCCCGATCGAACCCAGGGCCTCACGATCAGCAGTCGCGCTTACTACCACTAGATAATCGGGGCTTTTTTCATCTTTCTAATAACTTCGAAAAGGAAAAATTTATAAAATCGCTGGAACTAAACTACGTAGTGGCACGCCAACATAATTATTTCGTAACTTGACTCTTATTGCACAAAATGATTTACAGCTGATACAACTACCATTTTTGTTTCCTCTAAAATCAGAGAAAAAGTGAAACTTCTGAAATAAACGATTGAAAATACACAATAGCATTGGGACTATTTGACAGCTGCATTCAAAGTATAGTTATCAGCTACTCTATAGCTATTCGTAATCGCCACCATGTTAGATCACTGCAGTTAAGCAACACTTAGCCGGCACTCAGTGGTTGCATGATCATTTACGTAGCTCGCGATAAGTGGGGATCGCATTATACGTGTGCTCGGTCCAATGTTAACATAACGACTATTATGAGTGAATGGTTGATTGAATGTGTTGGCGCGAAAAAACAAGGAGTCTTCATAACCGCTGCCTCTAACTGCCTACTTTAAGCATAGTGGTAACGAGAACGGCAACTCAGTCAGAATTTTCATTATGTTAATTGGCTTTTATGAAAATTCTGCTTGTTATGACATAGTGGGGTCGTATCAGGCAATTATTTGGATTTTTAACCGACTTCCAAAAAAGGAGGAGGTTCTCAATTCGACTGTATGTTTTTTTTAACCGACTTCCAAAAAAGGTGGAGGTTCTCAATTCGACTGTATGTTTTTTTTGTTTTGTATGTTTGTTCCGCGATATCTTTGCTAATTGTGAACCGATTTTAATGATTCTTTTTTTGTTTGAAAGAGTATTCTTTGGAAGTGGTCCCATTTAAATTTGGTGAAGATCTGATGAAGAACTTCGGAGATAGACAATGTGAAGTCGGTTTTATTTTTGTTAAAAAGTTATATTATTCTGTTAGAAGAAATAAACCATCTAGAACCTGGAATTGGTGCTAGGATAAAGGCTCATTCGCTATCACATGGTGTTCCATCGTTATCAGGAAACTATGCAGGGTATACCAAATCCATTATCTATATCCGTACCCATAGGTCAAGCACGAACGTTTGACGTATAGTATCGTAAACATATTGATAATGTAAGTGAATTTTTAATCGACAATATAACTGTCATAGAACATTTTGGTTTTTTTTTTGCAACAGGCACAATTTGTATCATACACTAGCTGTGCCCTCGCGTTTTTTAAGTTTTTTTAGATATTTGCGTAACTTAAACCGTTTTTGCAACATTTTTCATTTATGCTCCGCTCCTTTTGGCTGTAGCGTGATGTTATATAGCCTATAACCTTCCTCGATAAATGGACTATCCAACACAATAAGAATTTTTCGATTCCAACCAGTAGTTCCTGAGATTAGCGCGTTCAAACAAACAAACAAACTCTTCAGCTTTATAATATTAGTACCTATAGATAGTGTGTATAAAGTTTTCAATTAAACATGATGATTCTAATTTAGCGTGTATGACAAGATGTATGAATGTGGATGAAGCGAAAGGAGTATATAAAGGTCGTAGCATGTGGCGTTCTACAGTTTCTTCTGAGTTTATGTATGTATGTATGTTTTCAATTTAATTAAATAGTATGCGCGAAACGAGTATTTACGATACCAAATTCACTTACATTAACGCTACGGTTACGTAAGTAACTCGACAGCATTCGTGCTAGGTCCACAGATAACAACTAACGCGATTAAATCCAAGGATCTACCTAATTGAAAAGTTACTTTTTTGCTACACGATGTGATCAGAAGGCGTGGTATGAATTTATGATATCCACCTTGGAAAACTACCGAAGTTTTTTGTTCTTACAAGTATCAGTATTACAAATAACGCTGAAAACCAGCGCTGTGGCTCTGTCTCGCACGTGAGACACAGCATTATGCTGAGCGATTGCCGTTTTGCGCGGATGTGACGCATATTTTTCCCCAAGTTTCTTTTCAGTTTTGTTTACTTTTATTTTATTTTGTGCGTCATGTTGGCGCGAATAAATAACTTTTCTTTCTTTCTTTCAAATACTTGTATGATATTTTATGGTTATACACGGATCGCCCTTAGAAGTATTAGTTATATCGCTGAAGATGACGCTACGAATATTTTGCTACAGCCGCTACGACGATCTCTGGACGAAAATTGTTGTAGAATGTAGACGATGACAACATCTACCCACACATTAGTGATTGCTTTATGTAAAGGATCTAACATAACATCACGCCTATATTCCCCGAAGGGTTCGGCAGAGGTGTATAGTAACACCCTCATTTCGCTGTTATGTTTAAGTCCCATGTAATGAGGGGCGAGACTATTGCCATCAGTCGGGCACAAATTCAAACACCGGGCTGCTATTGAGGAATTCCACACGAAAAAACCGAATAACACTTTGTCCGACCTGGGGTTCGAACCCAGGACCTCACGATCAGCAGTCGCACTTTCCACCATTAGACCAACGAGGCAGTTAAAGGATTCAAGTATCTACTATTAAATAGTGCTCTTACCATATGTTAGGTACCATTTTTTTAAATATTATTAATATTCTAATTAAAGTAGTCGTCCACACAATTAATTTGCCAGTTTTGAATGGTTTGCAAGGAAACTACAACCGCCAACTTTCGTTTTTGTATTGACCAAAACCACAGGATTATACAAAAGCTAACAGGTGTTTCAACGAGAATCGAATGTTCGTCAAATGGAATTTCGCACTTCATATTTCAAGACGATACAGTCAGCAAAAATAGGAACGCTAGAAAATAATGAATGCGTCAGTTTTGTTTTTGTATGGTTCTGAACAAAAAGCCTGTCAGTGTGGGTAAAGAGCGATCAAAGGATTATGATAAGGGTATCCGCAGCACCATTACGTGTGCATACACCTACTATGATCGTCAATCCATTAACTAAATGTGTTGGATCGTCAATTGCAGCAGTAATTCTTTATGGGCCGGTATGGTGGTACTTGTAAACATATGCTGATCGTCAAGTACCTAAATAATTTCTATCTGTCAATTAACATAATTATCGTATAAAAATAGGTACATAAAATCTCTGATTTCGGCCTCAAATTGGGTCATGTTTATTAATAATGTCTATGTAGTGTCAGATTACGTTTGTTTATCTTTGAATGTCTACTTATGTGTTATTATGAATTATGTACAAAGTAACTGTTTCAGCTACAATATCAATTTGAATAGACGTTTCAAGCACTTTATCTGTTTTTATTACTTATTTTAAATTAATATTCGTAATATTGACCTACATACGGCGTTTCTTATCAGTCAACAAAAAAAGATAGAAAAATGTTTCTATTAGATAAGTGTATACCTAATACCTAGTATAATATAATTAAAATTAACTTTTATTACAAACATGACTTTTCACGCTGCTAAAAAGTAAACGTTTTCCATTTATATGATAACGGTTTTTTACATTACACATTAAAAAAATGGTCTATTTAAAATGCTTTACAGCCCTTCGAAAAAGAATTTTCTAAAATGTTTTGCCTATCTGTACTCAAAGCCCTTGAACACAAATTGTCCCTGGAGTTATGTCTGGCAAATTGATCACAGCTGCTGTTGCATGGAATGAAAATTAACATTAAACGAACACTTTATTATTTTCCTGTTTACCGCGATTGCTATAATAAATGAACGAAGAACACAATAATTGCCGAGTTATCACGATTTGTGTACTTAATGCATCAAACGATACATACTGCGTATTTGCAACTTTTTAAATATCTACGTTTAATGTCCATTTGTTCATCTGTACGTGTTATCACAGTAATTATTTATCTTTACGAGGTATCGTGTAACGAAATTAAATTAATGTTTTTTTAATTTATACGCTATCTGAAAATTATATTTTATTAATCGTGACATGGCACATGCAACCGGTTCCTTGTCGGTTCACTCTCCTTTATTGCAACAAATAAGATTGAGAAATTGAACATGAACCAATTGGAATAACCATTTAAATTCTAGCTACTAAGAGTAATAATACATACTATCTATATATTTGTGCATTAAAGAGAATTAAAAGCCATTACGCATAATTAAAAGCAATTAAATGTCTTAGCTACGGCTATATCTGTCATTCGACAAGCTCAATGGGAAAGTTGAACCAATAAACAATACATTTATTACCTACTGCGTATTAAATAGTGTTTTTTTTCCGCCTTACTGGACGAGCTCGAGGTAGGTTCATTACTAAAAATAAAAATTTTATGTATTGAACCAGTTCTGGGCCTGCGACCGCAACCGGCCTGTCTGTGCGGCTGCCTCTTATTCATCTCTTAGCCTGACTCAGCCTACAATAATTGTTCATTACTTACGACCCTACTACTTGCGACTATACCGTGCAGTAGAATGACCTTTGTATGATGCTTTACTCTTTATCCTCGACGTCAATGTGTAAGTTATTAGTCACAAAAGGTCCAATACTGTCAATTATAGGGTACGTTTATTAATTGTCGTAGTAAATGCGTGGCCGTTGGTACTAAGTGTTGTGAACCGCGTAGGCAGTTCATATCCTGTGCAGCACATAACTTTACTGGCTTCGTAGCACGTTGTTCGACAATTCTGACATGGTGAAAATTTTTAATTGTGTAAGTAACGAGGTACAAATGAAAATTTGCAAACTAATAGCTAAAGCATTTTTCTTTGGTAGCCTTTGATACTAGGCTATCTTTACTAGTTATATTATATTATTATTCATATAATGTTTGACTGATTCTATAATAACAACTGATTTATTTTGTATGAGTAGTAGGTACATGACCATCAGCTTGTATTTATTTGCATACTATACCTATACATTTTCGTTTCAACGATGAATTTATTTCTTCTTGTGTATACAAGGTTAGTCGGAAAGGGGGTTCTAAGTCGCGCTGATGACTGTTTTAAAACGAGTGATAAAATTTCAAAATTCGATAATTTTTATTTGCATGCAAAAAGATTTTTATTTTAGTTTTTTCAAAAAATAATCATATCTGCTTTACTTATCAATTCAGAAAATTAAGTTTCTAATCCGTGACCCCAAATATGACCGAAATGGTAAACACAGCTGATCATAGCTATGGACAAATAGATTTTAGCTTATTTTTTACGAAATTTTTGAAAAGCTATTTCTCTTAAACTATCGAGTTTTGGAGAAAGTTGTAGAACAAAAGTTATCCCTTATTATGGGTACTTTAACAGCCTTCCAGCTTAGTACCCCCTTTCCGACTAACCGTGTATAGTATCTTTTTTTATAGCATTGTAAAAGAAAATTGTTATTTGGAATATTTATGAAGAATGCGTAAGAATTTTAATCATTTATTGTTTCAGATTATTATTTCACCGAGGTCCGGATCGACCATAAAATGCCTTTCGGACGCCATGATAAATAAAAAATATTTTAACGAAATATATACCTACAATAGATCAGATGTTTATCGTCACACCTAAGTCAACGATGACTACCGATCACGTAGACGCTTGCCATGACTTAGCAACTAGTCCCCGCTTGTGTAAAACTATTAATATTCATAATACATCATATTTTTATCATAAAACATTGTGACACTCGTGAAACAACGTTATTCGATACTTGGAAGTTCTGACTATAGGTTTTATTGTTCACCGTTAATTTATGTTTGTCATATCGTTTTTTTCCATAAGGGAACAGTAGAATTCTAAGTGGTGTTGACACGATGTGCGTATTGCTTCAAATATCATAGCAATGCATACGTTATGAGGAGTTGCTGGCCCATTGTCTATGCTATAGACTCTACTACAGTACATAATATTCTCTTTGTTAACTTCTTCTCTTACTTTAGCCATAAGAATAACTAATAATAATTATTCTTATGCTTTAACATTATTTCTTGCCTTGCATGAAAATTTAAGCAAAACCATGTGATGCTTTTGTTACTGAAATTGCAAAATTTGAAAATTTGATGACACGTTTGGTGCAGTGGCTAAGCGATTGGCTTCTGCGCTGCGGGTCGTGGGTTCGATTCCCGCAGGGAACAAATATTTGTATGGCCTACAGATAGTTGTTCCGGGTCTGGGTGTTTGTGCGTGTGAAGATTTGTGTCTGTAAAAGCACCCACGATACAGGAGAAATCCTAGTGTGGGGCAATGTTTTTATTTAAAAAAAAAAAAAAAAAAAAAAAAGTTAACTTAGAAAAGGCCTCTGCTGAACATACTCCTCTCAAGACCGCTGCCCATCAACGGCCAAGCAAGAGTACCTATGGCTATCAGGGAATTTAGATAGTTTGCATAAAAAAGCCAAAATTAAAATATCACTGCGTCAGTCTCTACGAGACTTTGGTCACGTTTGGTGGAGTTGTAGGCGCTAGATGTCCTGCCCGTAAATCAAATCAAATAAAACATTGTTTTCATATTCATATTAATAACATGGAGTCGGTGTTGCAAAATTAGTTACAGAATAATAATGTATACTTACTTATATTATTATTTGATTTTTTCTTACTTATTAGTTTCTACAAACAATATGCATAGTAAGTGAATCACTCCCAATAAGGATTTACGTGGTTACTAATATAAGGAAAGGTCAAATGTTACATGACTCATCTGTTATTATATTGCAATTTTTTGCATCATTCACACGCTTTGAGATAATTGCTAATAAGTTATACAAAAAATATAGTCGATCGTGAATCAGTTTGACGTCACACCAATACATATCATGTTCGTAGAAAATAATTTATGCAAGAGCTTCAGTGGTTTATTTCGTACTTTTCAGAATATATCTTAAGGAAATAACCGTAATACAAGGAACTGAAAATGAGGGACTCGGGGCTAATTAAGAACCACGCGGATCATATGATTTGCAAGGTTAAACTGCGCTTGCCGCGGTCAGTCCGTGGATGGGTAACTATTCGTTACACATCAAGACCCGCCCGTATCTCGGAGACCATGTTAAACAGTCGGTCCTGAGTGTCATACGAATACCTATGACAGTCGTACTCAGAAGCCCGAAAGTCTGACAACGACTAGATAGTTTATCGGCATTGCTCAGTACTTAACTGGGTTGCGAAAATTTGATGGCAGTCGCTCCGTGTAAAATATTGGTATTCAGCCGCATCTGGTTAGACTGGAAGCTGAACCCAACATAGTTGGGAAAAAGTTAGGCAGAACGAACAAGGATCTGAAAATATACCTAACCTAAACCATTGTGATATTTGTAATGAAAAGTATAATTACTATCGGCGGCGCAGCGCGGCGGTTTATCGTCGACAGAGTAACCCATATAACGCGTTATCAGATATATTTCGTTAAAAATAATGAACAAGTATCACTTGCGACTGTTATAATCATAAGTGTTTTGTGACATAATTTAAAAGGACCGTTCTAAGATAATAGAATGTATCTAAGGGCTGAGGCACGTGGTCGATTCTTGATCCGGTTGTTGAACATTTTTGAGCCGGGAGTAAGTTTAGAAAGTAGAGTTCGTTATTGAAATCTGTCAAAGGTTGATTTTTTTGAATCTTTTTTCTTTCTTTTCGTATGGTTAGTGACTAACCTAGTGTCAGAGTTTATGTCGCCCATGGGCCTCTGACTTGGCTTCACATGCCGCCGTCGAGAAATATCTCTCAGGCATGCCGGTTTCCTCACGATGTTTTTCCTTCACCGTTTTTAAGTAAGTGATAATTATACAATACGCACATGAATCCGAAAAGTCAGAGGTGGGTGTCTTGGGTTCGAACTTGATACCTATGACCTGGCAGTCCGACGGTCACACCACTAGGCTATCACTGCTTTTTTGAGTATACATTCAAACTTATAAAATTGACATGATCAATCATAAAAATCACTTTAACAAGTAAGGTTATTTTCTTAGCGTAATATAAGACATTATTATTTAGTATTGAAGTACCGGATAAAGTGGTCTTCAACACCAATAACGACTACGTGTTGCAAAGTGTTGCGTTCCTCCCGCGATTGGTTAGACCGGACAAACAGCTTCTTAAGACCAATAAGAACCACACGTAAAGTCATTAGAAATCTATTTCAATATTCTACAATAGTTATTATCGCAGCTCATTTAAAAAAGCAGTGAAAAAAGATTTTTTGTTCTATTGGTCACGGTAGGAATGCAACACTTTCCAACACTGTAACTTTTTTCTCGCTGCAATTTGAAATGAGCCACCATAATAACTGCTGTAGTTCATTGAAATAGCTTTTTAATGAAATAAGTGTGGTCGTTATTGGTCTTGAAGATCAGGTTCTTTACATTCTTGTCGATTTTCATTTACTACAATATTGGAAAATGTTTCGGCACTACACTAACAGACAGCCACGTGTAGGAAAATTTATTCTAAACTTACTTTTTACTGATAATGATAATATTTATGGCTGATAACTTTAATCTCTATGTACCTACTCGAATTGACTCAATGTCTATTTCCTTCCATTAAAATGGTTATTGGAGGCTTATTGGCTAATAATCTCTCTCGGCTTAATCTAAAGATACGATGGAATGAGGATTTTACGGTTACTTTATTTGTGTAAAGTGAGTCAATGAGTCAATATTTTATTTTAACAATTATTTCCGGTGAGTCTATTAAAAATGACTTATTTATTAGCGTCATAGAATGGGTTTAGTACCGGTTCGTCGTACTCTGCGCACACTCAAATAAGATAGGTATCAACAAGTAAACACGCAATAATTATTAATTACAAGTACCTACATTGCGTAATTATTGTTGTAATTGCAATATTGATCACTATTACTTACACAATATTATGAAATTAAAACAATTTATCTACAATTTCAGTGTTATATTATCCGTTGCGTTATGAAGTCTTAGGTCATTTATTGTTAATAAATAAATAAATTACGTTCAGATTAAACAGAACTCGATGTGACGACATCTAGCGAAGATCAAGTGTAATCAAAGCAATGAACTTCTTGTAGAAAAGGAAAGATACCTCAATTTGTATAATCATAATTAAGTATTGATAAGATAACATGAAACGACTTTTTCCGATGATTTATCCAATAAAATATTATTGTTCAACCAGTCATGATAATACTGACTGTAACGCCAAGTAAATAACAAGGGTCAACATTGATGAGTTTCGACTTTGGTTAGTAATTCAGCTTCTAGAATCTTCAATTTAACTTTCAAGGCTACTCGTCTACAACGCTGAGTTATGGTAATTCCGTGCCGTAAGTAAATTCTGATTCACTATATTTATTGTTCGGGTGAAGTTTGAAGAAAGATGTATAATGTAATGGAAGAATACTACGTTCACATAACGTAGATTCCTGTAGAACAAACGACACCAAATGTCGGGATGACATTATAAAATGTGAATGTGTTTGTACATGGCAAACAACGCAACATTAGGAAATGGTATGCAGTGTCTAAATAGAGGGAACACCTGTGTCACTTCATTTCTTTAAGTAAACACATAGACTCTTTTATTATACCAAATAATAGTCAATTGTGGCTTGATTGCGGTGTGTGGTGGATGTCTACTGCTTGGTTTCTGAAGTACAAACATATACAGCTCACGCCTCTTTCCCACTGGTATAGGCGACTGGTACAATTGAACGCTACCTGCTACGATCGTAACATACATTCTTGGCTTCCTCTAGATCCGTTATCCTTTTCTTCAAAAAGGACGCTAATTTGGGCTGTGCATGTCCTACGGAGTCGCTATCATTATATAATAATAATTATAAATTTAATTGCGACTGATGGAGGTACTGAAGGTAATTGAAAACTTCAGTAATTCTATCGAGGTCGAATTTGGTGTGGACAAACGTGTAGTCATGCATCTAATGCGAGGGGGGATTGTGGTAACCCAGGGAATTCAACTTTCCGATTCCATACAATTTAGGCTCCTCTGCCCAATTGAAACCTACAAGTACGTCGGTCGTTGGGTATGTCGGACGCTTTAGACATCAGCGAGACCAATATGAGACAATCGTAGTGAGAGTGTTTCTTTGGCCGCCTGAAAAATGTGCTGAAAAGTCGTTTGTCAGACGAAAATAAGGAGCGCGTCTTTAACGATTCGGTCATACTAGTCTTGATGTACTCCTTTAGCATACTCAAGTGGACTCAGACGGATCTTGACGCCCTGAAGACGAGGGTTAGGGCATTACTGACTGCGCAGTTATTGTGCAGATGGTATTTACGGCCAATGGCCTAATAGCCAAGAGTCTCAAGCAACACTTTAAGAAGCTCTCGTTAGACGGCTGAATCAAGGGCTTGAAAAGTAGTAGTTCTTGACACGGCACGTATTGTGAGGAGGTTCCATTCTCTGGAGCCCTGACCATCGGCCACTTGGACCCCTATATTTTTAAATGGTTTTTGTTTTTTATAGAAATATTTTAAAATGTAATTAGTACATAGATAAGGAAAATGAATAAACGAAATATCTAACAAAGTAAAACGTCATCCAGACAATATTTATGACAAGGTAAGCATAGATACCTAGGTATAGGTATCATTTGAGTGATATTCTCCATTATAAGTTTACAACCCGATTTGTATATAAATGTTAATAAGCTTTTAGTTCTTGTTTGACGGCTCCGCCACTAAAAATCTAAATTTAACTAAACGGCGCCAATCTACCGGTTTTGGATACGAGAAGGCGCTAAAAAAGCTGGTGGCATAGGTACCTATATTTGCAAAATCGAACATCGACCAGTCGTTCCAACTTGAGGAATGCATTGTATTAAAAATTCGAAAATAAAGTATCAATTTCGGGTGTGACGCCATTTAATAAATGCAGTAGCGACACGTACACAGGTAGAACCAGCAACCGACACGCGAGTATCCAAATGAGGACAATACGGATATTTACTCAAGTGCTCGCCATTTGTTTCACTACTTATGTATTAACTTAGTAATGAATTATATGGTGTTGTGATGTGTGTAAGATCTGCGGTACACGACTCAAATTGTTGTTTCAAAAAGAGTCAATACCCAAAAATGCCTTGTTATCGGTCAAACAATATTGTGCTTCCGTCATCGTTTTTGTAATCTTTATAATTAAAATTATTGCATATTTAATTAATGTATTCATTTTGAAAGATAAAAGTCTTTGATAAGTTTTACTTACCTTACTAGGTAGGTAGAACCTACTGGTTTTTATTGTAAGTACCTAGTTGGTACCGGAACGGATGCTTGGGTAGCTTATCTTACACGCGCCGTTGTTCAGGGAGGTAAGAGGAGGAAGAGGAAATATTTGGCGGAAACTTTGTTACTACACGAATCAACTTAGAACAATGTACCTACAGCAAAGTCAGTTGTTCGAATTAAATTCATAAAATGACATCATGGAACCAGACATTCCGATTCATTATTTATTTAATTTATGGCGCCGAAAACTATCGTATCTATTTGTTGTAGAAACGACTGCAGATCAGTGGTAACAGCTTGACATTGACAACGCCTTTATTCCGTAGCAATAAGGTCGACATTCGTAATTAATTGTTACCACAGACGTGAAGTTGATTGTACCTACCTCTATTTATTGGTAATTATAATTAGTTAAATTGTCTCATTGGTCTAGTGGTGGCAAGCGCGACTGCTGATCGTGAGGTCCTGGGTTCGATTCGATCCCTAGGTCGGGCAGTGTTATTAGGGTTTTCCCTGTAGAATTCCTCATTAGCAGCCCGGAGTTTAGAGTTGTGGCCGGTTGATGGCAATATGCTCGCCCTTTATTACATGGGACTTAAACATAACGGCGAAATGAGGGTGTTATGTATGTTATAATTATTGGAAATCAAACGATGGACCATGCAGAAAACAAAAAAAAAAATATGGTTTTCTTTTATTTATTTGTAAGTGCATAAAAAATACATAGGATTGTTTATATTGAATCTAACCTTGCTCTGAAAACTACCTTGTGTGGTTACAGTAGGTGAATTTAATATCGTTCTCCGCCATTGTGTTATGCGTATGCGTTCGATAAACTTTGTTTATAGCTAAATGAGCGATACGGCGTGCGTTGACCTAGCTCTCAAATAGAGAACGTATTGCGTTTAGATTGTGCGTCGATATGCGTGTGCGCAATTACGAGATCGCTCTGCGGGATAACTGCTGAATGCTGTGACGTTTACATTTATGTTAATTTAATGTTTCTATCATACGGAAGTACGGATATTATCCGACTGTTGGTCGAGATATTCCGCGTTTTACTGAGTTTGATTAGGTGTTGTTTTAAATACTTGCCTGACTGCCTGAGACTTCTATTTTCAGTTTAAAATGCTTATTTGTCTAATGTATAATGTTTCCTTTAACCACAGAACCTAGATATAGCGGGTAGACTTATGAGTTGCATGTTACACTTTGCATTATATGAATCATTATGAATTCTCGGAAAATTGACCGACTTACTAAATGTGTTTAAATAATAAAAAAATTTGTTGTAATAATAAGTGGTATTCCTATTATGACTTGCATAATATAACATTGGAAAACCAGTATTTCCCCAGGTCTACAGGGGTTAGACCAGAAATTCGCCACTAAAAGAGCTACGGTCGTATACTCGAAAGTTTCAAAAGTGCGACTTATTTACCCAATTATTACTTATTATTGTCAGTGACAATTTTTTGGAATATACTTATATTTGCATAGAATGTAAGGCAGGTGGGTACCTATTACAATTGAGCTGTTAACCAATGATTGGTAGGTACTTGTACATTCTACCATATGGCATGCTTTAATAGGGATTGGCGTAGCTGTTGCCCTAGTCGGGTTCTGTACGAAAATTTGTCGGAGGGCCCTTCTACCTGACTGCGGCGAAGTCCAAATGGAGAAAAACAAACCAAAAACCATGGTCCATGGTCGTATGGAGAGTCTGAGGTGTGCTGAGTTTAGCGTTAGAGTTTAGAGTTTGGCGTACGGCCTAAGAGCTTGAGTGAGATTATGGATAACATTTTACGTATTTTTGCTTACACACGTAGGGCTCCAGTAGCCCGGAGGCCCCGTATCATTGATACGGCTGATACGGCGGTAGCTACGCCCCTGAATAGGTAGGTACAGCTAAGTCTGAAATAACATCAGAGCCACTAAGTTCCTACGGCCAAAAACGAATCGTTTTGCTTAAATACAAATGGTAGCATTTATTTATTTTCAAACTGGGCATATAAATGGACTCGTAAGCTAATTTTAGGAAGTATTTCCGTTTGAGCACCTATTTTTTGGGCACCTATGCATTGAGCACCATAGCTATTCCCATTTGAGCACCAAGCCATATTTTAACGTGGTGCTCAATGGAGAACAATAAAAAATATTCAACTTTATTCCCTTTTGAGCACCTACGGTACGGTAGCTTCTAGTGTTGGGGTGTATAATAAAACATATCGATAAAAAATATTCAACTTTATTCCCTTTTGAGCACCTACGGTACGGTAGCTTCTAGTGTTGGGGTGTATAATAAAACATATCGATAAAAAATATTCAACTTTATTCCCTTTTGAGCACCTACGGTACGGTAGCTTCTAGTGTTGGGGTGTATAATAAAACATATCGATAAAAAATATTCAACTTTATTCCCTTTTGAGCACCTACGGTACGGTAGCTTCTAGTGTTGGGGTGTATAATAAAACATATCGATAAAAAATCAGGCAGTACTTTCATTATCATATTAATTTTAGGAAACTAAGTACATACATACATACATAAACTCACGCCTTTTTCCCATAGGGGTAGGCAGAAACAATAGAACGCCACATGCTACGACTCTTACATACCCCTTTCGCTTCATCCACATTCATACATCTTGTCATACACGCACGCCGGTTGAGAGTACTACGCACCTGACCTTGAAACTAAGTAATTATTATTAATATCACAATCAGCCTTATGTTATTTTCTAGGTACGTCACTTACTTAAGACAAATAAAAGAAATCACATTTCTCGTAACAACAGTACAGAGTCTTTATGCTTATTGTTTTTGATTAAATAAAATTTCTTATTAATACTTACATAATTATTATACAAGTAAAATGCGTGTATGACAAGATGTATGAATGTGGATGAAGCGAAAGGAGTATGTAAGGCGTTCTATAGTTTCTGCCTGGTCTTTGCTTCATTAATAATAAAGATACAACAGTTTTCATTTTAACCAATAACGTGAAGTGGCAACGAGGTAAAAGAAAGAAACTCTCAAAGGGGAACTATTTGCGTATATTTTCTATTACCACGTTCCTTCTTAATAACTAAATAATATTACTGATTTTATTTTAATCGAATTTTATGACACAGTCTTCCTCTTAGCCTTTTCCCAATTATCTTGGGGTCAGCTTCCAGTCTAACCAGATGCGGCTGAATACCAGTATTTTACACGGAGCGACTGCCATCAGACCTCCGCAACCCAGTAACTGGGCAATGCCGATATCCTAAGGTTAAACCGTTTGTCAGACTTTCGGGCTTCTGACTACCCGTAACTGACTGTCATAGGTATTCGTATGACACCCGGGACCGACGGCTTAACGTGCTCTCCGAGGCACGGAGGGGTCTCGATGTGTAACAAATGGTCACCCATCCACGGACTGACCGCGGCAAGCGCAGCTTAACCTCGCAAATCTTACGATCGGCGCGGTTGTTATTTAGCCACGAGCCCCTCAATTTTATGACACAGTACAACAAAGAAAAATAAACGACAAGCGACAGCTGACAAGAAAAACATTAGATGTCATTAGTAATAGATAATGCGTTTATGTAAGTTTGTTGTTTAAGGTTTATCTATGTGTGTTCTAGGTCTATTGGTAAAATGTCAAATGGAAAATAAATATGATGTTCGTTAATTGTGGAGTGTATTTAACAATTTGTTGTGCAAAACAAATAAGCAGTGCTAACCACTACAAACGCTTGGTAAATCACAGGAATCGGTTATAAATGATTTAACTTTAAATTAAATTATTCTATGAAAGTGAGGTAGGTGTGTATTTAATACAGTACCTACTTGTCTCATACCTACACAAAATCTCAATTTATACAACTATACCTTATGTACATAAAGTAACAAAGTAATTTGATATCACAATCTTAATTATTGTTATGGTATAATCGACAAAAACAATGACAACGAAAAACGACAGAAGCTGAGTCTGTCAAACGATTCCAGTGTGGACATGCAGGGGAATTTCCAAAAATTCTGACTAGCCATGTCATAATATTATTCTAGATTTACTATTATGCCAAACTGGGCCTATCTCTTAGCCTATCGCAAACTTAACAATCCTTATCTAAGTTCATTGAATCTTAAGATTGCGATTGTCTTTTTATAGACACCGCTAGCAATTTATTGAAACAGCTGATTACAAACAAAATTCTTGGACAGGTACCTATCGAATACGGTTTGTAACATTCTGAATTATTTGAATATTCATACGAAAATATTTTATTTTCTAAAATTCGTACGATTATCAACACGGGAAATTGGCAGTTGTGCAAACTTCTGTTAACAAGTAAGCAACAGAAATTTCGTGAACAATTTGATTCACGAACTGAATGTTTATAACGAAAATGCAATAATAATACTTAAGTAATGTGCTTACGTATGTTTATTGTGTATTTTAAACATTGTTATCAAACGTCTCCCTCCCACACCGTATCAGCCTAGAAAAATATATCTACCTACTTTGGTATCAGTCAAGCCGCAAGTACATAGGTAATGAGATGATACGGTGCTATCTACGAAACTCGCTCATTTCGTAAGATACACCTACATTTTACGTACAGATTATAAATAATGTCTACACCACTAGGATTTAGATTTAATCATTTTTATGACATTGTTTTTGTATTTACTTACTATCATTTTAACACAAACAAAGACTTTCATGTATGTAACTATAGGTACCTACATACATAAAACCTTTGATCAAGTTTAGTAATTACCAATTATATTTCCAGATAATGTTTTTGTCAATATGTATATTTCTCGATTCGTCTGTGGCTAGATATAATTAATGGCAGTAACTAAATTATACAAAATAATCTTTTGTTATGACACTATACTCAACATAACAACAATATTAATAATGAAGCAAGTTGCCTTGGCAACACTAAAGGTCATTCATCTTTACCTTTTCCGAAATTTAATAATTGTTTTAAAATTTTCCAATCTTTTATAGATGAACTAAACCTGAAGCTGAATGAGGAAAAAAGTAAGTTTCTGATTCTACTGTTAAATAACAACGGTGAATGATCAAAGGTTTAAAAATAAAGTTTTTTACCTCGGCGAGAGATACCTACACCCTGGTAAAGTTAATAATTGTCAAAATTAAAAGTAACCAACAGTAAAGCAATAACAAACTATGACTTCTCGGGATCACCTTTTGTCACCTTGGTATGGCTAAGAAGGAAAGAAATTCACCTAATTAAGTTGAGGATGAATTAATAGTAGTAACGTTGGCAACTCATCTCATCTTTTCTCCGAAAAACGTAGCGTCGTAGTATTACGCAGTAGGTACCTATACGAAGAACGAACGAATCACTGATATGACTCCATACTTAAAAATAAGGCATAACATCAATCAAAATACAAACAAAACAAGAGAGTTGATTCAGACAATCGATGTTTTATCCTATTTACAACGTATTTATATACCGTAAAATATTTGCATGATAATCGCGATCAATCACCTCTCCGCATATACAAGTGGGTAATATGAACATGCCTCCAGACCAGACGAGAGGGTTATCTGGCTGACCTGCCTTTATCCCGACAGGAGTCTCTAACAGTGTTGTCGAGAAATTCATTATTATAATGAGGTAATAATTATTGTGTGGTATGTTACGTTGACGTGGCAAAGATTAGTTTGAAACAAAGTAGGTATTGGCTACGTTGTGTCTACTTATGTTTTATAGACACTTATTGCGACCATGTTGCATGTTTTATTAACATTTATTCATTAATTTTAAAAAACCAATTTCTTGTCTATCAAAAATAACTATTTTCATAATATTGTGTCTTCATTGGTCTAAAAATGCGAGATGTGTAGGAAGAATGCTGTTTTAGGATTTAAACTTCTAATATGTAAAATGTGTGGAATGATTGAGGAAAAGGGCTTGGAACAAAACCAAATGGTTTGGTCATAAGGTCAATAGCTACACCCAGCAGTGGATAATTACCTGGTTACGAGCTGAAAAGGAAAAAAACATCTTTATGCATTTGTTTGAACTTACTTACCTACTATTCTAAAAAAACTGTATGTTTAATAGTTGCCTAATAGTCCTGTTAGGAATTATAGAATTATACCTATGTCATACAAACAAACATTACACAAATCCCATGCAAATTACATTATTTATAGTCAATTATCAATTACAGACAAGTGTGACAACTACGTAGAAGTTGTGTTTACTTGATATTTCACAAACACTGTCATATTTATTGTGTATTGTTTATCGCAATTACTGCACTTGCGCCATATAAGCGCATAATGTAATTAAAGCATTGATTCTCTTATCGAGATATACCTACATGCACATAACAGTCATTTCTATTTACAATGTGTTTAACATGTGTGCGTACAGCAACTTAATGAAATATGTTTTAATTAAAACAAACCATTATAGAGATATAGTACGCACTTTCCTACCACAGTTACGATTTTTGTCATATAATGCTATTAATGATTTAGTCGACATGTAAAGTATTATTATAAAAAGGTTTAAGACATATTATATTTTTTCAAGGTTGTCTGCAAGAGTACTGGGGGTCGCAAACAATCTCATTAGATGCATTGGAAAATTGTGACGGTAGTCCGATCTTTGCAACTGTAGTAGGTACTGTAGGAATACCCAAGATAAGACATCAGACGATAATATCATCATTAACATAAAACTGCCCAGAGTTTTGTTTCTATCGATTTATTCAGCCAATCTTATCGTCCTCCCCAACTGAACGTAGACCTTTCACGTGTTGCAATATAACATGCGTTCCTATGTGTTCCGCATCCAGTCCATCCTAGCTAAATCTTTCAAGTCGTCGGTCCATCTGCCCGGGGGCTGTCATTTCCGAAGTCTACTCAAAGACTCATCGGTTTATGGTGATTGGTTTTTCAACAGACACGGCTGACTCACCGTTAATCCCGCTTGCTGGTTCTGCAAGCTATTAATTTGCCTAATGCAAACAGTAAAGTACCTAACAGTGGATGAAACTGGGTTGAAGAGGAAGTAAGAATTAAGTTTTTTGCCGTTACTGACAGCCTTAAGTTCTTTCCAAGATAAAGAGGGGTCTAGGATTTCTCCAAAAACGGAAAATCGCTGTTACAAAGCTTATTAACCTTATAGACCTATTGATCTGCAGGAAAGCCATATAGCTACAAGTTCATAAACATTTTAATATGTCATACGTCTAAATTGATTTACATCCGTGAAATAATAAAGTGAGATAAAATAGTTTATGTTCAGCTGAAGTAGCGAAACAAATGCAGCGCAACAGCATTGCTGATTGTAAGATTTACGCACGCAGCATAACAGTGTGGTATGTTTTAAGAACGATGTTTCTTTGTTTGAACTATCCACCTATTAATCCATTTGTCAGCCAGCGCTATCCGTAGATAGTTCAAAAGAAGGAAGGTTTATTTGATTCGTATTTGAGCCGAGCTTTGATTTTCGTAATGAGGGATTGTTTTATTGATTTAAAAATAGGTGTTCTTGTTTACGGGAAGTTGAGATTCTTCCTACAACCAAGCAGTAATAATAGTCAAAAATTGGATTTGAGCGTACGATTTTCTTTATGATTTGAATGGACGTTGCTCTTTGTTTTAAAATGTATTTTTCTTTGTCTCGTCACAAGTTGGAAGTGAATCATTTTATTATGTTACGCAGTTCTATACGTTTCTAATGAGTTTTTTATTTCGAATCGGGGGAACGTTGGTTATTTTATCACGGTCGTAAGCGACGAATGGAAACTGCTTTACGATATTAAATTTTCATCCGCATTTTCAATCAGTCATTTCATGTACGGCGTATTGGTGTGTATGTGTGTAGACTCATTCGCTACGGTAAGTCGTTGTGTGCATGACCGATAGGCCGGTCGTTGACCCTCTTATCAGCCTACCTACGTGCGCCACCGTGTTGCATTCAATGATCTTTTCTACTGTACCACCTAGACAGCTAGATATTAACATGATTATTTTCCATACGTGCCTAGATCGGTGTATGAAATTTTCCTATGTGATCTGTAATCTGTATCACACCTTTATTCGTTCTTTTATTCCAAGTAGGTGCCTATCTAATCTAACTTTTGGGATTTCTTGGATGATAATGGCATTGATGGCCAACAAACCAAAGATCCTAAGGTCATCCAGAATCAGTTATCTGCCTTATAAACATCATCGCTTGCAACACTCACTTGAAAAGTTGTGAAGGAAGGCTCTCCCCGTCTAGCATTTTTCAGCTACTTGAAACATGAATCTTGCGGTTCAATATGCCGCAGACCTACAAGGCCTCAACAACGGACCCAGGAAGGATAACCATTTAACCAGTGGTATCTGATTAGGATAGTATCATATTTGCCTAGGCTTTTCCCAACTATGTTGGGGTCAGCTTCCAGTCTAACCAGATGTGGCTGAATACCAGTTTTTTTTTTGCACGGAGCGACTGCCATCAGACCTCCGCAATCCAGTTACTGGGCAATGCCGATACTCTAAAGTTAGTCCTTAAGATGGTGCTTACCGTAAGTTATGTACGGGTCCTAGAACCTGAAAAAAAATGGTGTACTGGCCACAGTAATACGACAGTGTAACTATCTAGTCCACACAGTGGTTCAACGAGAGTTTGTTATCTATAGACAGTTTTGTTTTGAAGGCACCTCGGGACATCACGATCCCGCCTTATACGACTGTAGGGATGGCTAGACCGTGGGTAGCTTACTAGGTAGTTAGTTGTATCTAGATAGATAAATACGCACGAAATATTAGAGAGGTAAGTATGCTTAGGTATTTGGGAAAAGAAATAAACATTTCAGGATTAAGATGCACTTAGATAATTAGGTACGTAGGTAATATACCGCAGGAGTTGTGACGGTATACGCAAAGTGAAACTTTTTCGGTTTAAAAAGTAATTTGCTTTGATCATTTTTTGAATCTATCGTCGCTGCGCCTGCAAAATCCGCTACTTACCTATGTGTTTTTTTTTTTAAATCTGGCTTTGATGCTATTTTATAATAGTTTTCAAGCCAAGTGCAACTGTAAAATACGTTTTTTAATCATTTATTTGCTATCTTCTTTACCAAATAAATGATTATAAAACAGATTTTACAGGTGCACGTGGCTTGAGAACTATTATAAAATAGCATCAAAGACAGATTTTCAAAAAAAATAGCAACGGATTTTGCAGGCGCAGCGACGAGATATACTTAGGTAAGTAGATAATATACCGCAGGAGTTGTGACGGTATACGCAAAGTAAAACATTTGCGAACGGTTTAAAAAGTAGGTAAAATACTTTGAATATTTTTTAAATTTATATACAATTACACATCGAATCTGAAAAAAAAAATTAGAAAGTTTTTCTTGCTATGTAGATCTTCACCTACTCCTTTTGTGACATTAGGTATCATGTACCTCCAGGTACTACATAATCATAGTACGTCAATGACTGGCCACATCTCTCCTCAATCGTTGAATCTGTTAGTGAGGACCATTACAGTAGACCGTGGGGGTCGCATAAAGACACTACACTCCACACTGGTGCAAGATCAGTAGAAGTACTATATACTGTATAGACTGTACTTCGGAGAGTGTGCTCAAGAACTCCACAACCTCATCCCACAGGCCCCCTTCTACCATCGGACATCTAGACGCACTGCAAGTTACCATCCATACTTAGTTGCCATTCCACCAATTCGCACTAAGCGCTTCCAAACATCCTTCATAATGCGCACTGCAAAAGAGTGGAACTCACTACCTGCGTCTGTGTTCCCGAACGCATTCAACCTGAATCTCTTCAAAGTTAGAGTTAACACTTAACAGGCTTCTTCTGAGTAAGCTCACTCCATCGTAGACTTTGTCTCTGTCTCCTCTGACCTAGACTAGAGTCAAGAGTAAACCCATTTCAAATAAAAATAAATAAAAAAAGTATTGCGATTAAAAGAGTCACTAAAAGCGAACTATCATAAAGAAAGCTTGTATCGAACGCAGCGGTGCAAAGTAACAATAACATCTCGAATATCTCATGTTTTTATGTCAAAATGTATTTAATTAAATTTTCCTTACCTATGTTTTACGGTATTATCAAAAAAAATACAAGAATTTCTATTTTTTTTTTACTTTCATAGCTTGTTGGATATCTGATTAAATGTAGATGTATTAGGTACTCATTTTTTATTCTTAGTGCCTTAAAATTTTCTTTGGATAATCGTCTTTAACCTGTACCTGGATGATTTCCTAAAATATTTAATTTAACTTTTAATGAAAACCTTCAACTGGTTGATATTTTTGAACATTCAAATACCTACAGCCATTCAATTTGATATCTTAAACTTAAATAATATTTAAAACGAGTTCTGGCTTGTTGGTCTATATAGTTGTCGCAAGCGCGACTGCTGAGCTTGGGGTCCTGGGTTTGATCCCCAGGTTGGGTAAAGTGTTATTGGGTTTTTCCATTAGGAATTTCTCAGTAGCAGCCCGGAGTCTGGATTTGTGCCACGTTAAATGCAATAGGCTCGCCCCCTATTACATGGGACGTAAACATAACTGACGAAACGAGGGTGTACTAAAAACACCTCTGCCGAACCCTTCGGGGAAAACAAGGCGTGATGATATGTTTACGAAATCTGGGTATTTTTAAATAATTATAAAAAATGCAATTTCTCGAAATCTACTGACTTTCGGTCACTAGATTGGGTACATGTTTTTTTATTTTTTTTATTTGTATTGTACACCAACGAGCCGTTCACTAGAAACATTAACATAGTAAAAATAACGTAAGCATTGAGTTATGGTGAATTAGTCACTTACAGGCGTACACAGCAATTATGCAGGTACTACATAAAAAAATTGCTTCTTATAATACGTTTTAACAAGATGTTTTGCTCGTAGTGAGGATAGAAAAATTAATTAGAAACAATGAACAAAACATTAAGTAAAAAACAAAATCATAATAGAAATTAGAATAAAAAATTATCAAAAATTAATATCAAAGTTATCATTAGAATCAAAATTAAAACATTAAAATTAAAAATATGTATGCATATAAGACTATCAAACCTATACGTAGAAATCAAGTTCACCCTGCAGATTATTTATTTTAATTAATAAATAAAGAATATCTAGATATTAGCCTGAACAATATTTTCAAATTACTTTTACGAAATATTTAGATAAGTACCTACTACCTAAGTAACTATAAGTATTTTATATAAGATTGACCATAAGAATAACTAATATAGGTAATATTAATGCCACAGCTTTAGATATTACTTGTAGGTAGGTATAGTATAGTACAGCTAAGTACTTATTTTGTAGGTGTGTTCCGTATGAATATGTACAAAATATGTTTTTATTATAAATACCCCGTACAGTAGAATTACTATGTCTCTGTTTGATCAAGTGTTGGCTTATCAATACAGTGGACCGCTGTACTCCAGTCAGCAATCAACGGGGTCTTTGTGGACACCCTGGCAACCCCACCGGATACAAAACGTGCTTCTAAAATAACAAAATAGTGTACATGTCGCAACATGTCATCATGCTCTTGTTTAGTATCGTCGATATCATAAAATAAGTATTTTACCATAATCTATAAGTATCCTTATGTACCTACCTACTAGACAGCGGATGAATAAGGAGGCATGGGACGGTGATGGTGATACAATACAATAGGTATATTCTGGCTTAGTGCCATACCGTTTTATTATCGTTGGGGGTAAATTCTAAAATTAAAGAATAATATTGAGTATTGTAGCTAAATCTAGAGACAAACGTTTTAAGAATTCGTTACCACCAACGCCCTCTGTTAATAATTGGGTTTACTAATACTACTTGGGCGATAAAGCAAGTTTAACATTATTGCATAAATTATTAGTTTTTTTACGTAACAAAATACAATATTGAATTTATTCATTTAGTTTAAATTAATAATAAAAGATATAATAAATAGATATATTTTATGCTCATTTTATTATAAATGCTATTATTGTACTGGTAGCACCGATTTATATTATGTCACTTGTTGTCAAAGATGATAGAGTGCGTTCAATTGCACGTGAAAAGTTAATGTTAATCATTTTGAATACCTCACGACGTTTCTTAAAAAAATAATCACTGATGTAAAACTAAAATAATATTCTAAAAGTAAATTTGAACATGTTTGGTAAGCATTTGTTTAATTGTTCCGGGCTTTGAAATGTTTCTTTATCTTTTATCATTAAAAAATTCATGATAATACTGAAATGGAACGTTACTGTCAAATAACTTCAACGAAAATCAAAACAAGTTCATTTTGTGATACATGCATGACGACAAATGAAATTCAATTTTATCAATTCAAGGTCAGATATTTGTATTTTAATCAGTCGGCTTTGCCCCTACACGACTGAGGGCCACTTACAGATCTGGCGGGATATAATTCGACTCACAGAATTAAAAAAAAATTGCCATGGCCTCTGCAATGCTGAAGTTATTGAAAACTGAAGTAAGTATTTTTATTTTTATTCATAAAAATGTATTTTTAATTCAACATGTTATTCACTGCACGTTGTGCGCAGTCACGTTATCGGCTTATAAATATTTAAACAAGAACTGCTCTGACCGGTTTAATAAACTATGGGAAAGGAATTACATTATGTATGTACCAGTATCCAAAACTAAAAAATAAAAGTGTCAAAGCACTACATATGTTCATAATATCATAATGTGCTCACAGTATTATAATTCAAGTATCAGCTAAATTCCTATTACAACTATTTAGTTTTTATAGAAATGAAGCACAGATGCGGTCAATTCTTAAATTAATTATAATATTAATCTCAGTTTTTTACCTAAAAGTCTACTTTCAGTATGTCATACTAGATTTTTCTTGTCCCTTTTACTGGCAGTAAGTAGCTGTTTTATAGACAAACAAAGACAGTTTATACATTCCTGTAATTTGGTATTTAAACTTGCTACATTATTTATAACTGATACCGATAGGCTGTTGCGCAGTTGAATGTTGATGTTCTAGATTCACCATGTCTCTTATTTATTCACTATTGAAATAACATTGAGTTAACGCAATACTGGTGTAGGATTATATCCAGAGAATGAGCTTTACGCTAATAGTGATATGTCATGACCAATCTGCTTGAAGAGTTTATTGATGGCGATTGCCCCTAACAAGCATTTATCATAACAGTTTATGACGAGGGTCTCTGTTCAGCAATGGATGTTTATGGGGTATAAATAAAATTAAAATTTCATAAAATCCTAAATATTTTAATTTAATTACTTTAAAGATTATTTATACTAAGTTTCAAGATGATCGGCCACACTATCAGTTTCACCAACATTGACAGCCCTTTCTAACTCCTTATGGATTGAATTTCCAAAAATCCCTTCTTAGTGCTTGCCTACATCAAGTAATGTACCTCTGTGCAGAATTTTAGGTTTCTAGACTCAGCAGTTTCAGGTTGCGGTATTGATGAATGAGTCAGTCAAGACATGTTATTTTCTTATACAACATGTAACATAATAAATGCACACCATTAAAGTAGTTTGGTAAGAATCAACTACTGAATCGATTTAAGCTATTAAAAAAAATTATTAAAACCTGCTTTTTACAAATCGGTTTTGTAATTGACTTAAGAAAATTGAACCTTATATCAAGGCCATTAGACAAAATTTTAAATGCAATTAACAATGAAAAAGTAATACTATTTTCTTAAATAAACAATATTTAAGCAATTATAGTGTATGTATTGTGATTATGACTTAATACTCTAATTAGGGTGTTTGAGTGTGTGCATTATTCCTGTTACATGTTGCATAGATAGTCAACATTTTATATTTATCAAGATTTTATATTTCCAGCACTATGAGAAGATCTAGCTTTGTAGCTATAAGTAATGCGACAGAGATAAACATTAAAAACATCTTACCTTATGATGTGGTAAGCATAATATTGCAAGCATGTAGTAAAAGTAGCACATTGTGTATAATATATATTGCCATATGAGTATTATAGTGACACATTGCATTTCAGTAGTAATAATTAGGAGCACAATAATAATGCATTAATATTACAATCTGCTTGTGAATATATCTAAAATATACTCTAACATCTGTATTTCATTGTTCAGTCTCAGCTGGTTCTCCGTAGGAGCTACAGCAGTGCTGCTCCCACCACAAAGCTGTTCATTGATGGTCAGTATGTCGAGTCCAAGACTAGCAACTGGATTGAACTCACAAACCCAGCTACCAATGAAGTTATTGGCAGGTAATTTGATTAATTTAAGGAGACATTAAATTAATTGTTTGACTATCATAGTTTCAGAAGGTTTTTGCAAGCTAAATTAGGATTTTCAAGAGGTTTTGGTAAATCAAGAAATATGTACGGTACAAATATATATAGCACACATATCAGCTCTTTGAATGTAATAGAACAAGTAGATCAGCTTCAGTGTCTGTTTATTAAAATAAATTAAGAGGAAACGCAGGCTGCAAAATATTTGAAGAATAGGTTTTTAAGCGATCTATTTCTGTCCCACCCCTCCCACAAACCTTCCTAATTGAGCGCGAAAGAGACAACTGCATCTCGGACTGATTTCTCCTGTGCAATATTGGCGAAATCGTACTTTCGTATTTCCCTATTTCCTTCTTCAAATCTGGACCGATTTAAATATTTTTTTCTGTAATAATTTTAAAAAAGGTTTGGTTATGTCTGTATGTTTTTCTTTTATTTTTTATATTCGTCAAATTTGTTTGCCAGATGTTTGAAAACGGTGGTAAAACCGGTCGATTATTGTAAAATTTAAACGTTTCTAGTTCTTTTAATAATTAATTTATTAACAAAAACAAAACATAGGGACATAGTGGTGGTAGATATATATCATAATTATGGTAAAAGTATTTGCTCTAGTGACATTATCCAAGGAGGAAACTGAGGAATACGTTTGTATGGACTAAATGCCGACCGCATTTCCTCTTAAATTTATGTGTTTATTTAAAGTACCTACATAATTTATGTAAGGTAGTTTATTTAGAACAAAAAGTATTCTATTGTTATTTGGAATTACCATCAGATTTTTGGCGTTTGGATCATTATACAGTTTTATTTATACATTATTATTCCTAGAACAATGTTTTTAGTAAAAAGAAAACCGAATGTTTAATTACATAAGATCATTGTATTGTTAATTAATTTTGTGTAATTGTGACATAGCGACACACCTTAATCAAGTTTGTCCACTCATTTATTATCGTATGCTAAATCTGGCCTCATACTGACTTGATTACTGATAATATAGTTTTTTGGCACTATCTTACTGTATTTGCCTACACAGAATAATTAGGTATTTGATTACTCAATGTCTTATCTTGAGCAATTATGTAACATTGTACATAATAACAAGACTTTTTAGTAAAATATGATATACTTACTGATGTTACTTTAGTTTTTTATGTAACAAGATTGCTATTAGGGCTAAATGGCAAATTATTTGGAGGTGTGTCAGGATCAGGATAAAGTTTTCTAATGTTTCACATTGTATAGCATATAATGTTGAATGTTTCTTATAAGTAATATGAATGAGGGGCCATTCAAGTATTACGTAAGCAGAATTTTAGTAATTTTTGACCCACCCCTCCCCCTTGTCAGCAAAAGTAAGCAAAGCTTTTACCCCCCCCCCCCCCCCCCCCCTATGCTTACGTGAATATTGGTATATGTTTTTTTTAAACTAATGATGAGGTTTCTTTATTGTTATTCATGAGCAGCAGTTTTTAAGTCTAGAAAATAAGCTAATAAATTGGCCCCTAAAGGCATTATTAAAAATAGAAGATAAAATATAATCGTGTTGAAATGTAAACTGAACTGTGTAGTATAGACGAATTTGGATCCCAACATATGCTTATTAATAATTGACGTGGCTAATGTATACTAACAATAATTTATTGATCTTGAGAGGCCTATGAAAATCATCTCCAGTTGTACAAGTATCGATCATTGTTATTGCGTGCAATTTTGCTTCAGATAATTGCTTCGAAACGCGATTTTTATTAGTCGCCTATCTATATCTATACTAATATTATAAAGAGAAAAGATTTGTATTTTTGTATGTAACGAATAAACTTAAAAACTACTGGACCGATTTCAAAAATTATTTTGCCTTGGAAAGCTACATTATCACTGAGTAACATAGGCTCTATATATTACTGGAATAAAACTTCTTACGCGGGCGGAGCCGTGAGGACACAGCTAGTTTATGATAAGTTAAGAGATAAAATATCAGAGGGTACCAACCTGCATATTTATCACTAATAAGTCAAAATGGATGATCAACCATTATTGTCATGCCTAAATATTATTATTTATTTACAGGGTACCAGAGACCACTCAAGACGAATTGAACGCTGCTTTGGAATCAGCTAAGAAGGCATACAAGTCATGGAGCCAGAGCACCATAATGACCAGGCAACAGCTGATGTTCAGGTCAGTAATCAAGTTTGCATGTATTTTGTTATATACCTATTTAGTTGCTTCATTGATTCTAAAACTACAGCTGTATATACAAGGTTAGTCAGAAAGGGGGTACTAAGCCGCGGGCCACGTATAGTATCACTGATGATTATTTTAAAGCAAGTGTTAAAATGTCAAAATTCAATAATTTTTATTTGCATACAAAAATATTTTTAATCGAGTTTTTTCAAAAAAATAAATATAGGTACCTGCTTTAGTTATGAATGCAAAAAAAAAAAATTCTAATCGGTGACCCCAAATATGACCTAAATTGTAAAAACAGCTGATCATAGCTATGGACAGAGAGATTTTAGCATATTTTTTATGAAATCTTTGAAAAGTTATTTCTCTTAAACTATCGAGTTTTGGGGAAAGTTGTAGAACAAGAGTTATCCCTTATTATGGGTGCTTTAACACCCTTTCGGCTTAGTACCCCCTTTCCGACTAACCTTGTAAAGTTATGTTTAAGCTGTAGGTACGTTAAGTCCGAGAATCGATTATGAAGGGACAGGTAATGAATTTTTTGTATGATTGCTGTACCAACCTGAAAATAATTAGGGTAATTGTGATAATATTTACTTACTTTTATTACTTACTTAACTACCTCGTTGGTCTAATGGTGGCAAGCGCGACCTCTGATCGGTGTGGTCCTGGGTTCGATCTCCAAGTCGGGCAAAGTGTTATTGGGTTTTGTCATGTGGAATTCCTCAGTAGCAGCCCAGAGTTTGGATTTGTGCCCGGCAATAGGCTTGCCCCCTATTACATGGAACTTAAACATAATGGCGAAATGAGAGTTTATTGTACACCTCTACCCATCCCTTCGGGGAATACAGGCGTGATATTATGTTCATGTTAATTCTTGTGAATGTTGTAATAAAAACATATTAAAGTAGAAATTGATAAGAATGTATCATAAATGGTCAACAGATTCGCCCGCCTGCTGAGGGAGAACCAGAGCAAGTTGGCCGCCAAGATCACCGAGGAGCAGGGCAAGACCCTCGCTGATGCTGAGGGTGATGTGCTGAGAGGCATTCGTAAGTACCTATATCAATTTTTTATGGCATGGATGTTACTGATTTATATTCAGGCAGCATTTGCAGATTACGTAGGTAATAAATTATATTGCTACATGCGGACAGTCCACACACACACATAGAGTACCTTTATCTTCAAGTTAGGATAATCCAAATCCTTGTGTATTTTTTAATGTTTTTTTTCTATTGGACTTCTTGTAGATTGTCTTTACGGACCGTTTCTACGTAACCGGGCAGTTATTGGCGACATCTGAAGGGTCTCTAGCCAAATTTTTGTGGCCGTGGGGGGATCTATTTTATCTATGAATGGATATCAATAATAGGGATCTATATATTTTATGTGGTTGCCAAGCGAATCTCACTCAAGATGGTGGCCGACAATAAAATTACAGATAGAAAAATAATATATGTACCTAGGTACCTACTGAAACTCACCCCATTTTAGTTATTTTAGTGAGAGGATGCTACGGGACATTTGTATTATAAAATTATTTATTGTTAAATTTAAAAAAGGTCCACCTATTACATGCTGTTATAAAGGAGTAAGCAGTTTATCCGTAACTAACTATTACATGCTGCTGTTTCGCGTATTGGTTGATAAATGTACCGAAAAACGGCTTATTTATGGCAGATTTTGTTTTGTTATTTGCTCTTTGTTTGTTTTTTTATTTTAAATTAAATAGTACGAAAAGTTTGCAAATAAGTTAATCTTCTCTGCTCAGGTAAAAAGTTTATTTTATATTTTCGATAGACAGGCAAACAAACTCACTTTCGCATTAGTAATATGCGAAACTTAGTAGGATTGTTACACTCGCATAGTTTATATACCACTATGTCTGCACGTTAAAAGAAACCTTAATCTCTGAATTTGTTTCTGCTTTTCTTCTCAGAGCTGGACAGATAGGAAATGTCGGCGCCATCTAGTCTTAAAAAAACCATTACATTGACTCGTAAAAGTGTCTGTAACAGATTTATTTACAGAAATAAAAATCATTTATCATTTATTGATTTCTAAAAATCACCCCCTCTCTCATTTCTACAGAGTCAGTAGAAAACAGCTGCAGCATCACAACCTTACAGCTTGGCGGTTGTATCCAGAACATTGCTAAGGACATGGACACTCACAGCTACAAAGTTCCTTTGGGCGTGGTCGGAGGTGAGAGATACTTTCCTATTAAATTTGCTACATCCTACGTACATACAATGACTATTTTTAAATGTTTTTCTTTTAAATCGAGCTTATGACCCCTTGGCTCTTTCTCGTGGTTTACTGGTTTGGGCCTTCAATCCCACCTCAACAAGGGTGTTGAAAAAAAAATGTGTTGATTATTAATCTAATAATATACAAGGTTTAACATAAATAACCAAAAACGTAGAAAGTAGTTTCTTTAAAATCGACTAACGAACTAGAATCGAACGAAGAAAGAAGTGATTTTATTATCATAATAATGGCGATTATTAAAGATAAACTGATATGTATGCTAAGCAAACAAAATAATTCATTTATCACAACGAGATAATATTACGTGTCATTATACGTATATTATTGAACTTGGTTCAATATCTTTGTTTGCCGATGATTATACATCACCATTATCATCATATTTATATCATGCTAATCCAAATATAATTAAAATCAAAACACTTGAGGGCTCTTGACTTATAAACGGTTTGCCAAGTAAAAGGGCATCGCAAAATTAGAAAAAATAAAATGGTCATGCCCATTTCCAATTTGGGTTTGCCCTGCCGCGCCGTTGCCTATCTTACATCGCTCCCTCATTTGTAGGTGCGGTATCTTTTTCAATGTGGTATGGGTAATCAAAAATTACCGAGTTGCTCCTTTTCATTTAGCTCGACTCGCATGCCGCACAAGAAAAGGCAAAGTTTATTAGTTTTCTGTACGGACCACCAAATCCCCGTGTGACGGGTTAGAATATAAAACTTCCTCACCACACGCTGGGAATAGCCGCGTGTTGTAAGATTCAACGAAACCAAGCACGCTTGGTGGTAGGATCTATACGGTCCGCCTGGCTAGCTACCACCCTCACATTAAAGGCGCCAAGCAGTTTACTATGTTCCATCGTGTGTATTTGAGAGCCAGAGGGTTATAGGGGAATTCCTCTTTATCTCTGTTCTTTGGATTCGTGTGCTCCATCTTAGACCCTGTTTGCACTTACCATCAGGTGAGACTAGGGCCAAACGGGATAAAGTCAAAAAAAAAAAACTACTGCGTAAACTGACCAAAACGGTACCCGACACCGACAAATGTATCCGGAATCGGCATAAAGGTCAAAGCACACATGTCAACTCGGAAAGGGATCGTCACCGTATCAACTCGAGCCGTTCAGTATTCTTTGTATGAAACTCCCTACTGCAACGCACAGTAATTGGAATCGTAACGTAATCGCCTCACCTCGGGACAAGCTCACGAACCGCGGTACGGTGCGTGGTCAACTTGATTCCCGCGCTTACGGCTCGTCGTCCCCGCGCTTACGTCTCTCCGTACCCGAGCTTACGTCTCTTCGTCCACCCTTGCCCCTCTCACCCCTCCCGCGGCCTGCCTGCAGCGCCTAGCCGTAGCCGAGTCGACGTATCGGAGCTGCTGATCTGCTTTGGTTAGGTACGTGCTTACATTAGGTTGACGCCTGTTTGACGGCGAGGCGAAAGGCGATACGGTGACGATCTCTTTCCGAGTTGATATGTGTGCTTTGACCTTAAGACATAAATATCACAAACACAATTACGTATTATGTGACGTTTATTAATCAAGTGTACAATGATGTTACATTATCTACATATTATTATCTTAAAGGTCATGCACTTTATATTGCTGAACTGTTCTAGTATATTTTAAGATTGCACGATATATTTTATCTAAAGTTACTGTGGGCATTTTTCCCCAATTCAACCATTAAAAAGTCATTCCAGGCGAATAAATACATACATAACATCGCGCCTGTATTACCCGAAGGGTTGGGCAGAGGTGTATAGTAACATTCTCATTTCGCAGTTATGTTTAAGTCCCATGTAATAGGGGGCCAGTCTATTACCATTATCATCAAATCCAGACTCCGGGCTGCTACTGAGAAATTCCTAATGGAAAAACCCAATAACACTTTGCCCGTCCTGGGGATCGAACCCAGGACCCCATGCTCATCAGTCGCGCTTGCAACCACTACACCAAAAAGGCAATATTTCTTAAAAACTTACAAAATGGTAAAACATCTATATTATAAAACGAACACAATAAAATTATACTTTATAATTTATCAGGCGTGGCTGCATTCAACTTCCCCGTGATGATTCCACTGTGGATGTTCCCTCCCGCACTTGCGACCGGCAACACGTGCATCATCAAGCCCTCGGAGCAGGACCCTGGCGCGACCCTCATGATGATGGAGTTGCTGAACGAGGCTGGAGCACCGCCCGGACTTGTTAATGTTAGTATAACTTATATACATACAACACCAGTGATAGACTAGTGGTGTGACCGTCGGACTGCCAAGTCATAGGTCTCGAGTTCGAACCCAAGGCACGCACCTCTGATTTTTCGGATTCATGTGCGTATTGTATAATCATCACTTGCTTAAAAAACGGTAAAGAAAAAACATCGTGAGGAAACCGGCATGCCTGAGAGATATTTCTCGACGGTATATGAAGCCAAATCATGCCATAGGCGGCATACACTTTGACACAGGTTAGTCACTAACCACACGAAAAGAAGAAGACTTACATAGCATAACTTAAATAAACAATAAGTTGCCTTGTTATCTTAAGTGCGGTTTTTGAGTTTCTAGGGACGACAAAAAACGTTTAGGTTTCAGATATACACATAAAAGCATGATATAGAATGAAGCTAATTCCCTTATTTCGTCTTGAATAACCTAACGGCACTCCCACGCAACTGTGGGATTCTCACGTGGTAAAATAATATTACTACCTTAGGTATTTAATCAGCTAGGTCATCTAGAGTCAGAGGCAATAGGCTGAGACGTGGATGATAAACTTGGTTGTTTTTGGTACAATTAAATGACAGATGACGAAGTACTCTGGGTCGATTAGGGGAACCCACGACTTTATTTTATTTCATCCAAGTTGCATCAGATTTATCGTATGTATAAGCGACGGTAAATATTAGGTCCCCACCTATGAAATTGGCGTTTTTTTCTCACAAATAGAGAACCTCGTCACTTCTATGATTTAAAATATTCATCAATTGCTTGATATTATATCGAATAATGACCATCATAGACAACTACCAATAGTAAAAAAAAACTTATTACTTATAGTTTTCTAAACATAAAAAATACCTCAAAAATGACTCCTCTTTTTGTTAGCAGAAATGACCACTATTTTCGTTTTAACTTAGCCAAAACTTATTTTTGTCGCACAATCTAAGTGGCATACGTTATCTTAGTTTTTAAACATTAGTGCATAAAAGTTTTAAAACATTAGTGTTCATAGTTGTTAAATAAATTAAGAAAATGTTAGTATGAAAAATGCAATTTGTTTAAAAATTTCCATACAAAACGCTGATTTCATAGGTCGGACCTAATATATTTTTGATTTAAATAAAATAAGTAGATTTTACTAGGCTGACTTGATTGTTTATTCACTCCAGAAGTTACATCGGCTCATTTTATTTTCAACAATTTACGTAAATAAGCCATAAATATGTTTGAACACCGACAGCTTATTTACCTCCCAAATACCGTTTCAGGTGATCCACGGTACTCACGACCCGGTGAACTTCATCTGTGACCACCCTGATATCAAGGCAGTGTCATTCGTCGGTGGTGATGCGGCCGGCAAACACATCTACACCAGGGCTTCCGCTGCCGGTATGTGATCTGAGTATCAAGATTTGAACATTCTATGTGTTTGTAGATAACCTATACTAATATTATAAAGCAGAAGAGTTTGTTTGTTTGTTTGAACGCGCTAATCTCAGGAACTACTGGTTGGAATTGAAAAAAATATTTTTGTGTTAGATAGTCCATTTGTCGAGGAAGATTATAGGCTATATAACATCACGCTACGACTAATAGGAGCGGAGCATAAATGAAAAATGTTGCAAAAACGGGAAAAATGTCCACCCGTGCGATGCCGGGACGGGCCGCTAGTTCTATGATAAAAAAAACAAACAAAGTTGTAAACAACGCCAAGCCGATGTGAATCGGACTGATGTTAGAATTGCTGTAGTTCCAACATTATCATGGCAATTCTTTTCATTTCATTGGGTCATTTTCAGTTGCATCATGCAGTCAAGTTATCGGCGTATTTGTCTTTTTTTTATAGAGATTTACATTAATCCCGTATCCACATTGTTTCAGGCAAGCGTGTTCAAAGCAACATGGGTGCTAAAAATCACGGTGTGATAATGCCCGACGCCAACAAGGAGCACACCCTAAACCAGTTAGCTGGCGCCGCCTTCGGAGCCGCTGGACAGAGGTGTATGGCACTCAGCACTGCAGTGTTTGTCGGTCAGTTGAACATTATTATATAGAAACTTCTATGAAAACCGCGGCATGATATTGTGACAGAGGTGTATTGCACTCATATTTGCATCCACTTATATCTAAAGACTTATGATCCCCATAGCGCATATATCGGCGAGATAGCCCACATCAGACAGGTGTCTAGGTGATAGCCATCTAATGTTTTGACTTCTGATACGAGCCTAGTAGATTTTACTTGCCGCCCTATGGTTTCTGGATTCCCGAAGTATCACTTAGTTCGTTTAAAACCTTTTTAGAAGTCCGTTGCGCAAAATATATCCTTGTTTTTACAAATATGTATAGAAATAACCAGTCAAACATGAAAGCCGTTTAGATCGGCTATTAAAAAATATTGGTGGCAATTCTGTTGTGCACAAAATAAACTTGATTTAGACTATTGCCATCTTTTTCACTCTTATAAAATAAGAAAGAGATGGACATAAATCAAAGCTGTCAAATTTAGTTTGAACTAAAATTTTCATACAAATTAGACGATACATCGGGACGTGTCGAATAAAAAAACACGGTGAAGTTCAAAGCGTAAACTAGTTTGACATTTCTTACTTAGTTCTTATCTATCACCGTCCTTTTCTCGCGCCGTCTGTTAGTAAAAGATAGCAATTCTTTCATTTTAGTTTAGTTGGTGAATAAGAGAATTGGCGCCTACAAGCTATTTAATTAATGAAATTTTTGTTCGTTAGGCACGGCCAAGGAGTGGGTCCCCGAGCTGGTGTCGCGCGCGCGGGCGCTGCAGGTGAACGCGGGCCACGTGCCCGCCACCGACGTGGGGCCCGTCATCTCCGTCAAGGCCAAGGAGAGGATCCACAGACTTGTCGAGTCAGGTAATGCCCATATATAGCGTACTCCTAAAAATATATTCCCCTCTAGTTCCTATCGGCATTTCGTCTCTGACGTTCGTATCTGAAATACGGGGCAATAAAATTAAAATAGTGATGTGATTGAAACAGAAGTCTTACTTATAAAAAGCTGATGTATAAAGGCTAATTTCAATAACTTCAAGTTTGGTAGGTAACAAATAGATCTATGTGTAAAGTTGGATTCAAATGTAGATCCCGTTTAAATCGCTAATCATCTAAATATATATATATTCTTTAAGGTATTGCAGTCAAACTAGGAACCTTATAGTTTCGTCATGTCCGTCTGTATGTCACAGCCATTTTGCTCGCGAACTATTACTGCTATAAAGCTGAAAGGGGAATGCCAAAATCTGGATTTTTTTATCTACAATTACTGCCAGTATAAAAAAATATATCATAATATCGATTATAAAATTACGTTTGCAAATCGAATACCACTCTCAAACAATATGTGATATTTATGTAAACATAAATAATTATTTCATATCAAATAATGTTATTTATTTATTAAACAAGTACTTTGAGACACGTGTTAGGTAATCATATACATCGGCAGAATTCGAAATATTCGGATCAGTGCGAGTAAATATATACAGCTTGAATAGCGCCATTCCTCTCGCGCAACGGAACAATGATTGTTTACACTTAATGGTATGTACTTAAGGGCCCTGGATTCATACGGGTTTAAGGTTGTTTAAGGGTGGGTTTACATTTGTAACATTTCGACGCACCGTAACTCCGTGTCAGTGACAATGTCACCAAATTTTGTCGAAATTTTACTTTTTTAATACATGGATTGTCATTTTACGCGGGAGCGCCCTGACCAGTTTTGTTTTTGAAAAAACATCATAGATGTACCTACTTATTTCTTTTATGGTTATTTATTATACTGACAAAATAATGTTTTATTTTGTTATTCACGTAATTAAATACTTGCCTAAATCAAATGTATAGTAATATTAAGAATTCTACAAAAATATTAAGGTTGTATCCAGTAGTATTGTTGCCATCAAGTACGATAACCATTAAAAAGGAATTCATGAAAATGTAGACATAAGTGAGTATAAAGAAAATCTTAGCCATAAAGAAAGAAAGAAAAGAAAATCTTAGCTCTATTTTCGAATAACTTTATTCCCTCGGTTAACAATCTACTGTGGTCATCTTTATGACCTATAACTGTTATGGTGCACTTTTAATGGAAATGTTGTTATTGTAATAAATTCTATAATATTTGCCATTTTTAATTATATGTTTCATCTTCGTCGGTTTTAGCCAAGTCGTAATGGTAATCTTGGCATTCCCCTTTAGCATGGTTGTATATATGTGTAAAACCTACACGATACTAAAGTAAAACCGTTAAAAACAAAATTTTAGGGTACCTACTCGTAGTATTTCGATGAATAGGTCTTTCAAAAATTTTGGAGGATATTATAAACACTTTTTTACAGAAATCCATTTATGTAAGCTTTAAAGTGGTCAATTTTGTTAGAGTTACGTTTCCCCACTCCTACCATCTGAACAGCTATATTTGAATACTTACCTGAAAAGTATCCACAAGCTTATGTATAGAAGTAAATGTTGGTCGTGGCAGAAGATGCATGAAAGTAGAATCAATTCCTTGGAAATGAGTTCCTGGCGAAGTATATGCTGTGTAACTTTGAACGATAGATTGTCTTTTAAAATGTTGTGATAAGAAAACGTTGTGGTTTAAAAGATGATGTAGTGATAAAAATTGAAAGGAGTACGCTTAGGTGGTTTGGTCATGTTGAGAGAGAATGAGTGAACGGTGATTAACAGAATGAATTTATAAGACAAATGTCAGTGGAAACGACGTTAGAGGACGCCCTAGAAGGACATACATCGATGTTATTGGTGATGTTCTTCACAAAGTACAGTAGGCCTAGCACGAACGTTTGACGTATAGTATCGTAAACGTATCGTTACTGTAAGCGAATTGGACGTAACTAGTTAAGCGAAAAGGATCCAACCCACACAGTTATGAGATATTATTTTTTTAAGTTTAGACTGTATTTCTTCACTGGTTCTTTGATTTAAATTTCTTGGTTATATTGTAATTAAGGGACAAATGGTTAATATTTTACTTGTTAAAATGTTATTATGTGTAGTTTGGCTCAAGAAGTTTAAGGAGCATTTTGATATAAATAACTTATTTTCGATAATTTTGTGGATTGGATCCTTTTCGCTTAACTACGTCCAGTTTAGAATCGAAAATACAACAGTCCTATAACATTTTAGTTTATTTTATGCGATATGCACAATTTGTATCATACATAGATCGACTGTCCCTACGTATACTATCGAAACTACAAAATCTCAGTTTTTATTTTATTATGTATGTACACCGATTATGCTGAGATTTATGATCCGATTTACGTGATTCTTCTTTAGTTTGATGCGGAATAGTTGCCATTTGGTCCCATAAAAATTTATTATTTTATAACCTTTAAGATAACATAATTTCACACATTTTAAGCAGATAAAATAAAAACTGAGATTTTGTAGTTTCGATAGTATACGTAGGGACCGTCGAGATATGAATAAAGTTTAAATAGTATGTGCGAAACGAGTATTTCCGATTCAAAATTCACTCACATTAACGTGACATTTACGTTAGTAGCTCGACAGCATTTGTGTTAGGCCTACAGGTACGTAGTACTATCAACCAGCGTGGACGAAGCGAACAGAGTATGTAAGGATCGTATCATGTGGCATTCTATAGTTTCTGCCTGCCCCCACAGGAAAAAGGCGTGAGTTTATGTATGTTATTCACAATAGTAATATACATACATAAACTCACGCCTTTTTCCCATGGGGGTAGGCAGAAACTATAGAACGCCACATGCTACGACTCTTACATACCCCTTTCGCTTCATCCACATTCATACATCTTGTCATACATGCACGCCGGTTGAGAGTACTACGCACCTGACCTTTGTGAAGAACATCACCAATAACATCGATGTATGTCCTTCTAGGACGTCCTCTACCGGCGTTCCCATTAACATCCGCCTTATAAATTCCTTTTGTTAATCGCCGTTCACTCATTCTCTCAACATGGCCAAACCACCTAAGCATACTCCTTTCAATTTTTGTCACTACATCGTCTTTACTTCTTCATCATCATCTACTCAATAGTAATATATAGGTATATTTTATAACAAAATTAAAAGGAAAACTATCACGGTTAAGTAGGTTCTACCAGCTTAAGCTTATATTCGACAAACTTATGACGTGTAGTTGGATTTGTAAGATATTCATAGGAACTCCATACAAAATCACTTAAATCAACTACGAAAACTAACTTTGTATTTTAAATGTATATCTAAAATATATATCTAACTTGTGACCTGAATTGTTTACCATATATTATGCTTATGACTAAAATATGTAGTTGTACTGTCTACGGCACCATATACTGTGCGTGGTTCGATACATTCCTAGCCGGAAGACAGACTGTTAATTGTGTTTAAAACAACAGGGGAAATTACTAATTTTAGTACTTATTTCAGTTTTTTGTAAATAATATATAAAAATTCCAAAAAAAAACCATTCAAAACAATTAAATCTAACCCCTGCTATTATATCTACAGGCGTAAAGGAAGGAGCTAAATTGGTTCTCGACGGCCGTGGCGTTAAAGTACCAGGTTTCGAAAAGGGCAACTTCGTCGGCCCTACCGTCCTTACCGAAGTCACGACCAACATGGAGTGCTACAAGGAAGAAATCTTCGGGCCCGTACTAGTGTGCCTCTTCGTCGACACTTTAGATGAAGCCATCCAAATGATCAACGCTAATCCCTACGGCAACGGAACAGCCATCTTCACAACCAACGGAGCCACAGCTAGAAAGTTCTCCAACGAAATCGATGTTGGACAAGTCGGTGTTAACGTTCCTATTCCAGTTCCTCTTTCCATGTTTTCATTCACTGGCTCCCGAGGCAGTTTCCTAGGTACTAATCATTTCTGCGGTAAACAAGGTGTTGATTTCTTTACGGACCTGAAAACTGTTGTGTCTTTCTGGAGGCCGAGCGATGCCTCTGACACGAAGGCCGCAGTATCCATGCCCACACAACAGTAACTATAATTATAATTTATATAAATTTATTTTTATACTTGTAAGAGAGTTATAGCTTTTATTTTTGTACTGTTAAATATATGCCTTTTATATCAATGTAAGTCTTCCATATAGCATAATATTTATTTTTATAATAAAAATTACAATAAATATAACTTTTTGAGATAATCTGTATTTTTTATTAATTTAATACTTGTATGTGCTGATATTTAAAATAACCCGCGTTGTTGCGCGTGCGCATAGTGTGTACACCGAACCAATCGTCAGTGAGGTCATCTTATTGGTCGATTCATTTTGCCGCTCATTATCTCAATAACAATTCTTATGTATTGAATAATAAAGACTATATTTCGTATTATTACCCAGCATCTCAAGTATTCCTTTGTCAGACGCAACGGTTGTATCAATGTAACAGTATGAAATCATTCTGGTTTCGGCAGCATGGAGCGTGCATAATAATTGAAGGGAAATAAGGAGAATGTTGTGTAAATAAAACTATTGTTTGATACGTTACCGGTAGTGATGCGATCGTGTTGAATGACAGTTTAAACATACCAGCAACACGAACTTCCTGAGTATCTTGTTACTTTGATGGCGGTACCAGCGCGTTATACACGCGTCGCGATGTGTTGTTATATTGTATTTTTGGTGTTTTCCATTTTTGCGACTGACTGTACGGGCTTGACTCCGCAATGTAGGAATGAAAAAGGAGAGCCGGTCGATTGGTAAGTACTTGTTTTTTTTTTTCTGATAAAAATAATAATAAGTACATGTTATTCTTTTGTGGTTCTTTGTTTACCTACACCGTTTTGTGGTTATGAATTTCCTGCTTGAACTCATTAGTGGTTAGCTATATTTAGTAAATAATGTTGATAAGAGATGAGTGAATATTTACTTACTTACCTACCTACTTTATGTTAATTTGCACTAGTTATTTCAATACAGAATGTTTCAATATCAATATCTACCTACTAGTATGAATAGCTATCATCTACATTCCTAACTATGACTGTACATATTAATAATGGTAGTGCTATTTTATAAGAAATAATTTTGCGTTACTACTTATTGTATCAGCTTCGAATACCTACATATGTAGTATGTTCTTTGCCGCAGCATTGGTCTAGTAGCTGGAAAGTCGGCTGCGAACGTTGACATCCTGGGTTAACTTCCCTGATCGGACAGTTTCATCGTTTCTTTAGTTAGGAAATTATTTTATCTTCCGGGGTCAGATTTGTGCCAAATCAATGTTATCATAACTGGGACATGGGAGCAAATACTGTTATCAATGAACTGGGGGTGCATGATAGGAACTCTATTTTAGGCTTTAGGGATCATAGTGAACTTAACGGCCGTACCTAAAATCACCTGAAATCAATTATTGTAAGGACTCTTACAAATGAGCGGCATTTTCCGACGAAGAGTTTACGCACCACTCGCCCCGCAACATTCGCCCCAGTTTGCCTAAGTGTGCATACTCGCCCCTTTGAAGATTAAGTACTCAAAATCGCCCCCGATTGCCAATAGATTATAAGTACAATCAGAAACGTTAAGCTTTTGAATGTTGCATTTAATATTTTGGTCTGAAAACCTCGATGAATCTTTGTCTGTATTAAAAATAAAATAGAATTAAATAAAACTAAAGAAATAAAAATAAAGAGTTAAATAAAACTGCTTTTGGAATTAAAAATTTATAATTTGGAATCTAAACAAGTAGGTCCCTACCTACTTACATGGATATTTTCAATGTTTGGTTGAATTCAAATTATTAGTACAATCAGTGAATTCAGTATCCTTCTGCCTAGCCTTTTCCCAACTATGTTGGGGTCAGCTTCCAATCTAGCCAGATGCGGCTGAATACCAGTATTTTACACCAGCGATTGCCATCAGACCTCCGCAACCCAATTACTAAGCAATGCCGATATCTTAAGGTTAGACCGGAATCAGTGAATTCAGTATAATGAAAATAATTTCAATATAAACAAAACGGTGATTATTTTGTCAGTTTGGTTTTAAATATTACAAGTATCAAGGATTATAAGGCACAAAATTAACACTTATAACAACTATTATAACGAAATATAACAAAAAACATAGTTCAGCAGAATTAACACTTAGGTATGTGACTAATAAAAACGAACAAAATAATCACAGATCAGTTAATTAAAACTTACATTTTGTATAAAAAGACTGGGAGAACCAATAGAGTTGGTCCAATTTAAACACTTATACTTAATGAGGGTTTGCTTATACGATAATAATAAAATACCCACCATTTGAAAACATATAGGTACAAACAAAAATTTTAAGGCTTTTATAAACACAAAAATAAACAATAATAAATATAAACAAAATAAAGAAAAACCCAATAAACGTTTAACGCGGACCCAGAAATATAAATGACATATTGACAAGAAGCCAGGCGAAAGCCCAAGAGCTAAACACACGCCCGAGACCTTTGGCTTGGTCGCTCAGCTCCGCCTCGTAGCCGGACTCAATCGTGAGTGATGTGACAGTGGCCGCTGCAGTTGCGTTAAGCTCGAGCGACGAATACTTATCGCCGCCGACATCACCACCACCATCACCACGACGACGAGGAAGAGGCCGACCACCGGCCATCTTGGGACCTCAACCTTTCCAATTAATATGCATAGAAAATGAATAAACGGAAATACCTATTCATTCCACCTTTATTCATTTTCATACATACAAAATATAAAAGAGCTCCACAAAAAAATTGTTCAGGGGACTAGACCGTGTCTATCTTATGTTTTTGGGGTCGCTGAGACCGAATCTGTGGTTCGTTTGACCCTACTACGTCGGGGTTTTTTAATAACCTCAAAAATAGGTCTAAAAACCCAGTTATTCCTTAAAATAACAAAAAAAAATTGTTCAGCGGACTAGACCATGTCTATCTTATGTTTTTGGGGTCACTGAGTCCGAACCTGTGGTCCGTTTGACCCTATCAGGTCAGGGTTTCTCATAACCTCCAAAAATTTGACAAGAGATTTTTTGTCAAATTTTTGGAGGTTATGAGGAACCCTGACCTGATAGGGTCAAACGGACCACAGGTTCGGACTCAGCGACGCTAAAAACATAAGATAGTATGATAGACATGATGCAGTCCGCTGAACAATACATTTTTTGTGCGTTAGAATACAGTTAAAAGGAGTTACTAGGTTTTTAGTTTTTTTTTTGAGGTTATGAAGAAACCCTGACCTGATAGGGTCAAACGGACCACAGTTTCGAATTCAGCGACCCCAAAAACATAAGACAGACATGGTCTAGTCCGCTGAACAACTGTTTTTTTATTTGGTGATTTTAAGGAATAACTGGGTTTTTAGACCTATTTTTCGAGGTTATGAAAAAACCCTGACGTAGTAGGGTCAAACGGACCACAGATTCGGACTCAGCGACCCCAAAAACATAAGGTAGACATGGTCTAGTCCGCTACACAATTGTTTTTTTGTGGTGCTGTGTATTTTTTTTAAATCATTCTACAAGAAACTAAAAACATTTAATTTTTTTTAAATATATGTAAGTACCTATTTTTTTTTCCATTGTTGACTAAGATTTTTGTAAGTTTCGAGACAATTAATAAAATAAATATTGTCAACTATTCTATTCGAGCCATGAGTTCTCTTTGTTATATCGGATAAACCAGGTAGCAGGAGCAGACCCAAGAATATAATGGAGTTATTAAAATAATCAAATCTTATTTATAAGTGCATTTTTATTAAAAGGGGCGAAATCTAAGGGGCAAGTGGTGCATACACTGACCTGACGACAGGGGTAACCCGCCGGGCAGCTGCAGACGACGCGCTGCGCCGCCGCGCCGCGGCTGCTGTCTGTAGAAGCTCTAAGTGACATTGCCATAATCAGGACGGTTTGCAATCGGATTGACAATCGCACTATTACATGGGACTTTAAACACTACGCAGAAATGAGTGTGTTACTATACACCTCTGCCCAACCCTTCGTGAAATACAGGCGTGATGTTATGTTATGTAGATACTTATAAAATATTATTCACTGCTTTGAAATGGCGAAGTTCTTGCAGTGTAGTCCCCGTCAAACTACGGGCCTAGTCGCCTTTTTAGGAGCGGTTTTATCGTTGCCCTTAGCGACATATCAATGATACCTACCTTAAGCTTATGTTTAACTTACAGGTTTTACGTATACAAATTGCCAAGGGAGAAAAACCACTTGAATCCCTTGGTTCGTCGAGGAGTTGCGTATATGCATTTGACGCCATCTAAACTTAGAGGAGGATGGATTATGTCGGACCTGGCTATCAGCGATTCACGGTCCATGGTCGGGAAGACGTTGGCGCCATTGTACCAGGTAAGATAAGATCACAAAGATGCATAAAGTCGGGCTAGTATCAAGTAGATCCGACAGACATACTGTAATTTTGATAATTTGTGTTTATTTTTTGTAAGATTTATGCAAATGAATAAAATCTGGGAAAGTACACCGTCGAATTGTCACGTTAAATAGTACCTATTTTAATGCCGTAGTAAAAAACGATTTAAAAAAAATCTACAATTGGAATTAGAATGCCAGTATAAAAATAAAATCATATCGATTATAAAGTTACGTTTGCAAATCGATTACCACTCTTAACCTATTGGACGTCATAGTCACAGTAATAATAATATAATAATAATAATTTTGTTTTATTTTCTCGCCACAATACACATTAAGTACATAGTTTCAAGGGAATAAGTGGTTACAGTAAATATATTGTGGGAGACTGGTGCCTAAACTAGGCTTGGGGCCTGTATTTCAGGACACCAGGTCTCCACCCTTTAGGTTATATAACATTCCAAAGCAGACAATGGTCGCGAGTTAGGTACTAACAATTTATTATTAAGATGATTCTATATCAAACTTCAAACTATATCTATATAGTGTTAGTATGGTTAGTGTTGTGTTGTTGCACAAACAGGTTTGTTTGTGCACGCGTTTGTTGTTGGTTAACAAAGCGACAAACAAACAGACAAAAAACCCAAAAACGATGGAATTAGATTCTATTGGTTACCCTTTAACAACCCCCCATTTTTTTCTTTAAATATTTACAATGTACAGACACGCCAAGTCTACAGATTTGTTATATGTAGGTATAGAAGGTAGAAGAAGCAACATTTATCTATATCTATACTTCTATACTAATATTATAAAGAGGAAAGATTTGTATTTTTGTATGTAACGAATAAGCTTAAAAACTACTGAACCGATTTCAAAAATTCTTTCGCCGTTAGAAAGCTACATTATCACTGAGTAACATAGGCTACGGGCGGAGCCGTGAGGACACAGCTAGTTTATAATAAACTAGCGACCAGCCCCGGCTTCACACGGGTGCAATGTAGATACTAATGTGGAGAATATAAACCTTCCTCTTAAATCATTCTATCTATTGCTGAAAACTGCATTAAAATCCGTTGCGTAGTTTAAAAGATCTAAGCGTACAGACAGTGGGAGCGACTTTGTTTTATATTATACTATGTAAAGATATTTAAAGATAAATGAATAAAATGGACAAATCGGTCTACCAACCCAACACTAAGAGACTTATGAGATTTATGTCAATTAAATTGTTATTATGAGTACCTACTTTATTTTTATTGTATAGCAGCCAATGTGTGGGTCGAGAAAAAACCTATGGGAACGTACCCATACTACGTGACCCGTTCAGGAGAGGAGGGGGGTCTTTAAAATACCACGCTTGGTCACAGGGGCACTTGGTCATATACTACGGGTGGTCACCGAGGGGGGGAGGGGGGTAAAAATTGTCAAAAATGGGTCACGTAGTATGGGTACGTTCCCTATGTGTCTTGTCCTATTTTCTAGTGGTAAAATATTACTATTCATTACAATTCATGGGTTGGGCGTCCTTTGGCTGACATGACGATGATAGTAAAACACATCGATTTATTTTCATTACATTACATTACTCATTGTAATGTTTATAATAAAAACGCAATTTTTTACCTACTTTTCGTCAAAAATCCCCCAGTGTATTTTATAACTTCTGCACTATTTGCAATTTGATAAACTACTTAGTAGCTACTCGTTTTCATACATATCATTAGGTAGACTGAGTTTCATACATACTTTACGTGAAAGACAATTTATGTTTCAGGAGAGAAATATAATTTCTGTGATCTACAACGATCAACCGCCAGCTGCGGAAAATCAGCCTGACATCCTGCAATCGGTTGCTGACATGTACTCGAAAAGTAAAAGAGGTACCGTAACATATCTATTGAACTCTCATTTTTCATTCCATAAAAGCAAAAATTTTAGACGTTGACATGATCTGAGATCCTAAAAATACATCACCGAGACTACCTTAGGCGCCGCTTACGAGAGAAACCGAGATAGATTTTTAATTACCTAAACCCCACCTGTGGTCGTCTTCAGGAAAGGCAGAGGTCCCTTTGGGGTCTCCAATGGAATGACCCTATGGCCTTCTTAAGATGGGAGAGTGTTTGGTGCAGTGGCTGAACGATCGGCTTCTGCGCTACGGGTCGTGGGTTCGATTCCCGCACGGAACAAATATTTGTATGGCTTACCCACAGATAGTTGTTCCGGGTCTGGATGTTTGTGCGTGTGAAAGTTTGTGTCTGTAAACGCACCCACGATACAGGAGAAATCCTAGTGTGGGGCAACGTTTTATATAAAAATAAATAAATTAAAAGTCTGTAGGGGTACTGGAAAATTCTCACATAAGTACCCCCAATTAAGAAAGGCGAAATTCTTTTAAAATTCCCAATTGTCTCGTAAATGTTCCAGGTCAAATGAAACAAGCGGGAATAAAAAAGTACAAGAAGTTTAAACTGGGTGACAGGTACTACGACGACTACGATTTGGCTGAGATGTGTAAGATGCACTCCAAGTTCATGAAGACCAGGGTAGAAAGCGGACACACCAAGGGCGTTATATTGGGAGACAAGTTTACCTCGCTGTGGCTAGTGCATTCTGTGCCCCGGTTCCCTCCCCTCCCAGACTGTAAGTATTTCTTCAGTTTGAAGAATCTTCACGTAATGACCAGGAGACGTAAATCTCATTATAAGGTCCCTCGATCTAATCTAAGCATATACTTGTTCGTTTCATACTCCTCCTCGCCTCTTTGTGGTTTAAGAACTTTATTTTCTCATAAGAATTACATAAATTCACTTACTGAGAAAACTATTTAGAAACTAATAATTATCTTTTTAACAAAAAAAAACCGACTTCAAATTGTCTATCTCCGAAGTTCTTTATCAGATCTTCACCAAATTTAAATGGGACCACTTCGAAAGAATACTCTTTCAGAAAAAAAAGAATAATTAAAATCGGTACACAATTAGCAAAGATATAGCGGAACAAACATACAAAAAAAAAAGCATTCAGTCGAATTGAGAACCTCCTCCTTTTTGGAAGTCGGTTAAAAATAAAGGTTAACTACGAGCGTACAAAACGTAAATAAAGTAATACAAGAAATTATAATTATAAAAACTGAGTGGGTAAGCTTAAAAATTATCAACGACAAAGTGTACGCTAAAAGCGCCTACACACGGCCCTAACATCAGAGGCAATATCAGGAAAGTGGGGGGGAGCGCCCTAGATCGCTCGCTTGATCGCCTCGTGTGTAGGCAAATCGTAATCAGTATTATTATTACCCCTAACTCAGAACTCGGTTCGGGCGGGCTCACGTTTTAGGGCCGACTATCGTCTAGGGAGCGTTGTCAGTGCGTGTGTAGCGAAATCGGAACCGATTTCCCCGCAGTGTGCGTGTTCATCAGTGTGCCGCAGTGTTCATCAACCACCTCTTAACCCAGGTCTTCCTCTTTTGTCTCTATTTTGGTCGCACCGTACCAAATGCCAGAGCGATGCCTATTTTTTAATGTTTTGAGAGTGTAGGCGGCATCTAGGATCAACAAGTGCTTGGCTGCACGGTGGGTTACGTACTAACTGGCAGTAACGTGTGTAGACTAGTAGCCAATTTCATCTCCACCATCACTCTCCCGATAATGCCTCTGATATTAGGGCCGTGTGTAGACGCTTTAAGTAGCTAGTAACCGGCGGCATCCACAGATGCATAGTACTAAATGGTAATACTACTGGATGTGGCATTGCTCTTTTTATGTACTTTCATGTCAGCCATCCATATCGTAACAAATGCGGCTGGTTTTTATATCACTACCTTCTTTCTCAGTCCTTGTTCATCTAATGTTAAGTGTAGACTATCTTCGTTGCACGCTATTCTTATCAGGGTTTTGAAGTGAAGTAATAGCGGGTTCACACGGTTCAATTTTAGTTGATCAACAAAAGTTGAACAACAAAAGTTAAAACGTTTTGTTCCTACAATTTGATTCAATTTGATTGAAACTCTGTTCAGACGGTTCAAATCGCATGCGATTCGACAGTTGATCAACTAGAATCGAATCGTGTGAACCTGGTATAAGTGTGCAGGTTGTTACCCATTTAATGTTTTTTACTCAGCTATCCCTACTCCTTATGATTTTGAAGGTGCAGCTTATGTATTAAGCTGCACTTTGTTTGACTAAGTTTATTATATTTTCCATTAGTTAAAACATCGTTTATAACCTCGTTGATCTAGTGGCGGCAAACGCGACTGCTGATCGTGAGGTCCTGGGTTCGATCCCCAGGTCGGGCAGTGTTATTGGGTTTTTCTGTATGGAATCCCTCAGTAGCAGCCCGGAGTTTGGATTTGTGCATGGTTGATGGCAATAGAATCGCCCCCTATTACATGGGACTTAAATATTACGGCGAAATAAGGGTATTACTATACACATCTGCCCAACTCTTCGGGGAATACAGGCCTGATGTTATGTTATGTTATATACGTGTATGTAGAATCATGGATGATGAATATACAGGGTGTAAACGAAATCATGTAATTCCTTCAAACCTCGTGATGTACTGCTGACATAGATTAAAATCGCATGGGATACTTTTGGATTCAATAAATAAATAATTACAAAAAGTAAACATGTGTTCTTAACGTGAGGCATTTTAGCGCCCCGTGTTTAATGACCGCGCGGCGAGCGGTAGCCACGCAATTCGTTCGGAGCGCTAAATTGCCTCACGCTAAGAACACATGTTTAATCTTTGTAGTAAAATAATAATTGAATCCAAAAGTATCCCATGGAGGGTTAATATATGTCAGTAGTACATCACGAGGTTTGAAGGAAGTACATGATTTCGTTTACACCCTGTATAATATTATACTATACAAGGTTAGTCGGAAAGGGGGTACTAAGCCGAAAGGGTGTTAAAGTACCTATAACAATGGATAACTTTTGTTCTACAACTTTCCCCAAAACTCGATAGTTTAAGAGAAATAGCTTTTCAAAGATTTCGTAAAAAATATGCTATAATCTATCTGTCCATAGCTATGATCAGCTGTGTTTACTATTTAGGTCATCAAACTCCATTTTCTGAATCCATAACTAAAGCAGCGATGAAGAATATTTGAAAAAACTAAAATAAAAATATATTTAGATGGAAAAAAAATTAATCGAATTTTTAAATTTTAACACTTTCTTTAGAACAATCATCTGTGATATATTAAGTGGTCTGCGGCTTAGTACCCCTTTTCCGACTAACCTTGTATAATTAGAAGTAAACAAGGACAATAAAAATCTACGAGTTCTAACAAGTTGTCTTCCTTTTTTCCAGTAATGAGTGGTCTAAACGTTAGCGGTTACGACTACCCGTCAACCGGCATGAAATACGGACAATCTTTTCTTTGCGTCTCCGTTCAAACGTCAACGCTGAACCAGATAGCGACCCAGTTGAAGTACAACGAGCCGTTGCTGGTGTACAGTCATATACCGCAGGAGTTTGACAACGAGCTGCCGAACTTGATCGATGTTGTGCGAAACAAGACGATCGACGCTTCGCCATGGTGAGTTTACTAGCCACGGATGTTTATGTTTCAAGTTAGTAGTAGTTTCATTCAACCAACTCAAGTGTCGCGTTCTCATGACTTTGCCTGGTTGCCTTAGGACTTTCTCAAAAACAAGGTATTGTCACCAGTATTTTTTACCCCCCCCCCCCCCTCGATGACCACCCGTAGTATATGCCAATACCCCCTCCCCTCCCCCTCTAGTTTTCACGTAGTAATTCATAAATATGGTCTTAAATAAAAAAAAAATACAAAAAGAAAATTATTTGGGTCAATGTTGCCACCTGTGAGTTTAAAAGCGCTAAACGCTGCGCGCCATATTTGAATAAAACTCGAAAAAGCGCGAGATTTCCCTAGAGGATATTGACCACGTGACGAAAACCTAAGCCCCCCCGCCGCTGTGTCCAAGCGTGGTATTTTGAAGACCCCCCTCCCCCCCTGAACGGGTCACGTAGTATGGGTACGTTCCCTAAGGTGCTAAAGAGTACGTAACAATAGTTCCAAGCGCTTTTGAGGCGATTTCGCTGCTGCCCGTCACTATAACAAAACCATTGTAAACTTGACCCTCACATGTTGTTATCGTGGGTCAAGACAAAGGAAATTAAAGAAAAATAACGCTACTACGTGTTAAACAAGCAGGTAATTGAATAAATGTAGAATAAATGCCGTGGAAATGCGTTCCTTGCGAAGTATGTGCGGTGTAACTTTGAATGATAGATTGAGAAATGATGAGATTAGACAAAGTTGCGGTTTAAAAGATGATGTAGTGACAAAAATTTAAAGAAGTATGCTTAGGTGGTTTGGTCATGTTGAGAGAATGAGTGAACGGCGATTAACAAAAGGAATTTATAAGGCGGATGTCAATGGAAACGCCAGTAGAAGACGTCCTAGAAGGACATACATCGATGTTATTGGTGATGTTCTTCACAAAGGTCAGGTGCGATGTACTCTCAACCAGCGTGCGTGTATGACAAGATGTATGAATGTGGATGAAGCGAAAGGGGTATGTAAGAGTCGTAGCATGTGGCGTTCTATAGTTTCTGCCTACCCCCATGGGAAAAAGGCGTGAGTTTATGTATGTATGTAATTGAATGTTTCGGTCAGTATATGTAAGTCATTTTAGAATAGCAAATCTAAAGCATAAGCCTCACAGTTTTGCTAAAGGCTAGCTGGATTGTTGTTCTATTGGTTAGGTCCGCATCGCTTCCGTCCTCTCTACTCCAGTGGACAGGCAGCCTAAGCAGACAAAATACAATATCTGGTTAACTTTTATTTAGGTTGCAACTGTGTATAATTATGTAGTATTGCTATGTGATAAGATAAGTTAACGTAAAATATTTAACATTTTTATTATAATAGTTCTTCACAATTCCATATTTTTATAAAAACGCTATCTGGTTTGATAACAATAATAAATACTTCGCAATTTGTTAACTTTATTAGGTATAATATATTTTACGTTCTTATGTTCTATTTAATTACGTATCAATGTGGTCATATAACAACACACAGTTTCAAGAATGACTCAAATCCATTCTTAAATAAGAATTACAAACAAAGCCTTTTGCATAATGACATCATAACCGTATTATGAATAGCGATGCAATGTTTAAAACCGAATTCGTTTGTTTATAAAATAGTAGGTTACAATAATTAATCATAACACTCGTGAGGAAATTAAGGTTTTGTCAATATTATACTGTCACTCGGGTAATTTTTGCAATTTTTGGAATGATATGTAGCGTGCAGGATGTAACGTAACATCACGCCTGTATTCCACGAAGGGTTGGCAGAGGTGTATAGTACCATCCTCCTTTCTCCGTTAGGTTTAAGTCCCATGTAATAGGGGGCGAGCTTAATGCCATCAACCGGGCACAAATCCAAACTGAGGCTGCTACTGAGGAATTCGACACGGAAAAACCCAATAACATTTTGCCCGACCTAAAGATCGAACCCAGGACCTCACGATCAACAATCGCGCTTGCCACCGCTAGATCATCGAGGCGTGCAGGATTTTGGTTTCCCTTATTATTATTATGTTACAACTAAGCTAAGTCAGGTTTACCCACCTTTTGTAGTCTTGATGTTTTGCAAACGGAGGTGGATATAAGAAGACGCAATTTTTTAATCTGCTCAACTGCCGCGGTTTTGAACCGCGGTCTTGGCCGTTCTTCACACATTGAGACTCCTTCGTGGCGAAGAACAAGGCACCATAGGCAACCGGTCCCTTGCCGGGGTTGCGGTGCATGCTCATGCGAATCCCGCGATCCCAGCCGAACGGTCAGGAGGAGGAACACCGTTGGTTTTTAGCCAGTAAGAGTTCGGCAGACCCCCTCACCTTTCCCGGACGAGGGAAATCCATGAGGATTTTCCAATGATAAAAAAGGCAACCGGTCCCTGTTTTGATATGACGGTTTACGTCAGTTGTTTTACGGCAGATATTAATAATCGATCCCAATGCAAAACTCTGGATTCATGTAGGTTAATAGAAATTCAATATAAATAATGTCAAAAACTTACACCAATCCGTAGACTTTGGATTGAGATCGGTTATTTATATCAGTTGATAGTCAGTCAGAAGTGGCATGGCACTCGCTCCGTGAAAAATACTGGTATTCAGCCGCATCTGGTTAGATTGGAAGCTGATCCCAACACAATTTGGAGAAAGCTAGGCAGAGCGAGTCAGTCAGAAGTCGAAAAGTATGACTACTGGTCTGTCCTTAGTATATTGTATTCTCAGTAATTAGGTCGCGGAGATCAGGGTGCTGAAACTTCGTATAAGTGATTTAGCCGCTTCTGGTTAGAGTACAAGCCGATCCCAATGTATTTCGTTCCATAACTCTCCCGTTCCTGAAGACACTTTGGGCGGAAATAGACTACATAAGGTTGAATAGTAGATTTAATGTGATGTTCCTCCTAGCTTTCTTCCAACTATGTTGGGGTAAGCGTTCAATCTAACCAGGTGCGACTGCCATCAGACTTCCGCTACCCAGTTACTGGGCATTGCGGATATTCTAAGGATAGACCGGTTGTCTGACTTTTGGACTTCTGAATATCCGATTACGATTGTCATAGGTATTCGTATGAGACCCGGGACCGCCGGTTTAACGTGCTCTCCGAGACACGAAGGGGTCTCGATGTGTAATGAACAGTCACCCATCTACGGACTGACTGCGGCAAGGGCAGCTTAACCTCACAAATAGTATGGTCGACGCGGTTGTGAATTAGCCACGAGCCCCTTAGTAGATTTAATGTGATCATTACGCATTATTCTTTATAACACATCAAAACGTAACACGCAATAATATTTACTGTCAAATAGCCTTTATAAGCAGCGCCACCGTGAACTACAATGATATAATTGTAACGCGGTCGCGTTATTTGCGTGTTTCTCTTATGTCATAAAGAATCAGGACGCTGGTTAGGCGTTTTGATGAGAGCTTGTATAGTGTTAATTCTCTGAGGTGACGCTCTCACGGAATAGGTACAATATTGTCATTCACTATGCGAATTTATTTAACTAAAATTAAGCAAAGTGAGATTTTAGGTTACCCAGAGCCTTTTTTTGATTTTTACTATTTATAATTTCAGGTACCATATAGAGAGCTTCGAGACGCTGGTGGGCCGAAAGTTCCTGTCGTTTGCAAAGAGTGCAATGTTCAATGATGACCTATACAGTGGTTTAGTGGCTGAGGTGTTGCAGTCAGATCTCCTGGTCGAGTCCTGGACTAATGGGCCTGGGACATTGGACTCGGAGTGTAGTCGAAACTTCCAGTGAGTGTTTTTTTTATTACATCACGCCTTTATTCTTGGAGAAATAGGATGTCTCATCATCTTTCGTGAGATGTAGGGTTCACTGGATCAGGTTCGCAAAATAAGAAGCGCAAGATATCGGTTTACCGGGCTTCGTACAAATCCTTTCAGGGATTTTGTGATTGTATAATTCCCGGAAATCTATAATCCACAACCTATCTTCCCGTTAGTGTTGAAAACTGCGACTTAGCAATTATGTCAAAAAGGTGGAAGATGGAAGAAGGACGTAGCAGACCAGCAGCACCCTCCTTGCGCTAATAACAAGATACTGTGATCACGATACACGAGGAGATGATCATCATCATCATTTGATTATGGCAATACATAGTATTGTACAGCAGGTGACGATAAAGGGCTGTCTAGTGCTGCTATATGCTATTGTCTAGGGCTGCTATAGTGCCCTTGTTAGACGGGTTACTAGTTTGTCGAGTGAATATTCAGAGTATAATTATTTTTTTAAACTGCCTCGTTGTTCTCGTGGTGGCAAGCGGGACTGCTGATCAAGAGGTCCTGCATTCGATTTGGGCAAAGTTTTATTGGGTTTTTCCGTTGAATTCCTCAGTAACAGTCTGGAGTTTGGATTCGTGCCCGGTTGATGGCAATAGGCTCGCCTCCTATAACATGGGACTTTAAACATAACGGCTTAATGAGGGTGTTATTATACACCTCTGCCTAACCCTTGGAGGAAAACAGGCGTGATGTTATGTTAATATTTTTTTGTTATTCATCTGCCTATTTTCCTTAAGCAGTATGCCAGATATGGAGTGATTCAGATGTGCTTACATTTGCGAAAGTGATAATTATAATAAAGAATATGATACTGCATTGTGGCGTAAGTTCAATACGGCCGAGCATGGTCTTTTATTGATAATATAATAACATGCGTCGGTGGAACAAGAATCTTGATTCCATCGAACGTGTTTTCAATTTTACCTGAAGACTTCAAATATAAATGCCTCTCTATCGACGCATCGTATCGAGCAAGTCTTTAAGAGTGTATCTCGACTATTTTACTGCGACTGACACATTCTTCTGCTAAAAATACTTCTTTGAGAAGATTTTAAAATTTAAGATATATTCTAGAAATCACTTTGCTGGACAAAGTTGTTAACAGCAGAGCTGTCAGTCCATGTGTACTAGTGACGATAGCGCCCATACCTAAAATATAGGTCAATTGAAATATTAATTATATATTAACATTATATAAATTGAAATAATTAATACTTGAAATTGTAGAGGACAATTTACAATCATTTGATATGAACTGGGTTATTATAATTCCGCTATATTGCATTCGTTAAAGCTTTTTTCCTTGGGGCTGAGAGCAACTACAGAACGTCACGTACTACGATCCTTTCTTTTTTTTTATCGTTGAAATATCCTCATGGATGTGCCTCGCCCAGGGAAGGCGAGGGGGTCTGCCAGACTCTAACCGGCTAAAAACCAACGGTGTCCCTCCTTCTGACCTAAGGCCGGGGTCACTGGATTCGCTATTCCATGCACCGCAACCCCGGCAGGTCTTGGCCCACCAGCGTCTTCTGGTGGACCTCTCCAGTGGTGGGGCATTTTGTCCCCTGCCCCACTTCCTTGTGAGAGGCGCGCGCGGAACACGGCGCGCCATCCTCCCGGGCCTATTACTGGTCGGGCGACGGGTCCCCTATCCCGCCGCCCGCAAACATAGGTACCGCTTTTGCTTCTACATTCATACATCTTTTCATGTAAACTATTGTTGCAGAGTAAGAAACATAGAGCGACTTAAATTCCCAATAGCAAAGATGTCATTCACTTCGCATAACGATCATTCTAAGTGGGCCGTGGCAGTGGCGCATAAGATGCACAACAGTCAGGACACTAAGGTTGCAGACTACTGGGTCTGCGTCGGAGATATTAATAGAGCGGTAAGTCGTCAATCAAATTACGCTGTATTGTTCTTGACAAAGGATTCCGTGTCTTCCGTATTGTAAAACGCGACATTACTTACTTATTCATCTAGCTCAGTGACCCGAAGTGAGTCTTCGCCTCCGAAACGATTACTGCATTTTGCCAGATCTTGTGCGATCTCTCGCCAGTTACTAGCTTGGAGTTCACGCAGATCAGTCTTTACAACATCAAATCAGCTAATAGTCTTCTCTAGTTCAGCTTCTTGTGATGGGGTTGACTTTGAGGAAGCTAGATATTGTGTATCCTCTGAACTATTGTGCTAAAATATGATCAACTTGTTTCAGTTACCACAAGAGTCACGTGGTGGCGGCACGGTGTGCACCTCAGGTCCAATACTGTGGGGAAACTTCGCCCATCTCATAGAATCTGTACAGACGTGTAATTAGTTGTGGATCGTCTTCATTATTATTATTAATAGAAGATACTTGTGTGGTGCAAGTACGACAACTTCATAATATGTTACAAATAAAGTCCGAAATTCAGTTAATATTAGCATTGACTGTAATAGAGATAGGATGACTTGCCAATATCATCTAGTTACATTTATTAGCTAGATATTATAGTTGTTAATATTGCCATAAAATTATAGAAAACATAGCACCCTTATTAGTGGGCGTTATGGTTTAGATTCCTTTCGAAAAATAGCGACACCGCCTATAATTGAGATGCAGTTAGCATAAAAGACGGTCTCTAAGAACTACATTGATCGGTCTACTTCATCTCTCGTGTCTGCACGAGCTATACGAAAATAGCTCATGCTGAAGTGAAAAGATTACCCAGTCAGCAAAGTTCAAGGTTGAAATGTTGTCAGTATTCAGAAGTTCGTCATTACCGTCGCCCGCGCCGTCATATTGGAAAACGTAGCTGTGGTGTTGCCATTATTTTGTTAGATCACTTTTGTTATAGTTAGATTTATTGCATAAAATTAGAAGCTCCGTTTTTGGGAAACGGTTTCCATAGTAATAACAATTTACTCGGCATTTCATTAGAGTCAACATTGACACTTTTAACGGAAAATGAGAAATTACAACCAAGGATTCAGCCAAAATAGTATTTTATAAGCCAACGAGAATTAGATAATTCAAGCATAAACTCTTAATTTATTTTATGAACACTCATGTATTCGCAAAAAGGTTAGTAATTTGCAAAAAAAAGTTAGAAATTTTTATGTATAATTTAATTTTGTAAATAGTAAGAATGTTGTCAAACAGTTTAGTGTATTTAATTATGGTACGGTATTGTATGATGAACTTTTATAGGATAAGTTGAATTAAGACGGGTCCGCTGCGACAAAAATGTATCGCTCCAAGCAGTTTACTGTGTTCCGTCCGCGTCGTGTGTATGTGAGAGCCAGAGGGGTATAAGGGCATCCCTCTATAGATATATCAGAGATCTGTTCCTTGGATTCGTGTGCTCCATCTTAGACCCTGTCTGCGCTTATCATCAGGTGAGACTAGGGCCAAACGCGACCAAGTCAAGAATAAAAAAAAGTTTTTTTGTCTCTGTATTCGACACCGAGAACGATAAAGACAGAACGAGTCTCGCTTCGAGAAACTATTCTCTTGTAAATCAGCCTTATGTAAACGAATGAATAGTATTATTTATCTGTCTGACTGTTTCACATACATAGTGTGCCTGAACTACATTCTTTTAGCTACTTGAGGCGAAATAGAGAAATACGCCAATAGTATATAGTTTTAGTACAAAAGGTGTGTGTTATGATCTGTGATCATAGGATACGAGTGTGATAGATTAGGTTTAAGATGATTTCTTTGAAACTGTGACGTGTGCATTTACTGTAAAATGGGTGTCGTTGAAGGACAGAAAATGATTAATGTAATCAACGATTTACATCCTATTAAAAAGTATTTTTATTGCCACGACTTGTCGAACTTTACTAGTTTTTTATACATTATTTTCTATTTTTGTTTCGTTAACATGTTTCTTAAATAGCGTGTGTAAATTTAATAGCTTATAATTTTAAAATAATTAGTCTGTAGGCTAATTTTGTAATAAAAAGAAACACTTATAAGATCGATGCATTTTTAATTTATCGCACATAGATTTGGTAACGATACTATATTTACAAATAAATAAAATTGAAGTGTCTGTTTGTAATTTCAAAATAACAGCTTTTTACTAAATACATATGAAAGTATATGCGGTAACTATTAAAGTATATACGGTAACTATTAAAGTATATACGGTAACTATTAAAGTATATACGGTAACTATTAAAGTATATACGGTAACTATTAAAGTATATACGGTAACTATTAAAATATATACGGTAACTATTAAAACAAAAAACATTTTTAATTTTTTTGTCGATTTGTCTGTTTGTTTCGGCTAATCTCCGAAACAGCTGAACCGATTTTGACGGGACTTTCACTGGCAGATAGCTAATGTTTTAAGGAGTAACTTAAGCTGCTTTTATTTTAGAAAAAGAATTAGGGTTCCGCGCCAAAAAAAAGCCATCCGACTTCTACGCTGACGAAGTCACGGGCACAGCTAGTACATAATAAATAGCTAAAGTTAAATTTATTTTTACGACGCGATAAAGATTTGAATTGAAAACAGAACGATAAAAAATGAAGTAACAAGGTTTCGTTACTTTTACTTTAAAGTGAATAATGTCCTACATTTATTTATTGTATCTTTTTCTACTGTTTTTGTTACACTGTTGTCATTGTTTACACCTGGCCGAAGGATGGGAGTTCTTAAATCTGCAGTGCAGGGATAGCAGCAATGATCCTGTGGACTGGTAAAATTATAATTTGTTTTGTGTTGGTGTGATACAGTATTTTATTACATCTGGAGAAATACTGACGTTCACAGGACCCCAGTATTCAACACAATATACCATTTCGTTGATACAAATCAATTTACATTGGTTCATAAATATGAAAAACAAACCATATTTCAAATAGAGAAAATAGTAGCCCACCGGCATCGGGAATAGGGTCCAAGCGGTCGATGGTTAGGGCTCCAGAGAAAGGTACCTCCTCACAATGCGTGCCGTGTCAAGGAGTACCGTTTTCTGTATCAAGCCCTTGATCCAGCCGTCGAACGAGAAATTCTTAAGGTGCATATCGAGGCGCTTAGGCTATTGGCCGTAACGACTATCAGCACATTGACTACTGAGTCCACATCCCACATGTCAACAACCTAGAGTGCTAAATCAAGATATTTGATTTGTTTATTTTATCTCGGCTTTCACGAGATTCTCAATATGAGGAACAGTGATATCAACAATCATAGAACGGGTTTCTGATCGATCTATCACCAGTTTATCGGGCTTATTTTTAACTCATATTTATATATTAGGTCGTTTTACTCAATGGTTCCCTGCTGAGGAGCAAAAGCAAGTCTCCTGTCAGAGGGAATGGCCACCATGCCAGGCATCTACCAATTTGCGGAAGAAAGGGAGTGGCCTATTCTTTGGTAGTGGCCGAGTATGACCGTAACCATGAACAATTTTCATTGGTTTTTACGCAGATTACTCCAAAGTCCGTTTACAATAGTTTAACACAATATGCATTTCAAACACTGAAACGCTCCGAATCTCACCTTGTCATCAGCCTGCAACATGCAGGCTTAGATGCTGTAGTGAAATAATCAACACAAGGAAACTGATAAGACGTGGTCAAGTCTTCTTCTTATTCTCTCATGTCAGCACGAGATTAGTTCATGCCGTGGAGATAAGATTAGCTCATCAGGAAAGTTGGTAAAGAGGCTGACTGCCCCAGGGTGCGCCGAACATAGGTACAGTAGGTATCGTAACTTGCAAAGGCTCTTTAAATGCACCCCACCTCTTAATCCCAGTAAGTAGTTATTGGCGCAAACCGAGTTAGTACTGCTCATCCTCCGGATAATTCTTGAGTATCCTGTTACGACACTCACGAGAAAAGAGGCATAAGCTGATTTTCTCTTCGGGTTGGGATTCAGCACACAAGAAGAACATAGTCTGCTTAGTTGCCGGCAATAAGATTGACAAGCATATCATTTTGGGACCCAGTGCATAATATCAGCAAGCACATTGGGTCACCCGTGCGACGGCGCAACGAGTATTCCCGCCCGAGGAGCGTTGATGTCAGGCAGGCAGCCGGTCATAAAACAATAAGCCAAAACCTCTAACAACATGGTTTTGTGAAATACATGTTGTGCCGACCCCACCTAGTGTGGGATAAGGACAGGAAGAAGAAGATTGGGATTGAGCACACTGCATCCTACAGAGTGTGATTGTAGTAAAACGTTGTTTTGGCTCCATTGGTGTAGGGTGGCAAGCGTGACTGCTGATCGTGAAGTCCTAGGTTCGATCCCCAAGTCGAGCAAAGTGTTATTGGGTTTTCCGTGTGGAATTCCTCAGTAGTAGCCCGGAGTTTGGATTTATGCCCGGTTGATGGCAATATAGGCTCGCCCCTATTATGGGACACTAGCTGTGTCCTCACGGCTCCGCCCGTAGCCTATGTTACTCAGTGACAACGTAGCTTTCTAACGGCAAAAGAATTTTTGAAATCGGTCCGGTACCTAGTTTTTAAGTTTATTCGTTACATACAAAAATCCAAAAATACAAATCTTTCCTCTTTATAATATTAGTATAGATAAACATAACGGCGAAATGAGGGTGTTACTATACACCTTTGCCATCCCTTCAGGGAATACGGGCGTGATGTTATGTTATTATAATATAAAAAATGTAATACATACGAAGGTGGTACATATACAAGCCTCCAAGCAACCTGGGCCCGTACATGGAGGCCGGCATCAACTTTTCCTACATCACGCCGCAGCATGTCGGACGATGGGTGCCCTCGCACGATGATATCTTCTCCAACTCCATGCTGCTGTATACTTTGTCTCCTATGTTTTCTGTAAGTATTATTTCTTACTTGTTTGTTCTTATACATCCGTAAATAATTTCCAAGTGCCCGTAATAATATACGGTAAGATATATAGCCAAAATAAGAAGAGGAGAGGGCGGGCTCGTGGGTAATTACGATTATACGATTTGCGAGGTTAAGCTGCGCTTGCCGCAGTCAGTCTGTGGATGGGTGACCGGGCGTTACACATCGAGATGCTTCCGTGCCTGGGTGGGACGTTAAACAGTCGGTCCCGGGTGTCATAAGAATACCTATGACAATCGTTACGGGAAGTCGGAAGCCCGAAAGTTTGACAACCAGTCTAACCTTAGAATATCGGCATTGCTCAGTAACTGGGTTGCGGAGGTCTGATGGTTGCAGTATGCTGTTACAAGCAGGCAGGAGGACGCACGCTGCTCAAATTATTAGATTGCCTCGAAAAAAAATTTAGAAAAAAAAAACTTATTTGCCTTTTACGAAATCCACTAATTTTAATTGAGATATTTAACTGATGTAATGACAGTGCCGTGCATTGGTTTTTGGACCAGGTAGGCAGGCACTAGCGATGTCGCCTTTCAATTGTACGCTTAAGCCCAATTCAATACGATTCTGACCAAAAGAAATCATAGCCATACACGCTTATTTTATTTATAGTAACAGTTAAAGATGGAGTACCTAGTTAATTAAATCTATCGAGGTAGGCACTGCTCGATTGCCTATATGCAATGCACGCCGCTGTATGATGACCACTGATTTGTTATTTATCTAATGAAAAGGAATACAAACCCACAATCAAAACAATCCTAACCATGTTACAGATGGAGTTCGAAGATTATATAGGGCTGGTGGTTTACGAAGGTCAGGAACCTACGGAAGACTTCAAGGGCTCAGCCTCACTCGGAATCATGATGGCTAACGGGATGGGCGGCTTGTGGATCGGACATACTGTGCCTGGCTTTCCGGATGTAACCCGTTTGTAGAAATTTGCTTATTGTGACTATTGGTTCCATTCTGCATTGCCCAAAGGCTTTTCCTCTTGATTTCGTCATTTGGTGTCTTGCAGTGGCCGCTTGGATGTCGCTGACCGTCTATATGACTTTAATACCTAATCCTAATCCTTTTTCTAAAGGTACGAAAATATAAAGAATGCATAATCAAGGAATGGTTAACGATTAATCCGTTAAAGTAACCTAAAAATGCGGTTTAACAGCTTTAAATCATATCCGTTAAACTATTTTAATTAACTGGTGAATCTACCCCGAATTTAGCCTACCAATTTTATCAAGGTAAAGTTGTATTTTTGTTGTCAAATAAAACTTATTTGTTGAGGTATTGGAGGTTTATTATATAATCTTGTTGGAGCACCTTTTTACATGACCGGTGCCTGTTACGCCGGGAGGGGAGAGGGGGACGTAACCCTTTTTGCATTTCCTACTTCCTGTGACATATGTCAAATGTTGCCATACTACAAAAGTAACAGGAACATAATAATTATGACTTGCTTCAGGGAATGATCCGAGGTTTCCTCCGGAAGAACTAAAGAACGGGCATATAATTATGTGCTTGACACTGGATCTGGCCACCTTGGATGCAATGGCCGTGGCTATCAAACAGACGGAGCCGAACATAAAGAAGATGTTCATACCAGAAACTTTGAAGTTTCTTCTACCACAGTGGGCGAATTTGATGACCCCTGAACCTGCCACCGTAAAAACTTCAAAGACTTCTGTGTTAGTACCTACCTTTTTGGCCTAATAGCTTATACAACCTCTTAAAAAATGAAGTCCATACAAATTAAGGAGGACGCGCACCTATCCGCACCGTACGCGCTGCAGTCGCCGCATTTGAATTCTTTGTATGAAGTTCTATGCAACTTCGCACACAGATTCGAGACGCGCTCCCTGCAGTACTCGAGCGGCAGAATTATTCCAGTCGCAGCTGATGACGTCAAGCATCGGCGCGCGCATTCTATGCGCCCGCAGTCGATGCTGCGGTTGACGTCATTTGCAGTCACGGTCCGGGGAATGAAAGCAATTCGAGTCAATGCGGTGAGTGCGATGACTGCAACGACCGCGGCGCGGACGGGTTTGCGAGGCCGTCAACAAAAGCGATGACTGCGGCGACTGCGGCGCGTACGGTGCGGACACGTGCGCGTTCACCTTTACGCTTTACTCCTATGATAAGCTAGAAAGTTAAGGGCACTGCGTGCTACGATCGTTATTCAATTCAAAAGAATTAGGCTCCTAATCTAATTCTTTTGCTTCTAAATTCCTGCATGATTTTAAGAGTGTGCAAACCTACGAACATGACCAAACCAAGCCACTGACCTAATACTTCTTAAAAAAATAAAAATACTAAGCATCCTGGCACCGTCCATTTCTTTTATCTATTTATTTATACTTAGTTTGCTATCGGTTATTTTTGTTTATGTATTGTCGATGGATGGGGAGGGACAAAGGGCACTGATTATATTTCATTTTGATTTAGATTTCTTTCAACCCATTTAATCCGGGGATTAACGAATGAAGGTACATGAACGTGTAAGTGAACTAATCCAACCGTCCTTACGTAGGTCGGCAGGCTATAGACATTGTTTTGCGAATAATATCTGTAGGCCCAATTCAAGAATAGAACCATTTCAACCTGTGAACACACCCTGTGTGTTCATCTATCCACGCCACATGAAAACTACGCAGCACGACGAATGTCTAGCAGACTACAGCGATAACAATGACAGCTATCAAAATGAAATGTCACAAATCCTGCATCGCGGTATCAAGATTTGACACGGAGTTAGTATACAAGGTTAGCCGGAAAGGGGGTACTAAGCCGAAAGGATGTTAAAGTACACATAATAAGGGATAACTTTTGTTCTACAACTTTACCCAAAACTCGATAGTCTAAGAGAAATACCTTTTCAAAGATTTCGTAAAACATACGCTAAAATCTATCTGTCCATAGCTGTGATCAGCTGTTTTTACAATTTAGGTCATATTTGGGGTCATGGATTAGAAAATTAATTTTCTGAATTCATAACTAAAGCAAGTATGTTTTTTTTTTTTAAAACTAATATAAAAATGATTTTGCATGCAAATAAAAATTATCGAATTTTGAAATTTTAACACTTGCTTTAAAACAGTCATCAGTGATACTTTAGGTGGCCCGCGGGTTAGTACCCCCTTTCCGACTAACCTTGTATACGTATACAACTTCCCAACATCAACCGTTGCGCAGTGGCCCGCCAGGCATAAGACCCGCCGGGTAGGAGGATCCTCCCTTTTCGTAGGAGGAACACAATACCTTGTTCCCCTATAACCCCTCCAAGAAATATTAATGTCACTGCCCTAATTAATTTGAATTTTCAGAAAGAAAACAAAAGTACTGTCTTTTGTAACAAAGGAAAAAAGTTTACGAGGGATATTCTTTGCTCGAAGTCCTGGGGATGCGCGCTGTCTTTACAAGAGCTTCGCTAAAATTAAAGGAATTGTGATGGACGTATACGGCCATATCGAACACCAGAATGTCTTTTGTGACAAAAAATACAGGTCATTGTTATTTTACTGTACGTAAACGTCATTAGCCGATGACGTTATCAGATCCGATCGACGGCAAAGACAAGAAGACCCCTTTCTCCACCTTTGGGTTTCGTAAAAGCCGACTAAGGATCGGCTGTAGCATTCTCCTCTGTGCTAATAAAATCATACTGTGTGACCACCACTCCCTCTGCTAAGCATGGGGATTATGTCAATGGTGTCACTTTGACAGGACTAAACTAAACTAAGGGCGTTTGTCTCTTTCTGTTTCAATAGAAAAGTAAAGTGACAGTATTGACATCAATACTTAATTAAGTACAATTTATCTTTTCAGCATACGCAATATCAACACCATATCCTTAAAATATCCGGACCAACAAGTTTACTACATAGACAATGAAACAGACAGAATGGGTTTTGCCGTAAGCACAGCGGCGTTGTGGCAGAGGAAAGGCCAGAACAAGCATAAGTACTGGACATGTACTGGCAACATAGAAAATCAACCACTCAATGCGAAAGGAGGAATTATTGCATGCGTTACAAATTTTCATGTGTGGCTTACTTTCGATAATTTAAAAGTAAAGGAGCCGGAGTGTGAATAATTTTACTTTAAAATGGTTTAATTTGAATAAATTGTTACTGGTGATAGGGGCACAATTACAAAAAGGTGCTAAATGGTATTTTTATATAGGTAGGTATTACATAAGTGTTTTTTTTCTGGGTTTGATTAAGTTTAATTACCTCCGGATTTTGATTGAAGTTTCTTAGAAAATTGGTATATGAAGTTACTTTTCACTCATTAAAGAAAAAGTTTAAATGTTTTATATCGGTTTGAATGGTAAATATACTGTAACAAAGATAAAAACTATAATTGATTTATTAATTTAAAGTAGGTAACTAATTAACCAAATCTAGAAGGGTTTGCAGGGCTAGCATGGTTAGAAGCGGCACAAAATAGAGATTCGAAGGGCAAAAGGAGAAACCTTTGCTCACCACTACACACGAAATATTAACGGCTAATGATTATTTTAGTTGTATTATTCTTCGAATTTATGATTTATCTTCAATAAACAGTATTTAATGATCTAAGGATTTTTATTTAGGTATATCGCTATTTAGTATGATTTCCTACACCATGTCGTTATTTGAAGACCCACACTTCAAATAATGACTCGTTTTGAAGATGGATCCGGAGGCAGGAGATTAATTCTGATTGCAATAAAATTTTATACACTATTTAAGGTCGTCATTAGGCTGAAAAAGTTGTTTTATTTTTCTCCATACATTAGTGGCCACCATAATACTTACCGCACCCGTTGGTAGGCCCCTTCAACTACATTTCTAAATCAGTGGTTTGGTCTTCAAAGTATAGTAGACCTAGTTTGGTGGGCCCCTGTATACTGCCCAGCGGGACCCCATATGAAATTTCTGGATTTTTATTAAAGTACTACTTGCACACTTTTGCAGCAACTACTAAGGTTACCGAAGAAAATATTTGGTCGAGTAGGTAGGTGCCTATTATTCCAAAGTGCTACTGGAATTATGTAGTCAAATGGTGCAGATACAGTGTTGAAAGCTTCAGATAGGTCAAGGCAGATAGTTGGATGACTTCCGTATCCGTAAATGTTATGTGTAAGTGTCCAAATGAATGTAGTTTAAATTAAAATAAACATGTTATATTTATAGACAAAGTGTTTATTATATAACACAAACATTATTTACATGATTATGATTCATATCGCTTTAACACGCAAGTGACGACATAAAAACAAACAAATCAGAAAATCGTACAAACACTACAGACATATTTGAAACCGTTATTATTATAAATTGGCTTCACTGGATCTATAATAATATTATTAGTGTATAATATACATTAAACACTCCATTGAAACAAAAGTTTCATAATTGGCACCTTGTGAGCTTGAAAATACTTATGTACAATTCCCACAAATAAAATAATCTTTATGAAATAAGAATGCTTCGCAAGCAAAGATTTTCAGTCACCATGTAAGATAAGGTAGTACTCCAAGTATTACATGGAATATTACTCTTAGAAATATCGTTTTATATATTTAAGCACCGCAAAGCGCTTTACCTCCGTCCTCCCGTACCTTCGATATATCTGGGAATAACGGGTCGCTAAAAACTTACAACATAGGTATATATACTTAGGTACAGAAAATGAGTATAAATTGCAAAATTAGCCCGAAACATAAACGTAATAAAATATAAAATTAAAAACTGACTCGATTAAAGCATATTAAAAATTAACAATAAAGTGAATATAAGTTAGTTTTTCGATGTGATAAAGTTTTGGACCCTTCACCTGAATATTGGTGATACCTACTGTGTAAAAATCAGACGAGAAATATTCATTCGACATCAATGATTATTGATTAAATCCTTAACAAAACAACGTAAGCTTAACTACGACTTTAATTAAAGTGATACACACAAAAATTATATTCAAAATTATTAGAACTATCAAAAATTATCTTTTATTAGTTAAGCAAACGTTCATACATTCTGTGCGGACATTAACAGAATATTAATTGGTTGTGACAATGCGACCTGTATTGGACACAACTTGAAGAGTACACCTTTCGTTCAGTGCGTGACTCTCAACGAGGGCATCCTGGTGAACCAGGAGTCTTGTTTGACCTTCAGATAGTAGGCGTCTCTTGGTGATGGTGTTGTAAGAGCATCTTCTAGAACTTTCAGCGCGCTGGTCGGTAAGATCTTGGCGCTATATTCGGCTGCTTCTCCTGGCATTGTGACCGCACAGCTGGCGGTGCCAGCGCTCACCTCCGAGTTTGGCGTTTCGGGACGACTGAAAGATAAAAGAGGATTAACATATTGAGGGAGGACTTCTGAGATTTTGTAGTCACTTAGTGTAAAACATGTCAAGTTCGCTTTCGCAAATTTATGATAAATTAAGCCAGAGCTGTACCTATTATTTATATGGCTCGCAAAGCTCGCATCATGCATTTAAGATAGTGCTTGGTGAGCTTCTCATTACAGTTACTCTCAAGATAGAGCTAAGAAGAGGAAGGTAACTAGAAAAGGAGAAAGTGTCACAGGGTAAGATAGAATACGTTAGCAGGAGGACGATTTACCTTGCTGGCTGGCTAGGCGGCTGCAACAGCGCTGGTGGCGAATAAATCTCTTGAGCAGCAAGATCTGGTGCGTGTAGCAGCACGACGTGTAATCGACGCGCACGTAGGCCAGTGCGCAGGGCACGCGCGGCCCCCCATACTCCCCAGCGGGCGGCCGCTGCGCCTGCGCTGTTCTCGCCTGTATCACCGGCTTCAAGCCGCGATAGGCTCTCGCATGCTGTGTCTGATGTTAATCCTGGAATAGGAGTTACGTGGCTTGAATTATATTACTCGGTATTATGGTAGAAAGCTTATAAATATTCTGTCGAAATACATATCAATCAGAAATAAGTTTCTATCAATGTCATAGGACACCTATCGAAGTAAGGGCTATACTGACTTGTCGCAGTTGAACATGCGTCAAAACTCAGTACGTATAACCACGCAACTGCGATTGCGGTGGATACTTATCACAATAAGTGCGTGATAATTGTCGATTTAAAAGCCTCGAGAGCAATTTTAGTAAGTAACAACATTGTTTAAAAATTTGTCTAAATATTCAATTGCGAATCCTAACAGTTTTATTAGTAGAATTGGCCTTCTGTGGCGTGTTGTTTTCCTCGTTGCCTCTCAATGACACGTCCTAACTGGAGGTCCCTTGGGGGCTATTATATTGTGAATTTAAAACTTACCAATATAAAACAGCCTGCCGGCGTGTGGATGATCAGCGGCCGCGGCGGCGAGTAGAGGTGAGAAGGTGCGCGCGACTCGTAGGGCTCCCAATACATTGCCTCTGAGAGCTCCCTCCCAACACGTAGCCCCGCCGCGACCGCTGCTTCCGGCTGTGTTGATTACCGCCCAAATACCTAGGAAAGGAAAATAGGTGCAGGTATAGCCCAACTTTGTTGCGAAAAATAAACACAACTTCAAATCGGAGTTCATTCAGTTCACCGATCTGATGATTTATGTAAAGAAGGTAATGAAAATGTACGTACTAGAATTTATCTGGCTCACACTATTGATATGATATTGCCGATTTTATGAAATGAATGACTAGGATCACAGTCTTTAACCAGAAAATTTATTTTAATGAACACCAGCCTTAAACTGTTAAATACGATTTTGTGCCTATATTTAAGGCCAGTATATAGGTATTTTCGTAACCATGTGTGTAGGTTTTCAATCATTAATTACCAATATGTACCTGTAACTTCATTCAGATGCAGAAAAAGTTATTGTACTTAAATATCAACCTACTAACAATCACTTTTGGAAGATGATCTTTCAAACATGATTGTTAAGTGTAGGTAAGTACCTACTTATTGAAAAGTTATTTTAATGTCATAATATCTTATCTTCAGATGATGTGAAACTACAATACTATTTATTCAGTCACACTATAAAAAGAAGTAGCTACCTATAGGTAGGTACGTACTTAATTGTTCGAGTCTAAATAAACTAGGGAATAGCTAAAATACTTTCTGAGGATATCGGAAAATCGTGCTAAAATTATAGGTTATTTTTAAAGAATCTATACCTACATAATTTTCGTTTTAAGTGTGAAAAAAGTCGTGTAGTCGTAATGAGCTTATTTTACTCAGTATCGTTTCCCGAGTAGGTACCTATATATTAGAACTACTTACGCGAATGTTATTCAAAACATAGTAAGTAAATTAAAACGATCTCAGAGTTTAAACGGTGACGAAAACTTTCTGTGGAAATCTAGGTACCTACGTTCATATTTATTGAATAACATTTCGAACTTGATAATGACAAACTTCCGTTCGACTTAATGCATTTTGAGTCAACTAAGGTCAAATATATCACTTCTTGTTTTGTAAGGGTAAATAAATAATACAAGATTTTCTTGCCCGCTAAAGAAACATAGCTGTATAAATTAAAAATTATATTTTTATTTATAAAATTTTGAATTCAATGTTCGCGTCGTTCTGGTTCTAATAAGTGTAAAAAGCGCCACCTATGTCGAGATCTGTGGTTACGTCATCCATCAGTCGCGTATCACGCATATCGCTTGACAGCGCGAAATGTGAGTAGGATTTGCAAACACCAATAGATGGCGTTAAAATATCCTGGTTCCACAAAATAGTCCTGGTTTAATTCTACATAGATTTATAAAGTAAAATGAATGATTTACGAAATAGATTTTATGAATATTATTGTGACATAAAGAAATCTGTAAGGATAACAACGATATGGAACTGTTATTTCACAGTACTATCTCGAGCACTGCTGGTGTAGTGGTATCATGCAAGATTCCCATTCTTGCGACCCGGGTTCGATTCCCGGGCAGTGCAGGCTTTTTGCTTTTTGTATACTCCGGAGAGTTCGTTATTTTAATTTTAACCGTGGTTTTAATTTTACAAATATTCAATGATGCAAAAAATTCTCCTGATAAATATCGTTCTGTTTGACTCTGTCTGTCCGTTAAGTATTTTATTCGTTTTATAGTTTGCATCACTATGTGCCATGCAAATCCAAACGCCTGTTTGCCTTATAATGACATGGTCTTTTGTATAATAGCTATTACGTTTGATATCATTTACGTATGTTTATAATCTAAATTAGATACAAATACGGCAAAGAAATAATTCTTCCGTTGCTTTGATAAAAGATTTCAACATACATTTAAACAGTTACAGTAGGTATGTATCTAAAAAAAATACTGTATGAGGTGATTCCATAATAATATTAGTGTTCCGTTTTCCCAATTTTGGTACGTAACACTAAAAACGGACTTATTATTTAAAGTTAAATTCTTTAAAAGCGATAAGAACTGTGAAAGGTCGCGTAACCGTTAAATACTTTATGTAGGGTTACATACCATGTTCTCCAGCCGGCAAATGCTGTGCAGTAGACCTAGCGGCTTCCTCCAGCAGATCCTCTCTGGCCACATCTAGCTCGAGGGTGACAAGCCTCGGCTGCGGCTGGTCTTCGGGCGTGGAGGCGATGTGGGCCTGGAGCCAGGAGTCGGCTAGACGGGCGCCCAGGCCTCCCGTCCTACAGCCCGCGATGACCCGCCATCCACGACTGCTAAGGTATGTAGCGATCTGTGGGAGAAGATCAATGTAGCATGGGTACGTGTGAAAAGCAGAAAAGTGACAATGGAGATCAAAGCCTTGGACGAAAAAATTTTCGTCTGAGGATAAAGAAAACATTTTTAATCTCATATTATGATTAGTAAACCCTTTTTATCGCATAGAGGGATGCGCCTAGGCAGCTTCACTTGATTTCTTACTCCAATAATCTAGGTACACAGTTCCTTAGTTAGAAGGAACCCGACCCATTTCTTCCCGGTGTCGTAAGACATTGTAAGATTAGTGTGCAGTATGGTATCTACCAAGGTGGGTGCTAACTGCTAGTAATAACATTTTATTGCGATCACAAATCGTTTCTGGCAAGCATAGTTATTTTGATAAAAACCTCCCACAACTGTTATTTGCAGGGGCCTGTGCAACAGTTAACGTTTATAGGCTTTGATATATTGTGAATTAATAAATGGTATAGTGGAAACCGTATCTTTACTATCGGCAACTATGATTCGTCGCGCGTTTCGAATTGCGGAAGATTTTTATTGAATTCCGTGAGTCCAGAGACTTTCAAAGTTCGGCTGCAGGTTCTGGGAGAATGCCGGAATTATAGGAGGGTTGGCAATCCTAATCGTAAGTGTTTTTCTCGGAGAGGTTCGTGGCTATTGGCTACCACGCAGATCGATCTTTGGATCTGCCGGGTCAAATAACGTTGCCGTGTTGGATGGAATCTTAAACTTTTCTTTACACTTAGATACCACTTCATGCTTGGAGAACACGTTAAGCTGTCTGTTCCGGTGGTCACACAATAACCAATAACGATCATTTTGTCACTGTTCAAGATGGATGGTGGAGGTTAGATGGTACGTGTATCTATGGTCCGTTTTAAATACTGATATTAAGCTTAACTTAGTTAGGACTCTTTTCGTAACTTACTTGTAAGCCAAGTGCCGTATCAACGGAGGTGACAAGCACAGTTTTGGCGCTGTCGACAGGCAGCACCTCAGCCACCCTGACCTTGCGGAGGAGGTACAGCACCAGCGCCCCCACTATGGAGCAGAGTGCCGCGAATTGGAGACCGAGCGACAACCACGTGAGCGTGTCCATTGCTGGCTCAGTGCGCGACCATTATTCCTTACTTGATCTGTAACAAGAGATGGACATTGATTATTTAACTGACTTCATTTTCCATTGTTTATTTTCTAAAAACGGTGTTATGATTCCTTAATATTGTGCTTTACGTTTCTACTCAGAAGTTGACAGTCCTCTGTTGGACAGGAGATTCTTCCAAGATTTTTATTACCAGTACCTAGTTTATTATTTTATCTAGATACTTGTAAGATCTTTAGCCTATTGAGTAATGTCAAAAGGCTTAATCATCTTCACTCTTAATTTTCGTTAGGTCCCTACCTACCTGTCCCTACATACGTCATCATTGTATTTATTATAGTTAATTACATCATCTGACTGACATGTTCTGTTTTAGAATAAAATAACCTAAATCCTAAACAATACTTTGAGCACAGCGTAACGAATATTTTGAGTATCAAGAAGAAAAAGTCATGTGGATGCCACATCACCAAATTATCGACAATTTATAGCGAGTGCGCAGATTATATTGACAGGGGTGGCGAGAGAGAAACTAAAGTTAAATTTAAAATATCATTGATATTTATGTGATTTATTTAAGAAAGCAGGGGGCACCATGATCTGCCATTAAATACTGAGCACTTTGAACATAAGAATTACTGAAATAACGTGACCAAATGGTCATGGATCATTACGTTAAATCGCATAACTGATCGACCATACGGTAAGTTATTGAATTAAAGAATCTGGGTTATGAATAATTGATTAAAGCGAAGAGTTAGATTCCATCATAATAAGTACCTTTGTAGGTACTAAAATCACCACGCAATGCGGTATCGGAGATATTTGACCTGGTTGAAGAACTCGTGGGAGTATGTTTTATGTGTGTGAAGTATTCGTTAACTATGTCAGTGTCAAGACCACGACCAGATTTGGTGCAGTAATTATACATGGTTACTCGACGTATTCCTTGCAGGACAATATAGTAGGGTTAAAATGCAACAAATTAAGCCACCAAATGTTCTACCGAAGTTCAGTCGTTTTTGAGATATTAATTATTTTAGGTTTTTATTAAAAAAATTCAGATTCAACGATATTTGCAGATGTGTTTGGAATTTTTGAACTTTTAATTATTAACGTAGATCTGCTATGGCATCAGCTATGATACAAACTTAAACAATACATTCACACATGGTTGAAAATGGGATATTTCAAAAAATATAAAAAACAAAAACTACTGAATTTCGGTAGAACATTTGGTGGCATTTGTTGCATTTTAACCCTTCTATGACGTCCTGAAACGAATACGTCGAGTTACCAGTAACCCTGTATTACTTTAAAAGCTTACAATTGCAAGTGTTGACATGCAAACTATTGTACACTCGTCGCCATCCTCATCAATGTCTTCGTTCCTCAAACAGTCTTAATGTGCCAGTGGTTCCTGTTTTATATTAACCGCATCCAGATCTTTCTCAAGTTACTTTTATCAGGATTGTGTCTGTTATTATTTTTCATAAGTTCAGAGTCAAAGAATACGCGTTTAAGCTTATTCTGTTTCAGATTCACAACCTGTGTACTAACCCCCTTACCAATGACCGTTGTGTAAAGTTATGACAAGCGTATACATCGATCACAGTGATTATTAGTAAGGCGGTAATAATATAAAAATGCGTTGAAAGACAATTAAGTGAGTATTAGTTTGTTTACCGCTAACAAGAAAATATATGGCGGACGTCGCCGCGCCGTTTCATAAACACTGATCACAATTGTGGTCACCTGAGTTGTTATTGTCTGTTTCTTAGACAATGTATTTCCCATACTATAGTGCCGCATAACAGCATTCCTGATGATGAGCCATAGAGTGTCATACCAGTGGAACTGAATGGAACTTAATGGTTGACTTTTCATAAGAGCATGCAAAGGGCTTCTTTTTTTTTAAAGTTGATTTTATACTGAACTGCCCTGTTCGTCTAGTGGTTGCAAGCGCGACTGCTGAGCATGGAGTCCTGGGTTCGATCTTCAGGTCGGACAAAGTGGTATTGGGTTTTTCCATTAGGAATTTCTCATTAGTAGTCTGGACTTGTGCCCGGTTAATGGTAATAGCCTCGCCCCCTATTACATGGGACTTAAACATAACTGGCGAAACAACTAAAACAGTACAAGGAGAGTACAAGGCGTGATGTGTGATTTTATACTGGCTAGCAAATAGATTAATATTGTTGTAACTTATTTTGTCTTTACTTTCAAGCTTTTCTATACTAATATTATAAAGCTGAAGAGTTTGTTTGTTTGAACGCGCTAGTCTCAGGAACTACTGGTTGGAATTGAAAAAATATTTTTGTGTTGGATAGTCCATTTATCGAGGAAGGTTATAGGCTATATAACATCACGCTACAATCAATAAGAGCGGAGCATACATGAAAAATGTTGCAAAAACGGGAAATATGTCCACACGTGCGAAGCCGTGACGGGCCGCTGGTTATCAATAAAATCTATTCTGAAAAGTAATGTTTTATAAGGCGTTACACGTTTTGTGGTGGTGATTTTTTATAAGCAACTCTGATCTCTTTAGAGTCTATGGATATTAACCAGATGATGATGATAATAAATGCATGTAAGAAGAAAACCTTGACCTCACACCTACAAAGGAAACAGAGATTTTTCAACCAAAACCCATCACACATGAACAGTTTCCATCATTGTTTCTACGTCTATAATAGAACACTTACGTTCTAACATACCACAATACTAAGTAAGCAGTAACTTAAAGTTATTTGCATTGTAACACGCCTTATGTGTTTGTGTCTTAGCTACTTAGTTAGCTAGGTAGTTGTAATTAATAATTTAATTGTTAGATTCTTGTTCAAGTAAGTTGATTAGGTATTCTTATGGCTTGACTTTAAGGTTGGTAAGATGCCATAGTTTCTTGCCGGTTTTTCCTCATAGGAAACGATAAATTGGAAACGTGCAACTGAAATCTAACAACTCTTACGCCGTCTCTTATGAAAACAAAATTTTTGTATTTTTTAATGTTGTAATTTATGGGTTAGTTATATTATTGTATTTATTCCAAGTGACTTCACTTAGATATAATACTATCTAAGTACCTACATAAACTTGTTTATTTTCAGCAATAACTGGTAAAGCAATCAAGAGCCAGAGAGATCGTAACCATTACTTTTTAAGCGTTAATGTCCAATCGAATGGTATAAACAATATCGATGTACCAGCCATTACAATTGACCAGCTTGTGCGGTTTCTCGGGTAATCGGTCTATTATTAGAAGAAAGTCCTTTTCTACTCGACCGCCGGTTGAGTCGGTTCCGCATGAGAGCTGCGTATTATCTAATAAAAACATTATAACTTCTTACCGGGGTGCAGTGTGTTTGTGACTAAGTCACAGAACATAATACTCAAGAGGACTAAGTTGTGGTCATTTGATGTCGTCAATTTTACTAAATCTAGAGAGATTTTCTATAGATATGGCTTCCGCGGGTATTAATAGAAGTAGGGGGTAAACAAATAAAAACCTACTAGTCCTACTACAGAAGGCTTGAAATGATGTTATTACGTTCAATAGAATGGAAAAGGACACAGCCCAGAGTAAACAAGAGCAAACAAACTACAAGAAGATGAAGCTCATTTCTAATTTATTTACTGTTTTACTTGAAGCGTTAGTAACAAAGTCTCAAGATTTATGGTGTGACTGAAATCACGTCTTAGGGCCAAACCACATCTGACGGAAGATACGTCGCCGGTCTTTCGTTGCGTAATTTACTCGAGGAATTTTAATAACGCATCTTCGGTCAAATGTGTACGGTGTGAGATGTTTATATGGAATTATGTGTACCGGCGGAAGATTGGCGACGTATCTTCCGTCAGATGTGGCTTGGCCCTAAAAGATGTTCACAATTTACGCAAAATATAAAAAAAACCAAAATGAATCGAATTTCGCGGCCCGACTGACCGCATTCACCTTAATCTGACCCAATATAGATTAAATATTCATACAAATCTGCATAGCAGCAACAAAAACCTATTACACTATTACGTAAACGAAGCAAAATCGTTATAAAATGACTAGCAAAACGCTGTAATCCCAGATGGCATGGGGCTAATAGTTACAGAGACGATGTTTATCATTACGCGACATGATCCAACTGCGCAGACGCACAAAAACGTGGGAGATGCATTGTGTATTCTTTTAGTTTAGTATCATAAACGCAAGATCAAGGTTAAATGTCGTAAGTGATTGATATTTTTATGTCGTTTAGCACTTTTTACACTGTCATTGAAATCTTATCACGAAGTGTTAAACAAATAAGTTCGTAAGTATGTCAATTTACAACATTCTGGAACTATTATGAGTTTGGACACTTAGAGAGCTGTCCATGTTGATTGTTCTCAGTTATTGTTGGGTTAAATAGCCAGTCTCATTAATACCGAGAACCCACTTCAAACTGGCAAAAGATTTGCGAGAAAAGTAGCTGTTAGGGATAAAGCATAGTATTTTATTGATCGAACTAAATATGTCGTGGGTAATAAAGTTAATTCCAGTGCAATAGCTAAGTGTTACTTCAGTTCTAAACCGTAATAAATCTCGATATTTATTTGTCCCTTTGAAATCTCGAAGTTGCGTAAAATACCCGGCACTGAGTTGCAATTCTCTCTGGTAGTCGAAATAAGAGAAGTTCGAGTACTTAAAGATGTACCTTGGACGGTTACGACTTACCGGCCGCTGACGACGGAGCTACCAACCAAAGGAAAGATCAACTTAAGGGGTATGCTAATTTTTGTGTTAATTATTCTAAAACTTAAATACAGAATATTTGAAGGGAGAATGTGGGTGTATCGAGAATAGATATTCAAAGTATGCATTAAAAATAGTTTACTGAAACGAAGGTATTATGCGATACGAACCGATACGAACGTATCGACACATGCGAATAGAATAATGTGGTCTGTCTCTATTAAGTTATCTATAAAAGATATGCTGAATTGCAACGAATGACAATGCAATTTGCAATGTCAGTAAAAGTTGCGTCTTATCATCACGACAGTTACGCTTAGCAAAATCTAAGATAAGAAGTTGAACAATCTTTTGCGGTATGTTCAGAGAGGTAGGATTTTTATTTAAGTTACAAACTGCGGTAAAGTTGAGGAAATATTTTACAAGACTACATAACCGGCTCTTAAATCGCTCCCGACTATAAAGTGCAAGGCAAGATCTCGAAATGGATGCCGCGCTAAAATTAGCATATCCTGTGAGTCTGTCGCGAGATATTCATCCCGTCCTCGTGTTGTTCGTTTTGCAATAAAATACGAGTATACCATTTTATATGTATTCTCAGAACCTGTGTGTCCACTGGATTTAGACGGTTATTGGAACTGCCGTAATAGCGGTTGGTAACATACGTTTTATCGTAAAATATTATGACCCCTGACGAATTATTCAGAAGATAATACAAATAAAGACAACTATATCCTAGTAGTATAAAACTATAAACTAAAACAGGGCATCAAAATATTCCTCTGAATCGCTGTCGATTGGTAACGTGCCCAGAAGACTGGCCGCATTGCCACGTTGTATGGCAATGCTAATCCTTTGGCCAAAGTAAAGGCCAGCCTTCGGGTCACGGCAAGTGTCAACCACCCGCCTTGCAACATTTCTGTATAGAAGTTGAGTTAAGATATAAAGTTTTCGCCGTTTGAGGGTTCCGCAGTTGCAGTAGCAGCGCCAACACAGCCCGCCGAGCTAGGAAGATGGGATGGCGCAAGGTTACTCCCACACCAGAGGGAGAAGAGGAGGGAACCTACCCATCTTCCATGGTAATAACGACATGCCGTCTGGTCTTTTGCCGTCGTCACGGGCCAAAGTCATTTGGTTCTATACAGCTGGAACGCACGACTAGAGCACGACGGATAATACCATTTAACTTGGCGTGCCGTGCTACACGACCTGCACTCCTGCTGCAGGACAACCCGAGTATCCGAGGCTGCCGACAGGTTCACCGCAGTCGTAGCGATAATTTGAAAGGGCTGCCTCTTACTAACATTACACACATGATCACTTATTATGTAAACACATACTGGAATATCTGACATTTTCTCATACGTACCAACAAAATTTAAAAAATTAACCCTTTATCTATCTCTTCTTAGGACTTCCTCTCTGTGTTTCTTGTCTACCTACTTAAGTGATTCACTGATTGTCAAGGATGAGTGATGAACAGTGATGTGATGTCATGTCTGAATGTATATCTGCATCAGAGTAGATGGAAGACATGTGTCAAAGATTAGTTAGGTAAAGATGCTTGATTAATAATAAAATATAAATAAGGTTTTAATATTTACTCAAATCTGAACAGAAAGCTTGTTCTTACGTTACCGCAAATTATGATACGATTATATCTGTTTTTTTATAACTTTACAGTGCACTACGTTAGCTTAGAAAACACTTATGGACTTTAAAATACTGAAATACTTAATTTAAGACTGTAGGAGTAAATATAATTTTCTCGTGTATTCAACAAATTATTTGAGTGTTTGCAAGGTTTTGGCATACACGTTTGTAAAAAAGACGTTGGCGGAAAAGCGCAGTACAAACTAAGTAGTTTATTATAATAATTTTCTTTTTTTGTTAAAAATTACAAAGACATTGATGTGTTGCTACTTCTATCCACCATAACCACGAGGATGCGGTGAAGGCTGAGCGAATTTGGGACCTGTCTATTGTAATTTTGACGTTTAAAATGTACTGATTTTCAGTCCAGTTTAAACAAATGAGTTTTGATTTTGAGTTCATCCCTTTTACTACAAGATTCTCGTCTGTTTATACTAACAATTTTTACGTTACTATCATTCACAATATTTATAAGCTGCAGCTTTCTGTGCAATAATCTGAATAAGACAATGATTCTTTGTGTTTATTATTTTGAATGAAGTATTATGATCGTATGTTTGTCAATTGTGGGTATTGTTTGAGAGATTAGCTTTAACAATCATCAATTCGATTACGGAATAGGCTCGGATGATTATTTTACATCATTCTAATATCTGTCAAAAATCTAGAAAAATAATGGAAGATTAGATTAAAACTTACGCTACCTACCTATGATAGCAGTGATAGCCTAGTGGTGTGATCGTCGGACTGCCAAGACATAGGTCTGGAGTTTGAACTCAAGGCACGCACCTTTGGCTTTTCGGATTGTTTAATTATCACTTGCTTAAAAACGGTGAAGGAAAACATCGTGAGGAAACCAGCATGCCTGAGAGATATTTCTCGACGCCATGTGAAGCCAAGTCAGAGGCTCATGGGCGGCATAAACTCTGACACCAGGTTAGTTACTAACCACATGAAAAAGAAGAAGCTATGATAATTTCAAAGATCAAAAACAAATTTTTGTTGTTCTCGGTTTGGAACAGTAATTGCGTAAAACGACTTTTACTTTTTACCCTGGTATTAACATTTATGTGCTAAAAAGAACTGGAAAAATCTATTGGGCGGCAGGAATTGTGTTCCATCACTACAGCTAAGCAAGACCGAAACCAAGTTCCCTAGTTTAGTGTAGATGCTCTGATTCTTATAATCTTAATGTGCTTCTTTATCTTCTGATATGTCTTTGTTATCTTTACATAGTATAAAACAAAGTCGCTCCCGCTGTCTGTACGCTTAGATCTTTTAAACTACGCAACGGATTTGAATGCAGTTTTCAGCAATAGATAGAGTGATTCAAGAGGAAGGTTTATATGCCCAACATTAGTATCTACATTGCACCTATGCGAAGCCGGGGCGGATCACTAGTCAGAAATAAAATAAAACAAGCAAGCGCTCTACGAATTCCTTCTTTCACGATGTGGCAAATACTAGCTTTTACGAGGATCTCTGTCATCTGACCTCTGCGAACCTACACACCTTACTGATGCACGCTGTGGGTATGGACTTGATAAACATGGTAAACCAAATATGTTGCAGTTGTTAAAACGGTCCCTATGTCGGGGTGGGACTTATGTTTTTGCTCGGCTAACTTCGCACAGATTCGGCAGTTCGACGAGTCCTCTCTGACTTGCACTGGACTTGCATTTAAATGTAATCGCTCGCCAACTCTTACAGATATGGCACCACTAACCAATGAAGAACTTCTTCTTCCCGCCCTTATCCCACACAAGGTGGGGTCGGCACAACATGTATTTCATAAATCCATGTTGTCAGAGGTTTCGGCTTATTGTTTTATGACCGGCCACCTGCCTGACATCAACCCTCCTTGGGAATACTCGTTGCACCGTGGCGTGGGTGACCCAATGTGCTTGCTGATATTATGCACTGGGTTCCAAAATGATATAAGTACTTGTCAATCTTATTACCGACAATTAAGCAGACTGTTCTTCTTGGTGGAGTATACTTGAAGTTCCTCGACCTACTCATTCAGTTTTGCTAGGGACTTTGGTTCTGACACGTCATAAACTATCACTAAACCAATGAGGAACTGGCCTTATATAATTAAGTACTACCTAATGCTAATATCTAGAGTCATAACAAACTTAATATCCCAACTTAACATAAGAATTTGCCAACAACTCAGATTTATACAGCTCGCAAAACGTATATCCATTGGTATAGGATGCAAATGATAGCTAAGTACCGTCAATTAGTTATTACACGTCCGTGCGATATGTAATGCGCCTGGCCAAGCGTTGCGGACCGTTTCGTTATAGACACGTTACCGTTGCCTAACTCAACGAGGTGGTGGTACAAGTAATGGGTTGAGGCGGGAGGTCTCTGGAAAAATCTTTTCTTAATCTTGGAGTCCGGTCTATTGCCAATAAAAACCGTGTTTTGTTTGACCACTCAATTGCAAGCACACAAGAGGGGACACCAGTGCGTTCCACCGGAGATCCCGTAGCACCTCTCTTTTGTACTAAAGACAACCACCGGGTAAGTTTAGTTGTTGGGAGACATACCTCTGTCTTCCCAGACGGACGGTATCAATGAATATATAAAATCGAAAAAAAATGTCAAGTCCAGGCCCCAAGGCAAACGATCTCAGCTAGCCATATTTAAAGTTATTTTGACTGACAGTTGATAAATCACCTAAATTCATTTAACAAGCCGCTTTAAGGAACACATTAATCACACAAATAGAACTTTTGACATTGCTAGTAACTCATACCACACTTCGTCGCCCGTATAAGCACCCTTGACAGTTATTGATATTCAGACCGCGTGATTCCTGCGCCCACGCATTAGTGTATGATACGTACCTATTACCGAAGTGTCTCGGTTTCACAATCATATCGATTGTTATGCTGCCTCCAGAGGTTTTTTTTTTGGTACCTGATAATGTGAAACTGTAATAATAGTGCTGAAATTTTTGCTTATAGTAGAGATTAAGCACGTACGTTAGTTTACTATTTCTTTATTTGCATAACTGCATGTGAGAATATTATATTGTCACGATTTTTTATTTCGACACTTATATTAGCACGTAAATTCCAAGGTGGACGTAGCTAAAATTGTCTATTCGGAAACGGCAAGTTATTCTTTAAGTTTACCTTGATGTTAAATATAAATCTAAGTGACTTAGAACTTGTCTTATCAACGGCTTACTTTCTTGAAACTGGTCGTTAAGTTGCGAATTTATTTTACGAGATTTGCGTCTCCAAGATATGGTAAAATCGTTCGTTGTAGATGCAGTGATAAATTAATATGAATGCATGTTTAGTAGGACAGCGTTAAGGTTGAAATTCACTTGATTGCACCGAGCCCTGTCAAAATCAAGGCCGTAGCCAGAGGTGATGGGGTTTCAAACCACCCCGAAACCTCAGACAATTAAATTACTTTGAAAATGTATACCTTGTTATTGTAATTGATTTTCTCGTTCATGGTTCAACTCCCCCCCGAACAAAATTCCTGGCTTGGTCAGAATTGTGTTTGATTTACGAATAAGCACACTACAGTGCCATTAACTGCAGTTTAATCCTTATAAAATTACGTTGAAAGTTTAAGTCATAAGTCACATAGTAAGTAAACACACGTAGAGACTTGCATAAACGTCTCAAGTGATAGTTTAACAGGTCATAACTTACCTAATACGTCAAACATAATGCGTTTTTAGTCGCATGCGTAACTGACGTCTGTGCGATTGTTTAGTTTCACTTTCGGCCACAAAACATACAAAAAGTTGAAAGCCCGAGCGCATCCAAATACAGGCGTTGAGTAACTAACGGGGACTTAAAATGTTGCTGTTTGTTTACAAGTACTTATTTGACTTTTTTTGTATAAGATTGTGTGATGTAAGTACTGGCACTGTCTCTTGACACCTTCAAGTCATTGAAACATTACTTTAGTATGCAGTAAATAACGTCGCTGCGCCTGCAAAATCCGCTGTTTTTTTTTTTGAAAATCTGTCCTTGGTGCTTTTTTATAATACTGCTCAAGCCACGTGCACCTGTAAAATCCGTTTTCTAATAACTTATTTTGCTATCTTCTTAACCAAATAAATTATTAAAAACGGATTTTTACAGGTGCACGTGGCTTGAGCAGTATTATAAGATAGCATCAAAGACAGATTTAAAAAAAAAAACTGCGGATTTTGGAGACGCAGTAAAGCGAAATGTAGGTTAGGTACTCCAGACGTGTTTTTGAGCATCTTTAAAAAAAATGCTGCAATAATTTCATATAATTGGTTCATGGAGATTCTAATACACTACCAATAATTGAATACTAGCAGTAATTTCACTGAAGTGTAGTAGTTTGAACAATTATTATTGCCACTACACTTCAGTGAAATTGCTCTCAGTAATGGTTTCGCTTCAAAGTAAACACGTAATTGACAGGTAATGATAGACTGTAGTTAATGATACTTGTAAGTTATGTGCAATGGTCATGGGAACACTATTAGAACACGTCATTTTTTCTACCAGGGCAATATAAAAATTAAATGTGTTCCGAAGACAGAGATTTCATAAAAAGGACAATATAATATTCCAATAGCAGATACAATGATTAGGTAAATAAAAACATTTACTTAATCATTTTGTTTTAAACTACATATACGAGCGCCATATTAATCGACCACGAGATTAACCGCGTGTGCAATTATTCAATTACCTAATGTGTGAGCAAACATACGCTTACTGACCGTGACTGTGTGTAAACTTAAAATAATTACCTCCCCCAGTCCAATTACCACTAAATTAAATGTAAATATGCTTAGTAAAAGTGAAATTTAAACGAAAGCATGAAAATCTGTTCAGTAGGTAAATATAAGTACTTGGATTAATTATTTGGAGTAGTTAGCACATACTGCCGTGTCATGACAAAACACTGTAACTTCAGATACAGTGTTTCATGCTAACACGAATAAATAGGATTTTCGCACACGTTTACATTAGGGTGGGCATTTTTTATTTTTATTAAGTCTTAAAAACACTGAGAAAACCAAAGGGAATAAACACTGTATTTTAGAAATCATAAGGATCAGTTTTGATAAAACACTGCAACATCAATTACAGTGTTTTGTCAAAACACAGCTTACGGTATGGTCGCCCGCTATCTGTAGATACAGTGTTTTTTCCTATCAATCCGGCGTGCATTCGGTTGAAGTCAAATGTCGTGATTTGTTTATTTTACTAATAGATTGTATTCAAAAGTGACGTCTATTAATTATTTTGTCGTTTTATATATCTTAAATGAGCAAAGAACCTAGTAAACTAATTTATAACCTAACCCAAAAACGTAATCAACATTGTCATGTGAATTCTGCGGTACTTTTTAAGAACTTAAACAGTTCTATAATAAGTGAACAGAGTGACGATGTTCAAGATTTTATTCTACCCAGTAAAGTTGTGCCATACGACGCTTCTTCTTTGACTTATGCAGCTGCACATCCAATGTCCACCCTAGACCCTCAAGAACTTCTTTAGTGTCGCCCCAAACATTTTCTGAACTACCCGCAACAGCTACCACCACAGAGATAGATGCAACAAATATGGAAGTTGATTCGCAAGTAGATTATACTGTTACAACTGAAAATGTGAAGTCTCTGAGGCAGGTATGAATTTAGTTACTACGTTAACATTATCGGCTCCTATTCAAATACAGTCTGTAACTGATGAAACGGAATGAGTCGATCGCTCTACGCCGTATACATACACTGTGTTGACCGCGGTAATACCTTTATCATCAACTTTTTCGCATTCAATAGATAATGAAGTAATAGTGGATAATGAAGTGGCATCCCAGTCGCCTGTAGTATCCTCACCACCATCCCCTTCAATATCAAAAAAAAAGAAACGAGAGAGAGATCCCAACAAACTTTTAGAGCAGCAACGGCAGAAGCATCCTTTATTGCCATCATGCGACTGTAAACTAAAATGCTTTGACAAAATTGATGAAGACGATAGAAAAAATATATGGTCAGCTTTTTGGAGTATGGATCGCCAAAGACGTCGTGATTTTATTTCAAGACAGATAATAAAAATTGATTCTTAAGTTAAAACTCTAATAAACTCTCTCAGACATATAATACTTTAATATGGAAATTGAATGATATTGTAACATGCAAAAAGTTTTTTTTGGCATGGCATCAGCCGTATACTTGTTTGTAGTCTTAGTTGTATAAATAAATAAATATACTCATGATCAATAGTTGATGTCTCCAGTGTGATGATGATGATGACGCTTTTTATTTCTGGATAATATTTTCTTAACTAGGTTCACTTTTATCTATAGCAAGCTTGGGTTACAATTTTACGTTCTTTTTTAGTTTCGAATCATATTTGTTTTGACATATCACTGCAACTATATAAATACAGTGTTCTGTAATAACTAACGTTTTCTTTTTGTGAATTTATAGGTTTGACAGAACACGTTTGTAGTCCTAGACATGAAAAATAACTTAAAATGTGTATTTTTTTTATATGGCTGATTAAAACTAATCTGGTGATAAATATATCCAAAATTCAAAGGAGTCTGACATATATTAAATATTTTATGACGATTTTTCCAAAAAAACAGAAAAAAGCGATTTCTGAAAACTAATATGTTTTTAGATACAGTGTTTTGTCACGGCACGGCAGCAGCTTAAGTCAGAGCTCTAGATATGGTCTCTCGAGCACTAGATATATCGAATTAATTAAGGAAAGTTATGAAGCAAAATATTCTAATGTATAGAATCGACACACGATCCTGTCTAAAGGTATCATATATGCAACTTTCAAAATAAATAATATGCATAAAAATTTCAAGATCACTGCTAAAATATCTATAGATAATTTTAATAAACGGTTAGAGCAGCTATTTTCTATTTATAAATTTCAGACCTTGGTCCGAATGTAGTACATCCTCAAGTGCTGCAATAAATTGCATAGTAAAGAGAAAAAAATTAGATGCATATCGTAAAAATTATTTGAGTTACGAACAATTTGAAAAATCCATTGTTTTTATAATCATGTGTCGAGATATCATCATAGATATCATCTAACAACATTGTCCAGCGCCTATTGTATACATTTTAATTACACAGCTACTTGATGATGTTTTAGTTTGGATAGTTTTTAAGATGGTGGTGAAGAAAAATTGTTTGAGGAAGATTAATTATTAATTTGTTAATTATCATCTTTGGTTAACCGTCAGTTTGATAGTAATTTAGGTGATTGATTGCCTTCTAGATTATGCAAGACTAATATGAATTTATACTATTAAAAAAATTGCAAAATCCAAAAGACTTTATTTTTTGTTTAGTTGTGGCATCCATTATAAGTCTCATGTTTCTAAGTTCACTGGTAAGTCAATTAGGGTCAGTTTGCAATCCTGGAAAATTAATCACTTATCTTGTATTACGCAAGTTTCTAATCAGCATGAAATCATCGTAACTCGACCTGCAGCTACTTTAGTAAAAGCGGGTCTATCTAGCGAAACAGAACAGGTTTCTCAATACGCACGTACTCTTGTACGAGCCAAGATGAAATTTCTTTTCGCGTACGTAAGGCGGTCCACAGATTCTTCACGTAACAATGAAGGTGATTTAATAAAAGACATATCAGGTCCATAGTCTATTGTTTGTGTCCATTCGTTCAGGTCGATGGGAGTGGCCGAGACTCGCGACGCATTAGTGAAAGTCGAAAGTGAAGGACCCGCGACTTTTCTAGTGGACAATGTGCGGCGGTGTCGTCTTTTCATTTAAATAGCGTTGGGGTTAGGAATGATTGATTGGTCGGAAATTAAATAAAGATTGCAGTAAAATAAGAATGTAGGTAAACTGCTCAACACCCCACCGAGTCGTTGTTGTTTTAACAGTTGCTATTTCCGTCATTGTTGAGGGGCTTGTGGCTAATTAACAACCGCGCGGATCATATAATTTGCAAGGTTAAGCTACGCTTGCTACAGTCAGTCCGTGGATGGGCGACCATTAGTTACACATCGAGTCCCCTCTGTGCTTCGGAGAGCACTTTAAACCGTCGGTCCCGGGTGTCATACGAATACCTATGACAGTCGTTACGGGTAGTCAGAAGCCCGAAAGTCTGAGAACTGGTCTAACCTTAGGATATCGGCATTACCTAGTAATTGGGTTGCTAAAGTCTGATGGCAGTCTCTCCGTGTAAAATACTGGTATTCAGCCGCATCTGGTTAGACTGGAAGCTGACCCCAACATAGATGGGGAAAAGGCGAGGCAGGACCATTTCCGTCATTTAACTTGTTGAACGACAGACTAGTAAACTGCCAACAACAACGATTTTATGTGATGCTATTTTTATTTGCTTTTTGGTCCCCTCCAAGTGGTTGCAAAGGTTGGTTTAAAAGGAGATAGCGGCTGAGCTACTTAAAATTTGGTTGGAGATCCTTCAGGTCTCGCTAATAACTGCCCGGTTACGTAGAAACAGTCCGCAAGACCATCTACAAGCACTTGAATAGAAAAAAGAAAAAAAAAAGTTAGTTAAAAGCCATCAACAATAAGTTGTTAGTTTTAAAAAGACGCGATGAATTCTTTTCTATTTCTGTATAAAGATCGACGCAAGAAGCAAATACTACACAAACAATGATAAAAATAACATTAAAATCGCATCAGGTAACCCGCTATAAACACAGAACATCGTATGAAACTGTTAAGTCAACAAAACTTGATCAAGTCATTCGATATATTATTTACTGATGACGCAATGGGCTGCTTTCACCGAAGTCTCAAATGGAATTGATGACACACGATTCATTAGAAAGTTATACGAAAATGCATAATGCACGTCAACATGTCCATATCAATATTTACGAATTTGGAGAACTCAACATTATTTCATAGTCAATGAAGATCGTCTTCACATAATTGCTTCAATGCTGTAATTGTTGTATCTACCTATGTTTTGTTTGTTCCAAATTCAAAATTGATGTTTACTTGGGTGTTTCTACAACAATAAAAAAAATATTTTCGTAATTATGCGTAACGTAGCTTTACCTAATATTTTTATATTTGTGTTAGTCGTAATTTAATTTAATTTCAGTAATTTGAATATCATGAGATTCAAAAGAAATATTCATAAGCAATTTCATCTTCAATATAGCTAATAATTTCAATAACAATTTCAATGACTTTGTTGCATATCGCCATGCACCTCTCTTCAAAATTAATTCAATTCATAACTGCAAAACATCGAGCAAAACGACAGCAGTCACGAGCCGAACTGTGAAAGCCTCTTCACACTGCTATCCGATGTTTTAACAACCGTGTTTTTTCCGATCGATCCGATTCGAACAAAAGTATCTTGAAATGTTTATGATAGGCGGCTGCGCACTACTGCGCAGTATCCTTAGCCTGTAAACTAATTATAACATTAAAATAGCTGATTTTTTAAAGACTGAAGAGATCAGAGGGCTTCACAAAGACAAGAAATCGCAATGGAAGATCAGATAATCGCACACTAACAAGAGTCAGACACGTCGACAATTTATTCTAAAACAGACAAAAAGCAAATACATTAGCCTCCATGATCAATCCCGCATAGTAAAAGGATCGTTGAATCAACGACGCTGAAAAATCGGACTGTTAACATGTGAACGGGCTGTAACTAAATGCCCGTATCCGTCCTTTCTCGTAGAGAGTGAAGATCAACGACCTCATGCTAGAGGTAGTCGTCCTCCCAGGTGTGGGCGGGGCTAGGAAGAATCGGAGGAAATGGACCATGTACTAAGTATATAATAATAGGTTTATTAAAGTACAATGAACGGATATTTAATGGTCTTTGAAGCAAGACGCAGCAAAGTAGGTACCATGACATTTTGATGATATATTATATTAAGTATTTTTTTAAGACTTGGAATTAATAAGATATTGACACTTGACTAAAGAATTAATATCTATTAAAATAGTATTAAAGTATACGAGCCCAGAATGGTCACTACATTTAGTTTAAAGTTTCTATGTAGATATTTTACCTAAAAAGTGATAGCGTAGTGGAGTGACCGTCGAACTGCCAAGTCATCATAGGTCTCGAGTTCGAACCCAAGGCACGCACTTCTGACTTTTCGGATTCATGTGCGTATTGTATAATTATCACTTGCTTAAAAACGGTGAACGAAGACATCGTAAGGAATGCCTGAGAGATATTTCCCGACGGGATGTGAAGCCAAGTCAGAGGCCCATGGGCGGCATAAATTCTCGACATCAGGTTAGTCACTAACCACACAAAAAGTACTGTTTAACATATTTTACAATGTCAAATACAAATAATACTGTTTAGGTATTACATACATATAAACTGACACTTTAGATTAAAAGTGTTCACTTAAAACAAGTGTTAAGAACTTTCCAGAATCCGTTTTACAACGACGTTTTAAAATGTGTACACAGGTGTTTTTTAAACTGTTAGTTTAAACTAATTACATATCTACTTAATTGTTCCTAAGCATGTAGTTAGTTAGCTACCGTTTAACAACTTCAAAGATTTGAAGTTTAATAGTTAAAAACATCCGCTTTGATGTACGCTTTAGGATATTTTATAGCTTATATTATAGAGATCAATGGAACCGTAAGTAGACATTACAAACATCAAGAATGTTACTTTTACAAGGAAGATACATTATATTTATACTTTCGAGACTAATATACATTAAATAAGTAATAACAGACACCAAAGATCAGGAAAAGGTAGTTCAACTTACATTGATTGAGCACTTATAATCCGCAGATGTTGAATTAGATCCCAAGGCGTGAACCTATCACGATTTTTAGGAAATTTTAAAACTGGCAACTGCTTAAGTACTTACATAAAATTCTTACCAGAATAATTTGAAATAAGTACGTGCGTATTGTATAATTATCACTTGCTAAAAAACGGTGAAGGAAAACATCGTGAGGAAACCGGCGTGCGTGAGAGATATTTCTCGACAGCATGTGAAGCCAAGTCAGAGGCCTATGGGCCGCATAAACTCTGACACTAGGTTAGTCACTTACCACACAAAAAGAAGAAGACAGGTGATTATTAATAAATACAGCCGAAATAGATTAAAACCCGTATTAATAAACAGTTCTCATTTGAGAGATCCCTCTTAACTGCAGTTATAAAGAGACACGAGGTATTAAAAAAAAAGTTGACATATGTATGGAATTCTACTTTATCGTAGCTGCTGTTGGAACATCTCTCAAATGAGAGCTGTCTATTAATATGGGCCTTAAAATACTACAAATAGATTAAAAAAAAACAAAAATCCGTATTCGTGCTAGGACAGATACACCAAAAAGCCGGCCCTATAACCCAGCTACCTTAGCTACCTGTATACATACAATGGATGTTCACTTAATAGATAGGAGTCATCAGCACCAGACCGGAAATTGCACAGAATAAATTAGACCCACGTATCACTGATGAGAACATCAAATAAATGACATGATAACATCTTGATGTTACTTCAAAAAATGTGGGTGTGGCGTCTTGATCGATTTTCAAGGGTTAATAAAAATAAATGCTCTAGTTTTGTGTGTTTACTTCCGAGTTCGCCTTCCATATTTTAAACAACGAAGCGACGGAGTTGTGTTAAATATAAATAATTAAATATGCTTTGCCTACATAAGTGCACTATATAATTGATTTATTTTCGAACTGTATTTTTAAACATATTTTGTAGGTGCTTACATGTAGTTAGTTTTTATATAGGTACTAGTCAAGATTAATATTGTATCTTCTTTTTACATAGTATAAAACAAAGTCGGTACCGCTGTCTGTACGCTTAGATCATTTAGACTACGTACAGTTTTCAGCAATATATATATTATATACATCTATACATATACATTGAACCCGTGCGAAGCAAGGGCGGGTCGCTAGTATTAGGATAAAAAGTAAAGAATTAAATATTAGCAACATTTAATTCACAATTGATATTATTGGGTATGAAAGTAACTTTTACGCTGTTTTATGAGTGAACGTAGAACATGAAATATATATATTGAAGGAGAACGTATTGGATTGGCCATCCTTACTAACAATGTGTTATTTTTCATCTTGTATATTGACAGCTAATTTACAGTTCTAACAATTCTACTAATTAATAAACTACCGTTTAACAAGACAGTGCGTACCCCACACATTTAGCAGAAAAAGAAAAGCTGCGTTTGCGCCGCTTATCGTCTTTAAACAGCGTATAATCGACGGTTGTGTGCCCACACACTGTAATGGCGACTCAGCTGACCGCACAGTTACCACTAACTACTAATAGTGCTTCGGTTCTATGTTTTACCATACTCTAATGTGGTATTTGTGTTTATATCTAGAGAGATCGATATAATAAGTGGCGTGAAAATTATATTGAATTCCTTTCTTGTAGATAATTATTATTGAACTAGCGGCCCGTCCCGGCTTCGCACGGGTGGACATATTTCCCGTTTTTGCAACATTTTTCATTTATGCTCCGCTCCTATTGATTGTAGCGTGATGTTATATAGCCTATAACCTTCCTCGATGAATGGACTATCCCATATAAAAATATTTTTTTCAATTCCAACCAGTAGTTCCTGAGATTAGCGCGTTCAAACAAACAAACTCTTCAGCTTTATAATATTAGTATAGATATGGCTAACAGTTTTTACTTTAATGCAATGATGTCATCTGCCAGTAAACGTATACTGCAGAACATGGACGTCCTCTTAGATCACTAAAATTAACATACTTGAGGAAATATGGCCATGCTTAACAAGCCAATCGCAGTTTGTGTGTTAGTTGCGCATAGAAAGACACTGCCCTTCCCTTTGATATAACTTCTAAGACATCCACGATAAGAAAGGGCGTGATTATTCTCTACCGAGAACCACAGGTGGTCTGGCATTACTTATATGATATGGTGAAGAAGTGGATATCTTCAATGGAGTCCTCCATTTAATTCATCTTCAATAGAATCTCTGCCTCGTTGGTCTAGTGATGGCAAACGCAGTTGCGTTTGCCATCACGGTCGAACCCAGGACCCCATGCTCAGCAGTTGCTGAGCATGGGGTCCTGGGTTCGACCCCCAGGTTGGGCAAAGCGTTATTGGGTTTTCTGTGTGAAATTCTTTAGTAGCAGCCCAGAGTTTGGTTTTGTTCCCGGTTGATGGCAATAGGCTCGCCCCCTATTACATGGGACATAAACATAACGGCTAAATGAGAGTGTTACTATACACACCTGCCCAACCCTTCGGGGAATACAGGCGTGATGTTATGTTTCAATAGAATCTATAATTAAATATATTTTCAATTAGCTGTGTCCTCACGGCTCCGCCCGTAGCCTGTTACTCAGTGATAATGTAGCTTTCTAACGGCAGAAGAGTTTTTGAAATCGGTCCAATAGTTTTTAAGTTTATTCGTTACATACAAAAATACAAATCTTTCCTCTTTATAATATTAGTACCTATAGATAGAGACCTCTTATTCTTTATTGTACACAAAATAATAATATATAATACAGTTCCGTTGGTAAATTCATGTACAAAGGCGAGCTTAACTCACAAATGAGTTTTCTAACAGCAAACCTTAGAGCGATAGAAACCTCCATTAAAGTTAGCCACTAGCAATAATCCAGCAATTCGCTAGGATTCATAAAAGAATAGAATAAAATAAAAATTCAATTATATTTTATTTAATACTTATTATTATGCGAGAACATGTGAATGTCTCCACCGACTGATATTAAACATTTTTCGAATAAAAATTACGAAGATTTCTTCACTTCAGTCCATGTTATTAATTTTCCGCTAGTATTAAATTATACTAGCGTGCTAACTGCCCGTTACTTAGTATACCTACATTAAAAACTAATACTTATTAGACACGGGACATTCTTGTACCACTTACTGATCTGCTGATGGGTTGAAAGCGTGAACGATATAAAGATATAATAAAACATACACTTCGCAACTTAATGTAATGTTTAATAATAACCAGTCCAATTACTGCTGGAGTAATAAAAAATTAACAGTTTATACTATAAAGAGAAAAGAACCGCCTTTCGATAAAAAATATCAGTATCTAATAGTCGGTATTCCATTTATTTCTAGGGAAAGTTTCATTAATAATGCAATCGCTGTGTAAAAAAAAGTCACAAAGATGTTTCTTTTGTCCCTTCCTGTTAAATACATTTTAAAACAAACATTACGCCTGTATTTCCAGAAGGAAAGGGCAGAGGTGTCTAGTAACACCCTCATGTCGCAGTTATGTTTAAGTAACAGGGGGCGAGCCTATTGCCATCAACCGGGCACAAATCCAAACTCAGGACTGCTACTGAGGAATTCCACACGAAAAAACCCAATGACACTTTGCTCGATCTGGGGATCGAACCCAGGACCAGCAAATACATATCAAAAAATTTAAAATTAAATTCATTTTTTTCATTAAATACCAACAGACTATTGTCGAGTGTCATGGGATGTCATCAATTCATCATACCGTTATCGACTTATTGATGCTAGGTCCTTCGAGAATTACATACGTGACGATTATGTATCTAGGTAACAATATTATTTATTATTCTCAGTGTACATAAAACAGGTTTCGTAAGTTATAAGGTTCGTCTCTACAAGGTCTGTGGAATCTTCGCTAGTCGCAATCAAATTGACATTTAAAACATTGGTATTTGCCTAGCAGCGTGACTGCTGGTAGTTTATAGACTTACATTACCTACACCAGAGTAATTGGACAAGTTTGGTAAACGAGAGAGATTTACTACGGTTATAAAAGCTTTCGCCGAGTTTGATAAACAACAAACTATTATACAGCCATGTTGACGTAGACACTTATGTTATCGTGTGTACTTAGTTGTGCTGGAATGCCTTCTTAAATGTTTCATTACCTTACTAGCGACCGGCCCTGATTTCGCACGGGTGCATTGTAGATACTAATTTGGGGTATATAAACCTTCCTCTTGAATCACTGTATCTATTGCTGAAAACTATTAAAATCCGTTGCGTAGTTTAATAGATCTAAGCGTACAGACAGCGGGAGCGACTTTGTTTTATACTATACTAGCTGTGTCCTCACGGCTCCGCCCGAAGCCTATGTTACTCAGTGATAATGTAGCTTTCTAACGGCAAAATCATTTTTGAAATCGGTCTAGTAGTTTTTAAGTTTATTTGTTACATACAAAAATACAAATCTTTCCTCTTTATAATATTATTAGTATTAGTTTAATAGTATAGATAAAGATTAGCTACTTGCTCATTTCTTTATGAATAGCTAATTAAGTTTTCTACATGTAGTCTTCTTTTCGTATGGTTAGTGACTAACCTTGTTTCAGAGTTTATGCCGCCCATGGGTCTCTGACTTGGCTTCATATGCCGTCGAGAAATATCTCTCAGGCAGGTTTCCTCACGATGTTTTCCTTCACCGTTTTTAAGCTAGTGATAGTTATACAATACACTCATAAATCCGAAAAGTCAGAGGTGCGTGCCTTGGGTTCGAACTCGAGACCTTGGCAGTTCGACGGTCACACCACTAGGCTATCACTGCTATTTTACCACATGTAGTACTGGAAAGTTGTTGTTTTATGTAGTTGATGTTTTATGCTAAGTAATTATGAATTTGTAGCGTTTATTATGCATGATCTTCACCCGGGCCCGTCTGTCACTTTTCCCAGCCTACTATGCTCGTTCTCCTTAGCCTTTTCTCAAAAATGTTGGGATTGACATTTAATATAACTAGATGCGGCTGAATATCATTATACCGGCTTATTACATCATAACTCTTGCGTAAATATTATAATTTCCTTACATTATATTTCCCGTTAAGTTTTAAATAAGTCCACATCCACATTAGTTCTCGTGCGGCACACGGATGATGTATGAATCGTGATACAACACTTAGCGTGGTGGTTAGCGGTCGCACTCGTACGCCGCTTCGCCACTCCCATACATTCCGACGAACGACACACATACTAAACGTGATGGTAATATGGGAACAAGACGAGAATGTCCTATTGTGATCTATGGGTGACCATAAATTAAAAATGTTACGCCTGTAATCTGCGAAGGGATAGGTAGAGCACATCAGTTATCAAACAATGACAAAAAGCGGTGCCGATTCTGTTGTGCATCAACTAAACTTAACTAAAAATGTTGTTATCCTTTACTTGCAGATAAAACAAGAAAGAGATGGAAGAATATTAGAGCTGTCAAATAAGGTTGAACTAAAATTTCTTTACAAATTTAGTCGACACCTCAGCATAATGTCATCTAAAACACGGTGATGTTCAACTAGTATTATACTATACTGGCCTGCAAAAATAAGTACTACACTTTTAATGATATTTACTTTTAAAGTGTGATACTTATTTTTGCAGGCCAGTGTAGTACGAGTATGACAGGTCTAAAAATGTACCGCCTCTTTCTTGTTTTGTCTGTTAGTAAAAGATAGCAATATTTTTATTTAATTTTAGTTGGTGTGCAAAGAATGGGCACCAATGTAGGTAAAAAAGTATTTTGTATTTCCACCGTTATAAGATTAGGTGATTCTATGTGATAATTTGTGGGGGCTTTCTCCATCTATTATGGTATATTGTCGGTAGAAATTGTAAGTAAAATCACCAATATCAGTACTGTAGGCCTAGTACGTTTGACGTATAGTATCGCTAATGTAAGCAAATTTTGGATCGAAAATACAACTGTCCTATAACATTTTAGTTTATTTTTTGCGACATGCACAATTTGTGTCATACATTGATATGAATAAAGTTTTCAATTTAATTAAATAGTATGTGCGAAACGAGTATTTCCGATTCAAAATTCACTTACCTTAACGTTACGTTTTCGTTAGTAATTCCACAGAATTCATGCTTTCATGCTTTCATTTCATAGAACCTACTGTTTCTTCGACTTACGAGTATAGGACCGGTAAAATTCCGAAAGCGGTCTAAAGCGATACGCAATGATGTGATAAAGTGATAATTAGTTTTAAGTATTGCCTTCGCCTGATTTAAAAGGCCCATGCCCTTAGACGTAACGTTACGTATGTAGGTTAAGTATGTAGGTGCGGCGTCTCATAGGCAGATAATTATGTACTTGAACTTTATATGGAAGAATATTCAGTTAGTTAGCTATTAAAAGGCTGTGGTTAATTCTATGTGGCTGTAAAGTTATTTTACTCAAAATTTAATATTATTAAAAGGTGTTATTTGAGCTTTAAGAGGCCTTTCCAGTTTCATAGCCGTCTCGCTCTAATATTAAGCCAGTTTTAAAGATTTAAAGAGATTTTAGGTGATATTGAAAAATGTAATCTATAGAAGTTCAGTGTATACACCTTCCGAGTGTCATCACAAATATTTAAACAATAGTTTTATTTCCATACATGATTTATATAGAAAAAACAAAAGACACAAATTTTCTTTCTCCTCTTTCTAGGCAACAAATGAAGACGAAAATATGTGTCAAATATTTATAATGTTATCATAAAGGATGTCTACAGAATCGAGTCAACATCGCCTAAAATCTCTTGAAATCTTTATAAAAGACCTTATGTTAGAGTTGAAAGACTGGAATAAACAGCGTAATTTAAGAAAATAAGGATATGGAAGAAGGTTGATGCATCGTTTCTAAAATAGAATGACGTTCAAATTATTTCAAAAAACGAAAGAATTATATTAACTTTTTCTAGAATCGTCTGTCATTGGTTCACTACATACTGCATAGCTAAATTATTTTTGGTTAGCTCCGATTGAACATAAAAAAATATTAATCAAGCATAAGGTCAGTTGGATAGGCAAGCTTTACGTAATGTAAATTTATGTTACACGTAACGAACTACATCAGTCATTACGAAATCTCTATCTTTAGAACGAAATCCTTTTTGCATTTGCATAAAGAACACAAACCTGTATATTTTATCATAGGTCACATTCATATTATAAAAGAAACCAGTACAAACCTAACAAACGAAAAAAAATGAAATTCCGTCATTTTTAGGGTTCCGTACCCAAAGGGTAAAAAGGGACCCTATTACTAAGACTCCGCTGTCCGTCTGTCCGTCCGTCCGCCTGTCACCAGGCTGTATCTCATGAACCGTGATAGTTAGACAGTTGAAATTTTCACAGATGATGTATTTCTGTTGCCGCTATAACAAGAAATACTAAAAACAGAATAAAATAAATATTTAAAGGGGGCTCCCATACAACAGGCATGATTTTTTTGCCATTTTTATAGATAATGGTACGGAACCCTTCGTGCGTGAGTCCGACTCGCACTTGGCGGGTTTTTTTTATCACATATGTCAATTTATTATTATGTTCCTATAAATAAAAATGAATTGTTTTGCTTACCAATGGTAGCCTTTTTTATTGTCAAACTGGGCATATAAATAGACTCGTAAAAGCGAATTATATCTGTGGTAGCTACTTCTATATGAGAAGGTCTAATATGCAGAGCCATGAGGACTTTGCTTCATTATTGATACAAGACTCTTAATTTTAATGCTTCATAAATTATAGGACTTGTTCAATAGGCAGTTTTATACCTGTCACCCTAAAAATTAATAATTATAGTACAAGAGTTAATAATGCCATTAAAATAGTATACCCAATACTTTACAATTATGTTATTATCAATTACTGACTTCGAATCAAGGTAATTCCGAGCTAACTGTGTGGTCTCGCGTTAATAAAATTGCCCCTTCATTTACGTGGGTGGGCCAATATCTAATGACAAGTCACATGATACGGTAAACATTGATTGATTACTGTTAGGCGTGATGATTACATCATTGTCACCCTTTGTTTAATAGGGATGTCTAACAACAGAAAATCAGAAAATTATTTTAATACTAGTGACTGTGTTTAAATATATGTATTACTAGCGGCCTGTCCCGGCTTCGCACGGGTGGACATTTTTTTTTAAAGATTTTTGGTTATAAATATAGCCTATGTTACTCAGTGATAATGTAGCATTCTAACGGCAAAAGAATTTTTGAAATCGGTCCAGTAGTTTTTAAGTTTATTTGTTACATACAAAAATTCACATCTTTCCTCTTTATAATATTTGTATAGATTATTATTTATACTTTTAAATTTCTTAGAAATGGCAAATGAATAATTCGTATAATTCAATAGCGACCCAATTTGCTGCCTCAGCTACAGTGCGTTTAATTGGATAATCGACACATCTATACATAATATATTATGGAGTGGTCATCCCAAAACACCTTTCTACCATAATTTGTAGGGCAAGGGTGAAAAGGGTAGAAGAGTGCACTTAAAATTGTCATGTCGGTTGATATAAATTATAATTTCACTAATATGATCTTTAATGGATTGAAATAAATGATTTTTGAATTTGAATTTGATATTCGCACTCTACCATAATTATCTAGTTACTACACTCGGGAACAATGAATCCGGGTCACCAACATAAACCTTAATATCCCGGAAAACATTGTTAAACATTTTAACATTGTTTTGTTTATGTTGATAACCCGGATTTATTGCTCTCGGGTGTAGTAAAACACCCACTCGTCATTTGCGTGCATAAGTAAGGTTTGTGAAGTTGTAGCATAGCATGGAAGATCATCCGATCTATAAGCATAGCATCTGTTGCAGGAACAGCTTGGTATAACCAAATACGGGAAGTACGAGCAAAAATGTGCAAGACCGAAATTTTTGGATGGGAATCTGACACAGTACCTAGTGAATGTTTTCGGTAGATATGAATTAAATCATCTTTCGTAAACACGAGTAAAAATATCGTAATGTTTTAGTAAATAATACAACTGTTACTTATACAAACAGCTGTCCATATTATTCCCACGTATAAACACTCTCACAAAACATTACCGGCGGAGTAAGTTATTGAAATTATACAAAAACTGGCGTCAGACGGAGATGAGTTGGAACACGACTCAGACATCGAGAGATTCTATATAATAAGCAGGTCTTGCGAAGGAAATAATAACGGAATGTTTTATAGAAAATACCGTTGTTCATATGACCTTTTGACTGTACATAATAAAAGGTTATGGTGTATTTGATACTCGTACTTGGTTAAATAACCTCGTTTTGTTGGAAGATTTTAACCGACTTCGAAAATGAGAAGGTTTTTGTAGATTGTAATGTGTATTTTATTTGAACATTTAAGAACATTGATTAGAATATTAATTTCATAATAGTATAAAAATAATTATGTCTACAATGGTTATGCTTTTTTTCCTGTTGTTCGCTGACATTAATAAATCTTCATTTGTGGGTACCAACTTATAATTTTCAGGGTTATAGATATTACCCATAATGCGTTGGTAGACCTTGAACGTCATAGGCTACGGAAAAATAAAACCATAATAGGTACTACATAGATTTTTTTAGATCAAAATGAAAAAAGATTATTTAAATCTTAAAAAAGCTCAAGTTCATAAAACACGATTTGAATTTCTATATCTAATGCCCAGTTCCTATAAACAAAAACGAATCATTTTGCTTAACAATGGTTGCATTTTTATTGCCATACCGGGAATTTAAATAGACTCGAAAGCTAATTTTACCTGTGATAGCTTCTTCCATATGGGAGGATCTACTATGCAAAGCCATAAAGGTCTTTGCTTCATTATTGGTAAAAATACAACAATCTCAATTTTGACCAATAACGCTCCGTAAATTATAGGAATCGACACTTAAAGATCAAAAAATATTTCAACACGTTCGAGCAGACATTATATGGGCTGTTATCAATGTAAGGTGGTGTCAGTGTTATCAATGATCAGAGATTCTATCAGCATAGCAATGAAATAGCTCGTGGGACACTGTTACGTGCAATTATAAATATGGAGCCAAGGTCGCATGCGCGTGCGATGCCACCGCCTTGGTACACATGCATACACTTAGGTATGTATGTGTACAAGAGCTCGTAGTCGTCTATTGAACATAGGCCACTTGTGTAGACAAGGTTTGCTAAGGATCTCGTCATCACCAGGTCTGGCGCAAGATTCTAGATATCTGTATACTTGACGTTATTTGTTGTCTCAGAATAGATATTTTCAGATCGCAGAGCTTCTAAACTGCCAAGGAGCCTATCTACTTATTGGTCCAAACATATGAATCTCTTCTGCAACCTCTGTACTGTTGAATATATAGATGCCCCTCGGTTTTCTCGATGCCATTCGTTTTGATCAATCTTTTTGAGGTCACTGGTTGTCATACTTTAAATCTAAGTTAACAGTCACAGGAACATAAAACGTAGCTTATTCTAAACTACCACAAAGTAGGTACTTCAGTTTTAGTGTTGCGAATAGGGCTTCGCTTACGATCGAGTACAATGCCTTCTTTTTTGGCCACAGCATTGTTTCAATGCATAGACTTTTTTAGCATGTAATTATGTGTTGTATAGTTTGACAATTTATTGGCATATGAACAGGTGAGAACAATTTGATTCGATTAACAGTCAGATAGCGTGTTTTTATCAACACTATCTAGCATTAATTTCTTAATTTTAAGGAGAATTTAAAAATAGGTACTGTTTGTACAATCGAAGGAATGTTGGTGGACGGAGGGGGAGAGGGAGACCAAAGAACAGATGGATGGATTGAGTGATGGAGGATATGAAGGAAAAGGGAGTAAATGATAAGGTGACGGCTGATAGGGAAGAATGGAAGAGGAAAACATATTGCGCCGAGCCCAAGCAACTTGGGACCAGGGCAGGAAGATGATGATGTTCAATTGAAGGAAAATGTATGTTAAATACATCAGATTAGATTAAGTACTGGAGAATATCTGAGTTTTGGCATCCAGCGTATTAAATTCTAAGAGAGTAGAATTCATATGATAGAGGAGCAAATAAATAAAAGGATTAAGTTGATTTTGGCTTCTTAGCTGCTGCATTATTGCATCAAGTCATTGCAGTTTCTGTTCCGGTTCCGCTTGAATTTCTGCCCACTCTGTATGTGAACATAGCGAGGCGACGTAGTGAACACATAGAAAGTAATTACATGGTATTACATGAATACTCCGGAGCTGAATGTTAAACCGCAATGAATAACAGTTCAAGAAATGACTTGACAAGACACCAAATGAAAGTTTATTTGCATGCTTTGATTTTTGGTTTAAATCGATGAAAAACTCCCCACATCAATAATTATCAGCTGGGCTGTAAGTACTATTCACTTCTTTACTATTTCGCTGCCATTATAAGTAAATTTGGTCAATCATACGATTTTTATAATTTAGGTATGTAGGGTGCCTACGTAGGGAAAGATTAATAGACAAATATTGACAAGAAAATGTTTCACAAATTAGGAAACACTCGTTCCATAAATTCCTTTACTTGATAAGTGTTGTTGAACAATATTTTGTTGTCAACATCGTTACGGAGTCGTCACGCGACGCCTGTTTCACGTCACCATTCAATTTGCTAGGAAATTGTTACTGCCATCACACAATAAAGATCAACAGAAGTTTCACTACAGCTACCTTATTACGTAACAGTTGCAATTGTTATTATTCTGACAGTTGAACTGTATTTTTGAGAAGAAAGCAATTATGATTGCTATTGATAAAAGGTTAAGTTTTAGGTGTAGGATTGTTTATAATACTTCGAGATCAAGACTCCTCCGTGCCTTGAAGAGCACGGTAACCTGTCGGTTGTAGTTGTCATGCGAGTAATCTAAGAAAGCAAGCAGTAAACGACCTAAAAAAATTTAAAAGTCTAACAGTAGAATTGTTGGTGGTTTTAGATTAGAATACTCGTTAGTGTACAATGAGAAGCGCGTGGCTAATTATCAACCGCGCGGATCATACGATTTGCGAGGTTACACTGCACTTGCCGCGGTCAGTCCGTGGATGGGTGACCGTTCGTTACACATCGAGACCCCTCCGTGCCTCGGAGAGCATGTTAGACAGACGGTCCCGGGTGTCATATGAATACCTATGACAGTCGTTACGGGAAGTCAGAAGCCCGCAAGTCTGACATTCGGTCTAATCTTAGGATATCGGCATTGCCCAGTAACTGGGTTGCGGAGATCTGATGGCAGTCGCTCCGTGTTAAATACTGGTGTTCACCCGCCTCTGGTTAGACTGTTAGCTAACCCGACATAGTTAGGAAAAGGCTAGGCAGAAAATAGTGTACCTAATAGTAAATCATAGGTTCTGTTAGGAATTGTCTTTCTGAACCTTTCTATTGTGGGCTAGCGTGCCGCATTGCTAACCGTGGCTTCCTGTTTTACGGTATACCACTGATTATTAAGAAAATTTCTGTTGTCAACTTATTACGCGTTATAGGTTATGGAAATGTATGGTATATTAAATGGTTAGAATAGACAATATACTTCACACTGATGATGAATTGCTAATTGCTTTCCACAGACCTCTTCTCCATTGATGCAGCAACGAATGTTGAAGACACTGTGACCTATTGCGTACAGCAGCCATAAACCTAGTCTATAGTGAATATTGATTTTATGGTTACCAGTTGAAGTACAGCTGTATCTCTTTCAAATACTTTCAATGTTATTGCGCTAGTGCTGACAGAAAGCAGGCGTTGTGGCGCAACTTGGTAGAGACAGGTGAACATTTAATTGCATTTTTATTTTAAAGAACGTTGCCCCACAATGTGATTTCTCCTGTATCATGAGTGGGTTTACAGATACAAATTTTCACATGCACAAACGCCCAGACCCGGAACAACTATTTGTAAGCCATACAAATATTTGATCCGTACGGGAATCGAACCCACGACTCGTAGCGCAAAAGCCAATCGCTCAGCCAATGCACCAAACGCATCGTCAATTTTGAATTCATAGGTATCCTACAAGTCAGTACAATTTTATTGACTCCACATATCCGCATATAAAGTATTTTAAAATCTTTCTAGACCTCCGTGAAGCACAAGGAAATCAGTTCAAATCAACTAACAAAACAGAACGAAACGTTAAAATAAATACCTTCCAAACCAAACCAGTTGTTCAGCAACGGTCATAAAACAAACGTAAAGACACACACTCGTAAATCTTGATCACATTCCAGTAACCAGTGTTACGACACGATGCCCGAACCTTCGGCTAATTGCTACTGCTTATATGAACGGACAACTGACAGTTGCTGTTACGAACGGAACATGTATAATTAAGTAATTATATTGACAGGAGAACTGAACATTTTTATGAGGTTTATGTGAATGTATGTTTCTAATAAAACCGACATCATACTATCAAAGTACTGGGTTTATTTTATACTGAAAATTTTAGTAAGACTAAGTTGAATCATGCCAATTGATATAAAAACTTTTATGAGCAATGGTAGCTTATGGTGTGACCGTCGGACTGCCAAGTCATAGGTCTCGACTTCGAACTCAAGGCACGCACCTCTGACTTTTGATTCAAGTGCGTAGATATTGTATAATTATCGCTTGCTTAATAGCGGTGAAGGAAAACATCGTGAGGATACGCATGCCTGAGAGATATTTTTCGACGGCATGTGAAGCCAAGTCCGAAGCCCATGGGCGGCATAAAGTCTGACACCAGCTTAGTCAATAACCACGCGATAAGAAGAAGATATAAAAAGTTAGTTCATGGGTTTTCGAGAAATTCTTACAGATATAAGATTCGATATAAGGTGCTACCTTGAAATATCACCACTTAACGTAATGATACATTATTAAGTAGGTACTTTTGCAGCGATTTGAAAACCTCTATTTTGAAGATGATAAACTATTGGTTTCTGCAAAATAATAAAAATAACATGTGTGTGCTTACAATGTGCTGTTGTTTGGAACTCGTAAATGTTGAATTTAGAAAGTGGGTTATTGTAATTTTTACACACAATAAATTCTCGATCTTTATTCACGCGTTATCTATGGCATCAGCAAGAAATGTTGGAATCAGTTGAGGTTTTTATAGAATCCGTATGCAACTTTTAAATCTTTGGTCATAATTACTAAAATATATGATTAATTGGGTTTTAATTCAGATTTTTATACATATCATAATTTGATAATTTTATGGACTTCACACATGTCAGTTACATCTAATCCTTCTTTCGAATTTTTGTTACTTTCTCCAGTCAATTTTACTTCACCAGAGGCTTTGCTACTGGCCAAGCAAATGTATTCACTAAAGCTTTCTTATTTCGATAGCATAAAGCACAAAGTCGTTTGTTCTTCACTATTGATATTGACAAAGAAGTAGGCTCGATTGAAGTGGGTCAATTGTCTTTGACGGACGCTCAGTGTTTACAAACAAACCGTTTACGCAATTCCATTGCACTCTCAACCGCATGTTTGTTGAATGAGTAACCGTAAACTTTTATATAAAAGAGATTATTCCCGCAAATGGAAGAAAAAACAGCAGTTTTGCCAATATTTTTGCAAGACAAGGAAGATATTGACGATAAAAAAATACTGTTGCTGTAGTTAGTTTAAAGCGTTTTATGCATGCTAATTATAAAAATATTACGTAATTATGAACCGACAAGTAAAGTGAAGGCAAGGCAATGCTAAGAGACAGTCGACGCTAAGGCAACATCTTAAAAACTAAATAAACACTCATTGCGGCAAAGATATGCAAATTCTAAAGATAAAATTACCAATGCAAAATCTAGAAAGCCGTTGATATTGACGTGTCGTTTATTGCAATGGAAACTCATAGGAACGCATTACTATTCAATGTGCTTCGAGGCCGACTTCATGCCATCAAGAAGGTCGTTAGTTATCAATTCATAAGTGCAAGGGGAAACGTTCGCGTTGATTTGATGGACACTCCGTAGTATGGACAGGCCGTTTATTTGAAACATTTTAACTTGTTTGTAAGTTGTTTAGTTTTCGTGCTTTAGAATTTGATTTATTTACCCAAATTATAAATTAAAATAAACATGACGCCTTGTATTCCCCGAAGGGATCGGCAGAGGTGTTTTAGTACAGCCTCGTTTCGCCGGTTATGTTTAAGTCCATGTAATAGGCGGCGAGCCTATTGCCATTAACCGGGCACAAATCCAGACTCAGGGCTACTACTGAGAAATTTTTAATGGAAAAACTTAATAACATTTGGCCGACCTGGGAATCGAACCCAGGAGGGATCCTGGGTTCAATCCCCAGGTCGGGCAAATGTATGGGAATGCTCAGCAGTCATGCTTGCGACCAATAGACCAACAAGGCAGTCAAAATAAAAATATAATTTTGCTATTTCTAGATAGTAGATACATATTTTACATTATGTAGTATAAAATTGGCCACTCATAATTTTTCAAAGAAACAAGGAAGCTGCGTGGTATTCTGCGGTTAGACACAATATTATATTAAGGTTAAAAATAGAGTGGTACAATACAACAATAATCATATTTACTTAGTAATACCACAAAACAGATAGGTACAGAAGTCAATCACATATAATATGTACTTCACTTTTCATACCTACGCTAGGCGGTCACTCTATCCATATATCTATCTCTCTTAAGCGCATGGCACTCGCGCTCGCACTCACTCGCACTCTAGTCCCAAACAGTCCGAGATATCGTATCCGTGAGCGGTGTCTCTGTGTGCGTTGCTCGAGCGCACTTGTATGTAGATTGACTTCTGTACCTATCTGTTTTGTGGTAATACTTTCTGTACAAACCGCAAAATGTGTATCTACAAGTACTGTTCATATATGCAACCGCTGATGTTTTAACCAGCGGACTACATAACTGTGACGAATGGACCACCTGCATTGACGGTTTAGTGAAACACGGAGAAGTAGGTCAAACATGCAATTTAAAAAACACGTTTTTAACGTTTACGTTTACATTACGTTTACGATGGGTACTCATCGTAAAGGTAATGCAATAATAGGCACAAGTCTTTATACGGAACATGGTAATTTGTTTAGTACTTAAACTACAGTAATTTAAGTAACATAACAACACGCCTGTATTCTCCGAAAGGTTGGGCAGAGGTGTATATTAACACCCTCATTTCGCCGTTATATTTAAGTCCCATGTACTAGGGGGCGAGCCTATTGCCATCAATCGGGCACAAATCCAAACCCTGGGCTGCTACTGAGGAAGTCCATACGGAAAACCCAATAACACTGCCCGACCTGGGGATCGAACCCAGGACTACGATCAGCGGTCCCGCTTGCCACCACTAGACCAACGAAGCAGTCGATACAGTAATTTAATACTAAAAAACATTATAACAAAAATAAAACTGACTTCAAAAAAACTAAAATAAGAATTAGATAATTACCATAAATATTATAAAATTAACAGTTTCAGAAGTCGGTGCTAATGCTAATCCACGCTGAACCAAATTGAAGGCACCGACTTTTGAAACTATTAATTTTATAATATGGTAATTACTTTATTCTTTTTTTAGTTTATTTGAAGTCGGTTTTATTATTGTTAAAATGTTTCTTATTTTTTTCTGTTAAGTGGTCTTAATTAAAACATGGTTAGACCTACTAAAGACGCTGCTCGTAACCCAATCACATTTATGTGTACTGTTCGTCATTGAGGAGTTCCATTATCTATCTCCGAAGTTCTTCATCAGATCTTCACCAAATTTAAATGGGACCACTTCGAAAGAATACTCTTTCAAACAAAAAAATAATTTTCCAAATCGGTGTATAAACGACAGTGTTGTGAGGTAACAAATATAAAAAAAAATACAACCGAATTGAGAACCTCCTTCTTTTTTTGGAAGTCTGTATGTTTGTTTTCGCTCTATTACGACACAGTGTTACACTATATTTCATGTTCTCTGACCGTATGTGCGTTCTATTACGTAAATAGCTCATCGCACGAGCAATTAGGTTTGAATCGCATCCGTTGAGGATTTAATTAATATACTAATAGAAATAATTTATTCTACAGTACCTACGCATATAATTGTAGACCTTAATAACGAGGGAAATAGCTCGAATGATTAATTAGAAAACGGTTCGCTGTTTAGAAAACTTGGCTAAATTGTTAGTTAGGAATGTTCGGTTTATGAGTTTATAAGTTATCGTTTCCTTTGGAAATGAAAATAACGGGGGTAATAAACGTGAAAGTTGGACAAAGAATTATTGGACGAGGTTTAAAAGGTACGTATAAAGTAACTTCCTGGTTGGTCTAATCGTGGCAAGCGCGACTGCTGATCGTGAGGTCTTAAACATAACGGTGAAATGTGGGTGTTACTATACACCTCTGCCCAACCGATCGGGGAATACAGGCGTGATGTGTATAAAGTAATATCCATATTGAAAGAAACAAAGTCAGTACCTAATAAAAAAGACTTAGCTGTAGAATTAGAAACTGTTATGTTGCTCCATGGTTCCCTAACCGTTCCAGACAATGCTGTATATTCTAAGGGATATAGTAGATTGTTAAAGTATGTAATAAGTATTAAAACGCCTGCATAATAAACTTCCGCTTCCTTTCCCATTCACCCAATATCCTTCTTACATTCAATCATCAACTCACCCTCTCATTCGTTCCAACAACCCAAAAGGGGGCCTTTTACCGGCTCCGAACAAAACCTCTAAAAACATTGTGAAGTGATCTGTTTTAAGCGTAATTCATACATTACGGGGCGTCCCAGAACAATAGGTGCACCTACATCAAGTACGAACGAGACCAGGAACCGTGAGTACCTTTCCATTGCTTTCCTGTCCGTTTTCCGTGTTTTTTTTCCTAATCGACTCTTGTAGATGGTCTTGCGGACCTTTTCTACGTAACCGGGCTATTATTGGCGAGACCAAAAGGGTCTCCGAACCAATATCTAAACTAACTACGCTAACTACTGTAACATCATGACTATTATAGCAGCAACACCTCTAAGGGTGTCCCCAAGGGGGGACTCGAACCTCTTAGGGTGTTGAATGCGAGAGGACTGGGAGGGATACGACAGCTTGATGAGGGCTGCATTAACAACGGTGTGACTGCGCGGAGTCAGAAGGGACGACCGGCTCCGCGGCTGCGGCGGGTGAGCACGGTGGATCGGGGGGCCGTTTTCCGTATTGTGCATTTGGTTTACTTATAGCAAATACTTGTGGTAACAGTCAACAATCGAAGGTTTTAATCTTAAACATAAACAGAACTCATATCAACCACCAACATAGATTATAAAGATATAAACATTACAACATAACATCACGCCTTGTATTCCCGAAAGGGTTCGGCAGAGGTGTTTTAGTACACCCTAATTTTGCCAGTTATGTTTAAGTCCAATTTAATACGAGGAAAGCCTATTGCTATTAACGTGGCACAAATGCAGACTCCGGGCTGCTACTGAAAATTCCTAATGGAAAAACCCAATAACACTTTGCCCGACCTGGGGATCGAATCCAGGACCCCTCAGCAGTCGCGCTTGCGACCACTAGACCAATAAGGCAGTCAACGATATCTGAACTGAATGTTATATTATGGATATAAGAATGATGATGATAAAATAAACTATGACAAAGCAATATGTACTTGCAAGTAGTAAATAGAACCTAGCTGGTTTAACAACGAAAAGGTATATAATAAATTTATTATTTTTTAACCGACTACCATAAAAAGGAGGAGGTTCTCAATTCGGCTGTATGTTTTTTTTTTTAATGTTTGTTACCTCACTACACCCTCATGTATGAACCAATTTGAAAAAATCTTTTTTTGTTTGAAAGAGTATGCTTTCGAAATGGTCCCATTTAAATTTGGTGAAAATCTGACGAAGATCTTCAGAGATAGACAATGGAACTCCTCAATGACGAACAGTACGCATAATGTGATGATGTGATTATGTTACGAGCAGCGTCTTTAGTAGGTCCATATCTCATGTGTGATTTATAGGTAGGTACATATCTCATGTCTTATGCTGTGTAAACCTTAAAGAATTATTTAGAAACTTTACTAAGCTACGCTTGTAAGTTTGGGAATGTCAGTATAGTAAGGTAAGCAAATAACAAAGTTTCGAGATATTATAAGCAAACATACCAGGATAATAGGTTGTTAAACATTTCGTTCGTGAAGTGCAACTGGTATCGGCACCATTGTTCCTCATGTTCGTAAAACCATACAGATATTACGAAATGTTAGCAGAGAGATAATAATTGAAGGAAATAATACAGCTTTGGTTTTGTTCGGTTTCGTAACAAGTCGAGAACGCAACACGTAAAATTATTTCAGAGCAAACAACTGTTTTGGGGAATGTAGTGTAAAAATTTGTTGTATTTATTGCTACTAAATTAAATCTACAAGGCGTGATGTTGTGTGTGAATTTTAACACACAACATCACGCCTTGTATTCCCCGAAGGCTTCGGCAGAGGTGTTTTAGTATACCCTCGTTTCGCCAGTTATGTTTAAGTCCCATGTAATAGAGAGCGAGCCTATTGCCATTAACCGGGCCCAAATCCAGACTCCGAGCTGCTACTGAGAAATTCCTAATGGAAAAACCCAATAACACTTTGTCCGACATGGGGATCGAACCTAGGACCTCATGGTCAGCAGTCGCGCTTGCGACCACTAGACCAAGAAGGCAGTCATAAAGTCATAATATATAGTTTAAAATTCATTGTTATAATAATTAACTTGAAAAAGTTATATTAAATGAAATTGAAATCAATGTAGATACATTGCTAACGATGAAGAAAGATGATGTTGTACTTGGGAAAAAGTAACAGTTCACGGTCAGCAAAGTAAAAGAATACTTGAAAAGAAAAAACCATCTACCTACCTAATAAGGAAGGTGGCGATCAATTCGAACAAGAAAATTAGCTTCCATGAAAACTATTTAGTTGACGTTAACAGTATTATGTATAGGTGTCTACTAAACGTGCGCATGACCTTCCAACGTAACTACTCAGTCAAGGCCACGGTTCATACCTGATGAGATCACGCAGACTTCGGTTAGGTACCTACCTCGTAAATTGATTATGGTGTCTACAAATCTATTCGATTTAGTTTATAGATATTGATCGATGGGTCGCTGGAAGAACTGCAGACAATCGATCATGATGATTGACAGTGAACAAAAACGAAACAAAGTATCGATTGATTTTCAATGAAGGTCTCACTCTCGCTGTCCAATAGGATTTAATGATTATACATGAGAATTGTAACGATTCGATTGACAGAATATAAATAGAGATGCTTTAATAAAATACTGATATGTTTTTTTTTTCTATTCGACTGCTTTTAGATGGTCTAGCGGACCGTTTCTACGTAACCGGGCAGTTATGGGCGAGACCTGAAGGGTCTCCAACCAATGGGGACGAGAGTAAAATACTTAACCTAAGCTAACTACTACTACTACTAACATGATGACTAGCTAGCAACAACAGCACTAAAAGCGACCCCTAATGGGATTCGGACCTCGGCATAGGGCGTTGCTGGCGAGAGGACTGGGAGGGAGACAGCTTGATGAGGGCTGAATTAACGGTGTGATTGCGGAGTCGAAAAGGACGACCGGCTCCGCCGCTGCGGCGGGTGAGCACGGTGGATCAGGGACTGACATAAAATAAACAATAGGGGCTTTTATAGTCTATACTAATATTATAAAGAGGAAAGATTTGTATTTTTGTATGTAACGAATAAACTTAAAAACTACTGGACTGATTTCAAAAAATCTTTTACCGTTAGAAAGCTACTGTCACTGTCTGTACCTACTTGTCACTGAGTAACATAGGCTATATTTAAAACTTCTTACGCAGGCGGAGCCGTGAGGACACAGCTAGTCAATGATAAAGTCATCGCCATAAATTTTAAATATTTCTATAGTTAAATTATTAAAGGAGAGTAAATTGCACATGGCCATAAGCAGGCACCAGAAGTTACCTAATACAACGCAAGTATATAATTATACTCAGGTAAATGGTGCACTTATGCTGGACCATTATACTTAGATAACTCGTATATAGATCAGCTTTCATAACGTCAATCTGCCTGTAATTTTAAAACCTATAATATAGATTGCAATAACGTTAATTGGAACTGTCCAATTGACATTGTTGCAGGCATGACATTGAGAGGGTTGACATTGTTGTTGGATTGTGACAGGCGGGGACAGGGCAGTTAAGTTTATGATAACTGTATCATAAACTTAACTGCCCTGTCCCCGCCTGTCACAGATATACTCGTAGTTATAAATTATATTAGCGTTTGCCCACAGCTTCGCTTGTGGGATTTTATGTTACTCTCTTAGGACAGGAATTTCGAAAAAGCCTTCCTTAGTGGATGCTTACGTTATAAAGGTACCTACTGTTAAAATTTCAAGTTTCTGACCCCAGCGGTTTAGGCTGTGCGTTGATAAATCTGTCAGTCAGTTTCTCCTTTTATATAATTATACAGATTTATATAACACATAACATAACATTCACGCCTGTATTCTCCGTAGAGCTGTGCAGAGGTGTATAATAACACCTTGATTTCGCCGTTATATTTAAGTCCCATGTAATGAGAGGCGAGCCTTTTACCATCAACCTGGCACAAATCCAAACGCCAGGCTGCTACTGAGGAATTCCACACAGAAAAACCCAATAACACTTTGCCCGACCTGGGGATCGAACCCAGGACCTCACGATCATCAGTCGCGCTTGCCACCACTAGACCAACGAAGCAGTTATATGTATAGTATATACAGATTATTTTATTATTATATTGACGTTAGGATGAGTCAATAAGATTTAGCAATCGTTCAGTAACGAAGATGGGTGGTACCCAAAATGTGATTAATCACTGAAGAATCTAGGCGTCTTACTCCTCCGGAGACGCCCTTACATCCACCATCTACGACTCGTCTTACGTAACTAGTACGAGTGTTTCAAACTCCAACTATCACTGTTACCAAAATTATTATTATGTCACCCTCAGTTCAGTGCAATCTCAGTAAAAAGTAATAGACAGACAGACACTTGATTTACTTATTGTGTAAACGAACTGGCAAGTAATTGAATGTAACAGCAATTTTGTTTCTTGCTAATAATTTCTGCATTTCATTATTCTTTCTGTTTCGGTTGGTGTAACAGTCCCCACTGAAGATTTAATGCTGAACGTCTTTAAAGGAATGCACGGTCGAGTTCAGATGTTATCAAAATGTTTGGGTAGGTACTTCTTTTAGAGCCGGCAAATCGTAATTTAGGCCCCCAAGATACAGGCGATGCCTAGTTTGGGGACCACCATTTAAATACCAATGTTAACTATTCTAGTTACAGTAAGCATACTATATTATTATTTTTGAAATTTATATTGTAACAATGGACCAATAAATTATTCTTATTCTAGTTTGTGATCAGAATCGTATTAATTGTGTTATCTATACTAATATTATAAAGCTGAAGAGTTTGTTTGTTTGTTTCTTTATTTAAACGCGCTAATCTCAAGAGCTACTGGTTGGAATTGAAAAAATATTTTTGTGTTGGATAGTCCATTTATCGAGGAAGATTATAGGCTATATAACATCACGCTACGACCAATAGGAGCGGAGCATAAATGAAAAATGTTGCAAAAACGGGAAAAATGTCCACTCGTGCGAAGCCGAGGCGGGCCGCTAGTTTAATTATAATTATGGTTTTTAAATTAATTTAAAAGCTATTTATTATTGTAGGATTTGTATGGATATATCAAATGCTACTTACACACTATTAAATTCTGATTTTAAAATCTATAGCATTATTTATTTTTTATTTTTGACTGCTTGCAGATAGTCTTGCGGACCGTTTTTTTTTCTACGTAACCGGGCAATTATTGTAGACCTGTAGGGTCTCCAACCAACGGTGACGAAGTAAAATACTTAACCTAAGCTAACTACTAATACTCTAACATCTTGATTCGTTTCCAAAACCAGAATCTAAATTATACATAGACAGTGTATCCAAGACGTCGTATACAGTACGAAGTAGATAGTTATTAGCTATCAATAGGTATGGTATCGTATCGGAAACATAGTGACGCCTTTGTTTGGTTGGCATGCGCAATGCGATCCTTATTCAGTAAGTAATAGATTAAGATATGGTCAAAGGAAACCATTCAAAGACTATATTAAGAATACACTTTTCTATCGATAATACATGATACCTATGATATTAATATTTATTCGTATAATACTTGGTACATGATTTAAGTTCCCGGGAAATAAGTGTTTGATGGTACGGTTACCTACATAATATAATTTACAATGACATAATAAATGCTATGCAATGGCGCATTTTAGCGCCCCTAGTTAAATGACCGCACAACGAGCGATAGCCGCGCAATTCGCTCGGGGCGCTAAAATGCCTCATTTTAAGAATACATGTTTACTTCTTGTACTTTTTTTTATTGATTCCAAAAGTATCCCGTGCAGGATTAATCTATGTCAGCAGTACATCACGAGGTTTGAAGGAATTACATGATTTCGTTTACACCCTGTATACAATGAATAAGTTCAGTATTCATACGACGTATGTTAAGTTACATTAATTAGAATTGCATACTAACAACTAACATTGAATTTTAATTTCCATTCAACATTCAATGTTTACTATATTCACACTTTAATTAAACAACAACAACTAATATAGTTGCAAGGTTACACAGCCTTGACAGTAAAAACGCAAACGCTATCGAATTTGTAAGGAAATTAACGTGACACGCTAACGAACACGTTCGTGCGCTTATTCAATATGAAATAACACTATTCTTATACATTTCCTTACTATTTTCCGCAACATTGCAATTTTAAATGTGTTTAACAGGTGGCAAAGGTATTAAATTGTTGATAGATTCGATGGCCTTTTTTGCGAGTAATTAAAAAGTGAACGTGCGGTTGGTAATACTGAATTTATTTAACGGTTCGAGAATGCGCTGCATTTGGTATCTTGCGAAGTAGATATAGTAGTAGCATTATACACGTACCTGAAGACGGTAGCTTAATGCGGTATACTGAGGTCTGTATTGATAAACAGCTGTTATTTGAGAGATCTTTCAACAGTACCTACCATAAAGTAGAATTTCATAAACATTTGACAACTTTTTTTTTGAATACGTCATCTGTCATGTTAAACCTACACAAAAGATCTCTCAAATGTGAGCAGGGCCTGAATGAAGAAGGCGAAGGATCGTATTGAGCCGTAATTTTAAGAGCCTTTTGGTGACGAAGAATCTGGAGATCTGGACTATGGTAGGTTGATTATAGACTTTTAGAGTTTTATCTCTAGGTTCTTATTCTGAGTTTTTCGGAATAATATGTACCTATATAAAGGTAAAGGTCCGCTTTAATTACAGGAACCGGTCGTGCGTGTATTAGCATGCACACGCCCGTTTCTTTTATCCGTAATAGAGCGAGGCATAACTGTTCGTGATTTGCATAGATTATGTCATGAATTGGAATTATATAGATGAATATTTGATTTTATGGATAATGTTACGTATTTTCTTTAGAGGTGCTAGTGGCTAGGTAACAACCGCGCGGATCATATGATTTGCAAGTTTAAGCTGCGTTTGCCGCGGTCAGTCCGTGGATGGGTGACCATTCGTTAAATATCGAGAGCCCTCCGTGTCTCGGAGAGCACGTTAAACTGTCGGTCCCAGGTCTCATACGAATACCTATGACAGTCGTTACAGGTAGTCAGAAGCCCGAAAGTCTGACAACCGGTCTAACCATAGGATATCGGCATTGCCCAGTAATTGGGTTGCGAAGGTCTGATGGCAATCGTTCCGTGTAAAATACTGGTATTCAGCCGCATCTGGTTAGACTGGAAGCTGACACCAATATAGTTAGAAATACGCTAGGAAGAACGAACGTTACGTTTTTTTAAGGGATTTTGTCAAGTGGATGAGCAGCAGCGTCCTCTTGTCTTCTAATAAGAACATTCTTTAATCACCAATCCATCTGCCAAGAGTGGGGATTAATGGCAATATTCCATTATAACCGTTCATTGTAAGTAGGCTGGGACGCACATGTTCAGCAGTGGACGTTTACAGATGTTCTATTGAGGAGGTGAGAGGTATGGTGTCCCTCCAACGAAAAGGGAGAATTCTCCAACCAGGCGGGTCTTATACCTGGTGGGCTACTGCCCAACGTGTGATGTTGGGAAGTTGTATATTTACTAACTGCGTGTCAAATCTTGATATAGCGATGCAGGATTTGTGACGTTCCATTTGACAGCTGTCATTGTTGTCGCTGTAGTCGGCTAGACAATCGTCGCGCTGCGTAATTCTCATGTGGCGTGATAGATGCCGCCACACCATGATGCTTTGATCTCGTTTGAAATCGCCTAGATTAAACTATGTAAGTACCTTATGTCCAATACTCAATAGCTACTCAATTTTAAGTTGCCATTAAGTCTCGTGCTGTCACTGTCACTCTAAGGCGAACTGACAGAGACAGCACGAAATTTACGGCAACTTAAAATTGAGTAGCGTTTGAGTATTTGGCCTTTAGTTACAATATGTATACTTAAGTGGTGTATTGTTTTGTAAAAAGTTGAAATATCATTGTACTCCTCACGCTTTGCTGCAATCATTATATTTCAATCGTAATAAAGACATTACTTTTGTATAAAACGATGTAAACGCCAACGGAAGAATTCTTCATTTGATAAGGATCTATGCTTTTACCGCAAAGTAACGCTGGCTTTCATATTACCGACTGATTACAAGCAATGGCACGCTACACATACTACTCGTATTTCTATTATACAATATTTGTCTGAAAGTGTTACTAAACTGCCTCATTGGTCTAGTGGTGTCAAGCGCGAATGCCCAAAAACGAACAGTGTTATTGGGTTTTTCCGTGTGGAATTCCTCAGTAGTAGCCCGGAGTTTGGATTTGTGCCCGGTTAATGGCAATAGGCTCGCCCCCTATTACAAGGGATTTAAACATACGGCGAAATAAGGGTGTTACCATACACCTCTGCCCAACCCTTCGGGGAATACAGACGTGATGTTATGTGTAGTGTTACTAATAGGTAAGATAACCATATTATTTAGGAAATATCACTAAAAGGGAGCTTAAAATCAATTTTACAAATGATTCTGTCCACAACCTAGAGGGATAGAGTTTAGTGAGGACATGAAAACTATTGTCGTTTTCGTAATTTGCGAACTCGAACTGGGATACTTATGTTAATTTAATACTAATTATGTTATGATACAATTACGACAACGCGTTGTTTGACGACACGTTTGGTGCAGTGGCTAAGCGATTGGCTTCTGCGCTGCGGGTCGTGGGTTCGATTCCCGCACGGAACAAATATTTGTATGGCCTACAGATAGTTGTTCCGGGTCTGGGTGTTTGTGCATGTGAAGATTTGTGTCTGTAAACGCACCCACGATACAGGAGAAATCCTAGTGTGGGACAACGTTTTTTTCTTATAAAAAAATAAATAAATACAATTCCAAATTACATGGAATTGTATCATAACATAACATAACTAGCCCATTACCGTCCAACTGCTGGGCACGGGACTCTTCTCATAATGAGAGGTGTTTAGGCCCTAGTACACCACGCTGGCCTGGTGCGGGTTGGCAGACTACACACACCATCGAGAACTTTATGAAGCCCTCTCAGGTGTACAGGTTTCCTCACGATATTTTTCCTTGATCGTTAACGCAAGTAATAATTAAATTCTGAGCAGCACATGAATTCGAAAAGTCAGAGGTTCGGGCCGGGTTCGAACTGCACGGAAGGCAAGCGTTCAACCGCTGGGCTGTCACTGCTATCAATAAATTGAATTGTACCTATCATACGGAATATTAATTATTTTGTGTCGCCTTTAAAAGCCTGGTAGAAATATATGAGATAGTAATTTTTCATGTTGTTTCCCCATATATTAGAACATACTTGCGACCAAGGTTATGATTTCATTGCGTGCTACGATTTTCAAATACAGTATTGCTTCGGCTCTCGTGATGTCGGGATGTACCGTGTTATTAAGATAGCTCATGATTACAGGTAATTGGTATCTACCCGTCGGTGATTGAAACTTAGTCACGTTTGATCTGGTCATCGAACCTTGTTTGACTATGGACTTACACTGAAATGGTAGTACAAACTCATAGCACAAAACAGATAGGTACAGAAGTCAATCTACATACAAGTGCGCTCGAGCATCGCATACATAGACACTGCTCACGGATACGATATCTCGGACTGTTTGGGACTAGAGTGCGAATGAGTGCGAGCGCGAGTGCCATGCGCTTGAGATAGATAGATATATATCTATATAGATAGAGCGACCGCCGAGCGTAGGTATGAAAAATGAAGTACATACATGTGATTGACTTCTGTACCTATCTATTTTGTGCTCATAGTGAAGGACGTGTTTTAATTTTCATGTCAAAATAATCATCAAGAAGTTTTATTTTCTTAAAGTGTCAATTCCACTAGCAAGTTTTATTGTGCAAGTTGACTTGTGCAAACCGGCTTTCAAACTGTGGAAACACCCGTCACAAGTCGACTTCTGCAAGTTTTCTGTCTGCTAGTGGATTTGGCGTTTCCATGATAAATTTAAAACAAAAAAGTCAAAAATTAACTGCCTCGTTGGTCTAGTGATGGAAAGCGCGACTGATCGTGAGATCCTGGGTTCGATCCCCAGATCGGGCAAAGTGTCATTGGGTTTTATCGTGTGGAACTCCTCAGTAACAGCCCGGAGTTTGGATTTGTACCCGGTTGATGGCAATAGGCTCGCCACTTATTACATGGGACTTAAACACAACGGTAAAATGAGGGTGTTATTATACACCTCTGCCGAACCCTTCCGGGAATACTTACAGGCTCACGCCTGTAAGTATTCCCGGAAGGGAATACGAATACGAAACGTGATTTTGGATTTTTATAACATAACATCACTGTTATGTTATAAAAATCCAAAATCACGTTTCGGTTCTCTTTTATTCATGAAAACTAAGTGAAACCAAGAACCATTTCGTAATTTACTCTAGTATTTGTACAGAATACCTAGTGAATTCCACATTCCAAGAAACAAATATACTATTCATGATACGTAGTCTGTTAAAACTAAGTACCTTTTCACACATACACGATTTCTTCACAAACTATTCTGAGGAAGTTCATTACCTACTCTTATGCTAAGGAAAACAATGTGAGTACGTGTACAAAGGCTTACAACCTTGTAAATGGTCGCAGCACGTGTGATAAGGGCGTAAAGAAAAATGAAAGTTAGAAAATATATTAAAAACGCCGTTGACTCAGCACACTCAATGTGTGTTTTAATATAATGTACAAATAATGTACATTGTAAACAAACAGTGGCCTCCTTACCTAAATAGCATTACTCTCCCGGGAGTTGTAACAAGCGCTGCGCGGGCGCATGCTGTCACGTACGTTGATCGCAATAACCTCACGTTCAACACCCACTCGCAAATAGCAGACCTTTCCGCTTTCTTGAATACACTCGTCGCTTTTTAAATGAACTGTAAAATTATAGGAAAGTCAACTTGATGCTTAGAACAGTTTTTATACCGCTTCAGTGGAGTAATGGTGGACAGCTTCTGAGTTCACAGAACAGAACCAAACGCATGACGAGATTTGTTTTTAAAATGTTTAATGTGGTTTTTGGGAGACATTGCTCTGGGATTAGAAATATCTGATGATATCAATGAGGTAGAGGCGGCTCATGTCCGTTGATGGCTGATAATATGATGATGATTATGACATGTCCCAATGGAAACGATAATGGAAAACATCGTAAGGAAACTTGCACACCTGAAGGCTGAGAGGTCTCCAGAAAGTTCTTAAAGATATATGTAATCCGCCAATCCGCAACAGGCCTGCGTGATGGATTAAGGCCCTAATCCCTTCTCATTCCGAGAAGAGGGCCGTGCCCAGCAGTGGGACAGTAATGGACCAATGCTGTGCTCCAATACCACTCCACCACCGATACCGCCATCCACCATCGATGCAGTTCACATGTATCTAGCAGTTTAGTTTCTTCAAATTTACGTGACAGTCATTTTATGTCTACGTAGACCACAAATAACAAATCTAGGTAAGTCTTAATAGTATAAGGCTAAGCTGCACTAACCTGATGCAGTAAACTATGTGGTCCGGGAAAGGAGTGAATGTACTATGCAACTTCTCTCACTCCTTTAAAGATGGAGGTCAAAACTCTTTAGTCATTAGGTACCGATTACATTATGTATTTTACACGTTTAATATCTTCTAAGTGGGTTTAATATATTAACAGCCATCTGCATTTGATTAATAATAAAAACTGGTAATCGTTTTATGACTTCCCTGAGTTCTACGATTTGATTTAGTTTTCAGAAAGAGTCAAAGAAAGTATGTATAAAAGAATTTAGCGTGGTATCAAACTGCTGAATCTTTTTCTTAAAGATTAGTGTTCCGGTATGAGTTAATAAGGAATAATAATTACGATAAATACTACTAGCTTATCTTATTTTACGTGACCCATGGCTGCACAAAATGGTCTTTAGAAGATTAGATTCATCTATACTATCTATACTAATATTATAAAGAGGAAAGATTTGTATTTTTGAATTTTTGATTGTAACGAATTAACTTAAAAACTACTGGACTGATTTCAAAAATTCTTTTGCCGTTAGAAAGCTACATTATCACTGAGTAACATAGGCTACGGGCGGAGGTGTAAGGACACAGCTAGTAATTAATAAATCTCTTTCAACATCGCTTTTAAAAGCAGTATCGCTTTGTAATCGATAAATTTATTTAACATTAAAATAAAAACGTTTATACCTAATATACTCAAAATCTATCTAAAAGACAACAACAATTTATTTATACCACTTCAAGAATGCCATGATGATGATGAGATATCTTAATCTATTATAAAAAATCGAAGGCTGAAAACTTAGTATAAAGTCATAGGGCAAAGTTAACAAAAACAATACATAATTATATAATTATGTGCATATATCAAAACACATAATCCAGGCGTGGTTGGCTATAAAAAGATAATCTGGCCTTGGTTCTTATCGCGCGAATGATCTCTTTCGCACGGTGCGCTCGCGCCGGCTTCTTAGTTCATTCACATTTTCATGAACGCTTTACTTGAACTTTTGACCTACGACGGCTTAAAATTGTAACCATTTAGTTTACCACCTATTGTTAACACTTCCCCAGAGTTATCAAATGATTTTGATATAGGAATTAACATGCTTAATTACGGTAACAAAAGATAGGTGCACATGCGATAGTTAAATAAGACTCAGTGTTACTAAATTATTTGTTGAAAGATTGTTGGATATTATATTTATAATGAACAACTTCCTCTTATTAGCATAGTTGTTGTGTTATCTTTTGAGTTAGAATGTCTTAATGAGGGAATATAACCTCGGAAGATGTCGAAGTTGCCTGTCGAACCTGCCGTTATTTTTAATATCCGCGAGTCATCAACTAGTTATAAGAGCAAAGCCAAATTTTAATTTAACGGTAGATTTATTTTCAATGTAACATGTAAAAGATGCCTGTTTCAAAAATGAAAACAGCGGTTGCGTGGAAGTAAAGCGAAACTGAGTTATACAAGCAATGGTCTACACTTTTGATACAACAAAAACAAAATCTAATAACATAACATCACGCCAGTATTCCCCGAAGGGTTGGGTATTTCGACGTTATGTTTAAGTCCCATGTAATGGGGGCGAACCTATTGCCATCAACTCGGCACAAATCCAAACTCCCGGCTGTTACTGAGGAATTTCACGAGGAAAAACCCAATAACATTTTGCCCGACCTAGGGATCGAACCCAGGACCTCACGATCAGCAATCGCGCTTGCCACCACTAGACCAAAGAGGCAGCTAATCTAAAAAGTGTAATAGTTAAAATCTAATAATTATTTTCCATGAAACTGCTATCTCAACATTTCAAGTACTTAAGTAAGTTAATATCATTAATTAATAGATACTGTGCACGCGGCTAATAACACAGCAACGTCCGCAAGCCACTAAATACAAGATTAGAGTCATTAGACCGCTTACGACGTGAAATCGAAGTGTCTCCTCTACTAAGTACCAACACTGCGACAGTGCGACTTACGTGTGCTTATTGTTAAGCGATGCACGACAAATCGCCGGACAGCACCATTGGACACGCGGTTTACCGGATCGGCGTAGGCGCAAGTTACAGGCGTAAAATTTTGCAAATAGTAAAATTGATAAAATTGTTATGGATGCCAGTTTGTTGTAGGTTATTACGCTTTTTGTAGAAAGTAATGAACTTGTTTGGAAAAGCTGTAATGTAAGCTATGCAGAATTACGCAAGTTAGTTGCGATATCTCGATTTTTCTAGCAAGTAAAGGAAGACACTAAAGTGGTTCTTTTACGAAAGAGAAATCGTTAAAATGACAATCATCCTTCATCAAAATTGTGTTCAAATTACATAAAAAAAAGAAATACGATACATTTCGTTTTGCGTACCTCGGCTATAATTTTTTGTCTGACACGAAATACTATAGCATTAAATATTCATTATAAACCGATTAAAGATACAAAAACAATGTAATGGATATAGTAGGATAAAAAAAACAGCCTGCGGCCTCAAAGTCGGTAGGATTAAAGGTGAAACCATCAAAACATAACTTTTCCCATGAAGGCTTGACGAATAAACGCCTCAGGGTATATGTCATAAACATTATTGTAACATGATCTATTATAAACAACTATTAATGTTACGAATATACAACAGTTTTGATATGCATGGACACACATTATTGACTGACCCCTTTGCTCGTAAGACAGTTTACTACCATATTCTGATTATCCAGCGAAGATTCTTGATCTAAGGTCATACTGACAGTTTGAAGAATAGGGTATTTGGTTAGATACTAATTACTTTTTAATAGGAATCTCGAAATTGTTTCAAAAATGATACGCAACAGTGAAAAAACCAATGAAATATTCAATAAAATGCCCAAGTTATGTACGATTTGAAATTGTTGACTAGACAGAGACAACTCGACTACCATAATGACGTTATACGTTAAAACTTCATAGTAACTTGACATCACTCCGAACAATATTAGTTTCGCGCGACAAGGACAGAAAATGCCTCCTCCACACACTTCAAGAGCGTGTAGCTCCTCTATTTTTTCATCGATTTTATTTATTTTTTCACACACCGTGTTCTTTCTATACTTTTAAAATAATAATACCAAATTGTTAGACATTTTAAATAGTAGTCAAATACCCCAATCTACCTGAGACAGAACTAGGTGCAGAAGGAGAACCATTTGTGGTAGGACCGCCAAAAAGATTCGGTCTTATAAAACATTTTTCCGTTTAAAAGACTTTTATGTTCTCATTTTTCTTCTTGTTTAATTCCTAGACACCACTTCCTTTTAAGACATGTTAATATATTACATTGGTACCGCTATCGTTAACAACTTGTTACTTTTAGCACTTCCTGGCACTAATGCCTTAACGGTGTCACAGTTGTGACAAGACAAGTGAACGCCCAGTTCGTTTCTATCGCATAATGAGTGAAAACGACCCAAAGCACATTGTCCTATACAAGCCAGACCACTTTACAATGGTAGAGACGTTTACACTTGCAAAGTGTTTGACGACTGCACAGTGCATATAGATTGAATATTGCAACTGAGATAATGAGATAATCATTACGTAATGTCTAAAAATACCACGATTACGCAGAAACTAAACTTTTTTGCGTGGCTATCCCAGTTCCTGGTAATGGCCATAATGTTTAGAAAAAACGCTAGGAAGAAGAAACATAATTCCTTTTTGAAATTGGTACCTAATAGCTAACAAGGTTTTTTTTGGTGGAACACCTTAATACATTATCTCAATCCCATATTCTAAAGGCTTTCTACGGACATAGAAACACTATCGCCATAAAACTTGTACAAGTGCCAAAAGATTTAGAACTTCTTGGAAAGAAAGTACCGTGGCACGTTAATATGGTCAGTAAATACGTTGCACTAACTTTTATTGTAAACGTTGAAATAGTAGGCCATTTGTTTTTCAATGTAGAATAAAAACTAGTTTGAAAGCGCTCCAATTTCTAGAACGAATGTTTTTATCCTAATAAATAATATGTTTGCTCTTTCTCGACCATGTTTTTCTAAGTAGGTACTATCCATCGTCCCATTAACTTTTTTTAGAAAATAAGTTCAGGCTTGTTAATAAAAGAGGATAAATCATAAATCGGCTTACCTATAAGAAGCACGAGTATTGGATGGCTAGATATAGTAAAGTACAATAGTAAAACTTCTGATGATACCCAAAACCACTGTTAAAATAATTCGTATTTTTATTATAATAAAAGTAGAACTGTGCAGGTCAGTCTATTATGCCAACAATTGGATCACGATTCTTTGTAGTCAGGAAAAGACTAAGGTGGTGAAGGAGTGCCAACGATTGAAATATATCTCGATTACTTTTTTGGCAGACCTCTTGTAAATCATTTGTCGCAATTTTCTTCTCGTTTGAATCACCTTAATCGGTCAATTTGAGAAGTGAGCGCAATAGGTCAAAATCGTCCAATTAAAAATTTTACAACATTTTTATAAAATCTATAAGATAGTTATGATAGTTAAAAAAGCGATAATATTTTTATATCTCGCTATACTTTCTCTAGTTCATTGAGCTTTTAAATTCTAAGAATTGTATAGGAGAGATGGCCATATAACTTAGCTTAAAATAAAATCTATATGTTAATAGTTTGGTTGAATTTATGCATTACGTCACATTATAAATACAAAATGTCCTTTAGGAAGCATATTTTAGAATAATCATGGTGATATTTATGATACTGTTATTTGCAATATTGTCATTCTAAATCGTACTGTTATAGACAATGTAGGAGAAAATCTGTTGTTGGATGTAGCAGACGTTCCATTGTAGATTAATTCAACGTATAATGCAAAACATCTCATATTTATGTTACTGTTTTAAAATAAAAATCTGACATCAAAATTTTGTAAAACAAGATACATAAAGGAAGCGTTATTTCAGTATTTGAAAACATAAACCAGAATGTTACCCTACTTGTGTTTCTTCCGTTCTTCAAATAAACAGATCTATTAAACTAGGACTGGGTTAAATTGAGAATATGTTTTCTTCTAGCTTTGTTTCATTGGATTTATTTTGATTATAAGCAAACAGATATGTGCTTGTTATTTTACTGGCAGTCAGATTTTCGGAAACAGCAATTTTGAATCTTGACAGCTGAGATTCCGATAACTCCAAAACTTTAAATACCTAATGGCCATAATAAGAATATTTATTAATTACAAAAGTTTAAAAGACGAATTATGCTTTAAAGTTTTATTATGAGGTCATAAGTTAGTGTTTAGATTTTGAAGTTCATTTAAAAGGTCAGTGACTTGTTTTTAAGATCTGAGTTCTGACTCACCGTCATTGTTCACGAGAATATTGATCTTAGCGCAGCTCGACTGTATCGGTTAATAAAAACATTACATGTCATCAGATTTACTAACCAAGTACCTAACTGAAGAAGTTCGTTCTTATAATTATATATAGAGCGGAATTTTATGATCAGTCTTAAAATTTCCGCTGCAGCAGAAAATCAATTTTATGATTCATTATAAAGGTGTGAAGTAAAAAACATTTTTGTTACTCAAATCCAACAATTAAAGCCAAGTTTATATACTTTCCATGATAAACTTTTGACTCCAGCATTAGAGACCATTTTATCGGATCTCGGTTGTCGCTTAACTTCCTGTGTCATTCTTTTATACACGCATAATGTTTATATTATCAAAATAATCCGTTACATCCTGCCTTTACATTCGTTTACTCAATAGGTACTGTAAAGCTTGCATAATTCTATAGTCTTAAGTAGTTTCACTAGGGCGTCCACTGTACTGTGGGTCAACGACATTGGACGTACGTCATACACGGATGAGATTAGCACAGGGCTGGGGAAAGTGATAGAGAGAAGCCGCAGGTTAGAGTGATGCTGCAGAAGATGCTGCGGGAAGATTATAAGTCACTTAAGGACTTGTCAAACAAGAGGCTTATAAGCAACAGTGTGTAAACTCGAGATAACGGTAATGATCACGATGAAGCTATGAATGCTACTATGGTTTTGATATTACATGAGACTCTAAAAGATAAACTAATAAAAATAAAGTCATATGTATGAAATTCGGATGACGTTTAAATTTTGACAGCTCCTCTTGGGATACTGCTGCCAGGCTGCTATGTTGAGAGGGGTTTATTAATATGAGCTTTAAAGACCTTCTAAATTGTAGCAATTAGTAGATTCAGGCCGTAGATTGAATGATAATGAAAACCACTATAAAGATCTGCCAACAAGAGGCTTGTAGTCAGCAACGGGTGCAATCAAGACGTAGATACCGATGATGATGAAAAAAATACTAAAATAAATTCCAAAACTAGGCCTGTGGGCAGTAAGGAAACAGTGGGCAAATTGAGGCTGAAGCTAATGATGAAGAAACCAGCTTATCTTGTATTACGAACGTTGTACCGAATTGTTTTGTATGACATCATAGTTTCAGCCACATGGCAAGTTAATGAACGCTAAATGTAACACTCTTAACACAACACAACAGTTGTAAGGTTCAAACAAAAAGCTTTGTATTACGAACAGTCGAAACTGTGACACGATTCCAATTTGTTACTAAAACATGCTATTATGACACCTATTATCAGAAGAGTAGCGTTGAAAATTTACTGAAAGACGCTGATAAGGCATTGTTCGTATGCAAGTGAAATAGTAAAGTCAATAGTAATAAGTGTGTAGCCTGTAGTCATGGAACAATAGTGTGTGGTTCTGGGTTCATAATGGGTGACCCTATTTCCTCCTGTAAGTGTCCCGGGGTGGCTGTCCCAAGTTTAGTGAATGGGCACCGTATCCACTCACTCGTAAGACAAGGTCACAATGCCAAACCTTCCATCCCAACTTCCATCAACAAAAGGGTCCTATCATGTAACTTCGTAGGCATGATAATAATACAACTAAATAGAACTCCGTGGAAACCGATTTATTTCTTTTTGATTGTTATACAGACTTTAGAAGGAATTCACGTCGCGCTTGTAAGGTCGCAAACAGATCTTTTTAGAAAAGCAGTATCTATTGATCAATAGTCCATGCAAACGCTGGAATCATGGGGTGTGATTGGTAGAGCACATGGGCACTCCTGGCTCAGTTGCACCTACGAACTATAACCTTAACCATACCATATTTATGTCAAATTTGTATGGGATTTGATAGAAATTTTCTCCTGGTTACGATTATAGTTAGTTGGTGCAACTGAGCCTCAATGTATTAAAAAATAACTCAGCACATGATTTTCAGTGAACGTAACCTTCATTTCCGCAAAAATCCTTGTCAGATATTGGCACTCGATTACAATCGCACTAAACTTAATAGCAAACATTCGTGCGATTAAGTGTAACTAGCCTTATCTATTAACACGTCAAAGAAAACGATATTCGTGCTATGAACGGTAGAATGTACAATCTTCCAGTTTTCATGATATATCGCATATGTTCACGAGGCGGCGTTCCGCATAACTTAATTGGAAACTGCTTCTAGCATTACTACTAAAGTTAGCACCGCAGTACTTCGCGGTACTTCGCAGTGCTTCGCAGCACTTCGCAGAGATAATTGACAAGCTCATTAGTGTGGCGGATGTTTATGTACTCACTACAAAACGTATTAATTCAATTAATGTACACATTCCTTACTTTCGTCGGGTTTTAATTGAATAGTATGTTGGAGTTTGAATTGCGAGTGTGAAGGCGCATGATTTTTACTAGGAACCTGTAATCGTAGTTTCCGTTTAAATATTAAGTGGAATATTATAATCAAGATATTAATAATAGTAATGGACGACCTGCACGCTATTCTCCTTCATTGTTTTTTTAGATATTGTATCAAATAGAAATAGTAGATACTTAAAATACATACATACATAAACTCACGCCTTTTTCCCATGGGGGTAGGCAGAAACTATAGAACGCCACATGCTACGACCCTTACATACCCCTTTCGCTTCATCCACATTCATACATCTTGTCATACACGCACGCCGGTTGAGAGTACATCGCACCTGACCTTTGTGAAGAACATCACCAATAACATCGATGTATGACCTTCTAGGACGATAGGATGTATTAATACTTAAAATAACTAAATTAATCATTTTTAACAGGTTTAAAATTGAATGATCCCAATTTGAGGCATAGGAAGCAAATGTGCATCGATATTTTGTAAACGTAACAATACTCTGTGATTTATTAAAACTTTTAATCTTATCTGTGTTATCTTGTACCTTCACAACAATCCTACATAAGATAATAATCTAAAACAATTACCTCGTGATCGAGCAAGTCAGCTAAAAAGTCACGAACAATAAAAGCAACAGTTAGTTATTATACGGGGTACGGTAACTTTAACGACTCGTATTAAAATGTAGGGCAGCAGATTATCTGGCACTCATTATGCCCACGTCAAGTACCCTGCGGAGATTCTAATGTTTCTTTTAAATCATTTGACCTTAAATAGTATGTTGAACAGTTTGATGGTATGTTGTCCGTTCGGTCAGGCTAATCTCGGAAGCTGTTGAGCTAGTTTTGATAGGATGCTTAAGAACACTAGGGGCTTGAGTTGCTTTAAATTTTTTCTTTTTCAGTTATCTAGAGTGGATTCGATTCATCTTGGTGTATAGATTGGGTGAACAAGTAAACATTAATGTCCGGCGCCAAGTAGTTTACTGTTTCGTCGTGTATATGTGGGAGCCAGAGGGGTATAGGGGAATCCTTCTATATCTCTGTTCCTTAAATTCGTGTGCTCCATCTTAGACCGTGTCTGCGCTTACTATTTAGTGAGACGAGGGTCAAACGCGACCATTTAAATGGTGCCTTCGTGCAGGGTCGTGTGATCATCACGGAGAGCACATTCAACAGTTTGATGTTTTCATTACATAATCAATCAATTTATTCGATTGTTGCAAGGAATTTACAAGTAGTTAAGTAGGTATGTGTACTTACATAATTGCAGCAACGGTTTTCCTGTGTATATTTTATTGATTTATTAAGTAGGTAGCCTACTCAGGTAGTGTGTATATTAAGTAAGTAATTAAATTTTGATGCCAAATAAAAAAAAGATTAGCCGATAGATTTCCAACTGCACTTATCAACACTTACTGCTACGGCAAAGAAATCATTGAAAATGTTTTTGATTATAATAATATGTTTAGGATCTTCTAAACTGCTCATATATACTGGCCTGCAAAAATAAGTATCACACTTTTAAAATTACAATAACTTTTTAGGTACACAAGATATATTTTCGAAACAAAAAGGACTCAAAAAAGAGTTTAACTTTGTTACTATAGTTTCAAAGAAAGCTGATAAAAATTGCTATAAAACGTTTTTTATTTTAAATCTCTAACTTCTATAGTTGAGAAAAATTTGAAATTTGAAAAGTGTGATACTTATTTTTGCAGGCCAGTGTATTAACTTATTTTACTTTCTCATAATGATATCTACTTAATTAATTACTACGAGTCTGTAACATAAATCTATGGTATCCAAACCACAGCACGACACCTTTCTAACTCAATATTTATCACTTTTACTGTAAACAATTTTACTAAAGTGCGCTCCGAAGCGACGCTCTACAAAATTGTCAAATCATGCTTGAAAACGACATTACAGGCGTAATGATGTAACAGAATTATCTGGTAAAATTTAATTATCTTGTATTGCTACAGCCATTAGTTTATGCAATAAACTGGAACTTAATAAATAAATGAAAATAGTAAACAATACAGGTACCGTACCTCATGAAGACATATTCAGAAAAGATGCACAGCTGGGGCCAAGGTGCTATTCGTGAAAAATGAGATATTAGATGCCAGAGTAACCAGGGTATTTCTAATATACAAGGTTAGTCGGAAAGGGGCTACTAAGCCGCGGGCCATTTAATGTATCACTATTGATTGTTTTAAACAAAGTGTTGAAATTTAAAAATTTGATTCATTTTTTTTCCACGACATATTATTTTTAATTTAGATGTTCCAAAAATTCTTCATCCCTGCTTTAGTTATGAATTCAAAAAATGGAGTTTCTAATCCGTGACCCCAAATATGACGTAAAATGTAAACACGTCTGATCATAGCTGAGTATAGATAGAATATAGCGTATTTTTTATGAAATCTTTGACCAGCTATTTCTCTTGAACTATTGACTTTTGGGGAAAGTTGTACAACAAAGTTATCCATTATTATGGGTACTTTAACACACTTTCGGCTTAGTACCCCCTTTCCGACTAACCTTGTATATGGTCTTAGTAACGATATCGACTGAAGGAGAGGCATAATACAAGTAATTCTATACGTAATAAATTATAAGTTAGTAATTGAAGCGCCCACTGTCCGAAAATAGTGCTTGTAAATTCATTGAAAAATATCATGCACGTACGACATATGTACAAACATAAGAGAGCGGTTTATTAAAAGACTAATCTAAATAATAACTATAGAATGAATTAATTTTCGCAGTCGTGTCAAGGAATACATTTTAGATGTTATAGAATATTAATAAAGTACTCCATTCAGAATACTCTAAGGTGATATGCATCAGGGCCAAGTCTTAAATGGAATGTTTCACGTCCTGAGCGTTCATAAAGATCTTTAATTCCGATGCTTAATTATATGAAGCCAAATATGAAACTTGAAGGTTCCAACTTCTATGCTTAGTAGCTATATTTAAATCAAACGTCTTGAAAACATCAGTTGCTTTAAAAATTTGTGTTATTTATTTTAGAAAAATAAAAGAACGAAACCAACATCGGCGGAAGTTTCATATGTATCCGGAAGTCTCGACACCAAAATATTGACTGAGACATTGTCTCAACTGGAAATTCTATTTACCTACACAGGCTTGTGTGCCCACAGTCTGGAGGCCAAAGTTTTATCATCTTTATAGAATATTTTGTAGAAATATCCCATTGTCTTCGTAAATTTTTTGTACAAAAATTAATAAATTTTAAAAAGTTCTTAAACTGCCTCGTTGATCTAGTGGTGCCAAGTGCGACTGCTGATCGTGAGGTCCTCGGTACGATCCCGAGGTCGAGCAAAGTGTTATTGGTTTTCCGTGTGGAATTTCTCAGTAGCAGCCCGAAGTTTGGATTTGTGCCCGGTTGATGGCAAGAGGCTCGCGCCCTATTACATAGGACTTAAAACATAACGGCGAAATGAGGGTGTTACTATACACCTCTGCCCAACCCTTCGGGGAATACAGGCGTGATCTTATGTTATGTTTTAAATCAAGATCACGTTTTGATGTTATCGTGTACTGAAATAGTTATTAGTATTACCTAACGCATTGTGTACTAAAGTCTATTATTATCGTAACAATAGCAAGCTGTCTCGACAGATTAATTACGATGGCGTTTAATTTTCGCTTCAAAATTCCATTTAGAGTTTAAGCAAAGTGTGATTGGTATTTCCAATTAGAAACAGCTAATCGACTGTAGCGTGGTTGGAAGTGTTCTTGATATACTGCTTTGGACTCGCCCTGTATCCCATTGGGTGAAAGCAAAATATATGAATAGATACATCTACTACGATCTAAGCAGTGGGTATATGAAATACTCCTCTTCAGCAATTACAGTGATATGATTATATACGTGCTATATTATTATACAAATGTATACGTATATGAGAATCTATTGTATGATCATCAAGAGATGTATAAAAACAACGGATGTTTGGAAATAGTGGGTGGGATGATTCCGGATGAAGGATGATGTACTTGCTGTGACGGCACAACGAATTTAGTTTTAAAATATTATAAAGTATAATTTATTTCTGAATGTGTTCATTCGGAATTCTTAGCTCTGTGACCCACCTACGGATACGGCTACTAATAAAGGAACTAAATAATAGCTTTAAATTCTGAACCAAAGATTTCCGCTTTTGGGATGAGTACTCATCAATTATCCTATCATTATTATTGGGTCACCCGCACTACAGCGCAACGAGTATTCCCAAGGAGGGTTGATGTCAGGCAGGCGGCGGGTCATAAAACAATTAGCCAAAACCTTTAACAACATGGATTTATTAATTACATGTTGTGCCGACCCCACCTAGTGTGGGATAAGGGCAGGAAGAAGAAGAAGAAGAATACTGTATAATCTACATACATACTTATAGTTTACTCGATTTCTTTCGCTGTACCTTTTATTTGCTGGGAAACTATGTACCATATATAAACAATATCATGAAATCAGATTATTTCACATGTCATTTGAGTTTTCGCACTTGTGCATGTTAACCGCATCTAGGCCGTTTGGCATCCGGAGTCTCGGCGTGAAATCGACTCCGCAAACATATTCGATTCCGATGCAAATCGACTAAGAAGTATGCGAGTGAAAATGTCTAGACTCGATGTTTGAATAAATCTTTACGATCTTAAAATTACGAGCGAAATCATCTGCTATAAATACTTAGGTACTAATAAACAAGATGATAGCTGTTCATTGAATGGCAACTTATTCTGAAACGTATCTCAGCAATAATGTTGGTAGAGTCGAAACTTTCCTTGTAGCATTCTATCCACATAAAATAACATCACGCTTGTATTACCCGAACGGTTGGGCAGAGGTGTATAGTAACACCCTTATCTCGCCGTTTTTTTAAGTCCCATGTAATAGGAGGCGAGCCTATTGCCATCAACCGCACAAATCCAAACTCCAGGCTGCTACTGAGGAATTCTACACTAAAAATCCCAATAACTTTTGCGCGACCTGGGGATCGAACCCAGGATCTAACGATCAGCAGTCGCGATTCATCATTCTTCTCTTTCTCATTTTCCGGCCTACTGCCAGTCGATCTACTTTGTAGCAAGCGCTAACTACTGATCTTATAATGTTAAACGCACAAGTCCACACGGCAAAATATTTTTTCCTGATTCGGCAGGTTCTGTGATTTTAGATGGAGTGACTAGTCCGATGAAAAATCGGGAATTCGAAATCAAAGAAAAATACTACTATCGGGTTATAAGATTTTATAGCTGCTGGTTGGGCAGCAGGAGTGATTAATTCTTAAAACGTATTAGGTAACTCCGCAGTAGGTACTTGCGGACAACAAAAATAAAAACTAATTTTAGTTTTCTTGATAACAAAATTTCTACATTATTTAACAGATTCGATTGATTTGAAAGTTAAATGATTAAATAACGACTTTTTACAGATTTCATTTACGTTCTTAACAGGTTGCAGGTGTAATAAAAAGATGTTGCAGTAGGTATCTTTCACTAAGTAGCTTATGCAATGCAATGTAATAGTAGAGTTAAACCTAATTGGCTTACTTAAATCAATTTTAGTTTATACATTAATGGACTCAAGTAAATTGAGGATGCGTGCGAACTAAATATTCTCGAAACAAAATTATCTACCTACAATCTGTTTGGAAATCTGAAACACCGGTTATTAAATCTAGCGCTCTAATTAAATGTAATTAACGCACATAATGATATATCGGTACTTACACAATAAACAATCCAATAGGTATCGAAGTATCGATACACTAATCGGTATCCAATTCGGGTGTCGGATGTACAGTCCGATTTAAATCCAATTAGTCAAAATCAAAACACAGCACTGGACACTTTTTAAGAATATAAAAAGTAAAAAACTTCGGGATGTCAGATTTGAAATTAGAATTCTACCGTATTCCGAGAGCGCACGTGCGCGTTTGTTTAACGCGAGGGCGTCCACACAACCGTGAGTCTACTTTCGAACTGAGACTGTTCGTCGTACACTCGTACTGCGGGTTTGCCGCTTGAGACTACGGCTTTTGCCTGCCGAGGAATGCCGTATTGCAAGTCGGCTATTTTTCTTCACATGGTAGATAAAACTTGATGGTAAAATAAAATACTGATTTGCCTCAAGCCATAACATTATATCTACCTACAACGAACACGACGACCTTATTAATGACTGGAGGCAGGTTTAAGAACGTATAACTTATGGGCGAATGAATTGTAAAGACTAGCTTGATTACTTAGACCTCCTTTGGGCCTATTCTTTTGAGACTCCCGTTATAGGGAAGTGATTAATAACTCAAAAAAGTTTTAGAGAACTAACTATAGAGTTTTGTATGCATTCGTGGGTGTAATGTGTTTTACATAACTTAAATTGATAAATGCATGAGGTTTAGGCCAAACTCTTTTCAGCACGAATTCGTTCATTATTTAGATTAGGTACGTCACTTTGCAATAAACGACACAGAAAACAAATTGACTGAAATCATTGAAAACATATTAAACCTACTATTAGAGATTTACAAATTTAGCACAACCTTTAGGAACAAGCCACCACCATGACTTTCAGATAAAAATGTAACGTACTGTGTTGTGTAACGCCGCGCGCGTGTAGTGTATCTCTAAAGGGAGAAATAGCGGGATTTTTTCCTGCGTGGTACAGGATTGGCGGGCTCTGGCATGCGGTAGTGTCGGTGTCCGGTCACCCCGCGATAAGTAGACCACCTAGATGCTCCTTGCCTACTAAACAGCTATTTACTCGTAAGTGGCGGCTTTTAAGGTTGAAAATCTTGAAAATGTTGATAAATATATTCTTTTTGCTTTACGTTAAATAGTGTAGATAAATTTACAACATTAAAAGGTGTCAGTACGTAATTTAGTCCCTTGTAAGCGTAATTAACTTTGTACAGAAGGTGACTCTGTTACGAATGATGTCTTCACGCAGCATTATTCTATGGGCGTAGCCGCGTAGATAGACTACGATTTTTTTTCTATGTAGACATAGAGTTTTCATTTAACAAATTAACCTAATGGATCATAAACAGTAGGTTTGCATTCGTTATATTTTAAAACTTGACATAATATCTAATCCGTCATAATACTGCACGCAATACCTAATACGACATTCACTTTTATCATTTTCTTCCTCAAAATCATTACCAATAACGATATCACTTTCAAATCGGTAATGTTTTAAAGAAAATAACACGAACCTGCCAATACTTTAAACTTTATGCGTCTTTTTAATAAATCATCTGACAATAGAACACGACCAGTTAGAACGCAGTATACCAACATGCTACGGGTTAGTGGTCATAACACTGCATTATAAAGGAAGAGTGTTATATGTATGTGCCCGATTATCTTTAATAAAATGCCCGATGGAATAAAAAACGAATCCATTCCACTATTTAAAAAGAAATTGTCAGTCTTATTAATTAATAAATGTTATTACTCTGTTTGTGAATTTCTAAATGATAAAACTTTATAGTTACTTAAATAATCCTGACATCTTTAATTCTTTATTTTATTTAATTGAATATATTATAAGAATTTTCATATTGACAGTATTTTAGTCTATTAAGCACTTGTACTAAATGTTTGCATGCCTAATTTAAGGAAGAATGTATGGATCTCTAATTTATAAAACATCTGCATTTTTTTGTACCTACTTTCTATGCAAATAAATTATTATTCTATTCTATTCTTTAGATTAGGTAACATTTAGATTACTTACCTACTTATAACCTTCGCTACGTAACAATATCCTCCAAACGAAATTGGTGTTTCTATTGAAAGGTTCCCCGATTTTATTTTTCAGTTACATAATTGTATTTGTTCGAAAAGTAAATACGTGTCTAGTGTGTATTGTTACATAACGTAGTTATTTGTGCAAAGTGAAACACCTAACATTCACTGGGGTGAAAGACCTCTGTGATTAAATCGTCATAAGAAGTTTATACAATAAAACAGTCGGTAAATAGCGATATTACAGGGTGTAAACGAAATCATGTAATTCCTTCAAACCTCGTGATGTACTGCTGAGTCTGCTGACATAGATTAACCCTGAACGGGAAACTTTAGGATTCAATAAAAAAAAAATACAAAAAGTAAACATGTGTTCTTCGCGTTTTTTTTCTTTTTTTTTGTCGTTCATTTTAGCGCCCCGAGCGAATGGCGCGGCTATCGCTCGCCGCGCGGTTATTTAACTAGGGGCGCTAAAATGCCTCACGCTAAGAACACACATGTTTACTTATAGTATTTTTTTTTATTGAATCCTAAAGTATCCCGTGCAGGGTTAATCTATGTTAGCATTACATCACGAGGTTTGAAGGAAGTACATGATTTCGTTTACACCCTGTATGTAAGAGAGTAATGGCTAAATACTCAAACGTTACTCAATGTAGGTTGCTGTTTAGTCTCGTGCTGTCACTGTCACTTTAAGGTGAAGTGAAAGCGACAGCACGAAATTAACGCCAACTTAAAATTGTGTAGCGTTTGAGTATTTGGCCATAACATTTTAAATGTCTGTTTCCAGGCTAAGAATAGACCTCTCCCTCTTCTCTTAGGTGCGACTAATGTCAAAAGAGAGCAATAGAATACGTTAATACAAACATACTACGATCACTAAGGCCGTTTTCCACGACTCACGACACGACACGACTTTATGTAGTTTTGTCTTGTCCGTTTACTACATGAGTGTGTCATGTCGTTTTGTTAGCAAACGGTTCATAGAAATAAATGGCGCTCGGAGTCGTCACTACATTTAATCGTGTCATGTCGATAGCCGTGGGAGGCTTAATATATCGGTGAAGCATCGTGAGGTCGTGAGTCGGGCTTAGATATTACTAGTGGCCGACTGAAGGTCAATTTTTGGTTGAAACCGAAGCCGAAACCGAAGCTGTTTAATCGACTATCGCTGCAGTCTTCGGCCGAAGCCAAAGCCCAAGCCGAAGGAAAAACCGACTGCGGCCAAACCTTCGGCTTCGACAAAAATGGGCCGAAGATTTGACCGAATATTTAAAAACCTCTTTTGCCTACTTTCTTGCCCGCTAAGTCTTCCATGCATCTTTTTTTCAGCACTAGACTAGCGAACAGTAAATTAAAAACGCAACATCCATAAAAGATAAGTACGTTACTGTTGGCTTCGTAGCAATTTTAACGTATTTTCTGGTCGACTGAAGGTAAAATGCCGCGTGAAAACCGATTACGAAATCAATGAAAAATCATGAATGCATTTCAGTGGAGTGAGTGATAATCGCATTTGTGCGATGTTTATTGAAAGTGTTAGCTTCATAATTAATGTGTACGATCAAGTTATTTCGGTTTTATTAATTAGGCGTTAGGTAATTACAATTTACGGTTATTGATACTTTATTAATTGCGGTAGTTACGTTATATTAATTACGTTGTATAGCCGGTATAACTATAACTAATTATACCTGATTTTAATCGGTTTATAAACACTTTATTATATAATCTGTGCCCGGAAACTAACATTGCTGAACATGGCCCTCCCAATAACAATTGAAACCGAATGACTGACAACTGGTCTAACTTTAGGATGTCAGATTTGTCCAGTAACTAGATTGCGAGGTTCTGATGGCAGTCGTTCCGTGTTAAATACTGATACTAAGCCTCGTACAAATATCTATGTATTTATTTTAATTCATTAATTTATTTATTTATTTTATTTATGTAATTAATTTTTGTATTTGCACGTGGCTGCCCGTGGCTTCACTACAGGACCCATCCGAAAACCAGCGCTGCTATACTTCGGTGTAGCAGCATTATGCTGAGATGGTCTCCTTTTTTTGTCTCATAGAGGCATATAACTTGTGTATATTGTTGATTTTTTATTTTATGTTTGTATGTCTGTAACGAGACTCAAATAAATTATTTTCTTTCTTTCTTTTCTTTCTCATCTGTCAGACCCTAACGTAGTGGGAAAAGGCTATGAGGAGGAAAATGAAAGACTTTCTGATCTTCTTATCTCGTACCGGCACGAGGTATATCAGAACCGCTCATCCCGTGGTGAAAATGTTAGCCAGTCAGCAAAGTGAGCAAAGTGGGTCGCGGGGCTGATGACTGCCCAGGTTGCGCCGGACGTACCTACTTAGGTAAGTATCGTCACTCGTGGAGACTCTTTTCATGCACCCTAGAAATACTTTCTGTAAGATTTATTAAAATAAATGGATAATGGTATACAAAACTGGCGAAACGAGGGTGTACTAAAAACACCTCTGCCGAACCCTTCAGGGAATATGAGGCGTGATGTTATGTTATATTATGAAATACTGTATATACATACATACACACCTACATACTCTCACGCCTGTAATCCCCGAAGGAGTAAGCAGAGGTGTTCTCCTATTACAGGAGTCTGGACACCCATGTTTTGCCTTTTGTACTAAGTCCCATATAATTGATGGCTAGCCTATTGATGGTTCCTCATCTGGCGACAGACTTGTATTCTTTATCCGTACCCCCACGGATAATACTGTATATTTTATTGTTGAAACCAATTCTACGAAACAATTTGTTTTTTAACAAGCGGGTTCATTAAAACTGGCCTATTTATTTTAACAAAAGGGACGTGAGGGGAATGCACAAACACATTCTATCAACACGAACCGCTTTTCCAACAAAGCAATGCAAACGGACGCAAAATAAAAATAGACGCAAAACAAACCAATCAGAGGCATGAATATTAACGGCGCGTACGGGCTATGCAATTTATTGAAACAATTTTTATATCAATTCACTCGCTAAAACATGATATGTGGTATGATTAAGGATGAATGTTGAATCATGATTTTGATCATGAAAGTATAGGAAAAAGATGGAGACGACACAACACCTAGTGAAAATCGAAACATTTAGCCATGAATATTTACTTAGCAATTCTGTCTTTCTAACCCCTCGTTTACACCTAGGTATAAACCATGCATTTTACAAGTATCAGTTTTTTTTTTTAAAAACATTGTACATACGATTTGAGCAGTTATCACTCGCCGCGCGGTCGTTTAACTCGGGGCGCTAAAATGCCTCACGTTAAGAACACATGTTTACTTCTTGTAATTTTTTTTATTGAATCCAAATTTATCCCTTTCAGGGTTAATCTATTTCAGCAGTAATTCACGAGGTTTAAAGGAATTACATGATTTCGTTTACACCCTGTATATGCATACTTTAAGTAGCATACAAGTACTTAGATCTATAAAACACTTGTTTGAAATATTTTAATGGTCATTAAGTGTTAAGACCAAGTAATTTCTTTTATAAAGACCTTTACACAAATTATGTTTTGAACTTGTTTTTAGGTGTATTCGAGAGATTAATTAGATACCTTATTTAGAAAGAGATAGATTTCCAAACTAAGTATTCTATCTTTTACTAAGTAGGGGGGTATTTAGAACGAGACTGAATTGTAAAGTAAATATTCAAGGCCAAATGTTTTGACTTTCAGTAGGTGTTTGAAGTATCTATGCTCTCTTTTTTATCTATACCTTAATGATTATAACCAGAAAACTTCCTCTACTGAACGCGGGCTACTTAAGTGAATGATATTGCCTTCTTATCAACCTACTGAATAAGTAGGTAGGTATCTGATCAAAAACGGTGTACTTTAAAAAGTAATATTACATTAGGGCTTGTACACAAACCTACGAATCGGCGCGATGCGAATTCGCAACGCAGAAAACTGCGACGTAAATTGCTGCGATGCGATTTCATGCGGCAAGGCGTCTTCCTTCCAAGGTTCGGATGACCAATCACCAATCCCCCGACGATCGTCAACCGTATTGAACGTATTTTATACTAGGTAGAATAAATTTGCGTAAAAAGATTTGCGCACTGCTGTTACTGATAAGAAGATATAGGAAAAATCAATTACACTAATCAATTCGTATGTTCTTGCGATGCGTCGTGCGAGCTCGTATATTTCTACGATGCGACGTCGTATTGCAGTTTTTAACCGACTTCCAAAAAGGAGGAGGTTACTATGTTCGTCTGTATGTATTTTTTTTTTTTTTTGTGTATGTTCATCGATATTTTCGCCAATTGTGAACCGATTTTGATGATTCTTTTTTTAATGGATGGGGTATACTTCGAAGTTGGTCCCATTTAAATTTGGTGAAGATCTGATGAAGAACTTCGGAGATAGACAATGGAACTCCTCAATGACGAACAGTACGCATATTGTGATGATGTGATTATGTTACGAGCAGCGTCTTTAGTAGGTCCAACCAAGTTTTAATTAAGGCCACTAAAAAGAAAAAAATAAAAACTTTTTTACAAAAAATTTAAACCGACTTCAAAAAGAATAAAATAATTACCATATAAAATTAACAGTTTCAGAAGTCGGTGCCTTCAATTTGGTTCAGCGTGGATCAGCACCGACTTCTGAAACTGTTAATTTTATATGGTAATTATTTTATTCTTTTTGAAGTCGGTTTAAATTTATTGTAAAAAAGTTTTTATGTGTACAAGCCCTAGCAATTTCATAGAGTTTTAGATATTGTAGATCATTTGTTAAAATAGATCTAGTAGTTCTGAGTTTCTGACATGATACATAGTATTTTATAGATTCATAAACAACAGTAAAAAACATCATAACTATATCATCGTTCCGTTTTTTCACGCTTTAATTGTATACAAAAGTTTTTTATTATGCAAATAATTAAAACAAGAAACACAACACCTTATTTTTATAACAATAAACCATTTTTATTTTTGCAAAAGATTATAAAATTATTAATTAACTGCAACTCTTCAGAGTTGTGATATAATAAAACCGGAAGTGAGTGAATTATGTATGTATTAGTGATTTATATAGCGGGGTGCACGCGACGCGTACTTACCGGTTGTATTAAGGAAATAATAAAACAACTTCTTAAATATTAATTCACAGGTTTTTGTTATTATGTTAAATATTTTTTGTTTGATTTGTTTTCTTCTTCTTCTTCCTGCCCTTATCCCACACTAGGTGGGGTCGGCACAACATGTATTTCATAAATCCATGTTGTTAGAGGTTTTGTCTTATTGTTTCATAACCGGCCGCCTGCCTGACGTCAACCCACCCTCCTCGGGAATACTCGTTGCGCCGTCGCGCGGGTGACCCAATGTGCTTGCTGATACACTGGGTCCCAAAATGATATGCTTGTCAATCTTATTGCCGACAACTAAGTAGACTATGTTCTTCTTGGTGGGGTATACTTGAAGTTCTTCGACCCACTCATTCAGTTTTGCTAGGGACTTTGGTTCTAACACATCGTAAACTAATATAGCACCGTGAGCGTTTTGTTTTCCAATGTTCTGAAATAGAAAACATTTCACGTTACGAGTACGTTGAAAGCTTATTGGAAATACTCCCTTAATTATTTTTTTAAGTTAAATGGTTTTATCTTGCAATACCACTGCAGCATCAGGGGTTGAGTATTGAACGTTGAAATTATTATAATATTGTACCTATTATCATAGGAATTGAATTTGTGTGCGAAGTTTTAGGAAAATCGGTTAAGCACATGTAGTTGAAAAATCTGCGCAAGATTTGAATCAAACAAACAATCAAATTAATAAATATACAAAGTTAAGATAATTAAAACCGTTTAAAATATAGTAATTTTGTAATTACACACTTTACTCTCCTAAGTTGCGCTTGCGCCATAATACTCAGTTTTAAGTACCTATTAATACAAATTGTAAGTAGTCCAGTCCACTGCTGGATATAGGCATTAGGCATCTCCCAAGTTGCACCACTAAATCTGGTTCACCTGCCGCATCCAGTGCCGCAACTGCTTTCTTCAGGTCGTGAATTGTTTCATCTGGCTGGGCGGCGTTCCACAATAGGTTTTCTGATTCCTGGTCTTTAGGTACTTGAGGGTGTCCGTGAGTCGAGGGTCAGTTTCATTTCCTATCAATAATATATTATTAATGTACCTATTCTTCTTCTTTTCGTGTGGTTAGTGGCTAACCCGGTGTCAGAGTTTATGCCGCCCATGGGCCTCTGACTTGGCTTCACATGCCGTCGAGAAACATATCTCAGGCATGCCGGTTTCCTCACGATGATTTCCTTCACCGATTTTAAGCAAGTGATAATTATCCAATACGCACATGAATCCGAAGAGTCAAAGGTGCGTGCCTTGGGTTCGAACTCGAGACCTGTGACTTGTCAGTTCGACGAACACACCACTAGGTTATCACTGCTATAATTAATGTATTCATAACAAGTTTCAATAAGATTAATTTAAAAAAAAAACAGCCTACATGATATCAAGTCTGTGATTAAACTATCTTACCAATAAACAAAAACTCCAAACATTCTTAAACTGATGAATTCCATGAACAACAAATTAAAATACTCGCAAAATGTTATCACAATATCGTAAAAGCAGAAATAAATAAAGCTGGAAAATTCACGAGTATTTTATTCAAGCGCGCTCGCGATCCATCGCATCTGTAATGAAAACCAACCATACCCCCACATTGTTACAACCTTTCACATATAAACCTGTATGTTATTATGTAAAAGTGGTTATCTGTTTGAATAACAGATGGTTATAACTTTGATTTCACCTTTCGTGTACCTATGACATGTGGACACAACTATGTGAAGACTATTCTATTGGTAGACTAATTGTTATACAATGTGTGTCTGTGTGACCTCTAGGTAACTGACGTTTTCTTTTTGAGTAGACCAGTATCCAGCTCGTTTATCGACATATTCTACCGAGTGCTTAACCACAGATTAATAACTTAATCTAACTGTTAAGATTTTTTAAACCGTAGTTTAAAAATAACATAGGAAAGCGTGTGTTTTAAAAACGTTTTGGAAAGCTTGTAGGCCTAGTACGAACATTTGACGTTTATCGTGAACGTATCACTTAGGGAACGTACCTACGCATACTACGTGACACATTTTTTTAAAAATTTTTACCCCCCTCCTCCTCCTCGGTGACCACACGTAGTATATATCTATCCCCCCCCCTCCCCCTCTAGTTTTCACGTAGTAATTCATAAATATGGTTTAAAATAATTTCTTGCAAACCGAAAGATAAAAAAAATATTTGGCTCGTATGTGCGTAGTGTGTATACCTGTGAGTTTAAAAAGCGCTAAACGCTGCGCGCTATACTTGAATATAGCTCGAAAAAGCGCGAGTTTTCCCTAGAGGATTTTGACTGCCCCTGTGACCATGCGTGGTATTTTGAAGACCCCCCCCCCCCCCCCCTGAACAGGTCACGTATGGGTATGTTCCCTAATGTAAGTGAATTTTGAATCGAAAATACAACTGTCCTAATTGTTTTTTTTTCGACTTAACAATTTTTATCATACAGTAGATATTAATAAAGTTTTCAATTTATTAAATAGTATGTGCGAAACGAGCATTTCTGATTCAAAATTCACTTTCATTAACATTATGTTTACGTAAGTAGGTACTCGACATCATTCGTGCTAGGCCTACTGATATCCTCCCCTCTAAGAAGCAACCATTGCAATATTAAAACGAGAGGAACGAAACATAATTCAGACCTGAACCATAAAGTGTAACAAGTAATAAAACAATATTTCATAAGAAAAAATAATTGCACATAATAATGAGAATGTAATGTCGGCCACGGTTATAATACTGACCAACCTGTTCCATTCAATGTCACACAATGCTTACGTGTGTAAATGTAATTAAGTGGGTCTAAAATCGTGTGTAATTCAAAGATAACTAGCTCTGTTTCAATTTACAAAAACCACGGTAACACCCACGGTCAATCATGATGGTGGCCGCCAAAAAGCGAAGTAGCAGTAGTTTAGTGGTATCGCTAAAACTTTAATTCCTATTTTTTGTATTTATGAACAGGGTTAATAAGGTCCCCATTAACTAACACGATCGTGTTCTGTAGTCTCAACAAATACTGGTATGCAGCCGCATCCTCCTATGTAAGTGAGCCGTCTGCGTCCGGGAAATACCTTGTAACAAACGAATTAAAACACTCAGGGAGTTGATTATACACTATTTATTTATGAAAATAATTGGACAGAGTTTTGGCTTATACTCTAGTGTACCGACAGAATTCCATAAAATGAGCTCCCCAGACTATATAATCATAATTCCCCACTCTAAATCAGGTGATATGGCGATGGTGAGCCGGTTGTGACGTCACCACCAATCAACTGCAGGCTCGACGTAATAAGTTCGACGCATCTTCCTTCATCTTCATGTCGTGGCTCGGCTGGCATATGACGAGGCGTTACAACCTACTTGGAAAACGGCTGATATGCTTATAATTATAACAGTGCTTGATGAATGATATCACAACGATCATTCAACCCTCATCAAGCTGTCTCCCTACCAGTCCTCCCGCCAGCAACGCCCTAAGCAGAGGTCCGAGACCTATTAGGGGTCGCCCTTAGTGCTGTTGTTGCTAGTAATCATGATGTTAGAGTAATAGTTAGCTTAAATTAACAATTTTACTTGGTCCCCATTGACTTGAGATCTTTCAGGCCTCACCAATAACTGTCTGGTTACGTAGAAACGGTCCACAAGGACCACCTACAAGAAGTCTAATAGAAAAAAGAAGAAAAACAATTGAATGATAGAAACACGCCTAATATGGCGAAAACTGTACCTTTTATATAAATAACTAGGTACCGCTTTACCCACGGCATCGAAGATTACAGGTTGTAGCATATCGTGCGTGCAGTTGATAATGTGTTTGTTACGCAGGACTTGGCAGCGCAACAAAGTTGGTAGATATAATACAGCTAGGCATCTGACATAGTAACGATGCAAAATTATATATGAAGAAATAAATGAATGCAATAGCGGCTACAATGAGATTATTGCGTAGATAAATGAGATAACGGCGCCGATTCTGTACCGCACCAACTAAACTTAACAAAAAATATTGCTGTCTTTTATTAATATGCAAAACAAGAAAGAGACGGATTTTTTTTAGAACTGGCATAGTTTTTTAGTTTGCTTGTTGAACATCACCACGTGTTTTTAGACTGCATACCCTGAGTTGTCGTCTTAATCTGTTTGGACATTTTAGTTAAATCTAATTTGACAGATCTAATATTCTTCCGTCTCTTTCTTATTTTATCTATAAGTATTAGTATAACAATATTTTAGTTAAGTTTAGTCAGTGCTCAACAGAATTGGAGCTAATGAAGACTAGGAGAAGAAAGATGGACTGCACAACTATATTTGTGTGTGTCAAATACAGGTTTCTTCTTGGCAGTATTTATGCGAGTCACGCCTCACATAACATCACGCCTATATTCCCCGAAAGGTTGGGGCAGAGGTGTATAGTAACACTCTCATTGCGCTGTTATGCTAAGGTGCTAGACAAAAAAAGGTGGATCTATTCCAGTACGTAGTATTTCGAAATAATCTTTTTGCTGTTGATAGAATGAATCAGAAACCTGCTCGCAAATGTTAAAAAATACGAATTAATTTCAACTTTTATTGGACATCTGAATTTTTATTAGGTAGGTACTCTGTTGCAAACGTATTTAAGCAATGGTCACCGACTTTACTTTCGCAATACATGATTATAATTATTTATAAGTGAACTTTATCATTTTTAATCACAGCAGGTTTTTCATAATACCTACATGCTTTTCAATCAAGCGTTGAGCAATTTACTAAAAAGGGCGATAGTAAGGTCAAAATTTTTCAACAAAAAACCAAATATGTTAACTGAACTGCAATTGACGAAGTAATCGAGTGTTGAGTAATATATTCTGTTTATTTATAGTATATACACATAATATAAATTGTAATTATTTACACAAATCTTTAAAAAAATACCTACCGTTAAAAATATAAAATATAATGACCCACAGGTATCAGGAACAGGGTCCAAGCTAACAGTGGTCAAAGCTATAGAAGGAATCTGCTCACACAGCGTGCCGTGTCAAAGCACCGCTTTCTGTATCAAGCCCTTGATCCAGCCGCCTAAAGATAGCCTCTTAACGTGTTGATCGAAGAAATTTTCATATCAGACTATACCTACAACCTACCTTACCTGCTATCCTATTGAACATGTATCTACCGAATAATAATTAAACCAACTAGGGGCTTTGCCACAATTACTACATTTGCTGAACATTTTTTTATTCTGTGCGTTTGACAAGGAATATGGTGGTCGTAATAAATATATAGTTGTACACATAATAGTGATCGTAGTATGTAGCTGTATACATAATAGTGATCGTAGTATGTTGCTGTACACATAATAGTGACCGTAGTATGTAGCTGTACACATAACAGTGATCGTAGTATGTTGCTGTACACATAATAGTGATCGTAGTATGTTGCTGTACACATAACAGTGATCTTAGTATGTTGCTGTACACATAATAGTGATCGTAGTATGTTGCTGTACACATAACAGTGATCGTAGTATGTTGCTGTACACATAATAGTGACCGTAGTATGTTGCTGTACACATAACAGTGATCGTAGTATGTTGCTGTACACATAATAGTGATCGTAGTATGTTGCTGTACACATAATAGTGACCGTAGTATGTAACTGTACACATAACAGTGATCGTAGTATGTAGCTGTACACATAACAGTGATCGTAGTATTTTGCTGTACACATAACAGTGATCGTAGTATGTAGCTGTACACATAATAGTGACCGTAGTATGTTGCTGTACACATAATAGTGACCGTAGTATGTTGCTGTACACATAATAGTGATCGTAGTATGTAGCTGTACACATAATAGTGACCGTAGTATGTTGCTGTACACATAATAGTGACCGTAGTATGTAGCTGTACACATAATAGTGACCGTAGTATGTAGCTGTACACATAACAGTGATCGCAGTATGTTGCTGTACACATAATAGTGACCGTAGTATGTTGCTGTGCACATAATAATCGAACTATGTTGCTATACACATAATGGTCATTCACTTAAAATATACCTTCTTTATCTTTTACGACACCTACGATAGGCTACCAACCGGTCATTACTTCTCGTGAATAATTGAATTATAACCTCAGATCAATTAGTAAGACATAATACCCTTTTAATTGATATGACTCATTCGATTTAGATCGTTAATTTATCTTATTGTCCCAATAGATATGCAAAGCATTGCATACATGGAGTCAAGAATACCAATATTGTATCATAATCAAACGAGCTTGTTTATTACGTGTCCGACGTTTGCATGTGTTATGAGGATTTATTAGCCTTTATTCACAGTAAATAGATGTATGTAATCCACGCCAATTGTATAAATGTGAAACTCAATCTGTTTATCTGTCTATTTGGTACGAGAATTATCTAGTAGGGTAGATTAAAATTTTCGACGACAACGTCCGAGTGGGGCAGCTAACGTAAATAGTGCGATTTGTTTAAAATATATTAATGTGTGAGTGTTATTGGGTTTTTCCGTGTAGAATTCCTCAGTAGCAGCCCGGAGTTTGGATTTGTGCCCGGCTGATGGCAATAATAGCCTCGCCCCCTATTACATGGGACTTAAACATAACGGTGAAATGAGGATGTTTCTATACACCTCTGCCCGACCCTTCGGAGAATACAGGATGTTTTGTTATGTTATATTAATAACTAAGTATTAAACGAGACGCGATTAAAAGTGACTAATACGAAAAGAGAGTTTTTTTTTTACGTAGGTAATTTGTGTATACAATTCAAACAGATTGAATTAGGGGTTATCGACAGTGTAGTTTGCTCGACGACATCAGTTTTAGTTGCGGAGAATATTAAAGTTGAGTCGCATAGCCCCCTTAACTAAGAGAACTGCAGTAACTTGGTACCCGGAGAAAGACATAGGGTAATTTTCATCACGGAGCATTAGACATAAACATCTGGGCACAGCAGCTAGTAAGTATCTCTAAGTAGGTATACAATATTTTGCTTTCTACACGAACATCTTATAAGGGAAGTTTAATAATACTTATTGGTTAAATTGTTTTTTTCTCTGGTTTGCGCTGGATGTGCTTAATAAGCCATGAACATTGGAGAAGCGTATGTAGATAACATCTGTGCCATAATATATCTTTATTGCACTGTGTAATAAAGTTACGAAATAGCTTTTATTTACGATAGCAACAATCTGACGGAACCCGCATGAAACTCATGGTAGCTGCGTGCAATAAAAACACTACACATAAATGCTGTTACCCATAAAAAATCTGAATTCTGATCTTTTTTTTCAAATTACATCACTCATCGAGTAATCGCGCACGATATCATTAATGTGTCAACCGATAATAGCTCTGTTATAAATGCGTTCGTAAGTAGTTTGACACGTAAAATTAAACCATACGTAACTTAGAAAGTCGTAATATGTTGTAAATTTTTATTATAATTATGATAAATAATTAATTTTAGGTACTTTGGTTCCGTCAACACAGAAGCGTGAAATTTTACTTTTCCCTAATTTGTTCTAATATGTAAATTATAGCATTGCGCCGACAATCACTAAAGAAGAAAGTCGTAATATAATTATTTAAAAAGCAGGCATTGTACCGTAATTTTGTTATATTTAGAAGCTATACAAGTCAATAAAACCTGTACAAAATATCTCCCCAAAAGATCTAATCTAAAATATTGCAAGCCAATAACTACGCAAAAAATTTCTACACTGATTTTTATGTGCGATACAAAAAAAAAGCGATTAATCACTATTCAAATACACGATAGCATGTAGATTAGCCTGATCCAGTGAATGATATTGAATCAGTTGAATGATATAAAATATGACGTGCGTTATTCCAATTTAGCTACCGTTATACGGTGGCTGGGGCGAGCATGCAAATTGCCCAACGATAATGTGCCTAATGAAGCATGAATCATGATGAGTGGAGCGAGTTACAAGAGACATTCTTGAATAAATCTTTTTAAGTAATATATGTAGAAGGAGACTTTTTAGTGAGCTTGCTCGGTACGATTCAATATTTTTGAAAAGATAAAAAAAATCCACAAATCTGACACCTTGTATAACAACAACAATATCAACTTTGCATGGCGTGTATTCGAAAATTATTAGTGACTTTCATACAAAATATTAATATTTATACTTTCAAAAAAAACATTAATTTAATTTACATTTGCTCAAAACAGAACTGATTTCTTTTAAATCTTATTGTTTAACCGACCATATTGCATATTGAGTATGGGAACTTACTTGTACAGCGTAAGCTAAGCATGCACCGCCCTTTAGCTTTAGAATACCACAAAATCTACGTGTAGTAGCGGAACGAGAGCAGAAATTATTCTTTATAGAAATGGCGTCATGCAGCTAACAATAGAGAGCCGCATTATTCAGTGCTCCCCCTGTCTTTGCCCTAACAGTGGGACAATAAAAACAAAAGATAATAACTACAATACCGGTTTTTCTACAAATAACATCCAGATTGAATCATCTTTACTTTAATGTACCTACATCATTATTTTTCTTTAAACCAATTAAGCTTCACTTTTATACTTATTATTATTACGATAAACCCGTGTTTTCCTTAACCATTTTTTAAAGTATATTCTTAAATAAAAAATGGTTAACAAAAACACGGGCTTATCGTTTTTTTCTTAAATGTTCTCATGTTCATTTTTTTTATAAGATGTCCTTTTTTTACCGTCAAGCTCCCGCTGTCGCATATGCCTTGTACGTTCTTACAATACCAACAACAACAAACTGTAGGTTTGCGCGGGCGCACCGGCTTTCCAAACTAATGTTCCTTACACTTTTTACTACGCTTCAACAGTAGCGAAAAGCGATACTTTGACTTTTTACTAGTGTAATGAAGAAACTGTATTTATTAACTCTTCAACTCTGTGTGACAAAGTGAACAAATGCCTCAAGAATAATTTAATTAAAAAACAAATTGCAAAAAGGGAGGATGACAAAATATGGTACAGCAAAATATGTAAAGCAGATTTTTAACAAAATAGTATAGGCATTAAACTAGACGTCTTAAAAACATAATTCAAAGAAGTCGATTCAATTTATTTAACAAAACTATGAAATGCCCAAGACCCTTAAAATATTATATTCTCATTTAACTCTAGTCAGCTAAATTTGGTAGTAAGGTAAAATATCGCTAAAATGTCAATGATTAATTCATAACACAATATTATGTAAATAATTTAATACCAACGTATAAACATTTAAGCCGACACCACAATGACGGATGAAATGAAACAGGTGGACAATCCGTTCATAGTATGATTCTGCATTCCACAGTCCGTTATAGCTAATTTATAATAAACACACATTAGCTATGGATTCAAATCAATTAATATTTAACATAACATAACGCGTTGTTCCCCAAAGGGTTGAGCAGAGGTGTAATAGTAACACCCTCATTTCGCCGTTATGTTTAAGTCCCATGTAAAAGGGGGCGAGACTATTTGGTAATAGTCTCGCCCCCTTTTACATGGGTCTTAAACATGCCTGGAGTTTGGATTTGTGCCCAGTTATTGGTATAACTGGGCACAAATCCAATATCCAGGCTGGAGCTTGGAGCTCCGGGCTGCTTTATTTTAATAATTATCCTCCATAAAGTGATTTGAGATAGCGCAAGAAAACAGTACATGGAAGGTCTTTGTCCAACAGTGGAACAGCAGAGGCTGACATAAAAAACAAGTGATCAATTAGTCAGAAGCCCAAACCCAAAATAGTTGGGAAAAGGCATAGGTAGTTGATGACATGACACCATGAAATGAAAAAAAAACAATCAATGTCTCTGTTTGTAAATAAGTGTTTTACAGTTTCGTAATATCAAATGAAACATGTTTTTAGCATCTAATATTACCCTGGTTGGCTTTCACAACGCCAACACAACACTTAGTGCGTTTTATAGCCTACACACGAGTTAGGGCAGCTGGTCTTACGAACTGTATCGTAATATAAGCACATTAAACATATCGTAAGGTTCACATACCAGAACAAATATTTAGATTGTCCGAATCGTAGGAATATACTCTCTCTTTGAAACTAGAAAATGTTATAGGAACAGAACCTTCGTATAATTATGTAATCCTAAAGCGCGTTATAAAATGGTTTACAAGTTTTGTTCAATGTGTTTGTCTCTTAATGTTAACACCTGCATCTATTAGTTAAACATTTACATAATCAAAACTGTAAACAATTCAACACTAATTTGAAACTTGCCCAGCACGCTTGATGGTAGGATCTATACGGTCCGCCTGGCTAGCTACCTTAAATACCTTTAAATACCTTTACCTGGCTAGTTACATTAAAGTCCGGCGTCAAGTAATTTATTGGGTTCCTTCGTGTGTATGCGAGAGCCAGAAGAGTATAAGGGCATCCCTCTATATCTCTGTTCCTTGGATTCGTGTGCTCCATCCTAGTCCCTGTCTGCGCTTACCATCAGATGAGACTAGGGCCAAACGCGACCAAGTCAAGAATAAAAAAAAATAAAAAATACTAGTGTTTCAGTCATGTACTGAATAATATGTGGTTGCTTTATCTTACTTACTTACTTATTATAAGTTAATGCTGAATCTTGTGTATCCTTAATTATTTTCCTACAATAGAGCATAGTCATAGAGAAGCCAGGTTAATGAATCATTTTTTTATGTTGGAATTGTTTGTCATTGTTAAATGATATCTATGGCAAACAAAACGATAGCTAGAGGTATTGGACAATTGTTAGCAAAGTTCTTAACCGTCATAAGGTGAGTAATGTTATAATGCTAGTATTATTGGAGTAGTGAAGCATGCGGTTTCGAGACGGCAATAGTGCATAACTAATAGTTTACAATAACATAACAGTACATAAAATAGAGCATAACCAAAGCGAATGTAAGTTACATCGGAATATTCCTCGTCGAAAATGTCCATTCAGTTACATATACATAAGTATTGCTCTGGATACCATTGGATACCGGAGCAAAGCAGTATTTTCGTGTAATCTGTGAGTTAGCTAGTCTAGTGGAAGACGTCCCGAGCTAATTGAAATAAAGACCAGAAACATATGAAGGAAGAATAGACGCGAATAGTCTTCAGTTTCTGCTTTAGTTACGAGTTAATATATTGGCATTTTGGTCATCAGCCTAGGGTATTTAGCATGGCAAGTTCAATGGCTTTCCTGCTATGTCGGGCTTCTGAACTTCATTGACCATTAGCAGAGTAGGTTACTCGTTGGTCTAGTGGTGGCAAGCGCGACTTCTGATCGTGAGGCCCTGGGGTCGTTCCCCAAGTCGGGCAGTGTTATTGGGTTTTTCCGCGTGGAATTCCTCAGTAGCAACCCGAAGTTTGCATTTGTGCCCAGTTGATGGCAATAGGTTCGCCCCCTATTACATGGGACATAAACATAACGGTGAAATGAGGGTTTTACTATGCACCTCTGCTCAACCCTTCTGGGAATACAGGCGCGATGCTATGTTATGTTACTTAGGTTATATTATTTGCAGCTAATTCTTTTGGAGTATCTGGGTGTTGTGCGTTTCCACCAGAGGACTACAGTACATTAGAAAATTAAAAATCCGCGACTCTCTAATGTTGCGCCTGGTACGCGTACCAACGGGCATTAGAATTTCACACAACATAAAAAACAGATTTCTAAATATCGTGAAACACATTGAACATAAAATTCGTTCCTAATTATGATATTAGTAGAGGCGCAACTGTAGCGAATCGAGCGCCCGTCCGGAACCAATCAGGTAATAGTCAAACGTTGCAGTGCGCCCGCGCAGTGTCACAGTAAAAGCAACGCAAATATTTTTTACTCTCGTAGACCTAGATTGTTGTCTTGAAAGTAATAAGAAATTGTGTAGAGCTCAGATCAAGTTGTAGAGTAATAGATTTTTGTTTGTGGGCTGAGGCGGCTAGTGTCTAGTTAACTTGCTGTATATTAAACTATTGGTTCGAATAACGTAGTAACAAAGATACTGACTTAAATGAAACAAGAAAAAACCTCATTCTTAATCTAGGTTTATTTATCCCCTTAGTCTGAAGCTCCTGGTATAATAGTAACTCAGTTTGATTGCGTAGGTTTTCATTTGCAAGTTCCCTAGCTCCAGCAACCAGATCCAATGTTCCATGAGATAAGTTTCTCGTTTTACCTTTGGAAGATTAACAAGAAGCAAAAGACCTCAGTTAATTAATTCGCAAATACCTATATAATAATTTATTCTGTGCATTCATTGGATTTCGATGGCGACTAGTTAGACGTAATCTGAAGTTATTGACCAGAAAAGTGGTGGTGATCTCCTACAAAGAACTGTAACAAATAATAACATAACATCACGCCTTGTATTCCGTGAAAGGTTCGGCAGAGGTGGTTTTTTAATACACCCTCGTTTCGCCAGTTATGTTTAAGTGCCATGTAATAGGAGGTGAGCCTATTGCCATTAACCGGGCACAAATCCAGACTCCCGGCTGCTACTGATAAATTCCTTGAAAACCCATTAACACTTTGCCCGACCTGGGGATCGAACTCAGGACCTCATGCTCAGAGCAGTCGCGCTAGCAACCGCTAAACCAACAAGGCAAGTAGTCAGGCAGTAACAAATAATATCCCATGTATATTACAAACACTAAGTACATAACCATGTTTTGTTCCACCGTAATCTGCATGTATGATGAGGTGGGTTATACAAATTCTATCTCCATTCACAAATGTTGGTGACCAACACACTTGCATTTCTAGGAGCTTTTAAATTTAACGCCTACTCGTAAGACAAGATATAAAATACTTGAGAACTTACTTAGTGTACGTTTAATTTGCATGAAAGTCGAAGCGATACGAGATAAGTTATCTATGTGCAATAAAGTAAGGTGGTCGTGTTTTTGAATTGATTATTTTTTGCAATGTAGGTCGTAACTGGGGCTCTAGATACAAGTAGATAGGTTTTTTGATATAAAAAGAACTTGATTGCAGTCATTCTTTATTTTATATTAGTTGGCGTCATTTTTAAACGGTTTTATTTAGCTTCACTTCGTATATTTGGTTGATTTAAATCTTACGACAGATTTTTCAACTACTTCTGCTTAACCGATTCTCCTGAAACTTCGCACACAAATTCAATTCTTATGACAATACAACATTTTTAACCGACTTCTAAAAAAAGGAGGAGGTTCTCAATTCGACTGTATGTTTTTTTTGTATGTTTGTTCCGCGATATCTTTGCTAGTCTGTTGTGAACCGATTTTAATGATTATTTTTTTGTTTGAAATAGTGTTCTTTCGAAGTCGTCCCATTTGAATTTGGTGAAGATCTGATGAAGAACTTCGGAAATAGACAATTTGAAGTCGGTTTCATTTTTGTTAAAATGTTTTATAATAATTTCAACCTTCAATCCTCAAATCCTGATGCTGCAGGGGTACTGCAAATTAAATCCATTTAACTTAAAAGTTTTGTTTAAGGGGTTACTTAAGTTCAACAATTCGACAATTTGGTTCTAAATTTATACGAAGTTTTCACACTTCGCCGACGCATATTACGTTGCAAAACTGTCCTAAGCAAAGCACAGTTCAATATGACAGTAGATTAGTACCTGCATACTTGGCTGCCTAGATTAAGTGCTGTTTGTCGTTTAGAGTATGTGGAGTGAGCCAATTTAAGTATAGAACGATACCTAAACATTATGGTGAAAAGAGATATTTTGAAAGCAGCCAGGATGTTTAATACCCGGCATGGAAAACATTATCGTTTTCGTTTCAAATTGCAGATATTGAAACGATTTAGGGACTTGGTTTAAAAAATAAATTTATGGGTACTTTATAAAAGTAAAAAACACGTGAATGTTAAAATAAGAGTTGCCTATAAAATAAAACATTTGATCTGATAATAAATATTATGCTCACTTTCATTTAAAAACCATACCTACCGAAATTAATTATGAATAATGCATTCACAAGAAGATATTACTCAAGCCCTAGCAGTAATTTCTTGCCCGTAATAATAAAGAGTTCTCATTTGAGAGCTTCCTCTTAAGTTTCGGTTTGGTATCACTTGAGATGCTGAATAAAAAAACAAATAAATAAAATTCCCATGACCTTTACGTTTTTATTGGGATGCTGCTCCCAGACCGCAATGTCAAGAATGGTTATTAATACGTGCGTAATTTTAGGCCTAATTTTTATAAGCGCCCTTTCTTTGCCAGTATAAATATTTGTATAAAAACTAAATATTTCTGTAAGCTCATTAAAACCAACATGAAACTTATTAGGTACGATATTCTTTTACCCAATAACAAAACTAAACACAGCTCCACAATATTTTAATTATGCGTACCTACTTTATTATGAGTACTTAATTATCTTTCAAACTACGCGGCCAGTGTTCCAAAGTCACAAGTTTTAGTTATAGCCGCAAAAGGCCTGCATAGTGAAACCACCTCATCGTCCTTAATGACAAAACTCACAATCACTTCTATATTAGCACTGGCTTATTGCCAATGAAGACTTTTGTGGCCATGCAAAACTATTTTGGCAATTTAGAGAAAGTTCTGACTTTAATCCCATTAAGAGCTATATTTGATTCTAGCGAGTGAATACATTTAAGTTGGGTAGGTAAAGGCTGTTAAGGAATGCGTGCAAATAGAATTACACACATAAAGCTAAGAATAAAGCTTTGTGTTATAATTCTAATCTACATTTAGGTACTATTCTGGTATTAAAGAGAGAGGGAGTTGAGTATGTTTTTGTCTAAGGGTTAATATCCGAAACGAGAGGAACTATTTTGAATATTCTTTCACTTTAAGAAAATAAATAAGTCAAAGTTTGCATATGTCGTAAGATAATCGGAAAAATCGGATCTTTGCGATAATCCTAGGCAAAGGACCGGATATTTAGAATCAAAGCCAGATTTTCTTAATCATCCGAGCTATATTCAGGATCATTGCAAAAATTCGGCTTATATTAGCTAAGTCGCGAATACCGCTCACGTTATGAGCGCTGATTGACTGATATGATCGTTATCACTTTTCTGTGTCTATAGATCTTTGTGAAGAGCCATGTTCTGACCAACCAGGATAGAGATGATATAAATCGACTCTTACATTAGCCAATCAGCGTTCATGTTTCCAATCCTCCTAAACAAACTGGGATTTTTGCAATAATCCTGACAATAGCGCGAATGATTACAAAAATCTATCTTAGATGGCAAATATCCGGTCCTTTGCAATCGTCCTAGGGTTAACGCAAAGATTCGATTTTTCCGATTATCCTACGACACATATAAGCCTGTATGAAAAAATAATCATGCAGATGACGATTTTTTTAGAACCTGATAAAAGTTAAAGTACTTTATATTTGAAAATAGTGTAAATGCTATATTAAAATGATTGACATACGGACTCTGGCAACAGACCGGAACAAAGTTGGCAATAAGCATGCTCATACCCTCATGATTCTTGTAAAAACGTTAAATCTCCGCAAATCTGCATTAAACCTCGTATAATAATTCAAATAAATTTCAACCGCACAACGCTTCAAGAAAACCAAAACCCTATTTCTTTTTTACCGCTGACAGCTAATTTAACGTCAATATCGTGGTTTAAGGAAGCCAACGACGAGGCTTTTATCACTGGAGAAGCATAAAACACGTCGTGAACGTAACGCAGCCGAGCATGTGGGTCGACCGCAATCGATGCTATAACAACTTACATCCATTGATTTAATATTCTATCTTCGTAAGAATAAGGTGTGATTGAAGCAACCACAAAAATCCGGACGGAGTATATTTTATACCCCAACAATGCCATCGTAATCTGCTTCAATTTTTTAAACTTTCTACAAAGTACTATTTATATAAAGTGTTACCCAAATCACCCTAAATCTCCGAATGCGATATTTTTAGAACACTGTGCAGATTACCCTAATGCCGTCGATTAAATGCTAATGGAAGTAATGTACATATTACAGCGCTTGGATTACATAAAACCCTTCGAAACAACAAAGCGCGTGCCATAATAATGTTCCAATCTGATACATACATAAACATGAATATTGATATTATAAACGTGATTGTATATTATTTTGACCTTGTCAGCGCTATCTAGCGGTTCAGCGCGATACCACAAAGTCTTATACGTAACTGATATGCACCGTTTTTCCTATATTTCATTAAAGAGCTGAAGTTAGCGCTTTATATGCAGTTTACTTTGAGAAAACTTAAGAAAATCTTCATGTTCTTATCTTTTAGCCCTTGATAATCTTTTTTTTTGTCTAAACATGGATTAAATAATAAATTTGGAGCAACGTGTGGTACCCGACCTCACTATTTTGTTCCAAGGCCCGCCGCTAGATGCTCTACTGTGCACCGATGTAGTGAGATTCAATATGGCGGCGCCATTCGCCTCTGGAACAGGGCGGGGAGAACAGTCGCCGAATCGACACTACAATATCTACGCGTATTTTTGTCGAAACCGTCGGCTTCGTGACTCGAACGCGGGTGATATTGCAAAATAATCCAGTGTTTCTGTGTTCATTTATGCTGTTTGTGTTATCATAAGTGTATTATGGTGGTTTTGTGGTGAAAAACGTGATAGGACTTTAGGGTAACAATGTCTAGCAGTTGACATGTTTATCTGTGTCGTGTGTGAAGATTTTCCCTTCGCGTGAGGAGGTGCGGTGCGCGAGTGTGCGCGCTGGCGCCCCTGTGTGCGTGCCGCGGCCGTGGATACGCGAGGATCCAATGATGGATTGCATTTCCATGGATGTATAGGTAAAAATCACCCGCAAATTTTTGTTCACGTTTACTTACACGTTGTCCCACTGTGCTGTGCACAATGAACCAAATCGTTTTCGGTCAGTTGCTTTGTTTAGAATCTTAGTCCTTTTTGTATATTAGTTCTGTATTTCTGTGTAAGGACGTATCCTTGAATCGATAGGGATAACATTAGCTTAGACCGCTAATAAAACTATGAGCTTTCCGGTTTTTAGTTTCCTTATCTCATGAATGAGGTTGACTGGACCTTGAGTAACACTTGATCTTACGAAATGTTTTACTCCATGGTTCATTGTGTAACGTTCAGTTTAGATTTAAGATCCTGATAGACTGATACTATAACGATAATGGGTAACAAAAAAAACTGAATTAAAAATGAACGTCTTAAGTTCTAATTGGTTTCCCATTGAATGTAAAAAAAACCCGCCATTTTACAAGGAATGTAAAATGGCACAAATCTTACAAATACGGTAAGCTTTTATGTTAAAAGCGATTCACACTCACGCACAAAGTCTTACTTGTATACCATTGAATTTTAATTCATTACATTCATGCAGAGTCGCGCGAGAATATGGTTCCCCTCGCTCTGTTCGCTGCCTCTGGTTATCAGCTTACAAAATGTCTGATGCTGTCTTACTCTGACGAACAGCTAATACGTATAGTTCCGTCTCTTTTCGACGCATATTGCGCGTTTTTCTTCTTTTGCCGCGTCATATGCCAGTGTCGAAGCATAAGCGTAGTTTGGATTGTTTCAAAAGTGTAGTCGATGAACGAATGCATTTCATATGCGACGGTCTGATTCGTCCTTAATTGTAAGGCTGCCGGTTTGACCTTAATTGATTTGAGTTCCTTTGTTTAGGAGGTCGGGTAGGTTATTAATAAGAGGGTACCTACATTAAGGGTTACCGCGCAGGCAGAGTGCGCAGTTAGACGTTGGGAACCCGGCCGCGCCGCACGTGGTTTCGTGTGGACAATTTGCCGCGAATCTTTTGTCCTGTTCAGTGCCTAATGCCGTGGAAAATGGGATTTTATCATTCATGGACCACCTGGTAATAACGTCCTTTGAACCCTATTTGAGTCTAATTGCCAAAAATTTCGTTTGTAATTTATATTTGCCGAGGTCCTTTAATCTGATCCCGATGAATGAGAAAATTAAAATCTGAGCCTTATGCGGTGTGTGAAAATAATATCATATTTTTTTGCATCGATCCGAAAATTATACTCCATATAAATCCTTAGACAGTATAATAATTAAGTATAATATTTGCAGTAAAGTGAGGGTGAGTGCGCCAGTGCGAATGTACAAGTAGACTACGTTATTCATGGGTCTGGACTCGTTATGCAAAGCGAAATGCCGAATTATGCAAATAATAACAATAATGCCCGCTTAAATTTTATTACGTCTTTAAGTAATGTCTCTTCTGTGTATTAGTACAAGATCTTCGTGAATATGCAACGAACAATTGATTAGATTAAAATGAAGTTTGATATTAAAAGTCTCAAAAACAAAGAACTATTCCAAGATACTTTTACTGAAAACATTATATTGTAAAAGCGATTTTTTACTGACCGGTATATTGTTAACTCTTAATATAATACCCATGAAATTCAATCCATAAACCCAATCCCAAGTTAAGTGTTCTTAATTTTCATAGAGATCAACGTATTGGAGAGCGCTAAATAAACAAAATTCCTACGCAAATACTTTGAAAGGATGGGATTTATTTACTCTTGGATATTTGAACAGTTACTGTCAGTAATAAATCTCAAATATAAACACCTTCACGTATCCTTTCAAGAAAGACAAAGCTTTTTACTTTATCGGCATTCATCATCTACTCATATTACATTTCTTCGTCTATTTGTCGGCAGTAAACATCTACCTACCTACTGCAGAATCTTTAAATCAATTGAACATATACGTGAAATCAGATATCTTATTTATTTCCTCGCTGTATTCGAGATACTCCCGAACAAATCGTATGAATTTTCAATCTCTAACTTTCATTGAAATATTTTTCTCTCGACTCTCAAAGGGCTTACTCAACATTTTAAAATATTAACAACACATTTCATAGAAACAGTTTCGCTTCGTAGTCTAGTACATTACTTTATACACTCCAACGTTTCAATTGTGTTGTTTTCCAAGAAATGTTTCTAGGTACTTACTAATCTTCTTAATATTATGAACATTCTCTAGTGTTCACGATTTTAGTACAACTTCGGTCGCTTTAGTTATTATTCTTTAGACCATAATTCAGCTAATGTAAGAGCTCTTTGAAGAGATAAAAGACTATTAGTAACTGAAAAGCGATAATAAGGTCCGCAGATTACAACGTGGGAACAAAGGAAAAGTAATTAATACTACAAAAACAATCTTAATTGGTGCCCTGGATCAAGTGATATCAGAATCGGGAAAATTACAGCTAACAATTAATAAATTGCATTTCTCCATATTTTTTGTGAATATTCACGAACGAAAAGATTTCTGTTGTGTAACGTTGTTATGCTTAATTGGTGAAATATTTTTCCCGTTTAACTTTTAACGGAAAGGAAGTGGGCTGTTTTGATTGTTTTGTGAAGGCTTCACTTTGTCGAACTGTAACATTTTTCTCGGCAGCAATATTTATTGAAGTCGACATTTTTTTGGTTAAATATCAACGAAGTTTTAATATTGTTGCGTATATTTCATTAGCTGAAAGCTTTATTAGGCTCTTAACTAACATCTTTACATAGTATAAAACAAAGTCGCTCCTGCTGTCTGTACGCTTAGATCTTTTAAACTACGCAACGGATTTTAATGCAGTTTTCAGCAATAGATAGAATGATTCAAGAGGAAAGTTTATATGCCCCACATTAGTATCTACATTGCACCCGTGCAAAGCCGGGGTGGATCGCTAGTCGTTAATATAATGATGTTTATATATGAATCATTTGCATAGCTAATCCATCGCATAGTGAAGTCACGTCTCGGTAACGGCCCCGCCGATTACTGAAGAAAGTACGTTTCCCTCCATCTTCAACTTATTCGAAAGTAGCTGTTTGAAGTACTTCGCTACCTATTAAGTTAATCTGTCAATATAAATGTACTTGTTTATAATACTGTTGCTCTTTTTCCCTTAAAGGGGGAGCAGGCGGCAAATGTTTGACAAATGTTTGGGCACACAAGTTTGTGTTACTTCACGCTCAATGTTTATAAACCCGAAATAAAAGACCTATCATTTTTTTTGTGTCAGTAGAATTGGAACTGAAATGTTTTTTGAAGTGTTATTCCCGAAATATTTTCAGAACAAATTAACACTGTAAATACTGAAGGCAAATGTGTTTGAATTTAATTTGAATCAATCGTGAATGAAATTATGACAATATCCTATCGATGAGAGTTGTTTGAGCGGAAATAAAACTACTAACAAAATTGTTTTAAAATTTTCATTAACTTAAAACAATTTATTTTAAAAGCCAATTTGCGCCAATCTATAATATTTTAAGTAGTTCCTTTTATAAATATAAACCTCCGAAAAGAAATATTCAAACCAAATTCATACGATATTAATATGAACTGTCATCAAATTAATACAGACTACTCATTTCATTTAACAAAGCCGTCGAAACTAGCTCTAGGTCGCAACTCTGAATTAAAATCGTTGTCGTTCGTAACTTATGTTTAGTTTTAATAAAAACCGAAATGAGTTCAGAGGAAAAACATTACAAAAACATTAAATATCTACTAAACGCCGTATCAAAATTCTTTTGTAATTGTTACAAGTCATTCCAATTAATATTTTGTTTCGGATGATTGACGAAATCGCTTTTGTACCTATTCAGTTAATTAATCACCTTTGTACTATTTCGTATCTATCGTAACTTTTATTCTGCTTTTTCTTCATATTATTTGTGTGATTACCTTGTCTTTGGTACAATGGATCCAGTGTGGTCACTGTAATCCCGAGGTAGGACTGAGAAATTGGATCATAAAATTTGATTACACCTTATCGATATTAGGACATCTAGATTTCATGTATCATCACTAAAGCAAATAAGTTATTTTTGATGATTTCCCATTTTAAGCCTTTTTACCTTTAAGCTAGTGAAAATATATAGAATAACATTGATCGTTGCAAGCGCTTAGCATTTGAAGTAACGGAAGTAATTCACAAAGTGCTTTTACTAATCACTCGCACTAATCAAACTGTGAAACATATCGAGCATTTCATTAAACACTAGCAGGCCCCACGACCTTATTAAAATGTTTTCTTGGATAACATCTGTAGTCTTCATCCATTTGGAAAGCGCCTGCATTAACAATGAAATAATTTTATAAATAACTAGCTGTGTCCTCACGGCTCCGCCCGTAGCCTATGTTACTCAGTGATAATGTAGCTTTCCAAAGGCAAAAGAATTTTTGAAATCGGTCCAGTAGTTTGTAAGTTTATTCGTTACATACAAAAATACAAATCTTTCCTCTTTATAATATTAGTATAGATTTAAAATTTATGAAATTAATCGAAATTGGCTATGAATTCTAATAAATAATATATTTGAGTACCTAAAACTGCGTCGTTGGTCTAGTGTTGGCAAGCGCAAATGCCGATCATGAGATCCTGGGTTCGAACCCTAGGCTGGGCAAAGTTTTATTAGGATTTGCCGTGTGAAATTGCTCAGTAGCAGCCCGGAGTTTGGATTTGTGCCCGGTTGATGGCAATAGGCGCGCCCCCTGTTACATGGGATTTAAACATAACGGTGAAATGAGGGTTTTACTATACATCTCTGCCCTACCCCTTGGAGAATACAGGCGTGATGTTATGTGTAATACATCTGGAGTTAACTTTTAGGCTGCATACCGTCAAAATAACAATAAATTACTAGTAAAATTTTAAATACACTTCTGTCGTAAAAAACAGAGAAGCACTTAAATAATTAACGAATAATAGCAATTTAATGTTAGTAAATATTTACACAGTGTATTATTAGCTGTTCATAAAGACTTCATTATATCATAACAAGGACATAGCCTCGCTACACAACAGACTACTTCCTCTAAATACAAAAACAAAAATGTTTTTGTACCCACGTCGGCACCTCGTTTAAATTAATAACGTTAAATTTTGGCAACACATACTTTTCTGTGATAATCCAAAGACGTTTTGTATGGCTGCCTCCAAGCCGCAAGAAGTCCCGTATAGGTTGTGTTGTGAATTACCCATCCATGATTTCAAAGAATTGTTGCTAGAGTTCACAATTTTAAGACAAGAAGGTTGCATATAAAATTCTTTTCTTTGTCTTTTTTCGTGTGGTTAGTGACTCACCTGGTCAGAGTTTATGCCGCCCATGGGCCTCTGACTTGGCTTCACATGCCGTCGAGAAATATCTCTCAGGCATGCCGGTTTCCTCACGATGTTTTCCTTTACCGTTTTTAAGCAAGTGATAATTATACAGTACGCACATGACTCCGAAAAGTCAGAGGAGCGTGCCTTGGGTTCGAACTCGAGACCTATGACTTGGCAGTCCAGCGGTCACACCACTAGGCTATCACAGCTATAAAATAAAAATAACAAAAACAAAAATAGCATATAAAATTAACAAAATGTTTTTAATAAATAAGGAATATCAGCCCGCAAAATTCCGCCGTAAACGTGACTAATGGCCGATTCCTATAATTTACGGAGCGTTATTGGTTAAAATTGAGACTTGTATATTTACCAATAATGAAGATAAGACCTTATGCATAGTAGACGCTTCCATATGGAAGTAGCTTTCACAAGTAAAATTAGCTTACAAGTCTATTTATATGCTCAGTTTGGCAATAAAAAATGCTACCATTGGTAAGCAAAACGATTCGTTTTTGTTTATAGGAACTGGGCATAAGAGATTACGTATAGATGATAGGCAGCAGCGTCCTCCTGTCTACTAATAACAACAAACTGCGATCACCAAACCATCTGCCAATCGTGGTTCTGTTCTGCCTAGCCTTTTCCCCAACTATGTTGGGGTCACCTTCCAGTCTAACCAGATGCGGCTGAATACCAGTATTTTACACGAAGCGACTGCCATCAGACCTCCGCAACCCAGTAACTGGGCAATGCCGATATCCTAAGGTTAGACCGGTTATCAGACTTTCGGGGGCTTCTGACTTCCCGTAACGACTGTCATAGGTATTCGTATGACACCTGGGACCGACTATTTAACGTACTCTCCGAGGCACGGAGGAGTCTCGATGTGTAACGAACGGTCACCCATCCACGGACTGACCGCGGCAAGCGTAGCTTAACCTCGCAAATCGTATGATCCGCGCGGTTGGCAATAAGCCACGAGCCCCTCCATCTGCCAACCGTGGTGATTGTGGTAATTTCCTCTTTAACCGTTTATTGTAGCAGTCATTAGGAGGCCTATGTTTAGTAGTGGACGTACATCAAAACCTCGTAACCTTACCAGAAAGCACTAGTGGAGGAAGAAGCTATGTTGTTTCTCCAACGAAAAGGGAGTATCCTCCAACCACGAGGAGCTAGGCGTAAATCCTCGCAGTTTTTACGGCACCTGCAAACCCTAGCTATACCCAATGTAAGTGCTCGAGTTATAACAGTTAAAATCCACAACACGGATAAACACAATACGAAACTCTCTAGGTATCAACAATGTATGTACCAAAATATTTTGTTCAAAAACGGCTAGTTTCTTCGCGTTTATGGGTATTTAACCAAGGGTCATAGTTTAAACATGGGCTTAACCATAAATTTTCAATGTAGGTATCCTTTGTCCTTTTTTTACGACACTCAAACACTCGAGGTTTTTAAGTCGAGTCTAAGATAGGGCACGCATAATATATTTTATGACTTAAACAGGAAAGAGTGTTCATCTCCATATAGCTTTATCCTTTTGTAAGTATTGGCCTTATCGTAAACATGCCGCAATCGTCGGCTAATAAGAAAATGTGTTATCATTACATAATATTTGTTTGTTTTCACATAATTCCACTTGATCATCATTGCTCCCGAAATTTTATCAAAGACATTGATTTTAAAAGAGTGACCATGGAGTTTTTTTGCCTCCTCTTCTCCATAGGAAAAGAAAAATTAAATCTGTGCACCTATATTCGACATTTCCAAAGCGCCTGTAATGGTAGATATATGAGAGAACGTTCATCTTAAATCTATAGCACCGCCCTAAGCCGAAGTCCGAGTCCCATTAGGGGTCGCCCTTAGTGCTGCTGTTGCTAGCTAGTCATGATGTTAGTAGTAGTAATAGTAGTTAGCTTAGGTTAAGTATTTTACTCTTGTCCCCATTGGTTGGAGACCTTTCAGGTCCCGCCAATAACTGCCCGGTTACGTAGAAACGGTCCGCAAGACCATCTACAAGCAGTCGAATAGAAAAAAAATCTTAAATCTATCATTGATATTCATATCAGCCCAGAAACGTTCACTGCTGAATATGTGCTTCTTAATAGAACGTTAATATTGCCTTTCACCACACTTGGCAGATAGATATTTTTTGTCGACGGACACTCAGAAGAATTTTACAGCCCAGATATTATTAATATTATTTCTTAATCACCTTTACCGATACCCATAGAAAGGATGGTTTAGTTTCAGTTGGGATGGTTTCCAACAGAGACAGGCCACCATGTGGTCATGATAAAGTTGTTCCAAATTAATAAATAAATCAATGTATCCTAAAATAAAATTAACGTGACGTAATTTACCAATATAAGCAATAAATGATGAATATTAATGAATGACATCAATTGAAACACAGCTTCGGTCAATTAATGTATTACTATGTTAATTCATTCATAAAACTGAATGAGGCGACTAGGTAAAATTGTACAGTCAGTATATTTGTATACTTCATTGTAACAAAACCCAGGCTTTTGTCAATATTTATTTTGTTATTGTATGTGCATTCAACCCTCGCTTTGCTCGTATGAATATTCGTGGTTTACCCAATACATGGAGTATTGCAAAGCTATTTCAACAAATCCCTAATATTTTTTGTTCGAGCGTAAGTTTTGATATTCGCGGTTGGGCAAACCGCAATTTAAAATCACGTTTTCGATATTTTGATAGTATTCGGCTATATAGCCGATTCCTATGATTTACTAAGCGTTATTGGTTAAAATTAAGACTCGTATCTTTACTTACAATGAAGCAAAGACCGATAGGTTTGCCTAGTAGACCCTTCTATACGTTACTAGCTATCACATGTTAAATTAGCTTAAAAGTCTATTTATATGCCAAATTTGGCAATGAAAAAATGCTACTATTGGTAAGCAAAACGATTCATTTTCGGCTAACGAAAACGTCTAAAGATTCGTTACAATCCACACGCGAAGTGCCAGTAGTCGATTCACAATAGAAACCATCATGAAAACAAATATTTATCTTATCCTTAAAAACTTCACATTTAAAAACGGTCTTCAAATATTACATAATAAAGATAGAGCTGCAAAGTATGTAAGATATAGAATTAAGTATTTAAATACGTTTATAAATATATATGTAGATAAGATTATTGATAAATACTACGATCCATTGACGATAAGTAGTCTCGCGGAAATATGTTTACAGTAAACAACAAGATGGATATTAAAAAAGATACACGAGCCAATAAACCTTCTCTAGAAGCTATTAAAGACCAGCAAAGAGAAGAAAATTTAACCTGAAGACGGAAGCTAGGAAAGAGTGTAATTTATCACTCTAGAAGTAGTATAATTCCACATAATAATGTTAAAATCTACACAGAACATATTAATGGTGAAACGTTTCGACTTGGCAGTGTACGAGCGAGCAACTTTTCGAGCTTTTTTGTAAGCGCGTCGGTGCTAGTCGAAAAATGGCAATTGCATTGTAGTTAAAATCTGTTTGGCTTTTTCAAATTATTATGGTTTTTTAGAATGGGCTACAGTATTGGGTTTGAAAATCATTGTGGGAAAAAGATAGGGATTCAATAAGAATGTTCTACGTCTTTGATCTTTGAAATATCCAAATGCTTAAAGAGGCTGTAGCTAGATTTATTAAATACCTATCCAGTTATATCCACTTCATAATTTTTTTCTAACTTTTATAGATATAAAATAAAAAAATCGTTTACGTAATATTTGGCTTATTTGATAGATTTGGATAAATCACAAATCTAATACCTACTCACAGAACTCTAACTAAACGTCTTACAGATAATGTCATTATTTGCTATTCAAATGAATTAGAGGTAATAAAGATTTTATAGAACGGGTCCCTTAATCTGCTTGGGAAAGCATTAAATCTCCTTTATCCTTTGACGTATAAGGGTCTGTCGCAATGCTGATTACTACAATTACTTAGAACCCTTCAATATGAAGATTCGACATTATACTGCGTACCTACGTGATGAGATTACAGGAATTGTTTATCCAAAGTGAACGTAATTACTCCTATGTAGAAGTTAAAGCACTGCCAGAGCTCCAACATAATAATTTTAATTTTCTTCTGCCAGACGAAGAATTTCTGTTTATTACGAACAATACTGAAAGTAATGTTTTTACTATTCCCGCGTTAAATACAGAATGAAATGAAACTGTGGGAAGAATTAAAAATGTACAATCAGTTTTGTAGGCGGTATGTACATACAACACTGATATTATAAGAGGTTGTCCAAATCCACAGATCCACTGCAATGCGGCCGCATAATCAGGTCAAACTGGTACATAGGTACCTACGAAATGAATTTAGACCGACATGGCTTCTTACATAAACGACAAACAAGATTTAAGCCGAACATAAAATTGGTGCATTGAGAAAATAACCGAACGATCAAATTTACCCGGCTCAGTCCATCTGGCAGTTTCCATCCCGCAAATTTTTAATTCGAGAAAGTTTTATGAACTCGACCCCAGGAATACCTAATTTTGTTGTCGAGCCTTAATTTAAGAAAATTTGAGGCAAATAAATGTATTTGAAAAGATCTATTCGTTGCAAAGTGAAAATTGTTAAAACGATTGAGAGACAACCACAATTAGGGTGCAGAATAACTTTTTAATTTAACACTTTCTGACTTGAAAGTCTAATTAAATAAAGACTTAAGTGATCGCTAAAGTAATTAATATTCATAGTCAAGTCTTTCTAGGATCTTATTTTCCACAATTTCATCTCGGTAACGCGAGTTGAAAGTGTTATTTTTAAATTCGCTTATTATCTCAGATCCCCCGTATCTCCCCCGGGCTTTCATTTACTTATCAAGCGAGCAAATAATCATGGTTCGTCTTTCTTTCATTGGAAGGATTAACTTCTCTTAACTTCATCGTAATGTTGAATGATATTTTAATAATCTTGAAAGACTTGAATGATTTTAATTAATTAATGAGACTTATGAATTTTAATTATTTTCATAGTTCATCGGTACAGTTTGACTCTACGAAAATTCCGTATCAACCGATGATCCTCATTCTCGCGAATATTTTCACATAACCTACATAACGTCGCTGCGCCTGCAAAACCCGCTGTTTTTTTTGAAAATCTGTCTTTGATGTTATTTTATAATACTTCTCGAGCCACGTGCACCTTGTAAAATCCGTTTTCTGATCATTTATTTGGTTAAGATAGCAAAATAAATTATTAGAAAACGGATTTTACAGTTGCACGTGGCTTGAGAAATATTATAATATAAAATAGCATCAAAGACAGATTTAAAAAAAAAAACAGCGGATTTTGCAGGCGCAGCGACGATAATATGTTTGGAACTTGAGTGGGTTGAGGAACTTCAAGCATACCCCACCAAGAAGAACATAGTCTGCTTAGTTGTCGGCAATAAGATTGACAAGCATTTCATGTTGGTACTCAGTGCATAATATCAGCAAGCACATTGGGTCACCCGCGCGAACGCTCAACGAATATTCCCAAGGAGGGTTGATCTCAGGCAGGCGGCCGGTCATAAAACAATATGCCAAAACCTCTAACAACATGGATTTATGAAATACAGGTTGTGCCGACCCCACCTAGTGTGGGATAAGGGCAGGAAGAAGAAGAAGCGACGATAATATGTTTGAGTCAGACCCGAAGCTGTCTGAAAAAACGTAATTAAATTATTTTTTAATTTGAGAAACAGCTGTTGATTACTCGCTTTGATTGCTATTAACTGTGATTTGAAGTTAATTTTAATCAGTTATGAAGGCATCAAGTGGGCAAGTAGGCAGTTAAATTAACATAGTTGTAAGGCCGGAGACTACCGGGCGTACGTAACGTCTCGTACAGTGGTGCGGTTATCATGACAACTAATGTAATAGAGCAGGCATCTGTTTGCTTTGTTTAGAACTCTGCAACTAAGCACAGATAATTTTGTATTGTGTTGTGGTTTTACTCAACTTTAACGTGTTTGCATTACTGTTAACTTTACCGTTTACATTTGTTATTTATAAATAGTTTAGCTCTCATTTAGTTAAATCCCAAACATTAAATAAATCCAATATTTTTAAAGTGCTGAGGGACGGTTATCTTTGAATACGGAAGGGTCTGTCAGTTAGATTCTCTTAAACCTCAAATCCGATTTCCATGAGGTTTTCATCGTTATTAAGGAAGGTTCGGTGCTATTAAGCTTTACTTTATATATTTAGGGGTGACGAGCTACGAACGAGATACGGGTAAATGAAGTAACCCTTATTTAAAACGTTTCGTTGCCCTTAATTCTGTCAATCGGCTGAAATTATTCTTTTAGCAAAATCAAAAAGTTTTCTCGGTATTTTTTTGTTTAATTATTTAATATTTTGTTTAATGAATATAATTAAATTAATTTAGGTCAATGAGTATGAGACATCAATCACATCATTTGTATCATTTACAAAGACATAGGTATACTACTGTTGATCAAGACATTGTAAGCGGTATCAGAAAAACTCTAAGGGCATATTAATTTACATGATACTAGGGATTTTTTTCTTTTCTTTGTATTAAGAGTCGGAACTGAGCTGTATAAAAGTATTTCACGCGTTTTTAATAGAATTCGTTCAATCGCAACAATTCTAGGCATTAAAAACGCGTGAGATAAACATAATACAAACTAGCTCACCTATATACCTATATATATACCATACATACATACTGATATTTTAATTTGTATAATATTAATTATCACATTCTTCTGTGGACACTCAGTCATACTGCACGCGCCGGTCAATTAAATAGATCGTCAACCTTTTTCACATTTCTCTTAAGTATTTTTTATCATTATTTACATTCCGTGTATACAACAGTGTACTCATACTTTTAATAATGAAAACGTGCGGATTGTGTAACCTCCAGTTCAACGATGGCGTTCAGTGTGGGAGCTGCAAGAAGTATTTAGATTTTGGGTGTGCAAATATATCTGAAGTTGGATGGAGAAAGCTGGGTCCTACTAGAATGTCTCAGTGGAAGTGCTCAACTTGTAGAATCTCATCTCCAGTGGTACCCACTACCGATCAAGCATCTCTTGAAACTATCCTGAGTGAAATTCGTGACATGAAGCGTCAGTTACTTAATTTACCGACACTAAGTGATGACATCAAGGTGATCAAGGATGAGCTATCTGAGCTGAAGTCGACATGTCAAGGCACTAGTGGCAGACTCGAAGAATTTGATGCGAGGATTGCTCATGTTGAAACTAAAGTATCTGAACTGGAGAAGATGCAGGTGACCATAAATGATTTGCAGACAGATTTATCTAAGGTAAAGTTCGAACTCTCATCAAATGATCAGCGGTCCCGATTAAATAATGTGGAAATCAAGGGAGTTCCTGTAAGGAAAGATGAGAATTTGTTCACGATTATTGAAGCCATTGGTCGTAAAGTAAACTATAGCTGCCCCAAAACACTGATCAACTACGTTTCGAGAGTGCCCATTTTCAACTCCAATGAGAAACTTATTATAGTTAGTTTCCTGAACCGATACGTCAAAGAAGATTTTATAGCAGCAGCGCGAGCTGAAAAAAACTTATCCACCTCTGATATCGGGTTCCAAGGCACTACTCAGCGTGTGTTTGTTAATGATCACCTTAGTGTTGAATATAAGAAGCTGCTAAGTAAAGTTAAAACCATCGCCAAGGACAAGAATTACGAGTTCATTTGGGTGAAACATGGAAAAATTCACGTACTCAAGAACACAAACTCCAAAGTTCTTATAGTGAGAAAGGAATCGGATTTAAACAAAATTGCCTAATATGCCACATAAACTGTATACAATCTTATCAGTTTAATCTTTTTGTTATAATTCATGTTGTTTTACTAAGATGTTACAAATTGTTTATCACCTCTGCCGCACTAATGAGCCTGCCACCTCTCTTTTGTTCTGTTACAAAAATCCTTTATGTTTCTTATCGCACTGTTCATTTTAAAGTGTTAGTAGAAAATAATATGCCTTGCTCGCTCGCGCTTACTCGCACTACGCATTGCTGCTTGCCTACCCACACAGTTGTTTACCGCTCAACGTCGAATAATTCTTGCACTCCAATAATAATACTTGCCGTTTGCTTATTTCAAGTGTATTTGTTATCCTACCACCCTCATTTAGTTAATATTTTTATACTAAGTGTTATTGCGGTCTGTTTTACAGATTCATATTCTGTTCTTGATTTTTTATGTGATGGCTACTAACGTTAATACTAAGTTACTTGGTTTAAACATATTTTATCAGAACGTTCGTGGTCTACGAACTAAAACCGATACATTCTATCGTCAAATGGTAGCCAGCTCATTTGATGTTATTGTTCTCACTGAGACTTGGTTATTGGATGGTATTTTAGACTCGGAATTTTTTGATGAAAGGTATATTGTATGGCGTCGGGATCGGGACTACGCTCTGACTGGTCAATCACGTGGTGGAGGAGTTCTTATAGCTGCTCGTCGAGAATTGTCAGTAACATGTCAACAACATTTTAATTCTACAGCTGAAGATCTCTGGATACGGATACACTTAATAAATTCGAATACACGGAACTACTTTAACTTACATCTCTGTGGGATTTATTTATGTAAACAAAATCTTGGTCTTTCCTTTTCTTCCCAGTTAATGAATTTTCTTGCGTCATTAAATCGATCTCTGATTGATAATAGTTCTGATAAATTTCTTATTATAGGTGATTTCAATATGAGCGGAATAAGTTGGGTCCCCTCTGACAATGTAACGTTCGTCCCAACGAATCTTACGAGTAGTGATGAAGTGCTACTCGGAGATGAGTTATGTACTCTTGATTTTGGTCAATATAATGGCGTGACTAACAGATACGGTAAAATACTTGACTTAGTCCTCTCGAACCAGGCAGTCAACGTGACTGAAAGTTTAAGCCCACTAGTACCAATCGATGATTATCACCCGGCACTGTTAATTACTATGGACCTTGTTGAAACACCTTCCCTTGACTGTGCGTCACGTATTACATTTTTATATGATAAGGGTGATTACGAATCCATTAATTGTGACATCTGTAATACTGACTGGGAAAGGGAGTTCGCAGTAAGGTCAACTGACGATTCGGTAAGTTTTTTCAATAATGTTATCTATAATCTTCAAACGAAATATATTCCTCAGAAACTTTGCCGTAATAAATCATATCCGACCTGGTACAGTTCCTCATTGATAAAAACAATAAAAGAAAAATATAAATACTTTAAAAAACTTAAAACCTATGGCAATAAAGATGACGAATTAACATTTAAACTACTTCGTGATAGGGTAAAAGTGTTAGAAAGTCAGTGTTACGAAAATTATTTGAAACTTACCGAAACGTCTATTAAAAATAACCCGAAACAATTTTGGACTTTTGTTAAAAAACGGCATAATATAAACGCAATCCCGAGCACGTTCAATTTTAACAACGAAACACTGCGTACCGGGGAAACCATATGTGAGGCATTTTCAACTTATTTTCACTCCACATTTTTAGATCCCAACCTTAGTCATGATGGTAGCTCCAATTCCTCTTCTTTTTCTTTTACTGAATCATCAAACCTGACGTCTGATATCAGTCGTATCACGGTAAGTATTGATGACATAGCCAACTTACTTCGTAAATTAGATACATCGAAAGCGCCAGGCCCGGATAATATCTCATCCAAGCTTCTCGTACGCTGCGCTGCATCAATTGCTCTTCCTATCTCAATTTTGTTTAAAAAATCTTTAGATGCTTGTGTTGTCCCCAAACTTTGGAAATCGGCATTCATAACACCTGTACATAAGAAAGGAGTCAAAACGGACATTACTAATTATAGACCGATATCCAAATTGTGTATCATTGCCAAGGTTTTCGAAAGAATTATTTACAACCAGGTCTATTCTGCTCTGGAACAATCGTTTAGTCCCTTCCAGCATGGTTTTCTTAAAGGTAGATCCACTGTCACCAATCTAATTTTGCTTAATGACTACATCACCGACGCAATGGACCATGGCAAACGAGTCGATGTTGTCTACACAGACTATAGTAAGTGTTTCGACCGAATCGACCACATCATCCTATTACGGAAGCTAGAAGGCATCGGTATACGCGGGGATTTACTCAGGTGGTTTTCCTCTTACATAGAAAACAGGTCGCAAGCTGTAGTACTGAATAATTACATATCTAGTTGGGTTTTAGTCTCCAGCGGAGTCCCCCAAGGTTCGTTGCTCGGTCCATTATTATTTATCATCTATGTAAATGATATCGACTCCTGTCTGACCTCATCCAAATTACTGTGCTTCGCAGATGACATGAAAATTTATACTACTATATCGTCGACTGCGGATATGATCGCACTTCAAACTGACTTACAGTGTCTTGAAGTATACTGCCAAAAAAATAAGCTTGATCTCAATCCTAAAAAATGCTCAGTTGTAACGTATTCCCGTGGGCGGTCAGTCCTAGCCGCAAGATATACTCTTAGTGGTCATATATTACCCAGTTGTAGTACTATTCGTGATCTGGGGGTTCATCACGATTCCAAACTTATTTTTGATAAGCATGTTGATTCTATCGTCGCTAAAGCCTCAAAATCCCTTGGTTTCATAATGCGATTATCCAGGTGCTTCAAACAAGCTAAAACGTTAAAAATTCTATACTGCACTTTTGTTAGAAGCTACCTGGAATACGCATCTGAGATATGGAATCCATGCTATCACAAATATATTGACCGTATTGAGCGCGTACAAAAAAGATTTATAAAATTTTTATGCTTTCATCAGGGGGTACCGTATCAGTCTGATAACTATCTCAGTCTCTGTAAAAAATATCATCTCTTACCATTGATTAATCGTCGTGAGATCTCTGATTGTATATTTTTGTTGAAGACGGTTCGAGGTGACATAGATTGTTCTGATATTTTGTCAACTTTCTACTTCAACGCTCCAAGCAAGTCCAAACGGTTCAATCCACCATTACGGGTGCCATTTATAAATACTAACTACAGACAAAATTCGTACGTTGTGCGTGTTAGTAGGAATTTTAATAAGGTGTGCAAGCAGTTCGACTTTGATCTTTTTGAAACAAGTGTGACCTCGGCAAAAAAGAGTTTAGCAACGAATTTCTTTAAAGCGGAAATCCTTTAGACTTTGTTATTTTTGTTTTTTACTGAATTTTAACATTTTGGTTCTCATGGGAATCCAAGCATATTATTTTTTACTTATTAGGAGATAATGTAAGACGTTTTTCTTTTTAATTTAAAATTATTTATTGACATTATTTGGCAGTGTGTATGTTTTGTTCCACAGTACATTTATACCAGACAAACTCTAGACGTGAAGACTTGTAATTGGCTGTCAGATTATCATACTGTTATTTATTACCATTGTATTTAGCTGTAAGTCTTCCAAAGTATTTAAATAAATAAATAAATAAATTAAATTTTACGCGTTGCTAATACAATTTTGAATTATAATTATTATAAAAAAATTTGTAGAATTCATATCCCCGAAAAGGAATATTTACATATAACGTAATAAAACAGAATGCGGTCTCTATGTAATCAGAATGGATCATTAGAAACTATCCTTACTTCACGGCATGGTACATTTCCATAACTTCCTTCCAACCATAGCGCAAAAATGGTCAAGCAACATTGTTTAGATCGTGGCTCGCCGTGTTTGCTAGCACTTAATAATCGGCTAGTTTTAAAGCTGTCTCGCAACTAGCTGGGTGGTGACTACAAGTTAATATTTTACTGCAAATATTCCCGCAATGTAAAAGGAAACATTTACTAATCATTTCCTTTTATTGATTTGGAAATTTATTCGTCTCTGAATGTAATATTCATGAGTATTATAATTATATTATACAATAATTATGATTAATTTGCATTCCTTGCTGTTGTTCGCTTAATGATTTATTAAAGAGATACGACGTTACTTTATAATTGTTAACGCAATTTAAAACGTTTCCGACTTATGTAGATTTTTCGCTTTTCGCTGAGTAGGTCGTCGCTGCTCCTGCAAACACCGCTGTTTTTTTTTTTTGAAAATCTGTCTTTTATGCTATTTTATAATAATTCTCAAGCCACGTCCACCTGTAAAATCTGTTTTTTTAATAATTCATTTGGTTAAGAAGATAGCAAAATAAATTATTAGAAAACGGATTTTACAGTTGCACGTGGCTTGAGAACTATTATAAAATAGCATCAAAGACAGATTTTCAAAAAAATACAGCGGATTTTGCAGGCTCAGCGACGAGGTGTTATTTTTTAAACTTTTGTATACTTTATAAGGTAACTAATCGTGCATTTATGAGAGCAATTTATCGGCTGGGGATAATTGTATAAAAACATTTTTAGGGCCTACCTATTCCTACTAAATATTACCTATCTACTTGTCTCAATATCATAATTATCGATAGCATCGCAAAAAATTTAGCAAATACGTATTTTTCATTACACTGTAAAGTAAGAAAGTAAAGAAATATTTCTAGGTATAGTTAACAAGACATACGGATCAGTAAGAAATAGAATATTATCTTTAAACGTATATTACTAAGTACAAGACTTCAAGTTTAGAAAATAGACGAAGCGCGCACGTGTTCGAAACAAAAGGCAATAAGGAGTAGGGTTGGCATACATTCGTTTAATAAACATATTAATCTTCATTATATTCAAACCAGACTACAAAGTTAAAGCACTGAAGAATATGTTCTTCTCAAACAAGCACATAAAGCCATTATTAACCTTGGCAGAACGTTATTGCATATTCTCTTTTTTATATAAACCCATTATCAAAATTTACGGAACCTACTCGATGCGACGCGGTGTTCTTTTTAGATACTTAATACAAAAAATCACGGTGACATACTTGATTTAAAATATAATATAAATAAAATATATAATAACTAATACTGAGTGGCTTCTTTGCTATCCACTGCAATAAAGATCTTAAAATAAAACTGTCATCTTGTTTATTTTACCTATCACTGTTATGAGCTGTTTCGCTAATTCAATCTTGTTATTTACACAGAGATAATAAGTAGTTCCTCTTAGCCTTTTCCCAATTATCTTGGGGTTAGCTTCCAGTCTAACCAGATGCGGCTGAATACCAGTATTTTACACGGAGCGACTGCCATCAGACCTCCGCAACCCAGTTACTGGGCAATGCCGATATCCTAAGGTTAAACTGTTTGTCAGACTTAATAAGTAATAAGAGAGATAATAAGTAGTTAATATACTTAATTTTTACATTAATATTTAAAACAAGACTGGGAATGAGACGCATTAATTACAGAGATGATAATCATAATTCCTTGTAAATTATTTACGGCAAGCGCAGTTATAGCATGTGACAACCCTGCACATTCGCAGTGCGGATCTTGTTATTTACGTTCACTGACCACTATTGAGTGTTGTTCCCGTCTGTTTATGCTAATAGCTGGCATTACAATAGACACGTGTAATTATTTATTTTTATGCAAGCCCAAGTAGGTACCTACCTAAGTAATAAAAGTAAGTTCACTGGGGATCCAAAATGTCAAAGTGAAGCACGCGACGGCTTTATATATTTGCAATGCGAATCTTGTTATTTATGTTCACTGACCACTATTGAGTATTGTTGTCGTCTGTTTATGCTAATAGCTGGCAGTATAATAGACACGTATAATGATTTATTTTACGGAATAACAGTGGGACAGCGCTGGGTGCCCGTTTGTTACACATCGAGACCCCTCCATGCCTCGGAAAGCACGTTAATAAGGCGGTCCCGGGTGTCATGCGAATACCTATGACAGTCGTTACGTATTCAGAATTCTGACGACTAACCTAAACGTAGGATATCGGCATTGCCCAATATCTGGGTTGCGGAGGTCTGATGGCAGCCGCTCCGTGTAAAATACTGGGATTCACCCGCATATGGTCTGGAAGCTGACCCCAACGTAGTTGGGGAAAGGCTAGGCAGAAAAAGAGAGACAGCATTGGCTTATAATAAAGTAACTAAACGTAAGTGACACTGCATGACTGCATATTATAGCCGCGATTTTAACACAAAGGGAATGTAGTTTTGTTTACGTGTGAGATGGTAGTAAAAGCAATAGTTGCAGCTTCCTATTGATTCCTGGGATTTTTTTCCATCGAGTCACATTATTATATTGCGTGAGACATGTTGAGAACCCCTCTGGAAAAAAACGTTGCAACGAGCTACAGTGTGACTCGATAAGAAAACAATCCTAACGAGTCGCACTGCGACATGATTGCGTGTGACTCGTTGGGAACCCACCCCGATTATGACGACTTTTAACTTTCAGTATCTCATACTACAAACCGTGTTTTGCCATTAATAACATTTTAACTTGGAGTTTCATGAATTAATGTTATTTGTATCCTCTTCCTCTTTTGAATTAAATAGAGACAATTAAATGTCCATATCTTACTTCTTAGCAAACGCAACTAAAATTTAAAGGAATTCTAACTAATATATATTCTAATTTGTCAGTTTTGTTTTCACGTAAACAATCTATACTAATATTATAAAGAGGAAAGATTTGTATTTTTGTATGTAACGAATAAACTTAAAAACTACTGGACCAATTTCAAAAATTCTTTTACCGTTAGAAAGCTACATTATCACTGAGTAACATAGGCTATATTTAAAACTTCTTACGCGGGCGGAGCCGTGAGGAAACAGCTAGTAACTAGATAAGCGACAAATCATTTATCTAGAAATGTACACGGTAAAAAATACACTATTGGTATTGTTCGAAAATATTAATTAAAGCAAATTTTGTTTCTTCATGATAAATATAATACGACAAACGGGAAAGTAGATTTTAGTAAAATAAATGTTTAAAATTTTCGTACGAAAATAATCTGATCTCAAATCAAAAGTTCCAGAATTTTCTCACTTCATTTGTTTCCATTTTGCTTAAATAAAACGTCTTTTATGATTGTAGATAATATCATTTTAGCTACATTTACTTAAGTACATTAAAATCGTCTTCCAAACTTTAACACTTTTAAGCTCTTAAATATCGGCATCGCAATGCAAAGCCATTAAGTATATAACATCTTGGAAATTATATTATCTACTTTAGAATTCTTTTTTTTATAATGGCAGTTTTTAGTCTCATAGACTGAATTGACAGGCAGATATGTCAAACTTCAAAATTATGTTCCTATAATTTTCAATTTTGATATTTTGCATCTAACCTTAGGATATCAGCATTGCCCAGTAACTGGGTTGCGGAGGTCTGATGGCAGTCGCTCCGTGTTAAATACTGATATTCAACCGCATCTGGGTAAACTGGAAGCTGACCCCAACATATTTGGGAAAAAGCTAGTTATAATAACATATTTGTGACTGTCAGTTCAGTCTCCGTGTTTAAAAAACAGACTACAGCAATATATGTGCTCATCCTTCACAAACGATATTCTTCTTTCAAAAGATCATAGCTGATCCAATAATGATGCGTGTACTTATTGCTTGAAGTCACAACATAGTACTGGATTTAAAGATTTCTTATGTACAAAAATACCAAGATTTTATAGAAGAGTATCAGTTTAATTTAGTATAGATCAGTAAGCCAATTCTTATTGTCATTACGTAATCTGACAAAAGGTTTGGTTGCGAAGTATCAACAATTTTGTTAGTGGTATTGGCCCACAGAAAATTACTTCTGCAACTGGAAAAAGTCTATTGAATATACAACATTATCTATCAATTCGTGGCACAGACTATCCATCAAATATATAGTGACCCAAATCTATTAATATGAAATATGGGCGTCGTGGATCATTCTCTACAGTCCAGACAACGTTTTAACACCACAAATTGTGTCAGGTTGGCGACCCGTTTCAAGCAATAAAACAATCCACTTCTCCAAATGACAAAGAACTTTGGAAGATAAGCGGCGAACGAGACACTTTTATTTTGTTCCCCCAAATACTTGAAGTGTTGGTAAACGTACTGGCACGTTCGTAGTTTAAAGAAGTGTTATCGTTCAGGCGGTTCGAGTCACGCGACGGCCATTTCACTCGTAGTACTTGTACACCTCCCTACAGAGCATCCACGATGTCTGGGAAACCATAATGGCACCCACAACATCTATTGAGACTAGTTCAAATGCTATAATCAGAGCTTTTCGGTTTAGTAATTATGTGGGACATAAAGTTGAGAGCATTTTGTTTGATATAACATTAATAGAACACAAAAGACTACCAATCATTGTGTAAGGTCGGGCCACAAATAAAACTATTTCACGAACTTGAGAATTTTTAATGACCTATTTATTCTTTAAACATTTTCAATCTGTACTGATTTTAGGACAATTAAAAGGGTAATCTAACAAAACTAGGACAAATTAGTCTCAAACAGCAGTTTAATGAACTTGAGCCTCGTGTCTTTAATATTCCGCTTCCCATTCCATTCGTTGTTATACCGATATTAGCTTCACCGCACAAATAGTTTGGTTAGCAAGTCAACGCGCGTTACGCGCCTATCCAAGCTATAAATTTGATGGTCGGTCAGAAATCCGACCATTTTAGTTTAAATATTATCTGTGAGAGTTTGATCGATTCAACCCGATGGTATCCGACAGATAGTCGGAATGTCCCTTGATCTATTATTTGTTTTGTATTTGTTTGTTGTGTAATCCAAAGCGTGCGGCAAATTTGTGGAGTCAGCGATTGATGTATGCGAAGTTAAAACTTTACTGTCAAGTTTCGGTTTTGGATCCCGTTCCAAACGGAGTATTAGAAAAGTTGAGAGCGCTTACTGAGTACATTCACGCGCCAAACAATAAAGCAAGTCTGCTATTTTATTGTTTTGATGCTTTAACTTTCTATTTGATATTGCTTGGTGCACTCTCTACGTGTATTGCGTACTTATATGTTTAAAGAAACACTATTTACAGACGAAAAAAAGGTGCTCAAATACTTCGCAAAAAAATTATTGACAGTTTATTACCTAAGTATCTATCTAGTTTATCTAAGATGTCTTCAAAGCTTACAAACTACCAATAAGTATAATAATTATGATCTATCTTTCATCTCCGATTAACATAGAAATTAAATTGTTCGTTCCTTTTAGCCTTAGTTTATAACTTATCGTCCTGCGCAATAAAGTATGTCAAATAATGATCGTTGAAGATGAGTTTGTCTTCGAAGCTTAAAACTTCATCGCCTTTTTGATTTAAGGATTAACATTTAAAGTAATTTAGACTTCAAGATTTAATGACTTTAAATGTATCTACTTATCCGAATGTTTGCATAGAACTGCCAAACCAAAGTTAGAGGCTGGACATCCACCAGAGCTGTGCGAGGAAAATGTGCGGTGCGAAAATGTGTAGCGAGGATGTGAAACGATGTGACCCTTTCCACCAGGGCTATGCGAGGAATGCGTAATGTGTAATGCGTACTGACTGGTAGGCGTATATTTTCAAATCCTCGCACACATTCCTAGCAACACATTCCTCGCAACACATCCCTCGCTCGCATTTCTTGCTTGTTTTGTATGAACAAAAACCTCGCGCAGCTAAGCCCATATCCACCAGAGCTGCGCAGAGCGAAGCTAGGTAAATGAAGTGATTCTATTGTTGCTTACAAAACACATTCCTCGCTACGCAGCTTAGCACAGCTCTGGTGGATGCTCAGCCAGATTATAGCGTTGTCTTGGTCCACAGAGATGCGTTAGAACAATATAAGTAATATAAAAATGTATAATTTGACTGATGATTATATGTGTATATTATATGACATAACATAAAATCACGCCTGTATTACCCGAAGGGTTGGGCAGAGGTGTATAGTAACACCCTTATTTCGCCGTTATATTTAAGTCCCATGTAATACCGGGCGCGACTATTGCCATCAACCGGGCATAAATCCAAACTCCGGGCTAACGCTCTGCCGACCTGGGGATTGAACCCAGGACCTCACGATCGGCAGTCGCGCTTGCCACCACTAGACCCTCGAGGCAGTCGGTGTCTACTATAGTGATAACTGTTAATATAAGCTTGTTTATTAAATACGGATATAAATTAATGTAAACATAAGAAAGATTTACAACAGGACTATGGATAAATCAATTCAATTAATGTAGATAGTATGGAAACCAAGTTTTTGTAGTATGATAACTCTCTGACCAAACAACTGAGTTCATGCCCAAGACGAAACAGACTTAGTTGTTTGGTTTATCTGTGTATCCAACTTTACTGATTACGGCAAGCAATGAGGTGGAATATTCTTAGTCGTGAGCAACTCAACGAGAAAAATCACAATTCTAACTAAATCCAAATTGAACTACCAAGTGACTCCTAGAAAATATAGAAGGATTAAAGTATGAAGAGCGGTGCATATAAAATTCACGCTGGGCCACTCGCGCATAATGAGAAGCTAACTGGAAAACTTAATAGTACCCTCGACACGTTTTATTCATGACCATCAAGCCTTTTAACTTTAATTCACAAGGTTCCCTCGTAATTTACGAGGTGTCATTGGGAAAGTTAAGTCGTTGATCAAACTTGCGCCGCCTTGTTTCAAGCTTATCTCGCTAGATATTAATCAGTAACCCCTTAATTTGCTTAAGTAAATACAGAGTGTATTGTTGGACGTTATAACTATCTACCCTACTTCGATAATGATAAATGAACCCTTTCTCTGTACGCGACAAAGATCGTCTCCTGTTTCTCAACGTTTGTTTTTCTTTTAAACAAAACAAGTACTTAAAGGCTTTTGGAAGGTCTACACAAAACGACTGTCAATTAACACGACTATTTCGAATGTTCAAACAAATGAAACGGTAAGTTCACAAACGCACCGTCCATAACAATCTACGAGTAAGTTGAAGTTTTATGATAATTACAGAGCGAAAGAAAATGTAGGCAGAATATCGTTGAAAATACAGACCAAGTTTGATTGTAGGTAAGCATGTCAAGTTAATAAATCAATTATTTCTAACATCAATGCGTAATCAAGTTTCAAAGTGAACTGGAATAAACTCTGAGAACTAGTGGAAACTAATCTTCTAAAGCTAGTGTAGTAAACCGCCGGCAAATCTCTCGTTTGTCACTTTGGGACCGCTGGCTAGACTCGTTACTCCGAGTAAATTTATCGCCACTTTATACAGCGCTGAGTCAGTTCCAGTCAATTCATGCGCTCTGTTGAGATCGATTAGCTGACGACGGCCACGTTTTATTGTTTAGAAAACGGTACAAGCGTCCAATGGCACATACATCGTTAATATCATTCTCTCCCGCCACGTTGAAATGTCAACCGAGCGTAATAAATGTCTCAATAACTCAACACGGTGACAGATCGCTCGGGCTATCATTAAGGCATAAGTAAATTATTTCGTTCGTTAAACAGTCGACAAATAGTCGAGTTTCCTCGTCGACGAATTCCGAGTGTCCCCGGAGTCCCAATCAAAAGTCTGCAACAGTACTTAGGGACTTTACATTAGGAATGAGAGTGTTACACCGCGAATTGCGTCTGCACAGCGGAGATTCTAACTTGTTATTAATTAACTGTCACCGTAACGCGAGGGAAACTGTCTACGTGGGAACATCAGCACATGATGAAAGTGATCTTTTTACAATGAATGTGCCGAGCGATTCAGAGCAAATTGAGCAGACATTTTCATCGAAAAATTTTAGCAAGATATTTATGCTATTTTTGGATTGTATATAGAAAACGAAAGTTTATTATCAGTCTTGTATTTCTTGCGGGATAAACTTAGATACTTAACTGCGTGTCAATCATCGTAATAAATACTTGGCACGCGCTGCGTCTGTAGACCAGGGACATAAATCAAGAAATAAAAACGTTAATGACTCTCTCATTCGCATATACAAGCTGGAGTATAAACATTAAGCACAGTTGGATACTTTATACCTACATTATTATACTTGTATGAATGTCCCTCAATGTCCTAAAAGTTTTTTCATTTATTTTTTCGTCAGAGCGCCGCTGCACTCTTGATAATTGCTGTGTTTTATGGCTACTTCACCGGCCACACAAAAACGCTCATTTGCTGCCATGACGACATGAGAGGGTAAAATTCCAACAAAAATGAAACATTCCCATGGGGGTAGGCAGAAACTAGAACGCCACATGCTACGACCCTTACATACTCCTTTCGCTTCATCCACATTCATACATCTTGTCATACAAGCACGCCGATTGAGAGTACTACGCACCTGTCGTTTGTGAAGAACATCACCAATAAAATTGATGTATGTCCTTCTAGGACGCCTCTATATATCATGTTTTAAACTGCAACTTTGTCTAATCTCGTCATTCCTCAATCTATCATTCAAAGTTATTTTTTACTATTGAAAATCAAATGGTTGTTGTCATATTGTCTGTGAGCGAAAAGCAGATAGTTAATCCGCCATTTTCCGTCCTATTCTTTATCTGCGCGGTTAACACCTACTGAATTTTAAAAACACTTGCGTATCTACAATTCTACAATGTTTTTATTCATTAATGATTTAATCTTATATTGTTCATACATAATAACTACGAGCGAAGTTTTTATAACCACGTAGAACATGAATAAATATAAAATGAGTGTAAAAAATAATTACATTTTGTTGGAGTCAGTCGTCCGGCGATAGGTAGGGGAGTACAGAGTAAACATATCAATTGAGGCAATATTACAATAATCACGAAGCATAGCAGGCAGATATAGGATCACTTTCATTCTACACAGCCTTTTATAATCCCCTAGTCCACTTACTACACCCCCATGATGTAATGGGGTCGTGTTTTATATTATAAGTAGTAGGTACGTATTCGTAGCGAAATCATACGTCTAATAAATATTTCATGTAACTAATATTGGATAAAGAATTGTGCAACATGTTCTGTTCTGTTCTGCCTAGCCTTTTCCCAACTATGTTGGGGTCGGCTGCCCGTCTAACCAGATGCGGCTGAATACATATATATGTAAATATATAATATGTATGTAGGTAATATTATTGCCAAAAATGTTCCCTTATCTTTGTGTTTATTTTTAATATTGTATCACATGACACAGCTCTTTTTAGCGCATCTACCATGTTTTCTCTGCATCACCCTAAGGTCGACTGGTAGAAAATGCCTAAGGCATTAAGTCCGCCTCTGTATAAATTTTTTTTTTGTGCGAAAGTATAAATAAATAAATACCAGTATTTTACACGGAGCGACTGCCATCAGACCTCCTCCGCAACCCAGCCACAAAATAGATAGATACAGAAGTCAATCTACATACAAGTGCGCTCGAGCAACGCACACATAGACACTGCTCACGGACACGATATCTCGGACTGTTTGGGACTAGAATGCGAGTGAGTCCGAGCGTGAGTGCCATGCGCTTGAGAGAGATAGATATATAGATAGAGCGACCGCCGAGCGTAGGTATGAAAAGTGAAGTACATACATGTGATTGACTTCTGTACCTATCTGTTTTGTGACCCAGCTACCGGGCAATACTGTTATCGTAAGAAAAGACCGGTTGTCAGACTTTCGAGCTTCTGACTTCCCGTAACGACTGTCATAGGTATTCGTATGACAACCGGGACCGACTGCATAACGTGTTCTCCGAGCATGGAGGGGTCTCGATGTGTAACGAACGGTCACCCATCCACGGACTGACCTCGGCAAGCGCAGCTTAACCTCGCAAATCGTATGATTCGCGCAGTTGGTAATTAGCCACGAGCCCCTCCCTTTCAATGTCTACAATTTTTCAATAGCTGCCTTTCAATTGTCCAACACGTAATGTGTTTATTTAACTGTTGAAATGCAACCAAATTCGTTTATTTTGATTGACTGGCGATTGTGTATTTTGTAGTTTGAATTTCTACTGTAATTCCTTGCTGAATTTGCTAAACGTCTTATACTCTGGAGCTACATAATATATTGCTCAAGTCGTTACATCGTATGTCATAATTAAATGTCAGATGTGTAAGGTAATATTTCGATTCGTATCTACGAATACGTAATACTTAATAGGAAACTATTATAATTGACATTTGAACGTCTACAAACTACACAATTTAATTAATTAAATAGTGTTTTAAGTTTCTTATTTCAACCCGTAAATAAAAATGAATTATTATTTGTCCTAGACATACATTTTAATGTATTTTTTTAATATACTGAACATAACTATGGTTTACAACATAGAGGCTCAAGAATTATGACTGAAAGAGAACTAACGTTTAAAAGTGAACTCAAGTGGCTAAACTAAGTTTGTGTGAACGAATAATACTTATATAATATTATACTTAAATTATTTAACAATAAGATAGCCGGGTATTAAATAAAACTTAAACATGGATTAATGAACCTATTTACAAATGTACTTAACTAACAACACCAAAAAAGAAAAGAAAAATGTAAAGCATACTTATTTCGTAATCACAGATACAGCATTCTATTTACATTTTAAGATTAATCCGGTATAGATACCTACGTCGCGTCGCAGTCGTGACCAAGACCGATCTGTCGGTTATCGTGGTATTTATAGTAAAGCCACGCGGTGTCCCGACACAACATGTGTAGATATCGCCCTATTTGTGGATCAAAATAATCTCCTGTCTGCGCTAATGAAAGGTTTTTATGTTCTCGTTAGTTGATACGGACTGACAGTTTAAGGTTTTGTTTAGAGTGAAACTGTGATAGTTTTTAATTTTTGATTAATGTAATGCCAAGATGATGGGCAGCTGCGCTAGTAATAACAACATTTATGTATTGTTTGTCAATAGTGATGATTATTGTAATTAATGATCACAAGCCATCGTGTGTTTTAGCGATTAACGAAGGAGCTTATTTTCGGTTGTGGATAACTAAGAGCTAATAAGATAGTGATGAAATGAGGTGAAGTAGACTATTCACGTATTTTGCACTGATAAGGGAGCTATTTTTCAAGTTAACATAAACACAGAATTATCTGGTGTTACTTGACTGTATTTTGGGTTTCTTTTTATACGATCAATACTACCTCGTGGTGGTGGCAAACACGACAGCTGATCGTGAGGTCTTGGGTTCGATCCCTAGGTCGGGCAAAGTATTATTGGGTTTTTCTGTGTGGAATTCCTCAGTAGCAGCCCGGTGTTTGGATTTGTGCCCGGTTGATGGCAATAGGCTCGCCTCCTATTACATGGGGCTTAAACATAACGGCGAAATGAGAGTGTTACTATACACAGCTGCCCAACCCTGCAGGGAATACATGCGTGATGTTATGTTGTGTTATCCATATTTAAAAGTTCAAATATTATTGTGATAATAAAACTCTACAAAATATAGTTACTTAATACGTTTAATCAACACTTCGCCTCTATATGTCATTTCAACGGTCTGTTCATAATATATTTATTATCTATGCTATTAACTGGGAGATAGCGCAACATTCATCGCTATAAATTAATAGACAATCTGCGGACTATAATCGGACGGCAATTCGTCATCATAATCTCTCCATCTCTACATACTGGCTCTACATAACTTGTGAATTATTACAATGTTAACAGAGACACAATAATATCGATACTCATAGACAGCTACGAAGGCTTGGTAGGTATCGCAGAATTAATAAAGTAAAACCTTCCCCCGAAAGGAGATTTATTTAAATGATTATATTCCTTGACTGCCTTGTTGGTCTAGTGGTCGCAAGCGCGACTGCTGAGCATGGGGTCCTGGGTTTGATCCCCAGGTCGAGTAAAAGCGTTATTGGGTTTTTCCATTAGGAATTTCTCAGGAGCAGCCCGGAGTTTCGATTCGTGCCCGGTTAATGGCAATAGGCTCGCCCCCTATTACATGGGACTTAAACATAACTGACGAAACGAGGGTGTTACTAAAACACCTCTGCCGAACCCTCCGGGGAATACAAGGCGTGATGTTATGTTTGTGTTATGTGATTATATTCCGTACTAGCTTTTACCCGCAGTTTCGCTTGTCATTTTTTTTTTCACCCCCTTAGAAGATGAATTTTCATAAATCTTTCCTTAATGGATACCTACGTCATAAAAGGTATCTGCTGTCAAAATTTCAAGTTTCTAACCTCAGCGGTTTAGGCTGTACGTTGATAGTTCAGTCAGTCAGTTTCTCCTTTTATATATTCCGTATAACGCTTAGGTCGTTTTTACATTCGACCGTAACTAAAGTTCAGCTAAACGCAGAAGAAAACTGCATTTACGTTATAAAATGTTCAGCTTAGCCTTTTTCCAACTTAGTTGGGGTCAGCTTCCAGTTTAACCAGATGCGGCGGACTACCAGTATTTTACACAGAGCGACTGCAATCAGACCTCTGCAACCCAGTTACAGGGCAATGCCGATATCCTAAGGTTAGACCGGTTGTCAAATTTTCGGGCTTCGGACTTCCCGTAACGACTGTCATAGGTATTTATTTGTATGACACCCGGGAGTTCCGGATCGACTGTTCAACTTGTTCTCCGAGGCACGGAAGGGTCGTGATGTGTAACTAACGGTCACCCATCCACAAACTGACCGCGGCAACCCCAGCTTAACCTCTCAAATAGTATGATCCGCGCGGTTGGTAATTAGCCACGAGCCCCTCTGCACTAACTGCATTTACGTTATAATAAGGAGAAAAAAATATCTTATTTATATTTGTTAGAGATTCACTCAAACCTCGCTAAGAAATTTGCTTGTATTGTTTACATTGTGTAGAGTTATCTTAAGTGCCAAACCCACTAGCAAGGTTTGTTGCGCAAGTCGACTTCTGCAAGTTTTACGAACTAAGGGTTGACCCACATCTGTCAGCACGGAATCGCGTTTTTTCACGCTCTATCCTTTTCTGTAGCTCAGGAGCGTCATTTAATAGAGCGAGAAAGACAGCGTGAGTGCTATCGCGTGCGGTCTCACGCTGTCTTTTTCGATCTATTAAATGTTTAGATGTGGCTCAACCCTAAGCCAGCAATGGAGTGCAATAACTTGCACAATTAAACTTGCTAGTTGAATTGGTGCTTTAAAATCCATATATACCGAACCAAGTCACGGAGGTCTGTACTTCGCAATAAAGCCACAACTTTGTATATACGATAATTGTAATATACATTAATGACGATTTAAACGTGTTATTATCCTCATTAGATATCTCTTGTGACTTTAAAATGTGATTTATGAACGAATCGAGCTTTCTCAGCTTACGTGAACGTGAAATATTATGCAATGAGCATTTTTTACATTTGATTTTAACCTTTAGTCAAAGAATAAGTACTTAAATGAGTATTTATAATTACTAAGATGTAATGAATATTGGTTAGTGATAAATAAATTATTTTTATTTCTGTAAATAAATCTGTTATAGACACTTTTATAAGTCAATGTAATGTTTTTTTTAAGACTAGATGGTGGGCCGCATATTCTAGACCAGCTCTGAGGACAAAAACCGAAACAAACTCGGAGATCAAGGTCTCTTTTAAAGTCCAGACATTGTGGTATAAAAACTGTGCGAGTGTAACAATGTAGAGCAAGAATGTCAAAAAAACCTTTTAAAATCTATACTAATATTATAAAGAGAAAAGATTTGTATTTTTGTATGTAACGAATAAACTTAAAAACTACTGGATCGATTTCAAAAATTATTTTGCCGTTAAAAAGCTACATTATCACTGAGTAACAGGCTACGGGCGGAGCCGTGTGGACACAGCTAGCTATAAATATTTTTATTAACTTAAAGTCTTCCATGTGTTCCAAAAGTTGTTTCAACTAGTATTTTGGCACTAATTGTTACTCTGTTTAACGATTAACCCATTACGTAGAAGGCGTGTTTGTGTATGAAATTCAAACATGCACAAAAATTAAAGCTCGACACTGACCTTCTTGCAATCACTTAAGAAACGCAACTGATAACCGAAACAAATGGCATGAATGAACAGAAACAAGACAAAAAGGAAACACGTGACCAACAGACAGGTCCCCAGAGTAACATAATAAAATACGAGAGTACATGCACACGTAGGTATGTATGTCCGAAACAACCTTGTAAACGTCCTCCTTTACATTTTTAGAAGGTCACCGCTTGTTTTACACTTACATCACTTCTGAAAGGCTCGTTCTTTAACTAATAGATTATGCATCATTGATTCTGTGACGTCACAACAAAAGATTGCACAACACTACATTGTCTTGTTCGAGATGTTCAACGTTCAACTACGCAGTTTATTGTCATTCGGAGCCGCTTTAAATTGTAATGAAGTAGGTACTGTATATTCTGAAATACTTAAAGTTAACATTGACGTCACTGTTACTACACAACAATATATTAATGACTCGTTAAAAACAAAGTAAAACTTGCAGGGAATACAAAATTTTAAACACTTGCGTTAATGATATTCTCGCTGAAATAAATTATTTTAAACTATCTAGTAAACGTAATTGTATTTATAAAAGCTTTTAAAAACTGACGTAGTAGTTTACTTACTAGCGTAATTTTCCTGTTAACTCGTCTAACTAAACGTGTTTGTATTGTAGGTTGATTCACTACGGGTACCTACGAAGTCAAAAGTTCAAGATGCTAAAACCGCAAGCCGGTGGTGCCTCAGTGTTTTTATTATAAAACTCAATTGAAAAAAATATCTTATTTTAATAATCGTGACCATAGGTTGAGCTTCTATGAAAAATAAGTTTTGTTTATTTGTCGTTAATGCGAAGATAAGAGGAGTTTAGAGAAAGATAAATAAATGACATTCATCGTAATTGATAGTGTTTGTCAGTGGCTTTTAAACGAAATAATCGAATTAGATGCGTTTTTGTTTTGGTTCTTTATGAAGCAGGGAACTGTTGGTGCCTCCTGTCTAATTAACAACCGTGCCCATCGTACGATTTGCAAGGTTAAGCGGCGTTTGCCGCGGTCAGTCCCTGAATGGGTGGCCGTTCGTTAAACATCGACACCCCCCCGTGCCACGGAAAGTACATTAAAACGTCGATTCCGAGTGTCGTAAGAATGCTTATGACAGTCGTTACGGGTAGTTAGAAGCCCGAAAATCTGGCAACCGGTCTAACCTTAGGATATCGGGATTGCCTAGTTACTGGGTTGCGGAGGTCTGATGGCAGTCGCTCCGTATAAAATACTGGTATTCAGCCGCATCTGATTAGACTGGAAGCTGACCCCAACATGGTTGGAAAAAAGCTAAAAGGAAGATGAGGCAGGGAACCGCCACTGCTAGTGAGAAATAGGTTCTGTTCCACCTGAAGAGTTTTCTCTTATTAAAACAAACTGTACTGAACAAAATTGGATAACATTTGTTTCATTTAACCTATTGACCGCCCCCAGCTTTATATGACAAATAAAAATGTTTTCGTGCCCGCGTCGCCTCAGTCCTATTTATACGACTGAGGCGACGCGGGCACAAACATTCACACCGTTAATTCAGCCCTCATCAAGCTGTGTCCCTGCCAGGCCTCTGGCAAGCAACGCCCTCAGCCGAGGTCCGAGTCCCATTAGGGGTCGCCCTTAGTGCTGTTGTTGCTAGCTAGTCATCATGTTAATAGTAGTAGTTAACTTAGGTTAAGTATTTTACTCTCGTCCCCATTGGTCTCGCGAATAACTGCCCGGTTGCGTAGAAATGGTCCGCAAGACAAACTACAAGCAGTCGAATAGAAAAAAAAAGCGAGCATGAAAACATTTGTCGTATAAATCCGACTGTGGCGGTCAATAGGTTAAAAACACGTTATTCAATGAAAAAAACATCTAAATTAATATTTAAAAAGCTCCTCATATTCCGTTCGACCGAATCACCCAAAATGTATAGATAGATATTTCCCCGAAGTAGGCTCCATATTGATTCAGTGAGGTCAGTTTCCTAATGGCGACCTTCTGATCGGTGGTCCACACCCAATTTGTCGGCTATTACCGTCCTTTAATGTGTACTTATAAAGCCATACTTCTTGCTTACGACGATTTATAGCTTCGAAGTTTAATCGCAACTTGTGATCACCGACTTTGCTTTATTTTTATTATTATAAGTAAACAGTTCAACCGCAGATTTATTATTATTAAGAAACTTGTGTTACCAAGAGAAAGTTTCTGTTATTTAGTGCAAAAATTTTATATTAATTAATATCTAGTCTTTAATGACCGATTCCTATAATTTACGGAGCGTTATTGGTTAAAATTGAGTCTTCTTGTGAGTGAGTTGTTCTTTACCAACAATGAAGTAAAGACCTCATGGCTTTGCGTAGTAGACCCTCCCATATGGAGCTATCATAGGTAAATTAGCTTACGAGTCTATTTATATGCTCAGTTTGGCAATAAAAAATGTTATCATTGGTAAGCCAAACGTTTCGTTTTTGTTTATAGGAACGAGTCAGTTTTTATATGCCGATTCATAAAACATTCTACAATTTAAGTCATATTGGGGTTAGAAACATTCAGAAACACATATCGTCAGTGGAAAGGTAAAAAGACTAAAGCGCCAATATACCTACGTTACAGTAGAGAGATTCAAAGTATTTTTTTAAGAAAATAAATAAAGTTTTTTTTAAATATATGATTAATATATAATTAATTATCAGTAAGATATTATATATTTACATTAATTTAGAAGTACTTGTACAGTTTTTTTCTATTAATTAACTTTTCAAATGCCTTCTGAGAGCTTTTCAGTAAATAGGTAGGTAATACTCAGCTGTGTGGTTAGAGTTAACGGAGTGTTTACTGAGCGGTAACACTTGCGATCACGACAAATGACAGATTTGAACTTATCACGAACTGCCAACACCTTGAATTTATTTCCCTGTTATTATTATATTAAATTCTCTGTGTAGTGTAGATAGGCACATACGGTAACAAAATGAATACCCATTGATATAATACCTTAGGGCTGGTGTTTACGAACATAAATTATCTGCTTAAACAACTGTTTAACTAAAATTCTAGTACATTTTTTCGAGTAATCAGTTGTTTAACCAAAGAATTAATGTGAACACCGCTCTAAATCTGTGTTCCGGTTTTTCACGGAACGAACGGACATTATCTACCACTTTAAATTCTAAAAGAACGCCTCGCGCCTGTCTACGCAGAAGAAATAATTTTACGTTTTTTTATTTAAATACTAAATGTACGCTTGAACAGTGGCGGTCCGAGGTTAGGGGGACGTAGGGGTCATGACCCCCCCAAAATGATACACGTCAAATTGACAAATCTCCTAAAAATAGATAATTTACAAAAACACAATGAAATGTGCTCAACTTATTTTACTGTTAATATTATGACTCTCCAAAGCCTGTGGCTGCGACCGCGCCTGCGCTTGATAATACTTCATTTAATTAAAACCAGAAGATGCGCAAAAAATACCCTCAATAACAACTCCATTTTAACTGATTCAAGCTTTACAAGTCAATTATCACCCTCTACCTTAAACCTCCCAAGTTGCTCCATCAAAGTGCGGCAAAGTTAAGGGATGTCCCCATAACATAGATTAGTCCGGGTTAGTTCCCCAGCTCGGCTTGCATGTAGCTTAGTAGTCGCTGTGTAGATCATCGTTGCGGTTAGCGGCGCCGCACTAGCGACTAAATTATATGGTGGCTTGTGACGGGAGTGCATGTTGTGTTTAAGATTAAGATAGTATGCAAGGGCTTTCAGATGGTTGTAGATCGTTGTCGAAGTTTTAGGAGTGACACTAATGTGTCAATAAGGTGTGAATTGCCACACCGATAACTTTTGGTGAACCTTATATATTTTTTTTTTTCTTTACGATAGTGTTGTTCCTGATAAAATTAGAAAAGCGTCTCCATCTCGAAGAATTCACCTTGCACTTCACAAAAACCACTTTTTAAGGCCCACTTGCCTGACTACTTACTAAGTACAATAAGCGCTAAACGTAATTTAAACATCATTCTGTCTCGATCAACTTCAAATAATTGAAAGAAATACTAATGCATACGTATTACACTACACAACACTAATCCTGACAACCACGACCAAATCACATTGCTCTGTCCTAGTTGTCTTATTATTTAGATTTCTGTGCTCCTAGAATATCTTAAATGCAAATAATATATGAGGCCTGGTGGCCTGAAATACAAGTATTTACCTAGTTTAGGCACCAGTCTCACACAATAAATCGACAAATGTATCTAGTTAAGTTGAATTGTACTTGTGGTGAGAAAAAAACTTTATTATTATCTCCTTTATTTATTTTAAATCTTAATATTTACAATTTTAAAATACCTACATATCTATAAAAAATATACATTAATGACATTTTGAATATTATGTTTAGCGCTAATTGTAATAAGCGAATGGTTTTTTTCTAATCTACTGCTTGTAGATGGTTTTTCGGACCGTTTCTACGTAACCGGGCACTTATTGGCGAGACTTGAAGGGTCTCCAGCCAATGGGGACGAATAAAATGCTACTTACATCATGAGTACTAGCAATAGCACTAAAGGCGACCTCTAATGGGACTCGGACCTCGGCTTAGGGCGTTGCTGGCGGGAGGAAGCGAGTCGTTGTGCAAGTGGGCCTTAATATTAATTAACGCTGCACAAATTTTAATTTAATGTTTTTTTTTAATGTCTAACAGAGATACCCAAGATATTTAAGAGCTCAATAACAAAACCGAAACAAGAAGAATACTTCTCGGTAACACGATCCAACATCAATGGGTCCTATCAAAAGTATCGTGCGTGCACAGCCGCGGTGTTTGCAATATGATAGTTTGACAAAGTGCTGTAAAAGACCAGTCGCATCATTGCCCGAGTTCCCCTCCAACTTTGAATTTGTTTTCAACTAAGTTGACTTTGATCGTTCTAAGGATTACATGAAAGTACGATATACAAAGGGGAAGTTTCCCGTAGCCATTGTCGTTGAATGAGATAAGAAAAACCGCTACTATGATACTGAGACTTCAGTGAGAAGTGCTGTTTATCAAGTTTTAAATTATGAAGGACTTAGTTATCTAGTAGATGTCTCGTAGACAAAGTTGGGGTTATCTAACATAGTGTAATCTACGACCGCTTATAACTTGGTCGGCGTTTTTTTTATTTTAGTAATGGTAGATGGTTTCGAAACGTACGGACTGTATTTAGAAAGACAATTAATATTGGCTGGAATTATGTCAAATTGGTACTTAGACTTAGATCCGGACACTATCCATCAGCAAAGTTTACTTACTTAATGAAAAAAACTGACTCGCCCAACTGTCACACTTGCGATAAGCTTGAAGATGTACAACATTTGCTGATGGAATGTGTCAGGAATAAAGCTGAACGTGATTCACTGCTGCATGAATTTAAATTAAATAGGCTGGATGTGGGTTTGATACAAAGTGTTTTATCAAGCCCAAAATCAGACACCGCCAAAAAATTATGTCAATTGGTTACAGTGATTCAGTAGTGATCTAGGTTTTAATTTTTATTATTACCTAGTTAATGTATGTGTAAGTATAAGTTTATTTGTTTACCTTTTCGGGTTAAGAACACTGTAATAAGGTATGATGGGGCTTACATTTCCTTATTGGATAACAGCCCCTTGTATAAATAAAGATTAAAAAAATAATAATAATAATATTGGCTTTTGAAATATTTTCATTTGAGAACTAGGTATTTAAAAGTTTTTTTTTAATATTTTACGTTTGCCTCCTTGCTTCTCATTTCAGTAGCCGATAATTTAAATTTATTGTAGAGTTGATATAATTAAAAAACATTTTGTTTACAACCGGTTTTAATGTTCACGATAAAATGTACCTACCTAATTTTAACACAGATTAATTAACTTACAGGCCGCAACGGAAACACATTTTACAATAGTTTCGTGTTGCACGTTCAGCATCATAACTTAACTATTATTTCGGAATTTGAAAAATAGTCGTATAAGTTTGTATTTTCACAGTAATTATTCTACGTTCATATTACAATAATTATTTTGTTACAAAAAAAAGTAGGTAGCAATGATGTCGACTGTTCAGCAAACCACAAGACTAACTTCGAACATAATTTAGTTTGTGCCAAAAAAATAAATGTCTCGCTATATAACTTCCTGCGGCTATAATGACGTTCCGTTCATATTTTCCTTAAGTTTTGCGACTCATATTTTTTGTATGTTTGCACAATAAATCGCCGAACGTTCGTAGGTGGTCGGGAATTCAAACTAGTGGTCGCAATTTGATTAATGTATCCGGCAATACGACACCTGTGACTCTCTTTAAGGAAACTATTGACTCCACATAAGGTGGTGACATCCGTACTTGTTTCACCATAATACATAATTAATTACTGACTTTAGAAGTAAGTAAATAATTTTTATTACTATTGGTCTAGTGGTCACAAGTGCGACTGCTGCGGATTCTGGGTTCGATCCCAGGCCAAGCAAAGTGTTACTGGGATTTTTCGTTGGAAATTTCTCAGTAGCAGGCTGGAGTCTGGATTAGTGCCCAGTTAATAGGCTCGCCCACTATTACATGGGACTTAAACATAACTGACGAAACGAAGGTGTACTAAAACACCTCTGCCGAACCCTACGGGGAATACAAGGCGTGATGTTATGTTACGTACTAATGCAGTCGTGAAACAAGTCTGGGCTAATCTTCTATAAGTTAAGTTAGGCAAACTTTTGTAGTTATTGTAGGCAACTTATTGTATTTATTAGTTTATTTATCTTTATATATTAAATACTCAACCTAAATACATTATAATAAATTTAGATAATACTTATTTACATTTAGTATATTACACAGTCACGCATTACTCACATAAATCATACTTTCATTCATTCACAACCAAAAACAAATTGAAACTAATTTAATTAAATACACAAGCATCGCCGGATGACACTCGGTAGTATGCGGCGGCCGGCCGATTCTCATTACCACATACGCATAGCTATGTACCGCCGAGCGCACCGGTAGATGCGCCTGCGCCGCCTGGTAGTCCAGATTGATACATCGGCCGCGGAGCCCGTGTTGCTTGAGCGCTCTTTCGCTTCCGCTAACTACTTCCGTATAGTTTCCGGTTCCTATCTATCGCTATTGTTTACTGTGCTCAATCTTATGCTTATAATTTCTCCTTCTGCCTTATTTACTGACTGTAATAAATACATTGCTACGACTGTTTAAAGTGGTTGTTTATTACCTGCCTAATCACCCAAGAACAACTACAGTTATGACTTTTAAGAACTCATTTTGCTTTTTAATCTGTGTCGAAAACAAAACTTTGGCGTTACGTTATAAATGTTATAACGTCACCGGAAAGCCAATACTACTTAAGCGGCATTTTTGGCTAAAATGAGTTATATATATCGTTAGATTGGATTTCAAAAATCCTATCCAACGATATATATAACTCATTTTGGCCAAAAAGTAGTATTGTAACTTAAGTAGGCTTTCCGGTGACGATAATTTTTCAATAAAAGAATCAATGCATAAGCATTTCGCAAAGAAGAGCTAACAGTTCTAAACTTGTTATAGTAGCAAAAAGTGTATCGTAAACATCGTATCGGTTTTAATGAATGGAATTTAATTTTGAATAGGTCTGTCGTAAATCTCATAGCGATATGAAAGCGAGATTGTTACATTTTTCTTTTACGATAGCCGGCGTTTCCGATAAGGTTTCATAGTGGAAAAAAATTACACATTGTATGGTTACAATTTACAACGCATTTCACATTTTACGTAGGTATGTGTATTCTGAAGAATAAGTATTTTTCAACGATTGATCTTGCATCGTGAAAGTAAACAAAAATACCCACGTTACTTCTTGTTAAATACCTTAATAGAATATACATACATACATACATAAACTCCCTTTTTCCCATGGGTCTACGCACAAACTATAAAACGCTACTTGCTACGATCCTTACATACTCCTTTTGCTTCATCCACATTCATACATCAAGATGTATGAATGTGGATGAAGCAAAAGGAGGACAAGTCATACCTACACGCACGCCGGTTGAGAGTACTACGCACCTGTTCTTTGTGAAGAACATCACCAATAACATCGATGTATGTCCTTCTAGGGCGTCTTCTACCGGCGCTACCCGTTTTCTTATAGAATATCTTACCAATATTACAAAAGCAAGAGATTGAATGGATAGATGTTTGATCGGTACATTCTTATAGGATACTTTTCAACTCTGCAATGTAAGAATCTTTCAGGCGCGAATATTGCCAGCTAGTTTTATGGTAAGTAGTAGGTAATATGCTTTGAATTTTTTCAGTATCTACCTACTCATTATAACCCCGTGTTTTAATATTAACATTCAATTAACTTTACTCGTTTAAACATTAAGTTGATCATTTCCGTGAAAAAAAAATATAGTTTGAACAACCTTATTCGATTTCCATCGAAGTAATAAAACGTTTAGACAAATAAATCTATCGTTAAATGGTAGATAATTCTGTAACCGCAAGTTGGCCGATAGCGACCAATATTAGTTGAAACTAATAGTGTTTTATTAGAAGGGATCCCCCCAGGGATCTCCGAACTTAAACATCTGTTATACGATCGTTATAAGCCGACTATCGCCGGTTTTATCGGTTTGTTTGTTATAACGTTATAATTAACGGCAATATTTCAATTTGTCGATCAGTTTTTTATTTTCACAGAATTTAATAAAACATAACACATAACATCATGCCTTGTATTCCTCGAAGGGTTCGGCAGAGGTGTTTTTAGTAGGTACACCCTCGTTTCACCAGTTATGTTATAAATCCCATGTAATAAGGGGCGAGCCTATTGCCATTAACCGGGCATAAATCAAGACTCCGGGCTGCTAGTGAGAAATTCCCAATGGAGAAACACAATAACACTGCCCGACCTGGGGACCGAACCCAGGACCCCATGTAGTCGCGCTTGCCAGCACTAGACCAACAAGGCAATCGGAGTTTAATGTACGACGGAAAAACAAATAAATATAAAGTAAATATAGCGAATCAAATTATTAAATGGAGTAAACTGAAACTACATTTATATCTTACTAGCGGCCCGTCCCGGCTTCGCACGGGTGGAAATTTTTCCCGTTTTTGCAACATTTTCATTTATGCTCTGCTCCTATTGATCGTAGCGTGATATTATATAGCCTATAAAATTCCTCGATAAATGGACTATCTAACACAAAAATAATTTTTCAATTTCAACCAGTACTTCCTGAAATTAGCGCGTTCAAACAAACAAACAAAAAAACTCTTCAGCTTTATAATATTAGTACCTACCTATAGATATCTACATTGCATTTCATTTATATAATTATACCTATACATTCATTTCTACTCAACAAAAAATCCGACGAATTGCAATTTGCGTGATTCTTGTTACAAGATGAGCAATTGTTATTTTGGTAACCGTTTGATCTTCGCCAACAAAGTGAACCACGGAAAGTGGAAAACCCACGTCGCATTGGCGTGGGTTTTCCAATGCTGCTACAAAAATTTGCATTCCAATAAGCCTCTTCTTTAGAATAACCTTCTATAATATTTGGCTGCCTTGTTGGTGTAGTGGTGGAAAGCGCGACTGCTGATCGTGAGGTCCTCGGTTCGAACCCCAGGTCGGGCAAAGTGTTATTGGGTTTTTCCGTGTGGAATTCCATAGTAGCTGCCTGGAGTTTGGATTTGTGCCCGGTTGATGGGAATAGGCTCGCAAATACATGGGACTTATAAATAACGCGAATAAATAACTTTTCTTTCTTTCTTTTTCTTTACTTAAATATAACGGTGAAATGTGGTTGTTACTATACACCTCTGCCCAACCCTTCGGGGAATACAGGCATGATGTTATGTTTGTCATATAGCTTATGACTCTAGGCATCCTCTAGGATTGAAGGCACAAAGGTAACAAATAGAGACTCTACTTCCATAATAGTCCATGACTTTATTAGTTCATTAGGTAATAGATTCTCTCTCTATTTATCACGCATAGTTCCAACTCTGGGTTGAAACTGAGAATTTCCCAAACAAGAACGCTCGGCTAAACTTTTGTTCTAGTTTAACTAAATTGTTGTTGATATTGAACAAGAGTCTAGTTCTTAGCTATAGTGATCAAGCGATTATTACCTAGCGATTACGATTATTGCCAGTTGTAATCGTGGATTACGATTATCTTATTTTAATCAAAATGCTCTAATATCGCTTGATTAATTTTCACATTTTTAAGAAGTAATAACTTGTAAGACTAATCAAACTGTAAAAAACTAGGTATTCCCTATAACGTCAACATATATCGTTGTGCTAAGTAGTCTTTACATACCTAGTTAAAGTCGCTCCCGCTCTCTGTACGCTTAGATCTTTTAAACTACGCAACGGATTTTAATGCAGTTTTCAGTAATAGATAGAGTGATTCAAGAGGAAGGTTTATATCCCCCACATTAGTATCTACATTGCACCCGTGCCAAGCTGGGGCGGGTCGCTAGTTACATATAAATCTTGGTTTATGTAGGTTGTGCATGTGAAATCGGACCCTTTGCTAAAATAACGGAGACATCGTATTGTAGGACAAAGTTTAAAACCAATATAGGTATAACTATAGCCTAGCCTATTTAAGGGGCTCGTGGCTCATTAATAACCGCGCCGGTCATACGATTTGCGAGATTAAGCTGCTCTTGCCGCGCTCAGTCGGTGGATGGGTGACCGTCCGTTACAGATCGACACCCTTCCGTGCCTCGGAGAACACGTTAAACATTCAATACCTGTGACAGTCGTTACGAGAAGTCAGAAGCTCCCGGTCTAACCTTAGGACATCGGCACTGCCTAGTACTGGGTTGCAGAGGTCTGATCGCAGTCGTTCCGTGTAAAATACTGGTATTCAGTCGCCTCTGGTTAGACTAAAAGTAGACCCCAAAATAGACGGGAAATTGGCTAGGTAGAACTACAGTCATTGTTTCAATACTTCAGGCAAATCTTTCTCAAAAGCCAGCACAACGCAATTTCACGTCAATAATTCACACACAAAAACGGCCATGTAAGCTAAAACTATCCCTATACGTACATGTATTGTGGATAACACGAGCCAATATTGTTGAACGGCGGTTGTACAAGAGTAATTAACTGTATAGCTGTACAGAACACGCCCGCCCCTCTACTACGTATCTTGCGACCGCGACTGATGATAATTGCGAGAACTTTGATACGTCACTAGATAACGATTTGACGTTTATCAGTTCAGTGGGGCAACCTTGTTTGAAGTGAAACGGTGTTTGCTCTTTTTTTTGTAATAAATGATAAAATTGCTTGACTTTGCAATGAAATATTGACATATACTACGTCATCTTACAGCTAGTTCACACAGAAACTGTTTACAGGACCCGTATTAGCGGATCCGTTTTTATTTTGGTGATCGCGGCTGTAATTGTATGACCGGGTTCACATATAAGGCAGTATTCCGAATCCAGTAAAAAATACTGGATACTTTATTTTTATCGTATCCTACCTGCCAGATGCGTTGCAGCTGCCATTTGTTTAACTGATCCGTCAGTACAGATGTGAACAACACATGCAGTACCGACGGGTCCGTTGTGTGAACGGGCTCTGAGTAGCAATTGCTTTTGTTATTTGGACGAGCTAAAGACTTGTTTTAATTGAAAAGTACTTCTGATTCCAGTATTTTAAAATTAACTTTTGCAACAAAGCATCATCTTTTACAATAACCGTAAAAACAAGCTAATATTAATACATGTTGAAATATTTTGGCAATAGCAACTGCAACAGTCGCACGGCTGACTAAGTGGATACGTAATAGCCCTACGTAGCCAGTCAATTCGTAGCTATACAAAGATAACTACAGCGAAATAGGTTAGTAGGTGAATCTCTCTTTGTTTCAGTACATGTAAACGAGGCACCGTTGACGTTATTGTACAGGTGCAAATACGCGTGTGTGATCTAAGGCGGGATTGGATTAACTGGACTATGAGAAGTGTAAATACACGTCGGTTAGCAGACGATGTATGGATGCGATGAATTGTACTGTTGCTGAGAGAGATATGTGTCGATTGAGACTGTGAGATAGGTTACGATTAGATTATTGTTTAACTAGCGACATAGGGTATATTAACAGTTTAGGAGCTGATTGACCTGCTGATCGTGAGGTCCTGGGTCCGATTCCCAGGTCGGGCCAGTGGCGGTCCAAGGAGGGGGGGTCGTAGGGGTCATGACCCCCCCAAATCGTACACGTCAAATTGACAAACATCCTAAACATATAAATATGACAAAAAAAATGTGCAGTAAATTCAAATGTTCTCAACTTATTTTACTGTAAATATTAGGTCCTTACCTATGAAATTGGCGTTTTTTTTTCACAAATAGAGAACCTCGTCACTTCTATGATTTAAAATATATATCAATTGCTTGATATTATATCGAATAATGACCATCATAGACAACTACCAATAGTAAAAAAACCTTATTACTTATAGTTTTCTAAACATAAAAAATACCTTAAAAATGACTCCTCTTTTTGTTAGCAGAAATGACCACTATTTTTGTTTTAACTTTGCCAAAACTTATTTTTGTCGCATAATCTAAGTGGCATACGTTATCTTAGTTTTTAAACATTAGTGCATAAAAGTTTTAAAACATTAGTGTTCATAGTTGTTAATTAAATTAAAAAAATGTTAGTATGAAAAATGCAACTTCTTTAAAATTCTCCATACAAAACGCTGATTTCATAGGTAATAACCTAATATGATCCCAAGTCTTTGGCTGCGAGCGCACTTGGGTCGGGCAAAGTATTATTGGGGTTTTCAGAGTGGAATTCCTCAGTAGCAGCTCGAAGCTTAGATTTGTGCCCAGTTGATGGAAATAGGTTCGCCCCCTATTAAATGGGACTTAAACATTTTACTATACCCCTCTGCCCAATCCTTCAGGGAATACAGGCGTGATGTTACGAGCTGACTGTGTACTCCAAATCTAGTCCACATTGTGTAAAGAAAATTAAGATAACATTAATGGCCTAAACGTAAGAGTTATTGTTTAAAGTAGGTAAACATCATTGATATTTAAACTATTATAAAGACATTACCATCGACGAATCAGCGGTAAATTACATACAATTATTACTTCAAAGTTATTGGCTGCCTATAAATTAAATGCTACGTTCGCAACTTGACAGGAATAGGGCCGAACGTCACTATTACAAGATTCTAAGTATTTAATAAAGTTAAACGCTTATGAATACATTATCCTTTTAAAGTTCGCAGGACGGTAACGAGTTTGTATCCTTTTCGAGTGCACATTATTTTTATTAATAACATAACATTACCCCTGTATTCCCCGAAGGCTTGGGTAGAGGTGTATCGTAACACCCTCATTTCGCAGTTATGTTTAAGTTCCATGTAGGTAATAGGAGGCGATCCTGATGCTATCAATCGGGCACAAATCCAAACACGCGCGGTGTATATATATATATATATATATATATATGTATACTATATATATATATATATATATATATATATATGTATACTACTATAAGCAATTCCATACGGAAAATCCCAATAACACTTTGCCCGACCTGTGATCGAACCCAGGACCTCATGATCAGCAATCGACCAGTATTTTTATTAAGTGTAAAAACTCCATAATTATAAACTACCTATGTTATTGAACGCATTATGTTTATTTAGATTTTAAACGTCAAAAGAAATATTCGTTCAAAAACTATTGGCCGATTCCTATAATTTACGGAGCTTCATCGGTTGAAATTGAGACTTCTATATTTACCAATAATGAAGCAAAGACCTCATGGCTTTGCATAGTAGACCCTTCCATGTTGAAGTAGCTATCACAGGTAAAAAAATTTTTTTTTTTTGTATGACCACTCGCAATGCAACAACTCTCTGAGGTTGAAACTGCTTAGAATAGAATAGAATAGAATATACTTTATTGTACACCAAAATTGTAACACAGCTCTTATACAATAACAAACATTAAAGGGTACAATGACGGTCTTATCGCTGATAGCGATATCTACCAGACAACCTTTGGATGAACAGGAAGTCAATGAATAAGATAGAGGGGGTAGTCCATGGTGTACTGCTGCAAAATATATACTACACACCATACATAGACATAATACTTACATATAGATATATATATATACATTTATAAATATTGTAATATATATATATGATATAACTTAACGGCTTAACCGGACAATGCAGGTAAAATTAGCTTACGAGTCTATTATATACCTAGTTGGGCAATAAAAAATACTACCATTGGTAAGCAAAACGATTCGTCTTAAGGTACCGGGTATATATCGCTTTACCGACCTTTTCAAGTTCGCATTAATTTTATTTTTAGGCAACATTGACCTCTGTGTAAGAACTCTCTAAACATGTAATGATATTTCTTTACACGTTTCACGTTCATTGAATCTTCTTTACATAGTATAAAACAAAGTCGCTCCCGCTGTCTGTCTGTCCCTATGTATGCTTAGATCTTTAAAACTACGCAACGGATTTTGATGCGGTTTTTTTTTAATAGATAGAGTGATTCAAGAGGGAGATTTATGTGCCCCACATTTGTATCTACATTGCACCCGTGCGAAGGCTGGGCGGGTCGCTAGTATTATATAAAGTAGTGTAAAGCATGTTGTTAATAAACAAGGAATGAATGGAATTATTGATCATCGTTCGTAACACAAACAGGATAGCGTGTGCCTTGGTCAACGAATGCGTGGTATGCAGGGCTGTTTTGAATTGTATCCGACCTACAATATCGGTTACGTCCATCACAGTAACACTAATGTCTTGTTGGTCTAATGGTGGCAAGCGCAACTGCTGATCGTGAGATTCTTTGTTCGATCTCCAGGTCGGGCAAAGTGTTATTGGGTTTTTCCGTGTGGAATTCCTCAGTATCAGCCCGGAGTTTGGATTTGTGCCCGGATGATGGCAACAGGCTCGCCCCCTATTACATGGGACTTAAACATAACGGTGAAATTAGGGTGTTACTATATAGGTACCTCTGCCCAACCCTTCAGGGAATACAGGCGTCATGTTATGTTACTCTTCCTTCTCATAGTAGTGGCATTACTTAGTTCTCTCCCATGTTGACAGGGTTTAACAATTTGGTAATGCATTATAAGCAACTAGCGACCCGCCCCGGCTTCGCACGGGTGCATATACTAATGTGGGACATATGAACCTTCCTCTTGAATCACTCTATCTATTGCTGAAAACTGCTTTAAAATCCGTTGCGTAGTTTAAAAGATCTAAGCGTACAAACAGTGGGAACGACTTTATTTATACTATGTAAAGATTTATTTATTTATTTGTAAGATGTGTGTCACCAACCATTATCTTCATTTAGGTTTTTCTGCCGTCTGCCTTTTATAAGCTAGGGGAATTCCAAATAAGTTATAATAAGTATATTTTATTATTTTTTAATTACAATCATTAGCTTTTTTGTTTTGTATAATATTACATGTAGTATGTTGATGTAGTGTTCGGGAGTTTGGTGAAAGGTGGGCGAAATTGGGAGTTGTCTATTGTAAATTTGACGTTTAAAAAGTACTGATTTTCAGACTACACTCGACAGCAATGAATCTGGGTTACCAATATAAACAAAACAGTGTTAATATGTTTAACAGTGTTTAACAATGTTTTCCAGATATTAAGATTTATATTGGTGACCCAGATTCATTGTTCCCGAGTGTAGTTTAAATAAATGAGTTCAAGAGAGTTGCTGTCTTCTATTTTTGATGTAACTAATCTCCTAGTCACCCGATAACGACATTCACAGGCATAGGGGCGGTCTATTCGTCAAGACCACACAATACAACCATATTAATGCTTGATTATAATTCCCTTTCCTTTTAAAAAGCAAATATTTCACATGGTGCAAAAAACCAGTATGCAAGTATGCGTGTAAACCAAGCTATTGAGCTTAAAGGTCGTGATTGTGCGTGAGTTGTAACAGGTTTGTAGAGCGGAGTGAACCGACATGCTACTAGTAACCCGCTTACTTTAGTTGCTTCTTTTTGTCTTGTGCCACTGGTGTGGGGTGAAATCGATAGTCTATTTTATTTATATAGTGTCAAAAGAACTTGGGTGTATCATTAACCTATAAAAAACTTCTGAAGAACGAATACGTCAACCCTAAAAATGTAATCAAAAAGCTTTGCCCTTTCGTCAAAAAATGTTCAGGCTTGCATAATGTAGGCGGCTACTGTTGATCGTTTAACATACAAAGCCAGCGGTTTTCGGACCCAAAAACGATGCCTTCATCCCTTTTGCGAAACATCTCTACACATATACATTTCGGATAGCTTTCGCATCCCGTTAACCGACCCCTTTGTTTGCTCACAAATTGAAGATTTAAATTCCTCTACACAAATTCGCTTTACAACCCTACTTGATATCTAATAAACAGCATTCGTAAAACAACCACACAATAAACATGACCAAACGAGAGATTAGCGTTTCATTATCATAACAATTGTGGAAACATTATTTAAGTAAGTGCTTCTGAAACCACACAGAGTAAATAGCTATTTTGGATACGCCAATTTCAGTTGCCGTCAATATTGCTAAATAATTTAGTAGATATCTATTAATTGCATAATTTGATTAGGTAATTATTCAGTGTAATAGCAAATTATATTGATGGAGTTAAGCGGAACATTAAACATCTTTTTTCTTTTTTTCTTTTTTTTTTTCTTTTTTTTTTTTTTTTAAAAAAACATTGCCCCCACACTAGGATTTCTCCTGTATCGTGGGTGCGTTTACAGACACAAATCTTCACATGCACAAACACCCAGACCCGGAACAACTACCTGTAGGCCATACAAATATTAGTTCCGTGCGGGAATCGAACCCACAACCCGCAGCGCAGAAGCCAATCGCTTAGCCGCTGCACCAAACGTGTCGTCAAACCAACATGGTTAAATTATGTAGCAGGCATTTCGGATTACTTTGGAGGAAGCTGCTTTGGGGTCGTATCCCGAATATTGTACGTCAGTTAGTCATACCACAAACTACGTTCCTACTTTCCTGTACCCATGTTAAATTATGAATGAAGGTAGAGATTGTGGTTATATTATCTTCATCGTACATAGGTAAGTACTAGGATTTTTTCGCCACTGTCTTGAAAGCTTTTAAAGCTTATTTAAGACTAGCGGCCCGTCCCGGCTTCTTACGGGTGGACATTTTTCCCGTTTTTGCAATATTTTTCATTTATGCTCCGCTTCTATTAGTCGTAGGGTGATGTTATATAGCCTATAACCTTCCTCGATAAATGGACTATCCAACACAAAAATATTTTTTCAATTCCAACCAGTAGTTCCTGAGATTAGCGCGTTCAAACAAACAAACTCTTTAGCTTTATAATATTAGTACTTATAGATTCATTTTAGATCTCTAGTCTGCAGGTGGCCCTTGGCCTCAAAAATATATCTCATTTTTACCTTACGTTACCTCAGCTCTTACAGCAGTTAAGTTACCTGCATTTCGGGTTTTTTATACTAATCTTTCATTACCAAAAATATTCAAACAAAAAATACTGTTTTGTGTTACGTTACGTATTTTTACGTTATCTTGCCATACTTAACCGCTACAACTCCCTAAAGAATGGTGGCGGACCACTGAGGGAGCTTGAGTGTCATAAAATAGTCATTCGCTCAATTACCGACCGTCATAATTGTTACTTGTACTGATTAATGGAATAACAAACCATTCGTAATTACGTTACTGGTTCGTTATTTTATTTATTTCCTTATTAGTGTTGTAAAATAATAGAATAAAGTACAATATCGTAATAACGTATCTATTTCAAATCTCCATAATAATTTGCCCTATTATTTAGATTTCTGTGATCATAATCAATTAAAGCAGCAATGGAAGGAACCATTAAATACCTTGAGGGGCTCGTGGCTAATTACCAACCGCGCGGATCCTACGATTTGCGAGGTTAAGCTGCGCTTGCTGCGGTCAGTTTGTGAATGGGTAACCGTTCTTTACACATCAAGACCCCTCCGTGCCTCGGAGATCACGTTAAAACAGTCGGTCCCGGGTGTCACACGAATACCTATTACAGTCGTTACGGGAAGTCAGAAGCCCAACAGTCTGGCAACCGGTCTAACCTTAGGATATGTATTGCCCAATAACTGGGTTGCATAGGTCCGATGGCAGTCGCTCCGTGTCAAATAGCTACTGGTATTCAGCAACATCTTGTTAGACTGGAAGCTGACCCCAACATAGCTGGAAAAAGGCTAGGCAGAACAAAAGCATTAAATACCTTATATTATCTACTAGTTTTTGCGTGCGACTTCGCATGCGTCATATTAATGTATTAGATAGAGTAGAACCAATTCCAATAAACCACCTGACTACCATTAGGTACTATTGGATTTAAAATCCGTTCCGCCGAAGTTAGGTTAACAGCGAGAAAATATCTTTCAGATAGAGAGACAGCTTTAAAAAAAGCTCAAACTTTTTTTAAAGCTGTCCAATCCCCTTATCCCTCCCTTCTCAGAGAATCGTCTCTGAGAAGGGTAGGCAACACACTGGCAATGCCTTTGACTACTTACCATCAGGTAGACCGCTTGGTTGTGTGCCATTCAATGATATTTAAAAAAAACCGGCCAGGTGCGAGTCGGACTCGCGCACGAAGGGTTCCGTACCATTATCTATAAAAATCACGTTTGTTATATGGGAGCCCCTTTAAATATTAATTTTATTCTATTTTTTAATATTTGTTGTTATAGCGGCAACAGAAATACATCATCTGTGAAAATTTCAACTGTCTAATTATCACGGTTCATGAGATACAGCCTGGTGACAGACGGACGGACGAACAGCGGAGTCTTAGTAATAGGGTCCCGTTTTACCCTTTGGGTACGGAACCCTAAAAAACAATCTTAACATAATGGAATAGAACAATGATATACGATAATGTATCGTATTGTAAGTCGGTAGTGAGCATTTCAATCGTCGTACGCGCAATCCAGCCATTCTCACTCGTCCGCGTGTCAATTATCCGAATGATTCATAAGTAACACGTGCCAGTTTGTACATTATGAGCTAATTAGAAAAGCGGAGGAACTACTTGTCGAAGTCACTAATTTATCGTATGGAGTCGATTACTGTGTTTTTTAAGGAATAATTAGTCCATTCCCGGTTCCTATATATCTTACAGACTATTACCGGTTAAATTGCTTACGTGTATCTTTACAAATATAAAGTGTAGTCATAGTGTAGCGTAGTACTTAATCCACTTGTCTGTAGCGTTTACAGATAGAATTGGCTTACGCGTCTATTTAAAGAATCAACTTGGCATTATCAAATAAAGCCATTGGTTAGCGAAACGATTTGTTTTAGCATATAGAAATCGGATATATAGAAACGTCCTATGGTTACGTTAAAGAAAAATATCTAAACTCACGATAAATAAACACCGAAATAGATTTGATTTGTTTATTGAAGTTCTAAGGACGAGTTATAATTTAAAACCCTTGGATGACAGTTACGAGGTTGATACTAAGTTAACGTTCCAGCTCCATAACTACTTCGTCAACAGACGGAATTTGATTAACTATCGGACGGACGGACAAACAGGTAGGTGGGCAGGAGGAAAGTAAAGGTTCCGTTTATAACGTTCGACTAACGGAACTCTAAAAAGAAAGAAATACTTTGTATATTTAAATTACATTTATAAACGTTTGGTTTCATATTAAAGGTCTTAGGACGCGGTATAATCTAATACTCTCAGCTGACGTAACTACGAGGTTGATGTCAATACCTACGAAGTTAGCGTTTCAGCTTCATAACTATGTCAACAGACTGAATTAGATTATCGGACGGACCCAGACAGACGACGAAATTACGAGTTTTTGCCATTTGACTATGGAACCCGCTCGAAAGAAAGGGTTTCATTGTTTATTAGAATTACGTTCTAGATATTATTTATACAAGGTTAGTCGGAAAGAGGGTACTAAGCCGCGGGCCACTTAATGTAGGTATCACTGATGACTGTTTTAAAGAAAGCGTTAAATTTTAAAAATTCGATTACGTTTTTTTTCATGTAAAAATATTTTTATTTTAGTTTTTTCTAAAATTCTTTACCTCTGCTTTAGTTATGAATTCAGAAAATGGAGTTTCTAATCCGTGACCCCAAATATGACGTAAAATGTAAACACAGCTGATCATAGCTGAAGATAGATAGAATTTAGCGTATTTTTCATGAAATCTTTGAACAGCTATTTTTCTTGAACTATTGACTTTTGGGGAAAGTTGTAGAACAAAAGTTATCCATTATTATAGGTACTTTAACACCCTTTCGGCTTAGTACCCCCTTTCCGACTAACCTTGTATGTAGAAAACGTTTTATATTGAAAGTCTTAAGTCGCGCTAAATTAAATTCCGAATTCCGAGTTAGTTACGACACTTATATGGTTACCGAGGACATATTAGGCTTCGTTTGCATGTTTTTTCAGAGTCGAGATCACCAAAGCAAAGATCCCGGGACTGTAATGATAATTTTCAAAAAACCCGTACAACCGGCTTTTAATTCAATATCGACATAGCGACAGCGAAAAACTTTGGCATGACGTAACGAAAGGTACTTAATTAGGCACCCACTTCGCAATGTAGTTTAATGACCTCTTCAATCCTACGTATTGATACGTATGTATTTTTACGTAAGTATGTGTGTCATTGTTTTTAAATTCGTTTATGTTCAACACGCGGGCGTTAAATAGTTTACGAACTACAGCAAAAAAGATGCCAAAAATACAAGTAAATAAACAGAAACTCACTAAAATGTGAACAAACATTTTCAAATAATATATGAGTTGAAATATGCAAATAACAGTTTGGGCCAACAAAATTGGTGATGCTCGCATGGCTTAGATTTATTTTCAGTGCAATAGCTATTTAAATAAATTCGCCACTTTTGGTAATATTCTTTTTTTATGTGACTCAGATTTTCTTGTTAAGAGCCCGTCACACTGGAGGCGGGGTGGGGGCGAGGGCGGGCCGTGCCCGTGGGCGGTATTTATATTTTTATAGCCGAAGATACATTTCATCACCTGTCTGGGTTTCTGCTGGTCTTGTTTGCGATATCTTTTATTCGACATCAGTACTTAGGTAAGCGATAGTGTAAGCATACGCTTACGCTTTCACTTCTTTAGAGACTTTGACAACCTCACCTCTTCCTGGAGATAAAGTTTACCGAAGATGATCATTTGTTAGTTTGTTCACCAACATATTTTTATAACTACACATGATAATCATACACAAATCGGATCCTTTTATATCTAAAGCGTTTTTGAAGAGCTCTATTATTTTATCGGTAAAGGTCTTTTCGTGATCTATTAACGATAATTGGCTAAATGGAGTTCTATAAGTCTTTAGTGATCTAACACGAGAAAACTTTGGTCATTTTGAAAGTTAAGAGTACCGTGTCTAGATTAAAAGTACTCGAGAAACGAGACTGATAAATATATTTTTCATTTTTTTATCGTAAATCTAAAACTTTTATATCATAATATTTTACCCAGAAAAATCCGACCTCGATAAAAAAGTAAGATGTTAGAACAATTTGCTAACTAAATACTCGTAAGACAGAAAAAATTAATAATAAAATAAACAGCAATTCACAAACAAGCACGAGCTTTTATAAGCGAAAAATTGACGTTTACCCGCAGACAACATCCGGCATCATCATTTTATTAGCAATTCTTTTTTATTCAGCGATTCTCGGCGTGCCCTGGCGTGCTCTCCCATTGTTTTCGCGCGTAACTTTGACAATCTTCCATAAAACGAGGTATAAAAGTGGTAAAGAGCTTGCCGGTCCCGGATCTGACGTAAAATGACGAGCCAAGTTGTCTGGTCGACATGAAACGTGGCGTGACGACGTGTAATCCTTATGGACTTGACAACGTAATTGTTCCGCCATTTTGACATCGTGCCAACCCAACAGACGATTTACAGAGGCGAATTTTAAATGAGTGCGTCAACATGTGTTCGGTTCTCAGTTGTAGAGAGAGAAAGTTTTGATGTGTTCGAGTACTTAGAGCATTGTTTTTTGATGTTCGTGTACTCAAGAGCACATCGAATCGCGATTCGTGCGCCATCAAGATAAGTCCCGCGCGAAGTAGAAATTAAGATTCAGGTGGGAGATAGGCTAATTTGTACAACGTTAATATAAAACTGTACAGTTTGTTTAAATGCCTTAATTATTACCTTGATATTATGAGAATTCGTTAGGCGCGGTGCGACTGCCTAGTTATTAATTCATGTGGTTTAATTAAGATACCAAGTTTCATATGAAGATACTCGTACTTAGATAGATAGATTACGCAAAAAAAACTTAAAGCAAAGTATGGTAGAAATATTAGATTTCGTACTAACTTTAACAATATATCACTTTAGCAGAAGAAAAATATCCCAGATGAACAAATTATTTTAATAGGATGAAAGATCAATTCTCAATAAACTACCTCAAATATTGATTCCTTGAGTATTGCCAGTATTACCGTAGGTAAGAGGCAAAACGGCAGTGCCGGCTACCTGATAATTAGGTACTTCCAGCGATATTTTTTATATTCAGAACATTATCATTTTTCATGTTCAGATTCCAATTTGCTGTAAAGTTATTAATTGAACAGTAGGTATTTTCTAATGTTTACCGTATCTGTTTTGAATAAAGATCTTTCAAAACTTGCTTTTAAAAATTTCAATTTGTCTTAAATCTGGCAGGTACTTACTAGACTAGCTATCACCTAGCGCAAGTAAATTCATAGTCAAAGATTATGCTACTCAGTGCAACTCGAAGCAAGTTGCTACATTACACCTTTCACATTACAGCTGCATCAGCATGTAACTTTTAATCGGCGCAGGCGCATATAGTGTTAAGCCCGCCTCACACAGTAGGCGGAGCAGGGGGCGTTTCAGGGGCGGTGGCCCTTCCAGAAATTTTAAAATGTATAATATTTTAAGTACATATCCAACCCGCTTCGCTTCTCTTGATAATTTTAGAAATTCAATAACGTAAAACATAATAAAACGCGTAGGTACTTAAACATAACCGTCTTTTGAGCAAGCGAATTACTTTCACCTTCCAAAAGTTAGAATGAACAAATAAATATCTAGATTTTTTTGTTACCAAATCGGATTTTCCTGTCTGCCGTAGATTAATGGCACTTATCTAAATTTCAGACGTAAACTCTCTAAATAAATAATACCTACGCGAGCCGAGTACCTACCGAACACCCGTCCTTTAGCCGAACACATTTGTTTTCTTTTACAAAGTTTTATTTGATAACCAATTCGCAAGCCAGGCGAATAAGATAAACTTTAGTAATAAACTTCTTGTCTTTCTACTCGCTATTTCGTTGCTTCAGAAATAAAAAGTTTCCTTCAAAGAGATGTTAGACAAACATAAGTATGACTTGTAATTTAAATTGTTTAAGAAAAGTTTATGTAGGTAATATTCTCTCATAGGCAAAAGCTTGGATATACAAAGATGTTGGGAACATTTCGAACGAGTATTTAATATCGTACGTAATAAGAAATATTTTTCAATATTTTAGCTATTTTCCTGTTGTTAATCAAATTATAATTTAGCAAGAGATTCAATTAGATTTATTCAACGCTTTGAATGTTATTAGCTGATGGTTGGATGGTATTATAGACAGCATCAAGAACATATAAACAAACGTTTTAACACTAATACAGGGTGTAAACGAAATCATGTAATTGCTATTTACTGCTGACATAGATTAACCCTGCACGGGATACATTTAGATTCAATAAACAAAAAAATTGCAAGAAGTAAACATGTGCTCTTAACGTGAGGCATTTTAGCGCCCCGAGTTAAATGACCGTGCGGCGAACGATAGTCGTGCAATTCGCTCGGGGCGCTAAAATGCCTCACCACCTTGTAATTTTTTTTTTGAATCCAAAATTATCCCGTTCAGGCTTAAATCTTTGACAGCAGTACATCACGGGGTTTGAAGGAATTACATGATTTCGTTTATACTATGTGTACCTCCTTAGTCCTACATACGGCTTAGAATAATACGCGTACCTATGTCATAATCTTTGATAGAAAAGCATCTACATCCGTATTATGCACCAGAAGTTCCTACAACCACAGCAGACATTCCGTATTAAAACCAGGAACTGAATGACCCGAAAATTAAGATATCTTTAAAATACTGTATGACGTCATACCTCTAAATTCTGGTTACCCAAATATTACGATACTTAAATATATTTCGGTACCGAAATATCGAGTTTGAAAATTTAAAGCGGTATATTCCGGTATCGCTACCTAAGCCTAAGTACCTAAATGTTTTCCATTTATGAACTTATGGTCCTTAGCTATGAAGTCCCAGATGGCATTAGTATAATTCATTTATCATTCGATATATTTCGGTACCGAAATCGTAAAAAGATTAATTAAAGGTATGTCCCAACCTTTACAAGAAAACGGTATCCTTATATTTTAAAGGTGTCGTAACCTCCTACCATAATCACGTTCAGTCCCTGATTAAAACGAAAGGCTTGGAAAAGACAGGTATACTTCTTTACATAGTATAAAACAAAGTCGCTCCCGTTGTCTGTCTGTCCCTATGTATGCTTAGATCTTTAAAACTACGCAACGGATTTTGATGCGGTTTTTTTAATAGATAGAGTGATTCAAGAGGAAGGTTTATATGCCCCACATTAGTATCTACATTGCACCCGTGCGAAGCCGGGGCAGGTCGCTAGTTTACAATAAACAATAGATACGTTTCTTTTCTTTTACTCTAAGTGCTTGGCCAGAGTGGCAGCGTGGTGCGGGGAGCGGCGCGGGTGCGGGAACGCGCGCGATTTGCCTGTCCGTAGTGGAGCGCGGCGTCGTTCTGAGCGTTGTCGTGTCCAGTGTTTGTCAAAATATCATATGGATGAAGAAGACTTATTTTTACTGGAAAATTCTTACTAAAAAACGATGTTTCGACATCCACAGTGCTTGAATAGCACTTATTAATTCTTCAACATTTAATTTTGAACACGCCATCACAACAACGCGCGTGGTCAGCTCGAAGTGCTCGAACTAGTTTGAGATCCCCCGCTCCCGCGCGGGTTGTCACTTGCCGCCTGCGCTCTCACTGCGGCCACTTCTATGAACGACCTATGGCGTGAGCTACCCGCGCGCTCCCCGCGCAAAGTAGCCCGCGCCGCTTCCCGCGCCCGCGTGCCCACTATGGACACTCAAATGAAGTTCTTCTGTTTGAACTCGCCGCACCGCGCCCGCCCCGCGCCCGCGTTTGCAGTCTGACCAAAGGCTAAGGCTAAGGCTCCATTACCTTAGTTTTATCAAATGGGAAGCCTGAGTAAAGTCTGTTTATCACAAGAATCGATACTCCTCAGTTAAGTCTTAACTTGCAAACGACACGCAGCAGTATTTCCTTTCTCCGTCGTCGTAAAAATGTTATTTTCTAGTAAAAGTCTAGCAATAAGCAATAATACTTCAGCCACTGTCGAATAAATAAAAGGGCTCTGAAAAAAAATACACGTCCATATAATACCGTGCCGTCATGAATAAATCGCGGGAGAATGGCGGCAAAATCGCCATTTGAACTGACTACGGATATATTGGCTGAGCGGAACCGAATTGGCGTAAAAGTGATTCTGTTTCGGCGAACCTAACAAGTGATTTCATTTTCGCAGACCTTTACAATAGACGGAAATCGAAATTTACCCCGACACCGGCTGTGTGCCCTAATCTGGAATCGCTTTAACAAATCATAGGGACCCATGAAATGTGCGGTTGTTTTTCCTAAAGCTTTTTTCCTTATTATTCATTAATTTGCTTTGTTAACCGCATGTTTTCTATAGGAAAATGGGTGTGTTTTCCTACTCAAGTGTAAATGTGTAGGTATCATTCATGGGTCTTATCGCCACATGACAATGAGTAATAACAGTGCTAAGCGAATGCACCTTTAAGGCGATATACATAATAATATATTCTAAGCGTATATACTTAAACCATTTTTTATGGGTGGAGTGATGTGACATATATTATATAAATCAGAATAAAAATAAGAAGTAAGATTTAAAAGAGTACTGAGAGACGCCTCTTGCTATACCAACAATATTAAGTAAGTTTGCTATAATATTAGGAAAAAAGAAGAAGAAGAATTTACCAAAAACTTGTTGTCTTAACCAGTCATTAACGGGCACTTGGATACTCTTAGACTATTCTACGAAAACTTATGATTTGCATAAAATGTAACAGATTATTTTTTCTAAGCTGTATTGTTGAAATGATAGCCAATCTAGACTTTATAGAAAAGGCTCTCAACCTTATTGTATATCTATATTAACTATTAGATAGAACTTATTCGTTGCTACACAAAGAAACGAGACGTCCTAGCTATATTAAAAAATCTATGAAATTATCTTTTAATCTAAATATGCGTAACAAAATCATGCAATAATACAACTGGACTTGTAAGCCCGTACTTTGCAATTACATAGGCTACTGTGAATGAGTAGCACCCCAAACGATATGAATGGGGTGGACCCCAAACAATATGAAAAAGCGCCCCAAAAATGCAAAGCGAAGCGATTGCATGATACACTTATTTAAAAGTACGTAGTTACATTTGTCAACAAAAAAAATGTACTTGGAAACCCTATGAAAACGTGTTAAATTGAAAGAAATAATAAAATGATGTTTGCTATTATCATCGCATTTTTGCTACCCCTCTTTCGACAGGAGATAATCGGCTGTATAAGCCGACGCAATTACGCGAAATTAATTTTTAAGTTGATCTTAATCTATATATAAAACTAGCTGTGTCCACCCGGCTCCACCCGCGTATGAAGCTTTATTCCAGTAATAAATATAGCCTATGTTACTCAGTGATAATGTAGCTTTATAACAGCAAAATAATTTTTGAAATCGGTCCAGGTGTTTTTAAGTTTATTTGTTACATACAAAAATACAAATCTTTCCTCTTTATAATATTAGTATAGAGTATAGATAAATCTGTAGACTTGACGTGTCTGTACTTTGGAAATGTTTAAAAGAAATAGTAGAGGGTTAAAGGATAACGAATAAAATCAATTTCGATCATTTTTGGATATTTTGTCTGTTTATCTGTTTGTTGGTTTGTTTGTGCACGCGCCGCATGTAAAAAGTACTGAGTCAATGCGGACTTTTATACAAGGTTAGTCGGAAAGGGGGTACTAAGCCGCGGGCCACCTAAAGTATCACTGATGACTATTTTAAAGCAAGTGTTAAAATTTCAAAATTCGATTAATTTTCTTTCCATGAAAAAATATTTTTATTTTAGTGTTTTCGAAAATTCTTCATCCCTGCTTTAGTTATGAATTCAGAAAATGGGGTTTCTAATCCGTGACCCCAAACATGACATAGAATGTAAACACAGCTTATCATAGCTGAGGAATTTAGCGTATTATTTATGAAATCTTTGAACAGCCATTTCTCTTGAACTATTGACTTCTGGGGAAAGTTGTAGAACAAAAGTTATCCATTATTATGGGTACTTTAATACCCTTTCGGCTTAGTACCCCCTTTCCGACTAACCTTGTAGAAAAATATTGTGCGTATCTCGTTCTCACATAAACCTACTCGTTTTTATACTTAAATGTGACATAGCTTTAATAAAAATAATTATGGTCTATGTGTATATTTTTATAAACTTTAATCTGAATTCGACGTGCATATGAAAGTATAATATGATAGGAAAATTATCAGGTTTATAATATCTTGCAAATGTCGAATAAACTTGTTAAACAAACTTTTAAATCATCATTATCAGCCCATTACCTACTGTCCCACTGCTGGGCACAGGTCTCTTCTCAGAATGAGACGGGTTTAGGTCTTAGTCCACCAACTCCACACACCATAGGAACCTTTTTTTTCTCGACACCCTCTCTGCTGTGCATGTTTCCTCACGATGTTTTCCTTCACCGTTGACGTAAGTGATTGTAATCAAATTACAATTATTAATACTTTTAATTACTTCATAGTAATCATAGTTAGATCCAAAACGTAAATAGATCGACTAAAAATCTATCCATTACCTAAATAGAGATTCTTCTCTAAACAACGTGCCGAAATCTATCATAGGTGCGATTTAGGTAGATTTTCATTTCATCCCCTAACCTCGGAATATCTTACAGTGCAAATATGAATTGTAAATCTGATAACTCACTGATAGATATAAAATATAGGGTCCATTGTGTTCGGGTATAGGTTACCGAGTTGACTCGTTGAAGGGCGATCGCGGGGACGGACAGAGGGCGGATGTGACGTCATTACCGATACGCCCGGGGACGTACGTCACGGCGAGTGTCGACCGTCTATTTGTAGTGACGTACGTTTGATGACAAACACTGAAAAAATGGGGGAAATGGGATTCCAACTGAAATCTGATAGAGTTGGATTTCTTTATTTAGTTCTAGAGATAGAAGAATGAAATGTTCGTGAACTTAAGACCTTTGAAAAATTGTAACATGCTAGAACTAGAAACGCAAGAATTCTGAATACCTAACATTACTGTTTTGTGTAAACTATCATATGACTACAGCTGAACACTCCTTTTTTTTGGTTTTTCTTTTTCCTATGGATTGTCCCACGGCTGAGCAAAAGCCTACACTTTTGCCTTCCAAACCTCTCTATTATGTGCCGTTTCTAACCATGTCAGTCCCGCAAACACGTCTAGATCGTTACGCCACCTACGCCGCGGCCGATCTCGAACACTCCTATATACTAAAAATCATCACACTTGGTAGACAGATTGATGATCATAAATCGTACACACATACTTTCTAGAAGTTAAAAGAATTAAAGCAAAAACAACTGAACAACAAAGAAACAAAAGCAAGACCTAGATTTTAAATCACGCTCATTCACAATAGAAATTGCTTTTTTTAAATGCTCTGTTATAAAAACTTGTGCATTCATATCGTAAGTTTACTAAGGTGTGCAGTAATAAATTCTATTGCTTACTATATCAATTACTCCGTATAATCACTAACTTGACATTCTAAGTTAGCGTCACGTAAGTCATTGACATGCGATGGTTGTAACTTAGCGATATAAACGCTAAGTGCACAAGTATAATTATTATAATGTAACAGTTATGTAATAGATGCAGCAAGGCTTTGACTATGAATATTTCCTGCATCACTTCCCATGCGTGGGAAATTCTATCGTGATCCTAGATAATAGCATTATCTTCCTCTGAATCTTAAATTCGGATAGTTTAAGTTAAGAAAGAGCAATTAATAGGTTAGCAATTCTAGACCTTTAATGGCCAAATACTCAAACGCTACTCAATTTTAAATTGCCGTTAATTTCGTGCTATCACTGTCATTTCACTATTTGATACTAGCTATTACCCGCGGTTTCACTCGCATCCTAGGGGAACTGCTTGATATACCCGGATAAAAAGTATCCTATGTGTTAATCCAGGGCATAGTCTATCTGTGTGCCAAATCTCATCCAAATCCGTTCAGCCGTTTTTGTGTGAAAGAGTAACAAACATCCATACATCCATCCATACATACAAACTTTCGCGTTTATAATAGGTATTAGTAAGGATTTTATAAAATTTATCATAAAATTTATTATTCGAGTATTTTTAATTTTTTTAGATTTATTATTATAAATCGCCGTTTATTTCTATTGTAAATGATATCGAATAATAGTGTATAGTGTCGAGTACGAGAACTTTCAAGTTTTTACAGAGATGCTCACGGTGCTATATTAGTTTACGATGTGTTAGAACCAAAGTCCCTAGCAAAACTGAATGAGTGGGTCGAGGAACTTCAAATATACCCCACCAAGAAGAACATAGTCTACTTAGTTGGCGGCAATAACATTGACAAGCGTATCATTTTGGGACCCAGTGCATAATATCAGCAGGCACATTGGGTCACCCGCGCGACAGCGCAACGAGTACTCCCAAGGAGGGTTGATATCAGACAGGCGGCAGGTCATAAAACAATAAGCCAAAACCTCTAACAACATGGATTTATGAAATACATGTTGTGCCGACCCCACCTAGTGTGGGATAAGGGCCGTTGGGCGCCACTTGTAATGAGTTATTCTCAACGAAAACCAATATTCAGTAACAATTCTTTAATAACATTTAAAAGTAATCTTACAGGATTGATATTCGGAGACAACTACTAAATTTTTCACCAGACCATAAAAAACAAAACACGATCCTTATTCTAAATTTTAAACCACGCGGCCTGTAGAGTGGTCTATTTTAAAGGCGGTCTTTATGTTGATTAAATACTCGTTACATACTCCCCCTTTGTCATTTCACTATAGAGTGACAGTGACAGCACGAGATTTAAAGGCAACTTAAAATTGAGTAGCGTTTGATTATTTGCAATTAAAGTTTTAAATGCGTTATGAATCTGTACCTAATATTTTCTAGGTACGCTAGCTCCCTAATAAAAGAGGTCTCATGCTTTAGGCTTACAACAAAACCGTAATAGTACGTTGCCGTTACACACAGTAACTTAGCTTCAAACCTTAAATGCCATAACCCATACACAAAATTAACATTCACCCATATTAAATTCCAGCCAAACTCGGCTCAACGTCGCAACATCGTGTACGCCTAACTCGATGGCATATAAAAGCTAACAGTATACACCTTAATTAAAATTTCCTACCAACTAATTGTATATTAAGTTAATCGGATAATGGCGGGGAACAGGCATTTTACCGGATAACTGCCCGCCGTGGGTTCCGCAGTTATTCTCCTCTGAAATTGTATCACGTACCGAACTGCACCAATAAAAATGTATTGTTGGGGTTTTTGATTTTGTTGTAAGTATTATTTTTAACACGCATCGTTAACTTTTTTTTATAAATATTTTGTGGTGCGTCTTATCAAACAAAATTTACTTTACATTAATTGAATGTTTAAAGCCGATTCTTATATCTTATTAACCGTTATTTGAATAAACTAAGGCCCGCATTAATAAACAGTTTTCATTTGAGAGATCTAAGCGAAACTACCATAAAGTAGAATTCCATACATGTGACAACTTTTTTTAAATTCATCTCTAGTCACATTTAAACGGTACTTAAGAAAGATCTCTCAAATGATAAGACGGGCTTAATGGTCAAATACTCATACGTTACTCAATTTTAAGTTGCCGTTATTTTCGTGCTGTCACTGTCACTTTGCCTTAAAGTGACAGTGACAGCACGAAAATAACGGCAACTTGAAATTGAGTATATATTGAGTATTTGACGATAAGACTCGTGTATTTTCATCAGTAATAAAGAATAGTCTCCATGGTGTCAGTGACAAGCTTTTACGCAACTATCAGAAGCGCTCGTTAATGAAGTTGATTCTTCTTCTTGTGTAGGCACCAGCTAGAATAGCTCATGTCGTGGCAAAAATATTAGCCAGCCATCAAGTTTGGTAGCGGGCTGACTGGTGCGTTCGCCGGTTAGGCTTTTTCAATGCACCCATTCAATTGATTTAGAGTTTGTCATTATCAAAAATAGAATTGGTAAGCAAAACAATTACTTTTTTGAGTAATAAATACATTCGAGAAGTTTACTGCGCATCGATATATTTTTCTTATTACGATTGGAAATTGAAACAAGAAAAATAACCCACCCGTATCACCGGATGGAGTATTTATAAATTATTTGAAAGCACCGTGACATTTCAAGTAAGTTCATTTCCTAGAAAAATAATTGAGTTTCGCATAAAACTACCTATGTGTTTCAGCTTCTGGGAATTGGGAATTTATCACTACACCTAAATGTGACTGACATCCGCGGGCTTTTAGTATCATCATAAAAGGCTGAAAATAGCCATCGAATTTTTATTAGCATCAATCATCCGTAAAACAAACGGGTGACAGTATAAAGCCTAGTTTCCACTACATCACTATATTTATGTACACTCTATACCTACGTATGTTAAAACATGATATACATTCATGCTAGTAAATATAAGTACCTACCTCCCGAGACATTAGTGAGGAACTCATAAATGAATGAGATATAAATAAGAAACCACGAAAGAAGGAATAAATAATAATGTACTTAGCTACTTCCCCGAGTGTAGAAGAAGTCTATCTCCAGACTCCAGATTACGCTATCTAGAATCTAATTTTAATAAACTAAGAAAAGCTGTTTTCGTCGTCTTTGTAGAAACAACCAAGCTGTCGACTTCTGATTACTTCAATTCTATTCAACAAACTTTTTTATTCAAGATACGCCTATACCTACTTGTATTTGGCCATTTTAATTTCAAATTACTAAACCAGTTCTTAATAACATACGAAACCTCCACCTTTACCAGTTAAATGTGTAAAGTGACCAATTAAATCTATAGCTTATTCACTTAATATATTATAGAACTAAATCGCTTAATTAAAAGACGTAATTTTAGACTGTTCACAGCGTGTAACCGCGTGAGGATACTATTCAATTCATGTTCATAATGTGAATGTGGATTGAGTGAGTCCTTCCCTGAGGAGCAGTATTCATATCTAGTGGGCCCTCCACGTCTCCTTAGCTTTACAAAAGGGAGAAAAATTGTCAAGAGACGAGCTGCGAGTTCAAAGTGAAAATGAATGACAGACGTATAATAAACCGTGATAAAAGACCCGTCGTGCGTGCGCTTGCGACGGCGACGTGTAATTTTGACACTTGATTTCTTTATTCAGAGCTCGTAAATCTTACTTCAGACGGTGCCCCGCTGCTTTCTGATTAAAATTCACAAATAAAAGTGCACGCAACAATCAATGTTAATCGACAATTCCTTTCACATGTTATTATTAAAGTTTCAAATAATTATCTCATTAAAATAGGCTCACGTTACGTTGATACTACATTATTACACCATTGAGCACCATAAATTAATTATAATTACAATTTGTAACATAATTACGAAGGTAAACATGTGTAAATTACAGCAATTACGATGGCCTTGTAATTGGTGTAATTGAATATTTGTTAGTTCTGTAACGTGTCGTAATACTAAGTAATAGCAGAGTATGTTTAAAAACAACAGTAACAAAATAACAATTGTTATTTAAGTGAGGTAAGGGTAATTACAATGGTAACTTGTTAATAAAATTTCAACATGATCTGATAAGAAACCTCACGATGTTTGTGTCTTTGTTTTATTTTCTTTATTAAAACTCTTAGAAAGAAATGCAAAAATAAAATTGTACCTACTTGATGATCATGGCGATGGACGATTTAATTCAATTCTTATTAGAAATAGAGCGTTTAGATTGAAAATCTTATAAGCGTACTGGTTGTACTGAATATTAATTATTTAAATTAAAAAAAAATATACATACAAATAAAATAAGTTTTTTCCTTAACCGCGTCGTATTTTAATTAACTATATTTCAAATAGGTATGTTGTATTTATTTAGTCGTATAATTTCGTATTCACACAATAATTATACCTATCACAAAATGACAAAATACTAATCATCAGCTACTAAATACATAATATTGCATTCAAGTCTCGAGTGTCCTTAGGAGTTATTAAAAATAATCTCTCTTTTATTTTATCGCATCCAATATTATTCCCGCTCAAAACAAGAAAGGCTAATCCGATAGAATCATATTAAACAGGTTGATAAAGAAACATTGGATAATATCGCAGTGTTTTTTGTTCATTTATCTTTTAGTTCGCAAACAAAAGACTGAGGTGGGGTTTGGAGGCGCAATGGACGGTTTCATTAACGTTCGCTCTTTGATCGGTACAGTCATTTAGACTAATTAAATAACTGCCAGTTTCTGTAACCACTTACTGAATGTCCCGCTCCTAATTAAATAGAGTGGCTCATTTCCTTACCGTTCTAGTTATTTACGAATAATTCCTTCAAGCACAAGTAGTTTGGAGATTTTTAGTAGTTAGTTTTATCACAGATAATACAGTTTTCTAGTGTTTCTTTTTATTATTATTGATTTACTAATTTTCCTGCTACGATTGTTTGTATCTTTATTTAGCTTATTCCAGTTTACTGCTAAATAAAGACCACTGCCAAAAAGGACACTATATTTTTAAAACTTTTTTGAAAAAACTATGTTCTTAATACTTAATTAAAATGTAGCCCCAAAGACTAATAAGCAATTTAAATCTAACTTGTTTTTTTACGAGTTATGTATCTTATAACCAAGAGTAATGTCCACTGCATTTTCTTAGAGTCTAATAAGCTAAAAATACTTTGTTCCCATGTTAATGTATACTTATAGCATTATCACGATTAAAAATCAAGATATCGACATAAAAAATATTTGTATTTTATTCAAGACTGAAAACTGCTTACTAAATGTAGTAGATCGATACAAGGAAAGAGATCGTTAATAAAAAAAACGAAATATTATTTTCTTGTTGGACTAGCAAACACCAATTCAAATCTTATAGAAAGGATACTCCACCGCAAATCGGCACACAAATAAAATAAAATTAAAAAAATGATGATGTCATATGAATACATTAGTCAAACCGTCAATTTAACAGGCTAAATGTAAATCTAATTCATCCTAGTCGCTCCCAAGTTAGTTGAGATAACCTTATTTGACAGATGACGTCACAGACATCCTGTCCTACGGCGTCCATTATTCCAGAGTAAACACGTAAGCCGGGTCACTGTCAGCACTCGCCGGAGAGTATCAGTGCTTGCAGTAATTGACGGGGATGTGGCTACAATCACTGAATAATGCAATCAAACTGCTACAGCATAGGGAACTTATTAACTAGTTTATAGCTAGTCTTACTTAAAGTGATGGTACTGTATGTTGTGTACAAAATTCTGAACGATATTCAGGCTGTAATTCCCGAATTCCCGATGGCTCAAACGTCATACTTACTGCCAGATACGCACATTCACCAATGGTGGATGGCAGTTTTATCTCTTGGACTGCAGTTGTGAACCCCTGAGCGGAAAAACGATATGAAATGTTGTCTGCCCTGAAAAATAAAACCAAGATCTTACCTTCAGTGACCGTGTTCGCGAGCACTAGATCAATGAGGCGGTTAAATTGTCTAGAGTAAAAAGAAAAATTCAAGTACCTACACCAATGCGTCTACTCTTCTCCATTACTAGTGAATCAATTCAGTACCCGGCAACTGTCAACACTCGCCTATCAAGCCTAGGTTCTGTAATTGACGGGCAAGTGGCGTAAAAGTGAATCTGAGGCGTCTCGGATGCTAGGACGCTGGCTCGCGGGATCGATAGTCCCCCCTCTCGCGCGCGTATTACCTCCCCCCTTCGGCTAGAAACAACCATGCTTTCTCGAAATCACAGAGCTTTGAAAAACGTTCAACTTATTCGTAAAAGGAATAACAATAATCTGTATACAATAGTTTATTTGGATGACATTGATTCCTTTTTAAAATACAAACTTTTGTGTCGGTATATTATTTAAAATACTAAGTGATTGCTACAATTTCTTGTTTATGTTTCATTTTTGTATTGAACCAAACATTTGCGGCATAAATCCATCTATATTTTATAGCGAATTGCTTTAGCCAATTAGAATCAAAACCACGAGTAGAGTACCAATAAATTCTAAGTCTAAGTTGTCGAACAGGTTGACATAAAATACCTACTACCATTAATACTTGCATTCAGAATACATATTGAATAAAGTGGCTTACTCGGAAGCCAGGCGCCAGCAATAGACTCTAGAACTAGGGAATTAACTCTCTTGCCAAAGGCAAAGAAAGAAAAGACATACGATAAATATTACAAGTACTTTATAATGGTCATTGGGCAATCATGGGAGGAACTTAGTATACATTTTCTTATAAGAATAATATATCGAACAAGAACCTATCGATATTTGAGAAATATAGTGTAAATTAAGCCATAATGGTCTTCGCAAGCGACAGCCTAGCCACCTGAGACAACCATTCTCCATTAAACTCTTTAAACTCGAATAAGTCATAGGTGAACTTTCTAGAAAGTCCGGAGTTAAACACTCATTTGTCATAGTCGGGTCTATGTCGGACTTGTGTGGAAAAGACAATATCTTTATGATATTTGTTCTCAAACATCATCAATCCTCTTTAGTTCAACTCACTTTTGTCTAGGCCGCGATTTTTGTAGTAATAGAGCGTCCCATTTATCTTCCAAAATCAACGCAAGCTGACCCCAAATGTACCTAGCAATAAAATTGGGCTCAAAGATTAATACCTATCTTCTATTCGCAGGCTCCGATTTACCTAAAATAACTGATCATTCGCTCATTAGTATGCGTACGACTATTTCTTTATTCATGATTTATGGCAAATTCTTGGTTTGATAGGGAGCGACTTCCTTTTGACCGCCGAGAGCCTCCGGAAAGGAATGGGGCGGGATATTCATCCTATAATTTGCCACTTGGCCACCCAAGAATAGACGACCGGGAAATAGCAAATTATAGATCCTATTTTAAAGTTCCTACAACAAATTATAAAATAACAAAGTAATGACGGCTAGTTGGCCTCTTGTAAACACCGATAAACAAATTACTACCTTCTCAAATATTTTTATATGATACCATGTATTCATAATGGGGCTCGTGGCTAATTAACAACCATGCGGATCATAAGATTTGCGAGGTTATGCGCTTGCCGCGGTCAGTCCGTGGATGGGTGACCATTTGTTACACATCGAGACCCCTCCGTGCCTCGGAGAGCACGTTAAACAGTCAGTCCCGTGTGTCATACGAATACCTATAACAGTCGTTACGGGAAGTCGGAATCTCGAAAGTCTGACAACTGGTCTAACCTTAGGATATCGGTATTGCCCAGTAACTGGGTTGCTGAGGTCTGATGGCAGTCGCTCCTTGTAAAATACTGGTATTCAGCCGAATCTGGTTAGACTGGAAGCTGACCCCAACATAGTTGGGAAAAAGCTAGGCAGAACAGAACAACCATGTATTCATAATTCCGTGATTTAGTAAGGTGTAACTTTTTTCATCAGGAATTCAGCACTTATGCTTATGTGACGTTCAGATAATTGTTATGAGTCCAACTTTTCTGTGTGTAAAATGTACCTTATATCGATACAGGTAATTGGAAATTGATACTCTTTCCACATAGCGAGAACTTTATAGAAAACTATCCCAATCCGGCAATTCAAACTTAAACGCATGAAGAAACTTATCCAAACAACTTTCCAGTATTGTTTTCACCTATTGTAAGTCCATTGACAAACAAACACTTGACGGGAGAACTCTCAGTTCCTTGGCCGATAGTAAAAATAAAATAGAGCACTTGAAACAATAACAAGTGCTGTTCTCTCGTCTATGGCTCGCTATTAGGTAAACTTGACAAAAGACTCGAGACCTAATTATGAGGCGAGTTGCACTTTCAATTACATTTCGAGAAAGTTCTTAATTTTATTCTCTTTTGCTGGTTTATAATCCGAAACTAGGTCGGCCTTCCTTATTCTTCTTTTGCACTTCGCTGTACTTTCAACATGTGCATAAACATTGCAATAACTATAATATTTTCTAACATTTGGTAACAGATGAACGGTGGTGTAAACGATTACTGGACTTCAATGTGTATCAGACATTAATTTATAGGTAGGTAGGAAAAGGAAACAATCAATAAGATTGGCTTTTTACGTTGCTCTAGAAGCAGTTAGTAGTAGAATTCTACATTGCAAAGCGCATTGTACAATAAAATTAAGAAAGGCTTGTTACGCATCATTATTTAAAATTAAAATGCAAAGTGATATTGAAAATCGCAATGTATACACACAAAAAAACACTATTACCATTTAAGGGAACGTACCCATACTACGTGACACATTTTTTACAATTTTTTACCCCCTGCTCCCCCTCGGTGACCACCCGTAGTATATGCCGATACCCCCCTCCCTCTAGTATTCACGTAGTAATTCATAAATATGGTTTAAAATCATTTTTTGCAAACAGAAAGATAAAAAAAAATTTGGCTCGTATGTGCGTCAGTGTTGCCACCTGTAAGTTAAAAAGCGCTAAATGCTGCGCGCCATATTTGAATATAGCTCGAAAAAGCGCGAGTTTTCCTTAGAGGATATTTTGACTACGTGACGAAAATCTACGCCCCCAAATGTGACCATGCGTGGTATTTTGAAGACCCCACTCCCCCCCCCCCCTGAACAGGTCACGTAGTATGCGTATGTTCCCTAAGTCTGTAGTTAGCCTTTACGTACATTCGACAAAAGAGATAAGTATACAGGGAAACAACGAATACAAATGCACTACAATACACAATACTAAGCAGGCAACTGTCTCTGTTGTCTCTGTAATTGTATGCGTCTCTTCGTTTCATGTGGTTAGTGACTAACCTGGTTTCTGAGCTTATGCCGCCCATGGGCCTCTGACTTGGCTTCACATGCCGTCGAGAAATATCTCTCAGGCATGATGTTTTCCTTCACCGTTTTTAAGCAAGTGATAATTATACAATACGCACATAAATCCGAATAGTCAGAGGTGCGTGCCTTGGGTTCGAACTCGAGACCTATGACTTGGCAGTCCGACGGTCACACCACTAGGCTATCATTGCTATTATATTATATTGTATGAGTAATAACTTTTTATACAAAATACTTGCTCAGACAAACGATGGCAGACTTTGCAACTCAACACAGCACAATTTTGTTAAAATACTACTGTAATTAAGACAACTGCCTGTATACTTATTTTGTTTGTCCACCGTACATCCAAAAGTTAAAAATACTTAATCAGTCGATAAACTACGTTTTATGAATCTCCTGTAATCGTCTGGAAACAGACTTGCGGCGTATTTGCTCTAATTTTTTTCCCAATGTCAAAGGTCACGCAAGCCTCCGAGAGACTTCTCTCGTTGGTTGCATAATGAGATTGATCTCGTGTTACTACAGAGAACAGTTGCTATGTGATACCTTTAACCTTTAAAATTAGAACGAAACGTAATAACTGTTAAAGTGTAATTAGGAAAGGAAGTAATTTAAAATAATGATGGCGCCGCGGTAAGGGCTTGCGCGTACGAACCATTATCAGTAAAATTTCGAACAGTGGTCAAAATTCAAATTTGCAGAATTGCTAGGTAGACATACCTAATATTTGAGTGTTCTGTTGTGTAAAAGACACATATACCTATTTGTAGTATTGTATAGGGTAGGCTTAATAAGCCTTCTTACTTTTAAATAAAAATCATAATGTACAATATCCCTTTGGAAAAGTGGAAAATGATACTACAATGGAGTCGGCTCTTATGCGAAAGGGGACTTATTTTTTGCTTTATTGCAAACAACAATTCTTAACGGCTTAGGTTACACAGGGAATGTTTTAAAAACATTCCTGTTTCTTTATACTTCGTTAATGTTTACAATCGGTTTTATTAAGAAAATACTTTTTCTTCTTCGATTTCATGTAATTGAAAGAATGTTGATTTTGTAACAGAAAACATCGTCGTATGTTGAATTTTAACACGGTTTTATTAGTTTGCTACGGATGAAACAGCAATTGAATATAGTTGTGATCCTTATTATACCTACTTAATTAAATTCAAATAGTTCCGGAGTTCTAAGTATGAACATAGAATTGAATACGCTACCTACTAGACATTTAACTTGCCATCTCGCTCAATTAATCAAAGTATTTAAGACCATAGCTACAAGTAAGCTTCGTAATAGGTAATAATGTATCCGGCACACTTTCAACCATATTCAACCCAAAATATTTAATAACAACACAACACAGCAACACCACTAAATATTCACAGAGGCAGTGAAGGCCGCTCAAAAACTTTTATTGAAATAGTTCGGCCACACCGACGCTTTCGCTCAAATGTTTGACCTCAATGAACATTAGTCTTTTTACGACTCTGTTTCGTTTCAAGCAAAGTGTAGATATGTCTTGAAAATTCCACGTTGAAACGCTCTCTGTATTTCGACATCGTAATTTATAATAACATAAAAATATGTATTTAAATAAATGAAAGTTTGTTTGGTTAATTTATTTCCTGTACGTGAGCGCTAGCGGCAACATTACCTAGATACAAGCTGTACTTATAAAAGTAACTTATTAGATTATACAGGGTTAGTTCAATCTAACTGGCTAAACTTCACAAGGTTACTAGACGTCAATCATAAAACACATACAAATAAATATCTAAAGTTTAGTTAATTAGATAACAAGATACTACATGGGCACTCTTCGCTACTATATTAATTGTATCTTGTTATCTAAGTAACTAAATTAACTAAGTAGTAGTAGTTTAGCAGTGATAGCCTAGTGGTGTGACCGTTAGACTGCCAAGTTATAGGTCTCGAGATCGAACCCAAGGCACGCACCTATGACTTTTCGGATTCATGTGTGTAAGTATATTGTAAAATTATCACTTGCTTAAAAACGGTGAAGGTAAACATCGTGAGGAAACCGGCATGCCTGAGAGATATTTCTCGACGGCATGTGCAGCCAAGTCAGAGGCCCATGGGCGGCATAAACTCTGACACCAGGTTAGTCACTAACCACACGAAAAGAAGAAGACTAAAATTTTAGTTATTTTTTACAATGTAGCTTAATAAAAAATGAAAACTCAACGAGTTAAAACCAATCACACAAAAACAAATCCTCTCTGAGTGATACATTTTTATTTAAGCGGTTATACACTTTCACATTATTACTGCTGACAGCCAACAACATAATCTATGTATCTTTATTTTTCTGTTAGCACAAGGCGGTTATCTTATCTTTTTTGTATCCACTAATGACGGCACGTGCTCACAGGTATAAAATTCGGTTAGTTTCTGTCCCTTTTCAACAAAAAAAGCTTTAAACCACGTAGACTTGGGTTTATTTATGTGTATGCGTGAGCGCACGTTATATTACCAAAGCAGATGTTTGCTTTGGCAAGAATTTATATTTTGCCTTTAGCACGTGTTTATCGATTAACGATTATTTCTTATTTGTATTGAATTTATTTTATTTTGATCCTAATTGGATGTCAGTTTTTATTTTTATATTAATTAACTTACTAGTCATCGAACTATCGATATATCGTGTTATTTTATATTTTAGGTTGATACTATAGGCCAACTATTACGATAGTTTACGCAACTACTTTATTTCTCTTTTTCATTCCAAACTATTACCTACACCTACAATTCCGTTACTTGAAGAAAACCAAGCGTAACAATAACGGCCATCTGTCGTGGGGCAAATCATACAACAAAAGGTTTTTTTGCTTGATTAAAGACGGCTGCAAGATTTGATAGTTAAAAACGGGTTGCAGCTGGCATACTGTCAATTATATGTATATTAACATTATCAGTGCCTCATGTTTCTTGAATTATTTCATTTTTAAATATGTTTTCTTTTTATTTGTTTCAGAATGTGATCGCAAGAATCACTTCATCGATGACGGCAAAATTCATATGACTACAGCAGACAATGCGGTCGCAAGCTTCAAAACCCTTACCTAAGAAAGGGGACTTGAGTAAAACATCATTTAAAAACTCAACCGTAAAGCAAACTGCGAAAAAAACCGTATCGCCTAAAAAGGTGAAAAATTTGGTGAACAAATCATTGATAAAAAATCCCAAGAAAAGTTCTTCCAAAGATGAGTCGTCTTGTTCTAAAAATAATGACGATACCACAGCTACTGCTGATAAAAATGAAACATCGTCTGAATCTAATAAACTGGGACCATCTAAAGCAACTACGTCGCGAGGTGATTCACCAACAAAAAAGCTTAAGAAAGATCCAAAGGAGAAGAAGGACGCGCTTAAAAATTCTTCAGAAAATGTAAAGAAAGCGTCTCCCAAAAAAACTGCCAAGGCTGTCAAGAAATCCAAACCTGTTAAGTCCAGTGTAAAAAAGTGCGGAAAAGGAAAAAAAGATATAAAGTACAAAATTAATAAAGATGTAATAAAAAAGGCTACACCGAAATTTTCTAAAGCTAAGACTGTAATAAAAAAAGGTAATGCTTCTAATAATGAAAAGAAGAAAGGTGCAACTCAGGCAAAACAAGATATAACGGGAAAAGAACAAGATGATGACAATAAAAATGGTAAAGATCATTCTAATTCAAACGAAGAAAAGATACCTACTGTAGGAAAGGATGATGAAGGTAAAAATAAAATAATTGATGACGAAAAAGTTGAAGACAAGAATGAACTCAAAATTACTTCTGATTCTTCAGTTTGTAAAACGCCACCTAAAACTACCTCGGCTAACCAACCCGAGACACCAAAATCTGAAACAGAAAGACCTCCTAAGTTTTTCACTTCTACTAGATCACCGCGTACAGTAGATATAGATGTCAAGTGTTGCAAAAATTCAAAAGGAAACTTAAGCGTTTCAGAAAGATTTGTATCTATGAAATTGGAAACCAAGGTGGAAGACAATGTCAAAGATAAAAATTCCTCGAACACTTTAGTATCTCAAGGTCCAGAGATTGATGTTTATACATTCACGGAAAAAGTTGACTCCCCAAAAAGTATACTGTCAGATTTCCGTAGTCCTGTCAATAAGAATATTGGTAGGGTTCGACCAATAGCCAGAGTCAAAGGCACGGTTATTGACAAAAAGACAGAATCAGAAAAGAAAAAATACTCGCCCCATAGGCCTATCGAAGAAGTTGTGAAACAATTGAAAAATAAACGTTCAGAAGAATTAAATGCTAACCAAACTCAAAATATTTGCACTTCATCTAGCGTAGAAACAAGTCTGGTTACTAATGAAGAAGAAATTGAAGAAAAACCAAAACCTATAGTTAGTAAATCTTATAAAATGGTGGCTCGAAAGTCAAGTATAACTGGCAAACCTTTTAGTCCGATCAAATTTCTCGAACAAGAATCTTTACCCGGTAAAACAGAGAAAACAGAAAAGTCTGTAAAGCCGAATCCTTCTGCAAAGAAAACTACGGCAAAATCAAAAAAGCAAGCAAAGAAAAGCAGTCTCTCGGATGAAGATATCGATAATTCAAAGTTTGCTCTTAATACTAAGACTTTTCACTACTCATCATCTGAAGAAAGCGTTAGTGAGTCTAATGACGATAATGACACCAAAGAGTCTTCCGAATCTGATAATCCAAAAAGTAAGAAAGCAAAAAACAAAAAGTTCAAGAAAAATAGAATCACGGACGGTGCTAAGAAACCTCCGTCTAAAGAATTGAAAGAGTTGTCAAAGGATTCTCTAATTGATCTAAAAGAAAGTTCTGCTTTGCTAGGTAATGAAAAACCTAGTAAGAGACGGCTTAAACTGTTGTCGATGTGGAGTGGGCCTAAAAAACATCGAATGGCATCCCTCAACGCAATAGCAAAAGTCCATTGTTTGTACGAAAATGAAAGTAGAACACATATGGAATTGGGTTTGATGAAAACAATAGACAGACAAGTTCTACCGAGCACATCTAAGGGTGTGACACCTAAAAAGAAAGAAAATAAGCCTAAAGAAACTGAAAAACAAGAAAGTACTTCAGAATCGGAATATGAAGCCAAAAAAGAAAAGAAAGAAGACAGTTCTGAAAGTTCGGACGATAATCCTCCTCAGCGATCTTTGCGTGGAGTACCTGGTATTAGGAGTGCGGGGAAGTACTGGGATCCAAAGTCCTCTACCTCTTCCAGTGAAGATAGTGAACAAGATACTAAGAAGAAAGTCACCAGTTCAGAAAAAAAGAAAGTTTCGCCTAAAGCATCTTCAAGTAAGTTGGATTCTGACAAACCGCAAGCTAAAATGAAAAAGACTGCCGGCGTACCCGTGAAGAAAAAACGTAACAGAAATGAAGTAGTAATGGACCTAAAAGACATGGTCGTCCAAAAACGTATGGCAAGTCTAAACGCTACCGCGATTCTCGCAGCTAGTTACGAAAAACGTTCCCCTAAATCTAATAAAGATGATACCACTTCAGACTCATGTAGCGATGAATCTTATATTCAGAAGTCAAAAAACGGGGTAAGTTCCGGCGTTAAGTCGGAATCAAAAAACGAATTTGAAGCTAAGTCGGAAAGTGATGAATCCGTAATGTCGGATAGAAAACAAAACGTGGAAGTCATAGTTAACCAAGACACAGACGTGACCATAACCGGGGTTTATTCTACTCATCTTCATGAGGGGTTTTGCACGGTGTCTGGAATGCAGTATCGCATTTCATCAACAAGCCATACGCAGACGACAGCTACGGCCAACTGTGAAAAGGTAAGACCATTATTTAGGTATCTGTAATCTGAGACTCAAATTTGCATAAATCGCACAGACTTGTTGATTGAATCAAGGGGTTTGGCGACTCCTTTCCATAGGAGAAGTTAGTAAATTGAGGCGCGTATTACCCATACGTAATAAAGACTATACACCCGCTGGCGCTTCTGTTCTCATTTATACGCAGTAATGAAGTAAGTTCTATGTAAACACGCCTCGGGACCTCGTCCACACATTATCCTTCATCGCTTTACCTCACGAAAATCCACAAAGAAAAATAAGCTCCTTATATTTGATGTGAAGGGTGTTTTTCGTTTGCATTCTCTTTATCAATTGAGGCTTGAACGATTTACGCGTGAAAGGAGTAACCATCGTATTACCAATGACGCAAATTATATCGTCTGACGCGTTAAATCCTATTAATGTTATGTTAAACTCTCAGAAGCGTCAGGGATCCTAAATAGATATGCATAATACAAGCTTGTTGATCTACATACGATACCTCACTCCCGGGCACCTGCATAAAAAAATCACTTTGGCCCTTTTTTTTGCGCCGAGGCGTAATGTAATCCTCCTATCATAGTCAGCGCTTTCTCTCTCTTCGTGCTTTATTGTTACCTTACGTGAGCCAACATCAATTGATTTACTTAACTTGTAGCGTAGGTAGAGTATCTGCTAGTCATGAGTCATGACAACTGGAGTAGGTATCTAATAATTTACGTAACAGTATCATTTGATACAATATGATTGGTTACAATATGATTTTATTAACAGGAGGGATGTTCCCGTGAAGACGGAGCCCGCTACACTCCACTCTCTGCCTTATCATCCATGCAGCCGCCCGCTGAACATACCCATACACATCCACATCCAGGTAAATAAATATATATCGAATAGTATGCTAATAGCGAATGTAGGTAAGTAAGTCAAGCAATTTCGAATTGGCATCTTTTAGGCTAGTCTTTTATCTAAAACCTTATTGGAAAAGGAAAAGTGGCGGCTCGCGTCACGCCAAAGACGGGAGAATGAGACATTCGGTAGAGACAAGAGACACGTACAAATGTCTCCATCTCTGGGGGTGTACTGTGCGCCGAGACCGAGACGCAAGACAGTGACCAGAGCCCTCTGTTCAATCAGTATGGCGTAGTCAGTTGTTAGACACAAAGCTAAACAGTTACTAATCATTTATTTATTTTAGGATCTTCAACAAAAGATATTATACACAAAACATTAAATATTGTTAATACCCAACAAAGTACTTCGTAGGTGTACTCCTTCAATTACTGGAGACCACAGCGTGCACAATAAAATAAACAACTAAGCTAACAAATTAAATAACTAATAATAAAATAAATGAATCAGTGTAATAGAAAGCTATACAATTACTAAGCGACTATTGAAAGAAGAGGAAGACGATTTGCATCTCCGTATGAATCAAACGGAAAATTACATAGCGCAGGATATTGTTTTATTATATCGAAGAATTTATCAGTTTCTTCATCAGATTTCGACGTAATTTTTCATAATTTCGCACGTACTTTATAATGTGACGCGCAACACTACTAGTCCGGGTCTCACTGTGTTCTTTCTCACGTCTCGGTCTCCTGTTTTCTTTCTCACGTCTCAATCTCCTGTCTCTGTCGATACGCGAACAATGGCAAAATAGTTTCACAGAAGACCACGAATTCGCTTAAAACAGGGCAAACTACTGTTATCAAATCCAAGTCTGTCCTTAAGCGCCTCGTCCACGATAGATTAAAATCTCGTAGAGCAATCTACGTCGTGTACATAGTACTGAGACTAGCCTAGCTAGGGCATCACTATAGTGTACGTAGTCTACGATAGACCCGGTCGGAGGTCGACGTGGTCGTAATCTCTACGTGTACGTAGAAATACGAGGAATATATTAAACTAATTTCCAAGCCCCCCTAGCTTTATTGATTATATCGCGGACGAGGCGCTTTAGTTAAAAAGGGCAACAAATATAGGTAATATTATATTACCGAAAAATCGATAGTGACCGTTTGTTTACAAAATCTTAAGAAAAACTAATTCTTATTTAAGTACCTGCAATATCGTGGGATTCCAAATTAGTCAGATAAGTTGCTACTCGCGATATGCACATCGCCAGCGATATTTTAATTTAGATCGCCAGATTTTTCCCTGCGATCCATCCGACGATATCGCTGGCGGTAGATTGCGAAGTGTACGAGACTACAATTATGAAGGGAACCAATAATACCTATCAAGTCGGTAGCCCATCAATAGAGATAATATCTACGAAACGCGTTCCTCTTGTACGATGTATTTTATTAATTATTCTATAATTTATTCAGAAATAAATGATATGGCCGCGTAAATCTTCATTAAATTCTTATCATCTTGTTTACATAATTTTTACAAGTTAGCGATGGCAAATGCAGCAGCTAATATGAACACTATTTTAATATAAATAAATACTTATACGTGTACGTGGAATTATGTAGAATGAATATTACTTTACTTTGAAATGTCCCTTGTTTATTTAGGAGTCAAAGAAAAGCTATCTTAATTATCAAAGTATCAGTATCATATTATTATTATAATCTCACGTATGTTCTAAAAGACTATCAACCAGTATAAATAAAAGCAAATAGAGGAAAGGCTGCCGACTTGAACATATTTGTAATGCAATTTCATAACATTTTGACATTTTAAAACAAATGTATTCTTAAACACAAATTCTAACTCTATTTACAACTAGATTTCTATGATTTACAACATTAGGCATTTACGTGGTACTTTGTATGTAAGTAACTTTAGATTTCACGACGTATGAACATTATTAGAATTCTTACAATCTGCAAAATCTAATAATTCTATTCGACACCAATATTAACAGTAAGGGTCCAAGTTTTCCTGCTATTAACGCCCTCGTTAAACTTGCGCCCGGAAGGCATTTACCATAATCACCCCATTTAAATACTTTATACCTACTCAACGATAATTAAAAGTAATTTTAAATCAATTATTTGTTTAAACAACGTCATCCGTCTGATCTTCGACAGCAAAAAACGCCCAATTCATTAATGCCGTAAATGACGTATAATAGTGCGTCCAGACCTGACGAACGCGCCGCGAATGCGCCGCTCGCGAGCTGCGCGCATGCATTTCATGTTCGTACAAAAGCTCGCGCGCCGTCCGCGCGCAGCTCGCGAGCGGCTCGCCAGCGGCGCATTCGCGGCGCGTTCGTCAGGTCTAGACGCACCATTAGATTAGGAGATAATAAACAGCAACCCCTGATCTCTACTTGATATCGTATTACGAAAATCTAGATTTACCGAGGTGCAAGGTTAGTTGTCTAATGGCCGATTCATACGATTTACCGAGCGTTATTATTCAAACGACTCTTGTATCTCTACCAATTATAAAGCAAATAACCTATAGCTTTGCATAGAAGACCCTCCCATACGTTAGTAACTATCGCACTTATGATTAGAAAGAAGAAAGAAAGACAAACATTTATTTGGCACAAAATACACAGAAACACAAACACAATTAGGTTACGAATTTATTTATATGCCAAGTTTAGCAATGACAATGCTACTATTGGTAAGCAAAACGCTTCGTTTTTGGTCTTAGGAACTGGGAATTAATAACCAAGTATCCGGTATTTGACAAAATACGCCGTACTTAAGTCCTATTAGAAACAACAAAATTTATAACCTTTATGCTATCTGGACTCCGGGAAAGGTATCCAACAGATCCGTTCCATCGTTCACCTATCCATCCGACAGCCTCGATGAAAGTTTCGTTATATCAATCCAATATACCATTTTTGTGTGAACGTACAACCCTTCCCTTTATAATATTAATAACTACTGGCTTTTACACGCGACTTCCGCATATCCGCCTCGTTTATTAAAAAGCGAAAACTGTGAAACTCCGTTTGATTGTTTCCGAGTAACCGGAGCACAAAAAGTTCTTAACGATTTTTTTGTAGCTTTGAGAGCTTCATATAATCAATTTCGATCCTTTAGGAAAAATATTCTATGAACATGTGACTGAAAATTTAGTATATAATTATTATTCTAGCTCAATACTTATTCTCATCGTATGCTGCATAAGCTTCAAATGCCCGGAAAAACAATACTGTTTTTAGTAAAATAATGCACCTATAAATTAAAAACCTATTTGTTACAAATTAATAGCTCCGACTTTTTCTTGTTAAAAACTTCGAGTTTCTTTTGAAGTCTATGAACTTTTACATAAACTTTTTTCCGTCACGGATTAGCTAAGCTTTAGACGGTGTTAACATGAGCACCGAGCCGTATAGCCTTTGAATAAAAAACTAACCACACACTGGCTACCAACGTCGACGAATATATCCATCGTCCCATCACTTACAAGTTTGATGAACCTCTTTTATACGAAAAGAGCGATGGATCTCATTTTCTAAGTCATTGGCGTTGACTGGCCAAAGTGTGGGTGTAGAGTTAGTTTTAAATTCAAGACTACAGCGCCTCATTGCTCATGTTAACACTTCAGACTGAGGGGGCGTTAGAATAGTAATGACAACAATTTTAGAGCACGTCTGACGCGTGGCCGCGTCGCTTGCATATCCATCACTTTGTGTTGACTTTGTTTATGATAGTGTACGGTTTTAGTCATGTGTGGTTTCGGGATTGCCCGATAGAATAGGAGTCGACTGGAGCTTTTAATCATCTGATTTCCACGCAGCGATCTCATGAACTGATCTACCTTCAGCACTACTTTAGGTTTTAGACTTTAGACCCCATCCATACGATTGAACAAGCCGTATGTCATTGGAAATTGAGTTATGGTTTGTAGACTTAAGGAACTTAATCATCGACTAAATTGTTGTCTGATGATAAAATCTCAATAGTTTCCTTGGGCCTTGCTCAACTCGTTCTTCATTTATAGTTAGTTACTCTTCTATTTTAATAATTCCAACCCACTGCAGTAAAAGATTGATTTACCTATAAATGATGGACTATAAAATTAAATATAATATATACGGTTGTATTCAATCGTTGGCGCGGACTCTAAACCTAGACGTATACGGAGACGCAGGCAGCGCAGGCAACACAATTGAGCCACAGTTTTACAATCCATACAGTTGGGCAACGCATGTGACGTCGGGCGATGCCACCGCCCGTGTATAGTTGGACCGTTAATTCGATGCAGTAACTTGACAGTTCAAAGTAAAATAATGATACCATACTAAAACAAATAGTGTTGGGTAGTGAACGATTTTACGAAAAGAACGAATACGAAAAATAGTTCTATTTAAACAAATCTCTATAAATTCTTTGTACCTCTTCACGATGCTGTTCTCTTAGACCCAAATTGACTGATAGAGGATGCCTTATGACATTAAGTCCGCATTATGTACCACAATTGTGCATTGAAGTATTAAATAAATAAATAATTAACCTTATGTTCAGTTATTTGATGCTTCAAAAACATCATATCAGTAGTAACTAGTGGTTACGGCTATTGTTAATAGTGATATATCGTGTTTCGATCCTCTAGTTATTAAATTCAATAAAAAGTATGCTTATAAGTACATTATTAAGTTCATTCGATTTCATTCATTCTTTTTTTCACCTCGCTACCTTTTTTTTGTCAAAAACTGGTATCCCTCTAACTGTCAATTTACTGCATCGAATTAACGGTCCGACTATAGGTGTTAGTTGTCCAACTGTATGGATTGCAAAACTGTGGCAAAATTGTGTTGCCTGCACGGCCTGCGCCTCCGTATACGGCTTACTTTTATGTAATGTATCATATTGTCCAGATTGTAATCTAGCTCTTGCCCGCGGCTCACACTGACAAAGTCAACCGATCCAGTTTTTTGCCGTTGCTCATCCCTTTTATATAGTAGTGTGATAATTCATACCTCATATTTTATTGGCAATCTAGAGCAATGAATCAACAGTAATATAAATATAAACATACAGACAAAAATGAATCAATATTCAGACAAGGCTCTCGAAGTACGTCTGTTTTATTGGCTAGACAATCAATGCTGTCATGGCATTAGTACCAATCGCGGAGCAAGTACAAAAAATATTTAGAAAGGTGATTCACATGCATCTGAATCCAGAAATACTATTTGTACCCCGGGACTACAATAGCGACGGGATTATACCTTTTAACGTAACTTTTTACGTTATTTATTAATCCATAACATTCACCATTATATCCAGAGTTATTACGTGATGTCGACACATTTATATTAATTATTCTACTTTTACTATTACATAAAGTCTGTACATCAACGCAAACATGTTTATTATGAACTTTATATTCCCTAAATCCTTTCATAATTTACGATCTTGTAAAACGAAAAATTGGTAGACTCCGTCATATTTGAAATACTTACTAAATTATTGGTAGCATAAAAGAACGTTGGCGGAGCTGAACAAGCAAATATCTGGATTCCAGTGTATCTATCATCGTGACCGGTTGCCTCATATCGCACGTTAATAGGTCAATGTTTTTCGATGAGCGCCGACCTCGCGACGCGGCGCGAGCGCAGCCGATGTGTCGCGTTTCACACACTACGGCGGACGTTTTTTGTTCGTTTCGCTTCGTTCATTCGTCGTGCCACCGCTGTTCACGTTTTGGTTGTTAATTTTTATATCATGTCGGCTTGTTACTGTTATGTTCTCTTTTTTTTTATTATTTGTATGAATTGATTTAAACGTTGTTTTGTTTCAACAATATTTGCAACTTTTACAAATAAACCAATAAGAAATCATTCTGTGTCATATTACCTTACATTAACTATTTCTTGCCCTCGCCATTTGATTAAATTAGTTTATCACTATTTCCAACTTTATAGTCCCAAACATTTTTTAAGCTGTACATCATAACAATTTACAATCAAAATTGCAATCACTCTAATTGATACATCCAGAACCTAAATTGCACCATTAAAAAGATAAGACAGATACTTGAAAGATAACTTCAACAGCAGTTGGTCGTAATTACCCTTGGAATAACGAAAGAAGAAAAAATGTTTTACTGTTTACTCCCTTCTAAACATTTTATAAACAGAGTGTATGTTAAGTACCGACCGACTGAAGTAGGTATAACAACTAGTTTGGCGTAGTGCCAAGCCTGCAGATGTCGAAGCTGAATCTTGGCCTCCCCGAGCTCTTCCCGGAGAATATTATAACACCTATTAACATAATCTCTTATGTTTTAGTCTCATTTTCCAACTAATGTCCTCTGTGATCCCTAGACATGTCTGCTTCTGTAGTTACTGTCTGCTTTATGTTTTTAATTTTATGAGTCAATAAAGGATTATGCAGAATAAATGTTTGGATCTAAAAATATTGTTAAAGTTTAAAAAGATCATTCCAATTAGGTTTTACATTTGTATGATTTGGGGAAACGAATCTAGGATAATTAGGTTTTATTGATATTGCTTTATTCACCACCATTAAAATAGTATTGATGCCTTTAAGAATATTTACTTTTCGTGTAAGATTTGCTAATTTCAGAACAACTTCAAAACAAAAACCGTACTAATTATTATAGGTACCTACTTACATAGTTTGAAAACCGGATTCAAGTTACATGTTGAATAGTATAGATCCGTATCAACATAAACAAGCAATTCTGGTAAATTCAATACATCTTCCGTCCAATTTTGAAATAGGTCCTACGTTTACAAATATTGACCGACAGATGTCGTGTTTGTCAGTGCAAAATAAACTTTTAATCCCTTTAGTTGGAACTGTGCTCAAACATTAAAACCGCTACGAGTACACAACTCAACTGTGTAGTTGACACTCTCTCTGTGTTAGACAAACAAAAATACTTTAATGACGGGATAATGATACTGGAACTACGAATTAATTAATTTGGATATGATGTGTTAAAATTGTAGGGATTTAGGCGAGTAGATTTTTAAGTAGGTACCTAATAACTAACTGTACCTGCGACTTTGTCTGCGTAGAAGTCGGAGAACAACATGACTTGCTTCTTGATAACATTAAATTCTAATATCATTTGATTAAGTGAACCAATTAAGATGAAACAAAAACTAAATATTATTCCAAGATATGCACAATACTTGTTTATAAAAGTCAACCGCATTGAGTCAGTAGTAGGGTTGCCAACCGTACTCTAAAATAGAGTATTGTACTCTATATCATGTAGGCGTACTCTATAATCTATAACACTAATAGAGTATGCTGAAATACTCTTTTTTACACAATGTTTACTATACTAGTGCCAGTCATGTAATATTATGCAAACCCATTATCATAACCAAAAAAGTACGAAAAAATACCTTTCTAAAAATATAAAATAAATTATACTCTTTTTTGGAAGTCCGTACTCTTTATTTACCTCCTTTGAAATCAGATATACTCTATTTCTTCTAATAAAAGTTGGCAACCCTAGTCAGTAGGTAGTTTTTAAATGATCGAAATGGATTCTATTGGTTATGTTTCAAACAGCCCGCTATTTTTTTAAAGATTTCTTATATGGGTACTGAAACGGCTAATGTACAGATTTATACATATGTATAGATGATGTCTTGTCTTGGGTATGTTTGTTCATTTAGTCAGTTTGTATCTGAATCCGGAACGCAAAGGCAACATAAATTCGAATATTTTAACGGCTAGCATAGACACTTCGGTCGCACTATGAGCACCTAAGGAAGACAACACAAAGGAAATTACAAAGCTATATAAAAGCAAGCAAGAATATGTTTAATGGCATGTAAACACGTAAACAGAAACCAACATTGTTTGTTTGTATCTTTTACGCTTATTCCGTTAACGGAGCGAGTTTCTAGCGGTATTACCTTAACATTATTACGTAATTTAATGTATGTATACTTAAGCTGAAAGATCGCTATAAAAAATAATTAAGATCAGGGCTGTCTAGACTATTAATATGGTCTAATTTTTCAAGGTGCTCCTAAACAGAAATAAACTTACTAACAATCTTAAAAATAATAAACGAATAATGTATGTATGTTCTCTTTTGTCCCGTTTCCCCTAGTCGGGGCTGAGGGCAGGCACAATTCCTCTCCACCGCATTCCGTAGCAGGCTGCGCGTCTAACCTCACGCCAGGTAAGATCTTGTCTCTACGCTTCCGATATAGAGGTGATAGCCGCTTATGCTGTACAAAGTGAATTGCGATATCTATTAACCTACCAAATTGCTGGCAAACATAATCACAAACAGTGCTTTCTAATCTATTATATAAGTGCTTTAGGGTAATGACGAACATGGGAATATTCCGAAAATTACGAATTACTACTAAACCAGGCAATATGTTTTGCTCTGACAACAATGCATTACACACTCTAGCATTATTACATTGCCAGAGAAAAAAAATTGCCTGTTTTAGTAGAAATTCGTAATTTTCGGAATATTTCCATGTTCGTAATTACCCCAAAGCACTATAATTTTATTAAATTCAATCTAAAATATGACAGCATTCCACTGCGCAATAACGGAATAATACTCCAATTTATAATAATATTTAATGACACCGTTTGGGCTATAAAAATGCTGTACTACACATTAATAAAATAATGTGCGTATCTTTTCTTCTTGTCCAATTTCCCCAGTAGTCAGGGCTGAGGGCAGACACAATTCCCCTGCTCCACGTTCCCTTACAGGTTCCAGTCCTAAACTTGCTTCGGGTAAAACCTTATTTCTGAGCTTCCGAATTCTGATATAATGGTCACAGTTGCTTATGCTTGTTCAAAAAGTTGCTGTAGAGAAAAGGGCATTAACTATTATTTAAAAACATTTCTACAAACTCCAGTCTTAGTATTGCTATCTAACAAATTATTACTCCATAATCCATAATATAATTATGTTTCACCCTGTAATAAACAAATAGATACTGTTTAATGTTTTAATAATATCAAAATTAAATGTACAGTAGCCTTTTGGGTTATGCAAATGCTCTAGTTTACAGGTAAAAGAAATAATGTATTGTATCTTCTCTTTTTGTCCCATTTCCCCTAGTCGGGGCAGAGTGCAGACACAATTCCTCTCCACCGCATTCTGTCACAGGCTGCACGCCTAACCTCATTCCAGGTAAGACCTTGTTTCTCTGCCACTATAAAGGCGCCTGTTTTAGTATGTTAAACAATGTATATCATGACTCAATAAGGTAGTTTATAGGCAATCTATTTTGCATACTAATAAATCCGACTGGTCAAGAAATAAACGAAACTTTTCCCCTAGTTGGGGCAGAGGGCAGACATGTTTCCGCCCCTCCGCGTTCTGTCACGGGCTACAAGCCCAAACTTACTCTAGGCAAGACCTTGGTCCTGTTCGGCTACTATGTTAGCTCGCCAAGTTCATTTGAATTGAATAATGTATATCAAGGCAGTAAATATGGTCTAGTTCATAATCAATAATTTTCGTCTACTAAGCAATTTTCCCATGGTTCTGGAAATAAACTAAAAATGTATTTATCTTCTCTTTTTGTCCCGTTTCGCCTAGCTGGCGCAGAGGGCAGATATAATTCCTCTCCACCGCATTATTTTACAGGCTACACGCCTAACCTCCCTAAAGGTAAGATTTTGTCTCTACGCTACTGATTATACGGTGCCTCGCCAAGATAATTTATGTAGGGTAAATAACTATTTTAAGACTAAATAAGCAGTAATTTATAAACAATCTATTTTGTCTACTAATCAATTTCCCCGCTGATCAGGAAGTAGACGAATAATGTATGTATCTTTTCTTTTTGCCCCATTTCCCCTAGTTGGGGCAGAGGACAGACACAATTCCACTCCACCACATTCAGTCTCAGGCTATGAGCCTAACCTCATTCCAGGTAAGATCTTGCCTCTACGCTTCCGATATCATGGTGTGTGGCCAAGATGGGTTGGGTTGAATAATGCATATAATTGTTGCTTAAAACGCTGTGCAAGTTCAAGAAGTCACCTTAGAAAAAAGCATTTTTATCAACTCTTACCTTTTTTCTGCTAACCGTTATTCCAAGTGGTGCTTAAATTAATTTTAAACTGTTTTGCAAATAACCTTCAATGTTGTTTCATCGTTTAATATACTCCCGACACTAATAAGTACTAATAAATCCATATGCGACCCTTATTTATAAAATGCCCATACTTTTTCGTCCTTAATGGCATAATTTGTGACAACACAATAAACAAAAGATAAAAAGTCTTCATTTTATACTCCGTGGGCACTTTGCCCTTCACAACAAGGGCTGTTAAGCAATTTCTGACAGGTAATATGCAATATATTACTTTATCGCCTATATTAAAGCGTTTCAAGTGTCATAAACAGTTTCTTTAAGGTATAATGAGTTATTTGGGTGAGTAATCGAATTAAGTTCTTGCTTTTTCGAGTTATGAGTTGTGCCTATTTGTAATTCGTCGTGGTCCGGTGGCACGATGCCAGCGCCCCCTATCTTGCAGATATTAAATAGCAGCCACTTATCTAAGCGCCCGCTCACCGCACAGACTCGAAATCAGCACTATCTCAACTGTTTGATATTCAATTTAATTTCGTTCTGAGATAATTCTAAATTGAATAGCACTACACGTGTGTGTGTGAACTTTACAGCACTTTAACACGATACATTGTGTTTTAACCAATTTAGGTACAAATTGACGTCAACGCAAAAAGTAACATCCTGTTTTTTGCTGGAGTAATAACCCGTTTGAGGCTCGTCGATTCATAACTGAGTATATAAAAGAAGCACGTGCAAACTATAGAGCCAACCCGCCAATATAAAACAATTCAAAGTCATACCGCAAAGTTCAGTGGGATTGAGAAAAGTTCGCTCAGATTAGGGTTTAAATTACAGGCCACGTTGAATTTATTTAATTTTCATCTCGAGATAATTCGAATTTGAGAGCAGAGCATTTAATTTTCATAGCTTAGCGAAATCCCATTTCGGTGAAACCCGATTAGTGTCTAAGCGGCCGTGGCCTATTTGTTATCTTGCTGAGAAAAACCATTTGAACATTTCTCGGTACAGGCGAACAACAAAATAGCGAAGGACGAGGGGAAAACAGAGAAGTTGTGTGAGTTAATCATGAAAGCCGAACGCTAATCGCTTCGCATTCGCCGCTCCGGCTTCACTTTTTTGTGTTGTTTGCTGTCGGGATAAATGTATGACAACTCCAAGATATGTTTGAAGTATATTTATCTGTGTTCTCTTTGTTTAACTCGGGGCTCCTGGTGCTGTCTTAGTGAGAGGAAAATAATATTATACATATTTTGCAAGGAAGTTTAGAATTTGTATACACAAAGCAAATGTATTCACTATCTAAATAAAATGTTAAGTAAATACGTCTAGAATTCCAGGAATCGACATTGTTTTTTTCAATTGAATGTTTATGAAAATCCATTCTGAATTCCTGAATGTGAAACTTTTTAGCTTTACTCAAAGAGCATAACTATGCAACGGGATGCCTTAAATTCATGAGGATCTAGAATTGACTAAAGTGGGGCAGGCAAGCCAATTATAATACTTTTGTGACAAAGCTACAAACCCGTGAAATCCTACTTGAATTACACTAACCAATTGAATGGATTGTGATTTTTTTCAGTAATATTTCTCACTGACAAAACTCTCAAAAGACAATTAAGACAGTCAATGTTCTCGAATCACGAGAATGTGTGCTTACTTTTTTATCATCATAATAATCACACACTGTTCCGTGTGGCTCCCGGCCAAGAACAGACCACCCCTTCCCCATCCCTGGCTTTACGACAAGAGAATAGGAATCAGGTTCCTCCTGTCTGCTAATAACAACAAACTGCGAGCATCAACCGCCTATAGTCGCAGGCACGTTACTTGGCAAGAGTAAAGAAAAGAATTCCTCTCCTTTCTTTCTTTCTTCTAAACAGACATATTTTTAGTACATTACTGCCGCGGTCTGTAATGACTGCGTTGCTGGCGGCGCTGATGATGGCCGAAAGCGCAGCGTAACGCAGCTCCAGGCCAACACCGCCCGGTAAGCATTGCAGCCCTTGATGGACAAGCTGGAATAAAGGCCAAGACCGAAAGTCGAGCAACTCACCAGCAATGAAATGCCATACAACTTTGCTGGCGCCTATTCAAGTAGCGCGGGAAGGTCGACTTTGCTCAAAGAAGGTTGTCAAAATAATGACCACATTACAAGCATTTTTGTGTAAAAAAATATAAATTATGGCAATAACCATAAAATAATGACAAGTAATAAAACTGACCATTTTTTTGTTGCACTAAGTGTACATGCGCAAACTTACTACCACTATGCCAAAACCTTGCCAAGTTACGTGCCAGCGACTGTACCAAGGGTGGTAATTTCCCCTTAAACCGTTCATTGTAATGGTTAATGGCCACGTGTTCAGCTCGCTGAAATAAATGAATAATGAACAAAGCCTGTTAAGTATACATATCTTTATTTTATAAACAATGTTAATATGTGTGTTAATTGTGCGCAGTACCAGAACTGGGAGGACTCGCACGTCGCCCTGGTTGCTCCAGCGCATTCTCCGCGCCGTCGGCAACAGCTTCCCACCATGAACAAGGTTAGTACGAAAACTTATCTACTATTGAAAAAAGAAAATATGTTCCATAAGTTTTGCGTAGGAGAATAGAAGAGAAATACCATGTTGAGCCGACCCCACCTAGTGTGGAATAAGGGCAGGGAGATGGTGATGAAGTTTTGTGTATAACATTGCTATTTTGAATGACATCGCTCAAATGGCTATCGAAATTAAAACGTCATCTTATCTTCATACTTTAGTTACTTAAGATACGTATATTATCTAATCAGACCCTCAAGAGTTGTCAAAATTATACTTAAGATCTTACATGATGGCCTAAGACGGCTTTTTTACCATAAAGCATAAACGTAAACTCAAGCTTTTGCACTCTTTTGCAGAAAAACATGTTATGGGAAAGCCGTTAATTGAAAGGTCATATCATTTTTTTAACAACCAGGTACATTTTCCTTAAAAACAAGATAGAGATCTATGATGCCTATGGAATCCAAAGAATTTTTCAAATTATAAATGACACTGAAGCTAGATAAATTCTTTTAACATTACGAAATAACGTATATACATAACTCAAATAGTTGTGTCATAAATGTTTAATGAATTACGAGTACGACAAATTTAATGATCTACGACTAAGGTCCCATTTAATATTAGTATACGAGGCTAAATTATAGACTCGAAGAGACGTATTAACATTTTTCAACTGTGAAGAAAATTGCTTTATCTCCTTTTATAACAGAGCTATTCTTTTTACAATAAATTGACTCCTGTAAATGTTAGATGAATTCTAAATCTAGCCTTTCCATAATAGCCATACAATAACTATCAAGTTTAACGGTACCATGACTTGATATAAATATCGAAGGAACTTGGAAGTGAAGCTCTCGGCACTTTTAATGATGCATAGTAGAATTGCAGTCGTAACTGGCATTTATTGCAAGCCAATTATGTATAATAGTGATGAATAATAAACTTTGTTGATTTGTTATTGTGTAGTAAAATAAATAAAGTAATAGTAAAAGGGTTGTGGATGAATGAGTGTTGTTGAGTTGAGTGTTGATCTAGTTAAGTAATTAATCAACGTAAAGAATAAACAATAACAATTTATAAAAGATTATTAAAAGAGCACATCTTCAAAGGCATTAATTACTATCAAATAATTATACTATTTCACAATTTTGTCGTCATGTAAACCGTCCCTTACATCTGCTTAACTACGTTATTAATATAAGTCGACAAGACAAACTTATTTAAATCTACCTACAATCCTACTTACTTAATCGGAAATATTTTGTTTTATATTTTTGTATACCGTCTATTTGTGTACGTACTCTGTGAATTTAACTGATGTATATTGTTTGTTTATTTCTCCACGAAGTGATTGTAATCTTGAGAAATAAAGTGATTTAAACCGTATAACATGTTACACAATGTGCAATGATATAATATCATTGACAATACGGCAGACCAAAAAATGATCAAATTTTGTATGATTTCAAAAGGTCCTCTAAATAATAATCCCAATGATTTATAAATGTTTATTTATATCGCTAACAAAAACGTTAACCCAAAAGCAAAACACGATTATCCAAACTAAAAACACATCGCGTTCTAAATTCCAAACAAAAGCTAATGACGTAATCGCAAACAGCGCAAGCGTTTACGCTGTAAGTCAAACAAAATGCAATAATCCCGCAAGTAAGCAACGTAACAACTGTACGCCTAATTAAATGGACTACCCTCCGTTAAAATGCACGCAAGTGACGTCAGAAGGTAAAGTAGCAGACTCGACGGTACCTCACAGCCCGTAATTCTGTGCCGGGAAATTCTTTCACTACCGACACTCGGTTAAGTAATTAATTCTTTTGCCGTTCTGTTTGAATAAATAACTTAGTAGTCAACTTCAACGTTATAGTTGACTTTTCAACGGAATTCTACTTTAAATCATTTGGTAGTTTATCAATTTAAAGTCGTTGTAAAATTCTGCGATTGCTTGAAAATTGCAACATGTTTGGTCTATTTTGTCAATATAACTATCACCATCTATAATATATCTATTACCCCCATGGGAAAAAGGCGTGAGTTTATGTATGTATATAACTATCATTATGATGTCTTTCTATCAGCCTTATCTGAAAGTCTTCCACCTAATTGGAATTAATACACCTTAACTGCCTCATTGATCTAGTGGTGGCAAGCGCGACTGCTGATCGTGAGGTCTTGGGTTCGATCCCTAGGTCAGGCGAAATGTTATTGGGTTTCTGCGTGTGAAATTCCTCAGTAGCAGCTCGGAGTTTGGATTTGCGACCGGTTGATGGCAATAAGTTCGCCCCCTATTACATGGGACTTGAACATAACGGCGAAATGAGTGTGTTACTATACACCTCTGCCCAAGCCTTCGGGGAATACAGGTGTGATGTTATGTTATGTTATTTCAGTTTACAACCAAAGGGAGGCATTACTTTCAATATTTTCATTTTAAATCATTACCTATGTTAAGGAAGTTCTGTCTTAGTCCGAACCTGGCCCGTACCTCGGACTTTTCAAATTCATGTGCGGATTTCATTATAACCTGTGAAGGAAAACATCGCGAGGAAACCTTCAAACCTGAGAGGGCTCCGCCAACCCGCACCAGGGCAGCATGGTGGTCTAAGGTTTTAACCTTATCATTTTGAGGAGAGCGTCGTGCCCAGCAGTGGGATAATAATGGGCTGATTATACTAAATCATCATCATATATCCGCCCGTAAACGTTCACTGCTAAACACGGGCCTCCGAAAGATGACCACAATTAACGATCAAAGGGGAAATTGGAATTGCCTCACATTTAAATCAATACTTTAAATTAATAAATATCCTGTTTTGTAAGGTTCTTTATTTAAATGATAACAAATATTTGCTGCGGCTCTCAATTACACGAAAATTCTGACATTGCTTAGCTTTTTAATTTTTATAAGTCAACATAACTTTAATTATTTGTTCTAGAATTGAATGATTAATATTGATTTGTTTTGTGAGCCCGAAAGTCTGACAACCGGTCTAACCTTAAGATATCGGCATTGCCCAGTTACTGGGATGCGGAGGTCTGATGGCAGTCGCTCCGTGTAAAATACTGGTATTCAGCCGGATCTGGTGAGACTGGAAGCTGACCCCAAGATAATCGGGAAAAGGCTATGAGGAAGAAGAAGATTTGTTTTGTGTGTTTAGAAATTGTGCTGACTTTATACGAAATTTAAGTTTTTGTTCTTGTTTGGTAATAAAATGGAGTCTAATATCACCCCTATCTTTTAATATTATCATCTGGTTGAGTATTAAATACAAGTACATAAATACACTGGTTAATTGTAAGCCCATAGGTTTTATGAGCCAATAAAATCAATCCTTTTCTGTCGGCCGACACAACTCTTGAGAGGTAAGCATTGATAGTCTTCAAAGTTTTCTATCATCTCTAAATAAACAGAACAGTATCTTATACATTACAGTCTACGTACCAGTGTGTGTTTCAGACACATATCATCAAACCTATCCATTACTTTGGAGAAAAGCAAAATAAACAAAGCTCAAAGGCCCGGCGCGGAGTCTTTTAGATTTCGTTCATACACTTTTAAGAGATACAAGCAATATCCATCAAGCAAATAAAATAATAACAGGCGAAGAGCGAGGCCGGGCGCACACTGCACGAAATCCCCGCTTAGTTTAGTTCCACTACCGTCCTGAGCTCCTATTTGCAATAAACACGTCCCGTGTGGTCCCACAACTAGGAACAAGTTTCACAGACTTGTTTGCACTTGGAAATGTTAAAACTGGGACTTTAGTTCGTAAACGGCTTGAATTTCTTTGGTCTCTCGTGAACTCTGAATTAGCTACGGTTGAGATCTTTAAGAAATGGGTTTTCCTAGTTAAAACTACATGAGCAAGTGTATACCCAACTGCTGAAGGAATCGTATCAGATAGAAAATGTGAAGATTTTTAAATCTGCTTAACTGTTAACTGAATTTTGCTTTCAATACGTTTCTACGAAAATGTAAAGCTGATTTTACATTTAATTAACATTTACATACAGACGTTTACTTATTTAAAGATTACGGCAAGCTTTTGTTCATATTTGTCCGTGCCTCGGAGAGCATGCTAAACCGTCGGGCCCGGGTGTCATAAGAATACCAATGACACTTGTTACGGATAGTCAGAAGCCCGAAAGTCTGACAATCGGGCATCTGGTTATACTCGAAGCTGACTCCAAGACGATTGAGAAAAAGCTAGGAGGAAGAGTTGTTAATATTTATCAAAAACATTCCAATAAAGAAACTAAAGCTTTTTCCTTAATTTTCCCGATCAATTATATCAATAACAATACAGAGCAGATCTTTTAAACGAGAAAGAATGTTTTGCACATTAGTATCACCCGGGAAAATAACAATCCAACCCAAATATTTAACTAGAGCTATAAAAAATGCGCTGAAAATTCACCCGTCGTCTAAGCAATGATTTTAGCAGTTGAACTACCGAAAAGCTCGAATATGCATAGCAGTGTTTTGTCTAAAAATAAAATGAAGTGCGAACGAGACTCGAATAAAAATGTCTCGGCGTCCAGGAGAGGCTTATTATGAAGGCAATATTCTGTTACGAGACCGGAATTTATATTTAACCACTAAACATCAGCTCCCCGTAATTCCGTGTCACGTAAATTAGAGCCGTCGTAAACTACTTAACATTCTTTTATCGACTAATTATATCAACAAAATAAACAAGAAATAATTAATGCTGAAAGCGGGTAATGTTACGCTTTAATGACTTAGGGAACATTTCTTGGTAAACCTTACCCAGTCTATTGATATAAACAATTTATCGTATCAATATTTCCAAAGCGAGCAAATACCAGACGGATTTTATCATAAGCAGGATTTGGGCGCGCATTATATCGGTTAAAGGATTTTTATCTATGTTTCTCATAATCGTACGGATATAAGAGATTTTATTCCGCTGCGCACTGTAATCTTATAAAGACACATCTGTAGAGCAATTTAAAAATGTAAAGGTGAGTGAGGAAATGTGAAATGTGTGGAATTGCGTTTCCCGCTCGTTTGACGGCGGCGTAAATGGTGAAAAGTCAATTCATTTTCAAGACCACTTTAGTGCAAACGTTGTCAGTTTCCCAATGTTATTTTTCGCTAAAAATGTTATTTGTAGTCGGATAACACGCTTTATACAGTTTCCGTGCCATTGCGAGGCGTTTGCTGCCCGCGGCTTTCCACGCTCGCGCATAAATATTTGATATCAAGCAAGCGCATACCACAATTTTTCTTTATCACATACGGCGCGTTTGTTGCTCTATTTCAACCAACGATTACTTGTTTACAAACGTTGTTACGTCGCATGAATGACGCGCGATAATTAACGTGTGAATAAACGGTATAATCTGAATAAATGACGAAACGTAGGAGTCCGTGATAAGTGGTCCAATATAGTGGTGTAATGAGGCCGCAATGGGCTATTATCGTTATTCTATATACATTGAGGCGGGGGCCCTCCCTTTGAGTATCCAGTGACCCTTGACCTAGTCCGGAAGGGTAGTCTCCCTTCCCCTAACCCCGTTCTTTCCCCAATACCCCAACTACTGTTTCGTAATCAAAATCTCAGAATACCTATTCTGTGTATAGCATATATGCACCCTGCATACAATATACCCGGAAAAATATTTACGAGAACAAACCGTCAACCGTTCAAACAGAAGGAGTAGCGGGGGTGGGCAGTAACAGCGAGGCTTTATATTGTGTAACCATCGGCTTTTCAAATCACATCAGACGGGAATAAAATAGATTAATTGTAAAATCATAAGACCGCCTCTAGACAATTAGTGTTACGTCACTTACCTACTGGCTGTATGTTGTGGGATCCAAAAAAAACATATACCGGTGAAATGGGGCTATTTGAGAACCACGGGGTTAATTGAAATTCACTTATGGAACGTACTTCTTATACGTATTTACGATTACAATGAAATTGAATATTTATTATTATAAAAATAAATATTAAAATTGAAATTATTCATAGTTAGTTAAAACATATATCGAAAAATCTCCTATAGCTTGTTCGTTCCAATTAACCCCGTGAATTTCAAATAGCCCCGTTTTAGGGTGCGGGGTTTATCCGAATTCGTGTAATTCCTTCAAACGTCGTGGTCTACTGGTGATGCAGACTGACCCTACATCAGATTCTCTTCAATGTTACGCGGAGCGATACTGTGCTAGTCACACCCGCCAGCTGTCTCGCCGGACTTCCAATTATTTGACATGACACTGAAATTTTCTTATATAAATTAATTATTTTTACAAGTTTTACTAAATCACGAGTAATCAAACTACCATACAAAATAACCACTGACCACAAAAAGAAACCCTAAGCATCACGCGGTCTCTCTTAAGGCCCGGTCAGACAGAGAGCGTGGCTGGGTGTGATATTTACGCCGCGTGTCGCACGCCAAGAGCACGCGATCAACACGCGACGTGAATATCACACCCAGCCACGGTCTCTGTCTGACCAGGCCTTTATACGTAAAGTATCACGCTGGTATATCATATTCGTATACTGGTACGCTGGTATATCGTATCATAGTCGCGAAACAATATTATTGTTTGCTGCTGATATTGTTTAAGAGGAAACGCGGGCTGCAAAATATTAATAATTTGAATAGGTTTTTGCGATCTGTTTCCGTCCCACCCCTCCCGCAAATCTTCCCAATTGAGCGCGAAAGAGACACCTGCATCTCGGACTGATTTCTCCTGTGCAATATTAGCGAAATCGTACTTTCGTATTTCCCTCTTTCCTTCTTCAAATCTGGACCGATTTTAATATTATTTTCTGTAATAATTTAAGAAAGACTGGTTATATCTACATGTTTTTCTTTTATTTTTTATGTTCGTCTTGTCAGATGTTTGAAAACGATGGTAAAACCGGTCGATATTTGTAAAGTTAAAATGTTTCTAGTTCTTTTAATAATTAATTAATTGACAAAAACAAAACATACGGACATAGTGGTGGTAGATATATGATAAAAAATATTTGCTCTAGTAACATTATCCAAGGAGGAAACTGAGGAATACGTTTGTATGGACTAAACGACGACCGCATTTCCTCTTAAATACCGCTGTTACTTCGCTGTTTTGCGTCTCGCAGCGGTAGGCGTTTACAAATTGCAGTTACAAATCTTACATGCACATTGACCCAGCTCCAGAACAATTATATATTTGTTGGTAAACAAACATTTTCTCCATACACCCACGATCCGTAGCGCGGAAAGCTTAGTGCCTAACCTGTGCGCCGATTAAGTCGCTTCATCAATTTCTAATTAAGCAATAAAATCCAATATAGGTACTTTTTCTATAGGTACCCTGTAAGATGAATACAGAACTTTAAACACCACAGTCATGTTGACCAATGAAGTGACTTCGAAAACCAGTAGTAGGGCTGTTTGCCTCAACTTAGAGAGAAATTATTTGAGGAAACGACGTTCAGGAATATGCCATAACACGTCAGCCTTATTCAACTCTTCATCGTCAAGGATTATTAGACGAAATTATGGTTCGGGACTACTCGGGCGCGCTCGGTACTACTCGGAACCATTCAGCCCGTTCTCGTGATTACCTCAGAGATAATAGAAAAGCTTTGTTTTGTTCTTAACACCATAATACCGTTGTTTCGAGTGCTGTCGGGTTTATTAGTAGAGTCAGACGTGTTCTCGGAAGGGATTGGATAGTAACTAAATGGTTATGCGTATAGCTTTCTTTTTGTTTATTACAAAAAGCTTTTACAGTTCTTTGGTGTTGTTTTTTTCTGTTATATTATAAAGAGGATCTGCGTATCTTGCGTACTTACCTAACTGACTTAAAATTAGGGTTAGGGTTACGAATTGTTCTTATTGTTGATTTTATGTATTTATTGTTAAAATTCTGGCTACAAAAGCCCATAGATTACCTTACAAAATAACATCGTTATGCCTAGCCTTTTCCGAACTATGTTGAGGTCAGCTTCTAGTCCAACCAAATGCAGCTGAATACCAGTATTTTACACGGAGCGGCTACCATCAGACCTCCGCAACCCAGTTACTAGGCAATGCCGATATCCTAAGATTAGACTGCGTTTCTGACTACCCGTAACTACTGTCATAGGATTGGTATGACACACCTCGCAAATCATACGATCCACGCTGTTATTAATTAGCTACAAGTACCTCAAACACCTCACCTCACAGACTTATATACATATCAAAATTTATTACAACTATAAATAACTAATGCACACGTAGATATTGTCGGCGTCGTGTTGCGCTGCGTGGTGTCTTGTAACCTTCCACGAAAACGTCGGAACACCGTACACGACACCCTTTGGCCAAAATTCTTCTTTAAAGGTACTAAGATGTTGAGTCAAAATCTGCACTACGAACGACTTAAAGTTTATGCTGTGGCCTGACTCCAACTTCTGGACCCTCAAGGACCATGGTGGTCTTTATATTTGCATTAATCTATACTTCTATACTAATATTATAAAGCCGAAGATTTTGTTTGTTTGAACGCGCTAATCTCAGGAACTACTGTTTGGAATTGAAAAATTATTTTTGTGTTGGATAGTCCATTTATCGAGGAAGGTTATAAGCTAAATAACATCACGCTACGACCAATAGGAACGGAGCATAAATGAAAAATGTTGCAATAACGGGAAAAATATCCACCCGTGCGAAGCCGGGACGGGCCGCTAGTAAATAATATTAGCCTAAACCAAGGCTCAGAGAACACAAATGTCTGCAATTATATTTCGGTGTTTTCATACACTGTATCTCACTCCATTTCCGACCATTAAGCACCGCTTAAATTAATTTATAATTAGCTACGATTAGACGCATACGTCATTTGCTATGCAGATGCCGTAATCCCTCAGTGCCGCTATCAATACGCGGAATGCAATACATATCCAATTACAAACGTCATTAGTCGATTGACCGGTAATTCTATGACAGTGAACTACTATCCCTTAATTAGTTTCTCGTAAACAGTGAGTTATATCATTATACTTTAGGAGCTAATAGCCCTCTGTTGAGCACGAAGTAAACTACATTAAAATATTGCTATCTCTTACTAACACGCTAAACGAGAAAGAGACGGTGTAAATTTAGTCTTACTTCGTAACTGTACTTGTTTGGAAGTTTTAGTTCAATCCAATTTCACAGATTTGCCTCGTTGGTCTAGTGGTGGCAAACGCGACTGTAAATCGTGAGATCCTGGGTTTGATCCCCAGGTCAGGCAGTGTTATTGGGTTTTTCCGTGTGGAATTCCTCAGTAGCAGCCCGTAACTTAAATTTGTGCCCGGTTGACGGCAATAGGCTCGCCCCCTATGACATGGGACTTAAACATAACGGCGAGATGAGGGTGTTACTATACACCTCTACCCAGCCCTTCGGAGAATACAGACGTGATGTTATGTTTTGTTAATTTGACAACTCAATTTTTTTTTCATCTCTGTCCAATATCACCTGGAAGTAAAATACAGCAATATTTTTAGTTTAGACGACGCCCAACGGGATTTTCGGCCAATAGTACTACTATAGATACGTACTGTCTCTGTGCTGTCAGCGTTATTGGAATCTTAAAGAGATGACGCAATTACTATCTTCGCTGAATCATTCAAGGTGTAGCAGCTTAATGATCACATAGCGTGTGCCCGGTAAATCAGTAATGGCCATTTCTTGTAATGACAGTGTCCTTTACAAGGAGATCACATATCCACATATAAAGCGCTAAATTTAGTTCTTCTTTTTGTGTGGTTAGTGACAAACCTGGTGTCAGAGTTTATGCCACCCATGGGCCTCTGACTTGGCTTCACATGCCATCGAGAAATATCTCTCAAGCATGCTGGTTTCCTCACGATGTTTTCATTCACCGTTTTTAAGCAAGTGGTAGGTACTTATATAATACACACATGAATCCGAAAAGTCAGAGGTGCGTGCCTTGGGTTGGAACTCGAGACCTGTGACTTGGCAGTCCGACGGTCACAACAATAGGCTATCACTACTGCTAAATTCACTAAGCAAATTTTATTGCGCAAGTAGACTTGTGCAATCGACTTTCAAACTGTGGACACACCCGCAGCAAGTCGACTTCTGCAAGTTGTATGACCTAATTGAGCAATGGCGTGCAAGAACTTGCACTGTATAACTTGCATGAGGATTTAGAAGACATATAACATAAGCTTGTTAGACGTAGAACAAACCAATTAGTTATAGATGCATAAAACGATTATCTGATTTGGCATAACTTAAACCCCGAATATAATCCTCCCCTCCTCTTCTTCTTCTTCTCCCTGCCCTTATCCCACACCAGGTAGGGTCGGCACACATGTATTTCATAAATCCATGTTGTTAGAGGTTTTGGCTTATTGTTTTATGACCGGCCGCCTGCCTGACGTCAACCCTCCTTGGGAATACTCGTTGCGCCGTCGCGCGGGTGACCCAATGTGCTTGTGAATATTATGCACTGGGTCCCAAAATGATATGCTTGTCGATCTTATTGCCGACAATTAAGCAGACTATGTTTTTCTTGGTGGAGTATACTTGAAGTTCTTCGACCCACTCATTCAATTTAGCTAGGGACTTTGGTTCTGACACATCGTAAACTAATATAACACCATCAAAGACATTCTATACTAGAGCACCATGAGCTTCTCTGTGAAAACTTGATGATAATGATAATCCTCCCCTCCTATTACCTACAATATTATAAGCCGAGGCTTATGACTGATAATATTGTAACAAGTATGACTGATAATTTTCTAACAGGTAACCCTAAGTACATATTACTTACAAGTTATTTAATAATACATAATTATTATTAAATACATCATCTTCTTTTCGTGTGGTTAGTCACTAACCCCGTGCCAGAGTTTATGCCGCAAATGGGCCTCTGACTTGGCTTCACATGCCGTCGAGAAATATTTTTCAGGCGCATGCCTGAGAGATATTTCTCGACCGGCATCCGTTTCCTCACGATGTTTTCCTTCACCGTGTTTAAGCAAGTGATAATTATACAATACTCACATGAATGCGAAAAGTCAGATGTGCGTGCCTTGGGTTCAAACTCGAGACTTATGACTTTGCAGTCCGACGGTCACACCGCTAGGTTATCAGCGCTATTATAAAACACATCATAACAGAATGTAAAGAGTTCTTCATAATGAAAATTGTCGCTTCAAAAAATAGTGCTGAACTAATTAGGTTTTTTTATTTAAGGCACAATCCTGTGCTAGTACAAATTAGGCACAAAGACAGGCATTCCGAGTTACGTCAACAAAATATCTCAGACAGAGGCTATGGAGACGGACACAGATAATTGCACATTCTTACTAGAAGTGACTTTAACAGTAGTGATAGCCTAGTGGTGTGACCGTCGGACTGCCAAGTCATAGGTCTCGAGTTCGACCCCAAGGCACGCACCTCTGACTTTTCGGATTCATGTGCGTATTGTATAATTAACACTTACTTCCAAACGGTGAAGGAAAACATCGTGAGTAAACCAGCTTGCCTGAGAGATATTTCTCGACGGCATGTGAAGCCAAGTCAGCCGGCCATGGGCGGCATAAACTCAGACATCAGGTTAAGGATGATTTCCACCAAACGGCTCACATCGCATCGGATCGGAAAGGATACGAACGGATGCGGTGACAGCCGATCGCGTCTCGCGGGATATCGACGCATACGATCGGATCCGTACCGTCACTTGCGAACGTATTCTGCGCCTAGTCAAATAGTTTCATCCTACCGTGTTGACGTGTTCTAATCTAATCGGATACGATGACAGACTACCGGAACCGATCGCGCGTCGCAGCATACTTTCGGCTACGATCGCGTAATATAGACTTGGTAATATAGACTTTAAATACTGTGTACACAATTTAATATCGTTTATAGATTGTAAAATCCGTTCCAATTCGATGCGATACGAGCCGTTTGGTGGAAATCACCCTTTAGTCACTAACCACACGAAAAAGAAAGAAAGACTAGAAGTAAATTATACCTGCAAAATATTAACGGATCAAATTTAAAAATAATCTCTTTTCATACCGGTCTCTACCGGTAACGGTTTGACGCACATTTTATGTAACCGGAAACAGGTTCATGATTATATTATTGTAATTATTAATATTACAGTGATTTTTCTTTCCTTGAATAAGGGTCGAGTTTCATTATTGAGCTCTTGTTTAATAAAACCCTTACTAGTAAAACAAGATAATTAGTGTATATTTGTACGTAACTCATCTAGGATCCCTTAATTCGTTGTAGTCGCTCTTTTCTTAGTTAATTGGGCTCCATTATTTATTTTTCCTGCCTTGTTTTCGTTGTCTCTTCACTGTGAACGACAAAATGAAATGCTTTTTTGGAGTCTCTTATTTCATTGTTAGTGCGGTATTATCACTCAGCACCCAGTATCATGTGTTTCAGATGAAATCTCTATCTTTGTATTTAAAATACGTCTAGCTAACAAAGACGTATCGTTTAGTGGTATTGTGTAAATAACTACGAAGTAAAAGTTACTCAGACTAGATACGGTTAGTTGAACATCCAGACTAAATTCCATAAGTTCTCTTTTTCTTATAAGGCACACTTATACCCAACAAAAGCTGGAAACTTTAACCGTTCTTCTTACAAAAGTATAAAAATATAAAGTCGACATAACAAAGCTAAATGCTACGCAGAGAAGTTCTTAGAAAAATAAAAGCAAGAACATTTTATTGGATATAAATTTTGTTAACATAAAACTGTAATGAACCGGTTAACCGACCGACAAATAAACTGAAACTTAGAAAGGCAACGTAGACTTTATTAATTATCTTCAGCAAACGTGGAAAAATTGCGATGTAAATGTGAGTAGCTATGAATATTGTATGCGCAGATAAAATCTCGAAGAACGCATTTATAAACTGAATAAAAACTATCGGGGAATTATATTCAAAGGAACTGGCAGCTGAATCATTGGGTAATTGAAACCAGACCGTGAACCGAGCTTTACAGAGTTCCTCGTTCGTAACCACTTTTAAGTAATCATGATTATTGTACGTACCTTCAAAGAGTACTTATTAAAGCCAGTTGTATGCGAATATGTACATAAAAACTGCTTATCTGATTGATATGAAGCCATCGCTATCTGATATTTATCTGTCTAATTATACTCAATTATAGGAACTAAGCCTGAGTTGACTATCCAACATAGACGTAGAAAGCGGTCTTAATAAATTAATGTTCGTTGCATTTGAAATATAGAACCTGTTGCAGTAAATACTTATAGATATACTATTATTATAGACTGCCTTATTGGTCTAGTGGTCGCAAGCGCAACCGCTGAGCATGGGGACCTTGGGTTTGATCCCCAGGTCAGGCAGTGTTATTGGGTTTTTTCCTTAGAAATTTCTCAACAGCAGCCCGGAGTCTGGATTTGAGCCCGGTTAACGACAATAGGCTCGCCCCCTATTACATGAGACAAACATAACTGACGAAACGAGGGTGTACTAAAAACACCTCTGACGAACCCTTCGGGGAGTACAATAAATGATTTGATTGGATTTGATTTGAAGACGTGTTGTTATGTTATGTTATTATAATAGACTAACATGAAAAATAAAATACTCTGATCAATTACTATTCTACATAATTTAAATGTTTCTGTATATAATTTTCTGTTTCTGTATATAATTTTTCCATTATAACAAACATAACATAAAGTAGGTAGTCAGTAAAAAACTGCTAGGTTTTGTTTTTTTATTTAAATAAATTGTATTAAAAAGATACAAACAGAAATAAAAGTGAAAATAGTAAACCAATAAAAATATTCGTTCACGTTTGCGCGCTTTGTTCAAACTGAAATAAATAAGTTTTCATACCACCTGAGTTTCAATGGAAAACCCCGGCAATGTCAACGGCATTTCATTCCCGACATTAATTTGAATCAGCTAAGTGAAGTGCTGCAGAATATTAAGAGCTTAAAAATTATAAATATTTCCGCACTAACGACTTAATGAAATTGTTCAATATGCCACGGTTTCTTTTATTCTTCGTACACCCACTGTTTTCCCAATTAGCTTCTTCTACTTCTCTGGTGTCCACACGAACTATACAAGAGAAACTCGTACCGAAAAAATTTGCCAGTCAGCATGGTTGGTAACAGCCCAAGTAGCTTTTTCCCCGTCTGGGGACGGGTTAGAATATAAAACTTCCTCACCGCACGTTGGTAATAGACGCGTGTTCTAAGATTCAACAAAACCCAGCACGCTTGGCTAGCTACCACCCTCACATTAAAGTCCGGCCGCCAAGTAGTTTACTATGTTCCGTCGGGTGTATGTCAGAGCCAGAGGCGTATATGGATTCGTGTGCTCCATCTTAGACTCTGTCTGCGCTTACCATCAGGTGAGACTAGGGCCAAAGGGAACCAAGTCAAGAATAGAAGAAAAAAAACAGTCGTATTGATGCCAAAAAGATGAGGTAAGGCCCAAGGCCCTATTCTAAAACGATACTCAGTCATGAATCTCGATTTATTTAAGATAAGGTTTGGGTAGAAATTTCATACAAATCTCACTCACAATTAATGTCATAAAATGTTCTTAAACATTCACGCATTAATAGCGAAGGTTCTAGTAGCACATAAAATTCTTATTTCAGCGGAATCCAGATAACAATATTTGCAAGTATTCACAAATTTATTTGACACGTGGTCGAATGAATGGAGTCTAGAAGAAATAACATTATGTTGTATCGTTATTTTTGCGTATCGTAAAACTGAAACTTGTTACCATAAATTGTAGCGATGTCTGTAAGGGGAATTGATTTTGCGGCTTCAGTAGTAAAACTATATAATGACAAGACTGTGCTCCGAAACTACCAAATAATTTATGCTTTCGTTTACTCTATTTTGCATTCTTCTTGCCGTTAAATAATAGATTCTGAGAACTTGTCAGGCTACCTTTTCATTTCGATATCCTCGCTGTGAGTCTTTCTGGTTGAGAATATTATAAGGTCAACCTAATTACCTAACCATTTTCTCTAAGGATGATGAATGTATGAAAGGTATTATATCAGGAAGATTAGAAGCATTATAATAACATATTACTGTCACCACTTCACTAGTCAATCATGGCAAATAGGGCTGCCCCTACCGCTTTTGTAGCGGTTTGTTACGTACTTTTCATTTTCCCTTTCTTTCTCTAAAAAGGCTCTTTCTCGATTCCCAGCTTTTCCTGACATGAGTAATTAAGCACCTTATTGCATTATTTGAAATCAAGCAAGATGCGCTTACGATAAAATGCGATAATTGCTCTAATAAATATACTACTAGTACTACCTTGTTGGTCTAATGGTTACAATTGCGACTGCTAGCATGTGGTCCTAGGTTCGATTCTCAGGTCGGGCAAACTGTTATTCGGTTTTTCCAATAGAAATTGCTCAGTAGCAGCCCGGAGTCTGGATTTGTACCCGGTTAATGTCAATAGGCTCGCCACCTATTACATGGGACTTAAACATATCTGGCGAAGTGAGGGTGTTATTATACACCTCTGCCCAACCCTTTGGGGAATACAGGCGTGATGTTAAGTTTGTTTAAATATACCTACTAGCTGTGTCCTCACGGCTCCGCCCGTAGCCTATGTTACTCAGTGATAATGTAACTTTCTAACGGCAAAAGAATTTTTGAAATCGGTCCAGTGGCGTTTAAGTTTATTCATTATATACAAAAATCCAAAAATACAAATCTTATTTATGTAGGTAAATTTACACGATTTGCAAGCATTTGCTCCGTTTTGCTTTATGAGGTAAGCGAGATCCCAACGATAGCCTACGGAAAGAAAACAGTTAAGACGATAACGAGTAAATATGTGTAAATCTCTCTATAGTAGTAACTTTGCGTAGGTGTACCACTGAGAGAAAATCGGTTTATTCATGTGATTCGTAGAAAGGACGATAAACGACTGAATCCATCTATAGCTTGCTTTTATGTTGCGATATTCCATACAACGGACGCCTTGCGCCGCTTGCGCAATCGTTAAGTGTTTTTTTATTTATACTCAGTATTGAAATTTTAAGTTTTATGAACTATTGCATTTTATTTATTTTGTATTTTACATACATACATAAACTCACGCCTTTTTCCCATGGTACGACCCTTACATACCCCTTTCGCTTCATCCACGTTCATACATCTTGCCATACACGCACGCCAGTTGAGAGTACTACGCACCTGACCTTTGTGAAGAACATCACCAATAACATCGATGTATGTCCTTCTAGGACGTCCTCTACCGGCGTTTCCATTGATATCCGCCTTATTAATTCCTTTTGTTAATCGCCGTTCACTCATTCTCTCAACATGACCAAACCACCTAAGCATACTCCTTTCAATTTTTGTCACTACATCATCTTTTAAACCGCAACTTTGTCTAATCTCATCATTTCTCAATCTATCATTCAAAGTTACACCGCACATACTTCGCAAGGAACGCATTTCCACGGCATTTATTCTACTTTCATGCCTCTTCTGCCACGACCAACATTCATTTCCATACATAAGCGTAGGTACCAGCACACCATTATGGACAGTCAGCCGTGCCTTTTAGGACATCGACTGGCTAGCCACAACCGCATGCATAGCACCATTTACTTTATTTCCCGCATTTGCTCTCCTTTCCACATCTTCGTCAATCCTACCATCTCTTTTAAACATACTTCCCAAATAAAGAAACTCATTCACCTGTTCAATACTTTCATCTCCTATCTTTACTTTACACTCAGATACATCTGCATCTCTTTCAAAAACCATTACTTTCGTCTTGCTTACATTAATTTTCATCCCTTTCATATTATATGCTCCATTCATCATAGTTACCATGTCTTGCAACTCTTCCGCCGACGATGCAAGCAAAACTTGATCATCTGCGTAGAGAAGACATTTGACAGGCAACTCATTCATTTTCAATCCACACTCACTCCCTTTTAAATCTGTCAAACAACTATCCATGTATAGGTTGAACAGCCATGGAGACGCTACACAACCCTGTCTAATACCTCTGGAGATGCCAAACCAGTCTTTGAACGCCCCATTTATCCTAATACAAGCACTGGAATCCCTGTACAGCGATTTCAGTGCCCGTATCGAGCGCCAGTCCACCCCGTACAGAGACAGTGTCGACCACAATTCTTCCCTCCATACACTATCATAGGCCTTCTCCAAATCAATGAAAGCGCAGTACATTTTCTTGTGCTTTGCCAGATGTTTTTCGGCTATGCACCTCAAGGAGTAGATCTGATCCATACAGCCCATCCCCTCTCTGAACCCTGCCTGAACATCCCATACTTTCTCATCTGTTATTCTTATCACTCTGTTAATTAAAACTTTCGCATATAGTTTGCCGACCACACTCAAAAGACTAATGCCGCGGTAGTTTTTACACTCCTGCTATGAACCTTTTTTCTTATATAGTGGTACGATTACAGCTTTGCACCAGTCGCCCGGCACTTGGCCGAATCTCCAACACATATTAAAGATCCGATACAGCAGGCTTGCTACCACCCCGTCACCGCCCTTAAGTATTTCGACAGACACTCTGTCACATCCAGCAGCTTTCCCAACTTTCATACATTTAGCGCTTTCAAGATTTCATCCATTTCAATCAGATTTTCCTCATCTTCACCAAAGTCAATGTCTGACTAACTCGCTTCCGCCCAGTTACCCACTCTTTGCACACTATCCTTCCAACTAAATAAACTTTCAAAATATACCTTCCAGCGTTCAAACACCTTGCATTCTTCACTTAACAAGCATCCATCTCCTCATCTAACTATATTCATATTTGATGTCCCCGAAAATGCACGAGCCAATTTTACTTGTTGCCAGAACAGCTTAACATTGACCCTGAAGTTGTCGGAGAACTTCCTATTATACTTATCCTCCATTTCATTCTTCTTCATCTTTACTATCTCTTTTACTTCCGCCTTTATTTCGGTGTATCTTTTCTTCACTCTTTCCAAATCGTCAATCATACTCGTTGCCTGATTCATCCTTATTCTAAGCCAAGCTTGTATTTTAGTAAGGACCAAAAGCGCTGAAAAGTGATTACGACTAAAATATTGAAAACAAAGAAAGGAAATTATAAAATAAACCCTGGTGATCCCCAAAGGTACCTACTACTATACACCCTTAGTTCGATGTCGAACACAAATCTAACCCAAAGGCTATGTTTAATAACCAAAACTAATAGTTTCATAATAGATTTACTGAAGAATACTGACTGCAACTTGGTAATAAAATTTAAAACTAAAAAGAACAATAATATTTAAAGTAAGTAATCTAAGCATACATAACTACGTTGTTATGGTATTTTTTTCTTTCATTACTTGCCTCATCGTAACATTATATTGGTGCCAGAGATTATTTTAATTAGCTCCAACTAGCGACCTAGCAACTAGCAACGTAGATACTAATGTGGGGCATATAAACCTTCATCTTGAATCACTCAATCTATTGCTGAAAACTGCATTAAAATCCGTTACGTAATTTAAAAGATATAAGCGTAGGTACAGACAGCGGGAGCTACTATGTTTTATACAATGTAAAAATATACAACTATCTTGTAAAAAACCGCTTATACATATTTGCATACTTTTATCCCAACAGGCTATTTTATCTCACATGTATGTAACCGTGTGATTCCAAACAGCTGGTTAAACTAATCAATGTTACACTGAGCAAGTTTAGTAAATGTATTCTGTTTGATTAGTCATGTTTGACTTACCCGATTAGTTGAAGTCTGATTATTAGCTAAGAATAGGTAGACCACCTCATCCTATGAGTAAGTCGTCATTATCATCATCATCATTGAGATGTCTTTCAGTGGTCACACCAAAAACTCAGTCTCCATATCTCTTGAACGATTTAGACAATTTTATGTCCAAGAAATACTTAATTGGATATAATTAGTGAAAAAAACAACAAAAAGTGACAAAAAAACGTTTAGGTATGCCATCCAATTTTTCTGAAAATAATGCAATCTCATTTATTTTGTATTCATTAACAGTTATTTTGTCATTGTGAAGTAACTAAATGATACAACAATTGAAAGATATTTTGTTATCTCCTAAATTATCTAAACATTTCCGCGGCGTCCTTAAACAGCAGTTCCCACAAAAACGATCGATATTTTTAATAATAATAGCCTTTACCGTAGCTATCCAATAAACCAACATTGGGAACACGTGGCCAATTTACTTTTATGAATAAATCGCGAGCTACGGCTGGGTCTGTTGGTAACCGACAATTTGCGCGGCGGCGAGTCGTTCCAACTTTATTATTTCACCACTTCATATTTCGGGGTGTTTATTAATGATTTTGTAATTGGTGGGCTGTCGGTCGCAGTTGTATTTACGTACCCCATTACATCGGATCGCCAAAAATTCGTACCGATATCATAGAGATACTGCACAACGAGAAATTTTCATATTGTGACCGACGCGATGGTGGCTTTCACTGAGCTTTGATTGTTTAAAGGGGCCGGTAAACGATCAACACTTAACAACGTGCCGCCGCAACGTGTAGCCGCTATGCCCAGCATCTATTTACAACATCACATGCTCAATTTATTGCTAGCATATTGCTATTGCGCAATGTGAGGTTCAATGATTATCGGTAAATAATTAATCGCTGTCTCGTATCACCCAGCGGCAGCCACACTCGGCAAGACACAACGGTACTAATATTGACGAGTAATATGACCATATTGCCGTAATATTGCCGGCCATACATGTAAAATGTCGCTGTAAAATATCTCTTACCAACGCTTTTAGACGAGATACACTGCGTTACTCTGGATCTTGGTAAAGAAGTGTTAGAGGACTTCACACACCATCAAGAACATTTGTTTGGAGCCGTCTTTGGTGTGCAGGTTTTCTCATGGCGTTTCCTACACCATTAAAGGAAGTGATAATCAAATTCTGCAGTGATAGCCTAGTGGTATGACCGTCGGACTGTCAAGTCATAGGTCTCGAGTTCGAACCCAAGGCACGCATCTCTGACTTTTCGGATTCATGTGCGTATTGTATATTTATCACTTGCTTAAAAACGGTGAAGGAAAACGTCGTAAGGAAACCGACATGCCTGAGAGATATTTCTCGACGGCATGTGAAGCCAAGTCAGAGGCTCATGAGAGGCATTAACTCTGACACCAAGTTAGTCACTAACCACACGAAAAGAAGAAGAAGATCAATTTCTGGGCCGGCTTTGAAACCAGGTCCTCCTGCGTGGAAGGCAAGCGTTCAACCTACAGGCTATACTTGTTTTTTTAAGATAAACTTGCATTACTTTATAACGGCGCGGCGGGCAGCCACATCCTCCTGTTCGCTGATAACAAGAAATAGCATTCAACTATCCGTCCAGTAAGCGTAATGATTTTGACAATTTCCCCTTTGACCGGTCATTGGAAGGCCCCAAGATCAACAGTGGAAGTTTGTGAGCTCAAACGATGATGATATATCTTTGGATCACCAAAACATCGTACTGACATACCGACACTGCACAATGGCAAATTTTCATATAGTGACCGACGCCGACGCGACGGCGGCTTTCACTCGTTGGATTGTTTAATATGGATTACGCTGCGGCTGCGGCGTATTGTTTTCATATTTGATACGTGTCAAAAATCCAATGGGTTTTGTGCATCATTCAGTTAAAATTCAGTCATATTCTGCCTAACCAATGTTTTAATTAAATACTGTTGGAAGTACTTACTCGTTCTGCCTAGCCTTTTCCCAAGTTTGTTGGGTCAACTTCAAGTCTAACCAGATGCGGCTGAATACCAGTATTTTACACGGAGCAACTGCCATCAGACCTAATTTACCCAGGTACTGAGCAATGCCGTTATACTAAAGTTAGACCGTTTGTTAGACTTTCGAGCTTCTGACTACCCGTAACGACCGTCATAGGTATTCATATGACACCCGGGATCGACTGTTTAACGTGCTTTCCGAGGCACGGAGGGGTCTCGGTGTGTAACGAATAGACACCCATCCACCGTTGGAAGTAGTTACTATCCTAAGTTAATAGTTGTAACTGAATTTCGTTAATAGCAGCTTAATTCACACTACCACAGGAGTTTTTAGATCGTCTAAAATATCTCACATTGCGATCATAGTTAGAACAAGTACGAGTAGCCAAAGGTCTCGTCTTTAATCGACATTTAAAGACCACTTAAAGTGAACTAATTACATAATTTGCTCGCGCCTTGTCCATACCAACTTTATTTTCTCTGCATCTTATAATAACAGAATGAACAAAAACATTTTATTAATACAGCTATGTAGAGTGAATTGCGATAATGTTCCGGGCAATATGCCAAAATGAAGGAAAATTAATATCCGTATATAGGTAATCTTACGAGTAAAATATGACGATATTACGAACACATTTATCAATAACAATCTGATTAATATCTTTAAATTACGTCAATAAATATTATTATAATATCTGTGGAGTATTTAGACATATTTAATCATTGATATCGATATAAAAAGGCGTTCACACTTGTTATAATATATCATTCACCGACAGAATCCTGAATTGGTTTAAGTTATACGAGACAGGCCGCCCCCTAAGCAAACATCATCGATATTTGGGCCATACTTTCTGCTTTATGGACTTTCAGGGACGAGACGACCTTTGTCTAACACATACAATTTAGTTAGTTCTAAGAAATGTTTTCTTTAGATAAAGATTTTTTTTCTCGATAATGCATGTTTACCTATTGTTGAGTAGGTATAAGTCTACTTTCGTTTACCGTCTATTTGCGAACTAATAATAAAAACTGTTTAACAAAAATAAAACAGACTTCAAATTGTCTATCTCCGAAGTTCTTCATCAGATCTTCACCAAATTTAATGGGACCACTTCGAAAGAATACTCTTTCAAACAAAAAAGAATCATTAAAATCGGTTCACAATTAGCAAAGATATCGCGGAACAAACATACGAAAAAAATAAAAAACCATGCAGTCGAATTGAGAACCTCCTCCTCTTTTTGGAAGTCGGTTAAAAACTATCAATAGATAAAAGTTTTATAAACAATCTATGCTGTTGTATTCACAGAAGCCTGTCAGCTATATTATCTGTCTGTTTATCACCAAAGTCTGACAGTAACGTCAAAAACAACAACAGTATTGGACGCGTAGACAAAACAATCTAACACGTCTCTATTTCATACGCGGCAAACATATTTGTTTCCGTTCACCGTTTATCGTTCTCCAATAAAAAAGATTTACACAATGTTCATAGATAACATAGGAAACAAAAATAGATTGAAAACTACAGGCATTTTTCAATTAAGCGTTTTGCTTCGAAACGGCACGGCCGGCGCGGCACGGCTCGCTTTGCCGTTCGGAAATAAAACCAAATATTTCCGTAACCGGCGGTGTCCATGGCTCTATCCGATAGTTAAAGCGATGCTCTTTATTATAACACCATTTATTTTATGGAAATTCTCACTTATAGTTCGTTAACTCGGATTTGTTTGAGTTATTTAAACTGACTTTATTTATTTTGTTTTACAGGTAAGTGACTTTTTTAAAACGAGGTGTTCATCAATGTAAGGTAACTATTAATACAACTTAAATAAAAGACTTCTCTTGCTCTTCTACAAGGTTAGTCCGAAAGGGGGTACTAAGCCGCAGGCCACGTTAAGTATCTCTGATACCTATTTTAAAGCAAGTGTTAAAATTTCAAAATTCAAGAATTTTTATTTGCATGCAGAAAGATTCTTATTTTAGTTTTTTCAAAACAAAAACATACCTGCTTTAGTTATGAATTCAGAAAATTAATCTTCTAATCAGTGACCCCAAATATGACCTAAATTGTAAAAACAGCTGATCATACTATGGACAGTTAGATTTTAGCATATTATTTACGAAATGTTTGAAAAGCTATTTCTCTTAAACTATCGAGTTTGGGGAAAGTTGTAGAACAACTTTCGGCTTAGTACCCCTTTTTCGGCTAACCTAGTATATTGAAATAAAATAATGTTAACATTTATTTCGTTTTTGCATATTTGAAACATCTTGTGCATCATGTCTTGCCATAAATATACCGTAACCCATGTTTACTTATTGATATTTATCTTGCCTCGTATCACAGATGTGTACTCCTCCTAATCACCACTTAACCGTCGCTTAAACAGCACAATGGGCCAGCTCGTCCGCAACGGGCCTTAAATAAGGACCCGGCGATTTTATCACACGTCCACGCAAATTATCTCCGCGGCCGTTGAGTTGAATGCCTCGTAAAACATCCACTACACTTATATTAGGGTAATATCAGTGATCTCGGTCATGAGAAATCACCTTCAAGATTCAAGACATCATCTAAAGGGGATTGTTAAGAAGTGCCCCCGCTTATCCTTCTTAAATAGATGTTATCGTTGGAAACGCATCCGTTCGGCATGTATGCAATGCGGCAACGTCTAACTGACCTTTATGTTATACATTTTTATTTTTTATTTTATTTTACATTTTTATTTTTCTCGCTTTTTAACACGTGTCGGAAGGTCCTTACCTATTAACTTACACCTCTTACGTGTATTGCCTGACTTTTAACTTTATCTTGTCGTGTACTTAAGCGCTTCTTGCTACAATTAATATTAGCTGTAATTTAGCTCTTTTATCTTAACGATCCGGTAGTTAATATCTCAACGTTTTATTATTGTTGCAAAAACATGCATAATAAATAATGTCTAATATGGCAATAGACTAACAATTAATACAGAAAAAAATGGTGTTTCTAAGTGGCAAATTTTTGATAGCTATTATCCGTCTGCTATCCCCATGAGGCCGACAACGACTCAACTTCGCCTTAACCTATGTTTATTTTATTAATCCCAATTACTAAGTTAAGCAATAAATTGTGGCCATAACAAAGAACATTTTAACTTGGAAACTAGTTAATAATGAAGCTGAGTTAGTCAAGGAATCGGCTCCGGCGACGCGGGACCATCCTTGACCTAATGTCCTACTTAGGCAGGCTTCTACAAAAATGATGGAAATCTCAGTACCTAAGTAATTTAATAAATTATGGTTTCCTTCAGGAAATTATAACGGAAAACGCGTGTGGGAATGAAAATGATGTAGTTACAAGTATGTAAAAGTCATTTATTTTCCCCTTTCTTCATATTTTCCATAATAAATTATACACAGCGTATTGCTTCAACATTGTAACTTACACATGAGTACCCATTAAGTATCGATCACACGCAATATAAAGCAAGAATACGATGTGAAACAAAAATAATAACTAGCTTCGCGTCATTTTCCATTGCCTACCTTCATACAATAAGTTCTCATTTAAAATTCTTGTAATGTATAATAAGAAAATATACGTAAGCCAGTATTTTTGTATTACGGCCAACGTTTCCAGGTGCAAAATAATATGCAGTATAATTGAAAAATGCAACCCTATAATTTATCTGTATGGAGACATTAAGACTAGTAGGTAAAACGTGCATCAGCTGCATTCCCGCGCTCTAAATAAAATGTTATGTCAAAATAGGACCTCTACACTATTATTCAATTTTGAATAATTTATACTCTAAGCCCAAAGCGGTAAATGACAAATCGCTTCAGACAGTTCAAACCGACAGCTACAACAAATGCTTGACCGAAAATACTGGATTCCAATACACGCACTGCGTCGACATTGTCAACCTTCGATGAACTAATTGTTGATCGAAGTTGTCAACAGTCAAGATAAAAAAAAATATCTTTCGCAGTATTTGTAGTCCCAAGATCACAATTAATTATGCTTGATTATTTTTTTAATTACTTAAAAGTTGGCAGGTTCTTATATTCACCACTTTGTGTTGTCTACTACATAAAACGAATAGTAAATCATTATCTTCTTGCCCTGGTCCCGAGTTGCTTGGGATCGGCGCAATATTTTCCTCATCCACTAGCAACTAGCAAATATTTCAACTTTTTTCTCAGTATTAAAACCCATTTTGGAATATCGAAGTTTCAGTGGTTTCATTTCAACCCCCGTTTCAACTTCAGTCGGCTACGCCTTTCTGTCTGACAGAGCGGATATGCTTCCTTAGAGCGCTTTTGCACTGCGTCCGAACCGAAACCGAGAAAATATGATCCGAACAAGCTGCAATACTATTTGTATGACCGTCTGTGTACAACATCCGATCTGAATTTCATAGATTCGCAGCCGAGTTTCCTCGAATCGTATTTCCTCAGATTCTTATCGGACGGAGTGCACAAGCGCTCTTATTGCACCAACCACAGCAGTCCGTGTAATCCAAGCCTTAAGACAAGTAGAAAAAAAGGTGAAACGGAACATTGTTTATGTTCCCCAAACTTGAACTCAGGCTTACGTAACTGTTCCCCAATTTCGATCTTCTCATGAATAAGTGCGCTCACTTTCAATAATATCTTTCCTGGTAAACAAATTAGCTAACACGCGCGGCCGACCGCGTTCGAAGAAAGCTTTTTACTTAGTCTGTGGAAATGTGTTATGGATTCATGGAAGGTTTAATTTTGATAAGATTAAGTACATATTATCCTAACCCTACAGAAAATCTAATGGCGGCGGCCACGTCTCTCTTTTCCTCGTGACGCGCATGTTTGCGGAAGTCGTTTCTAGAAAGCGCTTCCCGCGTTTGTGTTCGCGCATGCGTGTTGTGCATCCTATCCCTTTCTGGCGAATTGCGCGCCAGTCTGTACTGCGCGCTGCCGCGTCGCCACGCGGGTCGAGCTCGACACCAAAACAAATCCTTTGCACGATGATCGCTGACTTGCCGCCGTTATTGCAAGCGACGGAACGTCACTATCAACGCAACGACGACAACTCTCTCACGCAGTGTCGCGCCGTGCAACACGCGAATGGTACAACACTATTTGTTTTTGTCGTATGCAAAGCTTGCGAGTACGGCGTAGTAAGCGCACGCCATACATACTTTGCATAAGTATAGTACATGTGGTTACTTTGAGTGCATTTCATGGAAAAAGGTGGATACGCAATTACGTGCTTTGACAGAATTTTAAGCGCCCGCCAATTTGCTGAAAGTTGACTACGTATATTTGATATGAAAATTGGGGTTATTACGCATCAGTGGGCCTGATCCGTATATCTCGTGGGTGGTGGATAAGGATAGATGATATCGTAAATGTCGTAAAAGGCCGGAAGAGGTCGTGCGGGAGCGATGGCGCAGCCCGCCCCCGCGACTTGTTGCTTTCGGCTCGTTGTTTACAATGTGGTTTCCCTATTTTGGTGTCGATTTACGACGAGAGAAATACAAGTATACATGTATGAATGAGTCGCAACAGATTACGCAAATAACATGATTATGTGTCTGTTACGTAAACCACAGAACAAAGTGTGTTGAGCGTCTCGCAAGTGACGGAAAGTAATTGTTTGCTCGGTGTTAATTGATATGAAGCAGAGTTGTTTTCACTCATTCTGTTTTCTTTATGCCACACGCGTTAAGCAGATAAGCAGGCGCTTTTGTGGGAGTTATTGCGAAGTTTTATGTTGCTAAGAAGTTTTAAGCTTAAGTAGATTTGTTTGCTGTTTTCTACTCCATGTTGTATTTTAGTCACAATAAGTTGTTATTTGAACAACATATTGTGGAATGATTTATTCATAAAGTTTATACCGAAGATACGAATAACACTGTAATCATTGGAAACCAATACAAAAATACTTTCTAAGAAATATAATTCAAACCGCAGAAGCTATTTTCAATTGAATTAAGTGGATTATAAAATAACCACCATCTAGATGATTTGATTGAGGTAGCTCGATAAAAAAATCGAGATAAGAGCGATAACTCGATGCGATTCATTTTCTTCTTCTAGGCGGAGTCTATCAGTCAGTTAAAGAGCCACTAATGATAGTCTCTGACGTATAATCGAACGAATGAATGAAGCTTGTGCTGTCGTACACCTGCCATTTTCTTCACACTCATTGCGATAATTAGAGGCGTTCGGTCATGCTCGTGAACACCATGATAGCCCCATTACGGCGACAAATGACACGTGATTGTAAGTACAGTTAGAAACATATCATTGACTTTACCGCTACTTGTACGGTAAAATTAATTGTTTAATAGAATTGATAGTTATTAAATTAAAAGACGTGGAATTGTCGAGTCATTGTTGACTCGTGTGTTCATTCGTGAACATCTACCTATTGTTCAATAATTTGCAGGTACTTCGCGTGGAAAAATTCAAAAGTCACCACCTACTTGACTATAACTTTCAGTACATATATCAAAAAAGTTAGAGTAGGAAAACTCCTGCAAAAGTTTATAAAATATTTATCAGTTTTGTAAAGTCTCTATCCAGAATCTTTTGGATATTATGCTACTATAAATAATTTTTGTGAATATAAATATCTATACTCGTCAATCTCATACAACCTATATTACCTACATACTAAAGTAAAATTTATAATAAAATCTACAGATTATATGTATATTTGAGTTCCATCCTATTACTACGCACACAAACTGCACCACACACAGATCTGACCGAAAACAATATTAAATAATAACAAAGAAGATAATCTCAGTCGAGCCTTTCAACCTTGACCGGCAAATCAGCCCAAAATTAAGGTTAAAACGCTTAAATTGGGGGGTTGTACTCGAGTAAGGGAGAGACGAGCGAGGGGTTTAAAAAGAAGAGAAAGTAAAGGAGATGTATTAAAAACCCTATTCAAAGAGCAACTCCCGAAAAGCCTCTTAAACATGTCTGAAGTACAGGATGGGTTTTACGGCCAAGGTGTTTGATTTCGATTATAAAAAGGGTGTCCTTTTATTCTTCAAGTTTCGATATATAATTACATTATTAAAGCTTACGTAGGCTCAATACTATTTTTATACGTAGCACTGAAGGACGAGACCTTGTCCCCATTTATTTATCTAAGGACTGTCAACATTACAAGCCGTTCAGCGTTTTGAAGATGCATTTACTATACGTACTTTCCGCAAATTAATATGCATTCAATCACCAACATAACATCACGCCTGTATTCCCCAAAAGGTTGGGCAGAGGTGTATATAGGTAGTAACACCCTCATTTCGCCGTAAGTCCCTTGTAATAGGGGGCGAGCTTTTTACCATCAACCGGGCACAAAGCCCGGGCTGCTACTGAAGAATTCCACACGAAAAACCCAATAACACTTGGCATGACCTGGGGATCGAACCCAGGACCTCACTATGAGCAGTCGCGCTTGCCACCACTAGACCAACGAGGCAATTAATAATAAATTGTTTTATTTGGGACAACATAGGAACCATTTTGTTAGTAAACACCTTATATACTCCAATATACACTAGGATTAGTAACAAATTTAAAAATATCAGAAAAGTTAGTGAGTCATGTACTTACGAGGCATTTCATGCGAACAACGATTCCGCATGAGATGCCTCAGCACACGAGCTCCCGGGTCCTCGGCCACGACTTTCAGGATGCTATTGCCACTCCCCCGAATCCTCCCCACAAGCGATGTCACCTTTTAAAATGAAATCACTAAGTTCTACATAATATCTATAAAACCTACCTACCTAATATCTACTACACTGGAAGTCAATTCTATTAACCAAAAACGTTGATCATTCCCAACCGAACCGCTCGAAAACTGACTGACAGTCGTGGTTCGTTTGCTGTTTAGCAACAATTTTGTTATTAGAATTGGCTGTTGTGGCTCCACTAGAGGGTAAAAGTCTCTTCTGAAACAGAGAAGAAACGAGCATTGATCATCACTAAGCTTGCTCACTGCGTCTCGGCGATTTAAGACCATTAAGCCCAGGCTTCCTCATTTTTCTTCCTTCACCGTATTGGTGTCTTCAATTAACTTTGAAATATGATAAGTTCCACAACGAAGCTAAAATCAATTCTAATTCCATATCTATATCTAAAAATATGGTAGATTCAGCATTAAGTTAAAATCGTTTTATAATGTGTTTCGAACAGCTCGTTTATTAAGTCGCTTTAGGACACAAAGGTCAGACAGGACACGCTCGCGACCTCCAGACCGAAGTTTCCCTACAAAACTGCGCAGTACCTGAAACTGCCCGAAACGTTACATGCCTTTATTATGTGAAAGTTTGGATTGGCTTTGTAATTATTTGATATTATATTTATTTTTTGTAATGTTTGTCATTGTTGTGTAAAACGAAGGTGTTATTAGACGCCTTAGAATAATTAGTAGCTGAAAAATTAATCTAAAATTACTCTGAAATGTTAAAATGATAATAAATGAGTTCTGAGATTGTTCAAACAATTAAATAAGATGCAACTGAGGCATACATCTTAATGTTTTCAATAAATAATTAAGTAATAACAAAACCATTCCTATTTTATATTTTCTTTTTATTATGCTCTCTACTCAAGTGATTTTAATAGGTTCCTTAAGGAATTATTATTTGTCCTGAAAATTCTCTACAATACGCAGTCGAGTTTTTTTGCTAGGTCTGAAATCTAGACCGCAAGTAACTTCTAAATAACCTTGCGGAGGAGGCGTACGCACTCTCTTATTAAGTTCTGTACTCTGGTTTTAAGCTCAAATTTTTACATAATGCTGTTCAGGACAAACCAGAATTTTTAGTCCTAAGATTGAGATCATGAAATCTAAATATACATATTTATCTACTTAATTTAGTCCTGACTGTTTTCCTCAGTACTTGAAAAACTTCAATGACGTTTTATATTTATTCAAGGACATAAATAAAAAAGATTGTTACCTTTGCAGACTTAAGTATTCTAAAGAGTCTACTGAATATAAACGATGAAAAAGAGAACGCATTAAGTATAAACCCTTATGAATGCAAAATATTAAAGGCACAACTAATTTGCCTAGATGAAGTTATATTTCAGTAGGCTTCTTCATTTTCCTTTCAAGCAACTTATCGGTATATTAATGATGTAGGTACCTAGGCACGTTTGAAATCAATCAGAATTTAAAACCTTCAAGGAATCCTTAGTTTATTTTTTTCAGTCTGGACTGCCATCACAAGTACGTCTCTACTTCTTTTAATTTGTCTTGCTCTTCCTACATTAAATTTCTGAGAAGAAGCTCTTTTTACAGCCAATGGGACACTTGGGACGAATTAAAGTTGATCAATTTGTAAGTAGCTGTACATTTTGTAAGTAAAATGTTTACAAATATTTTTGGAATTATATTTTTTAACTTTAATCGTTTTATCATTTCGCGCTCAAACAATATGTTTGTAAATATAAGTATTAATATTATTGTCATATTGAAATTAATTAACCTTAATTTAGATGTACTGCACAGAGCACATATCTTTACATAGTATAAAACAAAGTCACTCCCGCTGTCTGTACGCTTAGATCTTTTAAACTACCCAACGGATTATAATGCAGTTTTCAGCAATAGATAGATTCAAGAGAAATGTTTATATGTCCCACATCAGTATCTACATTGCACCCGTGCGAAGCCGGGGCGAGTCACTAGTTTAAATATATCTTACACATATAAATATGTATTTGGCTTTTAACGATTGGGCCGGAGTTAGGACTAAGCTACATTAAAAAAAATCCTAATGACCGAATCGTTTCACGGTCATTTTGATGCTAATAAAATAGTTTAATGTCATTATATCCTTTTAATTACCCGCTGTTGCGTCAAACCGCAATAAAACAACATATATGAAGTATCAGAGGAGTTAATAAACACGATTCACTTTAGAACTTTATGATCAAAAACACATTTAAACTTTTTATATATTAAATTAAACATGGCCGTCTCTAGTGACCTAATTTGCCGAATGTCGTAAAATACCTTACGGCGGCGGCGGCACTACGGCTGCTCGGGCCAAATTTTCCAAGCCCGCGAATGGGATTTTTATAGCTTGTACCTACATCTTTACCTAATACATTTTTAAAGTATAAAGTGAAAAAGGCTAGTTCTTTATTGTAGGTTGTTCGGCTGCTAAAATTGTTAAAGTTGCAGGTTTTTCTACTTTGCTTTTTCGCTGAACTAATTTCAGTTTTATTGGATTTTTTCGCGTTTACCGGATCGGACTTTTAAGCTGTGCATATTTTGTTGATACTACCAGTACCAAGCAAGAAAACTTTTGATCACCGAATCCGTAGCTTGCATTAATACACTGGCCTGCAAAAATAAGTATCACACTTTTAAAATTTCATTTTTTTCTAAACTATAGAAGTTAGAGATTTAAAATAAAAAACGTTTTATAGCAATTTTTATCAGCTTTCTTTGAAACTATAGTAACAAAGTTAAACTCTTTTTTGAGTCCTTTTTGTTTCGAAAATATATCTTGTGTACTTAAAAAGTTATTGCAATTTTAAAAGTGTGATACTTATTTTTGCAGGCCAGTATATTTTTGTGTTTGAATATAGTGTATGTGCATATTCACCTAACAACACATGAAAGGGAACGTAACATGCAATGCCAAATTAAGCATAATATTTAAATTAAATGACGTGACGCATTTAACATCCAAATATGGCGATCACACATGTAATCGACGGAAGTGACGTAACCGGCGCGCGCGCATCTTTTGTTCTTATGTATTTATAGATACTTATTTATCAATGATTATATTTTATTATTTATAGATTGTTGTTGCGTGAGACTTATCACATGTTTATCTTGTATCTACATAAATGTTATATTTTTGTATCAATCGTAACATCAATACAAAATACAGCGATTGTAGGTAGCGTTTAGGTGCTGAAAATCCGTCGTGATAGTAGTCACGTTTCAAATTTTGGTAACTTCGGTATGACCACGTCTAGATAGGAGCAGTACAAGGTACAAAACGAATGGAGTCGAAGCAATAAACAGCTACATGGAATCTGAAAAGTTATTCAGGACTTAGCAACCATAACTACGCCATAAATCCCAAATCGTAATATATATCACAACATAACAATTTACACAAGATCAGAAAAAAAGGACAAGCTAATTAGATATAAAAGGTCAGACTTCTTCGGCTGTTCGACATGGAATCCTTTGCTCCGTCGAATGACCAGTGTTTTTATAACTACGTACGTTGATTCATCTTGACGATTACCTTTATCAACATTGTCCAGTGTTACCAGTTACCGATAGCAAGATAAATATAATTTGTGTTTTCCATTTACTTTAAAACAAAAGGAGACAAAGACCCGATTTTACCATATATTATGAATAAGTTCGACATTTTCTCAGCTTTTGTACACAAATTCTATCAAAACGTCTAACTTATTCCATGGATAAACGCTATCCGACGTTGGTAAAATCGGGCCTGAAGGAATCACCAACCGCATCAGTTACGGAACACTAACAATACCTTCATGAATATCGGAAAGGGGGTACTAAGCCGAAAGGGTGTTAAAGTACCTATAATAATAGATAACTTTTGTTCTACAACTTTCGCCAAAAGTCAATAGTTCAAGAGAAATAGCTGTTCAAAGATTTCGTAAAAAATACGCTAAATTCTATCTATCCTCAGCTATGATCAGACGTGTTTACATTTTACGTCATATTTGGGGTCACGGGTTAGAAACTACATTTTCTGAATTCATAACTAAAGCAGGGATAAAGAATTTTTGAAAAAACTAAAATAAAAAAAATATTCATGGAATAAAATGAATCGAATTTTTACATTTTCACGCTTTATTTAAAACTATCATCAGTGATACATTAAGTGGCCTGCGACTTAGTACCCCTTTCCGACTAACCCTGTATATGGTAACAGTTGCGTAACGTAGGTACAGGTAACACTGAGATGCTGCAAAAGCTCTCCAACATATCGTACCATACCAGAAGAATAGGATTTCTTTTCTAAAAAAGAGTGTCCGCAAGACTCTAAAACATTTTTTCAATACATAACGACTCCGAAATTCGTAATATAAGGAGCTGATCGTAACAAAGGCCTGAATTAACCACGAGAGGCAAAAGAAAAAAATGCCTTTTTCTTTAAACTTAACTTCCAAAGGCGCGAAAACAAAATCTTCATTTATAAAAAATCTGCTTTCTTGTTTCATTAAAAACTGACTATACTAGGTACTGTATTTGTTGCAAGTCCCAATTATTTATAATAATTAAAATACAAACTCTCTCCAAATCACGACAGCACAACTGCCTCCTCTTCGGGAAATCTTTCCCAAAATTGGCGAAAATAACCTAATTATTTGGATATGTTCTAAAATTACCACTATGGGACAACTTCCATGAAACGAAAACCGCCGCCCACTCTCAGAATTTCGCAGTTCCCTCCAACACCCACATATTCCGCCTAAAAAGGTCAAAGGTCAACAAGAGTAGAGCAACACCACACAAAGGTCATGTGAAACTAAGCTAGGTTTTATTTATATCTCGGTTAGTGATAAGAGGGTGCTGACCCGTGACATACATGCGAAACCAAGAATGCGTTCCCGGTAAAATAATTAATTATCAGTATTTTCATGTAGTTTTTGTTTACTTTTAACTCACGGCGAGTAGACAGCATAAATCGTCGTGTATAATTTTGATGTTTTGGAATAAAAAGCATTCTCTATGATTATTATTTCTGTGATATAAATACGCATAACTAAATATACCCTATTATTGCAAACATAACATAAACATAATTAGCCCATTACTGTCCCACTGCTGAGCACGGGCCTCTTCTCAGAATGAGAAGGGTTTAGGCCTTAGTCCACCATACTAGCCTGGTGCGAGTTGGTGGACTACACACACAATCGAAAACTTTGTGGAGCCCTCTCAGGTGTGCAGGTTTCCTCAGGAAGATTTTCCTTCACCGCTAACGCAGGTGATAATCAAATTCTGATCCGCAAATGAATCCGAAAAGTCTGAGGTACGGGCTGGGATCGAACTCAGACCCTCCGGCATGAAAGACAAGCGTTCAACCGCTAGGCTATTACTGCTTTTTTATTGCAAACAAGCACACTTAAATTATCCGTTATTTAACTTTCTTAACAAAACAAGATACTGATGAGCGATGACTGAAGGATGACATTAAATAAGGTATTTGTAGAGCCTTCATTATGATATGAATATATATTTCAGAACAAATGCATGGGTGACCGTTCGTTACACATCGAGACCCCTCCGAGCCTCGGAGAGCACATTAAACAGTCGGTCCCAGGTGTCATACGAATACCTATGACAGTCGTTACATATAGTCAGAAGCCCGAAAGTGTGACAACCAGTCTAACCATAGGATATCAGTATTCGGGTTGCGGAGGTCTGATAGCAGTCGCTCCGTGTAAAATACTGGTATTCAGCCGTATCTGGTTAGACTGGAAGCTGACCCATAACATAGTTGGAAAAAGGCTAGGCAGAATGAACTATTTCAGAACAAATGTATTTGTACGGTATTGTACCGCACAGCTTTTACTGATAAGCTGATAAGATATTAAATGATACGAGTCCTTTAAAGTCCAACAGTTTATTGCACTAAGTTAACACCAAAGTTCAGACAGAAATAGTTCTTAAAAATAAATGATATTGATAGAGTTGAGAATAAATGATATTGATAAGTGCGAGAACACTCGGTGCATTCGATGACCGGTAATGAACTGAATTGTAACTAAATGCTAATAAATTATGAAAGGTGGTGGATATGCTGACGCGGTAAATGCAATAATTTCGCAATGTACGGTTGCACTGTACAGTATTATTAAAAACTTTATGACCACTTTTTGTTCGATTCAAGAACCATAACTTTGACAAGTTGTCGGCAAAAATAAAACTAAATTAAGTTGTTACTATGGTTAGTTTATTGTTTTAATTTCGTAGAGCTGTGACCGATTGCTACTACGAATCCTGCTTTATAATTTATTCATCCATAATAGGAGCAAAACTTTATAAAACGCCGATATAACATCCAAAGGAATGCAATTGATTTTTATAATTAAAGTAATAAAAAAAAATTACTTCTTTTATGTTTATTGCGAATTCGAGTAAAATGAAAAGAGAATACAAAGAACCGATAAGTTGCTATATTTTAAGAGCCAGAGTAAACTTACGTTTTCAATCAAAGCTCTGCGATTCAACTCCGACTGGATTGATAGAAAAAAGCTTATACCAGCACTAACTGTGATCAAAATCAATGCTTTCGCTTCCTTCTGTTACCGGCAGCTCTTCAAGAGTCGCGCTTAAAAGCTCATTCTTAATGACATTTCGTGATTTTACGTCTCTTTTATTAACGATTTTATTACAAAACGAAGTTCTTCGCACGATTTCTGATGTAACTCGAGATTCACGACTTTTATCATAATTTATTCCATTTATAATATCAACAGAACCAGTTTAATGAAAATGCTACCTTATCATTCCGGTATCTTGATTGGTATTATACTGTTTCCTTATATCGAATATTCGGATCAGCCAATCGTCATCGACTTTACAGCCTTAAATTAGCATATTATTAAAATGTATGAAATTCCTATCATAGAAGAATTTTAAACATCACTTTAGATTGCTTGTTATATAATCATGTATATCACTCGCATCTTTATGGTTATCGAATAATCAGGGCTGACTTTAACGGGCCCTTCATGCGATAGACTCAGTTCTTGTCTGTTTGGTGTAGGTATAAACAAACCACTTAATTATGTGGCAAAGGAGAATGGGTATTATAGTATTATAGGTGGTCCAACAGAGTCGAATGGTAATAATCACTACTAAACGCACATAATTCACGTTTTACTAAAAAATAAAAAATATATGAAATGAAATACCCTCTTAAGTAGAGTAGGTCCATGTAAATGTTTTTCTTTTCGTTCTAATTATATAATATATTTCTTTTGAAATGTGATTTTTAATAATAAACCTTCTTTTTTATTTATTTTGAATAATCTTGAATAATATATTAACAGAATTTGATTGTCATTTGCGGTAACGTTGAAGGAAAACATCTTGAGGAAACCTGCACACCTGACAGCTCCAAAACGTTCTCGATGGTGTGTGTAGTCCGCTGATATGCACCAGACCAGACTGATGGACTAATAGCTAAACCCTTCTCATTCTAAGAAGACGCCCGTGCCCAGTAATGGGCTGATTATTATGCTAATATCTGTTAATGCTAGCACACTTTGTTGTACTTATAACTCAGTTTTGCAAAAAGATTGACCATGGCTTCCTGAATATAAAACTAATAAAAAGTAATTAAGTACTCAAAAAGCCATTTTAGTAAACACAAACCTCATATCAGTTGGTTAGTTGGACCGTTACGACTCGTGACCTTTAAGTTATCCAAAATTGACAATTTATTTAATAAAAATAGGAACTTAACCGCAAAATATTTGTAAACGAAAGTAAAATCACCGAACAATAAAGGTATACAACGTCTTCATGTTATACCAGTGGTAATATTGTTACATTTCCAACTCGCAAGTTGGAAAATAACAGTCTCCCTTTATACCGCCCACATGTGACTGTTTGTGATTGAAATAATAATGGTTGTTCTGTTCGGCCTAGCTTTTTATCCCAAATATGTTGAAGTTAGCTTCCAGTTTAACTCAGTGTAAGTAGCTGAATACCAATTTTTTACAAGGATCGACTGCCATCGGCCTCCCCCCCCCAACCCAGTTATTTGACAATGCGGATATCGTAAAGTTAGAGTGGTTGTCAGACTTTCTGGCTTTTGACTACCCGTAACGACTATTACGTAATAATAATTGCCAATTATATTATAAAAGAAAAGGTAATAATTAAAAGATATCAAAAACATATCTGGTTACTTAAAATAACTGGATACTTAAATTTCTTCTCAGAGCTAGTCAAATAGGAAACGCCGGCGCCATCTAGTCTTAAAAAAAACACTACATTGACTTGTAAAAGTGTCTGTATCAGATTTATTTACAGTAATAAAAATAATTTATCAGTCATTTAACAATTTATTTGTAAATAACTGTTATCGGTAGCTGGTAACACTGGACAATGTTGACAAAGGAGGGTAACCGTCAAGATTAATCAATGTACCCGAAGTTATAAAAACAGTGGTCATTCGACGGAGCAGAGGATTCCATGTCGAACCGCCGAAGAAGTGTGACCTTTTATATCTGATTAGCTTGTCCTTATTTTCTGATCTTGTGTAAATTATTATATTGTGAACTAGCTTCTGTAACTAATCACTAACCCAATTAAAAGTACTCTCAGTGGTGGAGAGTCTATGTTGGTTTAATTTACTTTATTTACCATGCTCTCAATCCTGACATACCGATATTAGCTATAAGTGCTATAACTGTATGTAATGATAGATTCACCCCTAAGCGTTTCTGTTGTAATACATATATATTTTATATAACACTTAATTAAAAACAGAAGCTCTAACAATAAACATTGCCTTTTCCAAGTTCCAAGTATAGTTATTGTTAATTCTCCGTAACGATTGTCTAAATACGTGTTCGTGTGTCAGATTCTGCGTGCATCTGCCCACGTGGCGGAAAATGTCAGACTGTACGCCCACGGGCGTTTCAATTGAAATACTGTTATCTATATTAGCTTGTAAAAGATACCGCTGTGATACGTTATAAATGCGTTTAATAATATAATATGGATTGACTGTAGTTTGTTGTTATTTGTGTAAGGGTTGAGATATGTGGGGTGAATTGTTTTACAAAACGAATTGAAGAATCGATAGCTCGTGTCTAACACTATTACTTTACAGTGAAAGAAATATAGTTTACATACTGATAGCGTAGAGTAGCAAACAGAAAAAACAATGGTTCTTTTTTACTTTTCAGAATCATTATAAGCTAAAATAGTGCAAATTGACTTGCACACGCGTAATGTGAGTGAATAAACAAAGTTTCTTCGTGTCGCTAACTAAATTAACAAATAGCTTGAAAAGTATAAAAAAAGTAATCTAGCTGCAGGTTGCGGTGGGCGGCGTGACGTCACTGCCCACGCCACCGCCCACTCCGTAATGCACGGTAATGCCACCGACGCTATAAAGGTGCTGGTCAACTTGTCCGTAACGGATGAATCGTAACCACAAATGGTATTGAGATTTAAGTACAATCTTATACCTACTTAGCAACACTGCAACTGTTAATATTATTGAAGAGTATTAGAGAGTTAATATTATTCTGTAACAAATACTATCGTAGTATCGTATAATCAAGCCGAATTTTGACAGGCTCGTGTAGTCCATTAAAAATCAATGTACCTACTACTATACAATCACAAAGCCTAACAGTCGAATCCGACTGTCCTGATAATGATACGACATGTACTTACGTGAAGTTATGTGGCATCTATTTATAGCTTAGGCCGCTTAGCTATAGGTTATGCACCGACATGGGATTAAATAAATATACAGGGTGTAAACGAAATCATGTAATTCCTTCAAACCTCGTGATGTACTGCTGACTTAGATTAACTCAGCACGGGATACTTTTGGATTCAATAACAAATAAATTAGGTACGAGAAGTAAACACGTGTTCTTAACGTAAGGCATTTTAGAGCCCTGAGTGAATTGCGCGGCTATTGCTCGCCGTGCGGTCATTTAACTCGCGGCGCTAAAATGCTTCACACTAAAAACATATGTTTAGTTCTTGTATTTTTTTTTATGGAACCCTAAAATCCCGTGCAGGGTTAATCTATGTAGGCAGTACATCACGAGGTTTCAAGGAATGACATGATTTCGTTTACACCCTGTATAGACCGTCTGAATTCCTCCTATGGAAGTACGTGCACTTATTCAAAACTGCGAATCGGAAGTCGGCAATGCAAAGACAGAATGCAATACGATGCATTACAGTGACGTCATTCTGAGCAAACGTGCCGAGACTAAAACGGATATACATAAATGATGTAAAATCCGAACGTAGTGTATTCTGACGATAATGTCGTCAATCTCGATTGACGCATCCGTATGAGTGGACGCGTACCTTAACGTAGCTGTAACGCTGAACTGACATTATTAGCAAGGTACTCAGCTTACCGCTCATTTTGCCGATGAACACGTTAAATTGGTTTCATATCTTTCAGTTTAATGCAAATTTAATTAAATTTTCACAAGCTTTTTTTAATGTTTTTTATTGTTTTATATCGCACTAGCTGTGTCCTCACGGCTCCACCCGTAGCCTATGTTATTAAGTGATAATGTAGCTTTCTAACGGCAAAAGATTTTTTGAAATCGGTTTAGTAGTTTTTAAGTTTATTCGTTATAAATCTTTCCTCTTTATAATATTAGTATAGATAACATCTCTATTTTGGAACAGCCGAGTGTGCTTGAATTCTCTTTAAAAGAAGCTGCAAGTAATTAAGCTGGTGTTACTCAGTCAGTTAAACAAAAATATACGATACCTACTAGTCAGAAAATAGAGATTCTTCAAAAACGGATAATAAACAGAATTGTGGACTGGCGCCAAAAAATAGCGGAAACAGCCATGTATAATACATACCCATTTCATTTGAATTATAGTAAGGAAACGTTGCTACGTGAACATACTCTACTAATACAAATCACCATCTTTGTATTGTAGAAACGAATAATTATTGTAAGAATAATAAAAAACGTGTGGTCTTCTGCTAAGAATAGGCTCATGCTATCTATACTAATATTATAAAGCCGAAGATTTTGTTTGTTTGTTTGAACGCGCTAATCTCAGGAACTACTGGTTGGAATTGAAAAATTGTTTTTGTGTTGGATAGTCCATTTGTCGAGGAAGGTTATAGGTTATATAACATCACACTACGACCAATAGGAGCAGAGCATAAATGAAAAATGTTGCAAAAACGGGAAAAATGTCCACCCGTGGGAAGCCGGGACGGGCCGCTAGTCTTCTATAAAATGTTAAGAGGCTACAAAGATTGTTAGCAGCAAATCGGTTTTAAAAGGCACTGCAAAATTCTATTCTTTATAAGAATATGGTAACATAACACACAATTTGTATTCCTCAAAAGGTTGAGCAGAGGGGTATAGTAACACCCTCATTTCGCCGTTATGTTTAAGTCCCATGTAATAGGGGGCGATCCTATTGCCATCAACCAGGCACAAATCCAAACTCCGGGCTACTACTAAGGAATTCCACACGAAAAAAGCCAATAACACTTTGCCCAACCTGGGGATCGAACCCAGGACCTCACGATCAGCAGTTGCGCTTGTCACCACTAGACCAACGAGGCAGTTAGTAAGAATATGGTAGTAGCTGGCAATCATTCCGCGCAGCAGAGACTTGCCAAAAGAAGATGAAACCATTTAGTCAACCTTATTAGCAAGGTCACGAACATTTTCATTAAACAAACGGAACTCGGAAATAGACTTGGAAAGCGACCCTTCTTATAGGTACTACAAATCACTGTCTTCACATATCCGACAAAATAAAACATACGGTCACAGTTTCTTACTTTTATAAAAGTTCGATTCACACGTCTCCAGTCCTAAGTAGAGTGTGAAGATTTAGTTAATAAAAATACAGTGATTCGAAACACGTTGATGTTAACATGACTAACTACTCAGCTAAAGACATGTACTCTGCTAAAAACCGCAAAAATAAATACACCTTCAACTTAGTTCGCACAATACTTGTGAAAGATAAGATAGTAATTTAATAACCAAAAATCTGTGAACAAAGAAGATGTAGTCGAGTAGTATAGTATTTATTTACAAAATTACTCCCCATTGAAATTACAAGCATAGTCCTCTTAACTAAACTAAATATACAAATATTCCCCATTCTCATAGTACAATGGTGTATGACGTAAACGGTGAGGAGAGCATCGTAACATTATTAGCGTGTATCGCTGTCCGCCCGAACTCCCAAACCTCCATACATAATTCATACATTTCATTCGCTCAAACCCGGGAGTTATGTGCGGAATTATACACCTTCATAGGATAATATTTGATGTTGTGATCATACTTTATCGTTGCAAATACGACATTTGTGTACCTACTATTCTTGCATTCTACCAGATTAGCTCTATTAAAGCGATCTACATTCTCGGTCAACAAGCAGTCGGTAAAAGTCTTTGAATAGGCTTCTACATACTATATTTTTTGGTTTTTGACAATGATAGATAATGACATCGATTTAAATATTCATATCGATTGCGATAATGATGGAATCGATATAGAATGTCCGATAAATAAAGATAACATTGAGAACATGTACAAAAGCTGTCTTTTAAATCATTCATTCGTTATGAATGAAATATTCATAACAATCCGTACAGGGGCTCTACGACTGAACATGACCTAACCCGTAGACCGCTACAGCGCTTCATCTTAGAGCTATGTGCGAGGCCATAATAATCACCAGACTTGGTAACCCGCATGGTGATGAATGTGCGGCTACGTGATTAGTGTTATTAAAATATAACATAACATCACGCCTGTATTCCCCGAAGGGTTAGGCAGAGGTGTATAGTGACAACCTCATTTCGCCGTTATGTTTAAGTCCCATGTAATAGGCGGCGAGCCTATTGCCATCAACCGGGCACGAATCTAAACTCCGGGCTGCTACTGAGGTATTCCACAAGGAAAAACCCAATTACACTTTTGCCCGACTTGGGAATCGAACCCAGGACCTCAGGTCAGCAGTCGCGCTTGCTACCACTAGACCAACGATGCAGTTGTAAACATATATAGTAAAATAAAGGCATAGTAGGCATTTTGTTCTCGGAAGCACATTTTGTGTATATTCAAGTTTTCTTCATGGTTATGTTCGTGTCCCATAACAAATGCCGCTGTTTCGAGGAATTTTAAGCGTATATTGCATAATCACGTCTGCTTGTTGTTCCAAAAACATGTGTGCAGACAAAAAATATTAGGTAAGTAAATAGTGAAACTTTTTTTTCTAAACTGATTTTATTTTTCTCTCAAAAACTCGGTCAAAACACCGGAACTGAAAACCCTTTTATATGATTAATGTACAACGATTAAAAGCCTGTGTAGTGCATAAATATGAAGGATGATCAACCAACCGCCGGACGAATAACGTAGCGATCCATTTCCCCCAGCTGATTTGTTCATTTTCCCGAGCCGGCCGTAAGTCACAACTAGCAAGCCAAATAAACAACCAACATTTTTCTTTTTATTCCCACATCATAATAAAAAACATACTTGACATGTTTTATGAAATTAGCGCACCGAGTTTTCTTCTGTGAAAGCTCCCAAGGACATTTAACTTAGAAAGCCAAGAAATATCTCAACCGCTATTTCCATATAGACGACAAAACTTCTAAACATCTCACGACGGCATTCGCCATAAATACGCTAGAAAATCGCGTCACGCAACGCATTTAAAATTATATTTAACGCAACAAATAACTTACATTATAACTGAATTACTTAAATATTGGAATAGAAATACTAAACACCGTTACATCCGAATTTCAACTGGAATTTATTGAGTTTACAGTTTATTCCGTGAAAAGTTTGAAAAACGTAATTGAAAGTGTGCCAGAATTTGAAAAGTTTTATATGACAACAATATTAGTTAGCTCGCAATTAATCAAAAAGTTTGGCTATCTTATATTTGTGCAAATTGGTGTAGTTTCTATTGCGTTTCTATTTTAAATATTTATTTAATTTACGACCGACGATATTATTCGCTTCGGCATTATCTCTGTTCCCATCTACGAGTCATTCTGCGAACTGAAAGATTAGTGTCAACCAAACATAAGGTGCTACTAAACAAATGACTATCGTGAACAACGAGCCCATCGCAGTATTTTTCATAGGGACCCGTAAATAAATCAACAGATTTTATCGAACGTAGTGCAGATCATTGTTCCGCACAGCCAGAAGCTTTCTAGGTCAATCTGGGTGGTAATTTATTTGGAGAGAGCGAGCGTGAACTCGATACTGCGAAATACGGACGACACTCTTTGCGCGGCCCATTACGCCGCCAACCCGACTATGTACAAAATCGCTTTTTATACACCGACAATCCTGTAAACGTTCTGTTTCCTGTTTAGCCGTTTCATATTGTTTGGATGAGGGTGGTTTTGCGTTTTGGAGAATTTGTCGTTGCTACTGAATTACATTTAGTACGTGTACAATTGCGTATGTAAATATAGACGATTTGTAGAGCGAAACGTCTAATTTATTTACGTATTCCCTTTTTGCGCCAGTTTTTTCTAAATAATTTACTTACTCAATTCATAAACTCTAGGTGAAATGAAGGGCGACGAAACCTTGCATTTACATTCTCGCAAAATACGCACTTATATACGAAATAGCTAATTCGTATACCGCAGTCCTTTCAGGTTTTGCTGTAAAAGTAAAACAAAGCCTAAACACGTTGACGGTCTTCCGTTTCGTGTATAAAGTTTAAAAACTTTATAAACTTTCTCAAAAGAAACAATCTGAAACAAAACAAAACTGTGAGAAGTTTAAAAAAAACACTACAACTGTTTTAAACTAGACTTAGAACACGTTTCATAATTTCAAATCAGAATAAACAAACATCAAATCAAATCATTCGATGTAAATACATCAGATTAATATCTTGCCATATTAACCCCTAAATGTCAACATTGCTAAACATTACCCTCCCCCCAGACCCTTACAACAATTGATCACGCCGTAATTCCCACGCTCGGCAGAGAGGTCATACATCATGTTCATCATGAAAAATTTTATGGAGAAACATTAACAAATAAAAATCAATCTAACAAATAACATGAACCTCCTAAGTTGAAATCCTATTTCACATGCAAAACCTTCTAAGTAACAGAACGCTAACTACTAAGTACAACGTTACTGCAAACGAAATAAGTTTATTCAAGTAAGCACAACATAGTACGTCAAGTTAGTACTTTAGGCTCTGAATGGGGTGCCTGACGGTGCCTACAGATAACAGTCATCTTTGTGCCTCAATTATACCAGTCTGAAGCGCCAGGGCTGAGACTTGCAAGAAGCTGCGATGAAATGTATTTTGTTTTTTTTTTTAAGTAATTGAGTTCTTTATTTAGCAATTGAGTTCTTTATTTAGCAATTAAGTTCTTTTTTTTGCAATTAAGTTATTTATTTAGTAATTAAGTTTTTTATTAAGCAATTAAGATTTCCCTTCCTGAATCTGAACACGATTCATGATTTTCATATTAGCCCGTAAACGTCGATTGCTCAACATAAACAAGAACTTATCTGATTTAAGATCAAAGTGTATTTATCTTTAGTTATTTATAGAGGTTTACTCACAGCTTATGTATAAAATCCTGTATAATATATAACAGCATGGGACTTATACACTAGCCAAATACGGGCAATCTAACATGATTAATAATGAGATAACACTATGATTTAGATGTTATTTTGTAAATGTTCATAAAGTTACACATGGAGTGCGCAAAGAGTAGCTTGAGGCACAATTTTCTTTGATACTATAAAATCTAGTACAAGTACGTATCCTCTTAATAAGACTCCAAAAGCATAAACTGAATGCTTTGGAACAGTGTGTAAAAAATGTGACCAACTCTTAAACTTAAACAGAAAAGAATAATAGAGTAAGTTAGCCGCGTTTCCACCGGAAACGTCGTTTAAAATCAACTGAGGGAAATGTTGCTCAGTCCTCAGCAACGTAAAGTAACGAGTGTCGGGCTGACAAGCCACTATTTGTGCACACTAGTCTAAATTGCGGTGCGTTAAGTGGTGGCAGTGGTGTGCTGTGCCGCGTCAACTAAGCTTGGAAAATCTTCTCGGCTCTATGGGTGGAGAGGAGAATTTGGATTAGAATATACAAGGTTAGTCGGAAAGGGGGTACTAAGCCGAAAGGGTGTTAAAGTACCCGTAATAATGGATAACTTTTGTTCTACAACTTTCCACAAAAGTCAATAATAGTTCAAGAGAAATAGCTGTTCAAAGATTTCATAAAAAATATGCTAAATTCTATCTATCCTCAGCTATGATCAGCTGTGTTTAGATTTTACGTCATATTTGGGGTCACGGATTAGAAACTCCATTTTCTGTATTCATAACTAAAGCAGGGATAAAGAATTATTGAAAAAACTAAAATAAAAGTAATTATTAATGGGAAAAAAAATTAATCGAATTTTTAAATTTTATCAATTTCTTTAAAACAATCATCAGTGATACATTAAGTGGCCCGCGACTTAGTACTCCCTTTCCGACTAACCTTGTATACAACCGTATGTAACTTTAGGATATCGGCATTGCCCAGTAACTGGGTTGCGGAGGTCTGATGGCAGTCGCTCTGTGTAAAATACTGGGTATTCAGCCGCATCTGATTAGACTGGAAGCTGACCCCAACATAGTTTGGAGAAGGCTAGGCAGATAGGCTAATGATGATTAAATTAATACAGAAATGACCCAGTTACGTGTTACCTAAATTACGAATAAAATTAATATTTTTCAATCACACTATTATCGAACCAAGTATCAAACACTCAAAGCTGTAGCTATCCAAAGCAAAGCTCCTACATCGACAGTAAAGCGGTGGAAATAAAATAAATCTCTACATAAACCGACAAAGGATTCAGGACATATTATGTATTTTTAAACGAGATCAACTCGTTTGTAACGGAAACATTCACGAACACTGCGAGATTCCGATCAATCGGAGACAGTCAAAACATTTATTGAATCTATATTTGCCAACAGCAGGGCTTTGAAAGCCACAAATAGGGCGTGAGAACAAGCTAACAGTTGTTGTTCTGCTGACCGATAGCATCGCGCCGACAACCCTAGTGACAACTAGCAACAGAAAAATGAACTTTATTTTCTTACTAATAAGGTTGTTGTATGGGGGGTAGTTGAAGTATGTTTTCTGTCTGTATATCTCGTCACATCTCAATTAATTAGCAAATGAATATATGGTTTACGCTTATTGCAATGCTTCCTATGATCTTTGTGCTCCTGGTACTCAGTTCACGAGCGTATCGTTACAAGGAAAATTGGTTACATCCGTGCACGGGGTGTTGTTGTGCTCCTTTGTTTGTAAATAATGTTGTGAGATCATACAGCGCATGGAGAATTTAATTGTGCAATTTGTGCTTAAATAAATAAACTGTTGCACGTTCCCGGAAAATCCAGTTTGAAAACATTATGAAATTATTCGATAGGTAGTGTTATTATTTAACTTTAACACGTTCTTTACATAACATAACATCATGCCTTGTTTTCCCCAAAGGGTTGGGCAGAGGTGTTTTTAGTACACCCTCGTTTCGCCAGTTAGGTTTAAAGTCCCATACAATAGGGGGCGAGTCTATTGCCATTAACCGGGCACAAATACAGACTCCGAGCTGCTACTGATAAATTCCTAATGGAAAAACCCAATAATACTTTGTCCGACCTGGGGATTGCACCCAGGACCCCATGCTCAGCAGTCGCGCTTGCGACTACTAGACCAACAAGGCAGTCAACAACACAACAACACGTTCTTATTTACATATGTAATACTCTATAAACGAATAAATCTATCAAATGAAATCCTAACTATGTAATAAGCTCAACTCATTGAATTTAAATCGCTGCCCTGAACGTTTAAAACAGAATAAACACATATCTTCATTTTCTACAATCATTAGCCTAGTTATTTATGTGCTTTAATCGAGCCATTCGTTCGTCTACGTGTGTGTTACCATCCGCTCCACTGCTTATGGAAATCTGTCACGACTCGGAGCGATGAGAAAGCTCTATACATCGTAATTACAAAACCTCGTAACTATATAAAAAAGTTTATTGACGTCATCTTGTCCAGAATTTAAACATGGAAGGTTGAACCTGAAAGGATGGAAGACGTCACTTGTTCGGTTATGACGTAACTGGTTATTCTCCACATTGCAGGTACTTTCCTTTCCAAAGTACATTAGTTAAAAGCTTACTTAGCTGGAATAACCACCGAGTGGGAAAATCTCTGGCGGAACTTTACAGCACAACTTTAAACGAGAGTTTATTAGAAAAGAGCCGGCTATGAATGGCTATCGAATGAATGTTATATTTTAGAGGAAACAGCCGATTTAAAATAGACGTAGTTATTCTCTGAGTACCTAATTATAAACACAAAAATAAGTTTCTAGTCTGTACCTACTTATTATGACCCAATTTCTCGAGCTGACTTTTCAACAAATCTCATCTACTCTTAGGAAGGTACATAATTTAGGTCTGCTAGGAGATAAATCGAACTGTCAAAACTTTACAAACTATGCTATGTATATATTTATGAGTTAGATCATAAAGATAGCCATAGCAAATTATGATTTGTGTAAAAAAATAGTTTCCCCCAGAAAAAACTTATTCCAAATAACTTTGTCGGTCTCGCCTATTTGAAATAAGATTTCTAAGGCTATGAGATATAAGAGATGCAAGACTAGAGCTATCGACCTTAATAAACGACTAATACATCGTCTACGCGTCTGTATAAACTAAGCTCGGAAAAATAATCTCCGTTTTTATTATTTCAATGTCTGTGTGATTCTCGGCTACAAATAGTAATAAGAAGCGACTGAGGAATTAATATTTTAACCTTGCATATGAGTATAAGATAGTTTTCATCGCGGAAAATTTTAAACTTTTTCACAGGACGAGCCACGGGCCCAAATTGTATCGAAGGTATTATGTAGTTCCGAAGAAATTATGAAGATAGTTTTGTCTCGAAGCAACTTATACTCAATTTTCAACATATGTTTGAGCTGAATAAAACAACAATACGCCTGTATTCCCCGAAGGGTTGGACAGAGGTTTTTAGTTACACCCTCATTTCGCCGTTATGTTCAAGTCCCATGTAATAGGGGGCGAGCCTATTGCCATCCACCTGGCATATATTCAAACTCCGGGCTGCTACTGAGGAATTCCACACGGAAAAACCCAATAACACTGCCCGACCTGGGGATCGAACCCAGGACTTCAAGATCAGCAGTCGCGCTTGCCACCGCTAGCCCAATGAGGCAGTTAATAATAAAAGTCAGATCATAGGTATCTACATATTACTAACTATAGTAACTGTGATCAAATACATTAGTTCCTACGTGTTTCAATTCAAAGAGCTAAAGTCTAACGAGGATGGCTAAATGTAACGCACCTAGACGTCAAAGTTTCGCTTTAGCGATACAGATACGAAGTTGCTTAAGACGAGCTATTGAATTGGAGACTCTTGTCTTAAGTCTTGGCTCTGATGTCATTAAAAGCAAATATTAGAGAGTAAATAGCAAAGCTGTAAGAGTAAAATGAGTCCAAGCCAAACTGGACGTCACTCATAAAAAGAAATAACTACCCCTTTAAATGCTTCAAGCCAAGGATCTCTATTTTAGAGAAATGCAATAATTTTATAATTGACTTCTTTTTTTTATATCTCTTTTTAAAAAACGTTGTCCCACACTAGGATTTCTCCTGTATCGTGGGTGCGTTTACAGACACAAATTTTCACATGCACAAACGCCCAGACCCGGAACAAATATCTGTAGGCCATACAAATATTTGTTCCGTGTGGGAATCGAACACTCTACTCGTAGCGCAGAAGCCAATCGCTCAGCCACTGCACCAAACGTATCGTTTACTTTAGTACATGACGTAAGTACTAAAATGAATTGTCCTGAACTGTGTAAACAATCTTTTACGTAATAAGTCGAGTTTACACGACTGTTTCCATGATTCGAGTAACAAAATTTTAGTTACTTCGAATACGTACTAACTAAAGGCTGGAGACATAAAATATGGCTCAACTGAGACAATAAAGCCCACAGTACCTTATGGTACAAACACACGAGTAAACATTAGTACAATCTATCTAGTTCATAACTTAATTCCAGTTAATTCCAGCTTCCTTACGATTTGATGAGCACGGATCTATCATGTGATTTGTAACCAACACTAATCGTATTATCGGCCATTTGCATTCGAACGGCAACTGGCGCTGTCAAAATATTTACGAGTGCTGTCATCTATCGTCGGATCCGCTAAATTTGCTGAACCAATGAGCGTAACGGTTTCGCAAATTGATATTGAGTAGAAATATCGATTCGTGATACTTTGTTTACATTAGGTGCGTGTTAATACGTTATAGACGTGAAGGTGGTGAGTTGTACTATCGGAATGAATAAGTTTAAAATAGTATTATCGATAGTAATATAAAGTGTACACATGTTATTGGTGTTTTGTTAGGATCTGCTTAGTATAAAGAACATGTTCGTGCGTTTAGTCATTCGTTGGATCGACCCAATGGTTTAAGGATGAGCGTGCTATCTCAGGCATAGGTATAACGAATAACTACCGGGGTTGCGGTGCATGCTTTTGCGAATCCCGCGACCCCGGCCGAACGGTCAGGAGGAGGAACACCCGTGGTTTACCCGCCTTCCCCGGGCGAGGGACATCTATGAGGATTTAAAAAAAAAGGTATAATGAATAAAAAAAACTAATAATCCACGGCATATTTATAATCCCATGCCATATGCCACTCTCTCTACACACCTACGAGAAAAAAGAGTGCAAAGTCAAATTTTTTCGTAGAGGTTTCGACAAAAATAAATATTTAAACAGCTACACTCTCATCTTTGTAGGTAGGTAATTATAAGTTAGGTATTACCATCATACCACTTTATGTACAAGGCCTTTTTCCTAAATACTCTTCATACAAACGTTTATATAAGTCTACAGCACAAATGCTCACGTTTCAAAAGATTGTAAGAGTACTCACAATTGCCTTAAATATTCCAAACGTTTTCTAAGAACGTACCTCCTTTTACCGCAAAACGCATTTACCATCTTTACATACAATACGTACGTTTATTCAACATCAATCAAACGTATTACAAATTCATAAAAATTGACAATATATGTTCACAGCAGCGATCCCGATTCAAACATTGTGATATTGGGATCAGAAGAGATAAGCTATCAAGCGGACTGTTCCAAATGTTTTAGATCTGATTGCCCATGTGGGTGAATGTACACAAATAATCGAATGTTCACAAAACAATCGAACCGTAAACTGCTGCCACGAAATAAATTGAAAAAATTGAAAGTTAACGTGATGTGAAATATTGATATCTATTAACTTTGGTGAATGAAGATTTTTAAATCTGATCGAGTTTATACATCGATTCTGAGTATTAGCAGAACACTCAGTCTGTTTATTCATGTTATTATTATCTTTTATTTACTGAGATAGAAAGTAGCAGCTGTTTGTCAACTCACAAGTTGTAAGAGTCAACTTAAGGAAAACTTATTGTACAACGTGTAGGCAAAGAGCCAGCAACAAGTCAGTATTGTGATCTCCGAAGCTTCGAGGTTTCAGTGCGATGCACCTAGTGTTGATACGAGTTTAAAGCTTAACTCCGATACTACTTTCGAATCACAACAACAAAATAGTGGCTTAGCGGGACCACTGTTTTATTGTTGTGGCGTGGTCCGAAACGAATGACTCTGAATCGAGTCTGGCGCTTCGAATTGTAGGTACGTGGATAACTTACTTGGAATTTAACTTGGACTTTACAGTTAGCAGAAAAGTCGAAATACCAATTCTAAGTAGGTAGTCTTGATATAAAATTAAATCGAAAAAATCACAATTCACTACATACCTTCAATCGAATATACATTATATTGTATACTCGATTGAAGGCATCTTCAAAGAATTCACGCACAAGTTTGCCAAATCACTTTGATAAGTTTAGGGGCCCAAGTTGGCGAATCACATCCAACTTTCTTGGATTTCTGCCGAATTTCAGATGCTAACATAACTTTATTCGTTTCCTCATCGAGCTTAATAACCAACTTATTTAACTTGGACCCGTGTTTAAATTAAATGAAGAAAGAAGTGACATTTAAACGAGGTAATCAAATGATCACTTATTGTTTAAAACAATCTGTTTGAGAAAAAGGATTTTATCAGTCTCCCTATTCGTAATCATGTCGGATTTGTTAAACTTTTGATTTACATAAAATAAAACAATAACTGTAGATTATATTCATAAGGAATGATTAAAAATTAAAAATATACCTTGTTATTCAAGTAACTAATAACAGGAGATATTATAACGACCTTTTTGCAGTCACGTAGGCAAGCATTAATAAAAATAATGCGTCTTATTTTAGAATTCCCCGTATCAGTCAGACAGAAATAAAATTAGTTGGTTATATATATAGACGAATGCGACACAAACTTCGATATAAAAAGAGATGCACTCTTTTTATATCGACGCCGATGTTGATCTATAACGTAGAACGACATCGTCATCGACAAATTGGTCGACATTTCCAATAATGGATTGCTCACTTTAGTAACTATTTTTATAATAGACGCCAATGACATTATAAAAAAAATGTTTCGCGTCAATTTAATTAATTATTCGATAACTTATGAACACAGCTTTTACCTGTTGAGTCTTTTGATGAATAAGTTAAGTAGACACTTAAGTTTTTAATTACGTTTTAAATTCGATTTAAAATATATATTAAATCGAATACAGCTTTTTCATAAATTGATAATAATTAAATACCGCAAGCAATTACATCGATAATAATTACCGTAGACATACAGGCAGAAGAATTTTAAAAAGGAATGATTGGTATCTGTTCTTTGGCTCAAACTGTCGACCGAGCGAGCCTTACATACCGGCAATAAAAAAAATATTGTCTCCATTACGGTATGCCTTGACCCAGTTGTGTCAGGAGCAAAACACTACGGGAGGCCGGCCGACTGATCGTCCGGAATGTTTACGTGTGAATCGACAATTTAATTATGGATTACAATCATTCGCAGAAGGCTGTGTGACGATTCCATCACTATTTTACCAACCTTTATATGACGCGACGTAACAAATGATAATATTATTGTTGTAGTGATCGACAAGATTAAGTCGAACAACACTAGACAACATTCTACTGATGAATTTATTACGCGATATTATCTACTAACGTTTGTCCAATAATGTGACATCTATAAAAGCTTTTGTCTTATCTGATAAGGAGAGCCGTAAAATATGGCTGAGCATCTGACATTTATGGGTTCTAAAATATATTAACATATACTTATGTTTATGAAAATATAAAGTAGATACTCCGTTATTTCTTCGGTATCAGTTAAATATAACACATTAAAAACACATAAAACTAAAAGAAGAGTGGTAAAACTATTGCTTAGACATTCACATAAGATAACATGCAGATATTCCACAACATAATATTTCCTTCATAAATAACTGAAGTCGGGATGAGGAAATGAATGATTGCGGAAGCTTTGATAGTCGGTTAGTTAAATCTGATAACAATGTTATCGGGTGAAGATCACGTAAAGGAATGATGAGGTTCCGCCATTCCGGATCGCTTGAAGGGATGACGGATGGCCGATATGAGAAGGGCTTAGTATCGTGTGATGTGGTGTTAGAGGGCGAGGATGAATAAAAATAGGATAGGGAAATTGACAAAAAGAATAAACAGTTTTGTAAATAAACATAATTTTACAGCATAGTATGTGGAAAGGTTGAAAGCACCTTTTACATACTTAAATGCCCCATAAACACCCGAGCTGGTAATACTGCACTTTGTCGGGAAAATGCTGACGGATTAAACAACCTATAAGTCGGGCACATAATGTAAGAAAGTTTCTATCAGAATCTTTCTGACATGCCCCGGAGAGCACACTGCACATACATTTACTACTACTACACTTAATTTTGTGCTAGACACACCACACTATCTGATTTTGCCGGATCCGAAAGTCTACGGGGTCTAGTACAAAATGTATACGCAGTCTCACGTACGCGTCAGAAATTTCTTATAATATGTAATTTCTTGTAATTTAACAACTCGTTTGGTGCAGTGGCTGAGCGATTGGCTTCTGCCCTACGGGTCGTGAGCTCGATTCCCACACGGATCAAATATTTGTATGGCCTACAGATAGTTGTTCCGTGTCTAGGTGCATGTGCATGTGAAGATTTATGTCTGTAAACGCACCCACGATACAGGAGAAACTATAATGTGGGGCAGTGTTTAAAAAAAATGGGGCCGCCTTGAAAGAAAAATCATTTTTATACAGATCACCGAGACTCCAAATATAAAATTATAGATCACTTATTAGTAAGAGCTCGTGAACTTATCTATGTCAACCGCTGTAGTTACTGAAACACTGTCTTGTAATTTATCGGTAATTAAACCACTGCCTGTATTTAAACAGACTGATCCGAAGCTCGTTAATTGGATAAATAAGAAAGTATTTTAAGAACACGTCACTTTCTCTAATGAAATTTCTTTCCGCTCTTAATCTTAAGATCCATAGCCCATACTTTATATCGTCTTATCTCACAACTTCTGTATCGATAGAAAAACAAAACGTTTCAAGTTCATAGAAAAACAGTTTTTTTGTCTTTCGAAAGATAAATAAACGGATACAGATAAAAACTGTTTTCGGAGAATTTTCGACATCAGAAAGCTTTTTCTTCGACACATAATAAACGAATACCGCGTTATCGATGACACATTATACTATGTAAACATTTTTAGCTTCTCGTTATCCATCTTATCTAAACAAGATTGGAACGTAAAATATAGGTTTTTATTGAAAACCTATATTTTTAGGAATGGGTAGTTTTGGGAACGCCAGCGAAACTAAAAGTGATACGTTATTTTATACAGACACTTAGGTAAGCTAAAATTTTAATTATAATGACAATAATGTGTTCGGTTGAAATAGTTACTGCAATATTATTATAACAATCTAAAGCCTGATTTACACACGCATTAGTTAAGTAGACAAGTTATCTTGTTGATAAGGCGAGTTAAGTAGAAAACCTCATTTGGAGTTCTTGCTCAACTAATGGCCAAATACTCAAAAGCTACTCAATTTTAAGTTGCCGGTCTCGTGTCATCACTGTCATTTCGCTTTAGTGACAGTGACAGCACGAGGCTTAACGGCAATTTAAAATTGAGCTTCATTTGAGTATTTAGGCATACATTCACTAAATCGGCAAGTTAACCCGCAATTTAATAAATACATGTGTTAATCGGGCTTAAAAATACCCAATATCGAACAACATTAACTACCGCTTACGATAAACCACAGTAGTGAATCCTACACATATTTTAACAACATATTCTAAATTAACTGAACACAACAAATTATTAATCCAGAATTATTCCAATACAATTTGTCGTTTCAATTCCATTCAATATAAATTTGTCAATAGAAGTTAATCAGCAAATTAAATTCTCATTTGACTTAATCAAAATTAATTTAACGGCTCCAAAGGTGTTCAAATAATTAATAAGCTTATATCCAAACCACGTAAAGCTGAGTACCTACAAACGATGTACTTTGAATTTTATTAAGATTACTCATAAAATACCAATGAAAATTCCGTGGGTCCGTCACGTCCAGCCGTCGTGGGGTCCCGTAAATAAGCAATTATCGGCTTAGTTAAGGTCTGATTTTCATATTTTTTCTCAGCACGAGGGGCTGTTAATTGGGCAATAAATTATTCCCCAATTCCGTCGTATATCCCGCTAGGGTGCGTCCGGAGATTGGCGCTTGAAACACAGCTGCCGCCTGTTATCTTCATTCACGTGAGCATTAAAGATATTGAGGTCGAATGAACTGTCATTTTTAATAGACTTACTTCGGCTGAGTTTGTCAAAATTAGCAAGAAAAGCAAAGTGATTGATTTATTCTTTCGATCTTTAGAATTTGAATGAATATGATGTCTTCCAAGTAGGTTTTGAATAGACATATTTTTTGTAGCGAAATATGATTTGGTTTCAATATTTATATGACAAAATAATAATAATTAAAAAAACAGTCTAAATTATATTCAAAAAAGGCTCCAGCAAAGTTCGTAGTGGTAACCGATGGACTAGCAAGGAGTAAGTAGTTTTTCTGGATTTAGTAGTCTATATTTATAAAGAGGAAAGATTTGTATTTTTGAATTTTTGTATGTATCGAATAAACTTAAAAACTACTGGACCGATTTCAAAAAATCTTTTGCCGTTAGAAAGCTACATTAACACTGAGTAACATAGGCTACGGGCGGAGCCGTGAGGACACAGCTAGTTTTTAATAAAAATAAAACGACATTTTAATAAATAAAGAAATACCATTTCTGTTTGAAAACAATCCATACCTAACGAGCGATTGACGCAAACTGCGTATTTGTGGGCGGTTTTCAGTAGGTACACTGCGGTTTAAGTCTGAAAGATAACCCAATTCAGGAACAATAAATGGTTTTTACATCATGCAGTCAAACATAAACACGGATACATAACAATTACGCAGGTATTATGCTAAACAAAATAAATTCATGAAATATAGTCATCATCATCATCCTCATGCCCTTATCCCAACTTATTTGTGGTCGGCGCAGTATGTCTTCTTCTTCCATACATCTCTATTAGCCGTCATCTCAGTAGTCACCCCCTTTCTAGCCATATTATCTTTCACACTACCCATCCATCGTTTCTTTGGTCTTTCTCTATTCTTATCCACATTCATATTTTTTTGACGACACGTTTAGCGCAGTGGCTGAGCGATTGGCTTCTGCGCTACGGGTCGTGGGTTCGATTCCCGCACGGATCAAATATTTGTATGACCTACAAATAGTTGTTCCGGCTCTGGGCGTTTGTGCATGTGAAGATTTATGTCTGTAAACGCACCCACGATACAGGAGAAATCCACGTGGGGGCAACGTTTTTTTTAAAGAAAAAAAAAACTCACAACTTTCCTCACGACGTGTTCCTCATTCCTCCGCATCACAACATCACAACTTCGTATTGGGTATACCTATATAGGTTACTAATCGAGTAGGATAATCCTTCAAATTAGATTTATAAAACCGCCAAAATATTGGGAACTACTCTTATCCTATAATTTATCTTACCGAGCCTTATTAGTTAAACCTATGTCGTGTATCTTGGCCAAGAATGAATTTTAGTCTTCGTCGTTGTAACGAAAGACTAGGCTAGCTAGTACCGCCGCGTTCACTGTTAAAATTGGCTTGGGAGAATTATTAGTATAAGAACTGTTTCATATTAACAAATTACTACCATAAGTAAACAAAACGATTCATAACATCACCCCTCTATTCCTCGAAGGGTTGGGCAAAGGTGTCTATACACCTTTGCCCAACCCTTCGAGGAATTGAGCAGAGGTGTATAATAACACCCTCATTTCGCCGTTATGTTTAAGTCCCATGTCAGAGGGAGCGAGGCTATTACCATCAACCAGGCATAAATCCAAACTCCGAGCTGCTACTGGGGAATTCCACACGGAACAACCAAATAATACTACCCGACCTGGGGATCAAACCCATGATCAGCAGTCGCCCTTACCACCACTAGACCGAGGCAGACAAAACGATGCATTTTTAAATATAGAAACCGTACAATAAACATAAACTGTTATCGCTATCACTACACGTCCCATCATTACCTATAGTATCCGTCGTCCGACCAGCGACAACACATGAAATCTTTTGTTTACCTACGCGTTCAATTGTTTGTACAAAGGCTTCGTCTGTACAAAAAGCAAACATTAAGTGAGATGAGTCCGGGGTTTAGAGCCTCCTTTACTACCGATCGGTACGGACGGCTGCTTTTTAATTTACCTTCCTCTGTATAATTAAAACCTGCGGTAGCTTTTCTGCCCGTTTTCGAGAACCAACAATAGATTTATTCTCACAAAAATAAGACAAGTAATTCAAGCGAGAGTTCCAACTACGAATCAATGTAACGGTAATGAAATTGTGTTTTTTAATATCATTTTCTTTTGGGAATACTTAATTTTTTTAGGTATTGTGCTCCTGTTGTTTTTTTTGGACTTCTCGATTTAACATTACTAAACATTGTAGCAGTGAGATCTCCCACGGTTGATCTAATAGTAGATTTCAGCTGCGGCCAATCTCAGTCCAATGTTGGACATAGACCTCTTCCAAAATATGCCACCAAAATCGGCCTTCCGCACCCAGTCTTATTACCCCAAACGTCATAATTACGCAGATCAAGTCAGACAATGAGCTGACAACCTCTGTCTGCACAGAGCCGATTCAACTCTAACCTACGCAATTCATGTCTAACATTGTTTAGAGTAACAGCCGCGAGTAGGTACTATGCTACTAATTGCAATTTTATGCTTGCCTGGTACACAACACATACGAAGTGTGCTTATAATTCTAATACTGAACATTTTAGGTTATAAATGTTTGCATACAAATTGGAAACAAAGAAGAGATTTCTAGTAACGCCCGATTCCTATATTTTACCGACCGTTATTGCTTAAAACTAAAACTCATATTTTCACCAATATCGAAGCGTTGGTCCTGTCGAAACGATTGGTAAGCAAAACGATAGGTTTCTTGGCATAGGTACCGGACATAGGTAAGTGTTCGCTATTTTGACTACGCCTTGTAGCAGTGTGCCTCTAAACAACTACACTTCGATATACGTGACCTTTATTTCAAGATTTCTCTCTAACAATAAGCTTTGCGATACGTTAGACAATGCTGACCCAACTTTCTGAGAATAACACTTCTTATAAACCCCAATTAGACCGAAAAAATATTTGTTTCCTTTTCCTAGTATAGCAGGGGTTTCTTTTATACCATTATCTCGTCAGTCAAGTGCTATTGTAAGATAAAATGCAAACATTTAAATTAGTAGATTATTTGTGGAAGTCCAGTCTGTACTTAATTAACTGAAAAGAAATGCAGGTCAAAGCTCTTGAAAATATAGCGGCTAGCGGCTTTATTAACAACTAGCTGTGTCCTCACGGCTCTGCCCGCGTTGTAAGTTTTATTCCAGTAATAAAAATAGCCTATGTTACTCACTCTCAGTGATAATGTAGCTTACTAACGGCAAAATATTTTTTGAAATCGGTCCAGTAGTTTTTAAGTTTATTCGTTACATACAAAAATACAAATCTTTCCTCTTAATAATATTAGTATAGATATAGATGTAAACAAATTGTGTACAAAATATCACCTAAATGTTTTTTTATCCCTTAAACATTTACGACGTGAGTGAGTACAAACCATACTTCCAATCCAAGCTCACGCATTTTCATAATAAGTGTGCCATAAGTATGACACACAGTCAATGTAAAAAATAGTGCCGTAAACATTTTAGCTCAAGCAATAAGCTTCACAAGCTAGTTTCAACTTAAAACAATTGCATATCATTAGCGAGATGTTCTTTCTCTCAATGATGACATGATCAACACTTTCACCTCGTGTCCTTATTGTACCAGCGCCAGCGCCGACGGGTTGACAGCTTGCGGTTCGGCCATTGTTCGTCACAATGGTGGAATAACGAAACGCCATGTTTGTCCGCCTGACTTTCCCTTACAATAAACCCACTATTAATTATCTAGTTCCTCTTTTGAGGACGTTGTGGTTCGGAGTGCTTTGAGAATTTGTGACACAGTTATCGAATAATGGTTGAATTTGGTTCCGTTTTGTGTTCTAGTATGGGAAACTGGAATAAATAAAAGAAAATAAGTAAATAAAAGCTATAAAACGATTTGTATCTTCCAAGAATTAAAAATAGAGTGGAGTATGGACTCAAATAGAAATTCAAAAGGATTTATCAGATAAACACACTTACAAAACGTACATTTTTCACGCGAAAAATAAACTCATTATTTTATACGAAACAGAATAAAAAACTGACACAGAACAAACAATTAACTAATTCGATTCACCTATACCTCATTAAATAACATTAGGCAAAAGTGGCCCACCAAGCCACTACTTAGGGATCTTTTGAACCATTCCTTCAGGTAGAGTTTTTTCAGCTCATCTTGATTGACCGTTAAGGTTCATAAAAGCATAATACTGTGTTGAATCTCTGCTGGAACCAATTATGTTGCATTTTTCTAGAGATTTCCTTGCTAAAATGGGTCTTATTCATCTAATGTTATAGAAAACTGAGTACGGTCAGCAAAAAACAATCCATTGAAAATGAATAAAGCTGCGTTTATCACTAATTCGTTGAAAAAAATCGCCTTACATTATGGCGACGCATTTCTACTGTTGGTATCGCCGCTGGAAATCTAAATTAGCGTAAAAAACGAATCGAAATAAACTTAACCGAGCCACGAATTCGTTTTGTGATGACGGGTTTCATTGGAGATTTAATTCGCTGTTATAACATGAAATGTTAACAGAAGTAGCGGCAAATATTTGTTTTCTATTATATTTTAGTACGTAACAAACCATTTCTTGTATTTGAGTATCTAAAATATTAAAGGTTGACCCACGGAATATCATTTTTTCATGCTGTATCCTTTTCTGTCGCTGAGGAACGTCATTTAATAGAGCAAGAAAGACTGCGTGAGACCGCACGCGTTAGCACGAGACCGCACGCTTTAGCACTCACGCTGTCTTTCGCACTCTATTCAATGACGTTCCTGGGCGACAGAAAAATATAGAGCATGAAAAAACGCGATTCCGTGCCGACAGATGTGGGTCAACCCTAATATGATATAAAATATGTATATATAGTCTAGTATATGTATATATAGTCTCAACTTAGACAGGGTGATCTAATGTCGATTATAAGAAAAACGTATTTGGAATGACCTACGTTGATTACATACAAGTCTAAGACAAAAGTCTATCCAAAATTACAAAGCAACTAAGTTGAAACAACTCACTAAAGTAAATGAAACTTGGTAACTAACATTGAATGTCTTCATTTAAAACAGGTTTTAAACAGTGTTAATTTTGTTTACCTGCACCAATTACTCGCTTCCCTATCGCTAGAAACAATAAATATCGCGAGCCATTTACTAAACGAACCGACGTAAAGTACCACAAATAAATACAACTTACATTTGTAGATCTGTTTAGAAAGGTTTATAACTTCGCTTTTAGTATTGGGTTCAGTGTGACATGCTTATGCATGCAAATGCTCAGCTGATGGTGGGCGTGGCATTTATTCGGTTCATCGAGCTCCCTAAAAAGGGTTGAGCTGCATGACAACTGATTCTTGTGGGCGATGGCCATCAGTCGGCAAGGATCAGCTCGAGATACCAGACATAATCGGGTTACCATCCATTCTCCAATGACAACAAAATCATTTTTCTGGTCAAAAAATTAAAATAACAATGAGATAAAACCAAACCTCCTCCTGAGTTTGTTTCAGCGTTTCTTTTCAAGCGGTCAGTTGGTAGGGAAAAGCTGAAGCCATCTGACATAATTCGTTCTGCCTAGTCCTTTCTCATCTATTGGGGTCAGCTTTCAGTCTAACCAGATGCGGCTGAATACCAGTATTTTACACGGAGCGACTACCTCCGCAACCCATTTACTGGGCATTACCGGTATCTTAAGGTTTGACCGGTTGTCAGACTTTCGAGCTTCTGACTACCCATAACGACTTTCATTCATATTCGCATAACATCCGGGACCGACGGTTTAACATGCTCTTCGAGACACGGAGGGGTCTCTCGATGTGTAACGAACGGTCACCCATCGACGGACTGACCGCGGCAAGCGCAGCTTAACCTCGCTAATCGTATGACCCGCGCGGTTGTTAATTCGCCACGAGTCCCTCCATCTGGCATAGTGACTTGTATAATTGATTGCAACCTTATTAGTGAAAATAGTAGTACCTCAACCTTAGTGTATCTAGAAGTCATCCGAGGGAATACCTAAGAGAGACCTAAGAAGCGTCGACTGGTTGTTTGAAAGCTGATATTACTTACCGCTGGGAATATACAAAACGAAGCTAAGTGGAGACGAGTTTACAGAAAAGTAAAGAAGGCTTGGCTTTACTGAAAAGGATAAGGTGAAGATGAAAATACCTAGTCAGAAGTTATCGCATACATCAGGTAAATGTTTGGCTCTCTACCTTTTGTAGACAAAGCGTAGGTTAGTTATATTAATTGTTCACTCCCAGTTACATAATAATATGCCAGGCGCAAATTATATCTCTCAAGCTTCTAGTAATACTACATAAGTATATGCATACTACATCGTCTGTACCTACTATAAATACTCGTAACTTCATAATGGGATCCCAACCCACTGAATAAAGTCATATAATGTAGCAAAGACATTTCAAGCAAAGATTGACAACTATAATAATTTAATTAATAAGCCATTAAAGTCTACGCGTATTGAAAAGGTAATTATTATGCTCAATTAATAAACATTGAGTATTTACTGCATCAATGAATTACGTCGATTTAAACGACCTTTTTGAATAACCAGACAGACGGCTTTCTAATTTATATTTTTCTTGATTTCTTTTATCTTTTATTCAGCAATAATTGTCACGGTGGGAAGGGCCACAATATTTATTGGTCAATTAAAATTCATATAAACTTTTCATCATAACAGAACATAATATAGACTTACTTTGTACAGGAAAATAACGCATTAAAATACCTACCCTTGCAGAAATAGTAGTTACTCTCTGAACTAAGTAGGTACGATAGAACAGATTTATTTCGAAAAATAAGAAACTAAATCCACAATAACGAAATTCGTTAAATGCAATACAGCAAATAATATGAAGCTTTAAATCAATTTTGAGTTACAATCATTTATCTATAAATAGAAAATCATAGATCGTGCGCATCAGATGCTAATGTCCCCGAGTGTCATTGATCTTTAATCTGTGTCATAGGCCCTTGAGATGGCAAAAAAGGATTATCAAAAGGTGGCGAGAAGTTTTACAATGACGCTATAGAGCAATATTTTATTGAAATATATTACTAAATTATTATATTAATAGACTATTTTTTATATATGCAAGATAAAACTGCGGACGTTACCACAAATATCAGAAAATAAAAATGATTGAGTTTTATTTAATTTATAACACGAGATCTTTCATGTCGGATACCTAGATTAATTGCCGTCTCAATTTGTAGTCGATAAAAAACCAATTGATTAAGTTAACACAAAAACGGGCGGCAGTTAAAATAAATGTAAGTGTTTAATCAAAAGTATAAATTATACAACTTCACCTCTGTCAGTCTGTCAACTTAATGAGTAAAGAAAACAATATATTATCCATACAGAAATAATTACACCATTTTAAGCTTTATTTACATCATGAATTTCATTTAAAAACCAATTTGTTATTAATTTCGAGTGTAAAACTTGAACGAAAAACGTATATCTGTGTTTTTCACGTTGTTATCGGAATTTATGGAAACATAGCGTGTTGAAAATTATTCTCCGTAAGTTAAGAAAGCCAATTGAGGAAAATTTACACCTATGTAACATTTATTCACACCTTAAATAGCTGTACAACAATAACCTTGACCGGTTACTAATCAATCTTCTAGTTGTTTACCAAGCTTCATGCCACTCTAGAAACAAAAGAAAAATACAATCAGTCGTTCGGTTTGCTCGTGGCGAAAGAACTAACTGACGAAAAAGATTTGCTTTGTTTTTTAAAGCGCTTGGCTTACGATCTGTCACTACTTTGTAAACTATTGCGATGGTTAAAATTCTAAAACTTTTTACGTGTATTCAAAAGGCGCGTTATACGTCCTCATCTTCTTTACATAGTATAAAACAAAATCGCGCCCGCTGTCTGTCTTTCCCTATGTATGCTTAGATCTTTAAAACTACGCAACGGATTTTGATGCGGTTTCTTTTAATAGATAGAGTGATTCAAGAGGAAGGTTTATATGCTCCACATTAGTATCTACATTACACCCGTGGGAAGCCGGGGCGGGTCGCTAGTTAAACATAAACCACCTTATATAAAATTTATTTAAATAGCGTGTGGACGGCACAATGCATAACTTTAAGTATTTTAAAGGTACAAACGCAAAGCTAATTTAAATCATATACTGGCTCGCGAGCATTAGTGATGAGCGAGTGTATTCGATTCGAAAATGCAACCGAGCAACTACACCGGCGGAATATAGGATGTAGAGAAAAGCGGGCCGTATCCAGCGACCACTGGCTTTTCATTAAGCGGAAAGCCTTGCTAAGCAGTTATCAACCGCGGCCCGCTCGCGGATTAACACCCAACTTATTTGTTAAATATATTGTGAGATTAATTTATTACTGCGATTCTGAACAATGCTGTGTTATTTAACTTTAAATGTGATAAACAACTATGTTGTAGCCGTTTTGAGTTACAGCAAAAGCTCGAATAATGTGTGCGAAACACCAATGAATAAGTTATGATTTTTTAAGACGTTTCCTTTGTTACATAACGTCACGCCTTTATCCCCCGAAGGGTTGAGCAGAGGTGTATAATAACACCCTCATTTCGCCGTTATGTTTAAGTCCCATAGGAAGCGAGCCTATTGCCATCAACCGGGCACAAATCCAAACTCCGAGCTGCTACTGAGGAATTCCACACGGAAGAACCCAATAACACTTTGCCCGACCTGGGGATCGAACCCAAGACCTCCCGATCAGCAGTGGCGCTTGCTACCACTAGACCAACAAGGCAGTTCCTATCCTCCTTCCTTACCTTTGTTACTTGTGTATATTTTTTAAACATTGTATGAACTAAATTGAAACAGACCGTTCTTATTTACAAAGTTACAGTGCTGTTTCTAATGTATACAAAGTAGTCCTCGTAAACGTGTCACCTTGGATATATAGATACGGTGGAGCGACAGCACAGATAACATTATAACTATTTTTTCTGTGTAGTTAATATACCTATCGCATAATAAGATCTAATATTCTTAACTAGTGACCTGCCCCGACTTCGTACGGCTACCATTAAGTTTGAAATGTTTTCATCAAACATTTGATTATTCCGACATTCCTGACAAAAACTGTTAAAACTCAGCTAATATAAACAACACGTATATAAATAATACACTTAAACCTTCCCCGAGAACCACTCTATTTAATCGTGAAAACCTGAACTAAATCCGTTCAGTTTTTACGGAGAAAATCGCGCAGACAGACAGACGCAGCAGGGAACTTTGTCTTAAAATATTTACTAGCGACCCGCCCCGGCTTCGCACGTGTGCAGTATAGATACTAATGTGGGGCATATAAACCTTCCTCTTGAATCACTCTATCTATTGCTAAAAACTGCATTAAAATCCGTTGCGTAGTTTAAAGTATCTAAGCGTACAAACAGTGGGAGCAACTTTGTTTTATACTATGTAAAGATAAAAATGTAGGATCCTACTCGTAATATTGATAATGTTAAATTATAATATCATTCGAAGATCGATTCTAATGAGACAAGTTTAAATAGGTAGGTACTCTTTAAAATTCAGAAATCTGTGCAAGGAGCGTAATTACGATATCGGGGCCTTTGTTTGGGCCTGAATACTAAACACGTTTCCCCAATATCAACGGGAATAGCCCAATTTTAGTAGCAGAGAAGACTCTTAGATGAAAACAAAAGAAAAATGTAGCAGTTAAAACAATGACTAACTTTGTTAAACTATGTATAACTTACGTTAAAAGTGATTTTGTGATAAGACTAGTAACCAGTTATTATAAAAACAAGAATTAAATCTAAGCTCAGGGCAATCATTTTTGAAAGCTGACATTATTTATTTATTTAATACTTCAATGCACAATGGTGGTACATAAGGTGGACTTAATGCCACAAGGCATTCCCTACCAATCCCTACTAATTTGGGTCAAAGAGAACAGCATCGAAAAGAGAGGTACAAAAAAATAAAAATAAATTATGGACGTGTGCGACTTAATTAACTATGGATAACTATACAACTATAAATATAGGACATAGGTTATAAATACATATATAAATATATATATAAAATATTACTATAATATGTATATAAGCAAAAAAAAATAAGATCAATATATTATATAGTTATATCTAATAAAAACTCATTGTAATTATGACGGAAACTATATTATATTATTGTTAGTCATTTAAACGTCTCTTTGCTACAACAGTTATTCGTAATGAACATTTCTTTAACCTAAACCGACTACCGCAAACAACATTAAGCAATCCATTCAGCACAAAACGTTATCTTATTACTCAAACCAATTAGACCTCCTGTCAATGCTTCCTCGTAACAATAATTTACATAGTTTATATACTAATAACACATATCTACAAGGCTTTGGCAGAGTTGTACCAACTAACTATAACTGTAACCATAACAAAAATGTCAAATCAAAATGTCGTCATAAATTAACAGTAACCATTGTCATTTTTAAATAAGCTGTCGAGTACTGCATTATTTTATAATATAGAACCTCCGTTACATAGAAACTTGATGTGCTGGCGCAACACATTGACGAGTTACGGTTTAACTTGACTGTAACAACTAGGCAATTGAGGGGCTCGTGGCTAATTAACAACCGTGCCGATCGTACGATTTGCAAGGTTAAGCTGCGCTTCGCGGCAAGCGCAGCTTAAGCTTAAGGCTTCAGTCAGTGGATGGGTGACCGTTCGTTACACATCGAGACCCTTCCGTACCTCGGAGAGCACATTAAACCGTCGGTCCCGGGTGTCATACGAATACCTATGACAGTCGTTACGGGTAGTCAGAAGCCCGAAAGTCAGACAACCGGTCTAACCTTAGGATATCGACATTGCCCAGTAACTGGGTTGCAGAAGTGTGATGGCACTCGCTCCATGTAAAATACTGGTATTCAGCTGCATCTGGTTAGACTGGAAGCTGACCCCAACATACATAGTTGGGAAAAGGCTAGAAAGAAGAACAATAACTCGGTGCAAGTAAGACTTTAGATGAAGAATTAAAAAAAAAAACGTTGACAAATAATTCAGCGCATTCAACCACAACCGGCTTTTGATTTAAACCTCTTGAAATTTTCACTATTTCCCCCATGCAAGTTTCATAGGCTAATGCAACTACTGGTGTTTTGAAACTTTAAAAATATCTCCTCATTTTAGAATAGAAAATCTTTTGTTGGAGAAAGCCTGGTTATTTCAATAGCTCGGCTTGCAGTTCTAGTTATTGAATACGAGACGGTCTTTCATCTCTCTATTAGGATTTCATTGTCATCTTTCGTATCAGAGTAACGCTGTCTTATTCAAACATACGTAAATAGAGTGGGTTAATATTGAGAGAGACGTAAACTATACTACTGATTTGGTGTCAAGTTTTAAGTTCGGAGAAGGTTGTAGAGCTTTCCACTGCCTAATATTTATTTTGAAAGTGATTAATATTTGAAATTTTATAAACCTAAGTACATCTTCATCCAAATTTTACATCAGAAGCCTTGGTGTTCGATTTGGAGGTAGTAAACGCTACTACTGGGTCTATATTTTTCTATAAATAGATTTAACGCAAACGTCAACAACTACCAACACAACTTAGGTACACTTGTGGAAAGGTTCTACAATATTCCCGACTGAGCCGTCTGTGTGTGTCCGGACAAATCTTGCAAATTGCTGCCTGGATTTTGTAGGAGCTTTCACCACCACTTAGAACTGTTTTCAAGTTATGTTTTGGTTTATTTTTACACGTGCAAACACACTATGTAGTAGGTAGGTTTCTAGAATATAATACATAAGTATATATAAATATATTTTACTTTTATGATATCTAAAATAGCAATAAGTAAAGTAGGTATCATGTCGACGCATGACATAATGGCGCGACGTGTTTTATGACTCATAAAAACTTAAACCATCTTTTCTGTGTTTATTCCAGATCTACATAGTCTCGCTAAATCGCTAAACATAAAAAAACACGGCTAAGTATACTTACATAATATATTTAAATCCCCTAAGTATTTATGTACCTTCTTTATACAAATAATGTGTGCTATGTTTTGCAATAATAGAAGTGTACAAGAGCCGACAAATAGAACACTGATTCAGTGCAGGCAGTCTACGCAGCGTTGTATCGTCTCGCTGACGTCTACTCTATTTATATCTACATTGTTTCAATACTTTCTTTTTTTAAATTGTGAATAAGGCCAATATTTTAGCAAATTTTCTCAAGAGACGTAAAATATTAAAAATAAACTATAGGTTATCTGTGACTAGAGCCTACTCATGTATTAAAAATAAACCTACAAAAAAGAAAAAAAAAACTACGCATCAATTTATAACGCAAAAAGAAATAGTTTACGAGTTCTTTCTTACAGTGTTCTACTTCAAAAGCCGACTCAACTTAGCAGATTATTCTCCTTTACCAAACATATTCTATAATTGACTTTACTCCAAATACACCAGAAGATAAATCCAAAATCTGATGGTAGCTAAAGCCAAGTACACACACACATAAGCAATGAGTAATACTCGTACTAACAGCGTGAGTCGGCGTCGTCTGCGCGATAGGGCACGCTCCTATCCACCGCCCACTCGCCACTAGCTACTCGCCACTCGCCTTTTTCACGGTTTCTGCAATTTTAGAGGTACAATTTTTAAAATAATGCCTGCACAGCGACATTTCTAGCCTCTTTGTTTTTGTGGAGTTCGGTGAACTGTTTTGGGTGGTAAGGTTAATATAGAATGAAATAGTCATGACTAGAAGTTCGTAAGGCAGTTTGTTGGAATTGACATGACATTATCTTTAATGCAGGCACCGCAGCAGTAGAAAGAGGGTTTTTTTTACTGTGTCTCTTAATTTCTGTTCAGGTAAAACTTTAAACGCGGTTAAAGTTAAGGTAATGATGACAGATTGTATCCCAGATTGTCACTAATGAGATTTGTGCTTTTTGTCACAGGATTTTAAAAATAGAGAAGAATTACCTCGTCCCAGTAACAACGCATGCATTCTTTGACACACTGTCAAGAAAAATGTAGATTTTCAGATGATATAATTATAATATTTTTTTGTTGTTACTTTTTATATTTGAAAATAATAACAACATAACTTGACTTTGCAACTTGCAACACATTCAATTCAAACACAGACGATAAACACGAAAATCTTAAAAAGTATTATTATGAGGCACTTTGAAATCTATTCAAAGAAGTTTATAGACGCATTCTCAAATGTAACGGTCATAAAGATTGTATGACGTCATGTCCGGCAGTGGTGGCGCACAATTACCGCGCTGTGGACTAGTTTCAAGGACTACTTTAAAATTACTGCATTTGTCTGCGTGCGTCTGTCTAGAAATATTTTTCGCGCGTCTATGTTGTGACTACTAATACGATAACTATTGTATTCTTCTTTCCTTATTCTTCAAGTTTGACTGATAACTTAGCTACATAAGCTGTATGTATGGCTAGGTTATCGTCTTCAGCCTAAGCTTTACCCGCCTTTTTCGTTTGCGCGTTTTCTGTTCTATGTACTGTACTTCCTTGCAGTTAATTTTCATTCATTAATCTTCTCCTTCTTCTTTTCGTGTGGTTAGTGACTATCCTGGTATCAGAGTTCATGCCGCCCATGGACCTCTGACTTGGCTTCATATGCCGTCAAGAAATATCTCTAAGGCATGCCGGTTTCCTCACGATGTTTTCCTTCACCGTTTTTAAGCAAGTGATAATTATACAATACGCACATGAATCTGAAAAGTCAGAGGTGCGTGCCTTGAATTCATATTCAAAGCACGCACCTCTGACTTTTCAGATTCATGTCGTCCGACTGCCAAGTCATAGGTCTGGCTTCATACTCAGACGTATGACTTGGCAGTCGGACGGTCACACCACTAGGCTATCACTGCTGTTATTCATTAATGGTATGGTCGCATTGTATTCTTGTGCTATGATAAAACAAGACTAGAAATCTTCAAAAAACTATCAGATGTTTGTAGTTGAGGGATTTGTAGATATGTGTCTCAGGCGTCCTCTTCGCATACCGTATAATTAAAATGGCAGTCAGATTAAATCTCGCGTCAGTTTGTCGTGAAATGCACTTGATGACTTCAAATTATAACGGTTTCATAACATCATAAGCTAAACTGATTCCACATCAAGACATAGCTAACTGCAAGCTAACTGCATTAGACATTCATACAGTTGTTTATGCACTTATGAATGACTCAAATAGATTTTCCTCTAATGCCGACCCTGATTTCATGGTCGTTTTCAGAATATTGTGCAGAGCACCAAGTTATAGTAAAGTTTTACTTTAAACGTCATAGTAACGTTACCTCCCGCGGGGTCTACGTTTAACTGGGTCAAGGCGTATGTTGTATATTGGTGTGCAGTTAAATGTTTAAAGAATCTTCTCGTATTCCCTTTAAATTGATTTTGTGCTCTTTATTTGGGTGTTGGATACGCAACTTTATCGTAGTTTTGAATACAAATCTCACCCACCTCATAAAATGCATACATATAAAATGCAAACCAATGCTTTTATAGATATTTGTTTACAATGCAATATGACATTTAGCAAATTAAACTTTTCGAAGCTTAGCAGCAAATATGTTGCTTAATTTTGCGCAATGTATTACTAGTATTAAACCTGATAGATCGCATCGTATTATTGTGAAGGCGACAAATATACTGAAGAATTTCTATCGAAATCTCGTAGATATTATAAATGCCAAAGCTTGGATTATGTTAGGATGTACGAGTATGTTTGTAACTCAATCACGCCGCGCCCGTAACGTCTGAACGATGAAATTTTGAACAGAGATACAATTTATTCTGGATAAAGAGATGGAGTACTTTTCTTGCCGCAAAACTAAGCGCTTTTCATGCCAGCGTAATCACGACGTAGAACCTTCCTGTCTGGAAACTTGGTATGGCAGGTAGACCAAAGCAGTTACTAAGTGGTGGCCAAGAGGGGAGCGTAAACATCATCGCACATAATCAGTTCAATAGACAGACAACATTGTTAGAATGGTATCGTGACTTCTCAGGGGTAAGATGATGTTGTGCTGCGGAGAAAGATAGCATTATTTATCTACTCAGCCCACAAGAGCATTAGACATTATAATCCAGCAAGTATATTCTACGACATAGTTATCTACTACTAAACTGCTAAAGTTAGAATAAGCCGTCGATATTGGAATACCGTCATAATGCAACAATGGGCATTTAGCGGTGTGAAGTGACTCATTGACCGCGTTTATCCATGGACAAAGCTCACATTATGGTGTTAATTGATACCATATTTATGCTATAGTTTGTGATTGGTTCCAGTTAAAATGTACGGTGGATAAATAAACATAATAATTGGGTTTGTGAGCCGCTGGGAAATGATCGCAGATATAGTCCAATAGGTTTTGTTTATGTTGGATTTTCTCAGCGTTTAGTAAAGATCTTTGATTAATATTGGTGCGAATTTTCTTGTTGACCAACTAAACTAATATTATAGAATTGCTATCTTTTACTAACCGACAACGCCAGAGAAGGATGGTGATAGATAAGAACTAAGTTAGAGATATCAAACTAGTTTACTCCTTGAACTTCACCGTGTTTTTAGTCGAGACGTTCTGTATTATAGAAATTTTAGTTCAACTAAATTTGACAGCTCTTATTTACATCCGTCTCTTTCTTATTTTATCACAGTGAAAAAGATGGCAATAGCCTAAATTAAGTCTAGTTTGTGCACAACGGAATCAGCAGCAATGTTGAGTTACAAAATTATAACTTTACTAGCGACCCGCCCCGGCTTCGCACGGGTGCAATGTAGAAACCTCTTGAATCACTCTATCTATTAAAAAAACCGCATCAAAATCCGTTGCGTAGTTTTAAAGATCTAAGCATACATAGGGACAGACAGACAGCGGGAGCGACTTTGTTTTATACTATGTAAAGATTTATCTTTATTGTTAAGTTTTGAGTTCCTCTTTACTGAAGCGTGTTTAGCACTAAATGTTACGGCTATAGAAACACAGCCATTGACGAGTTCAGTATGAAACTAATGCTTTTTGCGGTAGCTACCGTCGTCTCTTCTCCTATCAAGGACCTTAAGCCTCATACGCAGATATGTTTGTACTCCCGCATTAAACTATACCTTTTTTGCTCGTAAAAACCACTAAACGCCCACTTCCTGTAGTACGAACTTTACATACAAATTAGAATTAATATCACTTTACACCACATTATGTACAATTTTCGCAACATTTCATCACGATTGCACCGCTTCTGTGGGCGTAATTATATATTATAGATACGTACAGTGATTCAGATCAAAGCTACCTAGTACTTAATACGTGTATAGGTACATAGATCATATCAGTTAGTAACTTAGTACCTACATTGCCTATTCTGTTTACACAAGTTTTATTATCTTTATCTTGAAGACTACGACAGCAGAATATTTAATACCTAAGTACATGACAAGTGGCAGCGTAGCAGCTTCATTTTAATAGTTAAAAATCTTTGTTAGAGATTATTGTAAGAACAAACGTGTTTAGTTACCTGCTATGATGGTTAAGGTATTGCAATTTATAGGCTTGAATAAATAAATTGATAAGTAAAGAGGTACAAGTGTACCTACTTGGTCGCAAATAAATTATGGTTGGGTTGCCTTCTCTATAACAATGTTTTTTACATCACGCCTGTGTTCCCCGAAGGGTTGGGCAGAGGTGTATAGTAACACCCTCATTTCGCCGTTATAAGTCCCATATAATATTGCCATCAACCGGGCACAAATACAAACTCCGGGCTGCTACTGAGGAATTCCACACGGAAAAACCTAATTGCACTTTGCCCGACCTGGGGATCGAACCCAAGATCTCACAATCAACTGTTGCGCTTGCCAACACTAGACCAACGGGGTAGTTAACAATGTTTTTTAGATGTTATATACGCAAGACACGTTCTTTTTCTTGTAAAATTATTGCTATGTTAAAAATTAAGAAAATTTAGAAGCCATGGTTGTAATAAATAAACCAAGCCTAAATACGGCCAAATCCAAACAGATACACCAATTGTCAATATCAGCCTAAATATAGAGACACTTGTCAACAATCTAGTACTAATATAACCTAAAAACTTAATTACTGAGCACTTAGCTTGTACGTGGCTGCGACCTTGCATCGCGCTTTGATAAGATAACATATCAAAGCACATGATAAATGTAACATTATTCTCACCACAAATACAGTTCCTCTCTTATAAAAACACATCCTTTCACTTGTTGCACTCTACAGTATCCCTATTTAAAACACAATACATTAATGCGGTTGCAATTTCGTATGAATCAGTCCAACGTGCGTCAGTTGGACATGGTATTTGTCACTAGCGGTCTACTGACCGTAAACTCTCGCTGACTTTACAAAGTGGATAAATTACTCTACATTTATATTCACAATTTTAAAATAAACTTGCTACTTTTTATATCAATAAAATATTGTGACTACTGCGCATTTATGTGAATAGAGTGCGCTCCGTATTTTCTCGGGAAGCCCAAAAACTTGAACACTATCCCAGTTCTCGTTTAGAAGTCCGGACGCGTTTCTATTACAGTCTACGACGTGTTATTTTATTTGAATAGATGTGTGACGATCCGGGCGTGCTGAGAACCTAGTAAAACACATTAAACCAAAATACAAACAAAACATTGGACCAATTAAAGTTCACGTTTACAAGCGTGAAGTTCTCATAGCTGTGTTACGACGTGCAATCGTAAACTGGTTCTGTGTGGTGAGTGATTGATTTCCATTCGTTGTTCCGTGGCTTTGTTGTGTTTGAAATGATCCAGTGTTTTTATTAGCACTGCACGTCTTTTTTCGTGATACGTGAGGCTTTTCAAAAAGGGGTGGCTGAAAAAGTAGCACCCACATTTTTCCCTTTTTTGTGTTCCCCTGAGTCGTTGTGGGGAACCCCACCGTGATTTAAATTGAACTGCACCTATTGCGTGCAAAACGGTAATTTGTCTCTTACATAAAAGGAAAATGCTAGGTTTTTGTTCAAATAAATGTAACATGAAAAATGTGTGAAGTATTATGAAAAAGTTCTCGTATCTTTGAACAGTTTCACTCCATAAAAATCACATTACGATAACAATAAAAACTGCTTCGGGTTTTACATATTTAAGTTACCCGACGATATCGTCTCGGGGAATTCCATGAATAGTTTTATCCCGAAGCTAAGCAAATGGATTGTGCTCAGCTTAAACATACATACAATAAGTAGTTGTTCAGCGAGAACAGTGACTGTCAACTGTGGACTTACAATGTTCGTATTACACGGTGTTAGCGGGAGACGGCGTGTTTGTCGGTTATCGAAGGATCTAGTGTTGTATCCCACCCGATCGGCCACCCGGGACAGGTAGCCGGGAACATGCCGGTGGGATTCCCGAGACGTCACCCACAATCCAAGAACTTCCTACAGTAAATATTTTCGTAGATGAATGGCTTAATAGGCGCCCGACACGTCTCCATTCAATAATGAATGGTTTTTTTAGTTGTCTCATCGTCATTCATTGTTATTTAGCCCTTTGCTTGTTCGACAAATTTTAAGGTTTGTTCTCACATAATCAAAAACGATTTATGGTTTAAAAACAGACCTTTTACGACCATGTATTACGTCATAATGCCTTACAAAATATAGGTACCTATAACGCTCCCTCTCTGAATCATCCGCTGGGTGCTGAGTCAGATTAGTGCTCGTACCAAAACTAATGCAGAGATTTTCTTTTGAGTGTTACCATTGCACACACATAAACCACATACGAATGAGCTAGATAGTCATTAAACATTTCGTAGAATTTCTTAATTATTACTTTGCGAAAAGTGTTCGAGTTTAAAAAATAAACAGACATTCTTCAACCGCGTTTGTAAATAAATCAAGTAGGAATAAAGTAAGAACAGGAAAATATTGTTTTAGCTTTTATTTATAGTCGAGAATAATTACAATGCGTCGATTAAAAATAACTTATTTCCAATTACAGCAATCTATCTATATTTATAAACTTGAAACTTGGTATAAATACTCTTCCAATCAAATAATAAATTGATAAGATTTGCCAAAATAACCCCCATCAAAGGTTAGTTAGTATAAAGTCAACCACAGCTTACTTATATCTGAAATCATATGCGGTAAAGAATAAAACTGTAACTAAACAAAATTAATAATTATCTATTATATAATCAGAATTTCATTGCCGACCAAACTTCAATGTCGGTCTACGGAAAACTACAAAAATAGTGCGGTGACTCATTGGCTTCGTCCTACACATTACCAATACAAACTCGACACATAAAACACCCAAGCGGACATTGTATTGCCTGTTTTCAATTTTATGTTCTGGTTCCTATAAAAAAATACGTAATATGGATGAAATCGCGTACAATTTTACATAATCTTTGCGATATAAACATTTAATTTTTCTATTTTTCTACAGACTGCGCGCGTCACTATTTATAAATGTAAGTTTCCACGATGTGTATGCAATATCTATTTATGAGTAGGTTTTCTGTTTTGTCTGCACACACATAACATTTTCATTTCCATTGAATTGATTGAATTTCCTCACTCGCTCGTATAGACATGAAATGGTAAAATGCTTGCGTTTGTTAACACTGCTTCGTTGATTTTATAGGGTTAATAGAATACAGACTTATTTGAATAAGTTATTTATGTTATGTATAACAGCCTCGTTGGTCTTGTGGTGGCAAGCGCGACTGCTGATCGTGAGGTCCGTGAGCAAAGTGTTATTGGGTTTTTCCTTGTGGAATTCCTCAGTAGCAGCCCGGAATTTGGATTTGTGCCCGGTTGGCGGCAATAGGCTCGCCCCCTATTACATGGGACTTAAACATAACGGCGAAATGAAGGTGTTACTGTACACCTCTGCCCAACTCTTCGGGGACTAAAGGCGTAATGATATGTTATGTTTTATTACTTACCTTTATCACAGCGTTTTCCCAACTACTGACAAGGAAGGTCCTCGATTTCTAATGATCAATCTACGAATCTAAGTAGGTACGTAAATCGCACAGCGACTTCTTACTTTCTTTTAAAACCAGTAGATACAGAATACCTCTGCTTCAACGGTAAATTGTTCTAAAAATAAGGTTTAAAGTAAACATACCTACGTGTAGTTTACACTTTTCTGTATATTAGAGAAGGCAGTACACAAAACTAAAGGACAACATACCCGTATTCCGAGTGTCATCTATTGTAACCCTTCAAAGAATCATGAACCATAATCTAGTGATATAAACATTCAACACTCAAAACTATTTATATAATAAGTACCTAGTCGACTTATGTGAAACCCAAGAGGCGAGAGGCTTATTTATTTAACTGGTAACCAAAAGACGCAGCCAGTGCAGCCACAGCATAATTTATCTTTAACACTTAAGAACTAAACAAGCGTGAAGTTTCTTACTGAGTATTACTTTAGAAATAACAGATACATTTATATCGATAGAAATACTTTCATGAAAGTTGCGGAGGGTTGAGTGAGTGTGGGCGAGTGGCGACTCAACCCACGCAAGCCTATTTCTATTACAAGTCCCAGCAAATTAAACTCAACCTTTTTGTTTCAGGTAAGACACGTTGAAAATCGTTTGAGCAGTTACGTTCTTTTACGGCGGTAAGTATATTATAGGGATGAATATCCCTTTTCATTTGTGTCAATAAAGGAAGGAATTTCTTTAGATAGCAGCGGAGAACAATATTTTTTATGACATTACCCGTATCTCGTGATTGTAATTTATAGACAAATCAGCGTTATCGTAACATAAGCACATTATCTGATAAACTTGCTGTTTCCGCTCCACGTGTTTTTTTATCAAATGCTTAATAGATGAAAAGTTATCTACATTTATTATCAGATATTTTTGCACGTTGTGTATAAATATTTAGTTTGTTAGATAACATTTTAACTGTATACTATTTAAAAAATTCCTTCTAGAAAACCCTTAAAACCAATAGGTATCCGTGCGTGATGTAATTTAAGTAGTGTATATTTTAAAATTCAATCACCGACTTAAAAAAGTGCGATAATTAATGAGTATTAAAACTGATTTGTCACACTGAAAAACGCATATTTTTATCAATATTGGGGGTCAAGGGCCAGTCGCTCCGCGTAAAAACAAATAACCTCTCTGCCAAAGATAATTTTACTTCCTTAACCAATTTTAGCTGTATAAATAATGAAAATTATTATTTAATTATATTTGTTAAATCGGCTGAAGTTGCGAATTGGAACAATATTTTTCAGATTTGGAAAATTCAGCTTTTAAGTAAACTATGCGTTTAAAGCGTCACAGATTGTATTAAATTCATTCGTTGTGTAGGGTCACAAACTATTAACAATATACCATTGTAATTGTAATTATTTGTATAAGCAACTTAGAGCAAGCTAAGGCGAGCTCTCGAACTCGAGAGTCGTCTCCCCCGCAACCGTATAGTTAGGTTGTTCTTGTTATAATGTATTCTAGTACTTACAAGTAAATATTATGAATCTCCAGATGACCTTTATCTGCAACATTCTCCGCAAAAGCTAATAACTCCGCAGTTGCATGTAACTGCAATAAATATAGGTACATAAATATTATTATAAGTATCTTATACAATACTTAATGAAGCTAATATTTACAGCTCCTTCAAACTTAATAAATTATATTATATTTAAATCGTGTACATCAATTTCCATTATCACATCAATTAGCTACGTGATCATAATTATCTAAAATATTAGGTATATTTGCATGATATTTAAGCGTCGACACGCTGATAAAGTGACTTACAACTCAAAATAATAATACTTCCCGTCTTCTGATAATTCTTTTAAAATTCCTTAACAACCAATTTAATCTTTTTATATACGAATATTTTGCACACTTTACTCGTACAATGATTTAGAAGAGTTAAAAGTCATAATTATACAGAATTATGTATAGATTTTAAAAATGTATCAACATCCGTTACGCGTATGTTTACATCCGTTGCAATTTTTTTATCTTCGAAACTTTGAGGAACATTTGGAAATCCGCTCCGTGTTTATAAAGTCAGCGTGATGTTTGGCGGAACTCACTCGTAGAAATATAAATGAGATAGGGTTGTGCCAGATGATTACATTCGCGTTCGATTTTTTTTTATACGATTTTCAAACAGCACATATACAGGCTGTCCCGAAACTCAACGTCAAGCCGTTCCACAAATGATAAGACAGTTTATATCTGATCAGAAAAAATAAATAAAAATTAAGTTTAATCATATCCGAGTATCAAAGTTACAAAAAATAAAATTTTACCTCACAATTCTATTTATTAAATGTGTTTTAAAAAAAGAATACAACTAATATTTTTTTGTATTTTTTTCTGATCTATCATAAACTGACCTATCATTAAATTTGTTCCCAGCTTGACGTTAAGTTTCGGGACACCCTGTTTGTGTACAATGTACTTACTAATATTTCTTCCTGAGTCATATTTTACCGTAACTAAGGTTTACAGGATTGCGACTTTAATTTATTAAAAAGCTTTACCTACAACCAATGTAATCTGTAGATACACCTATAATATTGCGCAGTTAACACTGAAGTAGGAGAATAGATTTTAAAAATGTATCAACATCCGTAACGCGAATGTTTACGTACAACAGTTTGTGCAAAAATGTTATCTTCTAAGCTTTGAGGAGCATTCGGAAATCCGCTCCGGCTTTATAATGTTGTCGGCATAGCGTGACGTTTGGCGAAACACGCCCGTATAAATACACATGAGTTGTACTTGAACGTTCCATGATCACTTTAACTATAGATTTTAAGTAAGTATACGAGTCTAAAGCAGAAAATTGAGCGTAAGAATGTAATGTATTTATATTTTTTGTTAACCATATTTTTCCACTTAAGATTACACCTTAGAATTATATTTATTAAAAACAAATAACAAATATAAAATATCTGAAAATGTTCTTGATTTAACACACATTACGTATAAAATATGATTCCAAAAATTCCACACAGCACTCAACCCGATATATCGCTTGTTTATAGAGAATCCTCATCTTTATGGTGACCCTTAAAACAAATGGCTCACAAACAAACCTCTTTTCAGAGGATAAAACAATTTTGTTTATAGTTATAGCAACCCTAGCCGGTGAGTGAATGCTCGACTGCTGGACCTCTTTGTGGCACAATCAGGAATAAAAACACATCCCTCTTTGTCCCGGACGGACAGGGCTATTGCCGGACGACGGCGACGGACGCACCAATCCACTCACTCGCCTATACAGTTTTATATGTATTTGGTTATGAAAAAAGGAACACGTGTTTCATAATAATAGGTTAAACCGGTTGTGGGTGACACTGATCTACAACTGATCTGTATATTTAAGAATATACGTATGCTGTTTTATTTAGAGAGAATGAAGTCGTGTATTTGATTCCCAAATTGGAAAATTTGTTATTTAATATTCCTGTTAAGCAATTCTGAGTAGCAGCTTTGGGTTCGGAATTGAGATACCAGGAAATGAATATTGGCTAGTTTCCGCTTACATACATGGGATTTAATACTTAATGATTCGGTCTTATGTGGGTGAATAACTGTACACATCTGTCTACATCTTCGGAGAATACTACTAGCATTATATTCTACATACTTTTAAGTTCGTGCCGAATTCAGGCAAAAGTAATAAATTCTTCCAGCTAACGTACAAGCTTAGCATGATGACCCAGAAACCACATAAGGTATAATAACAACTTATTTGGATTCTCCGCGGACAAAAAGAATAGAAACTCTCAAAGGAGTTATGTAATACACCAGAGATAAAACCTTTTTTATACTTACTACTTGGCTAGATTTTACATTATACCATTTCTGTATACTTAAAACCTCTTTTGTATAATGCAAGTAGTCTACTTACTGTATCAGCTTTTAGGGCCAAGCCACATCTGACGGAACATACGTCGCCGATCTTCTGTCGCGTAGTTTAGTAGAGGAATTTTAGTAACGCATCTTCGGTCAAATGTGTACTTCGTGAAATGTTTATTGGAATTATGTATACCGACGCGGCGGAAGACCGGCGACGTATCTTCCGTCAGATGTGGCTTGGCCCTTAAACGTCCACTGCTATTACATTCCACGACTGAACGCTGCTTAAGTACTTACGTCCGGCTCACCCTGGGCAGTCCAGCCCCACTACCAACTTTGCAGATAGGCATTTTTTTTAACCACGGCATGCGTTTTTCTTATATGGCTCGTGCTGACCGAGCGAAGAAGGAACAGAATTACGGACCTCATAATAGCCCGCTATAATTAACCGCCGTGAATAAAATATGGTCATTATAACACCCCTCTTTTTGGTTAGGGGTTAAAAATGTATTTTCTCTTCCTCAGCAAACTGATTGATGATCTCAGTTCTACTGCAGTATGTTGTTTATAACCGCATGTTTCTTCCCTTCTTGATAAAATCCCGCAGAATGCCCTTTATAAAAACCACGAGAAGACAGGGAAGGTGGTCTATTATGGGCAGAGATCGGATAATCGGATGTATATTTACCTAAAGTTAATTTTTCGGTACGAAAGTATGGAAAAGGCTTCTTAAAATAATGTATTAGAAAAAAAACTCGATATCACGGGATTGCATAAAACTAATCGAATGCATATAATTAATTGAAGTTAACTTTTATCCCCTAACGCGAATATGTAGGGTGTAAGAAAGTAAGGGGTGCACTTCTGTGTTAGTTAAAAAAGGTACAACTTTAAATATGTAAATAAAGAAATATACCTACATCGAATTCTAGGTAAATATGATTGTATTATACGGAACACTAAATTTGACGACCCCGGAATCGCGGCATTTTTTTGGTACAAAAGTGCATTCCATATTAGCCAACACCTGAACTTTAGGTAAATATGCATCCGATTATCCGATCTCTGATTATGGGTTATGCTGAGAACTGCAGTATTTTTTTTGTATAATCAGAAATAATAAATACATACTTATAGTACTTACCTACCTACATTTTCAGTATTAGGTAAGTCCCAATAATACATTTATAATATTTACATAGAAACAAAGTTAACTAATTATTGCACGTAAAACTAACTGCAGGTGCAGTAATGCGCTTCTGAAACTTATTTCACTAAACCATCAGTGCTGAGCTTGTTTGGTTTTGAAATTTTCGTAAGCACGCGATTAACGTCCTTCAATGTTTGTATAACAGGATACTGCTTGAAAAGCGAATTTTGCTGTTGTGTAGAAATACGTTGAGGATTTTTAACTATGATACTGTAGAAGCTCTACTAAGCTTTATTGGTTAATTCAAAACAATAAAACGGCAACACGTTACATACACGTTACGCGTGGCTACGTGCGATACGTGTGACTACGTGCGACACGCGTGGGTGTACTGTAAAATAATTTAAACTTTACCACAATTTATATGTCGTCTTGAGAATACAAAATAAAGTGCATCGTTCCCCGCACGTTGGAATAAATGCATCTAATGATTGTTGTAGACGATGTTTTGCAAATCCATTAGTTGTGTTGTGACGTTCCCAGTCGTAAAACCTCGTAGGTACGTGCTGTACGCTATCAACAACCAAAGTATCAAAGCTCCTGAAGTCAATACGAATACAAATTACGCAAAGAGATGAATTTCTCTTTCACACCCCATATTAAAAAAGGATTTTATCACTATGCATCAGAATTATTGCAATAATTCTTATCCACATACATACATATACTAACGCCGTTTATCCATGGGGGTAGGCAGAAACTATAAAACACCACATTCTAACGATTCTTACATACTCCTTTCGCTTCGTCCATATTCATTCATCTTGTCATACACGCACGCCGGCTGATAATACTTACTACGCACCTGTCCTTTGTGAAGAGCATCATCAATAACATCGATGTATGTCCTACTAGGGCGTCCTCTACCAACGTTTCCTCTGACATTAGCCTTATAAATTCCTTTTGATAATCGCCGTTTACTCATTCTCTCGACATGACCAAACCACCTAAGCATACTCCTTTCAATTGTTGTCACTACATCATCTTTATCTTTTCATTTCATTAATTCTTATCTTCAATTTAAAAAGCGATGCAAAATATACAGCATCTCTGAATTTACAAAATTATTGTTTCATCACGGCTAAGCATTTTAGAGTCAATGACTTGTGCTAAAATTATAATTGGAGATCCATAGATCGTTCACTTGGATGATGTAACTAATTTGTTATAAACCACAGACCAAATTGGTCTTAGTTATAAACGACAAGTGATCAAACGCATAAAGAAACCTGTTAATACCATCTACCTTTTTTTTTCTCTTTGGAAAATCCTCATGTATGTCCTTCGCCCGGGGAAGGCGAGGGGGTTTGCCGGACTCTTACCAGCTAAAAACCAACGGTGTTCCTTCTCCTGACCGTTCGGCCGGGGTCGCGGGATTCGCAAAAGCATGCACCGCAACCCCGGCAGGTCCCGGTCCGCCAACCCATGGCGGACCTCTCCGCTGTGGGGCCTTGCCCCACGTCCTCCTGAGAAGCGCGCACGGCACCCGGTGCGTCTGGCGCGGGAAGGGAGAAGAGCAGACCGCTCCCTCTCCCTCTCCGCTTCCTCTTTGGTCGCCATCACCCCCTCACAAAAGGAGGCGATGGCTTCCCACGCAGTCTCGCTCCCGACCATGGACAGAACCACGGCCGGAAGCGAGAGGTCACCGCCGAAATACCATTTACCTAGCCAAATATTTTGCTCACCTATCGCACAGTTCCAAATAGTGCTTAACAATATATAGTTAATTTTATATCATCTAAAAGTCTAACTCAAACAGTAGACGCTTCAATTTTCACAGCACAATATTTTTTTTGCCCAGATCAGTCAATAAAAAAAGGTAATCGCGTTTAAAACAAGAATGCTTGGAACTCGGCACTGACCTATTAACATGTCCAACCCGTAGTTAAAGCAGGAAATAAATCATTACTTGATAAGTAATAACATACGAGACATATAATTAATTTACACAATTATATTGTTCCTCATAGGTGCGCTTAATTTACGCGTCGTATAAATCGGAAGGCGCGAAGTGTGCGGAACTAACAAGGTAAATGGATCGCGAGTAGGGATCAACAGGCTTACACAGATGGGACGCGTCGTAACGAGCTTTAGTTATTAGTGCTAGTTTTACTTGTTATTTTGTTATGCTATTTTCTACTTATGTCGGATTGTGAATATGATGCAACTTTTTACCTCTTTTTTTGTCTAGGTGAAGCAAAGTTGGTACATCGAATTTCAATTGAAATAACATAAGAGCATTATGCGATTTAAGTTGCTTTAAAAATATTTCTAGCCATTACTTTATCTATGCGTATAGCTAGAACACAGCCAAATCTTACGATTACAAAGTCGGCGATATCTTATCTCTTTAAATTTTCTTTGATCAGAGATGTCTTATTTAATGTTTCTTGAATCGTCTGTTTTAATAAATCTTTGAATAAAAAAATACGGTGATAACTTTTCCTCAAAATCTGTGCTTTCCTTATTAAAATTCATTCAACCGATGGTTATTATAGAAATGCGAATAAGCTTATTATTATTAGTGTAATTGAACGCCTTTGCCATTTGAAATACCTTAAATATCAGATTTGAGATTTTATTTACGTCAAGCCAACGAACATATATTCGTAAATAAAGGCTAAATTAATTTGTCTAAAAGGCAGATGTTAGTTTATTATAAATACAATAGATTCAAATACTGCCTTGTTGGTTTAGTGGTCGCAAGCTCCACTGCTGAGCACTGGGTCCTGGGTTCGATCCCCAGGCAAAATGTAATTTTTCCACTGGGAATTTCTCAGTAGCAGCCGGGAGTCTGGATTTGTGCCCGGTTAATGGCAATAGGCTCGACTTCTATTATGTGGGACTTGAACATAACTAGCGAAACGAGGATGTACTAAAATCACCTCTGCAGAACCCTTCGGGGAATAAAAGGCGTGATGTTATGTTATGTTTGTTAGATTCAAATAACTACAATGGATTTAACAAGTGAATACCTTATCTGCAACACTCATCAGATTATACTAATTACTTCGTCAATCAAGTCAATCTTGGAAAAACTGTACTTAATTAATTTACTAATTTAACTCTATTTTTTCAAGTAAATACGCTTCAGTGGTAAGATCTCATTAAACGTGAATTCATAAAAAGCTTTACTGGATAATTTAATAAATAAATAGTGTTACTAAGTTGCTGTTTTCAAATCTTTTATTTTATATGGCAGATCAAGTCTTTTTTAAGCGTTAAATATCAATCGACCGTCAGGTTACTTCTTACTCGGAGCGGACTTGTTACTCGAATGAATTTTTCATCAAACACAGAGTATAAATAAAATAAGACAGTACAAGACAACAAAACAAGCCGTGAACAAAACTAACAACACATAATCTGTGGCGCTAACTATTCACAGACTAATACCTCGTGATACAGCGACGAGCGAATTCGCAGTTAACGGTCCGGACTCTGACCGTTAAACTGGTTCCGTATTCTCAACCATTTGTACCTGCCGAGATTCGAACCCCTTAGGGGAGAACTGTTTGTCAGAGCTTCCGTGTACAGTAGGCCACGCTACTATTGAGTGTATTATTCGATTTACTTCTTCTTCCACTTAACGGTTTCTGTAAGGTTTTTGCGGTTTACTAACCTTAATGATCAAAACTCGAACGTCGATGAGTAGAGATGTGCCCTTATTTATTTCGTTATTGTAACTGTTTGGATAACGTTACTATTGTGTTATTTTTTTACCGTTACGTTTGGTTGTCAGCTAAGATGGTTATCATATTTGCTATTTTTTGTATCCTTCCACTTAACATCAAACATATTTGGCGCAAAGTTGCTAGTCAATCGGTTTTTTATCGGACACATTTCGTAGAGTGTGCTTCAGATCTGCATCTAATACCCCCCTGCCCTTTTTTCTATCGGACGGCCAGAAGCACGAAAAAGCGCCATCGGTTCATGGTTGATATACCAAAAACCCGAACGAAGCGTTTTGATTCCACTTTCATTGTGAAAACCGCCAAACAGTGGAATGCGCTGCCCGAGTGGGTGTTCCCCGACTGTTACAATCTGGGTGTCTTCAAGTCACGAGTGAATCGGTTTCTTCTGGGCAAGCGTGCTCCATCGTAGACCGCACCATCGCTTAACATCAGGCGAGATGGCGGCCAAACGAAAGCCTAGTAACAAATAAAAAATTACGGGTACTTTGATAATATCAATATGCGTGTATTGTTTTTGATTCATACACTAATAAAGCTTCGCACATGCTACCTGACCTTCCAATCATTTAATACTTAATATGGTTGCGCCTTATGCTCCTTATGTGGTCGCTTAGATATTCTCGCAAATAAAGCACTAAGAATTTAAAATAAATCATTATTGCTAATACATATCCGTACAAAATAACTGAAGCTATTACAGTTAAATCTTAACTGTACGCCACAATTATTCGCATCTATTAAGATAAGAGGAAAGCTTCTTAAAGTAATTTATACCAACGCTCATTTAGTTAGTCAATTTAGTGGATAGTGTTAATTATAACGAAGCTCTTTCAACTCAATTTGAAGAACTAATAATGTGGTCCGAGTAAACGTTATATAGTTACATAGATATAAATAACCCATAATTGTGCCTGAAAAATGGTAACATGGGACTTAACAAAAGAGGCGAATCGTGGGTGTACTACATACATAAACTTACGCCTTTTTCCCACGGGGGTAGGTTGAAACTATAGAACACCACATGCTACGATCCTTGCATACTCCTTTCGCTTCATCCACATTCATACATCTTGTCATACACGCACGCCGGTTGAGAGTACTACGCACCTGTCCTTTGTGAAGAACATCATCAATAACATCGATGTATGTCCTTCTAGGGCGTCCTCTACCGGCGGGGTACTACACTCCAGTAATTGGAGAACTCCTCTGTTTACCCCTTCACGGATCACAGGAATGTAGGTAGGGAACGACAACGCTTGTGTATAAACGTAACAAAACAATTAGACCGCTCAAAATTTTCTTGAGAAATATCTTTTAAATTAAAAACTCACGGTTATTTAATACGTTATATGGCAATATGGTCATTATGTACTAAGTACTTAAAAAAACAAAACTATGAAAAAATCTAGCGGTTTACACCTAGTAATATTTTTTTTCCGTTTCCTACAGATAATTCACTCTAAACTTTCTACATGTTTGCATACCTGTTTACAAACGCCACTACACAAACATATCATATTTTATCTCGGTTATTCGCGACTACTATCAGTTTCACATAATTGTTTGCTAATTCAGCAATATAAATATTTATATATACATAAGTGAAATAAACAATTTCCATGCTGACTTAGTAATGGAAGAAAAACAAGATTTATCGCCAGCCTGTCTTGCCGCTGAAGTTGTAAGTCTATTGAGAGGAACGAGTTACTTAACCCTGGCTCCACACACTGGCGCCAACTTCTTGGCCCAATCGTTGGGGCCAGTGTGTGAATAAATAAAAGAGCGTTCGGGTCTACCGACACCATGATTGCGTAAAACACTTGCAGTCGGAATTGACGAGTGTGATTTTTTCACTACCGCCTCTGTCCAGGGCCCACACAGGGTCTTGAACCACTGTTTTGGGAATGCTGTGTCCATTGATTCAGAGAATGGCAAAAAGCTATATTACACCGAAAAATCACACTTGAAGCGATTCCGAAATGCAGTGGAAACTATCGCAATTAGGACGTCTACCGACATTGGAGCCAACTTTGACTAGGATTGTTGGTGCCGATGTGTGGAGCTGTATTAATGGTGCTCGGAAGCGGCCAATGTGTTACCACTTAACATGTCAGGGAACACCAGAAAATAAATTGTTTACATACCTAATTTAGGAATTTTATTCTTGTTTGTTTGCAACTATTTATCCCCGGGACTTACCGTACGTGTTTTACCTGTGAATCTGGACTATAAACTATCCGATGGCTGTGGTTTTACTTCAAACTGGTAAATAAACCATCAACTGCTAATTTGAGAACAAAAAAATCCTTACTCTAATTCATAGAATATCACCTTATTGACATCCTGAAATGACAACTTTGAACATCCTGGGACAATGCATAGTGCAGCATGGTACAGCCCTGACTATTTTACCCCCGTAAACCTATGACGTTTTAGATCTCCAACCATCTATTTTAGCACTGTAATAATCAGACAGTACTAATGTATGCGTGCTATCAACATGTTAGAAGTATCTCATTAACTCAGCAGTCTAATTTCAATCATCTCGTAAGAGGAAGCTGACCGTTACCTCAGGTTTATTGATAACATTACACCGGAAGACTAAAGCTATAATTTAATAGTTAATCTTCGTCGCAACAAGCCTTGAAGTATCTCGGTACTTCCTCTTCCTCGGTCGGTTGCTCGTAACATTCCAGTTAGGATTCATCCGCACTATAATGGTGACATACTCAGATAAGGCTTGACCTTAACCGCTCCACAATCTAGTTATCAGTCAACGACAAATATTAAGTGATTATGAAGATAGGGCTGCCGCTTATATTGTGAAGAAAGAAATATAACAACAAATATCGGTATTAGTTACAAGATTAGTTTCTATCCAAAACAGTTGTCGAGTTAGGTTTGAATTTCCACTGTTAATTTAATATTGTTGCCATTGCTCAAAGTTAATTGTGAGAATAAACATTTTCCGCGTTCTTCATTATTGTACTCGTTCGCCATAATATTGCCTTAAACGTTTTTTTAATTTTATTCTTTAAGGCTTTGTCAAACAGAACGCGTTATTATCGTGCGTCAGGGCGCTAACCTAACGCGACGCTATGACGCCGAGCTGTGTTGTACTGCGATGGTGATGTACCGCCAAACTGAGCGCCAGCGCTAGCATTACGCAACGCCTTTGCTCTGTTTGGCGGTACATCACACCTCGGCGTCATAGCGTCGCGTTAGGTTAGCGCCCTGACGCGCGATAATAACGCGTTCTGTTTGACAAAGCCTTTACTAGTGGCCCGTCCCGGCTTCGCACGGGTGGACATTATTCCCGTTTTTGCAACATTTTTTATTTATGCTCCGCATTGGTCGTAGCGTGATTTTATATAGCCTATAACCTTCCTCGATAAATGGACTAGGTATCCAATACAAAAATATTTATTCAATTCCAATCAGTAGTTCCTGAGATTAGCGCGTTCAAACAAACAAACTCTTCAGCTTTATAATATTAGTATAGATAACTTGTAGGATAATATGACTTTTAATTTATGTATATCATTTTAAACTTGGTATGGTACAACACAACCCTAGATAAACTGCTAAGTAAAACCGGGCACCTTTGATGTCCAGTATCAGCAATCAGTATGAGCGACAAGTAACAGATAACAATGATGTTACGCAGTAATGTGCGATTATAATGTTTAAGATGTTATTTAAAAGCGGAAAACATGCGATTTATCATAAGTATCGACTTGTAGTTATCCGTTTAACTAATTAAACAGATACCGAAATGCTATGTCTCATTCATGCCTCGTTTCAACGACATTATCTCAATTCGTTCTTGATCGCTCGAGTGACGTTTGACAGACAATGTTCCGCAATTAGTAGCGGTTGCAAATTATATAATGAGCCTGACTGAACCCCAAGTGTTAATGCGATTGTGTCATAACAATGACAATTTATTGACAAGCGACCACCCTTTGTCACCATCGGGGCGCCCCGGGACCCGTTTACACCCAAATAAAAATCAACAAGCTCTGCAACAAAACGCATTATCAAAGAACAGGCGCCTTGCGGAAGACTGCCGTTATTATCTCGATGGAGAAACCACTCATTACTGACATCTCGCTTCCCCGCGGGAGAGCCCGGTTCGACAGCAAAGGATAGTTGCATGTCGTCGTGATCAATGGATGCAAAAAGGTGTAGTGACGTCGACAGGATGCTCGGGCGCAGCTGGCTGGAACTTTTGTGTTTTTGTTCTTTTTCTTTTTCCACAGACAAAAAGAGGTTCGTTTCGCGCGGTTTAGCTTCGAACAGCCCGCGCCTGTTTCCGTAATGGGAACGGAAAATATTAATGAAGCATACGCCTCAGTAGAATGCGTGTTAAATTATATGCTCCTACCGAGGAGGACCTGTAATTTGTGAAAATAATCGTTTTGAATAAAGACAATTAATTAGCTTAAATATCAATTTAGGAATTAAGCTTGCATCAATAAGGACACGGATTTCATCGTGTAAGTTAACAAATTATTAAAGTAAATTCTTACAATTACTGGCAGTAGGTATTGCCCTTGCGGCGGTGGGATGACACCCTCCCGCTTAAATTGTTTTACAAGGTTAGTCATAAAACCAATTAAAATCAATCAGGCGAGCCTTCCCTCGTATTTCCTCGTGTCATTAACAGATGTTAGATAATAATAACATTAACGATAGGGAATTTCATGCGTTTGATGCCAACGGCAATGAGTCCCTGATGAGCGGGTGCGACAAAAAGTTAATGAAACGATATTAAACAAGCGCGCGTTACTTACTAATAGAGACACATTATAATTAAATTGACCGTGATGTATTTATTAATTGACCGAACATAAAAAATCGCTAAGTGGAAAAACCGAAGCTCCAGTAGCGAAACGAGTTCAATTAATTTATATACATGACACAGACATTGATCAGATTGATCCTATAAGTTAAACACGTTTTACTATATTTATTCTTTAAACTACTTATATTGTTCTCAATACTAATAATAAACTTCAAGATACCTGATATACTAACTTAACATACACATAACATCACGCCTGTATCCCCGAAAGGTGGTGCAGAGGTGTATAGTAACACCCTCATTTCGCAGTTATGTTTAAGTCCCATGTAATAGGGGGCGAGCCTATTGCCATCAACCGGGCACAAATCCAGACTTTGGGCTGCTACTGAGGAATTCCACAAGGAAAAACATAATAACACTTTGCCCGACCTGGGGATCGAACCCAGAACCTCACGATCAGTAGTCGCGCTTGCCACCACTAGACCAACGAGGCAGTTAAACTAACTTAACTATGATTATTATGTGCGCACATCGTGATGTTTACTTTTATTCAAACAATAATTGAATAAGCCTGAAAACTAATCTCAAACAAATTCTGAAGCAGATTTGTATTGTTCTACAATATAAACCCAAGCGAATTCTTAGAAAACTTGTCCTAAACTCTATGATAAGTATAAGAGTATAATTTTTTTTCTTTCTGGTTTAAAGTTAAGACGTGTAGTGATTGTATCTGGATGCCAAACGTGTTGACCCAGATCTGCAGACGGTCTTGTAGCTGCTATTCAACTTGGTTGAACTTAAAATATGTATTCGTTTGCATACAGCATACAGCTACGGTAGTCGGAGAACTTAGCGAAATATCGAATCTGATTGTTTAAGTATATTTGTTGTTTGATACTACGCCATTAAATTAAACGTTTTAATTCAATTTTATTTTATTACTGTGCCTATGATTTAATACTTTGTGATGACTTTAGAATTCTACTCCTTTTAAAAACTTTCTCAAAATTTCTTTAATTAAATGTTTACGTAATAGAACAATACTTTCTATCAAAACCAGGAACAGGAAAATCATTGTTATTATCCTCATTCCTATTTTTTTTTATTTGCATGAAATTTGTAATTCTTCTCCATATTTATGATCAAGTAGTATTATAGACTGACGTGAAATTGATATTTATACCTAGACTCATAATCTTAAAGATAAAAAATTCAAAGTCAGTCCATTATCAAAAAATTCACGTGATGGTAGAACATCGGTATTTCAAGTACATCATAATCGATTTAGATAAAGAAATTCTGATGTAGGTACTGATTGAACTTGATCTATTACCTATTATTACATTTTATCTTCTTATTGATATTTTCATAAATATATTTACAAAGGACAAGGTAAAGTCATGAACGTGAACGGTGTTACAGTCAAGCGGTATTTGGGATACAGCGGGACAGGAGCGATACAGAACATTGACATCAAGCTTTTACAGAGAAACTGACGATGCTATATTAGTTTACGATGTGTCAGAACCAAAGTCCCTAGCAAAACTGAATGAGTGGGTCGAGGAACTTCAAATATACTCCACTAAGAAGAACATAGTCTGCGTAGTTGTCGGCAATAAGATTGACAAGCATATAATTTTGGAACCCAGTGCATAATATCAGCAACCACATTGGGACACCCGCGCGACGGCGCGACGAGTAAGTATTCCCAAGGAGAGTTGATGTCAGGCAGGCGACCGGTCATAAAACAATAAGCCAAAACCTCTAACAATATGGATTTATAAAATACATGTTGTGCCGACCCCACCTAGTGTGGGATAAAATCTTCATCTTCTTCCTGCCCAGGAAGAAGAAGAAGATTTACAAAGGGCCAAAATTAGAATAATATAAATAGACCGTGATAATATGGGACCACACTGACGGACTGTGAGTAAGTATTCTTAATTTGCCCCATAAATTCGTTCCACATCTCGAAATACCTTATAATTCATTCTTAAACTGCGGATATTATAAATGTTTTTTTCCCTTAAATTATAAATAAATATATTTTGAAATGTGGGCCGAATTTGTGGGGAATATTAAGAATATACCAAAGTGTGGGTGTAAGGCAATACATTTCTGCCTACACCTTCCGAAATAAAGGCGTTACGTGTATAACCGTTCGAAAGGTTTGAACTTACGTAAGGCTAGTTACCTAGTCTAAAATGAAAACAAAATTAACCTGCAAATACTACTGAAAATTAGCCAAAAGCTGAAACATTTTCTGTGAATAACAAATGGCTTCACAACGAGATTTATTTTACACCTACACTTGGACTAGACTAATTGTAAAATGGAAGGTTAATTAATTATTTTTCCCGTGAAATGAAAATATTTTTAAGTGACTTTGAAGTGCTTAATTTTGTATCCCGAATCTTGGTGAAGTAGGAAAGGTTCACTTAACTCATCTAGCCAAGTCTAAGTTTAAAAAATAAGGAAAATGTCCAGGTAAATGACTAAATTTATTACTTCTTTCTACATTTTGCCTTGTATGATGTAGGCTTCGCTATGCAACGCTTACAGTGATTTACTATCTACCTGTCACGGTATTTGTATACTATTTAATATTATACCTTCTTGCTACTTAAAATGTATACCGATGCATCAGGCAAATGGTTTGCAGGCTTGCTTCGACCTTGTACTTGGATCGTTAAGCATATGATCAATTTATGATTGTATTGTACTGTCCAGCGAAGTCAGTAGGAATGCCTGCATTTTTCAGTTAAAGTAACTAACTTGTTCAATTGATTATAATTAGATTAAAGTTATTGTCACCAAGGTCAACCATAAAAATATAAAGCAATAATGCTGAGCCCGTCACAGGGAACTAAATTGACTCTCACACTCTACCCACAACGAAATCATAAGTAAAAATCTGACAAGAAAATAGGATGGGTTGTTCTGCCTAGCCCTTTCTCAACTATGTTGAAGTCAGCTTCCAGTCTACCCAGATGCGGCTGAATACCAGTATTTTACACGGACCGAGTGCCATCAGACCTCCGCAACCCAATTACTTGGCAATGCCGATATCCCAAGGTTAGACTTTCGGGCTTCTTTTTTCCCGTAACGACTGTCATAAGTATTCATGTTATGACACCCGGGACCGACCATTTAACGTGCTCTCCGAGGGGTAGGTAGTAAAATTATACCATAACAATTATAAGGAAATAAATTCCTAGAAGATGATTACTACGCACAGTCATCAAAGTCATATACTATGCATTCATCGATGACCACAAACAGGTGATGGTGATGACACCACGTTATCACAAAACAGATAGGTACAGAAGTCAATCTACATACAAGTGCGCTCGCGCAACGCACACAGAGACACTGCTCACGGACACGATATCTCGGACTGTTTGGGACTAGTGTGCGAGTGAGTGCGAGCGCGAGTGCCATGCGCTTGAGAGAGATAGATATATAGATAGAGCGACCGCCGAGCGTAGGTATGAAAAGTGAAGTACATAGGTACATGTGATTGACTTCTGTACCTATCTGTTTTGTGACGTTATGCCTTCACGTTTAAATAAGTAGCTATCTAGCAAACAAACATGTTTTCCAATTGAAGCTTATTTTTCAGCCTATAACCCAAGCTATTAAAATTGGAAATCGCACATAGATAATTGGTTACTCGTTAATATTCGAAGCTACCGACGAAGCTCAAACGCTACCTCTACAGAACGCGACAGAAAAATTGTGTTATTAAATTAGCTTACCATTCACAACTAAAATTTTTGCAAATGCAAAATACGATATACCTACATGGTGTTAATCTAAACATGAATGGAATCTATCGTATCTTATCAGATGTTTTCGGTTGTTAATTTCAGCCATTCAAATAATAATATCTCTAATATGAGGAAGTCTCGTGATCAAAGAGTCGAAGAGTCAAAGTTTTTTTATTTCAAATAGACCAGATTTCAGGTACTTTTAAAACGTCAAAACTAGGTGCACGGTTCCAAAAGGTAGGTTCTATGGAGAAGAGCCGGCAAGAAACTCCATGAATAGGTACTCTTTTCAAAATAGTAATTTATGACAATTCCATTACAGTAGTGTGAGAAATAGAATGAGAATAATGCAGGATAAACTCACATAAGAGTAACAAATAGAAAAATATGCCTTCTAGGATTGCCATAGCAGTTAAGGGCTGACCAGTCCCGACAGACGGCACCCGTTCACGAGCATGACGTGCACATCCGCATCGGTCAGCTCAACCATATTGTAGGGAACCCAACGACCGGATAAACAACGCCACCTCACCTCACGATCTTTAGCAAACCATTTTTTTAAACACGATATACCTTATTTTCCTCGTAACTAACACTTTATACCTAAGTCAGCATGTGGGAGTATCATTTTTCCAAGAAAAATCTAGGTCATGCAAAAAGCACAATAATTTTCATAGCAACGGTTGACTTGTAAGTTTCTTCTCTTTAGATCAGACAAATTTTAGAAATGTGAAAGTTTGTGAGTTTGAATGTTTGTTACTTCATTTCGCATAAACGGCTAAACGGATTTGGATGAAATTTGGCACAGAGATAGACTATGTTTTAGATTAACACATTGAATACTTTTTATCCGGGTACATGTAGTAATAAACCACGGGCAATTGCTAGTACGTTATAGGTCAATTATGATGTCATAACTAGGTTTTCTAGGAACAATTGGAAAGATATCTACTAGTTCCTATACACGGGTGCAAATTTCACAATGAAAGTAAGTAGGTTATATAAGATATTTTTAATTGTACCTTTACTCATCCTATATGCTATTGAATCCGTTATTACAAGAGAAGTTTTAAGTGTTTCTACTTCATTATACGTGCCACAACGATCTATTTTATCTTTAGGATCGAAGTCTACACGCATAATTAATTTTGGTTCCAAAACAGTTTAGTGGATGGGGACACTTTAAACATCTCAAGTCAAACTTTGTAAAGATCAAATGTCAATCAATTGTAGGAAACATGTCGCTTAAGCGACTACGACTCTACATCGCGCCCTTTTTTCATTTGCATTGAATATAATGTTATCTTATCGAACCAATCTTAAAACCATTTTTACTAATATTTCATTTATCACAATTACGAAGTTTGCATAACAGTTTGAATACTGTTTTTATCTCCAGATTGTTAATTCGCATATTTCTCTCTTAACATCATAAAATTTTTCGTCCAAGCAAAACTCACTTAACTTTTAATGTACTGTCCTTCTTATGTTTAAGAAGCTAAAAGCCTCTTCAATGTCTTAAGTTTCAACGAGGCCCATTTCTGAGATGTGATATCTATCGCTTTTATTTGAAACTTTCTATTAATTTTAGCCATATTTTCGGGCCTAATTACCGATTTATTTAAGGAAATAGGGTTTTTAAATGTCAACTCCTCTGGATAATCGTCTTTTCGAAGAGGAAAAGTAATTCATTTAGTACAATTTCTGTCGAGCCCTAGGTGTTTTATCGATCTCGGTGGGTTTAGTTAACGTAGAGTAGTAAAATGTAACGCAGTATTGAGTGACGTCAGTTCTATTCTCGCCTTGTGGAAAATCTAACAATTCCTGGAAAGATACTTGATTTATTTAGGGCTGTTACTCGTTAGTTAGTTAAAAGGCCTGTCCTTGTGGATCGAGTCTGTAGATATATAATTATGTAAACAAGACAAACTGTAACGGAATAGCACAATAAAGTATATGTTGTAGTGTCGGTGTTCGCACACTAGCTCTATGTACATAGTACCTACGTCAGTCAGCCACGTGCGCTGTCCACGTGCCGTGTCCACGTGGACACCGGCGTGATGATATACAGACCGATATGTTGTGACTAACGTTCGGACCAACCGATGCATTCTATATTCTTAATAGGCAGTAACTATCTGTCTGCTCTACCCATTGTACACACAGCACAGAATCAATTTATATTCAGAAATACATAATGTTGCGGTTGGTCATTTTACATAAATTAAAGTCTTATAGTTACCTTCTCATTCTTTTCGAAGTACCTACCTACCTACGAAAACCTGGAAAATAGGTATCTAACTAAACGATAACGATCTATTGTGAAAAAATCCTTTACCTACTTTTTCTCTCGTTAAAATCAATCAATGATTTTCCTTATTGTTTGTAATAGGATGACATACTTAAGTATTGAGATTCCGTATGATAATTTCTCATTAACGTTTAGTCTATTTCGTCTGATATTTAAGAAACTTGAGACTAATTGGTTTTGAAGTTTAGATTCTAAATAAATACAGACTGATCTTGTTTACGAAATTACTTATATTCTTACTTAAAATACGTCCTTTTTTTGTCCTAGAGTACTTGTTTTTGTCCTAGAGTTCTGTTTTTTATTTGGCGAAATCCTCATTAATCGCCCTCCCGCCCTGGAAAAAGCGGAGGTTTATCCCGGTCTCTTACCGACTAAAACCAACCGATGTTCCTCGGGTTCCTCCTACGGACCTTATCCAAGGTCACAGGATTCCCTACCTACTGCATGCACTGTAACCCCGCCAGGTCCTGAGGGTGGCGGACCTCTCCTTTGTGGGGCCTCACCCCACGTCCTCGAAGAGAGGTCCTGAGTCTTGCGCCGTAAGTTTAGGTATTAGTAACTCACAACCAACTGGTCACCATTTGTTTTAGCAATTTGCGTTACCTACCTAAGAAAACACAAAATATAAATAGATTTAGAATTTTACAATTTAAGTTCTATAAATCTCTCTGTCTCTCTCTCTCGTGCCAACACGAACTATTCGAGAATAGCCGTGATATGGGAGCAGGAAAAGAGTACATGGAAGAACTTGGGGGAGGGCTTTACCCAGTAGTGGGACAGTATAAGGTGACATAAAAAGGGCAGGACATTAGCCGGCTTTACACACTTGCTCTATCCATTAAACATTTTTTTTCTCATAAAAATAACGGTCGTTCAAAATTATCTTTAAGTGAGTATTAAAAAAAGGTTTCACGAGCGTTATGGCAATAAGCCGGCTAATGTCTGAACAGGTGGAATCGGGATACTCTGATTCAGATTAACTTATCCTTCTATTATTTTATGAATGTCGAAACAAACTCAACCTCATCATGTCATTGAGTGGTTAGCATAAGTATATTGTTTTATGGTTTACGCTTCTTACACGTGACGATCCCCTGAGGCCGGTTGCCATTTTGAGCGCTAATGCAGCCGTTGTTTTAAATTTTTACTGTTGCCGCTTCCCAAAGGCGTTATTTTTGGGTGCAGGCGACACGGCAGCGGAGGTACTTCCTAAATATTTACCTTGAAGTATGGTTATTTATTTAAACAAGATTTACATACCAACAACAGCAAGTAAAGTCTACCAATACCTAGGTAAGGTTAAGTACCCAGATGTTCTATGCTAAACGAGTAGATATTTAATAATAATCTATTGGGCACCTGCATTATTCAACAAGTTATGTGCTATTTGTTTAACATAAGTCTGAAATTCAATAGAGTGCGCACACGCATCGATTCCGGCGGGGAAGCTCGCGCACGAGGCGAAAGCTCAGTGCATGCTCGAGTGTGAATTGCCTACATGAATGTTGTCGTATTGCATTGCATTTAATGTGCAAGCAGAAACGAGCTTACGGTCACACGGTTAGGCGCGCCTAATGAGAAAGTTTATCGAGCGTTTATTGCGTAGCAGCGGGAAGCTTCGCCGCGTCGCCAGAGGCAAGAGGCGCTCCCGCCGCCCGCAGGTGTGCCCGCGCCCCCCACCTCGCTCTGGCCCCCTTTGCCTCCCGTCGCCCCGCCGCGCACGACACAGCTTTCTTTCGTTCGTACTTCGTTCGCGACCGCCGCCAGTCGACTGTCAACCACGGAAGCGAGCGGTCGCTTCGTACACGCTCAAATCGCAAAACGCCGCGCCAACTGTAAACACGACGCACTATCTGAGCAGTGCTTCCGTTCGCGACTTAACCTGAATTCAGCGAATCATTTCACATCTAGTGTCGTGTTGTGCCAAACCAGTGGATGTTTTGATACTCTTATGGATCGTGATACGTAACTGAACTTCCAATACATGTAAATGTCACTAGTGTCGCGTATGTACCGGTGTGGTGTCGGCCGGCGAGTGCCGTTGATCAGATCGTGTAAAGAAATTGTGGGCATTGTGGTATTGTGCGAAACGGGTTCTGTCTGCTGGACGAGGTCGCAAAAGCTACCGAATCTACATACGGCTACTGGGTGTCGCTGGCCGGCTTTCATCGCGCCTATGATCGCTATCGCGCCGGCAGCGGCATCATCAAATGAGCTGTTTGACGTAAATGGACGCCGCACATGGTGTCACATTACGATAACCACGAAATGTCAACAAGCGATATTTATTCGGTCAGCAGAACCGCTTTAATGCAAACTGTATCTATCGCTTAATGAAACACAGTAAAATACTTTATCAATGCTATCTTTGCCTTTGCTCATGTAAACATTCCGCCGCAAACGTTTTGTCTTATAAGCGAAAAGCTCGCATCACTTTTTAAAAAAATAGGTTTATTCAACATTTCCAAGGTCGAATCTTATTTACCAAAACAAATTTGTTTACTAACAACATACAGGGGAGGGAAAATTCATTTGAGATGTCAAGAATACCTAGCGGTGTTTCGAACATCCAGTAAACACAAGAAGCATCTAAATTAAATCTAACAAGACAAGATCCTTGAATTTACCTGAAATTCCTGACTCTATCCAGAGTAAACCTCCGTGGAATCTGTGCTGTAAGCCGAGCTTGTCAATGCTATCAATTAATGCCATCGAGGTAGTGCCCTAGTTAGACAAAAGGCGGCAAACAAGCTATTACGCTGGCATAGAGGGGCGATTTGGAACGCTGTTATTGGCTCTACTAAATACCAATATCTAATACACCACTATAATCAATTTGTTTAGAATTATGGAAATTAAGACTGCTATTTGTAACTAAAAGCTCTGCATGGATAAAATAATTTAAACATAATTATTGTCTTTTTATTAAGCTAAACAACAAATAAAGAGATCAATAATGGTTTTGAAGGATAGGTTATAATTAATAAGTAGGTACTATGAGCCAGTCTACCTAAATGCAATCGTGGATAATATACTGATTTAGGTGCCTACTTATTTATTTGTTTTTTTTTATAATAAAGGCACTTTGAAGCTGACTCAAATGAGAGTTGTTTATTAATACGGGCCTCTAAATTAGCTTCGATATTCCTGATCACGAATCTCGGCAGAGTAACATTGCACATGTTCGGCAAAGTAAATAATGAACCAGTAGATCTGACCAATCGGAACAAATTATTGCATTGAACTAAAATTTTCCGTATAAGGAGTTCAGGAATTCCCAGAGAGAGGAATTTCTGAGAAATTCTTAACGTTTAAGGACGTTAAAGTTTTGCTTTACGCCAAGCATTTCTAATTTTTACATTGGCCATAATGCCTTGATAAATGAAAAACTATCTGTCCCATCTCATCATCTATACATAGATACCCGTATTTCTCAAAATACTCTGAAAGTAAGTATAAACCTATTTGAAGTACCTATTTATTATTGTTCTGCTTACAAACGCAAAAGCACTGCAGATGTCTTTAGATTCTTCTATTACATTTAACTCTTAAAGCACGAAATTCGACGCCAAATAACTAAGGAAATTTCATTACATCAGAGAGTAATATTATTATCAAAAATTTCTACCGCTTGTTCTCTAATTTTAAGCAAGTTGCTTTTAGAGAAGTTGGCGGACGCTTTGGCCCTACATTTTATTTTAACATCAGTTGAGTTCATAACTGAGTGGTAGGTACATCCATAATGTAATTCATTAAGGCTTTGTGTGTTCACTAGTGAGTTTGCGGTCTGTTGCTGCAGGTTGCACTCAAACTTCAACCTTTGTGGTCCTTAAACTTTACCTCACATAGCCATTCTCAACTCTCAAGTTATCTTCTACTTAGCTTATTTTAATAGTACCAACCGAACCACAGCCTGTTGAGTTAAATTATCTCCGTTTTAGTTAAATGACGTAATTCTAAAATAAATATAAAAGAATCCATTACAATTTACATAACTGGATTGAAGATCATAATACATTGAATAACAGCCGTTGTCAGTAATATTGCCGGAAAACATTGATTGTTTTTACAAAAGCCGCTCGAATTTACGTCAGGGATTTTATCGATTAGATGATGTGATAATGCGACTTTGTATTCGCTCAGGCCTTCCATTTAGCGCACCAATTTGAATCACACCAATATTATAGTAGTCCCTATTCCTATTGGGGCTAGGAATAGGGACTACTATTGGTGCGATTCAAACTGGTGCGCTTAATGAAATGCCTCATTTTTACGATACGAGGATAAAATGATATTGCTGTTTACCTACTGTAACAGATCCGTGCGTTTTGGGACAATATCCGTCGCCATGATCTTGAAATGAATAGGTAGCTATAACAATAGGCATGATTGCGTATGATTGTTTAAATTAGTACCGCAGAGCGTAGTAGGCCCAAGTGAAAGGCTTACTTTCTCCAGCCCTCCGGCCCTCTTGTACGAAGTGGCTCTATTGCAAAATTTCACACTCTCCTAACAACGATAGCTATCAATTACATTGATAAATAGCTTTAGAAATCCTATCTCTTGCGCTTTCCTTTACCTTTTTGGTAGTAAGGAGTTGTTATGCCTTAATTACCGCTTAAGATTAGGGAGAGTACATTTGCATTTACCATCTGGTCATTCATAACTGAACTTCCTATTTATAGAAAAATCTATCTTTCATTCTCTCTGACTCTCATGAGGCCTTTGTATTTTAGGAAAAATATACCTACGTCCAAAAATACACAAATTTAAAGTAAGCGTACGAACGAAAAAATATATTTTGTCATGATTGGCTCAAATTAGCCTGAGTATCACGGTCCGATGCTCGTCCGACATCGAGAGAGTTTTCATTGCTCCTTTCTACCTCACGTATGTGGGTCGTCACGAATCGCTTTGTTAGTCTCCCATTTTGTTTCGATTTCATTTTCCGACAATTATTGTAACTAGATTTTACGAGGCAAATTATTACTTACTAGGTAATAAAAATATTAAACAAATTACTTATTATAGCTTATTCCAAAATTCAAATCGCTTTATCATCTCTCTCACTTCTTTTTTCAGCATATTACTCGTAGATATAATAAAATTGAATGATAGAAAAAGTAATAAATCATCATTTACTTCTTAACGCTCTGTATCAGATCTGCTCCAATGTAATTCTTTTCAACAGCCTTCAACGAGTTCTAATATTTATAGAGTCGATTGGGCAATAAGGAGGGCCGATATAATCGATCTGTTATTTCGCACGGCCCGACGTACGTGAACTTAAAGCTAACTTACGATAGAGCTGTGCACCTAAGTGGAGTTTACGCAAGACGCCTTATGCCTTATGTAAGCAGTTTGTGATTCTTGTGAAACCAACCAGTGTGCTTTCGTTACTAGGGTTACATAGAACTGGCCATCGACAAATTGCTAATAATGATTAATGAGAACGTGATTCTCTTTTGAAATTACCGATCAGTTTTATTTCGTTGATACTATCAACAAAACAACTCTTAACAAAGTTTCTAATAAATCATAAATGGACTCGTTTTGTCTTTTTCTATTTTTACACTTGAAATTAACATTCCGGCAGTATAAAGTACAAATCAAAGGCCATAAATAAATAAAGGAAAGAGTTAGATTATTTATTATTCATTGTATTATTAGTTATCGCACTGTCACGATAGCGGTAATCGATACTGATAATTCGCTCGCGATAAGGCAACTCTCACTGAATTGTTTCTTAAACATTGTATCAAATATTGTCGAATTCATAAGTGTGTTAGGAGCACATGGTCACGAACCCAAATAATACATTCGGATAGCACAATGAATCATCCACATAGGTACTGTTAAAAATAAATTATTATTAACAGCACAGTAGGAGTTGGTAAATAACATATCATAACATTATCTAGTACGAGTGGATGCAAGTGTAGAGCCGTAGTTGGCACAAATTGGGTTCACGCCAGCATTGGTTGCCAACTGCATCGAAGGGGCTGCCCTTTCGAGCGATTGATTTTATCAACGGAACATTTTTGACCTGAAAAGTGATATTTATTGCAAAGCAAACGAATGCCATTGAACATTTCTCAGTACCACCGGAACAAAACAATAAAACTGCATCGGGAATTGGTGATGATGTCCCTGGGAAGCCGCCAAGGAACTTTGCCAAAAGAATTTAACTACAAGAGTTATTGTGAACCGAGTCCACGAAACTACCAAACTTATATATTATAGAAGCGCAAACACGCCTGACATGTGCACCCGTCAACCAAAGTTAAAGTTCATCATTTAAGCTGTGCTATCAAGTGTAGGGTACTTGTTATTAGACCTTATTGAATACTTGTCCTATTGGGCGGCCGCCAGAATACATTGCCAAAATATTTACAGCGTTGTCGCCATTTGCTAATGCTAGAACTTTGGATTGAAGCTTCAGTTTATATTGAACTGAATAGTTACGAGGAATTCCTTCAAAACCAACAAAATCGTGCAAATAACTATTGATTCTAAGAAGCGGAAATGCTATATGAACGATGATGTAGTCCGCAACGATAATAAAACTACACCGAATTCCTGAAGTTTGTTTTATCATTATGACCATAATTATTGCGCTTAAAGACTTGATTAATTAGGGTGATTCGTGTTTATGTTATGGTCCTTGGGTACCTACTGATGTGTGCTTAATATAATGATGTTGAATTGAGTGTGGTTGTAAGTCAGGTGGGGCAGGTAGGCAGGGGTGAGGCCGCGGCGAGGGCGGCAGGGACCTTCCGTCGACAACATCTGTCATAGCAGCTGCCTACCCCGCGATCGCACGTGCGACTACACCTATTATTAAAGTTGCTTTTTTTCTCGAAAACTTTGGAAGTGCTACGGAAGATTCCAGCACATGTAGGTAGCTCGTTCCTTTTTTGAGTTCCAAATGTTCCAATAATTTAATGGCAGTTGTTAAAAAACTAACTCTATCGAAATTACACCACGTGAAAGGTTATGTCAGATAAAAAGTATGTTTAGGTATTAATTTTTATATTAAGGTCACGTATGCAAAAAGCTTATCACTATGCAATATATTTTACACCAGATGATAAGTAATCCTTTGCATTTATGTATAACTTGCACGTGACTTTTATACGTAGAAGACTAACAAAACAGTAGGAAAAGATCGCGAGCACCGATTTTTAATGTGTTTCCACCGCGGCGCACACGTGACGTTTGTTTACCGGCGGACTCAAGGCCACGTGCATTATTGCGTCGCTATTCCGTGCACGTAAGCGAATAGCTATGGATAACGCGAAATAAAAAATAGTCAGACAACGCTGAAAAACGAGCCACAGCCTAACTCAACTTACATTTATTAATATTTATATCGCTTCGATTCTCTGAAATATATTCAAATCCAAATATTTTGCTCTAAGTAACATGATACAATCACCACAAGTTGTGCAGTAAACAAACAATAATGAATCATCGATGGACTCGGATGGTAGAATTCACAGGAATTTTGTTTCGAGATGCGAACTGAGCTAACTGTTCCGAGCGGTTTGGTTGGCGGATTAATTTGATGGATGATGCAGATTACGGTCCATCTTGTTGAGCAGATAATCTCTAAACTTACGTCACTATCGTTGACTTATAGTAATCATAAAAAAACGATTGACATTTTAAAATCATTTATCAGCATCGCTCTATTTTGAATTTGCATTGAGAACAGTTGGGTCAAGATGACGTCAAGGCTGTCTGAACAACGATCAATACGTCGAACATATGAACGACGCAGTTTAAATTAGACAATAACAGATCGTAACGTGTATGTATGTTGATTAGGCTGGTGGAATCAGGGATGAGAAACAATAGCGCATCGCTCGCAACCGAAATCGTCCGACGGCATTGCACCTTTGACCCGGCAAAGCCGCAATGCAGCGCTCGCCTACACCACACCAAACTACGTTTTATGTTTGTTTACCATCACATGCATAATCGCTGGCATCTCTCAATAAACTAACTTTGAAAACGTCTCCGGTACCACGTTATAACTTGTTTTAATTGCATTAGCGGCTATTAAATTAGACATCATGAAGCAAAACACATTATTAAAATTACATAATAATTTTATGCGTGTTTGAAGTGTCATCTCTAACTATTACGTAAGTGCAGATAACGCAAATAAAGCTATCGGTTTGCAAATTTATTCGGGACATTTCAATGTTATAGCTCACCCCCAATTACTTATTGAAAGATAGAAATAAAACCCAATGAATAATTTTACTGAAGTAAAAATTTACAGTGCGCGATTGAATAGGTACAGTCGTCAATACTATTTGTTGTACTTATAACGATTAAGATGTTGGCGGATGTACGACAGGCGATTTGTATGTCTTGGTAAACATTGTGTTTGGACTGATTTCGTTTCTAGGAAAGCGAAGTTTGGCCAAACCCGATTATTCGCTTATAAAGTCTAAATATAGTATATAGTCTCGATATAAAGTCTTGTATTATCAGACATAATACATAATATCTATTTTTGAAAGTGGAATTGAACCCTAATTTGCCTTTAATAGGACCGGATTACGGACGCCGGACGCTGCTGTGATATCTTCTGTGATGTGCGAGCCAGCCCACGGATATTTTTATATGTGATTTACTAGTGCCCAGTACAAACCGAGTACAAAAAAAACGGATAATAGAGTAATATTTATTAGTGTTATTGAAACAATGAAGGAGGAGTGTAAGTTGTGTAGTGTAAATGGATGGGGTGGTGCTGCACAAGGGATAACAGACTTTTCTATATCGTCGCTGATGCGGCCGGCAGCGAGCCACGCGGGGCAGGACCCGAGGCATGACGCGGTGCTTCTCTCGGCGTACCTGTTGAAACTAGGTGACTATCCATTGTATACGCTTCACGATTACTACGCCAACAGCGGTGAGTATCGTGCAACATAGCCGTAGTCCTCACGTACTAATTAACACCTGTACAACTAACAAGTAAGTTGATATCTCATCTCCGACTAACAACTCGCCATATATTAGATAACTGACGTTAATTATTAATTATGTTAATTGTGGAACTTTTCTTGTAGCCATTGGAAACTTTATTTGAATAAGTATAACTAATTTTGTTTAAAAATAAACAATACACCTGTGTACCTGACCCTGGTCAACCCATTTTTCATGCAATCAATCTTCATCCAAGGTTTTTAAATACCCGTTTGAAGCCACACTTTAAGCTGCGAAAATACCGTTAACAAAAAATTTATTGCATTTAAACGACGTTGAGAGATTAACGAGATGGAATTGGGATTGCCAAAGAGACATCCTTGGAACTCATTGTATTCCCCCAATGCAGACGCGCTGACAAATCCGTTGAACTTAAAAGGCCAGTTACGTCTTCAATTGTGCCAGAAATATGCCTGTTTTTATTTGCAATGACAAAGCTGAACTTTGCAATAACAATAAATATGAAAAATATCATGTACATGAATCAGACATTAACATCGTGCAAATTATTTTATCATTTCTACTAAGTAATGTGGCGTAATTAAAAAGCTTCTCCCGAAAAGTATCAGCATTTATCATTTTTATGGGCAAAAATTACTGACATGAGCAATTAATGCCATGAGAGTTGATTAAATTAATTATCTGATTACCCAAAGTTGGGTATTATCGACTAACAGTCGTGTACATTGATATACCTATAATATAAGCGTTTTGTGCTTGTATAAATGTGTATATGCATCAGTAGGTAGTACAATTTGCGTCAATGATGCTTTGTTCATAAGCCAGTAACTATTGTCTGTCTGTTCGCTTTGTTAAAGATACTACGTAATGATCATATCACGGAAAAAAACAGGGAAAAATATATTTTTCAATGTACGGAACCGAAACATTTAAAAAAACATGATATTTAATACTTCACGCGTTAAAATGCAGCGCAGTGAGTCACTGAACAAATTGTGAACGCAAGTTTTATCATACATTTTTTACAGTGCCGTGGCTAGACACAGGAAACGCTATAAATACAGATTTTAATTATAATTTGCGGGAAAAATACGTTATGGAATAACATGACATGATTTGATTTAATTGATATTACATCCTGATGATTCCATGTTTTGATGGCTAATTTATTATTATTAAGCAACACGAAGCAATAAATACTTCAAGGAAAATCGTTTATACCTATTATAGAAGCATTGATTTATTTTTACAAGTACACAATACACATAATTACCGTGCTCTATGATAGAACATAGATAGGATTCAGTAATTCCACAAGAATGTGAAAATTCTGCAAAATGTCGCGATATTACGTCGCAGATAAAGTATAAATCAAATTTGCGGAAACTAAGTTTTATTAAAAACTTACACGGCACTCGACAAGTTTAAATATAACTATCGACAAGCTGGCGTTTAATATCCGGCTTGCCTCCATTCATATCGAACCATTTTTAGGATAGAGTACCGACCTATAGCAAAATCTAGAAATTTTATCAATTTTATTGCTTATCGATAAATGTCGATAATATGATTTTTATGCGACTATTCGAATAACTCGTTACGGGGATTTACGCATGTTAGCTACAAAGATATAAATTGGCACTTGTAAAAGACACTTAGTAGTGAACCTGATATGAAGTAATCTGTGTATTTTATATACTAATCTCTTCAACGAGGTATTAATAATGTTCGAAACTAACACTGCATCAAAGGATTAATGCATCACAAGAGCTTTGATAATAACGAAGAAATGCAAATGACGTCAGTGTTTATCCGACTTATCGTCTGTTCCACTGCAGTCACGGTTTTATGGAAGCGGGAACTTCGGATTCGGTAAAGAACGTTCATGAGGTTTAATTTCGTTGTCAAATATTTAACGATTAAATTTTGTAAATTCTAACGTTAAGCTTAAAGCACTAGCGAGTACTTGATGCATTTATCTAGTTTATTCCAATGTTATCGCAAATTATACGTCGGCACGATGTTAACCGACCTCGCGCAGATCCGTGAGCGAATCCGGATCTATTCGAATGTCTCTTGTCACTTCTAGAATTTATTCGTACCATGATACGATACAACCATTCAATGACAAACAGTATTCTTGCCAGCGCACATCATTTAACATCATATAAAACTGACGGGAGAATGCTAATAGTCGACTGGCCCACATAAGCTTCAGTCTCTCAGCTTGTTAAACTTACGTTTAAAGGAAAATATGGATAAGGTTGCGTCCAAACTGGATATAGCCAGATCATATGACGCAGATATAAAATGGATACTGGTAAGTAAATGTCTAGTAGACAAATATGGGCTAATCATAGATAAGTGACCTTATGATGAATAACTACATTATACCAGAAAGAGCAATAGAAATAGTTTTGTTATAAAGAATCCAGACAGAGACAAGACTTCAAATTTAAAATTGATTTCTTATAAAAACTACTTCTAAAATTGAAAACTACGCAATTTTATTGGTGTTTATTATCTAGACTGTATATCATATACAAAAAAATTGAGCAGATTTCAAAGTGAAAACAGGCTACATAATAAATTCCAGGAATATTCCAGTTTCCACAGAAAATAAGATTACATGTGGGTAGAAAAGCATTGCTCTACAATCTCCTACTTTTTATACTGAACTAGGTTTTCTAACGTAAACGTTATTTTATGCGCTTTCGGCAACAGAACTTTTTATTAACACCAAATGACAAATCTTACTTTTTTATGATGTGAGAATAAATGAACAACAACATGTGTCCTACGACAAAAACATTTCTAGAAAATTGTAGATCAATATCAGTAGAGTACTTTACTCATAAATTAACGTATAATTAGTTAATTAACGAGTTTATTAATAATATAAAGATTGTACTACTTCATTGCATTGCTGGGTAATGCAGCTATACAGTGTGTCCGGGTATGCGGTAATATAACTTTAAAGGCGGTATACACATGATTTTATCAATAAAAGCACCCCGTTGTGGGATCGATTCAAAAAGATAGAGCAATTTTAGTATTTGGCTTATTTCTTTGTGAGACTTGCATCTTAAGTTGTGAGGCACATTTTACAGGTAGCTATCTATAGATTGTAATCGGTTGATTAGAGTTAAATAGGTAGAAACTCTAATTATTGAATGCTTGCATTTAATCTAATAGACCTTTGTGTTTATTTTTGTATTGTTCCAGAAGTTTCGAACTCTTTACGTTACTGGCCACGTGTATCGTACAATAAGGTGCCCTAAGCAACTGTCTAACATAAAACATCACAAATCGCTCGATCCTTTCCCTCGTATTTAAACTGTCATCAGGCCATATTTAGTTCATGACAGAAACAAAGCATCCATTGTTAGAATCGTTGAGGCACTTACTGTTGTAATCGATAAGGCAGTTAAATTGGGCTTCAATGTTTACATTGAACCATGACGTCACAGGTACTCCCCCAGCGCGATGACTCACAAAAATCTCACTAACACCACATAATCTTTTCCCGCTTTTTTCCCTTTTCCTCTTATAACAAAGCTTAACGAGGGAAAGGGACAGCGTGGGCGACATTATCGTTCTTATTGCTCCAGGAAACGGTCGGGGGAATAATCAACTCATTGAATTAATTCACACGAATCTAGAATCATCCGGAAAGTGGATTGTCTGTCTCTCTTTGCATTTTATCCATTCATACGGTATTTTGAATAAGGTCCTTTCATATTGTAATTTAATTTTTATAAGGTAAGATAATAAAGATAATTATTTATTTGTCAGAATACTCTTATAATGGTGTTAATAATATGAAATATAGATAATTATTCAGACGTATCCACGTACAAATATTTTTCTCAATATTAAATACAAAATTTATTTACGTTTATAACATGTGTAATATTTTGATTACATGTGCCTGCTTAATTTAAAAGTAAAGGTCAGATCAAAGAAACAGATAATGAAATCAAATTTTGAATCAATTTTTTCATCCAAAAATTATTTAGGTAGTAACTAGTAACACTTGCTTAGTATTCCCAAAATTAAGGGTTTTAGAGCTATCGGGTAGTTTTTATGAAAATACAGATTGTCATACAAAATACATTAAATATTCGAAAGTAATTGAATTTTCTGTTGAACATGCAGTTACGATTATTGCGTCTGGCTCTGGATAAAAATACAACCTCATTATGCATATTAAATTAATGAATATTTTTGTGTACAAAAACAAAAATACTAGGTAACCTTAAATATTAGGTAGATAACCTACTTATAATAATTATGTTCGGAATCGTTTGTAATCAACAGTAAATACTTAGTAACAAAAATCTAACCCGATTCAATAAAACAAAATAATTATTTAATATCGACTTCAAATCTCAGTTCCCTCGTATAATAGCTGTATATAGTCTACAGGTTTCGAACAAATAAACCTTGTCAATCTTGAAAAATGATAACTATTCAGGAATTCAAATCTATCATATCCGATATAAAATATTCTCGAGATTCAATCGGAAAAAATTGTAGAGCAACTGTATTCAGTGCATGGTGAGCTTTATTCCGCCACTCCAGGTTAGTGCCGCCTCTCGGCGCGATCCAATACTGTTGGTTCACGAATGTTCGAGTTCGTGTGAATAGACATAACTAGTAGACCCTTCACTTAACTTCGGGAATATTCTATGTATATTTTTGTACGTTACATATTTTAAGCTTTGAATATGGAATTCTTTTGAATTTAGTGTTTCTGTTTAATAGTTTTAGTAATTTAATGGTTTGTTTAGGTACTTTGGCTTAGAATTAGTAAGAACTACACTTATGTAACTTCATAGGTGCAGTGCATAGATAATAAGAATTTAATAAGTCACTTAGGTACTTAAATCGTTTTATCTACACCTGATTAGTTCATAAAACAAAAACAAATCAAAATACATTATATTTTAGTTTCTTTTAGGTAGATAACGCTAATAAAACCATATTACACACTTAGTGCCGTAATAAACAAATCTTTAAACACATCCACAAGCAACTAAAACTCAATTAAAAGTTTAAAAGCGTTCTTACGAAAATAACTTTGTAACATGCAGGAACATTTTGTCCCAACACTAAGCAACGAATACAACCCTACGGAACAGGGCGTCGGTGGCCGGGTGATGGGCTATAAAAAGTTAAGTAAAACAATAATCAGTCGAGCGGGCCCTTTAGCCCTTCGCCCTCTCATTCCAACCGTAAACATTAAAACACTCGCTATGCATAAGGCAAAAGTGTTTTTATAATTTCCATAAAAAATAACATGAATATTAATAAACATTCTTGCACTACTAAATTTGTTATAAATTTAAACGTTACATTGCGCTATTCTATTTTTGTTATTATATTTTATGACCTTTTTTCCATAAAAAATATAAAATGTATAATGTAGGTACATATCTTGGAGATTATCCATTAGACGTAATAAAATTGTAATGAATCAACAAACATTCATTAAGTTTCTCTGTATATGTTTTTGTTCGAAAAATAATTAGTAAAACGTATTTTTGTTGGCAGCCAGATACCTATCTGTGGCATTTATAAGGGCACGTTAATGAATTATTTATTTGCAGTATTGACTGCGGCGGCTTTTGCAATGCCACGCATTGAATTATCGATATCATAAAACATTACGGCCACTTGTAACTAATAGTAGTATGATGTTGAATTGTTGAGCGTATTTAATCATTAGTCCATTTGTCGTGTTACGCGTTTCGTTCATATAGGTGTGTCAGACAAAATTGAGCAACAACAAAACATGTTTATGACAAATTAACTTAAGCAGAAACTGACAGATATATATTAACTAATGGGTTTATCATGAAAATTATGTTGGGCAAGATATTTTTAACAGTAAGTCAAGAGCAACCTTGTTTATGAACTTATATATAGTTCAGGAAAAACAAAAGTAATATGGTTCTACAAACGAGGTATTTATTAATAAGGGAATCCAAACACCTGATATATACGAGTAGGTATATTTTAGTAAGCATTTCTGTAATTCCCAAGCATTACAAAATATAACAGAACAGAAAAAATCCAATCATACATTAGAAATATTTAAACAGGTAATTGGTTAAATGAAAGGCTATCGTTGACCGAGGTGTTTTATCACAAGTAGGGTTGTAAAATGACGGTCATAGTCATATGGTATACGTCATAACCTCGATCACAAAAAGGGATATTTATTGTCATGATAGTCAGATATAGTCATTTTAACGGTTCTCAATAATTACGATGCTTTTTCATGAAAAATTGCCGGTATTATTTGGCTATTATTAAATTATTGATTATAAATACGTGACACGGGTTGAACTTTTCGACACAATAGATACATACTTTTATAATGAAACTAAAGCATCATTGCAAAACTAGCGATTTCATATTATACACGACAGCGATTTTAGGCGTACCTCTAGTGTAACTACTACGTCGTATTTTCTTATTATTTAGATTTCTATGGTCATACCTATCTGTATTATTACTTTTAAATTCAACTTGACAATCCAGAGAATAAGTGGCCGTTTCCAATTACCTCGGTCACATTGGTAAGACACTTATAACGTGACAATCACTTTACAACTCTTATCAGAAGCGAATGGTCAAAGCTGATCATTACATATGCATACAGCCGGTGTTCTATTTGGAATCCATTAGAATCTTAATAACCCCGCGCAAATAGACGTGTCAAATACTTTATGTTGCTTGTAAAAAGTTATTATTTGTTATGATCATTTCTAGAAGAGTAGGAACAGGTTTCAACGACGACAGTGTTAAATCTGATTTATTTTCTCGCTTATCATTCCGTAAAAATTAAATATCAAATGAAAGAAACTATTAATTCTGATTATGCTAGACACCGGATCAATATTCCAGTGTTACTCTATCCTGATATTTAATCTATCTTCAATGTTGTTCTTTAATCCAATGGTCGACCGGCTCTGAAAATTGTTAAATCTGTTATCAAATAACTTTGTTCGTTTCAATTGTATTCAGATGCTATACAGCTCGATTACAATCCACAACTTCCAATTCAGATTCTATTTACAATTCTAGAGTGCCACCGAGAAACACTCATGGAAGCAAACTAAGCTTAGCTTTAAACGTGTCTTTTCAAAACTCCATCGCAGTAATGGACCTCTTTACATGCAGTATCCCCAGTTTCTTTACATTTATCGGCCCTTCTTTTGGTAAAATCTTAGTACTGTAACGTCCCAAATTTTGTCCCATATGAAAACGATATTTATGCAGCATTTAGATAGCCTATGGCTGGATATGATATGACTGCAGTACTATAGAAATCCAATTTCTATGCAGAAAGTTATTAGACTATAGGCTTAGACGGACTATAATCCAACGGCGACGCTGTAATTTCTGTCGTCATGTGAAATTGAATACGTGCTTCTAAATTTATTAACTGCATATGACACAGATCTAGTGTAATTTAGTTCACTTTGAGTTACAAGCTTTATTCAGTTGTTTAACTAGTCAACATTTTGTTTCAGGTAAGCCGATCTGCACATGTAGTTTATGTGACAGAATGCCTCGCACCTCGACCTACGGTGAGTTTCACAATCAAAAAACAAACAATCTTGACCTTTCTCTCAACCACTTTGTACAGAGGTTGCAAATTACGGAAGGCAATTTGCATATTTAACGTCACCGGCTCAGTAAGGGAACATTTTGAATATAATCGCATTAACCGTGTTTGCAGCTTTTGTCCAATTGAATCCTCGGTGCAGTAATCAAGTGGGTACGAGAGTGGGTCAGCGGGTCGTTCCGTCCCGGCGCGCGCCCGCCCGCATCGTCCCACCGCGCTCCCATGTTACATTATTCACAAATATAACTGACGATAAAAACGACCAATAAATATCTCACCCCTATGTTACGCACCACGTAAACACTAAACTCTTTTGTTTAACCTCAACGATACTACCATACGACTTCTTACTGGCAGCGCACGATACTAAAATTTAAATTTCGAATTCGCTCAACGTTTGCAATTCATTTATTTCCCGTTTCCGTATTTGCTTGCACATGAGATTATCATAGATCGACGTTGAATAAAATGTGGAATCTTTTTATAATGTTGTTTGTGAAGTTTCATACTTGATTATGCAGTGACCTCTATTATTTCTGTGCTTTTGAATTTGACAATCGCAGTCATAATTACAATTAAGTTGATCGTATCCTTTCACATTTCAATGTAAACCATAGTTGATTGCGTTTCGTCGGCCTTCAGAATCGACGCGTATAATGTTTCCCCATACATATATATATCTTAATCATACAGTGCTCTGTATTTAACGTCATTTAATACCGGCTCAATAAACCCGCTCGCTAATTGCTCGGTTAAATGTTGACGGCAATTTAATTTCGTCATTTGGTGTGGCTCTCGTTGGCGCTACCCTCTGCTCGTTGAGAGGAAGTACGCACCGGTTGCTTCCCTCGGTAAACTTGGCTCTACGTCTTCGGGTTGAATATCGTTTGGTTCCATCGGGTGATTAATAAATAATATTAGTTATTGGCCCACATCGTGTGCATTAATAACTTTAAAAGAAGTGATCGGGGCGACGCCGCTTCATTTCAGCTCGACTCGGTACTCCTACACTCAATGTATATCTATTATTTCATTTCAACTACTATAATTATAGCGATTCTATTCGTATCGCAAGCGGCACTTTCTCGATTGATTGTTGATATAATTAGCCATAGGGAATCTCATCTGTAGTCTTTGACGAGGCAATCACAGCATTGCCACCCACGGTAGCTTTTTAAGATTTAAATAAAATCGTGCTTACTCTTCATTGGGAGCTATTCATCTGGCAATATAAAATATCTATTTTAGGTCGTGTTTAAATATTGATGGTAATATTAGAAGGCGTCACACACATCTGTTATCGTCAATTAATCTAAACAAGAATGTAGCACTTCCTAATATTGGAATTTATTATTTAGGATTTTATTATTGGAAACAATTTAATTAGGTTAGTTAGACACTTTCCTTACCTCTAATATATTACGTATATATGCAACGTAGATAATTATCTACATGTTATTTTTGAAAAGACAACGCGTGTTAAAATGTTTTAAAAATAGTGATTGGGGTTACTGGTCTATTTTAAAAGTTACCTAGACACTTATAATTATATGTTTTGCTTCTATTATTCATACTACCTACTGTAATTTCGTAACTGCTTAATGACAGACTGGAGTCGCTGGCATTGAGAATTTCATTATAATCTGGACAATGTAATGTTGAATGTTTTACACAAATGAAGGTTTTTGGGCTTAACTTAGGAACAAATGTATATGCTTTCTAATGTAGAAACTGAAGTTAAAGCTAAGCTAAACCCAAAACGCTGCACGTTTTTGCAGGCTTTAGTTGTATATTTGTTTATAATGTAGGTACTTTTGCAATAAAGCGTAGGATTAGGATATAAAATATATTTGCTATACATATTATATCTTTTATCACTCCAAAAAATATACAGCTTGTAACATTTACACGGCTCTGACCTAATCACTTCCCTTTTCCTTATTTCGTTAGATGTGATCTCATCAACGTTATCTTCATTTATTTTATCTATATCCGTGCTTCGTGTAGATAATGTAAATAATGTACCTATGCCTTATGTAAATCGCGCTAATTTTTGCGAAGGCCGCGTCGAGACCTCGCAAAAAGCAGATTCGACCTCGCGTTTATCATTGTCGTGATATCTTGATATGCGCACTAACTGCCTTTTGATAGCCTTTACTTCTGTCGCTTCCTACTGCCCTGGTTAGACGCGTACACTATATTAACTTAATTTCTAGTACTTTTCGTTTTTTTTTGTTTATTATTTAAATATGTGGAAAAAGCTGTACGCCAGTAAGTTCATTTTTATTGATTTTTTTCGGAAAGGGGACGTTGTATTGTATTTCTTCATTCGTTTGGTATTTGTTCATTCATTCGTTCATTGTATCGTTCGACCTTGGATGGACTGATCAATTTAGTCACGCGAGTTGTCAAATCGCAATCGGGAAGTGTCAAAACACAAATGCATTGTTGAATTTATCGTTGTTTGCGCTTTTTTTGTTTTACTTTCTATTTTGCTTCGCGTATTTTCCGTAGGTATTTACCATTTTGAACAGCCATTATCATAGACGTGATAAACTAATAAGATTGGAATAAATAAAACCTTTCCTGTTATAATAACAACTACCCACATAGCTTATGACTCAGGCTTCTAATGTTTGTCTTATTGGCACCCGTTGCTATGTTGGTCCGTAATTAAAAATATACTTGATAAACAAATAATTTAGAACCAATATATTTAAATTTAATCCATATTCATAACTAAAACCACATGACATCTAGAAAATTCTAACAATGATTTAACCACGTATTTATTCTACTACCTACTTAAAAGTTTGTTACAAAGAGGAAAACTTGTAGAAAAAATACAACTATTAGAAATATAACAATACTTTAAATTACGTTATACTATACTAAGCATTAGAATAATATTATATGTGATAAGTTAAGGATAATCAATATAAAATATAGTGTATAGGTGTGAAATAAACCTACCCATTCAACACCTATGTATGATTGGCGATAAAGCTTTTATCAGTACGTATTCCCCACAAAAACATGTTATTCTTAAAACAACAAATAAAATAAGAATATATAATGATTTCCTTATAATTTACATTATGAGAGCATTTAATTTATCAGTTTACATAATAAAGTGTGACTGTGTGTGTGACCCACGATAGGGAACAATGGGAAAGTTCAATAAAAACAATCAACGAGAGTGGCCGAAGCGCCGTTTTATTCAATTTCAGTCATATCTAAATTACTTGCGATCAAATGCAACATCGTGTGCAATAATATTAAAAACTAATCAAGCCACTCATATTTACATAATTTATTTATACTTTGCTTTAAATGTAACCTCAGTTCATGCCAATACTAGCGATCATTCTTTGTTTCGCTCTAGGAACGTAATTCTTCAAAACAACTTTTTAATAAAACTCGTTTTGAACTTTTAAGTAACTTCTATATTTTTTGATACTTCAGAGACTCTAGATACTAACTTAATTATTAAACTACTTACATGCAACACCGTAAAAAAGTCCAGTGTAATAGTTGTAGAGATATTTTTATAAGCCGATTTATTAAAGTTTAACCATTTTTTGTTTCAACCATTTATAATCTTATTATCTATTATGCATCCACATTTTTAAGGTTTATAACATCAGTAAATGACACTTGACAGTACACAGTTAGAATTGTTTTCAATGAAAATGAAGGATTCTTATGCAAAGAGTACCTACAAATTCACATCAACATCACACTATAAGTAAAGATATTGAAACATAGTAAAATAATATGAACTAATCAAGTGAATTTAGACTTCCCTTAAGTAGAAAAACACTTTACTTATGCTGTTACGACAAAACTGAATTTGTACTCTTTGCACAAAATCCTTTATTTTTATTGTAAAATTACTAACAATAGTATCTGTGTACTGTCAACTGTCATTTACTGATATTTAACCTTTACCATTGATTATATTAATACCAGTAACATTTACGACTATGTACCTTCAAAAACTTAAATTAACGAACTCCTGGTCAATCTATCATTACGTGATAGGTACTTAATTATTTTCAGATGTACGCCATAAAATTATAATATTAAGTACCGTGTACGTATGTTCGCGAACTGTTAAATAATATTAATAATTCTTATGAATCAAACGTGTTAACCGTCGTACCTTGTAAATGGGGTTGTCATTTTCAATACGTTATTCACCCACTGCCACGGCCCGAACACCACACTCGACCGAAACCAAATTTCCGAAGGGTTATTTGGGTTAAAGAGCAAATTTTTACGCAAAATATGTAGAATATCTGTTTTGTTTTATCTAGTACCTGCTTCTTCGTTTTTCATTATCCTGTATTGTTGGTGTAAAGCAAATTACGTTAAGGGGAGCTAGCTGTTTGTATTCCATAACGGAAAATTGTCGATTTTAATACTCATTTTTCGTAAAATATGAACATCTTTGAGACGTTATTTTGTTATTCGCGATTACTACATATTGCATTGTATCAACGGAGGTTCCACCTTTTCTTTTTTTTTTTAGTGTGGGGAAATCCTCATGGACTATCCCCCGTCTGGGGAAGACGGGGGGGTGTGCCAGACTCTTACTGCCTAAAACCACCACGGTGTCCCTCCTTCTGACCTAAGGCCGGAGTCACGGGATTCGCTATTGCATGCACCGCGACCCCGGCAGGTCTCGGTCCACCAGCTTCTTCTGGTGGACCTCTCCTGTGGTGGGGCAGTTGCTCCCCTGCCCCACATCCTTCTGAGAGGCGCGCGCAGGACACGACGCGCCATCCTCCCTGGGCCCGTTACTGGTCGGGCGACGGGTTCCCCAACCCGCCGCCCGCAGGCCACTCACTAGGGTGGCCGGAAATCGTCACGCGCCCTCCGGCGCCCGATGCGTCTAGCGCGAGAAGGGAGAGAAGAAGCGACCTCCCTCTCCCTCTCCGCTACCTCCTTGGTCGCCATCACCTCCTCGCAAAAAGAGGCGATGGCTTCCCACGCAGTCTCGCTCCCGACCATGGACAGAACCACGGCCGGAAGCGAGAGGTCACCGCCGATCGCCGCGACTAGTTCGCGGCGCTGCGACCCCCATGCTGGACACGCCTGCATAGTGTGCAGCGCCGTGTCCTCGGGGCAGTCGCAGTGGTGACAACCGGGCGTCTGCTCCCGGCCTATACGACACAGGTACTTCCCGAAACAGCCGTGTCCCGAGAGTACCTGCGTCAGCCGGAAGCTGCGGGCGCCGTGACGCCTCTCCAGCCACTCCTCCATCACGGGTCTTACCGCCGCTATCGCGGCGTGCCCAACGGAGGTTCCACCTAAAGTAACCTTATCAACATCTTATACGAGTTACATAATTCCCCATGAAAAAGAAAATATTTTGGTATTAAACCGAAAAAAGTGCCAACCCAGATAAATTAGAAGGAAAGGTAAGAATGTAAATAACTTTCTGGGTAGTTCTACTCTTTAGTTTTACGTTTTCAGGATTGCGTTTCAATGATGATTATTTTATGTTTTAGCCAAATTCTTTTTTTTTTGGGGTCATACTACGGTTTTCAAATATTGCCAAAATACTTTTTACAAGGGACCTTTTAACCCCTTTCGGCTTTAGGGGTATTTTTTTAACACGTTGTATATGAAAAGAAATGTAAACAAAATTGAAACTGTCCAACCTGCTGATAAACCTGAGCATTATCTTCGCTAGAATGCTCATTACAAGTGAATGCGCAGGTTTATCAGCGCCTTTAGAATATTGGGACTCCAGAAATTAATTAGAAATAATATGTAAATTCATTTAGCAACCATATTAGGGAGTTATCAATCTCAAGAGTTTTCAACTTTAAAACAGAATGCTTGTTTTACAAATGCCACCGACACAAGGCTACTCGCAAAGTAAATTAACTTGCCAAATCTGAACTTGAACACGCAAATTGTTTTATATCAACAATAACGTTATGATGTCACATACATTATTATTGTTTCCGCAATTAGGTTTGTTAATACAGAAACTACGTAATACCTTAAAAATGATCAGTTACCACTAAAATTGTTCTAACCTTCATTTGCACCGCAATCTGCTTAATTTATATTTCCTCTAAATTGTGCAATAACTCAGGATGCGTTTTATGAATTATAAAATGTTAAATGGATCACAAAATGAAGATTTTCGATTCTCATTTAAAAGCACAGCAGTACAGCAACATTTATTTATGTTGTGTAGATTTCAAGTATTAATCCAGAATTAAAGTTTTACGACAATAATAAACTTTTTTCGTCGCGATCTACCATAAATTCAAAATGATAATTCTAAATAAAGTCGCCTCAGGCACATTTAACAGAATGGCAAATAAAACACGACACGAATCCTACTATCAATAACTCTGTGTTGTTTAAAATTCGTCGCCCGTCAGGGATTTGGCACTTGGGCGCGAGTTTCGAATTCATAATACTTTTTATAACCACCATCTTGATTTGGATGAATTCGATGTATTTGTATTCTTATTCTATCTCCTTTCAGCTTATGATTTCGGGAAGTTTCAGTAACATTATAGAAAAAAAATTGAATGTAGAGGCCTTTTTAAGAGTAGTTTTAGTCTTAAACCAAGACTAACCAACTTCTGAAGACCAACAATTACGACAATAAATTGGATTCTCTTCTCTTTGGCAGAGAGAGTGGTCTCGAAGAAATACAGTCAAATTATCGTGCTAAGGAATAATTTTCGTTCGTTGCAAACTTTTGACTTAGGTATTCCATAAACATTCCATTAGTGCCATGATAATTTATTATTGTACTGTTGAGATTATGCATCTTATAAGGCTATAATAAAAAAACCTTTTCATAAACGTTACACGAATTTCAGTGAAAAATTAGAAACGTACGTATGGAAAAACGGAATATTCGGTATTTGAATTCAATTCTTGCGAACGTTTAAATGTAATCTGTACAATTCAGTGGAGCGCTGTCGGCTCGGATTTAATTCAGCATTGCTGTCATTGGCTCTCTAGTGGATTGACTGGTCAGAATATATCGTTAGAAAACAAAAACAAAACACGATGGAAACACGAATGTTAATATCTTATGACAAGCGCGCGTCACTGAATTGATGAACTTTATTTGTCAAAATTCCATATTAATTTACGCAACAAAAGAAATTTCAAATTGAATTGTCCATAATCATTTATCTTTGGACTTTCTGCAGTTATATTAAAATCTTCTTTACGTTGCCCTATTAACACTTAAAAGTAAGCAGCGATTAAGGTCAGTTTCACCTCACCGTTTCCATGAAAACCAAAGTAAAGCCAAAGCCCCAAGAATAGAGTGTTGGGTATTACAATAAGTAGCAACAGTTTATTCGCCTTAATAAATGTCGCCTTAGAATACGTACCTTAGTAACCCATTTTCCGAGGTTAACAGCGGCGGCGCTCAGGAAAAGCAACACAGGGAGTGCTTTTACAACCTCCTTTTTTAAACTCGAGATTAGTAAGGTAACTAACCTTAACTGACTTCTTGAAGATTTTAAGACTACAATGGAGGAAACTAATAGGATGGGAAAAATGCAAGAGAATAACAAGAATCTTGTATGTATAATGTATTACTCTTGGAGGCTCATGTTACTGGAACAGCTGCTAGGACGGACAGCTTTTAAAACATTAGATGTTATCTCAAACGGTTTTGGGTCGTGTTATTCGGCACGATGCGATGTGCCAATGACTTTACATACTCTTTTATCTTTCATCTCTGACCCGACTTGTAAAGTTTCTAATTGCCGCAACAACTGTTAAAGAAGGCGCTCTTTTAAAAGTTTCTGATACTACAAGAATTAAGTTATTACTCGTATTTGTACTACCTAATTAACTTTTACGGCGTTTTTATGTATTATTTGCGCATTTAGTAATACAGGGTTGTTAAAAGTAACGCCGAATAATTTTATTATGTCGTTTAAAATATAAGTACTTACTTAAGTATTATTTTTAACCGATTACTTCAAAAAAGAAGAGGTTCTCAGTTCGTGGCTATTTAAATTATTTTATTTATGTTCGGGCTTAACTCCGACAATATGTACCGATTTGGATGATTCTTTTTTTTTGATTGAAAGAGATTTTTCCCAAGATGGTCCCATTTAAATTTAGTGAAGATTTGATGAAGACCTTCAGAGATAGACAATGGAACTCCTCAATGACGAACAGTACACATAATTTGATTGGGTAACGAGCAGCGTCTTTAGTAGGTTTACCTGTATTTTAATTAAGGCCATTAAAAAGAAAACTTTTAACAAAACCTGAAACCGACTTCAAAAAAACCTTTAAAATAATCACCATATTATAAAATGAACAGTTTCAGAAGTCACTGCTAATTCACGCTGAACCAAATTGAAATCACCGCCTGTTAATACTGTTAGTATTTAACTTTGACGGGAAGGGGTTATTTAAACCTCATTTTTTTATTACCGGTCCAAGAAATAGCAAACCCACTAATTCTGTGTGATTAGATATTAAAAATCAAAATTGCTTCTCTTAGTAAAGAAAGAATATTGAAGATCTCAAAGTTGAACAAACTTTAATTTCCTTAACTATGTAACCAGGACCATAAATTGTTACTTTATGTACCATAATCCCTACTTAAAATAAATAAAACACGTTCCCTTACATAATTGACATAACAAAAATCAAGTTCCGTCGCCTATCATATCGGTATCAAATAGTAGGTTTTATCGTAACGATGATGTTTCATCCAAAGCCAAGGCCAATGGTTTGTTCATGCAAATCACTCGCCCGTTTGTGCAAACATACAGGAAGTATGACAACATTTTAACGCGGATTATGTATTGCTACACGACGAATTTTTAAGTATTCATGAAATAAAACTGAACTACATAGACTGGCGCCTTGATAGAAATAAATGTACGTTTAAAATGGTATTTTATAGTTTACTGATAAATGTTTGTTGAGTAGTCGAATTGCGAGTGTAAATTAGCAACATTAAAATAATAGGTAACTATACCTTTAATATAACATTAGACAACTTGGCCCACCAAGGCACTATCTTTTGAACTATTTCTTCAAGTAAAGTTTCAGCTCATCTTGATCATCTCTTGATCACGGTCAATGAAGGTTCATAAAAGCATAATTCTGTGTTGAAGTGGATTCCTGTTGGAAGCAAACGTGTCGCTTATTTCTATACATTTCCATGCTAAAATGGGTTTAATTTGTCTTTTGTTACTTACTTATTAAATAGAGTAGGCTGAGTAGGTATAGTATCTTTGCTAATCAATGTTTTGTTAAATGAGAAATATAACCCGAATTTTACAACTTACTCTACATTCCCAAGGAGGGTTGATGTCAGGCAGGCGACCGGTCATAAAATAATAAGCCAAAACCTCTAACAATATGGATTCACGAAATACATGTTGTGCCGACCCCAACTAGTGTGGGATAAGGGCAGGAAGAAGAAGAAGAAGAAGACTACATTCCTTCTAATCTAATTTTGTAAACACATCGAATTATTATTAGTTTGCGATATATAATTAACGAGTAGTTTACACGCAAAAGGTCATAATTGTATATTCATTAAGATTCCGGCAGACAGTGTTTACTCAAGTGTACATAATACCCACTGACTGGCCTTGAAACGACCAATTTTGTGTTCCATACAGCACAAAGCGTGATGCTAATTGCGTACTTGATTTATTTCATACAATATAATAAAAACTGTAGTAATTTAGAATAAAAGGTATATTTATAATTATAACCATGTTTACTGTAGCATTTTTTACCGGCGTGCGTAATTTTTTATGCGTGTCTAAAGCGTGCCAAACGCAATCAATCCTTTTGATATGGAGGGCGCTTAGTAACGTATCATTTGCTCTACTCATGAAAATTGGCATCTTCTAAACGATCAAACATCACATAACCGTTTTCCCTAAAGAAATCGCGCCTTGTTTTTCATATTGTCTATCATGGCAATGGGTATCGTTCTCAATATGTACAGACGGCCTCTTTCGCCCTGATCACTCCAACGTCTGGTCACAATTAGGGCTGCCATCCGTTCCGTACGGACATCGTCCTACTTTTTAGTGTGACGAGGTGAACGTTCGATGAATATCCGAAAATATCCATTCGGCAAGTTCGTCCGATCCTATAAACCGTATCGAAGTCTCTAAACAGCTAATAGTTTTAGTGTAAACGGTTTTACCGATATGAGCAGGAAAATGTTTACTGAAACCGCAATGAAATAGCATTTTCTGTTCTTTATTATATCATTAGGTAGACTAGAATGGTTTCAATTGTGTATTCTTTTACTTCAGTTGCGATTACGTAAACAATATTCATGGAAATCGTTTTTAAATGTTTTGACCATAATATGTGACAAATATTGTAGCGATCAGGCATTTAATTTTTTGGTGATGTTTTATTCTGCCGCTAAGACATTTTTATGTGTTCTATCTCAAAATCGACTGTATTGACAGATTCAGTACAAATTTTTCTACACACTATTTTGTCACTCAAAAGGAAACCTGACAAAATGTACCTAAGTACATACTTGTATTTTCAATTAAGGTCAATCAAGATAACCACAACACACGCACAAATAATCCTAAATAAGAATAGAAACCTTGCATATAAAACATAATACCAGCTGAAGACATCGCCCTGGTGACCCTACGTATATGATATAGAGCGGGTCGCCGGCGCCCCAGGGTGCTCATTTTGCGCACAGACGCGACTGCCAGTCGCTGTTGACAAGCTCATTGTCAATACTCTGCCTACCCACTCCCATTCAGGACACACTTCCCTTTTTAGGCGATTATATTTAGAGCAGGGCGTAGACGACCTGATTAATTCTAGGTTATATGTTAATGTAAAACTTAGGCTCAAGTCCTTTCTTTGTTCAATCTTTGTTGTACAAACATTTTCGCTTTTTGATATAGGTAATATTTAATTCTGAATGATGTTTTAGCTTTACAGAGTATTGAAGTGTATTTAGAATATCAACAAAAAATAAAATTTAGAACGCTTTTCCGCATTTCGGACCAAAACATCAGTTTTGTTTTGATTTATAGAACCAAACTAAAATTCCCACGAGAAACCACTTGTTGGTTTGAAACACTGATTCAATGTGAAATATTTATGTTCAATGCACGTTTGAATCATATTATATACAAGGTTAGTCGGAAAGGGGGTACTAAGCCGCGGGCCATTTAAAGTATTACTTGATGACTATAAGTGTTAAAATTTCAAAATTCGGTAATTTTTATTTGCATGAAAAAATAATTTTATTTTAGATTTTTCAATAAAATATCATACCTGCTTTAGTTATGAATTCAGAATATTAAGTTTCTAATTCGTGACCCCAAATATGACCTAAATTGCAAACACAGCGGATCATAGCTATGGACAGATAGATTTTAGCATATTTTTTACGAAATCTTTGAAAAGCTATTTCTCTTAAACTATCAAGTTTTGGGGATAGTTGTAGAATAAAAGTTATCCCTTATTACGGTTACTTTAACACTCTTTCGGCTTAGTACCCCCTTTCCGACTAACCTTATATATGAACAATAAAATACGTGTCATATATTGTGATGTGTATAACATTAATCGGTACCTTGATTATAAAGTGAAAACAGTTGGATTTTAAGTTTTTATGACAACATCTTAAATGAACGTTTATTTCTGTCAAAGCCGAGTGATAGATCAAGATAGGCGGTTTTTAACAGACTTTGAAAAGGATGAGGTTATTCACTGAGATATTCTCAGTGCAGATGTCAAACGTTACTTAGCAGTAATCATGTCACTGTCGTTCTACCCACGTCGATAAAAGCGTTCCGTGATCGTGCTCCATGTCAGTCGTTGCTAATTGTCTGATTGGATCCGGATATTGTTATTGATTAAACATAACGCCGGCTTTTAGAGTATAACTTGTATTGTTTGTAACTATCTCCCCCTTTTGCAGAATTAAATGACTTCGTATTAAAAATTAACTCCATCTGCTCCATCCAAGGATTCGCCAGCGTAAATCCTTAATAATCCTCATATAATTAAAGCTTAGATTTATTTAATCATTAACCTGTTAAACTAACTTTATCTTCAGAGTACATAATCTTATCATCAAAATGTATCGAATATAATCTAGCATTAACTCTTTATCTTCGTTAATTCCAGTATAATAATATTATTAATCCCTCAATTACAGTAGTTTATACTATGTCCTAAATTTGTGATAAAAATCATTTTGTTTGGCACAAAAGCATGGTTGATAGTGATGTAGGTGGCTACAGTTATAAAACCATTAACTATGTACAGTGTTTACTGCACGATAATAACACTCGATGAATCGGTTCGTGCATCGGAGGGGGCCAACCCTACCCGTTCAAGGTCGCAGGGGTGAGCCCAGCGTATACAATTTGTTTTATTTATGTACACTACACCACGCTTTACGATGCGCGGCTCTTATATTTGTACATTTGGTACCTTTCTGAATATATAAACGTTTTAGTGACGTTGTTACAACAAATTTGTTGTATTTTTCAGAAAATTGGCTCTTGATTGAGTATGCTTTTGTTAAGAATTTTTGATTATTTGCTCACATAAAGCTTGTGGGTACTGAAATGCGACATGCAATAAAATTAAACTTAGTATAAACAAATAACACACATATTGCGTTTATATTACTAGCTATCAAACTTTTAATTATTCTATAAAATAATAATCCTAAATAACGATACGCTTAACGGGTATATTAACTTATTTTAATTAAGTAAGTAGGTAATCAATTCTTTATCCACACCACACGTTATAGTTTTGAAATGTATGACTGACCAATTGGCGTGCAATATAAAATGAATAAATGTTAATCAATATAATAAATATGCCCTACAATTTGTAAGGTTCCGTAGTAAAACTAGGAACCCTTAATTTCATCATGTCCGTTTGTCTGTCTGACTGTCTGTCCGTCTGTCACACACGTAAATCTACAATTTTTAACGAATTTGTATGAAACTTCGTAGGTAGGTTTCTTCTGTTAACCGCCTTATATTTTGTTCGGAAATTTTATTAACGTACTTGTATGTAATAAAATTTACGAAAAAAATATGGCGCACCGAGTTGTGTGAGGTTTAGAGAGGGCTTTAAAAATAACATACAGGTTCCTGAATATTTGGTGAGATATGAACTCCGAAAGTCGTTAACAATGTGTTCCACTCCCGCTTATTTTCCAACTGTGTCATTAAAAAACCTGAAAACTTGTGAAATGAAAACACAACGAAAATTGTTTCGAACAAGATATGATAATAAGTTTTTGAAATATCCGCTATGTTCAGCTGAATGCTATTTTGAGTTTATTGAACGCTAACATAAATTTATATTTCACAATAGGATCATTGTAAAATATGATAAAATAATACTTCTTACGACTTTGTACATGCTAGGTACGGAACCCTACACTGTGCGAGGTCCGACACGCACTTGACCGCTTTTTTTCTACTCACTGCACGTATATCTTGACGTGATATATGCAAATTAACACTTCGCCGCCCGCAATGAAGTCGGCGTAGAGTCCAAGCTAGTGCCGCCTCTGACGTTTATAATAGTGAACGAGGCAAATCGAAATAGGTACAAACTACACTAGGAACGTTTCGCTTCACCAAACGACTTTTATTAACGTTTTCCAAGAAACGCGATCATCGGAATTGTTTTTACTGCAGCGTCGATTTGTAAATATGACATCTGGAAGTGATACGAGCACGCGTGGTTCACGTTTTATTTTATATCCCACCACTTTATAGGTACCTAGATACTTTTTTGTATTAGATAATATAAATGTTCATAAACAATAAGCTTTGATAGGCATACAATAGTTGTTTATATTCGATTAAGCTATGAAGTTATTGTGTCAGTTCGATTGATTTTTTGTTGCAATAGCAGTTTGATAGGTACCTACCTATTATAATGACTGTCCATCATTTTTATTTATTTGTGTTTATTAGTTATTATAAATAAAACTTACGTAAACGTATTTTACGTCCTAAAAACCCAAACCTTATGAGGGAAGTTCGTTCGTTCAATTGAACATGTTTTCTAGAAAATATAATTATGCCTTTAGCTACCTACATAAAAGTGCACTAAACTGCACATAAATTTACATGGGAAGTAGAACATCTTGGAATATTATAGTATACTCGGCAAGTGCTATTTTTTTTAAACCGCTAACGATGTTAATTAATGTTTTGTCCAGTCGTTTTTTTTCTTATTGACACGCTCCTAAACACGTGTCTAGTAAATCTGGCCGAGAGTCAACTAATGTATTTATAGTGCTGCCTACAAAGTTTATTTAACACAATCACAGGGACGCGTGACTCTTCAATCGAAAAGTACAGGAAAGACCTATTACAAACAGTGATGTGAGGGTAACGCACGCGAGAACGACAAAAAGTCGCGATAAAAAAAAACAAAGCAGCGTGTAGTCGTGTCTAACCAATCTGAGGGCGCTGACCTCGCGAATCCGCGTACCTACAGACTTTTTGCTATTCCACGTTTGGATATATCTACACACTCGTGCGTCAACCGTGTCTTTTTACAATGAACTCCTCTATGCGCTTTATTCTATAAATAGACATCCAATTTTTGACTTAGAATGTTCTGCCTCGCCTTTTTCCCAACTACTTATGTTGAGGTCAGCTTCCAGTCTAACCAGATACGGCTGAATACCAGTATTTAACACGGAGCGACTACCATCAGACCTCCGCAACCCAGTTACAAGACAATGCTGACTATCAGGCTTCTGACTTCCCGTAACGACTGTCACAGGTATTCGTATGACACCCGGGACCGACTGTTTAACGTGCTCTCCGAGGCACGGAGGGGTCTCGATGTGTAACGAACGATCACTCATCCACAGACTAACCGCGGCAAACGGAGCTTAACTACGCAAATCGTGTGATCCGCGAGGTTGGTAATTAGCCAGGAGCCCCTCTTTTGACTTATAATATGACACAATAATAATAATATTCAATTGATTCTTAGCAAACAACACGTTCTTGTTATCACGCGATGTGTGAAAAATCCTAATTGTCGGGTCGTAAAACGCAAAATTCGTCTAGAAAAAACTTCTAAGACAAAAATATATATCAAAGTTACTATGTATTTTATTTATATGATGCATAAATTACACGGATGTGTAATACTTACGTAAATAATTTGTATAAAATATAGCGCTCTTAAAACTTCAGTGCGACATCGTACAAAAAACGAATTATTCGGATTAATAATAAACATCAACTGGCTACATTCTTATTATAATGGGTGTTTTTCACTAAGTATATTCATTATTCTGAATCATTATACCGATTGCCACACAATTGCCTGCGGTCGTTCACATTGCGGCTTGACCCCAGCAAACTGAAATCCCATTGAAATAACCGTGATTGTACTGGGCACTTCCAATATTTTTGATCGTGACAATTTATGACTAACTAGTACTGTAAAGTAGGGGTGATAAGACATAGTTGGCAACAATTAAAATTATCAAAACTGTGACTCAGTGGTAAAATGTGTTATTACCTACTTATTAATTTTTTCGGTGTAAATCTATACTTACATATTTTTAATTGAAAATATGTTTTTAATGACGCAAGCATTATCATTAATTATGTATTAAGTATGTATTACTAGCTAGAACGACAAGTATCTGATGTAGCGTTCTGTCTTTTGAGGCTAAAGTGTAAATTACGTAACGTAGCAAAATTTACTACCTCCGAGTTTGCATTTTTTTTATTTTGTTCATGAATAGATTTAACGTAGACGCAATAGTATCATTTGCAAAACCCACACTATAGAGCCTCTAGGTCCTAGTTTTAGAAATCTTCGCCTATTCTAATAGACAAATAAAATAAACATAGTAAACAAATGTACAAGAATCAAAGTGGGAGTCTGCCATTCTCTACATCGATGTAGAGTCAGCTTCATTGTTCTTAGCTGAAATGCGGCATTGTTTTATTTACTGAAGTATACCATTATTATTATTTATCTATAAAATAAGCACCGTATGAAAAACGCATCATTTTTTTTTTGTTAAAAATGCAACAAAAAGTTTCGCGCCTATAAAAACTTACGAAAAGTAGATAACTAATAAAAAGTGACACTAGTCGTTTTAATAATAAGGACTGCTAAACACATTCATATTTCTTATCCAGATATTTTATTAACATAAGAAAATAACAGTTATTTGACAAACACGACATTCGTTCAAACTCTTGCGATAAATATACTTATTCATTGATACGTTTTCCTAACTGGTTTCATTAATTGTTTACAAGATTGATTCCTAGTGAGTGGGCTATCACACGATGACGTTATTATGTTGACTTTTGTACGAGGTAATTGGTTTTTTCTAACGACTGCCCTCGCTCTTTAGAAACGTTATTCCCACGGGCCGTCAACCGAAACTATCCAACGCCCGCAGCAATTAACCAAAATCCTTAATGGGAATATTTAGTTCTATTCTATGTATCATACAAAACGTTAAATAAACGACCAATTAAGAAGTTTAATGCATTAAATTCAATTATTTCTTATACCTATTGTTTTAGACGCTTTATTTGGCAAACGATATTCACCAATATTTCATTAAAATATTACAAAATTATCTTAATTAAAATGCACAAAAACTGGGTTTACTTACCCAAAAACTTGTTGGCCATTTACAGCATTGGCGTTTTTATACATATCTACTGCACCGGAACGAAACGTTGGCGATATACCTAGATTGTTTTCATTTCACGGTCGATCTGACTAGTGTGAATAAACTCCGTGGCACGGTTCTAAATTCAAATCATATCGAATGACCAATTCGAAATTCGAATAGGTAACGCTCGGCATTTTCTGTGAGCCAGTTTAAAATTTTATTGATATCGATTTGAAAGTAGTTACGGTCATCCAGAGAGCTATTATTTATTTTAGGTTTATTATAGAAGTAGATATGTGTCGGGTTGAGCACGCGGGGCTATATCTTCCTTTGATTGAAAACCTTTTACGACTGTAACCGCAGATAGATTTTTTATGATTATCTATTAACAAGCGAACTTTAAATAACAGCACTTCTCGCTATTTGATAAAATAAATAAAAAAACTTATAATGAAACACGCTATGTTTGAATCTTGTAGCTTTTTGAAGCCAAAAGTTAATAACAACAACGTTAAACTATCAAGCCCACGCCACGATTCAAAAATGTCTTCTGTGTACACAAAGAGCAACAAGCAAACGAGTCATCGAGTCTGTAACACAACTTGCATAATTTGCGTCTATTACGTTTATTTAAAGTGTGCCTTCCACGCAAGCGTCAATTATACAATAGATCTTAGCGTTTGCCACGGTGGCATCATCCATCAACCTCGGTGGTCCGCACTAATACGCTACTGCGCGACCGTTACAAATTCGCGTTTGAAAAATTATGCCTGTACCCGAGCCGGCTGGGATCATTTTCTAAAACGCCGGTTGTGAGTACGCGATCATACCGCTACCGTTCGTTCGGTTCGGTTAATCTTGTTCATTCAATCGCTCGTAGATTACATCGTACGTCTGGCTTATTAATCTGTCTGAAAGTTCGAATCAGGGGTTTCGAAGACTTTATTTACGATGCGGGGATTCTGTCGGATATTATTTCTTCTAGAAACAATTTTCTGGTACCCAATATCTGCCTCGAATAACAGGGATTAATGTAAAAACTTATAAGTAAAAAAGAAATCCCACTGTCCTTTAAAGGAAAAAAATACCTTCTAGACTTTTATTATTTTAGACGGACTAAAATAGGTTATCAAAGAATATATACGTGAAGATGTACTAGTTCTACATGCGTTCGGTGGTTCTTTGATCATCAACTGTGAAATACTTCAGATGCTGTAGATAGTGGTACGCCGAACGTTAAACTTTAAAGCAACAATTTGGAGAATCTTCGGAAGTTAACGCAATAATTAGACGGTACGAATGTCTGAAGACGTGAAATTTAACTAGGTCGAAATCAAACAGCTCAGACAATAAGTTCTAGAACTTCAAAAGTAGTCTCAAATTACTAATAAGGTTTTTCTTGATTATGCTTTTGACCCGGAAATAGCGTAGGAAGCTAAACTGCTAAGCCACTTTAATAAAAATTGTTTTTGTCTTTATTCAGGAACCATAGAATATTAAATATTTTAAAATTTTGATAGTAGACCATGTTTTGGACCATTCCTTCATATTGATACTGATTACATAAATTGCTATTGTTACAGCTCGCGTTTAATGTGTGAAGATATAAATCAGTTTTGAACAATTAAAATATAATTTTCAAGATTTCCGGCACTTACAAGTGTTTAACCTCCGACAAAAAAAGAGGGGTGTTATAAGTTTAATTTATTACTTAGTTTGCGAAATATACATCGCAGATTTGTGATTATTGTGGATAATTTTATACATTTTTAATTGAAAAACACAGCGATATAGAAAAACTAGATTTATACAAGGCGTATTGTCAATTTAGCCAATTTTATTGAGGCAGAGGGGAACGCCTATGCCTACCGCCTCCTATCAAGGCCTGTCTACATGGCCTCTAGCAATATTAATCGAAAGCAATCAATTCTGTCGCACATTTGCCTGCGCTCCTAAACTTAATAAAAAAGAATATTCCTTGGTAGAATACATTTTTGAGATAACCATATATCATCGACAGCTCTTCGGGTTCCTCGTGATTATGTTAGGAAGCTGATGAAATAGCTTGACTTGTTTGTTGACACAAAAAATCCGACTGTTGTGTCTAGTATATCGAACTGACTGATGACCTAGTGAGCGTTCTGGTCTTATACAAAAAAACATGTTTTAGAAAAGGAAAATACTTGTAGGGTAACCCTATATAAAGAGTAAATACACCGCCCGTGTCAATCATAGTTGCTCTGTTTATAAGCGTGGTGTTTCGTGATGTCAGTATTCCACAAATAATACTACCAACTAACTCATCACTATATCAGGATATTTTAAAAAAAAGTATACAATATTGTTTATAAAATATATTAAAAGAACCTCCAACCCCGGGCAAAGATTGTCTAGTTAAATATTAATGTTAGAATCCGCTAGACTCTAGAGGTTAAATCGAGACTTCAAATAGTATTGTACATTCTAGGCTAGTATTGTACATTCTGGGCTAGTATTGTGCATTGCCGAGCAAACATCCAGGGTCGGCAAAGTTTAGTTTTTAACAGACTTCTCCAATACCAAGTTGGAAACATTTTATAAATAGCAACAAGGGAATGGAAATGAACAATTACTTACCCGTCTAAATAAGAAACCTGTTGATGAAATTGTGCAAGAAAAGCTCCTTTTACCATTTTAATTTTAGCGCTCTCTTGAAATAGAAATGTTTCGGATTCTTTATCCATGATTCTGATTTACCGCGAAGCGACTAGCTACTGTTTGACATCCGAAACCGGCAAACTAACAAGGAAAGCTTAGATTTCCAATCCTTACTATTATAAATGCGAAAGTAAGTCTGTCTGCCTGTTTATTTGTTATCTCATCACTACTAAACTACTGAACTGATTTTGATGAAACTTGGTACAGAGATAGGCTACTTTTATCCCGAAAAACGAGGAATACGCGATACGCAACATCCACGCGAGAGAAGACACGGACGACCTGTATTTAAATAAAGCCTTTTCTTTAACAAAACTATCTATATTTTAGTAGAAACATACATAATAATTATATTCAAGCCAAGTTTCGTATTGCAGTAACAAGCTTAATCTCAAAATCTGTCGTACGTAATATGTACTATCCGTACTAGGTTGCTAATCGCTTGCAAGTGTCGGGCGGCCGTCGTCCGCCGCTTTTTGTGGTGCAGTGTGTGGCGGGTCTAATTGCCCGCTCTGTCGCTAATTGAACGGTTAGCCGGTACCGGTCCAAGCGGTGTTTGTTAAACGATTAAGCGGCTTATTAAATGTTATTTGCGGATTTAGAACTGTTTTTGTGAGGTTAGGCTCTTTTAATTTGTTTCCTTTGCTTTGACTGGAAAAATAGTGTGTTGGAAATATTTTTAACAGCTTTGATATTTTCGAAGTACCTACCTAGTTAGCCTTATTTTAGGATTTAAATTGTTTACTCTTTTTTATAAAAATCGTTAATCTATACTTCTATATCTATACCTACTAATACTAATAATATTATAAAGAGTAAAGATTTGTATTTTTGTATGTAACGAATAAACTTAAAAACCACTGGTACGATTTCATAAATTCTTTTGCCGTTAGAAAGCTACGTTATCACTGAGTAACATAGGCTATATTTATTACTGAAATAAAACTTCTTACGCGGGCGGAGCCGTGAGGACACAGCTAGTACTTAATAAAAAAATATAGATGGCTAATTGAATGCGCTGTGGTACATTTTTCTTTAAATTCACTGTGCAATTTAAAATAAACAGCTTTTGGTGTAACTTCAATATATTTATTCGGAAACACATAATTTCATTTATTTACTCATAATAAAATGCTCACGAAATATTCCAATTAACTTACGAACGGACAGTAAGTACATTTTTCTTGTTTATGAGCTAAAAGCAATAAAACCCCGATTATTGTCTTAACATTTTGACACGGCTGAAGTATTTGTAAAGAACCGGTCACCTTCCCACGAAAAAAGTGAAAAATATTCTCGCAAGCGCACATTATTACACAAATAATAAAATTAAACTAAACCTTATTCCAAACCAATTTAATAAAAAGCTGAATAAAGTAGTAGTGATTTTTTTTTAATTTCTCTCGTTTTAACAAACAAACTACAAACCTAAAATAGAAAACAATAATTGGACATAATTTTGATTTGATTTTAAAATACCTTAATTTTTAATAAGCAGGTTTCAGATAAAATGTCTCAAAAATATTGTTTACACATTTATCATATTGGTTTGGTATAGACTTGAACAGTGTAATGTTTTTAAAAATATTTATGTGAGCATTTAAAAGATTTTTGAGGACCGTAATAGCTGTTGCTGCTAGTAATACAAAAGTCAACGGATGGTACCCATGTAATTTAGAGTGATTGCAATATGTGTCATGTTTTTTCTTTTTCTTTAAATCTGGCCTTAAAATTTCATTAGCCTAGCACCGGTTTAAATAAAAATCGCGTACCTATTTGAGAAAAAAATAGAAAACGCATTCAAAATTAGAATTCGTGTCTCAAAAACAGTACGGAATAAGATTTCGCACATTCAACTCATGAGTCCTGTAACATTACAATGAAACCGGTAGATAAATAAAATAAGTACAAAAAGTTGTTTCAGAAATAGAGCCCCTTATAGAATTGCAGCTGCCCTCATACTTACCGGCTCAAGGCAAACCGCCCGCTTCTTTTAGGCCCCGTTTTGCAACGTAAATTGTTTTTTTTTTCTTTTTACCAAAGAGACTAGAGCTTACAATGGCACGGATAAGTTTTAAATGCCTTCTTAGTTTATGAACTGTACTGGAAGTAACTTAGTTTTTAATTAATTTACAAACGCGTACTGACGACAAACATGGTGTTATTGTTCTATTATTTATGGTGGAATGTAGGTATTGGAAACAAGTGTTCCAATTTCATTAAGATTTCATGAACTAACAACACCTGTTTTGTGTGTACAAAAAATCTTTTGTAATTTTTAAGTGACATTTAATGAGAGTTTCGATTAACTTTTCATTTAAATAATTAAAAACCATTAAGTATAGCATGATCGGCATATTACTGTCCCATTGCTGGGCACGAGCCTTTGCTCAGAGTGAGAAGGATTTAGACCATTAAGTCATAATTTATAGTTTAAAACATATACATTACCTATATTTTTAAGTGAATACTTAGTGATTTCCTTTATTGTGTTGTAAATATTGCAAAAGTAAAACCCGACACATTTTTATTGATACTCTTGGGATTCTAGTAGATCAGCAGTCAGTATGTATCAGTCCTACTGAATTAAGTTAAAATATGTTCACTTATTCGCATTTTTATGTCTGGTTGTATTACTTTTAAACGCACCTGCCCACGGATTCAGTATCTGTCCTTATCTACCGCATCGTTAAGAACATAAGACTCTCTCCTTCTATAATATCACACGTTTGTTTTTATCGCCATTATTACTGGTGTGATTGTGATCAGATTGAATTAATGAACACTCCGACGATATTTTACGATATTGTAAGATTTTTTTATGAATACTTTAGTACTATACGATGTGCTGCTAACATAGATAGCAACGCTTTATTCAATTGTAATGTAACAGAGAATATTGTTTATAATTGAATTTCGAGGTAGATTATATTTTTATTGGTAAATAACTAATTACTACGTCGAATTAAATCCATTTGTAGATTAAGTTTAAGTATATTGGTTTGTTACCAATACCTATGTCTATTTTATGGCTATAGAGATTAATTAAAAAATACCCATAATACAAAAATATTATATTTTATTGTTACTGCAGTTAGAAGCAAATTAATAAACTTGAAGTATGATTGAGATACATTTGTGGGCTCGCACCAGGCCAGCGTGGTAGAAACGAAAAGCTGAGGCCTTAAACCCTTCTCATGCTAAGAAGAGGCCCGTGCCTGGGTTGATTATATTGATCGTGAAGCCCATGGAATGGACGATCAAATCGGACTCGCTGCACTGTCTCTACTTACACATTTTTGTAATTTGAAAAAAGATAATATTCTAAATCTTTGTTTTTCCGTGGTAACTTTCTACTTACTTAGTTATCTGTGGTTAAACTAACAAGATAGTAAAAATCTACAAACTTGAGAAAAGACAAAAGTATTTTTTTTTAACTTGTAAAAGGTTCTCGCCGTTCACGCTTAACGCGAAAAACGCAAACCAAGTTACAAAATACACAGGCGTAAACAATGCTTTATGGTTATTTTTATTTACCGGCTACCATAAAGATGTTATTAACTTAGGTACTGCTTTTATGTGTAGGATACAAACAAAACGTTAGTTGTTAAATCTTTGTGACAAATTATAATTATCTAACATCCTATTAAATTATTCTGCACACTTAAACTTACTTTAACTCTAGTTTTTAAAGTCCATCTAATGTTACATAATCAAGTATACTATACATAGGTAAGTCGTCAAAATCAAAATTATTAGGTAAGTTTTATAAAATTAGCCACGTGAAATAATTATCTTCGCAATCGTTCTACAATGTCGACTAATAGATAGTTGCTTATAGTGTGACAAGTTAAATATTTTAGGATTTGCAACTTATTTCAATTTTGAATAAAGGCAATTTACAAAATATCTAACAGGAACAAACAATGATCTTGTAAAGCAAATTATGTAAAAAAGGTCGTGCAAGGCCCGCTACAGTTCGAGAGGCGGTACGATTGGAGTGCCGTACTCCAACCTAGGGCCGCCTCCCCGCCCTCGTATCAGCCGACCACGAAGTTCGCAATAACGGTAAGAGTGCACACTAGCGCCGCGCGGAATTTACCGGAACTACATGTCGACAGTTGACTGACGCAATGCATTTTTATTGTATAACAGTAGATACGCTGCATTTGTACTAATAAGTGCATATTAACGCTCGGTAATTCTAGATGTGATTTAGAGTTAGTTTAAGCAGATATAATTATTGCGTTAAATAAAAACAACAAGGTACATACGAAAACGGTGAAAGTCAAGCAAGATGATAGATCGTAGCCATGGCCACAAAATAGATATTATACAGAAGTCAATCTACATACAAGTGCGCTCGAGCAACGCACACATAGACACTGCTCACGGACACGATATCTCGGACCGTTTGGGACCAGAGTGTGAGTGAGTGCGTGCGCGAGTGCCATGCGCTTGAGAGAGATAGACATATAGATAGAGCGACCGCCGAGCGTAGGTATGAAAAGTGAAGTATATACATGTGATTGACTTCTGTACCTATCTCTTTTGTGCCATGACAGTCAAGCGCCAGGATTCCTCTACATAATAATAAAAGCCCATTTTACCTACCTACCATACTGATAGCATTCCTATCATACTACCAATAAAACAGTTGTAAATTACTTATAGTTTGCGTAATCGGATGTGGTGGCGCTATCTACAACGGTGTAGTCGTATCATTGCATGGTGTGCGCGTGACGTTAGAAGTTACCACGTCGTATATGCTGACCACATCCGACAGATGCACGATACTCTGCCATGATAAAACTGTTTCAGTTTTTCCTTTGTTTTATAAAACCTACTTGTTAACGCAATAGACGGGTAGTTGGTTAGTTAGGTATCTAAAAGACCTATCATACTTAGGCACCCTCGGATTATGAAAGGCTAACCAATCTAATCTGTCGTCAAATCTCATGTCAACTATATGATTGATTGACCAAAATATTAACATAAGTACATCAGATTTGACAGCTGATTAGTCAAATTTTACGTTTACATCCTTTCATAAACAGGATGTTAGATGTGTAGCCTGACCGAAGGTGAGATTGCCCATGACACTTAAAATCTCCATATCGAGGTAAAGATTAAAATTGCTATCATGGGTAGGTACTTATATCACGCTGGCGCGCGCGCAGTTTGCTTTATATCATCACCCGAGTGAGTGTTGTCACTGTATCTAATATAGTAATTTTATCATCATTATATGTCACGCTTCCAATCCTAGACTCCACTGAAAATTCCCCAAGATAAATCGCAATTACACAACTTACTGAAAAAGCAGGCACCTATCATTCAGCGGTCCGCAAGGGCAGTACGTTAAGACGAAACACGTTTGCATGAAAAATGCATCATTTGTACTTTGTCATCGACCCTTGTTCTTCAATCGATAATACAACTGTCAATTTCGACATACATTTGATCGAATTTTCGTTTGTTCGATTAGAATTTGTTTATATACGTTCAAACAATATGTTAAACGTTACTTTTCTTATTGTTTCAGGATATTATCAGCCGGCAGGGCCGCTGATCAAAGAGACGAGCGCAGACGCAGAGCGCGCACTCGCCAGATACCATCCACATTACCACGCGCCGCATCCACCGGTAAGAATCACAAAAGTATTATAATAACCACCAGGCCGTGGGTTCTGAAAAGGTTAGGTAGGTCACACTCGAAAGAATGGAGAATGCACAGAAGAATCTTTAGATGTATTTTGTCTATTAGCACTTATACATAATCCAACTTTGGCTTTCGGTCTCATTTTCAGTAATCTTTAAACGAAGTGGAGGTACTTATAAGATTTAATTCCCTAAAATCAAACGTAGGTGATTTTTAAAGTATGCAGAAAGGGCGACCCCATTCATTGTCATAAATAAGGACCAATCCCAAGACTAAAGACAACTGTCTTTTCAACACACTTTATTTATATTCCAGGTACTGCAACAATATGGACCGCCATATTACCCGGACCTTTGTTATGGCCGTTACTACCGGCCGCCGGGATCTTACCACATGCAGCCTCCGCAACCGGATGCACAGGTAAGACTGATTGTCAAATAAACACGAATCCTAAACTAAAACATTGTTTCATAGCGCCGATTAACGTTGCACCGAATCCCTGAAATTATCAAAAAAGACAACCACACGATCATTTTTATTAAGGCGCAATTTCATAAAAAGTATTTTTTTTATTTATGATCAAAACGAGAAATTGTTGGCAACCCTCAAGTTACGCAACGAAGCTATAAAACTATATTTCCTTTATTATGTTTGTGTGTGTTTTCAGATGGTTGGCGTCGGCAGTGAACCGTACCCACCACCACCACAGTATTATGGCACGCCGCCATGTTACCAACATTCACCACAAAGGATACCATACGTAGGTGAGTATCAGCTTATTCTTAACTTCCTCAAGGATCAAAGCACTGTCAGTAAGAGGTATACACATGAAGTGCTCAAACGCATTTTTCTACCTAGAATCAATCTCACGTAATTAATTCAGGTGGAATGAAACCACTTCATCTGATGCTCAACGTCATATCAGACGGCGTAATGCATCTAATTTGAGTGGACATTAGTACACCATCTGTATACTTCTCCTTGTTGTCGCCTCAAAGGATTTTTTCTATAATAGATACCTACCTGATGAATGCCTCATGTAAACCTATGTAAATTGTTTCAGAATATCGCGGATGCCCGTGCCCATTAAACGCGTGTCCAAAAAACGTCCTTATTGGGCCCGCTACTGGTAAAGCCCCAGCCGGTGCTGGCCCAGCAGACGTTCCCCCTGCTCTCGCGCCGCCCGGGGGCGCCTTCCGACAGAAGGTGCGGGCGTGCGCACTCGACGCTGCCGCAGACACACATGGCAGCGGCAAGGTACTTACTCTCTTCAATCATTACTGTCTACCTTATCGCAGTTGATGCTAGACTTCAAACCTCACAAAAATAAATACTCTACCGTTTCCATAAGCTTCTCTGGGCAATCTGCTTAAACTACAAAAGGCAAAATGATAGACTAATATTTTACTTCTATTGTTTTAGGATCCGCCATTAGAGCCGGAACCGCCGACCGCGGCGGATGCTCTACATGCTTGTGCTATGCCGGCCATGGGTGGCGTCTCACCTAAACGTGAGATCTACGATGTTCGGGATAAGTTACGAATAGCTAGTGACATCCCCGGACCAACTGAAGCTTTAGGCCCACCATCACCCGCGCGCGGCTCGGCCGGAGCGTGCGCGCCGCAACCTCCGCCCGTGGCCCCGCGCCGCGCTCGCCTCGGCAAGGCGATGGCGAGGCGGTCCCTGGCAGGCGACGACACCAGCCTGCTCCTATCCACTCCTCAACCTCCACTGGCGCACCACAGCGACGCCGATGACGATGTGCTCGCTATTTCGCCTCCCACCTGTGCCCCGATTGATTTATCTTCGTCAGATGAGAGATCGACCCCTTTAGTCGATGTCAAAAAGGAGAACGAGGGTCCGACGTATAATACAGCACGGAAACCAGACGCGCAGGCACTCAGAGAGCATAACAGTACTATGGTTATGGATGCTAGTGTTGTCACTGACGCCGCTAAAGCCGTAAAGCGAAGATACTCGAAGCCTAAACTAGAGATAGACATGAAAGACACTCAACTTGAGGAAGGTTGCAAGACTAATGGAATTGGAGAACATGTCAAACTCCAGAAGCGGAGAAAAGTTTCGGGTGATCAGACTGATATTCTGAGGACAGAAACTATTACTAAGGAGCCTAAAAAGAAACAGACTCAAACTAAAAGATCACCCAAAACACCAACCGGAGAAAAGAAGGGTGCAAAAAGGAAATCAGAAAGCGCAACGGGTGGCTCTAAACCAAAAAAGATGCTTCTGGAAAAACCTGCTGATGAAGATGCCAGCAGGCTCAAAAAGATCGCTGTAGTGACCGAGGATCCGCTGCCCACAAAACCAAAAAATAAAAGCGCCCTACTTCTCGATAATCTTATAAGAAAAAATAGCATCGACAGGCCTGACGCGAAAGGCTTGGATGCTGAGCTAAATCCTGCCGAACTATTCCTATCGCCTACTGAAAACATCGCACAGAATTGCGCCAAGAAAACTTTAAATATCAACAACAATATCGTAGAGAGTGCCGGCACCGTAAACGGAGTCCGTGCCAACACACTCGCTGCCGTGTCTCAACTAATAGGCAAGAAAATGGCGTGTAAGGTAGAGAAAGTTGACTCCAAAGTTACTCACGGAGTAAAATCAGTATTAAAAACACCCACCGTAAAATCTGTTCCCGAAGAAGACCGTAAACCCTTAAACAAGTCTGATGATGTTGATGACAAGTTGAGGACATGTGCCAAGACGGAAACAGAAGTTATCTTACCCCAAATCGACAAGGATGTACCAGATATGTTAAAAGACAACAAAAATTGTACTAATGGGATTGCGGCGGATATAACGGCTAAACCCGCAAAGATCTCGATAGCTTCCAACGAGAAAGAGGATTTTGAACTTGAAGTCGACGAAATGTCAATTTTAATCGAGCACACAGAAATGCTCGAAGAGGATGAGGCGAAAATGACGCAAGAGGCTGAAAAGGAGAAGTCGAAACCAGTGAAACTGGACAGGACGACAGTGAAGAGATGCAAGCTAACAAATGGCGAACTAAAGGCCAAAAACGTGGAGAAAGTGGTAAAATTGTTGGTTTCGAAGAGGCCGGCGATTAAGACGGACGAAGCGACCTTAGTGATTGAGGAAGCTTGCGCATCGCCGACGCCGACGGGCCCGGCCGTGCGGCGCGCGCGCCGGCGCGGGGCCGCCCACGCGCGCCGCGCCCGCCGCCCGCTGGCCCCGCCCGCGCCGCCCGCGCTCGAGCCGCACGCGCCCCCGCGCTGGAGCAACGGCTGGAACTGGGACGGAGAACATTACCTATCCAAAGTCTACCTCAATGTAAGTACGCTACACTTCTTATTATCTCAACAGTTGTTAAGGACGCATTTGCAGAATGCGTACGCAATAAGTCATATACACACATATTATATCTATCTTCAAGTTAGAACAATCCAAATCTTTTTGACAGTGGAGGAAACTATTTGAAAGCGTATAGCTGCTGTTAATCGAGGCGAGTCCAGTCCAGTCACGATAGGGGCGAACAGCAAAATGACAGATGGAAAACCAACCTTATTTCTTCACAGTTAAGGTTTATCTGTCTAGCAAAATAGATATATGAAAATATTAAAAAAAATAACTTATTTTTGTTTATGTACAATTAAAGTTAAATATTTATGTTTGCTAACTAGTGATACTTTTTATTGATTAAAGGCCAAGATTCGTTGCAAAATATATAGGGCTAGGTCTATTATTGATCGAAGGTCTAGGTACCAAAACTCACCCCATTTTCGTGGGAGTCTACGGAAAATTAACATTATTATATTATGCCAAATATATTTTTTTCATCGTTACCTTTTACATACAAAGAAGCAGTCTATCCGTAGCTAACCATAACATTTGACTAATTGTAAGTTTCACGAATTCCGCGGAAAATGTACCGAAAACAGCTTATTTTTAACTTCGTTAATATATCCATAAAGATTTCGTATGAAAAAATATCTTAAGGAATAATGAAAAAAATCTATGAATGTTAACTGTGTGTATGCTTACAGAACGATTCCCGACTGGATCGCACGGCGCGCTGTTGGTCGCGCATGACGCACGCGAGCGGCGACAGCGTGGCGCGAGGCGACTGTGTGCTGCTGCGAGCGTCGCTCGCGAGAGCACAGCCCTACGTCGCCAGGGTCGCCAGTCTGTGGGAGAACCCTGATGATGGTGAGAACCGTGAGAACCATTCATAATTATAAATAGATCAGGACGGTCGCAGGAAGGCGCGCAGTCAACTTAATCAAAACAATTATTTGTATTATTCTATTATTATCTTCTACAGGCGAGATGATGGTGTCCCTTGTGTGGTACTACCGGCCGGAGCACACGGAGCTCGGCCGCCAGCCGACAGACGCGCCTGACGAAGTGTTCGCGTCACGGCACCGCGACGCCAACTCCGTCGCCTGCATCGAGGACAAGTGCTACGTACTCACCTTCAACGAGTATTGCCGGTCAGTACTGTTGTTATATCTCTACTGTTATAAGTGTTCCCGGTGCTCGTATCAATGAAAAATTCACACATATATTTACTAATAATACATTTCATCATACCTCTGAAAAGCTCTGAAAGAGCTTTAAAGTGACAACAGGCCAATCATAGAGACTTTAAATAGGGTATGTTTCTGATATATAAAGGAAAGTTTTTTAATATTACAGGTACCGCAAACGGCTAAAAGCGACTGAGGAAGGCGTGACCATCAGCCCGTCTATCGTGCCCCCGCTGCCGGTCAGCGAGGTGAGCCCGGCGGTGGCGCCCAACGACTGCAAGCTGCCGCCCTCCGTGTCGCCAGAGCTGGTGCTCTTCTGCCGCAAGATATACGACTTCAGATCCAAAAAGATACACGTACCCAACAAATGAACTCCTGAACGATAACCTCTGGATATCGTTCGTAAGATCTGTGTCGATCTGTGCACCGAAGATGAGGCGTCGACGCGTTGCGGATGCGTCACAACAATTTTTTATAAAGTATTTTATCTAAAGGAAGTGAACACCAAAGTTACGTTACAAAGTTTTAACACTTATTTGTCGGCGGTACTTCATGATACTCGGTGAAATACGGTGGATGGACACAGGTGGTGGTCCTCTACAGACTTAATCATTTCTTATCTTGTAGTGTCTCATTGCAAACCCTTAAATTAGTACAAAAACGCGTTGCCGAGTTAAAATGATAGAATGTGTGACCGGTGGCCATTTTATGTGAAAATAAACTACGTAATCGTTGTGTTTAGTATTCGCCGATCGGTCAGTTTTGTTGCTTGTGTCGTGATTTGTCGTAGAAGTTTCTTTCGTATTTAGATTTACAGTGATTTGCGGTATTCAAATGATTTTGATGAATAATTATTTGTATCAACGATGCCTTTTATAATGTGTAAGTAGTTGTAAGAAAATCATGTTTGAAGAAGATGCATAATTATGTATAGCAATATATTTTTCTTTTTGCTTTAAACTAAGATGAGAGAATGTCCTATTTATTCTCACTCCTGTTCAAAGTGATAAGAAATGCTGAGTACTGATTCGATAGCTATTCTGTATAGCTGATACGATTTTGTATGACATTTAAGTTTTATTTGGCTACTCGGAAAATGAAAAGGCATTTATAATTATTACAATTATGTTTAATTATGTACCTATTTGTTATATTGTTGCACAGTCAATATAGCTATATTGTCTGTGTATTGTTGTCAAGGTAGAGTCTATATTAAATTATTCTTTTATTATTTAAGAGCACACAGTTGCGCAATGTCAGAATCGTCGCGATTGGATCTCTTCTGTATATTGTGTTCGCGGTTTGATACATCACAAACAACGGTGCGCCGCGTAGCTCGCGATAAACGTATTGTTTCAAACCATACTGTTTAAGTTTCTAAAATATACGTGACTCTTACAAAGAGTCAACAATTAAATTAAGTAGTTATTGATACATCACAAATTTAGCAACTTTTATAATTTTATGACATAGGAACGTAATTTTAATCGGATAACGGGGTGAAGGTTGCCTCAGTTAAGTTCCGTATCGTGTAGCCCCTGCCTACATGCTGTAACTCCGTACCCGTAGGCGCGTTCAATGTATTGCAGTAGATTTTTAAACTTTTTAATAATATCAATAAAACGGTAGAACGAAAGTAATTAACGTTTAACCCTGCCTTCGAAGGAATTGATTTTATATTTGCATTTCGGCCTTGTAATATCCAAAGTAGCATGTAATTGTTTTAATTAGGACCGGTCCAGAATAGTTACAGGAAGACTGATTTTGCGAAAATTTAGCATGTTGCCTATTATTTATTTTATTTATTTATCAACATTACCTTCATGAAAATTTCAAAACGATTTTTTTATTTAATTCACATGTCAGCCAATATTTACAATTTATGGAAAATAACAAATGGGAACATTGTAACATATTTTAAATGTAATATTAGTGCATAGATGTAAACAAAAAAAACACTTGTGTGTTAAAGAGATATATTGTAAGACTATAATAGTGAAATCTCTTTATCATTAGAAACATAATTTTAAGTAGTGCGATCGAAATAAAGAATATATATTTTAACGTTATATTTCCTGCGTGGAAAATTAAAGAAAAGGGCATTTATATGTTTCAATTTGAGTACCTATTACGTCATTTCCTGCCTTCACTATTTCCTACAATGTATCTCTATATTGTGTTGACTATTATTTTTGTACATACTATAATTTTCTTTTAGTATCTACTTGCTATTTTATTTGTTATCTTTCCAGTGAGATTTGTAACCACTAACTTTATTGATAATTCCGAACTAATGGAGATATTCTCTACGATTCATGTGAAAATGTGCATTCCGTTTAACGATAGATAACTAGAAATTCTAGAATCATACGATATAATCGTGTTCACACCAAATAGGTATCGCCTTACAGTATTTTTCATGTTTCTTTCTTGTAGCCTAAATGTTTGTTATGTGGTCTAACATACCTATTTATTTCATGCAGGGTGTAACAAACAATTGATGTCAAAATGTAAAACTAAAATAAATTAAATGAAAATATTGTGCTTAGACCGTATTTAGTGCATCGTTGGCGTTTGGCGCTGATATCGGTCTGTAGATAAGGTCAAGTCCAATATTCCGATTTACTTGTCCAATACATTGATCCGATTATCTGATTCGACAATCGAAAGTTGTCCGAAGATCGATTGTATAGAAATATACTATGATCATGCCACATATATCGCATCTGATATTCGATTTGGATGCAAGCGCAGTGTATTAAAATAAGATTTTAAGTCGTCTATTGGTGTCTTTTTTCCGATTTGCATGACCGATTGTTTTCCAATCTGACTATTAGATCAGACAATCGGTAAAGCAAATCGGGAATTTGGCCCGGCCTAATGACCTACTGTGATGATAATTAATACGCTCCTATTTGCCTAAACCGAAGGCACGTCCCGACCGTCAATAGCACAGAACACTGTAACTAAAGACAGGGTCAGTAGGGACCTAGGGACTAGTGGACCTCAGGGATGCACTAAATATGGCACTAGATACATTACGACCATTTAATAGACATTTTTATTGGGTCTAATATTTTAGAAGACTGTTTTCCTACACCTAACTATTGTCTGTTTCATTCTCAGTAATGTATGCCAAAATCTCACTGGTTGTCTATTCCAAAGCTTATGTTTTCTATGTTCTTTTTTTCTTTTTCATTGCTTGATGCCAAAAATTTTGCTGCAAAAATTCTATTATTCAGTAATGATGTAATACCAATCTCCTTCTATTTAGGTTAAAGGGTGGCGGGGGAGTCGGCGCGTGATTGTTTCCAACTACGAATATAATAGTCCATACCTAGTATCTAGGTCCAATGCGAACTCCTGTTTTTAAACCCCCTTAGCATGCTTACAGCTCTGTATTTATCGTAGTCTATGTAGGTGATAGTTTTAGAGCACAAAGTACCTACAAATGGGCGCCCTCTATACAAGTTTCTCATGTGCTGATTCACCCGGCATCAATACTCATTATTAATTAATCATAGAATTAATGAGTAAATTCCATAATAATACTATTACTATAAGTGAGCTCTCCCTTGCTTGTAGGAGGATTGTTTTTAAATGTTACCTGGATAAAACGTGGTTGCAACCTTCTATAGTCAATGATTTTAGAATTAGCTCTACTAATAAGGAAAAATACCTTGTTTTTATTATTTATTTTGTTTCAATGAAAATTATATAGGTATATTTTATTATTGTAACCTACATAGTTATGTTGGCTGTAATTTAATATTGATGTAATTAATATATGTATTTTTATTTCAACTCCGACTTTTATTGTTCAACAAGGACAACATACCCAAAGAAAAACAATGAAAACATTTACACAGATTTTTTGGCGTAAGTATACTATAACTAATGCCAGATTCACACTAGACTTCGTGTCGTGTAGTGATGCATCAAGTCGGATTCACACTAGACTTACGTTTCGTGTCGTGACACACCAGAAGCTATCGGATTCATATATTTTGTATGAAGGCGTGCATACTATTCTGACGTGATGCGTTCTGATGCCTTGTGTCGTGTCGTGGACCGTTCGAGCACCGATCGCGTCATGCCCACCTGTGACGCGTGGCGACACGACACTAGTACGCGCGTTATCAACTGAGTCGTCCCGTCATAAACATGCAAGCGAGAAAGAACTATGGCGCTCCCTAAGCCCAATGAGTGCGAGCGAGACAGATTGATAAAAATATTTATGACCAGACGACTCAGTTGATAACGCGCGTACTATAGGGAGCTCTATCCGACGCAGCCATTTACAGCGCGGCTTGCACAGGAAACAGACGGACGTACCTATAAGAAAAAAAAAGGTGCGTGTACACACGTACGCGCGATAGAAGTTATACTTCGACTTTATACCACAGAGCTTATTTTTAAAGTTAACATTTTATAATGCATGACAAGTGGCACCCCCATATTTCGTACTCTTCCTTGCAAAAATTTCTTTGAGGTTTGTCAACAACTAACTTGATGGTGTCTAGAGAAGAGGTTAATGTTTAAATATAAATTACAATAAAGATTTAAACGTATAAACCTTTTTCGTGACGGACCTTAGCTTCAGAGGACGACACTACACAGATGTGCACGCCAGCTCTGAAATCAGATCGCAACACGACAGGACACGCAAGTCTAATGTGAATTCGACTTAAACCTGTTATAATAATAATATTATTTTCTCAGGCTCAGCTTATCTAATCTTAACAATGCAATAATAAAAGTAATAAGAATAAATTGTAAATATCGATTTATTTATAGACTAACACGTCATGAAGCAAGTATACAATAAATAACATCCAACTTCCATTAACATGTTAATACAAAGTAGATATTACATATAGGTACATTAAAAATTTCAAATCACATCCAAATTCACAAGGGACATCTTATAACTTTCTCAATATCTATATTATTAAAGGTCGGTACACATTGAACGAATCGGTAGTGTCCTATGTCCACTTAACAGGTTGAACGTCGCCATCGCTTGTCTGTAGGAATCGTAGGCGCGGCTGCCGATTCGTAATGATTCGAGCTAGTTCGATTCCTAAAACTGACAATGCAATTGTGTTTTATGGAAACAAAAAATTGTCTAAGTATCACTGTTTGTACGAAATCATTCATGGGTGGCACAAGGGCCAACAAAACAAGCACTGATTAACTTCAAATTGTTCAACTACATACCCAAATAACATCATCGCCTCGCTTAACTAACATGTACCGACCCTTATCGAGTTTTCTTCATTTAACATCAACGGTTTGCTTTCTCTCAAAACATGTACATATACTTACTAGGCAATCTACATAAATCTTATCCTCATTTAGATAACTTAATATCTGCAAGGGCCCGGCTGCCATTATTATAATTTACAGATCTAATCTACCAACAAGTAGGAATGTATTGCTTTATGAAATACGTTTTTACCATTCAAATGATCGCCAATGTATTATCAAATGCAGAGGCTCGCTATGTAAATCAGGTCAACTGAAACTCAAAGATTTAGGTCAATAGTAGTAGTAGGCACCTACTTATATTGGATAATAATAATAGAGCAATGTATTTCTGTAATTACCTACTAATGCAATAAGTAAAGTAATACCCACACATTTATTAAATAATTCTAGTAATACTTACCTACCAATTCGCGTAGGTAATTAACTGTGGTGGCTTTTAGTAGCGGTTTCGTTTAGAAGTACCTATTATTAATTAACGCTATCATACGATTACTGTTATTCCGTTAATTTTGTTTACCAAGAATGCAATTATTCTTATAACTTGGACCGACGCCATACTGCTGAGACACAAATCAGGAAATCGTAGGTACCAGTGCAATAGTTTTACCTATATTGTTTATTAATATCTTATACTTATAAATTTTATATTGGTTTTAACCGACTCTGTACGAATTTCCCTTCTTGATAGAAAAGGGTTATTCCCACTTATAGCGTAATCTATAATACACTTAGTTCTGTCAAAGAAAAATCTCATATCAATCAATGCGAATTTGAGATACCCCGATATTACTACTACCGCATTGCGCCAATACCCAATGAGCCGTGTCAGGTAAATTAGAAATTAAGTATCTTCAAGATTATTGGCAATTTCTTAGTCCGGTCGAAATAAAGTGTTCCTTCTTTTGTAAATACTGATAAATATCTTATCACTTTCCCAAATTGATACAGCCAGCAAACATGAGATCCAAGTAAAATAAAAATTATATTCGAAAACAAGACAAAATATTCTGATAAACTGTGCGCTGAGTAATCAGGTTTATTATTAACAAACTTCCTTTATATTTAGTAGACACATTAAAAACGCTTTAAATAGATTTTACTTTCTGTTTTTAACATTAAATCTAATGACACTCAGGACACTATTCTAGCTTTTTAACAGTACTACATTAAGGACATACATAGTATTTATTTATATAATTGCTAACACACATCCAATATACACTTTAGTTATTGGCTGACTTTTTTCTATACAAGCAGAACACAAATATTTCAAAAGTTATTTATACCTTATATGTAATGTAACCTTATTTGTTCAAAATCATATCATAGAGAGATAATATTAAATGGTATTATACTATAAAATATAGTCCATCTATAAGTTTGGATGTGTGTTGCGATAACTAAGGTTCTATTTTTATTGTAATATAACACTTAGGCCACAGTGAAAGCTATAACTGATACCCTCAGTATCTTTATCAATAACATTGTGATGATCACACTGGTTTGGCATCATAGCAACATTTTTTTAATCACAATAAGATCATGTTTGACCACCGAAGTTATTTGAAAACTTGTTAAACATTATGTTATATCCAATAATACATGAAACCCAAAACATAATATTTATGTAACACCTACATAATTGAAAACATATTGTGACAAACGCAAAGACTGTCAGGAAAATAAATCTAACATTTTACCTAAGAATTTTTACAGTGGGTATAATAATGGCCACAATAATATATAATGAAGGCCAACAAATATTTCACATTTAATTGAACTATGGCCAAGTCAGGTATAACATCAGAACGCCTTAGAAGTTACAGCAGCTGTTAGTCTTTCGGGCAGTCTTGTAAAATAGTTTACTCTGCATTGATAGACTCTCAGTCTTGGCAACAACATCATCTAACTTCTCACCTCTTTCTAACACTGCCTTTATAGTATCATGCAGAATAATCTTTGTTTCATCCAAATCATTTTGTATTTTTGTCAATGCATCTGCCTCCCTGGGATTCTGGTATTTGGTTAAATATTCTGGCAACACATGGAAATCTGTCCTGTCCTCACTACCTGTGGGCCATTGGCTTGCAGGCACTACTGCTGTGAATTCATCCAGTATTTTGGTAATCAATGTATGAGCCACTCTGTTTGGATATTCATGATCAGATATCAGGACTCCTGCTAAGTTATCTGCTCTTACATATACTTGTAACATATACTCTCCCTCTTTAACTGATTGCCGAGACGATGGCTGAGTTCTTTCTACAATAGTCTTACTAACAAACACCATAAACTCTTGGACTGAGCTACGTTGAAATATACTGAAGCTCTGCAGGTTGTATGCTGCTTTAAGGAGTGTAGCATTGTTTACTCCTTTGTAAAGTACACCAAGTGCATATATTTTTACCATCTTGATAGCACACCAAAATGTTTCAGGTACTCCAAATTAACTGAAATCAAGGGACAATTCATTAATATTAATTTGGGATTGCCAGTAAATAGATGGGACTTTTGATCTTGTTCATGTTAAAGAAACTATGACATTACAGTTAATACAGGGTATCCAATAATCAAGATCTTATATTATAACAAATGAAGCAAAGCTTTCTTCGTATTAGATATTAATTTGATTAGGAAATATTAGACTTTCTGATTCTTAGGCAAATAGTTATTAGAAAGTTTATAATTATTAATTATAATTAATGAAGTATCAGACCATTATACAACTAAATTTCTACAATTTTAAGAACAGAATTGATAACTTGGTATGTTGCTCTATTAGCTTGGAAAATTTAGATTTGTACAAATGCAATTATGATTAGGCAAGGCACTTACCCAATTTACTTCTACTATTGGTGACTTTGGTGAGTGACACATAAGTTAATTTGAAGTAAACTTCTCATGTAAACTTGTAAACAAAACCCCAAAATTACTTTATTTTCAAAATTAATACATTTTAATTAAACCTAGGACCAAATAAAGCAAGAAATCTGTGATAAATTGTGACGAAACGAAATCGATGCTTTGTGCTTACGCACATACGTCAAAAATGAGCTCTTCTCTACACGCAATCTGTCAACAAGCAGTCAAAAGTGTCAAAACTAGAAAATAGACCGAGTTCCAACACTACACCGTTTACAACTTTTTACATAAAAAACAGATGTTTTAAAAAATATTTAAATAATATGGTCTTTTAATATGGCTATTTCTTTCATTGATTCAGTTGATTAGTAATGTAGAAATGTGTACTTACAAAAGCACTTTCAGGTGCCAAATCCACTAACATGTCAAATTGCGCTAATTGACTTCTGCAACCGACTTACAACTATTGGCACACCCGTAGCAAGTTGCCTTCTGAATTTTTTTCGAAATAAGCGGGCAGTGCGGGCACTTGTTTCGTTTCTACCAAGTATTTGCTTCACAAACTAAGTAGAGTTGACTCTTTCCATTCCATTGGATTTATCTTAGATTAGAAAAATACTGAAGCTCAAAATCACTGAAAGTCAGTGCACAAAATAGAATTTTCTTTTTTTTTAGTACTATCCGCCCAGCAAGCAATGCCAGCTATTAATCAACTGAATGAAATCATTATTCAACCAACCAAACAGGAAGAAAGTTTTGTAACAAAAACAATTTTTTTTTTGACTATACTAGTAGTATATTCGTTTATCTGTGGTATATAGTTATCTGTGATTTGATTTTATGTCATCTCAAAACTGACAAGAAGAAGAGTTAAGTTTCGTGCATTTGTTGATTGAATTTACTAACTGCATTAAAACTTTAAGACATGGCAGAGAATACGGAGAAAATAGAGAATGGCTCCGATGCACGGAGACGAATACTAAATATAGCAGTATCCACTGTACTGCTCGAAACTGGCTTCGACGCTGCTGACAAAATGTCACTAGAAACTCTCACAGAAATGCTTCAGTGTTGTAAGTAAACATTCCTTTTAGTGCGTAGAGTAGAAATACAAAAGCACGGTAAGACTTTTTGTAAGAAGGAAATGCTTGGTTAAGTACCTACCTACTAAAAACTCTCGTGAAAAAAGCGAATTTAGCAACTTGTCGCAAAAGCAATTTGATTGCACAATGCACATCAACCATAAATTTATAGCAGCTGGATGGGGTTCCAGGATGTTTCTGCTATGCTCAATTAACGTATATGCTCAATTCGTAGCTCATTCCCTAGGATAATGTAAATTGTGGCCTGTTTACTTTCATACTAGTAGATAAAATGAGGCATGAGCATAATTCTTACTGTTTCTTATACATGTATTACCTGGCTTAAATAATTAAGAGAAATTAAATACACACTGACTCTACGCACCAATAAAGTTCAACAACCATATCAGCTTAATGTTTATTATGCTCACCAATTGCTTTTTGTATATTTCAGTTTTGTCCGAAGTTGGTAACTCGGCTAAGGGCTACTGTGAGCTAGCAGGACGTGTAGAACCAGTTCTTGGAGATGTTTTTATGGCGCTCATTAATATGGGTATGTTTTTCTGTTTTTATTATAGCAGTACTATAATCCTCTTATCTTGTTTTTTGAATAATATGTGCTTTGGGGCCATTCAAGTATTACGTGAACAGAATTTTAGTAATTTTTGACCCACCCCTCCCCCTTTTCAGCAAAAGTAAGCAAAGCTTTTTACCCCCCCTCCTATGCTTATGTATCTATATTTTTTTAAACTGATCAGGTTTCTTTATTGTTATTCATGAGCAGCAACTTTTAAATCTAGAAAAATAAGTAAGTAAATAAAAATTGCTGATTTAATCATCTTCTAGACACCCCCATCCCCCATGTCATCAAAAATAAGCTAAGCAAAGACCCCCCTCACCCCCCTTTCGTGCTTATGTAATACTTGAATGGCCCCTTTTCAGGAATATGTTTATTACTTGTACTATCTTAAATTGCAATTGATACAAGCTACTCTGTTAACAGGTATCAGTCTACAAGGCTTGGAACAGTATGCAGCTCGGCCCAACAGACATGTGATTCAGCCACCGCAGCAGGCCCCAGCTCCTCGGACACCAGCTATGCTGTCGGCAGGATCCAAAGCCAAGCCTGCCCCTCATATACCATTCCACCTGCCACCTCTACCTGACCCACATGCTTACATTAGGACTCCTGTAAGTACTAAATGTCCATTAACATAGGCTTTGTTCTGCTACCCCTTCAATATCAATTCTATTGAATACAGTAACAGGTCTTAAAGAAAAGATGGATGGATTGTGTAAAGGATGATATGGGTAAGACAGGAGTGAGTGTTGAGATGTCGGCTGATAGAGGAGAATGAAAGAGAAATACATATTGTGCCGACCCCACCTAGTGTCGGATAAGGGCAGGGAGATAATGATGGACAAATCTTAAAGAAAACTAAATTTTCTTTCTAATTCTTGAAAAGGGACCATTCAAGTATTACGTAAGCAGAATTTTAGTAATTTTTAACCCTCCTCTCCCCCTTGTCAGCAAACATAAGCAATGTTCTTACCCCCCTCCTATGCTTACGTAAACATTGGTATAATATATTTATAAATCTATTCAGGTTTCTTTATTGCTATTCATGAGAAGCCGTTTTCAAGTCTAGAAAAATAAGTAATTAAATAAATGTTGCTGATGTAATCACCAACCAGACCCCCCCATCCCCCATGTAATGAAAAATACGCTAAGCAATGACCCTCTCACCCCCCTTTGGTGCTTAATACTTGAATGGCCCCAAAATAATGGATGCTATTTTTGTAACTAAAACTAACTAATCAAACATTTTCAGACCCACAAACAGCCAGTAACTGAATATGAAGCAATCAGAGAAAAGGCTGCCTCACAGAAGAGAGACATTGAGAGAGCATTGACAAAGTTCTTAGCAAAGACAAGTGAAACACACAACTTGTTCAACACAGAAGACAATCAAGTTTTCCCATGTAAAGACTCTTAATCTTATTATCTTTTGGGGTACCATTTACATATTTAATAAAAGCTAAATTATGATAATGACCTGGTGTCCCGGCCACCTGGGAGTTAAATACACCCGTGTTGCATGCTCACTGGGGTACTATATGTAGCTACTACAGTATACCATGAACATGTCATTTTATCAATCAACCATTTTTAAAGCCAAATATGGTTTCCAGTTGTACTTCAACAATGATAATTGTGTTTCATGTGATCTAAAGTTCTACTTCAAGGTGATTTATTTAAATGTAACTTTTTTTTCTATATTTTACAGTAATTGCCTGCAAACCCACATTCCCAGCGTATTTACCATGTCTGCTACCAACAGACCAAGTTTTTGACTTTGATGAATTGGAGTACCACTTTCAAGTTGCCAATAGAACTGAAGATATGCCAGCAGATAAGAAAGGTAATTACTAATGACTTAATATCACCGGTCATTTTGCTGTGACAGCTTAGGGATAATTCACACCGATGTGGCAGCGGCCCGTAGCGCCTAGGTCGGCAAGCGGCAGCCGTTTGTGGGCGCTTATCGTCTCGCGGCGTCGCGTCCGGCCGCGCGACTTAAGCAAGTCTTTCAACCAATACTATGCATTTTAGTGATAGGTAAAAAGTCGAAATTGGTTTGACAGTAATACTGCCAGTTCGCTGTGCTGCCACTTCGATATGAATTGACCCTTATCAGCCGTATTTAGAGGGCCTAAGCAGGTGGGCTGGAACCCTCATGTTTATTATCTTTAAAAAAATTAAGTTCAGCTGCAGTCTTCCTTGTTTTAATAATCTGAATATTTTGTTACAGATCAATCAGACAATGAAGGCGACAACATGGGTGATAGTGAGAACCCAAATAATTCACACATGGACAACCAGGACACGAGTATGGCATCTAGCCCAGATCGGAGTAAGGCTGGAGGATAAACAAATTATGAAATATTATTAGGATAAGCTACAAATTTTAGTACCTAGTAAAAATACAATTTAAGTAATGCTTGTTTTTAATTTGCGGGAAAAGCTCACTCCAAACTAGAGATGAGTCGTATTTATTAGAACAGATCCGAATAATAAGTATTTTACGAGAACAGGCGGCACCTAATCCAATTCTGACAATACCTATACCACATCTCAATGATCTTATACACATAGCGTTACTTGGTGATCTCAATCCGCCTATATCATTGAATGATAAAATACAAAATAAGTATTATTTTATTCAACCAATTTCGAGATATAGGAGAAATAGAAGAGTGAGGGGAACGGTAAAAAAAAGGTCGCCCAACAATCGCTTGGCTACAGCGTTATTATAATATCAGGATCTCATATAGAATAGGCGGATTGAGATCACCAAGTAACGTTGTAACATGTAACGTGTATAAGATCATTGGGATTAGGTGGAATAGGTATTTGGATTAGGTATTTATGCAGACTAGGAATAGGTGTATTAAGTACCTGATTTACCTAATACGACACATCTCTACTCCAAACCTCTGATAGGTTTACTTATCCGAGAATAAGTAGCCAAACTCATGGTGGCGGAAAAAACATTGATATGATCAGAAACTCTTTTATGGCAATCATAGAGGTGTAAAAGACGTTATCTTTGATTCTGTTTAGTTGATGCGGCAACAGAATAAAGTATAAAGCCGCTAAGACTCAGTTGTACCAACTAACTATAACCATACCATATTTACATCATTACTATTAATTTGACAAAAACTTTGTAACGGATACAGTTATAGGTAATTGGTGCAACAAAGCCATAGCAAAAAATTGGGCTGGCCACATAAGTTACGGCTACTACTATACTTAACTGCGGATTAGAAACGTCATTTGGACGAGTTAAGTAATTTTGTGGCGAGTTAATAAGTTGTTACCAAATAAACAGCCATTATGTTTTTGGGAGATTAATCGTTGTGAAATACTTGTATTCCCCTTACTAGTGTCTCCCATGCCCCGCCAACTTCTTTCGCTCGGTGCGCGTGTGGACGGCAAATAGTTTAGTACAGTTAGCAAGTGAAACTTCATGCATCTCGCAGTCTACTCAATGACACACCTATTTAAAGTAAGCTCAATAAAAAATGCCGGTACTGAATGCCCTTGGTTGACGCATGGCGCACGCGCTCATTCTTACCTGATTTTACTTATTTGTGCGCTTAGAAATAGTTTGGTCAATTATGTAAAAAAAAAAAAAGAGTGCTGTAAAAGACTGATCTCAAAAATTAAGGTCATGTTTTATTTTATAATATAATGTAGGTATATAAAATGATAATTATTGTGATACGTAATCAATTATTGGATCCCTCAGTCCTATATACTGTATAGCAGGGGTGGCCAACTTGATTCGACCCAAGATCTACTGTTTACTGAGTAGACTCTGTGCGATCTACCAATTACATAATCAGGTCACGAGTGAATCGGTTTCTTCTGGGCAAGCGTGCTCCATCGTAGACCGCATCATCGCTTAACATCAGGCGAGATGGCGGCCAAACACGCAGGCCTAGTAACAAATAAAAAAAAAAAAAGTACCTCTTCATTCAACTTTATTTTTCTTTGCCTTGCCATGATCGACTGGATTAAGAGCCGCGATCGACTGGTTGGCCACCCCTGCTGTATAGCGTATCATCTAAAGGCCCAATGCTGTCGATCAGTTTTTGTTTATTCACTATTTAGATACCTTTGTAGCGTCAACCATAATATAACTTTGAAGCAATTTATTAGTCATTTTTTTTTATTAATTTATTTGTTATATTGTTTTTCGAAGGTTAAAATGTTAAATTGAGGCCCAAAAGGCCTTAACTGAACTCATTTTCACCAAAACTGTTACTTAGATCACCTTGCTTCCAAGGTGTCCTGACTTTGGTATAAGCCTAATACAAAGAAAACAATTGTGAAGAAAATATTACTTTATTAAGAAAAATCACTTCAACAACTCTGAGTTAATAACAGGCAGTGTTTTGATACCATCTCTATTAACAACAGACACTTGGAAGTTTGGCAGACTGACAAACAATCTCCTATGGACCTCCTTCACACACATCTTCAGTATTTCATAAGCTTCCTCCTCTGTGGCATCTGGAAAGTAATCCTTCAGTTAAGAAAAATCTTTTATTTCTTTTCAACAAAACAACCCTCATTACCTCAAATAGTAAAATACTGTAACTACAGTAAGGTGGGAAAAGTAAAATTGAGCAAATTATGAAAACAAATTTTGCATTTTATAATTAAGGGAACAGACGATACTATGATGAATGGTAAGATTGCGATAACTATTATTACCACCCATACATACCTGATACATTTTGTATTTGAAATAAGATGCCGATTTCATTATAAGGATAAGTGGGTCATAATAGGTCTCATTGAATTCATTCAGACAATATTTACTAATAGTACCTGTTCAGTCATGTTTAAACATAAAACATAACATCACACCTGTATTCCCTGAAGGGTCAGGCAAAGGTGTATAGTAACACCCTCATTGTCATTATGTTTAAGTCCCATGTAATAGGGGGCGAGCCTAATGCCATCAACCAGGCACAAATCCAAACTCCAGACTGCTACTGAAAAATTCTACATGGAAAAACCCAATAACACTGCCCAACCTGGGGATCGAACCCAGGATCTCACAATCAGTAGTTGCACTCGCCTCCACTAGACTAACGAGCTGACATATCGCTCCTTCGCATGAAAAGTGTATAATCTCGAAAAAATTTCTAAATCGATTTAAATATACAGAAACAATCAGTTTCTGATACTGATCGTTTCTGTATACTTAACTCAATTTTGGATAATTTTCGAGATTATACACTTTTCAAGCGAAGGAGCGATATATATATTTACCTTTTTTGTGGTAGCGGTCCATGATGCTCAAACTGAGGTAGCCACCAAAACCGTGACAAGCAAAAGGTACTTTCACACTGGAGGCCAGATAGTCCATGAAGTATAGTTCTGGACCATTCTCTTTGTCATAACCGCCCATAAGTATGTTCACGAAGTAAGGAGTCTGAAATATTGAATGCAATGTAACAGAAGTATCAATTATTAATGCTCGGAGTCAATTTGTTAAGAGTTAAGTATTTCGTTTGATGAGGGTATCCACATAAAATTTCTGCAAATCTAATATTGTATTATTTGATGTCGAGTATATTTTACTTTATTGGAATAGATGAACAACCAGCTACATTATACGGTTTTACAAGATAATGTTACTTTAGTACCTATCTATGTAATAATGCAGCCCACAACCACAATGCTTTTCACAAATTGACATGTTATATACATACGCTGCTTCTCAGATATTCGGCCAGATTCCTGCGTGTGAAATTGGCCGCGGCCGTAGGTCCTAGTTCATACCCGTTACGCATTTTGTATAACTGGATATTCTTAGCAATGTATTCAGCAAACTGGGTAGAGTCACCCTGGTCACCAATCACACCCATTACCAGTTTGTCGGATATCTTATGGATCTTCTCCTCATCTAGAAATAAACAAAAATACTTTGATTATTGCAGGAAACGAGAAAAAATATTATCCCATAATCGAAAACCGCTAACTCACCGTCTTTCATGACCATAATACTGTGGCTATTGCTTTGATCGGCTGCTATCATTACGAAATCATTACACTGTATCCCTAATAGACATTGCAGATTAATATTCGACATTTTGGTGGAAATAATATACCAAAAATTCTCAAATACCGCAAGAATAACCTCAGTTACAGTGCGATGAATAAACTTCAACAAACAATTGAATGAAATTGAATGAATGAAACAATCAGCAATCTTGTCAAATCACCGAGGGTCACAGATTATTAAGATTTGATGATTCTGCTTATAGAAAAAAAACCGTTCAAATACGAGTCGTACTCGCGCACCGAGGGTTCCGTACCTTTAGAGGAAATATTATTTTCCATTATCAAAATTAAATTTTTTTTTTTTTTTTTTATGACGGGTAGTTTATTTAAACAATTATCATTTACATTTTAACCTAATATATACAATATAAAACTAAACTACAAACATACAAATCTAAAGACAAAACTAACTACCTATATACAAAATTATTAAATACAAATTATTCAAAAATATCACTTAGGCGTCAAAATATTCCTCCTCATCACCATCATCCGGAAGCGTGCCCAGAAGACTGGCAGCGTTGCCACGCTGGATGGCAACGCTTATTCTTTGGCCAAAGAATAAGCCAGCCCTCTGGTCACGCGAAGCGTCGATCAACCTTTGGGCAATTTCTTTAAAGAAAAGATGTGTACTCGGACTCCGCGGCCGCAGCGGCAGCGCCAGCACAGCCCGCCGAGCTAGGAAGATGTGATGGAGCAAGGGTGTCGACACAAGTTGCGTCCCATACCAAAGGCCTACCCATCTTCCATGGCAATAGCGACATGCCATCTGCTCTCTTCCCGTCGTCACGTGCCAAACTATTCGGTTCTAGTACAGCTGGCACGCCGGCGGTGGCAAGAGCACGACGGATAATGTCGTTAATATTGGCGTGCCGTGCTATGCGACCTGCACTCCTGCAGCAAGAGAGACCATAGTGTCCGAGGCTGTCAACTGCTTCACCACAATGACACCGATGAGGAGCAACACATGGAGCGCCCAAGCGCAGGCAAGTGGCGAAACGGAAACTTACGTCATCCAACATAGTGCCTATGTTGGATGACGGAAGTGCCTGAAGCCAAAGTCCCGACTCCCATTCGCCCACAGCCAAAAGACGAGCACGCTCGGCAATATTGACAGACGTATTCAAAAGGTTTTTCCGTGTCAAACTGCAAAGTGGCTCGTCCTACTGTCTCTGGGAAGACGGATTGACGGGCAGCACCGTATTGGGACAAGCCATTTTCCAGGCGTTCACAGCATCGGTCAAGCACGGTACTTCAAAATCAACCAGTGAGGATGATAAGATTTTCCTGGTTTATTTCTCCGTACCGTGGACCGAGGACAAGAACGCCGGTAAACTAATACTAGAAATTTTGCAGACCTTAATTTTTTAGAACCGCACAATTTAATTTGTTTGTAAAATATTTTTGCTGATTTCTAAAAACTGTGCTAGTTATAGATATCGTATTATTTTTCCTGTAATATTTACCTAAACCTCCATCAACTCTATTTTAATCTAGATTTTTCACTTTGCAAACTTCGGAGATAAAAGGGGAATAGTATTTTTTTAAACTTTTTCCTCACATGTCAAAAACTATGCTGCATAAATGAAAATAAAAAAATATTTTATGATGTGCAAATGAAGCCCTTTTATTTAATACCCCACTTGACTTAGTAACCCCACTTTAAAATTTCAACCCTCAATTTCAGCCCCTATTGCAATAAAAAAAAAACGATTATTTCCCTTGCAATATAGATGGATAAGCATTATTTAAAACTATTCCAAATTTCAAGTCAGCAGCATTAGTAGTTTTGAAATAAAGAGCTGTGACAGACAGACAGACAAAGTCGCACCATAAGGGTTCCTTTTTTGACCATTTTGGTACGGAACCCTAAAAACCAGGTTTTATTCATAACTTAACAAAGTAACAAATACTGCGAGTCTGTTGACGCGTTTTGAGCCGGCAATACATGTTGGCCAAGCCTCAGCCAGCGCGAGCGTAGGCAAATTGATACAAAGCAAGTGCTACAATCTACAATACGTTGGTCAAGTTCGAGCGAGACCAATGTCAACAAAGCCGACAAATATGTGTACAAGACTTGTCATTGATTTGTGCTTGTGCAGAAAAACCGCGACTGATCCGGAGTGAGCCGCGTCGTGGCGAGCGATCCCGAGTGGTATGGCAAAGCACACTAAACGTACTGTATAGACGTTAGCTTTCACCTGCACTCAGCAAACTAGGCAAGCGACGACGAGCACTGGCGAGACTAGACAAAATGGGCTAGTTACCAATGTGAAAACATAATATTAGAATTTTTATCATTCAGCGCCATACACAGCTAAATTATACTCTTTTCTTCAACCTGACAAATCTTCAAATCTACGCGCACCTTAGACTAATACCATAGACAACGGACTTGACAAGTGCTAATCATTCATTCATTTCAGTGATATAGTAATCTGTGATTTAGTGTTTGGCTTAGAGGACATAGCACTCGAGCCAGTAAAAATATTATCAAAAAAAAAAGTGATTTACTGTCATCAGTGTCATACACAGAGAAAGTGGTGTCATTCTGTCATACATAATCGGTCTGTCAGCTGTCAAGTTGTCGTTATCATTGGGGGAAAAAAGCAAAAGCAGATGCAAGCAAGGAAGTTAAAAATAAGTTAGCACAAGTTAAGCTTGGCTTATCTTACGCTGGATAAGGCAAACTAAAAAAAAACAAGAAATTGTAATGTTTGTTGCATATTATGATTGTGTGTTTTATGAAAGAGAACTATGTTCAAAAAAGTTGCGTTAGGTATCTCTGGAGGTGTAGATAGTGCCGTAGCGGCGCTTCTGCTTAAACGAGCTGGTAATTGCCAACGTGCAACATGTAGCTTTTTGTGTTTAGTTTTACCATTATAATAACGTAATGATAATACTTGCAGGATACCAAGTAGAAGGTGTGTTTATGAGAAATTGGGATAATAACTATGAAGCTGGATTTTGCTCAGATGAAAGAGATTTTGAAGACGCAACATACGTGTGTCGTAAGCTCGATATTCAATTGCATAGAGTTTACTTTATAAAAGAGTATTGGAACGATGTATTCACTGTATTGCTTAAAGAGTATGAGACGGGTCTGACTCCGAACCCAGACATATTATGCAATAGATATATTAAATTTGATAGCTTTTTCCAACATTGCAGGAACAATTTAGGAATTGATGCTATTGCTACTGGTCACTATGCAAATACATCATTTGGCCCATTCTTGGAAAAATATAATGAAAATGAAGGTATTCTTTTGCATGTGCTATTAAAAACTAACATAATATTATGTTGTTTAGTTACTATTGAATGCACCTCCTTACTGTTTTTCAGGAGTCAAATTGCTACAACCAACTGACAAGCACAAAGATCAAACATTTTTCCTATCACAAGTAAAGCAATTCTCTCTCAGGAAATGTATGTTTCCCATAGCAAGCTTACTGAAGAGGGAAGTGAGGGAGATAGCTAAAACAGAAGGACTTTTGAATGTCGCCAACAAAAAGGACAGCACTGGAATATGCTTTATTGGCAAAAATAAGTTTAAGAATTTCATTGAAGAAGTAAGTGTATTTGAAGTGGTCATCTTTATTATTGAAGTATATGCTTTCACAGTGATTTTAAATCACTGAGTAACTATTTGCAAAACATTAAATCACTGATTTATCTTCCGTAAATAGTTCAACCAGTGAGGTGTAGGTAGCCCGTAACTTTTTAAATTGTGTTGTCCCCATCAATGACCATTACACATGTTATTTCCTGTGACGTTTGCTCTATACATGTTGATAAGCTGCCTTTTAATTCTTCTGTTTTAATGTTGCTTAATTTTACAGTATATCCAAACAAAAAAAGGACTGTTCATAGACATAGATTCAGGAAAAATTGTGGGTGAACATGGAGGACTACACAAATGGACAGTGGGCCAAAGATGCCATGTGCACAGCTACAAAGAGGCATACTTCATATTCAAGAAAGATTTGGACACCAACAATATTTATGTTGTATGTGAAGATTGCTGATTATTATATTGTTGTTTCATTATGCATAGATTAGATTCTACCAAGACTACACAAGAACTAGCAGCTAACAACATAGCTAAATCTAAAATTATTAAGCAGAAACCCAATATGAATACTTTGATGATTATCATTTTCTCATATTTGTAACACATTGGTGTCGATTCTGTTGCATATTTTGACAGTAAACTAGACTAAACGCAACTGTCACTTTCTTTTTCTATTGAAACAGAAAGAGACAAACACCCTTAGTTTAGTCCTGTCAAAGTGCGCAACAGAATTAACACCATTTTTGAGTTATTTAAAGGATTTATTTATTTTCAGGTGTCTGGCACCAAACATCCAGCATTATGGAATAATATATGTTTTACAGGCCCTCCACATTGGATACACAGTGAACCATCAGAACTAGTTAACAATAATGTATTGAATTGCTACTTCAGATTCCAACACACAAAACCTTTAATTCCTTGTAGAGTTGTCAGTAATGCTCAAGGACTAACTATTATACTAGAAAATAAATTAAGGGCGCTCACAGAAGGACAATTTGGAGTCCTGTATAAGGATGGAGAATGCCTTGGGAGTGCAAAAATGAGGGATATTTGTCATAACTTAGTCTATTCATTAAATTCATGAAGCATTTACTGTTGAATAAAGTTGTTAATTTTTACAGAACCTGTCTTATTTTTGTTCTGGTGTACTAATTAAATTAAGTTTCTGTCTAGAATGGTTGGACTATCAAAATGCAGACTGTCAGATGCAGAGTAATGTAGCGTAAACGGGAATTCGAAGGCTTGTATAGTCTAGTACAGTAGGGATAATAACAAAGTATGCAATGCAGTTCTGTGACCCAAATGTAAAAAAAATGTATTAAAAGTATAAATAAGCGTGAGGTGGAACGACTTGTTAGTCCAACTTGGTTCAACTCGCATTGAGTGATTTTATATAGTTCCCAGTCGCACTTGACTAGATATACTACACAAAGACTACAATAATTACGATAATTACTGGACAATACTACATAGATATCGACTTAAGTACCGCATAATATAATGTGGTCACTGACCTCTAAGTCCTCTAACGTATTTATAGAGGTAAATAATCGCAGTACATATAATATGTAGTATATTTATTATATTAATGTGTCCTGCCTTAAACGCCACATCCACTAGCAAATTTTATTGCATCAAGTGCTCGCTTAATTAGCAAAACTAGCAGCAGTAGAATTGATGCGGGTGTGTCCACAATTTGAAAGTCCGTTGCAGAATTCTACTTGCGCAGTAGAACTTGCTAGTGGATTTGGTGCTTAAGGCAAAGCGCGCACTACGAAAATAAATCATTGCGAAGAAAATTCGTCAATCTGTGAACAACAGAAATGTACTACAATCCGCGCACTGTGAAAATAAATCGTTAGCGATTTAAAATAGCAGATGCGAAATCGTACGTACATTTTGTACCCTATGAAGCGGTACTGAGATTCGCGCATTGCGGAAAAAATCGCAAGCGCAGCGGTCAGTGGACTTATGATTTTTGAGAGAAATATATAAATAAAATAAAATTAAGAACTATATAATGGTTATTTTCTTTTATAAATCCTTGTTTTGATGGACACTCCCGTCTGTGGTGGCACAGTGACTGTCTTTGGCCCTGCTATTTCGCAGACGATAATAAATCGTAGTGCGCGTAGGAATTATTATTGTTTGCGATTTTATTTCGCACTTTAAAAGTCGCGCGGAATACAATTCGTAGTGCGCGCATACCCTTAGAACAATTCGGATACCGTCGACACGAAATTTCTTGCACCAAACATATTACTAAGTATACTCTTTGCACCAAACTATAACAATAAACAAACATTTTATATCTAGAGTGTTGACCGCCACCGCGCCGTAACTACTAGGTATTGCTACTATTCAATAGTATTTTTTTATAATTTATTTAGTGACACCGAAGTAATAGTCAATCGAAAAATAATATGGACGGTATTACTTTCTGTTTATTCAATTTTTTACAACTAATTTAGTCTACTGATCAGTTTTCACAACCTGAAGCCAGCAAGGTAGGTTATTATGTGTTCTGTGCAGGAAGGGCCGTAAAATTATCGTACATAGATCAAAAGTCAATTCCCCAAAATCATCCAAGCGATAGTTGGACGAGCTTTGTTTTTTTTAAAAGATCCCATTTTATTTCTGTCATGTCTCGGACACTATGACCGCTATACAGTCAAAAAGTGACGAGAACGTCAAAAAAAAAAGGTCGTCCAACTAGCGCTTGCATGATTTTGGGGAAAAAGATTCCCTAGTCCTGCATGCAGGATTTTGAATGATGGACACTTATTCAACCTGTGGGCACACCCGCAGCTAGTTTAGTGATTGAAAGAAAATAGGTATGTACCTAGGTAAAAATAATTGAAACTTTTAGGATTGAAACACAAAAATATTATCAATGACCAAAGAATAGAAAAACCTAGAAAAACATCCATAGATGACATCTGTCAGATGCAGATACAACGTCAATGTCAAAATTAAAAACAAAGTTCTGTTTGAGCATTTTAGTCATGTTGTCCTGTTTCCACTTAATAAAAATCGTATCATCTGTCCTACCTACTTTTAGTTTACCCAAAAACTTGAAAACGTAATGTCAATTTCCTATTATACGAATAAATTAGTGTGCTTGCATGTTTGACTCAAAATAAATAATCATTAACTTAACAACGAAAATGTCAAATCCGCCTGTGGACTACAGTGTTCCTCCGCCGCGGTTGGACATGCCACCGCCAGTTCAAGTGCCATCGGCGATGCCACCCCCACAAATGTTTACCCATCCACCGCCGTTTATGCAGCCGCCGCTGCCGCTGCCATCAACCGACCAGCCGCCGCCCTATGTCCCCATGACAACGTTTCCTCCGATGAACGTACCTCCACCTTCTGCATCTTATCCCATGCCGCCAATCGACATGCTATCAGTCCCACCACCGTACTATACAATGCAACAAAACTATCCTATATATAATAATAGTCAGACGAGTCAAACAGAAAGTTACTCTAAAGACTGGCCAAACCCACTCTCAATAAGTTTCAGTGTTGGAAAAACCAAAACATCAGGATCTCATAGTGAAAGAGATGTTAAGTTAGTCAGAGATTCTGTTGACAGACATCGTCGTAGTTCTACATCCAAACGAACATACTCTCCTAGTAGAGATAGAGAGAAAAGTTATGATAGAGACCGTGAAAAGGAAAGAGAGATGAGGTACCGTGAACGCCGACACAGTCACAGTCCGAGTCGTCTGAGTCACCGCTGTCGTAGTCCATCACACTTGAGTCAGAGAGATAGGGAAAGGTATTATAGAAAAAGATTTGATGAAAGAAGGGAATATGAACGAAAAAGATGTGAATATGAGAGACGTCATAGCCCTTCTCGTAGTAGAGACCACAGAAGTATGAGCCGGAACTATGATCCTCGTGATACGAGAAGACTTCATAGGTCTCCAAGTAGGCAAAGTCATCGATCATCTCTCCGGGAACACCTCCCTACTCGCAGCCGGACAAGGGAATTGTCACATATTTCAAGACATGAATCTGCACCAAAGACATTGTCTGATCGTGAAAAAATTTTGGAAGAATACCGGTATGTAAATTATAAATGTGTAAATTCAGAAATTTGCAGTTGCAACCACTTAAAGAAATATCTGCTTTATTCTCAGCTGTTATCTGTAGGTACCTAATGGATACACGTACTAAAGGCTTTAAGATTTGAAAGGTTTAAGAAGTGAGCAAATGGTTGCTCACAAAATGTGTTTTGTTTTAAAAGATAAACAAATACACACCAATACACTAATTATGTAGTATGCAAAAATAAGAAATTATGTCTTGTAAGATGTTCATATTTTATATGATACTAGCTTTGTCCTCACGGCTCCACCCGTAGCCTAAACATAGCTACATGAGTAACAACTCTGTGATAATGTAGCTTTCTAACAGCAAAAGAATTTTTGAAATTGGTCCAGTAGTTTTTAAGTTTATTCATTACAAACAAAAATACAAATCTTTCCTCTTATTAATATTAGTATACATAAAAAAACACGAAAGCCAATTGGCTTGTATGTCGGTTGTGATATTGTTTCTAGAATTAAATCAACATTAAGTTTTTTATAAGTGCTTATAGTGCAAATTACTTATTACATAGTTTCTAGAACAACTTGTGTTGTCTTGTATCAGAAGATAATAACCCTTTTTTTTTTTATTAACAGGAAGAACTATTGCAAAACTTCGGAGGACTTTATAGAAAAAATGGAACTTTGGTCAAAGGAACACAATCCAGATGAAGATGAGGTAATTATTACTAATAGCTGACATTAATACTCATAATAACCAATCTCAATCCAAATACTCTGGATTGTAGGTTATTGACATTACTGCTATTGAATATTTGTCAAAAATTTACATCAATCCACAAATTTTGGAGTTAGATTGGTTATTTATATCGGCTGTTAGAGCACAAGAACATGCTCATAATATATTACAAGCTTTTATTTAATTTGCAATGTTTGTATGTATGTATGTTCGGTTAAAATCTTGCAACTGAAATTTGTCAAAATGTTGTGTACACATTTTACCGTGTTTGTACCGTACATTACACCGGAATACATTGTACCGGTTTACCGTGACATGGTTGCTGCACTCAGGGTTGGGTCCTGACTAGGGAACTCCTCAATGGTTAGCAGCACAGACATGAAATGTTGCATACGCGTTCAATTATGAAAGACCGTTCTAAGTTTCAACATGACATACTGACTAAAAAAATACAACATAAATTAATAGTAAAAAAAACATTTTTAAAAACAAGCTTTTATTTAAATGGTCTAAAAAGAAGAAAATAAACTTTAAATTAAATCGATCCCATCAATTTGTTACATTATACAACTAATTTATTTAAATAATATAAAAGCTTGTCGCGAGATGCTAAATAAACAAGAATACAATATGTACAATAAGTAATAAATGTAAAGTGTAGGTAATTCTAAGAAAAAATGTAGGTACCTATGTATTTCATAAAATTGTATGTCTCGCGACAAGCTTTTATATTATTTAAATAAATTAGTTGTATAATGTACAAATTGAAGGGATTGATTTAATTTAAAGTTTATTTTCTTCTTTTTAGACCATTTAAATAAAAGTTTGTTTCTAAAAATGTTTTTTTTTACTATTAATTTATTTTGTTTACTGCATGATATGTCAGTACCGAATTTTGGATAGCACATTCGGTGACACAGAAAGTGTGCTGACCTATATTTATTAAGGATGATTATCGCTGGTGAATGCAGTTTGTTTCATAATTGGGTTTAAAGCTGCAAGTCTGTTACTGTAGCATCAAGTAACATAACCCTGCAGTAAACACTTACAAAAGATAATTAAAAAATTTCAGGCCTCTAAAATGTGGTACAGAAGTTCCCCAGCTGAATTATACTACAAGCAACTTGATAAAGGATCTGGGGTTCAACAAACTAGTAAGCTAGAGAAGATCTGTGAGACATTCTTCAAGCAGCTGATTGAGAGGGGGCAGAACGCTAGGCCAGATTCGGACGAGCTGCCACCTTTGAAGCCCTCCAAATCTTCAATGTGCAAACATAGATGTGAGTTTTATTTCTATGAGTTTTTTTTCAGGAACTCACTTAAGTATAATACACAAAATAGACGAAATTTTATTTTCAGTCTAAATTTGTTGATATTGGTTTTCTCTTGATGTTTTTCCTTAACCATAAATGCAAGTGATAATCAAATTCTGATCAGCACATGATTTTGGGAAGTAAGAGGTGCAGGCCAGGTTTGAACTCAGATCCTCCTAGATGGAAGGCAAGCAGTCAAATGCTAGGCTAACATTGTTTTAAATGCAGTGCAACATAAGTTTATTATTATAACAGCTAAAGATGTTATCATCTACAGACTTAAAAGATATACTGACTGACTTCATTAAATTTCTTTCAAGTGGAAGAAGCAAGTTCATCATCAGAAAGTGAGGATGACTGTTTGGACGAAGATGGTCTACAAGGTTACACTGATAGGATTATGCTGGAGTTGCAGAGGAAACAAAGCCATCCTAGAAGACTACATCCTGAAATGTGGTATGTACCAAAAAATACTGATCAAGTGAGTGTTGGACGCGCGCTTAAAGCTAGAAATAGTATAACTTGAACCACTACAACATACATTAATTATGAAATCATGGATCAGCCAGTCTTGCACCTTATTCAAAGTTTTTACCAAGTGCTAGTACTTTTTAACCGACTTCCAAAAAAGAAGGAGGTTCTCAATTCGGGTGTTTTTTAAAAAAAATTTTAATGTTTGTTACCGCATAACTCCGTCATTTATAAACCGATTTAGATATTTTTTTTTATTTGAAAGGATATACTTCCAGATTGGTCCCATTTAAATTTGGTGAAGATCTGATATAGAACTTCGGAGATAGACAATAGAACTCCTCAATGACGAACAGTACGCATAATGTGATGATGTTACGAGCAGCGTCTTTAGTAGGTCAAACCATATTTTAATTAAGGCCACTAAAACGAAAAAAATAAAAAACATTTTAACAAAAATAAAACTGACTTCAAAAAAACGATGAAAAGAATAAAATAATTATCTACCATAATTATTATAAAATTAACAGTTTCAGAAGTCGGTGCCTTCAATTTGGTTCAGCGTGGATTAGCACCGACTTCTGAAAATGTTAATTTTATAATATGGTAGATAATTATTTTATTCTTTTCATCGTTTTTATTTTTGTTAAAATGTTTTTTAGATTTTACCGTGGTTTTTACAATTGGCCTACTATATAGAGAAATTTAGTTTAAAGTGATTTACTCCTTTCAGCAACCAATGCACCCAATGCAAATATAATCAACCGGCTGCATAGTTATCTGGCTCAAATCCGATATACTTATATATTCATACTAGCGGCCCGTCCCGGCTTCGCACGGGTGGACATTTTCCCCGTTTTTGCAACATTTTTCATTTATGCTCCTCTCCTATTGGTCGTAGCGTGATGTTATATAGCCTATAACCTTCCTTGATAAATGGACTATCTAACACAAAAATAATTTTTCAGCTCCAACCAGTAGTTCCTGAGATTAGCGCGTTCAAACAAACAAACTCTTCAGCTTTATAATATTAGGATAGATATATCGTAAAACTAGTAAAAATAAACGCCTATAGGATTATGCTATAATAATTCTCGTCTCTGAACCCCTAAGGTTTAACAACTCTGGTGAAATGAACGGCGGTCCGCTGTGCCGGTGCAGTGCGCGCGCACGACGTTACGGCATGCGACATGGGGTGTACGCTAGCGAAGAGGTGTTCCCCAAGTGTATATCGACACAGAGTAATATTGACAAGCTTTATCATTACAGGTGAGGTGTTAACATTTCCCATTTTTAGAAAATTCTTTGAAGTAGGTACACATAATAACTTAAACTTCCTTGCATCTTTCCAGAATAACAGTATCACCACCAACAAATTTCTTAATAAAAGCTCCAACCATAATAGCTCACGATGAACACGAGTTCCTATTCTCTGGCTTCTCGATGTTCTCTCACTACAAACTGGCGAAGTTGCCGACTTGTAAAGTCATACGGTTTAACATCGAGTATACCATCTTGTATGTTGAGGAGCCCCCGCCACTCAACTTTACTGTAAAGGAATTGGATCTTTTTGGTAAGTTTCTTTTTCATAAATTAAGGGAACGTACCCATACTACGTGACCCATTTTTTACTATTTTTTATCCTCGTCCCCCCCGTCGGTGACCACCCGTAGTATATGCCAATACCCCCCCCTCCCCCTCTAGTTTTCACGTAGTAATGTATAAATATGGTTTTAAATCATTTTTTGCAAAAAGAAAGTTAAAATAAAATTACTCAAGTGTGCGACAGTGTTGCCACCGGTGAGTTCAAGAAGCGCTAAACTCTGCACGCCATATTTGAATATAGATCGAGATTTCCCTAGAGGATATTGACTACGTGACGAGTATCTACGACCCCCCCCCCACCCCTGTGACCAAGCGTGGTATTTTGAAGACCCCCCTCCCCCCTGAATGGGTCACGTAGTATGGGTACGTTCCCTAATAAGATTAAGACCAGCCTCCTGAGTCAAATGTTTCGATAAGTCAATTGTCGACCAATTCGGTTTGTTATCTCGTTCCGTAGAAGATTCTCGTAACGAGAAAAAAAGCCGGCCAAGTGTGAGTCGTACTCGCGCACCGAGGGTTCCAAACCGTTGGAAGAAATATTCCATTTTCAAAATAGTTTTTTTTTGAAAAGCACATCTAATTTTGTACAATATTTTTACTGATTAACAAAACGAATCGTTCGCAACTGACTTATCGAAAAGTTTTGGATCAGGTTGGGACATACCCAACGAGCCCTGATACCGAGCCAGTGACTTTTGTTGGGTCATTAGCTGCTATTGCTTAGTATGTGTTATCTACTGTAAAAGCCCGATAAATTGAAAACCACTTTGGTCTGATTCAAGCCATAAGGAGTTAATAGGGTTGAATAATTCGTTTATGTAACAATTATTGACTACCGCCCGTCGGTTGCTATCTTTTTTTTTTTTTCTCGTTGGCAAATCCTCATGGATGTCCCTCGCCCGGGGAAGGCGAGGGGGTCTGCCGGACTCTTACCGGCTAAAAACCAACGGTATTCCTTCTCCTGACCGTTCGGCCGGGGTCGCGGCATTCGCGTCAGCATGCACCGCAACCCCGGCAGGTCCCGGTCCGCCAACGCACGGCGGACCTCTCCTCTGTGGGGCCCCACGTCCTCCTGAGAAGCGCGCACGTAACACGGCGCGCCGCCTTCTCGGACCTGTTACTGGTCGGTTGCTATCTGGCGTATGCATGAATGTATTTTTTTCTCTACTATTGACCTTTCGATGTGGCGGTCATTGGCATGTTCAGTAGTGGCGTAGTGTATACGGACTGTTATCATGATGAATGATGATGATATTTTTCAGAGGAATTCCTGTTCTACGAATTACTGGAACTAGTCGATCTTGACTTGGGTAAAGGCACTGATACGACATGTTCGCAGTTTCATTTCATGCCGAGATTTGTACGATACCTACCTGAAGCAGGATGTGAGGTAAATCTCCAAATTGCTACTAAATTCTTTATTCAAAACATCATGCTATCCTAAATAACTATTGAAGACTATCTTTTATTATTATTCCTTACCCATCGTCCTAGGCGAGCGATAATCGTCCAATGCATTTTATTGGTTTAAAAACTCAGGTTTTTGGTACATTAAATTTGGTCAATCTCCTTTGTTATAATAAGTTCTGATTGGTTGGTTATTGTGTTAGCTAATAAGAAGTATTCGATTATAGAATTCTTTTGGCTGTTTACCTTAAACAAAAGCACCGCGTCGCATCTTGTATACTGATATTCGCGACAATGTCAGCCAAACAGTTACTACAAACAGCAGCTGAAGGGCGATGCGTGGTAAAAATATCAATATATTTTTATGTCGCATCGCGTCGCCTTTTCTCGGTTGTCGCTCTCGTAGGACATTGGTTTACATTCTTCTTTTGCTTTTTCCACATTTACCTATCTTTTTATACATGCACACCGGTGCGAGTACAACACACCTTACCTTTTCGAAGGCGATCAAGGTCAGTGTATGTTTCTATGGCTTCCCCTCGCAGCATTTTTAGTTAATTCGCACAATAAATCCATTTTTAATACCCTTTATGTTTTTACTGCATTCTATATCATAGGTATTTAAGAGTATCTACGTTTTTACTGACGTGAATTTTATCAAGGATGTTCGACTATATTCAGCTTCAATCGGAGCTCAATCGATATTTTAAATCATAAACTCCTCAAGCGGATCGCGAACCAAATTCCTAGTTTCGGGAGCCGTTTGATTCCGAAACTTAACGGAGAAATCTGATAAATGCATGCAAGTCAAGCCGTACAACATATAGGGGAATGTAGGGGTTTACGGAAAATGAATTTTATTCATGAAACTTATTCCAACAATAAATATATAAGGTCTAACCAAAATACCTGGACAAACTTTTACACAGTGTTCAGTACGTTTAACTAATCACATCTATGTAAAAAAAACGAGACCCAAGTGTTTTTTTTCTAACCAAAAAATAATAACGTTTTAAATTGCCTGTACTCTCTAAGAATAAACTCATCCATTTCTTATGCATCGACCGCCATTGGGGCGCGCGCTAATTTCGTGCCGTGTTTTACCTAAACAGCGAAGTGAAAAATGTAAAATAATAATAATAAAAGTAAAATTAAAGTTGAAAAAAAAAATATTTTTGTTAGAAAAAGAAAAACATTTGGATTTCGTTTTTTTTTTCATAGATATGTTCAGTTACACTTACTGAACGCTGTGTAAAAGTTTGTCCAGGTATTTTGGTTGGACCTTATATATCATACTATCACGAAATTAATTTTGTTCAATGATTTGAGCAATGATCTAAATATTTCCATGTGCTTATTACTTTAGGTTTTATCAATGTGTGAAGTTCTAAAGTACCTAGTGGAGGAAAGTGGATTACTGATACCACCGGAGACATTGGAAGACGTACATAAAATGGACCATTACACTTGGCAGAAGTTTGTTGATAGGATTAAAGGTAAATTTAATACTAATAAACACCTTTAGTTAGTAGAATGAGAGCTTTAAAGACATCCTGATGTTGTAGGTGTCGTCGTTAGCCGGGAGTATAGCTATTGCATTTTACAATGACACGTGGATCATTCGTCTTAATGTTATTGGGTTTTCCTGGGGCGCCGACTCCGTGGGTGCTCGGGGCCTCCAGCACTCACGAGAGGTAAATAGTGGTTGCGGAGCAACCATGACCATAGACATCAAAACTGATCAGTAATCGGCTTTGAGCGATATCTCTGCAACTACACCCGCCGCGGTTACGTTTACTTGCGATTGCGGACGTACTCGTCCTAGTGTGGTAGTAAGAGTAGTCGTGCGCGCGCAAACAAGCGAGCCAAGCGGCGAATCGCGAGTCGCGTAGACGGACACGCAACGTATGCAGGCTTTCCTCTCCCGCCTCTCAGCCGTCATGTGTTCTACTGGACGGATTTAGATGCGATTTTTACGGTTACGTAGAATATATATTCGTTGGTCGGTGTGATTTTTTTTTCTCGCACTTCGCGAGTGCTTTCATTCGAGTCGTAAAATGGGCATGGGCACCCACGGGGTTTTCTAAAAGCCGGCGCCCCTGGTATTATCCGTAGCCGGAGTTTGGAAGTGTGGCCGACAAATCATAATACCATCATTAAAAAAGTGTCTGTACAACAGTATACTTCTGTTTACCTCTTAAGAATACTGGCGTGTATTTAAAGTTATTTATTTTAATGATGATATGCTGTATGTATGTAGTGGCTCGGGGGTTTACGGACCTGCTTGTTAAACACTACGTTGCAGTTTCTAAACCTGGCATGTAGAACTAATGTAACTTTTCAATATCATATCGTCAGTGGAAAGGTAAAATAACTAAAGCGCCAATATACCTACTTTACAGTAGAGAGATACAAAGTTTTTTTTTAAGAAAATAAACATAGTTATTTTTCTTAGAGTATACATATTAAATAGATAATTTAATTATCTATTTAATATGTATATTCTAAGAAACATAAATATGTATCTCTCTACTGTAAAGTAGGTATATTGGCGCTTTAGTCTTTTTACCTTTCCACTGAGGATATGTACTTTCTTAGTTAATCTAAGACAACACTAACTTACGGTTAAGGAAAACATTGTGAGGAAACCTCGTCCTAATGGTCTGAAATCGCCAGCTCGCAGTGGTGATCAATGCTGGTTTCTTCTCTGTACGAGAAGGGGAGTTTTCCCTGCAGTGGGACAATTGGAGGCTGGAATTATTTTTTATAATGACTATTTATTATTCCAGGCATGATAGTAACATATCCAGGCAAGAAGCCGTGTTCGGTCCGGGTAGACCAACTGGACCGCAGTCCGCCTTGCACCAGCGACGAAGCCAAGAATCCTACCGATCTAAGGTCTTACTATCCCGAGATCGTACACTTCGGCATACGGCCGCCGCAACTCAGTTATGCTGGCAACCCTGAGTAAGTGAACAAATTGTGTTCGTTTTTAAGTAAATCAAGTGTTTATGAAAATAGGTGGACCGTAGGCTGTAAGTAGTGATAGTCTAGCGGTTGAACGCTGCCTTTCCGTGCTCTGACTTTTTGAATTCATGTGCGGATTAAAATTTGATTATCACTTGCGTTAACGGTGAAGGAAAAACATCGTGGGGAAATCTACACACCCGAGAGGGCTCCCATAAAGTTCTCGATGGTGTGTGTAGTCTGCCAGCCCGCACTAGGCCAGCATGGTGGACTAATGCCTAAACTCTTCTCATTTTGAGAAGACGGTCGTGCCCAGCAGTGGCAGTAATGGGCTAATTATGTTATGTATGTAGGTTGGTAATCTATCTAAATTGTGCTATTTTAATCACCACTATGTCTCTGAGAAATCTGTTTTGTTTTGAGTTTTGGCTCACATTGCACATATGCTTGATTACAACTTACTAAAGGAAACTGTAAATAATGGCTAGTAGAAGTTCTAGTTTTATATCAAATTGTAATGGCCAACCATCTTAATTATGTATACAATTACTTTATGCATCAACTTTTAATATTATAATTATATTACATATCTATAACTTTCCCTTTTATAGTCAAATCCGAAAATGTTAAAAAATATTGTTAAATATTACAGATACCAAAAACATTGGCGTTATTACGTGAAATACAGGCATTTGATCGCCAACATGGCCAAGCCGTCATACAATGAGCGTCAGAAGCTGGCCGCAAAGGAGGCTAAGTTGCAAGAGATGAGGACTCAAAGTAAAATGAAGAGAGATGTCACTGTGGCTATATCGTCTAAAGGGTTTCATACAACTGGGCTCATGTGTGATGTAGTACAGGTGAGAGAATTACCGCTTTAGGACTATTTCAGACGAGTTATTTATGGCAATGAGAATGAGCTAGGGTCTTACTTTATCTTGGGGGTCGCAGCGCCGCGAATTAGTCGCGGCGGTCGGCGGTGACCTCTCGCTTCCGGCCGTGGTTCTGTCCATGGTCGGGAGCGAGACTGCGTGGGAAGCCATCGCCTCCTTTTGTGAGGGGGTGATGGCGACCAAAGAGGAAGCGGAGAGGGAGCGGTGTGCTCTTCTCCCTTCCCGCGCCAGACGCACCGGGCGCCGGAGGGCGCACGTACGCGATGACCTCCAGCCACCCTAGTGTGTGGCCTGCGGGCGGCGGGTTTGGGGACTCGCCGCCCGACCAGTAACAGGCCCGAGAAGGCGGCGCGCCGTGTTCCGTGCGCGCTTCTCAGGAGGACGTGGGGCCCCACAGAGGAGAGGTCCGCCGTGCGTTGGCGGACCGGGACCTGCCGGGGTTGCGGTGCATGCTGACGCGAATGCCGCGACCCCGGCCGAACGGTCAGGAGAAGGAACACCGTTGGTTTTTAGCCGGTAAGAGTCCGGCAGACCCCCTCGCCTTCCCCGGGCGAGGGATATCCACGAGGATTTTCCAACGAGAAAAAAAAAAGGTCTTACTTTATAACTACAACATTTAAGAAAAATATGCAAATACCGTGACTGCGCTAAAATTGTATTTTTGCAGTTCATGGTGGAACTGCTTACAAAGGCCGTTTGACAATCATTTAGACAAAAATTGATAGATACTATTGTATCTATTAATTTTAAATATACTGAATTTAAAAATTATTGTCAAACGGCCTTTGTAAGCAGTGTAAAAATATTATTTTGGCGCAGTCACAGTATTACATGTCACTGTAATACGGTCACCCACACTATTACATGGGACTTAAACATAACGACGAAATGAGAGTGTTACTATACACTTCTGCCCAACCCTTCGGGGAATACAGGCGTGATGTTATGTTATGTAATAGATAGATACCCTATTTTTCTGATTGCATATTCGGATGGTAAGGCGTTCATATTCCTTCCGTGCTACGTTTTTATGTGTCATAGTGATCATTTTGGGACCTAGTGCATAATATCAGCAAGCACATTGGGTCATCCGCGTGCGGGGCAACGGGTATTCCCAAGGAAGGTTGATGTCAGGCAGGCGGCCGGTCATAAAACAATAAGCCAAAACCTCTAACAACATGGATTTCTGAAATACATGTTGTGCCGACCCCACCTAGTGTGGGATAAGGGCAGGAAGAAGAAGTGAACTTGGGCCTTGAAGTCTCAATTTTCTATTTTCAGCACGCCATGTTAATACCAGTACTAGTTAGACACCTCCGCTTCCACAAATCCCTGGACAGCCTCGAGAGGAAGATAGGCTACGTGTTCAAACAACGGGCGCTGCTACAAACTGCCCTAACTCACCCTTCGTATAGGGAGAACTTTGGGACCAACCCTGACCATGCCAGGAATAGTCTCACTAATTGTGGGATACGACAACCTGAGTATGGAGATCGGCGGATACATTATACCAGGAAGAAAGGTGTGTTATGTGAATTTTGATTAGTGTATTTTTACGTAGAAGTCGGTTTCGAAATGGATAACTGCGTTTATTTAAATATAATGGTATAAATTAATTCTGTAATTTGACACAGCTTAAGGCTGACTGTCCACTGGTGCGGAGAGGAGCGAAGCGGGGCGGAGCTAACCAATAGAATTACACAAAAATCACGTAATCGCCCTGCTCCGTAAATTTGTGCATTTCTATTGGTTAGTTCCGCTCCTCTCCGCACCAGTGCACAGGCAGCCTTAGAGTATGTACGTCTTAACTCGCGTGCACTCGCATGTCTAGTTTCGGAATCAACTGAAGCCCTAATCATGAGCTGGTATCGAAAGGTTTATCACGTAAATGTAACCTTGGCTATAACATAGATTAATGTAAAACATTAGGTAGAGAGGCGTTTAAGCACGAAAAGAGCTCGTTATTCCATATTAATACTCATTAAACTCCTTTCCTAGGTATCGTGACTCTAATAAACATAATGTCCCGCTTCGGCAAGCACAGCGAGACAGAATCAGACATAAAGCACAATGAACGACTAGAGTTTCTCGGCGACGCTGTCGTGGAGTTCCTCTCGTCCATACATTTGTTCCGGATGTTCCCTGGACTGGCCGAGGGCGGTCTCGCTACCTACAGAGCTTCTATTGTGCAGAACCAACACTTGGCGCAGCTGGCTAAGGTAGGTTTGACGATATATATAGGATTTGATGATATATACCAGGTTTAGAGAGCTAAATATCATTTTCGGAGAACCAGTTAGACAGATTTCAAGTTTCCGGTTACACGTACAACGTGTTACAAAAATACCCCTAAAGCCGAAAGGGGGTTAAAAGGTCCCCTGTAAAGAGTCTATTGGCAATATTTGAAAACCGTAGTATGACCCAAAAAAAGGAATTTGGATAAAACATAAAATAATCATCATTGAAACGCAACCCTGAAAACATAAAACTAAAGAGTAGACTACTTCTTACCTAATGTCCTCTGAGAGGTAAATGACAACAATCATAACAGACTACTTGATTATTTATATTTTTCATGGGGAATTATGTAACACGTTGTTTTTGAACGATAAGCACTACGTGAATATCGAGACTATTGTGAATATTTCTTTCGATGCCTGAAATGGTCTAGCCTTGATGTGTAAATAGGATCTTTGATTTATGCATATAGCTTTGAATCTAAGAATTAATCAAGCCATTTCTATTGCCTAACTCCAAATAAGCTGAATTTATATTGTTTTAGAACACAGAGTTGGAGCAGTACATGTTGTACGCGCACGGTTCGGATCTATGTCGCGAGGTGGTGATGAGACACGCCATGGCCAACTGCTTTGAGGCACTCATGGGCTCACTGTTCTTGGACGCTGGAATTGAGGTCAGTTGAGAAGTAGCCAGCCTCTAATACCTCGAGGTTACTTTCGGTGATGGGTAACTATTGTCCGTCAGTGAATTGTATGAGAGATAGTTTTAGGACCACAGCAATGGACAGCACCACCCATCTTCGCTCACCCTTTATGACTTCCAAGTGTTCCAAGATTAATTTTACCCCATAAATAAAAATTTCTTTTAGGTCGCTGACCGTGTGTTCGCTTTAGCCTTATGGCACAACGAGCCCGAGTTGCTTGAAGTGTGGGTAAAAGATCGAGCGCATCCATTGCAAGAACAGGAACCGCTCGGCGACAGGAAATATATCAAAGACTTCGAGTTTCTACAAAAGTTGATTAAGTTCGAAAATTCTATAGGTAAGTTTGTTATAATAAATAACATATTACTTCTTCTTTTTAATCTGATTCGCGCCTAACCACGATCTTAATTATTAAATAAATATTTTATATTCTGTTTCGAGAATAATTTTATGGTGGCCTTGTTCTGATTTCGTATTGGAGGTTACAACTCAGGAATTAATGTATACCTACAAAATAAATGGTCTTTTTTACCAATGGAAAACCGCTTGTTCGTTATACCAAATACCACCATTGGGAACCTGGCCTAACCTTTTAGGTCCCAAGATATGACTATTATGTTTATCCTCAGGCATCCAGTTCAAACACATTCGTCTATTGGCGCGTGCTTTCACCGACCGTTCTGTGGGCTTCACGCACTTAACTTTAGGCTCCAATCAACGACTGGAGTTCCTGGGCGACACGGTATTACAGCTGGTTGTGTCCGACAGACTGTACCGGCACTTCCCCGACCATCACGAGGGACATCTCTCTGTAAGTAACTAAAACATCTATATAATCGTTCCTTAGACGTCACGCTCCAACTAAAATGTCTCGAGTTCCTTGGCGACAACGTGCTACTACAACTCTTCCAACAGATAAAATTAGTTAAGTTACTATGATTAGCTAGAATTATTTCTCAATTAATCTGAAATCTCTCTCTTGCTTCAATCCCAGTCGTCTTTTCTTCTAATGGCAGGTCATCTTACCATCGCGTTTTAACTTATTCATGAATTTCATTTCTGATTCGTTGGTCTGGTGGTGGCAAGCGCGACTGCTGATCGTGAGATCCTGGGTTTGATCACCAGGTCGGGCAAAGTGTTATTGGGTTTTTCCGTGTGAAATTTCCTCAGTAGCAGCCCGGGGTTTGGATTTGTGCCCGGTTGATGGCAATAGACTCGCCCCCTATTACATGGGACTTAAACATAACGGTGAAATGCGGGTGTTACTATACTCCTCTTCCGAACCCTTCGGGAAGTATAGGCGTGATGTTATGTTCACTTTCAGCTTCTCCGTTCATCTCTAGTCAACAACCGGACTCAAGCGATGGTGTGTGACGACCTCGACATGTCGACATATGCGATCTACAACAATCCTAAAGCGAAGCCCACTACTAAGAAACATAAGGCCGATCTACTTGAAGCTTTCCTAGGAGCACTGTTTATTGACAAAGTGAGTAGTTTTTTTTTTAGGTTGGCTTAAAGGCCGCTGTACCTCCTGAGGGAAAGTGGTTACCACCGCTTGACCACGGCCTACTGATTGCTGAGACGTTGCCAACCTTAGAGACAAAATTCAAAAGTATCATGTGCCTCTAATTTGACTGGCATCTTACCCTCTAAACTGGAACACAGTAAGTACATTGGATTTACTAGCCGAAATACTCAAGGCATGTGTTGCGGAGCAGCGTCGCTTTCGAAAGGACTAGGCCTACGATCATTTACCCGCTTGTCCAAAGTAAATTGTCTCTTTAGAGAGAGGCCTTTGTCGAGCACAGTACTGCTTTCGACACAGTAGACATACATTTGGACCACTTTTGTTCATTCAATCAATCAATCAATCAAATTTATTTCGGACAAGGTACATCCATATGTTGGTAAATTATAATATAAGTACTTACAAAAATATCTTAATAATAATGAAACGATTCATTGTCCTTTGATTTTATGTCATAACATAGCGTTCTCTCGTGATCTGCCTGAGCTCAGATGGCATCTCCACCTGTAATGTTGTATAGATTTTTCGCTAATATGTTCTATTTATCAAAAACAATTTCTGATCAGAATAAAAACCAATTTTTTATCTCACCTTAAGTTTTTTAAGATTGGAAATAAGATACCGTATAAAATGTGAGTAAGATTTGACTGGTTGATTAGTAAATGCTAGTTTAAATGCTTACTTACTATTTTAGTCACTTCGAATTCAGAAATACAGGTATTTATTAAGCAATAACTGTCTTATAAAGTGGCGTGCATTGTATATAGGCAATTAAACAGTGCCTACCTCGATAGATTTAATTAACTATTCCATCTTTAACTGTTACTATAAATAAAATAAGTGTGTATGGCTATGATTTAATTTAGTCAGAATCGTATTGAAATGGGCTTAAGCGTACAATTGAAAGGCGACATCGCTAGTGCCTGCCTACCTAGTCCGAAAACCAATGCACGCCACTGGCCTTATATTTTTATTTACTTACCGATCAGTAAACTCTTAAAATTTCGGAAGTAAAAGCTTCTTCTATTTTTACTCACTTCAGCCAATGTTCCAGAACTTAGCCTACTGTCAAGCGTTTTGCAACGCGTGCCTATTCCCGCGGCTTCAGGAGTTCATCATGAACCAAGACTGGAACGACCCCAAGTCGAAGCTGCAGCAGTGCTGCCTCACATTACGCTCCATGGAAGGAGGGGAGCCCGATATACCGGTGTACAAGTATGTATTTTGTGTTAGTTACATACAGTTCATCATGAATCGGGACTGGAACAATCCCAAGTCCAAACTGCACCAGTGCTGCCTCACACTACGTAAAAATATGTATATCTTCATAACACTGACAATTTGTTTGCATTCATGAATAAGTTTCTGTCGAATTATTTCGGATCTAGTGTTTCTTAACATTTACTGTCAATATTTTGAAGTTAACACGACTTTTATCTTACAGGGTGATCGAGTGCCTGGGTCCTACAAATACGCGCGTCTACACAGTGGGCGTGTACTTCCGTGGACAGCGGCTAGCGGCCGCGCGCGGACACTCCATACAAGAAGCCGAGATGAACGCCGCAGAGAAAGCGTTGAGCAATGCACACGGTACGAACTGCAAATACTAACTATCCATCGTAAAACTCTTGCCTTTATATGAATCGTAAAAAAAGTACGTTATTTCAAGAGACTAGATGTTGTCAATGCTTTAAACATTTTTTATATCATACAGAACTATTCCCACAACTGGACCACCAGAAAAGAGTGATAGCAAAGAGCATGAGAAGAAAGAAGAAGCGCGGAGACGGGCGTAACGTAAGTCCTTCACAAGAAATAGCAGCCTCTCTTGAACGCAAACAACTCGAAGACAAAGTACCAAAAGCGTACAGGCTAGATAAACAGTACGAAAGTTCGGAAGAAAGCAACCACGCATTATCCGATGAGGAGATCATTCCACCGGACAAGTCTAACGATGATTCAGGCTTGGATAGCGATACATCTCTTGCACCTGATAAACACGAAAACGTTGAAGTAAGCAGCCTCCTCAGTGATATGCAGAAAATAAAGGAAGATTTAATACGGAGGAATGAGTATGAAAAATTGAAAGAAAAATGCAGGAGATCCGATTCGGATGACGAATAGTGAGATTAGGATTTTAAAAGTATAGAGGTAGGTTATTTAGCGACAGACGACCGCATGACATTCGCTCTCTTTTGAGCGCTTAGGTTCCATGTAGCGATGTTTAATCATCCCGAACACGTCGCTTTAGAGTACTATCGCTAGAATTGACCTGTAAGCATGAAAATATATGTAAAAATGGAGAGCTCACTATGAACATCTACTGAAAGTCAAAACATTTGGCCTTGAATATTTACTTCGGAGTTGTCTCTTTCTAAATACTCCACTTAGAAAAAGATTTATTTATTCACTCAAAACATATCCTTACAGGCTAAACCCAATGCGATATTGTAGCACACTTAAAATTTAAATAGTTCCACTGTTTTTACCATAGCAAATTCTATACATAGCTGTTCTCGTAAATTCACCCAGAGCAATAAAATATGTCCAAGTCATCAGCAATGAGGTTTGAGAGTGCAGAGCGCGCTCCTAGAATATTTAGTCTGGAAATCTATCTCTTTCTAAATAGGGTATTTAGAAAGAGAATTCAAAAGTAAATATTCAAGGCCAAATGATTCGATTTTCAGCAGGTGTTCTCAGTGTGGTCTCTTTCTTTACCTATACCTTCAAGAGAGTTTAACATCGTGAAGCATAAAATGCTAGACTATTGTAGTCTTTGACTGATTTAAATGTGGAATAGGTGTCATCCGTTTTAAGCATCGTATGTATTAGACCAACCAAACATAGTTTAGCCATTCAAGTAGTATTTTCAGATGATTTATAAATGTAGGTTTTCTTATGGTACAGCGAAGCACATTGGTCATTATTCAGAAACTATTTTAGAGAATGTTCGTCCTCTGAGTTGCCAATTCGTATCATTGGAAAGTATGAAGGCGTATAGGCAAATTCAAATATAATTTTTATTAGATACTAGCTGCCCGGACAGACTTCGTTCTGTCAAAAGTTATTGGCCTCTAGTGGGAAAAGAAAAGTGTTGTATTTACTATTTTTCTAGCAATTTTTATTTTTGCTCTCCATAAGAACCTTCCTTATGCCTTAAGGAATATATAAAAAAAGAAATAGCCGAATTGATCGAGCCGTTCTCTAGTTTTGAGCTTAGCAACACATTTGGCGATTCATTTTTATTTATATAGATTTTGTGTAGCTGGAATTTAACTTTTCTTTCGTTGGAAGATTTCAGTGCCTAGATTTATCGATAATTAATACTACATTGCACAACCCAATGCCATTGAAAATTTGCAGTGTTAGTAAGTACTATTTCAAACAGTCAATGTGACCTACACTCTTAAAGAAAAATAACTTTCTATCTATAAAATGAAATAATCTATTTATTTTGTGTGCTTATTATTATTAAAGAACTATAATAAATATTCAATGTTCTCTCACGCAAGTATGACCCAACCGCAAGTATAGTCATTTATATTATGTAGAATTATTTTAGTAATAAGCTCATCTTGATATTAAAATAAGTATAATAAATAATAATAAATGACATCCGATGTTGTAATATATATTTTATTTCTATCTACATCAACTCAGAACGATGCAGCACAGGGTAAAAGCGATTGGTCCTTTCATTTTCTTAGCACGTAACGTAAGCCACTGCTTTTGATTGGGGACGTACATCTCAGCAGGCATTAGTTGTTCGGGAGCGTCGTTTTCTGAAACTGAAAAGAAAACTGTGTTAGGGCTATGTACATATATTTTATTTGCAGAATTAAATCTTAATTAAATTATTCGAATTAGCATAAATATGTCATTACGAATGTCTTGCAAAATTCTTCAAATCAAATGACAATTTTTTTTTAATGATATTTTCAAAACAACCCTAGGTGGAAAATTGTCGCTCCGTGTAAAATACTCTGACTGGAAGTCAACTTCAACATAGTAGAGAAGAGTCTAAGCAGAACAGAACATGTATTTAAGTATCTTTGCTGTGCAGAGACACGGTACTGTTATTCTGTCTCGATGGATTAATATCAAGTGACGCGCAGGGATACCCAGCTGTGCATTGAATATCTGCGAAATACCGTGAAGGTCTCAGATAAGATCTGTAGGTTTCCCAGGTTTGGCAGGGTTATGGCTGTTGCTCCGAATAAAACAGGAATCTCTCCATGTAATGACAAGCAGGCGCAGTGGCAGCCATATTATAATATGTCCCACCCCAAAGTTTTTACTTTGGGGTGGGTCATATAAACAGTAAAATAAGTGGGGGGGGGGGGGGTCATGACACCTACGACTCCCCTCGGACCACCATTGATGACAGGAACTGTTCATGAGGCCCAACTCCTTTAAAAATACTTATTCTGATAGTACGGGAATACGCTAAATCAAACACTTACCCTCCTTACGAACTTGTTGGGCAGACTGCATCGTGGAGTCTTGCATAGATATAAGATCTCCCGGGGCATGTAGTAGCAATCTACCGACACCTTCACACCTCCTGAATAGTATGATGTTTATTAATTAAAATATGGACTTACATTTTATATTTGTCGTCAAAATTAAATGTTTTACCTTAGAACTTCATTCTGTAGGATCTGTTTTCGTGAAGCTGTGGCGAGGTGTTTGCATTCGCTTAACCAGTTTCTTACTTCGTTAAAATCATGTAAAAGTTGCATTGCTGCATCCTTGCTAACAATAATATAAAGTAGGAGTTTGATTAAAAACTAATTACATATTATTCTGAACAATATAAAAGATGTTACGGAAGCACTTTGCAAAATAATATTATCAATCTTATCAACTCCAATTACTGTAAGGACCAATGTACTTTAGGACAACGTTCAGAATTGCAGAAACATGGTCTACATACTTTGGTATAAACGTACTTACGTGAATTTAACTTTCGCTACGTATATGTGATGGAGCCAAGACTCGCACATAATCCTGAGCACCATGTTCAAAGTCGTTATATCTTGTGTTGCCATTATGACTGGTAACAACATTTTATCTGGAAAACCACAAGTAATATTTTACACCTAGTAGGTGTAACCAAAGGAGTCATAGCCAAAGGGTTGACCGCTTGCCTTCCAGGCAGGAGGGTCTGAGATCTATCCCGGCCCGTAGCTCTTGAATTTTCGGATTCACATGCGGATCAGAATTTGATTATCACTTGCGTGAACGGTGAAGGAAAAACACCCAAAAATCCGCACCAGGCCAGCGTCGTGGACTAAGGCCTAAACCCTTCTCATTCTGAGAAGAGGCCCGTGCTCAGCAGTGAGACAGTAATGGGCTAATTATGTTTTATATTAGGTGTAACCGCGTAAAGATGTATCTAAACCATAAGTTGCGATGCAAACGTCGGACACTGCCAGGATTTGTTTCGCAGTGGTCGTAGGCGATACTGCATAAGCGTAACATACGAAGATAGGTATGTACTCGTTATTCACAAATATATTCAAAGGGGGTCAATGGAAGTACCGGCCGATAGGAAGGGGGCGAAACAGGAGGAGATTTTTTTAAATCTCTTAGTTGGCTTTCATTAAGCCGTCTATGCCTTCGTTGCTAGAAACGAATCAAACGAAATTTATACTGGATTGGATATTTACATTACTGTATAGTGAGTGTAACTGTTATACGTACTTAGGAACTCATGTACGTAAATTGAGTGCACGGTTTGTGGCGGTCTCGTAACTAGCCGCCACTCCGCGTTGCTTGGGAATATCATGGTCAGGTGCGCCAAACTTGTGGTCGCACACACCGATGATAGTACGAGAATTATTTCTTCTGTTGCTTCCTGAAAAATTACAATTTTTTGTCCTTTATAGAAATTTCTTTTGGCATTCCTATGATTACTAACTTTACTAGTAAAGTGCAAGGGCGTCGCCAAGGGGGGCAGCTGCCGCCTCCTAGTGATAAAAAAAGTAACCAAATGCAAAGCAACCAAAGTCCACTCACTGGAAACGCTTTACACATTAGAATTTGTACCGTTCTTATTACAATCGCCGTAGAGGTAAGACTCGCACTACAAGTTTAAAGCTTTATGTGCTCTTATCTGTACCTACAATTCATACCTTTCCCATCCTCCAAATATAAACTGCCCCCCCCCCCCCCGGCCATCGACTGGCGACGCCCTTGTTAAAGTGTCTCTAACTTTCGTGTGCCAGACTATAGTATACAATAAGTAATTGCTAATGTCAATGGTCAATAACGTCGTTCCTTAGTGAAATTCTTTTCTTACCTTTAGCTTCTGTATGTTGACTTTAACCTCTGATACTAATTTCTCTCTCATTTTGGCGCATACGTTCTCGTGAACTCCAATTTTCCCTGTTTATAAAAGTTTTTACTAAATAATATATCATCACGCCTTATATTTTCTGAACGGTTCGGCAGATGTGTTTTAGTACACCCTCGGTTTGCCAGTTATGTCCCATGTAATAGGGGGCGAGCCTATTGTCATTAACCGGGCATAAATCCAGAATCCGGGCTGCTACTGGGAAATACCTAATGGAAAAACCCAATAACACTTTGCCCGACCTGGGGATCGAACTCATAACCCCATACTCAGCAGTCGCGCTTGCAACCACTAGACCTACAAGGTAGTTACTAGATATCTGTGCTCAATTCAATGTAACATTTGATTTAGAAAATATCCAGCAACAAAATTAAAAATAGTCTCAGATCCTCAAATGTTCAAATCAAGGAGTTACCTGATTCAATCGTTATTGTGTGATCAGCAAATCTCAAGTTGATGAGTTGTTCCATACAGGCCTGCATGTCGTTGTGTGCGATGCGGAAGAAGTCTCTCATTTCCCATAAGTTTGCTAGACGCCTCGTTTCCGCTAAACACCATAGTCTGTACGTGTGGATAGAGTGATCTGTAACAAATAAGAATTGTTAATACAGAACACACAATAACAGAACGGAGGTGTTAGTCGAAACGAGACAGACTAATGGGAAATTGCCTATTCCGTCGAGAAGGAAGTCTAACACAAGTGTCATTCAACATTAATCTTAAAACACATTGTAAAAAGATGCACACTCTAAAGCCGGCTTTTCACTATGAGATATAATGTATATTATATCATGAGATATAAATGAAATCCCACGACTGGAATATAATATACTAGCGGCCCGTCCCGGCTTCGCATGGGTGGACATATTTCCTGTTTTTGCAACATTTTTCATTTATGCTCCGCAACTATTGGTCGTAGCGTGATGTTATATAGCCTATAACCTTCCTCGATACATGGACTATCAAACACAAAAATATTTTTTCAATTCCAACCAGTACCTAGTTCCTGAGATTAGCGCGTTCAAACAAACAAACAAACAAACAAACTCTTCAGCTTTTATTATTAGTATAGATAGATATTGTATCTAAGTATAAAGGGTTGTATTAAAAATTACGGTGAGCGATATTAATTTATATCCCGGGATGTAATATATATCCCATAGTGAAAAGCCGGCTTAAGGGTTAGTTTCCACCAAGCGAAAATATCCTCGCGCACTTCTTTAATGTCACTGAATAAAGAACTGTATCAGTGAGTATTGCTGTTTAAATATAAATTTCGACGCATGGGTGCGTTCGGGCATGCGCAAGGAAACGCTTGATGTATACATTGAATTTTATACTTAAAGTCAATATTGATATAGTTACTTATTCAGTGAAAATTAAAAAGTGCTCGAGCACCCGCGTGGATCTCTCCGTTTAGTGGAAACTAAGGAGATAGACAGTAATAAGACTTGCTATAGTCCTAAATTAAATTCAATACATTCTTACCCAATCGATGTAAGATAGGAATCTGCTCCACAATAGGTAAGTCTTCCAATGGGGCTCCCAGAATGTAGTCCCAAGTAACTTCACATTGGTTATTCAGTGTCACCAAGGCTTGCAGCATCAAAGCGAAACTTGCCCCAGATTCCGTGCTCTGGAAAAACAGCACCAAGTTTTCAATAATTATTCTTTTGTAGTAGTTAAGTTGTAACTATAAACTTACCTCAGTTATGTATAACGATATTTCGGGATTGACTTTTAGCGTTGTTAACTTTAAATTGGTAGTCAGAGTCGCGCTGAAAAATGTAAAACAAATATATTTTCATAAGTCCCCTCGGTCCTGGGTTTGATCCCCAGGTCGGGCAGTGTTATTGGATTTTTCTGTGTGGAATTGTTCTAGCCCGGTGTCTGGATTTGTGCCCGGTTGGGTTAGGTTAGGGCGTTATTACGTGGGACTTAAACATAACGGAGAAATGAGGGTGTTACTATACACCTCTGCTCAAACCCTTTGGGGAATACAGACGTGATGTTATGTTGAGTTATTTTCAAAGTCTAGATATTGATTTTTACAGTTAATCCGAGTTATCATTTGGCTTGATATAATAAGAATATAACCGCTGACCTACCCGAAATATTTATCCCAAGATGTTGATGTGACGTGACATCCTAAGGCATCCGCTAATATTCTTAAAGATGATAATATTAATTCTGGCGTATCTGAAACATTAAGAGAAGAATTAAAGATAAAGCGATTAAGGTTTTCTACGCTTATAACGAAAAACTTACTGTTGACATTGAACGTTGCGAATAGCCACTCTCGCAGATTCTGACTGGTGTTCGGAGACCTAAAAAGAATGAACTACTTATACTATTGATATTTTTTCAAGAATTGAATTGAGCTATCATCATTATATGACTGTAGTTTTATTACTTATTCAATGATCACATCATTAAATTTCCTGGGCTGATAAAAGTTTACCCGTACTTTTAATGTCATAAATGCAAAAGTTTACCTCATAGCCAGAGGATAATGTGACCACCACAGAACGATATGCTCAAGACAGCTCCCGACATCGCTCCAGAGTATATTCTGGTAGTATTCAGTCACTTTGTGAGCTGCCTTTTTGCTGGCCTGAATACGACCTATAGGAAAATATTTAGACATCAGTCAAGTAAATCGCATCATATTTGCGTAAAACCAGTACGAAATTTTACTTGCCATTTTTTAATTTCTTCACACCATTCGCTCCTAGTAGATTTGGGGACATATTTGCTACAGTATCTAGCAGTATTTCTATATACATTTCTTCACTTTGAAGAATACTGTTTATATTGTCTGGAAAAGTCATACGATGATAATAGGTATAATTATGTGGTGTCTTACTGCGTAAACTTTAAGAATTCGTTTATAGAGACGCGAAGGTTAACGCGTTGATGCAAGGTGTGAAGCGAACAATTCAAACATAATATGACTATATCTTCCTCATAGCGTTTTCCCAATTATCTTGGGGGTCAGCTTCCAGTCTAACCACATGCGGCTGAATACCAGTATTTTATACGAAACGACTGCCATCAGACCTTCGCAACCCAGTTAATGGGCAACGCCGATATGCTAAGGTTAGACCGGTTGTGAGACTTTCGGCCTACTCACTTCCCTATCATAGGCATTCGTATGACACCCGGGACCGACAGTTTAACGTGCTCTCCGAGGCAAGGATCGATGTGTAATGAACGGTCGCCTATCCACGGACTGACCGCGGCAAGCGCAGCTTAATCTCGCAAATCGTATGATCGGCGCTGTTGTTAATTAGCCACGAGCCCCTCGCATATTATATGACTATATTATTAGTGTGTTTATGGAGGCGCGTTTTTCCATGTACGAGTTGTAGTCGGTGTATATGACAGTACGCGGTGAAAAATGCAGCGGAGTGAGGCGTCTCCACAAACAAGGCCTTTGTTGTGGATTACAACAAAGAATGAAGTTGATTACAGATAGACAGGTTTCCAAAAAGCTTTGTGTTTCTTTACATAAAAATAGACCAAAAAGTACCTTCGTTGTTGAAAATATGCTCTAGTGTGTACTCATTGGTCAAGAGGGATAAGTACGGTACTTCCGCATCCGAATTTTGTGCGGTCACCAGTTCATTAAGTCTCTTATTGTGTGCGTTTTTTAAATCAATCAGACTCTGTGCTTGCTTCATTTTCAGTTTTTTATTCACAATGAAGGCGTCTCGACGCTTTTCAACAGTCATGTTTCGAGAAATAGTCGATGTTGGAGGCGTGATGTGCTTCGTTAGTGTGCTGGAAATTTATATAAACGTTAGCAGACGCTTCTTTTTTGTATTGGACGGAGTGTTAATTCCTTTGGCAACTTGGGAAAGGCCTATTTCATTTGTGGACTGAAGTTTTTTTTTTTTTTTAAAAACGTTGCCTCACACTAGGATTTCTCGTGTATTGTGGGTGCGTTTACAAACACAAATCTTCACACGCACAAACATCCAGACCCGGAGCAACTATCTGTAGGCCATACAAATATTTGTTCCGTGTGGGAATCGAACCCACGACCCGTAGCGCAGAAGCCGATCGCTCAGCCACTGCACCAAACGTGTCGTCAAAGTTGATTGATTTGATTGACTATTGCTACTTTGTCCAAATGTATGTAAGATTTCTTTATCAATATTACCTAATTAGCAGCCGATCGTAGTCTGTAGCTGGACATAGCAAGGCTTTTCCCAAAAGGATATTTCTCATGCAGGGGACACGTATTGCAGAACTACTTACTGATAGATTTCCAAACTCTCTGCTGTACTAGAACTTGAATCATTGTCGGAGTTATGATCTGGTTGATATACTTTTACCAAACAGTTGATCAGGCGTTGACAATTGATTTCAGCTCGGCTTTTGGATAAAACCTGTAACAATAAATATATAATTTTCATTTACATATAAAATATTTTCATATTGAATGTTCTAGACAGAACTAAGTTGGATGACGTTATAATTACTGTAATGACATGAATTACCTACGTTGTAAGTTCATTCATTATTTATAGAATATGAAAACTTACAACAAATCTTCCCCTGTACCTACGTACTTGTAGCTATATCATCATATTTTCAAAGCTCACGTATGAATATTTCATAAGGCAAAATTGATTGTGCGCACTGATCACAAAGTCATAGATTTATCGTTAAATATGTTTCCAGCTATCGTTCTCATTACTTATCTATGCCATCGGTAGATAAGAGATGTCAATGTAGGCACGATTTCAATAAAAGGGTAGATGTGTTTTCTGGGTATGTAATAGTTTCGATTTCTATTCACGAAGGATTTGTATATTCGGAAGTAACTGCGCAGAATTTCCAATGCTTTGTGACATTTATACAAATTGATGCAGAAAGCCATGAGAATATATCGCACACTTAGATCTAAACTAAGACAATCCAAAAAAAGGTAATTTTTCAGGGGATGAAAAAAACGTATATCTGCAAATTCTGTTAGGGAAGTTTTAGTATTCAATTTAATTTGATTCTAGATTTTTGAGTTGTTTCAGTTTAGATCTAGGTGTGCGATATCTTCAGTATTAATTCAATGTATCTTGATAATCGGTAGAACACAGGTAAGAAAAACACTCCTACAAGGTGTAAAAAGACCCTTCACCAAGCCGTCAACCATGCATTCAGTACATCAAACTAAGTAATCCTACGCAAAAATGTTTACTGGGAAACGCCTTTTTTTTTGGGTGTATAATTCCGTTTTACTGTAAAGCTAATTGTAACACACTCAAAACACTGTGCTGATAGATGCAATGAGTAGTAAACGAGTAATGGAGGTATTTCAAGTAGGTACATTTGCAATCTTCAAAACTAGATTTTAAAAAAAAGTTGTGAAAAAGTTGGAACTTTGACCTCCAATATCTCTGTAACTAGAAGGTTCCCAGGCATAGTCCAGAACAAAAAAATTATCGCAATGTCGTGGAGAATAAGTACCTTTCGGCTTCGTTAAGGGTCTTTTTACACCGTTTATATAAAAAAAAAATTGACAATTATTTTGTTTTAACGAGTGTTTTCAAACATAAAAAGGAATTTAATTTAGTTAGTTATTGATCGAATTAAACAATATAAGAAAATTATTATTTAAGACTTACCTGAACAATCTTTGTCAAAGTGAGATTTTTCGTTTCGCTAATGACGATGGGATATGAATTGCTTCCGATATTAAATTTGGCTGCGAATTTTTTGTAACTCAGTCCGATCAAGTCGTTGTATATTCCAACCAAACTGAAAAACATTATTCCCAAAGTAAAAATACACAATGCTGAAATGAATGTATAATATTCAGTGGAAAAGTCCTAGTGCAAAAGAACAAACATCAACAATAGTGGTTAATTAAAAAGATCTTACCTCAAACAGGATTCTATCATTTTCCTCGAGTCTTCACGATGCAAGCATGTATTCAATATTGTTGTAATAAGTCCGTGTATAGTTTGTAACATCACAAATCGTATGCTACATAGTTTATCAAAAATATGATCATATTTACTTTGAAGTAATCCGTTATCTTTTTTCAATCGAGCTAATTTAGGATTTAATTTGTAAAATGATTTCACTAATTTTGTTAAATATTCTATTATTTGATCTAATACCTGGGGATATTAAAAAAACAATATACTTAATATAATTCTACCTAAAATAGTGACTAGTTTGTTGGTGTACACTAAGCCATCGATTAATCAAGTTTGAGCTGAATGAGAATCAGCTGACGTTGTATTTATTTCGGAAAGCAATTTTGTTTCAAAATTAACCGTTATTTCACTTTTCTAATTTTCCAATTACCTACTTATCTAAAATTATAGACAATTTATTACGATCAATCAGTTTTATTAAAACAATTTTCAAGGTAAATATCTAAACATGAGGAGACAACTAAGGTTGCTTACCTGTATATTCACTAATTCCATGATATAATTGCGATTGGACAACGAATGTGCATTAGTCTTGCCAAGTGCACCCTTCCATTTGTTGTCCGAGTCTAATATCACTTTAGTAACTGCAAAACAAACCATTTCCATCTCCCGGCAGTGAGAGAATAACTCCTCCTCATCAGGCGTTTCCTCGCTAATCCATTTCTTACTAGACACTTTAGTTGATAGCATGGTTAAAAAAATATTTTATGGCGAAAATAAAAATAAAAAAGTACTATATAGCTCGTACTAGCTGGTGGGAATCATGGTAACGACTGAATCACTGCATACTATTGTATACAAAATCAATGTGTAGAGACGTCGGTGCCAGCCCCCCCGAGGAGATACCAACGAAGCGTCTAAACCCTTGCTGGACAACTTGTGAATTGCGATCGTTAAACTTTTTATTAGTGTTCAACCTTGAATTTATGACTAGCGAAATTGTTGAAGACTTTTCTGTGTAAAGTTATTAAAAGACGAACAAATTAGGTACCTATTCAAATTGGATATAAAGACAGGAACGTACCGAGAGATTTGGTAAAAACTTTTTATTGAATTGTGGACATACTTTACATAGGAAGGTATATTATATAATTGAATTTGGCTGAATCTTTACTTAGGCCAACGGCTATCCTGCGCTCCATCCTTCAAGCATCGTCACATCACAAGAGTCTTTATTGCACCACCATTATGATTTCAGGCTTTGGATTTTAATGAAACATATTTTAGTTGGACTGCAAAGGATATTCAGCACATCGCCAGGTCAGTGTAGGTAGCTACCTATATCATGTCTTAAATCGATGTTCTATGGCCATAACCGACTTTAATATGGCGGGTCAAGGAAAGTTCATCAACAAACGAAATGCGCCTTCGGCGAAAATCGCAAACGGTGGAACTCGCTTATCAGTTTCTATATTATTATCTTTATTGCAAGTCGTATAAAAAGGGTAATATTTTACTTACCTCTGTAATTTTGGTCTCGCATGATCATAAGTAGTTTGAGTTCCGTGGGGAACAGCAGTTAACAGTCTGTATATGACTGTATTCTTTAGCGCTAAGGATAGTAATGCATAATATTCTGCCATTTTACCTCTTTTTGCTAATGCATCGCTTACACCTTTGATCAATATCCAGAATTTGTTACGTGAATTTGCCGATAACTGTTCATTGGTTATACTGACCAGGCTAAAAGTCCAAACTGACCCGTCTCTTATTTCAGCCCGTTGGCAGACTACGAACACAATAACTTTTTTTTGGAGTCCTCTCATGGTTACAGGTTTCCTCAGGATGTTTTACTTTGCCGTTAATGCAAGTGATAATTAAATTCTTATCCGCACAGCGAAAAGCCAGTGGTGCGGGCCGGGATTGAATTCGGACCCTCCTGCATGGAAGGCAAGTGTTCAACCTCTAAGCTATCTGCTTCAGCGTATTCATAAAACAGAATTTAGCTAAATAGATGACTTAAAATGTATGTACCTGCATAAACTCTTACCGTAGCGGCCAAAAACACTTATTATAAAAGAGGGGTGGGAGGGATTTAGAAACAAAACACGTTAATATGTACAGTTGATAAGTATTTTTAATAATTTGCGAAACAATATAAACAAACATCATTATTAACAAAATATTCAGGTAATTGTTCAAACGATATTGCGTATTGCGACATCATAGGCAGAGAATATCACAGTAACATAATTTATATATAGTCCTGTACAGTTTACAGATTCTTCTCATGTTCATTCTGCCCAGCTTTTTCCCAAGTGTATTGGGGTCAGCTTCCAGTCTAACCAGATGCGGCTGAATACCAATATTTTACACGAAGCGACTGCCATCAGACCTCCGCAACCCAATTACTGGGCAGTGCCGATATCCTAAGGTTAAACCAGTTGTCAGACTTTCGGGCTTCTGACTACTGTAACGACTGTCATAGGTATTCGTATGACACCCGGGACCGACTGTTTAACGTTCTCTCCGAGGCAGATTGTTCTCATGTAACAATGTTAATTCATTACTACGTTAATATATATAAATGTATTCTTTTACAAAATACTTTAGCATTTTGTTAACGCGGCAAGACAGACATTTTTATTATATCTTAGGAAATGTTTAATTTCCTTTTGTTCTGAACAAATGTATGGTTTACAAGGATATCCATACTCTTGTCAGACTTGCATAGATATGATTATATTGTTGTGTTGAGTGGAACTAACAAATATTGAAGTAGGTATATACTTTTTTTCCAAACAAAAAAGATTTTATTAATTTTATATTCAGGTAAACCACTTTATTAATTTTATATTTAGGAGTTAGATTTCTCATTTTAATAGTAGCTACTATCAACATAATTAACTTTCTGAACTGTTTTATATTACTTGCTCAACAGAAAGCATAAAATAGGTCTAGGGCAAATAACCCATGAATGTAGCCTTGGTGGAAAATAATAGTTAGAACAAACAGTGTCGCGGGAATGAATAACGGTCCCCCTTAGGGTGTCACTATCGGCACGCATAGGGCTAATATAAGAGCATTTTGCGTGAAACATGGATGACTGTTTGTCACGTAAGCCGTACTATAGTATTGAATATTTTGGGTATAAGTAGTAATTTTGGGTATAAGTAAGAACTTCATTCGACGTTAGTTAATTAAAATATTTGATTCAAGTCTACGAAACATTGAAAGTTCATAAGAACATGTCTGACAAGAGTTACTGGATATCTTTCTAATGTAAATAAGTACTACTTTAATTTGGATTAATTAAAACTTGAAAGTTAATACAACAATAACAACATCGGAACAACTATGTCGGAAACATTGGACTTGTTTTAAGATCACTTATAGCGGGTTCACACGGTTTAATTTTAGTTGATCAACAAAAGTTGAAACGTTTTGTTCCTTCAAATTGATTCAATTTGATTGAAAGTCTGTTCAGACGGTTCAAATCGCATGCGATTTGGGAGTTGATCAACTAGAATCGAATCGTGTGAACCTGGTATTAGAAATAATATTAAATGAAAGAGTTTACCTCAGTATTTCATTATTTTTAGATTTTCATCAGCTTTACTAGAAGAAAATTGGTGGTACACGCAATTAGCAAGCGAGTCTAATTTATTTAGGTATTTAATGGAAGTTACACAAACTACTATCCACTTTTCAGGTAACGTCTTTGTTAGGGGGTGTCAGTTACAAAAATAGAAAGTAATAATTGTAGTGGGTAGTAGTTTGTTGACCTTAAATCGGGCGTCAGACATGGTGTGCAATCATTTAAACACTTGTTTGAAGATGGGGTATTTGAGCATGTGCGCTAAGTTTCGAACTTATCGCACATGCTAATCAAGTCAAGTCTTCAAACAAGAAGTGTTCAAACGTTTGCCTTACTAAAATACCTAAACAAATAGTATAGATGTCTTAGCTCAATTCTAGAATTTGGCGTTTTACATAACGTCTAGCCGCAATACAGAACAGCGCTGTTTTCTGGTATCGCTGATCAATTCGACGGTCCCTAAGTATACTATCGAAACTACAAAATCTCAGTTTTTATTTTATCTACGTAAAATGTCTGAAATTATGTTATCTTAAAGGTTATAAAATAATACATTTTTATGGGACCAAATGGCAACTATTCCGCATCAAACTAAAGAAGAATCACGTAAATCGGATCATAAATTTCAGCGTAATAGGTGTACATACATAATATAATAAAAACTGAGATTTTGTAGGTTCGATAGTATACGTAGGGACCGTCGAATTGTAAGCCATGTTTCATTATGGCTGAACGTTAATTAGCCGCCTTAAAAAACAGCACTGTTGTGTAAGATAGGTGCTGCTAGACGTTTTGTAATACGCTGAATACTACAATCCAACTACGACATGGATACACGTTCCTTCGTGCATGATAATTCTGCAGAGAAGTTAAGAGAGACAGTAACGTTGAGACTTACACATAAAGAGATCGTGTTCTTAAATCTCTGTCTCAACTTAAGTCTGGCAAGACTTTAAGACAGTTGCTATCAGAACACTAAAACGTCAATTCAGATTCTAATACCGATATTGCTGTGATACTGATAAATTCTCGTGTCGATGTGTTTGTCCTAATGGAACAATGAGAGCTTCACAGCCTTGAAATATGTATAATTAATATCGGCACTAGAATATGATTTAACACTAAAGTCCGTATTAATAAATCGCTATGATTTAATTGTTGTTTTGATAACTCTTGAAATGCCGATTTGAATAACAATTTAATATTGTCAAATGTATGAAATTAAAATTAAGTTTGACAGTAATTCTCTCAAGTGAGATTTATTAATACGGACCATAGTCAAAATCAGAACACGAAAAAACAAGTTGCAAGATTGTTTTTAAAAATGGAACACATCTCTTTATTAAAATTTCTTACATAACTTGGAAATCCTAAATCCTCTATTCAATTTTCTACCAAGAAATACGCTATGGGTCAAAGTCACGAATAAAATCGATCATATTGTGTCGACGACAAAGAATTATAGACGCTTTATACAAACTTTGAGACTGGAGAACTTTGCTTTCTTCGTTCTCGATGAAAACGTATCCGAAACATTATACAACCACATGATTTTTTTTATTTTCTCGCACACGGCTGCGGCGTCTTCTACAATAAACCCTAAATTTAACTATTGTCATCAAGACAATTCGTCCGTTTATAAATGTGTATGCAAAGCAAACACAGTTACATTGTTAAGTATATTTTTATGTCCGTTGGTATATAAAGTATAATCCTATTCTACAAAAATGTACTTAAGCATAATACATGATGATTTGCAAAATAAATATTAATACGTACGCCTAAAAGTTGAGACAGCAATGAGAATATTTTAGCATCTAAAAATAATGGCAAAATTTGTATTAAAACTTGTTATAGAAGTTTGTAGAAGTAAATGTGACGAGAACCAACAATACTAGACGCTACACAGCAAGATTGCTTATTTTGATATGACTAACAATTATCACCATTACCTGCCAGGTTTAATACTAAAGCCACTTTATTAAATAAGAGATTAATTCACAGGTACTTCCTATAAAAATACTTTTAAATTCTATCACTTTCATTATAATATGTTGCAAAAAACTGTATTGTACCAAAATAATTCATTGATAACTTGTATTGTCTATATTAAAACGTTATTATATTTACCTAGAAAAAAAGAAAGAAAGAATGCTATTTGGTATTACAAAAACTTGATTATCGGGTAGTTTAACGACACAAAACTTAATAAGGCCGGTTGAAACATCGCAACAAACAAACAAACTGTACTATAATAAACACCAATGAATTAGCCTACATAGAAATAACAATAAAAAATAATGTACACAATGTAATATCTTTTTTCTAATTAAACCTAAACACGGAACGTGTAGCTTAGCCCTAATATCAAACTTAACAATGTTTAATATTGCTTCATAGTAATATTTAGAAGCCCGATAATTACAGAAGATATCATCTAACGAGTGAACACACATTTCAGCACTTAACCAAGCTATATAAACATCAATCTGGCATGTCTATACTTGTAATAGGCACTACTGGTTTCATGATTTCGTTTTTCTTTTGATTCTTCTGTGATTTTTTGCTCTCTTTGATCTTCTTTTGTGTTTCTTCGTCTCTGTAAGGTTCGGAGGGAGGCTCGCTGGGTACCACGTTCGCGCCTCGGTTGACGTTATTGTTATACGCGATGTTTGCGTACTCTTGCAACAGTGGGAATACTGATAAGAGGAACTGACAGAAGTCTTTCCTAATACCGAACCACCCTGGAAAGAAATATTTTGTCAAGTAATAATATAATTTTTATGGAATATATATCTAGATTTAAAAAGAAACGTTGAGTAGAGAAAATAACTTTCAAGTAATAGGGTTACATGACTGTTAAACCCTTTGTTTGAAGCATAACCATGCTGGTTGGATTTTGATGGCAATTTATATGGCGCACGAGTTAAGGTTTTGTCAAACAGACCGCGTTATTATCGCGCGTCAGGGCGCTAACCTAACGCGACGCTATGACGCCGAGCTGTGTTGTACTGCGATGGTGATGTACTGCCAAACAGAGCCAAGACGCTGCGTAATGCTAGCGCTGGCGCTCTGTTTGGCGGTAGGTACATCACCATCGCAGTACATCGCCAGCGCTAGCATTACGCAGCGTCTTGGCTCTGTTTGGCAGTACATCACCATCGCAGTACAAGTTGTACTGCGATGGTGATGTACTCCGTGCTCGTAATCCAGCCTGGTGCAAGCAATTCCAAATTGGCCAGCAGTCAAAACAGTTGGGCGACCACTGCGGGGTCGGTCAGCTAAATTACCCATCCCGTGGTACCTCTGCAACTTGGTCACGACACAGGATTGGGATATAGCAACTCTGCGTGCTATTTCTCTCGTGGTGTATCCTTCTTCCCTCAAAGTTACTATTCTTGCTCGTAAAACTTCTGATAATCCTCTTGGTATTTTTCAATCACAACTTTCCGCGAAATCTATTTTAAATCCGGTAAAATTGACTAAATCTGATTTCTGAATGAGCGTAAGCTAGGACTGAAAGCCTTTTTATATCGAAAAACAATTGAATTTTTTTTATTGTTTTATATTCTAAATCTATTTTTTTTAAATAAAGTATCTAAAAAGAAGAAGAAACCATAATATAATCTACCGTAACAAAAAAAGTCGGTTTTTCATAGTGATCGCAAACTTTTTTTGATGTGTGTAAACTACATTTGCTTGTATTACTTGATGCATCATAATAATCCATATACCTATATACCCAGTCTGGCCATAAATACTGTTACAATTAAAAATAAGAAAGATATTACATTTGAATTTGGAATCTGTCATTTTTATACGATTGTTCATTGAGTTTTCTAATTTTAGCGCCAATACATTGTACAATATTTTGCGATATTAAAATGGAGTGGGGTGATAAAGAGAACCGAATCGCTGTGATTGCATTACACAAAGTGGGTATGGAGCCAAATGCAATTTTTAAAACTCTCCATACGCTTGGTATTAGTCAAATGTTTGTGTACCGGGCTATTAATAGGTACAATGAGACTTCCTCTGTTTGTGACAGAAAAAGATCTGGCCGTCCACGTAGTGTTCGTACGAAAAAGGTGGTCAAAGCAGTAAGGGAAAGAATTCGAAGAAATCCTGCCCGAAAGCAAAAGATTTTATCTCGGGAGATGAAGATAGCACCCAGAACCATGTCGCGTATTTTAAAAGATGACTTAGGACTTGCAGCCTATAAGAGACGCACTGGTCATTTTTTAACTGATAATTTAAAAAGAATAGGGTGGTAAAATCGAAACAACTACTGAAGCGGTACGCAAAGGGAGGTCACAGAAAATTTTTGTTTACGGATGAGAAAATCTTTACAATTGAGCAACATTTTAACAAACAAAATGACCGTATTTATGCTCAAAGCTCTAAAGAAGCCACCCAATTAGTCGACAGAGTGCAACGTGGGCATTATCCGACTTCAGTGATGGTTTGGTGGGGTGTTAGCTATGAAGGAGTGACTGAGCCATATTTTTGTGAAAAAGGTATCAAAACATCGGCACAAGTGTATCAAGATACCATTCTTGAGAAGGTAGTTAAGCCCCTTAACAACACCATGTTCAATAACCAAGTATGGTCCTTCCAACAAGACTCGGCGCCGGGTCATAAAGCTCGGTCCACGCAGTCTTGGTTGGAAGTGAACGTTTCGGACTTCATCAGAGCTGAAGACTGGCCGTCGTCTAGTCCCGATCTTAATCCGCTGGATTATGATTTATGGTCAGTTTTAGAGAGTACGGCTTGCTCTAAACGCCATGATAATTTGGAGTCCCTAAAACAATCCATACGATTGGCAGTGAAGAATTTTCCCATGGAAAGAGTGCATGCTTCTATTGATAACTGGCCTCAACGTTTAAAGGACTGTATTGCAGCCAATGGAGACCACTTCGAATAAGCTTTTTATATTTTAAATTGTTTTATATTTATGTATTAAACTAATACACTGTAAAAGTAATAAATATTAATTGCAATAAAAAATAAAATTTTCTTAGTGACAATATTTATGGCAAGACCAGGTATAAAAAGAGAAGCTGACTGACTGACTGACTGACTGATCTATCAACGCACAGCCTAACGGCTGGGGTTAGAAACTTGAAATTTTGACAGTAGGTTCTTTTTGTGACGTAAACATCCACTAAGAAGGGATTTCTCTAAATTCAACCCCTAAGGGGGTGAAATAGGGTTTTTAAGTTTGTATGTAAGTCCGTCATTTTTGAAGTAAGAAGCTTGAAATTAAATATTAAGGTTTTCGGTTTGAAATAAACGTACATCTGTTTGAGCATTTTTGGAAATTCAACCCTTAAAGGGGTAAAATAAGTGTTGAAAGTTTGTATGAGAAATCTGGTATTTTTGAAGTGAGAAACATGGAATTAAATATTTAGGCTTTTGGTAAGAAATAAACGTATAGGTGTTTGAGAGTTTTTGGAGATTCCACCCCTAAGAGGGTGAAATGGGGGGTTGAAGTTTGTAAGTCCGTCGTTTTTGAAGTAAGAAAGATGAAATTAAATATTAAGGTTTCTGGTTAGGAATAAATGTACACATATTTGGAAATTCAACCTCTAAGGGGGTGAAATAAGTGTTGAAAAAATGTATGAGAAATCTATTACTTTTGAAGTAAGAAGCATGGGGAGAAACTGACCGACTGGCTGACTAATCTAGCAACGCACAGCCTAAACCGCTGGGGGTGATAAAAGACGAACTTTTGGATTTTAAAATGTCACTTTAAAATGGGCTTAACGAGGATTTCAAACTTCACGCAAGCGAAGCTGTGGGCAAAAGCTAGTACATAATAGCGGTGTACAGCATCTCGCCTCGGCTGTGGCATTTTAATAGATGGAAAGAATAACTAAAATATTTGCTATATAATAGGTAGGTACTACAACATAAACACTTTTTAAAACACCTCTGAAATACTTTTATCACTTCCGTGTTCCGACTTATATGACGAATGATGAGAATAAACAAGTTTTGACACGAAAAAAAGAAATATTTCAATGTTTAGTATGTGCGAAAATTAAAATTGAACTGTACTTACATAAAAATAACCATTATTATTCCACGTTTACAAGTCGCTCGGTACATGCAACAATGGCACCGCCGAGAAGGAGCATGTCATGTGCGGTCGTGGATATGCAATTTTCAAACTAATGTCGATTACTAAGAGTTTATATTACAATGTTTTGGGTCGGAATGGGTTACCCTGTTACCGTGTTACAGGGTTTTGAAAGGGTTACCAGTTCAAAACCCTGTTACCGTGTTACAGGGTTTTGAAAGGGTTACCAGTTCAGAAGCGGTAACATTGCACCCGTTCAAGGGTGTAACACGTACCATAGGGTTTTTTATTTAAGCGCTTAAAAAAACCCCTTCAAAAACCCTTTCAACGACTACCCGGACGGTCCCTGAGTACAACACAGCTCGGCGTCATAGCGTCGCGTTAGGTTAGCGCCCTGACGCGCGATAATAACGCGGTCTGTTTGACCAAGCCTTAAACCTATTACAGCTATAAAATGTACCGGTATCTGTACTAAAATACAATTGTAAAGGCTTTAAATATTTATACGAAACCGGTCAGGGACACTATAAATAAGAAATAGAACACCATTTTTTTTTAATGTAAGTTGTTGTCTGGTGATTCGTGACACTTTGTTGTTGTGTTGTAGTGATTGGTAAGGTTAAGGATGGCGAAGATTTGTGATTGGTGATGTGTAAAGTTGATATCTATACCTTGTAGAGTTGAATATTGATGGGATATTATAGTACTGTCGTTATCATCCGAGTCGTCTGGTTATCAATCTGTCTCGCTCGCACATTTATGACAGGACGACTCGGATGATAACGACCGTACAATAATGACAGGTGATTCCTTGTAAGGAAACCCTTCCATCCTTCCTATGTAGGGATCGTAGTAGGGGGCGGCGATCTCGCGTTTGGCGGGCTCATTATGTGTTTTTTTTTTAAAAGTAAGTATTCTTAAAAGCTTTGTACGTGAGCGGAGCCCCGGGCTCAGCTAATTTATGCTAAAGCTATTGGAGACTGAATTGTAAATAAAATCAATAAAGTGAACCGTAGCATGGGTCAAGGTTTGCGAAATTACGGTTCTTCAGTCCATAAAACAATATCGACAAAAATCAATAGTAGACCGTTTAACTTTAGGCGAAAGTAATAAATGGCTTGTGTTGGGCACTAAAGCATGATATTATGGCCACTGTCGAACCACAAGACAATCGCTTGGTATTACCAACTTACCTACATGTTTCATGGACACATTTTATAATCCCTTGGAAATGGAAATCACAATATAACCACTGTTTTTTTGGTTATGATTATTTATACTCACTCAACATGAACACAGCTATGGTTTTTTCGGAAATGAAGGGTTTACAATGGAGATGTCTCACGCTGGGTGATACACTTATCACTATGCGAACGTGATTATTGAAGCTGGAGACAGCTTGAATTGTGGCGTGGGAATCTTAACAGAGGCTAGGACCGCATTTAACTCCTAAGCTATCCTCACACAAGCGATGGGAGAAACTATGTCATTTTTAGAAAGGTACTTACATTTATTGCCACCTTTGGAGCTGAACGACATGATGATAAGCGTGGCATAGCTGACGAACAGCGGGCTGACCACCACCGTGTATGACAGCGGGAGTCCATCGTCCAGCTTGTTTGTTAATAGCACCTGAAAAACACAGTTGATACAACATGGAACATAGAAACGATCTAGATCAGGGGTCTCCCAAACTTTTTAGCGTGAGGGCCATCCACACTGGGTCCTCTACTAAGTCCCAAGGGCCAAAATCCAGCTAGCTAAACATACCAACATACTATAGTTTTTAATTACGCGTAATCCGGTCCGTTATGGCAGGCGCCGCCGGGCCGGATTAGTAGTTCTCGCGGACCGGTGCTGGCCCGCGGGCCGTAGTTTTGAGACCTCTGATCTAGACTAATTAAAGTATACTGGACTAAAATGTTTTTCACCCATATACACAAACATTACTAGAAGGCCTCACTGTGGGTTCGAACGCACTGCGTTGAAGACGGCTCTGTGATTTCTTCTGTGCCTTTAATCTTGCAACATAAAGGCGATCTATCCCAGATGCGTATTCAACGCAGTGTTCGCACACACTGTGAGGCCTTCTAGTAATGATTGTGCATACGGGTGTTTATGCCTCAGGCTGACCGCACATGGACCACTATACTGCTCGAGACACAGTTGATTGCTATTTTATATTTAGCTGCAGGCCATACACCAAACGGTAACTGCAGCTACAAACAAATAACGATGAACTGTGTCTCTAGAAACTTAATCGTCCATGTGTACCAGCTTTAAGTTTTTTTTACTCTACGTAGAGCAATGAAATAAACAAACAAAACTACTGATTTCGTAAAGTATGAGATACTTACCTACCTTACTTCTGTATATTGTTTAACACATCGGAATAAAATGTGCCAATTTTGAAGATTATTTTAGTTTATCAAGCTGTTCATTTTGGATAAAATATTGACAATTATTAATTTGAAATAGGACGAGTAAACTTTTTATGCATTATCTGTTGAATTCTGTCATCCATTATGATGGTCCCTAATGATAGAAATTTAGTGGTTTACGGTGGATAATGTAACTAAGCGGCTTGCAAGTTTCATTTCAAATTGAAGTAATGTTAAAGAATACTCAGAAAGGCATTTTTGCCGAAACATGGTAATTTCAATTTGGTTAGAATTCCTAAAATCGGCAATTCAAGTGTTTATCGCGAAGCGTGTTTGAAGCGCAATTCTAAAGGAAATCGTAAATACAATAATTTCTATAAATAAATATGACGTCATACAAACCTGAAACACCAATATAGGTATGACCGTGAAGGTGTAAGCTAATGCTGAGTTAAAGCTAGTCCGCCGCTGTTGTATGTTGACCTCGGGCGTTCGGAGTAAGATCCCAGCGAATATTATGCTATATAGGACCCCTGTAAATATATAGAATATTTTCAATAATTTATGAATAGACCGGTCATTAAAATTTTGAATAAATGTTGATGTAGTTCTAAAAATATGTAGGTTGATTGGATTAAGAAAACTGAATGTTATCCAATCACATTAAATTTTGTTTATATTTTATACAAAATTTAAATGGCTGGACTATACTTATCCATACTATGAAAGTGGTAAAAGTTGATTAAGGAATTACGATAACTTTAATGCTCATAATCCGATTGTGCAATCGTATGTGGTATCATGTGATTAATTGAGGCATACATCGCCATACGACTGTATGAAAGAATTCCCAAACCCAAACTACCCTTTGTCGGGCCTGAAATTCGATCCCAGAACCAGAAAAATACTCGGGCAAAGCTACTTACTGCCATGAAAGCGATTAAGCCTTAAATTGTATTAATCCTTTATCATCAGAGCATTTTTATCAACAATAGTACTAAGCTTATTTATGCGAAACGTGTGTTGAAGTGGTACTCTGGCACTAATTACTTTCCACAAACCGTGATGTTATTTATCATTTTCTATATTACAATTACTTTATATTCAACGTAGAAAGGAATAACTAAAAGGTGTCATGAATTATTAGCTGTAATCTCTTCTTGATTTCAAGTGGACCCGTGGATGTAGAGCAAGATACTAAGACAAAAAGCGCGTAATAGATTAAGGGTGCAATTTTTATATTTATACACAATCATATTATAAGTAAAAAGGTGTAGATAGGTTATAAGCGCTCAGCAAGCGACACGTCAAAATGTGGCTAATTAGCCAGACTTGACCTCAGTTTTGCGTTTCTACTACACTAGACGACCCACTGTCGCAAATTACATTTGTCTCTTTTTCGTTCGCGATAATCGAATCATGCCATCCTATTTTGACGTCTAATCGTAATGTAGTGTGCTATTGCAATATTTAGTTATTTATGTGTGCGTTAGTGTGCCGTTTTTGAAGATCGAATGTTGTTTAGGTAACCTATCTACACCTTTTTACTTATAATATCATTGTTTATACACACACGCACACATACACACTATTTTAGGATACATCTTATTTTATTTTTTCTCTTATTTTGTTATAATTCAAGTGTTACTTTGTTTAGTTTTGATTTTACTTATATTTTCTTGTTTTAAATTCTATAATTTTTTGGTTTACCACTTTTATCATTTTATAAATTTTTCATTGATGAGCGGGGCGTCCTAGCACAGGTATATCGTTTACTTAAAAGGAGGTCCCTATGTTAGATTTACTGTAAAAGTTGTACAAATTTCTGCAATAAACTTTTTGTATTTTTTTTATGCTATAATTTGGCAAGCAGGCTGGCTCACCTGATGGAAAGTGGTTACCATTACCTATATACATTTGCAAGACCAAGAGGGTTGAGGATGCGTTGCCAACCTTAGAGACAAAGTTAGTCTCATGTGCCTGTATTTTATTGAGCCTTCAAACCGGAACACAATGACGGCAGAAATAGGTATGGTGGTAGTACATCCCGGAATGAACTTATTCACAAGGAGCTATTCTGCTAGGTACTAAAATACATTTTTTAGATTTCATAAACAGTTTTTAAGTATTTGGTATTGTTGGTATTTATTGTTTTATATTGCAAATAATTAATCTATTTTTATTTTCTTATTAATCAATCTCTGCATTTTCTTTTACACCTGTAATCCTATTTCCTATAAGTATAATATCAAGTTATTCTATTATAAAATAATTTCAAATATAGAGTAATTCCGCTTGAACTGTGGTTGGTTGCATAAGTACTGATACATATATTGGCTTATTACATTTCTATATATAATTTATAATTATTTTTCCTGTCTTGTTCTGGCACAGTTTAAACAGGATAACTTTTATAGTACTTTAAAACTGACACTATATTTGTATATTAAAAAACCTGAAAGACAATAAAGCCATACATACACTCACCTACTAGACTGAGGCACATTAATATCCACAGAGGCACAAACACTACTTCCCACGACCAGCTGATAAACTCGTCCAACTTGAGCGCTAGGAATATGAACTGGAGTATATTTACAGCACAAAATAATTCCAACTGTAAAAGAACAAAATACAGCTTTATTAAAACAATCTAAAGTGAGCTGTATAATAAGTTTCAAAGTTCATCAACACATAGGCGTATTCAGGGTGCGGCAGATGGGGCGCTTGCCCCCCCTGGCACAGGAAAGAATAGGTAAATGGTTTAGATTCAGTCAACTTGCCACCCATGTCCACAGAACCATTCCCCAAAATAGGCAGACCAATACCCAACTCCATCTAAACTTATTTGGACCTCAAAAATAAGGTTATGGGGCAAAATTGCCCCATACCACCATTCTGCGCTTCCAGATTTATTGAAAAGACAAATATTTACTGTCTGACTGAGTTTGCCCCACCCTGGACAAAATCCTGACTACACCCATGCCACATTGTCCTATTAACTGTTTAATGAAATCACCATGCTTGGCAAATACTATTGCACTATGTTGTTTTATTGCAAAGAAGGGAGCTGCTATCCACTGTTTATATAATCCCTAAATTCCTTTTAACAATACATAAATGACGAGAGGTAGTGGCTAATTCTTTGCCAGCAACCACATGGGAAGATTTCTACAAAAAATATGCCACTTCTACAAAAAGCAATTATTATTACCAATAGTGTTTTCAGTGCTATGTCCACTATAGTTAATATTATTGAACTTTAGATCCATGCACTATTTACTAACAAATCTGTGATAAGGAGGTCACTAGTTCAAATCTCATTACTTACTATTGCAAAATACCCACTTCTAGCACAATAATAATTTTGCATTGTTGGTGGTCTAATAAATTGGTTTAAAAACAAATTTAAAAAAGAAACAGTATTTTTCCATATAAAGATATATGAACTGAGCTCAACGATATACATATAAGGACGATAATTTATACAAACCTCATAACTGCGATCATGTTTCACAGACCATATACAGATGGCAATGGAAACTATGCTTATAAAAATAAGTGGTATGAAGACCAGTATCCACACATGGCGGCCGGTGGTCAACTGATCACAGACAAGCAATTCAAACATGAGCAGAATAAGATGAATGGCAAGACTTATTAGCATAGCTTTGTAGTGGATGTATGCTTCACCCTCCAACCTGAAAATTGAGTATGCATATAAAAATATTGATAAGATAAAAAAATTATAAGTATTATAATATTTATATTGTTAACACTCCCACAATACAGGAGAAATCCAATCTAAATCATAATCAAAAAATAAAAAGAAACATACTGCTCAACTAAATATATATAAATACTAATTTCTAAATGCTAATTGCCTCATTGGTCTATTGGTGGTAATCGCAACTGCTGATTGTTAGGTCCTGGGTTCGATCCCCAGGCCGGGCAAAGTATTATTGGGTTTTTCCATGTGGAATTCCTCAGTAGCAGCTCGGAAAGTCGGAGTTTGGATTTGTGCCCATTTGATGGCAATAGGCTCGCCCCCTACTCCCCCCAGGACTTCAACACATCCATGAAATGAGGGTATTACTATACACCTCTGTCCAACCCTTTGGGGAATACAGGCATAATATGTAAATACTGCTGTGCTTTTCATAAACAACAATGAAATATGAAAAGAGGATGGACAGTGACAGTCTTTTTTTTATCTCACAAGGACATGTTTGTGACTTCTATAACAAAGACATAAAGTTCATATTGCAATGATTCAAGCATCTTTGTTAAATAAAAGGACTACTCATGTGCAATAATAAAATATGCTGTGATCACCAATCTATTCACAAAGTGTGATAAATTTTTGTGATTATGGCAATGTATCATTACCACTTACGGTAGAGGTACCCTTTTTGACAAATCTTATGATAGGATTAATTAATAACTGCAGTTATAAGGTTAATCAAGGCTTTATAATTTTACAAAGTAATGATTGTTTACTTATTTCAGATAGCTTCATGTTCATTCAACTGCACTTTACTAAAACTTCTCTCAAATCTTTTGCATGTTAACGGCTGTTAAAATATGCAGGAGCAGTATACAATCCAAAAAAATAACTATGGGTATATTTTGAGATGAAAATCAAATAAGCATTCTGCAAGGCCTTACTTTTGCTATTCTAGAATCCAGGTAAATTAAAGCCAATAAAACTTGAAACTTTTGTAACAAAGTAAATTAAATTAATTAATTTATTGTAATCAAATTTCTTAATTGTTTTACTTATTAAAATGTTGTATTATGATGCAGTGACATTGAATAAATTATTAAAAACTTATACGTAACTAAAATCTACAGAGAATGATTCAAGGTAAAGACTACATTTATGATGTAAAAAAAAACAAGAAGACCTTTCATTTTTATGTAATTATGTGTTTGTTTTTAATTTAGGATTAAATGTTAAACATTGTCATATTTCATAACTGAAATTGGATTATATAATTATAACAGTGAAGGTTAACATAAAACCACTTACCTAAAGTGAGGGTACTGCCACCAAACATATGTGCCTACTGTGGCACCAAGAACTACAAGAAATTTCCACACCCATATTGGCGTAAACACGGCCCAGTATGACCATGTTATGGAGTTATCTAACTTTAAAGCTAATAATGCTGTAAATATTAGCAAACAGCTGTGAACCACGAATTTGCTGTGAAAAACAAAAACAATTTCATAACAACTATAACATCACCTACCAGTCATTTCAATAACATACAAATTAATTACACATTACCTAGGATTAAAATCCTGAAATAAAGTTTGTAAATTCATTTCCATACACATTCGTATCGTAGAATGTTTTTAACATCTCACTTTGAAAAATCTAGTCTTGAAGACTGTTTTATTTGGATTTATTCGATATTCTCGCAAATCACAACACAAGAGCTATTCCATTTTATTATCAGCTGCAGACAGATAGAAGAGGTAAAGCAAGGTAAAGCCACAGACTACAAAATGATGTCAAAAATATGTTACCTTATTCTTGATGATGGTAATCGATTATGCATAATTTTTAATTGATCTATTCACACTGCTACGGTCCGTGCGTAAAGGTGAATTTATGTTTAATTTACGTTTACATTTAAGTCAGTTACTGACAACAGGAGAACTGAGTCGCATTATTTACATAATTAATCTTAATCAGTCCCTATACCTCCTGACTTGGTATAATTTATTATGTTTAACGACGCTAGTACAGGCACTGACTTGTCTTGAATTTAAAATTAGTAACTTACTCAATGTAAATCGGCCTAACATAGTGATAAATAATATTCTCTTTGGGGCCGGGCACAATATCTATACCAATATTAGAAAGAGAAAATATTAAAAAACTTAAAAACTACTGGACCGATTTCATAAATTATTTTGCCGTTAGAAAGCTACAATAGCACTGAGTAAAATAGGCTATATTTATTACTGGAATAAAACTTCTTATGCGGGCGGAGCCGTGAGGACACAGCTAGTATGAAATAAAATAATAAATTGGGCCATTGTATGTGAATCATAGATTACTATAAGTAAATACTGAATAGACATATATTGTTGACTAGGATTAAACAGTGATTTTAGATTAAAATAATTTACGTTCTTAGAACTGAAATTAATTTGTATTAAAAATGCTGTTTCACTTGATTCTCGAGGAAAAAAAAGTCAATGTCATTGTACCAGGTTGTCATTGTGACATTGACAATTTGATATTATTATATCAAATTGTCAATGTCACAATGACAACCTGGTACAATGACATTGACTTTTTTTAATTTAATGTCAGCCTCCTAAATAACTGACAAGACTTTGTTGCATCTTTTTGCAAAAATATTTTAGGCAAACGAAAATTATTCGCACCGAAGTGGTACATATTAAACGTGTTTAATATATATATTTTATAAAACGGGATTTTTACTGTAAATTTCGATCTAATAATATGGCTTCACCGTCACCGAAATCTCCGGAACAAAGTGAAAAGACGAAACAATACGACCGGCAACTTCGCTTGTGGGGAGACCACGGCCAATATGCACTTGAACATGGACACATTTGTTTGGTGAATTCTACTGCCTTGGGTACTGAAATATTAAAATCTATAGTCCTTCCTGGTGTCGGAGCAATCACTATAGTTGATGATAAAATTGTAAGTGATGAAGATATTGGAAGTAACTTTTTTTTGGAGTGTTCAAGTAAAGGCTTGAATAGAGGATCAGAGACCCTGCGATTATTATTAGAATTAAATCCAGCTGTACAAGGTCATGCAGTTCAGGAACCACCAGATCAAATTCTCAAAGAAAACCCTGATTTCTTCAAATCTTTCAGTGTAGTTATAGCTACTACACTTGCAGAGAGGACCATTCAAGATCTGGCTTCACATTTATGGGATGTGAATGTTCCCTTGATTTTATGCAGATCTGTTGGTTTTCTAGGATCTTTCAGAATTCAAATGAGAGAACATGCAGTAATTGAAACTCACCCTGATAATGAACAAACTGATTTACGCTTAGATGTACCATTTCAAGCTTTGTCTGACTACTTAAATAGTTTTGATATTGATGCTGTTGACTTAAAAGATCATGGTCACATACCATGGATTGTAATTATATACAAAGCTGTGCAAAAATGGCAAGTAAGTAATCAAAATCACTGGCCAATGAGCAGGAAAGAGAAAAATGAGGTCAAAACTATAATTCAAGACTTCATCAGAAGAGATGAAAATGATATTCCAATTAATGAGGAAAATTTTGAAGAAGCAATAAGAGCAGTTAATACTGCTTTAGTGCCCACATTTTTGCCTGTTAAAAGCCATGAACTTTTATACTGTAGTGCTGCTACTAATTTAACAAAAGAGAGTACCCCTTTTTGGATCATGTGCTCTGCACTTAGAGGATTTGTTGAGGGTGAAGGGAAAGGTAAACTCCCTGTGAAAGGTGTTCTGCCAGATATGACAGCATCAACAGACCACTATATCAAATTACAAAATTTATACAGAACACAGGCTTCTATGGATGCTGAAATAGTATACAGAAAAGTGCAACAAATTGTTGCCCAATTACATTGCGAGACCATCAGTGAAACTGATGTGAAATTGTTCTGTCGACATGCACATGACTTGCATCTTATTAGTGGATCAAGCATAGCTTCTGAGTATGAACTGACTAGTTCTGTGGCTTCTTACATAGCTAGGCATCTTGAGGAACCTGATGTTATGATGGTCCATTATATTCTATTAAGATCTGCAGAAATGTTTCTGTCAGAACATTGCAGAGCTCCAGGTGATTGGGAACCTGAAGGTGACATTGCAAAGTTGAAGGCATGTGTAACTAAGATTCTCAGTGATGTATCATGTTCACCTTTTCCCAAGGATGATCATATCCTTGAAATGTGTAGGTATGGAGGAGCAGAAATACATAGTGTGTCTGCCTTTTTAGGTGGCTGTGTGGCTCATGAAGCCATCAAAATTGTTACCAAACAATATAAACCAGTGAACAATACATTTATATATGATGCTGCTTCAACTAACACTGCTACTTTTACATTTTAAATAATACTCAATTGATAATAAATTATTAAAAACACAAAATAAAGGATTTCATTTTCTATTGATTGAACACTGGGTCAAGTCAGGGATTAAAATAAAATTTAAAGAATGCTATTGATCAAATACTTTACTATGAATTCAAGGATTTCATATATTTATTTATTTAACAGTACATAAAATCAAGTAGATACAAATGTCTACTCCATCAAGTTAGTATGAAAAACGATATTGATTTATGTGATAAAAATCAACTTTGCAGGGTGACAAATATAAATAAACAGTGACTACAATATAATTCTTCAAAGTTGTGTATTTGTTTGGATATTAACCACTTTAAAATCTTACAGTCAAAATATAAAAGAATTGGTGAAAATATTCTCATTAACAATTTTTAACACATAAATTAGATAAACATATTATCACATGACTAAAAAATAATTGAAACAAACTATACATTTGGCTAAATCCTCATGGGTGGCAATAGAAGGTTACACCATTTCAACAACAGTAATCTGCTTTATATATGCTTGAGACAGCATGGCCTCCACAAGTATGTAACACAACGTTGAGAATTTCTCTTTAGATACCTACTTATTTCACCTAAGCCATAACTTCAATCGCAATGCATCTACACCATTAAGATAATATCGAAATAAGCGTTTGTCCCGCACAAAGCCGAGATTCTCATAGAGCTTCAGTGCTGGTTTATTTGTGATTTCAGTTTCTAACACTACTTCATCTGCATTGTCATTTATCATCGCCTGAAATAAAAAACATTTGATGTTAACACTATTTAGACAAACTGCTATCAAGAAAGCAAATTGAAATCAATTAGAATGCTGGAATTAGTTTATAGCAATAATTTCACCAGCCTGATTCTGAAGCACTAAATCATCTAAAGCAAATTGCACAAGTTGACTTGTACAACTGACTTTTAAAGTGTGGACACCCACAGTAAGTCTATTTGTGGAAGTTTAAAGAACTAAGCAAGCAATGGACTGCAATAACTTGTGCATTAAAACATACTAGTGGATTTACTGTTTTATAAATTGCTATTAGACACTAAAGAGTGTTATGCTTCATTAGCATCACTGCCTACTTCTATTTAATTAGGCCATAAATACCTGTATTGCTTTCCGAACCAGCCTCGAACCAATCTTTTTCTTTCTATATTTTTCATCAACTGCTAACATGGCAATGTAGCCTCTTTTTACAACATTGCGATGCATATCTAACTTACAAACAATGGCACCAATGCACTTCCCTTCATGAGTTGCCAAAAAGCAAAGCTTAGGCCAGTTGTGTATAAAATATCTATAAGTATAGATGGAGTAGGGTTCCGACAAATCTTTTTGTATAAGTCTCATAATTTCTGGCATTTGTAGCTCAGATTCGTACGAAATAATTTCAATTTCGTCTTGAGGTTCTTGCCCTTCATTACTGACAGCATTTTCGAGGTTTTCTAAAGCATCATCAAAAATACACCTGCCTGTGAGCAGAGCAGATGCGTCTTTGCACTCTCGTTTACACATTCCATCACGACACTGTACACTATTTACATCTTTCACGTCCTCGCTCGGAGTGACTTCTTGTGCTTCCGATTTATCCTTTAGACCTTCGGGACTACCGTTTGGATGATCACTAGTCCCATTGGTTAGGTTACTATTGATGTTATTAATATGAAGAGTATTAGCTAATGTCTCGCTTAAATTCTCTTGATTAGATATAATTATTTCGTCCGGATGTTCTGAAGGATCTTTGGCCTTTTTACTTTTGTTTCTCATATTCGTGCCTTTTTGACTGCACTTCATATTCTGAACACTATCTTCGGTTAGTTGATTCATATTGACGTTATTCTAGCTATAATTATTTACACATTCAAATGATTTTAAGCTCATATAAATTTCACATAAGCTTATGACGATACATACATCTTTTTCTTGTCAAAATTGTAGAAGAGTATCACCGACATCTTGGTAAGTATAAAAGCAACAGTTTCCATAAAAACTTGATCTGACTGTATCTATGTGCGTTCTTAGAATAAAGTCGACATATATTAGTAAAATAATCAGACAATAAATAAGAATTCTGAAAATATTTCTTGAAAATATACGAAATGTATAATAAGTCCAATGCCTTCCACAATCACATTGCAAAAAAATATCAGTCGCATTACAGTACCATAAAATCGTAGTTGGTTAGGCGTCGTTATTCATATATACTTATCGGAAAATACAGGCAATTAGACAAAGAAAGGAGTATTCACAATGCTATATTTCCGGAATAGAACGTGACTTGAAACGTTTCTCGGTGTTGCTACAATAATAGTTATAATAGGTACCATGTTGCTACAACAAAAACTGTTGGGGCCTTCCGAGTTCCGATGTTGTAACCCCTCCTTTAACACATCCATTGCTCTTCAAGTTTGTAGCTGTCAATCAAAGTAGTAAATCAAAGTATAAACTCTCAATCAAAGTATACTGTCAATCAAAGTATAAACTCGGGAGCGCTGGCGTACGCGCAGGGGCCGGGAGGTGTGGCCTATTCCTAGTGAGACATGCTTATTGGCTCCTAATTATTACTATGTGCAACCATTGGGCAATTTTGGAAACGTTGAAAACTCCACCATTCACGCCAAGGATACTTTCTTTCTAACACTCCATACCGCGTCGTAGTTATAGATATGTATAAGGTTTACGTTATCGTGCTGCCGTCTGTACATGGGTATTCCACTTTAGGGCTCTACTTAAAATAACGTTGGTCATATTTCACCGCATTATATCTTACATTGATCTTATTTTGTATTTATTTTAATTACGGTCAAAATAAAATAAAGACGAAATCTTTTTTTGTTAAACATATCTGTCACCTAAAGATGTCTCGGAAAGTGCACGTTTGGCACACCATGTATCTTAAGTCTTAGTAAACACTAAATGCAACTCTTGGGCCTTTGCACAGAGCTCTTGGTAAGCATATCATGCATGATGGTAAAGACCGTAACTTAAAACGAGGCCGGAATCTGGAGGCGGAGTACTCGATAATTCCAGTCATTTTCATAGTAAAATTTCACATTTTCTCAATTTATACGAGATAGAAAGAAATTTGTCATGGTAAGTTATGAAATTAGATAATCAAATACGATGGTATTTATAATTGCTATGCTATGAGATTTATTTATATTTGTCTTATCAGTGCTGTCAGTCAGTGTTTTATCAGGCAATGAAAGTAAAAAAAAAAAATATCAAATGAAAAATACTGATCCACTAGCAAGTTTTAGTTCGCAAGTCGACTTCTGCAAGTTTCACGAACTAAAGGAGCAGTGGCGTGCAAAAACTTGCACAGTAAAAGTTGCTAGTGGATTTGGCGCAAAAATTGTACCAGAGAAGTTATTAATTTTAAAGTTTATTGAATGTCTTTGGTTTAATTATGACTAGGTGGCGCCCCCATTTTAAGTAGGTACTCTTTCGTGCAAAGCCGTAACTTTAACTTGTTATAAAATATCTATACCTATTATTAGTACTGTGGCTGTTACATTTGAGTTACATCGACACGCTGCTTTTGCTTGTCATGGACCAAACTGGCTACATTTAAAAAACCGGCCAAGTGCTTGTCGTAACCCTCATTAATTTATGGTTCCGTAGCAAATACTATGTAGCGAGGAGTATTATTTTCTGTTTCAAGAATTGGAAAAAAATAAACAGATATTTAAACATACTTAGTTCAAAATATTTTTCGTTGAAAGTGTTGACCAAGTGCTACTTTCTTGACGTTTTCTTTTATGCTGATTATTTAATCACATAGTGTGGTTGTTCGTAATGTAGAGGCCACAAGTTATACATAGTATTAACGTATATTATTGACCGTTTTCAACAACAAGTCCCTTACGTAAAGGATTGTTGATAAATTGTCTTAACATTAGGGACTTGTGACGAATTAGAGCCATATTGGTGCGTTCTCTTCTTAGAGCTTGGTAACCTAGGTAGATCAAAGGGGAAAGTAGACTAGCTTAAAAAATTAACAGTAGGTATTAATTATGTAGGTAGGTGACCTATCTTAAAGAATGTAGGGTAATTTGTAGTTGTACGTATATGTATGTAGGTGTGCTTTTTACCTACCTATAACACATTATGAAGGCATGCAGTCTATGGGTATGTAGTACGACTTATGTAGCGCCGAACGCCGTGTTGACGTCATGAAGAGAATCAACATGGCTGGCAGGCGACTGCTGAAAGCGCGCGCGTGTATCGCCGCGGTAGGTGGTGGGTGTGCTTGGTTCTACGAGTACTCGACTCGATCGACTCGAGACTCGACTCGAGTTCAGTACCCGGTTGACAGCCGGTGAGGCGGCGGCGTGACGTGGTGCTCCAAGCGTTTATAACGCGCACGCCGCCTCTGCGCGATTTTCTATATATTGTAAATAAATTTTGTATACAAAAAATACTTAACGTGCTAATGAAGAACATAAACTATTCATTTTGTGATTACCTAAGCTGTTTTTTAAAACAATCTGAAATTGTGTTGTTTATTTATACGGAACACGTAATGTCTTTGATACGATTTACTCTACCAGGGAGTAACGAATCGCGTAATTCACAATCAAAACATGTATTTATTTATTGAATGACGTATTAAGGGATTATACATGCGTTCAGTGTTGTGTGCTTGATAACTCGCTCTAATTTTAGTGTGCGTTAATGACTGCCATCGATGGGTATAAACAAAAGTGTTACGGATGATTTTGTATGAATCCTCCGAAGTGTTAATAAATCCATTGGGAATTTAATGATTATAATATAATCAACAATGGCGGACCGTGAACGTCCTGCAAAAACCCCCATTAGGGTGGGTTTTTATGACATCGAGAGGACCATTGGCAAGGGAAATTTTGCCGTCGTTAAGTTAGCACGACATCGAATAACGAAGACTGAGGTAAGCATAGCAATCGATAACTTCAACAGTTATGTGATGCACATGAGCCATGTTTTCGTTAAGTTGTACTTAATAAAGAACGTTAGGTATCTAATATGTTCTTTAGTAATGATATAGAGGGTAGTTTCTACATCTAAAATCGACAAAATAACTTCCCACCTGCCTTTAAAGAACCTTTCAAACTGTCTGGAATGCTTGATCATCAAAAGATACAAAAAATGGATTTTCCCTCGTTAGTGATAGATAATAATTAAGAATAATGAATTTTATTCTACATAGGTACTTACATATAATTATTGTACGGGAAATCCAAGACTCCAGTGAAAAATGAAAAAAAACAAACAAACCTTCCTTGAGATAAGATTTGATGTCATTATTACACTTGCTCCAAATATTTACAAAACAACGCGCTTTATTGTTCGACATTTTTTAATAAGTACCTACTTATAACAGATAAAAGAGTTAATTAAAAAACACTGGTATTTATCACAGCTATTTCCAAATGTTTTAATTACGTCTCATCGTTTAAATAGCGGTGCCGTTGCCTGGATTGTTGAATCATATTTTTAAATTCAGATATCTGCATATGCGTGATGAAGAGTACATAATATATTAATTTTCAGATTTACCCAAAATGTAGGTACTCTCTAAATTACGCAAATCGTATTCAACTCGAAGATGGAATACCCATTTAGGCATATAATAAGCTGTTACACAATAATAACAATCCACAGGATGACCATTTTTCGTAAACCGCGCTTACCCACGAAACTGCGAAAATAGCAACGATTTGTTATAATCATCCTGTAAACAACGAATTATTAATCATAAATGGCGGGGTAACGTATGATAGTTCTATCTGACTAGACTGGATTAACATGTGTAATGCGTAATAAGTGAAAGTAGAAACCTTAGCGAACATCTAATTAATACATCCGAAGACAATAGGAGCCTGTGAAATTAATTAGTGACTTGAATTAATGAAAAAGATACAAATGAAAAATAACGAAAAATCGTTCAAACTTTCCCTAGTTTCATGAATTGCAGTGCGAGAAGTCTCGAGATATTAATGGTAATTCACTGCTGTCTAGAAGGAAAACAGCATACCTATTTGTTTAACAAATGAGTTAATTAACAACTGTGTTTCTATGACGAAGTATTTACCTAGAAAATTAGGTACACATAACTTTCCACATAGGTTCTATAGTCAGTTAGAAATCACGGAATAATCAAAAGGTAATGATATTTTTTTATTTGATGCACTACTGCCAAGGTCTGTCTTCGTCAAAGGGATACGAAATTCAAGAAAAGTCTCCGAAGTTGGGCAAATACGTCTGTCGGGCAGCAAATTAAACCGAGTGGATGTAACTCCGAGGAAGAAGTTATCCGAAAGGCCCAGTTGGACTAGGATCCATTTTGAAAACTTTTTCAAATGCATTTAATGAGTAGGTCCTGTCAATGCCTGTAACTTATTAGTACTGCGGTGAGGAAACGGAGTTCGGCTAGCCCACAAATTCAATCTTTCAGTAAGCGATTTACTTAAAAGCTGAACCTGCTCTGATTAGATGTCGAAACTCCTGTCGCGAATTAAAACCTGAAGCTGAAGGCAGCTACGGTAGACTGCGAAAGCGGAGAATATTATGTTGGCCGTTGTGGTGCAATTAAGAAGAGACTTATCTCGAACAGTGAATTTCGATGGGCTGATGTTACACAACATTTAAAGGAATTAACTACAAAAATAGGAATTACATAATTCAATTAACAGAGTACAATACAATAAACAGAAAAGCTCTCTAAACAAAGTCACGTTTCTAAGCCATGTGCTGTAAATCCATGTACAATTCAGAGGTATAAGTTTTTAATCCAATAGTTCACTAGTTAAATGTTTGAAGAACATTGTTCTCCTCCATTGTTTTACTTTTCAAGACTTCGCTTACAGAACTTGAACTTAACGTATTGATTGAGAAATATAATATTCATTGTGACACCGACATTCCTTTTAAATTGACTAGAGCAGCGAATGTATGCCAACGTCCTATCTCAGTAGCAAGCAACGAGGCGGGATATAGAATGAACGATTGAGTCTTCTGTGTCAGCGACCGTTCGTCTAGTTACCAAGTCATTGTTGAAATGTAGTGCAAGTCAATTGGTTCTCAGTGGGTTCTAAAGACTAAGGTGATATCTCGTTACCCATACTATGATCACAATAATTCTGGGCGTTGAAAAGTCACGCCGAGAATAATTTTGAATTTTCAACCTACATTTTTAAAGAAGCAATGGCACTCGAAAAGTTATTTTACTCAAGAGCTATAGGAGCAAAATGTCGCTGCAAAGGTCATTTTCTATTTGTACACTTCAAACTGAAGTATGTTTGTAGCAGATATGGTGGACGTACATTACATTTACGTAGTTTCTAACCATTCAGCTGCATTAATGTAACAATGTTAAAAGAAGGCTTCAGACGATGCATGGGCATGAGATGGGGTACCACACAAAAATGTATACTTACAGTATTTTTGGTAATTTCTTCTCTCCTGTTCTTTGCTGTCCTTACTGCTAGTGGATAAGGTGGGTAGGTGTATTATTCCTAACTCATTCATCAATTGAGTAGTAACTACGATTTAAATTATAATTTAAAAAAAAATATAGCCTTAATTCATTATTTAGATTGCTGAAGCCAAATGAAGTTTCAATTATTACTCTTAAGAAATAACTATTTCAATAGCCATGAGGTACAAAAGGCTACTTACAGTCATGCGAGTCTATGGCACCCAAGTGGGTCATTGGCCGAATACTGTACAAGTGTACATCGTCGTCGTGAATGACTCACGGCGCACGGCCTGCGTTTATGAACGACTTTTTAACTGGCGATTACATCGATTTTAAGATTTCTGGTACTATAATGCGGGATATAAATAAAGACTTGTTTAGAATCAACGGCGAAGATGATGCTTCACAGAAAGTGACTTACGAGGACGCGACGTTGAATGAATGCACCAAAATAACAGAACGGACGCCCTCGGCCTTCGCTACTGTTTTTTATTGTATGTGTTTGATACGTAGGCAGATGATATCTTTTAACGAACCTAGTAACCGTAGATCCGGTTTAATGTTTACACAATCTTAAAGTAAAATGTCTCGCTTTGGACACAGTGAAGCTTTTGTATGAAAACAAAAAGCGTGGTAGAGTTGTTAGCAACAACGTGCAAGTTACTTTGTATTTAAGAACAGATTTAACCTGTAGGTTATCAATGGATTTAACCACAGAACAGGATTTAACTAACAATCTAAAAGTAATTCAACTTTTAAATGTTTAACGTGCAGCAACGCAAGCTGGCGTAAATATAAACAAAGTACCAAATAGTAATTTAAAAAACTTGGCGAAATATTTCGTTTCGTGGAACGTAGCAGCTCTCTATCAATCAGTGATTCAGCTTAGTCGTTTGGATGAGGTTGAAACGAGCGCCGGCGGCGGCATGCGGCAGCCTGCCGCATCCACAAATACCACGGCATCGACCTTGCCTCTGATGCACGCATCGTGTTGTTTTTATTATTTTAATTTTTTCAGTGCGAGCCGTTAACGCCAAGGTGACGGCCAGACATTCAGCGCTAAAAACGTGTAGTCACTGATTTCTTTGCTCATATAGAGAAACATTTCATTCTGATGTTGCAACATAAGTGACCTATATTCAGTTGTATTTTTGAATATCTAATCACCTTTGCTAATAAGCTGTAGGCATGTATTTACCATGTTACGTTATTTGACATCTCTGTGATAGCAAATACCACACAAACAATCCATCGTGGCGTAAAATTGATAAACGTTGTGTGGCTAGACAGTTTGAATCATTGCGTTGCGCTTGGAGAAATAAAGAAAGCGTGAACCAGCAAGGAGATGCGTGATCGGTACAAGTTTGGCGAATATTTTGCCAGGAAATCATATTATAGTATGGCACGCGCTCCGTTTACACTGCTTGAAAAATGTGCGCTTGACGCAAATGCGTTATCTATTTTGGAGCTCTGCGTCAGTAGCTGGTTGTTATCTACACTTTGCAGTCTGGCGGTCACCTCAGCGTCTTCTCCGTCTTAGTTCGAAACTTCCTTTTTATATTTTTTCCATGCATTAAACTAGATGATATCGATGAAACTACTCGCAACTAGGATGCGTTTATCAAGAGATAATTCAACATGATAACGTGGAGACACGCGTGTTTGTTTGCTCTCGATAAGTAGTTATCTCCTGTCATGACGTCAATTGTTCATTTAGTAGTGAAAATCGTTGTAATAAAATTGTATGTTACTTACAAATCTCTTTAAATGCTGCACTTATGTGTGTTGACGTATTGCTTAACGTTACTGCAATTTTATGGTTCCAGTAAACTGAACTAACCATATAATTTAAATTAATTTTGCTAAACGTGAATTGACCATAAAATACACATTGAATGTCTACAAATTTAGAATTAATTTCCCCTTGAAAAGGTTACTCATCTTTTTCCTTTTTTGGTAGGTAAGTAATTTTCTGTTAGTCATTTTGGTGTGAATAAAATAAACAATGATGTAGGGAAGCAACAGCGAAGAAGACAAGTGCTGACAAATTGAATACTCTGTGTGATGTCTCCCGTTTTTATCCTTGAAAAAGTCGTCTGTAGTGCTTGGGACGACATGATGGAAGGGGGGCACTAGAATGGAGGGTACTACGCTTCCCCGACGTCGCTTCGTACTACATTTACTAGAAGTTGCCTACTCTTGCGTCCATTGTTTTGAAATGCGTAGGAAGAAAACTCTAATGGAACAACTTTGTAGTGTCGACATGTTTTTAAGTTCTAAATGTAGAGTATTATGACAGAAATAAGCATCACATTCTAATAATTGCATTTCATTTGAAAAAGAGATTGTAATTCTAGGGAGTTTATGGCTATATTGTGGGCACGAATTCTGTCAGTAACCTAATAGTTTCATAAATTGAATAGGAATAATCCATTCAAACCTATATTGTTTTGTTGCGCTCTATATACCTACTTACTATTTAACGCCATTAAGCCCTACGTATATATCTAAACATTTCCCCATTTTACTCTAGATTGGAAAATCTTTTATTTTATATAGAACGCTTTTCAAAGAATATTTTATTAGTTACTTCACAGCAGTTTCTGTGAATTTCACATTTTCACCTCCACCCTTGCTAAGGATTGTAGAGTAGTAGAGAAAAACGGATGTATATCTGTCTTCCTCCCATGTATGCTGTCTCGCTTTGGCCAGTATATTGATCGCCGTCTAGACTTGTTGATTGTGGCTGAAGGGCTTAACGTCCCTGAATCCGGCCGAAGCTTGGACTCCTGCTTCATGGAACTGAAATAGCGTGATTTCTTTACGAAGACTTATAAATCCAATCGTGGAAACACTCACTTCAACCGCAGAATACCTATTGTTCCTCTAATAACGGAAAATAGGTACCTATATTTTACATTTTATTTTGAGACGCTTTCCTTTATGAGAATGTTTAAAAATGTCTCCTGTCTTAGGTACCTATAGTCAGTATAATCAAGATATCTCATAAATTGTAATGATTATACCTATACTTAATACAAATTAAATCTAAGTGCTGATAACAGACAGATGCACTCACATAATTCAGATTTATCTATTGCTGCCGTCATTAGCCTTGGTTAATAGTTTGTCAGTTCCCAGTGTGGATGTACCTACAAACTTACTTCGTAAAAGGCGTCACTAACGACATCAAGATAATCAAACAGCTTTACATTGTGAAAATTATCATAATTATGCGATAAAATATCGTTTTTAATATGATTTATTGCTACACGGATGATTAGATGAATAATAAATGCATTATATGGGTATATAGAAGTTATTGACGCGAAATATTTTCTTCTATCTTGTATTGTTTTTTTATAAACACTACCCAAATTGGTTAAATACATTAAATTAGGCTTCTAAATAGCAACATATTTTGGGCGGAGATGACTTTTACGAAAATATGGAACACGCTTTTCAAAATAACCCCCTTATTCATATTACGTTCATAAATGTCTAAAAATACATTTGCCGTTGCTCTACAGTCTAAAACAAAGGCTAAATCTAATTCAGGTGCATGTGATAGTTTATATTAAAATTCATAATAGTACTTAGGAACTTGTTTCGTAACGTAACAAAAAGCATGCAAGCTTCAATTTTGCATTAAGTATTAAGTTTTTGTTCAGACGTTTTCTTCCTTCTGTTCTGAAATAACATAAATTATGATAATGAGAACAGAAATCGTAGGTATCACTGTATACGAAATGAAACTAGGTAGAATTGAAACTTCTGGGAATCACTATGATGCTAAACAAAATAAGAAATGCATGTTTTGTGAAGGATTTATATCATTTATCCTTAGAAATAGAAAAACTTAAACCCTCATAAGATTTCTGTGATATCTCGGTAAATCCCCGTTGAGAAAATTCAAAACTCTCGAGTCATCTTCAAGATCTCAGATGGTTAGCAACAAGGTGCGAATATCCTTAGCTTCATGTCACTGAGTTAGAAGACTAGTGCTAATTTATGACTGGCCTCCTAATTATAGTTACTAGGGTTTCGGTCTGTAGGAAACTTATAGCCAATGTGCGTCATAGGTACCTATTGTGTTAGCGGTGACACTGTTATTAATAACTAATCACAGAGCTAACAAACAGCTAATTATAGTGGCTTTGTTGTTAAACTAGGATTTAACAAAAAGCTACTGGTTAGATAATCAGGGTTTAAATGAATACGTACCGACGTTCTTTTGTTCTTAAGTATTGTAGAGATGTTACCGGTATTGTTTTCAATGAGAAGGATAATTAAGCTGTTCATTTAATTGAGTGAGTGTCAGGTGCAAATCATCGAGGTTCATAACAAGACACGATACTATAATGAATACCATAATACAATGTGTATATTATTTATTAATTTCAGCTCCAACAATAGTGTCTAATTCGTGGTTTTTATTATAGGTATATAAGGTAGTTTTATAGAGGGGCCCGTGGTTCATTATCAATTGCGCTGATCATATGATTTGCAAGGTTAAGCTGCGCTTCTCGCGCTCAGTCCGTGGATGGATGACCATTCGTTACACATCGAGACCCCTCCATGCCTCAGAGAGCACGTTAAAGTGTCGGTCTCGGGAGTCATATGAATACCTATGACAGTTACGGGTAGTCAGAAGCCCGAAAGTCTGACAGCCGGTCTAACCTTAAGATATCGGCATTGCCCAGTTACTGGGTTGTGGAGGTCTGATGGCAGTCGCTCCGTGTAAAATACTGGCATTTAGCCGCATCTGGTTAGACTGGAAGCTGACCCCAACATAGTTGGGAAAAGGCTAGACAGAACAACATAAGGTACTTAAGTACCTTTATGATATGTGTTTAAAGTTAATTCTTATTCTAAATTCAACTGCAGGTTACTTACTTGATTATCTACTTTAGGTACCACACATTTAAGTATTTGTTGTCGTTTCGCGTAAAAGATCAACAGTCATATTATTAATAACATAGTAGGTACTTTTATTATGACACTGAATAATGTTTCTGTGTAGACTTTTCAGTGACGGCACAAATACTGCTTATCATTTTTATTAAATTGTGTTTTGACGCTATAAAAATAGAAGATTTAAATGTTTTTAAGATAAAATAATGTAAACAGTAGTTTTAATCTTAAAGTTGAACGTCAACTATCTCTTTTAAGTAATTACCTTGTTTTTAATTAGTAATTACAATATAATAAACTAATTAATATCCTTCAGTATTATGCAGATTTTGACGTTACGAGTACCTACCTACCTAATTAGTTATTGCGGTTAGTAAAATATATATTTATATTTCAAAGTTACCAATATTTAGAGGAGATGAAATTGTTACATTATAAACCGTCACGCTTTTTCCTATACCTAGTCTGTTAATATTATTATCAAAAGGTAAAAACAAAATACCTTACATAAAATACCCATTATAGGTATTCAATATTATCCTCCGTGAAAACAAAATAAATATTTCTGTTTCGAATAGTGCAGTGGGAAACAAGTACCTAATTAAAATCACAATTAATAATAATAACAATAATATAATCTGTGGTAGGTCCGGCCGTCAAAACGTCAGAAAAATTCGGAATACAATATTTTTTGAAAAAATTTACAAAATATAACTCTCGAATATAAAAACAATACCAAATACATTATATTTAATAAATAAAAATGAGAAAAAAAAAGAAGAAAACTCCAGAACCTAGAAAACCGAAATAAAATATGATGAAATGTTGACAAGAAGCCGGACCAAAACACAAGACACGAGAACACGCCCAAGACCTTCGGCCTCGTCGCTCAGCTCCGCCTCGCAGCCGCCGGACTCCTCAATCGTGAGTGATGTGACACCGGCCGCTGCAGTTGCGTCGAGCTCGAGCGACGAATTCTACTCGCCACCAACGTCACCGCCACCACCACCACGACGCGGACGGCGAGGAAGAGGCCGACCACCGGCCTGCATGGGACCTCGAGGCCCACCGGCCTCTGACAGGGTCCCCGCTCCCGGTGGAAGTGTGCAGCGCATGCGATGGACTCTAACCATGAACGAGAACTGCATGCGCGCATACTTTGGGGCTACAGAGGGGGGAACTAACCTGACCGCGTACCGTGGTCGGATGCTCTCTCTGTTTCAGGTACTTGAGCCTACTGTCAACGTCTCGGCACAGCGATTATCGGATCAGGTGCGAGTCATTCAACGTGATCATAGGTTGACTGACGCCGCACTTGATAGGCTACGCTCTGAAGTACAGAGTAACCGTATCATTTCTCTCCAGTCGCAGACTGCGGCCCAACCGCAAACCCCAACTGTGGTTCCGCCGTTGCCCATCCACGCTGACGAGGAGAGCGATGATAGGGTTACAAATGTAAGTACCCAGTGCAATGAACAACTGAGGAGCGCTTTGGAGCTTGCGATTCTAGAGTATCGGTTCACTCCGCCAAACATTAGACCACGAATACCCCGTTTGCCGATGCATAGAAAAAATAGGGCGCTAATGTGTGCTCTAGATTCGCTGTTATCTAGTTATTTTGATAACAGCGAAAACCTCGAAGATACCCATTCAATCCTGTACTGCGCGGCTGTTGCGGCATGTCGTGTAGCTCACGCCAAATTTGATAATAATGACAGAGCTACACGACCAAAACCCGCCGTACCGGCCTGGCAGTGCAGGATTGAACGTCGTATTAACGAGGCTAGAGCACTCATTGGCAAACTAATCTGCTTCAGGGAGGGCAATACTCGCCCTAGAGTGATGCGCTTTGTGAGGCGGGCATTCTCGGGGACTGATATCAATCCTCGAGATTACTTGTCCCGTGTCACAGAGCGTATCGACTTCCTGAAGCAGAAGGTTTATGCATGGGCAAACCGTATTCGGAGGTATAAGCGACGAGTGGAGCGATATACCCAGAATCGCATGTTTCATAGCGATGAAAGGTGGGTATACAGAACCTGGGAGCGACCTGATCACGATGTGAGTGACACGCATCTACCGGATAATGATGTCATGAATACATTCTGGCGCAATATCTGGTCGATGCCTGTCACTCACGCTGAAGGTGACTGGATGCAGGAGGTCCAGCGAGCGTGTGAACCGATTGAGGAAATGGGGGACATTACTATTGTCCCCCAAGACGTAACCAGTGCAGTCCGTCCAATGGCGAATTGGAAATCCCCTGGCCCAGACGGACTGCACAACTTCTGGCTAAAATGGTTGCGCAATTCACATGCTCGTTTGGCCTCACAATTCCAGTCGTCTTTGGAATCTGGGTCGCTTCCAGAGTTCCTTACAACAGGAGTTACCCACCTGCTCCATAAATCAGGTAGTACTGCGGAACCCAAGAATTATAGACCAATTACATGTTTGCCGACGGTCTATAAACTTCTTACGTCCATTTTGAGAGCCAAAATTAATTCTCATATTATAAATAATTCTATTATGTCAGTCTCTCAAAATGGATGTAAGAATGGGTCCCGCGGTACTAAGGAGCTACTCCTCATAGATATGGCCATTAGCCAACAAGTTCGCCGATCTCGAAAGGATCTGTCGACATGTTGGATAGATTATAAGAAGGCCTACGACTCGGTGCCACATACATGGCTCATGAGGGTGCTAGAGTTGTATAAAGTGAATACAACTCTATGCGCCTTCCTGACGTCATGTATGGGGCAATGGAGGACAGTCCTTCACTATCCAGGATGTCGGCAAATTCAAGGGAGAGGAGAACCAATAAGGATTGAGCGAGGTATATTCCAGGGCGATAGTCTGAGCCCGCTGTGGTTTTGTCTAGCATTGAACCCTCTGAGCACATTGTTGGAGGGTTCAGGGTTAGGCTACCGGTTGAGAAGAGGTGGTCAGGTAATATCCCACCTCCTTTACATGGACGATTTGAAACTCTTTGCCCCCAACAATTTGCAACTGATGAAGTTACTGAAAGTAACTGAAACTTTCAGTAATTCCATCAGGATGGAATTTGGTGTGGACAAATGTGCAGTCATGCATGTAAAGCGAGGAGGGATTATGGAATCCGTGGGAACACAACTCTCGGATTCCATACACCTCAGACCCCTCTCCTCAACCGAAACCTACAAATACTTGGGCATGTCGGAGGCGTTAGGCATCAATGAGACCGACATGAAGCAATCGTTACGGGAGCGCTTCTATGGCCGCCTGAAAAAAGTACTTAAAAGTCTTTTATCAGGCGGAAATAAGGTGCGCGCCTTTAACGGTTGGGTCATGCCGGTCTTGATGTACTCCTTCGGCATACTCAAGTGGACTCAGACCGAACTTGATGCCCTGGATAGGAGGGTCCGTACGCTGCTGACTGCATACCGAATGCATCACCCACGTTCATCGGTGATGAGGCTGTACATTCCGAGGAAGTGTGGGGGTCGAGGCTTTTTAAATGCTAAGACCCTCCACAACCGCGAGGTGTGCAGCCTCAGGGAGTACTTCCTCCAAGCCGACGTGGGGATGCATCGTGATGTAGTCGCAGTGGACAAAGGATTCACCCCGCTCTCCTTGGCTAAAGAGAACTGGCGCAAGCCTGTAGTACTGGATACTAATGGCCGCAGGGAGGTATGGCAGAGCAAGGAGCTTCACGGACGCTTTTACCGGGCCCTTTATGGGACCGATGTAGATTTCCTAGCGTCCGTAGCCTGGCTACGTTTCGGTGATCTCTTTGGGGAAACCGAAGGTTTTGTCTGTGCAATTATGGACGAAGTTATGATGACGAACAACTACCGGAAATATATTGTGAAGGACGGCACGGTTGACATCTGTCGGGCATGCCACTGTCCCGGTGAATCCATTCGACATATTATTTCTGGTTGTTCTCGTCTTGCTAACGGCGAGTATTTGCACAGACACAACCTAGTGGCTAGGATTATCCACCAGCAACTTGCTCTGAAATACAACCTTGTGGACGCAGAAGTACCATACTACAAGTATGTACCCGACCCAGTTCTCGAGAATGGTCATATCACATTGTACTGGGACCGATCTATCATCACCGACAGGACTATTGTTGCCAATAAGCCTGACATAGTGGTGATAGATCGATCAGAGCGTCTCACAATGATTGTTGATATCACTCTCCCACATGACGAGAACCTTGTGAAAGCCGAGAAAGATAAAGAAATTAAGTATCAAGACTTGGCACACGAGGTTGTCGACATGTGGGAAGTTGACTCAGCAGTCATTGTGCCGATAGTCGTGACGGCCAATGGCTTAATAGCCAAGAGCCTCGACCAACATCTGACGAGGCTCGCGTTGGGCAGCTGGGTCAAGGGCCTGATACAGAAAGCGGTACTTCTGGACACGGCACGTATTGTTAGGAAGTTCCTCTCTTTGAGGCCCTGACCACCGGTAGCTTGGACCCTGTTCCCGATGCCGGTGGGCTACTATTTTTTATATTTTTAAATGTTTTTTTTATATTTTTTATAGAAATATTTAAAAATGTATCAAATATGTAAATAGATGAATAAACGAAATAACAATAATTTATTCAATTAATTAACGATAATATGTATACGGCAGATTCCTATTCAAATCAGGTCACAACGAGTAGGTAGGTACCTATAAGGTAATACTAACAAAACTTTTTTAAATTAACTTAGCTATACGGAAAACTTAAGTAATATTCACATAATTACTGTAATTAGATAAGGTATACAATGCTCAGTTTCTTTTCGGTTTGTCATATGGGAACCTTTCTTGCAACACTCGATGTTCGAAGTTAAGTACCCAGAACTTCGTTGGAACAATATAAAGGGTTAAAGTCCAATGACCCTCAGGTTTCCCAACCATAAAGGTTATCGCATGAAGAACGGAGGTTTGAGGTGTAACTATCCGTAATACCTACCTACTACATCCGGATAGGCAGCGTCCTCGGTTCATTTCGTTAGAAAAGTCTTTCCGCGTTGTGCAATCGAGATTCCGCGTCGGCCACTTACCTCTACCCACAAGTAACCGTTGGTACTACGGCCCGTGGCCCGTATTGAATTGTTGTCAGAAATTGTCCATTAATATCGAGGACGGAGCTTCGTGCCCCTGGCCATCGGGTACCGAGATGATTGTGATAACTATTACGTTATACATAAATTACAGATGTTGTCGCGCGTTGTCCCGGAAATATAAAATATAAAGTTGTGTTCGAATACACGTACCTATCTATGATATATTTAGGTGTGTTTATGAAAATAGTTACACACATAATTAACATAAAAAATACTTAAAACTATTAATTAGGTAACTAATGCATTACGCATAATATATCTACGTTAAATAAACACGACTAAAATTGACGATTAAGTAACTACAATTAATCGTAATCGTTTCAACAGTAATTCGATATCACGACAGTCTTCTTCTCGTTTCTTTATGGGCTGTATGAGAATAGTTCATGCCGTGGCGTGGTTAAAAGATTAGTCAGTCAGCAAAGCTGGGTGTGCCGGACATACTAAAGCATCGTCAGTCGTGGAAGGCTCTTTTCATGCACCCTAATCACGACAGTGAAATGATAACATACTTTTAGTAAATCCTTACTAAAGGAAAATACTACTTACCTAAGTGACGCATACGTAACGAGGTCATTCTCTCGTCGCTTGCTTGTCACAATCGTATTTTGAATCGATAAAATGGTGTTTTGTTTCGGATCCTGATAATACTTAAAAATTATAATAAGAGAAAGGAAATAAATCACTTTTATAATCAATTATTACAAATCTTTCAATAATAATAATAAAAAAATTAAAACTTCCTGAAGGTAGTGCCTTAGGCTTAACGTTAATATTAGTAATTACCTACTTCTATTGAACCATTTTCTCTTATTCACTTTTTCTTGAATGGACGAACAATAGAGCATTAAAATGACTATTGTAGCTTGTAATCTGTCACGTGGACAGTGACTAATGTCAGTATTATACAATAATTAACAGATTGCCACTTAATTGGACCATTACATTTTCTCTTTCATTTGTCACGTCGCGTCGTGTAACTTTCTACTTTTTATCGGGCTAAAGTATACCTATTGAGTGCTTAGAAAATCTTCAAAGGAAATATAGGTACTTCGGAAATATAAATCTAATTTGAATTGCCACTAAGTACCTATTTGCATACATTATTTACGATTTACGATGCAATTTTGTTACGCACTTTAAGTGCACGTAAAATTGACGTAAAACGGAAATCAACACTTAATATGAATACTGATATTTACAGAGGTAAACAAAATACTGAAATAAAAGATGTACCTACGAAGTATTTAATTCCTAGATAAAAGCTTCGCTCCATATATAATATTAGTTCCAACTTCCAATATTAATCTGAAGTTCCTAAGTGGGTAAGGGGGTGTTTCCAGTGTAGTGACGTAACAGTCGTGTGCGCAATGTCGCTATCTGTTTAATGAGGTCAATGTCAGAGCAACTGACCGGTAGTTCAGCCTCTATTACTGCAATTACAATCGTTACTGTCCCTGTGTCCTGTTCTAATAATATTATGATCAAGAAACCGTGTTTGTAGAATACTGGAAGCTAATTTTAAACACATTCGATACCTATGTTTACTTAGGTTAGGTACTTACATTGAATTTATCGATATTATTTCCTTTTCGCAATGTAAATGCCATTCTTCGAGCATTTACTTGTTTAAATAAAAGGTCGGTGTCGACATTAAAGTAATCTGATAACAATTGGATATGTAAAGTAGGTTCCTATGACTGAACAGAAACGTACTCATACAAAGATTAAGATAATTCCAATTGGACAAAATAGACATTCACATGACACGCACGTATCACTGCGTGTGTAATTGACACTGTTTTTGAAGTATGTGCTGAATGTCGTGGTTGCTTTATTAAAGTATTTTGCAAGACACTTGACTTTATTTCATGGTACGCTATAAGTACCTATAATTTCAAAACGATAACAATGTATAAGGCAGTGGTTGCTTTATACTACTGTTTCACGGATCCCACCAATAAATGTGTTTATATTCGTAATTCCTAGTCTTTACTACATAAAGGACAAATATGCTACAAGTTAACCAAATATGAATAATACTTACTTCATGTAACAGTGAATAGAGCTTTCATTTTCCGTGGTATTTTTGCTGTCTCATAATTTAACCCTGCTGCGGTGGACGGATTCGTACGCAATCACGTCAATTGCTACAATCGTTCAGGAATGACGCCCGTCTTGACGTCACCGCCCCTTTGTATGTCTGGACTGGAAACACGCGAGGCACTAACGGTTTTGTTCCGTTACAACCGCTGAAAAAACTTTATTAGGCAGCCACGTCTGTGGCACTCCAACACTAGATGCTAAAATCGATTAGCACACTGTTATAAACAGTTACGAACAATCTGTAAGAATACGGGGAATCTAAAATTTTGTAGCAAGAATTGTAAATAAATTATCAAGATTTTGTACCCAACATTTCCATAAGAGCGCACGATTCTCTAACTATAGTGATAATTTAATTATCACATGTGTGAACGTTACTTGTTAATTAAGGTTATGTTTACTTTTTGTTGCAGGTAGCAATTAAGATAATAGATAAATCGCAATTAGATGCCAGCAATCTTCAAAAAGTGTACAGAGAGGTGGACATCATGAAGAGACTGGATCATCCTCATATAATTAAGCTTTACCAGGTGAGTTCTGAAATAAATAATTTATAGTAAACATATAATAAAATGAATACAAGATTGAAATAGGAGGTTTATAATATCACCCAGTAGTTGCGTGATAGGTAAATACTAGCTGTGAATGACGATGACGATGATGTCATACTAGATTTATAGACTGTAAAATGTAAACTACTGTAAAAACGGTCCGATGTACGGCATTGGGAATAACATAGGGCAACAGCAATGAGAAACTCCTGAGGCTACCGTTAAGTGATGGAACAAATGTGTATGAATTAGCAGACTTACCGACTTGATGGACCGACAACTACGTATGTACTTAATACGTTGTGCACATGACTCGCTCCGAATAATGCGACAATAATGCCATCAGCCCGACAAAATGAGCCAGTAACTAGTACATGCCGTTAGCGGTTCTGTTCTGAAGCGTGACATTACATGTTGGCAGCTGACACTAGTGGAATGGGACGGCTTTGTTTATTGCTTCTAAGGTCATGTTTTGCTCATATGAATTACGTGGCAACAAGACAGAGTCATATACATCGTTCTGCGCCATTTATGATAAGAAATGTCGGACTCACGTAACTAAAACAAAAACTTGCCGTGGTCTAACGTAGCTATACTTTGTCTTTCAAATGTTCTTTACGTCAGAAACTTAGTCAATGTGAATCGCTTTTACGTATGAGGCAATTTACGTCAGCAATCGCATGTTTGACTCTCATATTTCACGTCGAAATTTGGTCACTTACATGTATACCTTTCTTATTGGAGTGGATAAAAATAGGGTGACACGTAGACTTCATGCTGTGGGTATATTATATGACCCAAATAAGACCCTTTTTGGAATCATATGAATTGTTACCAAGTATCTGAATTATGGGTGAGCCAATAATCGACGTTTAACTACCCTAATTTATATACCGTAACTTAACTCGTTGTTCGGTAAGTACATGTAGAAGTACTTAAGAATGTCGAGGTGAGGAGCAAAGCTACTGCTGAATGCGGTGCCTAATTGAGTAGACGTGCATCACATCATTGTTAGTTAACGTTACAGCTAACGAGCACTCTATGCGACTGAAAACTCAAGCGGTCGAAATTAATAATCGATCATAATCCAAATTCCTTGAGTTGACATTAATCCAAAGATTTTTGATAGATTTTTAATTTTCCGTTAAACGACAAGTAACAAAGCAAATGTTTGGTGGTCTAGTAACACTAGATGATGAATTACAAGGTACCTCTCCTGTAAAAGGTTACTCCTCTAAAACAATAAATGTAAAGGTTAGGCCTTCTTGCTGCTCTGCAGCTTGTCATGCTGCTCGTGAACGGGTGCCGTCTGTCGGGTTGTCATAAATTACTATTTTGAAAAGAGTATTCATGGAGTTTCTTGCCGGCTCTTCTCCATAGAACCTACCTTTTGGAACCGTGCACCTAGTTTTGACGTTTTAAAAGTGCCTGAAATCTGGTCTATTTGAAATAAAAAACTTTGACTTTGGTTATATTTCCCTAGCTGACGGTAGTGGTCTCAAAAGCACTTTAAAATAAATCCATTTTACCATGAACAATACATGATACAACCACTAAAATTTTAGATATGCGTCATGAGAACCTACTCTTAAGAGTCTGTGGGATGAGGTGGATGATCTCATAGGATGTTATAATTGCATGCACACTATACTTTCTATTGCTATATGAGTATGAATAGAAAGCAGTACTGCTTATTTGATTAATAGGAAATGTCTACAACGGAAAGGATGTTTTTAATGAGTTAGAAACCATTCACGAATCAGTAAGAGAAGGCTTAGTTAATAATAATAACGAGTAAAGAAATATTGCATTTACTAAAGTTACGAAACATTCCGATTGCATGGTCTCAACGCCTGGAATTTAATTTTTAAGAAACCGGCGTCACCTTGTTCTGTTGTTACTTAAGTATGCACGACGCAATCCACGTTGCATACTGATCTCAACATAGCAACAGCCCTACAGATTAAACTAACCAGGCAAATAGGTTACAGTATAATACCAATTCTTGTAATTGGAACAATGCAATGTTACGTAATCGGGTTTCGTAACACGTGCCAATGTATGAATGGGTTTGATACTATTATTAAAAGCTTGAATGTACCAAGAGGTTCCGTGTGTGTACAAACATTGTCATCTTGAATGGCACTTAGTGTATGCTTTGTCCTTAACCCCCGGGAAGAGAACTTTTCCGCTTATTGAGATGTTATCATTATACAATCAAACATCCATATCCGTTGTTTTCAGTTACAAAACAATCATGTTACACCGGAATGTTTATTTATAGAGAACAGTGAGCGCGGTTTTCATTCATTTTCATGGCGTAGTGATGACTTCTGAACAGCTGTGAGCCATTTTAAAAAGACAGAACAGATAATACTGAGTCATGTTTGTATTTTTAGAGATAACTATGAATTTAAGGCCGAGGTCACGGGCGCGGTTAATCTGACTAATTTCGAAGCCCTCTATTTTAATAGTGGATTAAAGTGCTCGGGGCCTTAAGTGGTGTTTCCTTTATAGATTCCATTTACCGATAAAGTGCGGGCATAATAGTTCAGATTGACATTATAAACATTTTTTCTGATAACAATCGTTAATGCTATGGTAAACTAAATTCTAGGACGATGATGATGGTGATGACTACTAAATGAAAACTGCAAGCTCTTATGCTTATAATAAATGTTGCTACAAAGCGGAAATAATAAGTATAAATGTTTCTGTATGAGACGAGACTCCATTGTCGGATCCTAAGTTAAACACAGAAAACAAGGGTCATAAAGTGAGCTATTATTATAAACTTTGCTAAAAATTAATTTATAGGTAACGTTTATAAAGGTTAAATCAAATTAACAACATCAGCCAAAGAAGCCATTAAAGAAGGATTGGAAGTTTTGAATCGAGCACTTTAAAAATACTCTATTGGAGAAAGTTTAGCTGGATTTATAAACGGCTCTCATTGAATGCCGAGATAGGAACTTTTGAATCGAAATTATTAAGTGGCGTTGAGGACGGGATTGGGACGAAGGGCAATTGACTTCACTTCAAATACAATCCTTACAAATTAGCGTTGACTTGCCATTTTACTGAGATATTATGTTACAGCGTATTTTGCTAAAATGGGCTTAGTGAAGTAATTCGTAACAAACTTTTTCCATTTTATTTTCTCTTTTATGTATTTCGTTTAAAAAATGCTGGCAGGCTTGGAACCATGTATACCATATTCAAATATTAATTAAAATGATCTCTTCACAAACTGAATTAGTGATTTATTTTATGAAGCATTTTGTTGTGGGGAAATGCTGCCGACATTCAAACTATCTTTGTTTTGCAGAAGAGAGCTATTCGAGCAATTTATAACCTTAGTTTTAGGCATTCACTGAGGGATAAATTTAAAGAAGTTAGTATAATGACGGTCGCATCTCAATATATTTATGAAAATTTGATTTATATAAAGAAAAATATCAGTTTGTTCTCTAAGAACAGCGACATCCATAACGTCAATACTAGAAATAAAAATAAGCTTATCCTACCAATGACTAGGCTCCAAAAAATTAGTAACTCATTTAGGTGCCAAAGTATACGCTTTTACAACAAGATTCCAAGCAATATTCAAGACTTAAGTCTTAATAAATTCAAGTCCTATGTAAAGCAGAAACTATGCCAAAAGGGTTTCTATAACGTTAAAGATTATATGGACGATAAAAATGCTTGGAATTGAGCCGCTCGCTGTTATCACAGACGCATCATTGTTATTATTTCATAACATTATTATTTTTTATTTTATCCTTTTGACATTTATAATCGAATTATTTTTTTTCAATGATTATTATTATTTTACCACCGCCTCATTTTTTACGTTACATTTTTAATAAATTGTGAATGTGAGTACCATGTAGGGTAGCTATATACACGAATTTTGTAAACGTTTGGCGGTACTTGTTTTTTTTTTTGTGACCCACCCAAATGTCCAGCTGATTGATAGCGTCGTGCAGCGGTCGGGTTGTTGAGCTCCCTAAAATAAGGTTTGAGCTCCGCGATGATTGAAGCAGATGTACCGTCAGTTAGGACAGGTCAACTCGAAACTGCTATGACACTTTCCTCAAAAGACCATTCCAAACGTTGCCCTACATCGTTTCACTCGCATAGTTTGTATACTACAATGTCTGGACTTTATCTGGACTATTGTCTGGACTGGCAAAATAGGTTTTTGTACTATAGTTATTATTTTAATAATATCGCTTTACAATACTTCATTCCAAACTGTAAAGTATGAGCATCATGCAGCTATTAGTGATACGCTTATAATCATATCATATTACTGCCTATTGTCTGGTAATATGAGTCTGTCATGCTCACTTAAATGTCTTGCTGATGGTGGCGTTGTTTATCCGGTCGTTGAGTTCCCTATAATATGGTTGAGCTGACCGATGCGGATGTGCACGTCATGCTCGTGAACGGGTGCCGTCTGTCGGGACTGGTCAGCTCTTAACTGCTATGGCAATCATAGAAGGCATATTTTTCTATTTGTTACTCTTATGTGAGTTTATTTGTTACATTAACCTGCATTATTCTCATTCTATTTCTCACACTACTGTAATGGAATTGTAATGAACTACTATTTTAAAAAGAGTATTCATGGAGTTTCTTGCCGGCTCTTCTCCATAGAACCTACCTTTTGGAACCGTGCACCTAGTCGTGACGTTTTAAAAGTGCCTGAAATCTGGTCTATTTGAAATAAAAAACTTTGACTTTGACTTTGACTTTGAAGATATTCTTCTTAAAGTAGTCGTAGCATTTGTTTACCTTATCTGTTGGATCTATATTCACCCATTAAAGAATATGAGCCTCTCTTAATAACCATAGGTTTAATTAAACAGCAAGTTTAATTAGCGAAGCCTACGCGATTTTAATGACTTCATGGTGTAATGTTCGTACGGCTCTGTACCTAATTGCGAGTACTAACACATAAAGAATGTACGAAGGCTGCAGTAAAGTTAGTTCTGCCTAGTTAGCTATGCTCACAGGTCTATGAATAAGTTAAATGTATTTCCATTTTTGGTCTGGAGTTGTACCTACTTAAAAAGGAGCAGAAATGGCCTAGTTGTATACCAAAAGTAGGCGCAGATAATAAATAAATGAAAAGGCTTTTAAGATTGTGCTAAATTCAGCCCAAAAAGTATATTGAAATCGGTTTATGTGTTTCGAGGTTATGATGCCACAGGCAGACAGACATATGTGTCAAATTTATACCCCACCTCTTTTTGCGTCGGGGGTGGAAAAGAGCTTGCACCCCTACAGCTTAAATTAGTGTTATGAACTAAAAATTTAAAAAAAACTGCTTTGTTTTTGTTTCTTGATTTAAAGCTCTTAATAACTTTTGCGTGTTAAAAGAATGCTCTGTTTTAAATGTGATTTAATTGAAACATTGTTATTGTTTCAGGTCATGGAGACGAAGAACATGATCTACATAGTTTCTGAATATGCAAGCAAAGGAGAAATATTTGGTAAGTGTTGCGTAATTAAAATAAATACTATGTAGGTATCATTAAGTCGCGTAAACTTCATAAGTCCTAGTGTCTGACCGAAGGTCAATTTCTGGCCGAAGCCGAAGCTGATTAATCGGCTATCGCCATAACCTTCGGCCGAAGCCGAAAGTTTAATTTAATAACCCTAAGAAATTCAGTTCAAGATTGGCTAAAAGTGAATAAAACACCCCCGCGTGTCGCCTCTTCCATTGCGCTCTCGCGCATTCGTAACAGTTCGTTCATTTTGGCGCTTGCTAGAAACCCTCGGCTTCGGCCAAAAATTCGGCCCATTTTGGCCGAAACCGAAGGTAGTTTTGTTGGCCGAAGGTGGCCGAAGTCGAAACTGAAGCCGAAGGTTCGGTCGGACACTAATAATTTCTATTGGATACCCAATAAGGTACCTACCTACTACAATATTCAGTAAATTGTGACAGCTAAGCGAGTATATTTTATTTGTAAAACAATCTCGTTACCTTTCTCATAATTTTTCAGTTAAAAGTACCTAACATTAGCAAGTTTTCTAAACCATTTCAATGACATCATCAATTTTCAATCATTGTAACCTGCGAATACTCACGTTTTTTGTAAATATTATGTAAGTAGGTACCTTACTAATACCTTACCGTACTTACATAAAACATTAAGAATAAATGAAGTAGGTTTAGTATCATACGAACAGTTTTAAGATAGGATGAAGCCATGTGAACATTTCGAACTTTCTCCACGATTTACAAAATACCTGAATCTATAAGCAAAGCCAAAATATTCATATTTATGCGTTGAATAACAGTATTTCTCTTCTAAATACTACCAAAAATACATATACTATGTTTAATGTATTTAGTAAATAACCTCGAAATCGATTAAGGGTATTCGTTTGGTAAGTTCGTGGCCGCTTTGTCTATGACGTAAGCAGGCCTGGCGTGACGTCACTGACAGGGTGTCGTTGACGGCGGTAGGGGTAGTGGGTGGAAGAGGGAAGCAATTTCGCGCACAGCTGACTACGTTCCTCCAAAATCCAACTGCGAGATCCAAGGCTCGAATCCCGCTTTTTTGCATGAATTTCATTAAATATGAAACTCATCAGAGATTATGATTCATACCAAAGAGTTTTATGTTAAAAGAGTGCTTCTGATTTGCAAATAGCTTCATATTTAAAACATTGTATGGTTTCACGGAAATTGCGAATTGTGTTATACTTAGTAGTACTTATTTTAAATGTGTTACACACACAAGGTTGTGTGCACTAACAGGTTTTTAGTAATTAATACTATTTATCATTTTTAATGTTAGGGAAATGTCTAACTAATTAGCCCAGTTATTATAAGGCTCTTTTTAATTAAAATTGGCTAAAGCGGAAACCTGTATTAAGATTTCCTTTAATTTTACTCAACCGAAGGATTAAATTCGGCATTGTATTTTGTAAAACTAGGTACTCTACATTTGCCTCATCCTATGCTGATACGATTGGGTTGGCCATAGACTTCCACTTCTGAACATGGAGAGATAGATATTATATAAATACTCTTTATATTATACAGTGTAAAATATACACCGTATCTAATAATTGGCAATTGACATAAATGGATCTTCTAATAGACCGCTCAATCTTCAATGAGGTAGAGAAATATTGAGTGGTGACATTCAGGTGGTGACAGACCTAAGTTGAGCACTCGATCGTAATGTAAATTTCTAAGCGAGCTTGTTACGTTACGTCGCCTGCTAAAATCCGCGTGATAAGCTCGTTCCGAACTCTATGCTCACTGTTACGTTACATGAATATGATAAAGGTCAGTTGCCGCCTTTATGTTATGAGCGGAGGATGTTGCTGTCAATGCTCATGACATATGCCTTAAACCTTTTACTACACCCACGGGACGACAGAGCTAAACATCTGCCAAGCGTGATTAATTTCCTCGCTCGTTAGATACGCCTTTCGATTTAGACCCCTGCACTTTGCCATCTTCTCGCATATAAAATTAATACACGACTGCAAGTCGATTAGAAATGAGAATACAATTACAATGTGCACGTTGTTTGATTACGTTTAACACCTGCCTCAGGTGTTTTCATTTCGAAGCGAATGAATTTACAATTCTTGTTTCGTACATGCAGGTTTTATTATTAAATACCTATTCGAGGTTTGGCACTTAGGCTTACCATAACATCATGTGGCTGTGTGCGATCCTTGAGGGGTTAGACCGTAATGTTATTTCATGTACACCTACATCGTTATAACGGTAAGCCTAAATAAAATAGATCCTATGGGACCAATCGTACACGACCTATGACGTCCCCAAGGACGAGACTCTTATTTGAGTCCAATAATAATTCCAATTTAGCCTGTTTTCATAGTGAAAAACCTAGTTTTTCTTTTGGGACTTGAATCGTACCCTGGACCTCAAGGTCCGCAGACGTTACTGTTACTGGATCGACAGTTTGAGTGGGTGATAAACTGACCCACTTTACTAATAAACGGGACGGGTTCCCTGTAGTCTTCGGATCGAAACGTGGCCCACGTAGCGTCAAAGAAATACTATCCTTATTGTCATTACATAAGTATTTTTGTACCTACGTAGGCCTGTAAACTCGCTGTTGAAGTTATCTGTACGAAAAGTTATTTATAAAAAGTTTATTGACATTACGTAATAGTTTATTCATCACGTTCAACCTTTCTTAGTTTAATAAAAGAAAATTACAAAAATAAATGATATTGCGAAGTTGGCTAAAATGACCGATCTCGTCTCCTAAAAGACAAACAAAGGTGATGAGAACGAACGTGTGACTAATCTTCTTGTACTTACTAACTGATTGACGGACAACGCACAGTTTAAAACGGTGGATCTAGAAGCATGAAATTTTGCACAGGAGTTCCTTATATAACGTAGGTGGTCACTTAGAAAGTATTTTTGGAAATTCACCCCTTAAGGGGTTAAATATGAAAGTTTGTATGGAAGTTCGTAATTTTTGAAGTTAGATTAATATGGAAATTGGTGTTTAGGCTTCCGTTATAAATAAAAGTTAGTTGAATACCTAAGCGTTTTTAGAAATCCATGCCCTAAAAAAAAGTTTTGATTGATTTATCAAAAAGGAAATGTCACGGATCGACCGGGAAATAAAAGTACGAAACTCGCTTATAAACTGATGGCGAAGAAAGAGATTCAGATTTTTATGTTGAATGGAGATGGTCATTATGTCGCCTTTTCTCGAGTCCAGGTGCTTTGAAGACGTCAAAGTTTTTGTGACAGATTGCGTGAATCAAGGACGGATTGGCTCCCAAGTCTGTACTCAAAATGTGGTATATCGTGAAGTCCTATAACTTCTTTGATGTCTGCAGTTTAGTTTTTCTCTGCAGGGTTACATGGATAGTTTGTTAAATTCTCTTTAGTCTTTATTTATGCGGAAATAATTCCTCAGCGCAACCAAAGGGTAAAAAAGAGTGCATGGGTAGAACAGGTTACCCAAAAAGTCTAACATTTGAGAAAAGTCGGATGTTCTGTGGTCGGATGGTTCCTGACATGTTGCCAATGGGAAATTCCATCAGGCACAAGGCTAGGTAGTAGAAAATACACTAGAATTCATTACATAGTTCATTCAACAATCATTATTAATTATTCTAGTTTCTGAACTGTGAACTATTTTTATACCTTCCCCATTTTTGTATTCAAATATGTAAAGGTTATTCATGGCTACTGAAAATATGTAGGCATGTCAGATAAGCAATCATATTACTGAGTTCTTTCTTTATTTATATTGATAGGTATTATTGTTCGCGATATATTATAATCAGTACTACGATCAATTTATGACGTAGATCCAGCCGCGACAACACAAGAATACGCAAACACTTATCTCAGTTCTTTATTATTAATGTTGCTATGTATTGGTAACTAATAATAATGTATGTTGAAGATGGTTTAGCTAGATAAGTATAACTTTGTATTCAGATGAATCACCATTTAACCGGGAATCCGGATCATAATATTCATAATAGTCCATTGAACAATAAGATACCTACGACGTAAGTGCATAATCGACAAATCGTTTAGATAAATATGTATGTAGGTAGGTAAATATGTACTGTATGACCATGTTTCTCATCATTGCATCATGCTTAGTACATTTACTGGTATGTGGCTGTGTGGCCTCCGATTAGGCCACCCACCGTCTTGTGGGTGTCAAACAGTCGAACTGTGATGACATAACGAACGTAGTGTAGTAGTCATCTAATTTTTAACTTCAAATGAAAAGATGCGTGTAGTTTAGGTTATGGTCGGCATGCATCTCTAGTGTTCGTCCAAGCACGAGACCAGCTTCAGTTATTGATTGCTGAGCTCATTGTATGCTGGACCTAGGTGCAGGCCTCTTCCAGAAGCTCTTTCACTAAGCATGCACAGTGCGACTGCAAAGACAGTTCTGGCGCGACTAGGTTTATCATTTCAAAATAGAGGAATGCCTGTCGAGAATGCCTTAAATGCCTGATTTTACAGAAAAATGCCTGTAGATCTCTCTCATGTCGGCAAGAAATAGCTCATGCCGTATCGTGAAAAGATTGGCAGTTATAGTGGCTAAAATTAAATAGGCCCGTTTTGACAGCTGTCCGATTAGAACATGTTATGTCAATTTCGACATAAAATGTACTGATCTGACAGCTGTCAAAACGGGACTATTACCTATATTTTAGACACTATAGCAAGGTTGGTAGCGGGGCTGACTATACAGTGTGCTCCGTACGTACTTACTTAAGTATCGTCACTCATAGATGCTTTTTGAATACTCTCTTATGCCTGTCTCAGAGTAATGCCAGCCGCACGCCTCTTTATACCTTAAAATGCCTGACAAATACGGCAAATTCTTGTCACAATATGGTAACCCTACGCGCGACGGATATTGCCATTATTCCATCCAGTGTACAAAGACAAAGGATCTATATTTATGAGTAATGACTAATGTTGGTTAATATCACACAGATACAACTAAAGGTTATCC